>OX467323.1:4302500-14302500 GCA_950108535.1 Agriphila straminella | reverse complement strand
CTCCCAAGTGTCGCGGTATTTTCACCAGTCGAATGTCATCAATGTCCTTGCAAAATTGTTGCCATTTGGTTTGTATATCTTCTGACACCGCGTCATCCCAGTCGCACTCTGAGAGCCAGCATTGTTGGAATAATAATTTCGCTTTAAGTGTTACCGGAGTGAGCCACCCAAGCGGATCGAAAATTTTTGAAATTTCCGAGAGTAACACGCGTTTTGTCACTTTAGTGCAGCTTATGTTAATTTTATTCGAAAACGCAAAGTAATCTGTTTGTGGGTTCCATTGCAACCCAAGCGTTTTTGTTGTGCCTTCGCTTTTAAAGTGTAAGGTTGTCTGACTCAACTCATTTTCACTGATGTTACGTAATAATTCAGGATTATTGCTCGACCACTTTCGTAATGTCAACCCTGCACCCCGAAACATGTCAATAAGTTGTTGCTGCATTGCTTTGACGATTTCTAAATTATTACTACCACATAGTACATCGTCCACGTACATGGCGTTGTTTATGACGTCACTGGCTAGGGGATACTTATCCTGATCGTCTAGCGCTAACTGTTTCAAGGTTCGTAAGGCCAGGAACGGGGCAGCTTTCACCCCAAATGTCACGGTACATAACTGGTATTGTCGGACTTGTTGTTCTCCGTTGTCCCTCCAAAGAATTTTTTGCAATTGTTGATCTTCCTCGCTGACCTTGATCATTCTATACATTTTCTCACAATCAGCGGTAAAGACGTATTTGTGCAATCTCCATCGCATTAACAATGTCAGCAGATCCTGGTGTAGTTTCGGTCCACATTCCATGAGATCGTTTAAACTGAAACCCGAACCAGTTTTTTGCGATGCATTGAAGACTACCCTTAACTTCGTAGTCACTGAATCCTGTTTCAAAACACCATGATGAGGCAAATAACAAGTCGGTTCACGATCTCTGGGGCTCGGTTTCATGTGACCCATTTCCAAATATTCTGTCATGAATTTTTTGTAATCGTTTGAAAACTCGGTATTTTTATTTAATTTTCCTTCCAGATGCCTCAATTGTGCTAACGCTAGATGTTTTGATTTACCCAGTTGGCTCTCGAACCCTGGCTTCATGGGATATCGAACCTCATAACGTCCATCTGGTAACCGTTTTGTTGTTGCAGTGTAATATTCTTCACAGTATTGTTCCTGTGACGTCATGGAGCCAGAGGGCTCGTCCTGAATATCTTCTACCTCCCAGTATCGTGCTAAATCATCGCTATTATTCGTGATCACATGACAGTTAAATGTTTTGACGTTGCCAGACATGATCCAACCTAATTGTGTCTGCTGCGCTATCGGTTGGTTTGGACGACCTTTTATTAGACCGCACAACAAAATTTCCGAAAACACGTGTGCATCAAAAAGAATATCTATGGGCCTCGAAACGTTATATTCGGGATCAGCTAATGTAATGTTTTTAACGTGCTCTGTGTCGTTAACTGCAAATGACGTATTCGGTAAATGGCTAACAACGCGTGTCATAATTAATGCATCGGTTTCAAATTGATAGTCAGTGCAAACTGATTTGCAACTCAAGTGTATTTTACCTTTACTTTTATTTGACAAAGTACCAACACCTGATATACTTGCATTTAATTTTTCTCTCTGTAAACCTAATCTTTGGGCTGCATTCTCTGTAATCAAAGTAATCTGGGACCCTTGATCGACTAGGGCACGCAACGTCACATATTCTCCTCTAACCGTTGCCACCTGAATTAATGTAGTCGGTAATAATATTTCGTCATCATTGTTCGAGACATAATTGTTTTGCATAGGTTTGTCATAAGGTGACTTCGGCGCTGTCAATGATGTCATAGGCGGCCGTTCTACGTTGCTGAGAGCGCTATGTAACAAAGTATTATGCGGCAAATTGCATTCCTTGCACCTTTTGTCTGAGCCACAAAAACCTTTGTTGTGCACGTATAAACAATTCTTGCATATGTTGTGTTTAGCTAGAACGTGCAGTTTTTCTCTATTTGTCATATCCATAAACTTGGCACATTTGAACAGTGCGTGATCATTTTTGCATAATGGGCACGTTATTTTTCCTAAGCTAAAGTTGCACGTAGGGTGACGCCCGTGGCCTTGATGTCTGATAGCCTGTCGACCCGTTGAGTTGTAATTTTTATCATAAGAACGCGATGCATTAAATTGTTGTTTCATCGGCTTATGAGATGAATGAATACCGTTTTCAGGCCTTTTTCGTTGCAATGGCTCTAATGCAATAAATTTACTTTCCAAAAATTGCATAAACTGGTCGAACTTAGGCAACTCCCGTGCATTGGATCTTGATTGCATATAATCCGAATAGGTTTCGGAATCGAGCTTTTCACATAAAATATGTACCAACATCGGATCCCAAGTCGATGTGTCTACATTCAAATTATGTATAGCGTGAATAGTCTCCATTGATGTGTCATACAACCGTTTTAACTCGTAAGAAGTTTGATTTTGCACATTAGGTTGTCGCATAAATATTTGAAAGTTCTTAGTAAATAAAAGTTGCTTATTATTATACCTATGACATAATAAATCCCAACACGTATCATAATTCTCTGGTGCAACATGCAAATGTTGGACGAGCTTTTCCGCCTCGCCCCGCAACCTTCCCTTCAAATGTTGCATCTTTTGTGTTTTTGTAAGAGCTGGATTGTTATGTATAGTTTCCGAGTACAAATCCATGAATGTAGGCCATACGGTATAATTGCCGCCAAACAAAGGAATTTCATATTTTGGCACAGATTGTTGTTGACACACTGACGCATTTAATTTAATATTTAATTGCCGTTTCACTTGCTCATATTTTGTTTCAAGCTCATTAAAAGTTCTATAGTATTCAGAGTCCATTCCAAGCAAAATACCATCGATGTGCAAATGTAAATTATCTATCGGCTTCCAGCGTGACTCTAAACACTTTAATTTGTCATCAATTTCCCACTTTTCCTTTATTTCATCCACTCTAATCGAGTCCACTAACCTGCTAAATGCTCTAAAGTAGGCACGCTGCAAATCGCTTTTTTGTTGCAAGTCTCCAGCCTTACCGTCTTGACTTACGAATTGTGTGCTGTCAAACCTGGTTTGCTGCAACTGCTCAAGAAGTCCGGAACTGGTGGGTGGTCTCGCTTCCTCCACCACAACTGGAACCTCCTTCTGCTCCGCCTTCCACGATAATAAGTCAAAGCGTGTACCTTCATACCATTTCTGGATTACCCCGATGATGCCTTCAACATAATACTGATGAGTTTTCTGCTCCGCCTTCATCAGTTCTCCGTCGTTTTGTTGACATTCTGCCCATAAGTTATCTAAAGCCTCCAATCTCTTTTCAATATACTCTTTGGACTTACGACTGGCCGAATCCTTCTTAAAATTTGCATGGATTCTCTTAATCTCCTCAAAGATATGCTTTTGACGCTCAAATAAGCCCTCCATTGCAATGCAAGAAAAATATGGAAAGATCTTACTTGAATTACTGGACCTCTTCTTTTCTGAATGTGCAGCTCTGGATCGCCGGACCCACGTCGATGCAGGTTCAACAGGATGCAGGCCGATGCGCGGACGCGGTCAGGTTCACTCGCGATGTCACTGGTTAATACCCAGGACTTCGAAACAACTCTTCCCCGAAATAGTAACTTAACGCGAAAGGAATTGAATCTAAAGTCCTTTATCGAAGGACCAAAATGTTTGATGCAAAGTAATATTTAAAATGCAGTGATGCAAGATGTCGGATGCAGGGTTGTATGCAGATGATTGCAAAGAAAAGAAAATGCAGTAGTTGTTGTCACGGAATCTAATCGATTAATGTTTAATAAAATTACATTATGTCATAAAGTGCAGCTTGAATCCGGTAGGAAGTGAAAGAAAGCAGGTCACGGCTACGCCGCGTCTGCTACAATTTAACAATATACATAATAAGCAGAATTTTATCTAATAACAAAATAAATCGCATGTACGTGCATCGTACAGGAGTCGAGGTCCAGGGTCTGATGATGAAGTTGGATTGGAAGGCCATGCCATAGGAACTCAATATTGAAACCGTGCAACCCCATCGAAATTGTGATTGTGCTCGTTTGAATCGTCTTGACGAGTACTTTGTTTGGAAATAGTTTCCAGGGTCTGATGATGGAGCTGAAAGTAGGACAGAGGAACTCTTTAATAAAACCACACCACCCCATCGAGTTTGGGCTCGTTTGAATCGTCTTGTCGAGTACTTTGTTGGGAACTAGTTTCCAGGGCCTGATGATGGTTAGTTGAGAGTTAGTTGAGAGGCGCTCGGAGGTTAACCGATCTCTGAAAACTATCGTTTTGTCCCTTTCACTCGCACTGACTGTGAGCAGTATATCCAAAAGTTTACGGTAACGTAAACAGTTTGCATCAACTCATGGACCTATGGTAGGGCCACAGGAGCCCAATGGGGTTGGTAAACTTTTTCGAAGAGAATTGTTTTATATTTTTTTTTGATAGCACAAGTTTGAAGAAAAAAGAAAAAAAAAAAAAAGAAGCATTATAAAAATTCCGCAATTTGTTATTCCTGACACCAAAGCCAAAAGCTACCAGAAAATATATAATTCACAACAGTTTTGGAAAAGTTTACCAACCCCATTGCGCTAGTTTTCAATGTTAACATCAAAGCTAAATCGTTACAGTTTCGTTTGTTAAAAATTGTAGAAATCTATGCCTAGGCAGCCTAGGATGACAATCTTGGACAATTTAAATGAGAATTGTAAAGCTAAACCAAAGTTTTGGTTTAGCGTGATTGGGCTCCATTTGTGCGTTGCAAAGATACATTACCGTGATGGTCAAGGGCCGGTGCAGCGTGCACACATCCATCGGGGAGAAGGAGACCTGGTCGAGCTGCAGGCGGTGGTGGAATTTGTACAGCTCCTTGCTGGTCGGCCTGTCGGCATACTCCAAGGACAGTTTGCTGACCAAACTCCTGGTGCGGCTCAGCTGACAAGGTAGAATCTCAATTTATCTCTGACAGTTATTACTACAGCATGATTATCAAATCGATTTAACCACTTATAATATACTTATAGGATAGGTTAGGTTTCTAATGTTATTGTTTTCGAGCTAGTGGTTCGCCCACACGTGTAAGACACAGGGGTCCCGGGTTCAATTCCCAGGTAGGTACATTTTGTTCTCGGTTTTGTTGGTTGGTGGTAGTAGGGCTCATTTCAAGTCCGTCTGGCTATCTTATTTAACACTAGCTTCCGGCCGCGACTTCGTCCGCGTGGACATTCGATAAAATCCTCATGTTTTAGTTTCATTAGATTCTGATCAGCCGTTTTTACGTGATTAGGCGGGTTCCCACGAAGCGCGCTGCCTCGCGAGGCAGGACGTTTGCCGCACGGGCCACGCACGAGGCTGCTTGCTTGGTGGGGACCCGCCTAATCACGTAAAAACGGCTGATCAGAATCTAATGAAATTAAAACATGAGGATTTTATCGAATGTCCACGCGGACGAAGTCGCGGCCGGAAGCTAGTTTATAATATACAGAATTGTATCCAAAAAAAATATTAGTATCTCGTTCCCGTTTCCGTGCCCGTCCCTGTCCCCGTCCCCTGGATGTGCATGTCCAGGTCCAATCATGTCCACCGTGTTGGACTTCAAAATAAATGTCATTTTCGCAATCACCATCCCATGAAACCTCAAGAACGATATCCACATCGATTTTCATGTTTACTTATCCCATTTACACCTTAAGGGATGATTTTCAAAATAACAAGATATGTGTTTGCCTATTTATTTTTAGACATGCTCCTACGAATTTTAGAGTTGTAATGTCTATTTTATATTCTTTTAACATACAAAATTTGAACCCCATTTTCACCCCTTTAGGCGTCAAATCATGTCCACCGTGTTTGACTTCAAAATAAATGTCATTTTTGCAAACGTCATCCCAGAAAACCCCAATATTTACATCCATATCTATTTTTGAGTTTTTTTTACCTCTTTTCACCCCCATTTCATCCCCATAGGGGTTGAAATACTAACAATAACAATATACGTTGCGTTAGATTTGAAAGTGAAAGTGAAAATGAAATAAGCTTTATTCAAATAAACTTAATTATTAAGTACTTTTGAATCGTCTATATTTTTCTACCACCCGTTCCAGACTTTTTTAGCTGACAAGAAGAACGGGCGCAAGAAACTTATCAGCTGTAACAGCCATAAGTAACGTCAATAATCTGAACAATTTAATAAAAAAATGTACAGTGTATCAGTTCGCTGATGACACTTGTCTCATAGCAGCGAATCGCAATATACAAACTGCTCAGCAAACACTGCAACACGATCTAACGCTACTTACCAAATGGTCGCATGACATGGGTTTAGTTTTAAACGCGCAAAAAACAAAACTCATCCACATTCATTCACCCTATAACCATGCTAATCAGAAACCTAAAATAATAGTACATAGTCATGAGTGTTTGCACAAAAATAACACGCATTGTACTTGTGGACCTATCGAACAAGTATCTCAACATAAATATTTGGGGTTGATCATAGACGATACATTCAACTGGGGACCACAAGTAGAATCCGTATGTACCAAAATGCGAGTAATGCTAGCCAAATTTCATGTCCTAAAATATAAAATACCATACGATATCCTTATAAACCTACACAATGCCATGGTAGCTCCTTTATATACGTATGGATTAACTAGTTACGGAAGAACTTTTAAAACATACACGGACAAAATTTATAACCTGCAACTTAGAATACTTAAAGCTATAGCTGGTAAAAAAGTAATAAATAAATATAAATATGAAGAACTATTCAAATATTGCAAAATACTTCCTATAAATGTTAAACTAAAATGTGAAATAATAAAAGAAAACCTACATACTATACCAGCATTACCTATAACTAATCATAAAATACAAACGCGTCAAGCAACACAAAAAATAATTACTAAACCTTATTCTAACAATTACTATGGTCGCAGACGACTGTGTTGTTTAATCCCTAAAATAGCAAATAATATGCCCCAAAATTTCGTACACAATTTAAACGAAAAAAATTGCAAACAAAGATTAAAAACATATTTTATAGATAATTTAATTTCAGATACGTAGTTTATTTTAATCAACATAATTCGTTTAAATAAAATTACACAAAGTAATAACTACTTACCAGAAAATTGAATCAATCATAATAATAAGTAGGTACCTATATATATATATATATATATATATATATATATATATATATAAAAAAATAACATAACTAATTAACAACAATTTTATTAAACTAATGTTCAATCAGTTTTCTCCGAACATCCTGTAGCGCGTAAACCAGAAACCTGTTGGATAACTGGTGGACGCACACGAAACTATTTCACTCATGAGCATCAATGCAACTTATTTGTATCTTATTATTGTGTGCGTGCGACTGACGCACGTCACAGTATTGTTATTGTTTTTACTTAATTGTTATCGTCCGAGTCGAATGTGCAACGCTTGGACAAACCTCGTAGGTTTATAAGCGTAAAGGCATCTTTAGAATAATTATTGTAATGTTATCTGGATAAATAAATTAAAAAAAAAAAAAAAAAAACGATATTTACAAACTTGAATATATCGTTACCAGATAATTACAACAGGGTGACAGGATTATTGGCAACAACATAGACTTAAAGTTCTTATATTAGCAAGTTATGTGTTACATCATTTCCACGCATTTTGATCTTTAAGATAATCGTCAACTTTATAATAACCTTTACCCATGAGCGTTTTTTTAACATGGTTTTTAAATTCATGCAAAGGAAGATCAATCACTTGTTGTGGAACTTTATTAATAAAGGCTATGCCTTTCCCCATAAATGAACCTCTCGTTTTTGCAAGCCTAAATCTTGGAACGGCAAGTTTATCTTTATTTCTTGTATTAAACTGGTGAATGTTGCTGTTCTTATCAAATAAATCATAGTGTTTCCTTACATAAACTAAATTTTCATAAATATATTGGCCTGCCAAAGTTAAAATATTTATTTCTTTGAACAATTCTCTCAAGGTATCTCTCCGCCGTAGATTGTATATGGCGCGAACAGCTCTTTTTTGGAGTACAAAAATATTTTCAAAACTGGCAGCTGAGCCCCACAATAGCAGTCCATAAGACATTACACTATGAAAATAACTAAAGTATACTAACCTTGCCGTTTCAATATCAGTTAAAAGCCTTATTTTCTTAACAGCGAATGCCGCTGAACTAAGTCTACTTGACAAGGCTTCAATATGTGGATCCCATTGCAATCGAGAATCTAGTGTAATACCTAGAAATTTTGTACTCTCAGTAAAGTCTACTTTATCGTCATTCAATTTAATATTTAATTTTGTCTGCTCAACATTAGGTAAAGAAAATTTTACACATTTAGTTTTTTTGGGGTTAAGTGCTAAATTATTACTATTAAACCAGTGTGAAACTTTAGAGAGGGCACTATTTACTTCGTCCGAACAGTTATTACCTCTGTTTACTTTGAAAACTAAAGAAGTATCATCCGCAAATAGTACAGTCTCACATAAATTACTCGCGTAGTTGGGAAGGTCATTTATATAAATTAGAAACAGCAATGGGCCCAATATTGATCCCTGTGGCACACCCATATTGATGGGGGCTCCAGTAGATTCAGTTCTATTAATTACTACTTTCTGAGTTCTATTGTACAAATACGATTTCATAAGACTAACCGACTTATCAGAGACACCATAATGTTCTAGCTTCTTTAATAGTGTTTGGTGATCAACGCAATCGAATGCCTTAGAAAGGTCACAGTAAATGCCAATTACAATTACCATCCATAAGCCTAAATTATAAATTTAGCGATTTTTACTTCGAAAATAAAGGATTTTCTTCAATACACAACTTCATCCCCCTTTTAACCCCTTCGGGGGTAGAATTTTGAAAAACGCTGAGACCCGTATTTATTAATTTTCAATGGTCAGCCTGATCACAAAATTTGAAGGTCCTAGCTTCAAAACTGAGGAACTTTCATACAAACTTTGGACCCCCGTTTCACCCACTAGGGGGGTGAGTTTTGAAAAATCCTTTCTTAGTGCACCCCTAGACATCATAAGGAACCTATGTGCAAAATTTCAAGTTTCTAGGTGCAGCGGTTTGGGCTGTGCGTTGATATCTCACTCAGTCAGTCAGTCAGTCAGGACTTTGAATTTTATATATATAGATAGATTGTTATGTTTTGGCAGTTAGAGGTAAGATAGCCAGTTCCTCAATGGTGAGGATTCCGAGTGTAGTGTAGTGCGCTTACACTTTCGGCCTTATCTTCAATTAACATCAGGTGAGGTGAAGGCCAAGCACTATCCCGTGGTGGATAAAACAAATGTATTTTTCGACGAGTCGGACGACGATTCGGACGAGTGGTCAAAGTAGGATAGAGTTTTGCTAAATTAAATAAATTAAACACCCCTTTTCCCCCCCAACAGATAAAAGTTACCGGCACGAATCGTGAGTGGAAAGAGAAATAGGAAGAGAATACTGCGCACAAGTATTTGCAGTCGCCCCGTACCACACGTCCCGCGCCAATGAGACCTAAATATGACTTCTACACATTAAGGCCGAGTTGCACCATCTTGACTTAACCATAACTTTAATAGATACAAACTTATCTGACTTGATGACAGCGTCGCTGTTGTCTATGGCGTAACCTAGGTAACAATGTAAAACACCTTAGTTCCACTTTTGACCACTGGCTCAGATAAGTTTGTATCTGTTAAAGTTAAGGTTAAGTTAAGATGGTGCAACTCAGCCTAAATGTCACCGCTCAAGATCCGTGCCGAGGCACAATAGTTAGTGTCGAGGCATGGTCGAGGCCTGTAGCTTTCCGTTTAAAAAGTTTAATCTTAGAATTTAATACGGTTAACATAATAAACACGGAGAAATATGTTTGTTTATCCCATATATTTTACCTTGCAGTGTGTGGCGTGGCACGGCTCTACAAGCAAGAGAAACCGTGAAGTGTGAAATATTATCCAGTTAGCATTCCTTATTATATATGTCAAGCCCCTTAAACGCTCAACTGCAAATAATAAAACGTTTTTTATTTATTTGTTTAAGTAATCTTAAGGAAGACCAACAACTAGTTACAAACAAATAGCACTCGTAATATAACAGTAGAAAGTCATTTACAGGTCCTTGCTTATAAAACAAATAAGTAATACAAATACTTAATTCCAGTGTACACAATGCTCGAAGATCTCCGTTGTGCTTCCCAAAGAGTGGGTCTCAAGATGAACATGGATAAGACGAAAATTCTGTCAAATGCCCATGTTGTACCCTCTCCAGTTCATGTTGGGAACACTACACTTGAAGTTGTTGACCATTACGTATACCTAGGACAGGCAATCCAGTTAGGTAAGTCCAACTTCGAGAAAGAGATCTCTCGTCGAATCCAACTCGGGTGGGCAGCATTCGGGAAGCTTCGAAAAATCTTCGCGTCCAACTTACCTCAATGTCTCAAGACGAAAGACTATGAACAGTGTGTGTTGCCAGTGACGACTTACGGCAGTGAAACGTGGTCGCTAACTATGGGTCTCATCTATGAGGCTCAAGGTCACCCAGCGTGCAATGGAGAGAGCCATGCTCGGCGTTTCCCTGCGTGATCGAATCAGAAACGAAGAGATCCGCAAGAGAACTAAAGTAACCGACATCGCTCGAAGGATTGCTCAGCTGAAGTGGCAATGGGCGGGACACATAGCGAGAAGGACCGATGGCCGTTGGGGCGGAAAGGTTCTGGAATGGCGACCGCGCACCGGACGGCGCTCCGTGGGTAGGCCCCCGACAAGGTGGACCGACGATCTGGTGAAGGTCGCGGGAAGCCACTGGATGCGGGCAGCGCAGGACCGATCGTCGTGGAGATCCTTAGGGGAGGCCTATACCCAGCAGTGGGTGTCGTGAGGCTGATATGATGAATTCCAGTGTTGTGCCTATAAATTGCAATTTACTTTAATTTCAACTCAACTGTATTTTTATCTATTACACTTTGTTTCTATCAGTGGAGACTTATAAATTACTCATTGTTGCTAATTTGTTATGTAGTACTAAAATTATGTATTAGTGGATAGTCTTCCTAAATAAAACAAATAAAACAAAAAACAATAAAATAAATAAAATAATACTAAATAATATACTAGAAAAAATACGACTCGCACCAGATCAATACTCAGACGGGAATCGAACCCGCGACCTTTGGATATCCGGTCCAATGCTCTGACCGCTGAGCTACCGAGTCACTAGTGACATCGCCGAATTTCTTCTAGTATATCCTACTCTTACGCTGCAAGCCAGCGTTATTTCACCAATGTGAGGAATTACCTCGACATTGAAATATCTTTCCAGATATTTGGCAATCGAAACATGCAAACTTGTAGGTGAACGGTGGCATAGCAACGGATTACACAATCTTGTTAAAATCGGCGTATCGTTCTTATTAGTATCCCCAATATAATAATATTCCTAAGACTAGGTTCCTACCTATACCTACCTACCATCAAAATTAGTCAAAATGTTTGACGACGTTTGATTTTAGTAGTTTCCGTTATGTTAAATAATACCAATACCCATAGTGGACCACTTAAGCGGATTTTGACTTTACTGCGTTCACTGTGTACGCAGTTTTATTAGAGCTATGCTGCCTTTGGCACCATGATTCTTAGATACATAGTTATACAAATGAGCCAAACATTTATTTAGATTGTATGAATATAATAAAGCATTGCACTTTTGTATATACTAAGTCAGTTAGTAATAAAGTAATCTCAACATGTAACGGTTGTCTCACTGTTTGTTCTCGATATGGCGACCCTGCCGGCCAAGACAACAGGAAACGAATATTTCAGTGATCTTATTTCTGACATTATAAATACTTGATTACTAAAAAATCGCACACGTCGTTAATGATACAACTAACATCATCTACACAAAGCGATTCGATAATAACACAGTTCGGCAATAGGTTAAAGTACTTTCTTACTTTACTGCTCACTTAATACATAATATGTATATTCATACATGACAAGATATAACAATATTTTTTTAAGGCCGGTCCAAAATAAAAAAATTGAACGTCCCCATTACCTAACCACCATTCACCAATTATAGATGACCACCTACTTGTGGCACCTTTAGCCACTGCTCAAGTGGCTAAAGATGCCACCAATCTTACATAAGTCAAAAAACAACTGGACAGTCGAAAGTGGTGATATTCGCCTCTTTGGCGTTCGTTTCGCTAAAGCTACTTACAAGCAACAGGGCCTACTAATGTATATGTCAGTAGTGTGACATGCATGAGACTCATCAGCAGTGTAGCCACTATGAGACAACCATTGCTCCTGTTAAAATCTTCTATGACATCACAAATGATTCCGTGCAGTATTGAAACTTTCTGAACAGATTCAGCAGAAGTCCTTATTTTGGGCGTCACTGAAATAATAACCAATTTAAAATGTAATTGTTTAATTGCTATGACATAGTCATAACATTTATAAACTCTTGATGAATAAGGTTATCAAAGACATGGTTGCTCGCAATCAAAAATAATAAATAATAAAAAGTTAAGGGCCGCGGTGCAAACCCTGAGGCAAGTTAGAAACGAAGCTGAAACCTTTAATTGTTTTAAAGCTATGTCAAGCGGGAAGTGCTTATGATTAATTTTTATTTTTTACTTATACAACACCCCTTATAAATAGTACCTAAGCCACAAACATTAATTCAACATCCCATTTCATTTCTCGCTGACATAATTATTTAAGGCCTACTCAAACCTGACCGGTGGCAGGCTGATTATATAAATAGAAACTATTTAGCGACCGATTTCATTTGACATACATTGCTACTTTTCTTTGGTATGTTTTTTTAACCCCAAAAAGAAGAAGCAAAGTATCACATTCATCTGTCAAATGAGACCGGTCGCTAGGTGGTTTCTAATTAGATAATCAGCTCGCGGTATCCGCCACCGCAGTGGGTAACGGTAATCCCAACCGATATTCCGACCGGTATTTTGTATGGCATTACCGCAGCTGTTGCGAAACCGGAATGGGTTCGCGGTACGTACGAACGTACTGTTAGGGCGAGTCTCGCGGTTTGGGTTTTAAAAAAGGATTTTTAATTGAAACGAAGAAATTGTATTTTCACGAAATGGCAGCCGTCACGGAGGATGGAATGAGACTGATGCGCTCGGGAAGCGAGCGCGTCCAACTGGTCTACCAGACGCTGAATCAGCAACCCTATCCAGGGTTGTCAGCAACTAACTATACATCTAAGGGATGTAACACCTCCCCCCATGAAAAAATAAACTTCAGGATCAGTATTCTGAAGTTTATGGACAAGTAATTCAAAGTTGAAGTAATTGTATTTATTTATTTATTTATTATTGGTATTTCAAATTATTTATAATATTTATTTATTTTATATTTATGTTTATATTTGTCTGCGTGTTTTTGGAGAAGGGGGAGCTTTTGTATGTTTAGATTCTATTTCTATATCTGCTAATTCTATAAATTCAGGTTCTGTTTGTTTATCATCCTTTTTTGTATTTTTCTTTTCAAACGTTACTTTAGGAATTTCCATTTGTCTGTGAAGGCTGCCAGTTTTATTTATTTTCTTAAATAATTTAAACACACAAAATGAAATTACAATCATAGTGACAAATATAATAAGTGTAGAATAGTGTGCCCCGTATTGGATGAAATGAGGTTTATTTATAATTTTATTTAAATCTTGTATCATATCTTTATCTAAATTTTGCGTTAGGGGTAAATTTTCCAAGTCTATGTTATTTAATTTTAACAAAGGAACACTATTCGCAACTTCTTTAAATTTACTTAAACTACAACAAGAATCGTTAATTAAGTTAAAATCTAAATTTATCGAAGGTATAGTTACATTTAATACATTATAATCGGGTAAAAGTCTAGTACTCTTGCAATAGGCTTTACAATGGATAGGTATGTATACAATTCCGGTGCCTAATAGTTTTATATCAATTGGTTCTGAATGAAGACAATCTATTGTTAATTTACTAAATTTCGATTGTACAAATATCCATCTATTATTGCGAATTGGTTTCCAAATATCTAATTCGCCATTAACAAATTCTGTTTTACAATATTCCGGAAGGGATGAAACTACTTTTGATAACAATTCACTTTCACAGTTGGGATTGGCAGATGTTGGAAATATATTCATTATTTTACATAAATAATTTTGATGGTCAATGATTTGACAAGTATCGATATCATTTAAATTACAATAGTGGGTTTTATCTTTAGTAATAGCTATATATTTGTTACTGGGAATTATAACACTGAATGAATTTGGATTTGTTACATTATGAGGCATTGGCAAAGGAATACTATTATATAAATAAAATTCAAGATGATTTGTGAGAGGAATTGTTAGTACAAACATTATTTTCTTATTTAAGTAATAACTAATTAATTTTGACATATTCATAATTTTATGGATAAGTTTCAATTCCAAAGGTACAACAAATTCTAATTCGTTTGGTAAGTATTTATAGTTATCTGCCAATTCTTTGTACAGTTCTTGTGGAGTTATTTTAGATGGGTGAATGATATTCACTCTGCTAAGTAAAATGGCATTTGTAATGTCTTCAATTTGAAAGGACAAGGTAAGAATGGATGCTTCTAAGTTATTATAAATTGTGTTTAATCCGGACATTACTGACAAATGATCTGTTCTATTGGATAAGTATTTAAGTTTTACAGAAAGTTTATCGATAGCCAAGTTCAGGTTATTTTCATTAGATCTTAAACTTTTGATAGTTTCATTAAATCTAGTTAATGTAGTTCTTGTGACTAAAATGTGTTCCTTTACTAATGAAGCTATCCTTTTCTGATCATCTTGTACATAATTTATAGCGCTATCGTATTTTTCCGCATCATCCTCATCTAAAGTGCCAAATATGTGTTTAAAAGCGGTACCTACTCCGCCAAACCAAGCTCTGCGTTTCAATCTGTCATCAATTAAATGGGTTATAGATGAATATTCTTTAACCATATTTTTATAATGGGTGATTAGCGGTTCTATTATATTTTCACATTCTGATTCGTCGAATTCTTTTGTTTTATTGCAAAAGTACGTAACTGTTTCTAATACAGAATTTATATTTTCAATGTGTAATTGTATGTGGGAAATATCTATCGGGATGACTAAATTCAAATTACCGTTTTTAATTTTAACCTTTCCCATGTAATCGAAATATAAGCCTGGACTCGATGAGATTTGTTCTATAAAACTTGTCGCTACTGAGGTTGGCACACTGAAAATAAAATTAAGTTATGATATAACGACTGTTATTAAAACCTAATGCTATATTAATAAAACTACGGTTATAGGAGTTTAATTATAGTATAATAATAATAAAATTAAAAAATGTTATAGTAACTAGTAAAATAGTACTATAGAGTAAAATATGCTATTCCTAATCTTAGGGACTACTGGGAAAGACGCCTGCTAATTTAATTTCGTCAAAGTGATGTTTGACATGGCGCCTATTTATTAGTAAGGTTACGGTGTTGTTTCCGTGAACGGCGAGGATTTTGTAAGGACCCTTCCAAATCGGAGAGAGCGCCTTACGAAGTCTTAAATGGTTTTTCAAGTAGACGAAATCACCTACTTTGTATCGGATAGATCGAGTTCTTGCATCATAGTAGGATTTGGATTTTTCTTTTGAATGTTGTATATTTTGATACGCTTTTTCCCAAGATAATTTAAGGCGATGTTGAAGCATTCTGACGTAGTCAGGATATGTGGTGAGGTCTTGGCTATACAGGGAATCAGGAATAAAAGCTTTATGCCCGAACAGCAGTTCGTATGGCGAAAAGTTAGTGGTGCTGTGGGTAGCGGTGTTGTAAGCTAAGATTGCTGTATAGACGTATCGTGGCCAGTCATCTTGATTTTCATTTACATAGGATTTAAGATACTCTTTAAGAGTAGAATGGCTCCTCTCGAGAGCTCCTTGAGTCTGGGGATGATATGGAGTGGACCACAGCTGTTTGATTTTCAGGAAGCTGCAAGTCTTTTTAAAGAGATCAGCTGTAAAGTTGGTACCTTGGTCTGTGAGGATAGTCTGAGGAATTCCGAACAGAGATATAAAGTGCACGAGGCAATCAGTGGTCTCTTCTGAGGAGACACTGCGGAGAGGGTAAGCTACGGAGAATTTCGTGAGGTCATCTTGAAGAGTCATTATATATTTCAATTTGGCAGGGCCGGACTCGGGCAAAGGACCGACAATGTCCAGAGCTATTCTTTGAAATGGGCTGGTAGAGGTAGTAGTGATCTGCATTGGAGCACGATTGAGTTGTCGAAGGGCTTTATTTTCTTGGCATGAAGGGCAGGCTTTAATATAGTTTTCTACGTCGCCTTTCATACCTTTCCAGTAGAATTTCTCTTTGATGCGGTTAAGCATCCTGTTGCAACCTAAATGTCCTGCAACGGGGAGATCGTGGTTTTCTTTTAGAATCTTTTTAATTTCACTAAGAGTTGGATAAATTATATTATCGTGATAAATATTTATTTGTATATCAGTATTGTGGAAGATGTAAACTATCATGTTATATAATTTCGCAAAAGATAGACTTTGAAATGGATTTCTGAAGTCTGAAATAGCTATTTCAGAAATGTTATCTTCTTCTGAGGTTAATTGAGTTTTAATATTTTTAAGTGTTCGGTAGATCTCCGGATAAGTGCATTCGTCGAAATGGTGCACTTTAGGGAAAATAAGGTAAGTAAATTTGTTATCATTGGTTTGAACTTTCTCGAAAGAGTACAATTGTTTTTCTTTGTAACGTGTTTCGTCTGTCACTTTTTCTAGGATTTCTGGTAAGTACGGATTGGATTCATCTAAGTCTATAGATGAAGGGATTAGGATGATTTTACAGTGGGTTTTCGTGAGGGACTGGTTATGTTCAGTGATTTTAGTGTTAAATTGATTGTTTTTATTGTTAATTTCTTTCAGGAATTTGGAATATTCGTCGTTAGTGTAAGTATCATCGGGAGCTGGAGGAGAGTCGCGAGCTTGCGTAGGTGAGTTTTCAGGATTCAGTGGAGCTTGTTCAGGTTCTTGGATTTCAGGGTTTGGAGTAGCAGATATAGTAGGATCCTGGGCTGAAGTCGAAGGAGTTGGATCAGGTAAGTTTTCTCGACTAGTTGATGCTTGAGCATTATCAGATTTTGGGGATTTTATTTTACTGGAATTAGTAGGATCAGTGGGGCTATAGTTGAATGGGAAGTCGTCATCGTCGTCTAACAAGTCTATTTGAGGTAAGCTGCTGCTGTCATAGTCAGGAGTAGCAGGGAGATTGACGCCAAGATCATCGAGAGTCAGTGGACTGAATGGAGCTTGTATGTTGTCGTTATCGGCGTCGGTAGAGTCAGGGTTAATATTTTCTTTTTCAGGTTGATTTGGAATGACGGGATTTACGGGATAACGGGAGAGAGCATCTGCGGCTGAGTTAAGTCTACCTTTCCTATAAATGATCTCGTATTCGTATTCTTCGAGCATCAGACGCCAGCGCTGCATTTTGCTGTTAGGGTTTTTGTGATTGAAAAGCCACTTAAGCGGTCTGTGGTCTGTAATAATTTGGAAATTTTGACCATATAGATATGGTCGGAATGTATTGCATCCGAAGACGATTGCGAGGAGTTCTTTCTCCATAGTGAAATAGTTTACTTCGTTTTTATTTAGAGTTCGGGATGCATACGCGATAGGATGATCTTTGCCGATGGGACCCTGGGATAAGACAGCGCCGATGGCGTGGTTAGAGGCATCACAGGTAAGTACAAATGGTTTTGTAAAGTCGGGATAGCAAAGGACAGGTGCAGTGGTCAATTTTTGTTTCAAAGAGTCAAAAGCGACTTGTTGTTGGTTTTCCCAGTTGAATTTAGTATCTTTCCTCAAAAGTTGAGTAAGGGGTTTGGCAATTTTAGAAAAGTCCGGAATAAAACGACGATAATAGGAAACAAGGCCTAAAAATGACTTTATATCTTTAGGGGACTCTGGAGTAGGAAATGCGATTACGGCCTTGATTTTTTCGGGATTCGGTTTGACGCCTTGTTCAGTGATTATATGCCCCAGGTAGCAGACTTCACGTCTTAAGAATTCGCATTTGTCTGGCTGTAATTTGAGATTGAAATTACGGATTCGTTGGAAGATTTCTGTTAAATGGCCGATGCTGGATTTTAGGTCGTGTCCGTAACAGACTACGTCATCGAGGTATACGAAGCATCTAATGCCTTGGAGACCAGACAGGACTGTGTTCATTAACCTTTGAAAGGTTGAAGGGGCGTTTTTAAGGCCGAATGGCATCCTGGAGAATTGGTAGTGTCCTTCAGGGACTGTGAAGGCTGTTTTAGTTTTATCGGCTTCATTTAATTTAATCTGATGGAATCCAGAAGCAAGGTCTAGGGTAGAGAAGTATTTGCTATTACCGAGTTGATCCAATATCTCAGTTATTTGTGGAAGGGGATATGTGTCACCAATGGTGACATCGTTGAGTTTGCGGTAGTCAATTACTACGCGCCATTTTTGTATATTGGAAGCGTCGAGTTTCTTGGGTACCACCCAGATAGGTGATGACCAAGGGGAATCAGAGGGTTCTATGATATTTTGTTCTAGCATTTTGTCAATTTGTTTCCGTACTTCAGCTTTATGGACTTCAGGGAACCTGTAGGTCTTAGTGTGTATTGGGATGTCTGTTGTCGTCTTAATTTCATGTTTGAGAGCATTTGTATGGGTAAGATTTTCCCCTGGGAGGTGGAAAATATCGGAATAGTCAGAGCATAGTCGTAAGAGAGCGTCTTTTTCCTCATTATTGAGGTGTGAGGTGCGTAGTTGTTTTAGAACTTCTTCTGTGCGTTGGAAACTGTTATATGAAGTATTGACATGATTGATTCCTATAGGTGGTTCTACGCATTCTGAAGAGTCGAGAGAGTCGAGAGGGTCGAGTTTAAGTTTGAGATCGGATTTTATGGTAACAGGTTCTTCAGAGGTATTTACAACGGATATGTTTACTCTATTGTTTTCCTTGACGTGGACTAGGCAATTTGCAATTAACAAGTTTTCTGATAAATTTTGGTCAAGGATTAATCCTTCTTTTATCTCAGGGTTCGCGACTGAGCATTCGATAACGGTTTCGGTTCTGGCAGGGATTGAATATTGGGGCTCTGAGAAATAAATGTGGATGTAGGAATTCTTTAAAGTTAAGATGCCGAATGTGAAGTCGATGTTTCCTTGGGATTTGGTCAGAAGGTCGTTACCGATAATGCCATCATAAGGGAAATCTAGGTTGCTTACTACATGAAATTTGTGCGTGAGACGGTATTTGGGATTTTTGTCACTAAGTGATAATTGTAAATTGAGTGAGCCTAGGGTTGGAATGACATCATCCTGCGACGTCGTTGTAGTAAGACCCTTGAGTTTGAGAATCTCCTTCTGGAGAGGAAGTTTAGGTTTCAGAGTGGAATCTTTGACTAGACTGATAGAAGAACCGGTGTCTATAAGGAGGGTCAGTGGAAGTACTGTTGCTTCACAGTTCACAATTACGTAAGGCAATGATTTTTTTGAAGGGTCGAGCGCGATTTCGTAGATCTCTTCAGATTTCGTAGTTATGGATTCGGTGGGTTTGGTAGGATTGCTATTTGTTTTAGTGAATTTAGGAATGGATTTAGTAGGTTGAGTGGATTCAGCGGATACAGCGGATACAGTGGATTTATTTTTTGTAGATTCAGTGGATTCAGTGGTTTTATTTTTTATAGATTCAGTGGATTCAGTGGTTTTATTTTTTATAGATTCAGTGGATTCAGCGGATACAGCGGATTCAGCGGATACAGTGGATTTATTTTTTGTAGATTCAGTGGATTCAGTGGTTTTATTTTTTATAGATTCAGTGGATTCAGCGGATTCAGTGGATACAGTGGATTTATTTGGAATAATGGTGTCTTTATCAAGATGGCGTCTCGGGCGACACCTGAACGAGACGGGTTCTAGTTTAAACCTTGTGACTGGTCATTGTGGTCATCGACCTCGTCGTAACCTTGAGGTTCAGTTTCGTTGAAGTTGACACGGCGGAATGGAACAGAGCCAGAGGGTTGTTGCGAGGACCGGAACCTATTATTATATTCTCGTTTCCGGCATTGCTCAATAGAGTGACCTGGAGCCTTGCAGTACCGGCACGTGATTGTATTGGAACCGGTAGGGAAATTAGGAGCAGAGTTAGGGTTGTGATTATGTGGAATGGTTGAGAATGGCCTTTGTGGCTGGAAGGGTCTAGTAGGGTTGTTCATTCTTGTTGGGCGATTATCGCGTCTAGCTTCGGGGATGCTCCTTTTATATAAGGTTTGTTGGATTCTTTCCTCTGAAATTGCAAAGTTAGTAGCTTCATTTAAGGATCTCGGTGATTTACACCGGACTATGTTGGAGATTCTTGGGTGTAAGCCCATGAGGAAGTGATGGAGAGCAAGTTCCTCCATGGCCGCGGTACGGCCTGGAAGTTCTTTAATTTTACAGTTACCAAGTGAGATTTCGGTGAGTAATTGTGATAATAGTGTTTCGATTCTAAGAGCGAATTGGCTTACGTTTTCGGTCGGAAGTTGTTTGCTCTCTTGTAGTTCCATAAGAAGGTGTGAAGAATGCTTACGATCACTGAATTGGGTTTTTAAAAATTCCTTGAGTTGTTCCCAAGTTTGAAATTCTTTTATTGAGCAGGCAACTTCCGCCTTTCCTTGGAGTTGACACAAGATATACTTGAATAGAATGGGTTTCTGTTGATTTGATGCTAATTCATACGCATTGTTGCAATTAATAATAAAAGAATTCAATGTTTCTCTACTACCATCGTATGGTTTTATAAATTTTAAAATGATATTCAAATCTAATGTTTCAAGTTGAGGGGTGGAGGCTTTTTTCCCTCTCTTTTGTTTTTCGACTGGGCTAGGAGCCCTTTCCTCATCAGTATCGGCGGGCAAATCGACATTGACGGGTATTTGCAGAGTTGGGTTTGACTTAGTTTCGGACATTTTAACACAGATATAGTATTCTTCAAATTAACAACGGAAACGGAATAGTAAGTTTATCACAATTTCAATTTAAGTTCTTCACTTACAACAAGATTAACAAAGTCACTGTATGCAATAGTCAATAAGCAAAAATACGACTCACAGTTCGTAGAACACGACAACGGCTATAGTTGCGATAAGATTCATTACGATCGGCCGGATGCACTAAAGTTTCGTAGAAACACTGCAACAATGTTGTAGGCCACCGAGATGATGCAATCGACGGACGGCTGCGACGATGTTACTGATTATGGATCTGGATTCTGGATTTTCGCAAGGGTTTGTCGCTCGTAGTTTATACACTGGTTACAGGGGTAAGGCGATTTTCACCAAGAGATTGCACTGTTTATAGAGGTAAGTTCACACTGGCTGGATACGGAGATTACTGGATGCAAGAACGAGATTTGTGCAGTTTACGCTGGACACAGGTAACACAGGTAAGTAAATGTTTTTCTTTCACTGGATACAGAGGTAAGTTTGTGCTGGATATAAAGGTAAGTTCACACTGGATACGGAGATTATAAGGATAGAGACGAGACTCGTGTGATTTACGCTGGTTTATAGGTTTTCTTTCACTTGACACAGAGGTAAGTTTATGCAGGATATAGAAATAGATTTACACTGCATACAGAGTTTTCACTGGACACAGACACAGAGATAAATAGAGTTTGCATATACGCGTAATTCACGCACTTTTCACAACTTAGAACTTTGGAACGGAGACGGACCGAGGACCTTTTTAAGATCCCTTTAAAGCTGCCACCAGATGTTAGGGCGAGTCTCGCGGTTTGGGTTTTAAAAAAGGATTTTTAATTGAAACGAAGAAATTGTATTTTCACGAAATGGCAGCCGTCACGGAGGATGGAATGAGACTGATGCGCTCGGGAAGCGAGCGCGTCCAACTGGTCTACCAGACGCTGAATCAGCAACCCTATCCAGGGTTGTCAGCAACTAACTATACATCTAAGGGATGTAACAGTACGGATGCACCCCGCGTGTTTTTGAATCGATCGAAGGCATCGAGCGCACTTTTCTACTGATATTCGTTCGACATGCGACTCGATCTCCATTCATTTGAATCAAATGTCGAACGAAAATCAGTAGAAAAGAGTGCTCGACGCCAGCCGATTAAAAACATAGGGCCCCAGTACTGTTACCGCCTCCGGTAGCGGTTAAGTTCCGCTACGGTTGCGTTATCCGCATACTCATCGGGATATCGTTACCGCCACCGGTACAGATTTGAGTTGGCCTTTAAGTAGGTACCTTACCTACCTTTAACATTACCCTGTTTTTCGAGTAACAGTTGTAAAAGAGCATCATTAATATCCTGAAGAGCATAGTTAACCTCTACTACGACCACCGTAAATTGTAAAACAGCTAGAAAGGTAATGAAACCTTGCATGACACAGGTACAGAGCAAACAAATAATGCCAACTGAAAAAAAAATATTTGATATTATATTCATTATTAATTTTAGATTTGCTATAAGTACCTATAAGAAAACGTGTAATTTGGATTATTGTTTAAATACTTATTCTGAAGTAGCTGTAACTTTTCACAAAAAAATGATTATAAAAAAAACTTTATATTTTTAACTAATATAAAATAAGGAGGTTCACATTTTTGTTGGAAGAGCACAATTTTATTATTGTAAATATTTAGTAGGTAGGTACTTACAGCTGTTGTTTTCAAAGCGTAGTAACCACATCTCTAGTGCCATTGTTAACACGCCATAAAGGATGAACAATATAACTGCTATCTTTAGTTTCGGTGATCGTTTCTTGGAAGTGTTATTCAAGGAGGCCTTTACCTACCAAATTAAAAAATATTAATAAAAACTGACTTCACAAAACCTGAAAATAAAAACTTTGAACTTAAACGGATTTTAAAACTTACAGAAAGAATGAAAACTGTTGAAGAGGTGTTATTAAAAAAAATTAGAGACAATTTAAGAAATTATTACATGATAAATATTGACTTGGTTTACGAGTACCTAATAAATGTAGTGGCGGCGCTAGTTTCACTACCTACAGCGCCTTAAGGGGATTGTCAACCACGTGGTCTCCATACAAACGGCGATAACGTTTCCCACCCTCTAAACCTTAACCTACAGTAATTAATTTTTGGTATTTTTTTGAAATGCCTAAATACTAGGGCTGTACGTTTTGATTTTTTAAATATCTATAATAGATTTCGAAATATTTGCATTTTAGTGATTTCATACAAAACACAGAAGTGCCAATATTTTCAAATCTACAATGAATATTTCAAAAATCAAAACGTACAGCCCTAGTTTTTAGGCATTTCAAAAACATACCAAAAATTCATTGCTGTAGGTTAAGGTTTAGAGGGTGGGAAACGTTATCGCCGTTTGTATGGAGACCACGTGGTTGACAATCCTCTTAAGGCCCTCCGCTATGTCAAGCGGGACACGCGCGCGGGGCGACATAGATTAGAGCTTACTCATGCACTGCGCAAGCATCTTTTCGTCAAAAACCAGCAATCTATATTCCCGCGCCGTGTACTCGCGGCGGGATCCCGCTTGACGCAGCGGAGGGCCTAAGAAACCACCCACTTGTGTAGAATTTTACAAAAACTATTAAAAGGCCGATAACTTTACTAGTCATGCTTGGATAGAGGGGGGGATAGCTTAGGGCATCAAGTACCCTTAATCCGACACTGTACCCCACATGCCCTAGTAACCCCACTTCGAATTTTACTGGCTAGGTACTAGAAAAGAAAGAAAAATATTATTATTGAAATTTGTTTAAAATTAAATCGAAACTTTTTGACTATTTCATTGGACGAAATCGGTTCTAACTTCCTCCAATGATTATTTCCATTCATAAGGCCATAGTCCAAGGAAAAAAGGAAATAATCAAATTCAAATGTTGTTCATGTCAAGTCACGAGTCATGATTGTTCATGAGCGAGTTCGTACTCCGACTCGCACTTGTCCGATTTTCGTGAATATACCTTTTTCGAGGGCTGAATCCGCGCCTGTCGTATAACTTATTTCAAGGACCGAGTTGCAATGCAATACTGTAGGTATCATTACCGTGCCTGTACTTGGTTTTTCTTACATTCTGCGACACGATCGTGATAAGACGTTTTACCTTTTCTATGTTCCTTAAACATTGAATGAGAGTTTTCATCCGGCTAGGTGCGGTGAGCCCAACGACGCTGTATGTTATGATTATAACGGCGAACATTGACAACGATGAGATGCGTTGATAGATTGAGGCGAAGAAATCGGTCACAACCAACTGGTGGTCTATAATCGCCAAAGAGGTTAGAGATGATATCACTGCAATAAAGCAAAGAAGTTGAAGAGAATGACGCGATAAAATGAGAATAGTTAGCGAGTGGTTCTAATATAGACTACTGAGCACAGTGAGTGATTTAAAGGCACGAGGCAGAACAAAATTTTGGTCTCGTGTAAAACATACAACTTTTCACCTCTACCAGCGAGAAAATTTTCACGTGACTTTCTTAGTAAAAAGCTAAATTCAGCATTAAAAACATGTTCACTCAACTATTTTGGAGTTAGACAACTATCTTTATTGTTAGACGCACTCATTTTTTGTAATTTATCACAAAAAAAAATTATTCATAAAGTACCTAGATTACCGTCGTTTTGTTTTAGATTACTTTGTGTTTTTCTCTTATTCATTAATATCCTATCTTATTTATTGATGTATAATCATAAAACACTAATTTGTTAATTTTCATTAATTTTTCTTATTTTATATTTATTTCATACATGCGACCTCATTTCGTCCATACTCTTTATTTCGAATTATCTACCTTCTTTTTTAACAATCCTTATTTAAAACTCCCTTATTTAAAGAGCCTTTTTCGTGCTGGAGAGGTGAAAAACTCTTTATCTACACTCACAACGTAATGTTCCAAATATGAATTCAAAAGAGGTAATATAAATACGTACTTTATTTTCGTGGACACGAAAAATTAAAAAAAAAACTCATTACGATGCAGTCAACTGAATCATAAAATAACTTTTTTTCTCATTACGATACAGGGCAAATCCAAGGAGGCAGTGCCGTGATATTAAAAAAAAACAACGATATTTTCCCCCTTTTAATATACTATATCTATGATATTTTCCCACACATTTTCCATGATAAAAATGCACTCTATGGTGATCGATGACATATGTGCGATTAGTTTGCAGGGTTGCGTTCAGAGGCTTAGAGTGCGGTTGTTTAGTTGTTTGCTCTAAGGTTCGGAACGACCAAGAACTTTAAATGACATTAATAGTACAAATTCTTCGTTTTCCATTTGGAATACGAATAATTTAAACTTTCCTTTATTCTAAATGAAATAAAATCTGTTTCTGAGGAGCTACCATAAATATTTTAAAAAATTAGACACAAAAACATCAAAATACCAAATAATGACATTGACGTTTTTCAACTACCGATTTTGATGGTTAAAAAGTTGCAACGCTCTGACGTTTGGAACGGAAAAGTTGTTACAACCGGAAGTCACGCTCTAATGTTTGGAACACCGTTAGAGCTTTCGGTTGCACTCGGAGCGTAGGTTCTGAACGCAACCCAGTGCACTGATCTCATTATTTTTTTCTAATGGAATGCGCGCCATTTTTAGAGCTTTACAAAAAAACTTTTGATTTCAATTTTAACAGTTTGTTGTACTGAATTTCGTAGGTTTTTTTAATTCTTGATTTAAAATGTGAAGAAAATTTTACTCTGCTCGATATTTTAGATGCAGCTAAGGAAATGACTTATTACAAGGTAATACCTAGCTAATACAAACAAAGTCTCACTCTCTTTTCTAGCGTTGTTCTTTTATTTAGTAGGTTCAATCCTAAATGTATGAGTGTAGATAAAGTAGTGTATGAAACTGCACATAACTAGGTATTAAAACACTCGTGTGATACTATTAAAAACCTCGCCTACGGCTCGATTTTTAAACACACACTCATGTTTTAATACCCCTCTTTATGTGGCAGTATCATAAACTACTATTTTACCATCGCCACTCGTTCAACGATACTTTTATGAGTGAATAAAATGCTGTTTTGTGTTTTTTTACCCCTTTTCACCCCCATTTTATTCCCATAGGGGTTAAAATACTAACAATAACAATATACGTTGCGTTTGATTTCCATAAGCCTAAATTATAAATTTAGCGATTTTTACTTCGAAAATAAAGGATTTTCTTCAATACAGAACTTCATCCCCCTTTTAGAATTGTAGAATTGTGACCCGTATTTATTAGTTTTCAATGGTCAGCCTAAACACAAAATTTGAAGATCCTAGCTTCAAAACTGAGGGACTTTCATACAAACTTTGGATCCCCGTTTCACCTTCTTGGGGGGTGAGTTTTGAAAAATCCTTTCTTAGTGCACCCCTAGACCTCGTAATCGTAAGGAACCTATGTGCAAAATTTCAAGTCTCTAGGTTCAGCGGTTTGGGCTGTGCGTTGATATCGCACTCAGTCAGTCAGTCACTTTGAATTTTTTATATATAGATAAACTTTTCAAACATTTTGTCTAGAAATTATGTTAAAAAAATGTTTTTTGTCGCGCGGCATCTATTATCTACAATTTTTTTTCTAGGGCCAATCTTCATAGTTTTAATTCTGTAGAGGACTTTCGAAAAAAAAATGGTACGAGAAAATTTTGCCACGCAAAAAAAATCCTGTATAGATATCAATATCGTGTACCCCGTACTTATTATTAGGTCCAAACCATTTTTACCCACTCCAGCAGTAAGTGTTATAGTGACGCCCTCTTGTGGCGTTGACAGACGCATCTTCCACCCGACCCGGTAAACAGACGTTCGAGTCGCGCTGACGCAGTCCAGACCGCCTGCGACACGCGTACAACCGCGTACAGCGCGTTTGGTACTACGCATTCAAACTGGTCACTCGATTCAGCTAATAAAGACCAAACTATGTTTACCCAATGCAACAGTTACTGCGATGGTGACGCCCCCTAGCGGCGTTGACAGGCGCATTTTCCACTCGGCAGCAGTCGTTCGAGCCGCACAAACGCAGTCTAGACTGCCAGCGACACGCGTACAACCGCGTACAGCGCGTTTGGTACTACGCATTCATACTGGTCACTCGATTCAGCTAATAAAGATTAAACTATTTTTACCCAATGCAGCAGTTAGTGCGAAGTTGACGCCCCCTAGCGGCGTTGACAGACGCATCTTCCAGCCGGCCGGTACTCGTTCGAGCCGCACACACGTAGTCAAGACCGCCTGCGACGCGCGTACAACCGCGTACAGCGCGTTTGGTACTACGCATTCATACTGGTCACTCGGTTCAGCTAATAAAGACCAAACTATGTTTACCCAATGCAACAGTTAGTGCGATGGTGACGCCCCCTAGCGGCGTTGACAGGCGCATTTTCCACTCGGCAGCAGTCGTTCGAGCCGCACACACGCAGTCCAGACTGCCAGCGACACGCGTACAACCGCGTATAGCGCGTTTGGTACTACGCATTCATACTGGTCACTCGATTCAGCTAATAAAGATTAAACTATTTTTACCCAATGCAGCAGTTAGTGCGAAGTTGACGCCCCCTAGCGGCGTTGACAGACGCATCTTCCAGCCGGCCGGTACTCGTTCGAGCCGCACACACGTAGTCAAGACCGCCTGCGACGCGCGTACAACCGCGTACAGCGCGTTTGGTACTACGCATTCATACTGGTCACTCGGTTCAGCTAATAAAGACCAAACTATGTTTACCCAATGCAACAGTTAGTGCGATGGTGACGCCCCCTAGCGGCGTTGACAGGCGCATTTTCCACTCGGCAGCAGTCGTTCGAGCCGCACACACGCAGTCCAGACTGCCAGCGACACGCGTACAACCGCGTATAGCGCGTTTGGTACTACGCATTCATACTGGTCACTCGATTCAGCTAATAAAGATTAAACTATTTTTACCCAATGCAGCAGTTAGTGCGAAGTTGACGCCCCCTAGCGGCGTTGACAGACGCATCTTCCAGCCGGCCGGTACTCGTTCGAGCCGCACACACGCAGTCAAGACCGCCTGCGACGCGCGTACAACCGCGTACAAGGCGTCTGGTACCACGCACTCATACTCAGCTAATAATTAATTGATCATGAGCTAAAATAAACGTAAACCGATATAATCAATAAATTATACGCAGAATGAAAAATACGCTCACCCATAGTTGCTTTTCAATCAATACAAAATAAAAAACTTCACAAAGTTATCCAAATAGTAACTACCATCGTATGTAGTTTATTTTCTAATGTCACGAGAGTTTATTAATGATTGTTATGTATTTTGTTTATTTAACGGATTCAAACAAAAGACAATAGATAATCAGCGGTGTAAACAAAGTATTATCGACTTTAACTACGTAATTATAAGAACTACAAAAATCTATTCAAATATTTTACTTAAATACGAAGACTCGAGGGTGATTTTTCGATAATCACCTATTTTATTTGATTTCCCATTTTTTTCTATTACCTACTAAAGTAGTGGAGTTCACAGACAGGGCAACAGAATATTAAAATGGTTAATGTCTTCTGTAAAAACCTTTGTTTTGAAAAAAATATTATGGTAACTATTTTCTTAATATTCTAAACGATTTGGCCAGCCTACAGATCGTATCTATAGACGAGTAGGTACTAAGTAATGACTTGAGTAAAACTTGCAGTTTTCAAACGATTCTAATATTATATTCACATGCAATATAAAGTTTAATCTTAAGGCGGTTGTATGACCGAAAGTGGCGCCCTCAGAGGTTTTTATTTAATAAGTTATTAATAGAAAAAGATTTTTTCATTTCTCATATTCGGAAAGTGATGTATATTTGAACTGAGCAGCGGGTCCAAAACTCATCGTTCCACCCTAGGGTGGAAAAGTAATTTAAAAATAGAACTGAATTTGGCAATGAAAAAGTTTACAATAGCTAAAAACAAATGGTTTAAAAAAAGTTGCAGCCTTGTAGGGCGCATTCACGAACAACAACAAAACATGGTATAAACAGCTAGTGCAAAATTAAAAACATTGGGCGGAGCGACCGGCGACGCGACGTGTTCCAAATTTAAAATAAGAAAAACTATAAAATATTGGCGGGAGACTTACCTAACTCTGTGACTTATGTGCCGTATTAAAGTTTCGTGTTGATTTTGTATTTACTAAAAATGAGTTTAAAACTAAAACAAAAAGTTCAAATAAAATAAAAGAAACAATAAAACTACGCTGTAATTCGCCTACAGGAAACAACTACTTCAGGAGAGTCTCTGCCATGGACTTACCGTCTTATCAAAGACCAAAGAATATCTCTAACTTTTACAGGTATCCAACAAAGCCAAATCTGTCATCATAATAATTTATATCAAACTGTAAATATTCCAAGCAAGAATTTAACTTTAGATTTCACAAATTGTTCTAATTTTTCTAGGTTTTTAAAGGTAAGTTGGTATAGGTAATAATTATAAGGTCTACCAATGTAGTTACTAAGTAGGTACATGTTTTTATTAATAAACATTTTGGAATAACTAAGACTTTTTTTACTTTCCTGAAATTCGAAATGAAAAGTAGAGTGTTTAACACGGGTAAAAGTCATCAATTCCATTCTCGAACTATAGTCGCCCTCGCTATGCTCAGGCGTCTAAATATCTCGAATGGGAATTGCTTCCTTTTGACCCTCGTATAACAATCTACTATTATTAATGTTTATCGTGGAGATTTTAGGGCCCATGGTCTAGTATTTTTAGAAGGTACATTACATGCCCTCGTAGTCATTCGTAGAAGTAGATAGCAAATGTGTCAAAACGGCCACTTTTAGCAGTTTTGCTATCTACTTCTAGCAGTGACTACGAGGGAATGTAACGATACCGTCTAAAAATACTAGACTGTGGGCCCTAAAATCTCCACTATAAACATTTTTAAAATTGTATTAGAAATATAATATTAAATATAATTCACCGCGGCGCCACTTTCGCTCAGGGTACCACCATAAATGAAGTCTTAGTGCAGTTTTGGTTCATGGTTGGTCATGTTGATTGTATGTGAATATAATATTAGAAGCACTTGAAAATTGCAAGTTTTACTCAAGACATTACTTACTCGTCTATAGATACGAGGGCAAGTGTTGGAGAGCACCAAAGGCATCATCTATACCTACTTTTTTTGCAAATTCCTAATTCCATTATACAAACTTTGACGTTTTGTGATGAAAATAGGGCATGCGCTATTTACATGCCCTGGGGCATGCCTCTGACGGAAGCGCACTAGAAAGGGAAAGTGACTTGGTGAAGTCAGAGCCTTTAGGGTGTTTAAGCAATAACCACAACTTTGTAAAGAACCACCTTTTATTCTCATAACCAAAAATAACATCGTCAATTGTTCACAACTTATATCACCGGTATGGTATACTTCTCATAATGGCCGGTATACATTTTGATTAGTGTTTAGTGCGAGTGGCTCGTTTAGTGTTTAGCAAAAAAACACGTTCGGACAGTCTCTGATTAGTGTTAAGTGTTTAGTGCTTAGCGAAGTACAGTGTTAAGAGCGCGTTCTATTTTTTCTGCGAGTAGCTCCTCCCGCGCGTCCCGCCTTCACCCCTCACTTGCAGCTAAACACGCACTATCGCACTAAACACGTCTGGATAGGACTGTTAAGAGGATTGGCAACCACGTGGTCTCCATACAAACGGCGATAACGTTTCCCACCCTCTAAACCTTAACCTACAGTAATTATTTTTTGGTATGTTTTTGAAATGCCTAAAAACTAGGGCTGTACGTTTTGATTTTTAAAATATTCATTGTAGATTCGAAAATATTGGCACTTCTGTGTTTTGTATGAAATCACTAAAATGCAAATATTTCGAAATCTATTATAGATATTAAAAAAATCAAAACGTACAGCCCTAGTATTTAGGCATTTCAAAAATATACCAAAAATTAATTACTGTAGGTTAAGGTTTAGAGGGTAGGAAACGTTATCGCCGTTTGTATGGAGACCACGTGGTTGACAATCCACTTAAGTGTTTAGTTAATACTTCTTATTTTTTTTTACAATTAACTAAACAGTGTATGCTAAACAGTATGGGACATCACCTACTAATCACTACATACTAAACAGTGCAATAAACACTAAGCACTTAACTAAACAAAGTGTATACCAGTCTTAAAGTAGTGTCAAACACAATAATTAACAAAACTAACCACAGAAATTCTTCACAAAAATATGTCCACTTCAACTGCAGACTGCAGAATATTAATTTTTTTATACATTAAATTGTGCATCAATACTGTAATTCATAAATATACATTAATAAATGTGCAAACGTATTTAATTAAATACACTTTATTCTATATATTCCATATGCATCAATAAATTGAATATAAAAACTTCTGAATAAATGTCAATAAATTGTTATAAAATTGTTTTCTTTAAAAAAACTAAATGACAAAATAGAGACACAGAGAGTCTTTAATTTTGTATTTATTTTATTACCAATAATCGTGTATTTTCCCATTCATTATTGAGAATTGTAACAAACTTATTTATATTCATTTAGATAATTACAAAATAAATAAAACGCTACTTGCGCTTTCTGATAATATTTAGTAATAAATCGCAAATAAGGTCTGGCAACACTGTCCCTATGCGTAAATTAATTAGACATCAAGTTATAGCTTAGTATGAGATGGTAATTATTTCCCATAGGAAACGACAATCATATTCATAGCCTTTAAGAGGATTGTCAAGCAAACGGTATCCATACAAACGGCGATAACGTTTCCCACCCTCTAAACCTTAACCTACAGCAATGAATTTTTAGTATGTTTTTGAAATGCCTAAAAACTAGGGCTGTACGTTTTTATTTTTTTAATATCTATAATAGATTTGAAAATATTGGCACTGTTTTGTTTTGTATGAAATCACTAAAATTCAAATATTTCAAAATCTATTATAGATATTAAAAAAATAAAAACGTACCGCCCTAGTTTTTAGGCATTTCAAAAACATACTAAAAATTCATTGCTGTAGGTTAAGGTTTGGAGGGTGGGAAACGTTATCGCCGTTTGTATGGATACCGTTTGCTGGACAATCCTCTCAACTAAACATAAAATTTTGCTATTGGCGAAAAAAAAATTTTTTTTTTCAGTTGTTTTTTTTTTTACTCACTTTTTTGTCATATCATTTACCGCCTCATACTAACAAGCTACCAATCAAAATGGATAATCTTATGTTACACATATACACAAGAGTATTTCATAACCTCGATTCTGGCAATACACACTTTAAATTCAAGTACAGTTACAATCTCTTTTTACAATGATGGAACAAGGTTAAAAAAACAAATGCCCATTTAAATAAGGCAACGTAATATAAATTCTTATTAGAAAATTGAAAAAAATAAAATGAATGACAATATGTGTGTGTATGGTATGAGGCAGAATCGAGTACTCAACATGGCTTCTCAGTTACTCACCGAGTAAAAATATCGCTTCACTTCTATGACAAAATATGCTACATCATAATTTTGTCATAATTACCAATACTATCTAATAATTTTCCAGAAATAAAACATTAGTTAAACAATTAAAAACTCGCCCATATTGTATGATTTTTTGTGATCGTGACTGAAAGACAAAACTAATACAGCGTTAATTTTTAATCATTTGGTTCCCGCAGTGGGGTGGTTCCACTCATGATCACAAGCAACTTTTACTATGGGGCCAACTTTTAAATCGCGAAAAAAACAGGTATTGCGCTTTGGTATGAAACAGCAGATTTTTTTTCGCGATATCAGAGTTGGCCCCATAGTAAAAGTTGCTTGTGATCATGAGTGGAACCACCCCACTGCGGGAACCAAATGATAAAAATTTCAGCGTGTATATTTTTTTATTTTTAAGAAATTATTTCGATACAATAAAAACATTATGTGTATTTCGATACAATAAATGGAGGTAAACACTAAACATAGTATATGTTAGAACGTTTCAGTTCTACATCTTGTGTCAGCGATACTCAAACTTATATGGTTATTCGATCGAGTCAAACGACGGCACCAACAACTAAAAAGAAAATAATATTTAGTGCTCGTACTGTGGACACATCCGAACATTCATGAAAAGAAAATTATCTACGGCTGTAAAAGGTGCAAGATTTTGGATGCAACATTTTATTAAGTATCATAAAATGTTTCACTTAAGAGGATTGTCAAGCAAACGGTCTCCATACAAACGGCGATAACGTTTCCCACCCTCTAAACCTTAACCTACAGCAATGAATTTTTGGTATGTTTTTGAAATGCCTAAAAACTAAGGCTGTACGTTTTGATTTTTAAAATATTCATTGTAGATTTGAAAATATTGGCACTTCTGCGTTTTGTATGAAATCACTAAAATGCAAATATTTCGAAATCTATTATAGATATTTAAAAAATCAAAACGTACAGCCCTAGTATTTAGGCATTTCAAAAAAATACCAAAAATTAATTACTGTAGGTTAAGGTTTAGAGGGTGGGAAACGTTATCGCCGTTTGTATGGAGACCGTTTGCTTGACAATCCCCTTAAGTTACATAACTACTATTTCGATTATACAACATTTAATTGACAAAATAGTTTTATTTGTCAGTGTAAAGGTAAATATTTTTTGTTGCATATACAGTGGTGGCCAGATAATTAAGGACGCCAGGCGATTTTCATACAAACGAGGTAACTTTGTAGTCTTGGGTCTCCGCCAGGGATTGACCTAGCTGTGATCTGATGATGGCTATCCAGGGAGTGAATGGAGGAAATTCAGATCGCTCTAACTGATCTGATCAGCATTCTAAGAGATTTAAGGATGTGTTTAAAAATACCGCGAAATACGTATAAAAATGTATGGAAATCCTGAAAATGAAAACTCAGATCCTTATATATCTTAAAATGCTGATCAGATCAGTTGGGTGTGTATAGCGATCTGAATCTCCTCCATTCACTCCTTGGATGGCCATCATCAGGTCACAGCTAGGTCAATCCTTGACGAAGAACTATGGCTCCATAGTTACCTCGTTTGTACGTCCTTAATTATCTGGCCACCACTATAATAATATATACCCTATTCTTCAATTAATGGCATACTTTATGTCAATCAGTTGTTTTGATTTAATTCAAAATCAATTTAATTAATTACAATCAAATTAAACAATTTAAACAAAAACTTACGTTGTTAGCTAAGTATATACTTTCATATACGTTTGACTAAAGCGTGACAACAGATGTGATATAATTATACTTTTAATGATTCATAAATAATTATACTATTACATACGTATTATCGACGCATGGTAAAGCGACAATATATATTCTACATAATTATATGTAAATTTATTTAGTAGTGTGTTATAGTGTGTTATAGTTTGCTAGGTACCTATTTTACAAATGTTTTTAATTTTTCTCATATTTTAATAAAATAATGTCATTTAAGTAGCTTTCGATGCTTTTGTTATTTAAACATTTTCATTTATTCAATGCTCTGTATTCTTGTCAAGTTTTTAACATTTTTGTTTTTGAAGCACAATTAAATTATATTATCTCCTTTTTACTCTCCTGGGTCTGTGTTTTTTTTAATTCATAGCGACCTTTTAAATAATATACAAATACATAATCACTTGATTTTCAATAAAATGCACTCATAACATAACCAGGGTTGCCAGACAATAAATTTATAGAAAAATTATGTGTATAATTCAGTTATGTGTATAAATGTTTGTTACGTTTGTGTGAAAAGTTTATAGTAAGTAGGTATAAATGTATGCATCTCTCAAAACAGAAATGTCGACTTATACATGTTTTGAACTTTAGGTCACTTATATTTAATTTAGGGTCAGGGTATGTCATTTTCTTATTACAATATAATAAAATTGTGTCAATTAAAAAAATTACAGTTATCCAATCTTGATGCGCTGTTGAGTGTACTTATAACACATAATCACAATTTGTAAAGGAATTGTGGTTTAAAACAGCTGCGCATTTAGATAAAAAATACTTTTGGTGTATAATATTTATACTCCATGCGACATGTCTAATAATATCATTAGTCTTACAACTCTAGCATAAACCTGACTTTCAAGGTTAGAATAATGCTCTGATAAGAGGTAGTATTTCATCAACTAATGCAACTATACATTATATAGAACTAGCGGCCGTCCGCGAATTCGTCTGCGTGGAAAGTTTTTTGCTATCCCTCGTGAACATTACTTTTTTTCTGGATGAAAGGTAGGTACCCTATGTCCTTCTCTGTACCCCTGACATCGTGTATGCAAAATTTCATGACGATCGGTTGAGTGGTTAAGACGTGAAGGCGTAACAAACAAACTGACTTTCGTATAATGTCGGTAACAAAGAAGTTAGGATTGAGTGTGAACTTGCCAACAAGATAAAAAATTTGAAAAACATCTATTTAATGTAAGTCTTAAATAAATAAATAAGTATTGTATATACCTACTTATAAATAAATCGTCACTTTTATTGGCAACCCTGTGGATAAGACAGCAGTTAAGCGCTTATTACAGTATCTATATTTGTAGGGATCTGATTAAGAAAATCGGAAGATAAAATCTGTGTTTGAGTCAAGTGGAGATGCGAACCACAGAAATAAATCAAGATGAAACTTAGAGTTCACTTTTTATTAAATCATCACATCACTCGGACAAAAAAACAAATTTCAACAAAGGTGACGTCACAGTGTAAGCGATCTAGTAAAGAGAAACGCTTTTTTATTCAAATTTTATCATGATTTATTTCTATGGATGAAACCGCTCTGCTTCTTATTTAGTATAACTTCATTAAATTTCCTAAATTTTGTATAGTGTAACGTCGGCTTTAAGCGGGCGGAGCGACAGCTCTCCGGTTCATGACGGTGGTGTAGGCGAGCCCTAAAGCCCACGACACTTCGTGTCCGTTCACCTTTTTGAAAAGCTACGGAAAAAATATCACTTCAGACAGTATTAAATAAGGTGTGTCTTCATACGATCGCTTTCCTTTTCACTTTCATCTAACGCAATCAACACGCTAACCGTGTGCTATCGCTTTGAGGCATGCAATAGCGAATGCCCTATCTTCTCAAAAAATTACAAATTTGTACGTTTGTTGTACGTGAAAGTGCACGGTTTGGACGCAATCAATATTGCATGCGTTGGACGTAAGTTGAGTTGAAAGGGAAAGGGCACGGTTTGGAGTTTGGAGGCAATATTGAATGCTTTTGAAGTAAGTTGACTTGAAAATTTAATTGAAAGTTGAAGTGATTCGATGAAGACAGACCATTAGGGTGTCTGTCCTGTCTTCACCCAGTGGCTTTCGTTTTCCCTTTCGTCTTTAACTTTCAATTCGTCTAGAGTCTGTTCGGAAAGAGAACCGACTTGGGATTTGTGCCTGATTACCGTTTTTGAAATGTTGACGGCACTGTTACGTTTTAGTGCGACTGTAATAACTTAATAAATATTAAGTCAAGATAGTCGCACATAATTATTACGTACTAGCGGCCGCCCGCGGTTTCACCCGCGTGGTTCCCGTTCCCGTGGGAATATCGGGATAAAAAGTATTCTATGTTTTAATTTAGGCTATCTACTATCTGTGTGCCAAAGGAGAATGCTCATATTTGCTACAGCTAAGTCTCATGCATCAAGATGAAAATAGAATAGAAATTATTGGTTTTATTTAAAACATGGTCTGGCATTCGGGATGGCTATTTCAAACTGGGATTTTAATTAACTAATAAATAAAACATGTAATTTTTTATTTTATTTCCGGTCTACCGCTGCACTTGTTAAAAGTGTTGCTATATACATAAAAAAATTGAATATATTGTTTTTTTTTTTTATCGATTCACGAATAAAAAAGTAATGTAATGTAAAAGTTATGAAAAGCAGAGCTGCGATTATATGTTTAAAATATTTAGATTTTTAGGTTATGTTACTTCATTGTAAATATTTTGAAAACCCCTGTTCTCCTTTCAAAAATTATAGCAAGTACGTTGAATTAGAATAAAAAGGAACTTCTCAAACTCAATTTATCATTGATGCAACCAGTGTACGGCGGCCCATACTTCCGTGTGCATTGTCCATCAACTAAATCCGTTTAGTAGTTTTTGCGTGATTGAGGAACAAACATCCAAACCCACAAACTTTCACATTTATAATATTAAGTAGGATAGTAGGATATCAGTGCAGTCTACATGACAAAAACGGTGATCAAGCACAAATCCCAAGTAGGTTCTCTTTCCGAACAGACTCTAGCGTCAAACGTTTACCAAACAAACGTTGACGTTTTTTTTTTAAGTATAGGGCATGCGCTATTGCATGCCCCATGCCTATGATGAAACCGCAAGTGAAAAGGGAAAGCGATTCGGTGAAGACACACCATACGGGACACACACGCATCATGAAAGCAAATTTCAAAATTTTATGTGAAGCGACAAGTTTGTGCAGAAATATTAGAAATCGAGCATGGTGGACAGAAACAGAAGTCGTCGTAAATATAAATAAATAAATAAAATATCGTAAAACTTCTATTGATTGAGTCATTTATTTGTAGGCGAAATTAAAAACCATTGTGGTTTTGATGTGCGTAATGAATACAACAAACATCTGTGTTAATAGTTTCGCTTTGATCTACGTATTTAACTTAAATAGTCATAAATGGGGACTTAATGTTACATTGAATAAATAAACGACACGTTACTAAGTTTAAAACAATACTATAATATGAACATTTGTTGATTCACTTACATAAAATGTTTGGTGTTTTATTTTATTTTTATAATTTTAGATTTGTCTGGAATTTACATTGTAAAATAACGTAAATTACCGATTTGGTTTGGAATGAATTGGATTAAAATGGAGTAGAGTAGAATAACATTAACAAGAATAGAGAATGGAATGGAACAGAAGAATGAAGTGGAATGGAATAGAAGCAATGAAATGGAATGGAGAATAGGTCAATTAATTTTAATATAATTTTATTTTTGAAATTGCTGTATTATTTAATAAAGTTAAACAAAATAGAAAGAATGGAGTAGAAGAAATGGAGTCGAAGGAATGGTGTAGAATAAATGGACTAGAAGGAATTGAGTAGAAGAAATAGTGAAATAGAATGGAACAAGCCTTTTATTAATGGTCGTACTCACCGAGACAGGATCAGAGTCTTTAAGTTTGTACGCGTCGTGTAACAGCGTGAGCACATAGACCAGGTCCACGCAGGCCCACGGCTGGTCCACGTTGGACGCGGAACAAGCGCGCAGCGCCGCCGACCGGTACTGGCCCACGGTTATGGTGCCGCCTTTCATTACATCTACACAACACGTAAAGGCAGTTTGTGTCGTGTAATAAATAGTACGATGATAAACGAATGATTCATTTAGCCAACTATAAGACATAATTATTACAATGCATGCATACTTATTTCTTATTTATTTATGAGGCTGTGAAGTTAACATGTTTTACGATAATAAAGAAATGACTCATGGCGACCACGCTGCTTCCCGCGGGTCTACCGCCTAACTCAATTGCTTTGACTATTGCTTTGGTTTATGACGTCAGTTCACTGTCCGTCCTTGTCACCGTGTTATGATATGACAAGGACGGATAGAGTATTGCTATCGCTTTGGCTATCGCTTTGAGATAGGCGGTAAGGCCCTGGTCTATAAAACGCTCAAATACCTATACATTGAACATATTTATTACAAGGGACACATGACACAGTATAATATGTCACCATTAAAGTGCGGAAATCAGTAAGAGTGCACATTAACTAGTTAATCTGCAGATTTACTGGTCGAATCAGTTAAAGTTCATTTCGTACATTAAATAGGTAATCTGTAGAATAACGACCAAGGATCAGTTAAAGTACGAAACGGTTTCTTTTATTGAAAAAAATGTGTAATAACATAAAAGGGGGTAGACACAAAAGCGGGTGGACGGGGAGGCCGAGCCCCCCTTTAAGGGGGGCAAAGCCCCCGCCATGTAAAAAAATCTTAAAGAGTTCATTAGGTTAGGTTAGTATTGCGACCAAAAACGCGCGCGTCGAGCGAGCGGAACGAGCGTGCCGCGGGAGCGGCCGAAACGAAGTTTTTGTAAAATAAACTTTCAATATATTTCACTCACTGTATTCCACACTTTGACGGTGTAGCATCCGTTAATGTGCAGATTAACTAGTTAAAGTGCGAAAATCTGCTACTTTAACAAAAATTTTAAAAACAAAAACTTTAACTGACTCGATCAGTTAATGTGCAGATTAGTTAATTCGAACATTAACTGATTCCGCACTTTAGCGGTAACAGTCATAACAGTATATACACACCTATGATGCCCGCGTCGGCCGCCACGTCGTAGAAGTAGCTCATGGCGGCCACGCTGCCCCGCGGCGCGCGCTGCGGCTCCCAGTCTATGGTGGCGCGCATGTACACTATACATGGGACACATGACGCAGTGTAACAGTATACACACCTATGATGCCCGCGTCGGCCGCCACGTCGTAGAAGTAGCTCATGGCGGCCACGCTGCCCCGCGGCGCGCGCTGCGGCTCCCAGTCTATGGTGGCGCGCATGTACACTATACATGGGACACATGACGCAGTGTAACAGTATACACACCTATGATGCCCGCGTCGGCCGCCACGTCGTAGAAGTAGCTCATGGCGGCCACGCTGCCCCGCGGCGCGCGCTGCGGCTCCCAGTCTATGGTGGCGCGCATGTACACTATACATGGGACACATGACGCAGTGTAACAGTATACACACCTATGATGCCCGCGTCGGCCGCCACGTCGTAGAAGTAGCTCATGGCGGCCACGCTGCCCCGCGGCGCGCGCTGCGGCTCCCAGTCTATGGTGGCGCGCATGTACACTATACATGGGACACATGACGCAGTGTAACAGTATACACACCTATGATGCCCGCGTCGGCCGCCACGTCGTAGAAGTAGCTCATGGCGGCCACGCTGCCCCGCGGCGCGCGCTGCGGCTCCCAGTCTATGGTGGCGCGCATGTACACTATACATGGGACACATGACGCAGTGTAACAGTATACACACCTATGATGCCCGCGTCGGCCGCCACGTCGTAGAAGTAGCTCATGGCGGCCACGCTGCCCCGCGGCGCGCGCTGCGGCTCCCAGTCTATGGTGGCGCGCATGTACACTATACATGGGACACATGACGCAGTGTAACAGTATACACACCTATGATGCCCGCGTCGGCCGCCACGTCGTAGAAGTAGCTCATGGCGGCCACGCTGCCCCGCGGCGCGCGCTGCGGCTCCCAGTCTATGGTGGCGCGCATGTACACTATACATGGGACACATGACGCAGTGTAACAGTATACACACCTATGATGCCCGCGTCGGCCGCCACGTCGTAGAAGTAGCTCATGGCGGCCACGCTGCCCCGCGGCGCGCGCTGCGGCTCCCAGTCTATGGTGGCGCGCATGTACACTATACATGGGACACATGACGCAGTGTAACAGTATACACACCTATGATGCCCGCGTCGGCCGCCACGTCGTAGAAGTAGCTCATGGCGGCCACGCTGCCCCGCGGCGCGCGCTGCGGCTCCCAGTCTATGGTGGCGCGCATGTACACTATACATGGGACACATGACGCAGTGTAACAGTATACACACCTATGATGCCCGCGTCGGCCGCCACGTCGTAGAAGTAGCTCATGGCGGCCACGCTGCCCCGCGGCGCGCGCTGCGGCTCCCAGTCTATGGTGGCGCGCATGTACACTATACATGGGACACATGACGCAGTGTAACAGTATACACACCAATGATGCCCGCGTCGGCCGCCACGTCGTAGTAGTAGCTCATGGCGGCCACGCTGCCCCGCGGCGCGCGCTGCGGCTCCCAGTCTATGGTGGCGCGCATGTACACTATACATGGGACACATGACGCAGTGTAACAGTATACACACCTATGATGCCCGCGTCGGCCGCCACGTCGTAGTAGTAGCTCATGGCGGCCACGCTGCCCCGCGGCGCGCGCTGCGGCTCCCAGTCTATGGTGGCGCGCATGTACACTATACATGGGACACATGACGCAGTGTAACAGTATACACACCTATGATGCCCGCGTCGGCCGCCACGTCGTAGTAGTAGCTCATGGCGGCCACGCTGCCCCGCGGCGCGCGCTGCGGCTCCCAGTCTATGGTGGCGCGCATGTACACTATACATGGGACACATGACGCAGTGTAACAGTATACACACCTATGATGCCCGCGTCGGCCGCCACGTCGTAGTAGTAGCTCATGGCGGCCACGCTGCCCCGCGGCGCGCGCTGCGGCTCCCAGTCTATGGTGGCGCGCATGTACACTATACATGGGACACATGACGCAGTGTAACAGTATACACACCTATGATGCCCGCGTCGGCCGCCACGTCGTAGAAGTAGCTCATGGCGGCCACGCTGCCCCGCGGCGCGCGCTGCGGCTCCCAGTCTATGGTGGCGCGCATGTACACTATACATGGGACACATGACGCAGTGTAACAGTATACACACCTATGATGCCCGCGTCGGCCGCCACGTCGTAGAAGTAGCTCATGGCGGCCACGCTGCCCCGCGGCGCGCGCTGCGGCTCCCAGTCTATGGTGGCGCGCATGTACACTATACATGGGACACATGACGCAGTGTAACAGTATACACACCTATGATGCCCGCGTCGGCCGCCACGTCGTAGAAGTAGCTCATGGCGGCCACGCTGCCCCGCGGCGCGCGCTGCGGCTCCCAGTCTATGGTGGCGCGCATGTACACTATACATGGGACACATGACGCAGTGTAACAGTATACACACCTATGATGCCCGCGTCGGCCGCCACGTCGTAGAAGTAGCTCATGGCGGCCACGCTGCCCCGCGGCGCGCGCTGCGGCTCCCAGTCTATGGTGGCGCGCATGTACACTATACATGGGACACATGACGCAGTGTAACAGTAAACACACCTATGATGCCCGCGTCGGCCGCCACGTCGTAGAAGTAGCTCATGGCGGCCACGCTGCCCCGCGGCGCGCGCTGCGGCTCCCAGTCTATGGTGGCGCGCATGTACACTATACATGGGACACATGACGCAGTGTAACAGTATACACACCTATGATGCCCGCGTCGGCCGCCACGTCGTAGAAGTAGCTCATGGCGGCCACGCTGCCCCGCGGCGCGCGCTGCGGCTCCCAGTCTATGGTGGCGCGCATGTACACTATACATGGGACACATGACGCAGTGTAACAGTATACACACCTATGATGCCCGCGTCGGCCGCCACGTCGTAGTAGTAGCTCATGGCGGCCACGCTGCCCCGCGGCGCGCGCTGCGGCTCCCAGTCTATGGTGGCGCGCATGTACACTATACATGGGACACATGACGCAGTGTAACAGTATACACACCTATGATGCCCGCGTCGGCCGCCACGTCGTAGAAGTAGCTCATGGCGGCCACGCTGCCCCGCGGCGCGCGCTGCGGCTCCCAGTCTATGGTGGCGCGCATGTACACTATACATGGGACACATGACGCAGTGTAACAGTATACACACCTATGATGCCCGCGTCGGCCGCCACGTCGTAGAAGTAGCTCATGGCGGCCACGCTGCCCCGCGGCGCGCGCTGCGGCTCCCAGTCTATGGTGGCGCGCATGTACACTATACATGGGACACATGACGCAGTGTAACAGTATACACACCTATGATGCCCGCGTCGGCCGCCACGTCGTAGAAGTAGCTCATGGCGGCCACGCTGCCCCGCGGCGCGCGCTGCGGCTCCCAGTCTATGGTGGCGCGCATGTACACTATACATGGGACACATGACGCAGTGTAACAGTATACACACCTATGATGCCCGCGTCGGCCGCCACGTCGTAGAAGTAGCTCATGGCGGCCACGCTGCCCCGCGGCGCGCGCTGCGGCTCCCAGTCTATGGTGGCGCGCATGTACACTATACATGGGACACATGACGCAGTGTAACAGTATACACACCTATGATGCCCGCGTCGGCCGCCACGTCGTAGAAGTAGCTCATGGCGGCCACGCTGCCCCGCGGCGCGCGCTGCGGCTCCCAGTCTATGGTGGCGCGCATGTACACTATACATGGGACACATGACGCAGTGTAACAGTATACACACCTATGATGCCCGCGTCGGCCGCCACGTCGTAGAAGTAGCTCATGGCGGCCACGCTGCCCCGCGGCGCGCGCTGCGGCTCCCAGTCTATGGTGGCGCGCATGTACACTATACATGGGACACATGACGCAGTGTAACAGTATACACACCTATGATGCCCGCGTCGGCCGCCACGTCGTAGTAGTAGCTCATGGCGGCCACGCTGCCCCGCGGCGCGCGCTGCGGCTCCCAGTCTATGGTGGCGCGCATGTACACTATACATGGGACACATGACGCAGTGTAACAGTATACACACCTATGATGCCCGCGTCGGCCGCCACGTCGTAGAAGTAGCTCATGGCGGCCACGCTGCCCCGCGGCGCGCGCTGCGGCTCCCAGTCTATGGTGGCGCGCATGTACACTATACATGGGACACATGACGCAGTGTAACAGTATACACACCTATGATGCCCGCGTCGGCCGCCACGTCGTAGAAGTAGCTCATGGCGGCCACGCTGCCCCGCGGCGCGCGCTGCGGCTCCCAGTCTATGGTGGCGCGCATGTACACTATACATGGGACACATGACGCAGTGTAACAGTATACACACCTATGATGCCCGCGTCGGCCGCCACGTCGTAGAAGTAGCTCATGGCGGCCACGCTGCCCCGCGGCGCGCGCTGCGGCTCCCAGTCTATGGTGGCGCGCATGTACACTATACATGGGACACATGACGCAGTGTAACAGTATACACACCTATGATGCCCGCGTCGGCCGCCACGTCGTAGAAGTAGCTCATGGCGGCCACGCTGCCCCGCGGCGCGCGCTGCGGCTCCCAGTCTATGGTGGCGCGCATGTACACTATACATGGGACACATGACGCAGTGTAACAGTATACACACCTATGATGCCCGCGTCGGCCGCCACGTCGTAGAAGTAGCTCATGGCGGCCACGCTGCCCCGCGGCGCGCGCTGCGGCTCCCAGTCTATGGTGGCGCGCATGTACACTATACATGGGACACATGACGCAGTGTAACAGTATACACACCTATGATGCCCGCGTCGGCCGCCACGTCGTAGAAGTAGCTCATGGCGGCCACGCTGCCCCGCGGCGCGCGCTGCGGCTCCCAGTCTATGGTGGCGCGCATGTACACTATACATGGGACACATGACGCAGTGTAACAGTATACACACCTATGATGCCCGCGTCGGCCGCCACGTCGTAGAAGTAGCTCATGGCGGCCACGCTGCCCCGCGGCGCGCGCTGCGGCTCCCAGTCTATGGTGGCGCGCATGTACACTATACATGGGACACATGACGCAGTGTAACAGTATACACACCTATGATGCCCGCGTCGGCCGCCACGTCGTAGAAGTAGCTCATGGCGGCCACGCTGCCCCGCGGCGCGCGCTGCGGCTCCCAGTCTATGGTGGCGCGCATGTACACTATACATGGGACACATGACGCAGTGTAACAGTATACACACCTATGATGCCCGCGTCGGCCGCCACGTCGTAGAAGTAGCTCATGGCGGCCACGCTGCCCCGCGGCGCGCGCTGCGGCTCCCAGTCTATGGTGGCGCGCATGTACACTATACATGGGACACATGACGCAGTGTAACAGTATACACACCTATGATGCCCGCGTCGGCCGCCACGTCGTAGAAGTAGCTCATGGCGGCCACGCTGCCCCGCGGCGCGCGCTGCGGCTCCCAGTCTATGGTGGCGCGCATGTACACTATACATGGGACACATGACGCAGTGTAACAGTATACACACCTATGATGCCCGCGTCGGCCGCCACGTCGTAGTAGTAGCTCATGGCGGCCACGCTGCCCCGCGGCGCGCGCTGCGGCTCCCAGTCTATGGTGGCGCGCATGTACACTATACATGGTTCACATGACGCAGTGTAACAGTATACACACCTATGATGCCCGCGTCGGCCGCCACGTCGTAGAAGTAGCTCATGGCGGCCACGCTGCCCCGCGGCGCGCGCTGCGGCTCCCAGTCTATGGTGGCGCGCATGTACACTATACATGGGACACATGACGCAGTGTAACAGTATACACACCTATGATGCCCGCGTCGGCCGCCACGTCGTAGAAGTAGCTCATGGCGGCCACGCTGCCCCGCGGCGCGCGCTGCGGCTCCCAGTCTATGGTGGCGCGCATGTACACTATACATGGGACACATGACGCAGTGTAACAGTATACACACCTATGATGCCCGCGTCGGCCGCCACGTCGTAGAAGTAGCTCATGGCGGCCACGCTGCCCCGCGGCGCGCGCTGCGGCTCCCAGTCTATGGTGGCGCGCATGTACACTATACATGGGACACATGACGCAGTGTAACAGTATACACACCTATGATGCCCGCGTCGGCCGCCACGTCGTAGAAGTAGCTCATGGCGGCCACGCTGCCCCGCGGCGCGCGCTGCGGCTCCCAGTCTATGGTGGCGCGCATGTACACTATACATGGGACACATGACGCAGTGTAACAGTATACACACCTATGATGCCCGCGTCGGCCGCCACGTCGTAGAAGTAGCTCATGGCGGCCACGCTGCCCCGCGGCGCGCGCTGCGGCTCCCAGTCTATGGTGGCGCGCATGTACACTATACATGGGACACATGACGCAGTGTAACAGTATACACACCTATGATGCCCGCGTCGGCCGCCACGTCGTAGAAGTAGCTCATGGCGGCCACGCTGCCCCGCGGCGCGCGCTGCGGCTCCCAGTCTATGGTGGCGCGCATGTACACTATACATGGGACACATGACGCAGTGTAACAGTATACACACCTATGATGCCCGCGTCGGCCGCCACGTCGTAGAAGTAGCTCATGGCGGCCACGCTGCCCCGCGGCGCGCGCTGCGGCTCCCAGTCTATGGTGGCGCGCATGTACACTATACATGGGACACATGACGCAGTGTAACAGTATACACACCTATGATGCCCGCGTCGGCCGCCACGTCGTAGAAGTAGCTCATGGCGGCCACGCTGCCCCGCGGCGCGCGCTGCGGCTCCCAGTCTATGGTGGCGCGCATGTACACTATACATGGGACACATGACGCAGTGTAACAGTATACACACCTATGATGCCCGCGTCGGCCGCCACGTCGTAGAAGTAGCTCATGGCGGCCACGCTGCCCCGCGGCGCGCGCTGCGGCTCCCAGTCTATGGTGGCGCGCATGTACACTATACATGGGACACATGACGCAGTGTAACAGTATACACACCTATGATGCCCGCGTCGGCCGCCACGTCGTAGAAGTAGCTCATGGCGGCCACGCTGCCCCGCGGCGCGCGCTGCGGCTCCCAGTCTATGGTGGCGCGCATGTACACTATACATGGGACACATGACGCAGTGTAACAGTATACACACCTATGATGCCCGCGTCGGCCGCCACGTCGTAGAAGTAGCTCATGGCGGCCACGCTGCCCCGCGGCGCGCGCTGCGGCTCCCAGTCTATGGTGGCGCGCATGTACACTATACATGGGACACATGACGCAGTGTAACAGTATACACACCTATGATGCCCGCGTCGGCCGCCACGTCGTAGAAGTAGCTCATGGCGGCCACGCTGCCCCGCGGCGCGCGCTGCGGCTCCCAGTCTATGGTGGCGCGCATGTACACTATACATGGGACACATGACGCAGTGTAACAGTATACACACCTATGATGCCCGCGTCGGCCGCCACGTCGTAGAAGTAGCTCATGGCGGCCACGCTGCCCCGCGGCGCGCGCTGCGGCTCCCAGTCTATGGTGGCGCGCATGTACACTATACATGGGACACATGACGCAGTGTAACAGTATACACACCTATGATGCCCGCGTCGGCCGCCACGTCGTAGAAGTAGCTCATGGCGGCCACGCTGCCCCGCGGCGCGCGCTGCGGCTCCCAGTCTATGGTGGCGCGCATGTACACTATACATGGGACACATGACGCAGTGTAACAGTATACACACCTATGATGCCCGCGTCGGCCGCCACGTCGTAGAAGTAGCTCATGGCGGCCACGCTGCCCCGCGGCGCGCGCTGCGGCTCCCAGTCTATGGTGGCGCGCATGTACACTATACATGGGACACATGACGCAGTGTAACAGTATACACACCTATGATGCCCGCGTCGGCCGCCACGTCGTAGAAGTAGCTCATGGCGGCCACGCTGCCCCGCGGCGCGCGCTGCGGCTCCCAGTCTATGGTGGCGCGCATGTACACTATACATGGGACACATGACGCAGTGTAACAGTATACACACCTATGATGCCCGCGTCGGCCGCCACGTCGTAGAAGTAGCTCATGGCGGCCACGCTGCCCCGCGGCGCGCGCTGCGGCTCCCAGTCTATGGTGGCGCGCATGTACACTATACATGGGACACATGACGCAGTGTAACAGTATACACACCTATGATGCCCGCGTCGGCCGCCACGTCGTAGAAGTAGCTCATGGCGGCCACGCTGCCCCGCGGCGCGCGCTGCGGCTCCCAGTCTATGGTGGCGCGCATGTACACTATACATGGGACACATGACGCAGTGTAACAGTATACACACCTATGATGCCCGCGTCGGCCGCCACGTCGTAGAAGTAGCTCATGGCGGCCACGCTGCCCCGCGGCGCGCGCTGCGGCTCCCAGTCTATGGTGGCGCGCATGTACACTATACATGGGACACATGACGCAGTGTAACAGTATACACACCTATGATGCCCGCGTCGGCCGCCACGTCGTAGAAGTAGCTCATGGCGGCCACGCTGCCCCGCGGCGCGCGCTGCGGCTCCCAGTCTATGGTGGCGCGCATGTACACTATACATGGGACACATGACGCAGTGTAACAGTATACACACCTATGATGCCCGCGTCGGCCGCCACGTCGTAGAAGTAGCTCATGGCGGCCACGCTGCCCCGCGGCGCGCGCTGCGGCTCCCAGTCTATGGTGGCGCGCATGTACACTATACATGGGACACATGACGCAGTGTAACAGTATACACACCTATGATGCCCGCGTCGGCCGCCACGTCGTAGAAGTAGCTCATGGCGGCCACGCTGCCCCGCGGCGCGCGCTGCGGCTCCCAGTCTATGGTGGCGCGCATGTACACTATACATGGGACACATGACGCAGTGTAACAGTATACACACCTATGATGCCCGCGTCGGCCGCCACGTCGTAGAAGTAGCTCATGGCGGCCACGCTGCCCCGCGGCGCGCGCTGCGGCTCCCAGTCTATGGTGGCGCGCATGTACACTATACATGGGACACATGACGCAGTGTAACAGTATACACACCTATGATGCCCGCGTCGGCCGCCACGTCGTAGAAGTAGCTCATGGCGGCCACGCTGCCCCGCGGCGCGCGCTGCGGCTCCCAGTCTATGGTGGCGCGCATGTACTTGTACACTACGGCGTGGCACTGGTTCACTACGGCCTCGCGTTTCAACCCGTGCCGAGGTGCTCCGCTGAGGGAAACGTTTTAAGAGGGTTACTGCGCTACACTAGCGCCGCCAATGGAAAAAAATCGTAACGCTTAAATAAAGACAAAATTGTGAATTGTGTTCTTCTAGTGTACTCCGAAGAAGCTTTGTTGTACTTTTTATCGTTTAAACAATATTTTATTACCCGTCGTTTAGTTTATTGCTAAAAGTGGCCACTTTTAGCAATAAAACTCCATTAAACTAAACGACAGACTAGAAAATATAGTTTCAGCGATGAAAACTACCAAAAATCTTATTCGGAGTACACTAGAAGAACACAATTCACAATTTTGTCTTTATTTAAGCGTTACGATTTTTTTCCATTGGCGGCGCTAGTGTAGCGCATAAATCCTCTTAAGAGCCCGTAGCGATTTTGCCGCTGACTGCCGCTCTCTCGCTCGCACCTTTCATGTTTTCTAAAGATTTCTTAAATCTGAGTGCGTAATTGAAAAATGTGTCTCGGCCACTTTTCGCAATATAAGATTACGGACATTTCAACATATATTTCAGTTTCGAGTTGCTGAAGTACAAAAAGTTGTCGTATTTGCCAGTTCAAATAACTGTTAGAAACCATAACTTTTTGTACTTTAGCAACAAAAAAACTGAAATATATTTTAAAACTTCATTTGTTTGTCAAATCGAGTAAGCCACGCCAGCTGAAAGAAGTTGCTATAGCCATAGCTAGTAGTACTACTAGCTTTAGAAGATTCTATAAATATTTCAAAGAAAAAATAAAAAATGTCGAGTGATGAAAGTATTTTGACTCCAGAAGCTATATCTCAATTTGCACTTTTAATATGCTGTAATAAACACTATCTACTAAGCCTGGTTTTTTATTGTCTCGCATAAAGTGAGAAAAGTAGAGTATACACCACCGGGATAAAACGGTTTTTTTGTTGGGCGCTTGAATCCCTCACTGCACTCAGGACATAACACCCTCGCTGCGCTCGGGAGTTAAATTTGGAGTCCTTCGTTACGTTCAGGATTCAATGTAGCGCCCGTGACATAAAACAGTGCTTTATCCCCTTGGTGTATAATCTACTATTTAAATGTAACGTTATTTCTTACTTTTTTTACCGTTAATTTTAACATTAACGTTATGTCAATAAATAACGTTACTTTAGATAACGTTACATTGAAATTAACGTTATTACAGTAAATAACGTTAATCTTAACGTTATTTTAACGAAATTAACGTTATTTTAGTAAATAACGTTAATTTTAACGTTATTTCTTACTTTTTGTTACCGTTACTTTAAAATTAACGTAATTATAGTAACTCTTTCAGCCCAGCGGCTTCCAGGAAGTCTAGTATCTTCCGTGAACGTGAACGGGTGCTGCCAGTGGGAATGGGTCTGCTTCTGAGTACCTATCTTAACGCATATTGAATTGTAAGAATTGCGTATTTTTTATGTCTTGTATCAAGTGTTTTTTGGTAAATTTTGCCTACTTAGGTGCACTTTCGAGTAGCAGACATAGTGATTACTGATTTCTCAACTAGTTGAAAGTTATTTACTCTCACAATGACCTATCCGATATGTCGTAGGTATTTAATCTCAACCTACCTACCCATTGTGTGCAAACTTTTCTTAATTATTGTGATGGAAAATGACCTCACTTTAAATGTGGAGCTCATTTTTCAATGTTGACGACTCTGTATGAAATATACAGGGAGAAAAAGCAGCCCTTGACGAGTTTCTTGCCGGTTCTTCTCGTTACAAGGTCTCCCGCTCAGGGTTTGCGAACCGATGGCGTAGCTTCTTTGACATTCACAAGTGCTTGTAACAGCCTAGACTGAATAAATGATTTTTTGATTTTGATTTTGATTTCCTGGTTTTAAGAGTTTTTATTTCCTCCGGGTCGATAACGTGTCGTCCCAGATGGATACTACGCTTGTGGATTAGAGGTCCACAATCACATAAGAGGTGCTTGGGCGTTTCCTGCTCCTCATTACAATATCTGCAGATGTCAGTATCACTCAATTTCATATAAAATAGGTGTCTGTTTAGTTTGCAGTGTCCAGTTAAGGTTCTATCAGTCGCGCTGACGTTCGATCTACTGAGTTGTATAAGCTCATTCGTCCGTCTTTGCGAGTAGCCTTCTACCAAGGCTTTGGCGTGTCTCAGTCCTGTCTGTTTTAGCCAGAATTTCCTCGACTCGTCCAAGAGATTGTCTTTAAGGAGTTGCATAGCCTGGTTTTTTGAGATCCCGCAGAAAAGTTCTGGGCCGATCTGTTGACCTTGCGCTCCAGTTCTAGCAAGCTCGTCGGCTTTTACCGGTAAAGGAGTTGTTCCATTTTTGTATAGGGGCTGGGCCCATTTGGGTAACCCGTGGCCTACAGTCATAAAATTATATTTTATGGAAAGAGAACAAAATAAGAAACCTGTCCATGTATCAATATATATTTTTTAAACCTGCAAACATTTTTTATTTTTTTTCAAAGTTGGATAGTTAAAGTTAATAAAACAGCAACACAAAACGTTTTTCTACCTTGGCAACATCGATTTTTTACTGTCATATGTCACATTGATGCTGTCAGATGTCTAATAAAATGTCAAATGACATATCAACAGCCAATGTAGTCATTTTCATAGAAATAAAAATGCAAAGGAATATCCTTTAACAGCCGGCAGCCGCACAAAATGGATTTTCAGGATTAAATCAACAGTAAAAACTTGTAACAAGCATTAGAATTTATTGATATACTCGGGAGAGTAAAATTAATAGTAAGAAACTTTCATTTTAAAGCGAAAACATTTAGAAATACACGATGAAGAGCACCATTATTCAAGTTTTTAAATATTTTTTTATTTATGTTTGCAGGTATTAATATTTTTTTTCTTTTTGGAAACCTTGTCCCACGAGATAAATCTACGAGAAAAAAAAATATTATGGGTGTAGGAAAATTTTGAAAAAGTGAACCCAGGAAAGAACGACTCCTTTACCGATAAAATAAATTTAACGGTATTTTTAACGGTATTTCAATCCCTAGCTATGTTTAATTTCAAAATCTATCGCAATCGCTTTCATTTGACAGATAGATGTGACACATTGCTGCATTTCTTTGGTAAGATTTTATTTGTGACAAAAGGACGTATCAATGTCTTGTCAAATGAAAGTGATTGCGATAGAATTCGAAATTAGACAATTAGTGGGCAGGGGTACAGAAAGTTAATCGTGGAACAGGTGTTCCACGATTAACCACCTAGTAGTCCACCTAGGTAGGTGAACTACTTTGGTGTTCCACTGGTCAGAAAAGCAGAAGTAACAGTCAAAATTAAAAAACAGTCAAAATTGAAAAGGTAGGCCTCATGGTTTAGTAAGCGCAACATTTTTTTCGCAGCTAAATTGGACCAGAAAAAAATCACAATAATTTTATAATTACCTAAATTCTAAGACATAATAAACTATAATAATAAGCTAAAGGACTGTCTTGTTCAAAAAACTTGATTATTCCAAAAATATTTGAATAAATAAGTATTATTTTGATTTATTGATTGTAGTTATCTTCGACCTACCTGACAATGTACTGCTTGTTGGCGTAAGTCCAGGGCTCCTTCTGCACGATAGGGTCGACGCACACGGACGTAAACTCAGAAGTAGTGTTGTCCCCAGCTTCCATGCGGAAGATGCCGTACCGCGCCGCTAGCAGCCCTAGATTGAGGTAGCTGGAGAAAAGAAGACATATCTCCATATAGATACAATGCAACTTCACTCGATAATGGCACAGAGACAATATTGCCTTCCAGATCACGCTGCCTAAAAATCAAAATGTTTACGAAGCAAAATGCCTTAAATTCATGTCTTAAAAGCAAAATGTCTACTAAGTAAATTGTTAAGACGCAGAATGACTAAACAGTAGTTTGCCTAATTATTAAAAAGGTAAAAACGAGTTATTGATTATTGGATAGGTACTCGTATCACGTTAATTACGTTGTATTAAATAAATTGTGTTTTTTTTGCGAATTTAACATTGAATGTTAAACGTTTCGTAGAAATAAGATAAATGATAATTAAACTTTATAAAATAACTTTAAAACAAGACTCTTTGTGTGTAGTAGGACATGTTTAGTTTTTGTATGGAGGCTGAAATTTTATTTGAGAACTCGGCTTATACTAACGAAATTATATTTTAAGGAAAGGACACAAAATAAGAAACCTTTTTAGTAAAAAAATATATTATTTAATATACCCAACCACCCATAGAGTTATTCCACCCTGGCAACATCGATGTCCGACTGTCACTGTCACATAAATGGTCACTGCCAGCTGTCAAGTGAAATGACGCCAACGTCCGCCATTTTGTGTTTGCAACCAGTCCATTCGTCACTGATATTATCATGTGCCCGTGTGCTCGTGTTATTTCAATGTTTCTGTGATTCTACCGACGACGACTTTGCTTTTGCTTGCTTATTTCTTTGCGTTTTGAATTGTGTGTGATTTTTTTGGGTACGATAACCGGATTTTGACATATTTAATACTTACCTCTACAAGTTAGGTAAGTAATTATTATATTTTTAGCAACAAAAGCAAACGTTTTTTAATTGTTCTTAAATAACTTATTAAAAGAACATGTTAAATGATTTATTTAAGTGAAATCAACGTCTTATTGTTATTCATTATTGTTGCACTTTTAGGTTATCTTCATTATGGCACGTTGCGTTAACTGCTGGATCGCTGTGCCTATCAACCAGCAATATAAATATAGTGCCACAGATATGGGTCCAGAGGTATTGTCTGTAATAGAAGATTGGATTGCTAGAGAGGTGGACACGACACCTAATTAACTTAAAATTTTAATAAAAATGCTAAACATTTATTTTATGTTCCTACTTATTAGAAGGTTGCTTATTATCCTATTAGTAAAACATGGTGATATTAACTTTTAGATTTTTGCATTTACAATACTTTTTAGGGTTCCGTTCCAAAGGGTAAAAACGGGTCCCTATTACTACACTGTCCAGACAGACAGACGTCTGTCTTTTTGTCACCAAGCTGTATTTCATGAACTGTAATAGAAACTTGGCCGGTTTTTATCTATTAAGTAACTATTTTAAAATCATATTTTAGGTGGTTGATACTGACATGTTGTGCCAACAATGTGTCAATTATTTGCTTGAAGAGACAGATAACAGAAGTAATGGGAACATAGGCCTTCGTCGGTTGGGCCATGAATCGGTCTGCGTCAGTTGTGGCATATCGATATCTAAAAGAAGTGGGAGACGTTCTCATCCAGTAAATGAAGGTGAAGATGAATGGATCTACATAGCGAATGTATTTCCCCCGCTGCAAGTTAGTATGTCAAACTTTTTATTTACCATTTATAAAAACTAGACTTCTCAAATCTACGCTCTCAGATCAAATAAAAAAGTAAGACGGAGCGTTGCGAAGTGGTTGCGAACAACGAAGTGGGGCCGGTTTTTAATGGTACCTGGAGCCCAATCGCGGTAATTCTGAACGATAAAACCAAAAACGTTACGTTGTCATTTAGGTTATATTTACCTAAAAATGTTTGGTTTAGCTTCATAATTTTCACTTAAATTGTCCTAGATTGTAATCCTAGACTCCTTAGGCAGAGTATTCAACAATTGTAACGAAACTAAAGCGAGTATTTTTCTGTAAACGAAACTGAAACGGTAACGATTTAGCTTTGGTTTTATCGTTAAAAATTAGCGCGATTAGGCCCCTGTGGGGTACAATGGGGCGGGCGGGGGCCGGGCGGCAGCGTTCGATATGGAAATCCAAGGCGTAGTTTCGTTACATGTGTGTGCGTGAACTATGTATGTACTGTACACAGCCAAGGCGTAGTTTTACATGCCTCACCGCTTTGTCGGAAGACTTTACTTTTTATTTGGTCCAAGTCTTCGCTATAGCATAATCGCATTGCTTTCGTTCATTTGACATCTTAAAAATTGATAGTACGTAAAAAAATATTTCAAATAAGTCTTTCGAAACCGAAACGATAGAGAAGATTTGCAAAACTGTATCAAGGGAAAGTAAGTAAAGTTGTATTACAGGTAGTCGGAAAAGTACGCGGTCTTTTAGAACAATTAATTTTGCGTGTTTTTTTTTTGAAATAAGGAAATAGGTACTAAACATGTCAGATCTTGTAATTTTGATGATAAAGTTGTTCCTCGCTGTGGTATCTTTATTATTTTTAGTACAAAAGGCCTCGATCTTTTGCGACTACCCAATATTTCTAATGACATTGCATGTTCAGTTTCAGATGCCTCCTAATACCAAAGCATGTCATGCTTGCTGGGCAAGGGCCAGAACTCACCAACGAGCTCAATCATCTACGCAAAGCAGAATCCTCACAACTGTGGACCAGGAAAACAATAATGAAGATATCACCCTAGACGCAAATCCAAATGAAACGAGCTCTGAAACAGATTCTTCTAGTTCTTTCAGCATAGGGATTAAAAAAGCTCCCCGAGAACGCATTCAAACGATTGCATTAGAAGGTTACAGTCGCACCGCAGACACCGCAAACCGTTGTTTCATCCCAGAATGCATATACCCAGAAAGAAAACGAGTGCCATTACGTTTAAGAAAACATATTCTCGCTAAACACAAGGTGTACATTACTCCTCGAGCTCGAGTGTGTGCAGATCACTCTAGTTTATCCAATTGGGACATTGTCAATGAATATGAATTGTGTACAGAATTCAACGAAGAGTATATTGTTCAAATGCTTGACTTATTAAGAAAAGACGTCTGATTTATTGAGCAAATATAATTATGCAAAAAAGATAAATTTTTAAATTTTTAGATTTTATGCATTCACAATGCTATTTTTATATTAAGATTATTAATATAATTGAAAAATTTTAGAAAAAAAATCGACTCACCCGTAGCAGCTCAGACGGGACTCGAACCCGCACCCTTAGGATTCCGGCCCAATGCACTAACTGTCGATTTTTTTCTAATATTTTTCAATTATATTAATATAAAAATAGTATTGTGAATGCATAAAATCTAAAAGTTTAAAAATTATATGGCTATTTGATCTTAATCGATTTGTCTAGCACCTGTAAAGGTGTTGCTTTCGAATGTCGAAGTAATTCTCTTCACATTGATGAGATGGCGCTGGCCTACAGCGTAAAAACGTGAAAAGTATCAGAAAATTTCGCCAAGCTCGCTAGCGACTCGGTAGCATAATTGGTTAGTGCATTGGGCCGGAATCCTAAGGGTGCGGGTTCGAGTCCCGTCTGAGCTGCTACGGATGAGTCGATTTTTTTTTCTAATATTTTTCAATTATATTAATAATCTTAAAAAAGATAAAGTTGAGAACATGAGCAATACAATATTATGTTCATTAATACTAGACCGGCGACGGGCATAGTGCTAATTTTTTTACCAATAATGATGTGCATAGATTTAGGGAGATCGACGGACCAGAAGATATCATTCCCAAATTGCCCAAAAGATTCAATATCCTTTATGGCCGGGATACACGATGCTGTTTTTAAAGATAACAAGCCAGGGGGCTAATTGTCTAATTTCAAAATCTATCGCAATCGCTTTCATTTGACAGATGGATGTGACACATTGCTGCATTTCTTTGGTAAGTTTTTATTTATGCCAAAAAGAAGAATCAATGTATTACATCTTGAAAGCGATTGCGATAGATTTTAAAATTAGACAATAGAAAGGCAGTAGCTAGCAACATAATAACTCTGACTTTGTGTCAGTGTCAATAATCTGTTAATTACATATCTTGGCAAAAATAATTATATGAATCAAAGTATCACTGATTTCTAAAATTTTTATTTTATTTGTGTAATTCAATTTAGTAAAACACGCCGCCATTACTTCGCCGTCCATTAGATCTGATTGACACCTGTAGCACACTTCCGCCGCGAAACAGTACCAGCGAAACCGCGGTAGTTCTGCCACAGAATACATTGGTTCTGCCATAGTTCCGCCTTGAATAGGCTTGTTTCCATTGAGAATAAATATAATGGATAGGGGTTTATAATGATTAATTATATTATGGAGAAAATAACAAACAATTTTAATTATTAAAAGCGTTAAAGATTAATAATATTTTTAAAAAATAAATTTCGTAAAATGAAACCTTTAGTCACGTGACAGTGAACACCAATCAGAAAGCGTTACGTCACGCCGTGCGAAACTCCAATCTTGTCTTTGACGTTTCGAGTATCACTACCGGAGGCGCGTTCCAAACCTACACTCCGAGTGCAACCTAACCACAACCGAACGCAAGTTTTAGCCACTTTTTCCGTATTTCTCCATTGTTTGGAACATATATAAATAACTGGTTTGGCGTTTTTATAGTCGTGCTATCACACTGGGGCACTATACAGTACTTATAATATGAGAAATTCATTTTTAAACGATAAAAACTAGCTATAACGTACGAAGACACGATCGCTCTTTGGTTTGTTTCGCACGGCGTGACGTCATTCAAGACGCCATGACAGTCTTGTGCGTTTTGGAACCAAATAAAAATTGGTTTTTTAAAACGCGAAATTTATAATGTAAACGCTCGATTAAAAATAAATAAACCTTTTTTTTCGATAAAATGCCTAATAAGCTAAAATATTAAGCAGTTATTGAAATTTTGTCAACTAGCCTATTGTCTGCTTTCAACAACGATATACGACGATCACATCTACGTAGCGGTTTCGCATCATTACTTTCGTGCATGATAAATCTATGCATTAGAACAGGCTGTTCGCATTTGTTTCGCTTGTTTAAGTCATGGCGGAACCTACTGCGGTGTTTCGCGGCGGAGGTGCGCTACATGCGTGAGGGAAAAATGTATTACCTGTGTGTATACTCGTATAGTGATATTGTTGGCCCCCGATGGTACTAAATAAAGATCTGACGCGGGCACAGTGCCGACATCGGCGGCGGATATTTGGTACGTGATCTGTGTACAACCACAGTATAGATAATAGTACTAGCATACAGAAGTTGCACTCCGCAAAACCGTTTAAATAAATTGCGACTCTTGCTCCGACACAATGAAGTGCAATTCAGGTCGCACAGCGCTCCATTCGCTCCAAAACAAAGTAGTTGTGTCTCTTTCTATCGCGTAGGTCTTATCTTTTTTGATGTATAAAATTTGTTTTCTCAGAGGACGCCGAGCGGTTCAGACTCGCGCGCGGAGTGACAGAGTTCTGGTACAAACAACCTAACGCTACTATTGTATCGCCGTCCATCAGATCTGATTGAGGGAAAACTGTGACGCATTCCACTTACCTGTGTGTATATAGAGTGATATTGTTGCCCCCCGCGGGTACTAAGCACAGATCTGACGCGGGCACAGTGCCGACATCCGGCGGCAGATATTTGGTACGTGATCTGTGTGGAACCGCCGTAAAATTTGTCGCACTTGACTTACCTGTCCTATTAGTTATTACCTTACCTGTGTATATATAGTGATATTGTTGCCCCCCGCGGGTACTAAGGACAGATCTGCCCTCTACCCAAATGGCCAATTTTCTATTTGTTCGCTTACCTAAAACTTAAAAATAAGCAATTACACGATCAAGTCACATGTCACAAACGTATGTAAATCACAGACATTGTTTTATTGTATCGAATTGCCAACGACACGTAATTTTAGAGTTTATGGCTTATTTTTAAGTTAGCGAACGAATAGAAAATTGGCCATTTGAGTACTTAGGGGGATATTTGGTACGTGATCTGTGTGGAACCACCGCCTAAATCTAACGCCACTATTGGCGATACAATAGATCTGATTGAGGGAAAACTGTGACGCATTCCACTTACCTGTGTGTATATAGAGTGATATTGTTGCCCCCCGCGGGTACTAAGTACAGATCTGACGCGGGCACAGAGCCGACATCGGCGGCGGATATTTGGTACGTGATCTGTGTGGAACCGCCGCCTAAATCTAACGCCGCCATTGTTTCGCCGTCCATTATATCTGGTTAAGGGAAAAAATGACTATTAAAAAAGGCACTTTTTGACGCCAAAGTATAGTAATTGCAATATACTTAAAGGTGCTCTCACACTGGCAGGCACCTACGTACGGCTAGCACCAATTTTCCGATAATTTATAAATGGAAAAGATTTTTTATAACATTTTCTGTCAGGTAAATTCATTTAATTTAGGGCTGATTTTTCAATCCGCAGATAACAGATATCAGTCAGTTAAAATATTAACCAAATCTAATAAAAGTCATTCAAAAATGTGACAGACAAATGAATGACAAGAATTTTCAATTTGGCAGTATAATACGCTATCAAACGGATAAGGCTCTATCTAGGCATTGAAAAATCAGCCCTTAAAAACATTTACCAGACCAAATCGCAGGTTTCAGCTGTGAATAAATGTTTTTTGTGAGTGTTAAACTTTTTCAACTTTCTGTTGAAAACACCGGAGCATTTTCAATTAATTTGGAATTGTGTTTTATATGTTTTTAAATGTATCAAAATCAAAAGGATTTGTAACAACTGCTCCCACGTCAGACGTTTAAACACATGCCTATTTCGAGATCAGTTTGTTTAAATATTGACAAAAAAAATTGTTAACACAAGTGTGGGAGCACCTTTATTCACAAACATTATATACTTATAACCACAGATAGCATCGAAAATCATCAAACAAGTTTCCTCAAAAGGTTTTCTAAAAGATTGCACAACATGTCCATCAGCCATTTTGATGTCCCCACTGCTGGGGCACAGGCCTTCCTTATGGGTGGTAAGGAGGATGGGCCATAACCCACCACGCGGCCCCAATGTGGATTGGTGAGTGTTAATGACTGCAAATGCAGCCGGGACCAACGGTTTAACGTGCCTTCCGAAGCACGGAGGAGCTCGAGATAATAAAAACTGCGCCACCGAGCTCCTGCACCACATAAAAAGGTTTTATTACTAATGACTTACTATGCAGCAGATTCAGTGTATACCAGATGAAGATCCCTTCATCGGAACCGCCCATGATCTCTACCCCGTTCGGGGCCACATCGTAACCCAACCTGAAAATGCGTTTTTGTTTTACATTTTTGATAGTATGTATAAGAAGTTCCATCTACCGATGTACAGAGTATTTATTGTTTCAGTGTCTACTGAAATCTCATTTGGTTTGTTTGTAGACTGTGTGTCTATCAGACAGACAAACAAAATGGGATTTTTGAGAAGAGATGAAATATGTGGTATTTTGCGTATTTAGAATTATGCGTCTAAAGAATACAGGGTGTTTGGAATAGCCTTATAAAGCCAAATATGGTAGACAGAGACCATCAAACTGAACAACTTTTAACAATGAGACCAACTCTGAAATCGCGAAAAAAAATCAGTTGTTCGATATTTTTGATATTATGTTTTGTATAAAACAGCAGATTTTTTTTCGCGGTTTCAAAGTTGGTGCCATAGTAAACGTTGTTAAGTTTGACGGTCCCTATAAAAATCCTAACCTAACCTAACCTGACAATACTTACGCGGCTAAAGCTATCATCATCCCCCTACCCTTATCCAATGATATTAAATGTAAAGATAGGTTACCCGCGCTTCACAATGGCAAGACGAAAGTCAGGTAATTGCCCGACTTTCAATTAGTCAGGCACAGTCTCGCGACACGGTAACACACGCGGCTCTCGTCAATCAGACGCAATAAAATTGTGAAATACCATAAAAAAATGTCTACTTGCGTCTTTAGACGATGTACAAATTATACAGCAACGGTCAGAGATCGGAAAAATGCTTTATTTCACACGTAAGTACTGTATTTCATAAAGAACTGTACTGTATTTAGCAATGATGTTGGCGCATAACCTATCTTTACATTTAATATCATTGCCCTTATCCCAATTTATTTGGGGTCAAATCAAATCAAATCAAAAAATCATTTATTCAGTCTAGGCTGTTACAAGCACTTGTGAATGTCAAAGAAGCTACGCCATCGGTTCGCAAACCCTGAGCGGGAGACCTTGTAACGAGAAGAACCGGCAAGAAACTCGTCAAGGGCTGCTTTTTTCTCCCTGTATATTTCATACAGAGTCGTCAACATTGAAAAATGAGCTCCACATTTAAAGTGAGGTAATTTTCCATCACAATAATTAAGAAAAGTTTGCACACAATGGGTAGGTAGGTTGAGATTAAATACCTACGACATATCGGATAGGTAATTGTGAGAGTAAATAACTTTCAACTAGTTGAGAAATCAGTAATCACTATGTCTGCTACTCGAAAGTGCACCTAAGTAGGCAAAATTTACCAAAAAATACTTGAGACAAGACATAAAAAATAACAATAAAAAAAATCCATCTTTCATCCATCATCCATCATCAATCCATCTTTTCTGCGGTCTTCCTCTTACTTTTCAGCCCTCAACATCCATATCCATTACTCTTCTAGTAACATGCCTTTCATCTCTTCTCATAACATGCCCAAACCAAGCCAGACGATTCCCTTTCAACTTCTCTGTTACTAATGCTAAAGCTATAAGACAATGAATTCAATAGGTAGTTATTTTGATTGTCTTGTTTCCGCATCCTGTGTGTTTGAGCTCTAGTCTACAATGTACAAACAAGCTAAACTTACGTGGCTATAGCCTTGGAGACTTCCTCCAGCAGTTGGTTGGCCTTCTCCGCGGGCAGCAGCCGCAGGCCGGCGGTGCTTCAGTACGACAGTAGTACAACAGTACTTACGTGGCTATAGCCTTGGAAACTTCCTCCAGCAGTTGGTTGGCCTTCTCCGCGGGCAGCAGCCGCAGGCCAGCGGTGGCGCGCACTATGAGCGGGGTGGAGCGCCGCCGCTCCGGGGGAATTAGGAACTCCGCCCTCTTTATCAATTGTACTATAGTGTCGGCGCCCTACGGACAAGTTGGATTTTTATTTTTTAAGTCCTCACGACCTTGTTCCTCCAGCCTCTTTCCACCATCGGGGTACCAGACGTAGGTTAGCATATCACCCTTACATAATATACTCCAAGGGCCCGTACCAAGCACTTTGCCAATATACATTTCTTATGCGAACTGCTAAAGAATGGAATGCGCTGCCTCCTCATATGTTCCCCGATAGTTACAACCTTGTTGGTCTCTTCAAGGCAAGAGTGAATAGGCATTTTCTGGGCAAGCATGCTAAACCTTAGACTACATCCTATTACCAAGCAAGATGGTGGACCAATGCCTGCCCAGTTACTAATAATAAAAAAATTGGAACTAGCTTATTCTCTTTATCAAATGTACTATGGTGTCGGCGCCCTACGGTCAAAGTTGGATTTTTGGAACTAGCTTATTTGACGAAGCAATGTTTATCAAAGTTCTTCCTTGATTTTAAGTACATTTAAAAGCGATAAAATTTTGCGAGCGAGCAGCCTCGTCCGAGGCCCGTGCGGCAAACGACCTGCCTCGCGAGGCAGCGCGCTTGGTGGCTGGGGACCCGCCTAATCACGTAAAAACGGCTGATCAGAATTTAATGAAATTAAAACATAGAACACCTTTTAATCCTGGTTTAAGCTTCTCTGAGGATTTTATCGAATATCCACGCGGACGAAGTCGCGGGCGGAAGCTAGTAGATAATATAATGCAACCATGCGAACAAGCAGGTTTCATTCGTAGTTGTACAAAAAGTATCTATTTCTATACCTTAGCAGGGTCGTCGACGAAGGAAGACAAGCCTGGCTTGGACTGCTCGAAATATTCCTCTACCAGATCTAAATTAGCTTGTCCGAATACTGAAACAATCCAACAATTTAGTATTAGCCTATTTTTATATAAAGTAATGAAATACTTAACGATACATTACCCATTAGACAGTGACACTACCCCCGTAACATTACATGGTACATTTTCACCGGAAGGTAAGTTAAACACCGACGGCCTCACTGGGGGAAGCTAGTAACATAAATTCTGACCTGTAAACGGCACCCGGAACTTGTATGCGAGCACCCTGGAGCCCGAGGAGCCGGCGTCTATGATGACCGCGTAGTGGTTGACGCTCTGGTAGCCCAGCGACTTCGCGATGCCGTCCAGCCATTGCGACTGGCCCGCGAACAAACCTGCATGCAAGCAACCTATTTTGTAGAGCATTCCACAAGGAAGGTACAGTACGAGACAAACATCTTGACACTTTTTCGACGGAGTAGGGATACGTTCGCGCGCATGTGCACTTGCGAGCGACCAATAGCGCGCGCCCCTCTCCCGCCGCCCGCGCCCCTCACCGCTACGCATGCCCAAAATACGCGTTCTGCGCAATCCCCACCCGATTTCAAGATGTTTGCCTTGTACTGTAAGGGAGCTTACATAAAGAAACAGGTTTCCGGTACATGTGATGTGAGTCTGTGCGGGTCGGTGGTACCGATCGGATCGGTGCAGGTATAATATACTACTCAAAAGAATCTTTTTTTTTTCCATACAAATAAGCTAATTTCTTCAAGGTTTTTTAATAAAGTAAATTCAATCGGATTTTATTTGAATTTGTTCGAAAGATGAAATAGTCAACTTGCGGACTTTACTGTCGAATTTACTGTATAATTTCCATATTGTTTCTCAGCTCGCACATAATAATAATAATGGTTTTTTAATCATCATAAGTATTGTTTTTCTCTTTCTTTGTTGTTAGTGTAATTAACTGCATCCAAAAGAAAATCCTTAGGGAACCTTCAACCAGGATCCGACCAGCCATTTTTACTCGATTATAGGCGGGTCCCCACCAAGTGCGCTGCTTGAGAAATTTGCCACGTGTGGCGGACCTCGCACAAGGCTTCCCGTTCCCGTCCCTGTCCCTGTCCCCGTCCCCTGGATGTGCATGTCCAGTCCAGGTCCAATTATGGCCACCGTGTTAGACTTCAAAATAAATCTCATTTTCGCAATCACCATCCCATAAAACCTCAAGAACGACATCCATATCGATTTTTATGTTTACTCACCCATTTACCCCTAAGTGGTTGATTTTCAAAATTACAAAATATATGTTTGCCTATTTATTTTTAGATGTGCTCCTACGAAGTTTAAAGTTGTAATGTCTATTTTATATTATTTTTCCATACAAAATTCGAACCCTATTTTCACCCCTTTAGGGGTCATGTCCACCGTGTTGGAGTTCAAAATAAATGTAATTTTTGCAATCGTCATCCCAGAAAACCCCAATAACGACATCCATATCTATTTTTGGGTTTTTACTCCTTTTTTACCCCCATTTCATCCCCATAGGGGTTTAAATACTAACAATATACATTGCGTTAGATTTCCATCCATAAGCCTAAATTATAAATTTAGCTATTTTTACTTCGAAAATAAAGGATTTTCTTCAATACACAACTTCATCCCCCTTTTGACCCCTTCGGGGGTAGAATTTTGAAAAACGCTGAGACCCGTATTTATTTATTTTCAATCGTCAGTCTAAACACAAAATTTGAATATCCTAGCTTCAAAACTGAGGGACTTTCATACAAACTTTGATCCCCTTTTTTACCCCCTTAGGGGGTGAATTTTGAAAAACCCTTTCTTAGTGCACCCCTAGACCTCATAAGGAACCTACGTGCCAAATTTGGAGTCTCTAGACCCAGCGGTTTGGGCTGTGCGTTGATAGATCAGTCAGTCAGTCAGTCAGTCAGTTTACGATTTTATAAATATAGATTAAGATTATAATTCGTCAGTAAAGTCGGCAAGTTGACTATTACAGCTTACGAACAATATCAAATTAAAACAAAATTGGATTGCATTTATCATAAATGCCTTTCAGAACTTATCTCATTAAAAACTAATTGCAAACCACTGCGTTAAAGCAATGCACCAACAAGATCTGTGAAAAACTAAGTTACATGATTACAATGACTTCATTAATGTAGTTGATTGCATTGCAACACGGTGACATTTCGCCAGTGACCTTACATTGCAATTGTGTACCGAAATGACAGATCGATACTTTATAATTATAAATTATTCAGCGCCCATTTCTAGTGCCTAGGTATGCCTTTCTACATCAGAATATCATTAGGTAGGTTAGGTACTGACAATTTAAACAAATGGGACCACTTCGGGAGGAAAAACTTCTCTTGAGCTCATCGTGTTATAGAGACTAGAGCACGGTTTCTAAAAGTGTGGTCCATAGACCCCTTAAGGGTACGTAGCATGTGCTTGAGGGGTCCACAGAAACCCTTCCCGTAAAGAAACTACCAAAAGATAATAAACACTGGTGTAGAGTCTCAATTAATGATCCTACCTGAGGCTACCTATTTTATTTATATTCTAGTAGGTATGTAATTTTTCAATTTGAGATTTTTGCATTCACAATGCTATTTTTATACAATACTATATAATATACTAGAAAAAATACGACTCGCACCAGATCAATACTCAGACGGGAATCAACGGGGATAGTATTATTCTAGTATGTCACTTTGGTCGGAGGAGCTCGGTGGCGCAGTAGTTTAGCGCCTGGACCAGCGATTGCGGAAGTTAAGCAACGTTCGCAAGGGTCGGTCATGGGATGGGTCAAAAATTTATTATCTCGAGCTCCTCCGTGCTTCGGAAGGCACATTAAGCCGTTTGACCCGGCTGCATTTGCAGTCGTTAACACCCACCAATCCGCATTGGGCCCGCGTGGTGGTTTATGGCCCATCCTCCTTACCATCCATAAGGAAGGCCTGTGCCCCAGCCGTGGGGACATCAAAAATGGCTGATGGACAATTGTAACTTTATATACAATACTTTGTATATCATACCAACCCAGAAAATATAATCCACATGCAGCTAACCCCAATAATATCACTTTGAACAACATCTATAACACTTCCTATCTACTTAATAATACTGTGCTATTATTAAAGTAACAGCGAGCACAGTGGCGTAATCTTCACGTAAAACTAAAGCCCTAAAGACTTATTAACATACAAAAGTAACACAGTACAAACAATTACTGATAATGAAGAACTAAGTATGCTAACGCATTGTTTATATTGTCGACTAGAGTTTACATAATGTAGATTTTAAACTGAATTATTATGTAGTATGACAATAATAATATAAACATCATCAAATATCCGTATTCTAAAAAGCATTCGATGATGGAAATGAGAATCAACAACGAGAGTTAAGCAATCTAAACCAGAGTGAGGAATAGGATCCAGTATCCTAACCACAGCCAGGTACTAATGTTGAAAAAACGCATAAAAACTGAAGACGTTGATTGGGAATAATAATAGGCCAGTCTTGGATCACGAATCATTGCAATTGCAACTAAGAATCTTATTCAAAACTATCGGTGGAATGATCACCAAATTAAGATCATAATTGTAAAGGACTTCGTCATCTTCAAATTTATAGCAGGTAGGTCTTTAAGAGCTCTAAAGTATACCAGGTGCATTATAAGATTGTTTCAGATGAGAAAAGAACTAACAATAACAACAGTGCTATGACCTCATTCTCCAACTCAAATGTCTCATTGCAAATTCTCAAACCAATGAGGCTTTATTGAAAACATTGCACGGAAGTCATGTTGTTACACATTGGAAATGCAAATAAGCAACGACTGAAGCATTCGCTTTAAAGCGTAACAATAATGGTAAAATATTTTATGAATGCTAACACTTCAATAGAAATTAAAGCATGTGGCAGACAACACAAAATTATTATTGCACCACGAAAACGATCTTACAATAGCGCTCTTGTATTATTTATATTATAATATCGACAATTCGACATGCTAAAAATAAAAGTCAATTAAGTATATTTATCGCATATCAACGACAAAGCTTAGATTTATATGTCTAGATAGACAGTCAAAGCTACAAAGCGTCGAAACAAATATCACCCAACAGTTGGGTGACCAAAACACGCACCCATTGTGAGTAGTGTGACCCGGCCGATGATGCTAAAAATGCACACCAACATAAAAAAGTTGGCCTGTTTTGTTTAATACGTCAAAAGCGTAAGACTCTATCTAGACATATAAATAATCTAAGCGCCAAAGCTCTATCGGCCCGTAGAGTAATATAAGTTTCTGAGAGGTCTTGACGACGACAATCCTAAAATGGAAAGAGAAAGAAACGATCATGGTGACTTTACATAGGTTCAAAGAGATCCAAGAAAGAATGTCTTTGCTATTGCGTTTGATTGTTTTTTGTAGTTGAATCGCCTGTATAGGTAGTATCGGTTCAATTTAACTTGTTTGAAAAAGGATGACGATATAAAAATAGCATGTAAGTAGGTACATACATAATGCTGATTAGATTTCAGTGAAGCTTTCGAAAACCTATATTTTTGTTGAAATCAGTTAAATTGAGATTCTTTTCAAAAGAATATGGAAACTAAACTAAACGATATAAAAATAGCATGTAAGTAGGTACATACATAATGCTGATTAGATTTCAGTGAAGCTTTCGAAAACCTATATTTTTGTTGAAATCAGTTAAATTGAGATTCTTTTCAAAAGAATATGGAAACTAAACTTATTAGATTATTGGATTTCCGTCAAGGACGACGTATCTTTAATTAATTTAATTATGCTACTGATAGCATTGGCCTGAGCCAATAGCCACCCAGTCACCCAGTGTTTCACAAGGACTTTACCTAAGACCTCTACTCAAATACTCAATAATGCACTGTGTTAGAAAATAAATAATCTCGATTTATTATTATTGGTCGCATTTAACATTCATAAAAATATATACACCATGAAAAAATTATAGTTACTAATATTATCTTTATTGTTGTTGAAATAATAACTCTTAAAATATTGACTATTGTCAAACCGAAACAGGTAAGTATTCAACATATAACTAAATAGTCAAAATTGTAATAATATACAATAGGTACCTGTTATGAGAATCGGCAATGTACTCAAAATAACAGTTCCATTATTGGCCATTTTTCAAATGAACAGAAAGCACAGACACCCAGTCACATCACAGCCGAAGACACTAGCTAGACTAGACACTAGATCGAGTGTCCGACACTCCCCACTTCGGTATCACAGTATTTACAGCGTAAAGCACTTCTTACATACTGTTAGGACGGCCACACACAGACCGCACAGACGTAATCCCGTTACGGAATTCCGTACATACGTGATTCCGAACGCAGCTAATCCATACAAATTAATGGACAACCACACACATACGGGATTTTTCCGTACGGAAACTTCATACATTATCGAAATTCCGTTCGGAATTCCGTAACGGGATTCCGTCTGCGTGTAGCCGGCCTTACTGTACCTAATATTTAGTCAAACAAAACTCTTCAACAATAAGGCCGACCACACACAGACGGAATCCCGTTACGGAATTCCGAACGGAATTTCGATAATGTATGAAGTTTCCGTACGCAAAAATCCCGTATGTGTGTGGTAGTCCATAGATTTGTATGGATTAGCTGCGTTCGGAATCACGTATGTACGGAATTCCGTAAAGTGATTCCGTCTGTGTGTGGCCGGCCTAACAGTCCGCGCACAACACAACGCAATTTAATAACGAAGTAATTAGTATAGGATTGGAAGGCAAGATTTGATTGATTTTTTTTTACGATAATTACGCTTAATAATGTGTAAGTGTAAGAAAGGGTGTCCCAATAAGAGCGCACTTTTTCATTTAAAAATAAATTCACTTATTTTTTGAGCGAGCTGTGATATTTTTATAAGCACTGTAAAGAAGACAAGTTCCGATTAAGTATGGAATAAAATATTTGGCAAAGCGCCGCCGCCCGCCGCGGTTCTGATAACAGACCGTTGCTCTTTTCATTAAATTTTTCATGACTTTTGCGCAAAGATGTGGCTGTATCTCATCTCAAGAATTGTTTCTGGTTAATTCGCCTATAACCAAGATTTTTCAAAAACCCCAAAGAAAAAAATCGCACAGCGTGAAATCGCATGATCTTGACATTCGAATTTCGTGAGATGATTTGGTATGGAAATTGTTTGCTGCAATAAACCGATTGTTTTCATGCGCAGTGTGGCTAGTAGCTTCGTCCTGCTAAAACCACATGCCGTGCAGATCCATGCCGATTAGTAGAGTGAGACCACAACAACTCCGTTATCATGTTCCACGAAGTAGGCGAGTACGAGAGCGACTTTTGTGTAGAACTCCTTTTTAGGGTTCCGTACCCAAAGGGTAAAAACAGCACCCTATTACTAAGACTTTACTGTCCGTCTGTCTGTATGTCACCAGGCTGTATCTCATGAACCGTGAAAGCTAGACAGTTGACATTTTCACTGATGATGTATTTCTGTTGCCGCTATAATAAAAAACAGAATAAAATAAATATTTAAGTGGGGCTGCACTGCACATACAACAAACGTGACTTTTTTGCAGTTTTTGGTACGGAACCCTTGGTGCCCCTTTGAGTCCGACTCGCATTTATTTCTCGCAGTAAAATTTCAGAGTTGCTATTTTCACAAAAAAATAGCACAATGAGGATCAACTCGACAATTGAATATATCAATTTTGTATATCACATCAAATAAAATATCAATATCTGTAAATCTCTGTTTAAATTTCTCAAATCCATCAAGAAATGACAAAATTATTAAAGATTTAAAAAGTGAGTTTAAAAAACACAGCCGGCCCTTGCGGATCATGCGATGACGTCACGTGCCACGATCGCCCGAACAAACACCTGCCGCGCCGTCAGGTGTATGTTCGGGCGCTGACGTCATCAGCCAATCGTGAATTGGGGAGCGTTTTTGAGAATGCGACACGAAAATCGCTCTATCTTCGTAATTTTTGGTCCAACTTCAATCATTCTTTCACTGAAATAATTTATTTTGATGTGACTGAAACTCTACATATTTAACTAAAAACCTCGTTGATCCTCATTGAAAAAGTTCGATCTTATTGGAACACCTTTTATAAAGCCATCAGATTTTGATTTTGATATCTTTATTGGTTTTAGCAAATAATGTTTTTTTAGTTAATTGTAAACCAGTTTTGTGACCGAACGTAATAAAAAAAAACTGTTTTCAAACCGAAATGTACGTATATTTTCACGTATTTGGGTGAATCAACTTTTTGTTGTTTTGTGGCATTTGTTAAAATATCTACGTGAACTATTTTTATATGAAGTTAATCTGTAGTTGCAAATACTCTCAGCTAATTATCCTAAAAGAAAACTTAAAAGACATGAAAATTGTAACGTGATTTTAAAGAAAAACAGGTGACCCATGAGACAACTCCTATTATTCATATAAAAGCTGGGGACAACATTGTCCCCTGGGTCACCCATGTTTTTCAATAAACTATTGATTATATTTGTACAAAACTAAGTATGTTTTATTGACTATGAATCTAAATATCGTAAAATTGAGATTTTTTTAAAAAAAGTTATCTAGTTTTGTTTAAATTTATGAAAATTTACACATGGCTCGATTTTTTCCTTACATTAAAAAGTTGATTCACCCAATTACTGCATTAAAATTATTTTTGGTTATCTATTGTTACAAGATCAGAAAAAATGAGGTACCTATTTAACGTGGTGACCCTACTTAAAATTCAATGAGAATGCAATCACTACTTTTAAAAAGTTAAAAGCCAACTTTAACAAAGTTATTTTACAAAATTTAAAACAATAACGCTGGAAAGTGTATTCTAACCTTTATAGAAACGAGCTTCTATTACAAACGTAACAAGAACTTTTTAAACCTAACCTTTTGTAATAACTTTAGCTATCTCTTTTTGCAATAAGCTTTTATAGCGTAAGAAAGAGACGTCAATAAAATGCCACATCTATTTATAGCCTAGTCTAGTGGATGGATGAACACGATAAACTATACACCTTATTTGGTTGTCGATTTCTTTTTATGATAAAGGCAAGCGTTTGCTCCCTATTACGCCTGATGGTAAGCGATGATGCGATCTACGATGGAACGCGCTTGCCTGTTCACTCGCGATTTATATATAATCATTATGATTATTATAATTATGATGATTATTATAATTATTATGATGATTTATATCAGGAAACACCAGGGATTGATAACGTTATTTTAAATGTAACGTTATTTCTTACTTTTTTTACTGTTACTTTTAACATTAACGTTATGTCAATAAATAACGTTACTTTAGATAATGTTACATTGAAATTAACGTTGTTTCAGTAAATAACGATAATTTTAACGTTATTTCTTACTTTTTGTTAACGTTACTTTAAAATTAATGTTATTCCAATTAATAGTGGAGCTCGGTGGCGCAGTAGTTTAGCGCCTGGCCCAGCGATTGCGGAAGTTAAGCAACGTTCGCAAGGGTCGGTCATGGGATGGGTGACCAAAAATTAACTATCTCGAGCTCCTCCGTGCTTCGGAAGGCACGTTAAGCCGTTGGTCCCGGCTGCATTTGCAGTCGTTAACACCCACCAATCCGCATTGGGCCCGCGTGGTGGGTTATGGCCCATCCTCCTTACCACCCATAAGGAAGGCTTGTGCCCCAGCAGTGGGGACATCAAAAATGGCTGATGGGCAATTAATAACGTTACTTTTTTACCGATAATTTTACCGGTAAAGTTTAACGCTATATTTAACGGTAATTTTACCGGTAAATTTAGCGATAAAATGTTTTAACGGTATTTTTAACGTAATTTTTTGTATCGTTATTTTTTTAACGGTATTTCAATCCCTGGGAAACAGACTCAGGCAAGGAGTTCCACGTTCCACTCTCTAGCGGTACAAATGATCAAATTTGAAGCAAAGCGGTGAGTCTTTGGAATATCCACCAGAATATGGTGGCGCTGATTCGTACGTCTGCTTGTCCGATGGAAGAAGGCAGATGGTGGAATTAGGGTTCAATTCCACTGCACACTCGCCGAAATTATTACTGTAAATTATTATGAACTAACACGATAATGTCATTTTTACCGACTTCCAAAAAAGGAGGATGTTCTCTGTTCGTCTGTATAAGTAGGATGAGTATGATGTTGCAGCGTAAGAGTAGGATATACTAGAAGAAATATGGCGATGTCACTAGTGATTCGGTAGCTCAGCGGTCAGAGCATTCGACCGGATATCCAAAGGTCGCGGGTTCGATTCCCGTCTGAGTATTGATCTGGTGCGAGTCGTATTTTTTCTAGTATTTTATTTAGTATTGTTATTACATTAGGTAAACTCCTAAGTTGGTCCCATTTTTTAAAATTTGGAAATCGGTTCAGTACTTTTCAAGTAATCTTGAAAAAAGCACGAAAATAGTATGATTTTGTGTGAACTACCTCAATGATCAGTCGTATAACTTCTTTGTTTATGAACTGAATAAGATAATTATTTTTTTGTTGGAAAAGGGATACCTATCTTAAGTGTAATTCTTTAACCGACTTTAAAAAAGGAGGTTCTCCCGTATGTATGTATGTTTCTCCACGACTAACTAAACCGATTTTTCCCTTTGTTCGCAAAATATTACATTCGCAAAATATTTTATTCTCAAAATATTCTACCTACACTAATAGAAGAATCTATTCAACCATAGCATAACAAGATTTATTGCCAATCCCTCCAGTGAGGAAAATTATACAATTGGATTTTATGTTCAATAAAGACTGATAAGGAAACTATAATATTATTATGTATTATGCAGTAACACTATATTTCCCATAAAACTTATCTAGATTTTTTTAATTTGGTACCTATAGTTATACTATATAGTATAGTACCCACATAATTTATTTATGCCACTTTATTGCATTATTTTATACTACTTTATTGCATTAATAAAATCGTGTAACTTAAAAAATTGGCCTAATTTCGAAAAGCTGTGTCTCCAAAACTATCGCTCGTATCAAAACCAAAGGGGGCAGAGTAGCCGTAGCCTCCTCTTTCTCCCTCCCGCATGTACGATCGGTAACTCACTTGCTTTACCACTTTGCAGAAAAAATGTGTGCGGTACACGGCGCGGGAATATATAGATTGCTGGTTTTCTGACGGACAGAGCTGCCTGCCTATAGGGTCGATCGCGAGAGGTTTTAAGGTCAATGGGGTTGGTAAACTTTTCCAAAACTGTTGTGAATTATATATTTTCTGGTAGCTTTTGGCTTTGGAGTCAGGAATAACAAATTGCGGAATTTTTATAATGCTTCATTTTAATTTAAATAAAAAATTAAATTTTTAATTTACAGGATAGTACAATAAATCACTATTACGGCTGTATGCGTAGGTTATGCTTTTGCTCCAAAGACTTTCTATGTTGTTGCTCAAAACAAAAAAAACAAAGGTATGATTACTCTTTGTCACTGTCTGTCAAATCTGTCAATCAGTTTTTTAAATCAGTAAATGCAAAGGAACTTCGTGTTCAGCCGTATGTTTGATATTTTATCGCGATAATAATATAAAAAAATATATTTAGTTAACAAGGTTAAATAAAAAAATCATAATATTATTTTCTTTATTCTTCAAACTTGTGCTATCAAAAAAAAATATAAAACAATGGGGTTGGTAAACTTTTTCGAAGAGATTTGTTTTATATTTTTTTTGTAATCATACCATTGTTTTTTTTTGTTTTGAGCAACAACATAGAAAGTCTTTGGAGCAAAGGCAAAACCTACGCATACAGCCGTAATAGTGATTTATTGTACTATGCTGTAAATAAAAAATTTAAATTTTTATTAAAATTAAAATGAAGCATTATATAATTCCGCAATTTGTTATTCCTGACTCCAAAGCCACAAGCTACCAGAAAATATATAATTCACAACAGTTTTGGAAAAGTTTACCAACCCTATTCTCTTCGAAAAAGTTTACCAACCCCATTGCCAAGGATAGCTAAAATTATTAGTGATAAATATTTGGTGGGTTCAACCGTCAAAACGTCGATGTCAGTCACAAATTTTTGCTAGATCAATCTCCCTAAGAAAAGTGTAGGCACTCCTGATAGGTATAAATAATATAAAGTAAACAACTTACCTAAGAAATAAGTTACGAATAAAGCTGCTATTATAAGTATAATAAATATTTTCTTTAATCGCCGTGGCTGCTTTAAGGTTCTGCTCCTAGTGTTGATATGTGGAGTTGCGGTATCATCTCTTAACTGCAACAAATTACATTTTGTTTAATAAAAATTAAATTTTGTAAGTATTTAGATAAATATAAGTAATTATACAGGATGTCAATCATTTAATAAAAAAATCACTCTCCACCACATACTCATAGTATAAAACAAAGTCGCTTCCTGCTGTCTGTCCCTTCGTATGCTTAGATCTTTAAAACTATGCAACGGATTTTGATATGTTTTTTTTATAGATAGAGAGTGATTCAAGAGGAAAGTTTATATGTATAATACATGGTGTCAAATTCCACACTACACAGAAGTGAAGCAAGGTTATTTATTTACCTAGATTCATTCAAGCAAAGTCTTATGCACAGGGAAAATCTTGCAAAAATGAGAGAACAAAAATAAGATACTAAAACCATTAATTTTCAATAATTCACACCTGTTATGTTACAGCATCACAAGTTACGGTCTCATTTTTTAAGTTGATTATTGAATTGTATTTAAAAAATATGGCTTGTACTTTTTTTGCACAATAATGTATTTTATGGATTTAAAGCGGGCTACTCAAAGCTCTGTAGCAGGGCACAGCTTTGTATAGACATGCATGACCGATATTATACATTAAAAAAACTAAAATTTCGGCCCTACTTACATGCTTCGAGTGGCCCGCTTAAAATCTAAAAGGTGACTGATTGTGATTAACCACCATATGGTGGCCCACATGACAGTATGGCTGAACAGTACCTACAGTTATAAATTACATCTTGATAAAATAAGTATTACATTTTATATTTTTATTACATCTTTAGGAAAATAATCGTGAGATAAGATAAGGCTGTCTCGTCTCATAAATTAATCTTGATCTGTTGAAAGATACAAATCAATATCGTGCACATTGATTTTGAAGTATTTTTTTTTAAATAAGTTTAGTACAAACTTCTAAATATTATGTACAAAAGAACCAAGATTAAAACAATGAAGCATAGAAAAATAAAAACAATTATTTAGCGTGCGCCAGGCCTCAGTGCTGACTCGAATTGTAAAATAGAATAAATTAAATATTTTTTTAGCACAAGCTTACCTCTAAATACCTGTAAGTACTGAATTTTCCCATTTTCAACTAACATAAACATCACAACCGTTTAATACTGTAGTTAATTACACAACATGGCATTTATCACATGCATACTCTCGGTTAGAGAGTTAATAAGAGTTGTAAACAATAATTAAATATTGTACGTGTGTAATCGATTTCATGAAAATTATTTTCTGTCGTCAATTTCTTAATAATTCATATTTCATTGTCAATTTGTCATGACTAAAAATTACAACTTGCTTTTTTTACTCTATGATGTTGACAACACAACACAGACTATAGTGAACAAGTGTTTTTGACAACTAACCACAGACTACTAACATCATGCACCACAGATCAGATCAAACGTCACGTGCGTAGGGGCCTTACTATGAGCTCTTATAGCAGGACTTATATTGAACGGCCTTACTTTTTCGTACCATGACCTCGATTTAGCAGGCCTGCGGAGGGCCTGCTTTAATACACGCTCTTAAACCGTTCACCATTTTTTATATATGGACGAAGCGTACCATGACGCACGGTTTGACAGTTTGGGAGCTGAATTATACATATAGTAAAGGTTGAGATTGATTGTCATTCGTAAATTGAGAGATAATAATTAATAATATTGTTTACTTTGTGACTTTTTAGTCGGCATTGTTGTTTGTTATCGTAGATGGGTTTCATGAATTTTAGAGTTTTTTATAGCGTCTGTAATGTCAAATAAAGCAATTCATAAAAAGTTCCTAAGTACGTGATCAACTTTTTCAAAATTGTTTAGTGTATTTAGCTAAGTTTGGTGTGAGAATTTTAAAATTTGTGAATTTCTTTTAATGTTTATTATTTAACAGTTGGATAAAGGCAACGCGACGTCTTCATTGTTGTTGATTATCACTAAAATAGAAAGAAACGATGAGATGAGACCCCATAAATAAGTACCTAATTTGCATCACATTTTATGTTATTATGAATAATAATAATCAAATAAAGAAGAAAATGATAATAATCAGCAATAGCTCGCTTCAACAAAGTGCTCCAAATTTGAATGATTTAGACAATGCAAAAACGATTTGAAAAATAAAGGTATTCATTTTGTTGAAGCTGATAAAGTGCTTCGATCGTACTGTGACTCAGATTTCGCGGGGGATCCAGACACTAGGCGTAGCACGTCGGGTTACGTGATTTGGCTGAACGGTGGACCAGTGCAAAGAACTCCTGTTCATCAGAGACTTCATATATGAAATAACCAATGAGAAATTAGAAATAGAAATGAAAGTGGACAACCAGTCAGCAATTTGACTTATGAAGAAAGGAATTATGAATAAAAGAAGTAAACACATAGATGTGATATACTATACTACCTAAAAGATCAGATTGATGCAAATAGAATAACAGTCAAATACTGTCCAACGGGTTCGCAGATAGCAACTCAGACAGACAACTCACAAAGTGTTTGTCGCCAGTGAAGTTTGAAAGGTGTCAAAGAAAACTTGTATCAGAGTGAGTGCTATGTAGTGATAAGTGCGAGAAAAAGTGAAATAAGCTGCCGTGGGAGTTGTTCTCATGGCTCCTGATGCCATGATGCTAGCTAGTCTTTGTACCTTTGTAAGTTCTTTCCTGTTGTATTCGAGTTGTGCCTTATGCCACCATACAAGTGCTCCGTGGAGAATTCTCGGTAGGATGACTGCCCTATAGATCCATTGGACCACTTCGGGTTTCATGCCCCAATTCCTGCCAAGGGCTCTTCTGCACTGCATGAGAGCTGTCATTGCCTTTTTGCTAGTTTCTTTTATGTGTGTTCTATAACTTAGGGTACTGTCTAGGACTATCCCTAGGTATGTACAGGTAGTTAGAAAACTGTTTTAATAAGTATGGTCAGCATATGCAGCAGATTGAGGGGGTGTGTTGAGGGAGGCTTTCGACCTCCATGCTTTGCTCTATGGTACATTCGAAGTTTAAGCTAGACAATCTGCTTTACATGCGACAGGAATGTCATTGCTTTGACGCACTTGTGAAACCGTTGTATTGTTTGGTTGGTGACATAAGCTTGTAGAGCTTATTCACTTCTCAAGCTTACGCGCTCACTAGCCATGAAATAAAACACTTTTAATGGATACTAGCCCCCAGTGACCACGGCAGCTGCAAAGGTGCCGAAACGTCGGGAAAATCAAAAATCAAACCAAATACCTACTAATAACCAAAAAACATTTAATAAAACCGCGCTAGTATCCGTAAAAAGTGTTTTATTTCCTGTAGAGCTTAGAGCTTAGTAAAGCTATGTGTTCAAAATGTTTGTAAAGTAAGATAAAATAGAGTCTGTGTCAATAAATGTGTGAACAAAAGTCTCCTGATCTCATTTATGTACATTTAAACAGATGTAATTATCAAATTAATGGTGTGCAATGATATTGAAAATAAAAAACTGAAATAATATAGGTACCTAGGTAAGTTTAATTTGTTTTATGGACTTGCGACATTTTATTAGAGCACGCACCTAGTAAATCGCACTTAAAAATAAATATGAAGTTGTAATACTTTATTTGCAATGTTCTCATTAAAAAAACTAGTAAGTATACGTTATTTTATTTTTCATCAATTTAGAACGTCGTCGCGTAGCAGACAGAGATATACTATCCTCGCCAATTGGTAATGCGCAGGAACCTTGTCACATTAACATCCACATCGACGTGATCCGCAACTAAAAATGCCATGAAACAAGAAAATTCTTAATAGGTAATCTAATATAATTATTATTTATTGAATTGTTATTTTCAGTAAGATTTCCAATACATTACAAGATCAGAAATTTACAATTGTTTTACGTTTTTGAGGTTACTGCAATCTGCCAGACAAATCTCTGAGTCATCGATCGAGATTGAGACCATGAAAAGTAAAATATGGCGATCGATGACTCAGAGATTTGTCTGGCAGAATGGACCCACAGACTAATAAGAGATACTACGTCGGCGCTATCTCGTATTCGCATTACGTCTACAAAGCATTAGTGATCTGTGACAAACCATGCCAGAGACAAACTAACCGTTCACCTCGAGTCAAAACAATCTTTAAGCCGTTCACCTAAAAGACGGTCATGGTACCGATTTAAGCAATTTTGTTTAAGGACTGCTTTTGAACTGAACGTATTAATGATGGTTTCTTATTTGCTGATGGTAAGCCTCCAGACTGCTTCTGAAAGCATGCCTTAAGCACTCCTGCGGTTCTACCGGCTAAAAACAATGAAGTTAATGTTAACTGTAAGTATGTGATACATTGCTACTTTGTTTTGGCACAAATAAAAACTTACCAAAGAAAAGAAGCAATGTATCATATCCATCTGTCAAATTACAGTAAACATTAACTTCATTTTATTTTTAGCCGGTAGACCCGCTTTCTAAGGCCTGGGGCCTTACTATGAGCTCTTATAGCAGGGCTTATATTGAACTGCATTACTTTTTCGTACTATGACCTCAACGGTTAGTATGAAAGCAGGCCTTAAGCAGTCCTGTTTAAGGCCTGCTTTTGAACTGAACGGTTTCTTATTTGCTGATGATAAGCCTCCTGCTTCTGAACTGAACCGTTTTTTATTTGCTGATGGTAAGCCCCCTGGGGCCTTACTATGAGCTCTTATAGCGGAACGGCGTTCCAAACATTAGAGGAGCGTGACGTTCGGTTGACACAACCTTCCCGTACGAAACGTCAGAGCGTTGCAACATTTTAACCATCAAAATGGAAGGTTGTAAAACGCTCTGAGGTTTATCTATCGAAAAAATGTCAATGTCAAATGACATTATTTTGTATTTTTATGTTTTTGAGTCTAATTCTTAAAATAATCTTGGTAGATCCTCAAAAAACGGATTTTATTTGATTTAGAATAAAGAAAAGTTTAAATTATTCGTATTCCAAATGGAAAATGAAGACTTTGTTTTGACATTGACATTTAAAGTTCTTGGTCGTTCCGAATATAACCTTAGAGTGAGTTAAAAAACAACCAAACCACCGCGCTCTAAGGCTCTGGGGCCTTACCATGAGCTCTTATAGCAGGGCTTATATTGAACTGCCTTTCTTTTTAGTACTATGACCTCAACGGTTAGTATGAAAGCAGGCCTTAAACAGTCCTGTTTAAGGCCTGCTTTTGAACTGAACGGTTTCTTATTTGCTGATGGTAAACCCCCAGAACGCAACCCAGCCCCCCTAGCATGCCTAATTTATATCGCGTGATATAGCATTTTATCGACACTCAACTCCTTTGTCTTTTTGACAGTTAATCGTGATAAAACACTATATCACGCGATATAAATCGGTCATGCTAGGGGGGCTGCCTGCCTAGAATGACCGATTTATATCGCGTGATATAGCATTTTATCGACACTCAACTGTCAAACTCCTTTGTCTTTTTGACAGTTAAACGTGATAAAACGCTATATCACGCGATATAAATCGGTCATGCTAGGGGGGCTGGTCATGCTAGGGGGACAGGGCTTATAATGAACGGCATAAGAATGGTTTATTTGCTGATGGTAAGCCCCCAGTTCAAATCAAAAGCAGGCCTTAAACTAGAGCTAAAATTGCGGTCATGGTACGAAAAAGTGAGGCAGTTCAATATAAGTCCTATTTCTGAATCGCTCGGCTGGCTCAAATTTGAGTCAAATGTCGAACGAAAATCAGTAGAAAAGAGCGCTCGACGCCAGCCGAGCGATTCAAAAATAGGACCCCTGCTTTATGAGCTCATAGTGAGGCCCCTGAACTTGAGTGCTCTAGCTAAATAATGAAGGGTCAATAGCGCATGTTTTGTTCTACACAATCAACAAAAACATATCGACATTCAACAAAAAAAAAGTATGAGGATTTTGTTGAATGTTGAGATGTTTTGTTGATTGTGCACCCGACCATCCGATTTTCAAAATTTTGAACAATATTGAACTCTAAAGTCTCATCTCACTACATACTCACTAGTCTCATCTTGTAAATCAGATTTCATTGTCAATACATGCGGTGTGCCTCAGGGAAGTGTACTAGGGCCGTTATTATTTCTGCTATATATTAACGACCTTCCTGAGGTAACTAATCATAGGTGCGTATTATTTGCAGATGACGTGTCAGTGATCATACCATATAAGAATAGTCGTGAATATTATGAAAATGACGTAAATAAAACTATCGACAACGTAATAAAATGGCTTGAATTTAATAACTTGACTGTAAATCTACAAAAAACTAATTATATACAATTTGGAACAAATAGACAAACTAAGCTACAACTTAATATTAGACATGAAGCTAAGACAATAAGTGAAGTAAGTGAGACAAAGTTTTTGGGTGTTTTACTAGATGACAATTGTGATTGGAAACAGCATATAGATCTTATTAGAAATAAATTAAACCACTCTGTGTTTGTGTTAAATAGGCTAAGAGAGACTTGTGCAATTTCAACAACTCTCGCAGCATATCATGGCTATGTTTCGTCTGTGCTGAGATATGCGATTTTAATTTGGGGGAACTCAACAGACATAGATATGCTGTTTAGAACGCAAAAGAAATGTGTAAGGGCAATATGTGGCTTATCACCCCGTGAGTCTTGCAAGCCTCTATTTAAATCATTGGGGATATTGCCCCTTCCATGCTTATATATATTTGAAGTGGCAAATTTTGTAAAGAACAATTTAGAACTTTTTAAAACCCGAAATAATTTTAATGATAGAAATGTGCGTAACCCTAATAGGTTAATATATAATAATATGCCAAGATTAGCGTTTTACCGAAAACAGTGTAATTGTATGTGTGTAAAAATTTTTAATGCTTTACCAAATGTTATAAAGGAGTTACCCAGTAAATTATTCAAATCGAAATTATTGACATGGCTTAAGGACAAAATTTTTTATAAAGTTGGTGACATGTTTATAAAATAATAATTTAATGTAAGTATAATGATTTTCTATCGACATGTTATTGAAATTATTAATTTGATGAATTTGGTTGTATAGGTGATTTATTTTTATTTTTATTAATTTTGACATTATTTAAGTATGGAATAATTTAATGAATTGTATTTTTTCTAATAATTTTAAATGGCATGTATTCTTTATTTTCGTAATGTTAACCTAATACTTTTGATAAATACCAGCGTTAAATTCTTTTTAAATTGCATGCCTCCAAAGGTAAAATATGCGGATATTTCTGTTTGACATCTTGTTGTACCATATTTTTGCAATAAATGATGATTATGATTATGATTATGAAAGACATTATAAAGCCGGGTCCATACCCATAGCGAGTTTTTTTTTCAAAAACATTCAACAAAAACACAAACAAAACTTTGTTTCTGAAACATGTTTCTCTACACACGCCGTCCACAGCAGCGATTGCGTGGCTTGTGTTTTTATGTTAGCACTTTTTTATTATATTAGCATAGTTTTGGCATTTTTAACAGGTTCTTTAGCACATTTCAGATTAGCCTAGTAGGCAACCTTCGCAAAAATTTTCTTTTGGTATTTAAAAATTTGTACCAAAAGGAAGTACATACAAAATTTACAGCCATAAAATAATAATAAAAAAAAATGCCATATATATAGTATATTAAAGCCGCGATTACATATTCCAATCTAGCATACCAATTTAGAGTTGCCACCCGTATAATAAGATAAAGATATATTTATTTGCAAAAGTTAAATTTTAACAATTAATTTAAACAAATAACGCAAAGGTCAACATTGTTTATGTTTTTTTATTGTCAATTCTCATCTCCAATCTTATACAATGTCTATCTTTCCGTTATAGGGTAAATTCACTTTTAAAATCGAACTTAATAAACAATATTTTATTGACAAGTACGAGTGGCAACCCGAAATTGGTATGCTAAATCGGCGTATGTAATCGCGGCTTAACATAGATAGTATATTAAAAAGGGGTATATTAAAGACCCGCTGCCGCTGATCGGATATCCTGATGTGAGAGCCCTTGAATAATATTATGGTAGTATTTTATACTATATCTATGAGTATTTTATACGAACTAAATACGAATCTCTAGTCTGGCTCTAGCACAACACCACAGAATAGATATAAGCAACGTCAATCAAAGCAAGTGTGTCAAGTGTGTTCCACTGCATAAATTCAAAATCACCGAAATTAACAATTTACCTACTTTTCATTTGCTTAGTTGGATTTGTAATATAATAGGTATGTATTTTGTGGTTATATTTCAAATTAACAGAATTTAACCAAGACTACACTAGCCGTAGCCGCGAATAGAGCAGCATTTTTTTTAATCCACTGACTGCTGATAAATTACTATTTTAGTTAGGTAAGTAGGTACTATACAATCATCTAATTTTAAACTATCGCTAGCCTTTTTTTAAATTATTCTATTCGTTCGTGTACTGCTGTCTCGCTCGCGTGTATGTCTATTAGAGGTAGCACAAACAAAAACAATTAAGTGAAGTGAAACAAAAGTCCTTCAGTCAGTCAGCAATGGTGTTTCTTTTAAACTTCAGTTTGTTCCTTTCCCTTTCTTTATTATAAAATTGGGCCACAACTTAAACATTTCCTACAATTCCTACGTACGTCTAACTAACCTATAAACTTTTTCAGCAGATTACTTAAAATATGTAACTACTTAGGTAGGTACCTACCTACTTTGCAAGTTAGGTATAAACATAGGTAAGGTAGGTAGGTATAAGTAATACCTAGTCCTATTCGCGGAGTATTTATGTTATCAGGGCATTGAAATATATTTCAATGTATCAGGGATCTTTATTAATTTAACTGTAGGTAAGTAATTTAATTTACAACCTACCTTTCGTTTCCGAACTTCCTGCATACTGTTTGAATGTCTTGCCTACCTAGGTATTTGAAAAGTTTTAAAACTTTTTAAAAACACTTAACTTTTAAAACACTATTAGGTACCTAGGTACTTAGTTCGTAATTTTATTTGTGTTTATTACGTTTTGATGAAGGGGAATGAATGACACAGTTTTAACAGTAAAGTTACAATGAACTCTCCACAGACAACTAACTTAACTCAAGGTTTTATCATTAATGATGCAATCTGAGAACGCAATAATTTATATTTCCCTATTGCACCTTGTACCGCGACTTCACTATCAACAATACCAAACAGAACTAAATAATGTTTAAACGAGAATCCGCCTAATGACGAGTTTGTTATCGGATAAAAACTCGTTGCTATGATAAAATAGAGTTGGTTAGTCAAGTCAGTACCATACCACTGTACCACGCACGACCGACACGACCATTACCGACAGAGCAAACTAAAATGATATGGCCTTGACCGGTTGACCGTGAAGACAGCGCTGTATTAATATACCTATCCTATTATGTAATTATGGCGATATTCTTATGCCGATCGTTCCGGTTAGATTAGTAGGTAGAACGTAACGTTATAGGTAGGTACTTAATATGAATAAAACAAAACTGCGCTTCTGATTTTGTAGACGTATTCTTTCAGTTATGCTAGTAGATACCACAGTTTAACAATAAAGCTGTGTAAATACCTTAGATTTTTAAATACATGATTAAGGCCCGGACTCCACCAAAGCCGAGAGAAGATATTTTTTTCAGCTATGGTGTTTCCACCGAAGCTGTGCAAAGCGGAGATGCAAGCTGGATAGAGCGGAGAAATATCAAATGCCAGTCAAAGTGTGCGCCAGGTGGGAGCGGGAGCGGGAAGCGGAGCGGGGAGAGGCCAATTAATTTCTTCATTGCTAGAGTGACAATGTTGGGATAATTGAATACTTTGCAATACTTTAGAATGCAGTACATATTTTATAGACGAATGATGACCCGACACCCGTTAAATCACGAAAGACGTCATTTCGGAGAGTTCCATATGTTATACAAAGTTTTGAGACCTTACCCTTCAGATTTTAGGAATACCTATATTGTATGCTAGGTACCTAGTTACTAGAATTTCCATACAAACATTCAATACGAACGCGGACCGTTTGATTTACCCGCTCATCAAGTGGCGTTAGAACGCCACTTGATGAGCGGGTAAATCAAACTGACGAGTAGTGGTACTAAGCGGCTGGCCACTGCCCGCTTCCCACCCGCTGTTTGTGTGTGCTGTTGTTGTTGTGTTTGTTTCACACGCTGGCCGCTCAGCTCGCAACAACATTGTACCTACCTAGTTCTTAGTAAAACGCATACTTTCTTAGAATTTAAAGCGTGCTTTTGTACTTACTTATTTTTAAAAGCATGCTTCTTCTAAGTGACACTTGTAGCACGCGTCTCTTCTCGTCTCGTCGCCGCTTTGCGCCTTGCCCGCCCAGCTCACAGCTTGGTGAGGCACAGCTGACATTCGCGCCATACAATTAAGTTAAGACATATCTCTTCTCCGCTCCGCTCCGCTCAACCGTCTCCACTGAAGCTGAGCGGAGACGAGATGTGTAAATATAATGAAATCCTATTACTTAGTTATTCAAACAATTCTCTTCTCTTCTCGTCCCCGCATTGGTGGAGTCCGGGCCTATACTCAACCGAGCTAATTTTACACAGTCAGCAGTTTGAAATTATTATTAAGATGCAATTATCGTTTCAGATAAATTCATACGATGCTAGAAAGATTGAAAGCTTACGGAGTAGGTCGTAGAAAACTGGACGACAAACTATTTGGAGAGGATGCGCCTGCTCGGTTTGGAGTGTACGATGTGGATGACGAGAATTTGTGCCATGAAATGTGAGTAAAGAAACAACCTTTTGTGACTAGTCAGCTGTGCTAACTGATCCTGACGTTGTTAGTGCCTAGGCAACGCTAGACAAAGACTTTATAAAAACGATAACACATAATCTTAAACTTAAGTCGCTATAATTTATGGCGCTGGTTCTCCTCATATGTTACTAACAGATCTCAAAGGGTGGTTGTTAATGGCTATACATCTACTGATGAAATAGGGGTTACTTCCGGGGTACCTCAAGGATCCATATTAGGACCTTTATTATTTGTTTTATTCGTCAATGACATTGGCAGTTGCTTTAAGAACACACATTTTCTCTTATATGCTGATGACCTTAAAATATATAGGGATATTGAAAGCGTTAATGATTGCTTAGCTTTTCAAGAGGATTTAGATCGTCTTTCTCAATATTGTACTAAAAACAAACTGCAGTTGAGCATTCCAAAATGTAAAAAAATTACTTTCACAAAAAAGGTTCAAGTTGTTAATTTTGACTATGAACTTATGAACACAAAATTACAAAAGGTCGAAATGATTAAAGATTTGGGCATAATTCTTGACTCAAAATTACACTTAGATACACATATCAATAGTATAGTAAATAAAGCTTACCAGTTATACGGATTTGTCATGAGAACCTGTAAAGATTTCAAAAAACCCTCAACATACCTAACACTGTATAAGTCACTAATAAGAGCACAGTTAGAATATGCATCTGTAGTTTGGAATCCCTTTTTCCATAAGTATATTAATCAAATTGAAATGGTTCAAAAAAAATTTCTTCGCTCAGCTACTTATAAATGCTATCATGCAAAACAATCATACATTAATCTTTTAAAAAAATACTCGCTTTTATCATTGGAGTCCAGACGACTGTTCTTGGACCAAGTGTTTTTGTACAAAATCCTTGGCAACGTCTTTGATTGTACACAGTTGACCGACCACATATTCTTTCAGTTGCCTAGTCGCTCTCAGCGCATTCGTGACACTCGTACACATGGCGTATTTGCACCCAGATTTAGTAGGACCATAGCAGGCCAACGCGCGCCGCTGCGTCGTATCATGCACTCGTATAATAATAAAATGTCTGATTTAGACATATTTCAAAAGTCTCTTAACCAGTTTAAAAATAGCATTCATTTGGAATTAGAAATTAAATAAGAAAATATAAATTTAGATAATTTTTAATTTTCTGTTTTCGTATTTTGGGCCTGTTTCAAAAGTTACACTAAAAATATATATTTAGATTACAGTATTTAATTAACTAATTTATTTTTAGGCACTTTATCTTACCTTTAGCTTTGGAATTATGTTTTATTAACTTTCGCTCAGTAGCATGCATGTTATGTATTATTTAAGTTAATATTACTCTGCGGACAATGTTGTTGGTTACATAATTAGTACTATTTTCTTATATCTGTCACATTGGTAAGCATAATTATGTAATTGTTTTTTGTTCCAAATAAATAAAAATAAAAAAAAATAAAAGTCAAGCCCAAGCTATGCTTTAAATTGCGAAGTTGGTTAACGTTTTACGAAATGTGACATAATATTACGAAAATTCTTAGATGTGATGAAGTCAAGGTCACAAATACGCTAGCATCGCAGATATCATTAGATAAACCTGTTTTATAATTCATATCTGAAAGATGAATAACTGTTGGTAATCATGACTATACACAATTTTATGATTATGTACGATGACTGATGTTTACTGAATCCTAAACTGCGCGTGTACCTATAACCACAGAATAGATAATAGGCTATAACTATCTACTTACTCTTATCTATGCTGATAAGGCTAAAGGCAGGGCCTATTGATTGTAAATTGATTTATTTACAAAATGTAATAAGATTGTAGATAGTTGGTTCTGGGCCGGGGGGGATGGGGGGATCTATTGTATTGCCCGCAAATGTATTGTAAATCAAATATATTATGGCAAATAAGAACTTTTATAGATTGGAGGTAAACAAAATCCAGGGTGGGGCAGCTCCCTCTTTGACATCAATATGTTTCATCGCGGGTTCGTGTGCATAGATGAATATTGTAACTACCTATATTAAATTACCTTAGTGAGAGAAAACTAAAACGGTTCTGTTCCGCTTCCGTTATGTTAGCAAACATGGCGTGATCCGACTGCGCAGTTGCGTAGCCAAGCCGTACCTAAGGTGCATTAGGTATATTTTGTACCTATAAGACCTGTAAATGTATATTTCCAAATCTCCGGTGGCAGTATAAAGACATCATGCAGCGTCCCCGGCTGCACTTTCACCGCGGATACGCTGCTAGAGTTCGAGCGGCACTACAACGGCGCGCACCGCCTCGCCTGCGCGCACTGCAGGCGGGCGCTGCCCTCGCCGCATCTACTCGACTTGCATATACAGGAGACTCACGACTCCTTCTTCGCTGTTATGGCTGAGAGGAAACCCTCAGTAAGTTTGCTTTAGTTACAAACAACCTTTAGGCAAAAGTTTTAATCGGTAAAATTCGAGAGATACTACATACAACGGTGCACGCTGTAGGTGGGCGCTGCCTTCACCGCATCTACTGGACTTGCATATACAGGTGACTCACGACTCTTTCGCTGTGATGGCTGAGAGGAAACACTCAGTAACTTTGCTTTAGTTACGGACAAGAATTAGCAGTAAGTAGTATTTGAGAGACAGATACACTACATACAACAAAGCACGCTACAGGCGGGTGCAGCCCTCGCCGCATCTTCTGGACTTGCAAATACAGGAGACTCACGACTCTTTCTTCGCTGTTATGGCTGAGAGGAAGCCTTCAGTAAGTTTGCTTTAATTACAACCAAGCATTAGCAGTAATATTAGAAAGACAGAGACACTACAATTAAGCACGCTGCAGGCGGGCGTTAACTTCGCTGCATCTACTGGACTTGTATATACAGGTGACTCACGACTCCTTCGCTGTGATGGCTAAGAGGAAGCCTTCAGTAAGTTAGCTTTAATTACAAACAAGCATTAGCAGTAATATTAGAAAGACAGAGACACTACAATTAAGCACGCTGCAGGCGGGCGTTAACTTCGCTGCATCTACAGAGGGCCTAGCCAAAGTAACGTTGTCAAATCTTCGTTATCGCTTCGCTTTCGAAACATGTATGAGATTGACATAAGGTTTCGTTAACAATCGAACTTTAAAACGTCAAATCCATACATGTTTCGAAGCGAAGCGATAACGAAAATTTGCAAATGTTACTTTGGCTAGGGGGGCTGGACTTGCGTATACAGGAGAGTCACGACTCCTTCTTCGCTGTGATGGCTGAGAGGAAACACTCAGTAAGTTTGCTTTAGTTACGGACAAGTAGGTATTAGCAGTCCATCAGACATTTTTGATGTCCCCACTGCTGGGGCACAGGCCTTAATATAAGTCACTCTATGATCTTAGTCTAGAACTCTAGAGCACAAGAATATTATAATGGTACTAAATGTCCTAGAGGTGTTTTGACAGAGCAACTGACAAAATGTAGCAGGAATCGGAATGGAACCTTGTTCACCACACCGGTTAGACAAAAAAAAATACTTGTGCATATTGTTCGCTCTGCAAAATATAGTTAGCAGTTTAGAGATATCGCATAACACATTCTCCAAAACCGCAAATATAACTTTGTCATTTATACAAACACTTTGAAAAATAACGTTATTTTTGCAAATGAAAAATGATTATGGGTTTAATATGGTATGGTATAAGGTAACTATGGTCACAGAATACATCTATGGTCCCTCCGTATCAGAAGGACAGTTCAGTAAAACGTCCTTGTAGTATAAATGACGTTAAAGTTAATCGACCTACTAGTAAAACGTCTGAAATTTATATCGAGAACAACTTTGTCTATGGGGCCAACTTAATCAGAGCAAAAAAATAATCAGCTTTTCTACTGCGCGTGGCCCGACACGCACTTGGCCGGGTTTTTTTTAATCCTATTCCGTATCTGCGCGGGTTGTAGAATATTACTCTACACCAACGGTTCCCGAATGGTGTGCCTAGGTGTGACCACGAGTCAAAAATGTTCCGCGGAACCCTGGTTAAAAAAAAACAATGTTACAGTTAGTTTACTTCTTATGCTGGGTCCATAACGCTTGTTTTGCAATACACAATCAACAAAACATCGAAACATTCAACAAAATCCTCATACGTTTTTTTTTGTTGATTGATTGTGTAGAGCAAAACACGCGCTATGGATGGACCCGGCATTAAGCGCTTATTACACCTTCCTGAATTTCGGATCCGGAATCTAGTGTCCGATTTAGGACGAGAAATTCAGTCGCCAATTAGACCGTCCTGAATGTCGGATCCGATATCACAGCTTTACGATCATACAGTTGTTAAACGAATGTTCTTGTAGCCGTAAAAATACATAGCTAGGTAAATAGGAGGTATATGTAGGTAGCTAGGTAGTAGTAGGTACGTGTCATTTTCAACGCTAATCTGAACTAGTTTTTAACCGACTTCATCAAAAGGAGGAGGTTCTCAATTCGATTGTATACTTTTTTTATCGTTATTCGCGCGTATCTTCGACATTTATGGACTGATTTTGATGATTCTTTTTTTGTTCGATTGAGTTTTCTTGCGAGATGGTCCCATTTATTTTTTTTTCAAATCGGTTCAGTAGTTTTCAAGTAAACCCGAAAATACTATGATTTATTTGATTGATGATTTATGAATTTGAAGTCGGGTCTATTGAAGTCGGGTGGGGATTTTAGAATAAAAAAGAAAGTTGTAGGTACTCCAGCCCCACCCGACTTTAATAGACGTGTTTTATTATAAAAATGATAGGTAATGCGTAGCTAATGATTTATATATTATTTCTTGCTTTTCAGAGGCAGGTTTTTTGAAGTCGGTTTATTTGTTTTTTATATTGATGTAGGTCAAAAAAAAAAGCAAATCACAGAGTGACAACCCTTATATACTTTTAGTCGTTGCGCCAACTGTCTATCTAGACGAACGGCGCGGCGGATTTTTTTTCGCCAACATAAAAGGCGTTGACTGACTGTACTCTTTGTGCTGTGGTACTACTGTGTCGGAGCCGAGCGTCCTGAATGCGATTACACTGTCCTAAGTGCTTCCGATTTAGCATCCGTTATGTCGGAGACAATTTCTATCCTAATTAGGATCCTAAATCGGATCCTAGCTTCCTGAATGCAATTACACTGCTCTAAATTTAGGAGAGACTTCATATCGGGTCCGATATTTAGGATGATCTAATTAGCTCTTTACTTGAGCTAGGGTTCCGCCCCAAAACGGTAAACCAAAAAAGGGTCCGTAATCAAAAGAATTCGGGATCCGCTGCTCTACACCACTATATTATTATTAAGCAGACTGTTTGGAGAATTTCAATACCCGTCACTTCGATCAAGGATACCCTAGATGTCCGGTCAGAGTCTCAATAGCGGCACCACCAATAACGGCGCACTATCAAACTGGGTTGATATTTTGATTTAGTTCGCTTTTGGTTGCGCCAACATACCCACGTGCCGCAATTTTATTAAAAACTGTAAAAATAATAATTGAAACACAAATAATATATCAAATGGAAAATCATACTTTCGGTAAGCTTAGATCGTTTTATTAGATAAATGATAAAACATATAATTATTTTAAGGAAACAAAGCTATTTAATTTTTACGCGGCAACGCCAACAAACACCAATGTTTGACTAAATGTTGGTTATTACTTATTTAAGAACACAAAAATGAATAATTTAAATCTGGAATTTTAAAATAACGTATGTACAAAATTTATACAAAGTATTCTTTTCTTACTACTTAAAGTTGAATTTGGAAAGAATAGTTATTGTACACTTATAAAAATACTCAGGTAGATGTTTCGAATTACAAAATTTCGAATCGTTTTTTGTCATTTATGTCATAAGATCATAAGTGGATGTTGTCACAAACAAAATTGCGCTTTGATCTACTAGATACGCCATAAATTAGTTTAAACTGATAAACGCTGGAGGTCGTTCTTATCATTTGCTAGTTTTGTCAGTCGGTGCCATATTCGAGTGAATGGAAATCTAGGATATCCTTGATCGAAGACCCGTAACTATATTGTATTGACTATTACTTACTCTGTCGTATTGGCCAAATTGTCAAAACTATGTTTCTCATTTGCAGTACTACTGCTACATAGAAGATTGCAAAGAAAAATTCATGAACGCCAACGAGCGTTTAGAACATTGCGTGAAAATACACAAATTGCCAAGAGACTTCAGGTTCGAACAAAAGCAGAAGAAAGGAAAGAAACCTAAAGTTAAGAAAAAAGTAACTGAAGTTATGGAGGTTGACAATCCTGGGACTGCTGAAGGTCAACAGAAGTTCACATTTACAAACAGTAAACAGAAAGGATTTGCAAAATATACTGGTAGAAAATTCACCGATCAAAATGATAAAAAGGAGCAATCTACGGATGTCAATATGGACGATATCGCGTCAGAATTAAGAACTAACTTGCCACAATAAAAAATAAAACATGTTTATCTACATTTTATTATAATTCCACATGCACAGCTAATAAAAGTTTGATTTGGCGCCAGGCCAAGTTATTTTTAGTAACATTCTTCTGCTATTTTTGAAATGGATAATTTGAGATCATTTTCTAATCAGACAATTTCTTTAATTTGTACACAAACTTTAAAATTTTAGTTGTTACTAAAAATGCTATCAATATATTATATCTCAGTAATTATTTCACGTCTATTACACTATTTATTAACAACGCTTATACAATATGAGGATATTCAACATTTATGAATAAATATTATTTTTTAATATGATGGTAATAACCTAAATTACTTGGCTTTGCCCTGTGCAGCAACAGCGGCCATTGCCTTCTTGACAGTCTCTTCGTCTCCCAGGAACATCATGGAATCCACCGGTTTCATATCCTCGTCCAGCTCGTAAACAAATGGGATACCGGTGGGAAGATTCAACTCCATAATAGCAGCATCACTTAATCCTGTAATTAAGAAAATGATTATTTAATATTGCTACCTACCTACTCCTTTTTATTAACCGACTTCAAAAAAAGGAGGAGGTTCTCAAGTCGACGTGTTTTTTATTTTTTTTTATGTATGTTTTAACACTTCAATACAATACAATACAATACAAAATCTTTATTTGCTTGTAAACATGGTATACAATTGTGGTAATTTAAACAATAGTAAGTAGCCAAACATGTTTAGCCAATAATAGGCATGCAAAAATATTTCTTATAAACTATTAAATGGACAATAATAAATTATAATTACGACATTTTATAGAAAAATTTATATTTGAATATTTATTGATAATATAGTAACAAATTAGTGCTTAGTATTTAAAAATTCTTGTATGTCATAAAAAGTGTGCGTTAGAAGCCATTTATGCAGGTGCGTTTTGAATCGACTTATGTTCAGTTCCTTTATATCGTTCGGTATGTTATTGTATTTTTTTATGCACATACATAAACAGCCTTTTCTAAACTGGTCCGTACTCGACATTTCTTGCGGTACCAATCTATTGCCGTTTCTAGTGTTTCTAGGATAAATATCGCATGCTCTTGTGAAAAGTAACATATTTTGTTATGTCGTATGTTCGTCAGTTGTTAACTGATTTATAACAACTGATGGGGCTTTTAGAAAAAAATTAAGTTGTCATCCAGCCCCACCCGACTTCAATAGACGTGTTTTATTAATATTGATATGTGTAACAAAAAAAAATATTTTTGAAGCTGTTTTTGTTTTCAGGTTTTTTGGAGGTTTTCCTTTTTCAAAAAAAAAAGCTTTTAATAGCAAAACTCTACATTGCACTAAGTGGTAATTTGTTTAAAAAAAGCTATTCTCTTACCGTCTAAATGCTTAACAATTCCTCGCAGACTGTTGCCGTGAGCAGCTATGATTATTCTCTTGCCTTCTTTGATCTAGAAAAGAAGATATTTGAAACTGTTAATCTAAAGCTAAATCTAATAAAGTCCTTTTAATTTTTTCACAAGTACCTAATTTAAGTCTGAAATTAAGTACTCACTTGGGGTACAATAGTATCATTCCAGTAAGGCAGGGTCCTTTCAATGGTGAGCTTCAAGCTCTCAAACATGGGGAACTCCTCGGGCTTCGGGTCTCCCGCATAGCGGGGGTCATTGACGATGGTGTCGTAGTACGGGTGGTCCTTCTCCATGGGGGGAGGAGGCACGTCGAAGCTACGGCGCCAAATTTGAACCTTAAAAATTAGTATTTATGAGGTTATTAGAATACTAATCTGCAAAATATATCTTTAATGCCATATAATAATGCTACACTATAGGAATCGAGTAGAAACCAGAGCTTTGAACAATTAGGAAATGTTTTGATTATTTTAGGTAAGGAAGATGACTTTTATTTAAACATGAAAGTGGTATCAAGCGGTCTTAAAAGTGATAGTGAGAATTCTTCTTTTTTAATGAAGTAGGTAGGTACTTATATTTAGGCACCTACCTGAGCTTCGCCATATTTGGCAGCAGTTTCTGCCTTGTTCAGACCAGTGAGTCCACCGTAATGTCTTTCATTGAGGCGCCAGGTTTTGTTTATTGGCAAATCTGTTTGACCTATCTCCTGAAGTACGGAATTAAGCGTGATTTGTGCACGTTTTAAAACCGATGTGTGTGCGACGTCGAACTGGTACCCTTCAGCTTTCAACGCTTTGCCAGCGGCAAGAGCCTCATCTCGACCTAAAACAACCGTATTTATTAGTAGAATGGTTAGCTTGCTGTGTGGTGTTAGATTATGAGACCAACATAACTTTTGCATCATACCCTTGTCGCTAAGATCAGCGTCAAACCAGCCACAAAATAGATTCTTTTGGTTCCATTCACTTTCGCCATGACGAATCATAACAATTTTGTATTTTCCTGGCATTTTTAAATCCAAAACCAGGCAAACAAAATCAACGACCGGACGGGATTTATTTGACCTTCCGCTCTCTTCTTTTGACAGATATAACCTCTTTGACCTTTACGTAAATTCGGATATTTTCGGATATATTGTTCAAATTTCGGATATTTCTTCTTATTTTTGTTTTGGCAATCCACTTTCCTCTTGGAAGTAATTTTTGCCATGTCAAAGTGTTGAATAGTTTAGAGGCGCGTTCCAAACCTACACTCCGAGTGCAACCGAACCACAAAATATATACTCTAATAACGCGAAAAGAAACATAGATATATTATTATTATTAAACAGGCGAGCAGTTGTTGCAACTGATAGTGCCTGTATCCTGCAATCTTTGCTCTATTCTACTTTATTTAAATTGGTGTTTGTCCAATCTATTCTTAAATTGGTTCAAGCTGTTGGCTGAGACTAATTGTTCTGGCAAATTGTTCCACGCTTGGACCACTCTGTTGCTCAAAAAGTGCCTGTGAGGGTTGTTGTTGGATATTGTTTTTACAAGTTTGAAGCTGGGTCCTCTTAAGTAGGCGTTACTTTTCTGTGTCAGCATCTTGTCAAAGTTTGGAATATCATAATGGCCATTTAGTATCTTAAAAGTCTCAATCAGGTCTCCTCTCTCTCTACGATCTTTCAAACTGGTAAGATTTAGATATTTCAACCTCGTCTCATAGTCTAGGTTCTTTAGTTGTCTCGGTATTTTTGGAACCTTTCTTTGAACACGTTCAAGTAAGTCTATGTCTTTAACAAAGTAGGGATTCCAAACTTGAAAGGCATATTCTAAAATGGGTCTAATGAATGACTTGTATATCCGGGTAACCATATCAGGTGTAAGTATTCCAAAGGCCTTTCTGACAAGATAGACCAGACTATTGGCTTTCTTCGTGATAGTTTGTATGTGGTTGGCCCACTTGAGATCTTCTGAGATAATAACACCCAAGTCTGTTTGTGTCTTAACATCTTGTAGAACACGGTTGCCAAGCTTATAGGTTTTTCGTGGGTTTTTTTTTCCAACATGTAGAACGGTGCATTTGGAGTTGTTCAGAGTGAGTAACCACGTCTTAGACCACTCTTCAATCCTATTTAGGTCACTCTGGAGTCGATCATATTCTACAACGGGATTGGCAAATATTTTAGTATCGACCGCAAAGATACTGGATTCACATTCAAGGCATATAGTATATTAAAAAGGGGTAGATGCGCTACCGAGCGACCGGGTGTAACTGACTCGACCAGTTAATCTGCAGATTAACGGATTCCGTAGTTTAACGGTAACATACGTATACATAGAGTAAACTGTAGACTTGTGGGAATGAGACCAGGGGGCTTACCATCAGCAAATAAGGAACCGTTCAGTTCAAAAGCAGGCCTTAAAATGGACTGCTTAAGGCCTGCTTTCATACTAACCGTTGAGGTCATAGTACGAAAAAGTAAGGCAGTTCAATATAAGCCCTGCTATAAGAGCTCATAGTAAGGCCCCAGGAGACTTGTGTTTAACTCTTTTATTATCTTCTCACATAACTAATATAAATAACAGACATTTAAGTAAATGCTTAACTAAGCTTTACTATCACTTGACGGTACCACGGATCACAATAGACTGAGTCAAACCTATAGCTGTCGCGCATGTGCAAGGATTAACATAATAATACTGACTTAATATTCGAACGTACCATAGACCTTCCATCGTGAAGGTCCGATACTTCCCTCAACAAACCCCCTCAATCCGCTGCACATGCTGACCATCCTGACCTAAAACAGTTTTCTAACTTCCTGTACAGCACTACTAAATTTCGAATTATCTGCCTAATCATTCTTATACAATCTTAAATCCTACCAACAGTTACATTAATACAGACGACAGAATTTCTACACAGACAATCCAATTACACAATCCAAACCAGACCTAACTAACTCAACCAAAGAATTATCAAAATACAATACATAATACAATACATTCGGATATCAAAAACATTCTATTGCTTTTAAATGATGATTCATTTACTTTATAATCCTTTCTAATCCCACACCCCCTTAAATTAATCATTATTTAAAACACCCCCTTAAATTATTTAAAGCACCCCCTTAATTCTTAAAACTATTCTTCTCTTCTATTTCTTATCAAAACTTCCTTCCAACTCAACTCCTCCAATATTATAAACTCCTTCTCTATCTCTTCTATATAAATTCTCCTTCTCAACATCTTCTATATAAATTCTCCTTCTCGACATCTTCTTGATAAAAACTTCTCCTTCTCAAACTACTTCATCCTTAAATTCTCCTACTCGACATCTTCATCAATACAAAACCTTCTCCTACTCGATATCATCTTCTTTATAAAACTTCTTCTACTCACATCATCTTCATTATAAACCTTTACTCCCACTCGACATCATCAACATTATAAAACTTCTACTTTTCTCCCACTCGAATCATCATCATCATTAAAAACTTCTTCTATTTCTCTCCCACTCGATTCATCATCATTAAAAACTTCTTCTATTTCTCTCCCACAAAGAAACCTCCTTCTTCTTCATCATCATCCTGCTCGATCTCTTCATCATAAAATACTCGCCAAAAATACATCTTCAAAATAAACTTGTTCCAAAAAAAAATTCTTCACATAAAAAATCCTTTCAAAAAAAAATTTCCTTTCTTCATTTTCCTTGTCATTTGTTTCACCGTCATTTGTTCCACCGTCATTTGTTCCGTCTTCATTTATTCGATTGTCGATTGTTCTACCCTCTATTGTTTCTCTAAAGCTTCTATTTCTTCTATTTCTGCTTTCTCCAACTTTTTATAATTTTGAGGGTTTTTCATTTATTTATGTTTTTCATGGCCAAAAGAGTAATTCATATAAATTCACGTTTAAATTCAGGTTGAAATTCAGATTCAAACTAAATTTTCTTCAATGTTCTTTTGTTTTCCGGCCATACATGTCAACAACAAAATTTTATTTTTTAGCAAAATATTTTTTCTGATTTTATCTTTTCAATGATTAAACACTTTTTTTCAACACTTTTACTAAATTTCTTTTCACTCCTCTTGCTCAAAAAGTGCGTCATTGTAACGTACAAGAGTCGAGATAAAATAGCATAATAAGCCCTAGGGGATAAAGTTTTTTCTTTTTTAATGTTTGTCTATTACCAATGAGCGTACTAAAACGAAAAAGTCTTTATTCATAATCACGAATAAAAACTCGCTCGACTTAATACTGGGGGTCTATTACGAAAAGTTTAATGCGATACACGCGGCTGCGTCCGTGCTTCGTTCTGATTGATTCCTATTACAAAGCACTTGCGTATGCGATATTGCAAAGTGATTGCGTAAATTTGACAGTTTCTCTCTAGTGGATCCGACATTATTCGTTCAATAGACTATGGACTACGATAGCTACATTGAAAATATTTGTAATAACTATAACCGACGAACTGCGGATGACTATCGTGACCAAGTTTCGTAATAGGCCCCCAGTTTCTCATTCTTATTTTTGAAAATGGAACTAAAAGCATCTCTTCGGTGAAATCATAGACTTATTTATACTCTGTGTACAGAGTGAATCGTAGAATGCGTGTTTGTGTTGTTTAGCTGCTACAGCAGAAATTAAATAAAAAGGAACCATGGCGCGAAATCTTTAGATTTTTTTTATAATTACAAACTGATTGAATTGTGTGACTGTAATAGGAAAGAAAAAAATTTAATCTTCTGCCGTCAAGCACAAATCATTTATTTAAATATTGTACAAAAAGTTTATAAAGTGGAGGATAGAAAAACGAGTGGATTCGTTTACGGAAGTAAGTACGGTATAAACTATTTAATATTGTATTTTATTTTCTCGCAATCGTAGTGAAAAGTATAGTGTAACACACGACGCTAAAACCCATTGTAACTCGGTTTCTATTTATTCCCTCGCTAAAGCTCGGGAATAAAAATACCTCGTATGCAATGGGTCATTTTAGCGTCTTGTATAACAATCTACTATTACACTTTCGTTGTACTTTATTTCCCTTGGTTACACTATTTTTTAAACAAATGCGTTGCTAGGCATTATAATCAGTTACGTTATTTCTGAAAACAAAGCTGAAAAGTAAAGTTTTCTTCTTTCTTCACTCCCGGTCTCTACAGTCTTTTGTAGTGGCCCATAACCTGTAGGCTTGTGGGAATGAGACCAGCCCCCCTAGCCAAAGTAACATTTGCAAATTTTCGTTATCGCTTCGCTTCGAAACTTGTATGGATTTGACGTTTTAAAATTCGATTGTTAACGAAACCTTATGTCAATCCCATACATGTTTCGAAAGCGAAGCGATAACGAAGATTTGCAAATGTTACTTTGGCTAGGCCCTCAGGAGACTTGTGTTTAACTCTTTTATTATCTTCTCACATAACTAATATAAATAACAGACATTTAAGTAAATTATTTATTCTATGTAGCTTTACTATCACTTGACGGTACCACGGATCACAATAGACTGAGTCAAACCTATAGCTGTCGCGCATGTGCAAGGATTGACATAATAATACTGACTTAATATTCGAACGTACCATAGACCTTCCATCGTGAAGGTCCGATACTTCCCTCAACTCAACATAAACTAGCTGGGGTTCGCTCAGGTAGGATGGGTGTACCAGTCCCGAACCAGGTACCAGTGGTTGACCACTCGCATGTTCAGTTGGATAAATTAAGAAATTGCGGGCATTTTTGAAGAATCTAATTGTTTTATTAGGTTGGCCAATATGTTTACCGACATTCCAAACATAATTTTTGCGAGAGTGAACGAAAAATATCACTATCTTGCTCTTTTTGTCAGACCGTGTCTCGTTCACTTGTCTTCCGGCCGCCATTACAGTAAGAAGTGGACATCGACGTCATAAGTTAAATCTAAGCTAATCACCTATTATTTCTTAAATAATGTCATGAAGTTGTATTATTTTAAAATTCAGTGTTTATGCAGGTGGAATGAACTATATTTTTTTTTTATTATTTTATCTAGGATAAATAGAAAGGTGGTTTAACTACTGGAACACACTTTGTACTGGGTTCCTATTATTGACCAACTGGTTTGCAACTGGATGTCTATGGTGTTTCTTTGTTTTTTCTTTTTTTTTCACAGTGATGGTTTGGTTTGTTCTTACCCTATACATACCTATAGGTAGGTGGACGCGACCCGCGCCACAGGTTTAACAAATTGGAGCATTATGCCTACCTATCATTAAAATAGTTTATAGTGTGCCAGTAATTGACCACTGGTTTGTTATTGGTACATATAGAAGTAAATACAGTGTTCCTATGGATGACCGGATTAGTTTCGAGAATTTTCTATTAATTTTAATTCGCGTACCTCAATATGTTGAGACTGATTTATTTGATTCTATGTAGTTATTGTTAGTATAAATGATAATGATAATTTAAGTAGAAAGTTGTTTTTCTATTCAAAATTAATGTTCTAATATTCATGTTTGTATTTAAGTTAGATACTAGGTACCTACCTACGGCTGTGCCATTGAGAACTGATTATAACTAAGTCAAGATATTATAGTCAATATATGAAAATCGATTTGTTTAACATAACAGTGTTTTATTTTCAATTTAGCTATCTTTTCTTCATTAGTTTCTCAGTGGTCAACTATTGGTGCATAAGTGGTCATTTGTTGGAGCGCACTGGTCAAACTTAGGCACATTCATAAAAAACGGAAATATTTTTAATTAAATAATGTATCAATATTGCAGCGTTAATAAACGATAAATAACTTTATATATACATTTCTACGTTAAAACCATATTAATACAGTTCGGGCCTTACTATGAGCTCTTATAGCAGGGCTTATATTGAACTGCATTACTTTTTCGTACTATGACCTCAACGGTTAGTATGAAAGCTGGCCTTAAACAGTCCTGTTTAAGGCCTGCTTTTGAACTGAACGGTTTCTTATTTGCTGATGGTAAGCCCCCTGAACATTTTAAAATCAAAATTTGTCCTAAACCGGTTTGGAACTGGTACACCCATCCTAGTTGGTATGAGATTGTGTGGTTAATGGAATAAAAAGATAAACTTTAAATTAAAACAGGTAAATTCTTTATTAAACGTTGGAATACAGAACTTTTTTTATTAACGTTAGTTTTTCTGTTTTTCGGAAACAATTTTTTTCAAAATGTTTCGAACAAATTCGTGTGTGGCACCCAATTATTTTTTCCAGAAGCTTCTATCCATTTTTCACGAGTTTTATCTTCCGTCGGAAATCTGGAAAAATCTAATCGCTTGAAATTCCCTGAAATATGGGGTAATTTGTGGGGAAAATTTTCTATATAGTAGGCATCCGGAAATCGAATTATAAACTTACTGATTTTAGTGGACGTCAAAGCTAAGCTGACTTCTACTATTACGTAGATGTACGCAATTTTACCGGTTTGCATGTCAAATGTCTACAAGGTTATTTTTAGAAATATTTTTTAGATTTTTCCTATTTATCAGGTATTTCATGATATAACTAATGATTTAGCTCAGGAACTTGGTTCCTGTGAGATTTGAGAAAGAAATACGTGATCAAAAGATGGAAAATAGTGTACTTACGCATGAAATGTAACACCCGCTTCTTTTCTTTCAATTAAGTAGTAATCCACAAAACCTTTAATTTCTCTGGCACTCTTGATATAACCCCACTTGTTTGTTTTGCCTAGTTGAACTGTGCCTATAACCCGACCATGAAAAAAGTCCGGTCGGTGATAGAGAAAAAACATGACACTCTTCTCTATTTCCTCCTATAGGAATCTTAATAAGACGATCTCGCTCTCTCTATCAAAGCATGTCAGACCCTTGCTCCTAGACGATCAAAATGTGATTGACAAGCAATGCAATGTATTTGATTGACAAGCAATTTTGATCGTTTAGGGGGTCCATAAGACGCGCTTCTGTGCCGCGATGCTCGAAGCCTGAATAATAATGAGTAATGTTCAATATTTTACTTTCCATCCATGGTTAATAATGTTCTTCTCCTATGGCGAATAATGGCGATCGATGACTCAGAGATTATTTCGTCTGGCAGAATGCACCCAATGTCACTTATATTATCTGTGCTTAGTAATCTGTGCTGTGATGTCAGATGTCAAATGCTCGTGTTCTTTTCTCTCTTTTCGCCTGTTTTTCAACTTTGCGAAATAAACTGAAACTATTTTTTCATGGAAAATATGAATGATTGTTTTGTTGTTACTGTAAAAAGGATAGTTCATATTTAAATATACTAAAAATTATATATTAGATCAAAATCTAAGTTAATTAACACGAGTGTAAAGAAATGGCTCCAAAGAAAAATGTTGACAAACCTCCAACTTTGGAAAAAAAAGCTAAAGTGAAAAAAGCTCCAAAACAAAAGATAAAGAAGGAGAAACCAAAATTAAAAATCCCAACGGTCATTAGGATTAAAATACCTAAAAAATGTAGGATTACATTCTATTTATATTTTATTACCTAGAAGTTTCATAGGACCACAATTTTTGCAGACTAATGTATTTTAGCAGTTTGTTTTGTAGAAACTGCCTGTATTGGTGTTAAATCTTGCACGTTGAAATAATTAATCTTATAGTATTTTTTGCATTTCCAGCATTAAATAATAGCAAGTCTATGGATTTGAAAAATGTGCAACCGAAAAATGATAAAACTGCAAAACTTACAAAGAAGCAGTTGGCTGCAGCAACCAAATTGGAGATGGCAAATGAAGGTAAACTGCTATAAAATGTAGTCTGAACTATTAGTACTAGTAGTAAAAATTAAGTTGTAGAAATCTGATATCACACTATGAACTTGTTTCCAAATTACAACACATGTGAATGTTCAAAACAACATGCCATCATTGTTATTTTCCCATTATTGTGTGGCTCGATTGGGCCGCTCAGGCGTCGACTATATAAGTGATATACAATTTTATTGAAACCCGAACCTGACTCTCCGACCAAACAATGTTTTTCTGTAAACATTAATATTTCAGAGAACTTGTTGTTTACAAACATTTCTGCATTTTGCATTTGTCCCACAAATACTAACTAGGGCTTCCAATACCAGTATTTCAGTGTTGACAAAATACCGGTATTGAAATGTCAACCTATCATTTGTGTGGCCAGCCTAAAAAATATGCTTTTATTCTTCCATGCCCACGCAGCAATATCTAATGTGTCTCTTTTTCTGGGCATTGAAGTGTTAATGAAAAAATAAATATTGTGATGCCCTGGGTTCATGATGTATCATCATTTCCCCAAGATTTAACATGCATGTTTTTGTATTTGAATAATAATCAATAAATAAATATTGTTTAAACTATAGTTTGAAATAGTTACAATTTGATTTGCTTATTGTAGTGGCACTACTTCAACTAGTGAAGAAAGAACCAGTCGATATAAGTGAGGTTAATCCACCAATTGAGGCAGAGAAAAAAATCGCACTTACCAGGAAACGAGGACGTCCAAAGAATGTTCCGACAGAAGTTACAGACACCACCACTGCAACAGGCCTGACCGATTCCGAAGGTACATAATGCAACTTATACAGATGTCCTACTAGCGGCCGCCCTCGGTTTCACCCTCATGGTTCCCGTTCCCGTAGGAATATCGGGATAAAAAGTATCCTATGTTTTAATATAGGCTATCTACTATCTGTGTGCCAAATTCCTACCAAATCCGTTCAGTAGTTTTGTGTGATTGAGGAACAAACATCCAAACATCTAAACATCCAAACCCTCAAACTTTCACATTTATAATATTAATATAAAATAAAATAAAGTTAGTAGGATGTACAGATGTTTTATCTCATGAAGGCGGGTCTGCTATGAATGTTGCTAGGCGTGGATACACATTGTTTTAGTGTACATCTGCCGGGTGTAACAAAACCCTCAACGAAGCCGAGGTCTACGCATTCTGCCCATCATCAGGACCATTTCTGTTCAAAATTATTGCTGGGAAACAATTTTGATTTTTGGGGTTAAAAAATAATTGCATACATTACGCAATGTAACGCGTACAAAAGACCGCTCCTGCAAATGAATGCTACACAGCTGCGTTCAGCCAAGTTGAAAGGCAATGTTGATGTGCGTGGTCATAAAATACATTGAGTGATGACGTTTTGAAGCCATTGTTTGTTACGAAATACATAAAATTTTGATAATGTTTCTGTAGACAAAAATTTGGAAATAACGAATAAAATAAGATTTAAAAAAAAAATTACTTTGACCTTCAATAACTTCGTAGCTATTGGTTTCCCAGGTATAGCCCAAAAGACAAAAATGATCCTGATGATGGGCGGAATGCGTGGACATCGGCTTCGTTGAGTGTCTTGTTACACCCGTTATTACGCACACTAAAGTAATGTGCATGTGTACGCCTAACATGCATAGCCAACCCGCCTTCCGCCTTCATGAGATAAAACAAAACAACTTTCAAGTTAAAGGAAAGTGCTTTTTTACCAGTATGAGTGCAATGCAAACCAATGCATTTAGACTTTAGGCATTCATAATGCTATTTTATATTTTGGTGTTGGTATTGGTGATATAATTTTTTTATATTTTGGTATTGGTATTGGTGATATAATTTTTTTCTTGTATTATTTATTATCTTATGTTAAATATTGTAAAAAAATAGGTTTGGAAAATAGCTTTTATTATTATTTTTTATTTATGTATTTGAGTTTTCTATCTACAGTTTTGTTATCCATTTGGTTTGTTTTTGAATTGGTTGCTGTTCAATTGGATGAGGCTGAGACTTCACATTTTAGATTTTCTTGGAAGTATTTTTTCTTCCTCACTAAAATGTACAAATACTCCTGTTTTTATTTGTATAGTTGTCACTTGTTTATTACTATACACATGATTTGCAGATGCTTTTGACATGACCCCTAAGAAACGAAAATATGACAGGAAGGTACCGCAACCTAAAGTGCCAGCAAAGAAAAAACCAGTACTAATCAGGAAAGGCAAAGGTAAAAGGTTGTTTCCATGTAGATTATTTAAATATATTTGCTAAGTAACAATATTAATTTATTTTAATAAATATAACATAATCTATTGTTTGAAGATAAGTTAAGTTCTGATTTGTGAATGATGCTTAAATGTTTCTAATAGTTGCAGCCACAGAAAAAAAGACTAATGAATCAAAGAAGACTATGAAGCCACCTAAAGCCACTGACCTTAAGACAGTAACTGCTAAACAGCCAAAAACAAATACTGAAATTTCCAATAAAGCCAAAGTTCCTCCAAAAACTAAACCTCGTGAAAGAAAAAGAGTGCAGAGAAAGAAGCCAGATGCAGGTAATGTATCATCCAGCGATACCTTGAAATCACCTTCACTATTGGAACAGTTAATAAATAAAGCTAATCAAATGAACAGCCTTAATAGTTATGAACCCAAATGCGAATCTCCTAAAAAGGATAGTGTCAACCCCAGCCCCGTAGATTCCCGTAAGACATCTATGACGGGAGTCTCGGAACTCTCCTGGACCAAAGATATATCTAGTTCAAGCACCACGACCTGTGTCACCGTGTGTTCCACCGACTTCGTACGAATAGACAACAAACTACCCATACTTAAACTTACTAACATTAACCACACAACACCTATAACAGATACACTAAACCAACAACAACTTATAAAGGATTTGGATTTATCGTCAGACTCTAGTAGTTCTTCGTCTTCGGGACTGACTCCGAGGACTCCAGAATCCAGCCCCCATACTGATTCTCACTCAGACTCACATAGTGAGGTAAATAATGAAAACAGACCTTCAGCTATGACAGCTTTAGAAAGACTATCTGCAAATATAAAGAAATTTGATGAGGAAATTATGAATTGGATCGGTTATGATGATTCTGACTTGAATGTAGACGCTAAGCAATTCCAAGACAAAGTATTTAAAGTTTTAAAAGTAGAAAGCGAAGTGATGAGTATTTGCCAGAAACTACAGAGGGTGTGTTCGGATACTAAAGAAGACGTAAGAAGTTTATATGACAAACCTACAGCAGAAGATAATCTTATGGATGTAGATGATTTTGCAGTTCCCATTGTAACTAGTGAAAACAAAATAGTAAATTATGAAACAAATAAAATTAACAACAATGAGAATTTGCAACTTTGTGCAAGTGAGAAAAATAAAACTAACAACAGTGAGAATCTGCCACTTTTGACAGAAGACAGTGAAAGTCATTTCACATCTGATAAATTCAAGTATACATCGTTCGACCAAAACTATGAAGACGATGACGCGTTGTCTCTATTCGCCGAAAGCCTTACGGGGATGGAAACCTGTAAGATGAATAGTTCAAATGCATCCGTCGAAAATGCTGGTGGAGATCGTTTCGAGGAATATATACCCCAACCTATGGCAGAAATTCGTCGGGAACCAGTCCAAAACCAAAACAAAACCATTTACATTCCGACGAAAATTTCGAATAACTGTCAGCAAGCCCAAGATAGTAGAAAAATAGTTTGTGAGAAACAAAGAGCAGATTCCACGTCGATAATTAAAGATACGGAGCAGGAGAGGAATATCTTAACCGCTACCTTAGAGAATATTCAAGTTGCCACCACGAGTAATGGCGATAGTAACGATTCTAGTCAACTGAACAAATGTGCAACCGTTGAAAAGAAAAATTCGCCCTGCCTTATGTCTTCCCTGTACAAACCGATAAATGCAGTCAAAAGTGTAATATTTAGGGGGGTATGTTTCTTCCATTTAATTTCGAGTTGCAAAAAACTTAGGTGTTATTTTCCTCATGTAACTTTTAATCGTGCCGAAATATCAATGAGATTGGTCCGACTGAGCGAAGAAGCGTTTATTCAAGAGTACATGTTGATCCGGAACTGGCCGTCGTTGCGGCGCGCATACGGAATGTGTTTCGTCGAAGAATGCAAACGGAGGGAACTCACGAGGATTCTCGTAGAAATGGCCATAGACTTTAACATGAAAGCGAACGAGCAATACCGTGAAGATATCCACCTCAAAGTGATCGTCGCGGAATGTGTGCTCTTATACCTTAACACAGTGGACTTGAACACTTGTGAAGATTTGCTCTTATTCAACGTGCAGCAGGCTGTGTCATTGTGTGACCTGTTCATGAAAACGATCGCGGATACTCAAAACTTTTCTAGGTTCAAGCCGGTTTTTATAAACTTAACTAAATTCATAGTCGAGCACGATAGGACTTTCGATTTAAATGTCGCTACGCACATTTTGGAGCGAGTGTGCATTCTGCCGAGCGAACTGCCTTTATTGGAAGCTCTGCTAGAAATAGTGGAGCATACAGACCAGGCGATTTTCGAGGTATCTGTGATGGGTAAATTCGAGAAGCAGTTATCCACTTTGAATAAGGATCTGTATGAACGATTCCTGGTGGTGAAAATAGAATCTAGTGTGAATAAGCCGGTGCTGAGCAATCTGTTTGAGTCGTGTCTGCGACTGAACCCGGAAGTGGAACCCCTGATAAACACCGCAGTGGTGCAAAATGAACGGGAGAAGAGGTATACTTCGCCTGATACGACCAACCTCGATAATATGGTAAGACTTGTTTTTAACTATGTCTCTTTCTGATTTTATTCTTGTATTTTTTTCAATGTGGAACAATGAGTAAAGCTTAATAATCTTCAGATTACAGTCACAATTTAGTCAAACATATACCTACTCGAGCCAATGAGGATCAGTAACGATTTTTGTTTAGTGGTTTATCAAAATCAAAATCAAATCAAAATCAAAAAATCATTTATTCAGTCTAGGCTGTTACAAGCACTTGTGAATGTCAAAGAAGCTACGCCATCGGTTCGCAAACCCTGAGCGGGAGACCTTGTAACGAGAAGAACCGGCAAGAAACTCGTCAAGGGCTGCTTTTTTCTCCCTGTATATTTCATACAGAGTCGTCAACATTGAAAAATGAGCTCCACATTTAAAGTGAGGTCATTTTCCATCACAATAATTAACAAAAGTTTGTACACAATGGGTAGGTAGGTTGAAATTAAATACCTACTACATATCAGATAGTTAATTGTGAGAGTAAATAACTTTCAACTAGTTGAGAAATCAGTAATCGCTATGTCTGCTACTCGAAAGTGCACCTAAGTAGGCAAAATTTACCAAAAAATACTTGATACAACACATAAAAATTAACAAAAAAAAAAAAACGCAATTCTTACAATTCAATATGCGTTAGGATAGGTACTCAGAAGCAGACCCATTCCCACTGGCAGCACCCGTTCACGAGCATGACGCGTGGACCAGCCATCGCTTCGCTCAATTATATTTGAGGGAACGTAACGACCCGCCCCACACGACACCACCGCAGAAATGATTAAAGAGAGCATGACATACTTAGGCTACCCATCCTAAGGCACTGAATTGAAAACTAATATCCAAAAGCTTTTCATAGGCCTTTACTTACAAAAACTACTGACTATAGAAAGCAAAATGATTGCAATAAAAAAAAAGAGAAATCAAAACAAGGTTTACTTGCCTATTAGTTTTATGTTTTGAGTAAGAAGTGCCATACATATTGATAACATCAAACAGAGAAAAAAAAAATATATATATATACGACGCCCTTAGTACAAGCAGACAGAAGCAGACCCATTCCCACTGGCAGCACCCGTTCACGAGCATGACGCATGGACCAGCCATCGCTTCGCTCAACCATATTTGAGGGAACGTAACGACCCGCCCCACACGACACCACCGCAGAAATGTTTAAAGTGAGCATGACATACTAAAGCTACTCGCATTAAGGCGTCGTCGAGTCAAAAAGCTTACAATAAGTTTTAAGTAGGTAGGACAATTCCCTCAATTTTCACATAGAATAGAAAAATCTACGACCAGGCTGTTTTATCAATTAAATAATCTTTAACGGTATAGTATCCTTTTTTGAGAAGACAATTTTTTACATGAGACTTAAAGTTTTCAAATGGTAAATCCAAAATATTACTTGGAATTTTATTATAAAACTTTATACCAAGACCTATGAAAGAACCACGGACTTTTTCTAATCTATACTGAGGCATTACAAGTTTGTCTTTATTTCTGGTATTCCGATTGTGCCAATCACTATGCTTTGTATATAAGTTAATATTGCGACGCACGAAAAGTATGCAGTTTAATATAAATTGAGATGCTGCTGTCAATATACCAATCTCTTTGAATCTATCCCTAAGAGATGTTCTAGAACTTAGTTGATAAATAGCTCTTATTGCTCGTTTTTGTAAAACAAAAATAGTATTTATATCGGCTGCTATCCCCCATAAAAGAATACAGTATGACATAATGCTATGAAAATAACTGAAATACACTAATCTGGCAGTTTCTTCTTCTGTTAACTGTCTAACTTTTCTAATGGCATAGGCAGCAGAGCTGAGCTTGCCAGCCAGAGCTGCGATATGCATATTCCATTGAAGTTTACTGTCAAGAGTAACACCCAAGAAAACTGTTGAATCGAGCAAATCTAATTTCTCATTATTGATAACAATTTCAGTGGGATTCGCCTGTACATTAGGTAAAGCGAATTTAACACATTTCGTTTTCTTAGCATTAAGCTGGAGATTATTAACATTAAACCAAGCAAGAACCTGCGAGAGTGCTTTGTTCACATCGTCAAAATCAGTTTTATTCCTGTCAACTTTGAATATTAAAGAAGTATCATCTGCGAACAAAACAATATCACAGAATTTTTCTGCAAAAAAGGGTAAATCATTTATATATATTAAAAATAAGAAAGGGCCCAAAATGGATCCTTGCGGAACGCCCATTTTTACATGAGAACCTGACGAACTTATTCCATTGATATTAACTGTTTGAGTCCTGGAACTGAGATACGACAGTATTAATTTTTGAGCATTATTTTTTACACCGTAATGATTCAGCTTCAACAGCAGCGTGCAATGGTCCACGCAATCAAAAGCCTTGGACAGGTCGCAGAAAATGCCAAGGGCATTCTGAAAATTATGCCACCACATGATGAACTGTGAAGAAATTTTTACGATATCTCTTAAATCTGAGAAGCTATACGAGCTAAAACGAGCTACACTGTTATTTTGCGGGGTCATTATGACGTCATCGAGATGTACGCGAACCTTATGTCGTACATGATAAAGCACATATTGCATTGAGCTTGGCATTTCCTTCAAAACCCTTTTAACTCAACCATATCTAAACGGATTTCACTAAGTTTCATAGCTATGAATATGTTTTTATATTATACCAATAAAACTATAGGATCTTCTTCTTCTTATCGAATGAGGAATAGTGGCCACCTCTAGTGTTAGAGTTTATCAAGCCGCCTGTAAGGGCTCTAACTTGGCTGGCTGGCTTAACGACTGTTATCAGATGACAACAGCCGGGACCGACGGTTTAACGTGCCCTCCGAAGCACGGAAGCGCTCAGTTGTAATGCCACTTAACGGTCACCCATCCGACACCTGGCCGCACCGAGCGTTGCTTAACAAACGTGATCGAGTACGATTAGTCTGTCAAGTTTCGCCATGAGCGCTTATAACTATAGGATTCAAACCTGTTACTGATCCTCATTGATGTAAAGAATATTAGAAAAAAAAATATGCAGTTTACATAGTTGTTTTTGTTGCCAAATACGATATGTTCTAGTGTTGTATAGTAAAAGACACTCGTACAGTCAGCGTCAAAATGATAGGAGCGTTCAAAGTTCAAACCTAGAAAAAAGCAATCTTAGTACAAGACCCCATCAAAGTGCACTTTCAATCGTTCTCAGCACCTTCACAACTTGAGATAATGGTTGATTTTTGTCAAACATGTTCAGGTATTTTGGCAGGGTTGAACGATCAGATTGTTTTGACGCTGACTGTACAACTAGGCAAAGAGATTATTTATTGGCATAGGCCAAATAAAAAAAACCACAAAACCTTTCAGAACAAGGCAACAGATGAAGCCAACTCCCGAACAGATTTTAACCGACAGAAACCGTTCAATATACAACTAAGCATCAGTAATTCTCCGGTGTCAAACGACAGTAGCGAGGAATCTCGGCAAGTCATACCGAGACCTAACTTCCAGAGATGGAAAGGACAGACAAAGTTTGACAAGATCCGTGGGTTGTCTCCGAGTGCCCCCCAAGGGTACATAAGGCCTCCGGTCATTAAGCGACGCATACACCAACAGACTAATAACTATAATGGACCTGGCCCAACTGTATGTATCACTGACGTCTGAGCATCCGAATCACTTCATTTCTTGCTTTGTAACAAACAGTGTAGTATTGAGTTTACACTGTCCTGGGTACTTATTGTCTAATTTCAAAATCTGTCGTAATCGCTTTCAGGATGAGATACATTGGTGCTTCTTTTTGCCACAAATAAAAACTTACCAAAGAAATGCAGCAATGTGTCACATCCATCTGTTAAATGAAAGCGATTGCGATAGATTTTGAAAATTAGACAATAAGTACCCTGCTTTGCGATTTTTTTCCCTTTGTAGCTCTACCATGAGTTGAATCGGGTAGACTGCTCACATTCAATGCGAGTGAAAGAGAGAAAACAATAGTTTACGGCAGCGAAAACAGTTTGCAATCAACTCATGGTATGGCCACTGGAATCAGACTAGCTAGGCCAGTGGTTCCCAATTAGATTTTTCTACTTACTCCAAGGAAGTCCTCAAAACTCGCGTAGCCCTTATTGCAGAAATGATACATACTCATACCTAATGATTCTTTACTGATTTAATAACTTAGCTAAGAGCTAGCTTGATGCAACTTCACATACTCCTTGATGCAACTTCACGTACCCCTTGATGCAACTTCACGTACCCCTGGATGCAACTTCTCGTACAACTGGGGGTACGCGTACCATACATACCATACCACACGCGTACCGTAATTGGGAAACACTGAGCTGGGTTATTATACGATTGGTCACAAATAGGGTTTTTCAGGACTTCACATATCCATCGACATGATAACTACATCCTACGTAGGTAGACCTCGGTTAAATAGTGGCCAGCGGCATTCTCTTGAGTAATCTCTCATCATAATGCTTTGCGAATTTTATTTTCAAACAATATTCACATGCTAATTGCTCTTTAATTATTACCTATTATATAATTTTTAATATAATCTTGATAATTAATGCTGATTAAAGCTGATTCAAATTATTTCTTCTATTTTTATGTGACAGAGAGTTTTCTACAATCGCTAATGCATGTTATCTCTTTTTAAGCAGTTTACAGAGGACTTCAAAAGAAGGTGAAAAGTAAAATTTGTAGATACTTTTTCATATTATTTCAACTCATAGAAATAACATACTGAATGATGGGTCAATTTTGTATCAAATCATTTACAAAAGTAATACCACGTTAATACCACAGTTTTATTTTACAATATGGATTGTAAAACTGTGGTAATACTTTTTATCACGCAGCTGATAAGTTTCTTGCGCCCGTTCTTCTTGTCAGCTAAAAAAGTCTGGGTGGTAGGAAAATATAGACGATTCAAAAGTACTTAACAATTAAGTTTATTTGAATAAAGCTTCTTTCACTTTCACTTTCATCCACAGTGAACGAGGGTAGTTTGTTTTTTCAAATTACAATGAGTTGAAATAGTATTTTTTGATTTCTTTTTCCAATCAAGAGTGTTTTAAATTATTTAATGACAAAAATATTTTGTTACAGAAGGTTACCCGCTGGTCCGGTCCAGACGTTTTTTGATTTTTAATAGTTTTGTAAGGAATCTCACTTAAGAATTACGTGATATTGTTGCAGGGGTTGACGTTGTCGATAAAATTATGTCTACAAGACTAATATGACATGGTCTCGATTTTACTAATTTTAACGTTACAATCGTGTCTCGATGGTGTTTCAATGGTATTGCTATTTCGCCTGTAGCACAAGCACAACTCCGCCGCGAAACAATACCAGCGAAACCGCGGTAGTTCCGCCATTACTTGTTATCGACACGATATAAGAGGATCACATCTAAGTGGTTTCGCGTCATTATTTTCGCGGCGGACGTGTGCCTACGGTCCGAGCGGATCAGGCGGAATTACGAGTGAAAGAGACAGCACTATAGTTAAATCTATGCGTTAGTATAGACTGTTTCGCATTTGTTTCACTTGTACGCACGACAGCACGCTAGGTTGAACAGTTGAACTACGAAAACAGCTCTTATTACGTACGGCATAAAGGCGGTCTCAAGGTCAACAGGTCTAATGTCACATCCCAGTCTCTAATTAGTTTTAAGTACTTATACAGATTTTAGTATTTTTTTTGATTTTGATCTTGTTTTTTTTTTCTCAACTCAATAGGGATGATGGCTAATGAATAAAATAACGAAATACTAATAAAAATCGTAAACATATTAAACTTTTAGAGTAGCTTGTATATGGTTTTATATATTGCATATTATTTATTTTATGACCCTTCAAAGTTGGGTGGACAAGTCCATTTAAAAAGTATAAAATTTATTAAAATAAATGATACCTTTAATAAGTCCTTAAAATGTATAGCAAATTTGTCTAAGAAAATATTTTGATAAACACTAATTATTTAATATAGCTGCCGAACAAATTTCCTACGCGTTGCATACAAACTTCTCAGGCGTGACGTCATAACTAGGAAGCCATTAGAATGGAGCGTTTTTGGGCGAGTCCATTTGTGTGCATTTCACACTGTGATATCTCGGGCAGTTTTCATGCTAGCGAATTAATTCTTTTACCAATGTTTCTTTTTTTGAGAGGTAATTTATGTAACATAAAATAAAAAAAGTTGTCATCATCCCTATTCTATAGGTATATACATAATCTTTCTTTTATGTATTTAATTTATTAAGTAACTGTTAAATTACCAAGTAGATATATACCTTACTGTTATGTCGTTTCTTTAAAAAAATTGTGCACAATTGTAATTGGGCACAGACATGCACCTAATGTATAGGATTTTTTATTGTAACTTTGTTTTTGTCTGATATCTGTTATTGTGTCTTAAATAAATAAAGTAAAGTAAAATGTATAGTCTGAAGTGCTGCTGACTGTACAACGGACAAGTAATGGCGGAACCTACTGCGGTTTCGCTGGTATTGTTTCGCGGCGGAGGGAGGTGTGCTAGCGTTTGTGTTTTTGCAACAAAAACTGTCAAAAAGCAATACTATTGAAACAGCACGATTTTTAACACGTTTTTATTAGGTTGCTTTCTTGTTTGGTTGTTTGTCCACATATTTAGCAAACGATCTTAAACTATTCCCGATAAGCTAGAGACTTGAAACTTTGACCATAGGTCAGAACTGGAAGGAATGCAATATTATGGTATCATTGAGCTGATCTGATGATGGAGCCGGAAGAAGGCCACAGGAACTCATTTAAACCGTCGTTTGATTCGTCTTGACAAGTACTCCGATAGGAGATGGTGTATTTTTAGTTTTAGCTCGTTGACTAAAAAGCAGAAAATAATATTTTACTGAAAAAATAACGAAAAAAAACCACGTTTTTTATGTTAAGATTAGCAGAATCGAGGCCAAGTAATACCAATGCTGTTTGGTTTCTAACCATGGTGATTACTTTAAATTTTAGTCAAACTATTTTTCTACTGGAATAAGCTTACTCTTTAAAATGTGATTATACTAGCGTTGTAGAATTAGATTTTAAGTTAAAGATTTTGTACATAAAATAGTTAGACATTGATAAAATATGATAAAACATATTGTAAAATAATCAAGCTTGTGTCAAAAGCTTTTTTATCAAATTAAACTTTCGTTTCACTTGTAAGCGAAGCCTTATCAATTTGTATACATACTTAATAAGATTATTAAAAAAAACTGTTGACGTAAACGAGTAGAATAAAGCCTTATATTTTAGTGTCATGGATGGGGATTAAGAAGTCCACTTCTTTTAAAGTAAAAGTTACTTATAGCTTTTTTTTAACAAAATTGACTTTAATCGTGAATGAAAGTCCGGTCGCGAATCAGAAAGAATTTCGTACAATGACCCGGAAATACTTGTCTCGCTTGAACCTTTGCTAACATATTGCTGTCGCATTCACACAGATGCTATGACCTCAGTCTGTGCGAGCGCAATGACAATATGTTACGAGCGAACGACAGATAGAAGTATAGACGGGTCAGTGTGTAAAATTCTTCCTGCAGTTATTTTTCCTGCAATTACATTTTCATCTATAGAATTGACAAAATATGCAAAGAATGTTGTCAGTTTTCAAAGGTAAAATAACTGTGTAACTTTATTAAATCTGTGATGCTGACAACTTTGCCTTCACATAATAAGAGATTAAAATTTGAATGAGATTAAAACCAATTTCACTTCACACCACACATTGTAATCACAGGAATGTACGCATCCCATTAAGGCCTTAAGGTGGGTCGATCCGTGATGGAGTGAAATCGAACGTAACTCTACTCACTTTGGGTTCAAATCAGTGCGCGTTCCAACGCGGCGGTTGCGTCGAGAACCCGAATTCTCAATTTTTACATGTTTTTATTACTTTTCTTCGCTTTCAAGTTAGTTAAAAAAAATCTGTTCAATTAAGATTAAAGGCATTAACATCGCCGATTTTTATGGTTGGTTTTAACATAAACGAAAGTTCTGTTTCCGAGAAATTCCACGGAACAGAGTCCACGGAATATTTTTTTACATCAAAGGTTGTAACATTTTTATGAATGCTTTCAATTAAATCTATTGTGTATTATTTCAAGTACATTATATATTTTTCCATGATAGCTTCACGCGCGTAATCTTTCAATAATTTGAATTGAATATTGGGGATTTGACCCACCTAAAGGCCTTAAACTGATTTTACATCGCCGCTGCGAAACAATACCAGCGAAACCGCATTAGTTCCGCCATGACAAGTCTTATAGCGAAAACGATATATTGACGATCACATCTACATAGCGGCTTCGCGTCATTATTTTCGCGATATTAGGCGAGTTACCTTTCTTCCATCCATGACAAAGATGTTACAGTATTTAGTTAAGAAAATGACTACTATTTGTTGTTGCCATATTGTTGTAAGCGTTGAATTTTCTTTCCTCACTGCTGTAGATTATAAGCTAATACTAAAATGTATTTTGGTTTTAAATCTTAACTAAGCATATTTTACCTTACTTATAAGTATTAGTAAGGTATGGGGTATCCAAAACTGTAAAATTTTCCTTAATTGATTTTAGACTTTACACGTTTGAGTTAAGGTTCAAAGTAGATTAAGGAAATTTGACATTTTGCGGTAATCCTACCTGCTGTGTGATGTTAGCGACGAATATTGTGTCTGTTGCTAAATTTTACATTTAAAAAAAAGGGTTACTAACAAAATTAGCATTTATAATGTTAGTGGCTAAAAATAATCGGTGTTATTACAAAAGATTTTTAAACACCTGTTTAACTTAGACACTGTTTAAATTTGATTCTTGTCACTTTTTGACAATATTGTTTGAAAGAGACAGCATCACATCACAGTGTCTAAGTTAATCAGATTTTTATAAATCTTTTGTACTAACACCCCCCGAGTAATTTTAACATATCGCATTTGAAAGCAAGTTATCCGTAAGTTCCTAACAAATAAGTATTGACATACCTTGATTTCATTATTGACACTATGGAAAAAGTGTGGAAATGGTCCGTTTAAAATATTATTTTTTCAAAAATCTATAAAATTACAGATAGGCTATTGCGCAGCTATGGTTGATTAATTGTCGAGAAACTACAGTCAACCGAACATAATGTTATGCAAAGAAGATGGACCACCGTCCATACAAAGTTACCCCACATCCTATCCCCACAAAGTGACGTATCTCAAAAAGTAAGATAAAAATGTATATAAAAATATGGCATACTCACTTACTTATTTTTTTTACATCAACATATAAAAAATTGCAATGAATATTAGTTCAGGGACTGCTATTTTTGAGATTTTTATTTTTTTTAAGACCGGAGACCTGACTTTATGACAGTGAAATAGAAATAGAAGAAATAGAAATAAACTTTATTCGCAGTACAGCAGAGATATTAATAAATTGTTTAGACCTCACAATTAGTCGTTTCCAGCATACAAAAACTCAGTATAATTATAAATGGTTATAAAATGTAAAATGATTTTGTCGCTGGTGTATCTTAATCAATAAATAAAATGGTTAGAGAAAAAAAACAAGACTGCCCTGCTAAAATCGAACTAAAGTTAAATAACAATCGCCATTGCAGTCGGGACGGGAGTACACACAACTGCCCTGCTAAAAACGAACCAAAGTTAAAATTAAATAACTATGTCATTGCAGTCGGGAGTACCGATTAGAATTAAAATAATTTGTAATGTCAAGCAGTGCGGCAGTGCAGCGGGACTACCTTGGGAATATCCCTTTCAAACAAAAAATTTTTTTTAAAATCGGTTCATAAATACTCATACGAACGAATTTTCATAGCAGCCCCTGAACTATTTTCAATGCATTTTTTTATTGTTGGTGTAAAAATAATAATTTAGTGAGTATGCCATATTTGTATATACATATTTTTATCATTTTTTTGAGATATGTCACTTTGTTATAGGACGTGGGGCAATTTTGATCCATCTTGAAGTGGGTATTTAAAGTTGTAAGTTGTATTTAATTGCTATTAGAAAACTGACGCGGCTTAGGACCAATAAATCATGAAATATATTATTTCAATACATGACTGTAAAAACAATAATTGTTTTAAGATATACCTCAATGAGCACAACATAAAATTTATTAGTACATGGTCTATTCAGATAGATCTACTCAATCGGAAGCAAAAATTTGGAAATTACTTTTGAAATTAAATTGAATTTTGTAAAATATTAAAACTGCAATCGATTATCAACTTTATATTCTACAGATTAGGGTTTAAATTTGATAATTATATTTGACAGTTTAGTGTACCAAATAATAAAAAACTAAACGCAAAAAGCTAAGGTGCTTCCACATTTTTGCTCATATAATTATATTTTTAGTTTAGTTCTTGTTAACAAATGGAGAAAACCTGGCGTTTAATTTTTATATCAAAGAATAAACTCCGGAATATAAAAACTTTGCAAAAAAATATTTTTTTATTTACTTGAACTTAATTTCCTTTCCGTGAAATGAAACGCAATTTTATAGAAAAAGAATTTATTATTAGTATAATAATAATAAATGCAATGCACTAAATAATAATGAGAAAAAATGTTACATACATAAAATAATATGATTTGTACCTCCAAAAGACTGGGCTCAAAAATATTAACTTGGATAATTACGTTATAAGTAAAAAGTAATATCTTCTGTGCGATCACGCGCATAATATCGCGCACGTATACTCCAGCCAACTCGTGGAAAGAATGTTTGTAAACAAAACTTTGCGCATTTTTCGTAATTATTCCACAAATACGTTAAGTTTCAGTAAATTAACACCATAAATAAACTTGGACAACATAGGTAAGCTATCAATGATATTCTTATATTTATAAAACATGTTATAAAAAAGTGTTTTTGAGGTTAAGTATGGGCGGTTTGTTTGTAAACATTCTTTCCACGAGTTGGCTGGAGTATAGGTACTATACGTATAAAGCTTTGTCCACACTTGTATCATTTTGGCGTATCAGATCACCGTATCTTTGTCATACATCGTCTCTTTGATACAGTATTACTCCAACGTGTGGAACGTTGGAGTAATACTGTATCAAAGAGACGATAACGACAACCAAACAAGCGATGTATGCTAATAACGGTGATCTGATACGCCAAAATGATACAAGTGTGGACAAAGCTTTATGTTCGTATGGTACACGCGAACAACACTACGTGCGCAGTTGTAAACCCACCTTTACAATAAACTTAGTTAAGTTTAACGCGCAAACGAGAGAAGAAAAACATCGACAATTATTTTTTATGCTTTCAAATATAAACTCTTGATATTAAGTTAATGTCATTCTTGTTGAAAATTTCCCCTTAGTAAGAAATATGTCTACTGTTAAAACATTACCCTTCTTTTCTTTCGGCAGTCGGGTAAACACTCTTGAGCCCATCAAAATAAAAAATATACCTACGGACAATCAGTCTTTAGCGATACTTACATAGAATAGAGTAAAACGAAGTAAGTGTAAATTATTGAGATTACAAATAATTAAACTAAAATAAAAATTATATTTTTGATACTCTGTAAATTTTACAAAATGGAATGATCTAATGTTTTATTATCATTTATACGAAAAACTTTATTTTTTTTAAATTCATTAAAACAGAGTATCAAACACTTTTTTTATTATAATAAAAAAAGTCAGAAATTATACCAGAAGTCTCTTACCTAAGCACATTAGCATACTACAATACAATATTGTCATAGCAAAGCGTAGTTGTACATAATCACTTTCTTATTTTAGAACGGCTTATTCCGGTTATCTACCCTGAAACAGCCACCCTGGATACTCGGAAAACGGGTGTTCATCTATCCACCCCATCATACTATCAACTATGATGGGGTGGATAGGGTGGCTGTTTCAGGGTGGATAAATGGAATAAGCCTTTAGAACATAGCATCAATATACGTTTGGCATTTCTCAAATACTGACCGGTTTTACACCAAAATTACTTGGACATACTTTCGACATCAGCACAGAATCGGTGGGAACTACATAAGTACATTAAAAAATCACACTTAATTAAAAAACATGAAATAAAATACATTTCAAGAATTGTGCTACTTGCTGCCATTATTCTATAGTTATTGGCAAAACACAGTTTGCAAGTAAATAGTAAAATAAATGTCGATACGAATATCATCATCATCAGATTCCTAACTACAGCGTCAGCCTTTGATTAATTTTGATAACTAGAAAAGCTACCTCCAAATACTTCCTGGTCATCATTCAATATAGCACCAATTGCATACATGTTCAGTACAGACAGTAAAAAAGTCAGCCCGTGACCACGGCCGTTGCAACTCTGTTGAAACGTTGGAAAAAGGTAGGTCTTTAAACACCTATGTTTAGATTAAACATGTTCGTCTACAATATAATATGATAACTGACACATTAGCTGTACTTTTAAATGGTTATTTTTCAACATCATCAAACATCTGCTTTAGTAAAGTAAAACATTATTTTAATATTTGATGTCATTCTTCTAAAATTCGATTAATTGAATTAGCCTTAGACACCCGCCTTTTTTACTGTCAGTACCAAGTTCAATAACAATAGGAATGAAGCTAACTATATAATCAAGCGGTGGTATACATTTGTGCGTTTCTGGTTATATGGACAGAATACTCAGTGGAACAGAGCCCTCGGTCTCTTTTTGGCCAACAGATGCCACGAGTGAGTGACGCCTTTACGTCGTTTAGGTGACAATCTGGAAACAATGTTTTATTAGATAGCAACGATATATCAAAACAAAGTTTAGGTGCGTTACCCGCACTCCACAAAGGCAAGACAAAAGTAAGGTAATTGCCCGACTTTCAATTAGTCAGGCACAGGCTCGTGACACGTAAACACACACCACTCTCGTCAGTCGGACACTAAAAAACCGTGACATTCTGATCAAAAATACCTTCCTGCGTCTATAAACGATGTGCAAATTATACAGTAAAAGTCAGAGATCGGAAAAATGATTTATTTCACACGTAAATACTGTATTTAACCGTAAAATGTATTTTCGTATTTTGTATTACTCGACTAATCGGCCATTTTTTACAAAGAGCGAGACGCGCCAATGAGCATGCAGCGTATCAGACGAAAATTATGATGTCTGTTTATCTCTTTCTAACTACAGGGATTCCATATAGTGGCGTTCATTTTTGTCCCACTCTTGACGTAATATGTCAATGTGTGTATCTGCAGTACCTGTCGCTGTTTTAAATTGCATGATGTTGGCGCATAACGCATCTAAACTTTGTTTTGATATATCGTTGTGAGATAGGTATAATATTAAACTTTCTATACACTTATTTTCATTACTTGTGCTGGTCTAACAGCGCAAGCTTCCTGCAAAATATAGATGAGAAATACCTGTCCAGACAGAAGGAGGAGCACAACAAAGTGACTAGGTTTCTTTTTTGATATTGACAAATAGAAGCCTAAAACTCAACCCTTTCTTAAGGCGCTGTAGGTAGTGAAACTAGCGCCGCCACTACATTATTTTTATTACGTAAACCAAGTCAATATTTAAAAAAAGCTCATATAATAATTTCTTAAATTGTCTCTAATATTTAATGAATAACTCTTCAACAGTTTTCATTCTTTTTGTAAGTTTTAAAATCCATAATTGCCAAAAGTGGCCACTTTGAGCTACAATGGATTTTAAAACTTACAGAATGAATGATAACTGTTGAAGAGTTACTCAAAAAAATATAAGAGACAATTTAAGAGATTATTACATGAGCTTTTTTTAAATATTGACTTGGTTTACGTGTAATAAAAATAAATGTAGTGGCGGCGCTAGTTTCACTACCACCCCCCTACTTAACCACAGACACATACTGGAATATTGGAGAGATTTGCTGAAATTATGCTCCAGTTAATAAAATTTCTGTAATACATACCCATGTTCTGGTGTGTCAGGCATGTATGGAGTCATTCTGATGTCCCGACTGTGAGGAGTTTCAATTCCAAATGGGCTGTATAGCTTGGTGGGGCTTCTAGTTAATATCTGCAAAGATGAAGGAAATAAATAAAGCACTAACCAAATCATTAAGCACTAATTAAAATAATTTTTTTTTCAAGATGTTACAATATGGCAGGTATGTGTATAGGTACCTGCCAACTTTAAATACTCAAGTCTAAGAAAATATGTCTTAATTAATTTAATAGGTGGACTGCAGTCACTAAAATGTAAAAAACCGGTCAAGAGCGAGTAGGACCCGCGCACCGAGGGTTTTCGTACCATCATAATAAATACACTGCAGAGCTGTGGAATAATAAAATTATTATTGCAGTATTAGGTCAGCACTCAGCACCATCTCTTGGCCGATAGTGGAACAATTATTTTTTTCTTAGGCCAGCGCCATCTCTTGGCCGATAGTGGAATTATTTTTCTTAGGTCAGGGCCATCTGCTGACTGGTAGAGGAACAAATAAATTTTTTGATTGTTTTTTGAATTTCTAAAAAAGTGTGTTATATTGAGACATTGTTTTATTTTTCCTGTAATCTTTACATAAACTACTATCACATAGAATTATTTCAGATTTTTCTCTTTGCAAACTTCAGAGATAAGGGGGAGGAAGGAATGGTATTTTTTTTACATTTTTCACCATAAGTCGAAAACTATGCAGCCTAAAAAAAAGAAAAAATGTTTTAAACTAACAGCACTCTTTCATATGATACCCCACATGCCTAGTCTCCTTACTTAAAATTAAGACCCCTTTTCAGTCCCTGTTATATATTTTTTTTTTATTTCTTTCTTATTTGCAAAATAGTTGGGCAAACGTCATCTCAAGTTGATACTATTAGTTAAGTAGTTCTCGAGATATCCAGCTGTGACAGACAGACTGAGTCACACCTTCAGGGTTCCTTTTTACCATTTTGGTACGGAACCCTAAAAAAGAGTGTACCAAGCTTATTATGACTGATTAAAATATCATTTTTCATTTCTGGAGGACATCAAAGTAGGTTTTACAGTTTCCCATGAATATTGAGTCTTAAAACTTACTGATTTCTTTTTAGTTACTGGTGTGGAAGGAGCACGACTCGGAGAACCAGCCTCAGTAAGTCTATGTCTTCGTCTACCACCCAACCTGAAATGCTACAACAAACAATGACAATGAAAATCAATATTTTTATCAATTTTATGAAAGTGTGTGTTCTATAACTAAACTTAGTCAGACACCTTTTAATCAGTTTCAGATATACTGAAATAACAAGTAATGTTAGACTTGTCTAAATAAAATAAGTGACTCTAAAAGTCTGGTATGGTAAAAGTAATGTAAGACTTGTCTAAATAAAATAAGTGACTAAAAGTCTGGTATGGTAATGGTAGACATGGTAGATTTTTTTTTATGTAACGTAGAAAATACTAAATTCTTTAATAATATTTTTACCTGAGATAAGTTTCCGAAGGAATTCTTAACACTCCTGAAAGTCCTGGAGATTTTATCAGCGCCAGACTGCAAGGCACGACGTGAATTTGCAAAAGATTGTGTTTTAAATAAGTTTTTATTGTAACAACCATCAATATTTTTCAAACTATGCACTGGGGAGTCTGTGACATCGGCTGCGAAAGGGTCCTTCATTTTCTTGCTTCGTATTGTAGTGCACTTGCTATTACTTTTATCGATTTAATATCATACGGTGGTACGTATTACATTCACAATAAACACAGTTCCATACAGTTTTGTCGCGGATTATAATTATTCAACAAAAAAATCAATCGAAGTCGCTCGTTATTTCGTTATTTTTTTAAAATGGCAGCAACACGAACAAGAAGCAAGCAGCAAAAAAATGACAGATGACATTGACATCACAGAATATACAAAAGTACTCTGTGATCACAGATTACTAATTTGTAGCAAGCTGACATGACTAGAGATGAAACACGACACGACACGAATCGTTGATAATCGAACTATGCGAGACGAGCTCCATTCGAATGTTTTATTTTGATTCAGGATTCGAATTGGCTGGCTGATTAAATCAGTTTCTGTGATTCAAAGTATAGAATATTATATAGCGATAAAAATTTTCAACAAGTTACCACCGACACTACAGAACGATCAAAAAATTACTTCTTTTAACAAAAAATTGAAAACGTTTCTCATACAAAATAGCTTTTATTCTGTGAAAGAATACCTTGAAACGAAACATATATAATATTATATAAATATAATTACAATTTTATTATAATTTGAAATGTTTATGTTAATTTAAAATATAATTTAAATTTTATTTTAATTGAATTAAGTACCTATTGTTTAATTAAATTTAATTTTATTTTGCCATACCTGTACAAGGTGTCTAAGTTGAAAGTACTATTTTATAATTTAAGAACTATGTAACACTTAGTCTGCAAATAAAAGTTTGAAGTTTGAAGTTTGATTACCTACCTAAATCACCACAATATATTAAAAAAAGCAATTCTGATGAAATTAAATGCTCTTTTTGTATTTCTAGAATTTTATGTCAAAGTCAACTGATGTTGTAAGTTGACTTTTTTAATTAATGTGGGGATTACGGATTCATCTCAATTCATAGTTTCTATTGATGTCAGTCTATACTATTTACTATTTTATATGCGAAAGTCATTCTGCCTGTCTGTTACTGTTTTCACGCCTAGGGCGCTGGATCGATTTTGATGAATTTTGGAACAGATATGGGACCTTGGGAAAGGACATAGGCTACTTTTTTATCCCACTGCTAGGCATTTTTTTTATTTCACTACTGGGTACGAATAACCTACAGGTTATATCGTACACAGACTAATAAGTGAACAAATTATATCGCGCGGGCGGTGAGCCGGTGTACCCAACCCAGCCTGCCTAGCATGACCTACTTCAACAATAAGGAGAAGAAATTAATATCATGCGAATTTTTTTCTTTAATTTTTAATTTAATTTTTTATTGATTATGTTTTTGTCAAGCCAGCACAACTGCACACTAATATACAAGATGTTTGGTAAAATCCGAATATGGTAGATAGAGATAGGGACCATCAATGATCAAACTGAACAACTTTTACTATGGGACCAACTCTGAAATCGTAAAAACATTTTGATAAGTTTCTATGATTTGATTATTTATTAATTTTTGTATGAAACAGCTTTTTTTTTACTTTAGCTGTTTTTTTACGATTTCAGAGTTAGTCCCATAGTAAAAGTTGTTCAGTTTGATGGTCCCTATCTACCATATTCGGCTTTATAAGGCTTTACCAAACACCTTGTATAAGGGCGTTTGACGAAAACGGCATTTCATACTTTCAAGTTCTTAAGTATTTTTCGAAATGAATGACCGGCGGCGGGCTGATTATCTAATTAGAAACCGCGACCGGTCTTATTTGACAGATGAATGTGATACATGGCCTCTTCTTTTTGGGGTAAAAAAAACATACCAATGTATGTCAAATGAAACCGGTCGCTAAATAGTTTCTATTTAGATAATCAGCCCTGCGGGTCTACCGGCTAAAAACAATGAAGTTAATGTTAACTGTAAGTATGTGATACATTGCTACTTCGTTTTGGCACAAATAAAAACTTACCAAAGAAAAGAAGCAATGTATCACATACTTACAGTTAACATTAACTTCATTATTTTTAGCCGGTAGACCCGCACAAACTTCATTAGGTCACAGAAAAACTAATAGTACAAGACTTGTACTATTATGTATTCTGTGGTACAAGTACAGAACAGCACGCGGCGCAGGGACGGATACCGTTATCCAAATAATACCGGTATCTGACCAAAACATTTCGTTATCGTAACGTTACTCACGAAATACCGCTACTTATCAAGTAACGTTACTAAAATACCGATACCATAACGTTATTATGATAACGTTATTTTTAACGTTAATTTTGCGACCTGATAACGGTATTATTAACGTTAATTTTGCGACCCTTACTTGCTGCGCCGACCGCCCCGCCCGCGCATCCGCCCGCACGCACGACACCCCCCCGCCCCGCCCCTCTCGCGCGCGGCGCGTTATTGTTTGCTTATTTACTTACCTACTCTACTCGACGTCTATAAATAAGTGCACGCGCATCGCGCTGTTTACAATCTGTTTAATTAAAGTTCTGTTTGTGGTAATAATTACGAAAAATGGGACGGAAGAAACAGAATAAAGTATACCGATACTTTACGATAGCAGATGAAAATAAAAATTCTACGTGTCTAGTGTGCAACAAAATATTAAATGTGAGTAAACCTACCTACTTACCCGACTTCATTAATTGAATAAATTACTTACCTAACTAAGTAGGTCTGTACTACCTACTTACCTAAGTAGGTACAATGGGCAACAGCGTCGCTTAACCACTCCTAAGGTCAAAATCGCTTGCGTGCCGCCGCGCTGTCACAACTCACAACCATACCACAGTATAATAATAAAACTGTGACCATACGTTTAGTTCGTGTATGGGTGATACGCACGCACACGAAATTTGTTGCAAACTGGTTAATCGACGCTGTTGCCCATAGTACATGTACTTCTTCTTTTCTTTAGTAGCCTTGTCCCTCCCAGACCCAGTGAGGGAAGACCCAAGGATCCCAGTGCTGGGTAATATTTCAAGGATGGATTCAGTCATAGGCAGGCATATAGGTAAATTATAAAATAACAAAAATCGCCGCGACCAAAGTGAGGTGGTCGCGGCGTACCTAGTTGTGATCGCTAGTTTTTAACGATCGCAAAAGTTAATTAAGCAACTTCGCTGTTTTTCGGTAAGTAGGTACTTGGATGGGTGACCGCCTCGAGTCCTCAACCGATTTTGTTTATCTCAGTGCTTCGGAAGGCACGTTTAACTGTTGGTCCAGGGCACAGATAGTATAAGTAGATACAGAAGGGACACTCCGCAAGATCATTATATAAAAACGGATCAAATTATTACAAAAAAAATCGGACTAAAAACATTAAAACGGACTAGTAAAAACAGACTAAAAAGTAAAAAATAAATTTTTCTGTAAATATTTATAACCCTATACCTACAGAAATTTTAAATCTAAAAACGTGGGGCGCATGCTAGAGACAATATTATGGATGATAAATTTTACAAAATGCGCCCCACGTTTTTAGATTTAAAATAGGTATAGGGTTATAAATATTTACAGAAAAAAATATTTTTTACTTTTTAGTCTGTTTTTACTAGTCCGTTTTAATGTTTTTAGTCCGATTTTTTTTGTAATAATTTGATTCGTTTTAAAAACGTGTTTTTAAAAAAGTTTTTTTTTTCACTAATTTTTATTTTCTGCTTTTTAGTTAACGAGCTAAGACTAAAAATATACCATCTCCTATCGGAGCACTCGTAAAGACGATTCAAACGAGCCCAAACTCGATAGGGTTGCATGGTTTTATTACAGAGTCCCAGTGGCCTTCTTCCGGCTCCATCATCAGACCCTGGAAACTATTTCCTAACAAAGTACTCGTCAATACGATTCAAACGAGCCCAAACTCGATGGGGTTGCATGGTTTCAATATTGAGTTCCTATGGCATGGACTTTCAGCTTCATCATCAGACCCTGGACCTCGTCTCCCATTAGAGTACTCGTCAAGACTATGCTAACGAGCCCAAAGACGATGGGGTTGTATGGTTTCATCATAGAGTTTCTATAGCCTTCCTCCGGCTCCATCATCAGATCCTCGGAAACTATTTCCCAACAAAGTACTCGTCAAGACGATTCAAACGAGCCCAATCTCGATGGGGTTGTATGATTTCATCATAGAGTTTCTATGGCCTTCCTCCGGCTCCATCATCAGACCCTGGAAACTATTTCCCAACAAAGAACTCGTCAAGACGATTCAAACGAGCCCAAATTTGATGGGGTTGCACGGTTTCAATATTGAGTTCCTATGGCATGACCTTTCGACTTCATCATCAGACCCTGGACCTCGTCTCCCATTAGAGTACTCGTCAAGACGATGCTAACGAGCCCAAACACGATGGGGCTGTATGGTTTCATCATAGAGTTCCTGTGGCCTTCTTCCGATTTCATCATCAGATCAGCTCAATGACACCATAATATTGCATTGCCTTCCAATTCTGACCTATGTTCAAAGTTTCAAGTCTCTAGCTCATCGGGAAGCTAGGATAAAATCGTTCGCAAACTTTGCGGAGAAACAAACGCGAAAGCAACCTAATAAAAACGTGTTAATAAAATAGCGACTCTTGCTCCGACGCAATAAAGCGTAATTCAGAAAGTTTTCTCTCGTTCTATCGCGTAGCTCTCATCTCTTCTGACGCCGTTTCGATTGTCTTCTTTAGAATATAATTGATCTGAATATTTAACTTAAATTGATCTGATTATTTACTTAGTTGCTTATGTAGGTTGGAAAAAGGTAGGTAGGTACCTAGGTACTTATCAAAGCTACACTTGATCTTCTAAACAGAACTGTAGCTAGGTACCTATTTATCAAACTAGCTATAAGTAAATACTATAATATTTAATAATCTATTTAGGTACCAGGTACGTAAATACAAATTTTGTTAGTTAGGTATGTACCTAGTTAGGTAGCGTAGGTACCTAAAGCGCGGAGCTTGCCTGGCGTGATCCCGGTTACCTACGTCAAAAGATTGTGTAGTCGTTAAGGCGCTAAGGTGGGTCAAATTCCAATTTTCAATTCAAATTATTGAAAGATTACGCGCGTGAAGCTATCATGGAAAAAAATATATACTATGTACTAGAAATAATACACAATAGATTTAATTGCAAGTATTGAACCTTTGATGTAAAAAAAAAACGGTTTCTGGTCTTATTTATTTGTAAAATTTCTCGGAAACAGAACATTCGTTTATGTTAAAACCAACCATAAAAAGGCGATGTTAATACATACAATCTTAATTGAACAGATTTATACATTTTATAATAACCAAATAATTATGCCGAAAGTATTTTTTGCACAAAGCTACTTGAAGTTATTATTTAGCCACAATTCAATTTAACTATAAAACTATGCACACGACGCACATGCCGGCTACGGACTTGAGTAACGTTACCATTACCGTTACTCAATTACCGATATCTCTAACGTTAATAGGGTAACGTTACAAGAAAAAGACAACTTAATAATTACCGATACTAATACCGGTATTTTTTACCGTTATCAGTAACGTTATTTGTATAACGTTATAACGTTACTGATAACGTTATACGATAACGTTACCCAGAAAATACCGGTATTCCTGTCCCTGCGCGGCAGTCATTTAAATAAATAGCGACTTTTGCTACGCTACGACACAATAAAAAGTGCAATTCAGGTCGCGTTCACCTAGTAGTTGCCTCTCTTTCTATCGCGTGCTCTTACCTTTTCTGGCGACGCAACGTTAGGGTTGTCTTCTTTTGAATGAACTGCGTAGCATATATTATCATAATGTGAAAAACGACAATTGTCTATTGGTTTTTTGATTTTCGTACACGGCACAGTAATGTCGATTCAACATTGTTACTATTATAAAAAGTCGATATCTACTTGGGCAGTAAGATGCCGCGCTTGTACGGCGGCGGGCGTGTGGCCCTCTGCTCACTTGTCCCGCCGGCGGAACATGGGCGGAACGGCTAGCGGTAGGTGCTTATCATAAATTGTTGCTTATCGCGCGACCTTGAGCGAGTGAAGGATAAGCTACTATGCATAAGCTACTAAGCTAAGTACCAACCCATACCCTTTAAAGTATGGATCTTTGGTCTGAAAATAAATAATTTTTATTTTTAAGTAGGATACCATGGCAACGGTCTAATAAGTTAAGAACATTTTATGAAAAAATGCCTTATTTACAAAATAGTAGATTGTACAACAAGTGCATAAAATGGGTTTTATGTACGAGTTATACACTCTGCTTTTCACTTCGATTGTGAGGAAATAGGAAATTAACTTTTTTTTCAACAATATTGAAAAAAAAGTGACAAATTATATAATTTTAGAATGTGCTCACCAAGGCCTTTCATTTGATACCCATATTCAAAACTTGAAAAAAAAATTTTTTCTTAAATTTTAGTGACAAATTATATAATTTTAGAATGTGCTCACCAAGGCCTTTCATTTGATAACCATATTCAAAAATTGAAAAAAAAAATTTTTTTTGTTCATTTTTAGTGACAAATTATATAATTTTAGAATGTGCTCACTAAGGCCTTTCATTTGATACCCATATTAAAAAATTAAAAAAAAAAAAAAAAACTTAAATTTTTGTGAAAAATTACATATTTTGGGGACGTGCTCATCAAGAGCTGTCATTTGATACCCATATTCAATTTTTTTTTTTTTTTAATTTTAGTGACAAATTATATAATTTTGGAATGTGCTCATCAAGGCCTTTCATTTGATACCTACCACTAATCAAAAATAGAAAAATATTAAACATGGATTATGTATAAAAATGAAGAAAATGACAAGTTTGTTTAACGAAGTTTAATTGCGTGTGGCTGTTTACCAGACGACCTTTGTCTTAAAGCCGAACTTAGACGAAGATTTTACTTTATGCTCTAGAGCAGGGATGCACAGACTGCGGCCCGCGGGCCACATGTGGCCCGTCGGCAATATGCCAGTGCCCCTCCAGAAATAATTATTCCCTCATACATTTGAAAAACAATTTTTTTTTGGCTTGTTTTATGTTTTTAATTTGTGCTGGTGGCCCGTCATTAGTTCATCATTTGCCCAAGTGGCACATGGTCTCAATAAGTCTGTGCATCCCTGCTCTAGAGAATGAAAAGCGATTTTATGCAGCCTATACCCAACATAACGACGAACTTTACGAGCATGAGAAGTGAAAATTAAATTATTTTCTGTTTCTATGGATAAAAATAAAATAGGTCTCTATAACACTTTATCGAAAATGATTTTCAATTACACAACTTTTTAGACCAATGTAGGTATTCTGCTTATGTGTACTTATGAAGTTTCATTAAAATCAGTTCATTCATTTAAAAAAAATGAGTACTAAGTACTTATACTCAGACTTGTAATTCGGTGCAGTAATTTGACAGCTCAAACTGTCAGTTAGTAAAATTATGTTGCCACCTCATGTCTACTAGTGATGTGAACAAAAACCAATTGAATCGTGTTCAATTGGTTTGTTGTGTTAAATTTTTTTGCTATTACTTTAATAAATTAGTTGTAGGTAGTAGTAGTTTAGTTAGTTTAATAATTAGAATAAAACAAAATGAAACATTTATTAGCTTTATTTAAATAAATGCCAAATATTATGAATATAATGATACACATTTATTTTTATTTTAATGCCTTATTAATAATAATATTGTGAATGAAGAGAGGTTCAATAGGTTTTTTGTATCGAATGAGGGATTTTCCAAATGACAAAATACTGTAGGCTCGATAGATGGCGTTGATAAAAATGTATGTGCCAATGTAAATTGTTCTTACTAAGCTTCGAAGAGTACTCAGGCAGACAGGCAGATGTAACCATAAAGTGTTTCTCTTTGAGCAGATGTCGGCCAGCGAGCGCTTACTTGCCTCTTTGGTACTAGGCAGTTTATTTTTAAAAGCCAATTTTGACACTTCTCTTTCCATCAACTCCATCTAGGAAGGCAAATAGTCACTATTTTTATTTTTTAAATGTCACTATGAAAAGTTTTTGTTTAAGTTTCTGTTACATTGTTTTTTTGTTAAGTATGCTATTTTGTATTAAAATATACCATTGCAATTTAAATTCAGTTATGATCCATTAATATTTAAATAAAACATGTGCACGAAGCATTATCACAGTATTCATAATATTTGGCGGTTTTTATAAACCTGGTGCATAAAACCTATAACAGAAAACTTTTTATTTTCAATTACATTTCATTACAATATTTATATGCTAAACAGATTTAATATTCACCGATTTTTAACTGAATGTTAACTGAATGACCGTTTATTTTGTCACGTCACTACTTTTATTTTGTCCTGAAATGGTCACACTGGATCTGTCAAAACACTGCACCGAATTACAAGTCGGAGTACCTATAGTCTTGGAAAGTTTGCATGAAATTGAAATGCCATATTTCATCTACACTCTTAAGTCAACTCTATTGAAATATAATCAATGTAGAAATACAAACAAAATCAACTATAATATTTATTACAGAAATAACATCTAATTAACTAGGTATAAATTAACTTCGTTGATGCATATAATAATCAATGGCTGTGGAGAAAGCTGCAAATCCTGCTGCACCAAACAATCCTGCCTTAAGTCCACCTGAAAAATAAATACAATGCAATTAAATTAACAATGTATTATGTACTGTATTATGTAAACAATGTACTATGGGCAACAGCGTCGCTTAGCCAGGGGGGTAATTATGTAACTTAGTCGCAATCAACTCTGACAGAAATCGCAGTTACATCGATGCTTTAGTAAGAACCAATGTGACAACTATCATAACTAAAGCGGCAATGCAACTGCACTTCCAATCTATTTCAATCGAGATTTGTTAGTAACAGACTTACGTAATCAAGGGTGGGGGTAATTATGTAACTTTGTTGCATTTAACTGACAGAAATCGCAGTTACATCACTGCGTTAGTAAGAACCAATGTGACAACTATCTTAGCTAAAGCAACAATGTAACTGCGCTTTCAATCGAGAATTGTTAGCAACAGACTTACGTAATCAAGGGTCAGGGGGGGTAATTATGTAACTTTGTTGCAATCAACTCTGACAGAAATAACAGTTACATTGATGCAATAAGTATAATTCACAAAATAATTTTTCATTTAATTCAAGTATTATTCTTTGAAACATAAAATTTGAACTAAGCTTGTTAAAGATCATTTATTAATTATTATGCAAGGTTTTCTATTTCTTTATTTTTACCTCGTAGTCCTATTAAACCTCCTGTAATCCCTCCCGCATATGTCCCATTTTTCCAATCAGATTTCCCTCTAGCCGTTTCTATGCAGCATTCCACACCAGAGAACACGGCTCCCAACATAGCAAAGTTTTTGGCATAACTCAGCATCGATCCTTTCATTTCTCTAAGTATTTCTCTGGCAGTTTGCGTCTGTGGTGAGGTGGTGTCTGTTACATTTGGCATCAGTGAGGATGTGAACAGACCCACTGCTGCTCCTAGGCCATACCCTGAAATTACATTATTTAATTAATAGAAGATGCTTAAATGGTTTGAAGCTTGTATCTGCGGGTCTATCGGCTAAAAACAATGAAATGAAGGTAAGCTTTATGTTTTTATTTCGTTGTTATAGTTTAGACCCGCTGTGCTTAAAAACTGTTATTATTATTTTGTTTGAATGTTTGTGATGACTGTAAGTACTTAATGTTTTCTTAAGCTCTGCACATACACAAAATGTGGACGAATGTGTGTGATGATTAGGGGAAAACTAGATCACATCTATATGACTTTCATGATGTGTTGTTATTGTTTGTATGTACTTACCAATAATGCAACTAGTCACTGATTTGAATGGGCAGCTTTCAATTGTGGCTTCTATCATTTTCTCTTCATTCGTTTTAATAATAACAGGTCCTAAAACTCTTGGAATAATAATGTTTTCTCGAAACCTGCTGTGGTTGCCCACAAGATATTTGGCCAGAGAATCATAGTCGTTCTTTTGTAGGAATTTACCTAAATCGGGATCAAGGGGCGGCCTTTTATATTCTGACATAATTTTATTAAAACTTTAATCTTTTTCCATGAAATTTTAACAAAATAAATTCGATAACCTAGAACTCTAGAAGGCTTTGTTCTGCCTACAAATAATTTATGTATCTAGTGCGCTTTTTGATGTGAGTATTTGTAGTACCGATTATTCGAACAATCAAGCGTATTTACCAAAAAAATTAAAAGAATTTATGTTAAAGAACAAAGACTGCTGAGTGAGTGACAGTGACAGACAGGATCGACTGACAACATAATGGTGCATTCCGAGTCGCGCTGACAGCAATGTCATCGCGCGCTGATTTGCGTAACCGAACCATCACTGATTGCGTCATAAAGTCGGGGGCCTTACTATGAGCTCTTATAGCAGGGCTTATATTGAACTGCCAATACTTTTTCGTACTATGACCTCAACGGTTAGTATGAAAGCTGGCCTTAAACAGTCCTGTTTAAGGCCTGCTTTTGAACTGAACGGTTTCTTATTTGCTGATGGTAAGCCCCCTGGTCTCCTGCGCCATGTTTTTGTGTTAACTAACATAAAAACAATGTTTTTCTAACATGTTAGGGGCGTGGCCTATGAGTTTTGTTTAGCAAAAACACAAAACATGTTTGACGATGTCGAGACGAATGGATAACATCCCCCGCTTTCGCCTGCGGGGAGGGGAAGTAACTCATTTTGTGTTAGCGCTCAGCGTTCGGCTTCGGACAAAGCCGTGATTGGACGCAAATTTTCTAACAAAACATTTTAGCAAAACAATACCTAGGCGCAGCGGATGTGCGGTTATGCTAACATGTTTTGATAATAATGTTTTGCTAACAGTTTTGTTAGAAAATTAAGCGCAGGAGACCCGACTTAACATCCGCCATCTTGCGCTTACGCCGCCCATGCTCCGAAGCGTAAAATCACTGAGCGTTCTGTCAAAAGTGACACTTATTTGTTTTGTTTACCTCAGGTGCATTTAAATGAATATTTGAAAATTCTTTTCGCATACAATGGAAGTAATAGTCGAAGATATTATACATTTTATGAACACATTAAAGCAAAAGGGTCCCAATTCCGAACTTTTCAATTTATATTGAGGTCATGTAGGTCAAGACATCATCGGTGAGCGCGTTCACGAGCGTTCCGAATCATTGATAGTCACATCACAACTGTCATAAGTGTTAAAGTATTGTTATTAAAAGATCTTGGGAAACAAAATAATAGAATTAAGCTTGGAAAAACTGTATTGAAAAACGCAAGGCAGAATATTGGCAGTAGAGACATTGACACTACATTTATACAAAAAGAGTATTTCATATAGGTAACTATACAAAGCAGGTTTCTTAACAATAAGCGCTGAATCTATGCGTGTTATCGTCACAGATGAAATAATCACTACGTTTGTTATCGTGGTTAACGCTGAAATTAATTTTAGGCTCGTATTATAGAATCAAACTCAAATTCAAATCTCTGCTTGAGTACAGTTAGAAAGGAATGGTGCTATTCATCGCATATAGCGCCATCCCTTTCTAACCGTACTCAAGCAGAGATTGAGTTTGATTCTATAATACCAGCCTTAGCCTTAGTCTGAAACGGAATGCACCCATACTGTCACTCTGACACTACAGGAATGTTTACAAAAACATTAATTCACTGAATTGAATAGTCTGTGTGTTTCAAGTTGTCATTTGTTTGTATTGTATTAACAATCTTTATAAACTTATCTAAACAAGTAAACAAAAACAAACGTCAAAATTAGTCAAAATCACGTTGTTTGCCTGTGTTTCGTAAAGTAAAATATTATTTATTTTAACATGTCTGATTCCTCAGATGATGGGGATTTGTCTCGTTTTCAAGAAGCTGTGGATTCGTCTTTTACTAATTTAATTTACCAGTCAAGAGGAAAGGAACAAAGTAAAATAGGTTTGCATTTTTCTTCTCTTCTGCGCCATATATTATTTTATTATTTATTTCATATCCAAGGAAGTCTATTGCGCTGGCTTAGCTCATTACTGTTAAATCGATCCCAGTTAGTCACAGTCAGCGATTATGAATCTTTGTCTTTTAGTCCAAAGTCTTTGTCTTTGGCTCTGGTGTTCCACAGGGCTCAAACCTCGGTCCACTCCTTTTCCTGATTTTCATCAACGATCTCCTTGAAACTATAGAGTGTGACTGTCTCGCCTTTGCTAATGATATTAAAATTTTCAAACGCGTGGATAGTTGTGAGGACTGCGAGATACTACAAGAAAGTCTCAATGTTGTTTCAAAATGGTGTCATCTAAATGAAATGTCTCTTAATATTGATAAATGTTAGACAATTACTTTTACAAAAAAAAATGTCCTATCCTGTTCAATTACAGTATATGTGGTACTACTTTAGTTCGTGTTGTAACCATTCGTGATCTGGGAGTATATTTTGATTCGTCCCTTACATTCCGGTCTCATTATGATCATGTTTGTGCTAAGGCAAGTCAAATTTAAATGTGCGTTGTATCGATTACTGACTGACAATTTTATAGCGTTAAGGAATTTATTAATTGCAAAATTTGAAGACTATCAAACCATTATTTTTTTTTATATATATTATGTATTAGGTCTCATTTCAATTTGTTTATTACTTTTGGACATGATTTAATTATTTTTATTGTTTAATTTGGTTTTTATTTTATTTATGATTATTTTGCGACATTGTTAATTTATTATTAGATAGTCAAGACTCTCATCTCATCTCTAATTTGCATACCAATGTTATTTGGTTAAATGTGAGAAACGAAACCAATAAATGTTATAATCTTGTACTGACCACATTTAAAGCAATAAAGAATTATTTCATTTCATTTCAATGTTAGGTTTCATATTTTGAAATGCTAAACCATTCAAAAACATTAAGTCCTGGATAATTTTATATTGCGCCTTGGTGCGAAGCATTTTGGAGTATTGTTCTGCAAAATAATCCCCTGTTTATGGCACTCATAGAGATAGGCTGGAGGCAATACAGCGTAGATTTGCAAGAACGTTATGCTCAAAATACGGTTTACGTAAAAGAATACCGTACTATGAGGACCGATTAAAGTGCCTAAATATGATTTCACTTGAACGGCGTAGGTGTATAAGCGACATCTGCACACTTCATCAGATTGCCAATGGTTTCGCTGGTGGTAGTTTATTGGAGTTGTTAAAATTTAAAGTGCCTACCCGGTCTGTGCGCAACCCACAACTGTTTTCTATACCACCTCATAGAAACAATGTGTCTAAAAATAATCCTGTGCATCGAATGTGTGTTTACTATAATGATATCTGCGGTGATCACGATATATTAATTGTCATGTCAATTCTTTAAAGAGAGCTCTAATGTCACATCCCAGTCTCTAATTATTTTTAACTACTTATCCAGATTTTAGTATTTTTTTGATTTTTGGTTTTGATCTTGTTTTTTTTTCTCAACTCAATTCTATAGGATACATAATCTTTCTTTTATGTAGGTATTTAAATTAATAAGTACCTAACTATTAAATTACCAAGTAGATATAGATACCGTACTGTTAAGTCGTTTCTTTAAAAAATTTGTGCACAGACATGCACCTAATGTATTGGTTTTTTTATTGTAAATTTCTTTTTTGTCTGATGTCTGTTAAATTGTGTCTTAAATTAATAAAAAATAAAAAAACACTACATATTTCCGTGTTTAAATCAATGTTACCAAAAGATAGTTTCTAATCACTGAATTTGTCTTTTCCAGAAAATGTTAAACTTAAATCTGAAAGGCATTTAGAAGTCGCCAGTCATTACAATGATGTGAAGGTGCCGGAAGAATTGCAGAAGAAGATTGGTGCCAAAATATCTGCTATAATCAACAAGAAAGTAGAATTTGTTGATATCGAACAAAGCGGCAATAAGTAAGACCTCATTACTAAAGGCATATTTCTATCTGTGCTAGTTTTATCACGTCACATGTATAACCCGCGCAGATAAAGAATGGGACTGGAAATTCCGATTAACTGCGTTTACCACCCGCGCCGATAAGGAATGAGATTGAAAATGGCATTGTACATGTTCAATTCTCATCAAATCACCGAACCTGTATCCCCCTCTCACTCTATACTTATTGTGGCAAGCATGATTAACCTTTTCAGTCCCATTCTTTATCTGCGCGGGTTGTACTCTGTCTATCTAAAGCTCTACTGTTGTAGCAAAATGTTATAACTTCTTCCTTCCTAAGTAATATTATTAAGGCGGTTGTATGACCGAAAGTGGCGCCCTCAGAGGTTTTTATTTAATAAGTTATTAATAGAAGAAGATTTTAATAATGTTTATCGTGGAGATTTTAGGGCTCATGGTCTAGTATTTTTAGAAGGTATCACCACATGCCCTCGTAGTCATTCGTAGAAGTAGATAGCAAATGTGTCAAAAACGGCCACTTTTAGCAGTTTTGCTATCTACTTCTAGCAGTGACTACGAGGGAATGTAACGATACCATCTAAAAATACTAGACTGTGGGCCTTAAAATCTCCACGATAAACAATTTTAAAATTGTTTATTAGAATTATAATATTAAATATATACCGCGCGCCACTTTCGCTCAGGGTTCCACCTAAATGTGGTTTGTTTGTTTATTATGCCTTCACATCTTAACAACTCAACCTTTCATCGTGAAATTTTACATACACATTGTGAAGGGTACAGAAAGGACATAGGGTACCTTTCATCTAGAAAAACATGGGATAGCAAAAGAAACTTTTCACCCAGACGAAGCTGCAGGCTTTTAAAATAATTTCTCTATTATCAACAGGAAGCGAAAAATCAAAGGAGGAGTCAAACTGTTCAAGGATTCAGAAAGCTATTTATCGTATGAAGAAGAGAAGGATACTTACACGGAAGTACATAATGCACGAGCAAAGAAGATTGAAAAACATAAAAGGAAAATTGATGACGTAGCTGAATTAAATGATACTGGTAATAATGCTTTTTACAAAATAATAATAATAGAAATAGCTACCTACATCATAAAATGTCTCTCTCACATTAAACATGTTGGTGCCAAACTATGCTTTAAGGCGAGGCCAGTTCACGAAATTTACTCTTTCACTATGTCTTTAGAATAAGGTTGAATATTGCATAACTTTAATTGACGCTTCGCCAGAAATTTGACGAATTTTAGTACATTTTTATTGATTTCTGAAATACTGGATCATTTATTAAAAATGTACTCGGTTATTGTGTTAGATCGATAAAAAAGCTATCCTTTTTGCATAAAAAATCATATCACTGTCGTTGAAAATTACGAAACTGACGATTTGAAATTAATTTTTTTAAGTTTTTATGGTGTTATTCAGGTTTTTTTACAGAGTTACCATGCCATTTTTCAATATTCTGTTCGGTTTATTTGCTTATTTGTTTCTTTTTCAGTCTACAGTACTTTTTGTGAAGTAGAATTTTACATCAGTTCTTCACATTGGATGTTCAAAAATCAGACTTTTCATCAGATCGTGAACTGGCCTCGCCTTAACTGATAATATTCATTTCACGCCTCTTGCATACTCCCCTCGATTGACCTGTCTTTGCTGCTGAGGCAAGGGCGTCGCCAGCCCATGGCCCAGGAGGGCAGGTTAATATTAAGGATGAGAAAAATATGAACTGTAGGTACAGTCAAGCACCTAGTGAATTTATTAAAGTTTTGAGATGCGGGATTTATCAGAAAAGCAAGTCAATTGCACGGCCTTAGGACTTTGGTTACTTTACCTTGCAGTTGACTACATTTTTTTAACCTTTAGGGGGTGGGGGCAGCTGCCCCTCCCTGCCCACCCTTGGCGATGCCCTTGGTCGAGAGTAACCACTATTAGTTAAAACTAGAGTCTGGTCAACGAAAGATTAGATTGAAATGGCGGCGCCACTGTCCCTGTTTAATTAACGTTTAGGGGTTAAGTTATTGGAAACTGAACCTTAAAATAAGGCGCAAAATTAGTTCAATTTTCAACCGAGTCTCATCTTTCGTTGACCAAACCTTCACTTCCTTCCTTCCTTTTCGTTGACTCAAAGGTCTTGTCTTTTTTTTCATAAGATTGATTCATTATATTTTTCAGAGAAATTGAATTCTGCGGTGTTGAGCGGTGAATATGTTTTATCAAAAGAAGAAACAAAATGCTGGAAATCAAGGAGAAAAGAAAAACTTTTCAAGTATAAAAAACAGGGAAAAAGCAAAATGTTAACTGCCATTGAAGATAAATAAATAGAACAAAATCAATAGTCAACATTTTATTGTATTTACATAAAGATACTTAATTACACAATAAATATTTACAAAATCATATCACAATGGTAACTGCATTCATCATTCAGTAAGTACATTCCTACATTTCGCCTAAGTACCTATCACCATTTAGGACCTCAATTACCACTTCCCATTTGGGAATTTTTCCAGTACAACCGTTTCCTTCCTTTCCCAGAAGTGTCCAAACTGGGAAAGTGGGCATCGACGCCTGTAGCACACCGCCGCGAAACAATACCAGCGAAACCGCAGTAGTTCCGCCGTCCGTTGTACGACAAGCGAAACAGCCTGTTCTAACGCATAGATTTAACTATGATGCTGTCTCTTTCCGATCGGCTTGGACACACCGTCGCGAAAATAATGACGCGATACCGCTACGCAGATGTGATCGTCATATATCGTCGTCGATAGAAGACAATTAATGGCGTAACTACTGCGCGGTTTCGCTGGTATTGTTTCGCGGCGGAGGTGTCTACAGGCGTCAAGGAAGAGGTTGTACTAGAAAGCAGTTAGCAGTCATTTTAGGAAGTTGTGGTTCTTATGGATATTATCATTCTATAAACGAATGAGCATTTTATTTTAGGAATTCTTGGGTTTTAAAGAAAATATATTTAAATCGTTTAGTTTCTGACTGAACTAAGCAACTATGACATGTTCAAAATAAACAATATCGATCAGCTTACTAAAGTAGGTACTTTGGTTTCAAAAACACTTTTATTTTTGGTCAGAGTCCCATTAAAATTTTAATATTCAATAACTTGTTTTGCATTTTGAGATTCAATACTAAGTACTTCTTTCTTAGAGTCAGGAGATTCTTAGAGTCAGTCTAACGAAAGCTTTGAGAAAAGAGACTTATTTTGCGCCTTATTTTAGGGGACAGTTTCCAATAACATATTAATTTAACAGGGAAAGTGGCGCCACCATTTCGATGCCAGCTTTCGTTAGACAGACGACTTTCTTTGTCACATTCACATATTTAGAAAACTTAAATCTAAAGCTGGGATTGAAGCTATCATCACATAATGATGCGAGCCCACATTAAGTGCCTACAAGGGGAACAGCCGATGAGATCGAGTTCGAATCGAAAAAACGTCAAAACAGTTTAATGGAACCAAGGCAACCGTTTCTAAAGTATCAAAATGATAGATTTTTGACGTTTATTTGATCCACTCGATCCCGTCGAGAGTAGCTGTTTAGTAAAAGTATTGGATTTAAATTAATGGCAAGAGGAATCAGTTCAACTATTCTTATTAAAATGTTGGATTTGAGCTGAGCAGGAGGTGTGTAATTTATCCGTTAACATCACACCGTAAGAGTCGACAGTTTGCAATGGCAGGATAATTTTGCTGACTCACAAATCGTCCACCAGTCGGCGCACTACCGCTACCTTGGCACTAGTGTAGATGTACACCTGTCATTGTGTTGTTTTATATGTGTTTGCTATCAATTTTTGGATGTTGGAAGTGTCTCAATTTTTCTTCCAACACATTTTGGTTTGCTTCAATCTTTAATTCGTTTACTGTCCGACTTCAATAATTATTAGGTATTTATTAGTATCAAACATTTTTAGTTAAAGTTTAAAATAAGTGGGAAAATCGGGGATTAATGCCCGTACAAAGGTCTCCAGCAGCAGTAGCACCACCAAGCGGGATAAATTTTGTGAAATCCCCCCCTACTCGAAGGTGGGAATAGAGTTTAAAGAAGCTATTTAGAGCTAAAACGCACTGTCGACCGGTCGACGAGCGACTCAGTCTCCCAGCGACCATAAACATGGGCAACTTGGTCGGCGACCAAGCGAGCAGTGCTTCTTGTGCATGTGTGCATCGAAGTTGCAATATTATCGTTACTTATTAAAGAGAAACAAACGAGGAAAAATAAAGGCACGTCCTTTCCTTTGTTGCAAAAACAGATAAGTACCTAAATGAATAAGAATCGTCGCTGCGCGGCGACCAAGTGCGTATTACGTATTACGGTCGCTGTCGACAGTCGCTCGGCGACCGGTTAACATTGCGTTTTGGCTGTTACAGTCTTTAAAAAGTTAAAAAAAAATCCCGCCATTTTGTAACCGCGTATCTAGTCCGCCATTTTGTTCTGCCATTTCACTGTTTTCAACATGGCGTCGTGTCTATTTCCTTCAACCGTTAGTATAGATTCTATAGCAAGTCTACAGTCGGCTGTCGTCGGGCGTGGTCGGCAGCGCTCGGGCGGGCGCGGGCTTGGCTCGGGCGAGGTCGTCATGCGAGTAGGCGCGGTTGTCGACGCCGCTCGTGGGATTTGTAGGTAGTTCGGGTTTCGGCTCCACGGGGCCGTCCATCAGGAACATCGTTAGGAAGAACAGGATGCTACCTGTGGGGGAAAATAAGGAGCTTTAGCGCGAGACTGGCCACTTAAGACAATTACAGACGGAATTCCGTACATACGTAATTCCGCACGCAGCTAATCCATACACATCCAGACTTACCACACACATGCAGGATTTTTCCATACGGTATGTTTTACAGTTCTATTAAAGCCAGCGAAGATGTTTATGATAGCCTCTCTGGTAGTTAATAGTTTTGGACACCGAGTCCTTATTATGAGTAAAGAGATAGTTGTATGGAGTAACTTAACCACTAATCCATGTTTCCATATAAAATGGTGTAGAAAATCATAATAGCTTCCCTGTATCAGATAGCATTGTGGTTGTGGGCCAAAACTTAATCATATAGAACCACAACTTACTAATTCCATAGAACATTCCACAACTTACTAAGCCCTGTAGGTACCCAATGGCCTATGAAGAACAAGTGTATCCAAACGCCTTGGACACAAGGTCATCAAGATGGAATATTTGGAGTACCTAGGTAGAAGACTCTTATCCTTACTGGTTCCATAGAAGCCAGCATAGGAGATCATAATAACTTTCCTGTATCCGGCAGGTTTGACTAAGATAATTCAATAGATAGTTATTCACTGGTTTCTTAGAAACCGGCGTAAAAGATCATGATGGCCTCCCTATATCCATTAGCCTTGGACACGAGGCCCACATTCACCACGAATACTTGTTCGTGTGTATATCCAAAGGCCTTGGACACGAGGTCAACGAGATGGGCCTATTTATGAACTACTATAGGTACTTACTGATGCCGTAGAAGCCGGCGTAGAAAATCATGATGGCCTTCCTGTAGCCTTGGATACGGTGTCGACCAGGACAGGAGGGCCCAAGAGACAAGACGTTATTGTGTACGGAATAACTAAACTTACTGATTCCGTAGAAGCCGGCGTAGAAGATCATGATAGCCTCCCTGTAGCCGATGGCCTTGGAGACGGGGTCGACGAGTATGGGCAGGTTGCCGCCCACGTTGTTCATGACGAACAGGAACACGCCCACGGTGGTGGAGCGCACGGACAGCGGCACTATCTCCACCAGGATCGCGAACACGATGCCGAACCACATCTCCGCTGGAAGGTCAGGTACAGTACAGTTTAGGTTTGGTTTAGGTAAAAATAGAGTTTTAGGTTAGGGTATGATGATGGATTGACATGACATGCCGTTAAAGCGTGTCACTGCACTACAGCAACTTAAATTTTTGACTATGACTAATGAAACACTATTTATATCGCGAGTTCAGCGTTTTATTGACACTCTTCTGTCAAGTCTGTACGTCTTGATTTTAGGCCCGTATTTATCTGCTCTTAACCTTGAGAGCTATCTTGTGATGTTATTCTTATGAGAACAGCATCTCAGGTATGATCTAAAGATAGCTCTCGACGTTGAGAGCGAAACCAGCTGTCAGTGTACTCACCGAAGAAGTAGGAGATAGCCAGCGTGATCATGGCCCAGAGCGGGCCGAACACGACGGAGCCGAAGGCGGGCAGCGTCGCCACCAGCTGCGACAGCGCCAGCACCAGCACGCGCGACCGGATGCCCATCTTCGCCACGAACCTGACCATTTCAAGGGAACATAGTTTATTATATCTACCCATTAATCGTTACCACACGATAATGATGAGGGGGTCAGCTGGCCAGCCAATCTTCCGAGCAGGGCTTATTTGGAGTAGGTAGTAATATGCGAATGATTTTCGTTATTTCTTTGGAATAAGGATGTTAGTCGGGTAATAATGAACCCCACTTTTGACGGCAGGCAAAATGCAGCCCAACCAACTGATATTACCACAGATAAATACGATTGATTAATAAAATTTAAACTAAAATACTTATATTGTATATACAGGGTGCAATTGTAACCACTCTCCAAATTTTAAGGATGTGTTCAGTTCAGTCCATGACCTTGAACAACTTTCTCTAAAAAACATAGGGTTAAATATATTATATAGGATTAAATATGTAAAAAAAAATACTTATCATACAAATTAAAGTGATCACGTGATCAGTTAAGTATGGGATGACCAACATTTTTTGGCGTATATCGACACTGTTTCATGTAGAAAGTTGTTCAGTTTCATGGACTGAACACATCCTTAAAATTTGAAAAGTGGTTACAAATGCACCCTGTATAGGTATTAGGCGGTTGGTGTGGTGTACCTAAATAATTATGATTGTTGCCCTTCAAAATCTCAACGCAACGCAGCTCTAGCAGCCCCCCCTAGCTTTGTCCCGGAACTGGAGGCCAGGCCCCCCTGGAAAATATCTCATACGCCCATGGGTGTAGGTATAAAAATCATCTGAGCTGCTTCTTACCTTAAAATGAGATGTTGCAGTCATGATTTTAGAGTGTGGTTCTAAGTAACGAAGGCCATTACTCAACCATTTGAACTGGCTGGAAATAACCAGTTTAAGAGACGCGGTGATAAAGTATAGGAAGTACTAACTTGTCGGAGATGATCCGATGCCCACGGTGACGGCGAACAGCCACCAGCCGACGTCCACGACCGGGAAGTAGTCGCGGTAGTACTGACGCGGTGGTACAGTGTAGTACTAACTTGTCGGAGATGATCCGATGCCCACGGTGACGGCGAACAGCCACCAGCCGACGTCCACGACCGGGAAGTACTCGCGGTAGTACTGACGCGGTGGTACAGTGTAGTACTAACTTGTCGGAGATGATCCCGCCGGCCACGACGTCGATGGAGCCGATGCCCACGGTGACGGCGAACAGCCACCAGCCGAGGTCCACGTCCGGGAAGTAGTCGCGGTAGTACTGACGCGGTGGTACAGTGTAGTACTAACTTGTCGGAGATGATCCCGCCGGCCACGACGCCGATGGAGCCGATGCCCACGGTGACGGCGAACAGCCACCAGCCGAGGTCCACGTCCGGGAAGTAGTCGCGGTAGTACAGGTCAGCGTTGTACGCGAAGCACATACCACCTGTGGGTGACATGACACGCTCATTTTACTAATGGCATCACTCACCCACTCATGGTCGGGTCATGACATGAGCGTTCCTGACAAGATTTGAATTTTGCGAAAGACATATTTTCTAGCTATGGGTCAGCAAAGTGCGTCCCCCTGAGGGGGTATCGATCTTGTTGTACTTATAGAAATTGAGTGAGTATGAATTAATAAAAAACTAGCGAACACTATGGCACTACACCCGCCGTTTAAGTACCTACATATATGTAATGTATAAGGTTGAACCGAATAAAATTTAATAATAAGTTTTTTTAATATCTTTTTAACGGAGCAATTATTCAAATCTACGGTTTGCGGAAGTGGGCGACTAATAGTAAGGGATTGTAGAACAACAGTTCGGCTTCCGGTTGGCGTGGCCTTGGTGCGTAAGTTAAGCTATGATACAGATAGTTACGACACAGCGTGACAGGAAACTTGGTAACTAAGGCTCCAAACAGACAGACGAGCTGCGTTAGAACTTCACGTTCACGCCGCGCTGCTGCGAAGTTGCAATTTGGATGCAGCCGTTTGTTTTTTTATTTTTTTATTTAGACACAATAACAGTTCACAAACTATGAATTAAGTATACATAAAATCACTCTAAAACTAAAATAGATGTTAGCTTGGAAATAACAATTGTGCACAGCATTGAAATAACAAATGAAACTTAAACCAATTAGGTAAAACATTTAATTATTTAGGCCGATTCAAACTTTATGACTTCTTGAAGTTAGCCACTATGCGCATAACCGTGCCCCTCACGTTTCTCTCACTTACATCGAACTTGTATTCTTCGCATCGTTTACAAAGAACATCAAGTTTACAAAGACGGTGTTACATTTCACATGAAAGTAAATTTTTATCGTATTATTGCTTTTTATTTACATTTAAACATTAAATTCGTATTTACTAAAAGTACTTACTTAAATATTTTTATCTGCTAAGTCATACTACCCAGTATCTACCTAATTTATTTTTAGGTGACACAGTATTATTAGTCAAGGTGTACGAACGGTCTCATTTCAAGAACTTGCTCAAAAATGAGTCATTTGTATGAATATTGTACTTAGTTAGACATAGACAGAACTGCATAGGTATCATACCACAGGAATAATGAACTACATTTTTTCTACCCTGTGCCTATACTTTACTAACTTTACCTAAGTTAACATATCGATTATTGATAGAAATCAACGATTAGTTCAACATTTATATACCTACTGACTTTCCTCTTCATATTTTAACCGAATCTTTTTTATTTAGGTATTTTACTTATTTTGAAAAAGGGTATAAACAAGCCTCGAGGAAATACTTTATCCAATCGTATGAGTGTACATTTTGGGAAAGATACATTTTGGAAAATATACATTTTGGGGAATGTACATTACGGAAATGATGTTTTTTGGGAAATGTACATTTTGGGAATGGTATACTTTTTGGTAAGTGGAAATGTCCAATTTGAGCCCGATGTACATTATGGGAAGTGTACATTTTAAACCTGAAGGTAAAGTTGGAATAATAATGGGAAAGAGAGAGAGAGAAAAACTTACCGCAATGTCTGATGGATGCGGCGATGCACAGCAACAGGATCCTGGGCTGCGCGATGACGTGCCAGATGGTCACCTGCGGCATCTTCTTGCCGGCTTCTAGAGTTGCATCGTTGGGTTTGCTGTTGCCTGCCATCATCAAAGTTGCTTCAGTAATAATATGATTAAGCATTGAAACTGGTCGGAGGAACCTGATTGGCAGACCTATCATTCTTACCATTGATGAAGAATTTTTTCACCCACATGTTTTATTTAAAATCCTATTGGCAGTCAAATACTTAATGAAAGTATGAATAATAAAAGAATATACCGCTCGGTTCGGCAAGGTGTCGGATGGGTGACCGTTAAGTGGCATTAAAACTGAGCGCTTCCGTGCTTCGGAAGGCACATTAAACCGTCGGTCCCGGCTGTTGTCATCTGATAACAGTCGTTAAGTCAAGTCAGAGGCCTTACAGTTCCAGGCGACTTGGTAAACTTAACACCAGAGGTGGCCACTTATCCTCATACGATAAGAAGAAGAACTTAGTTATTTGATGAAAGTAAAGTATAGGATTCTTACCTTCCTCCCCGATAGTGGTCCTCTCAGGTTCTCTGAGGGTCAGGAAAGTAAGGAGAGCGATGACCAGCCCGACCACACCCGCTCCGTAGTAGCACAGCCGCCAACTCTGTCAGAAAACAATTCTTTAATTATAAAAATGTTCACTGAACTAGTCCATCTAAAATCTAAGCTAATATAATGCTATGCTACGAAAAAATAAATCGATCTATCTACTACTTATTTAATTATCTAATTTTGTATCTTATTCCTGAGTTAATAATGTCACGAAACTTAATGAATATCTCCAGGTTATGTGTGGTTTGGTTTTGAAAGTAGGCTTTCAGGCAGGACATAGAGTTTACAAAGCTTTTTGTAAAACGAAAACTCGCTTCTAATACCTACTTAATTTAATAATCTCACATTAAACAGGTGACAATTTAATACTCCTACGAAGATTCGAACCGGGAAACAGTGTAATATTAAGCAAGATTTATTACCGCCATATCTTAGAATAATCGCCATATCAACGATAGCCCATTGCACCATACAGCCATCAAATACAAATTTACATTTTTGAATGACGTAGAAGACGTAAACTGACGAAAATATGTAGTATCACGTTGATTTCTTATTAAATCTGATCTCAATTAAAACATGAGAAACAAAATATACATAGAACAAGGTCTATGACGTGCTACAACCACAAAATGATTGCCATCGTCGCCTCCAATGGGTATACTTACTAACATTTAGTCATCGTCTATCACGTGTGTATTTGGCCTCGATAAATATGTTTTGAATTGGTTAATAAAACTGGTTTCATAATTTCCGCAAGGTTCTAAATTGTAACCCGTATTTAAATGCAAAACTTTTGCCGCATCGCTCAGCCAATTTACTTAATAGACATTGGAACTTTATTATGGAGATTGGAGAAGGATAAAGACTTCTATTTTCCCCAAATTCGACAAACAAAATAAGCGGAGGAAGTCGCGGACAAACAAACATTTACTCACCAAACCCCAAGCGTTCAGAATAGGTATATACCTCCCGACAGGGAAGGCTATACCATACCCCCCATAAATTCCCCAGTTGAAGATGGACAGCACCAACGCCCTCTGGTGCTCCGGGAACAAGTCTGTGAGGATGCCGGTGGCCAGAGGGTTGCAGCCGGACTCGCCTGCAGCCATCACCATCCGCAGGATCACCAGATGCCAGTACTCAGTGACAGTGCCCATCAGCAGGATGGCTATGACGAAGACTAGCGTGCAGACGGCTAGCACCCGCGCTCTGTTGTACCTGTTGATAAGAATTTGAGGATTTGAGATAACATGCTAGGGTTTATTTATGGTTTTAATTTTAAGGCAGCGCAATCTCCACCTCTTTTAAATAGATACCCCGAAATATGTTTCGCATATACCCCGAAGAGTTCAGAGTGTTCAGAATCTTCAATCATTTGGCTTACTAAGCCAGCCAGGAGCTGGTTTCACAGAATGTCGAAATGAACGCAGATAATAAGCATCAAGCAATCTATACCTATGCGGAGAAGTACAACCATAGAGATTTTGGCCTCTTTTACGATACAAAAGTATTTTTTATACCCCACCACCGGTTTGGACTCTGGTAATACTTGTCGGCGACGATGCCCAGGATGACCCCGACCACGGTGAAGACAGCCATGAAGGCGGGCCCCGCCAGCACCTGGTAGTCGATGCCCAGCCAGTTGTAGCCCCAAAACTCCGCCATTATGTGACATCACACTTTCATCGTATATTCCTTACTTGTCGGCGACGACGCCCAGGATGACCCCGACCACGGTGAAGACAGCCATGAAGGCGGGCCCCGCCAGCACCTGGTAGTCGATGCCCAGCCCGTTGTAGCCCCACTCGCAGTACCTCGTGCCGTTTAACGATAACGTCTCGCATCTGGGTACAAAAACAATAACTTTATTAGGTACTAGTGGCGAAGGGTCCATACAAGCCGATGCATCGGTTTACCTCTTAGAAATCCCACCCCACCGATCCACTTTTTTGTACCTAGAACGGCTTAGCTTCACCTTAATTTCACCCCTAGCCACTGTTAGGTACTTTTTAAAACGTAAGCAATGGGGTTGGTAAACTTTTCCAAAACTGTTGTGAATTATATATTTTCTGGTAGCTTTTGGCTTTGGAGTCAGGAATAACAAATTGCGGAATTTTTATAATGCTTCATTTTAATTTAAATAAAAATTTAAAATTTTTAATTTACAGCATAGTACAATAAATCACTATTACGGCTGTATGCGTAGGTTATGCCGTTGCTCCAAAGACTTTCTATGTTGTTGCTCAAAACAAAAAAAAAACAAAGGTATGATTACTCTTTGTCACTGTCTGTCAAATCTGTCAATCAGTTTTTTAAATCAATAAATGCAAAGGAACTTCGTGTTCAGCCGTATGTTTAATATTTTATCGCGATAATAATATAAAAAAAAATATTTAGTTAACAAGGTAAAATAAAAAAATCATAATATTATTTTCTTTATTCTTCAAACTTGTGCTATCAAAAAAAAATATAAAACAATTCTCTTCGAAAAAGTTTACCAACCCCATTGACTCCTTCTTAAACTGCGTATAGAAATAGAAATAGAAAAATGTTTATTCAGCAAAACAGTTACAAAAAAATATAAAGTTAACATCGAATTTACACATTTTTTGCTGAAACGGTAACATCTCAGCTTGTGCCGCTGCCTGAAACAGTGGCGCTGGTTTTCAGATGCAGGTTTTCAGATGCTTTGGCCTATTCTATGCTCACCTTTTATTTATCAATGCAGGTTGGCGACTAATTTAAATACCTCCTTTGATAGATTTTAAATAATCAAATATGCAGGTAGGATTTACTTCGCTTTTCATATTTTAAAAGACGCGTTTTTATATTTATTGCGGTTTTTTGATGCTTTACATTATTGGACAAAAACTTAGGTTTGGTCTTTTTGCTAGTAACTATAGTATTGTATCTAGGACTTTTCCATATTACTTCGTTTAAAAAAATAATTTGTTTGCTAACTTTTTTCATTAGGTAATTCTGATTCAGTTCGACAAAAAGCACGTCTAGGTCTACCTACTTATTTAAAAGTTTTTGCAGATCTTTATGAAAAACATTTTGCTTATCATCATTATTTGTTGTAGTAACTACCTACCTACTAAAACGCTAGTTTTTTACATTCTCTTTGATAGGTACCTCTACCTACATAAGTTTCAGAATAGGGGTTTTTTTCTACATTATGTTATTTTATGTGTTTCCTAGATTTTGAATATTTAAGAATAAGAAAAATTATCAGAAAGATGTAGCTACCTACCTAAAAATGTGAAGAGAGCTTTTAAAATAAATAATTTTCGTATAGTGTGTAGGTACCTTTAAATGAGAATAAAATTGTAATAATTGTCTGCAGAGTAATATTCCAAATGTTAATTTTTTGAAAAATCAAGGCAAATGATCGAAACGACTCTGCGCGAGCCAATATAAAGGTGAATTTTAAATTAGCTATTTGAATTAGCATAAAACGTTGAAAGCAATGATTTCTATCGTAGCGTAACGTACCAAACGTAATAGGTTATTATTGCATTGCATTTACAAACTTCACTCCTCGTTGAAATCAACTCGAAAGTGGTTTTTGTGAAAATAAATACAAAATACCTACTAAGCTACAGTTTCGTAGATCGTAGCACGTAGCATGTGAAAATTCTGACGCTACGCTAAAGACTGGAAATAATATCTTTTTAATTACTCAACCCGAACTCACCTGAACATTACACATGAGCTTATTAGTGTGTCATAAGACTCAAAATTGTATGCGATGTATTTCAAGGTGGGCTGCGGTTGAGGTGAGTTTAAGTTGAGTTCGGGTTGAGGTCGGGTCGTGTGTTATCGTTTGAATGCACGCAGCTTTTACGCACAGACTGAACATAACTAATGGTTAAGTTAGTGGTTATTAACCAATGACATTGGAAACTTCAATGTCAAGATTTTATATCGACCTTGGACAGGTTCAATGTCGCAGAATTGTGGTCATACAATCTTATAATCTACTTTCAAGTGCTAAATAGAACTATTTGTTTTGTTACAAATTAACACTTAATCCTATCATTGTTACAAATTATCTCGATCATTGAAACGTGAAATAAAATGTTCGGATTTTTTCTTTTTTTTATGATGCAAGTTTCCTTCGAGCATCGCGGCTTCGAACGCGTCTTACTCTAAGCATGTTTCTTTTTTTGAAAATAAATAGTCACCACTTCCTTTGTTATTTTGCCGTCTTTTGGAAATCTCAAAAATTGTTAACCAAGTTTATTACTTTTGTTAAATAGACATACATAATCACATTATCTGTTCTTTTGTACAGCTAGTTTGTCATAAAGGATGTGGATAAAATATTTAAATTTAAACTACCTCTGTGGTCGAGTGGTTTCTACACCGGTTTTCAAGGTGTCGCCACGAGGTTCCGGGTTCGATCCCCAATTAAAATTCTGGGTCAATTTAGAACACGAACTTTTCTATATTGGCTCAGGTCTGGGTGTTTGTAGTTCCACCGTTGTCTCTGATTTCCGTAGTGCTTTAGCTACTAACTTTGGAATCAGAGCAATATTTGGGATGTTGTCTAATATTTATTTATTTATAAATATCATCATCATCATCATATCAGCCACACGACACCCACTGCTGGGTATAGGCCTCCCCTAAGGATCTCCACGACGATCGGTCCTGCGCTGCCCGCATCTAGCGGCTTCCCGCGACCTACACCAGATCGTCGGTCCACCTTGTCGGGGACCTACCCACGGAGCGACGTCCGGTGCGCGGTCGCCATTCCAGAACCTTTCCGCCCCAACGGCTATCGGTTCTTCTCGCTATGTGTCCCGCCCATTTATAGCAAAAAATAGACACCTGGTTAATGCCTGGTTATAACTTTATGCCTATAGACATAGAGTTCTCGACTTCGGCGATCATGTCATAATGACAAAGGAAATGTATCTTAGTAGCTACTTAATCGTGACCACTTCCTTGTTCATAAAATAATATGAAACCACTATGAAACAGGCTTGACTTTTTTATACCATTGTCAACACAATGTGACAACTCGTCGTTACCTAGGTCATTGTTTGAGACCTCAAAATTACATATTATATGTAGGAAATGCTAGAAAATCGCATTTTTCATAATACTATTCGTAATGGTGTCTGAAGTCAATGGTATTGTCCTCGAAATTACATTATGTTTCGCAGCTTCATTCTTAGCGATTTACTGTTTACATGTTGTAGTAGCGCCCCCAAGCGTCAGCCTTGCACGTGTTTTAGAGTTTTTTTTTTTTTTTTTGGCATAATGTGAAAACTCCTTTGTCTACCTGTCATCTACCCCCTTCCACTACATGTCTTGTTCGTGGGTACGGGGGCCATCTTGTTTCATTCTGTGTCTCCGTGCTCAAGCCTTCGCACGTCTCCAAAACTAATTCCAGAGGTCGACCCAAAGATACTTTGAACAATGGGGAAGAAACGAAAGCACGACCTGAGCGAAGAAGAAATCCGTCGAAAAATAAAGAAATTGACGGATAAGTTACCAAAAACTAATAATACAGATGTAACACTACCGGAGCAAGTTTTTAACAGTAAGTTTTATGTCAAAGAATTCCTAAGTGATTCTTTTTTATTTTGATTAACAATAAAAGCACACCGCAGTGAGCTTAATTTTTTGCTAACAAAAAGTGATAACTTATCCAAGTGATGCGAGGGTACCATACCTGGGTTACCTCTGTCACATTGAAAAGTGATGCGTACTGCTATACTTGGGCTGATACTGTCACGTAAAAATTAAAACATTTTCTAAAAAGACAATGTTTATTCTCAGGCTCGCCGCTAGACATGGCATATGATTGGACGCCATATTGCGAATCACTTCTATTCGATCAGCAAGAGCCTTCACTACCATACTTGACCACACCGCTACCGGACCAGCCATGTACGGTGACATCCGCGCAGTCGCCGCCTCCGCTGTTATCACCAGTCCAGCCGCCGCCACCGCCGACACCACCACCACCGCCGCCGCCACCATTGTCACCGCAACCTGGAACATCGGCTGTAGAGGAAACGACAAATACGAACGAACTTAAATTGGGTGACGAAATCCTGTTATTACTGGGCGATGCTCCTAAAGAAGACACTCCTTTAGGCCCCGCTATTCATAGCGATGTTGCTCGTAGATGGCAAGATATTCTTGAAAAAGGTTTACCCAAGGAGGTAAAAGAATCTCTCCTTAAGGCCTACTTGATTCCTAGTAATTGTGATCTCTTACTTACTCCAACTCTTAACCCTGAAGTTAAAGCTGCCCTGCCAGATATGATGGTTAAAAGGGACTCGTCACTAGCATACAAGCAAAAACAGCTTGGCGTTGCTTTATCAGCCTTGTCTGCTGTTACACAAATGATAATTTTCAATGAACCCTCCAAACAAAAGATATTAAAACCACTCAGTGATGCTTGTCGTATTCTCTGCGATAATCACTATGTTCACACAAGAACTCGTAGGAGTTTTATTATATCATCAATCAATGTGAATCTTAAAGACACCTTAATTGAAACTAAAAGAGACAAATTTCTTTTTGGAGAAAATATTTCCGAAAAGCTTAAAGCCGCTAAAGCCATTCAACAGTCTGGTAACGCTTTAAAAAACGCTCAAAAACCAAGGTTTCAGAGACCAAATGCAGCACCAACTTCATCAAGGGGTCGTTTAAACTACGTGCCCCAGCATCGCAAGGTGGTCAACAAGGAGAGCGAGGGCCGGAGGGCACCATACCCACCGCCATACCCGGCACCATACCCGGCACCATACCCGGCACCATACCCAGCACCGTACCCGCCGCCAGCATATCCGTCGCAACGACAACCGACGAGCACCAATGTGAGGCGACCTTCCGACCGCCCACTGCCACCATCCAAGCCGCAAGCCACGCGTCGGAGGTAGATGATTATCAGGTAAGATATGCTGGAAGACTTCAACACTTTCATCATGCCTGGACCCAAATCACTAATGATCCAAATATTTTATCTTGGGTAGAAGGTTATACCATACCATTTAAATCTATTCCTATTTCAAATATTAAACCTAATGTTTATCCTAAAAATGAACAGGAAAGGGTTGATTTTGACGTGGCAATAAATAAATTGTTAGACATAAACGCAATATCACCTTGTAACCATGAACCTGGTGAATTTTTGTCTTCTGTATTTTTAGTGCCTAAACCAAACGGTGACAAAAGATTCATTCTTAACTTAAAACCGCTAAATAAATTTGTAGATAAAAAACATTTTAAAATGGAGGACTACCGAACAGCTTCGAAACTGATAACAGAAAACTGTTACATGGCCACAATGGACTTAAAAGACTCCTATTTTTTAATTTCAGTACATGAATCTCATAGAAAATACCTCCGTTTCAAATATAATAATGTTCTATATGAGTTTAATTGCCTACCGTTTGGTTTATGCACTGCACCGTGTGTTTTTACAAAACTGCTTAAGCCAGCTATAGAAATTTTGAGAAAAAATCATAGTCTTATATCTGTAGTTTATATTGACGATATACTTTGTATCGGAAGAACGGCTACAGAATGTGAAAATAATGTAAACATAACGAGATCCTTATTTGAAAATCTAGGTTTTCTGATAAACACTGAGAAAAGTTGCCTAATACCCAGTACCCAATGTAAATTTTTAGGTTTTGTATTTGATTCCAAGAATATGTTATTAAAATTACCCAATGACAAAAGGTTAAAAACAAAAAATATAATAAAGTATTTTATGACGATAAAACGCTGTAAATTACGCGAATTTGCACGACTAGTAGGTCTTCTAATTTCAGTTTGTCCTGCAATAAGATATTCTTGGCTCTATACAAAGTATTTTGAGCAATTCAAATATAATTGTTTACTAAATAACCCTAGTTATGAGCAGAATATAGAAATTCCAAACAAATTAAAACATGAATTAATTTGGTGGTTAAATAATATTGACAATGGTTACAACTCTTTGATTCCATATACATATGATCTAGTAATATTTTCTGATGCCTCAACCACTGGTTGGGGCGCTTATTCTAATGAAAACGAATGCTTTGGGTACTGGAAGGAAGAAGAAACTATGTTACATATTAATGAGTTGGAGTTGAAGGCAGCTTTCCTCGCACTCAAGTGTTTTGCAAAGGATCTATATGATACACAGATCCTTTTACGAATTGATAATGTAACCGCAATCTCTTGCATTAATCGAATGGGTAGTGTTCAGTATGAGCACCTCAATACAATTTCGAGAGATATATGGCAATGGTGTGAAGAGCGTAAAATAACTATTTTTGCATCATACATAAATACCAAAGATAACTGTGAAGCAGACCAGTTATCAAGAAAAAAGTTTCAAGACACTGAATGGGAATTAAATAACGAAGTATTTAAACAAATTACCGATTGCTATGGGCGTCCCTCACTAGATCTTTTTGCCAGCAGATGTAATGCGAAATGTCCCATCTATGTAACCTGGAAGAACGACCCAGAGGCGTGGGCTGTGGACGCATTTACCATTTCATGGCAAAACAAGTTCTTTTACGCTTTTCCGCCATTTTCATTAATAACAAAAATGTTACAAAAAATTATTAAAGAGAAAGCAGTCGGTATTGTTGTGGTCCCATATTGGCCAACCCAACCATGGTTCCCTTTATTTGAAAAACTAATAGATTCCGAACCTTTATACTTTGGTCCTGACATTAACTTGCTAATTTCTCCTTTCAGGTTGAGCCACAACCTTCATCAATCCCTGAGATTAGTTGCCGCGAAGCTTTCAGGCAAGCTTTATTGAAGAAACATTTATCACCCAGTACAGTTGAAATTATGTTATCATCCCTATCTGATTCCACGTACACACAATATAATAGTTGCATAAAATTATGGTTGAAATACTGTAATTTTCACAAGTATGATTATACTGTAGGCTCAGTACCCATAGTTTTACATTTTCTTACTGAACTTTTTAACAAGGGTGCTAAATATGGTACCATCAACGCACATAAGTCTGCTTTATCTTTATTATTTGATAACTTAGAGGATAACAGAGTAAAACGTTTTATGAAAGGTATTTTTAAATTGAGACCTGCAAATCCAAGATACAGTGTTACTTGGGACCCGAGTATAGTTCTCAACTATTTATCACAACAGTGGCCCAATACAGATCTCAGTTTAGAAAATCTTTCTAAGAAGCTTGTTACTCTATTGGCTCTGGTAACAGCACATCGCGTTCAAACTTTCTCATTGATTAAATTGAATAATATTAAAATGCAACCTACAATTGACATAATAATTATGATACCAGATCAAATAAAAACATCAAAACCTAATTCTATTCAACCAGTTTTAAGATTACCTTACTTCTATAGTCGCCCTGAAATATGTCCTGCTCAGTGTTTAGAAACATATATAAATAAAACACAAGCACTGCGTAAGAATAATTGTTTATTTATTAGTTATAAAAAACCACATTCAAAAGTAGGTTCACAAACAATAAGCAAATGGATAAAAGATACACTTAATAAAAGTGGAATTGATACCTGTATATTTAATGCCCACAGCACCCGCCACGCTGCTACATCCACAGCCAATAGACTAGGAGTTAATTTAGAGCTCATCCGCAAAACTGCAGGGTGGACTGAGTCATCGTCTGTATTCGCAAAATTTTACAACAGACAGATCATTACTAACCCAAATAACTTTGCAACAACGATACTGTCTTCAAATCAGATCCAATGATTTTTTCTAAACACTGTATAGGTACTTATTGTTTTTATTGATTTTTATAATTAATTATTTCACTGATTGCAATCACAATGTGCCAAATAACTTTAACTAAAATTATTATTTAATGTACCTAATAGTTATTATTTTGTTGTTTATATTTAATAATAATATCAACAGAATTATCATAACCGGTTGTTTTCATTTCACATTTTACCCATGTACCTACTCTAAACATCTACAACATGTAAACAGTAAATCGCTAAGAATGAAGCTGCGAAACATAATTGAAAATCAAACGAACTTACCAAGTGAAGTTCGATTACAATTATGTGAGCAGCTTCATTCGACGCGATTTACATAAACCCTCCCTAAAATTTGACTTCCTGAAGTAAGTTTTGGCCCGTTCCCTATTAAATGGGCAAAATATGAAATAGGTATGTAAACAAATGAATATCTTTAAACAAATGAAACAAGATGGCCCCCGTACCCACGAACAAGACATGTAGTGGAAGGGGGTAGATGACAGGTAGACAAAGGAGTTTTCACATTATGCCAAAAAAAAAAAAAAAAACTCTAAAACACGTGCAAGGCTGACGCTTGGGGGCGCTACTACAACATGTAAACAGTAAATCGCGTCGAATGAAGCTGCTCACATAATTGTAATCGAACTTCACTTGGTAAGTTCGTTTGATTTTCAAATATATTTAAATAGATATTCTCGGAGTATTGGTAGATAGTTATCACTTTTAATTTGGATATTGCAATATCGAAATAATTAATTATCCCTACCTACAATTCAACACATAACTGACAATGATTAATTATGAATGAATGAATGAAAGCATTTATTAGAACACAATGAATTTATTAAAACCATAGAAAGTAACTGCCAAGGCATTTTGAATTGAAAGTAAACTGCCAAGGCAGTTAGTAGGTAATAATTCAATCAATACATCAATCTACATTTATTTGCCTGAACAATACAGACAGATGACTCAAAATTAACAATATCCATATCCTACCCTCGCAGGTGTGCAAATTATGGACAATTTAACAGACATCTTCTTAACTTAGGTGTCACGGACGGACAGTCCCCTATGCAGATGCTGTATGGAGGAGGAAGAAACAGTCGCCCACGTACTGCTCGAATGCAAAGGGTGGCCCCTTACCAGGCGAGGTACCTCGGCTCGCCGGGCAGCGTCCAGGAAGCGATCACGAATGTGAAAGACCTTGGAGCGTTCCTGTTCCTGGCTGAGCTGGGCTGGCGCAATACACATCGAGTTGGGGAGCGAAGTAGAAGAAGAATTGGTCTGTTATGATGATGATGAGTGCAAAAACACTTACATTGCCGAGGAGTTGACGTTCTCGCAGACTACGGGCAGTTGGCTCAGAGTGAGGTGCGTGGCGTTGAGTATGCAGGCCTTGTCGCCGTAGTGAAGGTCGTCTGCCGTCACCTTCGATGTTGTTCCTGGGAAGAGGAATAGCTTATGTAAAATAATGCTTAAGGAGTTAAGGCGGTACAATACCCTTTCTAATATCCTAACTAATATTGTAAATAGGAAAGTAAGTTTGATTTGTCTTTCACGTCTCTCACTCAACCGATCATCATGAACATAAGTAGGTAAAGTAGGTACACGTTGTCAGGGGTAAGTACAGAAAAAAACATATAGTACCTACCATTATTCATCCTGAAAAAAGTACCTACTTATTCCGAGGAATGGAAAAACAACTAAAAAAAAAGTACGCACACTTTTTTTTCAACTACCTTATCGTATTTTATTTTTCTATTCCTGTCCATCCTAAGGTTGTCTGGAAGAAATCGCTTTTTAGTGATAAGGCCGCCAATTGTATGTCTCCTTTGTTTTTGTGATTTTCTTTTTTTGTTCTTTTGTGTGTACAATAAAGTATAAACAAATAAACAACTATCCAGGAATCCGAAGTTATTCCATACTTGTACTTAACAGAAACATCGCTCCGGTGCGTTGATGAACGAGAAAAACTCTGCAGCGCTCTTCAGCATCATCGGTAAGCCAGTCATTTATGGACTCATAATACGATCCGAAAATTCCATTCTCAATTTAGTGTAGCCGGGTTAATCAACTTTTTGTTGTTTTGTGGCATTTGTTAAAATGTGAACCATTTTTATATGAAGTTAATCTGTAGTTGCAAATACTCTCAGCTAATCATCTTATAAGAAAACTTAAAAGACATGAAAATTTTAAAGAAATACATAGGTGACCCAGAAAAAAACTCCTATTTTTCATATAAAAGCTGGGGACAAAATTGTCCCCTGGGTCACCCTTGTTTTTCTATAAACTATTGGTTATTTTTGTACAAAACTAAGTATGCGTTATTGGCTATGAATCTAAATATCGTAAAAAGTTATGTAGTTTTGTTTTAATTTATGAAAATTTACACGGGTCGATTTTTTCCTTACATTAAAAAGTTGATTCACCCAGCCGCAGAATGCATAGAGATTTCACCTCAGTGCTTGTTTGTCCTATCTACCTACCATTAGTAAAATTATTGGCGTATCTTTGAATTTGTTAATTTGTGACAAGATTTTAGCATATTGTGCTTAATCACTTATTTTAAATCTATAATAGGCTAGTTGACAAAATTTCAATAACTGCTTAATATTTTAGCTTATTAGGCATTTTATCGAAAAAAAAGGTTTATTTATTTTTAATCGAGCGTTTACATTATAAATTTCGCGTTTTAAAAAACCAATTTTAATTTGGTTCCAAAACGCACAAGACTGTCATGGCGTCTTGAATGACGTCACGCCGCCGTGCAAAACAAACAAAAGAGCGATCGTGTCTTCGTACGTTATAGCTAGTTTTTATCGTTTAAAAATGAATTTCTCATATTATAAGTACTGTATAGTGCCCCAGTGTGATAGCACGACTATAAAAACGCCAAACCAGTTATTTATATAAGTTCCAAACAATGGAGAAATACGGAAAAAGTGGCTAAAACTTGCGTTCGGTTGTGGTTAGGTTGCACTCGGAGTGTAGGTTTGGAACGCGCCTCCGGTAGTGATACTCGAAACGTCAAAGACAAGATTGGAGTTTCGCACGGCGTGACGTAACGCTTTCTGATTGGTGTTCACTGTCACGTGACTAAAGGTTTCATTTTACGAAATTTATTTTTTAAAAATATTTTTAATCTTTAACGCTTTTAATAATTAAAATTGTTTGTTATTTTCTCCATAATATAATTAATCATTATAAACCCCTATCCATTATATTTATTCTTAATGGAAACAAGCCTATTATGTTTCCGATAAATTAAATTAAATAAGTAGCTAAAGTGTAGTATGCTGGAATCGTGTAACAAATTAACAAAGAAAAGGTTGCACCGCAATGGTAGATAGAACAAACAAGCAAAAAATACCATCATCTTTACTATATTATAAATAAGTTAGAAGTTTATTACTTGGGAAGTAGGAGGTAAACTTACTCCGATTTGATCTCCGAATTGAGGACAGGTAAAAATCTGACCAAACATGCTGTAGACACCTAATTATTACCTTTATTTTATTTTTCTTAAATTCTGTCATAGACATTAATAAATAAAACATATTTTATCAAAGGACGCACTTAAAAATGATTAAGTTGACCACAAAATTAAAATTCCACTTTGGAGGTTTATTTGAATAACTTTCCTTGACGTTGCCTTATTACAATAAATAAATTGGAGGAAAATAAAGCAATGTCTCAGTCAAGGCAAATATTTATTTTTCGTTGAAGTCTCACAAGACACGAAACCATGCCATATCGAATCAAACATTCGGCGAATGGCCATGACTTTGACCGATGACCGGCGACTGTAGATTATTAAACTTGCTTAATGACTTGCTTGATGTTTTTTTGTGGTCCTAGTTAAATGCGTGCGTAATGAATTGCCACATGTTACCGACAACCGAAAGTTTTCGGTTGTCGGTAACATGTAACATGTAGTGTTGATGGTAGGTAGTTACCTACCATCAACACTCGAGATCCTAATTAAGTAGGTACTTATACAACGTGTTACAAAATAAGCCCTAATGCCGAGTATGGTAGATCCTCCTCCTCCTCGCGTCGTGTTCCTCATTACTGAGGGTCGTGATTCCCCCGATGGGAAGTAAATTTTTCTTTGACGATGCCTCTCCATCGCTGTCTGTCCTTAGCGTCATGGAGTGCATCGTGTAGCTTGGTGTTCAGCGTTGCGCTCAACGCTGAACAGCGTTGCGCTCATTTGGTCAGACCACCTAGTTGGGCTTCGACCTCTCGGCCGTTTGCCATCGACCTTGCCAGTGACTATCAGTTGTTCGAGGTTGTGTCCATCTTTTCGGGCGATGTGACCGAAGAATTCCAGAATCTTTTGAAGACAGGAAGTGGATAGCCTGGTTTTAATGTTGAGCTCTCGAAGGATAGACTCGTTTGTTCGTATATGGTAGATAGGGACCATCAAACTGAACAACTTTTACTTTGGGACCAACTCTGAAATCGCGAAAAAAAATCAGCTGTTTCATACATTTTAATATTCTTGTTATTAATTTTTGTATGAAACAGCTGTTTTTTTTTCGCGATTTCAGAGTTGGCCCCATAGTAAAAGTTGTTCAGTTTGATGGTCCCTATCTACCATATACGGCTTTATAAGGCTTTTTTTCAAACACCTTGTATAATATTAGAAGCATTTAAAAATTCCAAGTTTTACTCAAGTAATTACTTAGGTACCTACCTACTCGTCTATAGATATGAGGTAAAGTCAACGAGTAAGGCAAGACTCGATCTGTCGAGTGGATTCGCAGATTCTAACAACTCTGTTTACTTACACTAAGTAGATACATGAGACTAGATATCGCGTGCTTCAAATCGCGTGGTCTAATTAACGCTTAAGACAGTCTCTCTTGTGCGTAGGTAGCTACTTGTGTTACTTAATTATAAACAATATTTTTACAAGCGTCCTTAACACTAGTTTTAACAAACCATTGAAGGTAAGCCTCTTTGTAACCTGTTTTTAATAACATTTTAACACATAGGATTATGATATGAGTTAAGATTAATTGTCTATTGTGAATGAAAAGTGTGTGTACCCACATAGCGTGCCCATGACCTGGTCATTAGGTATAGGCATAATTTACGCATTAACTAACATAGATTTTTTTAAGTTTTTTTTTCAAACAAACGGATGAGTTTCACCTAAAGTCGAGCATTTAGTTGATGAGATATAATTTAATAGGATCATTTTGGCAGCTGTTATGTTATGACAATAGAATGCAACTCTTTTCACGTAATTTCTAAAATATAATGTAGCTTTGTATTGCTACGAAACGTCTCCAAAACAGCACGTTCTTATTCCTGTAACTATTTTCATCGACTTTATTCAATGACATATATCATTGACTTTATTCGATTGCGTGAAAACGCACAAAATAATTTATTAAAATCATTTAATTATGTAATGAAGGCAACTATTTTCACAGGACGAAAATATTGATAATTTAATTTAAAGTTGATAAATTAAGTAATTATAATATACTTACAGGCAAAAACGATAACTAAATAAAATTGTAAATTTTAGTTATCTTCTGTTAAAAGTGAAAAACTACAGCAATATAATTATGATTAGGTACTTTATTTTTACCTATTTAACGAAAAATGAATGATATCTTAGATTGAGACTATTTATATGGTAAATAGTTATACCTCTATCAAGATTCTTGTTTTTTATTTCGCACGATGAAAACGGAGATAATTATCTGTACCGGTTTTTAGTTTAATACACATTAGAATGACATCATCTAGTCTCAAGTATGCTTTAATATTAAAAGTATGATCGATATGTTGTATCATACATGATCAGATCATACACATGCAATGTTGATAGCGTAATATTTGTCTGCCTTCAGGTTCTAAATGTACATTTCCCATAATGTACACCGGTCTCAAAAGGTACATTTCCCAAAATGTACATTCCCAAAATGCGCCTTTCCCGTAATGCACAATTCCCAAAATGTACACTCTTAGAACAAATAGGAATAACTGATTGGATACATTTTAAAGTACCAGGATCACATAAATATGGAGAAGGTTAGGTAACTTCTATTATTAAAAAAAACGTCGTTCCACCTTGTCCCCGACGTGATGGACCGACGTGACGTGAGGGTAAAAGTCGCTGGAAGTCGCGGGGAGCCGCTGGATGCGGGCAGCGCAGGACCGATCGTCGTGGAGATCCTTGGGGGAGGCCTAAACCCAGCAGTGGATCGTCGTGGAGATCCTAGCAGTGGGTGTCGTGCGGCTGATATGATGATGATGACGAACCAATGATTAGTAAAGGTTATATTTACCAATGAGATAATGGCCAAGCTCGCCAACGATGTAGCCGATGGAGACCAGGCCGAGCACGTACCACTTGTAGTACTTCCGCAGCTTCGTCCAGACGCCTCCTTGGAACATCTTGAATTATTCTGGAACCAAAGATAACACTGAATAAATAAAAAGAAGAAAAAATAATATTGGTCACAACAGAAACGTTCGCTTTTTAAATTATCCCATCTGAGGATCGAACCCGAGACCTCAAAGGCGGCCCTATAAAAACCGGTAACTAAACCCACTCGTCTACGGAGGTAGGGTAGTCATAATACTAAAGAAGATAAGCTCAGTGGATGTTACTTTGCGGAAGATTGCCAATTAGGTAGTTCAGAAAAAAAAGTTAGATTTAATATTGGAATTTATTCTATATCAAAGATTATTGTTATTTCACGTAAAATAAAATCATGTTAAAGGCACAATAGTGATTAAGATTATATTTCGCAGTGATATAAACAAAAGTTAATTTTCTTGTCATTGTAAATCAGTTGTTTTGTCATAACTTCCGCGGCTGTCATAACTGCAATAAGTATAATAAAATTGTCACTGGCATTGTAATTTGTTGGTAATACCTTCCATTGTGATTATTCAATGTTCCAACTGAATTAGTTAGTCCGTAGAGTAGATACTTAAAAAGTTTTGTTAAGTATCTAAGTAGGGGGCGGAAGCGAGTAACGTAGTGATAAAACATTCGTTTAGGCGTAGGTATCGTAAAAGTCGTCTAAGGCTGATCACAGACCTACCGGTTTCTTTTCTTTGCTTTGCTGTTCGGCAATGGACCGCCCGCCGGCCAAGATACTCATTTTCAATCTATCGCATATTTACAATCTAAGTACATTTCACATATAATATGTTCTTTTGAGCTTTGTTCCTTAAACGATCGTGATGAAAACACAAAAAAAACGTTCAGGTAATGATGCCACCCACGACCCTGTTCACTATTTATATAAATATGCGATCGATTTATTTTTAGCAATCGGAGACCATGTTCAGGGTGGCATATCTCCCAGAAGCTTCATACTTCGCAACCCAGACGATGATATTTGATAATACCTAGCTAATATAGCAATATGCGATAGATTAAAAGTGACCCTGGTTGGCCGGCGGTCTAAACAGCAAAGTAGAACAGCAAAGCAAAGAAAAGAAACCGGTAGGTCTGGGGTCACCCTAAAGATAGTCAACTACCCCTAGTAGTCTGTCGTAGACTTCCATTGACCAGAATTTGCGCATCATCCAGCATCGTTTGTCGTTGAAAATGGTCCCAGAGAGATTTAAGTTCAACCCGTCGTTAAAAATTACAACAATCTCCTCCCACTGACGAGAGAGGTTGTCTTCCTAATGGTCTAATGGGCTGTTGATGGTAATGACATATCAATTAAAAAAAAATTAAGCCTGGCAATACCGAAAAGAAAACTGTCAGAGAATATGAACTGCACTGTTGGATGCTGAGTTTTACCTCATTTTCGGGTAATAAAATAGCTGTGCTGTGACCCAGATGGCAATGACGTGATCAGCGGCGGGCGTTGCGTGCCGGCATTGTCCCGTCGCATTGAGTTTTCGAATTAACTAGACAAGGCTCTTCTGATTATGGTACACGAGACAAACTGTCTGAACGTTTTGAATGAAAAGGGTCTATTAAAACAAGTAGGTAGTCGTTGATATAACCCGTCAAGCACAGGAAAATGAGACACAATAGATTTTCCATTGTTGTGCGGCCTCCTGCGTGCTCCTGCGGCCGCTTAACTATCGAAAATAGTATGCATCTTTTGAACAGATTTATATAAAAATATCATTTTCATATGAAAAATAGTTCTGAAAGAAAATGGAAAATGATAAAATATTTGCCAAAAATGTTAACAATTACCCTGGCTCGAGCAGTGAATGCAGAGTCCATTTTTCGAACCAGTAATAAAAATTAAGAAAATTAAGTATGACAATATATTGCTAATTTCTGGATAAGTATTTGAAAATTAGGGAACTTGCTAAATCTTACACAGATATTCTTTATACCTAACCTAACCTATCCTAAAAATGCCCCTCTAAACACTTTGTTCAAGTTTTTTTAAAGATAAACACACACTTAGTAGGTACTCTAACGAAAAAACTTAAAGTCTAGGTATTATATTTCGATGTATTGAAAAGGATGCAGTTCTGCCTGCATACAAAATGTTTTTTCACGCTTCAATGAACTTACTGGTTCATGAAAATCAATTTTACCATTCGACCTTGCACTTGTATTTAGGCTGTTAAGTTCAGACGCGGTCGCCTATTTTTTTGTTTTGTTTTTTTTAATGGCTGCGCATCGAGCTCGCGACTTTTGCAATTAAAAATAGTACTCTCTTCCGCATTCGGTGTTTTTTGTCTGGTAAAGAGGTTCATTGATAGCTGCTGTTCTTTAATGGTTCTTAATGAGTAATTAAATTCTTCTAAGATTCGATCGTTCGAGATGGTTCAGTTAATTAGTCTGTAGAATTTTCTTATTTATAGAAAATCAGTGTCTATTGTATAAAGTACTTCTTTTAATTGATAGGTATACATAATAGGATTGCATGGCATTGTATGAGCTCATATCAATAAACCGTTATTGTATTTTATTGATCTTGCGGTCGATTGAAACTAAGAACATAAGTATTTTGAAATATCAATAACTTCTGTTAAGGTGGTTCGTTGAGCTCAGTAGCGCCACCAATGGAAATAAATCATTTACGTTGTATCAAGGGTTTAGATTCGAAGTTTTGATGATTTTGCGCAAATAAAAGACTAAAATGCAATTTCTAAATATACTTTCAAGAACTCAAACTAAAGCAATAAGTCGTGCATGTCACTAGTGCCAAAAGTGGCCACATTTAGCAATATCCACATTCATAACTTATTGTTTATATTTGAGGCCATGAAAAAATATTAAAAATCTGCACTTTACTCTTTTATTTGCGCAAAATATCCAAAACTTTTATTCTAAGCCCTTGATACAACGTAAATGATTTATTTCCATTGGTGGCGCTACTGAGATCACCGTACCACCTTAAGAGTTAAACATGCAGGCAACTTATTTTATTTCCAAACTCTTTGTTGGAATAAAAAAAAAATGACAGCTGATTTTTTCTCTGACAATAGTGTAACCATGCGTTTAATTATTATAATGTAAGTATTTGATGCCACATCGAAACCTTAAAAAACGGCGAATAAAAAACTCTTCTTCAGTTAAAATTTAATAACATCCAGAAGGTCTCGACCTTTAGTGTTGTAGTAGAAAATTGTACAGTTGTCACCACACGAAGCATGACGATGGCTATACAATAGTGGGGGTTATTATTATGTTACGCCAAGCGTTCCAAAATGATGGGTTGATTAGTCAAGTACAATCGGAAGCGATACATAATGGTGCTTGGTAAAGAAAAAGAGATTTTTTTGAGGTTGAGGCCATCAAAAGCATTGAACGATTGAGATCAGTCAATTTTAATAAATTGCATGTGCATTTCCTAAAAAAAATAAGTAGGTAAATTTTAAAATGTGGTAATAATTTAGTAGTTTTTTAAGGGCGAAAATTACCTAAGTACCTACTTATTTATTACTAAGAAGCTCGTTGAATATAAACTTTAAACACGTAACATAAACTAGAGAAACAAAATATGAGAACGAGTTTTGTTTTTGTTAAATTTGATTAAATTTTATTTATAAAAAGTATTTTTTTATGTAAGTATGGCAAAATGCGCTTGATCTACATACACATATAGGGGGCACACACATAGCACACCCAATTCAAGTAATTCTGCATTTATACGTAGTGCACTAGATTGATATTGACACTATTTTTAACCGACTTCCAAAAAAGGAGGAGGTTCTATGTTCGTCTGTATATTTGTTTTTTTTGTGTATGTCCACCGATTACTCGAAGACGGCTGAACCGATTGAAATGATTCAAACGTTATTACATTAGGCAAACTCCCAAGTTGGTCCCATTTTTTTAAATTTTGAAATCGGTTCAGTACTTTTCAAGTAATCTTGAAAAAAGCACGAAAATAGTATGATTTTGTGTGAACTACCTCGATGATCAGTCGTATAACTTCTTTGTTTATGAACTGAATAAGATAATTATTTTTTTGTTGGAAAAGGGATATCTTAAGTGTAGTTCTTTAACCGACTTAAAAAAACGTCCAACTTACAAACTTGGAGCTTATTTTGTACATAATCACCTCTTATTATGTACAAACTCACATTTTATATCACTTGTTTTGTACAAAAACACATCTTTTATCACTTACTTTGTACAAAATAAGCGCCCAGTTTGTAAGTGGGACGCTATTTGAGGTGCCATTTTTGAGACTCTGACCAGACAATCTAGGGTATTCTTGATCGAAGCAAATAGGTAAATAATATGAAAAAAAATAAGTAAACCAAACTGCAATAACTATTAAAAATATTGTCGCATCTTTAGTTGTCAAAGCAATAAAAAACATTTATTTTATTTATTTTATATTATTTCATAGGAGAACATACAGTGACTTAATAGCTTTTTAATCTAATCCGTGTAGGAGTCTATGCACCATTACAAGTTCTCGCATATAACATCTAATGCTTGCTAATGAATATGAAAAAACATGCATTCACACACTAAGTACCTAACAACAAAGCAAATAAGCAATAAAGGTCATTAATTAATATGAGCGCAGAAACAATCCGAGAACCATCGAACCACTTCTGCACCATAACATTTTGAATACTTCGCGAACTAGAATTAAATAGATCTAAATCATTAAAGTCTACAATTTTATTATACTCTTATTGATTATCGACTACAATTCACTGTAAGTTCAATTAAACTAACTGCACGAATAAATATGATTTAAATACTGCAATAAATGTTAATAATAAAATAAATATATACTTATTTGTTATATATTATGACTGAAATGTAAAACTAAACCGTACGTCATATAATAACATTATACCTACAGTAGATAGATCTAGCTACTGTACTAGGTCAATTTAAGGAGCAGGGTCAAACAATCTACTAAGGCTAAGCGACAGTTTGCGTGACCAATTTCCCGATGGGTGGCCGTATCAATTTAATATATTGACTCTTCAAAGCGTGGTTGTGTGACGCATGATCGCTGTCTTCAATCAACTCAAGATAATGTATTTTCTTGTGATAAACATTCTGTTTAAGAAGTAAAAGTCATTGTTGTGACCACATTGGCCTTGAAAGACATTCGACAGATGTTTTTGTGCGTAAATACTAAAAATAGACCTTTTGATTGGAAAATCGAAAGGAAATAGGTAGCTCAATGCTTTAGTTTTGCGTGTTTGCGGTGGGAAATCCCTAATGAGTCAATATTGTGACCGTGCCCAATAATGTTATCGATCGTCCATCAGCCATTTTAATGTCCACTGCTGGGGCACAGGCCTTCCTTATGGGTGGTAAGGAGGATGGGCCATAACCCACCACGCGAGCCCAATGGTGGGTGTTAACTTCCAGCCGGGACCAACGGCTTAACGTGCCTTCCGAAGCACGGAGGAGCCCGTGATAATAAATTTATGGTCACGCATCCCATGACCGACCTTTGCAAACGTTGCTGCGCCGAACTCCTCGATGTTATCATGGTCAATAAAAAATAGAAAAGTTGTAAAAATAACACTAAAGTAGTTAATTTCTACTACCTAAAGCAAATAATATCCGTCCATTGATATTCATATAAAGTCAAAGTTGAAAATGCTATGTTGACTGTACTTTTTCATGTGAATTGTCCGGACCCAGATGTAACCCTTGAGAAACACCTTTTAACGGTAAAAAAGTGCTAAAACTAAAAACATAATTTAAGTAATCACCACATTTTATATTATCTTAACTACAAATTACTATTTGTGTCCGCTAAGTCTAAACAATATTGTTAATTTAATGTTTCACCTACCAAAAGATCGATACTGTCAAAAGCTTTCCCAAAATCAATGAATTTAAATACATCAAGCTTGAACATGAAATCTGCAGCTCTTGCGAATTATGATTTTTTATTTCCATCTTAAATATTTTTACCGGGAATTAATACTTTAGCATAGGTACCAAAAAAAAACATTTTGTTTCCAAAATTTGTAAATGCGCACCAAAACCTTAACCGCCCAAAAAGATTTGGTGAGTATCTAGGTAGGTACTCATTCTAGGTTATGTTAGTGAAATATAAACTTTTTTTAACAGTCTGTCACGGAACTGTTTTGCATAGGTACACAGTTTTTATGTCGAAGTAAGTATGAGCTTTTTGTGACACCTTTGAGCTCACGCGTGTGATCAATCTTGATCTATGTCAGTAGGTGCACGCAGTCCTGCGCCGTGTCACCGCGATCTCGTGTCACATCCTTCACCTGTTTCTGAAGGTTAATGCTGTAATGCACTTGGCTTTACATCAATGTCTGTTGGTGTGTGTTGTTAGGTGCTAATTTACATTGTTCGTCTTTTGTTAACACATTTAGTTTACTTAACTCATCATCCTCCTGCCCTTATCCCAATTTATTATGTCTTTTTGTTCCATACATCTATATCACTCGTCATCTCAAAGTTAACAGCCTTTCTAGTCATATTTAAAACTCTTTTACTTAAAACCTTCCGCTTAACATTGCTCCTCATTTTCTCCATTTTGTTTCCTAAGATGACGTTGCCGTCATTACGGCTGTATTAAGCGGCGTAGAACGTTTTCTATGTAAACAAAAAAGGGCAAAACGATTTCGGCAAACTAAAATTCGTACAGAGTTTCAAATTGAAGATGGGTAACCAATAAGTACCTATAGGTCATACAAAATGCTACAAAACTCACCATATTTCTGACGGGTCCATGAGAAATATTGCATAACATAGCTAAAGCCTGTTAATATTTATAAAGTTCTTCCGCGAACAAAATTAAACTATTTTGAGGTCATCGTGGTTTACTTTCGACATAGAGTGGGTAATTTTATGTTTAGTTTTTGAATAATTGTTTTATGTTAGTTGTCTATATTTTCCGTTTAGACTTTTTTAACTGACAAGAAGAACGGGCGCAAGAAACTTATCAGCTGTAAGCTGTAACAGGAATAAATAACGATATTTACAATTTCAATATATCGTTAACAAATCCAGTACTCAACATGATTATTGGCAACAAAGTATTTATACTGACTATCAAGTTATGTGTAAGACTACTGCAATTATTGTGTGTGTGATGCCAAAACTGCAGCTCTTTACTGTATCGAGAGAAAAAACGCGCGTAAAAGTAGGTAGGTACTCGATAGAGTAAATATTCTCTATGAAATATCACATTTCGCTTTTCGGCGGTAGATGGCGCTGTACCAATTTCTCATACAAACTCTATCGATTTTTTTCTGCACTGTAGATTCTGCTGATAGTGACATCACGAAAAAACTTCAAAATTATTCTATAAAAGTCTTGTTTTATAGAATAATTTTGTATTTTTTTTACATTTCGACAGTAGTTTTTTAAAAAAAAACCTACTGAATTTTGTCTTTATTATTTGTCAAGATGAACTTTTTTTTGATAAAATAACAGTAATTAAAAAAAATAAGTATTTAAAGTAGGTAATAGTATAATAATAAAAAATTACTTCGTGACTAAGCCAAGGGTGATTGTTGGTAGGTGGAAATTATATTATTCGTATTTATTCATACTCGTAGCATTGACGATTCAGATTATGATTAGAATAACGATTATACAAATTGCATTAATAATTAATTGTATTTATAAGTTGGTATATTATTTATTATATTAATGCAAAAATTTGTTTACAAATTGCATAAATAATAAATTTTATTTAAGTAAGTATATTATGCAAAAAATAGTTTATCTTGAAAAAGACATCAACGCGCGTTCTCCAAGATATTCACTATAATACTTACAATGTGTTACAAAATAACCATCAAACTGAACAACTTTGATGAGACTTTGACTTTCCTACTCCTCCTCGTAATTATATCATTCGAACGAGTGTTATAATGTTGTACTGAATTTCATAAGCTTCATAGCTTTAGTATGTCATGCTCACTTTAAACATTTCTGCGGTGGTGTCGTGTAGGGCGGGTCGTTACGTTCCCTCAAATATGGTTGAGCGAAGCGATGGCTGGTCCATGCGTCATGCTCGTGAACGGGTGCTGCCAGTGGGAATGGGTCTGCTCCTGTCTGCTTGTACTAAGGGCGTCGTATATTTATATATATTTTTTTCTGTTTGATGTTATCAATATGTATGGCACTTCTTACTCAAAACATAAAATTAATAGGCAAGTAAACCTTGTTTTGATTTCTCTTTTTTTATTGCAATCATTTTGCTTTCTATAGTCAGTAGTTTTTGTAAGTAAAGGCCTATGAAAAGCTTTTGGATATTAGTTTTCAATTCAGTGCCTTAGGATGGGTAGCCTAAGTATGTCATGCTCTCTTTAATCATTTCTGCGGTGGTGTCGTGTGGGGCGGGTCGTTACGTTCCCTCAAATATGGTTGAGCAAAGCGATGGCTGGTCCAAGCGTCATGCTCGTGAACGGGTGCTGCCAGTGGGAATGGGTCTGCTTCTGAGTACCTATCTTAACGCATATTGAATTGTAAGAATTGCGTTTTTTTTATTATTATTTTTTATGCATTGTATCAAGTGTTTTTGGTAAATTTTGCCTACTTCGGTGCACTTTCGAGTAGCAGACAGAGTGATTACTGATTTCTCAACTAGTTGAAATTATTTACTCTCACAATTACCTATCCGATATGTAGTAGGTATTTAATTTCAACCTACCTACCCATTGTGTACAAACTTTTGTTAATAATTATTATTATGATGGAAAATGACCTCACTTTAAATGTGGAGCTCATTTTTCAATGTTGACGACTCTGTATGAAATATACAGGGAGAAAAAAGCAGCCCTTGACGAGTTTGTTGCCGGTTCTTCTCGTTACAAGTTCTCCCGCTTTGGGTTTGCGAACCGATGGCGTAGCTTCATTGACATTCACAAGTGCTTGTAACAGCCTAGACTGAATAAATATTTTTTTGATTTTGATTTTGATAATGACTCGTCGCGCCTGTGCGCGCGGAGGAGCGTGACATCCTCTCACTCGGATATTTAAATGTTGGCAGTAATCTAACCGTTTCAGAACATTGCATGCATAATTTAATTTAAAGCATGGGTGTAGATAGACTAACCCACTTTTTACTACCGTTGTTTTAAAACAACGCGTAAGATATAAAAATATTTAAGAAAATGTGGGTGCTTTTATTTTATTTTATTTGTGTTATTTTGATAGGAAAGCGCTTTTTCAATCACTATCAATTTTCCAAATTTCCACTTGGAAAATATATTTTTTATTATTTTTCCCCGCGTCATCTAAGAGTTATAAAGCCGCCTCTAAAAAATCATTAAGTTCGAACACAATATAATATGTCAGTAACATCTGGGCAAACTGGATGTGTGCGAGTGTGCTTCACTGAACTTCACTCGCTAAGGGTTCAGTTCAATTTATTTCAACACTCAATAAGACTTTTGTGAACATTTGTCTTGCATTTGTGAAATAAACTTTCAAAGATTGTGAAAGTGATTTTTTACAAGAAAAGTTCAAATTGTTTTTTCAGTGAAGTGCTTACTGGAATCATAGGTATATCAAAATAATATAAAATAATATAACGTAGTTAAACTGTGTCATAATAATAAAATTACCTTTAATAAGTCAATGGAACACCTAATTAATTCTTTGTCATAGACGCGGAAACAGTAAATAAAACATAATTAACTTAACTTGGATCGTTTACTGCGTAAAAAATAATTACCTATGTTATCTTTATGTTTAACGTTTTATTACTATCGAAGGTATCAAAGTAATAATTCAGGGTACTTAATTAAATTACTGTTTTATTTTTCAGTAAAACACTGTTGTAACTTGTAACTTGGCGTTGCAATTCAGTTAAAATTTCATTAATTTAGGGACACGCATCTATTAATGTCGGCTCGGTGACGAAGTGGTTTAGCGCCTGGCCCAGCGATTGCGGAAGTTAAGCAACGTTCGCAAGGGTCGGTCATGGGATGGGTGACCAAAAATTTATTATCTCGAGCTCCTCCGTGTTTCGGAAGGCACGTTAAGCCGTTGGTCCCGGCTGCATTTGCAGTCGTTAACACCCACGAATCCGCATTGGGCCCGCGTGGTGGGTTATGGCCCATCCTCCTTACCACCCATAAGGAAGGCCTGTGCCCCAGCAGTGGGGACATCAAAAATGGCCACTGGACATCTATTAATAAGAGGAAAAAAGTCGTTGTTCTGTATAATAATGATACAGTATGTTATTTAGAAAGTATTTTTTTTAATAATAGTATTAGATACTGATAGTGTGTTTAGAGGTTTGGGGCTATTTCACAGATTCCGGCTAAGTTTAAGTTGACTTACTTGACAGAAAACTTATTAGTTAAAGGTTACGCTTATGATAAACTAATTTAGTGAAGATACAGGTCAGTCACGAGTTAATAAATGACCAGTTTTATCAAGGTTTATAACATATTAATTAACTAGGTATGTACGTGATGCGTTTTCGTCAAGGTTTTCGTCGCAGAATTATTTATTTATCGATTTTAATTGTAAATTTTTATATTAATTTATTCTTTTCATTAAATAGAAACATGTTTGAAAATGTGAGTTTTTAGTGCTCCTTGAAATAATGAATAAATGAATAGAATGGAAAATAACTATAACGGGTGTAACAAGACTCTCAATGAAGCCGAAGTCCACGCATTCCGCCCATCATCAGGATCATTTTTGTCTTTTAGACTATACCTAGGAAACCAATAGCTACGAAGTTATTGAAGGTCAAAGTCAATTTTTTATGAAATCTTTTATTATTATTCGTTATTCCTAATTTATGTCCAAAAAAATTTTATCAAATTTTTTAGTACCAAAAATTCAAATAGTTTCCTAGCAATAATTAATATCCTAGCAAATGACAGAAATGGTCCTGATGATGGGCAGAATACGTAGACCTCGGCTTCGTTGAGGGTCTTGTTACACCCGGTATTATCTTGTTCCACAAAATGTAAAACCCCTAGAATAATTAATAACGATTTTTTCCATTCAATTCCATAAACCGCTCCGGTACTTATTATTTTTAACCAACTTCAAAAAAGGAGGAGGTTATCAAGTCGACGGTATTTTTTATTTTTTTTGTATCATTTACCATGACATCGCCAGTTGTAAACCGATATAAACAATTCTTTTTTTTATCTCAAAGAACATAGTTCATGTGTGGTGCCATGTATTTTTCCTAAACTTTCCTTATTTACGTTTTGAGGTTTTGTTGTAGCTACAGGGGCCTAATCGCGCTAATTTTCAACGATAAAACCAAAGCTAAATCGTTACCGTTTCAGTTTCGTTTACACAAAAATACTCGCTTTAGTTTTGTTAAAATTGTTGAATACTCTGCCTAAGGAGTCTAGGATTACAATCTGGGACAATTTAAGTAAAAATTATGAAGCTAAACCAAAATTTTTTAGGTAAATATAACCTAAATGACAACGTAATTATTTTGAATTGATTTTGATCATAGTGTTGTCCATGAGTCATCTCTGCGTGTTTAAGGTCAGTATTTCAAAGACACTGTAAACTTGACCTGGCTGATTAGCATCTCAGGAATGTTACACACGTGTGAAGGTCCCTCGTGCACTCTGGTGTAGGTAATGAAATAATGACACTACTCCAAATAAGCTACGCTGCGTCTAGAGGCAGAACAGAATTATCATAAAATATTTATCATAATTATTGTTACAAAATAACCCCTAATGTAAATAATATACAACGTGTAACAGAAAGGGGGTTTCAATTTAAAAAGAGGTCAATGCACTCGTAAATCTGAACACCTTCCAACAAAAAAAAAATTTTTTGACTCTCCATAGAAAAATTGAATTTGCCGCCAACATTTTGAATGGGGAGTTCAAAATTTTGTTTTTATTTGTTTTCTTTTCTGTTCGAAGGTATTCAGTTTCACGAGTAGGTGTACATTGACCTCCTTTCGGGTTGATACCCCCTTTCTCCCCATAGGGACCATCAAACTGAACAACTTTTAGTATGGGACCAACTCTGAAATCGCGAAAAAAAAAGGTTTTTCATACATTTTGATATTTTCGTTATTTTGTTTTTGTATGAAACAGGGTTCCGTAGCCAAAATGGCAAAAAACGGAACCCTTATAGATTCGTCATGTCTGTCTGTCTGTCTGTCCCCCCCCCCTCTAACTTTTGAAATAGGTGAGTGAAAAATCTAAAAAAAATATATGCTATAGATCTCAATAAAAACTTTCACTGAAAATTGGTTTGAACCATATATATAGTAATTAGTTTTCGAGATATATCATATTTTCCAAAACCGCAAATATTACTTTGTCATTCATACCAACACTGTGAAAAACAAAAAAACAAAGTTATTTTTACAGACGAAAAATGATAGTGGTATTAAATATGGTATGGTATAACAAGGGTCTTCAACCTTTTTGAAGTCAAGGGCCTAATATACTCTGATATTGGTTTGGTGGGCCTCAACACAAGAAAAACATTATATTCTAACTAAATAGGTATAATTTGTAGACATGTGAATTTAATTTTGTCAATACAATGACGGGCCGCCAAGAACGTAACCGCGGGCCGCATGCGGCCCGCGGGCCGCGGGTTGAAGACCCTTGGTATATAAGGTAACTACGGAACCCTACGGCGCGTGGCCCGACACGCACTTGGCCGGTTTTTTTCGTGATTTCAGAGTTGGTCCCATAGTAAAAGTTGTTCAGTTTCATGGCCCCTATTATCTACCATATTCGGCATTTTGGGTTATTTTATAACACGTTGTATAGGCATTTTATACTTACCCCCTTACTAATAAAGATTGTTAGCAGATGTATACATAGTTACACAACGGTTACTCTCTGTCAAACTATTTGAGTTTGACATTGGAAAGAAAGTGACAAAACATTGTAACTATACATCTGCTATACAATCTTTATTAGTAAGGGGGTTACATTGTAGAGAATCGTCTAATATGTATAATTACGTATATCTTCAATATTGTAAAGGAAAATTTAATAATTTTAGCCGAAAATCTGTCAAATAAACTTTATGCATTATTATTGTATAGTTTTATCGTTAATTTTTATTTAAGTAGGTAGTTTTTGATTTGTAGTCAGTGATTTTAACGGAGCACAAGACCAAATTCTACTTTGCAAAACGCGTTATAAATAAGAAACAATAAGAAACAACCAAGTAAGGGGCGCGGACGTAAAGTTAGTTCTTTAAAATTAATTAGCTCGTTAAAAGGGGAAAAAGAACTTTTTTTAATTTCACTTCTTCTTCTTCTTTTTCTTCTTATGTTGGGTATGTATGTTTGAAATCTATGATTTTATCACACATTAGGAATTAAAGTTTGTTATGATACGTGTCTTGTAGTTTTTGTTACAATTAACAGACCCCACAGTTTTTTTGCATAATTGGCCCTTGGATCTCATACAAAAACATTTGAAGACCTGTTTAAATGAAGCATAGTGGGCGAGATTGTGTTTTTTTGTAAAAGATAGGTTACCTACCTACTTCTTATTAGAAAAAAAATATATTAAATTTAAGTAAACATGTTATTCGCCGAACTGTGTATCAACACATAGTTACTCAGGATAATGATTTTATATTTTCTACGTTTGCAAACATAACAAAAAGAGGCAATGTAATAATCAACTAAAATTAGGACACTATTAATTTTGTCAGCAAAATATAAAAAATTACCATCACCGCCAAATTACCATCTTAAACCAAGTAACTATTTATAACCAATATTATAAAACTCTTTATCTACCATCGAAATCTAGTAATAATATTTCGATGTCCATAACATTTGGATCCATAATATTAATTTGTTATTGGTCTTATTAAAATTTCCTTGGATAGGTATATTTTTTGTACTTATATTAGCTCTCTTGGCGATCGATGTACCTAATTCGATTTAAGGCGGTTGTATGACCGAAAGTGGCGCCCTCGGAGGTTTTTATTTAATAAGTTATTAATCGAAAAAGATTTTAATAATGTTTATCGTGGAGATTTTAGGGCCCATGGTCTAGTATTTTTAGAAGGTATCACTACATACTCTCGTAGTCATTCGTAGAAGTAGATAGCAAATGTGTCAAAAACGGTCACTTTTAGCACTTTTGCTATCTACTTCTAGCAGTGACTACGAGGGAATGCAACGACACCGTCTTAAAATACTAGACTGTGGGCCCTAAAATCTCCACGATAAACATTTTAAAATTGTGTATTAGAATTATAATATTAAATATAAATCACCGCGGCGCCACTTTCGCTCAGAGGTTTTCACCTTAAGTACTTGTGGCTTAATTGTGTATTTTTATTACCTTACTTTTATTTGTGTGATCTGTAAATGGTTTTCTGTTGTATACTGAGATTACTATGGTTAACTTAATGACTGTTGATTCACTTGTGAATATAAATCTTCGCTGAAGCTCGGTTGCTAACTCGGCATATACAGCCCATGTGTAGGTATAGGATTTAACTACGAGTATACTTACTTCACATAAATAAACATGCTAAAATAATAGAGATTTTCCATAAAAAAAAATGTTGTTATGATGACAATTATTATTTAAGAGTTTATTGAACAGGTAACAATAGTTAGATCAATATTACCATGCGCTTGTAAAATTACCAAGTACCAAAGTGGCCAATCATATTTAATATCATTGGATGTGGCCTAATAAATATTTATTCGGCCACAATTAGTAGAACAAGGAAGTCCGATCGATCCGGTTCAGTAATTTATTACAATCTGTATGTATAAGTATATCTAATGACACGTAACTCGTATGTGGGCGTAACAAGACATCTATAGGCAGGTTAACTACAAAAACTTCAACATATCGGCTAGTGTAATAGGCAGGTTAACTACAATACCTTTCATATCGTGGTGTAAGTCACCATTCACCAAGTCAGTCAGATAATGGTAAATATTCAATCAAAATTCGGATGAAATATTGTTGAGCTGAGTTTCAACCTTATTGAGGGCTTTTCACAATGACAAAAAACTGTAGGCTCGATAGATGGCGTTGTTAAAAATAGGTGACAATGTGATTTTTTTAACAAAGCCGCGATTACATACGCCGATTTAGCATACCAATTTCGGGTTGCCACTCGTACTTGACAATAAAATATTGTATAATAAGTTCGATTTTAAAAGTGAATTTACCCTATAACGAAAATATAAACATTGTATAAGATTGGAGATGAGAATGGAAAATAAAAAAAACATAAACAATGTTGACCTTTGCGTTATTTGTTTAAATTAATTGTTAAAATTTTACTTATTATACGGGTGGCAACTCTAAATTGGTATGCTAGATTGGAATATGTAATCGCGGCTTAACTTGCCAATGTATTGTTTCAGAGTTTACAATAAAAAATAAAATGGCATAAAATACAGGAACTAAATGTCATGGTCGGATAACAAATAAAAAAAAGTTTTAAGAAACAAAAAGTCAGAGCCGCTCAGCCGGTTGGCGGGGCTTGTATGCAATGCAATATGCTCTGTGCAGCTGCAGGTCAATATCCGTAACAAAGCTACATAGTGCCATAATGCGATATTATGAATGGTCTGATGGTCTGTGTATACAGTAATGTAACAGCCAGCCTCTTTAATTTGTTCACATTACAATGCTTTATTATGAGTTTTGTTCAATTTGTAATGGGGTTCCAGAGACGCAAAGCATAACTCGGCTATATATGGGGCGGCGTTAACGGCGAACGACCGCTATCAATTCCATCTTTTCAGTTGACTTGTCTTTTTATGCAGTTGTTTTTTAAATTTAATTATTGTTTTTTTTTATCTCTTTTTTGTTATTTATTAAATATTACGGTCATGATATACCTTTTTGAAATCCTTATAATAAGCCCTTTAATTAGACACCCATACTGCTGTATTCTAAAAAAAAATTTTTTTTCGTTACCTACGTCTACGTATAATAGCACCTTACAGCCGTCATGTTGGTTTTTATAACGCCCCCTTCTTAAGAACACTTGGGCTAACAAGACAAATCTAACGATATCTTAATCATAAAAACCGTTCAGCCGTTTGAAAGATATGAGGTAATAAAGAATATTACATACAAACAAACATACTTACAAACATACAAACTTACTTACAAGATACGCGCGAAAAACACCTCTTGCAGTCGGGTAAAAATGTAATTTATGAATTATTGTTGAACCAACACAGTCGCTTGACTGACAGGCGCCAATAGTTATTCAGTTTACAACCCCATTTATTTTGATAATAATTTACCCAAAAATACTTATCACATTCAATAAAAAAATTGTAAGTAAATTAAAATAGAATGTTGATTACGAAGTCTTAGTATTCAATTCATTAACGCTAGGGTTGCATTGCAGGTGGCACGCTACCTCTAGCAATTACTGAATTAATTATTAAATGCACCACCTGTGCGACCTCGGCTTAATCTTGATATAACGAGGCAGATAATTATTATCGAATAGCTAGAAAAATCTCAGCGCCTTTTCATAAATAAAAAATCTGTCACCAATAGATATTGGCTTTGAACTGTAATTTAATTTGTATTTATGTATTTAGCTGTATTTCTGATCTGAGTGTATAAAAGCTTAATAAAACCTTTTATTAAGAAGTTCCTAAGTTTGTTGGAATTTTCACTTAAAAATAATGTATAACACTACAAATTAAATCTATGTTCGAATTATTCCCGTTAATATTGTCAAATAATTTCTAGCTTATATCCACTTCCCGGCAAATAACATGGGGTCGCATTCTATAAATATACCTATATAGCTTAATGAGATAATCACCATGTTTCCACACTTAATAGCGTAATAATTAATTCCATTAGTTACGGATTAAGTAAACACGGTAAAAACTTAATTATTTTTCATGACTGGCGCAGTCTCGTGTACCGTCATCCACCCTTTCACTTTTCGCATGAAGTTCAAGGTCAGCAAAGTAACAACCAAAGCTTTTCTTTTAATGTGCTTTTTACTAAACAATCCGAGTGTAATTTTCTTATTCGTAACTTAATAAGAAATAATAATAATACTTATCAGAGTTTTTTTTCTGGTTCAGGAGAGTTCTTTAGAGTTTATTAGTTATAATAGACAGCCAAATGGCTTTAGTATAGTTTGTATTAAGTAATTTATTAAAGTACCTACTAAATAATATACACCTATTTATTAGGAAAAATCCGACTTGCACCGGGGGTGGAATTGCGTAAGGTACCTAATCGTATTCATTTGACAGTTCATATCGTATTCCATCGGCTGCAATTTGTATAGGATGACATTATTATGATACAAATGCACTGTCAAATGAATACGATTGACTTTACGCAATCACCTAGCTGATCATATTCTCAGCTGGGAATAGAACCTGCGACCTTTGAAAATCCGGTCCAAAGCTCTTCCAACTGAGCTACCGAGCCACTGAGCTACCAAGTCAAAAAGCAATCATTAAAAAAAAAAATAGATTTTTTTATCGCACTCGGAGATATCGCGGAAAAGATTTTCAGGTAATTATTTATGACTTTTTCTGACGACAGTAGGTAGTAAAAGCACAAAAAAACAAAAGTAAAAAAAAAGTCAAAAGTCAAATAAGCTTTATTCAAATAAACTTAATTATTAAGTACTTTTGAATCGTATATATTTTCCTACCACCCGTTCCAGACTTTTTTAGCTGACAAGAAGAACAGGAAGAAACTTATCAGCTGTAACAGCCATAAGTAACGATATTTAACTACTTATTAGTTAAAGTTAAGAAATAATACCTACATTATAAGGTATAGAACCGTGAGTCCATAACTTTACTGATTTTATATGAATATTAAATAAGTACTTATTAAAGTTTGAATATTCACAAACACAACCAATTTAATCATGATTTTATTGATTAATAAAATAAACAAAGTATATGCAAGTGGGTCAAACAGCCTACGTACCTACCTGCAGGTTTTGACTAATCATGACAACATTACATGCAGTTCTTTGGAATACGATGTTTTACCAAGGATATTATAAGTACTTGGTTTTTACACAGGAATAGGTATAATAATATATAATAATAATATAATAATCATTTATTTCATAAAAAGATTACTAAAAACTTACAAATTAGGGACATTTAAAACAAGTTCTAACAAAATGTAGTTAATTGGTCATGCTGTTGTCCCTGCTAGGCCAATAAAATGACCTGTATGAAGGACATCCAGACATGTTTACAAAAAGGACTAATAAGTAGTTGGAGAGAGACAAAGTAAGTTTTTTTTTTACTAGTGTAACTACATTATAGCACTTAAGTATAATGGAATCGTCTTGTTTGGAAACCATCACTTTGACGTATTTGTTCGAAAGAAAATTCTTCACATGCAAAATATTTTGTTATTTTTCATGACAAAAAGTTTTGTAGCAGATAGTTATCACGTGATGTTAATTTAAATGCTTGATTGGTCATTATTTTGACAATTATTTGAGCAAAGTCAACCTTGCCGCGCTACTCGGATGGTGGCGCATCAAAGTTGTATGGAATTTCATTAATGTCGAGATTTAGCCACCAGCAATTAATTACCTTTGAAAATCCATTATTGTCGAGTTTTGTTTCAAACATAGTTAAGTGAAAAATAGTTAATTGTACACCGAGGGAAAAAAGCCCTATTACACAGATGACTTTTATAAATTAATACTTACATATAGAAAAATAAAAAAGTACTATACAAGTCTTGGACACTTGGCCCACAATGAGTGCACTGCTGGCCACGTTATGATGGCCTCGAGCTAAGCTTAACGTGAAGGCCGGCATGGTCATCATTGCAACCCTTGCTGTCCGGCCTGGACCTGTGCTAAGCTTCGCTTTTGGCTATCATCATTGCTGCCAGCAACGCAGTCATTATAGACCGCAGCAGTAATGTACATTTCTGTTTCACACCTATAACTTTATAAAGTTAAACTTGCAAATTATAACTTGCAAAGGAGTAGTGAATTAAATCCAACTTTTAAAATATTTTGATTAAGAAATACTTAGTTTAATGAAGTTAATGCCCATCTAAAGTGGTTTCAACTACACCATACAATGCGATTAATTTGACTTTGTCCAACAGAAGTGACAAACTTCAGAGTGCTCGTGGTACAACGCGATCACCATACCTGTGACCATACCATACCACACATTTTCGAGTGAAGTTGCCGCCGACCACTGTCCATTGTAAAATTAATCGCATTGTACTTTTATTACTTTGAAAACATTTTTAAAATAAAAAAAACTTACCCAAAGATTGCTGCTTGTAAAAAAGAAACACAATATTTTCAACAAGTAACACTACGAAATCGCCAAAAGCTCGCGCGCGTTTCGAAATTCAAATCACGTTCGACTTCAAACTTTTTAGAACTTCGAACTTTTTTTTTAACTTTTTTAATTGAATATTGTGTTACAACCTCTAACGGTGGATCAAAGGTTGTATAGGCGCGTGCGCCTACCGTGTCACCTCACCGGCTACTAAGCTGGCATCACACGGTGCCAACCTTGAAAGCTTACAGCCCCGCACGCCTAGCATACTTCAATCCTAATTAGATCAAAGCGGGTCGTGTCAGTCCTTAGTTTTTGTCGTTTGCAAAAACCCTGTGCTTTACACGATGATCGATTTTATAGAATCCGCTCTAATTCCATTAATCAAAGTGATCAATGAAAGCATATTGCCACTCTATTGCAGAATTAAATTACCCAAAGGTTTTAGTTACCGTCTGTGAACCATAGTTTTTATCTACAAGTCGATCACGTATTGGGATATTAAGTGGCTATATAAGAATTAGTTTTTCCGTAAACTTTAATGAAAAACCTAGTTATTTCTCTGTGAATTTTTTTGTGGATGTACTTTTTCTGCAAAACATTTTGTCATATCGTTGTGCTTACATTTTCGCAAATCATTTTTATCCAATAGAGTTTTTGTAAGATGCGGAACGGAATATTTGTGACTAGATGGAAATTTCATCAGGAAGCTAGGTATTAAAGGTTTTTAGGTGTTTTTTACAGTAGTTTTCACTGCCACTACGGTCGTATGACAATTTTCACTAAAGGCTAGATAAGGTACTTAATTTTTAGTACTCGTTTTTTGATAAATATCCTACTAATATTATAAATGTGGAAGTTTGCGGGTTTGGATGTTTAGATGTTTGTTCCTCAATCACGCAAAAACTACTGAACGGATTTGGATGAAATTTGGCACACAGATAGTAGATAGCCTAGATTAAGACATAGGATACTTTTTATCCCGATATTCCCACGGGAACGGGAACCACGCGGGTGAACCCGCGGGCGGCCGCTAGTATTTTTAATAAATACCATGTAAATCCCAAGTATAATTTAAATGGTTTCCAAAAGCGCAATCGTGCTATCCAATAGAAAAGCGCAGAACAATTATGTTGTAGTAAAACTAAAATAAGTCAATAACATTTGCTAACAAAATAACTATCCTTACACAAATATTTAGCTCCGTAACAATTAAGTATGCTATAAGGAAAATTATATCCATAGCTATTAAGTTATGGATTATTCAGAATAACATTAATCTGCGCCCGTGTTTAAGTTAATAGGCATCGTTTTAAATATTTACTTAGTAAGGACCGTTTAAATAGTAGATTAAACTAAATACTCATTTCACAAAGTTTCCCGCCCCCTTTTACAAGGATTTCCAATGCGTAAGGAATTGCAATTTGTGGTAATAAGCGACGGAAATTAGTAATTAACAGATTTTACAGTCCCCGCAAGAATCGGAGCATTGAAAATAAACTCAAAAATTTACAAAAACCAAAATCAAAACAAATGCAAAATCCTATTATATTTTTAAAGTTACCTAGGTAATACCTATTTATTTTTACGATGACTGCTGACTGCCTTGACGCGGCCGAAATATTATTAGGTTACCGATTTTCAAAATTCCAATGAATACACTTCTCGTCTGCTTCTGCATCTTTAACCACTATTACCATGACGATCAGTCAATAATCATAGAAACTACATCACTTTTTATGTACGGAAACACCCATTTTTCTACAATTCCAAATCTAATGGACCCCCTAAACTATCAAAATTGCTTGTCAATCATTTACATTGCATTGCTTGACAATCACATTTTGATCGTCTAGGAGCGATGCTTGACAAGCACCACAGAATAGATAGATTACCGTGGCCAATCAAAAGTGGGCCGCGCCCCCAAATGGTAAATGCAATGTAAATGATTGATAAGAAATGCTTGATCGTCTAGGGGCTCCATAAAGGGACCTACAGGTCACAATTTATTAACCGCTTTTCAAAAGTTTTTAGCCATTTTGTAGCCAAACTAATACACTAGGACACATTTTTCATTTTTAGTAGATTTTCAAAATTCAAACGTTCACACGTGTCTCGATAAATTCCTCAACTTTTGGTACTATTCTCATCTCGATCCTCCCAAAATCCTCGGAGATATGGCCAAAAATACGTTTTAGGCGATTTGCATCTGATAACCATTTTCAATGGTAAAAGCTTCGATCAAGAATATCCTAGATAACGCTTCATAAACTAAAACAGTACCCAAAAATGGCACCTCAAATAACGTCCCACTTACAAACTTGGCGCTTATTTTGTATATAATCACCTCTAATTTTGTACATTTCATTTTATATCACTTATTTTGTACATAATAAGCTTATTTTGTCCAAAAACACATCTTTTATCACTAACTTTGTGCAAAATAAGCGCCCAGTTTGTAAGTGGGACGCTATTTGAGGTGACATTTTTGAGACTCTGACCGAACATGTAGGGTATTCTTGATCGAAGGGTAAAAGTCATCAATGTGGAATAAAAAAAAAGGAATTTGTACTCCAGCCCCACCCGACTTCAATAGACGTATTTTTATTATTACGAATATTATTTCTTGCTTTTTAGAGGTAGGTTTTTTGAAGTCGGTTTTTTGTTTATTTTTAAACAATTTTTGTGTTAAAAATTAACAAAGTGCATCACCCACAATCCACATATTCCGTCCTTTGCAGCTAAATCAAATCAGTGACCGATATTGATTTGTTATTGAAAGAAGACTATCATCGTTTGAAGGTTGCTTCGGTGATGTTAGGGTTTTTCGGGTTTCTTGACCTCCCACGTACACTAAGTCGGGCCACAGAATACATAAAGTACAAGTCGGGCTGGCCACTTTCGTCTACATAGGTACCTAGGTCCTAAGATCGAGTAAAAAAGGTAGACAAAGTGTCAAACTCAGTTTTTAATTACTTTATTACTGAGCAGGTGAGACTTCCGCATTCATTACAGATTAGTTTAAATATGTAGTTGTCCTTCAAAACTATTATTTTATTATTCGACTATATTATATACCTACCTATATACCTTACGTACCTACTTACTACCTACTTTTACATAAGATATATTTTGCTGACAACTATTGAAACTTGGCAAAAGATAAGTTAATATTTTTTTGTGTCTTTTTCGTTTGAATGTAAGATTTTAATATTTTACCGAAGTAGGTTTCAAAATGCTCTAAAATACTTCAGTAGTACCTACCTTACCTAATTTATCAATTAACAATTAAACTTTACATATTTAACTTTACATTTATGATACAGTCGACTACTCAAAGGCTTTACCTTATTAGGTAAAGATATTTCTATGGTTGAGGTTGAGGCATAAGGCGAAACAGTTCCGGAAATTTACACTTTCACTAGGTATGTCTTTAGAATAAGGTTGAATATTGCATAGCTTTAATTGACGCTTCGCCAGAAATTTAGTACATTTTTATTGATTTCTGAAATACTGGATCATTTATTAAAAAAAATTGTTTAAAAAAAAACAAAAAACCGACTTCAAAAAACCTACCTCTAAAAAGCAAGAAAAAATATTCGTAATATTAAAAATACGTCTATTGAAGTCGGGTGGGGCTGGAGTACAAATTCCTTTTTTTATTCTAAAAGCCCCACCCGACTTCAATAGACGTATTTTTATTATTACGAATATTTTTTCTTGCTTTTTAGAGGTAGGTTTTTGAAGTCGGTTTTTTGTTTTTTTTTAAACAATTTTTATTTTTTTTATTTTTAGTGTAGGTACCTTGTATGTAAGGTATATTATATTCGCACCTCCGATAAAATAGGGTTACAACTGGAAGAACCTTGATTTTCAGGAAAGCGATAACAAACACACGGATTTGCTATGTAGTTTTTATTCCTTTAATATTGTATAAATATGCTACAAAGTATATATATTTAAAAAGATGGCAAAATATACTTTCGAATGACATATGCTGTTTTTCAATTTTCCTGAAAAATTGCATGAAAATTTCCAATTGTAACGGTATTTTAGATAGCTATTTGAACTTTCATAAATAAAAATACAATATGAAAGATGTAACAAAATTTATTTAAATTAAAAACAGGCAGTTGCTTACGCTTATCTTAGCTAATTATTTTTTGTATCGACGTAGTCTCCAAAATAAAATCAATTTTAACAAAAACTTCAATCAAATCAAACCTAAAAACATAATTACCTTTCTAGTCAGACTATTTTTTACTAATCAGTTCAAGTTTAGATAGTCTCAAATTAAGTAACACTTAAATAATATTTGTTTTATTCTTCTCTTAATTATAATAATGTTTAATCATTAAGTAGGAACCATAATCATCACTATAAAAATAAAATCACAGATCTTAGATTTCAGTAATCTAAGTTTCAATAGTCACGTTATTAGAGTGTCACATAGCCAATTTTCAATTACAATTGGTTGTAAAAAGACGCATAAAATCGTGGTACATGATTACTATCTACCAAACTCATTAAATCAGCTTTTTTAAGGAGAAAAGTAACACAGTATTATTAGGTACTCTGTAGTATTACAATTAGCCGTATGTAAAACACCGATACAATACAAAATGTATCACTGTATTTGTATCATCTTTCAATAATGTTCATCCATCATTTTACAATAAACTGTAACAATACGACTTGTGACCGTTTATTAGAAATATATACTTAACAAAATAAAATTTACCTGTCAAGAACACAGTAATATTTTAGTTAGTAACACTAACCGAAATCACTATGAAGCAACAATGCTTTAATGGTGTAGCGTTACAACGCCACCTAGAAGCGAGTTATAGAGTTACAGATGTAACTATTTTCGAGAAGATAAATAATAACATTTGAAGTATTTCTGTGTAATTAGCACATAATTCGATTTTTTCGAGTTATAACCCTATTTTATCGGAGGTGCGATATATGTAGAAAAATCGGCTCAGCCAAACGTAAGATAATCGCGGAGAAACATACTTAAATACGGGTCAAACTGAGAACCTCCTTTTTTAAGTCGTTTAAAAAAATACACTTAAGATATCCCTCTTCCAACAAAAAAAATATTATCTTATTCAGTTCATAAACAAAGAAGTAATACGACCAATCATGGAGGTAATTCACAAAAAATCATACTATTTTCGTGCTTTTTTCAAAATTACATTAAAAAAAAACAAATATACAGACGAACATAGAACCTCCTCCTTTTTTGGAAGTCGATTAAAAATGTACTCGGTTATTGTGTTAGATCGATAAAAAGCTATCCTTATTGCATAAAAAATCATATCACTGTCGTTGAAAATCACGAAATCTTACGATTTGAAATTTATTTTTATAAGTTTTTATGGTGTAATTCAGGATTTTTTTTACAGAGTTACCAAGCCATTTTTCAATATTCTTGTTTCTTTTTCAGTCTACAGTATTTTTTGTGAAGTAGAATTCTTCATCAGTTCTTCATATTGGAAGTTCAAAAATCAGACTTTTCATCAGATCGTGAACTGGCCTCGCCTTTATGGAGCTTATGTTAAATGTGACAACATTTTTGAATTCAAGATGGCCTTAACTTTGGAGTATTTGTATTAGTTATTAAAAATCTCGAGTATTTGATAACCAATCATTTATTTGAACGCGGCAAGCGTTATGGGCACGTTTGGCTTTGCACCGGGGACTATTCGGGGTATGTGGACTTTATATAATTATTTACAAACAATTTTAATAATTTAAATTAAATTAAATTAAATTAAATAATTTTTATTTCAGATAAATTACATCCATATGTGTTAGTAATTAACCTTAATACTATTGTTAGTAATTTAATTTAAATTGAATTGAATAGGAACTTATTAAAATTATTGTGCCAAGACTGGCTATCACAAAAAAGAGTAGATTCCCGTAGCTGTCACTCTTCGAATAAAGCACTGCCACAGTGGGGAAGTGTACCGATTTGCCAGAGTCTTTAGGATGCTATTGGGACTGTCCCTCACTCTGCGGATTAGGGATGCGGTTTTTTTACGCAAGATAGCTTCAAAACCATCAGTTTGGTATTCCGCAAACATGCCAGATGCACTGCAAAAACGAGGCAGACCCAACATCATCCTAAAGATATTATTATGAAGGATACGCAGTGTCTCCAGCGACTTTTTAGTATGGTTAACCCACAGATTTCCCGTGTATATGTTTTGGCAATATGCCTTAAAAAGTGTGACTTTAACGTCTTCTGAGCAACGAGAAAATCTGCGAGCCAACATATTACCTCTAACCGCCAGAGCCCTACGCTCCCTTTCAATATCAGCATCATCTTTGAGGCTACTAGTAATGATATGCCCCAGATATTTAAATTTCATCACACGATTTATGTTCACGCCATTAAGGGTAACGTTAGCTGTATTATCGGGACATTTACAAAGATCATGAGCTCGGTCTTTTTGACATTATATTTGAGCCCATGCTCAGCAGCATATGTCTCACAGACATGCAACATTTCCCTAAGGCCACCCACCGTGGGGCTCAGCAGCACCATATCGTCGGCATAGCTTATATTATTTATGCTAATGCCATCTATCCTACATCCGACGCGCATGCTGCTCAGCTCCACGATGAGATCGTCAACGTACATGTTGAAGAGTTTGGGAGACGTTAGCCCCTCCTGTCTCACCCCGCACTCCATCACATACGAATCCGACATAGTTTCGGCCCATTTAACATAATTTGTTTGGTTAGCATACCAAAACTTCCAGTGCCAGTCCTGTCCTTCACAATGGGCACTACGATAGTTTTCATTAAGTCATGCGGTAAATATGAGTGACTTATGCACATTGAGAAAAATACGGCTAGCACTCTCGGCAGGTGATCCCCAGCATATCTCAGATGCTCCACACTAATACCGTCATGCCCGGGAGATTTGCCGCCGCTCATTTTCTTTAATGCCTCTCTTATTTGCTTAGCGGTTATGGACAATAAAAGCTCCTCCCCCTGATATGACGATCCAGTGTTCTGAGCAGAGACCGAAGGACCCAGAGGAGAGTGTATTTTAAAGTGTCTCATAAAAGCATTGGCAATCTTTACTGAATCACTTTCCCCGTCCACGCTCACGGGGGGGCCAGGCCTAAGATCACAATTTCGCGTAGCATTCCAGAAGCTTTTAAAATTTTTCGCCGTCCGATGTTTAGTGAGAACGTCCATTTGGAGTTGGTCTTGGTTACGTTGACACCAATTTATTTATAACTATAATTTTAATTTACGAGTGTCGGATGTAGACAAATCGTTTCTTAATAGGTATATACCTAATTAATAATGGGAACGGAAATTATAAAAGCGAACGTAGGTAGGTAGGTCTCTTTACGTTTTCGTGACTAAACTTTGATGTTGAAACTTTTTAACTTATGAATTTTGGTAAAAAAGATTTTTTGGTTGAATTTTAGAGATTGATGAATAAGTCCTACTAATAATAGTAAAAATATAATTTTAGAAATTCCCACGGGAAACGATATTTCATAATGTTCTACCTAGTACCTATTTATCTAGAAAATCTAGTAGATTAGGTATCCCAGTTAAATGAGTATCTTTTATCGTGTTGAGGAAAAATTAACTAAGCTAAGATACTAATTTGCATTATTATTGTTCAATGATTATGTAGATTATTCGCACGATACCACCTGGTAGCAATTATTATAAACTAGTGCGATTGAAAATTGTAAATTGCAATCTATTGAATGTAGATTGCATGCTTATGAAATGCATTTATTTCCTGTGTTCTTTATGATTTATTTATCATATCTGATAGGTAATAAGTAGACTTGCAAGCCCTCGGATATCCGAGGTACTACATACTTTAATAGTGATAAATGGCTATGTTTATTTTATTTGGACAAGAAATTTATGACTGCAATATTATCAACTTTTATTGCGTGTAAACAGAAAAACCGGCCCTTTGAAATTCAATAGATTTTTGTGGCTACCTCTTGGTGCTCCTAAACGGGCAACATTTCCCGGCAATATGTGGCTGCATAATTGACAATTAATTTCTCGGCCATTACTTACAAATGTTTTTGGGCAATCAATGGCTGGGTAACTAATGGCTCGGCTATTGGTTGCCGGTTGCCGGCAACTGAATGGCTGGTGATTCTGACTCCGAATGGCCATACCAAACATGTTTGGCTATATGGCCGGGATATTACCACAGAATAGATAATAGTACTAGCGTACAGAAGTTGCACTCTGCAAAATCGTTTAAATAAATTGCGACTCTTGCTCCGACACAATAAAGTGCAATTCAGGTCGCACAGCGCTCCCTTCGCTCCAAAACATGCACTTTGTAGTTGCCTCTCTTTCTATCGCGTAGGTCTTATCTTTTCTGATGTATGAAATTTGTCCTCTGAGAGGACGCCGCGCGCTTCAGACTCGTGCGCGGAGTGACAGAGCCCTGATATTACGGCAATATTACATAGTGTGTTTGGTATTGCTGAAAATGTGGCCGGCCACTGTGTTGCAGCACTTGCAGCCACATATGGCCGGGAAATGTTGCCCGTTTAGGAGCACCATTTGGTACCTATGACAGTGCTATAATAACCAACTAAGTAGCAGTCGACCGCGACTTCGTATGCGTAGTATTCTCCTTCCAGTATGAATTTTCAAAAATATTTTGCTCGTCTATCGCCTATGAAAGGAACTTTATTGCAAGTTCCTAGTCCCATTACTTTGTGCGCTGATAATGTGAATTAGGCAGTTTTTAGTTCAAAGCAGAACAGTGTTTAGCGTTGCGTAGACATGTACGGTACACCGAACGCCACGCGGCTTAATGGTGTGACCGTCGTCGTCGTTTGCCATCACGCTACGCAACGCGCTGTGCTGCAACGCACACTCATTCGGTTTGACCCAGGCCCAATAATCCCAATGTATACCATAAATGTGAACAACATTTACGTACAATGACAAGCCGTAAGGATCCGATCGGGAAAACCATGGCCGTCACGTCATCGCAAAGTCATTAATTGCCACAAATTCCGTGGGCCGTAATGGCTGACGCCCCAGAGAACAACACATGCATGGAATCGTCGGAAACATGGTTATCCAAAATTTTGTTTAGTAACAGAAAGTTTAAGAATTTGTTTATTTTAATTTAAATTTTTAACGTTTAGAGTTTAGTTTTTCAATAAGATACGTATATATCTAGATTTAGAAAATAACAATCATTATGTTTGTAGACTACTTATTACTAAAAATAATTTGGTATACTTTCTCATAGTTGCTGTGCCCTTGCAGGGTTTCATGTTTGAGTCTCTTTTTTGTAATAGTATCTATGTACCTACAACATGAAAAGTGCAATAAAAAATTTGAACTTTCCTGTGGTTATGATTAAAAATAATAGAAACAGTAGCTAAATGACATTTAATGGTCGGCTGCTAAATACTTTATCACACCAAAGTCGATTCACTCAACGGACACAACATTAGCCTACTATTAAAACGGAAACAATTTTATTATTATCTTAGCACAAGATTAATTTGTAATTCTATTCTACAGCGTTAATTTTAGTAGAATAGCCATTGGAGCAGCTGTTCCACATATCCCTATTGGTCTATCCCTACTGGTAGGGAAGAAAGGTTTATTTTCCACATTTAGCTACTAGGGGGAATACTTTTCTACTCCTGGAATGGGGGGCCCAGGATTGACTGCGTATCTATGACATTTTGATGACATCTTTCTTGACACTATGAATCAAAGATTTATAGTAAAATTGCATTAGAGACGCTTGTCTGTAATGCAATTTTACTATAAATTTTACTAAAAATTTAACAATAAATCACAGCTTATAAATAGTTGCTCTACATACGGCCTTACCACAAAAGATTTTAAAACACTGTTCAACAAGTATTTAACTAAAACACTGTTTTAATGTGATGCTGGCACTTTTGTGACAATATTGTTTAAAAGAGACGGCATCACATTTAAACAGTGTTTTTAATAAACAGTGTTTTAAAATCTTTTGCGGTAAGGCCGATAGAGTCTACATATTTCATTGTTCGCATTTAGACTGACAGTGACCATATTGGCTGCAGTATATTCCAGTTATTTACAAGTTATTGATAACTTGAGTTTAATACGAGAGCAATACCGCAAAGGTAATAGAACAATAATTGCCGCATTGCAGGAAGTTAATATTTCCGATTCAATTTATATAAGTTAGAGCTTAGGAGACCTATTTATAGACTTTGAGATAATATTGATAATGTCAGTAATTGCTTCCCATAATTATTTATAAAAGAGAAAAAGAATAATGTCTATAGAGTTTTATAGGTAATATTTTATTGGATTTTAAGCAGGGACCGGAAAAACCCTTTTTTGGTTAACCCAATTGATAGGGAAACCCTATTATAAAACTTACCAAATGATAGGGTTTCCCTTTCGATAGGGTTAGTCGACGTTATGCTTACCGTATTAATAGGGGTTTTGAAAACAAGTCTATGAAATACCCAATCAAAAACCCATTTAACGGTAAGCGGTTCATGAAATACCCAATCAAAAACCCATTTAACGGTAAGCGGTTCATGAAATACCCAATCAAAAACCCATTTAACGGTAAGCGGTTCATGAAATACCCAATCAAAAACCCATTTAACGGTAAGCGGTTCATGAAATACCCAATCAAAACCCCTTTAACGGTAAGCGGTTCTGGTCCTTCGGCCCCGGTGGAACTAGGTATGAATTGCTTGAACACGTTTTAAAACCCCTTCATAAAGCCTTCAAAGGGTTTCCTCGATAGGGTTTTCGTATTCGGTAACTGCTTACTTGGGTTACCCTTTCGAAAGGGTTACCGTATTAATAGGGTTTTTTAAAACAAGTCTATGAAATACCCAATCAAAAATCTCTTAAACGGTAAGCGGTTCCGGTCCTTGATTTTAAGATGACATCACTTCGTGACGGTCTTTGGCACTGAAGCACCATTGTAAAAGAAAGTGAAATAAAATAATGTAAACTAGAATACCTAATGAGCTAAATAATAGGAATTATACCTAGGATGCCATCAAACTCTTTCAAAGTTATTTATGAAAAATTGTTATCCCTCCCATGATTTTTGTAATAATCGGAGCGTGATTTATTTTTTGCCGGAAATCGAATCTAGAACCTCGGTGCCTTAAGATATTGGTGTTACCAAGGTTAAAAAATATTAAAACTAGCCAAATTAATATTTTGTTCTTTTCCTCCTTGAATGATTTTTTTTTATCAAATGACTAAGCACGGGGATAAAGAATTGTACCTAACTTATTAAAATTTACCACAAACTTATTTGAATATTTCCTTACCTAATATTACAAATACTACTAAAAAAAAACCGGCCAAGTGCGTGTCGGGCCACGCGCCGTAGGGTTCCGTAGTTACCTTTTATACCATTCCATATTTAATACCACTATCATTTTTCGTCTGTAAAAATAACTTTGTTTTTCAAAGTTATATTTGCGGTTTTGATAAATGTGATATATTCAGTTTCAGTTCCATGTATGGGGAGCCCTTCTTAATCTTTATATTTTTTTTTTGTGTTAGAATCGTTAAGCGGTTAACAGAATACATCTACCTACTAAGTTTCAACTGTGTAATCTTAATACTTTCGGAATAAAATGGCTGTGACATACGGACGGACAGACAGACAGACATGACGAATCTATAAGGGTTCCGTTTTTTGTCATTTTGGCTACGGAACCCTAAAAGGGGCCCCACTATATGGTTTTCGAGGAGCTAATTTGTACTTCTGAAAGGTTTTTTTTATATAAATTCAATCTGATTTGAAAGCTGTACTAGTCAACTTGCGGAATTTAACTGTCAAATTTACGTACTTACATAATTTCTTCTATTCGCCGTGTGTCCGTTAGAATATTTAAGAAATTGGAGTTTCATACAAAAATACGTGAAAAGATCATGCCAAAATTTCTTAGTGAAATAGTGGCAATGTATAGTACCTATTTTGCCTTTGAATTCTTTTGCTATAATATGTATTCATTACACTTTGGGATATTGGATGACGCATCATTGGGCAAATTCTGACACACGAAGAATACTTATGAGAAATTATCAGTGAGTTCGACAGTGAAGTCCGCAAGCTTTTACAACAACAACTTTCGAACAATATCAAATTAAAATTAAAAAAAAACAGTATTAAAAAAAAACTTTCAGAAATGAGCTCGTTTGTATGGAAATATATATACTGGTCCCTATTTTGTTATGAATTCTAAAATTCAACCAGAAGTAAAACATTTACGAAAGTCTTTTACTATACTCTACCATACTCTACTATACTCTTTCAAAAGCGTGATTTCTTGAGGACGTGCAGGAAAATGGTTGCCGCAATCACAATTATTATTAGTCAACTATTAATTACCTATATAATGATTTTTCCAGGCATTTGGCCTTCTCCATAATTGGATAGGCCTACTTACAAAAACTTATTATTCAGCGAAATAAGTAGGAACTTAGATATAATTTCACTGGCATCTCTTTAATATCGTAGGTTAGGAAAATGTATTTCCCTGTTTGTGGTTAGTGGAAACAAAATCATTCAAAAATCTAGTAGAAAAGTTAAAAAACAAGTGTCATTGCAGATTAAATATTGTTCTACAGAACGGTCCCTCGACTACAATGACACTGTTATTTAACTTTTTAGTTAGTTTTTGTCAGGGCACTCGCATTTTTTTTATATTTTCTCTTAAACCTTAGTTGAAGAAAATATGTCAGCTACGTAAAATGGGGGAAATAGGGATCCAGGTGTAAATTGGGACAAAAGTTGGGAAGATTTTTAAAGTGTTAGTCTGTGGACTCTTCACTTCAATTTGGTGTTTTTTGTTATTTTGTATTTTTACAACAAATTAAAAAAAATGAAGCGAAGAGTCCACAGACTAACACTTCAAAAATCTTCCCAACTTTTGTCCCAATTTACACCTGGATCCCTATTTCCCCCATTTTACCTTAATACTTTCAGAAATAGGTTTTTTACATGACCCAACAATAGGTTAAGATACTTAACGCTAATCTTATTGAGGACTAGTTTTAAAGGTTCGGCAAAGTTTCCGATTTTCTGGTTACTAAGAACTTAGGTAATTTTATGTTCCGGTTTCTAAATTAAACCGGAAGATAGGTGCTAACTGGAACCTGTATAACAGGCTTTTGTCCATACTAGATAGAGTATGTGCAGTTTTTATTCACCATTGATTTTAAACGAGATTATGTCACTAAACGGACTAAGACTGCATATTATCTACTGTTATAACAACGGATTTGTTACAAAAATTGCTAATTATATGAGACCCGTCTTGCCTCGTAAAATCTCGTAGGTATCAAATTTTATTAATGAGCTGGTGATATCGATTTAAAATAAACGGAGATTAAAACAAACTCGACGTTTAATGTAGATTACGTAAAACGTGATTTTATGTCAATTGGTACAGATAGATTTATTATTATAGATTATTTATAATTATAAATTGGTGCTCTAATAGATATAGGTAGGTAGATACGTATCGAAGAGTTCTATCACAATGTGTAGTGTAAATATTAGTTTTATCTGACCTTGTCACTAGAAACCAGCAACCTTTGAGGTCAACATATTGTCACACAGTAACGTAAAATAAATCATAAGTATGTTTTATTAATTAGGGTTGCCAAGATTGTATAAAAGTTAAATTACTTAATTTATCAATTAGTTTGCTGTGTTTGAAGAACTACTTATAGATTAAGAACTAAATTTTCTCCGCCAAAATGACGGAGAAAAATTATTTGGTAAGCACTCGTTTTCCTTAAAAATATGATAAAAGCTCTCTCTTAAATTTTTAAGCTTATTTTTAATTACAAACATAATACAGACTTAATATAGACTGCTATAACCATAATATAGACTGCTCGGTGGCGCAGTGGTTTAGCGCCTGGCCCAGCGATTGCGGAAGTTAAGCAACGTTCGCAAGGGTCGGTCATGGGATGGGTGACCAAAAATTTATTATCTCGAGCTCCTCCGTGCTTCGGAAGACACGTTAAGCCGTTGGTCCCGGCTGCATTTGCAGTCGTTAACACCCACCAATCCGCATTGGACCCGCGTGGTGGGTTATGGCCCGTCCTCCTTATCACCCATATAAGTCTGTGCCCCAGCAGTGGGGACATCAAAAATGGCTGATGGACACAATATAGACTTGGATCGGCTAGTATCTATTAAAAAGTCTTTGTATAAATGTTTACGTTCGGCTTTTGTCATAGGTACTCAGATTTTTTTAAATGGTCGACGGTTGAACTTGATCGAATTCAGTCAGCTGTACAAAAACGGACTGATCCAGAAATAAGCTACATTTCATTCTAACAGGTAACCCTACAGTTAATATCGATCGGTGAGTATCTACCTATCTAGGCCGCGATCCTATTCTCAATTAAGTACAGCTCATTGTTGCCGCGGGGCGGCGTGACAGTTCCGTTTCCGGTTCCGACACGGCGGCACGACTCCGACCGGTCCCACATCAATAAATAAATAATACTTACATGGAAGGTCGACACAACCCTGGAAGATTGCAAATATTTATGAACAGAAGAGAATTCATTTGCAATCCGCAAACTGTACCCTTAGCACGAACCTATCGAAAAAATAACGCGCGTAAAACATTAGATATAATAATTTTGTATGGGAAATTTGTACAACGCCATTTAGCGCCGAAAAGTAAATGAAATTTTCCATAGATAATTACTCGAATCGAGTACTTTTGTTTACGCGCGTTTTTTTTTCTTGATAGATGTTCGTGCTAAGGGTACTGCTCTGAGACACTTTCATTTCAGTCAGTTATTGTTATACCTTTCTTTTCACTTAAGTATTATTTAAAGAAAACTATATCGGGAACTATAAAGGGAACATGCATCAATTTTTTTTGTATCAAAATCAAAAGTATAATGCGTGAGAAAATCAACTGTAATATTAAAACTTTTCTCTTGCGTTTTTTCTCGTGATATATTTCACTTGAAGTTAGCGCGCAGCAGCACCCGCCGAAACGCTCTATATAAAACGGATTATGGAGTTAGCCAGGAATTTTCAAATATCTCCCTAAATATTGCGTCATACAAAATATTATTTCTTATTTGATATTCTATCCGACTGTTAAGTGCATTATATCAGAAAATGAAAAAAAATATCACTATTTTCCCCTGTGTGATAAAACTAAAATAATACATATTTTTTTTTCTGTTCCATCATGTTTTTATACTTTGTCCGCAGCGATCAAGCTCAAATTTATCAAAATCGGTGACTTATGCATGTTTTTTTTTTTTTATTAATATCAGATTCACCAACGTTTGAGTGTAACATTATTACAATACTTAAGTTCTTAGATTATTAATTATGAGCTACATGTAACAAACAATTATAGGCAAATACAACATTCAAAAATTACGTATCTCGAACAATTTTTTAACAAATAAATATATGTATAGCTTGATATAAATATATGTATAGGTGTAATTAATTAGTATAGCTTGATAAGCGATTATGATCAGCCATGCGATGCCATCATTTATCATAGAATTGAGCAACTGATCAAATAACATCAACATCAAATATGTCGCTAAATTTATTAGTAAGCTTACAGAGCCGTGGAACAGGCGAATTGGTGCCATAAGCAGTTCTGCGGAGGGGAGGGCACAATGGTGTAATCACGTTGCGGGGGTATCTTCTAGGAGCTCGATACTTAAATAGTGACAGGAGCGGTGGACAGTCAATTTTACCGTTTAAAACTTTCCAAGTAAAACTAATGTCGGCAATATCGTAACGAGAGGATAATGCTACCATTTTAAAGTGTCGAAGACGGTCAGCATATGGGGTCCTCTTCATTGCTTTTGCGATGCCATTAGAGAATGCCAAGTGCCACAAAAATCTTTTTTGTACTCGCTTCAGTCGCAACATGTGTGTAGCGTAGTGTGGTCTCCAGACGGTACTGGCGTATTCGAGAGTACTTCGTACTAGACTATTATATAATTGAATTTTGACACCATTGTCCCGAAATACTCTGGCAGTTCTAATAACAAACCCCAACATTTTAGAAGAACGCCTTATGATGTTGTCTATATGTGGTAGAAATGTTAGCTTCCTATCAAGAGTAACACCCAGATCTTTTATTTAATCTACCTCTTGGATCGTTGAATCCCCAACATGATAGTCCCAGGGAATCAACGTATTTTTACGCGAGAACTTAACATGAAAACATTTAGAAGCATTGAGGGTCATTTGTCATTTTTCATGCGGAGGCGCGGATTGACGGTTTTTACGCCATTCTTCGAAAGCGTTGCGCTTCTATGCTAGCGCGCGTACGAGCCAGTCGCCACACTATCCTGGGCACTATCGCTGACAGGTGGGACTGTCCTATTCTACAGCACTGGATTAGCCTGCATGTTGCCCAGTAGCCCCTGTTTTAAGACACTTTCTTGTTAACTAAACTAACATATTTTTAAGTCGTTACTAACAATAATGGATCTTTGTAATCTGGAAATAAATAAATAATAATAATAATTTGGTTCTTGGTACACCAAAGCACAAGGTTGTCGATATCATGCTGTAGCCTAATACAGTCCTGGGTTAAATCAATTACCCTGCAGAATTTCAGGTCGTCAGCATACATATACGATTCTGAGAACTTTAAGCACTCCGGGATTTCGTTTACAAACACATTAAACAGGATTGGGGCTAAATGGGAGCCTTGCGGAACACCGGATCCATTATTACGCGTTGTTGATTGAAAACCGTTAACTACTACAAAGAATGTCCTATTCAACAAGTATGATTCCAACCAGTTCAATGTATTAGCAGTAAATCCGTAGGCTAATAATTTTCGTACTAAGATTTGGTGAGGGACACAATCGAAGGCCTTACTGAAATCGGAGTAGATGACATCGACCTGCTTACTTGAGTCGAGGGCAGCTGTTATCATTTCAACAAAACTAGTTAAATTTGTGCTGGTTGATCTTGACTGTACGAAACCATGTTGTTTCTCAGATGGAAAGGTTTGAGGTGGTTTTGTATATAGGGGCAGATCAGCGATTCCAATATTTTAGCGAAAATAGACAATATTGATATGGGTCTGTAATTTTTTGTTAGCTCTTTAGCATCCGATTTGTACACACTTTGGCAATTTTCCATAATTCAGGGAAAACCCCAGTGCGCAGTGACAAATTATAAATAATTAACAGCGGTCTTACCAATTGTTCAGCGCATCTCGTAACGAAGACAGTTGTTCCCCATTTTCCTGGATATTACTACTTTCTGGTTCCATTGATACCAGTCAGCCAATCATTGAGAAAATTATTGTAAAACGATGTTCGCGACTCCATTTACTTTGTCTCAGGTCTTAATTATAATTATTTCTTTTTCTAACTTACAACTGTAATTTACAGGCTTTAACCTAATGCGTTAGTACTATTATATATTCTGTGCTAATGCGATAGACTTTAAATTCTAATTAAGAAATAAACTAGGTTTCAAGTTATCTATTTTGGCATCTTCAGTATTAGAAAGCCTACTATTGGTTCCTCCTATTGAGGTGCTATAGTGCTTTGCTTGCTGACTGTACACACACATTCTTAAGTTGGCTAAATCCTACTTTTTTGGATGTTTGAATGTTTGGATGTTTGTTCCTCAATCACGCAAAAACTAGTGAACGGATTTGGTTGGAATTTGTCACACAGATAGTAGATAGCTTAGATTAAAACATAGGATACTTTTTATCCCGATATTCCCACGGGAACGGGAACCACGAGGTTAAAACCGCGTGCGGCCGCTAGAATTAAGCTCCCTTATTAATAGATAGAAAAACGTTTCTGAATTTTATTGTGGTTGTGGCCAAGTTGTGGCAGGTGGTGGCTAAGGAATCCCCTCCATTCTGCTGTTACTCTCGTACTTATTGCGATGATAAAGTTATTTTTTTTTCTTAGATTTTTTTTACGCTACCGAAAATTCTGCAACTTTTTTCTATTAATAAGGGAGCTTATTCCTACCTATAAAAAATATTAAGCCAATTTGTTTTTTTCAAACATTCACCATTGTCCACCCAACGTCGTGGTCTGCGATTCTGATACAACACATTTGGAAAATGTTAGAAAATAAGTTATAAAAGTTATACGCTAAAAAGATGTGAGGTTGATTGAGAAACCTAGGAACCCGTAACTTTCTTTTTACGAGTAATAAAACTTTATGTTGCTCAATAAAACACAGACATGTTATGATTTTTACGGGCTAAAATATCATGAAATTGCTATTGTTGGCAAAATTGACAACTTTTCATAATTTTTGTCCTATGTTTTTATTTGCTGACCTCCATATAAAAAAGTTTTTCAGGTCAGTGAGAGTAGGTATTACATGCACAGAATAGATAAGTACTTACTTATCCTATCTCTTACTTGTAAGTACTATCTATTCTGTGGTACTACTACAGAATATATAATAGTACTGTACTACAGCGAAAAATTTTTTTTGATGTCCCTACTGCTGGGGCACAGGCCTTCCTTATGAGTGGTAAGGAGGATGAAATATGTCTTTCTGGAAACTCGCCATTATTTTGATTATTTATAATTTTATTATTAATAATACATATACATAATATTAATTTTGATGACTATAATTTTTTTATTCAAACATAAAACTGTCTTTGGTATTTTTAAAGTAAATACCTAGTTATAAAATAGGCTTTTTCAGCAATTACCTTTCAATGTTTTTCAATTATCCGAGACAGAGTGAGAATTAAACACGCGTATTGTTTCTGAAGGATCGGCAAGGTCGAATCGAAATGAGATAAACTTTCACTAAAACACTTCCTAGTGTTTTTGTGTCGTCGGCCGTCATTAATAAATTAGTGATAGGTAAACACAGTCCAACCATGCGTAATGAGGAATGATACAATATTGCGTAATAAAACACTTTTAGTCTCTGAGACACGATTCTCAAGCAGCAGATTTTTTCAGTGTGGTAATTCGTATGCGAACGTGCCCGTCTACCTCGTATTCTGGAGCACCCAATAACAATAAATTACCAGTCGAACTATCATCAACTATCATAGTTGGACATAACATAGAAAAAAATGCTGTGTCATCTATTCATTTCTAAGAAAGAAAACACAGAGTGAATCTAAAATATCCTCAAAATATTTTTCATTTCTCATATTCGGAAAGTGATGTATATTTGAACTGAGCAGCGGGTCCAAAACTCTTCGTTCCACCCTAGGGTGGAAAAGTAATTTAAAAATAGAACTGAATTAGGCAATGAAAAAGTTTACAATAGTTAAAAACAAATGGTTTAAAAAAAGTTGCAGCCTTGTAGGGCGCATTCACGAACAACAACAAAACACGGTATAAACAGCCATTGCAAAATTAAAAACATTAGGCGGAGCGGCCGGCGCGCGACGCGACGTGTTCCAAATTTAAAATAAGAAAAACTATAAAATATTGGAGGGAGACTTACCTAACTCTGTGACTTTGAGCTGTGTGTGCCGTATTAAAGTTTTGTGTTGATTTTGTATAATACTAAAAATGAGATTAAAACTAAATCAAAAAGTTCAAATAAAATAAAAGAAACAATAAAACTACGCTGTAATTCGCCTACAGGAAACAACTACTTCAGGAGAGTCTCTGCCATGGATTTACCGTCTTATCAAAGACCAAAGAATATCTCCAACTTTTACAGGCATCCAACAAAGCCAAATCTGTCATCATAATAATTTATATCCAACTGTAAATATTCCAAGCGAATTTAACTTTAAATTTCACAAATTGTTCTAATTTTTCTAGGTTTTTAAAGGTAAGTTGGTTATAGGTAATAATTATAAGGTCTACCAATATAGTTACTGAGTAGGTACATGTTTTTATTAATAAACATTTTGGAATAACTAAGACTTTTTTTACATTCCTGAAATTCTAAATGAAAAGTAGAGTGTTTAACACGGGTAAAAGTCATCAATTCCAATCTCGAACTATAGCCGCCCTCGCTATGCTCGGGCGTCTAAATATCTCGAATGGGAATTGCTTCCTTTTGACCCTCGTATAACAATCTACTATTTTACAGCTAAGATAATATACGAACTGCACCTTTTTCGATTGTATAATTTTGAGAATGCACAAACCTGTGTTAAGTTCGAAAAAAAATCGAATTTCGAACTTTTTTACGAATGTGAACTTCTATTACGTGAGAATTTGGTCCCTGGAGGTTTATTTACACCGGTTTTTATTGTTTTGGCATCTCGAGGACCCGTATAAAAAATTACTTAAAGGAGAAATAATTGTTTTAACTCCTGCTTAAAAAATACGGTTTCAATTCTTTAAACGAAAACATTGCAATGCAATTTTTATGTTCATTCATCAAGTATTGTTGTATGGTCTGTGATTTATCATCAATCATTTTGTTTCGTTTGCAAAAGAATTAAGTTTCAATTTCTTGGGCAAAAACATTGTGCAATGATTCAAAAGATCTACTAAACAAAAAGTTTTCATTATTTCTTAACTTTACTGAAGTTTACTTAAAAGTAAATACTGAACTACCTACACTCTTTCAAGAAGTATTATCAACTTTTCGTATAAATTAACTTATTAATATATAAATATCCTATAAAATATAAGAATTAAAGAAAGATTTTAAACGGAAAATAAAAAAAAATAACTTTGTTAGTTAAATAGGTTGAAATAACTATTAAAAAGTGGTCTAAGTATTAAGTTAGTAGATGAGTTAAGACTATGATGAATATCATGTGCGATTTGGTACCTTATACAACGATTTCAGTACTTTCCACTAGTATACGGCTTTAATGTTCTCGCAATCCTATTATGGCTATGAATTCCTTACGACAGCCTGTGTAGTATGGAACCACGTCAGCTGTCTGCCACTTCCGTCCGGTTCCGGCGAGAGACGGTCGATATCGAATGCTGCCTCACTAGGTATGTTATTCACAGATTGTGAATTATGAAAGGGATGTATTTAATAGTACTTTTAATTTGATGAAACCAGCTATAACATGGTATATCGTCACTTTAAAATAATGATAGATCTATAATTTAATACTATCACTACAAAAATAATGTGTGTTACATTATTTTTAAAGTGCATTTATATATTCCCCATTATGAAACTTAAAGTACCAGTTTTAATGTGCATACAACTAGGTACTTTACGACATTTTATCCAATAATAAATAATATATCTACTTACTAGAAAAAATACGACTCGCACCAATCATATTCTCGGACGGGAATCAAACCCGCGACCTTTGGAAGTCTGGTCCAATGCTCTGATCGCTGACCTACCGAGTCACTGTAGTGGCATCATCGAATTTATTTTAGCATGTAAATGCTTAAATCTCAAAATAAAAAATTACGATATTTTTACCCAACTGCATAAGAGGGTTATTACCCGACTGCAAGAGGGTTATGTTTTTCGCGCGTATGTTGTATGTTTGTTTGTTTGTATGTAATATTCTTTACTACCTCATATTTTTAAACGGCTGAACGGATTTCTATGATTAAGATATCGTTAGATTTGTCTTGTCTTACTGCAATATGGGTGACAAATTAAAGGACTTATCATATTTCAAAAAGGTATATCATGACCGTAATATATAATAACTAAAATAATTATAAATATAAAAATAAAATAAAAATTAAAAACCCGTCTGCATAAAAAGACAAGTCAACTAAAAAGATGGAAACAAGATTAAATACTAAAGGCAACATAATAACATGCAGTCGGAGGCATATAATTCAAATCATTCACTTTCTTTATGCATGCCTCCGACTGCATGTCGCCGTCCCCAACGAACAGTATGGTAATAGGAAAATACAAATTTTACAGGAAACGGCAAAAACTGGTTTTTTACTAATATCTCGGAAATTATGAAACCTGTAAAGACCATTCTTTTACCAAAAAAAGGGGAAAAAATATGCATATTTTTTTATAAATTATTGTTTAATTGTTTAGTTTTTATAAAGGAGAAAACGTTAAAAATATACTTTACTGAAAAAGCATTATAGGATCGTCACGCTAAAGTAGCTTTACGATAGTGCTCGACGGAAATCACAAAACAATGTTACTATAGTAATGATGCATTATGATGACATTCGATGATAAAATGTGTTTAAATACAAATCGTAAGATGATATTGGAATTTTATTCACTGATGTGTCTGATATCAATATTACAGTAAAGATAAACTACTTGTTTGTTCGAGAAATTTTTAAAAAGATCTAAAATAGGTAAGTATATTGTACGTAAATAAAAGCTAAATTACTTTTGTGTAAATAACGTAGTAAGTATAAAATTATTAAGTATATTAATAATAATAATACATATAAGATATCAATAGGAAGTGATTTTAATTTACTAAGGTACCTCTTTAGCAGTGTTTAATCAATCCAACATTTTTATTACACGGGGATTATTTAGCTTTCTGCTCATGATCTGACAGGCAAACACCTAATTGCATAGACCTTCTACTGACAATAGACCCGTGGCCCTACCATGAGTTGATGCAAACTGTTTACGTTGCCGTAAACCGTAAACCGTTTTGTCTCTTTCACTCGCACTGACTGTGAGCAGTATATCCAATAGTTTACGGTAACGTAAACAGTTTGCATCAACTCATGGTAGGGCCACCGGTCCGTTACTCGGGGTCGGTTTCCACCCCTTGGTAGTTTTGACATTTGTGTGGTGGAGTCGGCGTCGGTGTATTCTCCACCCGACCCAAACCCAAGTGGTTCCCGGCGGATATGAAAGATATGATATTGTTTGAGAACATAAAGGTGCAGATTATTGAAAGCCCGTAAATCTTGGTATAAATTGGTTTACTTCAAAAATATAGATCGTTACAGTGCGAAGGTTGACAGGCAAGTAATGACGCGACACATTGATTGGTACGGTCGTATTATAACGCCTGCAAATTTGTTATAGCAATACGTTTATCAGCGGCTAAGTAGTCGAACTTGTGTAGGAGACGCCTTAACATGCTCCCCGCCGTTGAAAGGTACTTTCAACAGTCTATTCTTGAAGTTCCTCCGCCGTGGGTAGGGGACAAAGTCGAACAAAGGGACGACGCACGCAGCCCCTGACGGTGTTGACATCAGCTACCCTCGCGATGCCATCTGGACCAGGAAAGAGACGCAGCACGCGCCCAAGTCGCCACTGGAGCGGGGATGTGTTGTCTTCAGCCAGCAGCACCATGTCGCCGACTTTCAAATTAGCTGGATTCGTACGCCATTTCGTGCGTTGTTGCAATTCGGTGATGTATTCCTTTTGCCAGCGTTGCCAAAAGTGCTGTCTGATTTTCTCCAGTCGCTCGTATCGCTTGAGGTTGCTTTCCTTGCATTCAGTCAGCGCTGGAGTAGGAAGTGCAGTAAGAGGCCTTCCTATCAAAAAGTGTCCGGGGGATAGGGAAAGGAAATCGTCAGGACTGGATGAAAGTGGACACAAGGGACGGCTATTCAGAATGGCCTCCACTTGCGCAAATAAAGTGGAGATTTCCTCGAATGTAACATGACTGTTACCAATTACACGTTTAATATGATATTTTGACGATTTGATTCCGGCCTCCCAGATGCCACCGAAATGAGGAGCGTAAGTTGGAATGAAATTGAATTTAATGCCTTGTTGACTTGCAAAATCAGAGAAAGAATCTTTATTTTCGTTTAAAAATGCTCCTATTTCTTTAGCAGCGGCCACAAAATTGCGCCCATTATCGCTATATATTTCCGCTGGTTTTCCTCTCCTAGCTATAAATCTTTTCAATGTCATTATGAATGCATCTTTAGTTAAGTCGCTTACCGCCTCGAGATGTATACACTTATAACGCAGACATACAAATAAACATAAATAACATTTCGTAACACGACTCCCGCGACCCTTGCGGTTTAGCACGAAGTATGGTCCAGCGAAATCAAGACCAACGGATAAATACGGGAAGCCCGGATTAATACGTGCGGCAGGTAAATTACCCATTTTAGTTTGTAAAGTTTTACCTCGCATGCGCCTACATCGCACACAGTTGTTAACTGTACGTCGAGCGAGACGTCGACCATCTACGGGCCACACGGTTTCTCGTACCGTAGCTAATAATAATTGAGGACCCGCATGCATGTGATTGTAGTGTTCATGAATGAAATATAATTTAGTAAGTTTGTGTGACGCATGGAGTAATATGGGATGCTTTTTCTCATAAGTGTAGCTAGACGAATCTATACGTCCACCCACTCTAATTAAATTATTCGAATCTAAAAAAGGTGATAATGATAATATTTTGTTGTGATTATTGAGTTGCTTATTACTTAACAATAATTGGTATTCATTCGGGAACGATTCGCGCTGAGCGATAAGACACAATGAGTGGAATGACTCACGCAACTCGCTAGCTGTTAACAAACCGGTCCGCTTGTTTACACTATTTTTTAAATTAAATATAAATCGTAAAACATAGGCAAATAATCTGTTAATTTTATTGAAATTCGAACAATTATCAAAATTGATTATTGTTGTATTATTTATTGTTACTGAATGTGATTTAATTTCCGGCAATATCACTGGTTCCGTGACCTTGAGTGTTGGCCAGTCTGTTTCGTTATTACGTAAGTAGTTAGGACCGAACCACCACAAATCCATATTTATCAATTGATTTGCGTTTACACCCCTAGATATAAGATCAGCCGGATTGGAATCCGTCGGAACGTATCTCCAAGCGGACGGATTGGTTAATTGTGTGATTTCATAAACTCGATTACTAACAAATGTTTTTAGTTTACTTGGGTCACTGTTTATCCAACTTAAAACCACGCTGGAATCACACCAGTGCACCACCCGATCCGGTTTATAGCGAAGTGAATCTAGTACACACTTAGTTAACCGACTGGCGAGTAGGGCTGCGCTTAGCTCGAGACGTGGAGTGGAGCTGGGTTTAAGCGGTGACACCTTAGATTTAGCGCAAAGCAGACGAACAGCAACTTCGTTATTATTATTTGTAGATTTCATGTAAATACAAGCCCCGATCGCCAAATTAGAGGCGTCACTAAAGGAATGTAACTCGATAGTCGTTGGTGAATCACACAACACCAACCTTGGGATGTGTAAATTGGATAAGCATTTAATATTTTTTGTAAACTTAATCCATTCATCTTTTGTTGTTTCTGGGACAGGTTCATCCCAATCAATCTTTAATTTCCATAACTTTTGTAACATAATTTTAGGTTGAATAACAATCGGACTTAGCAACCCTAAAGGATCGAAAATCTTAAACGAGTTAGACATAATGAACCGTTTCGTTATCACTTCGTTTTCGTAAACAATATTTTTTAATGGAAAATGGAATGTATCGTCAGAAGGTGTCCAACCGAGCCCGAGAGTACTTGATGACTCACTGATAAGCAATTTATCTTGAGTATTTTTGTGAATATCGTCGAATATTTGTGGGCAATTACTTTTAAATTTCCTTAAATTAAAACAACCTGATTTTAATGCCTTTGAAACTGATTGTTGTATGTATTTTAACTGATCGATGTCGTTACTACCGGTAATGAGGTCATCAACGTAATGATCCATCTGAATAATAGTTTTTATGAGCTTATCATTAGTTTCTTCGCCAAGTTGCCATAAACATCGCGTGCTTAGATAACTGGCACTGGCGGTACCGTACGTAACGGTATTTAAATTAATTGTTTGTATAGGCTGAGACTCGTTCTCGCGCCATAATATCAATTGTAAATTACGATCATGCTCATTCACTAACACCTGGCGGTACATTTTTTCAATGTCACCAGTGATTAAAAATTTGTATTGCCTAGCCCTTATTAAAATAGAAAATAAAGAATCTTGTATGTTCGGGCCTACTCGCAATATATCGTTTAATGAATAGCCAGAAGTGGAGGGGGCGGAGCCATCAAATACCACTCGGAGTTTGGTCGACTCGCTTTCTTGTTTTAAGACCGCGTGATGGCAAAGATAATACTTTGGTTCCGTAGATTTATTTATGCTATTATTAGTAAAAGATAAATGACCTAACGCGGCATATTCGTTAATGAATTTAGAATATTCTAACTTTAATGTTGGATTTTTATGAAATCGCTTTTCTAAATTGAGAAAGCGTTTTTTAGCCAAATAATACGTGTCGCCAAGACAATCAGCGTTATCTTTCATTGGCAACCGTACACAAAATCTACCAAATTGGTCTCTAGTGGTGTTCGTTATAAAATGATTTTCGCAATATTGATCATTTTGACTTAAAATAGGTTTGTTGGGAACTTCTTCCAAGTCCCAAAATTTCGTTAACAGATTTTCTAAATTTTCATTTTGTGAATTAGATATAGTTGCGTGATTGCAATGAATGGTTTTGTGAGAAGTTACTAAGTTAACGGGGCCGGCTACGATCCAGCCTAATTGTGAGTTTCTTAGCTTTGTAGTGTTGCTATTTCCTACGGAACGCTGCTCGTTACCTAATATGTCCCAGACTAAATCGGCTCCAATCAAAATGTCAATCGGAGCTGGCTCATAGAATTTAGGATCGGCTAGCTGTATATCCTTAGGAAGGTTTAATTTTTTAATATCAATAGGACATTTCGGCAAATGACCGGTTAATTCGTTTAAAACAAGACAGTTTAATGATGCTAGATAATTAGTGTTTATAGATTTAATTTGTATGTTGCAGCTATCGACAGCTTGATTTGAGGTTACGTTACCTATGCCAATGATTTTAGTTGCAGTGATAGGATTTGATTTAAGTGAAAGTCTGGTCTTTAGGGACTCAGTGACAAATGAGGATTGACTGCCACAGTCTAGTAAGGCGCGAACTTTAATCTTTTGCTGATTAAATGGATTCGACGCCTCGACTATGGCAGTAGACAAAAGCACGACCTGATTGGCGTGGTTGGAATAATTAACAACTGTTTCGATTTGCTCTGTTTGTTCATCTGTGGTTAAAAGATTATTTACTGATACTGGACGGTGAAGTAAACTATTGTGTCTGCGTTTACATTCACGACAAGGTCCCAATCGACACTCGTTAGTAGGGTGACCTTGTCTAAGACAATTCATACACAACTTGTATTTTTGCACATCTCGTAACCTCTCATCAACGCTTTTGGATTTAAATGTAGGACAGTCGTAAATTCTATGACTTTCATTGCAAATAATACATGTGTAGTTTATAGATTTGTAATTATTATTATTTTTGTTATGATAACTTGAACTTAAAAATGACTTTGTGTATGTACTTTGCCCTGACCTCTGATTGTTATTATTATTATTAGGTGTAAAACGTGTATGAGATGTGGAAGGTTTCGACATGTCATGCTTGTTAGGATTAAGCGACTCGAGCACTTCCGCACGCTCGCTTAAAAACTTATAAAATTGATCTAAAGAAGCCACATCACCCTCTAATGTTTTGCGATGCTCTTCCCATTTCGTTAATGTAACATTATCTAATTTTGACGACAACATATAAATAATTAATACGTCCCACTTATCAGTTGGTTGCCCTAAACTCGCTAGCGCACGTAAATTTTTTGTGACATGGTCAATTAAATACCTAAGGGACCGTTCAGACTCGCGTTGTATCGGTTTGAAGCTAAAAAGTGAATTTAAATGATGATTGATAAGAGTTCTTTTGTTATTGAAACGATTAAATAATAAATTCCAAGCTTCCGTGTAATTTGCACTGGAAACTTCAAGGTTTGAAAGTACGCGCGCTGCGTCAGCTTCCAAGTAGGATAACAAATAATGGAATTTACTAATTGGCGGTATGCGCTCGTTGTTGTGAATTAAACTCGTAAAAGTGTCTCTAAATTCTAACCAGCGGAAATATGAACCATCGAACTTAGCGATTTGAATTTGAGGTAGTTTCATGCCTAACTCTTTATGCTGCTCAGCGCAGCACGAAGTGTTATGCATGGAATTGCGCCTTTCGCATTCTTGTTTTATAGAAAATGACTCAACTATTCTCTTGGCTATAGCTATGTTTTTTATGAAATCGCGTTCAATGGTTTCGCGTTCATCAATTTCGGACATAATTTTTTCAGGAATTAAAACTTCGATCTCGTTTTGCAAGTCATCAAACCTCACTGATAATGATTCAAACTTTGCTAATTTTAAATTTAATTCTGTTAACTGTATATCGTCTAAAGTGTCTTGGTTAGTCACACTATTCACGTAATTCTTAAATTTAGTGATTTGCCCTTTGATGGACACTCTTTTTGTTAATAATTCTTTATAACGCTTATCTTCTGTAGATGTAGATGTCGATGTCGATGTAGACATTTTGCAAAATTAAAAATATAAATGTAAAAATTACGCGATAAAAATGTAAAAAATGATAAGAAAATGTAAATAATGTAAAAACGCTCACGTTCCTCGTTTCGATGTCACCGTTTCACAGGAGGCTCCGATCGCGATCAGCCCTTTGCCGCCGACCACAACCCAGAACTTCACAGAACCACCGTGAATCACTTGTATACGCAGGTGCGTGAGAAGTGATTGCTATTTTTGCCCTGGAATTATCGGCAAATGTGTGAAAAACTATGAAATCACTTTCGATAAATTTTGTATGGGGGTATGTCGATGAAGAAAATTATGATGAAATATTTGATTTACGGAACAAATAGCACAATAATCTACACAAAAACACTTATTTATGCAAATGAATTCTATTCTGAATAGTTTTAAGATAGAAAGGAATAGGTTTTTTATGGAAATTGGATGAATAAATGAGTTAGGTGAAATGAAGGAGGACACTTATCTTTAGGTGAACCTTGCTGCACGGCGTGATGCTTTGGCTACACCACTGATCCACTCCAGATCCTTCGGCGTCTCTGGATGCAACTTTGTCCACTGGAAACTGTGGTCGAACTCCACCTTAGTGTTCCCGGCTTGTATTGCGCAACGTTGTTGGCGCGAATTCCGTCCTTCGTATTTCGATGTTTTCGTAATATTTTTGCCGTATCTTGATAACGGTTTTCTCATGGGCCACCAAATTATGTTTGAGAACATAAAGGTGCAGATTATTGAAAGCCCGTAAATCTTGGTATAAATTGGTTTACTTCAAAAATATAGATCGTTACAGTGCGAAGGTTGACAGGCAAGTAATGACGCGACACATTGATTGGTACGGTCGTATTATAACGCCTGCAAATTTGTTATAGCAATACGTTTATCAGCGGCTAAGTAGTCGAACTTGTGTAGGAGACGCCTTAACAGATATGAAAGATGCAATGATTTTTTACGTCTTATCCATGGCGGCAAGTATGCTTTTCTTGTAGCGATCCCTCAGCTTGCGCAGATGCTGTGACCGATGACGTGCCTCTATCTCTAGCAAAGCTCACCCTTGGTTTAATACCAAATGTAGAGATTCAGTAGCGTCGAAACATGCGGCATGTCTTGCCTGGGTTGATGCTCAATCCCCTAACGCTAGAAATACACATAAAATTAAGAAAGCCATTTAAAAAGGCCGAGCCCTGCAAAAATGGTTATTCTCGCTACGACACATATAAGCCGAATTAGGGGAAAAACTTGCTTCTAAAGCTTTACCCATCTGGCAAAATTGGTCGAGGTCAACTTCTGCAGTTCCTCTATGCCTCTTCTGCTGAAACCAGACGGATATTTGGCGCATACTGCCAAAGAAAAGGCATATTTATTTGCCGAGTGTTCGCGTTTAGATCCTGGCAATGCTGTACTATAGGGTTCACCAAGTTGGAGACCTCCTCAGTGGCCGTCAACATGGGTTTTGTCGAAACCGGTCTCAAAAACCGGAACCGGAAACTGGTTCGACATGATAGCCTTATTGGCAAGCTTTCATCATATGGACTTCCCATCGGTTTGTGTGACTGGATATCGGACTTCCTGAGGGATCAGTCGATTCGATTTGTTATTGATGGCTGCTCGTTCGACCAGTTGGCTATCAATGCTGGAGTCCTTCAAGGATCGGTACTCTCTACAACGCTGTTCTTGCTGAATATTAATGACCTGTTAGTATATAGTATAGTGACCCGGTATTTTGAGCTACGCAGATGATGGCATTGTTGTAGAGAACTACATTACAATGACGAGCCGGTGCAGAACAGGTTCAAATGTCTTAAGGAGGCGATGGTCAGACGCATATACCTATCACTGCTGGCAGTCTCCGAATGGGGCGATACCAATCTGGTCAGGTTCAATTCATAAATAACGCAGGCGTGTCTGTTCTCTGCTAAAAGGAGTAATTTCGACTTGACTCCTACTTTCCGAGGTATATCCGTGCCGATTTCTAAACAACTAGAGCTTTTCGGCATGTCATTGACTCCAACTCTCAATTTTTGTTTAGTTTGCAAAACCTTTTGGGTACCCAACTCAAATATTGTACGAGGAAAGTAAAGTTCTTAGCGTGCGCCAATTGTTTATATTAAAAACATCCTTAAAGTTACACCGTGCAGTTGTAAATGGAACCGATTATCATAAAATGCTCAACCGTCGTGTGTTTAAAGTTGAATATCCGTCAATAAAAACAACTTTTGCTAGACGGTTCAGTCCATTTAAAGATCACCTTGTCTATAACAGAGTGGTCAGCCACTGTGATATTAAAAGATGCACTGTAAAAGCAGCAAATAAGAAAGTCACACAGTGGCTGACTACTATGTCATATGACGCGACGGAAAGTCTTATGGTTAAAATCGGATAGATAATTGAACAGCTATATATCGCAGGTTTGAGTTGAGACATCAAAAATGTTATAATTTAAATTGTTTACTTATATTATATATATATTTCTTAATTATTGTTATACATGTATACTTATCTATTCTTTTTACTTACATTTATGAAAAATATGTTATTATAAATTAGCATCTTAATTTACTTAAACTCATAAGTCCTTTTTTCTTGTGTTTTAGATAACCGAACCGAACAAATTGAATTTTGGTCAAAATGCAATTGTTAAACGTAACCGGTACCCACAGGACAGGCTTAGCCTATTGTGGGGCCATTAGATATAGTTAAATTTGTACAACATTTCTGTCAATAAATACATTTTCATTTTTCATTTTCATTTTTCATTTTGACGCTTTTATCGAAAATAAAACACAATTGGCATCTAAAAAAAGCTTGGCGTTCGGGCAAAGGTGAGAAAGTACTTTACTATTACAGGAATCGGTTCAAACAATTTTCACTCGAACAATATTGTAATGGCAGCTTACTCTAAAAGATTTAGTCTGATAGTTGGGTAATAGATCAGTGCGTCATTAATCGTGTAAAATTTTCATTGATGTCTTTCGTTGAATATAAACACAAAGATCTTTACAGAATGTCTAAATCTAAAAGTATCAAGAGCAATGTCTTGAAAAAAACGTCAATAATGTATTCGGGTCTCAGCATAGCGAATCTGCGATAAAATGCAATCTATCGTAATAAGCTATTACGATATTGTTCGTTGGGGACGGCGATGTTATTATGTTGCCTTTAATATTTAATCTTGTTTCCATCTTTTCAGTTGACTTGTCTTTTTATGCAGGCGGGTTTTTTATTTTTTTAATTTATTTTCTTTCCCATAAAGATCTTCGTTCCTGCCAAATTTCATCAGTCTGGGACTCCGGGCTAAATACAGTAATTTCAAAAATATTTAATTAAGTTTGACCTAATTCATAGTAGAGTTGAGTCTTAAGTGATTTTCATTCCGTAAAATTGTGACAAGGACTCTGTTTATATGGAAATAAGATCGATATTAACAAGCGTGGATGCGACAGGCGAGGTCTGCGATGGGGTGGCATGGCTCGTTAGGCGATTTCCTCGCGAGTGGATGGGCTTCACGCAAATGACCAGAAAGAATTGTACTTACAGACCCTTTTAGCGAAATACGGACGGTATCTGAACTTCGGAGCATTGGAAATGCAAAATGCGCGTACTTTCCCTGTTTGGTAATCTGGGGGCTAATTGTCTGATTTCAAAATCTATCACAATCGCTTTCATTTGACAGATGGATGTGACACATTGCTGCATTTCTGTGGTAAGTTTTTATTTATGCCAAAAAGAAGCATCAATGTATTACATCTTGAAAGCGATTGCGATAGATTTCGAAATTAGACAATTTAAAGGCTAATTATTGAAATCCTTACTACTATTATATATTCTGTGCTAATATTATAGATACGAAAGTCCGTTTGTTTGTTTCTTTGTTACACCTTCACGTCTTAACTACTGAACCGATCATCATGAAATTTTGCATACACGTTCTCAGGGTTACAGTAAAGGACATACCCTTTACCCCGAAAAAAAAGGGTAGTTCCCGAGGGACAGCAAAAATCTTTCCACGCAGACGTTTCCAAAATCACATTAGTTAAAATTTATTGTTTACGCTAACCAGCGATTTTCTAAACGGCAAATTCACTAAAGTAGGTAAATTTTTCGAAAGCGAATTTCATTCTCGAACTTTTCATTCACACCTGCATTTCAAAAATAAATTATTCTATTCTATTCTCGTTTTGACAAATGGGCGAGTTTTTAATAAAATTATAAAAACTTGAAGAGTCCATACGATTCATTGCGTTGTTGTTTACTCACGCTTATCATCATAAGTTACTCCAAAGCAATCAATATTTCCTAATATTCACTGACAAAATAATGATGACTTGTTATCAACTTCATCGTACAACAATGTTGTAATATAATTTGTTTTGATTTGCACTGATTTATGGATGATTCGACCTCTATGGTCGAGTGGCTTGGCTACACACAGGTTCTCTGGTGTCACCATTTCTGAGGTTTGGGGTTCGAGGGTTTGAAGGTTGCTGTGTTAATGAACACATTTTTTTTAATTTTTTTTGTAAATCTATTTGAACAATTAGTTAATTAAGATCTTAAGTAAATGCGACGACAGTAACAAATATATTTGGAAACAGGATATTTAATACAGAGCAAAAATCTGCCCCCCAAGCCAAAGTAACATTTGCAAAAGAGATTGGGACCTTAATGACCCGCTTCGCGGACACAAATGAAACATATGGTAGGTAATTTTTAGACAATTTCACGTAGATTATACATATGTAACTTTTTTTTCATTAACTTATGGGAATGTTGAGAAAATGATCAAAATGTTTTAAGTTTAGACAATACTTAGATTGTGAAAAATTGTTTTCTTGCAGTGATATAATCATTATTAATAATACAATTAGCTATGTAGGTATTAAGATTAAGTAACTTAGTACATGTTTAATTTTTATTCATATACAGGACGGATTTTCATATGTGAACCTAGAGGGAAAGTACTCTAAATAAAGGAGTTAGGAGTTTTTGCTCAAGAGAGACGTTACTTTATTTTGAATAAGAAGCAAAACTGCTTTCAAATCTTTTTGAAAATCCGGAAACCGAAACGACACTGATTCAAAAAATTACACCCTGTACTGTTATGATACCAATCAATAGGGTCACTCGTAACAATTAAATCTTTCTAAGAAACATACTATCTTAAATTAAAGGAAGATCATGAAAAAAATACTAGTTTTTTCATATAAAATATTTTCCAAGATAGGTATCTCAATCTTCCAGTGGCCCACAATAATGCGCTTTCAGCCAGTACACCTGGACGTCATTAGCTTTAAAATAAGGTATGATTCATCTATGTTTGCTGTAGGTAAGTTGTCCATAGTAAAGGTCCCAATATTCTTTTCGCTATCGCTTCGGGATTTGACGTTTTAAAATAATTAGATTCTTAACGAAACCTTACGTCAATCCCATACATGTTTCGAAAGCGAAGCGATAACGACGATTAGCGAATGTTACTTTGGCTAGGCCCTCTGAAGTGTGACATTGCTTCAGCATTTTAATTAACACAAACACATACAATACAATACTCGAACATTTCATTATAATCTAAGTACCAAAAGTGTGGAGCTCGATGGCGCAGTGGTTTAGCGCCTGGCCCAGCGATTGCTGAAGTTAAGCAACGTTCGCAAGGGTCGGTCATGGGATGAGTGACCAAAAATGTATTATCTCGACCTCCTCCGTGCTTCGGAAGGCACGTTAAGCCGTTGGTCCCGGCTGCATTTGCAGTCGTTAACACCCACCAATCCGCATTGGGCCCGCGTGGTGGGTTATGGCCCGTCCTCCTTACCAACCCATAAGGAAGGCCTGTGCCCCAGCAGTGGGGACATCAAAAATGGCTGACGGACTAATATAAGCACCAACATAATATTTACATCGGTAGGTATTATTTAATTAGTGATATCTGTGTTGGTATTAGCAACATTTAGGCAACGATATATCAAAACAAAGTTTAGATGCGTTATGCGCCAACATCATGCAATTTAAAACAGCGACAGGTACTGCAGATACACACATTGACATATTACATCAATAGTGGGACAAAAATGAACGCCACCATACGGAATCCCTGTCGTTAGAAAGAGATAAACAGACATCATAAGTTTCGTCTGATACGCTGCATGCTCATTGGCGCGTCTCGCTCTTTGTAAAAAAATGTCCGATTAGAGTAATACAAAATACGAAAATACATTTTACGGTTAAATACAGTACTTACGTGTGAAATGAAACATTTTTCCGATCTCTGACTGTTGCTGTATAATTTGCACATCGTTTATAGACGCAGGAAGGTATTTTTGATCAGAATGTCACGGTTTTTTAGTGTCTGACTGACGAGAGTGGTGTGTGTTTACGTGTCACGAGCCTGTGCCTGACTAATTGAATGTCGGGCAATTACCTTACTTTCGACTTGCCATTGTGGAGTGCGGGTAACGCATCTAAACTTTGTTTTGATATATCGTTGCATTTAGGCCTATTCTGTGATTTACGTAAGTACCTACAATAAAACATCAAGATTATCACATTTGTAAAACTGCGCTATCTATCACCTTGATGGATGGATACAATGAGCCCGCATGTAATTCCTTACTACAATATTATAAATGAAGTTTGTTTGTTTGTTTGTCACACTCAATCGATTGTCAGGGTGTGCAGGGACATGACATAGGGTAGGTAGGTACCTACAATCCACGCAGACGACATCACTGGCGGCTGTTAGTAAATATATAAATGTAAGGATTTACGTAGTTTTTGCTAACCGGTAAATTATAAATATCAAATCCATAAGCGTCAGAGCTTAGGGTCAAGGTGGCACACCGAATAAGGTCAGGAACAAACACAATTTTTTTTCAAGATCAGCACCGTCACCGACGCCGACAATGTCTACCTAGCGAAGAGCCTCGTCTCGTTATGTTCCCTGGGCGTGAGCTTGAGGTGCACGCCGTGGAGGGCCTGCGTGACGATGGAGCGAGGGTTAAAGACGAGCTCGGAGGATATGCCGGCCGCTAGCGTGACGTCGTACGCCTTCAGCACCGTCACCGACGCCGACGATGTTTACCTAGCGAAGAGCCTCGTCTCGTTATGTTCCCTGGGCTTAAAGTGCACGCCGTGGAAAGTCTTCGTGACGATGGAGCAAGGATTGAAGACGAGCTCGGAGGGCATGCCGTCCACAACGCCGACAACGTCTACTTAGCGAAGAGCCTCGTCTCGTTATGTTCCCTGGGCGTGAGCTTGAGGTGCACGCCGTGGAGGGTTTGCGTGACGATGGAGCGAGGGTTGAAGACGAGCTCGGAGGGTATGCCGGCCGCCAGCGTGACGTCGCACGCCTTTAGCACCGTCACCAACGCCGACAACGTCTACTTAGCGAAGAGCCTCGTCTCGTTATGTTCCCTGGGCGTGAGCTTGAGGTGCACGCCGTGGAGGGTCTGCGTGACGATGGAGCGAGGGTTGAAGACAAGCTCGGAGGGCATGCCTTCCGCCAGCTCGACGTCGTACGCCTTCAGCACCGTCACCAACGCCGACAATGTCTGCATCTTCGCGAACCTCATGCCTGCAAACAACAACATTAATAAGTAAAAAAACCGGCCAAGTGCGAGCCGGACTCCGGTTCCGTACCATTATCTATCTATACAACATACATAGGTACATGTGACAGACAGACAGACGGATAGTGCAGTCTTAGTAATTTGGGTACGGAACCCTAAAAAACTAGCGTTACATTACATTTGGAATTTTTATGCACCAAATGACAAGCTTATTATTGCACTCATAAAAACAGTTACACAAAAATAAATTGAGATATGTACACAAAGGAGGACTTATCTCTAAAAGAGATCTCTTCCAGCTAGGGTTGCCAACATGTCTTTGGCGAAATATAGTATTTTTCAAATTAGGCTATAAAAAATATAGTACACTTAAAAAAATATAGTATTTAATAGGCAAATATTTTTTTTTTACTTATTTATTTTTATAAAAACTATATTTTTTCAGTTTTTGCATTATTCAACAAGTTCTGGATATTTTTGTATCTTTCGCTTTTTAATCGGCGTTAGCGGCGCACTTGAATTGAACTTGACGCACTTTCGTTATCGCTACCACTTTCCATAGCTAATTTATCTAAGACTTGACTTATATTTCTCAAAGAAAGAACAATGTTATATTTTGCAGATGATTACCAACAAAGTCTCAAAACAAAAATAGAGCATGACCAAACTATCGTTTGAAGCTTTTGAATTTGACATTGATGCAATAAGACAGATACGTTCAGAATTCAGATACGATATAACTATACACTAAACGCTATCGAATCAGTCAAAATGCACGATCACAAATAAAAAAAAATAAAGATTTGTTTCTTACCGTTCGATATAAAAAAGATAGTATTTTTGCGTACTATATATTTCTTCAACAGTATATAGTACGCAGATTCGAAATATAGTACAATACTATATATTATAGTACGGTTGGCAACCCTACTTCCAGCCAACCTGAGAACGTGTTCGAGATTTCGATATTAAGCTTACAGAGCTTACAGAATGAATGTCCGAAAAAAAACAAAGCTGAATATTTTTTTATAGGTAGGAAAAGGAATAATAGCTCCCTTAATTAGAAAAAAGTTTCAGAATATTCGGTTGCATGAAAATTAAAAAAAAAAGTCTCATCGCTTTCACAAATGTACGAAAGTAACAGCAGAATGGAGATTATACCTTTGCCACCACCTGCCACAACCACAACACGTACTTATTAATAAAAAAAAGTTTTAACATTTTGGGTTGAAACTTTTTTAAAACCATGTTGCGGTTATGGCAGCTGGTGGCAAAGGTATAATCTCCATTCTGCTGTTACTTTCGTACATTTGTGAAGTCGAAGTTACATTAATTAAAAAAAATATTCATGCAACCGAAATTTCTGAAATTTTTTTCTATTACTAAGGGAGCTTATTCCTACCTTAATAATATTCAGTCAATTTGTTTTTTTTCGGACATTCCCCATTATAGGTAGTTAGGTAGGTACCTAGTAGATAATAATATAGGTACAGACAGCGTGAAATTTAATCATTTGGTTCCCGCAGTAGGAAAAACATACAAAGCTCAATACCTAGAACAGCTGATTTATTTTTATTTTATTTATAAGGTACACCAACAGCATAATATACAAACATTCTTGTTCAAAGAAATAAAGGTATTGTTCTAGTATTTATGCCAATTATAGGTATACACAAAATTGGCCGAGATATATGAAAAGTATTTTTTTTTTAAATAATTCTAAATTACTTAATAAAGTTAAACTACTACACAATATGCTTTGTATTATAAAAATTTAATAAGAACACAATCATAGAAAATTTACTAACTTTCTTTTGAACGAATTTGAAGTATCCCCAAAAATATCCAGCCCAGGTAGGTATGTTTACAGTCATACGGTTGTAAGTGGATGATATTCTGGAGATTGGTTGATGAAAACCCAGATTTTTTCGCGATATCATAGTAGTTGGCCCCGTAGTAAAAGTTGCATGTAATCATGAGTGGTACCACCTCAACGACCCCACTGCAGGAACCAAATGATTAAAATTTCAGCTTGTATAGGTTATAGTTTCACAGGACGGCTAAGTGAACAGAAAAAATACTTAAAATTGTAACAACGTTTTTTTTAGTGAGAACAGTGTTAGTGTTAATTAATATGTAGCGTTGTGTTTTTTAAGTATGTTATAATAATTATCGACTTACTTTATCTTGTAGCCTTGTTCAGTAGGTATGGGATTGTTGACATGCGATAACGTAATGATAATATCGAAAAAATAAGAGTTTGTTGCCTATCTTCATTACTTATCTTCAGACTACCTAATTAAGTGTTTCCAAAACAATATTAATCAGTTTATTATTCATTTTATACAGGCTACCTAGGTATAATTGATGCCACTTAGATAAATAGGTACTTTAATCTTTGTATTTAGCTTGTAATTGCACTCGTCCGGATCTTTAATTGAAGGGTACCTAACCTAACTACCTACTTAGGTACTCGTAAATGGCATAAACACCAAGTAGGTGGTGTAACCACCATTGATGAATTTGCAGTTTCTTAATAGTTATCTATACTTATAACTAGTCAGTTAATAAGTACTTATTGCCTTAAGTTACGTATACACTTATCATCCTTACATACAACAGCACATTTTTTAAGATGAACTCGTGTAACGGATTTAGGATTCAATTAAACTTTATGGTTACATGAATCCTTGGGTATCATATAGAATCCTATTGAATGAAAGGCTACCACTTCATAGCTAAGCTAGCCATCCATATTGACTAGAAATACGAAATACTAGATACCTAGCCAGGTATCTATCGCCTAAAAATGTAGGTAGGTACATGAATATTTTTAGGCGATGTTTTTAGTGTCGTTTCCTTTACTAGCTTTTATAGTTTAAAATAAGTTTACAGTAACAAACACAGAGTTTGTTAGCAAATGACTGTTGGGTTTAGAATTGCAACACAAAAACAAAGAAAAAGATCGCACAAAACTCACCGATGCAAATTCGACCGCCGTCTCCAAAAGGTATGTAACTGTGTGGTATAATGTTGTCCTTCTCAGGTGGTAAAAATCTTTCTGGTCGGAATTTGTATGGCTCGGGGAAGAAGTTGGGGTTGTGATGTAATTGGTAGATCGGTATATGGACCCGCACCCCCTTGTCGACGGTGAGGCCGGTGGGAAAAGTGTAGTCCTCCATGACCTCGCGCGTGATCACTGACAGCACCGGGTATAACCGCAGGGTCTCGTCCACGCACGCCTCTGTGTATGGGAGCTCCGTCACGCACTCGTACACCAACTTGTTGTCGTGCTTCTTCAAGAAACCATCAATCTCCTCTTGCACCTTCTTCATAACATCCGGTCTCTTCGCCAGCTCGAAGAGCGTGTGACTCGAAGTCGTCGCCGAAGTCTCGTAACCGGCAGCGAAGAACAAGATGCTTTGAGCTATCATAAAATCGTCTGTAACTTCAACTTGCAGCTTTTTATTCCCCCCTTTCATGTTATAAATACTGTCGCCGACCACATATTTATTCGCTTTCAACTGTAAAAAGAGGTCGATGAAGTCCTGCCTCATCGTCGGTTTGTACTGGCGGCCCTGGAATACTTTGGTCAAAAATGTTTTAAAGAATACGTCTATCGTTGTAGGGAAACTTTTCAACCCCACCGCGTAGAAGAGTTTTGGCCAGATAGCTCTAGTGATGGTGACAAAACCTCTGAAGCGGGAGGCGTCGAATATAACTTGACCTATCTTGAGGAACGTGTTCGACTCGGGATCGTCCCCTAACGCGTCTATGTCCACTCCGAATGCGCACGAGCAGATACAGGCCATAGTGAATCTACCCATAAGCAATCGGGCCTCACAATCGGTTCTTATCTCGGGGTCAATGTCGAGCAGTTTCTCAAATTCGATTGCACACTTCTCTATGAGGTGGAACATGTTCTTCATTTTGGCCGAAGAAAACAGTGGAGTTAAGTTTTGCCGTGTGACCTTCCACGCGTCACCTCCTCCGAAGAATAAGTTTTGTGTGATGACTTCCTTGTGAGAATAGTTGGTAGCTTCTCTGCCGTGGAAGTAGAAAAAGTCCTTGGTTGTAACCAGCTTGACGATCTCAGGGTCTTGGATGAGGAGTACTGGTTCCGTTCCATAATACACGCCGACGTAAGGCTCCGTAGGAAACTTCCGTAAGATATCTTGGGTAACTTTTCCGAAGAATTTTTTTTGCAGTAAGTAATCTCCATAATTACCGACTATCGGTGTGGGCTCCAAATACGGAACATTTAATTTCTTCCAATAGTCAAACTTCCGTCTTGATAAGTATAACACTGAGAGAAGGATGGCGATGACAGTGGAAAACACCGCTGCCAGAAACATGACGACCAAGTATCAACACAGACTGTTAGTCTATTCAAATCACTTGTCCCTTATATAGTAATTGATATCTTCATCATTATGACGTTGACCATGTCTTATTTTTTCTTCGGATAACTTTTTTAGTTTGTGAATCGTAGTGATTAACCTAACCTAATTATTAAATACTATGTATATTTTTGATAATTACTCACTATAAGTAATTAGTTCTTGATAGAAAAAAATCGTACCTATGTGTGACCTATGTTATCTACATATTATAAATCAATGTCACTAATGTTGAAGACAAACTTAACTTGTGGTCACACGAATTATAATGATAAGTTTGTTTAATACGTAGGTACATTATCTACATATAGTGGCTGCAACTATATATAATGCGTATTATGTAGAGTTACGTGTGCATACTTTCGAGAACAACGTAAATATTAGTCTTGACCTTCGATCAAGAGGCTTGACTTAATTTAACTTGTGTAGGGTCGAGTGTTCAACGTTGAAACAGTCGGACACAGTGAAACAGCGCCATATTTTCCAAATATGACTTTGCCAGGTAATGCAGTATGCCTAGTCTAGACAACCTCATACACTCCCCGCCCCTCCCCAGTTAGCGTGCGCGCCGCTTTTGAAACGACATGTCTAAGAAGCGATTTTGGATTTTTTGACAAAAAAGTAAGATTTTTTTTCAGTTTTATTTGATTTCTCAGTTAAATACTACATTGAATTCCGTTTTTCTCATTATTACGTTGCTTTGTACATGTATCATAGATTCACGTGGACTAGATTAAATAATAAATTGTTCGATTTTGGTAGGTTATTTTTTGATATTATTGTAAAATACCCCAGGTGTCCAACCATGACACAGCTCAAGGGTGGACACAATGAAACAGTGTTTCCACTACTGCTACCTAATATTTGAGATTTTCAGTCTCATTAATCTTTAAATATGTATAATTTTACTTAAGATATTAATGCCTATTATGAGTAAATGTTGATTTTAAGTCGTTATTGCCTAAAAAAGGTTTACCTACGATTTAAAAAAAATTGAGACTCGTTAATCTTTAAGTCACTAAATAATTGTACCTGAGACAAACCTAGAGGTACTTTTGAAGTCTGAATAATTGTGTAATACTGTAAAAAACCTTTATTGATTGTAATTCAACAGATTTTATCATTTACTTGTTCCACTAAATATAAAAAAGTCAAAATAATTGACAGTGTTCCATTGTTGGACACAAGGTGTTTCATTGTGAACACCTAGGTGGACACAATGAAACAATTCCCATTTTCTTTTAAAAGTCTTCTTATTGGTTATGTATCTATTTATTTATGAAACTATAAATGCCATATTATACCTAATTGAGTAGACTCCGTTCCTGTAAAAAACGTAATTCATATCTACATAAATGAGAGAAATATGAGACTCAGAACTTTTGGTGTTTCATTGTTGCACACTGCACCCTACTTGTAAGTAAAGATTTATACATACTTTATTTTTTTATATAAATTTCAATGTAGACAATTGTTTGATTTTGAATTTTTACTTAGGTAGGTAATTTAAGTTAAGGTCACATTCTGCTGATATGGATCAATTCCGAAATAAATGATTTGTTTATTTATTATTATTATTATTATTTATACTAATTTTGTTTTTATTAACACTTATAACATGATAAATAATAATGAAAAAGGTCGCAAAAATGCACTGTTTTGAGTTTTCATTTGAAATCCCTAGTTTCATGGCTTTTTGGCGTTTTATTTGTTCTTTTTAATGACGATCCGCGTTTTGTCATTACGATGCGGTGGCAGGCAGCGTCGTGTCGCTAAACCAAGGAAATTATAAGTACTTCGTATAATTTTCTTGCGCTTAACAGAAAGCGACCAACGACAAAAGACTATAAAAATACACCTCAAACTTTATTGTTGTGTGAAAAATACCCTTACTAAAGGTTAATTTTCGAAAATGGGCAAAATTCAAAACTTATAAAAACTTGCTTTCTACTTTTAAAGACATTTGAATTCAGATAAATTTATCAACTTAATTTTAAAAATAATTATTACTTAAATTAAAACGTTTTTATTTTTTTAATTAACATTTTTATTGATTACGTAAGGGTCATATTTAAACAACAATAAGGCGATTCTCACACTGCCTCTGCGCCCCGTGTCGGTCGCGTCGTCGCGGGGCTCTGCTTATTGCACTGCACACTCGGCTGAGATACGGTATCATATACACGCTGAAATTTTAATCATTTAGTTCCCGTAGTGGGGTGGTCCCACTCATGATTACAAGCAACTTTTACTATGGGGTACACACAGGTTCTCGGGTGTGTCGTTATTTCTGAGGTTTCAGGTTTGTTTGAGGGTGTGAAGGTTGCTGGGTTTATGAAACACAGTATTTTTATTTTATTTTTTGTAAATCTTACTCATTTATTTTAAAAGTTAATTAAGATCTTAAGTAAATGCGACGACAGTAACAAATCAGTTTATTTGGAAGCAGTTTATTTAAAACAGCAAAAATCTAAAGTGTGACATTGCTTCAGCATTTTAGTTATCACATATTATAATACATTTAATTATCTAAGTACCTACATAATATTTACATCGGTATTGTTGATTAGTGATAACCGTGATTGCATCACAACATTAACAACACAAGCATCAAGATTATCACATTTGTAAATCTGCGTTATCGCCTCGATGGATAGATTCCATGCATCCTCTGTATAGAGGACTGTCCGCGACACCTAAGTTAAAAAGATGTCTGTTAAATTGTTGCGGCGAAATTGCGGTCTGCACATTTGTATAACTTAGCGCCTAGATGGATTTAATGCGCCTGCATGAAATTCGCCTTACTGTAATTTTTGACTTTTGACGACCTCCGTGGTCAAGTGGTTTGCACGCCGGTTTTCAAGGCGTCACCATCTCTTGAGGTCCCGGGTTTCATCCCCCGGCTGGGTCAATGTAGAAAATTAACTTTTCAATATTGTCTCAGGTCTGGGTGTTTGTGATACCACCGTTGTCTCTGATTTCCATAACACAATGATTTAGCTACTTACTTTGGAATCGGAGCAATGTATGTGATGTTGTCAAATATTTATATTATTTATTTATTTATTATATTTTATATTATAAATGTAAATTTATAATATAAAATAAAAGTAAATTTGATAGTTATACTTGCACGTCTTAACTACTCAACTGATTGTCAAGGTGTACAGGAAATGACATAGGGTACCGTCCATATATCACGGGCGGCAGCTAGTAAATATATAAATGTAAGGATTTAGTTAGGTAGTTTTTAGCTAACCATTAACTTATAAATATCAAATCCATAAGCGACAGAGCTTAGGGTCAAGTGGCACACCGAAAATAATTGCAAATATGTCTTTGTAGGGGGTTGGTCTGGTCTACTTAGCGAAGAGCCTCGTCTCGTTATGTTCCCTGGGCGTGAACTTGAGGTGCACGCCGTGGTAGGTCTGCGTGACGAAGGAGCGAGGGTTGAAGACGAGCTCGGAGGGCATGCCTTCCGCCAGCGCGACGTTGTATGCCTTCAGCACCGTCACCAACGCTGAAAATGTCTGCATCTTTGCGAACCTCATGCCTGCAAACAACAACATAGGTACGTAAATAAAGGTGTTCGTTTAGTGAAATTTGTTCAGTTTGATGGTCCCTATATCTACCATATTCTGGTTTAACCATTAATTCTGTTACACGTTGTATTATTAATATTATCATTCATTTTATATCTACCTATACCTACCTAGGTATAATTTCGATGTTCCTAATTGTATAAATTATGCCTCCTAAATACCTTAAATCTTTGTATCTAGCTTGTAAATGCAGGCTCGTCTGGATCTTTAATTGAAGGGCCTTATACCTACCTAGGTATCTTTAGGTACCTTCTAGGTAGCAAATGGCATAAACACCTGATGAATCTGCAGTTTCTTAACAATTATCTATACTTATTGGTACTAGACAGGTAATAAGTACTTATTGTCCTTAGTTATACATTATCATCCTTACATACAACAGCACCTTTTTATGATGAACTCGTGTAACGAATTTAGTATTCAATAAAACGTTATGGTTACATGAATCCTTGGGTATCACGATCACGAAGAATCCTATTGAATGAAAGGCTACCACTTCCTAGCTATTGACTAGAAATACAAAACACTGAAATACCTACATGATTATTTTTTAGCCGGTGTTCAATTTAGTGTGCCGTTTCCTTTGCTAGTGAGAGTTTAAAATAAGTTTACATAACAAACACAGAGTTTGTTAGTAAATGATGTTTGGGCCTAGAATTGCAACGAAAAAGATCGCACAAAACTCACCGATGCAAATTCGAGCGCCGTCTCCAAAAGGTAAGTAACTGTGAGGTATAATGTTGTCCTTCTCAGGTGCTAAAAATCTTTCTGGTCGGAATTTCTCTGGCTCGGGGAAGAAATCGGGGTTGTGATGTAATTGGTAGATCGGTATATGGACCCGCACCCCCTTGTCGACGGTGAGGCCGGTGGGAAAAGTGTAGTCCTCCATGACCTCGCGCGTGATCAATGGTAGCACCGGGTATAACCGCAGGGTCTCGTCCACGCACGCCGCCGTGTACGGAAGCTCCGTTACGCACTCGTACACCAACTTGTTGTCGTGTTTCTTCAAGAAACCATCGATCTCCTCTTGCACCTTCTTCATAACATCCGGTCTCTTCGCCAGCTCGAAGAGCGTGTGAGCGGAAGTCGTCGCCGAAGTCTCGTAACCGGCAGCGAAGAACAAGATGCTTTGAGCTATCATAAAATCGTCTGTAACTTCAACTTGCAGCTTTTTATTCCCCCCTTTCATGTTATAAATACTGTCGCCGACCACATATTTATTCGCTTTTAACTGTAAAAAGAGGTCGATGAAGTCCTGCCTCATCGTCGGCTTGTACTGACGGCCCTCGAATACTTTGGTTAAAAATGATTTAAAAAATACGTCTATCGTTGTAGGGAAACTTGTCAACCCCAGCGCGTAGAAGAGTTTTGGCCAGATAGCTCTAGTGATGGTGACAAAACCTCTGAAGCGGGAGGCGTCAAATATAACTTGACCTATCTCGAGGAACGTGTTCGACTCGGGATCGTCCCCTAACGCGTCTATGTCCACTCCGAATGCGCACGAGCAGATGCAGGCCATAGTGAATCTACCCATGAGTATTCTGGCTTCACAGTCAGTACCAATTTTGGGATCACTGTCGAGCAGTTTCTCGAATTCGATTGCACACTTCTCTATGAGGTAAAACATGTTCTTCATTTTGGCCGAAGAAAACAGTGGAGTTAAATTTTGTCGAGAGACCTTCCACGAGTCACCTCCTCCGAAGAATAAGTTTTGTGTGATGACCTCCTTGTGACAATAGTTGGTTACTTCTCTGCCGTGGAAGTAGAAAAAGTCCTTGGTGGTGACCAGCTTGACGATCTCAGGGTCTTGGATGAGGAGCACTGGTTCCGTTCCATAATACGCGCCTACGTAAGGCTCCTTAGGAAACTTCCGTAAGAGATCTTGGGTAACTATTCCGGAGTATTTTTTCTGCAGTATGTAATCTCCATAATTGCCGACTATCGGTGAGGGCTCTAAATAAGGTACATTTAATTTCTTCCAATAGTTAAACTTCCGTTTTGAGAAGTATAACACTGAGAGAAGGATGGTGATGATAGTGGAAAACACCGCTACCAGAAACATGATGACCAAGTATCAACACAGACTGTTAGTCTATTCAAATCACTTGTCCCTTATATAGCAATTGATATCTTCATCATTATGACGTTGACCATGTCTTTTTTTTTCTTCGGATAACTTTTTAGTTTGTGAATCGTAGGAATGGGGAATGTCGGAAAAAACTAATATTCAGAATTTCTTTTTCATAGGTAGGAATAAGCTCCCTTAGTAATAGAAAAATGTTTCAGAATTTTAGGTTGTGTGAAAATTTATAAATATAAAGTCTCTTCGTTTTCACAAATGTACGAAAGTGACAGCAGAATGAAGATTATACCTATTAGGTACCTTTACCACCACCTGCCATAACCTCAATACGTATTTAAAAAAAATCAATACAAAATGTCAAAACTTTTTTTTAATACGTGTATTGCGGTTATGGCAGGTGGTGGCAAAGGTATAATCTCCATTCTGCTGTTACTTTCGTACATTTGTGAAGTCGAAGTGACTTTAATTATTTAATTTTTTTTTCACGGAACCAAAAATTCGGAAACTTTCTTCTATTACTAGGTATATAAAAAAATATTCAGCCAATTTGATTTTTTTTTGGCACATTAATAAATACCTACTTAATTTAATTTTTTGGTACTTAATTGTTCACGAGAGAGAGAAAAAAACGTACCTATGTGTGAACTATGTTATCTACATTTATTAATCAATGTTGGAGCCAAACTTAAATTATGGTCACACGAATTATAATGATAAGTTTTTTACGTACCTAGGTACATTATCTATACTGGCCGCGACTGGCATGTGCGTATTATGTAGGTACCTAGTTACCTAAGTTAGTTAGGAACTTTTTAGACTTTTACTTAGTGTTGAGAAGAACGTAAATGTTTGGTTAGTCTTAATTCAACTTGTGTTTGTAACAATTATTTATGTTTATTTTTTATTTATTTATTTAGGTAACAAAAAGTCTTTAACAATAGGGATGTTGACTATTTTTTTTATTTTATGTTACATAAATTACCTCTCAAAAAAAGAAACATTGGTAAAAGAATTAATTCGCTAGCATGAAAACTGCCCGAGATATCACAGTGTGAAATGCACACAAATGGACTCGATCAAAAACGCTCCATACTAATGGCTTGCACGTTATGACGTCACGCCGTGCTAGTTTGTATGCAACGCATAGGAAATTTGTTCAGCAGCTATATTAAATATTGTGTTTATCAAAATGGTTTCTTCTACAAATTTGCTATACATTTTACGGACTAATTAAAGGTATCATTTATTTTAATAAATTGTATACTTTTTAAATGGACTAGTCCACCCAACTTTGAAGGGTCATAAAACAAATAATATGCAATATATAAAACCAAGAGGTATACAAGCTACTCTAAAAGTTTAATATGTTTACGATTTTTATTAGTATTTCGTTATTTTATTCATTAGTCAACATCCCTATTAAGCTAACAAATATTAAACACAAATAGACCTACAGTACCATTATGTTATAAACAAGATTTTATATAAATGAGTACGTAAGAAACAAAGAAATGTTTAGTAACTTACAATGACTTACAATATGGAAATTAATTTGGACATAACAACTTCATGTTTTTAATTACTTTAGGTAAGTTACGACCTCCGTGGTCAAGTGGTTTGCACGCCGGTTTTCAAAGCGTCACCATCTTTTGAGGTCCCGGGTTCGATCCCCGGCTGGGTCAATGTAGAAAATGAACTTTTCTATATTGGCTCAGGTCTGGGTGTTTGTAGTTCGACCGTTGTCTCTGATTTCCATAACACAAGTGCTTTAGCTACTTTGGAATCGGAGCAATGTATGTGATTTTGTCTAACTTATTTATTTATTATTAAACTTTTAGATTTTATGCATTCACAGTGCAATTTTTATATTAAGATAATTAATATAATTGAAAAAAAAACGATTCACTCGTAGCAGTCGTCCCGACTGAGCTTAGTCAATATTTTCTAGTATTTTTCAATTATATTAATTATCTTAATTTATTTATTATTTATATAAAATTACAAAAAAATATAATAATATAAATTCCTTGGTAGGCTTAAATTAAAAAAGTAATGGGTTTTTTTCTCTCAAATTGAGTTGATAATCCAGTAAACATTTAAAGTTGGTAGGTATGACGGAGCATTTTGTGTCTTATCTATCATATTAATTAGGTATTTTACACAACAGAAACTGGGTATCGGCGGATAGTGCACTGTAATGATGATTTGCAATCTATTTTCATGATTATTCATATTTTTATTTTTATGTTAAATCATGGTGAATTTAAATTTTTCTCGTAGGTAGGTAAATAAACATCGAGGTGTAGAAGGCATCAAGAGTATGATTGCGATGTATAATTTGCAATATTTGTAGTCGACCTCAGTCTGTCGCCCACTTAGTATTTCAGTAGGTACGCTATATTCAGTATTTTTTTAAACTTGAGTTTGTATTAATTATCGTTCGGTAAAAACTACCCAATAAGTGTAGAAAGTCAAATAAATATATATCATCCAGTCGGCAATTAACTGACCCCTACCTAACTTAAAACCCTAAACTTACAGAGATTGTTGCACAGAGAAAGTTTAAATTTATGAGGCGCAAACTGTCCCCTCGAGAGGCGCTGCCATATAACTTAAAATGACTTTATCTGGTGGATATTTTAGCAGGTACATACCTACCTATATGTACGATGGCGTATTATGAGTTTACGCTCATAACGAGTGTAGGTTGACCTTTTGTATGATAACTTTTAGTTTAGTATAGAGCCGCTTTGCCTAACTGTGCAAACTCATGAATTTATTCTTACGGCAAACTCTTATTACAGGCTCTGGGGGCCAATTACGAAAATAACGTACGCAATTGCGTAACGCAGTCACTTGGTCACGATAATCGTCCGCAGTTCGTCGGTTGTGGCTATTAAACACATTTTCAATAAATTTGGCTATCGTAGTCCAAAGACTGAATGAATGATGTTGGATACGCTAGAGAAAAACTGTCAAACTTAGACAATCACTTTGCAATATCGCATACGCAAGTGCTTTGTAATAGGAAACAATCATAACGAAGCACGGACGCAGCTGCGTAATCGCATTAAACTTTTCGTAATAGACCCCCTGATGTAACAAAATTGAAGATACGTATCGAGTTTAAAGGGACTTTTTGTGGGTGGGACACAATATTATTCCCTAGATCCAATAAAATCCATTGTAAAGATCCATTGATGGATCTTTTTGCATTTTTATGTCCACTTTAATTCTTGATTCGATTCGTGCAAAGTGGATTTTTTAGAACGTGTGTCTGAAATCCATTATAGAATGTTTCCGGTTTCCGTTTCGTTTCCGGTTCAACCCACTGCACTAGAGTTGAGATCGAGATTTAAATGCAAAATTTAAAAAATATTTTATTTCGAATAGAATAACTAACAAAGATTGGGTTACAAGTATTTTAAAAAGTACCAGGGTCACATAAATCTAGAGGAGGTTAACTTTAACTTTTATTTGTAGATATATATACTTATGTCATCCGTTATTTAATGGATTTTCGGATACACGTTAGTTCTAAAAAATCCACTTTGCAAAAATACTAAATCAAGGGTGGGTTTTTGTGGATCACGGATCAAAGTGGACATAAGAGTGCAAAAAGATCCATCAATGGATTTTTGAATGGATTTTAGTGGATCTAGGGATATTAGTTACGTAGCATTGTTTGTCTGTGTGACATTTTCACGCTTGAGCTACGGAACCAATTTTGATGATTTTTGTTTATAGAGATAGATTGAACCTTGGGGAAGGTCATAGGCTACCTTTGTTGCAAAAATGAATATTAGAGGCGGTGTAATAGGGGATGAAAGTTTGTATGAGGCCTGGAATGAATCTCCACGCGGGCAAAGTCGCGAAAAACCGCTAGTCCTAAATGTGATTGCATGTTTGTTACTTTAACCTCGCAAAAACAGCTGAACGTGATTCGGTACACACACGTCTGGGTGAATACAGGATAATTTTTATCCCTTTTGGTATGTTCCCGTAGGTTGGTTCAACTATCTAGACCGGGAGATGAAGTGTTTCTTATAAATGACGTATCGGTATAGCCAATCCCACTTGTTGTTCCATCTGTGGCCCTGGGTGGTCCAGCCAGACACAGAATAGGTAATGTAGAGTAGACGTTGGCCTCGGCGCCGCGCATGCGCGGTGCACGCTCATCCCGCGCTCCCGTGCCCCTGTCTGTAGGGGTGACCAGGGGTTTGGGGAAATTGAGTACTCCAGAGATTTTTTTAGCCGATAAAAGTGGCCTATCCCGTTGTCCCCCACTATTGTCCCCCACTGAGAGAAATAGGGGAAAAAGCACGGAAAAGTGTTTTTTTTCGATTTCTTTCAGTCGGAGACAAATGTGAGATCAACGGGAAAAAGCCATAAAAGGGCATGCAATATTGTAAATGTATTCAAGATACTTTAGCAAGTGTTATGTATAAGTACACAAAAATACTTACATATTTTAAGTTAATTTAAATAGATATTTAGGTATTTTTTAATAAATTTTAATCTTTAGTGTACATTTATACGTAAAGTAAGGTACAAATGGCGGACTTAATGCTAAAACAACCAATAAACAGATATCCACGACCACGAAAGCTGTACCAAAGAAAAAATATTTCTTGTAAAACCTAGGTACCTACCTACCTATGTATTATTTTTTTGAGCAGACCTTCAGATTTTTACATTTAATTTGATCCGTTTTTAGTGTGAATACTTTTCACATTTTTGTAGCAAACTTACAATAGCTAGTAGTTACGTAAAAAATCTAGCAACGTAACATAATAAAACTGGGAAGTTTAAAAAAAATAAAGTAATGAATTAAATTTTTTGACATTGTGAATTGAATTTTACTTTATTTTTTGACATTACTATTTTTTTTATTTTTTATTTTATTTTTTTTCTACTACCTAAATATCTTTCCATTATTGCTTTACTAACAACTCTGGATCTAACTATGATATCTGAGAATAAATGAATTTAATTTAATTTAATTACGTAATGTAAATAATATATTTGAACATTTATGTGTTCCTTTGAAATAAAATAAATAAAACGACATTGCGAAAAAAAATGTCTACAACTTTTAGATTGTGTGGTCACCCTTACAGAGGGTGTTCATCCCTGTTTCTCAGTGTAGCGACGCTATTAGGCGTCACCTCATATAAAGCGAAAACAACCTTAAAAAAACCATAAAAAAAATCATTAAAACCACCGACATAATAACATATCGAAACCAATTATTTGGACATATCATATTTTCTCGTAAAAATAGTGAGGAGTTTGTGAAGTGATGATAAGTAAATGATGATAAGTGAAGTGAGTGTGAACCTATAAATGGATTGTCTTTCATAAATAGGTTTTGAAGGTAAGGTTTTATAAAAAAACCTAGACTTGTTGCTCAAATACGAAAGTGGGCAGTTGATTATAATTTTATATTAATTTTTTAAACATGTTTTTTTGCATTTTGTTTATACGAAAGCTAAAAATTACCCCTAGAGGAATAATCTTGTTAATTTTTAATAAAACTGTCGATCGTGCCTGACAAAGCTAGTATTTTTTAAGACTAAGTAGGGACCTATACAGTGGCAATGCGGTCTTATCAACACAACATGAATTTTAATTACCCGCATTACCTGATAAATAAGGCAATCTTAGTTATTAAGACGGGTGTCGTTCGTTATGTGGCTAAATCAGATAGGCTATGTCTTAAGCTAAAACGTGGACTAAATAAAATGATATAGACGAAAATAGCGTAATAAGAATCGTGTACAATAAAATAAAGTGATATTTGATATAGGTACTTAATCAAAAACGTTAATTAAGGCGATTAGTGCCCTCACAGTGGCGTCCTCATTATATTAAATGTATTGCTCGCTAAGTACAAAAATAACATATCGAAAATTCACACGTACCGATTGAAGCTAAGGTATAGTTTATTTACACACTAGTCACTACAGCCTCTGTAAAATATACTTAGTAGTAGTAGGCGAATGTGCCAAAAGTGGCCACCTTGCTCTTACTACCTGCAGCGGTTCCCGAATGATGTTTCGCGGAGCGTTCCGCTGGGGTTCCGTAAGAGGCTCTCAGGGGTTCCGCGAAAATATAAGTGTTAAGGCGCTGTGGTAGTGAAACTAGCGCCACCACTACATTTATTTTTATAACTTGTAAACCAAGTCAATATTTTTAAATAAGCTCATGTAATAATTTTCTTAAATTGTCTCTAATATTTTTTGAATAACTCTTCAACAGTTATCAACTATCATTCAATCTGTAAGTTTAAAAATCCATTATTGCCAAAAGTGGCCATTTTCTTTATATGTTTCATGTAAAGAATCTTTTCAAGTCATCTTTTTTATTATATGTTTTTTTTAACCGACTTCCAAAAAAGGAGGAGGTTCTATGTTCGTCTGTATATTTTTTTGTTTTTTTTTGTGTATGTCCACCGATTACTAGAAGACGGCTGGACCGATTGAAATGATTGAAATGATGACATTAGGTACACTCCTAAGTTGGTCCCATTTTTTAAAATTTGGAAATCGGTTCAGAACTTTTCAAGTAATTTTGAAAAAAGCACGAAAATAGTATGATTTTGTGTGAATTACCTCAATGTTTGGTCGTATTACTTCTTTGTTTATGAACTGAATAAGATAATAATTTTTTTGTTGGAAGAGGGATATCTTAAGTGTAGTTTTTTAACCGACTTAAAAAAGGAGGTTCTCAGTTTGACCCGTATTGAAGTATGTTTCTCCGCGATTATCTTACGTTTGGCTGAGCCGATTTTTCTACATATATAATATACCTTACCTACAAGGTACCTACACTAAAAATAAAAAATAAAAATTGTTTAAAAAAAATCAAAAAACCGACTTCAAAAAACCTACCTCTAAAATGCAAGAAATAATATTCGTAATAATAAAAATACGTCTATTGAAGTCGGGTGGGGCTTTTAGAATAAAAAAAAAAGGAATTTGTACTCCAGCCCCACCCGACTTCAATAGACGTATTTTTATTATTACGAATATTATTTCTTGCGTTTTAGAGGTTTTTGAAGTCGGTTTTTTGTTTTTTTTTAAACAATTTTTTAAACAAACATCTTGTTAGATAATTACAGTCTTTAATTTTTTTTTGCATAATACCTACATATCATACGAGTGGTAAACAAGATTAACAGAATAATCTCTTTCAATAATTTTCATTATGTGTTGATAAAATATGTAATGCTGCGATGCCATGGGGATCTGTGGAAGTCCACAAATCCCCACCAAAGGGGATCATCGATGGGGATTTGTGGTATAAGCCATTTTACTTACGCAGGTATGCGAGCCAGTAACGGCGAGCAGTAGCCCGCTCTCGCATGGGCAGTCTACCGGACCTGACGGAGCGCTCGCGTCCGGCCGCCGTGCGCGCCATCCGCACCGTGTCCGACCCGCACCGGAACCGCACCATCATCGCACAGGTGGGTACTATCCCTCTACAATGTTGTATTATATGCAGTACCTATATGACCCTCTCTAAATGTATCATTAATAGATAGATAGATAGATAGATAAAACTCTTTATTGCTCACAAATTACAGGAATAATTACAAAAGACATTAAAACTATAGTGGGCAAAGGCGGCCTTATCGCTGGAAGCGATCTCTTCCAGGCAAACCTTTGTTACAAAAGGATAACTTATTAATTAAAGTCAGGCAGTGTGCCAGCAACATACTTACAATACACAGAATATTACATTTTACACTTACGAAACAATATATAAATTACATAAATAAAAGTATACAATATAAATACACTACATAAACATACACATATATAATAGTTGTTGCAAACTAGGATTTGGTCTGAAGGTTAGCGTGCAATTTTTTCCTAAAAACAGCAAGGGATTCCGAGTGGCGGACTTCACTTGGTAGGCTATTCCAGAGAATTGTAGTCTTGACTGTATAAGACTCTTTGTAGTAGCCAGATTGGGTGAGAGGGGTGTTCAGGCGGTTGTTCATTAATATTTCTTTTTATATGTATAGTTTATTTAAAACATGTAGGTACACTTTCGCTGTAAAAATAAAATTTCAATTCTTATAATATTTGACTGAAGTTTAATTGCCTAATAGTTAACTAATAACATGCATTTCTATATGTGATTTCCATTTCACTTATTGTAGATACCTGTAACCACATTATGCAAGAAAGAATGGCCTTGGAAGAAACAGAAGACCCCTCTCCGGGTGGTGCCCGTCGCCCCCCGTCGGCGGGACTCAGCCACGTCTTCAGTGGGCGCGGCTTCCGTTCGCCGTCTCCTCACCAGGCAGCCTCAAAAGCTGCCAGAGCCAGTAGTCCACAGATTCACCCTTCTCTGTCTCTCCAGTGGATTCTGCGCAACAGCACTCCTCCCCTTCACAGCTTTCGCTGGCGCCGAAGCTGGTGCCTTACCTCTCGCGCTGATGCACGCAGTCGCTGCGATCGTAGCTCCATTCTCCCCCCTCATCCTTCAAAAGACCGGAGTCCGGATAGTCATCGCAGCCGCTCACACTTTAGTCTTCTTACTCCTAACAGCACATACAGTAGACACTCCTCTGTCAGTACTGTTGCCTCTTTACGGGCTTTGCGGCGTGACTTTATCCCCGATGTCTTTAGCGCTGTCTGTGTCGGCGATGACGCTCGCTCAAGCGGCTGGCGATGAGGCTAGGAGGAAGGTTGCGCTGCGTCGAGCGCTGCGAGCGCTGAGGGCGGCGCAGGACTTGGGGCTGGTGTTTGGTTCGCTGATGCTAGGCGGGGCTCTGCTCCTCTGGCCCGAGGACCTAACTCCGTTGAGCTTGACGCCGCCTACTAACACGTCGGTACCGCGATGGCCGCCCTCCGACGAGTTCTTCTTAGAAGATGACTATGAGGTGATTACAGTATTGTTTTATACTTAATTTTTTAAAATAAGTATTTTCTATTTACCGTCACACTGCAAACCTAAAGAAATATTAGCTGGTCTGAATTTTTGTAGATTATTCAACACTGTCATCACGCCGCTGCTTGAGAGTGGATTGTGATTTGTGTGTGCTTGCGACAACACTATTTTAGGAATAAGCATCATTGACTGTTCCCGATTTCATACTCCTCAGAATAAATCTAAAAGTTAAGATGATGTCTGTGGAGCATGGAAAATTTGCGCATTTGTGAAAAACTTCATCTTCTTTTGACTTCAACTTCAATTGATTCATAAAATGTGCCTTTCTCATCCTACTTTATTAATTAAGTACTTACTTTAGTAAATTGAAAAATTATTTAAGCTTATACACTTAACTAAATCTTTTGGCATATATAAATCTACTGTTAAATTTCACGATAACTTTATATCTTTACATGTATAATAATTCTAGGGAACTATAGGTCTTTAAGTACATCATGTTTTTTTTGCAATATGTATAAATGTGTGACTGTTTGTTCCTCAATAAAGAGAAAAAAAAAAAAAAAATCTTCTGATTCAAGGAGCGGACGTGCGGCTCTGCCGGCTGTCCCAACACGCAGGCGGTGCTAGGCACGTCGCTCAGCGCTGAGGGTCGTCGGTACCTAGTAGCCGTGTGGGCAGTGCTAGCGCTGGTGGCCGTTGGTCTGGGCGTGTACGGCGCGACCGCAGCGCCCGCGCCGCCGCCCGACGCGCGCTCCACCGTCAGGGACCCGCGGGCGCTGCTGGGCGCACCCATGGGCCTGTTTATTGGACTGCAACAGGGATTCATTTATACTTCTTATGTTAAGGTATCCTTATGAACTAATTAGAAAGACTACTTGTAGTCATTAATAACCTTAGTAATGATTTCAATTAACTGTGGAACGAACAACCACGATACGTTGTTGGTCTTTGCTCCTTGGTCCGTGTAGAAAGTTATTATGCCATCGAGCTCCTCAACATAATATAAATAAATAATAATAAATATTTGACAACAACACATACATTGCTCCGATTCCAAGGAAGTAGCTAAAGCACTTGCGTTATGGAAAGACAACGATGGTATCACAAACACGCAGACTTGAAACAATATAGAAAAGTTCATATTCTGCATTGACCCAGCCGGGGACTACGAAGGTCATCATATTAAAAGGAAGCTGGTTGTGCCTAAGCATTCACCCTTTTATATTCAGTATTTAAACATTTTTTATCAAGATTATAAACGAATCTTCTCCAACAGTGGTACGGAGTATGTGTGGGCGGATGGTGGTGCGCCTGGGGCGTGCTGATGGGCGCCGGGGCGCTTCAGGCGCTCGCGGCAGCGACGCTGAGTATGGCGGCTGCTAGAGGGCGGCGCGGGGCGCTGGCTGCGGGCGGCGCGGCGGCGCACGCCTCGCTCATGCTAGCGCTGCTGCGCTGGAAGGCGGCCAGGACAGATCTGGCGCTGCCGGCTGTCGCTGCGGCTGCGTGGGGTGCCTGTGCTGCTCTCTGGGATGTGCTCCAGGTCAATTACTTACAACTATTTGTCAGATAAGTTAAGAATACCCAAAAGAAATTTTAAACAACTGTGATGAGTTACGAGACATGCTTGTCCCTTTCGATTCACCAGCGAGCTTTCCGGTGAGTGGTAAAGCACGCTTGTCGATCATGCTTTATAGGAGAGGAAAAGCGTGACCTTATTAGGTATGGTCGAAGAAATACCAAGTTCTTAATAGTGCATTTACTATAAACAACCAGTTTATAAAAATGAAGAAGTCGTTCGGAGGGGAAGCTTTGTGGCTTACCGAGAGATATTCACAATTTCGTGTTTTTTTTTCAATGGCAGCGCTGTGTGTATATTGCGCGCTCTTAAATGTTGGTATTGGTGGTGTTGTAGACGGGCGTGAGCGTGGGCGGCGCGGGGTGGCGCGGCGCGTGGGCGTGGCTGCTGGGCGCGCGGCACGCGGGGCTGGCGCTGGGCGCAGCGGCGCGCGCGCTGCTGTGCGTGCGCGCGCAGCTCGCCGCGCTCGCCGTCGCGCTGCCCGCCGCGCTCGCCGCGCACGTCGCGCTCGAGCTCAGGATAAGGAGAGGTACGCACCACACACAGGCTTTTTATTTCGGACGTTTGTTGCGAAGCTGTCAAACTAGTAGATTGAAGACTTCCACAGAGTAATAAATTGTAATAGCGTCCAGAATTACGAACTTAAATAAATCCGCAAATTCACTACCTACTACTTTACTGCAAAGAATGGCAGTATCGTTTGGGGTATTACCTATCACATTTATCACAGAATGAATGTATTGTTAGTCTTTTTATTATCTGGGTACCTAAACCAAACGCCACGAGAGTATGACAAGCAAGTTGCGGCCTAGAGTTATAAAGGGACCATATAGATATAGGAACGGGTGGTAGGAAAATATAGACGATTCAAAAGTACTTAATAAATAAGCTTATTTGAATAAAGCTTATTTCACTTTCACTTTCATATAATAATAATTATAAACATGTATTGTCCTTATAAGAGTAATTTTATTTCGTAACTAATTCAGACTAGTATCATTAGAACACGTAATATTGTTGTATGTGTAACACGATGGTGTTTTTTACTAGTCTAGTGTAGAACAGGGGCGTGCATTGGTTTTCAAGCTAGGTAGGCACTCTAGATCTAAACAGTTGTAATTTTGCTCTTACCATTTTTAACTAACGGAACTAAAAACAAACAAAATCTGTCAACCGCATTGCTTGCATCTTTATTTCCGAAAACAAACATTCTATTAAGCGCGGGTATCAACACTCTTAGGACAAGGTAACAAGGTTGAAACTTGTTAAATTCACCCGCACTCGTGAGATAATAAAACTCGGATTGGGAGCGAGCGGTTTGTGCATAGGAGCGAGTGAGACAAATAATGTCGTCGTCGGCTTCTCGGCAAAATTGCTGTGGTCCGAGGTAGCCCGAGTAAGCATGATTACCTAGCGCTGTTATATTGCGAAGGTCATGTTTTAGAACGTAACACGTACAAAGAGCGCACTTTTTTCTGCGGTCGTATAACTTTTACCGAAAATTTTCAAATGAGTTTTGTATGAAACGCTCCTTGCTTCGAATATGCATTCTGGAGACTGCTTACCCCACCGTATGTAGGAATGATGCGCAAGAAAAATTTGCTTACTAACTGAATGTTCAATAGAAGTTTGGTTATTATAGAATATTAACGGAACCAAATTATTATTTACTTTAACACTAGTGACTAGTGGTATCTATATTTATTAGGGCCGTCATGAGGTAAGCACTGCCTAACTGCCTATATGGTATGCACGCCCCTGGTAGAGTAGTTTACAATTCAAACTCTAAATAACTTGCAACTAGTAAAGTTCTATAGCCCAGTTTTATCTAAAATAATATCTGTCAACTAGAGCTACATCGAATTATTTTTTGGTCCTTTGAGCCGGATATAAGGCGCGGCTATAAGCTCTTTTTTCTATAATTCTTGTTTCTGTCATGTCCAGTTATTGCCAGTTTAACGCTTCTTCCAGGTGAAGCAGGTCGGCACCGATCCTAGCGAAGGGCCACGGCGACGCAGCTGGCCGCGCTCGCGCCGCCCGACGCCGCCGACCTCGCCTGCCACGTCATCAGTTAGCATTAGCCCGCCTTATGCCCCTATACATAAGATACGTTATTGCATCTGTTCGGTGTTGCTTTAAACATTATTAGTGTTGTCCTGAGTAGCGGCGCATCGTGAATGCGAAAGCTGCGGCAGCCGAAACGAGTTTTAAGCACAGAATATACAGTGTGTTTTTTGACCAGTGGTCAAATTTTGTGGTGTGGCTTAAACCATCAAACTGAACAACTTTGTCTATGGGACCACTTAATCAGAGCAAAAAAAACTGCTGTTCCATACTTATGGTCGAGTAGTATTGACGTTTTCTATGGAACAGCTGAATATTTTTTTGCTCTGATTAAGTTGGTCCCATAGACAAAGTTGTTCAGTTTGATGGTCTAAACCATACCACAAAATTTGATCACTGTTAAAAAAACACACTGTATAATAGTACTAACGTACCTACTTTTTAAGGCCGTTTGTCCACCGCCGCCATCACCGTCATCATCAAAAAAAGTTGACGGCGCGGCGCTGAAGTAGCGAAAGCCGCCTGTCCACTACACGCCCTGCCTTCATGGCATCTTGAACTCCTAATACAACAACGTCACGTTCTCCGGTGACAGCGGTTGTGGACAAACTGTTCAGCGTGCAACTGAGCTGGCGTGCACTATCAACTTTTGTCTCTGCAACTAAATTGTCTCTCACATCAAATCTACGGGTTCGTATGAAAGTGCGCGCACGTAGCGACGCGACTTTCATACAAACCATGTGAGAGACAAATTAGTTGCGGAGCGGAGACAAAAGTTGCTCGTGGGCGCTATAAGACAACCATCCGCTTTTTCCTCCGCTGCATGGATCCGCAATGCGCATAATAAGCTTCAGCACTCAGGATGCGCAAGGGACACTATAGCAATGCTAGCAGTGGACCGTGTTGCTAAGATTAAATATAAGATGAGATATTTCTTGTTATTTACACCACTGCACTGCACAGGTGAGCTTTAAACGATCTCCGTGATGATTTTTAAATTATTATTATTTTTACTTTTACTGCGCGACAATGTCAGTAACCACTTATCTACAATTAGATTGTTTTAGACTTTTCTCTTGACTTACCTATACTACTTACGTCATCAATATGCACAACTCACAGGATCATCATCTTTCTATTCTTTAATCTATTGGCGTCATTATTTTGATCTACATATTAAATGATTCCTTAATAACATTAAAATAAAATAAGTTAGATTTGGAGAAAAATTTAAATTAAAAAATGTCATAATATAGGTACAGGGAAGCTGTTTGTAAGTGAAAATCATAAACTTCATGTTGAAAATAATCAGTAAGTAAGGAAAAAATATGTGAATGTAAAGTTACTTAATTGAAAAGGTACTTAATTAATATTACTTGTTTATATTTATGAAATAATAATACAGAGTTTTAACATACCTAAATACAAAATATTGTTAACATGTTAGTAGATTTTATTACTCATGTTTAAGCTACAACTTTATGATATTTAATACAAAACATTTCATAGAATAAAATAATTATAATAATCTGCAATGAGTTTTCAACAATGACACCCTACACCCCTACAGTCCTACACCCATTGGTATTTTTATCTTCTTGAGTTTTAAAAAAAATTACATTTAATGCTATGCTACGCCGCCGTAGCGACTACGGCGTAGCACATGCGTCAGACAAAATCGCAATCAAGAACGTGAAAGCGTAGCTACCCGTGCTCCCTGAATTTTTATCAAAACCACATTCAAAATTAATTTCTTATGATGTTAGTTCGATTCAAGTTTGCTGAAACCAAGTGTTTGGCGTGTCGAATAAACTACTTCTATGAAATCAGCCCTTGACGAGTTTCTTGCCGGTTCTTCTCGTTACAAGGTCTCCCGCTCAGGGTTTGCGAACCGATGGCGTAGCTTCTTTGACATTCACAAGTGCTTGTAACAGCCTAGACTGAACAAATGATTTTTTGATTTTGATTTTGATTTGATTTGAAATAATTGATAGATCAAGATATATTGTATGAAAAGCGTTCAAAGAACTTTATGTAGTTATGGGAATATGTAGGTATCTATTGTATTAATATATCAGTAACAAACCAAACATAAACCACGTCGAATGAATGTTGATTATTTTTTAAACGTTGAACAGACAATAGACATACTTTATCTGATTCCTTTAATAATATTTTGCATGTCCGAATGACCAAAAAGTTTATTGCATAAAAATTACTTTTTTTCTCGCTGGTTTTGAATACTAAAATTGCCTAATTACAGTGTAATGCAATGTTTAAAACCAAAATTAAGGCAGGAGGATTAAGTTTTAACGCACACGTATACCTACTTACCTAACACATTTTTTTACAAAAAGTTAATTTCTTCAGATCGTATTAGTACAGACACTATGTTAAATGTTTGAGTGAACTATAAAAAACATGGCGTTTTCATTGTAGTACTGAGGAATAGAAATTTTCATGATTAACTTACCATATAGGTAAGGCGATTAAATGCCTTCTGTGCCTATCTGTGCCTGTCGATTCTGTAACAAACTCGCATCTCACTTCGAACCTCACTTCACTTCACGGTAATTTTAAATCATAAACGAGATAATGACAGGCTATTTTTTAATCACAAAAGATTTTAGACAGCTACGGTAGCTATCTAAAACTCACGCGAAGTGAAGTGAGGTTCGAAGTTAGATGCGAGTTTGGTTACAGAACCGACTGGCTGACTTCAGATGGAAACTTCCAAACATAGTTTACTTTAAAACCGCTGGCTCAAACGGGGCTATTCCATATATCCCAACTGGCTATCCCAATCAGTTGGGATATATGGAATAGCCCCTCAAACGTACTTATTGTATTTCTTTTTATGTATTTAACGTTACTCATCTTATTACTCCAGATAGCAGAGCTTTCAGTAACAGCAAATATTTTGTAAAAATAACTGAAGTACAATGCGATTAAATTGACAATAAAATACGGCAAGAAGAAAATTTTACAGATCAAAACAGGTATGTCGTTTTGTACTGCAAACGCTCTGAAGTTGGTCACTTTTGCCGGTCGATTCTGTAACAAACTCGTATCTCACTTCGAATCTTTCACTTCGCGGGAATTTTAAATCATAAATGAGATAATGATAGGCATTTTTTTTAATCACAAAAGATTTTAGATAGAATAAGAATATAAGAATAAGAATAAAAAACTTTATTTGGTTACTGACAAATAACGAGCAAAATGGTTTACAAAATGGTTTACAAAAACATTCACTATGGAATATTTAAACGCATTCTAAATTAATTAGGTATAAATAATTAAGTAATAGTAACCAAAAAGGCAACCAGTTCAGCTAACAATATCATGACCACTCAGGGTCACGACGCTGATTTTCAGCTGGTCCTGAAAAAGAGATACACAAGAAGGGATAACAAGAACGGTGGTTTTATACATACTTTTGCGTGCATAAAAAACTTGCAACGATGATTGTGCGAGTGTTGATAGATAAAAGATGTGTAATGTAGATAGATAGGTACCTAGAGAATAATAATGATGGATTTAAGATATTTTGAATTAAAAAATACATAGATAAACTTTTTATTAAAATCATAGAAATGTACTGCAGCCGTCTTTTTGTTGTGAAAGAATTAGTTCTTTAAGCCGTTTACGAAACACTACCACACTACTCAACTTACGAAGTGGTGGAGGAAGGTCATTCCATATCTTGGCTGCTGCGTATTTGAAACTTCCTTTAAAAGCTGTTGTTTTGTGGCTTTGTATATTAAGCCGACCAAGGCGATTCAGAGCAGACCAAGTCAACTTGTACCACAAGTAGATTGGTTTACGAGTTGTAATGATACAAAACAAGAGAGATGCCAAGTGGATGTAACGTCTAGATGACATGTTTAGAATATTATTACTATTTAGATAGGGTGAGACATGGCTCCGTGGGGGAATTTGGAAGCAAAATCTTGAACACGCATTCTGCACTCGCTGAATCAACATTTTTGTTTTTGCCAACAAACGTGGGCCATAAACTGAGTCAGCGTAATTGAACTTTGATAGAATGAGAGATTCAACCAAACTGATACGTAAATCAACAGCTGCGGTACCTACCTCAAACCTTTTGCAATCGGGTAAATAGCTTTTATTATCAGTTAATTTCTTATAACAAATTCACGCGAAGTGAAGTGAGGATCGAAGTAAGATGCGAGTTTGGTTAAAGAATCGACAGGCGTACGTACATTGTTAAATTAATCGCATTGTAAAAATAATACTTAGGAGTACTTTAAAAAGTTTTATGACAACCTTGAAAGATATCGACCGGACACGTACGCTTTTTCATTTATTTCTTAGCCAGATCATTGTATGAAAATTAAGTATTGTATTAGAAATTCACCGGATTTTAAAAGACTTCTACTTCTAAAAGCATCTTCATTTAACTCAAAAAAAATATAATTTAAACTATCACTTGGTTTTCCATTAAAATAATCTTCTACTCATAAATTGGAACTGTGGCCCTACCATGAGTTGATGCAAACTGTTTAAGTTACCGTAAACTATCGGATATACTGCTCACAGTCAGTGCGAGTGAAAGAGACAAAACGATAGTTTACGGTAACGTAAACAGTTTGCATCAACTCGTGGTAGTGCCACTGGTGCCCTATTTTTCTATAAGCTAAGTTGTTAGAAATGAGTGTACCTACTATGTTTTCGCGATAATTCGATAATAAACTTCATGTTGACTGATATCTTTGTGGTTTCCTTTTATGTAACCTTTCTGTGGCGGTCTATGCAAATACAAAGCAGTCGTTAACTCCCCACCAGTCCGCAATGGGCCTGCGTAATTCATCAGGCTATTAGCCCATCCTCCTTCCATGACGCTGCTGATGCGCTTCCCGTCAATTTATTGAGTCTTAAGGGGCCATGATACGAAAACATGGTTTGCGCGGGCCATATTTTTATACAGAAAACGTAAAGTTGTGCCCACAAAAAAAAACACAGGACAAGCTTAAAAAAATTATCTAGTAGCTACAAGTATTAAGTTGCGTATAACCTCGCAGATGATTATAAAAAAAAAACAGAATATCATCAAAAGCGCTCGTCGCGGGTCATATTTTTGGCGTAAATAATTGCGGAAACGTATTGAATTTTACATCAAAATACACTTTAACGTACTATAGTTGCTCCAATAACTTTTTCAAAAAAGTTAATCGTTCTAAATATTATGATGAAAAACAACGAAAAACATCGAAAAAGTGCAGAAGTGAGGTTATTTTCCTTACTCTTTATACGTAAAGAAAAAGACTTTAATAAAATTAGTAAAAAATCTACAGCCATTATCTCCACCTACAGGAAAATTATGCTCATAATCATAAAGAAATAAAACTCGCAATCAACATTAACATTTATTTCCAATATTATTCTAACACTAGGCCCAAAATCTTAATCTTGCTTGCTTTAATGTATGTTCCTTCATATTGTATAACTAACACAGTTAATTTACGAGTAGCATTTTATGAATCTATGCATTTCTTGACTTGATTTTTCTTTATGTACTTTTCTAAATACGACGTCAACTTAATAATTTATAGAAATACCTAGGTTAGTTCACCTAAACGAACTTTATAATACCTTCAGGAGCTTTACAATAATTGATTTAAAAACAGAGTGATGTATATAGTGAGGTATTAGTTCTTTTTCATTAAAGATAGATCCTAAAACTTTCGGAATCATGCAGCTTTTGAAAGTTGTAGGTAAGTACTTACCTATTTTGATAAAACCATACATTTAACAAATACTTTAATACAGATGTTGTTACATTTTTTTTTGTTAATATCTCTACAACGAAAAGAGAGCATACGAGTTAATATCGCCATCCCGCTCGCACCACTTAAAAGAGCTGACATAAAAATGGGCAATGGTAATTAATTATAATACCTATATTACAGTCCATACTTATATATGAATATTAACATACTTACATACACCTAATATTATTGTCTGATATATTTACCAACAGTTAAGTTCAATTTTTGTGCAGTTCTATAATATAATGCATTTGTAGGTAGGTATTAAGTATACTTATAGTACACATAGTTGTATGTTGTATGGCTAACGATTTTATTAGGTTAGGTAGTAGGTACTAGACAGCATTTAATTAAATCTATAGACAAAGCGAAAGTTCTACGAATGTTTGAATTAAAACAAAGTTATTAGCTTGGACATTCAAGAATATGAGTTATTTAAGTAAGTACTGCATTTTTGCTGGAAAATAAAAAGACAAACTCTTTTCAAATTCTATGAGCACTGCTGACATGTGTTGTATTGAAATCGTTTTAATTAATTTTTCGAGTGGTTTCGTTTTTCAAATATTATTACAACAAGCCGTTTCATACAAAAATTAATAACGAAAATATCAAAATGTATGAAACCGCTTTTTTTCGTGAAGTCAGAGTTGGTCACATAGGTAGTAAAAGTTGTTCAATTTGATGGTCCCATATCGACCATATTATTCGGCTTTGTGGTTCTTTTTTGTAACTCGTTGTTGATTTCACATTTTGTAAAATTCAATGCAATTTGTATCATAGTTGAAATAGGAAAATTCGCTCTTTATCAAATCCAGGGCACATTTGTTGCGCATTTTCACATTTCAATGCCATTTGTGAAAAAATCTAATAATGTTGAAATACGGGACAGTGTAGACTATCCCGAGGGAAGTTTAAAACTATGGCTGAAATACGGGACGTCCCTGGCAATACGGGACGTCTGGCAACCCTAGACAACCCAACTAAAAATAAATAATTCAATAAAAACAAAATCAAAGGAATAAAAATAAAAGAAAAGTTTTAAAACGAACCTTGTCTTTATTCAGAGTCTATATTCGTAAAATAATCTAAAAAATATTCAGAATCAAGTACTTAATTCAGCGAAGATTATAAATCAAAATATTATAAATTGAGAAAAAATACATTCATCCAAAATCGAATCCGTTCAATATTCAAGTCGTGTAGTTAATTAATAACTTAATGAATGTGTTAATTGATAAATTACAGGATTTAAGTACTTAAGTGTATTTAAAGAGAATAGCGATTCTGCTGCGAAAAAAGATATAATTTGAAGAAATAAGTATTTAAATTACTTACTTATTAATACTGGTTAGAAATATGCATCTGTAATGCTTTCGCAAAATAGCTTGACCCTAGTATCACGTGATTTGCGCAGTAGTAATTTTAGGTACAAAAATGTTTAGTACGCAAGCCTCATTGTGGTTGGGTACAAGTTATATTGCGCGAGCTATACCTGTCCCAAATCAAAACCAAATTCATACTTATTAATAAATCATGAATACTTAAGTAGGTATAAGTATATTTTTAATTTTAAGTAATTCAGAATCGCTACCTTATGTTACCTATTTACAAACAAAGTACTTAAATGCAATAAAACAAGTTAGATACATGTTTAAATTCAAATTTCGTCCAACCGTTTAATTTATACTGACTCATTCATAAAGTTAGACTTAAGTAGGTCCTCAGTTCTAAGTAAAACAAAATGACAACAAACAAGAAACAAAATGCCGTACCTACATAAAATTATTAATTAAACTATTTCAGTTAAGTTAGGAACATTTCGACAAGCAGGCAACGAGTATTACAACTTTTTTCTTACACCCCGTCCCCCGCCCGCCCCAGACAACCGCCTAGCTACCCGTAGACGTGCTATGTGCTACGGCGTAGCACGCGCACCTATCGTGAAGACGCTGTTGAAATTTCCCATACAAAATTACTATATCGATTCTCTTTACGCGTTTTCTTTCTTTAAAGATGTATACGTGCTATTACCGGTACATTCAGAGTGCTTAGTGCGAGTGTTTACGATTACTAACGCCTAATTTTGTATGGCATTGATGAAGTTCATTACGTATTCAGCCAGATGGCGAGCCATTAATCCTATACAAAATTAAGTTTACGTTAACGCGGTCGAGTAAGTCAAAAAACTCGCACTATGCTCTCAGTTAGGTATAAATATGGCATTCAAAACGCTGTGTTTACCGAAAACTTATTTAAATACTACATTTTTACTTTGCGAAATCCTTCATCGTTTTTACAAAAGACTTTGTGTTTAGAGCAAGGTTCTCAATTGCAGTGATTTTTTGAAGAGTTCCAGTTATTTTTACTACGCTCTAACCCGTCGCCTAACTGTCATTTTTGATCGAAATTAGGAACTGACCGTATTAAATACAAGCTTGAAGATTCGAGACGAAAAGAGCGTGTGTTCGTAGCTTGGCAAAAATAAAGAGATCTTAACATTTCTGTCTGTTGAAGTTTTTTTTTTATTACGAATACATATTTGCCATATTGCATACAACCACTACAACGCTCGACTAGAGTTGAACAGAGTTCAGTTATAAGGTGTTACCACACATAGAAACGTATTGACGGAGTAATACATATTTGTATATAGTAACACATACATACGCGTCATAAGATTGTAGACACCAAATAAAGTGGAGTCTCGACACAGTTGATTCCATTAACAAAGTAAAAACACACTTTGAAAAGCTTTAAAATCAAATATGCCAGACATTATAACATCACCAACATACAAGCACTTGAATACACCATTCAGATCCAAATGAGATTAAAATAAAATGCTTTTAAACAATTGTAAATGTAAATTCGCTAAACAATTGCGATAGCGTAACAGATCCGACTTTTGTAAATCCTTTTTCTTACAAAACTTCCTGATATACCGGGTGTAACAAGACACTCAACGAAGCCGAAGTCCACGCATTCCGCCCATCATCAGGATCATTTTTGTCTTTTAGACTATACTTGGGAAACCAATAGCTACGAAGTTATTGAAGGTCAAAGTCAAAACATTTTTTTTTATGAAATCTTGTTTTATTCGTTATTTCATAATTTTTGCCTAAAGAAACATTATTAAAATTTTATGTATATTTCGTAACAAACAATTGCTTCAAAACGTCATCACTCAATGTATTTCATGAGCACGCACATAAACGTTGCCTTTCAACTCGGCCGCACGCAGCTGTGTAGCATTCACTCGCAGGCGCGGTCTTTTGTACGCGTTACATTGCGTGGTAATGTAGGCAATGCTTTTTTAACACCAAAAATTAAAATCGTTTCCCAGCAATTATTTTGAACAGAAATGGTCCTGATAATGGGCAGAATACGTAGACCTCGGCTTCGTTGAGGGTCTTGTTACACCCTGTAGGTATAAGTACATTCTACTTTCAAGTCAAAAACTTGTTTTTTTTTCTAATACCCTCTATAAAGACTATCATCCATTCCTTTATTGTCTAACAACAACGATTTTAACATATTGACATACCAATAGGCTCAACTATTGCACACTTTCTAAACTTAATTTGAAGTAAAGTACTCTTACTTAGTTATACAGGGTGTCTTTCATGAATTTTTTGACCGCACTGATCGTAAGATTTGCCATCTTTGTTCTATCTCGTAAGATAGAGCGAGAGGTAAGTACTGAGCTTAAATTAAATTTTAGTGAGTGTTTTCACAATCGAGCCCAAAGTCTCGAATGCAAGACAGTGTTTGCGACTAACCTGTATGAGAATTATAATAATACGTTGCAAATATCCATTATTTAGAGAATCCAGAATAATGCCTGTTTGATACGGTATTAAGCCGGATTCAGACCGTTCCGTGCCGTTTCCGGGGCCTAAGGTACATTGGTCTAGCTAATATTATTTATAAAGACCAATGCATTTTGAGACCCGTGGCTCAAAATAGCATGAATCCGGCTTAACCCGGTCCTAATAAATATTCGAATGATCATTTTATAAATGGACGAAAAAACAATATCTTACGACAACAATATTATTTTTTAACACCTACTTATTGTAAACAGCGATCTAAATTTAACACTACACAAATAAGCGTTTATAAAAATCATAAATAGATTAATAATGTAATTAATAAACAATACTGAAGCATTTCAACGTACGCTGTGTTCAACATACAACGTAGGTATATCAACTATCTCTTTCACTCGTGATTCCTGCTCACTCTCTTTATTTACTTATAAATTTTACTCGACTGCAAATGGCTTCACTATTTTCACGGTAAAGAAAATTTCTTCACAGTGCTATTTCTCATTCACTTATCGGTACTTGCACAAATAACAGTTTCTTTGAAGCAAACATTCAGAAAAAACACTATTTTTCCTTCCAAAACTCATCATTGTATGCAAAATGGTTGGTATTCAAAAACACCAACGACAATTGACTTTTCGTACCTATTTAGAATGTCTCGAGCATTATCCCGAATGTTCGCGAACAAAGACACAGATAAGTATGCTACACTTAACCAAAGATATCACACATTCCTTGATTCTAAGCTTTCCTCCGAAAACTCGACTCTACCTCCAACTAGAATTGACTGGCAACGCAAATTGTGTTCTAACGCGGTGAGATAAAGCTCGACTTACACTGGCGTATAGTTGCCCACTGGCTTATAGAACATGTTGCCTGTGACTATGCGGCGGAAGATCTCCTTCAATAGGAGTCGTTTCTCCTTCTTGATCTTGACGAGGAAGCCGCGGTTTTCGTTGGCGCGTCGCGATAAATACGGCAAGACTTCCACCACGGGCCCGTACGGGACATATTTGTACGCAGAGTATCCGGCTTGGCCTGGAAATAAGAGAAAAGCTGTAGAAGGGTTTTTGTTCCTTTTTTTGCGCACGCATTTGAGGTTCTTTTTTATGCACAACGGGATAGTGCTTGGCCTTCACCTCGCCTGATGTTTTTTTTTTTTTTTTTAAATAAAACTTCAATCTACAGACACTTGGTCCATACCTTTTTTGTGTTGACTTTATTTTTTTGTTATTGTTATAAACTTACAATTAATTTGCTCCGCGCTGAGCTCGTTAACATAGATTAAATCTAAATTAAAGACTATTCTATCATTAAAAATAGTATAAATGCTCTTTTTTTTTTTTTTTTTATTATTTTTTTTTTTTATTATTGTTCTTGTCGTGCATATTTTTTTTTTTTTTTTTTATTATTATTATATTACTTTTTTATTAAGTTATGATGTCATGCTCTTTTTTTTTTTTTTTTTTTTTTTGTGTTAATTTTGTCTTATGATTATTACATTATTGCATGATGTTAACCTCATCACCTCGCCTGATGTTAAGTGACGATAGGTCGAAGGTGGAAGCGCACTACGCCCGGAATCCTCATCACTGATGTTGGATATAAGGATCCTAAAAAGGCGGACCACGCGAATGGGAGTAAAAGACGATATTTAAATTTACCTTTTATAATATTGAGAGGCGCGTTTACAAGTTGGGTGCGCGGTGACGACTGCGCGGCACGCAGTTACACAATACAAAATTGGTTCAGTAATATGAACCTTAAGGAACATACTACGTCCCTACACCTGAGGAAATGGCTATCTTACCTCCAACTGCCGGAACACCACAATTTTTAAATTTTTGCTATGGCGTCAGACTTATAAGATGTTGGTACCTAGCCAGGCGGACTTAAAATAAGCCCTACTACCAACCAAACCGAGTAGGTACAAATTGTAAACTTTCTGTCACGTAGCTCTGTCTCAATCGACACATGACACCCCTCGTGCGCTGGCTCGACTGAGTCAACCGCGAGTATAAAAGTTTAAGCGCGGAGTGAGACTCCCCTGGAAGTACATAACCATCAGCCATTTTAATATCCCCACTGTTGGGGCACAGGCCTTATTATGGGTGGATAAGGAGGTTGGGCCATAACCCACCACGCGGGCCCAATCCCGATTGGTGGGTGTAACGACTGCAAATGCAGCCGGGACCAACGGCTTAACGTGCTTTCCGAAGTGCAAAGGAGTTCGGGATAATAAAATTTTGGTCACCCATCCCATGAACGACCCTTGCGAAAGTTGCTTAACCCCCGCAATCACTGGGACAGGCGCTATGCCACTGCGCCACCGAGCTCCTCAAGGATGTAAGGATGCTAGCACATACCGAGCGGGAACGTGATGTGGTCGCACATGCCGAGCAGCTGCCCGAAGCACACGACCTTGTCCTCGGGCTTGATCCCTTGCTCCTTCATCAGCTGGATGGCGTACCGCACCGTGTCCTCGTTGTGAGACGCCACCATTATGCCGATGCCGACATTTGACTTCTATAAACAACATAATTATGATACCTAATTAATTATGTGTTCTTTGTCAATGGTAAACACCGAACGAAGTGAAAAGATTTGATAAGTTCCTATGAATTAATATTGCGTTAGGTTAGGTACATAATTGTGCCTTTTCACTATCTTGCACGTATTTTATTGTATAAAGTATACAATACACGTTTTGTTTCCACTTGTTCTATTGGGCAGTTCTACGTCTACCGTAAAACTAATGAGACTTTTCCCATTAGTGCTTCCACAAAATACAAAATCGTGGGCCTAATGGGAAAAGTATCAATAGTTCTACGGTAGAACTGCCCAGTGGAACTAGTGGGAATCGTACTATAGGGAACAGCGTCGCTTAACCAACAAGTAGTTAGTAGTTAGTTAGTTAATAGTTAGCAACAAATTTCGTGAGCGCGCGTGTCGCGCCTGCACGAACTAAACCTATGTTGTGACGGCGCGACGTGCGAGCGATTTTAAACTTAGGCATACCCCGGACACTCGGTACAACCACGCCATCATAAACAGATGGCGTCAGATGCCGTTTTTGAACAAGCGCAAGGGCGCAAATGTGTGTGTAAGTCTAGCGCTATTCGAACTTTTTAGTAAATTATGTTATACGATGCATTATGCTTTGAATATCAAAATAAGTTGACGTTGACAAACACGACTAAACAAGCAAGGATTCAGCACATAAACTCGCGGCGAGGGGTGAATTATTGATTCTGGGGCGAGGCGGAGAGTGTCCTTTCTGTACGGTAGTATATATCTATTCTGTGGTAAATTGTAGGACTAATGGGAAAAGTACCATTAGTTCTACGGTAGAACTGGCCAGTGGAACAAGTGGAAAAGGTGGGACATACCTTGACGCGGCCTAGCACCTCGGCCAAGCACTTGTGGAAGGAAGCGGTGGTGGCTTCAACGTTCTCGCACGTCGGGTCTTCGTACCCCATCGCCGCCGCTCGCGCGCGCTCCTGCAAGAAACACAAGAAAGGTTCAATAGATTTATACATAAGTATTACAGTGGCCACGGCCACGACATCACCACGCGCGTCCTGCGTCTTGCGGTTCAGCAACTACTACGCAGTCACGATGATGAGCTGAGGCTGACATCAAGGCAGCGCGCAGTGACGAACGACGACGAATATGGAAGTGTTTTATGAATGACGTCACGTCAATTTTATATAAATATTATGGCCGTTATGTGACGACACCGTTATCTTAAAAAATCAAAGCTTAACACAAATGCGAAGCTAGTTATTGTGCTTTATGAACGTACACCAAAATTAACTTTTAAATGTACGAGTATCTTCATTCAACATCTTTGTCCCTTTCCCTGCTTATGTTCAACAACAATACAACACAATCACTTCGGAGCTTGACAGACTGATCGTACTCTATCACGTTTGTTAAGCAACGCTCGGTCCGGTCAGGTGTCGGATGGGTGACCGTGAAGTGGCATTACAACTGAGCGCTTCCGTGCTTCGGAGAGCACGTTAAACCGTCGGTCCCGGCTGTTGTCATCTGATAAGAGTCGTTAAGCAAAGTTAGAGGCTTTACAGGCGGCTTGATAAACTCTAACGCCTGAAGTGGCCACTAATCCTCATACGATAAGAAAGAAAGACTTAAAAGCAAAAATACGTAGGTTACTATAAAGTTGATACGCTACCTGTTCTATGTACGCGCCCCGCACGAGCTTGGCGCCCCACCAGAAGTTCTGCCTCGCGGCCTGCTCCAGGTCCGTCACGATCTCGTTGTACGTGTTCTTCAGGTACGTCTGATGCGTGTTGAACACTAAGTACTTGTCCTGTGACACAACACAACAAACAACTTAACCAACTCTACTAAATGCAATAGATTTACTTTTGGTCTTTTGCGGCAGTTCATTTATTCCACGTTTTCTCGAAGACTTTATGGTTTTCAAAGACATTTTGGTTGTTTGGTTACAAATACTTCTGTTAGTTTTGTATTTGTAACCCTATGTATGTAGCCCATATACAAAACTTTGTAAGTTTTGTATTTCGAACCAACCAACCATCAACACTTTAAACAACTAAACGTTGAAAACCAAAAATGTAATCAAGACTTCGAAAAAATGTGGAGAAAATAAACTACCACAAAAGACCAAAAGTAAATCTAGTATATTTAGCAGTAGATTCTTGCCCTATCCAAAACATAAACAATGGTTACACACTTGATAGTTAACTGTAAGTAGATAACCATGACATAAATTCAATAAGACTTTAAGGTGATAAGGTACTTAGAGCATGCTCTAAGGGTGAAAAGTGGCCACTTTTTGCTCTTTTGCCTACTACTACTACAGCGAACTATATTTTACAAAGGTTATAGTTTGTAAAAAAACTATAGAACCTTAGCCTCAATCTCAAAACGTTTGACTTTTCGATACATTATGTACTTTGCGAGCAATAAATTTATTTAAGGTGAGGGAGCCACTGTGAGGAAGCTAATCGCCTTAAAGTCATAATAAAAGACTGCCTAGTACAGTCTTTTATTATGTCTTCCGTAGACAGTAGTCAAATCAAAACTCACAGGGCAGTCATAATTTATATTGTAGATAAGATAACTTTCAAAGATAGCGTTCAAACGAATAGGTATTTGAATCGATTCTCTTAGATAACTTCACAGAACTCACTTTGTTGTATCTCCTCATCATCTCCACGCATATGCGCGATATTGCTGGCTGGAAATATGTCTGTTCAGCGTCTATCATTATCCTTACGTCTTTCTCATTTGCAACCTGAAACAATGTACGAGTAAGTTCCACTTAGAATATTCTTTTACGTATCACCCCTGTGTCACTATTTTATCAACCTGGTTTAACAATGCGTCATCCCTGTTACTATAATTTCCCCCCGTGCAAGAATTTTGTATTGTAATCACCTGAACAATGTCATAAAAGGTGGTTCATCAGCCAGATTATGTTGCGGATCATTTTCTCAATCTTCTGTCCCCACCGGTAAATATGTATAGTGTGTATGTGTGTGTGTGTGTGTGTGTGTATGTAATGCGCTTATGGAGGAGCTTTAAAGACTGATCGTACTCGATCACGTTTGTTAAGCAACGCTCGGTCCGGCCAGTAGGTGTCGGATGGGTGACCGTTAAGTGGCATTACAACTGAGCGCTTTCGTGCTTCAGAGGGCACGTTAAACCGTCGGTCCCGGCTGTTTTATGTGATAACAGTCGCTAAGCCAAGTTAGAGGCCTTACAGGCGGTTTGATAAACTCTAACACCAAAGGTGGCCAATAATCCTCATAAGAGAAGAAAGAATGTGTATAACCCCTGTTTAACTGTGTATTACCTCCAGTTAACGTGTATTGCCCATGTATAACTGTGTAGTGTAATGTTGGTATTTCGTTGGCGTGTGTAGTCACAAAGTATCACCTGAATGATGTGGTTAAGCCGACGCAGCATGTTGCGGAACATCTCCTCCTCCTTGGGCGAGATCTGCGAGATGAGCCGCCGCATCTGGCCCGTCTTGGGGTCCGGCACGCGGAACGTGTCCGACAGGCCCATGTCCTCGTCCAGGATCATCGACCATGGGAACAGATGTACTATTCTGTTGAAGAAAATGATAATATGGTTCATTCGTTTGGGACTTAGGAGCTTTACGATGCCACAGGCACAGATAGACACTATACAATTCTTAAAATACGACATCCCCATGTCTTCGTCCAGGATCACCGACCATGAAAAATTCAGAACAGACAGGTGCACTATTCTGTTCGAGAGAAATGTTCAATTTATCCGTTTGAGAGCTTTACGATATGCCACAGATACAGAAACAAGAAACACACATCAAACTTATACACTCAGCTGCCAAATTACTCGTTCGTTAAACGGAATAAAAATAACTTAGTGCTTTAACTAGTCATCTCGTAAAATTCTATTTCAGTCTATAAATTATATATAAATCATCGGCAACATCACGGTTTTTGACAGGCTCTGTAAGTGAGAATCTTTGAGTGCTATAAGCACATTTTTTCCACAACGCTTGTCTCAACACCGCACATATTTTTGCTGACTCGCGCGCGCGTAATTTAGTTAGGCGTCATTGTTTACTTTATTAATTATATTTTTTATTCGTTTTGGGTACACAAAAACGCTTACACTAAGGCGGTTGAATTCAATACAATTGAATACAATTGCCATTAAAAGTAATTTGGCCATTTAGGCTATTATCTATTTATCGTTTCGTTGACTATCTTCTGATCAAATTCGGAAGAGCTTTTAAAGCGGCCGTGGGTATTATAAGCTTAAATATCCCAGACATAAGTATTTGAAGTGGATCAAGTGTTGTCACGAGAGCGCTGGCAGATCGCCAAGCGTGATTGATGCGCGAAATTGCTTCCTCGTGAGATGGCCTGTTGTATGTCGATTATGTAACGTCTGTAGTGCAATGGCACGTCATAATGAACGTAACGTTGTCGCAGGTTCTTGGCAAATTGGCCAATCTCAATCCAACTTTAGGCCGAAACAAAAACAAATCATTTTCAAGTAGCTGCTGTCACGAATTCACGATACTTAGTTATTATGTACTTCTAAGAGGACAATCAATGGGTTTGGCCCGAGTTTATCCAATGAACAATGATTTTCCAATATCAGCGACAATAAGGACCTATCATGAAGTTTGTTTCAGCCTGTCAGCAAGTAGGTATGAAAGCTAGCAGTCACACAGGTCTTCTGGTCACTGAGAGGTAAGTAGGAATCCCATAATAGTTCTATTTTCTACTAGAAGCGGAGCCTGCGTGCATGGAAGATAACCGAAGCGTGTAGGAGTGGGTTCCAGAACTCCAAAAGTTTTCGAAGACCAATGCATGAATGAGTTATGTCACATCAAAGCACGACCTGTTAGACGTACCTACATACCATACACTTCTTACTCCTAATTTAGAAAGACAGCTCGCCCTATAGTTAGCTGAATAACAAATGGTTGATGTTGTGCTGGAAGGATTCCACACCAGACTTACCTTTCCTCGTCGAAGGTGCTCTTCTTCATGAAGTCCTGCACTTTCGGCTTGAAGCTGCTGTCACCGAAGTTCCGCAGTCTTGGTCTATCTGGTAGTATTACCATACATAATGTTAGTTGACACGTAACAGGCTCACCCTTCCATGTCGGAGGTGATCTTCTTCATTAAGTCCTGCACCTTTAGTTAGGAGCTGCTGTCACCGAAGCTCCGCAGTCTTGGTCTATTTTGCCACTATAACTACCGTACATAATGTTAGTGAACTGACACGTAGCAGACTCACCCTTCCTTGTCGGAGGTGATCTTCTTCATGAAGTCCTGTACTTCCGGCTTAGAGATGTTGTCGCCGAAGTACCGCTGCAGGTCCTCGATGGTCTTGTGGTGAGTGAGCACGTTGCCGGTACCGCCCGCGATCTGCTGCATGTAGCTGCGCGCACGCATTATCACCTCCGACAGCTGCAGCTGTTTACATATAACAAAGGCTATCATATTCATATTTCTCTGAATAATTAACTATATTTTTTTTACTTGCCTAAGTAATACTTAACTAGATTTTAGCAATCAATAGTTTTACGGCCGAATAGGTAGATACTCAAAGGCTTCTTAACTAAAGGAAACTGTCAGTTTCATAGAGTTTCCGTCATATCTGACAACTTTTTTGAATTTAAGGTGGCCTTAACTTTAAGATTTGGTTTGAGTATTTGGCCCCTCGATCGTCATTTGGCCGTAAGATATACACATTGAAAACTTTAACGCCTTGGCCACGACATCACACGTGACACCATTGCGCGCGTCCTGCGTCTTGTGGTTCGTCAACCACTGCGCGGTCGCGACTACGAGCTAAGAAGCTGACATCGAGACAGCACGCAGTGGTTGCTGAGATGCAAGACGCAGGACGCGCTCGCGGTGATGCCATGCGTGGCCAAGGCGTTAAAGTTTTCAATGTGTATAAAGTATTGGTTGGTTGCTAAAATCTAGTTTTTAGGCAAGTTAAAAAATGTTAGTTAATTATTTTGACTAAGTCATCAAAAAAACTAATAATTCTATCATATTCATAATGCACCTTATTTTTTTACGTCAATTATAACTTTTTTTGTTTTAAGTTGAAAACTTTGCCTAGTATTCATATAAAAAACAGTGTTAAATTTATTTGTCTCTAGTAATCACAAATATTATGACATCAACAACTATCGTCTTACCAATAACTGCGGTCTGCCCAACGCAGTTAATTTAACAGCCATAAGTCCTGTGCTTTTAGTTACACCTGCAAAAAAAATACCTGTACTAACTTTTTGCTAGCTAAAACAGACGTACCTACCTATCACTGATGACATAAATAAGTCAGTTCAGTTGCCATACTTGGACGCAATAGAATAGAAACCTCTTCTTTTCTTTGTTGTTCCCACTTGTTTTACTTGTTTAGTCTACCGTCAAACTAATGAGACTTTTTACCTTAAAATACTAAATCGTAGGACTAATGGGAAAAAGTCTCATTAGTTCTACGGTAGAACTGACCAGTGGAACTAGTGGGAACAACAATATTTCCTCGTTTTGCTGCAGTTTTTTCCGACGTGTTTTAAATTGAGTGCTTTCTTTGACTTTTGAAAAAAATTCTTAAGAAAGGACATCATCCATGTTTCATAAATTTTTGTTCCAAATATGAAATTGCCGGCCAAAAGACAAAATTGCTTTATTCTGATAGATTTTGTCTGTTTTAATAACGCCAAAAATATGGTTTTTAAAAATAGCTTTTTTTATTAAGAAATTGTATGAATTATATTTTAATATTATTATTCTTTCATATTAAGCATTAATCAAAGATTCGTCTCAATCATTGTTGGTTTCATTTTTTTTTTTTTATTATTATTTGCTTATATGTTACCTTACATTGTCATATTAAAGTTTCAAGCGATTTAACAGACCCAGTGATAGTGTCCAGACGTTTTCATATTATAGATAAATAAATAAATAAATGCTTGGACAATTTCACACAGCGCCATCTAGCCCCAAACTAAGCAGAGCTTGTAATATGAGTGCTAGACAACTGAAATACTACCTACATACTTATTATACATAGTAACACCCCAGACCCGTCACAGAAATTAAAATTCATCATTTCAATTTCTGCCCGGCCGGGAATCGAACCCGGGAACTCTTGCGTGGTAGGCGGCATGTTGACCACTGCACTATTCAGGTATTATTGATCAACTGTCGGTGGACTATGGATGGAGTACTGACCGTGTACGGCGTCTATGCTCTTGAGGAAGGCCTCCGCGTTCTTCTCGCAGGCGGCCTCGTTGAGGTAGAAATACGTCCTGGCGCTGGTGACCTTGTACCGGCGGTCCGCGAACCGCTGCTCTACATGGTATTGCTTCAGCTGACCCTCTTCTTGCTTGTCGCCGTACGTCGATACTGATGCACTGCAACGACGCGTTTTCATTTTACATAATATACTTACTTTACATATATTACTTTATATAATATAAATAGCCAAAGATATTTTTTTAGGTATTCCTCGAAGCGCACCCATTTTGAAGCGCACCTAAACTATTCCTCGAAACGCACCTAAATAGGTAAGTATCTACCTAAATAATTTGTTTTGATAGCGCACCTATTTGGGTGCGTTTCGAGGAATTGTTTAGGTGCGCTTCAAAATGGGTGCACATCGAGGAATACCTACCTCAAATTTAATATCATTGCCTACCTCCAATTTTTTTAATGACAAAGTAAGTAAGCAGTTAGTTTAAACCATAGAAATAGAATGTCAAAGAACAACAATGTCAGTAAACAGGTGATCCGAAAAACGAATCAATACATTATATATGAGATACGTAAAATATGACTTACATACATAAAATATTACTAAATTATGGCAAAGGAAATTAATAAACTATGTTCCATACTGTTTTCTTCGTCGATAAACGAATAAATGTAGCGAAATTTGGTTTTAGAGAAATGTGTGGCAATATCTTATTTACCTGTGAAAAGTGTGATTACTTGGATTGTTTCTTTTTGTCACACCACAATCACTAGACACAATGGCTCCACCTCCACGATACCCTTATTTAAAATTCTAATCAAGATTACCAAATATTTTAAAGAAATTGTGATTGCTCTTTTGCTAGGCGGGACGCTAGGGGCTCTTACTGTAAAAAATGTTGGCACATTGTCACTTGATCCTTTGTCTCTTTTTTCATAGACCGTGTTGTATAATGTTTACTTCTCTTTTCCACGCTTTGTTGGTCTTCTTGAGCGCAGCGAAAAATTTTCTATGTCTATGGTTTAAACCAACTGCTTACGCAGTAGTTTATATGGATTCGTTAGATAGTTATTTCTACCAGTTTAAAAAAAACCCATTTCTATAGCTAGTTCTCTTAATGAATGATCTACAGGCATTAATTTTACCCAGTGACTTCTTTATCATGTTTAAGTGGTCTTAGGTAGGGCTTGAAAATCGGAGTCTTTTTCAGCTCCGGAGTTGGGTTTCGATTTTCAGAGTTCCAACTCCGGAGTTCCGGAGTTCCGGAGTTTTCAGTCTTTATTTAAATAAAAATGCAGTGGTATTTTTAGCGTGCTTATAGAGGTTATTAACTAACCGAAAATCAAGATATACTCGTACTTTTGTCATCGATAAATTAATAAGTTGAATCACTTAGGAACTTACTTGCTTATTGCGCAAATAATTCGACTAAAAATACATTTTTTTTTACATTTCACGCCACTCAAATTTGCCGAGTGTTGGTTCATCATCATATCAGTCACACGACATCCACTGCTGGTTATGGCCTTGCTCAAGGATCTCCACAACGATCGATCTTGCTCTGCTCGCATCGCATCCAGCGGCGCCCCACGAGCCCGCGACCTTCACTAGTCACCAGATCATTGGTCCACCTTGTCAGGAGCCTACCCACGAAGCGTTTTGTGTACGGTCGCCATTCGAGAACCTTTCTTCCCCAATGGCGATCGGTTCTCTAATCTAATATCCCTACTTGTTAAGTGCCTCGGCCACTGCCACTTCAGCTGATCAATCCTTAGAGAGATGTCGGTTACTTTAGTTCTCCTACTGATTTCTGATTTGATCACGCAGGAAAACGACGAGCATGGCTCTCTCTACTGGCACGCTGGGTGATCTTGAGCCTTTTTATGAGACCCTTAGTTAGCGAGCACGTTTCACTGCCTTAAGTCATCCATCACCGGCAACACACGCTGATCAAGGCCATTTCGTCTAGAAACACTGAAGTAAGTTTGACGCGAAGATTTTTTAAAGCTTCCCGAATGCTGCACATTCGAGCTAAATTCAACGAGAAACTTCGAGTATTGTGTTTGTGAAGAAGAAGAAGAGACATGAAGGAGCGGGTAAATACAACATGGCCATTCGACAAGATTTTTGACTTATGTTCATGTTCCATCTATCCATCCATGTTCACCCTAAGAGACACTCTTTTCGAAAACACTACGGCAATATTCGATCATTACTAGTATGTTCAGGTTTTACAATGCCTCAGCAGTGAGAAGTTGAGAACTGATCTGCAAAACGAAGGTGTGTTAGGTACTCGACATTAATGTTGCTGCCAAGTCCTTTACAGTTCAAGAGCTTAAATAGTATCCTCCAAAGCAGCTGTGAATAGCTTCTAAGAAATGACGTCTCCCTGTTTCTCACATCGCTGCAGTTGGATTGGGATTTGTGCTCTGGTTCTGTAATCGGATCGACATGGTGGCATTTTTCGTATACTTAAGTACCTCAGTCAGCACCTCGATATACCTGTAGTCCACTTGGCACCTCTGGAGACACTGTAACACCGCCCAGGGGTATATGGCCACGGCGATTAAAATGCTTATTTTAAATTTTTTTGAAAATCGAAACTCCGATTTTGGTTGTGAAACTCCGGTTTTATAAACCGATGCTGAAATTCATCGAAACTCCGGAGCTAGACCAAAACCGGAGTTCCGGACTTCAAGCCCTAATGTACAGTCGCCTCGGAAAGACTTTTTTCAACGGCTGGGAACATCCAGACTGAAAAAAGAAAAAACCAGAAAATCTACAAATTTTATGTTTTCTAAATAAAAATTTGTCCGTTGTAAATTTTAATTATTAGAATTTAGAAGAGTAAACAAACATTATTTAAATAAATAAGTCTTTTATTAACATGGCGAGATATTCGTATTCGTATTCGCCGAATAGTAGGTTTGATATTCGTATTCGTATTCGTAAAAGTAGTATTCGTTGCATCACTGGTAAAAGTAAAAGTAAAAGTAAAAGTAAAAGTAAAAGTAAAAGTAAAAGTAAAAGTAAAAGTAAAAGTAAAAGTAAAAGTAAAAGTAAAAGTAAAAGTAAAAGTAAAAGTAAAAGTAAAAGTAAAAGTAAAAGTAAAAGTAAAAGTAAAAGTAAAAGTAAAAGTCAAAGTAAAAGTAAAAGTAAAAGTAAAAGTAAAAGTAAAAGTAAAAAGTAGTAGTAGTAAGTAGTAGTAAAAAGTAAAAATAAAAATAAAAATGAAAGTAAAAGTAAAAGTAAAAGTAAAAGTAAAAGTAAAAGTAAAAGTAAAAGTAAAAGTAAAAGTAAAAGTAAAAGTAAAAGTAAAAGTAAAAGTAAAAGTAAAAGTAAAAGTAAAAGTAAAAGTAAAAGTAAAAGTAAAAGTAAAAGTAAAAGTAAAAGTAAAAGTAAAAGTAAAAGTAAAAGTAAAAGTAAAAGTAAAAGTAAAAGTAAAAGTAAAAGTAAAAGTAAAAGTAAAAGTAAAAGTAAAAGTAAAAGTAAAAGTAAAAGTAAAAGTAAAAGTAAAAGTAAAAATAAAAATGAAAATGAAAATAAAAATAAAAATAAAAGTAAAAATAAAAATAAAAGTAAAAGTAAAAATAAAAATAAAAGTAAAAGTAAAAATAAAAATCAAAGTAAAAATAAAAATAAAAGTAAAAGTAAAAGTAAAAGTAAAAGTAAAAGTAAAAGTAAAAGTAAAAGTAAAAGTAAAAATAAAAATAAAAATAAAAATAAAAATTAAAATAAAAATAAAAATAAAAGTAAAAGTAAAAGTAAAAGTAAAAGTAAAAGTAAAAGTAAAAGTAAAAGTAAAAGTAAAAGTAAAAGTAAAAGTAAAAGTAAAAGTAAAAGTAAAAGTAAAAGTAAAAATTAAAGTAAAAGTAAAAGTAAAAGTAAAAGTAAAAGTAAAAGTAAAAGTAAAAGTAAAAGTAAAAGTAAAAGTAAAAGTAAAAGTAAAAGTAAAAGTAAAAGTAAAAGTAAAAGTAAAAGTAAAAGTAAAAATAAAATAAAAATAAAAATAAAAATAAAAATAAAAATAAAAATAAAAATAAAAATAAAAATAAAAATAAAAGTAAAAATAAAAATAAAAGTAAAAGTAAAAGTAAAAGTAAAAGTAAAAGTAAAAATAAAAATAAAAATAAAAATAAAAATAAAAATAAAAATAAAAGTAAAAGTAAAAGTAAAAGTAAAAGTTACCGTAAAAAAGTAAAAGTAAAAGTAAAAGTAAAAGTAAAAGTTACCGTAAAAAAGTAAAAGTAAAAGTAAAAGTAAAAGTAAAAGTAAAAGTAAAAGTAAAAGTAAAAGTAAAAGTAAAAGTAAAAGTAAAAGTAAAAGTAAAAGTAAAAGTAAAAGTAAAAGTAAAAGTAAAAGTAAAAGTAAAAGTAAAAGTAAAAGTAAAAGTAAAAGTAAAAGTAAAAATAAAATAAAAATAAAAATAAAAGTAAAAGTACGCTAAGACAAGTAGAGGAATTTGGCAAAAATGCCAAGAAATAATTGAAGAGGCCGAAATGGAAGAGCCAATTTCAATATTTTCTGGTGAGTATGAAAAAGTTAGAAAAGTTATTAATAGGTAATAGAATAGGTACTCTTTGTCATCTGCATAGTATATTAAAAGTAAAATTTAATTTCAAAATGTTTTTTTACAGGGGATTCGCAAACTAAAAACGAGATAGTTGCCTATCTAAAGCTCCCAAATTTATCGCCCACTGCTGATCCACTAGCCTTTTGGCGAGAAGATGTGCATTTTCCAAGTCTGAAAAAACTCGCCCAAAAATATTTTTCACTGAAGCCATGTACAGTAGGGCTTGAAAATCGGAGTCTTTTTCAGCTCCGGAGTTGGGTTTCGATTTTCAGAGTTCCAACTCCGGAGTTCCGGAGTTCCGGAGTTTTCAGTCTTTATTTAAATAAAAATGCAGTGGTATTTTTAGCGTGCTTATAGAGGTTATTAACTAACCGAAAATCAAGATATACTCGTACTTTTGTCATCGATAAATTAATAAGTTGAATCACTTAGGAACTTACTTGCTTATTGCGCAAATAATTCGACTAAAAATACATTTTTTTTTACATTTCACGCCACTCAAATTTGCCGAGTGTTGGTTCATCATCATATCAGTCACACGACATCCACTGCTGGTTATGGCCTTGCTCAAGGATCTCCACAACGATCGATCTTGCTCTGCTCGCATCGCATCCAGCGGCGCCCCACGAGCCCGCGACCTTCACTAGTCACCAGATCATTGGTCCACCTTGTCAGGAGCCTACCCACGAAGCGTTTTGTGTACGGTCGCCATTCGAGAACCTTTCTTCCCCAATGGCGATCGGTTCTCTAATCTAATATCCCTACTTGTTAAGTGCCTCGGCCACTGCCACTTCAGCTGATCAATCCTTAGAGAGATGTCGGTTACTTTAGTTCTCCTACTGATTTCTGATTTGATCACGCAGGAAAACGACGAGCATGGCTCTCTCTACTGGCACGCTGGGTGATCTTGAGCCTTTTTATGAGACCCTTAGTTAGCGAGCACGTTTCACTGCCTTAAGTCATCCATCACCGGCAACACACGCTGATCAAGGCCATTTCGTCTAGAAACACTGAAGTAAGTTTGACGCGAAGATTTTTTAAAGCTTCCCGAATGCTGCACATTCGAGCTAAATTCAACGAGAAACTTCGAGTATTGTGTTTGTGAAGAAGAAGAAGAGACATGAAGGAGCGGGTAAATACAACATGGCCATTCGACAAGATTTTTGACTTATGTTCATGTTCCATCTATCCATCCATGTTCACCCTAAGAGACACTCTTTTCGAAAACACTACGGCAATATTCGATCATTACTAGTATGTTCAGGTTTTACAATGCCTCAGCAGTGAGAAGTTGAGAACTGATCTGCAAAACGAAGGTGTGTTAGGTACTCGACATTAATGTTGCTGCCAAGTCCTTTACAGTTCAAGAGCTTAAATAGTATCCTCCAAAGCAGCTGTGAATAGCTTCTAAGAAATGACGTCTCCCTGTTTCTCACATCGCTGCAGTTGGATTGGGATTTGTGCTCTGGTTCTGTAATCGGATCGACATGGTGGCATTTTTCGTATACTTAAGTACCTCAGTCAGCACCTCGATATACCTGTAGTCCACTTGGCACCTCTGGAGACACTGTAACACCGCCCAGGGGTATATGGCCACGGCGATTAAAATGCTTATTTTAAATTTTTTTGAAAATCGAAACTCCGATTTTGGTTGTGAAACTCCGGTTTTATAAACCGATGCTGAAATTCATCGAAACTCCGGAGCTAGACCAAAACCGGAGTTCCGGACTTCAAGCCCTAGTCTTAGGTAATTACATTTTATTCTCCTTAGGTTACGCGAATATCTGATAATAGCTAAAAAGATTGTTTCCGTATAATGTGCTGTAGTTGGTTGTTGGTATTCCGAACAGAATAAAAAAATAAATAAGTTTAACCAATAGGTAACATTATTAACTTAAATTGATTAACTCACGTCACATAATTTAGGTACTAAATGATAGACTAAATATGATGGAAGAGATTGCTGCTTAGCAATAAGGCCGGCTCTTGTATACTTTTTTTCTTTGTATTTTTGTCCTCTTTTCTGTAATATTTTTACTTGTGTGCAATAAAGCGTAATTTATTTATTTATTATTATGTTTTTTACAAACACTCATAGATAGGTACTCTCCATATCTATGCATTACCCATTTCACTTTCATTAAATAGAAACTAATAATAGACCAAAGGCGTGCCAAAGGGGACGAACGTTAAAATCCAGCGCCGTAACACCAATAGAATAAGGCCTAAATTCCTATGTCCAACAGATCATATTCGTCACTATTGTGTTATCGAGGAACCAAATCTAGGCCACACAGATTTATTTTGGTGTAACGTTTTGGCACAAACGGAACTTTCACTAGTTCTAGATGAAATGCAACTGTAATAATGTTTGTTAATTGCAACACAGGGGGCTAATTGTCTAATTCAAAAATCTATCACAATCGCTTTCAGGATGTGATACCTACATGGATGCTTCATTTTGGCACAAATTAACTTACCAAAGAAATGCAGCAATGTGTCACATCCATCTGTCAAATAAAAGCGATTGCGATGGATTTTGAAAATTAGACAATAAGGAGGCTGGTTCTCTCGAGTCTCGACAAGAATAGAATAGAATAGAATAATTTTATTTTGCTAGGAACATGGTTACAAAGTTGTCGTTATAATAATATGGCCAACATGTTTCGCTGAATATACAGCATGCAAAATTATACAAGATGAAGAATAATTTAATTAATAATGGGAAAATAATAGGTAAGTATCAAAAATAGACAAACGAAATAAGACCCCACCTACCTATAAAACGTGTTACAAAAACACCCCAATTGACGAATATATGGTAGATAGGGACCATCAAACTGAACAACTTTTACCATGGGACCAACTCTGAAATCGCGGAAAAAAAATCTACTGTTTCATACAAAAATTAATAACGAAAATATCAAAATGTATGTTGGTAACAGCTGATATTTTTTCACGATTTCAGAGTTGATCCCAGTGTAAAAAGTTGTTCAGTTTGATGGTTCCTATCTACCATATACGGCATTAGGCGTAATTTTTTAACAAGTTGTATAAGATTTTAATTGGAATTTTGTAGAACAAAAGACTAAATAAAACTCAGTGGATGAGTGGACTAAGTACCAAAGAAGTTTGAGTTTACTTTGAACTAAATATTTTTGTATGGTAACCATTTAGGTATGGTAAAAAATATAAAGGATTTTTAGTGCAGTCTTTGATTAAGAAATACTGAACAAAGCGTGCTGCTGATGCCCTTCTTAATACAATCTCTTTAGATAGAGTAATTTAACGTGGAAAAAAAATACACTTCTTTTTTGAGCAATAATCTTCATCAGTCATCACACACTTCAAAGTAGGGTAATCCAGTAAAATAAATATCTAGGTACCTATCTACTGTTTCAATAGCAAAAATAAAGTGACAACTGAAAGACTTCTAATTAATTGTTTCGTTACTATTTATTGGCCAAATGACGTAAGTGCACGTGTAATTGACGAAAAGTATGACGTTGATCATATACTACGCGAAGCCGTACCGAATCACGGCTATCACGACATTGAACTTGTACAGTCGGCCTTATAACTAGCTGAACAGCTAAGTACACAGTCACAGCAAGCAAGTGTTTAGGGACAACTCTACTACATAAGTGGGATTACCTAGTTGTACTTAAAATGTTTTAGTTACTTCTGAGCTGAATGAGACTAACCCACAGACCGGGGTCAAGTCTGCTGTTATCGTCAAAATCGTGTTTCAATGGTGTTTGAATGGTAATGCTGTTTGACACAGTTCTTGTTTCTTATACCCAAAATCAAGACACAATGTATTTCCGTTTTGGGTTTAAGAAACAAGGACTGTGTCAAAAAGCATTCCCATTCAAACACCATTGAAAGTGAAACACGATTTTGACGTTAACATTAGCAGACTTGACCCCCTGTGGACTAACCATACAGTATTGCAATTTGCAACCGGCAATGAAACTGACCAAATCAAGGTTATTTTTAACTAGCTGTACTGTGTTACTATGTGACGGAGTTTGCTTCAATCAAATACAGATATTCCCCCGTTCTTCTGTTCTGTAATTTATTAGTCCGCTCATAAAAGCTATCGTCACTCGTCAATAAGAGGTGTTTATGATACTAGGATAGGCTGTTGACTTGTTGATATTTCTCGTATAACCGACTATATCTAGAATCCAAACGACTTTTTCTAATCTAGAAATTACAAATACAACGTGTTACAAAAATATCCCTAATGGCGAATCTGGGACCATAAAATAGAAGAACTTTTACTATGGGACCAACTCTTGGTCCCTCTTTGTATGAAACAGCAGATTTTTTTTCGCGATTTCAGAGTTGGTCCCATAACAAAAGTTATTCAGTTTGATGGTCCCCATCTAATGTTCGGCTTTAGGGGTTTTTTGTAACACGTTGTTTAATACTTAAATAACTTTATAGGAGTTCTACATCAAATTATTATGAAGAATAAAAGTAAGTAGCTACTTAATTATTTACCAACTCTGGATAAGATAGATGAGTCTAGCTATTTAATTAGTAACCTAGGTAATTTCTCGATCAGCTTATTTCAATGCGATTATACAACGTATCACAAAAATACCCCTACTATCGAATATGGTATCAATCAAACTGAACAACTTTTACTATGGGACCAACCATAGAAATAGAATGTCAAAGAACAACAATGTCAATATACAGGTGATCCGAAAAACGAATGTATACATTATATATGAGATACGTAAAATACGACTGACATACATAAAATATGACTATATTATGGCAAAGGAAATTAATAAACTATGTACCATTCTGTTTTCTTCGTCGATAAACGAATAAATGTAGCGAAATTTGGTTTTAGAGAAATGTGTGGCAATATCTTATTTACCTGTGAAAAGTGTGATTACTTGGATTGTGTCTTTTTGTCACATCACAATCACTAACAGAACAGGACACCATGGCTCCACGATACCCTTATTTAAAATTCTAATCAAGATTACCAAATATTTTAAAGAAATTGTGATTGCTCTTTTGCTAGGCCGGGACGCTAGGGGCTCTTACTGTAAAAAATATTGGCACATTGTCACTTGATCCTGTGTCTCTTTCTTTCATAGACCGTGTCCGTATAATGTTAACTTCTCTTTTCCACGCTTTGTTGGTCTTCTTGAGCGCAGCGAAATTTTTTTTATGTCTAAGGGACCAACTCTGAAATCGAGAAAAAAGTCAGCTGTTTGTTTCATACATTTTGATATGTTCGATAATTTTTGTATGAAACAGATGTTTTTTTTTTGCTATTTCAGTGTTGGTCCCATAGTAAAAGTTGTTCAGTTTGATGGTCCCTATCTACCTAAATCGGCATTAGGGGTATCTTTGTAACACGTTGTATTGGTAGTTCTTAAACTTCTTACGACGCCAACCATTTAGATTATTAAATTGCAAAATCTTTTGGAAAATCATATGTTTTCTAAAACTATTTCACTTTTATACATTGACATAAAATTATCACGAAGATAAATCGACTCGATACCAATTTTGCGAGTTCGTCAAAATGTTATGTAACTTACCTATGTAGTATGAAAGGGTAAATTATATCCCCTAACTAAAGGGTAAATAAATTTGTTTAGCTAAGTATTTTTTCCTCTAGCTGTAAAAGGAAAGCTCTAAAGGATTTTCAGATTTTTTGCGAAGGACCTACCGAGCAGATACCTAAGTACAATGCCTAGACAAACAAAACAGATGAATTCAAAAGTATTTGATTGTCAATGTTAACCAAAGATCTTGAAATAGAGCCTTGTTTATGTTTGGATAACAAACGCCTTTATGTCAAATTCATATAAGTATTTTTAAATTTGTCATCTGTTAGGCTAAAGATCAGGGGGCTGATTACGTATCTCTGTTGCTAACAATTCTCGATTGAAATCGCAGTTACATTGCTGCTTTCAGTAAGATAGTTGTCACATTAGTTCTTACTAAAGCAGCAATGTAACTGCGATGTCTGTCAGAGTTGATCGCAACAAAGTTTTAAATCAGGGGCAGTAATCTAGGGTTGTGATTCAAAGTTTGATAAGTACAGGATAGCTAGCTACTAGATGCTACAGTAAATAATAACAAAAAATAAATAAAACCCGACGACGGCTTGGGGCTCGGTCCCTTCGTCTCTTTCTCTTCAACGAACTCTTTATTACTTGGAGAACAGGCTCTGAAAGAGGACAAGAGGTTAAGACACAGCCTAGGAAGAGGAGGTGGTAGAAAAAATAAAAATTAACAAAAATCCCGGAAAATCCTTAAAAATCATGATTTTGATGAAATCAGTATTTATTTCTCAACTTATGGTCCCTAAGTACAACCTATCCTTCCTTACTTACTGTGTATATAGGTACTTTATACTATCCTTAGTAATATTATTGTTTGTTACGCTTTCACGTCCTATTAACTACTGAACCAATCATCATGAAATTTTACATGTAAGTACACGTTGTCAGGGTTACAGAAAAGGACATAGGGTTACCCTTCAACCCCATAAAAGGTACTGTTCCCGAGAAGGGTTACCATCTGACCGGATAAATCCGGTCTTGACCAGATTTTATGAGCTCAGAGCGGACTCCGCCCGGATTTCATTGGAGACCGGATTTTCAATCGTGCTTGGTCATAATTATTACACCATCATTGATTGTAATGATTTTCTGTAAACTATCATCGCCGCACAGCTCGAAGCGCGCGGCGCGCTACGCACGCCACGACTAGGCTCTATGAATGGGTGGTTTCCTGAAAGATGCCCATAATTTTCATATAAGAAACCATACCCACTTGTGTAAAATTTTACAAAAAAAAACCATTTTAGAGCTGTTGCCAGCAGATAATAATATAAGTTGTTCCTAATGTATGGCCAAATTTTTTTTATTTGAGTCTAAGGCCGGACTTTGTCCAAAAGTGCAGTGCGATGCGCGCTCGGAAACATCTGTCGACCTTCATTCATGAAGGAAGATTTTTGGCCGAAAGGTGTCCTATTCCGCCGGTTCCGAGGTCGGCTACCGGACACTGCGTTGCGTAACACGTCGCCGCCTTCTATACGTGTAAATAAATAAGTAGTTAAGATATAATATAATATGTATGTTAGTCTGTAAGGTATTTATTATATGGGCCTAATATTGTAAATGATATTTCTGTTGCCTGAAATAAATGATTTATATATTTATATATATTAAAAATCAGGATTTTCAACCACTTGCGGCCGGATTTCCAAATTATGGTCCTGGTAACCCTATTCCCGAGGGATAGTGAAATAACTGTCCACGCAGACGAAGTCGCGGGCGGTCGGTAGTGCATATAGTACATTATGAGACAAGTTAGCTTAGGTTGCTCGTTGCACACAAGGCTGTGGGTTGCAGCCCGAGCCGCAGTCGAGGGCGTAACTCAGCCGAGTGTGCAATAAGCAAGAGCTAACGAGTTTCATACGACGTTTTTCAACACATTTGCGAGGAAAAAACAAAGTAATTTATCACACAGCAACAAATACGACAAAAACAAAATATGATAATTATGGAAAAGGGCGCGCATGTTTTTTTTTTGTTTTTTTTTCACACGCCCAACGCATGAATATTTTGCGAACAAAGGGGTGAGGAGCATACAGCCTACTTCAAAATTATAATTTTAAGTGAAAAAATGCAAATATTTTAATATTTTATAACAAAATATTGTGAATTATGAATAAATTGATAATAATATATATTTAGTTGACTTAATATTTTATAACAAAATATTGTGAATTATGAATAAATTGATAATAATATATATTTAGTTGGCTTAATTAAGGGCTTACACATTTATTTATTCCAAAAAAGTATATGAATTTTCAGCAGCATAAAACCTCTTTGTTGTAAAAAAAAAACTGTATTACCCGGCTAAATTGGGAATGCTCTGTTTAGGTACTCGCATAGAGCTTGCAGTAAGGTACTAATTTAAATTTGTAGGGTTAATTCTATTACGAACTAGTGTTTTATATATTATTGCACGCGTTTGTTATAGCTCGGTTTATGGCCCTAAAAGCGATGTATTAAGGCTCACTTTACGAGCAAGTGTGTTGAAAATAAAATAAATACATATTTAACAACTTCACATACATTGCTCTGATTCCAAAGTAAATAGATAAAGCACTTGTGTTACGAAAATCAGAGACAACGGTGGTGGTATCACAAACACCCAGACCTGCGACAATATAAAAGTTCGTTTTCTAAATTGACCTTGAAAACCGGCGTGCAAAGTCACTGGACCACGGAGGTCGTCTTAGCTAGACAAATAAGTAGGTAGGTACTTACATAACTCAAAATCTATACAACGTGTTTGTTGTGGTACTGGTTAGTTACATTGTTTAATCTAAATTCTAATGTCTCTATGTCATAGTAGACAGCTGTACTTTGTTTACTTAGTTACCAAAATTCTCACTAGTAAATACTGATTTTACCTGCTCAAGTCTTTTTATTCCTCTCAACAGTGTTCAACGTGTAAAACGACCTCTAGGATGCCAAATAGATAGGGACCCTCAAACTGAACATCTTTTACTATGGGACCAACTCTGAAATCGCGAAAAAATATCAGCTGTTTAAGACATTTTGATATTTTCATTATTAATCTTTGTGAACAAGTGATTGTTTTCCGCGATTTCAGAGTTGGTCCCATTGTAAAAGTTGTTCAGTTTGATGGCCCCTATCTACCATAAGTATTCAGCATTAGGAGTGTTTTTGTAACACGTTGTATATGTAATAATAGAGCTGTCTGCTGTATTATTACCTACACTAATAATGTACAAATGCCGATCATTATCCTCGTGAGATACTTACCTACCTAATCAAATCATTAAAAAAATAACAACCATAATCAAGCAGTCAGAGAAAAAACTGTTTTGGTTAGACAGAACTATTGCTATAGTCTTGTTTATCCATACTTGACTTATTGTCAACCAACTCTTTATTGAAATAATCATTACCTATTTTATAAAATACTTACACCAAAATAATAACAATTTAATAAAGTTACTAACTTAATTTTTAGGTAACGATTTAAGTATGAAAACTGTTAAAAACTGTTATTTCGAAATCCCAAACCGAACCAAAAAAATATTCTTGTATGGTAACACAATCTATTGTTACTTTTATTTAGACGGTTCACCTTCAGAATAAGTATATTCATTCATGGTTAAATTTATAAAACATCATGCACGACACTACATAAGAGCTAAACAGAGACCAATCAGTCTGTGTAATTTCTCATTCACTTTTCTATGCATAACGTATACAAAACTGCAACTATTTTTAATGCTACAGAGAGGTAAAGTCGTGATACAAATAATGGTTTAAGGCGAGGCCAGTTCACGAAATTTACTCTTTCACTATGTCTTTAGAATAAGGTTGAATATTGCATAACTTTAATTGACGCTTCGCCAGAAATTTGACGAATTTTAGTACATTTTTATTGATTTCTGAAATACTGGATCATTTATTAAAAATGTACTCGGTTATTGTGTTAGATCGATAAAAAAGCTATCCTTTTTGCATAAAAAAACATATCACTGTCGTTGAAAATTACGAAATCTGACGATTTGAAATTTATTATTATAAGTTTTTATGGTGTTATTCAGGATTTTTTTACAGAGTTACCATGCCATTTTTCAATATTCTGTTCGGTTAATTAGCTTCTTTGTTTCTTTATCAGTTTACAGTAATTTTTGTAAAGTAGAATTTTACATCAGTTCTTCACATTGGATGTTCAAAAATCAGACTTTTCATCAGATTGTGAACTGGCCTCGCCTTAACTCGCTCATACGCCACTTGTGCTCATAGTATTTTTATACATTGAAATATATATAGATGATAGGAATAAGTAGGTGCTTAATTTTTATTAATGAAATTGTAATAATTGTTCACCGGTAACATCAAATCAAAAATAAAATACCTAAGTCAGTATGTAATAGTTTTACAGAAGTAATATTTAAAACTTTTTACTATGAAAAGTGTAAGCCTATATAGTGGCCTGTCCCATTCTGGATTGAGTTTACAATCGTCTAAAGCTTTTTTGTAACCGTGCATGCATCATAGTAAGTAGTGCTATTTCTAATCATAGCTAGAGATATACATATTTTATTATAAAGAAAGCTGAAGTCGCAATGTGGTCGCAATTGAATCAAACTTCGCATAGATCAATAAAGACAGCAGTGCGGCAGAACCATTAAAGATTACGGTGCACCTATCTACTTAAATGAATTGACAATAATTTTCTGTTTTGAGAGCACAATCCAAACGCATTGCACCATGTTTTGCAATTAATAAAGAGAAAGCTTTTTGCTTAAAAAAGAATGTAAGTATAAGTAATTATTTTTATTTGAGATTATTCTCAGTTTATGTTTGTAGTTTATATTGTGGTTTAATGCATTTTCATACTCACTTACAGCACTCTAAACAAAACGTTACGTGTTACGAAATAACCCCTATTGCCGATTATGGTATATAGATAGGGGACATCAAACTGAACAAGTTTTACAATGGGACCAACTCTGAAATTGCGAAAAAAAAACAGCATACAAAACAACATACAAAAACTAATTACGAAAATATCAAAATGTATGAAACAGCTGATTTTTTTTCGCAATTTCAGAGTTGGTCCCATTGTAAAAGTTGTTCAGTTTGATAGTCCCTATCTACCATATTCAGGATTAGGGGTTATTTTGTAACAAGTTGTATAATAGTAGGTACATTAACATTACATACCTTATGGCAAAACATGATTCCTCTTCGGCCAAAAACAGTGTCAGTATTGCTACTCGGTCAAGAATACAAAATGATATCTTACCTGACTTCTCTCTTCTCCGCTTCTTCCTGGGACAGATCCTCCTCCACCGAGTAATCCAGGATTGATTTCACTCCGAAGGACCGCAATCTGGGAACAAACAGTACTTATACTTAAGTAAGTAATATCAATTTTGGTGGTCGGTTGTTGCAGAGGTAGGTAGTGCACCCAACTAATGCGCCCCTTGAGAAATGTATGTGACTCGTCGTGCGACAGAAACGGATCGTTTGCTAGCACGATCGTAACCGTAACCAATTTAGGACGACGGACGCCATAGAGTATATTATTGGTTACCTAACCTACAATGATAAATATCATTGGGTACCTACTTATACTAGGACGAGACGCCTTAAACTTTTCCGAGTCAAGAACTGGAGCCCAATCGCGGTAATTCTGAACGATATAACCAAAACCGTTACGTTGTCATTTAGGTTAATAACCAAAATATCTTTGGTTTAGCTTTATAATTTTCACTTAAATTGTCCCAGATTGTAATCCTAGACTCCTTAGGCAGAGTATGCAACAATTTTATCAAAATTAAAAAGAGTATTTTTCTGTAAACGAAACTGAAACGGTAACGATTTAGCTTTGGTTTTATCATTGAAAATTAGCGCGATTAGGCCATCTGTCTATTTGATATCTTTTAAATCTGTCAATGTGGTAACATAAGTACTATAATAAATAACGCTATAAAAGCTGGCTCATCAATTTGTGCACGAGCGTATCAACTCAATATTTTTCTAGTTCATTTTCAGTGTCACACGTGTCGCTAGAGATTATAACGGATTATTTCTAAATTGTCATTTAATTCCATTGTCGTACTAAATTCTTATCACCTTAAAAGTGACTGACACCAAAACGGTAGAAAAGATAACCCAGAAACTTTAGAAAGGATCGCTAACTGGGAGATTAAATTTAAATTGCATGGGATGCTATGTGCTGTTTATGCTGATGAATAAATATTTTATTTAAAAAAATGCGATACGATTCAATACCTATAGAATTTTATCTGATTTTATAGTACCTACAGAAAGCTTCAGTTTAAAAAGAAACACCACGGTCGAGAGAATTGACAAAAACCTATAGAAAGTTGACAAAATCAACGTTTTGTAGTCCCCTGTTTCCTGGTCCAAAACTAGACTGATTTAAACACTTTTTTCATCAAAAAATAAAGAAATGCTTTGGCTGTGTTTCTATGTTTTGCTTTTTTATATGGGTAATCTAATAAAATTTGATTATTGGATATCTAAACAATGGCATTTTTAGATTTTTGAATATTTATCTCTTTTTATAATAATGTTTTTTCTTTATGAAAAAAATAAAAATATAGGAACAAAGCCAGTCTATCCTTCGAGAGCTTAACATTAAAACCAGGTTATACACTTTCTGTCTCCAAAAGATTCTGGAATTCTTCGGTCACATCGCCCCAAAAGATGGACACAGCCTCGAACAACTGATGGTCACTGGCACGGTCGATGGCAAACGGCCGAGAGGTCGAGTCGAAGCCCAGCCCAACTAGGTGGTCTGACCAAATCCGCTCAACGCTGAACACCAAGATACACGATGGACTCCATGACGCTAAGGACAGACATCGATCACAGAATACATAATAGTACAAGTCATCGATGGAGGGGCATCATCAAAGAAAAATTAACTTCCCATCGGGGGAATCACGACCCTCAGTAACGCGAAGAGGAGGAGGAAAAAAGTATTCAAATCGGTCTGGTTTTGGAGGCTTAATCATCTAGACATATAGACTCACCTCTCAATGGTGGGTTTGATTTTGTTCTGGTCCTCGCCGGCGACGAACTGGCCGTAGAAGGTGGCCTTCATAAGTATCTCGAACAGCCGCGTGCCTATCACCTGCCGCATCCTCTTCATCAACTGGAAAACAAAATAAATAATAGATATTATAATAAACTACCCGAGGAGCTCGGTAGCGCAGTGGTTTAGCGCCCGGCCCAGCGATTGCGGAAGTTAAGCAACGTTCGCATGGGTCGGTCATGGGATGGGTGACCAAAAGTTTATTATCTCGAGCTCCTCCGTGCTTCGAAAGGCACGGTAAAATGTCATTCTTGACGTTATAGTGTTTAGAATTATTGTAAAACAACATTTTTATATTATCACATACATTTTTCGATGTTAATTTAGTATAGTGGTTTAGCGCCTGGCCCAGCGATTGCGGAAGTTAAGCAACGTCCGCATGGGTCGGTCATGGGATAGGTAACCAAAAGTTTATTATCTCGATCTCCTCCGTGCTTCGGAAGGCACGTTAAGCTGTTGGTCCGGCAGCATTTGCAGTCGTTAAGACCCACCAATCCACATTGGGCCCGCGTGGTGGGTTATGGCCCATCCTCCTTACCAACCCATAAGGGAGGCCTGTGCCTCAGCAGTGGGGACATCAAAAATGGCTGATGGACAATAAAGCCTTCGCTTCAGTTCCGCATGAAACGTCACTTTACAGGATGTCGCGTAAGACACGTTGCGATTGGACGTTGTTGTTATTGGTCCAAATCAGCACAATGTCTTACGCGCCTTCCTGAAAAGTGACGTTTCATGCGGAACTGAAGCTAATTTCGAAAGTCAATTTTTTGATTCTCAACAATCATTATTTTCAGAACCCTATCCAAATAATTATAATTTTGAAAAGGCATTTATTAAAGTTGCGTCTGCCGCTAATACAATTAACAATTTAAACAATTTACCAAAGTCCTATAATGCCCAGAAATCTACCATGCGCCTTCGCGCCAAACTTGCGCCAAAATTCAAACTTGTAGATTGTCAGAACACTACACAATTACAATTGGACAACAACCACATTGCTCCGATCCCAAAGTAAATAGCTAAAGTACTTGCGTTATGGAAATCAGAAAAACGACGGTAGCACAAACACCCAGACATGAGACAATACCTACAGGAAAGTTAATTTTCAAAATTGACCCAGCCGGGATCGAACCCGCGACATCATGAAACCCCCTCGACCACGGAGGTCGTCGAAAAATGCATTTCTTTCAGCAAGGCTTTTAGATAACTAATACTTACCTATTCCTACCCGACTAAAGCGAAGCAAAAAGGATTATGATTTTTAGGTAATAATGTCTCGACAGAACAGTGATTATCACACATAGCAAGCAACTATTAGTAAGTATCTACCTAATATCATTTATTCTGTTTCCATAGTTACGAATTAATGTATGGAAGAAATAATATTATTTTTGGAGTTAACGTTGTGTGTTTAACTACTTAATCACGCAAATTTTAATAACCTGTCTGCAGAATGTCTGCGCGGGATAAGATAATTTCGATCATGCATTCGTTTTTTTCTTTTTACTTACCCTAAATAAAAAACATAGACTTGATATCATTTCGTGGACTTGGTATCAAGTCCAAATCCGTCCTGTGGCAATCAACACGACAATTGAATATATCAATTTTGTATAGGTATCACATTAAATACAATATCAATATCTGAGTAAATCTCTGTTTAAATTTCTTAAATCCATCAAGAAATTACAAAATTATTAAAGATTTAAAAAGTGAGTTTAAAAAACACGGCCGGCACATGCGGATCAGGCGATGACGTCACGTGCCAAGCCGTCAGGTGTTTGTTCGGGCGCTGACGTCATCAGCCAATCGTGAATTGGGGAGCGTTTTTGAGAATGCGACACGAAAATCGCTCTATCTTCGTCATTTTTGGTCCAATTTCAATAATTCTTATTGAAATTGGACACACTGAAATAATTTATGTTGATGTGACTGAAACTCTACATATTTAACTAAAAACCTCGTTGATCCCAATGATATATCATTGGTTGATCCTCATTACCATAACGACTCAAAAGACAAAAATCATTTTAGAACTAGTTACGTAGGTAGGTAACAGTAGTAGATAATTAAGACTAAGTATAGCAAAATCTAAAACGGACCATCTCATTTCCAAAGTAGGTAACTAATTCCAAAGAACAATCACGCGCAGCCATTACGAACTAGGTATGTCCGTGGTTCAGGAACGTCACGCGTCGTAATTTGGAACACTTAGCTCAAGGTCACGGCGCGGCGAGTCTCACCAATTTGGTAGCGCCGAATCTGTGTAATATACTTGTACTATTATGTATTCTGTGGTAATATGGGCGATATGATCGATGTGTTTGCTTGTTTCTAACGAGGATTACGTACGTATCATAAGACAAGTGTTACAGTTAGTATCTTCTAATTTGAAGTTCCAATGGACAATTTTTCTAATGGCAGTTAACCAAATTTGGGTGATAGGTAATGAATTAGAACACCGAATTATTTGGCTCTTTGATAGGAGGCCGCATCTGTAACCACAGACCATACAATTCTGTAAACAAACTCGAACCTCAGTTCGAATCTCACTTCACTGCGCGGGAATTTTAAATCATAAATGAGATAATGATCCGCTGTTTTTTTAATCACAAAAGATTTTAGATAGCTACATAAAACCTTTTGCAATCGGTAAAGTAGCTTATTAAGCTAATTTCTAATAACAAAATCTACCGAAGTCAAGAGAGATGCTAGTTTGGTTACATAATCGATTGGAAAACTCTCGATGGCCTCATAAATACGGTAATAACGTTAGCAAACGCGCAAATAATCATCTCTTGACATCGTGGGTGCATGCATATTTTGCTTAGCAACGTAAAAACTTGCAAAAAAAGTGTAGGTGACCTCTGCAAGGTTAAGTATTGATTTAAAATTCTTGATAGATTAGGTACCTACCTATCTTGCGTGTATAAATTCATCTAATAAATATTATAGTTGCGAGGAAAACCTCTGGTCTACACTAGCCAGTTTCCGAAATATCATAAACTAGCTGCCACCCGCGACTTCGTCTGCGTGTAGGTACAGTTATTTTTCTATCCTACGGGAACAGTACCTACCTACTTAACTACTTAATTTTTTTCTGAATAAAAGATATAGTCAGGTGGGGTAAGTGAAACATGGGAGTACATTGCCTACACAGCTACTTTAATTGCGAGTTTTACAGCTTTACTAAACCTTGTTAAATAAAAATAAAGTATGTTTCACTTACCCACCTGACTATACCCTATTTTAACACGTTTTTATTAATAGGTTTCTTTCTCGTTTGTTTGTTTGTTCGTGAATAATTACCTATTATGGTGATAGAGCTATTAAAAAACGTCTACCTACTCTTTTTACTGAATGGCCTGCCAGCGGATAGGTATTAGACAGACATAAATGAGCCAGTTAAAAATAAATTTAAAGCTTCAAAACTTAATTTTAAATTTTATTTTTAAATTTAAGTCTAGTCTATAAAATGGATTAAACCAAAAGAAACTGAAGATCCCACAGTCAAACCGACTAGTTGGTTTTGTGGGACTATTTTGTAACCCCGTACTGTATCCTCTTTGTTTATAATAATTAATTAAAATAATTAAAAAATAATCCCGCAAAGTCGGTACGAATTAGCATTATACACCATCGCGAGAAACGCGACCACTGTAAGCGATACCGTTTCTAATTTCCGTTAAATTACTTTCACAAGTAGATAATCACATCGAATCAGCTTAAGTATTGATATTGCTTCTAGGTACTCCTTAGGAACAAGCGAACATAATTATTACAACAAAAATGTAACATATAACTTGTTGGCAAGCTGTCACGTCGTCCTTCATCCATGATGAATTGCTGGTATGCGCGCACGCAACTAAAAATACCAAGGGGTATAGCATAGCTACAGCGGGGGTGCACCGCGCTGTCTGCCTGGTAATCAAGTTATTTATATCTTACCTTACGCGTTCCATGGCATAGGAAACTACGACAGACAAAGCAAGGAACAACTTCTACCAAAGTCCTAACACATTTGTACAAACAATAAAAGATCCAGAGAACATTGGTACACTTGCACAAATTGAAGATAATTTTTTTTTAATTTGATTTTTTTTTTAGAAACTTTTGTGAAAAATTATTTCGTTTTTGTATTACTTATAATTAATTAGAACTACCTAGTTAGCCGCACTTTTTATGAAAACTATATTTTCACTCCTCTTGCTCAAAAAGTGCGTCATTGTAACGTACAAGAGTCGAGATAAAATAGCATAATAAGCCCTAGAGGATAAAGTTTTTTCTTTTTTAATGTTTGTCTATTACCAATGAGCGTACTAAAACGAAAAAGTTTTTATACATAATCACGAATAAAAACTCGCTCGACTTAATACTGGGGGTCTATTACGAAAAGTTTAATGCGATACACGCGGCTGCGTCCGTGCTTCGTTCTGATTGATTCCTATTACAAAGCACTTGCGTATGCGATATTGCAAAGTGATTGCGTAAATTTGACAGTTTCTCTCTAGTGGATCCGTCATTATTCGTTCAATAGACTATGGACTACGATAGCTACATTGAAAATATTTGTAATAACTATAACCGACGAACTGCGGACGACTATCGTGACCAAGTTTCGTAATAGGCCCCCAGTTTCTCATTCTTATTTTTGAAAATGGAACTAAAAGCATCTCTTCGGTAAAATCATAGACTTATTTATACTCTGTGTACAGAGTGAATCGTAGAATGCGTGTTTGTGTTGCTTAGCTGCTACAGCAGAAATTAAAAAAGGTACCATGGCGCGAAATCTTTAGATTTTTTTTATAATTACAAACTGATTGAATTGTGTGACTGTAATTGGAAAGAAATAATTTTAATCTTCTGCCGTCAAGCACAAATCATTTATTTAAATATTGTACAAAAAGTTTATGAAGTGGAGGAAAAAAAACGAGTGGATTCGTTTACGGAAGTAAGTAAGTAGGTATAAACTATTTAATATTGTATTTTATTTTCTCGCAATCGTAGTGAAAAGTATAGTGTAACACACGACGCTAAAACCCATTATAACTCGGTTTCTATTTATTCCCTCGCTAAAGCTCGGGAATAAAAATACCTCGTATGCAATGGGTACTTTTAGCGTCTTGTATAACAATCTACTATTGCATGTTGTGCATGGTTGTAATTGAGGTACAAATTTACACTTTTGCTTTGTTTTTGAATTATTTTAATTTCTACTGCTTGATTTGTATCTTGTAACTGTGCCAAAGTAAAATAAAATAAAAAACTTTAAAGTTGAATTCAATTGCATATTTTCCAAAGATATATTTAAAAAACCATTTTAATGTCTTTGATATTTTCACACATTTATATACAGCCGTGCAACTTTCAAAACATTTTCATTGGAGACAATAACTACAGGAAAGTTTCAGAGAAAAAAACCGGCCAAGTGCGAGTCGGGCTCGCGCATGAAGGGTTCCGTACTACCAAAAACGGCAACAAAAAAAAACACGTTTGTTGTATGTGAGCCCCCCTTAAATATTTATTTTATTCTATTTTTATTATTTGTTGTTATAGCGGCAATAGAAATACATAGTCTGTGAAAATTTCAACTGTCTAGCTATCGGTTCATGAGATACAGCCTATGGTGACAGACAGACAGACAGACGGACAGCGGAGTCTTAGTAATAGGGTCCTGTTTTTACCCTTTGGGTACGGAACCCTAAAAAACAGTCACAGTCAAATGTATTCCATGAAATATTGAAAGTTTGACGCCCACCCTCAAGACATCACATTATGTGACAGACGTCCACAGAAAAATCTTTTTCTTGAATTGTTGCTTGAAGTATTAAAAAATCCTGGACAAACCACGATCCTATCCGACAACTTCGGTGTCGAATCTTTTGGCAGTTTTAACTTTATTTCCCACAAAATAAAATTCCTTTTCCCCGTCATCTTCTTGTTCCAAATTGGTGGAATATCTTCCCCTAAAAGTATCGTGACTTAGTACTTTACACCTTACGATTACACAATAAAGTATATTTTGCCTTAAAATTCAGTAATTTTTGCGGGACCGGTTTTATCCCTACTGATGAATTAGAGGACGTTGACTTCGGCGCAAGATTCACTGCCTTGTTTTTACACGACACGAGTAGATGTGACGAACAAACAACTTACGAAAAGAGCAAGCACAAAAATTTATAAAGTAGGTAGGTAAAGTCGGCATAGTGGATAAATACTGAGAAGAGCGAGTGGCATCAGGATCTTTAATCCATCTTCAATTCCAGACCTACTTACATACCTAGAGCTGAAATATTCTACCTAGGTACCTAGGTATTTGTTTCCGCATACAGTACCTAGGTACACTACATTAAGCAATCATGTTTACTACTTAGGTACCTAGGTACCTTTTTTTCTTTTTTTTAGGTGGTATATAGGTAAGTACCTAGATAATAAAATTAAAATAGTCCAGATAGTTTTCAACAAGGATACAAAATGTTATTAGGTAGTCTGGTAATACTTAAAATAATGGGTATAATGTACATTAAATGTAGGTCAACAAAAAAAATGAAAATGTAAACTTGACTGAGTTTCTTCCCAGGACGATAGTTTACGACCTAGATTGTTAGTTTGTATGAGAGCAATAACAATTAAACACGAATTTAACGATAAACTTTACGTCAGCAATGGGGTTGGTAAACTTTTTCGAAAAGAATTGTTTTATATTTTTTTGATAGCACAAGTTTGAAGAATAAAGAAAATAATATTATGATTTTTTTATTTTACCTTGTTCACTAAATATATTTTTTATATCAAACATACGGCTGAACACGAAGTTCCTTTGCATTTACTGATTTAAAAATCTGATTGACAGATTTGACAGACAGTGACAAAGAGTAATCATACCTTTGTTTTTTTTGTTTTGAGCAACAACATAGAAAGTCTTTGGAGCAAAGGCATAACCTACGCATACAGCCGTAATAGTGATTTATTGTACTATGCTGTAAATGAAAAATTTAAATTTTTATTTAAATTAAAATGAAGCATTATATAATTCCGCAATTTGTTATTCCTGACTCCAAAGCCAAAAGCTACCAGAAAATATATAATTCACAACAGTTTTGGAAAAGTTTACCAACCCCATTTTGTTGCAGAATCGTTTTAGATGGCGTTTCGATTTCGACTGTAGGTGGTACCTTTCTTTATTATTGTTGCTTATGTGTGTATTCATCGTAATGATATTTAGGAATGATAAATAATAATAAAAAAAAATAAGTATATATATACCTAAGTATAAACATTTGAAAATTTCTTAAAAATTCCTGTTTTTGTCGCGCATTTTGACTCGTTGATGTCTTTTGCAGCAGCGTACGAACCACGAAATGCATGCTGCAAAACGAATATTACATACAAACATACATACCTACAAGATTCGCGCGAAAAACATAACCCTGTCCTTACAGAGTCGGTTAAAAATCTACTTATTAGAGATGAAGCCTCGTTGCGTTTCTTTACTTGAAAGTTTTATTACTTACCTACTTATAAGTCTATTTGTTAAATTAATTAAGTTATTTCAATAGGTAAAGGATAATGGAAACTCATTTATATTTAGGAATTAACTGAAAATGAGTCGATAAAATAGAATTATGGTTATTATGAGTAATTACAATACAAGATCGATTAAAGCGCACAATATTTTATAAAATGACCTATTATCCTCATTTCATAAAAAACAGACGAATTCCATTTAGTACCAAATTTATTTTCCTGAATGCATTGATAGAAGGAAAAAACTTAGGTAAGTAGGTACTTACTTTATTAATTAAAACTGAAAAACTTAATTGAGTTTTTTAAACCAAAACCGGGTTTTCTACCCAGTTTATGTGTAAGTGGTAGGAAAATATAGACGATTCAAAAGTACTTAATAATTTAAGTTTATTTGAATAAAGCTTATTTGACTTTGACTTTTAGTTGTGAATTTGAAAGTCTGACGAAATTAGGTTGATAAATAAAATACTTACTTTATTTCATTTTCAATTACTTACTACGGTACGGTAGGTACTTATACAACATACCTACCTCATAAAACTGGGTATATCTACTTACCATTTCAAGATCTTTGTCAGTGTGTAGAATCAATTACCACCCCTGAATTTCATTTAAAAAAACCAATTCATTATTGTTTGTTTATTCGAAAATCACGACTTGTGCTGATATTATTGCACGTCTTTTAAGGGTGTTGACGAAAACGGCATTTCATAGAAACTTTCAAGTCAATTTCATAAAAATCGGTTCGAAGAAAAAGGACTTGAAAGTTTGTATGAAATGACGTATTTCGTGAGAGATGTTACTGAGGCGTGATACTTTTACGCGGCCGTCTGCGTGGACATTTTACATTTCTATCCCTCGGGAAGAAAGAGTACTTTTCTGGATGAAAGGAAATGTCCTTTTCTGTACCCCTGATCAAGGACCGGAACCGCTTACCGTTAAAGGGGTTTTTGATTGGGTATTTCATAGACTTGTTTTCAAAAACCCTATCAATAGGTACGGTAACCCTATGGAAAGGGTAACTCAAGTAAGCACTTACCGAATACGAAAACCCTATCGAGGAAACCCTATGAAGGCTTTATGAAGGGGTTTTAAAACGTGTTCAAGCAATTTGTACCTAGTTCCACCTGGGCCGAAGGACCAGAACCGCTTACCGTTAAAGGGGTTTTGATTGGGTATTTCATGAACTGCTTACCGTTAAAAGGGTTTTTGATTGGGTATTTCATAGACTTGTTTTCAAAAACCCTATCAATACGGTAAGCATAACGTCGACTAACCCTATCGAAAGGTAAACCCTATCATTTGGTAAGTTTTTAATAGGGTTTCCCTATCAATTGGGTTAACCAAAAAGGGGTTTTCCGGTACTTGCCCCTGACGTGCATGCAAAGTTTAAAATACGGAAAAAACTGAGTGTTTCTGCTATCGTCATAGTGTCTATTAATATGCTTATTACCTACCTACATGCATTCTTGGAAAATCTACGGCCACTTTGGTGCAACGGTAGCGATCCTACGTTCCGCGCCAAAGGTCCGGAGTTCGAATCTTGGTAGGGGCAGATGTTAGTGTGATGAGCACAAGTATTTGTTCCCGAGTCATGGTCGTTTAATATATAAATTTATGTATTTTAAACGTTATTCACCTATGATTTTGATGCTTCGTAAGTACAGTACCTACAATTACTATTATACAGGGTTATTTGTAAAACTCCAATGATCCCAGTGGCGGATCCAGGATTTTGGTTTGGGAGGGGCTTAAGGCGAGGCCAGTTCATGAAATTTACTCTTTTGCATAAAGAAAGTGACATTATGAATGATTGAATTATATGCCTCCGACTGCATGTTATTATGACATGTTGGCTTTAATATTTATTTGATCTTGTTTCCATCTTTTCAGTCGACTTGTCTTTTTATGCAGGCGGGTTTTTTAATGTTTTAAATTTATTTTTTTATTTATCTCTTTTTAGTTATTATATATTACGGTCATGATATACCTTTTTGAAATCCTTATAATAAGCCCTTTAATTTGACACCCATATTGCAGTATTCTAAAAAAAAATTTTTTTTTCACTATGTATAATAGCACCGTACAGCCGCCATGTTGGTTTTTTTATAACGCCACCTTCTTAAGAACACTTGGGCTGAAAAGACCAATCTAACGATATCTTAATCATAGAAATCCGTTCAGCCGTTTGAGAGATGAGGTAATAAAGAATATTACATACAAACACATACATACATACATACTTACAAACATACAAACATACTTACAAGATACGCGCGAAACACATAACCCTTTCTTTGCAGTCGGGTAAAAAGACAGGAGTTTGACAGTTGAGTGTCGATAAAATGCTATATCACGCTATATAAATCGGTCATGCTAGGCAGGCTGCGAGCTTGTTAGTGTTTTACAAATAACCCTGTTTAAACGAGTTGCATATACCATCTATTGACATGTAAAATCTATAACCTTCTCCGGGAGAATAGGTAATACGTTAAAATGTAAAACAATAGTTATCTCCAGCTACCTACAAACCAACAATGCGGCATCGCACGCCGAGCGTCAAGCTTCACAAATCATAACAATCAACGGCCATGCCCATTGAATAATCTTCAATAACTTTTCTCACGTCAATGAAAATCGCATTATTTTCCGACCACATGCATGTTAAATTATACATAAATAGATTATCATCGATCCGGAACAGCTAAATGCACACATACTGAGGGTATGTGAACACAGCTCAATGAAAACAAAAACTATTTAATTACAAGTCGTTTCTAGCATCTTTAGAACCGGTCGCAGACTTGCAGACAGGTGTCTGTCCGATGTCTGGGCAGGCGCCGCGGCACGCATGCGTCCGCTGCCCAAATAATTCCCATTCATCCACGATTGGGCACGAGCCTTTAACGATCTCCTCCACTGCAGCCTGGTATCGCAAAATCAATGACAACAAATCACGCCGATGCGAAACATTCTATCGCGGTAATAACGCAGTGACTCAACCGTAAATGAATAGAAAAACAGAACATCCTAAATTAGACGATCGTCAATCGGCAAATCACTAAGGCCGCCAGTTATTTCCGAGGCCGTGTAAACATCACCTTAGTTCGTTACATAACGGATCAGCTGAGTTGAGACTCGTGCATCGATCGGCTCACCATGTCGTTGTTCTCCACGAGCCAGTTGATGGAGCATATCTGGTAGACAAAGTAGGCCCGCACGAGCTCTGCGGTGGTCTTGCTCTTGAAGGCATCCTTGGGGCTGTTGAAGTTGAGGTCCAACTCGTCTCGCGCCGGCGGCGGAGAAGCGGAGAGCACGCGAACATTCCGCGGCGCGTTCACTGCTAAACGTCTGAGCAGAGCCATCGCAATCGCTCAGCAACACGACACGCACTCGGCCGGTCTAGCTCGCAACTGACAACTGACAGCGGCTGACGTCCGCTCGATACCGCCGCCGGCCGGCGCGCGCACCGTTCCAATTTTAAAACTCCACGAAGGTGTGTCACAGTCACGCGTCGCCATTGGCTCTCGCACCGGCCAGCAACCTAGGCTGAATGACACGGTTATTCTCTATGGCTAATAAAAAAAAATCTATCGCCACTGTTATTTCAACTAAACCCCAATAATGTATACCCACGTGGTAGCGCCCTAACCTCGCAGCGGGTGAGTGCTGGTTGCGTAACCGGCCTCGGCGAGGATCAGGTTCAACACCCCGCGTGACCCACTAATGCCCCAGAGCGTGCCATTATAACAAGCTGAATTGCAGACATCGCTTGCTATAGCTTTACACTGTTAGACCAAATCTGAAATATGCAAATTGGCGATAAAATTCAAGGCGAAATAACATTGAATAGGAGTAAAAATCACATGATCCCTTTGAGACAGAGATATGCCGCTTTCATATTAATTTACTATCCATTGACAGGTGGTCAATAAATAATATATGTATGAGTATGTAATTACTAGAAAAAGCGATACGCTACAGCATTTTTTTAGGTAGCTATAGCTAATCTACGAGATATCGTAGCTATCATAAATGTTTACTACTTGACTGACACTGACCTATCCCAAGGCAATATGGATTTAATTGGCCCAACAACATGTAAACTATGATTTAATTAATAAAATTGTTTATATGTGAAACAAAAAAGATTTCCTATCACATTTTTTACTTTCCCAAGTCTACAGTAAAGAACTAGGGAATCTTGGTACCGATATCCCGTATATTCCCGGTTCTTTAAGGGCAGCCAAAGAGCCCGGTTTTTCATACTTAGTCTTTAATATTATGCCAAAACATTGGCATAACAAAAACTAGGGAAAATCAACGAAAAACTAAATTCTATTTATAACTGAAATTGTTTCGATAAGCGAAAGTGGCGCCGCGGTGAATTTTATTTAATATAATAATTCTAATACATAATTTTAATAATGTTTTACGTGAAATTTTTAGGGCCCATAGTCTAGTACAAGGGTCTTCAACCTTTTTGAAGTCAAGGGCCTATAGTATACTCTGATATTGGTTCGGTGGGCCGCAACACAACGAAAACATTATATTCTAACTAAATAGGTAGGTAAATACCTAGGTATAATTTGTAGACAATATGTGAATTTAATTTTGTCAATCAATACAATGACGGGCCGCCAAGAACGCAACCGCGGGCCGCATGCGGCCCGCGGGCCGCGGGTTGAAGACCCTTGGTCTAGTATTTTAAGACGGTATCGTTATATTCCCTCGTAGTCACTGCTAGAAGTAGATAGCAAACTGCTAAAAGTGGCCTGACACATTTGCTATCTACTTCTACAAATGACTACGAGGGCATGTAGGGATACCTTCTAAAAATACTAGACCATAAACCATAAAACCATAAAAGCACTAAAAACTCCACGTAAAACATTTTTTTCTTTTCTTTCAATAACTTATTAAATAAAAACCTCAGAGGGCGCCACTTTCGGTCATACAACCGCCTTAAATAAAACAACAAATTGTCATGTATACATAGATATTTTTATTTGAAAAATACTTCGTGTAGCTAACAAACTAATCACAATATGGCATTCTACATCCGAATAGTTTTTTTTTTACAAAAATTCACTTACTGCAAATAAATATAGCAGCACGGCCACCGACCGTCGTAATGCCACTCACACACACTACGCGACTATATACATCGCACAATTTACATCATATAAAGTTATCTTATTAATCAACATCTTTTTAACAGGTAATACGAAATATATTTTCCACAAAAAAGCAGTCAAATCACAAAATAACTTTTCCATCATTCAAGAACTTAGTTTTTCAATAACCAATTAAACCAACCAAAAAAACCGAGTAAAATCATGCTTTTTATTTAGCTATGTCTTATAAATGCTGTGTTTATAAAATATGCTTCTATTAGAAAACTATTGACAATTACCAGAAAAAAGATGATGATTAATAAAATAGCCCCTATATACATCGCAGAATTTGATTTTTTTAAAGTGATCACATTTTTTCTCTTAAAAATAAAATTGAATAAAACTGCTCAGTGCGTCAAGGCAGACAACTTTCATTTATAAATTCTTTGAAGTTTCACATTCTTTTTTAGAAATAGTACACAAGAATCTGTAGAAGTCAAAGCAACCTCACTTAGAACTCACCAATTGGGTTGGTAAACTTTTTCGAATAGATTTTTTTTTTATAGCACAAGTATGAAGAATAAAGAAAATAATATTAAGATTTTTTTATTTTACCTTGTTAACCAAATATATTTTTTTATATTATTATCGCGATAAAATATCAAACATACGGCTGAACACGAAGTTCCTTTGCATTTACTGATTAAAAAAACTGACTGACAGATTTGACAGACAGTGACAAAGAGTGAAGTAATATAATAAGTCTATGTTGTTGCCAATAATTCTGTCACCCTTTTGTAATTATGTTACCCTGGTAACGATATATTCAAGTTTGTAAATATCGTTACTTATGGCTGTTACAGCTGATAAGTTTCTTGCGCCCGTTCTTCTTGTCAGCTAAAAAAGTCTGGAACGGGTGGTAGGAAAATATAGACGATTCAAAAGTACTTAACAATTAAGTTTATTTGAATAAAGCTTATTTCACTTTCACTTTCACTTTCAGTAATCATACCTTTGCTTTTTTTTGAGCAACAACTAGAGTCTTTGGAGCAAAGGCATTACCTACATACAGCCGTAATAATGATTTATTGTACTATGCTGTAAATTAAAAATTTAAATTTTTATTTAAATTAAAATAAAGTATTATAAATTATGGTTATTATATGGTTATTCCTGACTGTTATTTATGGTTATTCCTGACTCCAAAGCCAAATGCTACCAGAAAATATATAATTCACAACAGTTTTGGAAAAGTTTACAAACCCAATTACAATAAAAAAACAGATTATTTAGGTATGTATAGCGTTGCCGTTGATGTCACTTGTAGTGATTGTGCCTTACCACACTTTCTATACAATTAAATTATTACAAATTGCCTGCTCTTTCTGACAATTACCAAATGACCAACATAATAGTTTGATCCTATAAAACTATAATGTTGATCATTCATAAATTAATACAAATTATTTCAAATATTAACTAAACACAAGATCAATTATAAATTCATCTCTTATGTTCTCTTAAGCATGATTAAAATAATAATTATAATAACTGAGTAAATAAAAAAATAGTTTTTCTATATGCCTCGTTTGTTGGCAAGTTATTATGATGTCAACCAATCACATAAAATTAAAAATATTGAAGATATGTCGATGAAAAAGCATCTCCCTTAAGCTAATACAATATCATAATATAAAGAATGACTAATATAATTCGACCAGTTTATAAAGACACCTTTTTTATTATTGCTTTCTAGCTTTTATGACGCCTTTGTAAAGTAGTCGAATATTATTATATGGTAAAACAAACACGTCTAATCTTACAAATACAAATATCTATTATCTTAAAATGATAATAAATCTTAGTTCTATATTACAACTAGTATGTACATTATTTCGTATTAAAAAGATTTTTTTGTGATCTTCTCCTCGCTACAGAAATTAAGTTTTACTCACAATCATTATACGTCGACTAACACAAACTATGCAAGCGCTTTATTTTGCAGCTTTCCATACTTACACATAACTAAATTATATTTAAGGTTTTACTAAAGCCACCTAAATCTAAAACTTAAAACAACCTCTGCATTATCACCAGTGATCGGGATTAGGTGTCATATTTTATGTACTTTTCCTACGCTACAATAATATGGACATGCCCCCGGGATTTCGGGGATTGTAAAATTAGACTTAGACTTTTATCAATCAATCCGCTATTTCGTACATTTATACTGCTGCGTTGTTGTTCTAAAATAACCTCAGAAATCTAATAATTTTCAAGTAACGTCCATATTTCTATTGTTGAGAATATAGAACATGGTATAATGCGTTTCATTCTTATTGGCGGCGGTGAAGTTAGCCACTATGTGGCGTAGCCGTGCCTCACACGCCTCTCTCGCCCACATACATCAGCTAAAATCTTGAGTTGAGGTCTCCTTAACTTTAAGGAAGCTGTCAGTTTCATAGAGTTTCTGTCAAATCTGACAGCTTTTATGTATTTGGGGTGGCCTTAACTTTGGAATTCGTTTGAGTATTTGGCCGTTAGTTTTTATATCTAAGGAAGGAAGAGCGGTGTCCCACAAACACAGGCTTTCAGCTTAAATGGGGACACCAACTTATTTCTAAAATATTGTAAATGTTTTAAAGAAAAATAAACTTATTTTATTTTATTTTATTTTATTTATTTATTTACATCGAAATTGTGTCTCGCACGATGTTCCGAGCAGCCAAAAAGCTTGAAACGTAATGTAGTATAGTACACTATACGTATAATTTTAACTATTAAGAATGCCAGGATTTCGTGGGCATATCCACACTAACATCAACCAGCGTTTGAGTTCATTGTCCCCAAACAGCGCACCTAATAAATTCCGATCGCTGATGATCACTTAAGAAATTTCACACCTTGTGATATACAGTCCATTTCTAATCTATGTTGTCCTAAGTTTGAGATTTAAGTAGCTAAAAGAGAGTTGTCATTTTATGTATTTTATGCGAAACAATGTGCATTTTACTCCGAATCATTTGAATATTATTCACATACGAATAACTACAAAGTTCCTTACGTCATTCAATACCAAAAACATAATCGTCCTAATTTAAATTATTCCCACGTAAACAACTTTTACAAATAATTTGTAAGGTATTGTTATAGTAACCACATTGATGTCATGCTGTGAAAGGGTTGCCAACTTTTTATACAAGAAATAAAATATATTTAGGTCGGAGAAGGAAAATAAACGGTATTTTAGAAAAAATATCAGTATTTCCTCAGACTACTACCAGTGATATCGATAATAGTATTATGTATACTTTATTTTAGTGAAAACAGTATATTACTATTTTTAACAATATGGTTGGGAACCCTAGAATATTAAGTGATATCATGTTAATAAAACCAAAGTTTGAATGATTAATCACGAGAGGAAAAGTATTGGTGTGATAAACAAATTAAATGCCTCCAAATTCAAAAGTCAATTTATTAATAAATAAATAAAATATTATTTTACCCTAAGGGTAAGAAAGAATCATATTTTCTAAAGCTCTTTTTGTGTAGTTATTATGAGATTGTAACCTTTCGTTTTTTGAAATATGCTACTTTTTCGGATACAAGCTCGAAAATATGCCGAAAAGTCGTATACAAAATCAAACAAAAGAATAAGTACAAAAAAAGAAAAAATCCTATTCGTAAAATGTATTTCAATAAAATTAATAGTGCCTGTGGAAACATGTCATACATGCAAATTATACAATAGTCACAGAAAAACCGACTTTGTTACATAGAATTTAAGGTACCTAGCTAGACGAACATGAGCTGCCAGCTGTCTATTTTTTATTTATTGTTACGCCAAAATTTTCTAATTATAGTGTTAGAATAAAATCGTAGTTAAACAAGAAAGAGATCATTATGAAAAATATACTAACTCACAAATTTCGTGACATGGAATAATACATTAAGGTGGTTCGATGAGCTCAGTAGCGCCACCAATAGAAATAAATCAATAACGTTTTATCAAAGGTTTAGATTAAAAGTTTTGATGATTTTGCGCAAATAAAAGACTAAAATGCATTTTCTAAATATAGTTTCAAGAACTCAAACTTAAGCAATAAGTCGTGCATGTCACTAGTGCCAAAAGTGGCCACATTTAGCAATACACATTCATAACTTATTGTTTATATTTGAGGCCATGAAAAAATATTTAAAAATTGCACTTTACACTTCTATTTGCGCAAAATATCCAAAACTTTTATTCTAAGCCCTTGATACAACGTAAATGATTTATTTCCATTGGTGGCGCTACTGAGCTCATCGAACCACCTTAATTTAAGAATTTGTTTTGCTGAAGGCCTAACTTTGAATTTATCAATTTTTACTTACAGTCTACGGTTCGACATGAATTGTTATTATATTCACTATGTGTGTGGGGCATACCTAGTCCATCTATTTAACTAAATTCTCTAAATTGTGCTTTTAACTCTGTCTAAGAAGGTTTTTGGGAACTAAATAATACTTCATAAACCATGTCTTTTAAAATGCTATTTTATCCATTACTCACATAAAATAAACTATGTATTAATGTATTTACTTATTCCTGTTTAATATTTTACGAATAACTTTATTTATACCTCGAGATTCATGATGACTCATCATTACTAAATAACTAATATTTGATCAGTAGAGCAGGGCAATTTCCAATCAAAATCAACACAATATTGATATCATTTAAACGCAACTTTTGAGATATCATTAGAAAATTTTGGTTATGGTTTAAGGCGAGGCCAGTTCACGATCTGATGAAAAGTCTGATTTTTGAACTTCCAATGTGAAGAACTGATGTAAAATTCTACTTCACAAAAATTACTGTAGACTGAAAAAGAAACAAAGAAGCATAGTAACCGAACAGAATATTGAAAAATGGCATGGTAACTCTGTAAAAAAATCCTGAATAACACCATAAAAACTTATAAAAATAAATTTCAAATCGTCAGATTTCGTAATCTTCAACGACAGTGATATGATTTTTTATGCAAAAAGGATAGCTTTTTTATCGATCTAACACAATAACCGAGTACATTTTTAATAAATGATCCAGTATTTCAGAAATCAATAAAAATGTACTAAAATTCGTCAAATTTCTGGCGAAGCGTCAATTAAAGTTATGCGATATTCAACCTTATTCTAAAGACATAGTGGAAGAGTAAATTTCGTGAACTGGCCTCGCCTTAAGAAACAGCTCTAATAGCCCTGTCTACCGACAACGTCAGGATAGTTCCATAAAAAATCAAAAAAAGGCAATACATAATACTATGTAGGTGATACCTATGAAAAAACCATCTGTTATATAACTGCATCTAACGACAGCGTTATATACAAAGCTCGACGCATCCAAACTAAATTTGACACCTGTACAAAAATAAGTAGAACACAAACGTATATAAATTCCACGTTTTTCAATATATACACCCACTATTAAACCTATTAACCTCTTGGTGTTACCAGTTTATTGATAATATAATTATTATTTTAATAAATTTTTCGCTTACGTTATAAAAATTTGACTCCATCCAAAATACAAGTACTCGGCTATCAAAATGTAAAAAAAACGAATAAAACACACATTTACATGTATAGTAATTATTATTAAATGTTATAGGCACAAATGAACAATATGAGTGCCGATACTCTATAAGCTTTCTCACTATCACTACTTACCAAGTAGGCGAGGGATTTTAGTCCTACATTCGAACGCCAAATTCTACCATCGACATCGCAGATTCTACCATTCTGGTATATTTCTACCATCACTGGGACAACTATAGATAAGCAAAGCAAAGCGTAAATAAATTCGAACAAGTTTTTATTAATTGTGTTGTCATTTTTATTTATAAAATTAATAAGCTGTTTTTTAAGGAAAAAGCTGCCAATAAAAGAATAAAAATTAATATATTGCATAATTTCCGTTATTATACGGAATTTCCGTTTTTATATTTGTCACTGTCACAAATATATTAGACTTAAGTTACCGACAAACGTGTTTTTCATATCATTTTCCATAAATTAGCTTTCCATTAAGGGTGCACCGAGCCTCCACTAGCGCCGTCAATCGAGAAAAAAACATTACAACAAAGATATGTTTATTTAAATTTCTGAAAAATATAAAAACTAGTATTGGTTACAAACTATTTTTGTATGCTTCTTTTTATTTGTTTAGTGTTTATGTTGTTATAATCAAGAAACCGCCAAGTGGTCACTTTAGGTAGTTTTTTTTATTGTGACTACACAAACACAATTTAAACCAAAAAAAAACACATAAAAAATCGTTTATAACTAATAATAGTTTTTATATTTTTCAGAATTTTATGAAACATAGTTATTTCGTTGTAATGTTTTTTTCTTGATTGGCGGAGCTAGTAGATGCACGATGGACTCTTAAGACTTCAATATGATCGAAGTCAGTGTTGCCCTATGCCTAGCAAAACTACTATATCAGTAATAAGGAAACTGCTAAAGTACAAGACACGTTTGTATTGAATAAAAACCTACAGGCACCTTATGTTGGCGATATTTATAATTTAAATTGCTGATTACTACGTATCTGGCATTTCTAGGTTTTTTCAGACAAAAATTATATGGTTAGCGATAGTTCATACCAATCCCATGCATCGTGTATGGAAATTGCATTTAGCAAAAAATAAGTTATTTGTAATGAGACTACTACTAAATGAAACTCGGTAGTAACTTTGTCACATTAAATATTTATATGCATATATTACCAAATAGCTGCCACAACACTATACATATTCCATTCCACGAATCGAACTCCTAGGGAACCAAATACTTGCAGCTGATTGGTCAATGCCCGGGGATAAAGCTAGGCTATAGGCTAGGTTATTGAAGGTCACGCGCAATAACCAATAGGCGCTGACCGATTTTCTTAGGAAGCTCGTTTCATGAAATTTACTTTAGTGATGTGACACTGTACGATTCATATAAATATTTAAAACGATCGGTATCGAGTATTGAGACATTTTAGAGCACAACGTGTACTACTAGTATTACATTTCGGCAGTCATCAAAAACGTTAATTCTATTTTAGTAAATGTAGATTTTGATTTCGTCTAGCGCCAAAGTTTTATAACCAACGGCAATAAATGCAAACATTTTTTAATGTTCAATCACTGTAAAGTCACATCGATAAATACGTGTACTAAAGCATATTTTCATAATAAAATATTTAGTATTATTGCGTCTAGCATCGAACATCGACCTGCGAGCATCTCGATCCTGTGCACTTTTGAGTTTGTTTGGACAGAAAGCGGTTACGCGTTCGCGAACCTAATTCAACTTCGAATCGACGAATCCAATTAAGTTAAGAGGATTGTCAAGCAAGCGGTCTCCATACAAACGGCGATAACGTTTCCCACTCTCTAAATCTTAACCTACAGCAATGAATTTTTGGTATGTTTTTAAAATGCCATTTAGGCATTTCAAACTAGGGCGGTACGTTTTGATTTTTTAAATATCTATAATAGATTTCGAAATATTTGCATTTTAGTGATTTCATACAAAACACAGAAGTGCCAATATTTCGAAATCTATCATAGATATTTAAAAAATCAAAAAGTACAGCCCTAGTATTTAGGCATTTCAAAAACATACCAAAAATTCATTGCTGTACGTTATCGCCGTTTGTATGGAGACCGTTTGCTTGACAATCCTCTTAAACTAAAGCCCCAGAATATATAATAAGTACTAAACGTACAGAAGCCCATCCGCGCGACGACAATCAAATAATAAGCTACTCTCGCTGCACGGCAATAAAGTACAATTTCAAATTGCACAGCGTTGCGAACCTATTATTAAAAGCGCCTCCGAAGCGCTTCTTTCTGTTGCGTAGCTCTGTCTCAACCGACACATGACATCCCTCGTGCGCTGGCTCGACTGAGTCAGCCGCGAGCAGTAGGCTAATATAAAAGTTAAAGCGCGGAGTGAGACCCCCTACTATTGCTTAAATAGGTTTTTTTTTTATTAAAGTCAGTGAATTGACGTTTGGAAATAAGTATGAGATGGCGCCATTGCTCATACATACTTGACAGTTCTAAATGTCAAAGTTAACGCAAAATATTTTTTCATGTTAAATAAAAAAGCTCGAATGGGGTAAAAAATATTGGCGAATCAGAAACGCTTAATTTCTTAACATAAATTGAATAAAGTTTATTTTAAGTCAACGCGTATCCGCTTTCGATCTGGACAACTCTTTAGGTTACAGGACATCACTAAATGATTTATTTACATTGTAAATAGTTTTCCTAGCTTACAAACAATCTGGGGAGTGTACTTATTACACTTTAATACATTTCCTACTTTATTGGCCGATTCGACACTTAACATTATTTAAAAGACCTAAGCAAGAACTATTGTCGTCAACGACTTTCTTTATACTGTGTTTAGTGCGATTTTAGTACTTATTCGATCGCGGTAAAGTTTAGTTTTCTTTGTATTACAATAAAACGCGTTCGAATAAGTTTCTACTCACACTAGACCCCTACTATGAGTTTACGAATCTCGCTTATTGTTATTTTTAATGTAAAATTATTAACACTAGCGAGTTTTCTAGAAGTAAAAGTAAACTCATGGTAGGGGACCTTTTCTGGCTCATTCACGCATCACTAGTCATTTTAGGAACAACTTACATCTTCACTCGAGAACAGTTTTTTGACACTCTTGTCATTATAATCAGATAACTGCTGTTTTAAAGGGATAGAACTCAAGGTAAATACAAATATGGGTAAAAGAAACTGATACAATACTACCCAATAAATTGTCCTGGAAAACAGTTTCATTACAAAGCAAATATTTATGGCAACAAGCAAGTACAAATAAAATTTTGATATATTACTTTGATTAACTACATTTTTTTATTATTCTGATAGGTTTTTAAAAACAGTGTATAATCTAATCATAGTTCAAAATATTACTTATTATGGTCAAAACAGCGAATTGGCCAAGTAGTTAATCAAAGGTGTTGCCATAAAATCCAACTAATACTAATTTCGACTAATAAAGTCCGTTCCATTTCATTAATATACTGACTCTCTTGTCTTGACTTGGCGACTGTTCGCTCAATTTCGCAATTTCGCTCCGTCGCTCGGAATTTTGGGGTAAAACCTAATATTAGTAGGAAATGGCGACAGTGTACCTTGATTGCACCGCGGCACCTCCGTCGAAGCACTTTCTAGAGGCCCGGGTTAGTCCGTTCACTGTAACCGACTATCGAACTTGTTGAATACCTGATGACGGAAAATGTAAGGTTATTTTTTTAAGTTAATAACGGGTGTAACAAGACACTTAACGAAGCCGAAGTCCACGCATTCCGCCCATCATCAGGATCATATTTGTCTTTTAGACTATACCTGGGAAACCAATAGCTATGATGTTATTGAAGGTCAAAGTAAAAAAAAAAACAATTTTTTTATGAATTCTTATTTTATTCGTTATTTCCTAATTTTTGACTATAGAAACATTTTCAAAATTTGATGTATTTCGTAACAAACAATGGCTTCAAAACGTCATCACTCAATGTATTTCATGAACACGCACATAAACGTCGCCTTTCAACTCGGCCGCACGCAGCTGTGTAGCATTCACTCGCAGGCGCGGTCTTTTGTACGCGCTACATTGCGTGGTAATGTATGCAATGCTTTTTTAACACCAAAAATTAAAATCGTTTCCCAGCAATAATTTTGCATTGTGAATGCATAAAATTAAAAAAAAAAAAAAAAAGTTTAAAAATTATATGGCTGTTTCATCTTAATCGATTTGTCTAGCACCTGTAAAGGTGTTGCTTTCGAATGTCGAAGTAATTCTCTTCACATTGATGAGATGGCGCTGGCCTACAGCGTAAAAACGTGAAAAGTATTAGAAAATTTCGCCAAGCTCGCTAGCGACTCGGTAGCATAATTGGTTAGTGCATTGGGCCGGAATCCTAAGGGTGCGGGTTCGAGTCCCGTCTGAGCTGCTACGGGTGAGTCGTTTTTTTCTAATATTTTTCAATTATATTAATAATCTTAATAATTTTGAACTGAAATGGTCCTGATGATGGGCAGAATACGTAGACCTCGGCTTCGTTGAAGGTCTAGTTACACCCGGTATAATTGAAAAAATACTAGAAAAAATCGACTCACCCGTAGCAGCTCGGACGTTGGTTAGTGCATTGGGCCGGAATCCTAAGGGTGCGGGTCCCGTCTGAGCTCCTACGGGCGAGTCGATTTTTTCGAGTATTTTTTCAATCAAGTATATTAAGTAATATTATATATATCAATAGCATTGTGAATGCTAAAATCTAAAAATTTAATGTACTTATTTTTTTTTTACAACATCATCATACATTGGTCCAATTTTAACTAAGTAAATGAAACAACTACGGTACCACAAACATATAGACCTTAAGACAACAGAATACAATTCAAATTAATACAATATACAGTGGCGGTCAGTTAATTGGGATGATGACAACTTTTTTATTTTATGTTACATAAATTACATCTCAAAAAAAGAAACATTGGTAAAAGAAATATTTCGCTAGCATGAAAACTGCCCGAGATATCACAGTGTGAAATGCACACACATGGACTCGCCTAAAAACGCTCCATACTAACGGCTACTCAATTATGACCTCACGCCTGAGTAGTTTGTATACAACGCGTAGGAATATTTAATATTGTGTATATCAAAATGGTTTCTTAGAAAAATTTGCTATACATTTTACGGACCAATTAAAGGTATCATTTATTTTAATAAATTTTATACTTTTTAAATGGACTTGTCCACCCAACTTTGTAGGGTCATAAAACAAATAATACGCAATATATAAAACCAAGAGGTATATAATACAAGCTACCCTAAAAGTTTTATATGTTTACGATTTTTATTAGTATTTCGTTATTTTATTCATTAGTCATTATTCCTTTTAAAGTCACTAGTCGATTCTCATACAAATGAGTTAATTTTGAAGCCTTAGTTCTCCGCCAAAATTTGACTTACCTGTGATCTGACGATGGCCATCCAAGGAGTGAATGGAGGAGATTCAGATCGCTATACACACCCAACCGATCTGATCAGCATTTGAAGAGTAAAAACCGCGAAATTAGCATAAAAATGTAGGGACATTCTGAAACTGAAAACTCTGATCCTCATATCCCTCCCTTACAATGCCGATTAGATAAGTTAGGTGTATAAAGCGACACGGAATAACTAATAGTATAAGTACAGAAGCAGCACTCCGCAAAGTCATTCAAATAAATAACGACTTTTGCTCCGACACAATCTGAGACCTATCTTAACGCATATTGAATTGTAAGAATTGCGTTTTTTATTGTTATTTTTTATGTCTTGTCTCAAGTATTTTTTGGTAAATTTTGCCTACGTAGGTGCACTTTCGATTAGCAGACATAGTGATTACTGATTTCTCAACTAGTTGAAAGTTATTTACTCTCACAATTACCTATCCGATATGTAGTAGGTATTTAATTTCAACCTACCTACCCATTGTGTACAAACTTTTGTTAATTATTGTGATGGAAAATGACCTCACTTTAAATGTGGAGCTCATTTTTCAATGTTGACGACTCTGTATGAAATATACAGGGAGAAAAAAGCAGCCCTTGACGAGTTTGTTGCCGGTTCTTCTCGTTACAAGGTCTCCCGCTCAGGGTTTGCGAACCGATGGCGTAGCTTCTTTGACATTCACAAGTGCTTGTAACAGCCTAGACTGAATAAATGATTTTTTGTTTTTTTTTTTTGACAATAAAGTGCAATTCAGGTCGCGCAGCGCTAATGGCCTACAGTTATATTCACCTAGTAGTTGCCTCTCTTTCTATCGCGTGTTCTTACCTTTTCTGTCGACGCAACGTTAGGGTTGTCTTCTTTTAAATGAACCGCGTAAGCATATATCATAATATAAAAAACGACAACTGTTTATTGGTTTTTTGATTTTGACATCCGTACACGGCACAGTAATGTCGATTCGACATTGTTACTATTATAAAGAGGCAATACCTAGGTTGGGCAGTAAAATGCCTTCCTTGTACGGCGGCGGGCGAGTGGCGGCCCTCTGCTCACTTGTGCCTTTTGTGTAGGTGCTTATCGCGCGACCGACGAACGATTGAAGGAGGCCTATCGATGAGTTGTACAACATACATTGCGCACTCACTACTCGTCGGAGTCGGAGTTGACGCTGGAGCGCAGCTTGGAGATGGTGCGGCGCGCGGCGGGCGTGTCGTCCTCCTCGTCGGAGGAGATGACGATGTGTACAACATACATTGCGCACTCACTACTCGTCGGAGTCGGAGTTGACGCTGGAGCGCAGCTTGGAGATGGTGCGGCGCGCGGCGGGCGTGTCGTCCTCCTCGTCGGAGGAGATGACGATGTGTACAACATACATTGCGCACTCACTACTCGTCGGAGTCGGAGTTGACGCTGGAGCGCAGCTTGGAGATGGTGCGGCGCGCGGCGGGCGTGTCGTCCTCCTCGTCGGAGGAGATGACGATGTGTACAACATACATTGCGCACTCACTACTCGTCGGAGTCGGAGTTGACGCTGGAGCGCAGCTTGGAGATGGTGCGGCGCGCGGCGGGCGTGTCGTCCTCCTCGTCGGAGGAGATGACGATGTGTACAACATACATTGCGCACTCACTACTCGTCGGAGTCGGAGTTGACGCTGGAGCGCAGCTTGGAGATGGTGCGGCGCGCGGCGGGCGTGTCGTCCTCCTCGTCGGAGGAGATGACGATGTGTACAACATACATTGCGCACTCACTACTCGTCGGAGTCGGAGTTGACGCTGGAGCGCAGCTTGGAGATGGTGCGGCGCGCGGCGGGCGTGTCGTCCTCCTCGTCGGAGGAGATGACGATGTGTACAACATACATTGCGCACTCACTACTCGTCGGAGTCGGAGTTGACGCTGGAGCGCAGCTTGGAGATGGTGCGGCGCGCGGCGGGCGTGTCGTCCTCCTCGTCGGAGGAGATGACGATGTGTACAACATACATTGCGCACTCACTACTCGTCGGAGTCGGAGTTGACGCTGGAGCGCAGCTTGGAGATGGTGCGGCGCGCGGCGGGCGTGTCGTCCTCCTCGTCGGAGGAGATGACGATGTGTACAACATACATTGCGCACTCACTACTCGTCGGAGTCGGAGTTGACGCTGGAGCGCAGCTTGGAGATGGTGCGGCGCGCGGCGGGCGTGTCGTCCTCCTCGTCGGAGGAGATGACGATGTGTACAACATACATTGCGCACTCACTACTCGTCGGAGTCGGAGTTGACGCTGGAGCGCAGCTTGGAGATGGTGCGGCGCGCGGCGGGCGTGTCGTCCTCCTCGTCGGAGGAGATGACGATGCGCTGTCGCGGCTTGACGCCGGTGGCGCCGCGCGTCATCCGCCGCGACGTCGCCGAGCCTTCCTTGCCCTCAGACTCGGGCGCTAACGAATATTCAACACCAATTATTGGTTTATTCCTATTTACCCCCTTCGAGCTTTGCCACCGGGGGTGATTGGCACTGATAGGTGGTATTTGGTGGTTAACGCCACCTATTAGTGCCAACCACCACCCCGGTGGCAAAACTCGAAGGGGGTAGATGGGAATAATGGAAATAAATATTAAACTGAAACAGCGCACGACGCGGCCCTGAGACACAATCGCATAATTTTCAACTATAAAACTGAAGCGAAATCGTCACCGTTTTAATTTCGTTTACAGAAAAATACTCGCTTTAGTTTTATTAAAATAATTGAAAGGTATGCAGGTATGCCACAGAATACCTAATAAATAGTACAAGTACAGAAAATGCACTCCGCAAAATCACTTATATAAATAGCGACTCTTGCTCCGACACAATAAAAGTGCAATTCAGGTCGCACAGCGCTCCCTTCTGCACTATTATATTCACCTAAAAGTTGTCTCTCTTTATATTGCGTAGCTCTTATCTTTTCTAACTACTTTAGCCCTGAAATTGTTTTATCCGGACGGAACCGCCGGCGCCGTCTACTTGTGGCCTCATATCTAAAGTGAGTAGGTATGCTTGACATGCCTAAGGAGCCTAGAATGTCAATCTTGGACATTTAAATGAAAAATCTAAGGCAATAACTATTGATTCAACAAAAAGACTTGCCAGGAGTATCTAAACAACGTTTCTTATAAATGTGTGTTTATGTGTGTATGCGTGCGTGCGTGTGCGTATACGTGCGCGTACGTGCGTGTGTTACGTGTGGTGGGCTTCAGACTCACCGTCCTTCTCTTTGTGCTTGGCCCTGGCCTCCTTCTTAGCCAGCTTCTCCTGCTCCTTCTTGTCGGCCTTGGCCTGCTTGAGCGCCCTGCACTTGTCCACGGTGGGCTTGCCCTCGAGCCCGGCCGCCGTCAGGAGATCCATCATCTTCTGGACGCGCTCTTTGTTCTTTGTGCAACCTGAGGGACAAACATAATTTGATGACAACATATCTATTAGAAGAATTTTAAAGTGGAGATGGAGAAACCAGCTTTGTGGTAAACTATAAACTTTTGTCGACAAAAAATTAAAAGTTAAACGAACAAAGGGTTTGACTTTATTTTTGACGTTTCTATTTTGACAAGTAAGGTCGCTGGGCGTTTTTCTTTTTTCTTTTTAATCCCATACTTAATTTCACGCTGTATAGCTACTAGGGGTTGCAGTCCCGGTACTGAGGAGAAAACTGAATTCCCGGTACTGCGCTAACTCTGGTACCGGGAAAACCGGGAAATTTCGGGACTTTTCGGTACCTACTGAGATTTTTTTTACTGTATCGTAAATAAAATAAAATCAGTGACTCGTAGGTACCTTACCTACGTTACGAATACGAACTTCTCCGTTTAACTCTTAAATTTCATTTTTTATAAATATTTGGCTTACGAACACAGTAAAGAATATACCTATTCTTTTGCTATGAACAGAACAAATTAGTAGTTAGGTAAATAAGTTACTACAAAAGCTTGAACAATCCTTTAATTTAAACTATAATGCCGCGGACCCCAGAACCAGACACTTAATAGAAATTCTATTGTTTGGGAGATAGTTGGCAGCTAATGCCTGTATATCAAAGCTAAGTGCTGAGGAACCTATACGAAAATGCCACTTTGTCGTTTCTATTACCGAACCAGAGCACAAATCCCATCCAAGGTGTGAGACAAGAAAACGTGATTTCTCCGAAACGGTTCACCGCTGCGTTGGTGCTAGGAGATCTTTAATCTCATAGACTGGAAAGGATTCGGTATCAACACCTATGGCGAGTACCTTCGTTTTGCCGACGATGTAGTTCATTATGGTTGGCTGAGAACTTGGAAGACCTGAACACAATGCTCGAAGATCTCCGTAGTGCTTTCCAAAGAGTGGGAGAAGGATTATAAGACGAAAATCATGTTGAATGTCAATCCAAGGTGTGAGACAGGAAGACGTCATTTCTCAAAAACGGTTCACCGCTGCGTTGTAGCTTGGAGATCATCTTTAATCTCATTGACTGGAAAGGATTCGGTATCAAAATCTAGGGCGAGTATCTAACTTACGTTCTTACGTACTTAAGGCTGAGACCTTTGAAGACCTGAGCACAATGCTCGAAGATCTCCGTAGTGCTTTCCAAAGAGTGGGACTTAGGATGATAAGACGAAAATAATAATAATAAGGCAAAAGGACCGGGCTTCGTCCCGAGAATTTCAAGCCGAGATACAATAACGATAATATTTTATTTATTCGTCTTTCACACAAAGGTCATCAAAATCATGTTGAATGTTTATGTAACCGCTCCAGTTTATACTTAAAGTTATTGACCATTATGAATATCTGGACAAAGTAGAGGTAGGTGGTCAGTCCAGTTAGGTAATTAAAATTCCGAGAAGGATATCTCTCGTCAAATTCAGCTCGTATGGACAGCATTCGAAAAGCTTTAGTAAATCTTTGCATCCAAATTACCTCAATGTCTCAAGACGAAAGTCCGGTCAGTGTGTATTAGCTCGTTTTACTTTGCGCGTCATTAATTTATTTTCGTTCGAAGGCTATATAGCGGCATTTTAAGCTAATAGACGCTTAATTATTGGCCTAATTTTAAGTTATAACAAAAGGACCGAAAGTACCGAATTTCCCGGGAAATAAATTCTCAGTACCGGTACTGAGTAAAAAGTCAATTTCTCGGGAAATACCGGGAAAAATCGGTACCGGGAATTCCCGGGAGCATGCCCTAATAGCTACCTTCAACGAGCTTCTTAGCTTCTTTCTTTAATAGTCGCTAATCAACGCATTTACAAACTAGCAGGCGTTATAAAACGACCTCATTAAATGTAGCGTACCACTTACCTGTCAACCTTCGCAATGTAACGATCGATTTTTGAAGTAAACCTATTTTCATCAAGACTTACGGGCTTTCAATAATCTGCACCTTTATGTTCGCAGACAGAAGTTTCCTGGAGGATAAATTACCTTCGACGAGCTTCTTGTAGTCGAACCGTATCCCGGCCGCTTTGCAGAACCGCTTCATATCAGTGATCCCAGGTTGCCTGAGCTCGGGGGGCACTGGGGGGCGGCCGCGGCGCCCCGACCCGGGGGTCGTGGGCTTGGGGCTCGAGTTCTTGGACCCCTTCGGCCGACCGGGGCCGCGCTTTAGGGGGGTTTCCTGGGGGACAAACAATTAGTGGATCTTTAGAAATCAGTGATGACGAAAGTCATTTTGCACTTTATACTTTGCACTGCAGTTTTTATTTTAGTGTGTTTCAGACAGTCAGTGTATTCTTTTATTTATTCTTTTATTTATCTGTCAAAATTAGTGAGTTTGTGTTACTAACTTATTTATTGGAACGCTGTCCCTGTTATTACCGGAGACGGGCGTTAGTGCTGCGACACAGTTTTTATAACTTTTGCGGTCATTAACGTACAATACTAAGTGTAACAATGTAACTTGTTCCAAATAAACTTATTGTTATGTTATTGTTGTTACTTTAGTACTTTGTCATATCAACTTTTTCGAGAAATTAATTCTACAATGTGTACAATATTTTATATTATATTACCATAGGAGTGTGAGCTGTTTCGTTTTAGACTTTCAGCTGTCAAAAAACAAAAAGGTGCCAATTGAAAATCAGCGTCGGGTCTTACAAACACGACACATGCTGAATTGGCTTCCTACCTTGACGCAGCCGTGAGTACATTATTTTTTCAATATTTATTTTGTTTTTGATTTATATTAAGAAAAAAAACTGTTTTTCATTAATTAATGTACAAACCGACGCAGCATGTAAATCTCATCTCACGTCTGTATGCCTAATAAATATTTTCTTTTCTTTTCAAAATGTTTTGAACCGTTAGACACTAGTCAAAAAGTTGCTATGACAAAATAGGTAGTGAAGTATTAAGCGACTTTCGTTGCTGACTGTACAGATCAATTGACTGACAGCCTAGTCTAGCTAATCACAGAAATCATTATGTGATATTTGGTAATGGACAATAACATATTTAAAAAAAAACCGGACAAGAGCGAGTCGGACTCGCGCACCGAGGGTTTCCGTACCATCATAATAAATACACTGCAGAGCTGTAGAATAAAAAAATTATTATTGTAGTATTGGTCAGCACCATCTCTTGGCCGATAGTGGAACTATTTTTTTTTTTCTTAGGCCAGCGCCATCTCTCGACCGATAGTGGAACTAATTAAATTTTTCTTAGGTCAGGACCATCTGTTGACTGGTAGAAGAACTAATGAACTTTTTGTTTGTTTTTTGAATTTCTAAAAAAGTGTGTTACATTGAGACATCGTTTTATTTTTCCTGTAATCATTACATAAACTACTATCACATAGAATTATTTTAGATTTTTCTCTTTGCAAACTTCAGAGATAAGGAGGGGAACGGTATTTTTTACATATTTCATCTTAAGTCGAAAACTATGCGGCCTAAAAAAAGACCAAAATGTTTTGAAATGTGCAAACAGCGCTCTTTCATATGATACCCCACATGCCCTAGTTGCCCCACTTAAATTTTTTAAGACCCCTTTTCAGTCCCTGTTGTAAAAAAAATATATATTTCTTTCTTATTTGCAAAATAGTTGGGCAAACGTCATCTTAAACTATTCCACATTTCAAGTTGATACCATTAGTAGTTCTCGAGATTCCAGCTGTGACAGACAGACAGACTGAGTCACACCATAAGGGTTCCTTTTTACCATTTTGGTAAGGAACCCTAAAAATATAAACAATCTGTATCGCGCATATAAAAGCTGCAAGGGCATTTGTCGCCTGATCAGTAGAACAAGGGCAGTCGGACCATGTAACCAGAGGGGCGTTTTAGCGGATTTTCCTAAGAGATAAATAAATTAGAAAAACATCAGAAAATCTGCGTAGATCAAATGTTTCAATTTTTTCAGGATTTTAAAGGATCTCTAGCAAATTAATGCCACAAGTATGATGTAAGAAAGCTAAATACAAAGATACATTGTTTTCAATGTAATAATGCTTTTAGAGCACTGTTGAGGCTGCCACCGTATTGTAGTGCGTCAGGGATGTTTGCGGACGCGCATATTGATGGATTCGCAGCGATTTTACGCAAAAGAGTAGCGTCCCTGATGCTCCGAGTCCGGGGCAGCTCCAACAGTTACCTGCAGCTGTTTGCCTCAAGGATGGATCAGGACTGCTCAATAATGCAGCATTGGAACAGGCTGCATGTTGAGCACTCTGGATCCAAACCTAAATTTAGATTACGATAATGATTTGATTTTATATTATTTTAATTTTATATCTTGACATTGGTTTTATTTAGATTTTTGATTATTTTTATTAAGTATTATTATTTTATTTTATTATTTTGGAACTTTAATTTAAATTGATTTTTATTATTATTATTAATGAATTTTAGTCTAATTGTTTTGATTTTATTGATTTTATTTATTATTGTTTTATGAATGTACATGCGTGGGATATGGATTGATCCGAAATAAATGAATTATTATTATTATTATTGTTTTGGTTTGCCTGATACGTTCACTACTAAACGTTTGTAAAATAAGAATTACTTAGAAAGTAGAAAAATAAAAGTCAATAAAAAACCCCTAAGTCGTTCTACTAACCAACATGCAATATTCCAAATCACAGTTTTCTTACTATAACACTCACCTCGTCGCTGTCTTCTGAATCGCTCCCTGATGATCCTGACGATTCGTCTTCTGACGACGAGTCCACTGTTGTTACCTGATCAAAACATTAATACTTAAACAACCGCATGAACCTTTATGAAAGATATTATTAATAACATCAAGTTACCTATAACATAAACACTTGCCGAAGATTTTTCTATGGAAAATTAAACTTTGCAAGGGAGTCAAACTCTGCAAGAGTCAAACTCTGTAAAGGAGTCAAACTCTGCAAGGGAGTCAGACTCTGCAAGGGAGGGATTCAAACTCCGCAAGCGAGTCAAACTCTACATGGGAGTCAAATTCTGCAAGGGAGTCAAACTCTGCAAGGGAGTCAAACTTTGCAAGGGAGTCAAACTCTGCAGGGGAGTCAAACGTACCTCAGCAGTCATCAAGGGGCGTTGTTTAGCAGCAGCCAGCTTGGCGGCGGCCGCCTTCTGCGCGGCAATGTGCGCGGCCTGCGTGGCGAGCCGCTCGCGCTCCGCATTCGCGTCGTAGTAGTTGTAGAGCACCTCCATGGACACGGGCACATCGCCGAAGTACACCTCGTTGGGGATGTGCGAAGAGTCCAGGCAGTCGTCGCTCCACCGCCTGGGGAAATTGTGGGGTTTCACTTGTGTCACACCCCGGACACTCCATACAACCGCGCCATTATAAACAGATGACGTCAGATGACGTTTATGTACACGCGCGACTGTGTGTGTAGTCTAGGGCTACCGTGCAGTTTGTACCGTGTGAGCGGCGTTCAATTGATAATTAAAACTTTTTGGTAAATAAAGTTACGACGCATTGCTTTGAATATCAAAATATGTTGACGTTGACAAACACGACCACGATTCGGCACACGAACTCGCGCGGTGGGGTGAAGTAATTGATTTTGGGGCGGGGCGGAGAGTGTCCTTTCTAGTACTTATTTATATCTATTCTGTGCTTGTGTCGAGGTGAAATTACGTTGTTTGATGGGAATTTCTGCTTCGTTAAGTTTTTAAAGGAAAATGCACTTATTCACTTCTCAATCTTACGCGCTCACTAGACATGAAATAAAACACTTTTTAACGAATACTAGCGCGGTTTTATTGAAAGTACTTTGGCAATTAGTTGGTATTTGGTTTTTTTTTATTTTCCCGACGTTTCTTTTCTTTTCTTTTTGAAACTGCACTTCTCGGTCTATAAGGAAAGGAGCGACAATGAAAAAAAATATTGAGATCTCCCTATCTTCTTACCTTCGGAACTGTATCCCAGAGAAGTCCTTTCTATACGGTCTGACTGCGTAGTGGTAGGGCAGCGGTCGGGGCGCGGGGCGGGGCGCGGGGGGGGCGCGGCGCGGGCGCGCGGGGCGCGGGGGGGCGCCCCGGGGTGGCGGCGCCGGGGGGCTTCGGCTTGTTCGTCGACCCCTTGGGCCGCCCGCGCTTCTTCGGCTAAACCACGTAAAATGAAGGGTTATGAACGACCAATAATGTACTCTATGTGCGCGTCAGAAGACCGCCTGTGTGGTCGAGTGGTTCGCCCACCCTGTGTAAGACGCAGGAGTCCCGGGTTCGATTCCCAGGGGGGTACAATTTGTATTCGGTTTGGTTGGTAGTATGGTAGGGCTATTTTCAAATCCACCTGGCTAGCTACCACCATCTTATCTAAGTCTGACGCCATAACAACAATTTAATTCTAATTTAATTGTAATTTTGTTGTAATTATCTGGTGACGATATAAGTATTCAAGTTTGTAAATATCGTTACTTATGGCTGTTACAGCTGATAAGTTTCTTGCGCCCGTTCTTATTGTCAGCTAAAAAAGTCTGGAACGGGTGGTAGGAAAATATAGACGATTCAAAAGTACATAATAATTAAGTTTATTTGAATAAAGCTTATATGACTTTGACTTTAAAAATTGTTGTGTTCCGGCAGTTGGAAATAAGATAGCCAGTTCCTCAGTGATGAGGATTCCGGTTGTAGTAGCGCTTCCACCTTCGGCCTAATCGTCACTGAACATCAAATGAAGTGTAGGCCAAGCACTATCCCGTTGTGCATAAAAAATACATACTTTTGGTTGCGTCGCGTAACGTGGCATCGCGCCGCAAGGCGTGGACACACGTGGATATAATGTAGCTCTAAACAACTAACCCCTATGTAAAATGTATGGGCACAGAATACATAATAGTACTAGCGTACAGAAGTTGCACTCCGCTGAATCGTTTAAATAAATTGCGACTCTTGCTCCGACACAATAAGGTGCAATTCAGGTCGCACAGCGCTCCCTTCGCTCCGAAACATTCACTTAGTAGTTGCCTCTCTTTCTATCGCGTAGGTCTTATCTTTTCTGATGTATGAAATTCGTCCTCCCAGAGGACGCCGAGCGGTTCAGACTCGCCCGCGGAGTGACAGTGCCCTGGTATAGGTGCCAACGTGCCCAGATCGGCGTACGTGGCCCACGTGTGCCTAATGTACTTCCCACTTTATTCTCTGCGATTAATAGGCGTTATAAAAGTTGTCCTTTAAGAAGAAAAATTGACCTTCTATGCCGTTTCTAAAGGTCTAAATAATGTGTGTAATGTATTTCTAAAGTTGATTGATTATAGTATTTGTATTCAACCCGAATTTATTTGTTTTATCCCAACACTCTTGTGTTGGTGGCGCCCTTAGAAAGAAGAACTTTAGAATAGCGACCTAATCTCAATCTTTTCTCCCGAGTGTAACAGCCATCCAAGGTAGAACCTACGACCCTCTCCCGAGTCTCATGACCATCTGAGCTGCCGAGTAGAATACACCTTGGGGACTGCGAGTGCATAAACACCATGGCCGTCCCCGGGTTGTAACAGTGTAATGTGTTTATTAAAAAATAAAAAATAAATGCTAGAATTTTCAAATATCAAATTAATTACAACCTACTACAATTAAATTCAAGAATCTTATATTAATATTTTAAATTAAATTACAATTACATCAAAAATGTCAAGTATGAACAATTAAATTAATTAATGTGTGTTAATAATGTTACCTCCATAGTGGAGGGCGTCTTGGGGGCGGCGCCCGGCTTGCCCAGGTCGGGGCTGCTGAACGGCTTGCGGTCTTCTTCCCTGCTGGACACATAACACAATGCTATTAAATTGACAATGTACAGTCAGCAGCATATCAAGCTATACAAAACTGTCAAAATCTACAATGAATTTTGAACCTTAAAATGCTCGATTTAAAGTTTAAAAATGATTGAATAAATTAGTAGTCTCCCGTAAAACTAAAATGACTAACTAAAGAGCGCTTGCGGGACAAATCAATGCATTTTTATTAATAAATCTGTAAAATTTTATCTTTGCTATACATTATCAAGTGAAGTTGCAACGTATAACTGTATATTGTCAATTTAATCGCATCGTACCTCATTGATCAACACGAGTCTTTGTATAAGCACAAAATAAACCTTGTTTTATTGACAAAAACGAAACATCTCTTGTTTATGGTAAGTAATGTGTTAGTGCAGAATTTGAATTGTAGTGGGTATATATAGTGGTGGCCAGATAATTAAGGACGCCAGGCGATTTTCATACAAACGAGGTAACTTTGTAGCCTTGGTTCTCCGCCAGGGATTGACCTAGCTGTAACCTGATGATGGTCATCCAGGGACTGAATGGAGGAGATTTAGATCGCTATACACACCCAACTGATCTGATAAGCATTTTATAGTAGTTTATTACACAAGGGACGTAAGAGAGCTATTACAGAACAAGATCCAATTTGGCGCCCATGCGAGCGTAGCTCGCAAAGGGCGCTACGGATCGAGTGCACCCGAGATATTTAGACGCACGAGCGAGCGAAGCGAGCGAGGGCGAATATAGTTCGAGGGTGTAATAGCTACTTACAACCGAGGTAAGCATACTACTTTACATCATTCATGCGAGTTAAATATAATAAAAATAAAAATAAAAATAAAGATAAAAATAAAAATAAAAATGAACTGAACAACTTTCATTATAGGACCAACCCCGAAATCACGAAAAAAAATCAGCTGCTCCATTCAAAATGAATCTTATCATTTTATGAAAAAAAAAATTGTTTGACCAAGGAGTTTTGCATAGCTTGAACTGAAATGAAATACCGCTAATTTCATTGTTGTTTTTTTTTCAGTAAAAAGTTTCGTCAGTTTATAAATAAGAAAAAAGATTGGTTCACTAAGGAGTTTTAAATGCTTTAATTGTAAAGTGTACTTTACAATTAAAGCATTCACCATGCTTGACTTGTAAAGTGATTTGAAAATGGAACGTTCTATCTAAACAATGCACTGTGTTGCACATGTCAACTTACACAGCCTCATACTATATTAGTAAATGCTAGTTACCGAGCAGTATGATGTAAAGATATATAAGGATCTGAGTTTTCAGTTTCAGGATTTCCATACATTTTTATTCGTATTTCGCGGTATTTTTAAACACATCCTTATCTCTTAGAATGCTGATCAGATCAGTTAGGTGTGTATAGCGATCTGAATCTCCTCCATTCACTCCCTGGATGGCCATCATCAGGTTACAGCTAGGTCAATCCCTGGCGGAGAACCAAGGCTACAAAGTTACCTCGTTTGTATGAAAATCGCCTGGCGTCCTTAATTATCTGGCCACCACTATATATGCGGTATATCTACAATGGCGTAATAAATAACTATATCACAAAGGCAAACGGTAACATTTTACGTGTTTTAAATGTACCACGAGCGACTGTACTAATATGATGGGTCTCCTCTCGCTATTAGTTGTAAATGTAAGTAATATTCTTTTGTTTTAAATGGCATCTAGCCTTAGAAACTATAAATAAAAATAAAATAAAATAAATAAAAAATAAAAAAGCCTTTTATTTCTCGCATTAACAGTTTAAGTACATTACATACATTTTTTATTTTTTATATAGTATTGCATGCATGATACTTAATTAAATTAAATTTACATAATTTTTAAAAATAAAAATAAATAAATTGATTTTATTGATTGATTAATAATTTTTAAGTTGTCGATAATATTAATAATTTTAAAACAATTCAATTTATAATAAATAATTATTATTATTTTTTTTGTTTTTTTTAAACATGCCTATTTTTCAAAAAATATTGCAAGTTAATAAATTAAATTTACATTAATTTAAAGTTGAAATAGATTTTTATAATTAAATATTGATTTTTTCATTAATTTATAAATAATAATAGTTATTTTTTTAATGTTTAATTATAATAAAATTAATCATGCATAACAAATTAAATTCATTCTTTTGCAAGAACCCTTACACAGGCGAAGGCCTCCTCCAAAGAATGCCATTTATCACGGTCCCTTGCCAGTTCCATCCAATTGGGCCCGGCTGTTTTTGTTATGTCGTCTTCCCATCGTGCCGCGGGCCTGCCTCTACTGCGTTTGCCCTGTGGTCCTTTCCATGATGTTATGTTTGAAGTCCATCTTGCATCTTGAAGTCTCGCAATGTGTCCGGCCCACTTCCATTTTAATTTTTGAGCGTGGTGTAAAGCATTAGTCGACTTTGTAATTGCGCTTATTTTTGAGTGATTCACTTTCTGAATTTTTCTTATGTTCAACATACTACGTTCCATTGCTCTTTGACAGGACATAATTTTACTTTTTGTTCTAGATGTGAATTTCCAAGTCTGGCACGCGTATGTTAAACATGGAAGAAGACACGATTTCATTACTTTTGTTTTAGTTTCTATTGGCATATTACTTTTGAAAATTTCTTTCAGGCTCCAGTACTTATTCCATGTGTTTTGAATCCTCCTCTCAATTTCTAAGTCATTACTATTCCTATTAAATCCAATTTGTTTGCCCAGGTACACATATTGTTCAGTAAAATTAATTGGTTTATTTTCTACACAAATCTGTTGCTTTATACTATTCGTCATAATCATAGTTTTAGAAAAAAGAAACTATACCTAACAGATAATAATTAAACTTACGATTTCTCAGCGACTGCGCTAACTTCGGCGGGGCGTTGAGGATCAACGGAACCTTCTTTGGCACCATCAGGTTTACATGATTCTGGAATATTAATAGTAGATATAGAATACATAAACATGGGCCCAAGTCTGCTATTGTTAACGTCATAATCATATTTCAATTGTGGTTTAATTGTAATGCTTTTTGACATAGTTCTAGTTTCTTAAGGGTTAAGTGGCTACTGACTGGTTCACTTGCTACTGGTCCCTGGTAATAGCAAGTGGACCAGTACCCAGCCACCTAAACCTTTCTTAAACCCAAAACCGAAACACAATGAGCAATTTTCTGACAGCTGTCAATTTTAGTATAATTTTATGTCGATAGATGGCGATATTCAACTAGCTAGATTTTTTAAAATTATTCCCACTAAGGGTCAGAGAAAGGTTCTTCGGAACATGCCAACGGATAACCACAGCACAACGCAACAAACCACATACACAACAAACGTATGATAAAAAAGTAATTACGTTTCATCCTTTGCCTTTTTCTTAAAAAGTTTAGTTACTTAGTTGTTCAACGACATCTAGTTCTTTTTTATGTACTACTTTTTTCTTAAACTGCCTTTTGAAAACCGCTCATTGAAACACAATTATGACCCAGCTCTAGTTCATTGGTTCATAAATTATATCATTATTCAATGGTCGATTTAGGAGATTTCAGGAGACCAAAAAATAATAGTTAAAAAAACGATTTTATAAAAACCGTCGTAAAAATCCGTAAAATTGCTTATGTCTATCGCCGTTTTAACTCCCCCGCCTCGTTTATCACTCTCGAAGGCGGGAGGGGTACGTACAGAATTTGCGATTAAAATTTTCAAAAACTCGCGAGACTGTTTTTGCAGAAAAAAAAATACGTGATATTTGCCGAGACCCCCATGTCCCCCACAACTGATGCCTACAAGTGGTCAACCAACAACTTCCTCAAGTACACACAATAAATCTTTATTTACCCCCAGTACTGTCGGTAGCTTTAATCTCGCCACTTGCTTGCACATCATCTGTAAACAACAAAAAATATTTAAGTAATTTAAAAGAACATTGGGAAAAAGCGTCCCCACCCCTTTAGCACTTTTCATCATATATCATATGAAAGAGCGTAAAAATCAATAATTTTATTGTATGGCAGTAAATATGTGAATATTAAAGGAAAAAAGTTAATCATCCTTAAAGATAAACAAACTCAATATATTATTTTTATTAAGAAATATTTTTAAGCACACCATACATTAATTAAGACCGAGAATGAGGATCTACGAGGTTTTTAGTTAAATATGTAGTTTCAGTCACATCAAAATAAATTATTTCAGTGAAAGAATTATTGAAATTGGACCAAAAATGACGAAGATAGAGCGATTTTTGTGTCGCATTCTCAAAAACGCTCCCCAATTCACGATTGGCTGATGACGTCAGCGCCCGAACATACACCTGACGGCGCAGCAGGTGTTTGTTCGGGCGATCGTGGCACGTGACGTCATCGCATGATCCGCAAGGGCCGGCTGTGTCTTTTAAACTCACTTTTTAAATCTTTAATAATTTTGTCATTTCTTGATGGATTTGAGAAATTTAAACAGAGATTTACTCAGATATTGATATTGTGTTTGATGTGATATACAAAATTGATATATTCAATTGTCGTGTTGATCCTTATTGCGCCAGTCTACCTGTGGTCTACACTAAATTCTTTCGGTAATTTTTTTTAGGCATGGGCCCCTAGTGCTTCACTGCTGGGGACAGGGTCCATACAAAATTTTCACATTGTTCTTTACCAATTACTTATATTATGAAACTTGTAAATTAGTTAGGTTGTATTCACCTCGTACTTGATGTTCCGGCGGTTTATGGGTTTCCAATGGCTTCTGAACAATATCTGTAGGAACAACATAGATAAAATATTATAGCTGAAAATTACCTTTTTAGTTTGAAATAGGCTTGTGATAATGGGTGATTTTCTGACAAGTCAAACAAAAATAAAAAAATCAATAGATGGCGTTTTATGAAAGCCGAGCCTTAAAGTTAAACCGCCTACTCACTAAACAATTTTTCGCATGCAATTTTATGATTTTTTTTATCGCAAATGAGGGTAGCATTTCCGATTTGCAGAAACGAGACGGGGGAGTTAATACGGCGATAGAAATATAAGCAACTTTACGACAGCTCGGCTTTCATAGAATGCAATCTATCGAGATTTTATTTAACTTTTTTTTTATTTGGGCTCGGAAAATCGTCCATTATGCTCTTGTGAATATAAATCATTATTAGTAGCATTACAAGAGCAATATTTTAATTACAAGAACTATTCAAGGCATTATTTTTTTGCATTTTTTTAAATATTGCGAGTAATTAAACTTTTTTTTCCCACTTGTTTTAGAGATTAGTTATACTGTAGCACTAATGAGATTATTATCTAATTAGTGCTACCACACACAAAGTGCGAAATTGTAGCACTAATGGTAAAAATGTGTCATTAGTTCTATGTTAGAAGTACCCAGTAGATCAAGTGGGTTCAAAACGGCACAGAGGGCAGCATTCCTGCCTATTGAGCCAAAGGACCAGGGTTTGAATCCTGGTAGGGGCATATGTTTCTGTGATAAGCATTCATTGTATATCTTATTTCTTTTTCTATTGATTTAGACTCCATAGTACAAAAGTTTGGGCCTAAATTAATAACTTTACTTAACATTCAATCAAATTGAAAATTAAACTAATTTTGACCCATTTCTTGCCTCTTTTTTGATGACGATCCACAGTGTCATTTAATGCATACATACATACATTTAAATAATTACCCATTCAGTTCATGCCAATTAGTAATTATTATTTTATATTTAAATCCACTTACCAAGAGGTTTTTCCACAATAGGCCTTTGGGCTAAATCATCAGGCTTGAATATGTCTGTCTTTATTTTAATTTTAGGTTGATCTAAATCTCCTCCCTAAAACAAAATTATCAAATTATATTATGTATATTCTTAGATCATTTTCTTACCCATATTTTGTGTGATTATACATACAGTATATTACACTAATTATACACCAACTATACACCTACAATTCACAAGTCTTAAAATAAACACTTAACATTGTGTTTTTATGGTGGAATTCATGGTATCAAATGGGTGTAATGTGCAAGACCTGGGTGTCAAGTCTGCTAATGTTAACGTCAAAATCGTGGTTCAATGGTGTTTCAATGATAATGCTTTTTGACACAGTTCTTGTTTCTTAAACTTAAAACCGAAATACATTATGTTTCTTAAACACAAAACGGAAATAGGGGCAATGACCCAAATACTAGCACTGCACCAGTTTATCAGCACTTCGAAAAAAACTTGAAATATAAGATAAATGGCTATGATTTCAAAGTTGCAAGGGTAACAAACGCGTTCTGATAGTTTTAAACTATTGTACTAGCAACACTGTGTATAGTTAAACATTTATTATGGCACCGTTCTCTTGAGGAGAAGTGAACGTTGTGTGATAAAAAGTGATTTTCGACCATTCTGACACATCAAGGGTAAAATTTTGTTTACGTTTTATTAGTCATTTAGTAATACGAGCAAAGCACTATTTGTAAATACTGGTAATTAAACACATTGTTAACGTTTTTCGCATCATAAATTGAAATAATTTTAAGTTTATTTTTTAATTACAATAGATATATCATGGTGCCAACATCTGGATACAGAAATTTTATGTTTTCCAATTATCAGCACACATGCTGATAATTTAATAAAATAGACATAATCATAAGTAATACTTTTCTTTTAAAACTAACTGTGTGTGTAACTAAAAGTATGGTTGAGTGTTGTGTAAAAAGTGATTTTACCCTTGTTTTCCAAATTTCAGCCCCGTGCTGAAAATCCATTTACCATTTATCATCATCGTGCAAGTAGGTCGCAGTGACTACAGCCTCATCTTGAGCTGCATAGCCCCTAACACTCAAATAATAATAATCATTGTGCTGATATTTATTAGAAAAGATACTGACTGAAGACTAAACTAATGACTGAGAAAAACTGTTTTTATGTAGAACAATTTTTAAGTAACCTTTGTATTGCTCTGCCTTTACTGGTTCCTAGTTTGAAGCAAATAATTTATTTATTACTTAGTTTTAAGTAAAGAAATTTATGTTTTATTTTAATATTAATTACTTTAAAATTTATCTTACTAGTTTAAGGGTAAAGTTCCTAATTCCAAAAATCTGTTTATATTAATCAACTGAAAGTTGAACAAATTAGATGTAAAGGTACATTTTGACGTGCCATAATTAATAAAAATGTTAAAAGTCTGATCATCAATAAAAAGAGTACTAATTTCTAAAGGATTTTACTTTTCAGCCCATAAAACGTATTACAATTCACAGTGCTTATAATTGGGTAAGTAGGTGATGATAATTGGTGATGACTTTGCTGATAAATGGTGATATGCTTGTTTTTTAATAAATTGTAATTTTGACTCAATAATGACTACAAATATTGAAAAAATCTTACTTTACACAACAGGTGATTATATTCTCAACATTAATAATGCAACACAAAAGTTATTGAATATTATAACATATGTAATATTTAGAGTTGAAACTTAATGACATCTTAGAGTGCTGATAATTGGGTCCGTCACCCTACATGTGTCTAGATTTTGAGAAACAAGAACTGTGTCAAAAAGAAATACCAATGAAACACCATTGAACCACGATTTTGACGATAACATTCGCAGACTTGACCCCCTGAGCTGTCTGCATCTTACAATTATTACACCATAGAGTTTAAGTTTAAAAGCTTTTTTTGTGGATAATATTTTTTAATTAAACACCAGTTTTAATAAAATCTATCATACCATCATCTCATTCTCTGGGTGCGGTCTTTTGTGTGCATCTGTAGGTTCAAGTTTGATTTCCGGTTTAAGTTGTTTCACATCCAGGGGCTTTTGAGTTTCGAGCGGTGGCAAGAGGTGCGGCTGAGGCGGCCACGCTGGTTTATGGATGCCCACATCTCCGTATCCTTGGACTGAAAGATATAACAGTTTCATAAGCATGGTCAGAATTTGAGAAGTACTGATTGTAAGGAAATTCTCTGCCTGGCTACAATTTTTAAGCTAGTTTATTTACAATGGTAGCACTATGACTTGTTAGTAAAAAGCCCAAATAATTAGGATGTGTTTATTGTAAACAAAAATAAAAAATGATTGGCGATTACTTACATAACTTACCCATGTGGGATTGCATATGCAACTGTGCTTGGGCTTGTTGTGGGGGAAAGCTCTGATGATGGGGATAGTTTTGATGCGCCGGCGGCGCGTAAGACAAGTTTTGCGGGGCGTAGCCCCCCGGGGGCGGAGGCCCGTAGGCCGCAAAGGCGTCCGGGGGAGGATAATGCGTGTTGTACGCTCCAGCGTACGGCTGGTACGGTATTTGGTGACCATTATCTACAACAACAGAACCGATTAGCACTCCACACCACCTCACAACACTAAATACGCACCGAGCAACACGCACCAATATAATTTAGCGGTAATCCGTTCCCCTGGACGATTCCGTGCCCCGGCTCGCCCTCCATACGCAGCCGCTTCTGATTCATAGCCCTTTCCGCTTCATAGTTCATCTTGGTAACTAAAAACAAACATGTCCTAGTAACGCATACAATATGTCACCACTGATATACATTTTCTCGTCAGTAATACGGTGAATTGAAGCCTAATCGGCTGTAATTCGCCAAGTATGAAAGACGCCAACCGGACGCTAGCACAAAACACAGGTTATATGTTCAGCAAAAGCAAACACAAGCGTACCTTTGTTGGTCACTGATTGTTATTGATTTTAGTTATTAGAAGCACTTAGAGCACTCCCTGCGATGAATTGAAACATAATAGTACACGATATGTAGTCAAAGTAACTGTTGCATACAAAATATGCATTAAATTATCGGTCTAATGACAGTAAAATTGGAAAAAAACACAAGTGAAGCGGAGTTGAGACGAGGATAATTTACTTTTTTTTCTTTTTTATTTTTTTTCATAGTGTTGTACTTTATACTGTACCTGTACCACTACTGTATTGTACCATTTAATTCATTTAGGTTTCTCTCCATCTCTGCTCTGGGGCCTTACTATGAGCTCTTATAGCAGGGCTTATATTGAACTGTCTTACATTTTCATACTATGACCTCAACGGTTAGTATGAAAGCAGGCCTTAAGCAGTCTTGTTTAAGGCCTGCTTAAGAACTGAACTGTTTCTTATTTGCTCATGGTAAGCCCCCTGATAGATTTTTACTAATTGCCATGGAAAGTCGTGGGACATCATAAATAGCGAAGGGACGTCTACAGGCGAAAATGCCCAAACACAAAGTTAGCAGTGCATAATTCGGCGCCCATTCTCGACGAGCGCGCGAACTAAACTGTGAATGATTGCGAGTGTGGTGGGTCATGCTTTTCACGCCGACTTCACGGCAAACACAGAAGTCTGGAGCCCGCATTACGTATATGTGCTTGACAAGCCATGCTTGACCGTTAAGCTAGGGAGTAAATTAGGGTGGTAGATACATTGTTGGTTCAATCAAAGAGAATGTAAATCGTTTAGTTGACTGAATTTGGTAGAGTTGGCAACACCACACGAAATCATCTTAAACTTAAAAAAGACCTTTTTTTTTGCTTTAAGCCGCAATTACATACGCCGATTTAGCATCCTTACTGGGGATCCAATTTCAGATTGAAAACGATGCCCCGAATTGGCTCCTAATTTGGGACTTGCAGGGCTGCCTCCCTATCCAAGGCTTTTTCTCTAGGTGTAGGAAAGGCAAATGAAATTAAGACTAAAAAGTGATTGCAGATAAGTTTTTATTTTTTTGCTGATTTATTAAGAAAAAGAAACAAACTTCGCAAACATAAAGGATTCTCATAGTTTCTGTTGCTGATAATGGCAAAGTTATTCACCATCTAATTCAGCTATCACAAGTACGAAATTGCTACGAAAATAGGCAACACTGTCAAAAGAATGTGTTGCCTACTTGATAAAAGCAGATCAAAGAAGAAGTTTTTTTTTTATCAATAAATACGTTAGAAAAGGTCATTTTTAATGTTTGACTGTTGTTTCCACCACCCTGTTGCGAATCACCCCAGTTTACCGGCATACTTGAGTTGTATTGTACAAACCTGCCCGGATCAAAGAGAATATAAAAAAACCCTTTACTTACAATATCCCGTTAGTAGTGTAAATTCATTGTACATTAAGTTATTGTCAAGAACTGGTGGCAACCCTAATCGGTGAAATCAGATACTAATTGGGGCATAGTGTGATCGCTACATCCAATTTGGGTTCCTAGATTGGATCCCCAGTAAGGACGCTAGATCGGCGTATGTAATCGTGGCTTTAGCTCCCCGCTTTTTGGCAGGTCTTTTTTTGCCAATTTTTCTTTTTACTTCTTTTTTTTTCTTTTGCTTCATGGGCAATTTTCGTTTCACTTTTTTCACTCATGTTTACAATTTGTTTTCATTTTGGTTTCTTACTTTTACAATTTTATTTCTTAATCTTACTTTCCATTTATATTCTGTGGTGCTTGTCAAGCATCGCTCCTAGATGATCAAAATGTGATTGACAAGCAATGCAATGTAAATGATTGACAAGCAATTTTGATCGTTTAGGGGGTCCATTAGGTATTTATTGTTAAAAAAATCTTCTTCTTTAATCTTCTTTTTTCAAGTAGGCAACACATTCTTTTGACATTGTTGCCTATTTTCGCAGCAATTTCATTTACAAAGTTTGTCGACTTGTGATAGCCGAATTAGATGGTGAATAACTTTGCCATTATCACAGCAACAGAAACTATGAGAACGCTCCTTTATGTTTGCGAAGTTTGTTTCTTTTTCTTGATAAATCAGCAAAAAAATAAAAACTTATCTGCAATCACTTTTTAGTCTTAATTTCATTTGCCTTTCCTACACTAGAGAAAAAGCAGGGAGGCAGCCGTGCCCCCCTAGCATGACCGATTTATATCGCGTGATATAGCGTTTTATCACGTTTAACTGTCAAAAAGACAAAGGAGTTTGACAGTTGAGTGACGATAAAATGCTATATCACGCGATATAAATCGGTCATGCTAGGCAGGCTGCAAGTCCCCAATTTAGGATCCAAATCGGGGCATCGTTTTCAATCTGAAATTGGTTCCCCAGTTAGGATGCTAAATCGGCGTATGTAATCGCGGCTTTAGGAATAATAAAATAAAACACGCATCACAGACTGCCACACAGAACAATATAGATTAAAAATTAAAACCTACTCTCTTTGACCTTTGTTTATGTTTTGTCTTTGGTGCGTCTGTCATGAAAAAAAACCAGTGAAAAAAACCTCGAAATACTTAAATAGTTACAATAACCTTTTAAATACTCATAAATTACCTCAATCTCGTTGTTTTTCACTAATACATTAAATATAGTGTGGTATTGTTATGATGGGATAAATTGTTGTTACACAAACAAATTCCCTCACATCACATTGCATTCACAACACAGCTTTTGATTTACAACTTTCAAGAAGACTGGGGTTTTTGTTTGCGGTCACTGGAAAGTAAGTAAAGTTTATTTGATAAGCAATGCAAGCTACATAAAAGCAGTGATTTTCACTGTTATTATGCCCTTGTTGATGTATTCATCATTATCACAGGTTAATGGCCCGTACTTACAAAGTTGGTTTGTAATAAAGGTTAGACCATGGTTAAACCCGAAGGTTCCATATAAGGTCCACTCCACGCGGACCGCGGACGAAGTCGTGGGCAACCGCTAGTAAGATATATAATTTATCCAAGAACCTCTGCATGTAGAATGTAGATTTAACAGAAAATCCTCAATTACTATAAGACCAATAATATCTTACAGTATACTTTCTTTGACCAAATACTTTACCTACCTATGCAAAATGAAAATCATAATGACTTTAATTGCGTATTATGTATGCAATTTCAAATTATTGCATCATCCCAAAATCTATTTGTATAAACTAACTAAGCTATTATTTAAACTACTAAACTCAATGATTTTCTATATCTAAAAAGTCATTAACTAAGGTGTTACTCTCTGCTCCTTTAAATATTTGTGGGCAATTCCAGAACCCAGGGCATACAATACATTCCAGGATGTTCCCACTAATTTCCGCCATCTCATATGCAACTTAAAAAACGATTAACAATTCTTGTGATTTCTTTAGTTTTTATATTGTTAATGTTTGTAAAAATCAAGCCTATGTATATCTCAATTAAAGTGTTGTGTACGATTAATTTTATTTTATAATACGCTTACGAGCAAAAATATCAAACCACTGTGTGGTTGTGTGTGCCACTCGGTGGCGCAGTGGTTTAGCGCCTGGCCCAGCGATTGCGGAAGTTAAGCAACGTTCGCAAGGGTCGGTCATGGGATGGGTGACCAAAAATTTATTATCTCGAGCTCCTCCGTGCTTCGGAAGGCACTTTAAGCCGTTGGTCCCGGCTGCATTTGCAGTCGTTAACACCCACCAATCTGCATTGGGCCCGCGTGGTCGGTTAAGGCCCATCCTCCTTACCACCCATAAGGAAGGCCTGTGCCCCAGCAGTGAGGACATCAAAAATGGCTGATGGACACACTGTGTGATTTTCATTTCATACAAACATGCTCTCTTCACATTTTCATAAATAAAAAAGTATATGTATGTATTCTGTGGTATATGTATCACTGAGGCGCGTTCCGAACCTACACTCCGAGTGCAACCTAACCACAACCGAACGCTCTAACGGCGTTCCAAACATTTGAGCGTGACATTCGGTTGACACAACCGTGTCGTTCCAAACGTCAGAGCGTTGCAACCAAACGACCATCAGAAATGATGGTTGTAAAACGCTCTGACGTTTGTCTATAGAAAAAATGTCAATGTCATTTGACATTATTTTGTATATTCTTTTTTGAGGAAGTCGAGAGGTTTTGAAGATGACTGAAATGCTTATTTATTTCGAGAGATGAACATTTAACTTTGGTCTGACCATTGGCATATAAGTCATTGCATTGATACATTTATAGTGAGCATGGTTGTATGAAAATCAAAAAGTGACTCGATATTTTTGGTCTTATGTGTAGAGTGTTGTGCAAAGTGGAAAAATTGCCGATCTTTCAAAGAAGTACAAAGAATATTGTTTTGTATTTATTTTATCCATACTTACTCGGACTCTATAATATTTCATTTGTTTCAGAAACCAAACTCTAAAATGACGCTGGAAGGATCCTTTTCATTTCCGTTTCAGTAAGTATTTTCCTTTCTTCCTTCCGGCTGTTGTTGATTTGTTAGGTGTTTGCACTTTAGAAATAAATATGTTACATCTTTTATATTTGTTTTAATTTTTCAACATTATGTTTGTTGGCATTTATGTAACTGCATATCATAAAGAAAGATAGATCATAAAAAAAGTTGTTTGTTATAATTAATAATTTTTCTGCTTTACTAAGCATAACTTAACTTATCTTACTAGACAAATCTGTTTCCATTACTGTTTCTATGAATCTTGAGTTGAGTAAGGCTCGTCTTAATATTTCTTATATTATCAGGTATGAGGAGTTAAGTGAGATGGTGATTTTGAATTCGCCGATTTTAGAAGATGATGTTACTCTCGATTCAAACATGACATTCCAGACGTCTGAGCCCATTCCAGAGATCCCAGAAGTTGCAGTAAGTATAATTTAGTAACTAAAGTAGCAAATTATGTTACATAATGTTAAAGAAAGTAGTTTATTTATGATTAATTCTGGATATTATAAAAGAAAAGTTGTTTGTTTAAATTTGAAACGCACTACATATGACTGAGTGTTAACAGCCACCGCCCGTGGGCCCGCCTGACCGGACACCCATCCAGAACTCCTGCAACTTCAAGGTCGAGATCAGCAGCGCTGACACCAACAAAAAGAAGTATCTGGTGAGTTTGAGATTTGCTCTACTCAAACATTATTCAACTACTCATATAAATAATAATAATAATAATAAATAAATTACATTTGCTTTTGTTTGTGCTATGTTTTTGTCGAAAATAAGACCTTTGGTGCAGTATACAACATCTTTTCATTATTGCGAGGTAGAAGTCGGGTGATGAACTCTCCCATACCCCACACCTCATTGTTGCCTTGGCAAGACGGCTGAGCCCACTATATCCATTTCTCCAGGGGTTTAGCGAGGCAGGGTGATTTGGGGGTTCAAACCCCCCCTGAAATAAACACTTACTAAGCAGAACTCTTTTTTCTACGAAGCATTTTTTTAACATGGACAGACTCCCCCTAAAATGTGACCCTAAACCCACCCAGCACACTAGCCTGACCTTATTTACGGAAGATAATAATTAAAACAATTGTTTTTATGAAGATACTATAGACCACAGATTCTTTTACCCCATATTTTATTTTCGCAATGAGGATCAACACGACAATTGAATATATCAATTTTGTATATCACATCAAATACAATATCAATATCTAAGTAAATCTGTTTAAATTTCTCAAATCCATCAAGAAATGACAAAATTATTTAAGATTTAAAAAGTGAGTTTAAAAAACACAGCCGGCCCTTGCTGGATGACGCCACGTGCCACGATCGCCCGAACAAACACCTGCCGCGCCGTCAGGTGTTTGTTCGGGCGCTGACGTCATCAGCCAATCGTGAATTGGGGAGCGTTTTTGAGAATGCGACACAAAAATCGCTCTATCTTCGTCATTTTTGGTCCAATTTTAATAATTCTTTCACTGAAATAATTTATTTTGATGTGACTGAAACTCTACATATTTAACTAAAAACCTCGTTGATCCTCATTACGGGCTTCTGTATTATCATAGCCTGAAAAAACCCGTAAATACGGGTCATCTGGCAACCCTAGCTGTTCCAATAGAAGGAATTAGGATCAGTAACAGGTTTGAATCCTATAGTTTTATTGGTATAATATAAAACCATATTCAGAGCTATGAAACTTAGTGAAAGATTTTTTGAAATCCGTTTAGAAATGGTTGAGTTATAAAGGGTTTTGATGGAAATGCCGAGCTCAATGCAATATGTGCTTTATCACGTACGACATAAGGTTCGCGTACATCTCGATGACATAAAAATAACAGTGTTTTAGCTCGTATAGAGATATCGCAAAAATTTCTTCACAGTCAATCATGTGGTGGCATAAGCTTTCTGATAAGCCACTTAACAAAAATCGTTACTGATCCTCATTGTGTGCACATTTAGTACTCGAGCCAGCTGAACCGCATCTACGTGGACATGAACTGCGACTTCGCGGTGCAGTTCTCGTGGCGCGCGGAGGCGGTGCGCGAGCGCGCGTTCGTGCGCGCCGCCGTCGTGTTCACGGACGAGGCGCAGGCCGAGAAGCGCGTCGAGCGCTGCGTGCAGCACCGCCACGACACCACCAATGATCGTGAGTTTTAGTATAGTCACTATGACCGAATACTCGAAAGTCCCTCAAACATCTTCTTTTTAATTAATGGCTCGCACTGTGGTCTATGCACGTCCTGTCGCATTAAATGTCAAAGATATGACAAGGCAGCATGATGTTGGAGAGCCCGTCATAAATGAGTAGTGTTTGAGTATTCGGCTATTAATATTGTGTTGTGTTGTTGTTGGCCAATTTCACTGTTCTGGATTAATGATTTCATTAAATTCACGTTATTTTAAAACCCTCTCTGTCTTATTGTAACAGTATCTTTAACAATAATAAGCCCTATTTTTATTTTATTTTATTTATTGAGCACTGCCACATGGTACATATTATGACTTACACAACTTATAATTACATACAACAAAAAAAAACTGATATGCACCACAATATCGGCGTGCATAGCACTTAAAATATTATCAGTGTGCACTACGGTATAGATTCTGGATTACAGAGACTAAAGTTAAAAGTAATTTACCAACTTACTTAAAATAAATAAACAATTTCTTTTTAAATTTATAAAAACTATCATTAAAAATGTCCCTAAACAGAATTACTCTAGGACTGTCCTTTGTACGAGCAAAATTTAATTAGTTTAGTTTTAAATTTTATTCTGATGAAGTGCATATTCGTCGTAAGTACACATAAGAAATTATGCACTTTTATTCAAATGCTCATCCGGCTCAGCTCGGCCGGACAGCTGGTACTCGGTGCTAGGTCCCCCTAACTGTAGACTATGCTCGCTAGTACCGGAGAGCATCCGCATGCACGTGCTGCGGTCGTCGCGCGAGGTGGGCACGCGCGGGGTGCACTACCAGGGCGCCGCGGACCGCCCGGACAGCTGGTACTCGGTGCTGGTGGAGATGGCCGCGCCGCCCGCGCCGCCCGCCAACCACGCATACAGATTCGTCTGCAAGAACAGCTGCTCGTCGGGCATCAATAGGAGGCCTATTAGCATCATTTTCACGCTGGAAGATCGATTGTGAGTATTCAAACTTTTTATAAGTGTTACTTCTGTCCAAATTATTATTGTCCTCTTCTGTTCTGTGTAAATGTGTATCTAGCTATATATTGTTTTCTCTTCTTAATCGTATTGTGTGTTGTTAATAAACGTTTTTCTATTCTATTCTATTCTATTTAATATGTGCTCGGACTGATACCACAGAATAGATAATAGTACTAGCGTACAGAAGTTGCACTCTGAAATATCGTTTAAATAAATTGCGACTCTTGCTTGAACACAATAAGGTGCAATTCAGGTCGCACAGCGCTCCTTTCGCTCCAAAACATTCACTTAGTAGTTGCCTCTCTTTCTATCGCGTAGGTCTTATCTTTTCTGATGTATGAAATTTGTCCTCTCAGAGGACGGTGAGCGGTTCAGACTCGCGCGCGGAGTGACAGCCCTGCTGATACTTATAATTCTATCACATTACAGCAAACTTTAATTTCAATTTAATTCAATTGTTGAGATTCTATGTTCTTCTTCTAGAGTTTCAATGGATCAGTGCTAAATGTGGAAAGCTGCGGGTTCGATTCCCGTCTGAAACCATCTATGATTTTCTATCAAATGAAACAAATTAATTTGCCATTTATCCCCGTTTCCTTGTGGCCGAACTATGTCTTCAATCTTACTGTAAAAGTACAGTCAGCATTAAAATCTTTAACAATTTAGTGGTGTTGCGGATACTAGCCTTATTTGTATTTTATATTTTTCAAATGTATTTTGAATTGATATCTTTTTGTTTTACATTTTGTCTGTGACGTCAGTGTAAATAAAAAATATTGTGCTTTTATTTTCAAACAAGTACTTTCTACGTTTAGTCCTGCAGATTTTGGCTGGTACCGTGTTTTCGCGTCCGCATAAGTATTTTTTTTATTTTCATGATATTTCGACATTACTGAACAAGATAAGAAAGGGTGTCGCGCCGACACCCTTGAGCATTTCGTAAAAAACGCTTAATCATCCAAGAAGCTACCGCCATTAGATAAACCTCTAATTTTAAGATTTTATGAACCCTATATTAGTGTGGGGTGTCTAATGAAAGGGAGTTAAGTGTTCTATGATTGTATAATACATAACATTGGCAGACTAGTACAGTTTCGAAGATAATTAAAATTTTATGAAAATTTAATCTATAGAAACCCTGAATATTTCGTTTTATGTTTCTGTAATTTTTAAACCGGTGCTTTTTTTCTCAGATAAAAAATACGTTAACAATGCCCATTTAACGCAAATTTAATAAAATTTAACTTTCATGTACCTTTACAAACAATAAATAGCGAATAAAAAATTTTAAACGTCGCGCGCCGTACATTTTTGTATAGGTGGTTTTTTTTTTTTTTTTTAGGTATAGCAATATGGGCATCAGGTGAAAGCTAAAAGAAGCCAATTTCAAATATATATACATTATGATACTTTTGTGTTATTGTTTTGACAGAAACTAAAAAAACCACAACTAAGCTCGAAAAACTTAGCATTTTTTTCAGTTTTCTCAAAAAAACTTCCTTAAGGAAACGTTTTTCAGGTTACTTGGTGCCATACTTTTATTAAGCTTACTAAATTAGCTACAGTTCAAGCTTATCCTGAGTACTCTAGAACCATAGGTTGCAAAAACACAGCTAGTCAAATATAGGCATTTCTTTTAAAAGTGAAAAAAATAATATCTTTGACTAGCTGAGTCTCCCCAACCAATGGACCTAGACTGCTCGGTTTAGACTCAAATTGTAGCAAATGTAATTAGCTTTACAAAAGTTTATTACAATAAAACCTGAAAAATGCTTCCTTAAGGAAAATAAAAAACATTGTTTTTCGAGCAGCACAGGTTTTCAGGGTTTCATACTTGAGTATAAACTACTCTCAAGAGACCTAACAACATATTTAAAAATCGTAGTTACATGCCCGTTTGCGATTTTTGCCTTTTTTGTGTAGATATTGACTAGATTTTTTTAATTTGCTAACAATTTATTAATATTTCATACTTCTGAGTTATGGTTTTTTGAAGTTTCTGTCAAAACAATAACATAAAAGTATCATAATGTTTATATATATATATTTGAAATTGGCTTTCTATTAGCTTTCACCTGATGCCCATATTGCTATACCTAAAAAAAATTTTTTATTCCACCTATAAAATAAATTAACGGCGCGCGACGTTTAAAATTTTTTTTCGCTATTTATTGGTACTTGAAAGTATTTTTTTTTTAAATATGCGTTAAATGGGCTTTGTTAATATATTTTTTGTTTGAGAAAAAAAGCACCAGTTTAAGAATTACGGTAACTTAAAACAAAGAAAATAGGGTTTCAACAATAGATTAATTTTCATAAAATTAAATTATTTTCTGAACTGTACTACTCAGACGATGTTGTGTATTATAACATTATAGAACATTTAATTCCCTTTCATTAGACACCCCACACTTGTATATAGGGTTTATAAAATCTTTGATTTAGTGGTTTATCTAATAGCGGTAACTTCTTGGCATAATTATGCGTTTTTTACGAAACGCTCAAGGGTGTCAGCGCGACACCCTATCTTATCTTGTTCAGTAGGGTCCAAATATCACCAAAAAAAAAAAAAAACTTATGCGGACTCGAAAACACGCTTCACCCTCATTTGTTCTGAGCCTCGCTCGGACTAGTTGGCATATTAACTTTTTTGTCTAATGTTTCTAACTGTGACATTTCTGTCAGATAATGTTCTATAACAAACTAATGAAGTTCAGCCACTTTCATTGCTATCTCTTCAACAAGATTTTAATCTCTATAACTCTAAATACTGTATTTTTATTGTTTCCTATCTTCCTTGACTAACCACCCTAACTCGTTCTCCAGCGGCTACGTATACGGTCGCGAGATAACGAGCGCGCGCGTCTGCTCGTGCCCCCGACGCGACCTTCTGAAGGACGAGGAAACGACCCGCAAGGAACCCGGCAAGAGGCGGCTGCAGACCGTACCGCGGCCGACGGCCAAGAAGATCAAGGTGGAAGTGGTCAATGAACAGGCCAGGCCGCTCGACCAGAATATACTGACGCTGCCACAGGTAAATATTACTATTGGTTTATTAGTGACCTGCTAAAGGACGAAGAAGTGACCCGTAAAGAACCCGGCAAGAAGCGACTGCAGACTACCGCGGCCGACGGCCAAGAAGATCAAGGTGGAAGTGGTCAATGAACAGGCCAGGCCGCTCGACCAGAATATACTGACGCTGCCACAGGTAAATATTACTATTGGTTTATTAGTGACCTGCTAAAGGACGAAGAAGTGACCCGTAAAGAACCCGGCAAGAAGCGACTGCAGACTACCGCGGCCGACGGCCAAGAAGATCAAGGTGGAAGTGGTCAATGAACAGGCCAGGCCGCTCGACCAGAATATACTGACGCTGCCACAGGTAAATATTACTATTGGTTTATTAGTGACCTGCTAAAGGACGAAGAAGTGACCCGTAAAGAACCCGGCAAGAAGCGACTGCAGACTACCGCGGCCGACGGCCAAGAAGATCAAGGTGGAAGTGGTCAATGAACAGGCCAGGCCGCTCGACCAGAATATACTGACGCTGCCACAGGTAAATATTACTATTGGTTTATTAGTGACCTGCTAAAGGACGAAGAAGTGACCCGTAAAGAACCCGGCAAGAAGCGACTGCAGACTACCGCGGCCGACGGCCAAGAAGATCAAGGTGGAAGTGGTCAATGAACAGGCCAGGCCGCTCGACCAGAATATACTGACGCTGCCACAGGTAAATATTACTATTGGTTTATTAGTGACCTGCTAAAGGACGAAGAAGTGACCCGTAAAGAACCCGGCAAGAAGCGACTGCAGACTACCGCGGCCGACGGCCAAGAAGATCAAGGTGGAAGTGGTCAATGAACAGGCCAGGCCGCTCGACCAGAATATACTGACGCTGCCACAGGTAAATATTACTATTGGTTTATTAGTGACCTGCTAAAGGACGAAGAAGTGACCCGTAAAGAACCCGGCAAGAAGCGACTGCAGACTACCGCGGCCGACGGCCAAGAAGATCAAGGTGGAAGTGGTCAATGAACAGGCCAGGCCGCTCGACCAGAATATACTGACGCTGCCACAGGTAAATATTACTATTGGTTTATTAGTGACCTGCTAAAGGACGAAGAAGTGACCCGTAAAGAACCCGGCAAGAAGCGACTGCAGACTACCGCGGCCGACGGCCAAGAAGATCAAGGTGGAAGTGGTCAATGAACAGGCCAGGCCGCTCGACCAGAATATACTGACGCTGCCACAGGTAAATATTACTATTGGTTTATTAGTGACCTGCTAAAGGACGAAGAAGTGACCCGTAAAGAACCCGGCAAGAAGCGACTGCAGACTACCGCGGCCGACGGCCAAGAAGATCAAGGTGGAAGTGGTCAATGAACAGGCCAGGCCGCTCGACCAGAATATACTGACGCTGCCACAGGTAAATATTACTATTGGTTTATTAGTGACCTGCTAAAGGACGAAGAAGTGACCCGTAAAGAACCCGGCAAGAAGCGACTGCAGACTACCGCGGCCGACGGCCAAGAAGATCAAGGTGGAAGTGGTCAATGAACAGGCCAGGCCGCTCGACCAGAATATACTGACGCTGCCACAGGTAAATATTACTATTGGTTTATTAGTGACCTGCTAAAGGACGAAGAAGTGACCCGTAAAGAACCCGGCAAGAAGCGACTGCAGACTACCGCGGCCGACGGCCAAGAAGATCAAGGTGGAAGTGGTCAATGAACAGGCCAGGCCGCTCGACCAGAATATACTGACGCTGCCACAGGTAAATATTACTATTGGTTTATTAGTGACCTGCTAAAGGACGAAGAAGTGACCCGTAAAGAACCCGGCAAGAAGCGACTGCAGACTACCGCGGCCGACGGCCAAGAAGATCAAGGTGGAAGTGGTCAATGAACAGGCCAGGCCGCTCGACCAGAATATACTGACGCTGCCACAGGTAAATATTACTATTGGTTTATTAGTGACCTGCTAAAGGACGAAGAAGTGACCCGTAAAGAACCCGGCAAGAAGCGACTGCAGACTACCGCGGCCGACGGCCAAGAAGATCAAGGTGGAAGTGGTCAATGAACAGGCCAGGCCGCTCGACCAGAATATACTGACGCTGCCACAGGTAAATATTACTATTGGTTTATTAGTGACCTGCTAAAGGACGAAGAAGTGACCCGTAAAGAACCCGGCAAGAAGCGACTGCAGACTACCGCGGCCGACGGCCAAGAAGATCAAGGTGGAAGTGGTCAATGAACAGGCCAGGCCGCTCGACCAGAATATACTGACGCTGCCACAGGTAAATATTACTATTGGTTTATTAGTGACCTGCTAAAGGACGAAGAAGTGACCCGTAAAGAACCCGGCAAGAAGCGACTGCAGACTACCGCGGCCGACGGCCAAGAAGATCAAGGTGGAAGTGGTCAATGAACAGGCCAGGCCGCTCGACCAGAATATACTGACGCTGCCACAGGTAAATATTACTATTGGTTTATTAGTGACCTGCTAAAGGACGAAGAAGTGACCCGTAAAGAACCCGGCAAGAAGCGACTGCAGACTACCGCGGCCGACGGCCAAGAAGATCAAGGTGGAAGTGGTCAATGAACAGGCCAGGCCGCTCGACCAGAATATACTGACGCTGCCACAGGTAAATATTACTATTGGTTTATTAGTGACCTGCTAAAGGACGAAGAAGTGACCCGTAAAGAACCCGGCAAGAAGCGACTGCAGACTACCGCGGCCGACGGCCAAGAAGATCAAGGTGGAAGTGGTCAATGAACAGGCCAGGCCGCTCGACCAGAATATACTGACGCTGCCACAGGTAAATATTACTATTGGTTTATTAGTGACCTGCTAAAGGACGAAGAAGTGACCCGTAAAGAACCCGGCAAGAGGCGACTGCAGACTACCGCGGCCGACGGCCAAGAAGATCAAGGTGGAAGTGGTCAATGAACAGGCCAGGCCGCTCGACCAGAATATACTGACGCTGCCACAGGTAAATATAATATTACGCTCGATATTCGGTATATTTTAGACTATATTGACCATCAGCCATTATTAATGTCGCCACTGCTGTTGCAGAGGCTTTCCTTATGGATGGATAAGGAGGATGGGCCATAACCCACCACGCAGGCCCAATGCGGATTGGTGGGTGTTAACGACTGCAAATGCTACAACTGCTGCCTATGGAAAATTTATTATCTCTTGCTCTGCCGTGCTTCAGAAGACACGTTAAGCCGTTGGCACACCCCGGACACTCCATACATCCGCGCCATTATAAACAGATGACGTCAGATGACGTTTATGTACACGCGCGACTGTGTGTGTAGTCTAGGGCTACCGCGCAGTTTGTACCGTGTGAGCGGCGTTCAATTGATAATTAGAACTTTTTGGTAAATCAAGTTACGACGCATTGCTTTGAATATCAAAATAAATTGACGTTGACAAGCACGACTAAATGAGCACACGATTCGGCACACGAACTCGCGGGGTGGGGTGAGGTAATAGGGATGTTGACTAATGAATAAAATAACGAAATACTAATAAAAATCGTAAACATATTAAACTTTTAGAGTAGCTTGTATACCTCTTGGTTTTATATATTGCATATTATTTGTTTTATGACCCTTCAAAGTTGGGTGGACAAGTCCATTTAAAAAGTATAAAATTTATTAAAATAAATGATACCTTTAATTAGTCCGTAAAATGTATAGCAAATTTGTCGAAGAAACCATTTTGATAAACACAATATTTAATATAGCTGCCGAACAAATTTCCTACGCGTTGCATACAAACTAGCACGGTGTGACGTCATAACGTGCAAGCCATTAGTATGGAGCGTTTTTGATCGAGTCCACTTGTGCGCATTTCACACTGTGATATCTCGGGCAGTTTTCATGCTAGCGAATTAATTCTTTTACCAATGTTTCTTTTTTTGAGAGGTAATTTATGTAACATAAAATAAAAAAAATAGTCAACATCCCTATTGATTCTGGGGCGGGGCGGAGTGTGTCCTTTCTGTACATATCTATTCTGTGCCATTCAGTAATTGCAGTCGTTAACATTTTATGGGTTTTGGCAGGTTATGGCATAGCCGTAGCTAGGCCAGTAAAGTTTTTCGGGCTTTGGTCTAGACCAGTTTTTAGGGGAGTCAGTTCACGTAAAAAAACGCTTGACAGAAAAAAGGATTTTACTTAGTCTTTATTTCGGGGGAGTTTGAACCCCCAAATTCCACCTCACTGCGCCTATAGGTTACTTATGGCTCATCCTCTTTATAAGGAAGACAAGACAAGTAACATTTGCAAATCTTCGTTATCGCTTCACTTTCGAAACATAGGGCCTAGCCAAAGTAACATTGGCAAATCTTCGTTATCGCTTCGCTTTCGACACATGTATGGGATTGACATAAGGTTTCGTTAACAATCGAATTTTAAAACGTCAAATCCATACATGTTTCGAAGCGAAGCGATAACGAAAATTTGCAAATGTTACTTTGGCTAGGGGGGGCTGTGCCGTGTGGCCCAAAAGTAGGGAAATAAATGGCCTCATCATCAAGTGACACTAAACTTTCCAGCTGCAAGTAGTGGGCGGCAACGTGCTCACCGCCGGGCTCGAGGTGATGGTGCGCATGATGGAGCAGGGCGCGAGCGCGCGCGCGCACGACGCGCAGTACGTCGCGCAGTGCGCCGCGTGTATACTCGCCCTTAACGCCGCCATCGCGCAGCACAGGGGAGCCCAGTAGGAACGTGGGGCCTTTACTATTTACATAAGCTTAGTGCCAAATCACGCCAACAGCACTGTTAGCGAGAATCCATATAAATACAGTAGGTATAACCTTATTTTGTGACTATTAAATTTTGTCGGATTCACGCTAACAGTGCTGTCATCGTGATTCGGAACGCGGCTATAGAATTAGAGAATCGTGGTTGCTTTTATAACTTTAGTAGAACATTGTCATTATCGGACCGTAGTAAAAGGAATATTGTGTTTATTGATTTAAATATCTTCATATTATTAGCAGTTCATATTTTGGATTGCGTCGACGGGCTGTGAAAACCTCGCATGTGCATTAAATTTTCGCATCTGAGTTTCTTCGACGTAGACATGTATTACGAGGTTTTCTCACGAAAAACAACTTGAAGAGATTTTCACTAAATTTTGCGACTTACGAGCTTTTCACAGCCCGCCGACGATTGGTTCATTTGCAAAATGCATGAACGCAATATACGACGTGTATACATGCCCTTAATGCTGCTATGGCACAGTACACGAGTATGCAGTAGGCTTTGATTGCTTTCATTGAATTAGGTATTATTTTTTACCTTTATAGAATTAAGAAGAATCGTGGTTAGGTGTATAACCTTTAACAATATTGCTCATATTTAATTTGGTCTATTTACAAATAAGCAGGTCTGGTATTGTAAATTCATTAATTCAGTCAATTTACTTGCGAAATGTGTATAATCATGATTTTGCATTTTTTACTAAGTACACTGATTACAGAACTTTGTTAACACAATAGTACTTAGGTATTCTTACTTAAAACTTAAGCTAACAAATTATTGCCTTAAAAATATTGTTTCAATGAATATAGTTTGGTTTTGATAACCTTTTAGCGCGCTCAATTCTATGACAATCATGAATACGACGGTTTTTAAGCAACCTTATTTTAAGTAGTATGCTAGTTACATGTGGACATTATTAAGTGTTAGTTATTTTTAAAAGCTACAAAACGTAGCGATATAACGGGTGTAACAAGATCTTCAACGAAGCCGAAGTCCACGTATTCCGCCCATCATCAGGATCATGTTTGTCTTATAGACTATACCTGGGAAACCAATAGCTACGAAGTTATTGAAGGTCAAAGTCAAAAAAGGTTTTTCAAATTTTTTATGAAATCTTGTTTTATTTGTTATTTCCTAATTTTTGTCTACAGAAACATTATCAAAATTTTATGTATTTCGTAACAAATAATGACTTCAAAACGTCATCGCTCAATGTATTTCATGAGCACGCACATAAACGTTGCCTTTCAACTCGGCCGCACGCAGCTGTGTAGCATTCACTCGCAGGCGCGGTCTGTTGTACGCGTTACATTGCGTGGTAATGTAGGCAATGCTTTTTAACACCAAAAATTAAAATCGTTTCCCAGCAATAATTTTGAACAGAAATGGTCCTGATGATGGGCAGAATACGTAGACCTCGGCTTCGTTGAGGGTCTTGTTACACCCGGTATGTAACTAATTTTCATTCAATTCCTTGACTTTAGTTGTGCTAATGGAAAGTACTTCCAGAAATTGTATGGAAATTAATTATAGTTATTATTTTACATGATTAAAGAATGCATAGATATAAAGCGATAAGTGAACATTACTTTTAAATGTAATGTACCTCTTTACCCTCACCCACCTATTTATACTGCCACAAAAATATAACTAACAAAGTCCTTAGATTAAAAATAGTATGTTAGTATGTTTTTAGAAGTATGCATAAATTGGCTCAAACCTCCCAGTTAAATTCACATAGCTGTCTACCAAAATATTGTATTTATGACATATTATACAATACAGTGTGTTTTTTTGAGCAGTGATCAAACTTTGTGGTGTGGCTTAGACCATCAAACTGAACAACTTTGTCTATGGGACCAACTTAAAAAGATCAAAAAATTTGTTAGCTGTTCCATAGTTAACATCAATATCTACTCGACCAAAATGTATGGAACAGCTGATTATTTTTTGCTCTGATTAAGTTGGTCCCATAGACAAAGTTGTTCAGTTTGATGGTCTAAGCCACACCATAAAGTTTGATCACTGTTCAAAAAACACACTGTATTATGATAATTGTGTACTAACATAGTCGTACTTTTAATTATAGGTTTTAGAATATCGATGACTCTTTTTAAGTCTCTTTGAATTTAGCATATAATCTGAATTAAGAGTTACTTACTAGTCTATTAATTTTTTATTTGTAGTACATTTTTTTCGGTATATAAAAAGGGGTTATAAAAGTTTACTACTATACTCGTTATTCATTAGGAGAGATAACTATGCATTCTTTATTAAGCCGGGTCTCCTGCGCTTAATTTTCAACATGTTTTGTGTTTTGCTAAACAAAACTCATAGGCCACGCCCCTAACATGTTAGCAAAACACGCAGCAGGCGCGGCTTTTTGTGTTTTTGCTAAACAAAACTCATAGGCCACGCCCCTCAAAACATTGTTTGATGTTTGAAAACACAAAACATGTTGAAAATTAAGCGCAGGAGACCCGACTTTAGGCTTGGGGTTTTTTTGTAACATGTTGTATAGATCTATCGAAGTAGTGCTTCCAAACATCTGAACGCGTGAGCATGATATACTCATTTATCAACACGCAACTGTCAAAATGTCTTTTTCCAGTTTGATAAATCACTGTATTATATCGCGTTTGGGGTCGTCCATTAATCACGTGAGGCTCGAAAGGGGGGGGGGGAGGGTCCGGAAAAAATCACCAAATATCACAAGGGGGAGGGCGGGTATAGTGAGATATCACGTGTATTTATTTTTAAACCGAAAAATGATAAATAATAACGAAAAAAGATAATATTCTGAATTCTTAAATTATACTTTGGACCAAAAAATACACGTGATTTTGGGTAGGGGAGGGGGGTAGTCTAAAACCTCACCACGTATCACCATGGGGTAGGGGGGGTTAAAAAGTTGCCAAAAAACATCACGTGATTAATGGACGGCCCCTTTCGGTAATCATGCTAGGGGGGCAGGTGTAGAGCCGCCTTTAGTCATTCACTTTGTTATTGGTTGGTCAGCTTTTTATGTTGCAATTGAAACAATTACATGTTAGAAAAATTAGTTTTATCTAACCAATCCCAATACAAGGTGGAGTGGCGGTAATACTAACATTTAATAACTTGAAGTGATGGAAAATTATGATAGTGTATTCTACTTGCGTCATATTGTGGTATAATTAAGTTAGAATTGAATTTTGATTAAAAAATACACACTTTAATTTTGTATTCCTAATTTTTTTCAATATTATTATTATGGTTTCTATTTTTTGTAGACTGAAATTAGGATTTTAGATTTTTATCTCTGTTCATTTGATAGTGGTTAATTTTAGCATTTTATAATTATGATTTTTTATATAATTCATAAATATTATGGTTTCAATTTAATTGCTTATTATTGTCATCATTTGAGATATATTTTTTACTTTTAGTGTTTTGCCTTTTATAACATTGATAGTGTATTCTGTGCTTTTGATAAATGAGAAACGGATATTTTTGAATATGATTATGCAAATTAAAACTATAAAGGTTTTAAGTCTTCCTAGACGTAAATGTCTTTAAACTATCCTATTATAGGTAATTGATTTAAAATTGTGCTGTGCTGTTACAAAATATGTTGACAGTCTGTCAAAAAAGTTATTTCTTTTGAGTTTTTTTTATGGCAACACTCGCTTACTGTGCAAATAAAGTGTTGCTAGTAAAATTTATTTTAGTTCTGTTTGCCAAACTGCACGAGACACTACAATAATACTCTTAACTATATCCTTTTCTGGAGTATAGAAACGATTATTTTTTCTTGTTGTATTTTATCGCTGTACTTATGGCACATCAAGTGATGCTATAATATGCTATCAATCTTAAACTTTATGTCGACGGCATTAAAGTTTATATTGTGTTTTGTCTGTAATCCCATTATGTAACATCGGCAACAGCGTCGCTTTACCACTCCTAAGCTTAAAATCGCTCGCAAGCCGCGCCGGCGGCGCCGTCACTACATGCGTTTAGTGCGTGCAGGGTTGCGTTCAGAGCCTCAGAGCGCGGTTGTTTGGTTGTTTTTTAACTCACTCTTAACGTTCAGAACGACCAAGAACTTTAAATGTCAATGTCAATACAAAGTCTTCATTTTCCATTTGGAATACGAATAATTTAAACTTTTCTTTATTCTAAATCAAATAAAATCCGTTATTTGAGGATCTACCATGATTATTTTAAGAGTTACACTCAAAAACATCAAAATACAAAATAATGACAATTTGGAACGCCGGCCCGTTAGAGCGTTTGGTTGTGGTTAGGTTGCACTCGGAGTGTAGGTTTGGAACGCGCCTCAGGGGCGATACGCTGTTGCCCATAGTACTTAGTTTTGACAGATTATAATGTGATGTGATGTGCTATTTTTAACAGACTTCAAAAGTAAGATCTCGAATCAGCGCATATATTTTCAGAAACTATAATTGTTTACAAGCTATGCTTTTTCAAACGGGAAAGGATATTAAAGAGTCTGTCTAATTAAGTTTCAACCTTTCTAATGAAAGAACATTTGGGTATGATAAGTTAAAAATAGATGTAAGAACAGTAAGGCCTTATTATAGACTTTATTCATCCCCAAGTACAAACACATTGGCTTTATCTCAAGTGCCTTACAAATATCCGCCTTCATAAAAAAATTTAAGTATGTACAATCTTTAATTTTATAATAAAATTTCTGATATATTTTTGTTTTATTCCGTACAATAAGAATAATCCCAATGTAGTGCTCAGCAGCACTTGTGATTTGTAAATCAGAAAGACCTGTGTTATACTAAGGCAGGGATGGCGGCGAACCTTTATGTAGGTATCAACATGCCATTTTTCTAAATGTTAATGTTTAGTGAGGTCATATTAGATGTGCCATCAAATCGTCTGTCCAAATATTGTGGCATGGCACGCGTGCCATTGGTTCACCATGCCTGACTGAACTAAGGTATGCTATATGGGAATATGTACATGGAACTTCAAAGAACTTTAATTTTTCACTTTAAGCTATCTCATACAACAAATAATTTATTCAGAAAACTTGTGATTTTTTTACAAACCCTCATCTCCTTCATTGCAGAACACCCAGGTTGTACAAAAAACTTCTCACAGTTTACCCAGGTGGTTTTAGGTGGATGGTGGGGAAAAAGGGGAATTGTGTATTACAAAATATTTGTGTATAAGTTAGTTGTTTTTTATTGTTTTGATACAGTACCTACAACTTATTTTACAGCAGTTTCAAATGTCCAGTGGCTTTGTCCACAACATCTTTAGGAGCCGGCCCTACACCTAACACTGTGATGGAGTTTGGAGCAATCTGTGTTCTTCCAGCGTCCCTGATCATTGATGTTATTATCCCCATTTTCTTAGCGTTGTCAGCTATTTGTTTGATTTCATCTACGGAGTCAGTCTTAAGGGCAATTTTCGCTTGGCCAGTCATTCGCCAGCATTTCAGACCTTCCGGATCTTTCCTTTGTGCCTTTTCAAAAGCACCAACGGCCGCATGACCGCATTGTGCAGCTATTTTTCCTTTGCTCATGTTGAGATCTGTCCTTACAACTAACACAAGCTTGTATTCAGAGTTTGTCGCGAACTGCAAAAGGAATTATAGTCTATTTCAGAGATATATTAAAAACAAACAACTTTATTCAAAGGGACCTGTAATAATAATAAATATTTGACAACATACATTGATCAGACTAAAAAGTAAGTAGCTGAAGCACTTGTGTTATGGATATCAGACTATGGCAGTGGTATCACAAACACCCAGACCCGAGCCAATATAAAAAGTTCGTTTTCTGAATTGACACAGCCGGGGATCGAACCCGAGACCTCGGAGATGGCGACACCTTGAAAACCGGCGTACAAAGCCACTCAACCACAGAGGTCGTCACCTGTGATTTGGGTTAACTTTTTGAAGGGTGAGTGGTCCCATTGTGTGCCATAGCTTCTTACCTGTTTGACTGCTTTAGCAGTATCAGAAACGGAACCAAAGTATCTTCTGAGAGCAAACAATGAAATACCGAGGCATAAGCCGCAACCAAGACCGGTTAGAAAACTAAAATTTAGCTCCATTTTGCGTTTGGAAGAAATGATTATAATTGTGTCAAGAAGGCTAGCAGTTAGCACTGATTTACCAACTCAAAAGTGATACCGATATTTTTAAAACAATCCGATTTTTATGAAACACCCGTTCATTCCGTTCAACAAAAATAACCTCTTCTACTGTTCTGTCACTATGACAACATTGACATTTTACTTTTTAAATTGGTTAAAAGCACAAGTGATTATGATTTATATTCCTTGACAAACTCTTGATAAAACTGAACATTGTATTATTTTATACTTAAATAAAATAATAACTTAATGCTAATATAAAATTCTAAGATAATTTTTCGATTACTTATTATAAAATCATTAAATAAAATAATAGAATGCAGAAATTAATGCAAATGACCATAGATTTTGACGTCATTGCTAGGCAACCAATTTTGTTTATTGTTTTTTTAATTACCTACGTTTCAAAAAAATATTCGTCGTTTAATCCTTAGACATAATTCCTATTTGTACGGCACAGTATTAGTCATTTACACGCCTCATTAGTTAATTAATAAACATGAAGAAGAATCTGAAAGATTTGGCGCCTATCGCCATCCCACATGGCCCACCTGTGGAGTCCACTGCCGAATACTATAAATCTCTCATGGAGAGCTCCAGAATGATCAAGTAAGTTAGCATACCACTACACTAACATGTTCCAGTCAAAAGCACTACCTATACCTAGCCTACTTACCTTCTTAAGTTTACAAAACTTTTTAAACCTTACTTGGTGGAAGTAAAGACATGAGTTTTATGGAGTTTTTGAGCTAACCAGCTGCATGCTGCTGAGCTGACTGTAACGGGTCATGTCGTCTAGTCAGTCTATATCTTTCACACCTAAGTAATTACTATACCTATGCATTCTCGTTTCTCGTACAGTACATAGGCGTATTAAGGTGCGGGCACTCGGTTTTCATAGTAAATGTATGCACTAGGATCACACTTATCTTATAACACGTCAATATAAATACGTGGCGTCAGACAAATCGACGGCAGCAAAGTAAAAACGGACATCTGTAAAAATCAAAGTTTTAAGGACAGAGCTTAGAACGAAAAACTTGGACTATTTTTTTGTTTTCCAGCGAAAATGTTTCAAATTTATTCCATAATCATATTATTACATGGTTTACAAAATAGAATAAGTGTTTATGCTTAAATCATTGTAGTTTCAGAGATAATGCAGTTGTTCGTATACACATTGTTTAAGTAAACATGCGTATTGAGTTAACTGCCACATAACTTTGTATGCTTCCAACTGTAAAGATCCTAAAAACAAAGAATATAAGAAGATGGGAGAAAGTTTGATGAATTTAAAGTATTTCAATTGATTATTCAATAGGAATTTATTAAAAGCGTTGCTGTTTATATATTTTTTAGGAAAAAATGTAGTTATCTTTTTATACATTACTCTAAAAAAAATATCAAATGAGTCAACTACCACATATCTTTAAACTTTTAGACATTAAAAAATAATATTATTGAATATTCTAGCTAAATAAAATTAGTCTATTAATTTATAAAATACTTAGGAAAAAATTATAAGGCATTTACATAATAATAGCTGGTATAAATAAAGGCAACTACGTATAAAGGAACTAAGCATTGGTGTTTAAGAAATTAAAAGGCTTGCTTTGTTAATTAGTATTTATTTCAAAATTTAAACTTTATCAATAACTATTATCGAGATCTAGGCATCATTTTAGATCTATGTTTCTTACAGGATACCTCCGTGGCAGGTTTTCCTGGCTTCGCAATCATATTAATGACAGAAACTTTCCATACCATTGGGAAATACTGCAATCGCAACATTGAATTAAATACAATTGTTATTAAGACGATTCCTTTTCTTGGTAACTGCTTTAGGACTTCAGCAGTTATGAGATCAAATCCGGGAGCCTTTTTAGATTTTAACTGTGTAATTTGTTTCCATACTTCTCTAGGCTTTACCAAATCTAACGGTAACGACATCTGCTGGTCGCTGTTAATAACAACATCAATGTCATCTTCTGTTTGCGTCACGTTGGATTCATTCGGTTGAAATACTCCCTCAGTATAATTTGCAAACAATTCAGCTTTATCCTCAGAGCTTCTGGCCCAATCACCTGTAGGTTGTTTTAAAGCTGGGACGTGTTTTTTAGGTCTTTTGAGATTTTTCGTCATCTTCCACAGTGAGTAATCTTCTGCATTGTATGGTGAAAGCAGTTCGAGTTGTGCTTGAAGTGTTGTGTTTTCATTTTCTTTGAGCATTTCTTTTAAATCCTTTTGAGCCTTGTTTAGGGCTCGCTTATCTCGCATATTCCTACTGGTATGCCATTGTCGTCTTAATCTTCTTTTTTCAGTTATTTTATTTCGAATGTCCATGGGGTAGTATTTGTCCTGCATATTGGTTTCTTTATTAGGTGTAGACAGCCATGCAGCGGTTTGGATTAAGTTGGTTAGATAGCAAGCAGCATTTTCAACTTCTTCTGCAGTTTTAAGGGAGATGTCTAGACAGGCCTTCTCATTGATATACTCTCTAAAAGCTTCCCAATTGGTCCGGCTGTTGTAAAGAGTTTCTCGAGGTTCTCTGTAAATAACTGTGGCACTCAGGTTGCATATCGCCGAAGTGTGGTCAGAGGAACCATCAAAACATGATTCCACTTTGATGTACAATAAATTCTGAGATTCCTCCAGCTACAAAAAAGTCTAGGAGGTCGGGGGTCTTCTTAGGGTCTGTTGGCCAGTAAGTTGGTTCTCCAGTAGAATATGCTTGCAACTGGGAGGCATCTATGCATTTTTTTAGTTCACGCCCTCTCGTAGTTATAGTCCGAGAGCCCCAAAAAGTGTGTTTTGCGTTCCAGTCACCGCCGGCAATGAAACGGTTGCCCAGAGAATTGAAAAATTGCTTGTACATGTTTTCGTCTATACGATGGCGTGGTGGACAGTATACTGCAGCAATGTTCAAAGCACCTGACCTGTACTGTACAGATATTACTGCAGCCTGTAGATAGCTTCTTTTTGTTTCAGGCAGTGGGTGATGCTTAATATTTTCTTTTATAATAACTGCAGCTCCAGCATGTCCCGTTCCATCTGGATGGTTAGAGTAGTAAATTTGATATCCATTAATTTTAACTGTGCGTTGATCTGTCATATGAGATTCGGATATTAGGAGTACATCTATTTTGTTGAGATTTAAAAATGTTTTGACTTCATCTGTATTTGGAGCCAAACCATTTATGTTCCAAGTTGCTATTTTTAAAGTAGCCATTAGTTAAGGAATCATTTTTGTAATAACGTTTGTTAAGAGATTCAGCAGTGTGCCTATTTGTTGTATTAGCATGTCAATCTTTTCACTTTGCTTGGTGAGTATTTGTTCCAGTACTGAACTTTGTTGCTTGGTGATATCTATATGGGTATTATTATCCGATTCGAGGCGGTTTGCCGTCACATCACTATATGTTCTAGTCTGCGGGCTTTGGTGTGACCTCTGGAGTACTGGAGGCAATTCATGTCTCATAGTAGGTATAGTAACATCCTTCTGAGCGTTCGTAGGTCTAGTTGCTGGCTTAGCATTATTTTTTCTCGCTAGTATCTCCTTGTATACCTGACAGCCTTTGTAATTGGCTGGATGGTCACAAGAGCATAGTGCGCATTTAGCTGAGGTGTTTCTATCCTTTTTTGGGCAGTCCGATGTCTTATGTCCGCTTCCACACTTAACACATCTGAACGGTCTCATGCAGTTATTTTTTGAGTGCCCGTATTGCTGGCAGCGTTGACATTGCACTATTGTCGTAGCTTTTCGAGCGTCTTCGATGGTCACTTGTTGATGAAATATGTTTTTTATATCTTTTATCTTTTTATTATTAGCTGACGGTTCTATGTTGACAAAAAATGTGGATGTTGGAGCTCTGTCCGGACCAGATCGGGCATTAATAATTTCACCTTGAACGTGATTGCCAGTACTTTCAATCGCTTGTAAAATTTCACTATGAGGTGTGGTATGATGTAATTTTTTTATTATTATACGATATGGTTTCTTGTCGTTGGGAGTGAATGTATGACCGATCAGGCCGTGACTTCTTACTACTTAGACCTATTAGTCTTCTTCCAGTCCTGTCAAAGTTGTTTGAGAAACTTTTGTTAAAACGCCTACTACCAATACTAGAAGACCGAAAGGTGTTACCAGACCATCAGTTTGGTTTCCGAGCACATCATGGCACAACAGAACAAATCCACCGAGTTGCCCACACTATTAGACAGACAATGGAAAGAAAGGAGTATTGCTCTGCAGTATTTCTTGATGTGCAGCAAGCATTCGACCGGGTGTGGCATAAGGGTCTGTTATATAAACTCAAGCTTTGCCTGCCAAATACAGCTTACATGCTTCTAAAATCATATCTCGAGGACCGACTATTTCAAGAGTGGAGGATAGTATATCTAACCTTAGAGAAATAAAAGCAGGCGTCCCTCAAGGCTCGGTATTGGGACCTGTTCTGTATACGGTGTACACTTCTGACCTACCCACTTCAGACGATGTAGTGACGGCAACATATGCGGACGATACAGCATTGCTTTCGTGCAGTGCAGATCCTAACACAGCTTCAAATAATCTCCAAGAGCACCTAAATACCATTGATACCTGGTTCAAAAAATGGAGAATAAAAGCTAGTGCTACTAAGTCTACCCATATAACATTTACTCTAAAGAAACCAGACTGCCCCCCAGTTAAACTTGATGGTACTACCCTACCTCACCAAACAACAGTTAAGTACTTGGGAATGCATCTGGACAGAAGATTAACATGGAGAGATCACATAAAAGCCAAAAGAGATCAAGTAAACAAAAAACTAAAAGAAATGAATTGGCTTGTTGGAAGACAATCAGCTCTCAGCTTGGAGAATAAGATTCTTATCTATAAAGCCATAATCAAACCCATATGGACATACGGAATGCAACTCTGGGGTTCTGCAAGTCACTCCAACATAGAAATACTTCAACGATTTCAAAATGCAGCCATTAAAATTCTATGCAATGCACCTTGGTTCACAAAAAATGTAGAAGTGCACGAATACCTAGAGATACCATACATCAAAGACGAAATAAGCAAATCATGTGAAAACTACGTCCAACGACTTGGGAGTCATAAAAACCTACTAGCTACAGCCCTACTTGACACCAGTCAAACCATAAAGCGACTGAAGAGAACACCACTGGCCACCATTTGACTGGGGTCATTTTTATGTGGGGGACATCATGTCGTTGGATGTGAAGTCCTAAAATCCCTGATTGCAACCAATTTGATTATAGCCTAAAGGCTGATCGCAGATGGAGAAAGGAGAAAAAAAAAAAAAAAAAAAAAAAAAAAAGTTTCTTACAAACTAAAAGGAACTTAGTACTGATCACTTTGGCAATAAAATTGCTATAAACCTTTAAACAAAATCTAAATCAACGGTAAATAACACTTAAACCTAATAATATAACGACGTCCAAACTATATTATAACCCCCTTACTAATAAATATTGTATAGCAGATGTATAAGTTACACAGTGTTTTGTCCCTTTCTTTTTAATGTCAAACTTAAATAGTTTTACAGAGAGTCACCGCTGTGTAACTTATACATCTGCTATACAATCTTTATTATTAAGGGGGTATGTTTTTAAACATTAACCTAAACTTAATAACAATTTTCTTCGTTGCTTATGAACACTCACTATGAACATAAATAAAACAAGCGTTATTTCCAACAAAACCTATTTATTTTCGCATTATAACCTACCGCCGGTGAAATTAATGACAAGTGACGGTTATCTCTTTCTTCCATAAAACAACTGCGTTCCGTCCCACGTAAGCAATGACAAGGACAGTTGTCCGTTTTAACAGTGTTGGATTTTAAAATGTTGATATAGTTGGCTTTTTATACGTTAAAGAAATTATGTTAATAAGGAAAAATATTAAATTTTGATTTTACACAATTAAAGAATAGGTAATTCTCGTTAGAAATATACAATAAAAAGAATTTGTTAGATTTGTAGATGACTTTAATTACTTTGCTGCAGTCGAAATGTGCCCCGCACCTTTAGAGATACTTTCCAGGAGAGACGAGGAGGTGGGGGGATAAGCTGGGGGTGAAGGGGGTGCTAGAACCGCGTTGGAGATGCCTTTTTTCTGGGGTGGGCACCAGACCACTATTATCTATTCTGTGACCAGACTGTTATAGGGTGGGCAAGTGTCATACTTTTTATCTTTAAGTAAGTCGTATATCATTCAATTTCACAACAGCCTTGCTCCTTGCGTTTCTACTGCATATTATTTGCTTTCTTCTTCCTCTATCCCAATCCAGGAAATACCCAGTATGGGACGTGGCGCGGCCGACGCCGCAGGTGTTGATGGAGCAAGCGCGCCGCGACCTGATGGAGGCGGACGAGAAACTGGTGGAGAAGCGCGCGGAGGAAGCCAAGTACCGCCTGCTCATGGACGAGAAGTGGCAGGAGCTGCGGAACAAGGAGATGCTACTTAAGGAGTCCTTCATCAGCTTCAATAAGGTAGGGTAGCTCATCATCTACTGTAGTTGGAAGAGGAAATACCCTGTACGGGAAAGGACTGGTGGCCGACGCCGCAGGTGCTGATGGAGGCGGACGAGAAACTGGCGGAGAAGCGCGCGGAGGAGGTCAAGTACCGCCTGCTCATGGACGAGAAGTGACAGGAGCTGCGGAACAAGCAGATGCTGCTCAAGGAGTCCTTCATCAGCTTCAATAAGGTAGGGTAGTGGAAAAGAGGCTCAACGGTGCAATGTTTACCATCTTTATTATCTTAAGCTCTTCCTTGGTTTGAAGACATGTAAAATGTAGTAAGTATTAGTTGGTTTGGAAAATACTGATGCCGTGACGTCGTTTGCTACTATTTGCAAGGTTTGTGTGGTGTTGGTGTGTGCTTTTACTTTAGTGAACCTCTCATTAAAATCGATCGCCAGAGATTCTCGACACTGTCGCTATCATATGATTATTTAGCTAATTAGCACCAAAATATCGTCTTTATTATTATGCTGTGGTTGTACCATCAAAATATTATTACTAGCGTAATAATACCATAGCTAATACTTTGTTGTAGTTCATCCGAGAGAACCAGGAGAAGCGCGATCGCGCCGAGCGCAAGATGGAGGCAGACAACGAGGTGCTGGAGCGCAAGACGCGCGAGACGGAGGCCATCCTCCAGCGCGTGCTGGAAATGGAACAGGTCAAGCAGCTCATGGAGAAGCAAGTCAAGGACTACACCATTTACGAGGTGAGCTGATACTTAGAATAACAACGAGCTTTTGCCCGCGACTTCGTTCGCGTGGACATTTTAGAAAATCATTAGAATTCTTAAAATGCTGTAGATGTAGGCGTTCCCGTCCCCATCCCCGTTCAGAATTGGGTCCCCAGATCCAGAGATATTAGTAGGTATCCCGTTCCCGTTCCGTCACCCTTGCCTTTATAATTTTTAATCGTCGTCAGTATAATCATTTTGAACATCCTAGCTTTGAAACTGAGGGACTTCCATACAAATTATACAAATATATTACACATTATATTATACATGTTATTCCCTTAGGCCATAGGCGGCCATAACATGCTCATGCAAGCATCAGTCAAATTCCATCAGTCATGAATTACGTTTGACTGACTGATGGATAGAAGAAATCAACTTCATGCAACCATCAGTCACTACATTACACGGTAGGTTAATCGTCCGTCAGTCACGGCCGTGACTGTGGTTAAACTGACAGCAAAACCTGCCGTGTAATGGCTGCCTTAGGCGGTGAACTTTTCAAAATCCTTTCCAAGTGTGCTCACTTACACTATTATGTATTCTGTGCCTCTGCCTACACCATGAAAGCCTCGAAAAATGCTGTCTCCTACTTTCTGCCGTTAGGACTCTACGCGTATCAATAACCTAAAATAAAGGAGCAGTTGAGTCACACACACCTGTTCGGTTTTCTGTTATTTACCGTAATTAGCCAATTTCAGGATTATCTCATGGCTGTGGTGCACGCTTATCCTGAATTCAAGCAGCCATTGGATGTTCTGAATAGATACGAAGCTTTGGGTGAGATTTTTTTTCGTTAGATTACCTATTTAAACCTACTTAAATATGCCTAACTACTTAATAATATCGTTTGTTGACGTGGGCAGCGGCGGCAAAGAGTACGCTGGCAGACCGTCAAGAGCGCGACCTGGAGATGCTGGAGCAAGCGCGCCAGGAGATCGCCGCGCTCACCGAGGAGAAGAAGCTCTTCATCATGGGCCTCAACAACACGCTCGCCAACTTGAGGGTATGAGTGGTCAGAACGCAAGTCATGGCAGGCTAGGCGCACTCCGCTCTTTAGGTACGAAGCTACAAGTAGCCGGCGTACAGGTTCGGACGGACTAATTTCAGAGGGCCGCCGCGTGCCGGCCGGGTCGCACGTTAGCAACATTAGTTCGATTTCGATACTCATTCACGCGCCGCGTTCGCGTATGGTCGCGTCGTTCGTTTGCATGTTTAACCAAAATGAAGGCATATTGCATCGCAATGGGCTGCCTTAACAATAATAAAAAGGATCCGAACCTTACGTTTTTCACACTTTCAATCGACATCGAAAGGTAAGAAGAATGCTTGTCTAGTAATAGGTAGATTCACTAGAATAGAATATTATTATTATCTGTACCTTTCGAAGCACAGAGGAGCTCGAGATAATAAATTTTGGTCACCCATCCCTTGACCGACCCTTGCGAACGTTGCTTAACTTCCGCAATCGCTGGGCCTAAACCACTGCTCCACCGAGCTCCTCACAATGCTAACACAATAACTTGTAGGTATTCAGATTAATTATTATTTAAAAGAAGACAACCCTGAAGTCGTTAGAAGAAATACGCGATAGAAAGAGAGGCAACTTCTAGGTGAATATAACTGTAGGCAAGTGAGCGGTGTGCGACCTGAATTGCACTTTATTGCGTCTGGGATAGAGTCGCGATTTATTTTAATGACTTTGCTTAGTGGATCTTCTGTACTTGTACTTTTGTGTATTCTGTGGTCATGGGTGATTTGCCTTCAGTACGTGTGACACCAGCCCGAACATTTATAAACTCAGGGGTTGATTTCGCTGGCCCATATCAAATCCTATTAAAGGCCGAGGAGCTAAAACGCATAAGGAGTACATTGCTATTTTTATTTGTATGTCAACCAAGGCAATACATTTAGAGTTGGTCGGAGATATGACATCTGAAGCATTCAAAAGGTTTTGCGCAAGAAGAGGCAAATGTGCTCATATTTGGAGCGACCTGCGGGTCTACCGGCTAAAAATAATGAAGTTAATGTTAACTGTAAGTATGTGATACATTGCTTCTTTTCTTTGGTAAGTTTTTATTTGTGCCAAAACAGAGTAGCAATGTATCACATACTTACAGTTAACATTAACTTCATTGTTTTTAGCCGGTAGACCCGCAGGGCAGAAATTTTGTTGGTGCGAATAAAGAGCTGACAGACGCCTGGAAGGCAGCATGTTTAGAGTTCTCTTGGCAAACGGAGGCACCCAGTGGCATTTCATCCCGGCCTACTCGCCTAATTTTGGAGGACTCTGGGAAGCCGGATAGTGGAACTATTTTTTTTCTTAGTCCAGCGCCACCTCTTGACCGTTAGTGGACCTAAATTATTTTTTTTTGGGTCAGGGCCATCTGTTGACTGATAGAGGAACGAATTAATTTTTTGTTTAATTTGAATTTCTAAAAAAGTGTGTTATATTGAGACATCGTTTTATTTTTCCTGTAATCTTTACATAAACTACTATCACATAGAATTATTTCAGATTTTTCTCTTTGCAAACTTCGGAGATAAGGGGGGGGACGGTATTTTTTTTTACTTTTTTCATCATAAGTCGAAAACTATGCGGCCAAAAAAAAGAAAAAAATGATTTAAATTGTGCAAACAGCGCTCTTTCATATGATACCCCACATGCCCTAGTCGCCCCACTTAAAATTTTTAAGACCTCTTTTCAGTCCCTTTTGTAAAAAAACTATTTATTTTTTTATTTCTTTCTTTTTTGCAAAATAGTTGGACAAAAGTCATCTTTAACTATTCCATATTTCAAGTTGATACCATTTAGTAGTTCTCGAGATATCCAGCTGTGACAGACAGACAGACAGACTGAGTCACACCATATAAGGGTTCCTCATATAAGGATCCTCATATCTCTTAGAATCAGTTCGGTGCATAAAGCGATCTGAATCTCCTCCATTCTCTCCTTGGATGGCCATCATCAGGTCACAGCTATGTCAATCCTTGGCGGAGAACCAAAAGTTACCTCGTATGTATGAAAATAAAGTGGTGTCCTTAATAATTTGTCCACCCTGTATGTGAATAACAATCGTCCACTTTCCAGTGGCAATACGACAAAGTGAGAAACCGCGTGGTGAAATGGGAGTTAGCGCTGAACCGGCTCAAGGAGACGGCGGCCAAGCGCCACGTGGAGTTGTGCCACGTGCGCGCCGCCATTTGGGCGCTCTACGTGAAGATCTGCAAGCAGAAGGGGCTGCCTATTGACGTAGGCTCGGAGGACTTTGAGCAGCAACTGGTGGTCATCATGAGGGCATTGATCGAGCTCAGACGGATTTATAGGATCGCACAGCGCAGGTCTAAGGAGAAGTAAGAATACGGGATGTTTTCAATTTTATTATAATAGGAATTAGCCATCCATAAATTACGTCACACGAATTTCATGATTTTGACCCCCTCCCCCGTCCTTGTCACAGCTGGTCACATTTAAGAGGCCCCCCCCTCCCTAGTGTGACGTCACATATTTTACAATATTAAATCTAGAAATTATTATTGAATTAAAACAGCAGTTCCAAAATTTGTTTTATTTAAATTTTAATGATTTTGAAATGTGACGTCACGAAATTTAGGACCCCTCCCACCCCCTTGTCACACTTCGTCGACCCCCTCCCTCCCCCTTTTATGGATGGCCCTTTGAAATAAATGTGTTGGAACTTGGTCGTTTATGTAGATTGATGAGTGTTATTGATTTGCTATGGGTAATCAGAAATGAGGTAACCGACAACGCTCGAAGGATTGCTCAGCTGAAGTGGCAGGGCGGGCGGGACACATAGAGAGAACCTATGGCCGATGGGTCGGGGCGGTTCTGCCCCCCTAGCCAAAGTAACATTTGCAAATTTTCGTTATCGTTTCACTTCGAAACATGTATGGATTTGACGTTTAAAAACCTCATGTCAATCCCATCCATACATGTTTCGAAAGCGAAGCGATAACGAAGATTTGCAAATGTTACTTTGGCTAGGCCCTCTGGAATGGCAACCGCGCACCGGACGACGCTCCGTGGGTGTAGGCCCCGCACAAGGGGACCGGCGTGAGGGTGAAGGTCGCGGTGCGCCGCTGGATGCGGGCCAAGCAGACCGAGCGGCGTGGAGATCCTTGGGGGAGGCCTATACCCAGCAGTGGGTGTCGTGCGGCTGATATGATGAATTATGGGTACCCCGGCCGGACCAGACCAATGACTTAACATTATTCGATTCATAGAGGAACTCGAAAAAATAAATTGTTTGGTCACCTGTGGGCATTCTATCCATTTTATAATAAAAAGCTTCTTTTTTTCAGGGACAGCGAGTCTATGCAAACGGCTTAAGATCAACTATGGATCGGACGATTTTGGTCACAAAATGATGTTGTATTTTCTAATTATCGACATTAATAACTATTTATTTAAAATATACAAGTTTTATTTAAATTAGGGAATCTAGAAATAAATTACTTACATAGGTAATTGTGGAAGTAGTAATTAAGTAATCTTACCTACTAAGAACTTAGGTACCTTCAAAATGTTTCATACATTTTTAATTATTACAAAATCAGCTTGAAACTTTTCTCATTTCCAAACAATTATAAAGTGTAACTACAGTTCTAAGTTGTTTCTAACTAGAAAGAGTTAATTAGTTTACAATCGGGAATCATTAAAGAGCTTTTAACTGTAGGCTGAAACTTAATGTTTAAAAATTACTTAATGTTTGAGAGACGGGTAAAGTGAGGAAGTAGTTTCGTTGCGGAGGAATTGGCATTATTGTTTTTACGGGTCTTATTTTCAAGTTTCAAGATGCGTCGTATTTTCCGAAGAAATGTATCTCAGGAGAAGAAATCCACTTTATCTTCGGAACCGATAGAAAATTACTTTAATTTCCTGGAAATACCCATGAAGATAGCCGGTTGCTGGGACTGGTTCCCGAATCCAAAGACGGATTACCAGATTATTGTAAACAATGTTTATTATTGTTCGGTTCTATTCGCTCTGATAAACGTGCCGGCCACCTTATACGTCCATCTGAGTACTGAGTGGAAGGATGTGATGTCAAGCTTGGGGAAGATGGCGGATTGCCTGCCCTACGTGGTCTCTATCGTGATCGTCGTTTACTTTGGCTTGTATCGTCGTGAAATGTACGATTTGCTCAAGTTCATGAAGAGCAACTTCAAGTTCCGGTCGGCGAATGGGCTCACCAACATGACCATGGTGGAGAGCTATAGAACAGCCAAGAACTTCGGATACTTGTACACGGCATGCACTATGTTCAGCATCTCTATGTATGTGATGCCCGAGCTGATCAACTGTAAGTATCCATAACTGGATTCCTAAAAGACAAATTCTTGCTTGATAATTAAAAACTGTGATGTTCTGTTGTTTGTATTAAATTGACTAGTGACAAAAGAATAACAAGGGATGAGCTTGTACCTATTCGTGGCCACATTTCTGCCGCCTTTAGGACCATAATGTCCACTTCTTAAAATGACCACTTCCCAAAAGGACCATTCCCAGATCGTCCACTTCCCGTAATGACTGCTTGCTTTCTCAGATTGACTATCTTCCACATTGGCCACTTCCTAAAAGGACCACTTCCCAATAGGTATGTCTATTTCCCATGACTCTTAATAAAAACTGTTCAAGATTTGCATATTTGTTTTTTTAATTATTTTTAATCACTCTTGGATATATTTTTCTTTTAAAAAACGAAAAAAAAAGTTTATCCAAAAGTGATATTAAAAAAACAAAAGAAAAGGTTTTTTTAAATTGTAGAATTTAACCTTCACCATATTTATGCGATCCTGGTACTTTGGAGACGTGGCATGGCGAATATAATTATTAAATACCATAAAAAAATCTATGTAGCGAAACAAGGAAAAAGATTAGATAGATACCTACGAGTACATACAAGCAAGTATTATACCACTTTCAAATTGTAGCTTTTTATAGGTAGCCTGAAAAGTGGACGTTTTTAGTCATTATGGGAAGTGGACGATCTGGGAATGGTCATTCTGGGATGTGGTCCTTTTGGGAAGTGGTCATTTTAAGAAGTGGACAGTTGTTACTTACTGCTTATATTTTTACCTGACTAACTTTTCAAATGGAAAATAGGTACATTAATGAAGTGACTAATTCCAGGGTGGAGCAACAAGCCCCTGCAGAACTACATGTACATGGACGTCGCCAAGTCTCCGTTCTTCGAGTTCAAGTTTTTGATCATGTACTTGTCTCAAGCGTTAGTGGGACTTGCTTTGGGACAGTTCGGTAAGGGAGATATTCGACTACTAGTGGTGACGATGGGCGTTTTTTTTCGAACCACACTAAACCACAGAATAGATTAGTACCTACCTAAACAGCCCCCCTAGACAAAGTATCTAATATTTGAAAATCTACTACGTTATCGCTTTGCTTTCGAAACGTGAATGGATTTGATGTTTTAGAAATAGATTGACAACGAAAATTTAAATCAATCCTACATGTTTCAAAAGCGAAGCGTTAACGAAGGCGAAAACATGATGTCTAGTAGGTATCCCATACCATAACAATTAATAAATTGCCCATACTATACCATACATTTGCAAATGTGACATTGGCTACAGGTACAAGGCAAACATCTTGAAATCGAGTGGGGATTGCGCAGAACGCGTAGCGGCACAGAATATAAACTCTGCAGCGGCGAGGTACCTACGCGGGCGGCGCGCGGCGGGTCGCTCGCAAGTGCAGATGCGCGAACTAAGTGCTTCCGATTTAGCATCCGTTACGTCGGAGACCATTTCTATCCTGATTAGGATCCTAAATCGGATCCTACCTTCCTGAATGCAATTACACTTCTCTGAATTTAGGAGCGACTTCATATCGGATCCGATATTTAGGATGATCTAATTAGCTCTTTATCCCCACTCCGTCGAGAAAGTGTCAAGATGTTTTGCCTCGTACTGTACCGGGCCGTAATAACGTACACACTTACGGGCTTTAGGAGTATTCTTCGCGGCTAACGCCATCCTGCTGTGCGGGCAGCTGGACCTGCTGTGCTGCAGCCTGCGCAACGCCCGCTACACCGCCCTGCTGCGCTGCGGCGTGCATTACAGGTCTGATCAACAGTTGTGAGCAAAAAGCCTTTTATGGCCTATTCTCGTTGTCCCCCACTTTTGTCCTCCACTGGGAAAAAAGTATGTAGTAAGTATGAAAATTTAATCTTTTTTACCGAAATCCCCCAGTGGGGGACAAAAATGGACGCAACGGGAATAGGTCTCCCCCAGTGGGGGACAACAGAAAAAGGCCAATTTTATTTATGACAACTTCATCAGCCTCTTTCTTCTTCAAAAAAGATAATAACATGTGCTAAATTGTGCTATCACTTAGCTCTTTAACCACGCCTAAGGCCTTAAGGCCCTTCGCTGTGTCAAGAGTGTCACGCGCGCGGGGCGACATAGATTAGAGCTTACTCATGCGCTGCGCAAGCATCTAACCAGCAATCTATATTCCCGCGCCGTGTACCCGCAGCGGGATCCCGCTTAACGCAGCGGAGGGCCTAAGGTCAAAATCACTTGCACGCTACGCCCCGGCTAATAGGAACATAGGTTTAGTTTGAAACAACACTAAACGCGTATCTTTAGAACAAAAAATAAATTGGTAAGGCAATGTCCAATCTTTCTTCAGGGCATTATTGGCATCTCACCCTGACATACGTAGCGACGAGCTTTATAACTACATCTACAACATCTCCGAGATGGAACAATCCAGCTACCACTACGACGAGGAAATGGTAAGGCTTTTATCATATCACCTATATATTATGTGCTTTTATTCTTAAACCTTTGTCTTTAGCACAGGATATACAGGGTTATTAGTAAACACCAACAACCTCGCAGGAGTAGATTACCAACATCATAAACAACATAGAACAAATCTACGACTTTTGATAATTCGTTAGATTTTACTTTCATACAAAAAAATATCATTTTAATTTACCGTTCGTATTTTTTTTTTTTTTTTATTTGACACAGAAACAATATACTTCCAAATTATAATTTTAACAAAAAAGAAATGAGCTTATAACCATGTTAAATTTGTTTATCTATTACATCTATGCACAACACACTGAGAAAAATGCCCATCATAAATGACGTGAATTCAGATTAAAATAAGATGGATTCACTTAAAGCACGGAGTATACTGATATCACCAAAAAGTACGATGATACTACTGTTGCTGATGATAACGGTATTTAAGATGACATGTCACCATACCTTTGGTAGGACGAGCATACAATATTTTTTATATTGTATGCTCGTCCTACAATATAAAATATTGTATGCTCGTTCCTACTACTTATGGTTACTGTCATTGTACATCGAGTTATATCCTATTATTTTTCCTACTATTTCTCGATGACATCCTCTTATGTCAAAAAATATAATATTCTTTCATCATATCTCAAGTTATGTCCTATTATTTTTCGTACTATTTATTGATGACTTCCTCATATCTCCAGTTAGGTCCTAATATTTTTCCTACTATTTAGAAATTATTTCCTCATATATTCGGTTGTTTTCTACTATTTATCGGTGACTTCCTAATATCCTTAGTGAAGTCCTACTAATTAAAATATACTTTTCTCGTATTTCGGGTTAAATCCTACTATTTAGCAACGATTTCCTCATATTTCCGGTTATATCCTATTACTTTACGTGCTATTTATTATTACATCCTCTTACCTTGGGTTATCCTAGTACAGTCGCCATCAGATATACTGTAGCAGAAAAGGTGATCAAATACTTCTGAAAAGTTTAAATATCAATAAATTCCATACAAAGTGTAAACGAAGTGTATGGAATTTATTGATATTTTAAACTGTTCAGAAGTATTTGATCACCTTTTCTGCTACAGTATATCTGATGGCGCCTGTACTAGGATAACCCAAGGTAAGAGGATGTACCTAATAATAAATAGTAGGTTCGTAAAGTATTAGGATATAACCGGAGATATGAGCAAATCGTTGCTAAATTGTAGTATCTTACCCAAAACACAAGAAAAGTCTATTTTAATTGGTTGGACTTATCTAAGGATATGAGTCACCTTATTTGCTACAATATATCTAAAGACGACTGTACCTACTACTTCTTTCTTACCTAATTCACATTCCTAAAATACTTAAAAAAGAGGATCGCGCATAAGTAAAAAATAACAATTTAAAGCATGTGAAATATAGAAAAAGTAATAGGTACCTTCATAACTTGGCAATATGCAATTGCATTAAAAACTTAAAGAGAACAGGAAGACACGTGTATAAAAAAACAGAAATAGTAATCAAGAGTAATTTTATTTATTTTTGAAAGTTTAATTATTGCAATATCAATATTTCTTTTTGAAAGTATGTAACGTAAATTTTTACAATATTATTTTTTTACTTTTATATAAGTAATTATTTATTAATAAATGTATTGTACAAAACATTTGTTATAAAAAAGACACCAAAAATAATGTACCTACCTATTCGCAAATTGAGCACATAATAGTACTTAATTATAATAACACAGGCTTATAAGCTTACGGTGTACTAATCCGAAAAGGACTCATTGTACCTACTCATTATGGTGAACAACTTTTACTTTGGGCACAACATAATTCGACGAAATTTACTTAAGGTGGTACCCTGAGCGAAAGTGGTGCAGCGGTGAATTATATTTAATATTATAATTCTAATACACAATTTTAAAAATATTTATCGTGGAGATTTTAGGGCCCACAGTCTAGTATTTTTAGACGGTATCGTTACATTCCCTCGTAGTCACTGCTAGAAGTAGATTGCAATACTGCTAAAAGTGGCCGTTTTTGACACATTTGCTATCTACTTCTACGAATGACTACGAGGGCATGTAGTGATACCTTCTAAAAAAACTAGACCAAGGGCCCTAAAATCTCCACGATAAACATTATTAAAATAATTTTCTATTTATAACTTATTAAATAAAAACCGCCTTAAGTAGCAGCAGTTTTTTTTCGATTTCAGAGTTTACCCGATAGTAAAAGTTATTTAATGGATGAGTACAATGCCCCCCTTTCGGCTTAATACACTATGCTTATAATCCCGTACCTTTATGCTTATAACAATCACAGTATTTGTCAGTCAAAAATAATTTACATAGTTAAAAATAAATACCTATTTAGCATGTCACAACTTACTTACGTACCTAATTATACTCATGACACTAAGAACAATCTTTAGGAAAATCCATAAAATATGCAAAATAATTTAATAAGTAAAATCATGATTCGCTTTCAATGACTTAAGATAAGAACCACCACCCAGCATTCTGCAAGATACTGTGGGTTACACCCACCGTCTCCGTCAAATCCTTTCAATATTTCTGCTCGTGATGTTTGCCAATCTTTCCTGGAGCGACGGGCAGGAGCCGCAGGAGGTATGTTAAATAAGCAACCGAGGAGTAATATGACAGCAATGAAATTTAGTCTCTGGTTTTGTATCTGAAAAAAAAAATGCTTATTGTATATAACACTACACATTATTATTAATTTATTTTTTTGTACAGGAGGGAAGAGGACAGACCAGAATAATTACATAAATCCTTACCGTCACAAACTGCTAGTGTGTCTGTTATTTTTTTGCGAAGAAACTTGTGCTTTGTGGTGTTCAGCTTCTGCCGGGCAGCTTTTAAATGGTGTCAGATGAAGCTTCGAAGCTGTCGAGACCGCCGGATTTTAAGCTAAAATCAAACATGTAATTTGTGATAAGAATTCAATGTTTTAGGTCCATTTCAATGGCAATAATATGATCATTTGATTTTTTCCTTCAAAAAAGAAAATTAAAATTTACCCCAAATACGTTTTTTTGTCCTCCAAAATGATACGTTTTATATAAAAAGTTAATTTTCTTCACCCCCCAATAAAGTGTGCACGCGCACGCGCACTACATAGGCTTGGCAACTTACCTTCAAAACGTTGTATATAAGTATTGAGCTAGATTCCATTATTTTAGCAAGTCATGAGTTGCTTTATCCATAAGTATTGCACTTTGCACTCACTCACATTTAAAAAAATAGTCAAATATAAATAAATTCTGTACACGCTAAAAACTGTCCTTGCGACTCTGCGACTCCGACTGACTGAATGGAGAGAATATACAAAACGAACGACAAGTCGATGAGTAAGGAACGGCGAATTTACGTGCTGTCATCGTATTTTTTAGGAATCATACAAAAATTGATGCAAACTCTTAAATAAGTTTCTGTAATCGTATTTTTGTAGGATTCATTTTAATTTTGATACTATAAGGGGACGTCATCGTATTCTAGATGCTTCTTCTCAAATACTATGACATCTTTTTATGGAAGGTGGCACTTTCATTGTGATTTAGAATTATAATCTTATTTATAGATTATCATACATATTTATAGGACAGTGGGCTATTTTCTATTACATAATGTTATAATATTAAGAAGATAATATTATTTTTGAAGACCAATTTTTACGATATAATATTTTGGCCAAAACTCTTAAATAAGTTTCTGTAATCGTATTTTTGTAGGATTCATTTTAAATTTTGATGCCAATTCCTTATATTTTAAGTGAAGGTAATCTCAAAATAAAAGGAACTGGCACATAATTTTATCATACTACTATAAGGGGACGTCATCGTATTCTAGAGATGCTTCTTCTCAAATACTATGACAACTTTTTATGGAAGGTGGCACTTTCATTGTGATTTAGAATTATAATCTTATTTATAGATTATCATACATATTTATAGGACAGTGGGCTATTTTCTATTACATAGTGTTATAATATTAAGAAGATAATATTATTTTTGATGACCAATTTTTACGATGATAAGTGTCATAATATTGCCTTATTTAACCATATAATTCGACTACATCATAACACGTTTCAAGATAGCGTAATATAAACCTATTATTTCCTTATTTTAGGACAACGCACTTAATTTAAACGTACGCCACGATATTTTAAGATTACCCCAAAATGACATTTTTCTCAGTGCATTTGTCTACACACATGGTTACATTGCAATATTATTACAATACATTTAAGAGTTAGTTAGCAATGACATTATTTCCTTCTTAAATTTAAACAAACTGTAATGAAAAATATCTAAATCCTTATGAAGATCATTGTACAGGGTGCACATTCGGGGTATCGGACTGAACCGTGTAACATGATTTAAGAATAAATTTGTCGAGAACAAATGCTGTCTTCGGATAGATTTTTTAGGTGTCCTAAGTGAAAGCTGGCCCAGGATGGTTGTATCTAATTGAGAATGTACAATTTTATATAACGTAAGTAAGTCTGCAATTTTACGTCTTTTTTTTAATGTGTCTAATTTAAATTTATTTATTCTATTTTCATATGTCACCAGTGTCTGCTTCAATCCAAATTTACCACATAAACTGCTAATAAATCTCTTCTGAATAGATTCTAGTCTTTTTATATGTATAGCATAATGGGGGCACCATATTATGCTACAGTAGGTACTCAACTATACTTCTTACCAGAGAAGTATAGAGAGTTAGTAAGCTGGATGGTTTTTTTAAATGGCCGCGTGATTCTAAATATAAATCCTAATGCTTTCAGCTTAGTATGTTCACTTTCAATTTCACTTTCACTTTCAACTCTGGAGCGGAGCGCCTGGTGCGCGCGACCCGCCGCCATCCATAGACGTAAAAAGTGTCGAACAGTACAATAAAACAAGAAAATAATTCATTTTTGGTGAATGTATTGAGTTACGATAAAAGTCGTAGGTAGGTACTTATATAGTTAGAACAAATGTTGTTGTTTATGATGTTTGTAATCTTCTCCTGCGAGGTTGTTGGTTGGTGTTTTACAAATAACAGGGTTATTCTTTAATATAAGTAGTCGGAAGTATCGGATGGAACCGGTTTAGTACCCTTAGCACGAACAGCTATCGAGAAAAAAAACGCGCGTAAAATTACTCGATAGACAATTCTCTATGGAAAATTTCATTTCGCTTATCGGCGATAGATGGCGCTGTACAAATTTCCAATACAAAACTTATCTATCGAATGATTTTACGCGCGTTATTTTTTCGATGGCTGTTCGTGCTAAGGGTACAGGACCCAGTTATTAATTTGGTTCCGCAGTGATGGTGACGCCAGAGACCCTGATTAGTACTATTATATATTCTGTGGTATATATAACTCTGAAAACAGTCAATGCTACGTACGAAAACTATTTGTAGCTATTGCTACTTGCTTAACCGTTTTATATATTTTTGCAGGTAACCACTGGACCAAAAATAACGAAATTCGGTAAGATAGTGATTTAACTAGACTATAGTTAACAATAAGAAAATTATGAACTCATTAATATTGGTTATGAAATTCGTAGGTACAGTGAACGGCCCGCTGGGCTTCCACGACGGGGGAATGATATTCAATCAATTTTATACTTAAATGCAAAGTAAAGGACGTTAGTACTATTATATATTCTGTGGTAAAGGTTCAAAATAAATAACAGATTTTTGTAAGTTTTGTATAACATGTCTCATGTGCTGCTTACTGTACCTACGATTTGATTTTGAAAATAGCATAGTGTGAAATTGAAAATGTTACCTTCAGACATTTATAGCGACGCGTACGAATTCGCGACGACTGATGCACTCCGCGACTGCGCGCGTATGTGCGACGTGGTCAACGACTACCGGCGGCGCTTCGAGTGCTTCGTGTCGCCGCTGCTGGCGCTGCGCGTGGTGCAGGTGACGCTGTACCTGTGCATGCTGCTGTACTCCGCCACGCTGGTGGGTACACGCTAGTGTACAGCTCCCTGCCGCGCTTGTGTCGCCGCTGCGCGTGGTGCAGGTGACGCTGTACCTGTGCATGCTGCTGTACTCCGCCACGCTGGTGGGTACACACTAGTGTACAGCTCCCTGCCGCGCTTGTGTCGCCGCTGCGCGTGGTGCAGGTGACGCTGTACCTGTGCATGCTGCTGTACTCCGCCACGCTGGTGGGTACACGCTAGTGTACAGCTCCCTGCCGCGCTTGTGTCGCCGCTGCGCGTGGTGCAGGTGACGCTGTACCTGTGCATGCTGCTGTACTCCGCCACGCTGGTGGGTACACGCTAGTGTACAGCTCCCTGCCGCGCTTGTGTCGCCGCTGCGCGTGGTGCAGGTGACGCTGTACCTGTGCATGCTGCTGTACTCCGCCACGCTGGTGGGTACACACTAGTGTACAGCTCCCTGCCGCGCTTGTGTCGCCGCTGCGCGTGGTGCAGGTGGGCTTAGTCGGGCAATGTGCCCAACTAAGCCCAACTGCATTAAAACGAAAAAAAATTGTGACGACTTGCGAAATCTAGCGAGAACGAAGTTAGCCGATAGAGCCCCAGGTCGGCCGGGGGGAATGTCCTTTAGAGCCGATAGAGCCCCAGGTCGGCCGGGGGGAGAACCCCAGTGGCTGTTTTATTAACTTTAACTATCCAACTTTAAAAATAAATAAAAAATGTTTGCAGGTTAAAAAAAAAAAATACATCAGATTTATTTTGTTCTCTTTCCATAAAATATAATTTTATGACCGTAAGCCACGGGTTACACAAATGGGCCCAGCCTCCATACAAAAATGGAACAACTCCTTTGGAAATCGGTTTAGTACTTTTCAAGAAATCTTGAAAATAGCACGAAAATAGTTCGTGTGAATTGTAGATGACGTGACGGGGTAATACTAATTTCCAACGTCGAGGATTAACTATTGTTTTTATTAGGGTTCCGTACCAAAATGGTAAAAAGGAACCCTTATGGTGTGACTAAGTCCGTCTGTCTGTCACAGCTGGATATCTCGAGAACTACTAATGGTATCAGCTTGAAATTTGGAATAGTTATAGATGACCTTTGTCCAACTATTTTGAAAATAAGAAAGAAATAAAAAAATAAAGTTTTTTTACAACAGGGACTGAAAAGGGGTCTTAAAAATTTTAAGTGGGGCGACTAGGGCATGTGGGGTATCATATGAAAGAGCGCCATTTGCACATTTTAAAACATTTTTTTCTTTTTTTTTAGGCCGCATAGTTTTCGACTTATGATGAAAAAAAAAAAAAACCGTTCCCCCCTTTTATCTCCGAAGTTTGCAAAGAGAAAAATTTGAAATAATTATATGTGATAGTAGATAGTTTATGTAAAGATTACAGGAAAAATAAAACGATGTCTCAATATAACACACTTTTTTAGAAATTCAAAAAACAAACAAAAAAATATTTAGTTCCTCTACCTGTCAACAGATGGCCCTGACCTAAGAAAAAATTATTTATTTCTACTATCGGTTAAGAGACGGTGACGGAGATGGTGCTGACCTCATACTGCAATAATAATTTTATTATTCTACAGCTCTGCAGTGTATTTATTTTGATGGTACGGAAACCCTCGGTGCGCGAGTGCGACTCGCTCTTGCTTGACCGGTTTTTTTAAATTAAAGCAAAGCAAAAACGTATTGGGGGCTGGTATTAGGTGGTGGAGTTAGGCATATCCACCCTACAACGGGCAAGTCATGGCGGAAGTGTGGCGGTACTACTGCGGTTTCGTTGGTATTGTTTCGCGGCGGAGGCGGAGGTGTGCCTAACAGCCTTAATGTTTTTTTGTTTTTCCGTAGAAATTTGACATGGTCACCGTGGAGTACTTGGGGGCCGTTGCTTTAGACACTTTCATCTACTGCTACTACGGGAATCAAATTATTATACAGGCTAGTACAATGCGTTCCATCTAAATTGAAACATATACAATCAAGAATACTCTTGATCGAAGCATACAATAGATAGATAATTGTGACGAAAGATATCGTCGTTGAAATCCTTAGGGGTTCCTATGCTTATCAGTTAGAACGTAATTAATTTTGAGGGAACTAAAAGGAGGGAGGATTTTTGATGGAAGGGAGGGGTGGGGGGAGGGGCTTAGTCTTATAACCTTCACCACGTATTACCAGGGGGAGGGGTTGCAAGTTGCTAAACTAATATCAGGTGATTAATGGTCGAGAGAGCCATGCTTGGCGTTTCCTAGGGTGATCGAATCAGAAATGAGGAGATCCGCAGGAGAACCAAAGTAACCGATTGCTCAGCTGAAGTGGCAGTGGGCTGGACACATAGCGAGAAGAACCGATGTTGGTTGGGGTGAGGCGGTGGCGACGGCTCCGGACGACGCTCCGTGGGTAGGCCCCCGACAAGGTGGACCGACGATCTGGTGCGCGGTCGTGGTGTGCCGCTGGATGCGGGCCAAGCAGCAGTGCCGGATTAAGACTACTTATGGTACCCTAGGCAATCCACGTCTGTGGGCCCCCTATATAGGGTATCATCTACGTAAGGGAGGATGTCTGTCTTGTATATCTATGATATGCACAAAATTTCCTAATTTTTCAGAAAAATGCCTGTCTATAGTTAAAAAAACCGGCCGCACAGCGCGATTTTTTTGTCAGTTTCATCCACTAATATCACCATCCCCCCAGACGTGATGCCCTAAACAATTGCTTAATTTGTTTAAGGGTTAATCCAGCACTGCCAAGCAGGACCGATCGTCGTGGAGATCCTTGAAGGAGGCCTATTTATACCCAGCAGTGGGTGGCGATGGCATGCAAAAATTCAAAATAATTTATTCAGTAGGCTGTACAAGCACTTGTAAATGTCATAGAAGCCACGCCATCGGTTCGCAAACCCTAAGCGAGAGCCCCGTTTCCTTGTGGCCAAACTAATTTGAAACTTAATTCCTTCTAGCCAAACCGTAGTAATGTTTAATTTATCATCCGCCTGTATGGAGGTACCTACGTACCAACGAGAAATAGTACAATCAAAACTTATAAAGTAAAATAATAGCATTCCATTCAACCTTTTTGTTTATTTACCAAACAGGATAACAACCTTCTCCATATTTATGAGATCCTGGTACTTTGGTGACGTGTCGTTCACGTTTGTTAAGCAACGCTCGGTCCGGTCAGGTGTCGGATGGGTGACCGTTAAAGTGGCATTACAACTGAGCGCTCAACAACTGAGGGCACGTTAAACCGTCGGTCCCGGCTGTTGTCATCGTTAAGCCAAGTTGGAGGCCTTACAAGGCGGCTTGATACTCTAACACCAGAGGTGGCCACTAATCCTCATTCGATAAGAAAGAAAGTACTTACCTACTTTTATAATTTCCTTGATCACTCAACCTCGTTTTGGACAATCGCCCACTCGTATTTATGTTATCGAAAGTCGAAACTCTATGGTGTCTGAAAAATGACCTTCACATTTAAAGTGAGGTCATTTTGCGGCTGATATGATGATGATAGCAGGCGGGGCGCGTGTCGACGGCGGCGTACCAGAGCTTGTGGGCGGCGATGGGCGGGCGGGCGCGGCGCGCGCTGCTCACGCTGCAGCTGGCCAACCGCCGGCCCGTAGCCGTGCGCGCCGCGAGAGCAGACTTCTTGCCTATGAACCTGCATACCTTCCTATTGGTAATACTGTGTACCTACTCTTATCCTTTCTAATAAAATTTATATTAATTTTCGTGGTTTGTGCCACTTTGCTCACTTTACTAGTTTACTGATACCTACAGTCGGCGTCAAATTGATATGACCATAGAGTAGTCAAAATGATTTGAAAAACATAAAAGCAATTTGATATACGCAGTTCGAATCATCATAATAATATTGTTGTCAGCACAAGGTGTTTAAAATATCTTACTAAGTTGATATGAGTCAAATCATCAAAATTTGATATTTATATGAGCAGTGTTCAAAATTATATAACACCTAGGTACCTATATAAAACTATATAATACATTGTCCATTTATGTAATAACAATAACATTATACTTAAATTATATTTTGTCTACTCTATCGCATTGGGTGTATTTTTTTTCTCCATTTTATTTAGGAAATTTGACATTGGGTGTACTACCTGTAAAGATAGATATATACCCATAAACTTAATATTCGTTATACCTAAATAAATAAAAAATTATCTTAGTAACAAAGCTCTTAAAGTTATCTGTGCATAATGCATTATTACATTAAGCACATAGCTTTGAGAGAGCTTTGTTAGCTAGATGCTCATACCAATTTGACGCTGACTGTACGTGTTAATTTACACGTGCTTTACAAATATTGTATGTACTTTAAGTATTTTTTGAAAATACGTATATTTTAAGGCCGTAGCCTTACCACAAAACACTGTTTAAATAATGATGCTGTCACTTTTTGATAATAATGTTTGAAAGAGAAAGCACCACATTTAAACAGTGTTTTAAAATATTTTGTAGCCGAAAGTCTTTAAACCCATTTTTCTTTCAGATAATCAAGACATCGTTTTCATATTACACTTTGTTAGTAAATGTCAACGAAAAATAAATTAAGGTACCTGCCTACCTACTTATTTGAATGGGTTTGGTAAACTTTTTCGAAAAGAATTGTTTTATATTTTTTTTTGATAGCACAAGTTTGAAGAATAAAGAAAATAATATTATGATTTTTTTAATTTACCTTGTTAACTAAATATTTTTTTTTTATATTATTATCGCGATAAAATATCAAACATACAGCTGAACACGAAGTTCCTTTGCATTTACTGATTTAAAAAACTGATTGACAGATTTGACAGACAGTGACAAAGAGTAGGTAATCATACCTTTGTTTTGTTTGTTTTGAGCAACAACATAGAATGTCTTTGGAGCAAAGTCATAACCTACGCATACAGCCGTAATCAAAGATATTAGAATTTTAAAAAGAGGTAGATGGGTTACCTGCGCCTTAACACTGGCAGTCTAAAACTTGGCTAATTAGCTCACCTGAGTGTAGTCTCGCAAAAGCATCGGCAACGTTGACACTTTGAAGTGCTCCCGCGAAACACAGTAAAAATGCCGTCCTGCGTAATGCGAACTTGTACTAATTACACAAGCAAGACTTCCAAAAGTCTAGGGATCACATATCATGCGTAAGTATTATATTTTAACTAATTTTCGTTCATATTTGTACATTAGAAATACAAAATGTCAGTAAATATTATCCTAAAAAGATTGAGTGCGACAGCAAATACTCCGATTACCGAGTGTGATAGAGATGTCTGTCATAGATTATAAATGTACAGAACGGACAATGCCACGACATTGCTCAAGCATTATACACGAGATGAATAATTAATGAGGGCTTTTCACAATGGCAAAAAACTGTAGGCTATCGAGCCAGATGATCTATCGAGATGGCGTTGATAAAAATAGGTGACAATGTGAGTTTTTTACTAAGCTTCGAAGAGTGTCAACACCATCTAGTGATTCAAATAGTTACTATTTTTAGGGTTCGACGAGTATCAACACGATCTAGTGAGGCAAATAGTTACTGTTTTTATTTTTTAAATGTCATTTTGAAAAGCCCTCATTAACTTATTATATATTTACTATTATTTTTATAGGTTTCCAGCAAATGAATTGCGATGTATTAAATGAAATGCCACTGAATTTTATTAAAATACTAGCGGCCGCCCGCAACTTCGTCTGCGTGGAATGGTTTTTTGTTATCCCTCGGGAACATTACTTTTTTCGGGATGAAAGGTACCCTATGTCCTTCTCTGTACCCCAGACAACGTGTATGCAAAATTTCATGATGATCGGTTTAGTAGTTAAGACGTGAAAGCGTAACAAACAAACGGACTTTCGCATTTTAATATTAGTAAGGATTACCTAAACCTTGTGACATGGAATTTCTTATCGCCCATATTTAATTAAAGCTAAATTCCTTACTAATTTGAACACTTTTACTATTTAAATTTACAAGTTTTACGAAGTTACATATATTTTAAAAATTCGTTTTGGTTACAAAAAATATTTTTTTCGAAGTGGAAATCCATTACGCAACAGACTATTTGTTATTTTAGCAATTAGTAATAGAAACAAATAGGTAAATTTTATTGTGCCCAAAAACAACCCAAGATATTAGTGGTAATAGGTTCGACCCGCTTTTTGGGTCGAAATCGGATTTAAACTCGTAAAGACCCGGTTTAAACCTTTGGGTTTAAGCCCTTGCACATCCCTAATTATGACTATTAGTAGCTTTTTTATTTTATCGCTTGAAGTAAAATGATTCATTATTTTATTCAGACATCATTGTAGTTCATAGGCATCAAACCATCGAATGTCTCTTCTGTGACACATTTAACGATATTCTATGATTAGTATCGCGACATTCACGACGACATTGCGCAATATGTATCTGTCTCGTTTACGCTCTTGTAAATAATCATACTATCTTGTTCACACTTTACAACACGGTCAAGTTAAGTCGACCTATGCGACCATACGAAATTATCGACTTAAAGTGCCGAGTTACCTTGACCGTGTAACATCGTATTATTTAGTGTGTTATAACGAGGCAGGTATATACGCCTTGCGGACAAATTCATGGCGTCGCATATACTGACATAACACATCTTTTTAATATCATTGGCCGTAATAGTGATTTATTGTGTGATGCTCCGGGGCGGGACCACCTTAAGCTAGGTAAATTTAATAAGCAAGAAAAAAATGTATATAATTGTAAACTCAATAAAAAAAATGTATATCTATAGTTTCGTTGTAAACATTATATCAATGTGGGTCCGCTGAAGAGCATACTCCCCAGCGGGACCACCACGATAATTCCGTTACTAGAGGCTTTTCAAATTCGTTTATGACACCAAAAAAATGTATATTAAATGTATACAAATCTACTATAGTCAATTTGTTATTTAGTTAAGTCTATACCAATTTACGAGCACTTTTAAATTTCCTTCCGGAACATTAGAGAAGCGCCTCCGCAAAGGATATAAGTAATGATGATTGGCGTGATGATGATTGTTACAATACTTACAATTAAATAAGATAATGAGACTGGTCTGTTTATTTTTATTATTTTACAACACACTTGCTCGTAAAGTGAGCTTTCTAACATCGCTTTTAGATTTAGCTCAGATGAAAAGTCTACGACGGGGCTCTTAGGGCCATAAACCGAGCTTATTTTAGCCCAATTTTATGAACATGTCATCAGTCAACTTCATAATAATAATGACGCTCATAATAATATCCTAAAAATAATACTTTGCCATAACCTTTTAGTAGACGGTTCTCTAATGATCCGGAAGGTAATTTAAATGTGCTCGTAAATTGGTATAGACTTAACTAAATAACAAATTGACTATAGTAGATTTGTATACATTTAATATACATTTTTTGGTGTCATAAACGAATTTGAAAAGCCTCCAGTAACGGAATTATCGTGGTGGTCCCGCTGGGGAGTATGCTCTTCAGCGGACCCACATTGATATAATGTTTACAACGAAACTATAGATATACATTTTTTTTATTGAGTATACAATTATATACATTTTATATACATTTTTTTCTTGCTTATTAAATTTACCTAGCTTAAGTTGGTCCCGCCCCGGAGCATCACACGATTTATTGTACTATGCTGTAAATGAAAAATTCAAATTTGTTATTCCTGACTCCAAAGCCAAAAGCTACCAGAAAATATATAATTCACAACAGTTTTGGAAAAGTTTACCAACCCCATTGAAACACAACACATTAAATAAGTGGCAAAAATTAATTCGATTTAATTTCATACCTTTTTTCGCTAAATGGCAGATTCTTTAAACAACAGATATTTTACAGTCAGTCAGCAAAAACAAACGTTTTTTGACATGAGTTTTTTTTGTAAACTTTGGTTTTGACCAGAATTTATTTTACGTTTTGACGTTTATATTGGTGGTGGTTAACCTTCTCCACATTTATGAGATCCTGGTACTTTAGTGACTTATTGTATTACGAAAAAAAATTATAACCAACGAGTCTGTGTGACAACGGGTAAATAAATCCCCGTAGTCACATTGGTGTGGTAAGTCGATGTGACCACGGGTCGGTCGGTCGGGATTATCGTGTGTCATTATTTCCGTTGTCATGTTTCTTGATAGAGCCTAATAATAATAAAAAATATCTTTAGAGTTAGAATGCTGTTTGGGACTGAACTTCTGCCATTTACAGAATCCGCCATTTAGCGAAAAAAGGATTTCAAATTGTTTATTGCTAATCTTGAAACCCTCTAGTGTAAGATTGTCCCCCTAGTGTATAGTATAGTAAATAAAACGTACAAAGTCTCAGAAAGTATTTTATTTACGAAATCAATATACAATTCTCTTGTTCATACAATAATAATCATTTGTATACGCCGCGGCCGTCGGCCACTGCACTCGGCGCCATCGCAGCGATGTGCGACACTTCCTGATGTTTTATTTTAATTTGGCAACTCATGGCGATCAAAAATTAACGTGAAGCCGGAACGTTACCAATCAACATTATAACTTACAAATAGTCGCATTAGGTTCAAAATCGCTTAGACAAGCTACTACGGTACTAACTTACGCCCGGCCTACAGGGACGGTGTTTTTACAAATATTTTGTTCATATCAACACACTACGCTTCGTTTACAATATTTATGCTTACTACTTATAAAGAGGATTTTTAATTTACTTCCAATATTATCAAGTACAGTTTTCGGTCATTACATAGCTATATGCGCGATTTTGACATTGGCTGTGGACTGTGTAGCGAGTTTTCTATTTCAAAACCTATAGAGCCTTAACAAAAAAGATTTTAAAACACTGTTTAATTTAGACACTTTAAATGTGATGCTATCACTTTTGGCGATATTGTTTGAAAGAGACGGCATCACATTTTAACAGTGTTTTAAAAACTTTTGACATAAGGCCTTTAGAGATACATTAGTGTATCGCGTAATACAGATGATTGAATAATCGATTAAGAATAATCGATTAAATATGGCCGCCATCACACCTCAAATGTAAAAACCGCGCGAACTTACATTAAATTGTTTGGATATCGAATGCAACACAAGCATACAAGAACATACACGCAACATGCTCGCATTCAAATTACATTATATTTTAGCATTCAAAACATTCATCCACATGTATACGCTCACAGGGTTTCCCAGAGCCGTAATTGCCACATAAAAAAAAAAGATTAAAAATATAATAATAACTGCTTGCAACACTGGCAGTTTACCTAACAATAAAATGGCAGACGTCGACAATGTTAATGTGACAGATGTAAGTTATAGAAACCTCACATAATGGGGGTTGCAGATTGGAGGTAGAGAGTAAATAGGATACACGGCAGCAGAAAGAAATCATTCAAGCCTTCTCAGTTATTTTAATATGGAAATGACATTTCTTGTAAATACCTCTTCTCTCTTTCTTGTAAAAAAACATTTTCAGAGGTAAAATAACTTTGAACGCATTGTACAGTCGAGTTCATTAATATGTACGCAACTTTGACAGTTCATCAACCTTTATGGCTTTGTAATAAAAGTGAAAATCCTGTCAAAAGTGCTAACATATTATTGACCGACTGTACCTACTGTCTTTGAAAAAATGCCATTTTGTCAGCTGACTGAGCTGATGAAGTGTAAAAAATATGAACTGACAAGAATAATAATCGAGCCATACGTTTATCATTGAAATTGAAACTCCCGAGAGTTACGTTATGTTCCCAATTATGTTCTACGTTAGAACCATAGACATAGAAAATTTTTCGCTGCGCTCAAGACCAACAAAGAAAAGAAAAGTTAACATTATATGGACACGGTCTATGAAAAAAAAAGACAAAGGATCAAGTGACAATGTGCCAACATTTTTTACAGTAAGAGCCCCTAGCGTCCCGCCTAGCAAAAGAGCAATCACATTTTCTTTAAAATATTTGGTGATCTGGATTAGAATTTTAAATAAGGGTATCGTGGAGCTACGGTGTCTTGTTCTGTTAGTGATGTGACAAAAAGAAACAATCCTAGTAATCACACTTTTCACAGGTAAATAAGATATTGCCACACATTTCTTTAAATCAAATTTCGCTACATTTATTCGTTTATCGACGAAGAAAACAGTATGGAACATAGTTTATTAATTTCCTTTGCCATAATATAGTCATATTTTATGTATCTCATAATATAATGTATACTTTCGTTTTTCGGATCACCTGTTTATTGACATTGTTGTTCTTTGACATTCTATTTCTATGATTAGAACTAATGATACTTTTTTCCCATTAGTACTATCTAATAAGTCCTAAATCTAGCATCAATGAGAAAAAGTATCATTAGTTGTACCATAGAACAAGTGGGAACAAAACATAGTAAAGGTGTATCGGTGCAATATACCCCATATGACGCTCAACAAACAACTGTCACATTAAGGGATTTTAGTTGTATGTTAGCGACTAAAACGTCGCGGTCCGATTGCAGAGCGTTTTGATAACAAGATGGCGGAATCGTATGTCAACGCCGCGCGCACGCACACTCTCGCTAAAGGCGCTATTACACGGGACAATTTTAAACTAGTAACAGTTTATCAATGATATTAAATGTAAAGATAGGTTACCCGCGCTTCACAATGGCAAGATGAAAGTCAGGTAATTGCCCGACTTTCAATTAGTCATGCACAGTCTCGCGACACGGTAACACACGCGGCTCTCGTCAATCAGACGCAATAAAATTGTGAAATACCATAAAAAAATGTCTACTTGCGTCTTTAGACGATGTACAAATTATACAGCAACGGTCAGAGATCGGAAAAATGCTTTATTTCACACGTAAGTACTGTATTTAATAAAAATATGTATTTTCTATTACTTGATTCGGCCATATTGTACAAAGAGTGAGCTGTCTGCTTTGCGTGTGGGAGTGAAGGAGACAGCTGACGCGCTGTCAATTGGCAGCCAATGCGCATGCAGCGGCCAATGTGTGTATCTATAGTACCTTTACGCTGTTTTAAATAGCATTGATGTTGGCGCATAACCTATCTTTACGTTTAATATCATTGCAGTTTATGCTTTTTTTTTTATAGGATATTAATTTTAGTCTGAAACTATCAGCCCACGTAACGGCACCGGAATTGTCCAGCAATTATCGCAGCGAACGGCGGCCGCAAACCGCGAGAGAGCGGTAAAAGCCATTAAAATTAATACTTGATTGATTAAAATTTCATAATTTATAAAATTATACAAAAAAAAACGAGTCCATAGTAAAAAGGAAATAAAAGAGCGACCCTATAGCGCAGCGTGGCACGTTACATTACATCACTAGTCAACATCGATCAAGAATACCCAAGATGTCCGGTCAGTCTCAAAAATGGCACCTCAAATAGTGTCATTTACAAACTGGGCGCTTATACGTATTTCACAAAGTGATAAAAGATGTGTTTTTGTACAAAATAAGCTTATTTTGCACAAAACAAGAGGAGTGGGAAGCGCTATTTGAGATGCCATTTTTGTAGTTCGTGAAGCGTTATCTAGGATATTCTTGATCGAAGCTAGTCAATAATCTCAGAGCATCGTTTTCTGCATACAGTGTTGCCATACGTCCGAGAAAGCTACTAATTTAAGCGAAAGCTTAATCTGTCGAAACTATATTAGATTTAGTGTATCCGCCTGCCTGCTAATAGAGTCGGCTCGGCAGGCTAAAACATAGCAAGGCTATGAAAACTGTAATATGAGAATAGCATTTTGGTATGTTTTAGCGTACCGCCTGGGTACGGTTGGGTAATGTACGCGGGTGTGCTTTAGTATGGGAATCCATGCAAGTCGTTGGAGTGTCAACTCGACGCGGCGCCGACTAACTGCGGGCGGGAAACAACACATTACACATGGCACTGAGGTACTCAACTTAAATAAAAACACGTGAAATATACAGGGTGTTACAAAACAACCCGCAATGTCGAATCTGGTAGATAGGGACTATCTAACTGAACAACTTTTACAATGAGACCAACTCTGAAATCACGAAAAAAATCAGCTGTTTCATACATTTTCATATTTTCGTCATTAATTTTTGTATGAAACAGCTGATTTTCTCGCGATTTCAGAGTTGGTCTCATAGTAAAAGTTGTTCAGTTTTATGGTTTTTTCCCAAGTTCGGCATTGCGGGTTGTTTTGTAACATCATGTATCGGAAATTATTACCAAACAAAATTATCTACTGCATTGAAGACAAGAGTCGAGCGAGATTTCAACAGATTTCATTCAATAGATAATTTTATGTAGGTAATTTCTTGATTTCTTTTCTATTCAATCAGTAAAGTGTCAAATCACAATCAACACTAGTGTCTTACAATTTTAATGAAACAGTTTTGTGAATTTGTTAATCTTTTTTTGGTGAGTGAAGTGCAAACACGCATCACGATGCATTCGCTCAAATCACACGTATGGTGACGATAGAATGTGATTTGTTAATAAGTGATATTGCGCTTGAAAATCACACAAATCACGGAACTCAATACCTCTGAATGCAACCGCTTCAGATGTCTCTGAAGTAAAAAAAAACAACTTATGTAGCAAAGTGTTTTTTTATAGAAGCGTTTGAGATTTATTTCGCAAGATGTTATTTATAGAAGATAGGGCAAAAACATAAGTAAATTCGTAAATTCACTTTTAAAATGAAAGTATACTTCACCCGGACTCCTTAAACTTTGAGTAACTTTTACCTGTGATATATTACAGTTATTAAATAAATTAAAATCTTTAAAAAAATTGTTTGATTGATAAAATAAACGTATCAAGGCAAAAACTTTAATCGCGGATAACATCACATACAGTAAAAAACACGTAAAATGGAAGAAGAGCACGTGTATAGAGGGAATAATGATTTCAGATAGAGAAAGTGAAAAAACGGGACATTTATGAAAATAGGCTTTATTTCCATTTGTTCTACTGGGAAGTTCTAATGTAGAGCTTCGAGACTTTTTTTCACATTAGTACTACGATTTATTAGTTGTTTACTGTTCATCCTTACTTCTTCTTATCGAATGAGGAATAGTGGCCACCTCTAGTGTTAGAGTTTATCAAGCCGCCTGTAAGGCCTCTAACTTTGCTTAACGACTGTTATCAGATGACAACAGCCGGGACCGACGGTTTAACGTGCCCTCCGAAGCACGGAAGCGCTCAGTTGTAATGCCACTTAACGGTCACCCATCCGACACCTGGCCTGACCGAGCGTTGCTTAACAAATGTGATCGAGTACGATCAGTCTGTCAAGTTCCGCCATGAGCGCTTCCTTACTAATCTTATTTAATTTAGTAAATAGTTTTTGACCGTTGTCGAATACGTCTTTTATACTGTTATAGTTAATTAATGATCAGTTATTTTTAATTACCCTACTGCTGGGGCCTATCTTATGGGTGGATAAGATAAGGAGGATGGGCCACAACCCACCACGCGGGCCCAATGCGGATTGGTGGGTGTTAACTGACTGCAAATGCACCCGGGACCAACGGCTTAACGTGCCTTCCGAAGCACGGAAGAGCTAGAGATAATACATTTTTGGTCACCCATCCCATCATGACGGACCCTTGCGAAAGTTGCTTAACCTCCGCCATTGAGCTCCTCGAGACTTATATTACGACTTTTAAAAGGTCATTCTGTTATATTGTGACCTTTTAAAGGTCATTCTGTTATGTAGAACAAAAAATTTACTATAACGAGCTCCTCTGTGCTTTACGAGGCACATTAAGAGGATTGTCAAGCAAACGGTCTCCATACAAACGGCGATAACGTTTCCCACCCTCTAAACCTTAACCTACAGTAATGAATTTTTGGTATTTTTTTGAAATGCCTAAATACTAGGGCTGTACGTTTTGATTTTTTAAATATCTATAATAGATTTCGAAATATTTGCATTTTAGTGATTTCATACAAAACACAGAAGTGCCAATATTTTCAAATTTACAATGAATATTTTAAAAATCAAAACGTACAGCCCTAGTTTTTAGGCATTTCAAAAACATACCAAAAATTCATTGCTTTAGGTTAAGGTTTAGAGGATGGGAAACGTTATCGCCGTTTGTATGGAGACCGTTTGCTTGACAATCCTCTTAAGCCGTTGGTCCCGGCTGCTTTTACAGTCGTTAGCTTAGTCGTAGTCCCATGGCCGACGACAAGTAAGAATAAACAAAACACACTATACTTATTTTTAAATTTGAGATTTTTGCATTCACAATGCTATTTTTATACAATACTAAATATTATACAAGAAAGACTCGGTAGCTCAGCGGTCAGAGTATTGGACCGGATATCCAAAGGTCGCGGGTTCGATTCCCGTCTGAGTATTGATCTGGTGCGAGTCGTATTTTTTCTAGTATATTTATTTTAGTATTTAGTACACTATACTTACTTTGTGGTAGCACTAATGAGAAAAAAATACTAATTAGTTGTACGGTAGAACTATCCAGTAGAATAAATGGAAACAAAACGAAAATAGGGACAATGAGGATCAACGAGGTTTTTAGTTAAATATGTAGAGTTACAGTCACATCAAAATCAATTATTTCAGTGAAATAATTATTGAAATTGGACCAAAAATGACGAAGACAGAGCGATTTTCGTGTCGCATTCTCAAAAACGCTCCCTCGCTGTTGACGTCATCAGCCACGTTCGCCGCTCAGCGGCGCGGCGGGTGTTTGTTAGGGCGATCGTGGCACGTGACGTCATCGCATGCCGACCGCGTTTTTAAAACTCACTTTTTAAAACTTCAATAATTTTATCATTACTTAATAGATTTGAGAAAATTAAACAGAGATTTACTCAGTTGTTTATATTGTATTTGATGTGATATACAAAATTGATATATTCAATTGTCGTGTTGATCCTCATTGCGAGGCAAAATAAGGTCAACCATGTTTCTTTTACCATAAATTATACATAATGTAATCGTTTCTGTGGTACACCAATACGCCATAGACCTACCAATACCAAGTGTCGTACGTGCCCAAACTTAATAGGCAAAAGTGAATGGACAATTCTATACAGATACCGTGCTAGTTTGTAGAGATTTGACACACAAGTTATGCTTATTGGTCACAAATCGTGTAATTACAATAACTTATCAAGTTAAGTGTAATATGTACTTATTACTTAGCTCTCTGTTTTTGCTGTTGCTAGGAACAGACAAACAGATTTAATAACTTTAAAATTACTGTATTTACATTAAATAAACGTTTGGCCAATAAGTCCAATAACTGTAATCTTTTAACAATATTGTAATTTGTAAGAATCACTTTTTCGTCTCTATTCATTAGCGAAGTGTGTATGCATAATATTCTCTGTGTACGACTATTTAGTGATTTAAGATTTAATTTGACGTAGTACATTTTTATTGATTTCTGTAATACTGGATCATTTATTAAAAATTACTCGGCTATTGTGTTAGATCAATAAAAAAAGCAATCCTTTTTGCATAAAACAACACCATAACACTGTTGTTGAAAATTACGAAATCTGACGATTGAAATTTTTATAAGTTTTTATGGTATTATTCAGGATTTTGTCACAGAGTTACCAAGCCATTTTTCAATTTTCTGTTCGGTTATTGTGTTTCTTTGTTTTTTTTTCAGTCTACAGTAATATTTGTGAAGTAGAATTCTACATCAGTTCTTCACATTGGAAACTCAAAAATGAATCTTTTTATCAGATCGTGAACTAGCCTCGCCTTAAGAGTGTTAACGAGAATAGAGTGTGTTTGTGTCGTACTTTAACTATTAAGAGGTTTGGGCGTTTTTGTGTCCTACTTTATCGATGGAGTGGTTTTCGTGTGTGTCGTACTTTAACGATTAAGTTGACATTTCGTGGTTTCCGTGCGTTTATGTAGTACTTTAACGATTGAGTGGTTTTCATGTTTGTGTCGTACTTCAACGCTTGAGCAGAGAGGGCGTGGTTTGCGTGCGCATGTGTCGTACTCACTTCTTCTTGCTCTTGGGCTGCGCGCGCGGCGGCGTGTTGGGGCGGCCCATGTTGAGGCCCGAGTACAGCTTGCGCTTGTCGGCCGGCTTCAGGATCTGGAACGAGCACATCAGCGTCTCGTCCACTGACATCAAAGCACCTGAAATGTCAGACAGGGTTTAGATTAGCATTTTTCATTTGTTCCCGACGAGTCACACCATCGACTGTCACAGTGTTATTGAAACGATGGGGAATGTCCGAAAAAAACCAAATTGGCTGAATATTTTTCTATAGGTAGGAATAAGGTCCCATAATAATAGAAAAAAGATTCAGAATTTTCGGTTGCGTGAAATTTTTAAAAAAAAACAAGTCTCTTCGACTTCACAAATGTATGAAAGTAACAGCAGAATGGAGATTATACCCTTGCCGCTAACTGCAACAACCACAACACGTATTTAAAAAAAAAAGTTTTGACATTTTGTCTTGAAACTTTTTTTATACCATGTTGTGGCATAAAATACTATAAAAAGATATAAGTATTATCGAAATAAATATCTTAACTTTGGCAGGCCAATACATATATAAAAAAATAGTTTATGTAAGGAAACACTATGATTCATTTGCTAAGAACAGCAATATTCACCAGTTTAATACAAGAAATAAAGATAAACTTGCCGTTCCAACATTTAGGCTTGCAAAAACGAGGGTTCATTTATGGGGAAAGGCATAGCCTTCATTAATAAAGTTTCACAACAAGTGATTGATCTTCCTTATCATGAATTTAAAAACCATGTTAAAAAAACGCTCATGGGTAAAGGTTGTTATAAAGTAGACGATTATCTTAAAGATCAAAATGCGTGGAAATGATGTAACACATAACTTGCTAATACTTATAAGTACTTTGTTGTAGTAATATAATAAGTCTATGTTGTTGCCAATAATCCTGTCACCCTGTTGTAATTATCTGGTAACGATATAAGTATTCAAGTTTGTAAATATCGTTACTTATGGCTGTTACAGCTGATAAGTTTCTTGCGCCCGTTTTTCTTGTCAGTTAAAAAGGTCTGGAACGGGTGGTAGGAAAATATAGACGATTCAAAAGTACTTAATAAAGTTTATTTGACTTTGACCGTACAGAAAGGAAACTCTCCGCCCCACCCCACAATCAATAGGGATGTTGACTATTTTTTTTATTTTATGTTACATAAATTACCTCTCAAAAAAAGAAACATTGGTAAAATAATTATTTCGCTAGCATGAAAACTGCCCGAGATATCACAGTGTGAAATGCACACAAATGGACTCGATCAAAAACGCTCGATACTAATGGCTTGCACGTTATGACGTCACGCCTTGCAAGTTTGTATGCAACGCATAGGAAATTTGTTCAGCAGCTATATTAAATATTGTGTTTATCAAAATGGTTTCTTCGACAAATTTGCTATACATTTTACGGACTAATTAAAGGTATCATTTATTTTAATAAATTTTATACTTTTTAAATGGACTTGTCCACCCAACTTTGAAGGGTCATAAAACAAATAATATGCAATATATAAAACCAAGAGGTATACAAGCTACTCTAAAAGTTTAATATGTTTACGATTTTTATTAGTATTTCGTTATTTTATTCATTAGTCAACATCCCTATTACCTCACCCCACCGCGCGAGTTCGTGTGCCGAATCGTGTGCTCATTCAATAGCCCTAGACTTCACGCACACAGTTGCGCGTGTGCAAAGACGTCATCTGTGTAGCGTCTGTGTAATAGGTAATTGAAACGCAGCGCTTGTATGAAGTGCCCGGTGTGTGGTACTGTACAACATAACATGTGAAGAGTGTCTCTCACCGGCGTTGTCGAACTCGCCGCAGTAGTTGGGCGCGGAGAACAGCGTGACGAGCTGCCGCTTGGCGAAGAACTCGTAGCCGTCCTCCACCACCTGGTGCGCGCGGCAGATCAGGTCGAACTCGTGCTTCGACAGGAACTTGCCCACCACCTTGAAATAGACCAAATTGTTAATAAGGTCCAATAATTCCTGTCAAATTACATTGAAAGATATCTTCGTTAAATATAGTTCCTTATTAGAAAGCTAGTAGTGTAAACTGAAGACAACTGTTTCTGTAACTACGTCCGTAGTTTGAAAGAAAGAAAGAAAATACATTTATTTTGGGAACACACAACGATACACAACATTACAAAGACAGTACAAAGAACTAAACACATACAAGGCCAATAAACGATAACATTGCGCATCGTTGCGTGATGCCAAAACTGTACTCTGCTCAGTATAAGCAGCAGGCTAGGCCTGCTGCACTGATATTCTGCCGAGCACAGTAATGACATCAGGACCGAAAAACACAAATAGTTACACATTAGAAAGATTTACAAAATACAAAAGAAACAAAAGAAAAGCACCAAGATCTTAAAACTATAATTCCCTTGATTCTTCACTTACGGAAGAATACACACAGCATTTATTTTAATCTGTGCAGTGCATGCACAGTCTAGTCTGTCGTCACCATGGAACCATTATTTTTATAGTTCATTCAATAAACCTCCCCCCCCAATCCTTTTACAGATAAAACTTGACAGATCAAGCGTTTTTTTAGCCTATGCACTAACTATTGCACCTCGCTGGTGCAAGTGCTCTTTATTTATATTCTTAACTTTGGACAGACAAATGACGACAAGAAAGCTACTAAAACAACAATAATTTAAGCGGACAATACGTAGCGAAGGTATTTGATTCATACATATTTGATTATTTTTATCAATTTCCTGTTGTAGAGATGGTTAATCATATATTTTTCCTTAGTTGCCTGATAGTGTGTGACACTATCTGTTATTGATCGGTGACGTGTCACTATTGCGTTTCTATTGCTATTGTTTGGAAAATGTGATAAACTATTGTGATTTTAGCCATCTCACACGAATTTCAGATATTTTTTACCGTCTGTCGTGTCCCCTTTAAAATGCAGCATCAAAGAAAATTAACCAAAGCTATTGTCAATCAAACATAGCATTTCCAGACTTATCATTTGGTTGAAATTATAAATCAATCATGCTTTTACACTTCTGACCAATTTCTTATTCCATTTATGAGGTTCTATAAAAACCACGCTTTATAAATCTTAAGTGGTTTTCTATAATGACAATATGAAAAGACGGCTCGAGGACAATGGAAACAATTTTTACTTGTCAAATGTTTTGATAAAGCCTAAGCGAAGCGTGGAGTAGATAAAACAATCTTAATTCTCAGTGTTACCATTTACAAATAGTTTTTAAAAGAGACAGACTTATAATATAGTGGCGGTCACATAATTAAAGACACCAGTAGATTTTCATACAAACGAGGTAACTTTGAAGCCTTGGTTCTCCGCCAAGGATTGACCTAGCTGTGATCTGATGATGGCCATCCAGGGAGTGAATGGAGGAGATTAAAATCGCTATTTGTTGTTGTTGTTTTTTCTTTTTTGATTTATTTATGTTTAAATTATTTGTGCCTATTGTGTGTGTGCTATAGATTGCGTTTGGTTAGTCCTTACTGATTATTTTACGCGTGAGTTCGGTAAGTTTATCAATTTGCGAAAATGTGGACGTAAAGTAATACATATTATCTCTCGTTTAGAATCCTACGAAAGTTTATAAATATCCTAGGAAATTTATAAATTTGCGGTTCTTGTTATTTTCCGGTGATATATACATTTTTATGGTAATTTTGCGGTTTTTTTAAACATATCTTTTTCTATCTCTTAGAATGCTGATCAGATCAGTTGGGTGTGGTGCGTATAGCGATCTAAATCTCCACCATTCACTCCCTGGATTGCCATTATCAGATCCCAGCTAGGTCAATCCTTGGCGGAGAACCAAGGCTTCAAATTTACCTCGCTTGTATGAAAATCTACTGGTGTCTTTAATTATGTGACCGCCACTGTATATGAATGAGACAAAATGGCCTTCATGTGTGTAGAGCCTGAGATTGCCTGAGGTGATTAAAATAGGCGAGATTATCCGCGGGTCAAGTAAACAATCGATAACTGCTGCTAGTCAAGTAAACAATTTGAGTAGCAATGGTAAACAAGCAGCAAATTATTATCATTACATGACTGTATTAAACGTGAAATTGTTTTCTATCTGATATTGAGGGAAACATTTTGTTAAGCTGTATATTTAGCCGTTGGTTCTGGCTGCATTTACAGTCGTTGGAATCTACCAACCCGCATATCCAAGTTCGCGTGGTAGGTTATGGCTTGGCCTTTTTATTCATCTATTAGCAAGGTCCATGAATTAAAATGTCTCATAACGAAAACTTGCCTCCGTGCCGACGGTGAAGCTGACGCCGCGGTCGTTCTCGCCCCAGCCGGCGGTGTCCTTGTCGGGGTCGGCCCACAGTAGGTCGCACAGCAGCCCCACCACCTATACTGTGACGCCACACTATGACGTACCTCCGTGCCGAAGGTGAAGCTGACGCCGCGGTCGTTCTCGCCCCAGCCGGCGGTGTCCTTGTCGGGGTCGGCCCACAGTAGGTCGCACAGCAGCCCCACCACCTATACTGTGACGCCACACTATGACGTATCTCCGTGCCGAAGGTGAAGCTGACGCCGCGGTCGTTCTCGCCCCAGCCGGCGGTGTCCTTGTCGGGGTCGGCCCACAGTAGGTCGCACAGCAGCCCCACTACCTATACTGTGACGCCACACTATGACGTACCTCCGTGCCGAAGGTGAAGCTGACGCCGCGGTCGTTCTCGCCCCAGCCGGCGGTGTCCTTGTCGGGGTCGGCCCACAGTAGGTCGCACAGCAGCCCCACCACCTATACTGTGACGCCACACCATGACGTACCTCTGTGCCGAAGGTGAAGCTGACGCCGCGGTCGTTCTCGCCCCAGCCGGCGGTGTCCTTGTCGGGGTCGGCCCACAGTAGGTCGCACAGCAGCCCCACCACCTATACTGTGACGCCACACTATGACGTATCTCCGTGCCGAAGGTGAAGCTGACGCCGCGGTCGTTCTCGCCCCAGCCGGCGGTGTCCTTGTCGGGGTCGGCCCACAGTAGGTCGCACAGCAGCCCCACCACCTATACTGTGACGCCACACCATGACGTACCTCTGTGCCGAAGGTGAAGCTGACGCCGCGGTCGTTCTCGCCCCAGCCGGCGGTGTCCTTGTCGGGGTCGGCCCACAGTAGGTCGCACAGCAGCCCCACCACCTATACTGTGACGCCACACTATGACGTACCTCCGTGCCGAAGGTGAAGCTGACGCCGCGGTCGTTCTCGCCCCAGCCGGCGGTGTCCTTGTCGGGGTCGGCCCACAGTAGGTCGCACAGCAGCCCCACCACCTATACTGTGACGCCACACTATGACGTACCTCCGTGCCGAAGGTGAAGCTGACGCCGCGGTCGTTCTCGCCCCAGCCGGCGGTGTCCTTGTCGGGGTCGGACCACAGTAGGTCGCACAGCAGCCCCTGGTCGGGCACGTCCGTGGGCCGCATGATCCGCCGGATCTGCTCCATGGCTTGGAGGTCGGGGGACAGACCTCCGTGACAGCAGAAGATTTTCTCATCCACTGTAACAATTAGAGAGCAACGTAGTTATTTTCTTTTACTTTACCAAAATGCGGGGCATGCAGTATGCAGTTCTATACCAGCCAGGGACATCACTAGTGCTATATAGCCAACGCCGACTTCATTAGTTTCATTACCCATTAGGTCTTATTTATTTTCGTATACTTAGTCAGACTAAATTATTACTTAATTCGAACAAAAATGATAAAAAGGACAGAACTGTATGTATTTCTTCTGCATGAAGCTTTTGTAGTAGCCACCAGTCAGACTTCATTCTCAGACAGAGTTCCCGTCGACCTAATTAGGCAGCAATCAAACATGGACTCTGGCGCCCTAGGCGAACCGATAACCCCAGGTATATCTGGTGTTTGCGAGGCGCCTAAGATAACCGAGAGGAAAACGTCGATAATGTTCTGGACAAGTGATGCGCAAGTTTACTTGATGGAAATAATTGAAAGAAAATACTCTTTGTTTGGAAAGTAAGTATTGATAGACATTAACTGGCACTTTTATTAGAAAGGTAGGTACTCGTATATGTACGTACATTATTCGTGCTTGATTGCTTGATATATTGGGCGGTTTTCCACTTACCGGCACGGCGACGGCGACGGCTGCCGTGGCAGCAAAAATGTATGAGTTTATATGGCACGCTTTTCCACTTACCGGCACGGCGACGGGACGGCGACGGCACGGCCCGTTGACCCCCACCGATGCCGCCGCCGGCCGGCAAATCTGTGTGTGTTTTGTATACGTACGTAGCCGTGTGCGTGCGTGTGTGCGCGCGCGGGGCAGGGTTCAGCCTGTACAGTCGCGAACGCTACCTTATTGTTGACAAGCTTACATTTGAGGTCGTATGCACTTATTTTGTATGAAATGAACTACAAACATAAGTTTGATATTGAATTTTTATGTGATATAAATTACAAATTACCATATTTAATTTTTTTATACTTACAGCATATTATAAGATATTCTTATTATTTATACCACAACATAAAAGTCATTTGTACGTAGGTACATTATTGTAATAGTTAGGTTAATTGATAAATTCCAAATATAATAAAAATTGGTAATAATTATTAGTACCTATATAGTTTTGTACTGTACTGTAGATATAGTTTTGTACTGTAGATTTACAGATTTTTCGATATCTTTTTTTCTTTATTGTGCTAGCGCCATCTATTCTATTCGCTGCATAAGCCATACCAACACAGTTTTGGCAAACTCTACGGTATGGCATACATAATATTCAAATTCAACTGATTGCACAGATGGCGTTAGTGGATAAACTGTTTTTGAAAAAATTTAGTATCCGTCTTTTGGATTGTTTCACATAAATTCTCCAACAGATAATTAAATGTTTCTTGAGTCATTCGAAAATAGTTAAAGAATTGCTTATTGTTCATTTTTAGTTTATCAAATAAAGTATAGTAAGAACCCTTTAAATACCTAACTTTAATAAGTGGATCGACCCAAAAATTTACTTTTCTACGTTGTAGATATTTTCTCCTTAAATGTAAAAGGTAGAGCAAATAAATAGTACGACGACTAGACGAGGACATTTTTAAGTCTTGTAAAATTGGCGTGCGTGTCTGTACTGAGCGTAGCCCGCGCCGTCGCCGTCGCCGTGCCGTCGCCGTCTAGTGGAAAAACGGAGCGCCGGCCCGTCGCCGGGCCGTCGCCGTCGCCGTCCCGTCGCCGTGCCGGTAAGTGGAAAACCGCCCAATGCTGATAAATATCCGTGGAATTTTCGCTACATTTCGCTTATCTTGTTCGGGGATCTCCAAGTTCTTTGATAAGGAAATTGAAGAAATGATAAATAAACAAAATATTATTTATTCAGAAGCTTCAATATAAATAAATCTCCTGTTTCAAAGGTATTCCAATGAATGAGATACGTCGAAATCACATAACTCATTGCAGTACAACACAGTCCATTAACCAATGTGATAAGAAAGAATGACTCAGCAATATTTATCGCCAGTCATGCATATTTTGTAGCGAACTCTCTTTTTTATGAGAACCTATCGAATCGAATGCCAGTACACTTAGGTACCTAAATATTTATCAAAATATAATGTTTGGCTAACATTACGTAACAAGAAAGGAATCCGTCCTAATAAATGACGTGCCGTGTTTGTATTGTTTTGTTTCCCTATAATTTTAGTGCAACGGGGAATATTTGGAAATGAAATTTCAACACCGTGAAATTAGTTGCAAGTATGTAAACTATTTTCGTACTGTTCGTGGCAATATTCGTACCTGTAAGTACAAATAGTTTACATACTTTTGATGATAAAATTTATTTCGTTTACAGGCAAATGTTACTAACTGATACTACATAAAGTGGAAAATACTACCAACAGAATGCTTGAACGACTTTTTGAACATATACAACTACACTTTACACTTTTTTATGGTACGTCTGGAGTGAAAAGCGGACTAAAACCTCTTCGATTTGGCGTACGATGGCAGGTTGGCAGCCAGCCAAGCCCGACTCACCTGCTTCCATGGAGGGCATAATTTGTGTGTTTACGTCCGATCGCTTGACTTTACATATAATCTCTGACAGTTCAAGGGTAACATGGTTAAATTTAGATGGGCATTGAAATACAAGGGGCTCCATGGTGCGGCGATAAACGGGCGTGGTCAAGGATTGCGCATAGTATTAAGGTTAAAAGATCGATTTGTGATTAATGCAACCTCATCTCATCACGATCGTTATGGAATAAACTTTCTAAACCGTTTTATCGACACTCAAATGTCAAAATCCATTGACTTTTGACAGTTAAACGTAATGAACCGCGTTTCCATGGTCATGCTAAGGGAGTAAGTATAGCTTTCAGCTACACACTGCCATCTGGTGAGAAAGAACTGGCTAAGAAGCTGACATCAGAATACCTCCAAAGTACAAACAGTAAAATTTAATTCAGTTATAAACTAAGGTGCCAGCGTTATACATTAGTACGAGTTCCAACTTCTTTCAACAATAACAAAGCTGTTCCCATACAGTTGTCCCATCGCACGCCAAACTTCTTTATCTACGCAAGAAGTAGTGCGAAATTCCATACCTTCGCGCAGTATCAGTATACTTTCATTGTTTATTGTTTTGAAGGCGGATTGAATTTTAAACAATTGTTTTAGATGTGCATGTGGAAAAACAGATTTTAGATGGATATGGATGGATAAGGATGGATAAGTGTATGCCAGAACTTTAATGCGATTAAAATATTGCGTGAGGACAGTAGTATACGTATTCATTTAATCCAATTAACGGTCATAGTTTGTGATATCGCAATGGGGCCCTCATTCCAACCATTAGCAATATTGCTGCGTTGTAATGTAAACGTAGATAACTTATGAATCTTATAATATAGCATTTTTCTTTTAAGGGTATAAACAATCATTGATTTATAATTATTATATAAGTACGTGTACTCTGGAGGTGGGCGCTAGTGTCTGCGCCACAGTTTTTCAACTACTGTGGCCACTACAGCTCACACACTACTCACTACACTACAGCTGTTTTTGTCATACTGTTTTAGTTGCAAATAAAAAAAAACATTTCAATTTCATTTACTTTACTTTTCTCTACTGAAAATGCGGTATTGTAGTACAGCGTCATTTATCTGCAATCATCGTCGAGGGCGAGACAAAAGAGTTCCCTCGCTAATATGAAAAGATAATATTAACACTATGATGGATTGTATTGTTTTGACAAATCAACGTCTCAACGATCAGGAACTCGCGGTTCAATCCACGGAACACAATCACGCGTGCGCCGCCGACGCGTATGCATGCGCACGACACGTGAAACATTACAGTTTAATGCTATAATAAAGTCTACAAAGTCAACCTAATTGCTGGGAACTAATAAAAGGCAATTGAGATGAGAATGGAATTGTTTAATCTTTGAGACATTTGATCGCGTATTTAAAGATGCTTCAGGCAATTTTATTGTAACTGTAGAATCTGTAGATAATTCTCAGGTTGGTTAGTTTTTGTTTGTAAAAGTGAAAAAAAAGTATGAAAAGGATCACAACCTCAACAAATAAAGTAAGCCGTATAAATAAACCTTTATTTTCTGAAGAAGAAAACGCTACAATTGAATAAGTTCTAAACCAACTAAAGATGGATCAATTGATCCAGCAGAATTGTACGTCGAGGGTAAATAAAGAATCTAGGACCGAATTCAATTTCGAGGCAAAGCTAGAAATAACCTGAACGCATTACATCACATCCAGTAAAAAGGAAGGAACTGCGATACAGAACGAGGTTGCGTTGAATAAATAAAATTGAAACGACGCGTCGTTCGAATGACGTCGGCGGCTCCTACTGGGACGGTTTTGGACTTTCTTCCACAATGACGTCATTCGAACGTGCGACAGGATGTGGACTAATCGTTAAGATGCAGCTGCTAAAATAATCTTCAACATAAGCTACATTAATGTAGAAAACTGATGAAAGTATCAAAAGGAAAGATCGTTTAAATTAAAACCTGGAACAGTCTCAAGAAAATACAAGTCGTCGCTGGAAACGGGAAGGAAACTTTTAGTGCCTTCGGAATGTTTTTATTGCCGCCATCAGTTGCGCAGATGAATAAACAAAAGACAAAGAGAAATAACAGGAAAAGAATTAAAGAAGTGGTTTATAATACGTTAACGATGTGAAACCAACAATACAACACTCAATGCATTATTGCGAATATAATATTATAAATGCGAAAGTAACTCTGCTGTCTGTTGCGTTTTCACGCCTAAACTACTGAACTGATTTAGCTGAGTAGCGCTTGAGAAAGGACACAGGCTACCTTTTATCGCGAAATAAGGGTCGAAGGGGTTGAAATAGGGGATGAAAGTTTGTATAAAGGCCCTCTGTTTTGAAGCTCTTCAAATATTGTGTTTAGGCTGACGATTAAAAATTAAAGTCTGTGTTTTTGATAATTCCACCATCCAAGCAGTGAAAAGAGGGATGAATGATAGAGTGGGAGAGGTGGGGCGGGGAGAGTGAGGGACAGAGTTAGATGGTGAAGGGAAGGAAGAGGGTGAAGGGGAGGAGGGAGGGAGAGAGGGAGAGAAAAAGGGCGACGACTTTGACTTTGACGAAGTCGCGGGCAGAAGCTAGTATAAATATATAAAAGATTGTATTTCAGTGTGAGCGACCGACGTGTCTCATTTGTCGAGTTAGATTCTCGAGCAGTCCGTGAAGAGCTGCACCCTAGACTAGCTACCCTCAGCCTTTCACTCTTGAGCAGCACTCGTCGTAGCGACTGACGCGCGACAACACATGTGTATTCAGAAACCAACACCAAGTTTTGGATTGTTATTCATGCCTGTTTCAAAAGTGCTTGCTTGTTAATAAAAAAAATCGGATAGAATTTTCATAATATAAATTGTCATGTAATTTAATTGGGACTAATGACTTATCAGATCCTGTAAACCTCAATGGAAAATAAAAATAAAGTCCTTATAAAGTTGTAGAAATAGCACGAAAATTTTATCAAATTTTATCAATAATCCCATCGCATTGGACCGGATATCCAAAGGTCGCGGGTTCGATTCCCGTCTGAGTATTGATCTGGTGCGAGTCGTATTTTTTCTAGTATATTATTTAGTATTGTATAAATAACCCAGGGTCAACATACTGTAATTTACAGTATGTTGGTACGATGAGGTAGCTAGGTCCTGGCCCTTGGGACTTCGTGGAGGAGTTAGTTTGGCCCTTAGGCTAAAAAGTTAAAGACTTATGAGATAACCCACCAGTCAAAAGAGACTGGTGGGTTACGGGAATATCTTGTAAATATTTTAACGTTGTCCCAAGAGAAGATAGCATCGAAGTGTGACTAATTTGTTTTTTGCAAAGATTTGCACGTCCGTCTATCATAATATTATCATCATGTATTGCTTTTCTCAGAAACTTAAAACGACATTATCTATCAGACAAGTCGTCTACAAAAAAAATGTCTACAGAAAAGTGAGCTATCCTCGAAAACTTAAGTTTACTCTTTTTTACGCTATTATGACGCAAGTCAATTTTTATTTCTTCTTTCATAATTATAATGTAAAGGATTGTAACAAACAAGGGGTCCTTTTGACGAAAGCTCTTTCAAAAGCCCTTTTAATTAAACACGTTCGTTGCAGACGTAATAGTTATTTATGCTTTATGCCCTCTGTGATCCCTAAAAGATGTCGTGTCGCGAAGATCGACAATTTCAATGGATATTTGTTTAAGGTCAAGGCAAAAGCCAATAGCATAGCGACAGTGGTGTGGGGTGGTGACCGTGGCATTCGCCTTCGTATGACGGACGTAAGGAAATGACTGTTTGAACTCATCCATTAGAGCCCAGGGTGGCCAGGCAAGATGGGGTTGATCGACAATAAAATAATCAACGGGAACAATGGTGGTTCAATTTAAAGTTTCTGACGAATGTTAGCAACGCAGGTTAATATTGAACTGTTTTGCTCTTTTACCTACTGTTACTGCAAAGAACTATATTTTACTGACCTCAGTTTCAGCTAATTTCTAACATTTTTATTTGGTCCTTCGAAGGAAGAATACGTTCGGTCGGAACTATGGAATTTTCATTTCAATCAGGAATAGATTAGTAAAGAACTAAGCTCACTTTTGAATAATAATAAACAAATATTATGTATCCTTGTTTTATAAATAAACGTCATTATGCTAGATCCCATCATTTTGATATCATAAAAATATGACAACACTACAATATCACTGGTATCTTTATAGCTAATAGCAACAATATCGAGAAGTACATAGTAAAAAGTGAAGTATCGACAAAACCTAAACCGGTGCTAGGTGGTTCCAAATCAGTCGGGCGGCCTTGCACAGCGGAAGCAAAGCTGGCAGGTAACGAAGGACGCCATGTTGACTCAGGGTTGGAGCAAACACCACCCTGGGTGACGCAACTTACACCCGCTCTAGTAAACAAAGTTGTCGCAGCTTAAGGCGCTCCGCAGACAGAGCAACTCAAGTTGAAGAAACTATCCATTTAGTTGAACTATAACATTTTTAAAGGTTCTGGCAGGTAACGAAGGATGCCATGTTGACTCAGGGTTTGAGCAAACACCACCCCTGGATGACGCAACTTACACCCGCTCTATCAACGTTGTCGCAACATAAGGCGCTTCGCAGACAGAGCAACTTCAGTTGAAGAAACTATCAATTATCAACTTTTTTAAAGTTTAATTAAAGGTTGCTAGTTACAGCAACAAAAGGACCAGGCTACTTATTGTCTAATTTCAAAATCTTCTATCGCAATCGCTTTCAGGATGTGACACGTTAATACTTCTTTTTGGTATAAATAAATGTAGCAATATGTCACATCCATCTGTCAAATGAATGCATTTGGGATAGATTATGAAATTAGTCAATAAGTACCCTGTTTACGGTGGCCGCGAAACCAGCGAAACTATTCTCCATCATTGAAATTTGCATCTAGAGTTGATGTCTGTGCAGTTTCTTTACGTTATGTGCAAACTAACAGTTAGTTGCGAGTTGCCTGTTGCAACAATACGGAGCTCAAAATTGTTCGGTCTGCGGAGCGCTTAAGGTTTAATTAAAGCAATTAATTTAAGTTCGATTGATCACTGATATGAGCCTTTGTTTTCCTTTGCAATCGCCTATAATATTTCAATGCTTATGAATGCAAATACAAAAATTTCATGAACTATAAACCACGCAGTAGTTTTATTAAAACTGACAATATTCTTGGCAGCCATAAAGCTCATATTGTGGGTTTGTGGGATCAAGAGTTAAGAGTCTTGCTTAAACTTTAAGTGAAAGGAGCTGGATTCCATTATTATTGGAAAATCAATACGAGTCTTTTCTTGAGGATGTATTCATGACAAGTCATAATGGCGAAATGGCTTATTTTTAACACGTTTTTATTAGTACTTTTCTTTCTGTTGGCATTCATCATTTTTTTTCTGTAAATATGTGTTGAGTGTCTATAAAGCGCTTATTACACCATCCTGAATGTCGGATCCGGAATTTAGTGTCCGATTTAGGACGGGAAATTCAGTCGCCAATTAGACCGTCCTGAATGTAGGATCCGATATCACAGCTTTACGATCATACAGTTGTTAAACGAATGTTCTTGTAGCCGTAAAAATACATAGCTAGGTAAATAGGAGGTATATGTAGGTAGCTAGGTAGGTACGTGTCATTTTCAACGCTAATCTGAACTAGTTTTTAACCGACTTCATCAAAAGGAGGAGGTTCTCAATTCCATTGTATACTTTTTTTATCGTTATTCGCGCGTATCTTCGACATTTATGGACTGATTTTGATGATTCTTTTTTTGTTCGATTGAGTTTTCTTGCGAGATGGTCCCATTTATTTTTTTTTCAAATCGGTTCAGTAGTTTTCAAGTAATCCCGAAAATACTATGACTTTTCATCAACTACCTTAACGACTTTGTTATTTATGAACCGAATTAGATGATTGTTTTTGTTGGGAAAGGGATACCTTTGTGTAGTCTTTTTAACAGACTTCAAAAAAGGAGGTATTCAGTTTGTATATGTATGTATGTTTCTCCGCGATTATCTCACGTTTGGCTGAGCCGATTTTACTACCTAAATAATATACCTACACTACTTAATACAGAAGGTACTTACACTAAAAATAAAAAATTGTTTAAACTAAAAAACCGACTTCAAAAAACCTGCCTCTAAATAGCAAGAAATAATATATAAATTATTAGATACGCAATATCATATCATTCTCATAATAAAACACGTCTATTGAAGTCGGGTGGGGCTTTTAGAATAAAAAAAGGAAGTTGTAGGTACTCCTGCCAGCCCCACCCGACTTAAATAGACGTGTTTTATTAGAACAATGATAATGCGTAGCTAATGATTTATATATTATTTCTTGCTTTTTAGAGGCAGATTTTTTGAAGTCGAACCTGCCATCCTACCATACTTGAAGGGTGTCACTGACAAGATTGGAAACATTCTGAAGCGAGCGTCAATCAAAACTTACTTCAAGCCGCCGAAGAAGATCAACCAATTCTTACGACCTGTCAAGTGTAATATCCCCCTTCAAGCCGCAGGCGTCTACAAACTAGATTGTGACTGTGGGCTCTCCTACATCGGGCAAACAAAGAGAAGCATAGGGACCCGGGTTAAAGAACATGTAGCTGACATGAAACATAGGCGCGATAACAAGTCTGCAGTGAGTGAACACGCCTTTGAGGGGCCCAACCATTATATTAGATTTGACAAACCCCAAATCCTTGCTAGGGAACGTAGATTCATTCCTAGAATGCTCCGCGAGGCTATCGAAATAAATAAATATCCTAATTTCAATAGAGATGATGGTTGGAAAATTCCACCAGCTTGGGACCCCATCATTCACAAGCTAAAGCCCCAAACACACACTGTAAGATCTAATGATACGGTTAGTTCCTTTTGCAAATAAATTAATTAATATAAAAGACGGAGGTCGGCCTTCCTCTCCAAGTTTTCTTTCGCCATTTCTTTCTTGGAGGGGCCTCCCAATTTTTTGAAATGGTAGTAGTTTCAGTAGATTCTCTCTTTTTAACATATAAAATTAAATTAAAACTAAACCAAAATTAAACTAATTAAATTTGATAAAATTTTAATTTCTGAACGTTATAAAATTCATCGCTTGAGGGTAGGCTCACAAGTAGCTTCAGTCCCCCGTGACCACGGCAGCTGCAAAGGTGCCGAAACGTCGGGAAAATCAAAAATCAAACCAAATACCAACTAATTACCAAAGTACTTTCAATAAAACCGCGCTAGTATCCGTTAAAAGTGTTTTATTTCAAGTCGGTTTATTTGTTTTTTATATTGATGTAGGTAAAAAAAAAAGCAAATCACAGAGTGACAACCCTTATATACTTTTAGTCGTTGCGCCAACTGTCTATCTAGACCAGGGATGCACAGACTGCGGCCCGCGGGCCACATGTGGCCCGTCGGCAACATGCTAGTGGCCCGCCAGCAAAAATATTTCCTCGTTCATATGAAAAAAAAACTTTTTTTTGGCTTTTTTATGTTTTTATGTTGTGCTGGTGGCCCGCCAATAGTTTATCATTTGCCCAAGTGGCCCATGGTCTCAATAAGTCTGTGCATCCCAGATCTAGACGAACGGCGCGGCGGATTTTTTTTCGCCAACATAAAAGGCGTTGACTGACTGTACTCTTTATGCTGTGGTACTACTGTGTCGGAGCCGAGCGTCCTGAATGCGATTACACTGTCCTAAGTGCTTCCGATTTAGCATCCGTTATGTCGGAGACAATTTCTATCCTAATTAGGATCCTAAATCGGATCCTAGCTTCCTGAATGCAATTACACTGCTCTGAATTTAGGAGCGACTTCATATCGGGTCCGATATTTAGGGTGATCTAATTAGCTCTTAAATGTTTATTCTATTAATTCTATTCTAAAATTATTCAGTTAGCAAAACCGCGAATAATTTATCAGCAGTTGTTTTTATAGCACGAACTTAAAGATTAGAAAAATGTACTTGTTTTTTTCCCATGTAATTAGTCTTTTAGAATTAAAAGCTTGGTAATTAAATGGACAGTTTAAATTGAGCTTACAAGACTGATTGCTCAAGTTCATTTAAAAATAGCCATAGCTTGACGTCATTGCATTAGCTGACAAAGTGGTGGCATGGGACCCGGGTAATCTCATTATCTTGATAAAATTCCTTGTCAGCATGAAACATGTTTATGGAATGAAATATTAAAACCATTAAAGATGTACGTTATATTTTCAGTAAGTTATATTTCTGTTGATAACCCTTCTCAGAAGGCTCCGGTTGGTTTGAAAATGAACTACGAAGTTAAACAACCCAAATATTTACGTATCGACATGACACATCGTAACATATATACAGGATGTCCCAAAACATTGCCACATGGAGGGAAAGTACCTTAAATATTGAAGAAAAGAAATTTTACTGATAGAAGACTTCATTTTATTTTTAAAAAGAAACGGAACTTGCATTCTAAGTTTTTTATTTAAATCGCATATTATTCGATACAAATCGATACAATCCGTAACAATTTAAATTTCAATGTTAAATATCATGGTCTTCCTTTTGTTTAAGATACTGTTTCATTTAAGAAAAAATAATCCTTATGAGTAACCCTTTCGATTGGTATCGTAAAAATAATAATAAAAAAATCGTTTTTGGTGGGTTCGATTTCTGCTTAAGGCAGGCGATTTTTCAAAAATCTTTGAATGCAGTTCCAATTATTTTTAAAAACAAAATGATGTCTTCTTTCAGTAAAATTTCACATCTTCAATATTTAAGGTACTTTTCCTCCGTGCGGCAAAGTTTTGGGACACCATGTATATCTGGTAAACACAGGGTTTCCAATAACGTTATCCTAAAAGGTAAATCTAATAAATGAAAGTCACCTGAAGTGACTCACGTAACTTGATTTCCATTTTCGTTCGTTTCGTTCGAATCACTTGGCTTATAATCGTTAACGCAAGCTGATTTCCTTGCCATGTCGTACCTACTACCTACGTAACACGATTTAGCGCTAGCACTCGGTTCTAACGAGATGTTTGTCTAGTTTCCGATTAATCGCTAGCTGAACGTTCGGCGGGAGTATTGTAAACAAGCACTATGAACGGCTACGGAAACGAGCCGCTGCTCAGACTATCAGGCAACCTACATTGCGACTAGTCTGTTGTTTCATTGATCAACATACCTATAACATCGATGCTTGTTTTGGGACAATCATTATCTTCCTTTCCTCATGCAGTTTAGTGTGCAGTGTTTTCCTTACAAAATTAAATGTTATTAATCATGTTTTCGGCTCAGTTGTAGCATGTTTACGTACTACTTTTCCTTGCCGAAACAAAATTTCATGATCAACTCTTATGTCCTTCAGAAGATCAGAAGCTAGTAGCATTTTCACTGTCGATTGTTTTGATTTTTACGTTTTTACGAAAACAATCGAAATCGATATACCTTATCACACTAATAGGATTCTGTCCACAATATATTTTAACCTTTTTCGAAAGTAATACGGTTAACCGACATGAATGACAAATTGGTAGAAGATAGGCGATTACAGTTATTTATAAGAAAATTTAGCTCGCACGTGATGCAATTTGCAATATTTATCTGTAAGTACCTATGTGTTAATAGATGTCGTAAATGTACGTATTAAGTTGGCAAGCCCTTCTGAGTACTAACAATCTCGCACATATTACCTACATGAGAATCAAGAAACAAAAAATTGGCACCAACTTAAAATTAAATTCGAATAAAGATGTATCATATTCATAATATTCCGCCATCTCGCTTCGTGTTATTTTCGCCCACACGTGACTCGATTCGAAACACGTTTCATAACAACGACGGTATAACGACGTTGTCGCGTATTCGTTACCAAATTGTGTTGTCGACCCCAGGCTTGATCACTAGCCACCAGATCAACTGCAGCCAATTTGGTACAAACATGTGGAGATTTTAACCCTTCTACACTAATTGGTTTTACAGATAGAGGTTCATTTACTTCTGAACTGCTCTCATTAGACAGCTTAACTTCAGCTTCATTAGTTTGCATTAGACTAGGTTGATTTTCCTTAACACGTGACCTTATTCTCGTGCCGGTGTTGCGGTATCTTTCACTTCTTTTTATAGACCTGTTTTAGTGGAGCGTACTGCAAACTTTTGTTTCCCAGCTGTCTGAAATTTAAGTGCTTCAGGCAATGCAGAAAAGCCAGTGCATTATTTTCTTGTTAAATTATTTTCTCATGCATATGAAACACGCGTTTAAGAAATATTGTTGTTTTAGGTTTGTTGTATTGGTCAATAGCATTGATTAATGCCCGGACTGAGGTACTTATCATCGATGGTTTATCGGAGGGGTCCTCATTATCTAGTTTAAAGGGGGTAAGTCGTAGTAGGATAAACTATATTTTCAACGTACGAAGAGAATATACCTACATGGGTATGTCTATTGATTATTTTGAAATAATATCCATTATATTATTTATATACGAACAATATACTTGGACTGATTAAAGTTAGATAGGTATCTCGAATTTTATCAGCGAATTTATTATTCATTATCTAGGGTAAATAACAATTTGATTACATTTAACTTAGTTCGGAGATCATTCCCGCGGGCCTTTACTTCAACTCGAGTTGATTTAAGCCCCATTTTGAGGCCAAAATAATTCAAATCAATTATACGTCTTTCGATTCTCATCTCAAATTTTCAATTAACTAAAGAAATCGCTTCCAACTGTCGTTAATATCAGAAACCGTTAACAAACCCAAGGGCAACACTTAAAGGGTGAAGGACGACTTCCTTTTCAAAATAAATGTCATCGAATTAATTATTTGGAAAAGGGATCGGTGAAAATAATGTGAGCTGTTAACGTTTCATAGAGAACAACGGTGCTTACATAAATTGTGAAAAGTATTCGTCGAATTCTTAGTTATTCTCAACACAGCTTGACCGATCAAAACATCGTAACGTAACGTACGTTAGTACTTATTATATTCTGTGGTGACGTTGGCATTTACAGTTGATTAGAAGCAGGCCAAGAGGTTTCCCGTCAGAATGTGTCAATTTGAGTGGAGCTGCAGTCCCGCAATGATGTCGACATCGCCGGCCGCAACATTTTATGTTTGATCGTTGGGCTGTAAACTGTCTATTGTACGCTAACAATAAATGTTGTTCTGTGACGAATTATTGCCTGCAAGTTATTTGACGAATCACACGAATAGACAGCAATTTATGTAATTATCAACGTTTACAATTCTAAAAGATAACGATTCTGAAATAACAGTATACTGTAATGTTTGTGTACCGATTGAAAATACGACACTTTTAAATGACCTAGAAAGATGCTTGGGACGATCTTACCACAAAAGCATGGGAATGGGCGTTGAGAAAAGAAAATCAAGAAATAGAATTCAAGATGCTTCTTAAATTCATAGACTGTGTCAAAAGTGAAAATTTAATAGTAGCATGAGTTACGTTTGGATGAGAGCCAAAAAATTGGTAAGATAAAAACATATCATAGTTTATTTGTTTTGTGAAACGCAGAAGGTTGATGAGAAGTATTTTTCACATTATTTAAAATTTCAACTACTTACTGGCAAGATTACATTAACTGCTAACCATTGATAAATGAAAAATGAATAGGTACGTAAAACTTTGAGAATACGGTTTTTTTGCAACTGTCATTTTAAGGAAGAAAATATCCTTTTGAAGCGACCCATATTTCTTTGAATTAAAAGATCTTCAAAGAAATCACAAAGAGGTCTCACTCAAGCTTTATTGTTTCCATTCAAGGGAGAGGTTTTTATTACTTGTTTAATAATAAATAATCCGTCGTCGGGTCGTCTTCTCATCAAAACTTCGCTTTCTTGCTTCAATATTACAATCTCCAAGCTCTTTTAGATAACACCGAAGACATAATATTTTACCATAACTTTACAGATTTGTGTTTCAGTTTCATATTGCAAATTGGTTTGGGTTTGTTTTATTTTATTAGTTAACGTCAAAAATAACAGATAGCTTTCCAACCGTCCTCATAAACAAGCAACGCAATCCATCAATCTCAAAGTTCAGTCACAACTTTTTTTGGGATGTCCTAGCCTAGCTAGTCAGACGTACACCCCACCGCGGTCAAAGTCACTAGTTTTAATGTAAGTGTATCTATTTATATTATGTCCAGTAGAGTGTGTCTACATGACATGACGTTAGTTTCGAGGAGCAGATGTCTCGTGACACAGGCCATGCGGCCCAGAATAGACTCCGGCGCCTAACCTTCGCAAGCCTTGAACTGCAGGTGTGCTGCCAATTTATGTGCTAATATTATTAGTAGCTATGTGTCATAATCATAACATAACCAATAATCATAACAGCCGTTATTTAATGGAATACATTACTGATATGAAACTTGGTATAGGATTAATAGACACAGCAAGTGTTGAGTTTATTGAATCTACAGCTAAAGTATTTGTTTGTGCCAGTTACCATATCACCGGACTGATGTCAGTCAATACTTGACATCGGTTGACGTGCATCGATTGATGTACTGGCTTTCGCTAAATTTAAAATCATTTATTCAGTCTAGGCTGTTATAAGCACTTGTGAATGTCAAAGAAGCTACGCCATCGGTTCGCAAACCCAAAGCGGGAGACCTTGTAACGAGAAGAACCGGCAAGAAACTCTTCAAGGGCCGCTTTTTCGATTTCGATACAGAGGGCCTAGCCAAAGTAACATTGGCAAATCTTCGTTATCGCTTCGCTTTCGACACATGTATGGGATTGACATAAGGTTTCGTTAACAATCGAATTTTAAAACGTCAAATCCATACATGTTTCGAAGCGAAGCGTAAACGAAAATTTGGAAATGTGACATTGGCTACAGGCTCAGATTCGATTTCAGCGATTTCCATTTCACCGTCAGCATTCTAGACATATCGATACAAAAGAAATAGTTTTTTGTCGTCGAGACCTTGAACTGAAGTGAACCGATACATTCAATTAGGGCCAATGCTCTGTCGTCTGTAAATACCAGTCGCGAATATCGCGATTATTCTGACTATTCTGATCCATTGAAAATCTGAAAAATTACAATGCCAGCCACCCACCACCATCGAAAATTCGAAATCAGATAGGATATAAACTAAATTCCTAAATAAGTACAACATTATAGATCTTCTAGATGTTATTCTTACGAGTTATTAGGTTTTAGATTGAGCAAATAATATCTATGAATAGATAGGACTTCATAGCTATAGATAGCTGCATTAAACTAGTAAAGAACAAGTTTTGAGAATTTCTCAAACACATGTATAGGTTTCATCCTAATTACAAATGTCTGGAGCACATCTTGAAAAAGCAGGTGTTTCTTGGCACGTAAATAAAAATAAAAAATAAAATAAAATAGTTTATTTGTCGTTAACGAAATACATTTTTATAAATAGTAAGGACCGATGCCAACTTTTAAGCCTCATTTGGCCTGTATCAGAAGGCACCGCTCTTCCATAAAACAGGGTTTATCATAAAAAACTTAAAACTTTAAATCATAAAGACTTATTGAATATTAAATTTAGGAACTAAGTTACTTATTATTATTTACTTTTACTACCTTAATTATATTATAAACAACTATATTAAACTAAAAACGACTATTGTACGTGCGTGTATGTGTGTGTGTGTGTGTATGTATGCCTGTGTGTGTGTGTGTGTATGTGTGTGTGCCTGTGTGCATGTGTTTGTTTGGTTTGTGTAATGTAAGAAGATAATTAGTTTAGTAAAGCCTCAATATCATCATAATTTTTTGATTCTAGCCATTCAGTGAGTAGCCTTTTGCACTCACAGTATTGCTTGCTATATATATCTATTTCCATGTTTATTGTGTTATAAAGATGTATCGAACGCCGATTAAATTCCCTAGAAGCAAATACAGTATTTATTCTCGGAACATCCACAACCATACGTTTTGTTCTTTTGTTCGTGATGTCCGGATTATATGGTAGTGATTTATGTTTCCTTAAAATTGATTGTATGATATAAAGCTTCCTAACAGAGTGTAACTTACTAATTTCATAAAGGCGATCCGTTGGAAAACGTCTTTTTTTAAAATGCATGACTTTAATTAGATTTCGCTGTGCACGTTCTATATCCAAAAAATGACTTTTAGCTGCCCCGCCCCACACAGGAATGCAGTATATCAGGATAGACTGAACCAATGATACATATATGTCTCTGAGGAGATCCTTTTTCGAGTTCTGCGAGTCATCAGCCGCTCTCGGTACCACATACCTAAGCGTCTTAAATATCCAAGTAAGCTTCCTGATTCTGGTGATAACATATTCTAAGTGAGGATACCAAGACAAACGCTGATCCACAAAAATACCAAGATATTTCGTTTGTTCAACCTTATTAATAATTGGACAGTCACAAGTAACGCTACTTGCAGTTCTGTTGCAGCTATGTATTTTAATGTTAAATTCGTTGTTAGGTTGATTATTGTTATAGATGCTAAAACAAATGTAATTGGTTTTAACGGTGTTTAATGTAAGAAGATTATTACATAACCACTTATTTATCTTCTCCAATCCACACTCAGTTCTATACCTAACATCATCCCAATTATCTCCGGTAAAGACGACAGCAGTGTCATCGGCGTAAGAGAAAATTTTTGCATTAATAAGATGCAAGTCACAGATGTCATTTATATATATAAGGAACAGTGTGGGACCAAGTACACTTCCCTGTGGCACACCGTACGATACCACTGACTCTTCACTTATGTAGGAATCTAATTTAACCCGTTGCCTCCTGTTAGATAAATAATCTTTGAAAAGTTCGAGGGGAGATCCCCGTATACCAATCGCTTCCAGTTTTTGTACAAGAATGGGGACAGAGACAGTGTCAAATGCATTTTTTAAATCTAGAAAGACTGAGACACATTTCTTATGTTTGTCAAGCTGCTCAGTTATCAATGAACTTAGTGCCAAAACTGCATCTTCAGTTGATCTACCTTTTCTAAAGCCATACTGAGAAGGGGATAACACATCATATTTACTTAGATAGTCGAGTAGCCTAGAATTCAGTATTTTTTCTATTATTTTAGATATGGCCGATAAGACTGAGATTGGTCTATAATTATTAACACTGTCTCTATCACCAGCCTTGTAGACTGGAGTTACGATTGATTGTTTCAGTGAGGATGGAAAAACTCCCTGATTAATGCAGAGATTTGCAATATGAGTAATTATAGGTACAATTTCTAATCTAGCATATTTTAAAAAGCTGGTAGGAATATTATCCCAGCCTGGTGCACTATTTGATTTCAATGACATTAGTACGCGGTTAACCTCATCATGATCTGTTTCTAGCAGGACAAAAGAGTTAGCGTGGCGAGGTAAATTTCGGATATAGGTATTATAATCGTCCAAATTAGGTTGTATTTTTTGAGCCAGCTGTTTACCGATGTTTGCAAAGTAGTCATTGACAAAATCAGCAGAGGCTGTTGGAGATGGTTTAATGTTAAGTAATTCTGTGCTTTTACATTTGTTATTACTAGTATATGTGATATTCTTAATATTCTTCCACAATAATTTATTATTTTTAACAGACTTAGCCAAAACATCCCTTTCATACTGCCTTTTGATTTTCTTTATAAGATTATTGCAGTAATTTCTATACCTAATATATGTTATTTTGTTTACCTCATTAAATGGTTCCTTTTTAACCTTGAGTTGTAATTTATTACGGTTATGAATACATCGTAAAATTCCGGATGTGATCCAAGGCTTAAGAATACGACATTTCCTCGGAATAGTCTTAGTCACAGTATTTTCTTTAATAGTTTCCATTAATTTAGAAATTAAACCTTCAATCACTAAGTGGGGATTATCGCAATACAGTAATTCCGCAAGATTTTTATTTTTTAGGTACGTTAAGGCGGATTCAAAGTTAATAGTTTTACTTATTTTACACGCAGGTAAATGGTTTTTATATTTTGATAGAGCAAGAAATGTCGTGAAATGGTCAGTAGTGCTAGTCTCTAACACAGCTATTGAGGCCTGAAATTTTGTTTTATTTATTTTTAACATAAAGTGGTCCAAGCAGTTCTTTTCTCTAGTAGGTATTGTATGACCAGAAAGTATGCCATAGAGTGACAACATATTCAAGTAATTAATCCGGTTTTTTTGTTCTTGTGGCGGTTCTACAGATTTAAGAGTAATGTTAATGTTGATGTCACCCGCAATTATAATGCTTTTGGCAGAATTAAGTGTATCTAGATGAGTACTCAGTGAATTAATAAAATCATCCGCGTTAGCGTAGGAAGGAGAGCGATAAATACAAAGTATTGTGTTATTTAAAATATCAAGTTGGAGACAAGATGCTTGGAAAAGCTTTATTTCACTTACTTTATGCTTCAAAGTATTTTTTACGTAAATTACCACACCGTCGTTCTGGTTTGTTTTATGTCTTGTGTGATATGACTGATAGTTCGGTAATTGTGGTATAGGTTTATTGTAGTCAATTCTGCATTCAGTTAGAACAATCACATCAGTATCAAAGGCAAGGCCTGATAAGGTTATCAAGAAATCATCAAAATTCTTATAGATGCTTCTAATATTTTGTGAAACCATGGTAAAATCGTTTTTTTTTACATTAATATGATTTTTAAGTTGCATGACATCGCATTTAAAAGAACGCGCTATTTCCAGTGCGTCTATTTCATTAATGGTGTTAATTGTGTCACCCATTACCTTGAAAGAACATATTTAAGCAAGTCGGTTCTAGAGTGGTACATCCTAGATACATCAATGTTACTACGTTCGATGTTTCCATAATTAAAAGAAATCCATAAATAGTGGAATGAGAGTGATTTTTTATGATGATAAACAAATAGTTTTTCAAAAAATCTTTTGTTATTATAAAATTGAAGCCTCTGTGTTTTAGTGTACGTATGTGTCGTTTTTATAAACGTTAGAGAAAACAGTGTGTATATGTGTGATTGTGTATATATAAAATATGTATAATTATAGGTATAATTAAGTGTGCTTGTGTGAGTGTGTGATGTACTGCAAGCACGCGAAGATATGTGTAAGTGTAGAAGAAGCACGTGAGATCTAGAAATAGTCTGTCTGTGTTATTAACTCCAGAAGACCTTGAATTCTAGACTACTTGATTAAAAGTATCTTTAAGTAGGTAACTTTATCGCGCGTTATACTTTTATGAGGTAGCTAGTAGCTACCATACCAATACCAAGTACTTAGCCGTAATTGGCATAATATTGACCTGAGCACAAAGAACAAAACCTTTTATAAAATAGATTAACGAGAAATACACAAAAATACTAGATAGTTTGATAGCTATACAAATGATAATGAATATCATTGACTTTAAACTTTTAAGTCAGAGCAGACTGAGGTATACTTCAACTACCCTACTTACAAGATTACATTATAAATGGAAAAGATTGCGTGTTTTTCAATATAAAACTCATCAAATCTTGTCTCAGGTGTACAGACGAATTTCTAAATTATGAAAATCATTAGTATACTTTAAACTTTAATAGTGAAGATGTTATAAACAAGTTGCAAATAAAAATCAACGTTCAGTCATTGTCGCTAAATTGAATTCCCAAAAGTAGGTGTAATATAAGCTAATAGAGCGTGTTGCGACATCCGCCCTTGAACTGAAAACCCGCCTTTTGTCAGCCCCAGCCTTAATGATATCATTTACGACACTACTGCTTAATGCTGCCATTAATTTCATCGAGCCTTTCGACATTATTCAAACTGATAGTCTGGGAAAATATAGCCATTATAACGAACGATAGAACCCCACGTTATAACAATCATCGTTGATAAACTTCAAATCTTAATTTTCGAAACGTAACCCATATTGTTGAAAATCATTTGAACAGTTTCTTTGCTTTGGATCGTTAAAAACGTTATCCGAAGGTTTATAATTAAAATAATTACATTGATTGATATCATAAATTTAATATTTGCCAATTTTATCTTTCATGGCCACTACTTCATTTACATCTTCACTGTCTAATTTAACTTCCGTTATCTGCGAGTCCCAAGTATCTTGAGATAATATTAATACTTTCGGTGACCCCGGATTCTTTCCGTTTTTGGGTTAAGGTGAATCGAATAGGGTAACGAATAAATGTGTGGTTAGTGTTAACGGTTTGTAACTTTGGATATCATTATCTTGTTTTCGTATTGCGTATGGAATAGCTCAGTCAGCGCCAGATCAGTCAATGTTATTGATTCGAATTAAATTTTGATTTGATTCGCAAACTTTTAACAAAGTTTGCCACTGGACGGATGACTAAATGTTAGTTTCTCCGTCTTTCGCAATATCAATAAGAAGTTTTTGAATCCCGGATTCTTCTCCTATAGTATGTATGTCACTGACTGACAGCTGCATTTCGCATCAGAAGACCGACTAACTACTTTCTAGTCCACTGTGATCTACCCACAACCACAAGTAGGGTTTTGATCAGGATCTGCACTACGGCACTACGGACAGTCGTCGTACATTTATCAGAGGTTCATACATTTGTAAATAAATAGACACGCACATGTCACACAATTTTGTAGGAGGCAATGATAGAAGCGCTCGCTGATTTATGTTTACTTCCTCGAGAGATAAGTATTGCAAATATTTGCTAATAACGTGTAACCTTAACATTACACGCTTTATCTCGTCTCGTATCTTGAAACATCTTGACACGTTTAAGACTAGAAACGCGGTTTTTAATATAACTGTTGTTTTGGATGTTTTGCAATTGAAGACAAATGTATTCAATTACTTATCAGTCTTCAATTGTGAAAGAACCCTACATTCTAAAGAAATTCTAGAGAGATTTGAGCCGGATCGATGGCAATGTTGAACATTTCAACATAAACACAGTATTGTATAGTTTCAATACTTCCAACGAAGATGTCTTCGCTAGAATATCGTAGTAGGTATATAGTCGACGACTGGTCATTATCGTTTGTGTAATCTCCACGAAACGAGAAAGTTAGCGATTGCTACAATATCCTTAACCAATGACGAGAAAACCTGTTCCAAATAAAGAGCTGTTGCCAAAATTCTTGAAGCATAAACAATGCCGCGTCGCAGTATCGCTGGCATCATTTTTCAACAAGGTGATATAATCTGTCATCTGTCAAACCCTAATTTGCGTAACAACTAATCACGATGTCAATGCCCTCGCATTAACGTTTTTTCCTCATTCTTTCAACATAATGGCAGTAACATAACCGTTAATACCAAACAGACTTCCATTTCATATATTGAACATGCCGGAGCTTAACGTGAAGATATAAGGACGCAAAAGGAAGTAACATTTTTGGATGTAGTACGAATAGAATTAATTAATACACGAGTCGTTTCGCTCGTGTCTGTGATTAACTAGGATATTAGTTCTACTTTAGGTCAAGCTTATCCGGAAAGTTCTTTGAGAATTCGTGATAATGCTTCACCCGGGGATTACTTTTGCACAGTTTTGGTTTTCCTGGTTGATATATGTAGGGATTACTTTTGCACAGTTTTGGTTTTCCTGGTTGATATATGTAGGGATTACTTTTGCACAGTTCTGGTTTTCCTGGTTGATATATGTAGGGATTACTTTTGCACAGTTCTGGTTTTCCTGGTTGATATATGTAGGGATTACTTTTGCACAGTTCTGGTTTTCCTGGTTGATATATGTAGGGATTACTTTTGCACAGTTTTGGTTTTCCTGGTTGATATATGTAGGGATTACTTTTGCACAGTTCTGGTTTTCCTGGTTGATATATGTACGTACACGACTAATGTGAACTATATTTTATATTCTTGGCTTCAACTAGTTTTTTAGTTCGGTATGGGAATCCTCTACAGAATGCTAGCGATGGATCAAGAGGGCAACAGCATTATCAACAAGGTTGCATTCTGAAGGTTTCGCGTGTCGCCGAGATATTCGAGTCTGGCGGGACCGGTTAACCTCAGCATTCGCGGCGCTTCGCTTCCGACCGGCTGCCTGTCTCGAAGAAACGAAAGTGAAGAACGTGACTCGTCAGCCTGTTTGAAACCTCTAGACATTCTTCAGGAATGGCAGGATAGTTTTGCTAATTCATAAATCGTCGACCAGTCGGCGCACTACCAGAACATGGCGCTAGTGTAGATGTATAGACCTGTCGTTTTGTTGTTTTTGTGTTTGCTATCATTTTTTGGATGTTGGATGCGATTTTTCGTAAATATCAATCTTCCAACACACTTTGGTTTTCTTCAATCTTTAATTCGTTTACTGTGTGACTTCCATAATAGTTATTTATTAGTATCAACATAAAATTTTTAAGATATAAGTAATTTAAATAAATGGGAAAATCGGGGATAAATGCCCGTACAAAGGTCTCCAGCAGCAGTAGCGCCACCAAGCGGGATATTTTTGTGAAATCCCGCCATTGGGAAAGTTTTATAGTTTAGCGATGGAATATGGGGAAGAATGGGTGTATTATACCTATGTATTTAGAAGGCGAAAGATTTATAAACTAAGGAACCAGCTATGTATAAAATTACAGTAAATAAATTTAGACATCAACCCCAGTAGAAGTGATCTAACAATCTATATGAAGCTGTAGATCCAGTAAGGGCATATTGTCAAGATTACAATTGTCACCGAGGAACCAGAGGGCCTAGCTAGCCAAAGTAACATTGGCAAATCTTCAATATCGCTTCGTTTTCGAAACATTTCACGTTTCGTTAACAATCGAATTTTAAAACGTCAAATCCATGTTTCGAAAGCGAAGCGATAACGAAAGTTTGCAAATGTTACTTTGGCTAGGGGGGCTGATCTGGGCCCCTATTTTTGAATCGCTCGTCTGGCGTCGAGCGCTCTTTTCTACTGATTTTCGTTCGACATTTGACTCAAATGTATGGAGATCGAGTCGAATGTCGAACGAAAATCAGTAGATCTAGCGCTCGACGCCAGACGAGCGATTCAAAAATAGGGGCCCTGACTATTTGCTTTCTATTCGATTTTTTGGAGGATGAAAATAAGGATTATAGGAAGAAAGATATTATTTAAGCATGTTAATTTTAATAGGAACAGATTTAATCCAATACAAAACTCGAAGGTCCAGACGAGCGATTCAAAAATAGGGGCCCTGACTATTTGCCTTCTATTCGATTTTTAGAAGGATGAAAATAAGGATTATAGGAAGAAAGATATTATTTAAGCATGTCAATTTTAATAGGAACAGATTTAATCCAATACAAAACTCGAAGGTCCAGACGAGCGATTCAAAAATAGGGGCCCTGACTATTTGCTTTCTATTCGATTTTTAGAAGGATGAAAATAAGGATTATAGGAAGAAAGATATTATTTAAGCATGTTAATTTTAATAGGAACAGATTTAATCCAATACAAAACTCGAAGGTATTCCCATTGCGAAATTAAAAAACCCATTCCAACGGTTGAGAAAGATTTATATTTGTAAAGTTACAATGAAATTAAAATTTCAAAAGAAGTTATCGTTAACTTTGCTGACCTTATTGCAAAAGAAATCAAAATAGAGTTGATTTTTTTATTACGACACTTTTATGTACCTTCTTGGAACGACATTACAAACTCTTTGTTACAATAAGGTTTCAGAGGCTGAAGACCAAGAAGTAGGTTTTAAGTGCACTACACACAACGATGATTGAAGACAGACAAATGCAGTTTCACATAGCGCTTCAAAAGGAATGGAGTAAGCTCGGATTTCTCCGCGATGTGTCGTCGTGTCACTCTAGACAACTTTCCTGATTGCGCTCTCGTCTCGGCCTATTTTGTCAACTGGCATTTCTAGGGTTCGGTACCCAAAGGGTAAAAACAGGACCCTATTACTAAGAATCCACTGTCCGTCTGTCTGTCTGTCTTATTTTCTAATCAAATTTCTACTATGGTAAAGGGGTTTATGTAAACATATTTATACTTATGTTAATTTCTACCACCAAGTTTCTGAATTAATATTCATCTAATTTCTAATTAATTAATCAAAGTTATTTAATTAATAGCAATTAGTTATACTCAGCCTCATTTCTCCGATATTCTCAACTCGAATCATAATTTTACTTTCAAAACACGTTTACTTTTAGAACAAAATGTTTTTGTTTTGATTCGTTCATAGTTATCGAACATTTATTTAGTTCACAGATAACATATTTTTACAAAGTATGAAAAAACAATAACATTGCTAATGTGTTGCATAATTTATTTTTGGCATAGGTTATATCAATAAATTATAAGTCCAACATCAGCAGTAGCTGTCCACTTGGCCGGTGCACAGGCAACATTATCTCCTTTCGCTTTCACTGCGATGTCTGTGATGCTATGAATTATTCAAACACTAAATAATTCATTGCGAAATTTATACTAACTTAAAACGGTAAGTTGCACCAAAACGCTGTTAAAGTTAAAGTTTTCGTCAAATGATAATACTACCTATTTGTCACGTCAAACTTGTCAAAGGACATCATGCTGGCTTTTTTTGGCTAACTTGTGCTTAACCGGTACTTTAACAAGCTTGTTATTGTTAAAGTTAGATGGTGCAACTGAGCCTAAGATTTACGATGTTAGTTTCCAAAAATCGACTATGCGTGAGATGCTTTTTGTACCAAGAAATGCGTTATATGTAGGTTCACCTCACATTACATACTTTGATTAAGTACTTCTGTATAAGACTGTCTGCTTGTAATTAGACCGACAATGTGACCTGCAGTATTAGGCCAGACGACAGGTGGTTTCAGATAGAAAAAGGTCGGAATTTAATGAAACTTGGAGATGTTGTTCAGGGATGGTTAATTAACATTTTGTCAAGTTTTGGACCTCGAGGACCCTGTGCAAAAAGAGGAGGGGGGGGGGGGAGAACTGCAAAAATCTCGACCTTTTGTCAGTTTTTCGTCAATTACCTTTTTTTCTTACATCCTACGACAAAAGCGTTCAGAAACATTTTGAAGTCCGTGAAATTATCTACAATTTGAGTACTCACATATGTCTGTATGTCAATTCTTTACTGAGATAATTATGGCGCTTCGCAGAAAATATTATTTTCCGAAATTCGCTAAAAATACCTTAAAAAAGCAGAAACCAACCTTATTTCTTATTTTAATAATAATAATTGTTGTTATTATGGTCTCTTGTTAGAATAACTAATTTTGAACCCCCCCCCCCCCAATCCCCCCTCCCTTCCCCACCTAACCCCAATTCTCAAAAGCTTATTTTCTACTGTAATTTCATATCAACCATATATCATGTCGGTAATATTGGTATTGACATTAGTTACTTTTTAGACCGATATTCCCTCTCCCTCTCCTTCCCTCCACTACATAATTGTTCCAGGGTAGGTAAAAAAAGACGTAGTCCTTTCGTAAACAAAATTAATGATATTAACAAAATTAAGGTTTTGACAAAGTTTACAAGGCAACAGAGATATTGTTGAAAGGTCTCTCATACATAGTAGGGTACGCATTTGTACTCATTACAGTTCCTGTCGAGATTTTTTAGCCGTTGGTTCTGCTTCTAATTGCTCGTCGTCCTCCTGCACAATCAGGCTGTTAAGGACGTCCTCGCCGTCGTCGTATTCGTCGATTATGTCTGGCGAGTCCTCCTCGTTCAAATCAGTTGCAGGGGCGTTTTCGCAAGAGTGGCCTGTGCAGTACTTGCACATAGCTGAGCATCTAAGACCTGCTTTCTTGCAGCTGCAAGCTCCGGTGCTACAGCCTTTGCTGCACTTGCAGGAAACAATTTGGAGGATGTTATCTGGCGCAGCATTTTTCGTTGTGGGGATTGGTAGTACCCCTCGCGTGGTTAGGCTCCAGCCCCAAACTTATGGGCGAAGTTCATTACCTAACCACGCTTGTACTTGCTGGTAAGTGCGGAGGGAGTGGTAATTGGCAGCGTCCCTTGTCGGTGGTAGGCGGGCTAGTTCCAATTTAGCCTTGGTTGGTTGGTTGGTTTCTGCTTTGGTTTCTGCTTTTTTGAGGTATTTTTACTGAATTTCGGAAAAAAATATTTTCTGCGAAGCGCCATATCTCAGTAAGGAATTGACATGCAGACATATGTGAGTACTCAAATTGTAGATAATTTCACGTACTACAAAATGTTTCTAAACGCTTTTGTCGTAGGATGTAAGGAAAAAAGGTAATTGACGAAAAACTGACGAAAGGTCGAGATTTTTGCAGTTCTCCCCCCCCCCCTCTTTTTGCACAGGGTCCTCGAGGTCCAAAACTTGACAAAATGTTAATTAACCATCCCTGAACAACATCTCCAAGTTTCATTAAATTCCGACCTTTTTCTACCCAACTCCACTTCTTGCGACTTGTCGACCGGACTATATGTATACCAACGACCATTAAGGTTCGCCCTCTCGGGTTCACGTGATTCCCGCAGGAGCTGTTTCAGTCGCTAACCGGACCCATTTCAGAAACTGTCATAAATAAATAAATAATAAATAAATAAATATTTGACAACATACATTGTTCCGATTCCAAAGTAAGTAGCTAAAGCACTTGGTGTTATGGAAATCAGAGACAACGGTGGTATCAAAAACACCCAGACCTGAGACAATATTGAAAAGATAATTTTCTACATTGACCCAGCCGGGGATCGAACCCGGGACCTCAAGAGATGGTGACGCCTTGAAAACCGGCGTGCAAACCACTCGACCACGGAGGTCGTCATAATATATATGAAATAATATACATAAATGTCATAATTACCGCAGCAATTTGTGTATTTTTAGATAGACATAGTTCGGACTTAAGTTGTCAGGAACACAACATTTCACAATAATCTCCAAACCCATATAATAACACATGTCTATCAGCCATTTTTGATGTCCCCACTGCTGGGGCACAGGCCTTCCTTATGGGTGGTAAGGAGGATGGGCCATAACCCACCACGCGGGCCCAATGCGGATTGGTGGGTGTAACCGACTGCAAATGCAGCCGGGACCAACGGCTTAACGTGCCTTCCGAAGCACGGAGGAGCTCGAGATAATAAATTTTTGGTCACCCATCCCATGACCGACCCTTGCGAACGTTGCTTAACTTCCGCAATCGCTGGGCCAGGCGCTAAACCACTGCGCCACCAAGCTCCTCAAATAACACATGTTTCGTGTTATTTACCAACATTTTTATCTAATACTTTTTGATATTTATTATTTTGTTTGATCTTGACTATAAAGCAATATAAAACTATAAATAACTCAACCGACCAAAAGCATAAAATAAACAGTTCTAATTCACAAATGTATTCTCATCTAAATATGTTAATAATACGTTTTACTTTCAAAGCGAGCTCAGGCGAAAGAGGCCATTATTATTTGGGCCATCGTTCCCGAGAATAAAGAAGTGTTTTTAACGTTGATATAAGAGTTTTTGAATAAAATGTGTAATAACATCACCGACTTTTGGGCGACCGATTGTAGCATGGTATATTATCTGATAAAAAATCATGCATGGCCTATCGACGCTTAAGAACCAAGCCCATTTTATCTACAAAAAGTCGACTTCACAGGAGACGAAAAAAAGTTATTTTTTTCTTCAAACAAAAGCTTAATTAGTTCTGAAATTACTGTAGATAGCTGGTATTTAGTTAAAATTAGTTACTTAGGTGGTATTGGTATTTTCTCATAACTCCTTATTTAATGCTAATTTGAGGTAACTGATAAAAGGAAGCGATGCGTAAATCAACCATAAAAATAACTGCATTAAATAGTAAATATCGCCAAAAGTGTAGATAGATGGTCTTGGTTCTGCGTCGATATGTTGCGCTGCGATATGGATGCTCTACACAAGTTTGCACTAAAAAATGCTTGGTGTTACGTTATTTGAAGTTGGTGATACTTCAAGTTATTAGACATCGTCAGACTGTGGGAAAAAACGTTTAAAGAAGCTAGTAGAAGCTTCTGCAGAGTTTAGCTCAAAAGTCGTTGATTCGTGTACCAATGTTGACATCTTTTGTTTAATTCACATATCTCATGTTAGTCTCAAGAAGCGATAAGTTTTTTTTACGTATTTTCTATACAGAAATATTCACTATAAGTACTTAATCAAATTCACATAATTGACATGGGTTCATCGTCAATCTAGCATGGATTGAGGGATTTCGCCCTTAACGCTCTGCTGGGTGCTCAATCGGACGGGCGAATCAACCTCAATACGGGAGAACAGAAAAAATAAAAAATAAAATTACCACCCATGCCCAATACTTGATCTTAGACTCGGTGAAAGTATGTTAAAATAGTAATTAGATCAATAATAAAATAAATAAATAAAACAAAATAAAGATAATGAGATACATAGATAATTATTTAGAAAACATAATACTAAATATTGCTGAAGCGGATTTCATATTTTCATAGAACTATGAAACGTTAAAATTTGTTGCCTACAAGAACTATTTGAAGTGAATTTATTTAACACTTATTTAAGGAGTCTGCAGAAGACTCTAGACTAGTCTACTTAGATCTCCGAGATTCTGTATTTTGTATTTAAGATAGTTATTGGAGTTACTTGATTTAACACAGGCATAATAATAGATCGAATAGCTAGACTAAACACTAAGTACTGGGTTTTTATAAGCTTTCAATCATATAAAGTCGACAAAAATGGATGATTGGATAAGTGCACTTTAAATTGCGGGGGCTATAAACAATGATTAATGAAAATGGACAAAAAACAAGAGAAGAAAGTTGACTTTAGTAGCTTACGTTACGATATAGCAAAACACTCAATACTCAAATTCCGAACGCTGAAAACTTTTAAGTGTGTTAGCCTACGCACACTCACACACGCTTCCTGTGAGTTTCGACGACCCTAAATATTGATTTTAAAACGATAACTATAGATACCCTATAGTAGGTATTAAAAAACAAACATTAGCCCATCACAGCAAACAACTTGTATCCAGATGGTATTACAAACATTTCACTCTAGAATTCGACCCAGTTTAGAAGTGCAGACGCACTGCCTCATCAGCATTGCGCAATTCAAGAAGATAATTTAAAGTGTTCATTTTGTGGACGCTACTATAGCACCTATCGCAAGCTTATTTATGAAAACGATAAACATTTGCAAGTATTTTAGCTGGTCCTTCGAGCCGTATGTCACGACATTTGCAGTTTGCACTAAACAACATAACACACAAAACATTGTAAATAAGAGATAAAGTAGACTTACCTATCGCCGCTACAGGTAAGCAGTTAAAGCAGTCTGTGAAGGTTTTCCATAGCTTGATGTTATACCTTCGTTTACACTCATCGTAGAACCTGTAGACAAACACAATATTCACTTAAACCATGTTTACAACTGAACTGAACCTGTGTAAATATTATTATTTCCGTCAACACTCTACAATACAAGTTAAACTTCAAAACTTTTATGTAATTGTAGGTTATGTTACTCAACTTTTAAAATAATACCTATGGCTGAAGTAGCATTACTAATTTCCCAGCAAAAATGTGTTGCCAGAACAAAATAACACAAAAGGAAATAGTATATTGCTAAGTCTAGAAATAAACACACGTGTTTTTTCATCACAAACCTAATAAAAATAGATTAGATAAATACTCTGAATCATGAGTTTTGCGGCATAAACAGTAATATAATTTAATATTTCATAAAACATTTTTATAGTAGAAAACATTTTTATGATGCTGAGCACACATCAACTGCAAACTGTACACAACAAGAACTTTTAACATCAAAAATGATGATAGGTTATAACGATAACATTTCTAATACCATCCTACTTTAAAATTACCTTGGATGACATTATATTTATTATGACTCAATATAATAAACAAATCAAAAAGTTATAAAAGTGACCAAGGGTTTTCAATATCTGAAAATGTCACGATCAGGGTCAGTTTGTCAATTTGACAGTGACGTTTCTTTGTTTACATTTTTGCTAGGAAATTAGTAATGCGACTTTACAAGAGAATGTCCTTAATTAAACACACGACAGTTAGGTACGTGAAATAACGAATTTACTACAGAGCAAGCCCCTATTTCACCAAATCGACATTTTGTCAGTGAAGTCGTTACTTTAAATTAGGGACAAGGTAAAGTTGTGAAACAGGGTATTTTTTTTTACAAGTTTACATATTAATTGTAGATTTCTCAGTAACTTTTCATACGAGACTTTGGTCAAGTTAGCATGACAGTTGACGACTTGTAAAAATTCTTAATTTTTCTCAACATAATTGTCTCTTAATAAAGTAAGGACAATATTGTAAAATTTACCGACATAATTATGTCACTGTCGTCACTGACAAATGTTAATTTTATCAAATAGAGGTCTGATAGGTAATGCGAGACGAAGTGTAATGAATGTGTATATGTGACAGACATATTATGATGTAAATTGTTACAAATGTGTCTCTTTATTTCTTTCATGAATTACAGTCAAAAATATCACTGAGGAATTCTATTCTAAGTAATATTGAACAAACGATGAGAATGTTCAGCCTCACAGAAAATTATACTTAAATGAATATCATAAGACAGATTGAAACACAATGTCATAGAATACAATCCTGTGGTGTTTGGGAGAAACCTGTTAACGCCAATTTGTTTTTTTGTGGGTAATACAATGTTATTGATTTTTTTTCTATAACGGGTGTAACAAGACACTCAACGAAGCCGAAGTCCACGCATTCCGCCCTGGGAAACCTACGAAGTTATTGAACGTCAAAGAAAATTTTTTTTTTCAAAATTTTTATGAAATCTTATTATATTCGTTATTTCCAAATTTTTGTCTACAGAAACATTATATAAAATTGTATGTATTTCGTAACAAACAATGGCTTCAAAACGTCATCACTCAATTTATTTCATGAGCACGCACATAAACGTTGCCTTTCAACTCGGCCGCACGCAGCTGTGTAGCATTCACTCGCAGGCGCGGTCTTTTGTCCGCGTTACATTGCGTTATAATGTATGCTTTTTTAACACCAAAAATTAAAATCGTTTCCCAGCAACAATTTTGAACAGAAAGGGCCTGTTGTGATGGGCAGAATATGTAGACCTCGGCTTCGTTGAGGGTCTTGTTACACCCGGTATATATTTTCCACCTTATATAGAAGTGATAGAACTGAGCTGGTAAACACATGGTAATTCAGGATTCGTGTATTTCCTTTTTGTAATACATTCGTGATACGTTAACTTGTCTGTAAAAGGTCCCTTTTAAAATAACAGGTTTCTCCCAAACACCACAGAGTTATTAGGATACAAACGTCTTTCTTGTTGCTTAAGAAGAGACTCTTGTAGGATCATAGCCAGCATTGGTAATTCGATTGCTATAATGGCTTCAAAGACTTCGTTGAAGATTCAAATGATCCTATTTGTGAGAAAACTGCTTATTCATAAGAAATCCACTTGGGATTCCGCTTTCTATTCTTGGAAAAGTAATCATAAAACGGCGATTCGATTTCGCTTTTTTATCGACATATTTACAAAATAATCAATGAATGGAATTTATCAAATTTTTATAACATCTTTTCCCAATAATCCTAATAATGTTGAACATGCCGAGCTGGCCATCAAGTCCGTAATTACATTCCAAATAGACTATCAGCCAACTGCTGGGGCACAGGCCTTTCTTATGGATGGTTGGATAAGGATGGGCCATAACCCACCGCGCGGCACTGCAAATGCACCCGGGACCAACGGCTTAACGTGCCTTCCGAAGCACGGAGGAGTTCGAGATAATAAATATTTGGTCACCCATCCCATGACCGACCCTTACGAAAGTTGCTTAACCTCCGTAATCGCTGGACCAGGCGCTAAACCACTGCGCCATCGAGCTCCTCAAATAGATGCATGTCGAAAAACCAAATTTTCATATCTTGAGATCAAGGATTTATTCAATGTTTATGTTTCTATTAGGCGTTGTCTAAAGTTCTACGCGTTTTATCGATGGCATCTCAACTTGATGCGAATCGAGAGTTCAATAACACTAACGGTGACCGGAGATAAGTTGTGATTGTGACTTGTGACGCTAAATTTTAACATCGATACCATGTTTTTATCGTGTAGTCTTCACCTGTCTGTACTTACAACTTATATTGTCACAGGGTGGATCAACTATTGATGTTTTACAATAATATTATAAAGGAATTTCATCAAACAAAAATACCGCATCATATACATAAGTCTATGTACAGATACGATAATGTTATGCCTGATTATAAAAGTTTTAAATATAGATCTGTCATGATCTTATCTAAGACGCTTATCAACAGAAAAGATTATTGGATAAAATAGTATCAACTGTGTTTACTCGATTTATGTACATTTTCAATTGATACAATAAGCGAACCGATAACTAACATTGTACCGAAATTGAGTGTGAACTACTGTGATGTCATCAAGCATCAGATAGGAAAATTTCCAATTCTTTTCTGATTCAATATCGCCAATCATTGACGGCCTTACCACAAAACACTGTTTAACACGTGTTTAACTAAAACACTGTTTAAATGTGATGCTGTCACTTTTTTGACAATATTGTTTGAAAGAGACGGCATCACATTTAAACAGCACATCGTATGCAGTCGGTGAGCACATGGATACGGTTAGGATACGGTGGTTGTTGTAGCACAAATTCAAAATAGTGTACCTAGTTGCTAACATACCATAATATCATACTTTGTTGATTTTTATTTTTGTTTTATTTTATTCAGAAAACCACCAGCTATATAAGGTACAGAGTTATGCTATGCGTTAGCTACCTATATGTCTTAAATTAATTACTATAAATGAATTGGGTTCGCATCGTACACAGACTGCAGATGGATTTCGATCTTATCAAAACCATCATTTTCTTGGCGGCCATCTGGAAAAATTAGGTTAAATACTTTTTTTTTTAGTTTATCTTTCAATACAAAAGAAAATTACAACAAATATTTTTCCAATCGCAGCAAGAGAAACCGTAAAAGATTTATATATTGCTGCATCACTCATTGACACATTGACAGATAAAAAGTTTTTAATAGTCTTTTACATTGTTCCGGGTTATCCAGGATTTCATCAAGTAAATCCTTTTGCAGCTCATTTAACAATGACGGTAACATAAATATCGAGCAACGTTTACCATGTGTTATTGTATGAAGGCAGCACATACTTAGGTAAGTAAATCAGATTACGCAAATTACTATTTCTAATTCTTAATTTTAACAAAGAGCCGTTTTCTATTTCGTCGCAAATTACATACATTTTTATTTTATTGTATATATCTATTATTCTACAATTTTTGAATAAGTTACTATAATCATTTTTATATTTATTTTTGACTGAGTTAGGTTAGGTTATTTTGGTCTATCGAATTATTCAATGAGTGATATAAAACGACCTCCAAACAAAGACTTCTGCTCCATTACTTTAACTAAGTAATGCATTGTTTTTGTTTCCCTTCACAGTCGATCTAATAAACGCGAACTTGAACGTTATCGGCCTTGCAGTGATTCAGGTAGTAATGACTCATGAATCATGTTACAATCAGCAAGCTTCATCTGGCAGGATTCGTCATAAAAATTTACAACCGAAATTGGTGGTGTTCGGAGCCCTAACGAAAAGTTGAATCATATTTTTATTATAGCGTGTATTTAGATTATGTACGATCGGCCAATCACGTGCTTTGCCACTTTGCAGAAAAGTTCGTGTGCGCGCACGCACTTCGCCCCAGCGCGTACTAAACATAATGAATACTTTCAATACTCAAATCATTTATTACTAAAGTGATACCGCGGCGTGTGTTAAAGCACTGATGTGGTCTATTGTACCATTTGAATAAAATAAATTTATTTTTATTTGATTCTGTGAAAATGCTAACTTGAATGAGTCAGGAAATATTGTTAATGTAGGTTATTATCAATAACTATAGATGTCTCCAAGTTTACACAGCTGTGGTTAACAAGTTATTGTTCTCCTTAGCTAATTTATAAATTGATACACAAAACTATGAAACACATCAATTTCATAGTTTTTTAATGATGGTAGGTACAAAATACTATAAAATACGTTGGTCTTTGACTGTTTGTGTAATAAAGCAACTTGTTGATATTTTTCGGGTGACCGGTGACAGATTGTACCAAATGTAATACGTACGAAACTTTACGCCCCCAGCGCCCCCTATGCGCATGCGCAGGAGTATCTTTTGTTCGTGTTTGGTAGACCGTAACGCCAGGACGTGTGCACTTCCCATGACTTAAATATTTTGTCAGCAAAAAAAAACAGTTAAAGACAATACATTTAAGTTAACTTGACAATGAGTAAATGCAGATGATTAAAATTAAGAAAATAGATCTAAAGGTAATCTTAAAAGCTTTTTTTGTAAAAATCGTGATTGAAGTAAAATTTTATTAAAGGAAAGGAACTGGCATTTTAATACTGCCTAAGACTTGGACAGTGTTAAAGGGCCAAACCAAAGATAGTATGGATATTTGATGTTGCTTGATTTTTAGTGTTAATTTAGACTAATAGATAAGTTAAAACAAAAAAAACAAGCATTGTTTCTTTAGTAAGCGGTTTGGTTAAAATTTTAAATCGAATGAATGAATTAAAAGAATCTGATTTAAATATTCAAACCATGTACCTTAACTTATGCTGAGTGTGAGCCTTTTTTGTGTTCCTTTTAGACTAAGCTAATAATAATTAAGAAGATACCTAATTAAGTACCTATTGTGTTCGTGTTATTTAATCTTGGTTCACAAAATAAATCTTTTCTATTCTATTCTATGTCTTTGGTACACAATCAATCCTACTACTCCTACAGTTTGTGGGTTTGGATGTTTGTTCCTCAATCACGCAAAAACTACTGAACGGATTTGGTTGAAATTTGGCACACAGATAGTAGATAGCGTAGATTAAAACATAGGATATTATTTTTAATCCCTATATTCCCACGGGAACGGGAACCACGCGGGTGAAACTGCGGGCGGCCGCAAAGCAATGAAAAAAAACTTAATAGGTACATATTTCATGGTTTTGTTACCATAAGCAGTGCCTTCATAAAGTATTGCCATTATGTAATAAATAACTTTAGATTAGTCACAAATGTAAACATGAAGTAATGAAATCTTAATCATAGCCACAGAATAGATATAATCTAATCGTAGCTGGAACATAAGAATAATGGAATACTGATTAAATAGATAGAGTAAAATTCATGATATTTTTAAATAGCGAATTCATTTGATTAGGAAGTTTATTTAGTAATAAAGAGATATTACCTAGGCTAGGCATCATCATAAGTGATTTTAACAAAACTCAATGTATCTGGTTATAGTAACCAGATTCTGACGAAAAAAAATATTTTTAATAAAAACCGACTTCAAAAAACTTGCCTCTAAAAAGCAAGAAATAATATATACAAATCATTAGATACGCACTATCATTGTTATAATAAAACACGTCTATTGAAGTCGGGTGGGGCTGGAGTACAACTTCTTTTTTTAATTCTAAAAGCCCCACCTGACTTCAATAGACGTGTTTTATCTCAAAAAAGAAAAAGAGAAGAAAAAACAAGAATAAATATGTTAGGAGATATGATAGAATTCAAAGAAACAACATAATTTTACTCTAGTGTAGGTACCACAAAGTGTTTGAACCTAAAATACATTTAATAAAATTGAACATGGAAAAAAATATTGATCCAAAAATCACATCCGTCACATATCCATTTCTTTAGAGCCTTTTAAAGAAAGTGTTCAACCGTTCCGAGTTCTTTGTAACATTTTTACGTGATAGTACGGCGCAAACGAGAGGCAGTCAGACCGCACCGTCAGTCAGATGTTGCATTGAAAAAATGTTGAACGCAGAACTTGAAACAACTGAACTCTATCAGTCTGCGCAAGCCTTTAGATGAGGGTTCTTTTTTATAAAATATTAAGTTCTGCATTAATGATTCTTAGAAAATTATCAAGAAATAAATAACTCAAAGACTTACCCATAAATCCTATTTATGCTAGCGCACTCATGGTTCCCTCGTAAAAGGAAAAAGTTTTCTGGGTACTTAATCTTGTATGCGAGTAATAAACAAATTGTTTCCAAGGACTGCTTTCCGCGGTCCACATAGTCTCCAAGGAACAGGTAGTTCGACTCTGGAGGGAATCCACCGTACTCAAATAACCTTAGCAAGTCATAGTACTGTCCGTGAATGTCACCTACAAAAATATACATGAGTTAGCATTTTTGGCGCACCCACACAATAATTGTGTTTAAGGCGAGGCCAGTTCACGATCTGATGAAAAGTCTGATTTTTGAACATCCAATGTGCAGAAATGATGTAAAATTCTACTTCACAAAAATTACTGTAGACTGAAAAAGAAACAAAGAAGCAAAGTAACCGAACAGAATATTGAAAAATGGCATGGTAACTCTGTAATAAAATCCTGAATAACACCATAAAAACTTATAAAAATAAATTTCAAATCGTCAGATTTCGTAATTTTCAATGACAGTGATATGATATGTCGATCTAACACAATAACCGAGTACATTTTTAATAAATGATCCAGTATTTCAGAAATCAATAAAAATGTTCTAAAATTCATCAAATTTCTGGCGAAGCGTCAATTAAAGTTATGCGATATTCAACCTTATTCTAAAGACATAGTGAAAGAGTAAATTTCGTGAACTGGCCTCGCCTTAATGACATATTACTCAAGACGGTAAAGGTAAAGGCAGCTATCACAAAGGTGGATAACTGTCATCCAATTTATAAAAAGTGTTTGTGACGCTGAAATGCATTTGCAAACAAAAATTTTATGGAATCATAGCCCTATTTACATATTTTTCATACAAACAAGGTAACTTTGAAGCTTTGGTTCTCCAATCAGGATCAAACGGGGTGTGATCTGATGATAGCAATTTAAAGAATGAATGGCAGAAGCCCATAATGCTAAAAAAATGTAATGGATAAGATGAGTTGTTCAGCTCAGGGTTAAACTTAAGAAATAACAAGCTAAAATTAAGTTACATCAAAAGTATGGAAAATGTATTAACTAAAACTCCACACCGTCTCTGGTTTAAATGACTCTTCAACCTGACTCTCCGACCGACTCTTCTGATCTTCTGATGATGGGTTTCTTTAGCAATTCATTCACTCTATGAATGGACATCATGAGATCACACCCTATTTAATGCTGGGTGGAGAACCAAAGCTTCAAAGTTACCTTGTTTGTATGAAAATAGACCTATGATTCGATATTTTTGCTCGCGAGTGTAGTATAAGAGTGATTTACTGCCATACTAATAAAAGTAGAATAAGTTTATACCTAGTTTAACCAAAAATACTGCAAAAATATAAAACTAAATAGGAACAGGCAACATTATGGTCATATTGTTGGTAAACAAACCGCTCATAGTTATCCTGAAAAGGTACTTTTAATAACATATTTATGCCATCATTGATCAAAAAAGCAAACTTGTAAGATTTAAGAAGATTTATTTAAGGTTTTTGATTTTTACTTTTCTAGAAGACGACTGGTATCAACTGGGACTTATCATAACACTATTAACACTAGATTTATTGTTGAGATAGCTATACGTACGAGTGTTGTTTTGTTATTTAGGTAATAAAAGTTAATTATAACAAAACAATACAATTTTAAGTCCACCCACCAAAATTTAATAATAAAATTCAAATTCGTAACGTAAAGGCTGGCTGTAACGGGTTGATCTTAGTAAAGATGTGAAGTATTAAGGAATTCGAAAGTAGCTTGGATACCCTAGCGAACTTCCATCGGAATTCATTCGTGTCATTTGTTGTACTTACCGCATATTTTCAGCGGAGCCTCGAGTTCAAGTAATATAGGTTGTGACAAGAATATTTCTCGCGATTTCAAGCATAGCCCTTTGATCTCTATTTCTGTTAGCTGAACATTCATACCAGGCTTCTCGCCCCGTACTGAAAACAGCCAAATAAAAACATGACACCAACACTTAATTCACAATAATTTCTTCACCACCGAACACAGTTGCGATCACAATTTTCACGTATTCACTTAATATCGCAGAAATCACAATGTATTTCGGTTACTCCAACAAATATCAACAATTACCTTTTAGTAATTTTTTTATTACGTTATCGATGTTTAACTCATCTGTGTCTCTGTCTGCCATCGGATATAATTTTTGTGCACGGAATATGACTAAATAGAATAAGCAAAAGAAGAAAGATTATGAAGATTTTTGCCGATTTATAAAAGGTACAACCTATTTCAATTCTCGGCTAAAATGAATTTATTTTCAATGGCGGACGGCGGAAACATCACACACACACACTCAACTCAAGAGAAACACATCATCAGTGTGGCCAGTATCATAAATTAATTTTCCACATATTCCACATCATTTTGCCTGGCTAGAAAATAAAAAAATATTGTCCCTGCTTCACGGGCTACGGCTACCAAAGTGCCAGTCTACCATTGGTCCCAGCCAAGATGACCTTGATGGTTTTCAGCCGTGTAGATGGATGTTTACGACCAAATTTAGAAACAAGCTGCGGTTACCAGCCCCAAGGTCACATTGGTTGGGACGTGGTTGTAGCACTTAATGTGTGTGTTTGTGATCTGATACCCTTATGGAGCCCCTAGACGATCAAGCATTTCTTGTCAATCTCAGCCTACTTTTGATTGGCCACGGTAATCTATCTATTCTGTGGTGCTTGTCAAGCATCGCTCCTAGACGATAAAAATGTGATTGGCAAGCCGATGCAATGTAAATGATTGACAAGCAATTTTGATCGCTTAGGGGGCCATTAACAGATTAGCGTATAGTTGGCAGCCTCACCATGGAGTTAGAAGGTTTTGACTAGGTCAAAAAATTGTTAATATGTAAATAGTGATTAATAGTGAACTACCGGGTGTAACAAGACCCTCAACGGAGCCGAGGTCTACGTATTCTGCCCATCATCAGGACCATTTCTGTTCAAAATTATTGTTGGGAAACGATTTTAATTTTTGGTGTTAAAAAAGCATTGCATACATTACCACGCAATGTAACGCGTACAAAAGACTGCGCCTGTGATGTGAGTGAATGCTACACAGCTGCGTGCGGCCGAGTTGAAAGGCAACGTTGATGCGCGTGCTCATGAAGTACATTGAGTGATGACGTTTTGAAACCATTGTTTGTTACGAAATACATAAAATTTTGATAATGGTTCTGTAGACAAAAATTAGGAAATAACGAATAAAATAAGCTTTCATTTCATATATTTTGAAAAAAAGTTTTTGACTTTGACCTTCAATAACTTCGTAGCTATTGTTTTCCCAGTCTAATAGACAAAAATGATCCTGATGATGGGCGGAATGCGTGGTCTTCGGCTTCGTTGAGTGTCTTGTTACACCCGTTATAGTATAGCATATAAGTAGTGATACTATGGTTTAAATGGTTTACTATGGCCGCTTTCAAGGGCTGCTTTAAATACACTGCCACAAAGATTTGGAATAATATCCCTCCACCCCTCTGTGCTCTCACATCTGTCTACAGTTTTAAACGTAAAATCAAAACATACTTTTTAAACATTCAACTAGGCAGTGTAAGTGACTGGGTCTATAATTAGTTTTCTCTTTATGCTCATTTATGCTATACCTACTTATACTATCAAAAGAATTATTTGTAAACTGGGGGGAATTGCGTAAGGTAATCGTATTCATTTGACAGTTCATATCGTATTCCATCGGCTGCAATTTGTATGGGATGACATATATTATGATACAATATGAACTGTCAAATGAATACGATTGACTTTACGCAATCACCTAGCTGATCGATTATGAAAGTGTCAAATCATTAGTAATGTTGCATCACTGTATACGTAAATGGTTTAATTATGTATTTTGTGACTGGATCTATACCTAATTAGTCTTTATACTTATTTAAACTAAACTAACAGAGTAATTATTTGTAAACTGATCAATAATTAAAGTAATAATGTAGTATCATAGTGCATACCTAGATGTTTTGAATAATAATTAATATGTAGTTTTGACTATAAGAAAATAATTGTATAATTATTGTCACCACCACGGTTGCATCTGAAAACCAGCGCCACTGTTTTAGGCAGCGGCACAAGCTGAGATGTTACCGTTTCAGCAAAAAATGTGTAAATTCGATGTTAATTTTATATTTTTTGTAACTGTTTTGCTGAATAAACATTTTTCTATTTCTATTTCTATTAAAAGATATTTGAGTATCTTGGTGAGGCTGCTAACTTGACGCCAAACTGACAGACATCTTAAGAAATACAGTTCGTATCAATGTGATTTATATGCTAAAAAATTGTTAGAAAATAGTGAATCGTATACGCAAAATTTCAATAATATTATTCACTTCTCAAGCTTACGCGCTCACTAGACATGAAATAAAAAACTTTTAACGGATACTAGCGCGGTTTTATTGAAAGTACTTTGGTAATTAGTTGGTATTTGGTTTGATTTTTGATTTTCCCGACGTTTCGGCACCTTTGCAGCTGCAGATAGTTCTGTTGTCACATTGGTTCTTACTAAAGCAGCAATGTAACTGCGATTTCTGTCAGAGTTGATTGCAACAAAGTTACATAATCACCCAGGTGGGTGTCTAACAGGTGTTAGCAAATTACGTAACTCTGTTGCTAACAATAATTCTCGATTGAAAGCGCAGTTACATTGCTGCTTTAAGTAAAATAGTTCTCGTATTGGTCCTTACTAAAGCAGCAATGTAACTACGGTTTCTGTCAGAGTGGACTGCAACAAAGTTACATAATTACCCCCCAGATAATAAAGGACACCATTCGATTCGATTTTCATACAAACGAGTAAAATTTTGTAACCTTGGTTCTCCGCCAAGAATTGACCAAACTGTGATCCGAGGATGGCCCATCCAGGGCGTGAATCGAGGAAATTCAGATTCAGATACACATCCAACTGCTAGCGAATAACGTGACTCTGTTGATAACGATTCTCAATTGAAATCGATTGCAATCGCAGTTACATTGCTGCTTTAAGTAAGATATTTCTCATATTGGTCCTTACAAAAGCAACAATGAATCCGCGATTTCTGTCAGAGTTCATTGCAACAAAGTTACATAATTATCCCCCTGATCTAATCAACATTTCTAAGAGTAAAATAAATATCAAGATTATGTTTTAATCAGCCTGCCGTTCAGTTGAGCCGCGCGGTTTGCTAAACAAATTGCTTGCAATAGCTTGAACCAATTTAAGAATAGATTGGACAAACACCAATTTAAATAAAGTAGAATAGAGCAAAGAATGCAGGATACAGGCACTATTAGTTGCAACAACTGCTCGCCTGTTTAATAATAATAATAATAATAATAAAAATTGCCCCCTCCACGACTGCCACGCGTGTTTAGGCTATCACGAAGGCCATCTTTGCCCAAAGTAGTTTTAAGTTTTCTTTTTGTTATTCTTCTTTTAATGTGTGAGCAATAAAGAGTTTTAGGTATCTATCTATTTTTTTTCATTTGTACACCAATGCGTGCCAATGCCACTTTTCCCTTTAAAGAGGTAAAATTTATTCAGGGGCAACACAAAAACTTTTTAAATGGATTAAAGTTGCCATACTAATAAAATATAAAAAGTTGCCAGTAAAAACTCTTAAGATCGTACCTAATTCGGCTTAAGTTTAGATAATTTATGTAGTAAACGTGATAATAATGCGCCCCGTGGAGGATCAATGGATAAGACAAGAAACGCAGTGATGTGGTTATTTGCTTAGTGCAGTAAGCTACAGTTTACGCAATTAAGTTTTATTTTTTAACAGTTTTATTTTCTTCATGCAAGTAATTCCATCCCATCACCATCTAAAATTGTTCACCAATTAAGTTATTATGACATTGGAGAAGAAATAGGTACTGTGTTTGAGAGGAAAGATCATCTGAAACAAAAATATATACAACATGAATCGCTGAGTACCTTTTTGACTAAATTCAAATCATTGTTTGACCTGTCATTGTTTTTAATAAGACATTCCATAATTAATTAATAAACATTAATCATTATTTCCAATTATTTAACACCAAAATACTAGCTTACCTCACTCTGTCTGATGTTTTGGAATCATTGGTGTTTGGCTAGTTAATGATAATGGTAATGTTGATGGTGATGCTCATTGAAAGGAACATTACCTGAAAAAAAAAAGTGAAATAAAAAGCAAGTAACAGAAAGAATGAAGATATGATAAATTAATACTAGAAAAAATCGACTCACCCGTAGCACCTCAGACGGGACTCGAACCCGCTCCCTTGGGATTCCGGCCCAATGCACTGACCAATTATGCTAACGAGTCGCTAGTTGCAGTGGCGAAATTTTCTAGTTTTTACTTAGTACTTTTTCGCTGCAAGCCAGCGCATTGGTCAGTGCATTGGGCTGGATTCCTAAGGGTGCGGGTTCGAGTCCTGTCTAAGGTGCTACGAGTGAGTCAATTTTTTTTAGTTTATATTTATCTAAATTTAAAAATAGCATTGTGAAATGCAATAAAGTATGAAGTTATTTATAAATCATAAATTTTTACATTAACCTATAATATTATATTTAATTATTAAACTCTTAGCGCTATCGCACACGGGCAACTTTTGTCTCCGCAACTTTTTTGTCTCTCACATGATTTGTATGAAAAGTTGCCGACGACCGCGTCGCCCCGTGTGCGCGCTTCCATATAAACCCGTGGACTTGATGTGAGAGACAAAACAGTTGCTGGGCGGCTAAGTTGCCCGTGTGCGTTCTCCCTTATAGTTGAGTTCAAACTGTTGATTGAAATGCTCAAATTTCATGCAATGATTATACTTAAAAACTTTAAAGACGGAGAAGCACTAAATTGGAATTCAGACATTTTGTTAAAAAAAGAAATCACAAACAAACCTTGCATGCCCGCAACAGTCTCCATGTTTACTAATAATAACCTGCACTTGGTCCTATCCTAGGGGACAGTAGTTATGCTCCTTTTCTACCATGTACTCTGAAATAATTACAATTGTAAATATGTAATACTGAATTTTTAAGGTTAACGGCCAAATACCTACTCAATAGATTGTTAAAGTTAAGGTCTTCTTATTTTTTCAAATCTGTTGTAAGTTGTAAGGTCTATAAGAAACACTATAGAAATGACAGCGTCATTAAAATTAAAGAGACCTCTCACCCTTGTGCGCCCGGCCTTATCGGGCACAGACAAAAATATTGAAGCTATTCCGTCAACGCCCGTCTGAGCCATCAAATCATTATAGACGAGGCGCGTTCCAAACCTACACTCCGGGTGCAACCTAACCACAACCGAACGCTCTAACGGCGTTCCAAACATTTGAGCGTGACGTTCGGTTGACACAACCGTGTCGTTCCAAACGTCAGAGCGTTGCAACCAAACAACCATCAAAAATGATGGTTGTAAAACGCTCTGACGTTTGTCTATAGAAAAAATGTCAATGTCATTTGACATTATTTTGTATTTTTGATGTTTTTATGTCTAATTTTTCAAATAATCATGGTAGATCCTCAAAAAACAGATTTTATTTGATTTAGTATAAAGAAAAGTTTAAATTATTCGTATTCCAAATGGAAAATGAAGAATTTGTATTGACATTGACATTTAAAGTTCTTGGTCGTTCCAAACCTTAGAGCGATTTAAAAACAACCAAACAACCGGCGCTCAAACGTTCTGCGGGTCTACCGGCTAAAAATAATGAAGTTAATGTTAACTGTAAGTATGTGATACATTGCTTCTTTTCTTTGGTAAGTTTTTATTTGTGCCAAAACAAAGTAGCAATGTATCACATACTTACAGTTAACATTAACTTCATTGTTTTTAGCCGGTAGACCCGCTGAACGCAACCCCGTTGTTTACTAGACCGATACCAATACGTTATTTTGAGGGTATAACCTTAAAAAATTCTAAAGTTTATGAAATCTTGTCTGTCGATAGACTTGCATATAAAACGTTTATTTTTGCGTTTTGTGTCACATCTAGCTGATGCATCTTTAGAAATTCGATTATTTGTCGTCGATATAAATAATTGAACACAAAACTGACAAAATTGATTTAAAGTTAAAAAACTCAATGGTATTGTATTTAAGATAGCCAGCCTGCCTAGCATGACCGATTTATATCGCGTGATATAGCGTTTTATCACGTTTAACTGTCAAAAAGACAAAGGAGTTTGACAGTTGAGTGTCGATAAAATGCTTTATCACGCGATATAAATCGGTCATGCTAGGCAGGCTGAGTAGTGTACAAACCTAATTTGTGTCATTTTCGTCCAGTGCAAACTGACTTATAGTAGGTAACGGTAACTTTAACTTCAACTGTATCTGATATAAGATTCCATTGATAAAAACGACACAAATTGTGTCAGTTAAATAACAGTGTTCCCGTGGACAAAGATGACACAAAAAGCTCATGTACATCGGTTATGACTTCGTAATCATCATGAAAGTAAAATTTTCAACTTTAATTTTCTTTTCGATTGATAGTGTTAAAAAAGACAAAAACCTAAATTGTCACTTATGCATCCACCCAAAATGACACAAATTCATGTATTAGTCTTAGTTAATGGTGCAGAAACTATATACGAAAAAAAACAAACTTTAATATTTTTGAAACCTAAAACTCTAGCGGTATTCGTCTATACTTCAAAAATGTTCATTGGAAGGTTATGATATTTCGCTTGTATGGGTGCCTAGTCACAGCAATGTTGCATATGGCTGACCAACTTGCGAAAGAAGCAATAAATTCTGGAGACTTGTTTCCTTATAAAAATTATTGCTATGATCTATGTGTCCAAGCAGGCGTTTCACTCAGAGAATCATGGGAATCCCAATGGCAGATTAGCAGCAAATTTAAAGGTAGCTTTTATAAACTCATTCAACCAAATATTCCTAATAACACGTTGGCGGACACTCGGCCCGATTTTGCAACGCCACTTTGTCACTTCATTTTTGTATGGAAGGCTATAGCCGTACTGTCACTAATGAAAATTACTAAGTATTTAAATAAAATCACAACGGCTATAACCTTCGCCTGCTTTAGCCGTTCCGTCACTAGTAAACAGTATATAACTATATACATAGGACTCTCCGGCTATAGCCTTCGCCTGCTATAGTCGGTCCGTCACTGGTAAGCAGTGTATAACTATATGCATAGGACGCACCGGCTATAGCCTTTAGCTGTTATAGCAGGTGCGTCACTAGTGAATAGTTATTGCTATACAAATGGGACGCAACGGCTGTAACCTTCGCCTGCTATGACCGGTGTGTCATCTATGAATAGTTATTACCATACCAATGAGACGCAACGGCCGTAGCCTTCGCTTGCTATAGCCGGTGTGACACTAGTAAACAGTTATTACTATACAAATGGGACGCAACGGCTTTAGCTTTCGCCTGCTATAGCCGTCTCTTCACTGATAAATAGTTTATTACTATTTAAATAGGACGCACCGACTAGATAATTCGCTTGCTTTAGCCGTTCCATCACTAGGAAATAGTCTGTTTGTTTAAAGTAAGGCCCAAAGACTATGCTTAGAAAAGTTTACGGCAGTGGTAATAGTCAGTATTACAGTATACCGCGCCTATAGTCGTTATTATCTAAACCCTCAAATTGCAACAACGCTTCCAATTTACCACTAAAAGGCACCATAGAATATATTGGTTATTCATTCTATAAAAAGACAAAATTAAATGGACGATCTAAACAACATGGTAGTGGAACTGGATACTGTCCGTACGGTAGGGTCTAAGTTCTTTAAGACACGCCATCCTTAGTTATAGAAACTCTCCGACCACACACTGCTACTCATGGATCAGAGTCGTGAATTGAGGCTCCAGAGTTCAGAGGATGCTCATCGTTATCGACAGCTAAATTGACAGATATCTAAGTCTTTGATGAGCGACCTTCGCCGATTTAATGGTATCAAAGAAGCCATCGAGCAGAAAAAAGGCTCCAAAGTGTTCGCGAGAGATCTGTCTATTGGGCAAAGCCAGATGACGAAGCTGGAAACTGACGACGGACGCGTCATCTTATCGAAGCCTGAAATCCTGAGGGAGATCGAGAGTTTCTATGGGCAGTTATATTCCACGTATTTAAAAGCAAGGCTAAAGATCCCAGAGCCAAGCTTACCCTAAACTTTACCCAAGATAATATCCCGGACGCCAGCCTGTACGATATTAGTATCGCTCTCAAACAGCTGAAAAGCAACAAGGCGGCGGGTGACGACGGAATCACTACAGAACTTCTGAGCAGATACTTAAAGTCCTCCAGAAGCTTTTCAATTCCGTCATCGTCGAGGGCAGAACGCCGAAGGCATAGAACATAAGTGAGGTAATTTTTGTTCTTTAAAAGTGTGACAAGTCCCTCTTAAAGAGTTCGAAAACAACTTATAGATATGGCGCAGAAGTGAGATGGGTCTGTAGTTACAGTCCTTACCAATCGTCTCGCTTGCAGGTTCAACGACATCCAACCTGCCGAACAAGCCGGGTTCCGAAAAGGCTTTAGCACCATAAACCACATCCATACGCTGCGGCAGGTTATACAGAAGATCAAGGAGTATAATATGCCACTTTGCTTGGCGTTTGTGGACTATGAGAAAGCCTTTGATTCGATCGAACCCTGGGCGGTGCTGCAGTCTCTTCAGAATTGCCAAGTAGACTACAGGTATATCGAGGTGTTGAGGTACTTATACGAAAATGCCACCATATCAGTCCGAGTAAAGAACCAGAGCACAGATCCTATCCAACTGCAGCGAGGTGTGAGACAGGGAGATGTTTTTTCTCCGAAACTGTTTACAGTTGCGTTGGAGGACATCTTTAAACTCTTAGACTGGAAAAGTCTCTGCAATCTCGGCATCAGCATTAATGGCCAGTACCTAACACACCTTCGTTTTGCCGATGATATAGTTCTTATGGCTGAGACCTTGGAAGACCTGAACACAATGCTCGAAGATCTCCGTAGTGCTTCCCAAAGAGTGGGTCTCAAGACGAACATGGATGAGACGAAAATCATGTCGAATGCACATGCTGTGCCCGCTCCAGTTCATGTTGGGAACACTACACTTGAAGTTGTTGACCATACGTATACCTAGGACAGGCAGTCCAGTTACGTAAGTCTAACTTCGAGAAAGAGATCTCTCGTCGAATCCAACTCGGATGGGCAGCATTCGGAATGCTTCGAAAAATCTTCGCGTCCGATTTACCTCAGTGTCTCATGAGCAGTGTGTGTTGCCAGTGATGACTTACGGCAGTGAAACGTGGTCACTAACTATGGGTCCCAGAAGGAGGCTCAAGGTCACCCAGCGTGCAATGGAGAGAGCTATGCTCGGCGTTTCCATGCGTAAACGAGTCAGAAATAAGGAGATCCGCAGGAGAACTAAAGTAACCGACATAGCTCGAAGGATCCCTCAGCTGAAGTGGCAGTGGGCTTGACACATAGCGAGAAGAACCGATAGCCGTTGGGGCAGAAAGGTTCTGGAATGGCGACCGCGCACTGGACGACTTTCTGTGAGTAGGCCCCCGACAAGGTGGACCGACAATCTGGTGAAGGTCGCGGGAAGCCACTGGATGCGGGCAGCGTAGGGCTGATCGTCGTGGAAATCCTTGGGGGAGGCCTATACCCAGCAGTGGCTGTCGTGTGGCTGATATGATGAAGATGATGACATAAATAAAACCACACCATCAAATTTTGTCAAAAAATCTTCTCTGAATGCTATTACTGTTACACTTAAATAAGGTAAACGTAAGTAGGTAATTTATGGCAAATATTGTATTATTTTTTGTTATTATCTGTATTATTATATTTTAATTGTAGTATTAGTAACAATTTATTCATATTTACTCAGAATAATTAAGTAAACTCAGCACTATAGCAGTACAAAAACCACGTGCGAGACACATTGGAGCGGAGATGTTGTACACTCCGCTCCACGGGGCACTCGCCGGCCGACTGAAGAAATTGCCATTCAACTGTCGCTGCTATGACAGGTGCGTCAGTGTGCGTGCGCGCACAACGACACATGAATAGTGACACGTTTGAAGTTGTAAAAAGATATGTTATATGACACCTAGCGATCTGAAAGTTTCAACTTGGGGGCACTTGATGATAAAATATACGGTAGTAGTAAGGAAAATCGTCTGCTACAGCCGTTGTGCCTCTGGAGTGTGAACAGAACATAAAGGCTATAGCCGGCGCGTCACTCTGAGTAAGTCACTGATGACTGCTATAACCGGCGCGTCCGCCAACGTGATAAGCCATGGTTTAGCAGAATGAAGCTTGGTAAGGTTTCATCCACAATCATCATAAGAATGAGACTGGGTCATACGTGCACTCCTGCCCATCTGGCAAGATTGCGAATTGTGCAGGATTCTATTTGCGTGTGTGGCACTGGAGTGGGAGAAGTTAACCATATTTTCTTCTCGTGCCTTCTTTATGATCACACTTCCTTTTATGAATCCCTTATATCCCTCAGAATTCCTCTTCCTACCAGTATTGTAAGTCTTTTATGTACCCCAATGATATAAATGTATATAAATGCATATCCGATTTTATAACTTCCAACAATATAAGGATTTAAGTTTTATTTCCATATTATATTTATTTATTATGTAATTTATATATCTTCACCACTATCCAAATTTCCAAATTCCGTTTTCATCCTTTTATTTTATAATGTTTCTCTACCTTTTGTGGCTAATACCCAAACCGCAAAAAAAAAACACGTGTGTTCTCATAGAAATCGGTTACTCGTGTATGGGGACTTTATTTCATTGACAAGCGGTAAATTTGTCCAAGTCTGTGATAAAAAAAAACTCTCCTCTCGCGGTCTGTAATTAAACCGTGCGGTGCCAAAAAAAAAAAAAAAAAAAAAAAAAAAAAAGTGACATCGGCCATTTGCCAAAACCATTTTTTTCGTTTTGTGGTGAATTATTGTGTGCTGTTTTAGCAAGGTAAGTTCTATTTTTTTATTGGAAAACTGTAATAAAAGGTGTTATTTTGCTGTTTTACACTTGTTTTACATAAAAAGATATTGGAATCAAATCGAATTTTAGTAATTTTTGATTTCAAAATTGAGAACGGTATTTTCGCATTTCTAAGTGTTTTTTTTAAAGTTTTATGATATAAAATGGCTAAGATGAGTCATAATAACATGTTTACAGTAATTATCTTTCCAAATAAAAGTATATTTTACGTATAATTATGAAATCAAATACCTACGTTCAATTTTGTAAAAAGTCGACCATTTTAGGTCTGCCGTTGTACCACGCCATTTTGAACTTTATTTATATGACGTCAAGGCTAGTAGACTGACACGGAACTTTTTCTTGCATAGGCAGGGGGGTATCACTCCGCGCTTAAACTTTTATATTAGCCTACTGCTCGCGGCCCACTCCAAGAGGGCCATTGTCGAGGGATATCACCGCGCCGACCGAAACGCGCGGCGTGTGCAAGCGACGAGAGCGCAGCGCGTGAACGTCACCAACGAAACGAGTCAGTCAAGCGCCGAATGCGAAACTGCATGCACTTCGTTTTTGATACATAATTACTAACGTACCTACCAAAGTTTATTGTATTTTTTGTAACCTACCTACCAAAGTTTATTGTATTTTTTGTATACATATTTACATACTTAGTTGTATCGAAGTTCGAAATATGGCACCAGTAAAGAAAAAAGCTAAAAAATACTAATTTTTTTTCACCCATCCCATAACCGACCCTTGCAAAAGTTGCTTAACCTCCGCAATCGTTGGGCCAGGCTATACCACTGCGCCATCGAGCTTCTCTAACTACTTAGAAATACTTATTATTTATGCTCTTTAAATATGCTCAGCTCACCTATTAGGTAGATTTATTTTATTTTATAAGTACTTGTTAGTAATTTCATTGTTAATTCATGGGCATAACGAATGTTTTCTATGATATCAGTAACTCGCGAGTAGCAACCCCGAAATGTGTCGGTTGAGACAGAGCTATGCGACAGAAAGAGACGCCTCTCTTTCTTCTTCATAGGTGCATATAATTTTATCCACGCAGCATTGTGCAGTTTGAAATTGTACTTTATTGCCGTGCAGCGAGAGTAGCTTATTATTTGATGGTCCTCGCGGGGACCGACTTCTGTACGTTAGTACTATTATATATTCTGTGGCATAGGGCTGGGTCAATTGGCGACCTAATGTCGATATTATCGATGCAATATTTTTTTGTTGAAAAATTGATCGATGACTATAAAAGTATTTTGTAAATTATGACACTTGTGTTGCGATTAGTAAAATAAATATGAATAAAATGTGCAGTAAATGAAAATATACACAATAGGCTTGTTTCCATACCCCTCCATGAATAAATATAATGGATAGGGGTTTATAATGATTACTGTGGCCTATCAAAAGTATGCCACGCCCCCAAATGGTAGATGCAATGTAAATGATTGATAAGAAATGCTTGATCGTCTAGCTAGGGGTACTTAAGTTGCACTAAACTTTCACTTAAATTATAATGGGTCCGTAACTTGAGACGTCAATTAAGTTTAATGCTTCATTATTAAGTATCGTGTCGTCTTATACTATCAGGGGGGGTATTACAACCTCTAAAAACTTGCCAGGTTTATGAATTGCTATAGTAACATCTCTTTCTCGCTTCCAGTCGGAAAACTGCCAGGAATTAAGAGGTCATAATACGGCCCCTGTACTATTATCACTATGGAAAAGAAAGAGATAGCAACAATTTTAATGAAACATTAAACTTAAATTGACGTCTCGGAGTAGTCGGAGTACGGTCGTTGTTCCAAAAAAAAACCTACTTTTTTTTCTACATGCTTATAACAGAAGACGAGTCCACGTATGTAAAGTAAGGCAACTAAAACGGAGCCATGGCTTATTTTCAGATTTGTACCCTTCATTTGTACCTAACTAAAATCCAATAGAATCAATAAGTAGGTACCTACTAATCGTTACTACCTACTTTAATTAAGGTAGGTACCTATGTAAATTGAAACTATTTCGTAAGTAGTAATCTGTTGCCTCACTTTTGACAGTGCGCTTTGTGGGGAATAGGCTTGTTTCCATTAAGAATAAATATAATGGATAGGGGTTTATAATGATTAATTATATTATGGAGAAAATAACAAACAATTTTAATTATTAAAAGCGTTAAAGATTAATAATATTTTTAAAAAATAAATAAATACGTAAAATGAAACCTTTAGTTACGTGACAGTGAACACCAATCAGAAAGCGTTACGTCACGCCGTGCGAAACTCCAATCTTGTCTTTGACGTTTCGAGTATCACTACCGGAGGCGCGTTCCAAACCTACACTCCGAGTGCAACCCATAAAGTTAATATACCTAACGGAATAGAGGCACAAACATAAGCTGTCATACGAAACCGAAATCGATTTTACATTTGTGTGTGTATTTTTTATATGTTGACGTCTCAGTGATGTAATCTTGTCACAATAGACATTAATATCGATATCGATAGTATTATTGAACAGCAATAGATTTGAAAAATAGATAGGATGGAATTTTGCATAGGTGTTGGTACTGTTGGTACTAAAATTACGATACTGGAATGAAGTATGACTATTAAAAAAAGATCAGAAGATATTTAAAATAATTCATTTAACAAAAAAAAGATCAAAGATATTTAAAATCAATATCCACTACATATTATAAAACAAAGTAGCTTCCCGCTGTCTGTCCCTATGTATGCTTAGATCTTTATAACTACGCAACAGATTTTGATGCGTTTTTTTTATAGATAGTGATGCAAGAGAAAGGTATATCCTATCCTACTATTATTATAAAATGTGAAAGTTTGTGGGTTTGAATGTTTGTTCCTCAATCACGCAAAAACTACTGAACGGATATGGTTGAAATTTAGCACACAGAAAGAAGATAGCCTAAAATGTTTATTCCGATATTCCCACGGGAACAGGAACCACGCGGGTGAAACCGCGGGCGGCCGTTAGTGTATAACACATTGTGTCAAATTCCACACTACACCGAAGCGACGCGAGGGCGGGTCGCTATTTATATCGGGTCATTTTGAACTTACCATCCAAATTTTAAGGATGTGTTCAGTCCATGAAACTAAACAACTTTCTCTAAGAAACATGTGTCGAATTTCGCCACAAAATTTTGGTCATCCCATACTAAATTGATCACGGTGATCTCCTTAATTTGTATGGATAGTCGATTTTTTTATATATTTGGCCATGTGTTCCTTAGAGAAAGTTGTTCAGTTTTATGGACTGAACGCATCTTCAAAATTTGGATGGTGAATACAAAATGACCCTGTACATAAAATTCAAAGTCCTGACTTACTGACTGATATATCAATGTACAGCCCAAACTGCTGAACCTAGAGACAAAGTTTTGCACATAGCTACCTTATACAGTGTAAGCAGGTAAAATAGGGGATGAAAGTTTGTATGAAAGTCCGCCAGTTTCAAAATTAGGATCTTAAAATTTCGAATTTAGGCTGAATTATTCAACATCTGCCTAGCCCCTCGTATCTTGAAATCTTTTTCCTCAAAATGTTTACTGCACAGACTTGAATTTTTCTTTGGAGTGCAGTTTGAACGGCCAATTAATGAAAGCCATGCATTTTTTGTTTCTAAGTTGGTAGGAAATCTGAAAGTTACTTATATGATGGTATTCTAATAGTCAGAAACTGATACCTATGGATCGACTTAAGTATCTTAAATGGGATTACATTCCCAGCTGATTAATATCTAAACATCATATGGTAGGTACTTTTACAACAGTGAAACATATTCGTTTACCGCGTGATATGAACAATCGCCAAAAAATATCGATAACTTAATGCAGCCCTAGTGTAAAATGAAAATTATTTCTTTACACAAAATATTCGTAAATTTTGCGTTATGTCTAGTCGATCTTTGCTTTTTACAAAAATAAATGTTAACAGAAGAGAATAATCACGCTCAGTGCTAAAAATTCGAAGCGCATTGGCAAAAATAAACCCAAAGTTAGGCGGCGTCGATTTGGAATAATTTACCTGTGAAATGAACATTTTCCAGGGTTATTTCGCTGTAATGTACAACAATCAATCACTGAACAGGTCACCATGTTTCTAAAACACTATTTCGCAAAAATGTCCACGATTTCACGAAAAATCTGAAATATTCGCAGAACTCAAATTTTCAGCGTGCCGATAAATGCAGACCAACAGTCAATCAGTTGCGAAAAAGAGTTCTATCACGTCGCATCACGCATCTCTTATTATCACACCGTGTTGTCAATTAGTGACATCTTGCTTGCTCAGCCCTTTGTTCCTCTATTACGTTAGGTATATTAACTTTATGGTGCAACCTAACCACAACCGAACGCAAGTTTTAGCCACTTTTTCCGTATTTCTCCATTGTTTGGAACATATATAAATAACAGGTTTGGCGTTTTTATAGTCGTGCTATCACACTGGGGCACTATACAGTACTTATAATATGAGAAATTCATTTTTAAACGATAATAGCTATAACGTACGAAGACACGATCGCTCTTTGGTTTGTTTCGCACGGCGTGACGTCATTCAAGACGCCATGACAGTCTTGTGCGTTTTGGAACCAAATTAAAATTGGTTTTTTAAAACGCGAAATTTATAATGTAAGCGCTCGATTAAAAATAAATAAACCTTTTTTTTCGATAAAATGCCTAATAAGCTAAAATATTAAGCAGTTATTGAACTTTTGTCAACTAGCCTATTGTATTTTTATTTTCTTATAATTGTAGAATGTGGAACCCAGGCCATAACGAAGTGCCAGATGAATTTTATGAGGCCCTGTATGGAAAAAGTGGAAGTAACGACTCCAGGGATGAGGTAATAATCCTTTCCTGACTAATATTAGGTGTTACTAAAAAAATGTTTTAGATTTTCGAACTGAAATATTATCTCAAAAAGTCACTTACGACATTTTGTCAAAGTTGCTGTTTGCAATCATTTTCACTGTCAATTAGCGCATGTTTTGATGATTGTATTACTAAAATATGTTTTAAATTTTGAAACTGAAATATCTCAAAAAGTATATCACTTACGACATTTTGTCACAGTACCTTTGCTATTTGTAATAATTTTCTCTGTCGATTAGCGCATGTTGCATAGATATTAGAGAAACACAAGTGTGTTTTATACAATTTGTTTTATACTTTATTTATGTACAGGTACCAGTAACTTCGGAGCGGGCCCTGTCCTCGCCTGCGGCGCCAGAATACTCGCCACTCACATCACCCAGTCGTCGCGAGCGGTCACGATCGTCCCTCAGCCCTGCCCGTCCTGCGTCGTAAGTTTTATTTTACATTGATCCAGTTACTTGAGGGCTCGTATTTATTAATATTTGGGTTCTATATACCCAACCAAACCGAATACAAATTGTACTCCCCTGGGAATCGAACCCGGACCCCTGCGTCTTACACGGGTGGGTGAACCACTACACCACTTCTTTCTTATCGAATGAGGATTAGGATGACCACAGCCGGGACCGACGGTTTAACGTGCCCTCCGAAGCACGGAAGCGCTCAGTTGTAATGCCACTTAACGGTCACCCATCCAACACCTGATCGTACCACTACACCACTTAAAAATTTTATCTTACTGACAATAGCTTTTTTGTTTCAGGCCAGATGAAGTGGTCATTCTGGCAATGTTTGACGAGGACGGGCAGCCCATGGACTGGGACGACAATGCCAGATTGTCGTCCGCTGGCAACGACGGTGGCGTCGGTGATGGTGAGTTCCGTGTCCCCGACGAGTATGAAATAGAGCGTGAGAGTAGTATGAGTGTGAGTGTGGATGGCGAGAGTGTGGCGAGTGACGTAAGTGACTATGTATGGGGGAGTGGACGGAGACGAGTGAGAGGTGTGCATGGAAGAGGTCGGGGGTCACGGGGTGGGCGCGGGCGCGGACGCGGACTTGTCCCGAACCGTCGGGAAGGGGGGGGCGCAGGGGCGAGAGGGGTGCGGGGAAGGGTGCGGGGAGGGGCGCGGGGCCCTCCCCGCGCCCCTCCCCGCACCCTTCCCTGCACCCCTGCATGCACCCCTGTGCAGGGAGGGGCGCGGGGAGTGGCGTGGATGGTGGGGCAACCCCTTACCGAAATTTGGCTGAGTGATGACGTCATCCCTCCAAATTACGTAAACATGGTGACGAATATAACGAGGAGGCGAGAGGAGAGAGCTCAAGGTGTTGCTAGAGGTGAGCGAAATAGACGCGAAAGAGACAGAGCGGAAAGAGAGGAAGAGAGTGAGAGCGAAGAAGAAGATGAATTAGCAGACGCCAATGCTGGTCGTGATAATCTCTTTGAAGGTCAGAACCTCTGCTTTGATTGGGCTCCTATGGCTTCCTTTCAGGGCAAGGAGGAAGATTTTAGGGTAGAGCGTACTGGGGCGGTTCAGCCACATACTTCGGCATATCATGCCTTTCGTTCATATTGGACGGACGACATTTTAGACCTGATTGTAGCTGAAACGAACCGATATGCAGCCTCGATCGTTTCTGAACCATTCAAGAGTGAATGGCACCCAACTAACAGCCACGAAATTTTGTGCCTCTTTGCGTTCTGGATGATGTTGGGGATTCTCAAAATGCCAACTATCCATAGTTGCTTTTCTGTCAATCCTCTCCTCAAGACTGAGGCATTTAGACGAATATTCACGCGGAAGAGGTACGAACATTTGACGAGGGCATTACATTTTGTAGAGATCCCAGTTAGAAACGAATCAGATCCGTCCAACACTGGCGCCGCTGCTGTTAGCCTGGACCGACTACACAGCTTGAGACCCATAATAGATCATTTAAACTCAAAGTTTCAGTCAAGTTACATATTAGAGAAAGACATTTGCATAGATGAGAGTTTAACCCTTTGGAAAGGAAGGCTCGACATCAAGCAGTATATTCGGACCAAAGCTGCGAAGTTTGGGGTCAAATCCTTCGAGCTGTGCGAAAGTGCTACTGGCTACCTGTGGTCGTTTATTGTCTATACTGGCAAGAAACCATCACCGGATCTAGTACACAGTCCCACGGATCTGAAGAGCACAGCTATTGTGAAAAAGCTGATGGGCCCCTTACTTCACAAAGGGCATCGATTATTTATGGACAATTGGTACAATTCTCCTAATTTAGCCCGCTTCCTCCAAACTCAATGGTACTGACTGCGTCGGTACCTTGAAACCATTGACGAAAAACGTTTCCGCTGTAGTAAATGTGGCTCCACTAAGACGCGGTGAATTAATAGCTCGACATTCTGGGGACGTGTCAATTTTAGCATGGCAAGACAAACAGAGAATAACCATGATTTCCACATGTCATGGTTCATCTACTGCTTTGCCTAGAGTTCCGTCCAAAACTCTGACCCGAACAGTCCCCCATAAACCGCAAGTTGTGCTGGATTATAATGTATTCATGGGCGGAGTTGATATGAAAGACCAAATGCTGGAGCCATATTTATTAGAGCGGAAACGTTGCGTAAAATGGTATATGAAACTTTTTAAACGCATGCTTAATGTTTCCATACTTAATTCCCGAATTCTTCTTCAATCTTCTACTAAAACTCATCACGACCATTTAACTTTCCGTCTTCGGCTTGTAGATAGTTTACTTAATGAGCATCTTCAACAAACACCATCTAGCCGATCGTTTCATCTGTCGAGCTCCAGATCGGAAATTCTGCAAATTGATCGCATTGTTGAACATGCTCATTGGCCCGTTAGCTTAGGCCAATCTGAAAACAGTGCCGAGCCAAATCGCACCAAGCGCCAGCGCTGCGTCGTTTGCGCCAAAGCGAAGCGGGACCGCAAAACTATCTACAAGTGCGGAGCTTGCAACGTAGCTCTATGCGTTGAGGACTGCTTCCCGCTTTATCATTCTGCTTCTTATTCTAGTGCATAAATTTCATTCTTTCTCTCTTCTGTAAATTGTTCATAAATAATCATTTTGATAGGTATTTTATGGGAACAGTGGAAGTAGTATGATGTTTTATTGATTGTTGAGTGATTGAACTGTTTTATTGAACTGAATGAATTTTTTGAATTATTGAGTTTATTGAACTGTGTTTGTTTGAACTGTCTTTTGTTGTTTTATTAGTAAAAACTGATGGCGTAGCTGTTCGCCTTTACTTACATTTGAAAAATACATATATATATCATTGTTCATATTATCTGATGGCGTAGCTTTTCGCCTTTCACAAGTTCTGTAAATATTTACATTTGAAAAATACATAATTATATCATTGTTCATATTATCTGAAATGGCAAGTTCTTTTTATAATTTGAAAAGAATAGTTACTTGACAGTTCTTCTTATTACAGGTAGTTTTATTATGCACTTTTTGTGATGCAAAATTATCTAATACGGTTGAAAATGTTTATTATTGTTGTTTTCATTACTACCTGATTATATTATGTACCTTTGTTTCAAATGCCTATATCCACCAAAAGCGTGGTATAGGCAAGTTATGAGAAGGGATAACAGTTACTATGAAAGTTAGAAGAGTGATGGATATGGATGTTGATGATTGGAAAAAAAGAGGATGGATGGAGAAAAGATGGATGAATTGTGTCATGTGTGGCTGTGTGAAAAATGATATGAGTGTAAAGAATGGAAGAGAAGGAAAATTGGCATAAGGATTAGAGTACGGATATGATTATGAAATATCCACCAAAATATAATTGTGTAACTCTGTCGATTGGCGCATGTTTCATGGATATACATCAAAGAGTGATCATTGTGTTACTAAAAATATGTTTTAGATTTTCAAACTGAAATATCTCAAAAAGTATATCACTTACGACATTTTGTCAAAGTACCTTGCTGTTTCTAATCATTTTCTCTGACGATAAGCACATGTTTCATAGATATACATCACAGCGTAATCATTGTGTAACTAAAAATATGTTTTAGATTATCAAACTGAAATATCTCAAAAAGTATATCACCTACGACATTTTGTCAAAGTACCTTGCTGTTTGTAATCATTTTCTCTGACGATAAGCGCATGTTTCATAGATATACATCACAGCGTGATCATTGTGTAACAAAAAATATGTTTTAGATTATCTAACTGAAATATCTCAAAAAGTATATCACCTACGACATTTTGTCAAAGTACCTTGCTGTTTGTAATCATTTTCTCTGACGATAAGCGCATGTTTCATAGATATACATCACAGCGTGATCATTGTGTAACTAAAAATATGTTTTAGATTATCTAACTGAAATATCTCAAAAAGTATATCACCTACGACTGTTTGTAATCATTTTTCTCTATCGATTAACGCATGTTTCATAGATATACATCAAAAAGCGTGATCATTGTAACTAAAAATATGTTTTAGATTTTCAAACTGAAATATCTCAAAAAATATATCTCTTACGACATTTTGTCAAAGTACCTTGCTGTTTGTAATCATTTTCTCTGACGATAAGCGCATGTTTCATAGATATACATCACAGCGTGATCATTGTGTAACTAAAAATATCTTTTAGATTTTCAAACTGAAATATCTCAAAAAGTATATCACTTACGACATTTTGTTGAAGTACGTTTGCTGTTCGCAATCATTTTCTCTGTCAATTAGCGCATGTTTTGATGATTGTATTACCAAAAAGTATGTTTTAAATTTTGAAACTGAAACACCTCAAAAAGTATATTATCACTTACGACATTTTGTCACAGTACCTTGCTATTTGTAATAATTTTCTCTGACGATAAGCGCATGTTTCATAGATATACATCACAGCGTGATCATTGTGTAACTAAAAATATGTTTTAGATTATCTAACTAAAATATCTCAAAAAGTATATCACCTACGACATTTTGTCAAAGTACGTTTGCTGTTTGTAATCATTTTTCTCTATCGATTAGCGCATGTTTCATAGATATACATCACAGCGTGATCATTGTGTAACTAAAAATATCTTTTAAATTTTCAAACTGAAATATCTCAAAAAGTATATCACTTACGACATTTTGTTGAAGTACGTTTGCTGTTTGCAATCATTTTTTCTGTCAATTAGCGCATGTTTTGATGATTGTATTGTATTACTAAAAAGTATGTTTTAAATTTTGAAACTGAAACACTTCAAAAAGTATATCACTTACGACTTTTTGTCACAGTACCTTGCTGTTTGTAATAATTTTCTCTGACGATAAGGGCATGTTTCATGGATATACATCAAAGCGTGATCATTGTGTTACTAAAAATATCTTTTAGATTTTCAAACTGAAATATCTCAAAAAGTATATCACTTACGACATTTTGTCAAAGTACCTTTGCTGTTTGTAATCGATTTTTCTGTCGATTGGCATATTATGTTTTACAGGTGCACAAAGAAAAATGCCACTTCTCATGCGTTTGTATTTTTATGTATGCCAGGCTCCATACAAATATTATGTTGTATCCTCCATTTTATTTCCTATGTATATTTTTTATTTTATTAGTTGTAAATAAAACAAAATCATGTATAAAATAGTGTATTTTATTTATTTCCAGCAATACCAAATAGTAAATATCGATAAGATTGAAAAGTCAAGGAACATCCCTAGCTATTTAGGTACTTTTTATGATTTCGAGGGTCGGGTTTCAAGTGTTGTTTTTATAGAATTCTTGGGATGTTTGCATAAGATTTGTTTACGTAGCGAATGAATAGTTCTTTGTTCTTTATTATAGATGGATACTTCACTCAATCTTTGTTGTTTTTTGATGAACACAATCAAAGTTTCTTGCTGCAGTTTGACCACGTAGAACTAATATACTGTAGAGTTTTAGTGTTCGATTCTGATATCTAAAAACGGAGAAAGTATTCATAAATAATACGCTTTTTACAGAATGATAAAACAGCCTGATTGCGACATTATCGGGTTTTTCGTGAAACACGGCTTTTTTTTTTCATGTGAAAGGAGGTGGTGCTCTCGTTTTTTTTACGTATACGGAGGGTCTTGAAAGGTTAAATAAAAAGAGGGACAGTATGATGAAACCATAATAAAACACAGTTCGTACAAGTTGTAATATTTTTAATCTCAGAAAATTAATACATGAATCGACGTTGGTGACGACGGTAGTGTACAAAAAAGCGATAGGTACACGACCTTTCTTATTAATCTTTCTTAGGTCCTCTGTACGGATGACGTTTTCTGTAAAAATAATAAATACATGCAGCCTTAGAAAAATAACACCTTTCGAACGATAGTTCCCCACAAAGCGCACTGTCAAAAGTGAGGCAACAGATTACTACTTACGAAATAGTTTCAATTTGCATAGGTTATCGTTACTACCTACCTTAATTAAAGTAGGTAGTAACGATTAGTAGGTACCTACTTATTGATTCTATTGGATTTTAGTTAGGTACAAATGAAGGGTACAAATCTGAAAATAAGCCATGGCTCCGTTTTAGTTGCCTTACTTTACATACGTGGACTCGTCTTCTGTTATAAGCATGTAGAAAAAAAAGTAGGTTTTTTTTTGGAACAACGACCGTACTCCGACTACTCCGAGACGTCAATTTAAGTTTAATGTTTCATTAAAATTGTTGCTATCTCTTTCTTTTCCATAGTGATAATAGTACAGGGGCCGTATTATGACCTCTTAATTCCTGGCAGTTTTCCGACTGGAAGCGAGAAAGAGATGTTACTATAGCAATTCATAAACCTGGCAAGTTTTTAGAGGTTGTAATACCCCCCCTGATAGTATAAGACGACACGATACTTAATAATGAAGCATTAAACTTAATTGACGTCTCAAGTTACGGACCCATTATAATTTAAGTGAAAGTTTAGTGCAACTTACGTACCCCTAGCTAGACGATCAAGCATTTCTTATCAATCATTTACATTGCATCTACCATTTGGGGGCGTGGCATACTTTTGATAGGCCACAGTAATCTGTCTATTATGTGGTGCTTGTCAAAACGTGATTGACAAGCCGATTCAATGTAAATGATTGACAAGCAGTTTTGGGGCTTACCATCAGCAAATTAGAAACCGTTCAGTTCAAAAGCAGGCCTAAAACTGCTTAAGGCCTGCTTTCATACTAACCGTTGTGGTCATAGTACGAAATAGTAAGGCAGTTCAATATAAGCCCTGCTATAAGAGCTCATAGTAAGGCCACTGGTTGATCGTTTTTAGGGGGTACCTACATTATAAATAAAGGTGCGGGCACATTTGTCTGACGCCACGCGTTAACACGTGTTAACACGCCGTCGGATGACATCGGTTTTCATAATAAATGTATGCACTAAGATCACACTTATCTGATAACACGTCCATACAAATACGGCGTGTTAACACGTGTCGTGGCGTCAGACAAATGTGCCCGCACTTTAAGTCGCTTAACTACTTACGCGGGTATAGTGAGCGTATAAATGCCAAACTTGGTGTTGACATCCTCCAGGTGGAAGATGCCCTCGATGTAGTCCTTGTCGGCGGTGACGGCCGGCGTCTCGAACACCAGGTTCATTATGTAGTCCTCAACGCAACTGGAATAATTTATTTTTCAACACACTTGCTCGTAAAGTTGTACTTATTTGCCGAATACAACTTATTGTCGGATGAGCGCCATCTATGTTGACAGCATTATAAAACTCAGCTTTATAATGCTGTCAGCATAGATGACGCTAGAGTCTGGCCAACGAGTCGTGTCATCTCAAACCCGCGGCAAATTTAAAATTTCAAAACTATATTCACTCAAAATACTATGAAATATCAATTTTATCATAGGTAAGGTATATACACCTTGACAAAAATCTAAGCTAAAACAATATAATGAAAGTCTTAAATTGCTATTTCGCAGTATTTTGAGTGAATAAAGTTTCAAAATTTTAAATTTGCCGCGGGTTTGAGACGACATGACTCGTTGGCCAGACTCTATAAACAGTGTCAAATATTCACCATCATTTTTTTTAATGGCAACTTTGATGGCAGTGATGGCACCCTGTTAAACATTTTTTTTAACTTAAAAATATATTAACTGGTACAACCCGCGCAGATAAAGAATGGGATTAAATATGGCGTCTATTCACTTCTCGCTCTCTCACTCCCACTTATAGTACAAGGGCTGCACGTAGGGGTCCGGCTTTTCACTTAGTACTTGACTCACTACAAGGGAGCGCGGCCTAAGATTTTAGTTGCGGATTGATTTGATAGATGGCGCTCATTTTTCGTTTGTCAAACAGTCGAGAGATGTCGCTATCCCCTGCTGAATCGCGGTATCGTGTGTCTTTCACAGTTTTATATAGTCAAAGCTGATTAGCTATAAAGTAAATTATTTTAAATTTAATTCATGACATAGCGGTTACCTCCCAAAAAAATTACAAGTCAAGATTTATAGAAACCTACTAGTACCTATATTATAATATCGTACAATTTTTGTCACATTTCGTTAGATGGCGTTGATCATTAGGTCTGACTGATAACTCTATCTCTAGTATAATAATGTACTCTATGGGTCCGCCACCAGCTTGGGCGTCGGCATTGGTCATAATTGTATCTAGGCACCTGTCGGTGCGTAGGAAGCCCTAAGTGTAGTGTATAGGTATATATCTCACTATGCGCAGGGCTGGTAGGGCACGAGCTTCTCGATCCTGTTGGGGTACAGGGGCTGCACGTAGGGGTCGGCCACCAGCTTGGGCGCGGCGGCCACCGGCGGGCCCTTGCCGCGGGCCTTCGGGGTCGGCGCGGGCGGCTGCAGGGGCGCGTAGCGGGATTATTTCCTTTATTCCCATCTGTCCCCTTCGAACTTTGCCGGGGTGGTAGTGGTTATGGCAAGCTCGAAGGGGGCAGATGGGAATAAAGGGATTATTTAATAGGTAATGAAATCAATGGAACTGACACCAGAGCATTTACTCATAAACTAGTTAAACAGAGCTTGTAATAATTTCTAAAATATCAATGCATGCAAAAAACTACCTACAATGTCTTATGGTGCGACAAAGTATCTTGATTATCGAAAATAAAACAAATATTTTTGGTTTCAACGACTGTGATATCAATCACAATGTCGTTGGTCGTACCAAACTTTAACCAAAAAATTTTGGGCACACTCCCAACTCTAGCATTATAGTTGTTGACTCCTCGGCGTTATTAAAATAGGATCGAGATTCTTGGTGGTTCAGATAGATCAGGGGTCTCCAAACTAAGGCGTGCGGGCCAGCACCGGCCCGCGAGCACCAACAATCTGGCCCGCGAAAACGGCTGGATCGAACCAACATACAGTGTTATTTACGGTATGTTGGTACGATGAGCTAGGTCCTGGCCCCTGGAACTTCGTGGAGGAGTTAGTCTTGCCCTTAGGCAAAAAAGTTTGGCGACCCAATAGATGAGACAAAAGATGCGCAGCAGCTACAAACGCTAAACTCATTTTTTGTCTCACCTTTGCCTTGCCAAGTTCTGTTCCGGTCTGCTGGTATCTGTACTTACAAATCATGTTAAATAAACCGACCTTAACAGCTCCATACGCGACTTCAATGAGGCTCTTGACCTCAGTCTCCAGGATCCTGAGGAACTTGGACACGTTCCACTTGGTCACCTCCTTGTGGTTCCCGAGAAGCGACAGCAATGGGGAGAAATCACATCTTGCCAGTCTAAAGAGAAGAGAGAGTACAAAATAAAAACTGTGTGTGTGACAGTAACAGTATCTAAGTAAGTATGAAAACTGACTGATTTTGTTATAAGTAACCTAGATTCTAAACAGAAATGTATTGCTATCTTTCTCGATCTGGCTAAAGCGTTTGACACTGTGTCGATTCCGATTCTTGTGGACAAATTGGAAAGGATATGGGATCAGGGGTAATATTCCATTTACTTTATTAGCAATGAGGAATCTGTAACCTTATGGAGTTCCTCAAGGCAGAATCGTTGGCCCGAGTCTATTTACATTAACGATTTATATTTTATGTCAAATATACTGCGCACGCACGCATGCAAACACACGCATTGCGATTTTTGTTTCCTTATGTATACCTACTTACATACAATGCGAATAAATTACCAATGTAAAACAGAAGTGACCAACCACCACTCATTCTATTTCCCGACGACTTACTGCCAATCCTGTCTATATCTACCCAGTTACAGGTTAAGGGTCCGAAATTCCGAGTCACTGGGTCCAGTCACTGGCCCCGTATAAACCAGCCCTTAGAATGGCTACAAATGAATGCTAACCTCATGAGATCGTCGATGCCCTTCAGCACTTTGAGTATAGTAAGGTCGGCAGCAGTGTTCAACTCCTGCGCGTGTTGCGTGCGCTCGCGCCGCTGCGCCAACTCTAGCTGCATACTGGCCAGCCGCTTGGTTTCTCTCTCTTCGCGCGCTTCATTTATGTCTCGCTGGTCCACTGGCAAAAGTATTAGAAATTGAGCAAAACCTTGGAGAAATACTGCAGTCCATGCTACGAAATGAGTCCTTTGGATGAGCGCTGGCATTGTTGGAAAAAAAGCTTTATTCTACTTACTTCTCTTGTGGCGCAGATCCTACCAAGAATTTCTAAAGTTTGTGTATCTCTCAAAACTTCAAAACTCCAATGGGCGTATTTTAGTAACAGAATTTTTAAGTTTAGTACCTACCCATTACAGTACCCTTAGCACGAACAGCTATCGAGAAAAAAAACGCGCGTAAAATTACTCGATAGACAATTCTCTATGGAAAAATTCATTTAGCTTATCGGCGATAGATGGCGCTGTGCAAATTTCCAATACAAAATGTATCTATCGAATGATTACGCGCGTATTTTTTTTCGATAGCTGTTCGTGCTAAGGGTACAGAACACTACAGAATTTCCTGGTTGCGTGAAAAAAAAATTACGTTGTCTTCGCAAAAGTACGGGAGTAACAGCAGAAAGGAGATTATTCCTTAGCCACCACACCACCTGCTACAACCACAACATGTATAAACTAATATTAGTATTTTTTCACTCACCAAAAAATTCTGAAATTAAGGCAGCTCCTATCTATAAAAAAAACAGCCAATTTGATTAATTTCAAACATTCTCCAAATTTTATATTTCTTGAAATCTTGACTAAAAGAAGGAAAACTACGTCGAGTGCTAAGAACTTCTGCGATCTGTGGTAGAGTGCGACCACCCGTAGGTTATTGAGGAGGAGAAGAAGAAATCAGTAGGACTCACTAATCCTCTGCCGCAGTATATCCAGCTCCCTTCTAACGATGATGGACTCCTGGAGCACTTCGCACAGCAGCACGAAAGTGGAGAAGTTCTCGATCTCCACGATGTTGAAGCGGTTGATAATGGTAGTCACTCTGTCTGTCCCCGTGTACCCCTGTATAAAGCGTAGGAGTCAAGCAAAAAAGCAATATCCTAGAACCCTTAAAGGTTATCGAGTTCTGGTCAAGCTCCAATTGGCTTCCTCGAGAGAATATCAATATTTTACTCTAAAGACAAATCGAATGGTGTCGATTGAGCTACTCAAACGCTTCTTAGCTAAAATCTTTGGCTAAGGTCTCCTTAATTTTAAGACATTCATGTCAGTTTCTTGTGTTCCTATCAGACCTGACAACTCATTTGAAATAAGATAATAAATTATGACCTTAACTAAAATTTTTCATTGATTACAAATTATCATTGATTCGACTCACAAATATTATCTTCCAAAAACGCGTTGTGTCTTGCGATCTCCTGCTCGCATCACTTGATCTCCTCCTTCTCACAGATCCTGCGGGACCCGCAGGAACTCCTCGAACTTGGCCAGGTGGTTCAACTCTACTTACAAATATAGCTTCCAACAACGCGTCGTGTCTGGCGATCTCCTGCTCGCATCGCTGGATCTCCTCCAGACGCTTGATCTCCTCCTTCTCGTCCGCCTCACAGATCCTGCGGGAGCCCTTCACGCGAAGGAACTCCTCTAACTTGGCCAGGTGGTTCAGCTCCCCTTCGTACGATTGCATCTCCTGAAATGGCAGGGGCAATTTGACTTGAACAACTATAGCGAAAGAACAATAACGGGTATAGGTACAGATCCAATAATAAGTCATTGAATTATAGTTTCTAATTCATCATCAACATAAGAGCCATTTTAATGTCCCCACTGCTCTAGTGAAGAACAGAAGATGAGAGATAATAAGCCACTACGGGTTTCCCAGTGCGGATTGGTGAGAGATGAGGTTTTAATTAAATAGATTTACTTATTCGTTTAGTTATTTCGTTACTTAAGGTAAGCTAAACTTTAGCAGCTGTAGATGGGTAACTCAATATTGGGATTTACGCACATAGTGCATGTGTTAGTAGTAAGTACTTACTTACTAACTTCTTAAGCTCCTTGGATAACATTTTGGGCATCTAGCGTAGTTGACTCTTAAGACACTGGGTGGACTGCAGCAAATTAAAAACAAAAAACAAAAAATCTAACTGATATATCTCTGTTCAACTGGAAGAGTCCCTTCCACTTGAGGGCCTCAAGTTTCCTGCAGCACTCGTCCCTGTTCCCGAAGGCGACGGCGGCGATCTCGAATATGTCCATCAGGTACTCCTTGCCCTTCACCAGCTTGCCGATGGTGCGGTTCCATTGGATGTTGAAGCCTTCTCTATGATAGGATTAGTAAAATACAAACATGAAGGTTTTTGAAGAAGAGTTATATTATTCTGAATTGTAGGTGAGTAGAAGTGCACTACAGCTTTAATCCATTGAAAATTTCCTCGGTTCCTCCTACTGACAAACCGTAACAATGTTAATGTGGTATCAAACTTAATAGTAAGATGATGATAGCTAGGTACAATGAGTTTAGTATATGGGGTAGCTAGGTATCTAGCCGGACTTGCAACAAAAACATACCACAACAGCAAAGCCTTTCTTTCAAAACAAAGGGTCTAAGTACCTCTACTGACAATCGCGATGCTAGACGGTGTTCGTCAATCAATTTAGTCTTGAGTTATTTTGCTATGAAGCGGAAGGAACGTTATGCGATTATCAAGGTTTATTTAGTTCGGAGTACCTAGCTAGCTAGACCCTCAGGTCAGGTCACAATCACAACTAATGTGAATTAAGGTAAAGGTAGGTACTGGAACTTTCCATGTAGATGTTATAAGGGTAAATGATTCTAACTGTTGCCACTAACATAGGTGTAAAATACATTGACAAAACATTTTTAAATTCCCCACTGCTGGGGCCTGAAGACCTTCCTTATGGGTGGGGTGGATAAGCGTTCTAACTGTTGCCTCACATACTATTCCTCCACATGAGGATTTAGACAAGACTTAGCTACATCGACAAGCCATTTTAAAAATCCAGTGCTGGGGCCTGAAGACCTTCCTTATGGGTGGGGTGGATAAGGATTCTAATTCTATCTGTTTCCTCACATACCATGCCTCCACATGAGGAATTGAGGACTTAGACAAGACTTAGCTACATCGCCCTGCCATTTTTAAAATATCAAGTGCTGGGGCCTGAAGAACTTCCTTATGGGTGGGTTGGATAAGGAGGACCTCTACGTCCGACACCAACTAAATATGAAGCTATTGAGTACCTCTCAACGAGAAGCCTATGTATTTCCTCCCTGACGTGCTTGTTGTTCGCGTTGACGACGCAGAACCGCTTGGTGGCCAGGTCGAGCCGGTTCTCCATGCGGCGCAGGCAGTTGTTCGCGTTCTCTATCATCGCCAGCTCCTTTTAGCCATTCAAATAACAAGCAACACACATTAGTTTCTCGTCCTCGTGATTGTTCAGTCCGCGCGAGAGGGGTTAGAGGGGAGTCTGATACAGGACTGCCATTTGCATTTTTTTAATGTAAAAATGGCACCATGTATCAGACTAAATGCCAGTCTGCATGATCGTGTAATCCCTCTCTAGTATCTACTACCGTTCTACTATCATTCTTTCCTATTTCCATAAAGACTGGTTTACATTATCATAGTCTTTAGTAAGGTGCGAGTAAGGAGATTCGAATGCGAGTGCTTTAGTAGTTTTAGTGCCTTTCCAGTGAGCGTTTACATGCTTCCAGTAGAGTGTCATTTGACTAAAGCACTCTACTAAATACGCTACTATAATGTCGATTTACATGCTTCCAGTGCGAGGAAAGGAAAGGTATGGGCGGCGCGGGCGCGTTGGTGGTGCTACTGGAAAGCGATGATTCCAGTTGAAAGGCTACTAGAACGTTACTCTCTTTAGTCATAAGACGACCGTTTACATGTTTCAACTAAAGCACTCTCCTAAAGCACTCTACTTAAGACTAAGATAATGTAAACCAGCCATAACACAAGTGCTTTTAGTTATATTTTAGACTATTTTTCACCATTGGACCAAATTTGAACTTTGCCTAAACGGATTAAAGCAACGTTTGCGAGTTATTTGACACTTCCTTTAAAGCCGAATATGGTAGATTAGACAGGTACCAGCATGCACACAACCCCAGAAAATTAAGTATTATAATAACCCCTGAAATACGTCACTTTTTGAAAAAAAACCAGTTTCTTCTTTTAATGATACACTGCATAGTGGCAACCCTAGGCCTAAATTGTGTTTTGCTTTTGCCCATTTATCGAAAACAACAGTCTATTTGCGTCTAGAGTTTTCCATACAAATAAGCAACAAAATTTCACGGGTTATTATGAAACAGCCTGTATATTTAGAAGTGTTCATCTTACATCAGCCTCCGTCGGCACCCTCTTGAGTAACTCCACCAGCTGCTTCTGCGCGAGGTAGTTGAGGCAGTCCAGCTCAGCTTGCTGCGCTTTCTCGTCTCTCAGCACCGACTCCAGGTGTTCGTACTCCACGATGGAGTGCTTGGTGCCGCTCTTCACCATGTTGTCTCGGAGGGCGTGCTGGCCTTTCGTGGCGAGCTGGTGTGACAAAAGTAGCGTTGAAATGTGTACCTAACTATCAGATCTGAGGGTAGTTGTAAAATATCAATTTCAGCTTTATGTTGTTGTCACTAAGTGTTATCATATTAACTAGTAGAGATGGCCAAGAGGTTGCTGGGGGCTTGAGATCGTTTCTGTGCGATCAACTTCGTAGTGTCAGTTTCCAATAAGATATTAGTTTAACAGGAAATGTGCCGCCACCATTGAAGAGCCAAAATATTCTTCTAATAAGCACTGTATGGTGATAACTCACAGTGATGAAGCGCAGCGTCTCCTTGAGCTCGTGCGCCAGGATGCCGAGCTGCTTCTCCTGCGGCGCAAGCTGTGGGACGCCGAGCGCGCGCTTCTCCACGCTGCACATCGGCGCCAACTTTTGGAACTGGTGCGGCAAATTGAGGGTTTTAATGTAGGTGATGACTCACAGTGATGCAGAGCAGCGTCTCCTTGAGCTCGTGCGCCAGGATGCCGAGCTGCTTCTCCTGCGGCGCGAGCTGTGGGACGCCGAGCGCGCGCTTCTCCACGCTGCACATCGGCGCCAACTTTTGGAACTGGTGCGGCAAATTGAGGGTTCTAATGTAGGTGATGACTCACAGTGATGCAGAGCAGCGTCTCCTTGAGCTCGTGCGCCAGGATGCCGAGCTGCTTCTCCTGCGGCGCGAGCTGTGGGACGCCGAGCGCGCGCTTCTCCACGCTGCACATCGGCGCCAACTTTTGGAACTGGTGCGGCAAATTGAGGGTTCTAATGTAGGTGATGACTCACAGTGATGCAGAGCAGCGTCTCCTTGAGCTCGTGCGCCAGGATGCCGAGCTGCTTCTCCTGCGGCGCGAGCTGTGGGACGCCGAGCGCGCGCTTTTCCACGCTGCACATCGGCGCCAACTTTTGGAACTAGTGCGGCAAATTGAGGCATAGCATGTTCAAATCTCATAATAAAGCGAGTTACGCAACAACCTAAGGTAATTTATAAGAGAACAGGTCGATTAAAAAAACATATTGATAGATTATCTAGATGTTTTATTCAACCTCTCTGTGGTCTACACCTAGAGGTTCCCCACCCGTGTAAGTCGCAGGGGTCCCGGGTTTGATTCCCAGCGGGTCTACCGGCTAAAAATAATGAAGTTAATGTTAACTGTAATTCGACAGATGGATGTGATACACTGCTACTTTTCTTTAGTAAGTTTTTATTTGTGCCATGAAACGAAGTAGCAATCACATACATCTGTCAAATTACAGTTAACATTAACTTCATAGTTTTTAGCCGGTAGAACCGCAGGAGTGGGTACAATTTGTACTAGGATTGGTTGATGATAGCAGCTGATAGGGCTTATTTCAAGTCCGCCTGGCTAATCTAATAGCTACCACCATCTTACCTAAGTCTGACGCCATAAAAATTGTTGTGTTCCGGCAGTTAGAGGTAAGGCCAGTTAGTTCCTCAGTGATGAGGATTCCGGGTGTGGTATGCGCTTCCACCTTCGGCCTTATCGTCACTAACATCAGGTGAGGTGAAGACCAAGCACTATCCCGTTGTGCATAAAAAATGTAAATATACCTAGGTGATATACCTACGACTGTTCTGCGAACTTATTTTATACTTATCTTACAAGGTTTAAATCTACCAATCTAGACAATGTTGGGAATTGGAATTAAGTAGTTTCTATCCATATTCTATTGGTTTGGTATTCTGCAGGCAGATTTTGATGGTATTATCTAAGATAGCGACCGTCCGCTACTTTGTCTGCGTGGAAATTTTTGCTATCCCTCGGGAACAGTATATTTTTTTCTGGATGAAAGGTACCCTATGCCAGAGATTGAAATAACGTTAAAAAAATAACGTTAAAAATACCGTTAAAACATTTTATCGGTAAATTTACCGGTAAAAATAACGTTAAAATTATTGTACCGTTAAAATTACCGTTAAATATAGCGTTAAATTATACCGGTACAATAGCACCGGAAAAAATATCGCTAAAAAAGTAACGTTATTAATTGGAAAAACGTTAATTTTGAAGTAACGGTAACAAAAAGTAAGAAATTACGTTAAATTTAACGTTATTTACTGAAATAACGTTAATTTCAATGTAACAAGGTAATACACAATCAGCTTACCTATATAACAAAATAAATGGAAAAATACAAATATACCACAAAACTTATCATGAGTGTAAATCCACATTGTCTAAATGGTTAAAAACTCTAAATTACGAGGAAACTGAATCACTCTTAACTCACAACAGGTGAACTTCCATATACATATTAATAACGGATAAAATACACACACACACACACACACACACACATATATATATACACACCCACACACACACGCATATATACACACACTCACACACTCACGTTTATTTATAATTAACTAAATAAATAAGTTAAATAAGTATTTTCCTAAAAATAAGATAAGATTTTTATATATATATATTTTTTTCTTTATTATTAGCACGTAAGTCCTAAAATCTTTAACGTCCGAATGGAGGAGCGGAGCCCTCTGGTACAGGCATTGTCATGCTTAAAAGGGGACTCCAGCTACTAAATGTTATGTTTTTGTATGTCAAAGTAAATAAAGATTTTTGATTTTTGATTTTTGACTTTATCTAAATTAACGTTATTTATTGACAACGTTAATGTTAAAAGTAACGGTAAAAAGGTAAGAAATAACGTTACATTTAAAAATAACGTTATCAATCCCTGCCCTATGCCCTTCTCTGTACCTTGGAGAACGTGTTTGCAAAATATCATGACGATCGGTTCAGAAGGCATAACAAACAAACAAACGGACTTTCACATTTATTATATTAGTAAGGAAGGATAATCATTTCATTTACCGTTCTTTGGACATTGCTGAGCTCCGCTTCTGGGTCAATAGTCTTTTGTTCAACTGTAGCAGGCATTTTGTTTACGATAACACAAGATTAATAATCTAAAACTATAACAATAAAAATTATCAATAAATTATTTTATTTAATAAAAAGATTACAGAATAAGATAAACTTTCACAAATGGACACTGACAGAATTTTATCAATCAACTTTTTTTTTTAAATTTCTCTTTAATTTTTTTAAGAAGATTATTCTATCTTTTAAGTCATGGCTTTGCGTCATAGTGCAGAAATAGTTAATTTTTCTGTCCTTTTTTGATTTGTTTTTTCAGTTTTCATAGATGATCGAAGATTTTCAGCAGATTTTCAGGCTGAGTTCGGATCATTAAGCGGATTGTCAAGCAAGCGGTCTCCATACAAACGGCGATAACGTTTCCCACTCTCTAAATCTTAATCTACAGCAATGAATTTTTGGTATGTTTTTGAAATGCCTAAAAACTAGGGCTGTACGTTTTGATTTTTTAAATATTCATTGTAGATTTGAAAATATTGGCACTTCTGTGTTTTGTATGAAATCACTAAAATGCAAATATTTCGAAATCTATTATAGATATTTAAAAAATCAAAACGTACAGCCCTAGTATTTAGGCATTTCAAAAAAATACCAAAAATGAATTACTGTAGGTTAAGGTTTAGAGGGTGGGAAACGTTATCGCCGTTTGTATGGAGACCGTTTGCTTGACAATCCTCCTAATAATGTAGGTATTGTTCAGTAAACCAACAGAAGGTAGGTAGCCAGTAGAATAGTAAGTAGTGAAGGGTGAAAGAACAAATAAGATCAAAACTAGGCTTTGTTAGAGCAGCTATCAAAGCTAACGATTTAAATCCTTGATCAAAGCCAGACCTACTAGAAAAAAATCGACTCGTCACCAGATTATATAATTCTCAGGCGGGAATCGAACCCGCGACCTTTGGAAGTCCGGTTGCTCTTCCAACTGACTCGGTAGGTAGCTCAGTTTTGTATCGCATAAAAAAGCATTGTTAATGCTAAAAATATCAAAAAAGGGTGTAACTGTTATTTTTTTTAAATAACGGAAGAAAGATGATTCTGCAACCCATGTCTAAATAAAACGATAAAATAAAATTCATATTTTATTTATTGATTTCACAAACAAATTATTCATAACGTAAGTAGCTAGTCATGATGGATCTTACATATTAAGTTACAATAATTAAGTACCTACTTACAAAGTGCTTATTAAGTACAACCGCACGTAACAAGACGATGTTAATGTATAAAAAAACATTTCTGGGGCCATATTTATAATACAAACTTATATTGAAATTAATTAATACATAAATTATATTGCACTATAAACACACTTTTACATCAAAGAGAAGCGTATTTTTATTTATTTTATACATATTATTTATTTATTTATTGAACCTATTTTCTACTAATTCGTGTACAGTCACGTTCAGCAATATTTATATTATATCATTAAAAAATATTATTGTTAGGGCAGTTTTGGTAGGTACAGTCAACGGCACGCTACGCTACCACGACAGGGTGACCAAATTAAATCAATTTTATACATAGATAAATTTTAATGTTAAGACATTAAGGTTAAAAATAAATTGCAGATTTGAAAATAATATAAAATTAACCAGCTGCATTTTAAATTTCATCGGATAAAGTAAGGAAATCTTAATGCAAAAAGATTTAACTTATTAGAAACATATTTGAGACCCCAGAAATTGAATTAATGGAATGACAGAAATAAAATATTTTTGTGCTTAGATATAGGAAAAATAATATTATCATAGAAATGTTGTATTTTATGTTTACAGTAAGTATTAGTGATTTTGCATTCATTTATCTGTATTATACTTAAAAGTACCAAAATTAAATGTATGAATGTAAATGTTTCTGAATTATGTTTGTTTTTTAATCTAGATGAAAAGACGAGGGTAAATATAAATGTTAATAATTAAAGATTAATACAAACTGATAAATGAATACCTACTAACAAATACAACTGCAGAAATTATACTTTTAAATCTCCATAATTAGTTCAGTCTTAACAATAAATTAATAAAATAATGTCTTTTTCCTATGAATTATGCATTATGAAAATTACAAAGTTTAACTACATTATAATTTGCTATAAAATACATAATAATTATGCCTGTGCCATAGTTTATTCGAGGTAAACATTGTATTGAATGACAAAAAGTACACTCGGTCACATAAATAAGATATTGTTTTTTTTTTATTTGTGAACGAACGTCACCATTATATAATATTCTAAACATGCAATGCATTCGGTAATCGACGCCTAATATATCGTCGTTTACAAATGCCGATTCTCTTAATTCAATGTTGTAAAACACTGTTAATAATGACTTTTAAGTATCATGCCAATAATGAAAACGGTCATACAGGTTGCTAAGTACTGAACGAATATACTTTTTCTAATAGGTACCTACTTACATCCATTATATTTCGCATGTACGATGATAATGTATTATGACTTAAATGTATCAGTTTTCATTTGGCAGATGCTTAATTTCATTAAATCTCATTTACTTCTACGCGTGACGTTCATAAAATAAGAAATAAAAGGGTGAAAGTCCACAAGCTACTATTTGGACACTGACGTACGCCAAACGATTCCTTTCTACATTAAGCTGATATTGCTACACTATTAAAATGCACACAATGGTGCATCAGCTCTATCTACAGTAGAAATTCGCGGTAAACTTAAGTGGCAACCCTCAGGCACTAAAATAGTGTATTATTTGAGCATGTGTGTAAAGGGTAGTAAATCAATGTGATTGTTTATTGCACGGTATAAAAATGTTCGTCTATTAAGATATTCTTGATCGAAGATTAATCGTTACCAAACCACTGATAGTAAATAACATACTACATTCTAACGTAACTGATAGTTTAAAATAAATACCTGTTAACGTTAGTGATAACTACGTTACAACATATCGAGCCAGCCAATAGGCTTATTACGGTTTCAAATGTAGGATCAAATTATTATCAGTTTTATTTAATAAAAAGGAAAAACTGAACAATCTGACACAAAGCAAATACAAAAATTATAGTCTTTTCAATAATTTAATATTGCTTTTGATTCGACAGGAATGAAAGATTGGCGTAAAATAAATAAAGCTCAAAAACAGATGGCGTGAACTGTGTTTAAATATTCAATGGCTTATTTTCTACAGTAAGAGTAGAGGTCAGCTAAAGGCTTTAAAATTTCAGTCCAGACTCTAATGCAATAAAGAATCATAATTGACTAAGAAGGCACTCCCTAAGGCCGTGTTTTAAGGCACAGTATAACTGTCAGTTATTATTTCGAAACAGTAAGTAATAATATAAATTAGTATATAATATAATGATATTACAACTGTTTATTATAAAAAAACAGAATATCAAAATGGCGGTTGTGAATTTTAATTTAAATAATACTTAAACTTTTTTTGTCAATTTTGTCGCCGATTGTACTGCATCTTGAAATCGATCATTTTTCAGGTTTAAAATTATATGATTTGCTACCTACTTATTTTTATTTTTTATAAAAAGATCCGCCATAAAGATACCTATTCTATAAATATTACAGTTGTAAATTTAAATTTAAATCTCATAAAAAGTATTTGCCTGTAATTAATTAATGTAATTTTATTAAAATCGAAATAATTCGACGATTTTTTGTAGCAGATCTTGACAAATTCGCTCATACAGTAAAAATAAGTTCATAATATGGCTACCAAACATCTATTGTTACAATCTAAGTAAGTATTCTACATTTAATAGGTGCACCATGGTCACTTAAAGTGAATATAAAATTATACATAATTATTGTATCTATATCTCACTTAATTATTTATGTGTATTTACATTTTAAAAGCGGCAATGATTAGTTGCAAAGAGGTTTTTTAGTTAAGAAAATGAAATTATGGTTTCAATTTTCATTGGTCGGCTACAGCGGAAATATTTTTTTTCAGGTCTTCTTATCAAATAAAGCATAATCGCGATTTTAATGTAATTTTGGATAGGGGGGTTCACAGAACAAAGAAAAATTATGGGGCTCTACAAAATCTGACTCAAAAGAGACGGTCCAAAATACATGGCCCAAAAACCCAGAATTAATACGAACAAGCTGTACATACCAATAGATTGCTTAGAATGAGCGAAGCAATCCTACCTAAGTCGCGGACCCCAAATCCATGGGGTAAATGCTGGACTTTATATATATTTCATACATACTTTATTTTATTTTTAGTTTATTTGGGAAACGAACAATTTCACAGTACAATTAGTTTTACCAAATATTATAAAACAGCGATCAGCAAAGTTTCCTCTGATAATTAGAACATACAAAATAAACTACAGGGCAATTTGAACTTAATTAAATTCACAAAGTAAGTTAACAGTTATACTACATCTAAAATGGAACTCTTAATGGGGTTGGTAAACTTTTTCGAAAAGAATTGTTTTATATTTTTTTTGATAGCACAAGTTTGAAGAATAAAGAAATTAATATTATGTTTTTTTTTTATTTTACCTTGTTAACTAAATATATTTTTTTATATTATTATCGCGATAAAATATCAAACATACGGCTGAACACGAAGTTCCTTTGCATTTACTGATTTAAAAATCTGATTGACAGATTTGACAGACAGTGACAAAGAGTAATCATACCTTTGTTTTTTTTTTGTTTTGAGCAACAACATAGAAAGTCTTTGGAGCAAAGGCATAACCTACGCATACAGCCGTAATAGTGATTTATTGTACTATGCTGTAAATGAAAAATTTAAATTTTTATTTAAATTAAAATGAAGAATTATATAATTCCGCAATTTGTTATTCCTGACTCCAAAGCCAAAAGCTACCAGAAAATATATAATTCACAACAGTTTTGGAAATGTTTACCAACCCCATTAAAGATATGTTTACAATTACAATTACCTTTTGTCAAATCTCCGATACCCCATGGATTTGGGGTCTGTGACTTAGGTAGGATTATTCCTCTCGGTTTAAGCAATCGATTGATATATATTGCTTGTTCGTATTAATTCTGGGTTTTTTGGGACCATCTCCTTTGTGATTAAAGTTATAATCCAGTTGCAAACTATGCATCGCATGCTGTTCTAGTCGCTAGGTTTCAGTAACTTACTGTTATTTTGCTCATCAAAGCACACAATTTTAACCTACCTACTATGTTGTATGGAATGATTTATCTGCGGTTGCGGCCGGGCGTTTTATCAGTTTAAACTACCTAGTCTAAAACTACATTTCGTAGCCAAGCGACCAATGAAAATGAGTTTCAAGTTGGAACGTTTCATAAATAATAGACAACCGTTTAAAGGCACTGATGGTATTGTTTTGTCAGTTAATCTAAAGCAAAATGTACTTGTCGGTGAAAATATAATTAGTAAGTATCAATATTTTTGAAAATAAAAATTCATATCACAATTACATATTTGAAATATTAAATATTTTTTAATAGGTAATTAAACAATTGAAGGAAATAAAATAGAGAATAAATTCTGAATTCAATTAATACACTGTTTCAAACATTTAAGACCTAAACACACACCGGATTTGTTTACACGTATTCGTGCACGTGCACGTACTATTAAGTGACGTATACGTGCACGTAGTCACGCTAGCGGGGTGCCATGTCTCATAAAGTTCCAGATATTACAACGTAATGGTATGTCCACGTGCACGGACGCGGTGTGTTTCGCACTTTATAAGTAAGAATATCTAACTGTTTTTTTTCGCAATGACAGTTTTGTAGACCGACAATTTGTACTCTGATAATAAGGCTGCAGAGGTAAATTCCAAAATTAAAGGTCATTGGGCATATTTGACCTGCTTGATAAATGTTCGCGTAGAAAAACCAAACCAGTTTTAAATTGAAGAATTCGATCCCACTATTTAAAATATGTATTATTTTAAGTTTTTTTACAGTATGTGTGCGAGTATATGTATGATGTTATCAAACTTTGTTAATAAAACAGAAGTTTTTACTATCAGCATTGTGAAAATGTGTGGTACAAGCATAATAAACGTTTGTATTGTCTTTATTTATTTATTTTATTTTATTTATTATTGAAATGATATGATATAATGATAAAAAGTGAAACATGACCTGCAAGAATGCGACCCATATCACTGAGTAGCAGATACATTTATCTACATATCTAGCCCTATTTCGTTTGTGTACGCCATAGGTCAAACGTTCGAACAAAATGCCCATTGACCTTTACCTACTTAACTTTTAAGGAAAAAAACGTGATAGATTAAAAAAAGCTCATCACAAAATCGAAAGTGACACGTAAATTAACTACGATAATTCTTAACAGCAAACCTGTGAGCGCAGCCGCGGTGTGCGAATCGTACGGTTTGAGAACTAAAAGCAAAACGCAGCAGAGACTCGCCGCGGCCGCTCGAGGGTTGACCGCCGCAAAGATCGCGGCGACGACCAAACTTTTGTACAAAATTAAAAATAAACCGAGCGCGATTCCTGCCGCGACCGGGTCGGGGGTTAAAAGGAGAATCATTAGTGTGCACTCACGTAGGGATGGGTGGGGTTGGTTAGAGGTGATCATCTCTGAAAAAATCCGAGCAGACGCGACGTGCGGGAGGCGGGCGGCGGCGCGGGCGTCGGCAGTTTCCGGCGCTTCTCTGACGTCAGCTTGTGTTTCATTTGCTCCTCGATCAACTCCTGCATGTCCATCTGTGAACATGAACCAGGGTTTGATAAGATTCTCGATATACATAATGTGGTACCTCTACCATAATGATGTGATGATACTGAAACAGGTGATAGTGTTGCTTTAAACTGAACGACATTCTCCAAGGGAGATAGGTCGAAAAACGATTTTTTTCGCCTTTACATTACTTAGTAAGCTGACCAACGAAAAACGATTTTTTTCGCCTTTACATACCAACTTAGTAAGCTGACCAATATCATTTTGTATGCGTCAATGACGTAAAATTTGACAATCGCAAATGATCGTTACCGGAGTGCATTACATTAACCTTTTTAAGTAAAAAAGTATTACATAAGAAAAAATCTGATCTCGATGGCGCAGTGGTTTAGCGCCTGGCCTAGCGATTGCGGAGGTTAAGCAACTTTCGCATGGGTCGGTCATGGGATGGGTGACAAAAAAAAAATATGTCGAGCTCCTCCGTGCTTTGGAAGGCACTTTAAGCCGTTGGTCCCAGCTGCATTTGCAGTCGTTAACACCCACCAATCCGCATTGGGCCCGCGTAGTGGTTTATGGCCCATCCTCCTTATCCACCCATAAGGAAGGCCTGTGCCCCAGTAGTAGGGACATTAAAATGGCTGATGGTCATGATAAAACATTCAACTAAGCATGACTCAACCAATCAAGGAATCAACTCTGCCTTGTTTTACAATCCTTTAGATTTTGATTAAAAAAGTATTAAGTAAAAAACATGGTATAAACCACAAAATGTACGCACCTGCCACTGCTCGAGCTGCTGGCCCAGGTCCACCTTCTGGCGCACGGCCTCGTACAGCTGGCTGTTGGCCTGCATCAGCTCCACTCTAGTCTTGGCCAGGGCCACCTGGAAACGATCACATACAGTTGTCAATACTCATGGCAGGATAATTGTGCTGATTCACAAATCGTCCACCAGTCGGCGCACTACCGCTAACTTGGCGCTAGTGTAGATGTAGACTGTCATTTTGTGTTTTCTATGTGTTTGTTATCAATTTTTGGATGTTGGAAGAGATTTTTCGTAAATATCAATTTTTCTTTCAACACATTTTGGTTTTCTTTCATCTTTAATTAGTTTACTGTCCGACTTCTATAGTAATTATTTATTAGTACCAACCATTTTCAGATATAATTTAAAATAAATGAGAAAATCGGGAATAAATTCCCATACTAAGGTCTCCAGCAGCAGTAGCACCTACCACCAAGCGGGATAAATTTTGTGACACCCCGCCACCGCCTCATCATATACCTAATGTAGATATACATAACTTCGAACTCACGGTCTGTTTTAGTCTTTAGGTTGGTAGTCTATTCCGTTATTCCCAGTACTTTACCTCAACAATCTTTTTCTTTTCAAGGGCGTCGTTGTGCTAATACCTGGTCCACTTTTCTGTTTTTCCTCTATCGAGTCTACGGTATAATAAGGTACTACCAGTACCGTGGTCTTCACTGTTCTCCACTAAGCGGTCTTTCTTCGTACTTCTGCTACCTACTACAACATCTAGAACCCCCGTTTTACTTGTCTACTCCGGTCTACCCAGTCCCTTACCTCAGCGGCCTTCTTCCTCTCGAGGGCTTCGTCACGCTCCTGCCTGGCTTGTGACACCGCCTTGTCGTTCTGGAGGCTGTTGTAGCTCACGTCGTTGAATACTTTGTCTCGCTCCTACTATCCCACCTCTCCCTCTATCGAAAACCCATGGTCTACTGTAGTCTATTCTTCACCCAACTCCCGGTCTACCCATCTCCTTACCTCAGCGGCTGTCTTATTCCTTGGGGGTTGTGGCGCTCTGCCTGGGCCTCTCTACCATCATTTCCTCTATCTAGAACCCTATGATTTACTCTAGGTCTACTTTACCTCAACAGCCTTCTTCCCTTCCCCTTCTACCATCTTGCAGTCTATCTAGAACCTTTGGTCTACTCTAATCTACTCCGGGCATTACCTCAGCGGCCTTCTTCCTCTCGAGGGCCTCGTCGCGCTCCTGCCTGGCCCGTGACACCGCCTCGTCGTTCTGAAGGCTGTTGTAGTTGGCGTCGTTGAGGAGCTTATCGCGCTCCTCCGCTGCCGCGCGTAGCTCAACCTCGGCTACGGAGAGCTGAAAGTAAAAAGTAAAGAGACTTAGAAAACTATACGATGTTTGATGTTATCAATATGTATGGCACTTCTTACTCAAAACATAAAACTAATAGGCAAGTAAACCTTGTTTTGATTTCTCTTTTTTTTTTTATTGCAATCATTTTGCTTTCTATAGTCAGTAGTTTTTGTAAGTAAAGGCCTATGAAAAGCTTTTGGATATTAGTTTTCAATTCAGTGCCTTAGGATGGGTAGCCTAAGTATGTCATGCTCTCTTTAATCATTTCTGCGGTGGTGTCGTGTGGGACGGGTCGTTACGTTCCCTCAAATATGGTTGAGCGAAGCGATGGCTGGTCCACGCGTCATGCTCGTGAACGGGTGCTGCCAGTGGGAATGGGTCTGCTTCTGAGTACCTATCTTAACGCATATTGAATTGTAAGAATTGCGTTTTTTATTGTTATTTTTTATGTCTTGTCTCAAGTATTTTTTGGTAAATTTTGCCTACTTAGGTGCACTTTCGAGTAGCAGACATAGTGATTACTGATTTCTCAACTAGTTGAAAGTTATTTACTCTCACAATTACCTATCCGATATGTAGTAGGTATTTAATTTCAACCTACCTACCCATTGTGTACAAACTTTTGTTAATTATTGTGATGGAAAATGACCTCACTTTAAATGTGGAGCTCATTTTTCAATGTTGACGACTCTGTATGAAATATACAGGGAGAAAAAAGCAGCCCTTGACGAGTTTCTTGCCGGTTCTTCTCGTTACAAGGTCTCCCGCTCAGGGTTTGCGAACCGATGGCGTAGCTTCTTTGACATTCACAAGTGCTTGTAACAGCCTAGACTGAATAAATGATTTTTTGATTTTTTTTTTGATTTTTTTTTATAAAAATGGATAGGTCTGCAAGCAAGTGGGGCAGAGAAGGAAGTTCTGCGCCTAGGCAAATTAGAAACGATTTTATTAGATTTAAGTTACAATTGGGTAACGTATGAAGGGTATACCTACATAAATCTGAAATTAGTTGCCTCACTTCACATACGAGGAGTCGGCATCTAGGTATTAAGTATTATTATAAGGTATGGGATCCAAAATCATCCGGATAATTTTGGTAACAATAGAGATAAGAAGTTATAAGATAAAAACTTAGAGATTACTTCATTACTATTGCAATACTTATACCTACAAAAGTAAGAGAGATCTATGCTACACCGATAAAATATTTGGGTTAACTAGACGAAATCTTCATTATTGCAACGAATTAAAAGCTCGGTTTAGAGTGCTGAACGTGTGAATTAGTACGAGAAATAAGTTTATTTACTTGTTATTTAAAGATTCTGAATTCACAGCATAAACTCAGAATATGATTTCTGGTTTCACTGAGAAGTCTCACGATTTTCGTAAATTATGGGCAAAGAAAGTGAGATACTTAAGTCGTGAAACATTTCTAATGAATAAATAGAGGCATTTTAAATGTGAGAATTTCGACGTTTCATCGTGGTCATGAACTATGTGAGTTTCTTGCTTCTAAAGTGTGCTTTTAGTTGAATGTCTCAACTTATTTTTCCGAATTGGTTGGAAACCCAAAATTCAAATATAATAACTTTAGCTTGTTGGTGTTGATTAGTATTTCATTCAGGTATACAAAAATAGACGTAAAACCTAGTTTTTCCTTGGCTTAAGCAAAGTTCAAAATCAATACAAAGCATACATCGGCTGATCGGATTTTGATGAAATTAAAACATAGAATAATACTATATATTTATCCTGGTTAAAGGTTCCTTAAAGATTATCTCGAATATCCACGTGAACGACGTCGCGGGCGGAAGCTAGTATAAGAAACGGTAAATATACGCGCTTTAGTAACAAAAATGATCAAAAATATTGCAATAATTTATTCTTGTAAAACCTCCATGAAGAAAATCAAATTAAGGCGAGGCCAGTCACGAAATTTATTCTTTCACTTTGTCTTTAGAATAAGGTTGAATATGGCATAACTTTAATTGACGCTTCGTCAGAAATTTGACGAATTTTAGTACATTTTTATTGATTTCTGAAATACTGGATCATTTATTAAAAATGTACTCGGTTATTGTGTTAGTTCGATAAAAAAGCTATCCTTTTTGCATAAAAAATCATATCACTGTCGTTGAAAATTACGAAATCTGACGATTTGAAATTTATCTTTATAAGTTTTTATGGTGTTATTCAGGATTTTTTTACAGAGTTACCATGCCATTTTTCAATATTCTGTTCGGTTAATTTGCTTCTTTGTTTCTTTTTCAGTCTACAGTAATTTTTGTGAAGTAGAATTTTACATCACTTCTTCACATTGGAAGTTCAAAAATCAGACTTTTCATCAGATCGTGAACTGGCCTCGCCTTAAGTTCTTGCGGCAATGCCGTTAATTTGAATAAGGTGATTACAGACTTGCCGGCGAAGTGGCAGACTGACGCTAATCTAAGATAATGTAAGGATCATTTGACACAAGAAATATCTACGCTCTATGAAGTAATCAACCCAAGATTACAAGATGTGAGAAATATTAATGAAATTGTTACATGAAATGAAAAGCTCAGTGAAAACTCTAATTTTGGTTACACAAGTACGTGTTGATATGAAATAAAACACTTTTAACGGATACTAGCGCGGTTTTATTGAAAGTACTTTGGTAATTAGTTGGTATTTGGTTTGATTTTTGATTTTTAGCGCGTAAGCTTGAGAAGTGAATACGTGTTGATATGTTTGCAGAGCTTTTTTTCCAGAATTTCACAGCTTCCAAAACAAGCATTAAGGTCAAGGTGTGGAAGTCCGGCATACTTTTCTAATATTCAAGTTTAACTGAACTTATTGAACCAGATACGCTTTCTAAAGTGACTTGTGTCATCGGAAATTATAGGTAATGTATTAATTTACTTATATTGGTCTAAAAATAATATTAATTGCAATAATCTTTAGATTTATATGATATTTTTTAAAACTCGGCGTGTAGACGGACTTCCCATACAGTTTGAGGTAAGTCCGTCTAGTACCAATATAACCATAACTAGTGAGGCTATATGAATGAAAGCAGTTTCTAGCAGTGATGCAAAACAGGCGTTGAAATATGTGTTTTATATCATTGTGCTTACGGTTTAGATTTCAATGATAATTCATTTTATTTAATTTTAAGGCAAGTCCGGCATAACTTTGGTGACAGTGGTTGCAAACATTTTCATAACTATTGTTTCTTCCGTAAAATTAAATACTAAGTAAAAACATAAATCTTTATTGCAAATTGAACATTATAGGTAGTGACTGCAAAATTAACAATTACCTTCCCTCATTATCATTTAAGAGGTCAGAAATTTTTCAACCACATTTTTTGCATAACTGTCAAATTTATTTAGTATTTTAATATGTCAACCTAGTTGTATTTTTTGTATAAGTATTTATCCCATGTGTACCGCCGTTTTGAGCTATAAAACAAAAAATTGACAGTCAGACAAAAGTGACATAATATACGTGCAGCTGAAAAGGTTGACAATATCTGCAATCGAGGCAAGACCGGCATATGACGGACTTTCCTTATGCATGCTAGACGGACTTCCCAACTATTTACATTTTAAGGTTGGTATTTTGTGCATGTAATAATTATGAAATTCAAGCGATATTAATGAATTCATCACCAGAAATAGGTATATGGATCACTAAATGACTTTCGTAATCACAGAAACTCCAAAAACTCCATTGATTTTCTATTTTTTTATTTTTTTTCGAAGAGACGTTACACTCCAACTTCAAGTACTTAACGCGAAAAAAAACTGATGACCGATTTCTTTCAACCTAATGATGTTAGCGACATCTATGTTTCTCAGTTCAAACTAGCTCCTTAATACTTTCTTAACGACCGAGGCATAAGAACCTAGTCCTTCAAAAATGGAAGTTATGGCCTCTAGATGGACTTGCCTCCCAGACAGACTTCCACACATTGACCTTACCTATTTAAAAAAATATGTTCTTTTTCTTCGATAGGTAAAAAACATTAGATATTGAATCAGCTTTTGAATAAGCAAATCTTTACAGAATAGGAATATATTAAAGCATTCTATTGAGTTTCAAGTCTCAACGCCATTTCATGAAAAAATCGAGAAGAAAAGTTATAAATCATCTTTTTGCATGTAAGTAGCTGAGTATAGAGTTAATAATATAGTTATTTGCTTTCAACATTGTTTCGCTGTCTTAAACTCAGCTTAACAATAGGCAAATTAATTTATGCATTAAGGTAGTTTCTCACATTATACGAATCTTCAACAGACTAGATAGCACGCAATGCATCGCTTTCTTCGTTTTTGAGTGTTACGATCACACAATACTGTCTTCATTGTTCTCCGCAAGGTCGTAGCAATTTTCATATTTTGACAGATTTTCTACACGAATTTCATTGTTAAAAATTGTGATCTGTGGCGAAACAAATACCGGCAGTTTATGCTTGGTGGGTAAGCAATTTTGGAGTTGTCCTACATTTGGAAGCAAAATCAGACACTATACCGGGTGCAACAAGATCCTCAACGAAGCCGAGGTCTACGTATTCTGCCCATCATCAGGACCATTTCTGTTCAAAATTATTGCTGGGAAACGATTTAAATTTTTGGTGTTAAAAAGCATTGCCTACATTACCACGCAATGTAACGCGTACAAAAGACCGCGCCTGCGAGTGAATGCTACACAGCTGCGTGCGGCCGAGTTGAAAGGCAACGTTTATGTGCGTGCTCATAAAATATAAATACATAAAATTTTGATAACGTTTCTGTAGACAAAAATAGGAAATAACGAATAAAATAAGATTTCATAAAAAAATTGAAAAAAACATTTTTGACTTTGACCTTCAATAACTTCGTAGGTATTGGTTTCCCAGGTATAGTCTTAAAGACAAAAATGATCCTAATGTTGGGCGGAATGCGTGGACTTCGGCTTCGTTGAGTGTCTTGTTACACCCGTTATAAGCTTTAGCGTTTTTGCTAATGCAATGCAACAATGGCCCGTGGTTCTACCAGCAGAACTGCGCAGTGGGACCATGGGCAACAAAGGAATATATGGCGACCTTTTCTGTTTTCTCTAACAATACAAGACGTTTAGATCCTTAATAAGACCGAACAACCATTGTGGAATAGCAATAAAAAATTGAATTGAATTGAATTGAATTAATGATCAATCCAAAAGGGTATTACGGATTATAGAAAAAGACATAGGTATCTCTAACAACAACTAAACATGACCATTTTTATGTCCCCACTGCTGGTGCACAGGCCTTCCTTACTTATGGGTGGATAAGGAGGACGGGCCATAACCCACCACGCGGGCCCAAAGCGGATTGGTGGGTGCTAACGACTGCAAACGACTTTTAAAGCACGAGATATTCAATTTTTGGTCACCCCATCCCATGACCGGCGCTAAACCACTGCGCCATCGAACTAAACATACTAATCATGTCCATCAGCCATTTTTGATGTCCCCACTGCTGGGGCACAGTCCTTACTTATGAGTGGTAAGGAGGATGGGCCCATAACCCACCACGTGGGCCCAAAGGCGATTGGTGGGTGTTAACGACTGCAAATGCAGCCGGGACCAACGGCTTAACATGCCTTCCGAAGCACGGAGGAGCTCGTGATAATAAATTTTTGGTCACCCATACTGCCTTAAAATTACTAAGGCTAAGATTTATTCGTTCGACCATCGCCAGCCATCGTTGTGACAATTCCTAGGTAGGTAGGGCTAAGTTTGGTCATAGCACCACGCAAAGAACATAAAATTAATGGGCCAAGGGTTCTTTTTACGTCAACCACGGTTATTTTTATCAAACGCCTTAGATTGGGTGGAGCTTTAAGTGGCCATTTTTCTAATTCTAAACACAACTTGGCCTTGAAGACAAAAGGTATACTTAACCAAGGTTAGTACTTTCACGCCTCTAAGCAAGGCTGTTCTTTTACGATGGCAACGTCTTTGAAAGTAGGTAGGTAGTCACCAAAAAAAAAGAACAATTTACTAGCGCGAAAAGTATCAATTAAAGATTGTCAAGTATATAAACTTTAGTTAGGAGTAGGTACTGTCATGTCATCTCGTAAGCATTTAAAAGCTTTGGATTGAAAAATATTTTATATAGCTAAGTATGTAAAGTACCTACTTAATTAAGTAACTACTCGTACTTTACATAGGTACAGGAAATAAAGATGTTTTTATTTTATTTTATCATTTGATTCATGTTCAAGGAAACTAATTTATCGTGCAATAAAATCCTCGACTATTCAATTGTTCATTCATAAATAATTACAGTTAAGTATCTGGGTAGTTCTTGGGAGAGCAATTTTTGAGTGTGTGTGACTCATATCTCCTATAAAAACAAATAATTATGATTAAAACTATCATTACATCGTTTCTACATTTCATTACGCATCGTGTCATATAGATTTCACTGGTTAAAAACTACGTAGATCGGAGTAACTCACCCTCAACACCTCAAAAACGGGGTTATTTTGCACGTTTTTACGTGTCACACGGGCGCCGGCTTATGAGAAATCGCGGATATTTTTGAAATCACCCACGTTTTTAATCAGTTTTGTACACACATTTAAAATAGACATATCACGTTATATACTGATCAAATTTTAAATCCTATCGGAGGGAAACTTTTGATTTTATGGACCTAAGTAAGTATGTCACACGCCTAGCTACTTTTTCACTGCGCCCTCTTGCGAAGGCCATTGCTCTGGACTGGCTAGGCACAGACAAATTGTGATTGATGTTTTCGAATCGACAGTTACACCGCTACTGACAGGTAAGATGACTGTGTTGCTGTTTCCCACGCTTTTGGTGCAAGACTAAGTTCTACGATTTTAAAAATTTTGGTTCTCATTTATAATGTATTTCCATGTCACATTTTTGCAATATAATTGTGCTATTTTTTGTAAACGGGTTCTGAGGTGCAATACCTTACTCCCAAATGTACTTAACCAGTAACAAAGTAGCAGGTTATATCTTTTCAATGCCGATAAATTTCAAAATTAATGCTTTTTGGTAATTTCCATGGCGTAATTTCCATGTATAAAACACCATGGAAATTACATAAAGCCCATGGAAATTACTTTGTTTTATTTTTGGTTTATTATATCAGCCGCTCGACACTTACTGTTGGGTGTAGGCCTTCCCCAAGGTTCTCCACAACGATTGGCCCTGTCCTGCCCACATCCAGCAGCTTCCTCCGACCTTCTCCAGATCGTCGGACTACTTTGTCAGGGGGTGGAGGCATCCGGTGCGCGATCACTATTCCAGAGCCACTTGTTTTGTCTCGCTATGTCCGCCCACTGCCACTTCAGCTGTGCAATCCTTGAAGTGATGTCGGTTACTCTTCAGCTGTGCAATTCTTCAAGTGATGTCGGTTACTTAAGTTCTTCTACGGATCTCTTCATTTCTGTCGCCAAACAAGGCAAGTTGGCAACAACACACACACTGTCGTTTTGAGACACTGAAGTAAGTTGGACGCAAACAATTTTCGAAGCTTTGAGTTGGATCTGACGAGAGATCTCTTCCTCGAAATTGGACTCACTTTACTAGGACTGTCTGTCCTAGGTATAATTAATAGTCTGGATAATTTGAGTACACTGTTCCTATAGCTTCTAGAAACCTCTGAGTATCGGCTTTCCGTCAGCTCTCAGAAGTTCTCTAGTGATTCCATCGTCACCCGCCACCTTGTTGTTTTTTAGCTGTTTGAGGGCCATACTATTCTCAGGCTGGCGTCCTGGATATCTTTGGTAAAGTGTCGGGTGAGCTTGGCTTTCGTCGATCCTGTATTAATTTCTTCGTTACTCAAAAAAGAAAATCAAAAGCAAAGCAAGTGGCTTTGCTTTTGATTGAAATACTCGTACATAGGTCAGTTACACTCCAGTCTCCCGATATGACGATATGTGCTCTACTCTACGGGCGGTATGGCTTCGTATGCAGAACTGCCACACCGGTGTAGGTCGCATTATCACCTGGCTGTGGGCTGCCGTGTTACCGTCGTCCGCCAGTTGCCGAGTTGCTGCTGCAGGGCTTAGTTGCATTTGATTGCAGACCTAGAAAGCTAACTCCAATCTTCATTCATGAGGGGTGGTATACCTTGCTGCTGTCCAGTGTCGGTGGTCAGGTCACCATTGTTGAGGACGGCAGGTCACGTCGTATATTCAGCGAAAAGGGAAGTATGTACTTCTGCCGGGCTAGGAGTCTGTGCCCGGGGCTTGCAGTCCAACTGATCTGCATTAGAACTTGTATCGTTATACAGAGCAGGTTGGTAAACTTAGTCAGCGTTATTGTTTGAAGACCATACACAATTAGTGAAAACTAGTCTTTAGTAAACGAGTATTGACCTAGGTCGTACAGATTGTTGATACTTTTTACCAAATATTTGTTATTTTTATTATTATGATGCGCATCCATAATATGCAATCAATAATATACTCTAAAAGAATTTTTTTAATTAATAACATTATTATTTATTACCTTCATGTTTCTACATTGAGTTCCTTTGTAAGTTTTTTTTATTAAGCTACTATTTTTGTTAAATATTTATAATACAATGTAGTTCTTAATACTACCCCAACTAACTTTTATTTGAGCTTTAATTTCATATCTGACATGATGTTGAGCAAAATTTTATCTGCTGGGTAATTTCCGTGGTCTTTACTGTAATTTCCATGGATCGCAAATTTTCTATATTTGTTTTTAGCAAAAGTATTCATTCGCTACGTGGCGAATTTTGATATAATGTTTGAATTTGCATAAGCTTTCAATTTTTTTGTGTAATTCACTTTAATTTAGTGATTTCAAAAATGCTGTGGAAATTACACGGAGAACACTTTTCCGAAGAACTACCCATCTACTTATTTAAATATTACATCCTCATAACAAGAAACTAAAGATTATGGAAAACTGAACTTAAGTGCATTGCATCTACCTAAGGAGCACTAGGTATTTATTAACATCATTTGCTATATAGTATTGACTTTTCTATGAACAAGTGTGAGTGAGGTGAAGTGACTAATTACTTATTTAACATAATGACGTCATTTAGGCTTCACCTAGTACATAGACTAAACCTAGGCAATCTGCCGCGGAGATCTAGACTCGCCGCCACCGGCCCGACCTGCCTGCGGTCAACCCCCGGTCATTGACTTCGCATTTGCGTTCCTGGACTTATGTATAGTCATTAGATTAGTATAATATGAAACTGTTTCTTAAGGCGGTTGTATGACCGAAAGTGGCGCCCTCAGAGGTTTTTATTTAATATGTTATTATAATAGAAAAAGATGTTAAAAATGTTTAACGTGGAGTTTTTAGGGCCCACGGTCTAGTATTTTTAGAAGGTATCTTCTACATGCCCTCGTAGTCACTCGTAGAAGTAGATAGCAAATGTGTTAAAAACGGCCACTTTTAGAAGTTTTGCTATAGATCTACTTCTAGCAGTGCTTCTTTCTTCTTCTAGCTTCTAAAAATACTAGACTGTGAGCCCTAAAAATTCACGTAAAACATTATTAAAATTGTGTATTAGAAGTTATGATATTAAATAAAATTCAACGCGGCGCCACTTTCGCTCAGGGTGCCACCTTAAGCCCGTTATTCTCATCAATTTTGTCTGGAATGGAACGGGTGGTAGGAAAATGTAGGCGATTCAAAAGCGCTTAATTCTGGCCAGTTTTTGTTTTCACATTACCTAATCCAATCGAATCTCTTTCAATCCTAAGTCTGGTCTTTACTTTTCACGTCTATTAAACTTTCATGTCTTAAGCTTCGCTTTATGCTTCCAAATGACAACATAAACTGATTCAGTACATCCCACGCACTGACTCAGATGCCCAGTTTTGTTTGACAAGTGGTTTTTGTACCAGATATCCTTCGTGTTCATGGCTTAAAGCAATTGACCTCAACCGTATATGAACAAAAGATAATAAAACTGAACACTTTTGATACAAACATGGAAATGATCTAAACTGATGACGTCAATTGAATGGTGAAGCTTAAAGTTTTGACCTAGAATGAAGAGTGTGCTAATTCGTGACTAAAAATACAAGAAACAGTAAATATTGGTTTGGTAATTAAATTAATAATTGCGAAGAACTTTCACCGAACATTTTGGTCCTAAACTTAGGGTAGTTTTTACGACGGCAAATAAAATACAGACAATTTCTGTTCGCCAAAAATAACAATATAAACAACCATGACTAGGAAAGCTATCACTCTTTTGTCACAGATACATTTGTCTCAACCGGGATTTAGGACATTTGGCGAGGTACCTCTACCGTTAGAGTATATATTCTGTGCCTCTACTAAAGCTACCGATCTACCGATATGTACCAATTTTGTGACCATAGGCACAGTAAATATACCATACTAATTTGGTCCGTACCAAAGGAAGGGTACATAGCTAGGTACTTTTAAATTTAGTTTTTTTACTGTCAAAGTACCTCTTTAGACAGTTTTGTTCCTAGATAGAGCATAGTTTGACTTTAAAATTATTTCTATAAAAAATTTAACGCGACGCTTCATCTGTGTCAGTTTCAATTAGTGGCTATTCCATAACGATGAACTACCGATACACAAAAGTAATGAGCCATAAGAATTTTAACGGGCGACTTGAAGATAAGGAAATTAGTTAGGTGAGACATAACGAAGCCTCGAGTGAGGAGTCGACGAGATTAACTGCACAATCTCGTTAGCTGGTTCAGTCTTCCGGGTGTACGGCTTTCGGGCCTTGGATTCGGATTACAGATTATCCGGAAACGAAGACTTTTGAGACTTCTTAATAACTTGTGGATATCTAACTTGCGAACAGCCAAAAAGCATAGGTACAGCATAAGGCTGACCACAGACCTACGGTATCTTTTCTTTGCTTTGCTGTTCGGCAATGGACCGCCGGCCAAGACGCTCATTTGCAATCTATCGCATATTTTTAATCTAAGTACATTTCACATATTTATATGTTCTTGTGAACATTGTTTCTTAAACGATCGTTATGAAAACACAAAAAAATAGTTCAGCGGGTCTACCGCCTAACTCTATCGCTTTGACTCTGGCTTTGGTTTATGACGTCAGTGCACTGTCCGTCCTTGTCATCGTGTTATGCTATGACAAGGACGGACAGAGCATTGCTATCGCTCTGGCTAAAGCTTTGAGTTAGGCGGTGGGGCCCCAGGTAGGTAATGATGCCACCCACGACCCAGTTCACAATTTATATATGCGATCGATTTATTTTTAGCAATTGGAGACCATGTTCAGGGTGGCATATCTCCCGAAAGCTTCCTACTTCGCAACCTAGACGATGATATTTGATAACACCAAGCTAATGGCTATCTTGCCAATTTGGTCTGGTCCCAATATGCGATTGATTGAAAATGACCCTGGTTGGCCGGCGGTCTAAACAGCAAAGCAGGACAGCAAAACAAAGAAAAGAAACCGGTAGATCTGGGGTCAGCCTAAGAAGTTTTATTTATTCTTATGCATACAGTCCCATTTTTTGAAATCGAAGGATTTATCGTATAACAAGCGGCCGTCAGCAACTTCATCTGCGTGAAAAGTTTTTCGCTATCCCTAGGGAACAATACTTTTTTTCGGGATAAAAGGTATCCTATGTCCTTCTCTGTACCCCTGGCAGCGTGTATATAAAATAAACTCATTTCCACAGCCGAAATAATTTATTTATTCAAGAGCTAGGAAAATCCCAGAGGCCTACCCTACCCCAGTATTTTGATACAGAAGACATGGAGTTATGAATGTATAAAATGGATTACAAAAGCTCTTTTTTAAAATACCAAACATTTATTTGACAAATAAGTAGTAAGGGCGAATGATAAGTAACCTGATAATAGTTCTCAATGAGGATCAGTAACGATTTTTGTTTAGTGGCTTGTCAAGCTTATGCCACCACATGTGTCTGTGATGAAATTTTTACGATATCTCTTCAACTTGAGAAGCTATACGAGCTAAAACGAGCTAAAACACTGTTATTTTGGGGGGTCATTATGACGTCATCGAGACGTACGCGAACCCTATGTCGTACGTGATAAAGCACATATTGCATTGAGCTTGGCATTTTCTTCAAAACCCTTATAACTCAACCATTTCTAAACGGATTTCAAAAAACGTTTCACTAAGTTTCATAGCTATGAATATGTTTTTATATTATACCAATAAAACTGTCTGAATCAAAACCTGTTACTGATCCTCATTATGTTTTAGTAACCGCCCGTTAGTTCATAAACGTTACCGAGTCGTCAAACAGTTAGCCCGGCCAGAGTGCTAGTAAATTGAATCGCGATACCGTTTGCGGCGATACGCCAATGTCGCCAATAGAATCGATTTATTATCGATAAAGCAACCGATTTGCGGCTCAGCTGAACGTAATCTGTGGTTGTGCAGCAAATTGCACGCACCTATCTGTATGGAATAGTTGATAGATGCATTTAGTCTGTTGCCTGCTACTTGCCATGAATTTACGACTACGAAAATGTAACTAATGATGTAATATGCTCTTCGGGACTTTAAGGACTGGTAGCGCCATCTAGCAGAGAGAAGTGAAACCAGATTTATCATTAGTTCAAAATTTTGAGAGGGATCGCGAACGGATGAATGAAATGAAGTACAGACCAAAAGAGTGAACGCTTAATGTGGAACGAATGATTTCATTTCTTGCTGTTAGATGGCACCACCAGTCCCCAAAGCCCCGAATACTTAGGTCACTGGAACCTAATCATCTTTCTCAGACATCCACTTTAGATGGTAACCTAAGCGCTATCGCACACGGGCAACTTAGTCGCCCAGCAACTGTTTTGTCTCTCACATGAAGTCCACGGGTTTATATGACCGAAGCGACGCGGTCGTCGGCAACTTTTTACACTTACAAATCATGTGAGAGACAAAATAGTTGCCGAGACAAAAGTTGCCCGTGTGCGATAGCTCTAAGATGATAGGGCAACGTCACGATTTTAACCAAACCCTCATAGACAAATTTGCATACAGCGAATCCTCAAGTACTTTAGACACGTGGCTAGGCGTGAACTGATACCCTGGAATTAGTAGGTCACGTGGAAGGAACGACAATCGTGGGCGATGACTGACCTAACCAGTAACCACCCGACTCATGACCCGACTAATGACAACTTGAATATCCAATCGAGCATTTAGATCAGGGTTTCTCAACCTTTTTGACGTCGCGCCTCCCTAACGACTTGAGAAAAACCTAGTTCAGTCTATTTTATGAGTTTACTAATTTTATTTTTGTAAATTATCAAATGCTTCGCGCCCCCCTTGAAAACTGGCCACGCCCCACTAAATTGTGAAACCCTGATTTAGATTGTAGTAAATAGAACACCCACCAATCCGCATTGGGCCCGCGTGGTGGGTTATGGCCCGCGTGGTGGGTTTTGGCCCGTCCTCCTTACCACCCATAAGGAAGGCCTGTACCCCAGCAGTGGAGACATCAAAAATGGCTGATGGACAAATAGAACTGCCTAGAGAGCCTAGTTTCCACGTAAACGACTAAAATTAAGAAGATGGTAATTAACTCACCTGAGGAGCCCGATGGCGTATTGGTGTAGCGCTTGGCCCAGCGATCGCAATGGTTAAGCAACTTTCGCAAAGGACAGCCATGGGATGGGTGACCAAAAATTTATTATCCCGAGCTCCTCCGTGCTTCGGAAGGCACGTTAAGCCGTTATTCCTGGATGCATTTGCAGTGGTTAACACCCACCAATTGGGCCCGCGTGGTGGGTTACGGCCCATCCTCCTTATCCACCCATAAGGAAGGCCTGTGCCCTAGCAGTGGGGACATTAAAAATGGCTGATGGCCAAACAACTCACCTTAGAGGACAGCTCGGCGATGACCTCGTTCTTCTCGTCGATCTGTCTCTCCCTCTCCAACGCGCGTCGTGCGTGCGCGGCGATTGAGTCCCTGACGCGCGATCCCTCCAGGGTAGCGTAGGCGGCGACAGCGTCCGCGCAGGCCGCGGCGAGTGCACCTCTGCGTAAGGTCTCCCCTTCATCCCCATCCAGGGATGTAAGGGATAGGTCTGAGTGTAGCCCTGGAAGAACAAATTAGGATCAGTATTCGGTTTTTTTTGAAGAATGTCATTGAGGTCAATAAATGTTTCTTTGTATCAAGAAATCCGAGAGAAGAAATCGGGATTGTTTTTCCAGCTAAACACTGTTTAAAGGATGAACTTCATCTCTTAGTAAAGAGTTACTTCAGACGTCTTGATAGCATAGGCATCAGGAATTCTAAGCTTCCTAGATATTCTCCAGAAGAAATGCGAACGCTTCGCATTCTCTATAGGTACCTACTAAGTCGAAGAAAATCGACGTGGCCAAACGAGCCTATAAGCTTACATAGGCCAGACTAGATTAGATAAACTGGTGTTGTGTATAACATAAATAATATGAGTTTTCTATCAATCAATTAATCCGCATCTACATCATCATGGGGTATGGCCGACAGCGTCATCATCCTAAACCTCAAGTTTTAAGTGTTTCAGTCACTCTTCGGCTGTGGGTGTCAGTCTGTAGAGTTTTTATAAACCACCACAAGGAAAGCAGTTTAGTGGGTAGTCTTCACGACGTTTTGTAAGGTTTGGTGTGAGGCTCAGCATTCACAGGCCGGTGAGTCTTTCGAGGGCTCACTTGTGAAGATGGTGGTCTTATCGCTCGTGTCCAGACCTGAACCTTAAGTTAGATCCTTAGTGCCCGTTGTGTATCAAATCCTGCTGGGTTGAGTATTAAGGGTTTATGTGGATGGTCAGAGGAGCTCGGTGGCGCAGTGGTTTAGCGCCTGGCCCAGCGATTGCGGAGGTTAAGCAACGTTCGCAAGGTTCCGTCATGGGATGGGTGGTCAAAAATTTATTATTTCGAGCTCCTCCGTGCTTCGGAAGGCATGCGTTAAGCCGTTGACCCCGGCTGCATTTGCAGTCGTTAACACCCACCAATCCGCATTGGGCCCGCGTGGTGGGTTATGGCCCGTCCTCCTTACCACCCATAAGGAAGGCCTGTGCCCCAGCAGTGGGGTCAAAAGTTTCCCACGAAGAACACCATGCCTTTTTTCACATTGAAAGACTAGGCGATGGCCCGTCTACAACTAGTTATTCAGTATGGATAATTATATCTACTGTTTGAATTGAATCTGTATGCTCACAATATGCTCATAGTCTGGCTAGAGGTTTTGCAATCCCAGGATGTGAAAAGCTACCTGTACCCTTAGCACGAACAGCTATCGAGATAAAAAACGCGCGTAAAATTACTCGATAGACAATTCTCTATGGGACATTTCATTTCCCTTATCGGCGATAGATGGCGCTGTACAAATTTCCAATACAAAATTTATCTATCGAATGATTTTACGCGCGTTATTTTTCTCGATAGCTGTTCGTGCTAAGGGTACTGACCATTTCGTTACGACAACAGAGGCAAAACAAAAGACACAAAGCATCGTCACAATGACGTGCGTTGATCATAAGGTTGCGTTACACTGCGGTGAGCGAGTGACGCAAGCGCACCGCAGCGCCCTTGCAGAAGGTTCGGTTACCGGGAGTGGTATATTATGTAATGTTACGGTTTTGAGATGGCGGAGAAGAAGCCTTTATCCTATTCTGTATTGCAACGTTTGAAATAACATAACGAGCAACAAAATCTTAAATGAGTGTGCAAAAATCCGAATCTATATAGGAACTTTTATTTGGTGAGTAATTTTGGTGTTGCAGTTAAACATAACCCTTGGAATATTCCGGCACTGATATACTCTGTCTGAATTTATTATGATAAGATTTTTAACACGTTTTAAAGGACTAGAAGTTGTAAAACAGTAGAGTAGGTACCTACTAAAAGGGAAGGTTTTAAGTTGTAAATCTAGAACTACCTATAGATATTTGTTAATCATTGTCTTTGAAAAAAAAAGTCTTAGGACAAAATGAGATGTGTAAATTGGACCGGTTTTATTCCTAAGTAAGTAACTAATTATTTTTGATTTGTGTCTGGAAAATCTAAACTCAAGATTCTCCCCAAGTAACCTACGTCATCACCGGTCTTTGCTCTCCTTGACACTGCGTCGATTACTGTACAGTGCAGCGAACTGTACAAAAAGTGACGTCGTTGCGTGGTTTGATTGATGTAATGAAACGGTCGATAGGCGTGCGTCTAGTATTACTAAATTATAGTGTCTGAATGCAATCAAGAGTCGTTCATGGAACGGGAGACTTGCCAGATGGTTCGGAAGCGGAAGTTTCATGAAACCCTTGCTTTGTTACTTTTAAACTTCGATCAAGAATATCCTAGATAACGCTTCACGAACTAAAACAGTATGCAAAAATGGCACCTCACATAGCGTCCCACTTACAATCTTCGCGCTTATTTTGTACATAATCACCTCTTGTTTTGTACAAACTCACATTTTATGTCACTTATTTTGTACAAAATAAGATTATTTTGTACAAAAACACATCTTTAAACACTTTGTGCAAAATAAGCGCCTAGTTTGTAAGTACGGACCACAGAGCACGGAATTCCGAACGCGATTCCGTACTCTGTGGTACGGACGCTATTTGAGGTGCCATTTTTGAGACTCTGACCGGACATCTAGAGTATTCTTGATCGAAGCTTTTAAAACATCATTTAACTATTAAAATGATTTAACAAGTGTGCTATTTAATATCACATCGTTATCATAAAAACTATTTTATATAGGTATTGATATACATTCAACAATTCACAAACCTTTTATTAGGTCGGAAATGCGCTCTGCAAAAGTCATGCATAAAATAAAAAAATTGAAAACGGGCGTCAATTTGTTATAAAATAGTAATTATTTTTCATGTAAGTATGTACAGTAAGCGGCACGCTGGGCTCCCACAAAGTGTCAAATTTTCTCAATCAATTTTAAACTTAAAAACAAGCAGTTTAAAGTTTAAAATTCATTGAAGATTTTTGACACTTTTGTATAGCTTGATGTGCTGCTGACCGTACATAACTATCTATTCGAGTATTTTTTTTTTTAAATTTATGATTAGTTAAGAAGTTCAAGAACTTTAGAAATACTGCCTAACCCATAGTGCCCATAGTTTTACCTTCTCACGGTATGTACGTATCCCTGAAGAAGCTATTTTATAGTTTGGCCACAGGAGATAGTTAGTGAGAAAAAACACGGAAACATTGTCCAAGAAAATGTTCAGTGCAACATAAATCACGAGAACAGATTGAACGAAAGGTTAGCAATCCATTGAAAGATGAGAGATCGAGAAAATCGCTAACGCACAGGCCAGAAGCCGTGTGTAGTGACATCTCTTTCTCGCTGTATAGCAAATAACTGCCTGGAAATAAGAGGTCACATACGGCCACATGCCTGACAGTTTCGAAGATTTAGAGATTAAAACATCTATTTTTGTTTATAAAATAGCTACTCTCATTAAAAAATTTAAGGGTTTAAGTATTTAGATGAAGAAAACAAAGCATACTTTTATTGAAAAAATATCGCTTTAGCCAGGATTCGTTCTGCATTCTAGAAAACAGAAAAGTAAAAAAAAAATACCAGCGGCCAGCCATCTTTTTTCATTGCATCACATCAAACATTATTTAATGTCTGAAAAAACAAAAGCACATTTTTGTTGTGTATATGTTTTGCTACCTATATGCTATAATGGACGATCAGCTTAACGCATTCGTAACAATAACGATAACCTGTCTTATTACAGTGTTGTTACTGTTATAGCAATGCCATAAGAGTTATAACAGCTGCTTTTATGCGAAAAACTTGTTGCGTAGTAATAGTAATACTGGCCAGTTTTCATAACGACCATAAAAAAAACTAACCCTAGGACTTTTTAGTCGATCGACTACAGCTAGTCGCAAGACAGGGAGATTAAAACTAAGCTAAGCAAAAACTAAGTTTTTTTGAAAAAGTCTGGAACGGGTGGTAGGAAAATATAGACGATTCAAAAGTACTTAATAATTAAGTTTTCACTCCTCTTGCTCAAAAAGTGCGTCATTGTAACGTACAAGAGTCGAGATAAAATAGCATAATAAGCCCTAGGGGATAAAGTTTTTTCTTTTTTAATGTTTGTCTATTACCAATGAGCGAACTAAAACGAAAAAGTCTTTATTCATAATCACGAATAAAACTAGCTCGACTTAATACTGGGGGTCTATTACGAAAAGTTTAATGCGATACACGCGGCTGCGTCCGTGCTTCGTTCTGATTGATTCCTATTACAAAGCACTTGCGTATGCGATATTGCAAAGTGATTGCGTAAATTTGTCAGTTTCTCTCTAGTGGATCCGTCATTATTCGTTCAATAGACTATGGGCTACGATAGCTACATTGAAAATATTTGTAATAACTATTACCGACGAACTGCGGACGACTATCGTGACCAAGTTTCGTAATAGGCCCCCAGTTTCTCATTCTTATTTTTGAAAATGGAACTAAAAGCATCTCTTCGGTAAAATCATAGACTTATTTAAACTCTGTGTACAGAGTGAATCGTAGAATGCGTGTTTGTGTTGCTTAGCTGCTACAGCAGAAATTAAAAAAAGGTACCATGGCGCGAAATCTTTAGAATTTTTTTATAATTACAAACTGATTGAATTGTTATTGAATTGTGACTGTAATAGGAAAGAAATAATTTTAATCTTCTGCCGTCAAGCACAAATCATTTATTTAAATATTGTACAAAAAGTTTATAAAGTGGAGGAAAGAAAAACGAGTGGATTCGTTTACGGAAGTAAGTAGGTATAAACTATTTAATATTGTATTTTATTTTCTCGCAGTCGTAGTGAAAAGTATAGTGTAACACACGACGCTAAAACCCATTGTAACTCGGTTTCTATTTATTCCCTCGCTAAAGCTCGGGAATAAAAATACCTCGTATGCAATGGGTACTTTTAGCGTCTTGTATAACAATCTACTATTATTTGAATAAAGCTTATTTTGACTTTTGACTTGACTTGAAGCATTAATCTGCTATTTGTTAAGAAAATAAAATGTAAGACCTATTGAGCCCCACGGGTTCCCCCAGGCACCCGCGAGAAATTTATACCGTCAAGCATCGCCCGCGGATGCCTGGAGGCACCCGCGGGCTCAATAGGTTAATAGAATCCTAAAACTCAGACGACCGATAAAGAAAATAAAAAAAAAAAAGATTATTCACATTATCTAGACTTGGACGAATTAATATCTAGATTATCAAAAAACAACTTCCACAACACAACATAAATATTTTTCTCATGGCGCGCGTTGTAAAAAAACGTTACCATTGTAGGGACATTGTAGAATGAATGTTGCATGTCAGCGATTTTGTATAGGTGTGTGACGTATGAATGAGAGTCGTAGCAGTTACTGCGCGCTGACCGACTCGTGTGCTTGTGTTTAGTATTTGGGGAATTTATATTGGATATAAATTTATAATTTAAATTGGTAATTTCGGTTTTCATTGAAGGTCAGTGGCAGTAACTCCCAGATAGTGTAGGACCCTCACACTAGTAAATAGGGTAGCTTTTGGAGTCATAAAAGTAAATTCAGGAATAGAGTCAGATTTCATTTATTTATTATTATTTAGGAACACGATATCGTACACCATCAAGTCTGCTGGGAAAGGCCTTGCTGGATGGTTAAAAAGATGGCCCACCACTTATCACACTGGTCCAATATAAATTGCTTGGTGATAATGACTTCAAACGTAGCCACAACCACCAACAAACAACGCCGACCAACAGCTTAACGTGCCTTCCGAAGCACGGAAAGCTCAAAACTTTTGGAAACTCATCAGACGAACCAGCCTTGCTTAAACCACCCAGCGAGCCTCGCGATATTTGCTTAATCTGCCGCAATAGCCATGTAAGAGATGGCTTTAAGAGTAAGAGTAAGATTCACAACCGTGAAGCTTTTTACTAAAGGTCCTTAACCACAGAATACATAATAGTACCTAACCCTGCAAACCGGCCAGTATTTTCACTTCAATAGAAGCAGGTTTTTCTTATCACAGTGATGAACAACCAGCTATAAGGAAAGGACATAATGTGTTTACCAACAACCCTCGGGTCGGCAGGTCGCCGTGCCTCGCCGTGCCATGCCATCAGTTTGCATAGGTACCAACTTCTCAAGGTGAAAGTGTTATTGTTCATTTTATGTTACAAACAATGTTCATACCCTTAGAAATAAAGAAAGTTAATGTATCTAGGTTTCAGTTTGTTACTCAATCACGCAAGAACAGCTGAACAGGTTCGGATGAAATTTAGGACACAGATAGTTTATGATCTGAATTAAAATACTTGTACCTACTATTTTTAAATGCTGTACAACAGGATACTTTTTATCCTTGTCAAATGTTCTCTAAGGATTTTTCTAATGGCCACACAGACGAAGGAAGTCGTGGTCGGAAACTAGGTTGTTAGTTACATCTAAGTATGTTTGGGTAGAGAACTACTTAAGTTACTCCAAATCTTACTTATAAGGATTTTATTTTAGTGTACATCAAACTAACCTCACCTTATCTAACCACCCGAATAGCATAATGCTCACCAAATTATAGTTTAGTGAGCGTTTAGTTTTTTTGGTGGGATGCAAAATTTTTGGTAGGAATAATAATTTCTATCACCAATCCAGTATTATTATTATTACCTACCATAATATCTAAGAACTATAATCTCAAAGAGTATAGTAATTGAATTAATGAAGTTTAATCATTAGTGGAAGTATTATTCATTTTAAAGTATGTACATCAAACCATTGGCGGATCCAGCCAGGGGGGGGGGGCCATGGGGGCCATGGCCCCCCCCACGAGGTACCCAAGAGTACCTACAAGATTAGTGGATCTGACTAAAAATCGCGCTGCGCGGCCGTTTTTTTTAATATAGATAAAATTACATACAAGTGGCTAAACTGACAAAAAATCGCGCTGCGCGGCAGTTTTTCTACTATAGACAACACTACAAAATTAGTGGCTAAAACTGACTTAAAATCGCGCTGCGCAGCCGTTTTTTGTATACAAGAGTACAAGATTAGTGGATGAAACTAACAAAAAATCGCGCTGCGCGGCAGTTTTTCTGCTTAGACAACACTACAAAATTAGTGGCTAAAACTGTTTAAAATCGCGCTGCGCGGCAGTTGTTTTACCTAAAAAAAAAAATTAAAATTTAAAGCTGTTTATTTCTGATAAGTGATACAATATAAGAAATGGCTTATCCTAGAGTGAGAATCTTTAATATTTAAGATTATGACACTATAGGAGGGTCACTCAGGGCAACGGATTATAACATTATTATTGTCTACATTTTTTTTTTAAGTATGTTCATAATATGAACCTAGAAACAGAAAAGAAATAGTGTAATGTCAACTAAGTATATTTTCCACACATCAGTCCGGACGCGCATCCATCCCGCAGTCACAAACGAAAAACTTTTTAAGTATGTTTTTAATTTGTTTTTTCTTTTTCGTTTTAATTTTATCGATTACACTTTTTACTATAGGCAACACCACAAATTTAGTGGCTTAAAATCGCGCTGGGCGTCCGTTTTTTTTACTATACATAAGAGTACATACAAGTGGCTAAACTAACAAAAAATCGCGCTGCGCGGCAGTTTTTCTGCTTAGACGACACTACAAAATTAGTGGCTAAAACTGTTTAAAATCGCGCTGCGCGCCGTTTCTTGTAGACAAGAGTACAAGATTAGTGGATGACACTGACAAAAAATCTCGCAGCGCGGCCGTTTTTTTGACTATACAAGTGGCTAAACTGACGAAAAATCGCGCTGCGCGGCAGTTTTTTTCCTATAGATAACACCACAAAATTAGTAGCTCAAAATCGCCGTTTTGCAAATAGCCAGTAATTTTTTCTAAATCAGGCATTTTGTGCATCCTAGACAGGGATCCCTTACATAGACCCTAGACCCGAGGCTCCGATGGCCCCCCCCAAATTTAAATCCTGGATCCGCCCTTGCATCAAACAGCGTCTATTACAAATCGGTCGAGCGAATTCGATTTTCTGTAGTTTTGTCCGTCCCTAATATACTAAGAGCTGGCCCCAGAAATAGGTGGACAATTTAAAGAGCGACGAAATCCCTCGAGTTATAGTTAGCCATACTATCATTATAGGTATAATAGCAAGCCAATCATGTATCTAAATCTACATGTACATGTACATTGCCAGGAATTTTGACTGGTGGAAAAGTAGTGCCAGGCGGCATCAAACTTTACCATTTTTTCGCGCATTTTGATGCCGCCTTACACTACTTTCCCATCAGTCAAAATTTCTGGCAATGTTATATTCGATTTCGATACATGATTGGCTTGCTATTATACCACACCAAATCCATTGCTCCGTAAATTGTATACCTTCAATCGCTTTTCAGCCCCTTTGTTGCTCAACCACTCCCACCCCTACCACTGAAAATCTGCGAGGTGCCCGGATCTAGGGGTCTAATTGTCTAATTTCAAAATCTATCGCAATCGTTTTCATTTGACAGATGGATGTAACACATTGCTGCATTTCCTTGGTAAGTTTTTATTTATGCCAAAAAGAAGCATCAATGTGTTACATTTTGAAAGCGATTGCGATAGATATTGAAATTAGACAATAGAAAGGCTGGTTAATAATGATAGTATGGCAAATTAATAAGAGTGATTTCGTCGCTCCGTAAATTGTCCACCTATTTCCGGGGTTAGCTCTTAGTCCATAACTGCTTCGAAGTGATTCGGATGATAGCACGTAGACCAACGATTAAAGTTCAAAGGAGTTCAATTATACCGGCTTCTGATTTTTTTTATGAGATTGCGCCAGAACAGAAATGTGAACAAAAAATGATTGATCATTGCTCTGCGAGTTGAGAAAATGACTACGTGCGGTATCAAAGGGTTACAGATGCTCTGTAAATTGATTTGATTTGAAGTTAAGTATTTCGTTTTATGAGTGGTAGGAAATTGTTACGGTGATCTTTTTTAAGTTAGCAACACCAACTTAGCACGTGTTTTCAAGCTTGTCCAAACGTTAGTTCAGAAAGAAAGAAAGAAAGAAAGAAAAATAGTTTATTTGAGACACACAATAAAACAATACAGTAGTACAATAAAACTTACACACTATTTGTCTCATAACGGTCCCAACTCAGCATAATGCTGGTCTGCGACCAGCGCTGGTCTTCCGTGGGACCGGTTTGTTGACGCTGCGATTCGGTCACACATAACAAAAAAAAACACACACACAGCAATTTCAAAAATAGTCTGTGACTCTGCTATCAAACAGACTGACATTTTGCATATTACTCTATGCTCCGGACCGGAGACTGGAGTCTAATCTGTCACTGACGGACGTCACTGTGACAGAGGCAGAGGCTGTCGTCTGCTATCTGCTACATTATTTTTTAGAGATGGGTCGTACTAGGTAAATTTGATACTAGGTGCACCTGTTCCTAGTCCGCCAAAATACTTGATCCAAATACCTATTCCACCTAGTCTACACTGAAAAAAAAGAATTGTTGAATGTACTAAAGTAGCGTAGGTTGCCTAGAGAACTGTCATAGTCAACCCTTTTCATGGTTAATTTTACTATAACAAGGGTGAATTTAACAAAATACACTTTGTTGATTTTACATAACAAAACAGATTGACTAAAACTATTCTTAGTATAGTAAAATTCATTAAACAAATATTTGAATACACTAAAGAAAGTTTGTAAAATACTTCTCCAATTTTCTAACAGGTGACGCTACTAAATTTGTTCGTAACACTAACAAAATTCGAAAGTTGATTTTACTTAACACTTATTTATGAGATATATTTAATATAATTGACATTAGAAATATGTAAATTTTACACAAGCTTGTCAATAAAATCAACAAAGAACTTTTGTTTAAACAACAGTACGAGTTTAGCAACACAGTTCTCAAAATTTCCGATAGGTGACGCTTGCTACTCTACTAAAATTGTTCGTAAAAACTACCAAATTAGAGGATTGATTTTACTTAACACAAATTATGAGATATATTTAATATAATTGACATTAGAAATATGTACATTTACCACAAGCTTGTCAATAAAATCAACAAAGAACTTTTGTTAAAACAACAGTACGAGTTTAGCAACACAGTTCTCCAAACTTTCGATAGGTGACGCTTGCTACTCCACTAAAGTTGTTCGTAAAAACTACCAAATTAGAGGATTGATTTTACTTAACAAAAATTATTAGATATATTTAGTATAATTGACATTAGAAATATGTACATTTTACACAAGCTTGTCAATAAAATCAACAAAGAACTTTTGTTTAAACAACAGTACGAGTTTAGCAACACAGTTCTCCAAACTTTCGATAGGTGACGCTTGCTACTCTACTAAAGTTGTTCGTAAAAACTACCAAATTAGAGGATTGATTTTACTTAACAAAAATTATTAGATATATTTAGTATAATTGACATTAGAAATATGTACATTTTACACAAGCTTGTCAATAAAATCAACAAAGAACTTTTGTTTAAACAACAGTACGAGTTTAGCAACACAGTTCTCCAAACTTTCGATAGGTGACGCTTGCTACTCTACTAAAGTTGTTCGTAAAAACTACCAAATTAGAGGATTGATTTTACTTAACAAAAATTATTAGATATATTTAGTATAATTGACATTAGAAATATGTACATTTTACACAAGCTTGTCAATAAAATCAACAAAGAACTTTTGTTTTAACAACAGTACGAGTTTAGCAACACAGTTCTCCAAATTTCCGATAGGTGACGCTTGCTACTCTACTAAAGTTGTTCGTAAAAACTACCAAATTAGAGGATTGATTTTACTTAACAAAAATTATTAGATATATTTAGTATAATTGACATTAGAAATATGTACATTTTACACAAGCTTGTCAATAAAATCAACAAAGAACTTTTGTTTAAACAACAGTACGAGTTAAGCAACACAGTTCTCCAAACTTTCGATAGGTGACGCTTGCTACTCCACTAAAGTTGTTCGTAAAAACTACCAAATTAGAGGATTGATTTTACTTAACAAAAATTATTAGATATATTTAGTATAATTGACATTTGAAATATGTACATTTTACACAAGCTTGTCAATAAAATCAACAAAGAACTTTTGTTTAAACAACAGTACGAGTTTAGCAACACAGTTCTCCAAATTTCCGATAGGTGACGCTTGCTACTCTACTAAAGTTGTTTGTAAAAACTACCAAATTAGAGGATTGATTTTACTTTACACAAACTATGAGATATATATTTAATATAATTGACATTAGAAATATGTACATTTTACACAAGCTTGTCAATAAAATCAACAAAGAACTTTTGTTTAAACAACAGTACGAGTTTTGATTTTACTTAACACAAATTATGAGATATATTTAGTACTAGCTTCCGCCCGCGACTTCGTCCGCGTGGACATTCGATAAAATCCACATGTTTTAATTTCATTGAATTCTGATCAGCCGTTTTTACTTGATTACGCGGATTCCCACCAAGCGCGCTGCCTCGCGAGGCAGGACGTTTGCCGCACGGGCCTCGAACGAGGCTGCTCGCTTGGTGGGGATCCGCCTAATCACGTAAAAACGGCTGATCAGAATTTAATGAAATTAAAACATGTGGATTTTATCGAATGTCCACGCGGACGAAGTCGCGGGCGGAAGCTAGTTTATAATATTCAGAATTGTAACCAGAGATATTAGTATCCCGTTCCCGTTCCCGTCCCTGTCCCCGTCCCCTGGATGTGCATGTCCAGGTCCAATCATATCCACCGTGTTGGACTTCATAATAAATGTTATTTTCGCAATCACCATCCCATGAAACCTCAAGAACGACATCCACATCGATTTTCATATTTACCCCATTTACACCTTAAGGGATGATTTTGAAAATAACAAAATATGTGTTTGCCTATTTATTTTTAGACATGCGCCTACAAATTTTAAAGTTGTAATGTCTATTTTATATTCTTTTGCATACAAAATTTGAACCCCATTTTTACCCCTTTAGGGGTCAAATCATGTTCACCGTGTTGGACATCAAAATAAATGTAATTTTTGCAATCGTCATCCCAGAAAACCCCAATAACGACATCCATATTTTTTTGGGTTTTTTTACCCCTTTTCATCCCCATTTCATCCCCAAAGAGGTTGAAATACTAACAAAAATAATATACGTTGCGTTAGATTTTCATCCATAAGCCTAAATTATAAACTTAGCGATTTTTACTTCGAAAATAAAGGATTTTCTTCAATACACAGCTTCATCCCCCTTTTGACCCCTTCGGGGGTAGAATTTTGAAAAACGCTGAGACCCGTATTTATTAATTTTTAATGGTCAGCCTAAACACAAAATCTGAAGATCCTAGCTTCAAAACTGAGGGACTTTCATACAAACTTTGGACCCCCGTTTCACCCCCTTGGGGGGCGAGTTTTGAAAAATCCTTTCTTAATGCACCCCTAGACCTGACAAGGAACCTATGTGCAAAATTTCAAGTCTCTAGGTTCAGCGGTTTGGGCTGTGCGTTGATATCTCACTCAGTCAGTCAAGACTTTGAATTTTATATTATTTAGCATAATTGACATTAGAAATATATACATTTTACACAAGCTTGTCAATAAAATCAACACAGAACTTTTGTTTAAACAACAGTACGAGTTAACAACACAGTTCTCCAAATTTCCGATAGGTGACGCTTGCTACTCTACTAAAGTTGTTCGTAAAAACTATCAAATTAGAAGATTGATTTTACTTAACACAAATTATGAGATATATATTTAATGTAATTAACATTAGAAATATGTACATTTTACACAAGCTTGTCAATAAAATCAACAAAGAACTTTTGTTTAAACAACAGTACGAGTTTAGCAACACAGTTCTCCAAATTTCCGATAGGTGACGCTTGCTACTCTACTAAAGTTGTTCGTAAAAACTACCAAATTAGAGGATTGATTTTACTTTACACAAATTATGAGATATATATTTAATATAATTGACATTAGAAATATGTACATTTTACACAAGCTTGTCAATAAAATCAACTATAGCAACATAGTTCTCCAAATTTCCGATAAGTGACGCTTGCTACTCTACTAAAATTGTCTTGTTTACCCTTTGATGTGCCTTTATGTACAGTCGGCAACGCATGAGGTTATAAAAAAAAACTGTAATTTATTTTGAACCTTGATGGCTTGCATTTGATTATAAAATTGATTGAATATCATTGACCTGTCGTGGAGGCTCAGCGTGCCGTTGGCTGTATCTTTAGGGGGGCATTCAACTTACTTATTCAAAAACTGCCCAAGAATGTACTTCTTTGTTTAGTTAGTAAATGCTTTTAAACTACTATAGTCACAGACTCACAGAATACATAATAGTACTATTAGTTATGAAGTTCAAGTTGGACAATAGCGCCCTTTCACGGATTTTTCTTTTCTCTCTCTCTCTTCAAAATCTAGTACAGACTTAACTCAATCTTATTTAGCTATTGTGATTCAATTACATGAAAATAGATAAGTTGTGATGACTTGTTGTTCATTAGCGCCATTATGCGGATTGGCTTAGCACTTGAGAATTTTACTGTGTGGACGATATTTGTTATTAGTCATTATCCTTTATTTTATTTTATACAAATTTAAAAAAAGTTGATGTCTAGTGACTCGATAGTTCAGTGGTTGGAGCGTTGAACTGGATGTCCGGAGGTCGCGGGATCGATTCCCGTTGACCTGGTGCGGGTTGTGGTTTCTTTTCGTATATTATTTAGTATAATATATTAAAACTTTCAAACTTTTATTTGCTAATACAAATCAAATAGGTTCCTTATAGTGTCGAAAAGAAAAAAAAAACAGGTCCGATCCGATCCGGTTTTGGATTCCAATTTTAAGTTCGATTTAGAATTCAGGTTCGTGTTTTGTTTCGTATTACGTGTTTAATGTTTATAAGGTTCGTGTTCTTATTTCGATTTTGATTCTTATTTCATGGTAGGTAGTGTAGGTACAAAAAAAAAAAATTTACATTTTGGAGACGCTGGTCATTAAATCCTAAGTGATATTTTGCTTGTAGTAAGATTTATAAGACACGGATGTACAAGTACACTACCCATTTTTTCTCTTTCTATTTATTTTTGTGCTACGTTAATATGAATTGGTACATAATATACATATTGTGCAAGGTACATAATGTGACATTTGGGATGTCACATGACATAGATGAAACGTGGAGCATCAAGCAATGACCAATTTAGCCGCTAACTTTCAAGTTGCCGTGGTGTAATGGTGTGTCTGCTCGCTTAATGCTCAAGAGGCCGCGGTTCGAACCTCAGTCGTTGATGGTTTTCTGATTTAAATGTTTGGTTGTTTTCAAATGTGCATTATTATATAGAAGAATGTAAATAGAAAATGCTAGATAGAGAATAGTTAAAATTAAATACTAAAGGATGAAAAGGGCAGAAAATGGTTATTAAGTAAGGGACAAATAAAAAGAATAACGAAGTGTCTCAAAAATTGTGGTGGGAATAAAAGAAGAAGCGAAGAAAAAAATAAGAAGAGAGAAGAAGTGAAGAGAAGAGAAAGCCCGAGACAAATAAAGTGACAATTATTAAATCTCATCGTAAAAGGTCGAAAGTAATCGATGTTAAAATATACAGGACTGAATCAGTTGAATTTACCAAATGAAATTAGTAAATGTAGCAAAATTAATTTCACATTTTTTACATAACAAGTTTAGTGCCATTTATCAAATCTCACCGTAAAACCTCGAAAGAAGTCGACGTAAAATATACAAGACTTTTTAGTCAAATATACAAAACGAAATGAGTAAATGTAGCAAAATTAATTTCACATATTTTACATAACAAGTTTAGTGACATTTATTAAATCTCATCGTTGAACCTCGAAAGAAGTCGACGTAAAATATACAAGACTTTTTAGTCAAATATACAAAAAGAAATGAGTAAATTAGCAAAATTAATTTCACATATTTTACAAAACAAGTTTAGTGACATTTATTAAATCTCATCTTAAAAGATCGAAAGTAATCGACGTAACATATATACAGGACTTTTTAGTCAAATATACAAAACGAAATGAGTAAATGTAGCAATATTAATTTCACATATTTTACATAACACGTTTAGTGACATTTATTAAATCTCATCGTAAAATATCGAAAGTCATCGACGTAATATATACAGGACTTGATTAGTTGAATATACGAAATCATACTATTAAATTTACTAAACGTATGGGTTAAATAATCAACCAGTTTTATTTGGTAAAATCAACAATTTAGTGTGTAGGACCTATATTAACCCGCGAATTTGATAAAATTTACGCGGAATTTAGTAAAATCAATCATTCTTTTTTTTCAGTGTACCTAGTAAGATTGGAGTTCACTTCCTATTCTAATACGATACGAGGAAACTTAAATCGATATTTTTAAATCTATAAGTAAGTATGGAAGAAATCTGTTTTAGCGATAAGACCGCCATGTTTAGCACTAAGTTTTATTGTTAATTATTTTATGTACAGTCAGCAGCGCATCTGACTACCTATACATGTTGACCTTGAGACCGCCTTTATGCCGTACGTAATAAGAGCTATTTTCGTAGTTCAACAGTTTAACCTAGCGTGCTGTCGTGCGTAGGTACATGATTTTTGGTGTTAAATAAAGTATATCTATTCTATTCTATTCTAAGACTTTTGGAACGTTTTGTTTCTTTAATCATCACGGATTATCGTTATTCGCGATGATCACGACACGTGCATCACAGATTATTAGAAGTTAAGCTGCAATAGATTTCAAATACTTACCTCAAATTAAAGAAATCATTTTTTTCAATCACTTAAACTAGCTGCAACCGATTTAAGACCAAAAATGTTGCACACTAAAGTCTATATTTCAGTGGAGGTATAGAATCACGTTTCATTTGGTCGTTCCGACGGTGTCCTATAAACGGGGCACGCTAACTTCGCTATTTATTTCGTTAGAAGTCGTGATATTTCCTTCCCAGTCGATATTTGTAGCTAATATTATTTTTCGGCTGTTGACCTTTGGATTATGATGTGCTTTATAGAGGACATTAATCTATATTATTTTACTTTGATTAATAAAATTGTTTTTATTACTTAGTCCAGTGTTTTGTTTTGATTTGCCGATGGAAGAAAGCTGAACTAGTGACAGTGACACCTATTTGAATTCTTGTAATACTAGTTTGGATGAAATCAGATTGTCTTTAGGAGGAGTATGACTATTATCTGAAAAAAAGCTTAAAACACTTTTTTATTTGTTTATACTTTTAATTTCAACACGAAGACTTAGACACGTACCTACTAATTAAGTATTTATTAACATTATGATTCTCTTATGGTATGAACTCTTGCGATAGTTTACAAAGGGTAGTATAATATCTAAAGCGAAACCGAAATTATAATGTAAGGTGAAACATGACGTGAAGTGACTACGATAAGTAGTTGAAATAAAAATAACATCTAATCCTCACACTCAAAACATTGAACTGAATAAACTCTCAGTAAAGTTCCATTGCAAAAGGAGACTTGTTAGCTCACGTAGGAACCGAAGTCACGACCTTTCGCAACACGGACTGGTGCTTTAAGCACGGCACCCAACCGCGACTCGAACGGCCCACGTTGAGCGCGGCTATTGCCTTGTGCTAATAATATTTTTTATCCTTGTTTATTCATTGACCAAATAAATTGTTAAATTACCGCCTTACCGTCTAGTCGCCGACTAGTCGGTACCAGCCTGGCGCAACTAGGAACGAAAAAAACATTGTATGGAGTTTAGTCCAAAAATAATGGCGGATATTGCCGTCTCATTCTCTCCATTTTCCGTCCTACTTCAACTCATAGTTGTCAAAGTTGACATATTTCAAGATTATTTCTGTTGGTTTTGGAATTAAATTAATTAAATTTAAGTGGTTTAATTCGTGTAAAATTGAATTTATTGAAATGTACTTGTATTTTTAATCATGTCACCAAGAATACATTATAAGACTTGTGTTATTTGAGGTGTTCGTGCCTATCGTAACAAAAATGAAAAAAGGAAGTTTTTGGCTAGATTTCCTTTGGATCCTGACCGGTAAGCAATAAATTATAATAATATTTAGTCCCGTGTACCACAGCAGGTTACATGCAAGCACAATTTTATGCTTAATTTGTAATAAATGTTTTGTTCATAATAACAAACTAGTGCTGCTCCTGACTCCTGATAGCTATCGATAACTAGGTACTTACAATATTTTTCAGTTGCAGACAATGGGTTCAAATAAAGAAGAATGAGGACCTGGCCATGTTCCTATTGAGAAATTATGCAAAATAAAGGACTGAGGATAATGAGTTTCGGCGCGCGCGGCCGAAAGATTCGGTCGATATTTGGCCGAAACCAAAACTATGGCCGAAACTAGATTTAAGTAACAGAAACCGAAACTTAGCTCGGACACTAGCTAAATGTATTAATCTTAGCATTTCCTAATAATATCTTTTTTTCTGCAATAAGCGGTTTTCTGACAGCTAAGAATTTAAGTTTATTTTTATGTTGATAGATGGCGCTATTCAACTAGGTAGGGTTTTTAAAAAAAATCCTAGCAGCTGAGTATACCACTTAATTATTCAACACTTGATACTGGCAGAAATTACTCTCTGAAGAGGAGTAGATAGCCATAACAACGTCAAAAATTGGCATTGACTCCTTTCATCCTTTGCTTTTTTCTTAAAAAGTTACGTACTTAGTTGAACAACGTCAGCTAGCCGTCTTTTAGGTACTACTTTTTTTTTAAACTGCCTTTTCAAAACCGCTCATTAAAAATTCGTTTTTCATTCAAATATATATTTTTGAATTTTTATGCCAATAAATGTATTATTGTGATGAAAATGTTTATTTTTTATTTTTATCGATAAATCGTACCACAATGCCACACATAATTATCGATAAACGCTGGGAACGCGTGTGTGCAGCACTATTCGGTTCGCCATGTTGGCACTTCTGTTATTTGACGCAATTTTGACTTTTGTGCTGAAAAGGTGGCACTAGATTTAGACTAAATTGATTCCATTTTGCCATTACCTAGTCCCGTCTCTTAAAACGTAGTGATTATTTCCTCTATGGTCGGTACATCTCTAGTTGCAACGGTATTATAGATCTGCGAAAAGTTTTATAAGTATTTCAAATATTTATTTTCTTGATATATTTACTACTAGCTTCTCTTCTGCCCTTCTGTCCGCGAATTCGTCCACGTGGATATTCGATTCGAGTATGGATTTTTTCTAACCCGAGTGAGATAATCAGAAACGATCGAATCAGAAACGAGGAGATCCGCAGGAGAACTAAAGTAACCGACATCGGTCGAAGGATTGCTCAGCTGAAGTTGCAATGGGCGGGACACATAGCGAGAAGAACTGATGGCCGTTGGGGCGGAAAGGTTCTGGAATGGTCTCCGTGGGTAGGCCCCGACAAGGTGGACCGACGTGAGGGTGAAGGTCGCGGGAAGCCGCTGGATGCGGGCAGCGCAGGACCGATCGTCGTGGAAATCCTTAGGGAAGGCCTATACCAAGCAGTGGGTGTCGTGCGGCTGATATGATGATGATGAGTTAGATAATAGACGATTTTGAATCTTTTTCTTTCTAGTAAGTAAGTAGAATTGTCAATGCAAAATAAAAAGCTTGAGAATAAAGCTGGTTAAACAGTGGCAAAAAGGTATTTTCAAAGAGATTTATTTATCCATTGCTGCTTCGTAAAACTATTGAAGGGTATGGATGTCTCATTGAGATTACCTATTACATTTCAATATTTAGATTGCAATTTTACTTTATTTTTGAAGGCTTTTAACGCTGTTATCATAATAATTATGCCATCTACACGGTGTTTGGAAATAGCCTTATGAAGCCAAATATGGTAGATGGAAAATACTTTTTTAAAATGATAAAACACCCCAGACCGATATTACATTTTGCTTTTGCCTATTATTATTGGTTATCGAAAAAACAATAGTCTATTTGCGTCTAGGATCACTCTTCCATACAATCAAAATACCAAATTCTCAGCCATGGTAGTATTCTGGAGTTGTACGCATGGTATCCTATCTACCGTATTCGGCTTTATAAGGCTATTTCCAGACATCCTGTATATTATGATTACACTTCAAATAAATTGATGGCCTTTAAAAGGAACAAGTCGAGCCAGGTTGTAAGTTATATTGATTTGCAATTTTGCAGTTATGTATTATTTAAGTGCCCGTTCCTACATTGAAATATTATCGACTTGGGTTCGCATCGCATGATAGCACCAAATCTCAGCTATTGAGGCTACGCCATCGCACTGACACGTGGAGGTCGCGAGTCGACAAATAGCTTTCGTTTTTTCTTTCGGCCGGTGAAATATGTATGTTGCGCGTTTTTTAGCTTGATGATGATACTAATTGTGGCATTTTGGCATAATGTTATGTTTTTGTTACAAATAGACCTTATATGACCTAAGGCTTTAGGTGGTTGTAGGTGTTTCAAAAACGTTTTTTTACCCTTTTATAAATATGGACTAACTTTGTAAAATTTTGTTTCAGAACTGTGGCTTTCGAGTACTCTCGACTCGAATCTAAAATTGTACAAGACGTAATAAAATGTTCGTCACTTTTTAATACCAGTTGACTGGATGTAAAAAAAGGCTATAGTGTTTCGTCGTTTTACCACCCAATAATCCCCAATATTATATTCATAATCTGGAGGAGATTACGAAAAACCGGCCAAATGCGATTCGGACTAGCGCACGAAGGGTTCTGTACTATAAAACGTCAAAAAAATCACGTTTGTTGTATGGGAGTCCCACTTAAATATTTATTTTATTCTGTTTTTAGTATTTATTGTTATAGCGGCAACAGAAATAAGTCATCTGTGAAAATGTCAACTGTCTAGCTATCACCACAGTACCTACGTATATATATGGACTGTGCTATCACGGTTCATCAGATACAGCCTGGTGACAGACAGACGGACAGTGGAGTCTTAGTAATATGGTCCCGTTTCTACCCTTTGGGTACAGAACAAAACGTTCCTTCGTTAGCTGGTAGTATATAGCTAAGGAATGGGATTCCCTGCCCGCCGGTGTCTGTGTTTCCGAGCGCATACAACCTGACTTTTTTCAAGGCCAGAGTGAAGGACCTTCTGGGCAAGCTAACAAGCCATCGTAGATCATTAATTATAAAAAAGTAAACAACAAATACCTGAATCATCATCATGGCCGGTGTTCAATTGCAGCGCCAGCGTCCTCAGCTCCTTGTACACCTGGACAGCCTCGTTCCTCAGCCAGCTGTCATCCTGGTCCTCAGGTTCCGACTCCATCTCAGCATGCAGCGACCTTGCTGGATCAGCCGTGTCCACCGGGTCGGGGGAACCAATCCGTTCCGCGAGGGTGTCGTGAGATCTTTGGAGGCGTTCCAGCTCTTTGAGGGTGTTATGGTATAGGTGTTCCTAGAGGAAGAAGGATATTGTTTATGGCAAAACAAACTGACAATATAAGATTTATTAAAAGGTTGGAAAACAAGCATACAGCCCTTTATGATGGTGATGGTGACAACGGCTATGAATGTTGATTGGGTGCTTGTGCACATTACTTTAGTGTGCGTAACAAGAGAGCACGAATATGCACACTAAAACAATGTGTATGTGCACGCCTAACAACATTCATAGCCGACGCGCCTTCATGAGATAAAACATCTGTAAGTACCGACGTACCGAGGTGTATTATTGGTCGAAACACAATAGATAGATATCAACCATGCCGTGCGTCATCATTAAACATCAGTCAGAGTGTATTGATATTTGATTGTAGTATGGAAGTCCTTTTACGATTCAAATCAGCCGAATAAACCCGATAAGGAGGTACCCCGAGCGAAAGTGGCGCCGCGGTGAATTATATTTAATATTATAATTCTAATACACAATTTAAAAAATGTTTATCGTGGAGATTTTAGGGCCCAGTCTAGTATTTTTAGACGGTATCGTTACATTCCCTCGTAGTCACTGCTAGAAGTAGATAGCAAAACTGCTAAAAGTGGCCGTTTTTGACACATTTTCTATCTACTTCTACGAATGACTACGAGGGCATGTAGTGATACCTTCTAAAAATACTAGACCATGGGCCCTAAAATCTCCACGATAAACTTTTTTAAAATCTTTTTCTATTAATAACTTATTAATAGAAAAAGAAAATAAAAACCTCTGAGGGCGCCACTTTCGGTCATACAACCGCCTTAACTTGACCTTATTTTGAACTACCTACCTATATGCAAATTTTTATTTTGATTATTATTGATTTTTTTCTCCACAGCAAAGAACGTGCGGTTCTCTGTACTATTTTCATGCTTGGGAACCTTCTATTACGAGATTTTCATAATTGATGACTTCTGTTCTTGATGTAAATACAGATATTAATCAAGACAGTGAAAGGCACAATTCGGGTATTGTTCGCTTCTCGTAAAGTCCGGTGAACACTGCGAAGTACGTAATTAGATGAACCGACAGCCTTTTTATTTCATTGTTTAAGCAGATAAGATTCAAGTGATTAATCAAAAAGATTAGAAAGTGTTTACTTAAAGAATATACTTGAAGAACAAATGTTACGCGAATCTTGGTAACTTTTGCAAGACTCTTGCTCTTGATAATCATATTAAGATTTCATGGCAAGACTACTTGAAATACCTAACTTACATAGTTAAAATCATAAGGAAATTATTTTTACAGATATATAAGCGCTTATTTTATCAATTCAGGTTATAACCTGATCTATATTAAGTGGACTATAACCGTTGCAAAGGTACACATGATCAAAACAATAAGCTAGATAACATTAATAAACTACATCTCCAATATGAAAAAGTTCAGTTTCTACAAGAATTGAGCAGTCAGATGATGCCCCGGTTTACGAGCACACGTAGGCTACATTACATCCATTCAGCTTTGCTTGTCGGGAAATAACAAATTTTGATAAATGGGAAATGAGAACCATTACATGCCATATTCATAGATAGGTACTTCGTTTGTCACAAAAAAGTTCAAGTTTCTTTTTAGTCTTTACATACCTGTTCCTTCAACTGCCTCTCCAGTGCCACTATCCTGTCGTTGGCTTCATCTAGCTGCTGTCGGAGCTGTGCCTTCTCCTTGAGGCAGTCCCTCAGTGGCTGCAAGTCCTCCATCTTGTCGCTCACTAATACCAAACTACTGTGCCCTCTACAACATACCTGTTCCTTCAACTGCCTCTCCAGCGCTACTATCCTGTCGTTAGCTTCATCCAGCTGCTGTCGGAGCTGTTCTTTGTCGTTGAGGGAGCCTGTCAGTCGTCGTTCCAGGTCTGCTCTCTTGTCGCTTACTAATGCCAACTCTGCCTTTAGAGACGTTAAGCTATGGACGTGATCCTGTTAGAAAATAAGGGATATTAACGTCAATATATTTTGTCCCTGCCGACAAATACTTTCTTTCATCATGTTTCAACGTGAATAAATGATTTATGATTTATGATCAGACCTCATATAAAGAGTCAAAAAAGCTAAAGGTGGACACCATACATTTCATTTGTCAAATAAAGAGGAACCAGGAATCTTAGCTACCTATATTTTTTTTTGGGAAAACAAAATAGTTGTATTAACAGATTACTTATGGCAAACTTCGAAAATTTTATCTTGCAGTTCGTAGGATTCTGTAATTATGTCATCAACCTGCCCCAAGTTTAAAGGGGCTACGCCTGATGACGTTTAAACTTCTTAAAAAAATTGGAGTACTACAAGGATGTGTTTTAGGTCCAATGTTTTTATTACCTGTAAGCTGGTTTTCCTCATCGAGCACTGGTCTTTCAGGCCTTCGAGTTGTGCCATCAGCTGTGCTTCCGTCGCAGATGACTCTTTTAGCTGAACAGTCAGTCTGGAGTTTTGGGCTGTTAGCTCCGCGATCAAGCTAGCTTTCTCCTCATCTCTCTATGGGCAAGGAAAAGGAAATTTATGACTTTTTTATGTAAGTTTTTTTTGCCTAATATATCTGTTTACTTTCTTGATATATTGAACTCATTATTATGGTACCTAAAAGAAATACCTTGTTCTTAATCAATATTGCCGAGTTTTAGGGCATAATTATATTTATCCATTAACGATTGGTGCATGATTGAATAACAAAATATTGACAGTCACATAAACTTTTACACTTTTAATAATTACTAGTAGGTACTAGTAATCTTCGAAAGTTTCTTTGTTTATCATGCACGATTCAACTTAAGATAATATTCAATCTGAAATTATAGGTAATAGTAGATGAAAGTGAAAGTATAAATGCAGATAAGTTACGAGCAAAATAGAATACGTAGGTACGACAATGAAGTAACATTAATATTCTCAAAACTAAATACTTATATCATACCTAGCAAATACACCTCACTGAATGAAACACAATTTTTAGCTACAAAAAGGTGTAACTAAATTAACTTTTGAGTTTCCTTAATTTGCCATATTTTGTGATCACACAAAATGTTTGGAAATGGCATAATATTCCGTGTATAAGCACGTAATAATCACAATATACTTTGTGTAATAATGCTGTTATTGAGCTATGATAAGTTTAAAACTAAACTATTATAAATTCTTTCTTTAATTATATTATTATTCATTGTATTTATATTCATACATTTATAAGGAAAAGTTAATATTAAGTGTTGACGGACACTAAAGGGTCACTTATGATAATTGAATATTCATAAATCTCTTGAATCATGAGGGTGAGAAGATTTCCTTATCTAAATTAAGATAACACTAAGTTACTCGTTTATATTCAAAAGTGACTTCACGGTAGCCGTACTGGTTGCAGATTTTGAAATATTTACACATAAATGTTTCATGGATACTTTACCACTTGGGGTTTCATCAATGATACCGATGTTATAGCTCGTTTTAGTGACAATAACGGATCAAATTTTACTACCCACAGCAATATTTACTCATAGAATATTAGACGACGTGAAATCACTGTGATCTAAACATCTAGCGTGGTTAATCGTGTTAATAAGTGTAACGACGCCTAGAGTGGGTTCAACAGAAATTACTGCTTGTGATTCGGTATTAGAGTCTAAAGTCCCATCAAGTTAGTTTACGAAATTGCTTCTCCCAAGAGGTTTTGGAAGGACGTCAGCAGCCGTGACGACGACGGTTCTTGCGACACGCCGTGTTGGCACAAGGGATGAGCTGCTTAACAATCCATTGTTTAATTAATCAAAACGAAGATATACTATTTTGAAATTTTCATTTACCTTTTATATCTTGTAGCAAAACAAGTGATGGTTGGTCAATCAAGAAATTGTTAACACAGTCATGTCGTTATTGAAGATCCAAATCGGCTTAACAGATAACAGATATTTTATTGGAATTTTTTAAATGTTACTCTATAAACCTTATAGAATTTAATGTCAAATGATATAGATCATAACATGTACCTAAGTACTACAATCGCTTTCGAAAACAACGAATTGAACGATCAATTTAAGTTTGTTTTTTTTTACTAATTGAATCCTCTTCAAATCAAAACGGACCACTGAGACTACTTAGGCTGTTATTGTTACCACGAAAAAGACCATAAACTAGCTCATTAACTCGCCCCAGATTTCGCTCAACTCTTGTCACTCGACAACGTGCCGGCTGGTTAACCACCAATTAACGAAGTGTCAACAACGGAAGCCAACATGTGATACAAGTATCCTGGGCGACGAAGCTGCCCTACCGACAAATGATTTCCTGGAGTCTCTCCTTATAATGATACATATTTGGCCTTTCAATGCTGTGTATAGAGATGGCCTTAAGCCTTATGAATTGGCCTTGGTTGCACTGCATCTGGATGTTGCAACATCTGATGTTGATAAATGATCTTATTTTAAAGAGGATGTTATTAGCGAATGATTTGAACTTTTAAGGTGGTGTTTTTTTAGATTTACTTAATTCATCTAAATTTTCATACAATAATGGAATCCTTTAACTGAGGTAGTATCAGTAAATCATATCATAAGTCAATGTCCTTTAAGAATGTGGTTTCGGGCTTTGATTATTGTTAACTAGCGACCCGCCGTTGCTTCGCTTCGTTTCGGTTCCTTCCTTTTTTTGTTAAATGCGACCTTCCGACAACACCACAAAAGAAAACAAATACCTTACAGTCATCGCCTCCAATTTCCAAAAGTCTGTTTCCATCCCGTTCGAGTCCCGTCCCGTCAAGAGCAGGATGTAGGACGTATTTTGAATAAGTCTCAATATCTACAGAATATGTGTAATTGCTATCGTTACCTAATTAGTTTCTTTCTACCCCTTGAAGAAAGCAGGGTTTTCGACAATTCGAGTAAAAGTGTCATTTTATTGATAGAAAACATAATCTCTAAATACTGCGATTAAGAAATTGAATAGTGAGACTGCTCACTAATCAATTTGTAGAAAGCGACTTATTGATCAAAGCTGTTAATAAAAAGGCACTTCATTGTATTGATTTAGAAAAAGCTAAGCCATTAATCATCAGTCAGCAAACAAGCCGGTTGGGAGCGCCTGTAATTGGATAATTGGCCCTGAAAGTTTCCACCATCTACCATTTCTAGGGGAATTACGTCATCCCATGATATATTCGACTTGTGACCTTGACTGACGTAACCTAATTATAACTATGGTGAAATTAGTAGTGTTACAATTAATTAATGACAATCTGTTAGTAAAGTTTCGTGGAAGTGAAAAAATCGGCATTTGAATTCCAGGTCTATGAGCAAAATAATCAAGACAGTTAGCATTGTTTTTACACTCTAACAAAACTATAGGTACTTCTAAGATCAGTTTCTGAAAAAAAAAAAACAATGCCTGAAAGTAATTATTACCTATAGATATCAATAACATTTGTGTGGTGTGTCGCTTATATTAAAGTTGTGTCCTAAAATCGCGGAGTATCCGTAAAAAACAAAAAACCGACTTCAAAAAACCTACCTCTAAAAAACAAGAAATAATATTCGTAATAATAAAAATACGTCTATTGAAGTCGGGTGGGGCTGGAGTACAAATTCCTTTTTTTTTATTCTAAAAGCCCCACCCGACTTCAATAGACGTATTTTTATTATTACGAATATTATTTCTTGTTTTTTAGAGGTAGGTTTTTTGAAGTCGGTTTTTTTGTTTTTTTTTAAACAATTTTTTATTTTTTTATTTTTAGTGTACCTTGTAGGTAAGGTATATTATATATGTAGAAAAATCGGCTCAGCCAAACGTAAGATAATCGCGGAGAAACATACTTAAATACGGGTCAAACTGAGAACCTCCTTTTTTAAGTCGGTTAAAGAACTACACTTAAGATATCCCTCTTCCAACAAGACAATAATTATCTTATTCAGTTCATAAACAAAGAAGTAATACGACCATTATCATCGAGGTAATACACACAAATCATACTATTTTCGTGCTTTTTTCAAGATTACTTGAAAGTACTGAACCGATTTCCAAATTTTAAAAAATGGGACCAACTTGGGAGTTTACCTAATGTAATAACGTTTGAATCATTTCAATCGGTCCAGCCGTCTTCGAGTAATCGGTGGACATACACAAAAAAAAAAAAAAAACAAATACCTATACAGACGAACATAGAACCTCCTCCTTTTTTGGAAGTCGGTTAAAAATAGAATAGGCAAGGTACTGACTGACTGCGCATGTTCGTGTTAGAATTATATTAGATCTAAATAGTTTAGTTCAGTTTACACAAATCAGTACAATATCCAATATTCACGTTGTAAAGAACGTGTGTAACAGCAATCATATAAATTAGATTATTATCCAACGACTAAACCGATGTTAAACAAACATAGAAAGCGATTGGTTTAATATAAGGCTTCGTTACAATAGGGATGTTGACTATTTTTTTTATTTTATGTTACATAAATTCCCTCTCAAAAAAAGAAACATTGGTAAAAGAATTAATTCGCTAGCATGAAAACTGCCCGAGATACCACAGTGTGAAATGCACACAAATGGACTCGATCAAAAACGCTCCATACTAATGGCTTGCACGTTATGACGTCACGCCTTGCAAGTTTGTATGCAACGCATAGGAAATTTGTTCAGCAGCTATATTAAATATTGTGTTTATCAAAATGGTTTCTTCAACAAATTTGCTATACATTTTACGGACTAATTAAAGGTATCATTTATTTTAATAAATTTTATACTTTTTAAATGGACTTGTCCACCCAACTTTGAAGGGTCATAAAACAAATAATATGCAATAGAGGTATACAAGCTACTCTAAAAGTTTAATATGTTTACGATTTTTATTAGTATTTCGTTATTTTATTCATTAGTCAACATCCCTATTGACGAATTTGTTTTCTAGAAAAAATTAAGAATTCAACTTTTTTAGTGTTATAGTGGTCAGTCTCATGCTTTATTTTTTCTAGTATTTTTATATCTATTTTGTGCACATTGCATCTCAGACGGGACTCGAACCCGCACCATTGGGATGTTTTTTAAAGATAAATAGAAAACAGGGAAAATGGAAAGCTGTAACTGTAATAGATATTTAGAACAAACTAGATCTTACTATTCAAAGTAACATCACAGAATAATACTAGCGTGTAACAGCACAGAGAATCATCATAGCAATCTGTTATTGATTAAAAAAAAATAAAAAAAAACCTGCACTGAGTATCTACCCAATCAGGGCCGGATTTAAAAACTATGGACCCCAAGGCTCATTCTGTGGTGCGGGCCCCCGTCTAGTTGTAATCTTGTAATTTTGCAAGTCTATTGTAAAAAAATCGTTAAGCGGTTAACAGAAAACATCTACCTACTAAGTTTCAACTGTGTAATACTGATACTTTCGGAATAAAATAGCTGTGACATACGGACGGACAGACAGACAGACATGACGAATCTATAAGGGTTCCGTTTTTTGCCATTTTGGCTAAGGAAACCCTGAAAATAACCGCCTAGCGCAATTTTCTGTCAGTTTAACCCACTACTTTTATAATTATGCCTATCTTTAGGAAAAAAACGGCCGCGCAGCGCGATTTTCAGTTGGTTTCATCCACTAGTTTTTTGTCCGCGTAATTCAAAAATGCTAAAAAAAATATCATGACGTGCGGGCCCCCTTATGGTGCGGGCCCCTAGGCTGCAGCCTATGTAGCCTGTGCTTAAATCCGGTAATGCTAATAATCCGTTGATACAGCACAGCGGGAACTACAAACCTTGACTCAGTTCGCGGTTCCACTGCTCAATGTTAATTACGAGCAAACGCCGATTTTCGGACCAACCGCGGGTTTTTTGTGCTACCTAAGGTCAGGGATGGATCATTGTTTCACTGGGAATGTGATAAAACTTAATTAAGTAGCCATTTTGTACCGGGATCTGATTTGACGTAGGTACTGTATGTACGTAGGCTGTAGAGATCTTCCGAGATTAGGTTTGTTTGAATTCACATTATTAACTCATTCATACTTTATAGCTGCATGTAGTAGTTTTTAATAGTTTTATCTGATTAAGAATTAGCCCTGTATTGTATTTTTGTGTAAGTATACCTCTATTTTATACAACGACTTCTAACAGTATTAATGGCTAAACCAGGATATGGTAGATAGGGACCATCAAACTGAACAAGTTTTACTTTGGGATCAATCAACTACTATGAAATCGCGAAACTAAAACAGCTGTTTCATACATTTTCATTATTTTCTTTATTAATTGTTGTATGAAACAGCTGATTTTTTTTCGCTATATCAGAGTCGGTCCCATAGTAAAAGTTGTTCAGTTTGGTGGTCCCTATCTACTTCTGGTTTAGCTATTAATTCTGTTACACTTTGTATATCATTAGCTAAACTGTTACAAGCCATGCGTTGCAATGTCACGTCACGTAGCATGGGATGATAGGAACGAACACAAGAAGATAAAAAGTTTATTTGTAAAATAGATAATTATATTTATATCTTTATCTATGCATTCTTGGCCTCAACCTGAGAACCTACTGTCATACAAATAACCATTTAAAATGCGGTTGCGTTAATCAAAACGATTATAATAAAAAGTGTCTGTTTACATGGCTGACTGAACCTGGAAGTAAAAACTATCCTTCGTTGTTAATCATCAGTCATCACCATTAACATCTAATAGTTGACACGAGACGTCGCGTGTTGTGTAAGGTTAACAACTTTATGAAGATGATTATAATATATACTTGATGGGAAAAATGAATGTACCTAATTAATAAGGTTGGCATGGCATCCGAATATTAGTTTAATTGCTATGGAATTTTTAGTAAGCACGTTTTCTAATTGCTTTACGATCATGAATAATCAAAAACAAAACATTTAATAAGGTACTTTGAGACGCCGTGATCAAAATTTAAAAACAAAGTAAACTATGTAGTTTTTTTAAATAACATTTACCTATTATATACTACCTTTTAAAAAATAAAAACCTAGTTATAACCAATGATATTAAACCAATAACAGTTTATGCTTTTTGAACGACTTAATAGTAGATTGTTATACAAGACGCTAAAATTACCCATTGCATACGAGGTAGTTTTATTCCCGAGCTTTAGCGAGGGAATAAATAGAAACCGAGTTACAATGGGTTTTAGCGTCGTGTGTTACACTCTACTTTTCACTACGATTGCGAGAAAATAAAATACAATATTAAATAGTTTATACCTACTTCCGTAAACGAATAGGTACACTCGTTTTTCTATCCTCCACTTCATAAACTTTTTGTACAATATTTAAATAAATGATTTGGGCTTGGCGGCAAAAGATTAGAATTATTTCTTTCCTATTACAGTCACACAATTCAATCAGTTTGTAATTATAGAAAAATTCTAAAGATTTCGCGCCATGGTACCTTTTTTAATTTCTGCTGTAGCAGCTAAGCAACACAAACACGCATTCTACGATTCACTCTGTACACAGAGTATAAATAAGTCTATGATTTCACCGAAGAGATGCTTTTAGTTCCATTTTCAAAAATAAGAATGAGAAACTGGGGGCCTATTACGAAACTTGGTCACGATAGTCGTCCGCAGTTCGTCGGTTGTAGTTATTACAAATATTTTCAATGTAGCTATCGTAGTCCATAGTCTATTGAACGAATAATGACGGATCCACTAGAGAGAAACTGTCAAATTTACGCAATCACTTTGCAATATCGCATATGCAAGTGCTTCGTAATAGGAATCAATCAGAACGAAGCACGGACGCAGCTGCGTGTATCGTATTAAACTTTTCGTAATAGACCCCCAGTATTAAGTCAAGCGAGTTTTTATTCGTGATTATGAATAAAGACTTTTTCGTTTTAGTAGGCTCATTGGTAATAGACAAACATTAAAAAAGAAAAAACTTTATCCCCTAGGGGTTATTATGCTATTTTATCTCGACTCTTGTACGTTACAATGACGCACTTTTTGAGCAAGAGGAGTGAAAAATAATTTTGCTTGGTTCTTTAAGTAGGTAATCAAATTACCCTGTGGTAATCGCTATTATTCAGTGTTCATTCATTTTCTTTTATTCTTTATTTTTTATTTATTGCAGTTTTTTGTTATTATTTGAAATAAAACACGTTAAGTGTCATTATGGTTTTAAATATTTTAGTCTTGCAATTAAATTAACGGCGTCGTAAAACCTAGTTTATTATAGTTTATTAGTGAGGGTAATAATAATATATTGCATATCACATAATGAGTTACGTCGAGTATCTTTCGATGTATTGGTAAACTTCTGTTATTTATTGACTCGGAACGTTATCCGTGGAAAAATACTCGAGCCCGACTTTAGTATAGGTAGGTATATCGAGGCACGTAAGTTTCGATCAATTTGTTTCTAATAAGATTTAATCATGTCCTACTAATAAATTCTATCTATCAACTTTTTATTGTCCTATGAGTTTTCCTGTCCACAAACATAAAAGTATACAACGTGTAACAAAAAGGGGGTATCATCCCGAAAGGAGGTCAATGCACTCGTGAATCTGATCACCTTCCAACAGAAAAAAAAATCAAATCGAAAAAAAATATTTGGACTCTCCATAGAAAATTTGAATTTGCCGCCGACATTTTGTATGGAGAGTTATTTTTTTTTATTTATTTGATTTTTTTTCTGTTGGAAGGTGTTTAGTTTCACGAGTACTTTGACCTCCTTTCGGGTTGATACCCCCTTTCTGTTACACGTTGTATAATTCCTTGAAAATAAATATTAACTAACTTAAAAATTATGGTTTGGGTTAAATGTAATACTTTAATTATCATTTGGGTAATAGAAATAAATAAGTTGTTTACATATTTGTTCGTATTTTAACGGTTGTCGAGAGAGACGTCGATGTTCCCTTTGTCAAAACTACTTGGGCATCTATACCTATCACAAAGGATAGTTGCCCTGATTTTTTGAGGTATAGGTGCCCTTAGGGGCATCTATCCCTTCATACACCATTATATGCCCATATATGGTGTCAGTGTATATTTATAATTATTTTTCTGTTTTGTTATATTTTTTATGTATTTATATATATTTATAATAGGTCTCTTTACTGATTGTAGCTTCAAGGTAGGTGCCCTTAGGGGCATCAATCCCTCCACCATAATGGTGTCAGTGTATATTTTTAAATTATTTTTAGTGTTATGTTATATTTTTACGTATTTACGTATACTATTATTGCTGTTTTAGGAGTAGAAACACATCATAAAATTTGGTTGGATTTCCGTTTTCACTATCCCGCACTGCAGGCATCTATCCTTCTTAGTATTTTCATGGTGGGGCAACTATCCTCAAAAAAAGGCTTCCGCAAAAAGCTAAATTCTGCAAAATCTGTAATTGATAGGTCAAAAAATAATAATTATGATTCAACATACATTAAGCTAGCCTACATTCATAGAAATTATTCATATTAATGAATATTTTTTTAATTAGGAGGCCATTTCAAAAAGTAGGGCATCTATCGCGGTTTTACCCTATACGAAGGTTCATAAGGCTATTTTCCCAAACACCTTGTAAAGCCGAATACTTATATTTTTTTATCATTTAGGTATGTACCTGTTTGACGGATGTGTCCTTAGAGTCAATCTTGGAGGTGAGCTCCCGGATGTCATTCTGGAGCTCCAGCAGCCTGGACTCGTACTCCCCCTGGGTGGTGTCCAGACGTCGCCGCAGCAGGTGCTTCTCCTGCTCCAACTCCTGGGGGAAGAAAGGGATAGCGTTAAAGCACTGGTATTTTTTTTAAACAACAAGAAGAAAGTATTGGGTCCTTGTAAACAAAAGGGCACAGTCATTTGGCCTAGTCTATGCAACTTGTATTATTACAACTAGATAGTTGTAGACCCAATGTAGGCAACAGATGTTGTTGCCTACATTGGGTCGTTTTACTGCTGGAAAAATAAAAATGAAAACGAAGACTTGTAGAAAGGACGGAGCGACAGTAAAATGTTTATAAAATCTGCATTGTATGACAGATGCTTGGGGCATCAGTGAATCAGTACAACACAAGAATTTCACATACGCTTTGCTAACCTTAGATTTCCTACTACCATCCTCTAAAACCGTTGCTTTTCTATGCACAACCGTTAGTGCTTGGCCTTCACCTCACCTGATGTGAAGTGACGATAAGAAAGGTGGAAGCGCACTACATCCGGAATCCTCATCACTGAGGAACTGGCTATCATACCTCTAACTGCCGGAACACAACAATTTTTACATTCTTGTTATGGCGTCAGAGTTAGGTAAGATGGTCGTAGCTAGCCAGGCGGACTTGTGATAAGCCCTACAATCAACCAAAGCTGATGAATTTTTCCGGTTCCAGGCGACTCCAATTAACATGCACAACAATCTCTGAACTACCTATCTCACTTACTACAGTATTATCATCACTTACTACAGCATCCAGCAGCTTCCCACGACATTCAGTTCACCAGATCGTCGGTCCACCTTGACGGGAGCCTACCCACGGAGCCGAGTCCGGTGCGCGGTCTCCATTCCAGACCTTTTCGCCCCAACAACGGCCATCGGTTTTTCTCGCTAAGTGGCGCCCCGCCCATTGCTGAGCGATGTCGGTTACTTTAGTTCTCCTGCGGATCTCCTCATTTCTGATTCGATCACGCAGGGAAACGCCGAGCATGGCTCTCTCTATTGCACGCTGGGTGATCTGGAGCCATCTTTTTAGACCCATAGTTAGCGACCACATTTCACTGCCGTAAGTCATTATTGGCAAGGCAACACACACTGGTCATAGATCTCAGTGTCTCAAGACGAAAGTCTTGAGAAACTGAGGTAAGTTGGACGCGAAGATTACCAAAATATAATAGCAATATTTGCGACAAAAATTAAACAAATTGAAAGTAAAGTATGCTAGTGCCTTGACTCGTCCATTGTGTCTGCGTCTGAATCTAAAATGATAAAACAATGGCCTTAAACAATGGATATCATAACCTATTGTGAGCACTAAGTATCCTGAAAACCTACAATGCATTTAATTTGTGCTATTGATTAATATGTCGTGAATGTAGTCGGGACAACATTTAATATTCTTATTGCGATTTGCGATGATGCGATCTCATATTTTTCTATAAGTATCTCACTCATGTATAAAAATGTTGCAGCATTATAATATAAATTATTCTCTATTACTTTCTATGCCGTATTATTGTAAGAACTTAAATAAAACACCTTGAAAACCGCCTTTTTTTTCTGTTACCTTTCATGATAAACTGGCTTAGTGCCACCCTAGACATACCTAATTTGCCTAAGTATTTGCGTCTAGAGTTGTTACTTTTCAGTTTTCCATACAAATAAAAAACAAATTAATAATACTACATATACATAATATCTCTTGCATTTGCGTATTTTTTTTTCTAATCATACTTCTTATCTCCGCATTCTTTACGAGTAGAATGTTTTCAATTAACTCTCGCAACCTATGGTTCCCGTGGCACACAGACATTAATTACGCCAAAGACAATAGATGGGAAACATACAAAATGGTTGACGGAAACGGCGCGGGCGCCTCTTCCGGTGCGGAACGTACTTTTTGTTGTCTAAGACCTTAATTTAACCGAGCACCATAGCTAATTAGATTCATTATTATTACACATAGTGACATTGATTAGAAAATGTACTTTTAAATAAATACTTTAATCGCAAATTAAGAAAAATGTTCTTGCGAGGTTTTTCGACGTTCAACAACTCAAACGCTCTATTCTTAGCTAAAATCTTCGGCTGCGGTCTCCCTAATTTAAAGAAAGCTCTCAGTTTCATAGAGATTCTGTTGAACCACGACTTTTTTAAATTAAAATGACATTTTGACAAGTGTATGAATTTGGCTGTAATGTAAGTATCTCAGAGGAAAATATAAATACTTTAAAGTAAGATCACTTCGTATTCCATCTGTCTGTCTGATAAGAAAAAGACCTTTTACTTTGGAAAAGTTCTACTTATACCGGAAATACTCCACGTTAAGTCTTCACTGGTCTTCCTTTCCTTCACTTGTCTTCTAATCTTTGTTTATCCTCAACTGCATTATTATTTCCAACAGCTTGCGAAACATCCCAGTAGAGCAGCATAGGGGCAAATTTATTGTTTTTTCCAAATAATGAGTTTAAACAAACGTACTTAATTCTTTTGTGAATCGGTGAATAGGAGCAAATTGCGCGCATATCGAAACCAGACTGTACAAACGAAAGCGAGACGCGCGTCACGGTTGCGTATACATTATTGCATTTGTACAAATAAAACCATACGTACATGTTTAATGTCAATGGATTTAATAGCATCAGTTTTGCAAGAAATGTATTTTTTTTGTACCATATAGCCATAAGAGAAACAAAACACTACCATAAAGCTTGGTTTGGCCGTCTCGGGAGGCTTCATCTCAATATACTTACGAGTCAAAGTTTGTAAGAATTATTATTGTTTCGAAATCAATATTTACAAAGGGCATAGAAAGAACAAATGTTTACACAGAGGACGAAGATTCGAAACTGGTCGATAATAAAAAAAAATACTGACTGATTTTAAAGAAATCAGCAGCAAAGGCGGAACCACAACTGTCATAACAAGACAATAAAGGAAAAGTTGATAAGCAAAATCAAGACAATGAAAGAGTTGATACAGAAACAAATGATAGTTGTGAAAATGTGACATTAGAAACTGCACCAGGATTGTCACATCGACGGCAGCAAAGTAAAAACGGACATCTGTAAAAATCAAAGTTTTAAGGACAGAGCTTAGAACGAAAAACTTGGACTATTTTTTTGTTTTCCAGCGAAAATGTTTCAAATTTATTCCATAATCATATTATTACGTGGTTTACAAAATAGAATAAGTGTTTATGCTTAAATCATTGTAGTTTCAGAGATAATGCAGTTGTTCGTTTACACATTGTTTAAGTAAACATGCGTATTGAGTTAACTGCCACATCACTTTGTATGCTTCCAACTGTTTAACATGCGTATTGAGTTAACTGCTACAATACTTTGTATGATTCCAAACTGTAAAGATCCTAAAAACAAAGAATATAAGAAGATGGGAGAAAGTTTGATGAATTTAAAGTATTTCAATTGATTATTCAATAGGAATTTATTAAAAGCGTTGCTGTTTATATATTTTTTTAGAAAAAAATGTAGTTATCTTTTTATACAATTTTCTTCGTTGCACATTCATTATGAACACTCACTATGAACATAAATAAAACAAGCGTTATTTCCAACAAAACCTATTTATTTTCGCATTATAACCTACCGCCGGTGAAATTAATGACAAGTGACAGTTATCTCTTTCTTCCATAAAACAACTGCGTTCCGTCCCACGTAAGCAATGACAAGGACAGTTGTCCGTTTTAACAGTGTTGGATTTTAAAATGTTGATATAGTTGGCTTTTTATACGTTAAAGAAATTATGTTAATAAGGAAAAATATTAAATTTTGATTTTACACAATTAAAGAATAGGTAATTCTCGTTAGAAATATACAATAAAAAGAATTTGTTAGATTTGTAGATGACTTTAATTACTTTGCTGCCGTCGACATTGTTCCCACGAGATGTGACCCAGTTGTCCCCATAGTGTCAAGTCAACTCATGAGAGCTCCTGAACCGTGGAAGACCGCACACGCCATGTAGGGCGTTTTCACCACTCGCACTCACTAAGTCTACTAGATCAGTCACTTGACTTAACAGTAGGTATGTGTTTCTTTTGTTGTTTATTTGGACCGTGTTTCTTTTTTAATTTACAATAAGAAAGCACTTATCTAATCATGTTAAATGATGATAGGCTGAAAGTGGAAGAACACTATCCAGTTAGGAAAACTTCTATCTGACAGAACACAATGTTATCATTCTTAGGATGGTGTTTCCCAGCCAGGTGGACTTAAAATAAGGTCATCAGAGACTTTTAAAGACATCAGAGAGTAGGTATGGTAGAGTTTGGTATAGTAGTTAAACGCTCTAGGCTGATGAGAAAATAAAAGACTTCCTTTAATAAGGAATGGTAAGGCCCAAATCGTAGTTTGCTTTCAAACTACTTATTTTCACTAATGAGTGCGCTGATCATAATATCATGTTCGAATGATGATTTATTTTTACGCAGAAAAAAAGACAATCCCATAAATAATATTCAATTATGATTTGATTACAAACAAAGCATTTTGTAAATAACAAAGAAATATTTAGATATCGGACCGTGCTTCGGTCTGGACTGCATTTTTGCAGTAGTTAACACCAGCAGTGAGGACATTAAAAATGGCTGGTGTAATTATGTGTTTACTAACTACTTTTTTGTATACTTTAATGGAACTATAGGTCTTTTTTGGATCCATTTAACTTTGCTAAGAATAGTTTAAAAAAACAAAAAACCGACTTCAAAAAACCTACCTCGTAATAATAAAAATACGTCTATTGAAGTCGGGTGGGGCTTTTAGAATAAAAAAAAGGAATCTGTACATTATTGTTGTTGTTATTGTAGTGTTATTACGAATATTATTTCTTGCTTTTTAGATGTAGGTTTTTTGAAGTCGGTTTTTTGTTTTTTTTTAAACATTTTTTATTTTTAGTGCAGGTACCTTGTAGGTAAGGTACATTATAATATGTAGATAAATCGGCTCAGCCAAACGTAAGATAATCGCGGAGAAACATACATACGGGTCAAACTGAGAACCTCCTTTTTTAAGTCGGTTAAAGAACCTACACTTAAGAGGATTGTCAACCACGTGGTCTCCATACAAACGGCGATAACGTTTCCCACCCTCTAAACCTTAACCTACAGTAATAAATTTTTGGTATTTTTTTGAAATGCCTAAATACTAGGGCTGTACGTTTTGATTTTTTAAATATCTATAATAGATTTCGAAATATTTGCATTTTAGTGATTTCATACAAAACACAGAAGTGCCAATATTTTCAAATCTACAATGAATATTTTAAAAATCAAAACGTACAGCCCTAGTTTTTAGGCATTTCAAAAACATACCAAAAATTAATTACTGTAGGTTAAGATTTAGAGGGTGGGAAACGTTCGTTTGTATGGAGACCACGTGGTTGACAATCCCCTTAAGATCCTTACCTACAAAAAAATAATTATCTTATTCAGTTCATAAACAAAGAAGTAATACGAACATTATCATCGAGGTAATTCACACAAAATCATACTATTTTCGTGCCTTTTTCAAAATTACTTGAAAAGTACTGAACCGATTTCCAAATTTAAAAAAAATGGGACCAACTTGGGAGTTTACCTAATGTAATAACGTTTGAATTATTTCAATCGGTCCAGCCGTCTTCGAGTAATCGGTGGACATAAACAAAAAAAAACAAATATACAGACGAACATAGAACCTCCTCCTTTTTTGGAAGTCGGTTAAAAATAATTGTATTATGACCGTTGGTTTCCTTAAAAAATAAAAAATGTCGGAAACCTTTCGGCAGCTATTCGCTAAGTCTCGGTTGCCTGTACAGTACAACAGTAACTATGAATATTCAACCTAATTTCAACAAATAAAGTAAAACCAATATCGAGGACCGCTTTCAGCTTTTTAAACTTTAAAGACACGCGCGTCTACTGGATCGGAATCGAATTTATAAAATGGTTGAACTGCTCAGTAAATAGTTTAAGAAGTAGTTTCTCAACCTTCAATGATCTTATGTTCATATTGTGCATCACGTTTCACGATTTAACATGCCATTATATGACGTGAGAAGGAAGAAGGGTATTGTTATCAAAACTGACAGAAGTTATTGTTATGATAATCAAGCAAGATAAATGATAAAATAAAAAATACAACGTTTGTTGAAACTACATAAGATGATTCGTATATTAAATCAGGAGAATAAATATAAATAATGGGGGAAAATCCGCTGTAAAACGAAACAACAATTTAGAAGAAAACATTCAAATCTACCATATTCTATAACGTCGTTCGTCCGGACTACGTTACTACCGCAGACCATGGAAGTAAGGAGGAGGACACTACATAGAGTTGACATATTCATTATGAAAGTCATGAAGGTACTACCTACCTATAAACATATAACGAAATGAAGAAAATGTCTCGAGCAGAGAGAACAAATACATGACATTGTGATGAGAAACTCTTCGCGTCCCGTCCGTTCCATTCGTTACGGGTGAGACGCGACGCGAAGCTGAAGTAAATATTGTAATACTAATAAACCTAGTGTTCTAGTACTATCCAATTGGTGGCACTACAAATTGGCAATAAAATTACGCGATGGTCGATGCCACCGACTGTTACAAAATACTTATATTATCGTTCAAAAATATCACACGATTATCTTGTCAAATATGAGTGACATTTATTGACGATCCCTCACGGTATTTTGATAATTGGCCATGCTAACTTTTTGAACATGGACAGAAATCTTAAAACCATTTCGAGGAATATGCTTTCTGTACAATATCTACTAATTAGATTTTAAAATAAATCTATATTTTTAAAGATATTCAATCAAAAGCTCTAACCTTCAAATGACGTCACCACATGCAGTATGAGTAGCCTTTGCCTCTATTACAAAAAAGTTAATGTCTAACTCAGACTTGTCATTTTGACAGCAGTTTGCAATCTAATTTTCAGTAAGATTGACTGACTTTGACGTTGACATGACGTATCTGTCAGTGCTGTCACACTGTTACTTTTTTCTAGTGTTTAGGTCAAGACATAATATTATTCACGCTCTAGCGACGTCACATCCGGTAAAATTTCAAAAAAATATGAAACATAGACAGAATAATTAAAACTTAATAATAACGAAAGTTTCTTATAATGGTCTATATTTTCAAAATAAATTATAAAAAAATACTTTAAAAAATATGTAGCATGGCCAATTGCAGGTAATAACTTAGTAATTTTTAGTAATTTCTTCAACTAGAAAGTCAGCAAAGTGAGTATAATACCTTCGGGGCGTTGCAAGTTTTTTCCTTGTCACATACATGTTATAAAAATGTTATGTTATATTTTAAGACACAGTTTCCAACAAGATATTTTGCATGAACAGCGCTGGAGTTAGAAAACGTTCGCATGACCACGCGAGAATTCGCCAATTCGACGCCCGCACGCGAGGATCCCGATGGGAATTAATTAAGAATCATTTCCGATACGAGAATTTATTGTTAGCGATATTAACATAAACGCGTCTTTGGTATTTTAGCTTTTTGTTACGAGAGACTCGATTTAATATACAGATTTCGACTTAAATTAAATTAGGCATAGTGTTCAGTTGAACACTAGTTGAAGTATAAGGATAAACTGAATATTGTATAAAATTACTTCTTCAAGCTCCGGCAAATGATATTTTCTATTGTTGTGCGGACCGATTGGGCGTTTAAAAATTGCTGAAACTTCTTTATATTTACACATTTATTCGTAAGAATCACATACCTACATTAAAATACACAAAAAAGTTTCACCAATAATTTTGGGACACCTCCTGAAAATCTTTGTTCTTAGTAAACAAATATCTTTTTAATTACTTCACAATATGTTGTGAGGTTGTTACGTAAATCGATATGAACAACTACGCAATGTGCAAATCTTAATTGATGTCTCATTGTGAACGAAATCGTGTCTGACGTTATTATGCACGTCGTTCAATATGCAAACAAAAACTTTAAACGCGCATCACGCTCGAAAACGCCGCTTTTAGCATATTTGCTTTTCATAATAACTATACCTTATTTATACGTATGTTGGATTTTGATGAATAACGTAGGTACGCATCATCATCATCATAAGAGTTAGCCAGCCGCACTACTCCCACTGCTGGGAATACGCCACCCCAAGGATCAATTAAAGTTCAAAATCAGTCTTTTATGACGCCAATGTTTAGTAATTTGATTGCTATATTTACGGAAAATCGTAGAATGTGTATTCTTTTTTACCGACCGTTATAATAATTATCTTTGTTCTATAATATTCTGGAGCCGAGCTTTGAATTATCTACGCATACACGCATGTCAGTCAACGTGCGAGCGAGACTCCCGACCCGCTTCGCTTTCACTGTTGCTCTGCTCCGAATTGTTTTCGTTATTCACGTCTCATAACATAATAGTCAAGCAAGCATCCTTAGTAATAGTACCTAATTAAGTACCTCATTTTGCTAACTCTGGCGATTTCCCCATGATAATGGGATGCCTTGGACAGTTCCTCCGCCAGGATAAGTAGATTGGGCTCCCTTTTTGCATCCTTTTGTTGGTGGTATAACTCCCTCCACAACAAAAATTCAAGATGGCTCCCCTTCCTAAAATGATCTAAGAGTTCAGAAGGTTCACCCTGCCAAAGGATATCCCTCGATCACCAAACGCCGCCGTATATTGCACTTCTATGTCGTGAAAAAAGCTACTATGGTTTCGTGGTGTCAGCCTTAATTTTTTTATTTTATTTATTTAGGACAACCAACACAATAAACGCTATTTACATTCAATACAATAAAAAGTATGCTAGAGGTTACATAATAAAGCGCTATCGTACTTACAGGTTGCCATGGCATGCACTAAAAATTAAGCTATTGTAAGCAAAACTAACTAATTACTAATTAATTACTAACTTATTAAAGTATCCAAAGATACAAATTAACCGGTTTTATACTATAATTATGAATGACAAAAACAAATACTTACAGTTTTGTTTGTTAAACAAAAAAGAAAAAGAAAGTTTATGATTTCGACACGAATGCGTTTGTTAACAATAATTTGAATTTGCGTGGAGGGTGATGCAAGTCAACATCAACCGAGGCAGATGAAGCTGTTAAGCGTGACAGGCGACTATAATGTGACTGCATTCTATTAATGGCGGAGAAATGACCCAATTCGACCACTTTATGCCTCAAAACCTTTAACGGTTCTTAGGGAACCTCACGAGAAGGTTTATTTGAGGAAGTAAAAAGAAACTCTCGTGTTACGAAATGCGACCAATTTATCGTCACCGTAGTGGTATTGCAATGTTAATGATATTTTGCAACGTGACGCTATCAAGTGACAAAAATTACACGTTTCCTAACAAAACTTGGTCATTTTGCTTAATTTCAACAAGCAATTAGCCCATCAACTAAGTAGGTGCAATTAGACGCATTAACCCAGTAAGTGCAGAGCTTTCATCTGCCACAGCTGAGTTCCCGTCCCAGTTGGGGCGAGAAATTAAGGCAAAGCAATGATTACAATCACAGTCTTAACAATTATATGAAGATGGTGCGAAACATAAGCGGCCAGCGGATTATCATGAATGGTCCATCCATTCATGACGTACTACTGCAGAGCAATGTAGATAGAGGCTTAAAAATGAGTTAGAAGAAGACAAAAGAATATCATTAAATCTGTATATCAGCATAATAATTGTGCAATTTATTTCTGTTCAAATTAAGTACTTTTTTTGCCAGAAATGTCACAAAATACCTCAAGGTGATATTATGGTATTGATGCCAGTTACATAAAATATGGAGAAGCAAAAGAAACATTCAACACAGGGTAGGTACTAAGAGATTTTGTCAGCACTATTGGCAAAATCTCGTAGTAATTTTACAATAGATGATGTTAACAACTCTCATGAAGAAAATAGTTTAGTAATTTTAGAAGAATGAGATGATTCGTACACTCTCTATCCCAATTAAAACGCTAATTCTTTTTCAAATCCGCTCCCGCTTCAGACAGTATAATGTAGAAAACTTGTCCCACCCTACAAAGGTCACACGAATGGCTTGGGCAACGACTTCCGCAAAAAATGCCCATTGTTTTGTTTCAACACGCGCCGTACGCGCAGTAACATGTTTTCCTATAGGTTTGTGAGCACTTTATTCATAAAAGAAACCTTAGAAATAGCAGTCTACATTTGATTGTTTGAATGAAGAAAATTGCAACAGGCTAAACAGGAGTTAAATGTTTTCAAAGAATAAAACAGGAGTTAAATGTTTTCTTTACTCATGTGATTTGGATAAAGATGACTTAAATTAAGAAAAGAAAACGAATACAAAATATGTTTACGGTCAACCAAACTATACACAAACAGTATGCCATTTTCAAAATCAAAATTAGGTACTTACAGTAGAGAAAATATCAAAGAATGGAATAGAATATACAGTCAACCGAAGCTTAAAAACATCACCACAAAAAAATTACAACCCCTGAGCGCTCCAAATAGAGCGGAAATAAAACGACCTGCCTTTCTTATCAATTTTATATTCTAGCCAAGCAAGATTCCAACCACTGCAAGCAACACATGAACATGAATATCTCGCCTCCTGCTTATCAATGCTTAACTGTTACAACAAACAAGTTCTATCAATGTTTACACCTCTAACCTACTGCAATATTATCAATTACAGTCATCATCATTACCCCCAACTAACCTCATACACCATCAGCACAGTTATTACAACGACCTGCCTATGTGGATTAATTGCCAAGCTACTGCCTCACAATGCACTGAGAGAAATCGGGTTCGTAATTTGAACAAGTTCGACTTGTTAAGTGGTTATCTGTTTGAAATAACAGTATTTTTGTTAATCGAAACAAACGCAATGTTAACATTACAAGTCGATTTTGTACAAAGAACAAGATTAAACTTGTTAACGGGTATTTAGTTGAAACAACCAAAAATTTGTTTGAAACAACCTGCTTCATGTTGATTTAACAAAATCGACTTGTAGCTTCAACTAAAACTTGAACTTGCATCAGATACTATTTGGTATCACGTTAAATCAACATGCTTGTTTGTTGTTATTACAGTATAACTTGTTGAAACTACATGGTGTATCTTGTTAAATGCTATCTTGTTGAAACAACGTTACAGCGGTTGAAATAACATGGCGTCATGTAAAATTGACATTGCCGATTTAGTAAAATCAACAGTATATGGTCAAAAAATTGTACTTGTTGAAGTAACAACATAAAACACAAACTTGTAGCAGTAACAAGTTGGCGTCTTGTTAAATCAACAAGGACTGTTTGGTTGTTATAACAATATAATTTGTTGAAACTACACTGTGTAACTTGTTAAATGGTATCTTGTTGCAACAACGTTACAGCGGTTGAAATAACATGGCGTCATTTAAAATTGACATTGCCGATTTAGTAAAATCAACAATATATGGTCAATAATTTGTACTTGTTGAAGTAACAACATAAAAAACAAACTTGTAGCAGTAACAAGTTGGCGTCTTGTTGAATCTACAAGGACTGTTTGGTTGTTATAACAATATAATTTGTTGAAACTACACTGTGTAACTTGTTAAATGGTATCTTGTTGCAACAACGTTACAGCGGTTGAAATAACATGGCGTCATTTAAAATTGACATTGCCGATTTAGTAAAATCAACAATATATGGTCAATAATTTGTACTTGTTGAAGTAACAACATAAAAAACAAACTTGTAGCAGCAACAAGTTGGCGTCTTGTTGAATCTACAAGGACTGTTTGGTTGTTATAACAATATAATTTGTTGAAACTACACTGTGTAACTTGTTAAATGGTATCTTGTTGCAACAACGTTACAGCGGTTGAAATAACATGGCGTCATTTAAAATTGACATTGCCGATTTAGTAAAATCAACAATATATGGTCAACAATTTGTACTTGTTGAAGTAACAACATAAAACACAAACTTGTAGCAGTAACAAGTTGGCGTCTTGTTGAATCTACAAGGACTGTTTGGTTGTTATAACAATATAATTTGTTGAAACCACACTGTGTAACTTGTTAAATGGTATCTTGTTGAAACAACGTTACAGCGGTTGAAATAACATGGTGTCATTTAAAATTGACATTGCCGATTTAGTAAAATCAACAATATATGGTCAACAATTTGTACTTGTTGAAGTAACAACATAAAACACAAACTTGTAGCAGTAACAAGTTGGCGTCTTGTTGAATCTACAAGGACTGTTTGGTTGTTATAACAATATAATTTGTTGAAACTACATTGTGTAACTTGTTAAATGGTATCTTGTTGAAACAACGTTACAGCGGTTAAAATAACATGGCGTCATTTAAAATTGACATTGCCGATTTAGTAAAATCAACAATAAGTATATGGTCAACAATTTGTACTTGTTGAATTAACAACACAAACACAAACTTGTAGCAGTAACAAGTTGGCGTCTTGTTAAATCTACAAGGGCTGTTTGGTTGTTATAACAATATAATTTGTTGAAACTACACTGTGTTGATATGTAGTAGAAACAACGTTACCACGGTTGAAATAACGAGACGTCATTTAAAATTGTTATTCCCGAAATTGTTAAATTAACATTGCTCTCAGTATGTACTTGTTGAAGTAACAACATACCTTATTATAAGAACATTGCTCATTTCGATTTAGAATACATAATAGTACAAGTACAGAAGATCCACTCCGCAAAGTCATTTAAATAAATAGCGACTCTATCCCAGACGCAACAAAGTGCAATTCAGGTCGCACATCGCTCCCTTGCCTATAGTTATATTCACCTAGAAGTTGCCTCTCTTTCTATCGCGTAGCTCTTATTTCTTCTAACGACTTCAGCCTGCCTAGCATGACCGATTTATATCGCGTGATATAGCATTTTATCGACACTCAACTGTCAAACTCCTTTGTCTTTTTGACAGTCAAACGTGATAAAACGCTATATCACGCGATATAAATCGGTCATGCTAGGCAGGCTGGGTTGTCTTCTTTTAAATAAGAATTCATCTGAATACCTACAAGTTATTGTGCTAGCATTGTAAGGAGCTCGGTGGAGCAGTGGTTTAGGCCCAGCGATTGCGGAAGTTAAGCAACGTTCGCAAGGGTCGGTCATGGGATGGGTGACCAAAATTTATTATCTCGAGCTCCTCCGTGCTTCAGAAGGCACGTTCAGCCGTTGGTCCCGGCTGCATTTGCAATCGTTAACACACACCAATCCGCATTGGGCCCGCGTGGTGGGTAATGGCCCATCCTCCTTACCACCCATAAGGAAGACCTGTGCCCCAGCAGTGGGGTCATCAAACATATTGTGTTTATAATGTGTACTTTAATGTGAACAAATTACTTTTCTAATAAAACTAGGCTAGGTATGTACAGTCAACGCACATCAGACTACCTATGAGGCAGCCTTTATGCCGCCGTCGTACCGAACCGTTGTCGTACAAGAGCTGTTTTTGTAGTTCAACTAGGTAGGTATACTAAACTTACCGAGCTGACGTGCGTAGTTAGTGTATAGGTATCTCGTAGATTAGAAAATTATTTCATTTCTCAGTGTCAACTGTCAGCACGTTAAGTTAAACAGTTGAACTCCGAAATATTACGTAGGTACCTAGGTGGTATAGGTACCTACTTACGTTACAACGTGTACCTAACAGAATTAATGGCTAAACCAAAATACGTATGTTAGAGAGGGATCACCAAACTGAACAACTTTTACTATGGAACTAACTCAGAAATCGGGAAAAAAATAGCTGTTTCATACAAAAATTCATGACGACAATATGAAAATGTGTGAAACCGCTGATTTGTTTTCGTGATTTCAGAGTTGGTCACATACCTAGTAAAAGTTGTTCAGCTTGATGGTCCCAATCTACCATATTCTGGTTTAGCCATAATTCTGTTACACATTGTAGGTAGGTAATTCATTATTATGTGCCGTCGACTGTACCTACCAAAAACAGAAATTGGTATAGGTACCTACAAGGTACTACCAACCTACCTAATCTAAGTACCTACGATAATTACCTACAAACTTATCAAAGCTAAACTTGATCTTGTAAACAGATCTTGTAAGGACGTAGGTAACTAGATAAAACGCAGATGATCGTATGTAGGTAGGTACTCAACGAACTGACACTGCGTCGCGTCGCGAGTCGGGACTCGCGTCGCGCTCGCGGGGCGCCCTTCCCGCCACCCGCGGGCGGCGGGCGTCCCCGCGGCTTGCGCGTTGCCGCCAACTACGCCCGTCGCTGGTGAATTGGCAACGTCGCGCCCAGACCGGACAAATCGCGTCCGGTCGGAAGATATTGACCAGACCCCCAACAACTCATTCCAAAACCCAACAGTCCGGTCGAAAACCGGACGGTTGGCAAGCCTGGAGCCAATACAAGAAACGTGATTTTGTAGGGTTCATAGTAGGTATTAAATCTTGTACCTACGATGGTACGGAACCCTCGGTGAGCGAGTCTGTCTCGCAATTGGCCGGATTTCATGAACTTAGCTTGACGCGCTGCTGCGTGTAGGTATAGATTACAAAGGAGGCGGCAGGCAAAAAAACTGCAATGAAGGTCATTTGTAATAACCTCGATATTTTTAGTAGGTACCTAGGTAGGTACCTACCTACCTAATGTAAAGATAAATAAATAGAGGCATATAATGCCCACCTAGTGTGGCAAACTGTTAGATTATAAGGTAACATGTTGATAATATAGCGATGAATATTTTCCATGATTGATTTTTAGTAATGTTTTTCTATGAGTAAAGAAATTAAAGGCCTATGAAACTTTATAAAGAAAAATAAAAAATATTCATAAGTTCCAATTTCGATGATACCAATTCAGTTAAAAACAGTGTAGGTATTGCAAATTAACCCATTATGACTTACACGTTAAGGTCGCTTTTTATTCAAACGCAATGTTGAGATAATATCCGTAGGTAGGTCGAGTTCAATAATATCAGCTGTGCATTTTTGGACTATGTCGCATTAAGATTTTTGACATCGTCTTTAACTTTCTGTACAAATTGACACAATAATTACTAGATACGAGTACGACAAAGTTCAACAGTGCAAAGATAATTTGAGAACTGGGTAATTCACCAACTGGACACAAAAAACTGGACACACGTGTGTCCAGTTGGTGAAACTTAAAATTAGCAATTCGTCATCTGGACACGCCCAGTTTTTTTTGCGAAAAAAAAGGGTACAGTTGAGTTAATAAGCGATTTTATGTAAAAGCTGCCATACTTTTTTGCTTTTCAACCTTATTAGCTTAAAATGTAGAAATAAAACAAATATGCAACAATTAAATAGTATTATGATATTAATATGAAGACAAGATAGTATACCTACCGTCAAATACTCAAACAAAATTTAAAGTTAAGGCCACCTTAAATTCAAAATACTTCTTGTCAGATTTGACAGAGACTCTATAACTGACAGCTTTCTTAAAGTTAAGGAGACTTTAACTTAACTTATTCGGCCGTTAGCTAATGTTACTTTTTTGATTACCTATAGGTACTTTCATTACAATCTAAATATATCTAATAATTTAAAGTCATTACTTCTGATATCACTGAAAAATCAAATAAGGACATACATAATTGAACTCAACAAAATGTAATTTTCAAGGTTAAACGCAATGACTTTCTTAGCCTTAAAAGATACACTCCACTCCTATACAAACTTGTAAAGCTTGCTTGCTTGGTAAATCTCGTTGAAGTAAAGTTTAAGTATACGAGAGTGGAGTTGAAACGTTCAACCACAATTATTATTACTCTCTATTTTGTGGTTCAACCTTGAGTACCTAGTATAGAGGTGGCATAAAATAATAAAATCAAATATCAAAATAATCATCAATAGAGCATACTTATGCAATAGACCATGTTTACGGTAGAATGTATCGTGGATTTGAAAAATAATTCTTTATCACAAAAAAAAATGTATTTGTATGACATAACAATACTAAAATGGGTATTTTACAAACAATAATCATTCATCATTGAACTACAAAAATTAATGACAAAAATATCAAAATGTATGCTATGTATACAGCTGTTTTTTTTCGCGATTTCAGGGTTGGTCCCATAGTAAAAGTTGTTCAGTTTGATGGTTCTCCTATCTACCAAATTCGTCTTTATAAGGCTATTACCAAACAATTTGTTCAAAAAATAATCATCAATGTTATGTTGTTAGAGCATACTTATGATATAACAATTCTAAAATAGGTCATTTTACAAACAATAATTATTCTACCCAACTGTGTAACAACAATATTTGACACTGGAAATAGAGTATCAGTTATTGTTAAATATCTCAATAATTTTACTAAGACAAATATGATATAGATTAATAAAACCATATAATATTATTATAAGACAAGACAATATAGAGTGTACATGGTGATAGCCTTATAAAGCCGAATATGGTACATAGAGACCATCAAACTGCAGGAGTGGGACGTTTAGTGGCTGTGGCTGATAATGATTGTGACACAAAACATTTATCTGCGTGACTGTACTTTGTTATGAATTCGGGTAAAATGCGAACGGAGTCCAGTTAGACAAGACATAATTATACTGGAAAAAAGGCCTCCGTTATGAGTCTAGACGCGAGACGAAGTTTTTGGTAACCGATGTTTTCTTATTAATTCGACCCCGCTGAATCATAAAATGTCAGTTGTTAAACAACAGCAACAAACAACTTTTTGTGTGGCAAAAAACAAGATGGGTGACTAAATTAGGTCGATAAATATCGTGCGGCCACTTTTAGTGTGGCCAAAAGCAAGATGGGTGACCATATTAGGCTTAATAAAGATTATGCACCCACTTCTTGTGTAGTCAAAAGCAAGATGGGTGACCATATGAGGCTTAATAAAGATTTTGCAGCCACTTTTTGTGTGGTCAAAAGAAAGATGGGTGACCATATAAGGCTTTATAAAGATTTAATTTAAGATAAAGATCAAAATTTGAAGACAAACAAATGATTATTTGATATAAATAAATAAATAAACAAGATAACGACCATATAAAAACGTGTTAGAAAACCAACATTGCTATTTGAACTTATCTTTTACTGTGGCAGTATCGTCTATCAGTCTCTGTCTGTCACATTACTTCCACATGTTGACCTTGAGAACGCCTTTATGCCTTAGGTAATAAAGTTTGTTTTTGTAGTACAACTGTTACATCTGACGTGCCGTCCGTCGAAGGTACAGTTAGACTCGATAAATCGTGCGGTACAATTAGACCACACAATTTTAAAAATCTGAAAATCGAGCGGGCTCGGCTGCGCGATTTTAAGATTCTTACTGTCTTACTCTGTTTACACTACGCTGAGTCTTAAAATCGCATGCTTAAGATTGTGTAGTGTAATTGATGCTTTAGGATTGTGGAAATTTAGCTTATTATAAAACGTGTTTCAACTTTTATCAGCTTAAATTATATAATTAAAAAAAAAATATAGGTTTATATAATAAACCTTAAATTATTACAATCGAGTAGTAAACAACGAAGCTACAGTCGTTTTAGTGAGTGGAGTCCTAGTACGAAGAATCTAAATTGATGTAACTGGACTGGTTTTCTATTATATTACTAGTAAAAAAGTGTGATAATTATACGTGCACGCATTGTTTTAATATTCATCATACATCATATTATAAAATAATCCCCATTACTTTTTTTTTCATTCGACACCTTATTTATAATAATAATAATAATTATAATTTATTTATTTGCAGATAACAAAGATCCATTATTGTTAGTAACGACTTCAAAATATGTTAGTTTAGTTAACGTTTGATGGAAAATTACATTACAGATTATTGGTACATGTCAATTACTTACTTAATTAAAATTATCACAGCTACAAATGTCGAAAAATAAAATTATTAAAATAAATATAATTAAAAACAATAATTAAAATTAAAATAAATGAAACTGTTATTAAACATATTAAAATAAGATTATTAAAAATTCATTCTAATAAAATTATTAAAAACAAAAATACTTGATTAAATTAACATCATTAATAATAAAAAATTAAATCAACAAAAATTAAATTATTAAAAACATATAAGTAAATAATTAGGCAGGTAACAAACACAATAAAATCATTTGCAAAATTTGTGAACAAATAAATAGACAAGAAAGTGTCTTAAAACAGGGGCTACTGGGCAACATGCAGGCTAATCCAGTGCTGTAGAAATAGGACAGTCCCACCTATCAGCGATAGTGCCCAGCCTGCCTAGCATGCATGACCGATTTATGTCGCGTGATATAGCATTTTATCGACACTCAACTGTCAAATTCTTTTGTCTTTTTGACAGTTGAACGTGATAAAACGCTATATCACGCGATATAAATCGGTCATGCTAGGCAGGCAGGATAGTGTGGCGACTGGCTCGTACGCGCGCTATTTAAGTAAATCGGTGTTGTTATCTAGAAATACCGCATAATGTAAAGGGCCGGCCGCCATCTTTGTTACGTCACACGACTGTAGCCTCGTTTATTATTATTTACTTGATTGTAATAATTTAAGATTTATTAAAAAGCTGATAAAAGTTACAACACGTTTTACTTACAATAAGCTTTTCTACAATCGTACGGTTAACAAAATATTTAAATAAGTAATATTTTTTTGGTCAAAACGTCGTTTTTTTAATTTGATATTAGCTTTACATACAAATAGTGCATTACATATTTACAAATAGTGCATTACATTTCCTTGCATTCAACACCTTATTTGAGTAAATCGGTTCAGTAGTTATCTAGAAATACCGCTTTATAAAATGGATCGGCCGCCATCTTTGTTAAATCAAAGCTAAGTACCCGTAAGTGGCAATCGTACTTTTTGTATTCAAGAAAACTTACCAAACAAGTACCTACCTACATACCAGTAGTCTGTATGGCGAAGCCGAGTCCAACGAAAATCGGTTTTTTGGAAAATTTTATACAAATCAATAAATCATGGGCCTGTACCACAGAATATATAATAGTCTACAATGTCGAAGGCTGTATTTAAAAAAACTACTTATCGTATAGATATAAATTTAGCATTGATGTCTAGAAAATTTAATGTAAATTAACTTCTTCTTTGATAATTTGCTCCCATCTGTAAAAGTTGTTTTGTAAAATGAAAAAACGGCGAGGGACACTTTGGAGAGGGAAGGGGGGAGGGGAGGGGTTGGCAACTGGTATTTTTTTGATTCAGCGGGGTCGAGTTAATAAGAAAACATCGGTTACCAAAAAGTAATACGATTTGCTTCTAGACCTTAACTTTTTCAAAACCTGGTCTCCACTAAGTTGGCGAAAACATAAATGTGATTTAATTTATGTTTCACTATGTGGACACGCGTTAAAATCTTGACGTGTCCAGATGACGAAATAATAAGTGATACTTACTTACTAATTTTGAGTTTCACAAACTGGACACACGTGTGTCCAGTCTCTTGTGTTCAGTTGGTGAATAACACAATGAACTCGACTACCTACCTGGGGGTAGGGTTGCCAACCGTACTATAATATATAGTATTGTACTATATTTCGGGACGGCGTACTATATACTGTTGAAGAAATATATAGTACACAAAAATACTATATTTTTAACATCGAACGCTAGAAACAAATCTTTAATTTTTTAGTGATCGTGCATTTTGACTGATTCGATAGCGTGTAGTGTATATTGTATCTGAATTCTGAAAGTATCTGTCTTATTGCATCAATGTCAAATTCAAAAGCTTCAAACTGGTCATTGGTTGGTCTGCTCTTTTTTGTTTTGAGATTTTGTTGGGAATTAGCCGCAAAATATAACATTATTCTTTCTTTGAGAAATATAACTAAATTAGTTATTGAAAGTGGTAGCGATAACGAAAGTGCGTCAAGTTCAATTCAAGTGTGATTAAAAAGCGAAAGATACAAAAAAGACTCCAAAAATATTTAAAACTTGTTGAAAAATGCAAAAACTAAAAAATATAGTTTTTATAAAAATAAAAAGTAAAAAAATATATTTGCCTATTAAATACCTAGGTACTATATTTTTTTAAGTGTAAGTATTATATTTTTTATAGCTTAATTTGAAAAATACTATATTTCGCCAAAGACATTTTGGCAACCCTAACCTGGGGTGACTCAATTCTGCTAATGTTATTCGCAAAATCGTTTTTCAATGGTGTTTGAATGGTAGGTATTACTGTTTCTTAAACCCAAAATTGAGACACAATAATGTTTCCGTTTTGGGTTTAAGAAATACAATGTGTTATGGTTTTGGGTATAAGAAACAAGAATTGCAAACACCATTGAAACACGATTATGACGATAACAATTAAATAGCAGACTTGACCCCCAGTTTGACCACCATTCCAAAACGGTATTGTCCATCCGGAGAAGAGCCAACCGAAAAAAACCATTAAGTTTACCTACCAACAAAGATTTTTAAATCTTAGCCTAGCTTAGGTACCTAAGTACCTACTACCTACCTAAATATTTTTGCGCCACCGCTGACCAAAAGGAGGGTTTGAATTGAATGAATGTTATACAAAGGTGATATTATTATGGTTGGTTGTTGGTATATCTTGTTGACTCAAGTCAAGAGTAATAATAATAATAAAAATGAACTTTGTACGCAACATCCAGTCCAGACCTGTGACGACAGGTCTGGACATGCTTGATTACGTGCAGGGTTGCGTTCAGAACGTTCGAGCGTCGGTTGTATGGTTGTTTTTTAACTCGCTCTAAGATTTGGAACGACCAAGAGCTTTATGACAATGTCAATACAAATTCTTCATTTTCCATTTGGAATACGAATAATTTAAACTTTTCTTTATACTAAATCAAATAAAATCCGTTTTTTGAGGATCTACCATGATTATTTTAAAAATTAGACATAAAAACATCAAAAATACAAAATAATGTCAAATGACATTGACATTTTTTCTATAGACAAACGTCAGAGCGTTTTACAACCATCATTTTTGATGGTTGTTTGGTTGCAACGCTCTGACGTTTGGAACGACACGGTTGTGTCAACCGAACGTCACGGTGTAGGTTTGGAACGCGCCTCTGTGCTGTGAGCTGTCTGTGTGTCTAATGGAGTGCCGGTTTTACAAACGTAGTGATTATATTCTCTTTGGGTTTTACTTGTGTGTTGTGTGACTTTCCTCGGTTTATTGCTTTAATAGGAATTAAACAAAGAAAAGTTTTTGAAGAAACGAGTACATAATGTACTTTTGTACATACCGAAAAAGTAGATAGGTTGGTTAATTTGAAGAGCACCAGTTTGACATGGGATTTCGGAGGACGAAAAATCTGATAAATTGATAGCCTACAGCTTATCAAGAGTGCGGCTCTAACTTGATGAAAGAATATTTTGTGAAAGTAGGTACCTACCTACTAAATGAAAGTACTACTAATTGCATTACAAGTTTAATTTTCTTTTACTCAATTGGTACTGTACCTACTGTCTTCTTACAGAAGATTTTGTTTGTATGGAAATATGAAGGTGTTCTAAATTATAATTTGCTCTAAAAAGTGTTTTTTTTTGTGTGCAGTCACATCAACATCATGAACAAACACGATTAATTTCAACATCAAAATGAGATGACCTGGACCTTCTTATGCTGAGAGATCAGGTACCTACCTAAGTCAAATGGAAACAAAGAGTAGGTACTAAATAAACTATGTAAAGCTCAGACGGGTAGGTACTACCAGGTGAGTCAACTTTTTCTAGTATTTTTCTATTAAATTAATTATCTTATAAAAATAGCATTGTGAACGCCTGAAATCTAAAAATTCACAGGTACTGAAATCTAAAAATTCCTAGTGCAAAACATTTCTGCACATACGAGTCGCAGTAGCTAGTATTTTTTATATCTATACGTAATTGATGTTACAGGTACTGAAATTAATTAATTGATGGGAAAGCGATTTTAAATTGTGGCCATAAAAATCCAGGCTTACTTGACCAGACACTGAGAAGTCGTCTAGCCAGATGTCTAGAAGTGATCTTCGCCGATGAGTTTGAGGAGTTCTGTTTGATAAGAAACTAGTTCTGCAACCGAGGAGACACCGTTAACATCAATAAAATGCATAGTGAAGAAATTCATTAGGTACTTATTTTTATTAATCTTTTTTCTTGCGACCATATTATTTTTTCTGAATATTGCATTTTTCTCCTTGGCATCTTTTTAATTTTACAAGCCTCTAGTGTTTTTAACTTTTTAGGTTCATAAATATTATTCTATTTATTTTCATATTGTTGCACCGCACTGCAAAATTTCTGCGGCGTGCTCAATGTGGACAGGCCCATAACGGTGATGTAGGAATATTAGGAGGTCATACATTGGAGTATAAGGAACAGAGTAAAATGTGTGATATTTTTTATTTTATTCGTACCAACAAATATGTATTTACAAATAATTTTTTGGTACCATTTAAAAATAAACACACGTTTTACTAAGATATATTGTATCCTAAAGGTCTTGAATCGTTATGCAAACACTGTATATTACACTAATATTATAGTCCTCCGTGGGAGAGTTCGGAGATCGGGGTTTTTTGTAATTAACATCTTATCTTCATTACAGCTGTTGCAAGATTTTAATCACATGTAGATGAACAACAAGGACTTCTTGTATTCAAATATTATCAACTACCAAAAAAGGATGGCAGGACATCAAACAAGCGATACAGAACTGTATTGATTCCATAAGTGGTAAGTCTCTTCATTTTTATTTAATTTTATGGTTCTCACCTCTGAGATTGTCAGGATTTATGGTCACACATGTACAAGTTAGGTGTGAATTTGAGTTACTGCATTGCAGCTGTCCGCAATGTATGTCCATATATCATAATATACTCATCAACTTTGTCTAGGGATAGTAGGGATACAGATGTTATTTTCATACAAACGAGGTAACTTTGAAGCCTTGGTTTTCTGCCAGGGATGTACCGTGCTGGCCATCCAGAGAGTGAATAGAGGAGATTCAGATCGCTATACACACCCAACTGATCTGATCAGCATTCTAAAAAAACCTTTGGAAGTGTCAGAGTTCTCAGTTTGAGGATCCATACATCATGCTATTTTCGCAGTTTTTTTAAACATATCCTTCAATCTTTTAGAATGCTGGTCAGATCAGTTGGGTGTGTATAGCGATCTGTATCTCCTCCATTAACTCCCTAGATAGCCATCATCAGATCACAGCACAGTACATCCCTGGCAGGAAACCAAGGTTTCAAAGTTACCTTGTTTGTATGTAAATAACACCTGTATCTCTAGACAAAGTTGATGTGTGTATAATATATCTTAAGATAAGTAATATAAATGTTTAGATATACCCACCTGGATATTTAATAATTACATCCAAACCGATTTCCATCCAGAAGTTCTACTATTTTTTTACTTATCTGTTCCTTTCTATTTCAGATGGTAGAAACGAATGCTGCGTTGTTGCTGCGGGTAGCAGTATTATGAGATTTATGAGTATGCACATGTTATTGTAATGTAATCGGGATTTCGATTTATTTTTTCGAATGTGCTGAAAGTGTCTCAGTTTGGTTTTGTGTAACTAGTTAAGAGAAGTAAAAGTGGACCCAGAAAGTGTTGTAATTTTTTTAAATAAATAATAAGATCTCAATTTACTTGTTTTTCTTTACAATTATATTTAAGGATAATTAGGTACTCATTTGCAACACCCTAATAATGAGAAAACTGGAGTGTGTTTAGTTAAAATTTAAAAATATATACCTACTGTTGCATTTTGTCGGTGTTGTCCAAAAGAGTGTTATTATGGAGATTCCATAAAAAATATTATCAAACAGTAGTTAATGGGGCGAATACATTATCAATTTTATGGCGTGATACACGCATATCAGCGAACAATTTGAAATATTATGATAGACCAGTATCATCCGCCCCAATTATAATAATTCATCTTGTTTTCTCTACATGATCCGTATTTGTTCTAACATATTTGTTTGTTTGCAATTGTTTTGGTATTGTGTTTGTATACTGTTTACAGTTATTTTTATCTTAGTGTTGTTACGTGCTTGTTCCATCCATAGTTGGCTTGTTTCGAGAGCTTGAATCTGTTTTTTGTACCTACATCTCTAGTCATTTATGTTTAGTTTTTGAATCTTCCTTCTCTATGATCAACAAAACATAAAAAACTTATTCAGGTTGATATTTCATCACTAGCAACAGCCACTACCTACAGTTAACTTGTTGCTTTATCTTTCTGTTATTACATGACGTGCTTGTTTCATTAACAATTTGCTTGTTGTGAGATCTTGTTTAATCTGCATTTTTATGTAAGTACTGTTATTTTCTCCACAGGTAGATTTTTTATTACCTGCCAAATTGTGTATACCTACTTACTCAGTCCATCAACCTGAACAATTTTCACAGGAGCAACTCTGAAATCACGTTGAGAAATCGGCTGTTTTATACATTTTTGTCAAGTAATGAACTTTTGTATAAAACACCCGTTTTTTTCGTGATTTTAAAGTTGTTCCCGTAACAAAAGTTGTTTAGATTAATGGTCTGAGCAAGTATACAAAATTTGGTGGGTAATAAAAATCTACCTGTGGAGAAAATAACAGTACAAAATGCAGATTCAACAAGATCTCACAACAAGCAAATTGTTAATGAAACAAGCACGTCATGTAATAACAGAAAGATAAAGCAACAAGTTAATTGTAATTAGAACAAGCACATAATGCAGATTCAACAAGTAAACATAGCAAACAACATGTTGATAGAACAAGCACGTAATGTAACAACAACAAGAAAACTTAACGTAGATTCAACCTGACGTAATGTCAAAATAACATGATAAGTAGGTTGTTGAATCAACGTGGCAAGCAGGTCAAACCTATATGCTTCAACATGTAAGAGCAACAAGATATATTTCAAGCTAACTGCTGAATCAACAAGCTTTTCATGTTGCAACAACAAGAAAACTTAACGTAGATTCAACCTGATGTAATGTCAAAATAACATGATAAGTAGGTTGTTGAATCAACGTGGCAAGCAGGTCAAAACTATATGCTTCAACATGTTAGAGCAACAAGATAAATTAACAAGCCAACTGCTGAATCAACAAGCTTGTCATGTTACATCAACTAGAAATTTTAACGTAGATTTAACCTGATGTAACGTCAAAATAATATGATAAGTTGCTTGTTGAATCAACGTGTCAATCAGGTCAAAACTAATATGCTTTAACATGTAAGAGCAACAAGATAAATTAACAAGCTAACTGCTGAATCAACAAGCTTTTCATGTTACAACAACAAGAAAACTTAACGTAGATTTAGCCTGATGTAATGTCAAAATAACATGATAAATAGCTTGTTGAATCAACGTGTCAATCAGGTTAAAACTATATGCGTCAACATGTTAGAGCAACAAGATAAATTAACAAGCTAACTGCTGAATCAACAAGCTTGTCATGTTACAACAACTAGAAAATTTAACGTAGATTCAACCTGATGTAATGTCAAAATAACATGATAAGTTGCTTGTTGAATCAACGTGGTCGATTTAACAAGTTTAAACTTGTAGCTTCAACCAAAGAGCAGATTGGCGCTATTTTAACCTGAAATAATGTTGCTGGCAGCTTGAAAACTTGTTGTTTTTTCTCTCAGTGTGGTTAATGGCTTGTGAAGTTAATGTTGAGCAACTGGCTTATTATTCGCCATATCTTGAAGGTTCACCTGCATAACGTATTGTTCAAACAGCCGTGAAATAAGATACAGGGACGTGGACGGACGAGTCATTGAGTCACGAGGCCAATGCGTATTGGTGCCGAAAAGATTGAGTTACCTGCTATAAAAGTGGAAGATAGTTTTGAGAGCTTAAAATTTGGTAGGTACCAAATCGGATAATGATGCGGTTGCTTAAATTAACTAATAGATTTGTTAACCCAGCTTTATCCGTGGTTTTGGTACTTATTTCATAAACATTGTTAACAACTGACAACAAAGAATACCTATGTATGGCCCAATTTACTTCGACGATCGCTTGATGTAACGGTAGCGGTGAGCAGATCAGCCCTTCGTGTACAATACGATTAACTTAACAATGTGTACAACAGAGATTTGAAATATTGTAATCTGTAAAATTTACTCTTTGCCATACATTCTCGAGTGATTTTGCTGTGGATCACTGTCTATTGCTAATTTAATCGCATTGTAACAAGTTAACGATATAGTTCTACCATTCGCTGTTCTGTGGTTCTACCTTTTAGTATTGGGCGCTTAAGCGTAAACTAAAGCATGCAAGTGTGCATTGGGAAATCAGGAGCGTTACCACCTGTACCGAAAACAGGCACGTATCCAGAGCGGGGGATAGTTGGGATTTAGCCCCCCCCGAAATCCGGAACACACAGAACAGGACTAATTCAAATTTAGCAGGCGAGTCACTCTCCGGTTTGCGGGATGCAGTTGTTCCCCCCCAAAAAAAAGTTTTGTTTAATACTCAAATACTTATCTCTCTATCTATAAAAAACGGTTCTCCTTTCCTCTTCTTGCAAAACGTTGGGAGTTAGGGACCAATTCCATGTCCAATTTCCAATTTTTGTCGGCGGTAACTCTCCACTTTGTATTGGCACTGCTCAAGTTCCTATTGTTCATCTAGTTCTCTTTGATTCATAATGGTATTTCACTCGACTCTTTCATGGCTCTTCCTTTGCTTCGGTACTTGGACCAAAAAACCACTATTCGTCCAAGCTTTACGAAAAGAGTTGGAACGTCACTTATACTCAATTTCTCAAGCAGTTTTCAGATCTAGATTGGCGTCATTTACTTGCCTCTTTATAAAAATGATCAGGAACACGAAACAACAATTTACTCGACATTTAAACGTTGCAATATTTCTCAAAATACAAACTTCACACACATATCATAACATTAAACATGGTTCTCTACGAACAAGAAGTTAAACAAAGCAGGTACATCAATACCTCTGTTACATTCGTTTCCGCAACGCAATACCATGTTTTTCGAAACATTTATTGGGTAACGCGGTAATCGAGGTTAATTCATTGCAAACGAGAAACACACGGCGTTAGGGGAAAAGAAAATCATGGGAAAACTACATTGTACGAAATAATAACTATACGTCATTTCTTAGAGGGAAAAATTGTAGCAGTTTTTCTTTAGATTTCCATGAGTTTGCATAATCTGTGAACAATCGATGTGTGCAATAATTTGGCGTCGACGTATTATTAATTCAAGCTAATGTACTTTTTACTGTAGCGTAACTTCTTGATTGAATAGCGTCAAATCAGAGTATTACTCTGACTCTTAAATATTGTGTAGTATAAGTATAACCTCTTAAATGTACTGATTAATTCTTGTACTCATTCGTTGTTCGTTGTTATTCAATAGTGCAAAAAACATCTTAACTCTTTAGTACGTACTTAGCGAATTCAATGTAAATTATTATAAGTGGAAACTTTTTTGGCAAATGAGTTAGTATATATTAAGTTATTGCTATGTAATTTATAAGGCTGTTTGTTTCCCAATAAAAGATAAATAAATAAATAAATATTGTTAAAGAGTGAACTAACGCACCGATCTAATAGAAACATTCGCTTTAGGAACGAACCCAGTGTTTGTTTTTCGAGAAGACTGAGAACATTGTGTCTCTGACTACAAAACTCGTATAACTTTGGAAGCTTTTCAAGAACTTATTTATTTATTTAACCATTTATTTCAGGCATCAATGACCCATACAATAAATACCTTAAAGACATTAAATACATACATAATATAAAACAATCTTATATTTACACTTTATCACGTATTGACGGCGACGTGTTGCGCAACGCAGTGTCCGGTAACCGACCGCAGAATCGACGGAACAGGACACCTTTCGGCCAAAAATCTTCATTCATGAAGGTCTTCAGATGTTCGGTCGGTGCCCTCACCACGAATGAGTTGAAGTTCACATTGTGGCGAGACTCCAACCGTTGGACCCTCAGAGTATATTTGGACTTGATTCGGATGTACTCCACGAGATCTTCTGGTTTAGTGGAGTAATGCAGGCGGGACACGTACACCAGCTTATAGCTTTCTCATAAGTCTGCACAGTTCTTTCAGTTCAATTAAGATTAACAATGCGATCAAAACTGTTGCTCTTATTAATGTTTATGTGGCAAAGAATTCACTTATTGATTAACCTAGCTCAAATCATTTTCAAGTTGCTTCTTATATATCGAAGGTAGATATTTAAATAAGTTTCAAAATAAACGTTAACCATAAGAATGTTAAACGTCTATTTGAACAGAATTGTCGTTCCACTGCATCCATCTACACAACTTACTCAAAGCCAAGCCTTTACAGAACAATCCCTCAACAAAAGCATTCCGCATTAAATTGTAACATGGTAAAAGTGTTCGTATGATGGATGGCTTGAGAGCAGCATTAGTCTACGTGGACGTGTGAAATATGAACGAGAAATTATCGCGAACTAATCTACCTACCTCGAGCCCAATCGCGGTAATTCTGAACGATAAAACCAAAACCGTTACATTGTCATTTAGGTTATATTTACCTAAAATCTTCGGTTTAGCTTCATAATTTTCACTTAAATTGTCCCAGATTGGCATCCTAACTAGACTCCTTAGGTATAGCTTTCATTCAACAATTTTAACAAAACTAAAGCGAGTATTTTTCTGGAAACGAAACTGAAACAGTAACGATTTAGCTTTGGTTTTATCGTTGAAAATTACCGCGATTGGCCTCCTCATAATCTCATGCTTCGAATCGTTCACGTTCGAGAGTGTGACAAAGGTACGGCCATTTGAAGCTAGGATGCAAATAGACTTATAGAAAAAATAAACAGGCCAACACTAAGAAATAATATAAAAAATCCGTCGAATCGCCGATGATGGTGAACAAAAACTGTAATTTTAACGAAATCAGAATTTGTAAAAAATATATTTGAGTTTATTTAAATAACTTGAAACTCTGTATGGGTAGATAGAGGTAAAGGTCAAATTTTATGGATCGATTTTTTTGCGATAAAAATCAATCGTCCAAATAATGATAGGTTTCAGAATTCAATATCTACTTTGTTTGTAGCGGGGAAACTCAACTCCGGTTGTGTTCGTCGAGTCATAATTAATGTGAAAAATGAAAATCACTGCATTCTTTAGCGATAATCCTCTGATCATGCAGTAAAACGAAGTAATATCTGATAATTGACATCATTGTTATGATGAAACTGAAAAAAACAGTACAAATCCACAAAAAGACGATGCATTTCAAGAGTTGCTAAGGTTAATCGTCTGAACGGTTCATTATGGCAGTCCTTGTCATTTATTGCGGTAATAAAGCGAAACTTAGTTGTTTTTTTACGAAATGGGTTTAAATGTTTAGCAATGTTTTTGCATTTCGGTGGACCGCCAGATGTTCACTCGTGTGCACTTGGGATTCGACGCACGATGGCACTTCGATGCAGAAGTAAAATGTTGCCAATGTTTTTCTAGCAGCATCACTAGATAATCTATAAATTTTTGGAAAATTTTCACGAACCGGATTGAAATCTGCTTCTTTCCTTAAAAAAAACAGGGCATTTAGAAACTTGACATTTTAGTGAAAATTATGAATGCCTAACTAAAGTACAGAAGAAAACCTAACTAACAAGGCGTTTACAATCTACAAGCTTCGTTTACATTTTAATAACATAGAATAATAACGCCTATAGAAGCCGAGTCTTTGTATGTAAAGAGAGGCAAAAATAACTGAGCCAAAATGGCACAGTTTTCTAGATTTATAGTTACCTAATCGTTACTAAAATCTAATAAAGGTAACGTATAGGTAACGTATGAAGGATAAAAATCTGAAAACTCTGCCAAAACTGAGCCATTTTGGCTCAGTTTTAATTGTCTCACTTTTGACAGTGCGCTTTGTAGGGAACTGTCGTTCTAGATTTATTATTATTCTAAGTTTAATAACAAAACCTCGTATGTTTTGAAAATTATAGCCTTAATATCAATACAGTGGCAAATAGTTTTGGCTTTGCATGTTACAAAACACCATTCAAACGTTACTAAAGAGTTTCAATCGTGTTATTTTTCACCTGCCAATGACAATTGTGGGACCTCTTTTTGCGACAGGTTATTGAACAGATCAACAAAGATCTGTCGTTTTTGTCGCCTCTGCATGTTAATTATTCTGTGGCTTTGTTTCATGGAACTGTCATGCAGATGTCATTAGCTATAGCTAATCTGTCAAAACGTTGCGTGCGAGTGCAGCGATTGTTGCGTAATTGGTTAATCGTTAAATTACAAACTCCAGTGTTAACTAATTAAAACATGCGATCTTGTGATGGAAAAAAAAATTACATAAGCACTAATTTCAACCAATTTGTTTGTGTTGTTTTTTGTTTCAGTTGTTTAATAACATAGGTACCTACCTAAAATATTTTCCTGAAAATGACTCTTCTATTCATATCTACACTAATTATTAGATAAGTTATTAACCAAAATGAATAGAACCCGCCATCAGAAAATCATATCATTAAAAATCTAAAATACATTAATACAATATTTTACAATTTCTCTCACTTTTCCCTAAAACGCCATAATCTCATAGAAACAACATAAAACAACGTAACTTAGTGCCGTAATACACACGTATATCTTGTCTAATTAGTGATTGCGATCGCAGTGATATAAATATATTGTGCTACCTTTCCTTATATCATTTATTTTAATTGACGCCAAAAAGTCTTGGAGCGTATCTAATATACATACTTACAGAAACCAAAAACAACGGGCTTATGCGTCGAGTAACGTATAATTATAAAGGGAAAGTGGAGAAACTTGCGTGCAAGGTTTTACACGAGACTTAAGGGCATTATTTTTTGAGACTTAGATCATATAGACGAAAAATAGTCTGGAATATTTCATAATTCAAAATAATTTATTCAGTCTAGGCTGTTACAAGGACTTGTGAATGTCATAAGAGCTACGTCATCGGTTCGCAAACCCTAAGCGGGAGACCTTGTAACGAGAAGAACCGGCAAGAAACTCGCCAAGGGCTGTTTTTTTTTCCTGTATATTTCATACAGAGTCGTCAACATTGAAAAATGACCTCCACATTTAATTTTTTGTAAGTACCTATGTTGCTGATAGTGACAAAGAAAATATTTGACATCCGCCATTTTTAATGTCCCCACTGCTGGGGCATAGGCCTTCCTTATGGGTGGATAAGGAGGATGGGCCATAACCCTAAATAAAATGAAACCAAACTATTCGAAACCTGTGAAACAAACCCTCAATTTATTAGCTACAAATTGAAGACCAACTTGCCCTAATCAATAATCAAATTGGAATGACGTACGATGGAAGTGCTGACCTCGAAACAAAATCAATAACGATCATGAATGTGGCATTAAAGCTGAACAGTAATATTATTGATCAACTTCACAAAAAAATTGCAAAGCGACTGTGGATAATGCCATACGACAAAAGATCATTCGAAGTCAGCAACCTTTTCAATGTTGACATTTGCTGTTTAGCAGAAAAAAGTGAGAACCACACCATTCTAAAAATAAATAGTGACAACGATAAAACCTTAATACATAAAACTTGTTCACACGCGACATGTATACGACAATGAAGAGAAATAAGATGTTAACATTAGATACGATACTGTCATTAATCAATTTACCCATCATCAGCATCATCGCAGCCTTTAATTAAATTATCCGCCTATGGACATAGGCCTCCTCCATATTCTTCCATGTTTGTCTCTTATCGTGTCCACAACGTCTCTTTACTACAATACAACAAATCATACGTTAACCCATCAAGGCCCGGAAAATGAGACACAAACAAATATATGTTCTATTGTTCTCCGGACGCCGGCGCCGGGGCGTCCCCGCGGGTATTGATAAATTAAAAAAATGTTTTAATTCAATGTCTAGTGCGCAGTAATACCTAGGATATAAAGACTTATCAGAATTTTCTATTGGAGTGTCAACAACAAATTCTAACCCCCTTACTTATAAAGATTGTATAGCAGATGCAGTTACACAGTGTTTTGTCAATTTCTCTTCAATGTCAAATGTCAAACTCAAATAGTTTGACAGAGAGACCATTGTGTAACTATACATACATCTGCTATCAATGATATTCTGCTATAATACAATCTTTATTAGTAAGGGGGTTAGGGTAAAAATATTGGATGGATATTGCGACATACTAAATTAGCGTCCCTTCTTAGGTTGTATATAAAGGTTAGGTTATAAATCGTATGGTCGTAAAAGGTCGTAGGATAGTAACCCAAAATCAGTCTGGTCGTATATTTGGCACCAATGTAAAAAACATTGACCGACAATCCCTACAGCATTGCCCAAATCTATCCCACATATAACAATACATGTCGTAAACGCACGTAACACCTGACCCTAATATAAGTTCGTGTTACACAGCAATGAGGAATTCCGACCAGCCAGAGTGTTCTCACGAAATACCTTTGTTAGGGCAACGCCAAAACAAAACACGATCACATGCAGATTTGCGGTATGACCAATTTTAGATTACCAACGGCGAATTGAAAATACGGAAGTTGCCCATATCTTGTACGAAAATGTTTGCCAAATCCAGAAATGTATTTGCTTTAGATAAATGTAAATTGCAACGTACATACGCTTTCTTTCTTGTCTGTAGTTCACGGATGTCAATTCGAGTATTTACCTGGAAACAAAAAAATATTATGAGTTTGTAAATCAGGATTCAAAAAAGCTGTGACATATTGATCTGAGTTTCTATTTCACAATCACCCAACTCAAATTTTCCATAACAAATACCATGAATACCTCATCTGCAACTCTTATTGCCAAAAGCCTTAAAAAGAAAATTTTGGATGCATGCCTACTGCCGTGTCTATCATACGCAAGCCAAACATGGAGATTTAATAGCTACACAAGAAGAAAAATTGTAACATGTCAAAGAGCTATGGAACGGAGTATACTAAAGAACTAACTAACTTAAAAATTAAAGAAAGAATACGACACTCAATAATAATATATAAGGAATAGTACAAAAGTAATCGATGCATTATCACTCTGCCATAAACTAAAATGGAAATGTGCAGGTCACATTGCCCGTATGAATGACCAAACATGGACCAAGAAAATTACAGCTTGGTCTGGACCTCAAGGTAAACGAAAAAGAGGCAGACCACTAGAGAGATGGTCCGATGAAATTAATAAAGTAGCAGGAGACAAATGGATGACGGTAGCCCATGACAGAGATAAGTGGAAAAAAATTTAGGAGGCCTATACTCGTAGAGAGGTCCTTGATAGCAAATAGACAAACATGAAGCATGTATTGACATTTTATAATTTATTGTAATTTAACTATATTATTTAATTAATTAATTTAACAATGAATGAAAGAAAGATATTGTAGTTTGACATAAAAGTGTAATTTGAATAATGTTATCAAGGAAATAAATGGCTTTATTATTATTATATTATTATTGCCAAAAGGCACTGTCTTTGGATCGGTTTGGGTTTGGGGATTTGCCAAATGACTCTCCAATTTGAAAACAATTTTTTTTCCAAGCTTATGTTCCCATGCGTTGTTCCAAAAATAGACATAACGTTTCACAAAGGCCTTTTTACACTCACAAAAGGCAAGATAATAAACCCGAATACATCATGCTCACGACCTCTGCTCAACTCCTGAGCATGACCTCAGCCTCACTGCGTCTGCTCATTGTATAACCGTTGCGAAAGGGCACCGCGTGCAATGTCGCTCGTGCTCGTGACCAACCTCCGTCAACATGAGTTAGGGAAAAAAAACTGGGGCTTAATTTTTGCGTTGGAGGAGGTCGACTTTGATAATCTGTAGCAAAATATACATCTACTGGTATGAGTATTCATACACCGAGTGACTTCATGCTGTCGCAGCCCTTAGTCGTGAGGATACGCGGAAGAAGAAGCAAAATATATTTTGTTCTTTCGCAAAGGCATTCGTTTGAAGATCATCTGGTAGTTTTTCGTGGGGATTAAATTACTAGGTAATTGGTGTAATAAAGTTTTTCAGTTTCCTTACGAAAACTGTTTCCGGTGGCACGACATGAAAAATCGTCGTGGCGCAAAATTTTAAAACTTTGCTACTTATCTTCTTCCAAAAAGACAAAGTGACTTGCTACATAATAAAGAAATATTTGAGATCAGTATAGTCTAGCGGGTTTTATGTAACAGTGTTATCGTTCAGAAAGAACCCAGGCAAAGAAATAGATATTTGGACAGTATTTCCATTCCATGTCTACTATAGTAATATTTCCATGTCTATTAAACGAATTTTATCCCAAATTTGTTCCTAGTAATAAAGAAGCCGTGCGTTGGAACCATAAAGTTAATATACCTAGCGGTACCTAGGCGTTAGGTATATTAACTTTATGGTTGAAACCGCGTTGAAACATTGATAGAGTTTAGAATTTGAAGTGTAAAAACTAAACTGTTATTTATTCCGTGGTGTAATTGAAACGTACTATTTCTCCTATGATGAAAGTATGAAGATACTTAATATAATTGAAAAAATACTGGAAAAAATAGATTCACCCGTATCAGCTCAGACGGGATTCGAACCCGCACCCTTGGGATTCCGGCCCAATGCACTATTCCGGAATCCTAAGGGTGCGGGTTCGAATCCCGTCTGAGCTGATACGGGTGAATCTATTTTTTCTAGTATTTTTTCAATTATATTAAGTATCTTAATCTTAATATAAAAAAAAACATTGTGAATGCTTTAAATTAAAAAAAAAGTTCAATATTGAAAGTATGATTTAAAATCCGAGTTACTATCGGTAAGTAATTTTTAAAATGTAACCGATCAAACAACCTAAATAGATTATATAGCTTACATTGTTATTACTGTGGAAATAGGTCGCATGTAATATGCCTATTGATTTAAGAAACATTGTTTGTCAATAATATTCAAATGTGAATGTTGCTTTGACTGTCAAAAAAGGCTCCTGTCCTAACAATACCTGAAGAAATGTTGTGCTAAAATAATAAACGGTTGACGAAAAAATCCCTATTTTTCTGTTCCACTGGAGCGCTGCTGCGTGCCCCCTACAATTACAGGCTTTGACGTTAGGTATGCAAACTGAGATTTTTGCACGATACTGTGTAAAATCCTCATAGAGGTATAATAGTACGTACTAAAACCTGAAACTGGAGTTGTCTATACAAACGCTTAAAGTCTTGACTCGAGCCGGAAGTCAAGTTTTCTAAATTGTTGCCGTCAACAAAGTTTCACTCAATGGCTAAACTTAACTCGGCACTAAGTGTAATTAAGCTTCAACAGTACGTATCCCGGTAAAACTTGAAAGGGCTTTCTTTTCCGGCAAAGGAAGTCATAACAATTTCACGGGCTATTTCTTTGAGTTGCGGATGTGATAGTATGAAATGTAGTTGGCGGTAACTCGTCCCAAAGAAACAGGTCCACTATTATTTCAATCTTATCTTACCACTTAATTCTTATAAATAATAACGATAAGTAGGTACTTGTAACACAAAATTAAAAAACTAGCAATAAAATTCGTTTGATTGAACAAAACGAGAAAAAACCCAGAAAAAAAACAAAAAACATGTCGTTGAACGTAACTTCTAGACATCATAACCAGGGACCGGAAAACCCCGGTTTTTTGGTTAACCCAATTGATAGGGAAACCCTATTGAAATACTTACCAAATGATAGGGTTTCCCTTTCGACAGGGTTAGTCGACGTTATGCTTACCGTATTGATAGGGTTTTTGAAAACAAGGGCCATCATAGGGTTTCCTCGATAGGGTTTTCGCATTCGGTAAGTGCTTACTTGGGTTACCCTTTCGATAGGGTTACCGTTTTCATAGGATTACCGTAGTGATAGGGTTTTTGAAAACAAGTCTATGAAAAACCTCTTTAACGGTAAGCAGTTCCGGTCCTTGATCATAACACTATCAGTCTACAATTTAATCTATCGTTACTTACGGTAATTCTTATCTTTAAGTTTAGAAACAATAAAATTTAATGATGTCGATATTTTTGATTTTGAGTGTTTGTTTTCCAGTTGCGCTGATATGAAATTAACGAAAATCAATTCCATATTGAGAACAGCGCAACTTATAATGATATTGTCTATCTACCTATATACTTGTACAATTTGATTAGTTATTCTGTGAATATAGTCTGTCTATGCTATATTAAATATTCGTAACCTGCAATCGGAGTTAAAGTTGGCCAAGTTTAGCGTCAATGGCGAAGGTGGGCGTAATCTGGCCAAACTGGTCTGCTGTGGCTAATTATCGCCATTACGCTTCGTGCCGGTGGCCGCTCGGAAGTCAACATTGATGCTTAATCACCACTTAGTGAACCACTTGAATGCTACATTGCTAAAAACTGCACGATCCGATTAGCGAGTAATGATTACTACGAAATACTTAAGTTCATATTTTTAAAGGAAGTATTTACAGAACTGTTTTTTTTTTTTTTTTATTTTATTTCACTGCCCCCCAGACTCGAGGTCCGGGCCTTTGGGGACTGATATGCCTTGTAAGGATTACGATAAGGATTACATGATGACGATTTTAAGAGCAGCTGATGATGTTGATGAAACAGCTAGTGATGTTGATGAAAAAGGGGATAGGCTAAGAATTCCCTAAATTTCGCCATAATCTCTACGGTTGGCAAGAGGACTGGCAATCGCAGTGAGAGATCAGCGTCTTCTGAATGTAGATGACCGTTTTCTGATGGCTGTGCTTCTCTATGATAAGAGGGGGTTTAGTTCTTCTTCTTATCGAATGAGGATTAGTGACCACCTCTGGTGTTAGAGTTTATCAAGCCGCCTGTGAGGCCTTTAACTTGGCTTAATGACTGTTATCAGATGACAACAGCAGGTACCGACGGTTTAACGTGCCCTCCGAAGCACGGAAGCGCTCAGTTGTAATGTCACTTAACGGTCACCCATCCGACACCTGGCCGGACCGAGCGTTGCTTAAAAAACGTGATCGAGCACGATCAGTCTGTCAAGTTCCGCCATGAGCGCTTCAAGTATTTGGGGGGTTAGTGTTATTCTATTCTATAATTCAAAAGCCAGCACTGAGAAGCTAAACACGGACATGCTCTCCTATATAACATTATAATGATATGCGTAACCACATAGGTACTAATAGGCGTCGTTAACCAACCACAATATTACCAAAGCGCACGACTGTCGCACACATTAATTCACGTCAATCCGATACAAAAAGTGTCAGCAGCTGTGATTAGCAGCTGGTTGCGGCATGTAACCAGTGCTATCATAACATCTCATAATTATAAAGTTGTTTTATTCAAACAAAAATTGTCATAATATAATTATACGATTCACAATCCTCCATTTATTTGTAGTCATGAATTGCGAACACAAAGTAGATTTGTTGGAAGACAACGTAATTAATAGTCCTTACAACAGACACAATTTTAGCAAATCCTATTGTAGTATTAGTAGTCATATTAGAAGTAAAACAACTAAACTCTGTACCGACTGCATTATTTGCAGTCCACTGCATCATTAGATAACCATAAGCCGACTGGGTTGCCCAACCGATATCTGTTTACGGAATATAAGGCCTGCGTTGCGCGGGTATCAGAATCGGCGCAGACGCAGACTCATTTCAGAGTATCTGGCGTCCAGGAAAAGTGGATCGAGTTATCTTGTCTTATTATCTTGTCTATCTTATTGTGTAAGAAGGAAGAGTGCGTTGAGTATAGAATTTCTTTGATGGAATATAAGAATTTAAACTAACTAGCAGAAGGTAGCTAGGTTTATACTTATCTTCAATCTTATCATAATTTAACATCAAATGAGATGAAGGTCGCGTCGCCATTGCGGAATTGAAATGTAACATCAATGAATTGCTGCTTGCTGATTATGAAAGGCGTAAAAAGGTTAGTCTTTTTTAATCATTAACTTCGATCATTAACAACAAATATTACTCTAAAACAACATTTCATCGTTTCTAAGACCTGTAAATGGTACTTAGTAAAAATAATTAAGGTTGTGTGGTATGTGTTATCCATCTTTAGAATATGATCTGCGTATTGCAGGGTTACATTTTAGGCCCCGATTTGTTTACTATTAGAGAATAAATGGCCAACAATACAATTTGATTGAAAAGATCGCAAACGATTTAACTATAGGTTTATTGATATAATGAGGAAAATTCATGGTTTTTACCTGTTCAACGTGATTCTTTATTTTATTTGTTGCAATTAGTTTCATGACTGTTAAAGTTTGTTTTGTACCGATAATTATTATATGTAAAAGAGCACTTATTCCTTCTTTTCTGACAATATTAGCTTGTAGAAATTCGATCGTAGCCATGTAAGCAAAATATAAATGCAATAAATATTTTGAAATACTTACCTGACTATTTATTGTCTTTAGGAGTTTATGAAAAATACCAGTGGGTACACTCAATTCATTGGAAATGAATGACATCATATGACTTATTAACAATTAACTATGCATAAGGTTGAGAAATGTTATTAATATTATCAAAACCCTGCAATAGCCTACAGATTTTGCAACTTGTCTAGCTAAACTACAATTAGATTCTTATCGTAACTACCAGACATGCAGATAATTGTATAATACTTGCCGTTTACTTACCATTAGGGGAGCTCGGTGGCGCAGTGGTTTAGCGCCTGGCCCAGCGATTGCGGTAGTTAAGCAATGTTCGCAAGGGTCGTGGGATGGGTGACCAAAAATGTATTATCTCGAGCTCCTCCGTGCTTCGGAAGGCATGTTAAGCCGTTGGTCCCGGCTGCATTTGCAGTCGTTAACACCCACCAATCCGCATTGGGCCCGCGTGGTGGGTTATGGCCCATCCTCCTTACCACCCGTAAGGAAGTGAAAGTGAAATAAGCTTTATTCAAATAAACTTAATTATTAAGTACTTTTGAATCGTCTATATTTTCCTACCACCCGTTCCAGACTTTTTTTAAGACCTGTGCCCCAGCAGTGGGGACATCAAAAATGGCTGATGGACATGGACTTACCATTCAATGAGGATTTGATAGTTTCGCAATTATGCAACATACAAAGTCCTTTAAATGAATCGAATAATGTTTTTAAGTTTGGCATGTCATTTTTTAAGCCTAAAAATACCTTCTTAAACTAATTTATATCTATCTATATACAGGGTTATTTGTAAAACACCAACTTACCTCGCAGGAGTCGATTACTAACATCGTAAACAACAACATTAATGTTATACGACTTTTCCGAAAAAGACAAAAAATAAGACGACTTTTCATACAAATGTCCACACAGCTCTCCTGCGAGGTTGTTAGTGTTTTACAAATAACCCTGTGTATAATAAAATTTATCAGCTCAATGTAAATTATTATGATTCCAATCCTTACGTAGCAATTAGGTCGAGAAACACACCAAACCGGCTAGAAGCATGTCTATCTAGAATCTAGTTTTAAAGTTATGCCCTAACTACTAATTGATTTAGGATGTAGACTTCCCCTTCGGTTTTTGATTATCGTTTCCTTCCATAAACGATTGACACCATAGAGTAAAATATGTTTGAAATACTAGACTTTTGCCCGTGATTTTGTCTGTGTGGAAGCCCGTTTTCCGAGGCTAATCCGGAAAGGTAGCCTTATGTTTTTTAACGCCTAGCTAGCTAGCTAATGCCTAAAGTGTAACTAGGGTAAACTTAACTTTTAAGAAGGCACCTGACCCTAACTTGCCTACCTATATTGACCTTAATCTCAAAACCTATAAGGCGTAGGAAACTGATTTTTTACACAAGTAACTTCAGTTCATGAAGATTTAATTATTTGAAATAAAACACTTTTAACGGATACTAGCGCGGTTTTATTGAAAGTACTTTGGTAATTAGTTGGTATTTGGTCTGATTTTTGATTTTCCCGACGTTTCGGCACCTTTGCAGCTGCCGTGGTCACGGGGGACTGAAGCTACTTGTGAGCCTACCCTCAAGCGATGAATTTTTTTAGAACGTTCAGAAATTAAAATTTATCAAATTTAATTAGTTTAATTTTGGTTTGGTTTTAATTTAATTTTATATGTTAAAAAGAGAGAATCTACTGAAACTACTACCATTTCAAAAAATTGGGAGGCCCCTCCAAGAAAGAAATGGCGAAAGAAAACTAGGAGAGGAAAGGCCGACCTCCGTCTTTTATATTAATTAATTTTTTGCAAATAAATTAATTAATATAAAAGACGGAGGTCGGCCTTTCCTCTCCAAGTTTTCTTTCGCCATTTCTTTCTTGGAGGGGCCTCCCAATTTTTTGAAATGGTAGTAGTTTCAGTAGATTCTCTCTTTTTAACATATAAAATTAAATTAAAACCAAACCAAAATTAAACTAATTAAATTTGATAAATTTTAATTTCTGAACGTTCTAAAAAAATTCATCGCTTGAGGGTAGGCTCACAAGTAGCTTCAGTCCCCCGTGACCACGGCAGCTGCAAAGGTGCCGAAACGTCGGGAAAATCAAAAATCAGACCAAATACCAACTAATTACCAAAGTACTTTCAATAAAACCGCGCTAGTATCCGTTAAAAGTGTTTTATTTCATGTCTAGTGAGCGCGTAAGCTTGAGAAGTGAATAGATTTAATTATTATTATTATAGCTCAAGACGAAAACACGACTACTAAAAAAATGCTCGATATTTTTTTTTACAAAAATCTCGATATTTTTTTCAATTATATTAAGTACTTACTTAACTTAAAAAACCTTGCTGTAACTAATCACATTTTATCTTGGATCTTTTAAGTTTGCTGTGTTTTCTTTGATATTTTTTAATATCTTAAAAGGCATTGTCAACATACTTTTTTCATAGTCATTATAGTACGTCTTTAAATGGTAGATGATACCCAATCGAATATAATAATCTTTTTTTTGTAATGATAAAAAACTAATCTGACATTATTACTCATAATATTAAAATTTTCCCCTCACTTTCTGCGTCGAAGACTTCCAAACCGCAAATTCTTTGGATCACTTTCGCCTGCCCCAGTTTATGAGTTTTGTTTAGCCGAATAATGTTCTCACGATAATACTAACTTAACAAAACCATAACAAGCAAAACCCTACCTTATTATAACCCAATAAAGTCGACACGAACGCGGAATTAAGCTTGCCCGTCACGTCGCGGTCACTTCTTTTGTATAGTTGCGTCAAAAGTTGCATTCTTTCCAATTCAAGCTAGAGCGGGTCAGACAGTCTGTCCGTCTCTGTCTTCCTGTTTGGTTGATAGATGCACTGATTACGCAAATTTGTATCGAGGGCAGTTCGTTATGCGGTTGGTAGTTTTGATGTCATTGTCAGCAAATACAGGCTAAATTGCAGAGTTTTTTTGACGGGTCACCGGTAGAAATATTATTATGGATTTTTAAATTTTCATAACAGTGTGAATGTCAGCTAAGTTTAGATTTTTTGCTTTAAGGTGGTACCCTGAGCGAAAGTGGCGCCGCGGTGAATTATATTTAATATTATAATTCTAATACACAATTTTAAAAATGTTTATCGTGGAGATTTTAGGGCCCACAGTCTAGTATTTTTAGACGGTATCGTTACATTCGCTCGTAGTCACTGCTAGAAGTAGATAGCAAAACTGCTAAAAGTGGTCGTTTTTGACACATTTGCTATCTACTTCTACGAATGACTACGAGGGAATGTAGTGATACCTTCTAAAAATACTAGACCATGGGCCCTAAAATCTCCACGATAAACATTATTAAAATCTTTTTCTATTAATAACTTTTTAAAAAAAACCTCTGAGGGCGCCACTTTCGGTCATACAACCACCTTAACATAAATCGGATATGACGACCGTACTTCAGTCTAGCTAAACTCTACTAGAGCAATCAAGAATCAAATAAATGTAGGTCTAGATAGGCCGATTTCATAAACGTGACAATTTGTAAATTATTTGGACAATTTGGTGTCCATTGCGTAAAGCCAATTGGAAATTAGAAAATACTGATGAAACTTCACATAGAAATAAGGCGCGAATTGTCATCGTAATAATTTGCAATTGTCACGTTTATGAAATAGGGCCCTGATTGTTATATGTTATATTGAGTATCTTTGTTCGTAGTATATTTATAAATTTAAATAGGACCACAAACAGGTTTACAATATTCCTTAAAATTAATCTTAACTAAACAAACATTACTTATTACAAACCCAACACTACTTATTGTAGATATTGTATATTGTAGATCATTTTGTCAGTCAGTAAGTAGAATTCTAAAGGGTTAACATTTCATTATACCTAATAAAAATATAATATTAGAGGATATTATTAAATGGAGGATAATATTCCTAAGGAGTTTTTGTATTATCTTTGTTATTCGCAATCGGCCTTCATTCGAGAATCGAGATACGCGGCTTCCGAGATAGGTCAAGCAACTACATCTGACATTTCCCAAGCAAGCTAGTTTTCCTGGCAATAAATGCTTGAAATTACATTATTTATGCCATGTTATAGAGTTAATGGGTTTACAATTAAATGTCAGGCCATTCACTAGATATCTAAAAAATTACTCATGATATAAGTACTTAATTAATAGGGATGTTGACTATTTTTTTATTTTATGTTACATAAATTACCTCTCAAAAAAAGAAACATTGGTAAAAGAATTAATTCGCTAGCATGAAAACTGCCCGAGATATCACAGTGTGAAATGCACACAAATGGACTCGATCAAAAACGCTCCATACCAATGGCTTCCACGTTATGACGTCACGCCTTGCAAGTTTGTATGCAACGCATTGGGAAATTTGTTCAGCAGCTATATTAAATATTGTGTTTATCAAAATGGTTTCTTCGACAAATTTGCTATACATTTTACGGACTAATTAAAGGTATCATTTATTTTAATAAATTTTATACTTTTTAAATGGACTTGTCCACCCAACTTTGAAGGGTCATAAAACAAATAATATGCAATATATAAAACCAAGAGGTATACAAGCTACTCTAAAAGTTTAATATGTTTACGATTTTTATTAGTATTTCGTTATTTTATTCATTAGTCAACATCCCTATTTGGAATGTAAACTTGATATAGGTACTTAGACCATTTAGTATTCCTTCTTTATATGCACACCAACTACAGGCATAACAGTTTCCTTATTAGAGCTTGTTCCGCCATTAATAACGCTGACGCCAATATTTATTTATTTTTCAACAGCATCACGGCTGTTATTAAGTTATTGTTTAAAATTTAGTTTAATGTTACTATTTTACGCACCTGTCCTTTCTGGGCTACGATTACCTACTTTACGATCAATTTCTTTTGAATTCTACATGTGGTAGCTTGTCAATAGCTTTTAGTTATATATATTTGTTGTTATCTGTATGTTTATAAGCTGATAGCTATCCAAAAACGATAAATAAAATAATAATAATAAAATTATTTTCTTAAGTTGATCTCGGATCTCGATACCTTTTGAAGAAGCAGCGAACTAATATCTAGATTATTATATACTTACAGCGTGAAATTTTAATTATTTGGTTCCCGCCGTGGGGTGGTTCCACTCATGATTACAAGCAACTTTTACTATGGGGCCATAACTCTCTTCCTCGCAAAAAAAATATCAGCTGTTCCATACAAAAGTGCAGTACCTACTCGACCTTAATGTATGGAATGGAACAGCAGATTTTTTTGCGAGGAGGAGAGTTGGCCCCATAGTAAATTTGCTTGTAATCATGAGTGGAACCACCCCACGGCGGGAACCAAATGATTAAAATTTCAGCGTGTATATTGTAGATTGATAGTTCGCTGTGATAGACCGAGCTCCCACTGCATGAAACCTTACCTCATAAGGTGGAACAGCAGACATGTGTTACAGCAATAGATATTACTTAGGAACACTGGATTTTAGTGGGTTGCCATCGCATATCCTGGAAGAACATATATATTTTTTCGTTTTCGTATCGCTATTTTGACCGAAAATTACATCATGAGGTGGAAGATCAAAATGTTTACCCATCGAAAGAGAAACATGTGGAGGTCAAAACCCGCAAGGGTTGCCAGCCCCTACCCTGGCAGGTTTCAAGATCAGCCAAGTTTTATGAGGCCCAAAAATGGGGTCACTTACCTCATCAGGTGGAGAGATAAAATTGATGCAGATCGATAGCCCTAGATGTGCCGTTCATGAATATATAGGGTTGCCTGCCTTCAGCCTGGCAGTTTTTCTGGTCAGCCACCTCAAACAATCTATATCAATATCTTGGAAAAACGAAAAATCTTGTAAAGATGCTATGATTAAGGGTATTTTTAATGCAAACCGTGATATTAAATTAGTCTGCGCACTGGCAGTCTTGCGCCGTTGAAATAATAGGGTAAATGCACCAGTTATGGTCATTTTTCATTGGTATCTTCAAATATTGAAAAAAGTAATGTATCTGTTTAACGTCATCAGGTGGCTCGATGGAAATGATGCAGATCGATAGCCGTAGACGTGCCGTTCATGAATATATTGCCTGCCTTCAGCCTGGCAGTTTTTCTGGTCAGCCACCTCAAACTATCTATATCAATATCTTGGAATAACAAAAATGCTATGATTCAGGGTATAGTTAATATAAACCATGATATGAAATTGAAATCTACGCACTGAAAGTCTTGCGAAGTATATTATGGTGTTGAAATAATAGGGTAAATGCACCAGTTGTGGGCATTTTTCATTGGTATCTTCAAATATTGAAAAAAGTAATATAGCCGTTTAAATTCAACGTGTACCACGTTGGTGGTATTCTAAGTGAAAGGAGACCCGGCCTTTTATGCTTAAGTTATTAACTTTTTAAATTTTTTATATTTTATTTTTGTGTGTTGTGTGACAGCTCAATGCCAAATCAGAAGTCAAAATTGATATTTAGTTTTCTTAATTTCGAAAAAGGAAAATAATTATGGTAAATGCAGCAACGTTTTTACATTTCATAGCTTGACTTTTCTGCCCTTTGAAAACTGAATATGAATAGCGGAACATTTTCAATATTAATTTCTCCGGATTTAAAAGACTTACAGTTATAAATAAATAAATAAACTTTTCAAAAGCTAATAAAATCACCTATTAAGTAAATAAATTAATTATGCCAATGTAATATTTTAACTTTAGTACGTACTCAAATTTCAGTTGGCCTTAAAGTATTTTGTTCACAGTAAGAAACAAGATCGTTTGTCAATAAAAAAATATTTTGAGTAAATTTTTCGTTTTTCCGTACAAAATGTTTGAATACGGCAATCCTAAATTTGCCAGGAAAAACACTGAAACAGTTACTATTATCTCCAGTCCCCCTAGCTATACCAATAATAATAATAATAATCATTTATTTCATAAAAAAGTTTACAAAAAAACTTACAAATTAGGGACATATTTTAAAACATGTTTTTACAAAATGTAGTTAATTGGTCATGCTGTTATCCCTACTAGGCCAATAAAATGACCTGTATGAATAAGTTTGTCGACAGGTGTGGGCTTGGAGATTGATGGGAGTGTTAGGTTGTGAGACACAACTAATACTAAAACCAAAAAAAAAATTTTTTTTGCCAATCGATCCTATTTTATGTGGGGATCAAAAGTCTTTTTGGGACCATTTAAGGTTTGAGTACTAGAATCGACAGATTCTAGTAATTTAGAGCGATTGCTAAAAACTTTTCCCATACATTTTGTACGGAAAAACGAAAAATTTACTCAAAATATTTTTTTATTGACAAACGATCTTGTTTCTTACTGTAAACAAAATACTTTAAGGCCAACTGAAATTTGAGTACCTACGTACTAAAGTTAAAATTTTACATTGTCATAATTAATTTATTTACTTAATAGGTGATTTTATTAGCTTTTGAAAAGTTTTTTATATCTGTAAGTCTTTTAAATCCGGAGAAATTAATATTTTTTCGGCAGTGCCATCTAAAATTAAAAGTCAAATTTAAAATGCAAGTCATTCACACACGAGAGGGCATTCTGTTGGAATGACCGGCATCTGGATAGACCGCAACATGTGGGGGGTTTTGTCGATAAAATTGATTATACCTGCCTTTAAAAGCTCCGACATCGCTAACTCTACATGTATGATTCAATTTGGTCTTATATTAAAGCCAATATATTTGGTAAATTGATCTTGTTCGAAATTAAATTGATCGAATGCTCTGTCTTAATTTTTCTTGCATGTAGTAAAAACAATTGACTAATAAATATTTTTGATATGGCATGGCAACACTCCGGAAACATCGAGTACCTAATTGAAAAATGTTCCGCTATTCATATTCAGTTTTCAAAGGGCAGAAAAGTCAAGCTATGAAATGTAAAAACGTTGCTGCATTTACCATAATTATTTTCCTTTTTCGAAATTAAGAAAACTTAATATCTATTTTGTCATCTGATTTGGCATTGAGCTGTCACACAACACACAAAAATAAAATATAAAAAATTTAAAAGTAAACAACTTAAGCATTAAAGGCCGGGTCTCCTTTCACTAAGAATACCACCAACGTTGTAACACGTTAACTTAAACGGTTACATTATTTTTTTCAATATTTGAAGATACCAATGAAAAATGCCCACAACTGGTGCATTTACCCTATTATTTCAACACTATAATATACTTAGCAAGACTGTCAGTGCGTAGATTTTAATTTCATATCATGGTTTCTATTAACTATACCATGAATCATAGCATTTTCGTTATTCCAAGATATTGATATAGATAGTTTGAGGTGGCTGACCAGAAAAATTGCCAGGCTGAAGGCAGGCAATATATTCATGATCGGCACGTCTACGGCTATCGATCTGCATCATTTCCATTGAGCCACCTGATGACGTTAAACAGATACATTACTTTTTTCAATATTTGAAGATACCAATGAAAAATGACCATAACTGGTGCATTTACCCTATTATTTCAACGGCGCAAGACTGCCAGTGCGCAGACTAATTTAATATCACGGTTTGCATTAAAAATACCCTTAATCATAGCATCTTTACAAGATTTTTCGTTTTTCCAAGATATTGATATAGATTGTTTGAGGTGGCTGACCAGAAAAACTGCCAGGCTGAAGGCAGGCAACCCTATATATTCATGAACGGCACATCTAGGGCTATCGATCTGCATCAATTTTATCTCTCCACCTGATGAGGTAAGTGACCCCATTTTTGGGCCTCATAAAACTTGGCTGATCTTGAAACCTGCCAGGGTAGGGGCTGGCAACCCTTGCGGGTTTTGACTTCCACATGTTTCTCTTTTGATGGGTAAACATTTTGATCTTCCACCTCATGATGTAATTTTCGGTCAAAATAGCGATACGAAAACGAAAAAAAATATATGTTCTTCCAGGATATGCGATGGCAACCCACTAAAATCCAGTGTTCCTAAGTAATATCTATTGCTGTAACACATGTCTGCTGTTCCACCTTATGAGGTAAGGTTTCATGCAGTGGGAGCTCGGTCTATGAAGAAGTGTTTTTTATCAAGAATAGATCTTGAAATGAAGGTATATACACTAACCCCTGGCTTTTGAGGAACTTTAACGGAGTTTTAACTTTAGGCTTTGCCAAAAGCGTCGGCGCTGTGTTTGGCATGAAACTATGCACTTCCTATACAACACAATTTTATTCGGCGCTATAGCGCGACGTCAGGCTAGCGCTCTAGCGCGCGCTAAGTACGTGTTCTGGAAGCCTATTACGAAAATAACATACGCAATTGCGTAACGCAGTAACTTGGTCACGATAGTCGTCCGTTTTCAATTTGGCTATCGTAGCCCAAAGACTATTGAACGAATGATGTCGGTTATACTCTAGAAAAAAACTGTCAAACTTACGCAATCACTTTGCGATATCGCATACGCAAGTGCTTTGTAATAGCAAACGATCCTAACGAAGCACGGACGCAGCTGCGTGTATCGCGTAAAACTTTTCGTAATAGACCCCCAGTTTGGAGAAGCCTTTTATCAGAATAAATAACTTTAAACCAGATAATGTGGTCTGATAAAGTTAAACCATCGATAAGTACCTCAGAAACTGGGCACTGGGTATTATGCACAGCTGGCACAGACTTAAATGCACCGTGCCCTTTTCTGCGCTATTATTCCGATAATTGTAAAGGAATTTGTAACGCCGATAGCTTATTGGAAAACGCAAATTGGATTCAGGTGTTTAACTGGTCACTCGTGTCGACATTTGCAAGGTGAAGTAAGAGGGATTAATCATCTCACTGGTGGAGGTAAACGGAATTTTGTGCAAAACCTTATTTTACTTTCGGAAATAAGACTAAGTAGGTAAGTATTAGTATTGTTTGCTAGAAACTTCGATCAGAAACTCTAAAATATTTAAATGCTCGCTCCTACAACTTTAAAGCTGATAAGTAATTGTATTAAGGTGGTACCCTGAGCGAAAGTGGCGCCGCGGTGAATTATATTTAATATTTTAATTCTAATACACAATTTTAAAAATGTTTATCGTGGAGATTTTAGGGCCCACAGTCTAGTATTTTTAGATGGTATCGTTACATTCCCTCGTAGTCACTGCTAGAAGTAGATAGCAAAACTGCTAAAAGTGGTCGTTTTTGACACATTTGCTATCTACTACTTCTACGAATGACTACGAGGGCATGTAGTAATACCTTCTAAAAATACTAGACCATGGGCCCTAAAATCTCCACGATAAACATTATTAAAATCTTTTTCTATTAATAACTTATTAAATAAGAACCTCTGAGGGCGCCACTTTCGGTCATACTACCGCCTCAAAGGGGAAAAATATTGAACCTTCAATCTTTTTTAATTGATCGCCTCTGTGGTCTAGTAGTTCGCCAACCCGTGTAAGGCGCAGGGGTTCCATCCGGGTTCGATTCCCATACAATTAGTACTCAGTTTGGTAGGTGGAAGGGCTTATTTCAAGTCCGCCTTGCTAGCTACCACCATCTTACCTAAGCCTGACGCCATAACAACAATTTAAAAATTGCTGTGTTCCGGCAGTTAGAGTTAAAATAGCCAGTTTCTCAGTGGTGAGGATTCCGGGTGTAGTGCTCTTCCACCTCCTTATCATTACTTAACATCAGGTGAGGTGAGGGCCAAGCACTATACCGTTATGCATTAAAAAAAAGTTTAAATGCAAAAAAATATATAAGTAAGTAGGAAATAATTGTACTTAATTAAGACATGAAATAAAACACTTTTAACGGATACTAGCGCGGTTTTATTGAAAGTACTTTGGTAATTAGTTGGTATTTGGTTTGATTTTTGATTTTCCCGACGTTTCGGCACCTTTGCAGCTGCCGTGGTCACGGGGGACTGAAGCTACTTGTGAGCCTACCCTCAAGCGATGAATTTTTTAGAACGTTCAGAAATTAAAATTTATCAAATTTAATTAGTTTAATTTTGGTTTGGTTTTAATTTAATTTTGTATGTTAAAAAGAGAGAATCTACTGAAACTACTACCATTTCAAAAAATTGGGAGGCCCCTCCAAGAAAGAAATGGCGAAAGAAAACTTGGAGAGGAAGGCCGACCTCCGTCTTTTATATTAATTAATTTATTTGCAAAAGGAACTAACCGTATCATTAGATCTTACAGTGTGTGTTTGGGGCTTTAGCTTGTGAATGATGGGGTCCCAAGCTGGTGGAATTTTCCAACCATCATCTCTATTGAAATTAGGATATTTATTTATTTCGATAGCCTCGCGGAGCATTCTAGGAATGAATCTACGTTCCCTAGCAAGGATTTGGGGTTTGTCAAATCTAATATAATGGTTGGGCCCCTCAAAGGCGTGTTCACTCACTGCAGACTTGTTATCGCGCCTATGTTTCATGTCAGCTACATGTTCTTTAACCCGGGTCCCTATGCTTCTCTTTGTTTGCCCGATGTAGGAGAGCCCACAGTCACAATCTAGTTTGTAGACACCTGCGGCTTGAAGGGGGATATTACACTTGACAGGTCGTAAGAATTGGTTGATCTTCTTCGGCGGCTTGAAGTAAGTTTTGATTGACGCTCGCTTCAGAATGTTTCCAATCTTGTCAGTGACACCCTTCAAGTATGGTAGGATGGCAGGTTGACGCTCTACTGTGGCTGTTTTGGTGCGTTTTCTGTGACGAAGGCGTGGTACTTGCAACTTGTTGTTACGTAGTACTTGCTTGACGTGCTGAAGCTCAGCAGTCAGGTGTTGTTTGTCACAGATGCCGCGGGCTCTCTGAAACAAAGATTTCCCTACGGTAGCTAACTGTATAGGATGATGGTGAGAGTCACCATTAAGGTATCTGTCTGTATGGGTTGCTTTACGATACACTGTATGGCTCAAGGTTTGGTTCGGATTCCTGATAATGAGAATGTCTAGGAAAGCTAGTTTATTATCTGCCTCTAACTCCATAGTAAATTGTATGTTGGGGTTTATGGAGTTAAGATGGTTAAGAAATGCAGGGACACTGTCTCTAGGTAGTATTGTGAAAGTGTCATCTACGTACCGTTTGTAGAACCGGGGAGTCACTGGTGTAATATCCCCCTTCAAGCCGCAGGTGTCTACAAACTAGATTGTGACTGTGGGCTCTCCTACATCGGGCAAACAAAGAGAAGCATAGGGACCCGGGTTAAAGAACATGTAGCTGACATGAAACATAGGCGCGATAACAAGTCTGCAGTGAGTGAACACGCCTTTGAGGGGCCCAACCATTATATTAGATTTGACAAACCCCAAATCCTTGCTAGGGAACGTAGATTCATTCCTAGAATGCTCCGCGAGGCTATCGAAATAAATAAATATCCTAATTTCAATAGAGATGATGGTTGGAAAATTCCACCAGCTTGGGACCCCATCATTCACAAGCTAAAGCCCCAAACACACACTGTAAGATCTAATGATACGGTTAGTTCCTTTTGCAAATAAATTAATTAATATAAAAGACGGAGGTCGGCCTTCCTCTCCAAGTTTTCTTTCGCCATTTCTTTCTTGGAGGGGCCTCCCAATTTTTTGAAATGGTAGTAGTTTCAGTAGATTCTCTCTTTTTAACATACAAAATTAAATTAAAACCAAACCAAAATTAAACTAATTAAATTTGATAAATTTTAATTTCTGAACGTTCTAAAAAATTCATCGCTTGAGGGTAGGCTCACAAGTAGCTTCAGTCCCCCGTGACCACGGCAGCTGCAAAGGTGCCGAAACGTCGGGAAAATCAAAAATCAAACCAAATACCAACTAATTACCAAAGTACTTTCAATAAAACCGCGCTAGTATCCGTTAAAAGTGTTTTATTTCATGTCTAGTGAGCGCGTAAGCTTGAGAAGTGAATATGTACTTAATTAAGGTTTTCTGAAATAATAATATTGTTTAATAATAACGGGCTCAAAACGAAAGCTTGTAACTCGGGCAATTTGTTTGTCTAAATACATATTTACCTAATCTGTGAGAGATCCGGTCGGGTGTAACAATAAAAAACAGTTTTCCATCCAAAACCATACAAATAACTATGACTCACAAATACGTGATCTATTCATGTATTCAGTAGGCCGTATCGCCTAGTGGTGAGGCTTCAATATTGAACGGAAACAAATAATTCGATCACCCAAGTAGGCCAGTCTTCCAAAAAGGTCGATAGCATTAACAGTACTTACCTAACGTATGAAGTGCATAAGAAAAATATGCACAACGGGATATTGCTTGGCCTTCACCTCACATGATGATGTTAAGTGACGATAAGGCAGGAGTGGAAGCGCACTACACCCGGAATCTTCATCACTGAGAAACTGGCTATTACTGCCGGAACTGGCCGGAACAGAACAATTTTTAAATAGTTGTTGTAGTAATTTTTTAATTAGGTATTGCAATGATGCAACAAAGCTTATCTCCATTCTTTCTTATCTTATTCAATTCCAATTTTGTAGTGTAACTAACCCATTTTCCATTAGGATTTGATTTTACAAAGTTTTCCACTCAGAGCAACTTTCAATATTTTCGCAAGTTGCTCTAAAAAATATGTTTGCTTTTGAAAAATATTAAAAGTTGCTCTAAGTGGAGAACTTCAGTTGCTATTCGCTTATAGATGCCCTAAATAGAATACTTAATTTTATAAGGTCTTTACTTAATAAGTACCTTATAAATACTCAATGTGTCAAGCATCTTGTACACGCTTTTTAATGGAATTTCATTACCTACAATAACTTTTAATAAAAGAAATGAGTTCTCAAAATACCGAACATCTTGTAAACGCCCTAAATGTCATTTGATCACAATTAAGGCCAGGTGCAGATGAGAGGCTGCATCCTTCGTCAAATGTCGGCGCGTGCGCAGACAGCTGATGGTGGTTTTTTGCGGTTCTTTAATTAAAAATAGCGGCATGTGCTACGGCCTTAATGGAACCGTTATGTTGCATAGACATTTCCATTATGACTATTAGGACTAGGGCATCCAATCTCGGTATACCGAGATCCCGCATCATTTTCCAGTCCCGCAAGGAGCGGGATTACCAGTGCGGGATCCGCGGGATTTGCGGGACTAGAAAGTAGCATAGAAACCTCTTGCAAGCGCTGCCTGGCACGTGAGTACTGAATGACTGATTGGCGAACGACTGTTCATTCTGTTTGCTTGGTTTTGGTGTAATTGAGCTTGAATTAGTTTTTCAGTATAATTTGGACTTTCTTTTAGTTTATCGGCAAAGTTTTAACTGAAAACACATCTGTACACAACACTTAATAAGCAGCTCATCTTACACCTGCAGGATCCCGCAAACTCCGGGATCCCGCGGGATCGTAAATCATCGGTCCCGCAAATACCGAGATCACAAATAACATGCGGGATTGGATGCCCTAATTAGGACCATTCTAGTTTATTTTTATTTAAAATTTGGCAATTTAGTTTTTGAGGTTTAATAAATAATTTATCAAAATAATATTACGTACCTACGCTTAAAATTTGCTTCAGATAAAAGAAGCCGAGGATAAATTAACAGTAAATTCAAAACAAAAGATATCTAGGTAGTTTTTTTTTCTATCAATCTAATTTACTACGGCTAGCCTGAAATGTTCCATAGACAAGATATTTCGAAAACACCAATAATCCCCACTCAAATAATGGATGTGCTCACTTAATCTTAAGCTAAATAAAGCACGTCCCTCGGGCTTATTAAGTTGAAAGCTTCTATTATCCGGTTTCCGGCCACCCGGTTCCGGTATACTTGACTAATAATATACTTCCGGGTTGAGAAAAAATAGACATCTTTTTGTAATTAACCATGTATTTTGGTTAAATTGTTTTGGTGTGCTATTTTTGTCAGACTAGTAGATCTTCTAATAATGATTTCTCGCTTTGGTTTTATCATTTTATTAACACCTAAGTATAATCCTAACTAAAACTACAAGTGTTTTAACATAATTATACATTAATTTTGACAGCACTTACTATTGACAAACTTTGACAGGAAACTTTGACTGGGGGGCTGACTTTAGTACAAGTGAAGAAAATTTTTCAGAATATATTACTTACGTGCAACTTTCGTTACTGCAAAAAAGAAAATCATAGGCAAAAAGTTACGTAGGTACTTAGGCACTTTACTAACAAAGACCAATTAAAAAATATGAAAACAAAAGAATATTGTTTTACCGATTCCAAACATAGTTTTAAAGTAAACAAACCGTTATTATAATTTTACATGTATTGTGTTAAACTCGTTCATAGTAATTAATATTGTAAACCATTCATTAGGTATGCTAATGTTCGCTTCCAAATAACGGCTGTGAGCGTGAAAAATGCGGACTTTTCGTGTTGTGTCTGGGTGTTTATGTAACATGGCGGGCGATGTGTTGAAAGGTGGAATACTACTTCAATTAACATGTGGTTATCTGCGTTTCACATACTGAATTTTGCGACGAAGAAAGTTTAAATTATATACCTATTTATTCTATACTAAATAATATACTAGAAAAAATACGACTCGCACCAGATCAATACTCAGACGGGAATCGAACCCGCGACCTTTGGATATCCGGTCCAATGCTCTGACCGCTGAGCTACCGAGTCACTAGTGACATCGCCGAATTTCTTCCAGTATATCCCACTCTTACGCTGCAAGCCAGCGTTATTTCACCAATGTGAGGAATTACCTCGACATTCAATTGAAATATCTTTCCAGATATTTGGCAATCGATTAAGATGAAATAGCTATATAATTTTGAAATTTGAGATTTTTGCATTCACAATGCTATTTTTACACAATACTAAATAATATACTAGAAAAAATACGACTCGCACCAGATCAATACTCAGACGGGAATCGAACCCGCGACCTTTGGATATCCGGTCCAATGCTCTGACCGCTGAGCTACCTCAAAAAATCTCAAATTTCAAAATTATATAGCTATTTCATCTTAATCGATTGCCAAATATCTGGAAAGATATTTCAATTGAATGTCGAGGTAATTCCTCACATTGGTGAAATAACGCTGGCTTGCAGCGTAAGAGTGGGATATACTGGAAGAAATTCGGCGATGTCACTAGTGACTCGGTAGCTCAGCGGTCAGAGCATTGGACCGGATATCCAAAGGTCGCGGGTTCGATTCCCGTCTGAGTATTGATCTGGTGCGAGTCGTATTTTTTCTAGTATATTATTTAGTATTGTGTAAAAATAGCATTGTGAATGCAAAAATCTCAAATTTCAAAACCTATTTATTCTGTTTAAATATACTCATACTGTACATACAATAAAGGTAAATAAAGTAAAAACTGATGCTTCTGTTTAGTGTCTGAAACAAAAAAACGAAAGAACTAAAGCTATAAAATCCGAATTTCGTGAAAACATTTTTTTTCAGTGGCTCTACCGCGAACAACCTCAAAGTCAAAGATGTTTATTTAGTACCTACCAATATTTCTGTGCCAATGTTTTAACCATAAACTTCTCTAATGGTAGGTACCTACAAAGTATTTATAGTACTTATAAAAGGTATTCAACACACTATATCTATGATTCAACACGACTACTCTATGCCTCATAGACATTGAAGATTACTTACGTCAACATTGTACCTAATCTGTTTATTTGTAATGTAATAAGTACATAAGGTTTATTTTCGTATAACAGCAGCTGTCACGTTGTTTCCGTAATCCATAATTTTTTATACTAAATCCGATTTTTTTATTTCCTCTGGTGGTTTTTTTTAAAGACTGTAGATTTACCCTCGGACGTTAAAACGGAGCTTTTATTTTATTAACGTCTCTCAACAATATGTGGAAATGGTATTAAACTATTTGCTGTGGTTAATGATAATAAAATGTTTTTCGTTGATATCACCCAGATCAAAGTTAGAAATGGTGCAATAAGAGAATTTGAATTTGTATTTATATTGCTCTGTGTACTTTTTTAATAACAACAAAAATCCATACAATTCATAGGTACATTTGGTTGTACTTACTTAAAAAAGGGTAAAAAACATTAGGGGTTTAAGTATGAAAATTATACACTTTAGAGCTAGACCTTCATCTCATATTCTGATATTAAGTGAAGATGGAAGCGCACTGCACCCGGAATCCTCACCACTGAGGAACTGGCTATCTTACTTCTTAACTGCCGGAATATAATCATTTTAAATCGTTGTTATGGCGTCAGACTTACTTAGGTATTTAAGATGGTGGTAGCTGTGTTCATTAATTTAGCAGTAACTATTGAACCACTCGGCACCCTAAAGTAACATGATAGTTTGTTAACATGAACACACTTACAAACAAGATTTTACACTTTATGAGCTGTAACTTAGTAAGGTTTCACTTAAGCTGATTACCCGATTAAGTTAAACCGTCTTTTGGAACCGATCATCTGGACAGAATGGCACTTAAGCTTCTTAGCCAGCATTAAACATCAAATAATTAAGATTTTTTGCGAATTTCAAGAAAAACCTAATATACTTAAATAAATAATACTTTAGCAAGTCAGATTAAAAGTAAAGGTAAGTAAGTAATGCTTTTTAGTATCTTTTAACATTGATTCAAACTAAAGGTAAGTACCTAAGTAAATAATAATAATTCTTTATTTCAGACACAGAATCTATCAAAGCTTTTTAGAAATCTGAAATAAGTAAGTAAAATACCATTACGTATATTCACGTCGTTTTGCATATCCCGATTTACCATTGCACCATTTTAGGTGCCTTGAAACAATGAATGAAACCTTCTACAGTGTTTTACAGTGTGTTCTATACGTGTGGTAATTAACATTCGTCCAAGTAATTAACATATAATGATAAGGTAAATAATGTGACCTTTTCACTTGTTCACTCCTCTAGAAAACATTATAAATGGGAAAAAGCTAGTCGCGACATTGTTACTTACTTATTTGTTTAAATTACATTCGTCTATTTATGTGTACCGCGAACCAATAATCGTGATTTTGCACTAGCTAACAACTCTGCTTATTCATGTTATATTTTCAACAAAAGAAATGTACAGCAACTGGTAAATCCATATTCATTTATACCCCGACGCAGCATCACGGTCAAACACAGGTCCGGTTCTGACTCATGAGCGTCAATGACATCAGGCTTCTTACTCACCACTTTACTTGCAACTTGAAAGCTTCAAAGGAGGTTTTAACAAAGAATACTAACGATTACCTACTACGTAATTTAAGTTACTGGACGCGGCAGAATCTCTGGTTTCCATGTAAAATGCGATTAGTTCAACTTTGTACAACAGAAGTGACCAATTCATAGCGCTTGCGAGTCAAAAGAATGTATTTTAATCTGTAAAAAATATTTTTTGCTATTCATTGTCGAGTGAAATTGCCGTGGCTCACTTGATTATTGTCAATTTAATCGCATTGTTAAAAATCTTGAGTGTAACTTCAAGAAAAACTAACTGGTAAACACAGTTTAGTTATTTAGAATTATTTTCTGTCGTTATATTATTATGTGAGATTTTCCGAATGTCCACGCAGACGCATGAAATGCGATTTCTTTCTTTATGATTCGTCGTATGGCACTGTAATGTCCATCCATGACCACAACACAACCATATGGATGATCCATATGGTTGTGTTGTGGTCCTTAATGTTTGAGAATTCCGGGTTAAAATGTCACATTCGCCATATCGTCTCTTAATAATGTGTGAGAAATGTCAATTTGTTGTGAAATAAAAAAGCTTACATTTAACATGCCTGGTTAAGTCATAATAACATTATCTGATTGTTAAGAAAACATTTTCTCGTTATACTGTGCAACTTAACCTATACGTTTACGTCATTATTAGTCATAGCTCATACTAACTAAGGCTAGTATTGTAGTTACGTTATATCATTTTGCAATGTTAGGTGTTCATGAAGTTGGGCATTGGTAAAGTGTTTTGTTTTAAATTAAATGGGTTTACTCCTAGATACCGATGATGGAACAGCTTGATCAGAAGCCTATTTAGTCGAGCTTTAATATAATTTTAGGTATTTTTGTCAGAGAAGAAAATGAATGTGACTGACGACTGCAGTGGTCAAAATGCCGGTCTACCACGCAAGAGATCCCGGGTTCGATTCCCGGCCGGGCAGAAATTGAAATGATGAATTTTAAATTCTGTGACGGGTCTGGGTGTTACTATGTATAATAAGTATATATTTTAAAAGTATATAAGTAGTATATCGGTTGTCTAGCACCCATATTACAAGCTTTGCTTAGTTTGGGGCTAGATGGCGCTGTGTGAAATTGTCCAAGCATTTATAAAAAAAAAGTTGAGTTCACAAGTAATTCGTATCGGCGACCACAGCCATCATGCTTGTGTAATTAAAAAACACTCAACATTTTTAATAATATTTCTATAATTATTGTTACTAACAAATGGATCTTTGATATCTGAATGTACAGTTGAATAATAATATTATAATATCATCTCAACTTATTTCATTTCAATGAATTTGTGGAAGATGCTAGGTAGGTACATTGTTTTTTTGGGGACGTTGAATTAAATCTCAGCGCTATTTTTTATAAGAAATTGCAAATAACAAAGCAGAGTAATTTTATCTCCTGACACTGAGTTATTATAAAGCGCACTACATTAATGCAAACTGTAAGCGAAGAAAAATCGAAAACAATTTCACTTTTAACCCAGTAAGAGCGCACGGTGACGTCGGTGACTAAGCGACGCGCCTCGTTTGATCACCGCAGCACTATTGTTTTATTGCGAACCTTAATAACACAATAAGAAACTTTTTTTTTAACAAGTCGGTTAAGTTTTGTTATTGTTGTTACTTTTAAAGTGACACTGAGAAGCATATCTAAATATATTTGTTTCTTCTTGCCTTATTGATTAGACAAATGTATTTTTTTTACTAAAAGCATTAGGTTAGGTAACCTACCTACTTAATATGTAAATTTGACACATAAAATCGAAGTATTCCACTTAGAGCAACTTGCGAAAATATTGAAAGTTGCTCAATGTGGAATACTTCAGTTGCTATACTCCCGTTGCTTTTCGATCAGTTGCTCTAAGTGGAATACTTCAGTTGCTATACTCCCAGTTGCTTTTCGCTCAGTTGCTCTAAGTGGAATTCGAAAAAAATTCGCGAAGACAAAAAACGTGCAAAATATTTGGCAAAGCGCCGCCGCCGACTTCCCTGAGACGTATTAAATTATTCTCTACACGTAAAATAAAATGTTGTAAAAGAACAATGTCGTAATGTTATTTAGGCCTCTGACAAGATAAAAAAGATTAAGTAATTTACATTGTACTGTACGACATGATTGATATATCGCTGTTTAAGTAGGTACCTATAACTATTTAGTAATCTCGGACAGGGTTCTACAAGGGCGTGAATTGTATGCTAATATTGTTAGCTATGCAGAATATTAATTTTCTCACTTATGCTCTGAAATCTTATCATTCCATTTGAAAAAGGAATGCGGGGCGTTCCACATTTCCGAGGGGGTCTGGTTCATCACTTTCTAAATTTAAAATTCAGGCCAGGAATGAATTTCAATACTTACTTCCCGCACCAGCACCAGTGCGGGAAGTAGGTACAGTGCGAAGATGATCTGGGTGGTCTGCGGCAACTTCTTTTTTTTGTTTTAGCTGTTCACAAAAACAAAAAAAGCAAAGGCACATTTGCACCATACAGCCATAACTTTAGTTCCTTTTTTCTGGCACGCAAGCCAACGACAAGACAGTTAATATTATAAAGGTAAAATTATTTAATAGGTACTATAATAACGATACAATAAAAAACACAGAGGTGCGCACAGAGTATATTACTATAAGAATAAATAAATATTACATTGTATTGTACCAGATTTATCAGAGACAAATCCTCTAAGTAATCTTGAATTACGTGCAGCGCCATCTACCGCCGAGAAGCAAAAACCCATCTCATTTCGCTTCTTGGCGGTAGATGGCGCTGTACATAATTCAAGATTACTCAGAGGATTTGTCTATGATAAATCTCATTTTGCTTTTCGGCGCTTCGAGCGATTAAACTGCTGGAATGCACCCAAAAAAAAAACTGGCGGGAATTAAATTTAATTAAGTTTCAATTGAAAAGTTTTTTATTTCCTCGCATTTCTTGAGAAAAGCACTATACAAGCCTTGTTCTGGAAGCTACTTGCATTGCCTCGAATGATTAAAGCCCTCGCCTGCGGCTCGGGCTTCAAACCATCCTCGACAATGCAATCGCTAGCTTCCCGTTCACGGCTGTAATGTACTATTTATAATGCCTTTTTGATTTTGTATAGGTACATAATAAAACATATTTTTTACTAGATGATTCGCACTTCGATTCATTTTACCCAGCAAAATATTTTTTTAAATAAATTACTAAATTAGTATTCATAGTATACCTATTTACTGATATTTTCAAAAGTATGTTTTGGCTACTGTACTGGAAAATGAGTTAATTTCCATTGAGGTATTTTATTTAAAATTCTAACAAAAAATATAATATAAAATTCTAGCAATGTCAACCATAGGTACTCAGTACACCATTTTCTCGTTTAGGTTTGGTTTTCTCTAAAAGGTTAAGAAGCAAAATATTAATTTCATTGTATACAATACAGGGTATATATAAAACACCAACAACCTCGCAAGAGTAGGTTACTAACATCAAAACAGCAACATTTTGTTCTACGACTGTTCCAAAAACAGATAAAAAATCTCTACTTTCCATACAAATGTCCGAACAGCTGATCGAGTTTAAATTAGATTTTTTGTCTGTTTTCGGAAAAGTCGTAGAACGGGTTATTCCCAAAGGTCCACGACTTAATTGTTTTCTTTTCCCACCGGGTCCAAGAAATTTAAAATACAGGGTTTACCATCCAAATTTTGAGGATGTGTTCAGTCCATGAAACTGAACAACTTTCTCTAAGGAACACAATGGCCAAACTTGTAAAAAAATCGACTATCCATACAAATCAAAGAGATCACGTGATCAATTTAGTATGGGATGACTAAAGTTTTGTGGCGAAATTCGACACGTTTCTTAGAGAAAGTTGTTTAGTTTCATGAACTGGACACAACCTTGAAATTTGGATGGTAAGTTCAAAATAGCCCGATATATTTTAAAAGAAAGAAAACGCTTTATTATTTTTAATGTCTAACTTAATTTTTTTGAAAACAATAAAGTCGACCTTTGGGAATAACCCCTTAGAACAAATATTGCAATCAACTCCTGCGAGAGAGTGTTAATGTTTTACAAATGACCATGAATATTTTATTTTCTATAAATATCTATGTCACATTCACATCTCATATTTCAGTAGCTGAATGAAACCAATTTAGAAATAACAAATCGCATCAAATTTCTACAAAACCAACAATCGGAACAATTGGTGACTTTTGTAACCGGATCCGTACACCAAGGTTATGTTAATGAATGGATTAGAAACATAGAAACACTGAAAAATAACCTTCAGCTAATAATAATAGGATGCCTTATATAATACCTATTTTGAAACTGATAGGTCTACGTCAAGTCATAGAAATTGTGAAATTGTTTCATGTCATTCATCATCGTCTGAAATTATTACGAAGTAAGAAATAATCATTAAAACATACATTAGCGGTGTATTTATATTAATGATTTGTGTATGAGAAATTGCCGTTTTGAGAAGTTGCCCTCCAGTGAATAAGGGATTGCAAGAAACTAAAACGTATGCAGAAATAATGAGGTATAATCCGCGCGCGATGAGAATGGTATAATACCTTTTGGAACTGAGACGCGCACGGTACCGCTAACGTGGCAGCGCGGCGCTGTACACTACTGCTTAGCAGTCATTTTCAATTCACTTTGACAAGGTCCCTTACCATTCTCATCGCGCGCGGATTATAAAGCTGTTATTTTATGCTGGAATCACAGTAAATCATAATATGAGAATTTGCCGTTTTGAGAAGTTGCCCTTTTAGCCCAGGACTTTTAGCAAAAAACCTAGGACTAATTCCGGCGGAAGGTTTTTTGTTTTTAAAGTGTTCCTTAGGTCCCCCTGAATATATCTGGAAAGTTCCCCGTGGATCCCATGTACGCTCCCCCCTCCCCCCCCCTCAAACGTCTCCCTGATTTTAGTTTTTTCTATTTATCTCAGAAACGGTTGAAGATAGAAAAAAGTTGTCAACGTATGATATAATTGTTATGAAATATCCAACCCGTCTTTCCAACCAACACTTTTATCATTTCGATGTGAGCTGTAGTCTCTGAACTATACCTACAGACATTTCACCAAAAAAATGTTTTTGCCCAAAAATCATTATTTGTACTGGCAAAATAATCTGAGTTCATTTGGGGGGGAGCGTACATGGGATCCACGGGGAACTTTCCAGATATATTCAGGGGGACCTAAGGAACACTTTAAAAACAAAAAACCTTCCGCCGGAATTAGTCCTAGGTTTCTTTGAATTTTTTGCTAAAAGTCCTGGGCTATTTAGCGAATAAATAAGAGATAGAACTAAAGAAACGAAAAAGTATCCAGAAATAATGACAAAAAGTTATTTTATTCTAGGCGAACCACAGGAGATCAGAAACACCACCACCCATAGCACTAAATAAAATAATATTCTTTTAACAACTTAACATTTAAGCTATAAAAAAACTGGTTTAATTTTAGAATTCTAATGGAATCATCTGTGAATGATACATCAACAGAAAATGAAAATAAATTAATCATATTTTAGTTCCCGCAGTGGGGTGGTTCCACTCGTGATTCCAATCAACTTTTGCTATGGCGGCCAACTCTGATATCGTGAAAAAAATCTGCTGTACCATACATTAAGGTCGAGTACATACATATAGGTACCTATTGAGCTTTTGTATGTAACAGCTGATTTCAGCGTGTATTGTGTGTCTAATCTAATAAGTAGAGAACTACTTCTACTTATACGTTGGGAACTTCCGTCCCCGACGGTATTTCAAGCAACAGATTTCTCATTTTTTAATGCATCGATATTAAATTAAAAGGCTACTATTGAATTTAACAACAATAAAAGTATTACAAAAGGCATCCTTGAAGATTGTATTGAGTGGCCGAACTAACGGCACGTTCGTATTGAGTTCTTTTTATGTGTGTTAAATGATATCAGCTACTTGAAATCGGAGTTGAGCTATCGCTTTTCGAGTAAGTTAAAGTTTAAAATAATTTAATACAGCTGTTATTTTAAGACTTATAAGCGAAACCTTTAGGATTTTTATTATTATTAATATTTTTACTCAAGTAATAATAAATAACAAATAGGTAAGTAGGGTGGATATGCCTAACTCCAGCCCCCCCCCCCCTAATTCCAGCCCCCAATACGTTTTTGCTTTGCTTTTATTAAAAAGCAATAAAAATCGGAAACTGTTTAATGGAAGCACATCCCTAGTTAATCCTCGACGTTGGAAATCAGTATTACCCCGTCACGTCACCTACAATTCACACAACGAGCAATAATGTTCACCGAGACCGAGTAGAGGTGACTATGTTTGAAAAACAGCCTAAAACATCGATCGACGCGAACTTTGGGAAGTGTGTTTATGAAGGCAAGATGCTATTTTTTATAGTTTTAAGCTTTGATACTAGTAAAAGATTAGTTAGATAACGTTTTAAGATTACAAGTTTGCAGTTTAATTTACTAATTTCGAAAAAAATTGGGGGGCTGGAGTTTGACTATGTGATTTTCCAAAACTTTCTATTATCAGCCGGGGGCTGATGTTGGGTATTTAACTTTCGTTTAAGAAATCAATCTCATCTTAATTTGCTCGTCTTTAGGTTGGAATTTGTAGTGCTATTCACTAGAATTACTAACTTTTTTTTTTCAACATGGGTATCAATTTATCAAATGAAAGGCCTTGATGTGCACATTCCAAAAAAATAAAGAAACTGGCTCCTTTCTTCTTTTTTCAATTTTTTGCTTTTATTTTAAATAAAAATTTAAGGGTTAAAAAAACCTTCTTGGTTTGAATTTCCGCGCATTATTTGAGAAAAGTACTATACAAGCCTTGGCCGCAACTAGGCATTGATGGACTCACGTATGTGTGCCTCGGCTTCGCCTCGGCCCACATTCAAGGTCAAAAGGGGGATGAAGTTGTGTATTGAAGAAAATCCTTTATTTTCGAAGTAAAAATCGCTAAATTTATAATTTAGGCTTATGGATAGAAATCTAACGCAACGTATATTGTTATTGTTAGTATTTAAACCCCTATTGGGATGAAATGGGGGTGAAAAGGGGTAAAAAACCCCAAAAATAGATATGGATGTCGTTATAGGGGTTTTCTGGGATGGTGATTGCGAAAATGACATTTATTTTGAAGTCCAACACGGTGGACATGATTTGACCCCTAAAGGGGTGAAAATGGGGTTCAAATTTTGTATGGAAAAATTATATAAAATAGACATTACAACTTTAAACTTCGTTGGAGCACATCTAAAAATAAATAGGCAAACATATATTTTGTTATTTTGAAAATCCTCCCTTATGGTGTAAATGGCGTAAGTAAACATGAAAAGCCGGTGGATATCGTTCTTGAGGTTTCATGGGATGGTGGTTGCGAAAATGACATTTATTTTGAAGTCCAACACGGTGGCCATGATTGGACCTGGACATGCACATCCAGGGGACGGGGACGGGGACGGGAACGGGAACGGGAACGGGAACGGGAACGGGAACGGGAACGGGAACGGGAACGGGAACGGGAACGGGAATGGGAACGGGAACGGGACGGGGACCGGAAACGGGGAGCCTTGACATAAAAATCGATATGGATGTCGTTCTTGAGGTTTTATGGGATGGTGATTGCGAAAATGAAATTTATTTTGAAGTCCAACACGGTGGACATGATTGGACCTGGACATGCACATCCAGGGGACGGGGACAGGGACGGGAACGGGAACGGGGACGGGGACGGGGACGGGAACGGGACCGGGACCGGGACCGGGAACGGGAACGGGACCGGGACCGGGAACGGGAACGGGAACGGGAACGGGAACGGGAACGGGAACGGGAACGGGAACGGGAACGGGAACGCGAACGCGAACGGGAACGGGAACGGGAACGGGAACGGGAACGGGAACGGGAACGGGAACGGGAACGGGAACGGGAACGGGAACGGGAACGGGAACGGGAACGGGAACGGGAACGGGAACGGGAACGGGAACGGGAACGGGAACGGGAACGGGAACGGGAACGGGAACGGGAACGGGAACGGGGAGCCTTGTGCGAGGTCCGCCACACGCGGCAGATGTCTCAAGCAGCGCGCCTAATTGCGTAAAAACGGCTGGTCTGATCCTGGTTGACGGTTCCCTAAGGATTTTCTCTAATATCCACGCGGACGAAGTCGCGGGCAGAAGCTAGTCAACAATAATTTTAAGACTGTAATTGTGACAGCAACAGAGATTCAAAGTTGAAAAATCTTAGGGGGGGCTGGTAATAGGCATATTCACCCTACTAGTAAGCATTGTAATTCTCTTCAGCGGTACGGTCAGCAACGCAAGTCGCTTAACACTTTAGTACTTCTTGCCTTAAAGTTTGGAACATTTATCAAAAAAGTTGATATGACAAGGTACTAAAGTGCTACAACTTTCGTTGTTCACCGTACTAATTAAAAAAAGGAAAATTTTATTACTCAATATACCTACTTACATTATCTAGTTGCGTTTATGTGAATGATTTTTTCTAATCTTGGATATTTACCTGAAATAAAAAAAAACATTGTTATTATTAAAATATATAAAAAAACACTATAAAAGGTCAATTAGACGTAACTCAATTATACACTTCTAAGACTTATGCGCGTAAAGTTGTACAGACAGTAGGTACAGGAATAAATAGTACATTACTGCAGCGGCACGCAAGACAGGCATTGAAGGACGAACGTGAAAATGTGGGCCGAGGCGAAGCCGAGGCACACATACGTGAGTCCATCAATGCCTAGTTGCGGCCAAGGCTTGTATAGTACTTTTCTCAAATAATGCGCGGAAATTCAAACCAAGAAGGTTTTTTTAACCCTTAAATTTTTATTTAAAATAAAAGCAAAAAATTGAAAAAAGAAGAAAGGAGCCAGTTTCTTTATTTTTTTGGAATGTGCACATCAAGGCCTTTCATTTGATAAATTGATACCCATGTTGAAAAAAAAATTTTTTTTCCAGTTTTTTCGTTTTTTTTTTTTTTTTTTTCCAGTTTTTTGGAATGTACTCATCAAGGCTTTTCATTTGATACCCATATACCTAATATTAAAAAAAAGTTTTTTTCTTTTTTTTTTTCGTTTTTTTTTCATTTTTTGGAATGTGCTCATCACGACCTTTCATTTGATACCCATATCAAATATACCTAGGTATTAAAAAAAAGTTTTTTTTCTTTTTTTTTTCGTTTTTTTTTTCATATTTTTGGAATGTACTCATCAAGACCTATCATTTGATACCCATATACCTAGGTATTAAAAAAAAAGTTTTTTTTCTTTTTTTTTGGTTTTTTTTCATATTTTTGGAATGTGCTCATCAAGACCTTTCATTTGATACCCATATACCTAGGTATTAAAAAAAAGTTTTTTTTCTTTTTTTTTTTCGTTTTTTTTTCATATTTTTGGAATGTACTCATCAAGACCTTTCATTTGATACCCATATACCTAGGTATTAAAAAAAAGTTTTTTTTCTTTTTTTTTTTTCATATTTTTGGAATGTGCTCATCAAGACCTTTCATTTGATACCCATATACCTAGGTATTAAAAAAAAAGTTTTTTTTCTTTTTTTTTTCGTTTTTTTGTTCATATTTTTGGAATGTACTCATCAAGACCTTTCATTTGATACCCATATACCTAGGTATTAAAAAAAAGTTTTTTTTCTTTTTTTTTTTTTGGTTTTTTTTCATATTTTTGGAATGTGCTCATCAAGACCTTTCATTTGATACCCATATACCTAGGTATTAAAAAAAAAGTTTTTTTTCTTTTTTTTTTTGGTTTTTTTTCCATATTTTTGGAATGTGCTCATCAAGACCTTTCATTTGATACCCATATACCTAGGTATTAAAAAAAAGGTTTTTTTTTCTTTTTTTTTTCCTTTTTTTCATAATTTTGGAATGTGCTCATGAAGGCCTTTCATTTGATACCCATATACCTAATATAAAAAAAAAAAAATGGATTGTGCTCGCTCATCAAGGCCTTTCATTTGATACCCATTATTCGTGATTCATTAAAAAGTTCGCTCCATTTCTGAATTACACGTGCGTAATGAGTTTTAATAGAAACATTGCCGGTCAGACGCCGGCAATTTTTGTATGAAAATCCATTATTACACGTTAGTAATGGATTCTCATACTAAGATTGCCGGCGCGGTTTAGGTCAGTCCGTAAACTCCGATTTAGCACAAAGAAGGTTGTCAAAATAATGATCGAATTTCCAAGCATGTTTGAGAAAACACTTATTACGGATTACAGACAGCGCGCATATGATTTATTTTATTTATTTTATTTATTTGTCACACAAACCAGATTTACAGCAAATACATAAATATAGATCACAACATTATAAAAAGTAAGCAGGTAGGCTGCAACTCCAACAACATGTGTGAACAACATGATTAATCGGACAAGTCAGCAATTAAATTAAATTACATAAAATAAATTAAGATGAATAATAATTAAATTGAAATGATTAAGATTAAATTACATTACAAAATTAAATAAATTAGATTGGATTAAAAATTAATTAGATTGAATAGAATTAAATTCCAGTGTTATTTAGTTTGTTTGATTAATTCAAGTGTTATTAAGTTGGAATTTATTGTTTTTTTTATTTCCCGACGACGTTCAAACCAGGGGCCGTGGCCACGGGATCACAGAATAGATGACTGGCCACAAGGTGGTGAAACGTCGGCAAATAGACTTATTAGCAAAAAAAACCAATAAATAGTAAATAATTCTAAAATAATACTTAAAATTAATAATATACGCGCCGTATATTATTAATTCAGGTTCAAAGTGTTTCATTTGTAAAGTATCTTAATGGGGTTGGTAAACTTTTCCAAAACTGTTGTGAATTATATATTTTCTGGTAGCTTTTGGCTTTGGAGTCAGGAATAACAAATTGCGGAATTTTTATAATGCTTCATTTTAATTTAATAAAAATTTAAATTTAAATTTACAGCATAGTACAATAAATCACTATTACAACTGTATGCGTAGGTTATGCCTTTGCTCCAAAGACTTTCTATGTTGTTGCTCAAAACAAAAAACAAAGGTATGATTACTCTTTGTCACTGTCTGTCAAATCTGTCAATCAGTTTTTTAAATCAGTAAAAGCAAAGGAACTTCGTGTTTAGCAGTATGTTTGATATTTAATCGCGATAATAATATAAAAAAATATATTTAGTTAACAAGGTAAAATAAAAAAATCGTAATATTATTTTCTTTATTCTTCAAACATGTGCTATCAAAAAAAAAAACAATTCTCTTCGAAAAAGTTTACCAACCCCATTAAATATAAAAAAATAATTGTGTTTTAAAACATGCATTTTGGGTGCAAGGGGCCAAGGGCACCTCAAAAAACCATCAAGCTCCTCACATGCATACTTTAAGCACTACCAACAAAAGGTTTGAGCACTAACCATAATCTAGCCCTCATTACAAGCCCTGTAATGTAACACAATACTTATTCACTTTCATAGTAACAAATATGAAAACCGCACAGCACAACCGCATCTCAATATGACCAGATACTGGACCTGAGGATATTCAATTACTTGTTTCACACTTACAATATACAAATACAGACGTAGAATGAGGATCAACACGACAATTGAATATATCAATTTTGTATATCACATCAAATACAATATCAATATTTGAGTAATTCTCTGTTTAAATTTCTCAAATCCATCAAGAAATGACAAAATTATTAAAGTTTTAAAAAGTGAGTTTAAAAACACGACCGGCCCTTACGGAACATGCGATGACGTCACGTGCCACGATCGCCCGATCAAACACCCGTGCCGCTGAACGGCGAACGTGTAGGTAATTGAGTAGCGTTTTTGAGAATGCGACTCGAAAATCGCTCTATCTTTGTCATTTTTGGTCCAATTTCAATAATTATTTCGCTGAAATAATGGATTTTGATGTGACTGTAACTCTCCATATTTTGCTAAAAACCTCGTTGATCCTCATTGACCCAATAAGAAGGAAAAAATCCTTTATTGCTCCCCGAAAATAAAACACAGACAGAGTACGATTTGGTAAATTAATGTAGAGTCCAACCTCCGTATTACAAAGCTCTTAAAACTTGTCAGTTTTCTGGCTATCAAATACAGCTGCAGAGGATGTTCCAATACCGTGGACTGCATTCCGAACAAACGAGTCTATCCTTCGAGAGCTCAACATTAAAACCAGGCTATCCACTTCCTGTCTCCAAAAGTTTCTGGAAATCTTCGGTCACATCGCCCGAAAAGATGGACACAACCTCGAGCAACTGATGGTCACTGGCAAGGTCGATGGCAAACGGCCGAGAGGTCGAAGCCCAACAAGGTGGTCTGACTAAATCCGATCAACGCTGAACACCAAGCTACACGATGCAGTCCATGACGCTAAGGACAGACATCGATGGAGGGGTATCATCAAAGAAAAATTAACTTCCCATCGGGGGAATCACGACCCTCAGTAATGAGGAACACGACGCGAGGAGGAGGAGGATCAAATACAGCGAGAAAGAGACGCATTCAAAAAGGGTTACCATATCTCAGGATTTTTGGACTTTTCTCAGGATTTCGGTCGGATTTAGAAAATCTCAGGAAATCCCAGCAGTTGTACCCGCTTGCTACTTGAAGCCACTTTGAACTCGTATCCAATTCTCGCACCTTATTTTCTTTACCTTATTCTCAAACTGCTACAAATCTCAGGATTTTTCAATGGAAATCGGGCCTTTTCTCCGACTTTTGATTTTCTCATCTGGTAATTCTACATGCATAGGCATATTAGGCATTTAGAAAACTGACAAGTTTGAAGTGCTTGTAATAATACCTTCCTCCCGACCAGAGTCCTTATCCATCCACCCATGACAAGACAAGGTCGTTTGAAAACCAAAAGTGTAGATTTCGTGAACTGAATATTTTAATATCGATGATTTGAATGTACGTATTAAAGAAACTACGTAATAAAACATATATTATGTACATAAGTAGTACAACATCGAAGGCTCATCCTAAATGACAAAAAAACCCGTTTTTTATTTTTTTACAATAAATGTTCAAGTATTTTCCCGATATTAATTACATATAACAAAGAATAAAGGAAGTTAGATAGTTAATTTGAATCCTGCGCTTGCGTCGAACGCGGAACGATGCTCTTATCACCCAATGACAAACTCACTTCACTACCTCATCCGTGACACTTGAAAGTAATTACTTTTTTTAGTATATTAGGGAGTTTTCTCAAAGTTAATTTAATTTATCGATAGTGTTACGTACTACTTGGAAAATTGACAATTATAATTAAAAATGATTTAGTTGTATAGTTTTTCTTATTAGATACGAACTCACATTAGCTCTAACATTAGGCTATAAACTTGCGATTCATACATATCATGTATTAAACTACAGTAAAAGGTTGCCAAAAAAGTGACACCACAAAAAACTCAATACTTTATTAGTGAGTCTGTGAGCTGAAGACCTCGTGTTTTTGACATTTTTGAACATTTTTCGAAAAGGCTGCAATGCAATATGATGTTTTTTCAAAAAATATAACTGAATCGACAAAAAATATCTAAGATAATAATTATAGAACCTGCTCACAAAATTTCACGAGTATCGGTTGAGAAAAGACACCTTTGGAGGGGAACATCTGTACATACGAAATCAAGTTGAAATGGAGACGCTTCGCTTGCGCTTGCTCTGTCTCATTATGTTGACGTATGGCGATGCAACCGTCTTCTAACGTAAAGATACAGGGTGCCTACTGCCATGTCTTAGCGCAGTATTATAACATTCTTACCATGCTATTTCGTACTACGACCTTCATAAAGTATGATTATTGTAATAATGTTTCCGTTGGAAGTTTTGTGACGTCATCGTTCAATCGTTCACTTAAACCGTACCACGACGTGTCTTTTGACAGCTAGCATTATTGTTTTTGTGTCAAATATTGAGAAATTTTGCAGTCTTAAAAAAGTTGCTTTTTCTCGACGGAAACAAAACTATTTTGAGTTATTTTATTTAGAAATTGGAAATTACGTCATAAACAGTAAGTGAAACGTTTTTATACATATTGTTCTTCATTGTGAATGTAATATTATAGTTGTTATCTTTCATTTCTATTTGATAACAAATACTTGTTTTCGGAGGAGCTCGGTGGCGCAGTGGTTTAGCGCCTGGCCCAGCGATTGCGGAAGTTAAGCAACGTTCGCAAGGGTCAGTCATGGGATAAGTGACCAAAAATTTATTATCACGAGCTCCTCCGTGCTTCGGAAGGCACGTTAAGCCGTTGGTCCCGGCTGCATTTGCAGTCGTTAACACCCACCAATCCGCATTGGGCCCGCGTGGTGGGTTATGGCACATCCTCCTTACCACCCATAAGGAAGGCCTGTGCCCCAGCAGTGGGGACATCAAAAATGGCTGATGGACACACTTGTTTTCGGATGGACAGTGAAGTGAATACGAAGTATTTGAGTTTTTGGAAGCCGATAACGCAGAAACCAATAGAAATCGAAGGCAGCGTCGACTAATGTTGCGTTGAAGAAAGTGATCCCTTCGAATTAGAGGATGCTGAGTTTGTGAAACGTTATCGACTTACCAAGAAATTGGTTTATAACCTCATCGAGGAGTTAAAAACTCTGCTGAAGTCCCCTGTAAAATTAGCTGCTGCTGTTGCTGTAATTTCGTTCCATTTTCTGTGCGAGTGTATTCTTTAGCCTGCAACGACCTATTATAGGCCGAAGCAATATCCTTATTGGAATTTAGAAACTCCCATAGAAGTTCTAATTTTATTGTCGTATAATAAGAAATAATACTTAATAGTTAAACTAAAGCACTGCGCGTTTAAAGGTGATGAAAGGAAATCTGTATTTACTTACTTTAAGTCCGACATTTAAGTTTAAAATATAAATTTTTATTAATTTACAAAGTTCAAACACAAGCGCGCTTACACATTTTTTTTTAATTGTCGCATTCAGCGCATTCTTGGCCATTTTTCCCTTCTTATTATTTTGTTTTGGCAATCTACTTTCCTCTCGGAAGTAATTTTTGCCAGTGTCAAGTGTAGATAGCTAATAAGCCGTAGTGATGGCTAGCAGGGAATAGACAATTTCGCAATATCATTCGTTCTTTGGCAGGAATAAAGTATTATTACTTTGTGCAGGTTGTGGTACGAATTTGAAAAATCTTATTGTAAGCTTATAACAAAACGTTCATAAAACATGATGGTTTTCTAAAAGGTGATGGTAAGCCTCCAGAACTATCTTTTGGGAGAAGCACATTTTGGAAAACACTTATATGGGGGGGGTCGACGAAGTGTGACATTGTGTGGCAAGGGGGTCCTAAATTTCGTGACGACACATTTCAAAATCATTTAAATTGAAATAAAACACTGAACTGTTTTTTAATTCAATAATTATTTTCAGATGTAAAATTGTAAAATATGTGACTAGGGAGGGGGGGTCTCACAAATGTGACCAGCTGTGACAAGGACGGTGGAGGAGGTCAAAAATCATGAAATTCGTGTGACGTAATTTATGGATGGCCCCTGTCGGGAAACGGATTATTTGGGAAATGGTGGTGACGTTATAGACAGACCGTACATTTGAGAACGTAACTACGATTTCTTTTTTAACACCCTTTCCGGTCGACTGTTAGAGAGTATGCCTTAAGGCAGGGGTCTCCAAACTACGGCCCGCAGGCCACATCCGGCCCGCGAGCACCAACAATTCGGCCCGCGAAAGCAGGCTGGATCGTACCAACAATACTGTAATTTATAGTATGTTGGTACATACGATGAGCTAGCTAAATCCTGGCCCTTGGGACTTAGTGGAGGAGTTAATCTGGCCCTTATGCTAAAAAGTTTGAAGTCCCATGCCTTAAGGTATTAAGTCCGCCAATTGTATTTTCTTATGCAATAAAGTTTAAATAAATAAATAAACTTGAAGATTTTGTTAAAGTTTCAGTCTTGAAAATATGTTTTCATTCGTAAAACAGACAGACCTTGCAACTACGAAGAACAATTGACACAAAGCTAATAACTTAACTTTGATGTGAATTATTTCACTCAAAGTCACGATTTTAGCACAACAGATTTTATCCAAAACGCTAATCAAATTTTTTTTGTTCCCCCTAATTCAGATTACTATGAATCATAGATGAAACAATGAAAATGTATGTAACGTACTACCTTCCGCCATTTTCATGGCCACTCGAGTACCACACTGGCCACTGAACCAAGTGGACTTTACCAACTTCAAGTTAAAATGGACGTTCACTTGGCCTTCTCGATGGATTAAAGTGAGAAATTAACCGGACTTATTTCTGCTATTGTTTAAAATAAGACTGGTTGACAATTTACTTTAGTAACCATAACCAATAGCCATTAATATTATCATTAAAAATACAGCAAAGTTTGGTGGTGAAGAGATATTTAAAACCCATGTGATACTTACCTATAATAAAAATGAAAAACGGACCGACCGAATACCACGGGATATTCGGTGGGTCTGTTTTTTTTTTTAATTTTGGCATTAAAATACGTGAAGCAATTTACAGAATATCCTAACTATAACTATTATCTATTCTGTGCTAACTATAACTACTAATGAATGCAAATGGAGGAAGTTTGTTGGTTTGTTATGCTTTCACTTAAATACTCAACCGATCATCATGGATTTTTCCCTGCCCAGGGATAAGAAAAAAAAAGGACATAGGGTACCTTAATTCAGAAAAAAGTACTGTTCCCGAGGGAGCGAATTGAAAAATATCTGTTTAAGAAAACGAAGTCGTGGGCGAAAAGAACAATAAAGACGGGGTGGATAAATTAAGCCAGTATTGGCGAAGCGTAATAATAATAATAATACTTAAATAAAATAATTTTATTTGTATTTAACATGGTATGAAAGGTGACAATCTGGTATGAAATACCACCCCGGGTGGTATCGCAAAACATCAATAATATGAAATGTTGTAAAGCTAGGACAGCATTGCTTGCTTGCACACATGAAATTGCACTTTTGCCTTCGAGATTATATTAATCTGTGACACCACGGGTCAATCATAGCTTTACCACAGATTAACAAAACACGGTGTTACCAACTCTTGCGCAGCGTGTTAATGTAGCAGGTTGAAATAATGTTCTTTGTGAACTTTTGCAATATGAACTGAGATAATATTGTGAAGTAACATACTTATTATGATTGGGTAACATGAAAAAGATGAGTATGCAAAACAAGATAAGTGGTATGACTTACATACAAGTCATTAAAATTTTTTTTGCAATTCTACTTGAAACAGAGCCGACAACCATCGAAAAAATTGACACAAACACACCATCATCTTTTGTTTAACTATTTTTTTGTATTGGGATATTGTTGAAAATGATGTTTGATTTTTGGGATGTTTATATCTCAAATATTTTTTATTTTTTGTAATTCTTTCTTTTCCATTTTATGTTTCTCATAATAATAGTAAAAAATATATACCCAGCCTTCAGCACTGCAAGTATACTTACTCGGCAAGTATTTCAATGTAACACAGTTCAATGACACATTTTTTTAGCATCAACGGCGTTTTATTATATCATGATAATGCATTTTGTGTACAAAGGCTACTACGATTGAAACCAGCGACCTCGACAAAAAAACGAAACGAAACATTCCGATTCATAATGTAGACGACGAAAATAACTACCAAGTGACTTATGATGTGAACTGAATAACTACCAAGTGACTTATGATGTGAACTGAATAACTACCAAGTGACTTATGTTGTGAACTGAATAACTACCAAGTGACGATATAAACTGAATAACTACCAAGTGACTTATGATGTGGACTGAATAACTACCAAGTGACTTACGATGTGGACTGGGTAAACATAATATTTTTCTTAGTAAAAAATATACCTACCTAATTAATTTATGCTACGATGTTTGATTACGCTACGAGCACAAAATAAAGCTCTCTATAGCACAAAATAGAGCTACGTTTTTTGATGTTACCGCAAACAGAATAAATTATAGTTGGACAATGTCAAACCGAATGCGTGTGCGTTGCAATTTTAACACAGTGCGTTACAATACTAAATAATATACTAGAAAAAATACGACTCTCACCAGATCAATACTCAGAAGGGAATTGATTGATTGATCTGGTGCGAGTCGTATTTTTTCTAGTATATTATTTAGTATTGTATAAAAATAGCATTGTGAATGTAAAAATCTCAAATTTAAAAAATATGCAGTGCGTTACGTTGCATAGTGTGATGGCAAACGAGGTTGTAATATTTGAAATGCTATGCATATGACAGTATATGCATTCTGTCAAATACCATAGCAATTCATACAATACAACGTCGTTTACTCGTTTGCTATCACGCGCTGCGTCGTCGCTACGCGCTGTCCGTAACCATGCTGTGTGTGTGGCTGCACTGCATCTGGTTTAACCTAGGCTTTACGGATAATCAAAATAGATATAATCAAGTATTTGTATTAATGGTGTTTTTCTGTAAATTTTCCATCAAGCAAATGTAAATAAATATCTTCAAATACAATTTTTTAGCTAGGTATCATAATATGAAATAACGTAACATTCCTGGCCAATACTTTGTTTTCAGCCGAAGCATTTATCTCGAGTGTCCAAATATCTACCTATATTTTAGCCCGTTAGTATCACGCGCGGATCACACTGTCACACGTCCGATAAAATTCCATTAATTTACACAAGATAGATACGCTGAAAACGAAAATGCTTTTACGCACTTTTCATAACAAACTCAATGAGTAATACTTTGTTTTGGAGGAAATAGGGAGTTGTTATCTAATGTTTGTTTAATGTAATCAATAAATGAAATGAGTAGGTATTGGAAAACATCCATATCAGCTCGGGTCTCAAGGTAGGAATGTGTATGAATTTGTGTCATAGTAAACAAAAACAACGACTGTAGATACACTGACTTGCCAAACAAAAATACTTTTTACCCGACTACGGCGAAGCAAAATGGAGGGTATATGATTTTGACCGGTATTGGTATTCGTGATGGGCTCTTTTCTCCGCATTTAGACTCCCATTTGGTCCGTTATGCGTGAACACAGCATTGCTATGGTTAGTCAAGCCATCCCAGCTCCTTCCAGAAGCGCAGAAGCCTCCTGGGGCGTTCACAGGCTTCTATAGGAGCGACCTCACCGTCTTTGAGGATTTCTGCCCGGTGTGCGGCCAAACCCACGCACTCCAGGATTTTGACCGGTATGTAGGTATGTATGTATCTCTTATAGTAAAAAATAACCAACATAACTTCTTAGAGTAGAAAATTTGACAAATGAGGTCTGTCTAACTAAATAATTCATCATGATAAAGGTTCACACTTCCTTCACAGTCATTAGCTATATAAACCAATCTCCAAAGGTTCTTCTGCTGATAGACTTTTAAATCAATCTTTACACACACTGATCTAACGAACAGTTCGTTGATCCTAATCCTCATCAAAATAGTTCATAACATAAAACGGCTGGTTTACATTATCTTAGTCTTTAGTAGACTGCTTTAGTTGAAACATGTAAACGGTCGTCTTATGACTAAAGAGAGTAACGTTCTAGTAGCCTTTCAACTGGAATCATCGCTTTCCAGACCCTCCGCGCGCCCACTCACCCCCCGCGCGACACTTTCCTCGCACTGGAAGCATGTAAATCGACATTTTAGTAGCGTATTTAGTAGAGTGCTTTAGTCAAATGACTTTGTACTGGGAGCATGTAAACGCTCACTGTAAAGGCACCAAAACTACTAAAGCACTCGCATTCGAATCTACTCGCACGCTACTAAAGCACTCTACGAAAGACTAAGATAATGTAAACCAGTCTTTAGTCTGTCGATGCGCGCACGCAACGTGGTAACATCGCGAGTGAGGGCAGCTCATCCGAAACGGAAGGAAGCAAGTTGGCTTCTGTGTACAATGGACGACGACGACGTTCTGATTGTGTCTCTCTCTTTCATTTAAATTCAAAGCAGTAGGTATGCCAAATCTGGACCCTATAGGTTTGTAGCCTGGACCAGTTTCCCGCTCGCCGCATCCAACAGCTTCCCGCGGGCCCGCGACCGTCACTAGCCTGCCTAGCATGACCGATTTATATCGCGTGATATAGCATTTTATCGACATTCGACTGTCAAACTCCTTCGTCTTTTTGACAGTTAAACGTGATAAAACGCTATATCACGCAATATAAATCGTGTTATGCTGGTCATGCTAGTAGGACAGGGCCTCAAGTCTGTTATTTTTAACGTCATAATCGTGTTTCATGCAATTTGTAGTGGACTACAGTTTTAGAGCTTTGATAGTTAGGGAAGGGTAAAGACGTAGGAAATTACCAAACCCAATGAGCGCTGTTGTAACACTGATTTAATGCAATAAAATTATATGACAAGTAAAGTTATCGAGGTCAAGAACGTTGCACTACAAATGCAACGCGGCAATAATTTCACCTACTAACATATGTACTTTGGCTCGTACACAATTGTTTCGGTTTTGGGTTTAAGAAACAAGAACTGTGTAAAAAAGCATTACAATTCAAACATGATTATGACGTTAACAATAGCAGACTTGGGCCCATCATTGGTTCACCTTGTACCCGGCCTACCAGAGATTCGTCCCGCTAAAAGTTATGTGAGCTACCTATATCCACATCTGCGAGACAGAAAATGTTAAACAATTTTAAACAATATTCTACAGACAGATAGTACTATTACTATAGTTGGGTTGGCAATGTTGCAAGTTGTACGCTTGATTGGCTGTTATGAAAACTATAGAACAAACGATTGATTTATAAATCAATCAGCTGTTTGTAAATTTTGGCTGTACCCAACCGTGGAAAGGGTAAGCACGCGGAATGTGATTAAGGATTGGTTAGGTTTAACCTTGTATTGTTTACTTTAACTGTAATTAATTTGAATTTTAAATTAGTAGATATTTTAAGAAAATAGCATGTTGGAAAAGTTAGAAGTAATCTCAAAAGAAACTACTTTATAACAATTTAAACTATAAAAACAGAGAAGAAAACAACAAACAAGCTAACAACGTTGCCTCACGTCACTATTAAAACACTGTCGGTACCTACCTAAATTATTTAGACAACGCAACGCCATAAAACAAACGCACAAAATGCCATAAATGGTCACTTTGCAGAGGATATCTTTCCTGACCATTCAAACACAGCAAATAATAATCTATTCAAATCTAGCCTTCCCAAAACAAAGACAAAACCTACGAACAAAGGACAAAACCATAAACTCTGTAAAAAGGTTATTCAAAAATCTACCTGAATGAAAAGCCGACAATACCATATTTGCAGTGGTTGAAAGGAGTAATTTGGGAGCAACAGTTATAGCATATGGCGGAAACAGATGCGCGCGCGCAACCGTGTCGGCTGTGCGCTATGGACAGTGTGCGCCATTTGTTAGGAACACCTTGACAAAAAAAAAACCAAACCAACAGAGAATTTCCCAGGTCCCGGAGAAGTTCAATTGTTTACAGATACATCTTACAATAAATTATAGAGTGCTAACCAGAACTTGTAGTGTAGCCCTTAAGCTAGGTTTTCCTAGGATGACGGTGCCGTCATATTACGGCCGGAATTTAGCGGCGTAGAACTTTGTCTATGAAAAAAATATGGCGCGCCGTATTGTTTACATAGTAAAGGTTCTACGCCGCTAAATTACGGCCGTAATAATATGACGGCACCGACATTCTAGGAAACTCTAGCTTTAGCATTGAAACAAGAATTGTTGACTGAATGTCACCTTAACCCATATTTGCTCTATCTGATTTAATACATTTCTCTTAAATGAGGCACGAATAGTGACACAGTAAAAACTTATTCCGTTATTCCTAAAACCAAACAGTATTTTCTAACCGGAACTAATACGCTACTATTCGTATTCATCTGATCGATTGCTCACGCAAAAAGGTCATGTAAAGTTCACCAGATTTCGAGATGAACAGGTCTCTGACATCATGGCCGCCGACTGTGACCGCAGCTGGTGGCCATAAAAAAACCACCCACCGGAAAATAAGCCTCGCCACCGACCAATGATATCACCAGAGTGACGCCATTTTTGCTATTTTAAATTTCCCTTTTTGAAAAGCAAAACAATAATTATAAAAACTTGCCCAATGGTAAAAACAAGTGTGGTCTCAGCTTTGAGGAATCTGGGATATTGGCTAATTTAACAATCCGTTTTTTTATTGATAAGTAAACCGCTGATGAGAACATTATTGGCCATATAAAGCCCAAAGTAATTAATTGCGCAATAAGTGAAAAAATGAACTATAAATTCATTGAAGCACTTTATTATTTTGATGATAAACAGTCTCATAAAGTGAATAAGAAAGTAACTAGATAAAGCACTATAGAAATCGGAAACAATGGTCCCAAACTTCTTCTGATTGTAAACAAAGAAGTACTTTGTTCTACATTGTTATATTTGACCGCGAATCGAACGAAGAACTAAATGCCATCCAACCATCTATTTGTTGGTACTTAGATATTTCTTCTCATATTATGCGATACACCTACGATGCCTGTCCAACACTTTTTCCGTGGCTGTGTAGAAAAACGCTTGTTATCCGTCCAAGTTTAATATTGATCGATCAATAAAACAAACAGTACCTACGTTCAATGGCACAGCCGGTCACCCACGGCTTATCGATTTTTCCATTACTGACCATTAGTGTTTTCAAGAACAATTTTATTAACACGTGTTAGAAAGGTAGTATTGGACTACATTCTTACTCTTGAAAAAACTGTAAATTTAAACCGAAGTACGAAACATTTTGACAGTAACAAGTTGTTAGTGTCAAAATGTAGTTAGTAACAACATAGATGATTATTGAATATCATCATCATCAGATACAGCTCTGATCTCAATATATTAAGTAGGTAGAATTTCAAGATAAATAAAAAAATGGCTGTGACATGCGGACGGACGGACAGACAGACAGACATGAAGAATCTATAAGGGTTCCGTTTTTTGCCATTTTGGCTACGGAACCCTAAAAAGATGTAGCCTGCCTGCATTAGGAAATACGGTGAATTGGGCCTTGGAAATAACATTAAGTAAAATATAGCACATTGAAAAGTCATTAACACAATGAAACTCAAATTCAATAATCAATAAATAAATAAAAAACCGGAGAATACATTACGATTGTATCTACCGCCACTATTCGCAATGTTACATTAGTGATTTCATTAGCAGATGTAATGTATTCCAATATTGGACACGAGGTCGAATTTATCAGACAATACCTCGAGCAGCAGCCTTTTAAACCTTTATATCGACAGCAATTGGTAATTCTGATGTCGGCACTTTTAGCAACACAACAACAATTGATCCAATCACTTCAGCTCGTCTAATAAATGAGATTGATCTTTAGTAGTTCACTAAATTTTACATAAACACATTCTTAAATTAGTTTTCCCCTTTTTACGAACTTCAAAATCTGGAATCTGGAATGGAATCTTGGAAGATAATAATTCTTCCAATGAGTTGAATCTTGACCAGTCAATATCTATGATTTTTCACGAGAGACATTGTGTAGGAGTTTTTTTAATTTCTCAGCTATTTAGATACTTACAATACTTTTTTTTCACGCAACCAAAGATTCTAAAACATTTTTCCTATAGATAAGGGAGCATATTCCTACCCATAAAAAAATCAGCCAATATTTTTTTTCAGGCATTCCCCATTTCACATGCGGAGTTCAGTACCGAACAATGACTGTGCAAAATCATTGTCTATCTATCTATCTATAGTATAATGAAGTCAATAAACTAGGCAACCTAACCGTGTCACTGAGGTATGAGTTTTCAGTGATTCAGGGCTACAAAACCTAATGGGGCCGCTACAGCATCCCGTTTAGTGTGTCCGATTTACTAAATTTCGTACAATATTGAACTTTAGACATCTGTAATCGGATCGGAAGGCAGCTCTTAAACCGTGTCGGTGCTCATTGCTCAGTTCAACGGTAGGTTTCACGGCCCCTAGACATTTGGGGAGCGCGAGCGCAGTGAAATCTAGCCGCTTCGATTTGCCAACACGCGATGCGCATACGCAGTTGGCTTAGTACGTTCGGTAGGGTTGCTTACTTGCTTCCATTTCATTACAAATATCTTTTAATGCGATTCCAATCTTATATTGTTGGATCGTTGGGATATAACACAACTGCATAGTTTTTTTTACTAAACATGCTAATCCATTGAGTGAGCCGTTTTTGTGTGTAGTGGTAAGGTGGACTATGACGTAAACTAGCGTTTGCCAACCCTATTCGCAACACGCTAGCCGTCTAGATCCTTCATCGAAATTGAAACCATAATCAGTTGCTTATATAATTGAATAGTACTAAACGGTTTGTCGATTCGTTGCAGTACATACATGTATTGATTAAAGAATTACAGGTGTTTTACGTATCAACTTGATTTTAGTAAAAATGCCAGCTAAGACTAATTTACATTACACAGGGGGCAAAGTCTGCTAATGTTATCGTCAAAATCGTGGTTCAATGGTGTTTGAATGGTAACGCTTTTTGACACAGTTCATGTTTCTTAAACCCAAAATCGAGACAGAATATGTTTCCGTTTTTAACCGACTTCCAAAAAAGGAGGAGGTTCTATGTTCGTCTGTATATTTGTTTTTTTTTTTTTTTTTGTGTATGTCCACCGATTACTCGAAGACAGCTGGACCGATTGAAATGATTCAAACGTTATTACATCAGGTACACTCCCAAGTTGGTCCCATTTTTTAAAATTTGGAAATCGGTTCAGTACTTTTCAAGTAATTTTGAAAAAGCACGGGAATATTATGATTTTGTGTGAATTACCTCGATGATTGGTCGTACGTATTACTTCTTTGTTTATGAACTGAATAAGATAATTATTTTTTTGTTGGAAGAGGGATATCTTAAGTGTAGTTTTTTAACCGACTTAAAAAAGGAGGTTCTCATTTTGACCCGTATTTAAGAATGTTTCTCCGCGATTATCTTACGTTTGGCTGAGCCGATTTTTCTACATATATAATATACCTTACCTACAAGGTAAGGTATATTATGGTTACCTTGTAGGTAAGGTATATTATATAACACTAAAAATAAAAAAATAAAAAATTGTTTAAAAAATAACAAAAAACCGACTTCAATAAACCTACCTCTAAAAAGCAAGAAATAATATTCGTAATAATAAAAATACGTCTATTGAAGTCGGGTGGGGCTTTTAGAATAAAAAAAGGAATTTGTACCAGCCCCACCCGACTTCAATAGACGTATTTTTTTTATTACGAATATTATTTCTTGCTTTTTAGAGGTAGGTTTTTTGAAGTCGGTTTTTTGTTTTTTTTAAACAATTTTTTGGTTTAAGAAACAAAGTGTTTGGGTTTTTATGGGTTTAAGAAACAAGAACTGTGTCAATAAGCATTACCATTCAAACACCATTGAAACACGATTTTGACGTTAACATTAGCAGTGACTTGTCTGTACTTTAGACTCGCATTAGGATTTCAGTCAATTCCGGTTGCAGGAGCATTCTTTTACCTTAAACTCAATGCTACATAACTACAATCTACATAGCGTTTACCCACATTTAAATTATTAGCATAATATACGAATTTTGCGAAGAGGCTTCGGGCCGAGCCTTAAATAGCCCAATAAATTATCAAACGCCTATTTTAGTTTAGATAAATCCGGTTTGCGAAATATTATGAATGTTAATTCTCTATTTTAGGGCCACACCTTTTGAAACATAATACTCGTACTTAATTATAATAAACCAAAACTAATATTCCAGAAAGCAAGTTTATTCCTCTTTGTTTATCTCAAACTACGGAGTCGCGATTGTTATTTACGATATTTTATATTATAATAAATCACTAATTAATTTTATGATGATGTGATCATCACGATCATAATGATGAGTCATTTTCACATACAACTAATAAAAAGTTTTCTTATATAAAGTATACCTATAGAAGATTTGCTATTGCTAGCAGTATTTACCATATACTTATAATCATCATTTTACGAAATTCTTTCAAAAGATAATGTTATCATATTACAGCTGAAATGTCATTTTTGATAAAAATGTGCAGAATCCACCTGTGTTTTACCAAGTTTCGTCATATCTACGGAAATCTAATCGACATGATGTGAATATTAGATGTTGAAACCAGCACAGTGTAAAGAGGGCGCTGTCAGTGTGCAACTAACGTCGCGAATGATAAAAAATAATCATAGTGCTTTAATAAAGACGAAATTGTGAATCATCTCGGATTTTATGAGTTGCCAAAGTAACATAAAGTTTGTTTGTATGTGCTAATAACATTAATTCTACCATTTCTATTGTCAAGACTATCGTATCGTAGTGTAGTGCAAAATTTATTTAATTTCTGCGTTCATCTTGCTTATCTATAAGTATTTCAAGTATAGATATATAGGTACCTATAAGATGACGAAGAGATATCGTGCAGATATCTTATCTTATAGATACACGCTTTAATATTATCAACGCGAACATTCACTCATTTTGCTATGGGACCCATTTATAACACGTTTTTAATAGGTCGCTTTTTGTTTTAGGTATTTGTTTGTTTTTAACCGACTTCAACAAAAGGAGGAGGTTCTCAATTCGATTGTATGTTTTTTTTTAATCGTTGTTCGCGCGTATCTTCGACATTTGTGGACCGATTTTGATGATTTTTTTTGTTCGATTGAGTTTTCTTGCGAGATGGTCCCATTTTTTGTAATCAATTTATACTAACTGCCCGATGAGCTAGACACTTGGAACTTTTCAGGAGTTTTTTTTGTTTAATTATAAGCAAGCATACGACACAGATTAAAATCAACAAACTCTGTTTTTTATAGAATGCAATAACGTGAAAGTTTTTTTTTATTATTTATTTAGGACAGCTAACAAGAACATACACCAAACACAAGGCAATGATACATTCGAAGGACTTACATGCTACAGTGTTGCCTTTTTACAAGCTGCCACGACATGCATTATATTCAACTATTTATAATTATATAATATATAAGTTATATAGATATTTCTTCAGAGTTGTCTTCAAACGTACAATTACCTAGATTAATTTTCAACAACCCAGGCCGACATTTTATAAATAACCTTGGCCCTTGCTTCGAAAGTCACAATAACTAATAATTATATTCCTTGAGTCAGTTAGTTGATGACTAACATTCTGAGTAAAGTCTATGGCATAATTTGTATGGCTTTTGTTATTTTTACAAAAGTATTGTTATATCAAATTTTAAATTCATCAGCTTATAAATTCAATATACGAGCAACTTTAGAAATATATATATAGGTACAACATGAATAAGGCATATAAATTCACGTTTCAGTGGTGGAAACTATCAAAGACACTATACTATTTATTCTATTTCGATACTTATTGATCTTGATATTAAGAAGTATTTTGCATTCACTGCAGTTTTACTTAATTTGTTATAGTATTTCAAGAGGAGGTGTGAACAACTCCTTTACCCATCAGTGCTTGTGACAGGGAAGATCGAAGTAAAGGTCACCTTTTTAGCATTCTTGCACCAAGTTTAGTATCTCTACCCTCTATAGAAGTTAAATGTAACCTAAGAATAATAACAACCTAGAACTATAGTTCCCTCAAAGCGCACTGTCAAAAGTGACGCAAATAAAATAGATTTGTATCCTTCATACGTTACGTAATCGTACAAATAAGAACAAAAAAGTTTCAGTTTTGCTACCTTAAGTGTGAGTTGCACCAAGAATTAAAATTATCGTCAAATGATAATGCTTCCTATTTGTCACATCAAACTTGTCAAAGGACATCATGCTGGCTGGCAACCTCTTTTTTTGGCTACTTGTGCTTAACCGGTACTTTAACAAGCATGTTATTGTTAAAGTTAGATGGTGCAACTGAGCCTTAGGGGATTATAGTTACTATTGTATTGGATTTTAGTTACCATTAGGTAACGTATGAAAGATATAAATCTGAAAACTAAGCCACTTTGTCTCAGTTTTTTTGGCCTCACTTTACATACAAGGACTCGGCTTCTAGGTTCTAAAAATATAATAAATATATATATAATAAATATTTATATTCTAAAAATTTATTCACTTCTCAAGCTTACGCGCTCACTAGACATGAAATAAAACACTTTTAACGGATACTAGCGCGGTTTTATTGAAAGTACTTTGGTAATTAGTTGGTATTTGGTTTGATTTTTGATTTTCCCGACGTTTCGGCACCTTTGCAGCTGCCGTGGTCACGGGGTTCTAAAAATTTACCTAACTTGAGTTAAGAGTTTGTCTTTGTCATTACAAAATCATCATCAGCGCAGACGCCGACGACTCGCCGGTTATCGCAGCGCAAGGCCGCGGCCTCAAATCATTGCACACTCTCACTTTGATCTCCGGTAATAAGGGGCGCAACTTTAAAACTTACTTTTTCATGTCGTATTTATAAAATGGAGAAACACGAAGTTGACGTTAGAGCTGTTTAGGACTCTGTTTAAGCAAACCTGGGGGCTATTTTTTAATTTCAAAATCTATCGCAATCGCTTTCATTTTACAGATGGATAGGATGTGACACGTCATTGCTGCATTTCTTTGGTAAGTTTTTAATTTGGGCCAAAAAAGAAGTATCAATATTCTGATAAATGAAAGCGATTGCGATAGATTTTTAATTAGACCATAATTAGTGGAATGATTATATTGTGATAATCTAATTTCGATTCATTTAATACGAAATAATATCACAGAGAAAAAATATTTTACTACTTTGTTAGAGTCTTATAGCAGAAAACACCGTCATTAGATAGTAAGTAAGTACTTACATTATTTCATCATTTTTAATGGAAACTTTGTAAATGTTGTTTTATTACCTGAAACAAAAGTCATGAAATTATTATCTTATTGATAAAGTGCGATTCTAAAAATTAGTAGCAATAAATTACTCATTATAACAACATGTAATCATTTTATCACCATCTTGATCATTAATAAAATCAAATATCGGTAGCAATCTGTTTATGTATGATTTAAACAGACCATACAATAGTGTTAAGTGAAAACCTTAAAAATAACTTAACTGTAGATTACCTATAATTTAACAAAATAATGACACAATTTATTTAAAACAAAATGCAACGCTTTTGATAAGAAATTCCTTGTACGAGTATCACACGAAAAGTGCAACAATATTAATATTATTTCCAAATATACTTGCTTATTATCTACCTAACGTCATTAAAGTATACATACACATAAAACTGTAAAAAGGTCAGTTGCGCCACTTGTTGTCGGGCGGCCCTCGCGAAACATTATGAATCATACTATTTATATTCTGGGCACAACGTTACAGCCTTAAGTCTCGATGCATTGCGAATAGAAACGGTCTGCGATCAAAATAGTTCAGCGATGTTCGCAAAGGTCAAGCACTGGATGGGTGACCGAAAATAATGCAATATAATTTCAAACATTTTGCGACCGCTTACCATTTTGCTCTTTGACCATTCCGCGTATAAAAATAGTACATTATGAGACAAGTTAGCTTAGGTTGCTCATTGCACACAAGGCTGTGGGTTGCAGCCCGAGCCGCAGGCGAGGGCGTAACTCAGCCGAGTGTGCAATAAGCAAGAGCTCACGAGTTTCATACGACGTTTTTCAACACATTTGCGAGGAAAAAAACAAAGTAATATATTACAAAGCAACAAATATGGCAAAAACAAAATATGATAATTATGGGAAAAGGCGCGCATGTTTTTTTTTGTTTTTTTTTTCACAGGCTAACGCAAGAATTTTTTGCGAACAAAGGGGTGAGGAGCATACAGCCTACTACTAATACTTCAAAATTATAATTTTAAGTGACAAAATGCAAATATTTTAATATTTTATAACAAAATATTGTGAATTATGAATGATTTGATAATAATTATATATTTATTTGACTTAATTAAGGACTTACACATTTATTTATTCCAAAAATGTATATGAATTTTCAGTAGCATAAAACCTCTTTGTTGTCAAAAAAAAAATAACTGTATTACCCGGCTAAATTGGGAATGCTCTGTTTACTCGCATGAACTTGCAGTAAGGTACTAATTTAACTTTGTAGGGTTAATTCTATTACGAACTAGTGTTTTATATATTATTGCACGCGTATGTTATAGCTCCGTTTATGGCCTTAAAAGCGGTGTATTAGGGCTCACTTTACGAGCAAGTGTGTTGAAAAATACATTATAATATCAACATTATAATTTGGCTACCAATATTTATTTTTTTCTTAAAATCACATTGACACTCTGTTTGTTCTGCAGAGTTCTAACTCAAGTTCTAACTCGAGACCGCTAATTTCGTAGTCAGGGCCTTTATACACTAACTAGCTAGCTAGTTAGATTTTCTAGAGAAGCAAAGTCTAGCGCAAAAACTAATTCAAAAGAATTGCTAATAGAACAAAGCTTCTTCTTATCGAATGAGGAATAGTGGCCACCTCTGGTGTTAGAGTTTATCAAGCCGCCTGTAAGGCCTAACTTGGCTTAACTACTGTTATCATGTGACCGGGACCGACGTTTTAACGTGCCCTCCGAAGCACGGAAGAGCTCAGTTGTAATGCCACTTAACGGGCACCCATCCGACACCTGGCCGGACCGAGTGTTGCTTAACAAACATGATCGAGTACGATCAGTCTGTCAAGTACCGCCATGAGCGCTTCAATAGAACAACTAAAGCACGACAAAGAAAGCATAGCCTCAGACCGGTTGACCTACAAATGGCCGCCCCGGGTCATATCTGACCCCGACCGGTGTTTATTCGTCTGCTTGTTGATTGTATTCATTTTTTATTGAACCACATAGAGAGCGTACATATTATTAGAGAGTATATCCGTAGCCAGTTTCAAGTTTCTTACAATACTCAATTGTTTGTGGTGGTACAATGCAAGTATTACCCCCAATACGTCATAGCAATTCCAAGAATTAAAAAAAACTTTCAAAAACTCATTCTGATTCGAAAATTTTACAACTATGCGTTCAAAATTATTAAGTTATCAGTGATAACTTAATAGTGCGCTTTGTAAAGAACTATCGTTCTAGGTGTTATTATTTCATCGTACTAATATTTTACTACTTGCAGGATTTCATCCCGTGAACTTAGAATACTTAATCAAGGATCAATATCGACCATCATCATTATACCACAGAATAGTGAGAGTGAAAGTGAAATAAGCTTTATTCAAATAAACTTAATTATTAAGTACTTTTGAATCGTCTATATTTATAATAGAATAGTTAAGGCCAGTATATTCCAAATTATCGAATTTGGCCTATGTTTGATTCAACGATAAACAATCAAATATTCTTTATTTTGAGCAGATAAAAATATATGTTGAAGTTTCATTAACGATCTTGATTATTTTACGGTTAAAAATATGATATTCGTATCTTCACTCGACTAAAAAAATATGCAAAAACAAAGAACATTTTCATTAATTTTATATTTTTATGATAATACTTAAAGTTTATCAATCCCTTATTAACGAAAAATATATAGAAAAGTAGGTAATGACATATAGAAGAAGATTCAACGGTTACTTTTTCAAAAAGTGTCTTTATGCTCAAAATAACAACAAAAACATTGAAAAAAAATAAAAAGTGAGGTTATATTCATTACTCTTCACACGTAAAGAAAAAGACAGAGACAGAGTTTTTGGAATATACTGGCCTTAAAAGTAATACCACAAATTATACCTTCTTGCAATGCAAGACGGCAACCATAACACTTATAAATGCGTAGTGTTCTATTGTTTTATGAGTTAAATTAGATTTCGTGTATAGTCTCTAAACTAGAAAAGTTAGTCTTCGAAATGTGTTATTTGCTTTCAGCAATTTGTTTACCCCGTCCCCAAATAATCAAGTTATGATATACTTGGTACATTACTGCGATAGAATTTAGAGAAAGTATTTGACTTTGCCTTGCTTCAAATTGCACGCACTGCAATTTAAAACGTAACTTAAAACAATAAGGTCTCATTCGTTTTGCACATTCCTAATCGTTAATCTTTGTAGCATTGTCTGTTCTAGTTTTATGGGTCTCTATAATATTTATATTAGGGAAAATGAACGCACATCGCCTTAATTTACGGTCAAAAGCAAGAATGGACAACCTTTCAAAAATCCCGACAGCAAGGCTGGACCTCTTCATGAAGGAGGACTTCTGGCCGCAGGGCGTGGTGTACAGGCGCTTCAGAGGGACGCTGCCTTGTGCCACGGATTTGACACACAAAGTGTCTACTTGTTTTTTTTTACTAACATATGTTTTAAGTTATTTACTAACAACATTGTTTAATAAATTATATATGTTTAGTTTTTTAAGGTATATATCTATGGGCCATCGATGCCTGACTATAAATAAATAAATTAAATTAAATTAAAATTAAAAATATAATATGTCGATTTTACTTGGTATAATGAAAGTAGATACAAAATTAGGGGACACGTATTTTTTAACCGACTTCATCAAAAGGAGGAGGTTCTCAATTCGATTGTATGTTTTTTTTTTTTTTATCGTTGTTCACGCGTATCTTCGACATTTATGGACCGATTTAGATAATTCTTTTTTTGTTCGATTGAGTTTTATTGCGAGATGGTCCCATTTAATTTTTTTTCAAATCGGTTCAGTAGTTTACAAGTAATCCTGAAAATACTATGAAATTAAATCAACTAACTTGACAATTTTGTTATTTATGAACCGAATTAGATGTTTTTTTTTGTCGGGGAAGGGATACCTTTGTGTAGTCTTTTTAACCGACTTCAAAAAAAGGAGGTATTCAGTTTGTATGTATGTATGTTTCTCCGCGATTATCTCACGTTTGGCTGAGCCGATTTTTCTACCTAAATAATATACCTACACTACCTAATACAGAAGGTACTTACACTAAAAATAAATTTTTTTTTAAAAAAACAAAAAAACCGACTTCAAAAAACCTGCCTCTAAAAAGCAAGAAATAATATTCAAATCATTAGATACGCATTATCATTGTTATAATAAATTTTTTTGTTTTTTAAACAATTTTTATTTACTGATCTAAAAATTCAGAAAAATTAAAATATTTGCTTAGAACACTAAAATCTCGAAATGGTTTTCTAATTTTAGTACTTTCTGAAAATGAAATGTTGTCCATTGAATTGAATTTCATTTATTATATAATTTACTTATTAACTATTACATTAATTTTTCCCCGCAAAACCATTTCCATGGTTTGTCTGCGAGTGAAGAGCTCACTAACATTTTGAAAAGTAAAAGAACATAATAATATTATAACCTAACATTATATAATTGTACATGCAACGGACTATTGATGTTATTGTGGTAAGTATTTATAATTGAAGTTAACTAATTATTATATTAAGGACTATCTATTATGCTATCTAAGTAATATTGTTTTAACTTATTATTAAAGTGGTTTTTATTTTCTAAACAAATAATTTCTTGTGGAAGTGCATTCAACTAATAGGGCAACCGTTTATTAAGTGTTCGGTCTCCAAAGTAATTGGGATGTTGACTATTTTTTTTATTTTATGTTACATAAATTACCTCTCAAAAAAAGAAACATTGGTAAAAGAATTAATTCGCTAGCATGAAAACTGCCCGAGATATCACAGTGTGAAATGCACACAAATGGACTCGATCAAAAACGCTCCATACTAATGGCTTGCACGTTATGACGTCACGCCGTGCTAGTTTGTATGCAACGCATAGGAAATTTGTTCAGCAGCTATATTAAATATTGTGTTTATCAAAATGGTTTCTTCGACAAATTTGCTATACATTTTACGGACTAATTAAAGGTATCATTTATTTTAATAAATTGTATACTTTTTAAATGGACTTGTCCACCCAACTTTGAAGGGTCATAAAACAAATAATATGCAATATATAAAACCAAGAGGTATACAAGCTACTCTAAAAGTTTAATATGTTTACGATTTTTATTAGTATTTCGTTATTTTATTCATTAGTCAACATCCCTATTATCAACTCTCGGTACAACATCTGGATGCATTTGTTTGGCTTATAAAACGGCTGTACTAATTATCTTCCTTTCATACAGTAAACATTTTCTCCATCATATCGGACCAGTAATAAAATGTTCACCTTCTTTTAACTAAACGTGTCTTTTTATGTGATACGGTATGTATGTAGGTACGCAATTTTATTAGGTAAAATTGTTTAAAAAGCAAAAAACCGACTTCAAAAAACCTGCCTCTAAAAAAAGGAAGAAATAATATACAAATCAATAGATACGCATTATCATTGTTATAATAAAACACGTCTATTAAAGTCGGGTGGGGCTGGAGAACATCTTCCTTTTTTATTCTAAAAGCCCCACCCGACTTCAATTGACGTGTTTTATTATAACAATGATAATGCGTATCTAATGATTTGTATATTATTTCTTCCTTTTTTTAGAGGCAGGTTTTTTGAAGTTGGTTTTTTGTTTTTGAAACAATTTTTTTATTTTTTTATTTTTAGTGTAAGTAAGTACCTTCTGCATTAGGTAGTGTAGGTATATTATTTAGGTAGAAAAATCAGCTCAGCCAAACGTGAGATAATCGCGGAGAAACATACATACATACAAACTGAAACTTACCTCCTTTTTTTGAAGTCGGTTAAAAAGACTACACAACGGTATCCCTTCCCCAACAAAAAAAATCATCTAATTCGGTTCATAAATAACAAAGTTGACAAGTTAGTTGATTTAATATCATAGTATTTTCAGGATTACTTGTAAACTACTGAACCGATTTGAAAAAAAAAAATAATGGGACCATCTCGCAAGAAAACTCAATCGAACAAAAAAAAAATTATCGAAATCGGTCCATAAATGTCGAAGATACGCGCGAACAACGATAAAAAAAAAAAAAAAACATACAATCGAATTGAGAACCTCCTCCTTTTGATGAAGTCGGTTAAAAACGTAAAACACACCAACCTATCTATATCGACAGTTCTATTTTCTTTGAATTTACGCCACGTACAGAAATGAGCTACGAGCCAAAATTCTCATTATAAAATGAATCTTATATCCTAGCAATAAGATCGACGATTAATTTCATTGTGCCAGTGACCGCATCCCAATTATACCGTGAACTCGAACGTGTGCTCAATTCGAATCAATCACAAATTATATATTTACTATCTTACTAAAACAAAAGTCGTTAAAAATATTGTTTGAACATACATCGCTGTTAGCTTGAGCCAACTTTGTGATGTTGCGTGAACGCGAAGCTATGGACGTTGAAAGTAGCGCCAATTTCATCTTTGGCTTGTAGTGTTATGGTTACAAGCCAGAACTGGTATGGCAGGTCTGGCAGGGTCAAGATATGAGCTTTTATGGTTCACTATCCGGAATTCGGACCACTGAGCAGTATGAAAGTTCAAGAGCGAGCATAAAATGATTCATCATTGCAATGTCTTTTATAACACTTTTCGTTAGGTAAGTAAGTAATTCTGATTTCCGATAAAGCTGATACTTAAATTTCTGGCACCCATTATTTTTGTCATGAAACTAAAAAAAAGTCTAGAATCGGCGGTAGAAAAATATTATCGATTCAAAAGCGCTTAATTTTTAAGTTTATTTCAATAATAAGATTATTTTGACTTTGACTTGACTTGAACCTTTAAACAAAATATAGTCAAGTCCAGTTTCATTTGTCAATCAAGAAAGGAGGTATTCTTTTAATAGGTTTTTAATTAAAGATGTATTTTAATCAAATTGTTAGCGTAATTAATAAGTAATTCACATTTAAACGACTTATTCTGGGACCAAAAACATATCAAAACACTTGTTTATGAGTTTAGGACTTTCAAAAAATGAATTGCAATAAACTGAATTGCATCATTTCGTAATAAACTGTGCGATAGTCATCTGAACGTGACATACAGTCAGCAAACTGCGTTTAAAGAAATAATTTCCAACAAGAAATGAGAATTCAGTTTCATCAGATTGTTACTGTCACGACTTCTTCAAAACTCGCTGGCACATCAAATATTTTATGCAACATTTAACTAGAAGTTTTCAGATTTTTTTTATTCAACTCAACAAGTTAACTAATTTAACTACGTACTATCGACATCACTTCCGCTTTACATTTCTATATTTCTAAATAGGGTTTTAAAAACAGTAATTAGGAAAGTGAGATTTAAACCAATATTGTTCGCAAGTTGTGAACAATATTGGTTTAAATCTCACTTTTGAATCACAACGCTTGATTCTATACCCCTCAATTTATAAATAATAATAATTCTTTGAACGAATTATGTGTACGTATGTGTTCCGTAAATAGTTTGTATTGTGCTTAATGTATAAAGACGATTAGACGACGAGTTACGGTGTACAGAAAAACCTTTAAGTTTATGAGACACCGTCATTGCATAAAATTAAATTGTTAATGTGTTTTTTATAATAATAATAATAATAAACGCATTATTTTGTAAATTTCATTATTTACAAATTAGTTAGGTATTACTTACTAAAAAAACAACTGACTAAGTATTTTAAACTAAACCGTGCATTATGAACGATAAATTATGATATTAAGGCTTCTTTTCCATTTTACAAGTTGAATGGATTTACTCATCAGCACCCCCTTTTCTTTGCAAATATGCAGATGTGCCTCGAACTCAAACAGGTTAAATGGCTACCGAGAGCCTGTACCGTTACATGAGTCATGCGCGCGCGCAACAAAAGACTCCGTCGATGTCAAACAAAATCACGGTTGGTTTTCGGTCGCAGTTCGTGTGGCTATTTTATCGGTTTGTGTTTTATACACGTGCAAATCTAACTGGTGGAATTCATTGCTCAATTTCTTTGGTCCGGTCGTTAACAGTCGCTCACGTCTTTTAAAAGTACCTAGGTTCCCACAATGAACACTAGTTAGTGTTTAAGTGTTCAAGTTTTTTTTTGCAAAAATGCGGTATTTACGGGTCTTAATAGTTCATATTGTCACATCACATTCACCAGGAGCTGGCATGCAAAATATAATAGTGGAAAATGATATGTGTTATTTTATAAACTAAGTATATTGTTTATAATAACACTAAGTGTTTAAGTGTTATAAATTATATTGTTTATAACAACACTAAGAAAGAGGAAATGTTTAGACTTCTTCATAATGATGATAGGTAGCAATTAATTATATTTAAAGATAAAAAGTTAATTACTGATTAAATGGAGATTTTTCTTCTAACTGCCGGAACCAATGTTAACCTTGTTATTATGGCGACAGAATAGTATAAAAGTTGTCAGCTTTTTCTATGAGATCGATTTGAAAATCTCTAAAAATTGTCAGATAATCCATCTAGACTCTAGCTAGGTTGGTATCAATTTTGTATGGAACTTGTTATTTTCTGCCATGTCTGTCGATTCCGGGCACTTTCGATGGCTCTTTTTAAAATGATGTTTCTGTTCGATAAATTAATAGTAATGTGCACATATTAGTAGGTTGGATGATTAATTAATAGCACCTGACTCACGTAAAGTATATTATACTGAGATATCGCAATTAGTGTCGAAATGTAATCAGTGTTTTGCGACACTGTTAGTAACTTGATTAGATTCGCATTGCCGATTAATTCTGTGAAATAGTTATCTACTTAGGAACTTCACAAACAGATTAACAATATCCACTTTTAATGGAATCCTTTATTATGTAGTTTGCAATAAAAAAACTTAGATACCGAGTAAAACTCGGGGATCAATATCGAAGGAAAAAGTCTCACACATTTAAGATTTGCTGATGACATTGTGCTTCTTGCTGATAATCATAAGGACCTACAGTAATGATATCCACCTTGAATAAGTCTAGCAGGGAAGTTGGCCTAGAAATAAACTTGAGTAAAACTAATGTAATGACGAACAGCAACCACGAACCTATAAAACTAGAAGATGTTCAGCTAGACTATGTGAGTGATTATATATATCTGGGAAAACAAGTCTCATTCAGTGCACAAAACAATCAACAAGAAGTAGATAGAAGAGTTCAAAAGACCTGGAACAAGTTTTGGAGCTATAAAGAAGTATTGAAAGGCAACTTCCCTGTAAAACTGAAAAGAAAAATAATGAATTCATACCTTTTACCCTCCTTGACATATGCTTGTCAAACTTGGAAATACACTCTTAACATCAAGAACAAGATAAACACAAGCCAAAGAAGTATGGAGAGGAGTATGATGAAAATAAACAAACTTCAGAAAATTCCACACAATATTATTCGCAGGAAGACTGATGTTATAGTTGCCCTAAGCTACGCACAAAAACTAAAATGGAGATGGGCGGGCCATATAGCCAGAACGACCGATGACAGATGGACATTAAGGACCACAAAGTGGCCAGGACCAGCCGGCTACAGAAAAATAGGCAGACCGCAAACTAGATGGGCAGACGACATCACACACATAGCTGGTCGAGACTGGCTGACACTGGCAAGGGACAGGGACGCATGGCAATCTCTGGAGGAGGCCTTCACCTGAGAGGGGTTCTTGCCAAATCATAGAAATGGCAAAAATAATAATATTTTTTTTAAATACTCATTTTAATTAATCAAATTCATTTTATAATGACATAATAATTGCCTATATAATTCAATTTAATTCTATTCTATGTTCTATGTTGTAATCAAATATTATGTTATTTTATTCAATTTAGTTAAGTAATTATTTTTTTATGAACTCTTATTTAAGTTGGAAATTGGCAAGAAATAAAAGGCTTTTTTATTTTTATTTTATTTATTTATAACGAGTAAAAAATATGAGTCTAAAGTTTCAACCCAATTTTCCGCTTGCGTTGATGTCTTTTCCAAGTCAAATTCTTAAAATCTTTCAGATTAGTGATTGTTACCAAAAACATGAGTGTCAAAGCGATTTTTTATTTAAACAGCACAGCTACTACTCAGTCTCAGTAATAAATGAGAAGTTGCACATTTCAATTAGCTTAGCTTACCTACTTGTTACGTAGACGATCGTGTTGCAAGTTTTAAGGTTATTTTGCACCGAAATGAACACTGTACGCACGAGGAAATGAAACGAGCATTGTTCTACATAGTATGTACCTATTCTATTCGTATTTATTCTTTTTTTTGTTCTGTTTTGACGAGGCGATTGCTTTGAGCATTGATCTTCACTCAAAATGTTAGACAATATTTTGTTTTATGTTGTCTATTGCGTAGGTAATATTTCTAGCAATTATAATGCGCATAGCTGCTGCTGCAGTCAATGTTTTAGTATTGTCCCTCATGTAAACGAAACCATTCACATCTTCAAAGGTACCTATTGATAACTTTATTAGTTATTTTATTTATTGATGATCTGGGGGGTACCTACATTTTTACAACTGACGAGTTCGAATCGAATAAACGTCAAAACAGTACAATCGAAAGTCGAAACCATTTCCAAAATACCTACTAAAATTCTTAACAGATTTTTTATGTTAATTCGATCCTCGAGTCGAGAGTATGGGAGAAGATCTTATACGATAAAGATCGAACCATAGAGCCAAAATATATCTACATACCCATGTATTATTTATTCTTTCAGTTAGAAGTATTTGCAAGTAAACCAGTGTCAAGACAACGTCCGTTTTGTTTACAATTCGCTCATTGTCTGCAAATGCAAACTTGTTAATTTACTATTGTACTGTCAAGAGGTGGTAAACAATGTGTTGGCCTGTCCTAACTGCACATACTAAGCCGTATTACCTATGTTAAGAATGGGTGATTTATTTGCAAATCGATAGGATGCACGTAGTCTACAATTTAAAAAAAAAGTTTTGAGGGTTCAAAAAAAAAACCGACAGATAAAGTTATAGTCACAGAATAAGTTATAGTACTTACATATGCCTACCAGGTGATCAATAGTGGAATAATCATCAGTTTTGTCACTGAATCCATACTAATAATATTATTTTCAGTAACTGCCTTTTCATTTCTGAACCAATATTGAAGAATTTTAGTAAAGCGATAGATTGGACCATGGGGAAAAACACAGGCTACCTTTTCTTGCGATAATGAATATCAAAAGGAGTAAAATAGGGAAAAGTTAGTCCAGCTAAGAAATCAACAAAGTTCTTGGACAGGCGACTGCTATACTACTTAAATAGTGTCGCTTCGATTAATTGTCTGCTTAAGTATAATTAGAACCCAAAGAGATACTAGCTTTCTCCGTTTAAAATTCCTATGTGGCCATTTTATGTCAATTCAAGGACTAGGTCACCAGCACAGCGACTACACATACCCAGAAAAGTCGATTTAACCCGTTGCAATAAATTAAACTATTAAAATACCTATTAGATGAAAAAGGAAGGTTCATTAGTCTGCGACCTTAATGCCTGGTTCATACGGGGTCAGTAACATGTCAGTACAGTAACCCAGTCCAGCGGTGACTTGCTACTGGGCTCGTGTACACAGACACTATCTAGTTTCAACCCAGTCCAGTGCTGACTTCTCGCTCGCAAGTCAATCCAGCTGACTAGCCACCGACCCTGTCTATATGTACCCAGTTACTGGGTCCGAAATTCCGAGTCGTTGGGCCAGGGCTGTAGCTAGAGTCGAATTTGAGGTAGGGCAGCATCGGTTACAGGTAGGGCGGAAGTAAAAAAATTGACATAATTTATCTGCCCTCGAAACACGGGCTCCTAAATCAATCACCATGTATATCACTGATTTCTAAGTCAATGATGTACATTCAATAGCTATTCGTAGACCAATAAATTGTGTGAGTGAGCATGACCAACCCAACGGTTGAGCCAGTCACAGACCCTGTATAAACCAGCCCTAACGACTACATCACCAGCAGCATATCAACTAAACATACCTAAAATTAAATGCTCTAAGCCCAAAAAGGTCGATTTAACCCGTTGCAATAAATTAATCCATTAAAATACCCATTAGATAAATATAGTTCATTAGTCTGCGACCTTAATAGCAAGTAATCTTGAGGATCGACATATGTAGTTCGCAATACATGATAGTATGAAGTATTAACTAGTGTTTCAAGGTGACGTTATTATTTTATCGCAAACGTACTCGTAACTCTTTTATTATTATTGATTTTTTTATCTTTAAGTGGGCCTTATTCATACTAGTTTCTACTTACCTATAAAGAATCCCTTGAAGTCATTAGGTTTTGACATCAGAGATATATAAGTTCTCATAACTAACACTTTTAGAAATGCTATTTTAATGTAAATTCAACCAACCAACTCAATAAAGGCTATTTACTAAATAGCCTTTATTGAGTTGGTTGGTTGACTGGTTGTCCTAAATAAAAAATTACTATGTCATGAGTAGGTACCTACTCTACTAATATTTATTTATGAAGTATGTTTCCTAAAATTAAGCATACCTAGCTTTCTTTGCATTGAACACTTTTATTCTATCATTGTACTAAGTCGTTAGAAAAAAAGTTGTAGTCTTTAGATTAAAAAGATTCATCTAAATCGGTTCGTAAACAAAAAAGTTATGGTTGAACATCCGTCTAAAATTCTAAATTCATAATGGAAAATGACAGTAGGTATTTTCAAGATATCCTGCTGAAAACTAATGAATCGATTTCAAAATTTCAAAAAATGGGATAAACTTGGGAACTGATTTATCGTTTGAATTCTTTCAATCGGTTCCAGCCGTCTTCGAGTAATCGGGGACCATACCTAGAAAAAAAATTAGGTACGCGACGAATAATAACATAACTTCCATTTAAACTTAAAGTCGTTTAAAAAGGTTGAGCTCCTCCGTGCTTCGGAAGGCACGTTAAGCCGTTGGTCCCGGCTGCATTTGCAGTCGTTAACACCCACCAATCCGCATTGGGCCCGCGTGGTGGGTTATGGCCCATCCTCCTTACCACCCATAAGGAAGGCCTGTGCCCCAGCAGTGGGGACATAAAAAAATGGCTGATGGACAAAAAGGTTGTAGATTGTACCTATAGTAGAAAAAGTGTGTAACAATAAAAGCTGAGATAAGAAAGCAGATTTAATGACAGTATTGTCAGTTTTAGTACCTAACCTGCGACTGCGAGACAAATTGATGATTGTATGAAATTTTCAGGTCAACAGTTTTATCTAGATTGGGGCGCAGCGTGGATGATTGATTGTGAGTTTCATAGGCAGACATTTTTTTATTGGTTCACTTGAATGGACTGGGTTTATGCTCTATTGGTGTTTGGTGGTATGAAGCAGGTCAAGTTTGACATAAACTGAATCTCGTGCGACTGACGTGTTGTATAAGAGATTCAGGATTTAGAACAAGTACCGAATAAACTGGAGTGATTAGCAACAGCGAGGTGAATAAAAACAGCAACATTATCGATAGAAAAAAATACCACTTGGGCTGGATATAGAACATTTCTATAAAAATAAAATAGTAATTTTGTATTTTTTTTTCTATCGAAAATGACGTTGTTGTTCACCCTGCAGTTGCCAATCATCATTTACTATGTTTTTTTCTCTCATGTATTCGCAAAAGTTGAAAGTCAAAATAAAGTTAAATAATTTTGATCAAAGTAAACTTTTACAGGCGCTTATTGACATCAAAATAACAAGAGTAGGAAACATTAAGTAATAAAATAACACTAATTGTAACAAGCTGCCATTACTATTCATTTACTCTGTCTATAAATAATTTTGATGGAGAAAAACGCATTTTACTGAGATGGAAATTCATGCTTTGATATCTCAAATACCTAATCTATCTATAGGGCCCTTAACACAGAGAAAAAGGTTTCAACTTAACGTAGCTTTCATCATCAGCCTATCATCGTCCACTCCTGAACATAGGCCTCTCCGAGAGCACGCCACTGAGCACGATCCGCGGCTATACTCATCCAGTTTTTGCCAGCCACCTTGCGAAGATCATCGCTCCACCTTGTCTGAGGGCGTCCCACACTACGTTTGCCGATACGCGGTCTCCACTCAAGAACTCGTCTGCCCCAGCGGCCATCGGTTCTACGGCTAATATGGCCGGCCCACTGCCACTTCAGCTTGCTAATCCGGTGGGCTATGTCAATGACTTTAGTTCTCTGTCGGATCACCTCGTTCCGATCTCGTCCTTTAGCGTACGTAACGAACGTAACGTGACGTAGCTTTAGTAAACCTTAAACCTTAAGATTGAGGCACATTCGAGAATCCATTGCCGCATCGCATCAAAGTTGAGTATTGTTATTTAAGCCGACATAAACAAAACTAATGAGTTACGGCCTTTGTGCGCGCAAGGTCCCGACGTAAAAACTATTACAAAAACGACCACCGACAAGATTATTTTTCACTTTCGAAATACCTACCATGATTTCTAGACGTTTACTGTCATACTTTTTAGCAAGTTATTGAAAAAAAAGCAATTGAATGTTATCTTAACAATAAAAGGTTTGCGATAAAAATGATTGACGCACTAACTATAATCGATAAACGGTATTAGAAAAAACTTAAGATTGGTTAAAATATTGGATAGAGAACGACTTTTAAAAATTTACTTTCATTTAAACATTTTAAATTTTGGATAGAGAATCAAATCAACGCAGGGTGGATGAAATGACGACAGGTTACGGGAGATACATGTGACCCGCGGATGACACTTAAGTTAAAGGGCAAAATGGCAAAATTTATAAGTACGTAATAAGGCCAGTAGTCATGTATGGATCAGAATGTTGGGCTACGAAGAAGATGGATGAAAGAAAATTACATGTAGCGGAGATGAAAATGCTGAGGTGGATGTGTGGTGTGACGCGAATGGATAAAATTAGGAATGAGTAAGTGAGAGGAAGTTTGAAAGTAGCACCAGTGACAGAAAAGTTGAAAGGGAACCGTCTGGCTTGGTTTGGGCATGTTATGAGAAGGGATGAAAGGCATGTTACTAGAAGAGTAATGAATATGGATGTTGAGGGCTGGAAAGTAAGAGGAAGACCGCAGAAAAGATGGATGGATTGTGTGCGGAATGATATGAGTGTGGTGGGAGTGGATGATGAGATGACGAGTGACAGGAAGGAATGGAAAAGAAGGACGTACTGCACCGACCCCAAATAAATTGGGATAAGGTTAGGGGGATGATGATGATGAACTACTTTTTAACTAAGTCAAAGTCTGAAATGAGATAAGTAGGTACTTACTGACTTAGGTATAATTTTTTTAATATTTACTTTATTTAGATATATATACAAAAATGCATTTTTATGTAATTACCAAAAGCCATTTAAAAAGTATTTTTTTTATTTATTAGGTACATAGCTTGACATAATACTATGACTTTGTTATAATAACAAAATCTGTGTAATGCATTAAATGAATAAAATTATGATTTATAGTTTAAATAACTTTTTTCGTTTCTATCGTAATACGTAACCTATAAATAACGAAACCCGTTAATTAATTATAGCCTAATTGCTATGTTAAATAAATTAGTTAGATTTAGCAGTGATAACGTTGTGCTCATTATTTTTTGGCGAAACTCTATTCCATTTGGCGTGGCCTCTTCTCTTCGTTTAAATATTGGGTCATTTTAAAAATATCTAGCAGTTTTCCGATGGAATAACAATATTTGTCATTTTTGTTATTTTCAAAGTGCTGGGAAACGTGCTGGGAAACATAAAATAAATTAACTAGAGGTAAATGATATAAAAAAGAAATAACCTAAAAAATGTATGGCGTCTGAATGATCACCTTTGGTTTTTATGGTGAAGTTCATTAATAATTTGTTATTCTTTGTGTTTTACTCATGAATTCATGATAAATGCGCGAATTTGAATAAACATATAAATAATTGGTGCCGATAGCCATTCAAAATGATTATTACCTACCAAAATTCAGAAGTAGGTACTTAGGTTTACTTTATGCAGATCTAAGAAAAATACTACTCGTGACATAAAATACGAAGATAATTTGAGCTTTAATTTTTTAATTTTGAAGATTTTAGTGTACCTAGTCAATAAAGAGGTTTTAATGAGTTAAGCGTTTAATTTTTAATTACCACGTCTTGGTCAATTATTTCTTTGTTTAAAAGATGAGCTGTCTTCGCGTATGGACTTCACTCTGTTCTGCATCTTCGATCAAGTAAAATCTATGAATACAGCATCATGGGCGTACCCAGGTTCTGAGCCAGGGGGGCAATTCTATTGTATCGCCCCCAGGGGGGGGGGGGGAATTTATTGTAAAAAATATATTGTATGGCAAATAAGAACTTTTATTGATAACAATTGATAGTAAGTTGGAGGTAAACAAAATCCAGGGGGGGGGGGGGGGGGGCAGCTGCGACATAATGTTGGCTTGCAGCGTAAGAGTGGAATATACTAGAAGAAATTCGATGATGCCACTGGCCACTAGTGACTCGGTAGCTCAGCGATCAGAGCATTGGACCGGACATCCAAAGGTCGCGGGTTCGATTCCCGCCTGAGAATTGATCTAGTGCGAATTGTTTTTTCTAGTATAGGTGTTATTTAGTATTTTATCATAACTCACCTCAAGTTTTTTGGAGTATTCCTCGACAACTCTCTCCTGCTCCTTCTTCAACTCCTCGTTCTTCTCCAGCAGAGCTTTACCAAGCTCAGCAGCCAGCAGCAGGTCCGACTCTTTCTGCTGCAGCTGGCTCCACACATCCACCTCCTGGCTCCTCTCCATCTCTTCAGATCCTCTTGTCGCAGACATCTCCTTAACGTACTCCTCCAGATCTTGGATAAAGTTCTCGTCCGATAAACTCAGTGCAGATGGCGTTATTCTAGTCCCACTTCTACTCCTACTTCTTCTGTGCTTGTTTGCAGGTGTAGAAGATCTTATATCCCCTTTACCAACGAACTCAGTTTCATCTGTTATAAAACTAGGCGATAGGCGATCCGGCGGTTCTGTGCTGTATCTACTTCTACTAATATTTGCACTAACCTCACCAGCCATTTATCTAATAAAAAAAAATATATGTGTAAATCCAAAAAATAGTGTAACTTAACTTTGCACTATTTTCGTGTAGTTGTTCCTTTTGAACAGTTTGTCTATAGCTTGTTGGATTCTCGCTTTAGGCAGTTGGATTTTAACGTGTTTGAATACGTTCACGTCAAAATCTTTTTTTAGTGCCATTATAGTAACTTTTTGATCACGTTTGCATCACCATTTCGGTCACAACACTGCACTGCACTCGCCCGCTCGTTTAGTCGATCGGTCGGTTCACTCGCGCTACGGTCGCGGCAGTCTCCTCGACAACGGTTCCGTCACAACAGACGCGAACGAAACCTTCAAGCCAGAACGGACTGCGGCAGCCAAAGATTATGTTGCGTATAAGATAGGACTGTAGGCAGTAAACTGAAAATAATTTTCGCTAAGACTAATTTCAGATAATTTATTTATTTATTTATTAATCTTAAGGAAGACCAACAACTACTAAAAAACAAATAGCACTCGTAGTAACAGTAGGAAGTCATTTACATGTCCTCGCATATATATATATATATATATAACAGGCTGATCTACAAAAAGCGATACAAGCTTATAAAACAAAATAAGACGTAATACTTACACTAAAACATTCACAAAGTTGTTTGTAATTACAAAAAAAAAAAAGTAAAAATCTAGTACTTACTTACTGCACAAAGTAATTATTGTCTAAGTCTAATAAACCTTTACTAATATTATACTTAATGCGAAATTGCGAAGTCCGTTTGTTTGTTACGCCTTCACGTCTTAACTACTAAACCGATCACCATGAAATTTTGCATACACTATGTCAGGGGTACAGAGAAGGACATAGCTGTAGCTTTCATTCCGAAAAAAAGTGTTGTTCCTGAGGGATAGCAAAAAACTTTCCACACAGACGAAGTCGCGGGCGGACGCTAGTTAATTATAAAAATGAGGTAGGTTCCGCAAAAAACTATACTTTATCCTTCGATCAAGAATATCCTAGATAACGCTTCACGAACTAAAATAATACTCAAAAAGTGCACCTCAAATAGCGTCCCACTACTTACAAACTTGGCCCTTATTTTGTACATAATCACCTCTTATTTTTTACAAACACACATTTTATATCACTTATTTTGTACAAAATAAGCTTATTTTGTACAAAAACACATCTTTTCTCACTTACTTTGTGCAAAATAAGCGCCCAGTTTGTAATTGGGACGCTATTTGAGGTGCCATTTTTGAGACTCTGACCGGACATCTAGGGTATTCTTGATCGAAGACTTTATCATACAAAAATGCCTTTATAATAATAATAATAAAAACGCTTTATTGCACACTAGACAAAGACATTACATAGGAGCAAACAATAAACATGGACAAGTACACAAAAGGCGGCCTTACTGCTACGTAGCAGTCTCTTCCAGGCAACCTTGAGTAGAAAAATATTAAGGGGAAGAGGAAAGAGGGGAGTGGGTGCAAAAGTACTAGAAGGACAATAGATATAGATATACATAAATAAAGAGAAGAGAAAGTGTATGTATATAAAATGAAAGTTGAAAGGGAGATATCAGAAAAAAAAAGTAGTATTAGGTGGGAGAAAGGAAATGCGTTCTAACTTGATCTTTGAAAGATCTCAGGGTACGAGCTTTACGGATGCCCTCTGGAAGTGCGTTCCACAAACGGACAGCATGCACAGAGAATGAATAGGAAAGGAAATCAGTGGAATGACGGGGAATATTGAGGGTGAGATTAGAAGAAGAACGCAGAGTACGCAGTGAAGAAGAGGATCGAAAGTCGAAAGATTCTTTAAGATAAAGTGGTGAAGTTGGAAGGAAAAGGATTGAGTACAGGAGCCTTTTTTAGTTTATTTAAATAAAGATATTTTGACATTGATTTTAACTTTCTTTGTTCGTAGTATTAGTAACATGCTATTTTATTGAAGTGTATTTTCTTTTAATTCTACTATTTTTTTTACAGAAAATTTACCATTGCTAAAGTATCCTATCAGTATTTTTTCAAAGAAGAATGTAACCTTATTTTTAGATAAGGAATCTACAAAATATGTATCAAATACCACAAAATAGGTGCATTGGTCAATTGTTTTGAAATATTGTCCACTTACATACTGAATGTTAATAATTTACCTATCCTATTTATTTTTATTTATTTTATTTTATTTTCCTATGTTGAGAATTATACTCTCAGAGTAAATTAGGCATTTAAAACTACTCTGACGTGTCTGACGCTTACTTTATCAATGACGCGACCTGCACGGGCAAAGAAAAGAGATAGCAACAGCCAGGTAAAAAAGCAAACAGTATACAAGAGAAAGAGACAGCTATACTTCACCAAGGTGATTGAAGAGAGTGGCTGGTCGAAAATAATTTATTGTAAAACCCATTTTTTTATTGTTGGTTAACTAAAGGAAGTGATCTCATGGAATCCTTAGAACTAGCATCTAAATTGGATTATCACGCACCAAAATAAACCTTGACTTTTATTGAGATATTTTGGTAGGCTAGTGGTGTTTAGAGCCAATAAGCAATTGGACTAGGCGTTTAAGACCTGTTTAAAACTCTTAAAACAAAGGCTCAAGAACGCCTTTTAGAAATAAGACAAGTTTTTAGATAAATAATAATAAAAAATCTTATGACTTTTATGACTCTTGAATTTTATGACTTTTTTGTTTCTTACTCATTTATTATAAAAAAAATCTTTGCAAGAATATTATGACTTTTTTTGTTTCTTACTCATTTATGATGATACCTACATTTCCTGCCTTAACTTAGATCGCTCACGGTTGGCTCATCTCGACAAGACAAAGAAAAATGTTGGCTAAATTCGTTATGGTTGGAAAAGCACTGCATACGGCATGTTACTAGACGCAGGTTTGAATTCCAACAGTGGTATTTTATTCAAACATTGAAAAGGTTTCTTTGTTATGGTTATCTTAAGATTATTAGTTCTATTAAGATTTAAAAAGTGCTAGGTATTTAAAAATGACTGATGGTCATAAATTACGTAAAGAACGTGATAAAAAACAACCCCTATACCGAATGTGGTAGACAAGGACCATCAAAGTGAACAACTTTTACTATAGGACAAATTCGCGGTTTCAGTAGGGAATGCAATCTCGAAATCTCGAAAAATTACTCGAGATCTCGCGAGATCTCGATTCTTGAGAGATCTCGAGTAATTTTTCGAGATTCAATCTCGAAGATAGGAAATCTCGTTTTTAAAATATCGTTCGAGATCTCGACCAAATCGTTCGAGATCACATTCGAGATCGAGATTAAGCGCGCATGAAAAAACTAGGAATAAGCTTTAAGGGGATGATGTAAAGATACGCAACTGAAAGATATATCAAATGATAATATGGACAATCTGTTAAAAAAGAGATGAATCTTTTTGAGTGCGGAGGAAAAAGAGGGCAGTACTTGAAGTTTGCATATAACAGCCAATATTATAACAGTCACATAGGTAGGTAGTTTTTATTCAATTTAACAATTTTTGATCAAATCAAGCAGGTATTTTTAAAAAGTAAGTCAAATCTCGATTAAAGCGAGATCTCGTCGGATTATTTGACGAGATCTCGAATGACTCAATCTCGAATTCAAATATTGAGACGAGATCTCGATTCGTCAATCTCGAGTCGAGATTGCATTCCCTATTTCAGAGTTGGTCCCATAGTAAAAGTTGTTTAGTTTGACGGTTCCTTTCCTACCATCTTCGGCATTAGGGGTATTTTGTAACACGTTGTATAGGTACATACCTACCTAAGTTTCATGCAAATGCAGCGACTGCATAAAGTCAAGTCTTTATCATTATCTAGTAGTGTTATATTATCTGTGTCATTATCTACCTTGCAATCATTACTTTAGACACAAAAAAATATTATATAATAGGTAGGATAGGTATGTCCATTGTCCATCAGCCATTTTTGATGTCCCCACTGCTGGGGCACAGGCCTTCCTTATGGGTGGTAAGGATGATGGGCCATAACCCACCACGCGGGCCCAATGCGGATTGGTGGGTGTTAACGACTGCTAATGCAGCCGGGGCCAACGGCTTAACGTGCCTTCCGAAGCACGGAGGAGCTCGAGATAATAAATTTTTGGTCACCCATCCCATGACCGACCCTTGCTTAGCTTCCGCAATCGCTGGGCCAGGCGCTAAACCACTGCGCCACCGAGCTCCTCAATCTGGATAGGTATACTATATAGGTATAATAGGATAATAGATTACTTATATATAATAAAAGTAGGTCAGATTGAGTTGCTTAGAAACAAAATCGATTTAACATCAGCAAGACACAAATCTTTCAGCTTTGCACAACAAAGGCTTAGGATGGATAGTGACTGAAGTCAAAGATTCTAAAAAAAACATTACTGAGTCGACGCAGTTCCAAACCCTTGATTTATCAAAAAGCGCGATATTGGGTTAGTGATATTCGGCGGGCGGTAAACTTCATAGAAGAAAAATCAAAACTACCTACTCCAAAACCTGAAAATGGCGATCCCAATACCAACCGACGACATGGAAATGGAGAAGATAGCTGAAGATGAACTCGCTAAATTGCAAAGACAGGTAAAAAACCATGAATGATTTGAGACTGGAGTTTTTCAGCAAATAAAAAATATGACTAAGTATCTTTCCTTTCATACAGTACTGGTTGATTCGTCCAAGAGTACATATTATTAGCATAGCGCACGCCGTTTTAAACTATAACGATGTATGTTAACGATACGCACGGTGTTCACCCTTTAGCACGAACATCTATTGAGATAAAAAAGCACATAAAAGTAGGTACTCGATTGGAAAATTTCATTTTGCTTTTCGGCGATAGATGGCGCTGTTCAAATTTCCCATACAAACTCACTCTACCTAAATGTTTTACCCGCGTTATTTTTTCTATAGCTGTTCGTGCTAAGGGTACTGACTACCGACGAGCCAAAACTGTTACAAAATATGTGAACCTACCATTATGAAGATCTCTTGATGAAAGCATTGCCTTTCAGTTCAGAGTGATGGAGATCGACCGCGCCACGGTCACCAGCAGCGTGCAGCCGACCCTAAGGGTGCAGCGGAACGTCATCAGGAGCCTGCAGGGGGAACTGGACAAGATCATCATGGAACTTAAGGTAAATAATGCATTTGTGATAGAGAGCGACCGCGCCACGGTCACCAGCAGCGTGCAGCCGACCCTGAGGGTGCAGCGGAACGTCATCAGGAGCCTGCAGGCGGAGCTGGACAAGATCATCATGGAACTTAAGGTGGAAGTTACTAAATATATTCTTGCGAGAAATATTTTCAGTTTTATAGAACTTATGATCGATATGCTCAGGAGTGTATCGCAGGTTGTCTGGTTCGCAATTCGTCTGGCAGGCAAACTGCGAATTTTTCTTCTCAATTCGTCTTTGGCTCTCCATAACGTGAATTAAATTAAAAACTCGTATTACATTATTGTTAAAGCGATGAACGAAATTCGCAATCTAAAGGTTTTGCCATATTTTCGCAAATTCATTATAATTCATTCAACCAAAACTTTCTTTTGGTGGACTTTGTACCAATAAGTATTAATTTAAGAAGTGGGGTAAGAAGACATCTTTGTCTCACATCGTATTTATTTAAAATTTTAAGAGGGAAGATCCATATTAGAACGTGTGGGGTTGTCGGTTCCTAATAAATACGTATGGAGACGACGTAAACCGGGGCTACTAGCGGTGCCGCGTGGTAAAACCAACCTTATGAACGCGGCGCCTCTGACGCGCGCACTTGTCACTCTTAACATCATAGCGGAAAAGGTTGACCTGTTCTGTTGCTCTCTTAGTGAATTCATTAGGATAGCATTGTTTGTTATTAGTTATTTACGGAAATAATTATTCTTAAGTTAGACTTATATCATTCTATGTATATAAAATTATATATCTACACTATCGCATTGGGTAAACACCTGTAATGATAGCTTGTAATGTGGTGAAACAAATAAACAAACAAATTTTACTAATATCTGTATTTTTTTGGGCAAGCAAGTTTTTATGCTAAACAGATGCGTGAGTGTATGCTTCTCTTCTGTCCAAACTGGACCAGGCAGATTTAAGATTTAAAAATTCTATTAAACATCCAAGAACCTGAGGCAAGCAAGGCGTTAAACAAAAACTTACTTAAATTCTTTTATAGTGAGGTTTCTATCCTAGCTACTTTCACTTCACCAAAGTGGTCACGTGTAACCAACGTCATGTCGGACCGTGGTTCTACTCAAACCACACATGAGCTGGGTGTTAATGACGCGCTAATAATATTATAGATTACGCGTAGACTCTTAGTGGCAAAGGATACAAAACCTGTGTAAAAGTTACGGACGAATTCCTAAACTAAACCACCGGTGTCACAGAATACATAATATGCCGATGTCTCAATATTAAGTATTTACTAGGTATTTATTCAGCAAAGAAAGTCACTTAACACTTTAGTACTTTGTCATGGCAACTTTTTTATACTGTAAGACATCCTTCAATAAAGTTGCTATGACAAGGTACTAACTAAATTACCTATTTGTTGTATGGTTTTGCTATAACCTAAACTAAGTAAGAGCAAAATTATGACAGTGAATTAAGGTTAGCGCCTGCGAAATTAAGCAAGCTACTGTTGAGGTTGAACGATATCAAATGCCCAGATCGTTTCATACCATCTTTCATCAATACCTTCTGCAGTGTAAAACCACTTAGTTTCTGTTAAAAGTAGTCGTAATCGTCTTTAAATATTAATAATAAACAACATTCAGAATTTCCATTTCGTGGCAATGCTTTATTTTTCATCAATCCCTATGCATTTACTCGTAAATTGGTAGCTACTCCATCAAGCAAGTTATAAATAAGAGATTTTGGGTTAGTCCCTAAACATCACAACCAAATCAACTTTCATGAACATCAGAATAATCCCACAGCTGACCAAAAGCACCTCAAACGTGCTAGAGAACGCAAGGACCCGGGAGAAGCTGGTACTCCTCCTGAAGGACTATGACAAGTTTTCCATGGAGGTCAGGGAGCATCGCACCACCATCAGCGAGCTGAATTTCCTGCTGAAGCAAGTGCAGAAGGAAATCAAAGGGCTGAAGGCGAAAGGAACGGGCTCGGAAATAGTGAGAACTACGAAAATTTCTTTTTTACAGAAACTTATTTGAGCACATTTCAGAAAATGACCATAATGTGTGATTACAATTTCAGTCATGTAAGCAAACAATCATTTCCACATTACAATTAGATGAATAAGTCCCATCGAAATAAAAAAAAACACAGATATTGAACAATCAATTTGAATTAGAATCTAAGTTAGCTAAGAATCAAATTAAGGCAAAAGCGTTCAGAAATAAAGCGTTAAAAGTCAAACGTGGATCTCAAAAGTGGATTATTAGCTGCCAATAAGGAGGATGCCGTGGAGCTCGGTGGCGCAGTAGTTTAGCGCCTGGCCCAGCGATTGCCGAAGTTAAGCAACGTTCGCAAGGGTCGGTCATGGGATGGGTGACCAAAAATGTATTATCTCGAGTTCCTCCGTGCTTCGGAAGGCACGTTAAGCCGCTGGTCCCGGCTGCATTTGCAGTCGTTAACACCCGCGTTAACACACAACGCATTGGGCCCGCGTGGTGGGTTATGGCCCATCCTCCTTACCACCCATAAGGAAGGTTGTGCTCCAGCAGTGGGGACATCAAAAATGGCTGATGAACAATAAGGAGGAACTCGATTGCGCAGTGGGTCAGCGCTTGGCCTGCGATTGTTGAGGTTAAGCAACTTTCACAGGGGTCGATCATGGGATGGGTGACCTGACCAAAATTTATTATCTCGTGCTTGCGGTTAGTCCCGGCTGCATTTGCAGTTGTTAACACCCACCAATCCACATTGGGCCCGCGTGGTAGGTTATGGTCCATCCTTCTTACCCACCAATAAGGAAGGCCTGTGCCCCAGCAGTGGAGACAATAATAGCTGATGCCGAAGGAGGACCATGCAATTATTATATTGTTACAGCTTTCTCATAACTTCATAAGATGTTTACAACTTCAGGAACACGCGAAGACCCTGACGAACCAAACGCTGATCAGTCAACTGGAGAACCGGCGGGACACGGCCATGAAGAAGTTCAACTCCGTCAACACCGACAACTACAAGATACGGCTGGAGATCGACAAACTGTTGAGGGATAGGTAAGCTAACCATGAGAATCTGATACTTGAAGTCAGTATATTTTTGGGAACATTTAGGTACTACCTCTAAGTACTTCGATATCAGAACCATAATTATTATTCTATGCACCAGCAATGATAGTATCTAACTTTGACTTTGACTAGATTTCTAAATAACGGTTTATTATCACCACCTCACCTATATAATGTCTCTGTCGTCTTTAATATTCTCTGCATAGAGTGGTTAAGACAAATAAAGTGTTGGCAGCACGGAACAGCACTACTTTTCACTCTATCCTCTTCTATCACCGAGTATCGTCGTTGATAGCGCTCGGCAGCATCGGCGATGCGGTCGGCAACACGGAACAAATGCGATCACCAGCAAGGAGGCGAGAAGGTGCTGGCATGCTACGGCGCGCGATAGCATGCTATCGTTTGCTTTCGGAACCGAGCGAAGCACCGAGCGCTTTAGCATTCGAGTGGATGCAAAGGGGACCGTATACGGAATCACGCGATAGCACGTTGCAGCCCACATAGTAAATGCTATTCCGTGCTACTAGGTGGACCGCAACCTTTAATCATCTAAATTGCATTTGTCCAGACAGTTTTTCAACCTGATCTGGCGCAACCAACTCAAGCGCTTGATGGACGGTAAAGCGCAGATCCTGGAGCTGGTGGAGCAGGCCATCAGCGCGTACGACCAGCGCGAGGAGTGGGGAGCCAAGCTGGACGCTCTGAAGGAGAAGGCCTCCAATGATTATAGGAAGCATTGCATGGTAGGTAGGATTCACAACAAATCTCTAGTTCTGCTTAAACTTATCCTGTATTTTCCATACATACCATAAAAGTCCTTGATTACTAGCTTAATGAGGTTATGAGATTCAATGGGATTTTTAACCTCTTTACTCAATACTAACTTTCACCCTGACCTCAGTCTTGAAGTGTCTTGTATTAATTTTCATATTCTAATTGGTCACCATAGGAAGTGCGCGAGCTCCAAAGACAGCTGGACCACAGCATGAAGCTGGAAGAGTTCTTGAGGACCAAAGGCACGGTCCGGCTGACAGCCGCCGACGCGAAGGCCGAGGCCAAACGCATGGAGCAGCAGGAGGAGGAAACGAGGGCGTACAACAACTGCGTCTCTATATTGGAAGCACTCAAGGTATACATTACGATGCTCATTTATAAGGAATTTGTTCATAGACATATCTTAGAGCATACTGACAGTAACAGGATTTGAAAATCCCTGCGATTCTTAACCATTATACCCACTTGCTGGAACGGCAATGGAATTCTTAGTGCTAATTAATATTTTTATTAGTGGCTATCTTACTTCTAACTGCTCGAACACAACAATTTTGAAATCGTTGTTATGGCGTCAGACTTAGGTAAGATGTTGGTAGCTAGTCAGGCTGAGTTGAAATACGCCCTACCCTACCACCAACAAAACAGAGTACAAATTGTACCCCCCTCCTGGAAACCCAGGACCCCTATGTCTTACACGTGTGGGCGAACCACCAGACTAAAGAGCAATATAAAATAATAATAATTGAAGAAGAAGACAAGAATTTGGTCCTTCGACCATTTACGAATAACATTGACAATTTATCCAGTCTGCCCCAGAGTGTGCAACTACTTACTCGGTGTGTGAGCCTGAAGCTTCTAATATTTCCAATAGTATATTAAGTGCTAGCAAAATTAGTTCATGTATAAAAGATGATTGCAGTAAACCAATTTCATCACAATACATTATGTATTGTGATGAAATTGGAAAGAACTTAGGCCAATTGATACAAAATCAATTAGGGGGAAATGTCATTAATTATTGTATGCCTGGGTCCACTTTAGATGACATTATGAATATAATTGTAAAAAAACATTCAGCGATAACACAAACTTGATAATTTTAATTGGAAATAGGGGTAATGTCACCAAAAACCAATTGATAACATATTGTGATTCCCTTTGTTCTCTGAATGTTAGTAAAGTAATATTGTTTACATTCCCCTACAGTAAGAGTCTGTCACAGGTGGAAAATAATGTAAGATTTAATTTGAATCTATCTTTAAATACAGTGGCATTTTATAATAGCCAACAGCTGCACTTAATTGACATTAATAAATTATTTAATAATTTTTATTTGACAAAAGATAGATATTATCTGCCTCCTTCTTTTACGCGACAAATAGCATTATCGCTATCTTTTTATTTTAAACAACTAGCCAATAATCTGGCTAGGAAAACATCTGCTTCTATTGAGCAGTTAACTTCTGACATGTGTAATTCAACTTTGGAATCCGTTCCAAATAATTATGTTAATAATGTTAGTAATAATTTATTACATTTAAATTAGCATCTGAGACAATAGAGGCGTCCTCTAGCGCTAAGCCGACAATAGGAAAGCCAAACTGTTTAAGAATTGTTCACCAAAATATGCAAGGCTTTTCCGGCAAAGATTTAGAAATAAGCTTATTCTTAAACTCTGAAGATATTGATGTGTTATGTATTACTGAGCATTGGTTGAAAAAGCACGAATTAATTTTGAGTTTGGATAATTATAAAGTTGTTAGTTCATTTAATAGGAAATCTGCTATAAGAGGGGGTTCACTTATTATTCTACACAATAGTTTGCAATGTAAAGAGCGCAAAGATGTAGTATCCCTCTCAATTGAACGAACCATTGAGTTGTCTTGTGTGGAACTTGATCAAATAATTATAGTATGTGTATATAGACCCCCCAGCGCGAATTACTCTGAGTTTGAGTCCACTATGGAGGAAGTCTTAAAAATAACTTGTAGGAAAAATAAAAAAGTCGCGATTTGTGGAGATTTTAACGTCGACATCTTAGATCCTAAATTAGCCAAGTTGTCGAGTAGGTTCATAAACCTATTTAAATCATTTAATTTGCTACATACTTTTAATGAACCAACGCGAATCACACCCACATCGGCAACTTGCTTGGATAACATTTTCTGTAACTGTAATGTACTTGAAAAATCAATTTTGAATTGTATTAAATCCGACCACAGTGGACAATTAGCCTCTATTGAGCACCATCATGTTCCGTCTAAACGGAAAATAATGTGTAGGCTAATAAAAAAACACTGTATTGAAAAATTCAGAAACAGTGTCTCAAGTAAAATTGAAACTTTACCAGAACCAAACTTTGAAGCCAATAACTTATATAATCATTTATTTAGCATAGTTCAAACTGAATTTAGTGAAACTTTTAAACAGAAAGTCATCAAATGTAATGATAGTACGAAATTTAGTGACTGGGCCACACCCGGCATATATAAGAGCAGAAGGAAATTATACGAACTTTATGCAGAGAAAGCTACTTCTTGTGATCCTAACTTCATTGAATTTGTCAAGAAGTATTCACAAACATTCAGAGAAGTTTGTATCCTAGCAAAGTCCAAGTACTTTGCAAATAAAATAAAATTAGCTGATAATAAAATTAAGGCTACCTGGAATATTATTAACAAAGAAACGGGCAAATCAAAATCCAATATAAATTCCTTCTGTTTAAAAACTGGTGATCAAACTTTTGAATCTGACAATGAGGTCGCTAAAGTTTTTGAAGATTTCTTTGCTAGAATACCTGTAGAAACTACCAGTACTCTTAGTGCTAGTCCCAACATCGCTGTCTCCCTTCTGGAGTCTAGTGTTGATAAGTGCAATGAAAGTTTTTCCTTTAAATATATAAACAGTGCAGATATCATTAAAGCTTTTAAAACAATTAATGTTAAAAAAACAGAAGATCTTTGGGGCATGTCAACAAGCATTATTAAATCAATAATTGATATACTAGCCCCCTACTTAGCTTTTATTTTTAACAAATGTATTGACGAAGGGGTCTTTCCTGACTTAATGAAAAATAGTAAATTGATTCCTCTTTTTAAATCTGGGGATAAAAGTGACCCAGCCAACTTTAGGCCAATATCTATACTACCAGCACTTAGTAAAATATTTGAAAAAATTATATATTCCCAATTATTAGATTACTTCACATACAACAATATACTTCATAAAAATCAGTTTGGATTTTCCAAGGGTAAAAGTACTTCTGATGCTGGAATTGCACTTCTCAAACATATTCTTGACGCTTGGGAAGAAAAGCAGGATGTAATTGGCATTTTCTGTGACCTTTCTAAGGCATTCGATTGCGTTGATCACCAAACACTATTAAAGAAGCTAGAACATTATGGTGTCTCTGATAAGTCGGTTAGTCTTATGAAATCGTATTTGTACAATAGAACTCAGAAAGTTGTAATTAATAGAACTGAATCTACTGGAGCCCCCATCAATATGGGTGTGCCACAGGGATCAATATTGGGCCCATTGCTGTTTCTAATTTATATAAATGACCTTCCCAACTTCGCGAGTAATTTATGTGAGACAGTACTATTTGCGGATGATACTTCCTTAGTTTTCAAAGTAAACCGAGGTAATAACTGTTCGGACGAAGTAAATAGTGCCCTCTCTAAAGTTTCACACTGGTTTAATAGTAATAATTTAGCACTTAACCCCAAAAAAACTAAATGTGTAAAATTTTCATTACCTAATGTTGAGCAGACAAAATTAAATATTAATTTGAATGACGATGAAGTAGACTTTACTGAGAGTACAAAATTTTTAGGTATTACACTAGATTCTCGATTGCAATGGGATCCACATATTGAAGCCTTGTCAAGTAGACTTAGTTCAGCGGCATTCGCTGTTAAGAAAATAAGGCTTTTAACTGATATTGAAACGGCAAGGTTAGTATACTTTAGTTATTTTCATAGTGTAATGTCTTATGGACTGCTATTGTGGGGCTCAGCAGCCAGTATTGAAAATATTTTTGTACTCCAAAAAAGAGCTGTTCGCGCCATATACAATCTACGGCGGAGAGATACCTTGAGAGAAGTGTTCAAAGAAATAAATATTTTAACTTTGGCAGGCCAATATATTTATGAAAATTTAGTTTATGTAAGGAAACACTATGATTCATTTGATAAGAACAGCAACATTCACCAGTTTAATACAAGAAATAAAGATAAACTTGCCGTTCCAAGATTTAGGCTTGCAAAAACGAGAGGTTCATTTATGGGGAAAGGCATAGCCTTTATTAATAAAGTTCCACAACAAGTGATTGATCTTCCTTTGCATGAATTTAAAAACCATGTTAAAAAAACGCTCATGGGTAAAGGTTATTATAAAGTTGACGATTATCTTAAAGATCAAAATGCGTGGAAATGATGTATGTAACACATAACTTGCTAATATAAGTGCTTTATTGAAGTAATATAATGTCTATGTTGTTGCCAATAATTCTGTCACCCTTTTGTAATTATGTTACCCTGGTAACGATATATTCAAGTTTGTAAATATCGTTACTTATGGCTGTTACAGCTGATAAGTTTCTTGCGCCCGTTCTTCTTGTCAGCTAAAAAAGTCTGGAACGGGTGGTAGGAAAATATAGACGATTCAAAAGTACTTAACAATTAAGTTTATTTGAATAAAGCTTATTTCACTTTCACTTTCACTATCTCTTTCTAGGAGTTCACGGGAGACGAGGACGTGGATAAACTAATTTCAGAGTTCATTCGAAGGGAGGAAGAGAACTACGCCCTTTTCAACTACATCAACGAGGTGAACACTGAACTCAAAAACCTCAGCGACAATGTCAGCATGCTCCAGGAGAACATTTGTGAGTAGGTTGCACAAAAAGTTGCAAATCGATATCTGAGTATTTAGCCACTTTAAAATACGTATCAGGCACATCTAGTCTATATTAAACCAATTATATTTGTTTTAGCATCTATAACAATAATCAACCTAACAACGAATTTAACATTAAAATAGATAACTGCAACAGAACTGCAAGTACCGTTACTTGTGACTGTCCAATTATTAATAAGGTTGAACAAACGAAATATTTTGGTATTTTTGTGGATCAGCGATTGTCTTGGTATCCTCACTTAGAATATGTTATCACCAGAATCAGGAAGCTTACTTGGATATTTAAGAAGAAGGTATGTGGTACCGAGAGCGGCTGATGACTCGCAGAACTCGAAAAAGGATCTCCTCAGAGACATATATGTATCATTGGTTCAGTCTATCCTGATATACTGCATTCCTGTGTGGGGCGGGGCAGCTAAAAGTCATTTTTTGGATATAGAACGTGCACAGCGAAATCTAATTAAAGTCATGCATTTTAAAAAAAGACGTTTTCCAACGGATCGCCTTTATGAAATTAGTAAGTTACACTCTGTTAGGAAGCTTTATATCATACAATCAATTTTAAGGAAACATAAATCACTACCATATAATCCGGACATCACGAACAAAGGAACAAAACGTATGGTTGTGGATGTTCCGAGAATAAATACTGTATTTGCTTCTAGGGAATATAATCGGCGTTCGATACATCTTTATAACACAATAAACATGGAAATAGATATATATAGCAAGCAATACTGTGAGTGCAAAAGGCTACTCACTAAATGGCTAGAATCAAAAAATTATGATGATATTGAGGCTTTACTAAACTAATTATCTTCTTAAATTACACAAACCAAACAAACACATACACACAGGCACACACACACACACACACAGGCATACATACACACACATACACGCGCGTACAAGTTTTCTTTAGTCGTTTTTAGTATAATATAGTTGTTTATATAATTAAGGTAGTAAAAGTAAATAATAATAAGTAACTTAGTTCCTAAATTTAATATTTAAAAAGTCTTTATGATTTTAAGTTTTAAGTTTTTTATAATAACCCTTTTTCATGGAAGAGCGGTGCGATACAGGCCAAATGAGGCTTAAAAGTTGGCATCGGTCCTTACTATTTATAAAAATGTATTTCGTTAACGACAAATAAACTTCTTTTTTTTATATTTAATAGAGCCATGTATTTTTAAACAGTGAGTAGGTTGTACAAGGAGTTGCAAATCTGTATCTTATCATACTTTCACGTTCTCGTACTTATACGTATAACTATGAAATAGTCCGAACATTATAAAAACGTTCAAGCGTATGCATGTCTTTAAACCAGCCCCACACATTCTGATCCGATCCGAATTGCCGTATGTAATATGTCTTACATACGTCAATTCGGATCACAATCTATTGCGATAGATTTTGAAATTAGACAATTATCCCCCTATTTTTGAATCCTTCGACTGGCGTCGAGTGCTTGGTTTCTACTGATTTTCGTTCGACATTTGACATTCCATATTTTTGAATCACTCGACCGCAACAAGTGCCCTCACTCACCCACTCGTTTGCAGTCGAGCGATACGGTACGGCGAGCGATATTCTTTTCAACTAAAAAGCGAAGTTTTTTTTAAACAGCCAATAGAAACATGGATATTACGTTTCGTTTTCGTTGCGGTAGTTATCGGTTTTCTCTAAATTCTGCGTGGAACGGATAAAATCCATCATTTCGTATTCCGAAAACAAACGATTCAAAACTACGGAAAATCGGCGTCATGCGACTTGGAAGGCGAGTGTGACTTAAGTCGCATGCGACAAAACTATGTCATACGAGCGATTAAAAAATAGAGCCCCTGGTCACCTGTCCTAAATCGGACGGTGTAGACTGGGTTTAATATCTGTTGCATTGCAGCAGTTTGTTTTAAATTAAGTTCAGCGCTTACATACCTTGAAGTCCGTTTTAATACATATAGGTCGGTAATGATTACTTATTCTAAGATGTTACCTTTGAACGTGCCACCGACTGCCCGTCAAGGAAGGATGTAGACTCGTGCTGCGCCTGACCAGAATAATGCAGCAAATTATCGCACGCTCGGTTAGAAACAATCGAGAACTGCATATAAATCAATCAAAGATGGCTGGTTGGATGGTTACATGATGAGAAGAACTTTTTGTTATGTTTTTTATCGTTGTACCTATTAGTTAAATTACCAAGCAACGTGACGTTAAATTAAATATTGACGTTAGGAATTTTCTGTTATTTTAGAGTTAAAAGTTTTTTCGAAATACCTATAGGTAATTTATTATAATGATTTATTTTACCTTTTTTGTTAGATTCAATAGATCCGATTACTTTGTTTGTCACAGTGTGTGGAACTGTGGACAATCCATGGTCAAACGTGCTTGATTAATTTTCAGGACTATCATAGCAATAATATCTATAACTTGACAGACGAAGAGCGCGCGAAGCACCAAGCCAAGATGTGTAAGCAGCAGGACAGCATCGAGTCGCTGATACAAGCACTGGACGAGAAGCGAGCGGCCACCCGGCAGCTGCAGCTCACCTGCGACCGCAGCAGGGACGTACTAGCGCAGCTGTTGCAGCAGATACAGGCCTTGGCCATGTGAGTGTGGCGCCAACTAGTATTGACAGCATTTACACTTTAACTAGGTTTATACGAGAAGCGACCGGACTTTAACACCTGCAGCTCACCTGCAGGGAGGTGCTGGCGCAGCTGTTGCAGCAGATACAGGCCTTGACCATGTGAGTGTGGCGCCAAATAGTATTGACAGCATTTGCACTTTAACTAAGTTTATACGAGAAGCGAGCGGTCTTGAACACCTGCAGCTCACCTGCAGGGACGTGCTGGCGCAGCTGCTGCAGCAGATACAGGCCTTGGCCATGTGAGTGTGATGCCAACTAATATTAGCAGCATTTAGACTCTTTAACTAGGTTTATACGAGAAGCGAGCGGTCTTGAACAACTGCAGCTCACCTGCAGGGACGTGCTGGCGCAGCTGCTGCAGCAGATACAGGCCTTGGCCATGTGAGTGTGATGCCAACTAATATTAGCAGCATTTAGACTCTTTAACTAGGTTTATACGAGAAGCGATCGGTCTTTAACACCTGCAGCTTACCTGCGACCGCAGCAGGGACGTACTAGCGCAGCTGCTGCAGCAGATACAGGCCTTGGCCATGTGAGTGTGATGCCAACTAATATTAGCAGCATTTAGACTCTTTAACTAGGTTTATACGAGAAGCGAGCGGTCTTGAACACCTGCAGCTCACCTGCAGGGACGTGCTGGCGCAGCTGCTGCAGCAGATACAGGCCTTGGCCATGTGAGTGTGATGCCAACTAATATTAGCAGCATTTAGACTCTTTAACTAGGTTTATACGAGAAGCGATCGGTCTTTAACACCTGCAGCTTACCTGCGACCGCAGCAGGGACGTGCTGGCGCAGCTGCTGCAGCAGATACAGGCCTTGGCCATGTGAGTGTGGTGCCAACTAATATTAGCAGCATTTAGACTCTTTAACTAGGTTTATACGAGAAGCGATCGGTCTTTAACACCTGCAGCTCACCTGCAACCGCAGCAGGGACGTACTAGCGCAGCTGCTGCAGCAGATACAGGCCTTGGCCATGTGAGTGTGACACCAACTAATATTGACAGCATTTAGACACTTTAACTAGGTTTATACGAGAAGCGAGCGGTCTTTAGCACCTTTAGCTCACCTGCTGGGAGGTGTTGGCACAGCTGTTGCAGCAGATACAGGCCTTGGCCATTGTGAGTGTGACGCTAACTGATATTGACAGATTCTATCCACTTAAAACTATATAGATTTAGAAGGAATGACCACTGAAAACCTGCAAGCCCTTACCTTGGCCATCTCCATATTTATGCCAGTATGCCATTGACATCTAGCTAGTCTATCTACTTCTAGCTACTTTATTTATACCATATTTTGTGCAAATATAAATCTTATTCTTAAGGCCGTGAATCTGACCCTAACACAAAATACATAAAATTAGGTACTGCATTACTTGACTAGAACCAACAATATAATAATGAGCACAATCATAGTTTTTTAAATACCGCACCTAAACCACAGAATATATAATAGTACTAACGTACAGAAGTCGGACCCCGCGAGGACCATCAAATAATAAGCTACTCTCGCTGCACGGCAATAAAGTACAATTTCAAACTGCACAACGCTGCGTGGATAAAATTATATGCACCTACGAAGAAGAAAGAGAGGCGTCTCTTTCTGTCGCATAGCTCTGTCTCAACCGACACATTTCGGGGTTGCTACTCGCTAGTTACTGATATCATAGAAAACATTCGTTATGCCCATGAATAAACAATGAAATTACTATAATAGGTACCTACTTATAAAATAAAATAAATCTACCTAATAGGTGAGCTGAGCATATTTAAAGAGCATAAATAATAAGTATTTCTAAGTAGTTAGAGAAGCTCGATGGCGCAGTGGTATAGCGCCTGGCCCAACGATTGCGGAGGTTAAGCAACTTTTGCAAGGGTCAGTTATGGGATGGGTGAAAAAAATAGTATTTTTTAGCTTTTTTCTTTACTAGTGCCATATTTCGAACTTCGATAGAACTAAGTATGTAAATATGTATACAAAAAATACAATAAACTTTGGTAGGTACGTTAGTAATTAAGTATCAAAAACGAAGTGCATGCAGTTTCGCATTCGGCGTTTGACTGACTCGTTTCGTTGGTGACGTTCACGCGCTGCGCTCTCGTCGCTTGCACACGCCGCGCGTTTCGGTCGGCGCGGTGATATCCCTCGACAATGGCCCTCTTGGAGTGGGCCGCGAGCAGTAGGCTAATATAAAAGTTTAAGCGCGGAGTTATACCCCCCTGCCTAAACTTCCTGAGAGCCCAAAACAAATAATGTAGGAGTATCAACATTCCCTAAAAGACATTAGTGACCAATCGATTGGACATTATCTATAGGTACTTAACATTTGAATATGACACTCAAACAAGTCGCAATATAAATGACGATGCGTCATAACTTGTTTTAGATCAAATGACGATCAGTAACGATTTTTGTTCAGTGGCTTATCAGAAAGCTTATGCCACCACATGATTAACTGTGAAGAAAGTTTTGCTAAAACACTGTTATTTTTGGGGAGTTCTAATGACGTCATCGCGAAGTACGCGAACCTCTTTCACTTATTTTCATATCTATTAATATGATTCTATATTATATCAATAAAACTATAGGATTCAAACCTGTTACTGATCCTCATTAATCGATTAACAATGGATTTTCATACTTATTATGTATAGTTATTTGTGTTGTATGTTCTATCCACTAACGCCTTTAACGGGAATTTTTCTATCGACGAAACCTTACAAAATGTAGGTAACCATGTGCCCAAAATGCTCAAGATAGTCTTATTCGTAAAACCTCATAAACTGCCCATTTCTTTAATGGCCTAGAGAAAATTGCTTTATACTACACCTGCTCGGAAAGTACCTTGATACTTTATCAAATTTACGATAGAAAGTACGTCATTGCATATCGAACAAATATGCGGGGAGAAAACGCATTTGAGCGGGAGAGAAAAGTGTATGAAAATCCATTTCTTACGTGGTTTTTCTTTTTTAATTTTGGGTAAGACTATGCCCCGGTAACCTAAATATCAAAAGCCAAAAAGTTTTTACAGTGAGTTTTTATTTCCAAGTTCGCAAAATGACACTGGCCACTAGCTGTGTGTCGGATGGTGTCGGGCTGGCAGCGCGACCCTAAACAATTTGAAAAAAAGAACATGTTGAGGATTCAGTTTTCGTAGAAAGTAAAATAAAACTATCAAAATGATAAGTAGTGATAGTGATGATGAAGATTTTTTAACTCCGCCGCAGTTGAAGGAAATAGCAAAAATACTGATTGATAACCTTTTACCACAGAAATCAATTAAAAAATATAATAAAACTTATGACGATTTTTTGGAATGGAAAAGTGTTACATTAAGCTTCACTAACTGCAACAATTTCAATATAAATTTCAATTAGTAAAGATTTAGTTTTTTATTTTCCTCGTAGGTGTAGTATAAAGCACTATGTATCACTCGAGAGAAAGTGCGATTCCCGATCTCGGGTGTTTTAAAGCCCGAGCCGTAGGCGAGGGCTTCAAACGACACCCTCGACGGTAATCGGTCTCTTTCTCCTCTCGGTGAACAATGTACTATTTTGCGATAAAGCCGCCAAATTTCTCACTCTTTGTATTTGTCCTTGTCTTATTTTAACACTATGGTGAACAATATACTTATTCTTTTGTTCACCTGTTATGAACTGTACCTTAGCCAAAGTATAAAGGTTCTATTACTTAGGTCCTAAAGTTCTGTTTTCATCACCCAGGTCGGCGGACTGCGACGCTCTGCTGTTGGTAAAGCTACTGGGCAAGGCGCTCGACATTAGCATTATCACAGATAATATAATACTATACTATTACCAAAACATACCTTTTATGAACTATTTTTTATTTAAGGTTTTACTACCAAGGTCCTAAAGTCCTCTTTCCAATACCCAGGTCGGCCGACTGCAATTCCTTACCGTTGCTGAAGCTACTGGGCAAGGCGTTCGACGTGAGCGTCACCAACGCACGCCTTTATATCAAGAGCTTGGAGAAGAAGATTATGGAGACTGTGGACGTCATCAGAATGGATGAGGTGACGTCATTTTATTTTACACTAGCTTCTGCCCGCAACTTCGTCCGCGTGGATATTCGAGAAAATCTTAAGGGAACTTTAACCAGGACAAATAGTATTCCATGTTTTAATTTCATCAAAATCTGATCAGTCGGTTTCACGTGATTAGGCGGGTACCCACCAAGTGCGCTGCCCCCTTTTCCTCTCCCCCTCCCCTTCCCTCTCATTCGCCCCTCCACTTCCCTCTCACTCAGTAATATTTAATTTTCGTAACAGTGCTTTCTTTCTTTTGAAGATTGGATTGCTCTTTTGTGAGTCTACCATCTTTAAAAAACCTTAATAGACTGATATTAGTGACTTTATTGTGTGTACCAGGCATGGCAGCGTGCTAGCGAGAGCAAAGAACGTACGCCACCTTCATCGCGTCGCCGCCCTAAGAAGATAGTACCCGCCCGCCGCGCACAAGCCGTGCACGCATAAATACTCTTTAACACCTTGATTTAAGGTCGTATTCCGCAAAAGAAAAGGATGAAGGCTTTCATAGAAGATTTCCGATGCAATTTGTTCATTATGTAACGACTAGGTTTGCTTATATCTTAGGAATTAGGAGTTAGTTTCGAGTAATTAGTAGGAATCTTTCTCTATGCTAAGAAAAAAAGGAAGATAACGTAATATACATGTAACTGTTACTTAGTGACGTCATTATAGTGTTATAAACCTCATTTTGAAGGCGAGTATGTGCTCAAGGCAATATTGATTTGACTAATCATCACAGAGTGCTTGCATTATTTCACACCTACTGTTAAATTATTGCTCCGTGCATGGTATTTACTTGTTTTATATTGGACCTCATGAATTTCGACATAAAAGTTTAGAAAAATAATTATTGAGGTTCATAACTTAGGATTCATAACTGTACCTACTTTTATCAAGTCACTTGTATCAAGGCAATTTAGAATATTATCTTAAAAATACTATATTTGTCCCTGTAACAAACTGGCTCATTTTAATAAGTGTTTATTATTGTATAACAGCAATAATTAATAAAAAAAATAGTAGTGAAAAGACAGTAAGAGCATTTTTTCTATTTTTATTCCTATAATTTCATTCCCATGGAGTAGAATTCAAGATTAACTGTTAAGATCAATAAAAAATATATTAAAATACATACTAATTTAATTCGTTTCTTTGAACACATTATTCTTATAAACTAAACTTAATTATGTTATGTACTTATTAACAATATCAATTATTGTACGTTTGTTTGTCAATCACACAATCCGGAATGTTCTGGAATTTGACGTCATCTGCAAGTATATTTTACGTGAATTAAATTTTGAAATTATCATTCCTTTTATGAAAACGTGCAACTTATTTCTAAGTAGAAAAGCTAAATTTTAACTGTCATTTATTATGTGATTAACACCCGTATTTACAAACATTACTGAGTTTCGTTCTCACAGTGCCCGCGGACGCAACGCACAGCATTCCAACTACCAATCACACGTGTACGTAACACGCACGTAAAACAAACGAACCAATCACAGAGCACTAGCTATTTGAACGCAGTGCGTTCGCATAGACAAGGGTCGTTTGGGTATTGTTCTTGAATACGGGTGTTATAAGCATTAATTTGCGTGCGATCTGAATCGGATTGAATACGGGTGTTGCTTATGAATATGAATGCTTATAAGCATTAATTTACGTGCGATCTGAATCGGATGCGATGCGATGACAACATACATGAACAACGCCTCCTAACTTACTTTTATTTAAACTTTGTAAAATAATGCCTATTGATGTCAAAGTAAATTATATGATAGCTTTAGAACAATTTGAGTCGGACATGAATAAAGAAATAAGCTTATATACATATAACCAGACAATCTAAAAAAATTAAGTACAAAGAGCCAGATACAGGTAATTATTATAAACAACGGACAAGATCTTATGTTACCCCTAGAATATTTAATAAACTCGGTTTAATCAACAATAATTTAAAGTCCAAGTATTCTATAAAAAAATATTTGAAGAATGCTTTCTCAGATTTATATTAATAAGTAGCTAATCTGTATGCACTCTGTTTAATGTTTCTTGTTAGGTTACTTTAAATTAACTCCAACACCTATATTGTATGTCTTTTGTTAAGAACTAGAGCATAGTTTTATATTTCGCCGACAAACTGTTATGCAGTTTGGCGAAAGTTAATTGTATTATTTTTTTCTATGTTTTTCAGTAATAAATAAATTAAAAAAAAAACAAGTGGTAACCTTTTCAATATTCGAATGAAAGTCACAATAAGTGTGTGAAATTGATATTTCACAACACCTCGATTGTCTATGGTTAGCGACATCTTACGTCAATGACATACAAATTATTTTGACGATCGATGGGTTGGTTGATTATGTGTGTTTTGATCTTTTTTTTAATTGATTACTTATGGAAACATACAGCTTTAAATAGTAGCCAAAAGAGTTTCCACCACTAAATAGTACATTACGTTGAACTCACAAATTATGTAAGCAAACAGATGTAAGAAATTATTAAGTAAATAATGATATTACAACAAACAAGTTTCTTTCTTTAAGGCGAGGCCAGTTCACGAAATTTACTCTTTCACTATGTCTATAGAATAAGGTTGAATATTGCATAACTTTAATTGACGCTTCGTCAGAAATTTGACCAATTTTAGTACATTTTTATTGATTTCTGAAATACTGGATCATTTATTAAAAATGTACCCGGTTATTGTGTTAGATCGATAAAAAAGCTATCCTTTTTGCATAAAAAATCATATCACTGTCGTTGAAAATTACGAAATCTGACGATTTGAAATTTAGTTTTATAAGTTTTTAGGGTGTTAATCAGAATTTTTTCACAGAGTTACCATGCCATTTTTCAATATTCTGTTCGGTTAATTTGCTTCTTTGTTTCTTTTTCAGTCTACAGTAATTTTTGTGAAGTAGAATTTTACATCAGTTCTTCACATTGGAAGTTCAAAAATCAGACTTTTCATCAGATCGTGAACTGGCCTCGCCTTAAGCGGCGTTTATACATATTGGCGAAAACTCGACGTAAAACTCATGGTATTTTGAAACAAGCTTACCTTCACTCCTGTATCCTGACGGGGATTCCCCTGGCCACCATGCTGCTGGCGATCATTACGTAGCTGGTGGAGCCCCGCGCGCGGCACATGGCTCTCAGTAGGTCGCGCTCTCCAGGCACGGGCCCTTTGCTTTCAACTTCTGTATCTGGGAACGAAATGGGACGTTTCAATATTTTTTGTGGGAAAAAACAAAGCTTCGATTAGATTAAGGCGAGGCCAGTTCACGATCTGATGAATGAAAGGATTGATTTTTGAACTTCCAATGTGAAGAACTGATGTAGAATTCTACTTCAGAAAATTTACTGAAAAAGAACCAAAGAAACACAATAACCGAACAGAATATTGAAAAATGGCTTGGTAACTCTGTAAAAAAATCCTGAATAAAACCATACAAACTAATAAAAATAAATTTCCAATCGTCAGATTTCGTAATTTTCAACGACAGTGATATGATTTTTTATGCAAAAAGGATAGCTTTTTTATCGATGTAACACAATAACAGAGTACATTTTTAATAAATGATCCAGCATTTCAGAAATTAATAAAAATTAACTAAATTTCGTCAAATTTCTGGCGAAGCGTCAGTTAAAGGTATGCAATATTCAACCTTTTTCTAAAGACATAGTGAAAGAGTAAACTTCGTGAACTGCCTCGCCTTAAGGTACAATCGTGTTTTAATGGTATTGCTTTTTCACAAATTCTCGTATTTGCAAAAACAAAGTTTGACTTCTTAAAAATGTATGGGAAAAGATTTGAGTTTTCTGACTTTTAGTACTCTAACCTGGGTTGGGCCAATAGAAGTTTTTGATCAAAATTACACACAGGATCGATTGGCATAAAAAAATAGTGTAAAATAGCAAATTTTCTTGCTAACTGTACATTTTCTGTAAATGGGGACTAAAATTACACAAAAAAATATGGATATAGTCTTTTAAATTTGAGATTTTTGCATTCACAATGCTATTATTATACAATACTAAATAATATACTAGAAAAAACACGACTCGCACCAGATCAATACTCAGACGGGAATCGAACCCGCGACCTTTGGATATCCTATTTAAAAAAGGAGATGATAGTGATATGGGAAATTACAGGCCCATCACACTTATACCTGTAATATCAAAAATATTTGAAAAAGTGATGGCTATACGTCTCTACTCTTTTATCACCAAGTATAAAATTATTAAAAAACAACAGTATGGTTTTCAGGAAGGAAAATCGACTGCACTAGCTTGTTTTACTTTAATAAAAAAAATTATAGAAGGTATCAATGAAAAAGTCCCAACCGTAGCAGTATTTCTTGACATGTCAAAAGCTTTTGACCACGTAAGTCACGAAATACTGTTACAGAAGCTTCATGACTATGGTGTAAGGGGAATCGCTCACAAATGGTTCGCTAGCTACTTGGCAAATCGTCAACAATGTACCGAAACAACGCGTACGCTTCCGTCCGAGTCGCCAAGTTGTCGAATTCAAACAAAAGTAAAAATCAGATCAAAATATCGTCTAATAAGTAATGGCGTGCCTCAAGGCAGTATCTTGGGACCTTTACTTTTTATATTATACATAAACGATCTTCCCGATATAACTACCAATAATTGTTTCCTATTTGCAGATGACTGTACACTTCTGTTTCAAAATAAAAATATTGACGAACTTGAACATGACATTAATGATACTCTTTTTGACATAATCAATTGGATGAATAAAAATGACCTTAAAATTAATATATCGAAAACGAAAGCAATTCAATTCCATACATATAAAGCGAAAAAACTTAACATTGACATACACTATAATAACAATAAAATTGACATCGTAGATAACACAGTATTCTTAGGTATAAATCTAGATGAACATTGCAATTGGAAAAAACATATAGACAGTCTCTGCACTAAACTAAATAAATTTGTATTTGCACTGAATAGAATCAAAAATATAACGTCTTTTCAAGTAGCCTTACAGGCGTACCACGGATACGTCTCTTCTTTACTGCGTTACGGCATAATAATATGGGGCAACAGTGTAGATTTAGACAGAGCTTTTAGAGCACAAAAGAAGTGTATTCGTGCCTTATGCCAGATAAAAGAAAGAGATTCATGTAAACCCCTATTTCAAAAACATAGAATACTACCTCTACCATGTATATATATATTAGAACTATGCTTGTTGGTTAAAAAGCACCCTGAATACTTTGTAAAATGTAGTGAAAAAAACGATAATTTACGAGCATCGAGAAAGAATCAACTAGTAATACCTAAATCTAATCTAACTATATTTCGTAAAAATGTATATTATATGGCTATCAAAATATTTAATAAACTACCGCTGGACATTATCAATCAACCAATAGAGAAAAATATTTTCAGGAATAAATTATTTAATTGGCTCCTACAGCACAGTTTCTACTCGACCAAGGAATATTTGGAGAGAAAAAAATGACATCTCTACTTAATCTGACTTATTAATGATAATTTTGCATAATTGACATTTAATTTTGAATATGAGATTTCTGTTGACAATTTTGTAATTTATTGACGTCTTAAAATAGCAATAGGTACTTAGTAGTAATAATATTTACTATAGATAGCTGACACTTACTAACATTTGCATGCCTACAGACTTAAGGCAGAATATTGTTGAAACTTTATTTAAAACATTGTCACCAATCTCAATGTAATGTACACAATATTGTGCAAATAAATATTCTGATTTCTGATTTCTGATTTCTGATTTCCGGTCCAATGCTCTGACCGCTGAGCTACCGAGTCACTAGTGACATCGTCGAATTTCTTCTAATATATCCTACTCTCCTATATATATTCCTCACATTGGTGATATAACGCTGGCTTGCAGCGTAAGAGTAGGATATACTAGAAGAAATTCGACGATGTCACTAGTGACTCGGTAGCTCAGCGGTCAGAGCATTGGACCGGATATCCAAAGGTCGCGGGTTCGATTCCCGTCTGAGTATTGATCTGGTGCGAGTCGTGTTTTTTCTAGTATATTATTTAGTATTGTATAATAATAGCATTGTGAATGCAAAAATCTCAAATTTAAAAATTATATAGCTATTTCAACTTAATCGATTGCCAAATATCTGGAAAGATATTTCAATTGAATGTCGAGGTAATTCCTCACATTAGTGAAATAACGCTGGCTTGCAGCGTAAGAGTAGGATATACTAGAAGAAATTCGACGATGTCACTAGTGACTCGGTAGCTCAGCGGTCAGAGCATTGGACCGGATATCCAAAGGTCGCGGGTTCGATTCCCGTCTGAGTATTGATCTGGTGCGAGTCGTGTTTTTTCTAGTATATTATTTAGTATTGGATATAGTCTCTTAAGACCATTTTCGTATAGCTGCAACGGTTAAGGTACTTCCCTTGCTCCGCTGTATACATGGTTATTAGGGTTCATTCCCGGGAATTCTCGAGCCGACAATTCCCGGGTAATCGTTGGGTTTTGTTCCCGGGAAATTAAGCTCGAGAAAAGTCGAGAACTTGAGAAATCAACTCGAGAACTCGAGGTTTCAGGTGTTCTGGTTTGTGTTTTATTATTATCAAAATTGAGATATAATCTTTTGAATGTTACTATTGTTCTTTTCTCACCTAAAATACCTAACTAACGATACATAATACTACTTAGATAATATTTCCTATTTTTCTAGAACAACAAATACATTTATTTTTTTCAAGCTTTTGTTTTCTAACTTAACTTGTATGTTTTTCTTATGTTAACATGTTAAATGAAATTAATAAGTATGTTATTTAGAACGTGTGTGTGTATGTATGTGTGTATGAATTGTGTTGTGTGTGATTTCAGATGTTGTTTTATTGATCTTGCAAAGTTTTATGTTGATTTTTTCCTAAATAAGGCCCTTATAGCCGTGAACTAGAGCCGCCAATTCATTTATTATTATTATACGTAAACCAGAGCCCTATTGCATAACAAAATACATGCTAATATTTTTTGTGATTTTCCGTAGAAAATTACTAATAATATTAGCTTGTAATTTGTTATGCAATAGGCCCCAGGTCAATATAAAAAAAAGGAAACGACCATTCCCTCTTAAATTGTCTCTAATATTTTTTTTTAACTCTTCAACACTTTTCATTCTTCCTGTAAGTTTAAAAATCTTGAAATAAACTTAAATTTAAACCTGGTTGTTTCCTTTTTTAAATATTTACTTGGTTTACGAGTAATCAAAATGAATGTTTTGGTGGCGCTAATTGACCTATATAAGCCCCTTAACCTGCCAAAAATGGTGCTTGATTTTAATTATAAGTCAACGTGATACCGTTTCAATGTTTTCTGAATTTTCTCATTTTATTTGAAAGAAGCTCATTTTGTTGAAAACTGTCAAGTTTTATGATTATTTTGATACTTTTAGTGACAGGAAGACCACTTAATATATTTATTGATTTAAAATAGGATATTTTTTATGATACATTTTTAATTCTGTGAAGGATTTTTCACATGACTGCCCAAAAAGGAGTGTAATATCTGTTTATTTCATTATTTGAACCGGAAAGATATGCAAAAACAACTTAAATGTAAATTTCTCGACAACCCGAGAAGACCCGAGAAATTGGCATCGAGAATTCTCGAGACCCGAGAAACTGATAAGCTCGAGAAATCATGAATCCTAATGGTTATTTATAAAACACCATCAACCTCGCAGAAGCCGATTATCATCATAAAAGAAAAAAAACGCATTTTCATTAAAATCTCAATCAGCAGTTCGGACATTTGTGTGGAAAGTCGATTTTTTTTCGGAAAGTCGTACAACAAACCTTGTTTATGTTGTTAGTTATCTACTCCTGCGAAGTTGTTGGTGTTATACAAAAAACCCTGTATTATAATAATGATTTATTTCAGGCAAAAGACCCATAGTACAAATTACAATATTACAGTGTGTATTAACTCTCTCACCGAGCGTTCCCTGGCTCCAGGCTTGCTTGCCCACGTGCGGCCAGGGTAAGGGCGCCGTAGATGGCACCATTACTGACACCAGTGTGCTGACCATCTTGTCTACCTCGAGGTCAGTCACCTCCCATAGCATACCGACCACCATGGGGCTGGAAAGACGAAGATATTATGGGAATATTGATGCACACTTGTGTTTAAGGTTGAAGTTGAAACGAAGAGAAGAAAATGTCTAAGGAGCTGGTTGCAGTCTAACAGACCCGCAGTCCGAGAAAATCGTTACTTGCCCGTGGTCCCCTAGTCTAAGTTCCTCTTGGTACCCCAAGCGAAACTTAGACTCGGGGCACTAATAAATATTTTAGCCTATGGGGTGTACCACGGACAATAACTCACTAAAACTGAAAATATATTTAATAAGAAGATTGTTATTCAGGGGGTTCCACGGGCGAAAAATATTTGCTATGAGACCTAGACTGGAGGACCACCGGTAACTAGGGAAGCAAGGTGAAATTAGACTAAGGGGACCACGGGCAAGTGAAGGAGAGAATGCACACTGCGCGGGCCCGAACGGCGCCTTGTACTACTACACTATGGCACACAATATGACACACTCAGACACATCTGCCGGCCACATGCAGGTGATGATGAGCGGCGGGCGGCGGCGCCCTCGCAGGGGCTGGTTGCAGTCTCACGGAGCCGCAGCCCGAGAGGATGCACACGGCGCGGGCCCCGACTACTATGGCACACAATATGACACACTCACACACACCTGCCAGCCACATGCAGGTGATGATGAGCGGCGGGCGGCGGCGCTCTCGCAGGGGCCGGTTGCAGCCTCACGGAGCCGCAGCCCGAGAGGATGCACACGGCGCGGGCCCCGACGGCGCCCTCTACGCCAGCGCCGCTGCCGCTGCCGTTGGCGAAGTGGCAGCCGTCGCCGTGGCCGCAGTACCTGTGGCGACATCGATAGCGACCGTTTGGTATGACAAAATAATTCAAAAAATCTATAGCCAGTGTCACTCGGGATGATGTTACGATTCTAACGACACCCCATACATTCAAATCCGTTGAGGCATTTAGAAGTTATGGTGAAATAAAGAAACTCACATACCCACAAACATACATGAACCTGAACACGTCATTGTACTATTACTATTTATAATTTAAGAACTACTCAATGCAATGTGCCTTATCACGTACGACATAAGGTTCGCGTACGTATCGATGACGTCATAATGACCCCCCAAAATAACACGGCCTTACCACAAAACACTGTTTAACACGTGTTTAACTAAAACACTGTTTAAATGTGATGCTGTCACTTTTTTGACAATATTGTTTGAAAGAGATGGCATCACATTTAAACAGTGTTTTTACTAAACAGTGTTTTAATATCTTTTGTGGTAAGGCCGACAGTGTTTTAGCTCGCATAGCTTCTCAGGTTTAAGATATCGTAAAAAAAAATTCACAGTTAATCATGTGGTGGCATAAGCTTTCTGATAAGCCACTAAACAAAAATCGTTACTGATCCTCATTATGTTGTCTAAGTATTATTTATTGAAAGATTCAGCTATTTTGCTGATATTCTTCTTATTAATCTGTCTAAACAGAAAGTCTTAGGAGATCGAGTGTTGGACAATGGTTCCCACATTACCAGTCGCCCTCTTCGTTACGTGGTGTTACTATGAAAGTGAAACTAGCTTTTATAACAAATTGTTACTTAAGCCACACCTCGTTTAATTTATGCAATCTGTATGACGGCTATCATTTGCGCCGGTGCGCACTGAAAACTAGGGTTACTACAGGAATCGTGTCGCCTCACACACACAAATAAACAAATAGGTTTTTAACCGACTTCCAAAAAAGGAGTAAGTTCTATGTTCGACTGTATATTTGTTTTTTTTTGTGTATGTCCACCGATTACTCGAAGACGGCTGGACCGATTGAAATGATAAAAATACGTCTATTGAAGTCGGGTGGGGCTTTTAGAATAAAAAAAAGGAATCTGTACTCCAGCCCCACCCGACTTCAATAGATGTATTTTTATTATTACGAATATTATTTCTTGCTTTTTAGAGGTTGGTTTTTTGAAGTCGGTTTTTTGTTTTTTTTTAAACAATTTTTTCAGCATTTAAACAATAAATATGTATTTACCGGTGATAAGAAAAGTTTGCATGAGTGATATTAATTGTTTTGCTTTGCTTTTTGCAACTTAAATTAATGCCGCTGTGCACGAAAGTTTACAGCTGTTGGCGCACGCGACTAAACGAGCACACGATTCGGTAGAACTCGCGGGGAGGGGTGAGGTAATTGATTCTAGGGCGGGGCGTTAAGGCGAGGCCAGTTCACGAAATTTACTCTTTTACTATGTAGGTTGAATATTGCATAACTTTAATTGACGCTTCGTCAGATTTTGACGAATTTTAGTACATTTTTATTGATTTCTGAAATACTGGATCATTTATTAAAAATGTACTCGGTTATTGTGTTAGATCGATAAAAAAGCTATCCTTTTTGCATAAAAAATCATATCACTGTCGTTGAAAATTACGAAATCTGACGATTTGAAATTTAGTTTTATAAGTTTTTATGGTGTTATTCAGGATTTTTTTACAGAGTTACCATGCCATTTTTCAATATTCTGTTCGGTTAATTTGCTTCTTTGTTTCTTTTTCAGTCTACAGTAATTTTTGTGAAGTAGAATTTTACATCAGTTCTTCACATTGGAAGTTCAAAAATCAGACTTTTCATCAGATCGTGAACTGGCCTCGCCTTAAGTGACCTTTCTGTACGTAGTACTTATACAGGGTTATTAGTAAAACACCAACAACCTCGCAGGAGTAGATTACCAACATCATAAACAACAACATTTTGTTCTACGACTTTTGATAATTCGTTAGATTTTACTTTCATACAAAAAAATATCATTTTAATTTACCGTTCGTATGTTCATTACTCTACGCGCGACCCGCCCGCCCCGCCCCCGCCCCGCCCGCTATCCATAGACGTAAAAAGTGTCTAACAGTACAATAAAAACTTAAAAAAATCATTTTGGTGAATGTATTGAGTTATGATAAAAGTCGTAGAACAAACGTAGTTGTTTATGATGTTGGTGATCTACTCCTGTGAGGTTGATGGTGTTTTACAAATAACCCTGTATATCTATTATGTGGTACGAGACACGCAGTTGTTCTCACGGTCTACGAGCGTCTGTGTGTGAAAAACCTGATTTTTATCAAGTTTTAACGAAGGGATTTATAAAGGTGAACTCACAGGAATACGTCCGCTCGGGTGAGGTACCGCAGGAACTCGTCGGGCGGCGGCGGCGCGCCCACGTGCCCGCTCCACCCACTACACCAGTACTGCACGAACGAACTCATACGCTTCTCCATACGATCCAGGTTCTTTTCTATAATAAAAAAAAACTATTTTCATTCAATAGCTAATCCCGGTCGAAGATTCCCTAGGGATTTTCCGAATGTCATCATAAGTTTACAAAATGTTCTTTCGCTTCTAGAGTTACATGTTTCATCCTATCAGTGTGCAAATTAAGCGAGTTTATAGGTAAAAGTCGCGGGCGATTTAAATTGAACATTATATCACAGTTTAGTTATAATAGCACAGTGTTATAATCAATAATAAGTTTACAAAATGTTCTTTCGCTTCTAGAGTTACATGCTTCATCCTATCAGTGTGCAAATTAAGCGAGTTTATAGGTAAAAGTCGCAGGCGATTTTAAATAATTGTACGTTATATCACAGTTTAGTTATAATAGCACAGTGTTATAATCCATAATAAGTTTACAAAATGTTCTTTCGCTTCTAGAGTTACGTGCTTCATCCTATCAGTGTGCAAATTAAGCGAGTTTATAGATAGACGTAAATGAGACAATGTTGGTAGGTACCTATCTAACTTACGAAAATAATGTTTGTAAACTAACCGAAAAATAATCTTTAAACTTAGGGCTGACCCACATCTGTAAGCATAGGCACACACACTCGCATTTTTTCATTCACTATCCTTTTCTGTCCCTCAGGAACGTCGTTTGCTAGAGCGAGAAGGATAGCGTAAGTGCATTCTTGTAAATTACGTTCCTAAAGGATACAGCATGAAAAATGCGATTCTGTCAATAATACTCACCCGGGTTAATAACATATTTGCCCTCTTCAGCTTTCGTGAAAAAATACCCGTCGATGACGTCACGCTCGTGCAGCTTATACAAGTAGTATAGGAAGTGGATGTTCTCCACTCGGGAGACCGGGTGCTGGTTGATTATGGGGAGAGTCTCCCACGGAAATGTGTCTAGGGCCTATGGTGATGGAAATAAGATTTGAAATGATAAATAAAACATTTATGTAAAACAAATGGGACAATCACCCGCACAGATAAAGAATGGGATTAGAAACGACGTCGTTCATATTCACTGCTCGCTCGCACACTAAACGCCACACCTATCGCTCTCTCAGTCACACTCGTTGTGGTAAGCGCGGTGAGCCGCCATTTTCAATCCCATTCTTTATCTGTGCTGGCTTAAGCATGACCACTGCGACTATTTCTCGATACTTATCTCGCGATAAAAGTCCCGCTCACTCACATCAGTGCTGTGTGAGCAGGATAGACATCACGCTTCGAACGCAATTTGTCATGCTAGGCTAACAGGACAAGAATTAAACACTTCATTAACTATTTTAATATCCATGAGGACAGATAGTGGATAGTATTTGGATAGGTAGTGTTTGAATTTAAAAGTGGAACAGAATTTCTATATTACCTATTTATGAACAAAATTTTAATCTCTTGCGCATCTTGTGTATCTAACCCTACTCCCTCTTTTGAACATAACTTTGAATAACAATTGTTATTATAATTTTGCAGTAAGGAGAGACTGCGAACTGCGAACAATGATTTTGACTTCGAAATAATACAGTGATTTCTTTTAGAATTAAAATGAAGATCATTTAGCAAGTCACTATGACTCGCTAATACGCCAAATTACGCAAACAATAAATGACTAAACGCCAGACTAAACTTACCTCATCAACTATTAATATAACTGGATGTCTCTTCGCCTTCTTCATGCATGCCCATTCGTCATTCTCTTTAATCTGTGTTGCCACTTGCGAAAAAGCTTTTATACCATCTACAAGTGTAAAATTGTGGATAGCTTCAAAACACTTTGAAAGACACTTTAAACATAATTCATTTAGGAACTTGAACTCTTTTGTGCAATTGCCAGATTTGCACTCTGATGTGTTTAGCACTTGTCTTATTTCCTCAGTGTTGCCATGTTCGGTTAGAATTCTTCTAATACAAGATTTTATCTGATGAGATGTCATTGTATAACAGCTTCCTATTAAATTGTAAAGGAGAACTTTTTGTTTTAAGTTTAATTTAACAAATCTGCAACAAGTTGAAATGTTATTAAATAACTGACTGAATAGATATAATAAATCAAAGCTAATTACATATAACAATTATGTTAGTCAAAATAACTAGCACAGCCAACCGATTTTAGTCTTTATTTCAATGGCATAGGAATCATAACTCACCCCCAATCAGATATCGCAATGTCCACCAGCTTTATTATTTTATCTGTCAAACTGGAATCAATGAGTTTTCCTGTGAGTAGACTCCCAAAACCTCCCAACCATTCTTTGTCCATTACGTTTATTACACTCTAAAACGAAATCAACTAATAGATTAAATAAGATGAAAATAGGGTGGCCAACAAAACTATATTTTATGGGAGGCTCCGTTTTTCAGATAGCCATACATGGTCTTTTTTTAACGCTGTCCTGTATTTTTATTTGAAACCCGTAATTTAAGATCACATGTACTGTAAATGAGCACACATGGTTGGTCACCCTAGATCACAGACCAAACAACAAGTGACCCTAAATGAAAACACAAAATAATGTTAAAGAAGTGCAGCTGGAAATAAATCGCATATTTTCGTGCACACATAGATATCACGTACAGTCGCGGAGGGCAGCACTCTGCCACTCTTAGAGCCAAAATTGCTTGCGCTAACAAATTAAAAAATAAAAAATTGTTTAAAAAAAACAAAAAACCGACTTCAAAAAACCTACCTCTAAAAAGCAAGAAATAATATTCGTAATAATAAAAATACGTCTATTGAAGTCGGGTGGGGCTTTTAGAATAAAAAAAGGAATCTGTACTCCAGCCCCACCCGACTTCAATAGACGTATTTTTATTATTACGAATATTATTTCTTGCTTTTTAGAGGTAGGTTTTTTGAAGTCGGTTTTTTGTTTTTTTTAATTTTTAATTTTTTATTTTTTTATTTTTAGTGTAGGTACCTTGTAGATAAGGTATATTATATATGTAGAAAAATCGGCTCAGCCAAACGTAAGATAATCGCGGAGAAACATACTTAAATACGGGTCAAACTGAGAACCTCCTTATTTAAGTCGGTTAAAAAAATACACTTAAGATATCCCTCTTCCAACAAAAAAATTATTATCTTATTCAGTTCATAAACAAAGAAGTAATACGACCAATCATCGAGGTAATTCACACAAAATCATACTATTTTCGTGCTTTTTTCAAAATTACTTGAAAAGTACTAAACCGATTTCCAAATTTTTAAAAATGGGACCAACTTGGGAGTGTACCTAATGTAATAACGTTTGAATCATTTCAATCGGTCCAGCCGTCTTCGAGTAATCGGTGGACATACAAAAAAAAAATAACAAATATACAGACGAACATAGAACCTCCTCCTTTTTTGGAAGTTGGTTAAAAACCCTTCATAATAGAGATTAATAAAATTGCTATCTCGCTTTTGCGCATCGAACTGTCGCGGTCATGCGTGATGCTATTGGCGATGGTGTGTGCGTGGCTTTGAGCCGTGGCTTCGGATTGGCGTAACGCACGTGTGGGCGGGGCGTAGTAGATATTGCAATGAAAAACTGTTTAAAGTATTTTGTTTGCAAAGTGGCACACCGGTCACCGTTTTCATCAGTTTCTACGTTACGCAGTCACGTCTTGACTACTCAACCGATCATCATGAAATTATGCAAATATATTGTATAAAAGGACATCGGGTACCTTTCATCCCGAAAAAGGAACTGCCCCCCTAGCCAAAGTAACATTTGCAAATTTTCGTTATCGCTTCGCTTCGAAACAAACATGGAGTTGACGTTTTAAAATTCGATTGTTAACGAAACCTTATGTCAATCCCATACATGTTTCGAAAGCGAAGCGATAACGAAGATTTGCCTATGTTACTTTGGCTAGGCCCTCTGTTCTCGGGGGATAAACAAAATACTATCCATGCAGACAAAGTTGCAGGCGGTCGCTAGTATAAAATAATATATACCTTCATTCTTAAATCAATGTCTTCCCTCCTACTCCAATAGTTCTGGACCAATCTTTTGTTATTTAGGAACTGAGCATTGTCTATAGTTTTATAATTATCTTCTAATAAAGAAAATAGTTCTGTAAAAAGAGGCTTTTCTCCTTCTGCAAAGTAAAAGTTAAAATCCATGAGTTTTGTAAACTATTCATGCCATGTTATAAAAATTGACGCGCTTACTTCTGGGCAAAAACTGAAAATCAGTGCTTTGCTTTAATTAAAGCAAAAATATCACTGAGTTTTTGCCTTTTTCTGTCGATGCGGCACTAGTTTTTTTTTCTTCTTTATGTTATGTAGTCAATTATCATCTGTGTATGTATGTGATGGAAATAAACGATGTATCTATCTATCTTATCGAGGAGCTCGATGGCACAGTGGTTTAGCGCCTGGCCCAGCAGTTGCGGAGGTTAAGCAACTTTCGCAAGGGTCGGTCATGGGATGGGTGACCAAAAATGTAATTTCTCGAGCTCCACTACAACTACATTTGCAGTCGCTAACACCCACCAATCCGCATTGTGCCCGCGTGGTGGGTTAAGGCACATCCTTCTTATCCACCCATAAGGAATGTCTGTGCCCCAGCATTGGGGGATATTAAAAATGTATGATGGTCATGTAAAATAAAGAAAAATAAAAAGTTACCTTTTGTAACATTAGCAGGTATGCTGACAGTCATAGGTCCAAATTCAGTCTTATCTAAATAGTCATTGGAGAAGATAGTCAAGTACAGAGAATTTATCTCAATTTTGTACTCGATTTGCGGCTTCAAGTTCTCATTTGGATTGTACGGTGCTGTCAATTGAACTACAGTCCACTCTGGAAAAGAGATTTTGTATAAAACAAAATGCAAAATCTATGACCATAGAATTGTAAAAAAACACGTATTTTTTTCAGAAAGCACTGACTAATTAAAAAGTCTAACGGCCGAATACTCAAAGGCTTCTTAGCTAAAATCTTAAGTTAAGGTCTCCTTAACTTTAAGGAAGCTGTCAGTTTCATAGAGTTTCTGTCAAATCTGACAACTATTTTTAATCTAAGGTGGCCTTAACTTTAAGATTTGTTTGAGTATTTGGCCGTAAGCCATTTTATTTTATATCTTACATACCTTTTGGTAATTGATTCAATATCTTCTGAAAGTTGTCAACATTGTTATGTGGACCAAATCTTAAATATTTCTTATGAAAAGGTACCTCTTCAGTTACATTTAAACATTGAAAGGTTTTTGTGAGGTCTGGTGTGTCTTTTGATAAAAAATATATCAACTTTTCTTCTTCCTTTGAGCTAAAAATAATATCTATAATTAATATTAAATTAACATAATTATAAGTTATAAATAGTATAATGGGATTTAATGCTTCTTCTTATTTTAAATGATTGCACATGGTAAGATGTAAAATAGATTTAACTTACATAGAATTGTTGTTTATAACTTCTTGTAGAGGTTTTATGAACTTTGTAACTTTGTAAAGTTTATTATCTGAAAAATAAGAAGCATAGTAGACCAGAGTAATATTATTAGGGACTATATTATTAACTATATTTATATATTACTAGCAGCCGCCGGCGGTTTTACCCGCGTGGTTCCCGTTCCCGTGGGAATATCGGGATAAAAAGTACCCTATGTTTTAAACTAGGCTATCTACTATCTGTGTGCCAAATTTCAACCAAATCCGTTTAGTAGTTCTTGAGTGATTGAGGAACAAACATCCAAACCCACAAACTTTCACAATTATAATAAAAAATAACATAACATTGAAGAAAAAGAATAGGATTTTAAAATTAGTAGGAAGTAGGATTATCTATTCTGTACTAATGCATACTGGCAGCTTTGATTTGCTCATCTCTATACACAGCCATAGTTCTCAAGGATGCTGAGACAGCTTCGCTGAAGTGAAATGCACATTCTGCCTCTTTTCCAGCAGATAAACACTCCTCAGCAAACAATCGACGACCACCTGGGAACAAAAGGAGCTAAATTTGATATTATTATACAAGATTTCCGATTGCAGCTTCGCCCGTGTGGACTACGGGTATTGGTGATGGGCTCTTTTCTCCGCATTTACGGCCGAATACTCAAAGGTTTCTTAGCTAAAATCTTAAGTTAAGGTCTCCTCAACTTTAAGGAAGCTGTCAGTTTCATAGAGTTTCTGTCAAATCTGACAACTTTTATGTATTTAAGGTGGCCTTAACTTTAAGATTCGTTTGAGTATTTGGCCGTCAGACTCCCATTTGGTCCGTTATGCGCGATGGACTATGGGTTATATCGTTTAGGTGGTATATATTAGTTAGTTTGGATTTATTTAAAAGGCTGTCACAACAGAAGACGCTCTGTAAGAAGCGAAACTAATGAAAAACTATGGGAATGTGTTAAAAAGTTGTTTTTGTTAAATGAAGCTCCTGTATCCTTGAGGCTGGGAAATTACTGACCTGATGTAGCAATAGCAATAAACTGAAAAAGGTTTTACAAATATTACTTATATAAAATGTAATAAGTCTTGGAAAAAACTTACATTGATAATTTGGTCCGTTCGGAGTCGAAGGTGCGTCGTTCACATACTGGTTTAGTATATTTAAGTAAAATTGTTTTGTGTAGTTAATTTCATTTGTAAAAACATCGAAATCTTCCATTTCTTTGCTTATTTATTTCACAATAGCTAAATTCATTTGAAATTGAACACAACAAAAAAAACCGCAAATTTTTTGAAATCGCTTGACATTGACAGTTCAGTCAGGCAGGTTACATTTTTTTTTTGACGGAAAGCAGTTGCGTACAATGACCATGCAGCCTACAATTTGTATTTTTATATTTAAAACGGTGTACCGGCACAGAATACATACTGGGTGAACAGCAACATTTTCCAGAAAAAAAGAAACAAACACTCGAAATTACCTTTTTTTTATCGGGTTTAGTTTATTGATAAAATATTTTTAATTTATACGTTAAATTAACTTAATTTTTTCAAGTAGCTACATATACACTATGCGCAAAATAGAGGTAAAAACTGAGGTAGATCGGACACGATGATTTTTCGAAGCCGAGTTGGATTCGACGAGAGATCTCTTTCTCGAAGTTGGACTTGCCTGTTCTAGGTATACGTATACGTGTAGTGTTCCCAACATGAACTGGAGAGGGTACAACATGGACATTCAACATGATTTTCGTCTTATCCATGTTCATCTTGAGATCCACTCTTTGGGAAGCACTACGGAGATCTTCGAGCATTGAGCTCAGGTCTAGCTTCCAAGGTCTCAGCCATAAGAACTATATCATCGGCATAACGAAGGTGTGTTAGGTACTGGCCATTGATGTTGATGCCGAGTCCTTTCCAGTCAGAGTTCAAAGATGTCCTCCAACGCAGCTGTGAGCAGTTTCGGAGAAATAACATCTCCCTGTCTCATACCTCGCTGCAGTTGGATAGGATTTGTGCTCTGTTTCTGTACTCGGTCGGACCGACATGGTGGTATTTTTGTATAATTTTTTAATTTATTTATTTATAGTCAGGCATCGATGGCCCATAGATATATACCTTAAAAATTAAACATATATAATTTATAAAACAATGTTGTTAGTAAATAACTTAAAACATATGTTAGTAAATACCACCATAATACCTACTATAAGTAGATACCACCTCGATATACCTGCCTGTGGTCTACTTGGCACCTCTGGAGAGACTGCAGCACCGCCCAGGTTTCAATCGAATCAAAGGCTTTCTCATAGTCCACGAACGCCAAGCAAAGTGGCAAATTATACTCCTCGGTCTTCTGTATAACCTGCCGCAGCGTATGGTTGTGGTCTATGGTGCTAAAGCCTTTTCGGAACCCGGTTTGTTCGGGAGGTTGGAAGTCGTCGAACCTGCGAGCGAGACGATTCGTAAGGACTCTCGAAAACAACTTATAGACATGGCTCAGACAGAACAGAAGTGAGATGGGTCTGTAGTTCTTTAGAAGGGACTTGTCATCATTGTCACCCTTTTTAAAGAACAAAATCACCTCAATTACCTGTGTTCCATGCTTTCGGCGTTCTGCCCTCCTCGACGATGACGGAATTGAAAAGCTTCTGGAGGTCTCTAACCGCCCGCTTTCAGAAGTTCATACATACCTATTAATTATTATAATATTCTGTTTATCATTACGAGTACCTATTGGCAAAGAGTGGGTGGGTGAGTCTACCTACCTACCGGTTCCAAAAAAATCCTTAAAATGGTTATTTACAGTAGTCTGTTCAACGAAATATGAGATTCGGTTGGATTGCAAAAAATAAAATAAATAAAAATGGCGGTGAAAACCGCATGAACATCCGGGATCGGCTTTAGTAATCGGTCGCACGAATATCAAAGTGATTTTGGTCTTAATCGATAGGTAATGATGCCCGAATCACAACCTAGATTTGCTTTTTGCGAGGAGATGCGTAGTTTTTGAATAATCTTTATTTTAAATTTTGAGGTTAAATTCGTAATTTAACATGATAGAAAGAAACGGTGAATGTCAAAATATAGTGTTGTCTCTTTCTGTCCAATACGTCAACTGTCAATTGCGATGATGACCAAAGACCGCAGGTCACGTGATAGGTGCGAGGAGCGAAGCGACGAGCATGTTAGGTGTACATGAACCCAGCGCGCAAGCCGAGCGAGCGAAGCGAGCGTGCCGCGGCAGCGGCCGGCGCAGCGCCAGAAACGACATTTTTGTACGTTCGACTTTATTTTACATACTCTTTGCCTTTAACTAGATAAAGGCAAAAAATAATGAGCAGTTTCACAGACCTAACCTCAAAACTAAAAAATTAAATATCTCAAAAACTATGGGTTTCCTCGCCTCCCCCCTTGAGGGGGGGGATCTACCCCTCCCCCCTCCGAATGCGACCGATTACTAAAGAAACCCCAAAATCCGTTCACTAGTTTTTTAGTTTATCGCGAACAGACACAGACGCGGCGAGGGACTTCGTTTTAGGTAGGTACCTATGTACAATGTACATACTTAGTGATAGGGGAGAAATCACCAACTCCTAAGATTCGTTCTAGTTTAGGAAATAGGGTTATTTTGTATTTTAATTGTAAAAAAATGTTAGTAAAATGGATAAAGCATAAATGTAGGTAGGTACCTAGGTAATTTAAATATTTTGTTTTGGTAGAATAAATTATTATTATTGTTAAATTAACCGCATTGTAATTTAAAAAAAATATTGCGGCGATAGTACGTACCAGGATTTGTAAATACAATGCGATTAATTAATAAACTTCATGTTCGAATTTGGACATGGAATGAAACAAATACAATTCATACAACTTTTTTATTGGTAATAAACATAAACAATGCGCAAATTAGTAGGTAAATTAACAATTTGCCACATCATATAGAACGATTTTAGACATTTAAGCGATAGACTCTTGTAAATAAAGTACTTACTCAAACATTTTGTTAGAAAAATATAACAGAAGATATTAAGCTTACATTGACTAACGATTATGCTCATAAGTATTATACCTACTCAATCAGTGGCACTGAAAAAAAAACTGCCATACAAAAATGTATGAAAAATCTACTGCATATAAATTGTGCTGTGTGAATATAAGGCACGGTTTGATTAAAATGAAAATAAAAAGGATATGGCCGAAAAATAATTTCGTTAATAAATGCCAATGGATTGATTTAGAATATTTTTCACAAATAAATTATGCTAAATAAATTAAAATAAAAAAGATTGTTTCTAATGATAATTATTGTAAATGCATCAGTAGCATTTACTAATACTAGGTACATTAAGTAAGTGCACTATTTTGTTGCAATGCAACGTAAGTTTTGGGTAAAATACTGACAAAAAATACATACAGTTATAAAAAAGCAACTTCATCCTCCAATTAAGCAACAAGCGTGAAAACATCACTTAGTTCATCAAAACTTTACACGGTTATATATAACGTAAACATAAACTATTCGAATGAATTCAACAGGCTTAGAAATATCTTCAATATCTAGATGCTACTAAACAGCTAAGTATATTAACAAAACTTTGAGAACAATTCTCCTAATCTGTGAGTTTCCCCAAGCCAATAAAACGATACAACAAACTAATGTGAATGATCGACAGATCTCCATGGTGATAATATTGAGTTCAAAGTTACTCCATTTTGGCCTAAATTCGAGGCTGTTCTTACACTTAAGTTTATAATCGGTCTTGATCACAATACTTTACAGGCGGATGAAAGAAATAATAACAGAATCCTATATTCTAGTCTAGTCATAGTAACATGAATAATAAAGAGTATTTTTATCGGCTTTGGGGAATCGACTGTGCACAGACAGTCAGCTGCAGTTTCGACGCTTGCTACAACTAAAGTGATTCAGCAAGATACGGTCCAAAATTAACTAAATACAACTTCAAATATCGCCAGATTATTCGTAACAAGTTTCCTGTTCGTTGGCGTCGAAAACAGTTTTCTGTGACTGTATAATGCAATTGCGACAAACAAAAGAGCGACAATCATTATAGCGACAGAACGATAATTCGACACGATATTTATACACGTTGTAGCGATAGTACGTAGCTGCGACGAACGCTGGCGCGAGTATTCGCGACAGAATGTTGTAGCGATAGAACATAGCTGCGACGAACGTTACTGCGACAGCACGTTTTAGCAACGCAATCTTGGTAAGTCAAACGATATTGCGAATTTGCGATAAGTACATGATTTTTTATTTTATTTTAGTTATTTTTTTTCGTTGAATATTTTATTTTATGATATAGCGACACTACTTCAGATATAACGTTGTTGACATAAACAACTTTATATCTGAAATACTATCGCCATATCATACTTACAAATAAAATAAAATGAACTAAAAAAAATAAGTATAATTAAAAAAAAAACTAAATATTGTTTGACTTGATAAGATTACGTCGCCAAAACGTTTGGCGCAGTAATGTTCGTCGCAGCTACGTTTTGTAGCTACAACATTCATTCTACGACAGCGTTCGTCGCAGCTACGTATATTGTCGCTACAACGTGTCAAAATATCGTTCTGTCGCTATAATTATTGTCGCTCTTTTGTTTGTCGCAACTGTGTAGCTGAATTGGTCGCCGTCGCTGTATCTGTGCGTCGAACCTACGGCCAAACAGAGGCGGGCTATGAAACAGTGATAGGACTATTCTAAATTCTACGCGAGAAGGCAATCTTTTTTAACAATTAGGCCTTGCATGCTACAAAATCTAAAATCCTAACTTTAGCCCGTCCTCTGCACAAAACAACAGTTAAGAATGTTAATGTAAACACTACGTATAAAAGTACCTAAAAATTGACAATCAACTTCGATAAAGGCAATCGTCGGATATGACTTGAAGGCACAAAATTAGTAGTTCATAAATAAAGTTCCTTAAACCTTTCACCCTAGTCGTATTAATTGCAATCGTCTTACAATGAACTATCTATACCATTCCACACAACACGGACGTTTGAAAATATCCAAACGTCTTTTTGCGATCTCTTTAATAAAAAAACGTTATTTTAATAACACTAACCCTAAACCATTTTTAATATTTTTAAAAACATGATTTAACTACTAGTATATAATCTAAGTTTATTTTGATAAATATGTTACAATAAAAACGTTATTGTATACAACTATTATTGCCATTTCGATATGATTTCAGTGACATTGATGAAGCCACCAAAATGCGACAAAAATAAATAAAAATATGTACATCTACGATCTAGTATCGGAAAGCACTCAATCTTTATCGTGAATCGAGAAGTGAAGATTATGCTCGCTAATCGAAGTTTATCTTATTTACATTTCAAAACAGATCAAGAAAGGCCTTGTTATCTATCACATTTTAGTTTCGGTTACTTAACAGGCAATAGCCAACGTAAATATATAAAATATCGTAACAGCAGATACTGTGTGTTCCAATGGAGGAATTAAGTAGCCGTTTATTATGCGAATTACTGTTGCATTTATTCGAGTGTACACGCTCATCTCCGCTCAAATGAACATATAGCGTAGGCGTCCATACACTTGAAATGCGCGACCTCACAACACACTTAATTTATTCCATCTCTCGCATTCGCACCGCTATTATACCCTCCTGGCAAACTAGAACAACGTAATCATCAAAGCTATCGCCGTAAGAGCGGGGAATACAAACTTAAATGACTACAAAAACAAATTAATCACATTTGAAGAGTTCCAAAAGTAAACTGTGGCACTCGGAAAATGGAAGTGTTAATTTAACCTGAGCATCAAGACATGTTGCTAATGCCGCCGGCCCGTTTGCTTAACGGGCTCGCGTCGAGAATCCTCTCGTTAGCCTTGTCCTCTTCTCTGAAATGGATTCTAGTGATCACAATGTCCCCTGTGCTAAGGGTTTGTGAAGCTACTTCAGATTTCTTAATCTCGATGAGATCATTGCACTTTCCATCATTATAATTGGAATTATGGCATCTGCAACAACAATTCTTTCTATCGACATCCACTGTGCCTATATTTAAGATTTGACTCAGGTTAGACCAATCCTTATTCTTGAGCAATGGTAGTGTCTGTTCCATGGTTTGTGAGAATTTGTCCTCCAGCTCTCCACTGAGCGGCGCAACGGCTGACAAAATCGCTTCAAGACGATTTATTTTTTCAACTTTGTCCATATTTGTGTCAGATAATATTTCGTCCATCATTTGCATAGACTCAGTGAGGCTTGGAGGTTGGGTCGAGTGAGGAGAAGATATAGGATCAGAAGGGTTGGATTCCAGGCTAACCATCTCATTTTCTCTTTCATCATCCTCAGAATCAGAGTCCTTTTCCTGGCCAATTGCTTCCAGTTTCTCTAACTTTTTAGATATCTTGTGGCAACCTTTTAGTTTCTCTTTCTCTTCCTCAGTGAGCTCTAAATATCTGAGCAACCTAATTTCTCTGTTGCTCAACACAATATTCTTTGTAGATTCAGCTAGTTTTTGTTTTAGTTCACCCACTTCAGTGTTTATTTTCCTCTGTCTTTTACGTAATTTGACCTCTGTGGGTTGAATATGCATAAATACTTGTTCATTGCTCAATTCCTCAAACAGTTGCTGGTTTTCTGGTTTGATATTGCTAGACATGAATGCATAAATTGCTGGGCTCACTAATGACAAAACATCAGAAGCAGCATAGATAATCATGTCCTTTGAAAGTGGCCTTCTAGCCCAGTAGCGCTGGTCTCTACGGTACACATTTTTCAGTTGCTCTTTCATGGGATTCATGGGAGCATTGTACAATTCACAAAGAGCATTGAGACTTAAATTTTTGACCTTGTAAACTGGCACTCCCTGTTGCTGTAGTTGCAATACAGCATGGGCTGCCTGAGTATCAAACACATTCTTCAATACAATTTCAAATTGATTGTGTAAATTAACTGAGTCATTTCTACAGTCATGAATTATTTTCACAACATTCTCGCTTTCTAGCAAATCCTTTATTTTACCATCCACAACCATATTAGGACAAGCCAAGATATCTAAAATATAAACTTCACCATTCATGGTGGCAATCTGACACAAGGTCAATACTCCTTTCAGGCCAAGATTTATACCTTCACAATCGAATGAAACAATACTTTTGGCATTACGTTTAGTGTTCATAATACTATCAATCAAAGTTGCACATTCTCTAGCGTTAGCAATGACCGTAGTGCACTGGAGAACTCTCTGGCGCCATGCATCACCCATCACATTGTTCCTCAAGCTCGGAGTCCCATTGGTCTCCTCGGGGCGTGCATTTAAATGATTATTTACTCGATCCCTTACCATATTCTCGGCCAAATTTTTAATAACTATTGAATTGATCCGTTGTTTTAATGTTTGATTTGCTATGTTCGCTTGTGGACCACGGGGAGATTCAATAGGGCTGAGTATTCTGTTAGCAGGACTTCTTTTACCATCAGACGGAGTGGGGCTCATCACTGTAGGAGGGACCGGGGACAACGGCTTCTCCTCGACCAAAGGCTTTGGTGGATCAGTCTTCGCTTTAGGTTTTGCATTTAAATACATTACAGGTATTTTTGGTTTACTAATAAGTGTGACAAGGTTAGATTGTACATGAAAACTATCAGAGAAAATTTTAAGGAAAGCGCTCAAGTCAGCAGGTGATTTGAACATTTGGTACCAATACTCTTGAGGGAAACGGGACACGATGAGGTGGAACAGTTGGTCCACCATGACGGGCCCCTTGGCCTCTATACACTGAGCGACATAGTCCAACAACTGTTGGGCTGTGTCGGTATTTATGTTAGCTACAGGTAAATTATGGAATTGTTCATTGTTGCTGTGTGAATTACCTCTCATGTGATTTTCACTGACTAGAACGACGTTGTCTTCGATGATCTGGAAGGTGTCCGGGTGCTTCAAAAGGAAGTCCTTGAACTCCTTGATGCGTTGGCCGGAGATGTGACGCACCTGCGGGGACGCCTGGCTGCGGTGGCCGAGGAGACTCTTGATAGGTACCTCAGTGCCCTCGCCGTACTGTATCATCTTGCCCGCGAAGTATTCCTTCGCTTCTTCGATGTAGTCGTTATTGGAGCCCACGCCAGCCCCGCTCAGATGCTTCTGGAACGTGTTGATATCAACATAGTCCCCGTCTATGTTGAACAACGCCGGGTACTGCGCCAGGAACTTCTTCAAGCCTGACTGTGACCCGCCAGCAATCTGTCGCATCTCCTTGGTGAAGCCCTTGGCACCAAACTGGCAGGAAAGATCGTGCAACGTCCGCGGCTCGCCTTTGTCGAGCAGGCGCTCCACGAAAAACAATAGAGTGAGGTTTCTAGCGAGCTCATATTCCATTGATTCCATTTCCCTGCAGTTGGTGCCAATTGTGATTTTCTTACACTAAATTTTTTCTACGTATGTGTGTCACCCACAACACCATGAAATTTTTCTTTTTTTCTTTTCTTTCCGCCCGCACCCGCACCTGTCTGTACCATAGATAATAAAAACGTGGAGATAGACAGTTGCCATCAAAATAATTTAAATTACCCTTAATAATTTGTGATTAGATAAATATTTAAATACCTACATCATATTTTGTGTTTTATTTTGTACTTATAGATGTTTTCAGTCTACTCAGTTATTATATAATGGACATGCAGACTATTGCAGACATGCATGGCATATCATATTAATATCCCATAAATTAATATGATATGCATGTATGTCTCATGTCTGCATGTCCATTATAAAATAATTAAAATAGGGCTATGAGCGGGGGAGGAAAAATAATTAATCGTGTCATTATCAGTATTTGCGTGAAAGATTTTGAATTATTTTGTATGAAGTTGATGGATAGTAAACGATATTTATTTTGGGATTGATGTTAATAAATGATGAAGGAGATGTTTGGAAAAAAAATGCTGTGCTGACTGCATTGGAATAAGGGAAAAAGGACAAGCAATCACACTATATAATAGACTTTTCAATTCATAGTAGTTAGGTACCTACTTAATAACTGTAATTTGTTGTGTTTTGGTATTAATTATGTAAATTCTATCAGGTTTTTGTCTTGTTGCGTTCGAACGTGTTACGTAATTACGAGTTTTAAATGTGTTTAAAAAGACAAAGGTATCATAATACGTGTACCTTAGACTATACATGTCGAACTTGAGACAGCCTTTATGCCGTACGTAATAAAAGCTGTTTTGTAGTTCAACTGTTTAACCTATCGTGTTGCCGTGCGAACAATGCGATTTAGGGTCCCCCCAGACCTATCAGTTTCTTTTGATTGCTTTGCTGTTCTACTATTGTGTTTAGACCGCCGGCCAACCAGGGTCATTTTCAATCTATCGCATATTGGGACCAGACTAAATTGGCAAGATAGCTTGGTGTTATAAAATATCATTGTCTGGGTTGCGAAGCAGCAGAGCTTCTGAGAGATATGCCACCCTGAACATGGTCTTCGATTGCTAAAAATAAATCGATCACATATTTACATAAATTGTGAACGGGGTCGTGGGTGGCATCATTACCTACCTAAACAATTTTTTTGTGTATATGTCGTAGGATAATCGTATAAACCGGATCTTTACAAAAACAATAGGTCGATTGTAAAAAACCGGATAATTGAAATCTAAGATAAATTTTCGCAATCAACCGAGCAATCTTTAGGATCTTTGTAAAAATCCTAGTATGTTTCGGACAATCGTAAACTTAAATGCTGATTGGATAATCTAGAGACGATTTATAACATCTTCAGTCTGATTGGTCAGAACATATTGCTGATGGGTTTTGGGGTTATTTCGTCATTTTGCCGAATTAAATTTTTCTATTGAAGTTTTAACAACATTAATTCGTTCGAAAATCCATTCGGGTTTTGCACAACCATATTGACAATGACAAGCACTCTGTAGAACTTTCTTAGCTCTGTAGAGAAAAGTTATTTTTCGGATATAACATATAATTTGTCTGAACTGATCGAGCCCGGCACTTGTATGTACATCCAATTCACTCACTTCACTCATCGTACATTAATGTCACTTAACTGATGTCAGCACATTTTGTTTTAAATAAAAAACGTAAAATTCGAACAAAACACTAAAGAAATATTTGACAATAATCACAACAATAACAATGGACGCAGATTATGTTACCGTTAGCCAATCAGAACATGCGTCAGTTCATAACGTTGACGTCAGCCAATCAGCGCACGCAAAAAGATCATAATTCACGATTTACCTAAGATACGCTGGATTTTTGTAAAAATCCTATACATTACTAGGACGATTGCAAAAATCTGTCTTAGATTATAATTATCCGGTATTTTACAATCATACTAGGATTTTTGTAAAAATCCTGTTTGTACAATTACCCTACGACATATACATAACAATCGTTTACGGAATATCTAGAACTAGTTCTAGAACATCTCTTAGAGATAGATTCAAAGAGATTGGTATATTGACAGCAGCATCTCAATTTATATTAAACTGCATACTTTTCGTGCGTCGCAATATTAACTTATATACAAAACATAGTGATTGGCACAATCGGAATACCAGAAATAAAGACAAACTTGTAATGCCTCAGTATAGATTAGAAAAAGTCCGTGGTTCTTTCATAGGTCTTGGTATAAAGTTTTATAATAAAATTCCAAGTAATATTTTGGATTTACCATTTGAAAACTTTAAGTCTCATGTAAAAAATTGTCTTCTCAAAAAAGGATACTATACCGTTAAAGATTATTTAATTGATAAAACAGCCTGGTCGTAGATTTTTCTATTCTATGTGAAAATTGAGGGAATTGTCCTACCTACTTAAAACTTATTGTAAGCTTTTTGACTCGACGACGCCTTAATGCGAGTAGCTTTAGTATGTCATGCTCACTTTAAACATTTCTGCGGTGGTGTCGTGTGGGGCGGGTCGTTACGTTCCCTCAAATATGGTTGAGCGAAGCGATGGCTGGTCCATGCGTCATGCTCGTGAACGGGTGCTGCCAGTGGGAATGGGTCTGCTTCTGTCTGCTTGTACTAAGGGCGTCGTATATTTATATATATATATTTTTTTCTCTGTTTGATGTTATCAATATGTATGGCACTTACTCAAAACATAAAACTAATAGGCAAGTAAACCTTGTTTTGATTTCTCTTTTTTTTTATTTGCAATCATTTTGCTTTCTATAGTCAGTAGTTTTTGTAAGTAAAGGCCTATGAAAAGCTTTTGGATATTAGTTTTTAATTCAGTGCCTTAGGATGGGTAGCCTAAGTATGTCATGCTCTCTTTAATCATTTCTGCGGTGGTGTCGTGTGGGGCGGGTCGTTACGTTCCCTTAAATATGGTTGAGCGAAGCGATGGCTGGTCCACGCGTCATGCTCGTGAACGGGTGCTGCCAGTGGGAATGGGTCTGCTTCTGAGTACCTATGTTAACGCATATTGACTTGTAAGAATTGCGTTTTTTTATTGTTATTTTTTATGTCCTGTATCAAGTATTTTTTGGGAAATTTTGCCTACTTAGGTGCACTTTCGAGTAGCAGACATAGTGATTACTGATTTTTCAACTAGTTGAAAGCTATTTACTCTCACAATTACCTATCCGATATGTAGTAGGTATTTAATTTCAACCTACCTACCCATTGTGTACAAACTTTTGTTAATTATTGTGATGGAAAATGACCTCACTTTAAATGTGGAGCTCATTTTTCAATGTTGACAACTCTGTATGAAATATACAGGGAGAAAAAAGCAGCCCTTGACGAGTTTCTTGCCGGTTCTTCTCGTTACAAGGTCTCCCGCTCAGGGTTTGCGAACCGATGGCGTAGCTTCTTTGACATTCACAAGTGCTTGTAACAGCCTAGACTGAATAAATGATTTTTTGATTTTGATTTGATTTGAATAAAGCTCACAAGAACATACATACATGTGAAATCTACTTAGATTGAAAATATGCGATAGATTGAAAATAAGCCTCTTGGCCGGCGGTCCATTGCCGAACAGCAAAGCAAAGAAAGGAAACCGGTAGGTCTGGCTGGGGGGACCCTTATGCGATTAAATTGACAATAGACATTGAACAGCTGCAACTTCACTCGAAAATGTAAGTATGACAAAGAGAAAATTTCGCAGATCAAAACATAATGTACCTACTCTATGGATCAAAATACGTACGTTAATAGGTACGTTGTTTTGTACCGCAACGCAAGTGCTCTAAAGTTAGTCACTTCACTTGTACATTGTTAAATCAATCGCATATGTTATTACGTTTTTTATTATGGCATCTTATCAAGGACTCCCTAAACGAGTCCAGAGGACCTAGCCAAAGTATCATTGGCAAATCTTCGTTATCGCTTCGCTTTCGAAACATGTATGGAATTGACATAAGGTTTCGTTAACTATCGAATTTTAAAACGTCAAATCCATACATGTTTCGAAAGCGAAGCGATAACGAAAATTTGCAAATTTTACTTTGGCTAGGGGGGCTGGGCCTAGTATCAGTTGGTTTTTTTCACTTCACTTTGCGAATGAGGGCCTAGTACGAGTTGTGTTTCTCACCTCACTTTGCGAATAGTATCGGGTGAAAGAGAGAAAATCATGCGAGTGAGTGAAAGAGAGAAGACGATAGTTAACTATTCGCGAAGTGAAGTGAGAACAAAAAACCAACTCTTACTTGGCCCTCTGTAGTTAGGACAACGGACTGCCCTCTGACGCGGAGATCCCAAAAAACTGGTAACATTTTATGTTAATTTTACCATCGACAATTTATTTTACTTTTTAAAAACACGTTATGTGTGTTGTACACGTTCCATTTTACACTTGATCGAAGATTCTACATTTGCATTTTTAATTAACACATTGATAAGTTAATATCAAAAAGGTACATAAAAAAATTATGTAAATATAATAAAATCACAAAAGTACATATCTCTACCCACAGATTACTAAATTGTAGTAAGCTCACGCCTGCCACGCATTGACAGTGGGTGCATTCCAGCAGCATAATCGCTCACGTTGGGTCATTGATCGCCAAAGAGTGGATTGGATCGATCGCCACGGAATGTAAAATAATCTAAGGCAACGGCTACACGCATAGTAAGTACTGTTATGTTACGGCCACACTACCGTGATATGCCAATAATGAGCGGTTTTCAAAGGCAGTTTAAGAAAAAAAAGTAGTAGGTACATAAAAAAGAACTGGATCTCAGTATTTACTGTGTGTAGTGTTTGCCTTGGTAAATAAAATTACATTAAATCATATGGTTAAAAAGCTGGTGGTGACCGATGTCTTAGCAGTTGGTCTGCTGGAATGCATCTAGTGAAGTGACAGACATCACAGACACGCACAGATTGATTGATTACTACATGATTACTACCTACATAAATAGACAATGAGACGTACTAGGCCAAACACGTACCGAGTCTTGCAAGTACGAGTACACCAAAATACTTGTTCCATAAACCTATTCCACGAGTATTTAGAAGTACGCGTTTTTAATTTACTTTTTTACTATACCTAGGTACAGTATCTTTTCGATTACGTGTTTAAAACACTTATTATTCGCTCTACACAATATTCTGCATTACAAAACATACATTGGTTGATAGCTTAATAAACAAAAACAAAGTAAAAATTATACTATTTAGAATAAACTTTCTCAATTTGCAGAGAAAACATTTATTAATTAGGTACGCATCATTAATAATTTTTAATTAAAATCGGTTTATACTTAAATGTAAAATATTTTAATATATTTGGATTCCCACGTGAACGTGATCGGGATAAAAAGTATTTGTTTTAATCTATGCTATCTACTATCTGTGCGAAAAATTTCAACCAAATCCGTTCAGTAGTTTTTGCGTGATTGAGGAACAAACATCCAAACATCTAAACCCACAAACTTTCACATTTATAATATTAGTAGGATAGGATAGTAGGATTGATTTAATATGGAAGCTGCCACATTTAATAATTTTCAATTCATTTTATACATTTCTTATTTAAATTGTTTTTTTTACAGTTAATTTAAATCAACACCTTCACCATTCGTATTAGCAAAACACTCAATAAATTAATAAAGTAAATCCACAACACCACCAAAATCTTCTTAACTTAAATAAACGCATAAGAGTTTATCCGCAAAAAAGCAATCGTAAACATTACGAGATGCCGAAACAACTGATCTGTTAATTCAAATTTAAATAAAACACACGACTAAGCAAACGGTCCGCGCCTAGAAAAATATGGACCTAACACAAATTTTATTAAAGTATAGGAAACAAGACAGAAAATCTTCGGACTTCGCTAAATACTCCTTGACGGCGTCAGACGTTTTCCTAATCACAGTGCATACAAAAAACTGTTTTAACACATAACGTTAAGGTTGGTCTTAAATGTATCGGAATAGACTCACTCACACTGAGATCGAACGCGTACCGATCGCGTCTCCGAGTCTCCGACTCTTGTGAGTTATCTTTTTAATAAGTTTCTGTGAGTAACAGACTAATGTACGCCGTCGATACTTCTAAATACTCGAAACGCGTTGGACGCCGATTCGATACTTAGTATTTAGACGTCCAAGCAAATACATATTCCAAAAACTTGTTCCAGTAAATACGTCTCAACTCTATAGACAACTCTGTGAAGACAACGACAAGAGAATTTTATTTGAGTTTTCGTTTTTTGTGCTTCGGTTTTTTCCGTGATTTTCCATTCCAAATTAGAAATATATATATATAAATAAAATAACAGCAAGAACCACTATTCTGCTTATTGACTTTGTTACACAGCAAAATTAAAAGAGAATCTCCTTAGAATGGTACGTAATCAAAAAAATCACTGTGACGAGCTACTAAGATAGTATTCAAGCAGTATTTACGCCTACCGAAGCCCCGATTGATTCTGTTCGTTCATTACACAGGCTCCGTAAACAACTTAGGTACTAGCATCCTGATGTAGTTCATATCTATTCATTGTCAAACACTATTGGGGCAAGCTGCAATAATAGACCGGCTAGTGGATATATCAGCATTTCAGAAAGTGATTTATTATTGTAAGGCCTTTATCGGTGTAACAGGGCCAATTTAATTCTTAGTGCAGTGCAGTGGATTTCATGTCAGAAAGTAACCTATATTTTTTAGTGGTTCCCAATTAGTTTGTGTCATCAAACACTACATATTTCAGTTGGTGCTGGTACTAGGTGACCTGCACATCCCGCACCGCTGCAGCAGCCTGCCGGCCAAGTTCAAGAAGCTGCTGCTGCCAGGCCGCATCCAGCACATTCTGTGCACAGGCAACCTGTGCACTAAAGAGTCTTATGACTACCTGAAAACTTTGGCGAGCGACGTCCATGTCGTTAGAGGTGATTTTGATGATGTAAGTATGCTATGTACTGTGGTTGATCAAAATCCTTGAAAATAAAGATATTTCTTAATAAGTAGCACTGTAGCCCTCTTAGATTTACCTCCAGTTGACATTTTCATGACAAAGTCATTCAGCATGAATGAATCTACTACAGCATGATCTCAACAAGAAACATGGACAAATGAGTAAATTTATAAAGAGAGAGAGAGAAAATAGTAACAACCTGCGCAGTGCAGAATAAAGAATGGGATTAGAAATGGTGTCATTCATATTCACTTCTCACTCGCACATTAAATGCCACGCCACACCTATCACTCTCTCAGTAACACTAGTGGTAAGTGTGGTGAACCACCATTTTCAATCTCATACATAATGAATGAGACACAAGGAGAGAGGTGTTTTAAGTTTATTAGGTGTCTGTATAAGGTTTTGTAGTTGTTTGTAGCTTCTAAAAAAATTTACTTCTTGTGTAGATGCAAAATAACTTGACCCAATTTTAGTACCACGTGACTTGCACGGCACAGTAGCAATTTTAGGTACAAAATGTTTCATGTCCTCATTGTCTATGGTTGGGTTCAAGTTATATTGCGTGAACATTAACAGTGTTTATTTTTTGATGCATAATCATAATCATTTATTTATTTGCTTCAAACATGGTAAATAAGATGAAAGGTAAAATTTGTTTGTACATTATCATGTTTCGCCTATTACTAAGCATGCAAATTTATACAATCTTGTTAAAATTCAAATTAATATGTCAGATTATTATATCTATACCAAATAATAAATATTAAATTACAATTGAAATGTCTAGATATTGGATGCATTTAATAAATACAATTACAATTTAGATAACAGTTAATTACTTACTTATATTTTTTAGTCAAAAACTCTTTGATGTCGTAAAAGTTTTCCGTTAATAGCCATTTATACATACAATTTTTAAAATGAATAATATTTAAAGATTTAAGATTTTCTGGTATATTATTAAACAATTTTACGCACATAGTGAGACAGCTCTTAGAATACTGAAATGTATGAGGTGTTTCTTTCAGTATCAACCTATTTGGATTTCTGGTATTTCAGGGGTAGATTCAAGTACATGTTGCAATTTACAAAGCTTGTTAAATATGTGATGTGAATATGAAAATTGTTAAAACCATTGATATCTACTTTACAGAACACAACATATCCTGAACAAAAAGTGATAACCGTCGGTCAGTTTCGCATTGGGCTGATCCACGGCCACCAAGTCGTGCCATGGGGTGATGAAGAGTCTCTAGCACTTGTACAAAGGCAGCTTGATGTAGACATCTTGATATCGGGTCACACACACAGATTTGAAGCGTATGAACACGAGAACAAGTTCTATATTAATCCTGGATCAGCGACTGGAGCTTACAGCCCATTATTCAGGTAATACATGTTTGTTAATTACTTACCTAACAAGACACTAGTGCTGCATTGACAGAGTCATAAACTGTAGACACTATGACGAAACTTGCTACAAGCCCAAAGGATCTTGCGGTGTGTCCCTTCTGTATTTGTACTATTATAAATTCTGTGTCTGGGTACTAACGATGTCAGCGTAGGTTTGCTGGAACTGGAACCCTAGTTTTACATATATTAACTGGTTGAGCTCCGTGGGTGCCTCTGGGACCCCACGCAACATTTATGGTTTATGTTTCACGGAGCTTTATAACATCTCTATCCTGGGCTCTATCAGCCCCCTAGCAGGACCACCGAAGCGAGATATGATATACCTAGCAATTTATAACTTTTAACTGTCAAAAGCTATATCACGCGATTATACACCGTGGTGGTCATGCAGGCTGGGTCTCGATTCTGCTATCTAAATTGTGTTTCAATAGCTTTGCATTTGGGTCAATTCAGAAAACAAACTTCAATATATTGACTCAGGTCCGAGTGTTTGTAGTTCCACTGTTGTCTGTGTTTTCCATGAGGCCGGCCACACACAGACGTAATCCCGTTACGGAATTCCGTACATACGTGATTCCGAACGCAGCTAATTTATACAAATCAATGGACTACCACACACATACGGGATTTTTCCGTACGGAATCTTCATACATTATCGAAATTCCGTTCGGAATTCCGTAATGTGATTCCGTCTGTGTGTGGCCGGCCTAAAACAAATGTATTAGCTACATACTTTGGAATTGGGTTTGTGATGTTGTATAAAATAATTATAATTAATTAAAATTTCTTTTATTTCCAGAAATGCTACACCGTCATTTGTTCTTATGGACATCCAAAGTTCAACCGTAGTCACCTATGTGTACAAACTTCTCGGAGACGAAGTGAAAGTGGAGAGGATTGAGTACAAGAAAGCATAATGTTTAAGAAAATATTAGTGATAATGTGTCTGGTTTTTATGTCCACTAGAAATGGTTGCAATTCCTAAAACAATGATTTGCTCAGGAATAACATACAAGATTTTGTGGGATTCAATGTTACTAAAAGTGAAATCAATCTGATCGCCGGACATTGGAATTTGCTGGACAGATGCAATATTATAATGTAGTGATAAGTATTTTGTTTGTTTGTTACTTTGTTACCCTTTCACGTCTACTGAACTGATCACCATGAAATTTTGCATACACGTTCTCTGGGGTACAGAGAAGAACATAGGTTACTTTTCATATAGAAAAAAAGTATATGTACTGTTCCCAAGGGATAGCAAAAAACAACTTCACACAGGCAAAGTTGCGGGTGGCCGCTAGTAAGGTATACATATAATGAGCGAGCACTGCTAGATAATCTCAAAATGATATTTTTTATTTTGCAGTTCATAAACTTTGCTTTTGGTGTGTTCAAGGATGGATTTCAGTATATCAGAAATTGTAGTAGTATATAAATTGTATAATAATTTTCATAGTGGATAAAAGCATTTTAATATTATGATTTTGTCTTTGTAGGCAATCATTTTGTATTTTAGCTTTCAGCCCGGCCATATACAGATGGAATCCCGATTCAGAATTCCGTACAGAATATTGATATGATTGGGAAACGGGCACTTCACATCAGGGATTGATAATATTATTTTTAAATGTAACGTTATTTCTTACTTTTTGTTACCATTTCTTTAAAATGGGGAATATATAAATGCACTTCAAAAATAATGTAACACACTTTAAAATGTTTAGCTTCAAAATTTATTGAATGAACTATAAAAATTTTACCGATAATGTTTAAGGCTATATTTAACAGTAATTCAACCGGTACAATAATTTTAACGTTATTTTTACCGGTAAATTTACCGATAAAATGTTTTAACGGTATTTTTAATGTTATTTTTTTGTATCGTTATTTGTATTTTTTTCATAATAATGGAATACAATGTTTTATGTAAGTACTGAGAGCACTATTAATTTTACTTTAATCATAGGTCGATAGGTGGTAAGGAATACCTACTAAGTATAAAAACTGTAAATTCCAAAATATAATAATCTATTGTTAATTTTGCCTTTTGAATTTTAGTGATACATTTAACCACTTCGATCCGGTTAAAATTTGTGAAGATGAAACTTGGAAAAATTTAATGAATGAAAAGTAATTTTTTTTTAAATTTCGACGACCTGGGTAGTGCAGTGGTCAACATGCCGCCTATCACGCAAGAGGCCCCGGGTTCGATTCCCGGCCGGGCAGAAATTGAAATGATGAATTTTAATTTCTGTGACGGGTGTTACTATGTATAATAAGTATATATTTAAAAAGTATACAAGTAGTATATCAGTTGTCTAGCACAAGCTTTGCTTAGTTTGGGGCTAGATGGCGCTGTGTGAAATTGTCCAAGCATTTATTATTTATTTATTTATTATTATTTAAATCCCCTTTTTCATACTTACAGCCTTATTCATAAACGCCCACTAATTCTTTATACGCCTTCTCTATCTGGGCTTGTTTTTATGAATAAGGAAGGCGGTTAACTTCCACATATAAAATGACCTTAAGAAGTGTTGATTACTTGTTGGATACGTTTCTAACCACACAATACGTGGTGGTATTGTAACCGAGACGTTACCGCCGCAAAGTTCGGCGACCTTAGTCCACAATGGACGTTACGCAGGCAGAGTGTTCTCTTTGTAGATGAAACTCTTTATCTTGCGAACAACTTTTTTTTTTTTTTTTTTTTTTTTATACTACTGTCTCTAACATATGGTCAGAGCCTATTTTTACATTTTCCTTTTCTTCTCTTTCATACTAGTACAACAACATTATTAACAACTTTACTAGACTTTTACAACAACTTTACTAGTTCAACAACTTTATTATACTAAGCTAGTGAATGTTGGTTGCTGACTTGTTTGCGACTAAGTAGTAGGCACCAGTGGAAGTTATTAGCGACATTCAGGGAATAAGTCTTATTAACTGGGATCTGGGGTAAAACCCCTGAACTATTAAGTATTCTGTGCCCCAACGACGCTACGGGGACGGGGGGAGTTCACGACACGTTTCGCCTGGACACTACTGGGTTTCTATAACAATAATGCTTGGGACATTCACACCTACCCACCCAGCACTCCAGCTGGATTTCGCAATTGGCTCCAACAAAATATGTTCCATTGTCTGAAAGCATTTGCTGTGAACATCCTCGCCTGGACATAAACCGACGCAGAGCCATGATTGCAGAGTCGGCTGACAAACTCCCCACTACCTCCAAATGAATTTCTCGGGTGGAGAAGCCAGGTGAAGAGTACGACCCAACGTCTCTCGCCTCCCCACAGCAAAGTGGGTCCACGGGTCACACAGACATTATAATGTGGAGCTCGGTGGCGCAGTGGTTTAGCGCCTGGTCCAACGATTGCGGAAGTTAAGCAACGTTTGCAAGGGTCGTGGGATGGGTGACCAAAAATGTATTATCTCGAGCTCCTCCGTGCTTCGGAAGGCACGTTAAGCCGTTGGTCCCGGCTGCATTTGCAGTCGTTAACACCCACCAATCCGCATTGGGCCCGCGTGGTGGGTTATGGCCCATCCTCCTTACCACCCATAAGGAAGGCCTGTGCCCCAGCAGTGGGGACATCAAAAATGGCTGATGGACAGTGGACTTGTTGTATGGTCTGTGACGGGTCATTACCCAATTTTACACAGCGCCATCTCAGCCCCAAACTCCGCAAAGCTTGTAAAATGGGTGCTATTCAGCTGATACACTACTTATATACTTTTTAAATGCACACTTTATATATAGTAACACCTAGACCAGTCACAGAAATTAAAGTTGATCATTTAAATTTTTGCCCGGCCGGGAATCGAACCCGGCACCTCTTGCGTGGTAGACCGGCATGTTTACACTGCAGTCGCTCTAGCTATTAGCTACGGAAGGTATTTACTTCATAGAAATACATAAAACCAACCCTAGTAGCATGACCTCGATAGCGGTTTTGTCTGAGTTGAAATAATAAATTATTTACGGTAGGTAATTATTTTTTTGCGTGAATGGCGCTAGTGTTGCACATATCACCTGAATTTTGCACTAAATGCAAGTTCATAAATTATATAGACAACGTGCTCAATAACACGTTGATCAACATTGAACAAACAATCAGTGTCAGAATTAATAATTATTATCATAATTATCAATATTGACCAAATAAGGAAAACTGGTATTGTTGATTGTCTATCAGTGACAAAGTCGTTAGCCTAAATTGCAATTTACAACGTGTACGTGGGTACCCGCATGTTTTACCAGAAAAAAGTTTGCCAGGCAATATTGCTCTTTATTCCCATCACATGTTTGTTTACAGTCTTAGTTGTCGAATAGAAATGTCCAAAACGCATGCACCTCAATGCCGTTTCGAGGGGAGTGCGAATGAGATGCGTATTTTGTGAGAGGTAAAGATTACATTTGATTGAATATTGAAAATACATTTGAATTGGTTGATAATAATAATTTGTAGTCCTGGGTATGTACCATAAACGTGCTAAGGAATATTTTAAGAAAGATTTGTTTACGGAAAATAGTACTTAGGTAGGTACTCGAAATGTGGAATTGAGGGTAGATAGTTTGATAAATCTTAATTTATGTAATATGTCTGTATATATGTATAGGTGAGTAAGGATAAGGAATATTGTTATTTAAGCTTTTTTTGATCATGTTTATATCAAGTTACCATATCTTCATAAATATAAATACATATTCTAATTTATTATATAAAATATAAATATTTTATAGTTAACACATAAATAAAGTAACAAAAGCTTCAATTCAAGTCCATTTTAGTGCTAAAAGCACAGATCAAAGCTACACCTAGGTATCCTAGGATATTAGTTTAGCTAGAAGGAGATAAATAACGAATTTAGTTTTATTTTGGTTTATTACAAATAAATTCAATTCTCAAGACCACAATTAGGTACTTATTTAGATATATCTTATAACAACAAAACATTTACAATGTATAGTGTAGTGGTTCAAAAACTCCTGCGCATCTCAAAGCAAGTGGTATAATTAGGTGCTATGAATGAACCCTGTCTCTCCAAGCACATGTACCGGTTCAAAACAAGTCCCCCCACCCTCCGGAGGCAGTCAAATAAAACCAAACGAGCATTCCAGCCAGCCAAGCCAGTTGCCGGCTTAACAGCTACCGTATGAGTGCGTCCCTTTACCGCGCGCGAGTGAAAACTTACTTTTTAATTTTTATAAACTTTTTAAATGTGAGTTTGTTCACGTGACGATTGAAAGTTTTATCCAAAATGGCGGCGTCTCTGATACGATTAGGACTAAGATCCGTTGCATTCAATTTGGAGAGGAGTGCAGTTATAATATCTAGTTCCAGTTCCCACAATAATTTCAAAGTAAGTGTGTGATCGATTTTTTTTGTTATTCAAAATTTTTAATGTAGTGTTGTTATTTAGAAAGTGGCCAAAACTTCCTAAGTAAACCAACTTGCGTGTCGATTGGATACTAGTTTCATAGATCTCGTAACCAGTGTGATTTTGGTGTGGTTTGGTAGCTTTGGTGAATAATTAATTAAGTCACAAAAACAATATGGTTGTCCTAGCAGATCAATTGGTCCTTCGAGCACAATTATTACCTTACGACTTATAACTTTCAGTTTGTATATATTTGTCATAAAAATAAGATGATAACCTTTTTATCAGGAGTCTGGCCGACAAACGGTGCTTGTTTAAAACTAATTTATCTCCCAAACATAATAACAGACTTTAAGTAGGTACGAATTCCAAATTATTGATAAGGGACCGCTAATAGTTTGTGACATTCGGCAATGTAAAAATATGTATGAGCTATTGTATGCTAATTTGTATTTAACACACCACACAGTAGTACTTAAGAGTAAAAGCACAGAATAGATATACTTAAGACCCTAAATTATGTTTGAAATGAAAATCGCAGGAGATTACCATCGCCGCATTATTGACTATAAAAATACGCAACCTTTCCTAGTGAAAAAGAAGACACACTTTTAACAACTGAATAAACAAACACAATACTAAATAATATACTAGAAAAAATACGACTCGCACCAGATCAATACTCAGACGGGAATCGAACCCGCGACCTTTGGATCCGCTGAGCTACCGAGTCACTAGTGACATCGCCGAATTTCTTCTAGTATATCCTACTCTTACGCTGCAAGCCAGCGTTATTTCACCAATGTGAGGAATCATTATACTAGAAGAAAATCGGCGATGTCACTAGTGACTCGGTAGCTCAGCGGATCCAAAGGTCGCGGGTTCGATTCCCGTCTGAGTATTGATCTGGTGCGAGTCGTATTTTTTCTAGTATATTAAGTATTTAGTATTGTGTAAAAATAGCATTGTGAATGCAAAAATCTCAAATTTAAAAAACAAACAACCCAATTATTTTTAGGTACATTATTATTATTGATTAATATTTTTTAGATAAGTAAATTATTATTATTATTAAACAGGCGAGCAGTTGTTGCAACTCATAGTGCCTGTATTCTGCAATCTGTGTTTGTCTAATCTATTTTTAAATTGGTTTAAGTTGTTGGCTGAGACTATTATTGTTCTGGCAAATTGTTCCACACTTTGACCACTCTGTTGCTCAAAAAGTGCCTGTAAGGGTTGTTGAAATTTACCTTTAAATTAAGTTTAAAATAGGTATTTTGTCAGATTAGGTCTCAGACAAAAAGAAATGGTCTGATAGTCAGATTTGGATCAATCCTTATGCATTTACGCCTACAAAGGCGTTTTCAATGTAATTTTGCATTTAAAAGCTATTATTGCAAATTTAAAAGCGTTACAAATGTCGTTACTTACTTTCCTCAACTATAAACTAGTTAAACATAAATCCTATTATCATGAAATGCCCTCCAAACACAGGGTCCATTGCCCTCTGCATGCATTATGCGTGCAATATGCAGGCTGCATGCGTTTGACAAGTGTTAAATTAATGTTTTCTTTGTGCTCTGAAAGTTAACAATGTATTAACATTCTCATTATGCATGTGGCGACTGAGGACAGTGAAAACAGAAGTGTTTGCTCAACTGTTTAAGCACCAGAGCCAGAGGTAGTAAATTTACAATACAAATAATTTTTGCCCGACTGCAAAGAAAGGGTTATGTTTTTCGCGCGTATCTTGTAAGTATGTTTGTATGTGTGTTTGTATGTAATATTCTTTATTACCTCATATCTTTTAAACGGCTGAATGGATTTCTGTAATTAAGATATCGTTTGATTTGTCTTGTCAGCCCAAGTGTTTTTAAGACGGTGGCGTTATAAAAAACCAACATGGCGGCTCAGGCTGCTGTACGGTGCTATTATACGTAGTGGTAAAAAAAATATTTTTAGAATACTGCAATATGGGTGTCAAATTAAAGAACTTATTATAAGGATTTCAAAAAGGTATGTCATGACCGTAATATATAATACTTAACTAAAAAGAAAAAAATAATAAAAAATAATAATTAAAAAACCCGCCTGCATCAAGTCAACTGAAAAGATGGAAACAAGATTAAATATTAAAGGCAACATAATAACATGCAGTCGGAGGCATATAATTCAAATCATTCATAATGCCACTTTGTGCATGCCTCCGACTGCATGTTATTATGTTGCCTTTAATATTTAATCTTGTTTCCATCTTTTCAGTTGACTTGTCTTTTTACGCAGGCGGGTTTTTTTACTGTTCTATAATGACATCACTGAACTGAACAGAAAAACATTTATCCTTTTATCAGAAATTCAAATTATATAAAGAATATAGGAGAAGGTCCAATCTGGGCCAGGTATATGTACGGCACACCAAAAAACAGGAAAAAATATAAGGATTCTCAGAAAAATAGAAATATTTAAAATTTGCTAGTAATTTTTTGGCTCATCGATGATTTATGTTGAGATTTTCCACGCACTACTTATAGGTACTTATAGGTTAGGTATGTCGCATTTGGGTAGATACCACTAGGTTTATCACTGTAAAAACTATTTCGTCAGTCCAACCAGATAAAATAAATAGTTTCAAATCCATTTCAAAAATTATTGCAAATCATGAGATATATATAGATTGAGTTGTCAAAATGACATTGACATGCCGCCATCTCGGTATAAATGTCACAAAGTATTTTAAAATGCTTTGAGCCAGAAAATAAAGCTAAATCATAAAAATTGAATAGTCTGAATCGACATAAAATTTTATTCCTTCATTTTTCTATACCGTACATAGACCTGGCCCAGGCTCCATACATTTTTGGACCATCTCTTTTTAAAATCTTTTTTGTGTACTCACTTCTCAAGCTTACGCGCTCACTAGACATGAAATAAAACACTTTTAACGGATACTAGCGCGGTTTTATTGAAAGTACTTTGGTAATTAGTTGGTATTTGGTCTGATTTTTTTTTATTTTCCCGACGTTTCGGCACCTTTGCAGCTGCCGTGGTCACGGGGGTTACCAAAGTACTTTCAATAAAACCGCGCTAGTATCCGTTAAAAGTGTTTTATTTCATCTTTTTTGTGATTCGAATTAAAATGTGTAGGTACGAAACATGAAATGATTTAAGTAACTAGGTAGATATATAAATCAACAAGAAGTTTAATTAACATAAAAAATTAATTCGATATAAGTTTAACACATACTTAATACCCAGCGTATGCTAAACAGCGCCTATGCCAAAACTTGCTGAATATTAAATACCTACTTTACTTAACTTAATCTTTTTGTTGACTACTTGCCAGCGTGCCACATTACAATTAGTCACATTAAAATTATTATTGTTCAGAAAATACTGAGGTTCAAAGTTGAATTGTGTCTGTGTGATAATGATAATAAATGGTCTATATCGGTAGAAATAAAAGTTGAGATGGCGAAAGTAATACTACAACGCTATATTGTGGTGCAATAACTATGTTAGGTCAACGATATTATCAAAACTTTGTTTTGATATATCGTTGTGTTAGGTACAACTTAACCTATATTTTTTTAAAGTTTACCTACGACTCAATCTTTGCGAGTGCTATGGGCTCTTATTCTTTATATATTATAAGTACCTATCACTGTCAAAATGTTAGGCTCCGTTAAGCGAAATCACTTGTCTCTGTCTTTTTCTTTATGTGTAAAGAGTATGGAAAATAACCTCACTTCTGCACTTTTTCGATGTTTTTCGTTGTTTTTTTCATCATAATCTTTAGCACAATTATCTTTCTTAAAAAAAAGTTATTGGAGCAACTGCTCAGTACGTTAAAGTGTATTTTGATGTAGAATTCAATACGTTTCCGCTATTATTTACCTACGCCAAAAATATGGCCCGCGACAAGCTTTTGATGATATTCTGATTTTTTTTACAATCATCTGTGAGGTTTATACGCAATTCAATACTTGTAGGTACTTACTAGATAATCTCTTTAGCTTGTCGTATGTTTTTTTTTGTGGCTACAACTTTACGTTTTCTATATAAAAATATGGCCCTCGCAAACCATGTTTTCCTATTATGGCCCCTTAAACGCAAGTTATTTGTTTCCTGCATTGGAATGCAACTCGGCTTATGAAAGCCCATTTAGCCGGGTTACCCACTACAAATTCTACAAAAATGTCTGGGGCTACCTTACCTAACCTAACTATACCTACCCAATGATATCATTGTACCTACCTACTAGTTTATTTTATAGGTGTTTAATTTAAAATTTGACTTCAAGTAGGTATAGGTGATTACCTATCAGGGGCATTTCCATCAGCTTTGTCGCTACTCGCTACCATTATATTACTTACTAGATGACCCGGTGAACTTCGTATCACCACCGTTTAGACCTACCCTGAACTACGACAAACATTTTAAAACCAAAATCAGCTCAATCGGCCTAGCCGTTCTCGAGTTTTAATCAGACTAACGAACAACAATTCATTTTTATTTATATAGATTATTGGTATTTAGGTACCTATATACTAACCTATACTATTTAGGTATAGGTACCATACCAATAAAGTCTTTCGGGTGTTATTGTTTCGTTTTAAAAACTTTTCTTCTTACAAAAGGACCGTGTATTATTGTCTATTGATCCACAGCTCGCGAGTAGTCGAGCAAAGAAAAAACGTAGAAAAAAGTGTATCTCCGAGCTGTTTCAAGGTTGATTCGCATTAAAAAACAACAGCAACGGTATACTGGTCGCCATTAATAATCCATAGAGTACAAAAACGCAGCTGCTAAGTATGGCGGACTCGCCTGGCGTGGAATACAATGGCAAATTTTGGCCCTATAGTTTCTAAAGCAAGTTATCGGAAGTAAGGGAATTTAGAACCTTGCCGTTTTAAGTGTCATATAAAAATCTTTTTCAATCTTTGAGAAAGAGGGTAGGTGTACTTACCTGTACCTAGGCAGTAAAAGAGAATAAAATTGTGACTTTTTTCTCAGTTAGGCTAGGCACTTTATTTAAAATAATAATAATTTAGACTTTTACAATGTCCTAGAGTCTTAATTTTTTTTATTCTTAATGTTTTGAATAGAATAGAATAGAAAAAAATTATTCGAGACTCGAGACAAAACAAGAATACATAAGAAATAAAAATAAATAAAATATAGCTACCGAGTTTTGTGATTGTGTTGTGTTTTGTGACTATGTGACTCGCCATAGTTTGCCATTACTTCGCTGGCAGTGATTGGTTTATTGCTCCGAATATTTGTCTCTGAAACTATATAAATAAATTACAAAACATGTAACTTTAGGCTTAAGACCCATAATATTTCTAAGAAACCTAAAAAAATATAACTGAAACACTTTACTGCTACCTCTACAAAAGTTCCAACCTTGGTTCCAAAAAATATTTTGACAATGCATAGAGTCAAAAAATGGAAAAATTATTAAAAACCATTTAAGTAAAAAAAAACATACAATCGAATTGAGAACCTCCTCCTTTTGATGAAGTCGGTTAAAAAGCATTAATAAGTGTTTAGTTTTAGCTGTAGAAATCTATTAATATCTATAATAAGTACCTAGTTGAAATTAGTAATGGAAGTAGATATAAGAGAGAATAGAGGGGCGTTATTGGGTCACAAAAATAAGACTCAAAATTCAATATTTACTGTATGTATGTATCTAGGACTTAATATTTCAAACTAGGAGCAGTTCAAACTCCAGTGACGGTGCTAAAGTAATAATCTGAGTGGAGTTTACTGTTTAGTCCCACAACTGTCAACATGGAATTTATCCGCCATACAAAAGACGTAAACGCATTACCTTTAAGTAAGTAGGTATAATAAACTCTAGAAACCGTAGGTATTGTTTAAAGGTTTGCTTCATCGATTCTCTACCGGCATTTTTACTTTCCCTTAGTCCACACAAGCATGACCTTAAGCCATATTTGCTCAAGGCAAATAAACAAACGAGCGACAGACGCTACACTCCTCACGTAGCGCCCACCGCCTTGTTTGAAATTTTGGGTTAAGGCGATTAGTATCCTCACAGTGGCGCCCTCACCTTAATTAAGGCGAGGCCAGTTCACAATCTGATGAAAAGTCTGATTTTTGAACTTCCAATGTGAAGAACTGATGTAAAATTCTACTTCACAAAAATTACTGTAGACTGATAAAGAAACAAAGAAGCATAGTAACCGAACAGAATATTGAAAAATGGCATGGTAACTCTGTAAAAAAATCCTGATTAACACCATAAAAACTTATAAAAATAAATTTCAAATCGTCAGATTTCGTAATTTTCAACGACAGTGATATGATTTTTTATGCAAAAAGGATAGCTTTTTTATCGATCTAACACAATAACCGAGTACATTTTTAATAAATGATCCAGTATTTCAGAAATCAATAAAAATGTACTAAAATTCGTCAAATTTCTGGCGAAGCGTCAATTAAAGTTTTGCTATATTCAACCTTATTCTAAAGACATAGTGGAAAAGTAAATTTCGTGAACTGGCCTCGCCTTAAATTGATTTCTCACTAAGTACATACTGTATCGAAATTTCAAAGTTTATTTACAAACAATAACCTCAGTAAAATATAGTTTGTTGTAATAGTAGTAGGCAAAAGAGCAAAAAGTGGCCACTTTTGGCACTTTTGCCTACTACTACAACGACTATATTTTAGAGAGTTTATTATTTGTAAATAAACTATAGAACTAAGTATAGCTTCAATCGCAACGTTTGAATTTTCGATAGGTACATTATGTACTTAGCGAGCAAACAATTTAATTAAGATGAGGGCGCCACTTGAGGATACTAATCACCTTAAGTAGGAGGTAGGTATGTGTATACTTAGATAATCGTACATTTTTAAATTTCGTAGAAAATATTACGTGCCAGAGCCGGGTACTAAGTTATGTAATGTACCTAAGTATTTAACTAGGCTATAGGTACTAAAGCATTTTCATAATTGAGAAAGACGAAAAAAGTGCCTGCTAAAGCAGTGATTGGTTCGACATGAAAAAGCAAAATTAAGCATTGGATTCTTGTTTTTCACGAGTTTTAGTTAAAACAGTTGTTCGATTTATTTTTTGTAAATATCTTAGACTTGGTAAATGTTGTGTGAGCTTTTATTAGGCTAACATATAAGGTTTTTTGTTTTTGTACGGTTTAATTTTATTATACTTACTTAATAATTATTTTTATAAATGTTAAGCTGTTAGCTTACCTACATATAAAAAAAACATTAAGATTTAATCAATACTTATAAAATCAACAACATTTTGTGAATTATCTTAATCCTGAAAATGAGACAATAGATTTTTCATTGATCGGGCCGCATCGGGCGTTGATAAATAAATAATCAAAATCAATCAAAAAATCAAAAAATATTTATTCAGTAACATCAAACTTTTACAAAAGAATAATATACTGAGATCCCCTTTTAAGTATATATTTAAATAGTGATGAAAAAGTAACTTTAGTTTATTTTTCTTTGGAGTTGGACACACAGTAACTAGCAGTTAGCTATAGAAATGACATTCATGAGATAAATGAAGTCAAATGCGTTGAAATTCGGCGGAGCGCTGCGGATGTGGTCAATATTCGATACCCATTGGTCATGCTCCGGCGACATTCAATACCTACTATGCCTTTGTCATGTCAAACTTGTAAGCAATAATAATCTACATTTTGTTGATAGATCTTACCTCCAGCCTAGTCGTTCTTATCTAGGACCTGTCCTATGACATAGGATAGGACATAGTGGCATACGTGAGACTACGGTTATCCTTTTAGAATTTCGGACTTGAATATTTTTATTACTTGTTTCGTACTTTTTAGAGCCCGTTTTTTCCGTAGTTGGGTTTTATTTTTTAAACTCCTTTTTTAGGCGCGTTGGTCGTGGTAGTGAAACTAGCGCCGCCACTACATTTATTTTTATTACTCGTAAACCAAGTCAATATTTAAAAAAGCTCATGTAAGTACTTAATATGTTCTTAAATTGTCTCTAATATTTTTTGAATAACTCTTCAACAGTTATTATTCATTCTGTAAGTTTTAAAATCCCTAATTGCCAAAAGTGGCCACTTTGAGCTAAAGTGGACTTTAAAACATACAGAAAGAATGAAAACTGAGAGACAATTTAAGAAATTATTATATGAGCTTTTTTAAATGTTGACTTGGTTTACGAGTAATAAAAATAAATGTAGTGGCGGCGCTAGTTTCACTACGTAGAGCGCCTTAAGAAAACAACATGCAAGGCATTAAAAACGACGGCAACGACAGCCGGAATACGAAGCTAATAATACCTAATTAAAACCCCTCGATTCATTGAAAATAAAATAAAAGACAAGATGAAGCTGATGATGATAAACACAGCTGATGGTATTTTATATTCTTGCAATATTCGATGATTGATGAAAAAAAAAAAGAACCTAAACTGTTTAAATTGTGTTCATTGGAACAAAAAAATGATAAGTAGGTAAAGAGATCTTTATAGAGATTGCTGATTAAACAACGTTTGACTCAGCTAATCCATTTATACGATGTATTCTCACGTCCACCTTGCGTTTGCAATTTCTTCGCGTAGGTATGCACTTCAATGCAATTCAAGAGTTTCTTGTTCACTTTCAACTGTATTCCAATTGTAACGGTTAAAATATTTTCTAATTCAAATTCACCTTTATTTCCTTGTGACAAAGGTGAATTTGCCTTGCTAGTGCTAGAGATTGTCCTATCACAGTGGCCTCGGAGTGATTCGCGAATTGGTCCACGGATACATAATACGTTCGAGGGTGATACAATCTGTCTGTCAGTGTTAAATTGATTGATTGTACTGTCTGTATTAGTAGGCATAGTATCCATGAAATGTTATATACCCTATAATATGAATTTGCAGAGCATGCGCTACACTAGCGCCGCCAATGAAAAAAACAAAGCTTAAATAAAGACGAAATTGTAAATTGTGTTCTTATAGTGTACTCCGAAGAAGCTTTGTGGTACTTTTTATCGTTTTAACAATATTTTATAAGCTGTCGGTTCGAACACTTTAGTTCTTTGCCATAGGTAGTAACTTTTTTTAAAAAGTTGCTATGACAAAGTAACTTTCGTTGCTGACTGTACCTACTAATAGCAGTGAGTTGCTTTAATTTGGAGTGCCGCCGCAGGGAGGAAACATCGGGATCGGGACAAATGTTTTATGATAAAAGTAGTCAATTTAATATGAACTTTACACAAACATGCGATAAATATGCTAACCGTTTGCAACTAAGTAAATCATTAAAATAAAATATTTAGTGTTTGTTTTTATAACGTTGGTTGGTATAAAAGAGAAATATAACTTTCTCCTACCTTTTTCGCTATTAACAGCTCTTACTGAACAATGTAATTTACAAACAGGAAAACGTAATGCCAATCGCCATGTGTCGCATTATTATTTTTTTCTGTTCCGTTCCGCAAACACGGGTTAGTAAATATTTTTCGACCTCCAAATCGATAGGTATTGTTTTGATGCAGACAATCGTTCTACGTGATTGTGGACAATTGCGATCAAGGTTGTTTATTGTTTAATAATATTCCATAATCATTAAGTACTTAAGCAGATTTAGTAATCTGTCGTAATTCAATATTATGTGGAATGTGGATGTAAACAAAGTCTTGACATAAATATTTAATTTGTTTTTCCGTAGAAAAACAGTTTTAGTTGATTTTTAAAATTATTTTATTTTATTTTATTTTTTGCAATCCAATAATTTTCATCGCAGGTATTAACTTCTTTATAAATCAAAGAAAATATATAAAAGTAGTATAGGTCCTTGTAGTATAGGCATAAGTAGCTACTGTCCCTAAAAACAAAAAATATAATAATTTGGCAACCCACTTTGGAGTGTTGTTTTGAAGGATTCCATTAATAATTCATACTCACATAAACTAACCTACTCGTATCCTTTTCTATAGGTATCTACTGTTTGTTGCTAAACTTTCGACCTCGACTACATAAGATTGTTAACTACTAAACAACAGAGTAAGCCATTCAAATTTAAGCCTTGTTCCGTAAACAATAAGGGTCACGTCAAATAGTTTGCGTTACTCTGCGCACGCGCATAATAAGGTCGACGACCTTTATCGCTGCATATCGATGTAGGCAAAAGACGATCTATTTATAAAACCATCCGTTGAGAATTGTAAAAGGATTAATTATTACTTAGATGCCCTTCAGCAGTACCTACTATAACTACCTACTTGATAGATACTTAACTATAAAAAGAAAGGCTCAATTTTCTTTTCCATTTTCCTGAATGGGGTTGGTAAACTTTTTTGAAGAGAATTGTTTTATATATTTTTTTGGATAGCCCAAGTTTGAAGAATAAAGAAAATAATATTATGATTTTTTTATTTTACCGTGTTAACTAAATATTTTTTTTATATTACCTATTATCCCGATAAAATATCAAACATACGGCTGAACACGAAGTTCCTTTGCATTTACTGATTTAAAAAACTCATTGACAGATTTGACAGACAGTGACAAAGAGTAATCATACCTTTGTTTTTTTGTTTTGAGCAACAACATAGAAAGTCTTTGGAGCAAAGGCATACCTACGCACACAGCCGTAATAGTGACTTATTGTACTATGCAGTAAATTAAAAATTTAAATTTTTATTTAAATTAAAATGAAGCATTATAAAAATTCCGCAATTTGTTATTCCTGACTCCAAAGCCAAAAGCTACCAGAAAATATATATAATTAACAACAGTTTTGGAAAAGTTTACCAACCCCATTATTACTTTTTATTTTATGTATGTACCTACTTAGACTGTCCTCTAAATAGTTGCACCCACTCCCTTATTGTCCTGTATCTTATATCTCTCTCTCCCAAGGTTGCCTGGAAGAGATTGCTGTTTAGCAATAAGGCCGCCTATTGTGTACTTTCTTCTTTCTCTGTTTCTTTGTTCGTAATGGGTTTTCTTTCGTGTGCAATAAATAATACTTATTATTATTATTGTAAATAAAATAGGATAGGAGTTAATCGACTTGAAACATCTTTGCCTTCTGTGCTTCAAATCAAAGTTTACTATTTGTAACCTATTTGAACGTGTAAAAAAGAAATCATTCTACTTTTAATATGCCCATAAAATGCAAATTGTATATCGACCATACATTAAGGCTGAGTTGTACCATCTAACTTTAACGATAACAAGCTTGTAAAAGTACCGGTTAAGCACAAGTAAGCCAAAAAAAGAGGTTGCCAGCCAGCATGATGTCCTTTGACAAGTTTGACGTGACAAATAGGTAGCATATCATTTGACGATAACTATGACTTTGACAGCGTTTTGGTGCACTATTTTATTACCATCCTTGTACAATTTACCACACCACCTTGGTAAATCTAAGTGGTAATGGTAAACCTAAGTACTTAAATGCATACACAGACCATACAACAAATGAGATTTCTAAACGCAAATAAGTAGACGCTCTTTATGGAATATAAACTTGCTCTTTGTTTAAATAAATGAAGTAAAAAGACGAAAACCATCAAAAGGAATTCGATATCATAACTACAACCTAATGACAAATAACCTCTTTGCCTTTCCAGTTGTTCCACACGAAGCCAGTATGCCAGAACGGCGTATGCTACCTGCAAGAGCGAGACGAGGTAGAGCGCGCGATGGCGGCAATGCGCCGGTACAGCAAGCACCACGGCCGACCAGAGCAGGACAGGAGGAAACAGAGCAGTGACAGCGATTCCGACAGCAGCGACACGGAATGCAAGGCGCTTGAACGGGTGAGCGACTTCCTGCCCTTTTATCACCCAGTCTCTTGTCACCCGTCATCTCCTCTTCCACTTTATTCATCATCTTTTATGTTGTCTTCTTAATCTCCATCATCATCGTCTTCGTTTATTTGGAGTCAACTTCACACGACACCGTTGCGACACGGTAAGGGTGTTGGCTTGTTTTGCATCTTTACTATTTCATTATCTATTTACAAGATAGTGGTACAGCAAGCACCACGGCCGGCCAGAGCAGGACAGAAGAAAACAGAGCGATAGCGACACGGAATGCAAGGCACTTGAAAGGGTGAGCGATTTCTGCCCTTTTCATCACACCTGTTTATCGACGTCCATTGATCATTTAGCAACATGCCTTTCATCATCATCATGTCTGCCCCTATCGCTAAACGTAAGTTTACTTGGAATCGGCGTGTAGATATGCCCTTATCTCCAAATTCACCAGCCATAATCAATCTTTTCAACAATCATCCTCTCCATACATCAACATCCATGCCATCAAGTTTCTGATTTAAGATTTCCCATTACATATCTATGCCAAGCCAGAAAAGTTCTCTTTCTACTTTTCTGTTACTTGGTTCCAGGAGCCGGGATCACAGGACTTAAGCTATGTTTATTGTCAAATGCTGTTAGCTTGCTGGTCCACGGACGATGTTCTACCACTACTTCTAGATGAAGGATTGGGTGCTATTCCATTCTACTTGATGGCACACGACCACTAAATTCCCAGTAAAAGTAACTTTTAGATATTAAAGACCACATTTTCAATCTTTTCAGTCGGAGTTCTGGCGCCGAAAGATGCGCACGGTGCATAACATCCTGGACGTAGACAAGGACGGGCTGATCTCATTCAACGACTTCGTGCTCTTCGGAGAGCGGTTCAAGGCCCTCGGACACCTCGACGAAAAGCAGGCGAAGGAGTTCTCAGATATTATTAAGGTATTACCACATAATAGATAATAGTACTAGCGTACAGAAGTTGCACTCCGCAAAATCGTTTATAAATTATGACTCTTGCTCCGACACAATAAAGTGCAATTTAGTTCGCACAGCGCTCCCTTCGCTTCAAAATATTCACTTAGCAGTTGCCTCTCTTTGTATCGCGTAGGTCTTAACTTTTTTGACGTATGAAATTTGTCCTCTCATAGGACGCCCCGAGCGCTTCACACTCGCGCGCGGAGTGACAGAGCCCTGGTATTACAATAAGGATTTAATAGTTAAGCAAATTTCTGTTAAATCTTCCTTATGCCTTGGCCTTCGAAAGGTAAACGAAAAGTTGAAAAACGGAGTCTTGTGGATATTGTAAATCAATAAAAGGTTTTTTGCTGCAATAATATAAAATCAAAACACACTACGTTCGTTCTTGTAAGTGTAGGGCAAATATGCATCTTGTCTCTTTTAAAATGGGTCCCCAAACTAAGTTTCTAAGATACGCGAACATCTGTAAGTCCAAGCCCCGTGATGTGGATCCCTCTTTTTTATTTTCATTCTTCTTCATGTTACTTCAACTTACAACGTGCCCCCTTGTCAACAGATTATTAATTAACATGTAACGTTTCTAGTTAACTTGGGAGGAGCAGTGGGGCGCAGTAGACCCGTACAACTTCGTGACGGTGGAGCAGTACCTAGAAGACATGCATCACGTGCTCAACGACAAGGGCTTGAAGAAGAAGGCGCATCGCTGGCTGCCGTACTTGTTCAAGGTATATCAGTCATTTTATGTCTCTACTGCTGGGGCACAGGCCTTCCTTCCCTTGTTCCTTGGAGATAACCATAGCCGGATAACTGGTTATCTGTGAAGTATTTTTCCTCCAATATAACTAATTATCTTTTAGGAATACATTTTCCTAACAGATAACTTAACAGTTGTTTGCGAGGAAATTAGGAAAATATGTTCCCAAGAGATAACTAGTTACACTGGAGGAAAAAAATCTTCACAGATAACCAGTTATTTGACCATGGTTATCTCCAAGGAACAAGACCTTCCTTATGGGTGCATAAGGAGAATGGGCCATAACATAACCTTCCACGCAGGCCTGATGCAGATTGGTGGGTATTAACGACTGCAAATGCAGTCGGGACCGACGGCTTGACGTGCCTTCCGAAGCACGGAGGAGCTCGAGATAATCAGTTTTTGGTCACCCATGCCACGACCGACCCTTGCGAAAGTTCCATGAGCATCATAAAACTGAGCCAAAATTTTATTGTTACGTTACCTTATCGTAACTAAAATCCAATAAAATAGTAACTAGTCCCTTTAAAGTAGGGAAACGGATTTTTTGCGTTCTTATAGGTACGATTAGGTAACGTATGACGTAATTATGAAATAAGTAAATAAGTAAGACGCGGTGAAAATGTGCGAGTACAGGTGAACGAATGAACAAAACATTGTACGACCCTTTTTATGACCCCGCGTGCAACGTGATATTACGACTAAGTAGTATAAGTTATAATCCCATGAAGTATACGTACACGTTTCTCTATTGATAGGCGGTGGACAAAGACAAGTCTGGCTTCATCTCGGTGAAGGAGTTCAAGTTGTTCTACGAGTGCCTCGGGCTCAGCAACGAGCACGCCGCCGTCGCCTTCGCCGTCATCGACACCAACGGGGTCAGTATTACTAGATAACGGGTGTAACAAGACACTCAACCAAGCCGAAGTCCACGCGTTCCGCCCATCATCAGGATCATTTTTGTCTTTTAGACTATACCTGGGAAACCAATAGCTACGAAGTTATTGAATGTCAAAGTAAAAAAAAAAAATCTTATTTTATTCGTTTTTTTCCTAATTTTTGTCTACAGAAACATTATCAACATTGTATGTATTTCGTAACAAACAATGACTTCAAAACGTCGTCACTCGATGTATTTCATGAGCACGCACATAAACGTTGCCTTTCAACTCGGCCGCACGCAGCTGTGTAGCATTCACTCGCAGGCGCGGTCTTTTGTACGCGTTACATGACGTGGCGTGTATGCAATGCTTTTTTAACACCAAAAATCAAAATCGTTTCCCAGCAATAATTTTGAACAGAAATGGTCCTGATGATGGGCAGAATACGTAGACCTCGGCTTCGTTGAGTGTCTTGTTACACCCGGTTTAACCCGCGCGCGATGACAATGGGATAGAACTTTGCCGAAGTAAATCGAATTTTTTTTCAACCTTTCAATTAGAATAGTCGAAACTTGCACTTGTTACAGTCATGTTTGTTTAAAATAAAACGGTTTTTAAAGATTTAAGAACCGTTTTCGAAAAATACATTTAAGATAATGCAACTGTAAATGAATCATAGGGTATAATAATAAAACCATTTTAAGATTAATAAATTGGCTGAATTTTTCGAATCCACGACGATAAGTGGACGATACAATACTGCGGGAAATTAAGAATTACGAAAAATTTGTAACAATTATTACATAAAGACTAGTATTAATTAAATAATTTTAATTTTACTTACATTTTGTTACAGGATGGAAAATTGTCGATGAAAGAATTCGTGAAGCTCGGCAAAGACTTTTTCTTCACAAACGACGAAAGAAAAGTGTCGAAAATGTTCTGGGGGCCCCTGACCGAGATATAGCGGAAACTCAACTCTAATCTCTATGTAATAAGAGTCATTGACTGTTCTAGTTAGGTTCTACTAAGTCTTTTGAAAGTGAGTTATTCGACTTTTTTTTTCGTGTCTTTGTTGACACATAGGTAGCTTTAGTTAGGTAGGATATAATGAATGACTAATAAAAAAAATAAAAATAGAAAAAAATGTCTATGACAAACATACTTTACTTAAGAAAATACAATTTATAATATGAGCAATATAGAAATGTGTGTGAAAACATTGTTTATGAATGTACATTGTTAAAAAACACTGTTGAAATAAAAAATAAAATAAAAAATGTTATGTTTCGACAGTGCCAGAGATTTTGCCGGAATGGTAAAATATAGCAATTAATTTAATTACTGAATGCATTCCTATTGCATTATTTTATATGTGAGACTCATTTATTTTTAAATGAAAAAGAAGAATCTCCAATAAAATATCGTTGATAATTATTGTGTTTTATTTTATTCATCATTCAAAGTCAAAGTCAACTAAGCTTTATTCAAATAAACATGAAATAAAACACTTTTAACGGATACTAGCGCGGTTTTATTGAAAGTACTTTGGTAATTAGTTGGTATTTGGTTTGATTTTTGATTTTCCCGACGTTTCGGCACCTTTGCAGCTGCCGTGGTCACGGGGGACTCGGTCGGGGGTCGGGAAAATCAAAAATCAAACCAAATACCAACTAATTACCAAAGTACTTTCAATAAAACCGCGCTAGTATCCGTTAAAAGTGTTTTATTTCATGTCTAGTGAGCGCGTAAGCTTGAGAAGTGAATTTATTCAAATAAACTTAATTATTATGTACTTTTGAATCGTCTATATTTTCCTACCACCCGTTCCAGACTTTTTTAGCTGACAAGAAGAACGGGCGCAAGAAACTTATCAGCTGTATCAGCCATAAGTAACGATATTTACAAATTGTAAATAAAACGTGCTAAGTTAATGTAACGAAACGACATATCGACCATCTCCATGGTCGAGTGGTTTGTACGCCAGTTTTCAAGGTGTCGCCATCTCTCGATGTCCCGGGTTCGACCCCGGCTGGGTCAATTTAAAAAACTATGTTTTCTATATTGCCTCAGGTCTGATTTCCATAATACAAGTGTTTTAGCTACTTTGGAATCAGACCAATATTTGTGTTTTTTTTTCTAATATTTATTTATCTTGCCTCTCACTATAGAAAAAGTATAATTTTATTACAAAACTGTTTATTACAATTAAATTCGTATAACAAAGTCAAATGATTACATAATTATTACAAATCCATGCATCACTAAGTTATAATCGTACCCCCTTACTAATAAAGATTGTATAGCAGATGTATAGTTACACAGTGTTTTGTCACTTTCTTTTCAATGTCAAACTCTAATAGTTTGACAGTGAGTAACCATTGTGTAACTATACATCTGCTATACAATCATTATTAGTAAGGGGGATAATGTTTATAACGAAATAACCGTTTTAGAGCAACAATTTGTATTATATCAACTAGCCTAATATTTAATGTGACTTCAAAGTTTCAAACATGATCGATCTGAATCTATTTTTGCGTTAAAATAATCTTGAACAAAACTTAAGGCGGTTGTATGACCGAATGTGGCGTCCTCAGAGGTTTTTATTTAATAAGTTAATAGTAGAACAAGATTTTAATAATGTTTATCGTGGAGATTTTAGGGCCCATGGTCTAGTATTTTTAGAAGGTACTACATGCCCTCGTAGTCATTCGTAGAAGTAGATAGCAAATGTGTCAAAAACGGACACTTTTAGCAGTTTTTCTATCTACTTCTAGTAGTGACTACGAAGGAATGTAACGATACCATCTAAAAATACTAGACTGTGGGCCCTAAAATCTACACGTTAAAAATTGTGTATTAGAATTATAATATTAAATATAATTCACCGCGGCGCCACTTCCGCTCAGGGTACCTTAAGAAAAACAGTACACAAAGCGTAGAAACATTTGAGGATTGAATGAGTCAGATATTTAATTAATTGGCAATTATATTTAGTTAATTACGTTATCAATTTGATTTAATTGCTGAACGGGTCGTACGTAGTTTTATTGTTGCGACTTTGCAACACTAGCGCCAAGCCCGGAAAAAATAATTACCGTGTAAATACACAATGAGGGCTATTCAAAATGATAAAAAAACTATATGCTCGATAAATGGCGTTGATAAAAATGTATGAGTCAATGTGATTGTTTTACTAAGCTTCGAAGAGTACTCAGGTAGGCAGGCAGATGTAACCCTCCGATGTTTCTCTTTGGGCAGATGTCAGCCAGCGAGCGCTTACTCGTCTTTGCCGTTTATTTTTAAAAGCCAATTTTGACACTTCACTTTCCATCAACGCCATCTAGTGAGGCAAATAGTAACTATTTTTATTTTTAAACTTTTAGATTTTATGCATTCACAATGCAATTTTTATATTAAGATTATTAATATAATTGAAAAATATTAGAAAAAATCGACTCACCCGTAGCAGCTCAGACGGGACTCGAACCCGCACCCTTAGGATTCCGGCCCAATGCACTAACCAATTATGCTACCGAGTCGCTAGCTAGATTGGCTGAGTTGCTACGGGTGAGTCGATTTTTTCTAATATTTTTCAATTATATTAATAATACTATTTTTATTTTTCAAATGACATTTTGAAAAGCCCTCATTGATTAAAAATCCAAGCTTATAATCCAATATATCAATCAAAAAATCAATTGTTATTTATGAACACACAAACTCAGTGGCAAATATTTTTTCCAGTTTTGATGGTGAAAAAAGCTAAAAGCGGCCGTCGTTCTTTTTTTAGGCAAGGAAGAACACATTATTATCTGTCATTAAGTTTGTGTGTTTATAAAAATAACTATTAATATTATGTAAGGGGACCATAAGCTTGGATTTTTAATAAAATGTGTATTAACAAGTTAATTATTTTTTCGGGAGTGGTGCTAGTGTTGCATATAATGTCGCCGAAACGTTATATAAACAGATATATTTTAAATTGGAAAGCTAACTACGTCTATCTAAGAACTACAACTATCAGTTTACAAAAACAGTGTTATAAATTAGTAATAGGTACAAAAATTAAGTCTTTAATTTTGTGAATAAAAATACAGGGTGTAACAAGACCTTCAACGAAGCCGAGGTCTACGTATTCTGCCCATCATCAGGACCATTTCTGTTCAAAATTATTACTGGGAAACCATTTTGATTTTTGGTGTTAAAAAAGCATTACCACGCAATGTAACGCGTACAACAGACCGCGCCTGCGAGTGAATGCTACACAGCTGCGAGCGGCCGAGTTGAAAGGCAGCGTTTATGTGCGTGCCCATGAGATACATCGAGTGACGATGTTTTGAAGCCATTGTTTGTTACGAAATACTTAAAATTTTGATAATGTTTCTGTAGTCAAAAAGTAGGAAATAACGAATAAAATAAGATATCATAAAAATTTTGAAAAAAAAAAGTTGACTTTGACCTTCAATAATTTCGTAACTATTGGTTTCCCAGGTATAGTCTAAAAGACAAAAATGATCCTGATGATGGGCGGAATACGTGAACTTCGGCTTCGTTGCAGGTCTTGTTACACCTGTTATAACAATGTCGAGTGGTTTGTACACTGGTTTCATGTTGTGTCATCTCCGAGGTTCCGGGTTCGATCCCTGCCTGGGCCAATTTAAATCGACTCAGGACTGGGTGTTTGTGGTACTTTCATTGTTTCTGATTTCCATAACACAAGCGCTTTAGATCCTTACTTTGGAAACGGAGCAAAGTATGCGATGTTGCCATTCAAAATTCATAATTATACAATGCGATTAAAATGATAATAGATTTAGAGAGAGTTATCCGTTGCAACTTCACTCGAAAATGTATGGCAAAGAGAGAGAGAGAGAGAGAGAGGGTAGTTTTGTACCATATGCGCTCTGAAGTTGCCGCATATCACTGTAAGTTAATTGCATTGTTTTGTAAGTAACTATAATTTTATAACACTGTTTATTGGAAAAGGATTTAATTTTAAATATCTATTAAACAATACTGAGTTGGTCCTTGAGTAGCTTTGTCTCTTCAATCAATGTCGATATTTGGGCAGTCCTGAAAAAAAAACAAGATAGATTCTTATATAATTCATACAGAGACTATGAAAATTATGTATATATAGTGTATTATCAATGTAAAGAGAATTAGATTTAAGCAGTTGTAATTTCAAATACTTACAGAGATTATGAAAATTATGTCTATATAATGTATTATGAATGTAAGTATGTAATGTATTTTCATTAACCCCTTTACTAATAAAGATTGTATTGCAGATGTATAGTTACACAATGGTTACTCTCTGTCAAACTATTAGAGTTTGACATTGAAAAGAAAGTGACAAAATACTGTGTAACTATACATCTGCTATACAATCTTTATTAGTAAGGGGCTAAGGGGGTAGCAAGCAGTAAAGATTAACTAGTGCCTGTATATGAATAAGTTATAATTATAATATATTAAAACTAACTGTTGTTGTAGAATGGAGGAGATGGTGTCGCTGTGAGATTTGCCCAGCGCTATGTCTTTCTTCTTGTATTCCTCTTGCCATTTCTTCATCTGAAAAAAAGTATTACTTAGTAGTCCAATGTTTATTTGTAGAATAGAATATCGCCAACCTTTAACGTCACTTACTGCCTGTTTCACTAAATGTACTTGACGAGTAATCCTATCCTACAACTAATATAACTACTCCTACTTTATATATAAATGTGAAAGTTTGTGGGTTTGGATGTTTAGATGTTTGGATGTTTGTTCCTCAATCACGCAAAAACTACGAACGGTTTTGGTTAAAATTTGGCACACAGATATTAGATAGCCTAGATTGAAACATAGGGTACTTTTTATCCCGATATTCCCACGGGAACGGGAACCACGCGGATGAAACCGCGGGCGGCCGCTAGTTTCATATAAATTCTGATCATTTTTTAAAAATTAAACCAGATATCATACATAGTGTAACAGGCTCTAATGCTAGACTATCGCGCTAACGTAAAGCTTTTCGTTGTCGTATTTTCGTTGTCAATTAGAAACTATGAGTCAAGGGATTAAAGTTTATTTTTATGAAATCCTTTTAATTTATTTCCTTTAAGGCGGTTGTATGACCGAAAGTGGCGCCCTCAGAGGTTTTTATTTAATAAGTTATTAATAGAAAAAGATTTTAATAATGTTTATCGTGGAGATTTTAGGACCCATGGTCTAGTATTTTTAGAAGGTATCACTACATGCCCTCGTAGTCATTCGTAGAAGTAGATAGCACATGTGTCAAAAACGGCTACTTTTAGCAGTTTTGCTATCAACTTCTAGCAGTGACTACGAGGGAATGTAACGATACCATCTAAAAATACTAGACTGTGGGCCCTAAAATCACCACGATAAACATTTTTAAAATTGTGTATTAGAATTATAATATTAAACATAATTCACCGCGGCGCCACTTTCGCTCAGGGTACCACCTCAAGTGAAATTAAACTCTAATTCCTTGATTCAAAGTTTCTAACTGTACAACATGACAACGAAAATCTTCGCGACGTGCGATAGCATTAGATAGAAATGTTTTAAAAGGTGAAGTACATACACACCCCTGGATCAGAAAACGGGCAAGAGCAGTCGTAAACCCGCCTTTCAAGTATGGAGATTACGGCAAAGGCCTTAAGGCGATTAGTATCCTCACAGTGGCGCCCTCACCTTAATCAAATTTATTTATTGCTAGCAAAAAGTAGCCACTTTTTGCTCTTTGCCTACTACTACTACTACAAAGAACTATATTTTACTGAGGTTATTGTTTGTAAATAAACCATAGAACCTTAGCTTAAATCTCAACGTTTGAATTTTCGATACATTATGTACTTAGCGAGCAATAAATTTAATTAAAGTGAGGGCGCCACTGTGAGGATACTAATCGCCTTAAGCGAACTACAATGAGAAGTTATGATGATGATTGAGTAAACGAAACACATAATATATCTAAGTTGCAGCTGTTTATTTTTAGCGTGCTGCTGCAACATCTGTATCTGCCCCAGCTGTTAACCCTAGAACAATTACCTATGTATACAGAACATAACATAAAGAATATGACGTTATATCTGACCTGCAGCTGTTTATTTTTAGCGTGCTGCTGCAACATCTGTATCTGCCCCAGCTGTTAACCCTAGAACAATTACCTATGTATACAGAACATAACAAAGAATATGACGTTATATCTGACCTGCAGCTGTTTATTTTTATCGTGCTGCTGCAACATCTGTATCTGCCCCAGCTGTTAACCCTAGAACAATTACCTATGTATACAGAACATAACATAAAGAATATGACGTTATATCTGACCTGCAGCTGTTTATTTTTAGCGTGCTGCTGCAACATCTGTATCTGCCCCAGCTGTTAACCCTAGAACAATTACCTATGTATACAGAACATAACATAAAGAATATGACGTTATATCTGACCTGCAGCTGTTTATTTTTATCGTGCTGCTGCAACATCTGTATCTGCCCCAGCTGTTAACCCTAGAACAATTACCTATGTATACAGAACATAACAAAGAATATGACGTTATATCTGACCTGCAGCTGTTTATTTTTATCGTGCTGCTGCAACATCTGTATCTGCCCCAGCTGTTAACCCTAGAACAATTACCTATGTATACAGAACATAACATAAAGAATATGACGTTATATCTGACCTGCAGCTGTTTATTTTTAGCGTGCTGCTGCAACATCTGTATCTGCCCTAGCTGTTAACCCTAGAACAATTACCTATGTATACAGAACATAACATAAAGAATATGACGTTATATCTGACCTGCAGCTGTTTATTTTTATCGTGCTGCTGCAACATCTGTATCTGCCCCAGCTGTTAACCCTAGAACAATTACCTATGTATACAGAACATAACATAAAGAATATGACGTTATATCTGACCTGCAGCTGTTTATTTTTATCGTGCTGCTGCAACATCTGTATCTGCCCCAGCTGTTAACCCTAGAACAATTACCTATGTATACAGAACATAACAAAGAATATGACGTTATATCTGACCTGCAGCTGTTTATTTTTATCGTGCTGCTGCAACATCTGTATCTGCCCCAGCTGTTAACCCTAGAACAATTACCTATGTATACAGAACATAACATAAAGAATATGACGTTATATCTGACCTGCAGCTGTTTATTTTTATCGTGCTGCTGCAACATCTGTATCTGCCCCAGCTGTTAACCCTAGAACAGTTACCTATGGATACAGAACATAACATAAAGAATATGACGTTATATCTGACCTGCATTTGTTTATTCTTAGCGTGCTGCTGCAACATCTGTATTTGGTCTTGCAGTTTTTCCCCCAGCTGTTGGTATCGGGATAGTTCTGTAGATAGTTCCCTTTCCGCTGCGGAAACTCCGCACGAAGTCCGCAGCTGACGCACTACCGCTGAACACCTGGATATTATTTAAATAGAATACAAATATTACAAAACAATAGATAGTTTAATTGATTAGTTAGAAACAGGTTTTTCCCTGTACTTGTAGTATTAGACGACATTACTTGCGAAACATAGTTATAGGTCAACGGAAAGTATCCTAAAAAAAATTGATTTCCTTGAAAGTAGGTACAGGTATTTTTGCGGCTTAAATAGCTGTAGGTATATTATTTTAACGTCGTTAGCAATGGCAGGATTTATCCCGCTTGGTGGCGCTACGGTTGCTGGAGACCTTTGTACGGGCATTTATCCCAGATTTTCCCATTTATTTTAAATAATATCTAAAAATGGTTAACACTTATAAATAATTATTTATTTAATTTATTTATTTTATTTTATTTTAAAGTACTCCAACAGTGTACATACAATAACGTAGATAGGTATAAACAAACATTTGCCACTAGAATGCTTGTATGACATCAATTACAGGTGTACTCAGCAATCTCAGCATGCATAAAAAATAAAATGTTGGCCTTTAAAACTAATTAATAAATAAATAAATTCATAACAATTAACTAATGTTTAACCTGCAAAGGTAAAACTTGGTGGAAGTGAAAGTACCTATACAAATAATAGTCTTAAGATCTGCTATGTATTGACCCTTGTTTATTTCACAATAAAGAATTGAAGAATTGAATTGAATAAAAAATGAATATAAAAAGAAAAAGGTATGTTAAGTAAATATATTAATAAGTAAGTATATATATTAATAATCCGGTTAAACAAGAAATTTTTAGGTAAGTACCTACATAATATTATACTTATAAAATTAGATAATTAAGTTACTGTAAAATCCTGTGGCCTGAGGCATTTAAGTTAATTGTTATGAAAGTCAAACAGTAAACGACTTAAAGAAAACCAAAATGTGTTGGAAGAAAAATTTATATTTACGAAAATTACGCAAACACATAGCAAACAAAATGACAGGTCTACATCTACACTAGCGCCAAGTAAGCAGTAGTGCGCTGACTGGTGGACGATTTGCGAACCTTTAAAATTATCCTGCCATTACTAACCTGTACTTGAAGTCGTCCTGGTGCTTCTCGGCCAGCAAACACTTGTCCTGCAGTACTGCGGCCTGCAACTGCACTTCGTCCACGTCACTCTGCAAATATACCTTTCGCCATAAATAATGTTTCGCATAATAGCCCACTGATCCGAATGTGTCGAAAATTTAATTGTCTAAGTAAGGACCTTGATATCTTTCATCAGAGCTTGAAACCATTTATAAAAAGTATCAAGTGTTCAGAAAATTTTGATCAGCTTCTTTTGAAAAAGCCCTAACTTTAACAACTTATTGTATTTCATTAGCTACCTATCTATTAAAATGTATTTTTTTTTCTTAACCTTTAGTTAGTAAAGTAACACAAAAACTGTTGTATTGAATTAAACTAAGATAAACCCTATTTGAATGTTGTGCTCGGTTGTTATCGAAATACTGATTTAATAATGTACAACAGCCAAGATAATATTATAGAATGTTTTAATTTGTATTTTGTTACCGTGCCAAAAATAAATAAAAAAAAAAAAAAACAACGACCAATACAGGGTAATTTTGCGACCTCTTTACAAAATCAAATATAAGTTCAAGGAAGTAATAAAAAAATAGGTGAGATTATTTCTTTTTAAATTCACAGTTTTCAAAAAAAAATCATGTCCAAAAAATCTAGGCGCGCACGCTCACCGTGCGATGCACAAACAGCGACAACAATTTCAATTTGTGTAGGGAATAGTTTGGGGTAAAAATGTAAAAAAAAATTTTTTTTTACTTTACAAATTGTTTGTACTGCTGTTATAGAATGACCTGACAAAATTTGAAAAGGGGTCCAAAAATGACCCTGTATATATTGAACAACATCACAAACATTGCTCTGATCCCAAAGTAGCTAAAGCACTTGTGTTATGGAAATCAGTGACGACGGTGGAACTACAAACACCCAGACCTGAGTAGAGTTACCAGATAGTATATCTGTTACGGCTAATACCCGAAGTGCGGCTAAACCTAGTTTTAGCCGGCTAAAACTAGGTGTAGCAGATAGCTGTTGATTTTCTCGCGGCTAATACTAGGTGTAGCCGGCTAAAATTAGGTGTAGCATAGGGTATTAAGAAAGTTATTTCTGTGGTCTGTTAAAAAAAAAATCTAACCTATATTCGGGACCTACAGGGGTAAAGCAGATCGGTTCACCTAGTTTTAGCCAACAGCTATCGGCTACACCTAGTTTTAGCCGACTAAAACTAGGTTTAGCCGCACTTCGGGTATTAGCCGTAACATATCTAAAAATCCTGACAAAAAGCCTGATTTCTACTAAGAAATCCTGACATTTTGCTAAAGCACGATAACACATAAATTATCTTGCAATAAATAGATTATTAATTTATTATTTAAATGTTAATTATTTATTGAAAAATTTGTTCATTGCTATAAGTACTGAAAATTTTCTAGTTACCAAAGTCAAAAATGTCTTTATTCAAATGAACTTATAATTAAGCAGGTACTTTTGAATCGTCTATATTTTCCTAACACCGACTTTTTATCTGACAAGAAAAACGGGCGCAAGAAACTTATCAGCTTTAACAGGAATAAGTAACGATATTTACAAATTTAAATATATCGTTAATTTACGCAAAATTATTCAAATTACCTGCGCTTGCGCTAGCCATTTAGCGTGGTGTTGCTGTAAAGTTTGCAGCGCGCGCAATTTCCTTTGTAGCGCGTCTGTAGCGCGCTGCTGTCTAGCCATATATTCGCCGCGAAGCTTTAAAGTTGCTTGAGTGAGGAACTAGAAACAAACGTACAATGAAAACATCTCAAATTTAAAAATTATTCACTGTTATTTTTTAAGTATTATCTAAAAATGAAAAGGGGATTTCAGACCACGTAAATGAACAACTTTTACTATGGGGCCAACCACTAAATCTCCAAAAAAAATTATCAGCTGTTCCATAGAAAAGTACAACATCGACTCGACCAAAATGTATGGAACAGCTGATTTTTTTTCGCGATTTCGTGGTTGGCCCCATAGTAAAAGTTGTTCATTTACGTGGTCTGAAATCCCCTTTTCATTTTTAGATATACTTAAAAAATAACGGTGTATAGCTATTTCATCTTAAATAATTGTTAATATATCTGTAAGGATATTTCAATTGAATGTCGGGGTAACTCCTCACATTGGTGAAATAACGCTGGCTTACAACGTAAAAGTGGGATATACATGCGTCAGAAGAAAATGTAGCAATAGGAAACTATTGCTACTTCTACACCTAATATAGTGTTTTTTTAACATTGATCAAACCAAGGATTGAAATACCGTTAAAAAAATAACGATACAAAAAAAATACGTTAAAAATACCGTTAAAACACTTTATCGGTAAATTTACCAGTAAAAATAACGTTAAAATTATTGTACCGGTTGAATTACCATTAAATATAGCGTTAAACTTTACCGGTACAATAATACCGGTAAAATTATCGGTAAAAAAGTAACGATATTAATTGGAATAACGTTAATTTTAAAGTAACGTTATCAAAAAGTAAGAAATAACGTTTAAATTAACGTTATTTACTAAAATAAAGTTAATTTCAATGTAACGTTATCTAGAGTAACGTTATTTATTGACATAACGTTAATGTTAAAAGTAACGGTAAAAAAGTAAGAAATAAAGTTACATTTAAAAATAACGTTATCAATCCCTGGATCAAACTTTGTGGTGTGGCTAAGACCATCAAACTGAACAACTTTGTCTATGAGACCAACTTACTCAGAGCAAAAAATAATCAGCTGTTCCATACATTTTGGTCGAGTAGATATTGCTGTTTTCTATGGAACAGCTAAATATTTTTTTGATCCGATTTAAGTTGGTCCCATAGACAAAGATGTTCAATTGAGGGTCTAAGCCATACCACAAAATTTGATCACTGTTCAAAAAACACACTGTATATCACTAAATATTATAAAACAAAGTCCCTAGCCGCGTCTGTCTGTCTGTCTGTTCGCGATAAACTCAGAAACTACTGAACGGATTTTCATGCGGTTTTCACCAATTGACAGCGTAAATCTGTGAGGAAGGTGTATAATAAGTTGAGGTTTTATGTAAATTGATAGAAATATCTGGACGCTTGCATCGAAAACGCTGCCTTAACATTTCGAGCTATAACAAAATAATGTATGAAGGAATTGTTTCTCTGTTATAGGTCTACAAAAAAGTCCGCGACGGTATATGTCTATCTTTTAAGGATAGCTTACTATAGCCATTTTAACTTTTTATTAAATGGTCACAAATAATGTGGTATTGCAAAAGGTATTTAGACGGAAACAGTATTCATCATCATCATATCAGCCGCACGACACCCACTGCTGGGTATAGGCCTCCCTAAGGATCTCCACGACGATCGGTCCTGCGCTGCCCGCATCCAGCGGCTTCCCGCGACCTTCACCAGATCGTCGGTCCACCTTGTCGGGGGCCTACCCACGGAGCGCCGTCCGGTGCGCGGTCGCCATTCCAGAACCTTTCCGCCCCAACGGCCATCGCTTCATCTCGCTATGTGTCCCGCCCATTGCCACTTCAGCTGAGCAATCCTTCGAGCGATGTCGGTTACTTTAGTTCTGCGGATCTCTTCGTTTCTGATTCGATCACGCAGGGAAACGCCGAGCATGGCTCTCTCCATTGCACGCTGGGTGACCTTGAGCCTCCTTACGAGACCCATAGTTAGCGACCACGTTTCACTGCCGTAAGTCATCACTGGCAACACACACTGTTCATAGTCTTTCGTCTTGAGACACTGAGGTAAGTCGGACGCGAAGATTTTAAACAGTATTAATCCTTATCAAATAAAATGCATTCGTTACCATAAGCGTTTCATTCACATAATTTTAGCCCTTTACATTTATCGCAAAAAGTTTACGCGCGCGTAAATTAATTCAAGCACATTTCTCATACAGATGATGACGGGAATCTTATTATGTATACTGTGCTCTAACGGGACGGGTACAGACTTTTGGAGCGAAAAGAAAGGAACCGAAGCGAAGCGAGGGCGGGTCGCTAGTTAATTACTATACTAATGAATAAAATAACGAAATACTAATAAAAATCGTAAAAATATTAAACTTTTAAAGTAGCTTGTATCTTGGTTTTATATATTGCGTATTATTTGTTTTATGACCCTTTAAAGTTGGGTGGACAAGTCCATTTAGAAAGTATAAAATTTATTAAAATAAATAATACCTTTAATTAGTCCGTAAAATGTACAGCAAATTTGTCTAAGAAACCATTTTGATAAACAAAATATTTAATATAAATATAGCTGCCGAACAAATTTCCTACGCGTTGCATACACACTATCTAGGCGTGACGTCATCACTAGGTAGCCGTTAGTATGGAGCGTTTTTGGGTGAGTCCAATTTGTGTGCATTTCAAACTGTGATATCTCGGTCAGTTTTCATGCTAGCGAAATAATTATTTTATCAATATTTCTTTTTTTGAGAGGTAATTTATGTAACATAAAATAAAAAAAATATTCGTCATGCCTATTACATACCTCTAACGTGTCCTTCAAGTTTGGTTGGTCTGTCTTGTTGAGACTAAGTAGGGGCTGCGATATATCGCGACTTAGTATCTCTTGGATGATCGATGTGAACGATAGCTTCTGACGCTGAAATAATGACAATTATTATCTAAGTATACAACATAATTATTATACACAACACTTTAACATGTTATCCGAAATTGATTCTGTAACTGAATGTGATTAACGTTCTGCTAGGTGATTGCGTAAAGTCAATCGTATTCATTTGACAGTTCATATTGTATCATAATATATGTCATCCCATACAAATTGCAGCCGATGGAATACGATATGAACTGTCAAATGAATACGATTACCTTACGCAATTCCACCCCTGGATATTATGTTGAAAAGTAAAATATTAATTGCCTATTTGACATAAACATAATAAGGAAACTAAATGGAAAGTTTTCGATCAGAATTTAACTTGAATTCTTCGATGTCTCTTTTGAAACAATTCAATGTTCAATAAATTATAAAACATTAATTATACATACATACCTACATATACTCACGCCTGTTTCCCATGGGGGTAGGCAGAGACTATGGATCGCCACCTGCTACGATCCTTGCACACTTCCTTCGTTTCATTAACATCCCTTCTTCTTCTTTCATACATGCCCTGCGGTTTTTGTCACTACGTACACCAGCCTTTTTTTTATTAAAACCTCTATTTGGTCCGCGTAGGTTTTTCTGGGACGCCCTTGCGCAATCGTTCCTTCCACATTCGCACAATATATCTCTTTCGTGATTCGCCTTTCATTCATCCTCTCTAAGTGACCAAACCACCGGAGCATTCCTTTCTCAATTCTTGTCACTATATCATCTTTCTAGATTTGGAACGACTTACTAAACTTGAAAATTAAAGAAAGAATACGACATACATACATAAGGAATAGTACAAAAGTAATCGATGCATTATCACTCTGCCATAAACTAAAATGGAAATGGGCAGGTCACATTGCCCGTATGAATGACCAAAAATGGACCAAGAAAATTACGGCTTGGTCTGGACCTCAAGGTAAACGAAAAAGAGGCAGACCACTAGAGAGATGGTCCGATGAAATTAATAAAGTAGCAGGAGACAAATGGATGACGGTAGCCCATGACAGAGATAAGTGGAAACAATAGGCTAGTTGACAAAATTTCAATAACTGCTTAATATTTTAGCTTATTAGGCATTTTATCGAAAAAAAAGGTTTATTTATTTTTAATCGAGCGTTTACATTATAAATTTCGCGTTTTAAAAAACCAATTTTAATTTGGTTCCAAAACGCACAAGACTGTCATGGCGTCTTGAATGACGTCACGCCGTGCGAAACAAACCAAAGAGCGATCGTGTCTTCGTACGTTATAGCTAGTTTTTATCGTTTAAAAATGAATTTCTCATATTATAAGTACTGTATAGTGCCCCAGCCTGCCTAGCATGACCGATTTATATCGCGTGATATAGCATTTTATCGGCACGAACTGTCAAATTCCTTTGTCTTTTTGACAGTTAAACGTGATAAAACGCTATATCACGCGATATAAATCGGTCATGCTAGGCAGGCTGTGTGATAGCACGACTATAAAAACGCAAAAATTTATATATGTTCCAAACAATGGAGAAATACGGAAAAAGTGGCTAAAACTGGCGTTCGGTTGTGGTTAGGTTGCACTCGGAGTGTAGGTTTGGAACGCGCCTCCGGTAGTGATACTCGAAACGTCAAAGACAAGATTGGAGTTTCGCACGGCGTGACGTAACGCTTTCTGATTGGTGTTTACTGTCACGTGACTAAAGGTTTCATTTTACGAAATTTATTATTTTTAAATATTATTAATCTTTAACGCTTTTAATAATTAAAATTGTTTGTTATTTTCTCCATAATATAATTAATCAATATGAACCCCTATCCATTATATTTATTCTTAATGGAAACAAGCCTATTGGAGGAGGCCTATACTCGTAGAGAGGTCCTTGATAGCAAATAGACAAATATGAAGCATGTATTGACATTTTAAAATTTATTGTAATTTAACTTTATAATTTAATTAATTAATTGAATAATGAATGAAAGAAAGATATTGTAGTTTGACATAATATAATTGACATAAAAGTGTAATTTGAATAATGTTATCAAGGAAATAAATGGCTTTATTATTATTATTATTATATCATCTTTCAGACCACACCTTTCACGAATCACATCATTGCTCACTCTATCACTCAATTTGACTTAGTTTTTATTTATTTCATTCAGAAAAAAATATTGTTGGTTGAGGGATATAAAAATTACTACCTAGTCCACACAGACAAAGCCGCGGGCGAACTATAAAGTCTTAATTTACCTCTTTCAATAAACTGTCAATGTCATCCTGTTCCAAAGTCGGATTTTTCAGTTGCAGTTCTTTGTATAACTGCTCTTCTAAGTCGTAAGGCTCCAATGTTCTGTAAATAACCACATATTTTAACCGAAAATGCCTTTATAGCATTAAGTCCGCCATTTGCTGTATTTTTATATATAAGCAATAAAGATTAAATTAATAAAAATTTTTTTTTTTTATTTATTTAAATACACAACACAGATTACAATTCATTCAAATCAATAACATCAACTGCGCTGAAATTCTTAACTAGATTGCAATCCAGACAAATGTGTACAATACAAATTAAGTGAAGGCAAAAATGTATTTGATTAGATTGGTGAGATTAACATAGAAAATTTGTTATAATTTATGTTTAAATAGACTCGGCGCCCATGCTGAGTCCGCCTCATTTGGTGTGGAGTAGAGGATATCCTTTAGGATTTTAACGTAAGATGTAAATTTAGGAATAAATATGTCAAGTTATCCCTTGCCAAATCATTATACTGACGAGCCATCCTGACCTGATAAGAAATATTATTTTTGTAAGTTTGCAAGACAAGACAAATTTTGGAAAATTTAAAATATTTTCCAAAATGCCTTTTAACATAACATTTGCAAAAGCAGTTATCTTTTATAGCACAGAAGTATTTAATTAATTCTAAGCTACAAGTTTATTAAACACAAAGTGTAATATTTTTTTATTAAATAGAAATGGGCGATTTTTTGAGCTTAAAAGAAGGAATTAGGTAATTCACAAAATTTCGATAGATGCCGTGTCAGTACTCTTAAAAGCCGAGTCGTCGTATAGTTGGTACCGCCCTTCGGTCAAGAATACCCTAGATGTCCGGTCAGGGTTTCAAAAATGGCACCTCAAATAGCGTTTCACTTACAAACTGGGCGCTTATTTTGCAGGGCGCTTATTTTGCACAAAGTGATAAAAGCTGTGTTTTTTTACAAAATAAGCTTTTTTTATACAAAATAAGTGATATAAAATGCGAGTTTGTACAAAATAAGAGGTGATTATCAAGCAGCATATCAAGCTATACAAAACTGTCAAAAATCTATAATGAATTTTGAACCTAAACAGGTCAACTTAAAGTTTAATGATTGAAAAAAATTGACACATTGTGGAAGCCCAGCGTGCCGTTGGCCGTACAAAATAAGCGCCAAGTTTGTAAGTGGGACGCTATTTGAGGTGCCATTTTTGGGTACTGTTTTAGTTCGTGAAGCATTATCTAGGATATTCTGATTATCACTCTCCAAGCATGATCGAAGCCCCCGCCTCGTTTATCACTCTCCAAGCAACTACGCATTTGCGATCAAAATATTAAAAAAAATACATGCGACAAAGCGCCATCCCTTTTTTACTGTACTCAAGCAGAGATTTGAGCTTGATTCTATAATACGAGCCTTAATGTCGTCTAACGCTAGGCTTGGAGCATAATACATACCTTGATTATCCTTGGGACACACAGCTGAGTAGAATAAGACCAATCTTCGATACTTTGAGAAGTAGTTTTAAAGGCAATAATTAGATAGAATTTCTAGCTTCAGTTCAGTCACACATTATTTATTTAACAATCCTTATATTATAACCTACCTCGGCAACAAAGTTCCATCGGGACACAGCACCAGTGCCCTGGCCAGGGGCGGATTAGTAACGGCGAGTCCCGCCGGGGGGCGCGCCGGGCCCCCCACTGTCCCCCAAGTACAGACCAAATGCCGCCCAGCGCTGGGCTTGGAGCACATCGCTGATAGACAAGTTTCTGTCTCCGCTGGAATAAACAAACACCATAATAATAACGGCCCGGCCACAGCCAGCGCGGCCAACCAATGGAAAAAAAACGTACTGCTTAAATAATGACGAAATTGTGTTGTTCTAGTGTACTCCGAAGAAGCTTTGTTGTACATTTTATCCTTCAAACAATATTTTATAACCTGTCGTTTAGTTAAAAGTGGCCACTTTTAGCAATAAAACTCGATTAAACTAAACGACAGACTAGAAAATATAGTTTAGGCGATAAAAAGTACCACAAATCTTATACGGAGTACACTAGAAAAACACAATTCACAATTTCGTCTTTATTTAAGCACTATGTTTTTTTTTCATTGGCGGCGCTAGTGTAGCGCTTATACCCCTTTAACAATCACTGCTCGCTATCTCGAAACTTATTAGTCACTCACCATGTCGAATCTGGCCAACCGGCGAGTTGACTTTTAATTTCAATTCGGCCATCTCAAAATCTAATAAATAAAGCAATTTTTAAATTTGAGATTTTTGCATTCACAATGCTATTTTTATACAATACTAAAAATATAGGTACTAGAAAAAATACGACTCGCACCAGATCAATACTCAGACGGGAATCGAACCCGCGACCTTTGGATATCTGGTCCAATGCTCTGACCGCTGAGCTACCGAGTCACTAGTGACATCGTCGAATTTCTTCTAGTATATCTCTCTCGCTGCAAGCCAGCGTTATTTCACCAATGTGAGGAATTACCTCGACATTCAATTGAAATATCGCGGGTTCGATTCCCGTCTGAGTATTGATCTGGTGCGAGTCGTATTTTTTCTAGTATATTATTTAGTATAATTAAATCAAGCAATTTTTATACCAAATTTTATCAAAATCGGTGCAGACAAAGCGTGAAATCGTAACGGACAGAATCGATACAGAGTTACTTTCGCCTAATTATAATATTAGTAGGGATTAGTATGGTGTAAAAAACTAGTGCGTGATAGTTGTGCTTATTATCAATTAACAATCTGTCTGTCTGTTACGATTGCTGAACCGATTTTGATGAAATTTGGGACATATAAAATTAGCTTGATTTATTAAATTTTGAGATGGCGAAATGACGCATATCAAAAATTTAAATTCGTCATCTCGCCGCCGCTCGGCCAGATTCGACATCAATTTAATTTATTTAACATTTTACAAATATTTAGTTGAACCCTTTAAATAAAAACTAAATATTATATACACCAATTAAAACAAAAGGAAAATGTAAAACTAAGAATAAAATAAGATACTTAAACGAAATATAAATAAATGAGCAAAACCACAAAATATTTTACATCGGCAAAAACAAAATACTATGCACATAAAACAAACAAAATGAGTGTTCAATCAATATTACCTTCATCTGCAAGCGTATAATCCTTCAGATGTCCAAGTATAGGCAACGTGACAGTATGGACTCCGCCAGCGTGCAGGCACGCGTACGTATTGTTTGTACACTGAAAATAAATAAAAAATGTATATACTTCATTAATTACTGAGGTCATTTAGCCTTCAATAGTAAAGAGAGTTAACATAAGTCTGTCACTTCTGAAATGGCCTGAAAGTACTTGACAGACTTCCGGCCATTTCAGAACTGACAGACTTATTTAAACTCTTTCTACTTAACTATTGAAGGGCTAAATGATGCCACGGGTCTCGTACTGATGTCGCATGACGTAAAATAACCTTAAAATGTTGACCGAAAGTGAAGGATTCTCCAGCTTCCGGCCAATATTATTTGCGATAATGATCTGATCCTCGCTCTGCACAACATTTCCGACCGTGTGCCATGCATTTCATCGTGATGTCATATGACGTAGGCAATATTGTCGCGGGCGGACTATCAACTCCGCAATCGCTGGGATAGACGCTAAACCACTGCGCCATCGAGCTCTTCCATATCCTTACCGGGGACAAATGGACCGGATATGAGTACTGCATGTCGTCGGCCGGGTTTAGGGTTATATTCAGCTCCATCGCTTCCACCACATAGAGGGCGTGAGAGTCGCCTTCTTCCTTGTCAGCGCCCTGAAATTACAATACAGTTATGCAACGTGTTACAAAAAACTTCTAATGCCGAATATGGTACATAGGGACCACCAAACTGAACAAATTTTACTATGGGACCGACTCTGAAATCGCGAGGAAAAAAAGTCTGCTGTTTCAAACAAAAAATAATAACGAAAGTATCAAAATGTACAAAACAGCTGATTTTTTTTCCACGACTTCAGAGTTGGTCCCATAGTAAAAGTTGTTCAGTTTGGTGGTCCCTATCTATCATATTCGGAATTAGGGTTATTTTTATAACACGTTGTATTTATCAAACCCTGCTCACATAATTTTACGAGGATCGACATTATACGTACGACATAAATTGAAGCGAGCATTTTTCTGAAAACGAAACTGAAACGGTAACGATTTAGTAAGTTTTGGTTTTATCATTGAAAATTAGCGCGATTGGGCCCCAGATCAGTTTCCATTGCTGTTTGCTGGTGGGAATATCGCTAGCGGACCGAACATTTCTACGTACGATTACTACAGCTTTAACTACGACACCTACGGAAACCAAACAGTGGCGGGCAGTAGCAAGCAATGGTATAACGCTGCGGAGCACATGGCGACTACGACGAGCCGTAGTTGTAGCGACGGCTACTACAACACCACTATCACAGAATAACTAATACTACAAGTACAGAAGCAGCACTTCGCATAGTCATTTAAATAAATAGCGACTTTTGCTCCGACACGAAAGTGCAATTTAGGTCGCGCAGCGCAAATGGCCCTACAGTTATATTCACCTAGTAGTTGCCTCTCTTTCTATCCCGTGCTCTTACCTTTTCTGATGACGCAACGTTAGGGTTGTCTTCTTTTAAATGAACTGCGTAGCATAATCATAATGTGAAAAACAACAATTGTTTATTGGTTTTTTTATTTAGACATACGTATACGGCACAGTAATGTCGATTCGACATTGTTACTATTATAAAGAGGCAATATTTACGCAGGCAGTAAGATGCCTTCCTTGTACGGGGCGGCGGGCGTGTGGCGGCCCTCTGCTCACTTGTGCCTTCGAAGGCACGCATAGCGGTAGGTGCTTATCGCGCGACCGAAGTCGCTACGAGTGAAGAAGGCCTGCCAATACTCACAGTGGGCAACAGTAGACAGTGATACAAGGCCGCGGAACTGTCGCGACTACGACCAGCGCTACTATGGAGCACGACTCTGAACCGTAGTTGTAGCGACTACTACAGCACATACTCACAGTGGGCAACAGTAGACAGTGATACAAGGCCGCGGAACATGTCGCGACTACGACCAGCGGCGGCGTGTCGGCGGCGCCCAGCGCTACGATGGAGCACGACTCTGAACCGTAGTTGTCGTCGGCCGGTGGATACATCGCGAGCGGGCCCGACAGACGAGGTTGGAGGGGACTGGAAATAAAAAGTTATTAAAGTTATAGAAATCAGGAGTTGGTGTAAGGTCCACGCCAGTATCTCTCAAGTTGTCGAGGATAGTCTTTCCAGCTAAGAGCCTTGACGTTCTGCGTCCGATAGGCTTGACGAGTTTTGGTCTAGTTTCAAGTCTCTATTCCAGGGGTCCAAATGGCGGATAGTGGTCGGGATCAGGACGGCCGACCAATGATTTTCAGCCTTGGTTGCTAGTTACCATTTACCAAACGGACCGCGACAGATTTATATTTATTATAAACGGACCCGCGCTGAATCAAATTCTATTTAATCCAGTTCTGTTGACAGTTCTACTAGTAAACAAGTACTTAAAAGAAAACATCCACTCTGTCCTACTGTAGCGAGTGTAGGATAAATAGAATAGAATAGATTAGAAAAACACATCCTCCCAAATAATCTAGAACTATCAATTCGACTGGACGGAATGTAGAGTCTTGAAAGCTGTTGCACAATCTGAAATGACATAATGCAACAATCCTCACCTCTTCCCATCCAAATCGCACTGCAGCATATAAACGTCCCCATTTCCCCTCAGGATGAGGAGGTACTCCGCATCAGGGGTCGGTGTGAAGTCCACGCCGGTGTCTCCCAAGCTGTCCAGGATAGTCTTCCCAGCTAGCAGGCCTGATGGCTTAGGCCCGATGGGGAAGATCTTGACAAGTTTTGGTCCGGTCTTGAGAGCTATATTGTACAGTCTGAAAACACGATATAAGACTAGATTCATATTTATACATTGATCATTGATAATCATCTAGCAATTTTATTAATCAGCTTTCTGATGTGGATGATGGTAGTAAACTCAAACTCAAACAATTTCGTTCCCTTATCTTAAAAATATCGAAATACAAAAATTACTGGCACTTAATTCTGAATAATTCTCACCTGATAGTATTGTCTGATACTAGCACCAGCAAATGTGAGAAGGATGTCGGATGCCATTGTACTCGTCGCACTTCAGTCTGGGAGTAAAGGAACCTCTCGTCGAGTGTGTGGCTTCTGCAAATAAATGAGACATTGATATTATAATAATTGTGCCAGTTACAGTCGAAACGCTAGTTGAACCATATCATAGCGGATCCTAACCCCCTTATTAATAAAGATTGTATAGCAGATGTATAGTTACACAGTATTTTGTCAGTTTTTTCACATATATATATATTTTATACATCTGCTATACAATCTTTATTAGTAAGGGGGCTAGTATATGATTCGAACGTTAAGGTTTACGCCATAAGTCAAATAGAAGTGCCCATATTTTGAGATATCCGGAAGTTGTCAGTATCGACCATAGATATAGTATATTAAAAAGGGTATCGACATACAATTTGAGTATGACAACGTCAGAAAACTTATGTGAAGTTCTGTAATTAGACTCCTAAGAAAATATCAGTGTACCAAAAAGTTGAACCTCACAAACAAAACAAACGGTCGCAAACACACCACGGGCTAGATCCCAAGGATCTCGACCGGCGGGCAGGTGCCCGTTATCGGCGGAAAAGGGCGAAAAAACCGCGCGTTCATCCATTATTCCCCGTGATAAATACCGGGAAAGGATTCGTGGTTTCGCCCTAAGGTCGACGTGATAATAATTTGATTACAGACGCTTCTCTTTTTTGCGGACGAGTTTAATCGGCGGCGGAAAAAGATATTAATTTTGAAGAATGGGTAGGCCTTTGTGATTAAAATCTTTGGATGTAAATATGTGTATGGTTTAATGGTTGATACTCGAGCAAGAGTTGGTAGGTAAGCTAATAAGCTAAATGTAAAGTTGTTTTGAGAGGTTTAAGGAAAAATAATTGAGAGAAAGTTGGCACTTGGCACCAATGCCACCCCTTTTAAAAAGGCAAGAGTCAACTTTTTAGATACATAGACAAAAGACGAATTAAGTGTATTCTAAATAACCGGTGGCATTGCTAATATGGACTTAATCTCTTTTGCACTAACATACATCTCATTTCTTTCATTAATATTTTTACAGTATCAATCAGGCTTCAGGAATTCATTGTACTATTAATGGATCCATAGAATTCGAATGAGTTAAGTATTATAAGCGACGATCCACATTAGCTGTTCTGTGGCATCGGCAATCCGATTAGCCCCATTGGACGTGAGCAGTAGTCTGAATACTGATACGAGTAACTAGCTCAAATGCCTCTTGTTGATAACGTTAGCCTTCATTAAGGACCTGCCGCATTAACAGCATATCCTCTTTGGACGATCCGATATTATGGTAACAACAAACACAGTAGTATAAGAGTCTCTTGCATTAGGTAGAAGTTTTCTCCATAGAATGACGAAATCGGGATGAGCGATTGGATAACTTTGGGATCTCATTTATAAAGCAAAGGAAAATTCTTGAAAAATTATGTATCGAAATTGATTTTTAGGCAGCGTGATCAGATAAGCCACGCATTTGGTTATTTAATAAATTTCAAGACATGGGATTGCGGGGCGGCATAAATTTTCCGATGTAAAGAGTAGGGTCAGCATTTACACGGACGAACTAAAAAAGGTAGCCGAAAATAAAATTACAAATGGTCCGAGCATTAGAACAAACGACGCACGAGTGTCGCCGGAACAAAAACCGATAAAAAACCGAAAATGTTCCGATTCGGTAAAAAATAAGAATCAGACAAAAGCCGTTGCGGCAACCTCTATACGTGTCCAGTTTTTTTACGAACCCGCAGCCCTTTTGTCCTTCCGGGCCTCTTTTTTAAATAGATCAGTGAGGGTAAGTAAAGACCGGACGTCCACTCTGAAATATTATTGTGGATTTTTCTGCTTGGCATTCATAAATATTTTCCCCCGACCGAACCCGGCAAGGGGGCAGGATTTACTCGAATCGGCGCAGAATTATAAATTTGGTTAATAAAATATGATACGATAAAGCCGCTTTTTTACTCGGCCCTCTATTATATTTTGTTTAATTTAAATATGAATAATTAAATTTAAAAAGGAAATCTCTGGGGCTAATGAAATTTTTGTTTTCGAGATAATGAATTGAAAACAGTCTGTGTCGCGGCCGGTGTTATTCTTCTCTCGGAGAGCTCATTCGGATTCATCCTTCGTTTTTACAATCCAGGAATTTTTTTAAATGTATTAATTATGACGATGAATTATATTTTCCATGTTTATCTGACCCCTTTGTACTATCATCCCAACACGTATTCCTAAATTGAAGTAGATATAAAAATTTAATTAAGCTTTTTCGTGAAACGCTAATAGAAGAAACACAGCGGTAAAAAATAAAACGCTCATTTCAAACCCGATACCATCTGTAATAACACTTTAGATTTTAAATGAAAATAAAATATTCCAACGTCAATCGACAAGTGCAAGAGAAAAACATCGGCAACAAACCCACAGGTCGGATATCGGTCCCAAAAAGTCCAACAACCCTTAATCAACACAAACGATCCCGCACGACGATCAAACGGCTCCGAATTTAAAATAAAAAAATGTCCGAACAGAAATATTAAACAAAAGCATCGATCCCGACTGCCGCGACCACGAGGGATTAAAATCGTAACGAACGCACGGAAATATTCAAATACAATACTAACAAATTGATACAAACACTCATTAGGCGAGGTTCGCAGAAGGCGATTCGCCCACAGGGGGGCGGGCCGATCTCTGCCAACATTACAATCCACATCCCGCGCACAAATATTATCTAAAATTCCTTCTCATTTATAATCCTTTTGTGTCCTCAGCGCGGTGTCCTCCGTCAAATCCCCACCCGGAGGGTGGTGGGGTATTTTTATATTTTTAATCGCGTTGGGCATTATCCAAATGGACATTGGCGGTACGCCGACTGCTGCCGTCGAGATGATAAATTCTCCTTTCGTTCGACACCCGGCTGTTTTGTTTTGTCCCTCTGTAATGTGGCTTCCTTTATTGGGCAGAGGAAAACTGCTCGCATCATTAATTACGCTCGATTTTTCTGCGGGTGACTGGCGAGCATTCTTCGTGAGGTCTTCGACGATTAAAAATGGCCCGCCATCTGTGCCCTTTTCCTTTTCCAAATGAGAATTGATTGTCGCGATCGTTCGATGCAGGTTTTTCTGTTCCCTTTGAATAGTGATCGATGTTCGCGAGTTTGTGGTAATTAACTTTCTTTTTGTCAAAATTTTCATGCTAATGGCGACGGGATTGACGGGAATTAAAGATGGTGAGCGATGGTTCGGAAAATGATTCTTCTTTAGAAATCAGGTTTGTATGAATTGATGAAAGAATGACTTATGAAATTATTCTTCTATCGTGACTTGGGTAATTTGCATTCACCGGCATTATGCAGCTTGCTAATTGTTCTTGTATCCAAATCTTACAAAAAGTTAGAGGGGAGTTTTTGATGTTCCATAATATCAGCCAACAACTTTCAAATGGAAATTAACTAGATTATTTTTGTAGAAATAACAAACATTATTTATTTCTATATGTAAGACATGAAATATCCATAGCATTTCCTAAACAATACTCATAAAGATCAAATTCAAAGAAACCCAAATCCTTGGCTTAACCAGCATCGATATTTCACAACCCCCAAAGAACAATATCTTCCGTGACATAAAATTCGAAAAAGTTTAATGGCTACAAAATCCCGGTGGCCAATAAAACAAGTAAACCCTAATATATCGTGGCACACTGATGTATAGATGATCCTATTATGAGAGGTGGCCAGAGACGGTACGGCCACTTTGCATATAGAAAAGCAATTTTTTTCGTGTTATGATAAAAAGGTGGGCTAAGCATGAGCTGGTAAAACCGTACAAGGATTCTATTAATATTTGAAGTGTATGGAATTAAGATTGTGGATGTATGCCAACATGGCGAATGTCCTTTGAAACCTTAGCATTTGGCAGCCATTACTGATCGTGATCTGTATAATTTTGATCCATATTGACTGTGTAACGTATGAGATTGACAGATCGCGAACACGTTACACAGAAAATCTCACTGATCAAGATCAATGGATCATAATCTGGAACATGTAATGGGTGTAATGGCTGCCTTTGGTGACGAGTAGGATTGAAAACTTTTTAGCAAATATTAATTTCCTATAATACTTAGGTGCTACTTTTGTCAGTCTAACTAAATGTATTACCAACATAGACTTTCAGAATAAAACTAAAGTGATCATAAGATACGAGTAACTGTAGCTATTTGCTTTTATAGGTTAGTTACGAAAACTTTTAACAAATAATTTCAATAATGAAAACATTACGCGTAAAAGACAATTTAAAGACAAATGATCTATTAAAAACCCACCAAACAAAACCGCAAAGACCTGCCAATCTTCCAGAAACAGAACCCCAAAAAACGAAGCAAAAGTGCATTGGACTACGGCAAGAATTAATGGTGTGAAACTTCGGACGCGGGTGGCCACAAATTTATGTGCGTCCACGTCCTTCCACAGTTTGCGCAGCGGACACTAGCGCTTGCTAATCATTATGATTATCAGATTATCTTCGAACATTTGGTGACTAGAGAAATATTTGAGAAATTAATTTTTTTTCACAGTTTGCGCAGCGGACACTAGCGCTTGCTAATCATTATGATTATCAGTTTATCTTCGAACATTTGGTGACTAAAGAAATAGTTGGGAAATTATTTTTTTTCACAGTTTGCGCAGCGGACACTAGCGCTTGCTAATCATTATGATTATCAGTTTATCTTCGAACATTTGGTGACTAAAGAAATAGTTGGGAAATTATTTTTTTTCACAGTTTGCGCAGCGGACACTAGCGCTTGCTAATCATTATGATTATCAGTTTATCTTCGAACATTTGGTGACTAGAGAAATATTTGAGAAATTAATTTTTTTTCACAGTTTGCGCAGCGAACACTAGCGCTTGCTAATCATTATGATTATCAGTTTATCTTCGAACATTTGGTGATTGGGATTTTTTTTTTCTATCATTCATGCCGGTTCTAAGGAAGTGGTCAACGTGACGTAAATGTCGGCAGCCGGTCTAGTAGAAACTGTGTCACAGTTGCGTGCAACTTTTATTAACATAAACAATGGCATAAACCCTACCACATCACTACCTCCACATCACCCTAAAGTTGACTGGTAGAAAATGCCTGAGGCATTAAGTTCGCCTATGTACAATGTGCATGCATGAAAAATAAAGTAAATAAATCATGCTTTGTCATGACTAAAGAGAGAACTCTACTACCTAACCTACAGTTACAATATTTTCAAAACTAAAGTAGTTTTGAAAACTTAATTTAGCAGTGGTAACTTGGTAAGGTTTTAAAATTGAAAAAAAAAAAAAAAAATCTATTAATATTCATGTCAGTTCTAGAGAATTGGTCAATGTGACGTAATTGTCGGCAGCCGGTTTAATAGAAATTGTGTCACAGATGCTTGCAACTTTTTACTAATCATGACTAAAGAGAAAACTCTACTACCTATTCTACAGAGTAGACTAACCATTTGCTTGGTCTAGGATTTATTTCAAGCCCGTCTAGTTACCACTATCTTACCAAAGTGTGACGCCATAACAACAATTAAAAAAATGTTGTGTTCCGGCAGTTAGAGGCAAGATAGCCAGTTCCTCAGTGATGAGGATTCCGGGTGTAGTGCGCTTCCACCTTCCTTATCGTCACTTAACATCAGGTGAGGTGAAGGCCAAGCACAATCCTGTTGTGCATAAAAAAACATATAAAAATGGTATGTAGGCATATTTTCAAAACTAAAAAAGTTTTGAAAACTCTAAATTAAAAACTCTAAATACAGTGATAACTTGGTAAAGTCAAAGTCAAAATGGCTTTATTCAAATAAACTTAAAAATTAAGCACTTTTGAATCGTCTATATTTTCCTCATAATTCCCGTTCCAAACTTTTTTAACTGACAAGAAGAACGGGCAAGAAACTTATCAGCTTTAACAGAAATAAGTAAGTAACGATATTTACAAATTTAAATTGTAATGTATTTATTGAATTTTTAGATTTTAGCATTCACAATGCTATTTTTTACTTAATATAATTGAAAAAATACTAGAAAAAATCGACTCACCCGTAGCAGCTTACGTTTTCGCTGTAAGCCAGCGTTATTTCACATGAAATAACGCTGGCTTACAGCGAAAACGTAAAAAGTACTAGAAAATTTCGCCACTCCCGCTATCGACTCGGTAGCATAATTGGTTAGTGCATTGGGCCGGAATCCTAAGGGTGCGTGTTCGAGTCCCGTCTGAGCTGCTACGGGCGCGTCGATTTTTTCTAGTATTTTTTCAATTATATTAAGTAACTTGTAATTTATTTTTTATATCCCTAGTTAAAGTGTTGCAAGTTACAATCAAATTCAATGACAAATGTTTTATTTTAGTTTCCAAGTTATTTTTTATTTCGTTGAGATTCGTCTGAATTTTTTTTAACCTTTTCAATGATTTCTGTCAGCTGATATTTAAGATACAATTAAATATTTAACCGATATTTTGAAATTGGAGCCAACTAAAGTAAACCAAGTAGAGCAATCATAACACCAAAACAGTGGCGTCCGCACAGCTTTATCTCACAGCAACACGATCGCACAACGTAAAAATTTCCTATTCCTTTTTTGGCCCATTCCTTTTTCCCACCAACCGCGGCCGCGCGGTCGAAACTGTTTAATGATTCGAAAAACGTGTTCTATCAGCTTGTACGCGGAAACAACCGAAAAAAAGACGGCCAACAAAGGGTTCACTGCAAATATACACCGGTTGGGACGAATTTGACACTTTCGTTGAACCAATTTCCCCCCCTAAGCGTAACGGGTTAAGGTTGCGCGTTAGAATTTTGGCACGCAAATACGTGCAACTGGAGTGTTCGCACAGATCTCATCGGCAATTTATTATATTTTGTCCGTTCGGAATTTACGATTATTTGCTATTCACAATGGACGGGCCGATGATTGGGTGGTTTTTCTAACGCCAATAAATGTGTGCGATGACAGCGCCCTCTGTGATTTACGTTGTACAAAAATGTCGATGCCCAGTGTCATTAAGCTTTATCCATTTAAAAGGGTCCGATTGTTATTGTTTTGTAAAAAATTGGTTGGGATTTTTAGCTAAAATTATAAATGAGACTCATCAATATTTCACAAATGTCTCAATATTTTTTTTTAATCAACAAAATTGACACCTTTCTTCAGTAGGCATTGAAAAGAAATAATCCTTACTAATCTTATAAATGCGAAAGTTTGTTTGTTTGTTACGCCTTCACGTCTTAACTACTGAACCGATCATCACGAAATTTTGCATATACGTTCTCAGGGGTACAGAGAAGGACATAGGGTACCTATCATTCAGAAAAAATACTGTTCTCGAAGAATAGCAAAAAAACTTTCCACATTTTAATATTTGGGAAATAAGAAAAATATAAAAAAATCTCTAGTTACTTACTCCATTTAAATAAACAAAAAAAATATTTGGATATTTATCCAATGTTTTATGTTTTACACGATTCAGTACAACAGGGGTCTTTGTGACAGAAATAATACGATACAACACCCAAAATATTTAAAAGCATTTGTATATCATTACTAGCTGACCCGACAGACGTTGTCCTGTCTTTAGCTAAGTATTATCCTACGAACAAAGTATCTTTGTTCGTAGGTATTAGGTATCACTTATTTTTAACTAACATTTAAAACCATATTCAAATAAAAAATACCCTTATCTTCTAGTCAATTTACATCGTCAACAACTATTCTGTACTACTGTTATTTATATTTAACTCATAGTGATTATATTGTCGATATAAAATTATAATATAAACTTATACGATTTCAAAAAAAATATACGAAAGGCAATTAAATTCTTCAATACAAAAAAATCTAAGTATAAAACCATTTCCTTTTTATATTGATTACTTACACAAAATCAAATAAGACATATTTTATTTTAACAAAAAAATGCACTACTTACCTAACATTTATTTTAGTAAGAAACAAAAAAAATCAAAATATTTTTTTTCAACACTAAATTAGTCTCTTCTCTTGACACATTTTCCGGAAAATTTTCCAAACTCTAATAGACTGGAACATCTCGCGGCTGCATCCTCATCAAACACCTGCATCACCCGGCGCCCAGCTCTTATCACCTTTCATCATCACATCACCTCGACACCAGCACGCAGAAATTACAGTTTATTTCGCGTTAGTTTTTCAATTTCATTTTGAGTTTTTTTTAACGTCCATTTTCACCAGTAGTTTTATTTTGTTTCACGTGAAGAATTTAATCACATAAAATTAATAAAATAAAACTTAAGTTCTGAATAAAGTTTTTTAGTCACTAATCTGGTTTCTTTCACTTTAATAAAGTCACATTTTCACATCGTTAAAGTCACATAATATTTTTAGTACACTTTTAAATTGTCCAAAACCATCTGCCCAGCGCCGCCGATGGGCAGCACTGGCAGGGTCGCCATGCGATGTTGGATGGTCGCGCAACGGATTAGTAATAATAAGACAGTATTTCAGTGTAGTAAAGAGCCTTTATTTGAGGCATACAGCGCCTTATATACTGGGAGAAGGTAAGTGTGTGTGAGTACATGGTACACACACTACAATCAGATAATACCTAATTAACGACTACAAACATGCACGAAGTTCGTTTCGTTTCGTTCGTTCGGTTCGTTTTTAAATTTATCCTTCCGTGAGAACTTTCTACAAATAATTAGAAAACATAAATAAGATACTCAAAATATGGCGTGACCAAGGGAAATTGTTTTTTTATTATGGGTGTCAATCGATTCGCAAATCAAATAGGTACAAGGGATACCACATAAAAGTACTTACTTAACAAGTACTCACGGACATGGGATACGAGGTACGAAATGCTAACAACATTAATCGCTACCTAAGCATTGAATATTCACGTACATTTTAATTTTAACCCGTAATTTATATTCATAAAATATTAAAAAGCAAACGTGTTCGCTCCCAATAGGCAGGTCAATAAAAAGGACGATTTACGATATATTTGCAGAGGCGATAAAAAATTGAGCTGAATAAGGGTCTACCCAATCGCATTTTTGGCTGTTTTAATTAAAAAAGAAAAACGAATATTATATTACTGTGTGGCTATTGTATTGGGCGTTCGAGGACGGTCAAATGCATAGAATGGGGGTTAAGTTTGATACCACTTGTTTTCGAAGAAGTTGTAATCGACTTTATATTTTCGAGAAAATCTTAGGAGGCGGGCGGACAAAAACTGTAGGCTGTAGCGGGTCCCTTACGCGCGAGGTCTGTCTACGTGCTTTATTTTTAAATTATATTTTCAATGCATTTGATAGACGCAATGCGCGTAGTGTGAGATCCGTAGATTTTTTTGCTATCCTCGGAAACTGTACGTTTTTCTGGATGTAAGGTACCCTAAATAAGACTGTACTACAAATTATGTAAAAAGAAGGAAAATATAAAGATTTATATTATTATTATTATGTATTTTTCTGTAGGTACCTACCCCTGACAACGTTTATGAAAAACTTCACGATGATCGGTTCAGTAGTTAAGTAAGACGAGAAGACGTAACAAACAAACAAACAGCCGTTCACATTTATATTATTAGCAAGGATAGACTTCCGCTTCTTCATAACACGAGCTCTGCCTTGTCCGGAGTGAGATATACGTGAGTTAATAAAACACAATCGAGTTCTATGCGAGTTCCATTAGTACCGCCATAGATTAATTTAGGGTCCACATTCGGAATAGTGAAATAGGGTTATTAATTTATTCTATTTTTGCGCGTGACGCTTAATATGCAAGCTCCCGGGGGTCATCTAATGCATAGAGATGGGCTATGGCGACGTTTTATGTTTAACGATCTATTTGAGAGGTCAACGACCTTCATCTGCGGGGAATGAGTGGAAAAATTACTGCAGTACTGTAACAGTAGTGACGTCATAACATAAGAGTAGATATAGCACGGAGTACAGATACCGGCATATAAGTTGGCAAGACAAAAAACACGCCGAGTTTAGTGTTTTGTAGCTACTGCGCATCTTTTGTCTCATCTTTGTCTTGCCATGTTATGTGCCGGTATCTCGGTAACATCCGTAACGATTCTTTATGGGGATCTTCACATCACATGGAAGGCTGAATCAGTCTGGAAACAATGAACTTTCATGAACCCTGAATTCTCAAGCAAGGATCATCGAAGAGTGTACAGAACAGATCAAACAACTTATCTGTTCAGTTCTATTCTATTGATAAGACACGACGTTTACCTTCTCTTTGATCTGTTCCATATAGGCTCTTCTTGGTCTTCCTCTTCCTCTGGCGACATTAATACCACACTAGCGCCACTCCCACAAAAGAAGATTACCTTGTAAATACACAATTTCTTAAATAGGTATCCAACCACGCTGAATATATCCCTTGCAAAATATCAATTGTTATATTTTATAAAACACTCAATTTCAGTCATTATTTTTTTACGAGTGGCGCTACGCTAGCTAGTGTTGCATATTATAATGTCGCCTTAAATTGCATTAGTGTAAAAAAAGTTTGTAATCGTAGTAAAATTTTTCACTACTAAACAAAAGTTGGTTGGTCTATCGAACGCGGTCGGAAGCTGATAGTGTATAAAAAACCCGTTTTCCTATCCTTTATAAAAGTAAAAACACTATATCCTGCCGATACCTGGTAGCAACATTGTAGAACGAACAGTATCCGCAAAGTCATAAAATACCTGAGCACAAACTGACTTCAGCAAGTTAACGACTCAGGAAGCTGCACCATTTTTCCTCTGTGAACCAGGATAAGATCTGATGGAAGTGACAGTTTGATCGCGGTGATAACTTTGTGGAAATGCGACCGCCCGTGAGTTAGTTTGTGTGGACAGTTCTTTTATATCCCTAGCGAACAATTTTTTTTTTCTGGATGAAAGGTATCTTAAATGTCCCCCTGACAATATGTAAGAGTTAAGTTCGGGTTGAGGTCGGGTCATGTGTTATCGTTTGAACGCAGCCAAACCGAGCCTTCATCATCATCATCATATCAGCCGCACGACACCCACTGCTGGGTATAGGCCTCCCCAAAGGATCTCCACGACGATCGGTCCTGCGCTGCCCGCATCCAGCGGCTTCCCGCGACCTTCACCAGGTCGTCGGTCCACCTTGTCGGGGGCCTACCCACGGAGCGTTGTCCGGTGCGCGGTCGCCATTCCAGAACCGTTCCGCCCCAACGGCCATCGGTTCTTCTCGCTATGTGTCCCGCCCATTGCCACTTTAGCTGAGCAATCCTTCGAGCGATGTTGGTTACTTTAGTTCTCCTGCGGATCTCTTCGTTTCTGATTCGATCACGCAGGGAAACGCCGAGCATGGCTCTCTCCATTGCACGCTGGGTGACCTTGAGCCTCCTTATGAGACCCATAATTAGCGACCACGTTTCACTGCCGTAAGTCATCACTACACACACTGTTCATAGACTTTCGTCTTGAGACAATGAGGTAAGTCGGACGCGAAGATTTTTCGAAGCTTCCCGAATGCTGCCCACCCGAGTTGGATTCGACGAGAGATCTCTTTCTCGAAGTTGGACTTACCTAACTGGATTGCCTGTACTAGGTATACGTAATGGTCAACAACTTCAAGTGTAGTGTTCCCAACATGAACTGGAGAGGGTACAACATGGGCATTTGACATAATTTTCGTCTTATCCATGTTCATCCTGAGACCCACTCTTTGGGAAGCACTACGGAGATCGTCGAGCATTGTGTTCAGGTCTTCCATGGCCTCAGCTATAAGGACTATATCAGCGGCAAAACGAAGGTGTGTCAGGTACTGGCCGACCGAGCCTTAACACACTGATAATCTGACCTACATACTAGTTCCATCCAGCAGCGCTACATCCCGGATCACGTGCCCTCACCTTTAATAATTAACCGGCTCCCGATGCGGGCGCGGAGTTTTTCCCGTAAATCGGCGATCCGGGATAAAGGTGATCAATATTGTAGCGGGCCACACCGGGACGGAGCGGTAGGGCTGCCCAAACGATCGGTATATTTTTTTTTATGGATTTTTTTTATTTGTTTTTTTTTGTAAAAATAACAACAACAACCTTTTAAAATACTTTTTTGTCTGTATTTTTTTATTTGTCACTTCGTACAATGACTTTTGGTCCATAGCAATTTCCTCTGAATCATAATTTTTTGATATTATTTTCTAATTTCATTTAAAAATTGACAAGTTCAATAAAATTTCACAAACAAAAATTCACTGAATTACTTTACTATACACAATTATGATAGAATTAAAAAATAACAATGTCCGCATTTCTTCCGTTTAAACTTTTTCTTTAAAGTATGATTTAAAAATTAACGCGAGTGCGACACCCCTGCGTAGGCAAATTGAATTAGTTATGTGTGTGTGATTGGCTTTTTGTGTCACGATGATTGCGATTGCTCACGCCAATGGAGAGTGATTGGTGCCCATTAGTATTCCAAAGCACTGATGATGATGATAACGAGGGAAACGTGTTTTTTTATTTTATTTTAAGGGTTTCGGAGAACGGTTAAATAATTTAGTTGAAACACTGACTTAATTTAGTTGTTAGTTACAAGTTACAGTTACACAACTTAAGAAAATAATAAAAACTTGTATATAACATTTTACAAAAAAATCGTAATGCCTACTATGGTAGATAGGGACTATCAAACTGAACAACTTTTACTATGGGACCAACTCTGAAATTGCGAAAAAAATTTAGCTGTTTCATACATTTTGATGTTTTCGTCATTAATTGTTATGTGAAACAGCAGATTTAGCGCTCTTTCATATGATACCCCACATGGCCTAATAGCCCCACTTCGAATTTTTAAGACTCCCTGTCAAATTATATTTTTATATCTTTCTTATTTGCAAAAAAGTTGGGCAAACGTTATCTAAAACTCTTCCAAGTTGATGATAGCATTTGTAGTTCTTGAGATATTTATCTGTGACAGACGGACAGACAGACAGACTGAGTCGCACCATAAGGGTTCCTTTTTACCATTTTGCTACGGAATTAACTCTAATTAAACCCTGAGTTTTTTATTGATGTGAGAATTACTTTTACCGAGATAGGTGTAGGACAGTGGTTTGTCGATCAATCTCTCTAATGGCAACAATTCTATGTGTAATGCGTAATATAAGTTCCGGGTTAATTAATTTAAGTTAATGCTCACATCCGCAGAAAACTATATACCTCAGTGACACAATGTTAAAACACTAAAACCGGTTTCTCCTATACGTAGCAAGCAACCAAACAAAATATTAAAGAAGATGCAGCATTCAGATAAACGCAAAAACTTCGGCCGTACAAATACATCAGCTCATCTGGCGCTCATTACTATAAACTACGCGATTATTAAGGCCCAAAATAGCTTGAACTCTTTCAAAGCGCCCGACACACAATTGCAAGGAAATTAAAAATTCTGCCAAGCGATTACGACGCCAAACGTCATCCACCTTCGAGTTCCACCCCAAAATCGTACGCGCACGGGTAGCTTAAAACTAATACATCTGGGGGGTGTGTTGGGGGAGAGGTGGTGGGGAGGAGTTCTGTGTTAATTATTCACATTTTAATTTACGGAGCCCAGTCTGGGCAGTCGGGCTGGGAAAAATGTCTTGCAGTCTTTCGTTCGACAGTTACACGGAATTGTACGGGATAGGTGCTAATTTATCGTAATTGCGTCGAGTCGGAGTTTATTAAGTTCGCGGAATGGGATGAGATTACTCCAGGATAAGAGTGCGATTAAAAACGGGCATGTTGGATTACGTCTGGTAATTGCTTTTGAGGAACTCTTTCTAATGTTTTGGATGCAATGTAAAAGAACGTCTAAGAAGATCATATTGTTTTGCTGTCTTTAGGATTAGAATTTTTGATCATATCCAAGGAAAGGACCTATGACTGTTTAAGTTGCTAGGTAACAAATTAAGAAACTAAGATTCCTGGTTTTAATGAAATACTTTTCTAAATGTAACCAGCCTTTCTATTGTCTAATTTCAAAATCTATCGCAATCACTTTCAAGATGTAACACATTGATGCTTCTTTTTGGCTTATATAAAAACTTGTCAAAGAAATGCAGCAATGTGTCACAATCACAACCATCTGTCAAATGAAAGCGATTGCGATAGATTTTGAAATTAGAGAATAAGCCCCCAGATAAATTTGAACTGGTTGGTTTTGATTAATTTTGAAATTGGTTGAAAAGCTCCATTGATATTATTCAGTAAAAAGTTGGAAAGATAGATGCATCGTTTATTGCTGCTTTTTTAACGGATAAGATTGTCCTTAAAAAGATAGATGTTGTTACTGAATAAAAAAATACTCAAAATAGAATAAAGAATGAAAGTAACGCGTCCCGATGATCAGGACACGTATGTTTGCGAAATTACTGTTTTTTCCATTCCTCCCTTACATTCCAGCGGCGTCGAAGTTAATAGCCGTGCATTATTCAAAAGAATACTAAACCAACATTCAAACATAGCACGTAACCCCAAACGTATTAGACATCACTTCCATAACACATGCTTTGAATATTACACACGACAACCCCCTTTAAAACAACGGTCCTCCGTCTTTGTTACTCGCAAACTGAAAGAAAGAGACGCCAATCGGCGTTCCACATGATTCCGATGAGAAGAACGATCAGAATACGGACGCACGATTGCCATCTAAATAATTCAGGCGTATATCCCGTGCTTGTATCCTTTGGCAAAATTACCTTTGCGCTTTTATAACTAACCCCTCATTATTATATCCCTTGAATTCTCAACTTTAAAGTCTCGAATCCCGTGGCTCCGTTTTCAAAGCAGCTTTCGTTATATTTGCAGTGACGTATGGAGTTTTTACAAGCTCTTATACGAAATGTCGATTTGAATCCTGTCCCTCAGCGTGACGAGGCCGCAAAACAATGACTGCCGATCATATAACGAGACGAGAAGAAGATGAGCTTTGCTAATAACCAGCTCGGCGTACCCTTTGACTCTTCCACCTTTCCGATTTGTGTTGCAGATGAACAGTATCAATTATGTATGATTCGCTATGGAAAATAAGACCGCTTTTTAACTTATGAACTCGCCCATTTGAATTGACGTGTACTGGAATATTTAGGTGTAAGAAATGTACATGAGGAACTTTTTGGGAGATGAGACAAATATTTTTTGGCCGGTACTAAACATATCAATACTTAATCAAGGTCCACGTTGAATTTATTATGCTAGCGTGGACAGACCCAAGCCTTAATCAATTTCCGTCGCAGCTTCACAGGTTATTTAGCATATTTTCGTCGCAATTTCAAAGGGTAAATCAAAAATACAACATACTCTCATTAACTACGGAGCATGTAAGGAGTTGAATGCTAATTGAGGGACTGGTACAGACGAAAGGCGCCTCTGTGTTGACGTCTGAATATTTTAATTGGCTGTTGTTGAAGAAAGTAAAGATCATGTTAATGAGCAGACTAATAAAAGTGCCAAATGACTCAAGATTGTAAGAGTAAGTACTTTTTGGTATAACACAGCGCTCATGTCGGAACCTCCTGACAGGCTGATCGTACTTGATCACGTTTGTTAAGCAACGCTCAGTCCGGAAAGGTGTCGGATGGGTGACCGTTAAGTGGCACTACAACTGAGCGCTCCGTGCTTCGGAGGGCACGTTAAACCGTCGGTCCCGGATGTTGTCAACTGATAATAGTCGTTAAGCCAAGTTAGAGGCGTTAATAAACTCTAACACCAGAGGTGGCCACTATTCCTCATTCGATAAGAAGAAGAAGGTTTAACACATATGTTATTTTCACTTCGAAAAAATTAAGCAAAATAACAAAACTTTCAACATTGTGGGTTACATTACAGCTAATACGACATCTTAACTTAAGAAAAACAGGAAACTAACCGAAAATTATTTAAAATTTACTGTTAAAATATCTTCCAGTAAAATGTCAGTAAATATTGCATCTAAACAAACATCAGAATCAACAGCAAGTGTAATTAGCAAAATAAAACGCAATGAATCAACACAACCACCGCAGCTCCACAGGGAGGGATGTTGTTAATTTTGCGATTTTCTTTGAAATAAGTTAATAAATATTGGATAAGCCCTCCCTTCGAACCCTCTCACACCTAGTGTTGCTTAGTGTCCGTTAAATTGGGTGATTATCTGCTGAAAGATAAATGAATGTCATTTGATAGCTACTTATACCTCAGAAATCAGAAACAACACATCAGCACAATGAATAAAAGAGATATTAAGAGGCCGGCGGATAGTGAGCTTCATATTTTTTGTTTGAATTTGTTCGTATTGCTTCCATTTATTCTTTTTAAAATTAATTGTTCAAAGCTTTTTAGCTTATTAAGTTAAGTTAATTAAATATTTGTTTACTGTTGTTTTGAGTCAATGCTGTGTACAATTGTTATTGGGATATAAATTTAAAAAGTGCTTTTTAATGTAGATTGCAATGTAATAGTTTGTATTCTGTTATTGTACCTTTAACAATAAAATAAAATAAATAAATATACAAACGTTATACCAAAATGATTTGCAATTAGAGCATAATTAACTCTTTTTGTGATTATTCAGATTAAGACAGTATTTGTTTATAGGGTTCTATCAAATAAAAAATCGAAAATACTAACCCAATTCAAAATAAATGCCATTTACATTTTATCATACAAAACTGTAAATTATTTTTAATTGGTTTGGTATTTTGATTTTTTATTTAATAGAACACTAGACAAATACTGCCTTAATCTGAATAACATCATCACAAGAAGAGTATATTATGCTCAAATTGTAAATCATTTTAGAACTTATTACTTTTGTACAGAAAGCTCACTGTCCGCAGGCTTCTTAAGCACATAAAATAAAGAAGTGTACCTAAAAGAAAACCACTTTGTAGGTAGGTACAGGTAGAATACGTAGACGACATTATCCGCGCTCATAAAAACGCAACTGAAAATTGTATGTCAGTTTTACTGAATGAGGTGAAATGTATTTCAGCACAGCATTCAAATGTTTGTCCAGTGTTAGTTAAAGACGACATTCGTTATTCCACGTGTACGAACAAACCGCAGTGTCCGTCCGTTTGTCACGGCTGCCGCAAACTGGCCACCTTCGCCGGGACTCGCTTTTCTGGCCATGACAACGTTGAAACGTACACGTTTTACCTTAAGAGGATTGTCAAGCAAACGGTCTCCATACAAACGGCGATAACGTTTCCCACCCTCTAAACCTTAACCTACAGTAATTAATTTTTGGTATGTTTTTGAAATGCCTAAATACTAGGGCTGTACGTTTTGATTTTTTAAATATTCATTGTAGATTTGAAAATATTGGCACTTCTGTGTTTTGTATGAAATCACTAAAATGCAAATATTTCGAAATCTATTATAGATATTTAAAAAATCAAAACGTACAGCCCTAGTATTTAGGCATTTCAAAAAAATACCAAAAAATTTATTACTGTAGGTTAAGGTTTAGAGGGTGGGAAACGTTATCACCGTTTGTATGGAGACCGTTTGCTTGACAATCCTCTTAAGCTCTGAAGTCACGTATAGTTTATGTCAAAAATTAAGTTTATCATTCCACTATAAGAGCCCATGCAAACTACCGATTTTCTATCGGCCGATACCAAATCGTTGTAATGTGCGCACTTGCATACTTCTTCATACTGATTAAAGGCCCGACCAAACTATCGGCCGATAGAAAATCGGTAGTTTGCGAGGGCTCTTATAGTGGAATGATAAACTTAATCTTTGACATAAACGATATGTGACTTCAGAGCTCTGTACTTTGCGGGGACTCTAAAAGTTCGATTATTTTAGTATACAAACGAATGTCCACAAAATTGAAATCACTTCGTGTTTTCAATATCGCAGAAAGGACCAACTTGTTATACGCAAAGCACTGACCACAAATGGCATGTGTGTTAATATTACTAACTTAGGGTGGATTCGTCCAAACTTCAATATAAACGGGAATAACTATACCAAGAATACATCTATTCCACGATTTTCTTCTCGAGTAAAGAAATGGTAATTTTTCCATGCAATCCAAAGAAAAGTTACTCTTGGGATTCTTATTCCTTCATTAGTGAGTGAATATGTGAATGAACGTATTATCCGGCCAATTGTCATTGTTTTATAAACGAACTATTTAAAAGGAAAAGTCTTGTCAACTTTATTTTGTCGTCTTGTACGTATCTGTAGCGGTCAAAGTCAAATGTCAAACAAATGTCACTGACATACGGCACGCGGACGCCATTGAAATCCTCGCGGGTTAACTCTGTTATTCCCCGCGAAATGGTGGTATAGTGACTATTCCTGAATAGGCAAAATACTCTGAGAATGTATGTGGTAAAACGTAATTTCGGTTTACTCTCGAATAACTGGTCCTTTTATCTAAGAATAACAGTTATTCTCACTTGGTTGAATCCGCCTTTAATCAGATAAGTATAAACATTTCAGAAGTCCGCCTGGCCAGCTACCACCATCTTACCTAAGTCTGACGCCCTAACAACAATTTCAAAATAGTTGTGTTCCGGCAGTTAGAGGTAAGATAGCCAGTTCCTCAGTGATGAAGATTTCGGGTGTAGTGCGCTTCCATCTTAGGCCTTATCGTCAATTAACATCAGGTGAGGTGAAGGCCAAGCATCATTGTGCATAAAAAAGATTAATAATATGTAATTATCAATTGAATCACAGTACTCACAACGGCGAACCGAATATGGCCACTCGTGATATGACCAACTCATCCTCCATTATTAATCACGCACGGCCAGTTAATTAGCCGGCTTCATTATGTACATACGATCCCTTACAAAATCCTCTCACTCATAAATACGCGACGAAACGCCACGATCTCAGAAATTTCCACTTTTCGGCAAGAGACTTAATAATTCACACCGTAGGCGCGGACGCGAGCAAAAATGAATTCTCTAATGTGAATGGAACTTAGTCCGGCCCTCGCCGACGGCAAAATAATTAAAGCATACCATTAAAAATTCTTCCAGTGAGCTTTGGTCGGTCCGGATATGTGATAATATTAATACGGCCCTGGCTTTCGTTCGCGTTCTAAGCATCTAAAATCTGCTTATTACAATTATTCAGATTAATATTGCAAAGGCACCCAGTACACCCTTTCATGGTAAAAGTTGCATAGGTAATGAAAAAGGATTTTTGTTCATATGAGCGCACATTGCTATAATTCAAATAGAGAATTTTAAACTAAAGCTTAAACTGAATTCATGTTGTGTTTTCTGATGGAAACAATGTAGAGGAATTTCTTTCGAGGTGTTATACAATTTGTTTAATAAATTAAAGTGTGCATTAAATCTATTTAAAGTCATAAATGCTTAAGGGCAATAAGCATAAAACATTGAAACTACAAAAACAGAAAACACCACGTTGGGCGCCAGTTTTGCATAATTCTAAATCCTTTATGGTTTATTTTACCCCAGTATTTTTGGGGTGGAGAAGAAAATCAATAAATGTACAGGTAAGATAAAAGTACAATTGGGTTCAAATCTTAAGCAAAAGATATCACCAAGTTCCAGACAATATTCTTCTCACGACTAACTTAAGTACCGTAATCGTCCCCATTGAGGCGACTCCACACCGATTTGCGGGTAGATCACATAAAGAATCCTTTTTATCCCTTCACCTTTGAGCCACTGCCACTGGACTACGAAAAAGATATGTGATCTTACCAGAACGTCAAGTTTCTTTTTTAAAGTAGCAAATTTTCGAAAATTCCATTTCTGCTATGTAAGTAAATCAAAAGTATACTCACACCAAACATCCGCAGCGTCGAGATGCGCTCGAAACGTCATTTTTGTATAGAAAAATAGTTCTGAAGTCTATGTGACAGCGGTGCCGCATCGTATAGATATTTTTAGAGAATCGACACGCTGTATAAACACAACTATGGGGTCTGACAATGCCCGCGTACGCATAGCGTCCCAACTACCAATCACACGTCATAGTGAAACGATCCAATCACAGAGCTCTATTTCAAAGCAGAGCGTTCGCATAGGCAAGGGTTGTAAGAGTATTGTTCTTGAATATGGGTATCAGTCTCTATCAGTTTCATGAAAACATTATTTTACTAGTTCAACATTTTAATAGCTATTTATTTTTATTATAAAGTAAAAGTTGTTCATTACTATGAGTACTTTCTCTGCTAAGGTAGCCATAACAAATCTATTGCCAACAATTTATGACGTGTGTTCCAGGTTCCAGGCAATCGATATTTTAAAGCATTTTCACCAAAATGACGCTATTATTTTTTAACCAATATTTTTATTCAAGTTTCTGCAATCAAGTGTACAGCGACCAGATCGAGTATCAATGCCAAATTGGGGTGCTTCTTACAAGGGTTAAGGGATCGAAACATCTTGTAAGGGGGAATTTTATTGAATGTTGATTTTTGTAGCTTTGTTACTGAGATCTTTTAAAGATTATTGGGATCTTTTAAGTTGAAAGGGGAAATTTGTAAAAGGGCAAAAAGCCATAAAGGTTTTGATAACAAAATATCAAAATCAATAAGCTAGATTCAGAAATATTGTTACACGAGGAATTGTTGTCTTATTGCTGGGGGGTTACTTTCGAAACACGAACGAGGTTCTGAGATCGAATTGGTATCGATGTATCGAATAAACGTCAAAAATCTGTTATTTTAGTACATTGAAAGCGGTTGCCATGGTTTCCATTGTACTGTTTTGACATTTAGGTACTCGATACCAATTCGATCTCAGAACCTCGTTCGTGTTCGAAAGTAAACCCCCTGGTCGAAAAATAATTGAAAATCAAGCATTACAAATGAACATACGTTCCTTTGTTTTATCCTGTTTGAAAACAGAAAACACCGGGAACAAAGCCCCAATACAGCAAGAGTTAGTTTTAAGCAATTAACGGGCCGCAATCCTGTTTAATTCCGAACAGCCACCCGCAATAAACGAAACGTACCCATCCACCGAAAGGGAATGTGATGAAAAAGGCACGATGTCCACACACACTTGAGGAGCCAACGAAATTACAGGCGGCGGTCGCGGCCGGCGCACGTAATATCATTCCACGCGAGTCTTGAAAACGAAATTAAATTTTGCATGAAATGAAACAAAATACAAAGAAAGTGGGCTCACAAAGGCAACTGGCACCCAAAGCCGAGTTGAGGTTAGTTAGCCCCGCGCCAAGTTATCGTGTATGCCGCGCATATAATTTGTTTCTAATCATATTAACGTTTTTCTGCTTCTTTGTACGGTTCGTCTGCTAGTGTGAGATTTAATGTAATTAGCTTTTTCATTACGGCTGTCTTTGCTTCGGAAACATTTGTGAAATTGAATATTTAACTTTGAGAATGAGATAATTCTCTGTGTTTATTATCTGTGTGCATATGAGTTGTTATTCACTTTGAAAATGTGTCATTTTGCAGGCATATACGAGTAAATTTAAAGCAACATGTCATAAAATGATTTAAAGCCATAAAAGCGTCTTAATTTATATTTTTTAAAGTTTATCAATCAATAAAGATACCGCAGAGTAAAGATATTATTAACAATTTACACTACCTAGAGTTGTAACAACTTAATACGGTGGCCGTCATAAGAGGCCAATATGCAAATATGGCGGTTGGTTTGCTCGGGGTGTTTGCGGCCGGCGGACGATGGTAGCCGGCAAACAGAAGCTATTGACCATTGGGGACTTGTCTTAGCCGCAAGATAATCTTGCGATGATGACTTCTTAACTAAAAAGCCACCGGTAAAATTATTTGAAAGTTAGAAGTTGCTGCGAGACAACAGGTGTTTCCCGATTTATAAGAAAGCGATTTCATGATATCTTTTTATGCAACGATATAATTAATGAATTTTTTCAAGCACTACATAGAAAAAAGGGAGTAGGTACTTGAGTATTCAACTTGTTTATTTTAGAAAAAAAGAAGTTACTCTAAAAAAGAAATATATGTAGCTTACTTCCGCAAACAAAATATGCAAGATGCACCGCCCGCCCGCCCGCAAAAATATGCAGCACACCACAAAATATAAGTGCACAATACCTGCATTTAGCAAGACAGCAACACACCTTGCACCTTCACCAATTAGGCTACTCTACACGTGTTTCGCCCCAACCCGGAGCATCCTCAGGAGTTAGATCGTGCGTAAACCAACACCGAATGAGCAACTACGCCCTCCGACACCGTATTTATTGTCACTTCCTCCCCACTGCGCATCGAGTGACTGACAGTGACAACGTTTGAAGAATGTTGCCAGTTTCAAATAAAAAAGAAAAAAGAAAGAAAACATGTTTTTTAATTTAAATTACCTACAAATAAATTGATATACATTAAATAATGTGTTTTATTAATAAGATACTTATTTTTAAGAATTATTATTATTTGAGAAAATACGCAGCAATGGCGAGGAAGAGACGTCAAGTTGATTGTTAAGTATGGTTCCATCAACATTGTGTTTGATAATTTCTAGGTTTTCCAACACGTTCAGTCGTAGACCTTTACTACAAGTATGTAAAACCTCATAGGAATGGCCATCAGATAATTGATGTCCGGTATTTAATAAATGTTCCGCGAAATGAGATCGTTCCGGTCGGCCATTCCTATAGGCGGAAATATGTTCTTTATAACGTATATCAAAACTACGGCCAGTTTGACCAACGTATACTGAATTACAGTGGTTACATGTTAACTTATATATCCCCGACTTCGTTTGCGGAAGTAAGCTACATATATTTCTTTTTTCAAAATGGTTTGGGACTTCCGCCAAGTGACGCCTGATTCAATCAAATAAGTTACCCTAAATAATCATGTCTAAGTTTTTCAACAGATAATCTACAAATGAAACTGCAATTGATCTCCATTTTTCTGTAATTAAGGAGTTCATATCTATCCCACTATGTAGCTTCTAAACTAGGTAATCAGTAAAAGACTTAAAATATCATGAGACTAGGAAAAACAGACAAACATAAATCTAAGGATCGAACGATTCTCCGGCATTCTTCTGTGGGTTTGTTTAAGAGGGGCGGAGGCGTTCGCGTTGTGGATTACCCACCAAATTGGTTTAAGCGCAGTCCCGTGTCCCGGACGAATCAATCCTGATCGAGGGATGGCACAGATTGAATGGAGAAGGCTATTGCAAAATTACCAAAAAAAAGCAGATAGAAATTCAAATTGTGTTTGTTTTTGATATTTTTTCCCCTAACACTACCGATTTTAAGATATAAGTTAGCAGGCAATTTAAAGAGCTGATAATCATAATATATGACCTGCGATATGCGACTTAGCAATTGCAATATGTTGTCAACCATTATAAAAGGCTTTCAGCTGATAGCGCGTAAATAAAGATTCTTGAAGAGGAAAATACAATAAAATAGTTTTAGCAAAATCTCCTGTCAATGTCAATCTTGATAGATTTGAAAATCGAGAGGGATGGTTCGCTCGCACTGATGAAGCTTGCAAAGCTTAATACAGTAAATTTTGATTTTGATACACTTATTTATGATTATGATTTACCGCATCTGTCTTTAATGAATTTCATTTGTGCAAATCCAAATGGAGGTGAAGACCCTTCTCCTTATTTTCTGGCGCGGTTTTCGATTCCAATAGATTCTAATAAGATTAGTGTTGTCACACGGGTGTTAGATAAAATAGTTTGTGGCCTATAATTGGGGTTCAGGTCGCACCGTCCGATCCACTTACATCACCAACAAAAACAGACCGAAAGTCCAAAGCATAAGGTTCAGTTTATCTGTGATCAATTTTCCATGGTCATCACTCGCATGACTAGGCAATATCGACTTGGAATGTGATGCGGTAAACAGGAGCGGGGAATTTGGACTTAAACCGATTGTTTTAAGGTTTCTTTTTGTTTGTGAGGGTGGAGGGATAGTTTTCTCCGATCGGGCACCGTTTACAAATTGGATCGTTGGTGGGTAAATCAGGGTAAGCCAGTAATTGAGTCTTACAGGATCATTCGGTTTGTCCCGGACGCGGTCAAAGGATTATGCGATACACTGCTATCTATCGGTCTTTCGATGTTTGCTTATACGACCCTAATCGTTTGAGTAAGCTCTCTTTACTGTTTCGTTTTCACTATATTTTTCAGTGTTGCTTGCTGCCGTGTTAAAAGTTTTGATAAATACTTATTGATAGAATAGCATATTGTGTTTTCGTGCGAACAGTTATGGGGTAGAATGGAAGTCAGAATCATTTTAGTTGATTTTCATCAAGATCAAGTTACCTAACTATTAGCGCAGTGTGAGCGGATTAAAGGCCAAAAACTAACGTTTTCATTCCTTTCTACAATTTTTGAGAAGTAATAGAAAAGCATAGAGCCTTACTCTTTTTGGTTTGTCTTTAACTATTTATTTATTGATATTTTCAAGCATTTATACGACCACATAATGCAGCAGTATATATTTAACTCTAGAATTATTGCATCGGTACTGTTTTCTAAAGCAACAAACTGTCTTGATTTTGGACCAAGAGCAATGAGATGGAAAAACAGTTTCAGCCAAAAAATATTTGATCCCTTTTCGTAGGAGAAAATCCTAACATACCTACATATCTCTTAACAGATACAAACTAAGGGACTATCAGCCGATGACAGACGCCTCCCAGACATCAAACAGGGAAGAACCTGGACATGTTTGCTCTCCCGCTGTTTGGTGTCCGTCTGAGACAATAGCGCTTTCGTTCACTAACTAGCGATTTAGCAATTTTGGTGTTAGATAATTTTACTTGAATTTAGTTACTAACCTGTTGTAAAGTAAATTTATGTTATAATTGAGAAAAAAATATACAATAATAGAATCATCAGATTTTTTTACTGAGTGAGTGTGAGTGAACCATCTCCGTTTCAGCTTAGGCAAAAATTATTTCGTATGTCCGTCTAGCTATCTGTCATCTGTTCTCTGTAGACATGGGGGTATTACAACCTCTTAAAACATGCCAGGTTTATGAATTGCTATAGTTACATCTCTCTGTCGCTGTAGGTATAGCAAATAAAAGAGACGCATTTATAGCCGTTTAGAAAACTGGCAAGTTTTAAGAGGTTGTAATACGGTGGAGGCAGCAGGTCGCATTAATTCTCAACCAATTCTCGTGAAATTTTGTGAGCATGTTCAATATTTATATGTTTTTTGTCGATTCAGTTTTTCAACATGGCAGAGATATAGGGAAACGCATATTTCAGTACTAGAGTCTGGTCATCGAAAGATGGACCGGAAATGGAGGCGCCAATTTCCCTGTTAAATTAACGTTTAGATGTTAAGTTATTGGAAACTGAACCTTAAAATAAGGCGCAAAACTAGTTCCATTTCCAACTGAGTCTCATCTTTCGTTGACCAAACTCTAGTATAAAGGCGGTGATATGACTAAGTATTAGCTGTATTATTAAGTTTCTTTTCTATATCAACAGAATAGAATAGAATATTTCTTTATTTGCTTAAAAAAGAATAGATGAATATTTTTATTCTCTCGGATAAAATTCTTATGATTAGACAATACCTAATTAAGTCATATTTTCATCCTTTTCTGAAAATGATATTCGAGTGAACGGACCCAAACATTAAAATAAAGCATACACTATAAAACCAAGTGTAAAATAAAGTCCTAACCAACAAGCTTGAGTACAATGAATTTCCTTCATAAAAACTTTAGCCAGTCCGCCGAACATTATAGTAAGTAGGAGATTTGCAAAAGATTCGGCGGCGAAATGCACCGAACTCTAGATAACGGGTTATCAAAGAGAATACAGCCGCCGCCGACGGAACGTACACACTCCGCCACGGCCACTATTGAGGCACAGTGTAATAAAAACAGTCTGTTCAAAATATGAAAAAAAAACAAAATAATGAAAGGATGTTTCAGCACTTTTATATTAATGTAAATCTTCTAGGCTCGTATTAAAGAATCAAACTCAATATACTTCAGTACAGTTCGAAAGGGATGGCGAAAATATGAAAAAAAAAACAAAATAATGAAAGGATGTTTCAGCACTTTTATATTAATGTATCTTCTAGGCTCGTATTAAAAATCAAACTCAGATCTATACTTCAGTACCTACAGTTCGAAAGGGATGGCGCTATATGCGATGAATAGCACCATCCCTTTCTTACTGTACTCGAGCAAAGATTTGAGTTTGAGTTTGATTCTACAGGGTGTTTGGTAATGGTAATAGTCTTATAAAGCCTGGTAGATAGGGTCCATTAAATTAAGAAATTATGGGAAATGGAACCAGCTCTAAAATCGTGAAAAATAATAAGCTGTTTCATACATTTTGATATTTTCGTTATATTTTTTTGTATGAATCAGCTGTTTTTGTTTTCGCGATTTAAGAGTTGGTTCTATAGAAAAAGTTATTCAGTTTAACGGTCCCTATCTACCATATTCGGCTTTATAAGACTGTTACCAAACACTCTGTATAATACGAGCCCTAGTCTGTGGCGCAGCCAAGTATCGTTCACGTACACTGCACTCGTCCTCGCAGAAGTTCGCCCCAACATCTTAGCATAATTAGCTGAAAGGGGCTGTTTATTGCTAATATTAGTTGTGGGGATTAATACAAGCGGAAGCTGGAGCTTTAACTGACGTTATCATAAGTCTAGGGTTTGATTAGTGGATGCGACCTGACAGGGCAGACGTGTGCTTCATTTTTTTATTTTATCGCTTAGCCGGATCAATTTGCTCCGTCCATGAAGATGTTAGATCCAATTTTTATTTTTATTTTAAACTCTTTATTGTACTACAATAAAATGATGTACAAGAGGCGGACTTAATGCTAAAAGCATTCTCTCCCAGTCAACCCCTCTCCCAGTCAAATTTCGCAGTTTTTTCTCTTGAAACTTCAAATGTTTATTTTTTTAAATTATCTGGTTGTAGCTAATTGATAAAAACGGATGCAACAAACAATCGTGTGTACTAAAATTGGTAATTTTACACACGACAGCACGTCAGGTTATACAGTTAAGCTGCGAAACAAGCCTTTATTACGTAGGACATTAAGGCGGTCTTGAGGTCAACATGTAGTCTGAGGTGCCGTCGTGTGTACCTACTTAAAAGTTTTAGCTATAATATTAATTTTATGGCTTAAGTTGACAACACTTAGAATAACCTTCAAAATTCAAATATAAAATTATCGATAAGAATGAAGATGGAAAAGGTGTATACTTAAGTGTTAAAGATTTGCTACACATTTTTCAAGGAAGAATTAATTGCTAGCTAGGAAAAGTTTCTAGACTAGCATACAAACCCTAGCCCCAACGGATACTACTAGTCAGATACAGTTCGTAGATCTAGCATTGTTTTTTATAAATTAAATACAATATTTTAATAAATAACAATAAGAAGAAACTGCACAGAAACCAATGAAAGGGATTTTTTATACCTTTCAGTTATCTGTGAAGAAGACTTCTTCAATGGAGCTTTTTATAAACATTGTTTCAGATGCTTCAAATACTTCAAATTTACACTTTACCCTCATTTAAAATAAATGGAAACGACGATTCTTTGATTACAATTATTATTATCAATTTTATCTAACAACGATAAATTATCCCCGCGTTCAAAATCCATAAAACACAAAACAATACAAAGATTTAATCAAGACTCATCCGTATCGGTACTGCCGACAACAAATAAAATTTTATCAATTCAATGTGAAATCAACCTTAATTTCAAGTGGTAAGATGAACTCAGCTTTGTTAAGCACATGTTGTCATGATGTCTATTGTACTAGCCAATCCGAGTGCACAAATCCAAAAACATTACCCCACCCCAAGAAACTCGTCTGAGCGCGGGCAAATCTTCGAATTAATTTTACTGGCAAAATATGCAAATTCGGAGATATAACCCCCTAATACATGTACAAAAGAATGGTGACTCGGGAAAGGAAGGTGAAGATTGTGGCTTCGAGAATAGGTGAGATATCCTGGTATTCGGTGATTTTTAACCCGTTGCGTCACTGGCCACTGCTAAGTGATTCATGATCATCTTTCGCGTGCCCTCTTCATAATGAAGTTTGGCGATCAGTAGACAATAATTTTTGCGGTCCTATATAGCACAGTACATATATAAGTTTTTCAAACAGTAGAAGAGCTAACGTCACTTAGGCCCTTTTGTCATTGCACTCCGTCGGATCGCTAGGGTTGGCATTCTCCGGCCGTCTCGTCGAATAGAAGGTATTACACTAAAGCGAGCGATGCTTCCGGGAAGCAGTACGTCGTTCGTCTATTGAAATCGGGTGGGGCTTTTAGAATAAAAAAAAGGAATCTGTACTCCAGCCCCACCCGACTTCAATAGACGTATTTTTATTATTACGAATATTATTTCTTGCTTTTTAGAGGTAGGTTTTTTGAATTCGGTTTTTTAAGTACCTCAGGTAATGACTTTCAGAACCGTTTTGGATAGTTTCATCCGGTTTTACATAAGATTTTAAAATAATTAAACAATTGTTGTGACGTTTGGCACATTTTTTCGAAAGATAACCGGAAACATAAAATAGTGTTTTTTTTTTCGGGAATATCCAGTTGGTTATATTCCGAGCTCATAATTTGAACGTTACTGTATATTTTATTATTTTTATTATTTTATTACTTTTAAGTAAATAGTTGAGATTTATCAATCGAGCACAAGTCGAGCACACAAACCCAATCGATGATACATTTTACAGGTTCGATTATTTAAAACATTTGACCTTTCAACATCGGCAGGAAGTTTAAATAATGAAAATTCAGATGAGTTTAAACATCCGTAGACAGCACAATATCGTTTACTCTGACGAATCATTTTAGCGAATCAATAAAAGTAAGTAACAATAGTCTCGGTGAACTAATCCACGCGATGTGACAACCCCGACTAAAGTACTGCGAACTTTGCTTAGAGCTCTTAGAGTGACGTCAGCCGCCAAATTCGACCGTTTCTATGGAGCTCCTATACTGTTTGAAAAACTTATATGTATATGTACCTACTGTGTATATAGTATCTTTTAACTGACGATAGCAAACTTCGGTCGTCCAACGTCCATCCATTTGCGATTTGCGTTTAGGACGTTTGGCGAAGACAGTCTCTACACCGTTTTTTAAGTATATCTAAAAATGAAATGGGGGTTTCAGACCACGTGAATGAACAACTTTTACTATGGGGCCACGGAATGGCGAAAAAAAAATCAGCTGTTCCATACATTATAGTCGAGTCGATGTTGTACTTTTCTATGGAACAGCTGATTTTTTTTTCGCGATTCCGTGGTTGGCCCCATAGTAAAAGTTGTTCATTCACGTGGTCTGAAACCCCCATTTAATTTTTAGATATACTTAAAAAATAACGGTGTATTTGCGTTTCGGACGTTTGACGAAGACAAGCGGTAAGCGGCAAGTAAGTAACTGGCAGACTATCATATTTTAAAGGGTCAAATCGCATTTTTGTGGTTCAGTTAACCAATATCTGAGTCTTATGAGTCTGAAAAAGTCGCAATAGTAGATTGTTATACAAGACGCTAAAATGACCCATTGCATACGAGGTAGTTTTATTCCCGAGCTTTAGCGAGGGAATAAATAGAAACCGAGTTACAATGGGTTTTAGCGTCGTGTGTTACAATCTACTTTTCACTAAGATTGCGAGAAAATAAAATACAATATTAAATAGTTTAAACCTATTTCCGTAAACGAATCCACTCGTTTTTCTATCCTCCACTTCTACTCAAAAAGTTTTTAACTTTTTGTACAGTATTTATATAAATGATTTGTGCTTGATGGCAAAAGATTAAAATTATTTCTTTTCTATTACAGTCACACAATTCAATCAGTTTGTAATTATGATAATTGTAATAAATAATAAACTGATAATTTGTAATAAATATTAGCACTAGAAGTATTTGCATGCCTACATTCATAAGGTATAATACTATTGATCCACATTGACAATACCCTCTAACTCTGTCTGTACATGGTATTATGCAAATAAAAGTTCTTATTCTTATAGAAAAATACTAAAGATTTCGCGCCATGGTACCTTTTTTAATTTCTGCTGTAGCAGCTTAGCAACACAATCACGCATTCAACGATTCACTCTGTGCACAGAGTATAAATAAGTCTATAATTTCACCGAAGAGATGCTTTTAGTTCCATTTTCAAAAATAAGAATGAGAAACAGTATTAAGTCGAGCGAGTCTTTATTCGTGATTATGAATAAAGACTTTTTCGTTTTAGTAGGCTCATTGGTAATAGACAAACATTAAAAAAGAAAAAACTTTATCCCCTAGGGGTTATTATGCTATTTTATCTCAGCTCTTGTACGTTACAATGACGGACTTTTTGAGCAAGAGGAGTGAAAATGTAATTCACAGGAAAGGTGTACTAGATATCTAGTTAGTAGAGAACAATATACCTGAAGAGTCTATATAGCCATAACATTTGTTGTAATCAGAAGCTAGCCTGTTCGTGATCGCGAGTTAAGAATTCTGGGCGTAAAATATCCGCAAAAATGCATAGCATGGATTCTTTCACTAACTTTCCTATCTGATCTTTAAAGATAACAATCTGAACGTTAATCTTTGGTTAAACCGTCGCTTCGGGGCTGCATTATAGCCGCTCGGCAGAGTTTAATAGGTAGCAAAATTTGCCGTGATGGTAGAAAATACACGATGCTTACGTGCTTGTGTTGTTGCTAACTTATCAGGGGTTATTAGATTCCAGGTGTTGTTGGGCAGACTTGGAAGTAGGGGGTTTCTTAAAGACTATAGTTATGCAAAATTATAATATGTTATATTATGGTTGCAACTTATGTGCTGTTGCTGGGGGTGACAGAAAATTAAATTGTGGTGCTTTTTTCAATGAGAAATCTCTAGGTAAAGTTCAAGTTTAGTTCATAGTTCGGCTATACATCACACAGCCGTCTGCTCCAGTTACTACATGGTCATCTCAAGTTGCCAGGACAATGTCCTAGAACTCTATAAGGATCAGTCACTTACTTGCACAGCACAGTTTGGCTACCGGAGTCAAAAAGCCCAGCTCGGCGCCATCGTGATGGTAGCTCAGCTACTGTGACGCCTATCGTACCCCATATACAAAGGCGACTGCCGCAGTTACTGTTGATGATTCGCCAAGTTGCCAGGATAATTGTCTTAAGATTATTAATATAATTGAAAAATATTAGAAAAAATCGACTCACCCGTAGCAGCTCAGACGGGACTCGAACCCGCACCCTTAGGATTCCGGCCCAATGCACTAACCAATTATGCTACCGAGTCGTAGCTGTCTCTGAGCGGGTGAGTCGATTTTTTCTAATATTTTTCAATTATATTAATAATCTTAATATAAAAATAGCATTGTGAATGCATAAAATTTTAAAGTTTAAAAAGGATAATTGTCGTTATTCCCTATAGCACAAGGCACTTACATGCACAAAACGTTTTGGCTGCCGAATTGAACAGTCCAGGTAACCCATATACATAGGCGAGTGCCACAGTTGCTGCTGCTGATTCTTTCCCAGTTGCTAGGCTTATTGACCCAACCGTAATCCATATAGTGGAATTAATTTCACTTACTTGCATAACACGGTTTGGTTGCCGGAGTCAAACAGTCCAGCTCGGCCCCAACGTGATGGTAGCTCAGCCACTGTGACGCCTCTCGTGCCCCAAATGCACAGGCGGCTGCCGCAGTTGCTGCTGATGATTCTTTCCACGGAGAATGACGGTGGAGAGAGTAAGTGAAGTTTCTGGAAAAAAGGAGAAAACTTTTATAAGTTTGATGTGGCGTTTATTTGCCCAAAACTTGGAGTGCGTAAATATATTACCAATGCATTTTGGAATCAAGGAGAATTTCTTCAAACATAATGACTTAAAAAACAGTTTTCTCTAGATTTACTACTTACTTGGATAATTAATCTAATAACATCATCTTTATCATTTAAGGAACCAGCCTCTATGGTCAGAGAATCTTATACATAGTGGAATATTCTGTGGCTTATAAGTACATTGTTTCATCGCAAGAGAATTCTCGTCGTAAGCAAAATATCAGCAACAGAAGCATCGCCGATACAACTATCTGGCAACAAGGAAATATGATTAAGAAACTTTTTTAATCAATAAAAGGAGCAAAGGGAGCTGCCGCTTAGGTTTTTTTCTTTATTTCTCATTACAGCGCCTCCGCTCGCTCCTCTGACGTCATACTTATAATCATTTACTGTTTGATGGCTGGCCGCCGTTCCCGTTTTTAAAGGAAATTGAAAAAGTTGTCTTGATCGTTGGCTGTGAAATGAGACTACGTGGTATCGGCTACCCCCACTTTGGTGGAAATTGGGAGATCAAAGACGAAACCATTGTTATGACGAAACTTTTGTTTAGTTTCGTCTTAGTGGCGTTGTCGTCGTTTGGGACTCGGATGTTAATATAAAAAAAACATGATCTTATTACTCATAATGGGAAAAATATAACTTATCAAAAATAAAACTAAGTACGTGACGGTGAGCGAAAAGGTAAATAGAGTTTTGTTACCAAAACATAAGCACATACAGTGGCGGTCACAAAACTGAAGTCACCAGTCGATTTTCAAACAATCGACGTAACTTTGAAACCTTGGTTCTCCACCAAGGATTGACCTAGCTGTGATCTGATGATGGCTATTCAGAGTGTGAATGGAGGAGATTCAGATCGCTTTAACTGAACTGATCAGCATTTTAAGAGATATAAGGAGGATCGAAGTTTTTAGTTTCAGAATTTCCATACATTTTTATGCTAATTTTGCGGTTTTCATCTTTTTTTCATACAACCGAAAAATCTTTTTTTCATACAACCGAAAAATCTTTTTTTCTTCTTCTAATAATAAGAGACCTTATTTTAAAATATTCAGCTAATTTTCTTTTCAGATGTTCCCCATTAGGTAATTGATAATACTGGATCTGACAGTAGCTACATCGGATATAAAGAATGTAAACGAGTGTAATAATCTGATCACAGTGGTTTAGCATAAAAGGTTTGTGCATTACCAATTGATTATCGGAAAGAATCGAGGTGGGTTAACCCTACCCTCGCGAAGCCACCCGGGGCGGGAAGGTTGGGCGGCACTGAGGGCGGGTTGAGAAATATGTACTTACTGATATAAAAATATGTTTAGTACCTTTTTCTTTTCTGTTTGTCAATTGTATTTTTTTTATATTTGCAAGATTTAGTGTTAATGAAAAATATGGAATCTATTTTTTTTTGCGAATCCTTTTACTTATTATGTTTTTAACAATGATTCGTCGAATTTAGATCAGCGTGATTTTTGTAAGCGTGTAATACAGACAAAAAGGAGAGACAACTGAACTCTTTTACAGATACAGCGCGTTTTTTTAAATATTTTTAGTGTTATTGTGTATCTTTTATGACTTATCTATTTATAGGAATGTCACGAGATTTTCTCACTACATAAGACTACGCACTTATATCCGTAAGAGTGTTTTATTACTCTAAACTAGCATTACTAATTTCCCAGCAAAAATGTAAACAAAGGTGTTGACTGAACAAAACAACTCAAAAGGAAATAGTATATTGCTAAGTCTAGAAATAAACACACTTACATGTTTTTTCATCACAACCTAATAAAAATAGATTAGATAAATATTCTGAATCATGAGTTTTGCGGCAAAAACAGTAATATAATATAATATTTCATAATAACAGTTTTATAGTAGAAAACATTTTTATGATGCTGTGCACACATCAACCTTTGGTGCCTTTGGTTCATTTTATAAAATTTCATAAAAAATAGTATTACGAGTAGTAGCTGTAGTAGTTACATTTGTTTTTTGGTATTGGGGGAGAACACGCGAAGTTGCTACGTATTATTAATAGTTTACATACAGTCAATATCTAAGTAAAGTTTTCTTATCAGTTCGTTTTAAGAACTTTTAACAACAAAAAATATTATAGGTTATAAAGAAAAAAATCTAATTACCATCCTACTTTAAATTACCCTAGATGGCATTATATTTATTATCACTCAAAATATGATAAACAAATTATAACGCTATAAAAGTGACCAAGGGTTTTCAATATCTGAAAATGTCACTATCAGGGTCAGTTTGTCAATTTGACAGTGACGTTTCTTTATTTACATTTTTGCTGGGAAATTAGTAATGCGACTTTGACCCTTCAGCGCCATCCGCCATTTTGTTAAAAAACAAAAAAACCCTCCCCACCAACTGACAAGAAAGAAATAAAATGGCGTCTTTCACAAAAAACCCGATAATTTCGTAATCAGGCTATAATTTATCATTATGTAAAGATAGTTTTATTTATGAATACTTTTCTCATTTCTAGATACCAAAATCATAGTCATTTACATAGAGAAAAAACCGACTACCGGTACCGGTCTCCGGCGACCGCTTGGGCTTTGACAGAACGGCAATATGGCGATTATGTCAGGTCGCCGGCGACCGCTCTGGCACTTAGAGGTTAAATAATCTTATTGTAGCTCTGCGTATTCAGTCCAACGAAATTCCTACATCTTATCTACCCATTATTTTTTTCTTTCATCGCCTGAAAACTAGTAGCTGAAATGGGCCCTCAATTTGGCTTGATGAAAATCTTCGCCCGAAATTTATTCATGTTTGGTAGGAGACAAAATCTCAGTAGGTTGAATCTAGAGAATAGGAAAGGATTCGCATCTTCATTCGATGAGCTTTGATGACATGAGTGCCGCCGAGAGGGTCGTTAAAGTTAGAAGTCGCTTGAGCTTTTTGTTTTCAAAAGTAATAATCTTTAGCCAAATTTGAAAAAAATGTATTGTAAAGATACCTTAAGGAGTTTCTTTTTAAGATACAAAACTAAATTATAAAAAAATGTTCTTTTCAAAGTCATGGAGTTATCAAACCGCCCGCTTTTGTTATGAATAGAAGGAAATTCTTTTCTTTTTCTTCTATTATCGCTCGCTGTTATGAAGGCCCTACGTTTATCCAAACTGCGGTGACCGGGGCGCATAAATTCAGTGCTGCAAACCTGCCGACAGACAGGGACGATAATGCCCTGGAATTTCACGGATCGGATCATTACAATCGGAAACTGAAATTATAGAAAATCAACTCTTTGTAGTTTGTAATAAAGGCTAAATGCGATCTATCCAGTTACATCGATGAGGGATAAAATGTTTTCTTAGATGGAAATAAAAGGAAAATATTAGTCACTCAGATAGTCCTATAATACATTTTGATCAAGATTTCAAGTGCCAAATCCTAATAACATATATTTTTACTAATAACTTTCATTGCAATAAATCATTATCGAGAGTCAATCAAAACAAAATATTGAATTACTATCAATACACTCGCGAAGCGCTCATGGCGGAACTTGACAGGCTGATCGTACTCGATCACGTTTGTTAAGCAGCGCTCAGTCCGGCTAGGTGTCGGATGGGTGACCGTTAAGTGGCATTACAACTGAGCGCTTCCGTGCTTCGGAAGGCACGTTAAACCGTCGGTCCCGGCTGTTGTCATCTGATAACAGTCGTTAAGCCAAGTTAGAGGCCTTACAGGCGGCTTGATAAACTCTAACACCAGAGGTGGCCACTATTACTCATTCGATAAGAAGAACACTCTCGAAGTTTGTTGATGAAGATATCAACATTTAACATTAAAGTATTTTCATAGGTTTGTGAATAAGATCCTTCATTTAATTGATTTAACTTTTTAAAAAATCACAGTAACTTCATTGCGATTTAAGAGACAATCCTCAAAGCCATGTTAAAAAAGTAATCTTTCTTAGGTGTCAATCGATCTTACATTCAGGGTGTTTCAATAAAAGGTGTACCGTTTAGTGTAGCAAGAAACCTTTCATGCAACACCTTGTGTAAACAAACAATCGCTGACCCGCGGTCACCAACTTAATTACCCCACAAATAAAGCCATAAAACAAAATATATTACATATGCAAATTAAACGAAAGGACTATAAAAATAAGGGGGGGATTAGCGAGGTACCTACATATTAAAATTCTAGGTACATACAAACGTAAGCGGCCGGTCTTCGAGAGGGAGGAGGAGGTGGCTGGTTATGTTTCCATATTATTTATTAAAATAAATAAATGATAAAAAATGAAGATTAAAATATTCAGGGCGCGTGCGAACGTGTATCGTGATAAAAACCGGTTAAGGGTGAGAGTGGTTGCGCTGATTGGGTTTTAAAATGGTATTTTCTTGATTAAAATATTTGAAACTTTATTCATAATGCAATATGTGATGTGAGTACACCGTAGTAGGTTCATTCCGCTTAGTAAATGAACCAATTTTCATAGACAATATTGTTATTTAGACTTGATACTTTTGGAACACTAGATATTGGGCTGCATTTTCATGTTTATTCAGATTTGAGACTATTAGAACACCGACGGTTTTACACTGAGGTTTTACAGAACTTGACTGGAAGAACAACTAGTTTTTAAAATGGAGATTAAAAATGGCTAAACAACTTACTCAAAATTATTTTGCCATTTTAAATCTTGATTCAAGTCTCCTTATGTTTACTAGTTATGTTGCATGTTTTATGTCTTGAGTCCTCTGGAACACTAGATTTAGGTTGATTTTTTAAAAATGTTTTCAAATGTTTTCATATTAGTAGAAGTTAGTTAGTCTTTTTAAGTTCCCTACGTCCCAAGATTGCTTGTTCACGATTATTAACCGACTTCAAAACAGGAGGAGGTTCTTTGTTCTTCTTGTGTTTTTTTGGAACAAACCAGGAATGATTCATTAAAAAGACTTTAAGTCTTTTAGGAGATTGGCAAGAGCTCGGTGGAGCAGTAGTTTAGCGCTTGGCCCTGCAAACGCAAGGGTCGGTAATGGGATAGGTGACCAAAAATTTATTATCTTGAGCTCCTCCGTTTAAGCCGTACCGGCTGCATTTGCAGTCGTTAACAACCACCAATCCGCATTGAGCACGCGTAGTGGGTTATGGCCCATCCTCCTTAGCTACCCATAAGGCTGCCTGTCCATTGATGCGGAGCGAGGCGGCGGCGTAAGAAACGAGTAAATATCAACCAATACTCCAGCGAAGCGAAAATTTTATGCAATTTCTCCGCTCCGTCCGCCTCGCTCCGCGTCAATGACATGCAGCCTAATGAAGGCCTGTGCCCAGCAGTGTGGACATTAAAATGGCTGATGTCGAAGTCTTTCGGAAGTCCCTACTTAACCCTAAAACGGCAGCGATCGGTGGACGAGACAGACGTATTTTTCCTCCGTTTTGTTTACGTGACCGGTCCGACCGGCGAAGATTACGCGCGCCTGCATTAGAATTATTGTTTGGATACATTTTTTAATTCAACCACGACTCGAATATTAACGACTTGATTACACTGGATTATTATATTTTGGGAGCGGTGTAACGTATATTTTATTTTTTTGTAATTATTGTTTAATTGACGAATTACGTGGTTGAGCGGTTTCAGTCTCGCACTCATTTTGCATGGAAAAGTGATGTTAAAACTTCTTTCCTATAAAAAGGGGATTTTAAATAAGGTAAATTAACGTCTAGTTTTTAAAGGGCACTTAAGTATTAGTTTAAAGAAAAAAACACAGGTAAATTATTTATGTGTTCTTAACTTAAGAACCTAATAAATGCAACTATATTAAAAAAAAAAAAAAAAAAAAATTGCTTTATTTCTAGAATCGTTTTACAAAAGGTTTACGCCGAGACTTCCCGGTAAGTAATCAAAGATACTTGTGGTGAGAATGACTCGTAACTTCCCAATTGGATTACAGCAACGATTTAACTAAAAGGGTTACAGCAAGCTAACAGTTAGTTATATTATAATATTTAATTTTGTAACATTAAGATTAAGTTAGTACGTGTGTGCGTGTGTGTGTACTATATTAAAATGTGTAATAAATGTCCCGTTTCCGATATTTTTAAGTGCTATGTCAATAGATTTATTACTTATTGATAAAACGTCATTTAACATTTTTTTTTAATTCAATTCAATTCTTTATTGTGAAATAAACAAGGGTCAATACATAGCAGATCTTAAGACTATTATTTGTATAGGTACTTCCACTTCCACCAAGTTTTACCTTTGCAGGTGTATTCACATATTTAACTCTTATAATATTACATGCAAGATTTTGTACATTTTTATCTAAGTAATGATTTTTCTTATAATTCATAAATTCTCCCAAAGTATAAAAACAATTATTTATTAACCATTGTTTTAAATGCTTTTTATGAGTACTTATTTTAATGTTTTCTGATTTTAGATCATCATGTAATTTATTAAATATATCAACACACATCATGTAATCTAATAACTGTCTTCATGATCATGAACATAAAACATAAACATGATAAACATTTAAAAATTTAAATAAGTATTTAATATTAAAGTATTGTCATTTAATTGAAAAAAGTAAGTCGTCCTCTCAACCCCTCTCCAAATAATTTGCTGTGCCCTATTCAGGGTCTACAATGTACTTTGTTATTTTACCTACCTACCATCTTGTTATCATTGTGGAATGCAATAAAGTGAATTGAATTGAATTTGTTTTGTTTTGTGAGTAGCCTCGACTCGAACACACACATAAAACGTAAATCGCAACAGTTTAGTGATTCTACTCGCTACTAGATGGCGCTACCAGTCTATACCTAACCCTCAACTGCCTTACTCAACTTTCAGAGTTTTCAGACAGACGCAACGTTAAACGGAAATTAATATTTTCCCGCGTCTATCGGCCGAATTTATATTCCGAATATAAATAGGGGTTTTTATTGCAACGAGAAAATTTCCCGATGTAATGGATTGCCCGGGAATTGCTCGGGCCATTTAATGACGCAGCGGAGACACCAGTTTAGTTGGAAAATTGGAAAATTTATTTCTGTGATGCGAACTGATAGGATAATTCCATTTGAGGATGGACTACGTCTGACATTTGTGGCTATTGGAATTTATCTTTTGATATGACTGCAAAGCAGTAGTAGATTATTGTAAGGATATTCAATTAATATTGAAGTCTAAGTCATTTAGTAATTCATATAAAACATAAAATAATAATTAAAATAAGACATAATATTATATATATATTTATATATATACTTATCATATATATTTGAGGTACACACTGTCTGCCCTTCTCAATGTCCCGGGCCTGCTGGAAGAAATTTCAATGTGAAATAAGTTGTGCCCTTGTACAATTCTTCTGTCCATTTCTTTTTTGTTTGTATATGTGTGTGTACAGAACCAATAAATAAATAAAATAAGACATTGTTAATCAAGTATCGTTGATTAACAATGACTTATTTTAATTAATATTATTTATTTAGTGGCATCGTTTACTTACACTTATGCATTTGAATGCTGAATTTGTAACTAAGCAACAAATTTTTCGACTTTCGTAAAGGAGACTGGCGGGTCTCTGCCTAAATTCCTAGAGAATTAAGATTTTTTACCAAAAAACTGTACTCGTCCTAGTTTCTATTAATATGAAAACCACCCTCGTAGAACTTGGTTGATTGGAGAAAAATCATAGTTTTTTTCATTGTATCTAATCGATTAATCATACGAATTGATTCACACGAATTATGTACCTACAAACTTGTTTATCAGTTTCATATTAACATTATACTTATTCTCTTTACTTGTCAACTTCAATTGTCTGTCAATTTGTCAATAATACGGGAAATATTGTCTTTATAATACTTATGTAAGCTGATTTGGTGTCGCAATATAATTTAAATAGGAGGCATGCGCTATTCCGAAATATTGATGTCAATGTTACTAACTTATTAGATTATCCACGTCTCACTTTATCAGAGCATTCGCTGATATCTCTGGGCAGTTATCTATCAAATATAACAGGCTCACTTCTATTATATTGAGCACGTAACCTTTTCTTTTTCTCATTACCTCCAAGTTTTTGGGAAAATTAAAAAATACTTTTTGGTTCCCTTATTAACGACTCTTTTCCTACGAATATATTCCATTCCATTCGTCGCTGTCCACAGCAATAAATCGACAAAACTAAGAAGATCGAGTTAGTGCGCGAGTTTTTCTCATCGGCACCAAGTCGCGAGCACCTGTCCGCGAAACGCGCAGACGACATCGAATCGCGAATAGTTACGAACTCCGAGCATAAATCACCAACTCCGACACAGCGTGCTCTCTCCTGGGCCATTAACATTTTTTATGCATAGAAATCGATCCGGCGAGCGTCTAATGCCTCCCGCGATACATTAATATCTTACTTTTTATGACTCTTCTGTAACAATTCGTCTCGGCGAGCGGGAGCTAAGCGACGTTTTCGGTGTTATTAAAAAATGGATTTTACGTCCGTGGGGTAAGAACTACCCCGCGCGGCAAAGCGAGGGTTGCTCGATTTTCGAGTTCGCGAATTGTGGAAGTTGATAATAGGTGGCGCTGGCTATTTTCTTAACGCCTCAATTTTTCTTTCACGGGCACTTTGAGATTAAAAGTTTGGAAAATGAAATGAAAAGTTGGTCGGTAGGTGCGTATCGGGTGTATTGGGGGATTATTACTAGCTACGGAGTTTCGAATTCATTTTTCTTGTTTCAAGTCTTGCTGAGTGAAATACGAAACAACATTAATGTCGGAGTGGGGATAAAAATATATTTTGGCTTCCGAAATGGTAATAAATAGAAATTGGATAGGTACATTATTGAGACGAAGATAATATAGGTAAAAGGTAAATCATACTGAAAGTATTGAGAACTCTAATTTTACTATAATAGTATTTTTTTACTCTGCAAATAACTAAAATAACCAATAAACTTCAAGAATTAATTTTAAGTTTTGGTAAAATAACAACAACTAAACTAAAGTAACAAAATAGTTCTTTCCATCTGCAAAACCGACTTCATTTTTTAAGTCTTTTGTCAATTTTATAATACATTTTCTAGAATCTTTGAAGTGGAAAATTCTAAGCCAAACGTTGTATAATAAACATGTGATATTATAAAGGGATAGTGTGAATATATGGCATCATATACATTGCGACGAGGGTGACAACCATGTGTAGGAAATCTGTATAAAACAGGACTTTTAAATAGTAAGTAATAATTAGTAGATGTCAGCCTAAATTCGGTGTTACAAAGTGCACTTTTTCGTGTAATAAAAAACCTTGTTTATATTTTTGCTTTGAATAGCACACGCAAAAGTTTTAATCGAAATAAATTTCTTTTTACCACATAAGTAATCGTTATTAGCCGTAGAACCGATGGCCGCTGGGGCAGACGAGTTCTTGAGTGGAGACCGCGTATCGGACCTATTGTGATTGTGCGACGCCCTTAGACAAGGTGGAGCGACGATCGTCGCAAGGTGGCTGGCAAAAACTGGTTGAGTATAGCCGCGGATCGTGCTCAGTGGCGTGCTCTCGGAGAGGCCTATGTTCAGCAGTGGACGATGATAGGCTGATGATGATGATGATGAATCGTTATTTGATTTGGCAATTCCCTTAAAAGTGCGCTATAAGACTTACTGTTCGCTTGACATTTTATTACACCACCAAATTGAAAATGTTTGTCATATATTTTGACTGTCATATTTTATTTAATGACTTTTATTTTATTAAACTGATTGATATCTTTTATCTGAGGATTGAAAAATCATCCTCACCTCACCTCCTTACTGTAGGAAGGTACCCATTAGGAAGGCCTGTGCCCCAGCAGTGGGGACATCAAAAAATGGCTGATGGTTATCGGATTTCGTGAATTTTCATGAAACTGCACTATAATTTTTATTTCAAATAATCCCACTGCCATTAGATTGCCGTATTAAGTTATTATAGTTGCGTAAAGTGTTTTAAGACTTGTTTTTTTAGTATCCATAATACAATAAGCTTAAGAGTATAGAGTAGTTGTGTTTTACTTAATAAATGTTATACGATCATTATGTTTTTAGCTACCTCTGAAACCAAGGTCTTCATTATTAGCTTTAGTTTTTGTTTTTTTTTATCCCAGAAGTTCTTACAGTGTAGAAACCCTGTCCCCTGGCAAGGAGCCAGAGTCGCCCTTATCGGTTCGTACTCGCATACCGAAATATCACGGCTTAACTCAGTCTAAGATGGACCAATTTATGAAGCCTATCTCGCAGTTTTGTTGTTTAATTCGAATTACCACCTGCAGCCTGAACGGAGTAATTTACGAATATCTTAGGAAAAATAAGTGTAGCTTGTATTATACAAGCCGTTTGTTAATAACCTTACAAAGTCGAATATGGTAGATAGTATAGATGGTAGATAACCCCGGATAATTATCATACACTCTAAAACCGCTATACGGCTGAGAAATTTTGTTTTTTTATTTGTATGGAAAAATGCAAAAACCCCTAGTCACAAATAGACTATTGTATGAGATAATCAATCCAATGGGATTGGAATCAACGAATCTAACAAATCAATTGTGTTTTAGTTAAAACACAATTTCGTTCTACGGTTGCCCACTTTACAGTTAATCATTAAGAGAGAGAGAAAAATGTTTAAAAAAGTAGTGGTTTTGAGGGCTGTACCCTATCTACCACATTCGGCTTTATAAGGCTATTTCCAAACATCCTGCAGATTCTAAGCAAATAATCTATAAATCACAGGCGTATGGAGATATCACAGGTGTATGGCGTCAGTCGTCGCTGTGAGAAAAGCGATGTCAGTCGAATATAATGTCAGTCAATCGTTGCCAAAGAACAAAGACTTATTCCCAGAATGCCACGCGAGGCTATTGAAATGAACAAATATCCAAATTTCAATAGAGAAGATGGTTGGAGAGTACCACCAGCTTGGGACCCCATAATTCATAACTAAAATCCCATCCCAAATCACACATTGCAGAATCTAAGGATACGGTTAGTTCGTTTTGTAGATAGGGACCAAACGGAAGGTCGACACAACCTCTCCAAAGTTTTCTTCCGCCAGTTCTTTCTTGGAGAGGCCTCCCAATTTGTGAACTGATGGTAGATTCAGTAGCTAGATTGTGTTTTCTAATCAACTTTAATCAATCAAATTCAATAATTATTATTAAAATCAGAACGCAGCTATAAAATAATTTAATGAGGTTTCCACCGTTTTCATTCCTTTCTATGTGCCATAATATCAGCAGAATGATCTTAACCACCTACGAAACTCAACAATAAGCAGTTTAATAGTAAACGATTCCTGCAGCCTTCTGATACCGGAGAAGCTGGCGTGAACCCAACGTTTGTTTAGTTATTAGAGAGTGCAGTGGAAAGGTCCGAAACTATACTGCTCCAATATTTCGAATGGTTAACATTAATGAGGTTTTGCAATGCACATCAGTCATTTTTTATGTGTGAGGACATTAAAGTGGCTGCATGGGGCATAGGTCTTAATATTGGTGGGTGTAAGCGACTGCAGATGATTGGTGGCTGTTGAACTGTTAACGACTGCAAATGCAGACGGGACCCAAGGCTTAACGTGCCTTCCAAAGTACGGAGGAGTTCAAGATGCTAATATTTTGGTAACCCATCCCAATAACAACCCTTGCAAAAGTCGCCTAACTTTCATAATCACAGGGCGAAAACTCAACACAAGAAATCAATATCCATTCTGTAATAAAAAGCGAGAAGTCACATCTCCGGCGTTGTAAGAGAAAAACGGTTTTCTCACAGCGTTTACAGAGAAAAATTATGTGTCCAATATAAAAACGTCACAACTGCCCGAGACGGGAAGCACTTACGTCACTTTGAGCGGGAGCGAGCCACGGGCGGCCATAATGGCCCGCTTTGACTTACTAGATGGAATTTTTAATGCAATAATTTCGATAATTTATCGCTAGATAGCTTCTCCTTTGTGGCGCGAGGGCGGGAGCAAAAATTGGTTTTCTTTTTATCAGTAAACATAAGAGTGGCCGTCTCGATTGACCTCCGGCTGTGGGGACACACGGATCTAGGGGCTAGCTGATTTAGATAAAGGTTATGCAGATTTTCACCAATTAACAAATGAAATGACTAGTAAACTAAGTAAACTTTAATGTAAACTTATTTTACGTATCTTTATGGTTCGTTTTGTAACTATATTAGGTAAGCACTTTACATTTAAAGACTTTCAAATAGTTATCAGCAATTGTAATGGAATTGTGTATAATCATTTTAATTATCTATCAATCGATCACTTGTATAACTTACCTTAAGACTTTTTTTCTCTCTCTTTTATGGCAATATTCATTAACGAAACTGGCTGGATTGTGAATTTTCAGTTACTATTTTATAATATCAGAAACATACTCGTATTATATAGTATATCATATTTGTTATATATAATATGCTGGTATTTATTATGTTGTAAGTTTATCTTAATATTTCTTTTGCTTTTCTTTTTATTTGTTTTCCACTGGTTGTGCACCCTACCACATCACTATCTCCACATCACCCTAAGGTTGACTGGTAGAAAATACCTAAGGCATTAAGTCCGCCTATGTACAATGTGCAATTAAATAAATAATAAATAAATACTGTCTGAGCAGGTTTCTACGAGCAATATTGCGACCTTGATGTTAAGCAAAACTATGTTTAAAAATAGTAGGAGTAATAATTATAATATTTTTGCAGTGATTTAGTGACGGTATGTCCACTAAAACGTTAACATTCAAATCTAAAGTGACACTTTGGAGGTTTCGTAGGCGTCGTAATTAAATACGTGACGTTATTTAGCGATGGCCTCCCGTGGTAATTTGTGAAAATGGGAAGATGGCGGCTACGATAAAGCGACCGGTTATTCTTTTTTATTATTAAAAAAATGAAAACGCTCCAGACGCTGTTTCGGATAATCTAATTCGTGTTCCTAATGACTTAAATGGGAATTTGGAAATACAAAAGAATAATGACACATTGACATTTTACCGAGGTCGCCGTTTTCTTTTATTGTACGGTAATAGACTATTTAAAGTTAAATTATGGGACCAACACATTTATACCAACGTTGGTGAAACGTGACATCGTGTTGGGGTAACTTTATAACATCAATAGTTTTAAAAATAGCACACATTGCAAATATGTTTTAGTATTTAGAGGATGATTAAGGTCGTCCAACATAGTACTTAGAATACGGATTACACATCATATCATAGGTAACTAGTAAGCACCATAAATGCTAATCAGATGCAGCAGTGTTTTGGTGAAAACGGTTATAAACTGCCATCTTCAATAAACCCACTTGCCAAGAAAGGAAGTTATGACAACGTCCATTATGTAATAGGCTTACATCTTGCATTGACAGCATGATTTCATATTAGGTGTAGTTACGCAAAGTGAAATAAAAGTAACAATATAATGTATAGACTCAACAGCCCCTCTAGCATGACCTTCGAAATACGATATATATCGAGAGATATAGCGTTTTATCGTCTGTAACTGTCAAATCACATTTTTTGACAGTTAAACGTGATAAATCGCTTTAACATATCGCGTTTCGGTGGTCATACCAGGGGGGGGAGCAGGTGCTAACATAACATTAGAATTTAAAGCTTCAAACTTAGTTAAAAATGCCAGGGTACCTAAGGGTAGAACACTTAAAATTCTACAACACATTACAAACTTGTCACTCGATCAGGGCGAGGCGAATTTTATGGCGGTCCTCAGGATATTAGGAGGGACGGTAATGGAGGCGATCCCGCGGACAATGCGACGCGGCCATCAAACGCTCCTCTCATTAAAAACAACAATAAGCGGCGACCGTTCGGCAGATCGCGTTACTTGTACCAATTTTGTTCACCGCAATCCTTTTTGTATTAAAATAAATAAATAAATAAAATAAAAATTATTTATTTCAGGCTGAATTACACCCATAGTTTTAGTTTACATGACCAATTAGCATTTAAAAATTAATTTCGATATAAATTATATATTATCACATTAAAATAATATTGTTTAGTGAACTTGTGTATGGATAGGCTTTCGTTTCGGCAAGTTGATGGAGAACTGTAGCTTTAGATGTTTTGTCAATTGTCTGAGGACGCTTTTCCGGACCTTTCACTGACGTGAAGTCGCTAGGTGTAAAATTTTAAGAGATTCTGTTTATTGCATTGTCACCACCTTTTTTATGCACAACGGGATAGTGCTTGGCCTTCACCTCACCTGATATTAAGTGACGATAAGGCCGAAGGTGGAAGCACACTACACTCGGAATCCTCATCACTGTGGAACTGGCTATGCCGGAACACAACAATTTTTAAATTGTTGTTATGGCGTCAGGTTTAGGTAAGATGGTAGTAGCTAGACAAGCGGACTTGAAATAAGCCCTGGGACCATCTTAGAGGATGGACTATAATAACGCGAAAGTTTAAAAGTATAATTATATGGACTACAATAAGTATAATAATAATAACCCACCACGTATGCGGATTAGTGGGTGCACTTGAAGATTATGTTAAAGCAAATCTGCTATCAACTAATTAACCATTAAACCTAATCGTTGAAGGAGCAAGTTCTGCAGTAAAGTAACAACGACGTAACTGCGATGCATGTAGTTCGCCTGCAGCTCGCGCCTAAGGTGCACAGCCAATTTCCTGAGGCACATTCCGGCTAATTTTCATATTAACGAACGTTCTTGTCTAGACGCTAGAACAAAACATGATATGACTTGTACAGGATGAAGCAAAAAAAAATATCGTGTTCATTTATACATTTTCAAAGAATTCAGTTTTTAATAGAAAACTAAATAAAGTCTTTAACTTTTGCGGGATCCTTGTAGGCCTAATAGCACTCTTATTTTGTTAATTTCAGATAACGCAGTTAAGTGAAAAGAGGGTTCACTTTACTGTAAGTATCGTTACGATACAGAACGAAATGTAGATTCTAAACGATTCTTAAACATCCTAATACATACGAAACGATTCTTAAACATCCTTATACATACGACTCGATACGTAGGTATACGGCTGAAGCACTTAACTCCACCAAAGCGATATCACAGAAAAAAATTCGATCACATCACTAAATATGCATTAAAATACGAGCAACGTTAAAAACAAGCTCCTCATTACAGTCCCCCATTCAATTTTAACGACGTCGTATTCCTTACCTTTGATGTTAATCTATAATTCAGGCTCGATCTCCCGATAAATAACGAATCAACAAACAAAGGAGAAAAAAGATGGCAAACTCCCCCCCGCTAATTTCATTACTTGAGCCTACCTGCACTTCGTAATGTCTGCCTTTATTAAAACCTTATTTGTATGGCCTTATCTATTTCTTTTTAAATCTATAAATTAATAACATAAATAAAGCTTGAACATACACACGGAGGGAATTCTACGATAAAAACGAGAAACAAAATGTTTGAGATGTGCCATGTTCAGTCGCTAGCTCTATTAAAGGACGATCTGATACTTATAGCTATGTAATTTTAATTTTAAATACATAAATGCGTAGATAACTTATGGCACGCATATAGGTAATATTATTTATTTAGAAAAGACAAGTAGGTACCTACAGGTAGGCTGCGGCCTAAGAAATTTCACGTTTAATGCCAAGAAAATCCTTACTGTGAAGACATGAATATAAAAAAAACATCATCTCATCATCATACTTTATTCGGAAATAATATTTGAACGGTCGCCACTTCGTATAAAAATCCTGATTTGGCTCTTTGAAAGTAAATTAGTTTCATCTAAAATACAACCATCAGAGGCAACAATTTTCCTTTGACTTGTGTACGGAGAAAAAATAATTTGGAGCCCAGTGCAAAGTCATAAGTATGGTAATGAATGCAAAATTTGCCGACCCAAAAAAATCAAAGAACGTACATTTTGGAAGTTGTATATAGGTGCTTAGGGTAGAGGCGTTTGTGGTGACGGGAGGTTTTTGAGGATTTAGGCTTCCGAAGATAATGATAAGGCCTAAAATAACAATGATATGAAAAGTGGAACAGTATATTGATAAGCTTACATTGTTATCTTAGATCATGTTTGAGCTGCTGACTGATCGATAATCTATTTCTGTTTTTTTGATTGATGAGGTTTGGTATAGGTACAAGAGGTATAGGTAGGAGGTATAGGTATAGAGGACAAGAGTTCGAACTCTGATTCAATAAAAAACCCAAATCATGTTTTTTAATATACCGTAAACACATGATTTGAAATCCAGTATAAATGTTTGCAGAATCTAAAAAGTTCCTTCAAAAATGAAATTTCAAAGGCTATAATCAAAAAGTTGACGGTGATAAAAATATGATAAAGGTGGGAAAGAGACAAAAGTCCCAAGACAGTTCGGCATGATGCCGACACTGGGAGGTGGGGGGTGAAAGAAGATGTGTTTTTGTCGTGTTTTTATTAGTGAAAAACAATGATGAATTAGCGAACATCCCGTTTATTAGTCGCGCGTGCGATTTTTTTGTTTCCCCGACGTTTTTTAATTTATTTCTGGCAGCGATGGCCCGTGAAAATTTGTGTAAGGGGAGGTGGAATGTACTTATATTATCGGTGTTCGGAGCTCCTTGTAGTAAATTAAATTGTTTGCGCGCCTCACCGAGGTGTTTTATAGACACGCGGGATATTGGCCTGCGTAACTTTGTAATGATGGATGCGTGTGGGAATCAAGAGCCGTGGAGATTATAAGTCATTTCTGAGACTTTCGTTTTCATGAAAAATAAAACAAATAAGTGATGTTTAATAAAAAAATAGATTAAACAGCAACATTAATTATTGTACGAGGCAATGTTTCTAAATCTAATAATTGGAATTACTTAAAAGACGTAATAAAGATCAACAGTAGAGGGGACTCTCCTTTATACGAAGTGTTTGGTTATCCCTAACCAAACACTTCGTATAAAGGCAAACAACAAATAGGTTTCACATTCAAAACAAAACAACAACGGCCTCATTGGAAAACGAACCAAGTGAACATCGGAAGCAAATCCTCGAGACCTTAATCGCTATTCAAATCACCACAAATCTGTTTTCGACGACTCTGCCGGTCAAACTGAAAAAAGCGCAAAACCTTAGGGAGAGGAAATTAATAAAACATCCACTAAAGCGAAAACAGGCGGAAAAATAGAGTCGGGGGAGACAGAAAAAAGTGTCCACCAGAAACGTGCTCTTCATTAAGGCGGGATGGAAACAGCGGATGAATTGATCAATCAGAAATTTTATGGGCGAGAATCACTCAACGAAAAATAATTCCGGGGCCGTTTGGCTCGGCTCATCGCCACCGTTTTAATTTCATCCTCTTGGGGAGATCGAGTGTCATCCAATCTATCTGACGACTCGGAAAAAAAATGCCGTCACACCCCCCTCAAGTTTACCCCCTCCGCCCAGCGGACACCTTGAGTCGCTAATACTCGTCAAGGGACTAGATCGCTTCAAAATTCCTTTAATTATTGGCACGTCTCTTAAGACAGAGGCAATACGATATGTTTTTCTCGAACTTGTTTGGATGGTAGGTGGAAGGTAAACTTTTCGAATTCTGATGAATTCATTTACATCTGTCGTTTTAGTATCACCTTTTCACCTTTTTTTTACGTCTATATTTATTTATAAAAATCTGGGAATATCAGTTCTTTGTTTTCTTCTTTGGGAATATGATTCATATGCAGGAGTGATAACAAAGCGACTATGTACGATGTTCAAATTATTTGAACGATGCACAGAACACAAACACGGATAAGAACGATAACCAATTAGAAGGCAATGAGGGCTTTTCAAAGTGACATTAAAAATTAAAAATAGTAACTATTTGCCTCACTAGATGGCGTTGATGGAAAGAGATGAGTCAAAATTGGCTTTTAAAATAAAAGCTCGCTTTCTGACATCTGACCAAAGAAAAACATTTTAGGGTCACATCTGCCTGTCTACCTGAGTACTCTTCGAAGATTAGTAAAAAAATACATTGAGACATACATTTTTATCAACGCCATCTATCGAGCTACAGCTTTTTGTCATTTTGAAAAGCCCTCATTGGCATTTATCCACAACACTTTTGGGCTATACGCTTTACTTATGGACTCCCTAAACGATCAAAATTGCTTGTCAATCATTTACATTGCATTGCTTGTCAATCACATTTTGATCGTCTAGGAGCGATGCTTGACAAGCACCACAGAATAGATAGATTACCGTGGCCAATTAAAAGTAGGCCACGCCCCCAAATGGTAAATGCAATGTAAATGATTGACAGTCCATTACTAACTATGCGAACTTTGATTGTTTATTGTTCACAATAAAAGTTGTAGCTGTTATAATTAATTATTTTCTCTAAGTCTCTCTCTTCATTGCTTCACTCTGTCTGTTCATTCTCGATAATCGATGGCTGCTTACAGAATAATTACTCCGTAAGCTGGCCCTAATTACCTATTCCGTTTACGATCGCTGACTAATCAAGATCAAACGGAAACAACAATAGGCCTGCTCATCAAAACACATTTTTTGACAATTACTGAAGTAGCTTTTGAATAATTTGATGAACTTAAGTTCGAAATACGACAAGATGACTAATAATTTATAAAAACAGTTGGTATTAGAAAAATGGGAACAAAATAAACAAACATAATTATGCAGGTAAACTTATAAGGAAAATTGACGCTAAATAATTTGAAACAAGTAAGGGTTAAGTTAATTTAAAGAAGAATGTTGTATGTCTGCATAACTCAAAAGAGATAATACCGGATATTCAAAGGTCGCAGGTTTCATTCCCGTCTGAGTATTGATCTGGTGCGAGTCGTATTTTTTCTAGTATATTATTTAGTATTGTATAAAAATAGCATTGTGAATGCAAAAATCACAAATTTAAAAATTATATAGCTATTTCATCTAAATCGATTGCCAAATATCTGGAAAGATATTTCAATTGAATGTCGAGATAATTCCTCACATTGGTGAAATAATGCTGGCTTGCAGCGTAAGAGTAGGATATACTATAAGAAATTCGACGATGTCACTAGTGACTCGGTAGCTCAGCGGTCAGAGCATTGGACCGGATATCCAAAGGTCGCGGGTTCATTCCCGTTGGATCTTAATTACACACAAAACTCTTCGAGGAATCATATAACAGTTGTTAAAATCTCCGACAGAATTCCAAAGTACTAAAACACACATAAATAATTTTACGACTGCCATTTACAATCAAAATAGGTTGATTATCGGAAAAAACTTTTTTGTTTTCGTAAAAAAGAAATCCGTTGCATTGCTAATAACCGCGGATAATCTTGGCGAACTCGAACACAGGGGGGGAGAGTTAAAATGGCAATCAAACCGGCAATTTTAAGGGGAGTGCCGAATTTAAATCCAAAAAAGGAACTTCCGATTTGTAATTCAAACGTGCAAGAAATGGCGCGATCGCCGGTTTTGAACGGTCGCTGTCCTACTCAGGGGGTCTACTCCCGACTGCACTTTTCTTTTCGGGAAAGTTTCAAGACTTTCCGATTCTCGATGTCCATGTACGGGCGAAATATTTAAAGATTATGACAGATTTAACAAGTGTTGTTATAGCGAATTACATACTGTGGTGATTGGAAGAAACCCGTTAACTCCAATTTGGTTTTTGTTGGGTAATACAATGTTTTCTATATTCTTTTGATCTTTTACTGATTGATTAGTCAGTCCACCTTTGTATAGAAGTGATAGAACTGAGCTGGTAAACACATGGTAATTCAGTATTAGTTACAAAAAAAGAGCTATCAGAACTATAGTTCGGATTCCACAATGGCAATCATGTAGAGAATATTTCAGAAAATTAAACATTTTAACCGTCCCTAGTCTTTATATTTTAGTGATTTTGACATATTTGGTTAAAAACATAGAAAAGTTTGAAACACCTACGGAGCGAGACATTCGTCTGAAAACTCGCCGAAAGGATCTATTGCAGTTGGTTGTACCAAAGCTAAAAGTTGTAAAACACAGTGTAAGGTATCAGGCAGTCAAAATGTTTAACAGCCTTCCAATCACGCTAAAATCTATTATTGACTATAAATTATTTCAAAGACTATTAAGGGACTTCTTGTTAAAACAATGTTATTACAGTTTAAATGATTTTGTTGAACATAAGAATTATTAATTTCGGAACGTAGGTAGGTATATATTTTTTATTTTAATTCTCATTAACTAATAATATTTTGAGATTCATGAATATTTTTTGACATGCCCTTTATGCTTGCCAATTGATTAATTTAATTTATTATTTTTGTATGTTTTCCGACACAAATTATTTTGTTATGGAATAAATGAATTATGAATTAATTATTCGTCCATTCAGTTTTTGTACATTCGTGATAAGTCTCATACTGTTAAATGTCCCTTTTCTCTCAAACATAATAGATATCATCTTATTATGATTAGCTGGCTGCTAGTTTATTATTATTATTAGTCCAACCGTCCGAAAGTGTTCAAGAAAGGTTTAAGAATATTATTAGTAAATTAGCCCGAAGTTTTAAGAATATTTCGTAAGGCCCAAAAGTACAGAGGAGTGCAGTCGGAAGTAGGCCTCCTGGAGGAATTAGGCTGTCACAATCATAAACGGATTCTGACGTGGCCTCACGTTACGTGCGGTTTCGGTGAATTCCGCTTGACGTCTAAGTACGTCAATGCTGATAGTTTTCATTGGCGTTGGTGATGTACGATTTTTCCTAGTCTATTTGGAAGTCTGGTATTGTCTATACAAAATTTTACCTAACTATAAGTAGAAAGATAAATTGAAGAGATGAAAGTAGCAAATAGTAATATTCTTGATCATGATGAAGAAAAAACGTATCCAAAGTTATCTTTGTATTAGTTTTTCATTTAAAAGAAAGAGGCGAAAGTAGCAGATTTAGTTTTAGTGTTTTGATGAAATGTTAAATGATGTTGAGATTACGTATGTTTTGGAAAGTTTACTAATATAAAATAATTATATTGGTACGAATTGGTCTGAAAAGAATGCTGATTAAAGAAGCCTCTTAGTGAGAGATGAGTCCTAGAAAACTTGGAAAAAATAAGATATTGAAATAGGAAATAAGAAAATGTAAATAGATATTAAGATGAAATGTAAAACTAGACAAAGAAAAAGCGAGAACTGGTATGAAAGAGTAAAAATAATATTGTCAAAACAGGCTTTGACTTAGAGTCAGAGGTACAAAAAAAAAAAAAAAAAACCAGTGGACAGGAACCGGAGAGTCCTCGAATAATTGAAACTCTTAATTCTGCCATTACCTAACGCTCTGCAGTCAATTTGGGGTCGCGGTCTGGGAGACAATCGTCTCCCAGACCGAGAAATCGAGATTTTCGGGAAATCCGTCAAAGAAAAAAGAAGTATTTTAAAAATTCATTAAATCCGAAGCGGTCACATAAGGCCGCACAACAGTGGAAAATCTATAGTCTCATTTTCCTGACTTGGAACAATTGTCATTGGGAAAAACGTAACACCTATAATAATAATATTGCTATAATTTTGCTGTCATAGATAGTTCTTCTTGTGGGTGAATTATTGGTAAATAATTCTGACATTGCGCAGAAAAAAAATTTTTTTTTAGAATTGTAATCATTCTTATTGTGACCGAGGGACTGTATAAACTGGTTAATAATTCAAAGGCGGCTACGTAATGGAAAGGAAGGGAATTTTATTATCAATATAAAAGGCAAACTTTCAGATAATTTTCACACTGACAAGAAAGTTACCAAAGGAAAAACGCCGACGTCAATGTCATATTTTAAAGAGGACAATTTAATCGCTTATAAAAAAGGTGCGTTATGGAGACTTATTTTGAATCACTAATATCTATATTTTTTAAATAATAGACTGCAGCAGGATATCATTATTTTTTGCTGTCGCATTTGCCATCTGTTTCACCAATCTTCGAACACTTTAAATATGAATATTGCAAAAGATAACAGCTCCATAAACATTAATTGTTTATTGCACGTCCCAGTTAATGACTGCGCGATTTTAAAATTGAATACCACCCCGATTCTGATGATCAAGATCAGCCTGGAGCCATCTTCATTAATGAAAAACATAAAGGGGGGTCGGCATCAGGAAACTGAGGGCACCCTGTTAAGCCTAAGGGATGAAAATGGGATGGAAAAAATTATGAGGCTAGTAATGAGGTTATTGAGCTTCGATTGGGGGGTATTACTTCGCTGTAGTTAATACTTAGGTTGTGTTAAGATCTAAAAGGCGCATTTGAAGAATATTGATGGTTATAAGGAATGACCGAATGGTATTAAAAAAAAATAATGAGCATAAAATTTATTTTATTCTGTTTTTAGTATTTGTTGTTATAGCAATATTTCAACAGTCTATCTATCTCGGTTCATGATAAAGCTTGGTGACAGAGCGACAGACAGACAGACAGCGGAGTTTTAGTAATAGGGTCCCGTTTTTACCCTTGGGTACGGACGGAACCCTACAAAATCACGACTGTAATTATATCATCGAATCTTGGAACTAAAATGATAATAAGAATGTTATTGAAATTAATTGACGGAAGAGAAAAAATATTGCAAAAAAACTGTGTCGCATAAAATCTGCATAAAACTACTAAATTCTATCACAATATTATATTAACTCATGTTGAAAGTGCATATTGGAGAGTGAAGTGAAATAAAAACAATAATTATTGCCTAAATAAATACTACTGTGCTTAATTCCAAAAATATTATTTATAGACAGTTAATTTTATTTAAATGATACAGATGTGCTATGCAATTTTCAACCAAATTTCGTGGTTAGTAAAGACTTATTAGCAAATAGCGAAACAAACGCCATCTAGTGAAGATAAATGGACTCATCTACTCTGTATTTAAAGCAAGATTACAGAGTGTTGACAGCGGAACTTTAACTAAACTACATACCTAAAGTGACTGTAATTTTAACTTCTTCCTATAAGGTCCAGTTGGTGCAGCGGCGCACCTACTTAGTGTGTCAACTGAACTATGAGGGTTCAAACCCATGGCTGAACATTTTTATTGATTATTTTATTTTATTTCTCTTTAGTGATTTTGTTTTTTTTTAAATTTACATTTGAACTGTTTTAAATAAAAGACTGAAATAATAGAAGAAATTAGAAAAATAAATTTTTTTGGTGAACTATTTTTCTCAGTGAATTCCATGTTTCGTGGCACAACCAAATAAAGAGCCATCTAGTGATATTGTTTGGCTCCACTAGTCACTTCATTTCCTGTTATCGATAACAGTGAGCTATACTTGTCGCTAGTGACCTAATAATTTGGTCACCTCAGACACAGCAAGCACAGCCCAGTGGTATCACTACCTACCACATGCTTGGATGATCGCGGTTCGAACCTAAGATCAAACAATACTTTTTTACGAATATAAATCAGGTAATATCATGGATCCCAAAAGTATTTGTTACAAATGCAAAAAGATTATTAAAGTTAAACAGCTTCTCAAATGCCATACCTGTAAGAATACTTTCGATTTAGAATGCGCAAATGTTACGGAAAAGAGGTACTACTTGATGACAAAGGCAAACCGAGATCGGTGGACTTGCGATTCTTGTATCAACAAAAAAAACAATTCACCACAGATTCAAGAAACACCTCAGCGAAAGATATTAAATACCACAACTAGATCAAGCTTAATTGAAAATGATAACATTACCATAAGACAGAAGAATAAAACCTCCAATAATTTGAATGATTCGTTAAATCTTTCTGTAACGTCAAATGTCTCCGATTATTTATCTAAGAGTCTGCCGGATATTTCAACCACAGCTCATGACACGGAAGAATTGCTAAACGAACTATCGAGACTAAAACTTGAACTCAATAGGGCTCATTCAGAAATAGAAAACTTACTTATAAAAAATACATCATTAAAAAAACTTACCTCTGAACAGGAAAAGAAAATACTACAATATAAAAACGTATTTTATGGATCACCCAAGATAACTTCACCATCTCAGAAAAACATAAGAAAGAAAATAATATCACAAAAAGACATGAACGCAAGTGACAATTTTAATGTAAATTATGACACTCCTGAAGCTGAAAATTTAGCGACCAAAACTACACAAAATGTGGTCAATAACACAGCTGAAGAAAGTTACTTATGTGAGAATACTACAAAAAAATATATAACAAACACAACTACGGAAGGTGCAGTGATGTCAACATGCAATATTAACTCGCGCAATATATTCATCTTCGGAGGCGAGCGATGCGTAGGATTGGCTTCACAACTCAGTACTGCAAGACTTAGAAATAAATATGAAAAATATACAATAAGTTCTGTAACTAGACCCTCTGCTCTTACTAATGATATCTTAAATGACTGTAAGCAAATTCCAGACTCTTCTATGAATTACTTGATTTTGGGTGTAGGAGATATTAACTCCGATTCAACTGAGTTAATTATTGATTTGGCAGCTACTTTACGTCAATTTAAAAACCTCAATATTATATTACTTCCCATTAAAAATATTGATATTAATTCAAAATTGAATATAACATTGAAAAATTTTTGTAGAAACGTGCCGAATTGTACTTATCTCAATTTTGATGAAACTTTGTGTAACACCGTAAAACAACAAAATATATTGATTTGTGAAAAGATTAACTTGATTATTGACTCTAAAGACTATGCAAATAAATACTTATCTCCTAAATCTTTGCGCGAAATCATCAGGTCTGCAAATGTATCGAACAAAAATAAAAATATAAGAAAAATTACTCCAAGAAAGGGCACTATACCTTATTACTTTCCTGTAGTGGAGAGACAGAGTCGTGATACTGTCAGTTTGGATTGCTTAAAAATTACACCAAGAAGGGGAACTATACCTTATTACTTTCCTATAGTAGAGAGGCAAAGTCGTGATACTGCCAGTTCGGATTGCTTTGGTATAAAGAATAATAATACTCTTTTTCGTCGATAATGAGATAAAATCTTCTATTTTGTTTCACCAAAACATAGCTGGTCTGATCAATAAATTAGATATGGTAGAAATATGTATCAATGAATTTTCAGGGAACAAACAACACATAGATATACTTTGTTTTAGTGAGACATTCGTTAAACGGGGAGATGAAGTACACGTAAAACTTAAAAACTTTAACTTGGCTTCTTCATACTGTAGAAAAAATGAAAAAAGAGGCGGAGTGTCCATTCTTTTAAGGAAGGATATTGATTACGAAGAAATTCCTCTTTGTCTGGAAATGTCTGCAGACAAGGTTTTCGAATGTTGCGGTGTACTTATTCCATCAATTAGCTGCATAATAATATGTATTTATAGAATACCCAAGAGTAATGTTAATATATTTTTTGACAAATTGGAGACATTATTGCATAAATTGACATTCAAATTCAATAAAAAAATTATTATTGCAGGGGATACAAACATAGACATAATCAAAGACAGCTCTACTTCGACAAACCTAAAAAATTTGGTACTGAATTACAATTTGTTTCTACATATACATGAACCCACAAGACAAACATCCTGTATTGATCACATAATGAGCAATATGCGTGATGCTATTGGACAGGTTCACCATTTGTATCTATCTGATCATAACACAGGTCAAACATTGACATTCACTGTCAATGAGTCAGTGAAGAAAATCAAACAGTGGTATGTTATGAAAAGAGACTACTCGACTGAAAACCTAGAAAAATTTCGTGACTATTTAGGCAGCTTGCGTTGGACGGAAGTTTTTGATAGCAGTGTCATAAATACAGCATTTAATGCATTTCACGACTTGTTCTGCCTTTTATACAAGCTATGCTTTCCGTTCATGAAAATAAAAATCAACTGTAAGAACAAGTCACCAAGGTGGCTTACAAAGGGCATTAAAAAAGGCTCTACAAAGAAAAGAAAACTACGTTTCCAATATTATAGAAATAAAAATGATATTAATAAACAAGCCTACAACAATTACAGTAAAATATTAAGGAAATGCATTATTAGATCTAAACTCAACTTAAATAGCAAATACATACAAAAATCTCAAAATAAATGTAAGGCTAGCTGGGATGTAATAAGCAATAGGGTAAATAAGACGATTGTCTACCAGAGTATAGACAAAATTAAAATTGAAGGTAGAGATATTGATCATCCGCTTGAAATAGTTACAGCATTCAATGAACATTTTATCAATAGAAATATGCAACAACAAAATGTTAACAAGAATACAAATCAAATAGCTAGGAATGATAACTCAATTTTTCTATCCCCCTGTTCTGCATCAGAGGTAGTCAAAGTTATGAAAAGTCTGAAAAACACTAAATCTGTTGGATTTGACGGTGTATCTACTTATATAATAAAACAGTGTGCTGAACTTATTGTCCCTGTTCTAGTTTATTTAATTAATGCCTCGTTCATGGAAGGTACATTCCCCGATCGGCTTAAAAGAGCAATTGTTATACCACTTCATAAAAAGAGTAGTAAATTAGAAATAGCAAACTATAGACCTATAGCACTATTGTCTATATTTTCAAAAATCTTTGAAAAGCTAAAATTAAAGAGATTGGAGAAATTTTTAACAAAGTATAAAATAATTAAAGAAGAGCAAAACGGCTTTCAAAAAAATAAGTCAACAACACTGGCCGGTTTCTCTCTTAATAAAACAGTAACTGAGAACATTGATAGGAAAAATAGGGTGTGTGCATTATTTTTCGACATGACAAGTGCTTTTGATTTGGTAAATCATCACATATTATTAGACAAATGTGAACGTTATGGCATAAGAGGCCCGGCTTTACAATGGATTAAAAGCTACCTTAGTGGTCGTATGCAATGTACTGAAATTCATCGTCTGGATCCAAATCACACGTCCTTACCATACAGATCGGACTATTTATTAAATCAACTTGGCGTCCCACAGGGTTCTGTGTTGGGCCCATTACTTTTTTTAATTTACATAAATGATTTACCGGACATAAATAATCATCAATATATTTTATTTGCTGACGATATCTGTGTTGTTATACCAGATAATAAAAATAGTGACATTTCTTACAATGAAATATTGAATTCTAGTGTTAATGATTTAATGACGTGGTTAGAAATCAATAAATTGAGCGCCAATTTATCGAAAACAAAGTTTGTTCAATTTGCTAGTTATAATACAAGTCTGCCGGAGTTATCATTATCCTACCAAGGCGAGGAAATAAAACAAACGTTGGAAACTGTTTTCTTGGGGTTAACATTCGACTCAAATTGCAATTGGAAGGCCCACATTGAAAACTTGTGCAAAAAAATTAATAAATTTGTGTATGCATTAAAAGTAGTTAGAAGCACTGCTGGAGAAGACACTGCACTCTTGGCATATCACGGCTATGTTGTTTCCATTCTGAGGTATGGTCTACTTTTGTGGGGGAATTCTTGTTTGGTAACAAGGGCCTTCATAGCACAAAAAAAGTGTGTGAGAGGTATATGTGGTGCAAGACCACTTGATAGTTGCAGACCACTATTTAAAAAGCTTAATATATTAACGCTGACTTGCCTGTATATCTTGGAGGTAGGCTGTTTTGTAAATAAACATCCTCATTTGTTTGCACAGTCTATTAGTATGTACTCGCGTAGAGATCCGACTAAGATTAAAGTTCCCGACTATAGAACCAAGTTAAGTCGCAAAAACCCAAATGTGATGACATCATTAGTATTTAATCATATACCGAAAGCTATACGAGAGTCACCATCAACTTTATTTATGAAAAGACTAAAACAGTGGTTAGCAGATAAGTGTTTCTATTCAATTAAGGAATATTTTGAATTTAGAACGTAAAAATGCATAATTATTTGACATTACGAAAATTATTGATTATTAGTTATATTTTATCTTGTGACATTAAAATCCCTTTTGACATTATGTACTTAATAAATTATAATTCAGAATTAGACCTGTCCTTTGAAATGATTAATATGTTTGTAAATGGATTTAATGATAATTTAGTTTTTAGGAGACCTCATATCTCCCTATATAATTCTGCTTGCCTGACACTGGTGTAACGTGTAGCGGATATTACCTATTTTAAGATCTTTATGTATGTGTACCATGTTACTTGCAGAATAAATATTTCTTATTCTTCTTCTTATTCTAAACCAAGCTTTTAATAAAGATATAATTAACTTAACTACTTATTTATTACAATGAACATCGATATCAAAAGCGAACTTCTTCAAGAGCGGCCAGTTCCCAAATCGATGTAAATTAGGGCATTTCGATAGCATAATCGCTGAATTACAAAGCTAAACCCATACCCTTGTCGAGAGACGATCAAAGTGTGTCACGCCAACTATCCACATCAAAGTGGGACTAATTGACTGGGCCTGCCCTATTCGGACCACGGGCCTTTTTAAATGGTGCACTTGATGTTTCGAGATACCGCTCCGTTGGTCTCGATGCTCAAAGTCAGATGTCAGTGATCTAATTTAATTTAGTTTTGATCGTTAGTTCGAAAGCTGAAAGGCGTCCATTAGCCACATAGGCGGTTTATATTAATATAAGATAATTATTGTTCTCCATAAAATAAAAACACTAGGTACCTCTAAGAATAGGGAAACATAATGTATTCTTTGATAGAATGTTTAAAAAGTTTGAAAAGAAAAAAACGTTACCGCTATCTTGAAAAATTCTCTGAACGAAACTCCCAAGAACGACACTGCATAAACCTGTCTTGTTTACACGGTGTCCACTAATTGCAAGGAAAAAAACGCGCCGATACATCATTTTGAGGCGTCGACTTTTTGCGTGTACATTATCAAAATTGCCCCCCTCCCGCACCTTAATGAGCTTCCCCCCGCGATGTTATAACTGCCGATAGGAAGGCGCATTGAATAATTGTCGTCATTTAGACGGCTTGTTGCCAGAAAACACGGGGCTTTTATTACGTATTGTTACGACGCTCGATAACGTGTATCGAGATAGCGACGACGGTTTATGCGATTGCAATCGGTCCGTTTAATTGCTATCGTGGAAGCAAAACGGTGGACGTAAAATAATTCTTGATGGTAATTTGTTTTGTTCTCGGCGTTTGATGTATTTGGAGGTGTAGATAATTTAAAGGTGTTGTCGCTTATCTCTTTAGAAATTGTGTTTGTTAAATCTATCTTTTCTTATTTATGCTATTTCTATATCAGACAAATCTTACTTACTGATTCCTTTATCAAATTCTTGCACGATGGCAAAAGGTAAAACAGTATACTAACATATAACGACTAAAATAAATTCTCCCATTTTTATAACAATTTTGCTTGAGTGATGAAAACAAAACATACACTATATAAGCACAAACTGCTCAACTACATAAAAAGCTACAAGTGGGTTGATAAATTTTAACCTGTTACAAACACATGCATCATTGACGTCAAAAGTTGAGTCAAATTTTGTGGTTGAATCAAATCCCAAGAAGATCATTGAGATTAGAAATTGATAGCAATAGGGATAGCAATAGGGATAGCTAGAACGCCACACGTAATAGCACCGTCTTCCTACACGTCAAATGAGACATATCTTGTAACCTTATAATGGGCCTTCACTCGAATATATGCGAAACATTTTTAATATTCGCCATTTTTTATTCGAAGAGTAGACTTGTAGCGGGTAATAAGCCACTTGTATGTTTTAATAAAGCTATGTTCCACTGTATCATTAAAATATATCGGTGCAAGCTTGTCGCTATGTTAATAATTTTTCTGCTAATTTGCTGTCGTGGATGGGATGACAAAATATATTTTTATTACATTTTCGAAAATAATTAGTTGTGATACATGAAAAATATCAGTAACGAGCAAAATATTACGCTAGCACAAACTGATGTGGTTTATTCGCGAAGAGAAAACGCTGTGGGCTAATTTTGAAGAGTAAGCTTATTTTTCTAAGATAAGAATAAAAAACAAATCTCTACATAATGCTTTTAGATTATTTACGACATTATCAATTATTGTATGATTATTTTTGCACTGACTGGGCAACAAGGGCACTGACTTGAAGTTGTTCTGTGCCCACTACAGAAACTGAGCAAAATTTTCAGACATAAGTATATTGCATTTACGTTAAGCTGGGTTAGTACTAATATTCTGTGGTAGAGGTCGGATATTCATAGTAAAGCGAACGTGCGTCTTTCAGATACCGGAAATTTCTAAACCAAAAGAAATAAAGCCAAGTAGCCACGCATTCCAGTACATACATTATGCGACAGAAGTCGCGGCCGACTGTTTCCCGGCCACTCATTACCACGGCCAAAACACGGCCACATCAAGGCTCATTAGTTATCCATCAGATCACGTCGTTTTGTATGCTTAATCAAACTGACATCTTTCAGGCACGTAGTTAAGTTAAAAGAAGTATGAACAGCCAAGTAACCACACTTCTAACACATATATTTGAAGGCGTGGTCGACTGATTTTCGACCCCATGCAAATACTTATGGCGCTCATTACCACGCCAAAACACGGCCATGTCAGTTAAGTTCATTAGTTACGTATTAGAGTCCGAAATATCATTACATACCTAATGTATTGTTTAGTCGAACTGAATACTTCCAAACACCAGGAAGTTCAAGTTAAAAGAAGTATGAACAGCCAAGTAACCACACTTCTAGCACATATATTCGAAGCCGCGGTCGACTGATTCCCGACCCCATGCAAATACTTATGACTCTCATTACTACGGTCAAAACACGGCCAAGTCAGGCTCATTAGTTATTCATCAGAGGCTCCGGCGGATCGCAATTTACAGGTTTTTCAGTAACGAGCGCCCTCAGACGGGGGAAGATAACGGCAAGTGTGTGCACCCGATATTTTTATTTGGAGAGACGCGAATGAGGATTTCAAAGTGGTGGAACTGGAATTTACAGACGGCTGAATGTGAGACGAAAACGTTGAAATTATAGGTACTAAGCCGAATCAGCATTGCTTAAATCTATGTAATCTAAGGATAGGGTGAGATTTGGTAAATATCAAGCAATCGCGGTGGAGTGTGGTAGTTGACCTAATAAAACCTAGTCAAGTATAAAAGTATATTAGGCATAGTGTGAATAAGAATAAGAATAAGAATTTTTATTTGTTCAAAACATGGATATTACAGGTGGTACATTAGTGATATAGACCAACATGTTTTACCAAAGTTTGGCGTACAAAATTTCATAACAATAAAAATTTAAATAATTATTAAAAGAATGAATTAAATTAAGAAATTAATAATTTTATATACCTACTAAACTTTACATTTCATGGATAATTATGTCAATGGAAATTTCAATGTCAACAAAGCAATTGGATATGTCAGCGCAATACTTGCGCAATAAATCAAATCTAGGAGTAGGTATTTTATTTAAAAAATAGAGAGTGTACCCATATATTAATTATGTCATTTTACTTAAAACTAAAATATTCATTTAAGTCATATGGACATAGGTCAATCAACCAGCTGCGCAATTTGGAGACAAACTGATTAAATGGTTGCTGCCTTATTTCAACGGGAATATTATTATAAACCTGGATAGCCATACTGTAGCAGTTCCTCTGATAAAGGGCGCTGTTACAAGTTTGCCGTTGGAGACGATGATTGTCCCTCGGTCGCAGTCTTGGGTTCGACACGTCTTTTTTTTGAAAGAGTTGGGAATGACGTCGTACAAACATTCCTATTTCCAGGATGTACATTGCAGTTAAGGTAAGTACTTTTAAACTAACAAATAGTGGTCGACATGTGTTCATCGGTCCAGCTCCACAAATGGCTCTTATGCATCTTTTTTGCATAATAAATGCTTTGGATATATCTGGGGAATTGCCCCACAATATTAGTCCGTATCTTAGTAGGGAAGATACGTGACCATAGTATGCAGTCAAGGCTACACTTTCACGTGGAATGGAACGTTAGGATGAGTGAAAGAGATAGCATGTTAGAAGATATTGTGACGGAGTCATGTGGAGGAAAAGAAAGACGTAAGACGATTGTAAACGAAGTATTAAAATTAATAAAGTATTGTTCAGCATTTTCGAGTTTTGCTCCAATCCTATAAGTAAGAAAGGTATCAAAATACATAAATGGGAGACAATAAAATATAACATAGCTCCATGAAAGAATCTCGTCCTCATATCAGATCTTCTAGACTTCTATAGTAGTCGTATCTATTACTTAAAAATTACAACTCTCCAAATATTTTGAGGTACGACGTAGATGGCTAATTTTATTCTTGTTAAAATTTTAATAACGAATCAATAACATAAGCGAAAAATTCCCAGAACATTTTTTATAAGGAACGGGAAATATCTCGAGCGTGGGATAAGGATATTAATCACCATTTCCAATTATCACCACACTTAATTTATTCCTCCAACACTGCGAGAACCTTCTCAAAGTAATCTATAGCCAAGTTGGCCGATGTATATGCAGATGGATATATTATCGTGTTAAATAAAACGAGAACGGCGCCCGCTCGACACTGCCGGATTACCGGCGTGATGAAAAAGGGAGAATCATTTATTTTATTACACGCCGAAAAATAATAGACGCAGTGAGGCGGCGAAGGTGTGACTTTATTTCTGAATTTGATTATTAGTAAGAGGAGTACTGTTTGGGGTGGATCATGTAAATTACACCCGAAGTTACGGTATGTGCGTTCGGCGAATTTTCGGCTGATGAAAAGGGTACCTATCATTTGTTTTACTCGACTAAAGTATGAGTCTATTAGCAACCAGGCAAGTTTCTGTTTTGTCTTGTTTACAGAATTTCGACAACTGAAGGCAGCTTTTGTTATACAGTCATCCATCACAAATTATTTCTTACTGAACTTCTTCTTGTTCTTAACTTTGCCAAATATTTTTTAACAACATGTTATAACATAGGATTGACGTCAGACAAACGTTGCAATAAACCCACAATTGCAGACAAGGTAGTTAAATTTAGCCAGTAGATAAGTAACTTTAGCCACCCAGATTTAAAAGACATTGCGGTGTCGGTACAAGGTTTAAGAGAACATAATATTAATGGAAAATATTAATGGAAACTGCATAGTAAAGAAATTGGGGTAGGTATTTGGTTCGACAAGATTTTTTAAAGATTGGCTTCATCATAATTATTAGCCATAAGACGCCCATTGCTGGGTAAAGGCTTCTCCCAGGGTAGTCCACGACAATCGATTCTGCATACGCTACCCGCATCTATCAGCAGCTTCCCACAAGCTTCATAAGGTTGTAGGTCCACTTTTTATACTTACGGCGCGAAATTCGGTGCTTAATCTCGATTTCAGAACTTTGAAGATTGGTTTCCTTAGTTGATATGACCATGACTATCAGCCATTTTAATGTCCCCACTGCTGGGGCATAGGCCTTTCTTATGGGTGGATAAGGAGTATGCTGTATGAGCCATAATGACCCACCACACAGGCACAACGTGGATTGGTGGGTGTTAAGGTCTACAAGTACAACCGGGACCAACGGCTTTACGTGCCTTCTGAAGCACGGAGGAGCTCGAGATTATAAATTTTTGGTCATCCATCCCATAACCGACCCTTGTGAAAGTTGTTTAACTTCCGCAATTGCTGGGTCAGGCGCTATACCACTTCGCCACCGAGTTCCTCCATAACTATAATCCAGACCTAATTATTACCTTGGGTAAAAGACTGTTGTTAGACTGTGGGGTATCCTTTTCTATGTAAAACATGATAAAGATGACTATCGATTGCTCTCAGTTTACAAGTCGTGGAGGATGGTAAAACCGACCCAGGTACGTATTGGATTTATAAAGAGCTGATGGTTTGAGAAATTGTAGATGATACGAATGTGTCATTAACTAAATTAAACACTGAATCATTGTCTGATGCTTAAAGCATCAGTGTGAAATAATAGTGAAAAATACTTTTGTCACGTCATGATTATGAAATCATCATCCAAGTAAGAATAGAAAAAAATATATTAAATTAGAATAGTACCTAGTGCTCAAAGCTTGAAGGAGAAGCTCCAAACAGTGATGATATTGAGTAAAGTAACTGGCAAAGCTAAAGACATCATGGATAAGTAGACAAATTAGTACGCTAAAGATGGCATTGCTAGTTGCTACGCACGCATATAAAAACTACGAAGTCGAACATCAATTTGATTATAGGTCAGTCAAGATGTAAACATTAGATAAAGAGGCTTGTGTTTATTTTCTCACTTGTTGAAAAATCAAATCAAAATATATTTATTTCTTAGCAAGTATCTAAAATATAACTAAACAATGTGCTGGATTGGATACTCCTTTTATTTAAGTATAAGATACTTGTGCCAGGAATAGCCGCTTCTCCGTATCATACTTAAATTGCTTTATACCTAACCTAACCGTACCGTTACTTAAAAGATGGTGGTAACAACAGCTCCATACCAGTCTCTGTCCCCTAACCGTGCGTTTTTCGTGGGGTATTATCAATTATTAAACATCAGCATGGAAATAGCACCCGCGAGTCCGCTGGCATCCGCCATACTACAATATAGGTACCTAAGGTACCTTATATCGTATTCGTATTAAATATTCCCGGATTACCATCCGGCTTCGGTTTGGCACCCGTGAAATGGCTTTCGGTTTTGTGCAAGTTATTAGCGGGATTTGCATGTTTTTGATTTATTGTTTTTTATTTTGGAGGGTCTTGAGGAACCTTGGGAATTGAATGTGGTGAGACGGGATGGAGATGTCTTATTCTTGTGAAGAGGGTATTTGTATAATCATCGACGCCTCAAACTTGAAATTTCATGATACTAACCATTTCAGTCACAATATTAATATATCATAAAACAAAAGGTAGTTGAATAAGTAAAAATGTTTTGATGAAAAATAATAATATATTATGCTATGTTGACTGTTGTTTATAAGACGTGTTGTGGTAGGTTCCATTGTTTTCGATTTCTATAGCACAAGTTTCAGTTTTTGACTTGGAATTCGTTATAAAAACTGTGACGTCACATTTTACGAAGGTGTGATCCGCCTTAAATTTTGGTTCTTCAGACCATAAATATCAGTAATCATATTTAATTCATCAATGCTCGCGCGACCGCATTCGGCCGGACAACAATAGAAAATCTATTATCTCATTTTTCGGGCCTTGAAGTGTTACATTACAGTGTTGAACTTTGCTCCTTAGTACTAATTATTACAATTCTCAAGGAAACAGTATTAATCAAATTTCCGAATGCCTTGCAATCCGATCCCATAGCGTTTGCCTTAGCGAGGCAGCCAAGAGATGCGTTTGATTGCAGCCAGCAGGCCGCAGTTATTAGCCACTTGCTAGGATGCCTCAAAACCCAGATATCTTGGTTTACAAGACATTTCAAGCCCTATTAATTCGCCTAACAATAGCTTAAATCGAGTTGAAATACTATCCATATCCATAATAACTACATCTACAAATGCTGGATGAATAGTTGAAGTAAAGAAAATGAAGACTTAAAAATATTCCAGGAAGTGAAATAACATAAAGAAGCAAAACCGGTGTCCTGTTTTACAATCTTGCACCACCCCGACTTATGCCACTAGTAATTTTTTATAAAACATTCCTGTGCCTTTTAGCTTACGTTGTGTCTTATTCATAGCCCGTACAGATATATCATTAAAACGTATCAATATTTGGTCAATCTTATGTAAAATGGACGTAGCTAGTCCGTTAGTGATCCAAGTGAAAAAATGTCCTAATGTCACTTATTAATGATATCTTTATCTATCGTAAAGGCCTCCGGTAACGATCAATTGCGATTGTCAATTTTTTCGTAATGCAACTGTTGGATGAATTGACAATCGCTTAAATTGCACGTGTAAACGATAAATTTTTGCATCAATTAGCGTCAATTACGTAAAAATTTAAATGAATTGCAAATACACCCAAAACACGACACAGACCTCATAAATCATTACCAGACCAGAAAAAGCAATAGAAATGATTAAACAACAAATGAAGACATCTGGGTACGGGTACACGAAATCGCATTACTGTGTCGCGTCATAAATCCCAAGGAGACTCACAAGAAATCGTAATACCCGATTACGTTAGCCAAAATTCATCTGATGCAAACGGCCAATGGCTGCTGGGAATTTAATGGCCGACCCGGGAACGTAGATCGGACAAATTTAATTATACTATTCGGAAATGGCCTAGAAAATTGAATGGCTCAAGATATTCGCGGAAGATGGCGACGCGGTTTGGGTCGCGGCAAAAATTAATTGATTCCAAGAATAATTGCTCGGTGATGCATTTTATTTTCATTAACGACTTCTTAACGTAATTATCTGAAAGGTTAGAATCATGAAGATATATTTATAACAGGAATCTAGACGTTTCCTGATAAACTATAGATACACATTTAGCTACTAGTTAGGACACAATCGAATTTTCGCACGAACGTGAATCGCAATATTGTGGTTCGACCGATAATTACACACTCGGATACTACACTATGTTTCTTCCATTACTTAATGTGCTAATAAACAATGAACACACGCCCAACATTTCCCACGTTTAATAACCACCAGCCAGAAACATCTGCCGGGCGATAATCAAATTAATCCATCTAGAAACAGATCGAAACGTCAGCCTGCACTACTAGTGAAAATAATTTCATCTGGGAAGCGTCCAGTACTTATTGGCCTCTGCATATTTGAAATGGAGCCTCTTCCTTGTTTTCCTGGGACGTTTGGAGAGGGGTCTGGATAGAATGGTGGTGCGAACGAAATGGCCATTATGATGGATCGAATGCCGACCCAACAGTCTTTTGACACCCCATCGCTCAATCGGCGAGAATCATTGTTTGACGGCGCCAGAGTGCTTCGGAAGCGATTGGCTCCATTATTTTTCTTGTGCCACACAATTCTTTGGGGTCTTACTCCTATTTGCTGTCTCCAAATGAAGAATTGATGTCATTCGACAGAACAAATTCATTTGTCGAAGGAACACAATTAATCTTGCTGATGACGATGATTCAATAATGGAGAAGGTAAAAAGAAAATAAAGGCTGTTATTTGGATTTGATTAGTGCCGTAGGTGTAGCGTTTTTGTATATAAGACACTAACTAATCAATTCACGCAGGGCGAATCATATTATGTTTGTCTTAGTTCCATAAAATTAATCTATCCACATTTCCAACGAGGACGTCTAAGCCTTCAAGCCATTAAAACTAACGACGGTCATAGCTCAAACATCGAGTATTATTTTATCAAAAATATCAAAGCTAATCCTTTGCACGATCGAGGCGGACACACGTCCGATACTATCTACATTTAATTAACCGGTCAAACCCAACGTTTGGACCGCAGAACATCAAAGGACATCTTAATACGCTCAGAGCGAAATCGGCTCCGTCTAAACATTGGCATTAGGAGCGGACCCCAAACAATTTGTGTATCTTCCTTGTCGGAGGTGAAATTTTCACCCACGGGTGTCCAATAGTCTATTAAAACGGTAGTACCAATAAGACTCCATCCTTTGTTTATAATAAACACTTTCTATTTGCTCCATCCCTTTCTCTCTTATGTTTTCCCGTATAGCTTCATCTTCGTCGCGCGTTTGTTTTGTAGAAGCATTCTAGTGCATATCTAGGGTACAACGGTACTGAGCACCCTCAGGAACGTTAACGACGTGCCCCGAGTTCGCCCGAGGCCGATTCAATTACTACTGTCGTATTATTACGACGAAAATATGTATGTATTTGTGTACGTTTGGTGCGGTGTAAATTAAATTCTGTTTCGAGTTTATTGGTCGCGGTCGGCGATTACTTTGAGGTTTGGACGAGACGGTACATTGGGTTGTAAATATTGGATTACGACACTGCTGGCTACATTTGTATTGAGATAACATAATTATTCCACCATATTCTTAACCTTAGGTTAAGGAAATTTTTTGTTGGTAGGCAATTTAAAAAATCTATAAAACTACACAATCGAAGCAAATTGGATATTTCAAATTATAAATACACGACTAATAACTTTCTCAGTGTTCATGATATTAAATAACAAATTATAAGAATCAAAGGAACAAACTATCAGGGATATAAGCAATCAATAAAATAAAATAAAAGTAGGAGCGATATTTGCTCATATCGAGAAAAACACGAACATTAAAAAACCATGTGATCAATCAAATCTTGATACTCAAAAACAAACGAAACAAGAAACTAGTTGGTAGATGTTGAGACGAGGTTGAAGATAAGTCTTTATATCATACACACTTCAAAGTTCCAAGAATCACATCATTTAACAGCAGTGTATAGGCACTATAATATAATCGATAGTAAAACTACTCAAAAGAAGCTGAACACTTAATAACCATGTCACACCAATTATCACGTTACTAGAGGAGGTATCAACTTACTGAAGAAGCGCTAGTTAGTGTGATATGGTACTAAAATATTCAGCTATTTCTGAGGCCGAACGTTACCAACCGCTTACCCGCAGGGCGCAATCATTGGCCCGATATTACCGTTAACAGCTCGATAAGGCGCTATCTGGGACCTTCGACAATTTATAGGGAGTTAATACCCTTAACAGTTGAGATGATAGATTTTCATTGTTTAGTTGGGTTTGTTATTGAATAATTATCATGCTTTACATCTCATCAAGCAATGGAATTAGATTTTTGGATTAAAGCTGAGATTATTGTGGAGTCATCAGCAGGAGTTAATTTATTATCATTTACAAGTATTGTACAAAAGATAAGTTCAGCTTCTTACCCGTTGTAATAAATCAAGCTTTAAAATTGCTCCTTAAAAACCAAATTGAACTTAAATAGGAGTTACATTTTTTTTTCCGCACAAATCATTAGTTTCATTCTCCACATACGCATATACGATATCGCAATCCGCGCCGTGATGCAGAGATCCGGTGCCAAATGCGTCATCCGCACAGCCGTACAAAACTGTACGGTATATTAATTTTTCAACGAGTGTTGTGTGCGCTCTCGGAGCGTCGCCGTCGGCGCCGTAGACACTCGCGAGTGCTGTAGAACCGGGCGTCTCATCGTGTGGCTTTGAAAAAAGCGTTGTTTTTTTTTTATTTCATTTTGTAGGTAAAGTAGGCGCCATGTAAACAGAGCGCTGATAAGTGCCTCAAAGGTGAGCGAAAATGTATTTTATGTTTTTAGTAAACAGTATAGATTCCTCCATCATTTGCTCGTAGTTCAGCGCTCTTTTTACGTGACGCGATAAATAACGCATCAGTTACTTAGGATCTTTGGAATTCACTTTTGTGTAATCATATCAATTATCATTCTGTTGTATCTTACTCAATTATTAGTAATACAAGATCTTAGGTACTTTATCAACATCAAACTGCCTCTTGTTGCGTATCAGGTATGTCTGCCTCTATTCTCGCATCTTACTTGTCCATATTGCCTAAGTTTGATTTCATGTTTTAGAAATTACCTAACATCATCATTTCATTCAAGCAAGTTTCACATAAGTCAGCAATTCAACATCTATCCGAGTCATTATGCATATAAGATGTTTCAATTTGCCAAGATCCGGTCCCAAATCGGTTAACTCTACAAGGAAGAAACAAAGAAAGAAAAAGAAACTTAACTTTACAATGAGGTATTTATGTTTTTAAGACATAGTTTAAACCATTACTAATTTGAATGAAATTCACCACTGTATACTGTAGGTGTATCTGTGTTTGTATCGAAAACGAATACATTCTGCGTTACGATAACTAATACCGAAATCAGAAACGTATAGAATAGAAAAGAATAGAAACGTTTATTAACATAACAACACACAAAATAAAAGAAAACAGTATACAATTAAACAAGAAACAAACAAGAAGAGATAAATAAATACATCGTTATAAAAACAGAAAGTGTGGTGCTAATGGGCCCTGCCTCAGCAAAATTAACTCATGCCTGCCTAGCATGACCGATTTATATCGCGTGATAAAGCATTTTATCGACACTCAACTGTCAAATTCTTTTGTCTTTTTGACAGTTAAACGTGATAAAACGCTATATCACGCGATATAAATCGGTCATGCTAGGCAGGCTGGGTCATTCTTTGAAGTATATCAGAATGACCAGAAGCACTGATTTTCTGAAATTGCCGAGTATTGATCTGTTTACACATAATGAAAAATCTAGTCTAGTAACGTAATTCGATGAAAAAAGAATACAAAGGTTATAATCATAGTCATCATACCCACAAATTAATTAAAATATGTCATAATATCAAATGTGAAAGCAACACGTATGTACGCCAGTTTCATGGCCCCACTTCTCTGAAGCAGACACGATAACGTGAGGTGGGTAAAATATGGAGTTCGCATAAAGGGTATAATCAGATTTTTAAATCGAGTTACAGTTTCACAATCTATCATTTTGAAGACTACTTTGTAAACCATGTGATCTTTTGACTTTGAAAATTCTACTTGTATAAACCCTTTTGGAATAGAAAACAGTGAAGCCTTTGTTTGTGCAGTTGTTCGTTTAAATCTTTTGATGTCTAGACGATATCCATACTTTTAATTGTAAGATCAATAAATAAGCAAATTACAATCTTCGGTTATTATGACGCGTTGTCTGTATGTCAGACTAGCACACAAAAGTTCTTAAAGTGAAAGTGAAATAAGCTTTATTCAAATAAACTTAATTATTAAGTACTTTTGAATCGTCTATATTTTCCAGACTACCCGTTCCAGACTTTTTTAGCTGACAAGAAGAACGGGCGCAAGAAACTTATCAGCTAAGCTCAAAAGGGCCGTCATAATTTTGTATCTATCTAGACTAGAGGATGAAGTACCAAATCTTTCATCAGACCTGGAAATAAGTGAGCTATAAATATAACGTAAATACTTTTGTCTTCCACCTTCACACATCACATCTCATTTGTATTTTCCTGGTGACAAATTTGTTTAGTTCCTCGGGATTGTCTCCAGCGTTTCGAGAAGAGCTGAATGATCAATTATAAAGGTTTTCATATGCAAATGCCACGGGAGTATTTTAATTACGTACCGTCATTGCATTAGATATTGATTGAGTTCATTAAGCCGAATTGGGGTAACTCGATAGGGTGGTTGATTGCGAATTAATTTTAAACACGCGAGGCGACGAGGTCAGGCGTGACTTCAAAGATGTTTTTGTTTTTCTGATCAAGAAAAAAAGTATGATGAGCATGAGCAGACGGTCCCCTGCAGGTAATGGAATCACTAGCTTAGCTAGCACGTTTTTGCTATCGATCCTGACTCCATTACATCTTCTGTAACGGAATACAAAACGATGAAATAGATTATTCAACATGGCGGTGCCTCTGGTGGGTCTAGAATCCAGTTTTATGATCCAATGTCCAATCAATGGCATAAAATTAAAAATGTATACCTAGAACCACTTTTGGGTACTGTGGCCCTACCATGAGTTGATGCAAACTGTTTACGTTACCGTAAACTATCGGATATACTGCTCACAACTGCTCTAAATCTATTTAAATCTATATTAAAGACATGGCTAGTGAAAAACTGTTTTTATACGATGACTGAATTTTTTAATTTTAAGTGCTAATAATTTTATAATAATATTTGACTTGTAAATTTGAATGATATTAATGTTGACATACTATATTTATCACTATTATATTTTGCATGCCAGCTCCTGGTGAATGTGATGTGACAATATGAAATATATTAAGACCCTTATGTACCGCATTCTAGCAAATAAATTCTTGATTCTTGATTGTACTTCTTTAGTTTTCAAAGTAAACAGAGGTAATAACTGTTCCGACGAAGTAAATAGTGCCCTCTCTAAAGTTTCACACTGGTTTAATAGTAATAATTTAGCACTTAACCCCAAAAAAACTAAATGTGTAAAATTTTCTTTACCTAATGTTGAGAAGACAAAATTAAATATTAAATTGAATGACGATAAAGTAGACTTTACTGAGAGTACAAAATTTCTAGGTATTACACTAGATTCTCGATTGCAATGGGATCCACATATTGAAGCCTTGTCAAGTAGACTTAGTTCAGCGGCATTCGCTGTTAAGAAAATAAGGCTTTTAACTGATATTGAAACGGCAAGGTTAGTATACTTTAGTTATTTTCATAGTGTAATGTCTTATGGACTGCTATTGTGGGGCTCAGCTGCCAGTTTTGAAAATATTTTTGTACTCCAAAAAAGAGCTGTTCGCGCCATATACAATCTACGGCGGAGAGATACCTTGAGAGAATTGTTCAAAGAAATAAATATTTTAACTTTGGCAGGCCAATATATTTATGAAAATTTAGTTTATGTAAGGAAACACTATGATTCATTTGATAAGAACAGCAACATTCACCAGTTTAATACAAGAAATAAAGATAAACTTGCCGTTCCAAGATTTAGGCTTGCAAAAACGAGAGGTTCATTTATGGGGAAAGGCATAGCCTTTATTAATAAAGTTCCACAACAAGTGATTGATCTTCCTTTGCATGAATTTAAAAACCATGTTAAAAAAACGCTCATGGGTAAAGGTTATTATAAAGTTGACGATTATCTTAAAGATCAAAATGCGTGGAAATGATGTAACACATAACTTGCTAATATAAGAACTTTGTTGAAGTAATATAATAAGTCTATGTTGTTGCCAATAATCCTGTCACCCTGTTGTAATTATCTGCTAACGATATATTCAAGTTTGTAAATATCGTTACTTATGGCTGTTACAGCTGATAAGTTTCTTGCGCCCGTTCTTCTTGTCAGCTAAAAAAGTCTGGAACGGGTGGTAGAAAAATATAGACGATTCAAAAGTACTTAATAATTAAGTTTATTTGAATAAAGCTTATTTCACTTTCACTTTCACTTTCACAGTCAGTGCGAGTGAAAGAGACAAAACTATAGTTTACTGTAACGTAAGCAGTTTGCATCAGCTCATGGTAGGGCCACTGATCCTGACTCCATTAAATTTTCTGTAACGGAATACAAAACGACAAAATAGATTATTCCACAAGACGGTGTCTCTGGTTGGTCCAGAATCCAGCTTTATGAACCAAACTCCAATCAATGGCAAAAAATGAAAAATCTATAGTAGCACTTTTAGATGATTAATTTCGACATGTTAAAAGTCTATTTTGGGAAATAAACAAATAAATGTTTATATCGATGATAGTCTATTCAAGCTAGACAGCCCATTTCTTATAAAACAACCTCAAGCCATTATACTTTTCAAAAGCAAACGAATCAGAAGAGCGTTAATCAATTCCGACCATTAAGCCAAATTGCTTCTCAAATCTAAAAGTCTAAGAAAGTGGTTGAAACTTGGGGCATTAATATCATCCCAATATCCGATGAAAGGCTAACTGGTTTGAAAATCGACTGTAACCCTTTGTTTACTTGCGCGTAGCGAATCGTTGAATTTTTGATCCTTCAGGGGGAACTCTGTGACATTATTAACACTTAATATTTAGCGCCGTAGGGTGGGATGTGTTTGCTTGAGGATTTCTTTGTTTGAAGTAACCACGGCTCGAAGGTGCTGCTAATCCTTTAAGAGTTTGAGCAATCTTGGTTTATATTGCGGTTTATCGTTACCGAAATAGGTACAAAGTAGATTATTTGCGCCCTTAATGATTTTGAGGCAGTTGTAATGAGGTGTCCTTTTTGAAGTTGTCACGTCATTTTTGATTGGTTTATTGTCAATAATGCGATAATCTTCAAGTACTTGTACATTATGGGTTGGCAACCAACATTCTTGAAGTTATTTACTGATATTGACCCAAATTAATGTGACCTCTATAAATTAAAATGCAATAACCATAGATTTTTTAAGACCTTAAGGGCACTCCGCTGCGTTAAGCGGGATCCCGCCGCGGGTCCACGGCGCGGGAATATAGATTGCTGGTTTTGACGGACAGATGCTTGCCGTGCATGAGTAAGCTCTAATCTATGTCGCCCCGCGCGCGAGTCCCGCTTAACGCAGCGGAGAGCCTTAAAAATCTTTAACGTACCTTTCGAATCTTAACTCAACCATTTGTTGCGGACTTGTACATCCTTGTAATCATAAAGTCTCTGGTTTGAGGAAGTATAAGAGATACACTCTAATACCTTTTTTGCTAGATAAATTGTCTATAGATGTATGAATGTCATTACAATGTACCTTCGCACCCAAAAGCATTGGAACCCTTTTAGTTCATCACAGGAGTCTTTCAAGATACAAACGGTAGTTTAACCCCCCACAGACCGGTTCGCTAAAACACGCCACCCCGCCGCGAAGTGTCACAACTCAAAGTAATTAATATTTTAATTGGGCATTTCGTGCGTTGTTACTTAGCTGATATTGCTCGATAAATTTGGCGGTGCAAATAATAAACCCCCTCGGTAATGTTCTTGGTGGTGCGAGTGAAGGTAAGACAGCACTTTAGGTTTGAGATTTTTTAAATGTGATAAGAAAATATCTAACGGAGAAAGGCTTGTTATGTATAGGCAATCAAAAAGGAAAAGTCGTTCATTATTTGATTCCCGCCTAAACGATTAGAGACTTGTTCTTTTAGTATTGTAAACAGTTTTACAATAAAATATGGTTTGTATTCTAACAGGTATTTTAAGTATATAGCTTTTTTAATCTTTATTCTGTTATTTTTTGTTATTAAAAAAGAGCCATAACTTTTATTTGAATATTTTACTTAATTTTCTATTTTTTTTTACAAAAAATAAAAACAAGTTCTTAAGACGCTCAACAATACCATCGTACAAGTTTTTTTTTAAATTCTCAATTTCTCATAAATGTGAGTTACCGCTTTCTAGTTTACAGTGTCTCCATGGTGCGGTTCGAGCTATCTTGACACTTGATAAGCGATATTGGTACTTGGACGGTACAAGACTTAACGCACCACAGGAATTTGCGCCATCCGACGACTCGATACTGTTTCTGTTTTTGTCATGGGGTGGGGGGTAAATATGCAGCTGTTTATTAATGGTTACCGCCATTTGGCTATGAATTATTGAGGGAGCGTTCTTTATGATCGTGATGATTTTTTTTAAGTAGTGACATACCTAGCTATTGTGTAAAAAGTTATATTTTTTCAATGCACAACGGGTGGATGCTTGGCCTTTACCTCACCTGATGATAAGTGACGATAAGGCAAGGGTGGAAGAGTACTACACCCGGAATCCTCATCACTGAGGAACTGGCTATCTTACCTCTAATTGGCGGAACACGACAATTTTTAAATTGTTGTTATGGCGTCAGACTTAGGTAAGATGGTGGTAGCTAACCAGGCGGACTTGAAATAAGCCCTAACACCAACCAAATCGAGTACAAATTGTACCCCTCTTGGGAATCGAACCCGGGACCCCTGCGTCTTACACGGGTGGGCGAACCACTAGACCACAGAGGCGGTTATTGATATGATGTTTCGAAACTAGTGTTGGTTGGCTTTTTTATAAATATTTCTGTCGATTTTACTTACTTACGATTAAACCAAAGATATCAGATGAGAAGAACTTGGTAGGTATGTGTATTGAATTTAAATGGAAAAAGTTTTAATTTAATTTATTAATTAGGACGACCAACAGCTACTATAACATAACACAAAACTTAAATAGAAACAGAAAGCCAATTATAGGTCATCACAAATATAAAGCAAAATACACTTAACGAGCACTATCTTAAAAATTAATTATCTTACAATTGCACAATTAGGTCGCATTGAAGAAACTTTTTATTAATAGACGAGTAATGATGACGGATCTCCATTAAATGTAATTTGTTCTCAATAAATAAGTAACATTTTATTAGTTTATTCTGTTTTCACATCTGACAAAGTAATTTGTACCACTATTTAAAGGATATAAAAAAATCATTTTGCTCTCCAAAATTAGTAATCATGCTCTCCAAATCTTTGAAGATATGGTGAGCTTTTACAAATTTTGGGTAAGGTTAGATTAATATGGTGATCATTTCAACATTAGCCCCATTTTAACACCTATTTATCGCCGTTTTATTTACTTGTCTAAACGCTCTCAAAATATTTACAGCACATTTTTTTTAAATCAGCAACTCACACCAATTAATGAAAATCCAAAAGGCCCTCTCAAAACTAAAGTGTCCCCGACCCACACCAAAGTTAACAACTTCAGCACTAATTGAGTGACTCAGCCACATCAAACACTAATCACTGGAAAAATCACCGATGAGTGGAGGTTCGAATCAAACACACCTTTGAGGTAATACTCTGCAGGAGAACTAATGAGCTGGGGTAAGGTTGTCAACTGATTTTACGCATTATTAATGAAGTTTTACTGAGATTTGTAAATAAGTATTAATAATAATCACTGGAAAAATCACCGATGAGCGAGAGGTTCGAATCAAACACACCTTTGAGGTAAACACTCTGCGGGATAACTAATGAGATGGGGTATGGTTGTCAACTGATTTAACGTATTGATGAAGTTTATACTGAGATTTATATTTTCTATATTTACTAACCTATTAAAAATAGTTCTATTTTCAATATTAATGTAATCCCTGTTACTATAAAATAAGACTTAGAAGAAGCAACAAAAATCACTGATATAACACTTTGTGTGGAGGACTAATCAGAGTAATGAGCTGGGGTAAGGTTGTCAACTGATTTTGTGCAAGTTTTTATTAAGATTTTCATTAATAATTTTAAACATACAGGGTGTAACAAGACCTTCAACGAAGCCGAGGTCTACGTATTCTGCCCATCATCAGGACCATTTCTGTTCAAAGTTATTACTGGGAAACCATTTTGATTTTTGGTGTTAAAAAAGCATTGTATACTTTACCACGCAATGTTACGCGTACAACAGGCCGCGCCTGCGAGTGAATGCTACACAGCTGCGTGCGGCCGAGTTGAAAGGCAACGTTCATGTGCGTACTCATTAAATACAATGAATGATGACGTTTTGAAGCCATTGTTTGTTACGAAATACATAAAATTTTGAAAATGTTTCCTTAGACAAAAAATAGGAAATAACGAATAAAATAAGATTTCACAAAAAAATTGAAAAAAATTTTTTGACTTTGACCTTCAATAACTTCGTAGGTATTGGTTTCCCAGGTATAGTCTAAAAGACAAAAATGATCCCGATGATGGGCAGAATGCGTGGACTTCGGCTTCGTCGAGTGTCTTGTTACACCCGTTATATTTGAAAACTAATAGGAGGTACCATGGTCAAAAGCGTTGATTAACCACTGCTAAGGTTAAAATTACTTGCACGCCGCGCGGCCATCATAATAACATACGTTTAGATCGTGCAGAATTATTTTCCTAAAGCCGCGATTACATACGCCGATTTAGAATCCTAGTTAGGAACCAATTTCGGGTTGCCACTCGTACTTGACAATAAAATATTGCATAATAAGTTCGATTTTAAAAGTGAATTTACCCAATAACGGAAATATAAACACTGTATAAGATCGGAGATGAGAATCGAAAATAAAAAAATCATAAACAATGTTGACCTTTGCGTTATTTGTGTAAATTAATTGTTAAAATTTAACTTATTATACGGGTGGCAACTCTAAATTGGTTCCTAACTAGGATGCTAGATTGGGATATGTAATAATAATAATAATAATAATAAATAATTTTTTATTTGACATAATCGCGGCTTAACTGGTTTAGCGACGCTGTTGCCAATATAAAAATATTTATATTTTCAATATTGAAAAAAAAGGATTAAAATACTATTACTTTTATAAAATATATAAGACTTAAAAGAAATAACAAAAAACATCACCGATGTTACACTGTGTGGAGGGCTAATGAGCTGGGGTAAAGTTATCAACTGATTTTGGAAACTTGCACAAAATCAGTTGATAACCTTACCCCAGTCCCAGCTTATTAGGACTTGTATTACTTTTTCAATATCAAAAATAATAGTTTTAAACATAATCCGTGTTATTATAAAAAAAAAACATTGTTTATCTAAACACGTGCTTAAATGTGATGCTGTCACTATTTTGACAATATTGTTTGACAGAGACAGCATCACATTCCAACATGTGTTTAGTTAAACAGTGTTTAAAATCTTATGTAATAATACGGAATATCTTTAAAAATAATACATTATAAGACATAGCTGAATGACAAGGGTTTGACAGAAAGATATGGAAAATCACCAATGGGGAGTTGTTCGAATCAAACATGCCTTTGAAGTAACACTCTGTGGATGAGCTGGGGTAAGGGTATCAACTGGTTTTACCCATTATTCATAAAACTACTGCCCGGCAATACTCGCCATGTAAACCGCTCATCTAATGCCGTTGCCAACCCTACGTATCATAGAATAGTTTATAAACGCGCGTTAAAAATGGGTCGCAGTGGCCCTCCAGAATGGGAGGGGTAATCGGTATCTTTGATTATTTTTACATTTTTAATGGTACTTTAAAAAGTTTTAAGGTATCGTTGTTCTTAAGTGCCTGTATTTTTATAGAGGGCCGATGTATTTTATTGTTTGAGAGCTGCAGTTAGTTGGCCAATACCTACAGTTTATACTTTTGAAACATCTATAAAACATTTGCAAAACTTAAAACTGCCGCAATCCAATCATCTTTAAAAAAAATAAGAAAATGATAACTCAATAGCAAAAATTGGTTTTGAACATTATATCACTGTTTCAATTGTGTATACCAGAAGGCAATACACATTTCACCTGTTGTTTTTCTTCGTTACATAATTCTCAATTAAGAGGTCTATAGTTATCACAGTGACATTTTCCTACATAAATACGAGTAAGTATATCTTTTCCGATACAAATCTAGCTTCTACAAATGCAATGTACAACAAATTTTCTCAATTAAGAGGTCTATTGTTATCACAGTGTAGGTTTCAAAAAAAATTCAATAAATTATAGAAAACTCAGTTTGCTTTATGAAAACTAATCAGGTACCTAAGTGTTACTTTCTGTTAAAATACAAAAATCTTGGAACTTTAAGCATCACTAACGACAATTTGTTCCTACATTTTGAAGTTGTGTTTGTAAGTGAACTGTATTTGCTTGTTGTTTTGCTAATTAAGAGGTCTATTGTTATCACAGTGACATTTTCCTACATAAATACGAGTAAGTATATCTTTTCCGATACAAATCTAGCTTCTACAAATGCAATGAACAACAAACTTGTAATGCAGTGACAATCAACAATACACAAATTCGGTGTAACCGCTAACACAATTAGGCGAGTCGTAATTAAAACAGGCCTTGTTATCGCGCCCCTGGCGGTCGCCTTTGGAATCAATAAATCATAGCATCTCAAACTGTTCGCAGTTCACTTGCGACACACACTGCAGTCTAGGATGGTTAACAACAAACAAGCAGTTACTGACAAAGTACCTTTATTTATTTCCCGTTAACAGAAACATCTAGATAAATACTTTTTTTCACTACGTATAATAGCTCCGTACAGCCGCCAACCGCCATGTTGGTTTTTTTTATAACGCCAAATCAAATCTAACGATATCTTAATCATAGAAATCCGTTCAGCTGTTTGAAAGATATGAGGTAATGAAGAATATTACATACACAAACACACTTACAAACAAACAAACATACTTACAAGATCCGCGCGAAAAACATAACCCTCTACAACACTACCCTCCGTACCTGGTTTTGTACCCTTGTGTACCCTTCAACGGCCAAGTCACACAACATTAACTATAATAATAAACAAATCACAGTAAGGAACCTTGGACTTGGCACGACTTTGTCTAGATTTCATTACTTTTTAGAGATAAACAAGCAGCTCCATCGAGACTTGGCTATTTTTTAACAGAATGTTTTTGGTGGGTACTTTTGAACAATTCCAGTTGGATTTCCTTCGAAGCAGTGTGTATTCCGTATTATCGAAACAAAGTTTCATGAGCGATTCCGTTGTAGGCCCGCGGTAGACCACAGAGCGTACCCCGAGGACCATCTTAACTTCAATGACTTGGAACACGATAGCCTGACGAGATAACCGAGAGTTGGATCAGTTTATAGACTACATTATAAGAGCCGTTAGGAAAAATAAGACCAAACCTAAATTAGGTTTTATCTTGACTAGACTCGATAGTGACGGCGGCGCGCGTGCTGAAAAGTATTTACGAGTGAAAAAAAATTTGCAGCAAAAGAACATCATGTTGTACACTCAGGTTTTTTTATCTAAATGTTTATTGGAGTTATTAAAATGTAATTAATAAAATGTGTTGCTTTGATATTAGTTTTTATGTAGAAAAGAATCAAGTATCAATGATTGGGGCGGCAATCAGTATCTCAAAATTCTTAAACTCTTGTGTTATAGCTTAACTAATATTTATTTTGTCTACCTACATTGTCACAAAATATAAATATTACTAGACTAACCACAAGTCGATATATTCGTAAAATGTACCTTTTTACAGCGGAGCCGCGCCTAATTCTGTCCGCATCGACACTTATTTGGCGAATCACCCCATCCCTACCAGAGACAAAATGTTGGTAAACATTAGCGGGAGGCAGGGGGGTTTTATTGCCACCATGCCTTAAAATATTGTCTGATTCATTAGAGGATATTTCACATTTAAGTTTCGTGTGTGCTCTTAGCTTCCTTGGATATTTTAACGCGGCGAAACTTTTGAGTGCCAAATTTCCGAGGTGATTATTTGAGGGCGCGTTCTAACGACAGTGTTACAATTTTCTAAAAGGATACCGTTTCTTGTAATAAGACGCTAAGATTTCGCTATACCCTTAATTATGAGAGGGTGGTGGGGGTATAATGACACATGTATGTAAATATTCCGTGTAACGACTCGGCGGTAGGTAGACGTGTGCGCGCCTAAATGTGAGCTCGGTTGTTTTCTTTGATTAAAGAATTTTATTACGGGGTTATAATTCACGATTAGAAGTTAAAGGGTTGGGGCTGCGTCTTCAGATAAAGCGTGTAATGGCCGCGTGATCCTGAATCGTAATTGTTATTGTTGCCTTGAAAAATTGAACGTGGATCGGGATTTTAAATGGGATGTGGCGAATCTCGTGTTGCTTAATGGTTTGCGGTTTAGGGTTTGTTTCTTGATTGGTTCCTACTTCACTTGATAAATAAGACACCTGTTAGAGCCTAGGTAAAGGGTAAACAATTGCTTAGTAGTAAAAGAGAAAAAATATACTTACACAACCGCAAGACAAATGTAGGACTTTTTTTATTGACTTACCTGTAAAGCAAAAGAATTAAGAGATTAGTAAAATTCAACTATGAAAATAAAAATATTTTGTATTTATTGTTCTAATTTTATTTTAATTTGGATATTTCTCCTAGGTCCATGATAAGTTGATACATTAAGTTCCTATTTGGTCCGTGGTCCGTGGCTTTTATAAATACTTAATTTTGATTGGTTTAAAAAGATACTTTGGACCTGGTGGGAAAAAAAGAGCATTAGACTATAGGGCAATAGACTATCATAGAGCGAATGACCCTTACCATGTTATCTGCAGTCGTATTCATCATTTCTGGTTATTTTGCTTTGAAGTGCCGCGGGAGTTTGTCTAAAGCTATTTCATGATACCAAGAGTCGGGCCAATTTTCACAAATAAGAAACGGCCATTCAAAGAAATCGCTGTAAATAACAAGCAGCTGTTTCCAGACTATCGTTCTTATGAGTAATCATATTGCTTGAGCGAATGTAAAAATACTATGTAGAAGTAACCAAGCACCCAGTTATACTCCATGGCAACTCACTCTGCTAAACAACACCTGCCTAAGTTAAAAATTATTAACACCAATAAATCAATTTATTTGTATTCTCATAATCCGAATTATCATTTGTATCGTGATAATAAGGTCATAATTAAGATATCCAACCAAAATTCCCAAAGTGTATATCAACACAAACTGCCAATATCGCCCACCTCACAAACGCCCATTTTAATCACCATAAACCTAAAGGTGCCTAGCTACCCTGACACCGTGCCCGCGTCACACGCTCCACGTAAAATTAAAACTGTAATAAACCTAAATTGTTAATAATTGTATGTAGGTGTCCCCCTTTGGATCTTATAACCCGTGCGCGTTTTAAATTTTAATGAATATAGATATCTTTATTCGCTTTGAGCGCTCCGTGCGAAAGGTTGGGCTTAGAACACACTGTTGGAGAAGGAGTGTGTTAACGATACTTTTTTGTCCCTTACTAGTTACCTAATGTTAATTAACGAAGCTTTTGAGATTGAACAGTTTGGCATCGTTCACGTAATAAACGTGTATTTTTGGGCATGTGACATTTTTTAATGTATCACCATTATAACATTTGCTTGCAAGAAATGCATTGAGTTGTTGAATAAACATAATTATAGTGTGAGGTGACACATAATTATGTTTATTTGTTATAAATGACTTAAATAGTCATTGTTTTTTTTATAATTTTATTCATCTATTTACAATAATTAATTGTAATTATCAGACAGTGATTAAAATTGGCGACAAAACTCGTCATCAGCGATCCGAAATGACAAATGACAATATCTTTAGTTTTTTTAGGAACTAAGTTTTTAAAATTACGTATTTTTTTAAATACCATTTCCTCCTGTCTCCTTAACGCTTGTGAGCCCCCGCCCTTACCGTGATTAAAACATTCGAGTCGGGCCATTAAATCTAATATGCAGCGGAATCATGCGCGACGTTGTTTGTAGCATGCAGTTTTTCGGCGTAATCATAATAATTAATAATAATAGCTGTCTCCCACTTCCCTCGGTTAAGTTTCTGAAAAAACGCCGAATGTAGTTTTACGAGCTGTTGGTTGTTTGATTATGCTCTTTGTTACTTTGTGTTAAAGTAGTAAATAGTATGTGTGGGTTGTATTACTTACTTTTAAAAAGATTGGAGAATAAAATGTATCATTATTATAAAAGGCGAGCAAGTTTTCAAAGGAGTAAACATGGCGCAAGAAGTCTTTTGCAATGGCTGCAAAGTCAAAATATTCGACTATTTTCATACAATATTGTAAAGAGGAGTAAACTACAGTTTTTGCAACGTTATTATTGTTAAGTGCCAGTTATCGAAGGTAATCTAGTAAGATATTTATAACTTCCAGATTGATCGAGCATTTAATTCTATAATTGCAAGATACTTCTGATTCCGCTGCTAATCAATAATATACCCACTAATAACGACTTGCAAACAATTAGAAGACACCAATTAGTGGTTAATTGACCAGTACACTAATTACCATTAGTGGCCACGCCTCAGATATTGTCAAACGCCATTATAATTGATGTTTTAATACGCTGAAACGGTTGATAGTTCATGCGAACGATAGAAGCTAAGTACAGTTTAGATTAGTAAGTCTTCAGTTAAGTGAGACAATCGATTTAGTTCTGTTAATCGATTTAACGGGCTCTCAAAATGATCAAAATGATCACGCGATGACTATGGCTTTCGCATGTCATTATGACACAAGTTCTGGATAGCAATATTTTCTGGATTCTAAAAATAAAACAGAATCTTTAAAAAAAGTATCTGTCAGATAAGTTACTTGGAACTTATTTAGAACCTGTAAAATTGGCTCTAAGTGCCTTGTCCGCCAGTAGAAGACCAATCGGATTGGTTCAAACTACGTGTCGTAGACCGTAGCGTCTCGTAGCTAAGATAATTTCGTAGCACTTCTTCGGATTTAAATTCCGTAACGATCATCTACGGCGTAGATTCTACGCTACGGGAGGTTCGTAGCGAACTACCGACTTCTCTCTTGAAATTGGGAGCTTTCTAGGGAGGATACATTCAAATAAGACGGGTGTCCTATGTATAATGTATTTTCACAGAAGTTTTTTTATATAAATTATCAAGCAATTAACAACAATATAATAATTTACAATAATTTTGAAATAGCTAATTTCTTTTTAGATCACAGTGTTGCTCTCACTCATTCAGTTTTTAGATTGTACGTATTGGTTGCACTTTGAATAAAACATGATAATTTCTGTGCAGTTAATTTTTAAGCTGTAACACCGACTGAAAAAATAAAACCTATATAAATCAACTAATCCAACGCGATGTCATGCCCAAATATAGAACATATTTTTTTATTTTACCTTCTACAAAAAACAGTATTCGTTCTCCAGGGGAACAAAAACAATCCAGCATCACTTTTCAACGAACGTACCAGAGATATGACGGCTATTACCAATTACATCCAAACTATCAGTCAACGTGGACAGGTTATGACGTCACGTCCTGCCCCCAAAGTATCAGTATCGGATTATTTAAAAATATTTCCCTGGACGATACTGCCGGATTGGCTAAGTGAGGGTTTCACAAAGATACCGTATTTCTAGATACGATATGAAAGTACCTACGGATTCCATTTTTTGGGATCGCTTTTTTTTATTTTAAATAGCAGTGAAAGAACATTATGGAGTCGACATTTCAACATGTACAAGTACATGCTTAAAAACACAAACATTAAGGGCTGATTTTTCAATGCCTAGAGATAGAGTTTTATCCGTTTGATAGCGTATTATACTGCCAAATTGAAAATGTTTGTCATTCATTTGTCTGTCACATTTTTGAATGACTTTTATTAGATTTGGTTAATATTTAAACTGACTGATATACTTATGTTATCTAAGGATTGAAAAATCAGCCCTAAAAATCAACCACGAATTCGATAGTTAAGCAAATATCATATTGTATCCTACATTGTGGGTCTAATGAAATGGCCATAGAGAGTGAGTAAAGTAACATTAATAACGACTTTTCCTATGGTAATATTAACTAAAACATAATTTAAGTGTAAATATACCATTATATATTTTATTTTATTTTATTTATACAAATAAAGTAGAATTAAACCAACTTCACAAGAAAACATAATCTTTTGAACGTCAAGGCAAAGTTTTATATTATGTGTAAAAATTTTAGGTTCATTCATATAACATACAAATTCGTATAAAATAATTTTTAGTGGTCATATCTAGTGAGCATTATCCATCAGCAACGGCAGCCCCCAGCGGGCAGTGGCTAATCAAATATCTTTCCTACGCCCGCCGAGTAGGTGACAATACTGGACACACGACACTGCTTGTCAAACTTAAGTATAAAACAATCCACTTAATAAAATAATATTGAAAGGAAAATTGCAAGAGAAATTATATAATCAGAAAATTTCAAGGTAATGATATGATTTAATAGTTTTACTTTAGATGATACTGAATCAGGTGAAAGTGTTGCTAAAACTGAACAACATTCTCCAAGGAACATAGGTATTATTATGTCGAAAAACGATTTTTTTTTCGCCTTTATGGAAAGGACTTTACTATACGGTCAGTTGACCAATAATAATACATTTTGAAGGGGAGTGTGAAAATGTTTTTTCGTTTTTCAACCTATGTTCCGTGGAGAAAGCGGTTTAGTTTAAGCAACGCCATCACCTGTTTCAGTATCATCACATCATTTGGTTTCACCTTATATGTATAAAAATATCGATCAATATCACGAACCATCGCTTAACTTCAATACTTATCAAAATGATTTCCATGATAATATCAAGAAGATTTGCTACATTATCTTAACCGGGACAGAAATCCAGTATTTCCCAGATACGCTGTCGCCAAACTGTCCTATTCACTTGTTCAACGAAGCCGCCATATTTTAGACACAATTATCATATTAACATACATAGTATCAAATGTAAAAATTAATTCCGATAATTATTTCAACCAACACGAAACTAAACTCCTGGCAATGCAGTTAATAACACCATTATTGCGAGCAAAGTTTGGGAGCCGCTAATAAGACGAGAAGCGAATGGCAAATGATTAATAAATGTAATGGTATTAGCCATCACGAGGGCAATTTGTCAATACAAAAACGAATTTAGCAATACATTTGTTAATTTAGATGGGTCGATGACAGAAACAGATGTTCGTTGACACTTAGGTACAAATACACTTAGGTGAAATCAAAATGTTGTATATTTTTCGTTATAATGAAAGTGCCATTCATAAAAAATAATCACCATTGTCAGTTTTTTTAATGTTCTCTTATGGATGGATAAGATAAGGAGAAAAAACAAAAATACAGAAAAAAAATAAACTATCAGAGGGTTTGAAATCGATTTAGTTTTTTTTGCGTACAAACTGTCAATATATTATGCCACGGTAATGACAGTAAAGTTTGAGTGCCACTAACAAGACGCGGAGCGAATTAATACCATTAGAGACGTTGGGCGCGACCGGTTCGATAACGCTACGCAATTTGTCAATACGAAACGCAATTAGCTGTAGTAATGTACGCTCATTAGTGACAACATAATATTTTGTATTTAATACAAACAAGGATGGCAAAAACATACCTAAGAGTTTGTCTGATGATGACAGATCGCCGATTGTCGTAGACTATAAACTGCGACACGTTGCCCTATCTATAGCAAAGTGGCTTTCTACAATTTGAATTGAATAGAAATTAGTATAAGGGACCATCGATAAATTACGTCACACGTTAAGGGGTAGGGAGGGGGTCGACAGGGGGTCGACGAAGTGTGACATTGTGTGACAAGGGGGTGGGAGGGGTCCTAAATTTCGTGACGTCACATTTCAATGTCATTTAAATTGAAATAATACAAATTCCTGAACTGCTGTTTTAATTCAATAATTATTTCTAGATGTAAAATTGTAAAATATGTGACGTCACACTAGGGAGGGGGTCTCACAAATGTGACCAGCTGTGACAAGGACGGGGTCAAAAATTGAGAAATTTGTGTGACGTAATTTATAGATGGCCCCTATTGACGTAAGATGTAGTTGACCATATAGGCAATCACGGCGTTTTGAAATGTCAATACACCTAATGTCACTTGTATTTGTATTTATTTTCTTTATTGAGACAGGCATAAACATTTACAATAACAGTGTCCCGCAAAACTGTTTGAACAGTTTTAATTGCGGGATCATAATGAGTCTCTAATATATTATGATACTATTAACTATAATTACTTGATACATCTAGATAACAAAATGACCTGTGAATACAAACAATTCTTTTAATAAATCTAAATAATATACTTATAATATTCTATTCGAATAATCGATAAGTTCAGCGTTTGCCAATTGCCACTACTTAACATCCCAACTCTTGATCTAACTTAACCCAACTTTTTGGACCTATGCTCGGAAAAACTAAACTTTCTTTCGTGTTTTAAATTACAGAAAGGATTCTTTGATGAATCACGCTATCAAGATTTATATGAAATGCTTATCAAGTAGGTATCTTGTAAAGTGACCGGCAACTGCTAATAACAAGGACATAACATAGTCACACCGTCTGTCTGTCCGTAATTACTCAACAGGAGCCGTGTCCGTCGCACAATGGACATGCAGTGTATAAATTAGATTAATGTTGCCGGCTGCCGACGGTGGTGGAAATGAGGAACTTATCATCAGCGTCAGGTGTCAAATCACTGTGACGGATGTTTATCACCATCCATTCTAATCCTGTATGGAAATTGAGTTACTGGATGCCCTTGTCAGAAACTGACACATAGGACATATAGATGTCTGGGTGGTGCCTGCCTATGGCTACCATCACCGAAATCTGTAGCACTAATAACATCGCCGCTAACATTGTTGTGTTTAGGCAACTAATAAGTTCTTCAGTGGTTGAGGTTTCCAGATAAAGTGCATTTCCTCTTTCGGTGTTTGATAAGATAAAGACAAAGCGCTTCTTAAAAAAATACTACCAAGAACTGTTATTTAAAAGCGGTTTTCTCTAAGGTATTACAAGCCTTCTCCTCTTCGTAAATGAAGGTATTGGGTGTCCGAGTTGGCAGGTGTAATAGTGACTTCGATTGCGAACACATTCACGCTCCAATCCCATATGATTTGAAGGTTAGTGTGATAAACATAGGTCAGCTGAACATATATCTGTAACTAACTAAGGCGGAGTTGTGCGTTTTGCAAGAGAGCAATGCATATCAAGTACGTACAATACCACTTCTGTTTCAGACCATCAATATAAAAATAACAATTATGTAGGTAGTGATGACAAAATCCTTAATATCGTTTCCATCACATTCCCCGAACATAAATTAAGTACACCAAAAGAGCTCCGGCAAAGAACACTGTTCGCTGTAATACATCAGAACGTTACAAACAAGGGGCCGGCGAGTCTATAATCATTTATCTAGACGTGTTTAATAAAAGGAAGATTATTTATGGCGGCACCGCGGTCCCGGACGCTAATGTCGCATGATTTAATCCCATTACAGTGGGCAGGACGCCAGCCACCATCGGAAGACTGGGCGCTGTTTTTTGAATTAATACAATGATCGTTACGAGTTTTGATAGTGAAGGTGAAAATTTTGTAGGAGATAAAACTAGCCATGATAGCATTGTTATCGAAACTGATGAAAGAATGAAAAAGATTTAAGATAACATTTTTGCTGTTGCAGGAAAAGACTGTGGATGCTGCTGTTTGTTAATTAAGACAATGACTTTATGATTTGGATGGTATAATTAAATTAGATTTAATAATATTATTAGGCACACATATAACAACATTGGTGATGAAAGTAAGGAAAAACTGATAGAAATTTCACAATAATCCTCCCTATCACACAGATTTCTATACGATCACAAAGCTATAATCTCCCACATTAAAACCTAAGGCGATCCCGCGACAAAGAAACCGAAACACAATTGAACGCGTGGTATATAGAGTCCACTAAATCCTCTATTATATCAGTAGATTAAAGGGCACTTTACTCAATATTCCCTAAAATATTGCCTCGTAAATAGACCGGTTGTAGACGTGATCAAGCTCGCCGACCGTAATCCTGTTAAAAATTGCCAAACAGAAAACGTAGAACGGAGCGCGGTTATACATCAAGTGGCTTAAAAAGAGGAAAGAAAAAACTTATACGTCCGAAAACTCGTAAATGGGGAGATGACGTCCGAAGACGGATCTCGGGCGGTCCAGGACGACAGATACGAATGGAATCGGATGGGTGTAATAGAGACTGGCGCGGTCAGGCTAAATGACCGGCATCCGGACGTAGACAAAAGCGAATCCGCCGTAATAAAGCAGGATTGATGAAAAAGCGCTAAGCCACGCCGATATAACGGACGGGCGCAAGGAGCGGGAGGATAACAACAAGCGATTACAAGTGTCAATTAAAAAAAATGTATTTCTTTAACTGAAATAATTGACAATGAGCAAAATTATTCGACTGAATGACGACAACATTTGGTGTATAATTTATTTGTGAAGATTCATAACAAGTACCAAAATTAAAAGAAAAAGACATAACGTCAACTATTTCGAAATTATTTTTATACTAGCTTTCGCCCGCGACCTCGTCCACGGGGACATTCGGAAAATCTCTGGAGGGAACCTTTGACCGGGATAAAAAGTATCCTCCGAATTAAATTATCTGTGTGCCAATATTCTGTACTGAAAGTTATTAACAGTAAATGATTTGTTTGGAAAAATCAGACCAACAACAACCTAATGGACCCGCAAATATTTTTTATTTATTTATTTATTTATTAGTTCTGTACACACAATTACAAACGGAAAAGAAAAGGACAGAAGAATTGTACAAGGGCACAACTTATTTCACACAATTTCATGTTCGTCATCGCTTCCTCCTCCAACTTGCGCGCACCCCAAAGACGTCTTCACAGAGGCTTTAATACAAAGCTATTGCTATTACTGAGATCGCGACGAGCGGGCCATCGAACACCGCCCGGCTTTGCCGGACTCACTTTACCGGGATTTCGGATATGACGTAAAGCACTCACTTAGTACGTCCACGAAATACCCTGACCGAGTTTTTCTCTTTCTATTTATTAGGATATATTCGAGGATGAAGAGATTCCAACGGATTAGATCCGGGGTGCAATATCGCTCCGGCTCGGATATTGCTCTCCTTATTGGACGATGTTAATTGTATTAAGGCTTCTGAAAGGCATTTGCTTTAAGCGCTATAACGCTGAAATTTTTTGATGTGTTGTGGTTTCAAGTTAAGTATTCATTTAAGGATTTGATGATACTATAACATTCTTTATTATTTAACGTCTTTACTTACCTTAAGCAACTATTAATAATTCCAAAAAACATACCTACTTTAAAATTTATCAGTAAACCGTTATACGATCAAAAGAAACATTAATAAACCATTCAAATCTAAAAGACGACCAAACGGCACAATTCTCTCACAGAACAAATATACCGTTCCACTGTACAATAATTTATTAACAACTCGCCAAAAAGCGGAATGGCCACAATATTTACTGTCGACCCAAAATTAGCGTTTCTTACCCATACCTTTGTTGCGAATGAAACAGAATACGGTACACAGCCTGTAGGGACACCTGCCAAGCATACGGTCACAGTAACATATATTAATAACACGTTAATTTATTAACAAGCACTGTTTATCCAGGGATTAACTGAGAATAGTTTTAGTTGAACAACAAAGGGCCGAAAGGGTTCAAAGCGAATTTCTTGCCGACATATTTACCTAAGGTGGAGGTGATAGTAATTTTACGCGCGAGAGGTCCGAGCTTTGGTTGGGAGCAAACATTGTTCTCTAGTAGGTACATGCCTTAAATTTTGCCCGTGTGAGGTTATACAACAGCAGTTTGTGGATATCAAAATCAGAAGTTTGTTTGATGCTGTTAATAAATGGTATGATGTAACTGTTGATGCGAACTTCGAGTTAACCGTCAGACTGTTAACGGGAAATTTGTGTTTGGGAAATGTTAACTTTCGCCAATGTTGCATATAGAAGCATGATAATAAGCGTGTTCTACAGTATTCACCATAGGTAGACGACATCGTTAAGAATAAACATTCACTTTAATGGGAATGCATTGGGCCGGAATCCTAAGAGTGCGGGTTCGAGTCCCGTCTGAGCCGTAGCAACGGGTAAGTCGATTTTTTTTAGTATTTTTTCAATTATATTAAGTAACTTCATATTATGTGGAAATGAAATATAGGAACGTATGAAAGGTTGAATGATTTGCAAGTATGATGTATCCGAGCGTGAGTGAATGAAAAGAAAGACGTGCGAGAGAGAGAGAGACGAATGGCTGCTACTGAAACGACGACGCGTGAGTTCTGCAAATCTTTTGTAAAAAAATAAGGTTTCTTGCAATATAACGTTTAAAACAAGGATCCTGGTTTGATTCCTCGGCCCATATATATAAAAATAGCACTGTGAATGCTAAAATCTAAGAATTCAATATTCACTTTAAGTTATATGATTGACAGTTGTTTCGAATTTAGAAGACGTGTGATGAAAATTAACATAAAATTCTAAGAAAAAAAAAACACATGAATAAATTTAATTAGCTAGAAAATGTCAAGTAGTTGAAACATTTGAAAACAATTAAATACGTATCAGCGGACTTACAATCAAGAATATCTTTAGAAGGGCATTATAAAATGGGGGACCATCAAACACTCGTTTCAAGTAACAATGATCACAAAAGGCAAAGGTCCGGAGCCGCGACGATACATCATTAATGAGACTGACCACATCTATTGTTGCACTATTTAACAACTACCCACCCGTTGAGGATTTCGTACCAAATTAAACCCAACAATTGTATAGAAAATAACGTTGGAACTCTTTGTTGGCTACACGGGAGAGAGCAAATTAAACTATTGTTACAACGAATATTAATTAATGCGAACTCTATTATTAATCTGTGAGGTTCTGCTTTTGAGCCACTTGCTGTGAATTAGTAATGTACGTGTTAACTTATTTTAATACAAGAACACTGCAATTACCAATATGATAACATTCGAATTCAACAAATTAAAGTAAACTTAATACTTTATATTATGAATGCTGTTTAAAACTCTTTTGGTTACATAATTCGAAATGTTTAAAGCACCACCCATGTTGTAATCAGAACCGTTATTTTGAAATTCCAAGCTTCCGTTGCGAAAAATAGAAAAAGAATCAGATTTCCGAGTGGGGAACCCTTCAGTTTCCTGTGAAGTGGCGTGATAATTATCCCTTAATGATCGTTCGGAGTCTCCATCGGCATGGCCTCAGTATTAATTCCATGCATTGACTGTAGGTTCATACTTGAAGCGATTTTATTAAGCGTTTAGAAAAAAAAAATATAATTTAAATTATGGTTCACTCTTAAAGCACAAAAGGTGTCTTTAATACAAGCTCTCTATAATTAACTGCGCAAGGAGTTGCACAAGGATGTCAATTAGGTCCAAAACTATTCTTAATCATTATTAAATATGACTTATTTAAAGACGAAAATGCCGCAAAACAACAATATTAGAGTATTGTCAGATAGATGTACATAATTATAAGAAATATGAAAGATGTTCAAAGTCTGTACATAGCGAACGGAAGTGCGCTTTCGAGTCGATTGTTTCACGAGATTTTAATAACGGTGCAACGCAAAGACGAAGTCGCGGGGCATTGTTGACTTCAAGATGGTGGGCACTCGTTGTCGTCAGCCCCCCGACAGTGTTACAGTTTGATTTTATTAAGTCTAGCATCTATTACGTTTCTCAAACTTTAAGTATGTAGGGATTGTAGCCTGTAGGGATTTAATCGTATCTGTATCATGTAATAATGTGTTTTTAGTCTTATATTTTGTAAAAATAATATTCATTTTATTGACTATGACTGACTAAATGGATGTGTTGTTGACTACAACTGTGATTGAACATTATAAAATGGATGACTCATCAGAATGCTCATTTAGGCCTTTTCAGGGATGTGAAATATAAAATCAATACTAAGGAATGGAACATGTTTAGATATCGTTATATTTTTGTTGATGCTTAATGTTTCGTAATTACGGCTTAAGATATTATTATCGAAATTGAAAGCTGTAAGTGCACATAATACTTTGGCTCAAGTGATAATCCATTCCATTAAATGACCACATTATCACAAACCCGAAATCAGCTTCAATCTTCTTAGATATTAAGTCTTCACACAATACACTCTCGCTAATAATCTTCTATATTTATAAAATCGTAAACTGAATGACTGACTGACTGACTGACTGATCTATCAACGCACAGCCCAAACCGCTCGGCCTAGAGACTCCAAATTTGGCACGTAGGTTCCTTATGAGGTCTAGGGGTGCACTAAGAAAGGGTTTTTCAAAATTCACCCCCTAAGGGGGTAAAAAAGGGGATCAAAGTTTGTATGAAAGTCCCTCAGTTTTTTAAGCTAGGATCTTCAAATTTTGTGTTTAGACTGACCATTGAAAATAAATGAATACGGGTCTCAGCGTTTTTCAAAATTCTACCCCCGAAGGGGTCAAAAGGGGGATGAAGTTGTGTATTGAAGAAAATCCTTTATTTTCGAAGTAAAAATCGCTAAATTTATAATTTAGGCTTATGGATAGAAATCTTACGAAACGTATATTGTTATTGTTAGTATTTAAACCCCTATTAGGATGAAATGGGGGTGAAAAGGGGTAAAAAACCCCAAAAATAGATATGGATGTCGTTATTGGGGTTTTCTGGGATGACGATTGCAAAAATGACATTTATTTTGAAGTCCAACACGGTGGACATGATTTGACCCCTAAAGGGGTAAAAATGGGGTTCAAATTTTGTATGGAAAAATAATATAAAATAGACATTACAAGTTTAAACTTCGTTGGAGCACATCTAAAAATAAATAGGCAAACATATATTTTGTAATTTTGAAAATCAACCACTTAGGGGTAAATGGGTGAGTAAACATAAAAATCAATATGGATGTCGTTTTTGAGGTTTTATGGGATGGTGATTGCGAAAATGAGATTTATTTTGAAGTCCAACACGGTGGACATGATTTAACCCCTAAAGGGGTGAAAATGGGGTTCAAATTTTGTATGGAAAAATAATATGAAATAGACATTACAACTTTAAAATTCGTAGGAGCATGTCTAAAAATAAATAGGCAAACATAATATATTTTGTTATTTTGAAAATCCTCCCTTAAGGTGTAAATGGGGTAAGTAAACATGAAAATCGATGTGGATGTCGTTCTTGAGGTTTCATGGGATGGTGGTTGCGAAAATGACATTAATTAAAGTCCAACACGGTGGCCATGATTGGACCTGGACATGCACATCCAGGGGACGGGGACAGGGACAGGGACGGGACACGGGGACGGGGACGGGGACGGGACGGGAACGGGATCGGGAACGGGAACGGGGAAGGGGACGGGACGGGAACGGGAACGGGACGGGACGGGAACGGGAACGGGAACGGGATCGGGATCGGGATCGGGAACGGGGAAGGGGACGGGGACGGGACGGGAACGGGAACGGGAACGGGAACGGGAACGGGAACGGGAACGGGAACGGGAACGGGAACGGGAACGGGAACGGGAACGGGAACGGGAACGGGAACGGGAACGGGAACGGGAACGGGAACGGGAACGGGAACGGGAACGGGAACGGGAACGGGAACGGGAACGGGAACGGGAACTGGAACGGGAACGGGAGCGGGAGCGGGAACGGGAACGGGAACGGGAACGGGAAAGGGAAGCCGTACCTAAAGCGTAAAATGGCTGGTCGGATCCTGGTTGAAGGTTCCCTAAGGATTTTGAAGGTTCCCTAAGGATTTTCTGTAATATCCACGCGGACGAAGTCGCGGGCAGAAGCTAGTCACCAATAAATACTGTCATCAAAAGCACATCGCATGACATCTCAAGTAGCACTTACCATTATCCAACTATGGCGAAACTATCCAGCTATCAAATTATCGTCCATTAATAGGATCCCTTCATCTACCACAAGACTATTAGACTCTTTGTGCTCCCATCGTGCCGTACGTTTAGTGCCGATAAATAACGCCATTACCTGTTCAAGGGACGTAAAGCATCTTCACGAACAATACGCAAATGTGGGACGCTATTAAATCTATTATGAACGGGGTGAGATGCCGGTCGCCGTTTATTACGGGCTAGAAGTGTGTACAATAAAGTGCCACTTGAGGTAGTGTCGCGAATTTTGACAGGTTACACAATTCTTAATTTTGAAGACATTTTACCTGATTGCAATATATACCCAGAGAGAGGCAGTCAACATTCGTTAAGATCTCTTAAAATATGTTCAAACTACGTTTCTGTTAAGATTTTTGTATCCCATGTTAACTTGATAAATACAATTTTTGTATTCTCCAGTTATTAAACATGTAGTCAAATTAAAACTTTAAAGATCGTTTGATAGTTTAAAAATCTCTCAACTTTTAGTATAGTACATCGATGATGTAATAGTATTGTCGCATCCAGCGCTAAACATTTTTGCAGAGGCAGTCAGCAGGGGCAATTATCCGGATCTCGGACACAACAGCGCAGACGTCCTCCAGTCACAATGGCTGCCACTCGAGGTCGCACCGTAACGAATCCACTACTATCAACCGGTCCCTTTCGCGAAACTGGCACGGAATTGTTTGTGAGACACTACGCCACTACCGTTAATGATGTATGGTAGAGGTTCATTAGCTACAGCGCTTCGCACCTTTGCTTGTTCTAATGTTTTTGTTGTTCCGATACAGCACTAATGAGCAGCATCGAAATGGCACTAATGGAAGTTTGCGATGATAATGAGATTCGAATAATTTTATATGATGCCAGTTTCAAGTTGGTATAAGCAACCTCGACGATTTTGATAACTGTAAAAGCATGCTTAATTACAAAAATATGAACCAGACTGATAATTGGAAGTTATTTTATTAAAAATTAAATTATAATAAAATCAAAAGTATTGGATATTCGTGGTGAAAACGTTAAGGTGGTACCCCTGAGCGAAAGTGGCGCCACGGTGATTTATATTTAATATTATAATTCTAATACACAATTTTAAAAATGTTTATCGTGGAGATTTTAGGGCCCACAGTCTAGTATTTTTAGACGGTATCGTTACATTCCCTCGTAGTCACTGCTAGAAGTAGATAGCAAAACTGCTAAAAGTGGCCGTTTTTGACACATTTCACCACCTTCACACCTTCTAAAAATACTAGACCATGGGCCCTAAAATCTCCACGATAAACATTATTAAAATCTTTTTCTATTAATAACTTATTTAATAAAAACCTCTGAGGGCGCCACTTTCGGTCATACAACCGCCTTAAATTTAGAAAATATACGGGAAGAGATAGAGATACAATTTTGTAGCAAATATGCAAAATGGCAGAAATCTAAACGTGAAAAAGCAATTAATGATACATCAAAAGCCCCCGGACAAATGTCTACCAATCTGTCAGCCAGCTAAAATAATGAACCCCTCTTAGAAAAACTCCGGACATCGTGTACACCAATTACTCCTTATCGAAAATGCACAAAGGTGACAAGCGAACAATGGCTATTGCCTGTATCCCCGCAATCCATCACCCGCCGATTGTTCGCCCCGGTCGAGGCTTGATCATTATTTAAAATATAGATGAGTGTGTTTTCTTTCCAATGATCGAGACCACGATCAAGGGGGAACACAATGGTCTTTGAGAGCGTCGCCCGTGGCGAGGCGTGGCGGAGGACTAGTCGCTATTTGTATTAGTAAATTGAAGGTATAGGTACTGTCCACTCTATTCAGGTCCCCGAGTTTACATTCCTCGACTCCCTTTCGGAGGCTTTTGGGGTTCTTTTCTTAGTAAAAAAGGGGATTAATTTTTAAACATTTTAGGTAAAGAATCAATGCTTTACGCAACAAGTAAATTGTCATTATGCCAAAATCGATGTTTTAAACAAAAGTCAGGACGAAAACTCAAAATTTTGTAGAATGAAAAATGGAACCAAATAGAAACGAAACGGTCGACCAAACCACCGTTCATAAAAGTAGTGGGTGGTACCGAGGGGGATCAATTAAGGTGGTCTTTGTGAACATTCTATCGGCGCGCAATGAAAAGAGTTGTGATTTTCTTTGATATGAGGAGACGCGGTTTGCCGAGTGAGAAATCAAAGGGCTTCATCTTGACGCATGACGAGTTTTATTAAGATTTAATGCCGGCAACGACACTCGGAGGCGGGAAAAGAACGAGTCTCAAGTATTCTGTCGCGATGTACGTTTTACATGACGCCATTTTGGATCCGCGAGTGCAACGCGGCAAACTGAACGCGATCCCTCTCGCGCACTTCATATAAAAGTGTGCATTTTAAATAAATTGTAATTTGAATGAGAAGAGCATTTTCACGAAAGACGCGGAAGCGTTTTGTGTTAACTCCTCCGTGCTCAGTTTATGATAGGTACTCACTATTATTTTTGTGCTTATTGCACGTTTGAACTTTTGCAACAATGAGATAAAAAACAAGAAAGGGGATACCTAATAAAAAAGACAACTTGCATATTTTATTTATACAAAACATAAGGTACGCCTATCTCCTATCCCATCATCCCATACAAAAATCACTTCTTTCCACTAGCTGCGATTCTTACATTTTCATGCGTCATCTACCAAAACTATAAAAATGAGGTCCCTATCAAACCCAAACTGCCGGCCGATCACAATGTACAGTAAAACATCTCAGCATGATGAGATAATGAACATTCATGGGCATACATATTCACACAGCGGAGTAAATAGGGGCAAGGGGGGAGGGCCGTCTTAGCAGCGCTTTGAGCTTGCAGAAACGAGAACTGAACTGAACGCTATACTTCACAATATTCAATTTCATTAATGTTGCACTGAAAGTGGAGATGGATTATAAAACGCCACCTTTTTGTTGCAAAATGTTTACTTTGAACGAAGAGTTGCTTGACAGTTTTACTATTTTTATTATAAGATTTATCTTTAATACTGTGTACAAATAATATTATTCTCATAAACTACTTATAGTCATCATATAGTTTTTATATGTCTGCGAAGCACGTGGGGGAATGTTTAGACTTTTTTTGTAAAGAAATCTATATGCACACTTTTATTTACCTAATGGCAATTAATTTATAAAATCCTTGTCTTACAGAGTTATCAAATCGATTTTCAACTATTTAACAAATAAATCCTGAAAAAAACAGTATTTACTGAAATAACTAGTGAAGTATAAAATATGTTTTTTTTATTCTCACGTTCAAACTGTTTGACTATCCAAAGGGATTTTCGCTTACCAAGCCATTGTATGGCTTGGCTACTGCTAAATATGGCAATTACTCAATACCTTAAGGCTGTCCCAACAGAAACCCGTTAAGTACACTTCGCAGAATAACTCATCCATGTATTGGCGTATCAGACAATACTCCAGAGATACTGCTAATAACTTATGACGTCAGCAATGTGCAGTTAATTCAGAAGGTTCGTTACGAAGGGACGAGATATATTGTCTCGAAGGGCTTGTTTATCTTCTTGTGTTTGAGCAGTGTGTATTCGATGGGTTAAGTGAAATCATGGACTATGATGAAGATTATTACTATTAAGATGTAGAGGTATTATGTTTGGACTATAAAATGCCCTTTGATTAGAGATATCAAGTTAAGCATAGTAACAAAACAAGAGAGGTAATATCGATGGAAACTGAAATAGCCAAACTTAATTTAAACCCAAATAGATTTTCCAACCCAATCTACGTTCCTCGCCTAAGTCGGCATTAAAATCCCCACTAAGACTTTACACAATCAATAAATCACCAACAGACACCTTCCACACACTATCGGGACATTATTAATTAAAATCTTCGGAAGGAAGCCCGCACCTGTCCCAAGGCTCCAGTCGGGTTAGCCAAAGAAGGGCCAATTCGCCTCGAGCGAGCAAATCCTTTTGAGGGACTTAATCCGGTCCTCGAAGGACCAAGTATCGATACAAGAAGCTTGATAGATGTGTGATGTTAAATTTGGGGTTGTAATTAACTGAGGTAATTTTGTTGCGGTTGGAGAAAACCTATGTAAGTATAATAAATAACTATGGTACAGTACACCCATACTTCCATAAAAAAAATATTAACATAAACCTAAACAAGTGGTGAGACAACCCTAGTAAGTAGATTTGATTTGATACACTTGTGTTAGGGATATCTCGCTAAAACCCTTGAACCTTAAAATATGTTAATAATACTTAGGTACTATAAAAGTATTTTAAACAATTATTTTTATTTTAACTATTTTTATTTTTATTTTTATGGTTTAATTTGGTTTTTATTTTATTTATGATTATTTCGCGACATTTTTAATTTATTATCAGACTCAAGACCCATCTCTAATTTGCATACCAATGTTATTTGGTTAAATGTGAGAAACAAATCCAATAAATGTTATAATCTTGTACTGACCACATTTAAAGCAATAAAGAATTATTTCATTTCATTTCATTTCAAGATAAAGGTAAATTAATTAAAAGAACAACAATTTGCAAAAAGGTAAGTTTGCCTGGTTGTGTGTGTATACTTCCATACTTATAACTATGGCATGTTGCATCAATTTTGGGTAGCTGTTCCAGTTTCAATTAGTGAAATTGATAATATAACTTAACAATAGTATAACTTATTGTTAACTTAATATTATAAAAAGTTATTATATTAGTTATATTATGACTTCAAGCTGAATTGCACTTAAAACTTAAGTATATGCGAAAACCTAACAACCAAAATAGTTTGAATTGTTTTCGATTCTTAGACAACAGGAATAATTGGACCCTAAAAACCGACTTCAAAAAAAGGAGGTATTCAGTTTGTATGTATGTTTCTTCGCGATTATCTCACGTTTGGCTGAGCCGATTTTTCTACCTAAATAATATATCTACGCTACCTAATACAGAAGGTACTTACACTAAAAATAAAAAAATAAAAAATTGTTTGAAAAACAAAAAAACCGACTTCAAAAAACCTGCCTCTAAAAAAAGCAAGAAATAATATACAAATCATTAGATACGCATTATCATTGTTATAATAAAACACGTCTATTAAAGTCGGGTGGGGCTGGAGTACCTACATCTTCCTCTTTTTTATTCTAAAAGCCCCACCCGACTTCAATTGACGTGTTTTATTATAACAATGATAATGCGTATCTAATGATTTGTATATTATTTCTTGCTTTTTTTAGAGGCAGGTTTTTTGAAGTCGGTTTTTTTGTTTTTCAAACAATTTTTTATTTTTTTATTTTTAGTGTAAGTACCTTCTGTATTAGGTAGTGTAGATATATTATTTAGGTAGAAAAATCGGCTCAGCCAAACGTGAGATAATCGCGAAGAAACATACATACAAACTGAATACCTCCTTTTTTTGAAGTCGGTTAAAAAGACTACACAAAGGTATCCCTTCCCCAACAAAAAAATTTGTCAAGTTAGTTGATTTAATATCATAGTATTTTCAGGATTACTTGTAAACTACTGAACCGATTTGAAAAAAAATTAAATGGGACCATCTCGCAAGAAAACTCAATCGAACAAAAAAAGAATTATCTAAATCGGTCCATAAATGTCGAAGATACGCGCGAACAACGATAAAAAAAAAAAAAAAAAAAACATACAATCGAATTGAGAACCTCCTCCTTTTGATGAAGTCGGTTAAAAACATCATGAGTTGAGAGACTTGAGAGAAAACACATAATAATGCAGAACATTAAGAATATATTACCTCTACTTTACTAAGTTAATAATTAACTTGATTGTAAGTGGGAGAAAAATAAGTTTCAAACAACCATCGCCGAATAGGAACAAGCGTTAACTAGTTGCCAACTCCATCGTTAAGTTCCAGACAACCAATCTGCTAGGTTGCGATAAATAAGCCCACAATCGGAACAAATGGACAGGCGGCAAATTAAACTCAAAGGCACTACATTTCGATTCACATACATTAGGTACATCGATCTAACACGTCCAAACAGAACCCGGCGAAATGCTCGCAAACACGCGACCGTCTCAAGGAAACCTCCCTAAATCTAAAAGGCTGAGGTGAACTGAATTCAAACCCCTGGTGGTAGAATTAAAGTTTCCTTTCAATTGGGATTGCTTTCGGGAAAGGTAATAAAGGACATTCGTTAGACCGTCCTGTAAGGCAATATAACTTTGGGATTGGACCACTGGGCAAAATGTGAAGTATGTTAGAAACAAAGAATGTGACATCGATTTAACTTAATGCTTCAACTACAAATATTGTTTGGGAAACTGTAAGACACATTATAGCGTAACTACCTATATAAATAACAGCGTTTTAGCAGATATTATTTAAGAGGATTGTCAGGCAAGTGGTCTCCATACAAACGGCGATAACGTTTCCCACTCTCTAAATCTTAACCTACAGCAATGAATTTTTGGTATGTTTTTGAAATGCCTAAAAACTAGGGCTGTACGTTTTGATTTTTAAAATATTCATTGTAGATTTGAAAATATTGGCACTTCTGTGTTTTGTATGAAATCACTAAAATGCAAATATTTCGAAATCTATTATAGATATTTAAAAAAATTAAACGTACAGCCCTAGTATTTAGGCATTTCAAAAAAATACCAAAAATTAATTACTGTAGGTTAAGGTTTAGAGGGTGGGAAACGTTATCGCTGTTTGTATGGAGACCGTTTGCTTGACAATCCTCTTAACGGAGACGAGAAAATATTTATTAGTCGACCGAGCGAGCGCGAAGCGTTTCTGTTACTTATATTTATTCTGTGGCTTGGGCAAAAATCCTTTCATACGTCCGTCTGGCTGTCCGTCTGTTGTCCTCATCTACAGCATCTACAGGTTGCTCTTCTCAACCGAAAATGAAATTTCGTGAGCCGGTTCGATAATTAACATTGGAAATGTTTTTTTTGTCGATTCAGTTTTTTGAAGTTTTTTGGGAAAAAAACATACTTATTTCACCTAGTGACTCGGTAGCTCAGCGGTCAGAGCATTGGACCGGATATCCAAAAGTCGCGGGTTCGATTCCTGTCCGTTAATTAATCTGGCACGAGTAGTATTTTTTCTAGTATATTATATAGTATTAAATTTTATCTATTTAAAAAAATATTAAAATGTCACAAATGCGAGCTCAACAGCTCACAGTAAGTATTTTCTTTGAAACAGACAGGTTATCAATGACACATGTATTCGATTACACAATGTGTTACATAAAAGTACAATCTTCAAAGGCCATTTTACCACACAGCTCCCACAACATAAGTATTTTCTTCCACTTTAATGTTACAGATTTAGTCGTTACAGTCCGGTGTTAAAGCATCCCTCCTTAATGCGGCAAGGCCAAAAACAAAACAATTCGATGCTCACCTCCTCGCGTCCGGTCCCGTACAGTAAATTTACATTCCCCACCATCCATCCAGAAGTCCATCCGGGTTGGTAATAAAACGATCTTAAGGCACGGAGGAAAACGTCTTACGGCCAACGGAACAATGCACGAATTGATAGCGATTATAACAAAATTATTCTAAGATTTGGGTGTGCGCGTATGTATGTCGGCGTAAACTCTATACAAGAATGTGCGTGTGTGTGAATCCAGAAGCGTCAAAGAGAAGTCTTCATCACGCTACATCATAAGCAAACACACACAATTTTGTCCGTCGTTTTTTTTTTTTTTTTTTTTTTTTTCTTTTTTTTTTCATATAATAGTTGGTATAATTTCTGTAAAAACTCTGCAATATACGTACGTACAACTTTAAAACCAGCAGCTGAGCAGTCTCTTGCTTGATGCAGCATGGTGTAAGGTGGTGCAAGAAGTATTTTTGTCAATCTCGATGACTATAAAACAGAAGTGTCAAAGTCTAATTTTCGTCTTGATAATGGTTCTAGTTTATTTGAAAATTTAGAAGGGCTAAAAATAAAACGATGACAGGGACTCGGCTGAAAATCAGTGTCTGGTTCCTCGGAACTATCACTACTGAGCTGAGTTCCTTTTCAGACTGCCATGCCACTGCTGCACACTCCGGTACGGTATTATCTTGGACAATGTGTTTAGTTTTTAAGTTATCTTTTTTAAGTTTTTTTGCATTTTCTTAAGTGTTCCTGTTGTGTGTTGTAGTGGTTTACCACACACTTACGGTATGGGTCACAACATACTATACTTGCATTCTGTTATAATAGTTGGGAACAAGGCAATGATGTAAATCAAAGTAATGCATTATTAGATTATGTATTTCGCTGATCACATGAATAGGTGAACATGTTTGGTATACATCATCATCATATTCCATATGAATAAAACAATTATCTATCTATCTAAATCGCTAGCTCTTACTAATTGCAAGAGCCTAAAACCGGCCTCTCGCGCCCAAGATAGACGCCGAAGGCCACCAATTCTCGGCCCTGTTTGCAGTATGATGCTATCTTGTAATTGTGACAATATTTGCTTTGCATTTATGTGAAGGCCCAGGTTAATTGGTAAGCACAGATTAAGGTCTAAAGTGTGGGCGAAGTTTGGGACAAAATTAATATTGAAGTTCGGCCACTTTGATTTTGTTTATCGATGTAATGGTTGTTTAAGCAGTTTATTTGTTTAATCATCTCAAACATGTAGGTGTTACAACTCTTAATTTTCATCTTTTTACGCTTTTCATAACGAGACTTCTAGCTTAAGTACAAGGATAGTAGACATGGTTACTGCACAAGGCTCCTCCAAAAAACTCCATGGTTCACTAGCATACCAATTTCCTAGATATAGATTTTGATTGTTCGATGGGTCAATGTAAAGGAGATATTCCTTATTCTTTAGGGTCGGCTTAGGATGCCATCGTTGTTTCTTATTTCCATAACTCTTTCTCTTGGAATCAAAACAATAGTAAAATTGATCTGATCAATTTATTTAAGTAAATGTCCCTGCAACTCTCCTAATAGTTTAAAATACAATACTCATCGACGCATCCTATTAAGGTACACCTCTTAAGTCCATTTGAGTCCATAATCTTGAAGACCTCATCTCAATAATCGTCGGGTAACTCTAACGAAGTACTTTTCGGGATCAAGGTTCTCAAGTCAACCCCTTGACCACCACCTACATCCGGGGCACAGAGCGGTCACTATAAATCGGCCAATGAGAAGTAGTGATTTAATCGGGAGAGTCCCTCAGGAAGCCCATTAAATCGTATGGTCAAAGGATAATTAATTCCGTGGTAACGTCCAAGTGAGATTAATGACGGTCTCAGAATTGACCTCTTTCCAATGTTACGTGTTCATTGTTTTGGAGATTGATGGAGATTGCGCCCGCTAACTATATCGAGGTTTATGGGCCTTGAAACACTGAGTGGATTGGCGGTATTGTATTGTAATAAATAAAGTGGCAAAGAAAACTTACGCAATTACTACTGACGTGGGATGAGGTAATACAGAATGGGTGTGTGAGTAGAGTTACATCAATTTTAGTTCTATTGTTTTGGTTCAAAATATTGAGTTATGCTTGTTAGACGTAACTGAAGTAGGTACTTACACTTCTTTACCTATTATGTCTGTTTCAACAAAATGAAATAAATAATTAAGTTTGTAGATTTTTTACATTTTTAGAACTGTTTGATTGAAAATTAGCTTATTTTAATATCGCAAATAATTATATCATTCCTTTTTAATCAATAGTAATAGCAACTATTAAATCGCACATGATAATCAACATGAATTTTGAGTTATTTATATATTCAGAATCAGCATTTTTTTCCTCTACAATCTGGAAAACAGTCATAACTCTAAGTCGTTTGGATTGCATTTTAAGACAGTCTTGCCTGTTACCGAGGCTACCGAAACATCAGATTGTGTTGCATCTCGAGTTAACACACCGTTCAGTTAAGCAACGTTCGCAAGGGTCGGTCATGGGATGGGTGACCAAAAATGTATTATCTCGAGCTCCTCCGTGCTTCGGAAGGCATGTTAAGCCGTTGGTCCCGGCTGCATTTGCAGTCGTTAACACCGTTAACGCGTGGTGGGTTATGGCCCGTCCTCCTTACCACCCATAAGGAAGGCCTATGCCCCAGCAGTGGGGACATCAAAAATGGCTAATTGACATGCTTCTTTACCTATTATGTCTGTTTCAACAAAATGAAATAAATAATTAAGTTTGTAGATTTTTTACATTTTTAGAACTGTTTGATTGAAAATTAGCTTATTTTAATATCGCAAATAATTATATCATTCCTTTTTAATCAATAGTAATAGCAACTATTAAATCGCACATGATAATCAACATGAATTTTGAGTTATTTATATATTCAGAATCAGCATTTTTTTCCTCTACAATCTGGAAAACAGTCATAACTCTAAGTCGTTTGGATTGCATTTTAAGACAGTCTTGCCTGTTACCGAGGCTACCGAAACATCAGATTGTGTTGCATCTCGAGTTAACACACCGTTCAGTTAAGCAACGTTCGCAAGGGTCGGTCATGGGATGGGTGACCAAAAATGTATTATCTCGAGCTCCTCCGTGCTTCGGAAGGCATGTTAAGCCGTTTGTCCCAGCTGCATTTGCAGTCGTTAACACCGTTAACGCGTGGTGGGTTATGGCCCGTCCTCCTTACCACCCATAAGGAAGGCCTATGCCCCAGCAGTGGGGACATCAAAAATGGCTAATTGACATACTGTTTTGCTTGTTTATTTTTACTCGGCGGCTCGGTAGCTTAGTTAGAAGAGCATTGGACCGGACATCCAAAGGTCGCGGGTTTGATTCCCGCTTGAGAAAATGATCTGGCAACGAGTCTATTTTTTTAGATAAAAGAAGTATCAGCAATGTATATGAATATAATACCACTATTACAATACACATCACATCGAAAAGTAGGCAGATATCCAAGACTAAGTGTTGGCAACACAAAAAATATTAAAAAATTAAATAAATAGATTTAGGCCAGTGATGAAATATGGGATGGACTGGACGAGGCCCTTGTGTCCAAATGACAGAAGAGCAGACTTTCAAGGGAAGCTGTGGTAAATTTATAAAAACACCGTAATTAACTACTTAACAAATTACGTGTATGTTTGTTTCTATGAACTAAATAAAGGCTTATAAAAATATTATTTTTAATTTCAAAAAGAGTAAAATATTTTTTACGTAAATCCCCCAACAAAGTGATGTAGGTAGGTACTATTCATATTTAATCCACCTATTCATAAACTTAGATTATTTATATGTCTAGATAGTCTTACGCTTTTGACATATTAAACAAAACAGGCCAACTTTTTTAAGTTGGTGTGCATTTTTAGCATCATCGTGTCCAAAGAAAGAGTATTGTAATAAAAACTATGGCCGGGTCACACTACTGACAATGTGTGTTTTGGTTTTTTCGACGCTTTCGTGCACTTCGAATGTCTATCTATCTAGACATATAAATAATCTAAGTGCATAAATTACAAACGCAAGAAAAATCCGTCGAAGGTGCCAATACCTGCCCCGAAATGAACTAATATTTAGTTTGCGTGGTTGTGGTTAATTATGTTAATAGTTGTTTAGTTAGAGGGATGGCAATGGAAGCCTCTGACGGATTTTTCTCAAGTTTGTAATTTACGAATAGGTGGGTAAATTAAATCCGTTATTACAAAAGATTTTTAAACACTGTTTAACTAAACACATGTTTAAATAAATGTGATGCTGTCTCTGTCAAACAATATTGTCAAAAAAGTGACAGCATCACATTTAAACAGGTGTTCAGTTAAACAGTGTTTTAAAATCTTTTGTAATAATACGGTTTACCTACATCGTAGAAAATATTGTATTCTTTTTTAAACTAAAGAGTAACAATTTTAACTGTCATGGGTTTTTCATTTTTTTTAATTTTACTTTTTATTTTAGAATTCATATTCTAAAATAAAAAGCAAAATTCATACGTATCTACTATAAAAACCGCATCTAAATATGGGAAAATGATAACTTCAGCGCCCCCTAGAGGGTAAACTCCAAAACACATATCTAAGAACCATCGCTGATAACCTACCCACCCACAATGAAACATGTCTAAGAACCTGCTCTGAAATGAAACCTTTTGAATGCAAAAAACCGCATCTAAATCAGCCCAGTTATTTCCGAGGAAAATGGTAACAGATAAACACACAAACAAAGAAACAACCTCTAACCACCTCCGTTCCATTCCGCCTGTCGTGGGTAAAAAAATAGACACTAATCAACAAAATCATTGGCTCCCGGCTCCTTATCCCAATTTATTTGTACGGTGCAGTACTTCTTTCTCTTCTATTCTTTTCTGTCACCAGTCATTGTCATCTCAAACTTAAAACTTTCATTTGTATTCACTTCTCAAGCTTACGCGCTCACTAGACATGAAATAAAACACTTTTAACGGATACTAGCACGGGTTTATTGAAAGTACTTTAGTAATTAGTTGGTTTGATTTTTTATTTTCCCAACGTTTCGACACCTTTGCAGCTGCCGTGGTCAGTTCAGTCACAATCAGTTTGGTCACTTCAGTCCGCCCGTGACCAAGGCAGCTGCAAAGGTGCCGAAACGTCGGGAAAATAAAAAATCTAACCAAATACAAACTAATTACCAAAAGTACTTTCAATAAAACCGCGCTAGTATCAGTTAAAAGTGTTTTATTTCACTTTCATTTGTATTAAAACTTCGATCAAGAATATCCTAGATAACGCTTCACGAACTAAAACAGAACTCAAAAATGGCACCTCAAATAGCGTCCCACTTACAAACTTGGCGCTTATTTTGTACATAATAAATAACCTCTTATTTTGTACAAACTCACATTTTATATTACTTGTTATGTACAAAATAAGCTTATTTTGTACAAAACCACATCTTTTATTACTTACTTTGTGCAAAATGAGCGCCCAGTTTGTTAGTGGGACGCTATTTGAGGTGACATTTTTGAGACTCTGTCCGGACATCTAGGGTATTCTTGATCGAAGTATTAAAAGTATAAAAAATATTGTATAATTATTGTTATGCAATGCCAAAAGTAAGTTAATTAAATGAATTTACAGTGGCGGTCACATAATTAAGGACACCAGTCGATTAACATACAAACAAGCTAACTTTGAATCCTTGGTTCTCCGCCAAGGATTGACCTAGCTGTGAACTGATGATGGCCATCCAGGCAGTGAATGAATCTGAATTTCCTCCATTTACTCCCTAGATAGCCATCATCAGATCACAGCTTGGTCAATCCTTAGCGGAGAACCAAGGGTTTAAAGTTACCTCGTTTGTATGAAAATTGACTGGTGTCTTTAATTATGTGACCACCACTGTATATACTGTTAAAGCTGCACTTCATCAGTAAATAGGATTTTTTTTATGGATAAAGCTTTCCCTTAATTGGTACTTTATATGTCAAATATTTCACGAGCCAGACATACAAGTTGTAGAGTTTTATACTCTGAATTAGAAGCAGGTGCATTTAGTTCGGCCAAAGCACTCTAGTTTAGAATTGTAATTAATTAAAATATCTTAGTTAAATACTTATTGAGGTAAGGCCAGCTGTTAAGTGTCAAAATAGGAAAGCAGCTTTACCCGTAACAGTTTTTACCGAACAATATGAAGGATGGAACCATATTGAATTGTTATTTTGTGAAGTTTTTACTTAAGGGTCCTCTAATTATGTACTTAGTGTATTACAATTACAATGTAGGTATATTAAAGTTACAACAAAATTTTATGGGCCATATTTAGCCAATTTTTTCTAGAATTTGCACCTTGGCATGAATTATGAGTAAATTTTACTTTAATACCTAAGTTACAATAAACAGAATAACCACAATCGGGTGTAGAAAGATAATTTATAAGCAATTCTTTCAAATTTAATAATCAACAAAAATTTCAGTTTCATGTAAACATAACCTCAAAATTTTGGTTACTTGATTTCATGCCGACATCTTAGTTTTATTTATTTTTATTGAATATAAATACACAAATAGGTACCTGATATGGTGTTTCATCTCCGTGTTCCTCCAGCTGGTTCAGATTAACACAAAACAAACAGTTTTCACTATAATTCCAGACGTAAAGGACATCGTCCTTTAATTCCATCAAATTGCGCAATTTACTGCTATCTTCAATTTTTAAGTCCTTGAACATTTTATGACCGGCCAATTTAGTTTCGTACAAACGTGAATCCATTTTATAAATCGTAATAATAACAAATTGTTTTGAGAAAAAACCTCCAAATTATTACCGTACCGTCAAGTAAACCAACTTTGACATTGACAATAGAAGCATTCCAGCAGGCTAACCGCTGGGTCATCGATCACCACAGTATAGTCCAGCCACACACGCAATAATATTGAACAATATTATGATTTAATACTGACATAATCCCCAATACCGCCCGCAAACACACAATATTATTGTCAATATCCAAATTATTGCTAATGATATTACGTGTGTGCGGTTAGCCATACATTTTGACATGGAAAGTCGTCCCAGCCAGTTTTGCCATCGCCAGTCGTCCGCATGGAGCTCGCGCAGATCCTTCTCAACCTCGTCTCCCCAGCGGTATCTGCCTGCCTAGCATGACCGATTTATATCGCGTGATAAAGCGTTTTATCACGTTTAACTGTCAAAAAGACAAAGGAGTTTGATAGTTGAGTGTCAATAAAATGCAATATCACGAGATATAAATCGGTCATACTAGGCAGGCTGGGACGCCCAACCGGCCGACGGCCGTTTGGCCGTCCCAGGTACGCACGTTTCACGGTACGATCTTCATCCATCCTCTCGAGGTGGCCGAGCCAGCGAAGTCTGTGTGCTTTTATTTCGCCTATGATGTTTGGCACTGCCATCTGGTCTTCCAGCTAGCTGTTTTTCCTCCTTCTCCACAATCCGTCTTGTGTTACTGGCCCCAGAATCTTCCTCCAGATCTTTCTCTCCGCCACCAAGACCATTGGTCTCTTCTTTGAGTGTCAGTGTCCATGCCTCACATCCGTACATCAATATGGGTCTTATTACGGATTTGTATATGCCGATTTTTGTGCGTTTACTAAGAAGTTTGAACACTAACACACTATGTAAGGCTGCACTACAACGGAGGGCGTTCTGTATTCTGGTGTCTATTTCCTCTTCCCTGGTGTTGGTAATGTTGGTATCCGTTACGGTGCCTTTTCAGTCCGGTTTTCCAGCGCTGTATGTTCTCCTCTACAGGTCGCATTTCTCAACCGATTCTCGCGAAATTTTGTGAGCAGATTTAAAAATAATGTAGAATTTCTTTGTCACGCCAGTTTTATGAAATTGTTCAAAATGACGGAGAAATGTTAAAAAACATATTTCAGTCCGGCTTTCCAGTGTTGTCTGTTTTCATCTACAGGTTGCATTTCTCAACCGATTCTCGTGAAATTTTGTAAGCAGATTTGAAAATTGTATAGATTTTTTTGTCAAGAAAGTTTTTTTTTTTAAATGGCGGAGATAATGTATAAAAAACATATTTCAGTCCGAATTTCCGGCACTGTCTGTTCTCCTCTACAGGGGGCTTACCATCAGCAAATAACAAAACCGTTCAGTTCAAAAGCAGGCCTTAAACAGGGCTGTTTAAGCCCTGCTTTCATACTAACCGTTGAGGTCATAGTACGAAAAAGTTAGGCAGTTCAATATAAGCCCTGCTATAAGAGCTCATAGTAAGGCCCCAGGTCGCATTTCTCAACCGATTCTGGTGAAATTTTGTGAGTAGGTTCGATAATCATAACTGTTTAGTCAAGCCAATTTATCGAAATTTATGAAAAAAATATTCACCCATTTTGAAAAATGATGATTTGAAATATCGGCGGTAGATGGCGCTGTATTTTTCCGATTTTTCGAAAGATGTTCGTGCTACGTTTAGATCGTGCGTAAACCAACATCGAATGCAAACAAAAACACCAAATTATTCGGTGTTGGTTTACGCACGATCTAACTCCTGAGGATGCTCCGGGTTGGGGCGAAACACGTGTAGAGTGGCCTAATTGGTGAAGGTGCAAGGTGTGTTGCTGTCTTAATGCAGGTATTGTGCATGTGCATATTTTTGCGGGCGGGCAAAAATATGCACATGCACATCTAGCACATAATTGTTAGCGGAAGTAAGCTACATATATTTATTTTTTCAAAATGGTTTAGGACTTCCGCCAAGTGACGCCTGATTCAATCAAATACAGTCTATAACAGATACTCTGTACACATTATTTATGGATAGGTGTAGTATTAATCTGTGAAATTGACGTTCAATAGAGCGCGAATTACGTAACTTTGTTGCTTTGTTTGAATCGATTTCAGCAACTGAAAAGAATTGTTAGCAACAGAGTTACGTAATCTTGGGGCCGCCGCGCCGGCCGGTCTCCAGCACACGCGTCAGTTTTTTTGGAGACCGTTTTTCGGTCGCGAGGCACTCGAGTGGTTAGGATTGCACGAACGGTGGCAAAGGGTTGTCACAACAAGTAAGTAGGTAGATACCTATAATTTTAAGAGACCTAAAAATTAACACAAAATAAATGGCCCATCACCCCAACTGGCAGGCAACATTCCCAATTTTTAAGCTCCCCACCCCCCGTAGGTAGAAATGTATTGTTCCCACAATAGCTCGAGAATATTTCACTTTGATTCGGAATGGTATCACGTAATTTCATCTCCCTGAGCAGCCGCGTTTTCTTATAAATAAACCAACATATAGGCAGTCATAAATAACGTTTTCCGAGATTTTCGTACGTGTACCGAGATGTATAATTTAATTCTTGTTTGTTTTAAAGCCTGTTGAATTGGTGCTGGCTTTGAATGAGTGTGTTTTAGTGAGATTGCCATGGTGTTTTGTTTAGGAGTGATTGTGTATTGTAAATATCAGAATATTTGGGGGTAGGTAGTCGGAGCTCCTACCCGTTTCCGGAGATTCAAAATTTTTGATAAAACTAGGTTAGTACCTTAGTTAAGTAAGTACCTAAGTACCTATACTTTATAATCACCTACATAATAATACATAAATAATGCTTGGACAATTTCACACAGCCAGCGCCATCCAAACTATGCAAAGCTTGTAATATGGGTGATAAACAACCTGTATACTTTTTAAATTATATAAGTACCTAAAATACATAGTAACACATCACATGGTAACATGCAGGACCCGTCACTGAAATAAAAAAAAAACATTATTTTAATTTCTGCCCGGGAATCGAACCGAACCCGGGACCTCTGCGTGGTAGGTAGACCGGTATGTGGACACTGCACCACTCAGGTCGTCAACACTACAACGTCAAATTATATAGATAAGTTACCTTTTTCACTTATTCGCAGCTAGAAGGTGCTTCTAATTTTGATCATTTTTCAAAATGGGTGAATATTTTTTTTATAAATTTCGATAAATTGGCTTGACTAAACAGTAACATATGATTATCGAACGGCTACGGTTATAGATTTACGATTTTACGGTTGATGAAAGATAAGAGAAGTGACTCGGTAGCTCAGCAGTCAGAGCATTGGACCGGATATCCAAAGGTCGCGGGTTCGATTCCCGTCTGAGTATTGATCTGGTGCGAGTCGTATTTTTTCTAGTATATTATTTAGTATTGTATAAGAGAAAACTCGTAAAATTGTAAAACTCTGCACTGCACATTGGTTGGTTCGTTTCGGTTGGATCGTATATTTCTACATCAAAATACATTTTAACGTACTGTGCAGTTGCTCCAATAACTTTTTTCAAGAAAGATAAGAGGCGAAGAGTCGGAAAGTTGGGTTGGGAGCCGTGGGCATTTACGGGCTCTTATTATGTTCCCGAAGACTGACAAGCAGGTGTCATCCTCATTCGGTCTGTTCCCTTATCCCCCATCTTTGTCCACCACTGGGGACTATCGGGAAAAAAGGTTTATCTATGCATTTCCTCCCGACATCCCTCAGTGGAAGACAACTGGAATAGGTCATAATTTCCGCCCTGGGTAGCTGATAATTTTAATTAACGTAACAATGGTGTTTCAATAGTATTTTTTTTTGTTTTTAAATAAAACTACTGAAACACTATTGAGTCACAATCATAGACTTGTCCATTACCAACGGCCATAACGTTCAATACCAACAATTTCCCACATACACACATCAAGACGAGATCAATGTCAAAAGAGCGCGGACTGAATAAAATATTAGGCTGTGAGCACAACGCGCGATGTAACGCGATTGATAAATTTACCGACGTCTCACATGATATTAAGGGGTGGGGATGCCTCCACCACCCTTCTATTATTATGCTGGGCAGGTCGCGACGTATGAATTGGGCAGGGCTGCTACAAGAAGTAGGTCAGAGCTTGAGAAAAACGAAGATTATGAATACGATAATTTCTTATTAAGTGGGCTGGTATAATTTTCCTCAACATTTTTGGTAATTAATGACAAAATCATATCTTAGCTTGGTTAAGATATATTCTATGATGTAATAAAGTTATTTTACAACAATGTTGTTGAAAGTGTGTTGGTCTTTTTGCTGCAGCCATTATAACTAAAAAAAAACAGTCTCTGTTAGTAATAATTATCATCACAACTTTTTTTATTTTCGTGAGAATGTCAGGAACTAAGTAATTTTATTTTGTCAAACATACATTAATGTTGTTGTTAATAGGTACCATTTATTCGAATCAATAATGACGCATAAGTGTTGTTTTTTACAGCAGTAAAAAGTTTCTTCTGAAAAGTCTATATCTGTAACACCGACAAAATGCAAACTTTTTGTCGCATCTTCATTCCAGAGACATCCCTGCGACCAGCGGCCCGCCGGGACGCCACCGATGACTTGTCATTAATAACGACAGCGGAAATGTATCAAAAGGTGACGCGTGTCCCTCCGTGTGGGCCGGCCCTTATTTATGATGCCGACAAACAATATTTATTTTGTCCTATAGATATCTCACGCCATTAAGGACGTATTGTTTTTGCTAGTAGCAAGATGAATGGTAGTATGAAGGTGACCGCCGCTGTGTCTATTAGGATGATAGTTATAAATAGATAGTTTAGGAATCAGTTGAAAAAATATTGTGGAGAACTGTTTTTTATGTTTTTTGATTTTAGTAGGAAAATAACTCTACTTTGTAGCAAGCCAAGTGAAGAGCTTTGATAACACTCGACGAAGTTTCCTACACTTCCCTTTTCCAACAAAAAGATAATTATCTTATTCAGTTCATAAACAAAGAAGTTATACGACTGATCATCGAGGTAGTTCACACAAAATCATACTATTTTCGTGCTTTTTTCAAGATTACTTGTAAAGTACTGAACCGATTTTCAAATTTTAAAAAATGGGACCAACTTGGGAGTTTACCTAATGTAATAACGTTTGAATCATTTCAATCGGTTCAGCCGTCTTCGAGTAATCGATGGACATACACAAAAAAAACAAATATACAGACGAACAGATAACCTCCTCCTTTTTTGGAAGTCGGTAAAAATAGGAGGTCGATTAAAAATATTGTTTTTTATGTTCGTGCAAAGGTCGTGGGAAGCTGCTTGGATGCGGGCAGCGCATCGTTGTGGTTGACAAGGTCACCGTACCGTTCGGTAAAACGAATGAGTGTTTTTTTATAGAATCCTATTTTTTAGTGCTTTAGCACTAATAAAAAATAAAAAAATGATTTTGCAGTTACGGCAAGAATCGGAGCATTGAAAATGAATACAAAAATTTACGAAAAACCAAAATCAGATCAAATTCAAAATCCTATTATATTTTTAAAGTTACCTAGGTAGGTAGTAGGTACCTATTTATTTTTACGATTGTTTACAAAAGCGCCCACTGACTGCCTCGACGCGGCCGAAATATTATTAACCGATTTTCAAAATTCCAACGAATGCACTTTTCGTCTGCTTCTGCATCTTTTAACACTATTACCCTGAATGACGATCGGTCAATAATCATAGATGCTACATCACTTTTTATGTACGGAAACACCCGTTTTTCTACAATTCCAAATCTAAAGGGTCCACCTACAGGATTATGTATTCTGTGCTACAGGGCCTACAGGTTACAAATATTTAGCAATTTTCAAAAAAATTTCGCCGTTTTGTAGCTAAACGGTTTTTTTCCGAAATATTTTCTATTTAGTATACAAATACCCCCCAAAAAATTACAAAAAAGTTAACAGTACCTAGATTTTCAAAACTCAAACGTTTACACGTGTCTGGATAAATTTCTCAACTCTTGGTACTATTCCCACCTCGATCCTCCCAAAATCCTCGAAGATATGGCCAAAAATACGTCTCAGGCGATTTGCATCTGATAACCATTTTCAATGGTAAAAGTTTCTTTATTCAACTCCTCAGAAACTCTGTAGTTTTTGCCCTCCCTGTTCTCTGCGTGCTATCCCGTCGTCCGCCACCACACCACGCAAGGAGTTAGACGGGCTCCAACACAGATAATATCTTATATAATATCTATAAATCTCTAAAATCTATCCTACCATATTATGGTAACTTTTTTAAAAGAACATACTTACATGGATATAATGAGTAGCTTACAAAGTCAAAGAATTACCACAATAGGGTGATATAGAGGGGTCGACAATGTTATAATGATATCTACCTACCTACACCTACCCTATTGCACAGATAACGTTTGGGTTGCGATACCATTACCACCCCTTTTCCTTTAAAACTTAATGTTTCTGTTTTTTAAGTGAATCAGTAGGTTATAGTCCAACGAGTAAATAATGATAGTGTAAGCCCAACCTTACATGCAGTTATTAACTTAATTGAAACGTTTGATTGATGGGGTAACTGATTGATAACCATCAGTAATAGTTGATTGATATTTCTTTTACGTGCTGAATAAAGGACTATTAGGAAGGGAATAAGAAGGTATTTTGAGGGCATAAAAATATATTAAAATACACCAATACAAACGTTTCAATACTTTATATTTTGCAACTGCACCCATCAAATAAAAGACGAGTCACTTCTATAAAATGTCAATAATAATCCTGTTTCCTAAGCCTGTTTCATACATTTTGATATTTTCGTTATTATTATTTTTTGTATGAAACAGCTGTTTTTTTTTCACGTTTTCAGAGTTGGTCCCATAGTAAGTTGTTCAGTTTGATGGTCCCTATATTAAATCTACGATTTTCGGCATTACTCATATTTTTGTAATATCGTTGTACTTATATTATAATAGTACCTACTAACAGTACCTACTTAAACACACAAAAAGAAATAAGTACTATTGAAACACATTTTAGACACAGATGAGAGATAATCGAGGCCCGGACGAAACATCAAACAAATGTGCATCTTCATCTTCTTATTTTTGTTATGGCAATCTACTCCTCTTCAGGGAGTAATTTTTGCCAGTGTCAACAATTATATTTAAGTGTCATGTATTAAATAATTCAGTGGCATTGTTTCAGTTTACATTAGAATGCGGGTGCATCGCATTCCAATGCTGCTTGGAGCATTTGGCATCAAATAATATCGATACAGTTTACTCAGTAAGTTCTGCCGAGGTAGCCACCACTTCAATAAAAGTCTCAGCTTCACACAACCAAGATCGCACCTATTTCAATTATCCCACATATTGTTCAGATGCGTAGACAATTGTAGGTACCACAAAACTGCACCGATTTTAAGACACAATATCCACTATGCAACAATTTGCAAATAATTAAAATAGCCACCGAACTGAACTGGACAAAAATTGTTTAAAAAACAAAAAAAACCGACTTCAAAAAACCTGCCTCTAAAAAGCAAGAAATAATATTCATATCATTAGATACGCATTATCATTGTTATAATAAAACACGTCTATTAAAGTCGGGTGGGGCTGGAGTACATATTCCTTTTTTTATTCTAAAAGCCCCACCCGACTTCAATAGACGTGTTTTATTATAACAATGATAATGCGTATCTAATGATATGAATATTATTTCTTGCTTTTTAGAGGCAGGTTTTTTGAAGTCGGTTTTTTTGTTTTTTAAACAATTTTTTATTTTTTTTATTTTTAGTGTGAGTACCTTCTGTATTAGGTAGTGTAGGTAAGTATATTATTTAGGTAGAAAAATCGGCCTAGCCAAACGTGAGATAATCGCGGAGAAACATACATACAATACCTCCTTTTTTTGAAGTCGGTTAAAAAGACTACACAAAGGTATCCCTTCCCCAACAAAAAAAATCATCTAATTCGGTTCATAAATAACAAAATTGTCAAGTTAGTTGATTTAATTTTATAGTATTTTCAGGATTACTTGTAAACTACTGAACCGATTTGAAAAAAAATTAAATGGGACCATCTCGCAAGAAAACTCAATCGAACAAAAAAAGAATTATCTAAATCGGTCCATAAATGTCGAAGATACGCGCGAACAACGATAAAAAAAAAAAAAAAAAAAAAAAAAAAAAAAAACATACAATCGAATTGAGAACCTCCTCCTTTTGCTGAAGTCGGTTAAAAATGCACATCAAAAATTTTCTAACGCGAATTTCCATCTTAGGGCGGCCGCGCCTGTCACGCACACAATATGGGCATACAATTTACACAATATCGTCGTACGTCACGTGACGTGACGCGTCGCGGATCCTCCGAGACGGTACACCCCAATTACCGCCGGAATTGTTTCACAGTCTATCTATTATTTTCTTTGCCTTGGGAATTCGGGGAGCTTGAAAAATAGTTGAGCTGTTGTCATTTGAGTCGGGTGTTTATTTGATGAATTTATTTATGAAATTGCTGTATTATGGTTATTCAAACAATAATAATATAATAATAATAAACAAAAATAAGTGAAAAAATAATAATACATTTTCCGACAGCACTTCATCAAAAATTAGAGTAGATTGAACATAATTATTTTTGTTATTAGTAAGTCTAACTAACATTACTAATTAGTATGTTTATAGAAAATAGTAGCACTTTGCAATATCTATATGCAAAAAAATCACATTGCAATATTATTATACAAAATTTTATTGTTTTTTTCTAGTATTTCAAAAGCCCGTCTGTTTTATAGCACTATCTACAGATTTTACACGAGAAACAATCATGCGTTTTAAATTTCCATTGCATTCAACGACATAAGAAAGCCTTTTTAGACATAAAATTTAGTTGAAATAACTTTAAAAAAACTTTAACTTTAAATAATTTCAATAATTAAACTTCTATTAAAATAGAAATTAAAACTGTTTGATATAAGTTTTTTTATCTACTATTCCTATAGGTAATAGTTGAAAGAAAAGCAGATTATGCACCTCACCTTATGTAATTTATATTGCTCTCGTGCCTATAAATTACTTTGTGCTCGATGCAATAATCTACTATTAAAATTAATATAACACACTTTAAAATATTTAGCTTCAAAATTTATTGAATAAACTATAAAAATAATGTATAATATAATGTATAGTACTTATGTATAATGTAATACTTTATTTATTATTCACCCAAGGGTTGCCTGGAAGAGATTGCTGCTTAGCAATAAGGCTGCCTCTTGTATGCTTTTTTCTCTGTAACTGTCCTTCTTTCTGTAATTCTTTTTGTGTGTGCAATAAAGTGTATTTTTTATTATTATTATTTATTATTAATAATTGTTGCCACTATAAATATGCTAAGCTTTAAAATTAATACTTTGCACTATACAATTTAATTACTTAGCTTTAAAATTAATGAAATAAAACACTTTTAACGGATACTAGCGCGGTTTTATTGAAAGTACTTTGGTAATTAGTTGGTATTTGGTTTGATTTTTGATTTTCCCGACGTTTCGGCACCTTTGCAGCTGCCGTGGTCACGGGGGACTGAAGCTACTTGTGAGCCTACCCTCAAGCGATGAATTTTTTAAAACGTTCAGAAATTAAAATTTATCAAATTTTTAATTAGTTTAAGTTTTGGTTTGGTTTTAATTTAATTTTATAAGTTAAAAAGAGAGAATCTACTGAAACTACTACCATTTCAAAAAATTGGGAGGCCCCTCCAAGAAAGAAATGGCGAAAGAAAACTTGGAGAGGAAGGCCGACCTCCGTCTTTTATATTAATTAATTTATTTGCAAAAGGAACTAACCGTATCATTAGATCTTACAGTGTGTGTTTGGGGCTTTAGCTTGTGAATGATGGGGTCCCAAGCTGGTGGAATTTTCCAACCATCTTCTCTATTAAAATTAATATTTTGCACCATACAAATTAATTTTATAACTTTAGTGCTGGTAAACAGACGACTAGGTGCGACGACGAGCGGGCGCAGCGAGAGAGGAGCCGAGGAGGTTAGGTTCCATTGCGACCAACAACGCCAGAACCGACCTGCTGGCGTGTATGCATTATGCCACAAGTTGTTATCATCTTGTCATCTCATTTTAACTGTGGTCAGTCTGACATGGTTGGACAGAAACTAAATGGTTACGGAGTTGGGACACAGTTATAGTGCAAACCATTATTTTTATAGTGATAATATTAAATTATAAATCTATTATTATTTTAAAGTGCTGACAAAATTGTTAAAGTGCAAACCATTGTTTTTGTAGTGATAGTATTAAATTATAGATCTATCATTATTTTAAATTGATGATATACAATTTATAGCTGGTTTCATCAAATTTAAAGTGCTATTAAATACATCCCCATACCTAATAGTACAAGCTGAAGTACAAGCTGAAGTACAAGTTAAGACCACGCGGGAAGTTTATAGACGAGTAAGTAATGACTTGCAATTTACAACTGCTTGTAATATTATATCCACATGCAATTTAAAGCAAATATTAATCTTAAAGCACCACCTGGACTTAAATTACATTTAACAATAATTATACTATAGAATGCATGTGAATATAATATTAGAACCATTTTAAAATTGCAAGTTTTACTCAAGTCATTACTTACTCGTTTTCAGATAAAAGGATAAGTGTGTCAGTTTTTCAGATATTAAGTTTGAAAAAAAGGCAATGTTTGAGCGTGAAAATCATTTTCCCCCACAAAATTTAAAATTACTGTCATTCCCGCATTGTTTTCAAGTGGTACAACGATGTGATCATAATTTATTTTCTCAATTACTTGCTGTAATATAAATAGCTCTTGGCATAGGATAGGCAGTAGTTTTTATTAAATATCAGTGTAACAAAAACATAATGACAAGGGGGGGAAAATATAAACAACGTTATTTTAAAAAAATCAAAACAAAAATTGACTACCGATGTTTTATTTAAAGCTATCATTCGCCATCAATTTACCATACATAATTTACTACCTCAAGATTTCTTAACCCTCCACCCGCAGCGTAACACCCAAATCCGGCATCGCTAAACAAAACCAATACAGCCGCCTATAAATCCAGGAGAACGTCCGAAACACTTCAAGTGTCTTAACCACACGCTCTACCTATAACCGTATGTTACGTAAGAAAGGGTTAAGCAAATGCTACCTGGGTACCTGTCCCCCTCACCCCACTACCCCCCTGGGTGGATTTACACCCCTCATTTGTTTGCGATGACCCCTAAGCACTATCTTGCGAGCGCTGTGTCTTGCTATCGTCTCAGGGTTAGGTTGTGTGCACATTGTTTTAGTTACTTTTAAGATTTTGATGACCAGAAAAAAGCTTATCAGTAAATACTTACTAAGTGCTGATACAATTTTTTTCATCATTTTTACACTAATAAACATGATACTTTTTAACAATAAACATGATAAAAATGGTGTGTTTTTATCTATACCTAGTGTTCATAGTATGATCAGTTTCAGCTCTAAGTAATTCTAGAGGTCGTGTGTGTAAGTAAACCCTAGTGGTTATTATAAAAATACATTTTCATCAGCTCGGTGGCGCAGTGGTTTAGCGCCTGGCCCAGCGATTGCGGAAGTTAAGCAACGTTCGCAAGGGTCGGTCATGGGATGGGTTAGGTTAGGTTAGGTAACCTAACCCATCCCATATAGTATTATGTCGAGCTCCTACTTGCTTCGGAAGCCACATTAAGCCGTTGGTCCCGGCTGCATTTGCAGTCGTTAACACCCACCAATCCGCATTGGGCCCGCGTGGTGGGTTATAGCCCATCCTCCTTACCACCCATAAGAAAGGCCTGTGCCCCAGCAGTGGGGACATCAAAAATGGCTGATGGACTGACATTTTCATTTATTATCATTATATTTTAAAGATTTTCTGCCTTAACAAACTCTGTCTTATGGCCAATGCTACCAAAGCAGCAGACAATTTTTCCAAAGAGTTCGCAGATTAACTAATAATGAGAGTGTGTACTCCACCTAAAAGTGACGCGTTACGTACAAGTATCGTATGGTCGTTTTAATATTAAGCCCGTTCACGATATTTATTGCGATATTAAGGGGGGGGAGTTCCTTAATGGTGCACTTAGGTGCCTTAAAGCTTTTTGCTAAGATTTGATGCCGCTCCTGATGCCACACTGTTATAACGACACTTTAACAAAACAATGAATTTATAACAAGTTATCTGCTTAGAATAAGTTGAGTAAAACATTGCTGCTTTAGAAGTTATACTTAAGTACAGACTCACTTCCGTACATTTTGTTATTTGAAGAAATATCATTTTTACTCCTCTTGCTCAAAAAGTCCGTCATTGTAACGTACATGAGCCGAGATAAAATAGCATAATAACCCCTAGGGGATAAAGTTTTTTTTTTTAATGTTTGTCTATTACCAATGAGACTACTAAAACGAAAAAGTCTTTATTTATAATCACGAATAAAAACTCGCTCGACTTCTATTACTGTTTCTCATTCTGATTTTTGAAAATGGAACTAAAAGCATCTCTTCGGTGAAATCATAGACTTATTTATACTCTGTGCACAGGGTGAATCGAAGAATGCGTGTTTGTGTTGCTTAGCTGCTACAGCAGAAATTAAAAAAGGTACCATGGCGCGAAATCTTTAGAATTTTTCTATAATTACAAACTGATTGAATTGTGTAACTGTAATAGGAAAGAAATAATTTTAATCTTTTGCCATCAAGCACAAATCATCTATTTAAATATTGTTTATGAAGTGGAGGATAGAAAAACGACTGGATTCGTTTACGGACGTAGGTATAAACTATTTAATATTGTATTTTATTTTCTCGCAATCGTAGTGAAAAGTAGAGTAAACACACGACGCTAAAACCCGTTGTAACTCGGTTTCTATTTATTCCCTCGCTTATTTCGGGAATAAAACTACCTCGTATGCAATGGGTCATTTTAGCGTCTTGTATAACAATCTACTATTTCTTGTGCTGTGATTTAGATTTTTGGTATAGGACGCTAGTAGATAGGTACTATTTATTATATTGTGGTATAGGCCCTATAATTTTTTTACACTGTTTTGTACTATTATGTATTCTGTGACACTGTTCTATAATTAGAAATAATGCATGAACCTTTTGAAGTTTTTCATTTTTCTTTAAACAGATGTGAATAAAATTAGGTAAGTACTTAAGTGGCGCCCTCATCTTTATTAAAATTGCTCGCTAAGTACATAATGTATCGAAAATTCAAACGTTGCGATTGAAGCTAAAGTTCTATAGTTTATTTCGTTAGATGTTCGTGCTAGGGGTTATTGGTAAAATGTCGAAAAATCTATAAAAAATTATGAATGCATAAGCTTTTTTTATGGAATTTCTTGAAAATCATTATTTATAATCGCTCATTAGCGACAAAAGTTCTATAAAAACTTTGTGAATTAATCGACGTTCCTGACAATCTCTTTTCTACCTATTCGAGATTCTACACAATATGGATTCCGCACAACATACAACAATATTTTGTGATAAAATATTAAAATATTTGCATTTTATCCCTTAAAAATATAACTTTGAAGTAGGCTGTATGCTCACTCACCCCTTTGTTAGCAAAATATTCTTGCGTTGGGCGTGTGAAAAAAACAAAAAAAAAACCTGCGCGCCTTTTCCCATAATAATCATAATTATTTTGTTTTTGTCGTATTTGTTGCTGTGTGGTAAATTACTTTGTTTTTTCCTCGCAAATGTGTTAAAAAACGTCGTACGAAACTCGTGAGCTCTTGCTTATTGCACACTCGGCTGAGTTACGCCCTCGCCTGCGGCTCGGGTTGCAACCCACAGCCTTGTGTGCAATGAGCAACCTAAGCTAACTTGTTTCATAATGTACTAATAAGAGATAGATACCTACTTTACTTAGAAGGACAAACAATCATTCAGTGGTGGTACGGCGAGGAATAAGGGTTTTCATTATGGACTAACATCAAAATCATTGAAAAATACAAAGAAAACCTTCGCTCATTTTTGTTTTAAGAGAGATTCATGAGCTGTTAACCAAACACTGCGTCAGTACTTTGGCATCCATTATCATAATTAACAAACGATGTGTAACCTACAAAAAATATAAAAAATAACCTTCAACCGATAGAAAAAACAATAACGAATGTGTACAATTCAGTCCGCACTCATCCGTTGTATTTAAACCACCAGTTGTCAATTGCGTAAACTACAAAGTAAAATAAATACAAACAGAAATAAATAAAATGAAGTTTCAAGGAAAAGTTGTGATTGTAACAGGGGCCAGTTCTGGTATAGGAGCGGCCGCGGCTCAACTGTTCAGTGCAGAAGGTGCTTCCGTAGTGATAGTGGGCAGAAACAAGGAGAAGCTAGCAGCAGTTGAAACACAGTGCAAGGCTCTAGGCAACGTGCCGCTAGTCGTCCGCGCTGACGTCTCCAACGAAGACGACGCCAAAAGAATCATCAACGAAACCATTGAAAAATATGGAAAATTAGACGTCCTTGTCAACAATGCTGGCTTAACTAGACACGGGACAGTTTTACTAGGGACAGTAATGACAAGCTACGATGAAGTGATGAACGTGAACTTACGCGCAGTAGTTCACCTCACTACCCTGGCTGCCCCTCATTTGGTGAAGAGCAAAGGGAACGTGGTCAATATTTCCAGCGTGGGGGCTTCTATTATACTCCCTACTTCGGTAGCTTATTGTATATCCAAAGCTGGTCTGAGCCACTTTACTAAAATCGTTGCTTTAGAATTTGCCCCCCATGGTGTGAGAGTGAACTCAGTCAGTCCTGGACCAGTATTTACTGATATTTTAGAAAATGCTGGTGTTCAAACTAAGGTTGCGGATAAGAAGGAATTGACTGCGATGAAGAGAATTTCGGAGCCTGAAGAAATAGCAGAACTTATTGTTTTCTTGGCCAGCGATGCTGCTAAAGGAATCACTGGATCAGATTATTTGATAGATAACGGTGTCAAACTTATACTTGGCCAATATTTAACTAAAACATGATTATTTGAGTTTATTATTTCGTTAACCTCACAAACTGAAACAATAAGTGTACTTAAATGCTATATATTTTCTAAACATATGTGCAATGGCTTATACAAAGTTAATGTGATTAGGAAAAAATGTTTTTAGTATAATTTTTAACCAATAATTATGAAATGATAATAAAGGGTTTAACTAATAATTCAAGAAGTTCTTTCTCCAAAGCCTATGTATTCTCTCAGAGGAAAAGCAAGCACGGTTATAAATCATAATGTCACTATCTGTAAGAGGTCTTTGCATGTGTATTATCGCTATCGGTTACCGATAACTTTTCGATATTTTTCAAGTTTCCGATATTTTTAACACAACAATGATTAAGAAAAATTTACTTTTAAGAAACAGGTAATTGGCTAACTATTATTAGGTACAGTTAAGCAAGACGCGGTTCGTGTATTTGATTATGAATCGATTTTATGAATATGATGACCTTCGTTATCTAACAATGTGGTTGATGTGATTGATATATACGTATGTCTCTAAGATAAAAACCTATTAGAGATAAAGTTATCAAATAGAAAAACATATTAAATCTTATATCAGTTAAAAATATATTAATTTATTAAAGTGTTAATTAGGGGTATCTTTATAGGTATCTTTTCAATTGTTTTTAGGGTTCTGTACTTCAAAAGTCTGTCTGTCTGTCTGTCTATCCGACTTATACTATACGAAGATTCGTGGAACTGTCCGTCTGTCAAGACGTGGTCAAGATCCTTTGTCTCGGGAACGCGTGGAGTTATCGAGTTGAAATTAAAACCATATACTCAAGTCCACGGTCCCTTGAAGCTGTGAAAAAAATCAAACTTCTAAGTTTACGTAAAAGAAAGATACGGCCGTTTACGCCACAAAAACGCATATTTTGACACTCTCAAAAGAATCAAAATTGATAGGGTAGTTACCGTTGACCTACAACTATGAAAGGCAAGAATTATTGCTTTATAGGTACTACAATTTGTTTTCTTGTTTGTCACTAATTTATTTTTTTATTTTGATTTATAAGTACATTTTATTTTACGTGAAAATGTTGTGACACCTGTCATCCATATGTCATGGTCACAGAATACAATCATGTCATGTCCAATAGTTCTCCTTCATAGATATAGTATATTTTCTCCTTTATTTGAAATGTCCAAAATGTATTTTCTATCTTTTTTTTTTCTTTACAAATATAGGCAAAAATCTGAAAACTATACATTTGTAATTCATTCAAAAATACAGTCGTCCGTCCGTCCGACCGCCTATCAAGTCCCATTATCTCAAGAACACTTGGAGGTATCGAGTTGAAATTAAAACGGTATACAAGTCTATATAATCATACAAAATACAGTAAAGTCTCGGGAAAAAAACTGCAAGACTCGATTCCTGAACGAATTATAATTATGAACCTTTAAATTTGTACGGAACCCTCGGTGGGCGAGTCAGACTCGCACTTGTCCGGTATTTTCATGAATAAAATTTACCCGTACTTTAAAATGATAAACATCAAAACTCGATAAATTAAATTAATACAACCATCGAATTCAACCGCGAATCCGGGAAGCGTAATTTTTTAACCGTATTGTATTCGTCTGTCCCCTCCTCGTGACCAATTCAGTCCGAGAAGCTTAAAACCACAGAATATTATAATAGTAAAACTGTAATATCAAAATAAACAAACGACTTTGGAATCTTCAAACAAATGAGAAAAATCCTTAAACCGATAAAAAAAACGATAAATGTCATCACCGAGATTAGATAAGTATTCAGTTAAATAACGATGGTATACCTACAATTCAGTCTACAGTCATCCGTAGTATTTTGAACTACGAGCCGTATTTGAATCGCCAGTCCTATTTGAACCACGTCGCGAAATAATAACATTTAGAATCAAATAAAATGAAGTTTCAAGGAAAGGTTGTGATTGTAACAGGGGCCAGTTCTGGTATAGGAGCAGCCGCGGCTAAACTGTTTAGTGCAGAGGGTGCTTCCATAGTGATAGTGGGCAGAAACAAGGAGAAGCTAGCAGCAGTTGAAACACAGTGCAAGGCTCTGGGCAAGGCACCACTAGTCGTCCGCGCTGACGTCTCCAACGAAGACGACGCCAAAGGAATTATCAGGGTAGTTCTTCGGAAAAGTGTTCTCCGTGTAATTTCCACAGCATTTTTGAAATCACTAAATTAAAGTGAATTACGCAAAAAAATTGAAAGCTTATGCAAATTCAAACATTATATCAAAATTCGCCACGTAGCGAATGCATACTTTTGCTAAAAAAAAATATAGAAAATTTGCGATCCATGGAAATTACAATAAAGACCACGGAAATTACCCAGCAGATAAAATTTTGCTCAACATCATGTCAGATATGAAATTAAAGCTCAAATAAAAGTTAGTTGGGGTAGTATTAAGAACTACATTGTATTATAATTATATTTAACAAAAATAGTAGATTAATAAAAAAAAACTTACAAAGGAACTCAATGTAGAAACATGAAGGTAATAAATAATAATGTTATTAATTAATAAATTTCTTTTAGAGTATATTATTGATTGCATATTATGGATGCGCATCATAATAATAAAAATAACAAATATTTGGTAAAAAGTATCAACAATCTGTACGACCTAGGTCAATACTCGTTTACTAAAGACTAGTTTTCACTAATTGTGTATGGTCTTCAAACAATAACGCTGACTAAGTTTACCAACCTGCTCTGTATAACGATGCAAGTTCTAATGCAGATCAGTTGGACTGCAAGCCCCGGGCACAGACTCCTAGCCCGGCAGAAGTACATACTTCCCTTTTCGCTGAATATACGACGTGACCTGCCGTCCTCAACAATGGTGACCTGACCACCGACACTGGACAGCAGCAAGGTATACCACCCCTCATGAGTGAAGATTGGAGTTAGCTTTCTAGGTCTGCAATCAAATGCAACTAAGCCCTGCAGCAGCAACTCGGCAACTGGCGGACGACGGTAACACGGCAGCCCACAGCCAGGTTATAATGCGACCTACACCGGTGTGGCAGTTCTGCATACGAAGCCATACCGCCCGTGGAGTAGAGCACATATCGTCATATCGGGAGACTGGAGTGTAACTGACCTATGTACGAGTATTTCAATCAAAAGCAAAGCCACTTGCTTTGCTTTTGATTTTCTTTTTTGAGTAACGAAGAAATTAATACAGGATCGACGAAAGCCAAGCTCACCCGACACTTTACCAAAGATATCCAGGACGCCAGCCTGAGAATAGTATGGCCCTCAAACAGCTAAAAAAGAACAAGGTGGCGGGTGACGATGGAATCACTAGAGAACTTCTGAGAGCTGACGGAAAGCCGATACTCGGAGGTTTCTAGAAGCTATAGAAACAGTGTACTCAAATTATCCAGACTATTAATTATACCTAGGACAGACAGTCCTAGTAAAGTGAGTCCAATTTCGAGGAAGAGATCTCTCGTCAGATCCAACTCAAAGCTTCGAAAATTGTTTGCGTCCAACTTACTTCAGTGTCTCAAAACGACAGTGTGTGTGTTGTTGCCAACTTGCCTTGTTTGGCGACAGAAATGAAGAGATCCGTAGAAGAACTTAAGTAACCGACATCACTTGAAGAATTGCACAGCTGAAGTGTAACCGACATCACTTCAAGGATTGCACAGCTGAAGTGGCAGTGGGCGGACATAGCGAGACAAACCGGTGGCTCTGGAATAGTGATCGCGCACCGGATGCCCCCACCCCCTGACAAAGTAGTCCGACGATCTGGTGAAGGTCGGAGGAAGCTGCTGGATGTGGGCAGGACAGGGCCAATCGTTGTGGAGAACCTTGGGGAAGGCCTACACCCAACAGTAAGTGTCGAGCGGCTGATATAATAAACCAAAAATAAAACAAAGTAATTTCCATGGGCTTTATGTAATTTCCATGGTGTTTTATACATGGAAATTACGCCATGGAAATTACCAAAAAGCATTAATTTTGAAATTTATCGGCATTGAAAAGATATAACCTGCTACTTTGTTACTGGTTAAGTACATTTGGGAGTAAGGTATTGCACCTCAGAACCCGTTTACAAAAAATAGCACAATTATATTGCAAAAATGTGACATGGAAATACATTAGAAATGAGAACCAAAAATTTTAAAATCGTAGAACTTAGTCTTGCACCAAAAGCGTGGGAAACAGCAACACAGTCATCTTACCTGTCAGTAGCGGTGTAACTGTCGATTCGAAAACATCAATCACTATTTGTCTGTGCCTAGCCAGTCCAGAGCAATGGCCTTCGCAAGAGGGCGCAGTGAAAAAGTAGCTAGGCGTGTGACATACTTACTTAGGTCCATAAAATCAAAAGTTTCCCTCCGATAGGATTTAAAATTTGATCAGTATATAACGTGATATGTCTATTTTAAATGTGTGTACAAAACTGATTAAAAACGTGGGTGATTTCAAAAATATCCGCGATTTCTCATAAGCCGGCGCCCGTGTGACACGTAAAAACGTGCAAAATAACCCCGTTTTTGAGGTGTTGAGGGTGAGTTACTCCGATCTACGTAGTTTTTAACCAGTGAAATCTATATGACACGATGCTTAATGAAATGTAGAAACGATGTAATGATAGTTTTAATCATAATTATTTGTTTTTATAGGAGATATGAGTCACACACACTCAAAAATTGCTCTCCCAAGAACTACCCATCAACGAAACCATCGACAAATACGGAAAATTAGACGTCCTTGTCAACAATGCTGGCTTAACTAGACACGGGACAGTCCTACAAGGGACAGTAATGACAAGCTACGATGAAGTGATGAACGTGAACTTACGCGCAGTAGTTCACCTCACTACCCTGGTTGCCCCTCATTTGGTGAAGAGCAAAGGGAACGTGGTCAATATTTCCAGCGTGGGGGCTTCTATTATACTCCCTACTTCGGTAGCTTATTGTATATCCAAAGCTGGTCTGAACCACTTTACTAAAATCGTTGCTTTAGAATTAGCTCCCCATGGTGTGAGAGTGAACTCAGTCAGTCCTGGACCAGTTTTTACTGATATTTTGGAAAATGCTGGTGTTCAAACTAAGGTTGAAGATTGGAAGGAATTGACTGCGATGAAGAGAATTTCGGAGCCTGAAGAAATAGCAGAACTTATTGTTTTCTTGGCCAGCGATGCTGCTAAAGGAATCACTGGATCAGATTATTTGATAGATAACGGTGTCAAACTTTTACGTGGCTAATATTAAACTAAAACATGGCTGTACTTATTTAAGTTTATTATTTCGTTAACCTCGCACTATCGAATTAATCGATCGTCTACACAATATTGTTTCTACCTATTCGTTATTCACACAATATGGATTCCGCACAACTGCTATTGATCACATTCTCTATTCCACACAGTCTTCAATTTTATACAAACGCGTTTCTTCCAATGCGCAATTCTATCTACTTTTACTGAAACAGTGTGTCGATGCTTATATAAAAAAAAATATGTGCGATGGCTTAAAAAAAGTTTATGTGATTAGGAAAATTACTTATTGAGGGTTTAATTAATAATTCCAGAAGATCTACGAAATTGGTTTTATAATTGTTTTTTATAATAATAAAAAAACAACGAACTAAAAAGTAAAAAAAACAGTGGCATTGCAGTCGGGGAACACCTAGGTTCCACAGAACGGTCCCCTAACTGCAATGTCACTTGTTCTTTTTTACTTTTTAGGGAAATAAATAGGTAGGTACTAGGTATGATATTCCCAAATACCCACTCAAATAAAAATATGTATTCTTTCAGAGGAGAACCGACATTATCTTGATGACCTCGAGTCCAGTGGTTTGCACGCCGGTTATCATACTGTCGCTATCTCCGAGAGTCTTAGGTTAAGTGTGTGTTACTCACTTCTCAAGCTTACGCGCTCACTAGACATGAAATAAAACACTTTTAACGGATACTAGCGCGGTTTTATTGAAAGTACTTTGGTAATTAGTTGGTATTTGGTCTGATTTTTTATTTTCCCGACGTTTCGGCACCTTTGCAGCTGCCGTGACCACGGCAGCTGCAAAGGTGCCGAAACGTCGGGAAAATAAAAAATCAGACCAAATACCAACTAATTACCAAAGTACTTTCAATAAAACCGCGCTAGTATCCGTTAAAAGTGTTTTATTTCATGTCTAGTGAGCGCGTAAGCTTGAGAAGTGCAGCTGCACCTTTGCAGCTGCCGTGGTCACGGCAGCTGCAAAGGTGCCGAAACGTCGGGAAAATAAAAAATCAGACCAAATACCAACTAATTACCAAAGTACTTTCAATAAAACCGCGCTAGTATCCGTTAAAAGTGTTTTATTTAAGTGTGTGTTATCTATCACTATCGTTAAGCCTGATTCACACATATCAGTGAATTTACAGTTCCGTCACAGTTCCGGCACAGTACCGCCGCCGTGATAAATATTCTTTCATACATTCGTCCGTCCACACCTGTCAGTGTCAATGACGAGAATTGCTCTCAGTGTCAGTGAACACGTGTTCATGAAGTCGGTTTAAAATACAATCACATCGCATTCCACCGGGAGTCCGGGAAGCATAAAACAACAATATCATAATAAACAAACGAACTCAGAAAATTGAGAAATACCTTTCCTTGAACCGATAGAAAAAACGATAAAATTTATGTGATCACCGAGATTAGATAAGTAGTCAGTTATATAACGACAGTATAGGTACAATTTAGTCCACATTCATTTGTAGTATTTGAACTACGAGTCGTTTTTAAAACCCGCAGTCGTAAATATTTGAAACACGTAGCGAAAAAATAATATTTAGAATTAAGGAAAATGAGGTTTCAAGGAAAAGTTGTGATTGTAACAGGAGCCAGTTCTGGTATAGGAGCAGCCGCGGCTAAACTGTTTAGTGCAGAGGGTGCTTCCGTAGTGATAGTAGGCAGAAACAAGGAGAAGCTAGCAACAGTTGAAACACAGTGCAAGGCTCTGGGCAACGCGCCGCTAGTAGTCCGCGCTGACGTCTCCAACGAAGACGACGCCAACAGAATCATCACCGAAACCATTGACAAATACGGAAAATTAGACGTCCTTGTCAACAATGCTGGCCTAACTAGATACGGAAGTGTGCTAAAAGGGACAGTAATGACAAGCTATGACGAAGTGATGAACGTGAACTTACGTGCAGTAGTCCACCTCACTACTGTAGCTGCCCTACATTTGGTAAAGAGTAAAGGAAACGTGGTCAACATTTCCAGCATTGCCGCATCTACGGCAGTCCCTACTTCGGTAGCTTATTGTATATCCAAAGCTGGTCTGAACCACTTTACTAAAATAGTTGCTTCAGAATTAGCTCCCAGTGGCGTGCGAGTGAACTCGGTTAGTCCTGGACCAGTTTTTACTGATATTATGCAAAATGCTGGTAGTCAAACTAAGGTGGAGGATTGGAGAGATCACACTGCAATGAAGAGAATTTCGGAGCCTGAAGAAATAGCAGAACTTATTGTTTTCTTGGCCAGCGATGCTGCTAAAGGAATCACTGGATCAGATTATGTAATAGATAACGGTGTCAAACTTTTACATTAATGTTGTTAAACACATGGTTGTAGTTGAGCTAATTATTTTATTTCGTGACCTCATCCTACCTTCTCACTTTTGTTGTCCGAGTCATAAAGTCCACGCGTACGAAGTCGCGGGCATCAGCTGTATTTGTTTGCAAGATTATAAAACTCAAAGTCCTTAGTAGTCCAGACTGACTGACTGATATATCAACGCACAGCCCTATCCACTTAACATAGAGACTATAAAATTATGTACATAGATACTTTATACAGGGGTAAAATTGGGGATGAAAGTTTGTGTGAAAGTCAGCTTGACAGCCTCGTGCGAGGCCTGCCGCACGCCTCGCGTCCGGCAGTACGCTTGGTGGGAACCCGCCTAATCACGTAAAAACGGCTGATCGAATGTTGATGAAATTAAAACATAGAATACAATTTAATCCTGGTTAATGGATTCCTAAGGGTTTTCTTGAATATCCACGCCGACGAAATCACGGGCGGAACTAAACAAAAAGAAACAGCATTCACGCGTGGGCATGACAGCGATCGGACTGAGGTATTAATTTGTCTACATTACATAAGTACAGTGGCTCAGTGAGCTGTAGATCTCGCGAGTGTGCGTAGCTGAAATCCACGCAAGATAGTTAATCAAATATAAATGATAAAGCACGCTGATATTGATATATATGATCGTTTTAATGTGAATACTGTTTATAGAGCTGAGATAGCTAGTGAAGAGTACTTGATTATTGGTAATTTATTAAATAAAATGAGGTTTCAAGGCAAGGTAGTGATTATAACAGGTGCAAGTTCTGGAATAGGAGCTGCAGCTGCCCTGCTGTTCGCTAAAGAAGGTGCTTCAGTGGTGTTAGTCGGGAGGAACCAGGAGAAATTGGCAGCAGTGGAGACTAAGTGCAAGAAACTTGGCAGTCCACCATTAGTGCTACGTGCCGACGTGTCGAATGACGATCAAGCCAAAACAGTCGTTAAAGCAACCATAGACAAATACGGTAAACTGGACGTACTCGTCAACAACGCTGGAATTGTAAGGTTCGGTGCTCTCGTCGATGGAACAATCATGAACACTTTCGATGAGGTAATGAATACCAATCTTCGAGCAACAGTTCTGATCACAAGCTTAGCCGCTCACCATCTGATCAAAACTAAAGGAAACATCATAAATGTTTCAAGTGTTTACGGTTCTATGGTCAAATTTAGTAAATACAACGCGTACTCTGTTTCTAAAGCTGCCTTAAATCATTTTACTAAAGGAGCTGCGTTAGAGTTAGCTGCTCATGGTGTGAGAGTTAACTCAATCAGTCCAGGGCCAGTGATAACTGATATTCTTGAGAATGCCGGCTCAGAATCTTCATGGGATGTTGCTAAAGAGTTGACAGCTTTAAAAAGGTGCTCGGAGCCTGAAGAAGTAGCTGATTTAATAGCCTACTTAGCAAGCGATGCTGCTAAAGGTGTTACTGGGTCAGATTATGTTACTGATAATGGTGTTTTATTTTAAGTAAACAAATTATTATGCATGAACTAAATTGATGGTGTAATTATCTCGTCTTTTATTTTATCTACTTTATTGCACAGTTACAGTCAATTCAAAAGAATGACTGATTTTCGTATGATGGTATCTTCCTTGGATACAAGCGTTTCACGGCTTATGCCGCAATCACAGATTCGCGCGAGTGGCGAGGCGAGTTGTGAGGCGGGATAATAATAAAGACATGATAAAGTTAAAATGCTAATAATATTGCGTAAAGATAGCAAATAAAAAAAAGATAGTAAAGATAAAAAATCAAAAATAAAGCTGATAAAAATAGATAAATAGGTATACTTATGTCAGATTACACTTATACTGTTTGAATAGCTGCGATAGCTAGGTGCAAGTTCTTGATTATTGGAAATTTATTTAAAAAATGAGGTTTCAAGGCAAGGTAGTGATTATAACAGGTGCAAGTTCTGGAATAGGAGCTGCAGCTGCCCTGCTGTTCTCTAAAGAAGGTGCTTCAGTGGTGTTAGTCGGGAGGAACCAGGATAAATTGGCAGCAGTGGAGACCAAGTGCAAGAAACTTGGCAGTCCACCATTAGTGCTACGTGCCGACGTGTCGAATGATGATCAAGCCAAAACAGTCGTTAAAGCAACCATAGACAAATACGGGAAACTGGACGTACTCGTCAACAACGCTGGAATTTTAAAATATGGTTATCTTGTGGATGGTTCACTCATGAATATTTTTGATGAGGTAATGAACATTAATCTTCGAGCGGCAGTCTTAATCACAAGCTTAGCTACTCCGCATCTGATCAAAACTAAAGGGAACATTGTAAATATTTCGAGTGTATCTGCTTCTATGGTAAAATTTAGTAATTACCATGTGAACGCTGTATCTAAAGCTGCCTTGAACCATTTTACTAAAGGGGCTGCGTTAGAGTTAGCTGCTCACGGTGTAAGAGTTAACTCCGTCAGCCCAGGGCCAGTGAAAACTGATCTTCTTGAGAATGCCGGCTCAGGAAGTTCATGGGATATTGCAAAGGAGTTGACAGCTTTAAAAAGGTGCTCGGAGCCTGAGGAAATAGCTGATTTGATAGCTTACTTAGCGAGTGATGCTGCTAGAGGTGTTACTGGGTCAGACTATGTTATTGATAATGGTGTTTTGTTTTGAATGAACAAATTGTTATGTATAAACTAATTATTGATATTGTAACTGGTTTTTATTTTATTAACTACTTTATTTTATAGTAACGGATTTAGAAAGTGTTTAATTAAATTTTTTAGAAAACGGTATTCACATTAACAAACTCCAAACACGATTTGTTTACCAAACATATTTCCAAGCACATCAGTTATCCGAGATTACCCCGCAAAGATATCTGAGTAATGAACTTGCCCACCGTCATAAGTAAAGGCCGGCCTAGATTAAATTTATGCCCCCTAAAATAATTAATTCCCTTTAAACTTCATTAAGAAACCCGCATAGGTGTAATTACAATGAGCCAAGGAATCTTAATTGTCGAATTGAATATGAAAACATGGCTACCGCGTTCAGCGATCATTGTGATTTTGGAAAAGCTATTTTAAGGAGAGGAATAGTTAGTCGTGATTGTTACAGTATCCCTGTAGTGTAAAAAATTTTTTATTCATTGTGATTGTTTGTAATTATAAGCCCTATAATAAAATTGTATACAGGTTTTAAGTTATTACATTTCATTGTAACGTAAGAACTAAAGAATCATATAGGTCGTAAATATTTGGAAAATTTTGGTCAGACTCTAGAGGATGACGTAAGAGAATAAGTAATAAAACAAACAATTTTGTAAAACATCCCTGCCAGCGTGAAGAAACGGCTTGCAATGTTGAATGGTATCTATATAGTTTGTGGACTTTAAAAAAAAAACTGATAAAATGATAATTATCAAAAAGACAAACATGATTTTTCGTTTTTATCCTCAGTTATCAACTCAATATCATATTATTATCATATCAATCACTGTTAATCATAATTGGTGACTGCTACTTTCAATCCATTTTGCTTTTCATTCTTCTAAGCTCTGTGTCCCCAAACATAACACCACCGGCGTTATTCAAGATCACATAATGGGATGGATATATGGCCCAGTGTCGGTCAAAGGGCATCACCCGAACAATAAGACGTTATAACACGCCCGTTATGATCCAAAGACAATGAGTCCACCTCTGTGTGAATTAGCTAACGCTAAACTCGCGTATGCTTCGGCCATTGTTGATTTTAATTAATCAAAGGATTATTGTGAGGTAAATGGGTCTAAGAAGACAATGATTAAGATGTGGGTCTTAGAAGGAAGTTTGGAGAATTATGAACGATTTTGTTTTGGTATTTATAGTTGTTTTGTTAACAAGCAATGATCTTCTTATCATAGTCAGAGAATCTGACATGTTCTCCATCTTGCGAATGTCAGTCTGTTAATCTTCGTTAACGCTATCGCTTAGCTCCCGAAAAATGTACCTATGGATTTGTCATCATTTTTAACCGACTTTCAAAAAGGAGGAGGTTCTCTGTTCGTCTGTATATTTGTTTTTTTTTGTGTATGTCCATCGATTACTCGAAGACGGCTTAACCGATTGAAATGATTCAAACGTTATTACATTAGGTAAACTCCCAAGTTGGTCCCATTTTTTTAAATTTTGAAATCGTTTAAGTACTTTTCAAGTAATCTTGAAAAAAGCACGAAAATAGTATGATTGTGTGTGAACTACCTCGATGATCAGTCGTATAACTTCTTTGTTTATGAACTTAATAAGATAATTATTTTTTTGTTGGGATATCTTAAGTGTAGTTCTTTAACCGACTTAAAAAGGAGGTTCTCAGTTTGACACGTATGTATACTTAATATGTTTCTCGGCGATTAATTCACGTTTGGCTGAGCCGATTTTTTACCTACACTACCTAATACAGAAGGTACCTACACTAAAAATAAAAAATAAAATTGTTTAAAAAAACAAAAAACCGACTTCAAAAAACCTACCTCTAAAAAGCAAGAAATAATATTCGTAATAATAAAAACACGTCTATTGAAGTCGGGTGGGGCTGGAGTCAAATTCCTTTTTTTTATTCTAAAAGCTAATTTTATTCTAATTATTACGAATATTATTTCTTGCTTTTTAGAGGTAGGTTTTTTGAAGTCGGTTTTTGTTTTTTTAAACAATTTTTATTAACCGATTTCAAAAAAAGGACGAGGTTCTCATTCGATTGAAATGAAATGAAAATATGAAAAATTATTTATTAAAATAAACTTAGATATTAAGTGTTTTTGAACTGTCTATATTTTCCTAAAATAATTATGTTTTTATCGTTGTTCGTTGCGTTCGCGCGTATCTTCGACATATTTTATGAACCGATTTGAATGATTCTTTTTTGTTTATTAATTTTTCTTTCGAGATGGTCCCATTTTTTAATAAGTTAGTTTTTATATAATACTTATACTCTGACACTTTTAACCTTAAAAGTTATCTACTAGGTACTACTGATAGACGCTCTAATTTTTGCAATAAAAGATCAGCAATGTATTAAGTCTTCGCTTTGGGACATCAAAAGTAAAAAAAACGATTCATAAATATACTTTAGAATATACAAGGTGTTTGGTAAAAGCCTTATAAAGCCGAATATGGTAGAAAGGGACCATCAAACTGAACAACTGTTACTATGGAACCAACTCTGAAATCGCGAAAAAAAATTAGCTGTTTCATACATTTTGATAATATTTTCGTTATTAATTTTTGTATGAAACAGCAGATTTTTTTTTCGCGATTTCAGAGTTGATCCCATAGTAAAACGTTGTTTAGTTTGATGGTCCCTATCTACCATATTCGGCTTTATAAGACTTTTACCAAACACCTTGTAGAGGTATCTACATAATTTGTCATCATATTGATATGATAGTGTACAGGGTTAAACGTGGTAAAACCTTAGATAGATGCAAAAGGGCAGACACACAACCGACCATATTAGAAAAACTTCATCGGAAAGCAGTTTGAAATACACCATCACATCAACTAAATCTAACTCACATAACTCTTAACTCCTTAAAATAAGGTTGAATATCATCTAGCACCGATGGTAATTCGTATCTTTGTATTTAATATTGACTCGTCAACAGTGGATTTTGTTTGAAACTTTTCTCATTTCGTATCCAGCCCGACTGAAAGGACCACGGCGTTTATTCGACTGGCGTCTATTAATTTCAGGTCTGTATTAGTTAGATTTTACCTCTATGTACGTTTGTACATTATGATCATGTGTGTGGGTTGGTGAGACCTCATTTAATCCGGCTTACATTGTAACTTGACTAATTAACAGTTTAAAAAAGTAAGTTTTTTATAAAATAAATGTTAAAAAAAGGTTTCCACTTCTGCTGATTGATGAGGATGACCACGACCACTGTAACAAGAGTTAAACGACTAGAAGAAAAAAGATTACATCGGATATATTACTACTTCTAGGCTCGAAAATTATTTTTTCGCTGTTTCATGCTTCCGAGCTTCATCAGTTGACTTCAGTACCAAAGCAAGACATTATAAGGGCTTAAATGTTCAGTCCAAAGCCTACTTTCATTTCCAAAATCGTGTTTACTGAATTCTAAAAAAACAACTATTAGAAAAACGTAAAGAACCGACCTAACACCGCAATAAATAAGCACAAGTCGGCAACGAACAAAAGCGTTGCGTGGAAGCGAATTATTAGGGCCGGAGAATGCAATTTACCAGAGCAAGGCACCAATATGTCTCTTGCGCAAATGGATAAAAATCAACCGCACTCCCGGGCTAGAAAGGGGGGAGGTATATATACCTTATATAGTTTGTAGTTATATATAGCTATAGTTTATAAACTATTTACGTTGCAGGCGATAGTTCATTTGCAACGAATAAGAGAAGAGTGTTTATTTCACGTCTTTTTGTTTATTTTTGACGGTTACATTCTGTTTCCGTTAGGATTTTACAAGGGTTCAATTAAAACACGCTTGTTACAAACATTTATTTACTAGTGTAGAGGTCTGTATGCTACGGATTTTTTATCATCTACGAAGGGAAGCTACGAGGCTACGTCGTAGCGGTTGTTAAATTGGCCAGTGGGAAGATATTAACACTTATTTCGTGGACGCAAGAACCACGTGCAGAGTTCGTAAAATGACAGTAGAAAATTCCATACCTAGGTACCTACATTTTCCAAAGAACACACAACGTCATAAGACATAGTGACACTTTTCGCACCTTTATCAAATGACCCCTCCTGAAGTAGTGTCCACGAAGTGTTAATCATCGAATGTAAATAGAGAATAAATAATAATCAGCTTTGATCTGATATGGTAAATCAAGCTTTTCGTCAAGACTAACATCAGTAGCGTTAAAAACTAAAGCCATTGACCAAAAGATACGAAAAAAAACATACAAAGAAAATCCTTCACACATTTTTATTTTTTAATTTGTCATTCGACTACTTACGGTGACGTTTCATGCGGCGGTGTAATCATTAAAAGATCCCAGCGTTCGCGCGAGTCGTGTATAAACAATAGATGGAACTCTATAGAGCTCTACTCTATGGCAGGTATAGTCTATGGTGCAGTTTAGTCTATGCGCGGTTCCCATTCAATTTTGAGTCGCTCGTAGTGAATACTGAATGCAGGGCGTTCGAGGAAGATCGTGAAAGAAATGTCTCTAATGTTTCAATTCGAAATAGGAAATTAAAATTATATGAAGAAGGGTCATCAGTTTGGTTAAACATTTTGTAGGTACCGGTTCTTTACTATATTAAATTGATTACTTCTGGATTAGAGAAGTTTGACTTCCCAACAATCCTCAATAGGCATGACGAATTTTTATTTATTTTATGTTACATAAATTATCTCTAAAAAAAAAGAAACATTGGTAAAATTATTTCGCTAGCATGAAAACTGCCCGAGATATCACAATTTGAAATGCACACAAATTGGACTCGCCCAAAAACGCTCCAATACTAACGGGGTGCCTACCTTAGTTATGACGTCACGCCTAGGTAGTTTGAATGCAACGCGTAGAAAATTTGCTCGGCAGCTATATTAAATATTGTGTTTATCAAAATGGTTTCTTAAACAAATTTGCTATACAATTTACGGACTTATTAAAGGTATTATTTATTTTAATAAATTGTATACTTTTTAAATGAACTTGTCCACTCAACTTTGAAGGGTCATAAAACAAATAATACGCAATATATAAAACCAAGAGGTATACAAGCTACTCTAAAAGTTTAATATGTTTGCGATTTTTATTAGTATTTCGTTATTTTATTCATTAGTCGGCATCCCTATTGTTAGTTTATACCTACGCAGTTGTTGTTTTAAAATTCTCAGATTAATAGATTCCATGTGATCACAGCCCCTAAACCTAAAAGAATTATTGATCTATTTAAAATTGCAAAATAATTGTATTATACTCCAGCCAACTCGTGGAAAGAATGTTTGTAAACAAAACTTTGCGCATTTTTCGTAATTATTCCACAAATACGTTAAGTTTCAGTAAATTAACACCATAAATAAACTTGGACAACATAGGTAAGCTATCAATGATATTCTTATATTTATAAAACATGTTATAAAAAAGTGTTTTTGAGGTTAAGTATGGGCGGTTTGTTTGTAAACATTCTTTCCACGAGTTGGCTGGAGTATAGGTATGACCGTTTGTTTCCTTAATAAAAAAAAAATATATTGCAATTTACCGAATTACCAAATTATTGCATATTAAACGCAATTGTGAAATAAAATGCATGCATTTTATTTATTAGGCTTTAGAATTAAAGGACGACTTCAATTTATTATTTTGTTCTATAACTCATTTCATCTCTTAAGCGAACTGCTTATAATGTGAAATCAGAAATCAGAATATTTATTTGCACAATATTGTGTACATTACATTGAGATTGGTGACAATGTTTTAAATAAAGTTTCAACAATATTCTGCCTTAAGTCTGTAGGCATGCAAATGTTAGTAAGTGTCAGCTATCTATAGTAAATATTAGTACTACTAAGTATCTATTGCTATTTTAAGACGTCAATAAATTACAAAATTGTCAACAGAAATCTCATATTCAAAATTAAATGTCAATTATGCAAAATTATCATTAATAAGTCAGATTAAGTAGAGATGTCATTTTTTTCTCTCCAAATATTCCTTGGTCGAGTAGAAACTGTGCTGTAGGAGCCAATTAAATAATTTATTCCTGAAAATATTTTTCTCTATTGGTTGATTTATAATGTCTAGCGGTAGTTTATTAAATATTTTGATAGCCATATAATATACATTTTTACGAAATATAGTTAGATTAGATTTAGGTATTACTAGTTGATTCTTTCTCGATGCTCGTAAATTATCGTTTTTTTCACTACATTTTACAAAGTATTCAGGGTGCTTTTTAACCAACAAGCATAGTTCTAATATATATTATTATATACATGGTAGAGGTAGTATTCTATGTTTTTGAAATAGGGGTTTACATGAATCTCTTTCTTTTATCTGGCATAAGCTCGTAAGGCGTGAGCTTATTTTCAAAGATATTTTCATTTCATTTCATGGAAATGCGCTGCCTGCTCATGTTCCCCGATAGTTACAACCTTGGTCTCTTCAAGGCAAGAGTGAATAGGCACTTCCTGGGCAAGCATGCTACACCTTAGACCACATCCTGTTTACCAAGCAAGATGGTGGTCATATGCCTGCACAGTTACCAATAAAAAAAAAATCTAAATTAAGTAACCTAATGCGATGAAAATAACAAAATATATCTGACCCCTCTGATCTATATCCGGTATTTGTAAACAGATTTCTTGAGTTGTTAACATGGGTACCCCTCTGGCATTCCGGTAACTGCTTGACCTTTCGTACTTGTCACTCCAATCTCTGCAAACTTAACTCCAAACTCTGTACTAGTCACTCCAAACTCCGCAACTTCACTCCAAACTCTGCAAACTTCACTCCAAACTCTGCAAACTTCACTCCAAACTCTGCACTCGTCAATCCAACTCTGCACTAGTCACTCTAACTCTGCATTTGTCACTCCAAACTCTGCAAACTTCATTCCAAATTCTGCTCACTTCACTCCAAATTCTGCACTCGCCACTCCAAACTCTGCACACTTCTCTCCTAACTCTGCGCTAGTCACTTCAACTCTGCACAAGTCACTCCAAACTCTGCACACGTCACTCCAACTCTACACTAGTCACTCCAACTCTGCACTTGTCACTCCAAACTCTGCAAACTTCACTCCAAACTGCGCGTTTTATTCCAAACTCTGCACACTTCACTCCAACAAACTCTGCACAATTTTACTCCAACCTCTGTACACTTTGGCGAGTGCAGAGTTGGAGTGAAGAGTGCAGACTTTGGAGTGAAGTTAGCAGAGTTTGGAGTGAAGTGCGCAGAGCTTGAAATAAAGTGTACAGAGTTTGGAATGGAGTTTGCAGAATTTGGAGTGAAGTTGCAGAGTTTGGATTGGAGTGACTAACGCAGAGTTTGGAGTGACTTGTTCAGAGTTGGAGTGACAAGTGTAGAGTTGGAGTGACGATTGCAGTTGGAGCGAAGTTTGCAGAGTTTGGAATGACAAGTGCGGAGTTGGAGTGAAAAGTGCAGAGTTAGAGTGGTGAGTGTAGAGTTCAGAGCAAAGTGTACAGAGGTTGGAGTAAAATTGTGCAGAGTTTGTTGGAGTGAAGTGTGCAGAGTTTGGAATAAAACGCGCAGTTTGGAGTGAAGTTTGCAGAGTTTGGAGTGACAAGTGCAGAGTTGAAGTGACTAGTGTAGAATTGGAGTGACGAGTGCAAAGTTGGAGTGGCGAGAGCAGAGTTGGAGTGACGAGTGCAGAGTTGGAGTGGCGAGTGTAGAGTTGGAGTGACGAGTGCAGACTTTGGAGTGAAGTTAGCAGAGTTTAAAGTGACAAGTGCAGAGTTGGAGTGGCTAGTGCAGAGTTAAAGTGACAAGTGCAGAGTTTGGAGTGGAGTGTGCAGAGTTTTAAATAAAGTGTACAGAGTTTGGAGTGAAGTTTGCAGAGTTTGGAGTGAAGTTTGCAGAGTTTGGAGTGAAGTTGCAGAGGTTGGAGTGACTAGTACAGAGTTTGGATGGAGGGACTTGTTCAGAGTTGGAGTTACAAGTGCAGAGTTGAAGTGACTAGTGTAGAATTGGAGTGACGAGTGCAGAGTTGGAGTGGCGAGAGCAGAGTTGGAGTGACGAGTGCAGAGTTGGAGTGGCGAGTGTAGAGTTGTGCAGAGTTGGAGTAAAGAGTGCAGACTTTGGAGTGAAGTTAGCAGAGGACTAGCGCAGAGTTAGGAGAGAAGTGTGCAGAGTTTGGAGTGGCGAGTGCAGAATTTGGAGTGAAGTGTGCAGAATTTGGAATGAAGTTTGCAGAGTTTGGAGTGACAAATGCAGAGTTAGAGTGACTAGTGCAGAGTTGGATTGACGAGTGCAGAGTTTGGAGTGAAGTTTGCAGAGTTTGGAGTGAAGTTTGCAGAGTTTGGAGTGAAGTTGCGGAGTTTGGAGTGACTAGTACAGAGTTTGGAGTTAAGTTTGCAGAGATTGGAGTGACAAGTGCAGTTGAGTGGCGAGTGCAGAGTTGGAGTGAAGAGTGCAGACTTTGGAGTGAAGTTAGCAGAGTTTGGAGTGAAGTGCGCAGAGCTTGAAATAAAGTGTACAGAGTTTGGAATGGAGTTTGCAGAATTTGGAGTGAAGTTGCAGAGTTTGGATTGGAGTGACTAACGCAGAGTTTGGAGTGACTTGTTCAGAGTTGGAGTGACAAGTTCAGAGTTAGAGTGACTAGTGCAGATTTGGAGTGACAAGTGTAGAGTTGGAGTGACGATTGCAGTTGGAGCGAAGTTTGCAGAGTTTGGAGTGACAAGTGCGGAGTTGGAGTGAAAAGTGCAGAGTTAGAGTGGTGAGTGTAGAGTTCAGAGCAAAGTGTACAGAGGTTGGAGTAAAATTGTGCAGTGTTTGTTGGAGTGAAGTGTGCAGAGTTTGGAATAAAACGCGCAGTTTGGAGTGAAGTTTGCAGAGTTTGGAGTGACAAGTGCAGAGTTGAAGTGGCGAGAGCAGAGTTGGAGTGACGAGTGCAGAGTTGGAGTGGCGAGTGTAGAGTTGGAGTGACGAGTGCAGACTTTGGAGTGAAGTTAGCAGAGTTTAAAGTGACAAGTGCAGAGTTGGAGTGGCTAGTGCAGAGTTAAAGTGACAAGTGCAGAGTTTGAAGTGAAGTGTGCAGAGTTTGGAGTGGAGTGTGCAGAGTTTGAAATAAAGTGTACAGAGTTTGGAGTGAAGTTTGCAGAGTTTGGAGTGAAGTTGCAGAGGTTGGAGTGACTAGTACAGAGTTTGGATGGAGGGACTTGTTCAGAGTTGGAGTTACAAGTGCAGAGTTGGAGTGACTAGTGTAGAGTTGGAGTGACGTGTGCAGAGTTTGGAGTGACTTGTGCAGAGTTGAAGTGACTAGCGCAGAGTTAGGAGAGAAGTGTGCAGAGTTTGGAGTGGCGAGTGCAGAATTTGGAGTGAAGTGTGCAGAATTTGGAATGAAGTTTGCAGAGTTTGGAGTGACAAATGCAGAGTTAGAGTGACTAGTGCAGAGTTGGATTGACGAGTGCAGAGTTTGGAGTGAAGTTTGCAGAGTTTGGAGTGAAGTTTGCAGAGTTTGGAGTGAAGTTGCGGAGTTTGGAGTGACTAGTACAGAGTTTGGAGTTAAGTTTGCAGAGATTGGAGTGACAAGTGCAGTTGAGTGGCGAGTGCAGAGTTGGAGTGAAGAGTGCAGACTTTGGAGTGAAGTTAGCAGAGTTTGGAGTGAAGTGCGCAGAGCTTGAAATAAAGTGTACAGAGTTTGGAATGGAGTTTGCAGAATTTGGAGTGAAGTTGCAGAGTTTGGATTGGAGTGACTAACGCAGAGTTTGGAGTGACTTGTTCAGAGTTGGAGTGACAAGTGTAGAGTTGGAGTGACGATTGCAGTTGGAGCGAAGTTTGCAGAGTTTGGAATGACAAGTGCGGAGTTGGAGTGAAAAGTGCAGAGTTAGAGTGGTGAGTGTAGAGTTCAGAGCAAAGTGTACAGAGGTTGGAGTAAAATTGTGCAGAGTTTGTTGGAGTGAAGTGTGCAGAGTTTGGAATAAAACGCGCAGTTTGGAGTGAAGTTTGCAGAGTTTGGAGTGACAAGTGCAGAGTTGAAGTGACTAGTGTAGAATTGGAGTGACGAGTGCAAAGTTGGAGTGGCGAGAGCAGAGTTGGAGTGACGAGTGCAGAGTTGGAGTGGCGAGTGTAGAGTTGGAGTGACGAGTGCAGACTTTGGAGTGAAGTTAGCAGAGTTTAAAGTGACAAGTGCAGAGTTGGAGTGGCTAGTGCAGAGTTAAAGTGACAAGTGCAGAGTTTGGAGTGGAGTGTGCAGAGTTTTAAATAAAGTGTACAGAGTTTGGAGTGAAGTTTGCAGAGTTTGGAGTGAAGTTTGCAGAGTTTGGAGTGAAGTTGCAGAGGTTGGAGTGACTAGTACAGAGTTTGGATGGAGGGACTTGTTCAGAGTTGGAGTTACAAGTGCAGAGTTGAAGTGACTAGTGTAGAATTGGAGTGACGAGTGCAGAGTTGGAGTGGCGAGAGCAGAGTTGGAGTGACGAGTGCAGAGTTGGAGTGGCGAGTGTAGAGTTGTGCAGAGTTGGAGTGAAGAGTGCAGACTTTGGAGTGAAGTTAGCAGAGGACTAGCGCAGAGTTAGGAGAGAAGTGTGCAGAGTTTGGAGTGGCGAGTGCAGAATTTGGAGTGAAGTGTGCAGAATTTGGAATGAAGTTTGCAGAGTTTGGAGTGACAAATGCAGAGTTAGAGTGACTAGTGCAGAGTTGGATTGACGAGTGCAGAGTTTGGAGTGAAGTTTGCAGAGTTTGGAGTGAAGTTTGCAGAGTTTGGAGTGAAGTTGCGGAGTTTGGAGTGACTAGTACAGAGTTTGGAGTTAAGTTTGCAGAGATTGGAGTGACAAGTGCAGTTGAGTGGCGAGTGCAGAGTTGGAGTGAAGAGTGCAGACTTTGGAGTGAAGTTAGCAGAGTTTGGAGTGAAGTGCGCAGAGCTTGAAATAAAGTGTACAGAGTTTGGAATGGAGTTTGCAGAATTTGGAGTGAAGTTGCAGAGTTTGGATTGGAGTGACTAACGCAGAGTTTGGAGTGACTTGTTCAGAGTTGGAGTGACAAGTTCAGAGTTAGAGTGACTAGTGCAGATTTGGAGTGACAAGTGTAGAGTTGGAGTGACGATTGCAGTTGGAGCGAAGTTTGCAGAGTTTGGAGTGACAAGTGCGGAGTTGGAGTGAAAAGTGCAGAGTTAGAGTGGTGAGTGTAGAGTTCAGAGCAAAGTGTACAGAGGTTGGAGTAAAATTGTGCAGAGTTTGTTGGAGTGAAGTGTGCAGAGTTTGGAATAAAACGCGCAGTTTGGAGTGAAGTTTGCAGAGTTTGGAGTGACAAGTGCAGAGTTAGAGTGACTAGTGCAGAGTTGGAGTGACGATTGCAGTTGGAGCGAAGTTTGCAGAGTTTGGAGTGACAAGTGCGGAGTTGGAGTGAAGTTAGCAGAGTTTAAAGTGACAAGTGCAGAGTTGGAGTGGCTAGTGCAGAGTTAAAGTGACAAGTGCAGAGTTTGAAGTGAAGTGTGCAGAGTTTGGAGTGGAGTGTGCAGAGTTTGAAATAAAGTGTACAGAGTTTGGAGTGAAGTTTGCAGAGTTTGGAGTGAAGTTGCAGAGGTTGGAGTGACTAGTACAGAGTTTGGATGGAGGGACTTGTTCAGAGTTGGAGTTACAAGTGCAGAGTTGGAGTGACTAGTGTAGAGTTGGAGTGACGTGTGCAGAGTTTGGAGTGACTTGTGCAGAGTTGAAGTGACTAGCGCAGAGTTAGGAGAGAAGTGTGCAGAGTTTGGAGTGGCGAGTGCAGAATTTGGAGTGAAGTGTGCAGAATTTGGAATGAAGTTTGCAGAGTTTGGAGTGACAAATGCAGAGTTAGAGTGACTAGTGCAGAGTTGGATTGACGAGTGCAGAGTTTGGAGTGAAGTTTGCAGAGTTTGGAGTGAAGTTTGCAGAGTTTGGAGTGAAGTTGCGGAGTTTGGAGTGACTAGTACAGAGTTTGGAGTTAAGTTTGCAGAGATTGGAGTGACAAGTGCAGTTGAGTGGCGAGTGCAGAGTTGGAGTGAAGAGTGCAGACTTTGGAGTGAAGTTAGCAGAGTTTGGAGTGAAGTGCGCAGAGCTTGAAATAAAGTGTACAGAGTTTGGAATGGAGTTTGCAGAATTTGGAGTGAAGTTGCAGAGTTTGGATTGGAGTGACTAACGCAGAGTTTGGAGTGACTTGTTCAGAGTTGGAGTGACAAGTGTAGAGTTGGAGTGACGATTGCAGTTGGAGCGAAGTTTGCAGAGTTTGGAATGACAAGTGCGGAGTTGGAGTGAAAAGTGCAGAGTTAGAGTGGTGAGTGTAGAGTTCAGAGCAAAGTGTACAGAGGTTGGAGTAAAATTGTGCAGAGTTTGTTGGAGTGAAGTGTGCAGACTTTGGAGTGAAGTTAGCAGAGGACTAGCGCAGAGTTAGGAGAGAAGTGTGCAGAGTTTGGAGTGGCGAGTGCAGAATTTGGAGTGAAGTGTGCAGAATTTGGAATGAAGTTTGCAGAGTTTGGAGTGACAAATGCAGAGTTAGAGTGACTAGTGCAGAGTTGGATTGACGAGTGCAGAGTTTGGAGTGAAGTTTGCAGAGTTTGGAGTGAAGTTTGCAGAGTTTGGAGTGAAGTTGCGGAGTTTGGAGTGACTAGTACAGAGTTTGGAGTTAAGTTTGCAGAGATTGGAGTGACAAGTGCAGTTGAGTGGCGAGTGCAGAGTTGGAGTGAAGAGTGCAGACTTTGGAGTGAAGTTAGCAGAGTTTGGAGTGAAGTGCGCAGAGCTTGAAATAAAGTGTACAGAGTTTGGAATGGAGTTTGCAGAATTTGGAGTGAAGTTGCAGAGTTTGGATTGGAGTGACTAACGCAGAGTTTGGAGTGACTTGTTCAGAGTTGGAGTGACAAGTTCAGAGTTAGAGTGACTAGTGCAGATTTGGAGTGACAAGTGTAGAGTTGGAGTGACGATTGCAGTTGGAGCGAAGTTTGCAGAGTTTGGAGTGACAAGTGCGGAGTTGGAGTGAAAAGTGCAGAGTTAGAGTGGTGAGTGTAGAGTTCAGAGCAAAGTGTACAGAGGTTGGAGTAAAATTGTGCAGAGTTTGTTGGAGTGAAGTGTGCAGAGTTTGGAATAAAACGCGCAGTTTGGAGTGAAGTTTGCAGAGTTTGGAGTGACAAGTGCAGAGTTAGAGTGACTAGTGCAGAGTTGGAGTGACGATTGCAGTTGGAGCGAAGTTTGCAGAGTTTGGAGTGACAAGTGCGGAGTTGGAGTGAAAAGTGCAGAGTTAGAGTGGTGAGTGTAGAGTTCAGAGCAAAGTGTACAGAGGTTGGAGTAAAATTGTGCAGAGTTTGTTGGAGTGAAGTGTGCAGAGTTCGGAATAAAACGCGCAGTTTGGAGTGAAGTTTGCAGAGTTTGGAATAAAACGCGCAGTTTGGAGTAAAGTTTGCAGAGTTTGGAGTGACAAGTGCAGAGTTGAAGTGACTAGTGTAGAATTGGAGTGACGAGTGCAGAGTTGGAGTGGCGAGAGCAGAGTTGGAGTGACGAGTGCAGAGTTGGAGTGGCGAGTGTAGAGTTGGAGTGGCGAGAGCAGAGTTGGAGTGACGAGTGCAGAGTTGGAGTGGCGAGTGTAGAGTTGGAGTGACGAGTGCAGACTTTGGAGTGAAGTTTGCAGAGTTTGGAGTGAAGTTGCGGAGTTTGGAGTGACTAGTACAGAGTTTGGAGTTAAGTTTGCAGAGATTGGAGTGACAAGTGCAGTTGAGTGGCGAGTGCAGAGTTGGAGTGAAGAGTGCAGACTTTGGAGTGAAGTTAGCAGAGTTTGGAGTGAAGTGCGCAGAGCTTGAAATAAAGTGTACAGAGTTTGGAATGGAGTTTGCAGAATTTGGAGTGAAGTTGCAGAGTTTGGATTGGAGTGACTAACGCAGAGTTTGGAGTGACTTGTTCAGAGTTGGAGTGACAAGTTCAGAGTTAGAGTGACTAGTGCAGATTTGGAGTGACAAGTGTAGAGTTGGAGTGACGATTGCAGTTGGAGCGAAGTTTGCAGAGTTTGGAGTGACAAGTGCGGAGTTGGAGTGAAAAGTGCAGAGTTAGAGTGGTGAGTGTAGAGTTCAGAGCAAAGTGTACAGAGGTTGGAGTAAAATTGTGCAGAGTTTGTTGAAGTGAAGTGTGCAGAGTTTAGAATAAAACAAGTCACTCCAAACTCTGCACACGTCACTCCAACTCTACACTAGTCACTTTAACTCTGCACTTGTAACTCCAACTCTGAACAAGTCCCTCCATCCAAACTCTGTACTAGTCACTCCAACCTCTGCAACTTCACTCCAAACTCTGCAAACTTCACTCCAAACTCTGTACACTTTATTTAAAACTCTGCACACTCCACTCCAAACTCTGCACACTTCACTTCAAACTCTGCACTTGTCACTTTAACTCTGCACTAGCCACTCCAACTCTGCACTTGTCACTTTAAACTCTGCTAACTTCACTCCAAAGTCTGCACTCGTCACTCCAACTCTACACTCGCCACTCCAACTCTGCACTCGTCACTCCAACTCTGCTCTCGCCACTCCAACTCTGCACTCGTCACTCCAATTCTACACTAGTCACTTCAACTCTGCACTTGTCACTCCAAACTCTGCAAACTTCACTCCAAACTGCGCGTTTTATTCCGAACTCTGCACACTTCACTCCAACAAACTCTGCACAATTTTACTCCAACCTCTGTACACTTTGCTCTGAACTCTACACTCACCACTCTAACTCTGCACTTTTCACTCCAACTCCGCACTTGTCACTCCAAACTCTGCAAACTTCGCTCCAACTGCAATCGTCACTCCAACTCTACACTTGTCACTCCAAATCTGCACTAGTCACTCTAACTCTGAACTTGTCACTCCAACTCTGAACAAGTCACTCCAAACTCTGCGTCAGTCACTCCAATCCAAACTCTGCAACTTCACTCCAAATTCTGCAAACTCCATTCCAAACTCTGTACACTTTATTTCAAGCTCTGCGCACTTCACTCCAAACTCTGCTAACTTCACTCCAAAGTCTGCACTCTTCACTCCAACTCTGCACTCGCCACTCAACTGCACTTGTCACTCCAATCTCTGCAAACTTAACTCCAAACTCTGTACTAGTCACTCCAAACTCCGCAACTTCACTCCAAACTCTGCAAACTTCACTCCAAACTCTGCAAACTTCACTCCAAACTCTGCACTCGTCAATCCAACTCTGCACTAGTCACTCTAACTCTGCATTTGTCACTCCAAACTCTGCAAACTTCATTCCAAATTCTGCACACTTCACTCCAAATTCTGCACTCGCCACTCCAAACTCTGCACACTTCTCTCCTAACTCTGCGCTAGTCACTTCAACTCTGCACAAGTCACTCCAAACTCTGCACACGTCACTCCAACTCTACACTAGTCACTCCAACTCTGCACTTGTAACTCCAACTCTGAACAAGTCCCTCCATCCAAACTCTGTACTAGTCACTCCAACCTCTGCAACTTCACTCCAAACTCTGCAAACTTCACTCCAAACTCTGCAAACTTCACTCCAAACTCTGTACACTTTATTTAAAACTCTGCACACTCCACTCCAAACTCTGCACTTGTCACTTTAACTCTGCACTAGCCACTCCAACTCTGCACTTGTCACTTTAAACTCTGCTAACTTCACTCCAAAGTCTGCACTCGTCACTCCAACTCTACACTCGCCACTCCAACTCTGCACTCGTCACTCCAACTCTGCTCTCGCCACTCCAACTTTGCACTCGTCACTCCAATTCTACACTAGTCACTTCAACTCTGCACTTGTCACTCCAAACTCTGCAAACTTCACTCCAAACTGCGCGTTTTATTCCAAACTCTGCACACTTCACTCCAACAAACTCTGCACAATTTTACTCCAACCTCTGTACACTTTGCTCTGAACTCTACACTCACCACTCTAACTCTGCACTTTTCACTCCAACTCCGCACTTGTCATTCCAAACTCTGCAAACTTCGCTCCAACTGCAATCGTCACTCCAACTCTACACTTGTCACTCCAACTCTGAACAAGTCACTCCAAACTCTGCGTTAGTCACTCCAATCCAAACTCTGCAACTTCACTCCAAATTCTGCAAACTCCATTCCAAACTCTGTACACTTTATTTCAAGCTCTGCGCACTTCACTCCAAACTCTGCTAACTTCACTCCAAAGTCTGCACTCTTCACTCCAACTCTGCACTCGCCACTCAACTGCACTTGTCACTCCAATCTCTGCAAACTTAACTCCAAACTCTGTACTAGTCACTCCAAACTCCGCAACTTCACTCCAAACTCTGCAAACTTCACTCCAAACTCTGCAAACTTCACTCCAAACTCTGCACTCGTCAATCCAACTCTGCACTAGTCACTCTAACTCTGCATTTGTCACTCCAAACTCTGCAAACTTCATTCCAAATTCTGCACACTTCACTCCAAATTCTGCACTCGCCACTCCAAACTCTGCACACTTCTCTCCTAACTCTGCGCTAGTCACTTCAACTCTGCACAAGTCACTCCAAACTCTGCACACGTCACTCCAACTCTACACTAGTCACTCCAACTCTGCACTTGTAACTCCAACTCTGAACAAGTCCCTCCATCCAAACTCTGTACTAGTCACTCCAACCTCTGCAACTTCACTCCAAACTCTGCAAACTTCACTCCAAACTCTGTACACTTTATTTCAAACTCTGCACACTCCACTCCAAACTCTGCACACTTCACTTCAAACTCTGCACTTGTCACTTTAACTCTGCACTAGCCACTCCAACTCTGCACTTGTCACTTTAAACTCTGCTAACTTCACTCCAAAGTCTGCACTCGTCACTCCAACTCTACACTCGCCACTCCAACTCTGCACTCGTCACTCCAACTCTGCTCTCGCCACTTCAACTCTGCACTTGTCACTCCAAACTCTGCAAACTTCACTCCAAACTGCGCGTTTTATTCCAAACTCTGCACACTTCACTCCAACAAACACTGCACAATTTTACTCCAACCTCTGTACACTTTGCTCTGAACTCTACACTCACCACTCTAACTCTGCACTTTTCACTCCAACTCCGCATTTGTCACTCCAAACTCTGCAAACTTCGCTCCAACTGCAATCGTCACTCCAACTCTACACTTGTCACTCCAAATCTGCACTAGTCACTCTAACTCTGAACTTGTCACTCCAACTCTGAACAAGTCACTCCAAACTCTGCGTTAGTCACTCCAATCCAAACTCTGCAACTTCACTCCAAATTCTGCAAACTCCATTCCAAACTCTGTACACTTTATTTCAAGCTCTGCGCACTTCACTCCAAACTCTGCTAACTTCACTCCAAAGTCTGCACTCTTCACTCCAACTCTGCACTCGCCACTCAACTGCACTTGTCACTCCAATCTCTGCAAACTTAACTCCAAACTCTGTACTAGTCACTCCAAACTCCGCAACTTCACTCCAAACTCTGCAAACTTCACTCCAAACTCTGCAAACTTCACTCCAAACTCTGCACTCGTCAATCCAACTCTGCACTAGTCACTCTAACTCTGCATTTGTCACTCCAAACTCTGCAAACTTCATTCCAAATTCTGCACACTTCACTCCAAATTCTGCACTCGCCACTCCAAACTCTGCACACTTCTCTCCTAACTCTGCGCTAGTCACTTCAACTCTGCACAAGTCACTCCAAACTCTGCACACGTCACTCCAACTCTACACTAGTCACTCCAACTCTGCACTTGTCACTCCAAACTCTGCAAACTTCACTCCAAACTGCGCGTTTTATTCCAAACTCTGCACACTTCACTCCAACAAACTCTGCACAATTTTACTCCAACCTCTGTACACTTTGGCGAGTGCAGAGTTGGAGTGAAGAGTGCAGACTTTGTAGTGAAGTTAGCAGAGTTTGGAGTGAAGTGCGCAGAGCTTGAAATAAAGTGTACAGAGTTTGGAATGGAGTTTGCAGAATTTGGAGTGAAGTTGCAGAGTTTGGATTGGAGTGACTAACGCAGAGTTTGGAGTGACTTGTTCAGAGTTGGAGTGACAAGTTCAGAGTTAGAGTGACTAGTGCAGATTTGGAGTGACAAGTGTAGAGTTGGAGTGACGATTGCAGTTGGAGCGAAGTTTGCAGAGTTTGGAGTGACAAGTGCGGAGTTGGAGTGAAAAGTGCAGAGTTAGAGTGGTGAGTGTAGAGTTCAGAGCAAAGTGTACAGAGGTTGGAGTAAAATTGTGCAGAGTTTGTTGGAGTGAAGTGTGCAGAGTTTGGAATAAAACGCGCAGTTTGGAGTGAAGTTTGCAGAGTTTGGAGTGACAAGTGCAGAGTTGAAGTGACTAGTGTAGAATTGGAGTGACGAGTGCAGAGTTGGAGTGGCGAGAGCAGAGTTGGAGTGACGAGTGCAGAGTTGGAGTGGCGAGTGTAGAGTTGGAGTGACGAGTGCAGACTTTGGAGTGAAGTTAGCAGAGTTTAAAGTGACAAGTGCAGAGTTGGAGTGGCTAGTGCAGAGTTAAAGTGACAAGTGCAGAGTTTGAAGTGAAGTGTGCAGAGTTTGGAGTGGAGTGTGCAGAGTTTGAAATAAAGTGTACAGAGTTTGGAGTGAAGTTTGCAGAGTTTGGAGTGAAGTTGCAGAGGTTGGAGTGACTAGTACAGAGTTTGGATGGAGGGACTTGTTCAGAGTTGGAGTTACAAGTGCAGAGTTAAAGTGACTAGTGTAGAGTTGGAGTGACGTGTGCAGAGTTTGGAGTGACTTGTGCAGAGTTAAAGTGACTAGCGCAGAGTTAGGAGAGAAGTGTGCAGAGTTTGGAGTGGCGAGTGCAGAATTTAGAGTGAAGTGTGCAGAATTTGGAATGAAGTTTGCAGAGTTTGGAGTGACAAATGCAGAGTTAGAGTGACTAGTGCAGAGTTGGAGTGACGATTGCAATTGGAGCGAAGTTTGCAGAGTTTGGAGTGACAAGTGCGGAGTTGGAGTGAAAAGTGCAGAGTTAGAGTGGTGAGTGTAGAGTTCAGAGCAAAGTGTACAGAGGTTGGAGTAAAATTGTGCAGAGTTTGTTGGAGTGAAGTGTGCAGAGTTCGGAATAAAACGCGCAGTTTGGAGTGAAGTTTGCAGAGTTTGGAGTGACAAGTGCAGAGTTGAAGTGACTAGTGTAGAATTGGAGTGACGAGTGCAGAGTTGGAGTGGCGAGAGCAGAGTTGGAGTGACGAGTGCAGAGTTGGAGTGGCGAGTGTAGAGTTGGAGTGACGAGTGCAGACTTTGGAGTGAAGTTAGCAGAGTTTAAAGTGACAAGTGCAGAGTTGGAGTGGCTAGTGCAGAGTTAAAGTGACAAGTGCAGAGTTTGAAGTGAAGTGTGCAGAGTTTGGAGTGGAGTGTGCAGAGTTTTAAATAAAGTGTACAGAGTTTGGAGTGAAGTTTGCAGAGTTTGGAGTGAAGTTGCAGAGGTTGGAGTGACTAGTACAGAGTTTGGATGGAGGGACTTGTTCAGAGTTGGAGTTACAAGTGCAGAGTTGGAGTGACTAGTGTAGAGTTGGAGTGACGTGTGCAGAGTTTGGAGTGACTTGTGCAGAGTTGAAGTGACTAGCGCAGAGTTAGGAGAGAAGTGTGCAGAGTTTGGAGTGGCGAGTGCAGAATTTGGAGTGAAGTGTGCAGAATTTGGAATGAAGTTTGCAGAGTTTGGAGTGACAAATGCAGAGTTAGAGTGACTAGTGCAAAGTTGGATTGACGAGTGCAGAGTTTGGAGTGAAGTTTGCAGAGTTTGGAGTGAAGTTTGCAGAGTTTGGAGTGAAGTTGCGGAGTTTGGAGTGACTAGTACAGAGTTTGGAGTTAAGTTTGCAGAGATTGGAGTGACAAGTGCAGTTGAGTGGCGAGTGCAGAGTTGGAGTGAAGAGTGCAGACTTTGGAGTGAAGTTAGCAGAGTTTGGAGTGAAGTGCGCAGAGCTTGAAATAAAGTGTACAGAGTTTGGAATGGAGTTTGCAGAATTTGGAGTGAAGTTGCAGAGTTTGGATTGGAGTGACTAACGCAGAGTTTGGAGTGACTTGTTCAGAGTTGGAGTGACAAGTTCAGAGTTAGAGTGACTAGTGCAGATTTGGAGTGACAAGTGTAGAGTTGGAGTGACGATTGCAGTTGGAGCGAAGTTTGCAGAGTTTGGAGTGACAAGTGCGGAGTTGGAGTGAAAAGTGCAGAGTTAGAGTGGTGAGTGTAGAGTTCAGAGCAAAGTGTACAGAGGTTGGAGTAAAATTGTGCAGAGTTTGTTGAAGTGAAGTGTGCAGAGTTTAGAATAAAACAAGTCACTCCAAACTCTGCACACGTCACTCCAACTCTACACTAGTCACTTTAACTCTGCACTTGTAACTCCAACTCTGAACAAGTCCCTCCATCCAAACTCTGTACTAGTCACTCCAACCTCTGCAACTTCACTCCAAACTCTGCAAACTTCACTCCAAACTCTGTACACTTTATTTAAAACTCTGCACACTCCACTCCAAACTCTGCACACTTCACTTCAAACTCTGCACTTGTCACTTTAACTCTGCACTAGCCACTCCAACTCTGCACTTGTCACTTTAAACTCTGCTAACTTCACTCCAAAGTCTGCACTCGTCACTCCAACTCTACACTCGCCACTCCAACTCTGCACTCGTCACTCCAACTCTGCTCTCGCCACTCCAACTCTGCACTCGTCACTCCAATTCTACACTAGTCACTTCAACTCTGCACTTGTCACTCCAAACTCTGCAAACTTCACTCCAAACTGCGCGTTTTATTCCGAACTCTGCACACTTCACTCCAACAAACTCTGCACAATTTTACTCCAACCTCTGTACACTTTGCTCTGAACTCTACACTCACCACTCTAACTCTGCACTTTTCACTCCAACTCCGCACTTGTCACTCCAAACTCTGCAAACTTCGCTCCAACTGCAATCGTCACTCCAACTCTACACTTGTCACTCCAAATCTGCACTAGTCACTCTAACTCTGAACTTGTCACTCCAACTCTGAACAAGTCACTCCAAACTCTGCGTTAGTCACTCCAATCCAAACTCTGCAACTTCACTCCAAATTCTGCAAACTCCATTCCAAACTCTGTACACTTTATTTCAAGCTCTGCGCACTTCACTCCAAACTCTGCTAACTTCACTCCAAAGTCTGCACTCTTCACTCCAACTCTGCACTCGCCACTCAACTGCACTTGTCACTCCAATCTCTGCAAACTTAACTCCAAACTCTGTACTAGTCACTCCAAACTCCGCAACTTCACTCCAAACTCTGCAAACTTCACTCCAAACTCTGCAAACTTCATTCCAAATTCTGCACACTTCACTCCAAATTTTGCACTCGCCACTCCAAACTCTGCACACTTCTCTCCTAACTCTGCGCTAGTCACTTCAACTCTGCACAAGTCACTCCAAACTCTGCACACGTCACTCCAACTCTACACTAGTCACTCCAACTCTGCACTTGTAACTCCAACTCTGAACAAGTCCCTCCATCCAAACTCTGTACTAGTCACTCCAACCTCTGCAACTTCACTCCAAACTCTGCAAACTTCACTCCAAACTCTGTACACTTTATTTCAAACTCTGCACACTCCACTCCAAACTCTGCACACTTCACTTCAAACTCTGCACTTGTCACTTTAACTCTGCACTAGCCACTCCAACTCTGCACTTGTCACTTTAAACTCTGCTAACTTCACTCCAAAGTCTGCACTCGTCACTCCAACTCTACACTCGCCACTCCAACTCTGCACTCGTCACTCCAACTCTGCTCTCGCCACTCCAACTCTGCACTCGTCACTCCAATTCTACACTAGTCACTTCAACTCTGCACTTGTCACTCCAAACTCTGCAAACTTCACTCCAAACTGCGCGTTTTATTCCGAACTCTGCACACTTCACTCCAACAAACTCTGCACAATTTTACTCCAACCTCTGTACACTTTGCTCTGAACTCTACACTCACCACTCTAACTCTGCACTTTTCACTCCAACTCCGCACTTGTCACTCCAAACTCTGCAAACTTCGCTCCAACTGCAATCGTCACTCCAACTCTACACTTGTCACTCCAAATCTGCACTAGTCACTCTAACTCTGAACTTGTCACTCCAACTCTGAACAAGTCACTCCAAACTCTGCGTTAGTCACTCCAATCCAAACTCTGCAACTTCACTCCAAATTCTGCAAACTCCATTCCAAACTCTGTACACTTTATTTCAAGCTCTGCGCACTTCACTCCAAACTCTGCTAACTTCACTCCAAAGTCTGCACTCTTCACTCCAACTCTGCACTCGCCACTCAACTGCACTTGTCACTCCAATCTCTGCAAACTTAACTCCAAACTCTGTACTAGTCACTCCAAACTCCGCAACTTCACTCCAAACTCTGCAAACTTCACTCCAAACTCTGCAAACTTCATTCCAAATTCTGCACACTTCACTCCAAATTTTGCACTCGCCACTCCAAACTCTGCACACTTCTCTCCTAACTCTGCGCTAGTCACTTCAACTCTGCACAAGTCACTCCAAACTCTGCACACGTCACTCCAACTCTACACTAGTCACTCCAACTCTGCACTTGTAACTCCAACTCTGAACAAGTCCCTCCATCCAAACTCTGTACTAGTCACTCCAACCTCTGCAACTTCACTCCAAACTCTGCAAACTTCACTCCAAACTCTGTACACTTTATTTCAAACTCTGCACACTCCACTCTAAACTCTGCACACTTCACTTCAAACTCTGCACTTGTCACTTTAACTCTGCACTAGCCACTCCAACTCTGCACTTGTCACTTTAAACTCTGCTAACTTCACTCCAAAGTCTGCACTCGTCACTCCAACTCTACACTCGCCACTCCAACTCTGCACTCGTCACTCCAACTCTGCTCTCGCCACTTCAACTCTGCACTTGTCACTCCAAACTCTGCAAACTTCACTCCAAACTGCGCGTTTTATTCCAAACTCTGCACACTTCACTCCAACAAACACTGCACAATTTTACTCCAACCTCTGTACACTTTGCTCTGAACTCTACACTCACCACTCTAACTCTACACTTTTCACTCCAACTCCGCATTTGTCACTCCAAACTCTGCAAACTTCGCTCCAACTGCAATCGTCACTCCAACTCTACACTTGTCACTCCAAATCTGCACTAGTCACTCTAACTCTGAACTTGTCACTCCAACTCTGAACAAGTCACTCCAAACTCTGCGTTAGTCACTCCAATCCAAACTCTGCAACTTCACTCCAAATTCTGCAAACTCCATTCCAAACTCTGTACACTTTATTTCAAGCTCTGCGCACTTCACTCCAAACTCTGCTAACTTCACTCCAAAGTCTGCACTCTTCACTCCAACTCTGCACTCGCCACTCAACTGCACTTGTCACTCCAATCTCTGCAAACTTAACTCCAAACTCTGTACTAGTCACTCCAAACTCCGCAACTTCACTCCAAACTCTGCAAACTTCACTCCAAACTCTGCAAACTTCACTCCAAACTCTGCACTCGTCAATCCAACTCTGCACTAGTCACTCTAACTCTGCATTTGTCACTCCAAACTCTGCAAACTTCATTCCAAATTCTGCACACTTCACTCCAAATTCTGCACTCGCCACTCCAAACTCTGCACACTTCTCTCCTAACTCTGCGCTAGTCACTTCAACTCTGCACAAGTCACTCCAAACTCTGCACACGTCACTCCAACTCTACACTAGTCACTCCAACTCTGCACTTGTAACTCCAACTCTGAACAAGTCCCTCCATCCAAACTGTGTACTAGTCACTCCAACCTATGCAACTTCACTCCAAACTCTGCAAACTTCACTCCAAACTGCGCGTTTTATTCCAAACTCTGCACACTTCACTCCAACAAACTCTGCACAATTTTACTCCAACCTCTGTACACTTTGGCGAGTGCAGAGTTGGAGTGAAGAGTGCAGACTTTGTAGTGAAGTTAGCAGAGTTTGGAGTGAAGTGCGCAGAGCTTGAAATAAAGTGTACAGAGTTTGGAATGGAGTTTGCAGAATTTGGAGTGAAGTTGCAGAGTTTGGATTGGAGTGACTAACGCAGAGTTTGGAGTGACTTGTTCAGAGTTGGAGTGACAAGTTCAGAGTTAGAGTGACTAGTGCAGATTTGGAGTGACAAGTGTAGAGTTGGAGTGACGATTGCAGTTGGAGCGAAGTTTGCAGAGTTTGGAGTGACAAGTGCGGAGTTGGAGTGAAAAGTGCAGAGTTAGAGTGGTGAGTGTAGAGTTCAGAGCAAAGTGTACAGAGGTTGGAGTAAAATTGTGCAGAGTTTGTTGGAGTGAAGTGTGCAGAGTTCGGAATAAAACGCGCAGTTTGGAGTGAAGTTTGCAGAGATTGGAGTGACAAGTGCAGAGTTGAAGTGACTAGTGTAGAATTGGAGTGACGAGTGCAGAGTTGGAGTGGCGAGAGCAGAGTTGGAGTGACGAGTGCAGAGTTGGAGTGGCGAGTGTAGAGTTGGAGTGACGAGTGCAGACTTTGGAGTAAAGTTAGCAGAGTTTAAAGTGACAAGTGCAGAGTTGGAGTGGCTAGTGAAGAGTTAAAGTGACAAGTGCAGAGTTTGAAGTGAAGTGTGCAGAGTTTGGAGTGGAGTGTGCAGAGTTTTAAATAAAGTGTACAGAGTTTGGAGTGAAGTTTGCAGAGTTTGGAGTGAAGTTGCAGAGGTTGGAGTGACTAGTACACAGTTTGGATGGAGGGACTTGTTCAGAGTTGGAGTTACAAGTGCAGAGTTGGAGTGACTAGTGTAGAGTTGGAGTGACGTGTGCAGAGTTTGGAGTGACTTGTGCAGAGTTGAAGTGACTAGCGCAGAGTTAGGAGAGAAGTGTGCAGAGTTTGGAGTGGCGAGTGCAGAATTTGGAGTGAAGTGTGCAGAATTTGGAATGAAGTTTGCAGAGTTTGGAGTGACAAATGCAGAGTTAGAGTGACTAGTGCAGAGTTGGATTGACGAGTGCAGAGTTTGGAGTGAAGTTTGCAGAGTTTGGAGTGAAGTTTGCAGAGTTTGGAGTGAAGTTGCGGAGTTTGGAGTGACTAGTACAGAGTTTGGAGTTAAGTTTGCAGAGATTGGAGTGACAAGTGCAGTTGAGTGGCGAGTGCAGAGTTGGAGTGAAGAGTGCAGACTTTGGAGTGAAGTTAGCAGAGTTTGGAGTGAAGTGCGCAGAGCTTGAAATAAAGTGTACAGAGTTTGGAATGGAGTTTGCAGAATTTGGAGTGAAGTTGCAGAGTTTGGATTGGAGTGACTAACGCAGAGTTTGGAGTGACTTGTTCAGAGTTGGAGTGACAAGTTCAGAGTTAGAGTGACTAGTGCAGATTTGGAGTGACAAGTGTAGAGTTGGAGTGACGATTGCAGTTGGAGCGAAGTTTGCAGAGTTTGGAGTGACAAGTGCGGAGTTGGAGTAAAAAGTGCAGAGTTAGAGTGGTGAGTGTAGAGTTCAGAGCAAAGTGTACAGAGGTTGGAGTAAAATTGTGCAGAGTTTGTTGAAGTGAAGTGTGCAGAGTTTAGAATAAAACAAGTCACTCCAAACTCTGCACACGTCACTCCAACTCTACACTAGTCACTTTAACTCTGCACTTGTAACTCCAACTCTGAACAAGTCCCTCCATCCAAACTCTGTACTAGTCACTCCAACCTCTGCAACTTCACTCCAAACTCTGCAAACTTCACTCCAAACTCTGTACACTTTATTTAAAACTCTGCACACTCCACTCCAAACTCTGCACACTTCACTTCAAACTCTGCACTTGTCACTTTAACTCTGCACTAGCCACTCCAACTCTGCACTTGTCACTTTAAACTCTGCTAACTTCACTCCAAAGTCTGCACTCGTCACTCCAACTCTACACTCGCCACTCCAACTCTGCACTCGTCACTCCAACTCTGCTCTCGCCACTCCAACTCTGCACTCGTCACTCCAAACTCTGCGTTAGTCACTCCAATCCAAACTCTGCAACTTCACTCCAAATTCTGCAAACTCCATTCCAAACTCTGTACACTTTATTTCAAGCTCTGCGCACTTCACTCCAAACTCTGCTAACTTCACTCCAAAGTCTGCACTCTTCACTCCAACTCTGCACTCGCCACTCAACTGCACTTGTCACTCCAATCTCTGCAAACTTAACTCCAAACTCTGTACTAGTCACTCCAAACTCCGCAACTTCACTCCAAACTCTGCAAACTTCACTCCAAACTCTGCAAACTTCACTCCAAACTCTGCACTCGTCAATCCAACTCTGCACTAGTCACTCTAACTCTGCATTTGTCACTCCAAACTCTGCAAACTTCATTCCAAATTCTGCACACTTCACTCCAAATTCTGCACTCGCCACTCCAAACTCTGCACACTTCTCTCCTAACTCTGCGCTAGTCACTTCAACTCTGCACAAGTCACTCCAAACTCTGCACACGTCACTCCAACTCTACACTAGTCACTCCAACTCTGCACTTGTAACTCCAACTCTGAACAAGTCCCTCCATCCAAACTGTGTACTAGTCACTCCAACCTATGCAACTTCACTCCAAACTCTGCAAACTTCACTCCAAACTGCGCGTTTTATTCCAAACTCTGCACACTTCACTCCAACAAACTCTGCACAATTTTACTCCAACCTCTGTACACTTTGGCGAGTGCAGAGTTGGAGTGAAGAGTGCAGACTTTGTAGTGAAGTTAGCAGAGTTTGGAGTGAAGTGCGCAGAGCTTGAAATAAAGTGTACAGAGTTTGGAATGGAGTTTGCAGAATTTGGAGTGAAGTTGCAGAGTTTGGATTGGAGTGACTAACGCAGAGTTTGGAGTGACTTGTTCAGAGTTGGAGTGACAAGTTCAGAGTTAGAGTGACTAGTGCAGATTTGGAGTGACAAGTGTAGAGTTGGAGTGACGATTGCAGTTGGAGCGAAGTTTGCAGAGTTTGGAGTGACAAGTGCGGAGTTGGAGTGAAAAGTGCAGAGTTAGAGTGGTGAGTGTAGAGTTCAGAGCAAAGTGTACAGAGGTTGGAGTAAAATTGTGCAGAGTTTGTTGGAGTGAAGTGTGCAGAGTTCGGAATAAAACGCGCAGTTTGGAGTGAAGTTTGCAGAGATTGGAGTGACAAGTGCAGAGTTGAAGTGACTAGTGTAGAATTGGAGTGACGAGTGCAGAGTTGGAGTGGCGAGAGCAGAGTTGGAGTGACGAGTGCAGAGTTGGAGTGGCGAGTGTAGAGTTGGAGTGACGAGTGCAGACTTTGGAGTAAAGTTAGCAGAGTTTAAAGTGACAAGTGCAGAGTTGGAGTGGCTAGTGAAGAGTTAAAGTGACAAGTGCAGAGTTTGAAGTGAAGTGTGCAGAGTTTGGAGTGGAGTGTGCAGAGTTTTAAATAAAGTGTACAGAGTTTGGAGTGAAGTTTGCAGAGTTTGGAGTGAAGTTGCAGAGGTTGGAGTGACTAGTACACAGTTTGGATGGAGGGACTTGTTCAGAGTTGGAGTTACAAGTGCAGAGTTGGAGTGACTAGTGTAGAGTTGGAGTGACGTGTGCAGAGTTTGGAGTGACTTGTGCAGAGTTGAAGTGACTAGCGCAGAGTTAGGAGAGAAGTGTGCAGAGTTTGGAGTGACGAGTGCAGAATTTGGAGTGAAGTGTGCAGAATTTGGAATGAAGTTTGCAGAGTTTGGAGTGACAAATGCAGAGTTAGAGTGACTAGTGCAGAGTTGGATTGACGAGTGCAGAGTTTGGAGTGAAGTTTGCAGAGTTTGGAGTGAAGTTTGCAGAGTTTGGAGTGAAGTTGCGGAGTTTGGAGTGACTAGTACAGAGTTTGGAGTTAAGTTTGCAGAGATTGGAGTGACAAGTGCAGTTGAGTGGCGAGTGCAGAGTTGGAGTGAAGAGTGCAGACTTTGGAGTGAAGTTAGCAGAGTTTGGAGTGAAGTGCGCAGAGCTTGAAATAAAGTGTACAGAGTTTGGAATGGAGTTTGCAGAATTTGGAGTGAAGTTGCAGAGTTTGGATTGGAGTGACTAACGCAGAGTTTGGAGTGACTTGTTCAGAGTTGGAGTGACAAGTTCAGAGTTAGAGTGACTAGTGCAGATTTGGAGTGACAAGTGTAGAGTTGGAGTGACGATTGCAGTTGGAGCGAAGTTTGCAGAGTTTGGAGTGACAAGTGCGGAGTTGGAGTAAAAAGTGCAGAGTTAGAGTGGTGAGTGTAGAGTTCAGAGCAAAGTGTACAGAGGTTGGAGTAAAATTGTGCAGAGTTTGTTGAAGTGAAGTGTGCAGAGTTTAGAATAAAACAAGTCACTCCAAACTCTGCACACGTCACTCCAACTCTACACTAGTCACTTTAACTCTGCACTTGTAACTCCAACTCTGAACAAGTCCCTCCATCCAAACTCTGTACTAGTCACTCCAACCTCTGCAACTTCACTCCAAACTCTGCAAACTTCACTCCAAACTCTGTACACTTTATTTAAAACTCTGCACACTCCACTCCAAACTCTGCACACTTCACTTCAAACTCTGCACTTGTCACTTTAACTCTGCACTAGCCACTCCAACTCTGCACTTGTCACTTTAAACTCTGCTAACTTCACTCCAAAGTCTGCACTCGTCACTCCAACTCTACACTCGCCACTCCAACTCTGCACTCGTCACTCCAACTCTGCTCTCGCCACTCCAACTCTGCACTCGTCACTCCAATTCTACACTAGTCACTTCAACTCTGCACTTGTCACTCCAAACTCTGCAAACTTCACTCCAAACTGCGCGTTTTATTCCGAACTCTGCACACTTCACTCCAACAAACTCTGCACAATTTTACTCCAACCTCTGTACACTTTGCTCTGAACTCTACACTCACCACTCTAACTCTGCACTTTTCACTCCAACTCCGCACTTGTCACTCCAAACTCTGCAAACTTCGCTCCAACTGCAATCGTCACTCCAACTCTACACTTGTCACTCCAAATCTGCACTAGTCACTCTAACTCTGAACTTGTCACTCCAACTCTGAACAAGTCACTCCAAACTCTGCGTTAGTCACTCCAATCCAAACTCTGCAACTTCACTCCAAATTCTGCAAACTCCATTCCAAACTCTGTACACTTTATTTCAAGCTCTGCGCACTTCACTCCAAACTCTGCTAACTTCACTCCAAAGTCTGCACTCTTCACTCCAACTCTGCACTCGCCACTCAACTGCACTTGTCACTCCAATCTCTGCAAACTTAACTCCAAACTCTGTACTAGTCACTCCAAACTCCGCAACTTCACTCCAAACTCTGCAAACTTCACTCCAAACTCTGCAAACTTCATTCCAAATTCTGCACACTTCACTCCAAATTTTGCACTCGCCACTCCAAACTCTGCACACTTCTCTCCTAACTCTGCGCTAGTCACTTCAACTCTGCACAAGTCACTCCAAACTCTGCACACGTCACTCCAACTCTACACTAGTCACTCCAACTCTGCACTTGTAACTCCAACTCTGAACAAGTCCCTCCATCCAAACTCTGTACTAGTCACTCCAACCTCTGCAACTTCACTCCAAACTCTGCAAACTTCACTCCAAACTCTGTACACTTTATTTCAAACTCTGCACACTCCACTCCAAACTCTGCACACTTCACTTCAAACTCTGCACTTGTCACTTTAACTCTGCACTAGCCACTCCAACTCTGCACTTGTCACTTTAAACTCTGCTAACTTCACTCCAAAGTCTGCACTCGTCACTCCAACTCTACACTCGCCACTCCAACTCTGCACTCGTCACTCCAACTCTGCTCTCGCCACTCCAACTCTGCACTCGTCACTCCAATTCTACACTAGTCACTTCAACTCTGCACTTGTCACTCCAAACTCTGCAAACTTCACTCCAAACTGCGCGTTTTATTCCGAACTCTGCACACTTCACTCCAACAAACTCTGCACAATTTTACTCCAACCTCTGTACACTTTGCTCTGAACTCTACACTCACCACTCTAACTCTGCACTTTTCACTCCAACTCCGCACTTGTCACTCCAAACTCTGCAAACTTCGCTCCAACTGCAATCGTCACTCCAACTCTACACTTGTCACTCCAAATCTGCACTAGTCACTCTAACTCTGAACTTGTCACTCCAACTCTGAACAAGTCACTCCAAACTTTGCGTTAGTCACTCCAATCCAAACTCTGCAACTTCACTCCAAATTCTGCAAACTCCATTCCAAACTCTGTACACTTTATTTCAAGCTCTGCGCACTTCACTCCAAACTCTGCTAACTTCACTCCAAAGTCTGCACTCTTCACTCCAACTCTGCACTCGCCACTCAACTGCACTTGTCACTCCAATCTCTGCAAACTTAACTCCAAACTCTGTACTAGTCACTCCAAACTCCGCAACTTCACTCCAAACTCTGCAAACTTCACTCCAAACTCTGCAAACTTCATTCCAAATTCTGCACACTTCACTCCAAATTTTGCACTCGCCACTCCAAACTCTGCACACTTCTCTCCTAACTCTGCGCTAGTCACTTCAACTCTGCACAAGTCACTCCAAACTCTGCACACGTCACTCCAACTCTACACTAGTCACTCCAACTCTGCACTTGTAACTCCAACTCTGAACAAGTCCCTCCATCCAAACTCTGTACTAGTCACTCCAACCTCTGCAACTTCACTCCAAACTCTGCAAACTTCACTCCAAACTCTGTACACTTTATTTCAAACTCTGCACACTCCACTCCAAACTCTGCACACTTCACTTCAAACTCTGCACTTGTCACTTTAACTCTGCACTAGCCACTCCAACTCTGCACTTGTCACTTTAAACTCTGCTAACTTCACTCCAAAGTCTGCACTCGTCACTCCAACTCTACACTCGCCACTCCAACTCTGCACTCGTCACTCCAACTCTGCTCTCGCCACTTCAACTCTGCGCTTGTCACTCCAAACTCTGCAAACTTCACTCCAAACTGCGCGTTTTATTCCAAACTCTGCACACTTCACTCCAACAAACACTGCACAATTTTACTCCAACCTCTGTACACTTTGCTCTGAACTCTACACTCACCACTCTAACTCTACACTTTTCACTCCAACTCCGCATTTGTCACTCCAAACTCTGCAAACTTCGCTCCAACTGCAATCGTCACTCCAACTCTACACTTGTCACTCCAAATCTGCACTAGTCACTCTAACTCTGAACTTGTCACTCCAACTCTGAACAAGTCACTCCAAACTCTGCGTTAGTCACTCCAATCCAAACTCTGCAACTTCACTCCAAATTCTGCAAACTCCATTCCAAACTCTGTACACTTTATTTCAAGCTCTGCGCACTTCACTCCAAACTCTGCTAACTTCACTCCAAAGTCTGCACTCTTCACTCCAACTCTGCACTCGCCACTCAACTGCACTTGTCACTCCAATCTCTGCAAACTTAACTCCAAACTCTGTACTAGTCACTCCAAACTCCGCAACTTCACTCCAAACTCTGCAAACTTCACTCCAAACTCTGCAAACTTCACTCCAAACTCTGCACTCGTCAATCCAACTCTGCACTAGTCACTCTAACTCTGCATTTGTCACTCCAAACTCTGCAAACTTCATTCCAAATTCTGCACACTTCACTCCAAATTCTGCACTCGCCACTCCAAACTCTGCACACTTCTCTCCTAACTCTGCGCTAGTCACTTCAACTCTGCACAAGTCACTCCAAACTCTGCACACGTCACTCCAACTCTACACTAGTCACTCCAACTCTGCACTTGTAACTCCAACTCTGAACAAGTCCCTCCATCCAAACTGTGTACTAGTCACTCCAACCTATGCAACTTCACTCCAAACTCTGCAAACTTCACTCCAAACTGCGCGTTTTATTCCAAACTCTGCACACTTCACTCCAACAAACTCTGCACAATTTTACTCCAACCTCTGTACACTTTGGCGAGTGCAGAGTTGGAGTAAAGAGTGCAGACTTTGTAGTGAAGTTAGCAGAGTTTGGAGTGAAGTGCGCAGAGCTTGAAATAAAGTGTACAGAGTTTGGAATGGAGTTTGCAGAATTTGGAGTGAAGTTGCAGAGTTTGGATTGGAGTGACTAACGCAGAGTTTGGAGTGACTTGTTCAGAGTTGGAGTGACAAGTTCAGAGTTAGAGTGACTAGTGCAGATTTGGAGTGACAAGTGTAGAGTTGGAGTGACGATTGCAGTTGGAGCGAAGTTTGCAGAGTTTGGAGTGACAAGTGCGGAGTTGGAGTGAAAAGTGCAGAGTTAGAGTGGTGAGTGTAGAGTTCAGAGCAAAGTGTACAGAGGTTGGAGTAAAATTGTGCAGAGTTTGTTGGAGTGAAGTGTGCAGAGTTCGGAATAAAACGCGCAGTTTGGAGTGAAGTTTGCAGAGATTGGAGTGACAAGTGCAGAGTTGAAGTGACTAGTGTAGAATTGGAGTGACGAGTGCAGAGTTGGAGTGGCGAGAGCAGAGTTGGAGTGACGAGTGCAGAGTTGGAGTGGCGAGTGTAGAGTTGGAGTGACGAGTGCAGACTTTGGAGTAAAGTTAGCAGAGTTTAAAGTGACAAGTGCAGAGTTGGAGTGGCTAGTGAAGAGTTAAAGTGACAAGTGCAGAGTTTGAAGTGAAGTGTGCAGAGTTTGGAGTGGAGTGTGCAGAGTTTTAAATAAAGTGTACAGAGTTTGGAGTGAAGTTTGCAGAGTTTGGAGTGAAGTTGCAGAGGTTGGAGTGACTAGTACACAGTTTGGATGGAGGGACTTGTTCAGAGTTGGAGTTACAAGTGCAGAGTTGGAGTGACTAGTGTAGAGTTGGAGTGACGTGTGCAGAGTTTGGAGTGACTTGTGCAGAGTTGAAGTGACTAGCGCAGAGTTAGGAGAGAAGTGTGCAGAGTTTGGAGTGGCGAGTGCAGAATTTGGAGTGAAGTGTGCAGAATTTGGAATGAAGTTTGCAGAGTTTGGAGTGACAAATGCAGAGTTAGAGTGACTAGTGCAGAGTTGGATTGACGAGTGCAGAGTTTGGAGTGAAGTTTGCAGAGTTTGGAGTGAAGTTTGCAGAGTTTGGAGTGAAGTTGCGGAGTTTGGAGTGACTAGTACAGAGTTTGGAGTTAAGTTTGCAGAGATTGGAGTGACAAGTGCAGTTGAGTGGCGAGTGCAGAGTTGGAGTGAAGAGTGCAGACTTTGGAGTGAAGTTAGCAGAGTTTGGAGTGAAGTGCGCAGAGCTTGAAATAAAGTGTACAGAGTTTGGAATGGAGTTTGCAGAATTTGGAGTGAAGTTGCAGAGTTTGGATTGGAGTGACTAACGCAGAGTTTGGAGTGACTTGTTCAGAGTTGGAGTGACAAGTTCAGAGTTAGAGTGACTAGTGCAGATTTGGAGTGACAAGTGTAGAGTTGGAGTGACGATTGCAGTTGGAGCGAAGTTTGCAGAGTTTGGAGTGACAAGTGCGGAGTTGGAGTAAAAAGTGCAGAGTTAGAGTGGTGAGTGTAGAGTTCAGAGCAAAGTGTACAGAGGTTGGAGTAAAATTGTGCAGAGTTTGTTGGAGTAAAGTGTGCAGAGTTTGGAATAAAACGCGCAGTTTGGAGTGAAGTTTGCAGAGTTTGGAGTGACAAGTGCAGAGTTGAAGTGACTAGTGTAGAATTGGAGTGACGAGTGCAGAGTTGGAGTGGCGAGAGCAGAGTTGGAGTGACGAGTGCAGAGTTGGAGTGGCGAGTGTAGAGTTGGAGTGACGAGTGCAGACTTTGGAGTGAAGTTAGCAGAGTTTAAAGTGACAAGTGCAGAGTTGGAGTGGCTAGTGCAGAGTTAAAGTGACAAGTGCAGAGTTTGAAGTGAAGTGTGCAGAGTTTGGAGTGGAGTGTGCAGAGTTTGAAATAAAGTGTACAGAGTTTGGAGTGAAGTTTGCAGAGTTTGGAGTGAAGTTGCAGAGGTTGGAGTGACTAGTACAGAGTTTGGATGGAGGGACTTGTTCAGAGTTGGAGTTACAAGTGCAGAGTTGGAGTGACTAGTGTAGAGTTGGAGTGACGTGTGCAGAGTTTGGAGTGACTTGTGCAGAGTTGAAGTGACTAGCGCAGAGTTAGGAGAGAAGTGTGCAGAGTTTGGAGTGGCGAGTGCAGAATTTAGAGTGAAGTGTGCAGAATTTGGAATGAAGTTTGCAGAGTTTGGAGTGACGAATGCAGAGTTAGAGTGACTAGTGCAGAGTTGGAGTGACGATTGCAGTTGGAGCGAAGTTTGCAGAGTTTGGAGTGACAAGTGCGGAGTTGGAGTGAAAAGTGCAGAGTTAGAGTGGTGAGTGTAGAGTTTAGAGCAAAGTGTACAGAGGTTGGAGTAAAATTGTGCAGAGTTTGTTGGAGTGAAGTGTGCAGAGTTCGGAATAAAACGCGCAGTTTGGAGTGAAGTTTGCAGAGTTTGGAGTGACAAGTGCAGAGTTGAAGTGACTAGTGTAGAATTGGAGTGACGAGTGCAGAGTTGGAGTGGCGAGAGCAGAGTTGGAGTGGCGAGTGTAGAGTTGGAGTGACGAGTGCAGACTTTGGAGTGAAGTAAGCAGAGTTTAAAGTGACAAGTGCAGAGTTGGAGTGGCTAGTGCAGAGTTAAAGTGACAAGTGCAGAGTTTGAAGTGAAGTGTGCAGAGTTTGGAGTGGAGTGTGCAGAGTTTTAAATAAAGTGTACAGAGTTTGGAGTGAAGTTTGCAGAGTTTGGAGTGAAGTTGCATAGGTTGGAGTGACTAGTACACAGTTTGGATGGAGGGACTTGTTCAGAGTTGGAGTTACAAGTGCAGAGTTGGAGTGACTAGTGTAGAGTTGGAGTGACGTGTGCAGAGTTTGGAGTGACTTGTGCAGAGTTGAAGTGACTAGCGCAGAGTTAGGAGAGAAGTGTGCAGAGTTTGGAGTGGCGAGTGCAGAATTTGGAGTGAAGTGTGCAGAATTTGGAATGAAGTTTGCAGAGTTTGGAGTGACAAATGCAGAGTTAGAGTGACTAGTGCAGAGTTGGATTGACAAGTGCAGAGTTTGGAGTGAAGTTTGCAGAGTTTGGAGTGAAGTTTGCAGAGTTTGGAGTGAAGTTGCGGAGTTTGGAGTGACTAGTACAGAGTTTGGAGTTAAGTTTGCAGAGATTGGAGTGACAAGTGCAGTTGAGTGGCGAGTGCAGAGTTGGAGTGAAGAGTGCAGACTTTGGAGTGAAGTTAGCAGAGTTTGGAGTGAAGTGCGCAGAGCTTGAAATAAAGTGTACAGAGTTTGGAATGGAGTTTGCAGAATTTGGAGTGAAGTTGCAGAGTTTGGATTGGAGTGACTAACGCAGAGTTTGGAGTGACTTGTTCAGAGTTGGAGTGACAAGTTCAGAGTTAGAGTGACTAGTGCAGATTTGGAGTGACAAGTGTAGAGTTGGAGTGACGATTGCAGTTGGAGCGAAGTTTGCAGAGTTTGGAGTGACAAGTGCGGAGTTGGAGTGAAAAGTGCAGAGTTAGAGTGGTGAGTGTAGAGTTCAGAGCAAAGTGTACAGAGGTTGGAGTAAAATTGTGCAGAGTTTGTTGGAGTGAAGTGTGCAGAGTTTGGAATAAAACGCGCAGTTTGGAGTGAAGTTTGCAGAGTTTGGAGTGACAAGTGCAGAGTTAAAGTGACTAGTGTAGAATTGGAGTGACGAGTGCAGAGATGGAGTGGCGAGAGCAGAGTTGGAGTGACGAGTGCAGAGTTGGAGTGGCGAGTGTAGAGTTGGAGTGACGAGTGCAGACTTTGGAGTGAAGTTAGCAGAGTTTAAAGTGACAAGTGCAGAGTTGGAGTGGCTAGTGCAGAGTTAAAGTGACAAGTGCAGAGTTTGAAGTGAAGTGTGCAGAGTTTGGAGTGGAGTGTGCAGAGTTTGAAATAAAGTGTACAGAGTTTGGAGTGAAGTTTGCAGAGTTTGGAGTGAAGTTGCAGAGGTTGGAGTGACTAGTACAGAGTTTGGATGGAGGGACTTGTTCAGAGTTGGAGTTACAAGTGCAGAGTTGGAGTGACTAGTGTAGAGTTGGAGTGACGTGTGCAGAGTTTGGAGTGACTTGTGCAGAGTTGAAGTGACTAGCGCAGAGTTAGGAGAGAAGTGTGCAGAGTTTGGAGTGGCGAGTGCAGAATTTAGAGTGAAGTGTGCAGAATTTGGAATGAAGTTTGCAGAGTTTGGAGTGACAAATGCAGAGTTAGAGTGACTAGTGCAGAGTTGGAGTGACGATTGCAGTTGGAGCGAAGTTTGCAGAGTTTGGAGTGACAAGTGCGGAGTTGGAGTGAAAAGTGCAGAGTTAGAGTGGTGAGTGTAGAGTTCAGAGCAAAGTGTACAGAGGTTGGAGTAAAATTGTGCAGAGTTTGTTGGAGTGAAGTGTGCAGAGTTCGGAATAAAACGCGCAGTTTGGAGTGAAGTTTGCAGAGTTTGGAGTGACAAGTGCAGAGTTGAAGTGACTAGTGTAGAATTGGAGTGACGAGTGCAGAGTTGGAGTGGCGAGAGCAGAGTTGGAGTGACGAGTGCAGAGTTGGAGTGGCGAGTGTAGAGTTGGAGTGACGAGTGCAGACTTTGGAGTGAAGTTAGCAGAGTTTAAAGTGACAAGTGCAGAGTTGGAGTGGCTAGTGCAGAGTTAAAGTGACAAGTGCAGAGTTTGAAGTGAAGTGTGCAGAGTTTGGAGTGGAGTGTGCAGAGTTTTAAATAAAGTGTACAGAGTTTGGAGTGAAGTTTGCAGAGTTTGGAGTGAAGTTGCAGAGGTTGGAGTGACTAGTACAGAGTTTGGATGGAGGGACTTGTTCAGAGTTGGAGTTACAAGTGCAGAGTTGGAGTGACTAGTGTAGAGTTGGAGTGACGTGTGCAGAGTTTGGAGTGACTTGTGCAGAGTTGAAGTGACTAGCGCAGAGTTAGGAGAGAAGTGTGCAGAGTTTGGAGTGGCGAGTGCAGAATTTGGAGTGAAGTGTGCAGAATTTGGAATGAAGTTTGCAGAGTTTGGAGTGACAAATGCAGAGTTAGAGTGACTAGTGCAGAGTTGTATTGACGAGTGCAGAGTTTGGAGTGAAGTTTGCAGAGTTTGGAGTGAAGTTGCGGAGTTTGGAGTGACTAGTACAGAGTTTGGAGTTAAGTTTGCAGAGATTGGAGTGACAAGTGCAGTTGAGTGGCGAGTGCAGAGTTGGAGTGAAGAGTGCAGACTTTGGAGTGAAGTTAGCAGAGTTTGGAGTGAAGTGCGCAGAGCTTGAAATAAAGTGTACAGAGTTTGGAATGGAGTTTGCAGAATTTGGAGTGAAGTTGCAGAGTTTGGATTGGAGTGACTAACGCAGAGTTTGGAGTGACTTGTTCAGAGTTGGAGTGACAAGTTCAGAGTTAGAGTGACTAGTGCAGATTTGGAGTGACAAGTGTAGAGTTGGAGTGACGATTGCAGTTGGAGCGAAGTTTGCACAGTTTGGAGTGACAAGTGCGGAGTTGGAGTGAAAAGTGCAGAGTTAGAGTGGTGAGTGTAGAGTTCAGAGCAAAGTGTACAGAGGTTGGAGTAAAATTGTGCAGAGTTTGTTGAAGTGAAGTGTGCAGAGTTTAGAATAAAACAAGTCACTCCAAACTCTGCACACGTCACTCCAACTCTACACTAGTCACTCCAACTCTGCACTTGTAACTCCAACTCTGAACAAGTCCCTCCATCCAAACTCTGTACTAGTCACTCCAACCTCTGCAACTTCACTCCAAACTCTGCAAACTTCACTCCAAACTCTGTACACTTTATTTAAAACTCTGCACACTCCATTCCAAACTCTGCACACTTCACTTCAAACTCTGCACTTGTCACTTTAACTCTGCACTAGCCACTCCAACTCTGCACTTGTCACTTTAAACTCTGCTAACTTCACTCCAAAGTCTGCACTCGTCACTCCAACTCTACACTCGCCACTCCAACTCTGCACTCGTCACTCCAACTCTGCTCTCGCCACTCCAACTCTGCACTCGTCACTCCAATTCTACACTAGTCACTTCAACTCTGCACTTGTCACTCCAAACTCTGCAAACTTCACTCCAAACTGCGCGTTTTATTCCGAACTCTGCACACTTCACTCCAACAAACTCTGCACAATTTTACTCCAACCTCTGTACACTTTGCTCTGAACTCTACACTCACCACTCTAACTCTGCACTTTTCACTCCAACTCCGCACTTGTCACTCCAAACTCTGCAAACTTCGCTCCAACTGCAATCGTCACTCCAACTCTACACTTGTCACTCCAAATCTGCACTAGTCACTCTAACTCTGAACTTGTCACTCCAACTCTGAACAAGTCACTCCAAACTCTGCGTCAGTCACTCCAATCCAAACTCTGCAACTTCACTCCAAATTCTGCAAACTCCATTCCAAACTCTGTACACTTTATTTCAAGCTCTGCGCACTTCACTCCAAACTCTGCTAACTTCACTCCAAAGTCTGCACTCTTCACTCCAACTCTGCACTCGCCACTCAACTGCACTTGTCACTCCAATCTCTGCAAACTTAACTCCAAACTCTGTACTAGTCACTCCAAACTCCGCAACTTCACTCCAAACTCTGCAAACTTCACTCCAAACTCTGCAAACTTCACTCCAAACTCTGCACTCGTCAATCCAACTCTGCACTAGTCACTCTAACTCTGCATTTGTCACTCCAAACTCTGCAAACTTCATTCCAAATTCTGCACACTTCACTCCAAATTCTGCACTCGCCACTCCAAACTCTGCACACTTCTCTCTAACTCTGCGCTAGTCACTTCAACTCTGCACAAGTCACTCCAAACTCTGCACACGTCACTCCAACTCTACACTAGTCACTCCAACTCTGCACTTGTAACTCCAACTCTGAACAAGTCCCTCCATCCAAACTCTGTACTAGTCACTCCAACCTCTGCAACTTCACTCCAAACTCTGCAAACTTCACTCCAAACTCTGTACACTTTATTTAAAACTCTGCACACTCCACTCCAAACTCTGCACACTTCACTTCAAACTCTGCACTTGTCACTTTAACTCTGCACTAGCCACTCCAACTCTGCACTTGTCACTTTAAACTCTGCTAACTTCACTCCAAAGTCTGCACTCGTCACTCCAACTCTACACTCGCCACTCCAACTCTGCACTCGTCACTCCAACTCTGCTCTCGCCACTTCAACTCTGCACTTGTCACTCCAAACTCTGCAAACTTCACTCCAAACTGCGCGTTTTATTCCAAACTCTGCACACTTCACTCCAACAAACACTGCACAATTTTACTCCAACCTCTGTACACTTTGCTCTGAACTCTACACTCACCACTCTAACTCTGCACTTTTCACTCCAACTCCGCATTTGTCACTCCAAACTCTGCAAACTTCGCTCCAACTGCAATCGTCACTCCAACTCTACACTTGTCACTCCAAATCTGCACTAGTCACTCTAACTCTGAACTTGTCACTCCAACTCTGAACAAGTCACTCCAAACTCTGCGTTAGTCACTCCAATCCAAACTCTGCAACTTCACTCCAAATTCTGCAAACTCCATTCCAAACTCTGTACACTTTATTTCAAGCTCTGCGCACTTCACTCCAAACTCTGCTAACTTCACTCCAAAGTCTGCACTCTTCACTCCAACTCTGCACTCGCCACTCAACTGCACTTGTCACTCCAATCTCTGCAAACTTAACTCCAAACTCTGTACTAGTCACTCCAAACTCCGCAACTTCACTCCAAACTCTGCAAACTTCACTCCAAACTCTGCAAACTTCACTCCAAACTCTGCACTCGTCAATCCAACTCTGCACTAGTCACTCTAACTCTGCATTTGTCACTCCAAACTCTGCAAACTTCATTCCAAATTCTGCACACTTCACTCCAAATTCTGCACTCGCCACTCCAAACTCTGCACACTTCTCTCTAACTCTGCGCTAGTCACTTCAACTCTGCACAAGTCACTCCAAACTCTGCACACGTCACTCCAACTCTACACTAGTCACTCCAACTCTGCACTTGTAACTCCAACTCTGAACAAGTCCCTCCATCCAAACTCTGTACTAGTCACTCCAACCTCTGCAACTTCACTCCAAACTCTGCAAACTTCACTCCAAACTCTGTACACTTTATTTAAAACTCTGCACACTCCACTCCAAACTCTGCACACTTCACTTCAAACTCTGCACTTGTCACTTTAACTCTGCACTAGCCACTCCAACTCTGCACTTGTCACTTTAAACTCTGCTAACTTCACTCCAAAGTCTGCACTCGTCACTCCAACTCTACACTCGCCACTCCAACTCTGCACTCGTCACTCCAACTCTGCTCTCGCCACTTCAACTCTGCACTTGTCACTCCAAACTCTGCAAACTTCACTCCAAACTGCGCGTTTTATTCCAAACTCTGCACACTTCACTCCAACAAACACTGCACAATTTTACTCCAACCTCTGTACACTTTGCTCTGAACTCTACACTCACCACTCTAACTCTGCACTTTTCACTCCAACTCCGCATTTGTCACTCCAAACTCTGCAAACTTCGCTCCAACTGCAATCGTCACTCCAACTCTACACTTGTCACTCCAAATCTGCACTAGTCACTCTAACTCTGAACTTGTCACTCCAACTCTGAACAAGTCACTCCAAACTCTGCGTTAGTCACTCCAATCCAAACTCTGCAACTTCACTCCAAATTCTGCAAACTCCATTCCAAACTCTGTACACTTTATTTCAAGCTCTGCGCACTTCACTCCAAACTCTGCTAACTTCACTCCAAAGTCTGCACTCTTCACTCCAACTCTGCACTCGCCACTCAACTGCACTTGTCACTCCAATCTCTGCAAACTTAACTCCAAACTCTGTACTAGTCACTCCAAACTCCGCAACTTCACTCCAAACTCTGCAAACTTCACTCCAAACTCTGCAAACTTCACTCCAAACTCTGCACTCGTCAATCCAACTCTGCACTAGTCACTCTAACTCTGCATTTGTCACTCCAAACTCTGCAAACTTCATTCCAAATTCTGCACACTTCACTCCAAATTCTGCACTCGCCACTCCAAACTCTGCACACTTCTCTCCTAACTCTGCGCTAGTCACTTCAACTCTGCACAAGTCACTCCAAACTCTGCACACGTCACTCCAACTCTACACTAGTCACTCCAACTCTGCACTTGTCACTCCAAACTCTGCAAACTTCACTCCAAACTGCGCGTTTTATTCCAAACTCTGCACACTTCACTCCAACAAACTCTGCACAATTTTACTCCAACCTCTGTACACTTTGGCGAGTGCAGAGTTGAAGTGAAGAGTGCAGACTTTGTAGTGAAGTTAGCAGAGTTTGGAGTGAAGTGCGCAGAGCTTGAAATAAAGTGTACAGAATTTGGAATGAAGTTTGCAGAGTTTGGAGTGACAAATGCAGAGTTAGAGTGACTAACGCAGAGTTTGGAGTGACTTGTTCAGAGTTGGAGTGACAAGTTCAAAATTAGAGTGACTAGTGCAGATTTGGAGTGACAAGTGTAGAGTTGGAGTGACGATTGCAGTTGGAGCGAAGTTTGCAGAGTTTGGAGTGACAAGTGCGGAGTTGGAGTGAAAAGTGCAGAGTTAGAGTGGTGAGTGTAGAGTTCAGAGCAAAGTGTACAGAGGTTGGAGTAAAATTGTGCAGAGTTTGTTGGAGTGAAGTGTGCAGAGTTCGGAATAAAACGCGCAGTTTGGAGTGAAGTTTGCAGAGATTGGAGTGACAAGTGCAGAGTTGAAGTGACTAGTGTAGAATTGGAGTGACGAGTGCAGAGTTGGAGTGGCGAGAGCAGAGTTGGAGTGACGAGTGCAGAGTTGGAGTGGCGAGTGTAGAGTTGGAGTGACGAGTGCAGACTTTGGAGTGAAGTTAGCAGAGTTTAAAGTGACAAGTGCAGAGTTGGAGTGGCTAGTGCAGAGTTAAAGTGACAAGTGCAGAGTTTGAAGTGAAGTGTGCAGAGTTTGGAGTGGAGTGTGCAGAGTTTTAAATAAAGTGTACAGAGTTTGGAGTGAAGTTTGCAGAGTTTGGAGTGAAGTTGCAGAGGTTGGAGTGACTAGTACAGAGTTTGGATGGAGGGACTTGTTCAGAGTTGGAGTTACAAGTGCAGAGTTGGAGTGACTAGTGTAGAGTTGGAGTGACGTGTGCAGAGTTTGGAGTGACTTGTGCAGAGTTGAAGTGACTAGCGCAGAGTTAGGAGAGAAGTGTGCAGAGTTTGGAGTGGCGAGTGCAGAATTTGGAGTGAAGTGTGCAGAATTTGGAATGAAGTTTGCAGAGTTTGGAGTGACAAATGCAGAGTTAGAGTGACTAGTGCAGAGTTGGATTGACGAGTGCAGAGTTTGGAGTGAAGTTTGCAGAGTTTGGAGTGAAGTTTGCAGAGTTTGGAGTGAAGTTGCGGAGTTTGGAGTGACTAGTACAGAGTTTGGAGTTAAGTTTGCAGAGATTGGAGTGACAAGTGCAGTTGAGTGGCGAGTGCAGAGTTGGAGTGAAGAGTGCAGACTTTGGAGTGAAGTTAGCAGAGTTTGGAGTGAAGTGCGCAGAGCTTGAAATCAAGTGTACAGAGTTTGGAATGGAGTTTGCAGAATTTGGAGTGAAGTTGCAGAGTTTGGATTGGAGTGACTAACGCAGAGTTTGGAGTGACTTGTTCAGAGTTGGAGTGACAAGTTCAGAGTTAGAGTGACTAGTGCAGATTTGGAGTGACAAGTGTAGAGTTGGAGTGACGATTGCAGTTGGAGCGAAGTTTGCAGAGTTTGGAGTGACAAGTGCGGAGTTGGAGTGAAAAGTGCAGAGTTAGAGTGGTGAGTGTAGAGTTCAGAGCAAAGTGTACAGAGGTTGGAGTAAAATTGTGCAGAGTTTGTTGGAGTGAAGTGTGCAGAGTTTGGAATAAAACGCGCAGTTTGGAGTGAAGTTTGCAGAGTTTGGAGTGACAAGTGCAGAGTTGAAGTGACTAGTGTAGAATTGGAGTGACGAGTGCAGAGTTGGAGTGGCGAGAGCAGAGTTGGAGTGACGAGTGCAGAGTTGGAGTGGCGAGTGTAGAGTTGGAGTGACGAGTGCAGACTTTGGAGTGAAGTTAGCAGAGTTTAAAGTGACAAGTGCAGAGTTGGAGTGGCTAGTGCAGAGTTAAAGTGACAAGTGCAGAGTTTGAAGTGAAGTGTGCAGAGTTTGGAGTGGAGTGTGCAGAGTTTGAAATAAAGTGTACAGAGTTTGGAGTGAAGTTTGCAGAGTTTGGAGTGAAGTTGCAGAGGTTGGAGTGACTAGTACAGAGTTTGGATGGAGGGACTTGTTCAGAGTTGGAGTTACAAGTGCAGAGTTGGAGTGACTAGTGTAGAGTTGGAGTGACGTGTGCAGAGTTTGGAGTGACTTGTGCAGAGTTGAAGTGACTAGCGCAGAGTTAGGAGAGAAGTGTGCAGAGTTTGGAGTGGCGAGTGCAGAATTTAGAGTGAAGTGTGCAGAATTTGGAATGAAGTTTGCAGAGTTTGGAGTGACAAATGCAGAGTTAGAGTGACTAGTGCAGAGTTGGAGTGACGATTGCAGTTGGAGCGAAGTTTGCAGAGTTTGGAGTGACAAGTGCGGAGTTGGAGTGAAAAGTGCAGAGTTAGAGTGGTGAGTGTAGAGTTCAGAGCAAAGTGTACAGAGGTTGGAGTAAAATTGTGCAGAGTTTGTTGGAGTGAAGTGTGCAGAGTTCGGAATAAAACGCGCAGTTTGGAGTGAAGTTTGCAGAGTTTGGAGTGACAAGTGCAGAGTTGAAGTGACTAGTGTAGAATTGGAGTGACGAGTGCAGAGTTGGAGTGGCGAGAGCAGAGTTGGAGTGACGAGTGCAGAGTTGGAGTGGCGAGTGTAGAGTTGGAGTGACGAGTGCAGACTTTGGAGTGAAGTTAGCAGAGTTTAAAGTGACAAGTGCAGAGTTGGAGTGGCTAGTGCAGAGTTAAAGTGACAAGTGCAGAGTTTGAAGTGAAGTGTGCAGAGTTTGGAGTGGAGTGTGCAGAGTTTTAAATAAAGTGTACAGAGTTTGGAGTGAAGTTTGCAGAGTTTGGAGTGAAGTTGCAGAGGTTGGAGTGACTAGTATAGAGTTTGGATGGAGGGACTTGTTCAGAGTTGGAGTTACAAGTGCAGAGTTGGAGTGACTAGTGTAGAGTTGGAGTGACGTGTGCAGAGTTTGGAGTGACTTATGCAGAGTTGAAGTGACTAGCGCAGAGTTAGGAGAGAAGTGTGCAGAGTTTGGAGTGGCGAGTGCAGAATTTGGAGTGAAGTGTGCAGAATTTGGAATGAAGTTTGCAGAGTTTGGAGTGACAAATGCAGAGTTAGAGTGACTAGTGCAGAGTTGGATTGACGAGTGCAGAGTTTGAAGTGAAGTTTGCAGAGTTTGGAGTGAAGTTGCGGAGTTTGGAGTGACTAGTACAGAGTTTGGAGTTAAGTTTGCAGAGATTGGAGTGACAAGTGCAGTTGAGTGGCGAGTGCAGAGTTGGAGTGAAGAGTGCAGACTTTGGAGTGAAGTTAGCAGAGTTTGGAGTGAAGTGCGCAGAGCTTGAAATAAAGTGTACAGAGTTTGGAATGGAGTTTGCAGAATTTGGAGTGAAGTTGCAGAGTTTGGATTGGAGTGACTAACGCAGAGTTTGGAGTGACTTGTTCAGAGTTGGAGTGACAAGTTCAGAGTTAGAGTGACTAGTGCAGATTTGGAGTGACAAGTGTAGAGTTGGAGTGACGATTGCAGTTGGAGCGAAGTTTGCAGAGTTTGGAGTGACAAGAGCGGAGTTGGAGTGAAAAGTGCAGAGTTAGAGTGGTGAGTGTAGAGTTCAGAGCAAAGTGTACAGAGGTTGGAGTAAAATTGTGCAGAGTTTGTTGAAGTGAAGTGTGCAGAGTTTAGAATAAAACAAGTCACTCCAAACTCTGCACACGTCACTCCAACTCTACACTAGTCACTCCAACTCTGCACTTGTAACTCCAACTCTGAACAAGTCCCTCCATCCAAACTCTGTACTAGTCACTCCAACCTCTGCAACTTCACTCCAAACTCTGCAAACTTCACTCCAAACTCTGTACACTTTATTTAAAACTCTGCACACTCCACTCCAAACTCTGCACACTTCACTTCAAACTCTGCACTTGTCACTTTAACTCTGCACTAGCCACTCCAACTCTGCACTTGTCACTTTAAACTCTGCTAACTTCACTCCAAAGTCTGCACTCGTCACTCCAACTCTACACTCGCCACTCCAACTCTGCACTCGTCACTCCAACTCTGCTCTCGCCACTCCAACTCTGCACTCGTCACTCCAATTCTACACTAGTCACTTCAACTCTGCACTTGTCACTCCAAACTCTGCAAACTTCACTCCAAACTGCGCGTTTTATTCCAAACTCTGCACACTTCACTCCAACAAACTCTGCACAATTTTACTCCAACCTCTGTACACTTTGCTCTGAACTCTACACTCACCACTCTAACTCTGCACTTTTCACTCCAACTCCGCACTTGTCACTCCAAACTCTGCAAACTTCGCTCCAACTGCAATCGTCACTCCAACTCTGCACTAGTCACTCTAACTCTGCATTTGTCACTCCAAACTCTGCAAACTTCATTCCAAATTCTGCACACTTCACTCCAAATTCTACACTCACCACTCTAACTCTGCACTTTTCACTCCAACTCCGCACTTGTCACTCCAAACTCTGCAAACTTCGCTCCAACTGCAATCGTCACTCCAACTCTACACTTGTCACTCCAAATCTGCACTAGTCACTCTAACTCTGAACTTGTCACTCCAACTCTGAACAAGTCACTCCAAACTCTGCGTCAGTCACTCCAATCCAAACTCTGCAACTTCACTCCAAATTCTGCAAACTCCATTCCAAACTCTGTACACTTTATTTCAAGCTCTGCGCACTTCACTCCAAACTCTGCTAACTTCACTCCAAAGTCTGCACTCTTCACTCCAACTCTGCACTCGCCACTCAACTGCACTTGTTACTCCAATCTCTGCAAACTTAACTCCAAACTCTGTACTAGTCACTCCAAACTCCGCAACTTCACTCCAAATTCTGCAAACTTCACTCCAAACTCTGCAAACTTCACTCCAAACTCTGCAAACTTCACTCCAAACTCTGCACTCGTCAATCCAACTCTGCACTAGTCACTCTAACTCTGCATTTGTCACTCCAAACTCTGCAAACTTCATTCCAAATTCTGCACACTTCACTCCAAATTCTGCACTCGCCACTCCAAACTCTGCACACTTCTCTCCTAACTCTGCGCTAGTCACTTCAACTCTGCACAAGTCACTCCAAACTCTGCACACGTCACTCCAACTCTACACTAGTCACTCCAACTCTGCCCTTGTAACTCCAACTCTGAACAAGTCCCTCCATCCAAACTCTGTACTAGTCACTCCAACCTCTGCAACTTCACTCCAAACTCTGCAAACTTCACTCCAAACTCTGTACACTTTATTTAAAACTCTGCACACTCCACTCCAAACTCTGCACACTTCACTTCAAACTCTGCACTTGTCACTTTAACTCTGCACTAGCCACTCCAACTCTGCACTTGTCACTTTAAACTCTGCTAACTTCACTCCAAAGTCTGCACTCGTCACTCCAACTCTACACTCGCCACGCCAACTCTGCACTCGTCACTCCAACTCTGCTCTCGCCACTCCAACTCTGCACTCGTCACTCCAATTCTACACTAGTCACTTCAACTCTGCACTTGTCACTCCAAACTCTGCAAACTTCGCTCCAAACTGCGCGTTTTATTCCGAACTCTGCACACTTCACTCCAACAAACTCTGCACAATTTTACTCCAACCTCTGTACACTTTGCTCTGAACTCTACACTCACCACTCTAACTCTGCACTTTTCACTCCAACTCCGCACTTGTCACTCCAAACTCCGCAACTTCACTCCAAACTCTGCAAACTTCACTCCAAACTCTGCAAACTTCACTCCAAACTCTGCACTCGTCAATCCAACTCTGCACTAGTCACTCTAACTCTGCATTTGTCACTCCAAACTCTGCAAACTTCATTCCAAATTCTGCACACTTCACTCCAAATTCTGCACTCGCCACTCCAAACTCTGCACACTTCTCTCCTAACTCTGCGCTAGTCACTTCAACTCTGCACAAGTCACTCCAAACTCTGCACACGTCACTCCAACTCAACACTAGTCACTCCAACTCTGCCCTTGTAACTCCAACTCTGAACAAGTCCCTCCATCCAAACTCTGTACTAGTCACTCCAACCTCTGCAACTTCACTCCAAACTCTGCAAACTTCACTCCAAACTCTGTACACTTTATTTAAAACTCTGCACACTCCACTCCAAACTCTGCACACTTCACTTCAAACTCTGCACTTGTCACTTTAACTCTGCACTAGCCACTCCAACTCTGCACTTGTCACTTTAAACTCTGCTAACTTCACTCCAAAGTCTGCACTCGTCACTCCAACTCTACACTCGCCACTCCAACTCTGCACTCGTCACTCCAACTCTGCTCTCGCCACTCCAACTCTGCACTCGTCACTCCAATTCTACACTAGTCACTTCAACTCTGCACTTGTCACTCCAAACTCTGCAAACTTCACTCCAAACTGCGCGTTTTATTCCGAACTCTGCACACTTCACTCCAACAAACTCTGCACAATTTTACTCCAACCTCTGTACACTTTGCTCTGAACTCTACACTCACCACTCTAACTCTGCACTTTTCACTCCAACTCCGCACTTGTCACTCCAAACTCTGCAAACTTCGCTCCAACTGCAATCGTCACTCCAACTCTGCACTAGTCACTCTAACTCTGCATTTGTCACTCCAAACTCTGCAAACTTCATTCCAAATTCTGCACACTTCACTCTAAATTCTGCACTCGCCACTCCAAACTCTGCACACTTCTCTCCTAACTCTGCGCTAGTCACTTCAACTCTGCACAAGTCACTCCAAACTCTGCACACGTCACTCCAACTCTACACTAGTCACTCCAACTCTGCACTTGTAACTCCAACTCTGAACAAGTCCCTCCATCCAAACTCTGTACTAGTCACTCCAACCTCTGCAACTTCACTCCAAACTCTGCAAACTTCACTCCAAACTCTGTACACTTTATTTCAAACTCTGCACACTCCACTCCAAACTCTGCACACTTCACTTCAAACTCTGCACTTGTCACTTTAACTCTGCACTAGCCACTCCAACTCTGCACTTGTCACTTTAAACTCTGCTAACTTCACTCCAAAGTCTGCACTCGTCACTCCAACTCTACACTCGCCACTCCAACTCTGCACTCGTCACTCCAACTCTGCTCTCGCCACTCCAACTCTGCACTCGTCACTCCAATTCTACACTAGTCACTTCAACTCTGCACTTGTCACTCCAAACTCTGCAAACTTCACTCCAAACTGCGCGTTTTATTCCAAACTCTGCACACTTCACTCCAACAAACTCTGCACAATTTTACTCCAACCTCTGTACACTTTGCTCTGAACTCTACACTCACCACTCTAACTCTGCACTTTTCACTCCAACTCCGCACTTGTCACTCCAAACTCTGCAAACTTCGCTCCAACTGCAATCGTCACTCCAACTCTACACTTGTCACTCCAAATCTGCACTAGTCACTCTAACTCTGAACTTGTCACTCCAACTCTGAACAAGTCACTCCAAACTCTGCAAACTTCACTCCAAACTCTGCACTCGTCAATCCAACTCTGCACTAGACACTCTAACTCTGCATTTGTCACTCCAAACTCTGCAAACTTCATACCAAATTCTGCTCACTTCACTCCAAATTCTGCACTCGCCACTCCAAACTCTGCACACTTCTCTCCTAACTCTGCGCTAGTCACTTCAACTCTGCACAAGTCACTCCAAACTCTGCACACGTCACTCCAACTCTACACTAGTCACTCCAACTCTGCACTTGTAACTCCAACTCTGAACAAGTCCCTCCATCCAAACTCTGTACTAGTCACTCCAACCTCTGCAACTTCACTCCAAACTCTGCAAACTTCACTCCAAACTCTGTACACTTTATTTCAAACTCTGCACACTCCACTCCAAACTCTGCACACTTCACTTCAAACTCTGCACTTGTCACTTTAACTCTGCACTAGCCACTCCAACTCTGCACTTGTCACTTTAAACTCTGCTAACTTCACTCCAAAGTCTGCACTCGTCACTCCAACTCTACACTCGCCACTCCAACTCTGCACTCGTCACTCCAACTCTGCTCTCGCCACTCCAACTCTGCACTCGTCACTCCAATTCTACACTAGTCACTTCAACTCTGCACTTGTCACTCCAAACTCTGCAAACTTCACTCCAAACTGCGCGTTTTATTCCAAACTCTGCACACTTCACTCCAACAAACTCTGCACAATTTTACTCCAACCTCTGTACACTTTGCTCTGAACTCTACACTCACCACTCTAACTCTGCACTTTTCACTCCAACTCCGCACTTGTCACTCCAAACTCTGCAAACTTCGCTCCAACTGCAATCGTCACTCCAACTCTACACTTGTCACTCCAAATCTGCACTAGTCACTCTAACTCTGAACTTGTCACTCCAACTCTGAACAAGTCACTCCAAACTCTGCGTTAGTCACTCCAATCCAAACTCTGCAACTTCACTCCAAATTCTGCAAACTCCATTCCAAACTCTGTACACTTTATTTCAAGCTCTGCGCACTTCGTTCCAAACTCTGCTAACTTCACTCCAAAGTCTGCACTCTTCACTCCAACTCTGCACTCGCCACTCAACTGCACTTGTCACTCCAATCTCTGCAAATTTAACTCCAAACTCTGTACTAGTCACTCCAAACTCCGCAACTTCACTCCAAACTCTGCAAACTTCACTCCAAACTCTGCAAACTTCACTCCAAACTCTGCACTCGTCAATCCAACTCTGCACTAGTCACTCTAACTCTGCATTTGTCACTCCAAACTCTGCAAACTTCATTCCAAATTCTACACACTTCACTCCAAATTCTGCACTCGCCACTCCAAACTCTGCACACTTCTCTCCTAACTCTGCGCTAGTCACTTCAACTCTGCACAAGTCACTCCAAACTCTGCACACGTCACTCCAACTCTACACTAGTCACTCCAACTCTGCACTTGTAACTCCAACTCTGAACAAGTCCCTCCATCCAAAGTCTGTACTAGTCACTCCAACCTCTGCAACTTCACTCCAAACTCTGCAAACTTCACTCCAAACTCTGTACACTTTATTTCAAACTCTGCACACTCCACTCCAAACTCTGCACACTTCACTTCAAGCTCTGCACTTGTCACTTTAACTCTGCACTAGCCACTCCAACTCTGCACTTGTCACTTTAAACTCTGCTAACTTCACTCCAAAGTCTGCACTCGTCACTCCAACTCTACACTCGCCACTCCAACTCTGCACTCGTCACTCCAACTCTGCTCTCGCCACTCCAACTCTGCACTCGTCACTCCAATTCTACACTAGTCACTTCAACTCTGCACTTGTCACTCCAAACTCTGCAAACTTCACTCCAAACTGCGCGTTTTATTCCAAACTCTGCACACTTCACTCCAACAAACTCTGCACAATTTTACTCCAACCTCTGTACACTTTGCTCTGAACTCTACACTCACCACTCTAACTCTGCACTTTTCACTCCAACTCCGCACTTGTCACTCCAAACTCTGCAAACTTCGCTCCAACTGCAATCGTCACTCCAACTTTGCACTAGTCACTCTAACTCTGCATTTGTCACTCCAAACTCTGCAAACTTCATTCCAAATTCTGCACACTTCACTCCAAATTCTGCACTCGCCACTCCAAACTCTGCACACTTCTCTCCTAACTCTGCGCTAGTCACTTCAACTCTGCACAAGTCACTCCAAACTCTGCACACGTCACTCCAACTCTACACTAGTCACTCCAACTCTGCACTTGTAACTCCAACTCTGAACAAGTCCCTCCATCCAAACTCTGTACTAGTCACTCCAACCTCTGCAACTTCACTCCAAACTCTGCAAACTTCACTCCAAACTCTGTACACTTTATTTCAAAATCTGCACACTCCACTCCAAACTCTTCACACTTCACTTCAAACTCTGCACTTGTCACTTTAACTCTGCACTAGCCACTCCAACTCTGCACTTGTCACTTTAAACTCTGCTTACTTCACTCCAAAGTCTGCACTCGTCACTCCAACTCTACACTCGCCACTCCAACTCTGCACTCGTCACTCCAACTCTGCTCTCGCCACTCCAACTCTGCACTCGTCACTCCAATTCTACACTAGTCACTTCAACTCTGCACTTGTCACTCCAAACTCTGCAAACTTCACTCCAAACTGCGCGTTTTATTCCAAACTCTGCACACTTCACTCCAACAAACTCTGCACAATTTTACTCCAACCTCTGTACACTTTGCTCTGAACTCTACACTCACCACTCTAACTCTGCACTTTTCACTCCAACTCCGCACTTGTCACTCCAAACTCTGCAAACTTCGCTCCAACTGCAATCGTCACTCCAACTCTACACTTGTCACTCCAAATCTGCACTAGTCACTCTAACTCTGAACTTGTCACTCCAACTCTGAAGAAGTCACTCCAAACTCTGCGTTAGTCACTCCAATCCAAACTCTGCAACTTCACTCCAAATTCTGCAAACTCCATTCCAAATTCTGTACACTTTATTTCAAGCTCTGCGCACTTCACTCCAATCTCTGCAAACTTAACTCCAAACTCTGTACTAGTCACTCCAAACTCCGCAACTTCGCTCCAAACTCTGCAAACTTCACTCCAAACTCTGCAAACTTCACTCCAAACTCTGCACTCGTCAATCCAACTCTGCACTAGTCACTCTAACTCTGCATTTGTCACTCCAAACTCTGCAAACTTCATTCCAAATTCTGCACACTTCACTCCAAATTCTGCACTCGCCACTCCAAACTCTGCACACTTCTCTCCTAACTCTGCGCTAGTCACTTCAACTCTGCACAAGTCACTCCAAACTCTGCACACGTCACTCCAACTCTACACTAGTCACTCCAACTCTGCACTTGTAACTCCAACTCTGAACAAGTCCCTCCATCCAAAGTCTGTACTAGTCACTCCAACCTCTGCAACTTCACTCCAAACTCTGCAAACTTCACTCCAAACTTTGTACACTTTATTTCAAACTCTGCACACTCCACTCCAAACTCTGCACACTTCACTTCAAACTCTGCACTTGTCACTTTAACTCTGCACTAGCCACTCCAACTCTGCACTTGTCACTTTAAACTCTGCTAACTTCACTCCAAAGTCTGCACTCGTCACTCCAACTCTACACTCGCCACTCCAACTCTGCACTCGTCACTCCAACTCTGCTCTCGCCACTCCAACTCTGCACTCGTCACTCCAATTCTACACTAGTCACTTCAACTCTGCACTTGTCACTCCAAACTCTGCAAACTTCACTCCAAACTGCGCGTTTTATTCCAAACTCTGCACACTTCACTCCAACAAACTCTGCACAATTTTACTCCAACCTCTGTACACTTTGCTCTGAACTCGAAGTACTTAAAATCATAGTGTAATGTCACAGAATATGTAATGTTTCACCGTCGATTAGATAAGAGCTTGAAAATAATAAGTAATCCATGTATCTCTCGTCTGTCGTAATTCGCATCATAAATCACCATGACGATCGGTTCTGCACTGCCTGCATCCAGATCTTCAGTACACGAGTGGTGCAGTGGTCAACCACGAAAGAGGTTCCGGTTTCGATTCCCGGGCGGCAAGCTGAAATTGAAATGATGAATTTTAATTTCTGTAACGGGTCTGGGTGTTACTATATATAATAAGTATATATTTAAAAAGTATATTAGTATAGTGGCGCTGTGTGAAATTGTGCAAGCATTTATTTATTGTTAAATTTTATTTACTTATCGTAAAAGTAGCTTTCCTAAGTAGCTTCCAGGTAAATAATATAAAGGTAGGTAATAAGTAAGTACCCAAATATTATTTACTTCTGGAATAACTCAATGTCTTAATCTATGTAAACTTTCAAGAGTTTTTCGCAGTTTTGACACTGTACATGAGTTAACTATGCAAAGTAAAACAAGCTTCTAAGAAGGGTCAGATCCTTGTGACACCCTTGAGGCTATTTGCTCTTTTATTCGATACAGCAGTAATTATGTATTGAATGGACTTCCAAAGTATTTTTATTGGTGAAGTGGGCATACTCAATGCATGAATAAATTGAATTCTGATTGTACAATGAAAATAAATAACTACCATTTCGTTAGACCAGTCGACAAGCATGTCGATATGATCACGGTGCTCCTTATTTATGTTTAAAAACCCGCAAAATTTGCATAAAAGTGTATGGAAATCCTGAAAATGAAAACTCTGATCCTTTGATCGCTTAGAATTCTGATCAGAAGGCCTAGCCAAAGTAACATTTGCAAATCTTCGTTATCGCTTCGTTTTCGAAACATGTATGGGATTGACATAAGATTTCGTTAACTATCGAAATTTAAAACGTCAAATCCATACATGTTTCGAAGCGAAACGATAACGAAAATTTGCAAAAGTTACTTTGGCTAGGGGGGCAGATCAGTTGGGTGGGTGTGTATAGCGATCTGAATCTCCTCCATTCACTCACTGGCTGGCCATCATCAGATCACACGTAGGTCATTCCTTGCCGGAGAACCAAGGCTTCAAAGTTACCTCGTTTGTATGAAAATCGACTGATGTCTTAATTATCTGGCCACCACTGTTTAGTACCGTGGTACTACATACTTAAAAAAAATTTGGAAACTTTTAAATAAAGTTTGAATATCCTTTTCATCTGCAAATAAGCACCATATCTATTTGCATTGCTAACGAAACAACATTTTAGTTTAACTAAAAGAAAATGCCATCTCACTACTTCCCTATCACATGAACTTGCATATTAAGAAGAAGAATAAACTCGTTCGCTATAATCACAATAAATTACCTGCTAGTTGCTGGCAACACTTACGCGTGATTAAAAAACGCCCGCGCCCGTATAATAAATTCCGAGCGACTTTTTGTTTAGCTCGCTTTCAAAAACGAGAAACTGTCGTATTTCCCAGCGCGCTCGTAAAGTATCCGAGCACGGGATAGAATATGCACACTCGATATTGTTTCTTTGAATTTTAAATATGGAGGCGAGAGATGGCGCTCCCGCCAAAAATGTTAACCTCAAAACCTTACATGTCAAAGGTTAGGGGTGATTTTCGCGCGGAATTTTGGCAGTTTATTTTTTTAAATGAGGTTAGGGTGTGGGGTATTGGCATTCTGCATCGTGATAGCTAAAAATAAACTGGTTGTTTGGACTGCTAAAAATAAGATTGAGTTTCATTTTTGCGTAGGTAGTCGTTTCAAGACCTAATTTTTAAGGTGCGTTTCTGAAATTTTAGTGATATGAAAATGTTAGTTTTTTCAAGAGTTTTTCAATGACAAATCGTATAGGTACTTACTACTTATTTTAAAAAAGATTTTTCCTAACACATTTTAAATTAAAAACATAATTTTCTTGTTAAGTCAACGTATGGTTTCTATAATTCGATAACTTTAAGAACAGAAGATTCTTGGACGGAAATAACGGTTTATGTTCGGTCAAATTTTACATAAAAACATACGAAAGATTGAAATTTTTTCCAAAAGCTAATTTCTTTCTCCTCAACCGTGAAACAAAAGTTAATGGAAATAATTGCAATCCCAATAGTGGTGTTGCTAAAATATCCCTAACGCCTGACGCGAGGCAAAAGAAAGGAGACTCGTAACTTGACGCGCGAGACGCCAACAAAACCATGTGCATACGCACAGATCAGGAAAGTTTGGATAAGGCTATAATACCACCGAAAGTGGCGCCCTCAGAGGTTTTTATTTAATAAGATGATTGAAAATGATATTATTACAACTTAACGTGGAGTTTTTAAGGCCCATGGTCTAGTATTTTAAGAAGGTATAAGTACCTATCACTACATTCCCTCGTAGAAGTAGATAACAAACGTGTCAAAACGGCTACTTTAAGCAGTTTTGCTATCTACTTCTAGTAGTGACTACGAGGAAATATAATGATACCGTGATACCAAAAGTGGCCATATTGAGCTAAAATGGATTTTAAAACATGCAGTAACAATGAAAATTGTTCAAGAATTTCAAAAAATATTAGAGACAATTTAAGAGATTATTACATGTCTCGATTACATGAGTTTTATTTCAATTATCGACTTGGTTTACAAGTTATATAAAAATAAATGTATTGGCGGCGCTAGTAGTACTATAACAGCGCTACTTCCTATACAAATGTAATACCCAAATGATTTGCAATTTGAGCATAATTATAACTCTTCTAGTGATCCAAGGCTCCCTCGGTATGCCTAGCTTATAACAATTTAAAAAAAACTAAAGCAAGTATTTTTACAGAAAAATTTAAACTAACTAAATCGTAAATTTCTAAATTCTAAATACCTAGTTAAATTTACTTTTGGTTTTATCTTTAAAAAATTTGCGATCGGGCCCCTAGTCAAAATCAAGAAAAATTTGTTAATCTAGAGTCGCTTGATAATAACGAGTATTGTCAAGCGACTGACAATACTCGTTATTATCAAGCGACTAGACTCTACTAGACTCTCTAGTCTAGTTAATTAATTAAGCATCCATTAAACGTTGCATCCGTTCAGAAAGGATTTTTAATGACTATTAGGTATGTTTCTTCTAGATCTAGAATTTGATCTTGTGCTATTATTTGTTCTAACTAAATTGTTATTGTCAAAGAAGACGAAAAATTGCCTCCACGTTTTTTTATAACTCCTTGTCCGTTGCAAATAACTCGGGCCAGTCCCCTTTGGATTGGAATAATTCTCATGATATGTACAATATCCGAATGTCTGTCTGTAGATTTGTATTACTTCTTTCAAAAAAGGAGAGAAGCTAGGTTTACAGTTTAGACAGGTGGAATTTTTGAGAGAGAGAGAGAGAGAATCTCTGCTACACTAACACTTTTCTAAATAAAATACTAAAAAGCAAATATTTTCTTTGAATATTTTTAGACTCAGTACTTTTTTACCTAAAAAGAAAAATTATCTTTGATCTTTAGTTTTTGAAATTGATGAATATTTAAAAACCAAAATATTATTAATTTCTCAAGTTTACGCTACTAGACATGAAATAAAGGATACTAGCGCGATTTTATTGAAAGTACTTTGGTAATTTAGTTGGTATTTGATTTTTTATTTTCCCGACGTTTCGGCACCTTTGCAGCTGCCGTGGTCACGGGGGACTCAACAAAACCGCGCTAGTATCCGTTGAAAAGTGTTTTATTTCACAACTAAAATATTATTAAGTAAAGAGTTTTAAGTCAAAAAAGAAAGTAGCTTTTGATTTTAATAAAAGCCCCTTACTTGCATTTAACAAAGCTATCATTAAAATAAAATACTTTGACTAAGTTCAAAACGAAGTAAGTTTAACTTAGGTAATAATAATAATATAATAATAATAATAATATCTTTATTTCAGGCAATAAACCCATACATTTAAATTAAATTTACCCAATTACAAAATACAAAACTAAACTGCACTAAAATGATTTGCTTCACGTCAAGCTGTCATTTGCGACTCTGTGAATTTTAGACCAGTGTCTAATAAACACATTATCGACATCGCTTTCACGGACTCTTTCCCAAAAAGATGCTGATCGCGATCGAAGGAACAGGAATATTCAATTTCGATACAGGAATATTCAAAACTTACCTATCTTTATTACCCGAAAGTATGGAAACAAAATCGTCTTTTTCTTACTATTTAGGTAATATTTCTAATCGAAAAACTCTGCATACGATTAACAATACTACATTCTGCGGAGATATTCCTTGGAACACTGGTAAATCAGAACTATGGCGCCCTCCGCCGTATAATTGCGCCGAAATTTTCGGATACTCTCGAGGCCGGGCCTCGAGTGTTGGCATATTCAAAAATTTCAATACAAACCGCTGCCGTGTGGGGTTTTGGGGCTGACATACTGGTAGTGAGATCGGCATAATTTAGGCTTCGATCAAGAATACCCTAGATGTCCGTTCAGAGTCTCAAAAATGGCACCTCAAATAGCGTCCCACTTACAAACTGGGCGCTTATTTTGCACAAAGTAAGTGATAAAAGATGTAATAAGTGATATAGAATGTGAATTTGTACAAAATAAGAGGTGATTATTTACAAAATAAGCGCCAAGTTAGTAAGTGGGACGCTATTTGAGGTGCCATTTTTGCGTACTGTTTTAGTTCGTGAAACGTTATCTAGGATATTCTTGATCGAAGAATTAGGGTTAAACAGCAGCATAGCACTGGACCCGATATCATAGTGCTGGTTCCCAGGATTTTAGCTTTTACACAATATATTTTAGAGTGTCCCGACAACTAACGACAAATGTTCACTATGAACTATGTTATCAAAGCATGTGTCACAAACGGTGTTTTATTAATATTATATTATTTAACTTTTCGTGAAGTTCTAAAAATACAATGAGTACCTTTCATCACAGTTCGTCGTACAATATTCTTGGGTAAGGTCTTATATTATTATACTATGATGTCAATGACCAGTAATCCGCACTGGGCCCGCGAGATGAGATGCCCATAAGGGGCAAATAGTGGGGATATAGAAAACAGCTGGAAAATTAAAAGTTCTACGTTCCCGATAGCCGTGTGTCGCGCGTATTATCAGAGCAGGGTGCAGGGTGGATATCAAAAGATTCCTCATCAAAAATGAACGAATGATGTCGAGACGCGAGTAGCTGAAGGCAGTTTTAACTGCAAGTGTGCTTTTCGGATTATTTCCGATGAACGAAGCTTGAAGGAGGAAAAATATAACACTTATGGAGATAACTAGCTGAACAAAATATGTGAAAAGTTGGGAGTAGAATATATAATAATAATTTTATTTCATAAAAAAGTTTACAAAAAACTTACAAATTAGGGAAAATATGTTTTAACAAAATGTAATTGATTGGTTATGCTGTTGTCCTTACTAGGGCAATAAAATGACTATGAAGGACATCCAGACAAGTTTACAAAAGGGACTAATAAGTAGTTGGAGAGAGACAAAAGTAAGTTTTTTTTGTTACTAGTGTTACTACAAAATAGCATACCTAGCACTTATTTTACAAATTACAAGTTCAGGATTCCTTTCAACTTTTATTTTAATTTTAATGGTTGGTATTGAGATTTTATGTGTGTGCATACACTAACTAACGTAAATGTGTGAGTATGATTAATGTGGGTATGTGTGAGAGGTAAATAATTATATTAAGATACATATGGCAATACGAAGGATCAGGAAGATCAGTTGGATTGGTTGTTAAAAACACATATGTTTTGAATTCATTATGAATAAACATTGTTTTAATTTTTGTTGTTTATCCACTAGGACCCGGGTGGTTGTGAATTAATGTGATACTAATACTTTACAAACTCTTAATTTCTTAATTTCGTTTTGATCTCTTGATTGACTTCTATGACTTCTATCAAACCAATCATGGTATTCTTTACCAAAAGTTTTTAATAACAAATATTATAAACTCAAACTCAAAATAATTTATTCAGTCTAGGCTGTTACAAGCACTTGTGAATGTCATAGAAGCCTGCCATATCTACACCATGATGTCTACGCCATCGGTTCGCAAACCCTAAGCAGGGGACCTGTAACGAGAAGAACCGGCAAGAAACTCGTCAAGGGCTGCTTTTTCTTTTTTATAGGTAAGTAATACTAATAATACCTATACTTACCTATAAAGTGGGTATTATTATATTTTGTAGTTATGGCACAAAAATTCAAAAAAAAGCTCTAATAGCTTTTACAACACAAAAAAGGTAGTAATAGGTAGGTAAACGAACGACATCCTAAGCTTCCATACATTAAAATTTAACGCTATCAAGAATTTCAATGACAGACGAAACGACATGTGAAGAAAAACGCCACGTTCATATTCATGAATATTTTATGCTTCATCAGCTTTTCCCAATATTAAGCTTCTAATGGACAATCAAAATTAACCTCTCTTACCGGTACCTAAAGTTCAAATGTACTGCATGAAACTTTGCAAAAGATTTCATATGGATTTTAAAAGTAGCATTGCTTTCAATACAGAAACGATTTTCGTGTATTTCAATTATTCCGTTAATACATACGTCAAACATTTGCTTCTTCTTTTAATGCCAGAAGGTTGAATCCATTAATGTTGTTTTTAAACTCTTGAGGTTGCAAATAGGTACGAACGAATTAACAGCTGTTTAGATATTCAGTGTTATAACAGGAGCCTTATATCGTATTACACATGTAATATACAACGTGTAACATAATAAATGGCTAAACCAGAAAATGATAGATAGCGAAAACGAAAAATAAATCAGCTCTTGCATACATTTTCATTTATTTTTTGTATGAAACAGCAGTTTTTTTTCTCGTGATTTCGGAGTTGGCCCCATTGTAAAAATTGTTCAGTTTGATGGTCCCTACTGCCAATACTGCCATATTCTGCTTTTGCCATTAATCTATTAATTACACGTTGTAGAAATCAGCGACAAACCATTTAGGCCTATTAGGTACATAAAAAGAAGATCGCTGATAATTCGTGTGTTCAGTAAAAAATACGGCGTTCGGTGATCGAGGGTTATGCTTTGGCATGGTGAACCTTTTGAGCCCTTAGAACATTTTAAGAACCCCAGCCATCTCGGATTTTTGTATGGAATTTGAAATATTTTTTTCCAAACCTACCGTGTGGGGTATTGAATGAAAGGTCTTTTTGAGCTGATTCCAAATACACACAATATTATTACATCCCTCATACCAACAAGGATATCCCTCGATCATCAAACGCCGTATATTGCTCTTTTATGTCGTGAGCAAATGTCACTATCACACAATAGTGTCACGGAGTGGGACGAACATCGTCCGCTTATCGCAATTGTTTTTATGTAATAGGCCTGTATGTCACGTCATCTTCATCATCATCATCATCGGCCTATCATCGTCCACTGCTGGACATAGGCCTCTCCAAGTGCACGCCACTGAGCACGATCCGCGGCTACTCTCATCCAGCTTTTGCCAGCCACCTTGCGAAGATCGTCGCTCCACCTTGTCTGAGGGCGTCCCACACTACGTTAGCCGATACGCGGTCTCCACTCAAGAACTTGTTAGCCCCAGCGGCCATCGGTTCTATGGCTAATATGGTCGCATGTCACGAATTTCACATTAGGTATGTCCAACAGCCATTTTTAATGTCCCCACTGCTGGGGCACAGGCTTTCCTTATGGGTGGATAAGAAGGACGAGCCACCCACGAGGGCCCAATGCGGATTGGTGGGTGTTAACAACTGCAAATGCCGGGACCAACGGCTTAACGTGCCTTCTGAAGCACAGGAGCTCGAGAGAATAAGTTTTTGGTCACCCATCCCATGACCGACCCTTGCGAAAGTGGCTTAGCCTCCGCAATCGGCACTAAACCACTGCGCCACTGGGCTCCTATACATTAAGTAAAAGTACTTACTATTTATCCTAGCGGGAATCGAAATTAGACAGTACAAATATTCTCTTGAAAAGACAATGGATTCTATTTGAGAAATAAATAAAGCACTTATTTCAATCAACCAAAGTTATCTAGACTTTATTAATTCAGTTTTAAACAATACAAATGTACTGTAAAGTCCGTGTCACGTTATTACTTACTGACAAATCAAAACAACAGGGTGTGTTTTAATAGAAATTATTATTCTGATTGCTAGATATAATCTGTGACGCGTCATGGGGAGAATTTTTAATTTTCCTAATAGATTTAAATGTGAATCGGTTTGTTGGTATGTGGTATAGGTTGGTTACTTCAAATATATCACGTTAAAATAATAATTATTATTTTTAAATTTGAGATTTTTGCATTCACAATGCTATTTTTATACAATACTAAATAATATACTAGAAAAAATACGACTCGCACCAGATCAACACTCAGACGAAATTTCAATGGGGTTGGTAAACTTTTTCGAAGAGAATTGTTTTATATATTTTTTGATAGCACAAGTTAGAAGAATAAAGAAAATAATATTATGATTTTTTTATTTTACCTTGTTAATATTATATACCTAGCTATTTTATCTTAATCGATTGCCAAATATCTTTAAAGATATTTCAATTGAATGTCGAGGTAATTCCTCACATTGGTGAAATAACGCTGGCTTGCAGCGTAAGAGTAGGATATACTAGAAGAAATTCGACGATGTCACTAGTGACTCGGTAGCTCAGCGGTCAGAGCATTGGACCGGATATCCAAAGGTCGCGGGTTCGATTCCCGTCTGAGTATTGATTAGTCGTATTTTTTCTAGTATATTATTTAGTATTGTAATAATAATAATTAATTTGAATTCTTATTAAGTCTATTTAATTTCTAATTTTAAGCAAGCATCCGTTAAATGTTTGAAATTAATTATGTGACGCGTGGAGTTTGGATTTAATTATTGTAAGTACCTAATAATTTAAGTACCTATAAAAGGTTTATTACTAAGGCTTTGAAAATAAATATTTTTTTAAAAATAAATTACTCTTTTGGTAGGTAAATAAAAACCAGGTAGGCTTTTTTTTATTAATATTCAATATACAACGTGTTACAAAAAACCCCTAAAGGCAAATAAAATATGGTAGATAGGGACCATCGAACTGAACAACTTTTACTATGGGACCAACTCTGAAATCGCGAAATAAAAATACGATGTTTCATAATTATTTATATTTTCATTAGGGATGTAACGATATTACTATTACGATACCGATACGAATGATGAATGCATCGTAATAGCGAATACGATAACGAATGCATAACGATTCTTTTATTATATTTAATAAAACAAGACAATTGAGTAAAATCGAGTTAACCTTTTATTTAAATTTTAATGACAATTTACCACCTAAATGTGATAATTATAATACATTCCTTTTAAATTCATATTAAGAAAACATAATTTAAATTATGACATTTGTATGTAAATATGTTTCACAATAAATGATTATGAAATATAAATGAATTATACAAATTTTAAACTATCTGGTTTCAGTCTATTTCTTATATCCTTTATTCTTTTCGAATCTACAGTAGCTGGTTTGATGGAAAAATACTTTTGGGTTTTTTTAAGTTAGGAAATACTTACAGTATTTTTTCTTCAATAACTTAAATAGATTGTATCCATTTATGCATTGGATCATATTGTATGCATTTAAAATTGTCAATGTCAGTGGCAAACGTCGAAAATATGAAAGATGGCTGTCATAAGTGATGCCAGCGCAAGCATAGATGCTGTCTTGCTTTCCTTTTAACTCAAAATAAATTACATTAAACTAATTTCGTTAACTAGTTTCGTTAAAATAATTAAGTTATAAATCGTAATACTTTTTACGATACCGATGATCGTCAAAAATTACGATAACCTGCGGTTTACGATTATCGGCATCGGTATCGTTGCATCCCTAATTTTCATTATTAATTTTTGTATGAAACAGTTGTTGTGTTAAAGTTGTTCAGCTTGATTGCGCAATCTACCATATTCGGCTTTAGGGTTTTTTTACATAACTTATATTTTGTTTATTAAACTATTTTACTTTATTACGAAAAGTATATTATCAATTTATTAATTCCATGGCATAATTTAATAATTATGCGATGATAATCAAGTGAACAACTAATATTATAGGTACTTTCTCAATACCATGATACCTATCTGACTACACCTCATTGGTGACCTCAAAATGCTTCAACGAAGAATAATAGATTTGTAACATAAAAAGCAAATGGCTAAATGTGAGTTTGTCAGAGTTGGCATTTATTTTATTTATTCAAGACACATCAACAGCATACACAATGAAACATACACTTAGAAACAATAATCAAACTTCACTTCTGATGTGTAGGCCAATAACAGGCGTGTACAGCGTTCAAATAAGAGTAAGTTCAAATAAGGCCTATGCCTGTCCTGTCTATACAGGTCATCAATCAACCAAAAATTCCAAGATTAAGTTCCGGTTTTTTTTACTAAAGTCCATAAGTAATTATACGATAAAAGTTGGGTTTGTCGATATTATAAGGTTGCACCATCTGTGACTATTTGAAGGTTTATGCCTAAAACGCAATTAGCTTCTTCAACATTGTTTGCAGAAACTTATGTAAAAGTTATGTAAACATTTATTTTGACAAGCGACAGTATGCTCAGCTAGTCTCAAAATTGATTTTTTGGGGTGTTTCTTGGTTAGTGGTAGGCATTGTTCGATTCCCGCCTGAGAAAATGATGGTGACGGGTCGATTTTTTTTATGAAATCGGTGTTTTGTATGGAGTATTTTAAAGAAGTTGCATTTTCCATACTAACATTTTACTGTTTTATTTAACAAATAAACTCTGATGTTTTATTGAAACTAAGATATCGTATGCCACTTAGATGAAGCGAAAATAATAAGTTTTGGTTATGTTAAAATCATAGAAATAGAATGTCAAAGAACAACAATGTCAATAAACAGGTGATCCGAAAAACGAATGTATTACTCATTTTATACGTAAAATATGACTTACATACATAAAATATGACTATATTATGGCAAAGGAAAGTAATAAACTATGTATGTTCTATACTGTTTTCTTCGTCGATAAACGAACAAATGTAGCGAAATTTGGTTTTAGAGAAATGTGTGGCAATATCTTATTCACCTGTGAAAAGTGTGATTACTTGGATTGTTTCTTTTTGTCACATCACAATCACTAACAGAACAAGACACCATGGCTCCACGATACCCTTATATAAAATTCTAATCAAGATTACCAAATATTTTAAAGAAATTGTGATTGCTCTTTTGCTAGGCGGGACGCTAGGGGCTCTTACTGTAAAAAATGTTGGCACATTGTCACTTGATCCTTTGTCTCTTTTTTTCATAGACCGTCTCCGTATAATATTAACTTCTCTTTTCCACGCTTTGTTGGTCTTCTTGAGCGCAGCGAAAAATTTTCTAAGTCTATGGTTAAAACAAATAAAGTGGTCATTTCTGCTAACAAAAAGAGGGGTATTTTTATGTTTAAAAAACTATAATAAGGTTTTTTACTTTTGATAGTTGTATCATATCAAGTAATTGATGAATATTTTAAATCAAAGAAGTGACGAGGTTCTCCTTTGTCACAACAAAACGCCAATTTCATAGATGGGGAATCAATATCATCAATATAAGTATAATTTAGTATGGTATGTATGTAGCACACATTGTTAAATATTACTTGTAGTAAATAATAATGATTGGGACTCTTCTTTTAAGTTTGAAAAATCCTGTATTAAAAGAGGCCCCTCTCTTTAGTTTACAATAATTTATTTGCAGTACATAACTAGGAGCTTATATTAGTACTTACATATTTTTTAATATAATTTCTTTACTTAGTATACAAATTTACTTTAATAGTGCACAGTTTTCCCATGCTATCCATATTTAAATAATATTATTATTGCTTATATATTACTTGCTATTAGTTAATTCACTTGTAAAAGATAAACCATACATTCTAATAATAAGACCGCACATTTTGAATAAACTGTGCGTTTAAAATATTATTTTCATGAAACGAGACCGTTCCGAAAACGTTTCAGCCTAATAATTTGCCGGCGAAAAATAAACAAAGTTCCCTCTATAATAATTACTTTGGCTTTAATATTTGTGCGTTCCGATCGTTAAATCAAATTACGAGTGTGTCACTGCGATATCCTGGGGTTAATTGTCACTTCACATGCGAAGTTATTAATATACGTCATGATAGCTATTTGGCAGCTTTTCGGTTTGTTTTATTCAGAGTTATTTGGAAAACATCAGTAACCTCGCAGGACTAGATTACTAACATCATAAGCAACGTTTGTTGTACAACTTTTCCGAAATATGCAAAATAGAAACGTTTCGGCACCTTTGCAGCTGCCGTGGTGCAGTCCCCCGTGACCACGGCACCTGCAAAGGTGCCGAAACGTCGGGAAAATAAAAAATCAAACCAAAATACCAACTAATGGGGAATGTCCGAAAAAAAACAAATTTTCAGATTTTTTTAAATCCCTTAAATATTTTTTTAAATTTTTTTAAGTCCCGTCTGAGCTGCTACGGGTGAGTCGATTTTTTCTAGTATTTTTTCAATTATATTAAGTAACTTATTATTTTTTTAATTTTTTCACGCAACCGAAAGTTCTGAACTTACAATATTCGGCCAATTTGATTTTTAATGGAGATTCCCTATTACAAAAGTACCTACTTTCAATAAAACCGCGCTAGTATCCGTTAAAAAGTGTTTTATTTCAGATATATACAAATTAAGTACCATTTAAACCGACTTAAAGAAAAAGGAGGAGGTTATATTCTATCCGTCACGTATTTTTTATGTACCCCGATCACTCGAAACGATTAGACGGATTGAAATGATTCAAACGTTGTTACAACGTTTGTACCCAAGTTGGTCCCATTTTTTTGTCTGTTCAGAAGTTTATAAATTATACAGGAAGATAGGCGATATAAGGAACCTTAAACCCTTAGATAGGTTTTACTAAGACCCGTTTTACCTCCGAAAAAATCAACTGATAAAACATTAAAAGCTGTAAATGCCGTTTTACTTCCGGAAAAATCAACCGATAGAACATGAAAAGCTGTAATAGTAGTTTATGATACAAGGTTGGTAAGGAGGTTTTTAAAACGAGTTGACGTTTTATAAGCCCGAGCCGTAGGCGAGGGTTTATAATCGTCACGAGTTTTAAAAAACCTTAACAACCGTGTGCCATACTACGTTTTTCAATACATTTGCGAGAAAACATTATAGGTACTGCTGAAATTGTAATCTATACATATAATAAAACTGTAAATTCTAAATATTTGTGCGCGAATTACGCAAAAACCGCTAAACGAATTTTGATGGATTTTTCACAATTTAGTAGATTGTGGTCCAACTTAAAATCTAAGCTATGTTTCATCAAATTCGGGTGGGTGGAACCAGAGAAACAGCTTGAACTCTCCGTAGTACTAGCTTTCATACACTAAAGGGGTCATTTTAAACTGGTTGCAATATTTTTCTACTGTCCACGCGGATGAAGTCGCGGGCGAAAGCTAGTAGAAATTAAAAAAAAACGTTCGTAAACAAAAACGAACGGCGCCGGCGTGCGGTAAAATCAACTTTCCGCACGCTGTACTACTCCGTAAACAAAAACGCACGGCGTGCGGTAAAATCTACTTTCCGCACGCTCGACTGTCATCGTAAACTTACATTTTCGAGCAACTGTATTGAAATAGTAGTTTATGATACAAGGTTGGTAAGGAGGTTTTTAAAACGAGTTGACGTTTTATAAGCCCGAGCCGCAGGCGAGGGTTTATAATCGTCACGAGTTTTAAAAAACCTTAACAACCGTGTGCCATACTACGTTTTTCAATACATTTGCGAGAAAACATTATAGGTACTGCTGAAATTGTAATCTATACATATAATAAAACTGTAAATTCTAAATATTTGTGCGCGAATTACGCAAAAACCGCTAATCTAATTTTGATGGATTTTTCACAATTTAGTAGATTATGGTCCAACTTAAAATCTAAGCTATGTTTCATCAAATTCGGGTGGGTGGAACCAGAGAAACAGCTGGAACTCTCCGTAGTACTAGCTTTCATACACTAAAGGGGTCATTTTAAACTGGTTGCAATATTTTTCTACTGTCCACGCGGATGAAGTCGCGGGCGGAAGCTAGTAGAAATTAAAAAAAACGTTCGTAAACAAAAACGCACGGCGCCGGCGTGCGGTAAAATCAACTTTCCGCACGCTGTACTACTCCGTAAACAAAAACGCACGGCGTGCGGTAAAATCAACTTTCCGCACGCTCGACTGTCATCGTAAACTTACATTTTCGAGCAACTGTATTGAAAATGTAATTTCCTTGACGCATTGAACAATTTTCCTGAATAAATAAACCAGTTGTCGACTTCTTAACATATGACCGAAACATAGTATAAACGATTGAGGTCAAAACAAATACAGACACACCCATACATAAATCAGGCTTAGAAGCAATCAGGTTGGTACTAATATCCCCGGATTCCGCGCCCAACTAATAACTATGGAGAGGACATATTTTATTAATTACCGGGCACGTTATCACGATATATTACCTTTATGTGGTATATTTGCATATCGTGTTAGTCTATACGAAACATTGGGTGCGGTTGTGGCATGCGATGTGTGAGGTTCACGTGACGAACTGTAGCGATAGTTGTCAATAAAAAATAAATAATAAAATAAATAAATAAATGCTTGGACAATTTCACACAGCGCCATCTAGCCCCAAACTAAGCAAAGTTTGCAATATGGGTGCTAGACAACTGATACACTACTTATATACTTTTTTAAATAAATTAATATTATACATAAAAACACCCAGACCCGTCACAGAAATTATTATTCATCATTTCAATTTCTGCCCTGCCGGGAATCTAACCCGGGACCTCTTGCGTGATAGGCGGCATGTTGACCACTGCACCACTCAGGTCGTCATGAAATTGAAATGAAAATTATTGTTTTATTTGCATTTTATAATGTTCAAGTAAAATAAACATGATTTGTTGCAATTTATTCTTGGCTTCTTCTTCTTCTTCTCGTCTTCTTCCTTGGCTTTAAGTAAAATGTTTACATTCATAGCTTTATCTTTGGTTCATACATACACACGTTCATCTGTATAGTAGGTACGCCCACTGCAGAGAATAGGCTCTAAGTACATAACATTAGTTACTCTTTACTTCTTCAGGACATCCAATCCAAACCAATTGGGCCACAAAAAATGTATCATTGCATTGATCGCTTAAGCAAGTCTCGATCTTTTCGTTTTCTTTACGATCTCATTAAGATTATAATGTTTATCAGGCGTAGCACGAGAATCTAGGCAAAATTGTAAACACAACAACAACAAGTTTGTCTACGTCGGGATAACATTTCAAAGTAGATAATTTCTGTACTCGAGCTCGTCATACCACTGGGTAGATTAGCGTATTCTTAATCGCTTGTCGCTTACAACTTAAGTCGCGTCATAAGTTTGATGGAAATTTGGGCGTCGCCATCGGTCCGTCCCCGTATTATTTTTAATGATCCCGATAGCTCGGTGACACATGCGATTTGGTTGCGATGTCGCGCGATCGTTTGTATGCGAAGAGGTCGTTTTGGCTATTGGCTTTATGGTATGTGGAATGTTGATATTGGTGAGGTAATTCGGATAAGGTCCTTTTTATTGTTTAAAGGTTATTTCTGGCCTCAAATCAACGATCCAATGAAGGTATTTTTTCAGTTAGTAATTTCTAGAAGTTAGAATAAGCAAACATGCAGCGTTGCTTTTGATGTAATTATGTGATAGCAGTTAGATCCTAGACATTCCAAAGTTTATCAGCTCTAAAACCATACTTTTTCCCTTCTCGCGGTGCTGTAAATTATTTAGAATATAAACTAATCTAATCTAATATCTATAATTACCTACTTCATGATGAGTACTCTACCTCTACCTCTAGGTAGATATAAGAACCTACATTCATGTTAGAAACCTTCAGATTGTACTCGACTTTGCTTTTTTAGGATATTAAATGTCAAACTCTGTCGGACTTGCCATGTTTCAAATCTCCAAGAGAAGATTGGATGCTGGGTGCAGTGGATCAGAGCAAAGTCCGTAGTGGATGTCTCATTTTCATTCACTTTACTATTAGGTATAATATCTTTAGCTTAGCTATAGCTATACTCTACAATGTTCTTAGCATTCGAAATCCCCACCCCATTCAGTGTTAAGACAAATCAAGATTATGTACTTATTGTTAATTAATTTAACCACGGGCAGAGGTAAGGCAAACGTGGTTAAGGTCGCTTGTTTGCGAGCTAATAACTCGGAAACTAAATCGGCTGAGTCAATATGGGTCAAACTTGGTCGGCAAATACACTGCCACCTTTGGATGTCTAAGACGGGTGGCCAGAATGTAGGCAGGAGAAAGGATAATTTTAAATTAGAAATAAAAATATCGTCATCACCATATCAGCCGCCGTCATCCAGCGAACTAAAATCTATAGAAGTGTAATTGCAAAAAAATATTGCTTAAAAAATGGCACGGCGGCGGCGGCTGATATGGTGATATCAGCCGCCGTCATCCAACGAACTAAAATCTATGGAAGTGTAATTGCAAACAATTATTGCTTAAAAAATGGCACCCGCTCTGGCTTTAGTCGGGCCAGCCAGGCACCCGGTGACTGACGGTAACGTTCTTTACAATAATTGCAGTTTGTATTGTAGGAAAAAGAGAGAAAGAGAAAGTTTATTAGAAAAGACGTCCTTTGTAGTCAAATGGTGTAAAAAGTCGCAAAGAAGGCAGTAAAATATGCAGAAATAGCGTATCATATTTTTTTGATTAAGTATAGAAAATCTATCAGTATTCAAATTATGGTCGCTAATAAGCAACCAGTGCTCAGACGCTTTGTGCTGCATAATTAAATGCCAGCATTTTTGGCTACATCCACTTAGTTGTACTTTTCGTGTAGTGCCAGTTTTTGAACGCAATGCTTGTTCCATAGATTTTAGTTCGTTGCCGTCACCCACTGCTGGGTATAGGCACAGTACATATATAAGTCTTATACTGTGGTATAGGCCTCCTCCAAGTATTACGACAACAATCGGCCCTGCGCTGTCTTTCCCGTCAGACGACCAGTGGCCCTACCATGAGTTGAAGCAAACTGTTAACGCTAATGTAAACTATCGGATATACTGCTCACAGTCAATGCAAGTGCAAGAGAGCAAACGATAGTTTACGGCAGCGTTAACAGTTTGCATCAACTCATGGTAGGGCCACAGGATAACCAACATCGGTTCTTCTTGCTGTGTCTAACATAATTATACCTACCATGATATGAGTTATTCTGATTCCAATAATAGCTAAAGCTGTGTTTTGGAAATCTTTCCTATGGCTACCACTAAAACACCCGATGCGAGACGTTGTATTAAAGTTATTTTTTTTTAACATTGATGCAACCGGATCAAAACCGAGATCTTAAGGACGGTAATACCACAGTACAATTATATAAGTTTTTTCAAACTTATATAAATGTACTGTGGTAATACCATGCAAAACGGCGTGAATTGGTTCTCAACCAAGGAGGTCGTCAGAAATGATGCGGTGAAAAGTATAATTTTAGTAACTGTAGTATGAAAATTTAATGAATATTTTCATCAAAGCCGTCATTGCATGTTAGTTACAATCTTCGATGAAAAGTTATCTGTCTCAAAATAAAGAAGCAAATTACTTTCCATAAAATTCCTAGCTAACTACCAAATCTTGGTCACCACACTGAACACCTCAAGAGATACAAGTTGGACATGTTCCCATACTTGTACGCTCGTGGCCCAGGGGTTATTGTTTGATCTGCCCTAATCAATCCGGGTCAAACTAACAGGAATTTCTATTTGGCATTAATTAGGAGTGGGCAGAATGGGGCGTGAAGGCCTGTAACATTTCAAGTAGAAGTAGTGATCAGCCGAAAGCTATTCCTATTACTTTAATGGTAAAAAACACACCAGAGCGCAGCTCTAAAACATTGTTTTCAATAATATTCTTATTTATTAATTTTTTTTTTTATTTAATTTTATTTGTACAACTTGTTACAAAATAACCCCTAATATGGTAGATAGGGACCATCAAACTGAATAGCGGAAAAAAAACAGCTGTTTCATACATTTTGATATTTTCGTTATTAAATTTTGCATGAAACAGCTGATTTTTTTTCGCAATTCCAGCGTTGGTCCCATAGTAAAATTGTTCAGTTTGATGGTCCCTATTTGTAAAACAAAATACCTATTGAGCGCGACGGTTTCCCCCAGGCACCCGCGAGACGGGTTATACCTACGTCATTGAAAAGAATATTCGTCAAGGCCCAATGTTATTGTTATTATGTATGAAAATTAAATTTAAATCCAATATTAATCCAAATTATTTAATTTACAATAAGGCAAAATATTGCCTGGCAAAATATTTGATCTCTGGGTGCCTGGAGGCACCCGCGATGCTTGACGGTATAAATTTCTCGCGGGTTCCTGGGGGAACCCGTGGAGCTCAATAGGTTAAAGTGTTTTGTTTCAGGCAACTTTGTGTCATTGATCTATATTCCAAGATTAATTTTCGGACCTTGCAGTTTAATTTTAAAACATTGTTCCATGTTTGTCAAGCTGCTGACAGTTACGCGAGTATCAGTATCCACGTATTATGTAAGCCAATATCAGTTAAAACGGTACTAATTGCACCCCCAACTAGCTGCACCCCCATTTAGCTGAATAGTCGATGACACCCCACCACGGGACTCCGCTGAAAAGCTTTTAATATCAAATGAACCGAAAATTGGTACGTGTCAAACGGCATTATTAGGTGGAACTATAGGGAGATGATAGTTCGACTATAAATTGATTGGTGTTTGTTTTTGTGTTGTAAATTCTAAATCAGTGAGTAAGTAGGTAGGTTGTTATACAAATGCAATATTTGCGGGTCATATCGAATACCATATGATCGAAAATCAAAATATCGAACACTATTCATCGAACATTAAAAAAATCGAACGGTCATAAAATCGAACATTGACATTAGTACTTTTTTTTTGTTTTTTGTTTATGGGTATATTTAATATTATTTTATTATTATAATTTGTACGCCATGTTTATGGTAGAATGTATCATGGACTTATAAAATAACTTATTATCACAAATTATTGTAACACTACATTCTAACAAATAAATGATTTGATTTGATTTGATTTGAACGTTACAAATATAGAATTTGATTGATGAATAGTGTTCGAAATTTTTATTTTCAATCATTTGGTATTCGATATGGCGTAGGTAACCCGCCATTGGCAACAAATCACTAGGCCAAATTGGTTAACATCTTCACCATCATAAACATGTCAATGCTCATTGGCGGGTTTGAATGATTGCAAATGAACGAGCTCGTGTTTGGGGACCCATCCAATGACCGACTCAAGCGAAACTTACTTCGCCGCTACAATCGAAGGCCGAATGCCTTGCCGGCCACAGCCCGCCGCGGGGCGGGCGGCGCTGCACGGCAAGTGAATTTAGTAATCACTGCGCGATTGTGACGACGCTCTGAGAGGCTGCCATCAAGATAGCGCGCAGTGATTATTGAATTCGCTTGCCGCGCCGCCCGGCGTGGCGGGCTGTGGCCGGGCCGAAAAACACTGTGCAATTTAGCTCCACATGCCATCTTCTCTGTTCTCAATGAATAAGAGAGTTAGAAAGAAAGGAAGAAAAATAATTTATTTTTTCCTAATTGGTGGTAAAAACAACTCTGTATGACATATTGACAGGATCAGTAGCCATGCTCCGGGAGCACTGAATAATTATCATACTTGTAGGCGCGTAATTACGTATTATAGTGATGTGATGAGTTTTGTTCCCGCCACGTCGCGCGCTTCGACGGCCGACGTGTGGCAACGTTGTCGCTGCTTAAATTTTCATTGGAGTTCTAGTTTCGTGGATTTCGGATCAAGAGAGGCAAAAAGGTAGTTTTGAAATTTTTGTCGGTGTTAAATGTATGTTTTGGGTTTGATTTTGATAAGAGATAGTGATGTGCATTTGTTATTTTTTAAACAACCTTTGAAGCGTCATGAAACTTTCAAAGAAATTTAAAAAAATTCAAAAGTTACATGAATAATTACCTAATTTAATAAGTGACGTCGTTATTTGTTATGCTATAATTTTTATAATTATTTAATATTCATAAGGCTTATTTCCTGATACTGTTAGACTTTATGTTCATACATTGTCAACTATTACATTTTATGAAATGCAACACGACGTGCACGTAATGAAGAGTAAAACTTAACCATTAGATTAATAAAGTACACGAAGGTATGCGATAATCCTTAGGTATGTACAAAGATACTTAATTACTTACTTTTTTGTAACAAGTATGTTACAAAAAAGTTACAGTTAAAATCAGTCGAAAAACAACACGTGTTACACGTGACGTGTATGTTACAAAACAGAACAAAGCTTCGCAAAACAAAAACCAAAAATCCGAGAAAACCTCCAACGAAAATCTCGCCCCAGCTAATTACATCAAAAACGCTAATAAGCCTCTACGATTTCAATTATAATTACGTGTCTACGGAACGGCACTCGGGTGCGTTACGCAGTTTTGAAAATTTGATAACTTTATCCAAATTGGTAGGTCGTAGGGCACGTTTGGGAAATCTCTGGGCCCGTTATTGTTTCTATCGCGGCTCGGGGAGAGATGCGTTCAGCGCTGCTAATGTAGGCATCCGCGGCCGCACCTTGTCACATTCATGGTAGAACGGATGTGGATAAGCCCACTCAATATCTATGGTTAATTTCAAAAAATATCATAGGTATCACAAACTTGAAAAGTTGTTTTTGCCGTCGGCGCCGCATCACATTCACAGTGCATAGCAGAAAGTGTTATTGAAGCGCACAACTTGTGATCATGTCCAATGCTATTTGAAATGAACTATAAGTGGGATTGAAAAAAGCGTTATGCCAACCTTTACTGAAATAAACTAAAAAATTAAGCGCTTTTGAATTGAACCAGTATTTCAGGACTTTTTAGCTGAAAAACTTGTGTAAATATTACTTACCTTATTTCTTACTCCAAACTTTTTTATTATTCCAAACACTTAAAATTTTAATATCACTTTGAGTTTATAGATGTCAAATAATTAACGTTTGTTACTCAATCGCGGAATTGCTTCGCATTTTGTTTAAATTTGGCACACAGTTAAAAAAATTAAAGCCTGTAATATGATAGTTTTTATATCGGTCAATGGTTCCCTGGGGGTCTTACGAGTGTCCACGTCGACGAAGTCGCGAGTGGAAGCTAGTAAAAATATATCGAAAGATAAAGCCTTTTTTTTACTATTATTACAAATTACCACATCCATCGTTTCTAGCTCAGTGTCCCTGCTAGCGCAAAGAGTATTCCAGAGTTGTGGATCATGAGAGCCCTTAAGTGACAAGTTCCAGATGGATTTTTGCTGTAGCCGTGTCCTCATTAAGGCACGTTATCAGATAACAAACTTTCACCTACTGGGAGGTTTAAATTCATTAGTGTACATACATATTACGTATGTGCGTGAAAACAGGAGATCTTTTGACCTGCGTCGTGGTTAATTGAAAACTGGTGGGTTTTGGAATTACTGGTATAGATTTTATTTAATGGAAGTACGAATAAAAATAAAGGACTACAGTTTGTCCTGTCTGTACCTGTAATTTCTGTAAATAGTTACAATGCGAATATGATAAAACAAACCAATTGATTCTGCATTCGAAACAATCATTTCTAGTTTTTTCTTTATTATAAATATCTCCTTGTGTTACAAATAACTAAATTGCTTAAAAATATTTCTTTTGTAAAATATCACTTCGTAATCTTTTGTCGTTTTAGCGGCACTATAAACTAATATAACTACTTGTTACAAAGAAAATATTTGGAGTTTTCACTAGGAGCATGCTGCCAGTACCTATAGTTAGAGATTGTAAAATATTCTAAATATCTTTTTTTTATTCTGACAGTGATGGTGTGTGTTTATTTTAACTGCTTAATAGGTAATCAGATTGCCAATTCATTTGTAATTACCTACTTACTTTAATCAAAGTTACAAAGAGGTTTAAATCACCAAACGCAATCCAAGTTTTAAGAGCTGAAGACGCATCTCTATCTACTCTGTAACTCTCACTTACAAAAAAGCGCGTTAAAAACTTGTTTCAAAATGTCCCATTAACGTTGTGAATTATTAGCGTTTGTAAATAACAGTTATAATAATATTATTGCGTACCTTCTGCTTAGAAGAGTCAACTTCGGTACGGTAATAGCTGAGCCCTTCCGAGTTGGTTGGATTAATAAAATGTGACTGTCACACTTCTTAATTAATAGGACTTTGTAAAGAAAACAATATCACTTTATTAGCATAGCTTTAGGGGAGCTTGCACACTTGATTTTGGAGCTAACTTCTTAATCTGTAGTCAATATAAAGAAGGTTAAAAGTGATTAAATTAATGGGTTTGCATGCTTTCTGTGTTATGCTCTATTATAAAAAAACATGCATTAAGTACTCGGTTACGTTAGCTACTTGAAAATGTATGGTTTAAGATAGCATGTATGCATAAAATACCAGTGCGAACAAGAAAAGAAGACTCTGACCGGACATCTAGCTAGGGTATACCTATTCTTAATCGAATATGTGATTTAGTAGAAAATAAGCATCCAGTTTGTAAGGCGTTATTTCGAGGTGTCGTTTTAGCTTGCTGTTTTAGTTCGTGAAGTGTTATCTAGGATATTCTTGATCGAATTTAAATAACAATAATTCAGTTTTGTAAGAATAATTTGAATTAGGTATACACCCTTATTAATTATATCAGCCGCACTTATACTATACAAACACATCACTACAATATGTCTTGCACTCTTGCTCTGCCCGCAACCTTCACATTAACCAAAGTTTTTCAAAAACGTAGCGTTTAATCTCAGTGTGCAACCTCCTCAATGCAGGCTCTAAATAAGCTCCGATGACAAGTTGGAACAAGTTCACGAAGTAGCTGTTCTCACTGTGTTTTTCGACAAAAACTTTTTTGTCTTGGATGTTTTGAATTGATACATGAACCTATTAAAAGCACTTGGGGCTTTCTCGGCGGCCATTTTGTCATTTTTGATTGCCGTTGTTTTAAGATAGATGATTTTTATCTTTGTTTTCTTTATCAGAATGAATTGGGTTTTTTAATGGCACTTTTGAAGTTTTTCTGGCTGTTTTCACAGAGTAATTTGAATTAAGGGTCTAAAACAGAAATGTATAAAACACGATTTCTCGTTTTAAATTAATTTAAATAGCTTTACCTACTGTAGGTTTTTATAACAGTTAAAAATACCTACTTAAACATTACGCATCTACCTATGCTGTTAACGAGGTCACGATTATGACTAAGAAAATATCGTTATTACTAAGTTTTGGCTTAAGAGTCTTATACAAGGTGTTTGGTAAAAGCCTTATAAAGCCGAATATGGAAGATAGGGACTATCAAACTGAACAACTTTTACTATGGGACCAACTCTGAAATTGCAAAAAAAAATATCAGCTTTTTCATACATTTTGATATTTTCGTTATTATTTTTTGTATGAAACAGCAAATTTTTTTTTTTCGCGATTTCAGAGTTGGTCAGTTTGATGGTCCCTATCTACCATATTTAGATTTAAAAGGCTTTTACCAAACACCTTGTAGAGTATAGCGGTAGGGTTATGTGGGTATTTTTATGTATAATATCTTTCGTTATTGCTTTCAATTATTTTGCTAAAAGAGAAGATAAAAAGATCACTTTGTAAACTACACGTTGTCTGTTAATTTTAATCTTTAACAACATTTAAATCGATTCTTTTTGAAACCCACCGCACGGAAAGGGTTACCCAGCATTTCCGCTGCAGTGTTGGCAAATGTAATTATTCCATTGTCATTTTATTTATATTTTGCGAAGTTATCGTCGAGATATCTTCTAATAAAGTTCAGGAGGGAAGCCACGAATTTTAAGTGTTATTTTATGTTAATTCACAACCTTAGTGGTAGGGTAAGCAAGACAAGTTTGATACAATTTGCATCGTAAAATATGGTGAAATGTGGCCCTGTCAACGGTTTTGGCGTATTTTAAAGTTTTGCTAACACAGATTAACTGTTGAGAGGAATGTTGAATGTCACATTAAATTTAACAGCTAATTAACATTGAATGACGGTTTTTAATTAGTTGTTTTTGTTAATTATTATTAAAGTCAATCATTTATAGAAGTAACAGAATATAAAAGATTACTTCGTGGGCTAAGTCTCTCAAAAGATTTTGTATTATTTTAATTTACTAAATATTTAGTTTTAGTTTAACGAGGAGCTCGGTGGCGCAGTGGTTTAGCGCCTGGCCCAGCTATTGTGGAAGTTAAGCAACATTCGCAAGGGTCGGTCATGGGTTGGGTGACCAAAAATTAATTATCGCGAGCTCCTTCGTGCTTCGGCAGGCACGTTAAGCCGTTGGTCCCTGCTGCATTTGCAGTTGTTAACACCCACCAATCCGCATTGGGCCCGCGTGGTGGGTTATGGCCCATCCTCCTTACCACCCATAAAGAAGGCCTGTGGCCTGTGGGGACATCAAAAATGGCTGATGGACAAATACAAGTTTTAGGTGAATAACTTTTATCACGATGCGATACAATGATTTTGTGTAGTTAAGTAGTTAATTTATATATTTTTGTAATTGCTTCATTATAAGTGTTAATTATTAACTAGTAATGTGACGTAGAGGGGGTGATAGGAAAAAAACAAAGGTTAAAACAAAAACATACAACATAATCTGGGGGCTAATTGTCTAATTTAAAAATCTATCGCAATCGCTTTCATTTGACAGATGGATGTGAGACATTGCTGCATTTCTTTGGTAAGTTTTTATTTGTGCCAAAAAGAAGCATCAATGTGTTACATTCTGAAAGCGATTGCGATAGATTTTTAACCGACTTCAAAAAAAGGAGGAGGTTATCAAGTCGACGGTATTTTTTTTTATTTTTTTATGTATGAAATAAAACACTTTTAACGGATACTAGCGCGGTTTTATTGAAAGTACTTTGGTAATTAGTTGGTATTTGGTTTGATTTTTGATTTTCCCGACGTTTCGGCACCTTTGCAGCTGCCGTGGTCACGGGGGACTGAAGCTACTTGTGAGCCTACCCTCAAGCGATGAATTTTTTAGAACGTTCAGAAATTAAAATTTATCAAATTTAATTAGTTTAATTTGGTTTGGTTTTAATTTAATTTTATATGTTAAAAAGAGAGAATCTACTGAAACTACTACCATTTCAAAATATTGGGAGGCCCCTCCAAGAAAGAAATGGCGAAAGAAAACTTGGAGAGGAAGGCCGACCTCCGTCTTTTATATTAATTAATTTATTTGCAAAAGGAACTAACCGTATCATTAGATCTTACAGTGTGTGTTTGGGGCTTTAGCTTGTGAATGATGGGGTCCCAAGCTTGTGGAATTTTCCAACCATCATCTCTATTGAAATTAGGATATATATATATAGTAGTTTTTTCATAATCCTGAAAGATAGCAAGCTACTATCGCACGAGTTTTTACGGATTTTCGGACATAACATCTTTGTTTATAAACAGTGTCTTCAAGAGTGGGCTGGAGGACAACTTCATTTTTTTTTCTAAAATCCCCACCCGACTTCATTAGACGTGTTTTATTAATATTAATATGTGTAACGAATGATTCGAATATTATTTCATGCTTTTTAGAGGTATTTAATTTTGAGGCTGTTTTTTTTCAGGTTTTTTTGAAGGAGGTTTTTTAAATTAGACAATAGTAAGGCAAGTTACTTTGACCTAATTATGACATACGGACATCCGCATTCATATCGATGGCGCATCTCGGCCGTCCAGCCGCAGAGCAAATATTAGCAGAACGGGCACCCATCCCGTAAGACAAATGTTGACCAACTTACGACCGCGATATTACGCGTTTGAACACACTAGTGCACTAGAAAACTAGTGGCCAACTTATATGCTGCGAAGTTGTTTTTCAGTTCTTGGTAGAGTTGTTTCAGTTTGAAACGTTTAACAAAAAAAAGAATCATCAAAATCGGTCTATAAATGTCACGATAAAAAAACAAAAAAAATATATACAATCGAATTGAGAACCTCCTCCTTTTGTTGAAGTCGGTTTAAAACACAGCGAAAGTCGTGGTTGCGATAATAATATATTAACAAAGAAACTATTCTGAAACGAATTTGCCATTATGATACTAATTAAATTATGTCGTCACATGCCTCGAATAATCCAAAAACTTAGTAGAATTCGGTAGCTCAGTTGGAAGAGCATTGGATCGGACTTCCAAAGGTCTCGGGTTCGAGTCCCACCCCACCTGAGAAAATGATATGGTGGCGAGTCGAATTTTTACTCGTATAGGTACTATTTAATATATACCCATTAGAAATTGCATTGTAAATGCATCAAAATCTCAAATAAAAAAACCTTCGTAGAAACTAAAGTTAAACTTAAAAAACTTACAAAACTCCGTGTAAACGCGGCTCAGCGGCCCGTAATGATGTCCTATTGACTCTCCGGTCAGGCATTGAAAGAAACGTCGCCGGTCAGTGTAAACACCGCCTAATAGACCGCTTTCATCCCGCCCTCACAGAGACCTATGGAAATGCTCTATTAGAAATAGTAATACGAATGCAAAGCTTTGTAACTTTGACAAGACTTTAGATTGACCAACTGACAGACTTCAAATGGGTTCCCTATGCTCTAACTGTCTTATTCAGAGATGTTTCACAAAACTGGGGTGCAAGACTGTTCTAACAAAACCTGGCTTAATGCTTGTAAACCAATCACAATGCACCTTTAATCCTTAAACGGTGGGATTAAACGTTAAACTGTCACTCTGAATACGATTTGCGCTAAAATGGCGTTAGTCCGCAGTCTAACGCCATGTTAACTTTGACCCTAGTTTAACGAACGCACTCTGAACTCTGAATAATACAGTAAGGGTTTCCTACTCGAGATTAAATACAATGTGTTTCAAAATAACCACAATACCGGATATGGTAGATAGGGACCATCAAACTGATCAACTTTTACTATGGGACCAACTCTGAAATCGCGAAAAAAATCAACTGTTTCATATTTTGAAATCGTTATTAATTTTTGTATGAAACAGCGATTTTTTTTCGCGATTTCAAAGTTGGTCCCATAGTAAAAGTTGTTCAGTTTGATGGTCCCTATCTACCACATTCGGCATTAATGGTTATTTTGTAACATGTCGTATAAGCACTACAAGACCCAATAAAAAATTCTCAATTTTTTTTTGCGATTTCAGGGTTCTACAAATAAAAGAGGCCCGTCATTTTATGCTAAAGTTGAATACTTTTTAATTTTTGAATTTGTGATTTAGAATTATTCACTCATGGCCTTCTATAATTTACAAGCCATGAAGTGAGCAGAACGGCAACATTGCATGTGGTCAAGCACATAGTTTAATAATGTTCTATTTTATTATTGATTATTTCTTTTTCCTATATTATATGCGTTTAAACTAGGTGTAAATTGTGATGTAAGATGATTTCAATCAAGATTTTATATTTATTATTATTGTTTATTTATTAGGACATGAGGTTTGAGTCGAATTGTTTGACCTTTTCGGGGATCCTTTAGTACGATGAGCATTTTGATCTAGGCCTCCTCTAGCAATGAATCTTACATCATTGGAAAGGTCTTTAATTTTGAAACATTTTATTGTATGATAGCAAACGTCAATTATTAGTACTTTGAGAGTTAAATCGCTCTGAAATCAACCAAATTTTATAACATTAATGACCTAAAACTCCGAAAATACTAACTATTGATAATAAAAAGTATGTTTACAGCAAATATTTTTCATATAAAAACCTTTCTAATGATATATTATTCAAAGCTAGAGGTGGGGTAGATCAACTCCCATAGACAATAAACCAGTTTTATACTTTAATAACCTTTAACTCCAAAAGTATTAACAATTGATATGAAGTATATTAACAGCAAATATTTGTCTTTAAAAGACCTTTCTAATGATATATCATTTATAGCTAGAAGGCGTGTTAATCAACGCCCTGCTGAAAAAGATCAACAAAAAAGATGACATCTTTGGCAGCCATTTTTTCCTAGTTAAAATTGAAATTTTTCTTATTGTTTAATATATAAAGAACTTCAATAAAAGAACTACATTATTTTCATATTTTCAACCGCCTACAATAATTACGAAAAAAGTTATCGACCTTTTAAAATTGAAATATTCCTATACATTTAGTATGGAGACCGGCCGACGACATGACCACGAACTGACAATAACAGACGTTGCCAAACCTAAGTTCATGGCTTGATACCAATAGAGAAGGCTATGGTAATCGGTGGTTTTTTGACGAAGTACTTAAAATTTCCTTGGGTTTCTGTCAATGAAATGTCAATGTCAAATGAAGTCAAGTTGACATTTCGCTTTTTTAATTTTGAAATAAGGAAAGAAATTATGGTTTATGCAGCCATGTTTTTACATTTCTTCCCTTTGAATATTTTCTTTATTTATTTTCGATGACTCGTTTTTCCCGTAGCGTTTCCATATAAAAAAAAAATATTATTGGCTTCATTTTATATAAGACCAAATTCAATCGTATACAAGTTTAGCATTTTTTTCTATGGGATTTGTCGGGTCTCCTTTCATATTTTCTATGAACAATAAAGTAAATGTTTAAAATTGGAAGAGATGATGACATATATGCTCTTTTTAACATAACCATGCAGCAAACAGTAAACCGCTCATATGTAGAAACTTATCCAATATATGAACTGAGAGTCAACAGGGCCGATATTACAAGATGGCTGCCGGCCAACTTATCGGGCCCATTGTTCGACAAACAGCGACAATGCAAACATTGTACTTGGAATGAGTTGTGATTGTAATTACTATTGCTTATATATAAATACTAGCTTCTGCTCGTGACTTCGTCCGCGTGGACATATGAAGAATCCCTTGGGAAACTTTGACTAGGAAGAAGCTATCCTATTTTGTGATTTTAATATTATTTCTCCATTTCAACTAAAATCTGACATTTGTAGAAGTTGGCATTTGTAGAAGTTGGCATTTGTAGAAGTTGGCGTTTGTAAAAGTTGGCATTTGTAAAAGTTGGCATTTCTGCTGTGTATCTCAAAAATGACTAAGTACCTACTGTTGGGAAAATCGCTTAGAAGTATTTTTTCTAGTTTCTTTCATATTTGATGAAATAACATCAAATATGAAAGACTAAGTAGGTGGTGATTTGATTGACAACATCCAAACATCCAAACTTTCACATTTATAAATTAGTCGGATTCGGTACTATATCCGATAACTCCTATCTTCTGGTTAAAAAAAGTATTTTTTATGAAATTATCTGTCAGATATTTTAAATTCTGTTAATATATTTGAAACCAGTGAAATGACTCTAATGAAAAAAATATGGCAAATAAACTGAATAGTAACAAAATTATTAATTATTTTGTCGTTACTAAAAAAGTAAAGTAAAAGTAAGTAATCAAAGAATTTAAGTTTCAAAATCATATTTATTTATTTGACTAATTACTTACCTAATTATTTTGAAATAAAATAAATGTTGAAACTAATTTAAATATCCAAAAGAAACATAAATAATAATTAACCTCCTACGGACGCTAAGTCAGAATAACTCAAAAGGGATTTAAATTAAAATCTATAGACCCATTAAAATAAAAGCCACGAAATCTCGAAACGCTTAATAAAATAATAGAAAAACTTATAAATATTCACAAAACCGACTTAAACCTTTAGCGGAGTGACGGATTCGTTTTTACTTATTCCACAGAAAATCTGCTTAAAATCCGTATTAAAAGAATCACTCGGAATTTATTTGGGGGTTGGTGCAAGTGGTGAGATTGCAGCGAGTTAACTCGAGCCAATCGCACTAGGGCCCGTATCTCATCTCACCTATCTTGAGGTCATACTTGAGATGCATGGAGCCTATTACGAAAATAACGTACGCAATTGCGTAACGCAGTCACTTGGTCACGACAATCGTCCGCAGTTCATCGGTTGTGGCTATTAAACTAATTTTCGATAAAATTGGCTATCGTAGCCCAATGACTGAACGAATGATGTCAGATACGCTAGAGAAAAACTGTCAAACTTACGCAATCACTTTGCGATATCGCATACGCAAGTGCTTTGTAATAGGAAACAATCATAACGAAGCACGGACGCAGCTGCGTGTATCGCATTAAACTTTTCGTCATAGACCCGCTGTTCTTATAAGAATAAGCATCTCAAAGTATTTATTTATTATTTATTTATATAAAGCACATGTTACAGTATCACTTTCACATCAAAAACTGAGATATTAAACAAAGTGTGATGGCCTGAGAAACATACCCTGCTAGGGTGTTGCTTATTAAGACTTAATTATTAATAAAAAAAAACATAGAGCAAATAATTAACATAGATTGATATTTACCTATAGAGAGCTTCCCGAGGATTAATAGAATCATTGGAAATTATCGCACAATATTCTTCTACTGAATATTAACACTTTTTTTTAAAAAAGGATGATCTAAAGATAACTGTGAACGTTAAGAGGATTGTCAAGCAAGCGGTCTCCATACAAACGGCGATAACGTTTCCCACTCTCTAAATCTTAACCTACAGCAATTAATTTTTGGTATGTTTTTGAAATGCCTAAAAACTAGGGCTGTACGTTTTGATTTTTTAAATATCTATAATAGATTTCGAAATATTTGCATTTTAGTGATTTCATACAAAACACAGAAGTGCCAATATTTTCAAATCTACAATGAATATTTTAAAAATCAAAACGTACAGCCCTAGTTTTTAGGCATTTCAAAAACATACCAAAAATTCATTGCTGTAGGTTAAGGTTTAGAGGGTGGGAAACGTTATCGCCGTTTGTATGGGGACCACGTGGTTGACAATCCTCTTAAGATCGGTTCATAAATTTAAGGACCTAAGTTAGGTACGTTATTAGCAAAAGTAACGGTAATTTTTTGGTTACGTAAAACGCGGAAAGCCAATCGCTCTTTTTGAAACTCGGCCAAACCAAATATAATTTTCAGTCTTTCCGTTTTAGTAAGTTGTCTTTGATGGCACGTGGTTGGTATTATGCTTATAAAATATAACTTTTTTTTAACTCGAAACTTATATCAATTACAAATTAATCTCAATTATTTGTATCAGGATGGGATTGGGACTTAATTGCCTATCTCAAAATTTCATTCCGTTATCGTTTTCAATTTGTAATATCTATACTTACATCCATATAATGAGCTTACCCATAGAGTACATAGCTTACCTACAAAGAATTTGGTTGGTGCTAGGGCTTATTTCAAGTCCGCCTGGCTAGCTACCACTATCTTACCTAAGTCTGACGCCATAACACCGATTTAAAAAAAACTTGTGTTCCAGCAGTAAGAGGTAAGATAGAAAGTTCCTTAGTGATGAGGATTCCGGGTGTAGTGCGCTTCCACCTTCGGTCTTATCATCAATAAACATCAGGCGAGGTAAAGGCCAGGCACTACCCCGTTGTGCATAAATAAAAGTTGTCACAGTAATATAGTATTACCGCAGAATGCATTAGTGCATGTCAAATTAAAAACAATAGAATTCCATTTTGTTAATTCGGCCTTCATATTGCAGTAACCAACACCCGCTTCCTTTCCTACCTCGCTCCTCAAATTCGAGAGTTCTCTTATCTCTTCGCAATGGTCGTCTTCAGAGTGGTGGTTACCCTTTGGATGTTGTCGTAGCGAATGATTTTAAATGTAAAAATTATTCAAATCTGCACGGATAAGGCGCGCGGTCGAATGGTGAATAACGAAACTGGATCGGGGATTGACGTTTTTAGGCAATAACTGGGGGCTGACTGCCGCCATAATTAAATGGCTGAATCGCTGATGGCACTGCCATTGGTTACTGAATGTCAATGGGTGATGGTCGTCAAGTGACAGACTAATAGGCTTGCTCGATTGACGTTTCTAGACAATAACTGGGGGCTGACTGCCGCCATAATTAAATGGCTGAATCGCTGATGGCACTGCCATTGGTTACTGAATGTCAATGGGTGATGGTCGTCAAGTGACAGATTAATGAACTTGCTCTTTACGGCCTCAAAAATACCAAAAAAAAATTTAAACTTGGATACCAGGCCGACAGAATACTATAACACCAGTCGAAGGGAAGTTTAAACACATTTAGGGGTGTCGTAACAGACAATTTCAGACTAAGGCCCGTATTTATAATATAAACCACTCTCAACGTTAGCGTGCTATTTTGACATCATACCTGAGATGCTTTTCCTATCTAAGAAGAGCATCTCAAATTTGATCTCTAGATAACTCTCACCGTTGAGAGCGGTTTATAAATACGGGCCTAAGACCTTGTACTTCGAACAGCTCCATCTCCACGGACGAAAGCGATCCAATATGGCAATCTCCAACTTGCATGTAGAGATTATGGCAACAGTCACGGGAACTTCAAACTGTTATTATGATGATTTTTCAAAATGTTAGTTCTATATCTGAAAAAAAAAAAATGTAGGTAAAACATTCTGCTAAACTAACTGTTCATGCCAATTAAAGAGTTTTGTTCAAACATGTGTATATTTAGTGGCAGACACTCAACAACGTTACAATTAGCGTGGAAAAACGTCAGTTTTTCAGTTGAAAATAGTTTACAGTTGAATAATTGTTGACACGCGAGTATTAATTAGTCGAGAGAGCGACACCGACGCCCTCTAACGCTAATTGAAGATTGCATTGTCTGGATTTTTATGTGGTACAGTCAGCATAACGTGTAAAATGGACAGAAAGGCAATGCGAAACAAATTTCAGTTTTCCGTGTACGCACACAGACATAAAGTACAGGCAATCTGAGGCCAAACTAGGCTATAGTCAGTCAGTAGGTATTTTTATCGCAAAAAAACAAAAGAAGGAAGTGTTTTCAAATTAGTAGAGGCCAACCGCGCTAATTCTGAACGATAAAATCAAAACCGACCTTGTCATTTCGGTTATATTTACCTAAAAATCTTTGGTTTTGCTTTAGAATTCTCATTTGTCCAAGATTGGCATCCTCGGCTCCCAAGCTTTCAACAATTTTAACAAAACTAAAGCGAGTATTTTTTTGAACGAAACTGAAACGGTATCGATTTAGTTTTGGTTTTATCGTTGAAAATCAGCGCGATTTGACCCTAGAACAGATAAATTCCACACTTTGTAAAGTCATTGTTACATCTTAAGTGGCTGAACTTTTTTGTAGATTGTCACATCAACTGTAAGGATTGTTCACCCACTGTGAAATGACATGGTACTAAAATGTTATAGGTACGGTCAGCCTCAAAAGTAGGTAAACTACTTTTGAGACTGGCCGTACCATTTGCTGGGAATCGTAGTAGTAGCTTCTTTTTTATTAATTTGGAATTAAAAGCATTTAAAGATATGTAAAAAAAAAGTCTTCCATTATACTCCGACTACACAGCCATTATTTAATAACCTTAAACCAACATCTAATCATACTAAGATTCAGCATTCATAATAAGAAAGCATTAAGAGAAAAATCTTAACCCCTTAATGCATTCATTAAGGAACAACGGAGCGTCGATGAGACCCGTAATCGGAACTGCCGTCCGAAATGTAAATCTCGATAAAAATTCAATTTTGCACCGCCATAGAAGAGAGAGGAGAGAGAGAGAGAAAACTCTTTGACGGCCCGATAGGGTTGAGATCCTGCCGATAAAGGACGAGAAAAAAAAGTTAATTTAAACTTGAATCGAGGAAACGAAGCCTTCGCGAAGATTTTTTTGTGATATTTGAAGATTTAGCTAGTGTTGGTTCGAGGTGTGACAACGCTTGTTTTGGTGTGGTCTCTTTTGTTAATGCCTTGGAAAGCTATTACTTTTACTTTTCGTTAAAATTCAAATGTATTAAAATTTTGCATTCCAGTGATGACAGAGTGTTGCATCCAGTCTGTAAATTATATTTTTCAATATAATCTAAGAATCACATCACATGGTCGAATCAAAAGAAAGTCGAAGAACTCATATTTTAAATCACACTGAAGACGAGAAACAGTTAGCACCACAGTAGCACTAAGCCAGTGTAAAGACAGTTTTTAACACTTAAGACTACAGTTCAGTGAGAAAAGCAATTGCAGGATAATTTGGCTGATTCACAAATCGTCCACCAGTCGGCGCACTTCCGCTAACTTGGCGCTAGTGTAGGTGCAAACCTGTCATTTTGTTGTTTACTATGTGCTATGAATTTTTGGATGTTGGAAGCGACTTTTCGTAAATATCAATTACTCTTCCAACACATTTTGGTTTTCTTCAATCTTTAATTCATTTACTGTCCAACTTCCATAATAATAAATTTTAATATCAACCATTTTTAGATAATTTAAAATCCTACTAATACTACTATCCAACTAATAATTATAAATATAAAATGTTTGTGGGTTTGGATGTTTGGATGTTTGTTCCTCAATAACGCAATAACTACTGAACGGATTTGCTTGAAATTTGGCACACAGATAGTAGATAGCCTAGATTAAAACATAGGGTACTTTTATCCCGATATTCCCACGGGAACGAGAACCAGGCGGGTGAAACCGCGGGCGGCCGCTAGTATCCTACTAATAATATTATAAATGTGAAGTTTGTAGGTGTGGATGTTTAGATGTTTGGATGTTTGTTCTTCAATCACGCAATGCCCGTACAAAGGTCTCCAGCAGCAGTATCGCCACTAAGCGGGATAAATGTGACATCCCGCCATTGAAATACTTTTAAAATCGTACTAACAGCTTTATATTACAAACGCCAATGGATTCCAACAAACAGAAAAAAAGAAATCAGCAGAGACAATACAACAAGGGCCATTCTTCTAGTTAACTCGCCATTATAATTTACTCCTGATTGGGATCAACTTGAAATTAAGAAAAAATAAAGGGACAAAGGGGCTATGATTGTCTTTTTTTATCTCACCGGCTTGATTCAACAAACAATCCCTTTCTTGCGATCTCTTTGTAGTTGACGAAAGGGTCAAATTGGCCCCAGGATCAATAATTAAATCTTGTGGACACTGTTGCCTTTTTTATAGATATTTGTTTGGAAGATTTTATATGAAAGTGTAACAATATTTTAGCATTACGCTATGATTAATAAGCTATAAACCCGCTTATTACTAAAAAAATATTTTTGCCATATTTTGTTTTAATTCAGATTAAGTACTTATACTTACATTACTCGGTAAAGTAAAACAAAAATCTATTGTTTTTTATTTTCATCATTTGATGATCTTTTAATGGTGTTAAATATTTTATTTATTTATCTAATAAATATAAGAACAATTAAATTACTGTACTTAACATAAAGTCTGGTCTTAGGATTGGTTTATTAACAGATAGCAATAAAATTGAAACTTGGCAACACAAATTAGGGCACGTTCACACCGCTGCCCATTGTCCGGCTCCCATCAAATTGTTTCGGTTCAGACGTTCGTTGTAATCACCATTAAATTCGCTCATGTATCATGGTACTTTGAACTTTCTATGCAAAGGTTATATTTTGTGATTTTTATGAAAAACTATTTTCAAAAGAATAGAGACAAAATAACCAATATTAGAAAAAAACAGTTATTGTACCCTTGCGTATGTACCCACTTCAATACTATGAAACAAAGTGAGTGTGTTTTCTTTCAATAAATACGTTTCCTTTCTAAAGTACAATCCAAAAAATTTAATTAAAAACGTTGAGAAATGAACAATACCTATCTTGAGACCAGGGATTCCCAAACTATTTTGGGCAAGAGAGGCCAGTAAAATCTTACAAATGTTTTTCCTAAAAACGCAAAATGCGATGTATAGCTGCATTTTTGGTGTGTTATTTGGACCCCTTAGGAGAGTGTGGAAATATGTTTTGCAAGCAAAAAAAAAGTTGTGCTAGCTGCGTTATCCGGGAAAAACTGCAAAAAAATTCGAAAAACGAGCACCTTCCTAATCTATCAACATACAAACCATTGCAGAGATGCGTAAACTTTTATATTTATGAGACTGTGAACTGAGCATGTTTGTATGAAAATAACGGTGTGGGCGGTTAGGTATGCCAGTGAGTGTCAATGTTTCAAGCATCATATCTCAAAAACTATTAAACATACGGAGCTGTGGGTTGGCTTTAATTGTTTGAATTTGAATACACTTTTAAAATGGCAACTAATGTCAAAAGCGCATAGTTTTTGAATAAAACTGCAAAAAAGTTTTTCACGTATAACGCAGCTAGCACGACTTTTTTGCTTGCAAAATATGGTTCCACACTCCCTTAAGGGGTCCAAATAACATACCAAAAATGCAGCTTTACATCGCGTTTTTCGTTTTAAATGTCGAATTTTACTGGGCTAAGGGGTCTCTTGCCCAAAAAAGTTTGGCAATCCAAAATGAACTGATACCTCAGACCCCCATAGCCAAATTAGTTTAAAATTCCTATCAAATCTCAAGTGTAATTAATAATAGTTATTTATAATATTATTCGTTTATGTCGACCTCTTGGAAACCTATTTTCCACTCAAGCACAACCAAGAAAAGACTCTAGGAGAACAATATCGCAAAATTATACTTATAAGCTTAGTTAGTTATATTCTGTACTATAGGTTTAGAGACGAATATCAGTTTAGCTCGATCTTCATCAATTAAAGTAGCTTAAATACCTACTCAGAGAAGCAATCACAAACTACAAACAACAGTCATTACACAATAAACCCTTTCAACAGCGAAAACCGATCCAAAAACAACATCAAAACCGAATCAAGAAACACCCCTAATGGATACATAAAATATTGACCGTCGGCCAAAATACACTAATAATGACCTATAACAATAATTAGTTCGGCAATTTCGGCCGATCCCCGGGGTCAAGTCGGCCGATTGTCCTTTGTAGGGTTGATTAAGATGACCGGTGGGGTAGGGTCCGTTAGACCCTAGAAGGGTTACGTTCGAACTTTAATGCGGGCACCTGACATTTGTCGGAGTTAACACGAGTTGCGTTATTTGTTTTCGACAGGTTTTTTAGTGTTAATTACGGGGGCCTGGGAGACCCGTATGAGGGAGGAGTTGCTTCGTAATTAGAGGACATCGTGAGGGTTAAGAAAGGTGGGTGTGATTGGACGGTTTTGTTGATTAATGATTTATTAAAAGGGGAGGAATTAATGTCTCAATCAAAGATTTTAACATAATTCCTAACTCGTTTTTGAATTTCAAAAACAACAAAACAAAAGGAAACATTAAAGTAAGTATTTGTACACGCAGTAAAAGCATAATTGGTTAGTGGTAGACTTGTGATGACTGAAATACGAATAGCGATTTAACGCCACTTAACTGTCAACAGACAATGGATTTTGACAGTAAGTGCCGTTAAACAGTTATAATCACAGCTATAATAGCTAGTTTAGGCATCAGTCTCCCACAAAGTATTACTTTAGAAAACTAATTATAATTTATAATGAAACTACTTAACACTAACACTGTATAGTTAACTATGTACCATGTAAACTTCGTGGAAGAAAATAAATATTTTTTCATTTTCATTTTTTTTTTCATAATGCGATTAACTTAACAATGTACAACTGAAGTGACTAATAAAATTTCAAAGCGCTTGTGGTACAAAACGACGTATTTAAATCTGTAAAATTTTCACTTTGCCACACGCTCTCGAATGAAGTTGCAGCGAATCACTGTCTATTGATGATCGAACTAATGTCCCTATTTCTTATTAAAGCGAAAAATAGTTTGACCTTCATCAGCTGATGTGAAAATATGGAATCGCGTTCCACCCGGCATAGTCAATCACTAAGGAACTGATGGCTAGTGGCTATCTATATCTACGTGACTATCTCTGCACAATTATAATATCATTGTTGTGACCATATATTAGTACATTATGAGACAAGTTAGCTTAGGTTGCTCATTGCGCACAAGGCTGTGGGTTGCAGCCCGAGCCGTAGGCGAGGGCGTAACTCAGCCGAGTGTGCAATAAGCAAAAGCTCACGAGTTTCATACGACGTTTTTCAACACATTTGCGAGGAAAAAACAAAGTTATTTACCACACAGCAACAAATACGACAAAAACAAAATAATTATGACAATTATGGGAAAAGGCGCGCAGGTTTTCTTTTTGTTTTTTTCACACGCCCAACGCAAGAATATTTATCGAACAAAGGGGTGAGGAGCATACAGCCTACTTCAAAATTATAATTTTAAGCGATAAAATGCAAATATTTTAATATTTTATTACAAAATATTGTGAATTATGAATAATTTAATAATAATAAACATTTGTTTGACTTAATTAAGGACTTACACATTTATTTATTCCAAAAATCTATATGAATTTTCAACAGCATAAAACCTCTTTGTTGTTACTAAAAAAAAAAACTGTATTACCCGGCTAAATTGCGAATGCTCTGTTTACTCGCCTAGAACTTGCAGTAAGGTACTAACTAATTGAAACACAATATAAATATATTATATTGTGTTTCAATATTCATGCTAGGGAGATGGCTGGCTACTTACATTGTACTCGGTCAACACAATGATGTAATAATTGTGCAGCGATAGTCACGTAGGTATAGATAGCCACTAGCCAGTGCCTTATAGTGATTGACTATGCCGGGTGAAACGCGATTCCATATTTTCTCATCAGCTGATGAAGGTCAAACTATTATTCGCTATAAAAAAAAATACGGACATTAGATCGAGAACTAGTTAACTATCATTTAATAATTTCAATTTGTCAAGTGCTTTTTAATAAACAAAGCCCCGTCTCATAATAGACTAGGAACATTCTAGAGAGGGTTAATTAGTATGGACGAAGAATTGAATTAAAACTGCCGTTGGACTTAACGTGGATAAGGCAATTTGTAGAGATAACGTAATGGTACTCTACATTTTGTTTTTCGATATGTCAAAAGGCTTTACTTCTATTAATACTTACTTATCAAGATTGTATGTATATGAGTAAAAAGTCACTGAGTCAGAATCTGGCAGATAGTAAGAACACAACTTTGTCAAAATACAGTTGGTTTAATAAGTCGGTTAACAGTTTTTTTTTAATATGCATAACGCAATAATACTTTGCTTGGCCTTCACCTCACCTGATGTAAGGTAACGATAAGGCCTAAGGTGGAAGCGCACTACACCCGTAATCCTCATCCCGAGGAACTGGCTATCTTACCTCTAACTGCCGGAACACAACAATTTTTAAATTGTTGTTATGGAGTCAGACTTAGGTAGCTAGCCGGCTTAAATAAGCCCTATGCCACAATAAACGGAGACATTTTCAACCTCTTAATTATTACAACCTTGATCATGGCAGAATGCATCGTGGACTTAACTGATTTCATAATTCAATTTCTGAAGACTATCCTCAACAATCACATAGTCGATGACAAAAACGACGATCGCGAAAAAAAACTCGAGCGAGACAAGGAAAAAAACCGCCGAGGAAGAACCTTTTATCTTGTAATTATTTTTATCCTTTAAGCGAAAAGAAAATATAGATAAAAGAGACGTACAAATAATTAGTTTGTCCGATTCAGGGTCTCATTGTTCCATTGTAATGTTCAGCTTTGGAATTTCATGCTTATTTTCGTGCAAAAAATTAAAATAAAATAATAAATTTCCTTATTGTTTTCTGCTTAAACGAATAACTTTATTATTTCGTAATGAGATTTTTTGATGTGAAAATGTTGTTGATTGAGAAGAAAAGCAGTGATTTGATTTAGTACAGGTAAAATTATAAATGTACTCTTAAAAAGTACTTAACTAATTTTGGCTCCTAAGCATCTATCAATATCTTTAGATAAGTGTTTTTTGACAAGTCAGCAAAATCTGTATACCCTTTCCCATGTTCCTTTGCAGATATCTCTAATTATCACAATGTACTAGTTTGAAACTTATTTAAGGGGTACCTAATATCCCTTTATATTAACACATTATAATAACAAAACATATTAAGTAATCTTAATTTAATAAAAATGATTAAACTAACAAACGCAACTTGTTGTTAATTACCGCTAACTCGTAATATTTTTTTATTTACATTTCCTTGAAGTAATATAAATATCCTATATCCGAAGCATCTCATCAAATATTATCCAATCGAGCCTTCCGTAGGCGTGTGTGGACAGGCGTGTTCCCGTCTTCCCATTGGCTGATCGGAAACCAATCGATAACCAATAACCGCGCCGAACGACGCGCCACATAGCTAGGAGGTCAGTTTGAATTTGAAATAAGTATGTTTAAAAATAATAGAACGAAGTGTGAAAAAACAAATACCTAAATAAAAAAGAAAATGACATTTAAAAGTACATACAACGATGTAGATGGTACTTCCTTTGGATGGTACTGGATGAGGATGTGACTTGACTCATCCTCGTGACTACGACAAGATCACGTCAGTACCCTTAGCACGAACAGCTATCGAAAAAAATAACTCGCGTAAAATCATTCGATAGATAAATTTTGTATTGGAAATTTGTACAACGCCATCTATCGCCGATAAGCGAAATGAAATTTTCCATAGAGAATTGTCTATCGAGTAATTTTACGTGCGTTTTTTTTCTCGATAGCTGTTCGTGCTAAGGGTACTGTTCCTTATATTTAGGCAACTATTTTACAATCTTTTGTTTATGAAAAATGTCACAGAAATTTAGAATTTAGAAGTTAGACCAAAAACAAGTGTATGAGCTAAATAGACCGTAACGTTGCTGGTCGGTAACAAAAAAACGGACACATGAATTGAAATGGTACCTAAATATTGCTATAAAAAAGTTTGAGATTGGAAATTCATTAGTAATCAGAATTAGCTAGCTATAGTAGTTTTTTTATCAAAGGTTTTAAAAGTTGTTTAATTGATTCAAAGTTATCAGAATTGAATCTTGTTATTACTTATTAATTAAATATATAATTAATATTTATCGCAATTAAGTTCATTTATTAACCAAAAAGAACTTTTTAAAACCAAACTACTGACCTCGCACACAAACCCCAAACGAATGCGACATTCATAGAATCCACCGCACCGGTTATCACAGTTAATGAAGTTGAAATATAAATAATAATAAAATTTCGTCTCCGAGGCTTAAAACGAAAGCTGTGTTCACTATAATGGGGGTAAGGAAGTGATATTTATTACTACATTGCAACTCATTACTGAATTAGAGCCGAGAATCTTTGTTGCGGGGAAAGAGTTGAAATTATGAATTTATTTCAGTTTAAAATTTCGAATAAGTATTTCACACAAATTCAACGGAAGAATAAATCTAGTTTCGTTATGGTTAGACGAATAGTAGTATCAAGTTCAGTTATAAATTATTAGTTGGTTGAAATAATTTAAAAATTGTTGTGTTCCGGAGAGGTAAATTGTCTAATTTCAAAATATATCGCAACCGCTTTCAGGATGTGATACATTGAAGATTATTTTTGGCACACTTACCAAAGAAAAGCAGCAATGTGTCTCATCCATCTATCAAAAGAAAGCGATTGCAATAGATTTTGAAAATTAGACAAAAAGTAGGCAGTTCCCCGGTGATTGGGATTCCGGGTGTAGTGCAGCCCTTCGGCCTTATCGTCACTTAACATCAGGTGAGGTGAAGGCCAAGCACTATCCCTTTGTACATATAAAAATAACAATTTAAAAGGGCTGTGTGATTCATACCAAACACCAAATCATATTTGTTGTCGAATTATAACTAGGTAAAATTAAAAAAAAAAAACTTTATAAAATCATCGGTTGATAGGCTCACGAGCATCTTCAGTCCCCCGTAACCACGGCAGCTGCAAAAGACATTTCGGGTCAGGAAAATAAAAAATCAAACTATATACCAACTAATTACCAAAAGTACCGATTCACACATTATTTGGTTCACACATATTATTATGTGAAGTCACAGTTCCGGCTTTGGCACAGTACCGCCACCGTTCCTCATACATTCTCTATGAACACGCGTTCACTGAAACTGAGAGCGCGGTACTGTGCCGGAACTGTGACTTCACTGAATGTGTGAATCGGGCTTAAACTTGAGAGATGAAAACTAGATACCTTTGTGACAATTCAGTCATCAGAGGTATGTTTGGCGGTATCTCCTAAGCCCGTGACGTCACCGGCGTCCTCACATGGTACATTTTGAAAACACGCTTCTCGGCGGATGTGTTGTCACGAAAACGTTTCGGAATCCAAAAGCCACCTGTATCGGAATCAAACGGTCATTGGCAATCTCAATCAATTTAAACTAAGAATCTAACCACGATATTGATAATGTAATTACACGGGTTGATTTTTAGAGTGACTTGCTAGGCGACTTAATCGAATAGGGCTTTTTATCGACCAACGATCGCTTGTAAAATGGAATTGCAACCTAATTTCAATGACGTGGCGATTCGATTTTACCCTGTTTATTGCGTAGTTGAATAGGGTCCTTAAAGAATCATCATGTCAAATTAATCAATCGACATGATTCAGTTGGTAACTGGCATAAGCAGGTCACTTTAAATTTATTTAGAGACACTTAACATTGGTGCAAACATTCAAATGAATATTAAGCAAGTCACTTTAACTTTATTTAGAGACACTTAACATTGATGCAAACATTCCAAGTATGAAAATAAAAGTAGGCGGTAAGATTCATCATCACGCTTGACGTTCCCATGCTAATCAAATATTTTAGTTTACCTGTAAACTATACCGTATAACCCTTTCAGCAGTTTATTCCTGAAATAAAATGGGCAGGCTCCGCCCACGGGGCACCGATTGGAAAAGGATATCGGTTCGAGTTTGCGCACTGGCGCCAAACAAGATAGATTATTTTTAAAGGGTAGTTATAGTTCATACTATATTTTTACAGTTTTCCTTTTTGTATCTGGGTCTTTGTTATGGATAGATCTAAGTATTAATATGTAAACTTGTAGTTAGTTGGTTGATAATGTATTCTTTCGTTAAATAGCCAGTTTCTCATGAGGGTTCCGGATGTAGTGCGCTTCCACCTTCGGCCTTATCGTCACTTCACATCAGGTGAGGTGAAGGCCAAGGACTACCCTGTTGTGCATAAAAAACATAAATGTGATATGACGTTCGCTTCTTAAGGTGCAAATACACTGGGCTTACAACATCCCACGTACGTTATAACACGTCGACGAGAACGACGTCACCTGACGTGTCGTCGCTTCACGTGGCGTGGCGTGTGACAAGTGTGCTTCTAACGTGGCGTGGGGTGTCCACCCAATGTGCTTTCCCCATTTAATTTTTTAGGTCATAACTCCACAGTGGCTTTGACATGAATGATTTACTTTTTACATAAATAATTAGACATCATTTAGAATAATATTTTTAAATACAGGTTGAAAAAAGTTATTAAAATTTTATCCCTTTCATTTTACACATTTGGTCACTCTTACTGCAATTCAGAAATGATATAAATAAAAATATAGTATATTGTTTATAAAGGGGTTCAGACACTAACTTCATGCACACAAAACTTTTCATATCGTAAGATTTTAATACTACACATACACAACTTTCCTATAGAAGCCGCCCAGATTCACGCCCACACTGCACCAATAGGCGTATCGATAGCTATCAATAGAACCGATAACCACGCCCCACGTGAGAAAAAAAATCAGCTCGAAGAGCGCATGTCCGATCGGTCGATCGGTTTGGCTGAGGAATGGGATACGTACGACCTTTGGCGACGGCGACGTCGGAGGTTTTATGTCGCGCGCTCACTGCACCCGCCCGTGTCATTCATTATAATAGGGGTTAAAGCTTAGAATAATAACACCTAGAAGCCGTGTCCTCGTATGCAAAGTGAGGCAGCTAATACTAAGCCAAAATGGCTTAGTTTTCAGATTTATATCCATCATACGTTACCTAAACGTAACTAAAATCCAATAATATAGTAACTAATCTACTAAATGTATGAAAATCACAACTTATTCGGTATAATTAGTTAATAACGGATAATAAAAATCTGAAAACCTTGCCATTTTGGCTGTTTTAGTTGCCTCACTTTTGAGAGTGTGCTTTGTAGAGAACTATCGTTCTAGGTGTCATTATTCTAAGGGTTAAAGTTTGAAATTGGAGAATTTTTCTCACACAGAGGCTCTCATATCTTCTATGATGTTATAGATGCTTCAAGTTCTTGTTATTATTTCGAATTATGTTCATAACGGTCTAGCAGCAATAAAAATTTTTTATTTTTTTTTCCTGAACGTTAAAAAAGTACCTTAAAAGTGACTCCTTTTTTCCAGAAAAGACCACTTAATTCGTTGTAACTTAGCCGATACTTTTTTTTGTCACTTAATACTTGTGGCATTATTTAGCTGAGTGTTTAAACATTTGTGCATAATTTTTTTTAAACATTAGCGTTCATAATTGTTAAATAAATTAAGACAATGTTAGTATGGAAAATGCAAATTCTTTAAAATTCTCCATACAAAACGGAAACTTCATACCCTTAATAAAATGTATGCATTTTCACGTTAATGTCGCGCTTTGGAATAGATTTGTGAAAGATAATGAGAATATTGACTCGTTTGTTTATATGTTGAACTCGGATTTATAAATATAAATATTGAAAACTATTCTAAAACAAAAAAAAATACAAAACCTATACGTGCCTATATTTAGTGAAATCGGACTATTTCAAAAATGGAGACTGACAAATTGCAGGACTTTGTAAAGTCCTGCAGGCCTTTTACATAATAAGAATCGCAAATTGGAACGCAATTCGTCAATAAATTTAGTTGATATTGAACCTTATTCGTGAGTTAATAGTGTCAACAGAGTGGGACCAACGTCTTCCCCTTGTCGTGATTGTTTTTTAACCCTGCTGGTTGATTGGGATGTTTTTAGAATAGATCAATAAAACTAAGTTTGCAGTTTAGTATTTTTTTTTTAATAATCCAATTTCCCTAATTTAAGCCAAATAACTGTTCTGTACAACTCCTTGTAATACAATTTTCCTAGTAGAATGAGATTATAGCCGATATTCCATCGGAAGGCGGATAAAACTACAATTTTGAACTTTTTTTAAAAAAAAGGCAATTTTTGAAGTGATATCAGTTTCTATAGAATCTAAGATTGTGATGCTCAAATTATAGTAAAAGTTATCTTTGTTTTACTTAAAACTACTTGTAAGTATACAATGACTTTTCCGTGGGTAGCACCAAATAGAGGGAAAGAGAGGGAAAAATAGAGGGAAAGAGAGGAAGAGGAAGACCAAGAAGAGCTTACGACCTGAGTGGTGCAGTGATCAACATGCCGCCTACCACCCAAGACGTCCCGGGTTCGATTCCCGGCCGGGCAGATTTGAAATGATGAATTTTAATTTCTGTGATTGGTCTGGGTGTTACTATATATAGTCCATCAACCATTTTTGATATCCCCACTGCTGGGGCACAGGCCTTCCTTATGGGTGGTAAGGAGGATGGGCCATAACCCACCACGCGGGCCTAATGCGGATTGGTGGGTGTTAACAACTGCAAATGCAGCCGGGACCAACGGCTTAACGTGCCTTCCGAAGCACGGAGGAGCTCGAGATAATAAATTTTTGGTCACCCATCCCATGACCGACCCTTGCGAATGTTGCTTAACTTTCGCAATCGCTGGGCCAGGCGCTAAACCACTGCGCCGCCGAGCTCCACAATATAATAAGTATTTATTTAAAAATTATATAAGTAGTATATCAGTTGTCTAGCACCCATATTACAAGCTTTGCTTAGTTTGGGGCTAGATGGCGCTGTGTGAAATTGTCCAAGCATTTATTATTATTATTTATATGGAACAGATCAAAGAGAAGGTGAACGTCGTGTCTTATGAAACAGAAACGAGTGGAGGAAGCTACAAAGACAAGAGCGCGGCTCTTAAGTTAAGAATTAAGAAGAGCACCTTTTAGAAATTTTAAGCAAACATCTGAAATAGTCCGAAAATTACAAGCACCACGCAATTCGAAACTGCAAACTAATTTTTACACTATTTGTCTCTATTCTAAAAACATCCAAAAAAACAAGGACTGGCTTAATCCATGAATGTATTGTAATGCGTTCGTTCATATAAAAAAAGCTCTTTAACAAATAAGTAAGTACAAAGAATGCAATGTTTAGATTTTAGACTTTTATGAAAAAAGATTAGCACACTTTTTAATTTGAAGTAAATAATATAAACAGGATATGATTTTTAGTATGTAGTAATCATCAACGCCCGAGCGGTCTCCGGCGACCGGACAAAAATAGAAAATCTATTGTGTCTCGTTTTCCTATAAAGTAAAAAATATATTGGTTAGATAGGTAGGTACTAAAATACTACATAACACCAAATTGTGATAACACATAACTAATGTAAGCGTCAAAATAATAAAGCAACGAATGAATAGTGAATTCATCACGTGTCATGTCCTCTCATTAATAAAACCATCATCATTCATCGAGAAAAGTGATCGTACTAAGTAAAACAAGAATTGAATCAAATAATAACTTACCTTTTACTTGCAAAGATAAGTTATTAGTAGTCCGTAGCACTCTCGTAGCGATTCGTAGCTACGCCGTAGACACCTGTAAGTTTTTCGTTCAACAGCATAAAAAACGGGGGTTAAAAACCAGTTATTAATACAAAAACATTTTATTAAAACTACTTATAATAAAATTCAGTGTATTATTTTTATCAACTGAGATTTCCGTTCCACAAAACAACCCTCAGGAAAGCGCTACTCGATACTAGATGGCGTTAGTAGTACACACAGCTTAACGAGTTCAGTAAAGTTTTTAATTGCATTTCAAGATCGTTTAGTAACAATACATTTGGTTACAACTTTATTTTGAAGTATACAATTAGAAACAATCGATAATTAAGCAGATCTATAAGATTTTTTATGATTGAAACCTTTGAACTTGTTACTTAGTCATTTTCATATAAATTCAAATTGAAAAAGTAGTTTATTTTCATAAATAAAAAATTAATTACCACATTTTTTTTTGTTTATAAATAAATATTTGACAACATCACATACATTGCTCCGATCCCAAAGTAAGTAGCTAAAGCACTTGTGTTATGGAAATCAGAGACAACGGTGTTATCCCAAACACCCAGACTTGAGACAATATTGAAAAGTTGATTTTCTACATTGACCCAGCCGGGGATCGAGAACCCGAGACCTCAAGAGATGGTGACGCCTTGAAAACCGGCGTGCCAACCTCTCGACCACGGAGGTCGTCAATTTGAGAATAACCAGGTAAAAAAAACCGATGCTACAGTATTTATTCAGAGGTAGGTAGATGATATTACATACCGAGATCAAATTATGTTTATTAATAAAATAAAAATAATGTAGGTAATTTTCCTATTATTGAATTTGGAACCTAAACTTCAATAAATCTTTTCTTTCTCTTTATAAAAAAAAGATAGTACATATTTACGATATCATGATTAATATTATTTTGAAATCGTGATAAGGCTTAATTCAAGTCCGCCTGGCTAGCTACCACCATCTTACCTAAGTCTGACGCCATAAAAACAATTTAAAAATGGTTGTGTTCCGGCAGTTAGAGGTAAGATAGCCAGTTCCTCAGTGTTAAAGGATTCCGGGTGTAGTGCGCTTCCACCTTCGGCCTTATGGTCACTTTACATCAGGTGACGTGAAGGCCAAGCACTATCCCGTTGTGTATAAAAAAATATCACGGTACGTATGAAGAAGCTTTATACGAATGAATTGTAAAGGTATATTCACAAGAAACAACAAAACAACCTCCATCCAGTGACACCGGTAATTTCCCTTAAATACTGGGGAAAAAAAATTAATTCCCACACATGCATCAAACTGTCTACGCGGCGGAGGCCGTGACATATTTATGACTGTTTTTTACCTTTCATTTTTAGGGTTCGGTACCGAAGCTCGAAAAACTATTATATAAATCGTATCTACCGAGAAAAAGAAACGCGCGTGAAAACATTAGAGTAATTTTGTTTAGGAAATTTATACAGCGGCATCTACCGCCGAAAAGCGATAGCGATTTTCCATAGATTATTACTCTATCAAGTATTTTTACGCGCGTTTTATTTCAATAGGTAGCTAAGGGTACAAGATTGCAGCGCCACACACCTTGTCCGTAAAGGGAGCTAAGATTTCTAGTAGGTACCTACCTACGAGTACAAAAGATGTTTAATTTTGTGCTCAACACGTACTCAATTAGCACTCACATTCGTGCTAAGGAGAGGAGGAGGAGAGCTAAAATTCTCCAAAGCTATTACTAATAAAAAGACCGTAAGATGACATGATTATTCAACGTAAGGTTATTTTTTCTTCAAAATAAAAAACATGGAAAGATTTTTATGACTTTAATAGGTAACATTTTAGTATAATTACCTACCTGCTGAGTTTTCAAAGATCAGTTTCAATCTTAACAATTAGCTGTTTGATGTGAACTCTTCGTCATTTAAACATCTTCACAATAATGATTATGATTATTATCTAAAAAATGTTGCAATAAAGATGTATGAATATGCCATTTTAATAACTTTGACGTGTGCCTAATAACTCTCTTTAAGCCCGGCCAATACCTACAGACGGAATCCCGATTCGGAATTCCGAAAACGGAATTTCGATAATCAATGAAGATTCCGTACGGAAAAATCCCGCATGACGTGTTTGGTAGGTCCATAGATTTGTATGGAATAGCTGCGTTTGGAATTACGTATGTACGGAATTCCGTAGCGGCATTCTGTCTGTATGCGGCCACTCTAAAGGTTATTTCGTATATTGTTCTAAGATACAAATCATTTACATTCGCAAACTCATCAATATATCATACGGAACCGCCCACCTTAAAATCCGGTCGCACTTGACTTATCGTTATTTATTTCTGGGCCATAAATACGTCTTCGCCTTCTTACGTCCGACCACTCGGATCTGGTGATAAATTCTGAACGCTTAACGGCCCACTGTATGGGAGTTGTAGAAAAAGTTTAAATAAATAGTCGATGGCATTGAAGCTGGTGACGAAGTCTTAAAAGAAAATAATCATAAACATAGCAGCCTATTTTATTTCACTTACAACAGGCATTGAGACTCCAGTGGGAAAAGCTGATGATTATTTATAATAACGTTGGGTTTTACTACCATTCGATTGGGATAATTATAAACACAACTGCATTTCAAGAACCGTATTTCTTTGCCACACTTTCGGCCCGAGTCGGTCGGTGTATTTTATTTAATATTGTACAATTTCAATGATATTAAACTAGAAAATAGTCTAGTATTTTTTCCTTCCCTATTTTTGCCAGAACCATAATTCTCGTTATCGTTGCCGAAATCTAAATAATAGGGCTTCCAATAGTGGGATCCCGATCCCACTATTGGAAGCCCTATTCGATATCAAACTATATTTTGTAGTTTCTTTGTGAACAATTTCAATATAATCCCCTATAAATAATAATTTCTTAAGAACATAGTTAATTGCTCTGCTGCATCGAAGTCACTTCCATTTTTCCTTCCTTCCTCGCCGGAACCATAATTCTCGGTATTGTTCTCGAGATCTCAAGGAGCGTACCAAACTTGGTACAGCCTTTGTCTGCTATGATATATCGCTTTCGCCGAGAACTTGCTGTTTGACAATTTTTGCGTTGATACTGTTTACGACTTCCTTCATTAAGACGTTGGTGATGTAAGTTTTGTAAGTGATTTGAAAGAAATGTTGCCTAGAATTAACTATTCATTTTCACCAGCCGTTATTATTGTTCCCATTCTGAGGCACAGACCTTCTTTGCTATGGTCTAGTAGTTCGCTCACCTGTGTAAGACGCAGGAGTCTCGGGTTCGATTCCCAGGGGGGTACAATTTGTACTCGGTTTGGTTGGTGGTAGGGCTTATTTCAAGTCCGTCGGGCTCTATCTTACCTAAGCTATAGCAGCAATTTAAAAATTGTTGTGTTCCGGCAGTTAGAGGTAACATAGCCAATTCCTCAGTGATGAGGATTCCGGGTGTAGAGCGCTTTCACCATCGGCCTTATTGTCACTTAATATCAGGTGAGGTGAATGAAGGCCAAGTACTATCCCGTTATGCATTAAAAATGTGATTAATTCTAGATTACCTACTTATACAAATAAAATGCAGCTCAACCAAAACTTTAAGATAAAAAACGCTGAAATAAAAAAAAAATACTTATTCAATATAATTAATAACATTTAAATTAACATAAGCATCTTTGGAATGTTAAAAAATGTATTCATTTCAATCACAAGTGAAACATAAACTACTTAAACAAAATTTAAAAAACCTATATCAAAACGCCAGACGTGTGGTCATAGGCTAAGTGTACCTATATTAAAGTTTGCATGTTTGTTACTCAATTACAAATACAACATAGAAGTTTTTGCTCAATTAAGAAAAAACGGCTAAACGGATTTAGGTGAAACTTGGCACACAGAAGCTTGGATTAACAAATAGTATAAATTTTTAATCCAGTTTCATGTTTCCGTGAGATATTCAATTCTTTACAGAGGAAGTCGCGGATCAGACTTTAACTATGATCGAATCGACATATAAACTCCAAACAAAGCAAAGATAATGTAGAAAAAAGTATAAACGAACAGAAATAAATTCCCCCCACTACTCCTTCCAAGTGTCCTCTGGATTTTTCCAATGCTGCTGGAATCTGGAATTGCTCCATTCCAAGGATTTATATTCGAGTGTTATTGCGCTACGGGCGCGCACTTCGACATGGTGGTATGTCGCACTTCTGTTCTTTTGTTTTATATTCAGTGGTTTGGGACTTTGTCACAGTTGTGGTGAAAACGTCATCGCTTATATTTTATGACATAGTAAGAAAATTATACCTGTGATAATGGTGATGAATGATTAAAAATTGCAAGCGAATGTTACTAACAACTTAACCTACTTATATACAGCGTGAAATTTTAATCATTTGGTTCCCGCAGCGAGGTGATTCCACTCATGATTACAAGCAACTTCTAGCATGGGGCCAACTCTGATTTCGCGAAAAAAAATCAGCTGTTCCATACATTTAGGTTGAGTTGGTAAAAAATACTCAAATACAGGTAGGTAAAATCGAATCGCCACCTGATTGAAATTAGGTTTGAGATTCGATTTTACAAGCGATTGTCAATAAAAATTCGAATAAAGATGATTAGCATGTCGCCCGGAAAATCAACACGTGTAAAGACCCCACGAGTCGATTTTCCTATGTCTTCCAAAGATGGTCAATGACAATGATTTCACCTTGTACAGTAAAACAGAAAAAAAAATAGTAAATTCAAGTGTGATTGCCTAATGTTTGATTGTTCTAGTATATTACATTGGGGTTCGCCTTGTATTTTATTTATTTATTTTAACTATCTTTATTGTACAATACAGAATGGTACAAGAGGCGGACTTAATGCTAGTAGCATTCTCTACCAGTCAACCTTTGGGAAAAACGATAGATAGACAGAATAATACATATACCTATATAAACATCTACATATTAATATGATATACCCATAGTATACATAAAAACAATAAATTTACAAAAATATAGATTACATACATATAATAATATATACAATATTATACTATAACTATATAATATTATAAGGAAAAGGAGAAACGATGACGTCACTTTTCACACTATGAACGTATTCCATTCAGGACAATGTGATGCACTTTTTTTTTAAAAGAAAATTTGTTAGGAGATCTTCTGATTGGTAAGGGAGATCATTCCATAGGCGACCTATTCAACGACCATTATTTATAAAAACCGTTACCTATTCTGGAACAAACTAACACTAGCTAATTATTTTATGTCAAAGATTGACTTTTTAGAGAAACTCAAAATTTAAATAATTATTGTAGGTACTTATTATTTCCTTTTTCACTATTAATCGCAGCATTGTAACAAACAATTTTTGTGACGTTAAAACCAGCTAATTACTCTTGCTTCGAATGCACGCAGGAACGAAGAACTCAATTAAGACAACAATTTAACGAGCCAACCAAGATGCAAGGTTAAAGAAAACAGGCCGCGGTTAATAAACTAACGGAGGAGGCGGATAGCGGATTTTCATGAAAATCAGACTTATATGCTGGGCTTAGATCAGCTGCAAGGATATCCGCAAAGATCAGTCCCAGCGGCTTCCTTCGACTGCATACACCGGTGGTTTACCTATAGAGGTTTCACGGAACGTCGTGTGTGTGGTTGCCGTTTCAGAGCCATTTCCACACAATGGACGGTACTTCAGTATCAATGAATACTACTTAAATATGCTTTTCGCTAATAAAAAAAACTAGTAAAAATCGACTCACCCATCTCAGACGGCATATTAATAAATTTAATCTATAAATAGCATTGTGAATAAATCTAATAGTGAGATGTAATAGTGATAAACCTAAAATCTAAAAATTAAATAATACTGTTTGCTGCTGAAATACCCTAAATAACAAAATTAATACCATAGACAACCGACACCTGCCGATTGTTTAGTAACATTACAAATATACTTATCGTCGTTGCGCGTGCAAGAGTAGCTATGTGTTTTTTACATACTTTACAGGAGACGCAATAAACTGATTTTCTCGAAAACTTGTAAGAGCTTCTAAATAATTTATATATTTACAAATACATATAACAAATTTACGTAGTTTTAGATTACTTTTGAATATATAACAGTATTAATAATGCCGTAATTAAATATAAAAGGAAAATTTGACACAGCGTTATTTATTTGGGTCGTCAATAAAAGCTAATGAGTCTGAACTTGACCTAAAAACTCGGGCGCAATTTCTGCGCAAACCTAAATTTTAGCTATGTGAATTATAACACTTAGCGAGAAAATTTCATGGAACATTCGATGTATGAATGTCACATAGCTACTTTTCGTAACTCTTTAAATATTGCATTTTATCACATAACTGTTTTTACAATATGTGTGTATGAGCATGACGATTAAAACTGCATAAAAAACCGTAAATGACTAAAAAACACATAGCGACTTTTGCACGCGCTAAGACGTTATGATTCTGTTAAATTGTCTAATTGAATAGATTACAGGTGTGTAATTTTCTTATGCAAAAATCGAATCTGCACCGCCTAGAAAGCCGACTCAGACAATTCTGAAAACCACTGAAGTTCTAGTAATAATAAAATGTTTATTGATTGCAATTACAGAGATAACAAGAATCTTCTGTGGTGATACATTAACTTGTTAAGATAAGTTTTTAGATTTATACGGCTATCTTATCCAATCTTGGTGGTCATTTTATTTGCCCCAAATAATTATTTTGAGGACAGTATAAAATGTTTCCTTCAATCTCGAGGTTTCTTAGACGACTCGCTGTCTTACTAAACCGGTGTGTCTAAATGGAGTTACGCGTCGCCCGAATGTACGCGATTATAATTTATTATGAATAAATGAAATATTATGAACGCATCGGCGCACCGACCCGACAGCGCCAGTGGCAATGGCATTTGCTTTGTTGGGTTGGTGATGGGGTGTGATGAAACAATAAATATCGATAGTTGTAGTCGATAAAATAACCAAAATATTATGTTGTTAGGTTTTTTAGTTTAGGTTCTTTCTGCATTGCTTTCTTTTTAGTAAAATGAGTATTTTTCCGGTAACATTTTTTATCACTTGTTGATTGAGCTAGGTTAAGACAATTTGTATTTGTTTGGAGTCATTATGGCGCTGAAAGTTAAAAGTTTGATCAGTGTTCTTCCAAAATACGTTCCCCTTTCTCTGTTGAAACTTTAAAGCGAAGGCGGTATTATGACAGCTGTTAATATATCAATAATTTTGATCTATATGTCACACGTTATATACTTCAAAAAATGGTTAAATACGAGTATAGTAAGCATAGAGGTAAGGCATCTTAATTTTTGTTCGTAACTCATTTTAATGAACATATTTTATACCTTTGACGATCGACCACCTTATTGACAGATTACAGTACCTACTGTAATTGAAACGAAATTGGGATGTCGCCATCTATGCAGTATTTACCAATTCGTTTGTTTCAATTAATATAGTAATTGGAAGTTAGAGGTACCGTAAGCTTGTAAGCTATGAAAATGCCGGCACTGAATCAGATATTTTTTCATCGATAACTTTGATCGATGTTTCCACACACGACCCCCTCCCTACCCCCTCCAGCAGCCGACTTCCTTCATACTGGCGAGCACTCGTTCGTGCGGTGCCTTTGTCAGAACAATCGTCTACAAATTAGAAATGAATTGAGTTATTTAATATCAGCAAGTAATAACAATCATTGTTTATTACACTAACGACTCCCTGTGTATCCGCAAATTGAAGTGTGTTTCGGCGTAAATTGACTTATGCCTTTGTCTACGTTTTTGAGTATGAACTTTGGAAATGTAGCTAAGAGCATTATGAAGACTTTGCTTCCTGTAATTAAAAATTTTGTCGTGAGCCTATTAAATTTGCTGTTCAAAATACGGTAATTTTCATCTAAAATAATATTACTTTCGGTTATGGGTATGACTAAATTGCTTACTACACCCATCACTAAATATAATAATTATGTAGTTTTATGGCACTAAAGTTAGTATCTTCCAGAGAGCAGTATAGGAAATAATAATGCACATTAACATCTTCAAGCGGTTTGACGTTGATTGTACCCATAAAATATATTGATAGCATTTTCTTTCATTTGTAGAGAAATCCAACAAACGAAATTCTAAATCGAAACAAACAGAACAGCAAGGGTGCAGTATATTATTTTATCGCGTCAAATATAAGAAAGGAAGGAGAGAAAAACCGACTTAACCCTACAGAGTCGGACCGATCATATTTTATATTTTATGGAGTCTGAGATGGCACCTCGGGCGAGGACTTCAATATTGATGTCATTGATAACGCCATTGTGCGACGGGAAGATGCGATCGGTAGTTGTGTTTTGTGAACATGTTTTTGTAAATACGATTAATAACTGCCTCTGTGCAGTAAAGTTAAAGTGGGAAAACTAGGCTTGATTGTGCTAATAATGACAATATGTTATTCAAAATTTGCAAAACACTTCCCGTCCGAGAACAAGTGAGTTATAACCTCCTCAAAGAACAATTCTTTAACCTAAGTGTTCAAGAACTAAAGAAACACAAAATAACTACACGAGAAATAACAAACCAAAAATTAATAGTGCCTAAAACCAATAATACTTATTGTCGGCGAACTAGCGCATATTTAATTCCTCTCTTAATAACCAATCTTGACCTGGAATTAAGAAATAATATAACGCATAAAAATATAAAACTAAAATTAAAACAATACTTTCTACAAAAATTGTAACAGCCTGTATGTGTGTGGCTCAACTATCTTCAGCGTCTGCGCCACCATCGCATGGCGGCGCTCATGTCACTCTTTGTTATTCTATTGTTTGCAACCTTGTCGAATTGTTTTTCAACTAAAAAATTAGCAGTGAACGCAATAGCAAAAATATTGTATATAAGTAGTATTAAGCCTTGCTTAGTTGTAATTTAAGTGAATGACTGATGAACGCAGCACATTCCTAATGTAAACCTGCGTGGTTTTTTGTGAATGTAGCAAACAACTTTTGTATTTTTATTTTTATTTGGTAATAAATAAAAAAAAACTCTATCTTACTAATAAAAATCGATCGTAACGATTTTAATTGGATTTACACAGTAAACTCATTGCTGCAGCAATACAAGTTACTTACAGTGCGTTTACAGTTGTTTCACTATAATATGACATTTCTTCTATAGAAAAAACCGACATCAAAAAACCTACCTCTAAAAAGCAATAACAAAAATTTCAATAACTGCTTACTATTTTAGCTTATTAGGCATTTTATCGAAAAAAAAGGTTTATTTATTTTTAATCGAGCGTTTACATTATAAATTTCGCGTTTTAAAAAACCAATTTTAATTTGGTTCCAAAACGCACAAGACTGTCATGGCGTCTTGAATGACGTCACGCCGTGCAAAACAAACCAAAGAACGATCGTGTCTTCGTACGTTATAGCTAGTTTTTATCGTTTAAAAATGAATTTCTCATATTATAAGTACTGTATAGTGCCCCAGTGTGATAGCACGACTATAAAAACGCCAAACCAGTTATTTATATATGTTCCAAACAATGGAGAAATACGGAAAAAGTGGCTAAAACTTGCGTTCGGTTGTGGTTAGGTTGCACTCGGAGTGCAGGTTTGGAACGCGCCTCCGGTAGTGATACTCGAAACGTCAAAGACAAGATTGGAGTTTCGCACGGCGTGACGTAACGCTTTCTGATTGGTGTTCACTGTCACGTGACTAAAGGTTTCATTTTACGAAATTTATTTTTTAAAAATATTATTAATCTTTAACGCTTTTAATAATTAAAATTGTTTGTTATTTTCTCCATAATATAATTAATCATTATAAACCCCTATCCATTATATTTATTCTTAATGGAAACAAGCCTATTATATTCGTTAAATAATAAAAACACGTCTATTGAAGTCGGGTGGGGCTGGAGTACAAATTCCTTTTTTTTATTCTAAAAGCCCCACCCGACGTCAATGGACGGGTTTTTATTATTTAACGAAAATTATTTCTTGCTTTTTAGAGGTGGGTTTTTTGAAGTCGGTTTTTTGTTTTTTTAAACAATTTTTATTTTTTTTATTTTTAGTGTAGGTACCTTCTGTATTAGGTAGTGTAGGTATATTATTTAGGTAGACAAATCGGCTCAGCCAAACGTGAGTTAATCGCGGAGAAACATACATACATACGGGTCAATCAAACTGAGAACCTCCTTTTTAAGTCGGTTAAAGAACTACATTTAAGATATCCCTTTTCCAACAAAAAAATAATTATCTTATTCAGTTCATAAACAAAGAAGTTATACGACTGATCATAGAGGTAGTTCGTTCACACAAAATCATACTATTTTCGTGCTTTTTTCAAGATTACTTGAAAAGTACTGAACTGATTTCAAAATTTTAAAAAATGGGACCAACTTGGAAGTTTATCTAATGTAATTACGTTTGAATCATTTCAATCGGTCCAGCCGTCTTTGAGTAATCGGTGGTGTAAATACATTTGAGTAATCGGTGGACATACACAAAAACAACAGAGAACCTCCTCCTTTTTTGGAAGTCGGTAAAAATAGAGGCGTGTCCTCGAACAACGCTGTATGTAGCAATTTGAAGTTTTGAGAAATAGTGACGGAATAATGCTATACATATAGAAAAGGTATTGCTTGCTATACATACAGCGTAATTCCATCGTTAGATAGATTTCGCCCATTTTATTAAATTAATTGTCAATTGATAAGTAGCAGTGAAGAACAGTCTACTAACTTTACTGTTGTTGTAGTTTAAAGATTTGGAGACAGCTCTAACCAGTTTAAAGCCTCTTTTATCTGGTAAATGGTAACACTACTTTCATAATGTCACGATTTCTATTTTTACCGTTTCCGGTTGACTGTTAAAGGAATACCCTAAGGCATCAAGTCCGCCAATTGTATTGTTCAGCAATGAAGTTTAAATAAATAAATGTCGTACTTAATATTTGTATTTAAGTAAACCTTAAAAATAAGCCAACAAAATCTAATAAAAACAAATCTCAGCCACTGCATCTTTATTTGTCAGAGTTCCTTAACCCTTCAACGCCAATGCGAAAAAACCTTCGGTCTTTTCGGCCCGTGTCGATTCGTAAACACACCCAGGAGGGTCGTTTCAACCGATTTATCCGCAGTATATCATGTTGCAGTGTACTCCGACGCGAAATATATCTATTATATGATCTGATTGTCGAGTCTACGTCGAAACCCCTTGGAACGATTGACTGGGGAATACTTCTTTGATTTGTTTGCGTCTTGTTAGTCGTGTTTGTTTTAGGGTTAAAGCTTTTTTGTTTGGGGATCGGGGCATTTTTTGTTCAGATATTTCTTTGTGATCGTTGTGATATTGTAGAAGAGCTTCAACTTGAACTAAACGTAAGATAGTAATTAATTATACAGATTGAAAACAATGATTGTAAAGTTTAATAAAAATGATTTAAATATGTGTACACTATCCAATATTAAAATTCTCAAACGATTATTCATGATTTCAAATAAAATATTTTTTGTATTCAAACAACCTTATATGATCTTAATTAACGTAAAATGATCAAACGTACCCACATCTGTCCTCTTACGGGTTAAAAATAAACCAAACAGATTTGAGCTTAAATTTAAAGCAATAAGGATGAAAGTTAGGTGCCTTTTTTTCATCTACCTCTTTAGTGCGATCAGAATAATTTGCATACTAATGTAATTTATGTAGGGTAGGTTCTTTCATAGTAGCTATTTGTTATTTAATGCTATGTTTTTTTATAAATTACAAAATTTAATCAAATTAATAAAACACTGAAAACTAGTCAATTGAAATATTAAAGGAGAAAACTTTGTCTTTTTATTGAAACAATGATTTTTTTAATAAATGTGTGTCTGAATGAAATTGCTACTTTTCTAATGAGAGAAACGTCAAGAAAGATAATCCATGAAGAATGTACAGTCACGAGCAATAAAATGTACACACTGACAAAGTTCTATGGTGTGTACATTTTATTGCTCGTGACTGTACCCAAAAAAATATTGAGTTGATTTTAAAAACAATATAAATTAGTAATTTTTAAATAAGAAGCTCGGTGGCGCAGTGGTTTAGCGCCTGGCCCAGCGATTGCGGAAGTTAAGCAACGTTCGCAAGGGTCGGTCATGGGATGGGTGACCAAAAATTTATTATCTCGAGCTCCTCCGTGCTTCGGAAGGCACGTTAAGCCGTTGGTCCCGGCTGCATTTTGCAGTCGTTACCACCCACCAATCCGCATTGGGCCCGCGTGGTGGGTTATGGCCCATCCTCCTTACCACCCATAAGGAAGGCCTGTGCCCCAGCAGTGGGGACATCAAAAATGGCTGATGGACATGGACAATTTTCAAATAGAAAAACTTTAAAAAATATATTTTCGTGTTATGGTTAGAAAAAAGTAAAAATGCAAAAAAAGACATTTCGTTTTCCTAGCTATAATTTTTATTTCAATACCATTCCTCTCAGGATTAAAGGAAACCTCCCCTCAAACCTTAATCATAATTATTTTAATATGCAAATAATGATAATAAAATTGTAGCTGTGCCGTTTTTGTTTTTGTTGTGGCGAAGGGATTATTGGGTTATGCCTAATTATATTTAGAAGGTAAGGCCCAAGCTCGGTGAGACATTAATTTTTATTTATGCCTATGTGTTAATTCAGTGCCTGCATATTTTAATTTCGAAACTCTTTATGCTTTTAAATTGGGTTTCGAATTAGGTAAGGAGGTTTGGAGTTTATTTTGTGGTTGGTTTAATAATTTATGTTTAAGAAGAGATTAACGTTGCCAGTTCAAAACACAAGAACTTAAAAAATAGATCTTTAGAGTTAATGCAATGGTTGGATTCGTCATAAAAAACAGCCGGATATCTTTAATGCACAACGTGGTAGTGCTTGGCCTTCACCTCACCTGATCTTAAGTGATGATAAGGCCGAAAATGGAAGCGCACTACACCCGGAATCCTCATACTGAGGAACTGCTGCCTTACCTCTAACTGGTGGAACACAACAAATGGCGTTAGACTTAGGTAAGATGGGGGTAGCTAGCCAGGCGGACTTGAAATAAGCACTACCACCAACCAAACCGAGTACAAATTGTCCCCCCTGGGAATCGAACTCGCGACCTCTGCATCTTACACAGGTGGGTGGACCACTAGACCACAGAGGCAATCTGGCAAATCGACAGTTAAGGCAAATTAAGACCTATCTACACTTTTGGCGATTGTTTTCGCATCGTATTGTGCAAACAACAACCTCAAATTTTCAATAAATAAAGAGTTATTCAGTTGAGAAAAAAAAACTATTTTAATATGAAAAAATAAAATGACATGCAGCGTTTGCTGAAAGTAACTAATTAGTACCTACTTAAATACTTATTACTTTTTTAATAAATTTCATTTATAAAACTATTCGTGTCCGTCTCTCCTGTCACATGATAAAACTGGTTTTTGAAACTCTACAAAAAATAACTTATCTGAACCAAACAAGTAATTACTTTAACTGTTAAGTATACCTAAAATAAAACCACAACATTACAAGTAGGTACCAACTATTAACCAGTCCAATGAAAACAATGTATTCGAACGACACGATCGTATCCATAATTGTTCAGTGGTCGAACCGACCCCGTGGTCGTTGCCAATTACAGGGCGGTCGTAAAAGCGCCCTCTGATATAAAACACCCTGTATACTGTATCGATGGCGGTACGACATTCAATTTGTGTTGTTCGCCGTTTGTAGTGGACGGTGCGCGTTTACAGCATACGATTTTTTTGTAATTTGGAAAATGTTCAGATATCAATCTGACCATTTTCCAAATTACAAAAAATCGTATACATTGATATGTAGATAAATGGTTATTTTAAAATACTCTTCCATCTGCCAGCCACCGATAGCGAGTACTCGCCTTGCGGGGGCGCGCACTCACCACGTTCAACTTGGTAAGGAGGTATCCATTGTTTGTTCACAATTGAATTTTCATTTGGAAGAAAGTTGGTTAAGGAAAGGTATAAACGAATAGGGAAAGAGTAGGAGAGGAAGCGAGGTAGAGATGTTGAACTGATGAAGAATGGAACAAAAACGAATATGCAACTAAATATTGAAATGGTGCGAAATATCACTGCCCGTCGGAGCCAGCAAGCCTTCGCGAGCCTGTGAAATCGGCTAAGCAACTGGCACTCATTATTACAGAAAGAAGGAATAGAAGAGTGGGAGTAAGAGGAATTAAAAAGATAGGAAGCGAGGAGAGTAAGTACAGAAAAAGAGAGGAAGAGGAATAATTTAAGAGAGGAAAAGAGAAAGCTAGAAATAAAAAAAGTGAGAAAAATAAATATTTTCAAACCAATTAATGCAAAAAAAATTGTAAAGAATCGTATCCTAATATCTAAAAGACTTTCAGCCTAAAGGGCAAGCTGTTAACACCGGATCGCTCCATCAAAATGGCGCGACCGATAAACTATCATTGTCCGTCGGAGCCGGCCGGATCAATTGCCCGTGAAATCGGCTAACCAACTGGAAAACACGCCCGGTGGTACCTTAGTGCCTTTTGCGTTAATACGATGAGGAAAGGATGTTGCTTCGTAAATATAAAGGTTTCACATTAATAAAATGAAAGGTCATTCTTCAAATTGTTTGATAATAATGATTTTTGTTCACGGTGGGTTTATAAATACACTGATATTGTATAATCAGGGCGTCGATTCTGCCTAATGTTGACGTCATTATCTTGTTTCCATTGTGTTTTAATTTTTATTTCACACAGTTCTTGTTTCATAAAATCAAAACAGAGAACACGATTATCACGTTAACATTAACAGAATCGAGATTTACTTAAAATAAATAGAACAAATGGCAGCCTGTATCAGTATAATTTCAATCTGAATGATCGTGTAATAGTGCTCTTAAACCTTTCAGAGTATTGCAGGTACTGTTTTTCTGAAAGATAGTCATCTGATGTTTGTAGCAGCAGATAATTTGTCTTGACCTTGACGTTACAATCAGGAAAGTATTTTTGTCAACATTCATACAATAAGTAAAATGGCTATACTGTGACATCTAAAATCAATAGGTACCCTGATTGTAACGTAGATTACAAATATCACGGTTCGTAGCCGTAGCTGAGATTGTGCTACGATTTCGTAGCAAGCCGTAGCACGTAGCCGACTTGAGTTTGCTTTGCTGCCAAACAGATTTTTAAGATTTTGCTAATTGCATTAAACAGTATTATTTAATAACAAAAGTTACTTACACATCCCAAACTCCACGTACAACAAAACACAAAATTGCGTCCAGAATTAACAAAACATTAGCTGCGTTTGAATAAATAACGCTGCAAAAACACACTATTCGTCACGCGCCATCGCCATCGGTCTCTTTATCGCAGAAACTGCGCCGGCGACAAGTTCCTGACCATAAATTCATTAGACAACGCCGACATTTTTTTTAAACTCACGTCCGAGTGAGTTGTGAGAGGTATAGAAGTGGCAACAAAGAAAATAATAGATTTGAACCCGAGGAGTCTGAATTAAAATGCATCTTTGTATTTTAAAAACAGGGCGTTTTATAATAATAAAATCTGTGAGACGAGGAGGGAGGAGGAGGAAAGGTGATGAAGATGAATAAAAAAGGTTTCTCTGTTGAAATAAAAAAATATGTAAAAGGTGTTTTTAATTAATATCTGTAGATTTTGGGTTGTTGAATAAAATGATTTCTAATACTTATTAAACATTTTACATATTCACAAAATAGAGTTTGAATTCAGATATAGTTAGACACATATAGTTTTTTTAAGTAAAAATAAGGGTTTTACTTAGCCACAAAGATAAGATTATTTAAAATATGATATGGATGAGATGAGATAATGAGATAGATGTGTGTTATAAATAATTAAAAAAAAATACTGAAAAGCGTTGATTACTTGACAATTTCTTGAACTAATGAGAAGCGTTCAATACTTGACAACTTTTTTAACAATGTTTTACAATTTTTAAAAATACATAAAAATCTGTATTATTAGAAGAAGAAATGAACTGAATTTACTTAAATTCAAGAGATCATCATAGAATTAAGGAAATCTTTTATAATAGAATTTTGAAAAATTAATATCTATTGTTTTATTCTGCCTAACCATTTGTCAGTTCTACACTTTGTAGGTCTACGCTCGCGCCGAGATGAGAGAGCGTTTAAAAAACCACCACCCACTATATCATAATTTATTTATTTTGATGACCTCCCCAACCCGGTTGCTTATTCCTCCACCGAATATACATATACTTTACGTTTTCAAAATAGGGATAATTTCTGTACAATGTGTTTTTATTCTCATTTGCAATATGGCGACGCTTTATCTTCTGTTTTTTGTCCTTTTTGCGTGTAATTAAAAATATTATAGGTATTTATTGCGCCGGAGAGCCATTTGGTGTGTTTATTTGGCCCCCTAATCGTTCTGTGTTTACATTAATTAGTGATACTTTAGCGTGTTTCGCGAGTTTATTGCCTAAATAAATTTCTGTTGCGTACGACGAGAGTTGTGTAATTAAGCATTTTTTTGGAATTATTGTTTGAGATAATGTCTTGAATGTTAGGATTGTGGGTGTAAATATATATTTTATACGATTAAAATTATTTTAAAAATGTATATTAGTCACATTTAAATAAAATTTGTAGTAACAATAAAATTAGTCCCATGCATACATCAACATAGTGCCAAGACCTATTTTATAATACTTCTTTGATTTTTGTCACATTTAAAGACAATAAGTTTGAGAACCATAAATAGTCAATATGTTACCGTTAGAGTACGGAATACGTTAATGTGCGCATATACTAGGTAATCTGTAAATTACCGGATACGATCCGCTAAATTGCGTTTTTTTATTAAAGTAGTAGATTTCTGCACTTTATCTATGTAGTTAATCTGCAATATAAATGGATACTACCAATTAAATAACCTGTTTTATTAACTTTTACTGATACATGGTCGGTAGTCTGCAGATTACCAAGAAATTCTGCAGATTAGCTAGTTATTTGTAAGTAAGTAACTGAATATTTTTTTTTCACTTTAACGGACTCAGCAAGTTAATCTGCACTCTAACAGATTTACGCACATTAGTGGTAACAGATACGACTAATGTGTCTAAAGCACCTTTAAGAATTTTTTTAGCACTTTAAGTAATATTCCTTAAAAATACACGTCTTACTTGTCAAAATTGCCAATCCAGTGTAGCTAACTTCACTCCACATAGTGCAAGGAGGTATCCCGTGGCAGGTGAGTTATTAATAACAGCAATAATTGACCGCCCCCGGGTGTTATTGGGGGCTATCACAACATTTGGGTCACGAGTCTGCATCTACTATGCACTCCGGACGGTGCTGTTTGATACTTTATATGTAGGATGAGGAACAGAAGCCATAATTATGTATTATTAGCGACCGCCTGCGACTTAGTCTGCGTGGAAAGTTTTTTGCTATCCCTTGGGAGTAGTACTTTTTTCTGGATAAAAGGTACCCTATGTTCTTTTCTGTACCCGTAAAACGTGGATGCAACATTTCATGATGATCGGTTGAGTAGTTAAGACGTAAAAGCGTAACAAACAAACAAAGGAACGGACTTTCACATTTATAATATTAGTATGGAGGTAAGGATAAGGAACAAAGGATTAGTGTATTAGTAAAGATAACTCTTGCTTTCCAAACTGAATGAAACTGTAGAGGCAAACTATGGAAATGAATGGGCTTAATTTAAAAAAGCAACAAACCAAACAAGATATCAGCTGTTGTCATAAACATGATACTCCTGATGTGTCTCATTCATCTCCGTTATTATTTTCTGTTCACTTACCTAATTTTATCATGAGGAACGGTTAACAAAATGAGTATAAAAGAAATACTTAATTGTTTCAGTTAAGGAGTTCGAAATAGGATAGGCGTTTGCGCATTCACAGATCTAGACGGATTTCAAAACACCTTTTAATTTAATAAATCGTGAATCTAATTTAACCGAGCGAGCGCGAAGCTGTCTGTTCTCCTCTATAGGACGCATTTCTCAACCGATTCTAGTGAAATTTTGTGAACAGATTCGATAATTATATATTTTTGTGTCGAGCCAGTTTTGTGACACATTACAATTTAACGTTGTTTACCGTTCTGTGACTTAACTAAAACTATAAAGTACCAAGATCCACAGGTCCTACTACAGCACCGTACGAGATAGTCAGTAATAGCCTTTGGGTGCAATCAGCCCGGCCAACGTCTGCCTTCAGTTTTAACACACACTCTGTTTACTTACGATATTGCGGTTAATTCGTTATTAATTAACTAGAAATAATAATATGCAGAATGGGAGTAACGGTCCAGCCGTTGTAAAGCACTGCAGTACAGGTACCCTTAATTTATTTCTCTTTTCGGCGGTTGATAGCTGTACCAAATTTCATCTAAATCGGTTCAGTAGTTTAGGCGTGAAAGCATAACAGAGAGAGTTACTTTCGCATTTATAATATTAGTATGGACGGGTTTAAAACAATAGAATTCGTTCACGTTACACGAAGATAAACTATTTAATATATATCTTACTAGCTGCCGCCCGCGACTTCGTCTGCGTGGACAGTTTTTTGTCCCTCGGGAACTGTATGTTTTTCGGGATGAAAGGTACCCTATGTCCTTCTCTGTACCCCTGGCAATGTGTATGTAAACTTTCATGACGATCGGTTCAGTAATTAAGACGTGAAGGCGTAACAAACAAATAAACTAACAGACGGACTTTTGCATTTATAATATTAAGTATGGATTTAATTGCTGTATTACAGACAATGGGTGTAACTAAAATAACGTTAAAGTCATAGCTACATTTAAATTCATTTAGATCTAATAAAAATAGCATATACCTGCTTCATTTATACACCTCCGAAATCTGTAGGTCCTTCCATTATCTCGTCAGTCTCATAAATCAGTGAAAAATAACCGCAGACGAACTCAAAAGAAAGTAATCTACGCAGTGATCCATGCTGAGAAGTGAACTGTGGACGATTAAAAAATGTTATCTTAGAAAAATGGCCGCTGAGTGAAATCGAGCCGGAGTCCGGACTGATTGCGTTAAGGACGGAAGGGTTGGCGGGAATTTCGAATTTGGAATTAGTGATCGCAGTTTTTAATTCGATTAAAACTTTTTTGTTCTTTTTTGGGCGTTGTAAATAAGAAATCAACATTTATAGATTTTATTTAAGTTTGATGTAAAGTCGGAGCAAGTGTCTTAAGAATGCGTAGCTCAAGTGTTTAAAAAGCTTATGAAAATTATGTGAAACTTTCAAAAGTGTTAAGTTTTAAAACAGTTAAGTTTAAGGTGTATGTTCTTGTTAGCTGTCCTAAATAAATAATAAAAAAAACAGTTTCACGATTTTCATCAATTGTTATAAAAGAATATTAAAGTGGCTGTGGCGGGAGCTCGGTGGCGCAGTGGTTTAGCTCCTGGCCCAGCGATTGCGGAAGTTAAGCAACGTTCGTATGGGTCGGTCATGGGATGGGTGACCAAAAATTTAATATCTTGAGCTCCTCCGTGCTTCTGGTCCCGGCTGCATTTGCAGTCGTTAACACCCACCAATCCGCATTGGGCCCGCGTGGTGGGTTATGGCCCGTCCTCCTTACCACCCATAGGAAGGCCTGTGCCCCAGCAGTGGGGACATCAAAAATGGCTGATGGACAAAGTGGCTGTTATTAATGAGAGAAACTGCCTTCTGCGAAACTTTTATACAGGTTGTATTTTTAATTCTCCAAATTTTAAGAATGTGTCCAGTATCTCAGAAAGTAGTATAATATCTTTCGATGATATTTACGTTTCTTTTTTCTGTTATTGTTATTTACTCGATATTTTTTTTCTGAAAGGACACTTTACGCAAATGGTGCCAGAATTCTCATGATGATGTCCAAGCTCAGTTCCAATTAACAAACATTAAGTGGCGTTCGTGTTTCGAATATTTTTCTACCCTGAGCCAACAATCCGTCGCTGATAAGGAAAGTTGCCTGATGAGGTGGCACTAAAATGGCGCTTTACGCAATCACTAAATAACCTAAAGGCTCGTATTATAGAATCAAACTCATACTCAAATCTCAGCTGAGTACAGTTAAAAGGGATGATGCTATTCATCGCATATAGCGCCATCTCTTTCTAACTGTACTCAAAAAGAGTTTGATTATTTATACATGCCTAAGAGTTAATTAAATAATCGTTGAGTAGTCATGGGGTATTTACATGGAGCGAATTGGCAGGCAACATGGCAGTCGACTTGGCAGGTGACTTTAGCGAATTAAGCGCAATCGCTTGTAACATATAATCGCAAACCTAATTTCAATGAGGTGGCGATTCGATTTTACAATCGATTGTAGATAAAATGCGCTAATTGAATAAAGTCGCCTGCCAAGTTGCCTGCCAAGTCGAGTCATGTAAATTATACCACATTAGTGATTAAAGACATAGTTTTGCGACTTTCTTTGTTACTTCAATCTTGGTAACTTAACAAAAGTACCAAAAGTAAGTTAGTAACATGATAAAAAGTCACCGGTGTTTGTCACTTAAATGCGCTATACTTACGAACGTTACTAGTGTAGTATTAATAATAAAAGATTTAAATGGGAGATCACTTGTTTATTTTAAGATGCAAACATTACACTTTATTAGTCGTAGCCGCCACAATACAAAGACCAGCTAGAGCGGTAGGGTTGCCAGATGTCAGAGCATAGACTAACTATATTACATCTATCCCTTTTACATTTTTTTTTTTTTTTTTTTTTTTTTAATTTAACATAAATACTATTTTAAACTAACAAAATTTTTGCTTTTGCAACTGCACATCCTTAAGTTCCAGACGGACAGAGAGAAACTAACAAGGTCGAACATGATAAGAGGTTCTTGTGTATCTAACACCATTACTGGCAATAATGTCATATGACCTTAAACCATTCTTATTAGCTATAGTACCAGATAACCACTTATTGATACTAGGATCTTTAAGAAACAATATATTTTGCCCAACAAAAAAGCCATCCTTAACTCTTTTATTTAAATTATAATGCTTTAAATTTCTATTTTGCCCCTTTTCAAATTCTAAATTAACATTTTCATTTAGCTTTGGCTTTAAATAATTATAACAAACAGGTAATTTAGTTCTTAAATTTCTGTTCATTGCTAATTGTGCTGGTGAAAATTTTGTACCACACACTGGTGCAGTTCTATAATGTAACAGAGCTATCCTGAAATCAGTCTTATCTTCATAACATTTTTTTAACATTTTCTTAGCTATCTGGACTGCCCTCTCTGCCATTCCATTTGATTGGGGATATCTAGGACTGGAAAATGTAAACTTAAATGCCCATTCTGAAGCAAAGTCCTTACATTCCTTAGAATCAAATGGAATGTGATCAGACACAATTTCATTTGGAGTACCAAAATAACAAAAAATACCAATTAATACATTATTAATACTTTTTGCACTCTTACTAGTAAGCAACTGTACATCAAGCCATTTTGAGAAATAATCATATATTACTAAATAACTTTTGCTTTTAAAATCCATGATATCAATTCCTAGTTTTGAAAATGGCAATTCTGGAATGTCATGGGACAATAGTGGTTCTTTAACATTTTTATTTTGATACATTTGACAAACAAAGCATTTTCTTACAAACTGTTCAATGTGTACATCAATTTTAGGCCAGTAATACATGCCTCGTGCAAAACTTTTCATTTTGCTTATGCCGAGATGTCCCTCATGTAACATTTTCAAAATTTCCATCCTCATACTTTTAGGTATTATTAGTTTATCACGAAAGAATAACAAATTTTCATCAATTGAAATATCAGATCTTAATTTATCATAATAACGTACCTCTACATGAATATGTTTTACATTATTAGGCCAACCATTTTTGGTATAATCCATTAATTCTTTAAGTTCTGAATCATTGTTAGTTTCCAATATTAATTTTTGTTTGGTTGCCTCTGTACACTGAAGGTATTTTGCCAGACCAACACAGTGGATTACTTCATACATGTAAGATTCATCAACATCATCACATTTTAGAAAGGATCGAGACAACAAGTCTGCTATGAACATCAATTTTCCTTTTAGATATTTAAAGGTCAAGTCATACTTTAACAATTTTAATTTTAATCTTTGTAATCGTGGAGACGGAACATCATGAATAGATTTTTTCAACAGAGATTCTAAAGGTTTATGATCATTTAATATTGTACATTTTTGTCCATAAATGTAATAATGAAATTTTCTAGTTGACCAAACAACACTCAAAAGTTCTTTTTCTATTTGTGAAAAATTTTGTTCACTACTAGTGAGACTTCTAGATGCAAAACAAACTGGCTTATCATTCTGTAACAAACAGCAACCTAAACCATCTTTGGAGGCATCACATTGAATTACAATAGGTAAATTAGGGTTAAAATTCTGTAAAACAGGTGCTTCACTTATTTTATTTTTTATGTTTTTAAAAGCTGTGTCATGCACATTAGTCCATAACCAGTCAACATTCTTTTTCAATAAGAGTTGAAGAGGTGATGCAATATTAGCAAGATTAGGCACAAATTGTCTTAGGTAATTCACCATTCCAAGAAATATTTGAAGTTCTTTTTTATCTTTCGGGCAATTAATATTTAATATAGCTTCTACTCTGTTAGGATCAATTTTCATACCTGCTTCGGAAAAAATGTGTCCAAAATATTTTACTTCTCTTAACTTATATTGAAACTTATTTTTATTAAAGCGAACATTGCATAATTTTGCTCTTTCAAAAACTTTATTTAATATTGCATCATGCTCAGATTCTGTTTCAGCACATATAAGCAAATCATCACAATAGATTATTACTCCAGGTATATCACCAAAAGCATTTTCATTATATTTCTGGAAAATTTCTGGGGCCACAGATAAACCAAAGGGAAGTCTATTAAATTTGTAGCAACCAAATGGACTATTAAATGTACACAATTCACTAGAATTACTATCCAGTTTAATATTATAGAATCCTTCAGATAAGTCTAGTACGGAGAAAAATTTCTTATTTGATATTTTAGGTAAAATTTCCTCCAACGTAGGGATCAGATGGTATTCTCTAAGCAAGACATTATTAAGATCTTTTGGATCGAGACAGATTCTTAATGATCCATCTTTTTTTTCAATAACTACTAGATTACTTACAAAGCTCTTAGGATGTTCGACCCTGGAGATAATTTGTCTGTCCTCCAGTGTTTTTAATTTTTCTTGCAACCGAGTCAAAAGTGCATTAGGGACTCGCCTCGGTGGTCTCACAACTGGCTCTACTCCTGTCTGGATGTGCAGTTCCAACGGCTTCTTAAATTGACCGACACCCTGAAATAGTTCACAATACTTTTCTATTAAGCTGTTTTTACTAGCATTTACATTACATTTTATTACATTAACGTTATTATTATTATTAATATTCAAAAGTTTAAGTTCTATCAAAGTGGGTAAACCCAATATTGGTCGAACATTTTTATCAACAATTATAAATTCAGTCTTCATGGCCTCATCATTTTTCAAAATAGTTAAAATTCTTTTGCCGACAGGCTTAATGTGTGATCCCCCAAAAACTTCTAATATTATTTTTGTCTCAGACCACTCAGGATTTTCATCATCGACAATATTTTTAAGATCTTTTAAAGACAAAACATTAATCTGTGCCCCCGAGTCACACTTAAAAGTTACATATTTTGACTGAATATTTATTACTTCAGTCCATTCTCTATTATTATTTTCAATGGAGTTACAAACCCGTACGAGTCATAAGTCCTCTGGATTATCTATTTCATCTTTAGATTCGATGTAATGTACAGAATTCTTAGATTTACAACCTACAGCAAAATGATTCATTTTATTACACAAAGAACAGGTTTTGCCAAAGGCAGGGCAATTTCTAGGTCCATGACGTTTGTTACATTTTTTACACAGGTATGTACTATTACTTGATGTTTTGTACTTAGCTTTTGACTGTTGTTGGTCAGCGTTGTAGGGAAATGATTTCCTATGCTGGATGCCGATACCATCTACTTCTGCAACTGGTAGACCTTGACCTGTGATGACTTTCACTTGTTTCTTAGCCAGTTCCGAGATTATGCACGTTTCCACAGCTTCTTGTAATGTCAGGTTTTTCTTCATCAAGAGTTTCTGTTGAATTTGGACGTCTCTTATGCCATATGTTATTTTGTCTCTTAGCATTCTGTCTTCAAACGCACCAAAGTTACAATTTAGTGCAATTTTTCTTAAGTCTGTGTAAAATGCATCAAAATTTTCTCCCTCTTCTTGAATTCTCTTGTTAAAGTGAAACGTATTTATGATCTCATTAGTTTTAGGTTTAAAATGCTCTTCAAAAATCTTTATTACATCATCAAGTTTTTCAGTATCAACCGTGCCTTTCAAGGTGTTTTCGTAAAGTTCTTGAGCAGATTGTCCAATACAGTTCAGAAAAATGGCAGCTTTTCTAGACTCTGTTACCTTATTAAGCCCAGCAGCAGACAGGAAAATTTTAAAGCTGTTGAGGAATCGCTTCCATTGTGGATATAAATCATCCAAATTGTCGAGGTTCAGCGGTGCCGGCATGCGGTATTCCACGCCAGACATTGTTTCTTCTTCGCAACTTTCGTGATCGTGAGATTCGTGAGTTTCTTCGGTGAGAACCATTAAATTTTATTATCTGCAGGTTCTTCAGTTCGGCTGCGCCATGTAGTATTAATAATAAAAGATTTAAATGGGAGATCACTTGTTTATTTTAAGATGCAAACATTACACTTTATTAGTCGTAGCCGCCACAATACAAAGACCAGCTAGAGCGGTAGGGTTGCCAGATGTCAGAGCATAGACTAACTATATTACAACTAGGAAAGGCGGTAGAAACAATACAATATACCTACTTCTGGATGGTCTCTATGGTCGATTGACTGTGACATGGTGATGTTGTAATATTATTACCGAATCTAATGACAATTAAAATCAATTCATTTTAGCAACCTAAAACTGTATTACCTACCAATTTCAAAAACAACATTTACTGTACATATTGAGATTGTTGGTTGATTTGGTACTGGTTTTGAAACAGAGTTTTGAGTCTTTTTTAAACATCCATAATAATGGACGAAACATGTGACATAATTAACTTTTTTTTAGATTTTAGGCATTCACATCCCGCCTAAAGTGCTACGGATGAGTCGTTTTTTTCTAGTATTTTTTCTCATTCTAATTAATTATTTTTTTCTAGCTATAAAAAGTGGTCCACCAATAAGCGCCATCTTAGCACCCGTAATAGATGCAACGCGACCCTTTGACATCGACTAACGTATTTAAATTCATAGTCTTATGAAGTTAGCCCGGCGAGGGGTGGGGGGTACGAGGCGTGACTGTACACTTTTTGGCTTCGGTTAAGCCGGATCGCCACTAGGGTGTCGAGTGTTAAAATGGTGTAGGTAATGATTTTCACTTTATGGGATTCTGAAAAAAAAATAGTTTTTGTAAAAACATGGTTGTATAAAGAAACGATAAGTACTTGGGTACTGGAAAACTTCAAAGTGATAAACTAAACTACAGTCTGATTTTAAGCTGAGATAAGGTTTTTTGACGTTATAGTTTTAAGGTTTTATATCTTATCATCTATAATACATAGCCATCTGATGTTATCAGTACAAGTCCTTTTTAGATAAGAACAAAATAATTATTACTTAAAAATAAAAATTGCATATGAATTCTTATTATTTTTAAAAATACAATGTTTCAACACATTCATATTCAGAAAAAAACTATTCATAATTTTGCAAAATATCGACTTACTCCATTGCCGCTGCCGTGCCTTCCTCCGAAGGAGTTAAATGCTATAGTTCGTGCCTCGGCATAAATTAGCGGCAGTAACTCGCCGGCAAGAAACCGCCGCGCATATTATCGCAATTTCGCTTAAGATCAACGAAAAATTTCTCACATTAATATTCATACGGCGGCCGCAAAAATCGAGAGAGTTTCGATTAGCCGTTTGAGGTTGCAAGGGGTTTTTGGATAGTTTTTGAGTTGTGGAGTTGTTTATAGCAGATGCCTTTTATGCGTTTAATTATATTCATCATTAGTATGATTTAAATGTACCTACTGCTTGAGCATAGGTCTTCCTTATGAGAGGATAGAGGTAATGGGTAATATTATTATAATACTTACCACGTGGGCCTAATGTAGATGTGGGTTGTAATAACATTTTTCGATTAGTAATAAAATGAGTTGTTCTGAGTTAGTAATGATACTTCTCGTAGCGTTCGTTTTTGTGTTCAGGAGCCCAATCGTGGTAATTCTAAACGATAAAACCAAAAACGTTACGTTGTCATTTAGGTTACCTATGTTTACCTAAAAATCTTTGGTTTAGCTTCATAATTTTCACTTTAATTGTCCCAGATTGTGATCCTAGACTCCTTAGGCAGAGTATTCAACAATTTTGACAAAACTAAAGCGAGTATTTTTCTGTAAACGAAACTGACTAAACGAAACGGTAACGATTTAGCTTTGGTTTTATCGTTGAAAATTAGCGCGAGTAGGCCCCTGTTCGTGGTACAGATAGCAGCGTAGCTACGGTTGCTACAATTGCTTCGACTGCTACGGCTGCTACGGTTGCTACAGTTACTACGGTGATTGTTACTCGAATCCTTGTAACAGTAGTGAAGTGAAGTAAAAACAATGAAGATATGCATTTTTGAGTTTATTTGCATTTTAAAGACCCCTTTTGAATTAGTCATTTAACGTAGGTGCTTAAGAGGATTGTCAACCACGTTATCTCCATACAAACGGCGATAACGTTTCCCACCCTCTAAACCTTAACCTACAGCAATGAATTTTTGGTATGTTTTTGAAATGCCTAAAAACTAGGGCTGTACGTTTTGATTTTTAAAATATTCATTGTAGATTTGAAAATATTGGCACTTCTGTGTTTTGTATGAAATCACTAAAATGCAAATATTTCGAAATCTAATCGAAAATCGAAATCTAGTATAGATATTTAAAAAATCAAAACGTACAGACCTAGTATTTAGGCATTTCAAAAAAATACCAAAAATTAATTACTGTAGGTTAAGGTTTAGAGGGTGGGAAACGTTATCGCCGTTTGTATGGAGATAACGTGGTTGACAATCCTCTTAAGTTAGATCACAATCGATTTTTTTTTATTAGATATTAATTTTCATTATGAAGCCTTTTAATTTTTTTTTATTTTATTTTTTTATTTGACATAATCTTTAGTACAAATTCCTATGAAGACTCTGACACCCAAACTAGGCTAAAAACCTGTATCACAGGAGTCAGTGGCTTCTCCCAAATTTATTTATTTATTTATTTTAAACAAGGGGCCACCCGACTTCATTAGATGTGTTACAATGATATGCTAGTGAATTGAAAATTATTTTTTACTTTTTAGAGGTATTCAATTTTGAAGCTGTTTTTATTTTATTTTCAGGTTTTTTTGATGTCAGTTTTTATTCTGACACACGTTGAATAGGAGAAATTATACAGTAAATTCAACAGTAAAGTTGTCAAGTTCACTATGACAGCTTTCGAACAACCACAAAATGGGCCCAATTTTTTTTGAGCCGTAGAAGATATTAGTTAAGAGTAGGAATAGTAAAAGGCCTACAAATTCTTGAAACATGTTACATACCAAAATCTCCTGTTGCCAATAACCATTTGAGGCCAAACAATAATTACGTTGTACGCTACGCAGTCCGCACACAACTAATCGATACATAAATAGTTGTACGCACAGACGGACGCATTTTCTTTTACGATCGTCCGCCTGTTTACGTGCCCCCAAGATATAGCCGATTGGGGGATGTGCGAATATATTGGTGAGCGGAGGTGGCGTTATGCTTTGTTCCCACTTGTTCATGCAGTTTTACGGTAGAAATTATACAGTTTTTCATGAATAGTGCTACCATCACAGGTTCACTAAAATCACAGAATTAATATAATACATATTACTGTGCTAAAGTTACTAATAAATTCTTGTTTTGGTCAGTAAGTAGTCTCATAGTTCCTAGACGAAATGTAGCTTACAATATTATTTTGTTTTAGTTTCCCATATAGTTTCTAATTTAGTCATGTTTACTTTTCTTAGAATGCTGTGTATACTTGTAAGTGGCTTACATGCATGCCCTTGTGTAATAAGCGATAATAATTTAAATGTTGTGTATGTTTAGCTGTAAGTATACCATAATAAATAAAATAAAATAAAAATAATAGAATAAAACCGTAGCATATACCTACCATCGTCTAGCTAGTGGTTCACCCACCCGTGTAAGACGCAGGGGTCCTGGTTTCGGAGTACATTTGTACTCGGTTTGGTTGGTGGTAGGGCTTATTTCAAGTCCGCCTGGCTAGCCACCACCATCTTACTTAAGTCTGACGCCATAACAACAATTACAATTTTTTTGTTTTCTGGAAATTAGAGCCAGTACCTCAGTGATGAGGATTTTGGGTGTAGTGCGCTTCCACCTTCGGCCTTATCGTCACTTAACATCAGGTGAGGTGAAGGCCAACCACTATCCCGTTGTGTCGTTAGTCGTTTAAATTTTCGCAGAGAGGTTGTGGTCATCATCATCACTTAGCACGAGTGGAATTGGCTCTGTTCACAATTCTTCACCCACCCAAAACTCCACAGGTAGTGCTCTCTGTTCACTGTTTAACGAGTATAAACTGTAGTCCACAGTAAGTTGTTAGACTCTTCCATGGGAGGATGTTGCCATAACCTCTACGATTGACAAGAGCAGATGCGACATTTCAATCGGGAATCGCTACTGCCCTATTTCTGTTCTACGGAATTGTTCAGTGTATTACCTCAAACAAAACAATTAATTGCCTTTTCCGACACTCCTAAGGTTGATGGCATCACTGCCATACATCACACAGTTAGGCTTCAGCAGTCCTGATATTATACCTCCTCCTTCTTTCGTAAATTGGACAAAGCCAACCTAATAGCGATCGCGCAGCCGGGTAGTTGGCCGCTCGTAACAGACCGACTGTTTATAGAGTGCTATCCGGTAATGGGTCCCGCCGACCAGGGGGAATCAATTTGAGACAAAGAAACAGTTTGGGGCGAACGGTTAATGATATCTTCGGTTGTGGAAATGAAAATGTTCGGTGAACTACTTGTGATTAGTAGATGTTGGGTTGTTTCCTTGATTGGTTATTGGTCCAGTGTTTTAATTTTGGTTGTGGCTTTTTTTATTTGATTGTATCAGGCGTCACTTGGCGGAAGTCCCAAACCATTTTGAAAAAAGAAATATATGTAGCTTACTTCCGCAAACAAAATATGCATGATGCACCACCCGCAACGTGTAATTTAATTTTTGTGGTGTGCATGTGTTTCGCCCCAACCCGGAGCATCCTCAGGAGTTAGATCGTGCGTAAACCAACACCTAACTTTTGAGGATCTAACTCCTGAGGATGCTCCGGGTTGGGGCGAAACACGTGTAATTTAATTTTTGTGGTGTGCATGTGCATATTTTTGCGGGCGGGCGGGCGGTGCATCTTGCATATTTTGTTTGCGGAAGTAAGCTACATATATTTCTTTTTTCCAAAATTTGGCTTTTTTGTATTGAGTATGAAGATGTTGACAATCTCCAGAATTTTCCTGATATCGAATCTTGGTCATGTAATCAAATTCAATTTAATTCCATTTATTTGGAAATACAGGTAAAAGTGGTAGATTTTTTTTTATTATTTCTCGAGTTGCTATATAAAACTGTTTTAAGTGTCTTATTTCACCTACTTAGTAAATGCCTTAGTTTAATAGCAGCTTATTAAATTGCAAACCACATGGTTGCATAATTAAATTGCGACGCTTAATTTTTTTGAATTGATTTTACACATGTTATTTGTTTTTGTTGTCTGCTGATATTAAACACGAACCCTTATAACTTTTGGATTAAACTAGTGGCTCAGTGACCTAGACCTCGCATTAACAGAGGTATCTCCGCCATTTTGAAAAATTTCGTACACTGAATCGATAAACAGATCTATATAGTTATCGAACCCTCACAAAATTTCACGAGAAACTGTTGAGAAATGTGATCTGTAGAGGAGAAAAGCCGGACAGACCGGACAGCCGACATACATAAGCATTTTTGCCCAATCTAAAACGGAGACATACGTAATATTGCAGCTAATGTCCAGGTATACTTACATCAACATAACTACATACTAACCTAATCACCTTTACCATTTCATCCCCCATAACCTTTCTTGCAATACTAATCAAAGTATTACTACCGATACCTAAAGCTACACATAATAATTATGAGTTATAGCCATAAAGAGGCGACATTATTTTTATATCTCATAAACATTGCGATGAGACCCGAGGGTCGCCATATCTGTATTGATGGGTGTAATCTAATTTGGATTAAGACCTTTAATAGTAATATGAAAAGCGTTTATTAGTTTTGCTACAGATAATCTTTAAGGTGGTACCCTGAGCGAAAGTGGCGCCGCGGTGAATTTTATTTAATAATACAATTCTAATACACAACTTTAAAAATGTTTATCGTGGAGATTTTAGGGCCCACAGTCTAGTATTTTTAGACGGTATCGTTACATTCCCTCGTAGTCACTGCTAGAAGTAGATAGCAAAACTGCTAAAAGTGGCCGTTTTTGACACATTTGCACATGCCCTCGTAGTCATTCATAGAAATAGATAGCTACTTCTACGAATGACTACGAGGGCATGTAGTGATACCTTCTAAAAATACTAGATCATGGGTCCTAAAATCTCCACGATAAACATTATTAAAATCTTTTTCTATTAATAACTTATTAAATAAAAACCTCTGAGGGCGCCACTTTCGGTCATACAACCGCCTTAAGTTAGAGAAAATATTAGATGAAATTCGTTTAATTACGACAGCTCTCGTGCTAACTGTAAGTGCTTTAAGTTGACAGAGAAAACATATTAAATTTTAATTTGGTTCGTCCGGATGTAATGAGAAAAAAATGCCGTTTTGCGCTTGTAGCACACGTACCCCGCCGTACCGCTAGTTTTGCTATGAGTTCTCTTCTATCGAGGACGATATTATGAGGATCACAACGGTTTCGCGTCATTGCTTTTGCGTGTGTCAACGGTCGGAGCCGATCGGATGGAATCGCGCGTGAAAAATCTATGCATTATTCTACAGGCGTTAGAAGACCATAACTTTGTTTGTTTTTTCATTTTGTTGCATTTATTTAAGGTAAATTATTCCAGCCAAGTTTGCCCGCCTATGAAGCAGCAATATGCTCACATCATTCGTTCAGTTGCAATAAAAATATTATTATTATTGCCTACAGACATTTGCGGCCGACAGTACCAGCCACAATGCAAACAAAAGAACGACCCGCGGCGAACAAATCTTAATCTTAGCTCTCATTACGGCGAAATGGCGAACCTGAATTTATTCTAGGTAACCTCACTGCGCACGCTTTATGAACTACCGGTAGCTTCACTCGTGTATAATCGGACACCACAAAAAAATTATAGCGTAAAAAATATGGTTTACTGTACAAAGCGATGAATGACTTTTTAAGGGTCAAAAGTTTTAATGAAAAAGCATTTGAATTAAAACTATTAAAACGGTCTTAAGATCTCGAACTAATCTGTAAAGCGTGGGAGATCTCCTGAAAAAAAAATAACAGCGGTTTTTGCAGTTGAAAAAATGCGATAATTTGCGACATGCCCCCCTACTATTACTGTCAAAAGTAATATCGAAGCAATGTTGTAAATGAGATGGCGCTATACGCGATGATAGCTCTGTCCCTATAACAACATTACTTTAAGGTTGCTGTAAGAGCTCAGAGTACGGCCTCAGGACGTTTTGCAATTTAGACCTTTTTATCCTTAGACAAACTACTGTTTAGTTATTCTGCGTTTTAGACAATTTACTTAAATAATAGACATTTTGCTCTTTAGACATAGGCATTTTGCTTCGTAGATATTTTGATTTTTGGCAGCGTGATCAGGAAGGTTTACTACTACGTTTGACGTCTCAAAGCATCATAAGCAGCTATTTTAAATTAAATCAACTTTAGAACTTACTAATGGTTTTTGTTGTTATAGTTGTAATCAAAATTTTATTTAATTTAAAAAATATGAAACAGAAATCAAACCGCTACCTTCTTCAGCTTAACCACTGAGCCACACACGCCCCTCTACACAATACACCTGAAACGGGACGATCGCGGAGTTTTGTAACAACCCGGCATATTACCAGATCGCCCTGGAGCGTTTTTAATTTTCCACAAGATCACCTACCCTCGTTTTTTTTTCTTTTTACCGTCGCACCGTTTAGGGCAATTTTATTGATCAACTTCGAGATTTTTCTGGCAGATAAAATTAATTTGGGGGGTAGGTTGAAGTAATTTTATAGAGATTTTAATTTTAAGATATATTCGGCCGCCTCTGTGGTCTAGTGGTTTGCCATCCCGTGTGAAATGCAAGGTTCCGGGTTTGATTCCCAGAAGGGGGCACATTTGGACTCGGTTTGGTTGGTGTTGGTGGTAGGGCTTATTTCAAGTCTGTCATCTGGCTAGCTACCATCTTACTTAAGTCTGACGCCTAATTTAAAAATTGACGTGTTTCTGCAGTTAGAGGTAAGATAGCCAGATCCTCAGTGGTAAGGATTCCGGTTACACTTTAGGCCTTATCGTTACTTATATCAGGTGAGGTGAAGGCCAAGCACTTTCCCGTTGTGGATAGAATTAAAAAAAAAATGCAACGAGCAAAGAAAAAGTTCGATAAAATTATATGTTATGTTGTATTTATTAATATTTTACCCTATGCACCGCCTTCATTGATATCTGTTTCCTAAAGGTTGACTGGGAGAGAATGCTTTTAGCATTAAGTTCGCCTTTTGTAACATTTTGTTTGAAATGTACAATAAAGTTTGTTAAATAAATAAATAAAAGCAATATTTCTTGCACGTGGGTACATAGTTCTACCGAAATAATTATATAAAAAAATAGTTGGAGTTGCTATTTGTAACAATTGACACAATTGAAGCGGACACTCGATTAACTCCATCCTGTATAAGCATTATACAGGCTGTTCAATAAAGTGGACCATTACCTACGTCGCTCGCACGAATTAATGTTTATTTTATTCCGCATCCTGTATATATAGCGCCATTTCGAATGTTTATTGTTCGTTTTCGATGACTGTATTTAGTATTTTTGTGTCATTGTGTTCAACAAATTGCTTACAAAATTATTGAGCAATAAAAGATGGGCTTTAAAAAATGAATATATTATTATTGTCATAAACCAAAGTTTTCCGATCATTCGTGTTATAATGCTAAGTGTCACCGTCACCGTAAAAATTGCCTAATATTTAATAATGTGAAAGGTTTAGGGTATTAAAAGAGTCATATAATAAGATTTTTAAAAACATTTTAACGTGTACAAAAGAATTCTTTTTTTTCATTTATGAACTAAATGTATAAAGTATGTTTTTTTTCTTAAACACAGAGGATCTCATATCTTCTATGATGCTATAAATGCTTCGGTATAATTAAGACTATAACGGCCCACTAACTATCAGTAATATAAATATTTCTGATTTTTTTCCTGAACGTTAAAACAGTAAGTATCTCAGAAGTGACTTCATTTTTCGTTAGCAGAAATGACCATTTAATTAGTTGTAACTAAGTTAGCCGATACTTTTTTTCACTTAACACATGTGGCAACAGTTAGCTGAGTATTTAAACTATTGTGCATAATAGTACATTATGAGACAAGTTAGCTTAGGTTGCTCATTGCACACGGGCGTAACTCAGCCGAGTGTGCAATAAGCAAGAGCTCACGAGTTTCATACGACGTTTTTCAACACATTTGCGAGGAAAAAACAAAGTAATTTACCACACAGCAACAAATACGACAAAAACAAAATATGATAATTATGGGAAAAGGCGCGCATGTTTTTTTTTTGTTTTATTTTTCACACGCCCAACGCAAGAATATTTTGCGAACAAAGGGATGAGGAGCATACAGCCTACTTCAAAATTATAATTTTAAGTGACAAAATGCAAATATTTTAATATTTTATAACAAAATATTGTGAATTATGAATAATTTGATAATAATATTATATTTATTTGACTTAATTAAGGACTTACACATTTATTTATTCCAAAAATGTATATGAATTTTCAGCAGCATAAAACCTCTTTGTTGTCAAAAAAAAATATCTGTATTACCCGGCTAAATTGGGAATGCTTTGTTTACTCGCATAGAACTTGCAGTAAGGTACTAATTTAAATTTGTAGGGTTAATTCTATTATGAACTAGTGTTTTATATATTATTGCACGCGTTTGTTATAGCTCGGTTTATGGCCCTAAAAGCGATGTATTAGGGCTCACTTTACGAGCAAGTGTGTTGAAAAAGTTTTAAAACATTAGCTTACATGGTTGTTATATAATTAAGACATTGTTAGTATGGAAAATGCAAATTCTTCTAAATTCTCCATACAAAACGGCAATTTCATAATTGTAACCTCTATTTTTTATGCATAACGGGATAATGCTTGGCCTTCACCTCACCTGATGTAAAGTGACGGTAAGGCCGAAGGTGGAAGCGCACAACACCCGGAATCCTCATCACTGAGGACATCACATTTATATAAGCCCCTAATGTACAAAACTGCCAGTATATACACACACATGCATTATAAGTATTTGTAACCTTTCCCAATATCGGACAAACAGCGGTCGCAAATGAAGGTTCTATTTGTTTTTATTGTTCGGACTCTTGAGTGTTTTTCTTGCTACTATTGGAAAGGTTTTCTTTCGGTGCTACAAAAAGAAAACAAAAGCTAAGTACCTAACAACAACAAATAAACGAATATCTGTAAACAATTATAAATACTTATTACGGTTGCATTATTCAAAGATATAGTATTGCTGTCAGTAAAATTTTCAAAAACGAAAACCAAAAATATTCAATCTTTGTTAAATATAAATTATGGAATTCGTGAGGCTTGTTTTAAAGATTCTAAATTATGAATAGTATCTATTATCTGTCCATGTATCGAGAAAAACTAATTAGTTTTTCCACCCCAGTAAATACTACTACTATACTACTACTATTTATTGAAGTGAAAGTAGAAAATGATAATAAGACAACAAACAATGTTCAAGATTTCCATATTTTTTCTCCGTATTTAAGGAACTAATTCGCTAGTATCGGGTAAACAGGAAAATGCACGAAATTAATGGAATCAATAAGATGACCGGACATTATGGTAGATTTATTGGCCCGTGGGCTCTTATTAGGCGGACGAGACAACCATGGAATGTAGAGCTAAGAATCACTAGACGGGGCGCTAAAATAAAACAAGTAATGTCTACTCGTCTCTGGTGTGAAAATGCGATTAATTTGCTGAAAAACAGTTGTATGGAATGATAGATTTATTAGTAAAAATAGTAACTAGTTTTTAATGAACACAGGTGAAGGTTTTTTATTAGGCCGTGAAAATTGGGTGTTAGAAGCTATTCAAAGATGACATTTGCTTGTTAAAAATTATGCGATTTATCATAAATAGCGGCGATCCTTTAAATTCAAGTAAATAATCCTCAATAATATAATATTTTTTCTACTATCCTCTTAAAATCGGATAAGTAGGGTATATTTGTTGACATAGATTAAGACTAATATGATAAACCAGAGCCGCTTCAATAATAATAAAAAAAGAAAAAAATATTTCAAATGTGCTAACAGCGCTTTTTCATATAATACCCCACATGCCCTAGTCGCCCCACTTAAAATTTTTAAGACCCCTTTTCAGTCCCTGTTGTAAATAAAACTATTTATTTTTTTATTTCTTTCTTACTTGCAAAATAGTTGGACAAAGGTCATCTTTAACAAATTATCCAAATTTCAAGTTGATACCAAAATCAAAAAAAAACAAAATCAAAAAATCATTTATTCAGTCTAGGCTGTTACAAGCACTTGTGAATGTCAAAGAAGCTACGCCATCGGTTCGCAAACCCTGAGCGGGAGACCTTGTAACGAGAAGAACCGGCAAGAAACTCGTCAAGGGCTGCTTTTTTCTCCCTGTATATTTCATACAGAGTCGTCAACATTGAAAAATGAGCTCCACATTTAAAGTGAGGTCATTTTCCATCACAATAATTAACAAAAGTTTGTACACAATGGGTAGGTAGGTTGAAATTAAATACCTATTACATATCGGATAGGTAATTGTGAGAGTAAATAACTTTCAACTAGTTGAGAAATCAGTAATCACTATGTCTGCCCCTCGAAAGTGCACCTAAGTAGGCAAAATTTACCAAAAAAACACTTGATACAAGACATAAAAAATAATAATAAAAAATAAAAAAACGCAATTCTTACAATTCAATATGCGTTAAGATAGGTACTCAGAAGCAGACCCATTCCCACTAGCAGCACCCGTTCACGAGCATGACGCGTGGACCAGCCATCGCTTCGCTCAACCATATTTGAGGGAACGTAACGACCCGCCCCACACGACACCACCGCAGAAATGATTAAAGAGAGCATGACATACTTAGGCTACCCATCCTAAGGCACTGAATTGAAAACTAGTATCCAAAAGCTTTTCACAGGCCTTTACTTACAAAAACTACTGACTATAGAAAGCAAAATAATTGCAATAAAAAAAAAAAGAGAAATCAAAACAAGGTTTACTTGCCTATTAGTTTTATGTTTTGAGTAAGAAGTGCCATACATATTGATAACATCAAACAGAGAAAAAAAAATATATATAAATATACGACGCCCTTAGTACAAGCAGACAGAAGCAGACCCATTCCCACTGGCAGCACCCATTAGTAGTTCTCTAGATATCCAGCTGTGACAGACAGACAGACAGACATACTGAGTCACACCATAAGGGTTCCTTTTTACCATTTTGGTACGGAACCCTAAAAACGAAAAAAATTGGTAAAAAAAATCTGTTGCTGCGCAAAAAAATCGATGTGAGAATATGAAAGAACGTCCATAACTATTTTTTTAAGTTACAAGAAAGCAACGTATTTCATACAATATATTGATATTAATGTCTGACTATTTTCATTCGGTTAATATCGCTTTCCTGTCTACCCCATTCATAGATCTACGCTCAGCGTAATATACAAAAGTCTGTGAGAATGCGACAAAGTATCGGTGAATAAAAACCAAATGTTGGCGGCCGCTCGCCTCCTCCCGTTTAATATACTCCGGGATACAGTTGGGTCGAAAAGTGATATGCGAAAACTGATATAATTACTGTTAATATGTTTTATCTTCATCATATCAGCTGTACGACACCCTGAATGCACAGCTGTAATTATGATGACTAAAAACGAGTATTTTGTTAAATATCTTAAACATGCATCCTCTATGTCATATAGGTAGTGGTGTAACGTGTCATACTACGTCGTTTAGAAATGGTTTTGGAATTCAAATATTATTATTAGTGTCTGATTGTAAAAATAAGACGGCTGTATAATTGCTGTGCATGGTGGTAAAATAATAAAAATACTTTCGAGAAACTCACTCCTTCAAGTAGGCGACGACTTTTCACATGAACATGAAAATACGAAATTGATTTAATAGCATGTATGGCTTCGTTTATTTGTGCTTACAAATTGTTTCCCACATAAATCTTCAGTAACCCAAATTGAACACGCAATCGTTTGTTTACAAAAATACTTATATACTTAAAGCTTACACTTTTTCTATCGCCATTACCGAACATATGTCACAGCGAGCCACAGAACAATAAATAAATAGCGCAAATTCCGAAGTGACCAACGCAGTATCCCAATAAAGGAGCAGTGCCGTCGCGGGCGACATAAACATCGAGCCACATTTGTTGCGTAGCTCCTTCGGGAAGATCGTATTTTTGGTGGGGACTTTTATTTTTATGTGTGGGTCTACTGCTTTTATTGCTGTCTGTGGGTATGGATTATCAGCTGGCTTAGTGGCCATGTTTACTAGTACTAGAGCAAGAGCATAGAATAATTAGATATGTAACTAAGCAATCCAATATTGAAATTACCTTACCGCTGATGGGAGAGTCTAGTAGTATCGATTATAATTGTTAGTTAGAGTTATGTCTTCTGTGGTATTAGGTATTATTTATACGTTATCTCCACGCATCTTGACAGACAGATGAGAAACCAACTTATAACTTTAAGGGTTCCTTCGTTTTAAAAAACGGTACCCTAAAGTTTAGTGTTTTTTAATTCTTAATTTCTGACATTTCTTATTTATTTATGTATTTATTCTTCAGGAACAAACTACAATAAATAGACATAATAACATACAATTTAGTAAGGTCACACTATCTAGCCATAACTATTCCACCCCGACATTCCAACTCCGTGCTAATAAATCGTGGTAAGGTCGCCCTGTCTGCATAGTATCAGTAAAAATATATACTTCCCCAATAGCTGATAAGCGGTATGAATGCAACTTGTGTCTTGAATTCCGCAGATTCCTGCATTCAGTTGCGGTGGAAGTGTGGAGAGGGACAAAATAACGTTTAGACCATTTTACGCGACGCGGTGCAACATAAGCATGCTCGGTAATACTCGGTACCGAAAGCTTTTACGCGGTACGCACCGCTGCTGCGCCGACAAATCAGGAACAATCTATTGAAATATAGGCGGGTGAATCTCCAGGCGTTTTGAAGGCCGTCATTTTCCTTAACATAAAATTTGTCATGATAGGTTGCGAAAATAATAAAACTTTTGATGCTGAACACTCATGTGGGACCTATTCTCGTTACTGCACATGAGGACAGAATTTTCTTACAGAAAAAATATGAAAATATTATACTGATGACAATGACGGCGTTCAAAACGCCTGGAGATTTACCCAGGAGTCCAGTAAGCTTTTGGTACCGCGTATACCGATACCGATACCGATATGCTGATGTTGCACCGCTGCTGCGCCGACAAATCATGATTCACGAGAATCGATTGAGAAATGCGAACTATTGAGGAGAACAGACTGAGAGCCTACCTGGAAGGACATACGATAGCATTTTTGCCTAAGCTGAAGCAGAGACGATTCGCTCACGCTTCACGCTCGCTCAGTTAATGAAGTGTCAGTCGTGATCATGAGGTGGCGTAGAAGCGTGAATGAGGGTGTAAAAAACTTCGAAGAAATGCGTCTCGACGATCTGGATGCAAAACGACAGCTTAAAAAGACCCAACCGAAGCCAACTTACAACTATACTTACAACGCAGGTGGACAACTGTACTGCGCGAGCTGCGACCGTGGCTTTAAAACTAAGTTTGGCTTCGCCAGTCACATACAGGCTCATGCAAGAAAGCCAGTGTGTCGCCGTCGACGGACTCGTCGAGGAGGACATCATCATCATTAATTTATTAAGTGTTTTGGCACTTGATATTACACAGGAAATCCAGCTCTGCCGGATGCCATACATCTTACACAAATAGAACTCAAATATGACTACGGGATTCTAAATAAAAATAATAAACAAAAGCTTATTCCGTCCTTTCTATCGCGAAGCGTACTAAATCAATCGCTGACATTGGTGCTGTGCACCGATGGTCGCAGCTCAGCGATCGTCGCGTGTCGATCGCGCGATACCTCACTACTTCTTTTGTTTTACGATATCGTATCGTACAGACTACGACGAAGGAAGGAAGCGAAGTTTAATAAATGAATAATTTTCACTACATAATATCATTCCAGCTATTGAGTATTATCACAGAATATACATATACATATAGTACTAGTAATACATACTATTAAAACTATTAGGTTTCGATGCGAAATTGTCAAAATTTTCATATCTCTAAAATTAGTGCAGCCTGCACGAACAATAAGAATAACAAAAAAAACCGGTCAAACAAGAGCGAGTCGGACTCGCGCACCGAGGGTTTCCGTACCATCATAATAAATACACTGCAGAGCTGTAGAATAATAAAATTATTATTGCAGCATTAGGTCAGCACCATCTCTTGGCCGAAAGTGAAACTTAGGCCAGCGCCATCTCTTGACCTATAGTGGAACTTAGTTAATTTTACTTAGGTCAGGGCCATCTGTTGACTGGTAGAGGAACATATGAATTTTTAGTTTGTTTTTTGAATTTCTAAAAAAGTGTGTTATATTGAGACATCGTTTTAATTTTTTCTGTAATCTTTACATAAACTACTATCACGTAGAATTATTTCAGATTTTTTTCTTTGCAAACGTCGGAAATAAGGGGGGGAACGGTTTTTATTTTACATTTTTCATCTTAAGTCGAAATCTATGCGGTCTATAAAAAAAGAAAAAATATTTAAAATGTGCAAACAGCGTTCTTTCATATGATACCCCACATGCTCTAGTCGCTTCACTTAAAATTTTTAAGACCCCTTTTCGGTCCCTGTTGTAAAAAATATTTATTTTTTTATTTATTGCTTATTTGCGAAATAGTTGGACAAACGTCATCTTAAACTATTCCAAATTTCAAGTTGATACCATTAGTAGTTCTCGAGATATCCAGCTGTGACAGACAGACAGACAGACTTAGTCACACCATAAGGGTTCCTTTTTTACCATTTTGGTACGGAACCCTAAAAACGGTTATACCTATATATGCCTTCCTCGCATGACCATTGAAACGATAGTGGATTTTATCGCGTTTATCTGTCAAAAGACAATAATAATAATATATATTAATAAAAATGTTTAAAAAAAAAACAATAAATTTTGACAGTTAAGTTTCAATAAAAAGCTATATCACGCTATACATCGTGTTTCAGTGGTCAATGCTAGGGGGCTGCACGGTGCAGGCATAGATTAGTACTTATAATTATAACCGAGATTTGTTTTCCTTTTTCCATTTTTAACTTCAGAAGAATTAAACAGCCGTATCTTACTATGAACAGTCACTTGCATTACAAAAACGGAAGGTTATCGTGACCTTATTCTGACTGCACTTCACTGCATCGATCTAAAGTTTAGTGCAGTCAAATACTAAACTATCAGATTTTGCCTCATCAATGTTTATGTTTTATTAGTCTGAAATTCGCGGATCCAGTAAAATGCAAAGCTATATGCTCTTTTACGATCGTGGAAATAACTCGGAGATATCACGCTCTGTCCGCTCCAGGCTATAGACAAAAGTTTTATTTGTAATGTTAAAGATATTATCAATGTAGATTTAGATTTCTGCATTCACGAGCTATTTTAATAAGCTAAACATTGTACTAAAAAAAGCAACTCGTTTATAACTACTCAGATAGAATTCAATCTTACGATCTTTCGTTATCATAGTCAAAGTTCTGACTGCTGAACAATGGACTAAGTAATTTTCAATTATCTTCGATTTCAATTTTAAGAAAGTGACATTGGTAAATACAGAATTTTGAGTCCGGTTACTGTAAATACTTATTTGATTTTAATTGTAACTTGATACTTACGTTTAGGAATTCTTCAGAAAAAGTGACTATCTTACAGGACAGGGCAACCAAATGATCTTTTTAAATGATATGCCTATGATATGATATAATTTTGTCTTTTAAAGATACGCGTCCACTACATCGGAATCAGAGCGTCAGCATTTGTCAGGTTTTATGGATTTCTATGGCATGAAAACGCCGATGCAGTGCACGCAGTGCCATAGAAATCCATACAAAGCAACAAATCCGTCCGCTCCATCAACTTCGATTCCGATGCAATGGACGTGCACCTTTAGGAGTTTTAAAAATGACAAAAGGAAGCAAAACGTCACAGATGACAGCTGCCACACAATGTCCTATAAAAGGGACAAAGTAAAGTAGTGTCACAAGCTGCACGCACGTTACTGTGTCAAGGGCGCGGGTCAGCGCGGTCTCAGCAAAAAGCGCATTTCTGCAGTTTGCGAAGTTTGCCATAGAGTTAGAACTACTGGATGTGGAAGAGCAAACAAACTTTTAAATTACTGTATTTGTGATATTGCGAAGTGTCCTGCAGTTAGCATAGTTTGTTGTATAGTTGTAGCGGCTGGATGTGTAAATTAAATGTATTATTTTTCAGCACACTGAATGATTGAATATTTGGCAAAGTTGAGTTGAGTTGAGTTGCGGCAAAGTTTTAAGCTGAAATCTATTTGTGTGACGCCACGTTGCCACCCACTGTTTGTCCACACCACCATTTCAAATTCAGATAAAATCAGATTGAATTTACCATAACCTTTCAGAAATGAGGATCAACACGACAGTTGAATATATCAATTTTGTATATCACATCAAATACAATATCAATATCTGAGTAAATCTCTGTTTAAATTTCTCAAATCCATCAAGAAATGACAAAATTATAAAGTGAGTTTAAAAAACACGGCCGGCCCTTGCAGATCATGCGATGACATCACGAGCCACGATCGCCCAAACAAACACCTGCCGCGCCGCTGAGCGGCGCACTTGGCTTATGACGTCATCAGCCAATCGTGAATTGGGGAGCGTTTTTGAGAATGCGACACGAAAATCGCTCTATCTTCGTCATTTTTGGTCCAATTTCAATAATTTTTTCACTGAAATAATTTATTTTTATGTGACTATAAATTACAAATACATATTTAACTAAAAACTTCGTTAATCCTCATTAGCTGCTTTGTATGAAAAATCATAGAGTTGCCCCTATTTTCCTTTGAGCCGTATATAATTGAATGTTTCTTGTATTTTATCGACGTCAAACGTAAGGATTAATATTGCTAAGAAATATTTTTGGGTAAACCAGATGTAAACTTACTCTGCGTTTTTAATAAGGCCGTTAATGTTTATTTGTCTCATCTAGCAACGTGACATCCGTGTGGTGTGTTGTCTGTCGTAATGGGGCGATAATGGCGAGGTTTTCTGTGGCACACGGCGTTAACCGGACTACTTAGGACTGAAATAGAACTAACTGCAGTGTCCGTTATGCGGCTACTGTCAAACGCGTCCTTTACTTTCAAGGTTTAGACGTAAGGGTGAAGTGATTTGTCCACACCCACTTATACAGTCTATGTGCATTTTATCTGCCCTCCGGTGTAGCGGGTCGAGTTATCACTCGTCAGTTTCCCTAACTAGCCAGTTTCTCTAACTGGTCAGTTTACCTCATTCGTCAGTTTCGCGAGATTCGTCATCACGTTAGTTTTCCTTTTTGGTCAGTAGCATTTGCATAGAATTCCAATCTTATTTATTTATTTATAAAAAGGACACCAATAGCCAACAGCGCATGCATTATCACAATAAAAAAATTACATATAGGTATAGGTTCTGATGCATACACCTTTACAAGTGACACGACATTGGCATTATAAATCTATTTTTAATGATATTGACATTAAAATATATTCCATAAGTTAAATTATATTGAAAATAAAAAAAACACAATGAAAAGCTAGCAATATCTACAAAGCTAGCAATAACTACATAGGCATCTTTACAGTACTGTAGGTCTAAGGGACAAGATTGTATGCTACTTAAATTGTTTAAAATATGTTTCATTTTCAGTTTCTGAGGTATATGGGTCTGCAACAGGTCGTAACTGAAAATACGCACTTTACAGCCGCATCCGCTTCTTTAATAGACGTAGTGTGTACTAATTGTCCAGTTCGTGAGATCTCAGTCTCAAATATTACAGGTACAGTGGGGCATTCAATGGTAAACGCTACACTATCTCTTAAAAAAATAAAAGTACCACCTAAACGCGTTGAATACAGACCTCTTAAAAGCATAGATCTTAGAAGTTTTAATAAGGATTTGAACTCAATAGATTGGGAGTCGGTGGTTAGAGAACCATCTGTGGATACTATGGTGAGTAAATTTAATACCTTGCTTGAAGAACTTTATGATAGACATGCGCCTGTAAAAACTATGTACATAAAGAGCGATCGTTCCTTGCCATGGATCACTGACACACTTAGGGAAATGATGTCACTGAGGAATGAAGCTCATGAGAGACAACGAAAGACTAAAAGTGATGTGCATAAACAATATTATAGGGACCTTAAAGGGCAAGTTGTATTAAGTCTCAGACAGGAGAAAAGGGCGTTTTTTAACCACTGCATAAATTCAAACGTTAACGATGGCAAGCAATTTTGGAAGAATTTAAAAGACAAAATATTAATAGATCCAAGTAAAAATGATTTTCTTCCTGACAGTTTTAATGATCCCGATTTAATAAACAACCATTTTATGGATGTACCCGCCGGTGATTTTGTGTCTATATCGGACATGACTTTTTTCGAATTTAATAGGCACGGCGAAAACACCTTTAAAATGCAATCAGTTGATGAAACAACAGTGTCCAAGTATATTATGTCCGTTAAATCAAATGCAATGGGTGCTGATCGTATAAGTAGGGATATGATCATCTTGACTCTGCCCCGAACTTTAGCCGTGATAAGCAGCATTATAAATAAGTCAATTGAAACGGGAGTCGTACCGGTAGAATGGAAGAATGCTATAGTAAATCCAATACCTAAAACGGACCATCCTACTGGCCTTAAAGATCTTAGACCAATAAGCATACTTCAATTCTTATCTAAAATACTCGAAAAGGCAGTTTACAGTCAATTAATTTTGTATATGGAAAGTAATAACATACTGCCTCCTCTACAGTCGGGTTTTCGTAAGGGCCGGGGTACCGTCACGGCACTGCTCGACGTCACGGATAATATCTTGAGTGAACAAGATTGTGGGCGTGGCACTGTTTTGGCCCTGTTAGATTTTTCGCGTGCATTCGATTGTATTAACGTATCTTTGTTGTTGTCCAAGTTATCTTTTTACGGACTGGACCGGCTAACATTAAACTGGTTCAATAGCTACTTGAGTGGGCGGGTCCAGTCTGTAAAACTCAAAAGAAGTAATGGCACCTGTATTTTCTCCGAGTCAAAATCCATTACACGTGGTGTCCCACAGGGATCGATACTTGGGCCTCTCTTATTTATAATTTATAGTGCTGATCTAGTCAATGTAATAAAACATAGTAAATATCACCTGTATGCTGATGATGTCCAACTGTATTTATCTGAAACTCCAAGTAATATATCACATGCTCTGCAGAAAATGAATGAAGATCTAGATGCAATAATGGATTGGTCGAATAGAAATGGTTTGGTACTGAACCCTGATAAGTCAAAATTCATGGTGCTTGGCTCGAAGTTTCAAATTAAGAAAATTATTGACAGTCAACCCGTAGTGAGTATGAAGGGTCAAAACATTCAACGTGTCAATGAAGCAAGAAACTTGGGAGTGTTGATTGATAGTGAATTGCGTTTTGAAAAGCACGTGGAAGCACTCGTGAGGAATTGCTTTTACAGATTAAAAATTCTGTATAAAATCCGTGATTTACTCTCTGAGAAAGCAAGAATAACTGTTTGCGAATCATTAGTTTTATCCAGACTAAACTATGCGGATATCGTGTATGGCCCACGTCTCTTGGCAAGAACGCGGCGATTGCTGCAGCGTGTTCAAAACGCATGCTGTAGATTTTGCTACCACATTCCACCGCGAACTCACATAACACCTTATCTGAATAAATCGTCAACATTAAACATGGATTCCCGGAGACGACTGCATCTCGCTTCTCTAATGTTTGATATTGTTAAGTTTAAATGTCCTGAATATCTTTACTGCAAATTGAAACATCCTGCTAGTAAGACTTTTTTAGGTCGTGATCTCAGACTCGTACGTCCAATTTTTGCGATTCCGCAGCACAGAACAACAGCCTTTACTGGCAGCTTCCGGTATAGCGCAACGAAGTGCTGGAATAACATACCACCACCAATGAGGAATTTGACGTCGAAGTTTACGTTCAAGAAAAAAATTAAGATATTTCTTCTTGAGTGTCAGAAAATTGGGTACTAGCACTTCTTGCATGGGCGGGCGGTATACAATTTTATTTAATTGGGTACCTAGTTATTATTATTATTTTTTAATCAATTTTTTATGGAATATATTTTACACGATTTTACAGCAATTTCTTTATTATTTATTTATCTAAGTATATGAATTAATGGAATGTATAATACTATGAATATTCTTTTAATTTAGCACATAGAATCCAATTACTAATTTAATTTGTTTTATATTGATTTTATATTAATGATCATAATATGCATGTTTATAATAAATCCCGAGCACTTTTTGCCTCGGCGGGCCCTCTATGGTTGCGGCTGAAAATCAGTGATTTGCTCTAAAAAAGCAAATACAACGCTGAGCTGTGACCTTCTTGCACTGCTACAGTACACATACTTTAATATTAGTGTGATAATTTTAAGTCATTTAAGTTTCATTAGTTTTATGTACTGTTTTATGTGTGTGTCTGTAGTTGTACAAATAAAGATGTTATCTATCTATCTATCTATCATTTCCTAAATCTAAAATATATTAGAAATATTACAAAATTATCAAAAAATATTCTTCTAAATATGATTGCAAAATTAAGTGAATTGTTGATGTTTCATAATTAATGAGACCGTTTTATGGTTTTCAAAGACTTTCTGATACCTACGGATAAGTAAATGTTTGATAATATTAATATTGCGTTTTGGACTATAAAAAACTGCAACGCATACGGACTGCAGATGATTTTGTTGCATTCCACAGTCTTGTCTCTGTTTTAGCTTCAATGAGCTAATAATTATACTTACAAAAAATCTATAAAATACGAACACACCAAAAACTTCGAAGCTAACTGACACCGGAAATAAATCTTAAATAAAAAAAAAATACAAACAGTTGATACGTCAATCAGTATCTTCCTTCAAATCCAACAGCTCAAATTGCTCTTCATAAAAATTCGTAGTACCTTATTAAGTATTGAAAGCATTCCTTTTCAGAACTGCCTCAACCACTTCCAGCAAGCGATGCATGATCACGGACTGAAGTAGTTTACACTTGACTAGAACAACGATTTGCCATTCGAAATCCGACCTTAAGGCGACGCCCGAAGGTGTTCCGAGGCGTGTTATTGGGCAGGAAACTCGCCAAATGACAACCGCGCCTTTTTATACGGAATACTGTTATTATCTATCCAATACAGGGTATATAGGTACAGTGTGATTTCATTATGTTTTTAATTTCTTGTAATGAGGGCTTTTCAAAATGACAAAAAACTGTAGGCTCGATAGATGGCGTTGGTTGATAAAAATGTATGTCTCAATGTATTTTTTTTTACTAATCTTCGAAGAGTACTCAGGTAGGCAGGCAGATGTACCCTAAAGTGTTTCTCTTTGGGCAGATGTTAGCCAGCAAGCGTTTACTTTCCTCTTTGGTGGTTTTGACTCATCTCTTTCCATCAACGCCATCTAGTGAGGCAAATAGTTACGATTTTTATTTTTTTAATGTCACTTTGAAAAGCCCTCATTAGAAATATTCGTTATCGGTATTATTTCTACAGTACTTTCAGGTGACAAATAGAAATACTTTGATTGACATGACAAAGAAAATGAATAATTTTGATTAGGTACCTAGTTAAAAACATTAAAGAAGTATTTTTTTAATTCATTAATTCCCACGCGGCTACATGATTGTGGCCTCACATCAATGAAATATTTATTGCGTCTCAATTTTCTGTACCTAATGGGTTAAGACGTTTTTACAGCAAGAAATGAGAGATGCATTGTAAATAATTAAATTGTCATTATAAGCATTAGTTATTTTTTAAGTTTGTCACAACCTGGGTAAGAGTATTCCTTGGGTATGGAAAATGGGTCATCATAATCCACCATGCAAGCCCAAGGATTGTTACTAAGTATTCTATTTCTTTTACTAGTGACCCGCCTTCGTTTCTCTTCGGTGTAGTGTGGAATTTGACACCATGTATCTATATAAACCTTCCTCTTAAATCACTCTATCCATTAAAAAAACCGCATCGAAATCCGTTGCGTCGTTTTAAAGATCTAAGCATACAGGGACAGACAGCGGGAAGCGACTTTGTTATACTTTGTAGCGATTTCGAATAAGTTTTTATTTATTCGAAATTTTTTTTGCTCCACCCTGTATATCTGGCCAATACCAGAGTAACAGCGGTAGATAGTGCGCCTTTTCTTCGCGCCACTCGCACTAACGATGTCATTGCGTTCTGGCTGACGAGTTATTGAGACTTTTTCAAGAGACCACCCCCTGTAGGCGCGATGCTTGCCCGGTGGGGTGCGGGCGTATGAATTTATAGACAGGACGTCATATAAGATTTTAATTATTTAAATTAGAACTTATTTCAATGTGAATCTGAATTTTGAGTGTACTGAATTTAATGACTTATAGGTAAAAGAGAAAATTTTACTATTTGGCAAGTATTTGGTGCTTAATTGCCTATAATATTAGAAAATAGTACTGGATTTGATTTGTGGCAAATGTTTTTCATATTTTTTTACCTGGTGGAAGCGCAGTACACTCGGAATCCTCATCACTGAGGAACTGGCTATCTTACCTCTAACTGCCGGAACACAACAATTTTTAAACTGTTGTTATGGCGTCAGACTTAGGTAAGATGGTGGTAGCTAGCCATGCGGACTTGAAATAAGCCCTACTAGCACCAAAACCGAATACAAAATTGTATCCCCCTCCTGGGAATCGAACTTGGGACCTTTTAATTTACGGAAATATAAACGACAGCTTTAATTTAGGGAAATATAAATTTAAAAACTGTTTAACTAGTTAATAAAATAAAAGGTAAACACTTCAAACACGACAAAAAAGTATAGACGATAATTTAAATAAAATTCTTTCCAAAAAATGGTACTTCTAAAAATGTTTATATCTCTGATAAAAAGGATATCTGACGATAATTATGCCTCGATTAAAAGATTGACTGCTCTTAGCCTTTTTTCTTCGCTTACGTATTTACGATTAAAAAATATTGAATAAAAAAATATTTAATTTAATTTTATTATTTAATTAAATTTAGTAAACATTTTCTTTCTAAATGATTTGGTGCTCAGTTTTACAAATTGACATTGTAAATAATAATAAATCTATATTAAAAGCACTTTAAGCACTTCAAGAATATTAAACACCCATGTCCAGTCCAAAGTCCATGAGATTTTCTTGATACTGCATGTGATCAGTTTTCCCATTAAATACAAGGATATTTTTATGGATAACCGAAACTTTATGGACTTTTGTCTTTCTCTATTTCCATTGAACAGATTTTTCGAGAATTCGAAATACCTACGTAAATTTAATATCATGAAATTACCTCTATTTAAAAAATACAAAGTTTGAACTATGGTACTCAACCAATTATACTTTGTACTTTATTTATAGTCACATACATAACCAATCAACCGATATCAATAAACATGTAGTCAGACAACGGTCAAGTGCGTGTCTAGTAAACATTAAAGAGGGTTCCGTAACAGAAACCTAAAACAATTTAGCGGTATTTGGGTACCGCGTGATTGATACGAAAGATCTACTGATTCCTGTTTAGCGTGTTTTGAGGCAATATGGATTGGTTCCACGGGTTAGGTAGGGTAAATGTATTGATTCTTAGGCTATTTCTAATGGTGTAGAATAAAAATTAGCATGATAAACATTATCATGCTCACCATAATTCCCACAGTAATTTTTATTTATGCTTTTCACGGCACTGTTTTTCCTTGAGGGTCCTATGACATATTTTTGTCGAAATTTCGATTTTGACGGATTTTAGCGATACAATCTAGATCAGGGGTGGCCAATTTTACTGAGGCTGCGATCGACTTAAAAATTTCTTGGCATATTAAGAGAATTGTCAAGCAAACGGTCTCCATACAAACGGCGATAACGTTTCCCACCCTCTAAACCTTAACCTACAGTAATTAATTTTTAGTATTTTTTTGAAATGCCTAAATACTAGGGCTAAATACTACGTTTTGATTTTTTAAATATCTATCATAGATTTCGAAATATTTGCATTTTAGTGATTTCATACAAAACACAGAAGTGCCAATATTTTCAAATCTACAATGAATATTTTAAAAATCAAAACGTACAGCCCTAGTTTTTAGGCATTTCAAAAACATACCAAAAATTCATTGCTGTAGGGGGTGGGAAACGTTATCGCCGTTTGTATGGAGACCGTTTGCTTGACAAACCTCTTTTTTGGGGTAATTTTCACTACAAAAACGCTGCACCCGCCTGTTGCTACTTGCTTTGGTACCACAAGCAAAGCACCTTTTCTTATGGCTCTCGCAATCGACTGCACTGTCTCCAGAGATAGACTGGTCGATCGCGATCGACTTGTTGGCCACCCCTGATCTAGATAAACCTTTGGGTCTATTAAATACGTATCTACGACAAAAAGTAATATGATGATTCACTGGAAAGTTATGGGGTTAGAAATGAAAATGAAAGTAGTGAACGATTTCTCAGAGTCAATTTACAGAAAGGCAAACCACGGAATCGCGAAAAAAAATAATCAGCTGTTCCATACATTACAGTCGAGTCGATGTTGTAATTTTCTATGGAACCGTGTTTGGCCCCATAGTAAAAGTTGTTCATTCACGTGGTCTGAAATCTCCTTTCATTTTAAGATATACTTTTATTTCTAACTAGATGACCCGGTGAACTTCGTATCACCACCATTTAGACCTACCCTGGACTACGACAAACATTTTAAAACCAAAATCAGCTCAATCGGCCTAGCCGTTCTCGAGTTTTAATCAGACTAACGAACAACAATTCATTTTTATTTATATCGATATACCTTATACTTATTGATTGAAGGGAAGTTTTGTGCAAAAAAAAATATAATAACTCAGTGTTTACTTGAGCAACATATTGCCAGTATCTAACCATTATCAGTATATTTAGCAAACTTATCATCGTTCCCCCATAATTTTCCGCTCAGCACTTATCGACAGCGCTGCTTATAAATCAACTGCTAAGATCGACCCCCTATCTATAGAATTGATGCGCGCGATACATCAGCGGTGCGGGTTCGAAAACGCCCAAACACTTGACTAATGGGAATTTATGCGTTTGCACTGCATTGCGTACAGATTTGCAACACTTCGAACGAATGCACCGTTTGTTTTTTCCAGCTTTTACTAGCTTTTTTCATACATTTTTAGGGTATTAAAAATCAACTACTACTAATGGTTGGTATCAACTTGAAATTTGGAATAGTTTAAGATGACGTTTGCCCAAATAAATTGCAAATAAGAAAGAAATAAAAAAATAAATATTTTTTTTACAACAGGGACTGAAAGGGGGTCTAAAAAATTTTAAGTGGGGCGACTAGGGCATGTGAGGTATCATATAAAAGAGCGCTGTATGCACATTGAAAAACAATTTTTTAGGCCGCATGGTTTTCGACTTATGATGAATAATGTAAAAAAATACCGCCCCCCCCCCCTTATCTCCGAAGTTTGCAGAGAGAAAAATCTGAAATAATTCTATGTGATAATAGTAGTTTATGTAAAGATTACAGGAAAAATAAAACGATGTCTCAATATAACACAATTTTTTAGTAATTCAAAAAACAAAAAAAATCATTAGTTCCTCTACCATTCAACAGATGGCCCTGACCTAAGAAATTTAAATTAGTTCCACTATCGGTCAAGATATGGCGCTGGCCTAAGAAAAAAAAAATAGTTCCACTATCGGCCAAGAGATGGTGCTAATACTGCAATAATAATTTTATTTATACAGCTCTGCAGTGTATCTGGTACGGAAACCCTCGGTGCGCGAGTCCGACTCGCTCTTGACCGGTATTTTATGATTGGCAAGCGCTTGCCCGAGGAGCTCAATGGCGCAGTGGTTTAGCACCTGGGCCAGCGATTGCGAAAGTTAACTTTCGCGAGGATCGGTCATGGGATGGGTGATCAAAAAAATTTATTCTCGAGCTCCTTCGTGCTTCCGCATGGTGGGTTATGGCCCATCCTCTTTATCCACCCATAAGGAAGACCTGAGCCCCAGCAGTGGAGACGTTAAAAATGTCTGATGGACAAGCGCTCGCCCGCTATCACGTCTGATGGTAAGCGATGATGCGATCTACGATGGAACGCGCTTGCCTAGAATATACTTATTCACTTGCGATTTGAATTCCCGCAAATTCTACCTATCGGGAAACACAGACTCAGGCAAGGAGTTCCACTGTCATCATCATCGCCCCAAAATTATGAATTTTCGTTGAAATTACGAATAATTTCGGTCAAATTGATAGCTCGATATCTATTGCCGTGTATAGGCAACGCTGCTCATTTAATTCTCGCACCGGCCGTAAGTCGCACGGAAATGTAACGTAAGCTCGCGGGGCAATCGTGTCCCAACTTTGTGAAGCGGCCTCGTGTGCCAACCTTGCGATGTGGATTGGTATTGGTATTGGTGATGGGCTCTTTCTCCGCATTTAGACTCCCATTTAAATGTGCGATGTGGATATACAGTACAATACTAGAGGTATTTTTGTATTCCATAATAGTGGGACACCTTGTATGGCGGTTTTGAAACTATGAAAAAATCCGGCTGAAGGAACAGAAAACACACGGTTTGGACTTTGGAGGCAATATTGCATGCGTCTGACGCAAGTTCAATAAAATTGAAAGTTGAAGCGACTCGGTGAAGACAATAAGACACTTAATGGTGTATCTACAATTCTACGTCCACGCTTTACCATTCTTCTTTCGTCTTTAACTTTCAATTCGTCTAGCGTCGAACGCATGTCATAAAATTTTTGAGGATTTTTTGAGGAGAGAGAGAGAGTTAAAAGCGCAAGAGTGACGTAGAAGCGTCTGTGTCAAGACAAACCTTTAATAACGGGTATGTCACAGTTTCTGTAGTGTGAACGTACATCGGCCCGATGAAGCATTAGCCGCGCCACATTTTTACCTATCACTCGCATTTCCAATGCTCGATATTCGCAAATGGTCGTTCGTAAGTAAGAACATGGTAATAACCATTTTTGAAAATATTTTGTTTTCCAGTCAGACAATCCTATGCTAACATACTAATAATATTACTACTAATAATATTAATGTGTAAGTTTGTTACTTAGTCACGCAAAAACGGCTGAACTGATTTGGATGAAATTTGGCACACAGATTGTTTACAAGTTGGATTGAAACATTGGATACTTTTTATGCCGTTCAAAGGATTCCTAGGGATTTTCCGAATGTCCACGCGGACGAAGTCGCGGTATGTGAAAGTTTGCGAGTTTGGATGTTTGTTACTCAATAACGCAAAAATGACAGAACGGATTTGTATAAAATTTGGCACACAGATTGTTTATAAGTTGGATTTCAATCCAATGTTTCAACATTGGATACTTTTTATCCCGGTCAAAGGTTCCCTAGGGATTTTCCGAATGTCCTTAAGTGTCATTCTAATTTAGAAACTAGAAAATTATCCTTCCTGTCTTTTTCACTTGTTATAAAAATTCCTAGAACAGTTTAATTAAATTATTGTGTATCAACTCTTACAGGACATAAATATTGTCCGATACAAAAAGGACCTTGATCGTTGCTTAGCTTAAAAAAAGTGAAATAATAAAATCTTTGTTACTATCAAAATAATGTATTATGTTATTGACTAATATAATAAATTTTTTAATCAAACCATACTGTTACTTTTAGCTTAAATGAAGTAAACAAACAGAATAATTAAATGATCAAAAAATTAAATGTCAGATACACGATCCCGCCCTACAACAACCGCCCAACCATTGTTTTGTTATTTTGACACATCATTCGCGCCCGGAAAATATGCCGATATATAACTCTCAATTAGAAAGCGGGGACTAATGCCCATTTGCACTAAACTTAAGAATCGCCTAAGTTCTTGCCTAATTTGTTTAGGCTACTCCTAGCAAAAAATTTTCTTGCACTAACCTTAAGCCATTCCTAAATCCACTTAGGACATTCCTAACTTTATGACCTCGAATAGCAAGCGCCCAACGCGTTAGGCGATACCTAAGTAGTATTTTTGTGTTACAGCATGGAGGTTTCCTTAGCCTATCCAACTGTACTTGACAAACAGCAAAATAAAAAAGTATTTTTATGTCATTTTCTGTCATTGGTCAAAGACATTTTTCTTATTATTTTTGGAATGTCAATCTACTCTCCTCTGTAGGGAGTAATTTTTGCCAGTATCAAGTGTTGAATAGTTCAGTGGTTTGACAAATTCAAACAGATTTTGTTTTTTTAAATAATAGATCATAAACAATCTATCATTTCAATCGTTCGTCATTCGTTTATCATTCGCTTTACTAGGCAATTCCCATGTTTTGTCACAGCTTAGACAGAACTGTTAGTGCAAACCAAATTTTTAGTTAGGCTGCTCTTAAGCTTAGGTGTATCTTAACTAGGACAAGCCTAACCCAAGTTTAGTGCAAATGGGCATAAGTGAAATACGGGTTTAGTCACATTCGGCTCTCGGCATTCGGTTTCGGCCTTGTTTTTTCGTTCAACGACCTGTCATAAGTCCCTTTATCGAGATTTATTGGGTGATTTTGATAATGTTTACGAGATTTGCGGATATAAGCTTTATCGTTGTTACGAAAGAATGATTTGTGTTTTTTTTTGTTTACCGGAAATGTGAGATCGTGTTTTGTTCTAGGTGGGTTAAACTACACACTACCTAAAATTAATTGGGAAATCAATAAATAAATAGTTAAGAAATTACACAATTTTTGAATAGGTAAGTACTAAAAGCTTAAAAATGACTCAGACGGTAATTAAACAGCCTTTCGCAAAACTGGCTACTTACTACCTACCTTGACCGTTTGACTATCTACTACCTAACCTAAAAAATTGTATTTTTTTTTAAGTATTACTGTTTCACTGTTCTGAAATAATTCTATGTGATAGTAGTTTATGTAAAGATTACAGGAAAAATAAAACGATATCTCAATTAATCACACTTTTTAGAAATTAAAAAAACAAACAAAAAATTAGTTCGTTCCTCTACCAGTCAACAGATGGCCCAGACCAAAAAAAAAACATTTAGTTCATTTAGGTCAAGAGATGGCGCTGGACTAAGAAAAAAAAATAGTTCCACTATCGGCCAAGAGATGGTGCTGACCTAATACTGCAATAATAATTTTCTTATTCTACAGCAGGCTCTGCAGTGTATTTATTATGATGGTACGGAAACCCTCGGTGCGCGAGTCTGACTCGCTCTTGACCGGTTTTTTTAAGTATTACTGCTTCACTGTTACTAAGTTAATTTCCCCAATATCTGTTGAGACGAAGTAGCTTTGTATTACAGTTTAGTTTTTTGTAAATTTGAGTCTTTTGAATCAGTTGAGTAGGGGGAATATATAAATGCACTTTAAAAATAATGTAACACACTTTAAAATGTTTAGCTTTAAAATGTATTGAATGAACTATAAAAATAATGGTTGCCACTATAAATATGCTAAGCTTTAAAATTAATACTTTGCACTATACAATTTTATTGCTTAGCTTTAAAATTAATACTTTTCACCATACAAATTAATTTTATAACTTTAGTGCTGGTAAACACACAGACGACTAGGTGCGACGACGAGCGGGTGCAGCGAGAGAGGAGCCGAGGAGGAGGTTAGGTTCCATTGCGACCAACAACGCCAGAACCGACCTGCTGGCGTGTGCATTATGCCACAAGCTCAAGTTGTTATCATCTTGCCTTCTCATTTTAACAGTGGTCAGTCTGACATGGTCGGACAGAAACTAAATGGTTTCGGAGTTGGCACACAGTTATAGTGCAAACCATTATTTTTGTAGTGATAATATTAAATTACAGATCTATTATTATTTTAAAGTGCTGACAAAATTGTTTAAGTGCAAACCATTATTTTTGTAGTGATAGTATTAAATTATAGATCTATCATTATTTTAAAGTGATGATATACAATTTTATAGCTGGTTTCATCAAATTTAAAGTGCTATTAAATACATCCCGTTGAGTAGTTAGGACTTGTGAAGGCAAACAAAGTCACTTTCGTCATCATAATAATTATTAATAATAAAGTTAGGATAGTTAGGATTAGACTCAGTGCCTACCTAGAGCTACTAAGACAAAAGCGATCATCATAGATCGTTGTCGTCCAGGGGTCAATGCGGCGCGGCTGGGTAATCTACCGCGACCCCCTAGGGGACACAATGTACGATTACAATTGGCTACAATTAGAATCGTGTACCCCAGAGTCAGAGCCCTGATTCAAATTTTCTATTCGTTTGCGTATGGCTGCACTGTGATTGGTTGATATCGCCTAAATATTATCATAGTTTATTAAGAAATGGTTAAATATAAGGAGAGGTGTGCTTCTGTGGTCTAGTGGTTCGCCCACCCATGTAAGACGCTGAGGTCCCGGGTTCGATTCCCAGGGGGTACAAATTGTACTCAATTTGGTTGGTGGTAGAGCTTATTGGCTAGCTACCACCATCTTACCTAAGTCTGATGCCATGACAACAATTTAAAAATGTTGTGTTCTGACAGTTAGAGGTAAGATAGCCAGTTCGTCACTGATAAGGATTCCAGCCTGCCTAGCATGACCGATTTATATCGCGTGATATAGCATTTTATCGACACTGAACTGTCAAATTCCTTTGTCTTTTTGACAGTTAAACGTGATAAAACGCTATATCACGCGATATAAATCGGTCATGCTAAGCAGGCTGGTATAGTGCGCTTCCACCTTCGGCCTTATCGTCACTTAAAGTGATGTAAAGGCCAAGCATTATCCCATTGTGCATAAAAAGAGGTAAAGGGAAGATGATGAGCTCTAAACTAATGCTATTACGACTAACTGCGACCCATTTATACTTTTTTTAGACAAACGTAAACGCAATTGACGTCGAAGTAAGTCGAAGCAATTTAGAATACTGTACTCTTAGCATCGGGAAAAAAAACGCGCGTAAAATAACTCTATAGAGAATTATCTATGGAAATTTTAATTTCGCTATTCGGCGGTAGATGGCGTTGTACAAATTTCCAATACAAAATTGCACTATCGAATGATTTTACGCGCGTAAGATTTCTCGATACAGAACTTCTATGATACGTTTTATGATTGCATTCTCTCCTAAACGTCATCGATATTACATTGAAATGGAACTATTCATAACATGAATTGGGTTCCAGTACCCTTAGCACGAACAGCTATCGAGAAAAAAAACGCACGTAAAATTACTCGATAGACAATTCTCTATGGAAAATTTCATTTCGCTTATCGGCGATAGATGGCGTTGTACAAATTTTCAATACAAAATTTAACTATCGAATGATTTTACGCGAGTTATTTTACTGAACTATTTTTTTTAATACATCACGTAGGTACATTGTTTAAAGTCTTAAAATAAATCACCGTTCCTTACTAATAAATTGTTAAGCCCCAATTACGGCATTGACCCATTCCTATTACGATACAAACAAAAATTCGTGCTCCACAAGAATTTAAAACTGTAAAAACTAAAATATGTTTTCCTTTAAAATTCTGCTGGTTGGTTACATTAAATTATAGAATAGCAATAAAGTTGGCGTGTTGCCTTTATCGGGCATCAGAGCCTGTCATTAAAAATTCTTAATGGTTGAGGTCGAGTGGCGAGCTCGGAGGACCGTGTTGCGATTGTCCAAGATACGCGACCTGTGGAACTGGCCCTTGGAATTGAGTAACTGCATAGAAAAGAAAAAAGTGAAAATAATGTGTAAAAAAAACAAATAAACGTGTTTTGTGGAACGTTATAAACAATGTAAGCCTTACACAAAAACACTGTTCAACAAAAATTTTATTTTTAATAATTTTAATCAGTGTCTAAATTAAACAGTGTTTTAATTTTTTGTGGTATTATTTTCTTACATGGTAATCAACGCGCTATAACGTACACCCTCCACATACCATAACATGTCTGGACTTTAGAAGAGAAGAAAGATGAAAGCATAATTTAGCTCACAATACCTTTAGATTTCTGGGATTTCAAAACAAGAGATTACAATAATATAGCAGCATTGGATTGGCCATCTTCACGATTCCAGAGGCCGTACTCCGAGCTCTTATAGCAACCTCAAAGTAATGTTGTTATAGAGACAGAGCTATACATCGCGTATAGCGCCATCTCAATCACAACATCGCTTCGATATTACTTTTGACAATCATTGTAGGGGGGCTGTTGCGCTAAGGTGGGAGATATTGAAAAATAGACCAATGATCCAGGGGACTGGATCAATCACGCGATTCGTGAATTCCAGTACCTACCTGCTTAGAGCAATCCATTGCTATATTGGGATTTAGATCGCTATATTGGACTGCTACTGGAATAATACGATACATACTTTAAAACATTCTAGAAAGACTCTTCCATTGAACTTTATTATTGTTTTGAAGTTTTCCAGTTGATATGGAATATTTACTGCTAACGGTCACGCCGTGTATTGACATACGGGAAGTAGTGTGCCCCGCAAATGTTTGCGCGCGTATTTTCATATTTTACGGTTGTTATAGTTTGGTACGGAACGTCTCTTGGGACGCCATCTTTAGTAAGGTGTTGTGTTGGTCACGAGATATAACAAATAGGGTAACTGGGATATTGTCATTTTTGAGTTCAGCTATTGGTATTGGAAACGGTAAAGATACTACAAATAGGACAAATGAAAGAGATTTCTGAAAGTTCTTTTAAATTTTTATATTTAAATACTGAAGTGAAAATACTTTTGTTATCGCTTTTATTTAATTGGCGTTGTAATCTACATTACTCATGATGAAGTTGATGATTATGACGTGTTCTTTAACTTATTTAAGTCTAAGCTCTGTAATCTGTTAGTAAACAACTTTATTATTTCATATAAGTAAATAACGATTTTGTTCAACAAACATTTCAATGCCTCCTAATTTATTTTACTAAACAAACTCATCAAAAACTTAAAGTAAACGTAATTTTTGTTCCCTCCAGTCCTAAGTAAACTATAAATTACATAATTAAAAGCGTATACGCAAGGTAACGTTATAATTTGGCGGCCCAAACAATATGAGCGAATAAATATTTATTAGACGACCCGAAGTGTCCAGTATTGGGTCAGTACGAAGGTCGGGAAGTGCTAGGTTTTGACGATTTGGATGAGGCATTAGCCATATAAAACTACTTAGTTTAAAAACTGATAAATGACATAAAATAGTTGCATCTCCCGCAGTGAAGTATGAACTGTTAAAATAGGTAATGCTAAATTCGATCATTTAAAACAAAATGTTTTCTGACAGCTTCTGCTGTCACAAAAGAATTTTTTGCTTTGTGCTTTGCAACATAAAAGCTTGATGCGCCTCTGGCTACAGTACAGAGGTATATGTAATGTAGTGATATTTTTGGAGACTTATTAGTAGGTGACATTTATTAATATAAACCAAATGAAAATGTGATTTAACTATGTGAGGGATGTTTTAAAACATTTGTATATAAACTGAAGGAATAAATAGCCACATAAGAAATACTTATACTTAATGTTAAATCTGTCTCTCATTTTATGTAAACTTCATGTTTTTATGAGAAATAAATTCTTTGAACCTTATATTGAAACTCATTTTTAAGTAAATATTTTATTGACGCCAATTTTTTTACAAATAAGTATTTTTATTTTTTGGCTATTTATTAAATTCATCCTTACTCATACCGAGTCCATACTTTGTAGTTCCCAAAGATAGTTATGTGGTATAACACCGCTAAAATATGTAGCCCTAGGGCAGGCCCCTGCTGTCACACTACCTTCTATTATTTAATGTCATCGCTTAGTTTGGTTATTGTCGAGAAATGTCGATAATTAAAGTTGTATGAGTTTAGCGCGTGAGGTACAAAACGCGATGGGCCCAAATTTTAATTTAAAATAGAGTCGATTCATTATGTCCATCAGGCATTTTTGATGTCCCCACTGCTGGGGCACAGGCCTTCCTTATGGGTGGTAAGGAGGATGGGCCATAACGCACCACGCGGGCCCAATGCGGATTGGTGAGTGTTAACGACTGCAAATGCAGCCGGGACCAACGACTTAACGTGCCTTCCGAAGCACGAAGGAGCTCGAGATAATAAATTTTTGGTCACCCATCCCATGACCCACCCTTGCGAACGTTGTTTAACCTCCGCAATCGCTGGGCCAGGCGCTAAACCACTGCGCCACCGAGCTTCTCAGTGCTTTAGTGATGTTTAAATTGACAGTGATTGTACTATAGTAGAATATGAAATGTGACATTATTGTATTTTGATTTTTAAATGATTTGTAAGTACATTTTTTAATACGCTCTTAGTAATGAGTATCATGTAACAATTAGAATGCCAACAAACATCTGATAGCTCGTACGCGTTTCGTTTCTTTAATAATAGGTATTTTTTGAAAAAAATGGTACTTTTGAAATTTTTTACACACGTGCAAGAAGGGTAATAATTTTTGCACGTAATTTGTGAGGTTTTTTGAGTTTGTAAATAACTACTCTTACTTTAAAATTAAACATAAAAACAAAAAAGACATATCAACATTGACTATACTTTTTTCTCAACCCTCCGTCCATTCCATTAGTCGTTAATTAGCGATAGTTAACCCTACCTGGATAACAATAATATCGAAATATCGCGTGCGTTCGTCGATAGTTAACTTAACCCATTATACGCCGCTGGATAATTGCTTCATAGTAAAGGGTTAAGCCTGATAATGCGAACGATTGGTACAAACGACCCAGGAAATTGATGTTTTCGGTTTTAATCGGTATTAATCATTCTACGTGTTACATTTTTAAAACATTTGCTTTTTATACAAATAACTTTATCCATGGCACCTTCCATTCAAAAAACGTAAATTCTATTCTTTGATAGGTACAATTTCTAGCATAATTATTTTATTTTATTTTATTGTATTTGGGAAATTAACAGACAAATAACTTAATGTATAAGACTATGGATAATCCTATGCTAATTAAAAATTTCCACAAAATGGCATATTTTCCTTACAGTTTTTTTACTTAACTGGAAAAAAGGTGACAATATGGCGGGCGCACTAAAACGCTAACGAAGTCAGCGTGTGAGTTTTTGGCGCCATTTTGTCGGGTTCAGTTCGGTGGCTATTTTAATTATTTGCAAATTGTTTTATATTGGATATTGTGTCTTAAAATTGGTTCACTTTTGTGGTACAAGTGTCTAAACATCTGAACAATATGTGGGATAATTGAAATAGGTGCGATCTTGGTTGTGTGAAGCTGAGACTTTTATTGTATCTAGTGGTGACTACCTCGGTAGAACTTACCGAGTAAACTGTATCGATATATTTGATGCCAAATGAGAAGCATTGGAATACGATGCACCCGCATTCTAATGTAAACTGAAACAATACCACTGAATTATTTAACACTTGACACTGGCAAAAATTACTCCCTGAAGAGGAGTAGATTACCATAACAAAAATAAGAAGAAGAAGAAGTCAGTCGTAACAAACGTCAAGATTGAAGTATAGAACCCATACTCTATATTTTTTTTCTCTCTGTGGATTTCAAATGTGACAGATGGCAGTACAATCACGCTGTACTACTCGGATAAAGCTGAAGTGCTTCGAGCAACACGGCTTCTTCGGGACGAAGCCGACGTTGCTCTAAGCTAAAGTGTAATGGCAGATAGAGGTAAGATAGCCAGTTCCTCAGTGGTGAGGATTCCGGGTGTGGTGCGCTTACACTTTCGTCTCTTAGCATCAGGTGAGGTGAAGGCCAAGCACTATCCCGTCGTGAATAAGACTAAATTATCAACGTCGTAAGAAAATTTATTACAGGTATTTGCGGGTTCTGCAGTCAAGAAACTGTATCAAATATTTCTTGTTATTATTGGTTCGTTATTTTTTACCGTTTAATTTAATGTTACTAAGATGTGTAAGAGGAGCTCGGTGGCGCAGTGGTTTAGCGCCTGGCCCAGCGATTGCGGAAGTTAAGCAACGTTGGCAAGGGTCGGTCATGGGATGGGTGACCAAAAAATTATTATCTCGAGCTCCTCCGTGCTTCGGAAGGCACGTTAAGCCGTTGGTCGCGGCTGCATTTGCAGTCGTTAACACCCACCAATCCGCATTGGGCCCGCGTGGTGGGTTATGGCCCATCCTCCTTACCACCCATAAGAAGGCCTGTGCCCCAGCAGTGGGGACATCAAAAAATGGCTGATGGACAAGGTGTTTCGTTTTAACAAGTCACTTACGAAGCTGTAATTAAAACTTATTTTTATTTGAGGAGATTGTTCATTGGAAAAAAATATTTAAAAATAATAATAATCAAAATATTTATTTGCGGCCTACATATTTCTAAAAAAATATGAACGTTATTCCAATTGAATTTGTTTAAATTTTTCCATATTATAAATACCGTCATTATCAATATAATCAAATAATGAAACGACAGAATTTTGTAATTATTTTTTAATAGACGTTTTAACCCTCAACCAGCGATATCAGGGATAAAGCGACCCCGCCTTCCGCCCGTTTATTAAAATTGACAACGACACACCTGCGTGGAAGGGTTATTGTGTATTTTAGTAACAGAGGGTTAACGTTCGATGTCTGTATTCGTAAATGTCGATTAATTTACTTAATTATCTATATTACTAGTGTTAATCAAAATCTGACTTAAATGTATGTATTACATGATTGTCCCGAACCAATAATAAACCTATAATATAGGTTATTATGTAATCTAGAAACTATAATAAAAAAACTTAGCTAGCTCTTTAGTTTAGTGATTGTCAGTTAAGAAATAGTTTATATTAGTTATTATTTAAAAACCGGCCAAGTACGATTCGGACTCACGCACGAAGGGTTCCGTACCAAAAACGGCAAAAAAAAACCAAGTTGGTTGTATGGGAGCCCTAGGTACTTAAATATTTATTTTATTCTGTTTTTAGTATTTGTTGTTATAGCGGCTACAGAAATACATCACCGTCTAGCTATCACGGTTCATGAGATACAGCCTGGTGACAGACAGACAGACGGACAGTGGAGTCTTAGTAATAGGGTCCCGGTTTTAGGTACGGAACCCTAAAAACGGTGATGTCAAAAATTTCGATAATTTTTAGTTGGAAAATTACTTGATTTGTCAATCATTAAAGACAATACATATAATAACTAATGCCATATCACACTTATACAGGGAGTTGAAATGGAAAAAATAATGATATAAGGGCGACCGCTAACGATGTTAGTTCGCGAACAATCGTTTGTCATCTGGAAATGTGGTATACGTTTGTGTAACGCTTCAATAGTGTAATTTGTACGATGTGCAAAAAAATTAGTTATATTAAAAAAAGTCATTTCAATTTCGAAAAATAATGTTTTTAGGGGGTTTAACTAGTCTAGAAATAACCATTGAGATAACATTAATTGTTATTGTTCTGTTTAAAAAGTTAAACCTACGAGTGTGATTTTCAATCAATGTTATTTGTTCACATCGCCAATATTTTCATACATTTAAAAAAGTCATTGATTTTATTTTTGAAAAAATGATTTCAGGGGGTAAATTAATATAGTCTATAGAAATAACCATGAGATAACAATTGTTATTGTTCTGTCTAAAAAGTTAAACCTACGAGTGATTATAAAAAAGTTTCATTTAGTAAGTGTCTTTTGATGAAGAAAAAGTAATAATTAACTTTTTTGATCAATGTTATTTGTTCACATCGCCAATATTTCCATACATTTACTAATTCTATACACCTTCCTTGAAGTATATTCTAATATTTAAATAATGCTAAAAGACACCAGCCTTCTTTTTAACCGACTTCAAAAAAAGGAGGAGGTTCTCAGTTCGTCTGTTTTTTTTTTGATGTATCGTACCAATAAAAATGAGTTTTTTTTCTGACCCTACTTGTGTATAAAAACTAAACGGGCGTTACAAGCAAAGTTGCATCATTATCGAAAGCTCTGGAAGCCTCTTAATCGGAGAATATCTCCGCTTGGGACAACTGCTACCATCAAAACTCGATATAAGGCTGCCTTTTCACAAGAAATATTGTCCTACGTAGTTAAGACACGGACTCTACTATTTAGGGTCAATTACAAAGTGGAGCTCGGTGGCGCAGTGGTTTAGCGCCTGGCCCAGCGATTGCGGAAGTTAAGCAACGTTCGCAAGGGTCGGTCATGGGTTGGGTGACCAAAAATTTATTATCTCGAGCTCCTCCGTGCCTCGGAAGGCACGTTAAGCCGTTGGTCCCGGCTGCATTTGCAGTCGTTAACACCCACCAATCCGCATTGGGCCCGCGTGGTGGGTTATGGCCTGTCCTCCTTACTACCCATAAGGAAGGCCTGTGCCCCAGCAGTGGGGAGATCAAAAATGGCTGATGGACACAAAAAAGCATCGCGAAGAGGAACGAACATCGTACGGTTGACGATGTTCGTTCCTCTCCGTGACATTATTAATAAATAAAGATCAAAATCAAGTTAGATCAATGAACATCGTCCGACTATCGTGTTTCTATTTTGTAATAGGGCTTCTTTTATTTTATTTTTTTAATAAGCGAACGTTAAAATATAAGATACCTAGTTTCATGGTAGGGGACACCGATCGCAATGGACTCTCTATCATCGTCTAAATTATTTATAGACCAAACTTTGTTATTGTTTTTCGTTATAATTGGGATCATAACTTAGGGAGGACATCGCTTAGGAAACTTCCTAAAGTTGTGTGGGGAAGTTAAGCTGTTTCCTATCAACATACTTTGTGTTTGAAGCTGCGGAACAAAACATATTTTATACGTAGCACTTCAAGTAAATATTTTGAAATAGACTATGACATTTTTTAAATAATTTTACTCTGAGAAAAAAAAAGCATTTTAAACAAAACAATAATTTTATAATAATAAAGTAAAAAACAATAATAGTATTAATGATATTATATTAATAAAGTATAGTTTAATAATAAAATTATACTTTTTTTACGTAAGAGAGAGACAAAATAAATATTAGACAATATCACAAACATAGCTCTGATTCCATAGTACGTTAATAATTAAAGCACTTGTGTTATGGAAATCTGAGATAACAGTGGAACTACAAATACCCAGACCTGAGCCAATCAATATAGAAGGCTAATTTCCAAAGCCGGGAATCGAACCCGGGACCTCAAAGATGGCGACACCTTGAAAACCGAAGTACAAACCACTCGACCACGGAGGTCGTCGTGATGAGTGAGTGAATGAGTGAGTGATTTACACTTTTATATATATATAGATTGTAATTCTAATACACAACTAAAAAAAAAAACTTATCTTGGTATTTTTAGGTCGGTTTCATTACATTCTATCGTAGCCACTGCTAGAAGCAGATAGCAAAACTGCTAAAAGTGGCCGTTTTTGATACATTTGCTTCTACTTCTACGAATGACTACGAGGGAATGTAGTGATTACCTTCTAAAAAATACTAGACGATGAGCCCTAAAAAGTTTTACTAAAATCCTTTTCTATTAACAACTTATTAAATAGAAACCTCTGAGGGAGCCACTTTCGGCCGGGGAATCACCTTAACAATTTTGCAGATCTAACAACATCACCCAGAAAAGAAAACCACCAAAAATATTAAACAACCAATACATCAAAAGAGCTTATCACCAAACTCATTCGCGATTCCCATTTCGGTCGATTACATAAATGTCGCCGCGAAAATTCAGCGCATGCGGAATCATAAATTCTTCAGAAAAACCGTCGGCATCTCTTTGATGATGCTAATTTTTTTCCCTACTGATATTAAGTCATGTTTAAGGCCGTCATTACCCTTAATAGTAATAGATATTTTATTTCGACGCGTCGCTGTAGGGTGTTTACACAATATTTGGGGGTTTAATTTTGGTGTTGAGAGACATATTTGTTTTTTTATTGTCAAGTAATTATATTATTGTTTATTCGATACGTCTATTATGATATATTTTTTATTATTATTACAAAATAAAGCTGTTTTAAACACAGATGTAATGACAAATTCGAAAGGGAGTGCCAGTTCTTAAAATAATGCTTTAGTGTCCGGCAATGAAACTAGAGATTCACACACGAACAATCTTTACTCGATCGAAGTAATCCAAATAAGTACAAAAAAACGGCGTCGGCGTCGTAGCGCGCGGCGTCGATGCGTGCTCACAAAGTACGGCCCTCGGGCGACTGACTTTAAAAAATGGCTGCTCTGCTAGCCGCAACGCAGGCGGCGGTCGGCAGAGGGGCGCGGGGTATCGTACGAGAGGGGGGTGGACAATATTGACAACGTTACAATGCATTTATAGAAAAGGCCATATATATAATAGTTATACAAAATTTACAGTTAAAAAACTATTAAGAAAATAAAATTCACCTTATGGCTTCTATGAATGTAATCCATGCTCAAGTACAAATTATAGAAAATTTAGCGAAAATATCATTTATTTTAAGAAGCGTAATATTTTCGTACACGCTTCATATCACACGTGACCAGAATAAGACCCCTGATACATTTGCCGTTCGTTAATAGGTTTTCCCTTCACAAAGCGAATCTTAGCCTATTTATTATGCGGTTGATATTAAAAACTCTGAGCCAATGTTATCCTTACAAAAACGGTCAAGTTTGAGAGGAGTTTTTGAATCTATAAGGAAATAGATGAAAAAAAATTCATATTATAAGTGTCAGTGGTCGTAAAAATGGGTTTTACAGCGAAGTTCTAATACAACGGGATTCATGTAGTAAATAATAAAACAAAATTAAACTAAAATATATAAGAAGTATGCTAATAAAACAAGTGTCAGCTAATTAACGTTATAAACAAAATAAAGTTCCGAATTCTTTATCGATTCAGGTTTATAAAAATAATACATCCTATTATAACCCCATCGTTAGAATGTGTCGTACATATAATGAATGAATCCGTGTTCATAAAAACCTAGATGTCTTCAATAAAAAAATCTCACTTTATTAAAAATCTGTTTCCGAGCTTCTTAATCTAAAGTTATTCTTAAAATAAGCTTTTTTTGTAGTGTTAATTTTTTGTATTTTTTTTTTAATGATTGCGTAAGTTTATAATTATAATGCTGTGTACGCTAATTTTGGATTATTGTCTTGTCTTATCCATTAGTAAAGTTTATAAATAATTTATAAAGTCATTACAATAATTATTCTTGTAATGACTTCAATCTGTAAATGTACCTACAATATAAAATAAAAATAAATTAAATTATTACTGAAATCTAATTATTACCGAGAATTGCATTGTACCATTATAAACTTATTATAGATCATAATTGATTTAATACAGAAAAATAGTTGCGTCTAATAAAGCTGAAAATCAGCAAATAAATACAACATGTTTTTTGGTAACTCAAAACCTGAAAACGAAATGTAAAGCTGAAAGAAAAAAAGTATTGCAACCACCAAATTGAGAAAAAAGTTTGAGCCGCTTCATAATATTTTACAATCGTTCGAAATACATAACTTTGTATGAAACAGCTGTTATTTTTTTCGCGATTTCATGGTTGTTTCCATACAAAAAGTTGTTCAAAGTAATCAACTCTACAAAAAGTTTTCAGATTTTCTATGAATAAAAATTAACATTGAAGACACAAAAGAACATTGCCAATGTTGTGTATACCTATAGTTGGTTTATATACTGGAACAATACCTTTATTTCTTTGAACAAAAATATTTGTATATGCAACAGCATTATTATTATTATTTATTTAAATAATTTATTTAAATAATAACAGTGTATAGAAAGATCTATTAGTTCAAAGAAATTTTTCCTTCAAAGGAACCCTGAAAATATTCAGGATCGTCTTTGTGCCTCTTTATGGGTCTGTCACAGTTTGTTTACGGTTGTTAATGGTCGAAAAAAAAGTTCACGTTAAATTTGACCCCACAGCTTTTAAGGTATTGAGCGAGACCCCCGCAATAATAGTATTTGCATGAAAAAGGCGCCTTTTAACTTGTGGAGTTTCTGATAGAATGGTACAGACGGCGATTATTATGCTCAGTGGATGGTATTAAAATTCTGGATGGAATTGAGATATTTATGTTATTTTTTCTGAAAAAGTTAATTTGTAGCAAAGCGATAAGTATTTTGGCGAAAGAATAAATGAAGAAGAATAAATAATATTAGTCATATGCTTAATAATACTTACATATGCTCACGTCAATTGAGCTATCAATACTTTCGTCTTACTATTATATTATGACCAGCGTCTTTGAAAAGATAAAAATAATTCCAAATAAACTTATGAGTTAAATATTAAGTTACTTAATAATTGAAAAAATACTAGAAAAATCGATTTTCTCTAGTATTTTTTCAATTATATTAAGTAACTTAATATATAAAAAAGCATTGTGAATGCTAAAATCTAAAAAATCAATATTATGAGTTAAATCTGGGGTGAATTAAAAAAAGGTTTTTTTTAATGTGTAATTGGGTGTAATTTTATATTTTTATCAAGAATAGAATAATATATTTTAGTTATACCTATCATATTTATAACATAATTCATAATTATTAAACCCTTAGAATAAAATATGTCGATTATCAAAGATTAACCATACTTTAAGCAAGCTTAAAGCAAGCGGCACAATACAATCGTTATTAGGCGTTTTAAAATCAAAATCCAATTATTGCAAAATATTGATTGCTCTCTCCGCAAAAACAAAACACAACCTAACCCCCTAATGCGAGTGTGTTTTAAAATTCGGTATGCGCGCTCCGCGGTCTGTAAGACCATCACATTCGCACCATATTTATCACTGGATCAGAGTCGGATCCGAATAATGTTCGAGCCAATATTTCACCCGTTCACGTCTCAATAAGCACTGAAGCCGCCATGGCTGTATATCATCTACGAGAAAGGGGATGGAAGGGTTTGGATACGATATTACTTGGTAAATGTTTAAGTTTGCTATAAATTTTAAACGTGTGCGATGCAGTGTGCTAAGAATTTCGGGTAAAACAATGGGTATTGTGGCACAAGTACTATCAGTTGCCAACATTTTGATCTAAGTCTTGACATGTTTTTTAAAAACTACGATTGACTTAATCATCTTAACTATGTTATGTCAAGTTTTTCAGTTATTCTTAAGATTATTATCAATTTTACGATATGCATATCAGGCATTTTTACAAGCCTTCCTTAAGGGTGGAAAAAGAAGACGGGCCATAACCCAACACGCGGGCCTAATGAGGATTGGTCGGTAAATATGACGATATACCCATGTCCATAAGGCACGCAAAACATCCCTTCCAATCACATCAGAAATACATTACTTAAAAGGCAGTTTAAACTACGACATGTGGAAGAGAAAAATGTGGTACAAGTTATAAGGTTATGAAACATTTTATAAAAAAAATCGAGTGCTCTTTTATAAAATTGTTCTATTTACTAACATTTACTCATTAAATAAAACACTTTTAACGGATACTAGCGCAAAGTACTTTCAATAAAACCGCGCTAGTATCCGTTAAAAGTGTTTTATTTCATGTCTAGTGAGCGCGTAAGCTTGAGAAGTGAATATTTACTCATTAATTAACATGTTTTTTAATACATTACATTAACTAATATTACACGGAAGAACTCCAGGAAGTAGAGCGATTGCGGAAGTTAAGCAACGATCGCAAGGGTCGGTCATGGGATGGATGACCAAAAATTTACTATCTCGAGCTCCTCCGTGCTTCGGAAGGCATGTTAAGCCGTTGTTCTCGGCTGCATTTGCTGTCGTTAACACCCACCAATCCGCATTGGGCCCGCGTGGTGGGTTATGGCCCGTCCTCCTTATCCACCCAATAAGAAAGGCCTGTGCCCCAGCAGTGGGGACATAAAAAAAATGGCTGATGGACTGGACTAATAATTAATTGCGAGAAAATATTTTTTTTTTTATTTCAAATGGGTTTAGTATTGATCCCAATAAAAAAAACTCTATAATATTTTTCTTTTTACAAGCCAGTAATTAAATTTTCTCACACTACTACCGTTTGGTAGGTATTTTAGACCATTTTTCTAGTATTATAATTAATTACTATCAATAAAAACATACATTCCGCTTTTAACATACACCAAAATGGAATTAAACAGACAATAAAACAACGTCGAGCGGGCGAGTGTTAAATTTGTCACGCAGAATTTGAGCGCCCGATCGACAGGGCCTCTCAGACCCGTCGCTGCCATCTTAGGGTTATAAAAAATGCGATTTCCGGATAAGTACTACTGATTTATTGTCTTTTGACATTACGCAATGGGTTTGGGAATAATATACCTTTTTATTAAGACTGGGTTTATGTAAAACTGTTTGAATATTCGGTAGATTTGGAAAAATCTGTGTTGTTAAGTATAAATTACAGTTATAATAAGCTACTTTCTTTTTCTTGTTATTGCCTTGTCTCTACTGTCGTCAGTTGTGGATCTTTTTAATCATTCAAGAAATTCAATGGTCATCTAGAGGTAGAACCACAAGTGCTTGCGATGTAGTTGTGGTATTTATGTACATACCAAAGACTACACTACAACGACAACATATGGGATGGGTGGACACTAATTTATATGACAACTAGCGGCTGCCTGCATATTCGTCTTCGAGAACAGTTATTTTTCTATCCCTGTCTTTTTTTTGGGATGAAATACAACCTATTACTTTTCTGCTCCTTTGACAAAGTGTATGCAAAATTTCATGATGATCGGTTGAGTAGTTAAGGCGTGAAAGCGTAACAAACACACTTCCGTATTTATAGGGTAAGGTAGTATAGTATCGGACCCATTTTCTTTTTAACAAATAAGTCTCGAAATTAAAGGCAAGAAAAAAAGAGCGCATCTCGCCATCAAAGTTTAAAGTTTGGCGAGTGATTTTTGAATTGTATTTCTTTTGGTAACTATAAAAAAAACCCCATTTTATTTAGTAATCGTGCTGTTTTAACTTCATTTGTTATATGCTTATAACTAGTTAGTAAAAAGTAGTTATCTTTACGAATAACTGATTTATAGCATTACCTACACACATAGCGAAACACTTCAATTCAAATATGAATATAAGATTCTTGTTTCAACTGCAAACTACATTAGTCGTGTCAACGTCACACTGACACAAACGTCAGCTGTCACAGTGACATAATCGCTTGATGATAGGCTGCAGCTAGTTCCGATAGGCGATGCGAATGCGATTTGCGATTTGACGATAATTCGATATCAATTAACGTGGCAGTCTGTTGCGGACTCTGCAATGTTTTGATGATTTGGTTACAATATCCATAGTCAGTCAGGGACTTAAAATCTGAAACGCGATCATTAGTAAACAAACTAGATTAGAATATAATAAAATAATGTTCTTTTAGTGATGTCTAAACCAAATAATGTAGTTAATGTTGAAAGAAAGATTTTCGATTATGGAGAGCGAGATTTAAAGATTCCAGATAAATTTCAATTAAATCACTCTCCACGTCATATTATACGAATTCTGTTCTATTTTATATTAAACCAGAAGGTGTTGTCTGGAACTTGTTAAATTTAATTGTAAAAATAAGTTAAGTAATTTTTAAATTTAAATCTTAATTGTTTGTTGTGTTGAGTGTGATCGATGCTATGAAATGTATCATTATTTAGTGATAAATTACCATATAAGTTTGCATGCTGTTGAATACGGCTAAATAGGCTTTAAGAATCTTATCCCTTATTTTATATTAACACCACATTTATGTATCACCCTATTTATGGCAAATAAAGAAATTTGTAATAAGAAAAGAGTCATAATACTTTCATATCTTACAATACACAACAAAATACAAATAACTTTCCATCGATCCAACGATTACAACAAATCAAACAAACAAATTCGAACACAACCCAGGAATATCCATGCCGTTTAAAAAGACGTTTCGCCTTCACCCCTCATTGAAACCCATAGATATGTATCTTATAAAAAACATCTCAATGCGAGCGGGGAAATTGGCCCAATCGTCTCGAATATTGCCGATCCGCCAAAAGATACGCAATAAAATAACGCTATAAGTGCTATTGCTATTGGAATGAGGAAAGTGGCGTGTTTTTTTGTGAATATCAATTTCTTTTTTTTTGTTTTGGTATAATCACATAAAAGGGATTTTATATGTTTTTGGTATTAACCAATTTGACATGCTTTAAACTATAAAAGGCTTTTAGTACCTTCCCACTCGCATATAGTGAATGGTATTATCAATATGACAGTAGATTTTAACTCTGTGATGGTTCAGTGATGGTTCATCATAAAAATAATCTTATGTTCAGCAATCTAACATTTTCCATTCGATTCAATAGATTGAGTCAAAAATTTACAATAGTACATTATGCGACAAGTTAGCTTAGGTTGCTCATTGCACACAAGGCTGTGGGTTGCAGCCCGAGCCGCAGGCGAGGGCGTAACTCAGCCTAATGTGCAATAAGCAAGAGCTCACGAGTTTCATACGACGTTTTTTGCTAGGAAAAAACAAAGCTAGGAAAAAACAAAGTAATTTACCACACAGCAACAAATACGACAAAAACAAAATATGATAATTATGGGAAAAGGCGCGCCGGTTTTTTTTTGTTTTTTTTTCACACGCCCAATGCAAGAATATTTTGCGAACAAAGGGGTGAGTGAGCATACAGCCTACTTCAAAATTATAATTTTAAGTGATAAAATGCAAATATTTTATAACAAAATATTGTAAATTATGAATAATTTGATAATAATAAATATTTGTTTGACTTAATTAAGGACTTACACATTTATTTATTCCAAAAATGTAGGTATATGAATTTTCAGCAGCATAAAACCTCTTTGTTGTAACTAAAAAAATAACTGTATTACCCGGCTAAATTGGGAATGCTCTGTTTACTCGCATAGAACTTGCAGTAGGGTACTAATTTAACTTTGTAGGGTTAATTCTATTACGTACTAGTGTTTTATATACATATTATTGCACGCGTTTGTTATAGCTCGGTTTATGGCCCTAAAAGCTCACTTTACGAGCAAGTGTGTTGAAAAATACTTTTTAAAACCATTTCATCCAACGGAGCGACTGAATATTCACTATAATAAGTGGTAGTAGCTGTTGTATTCGTACTTTTCAGGACAGGCGAAGGTCTAAGCCATACTGCCAATTTTTGATCACTCTAATAAATAAAATGGGCAGCTCAGATTAAAACAACCTTCAAGTAAGGAGTTTGTTTCATTGATAACTATACACAATGAGGAGCTCGGTGGCGCAGTGGTTTAGCGCTTGGCCCAGCGATTTGGGAAGTTAAGTCATGGGATAGGTGACCAAAAATTTATTATCTCGAGCTCCACCGTGCTTCGTAAGGCACGTTAAGCCGTTGGCCCATCATCCTTTCCACACATAAGGAAGGCCTGTGCCCCAGCACTGGGGACATCAAAAAATGGCCGATGGACATACACAATGTCTTGTAGACCTAGACAGCAGTGGCGAATGGTCCATACAAAATGATTCCCATCGGCTTACCTTATAGAAATCCGACAAAAATCTTTCAAAAACTAAAAACCATTAAAGTATTGCCATGCAGCGTTAACATAGTACCCCACAAACAAATGAAGTAATATACAGGCACGTTTCAATCAGGCTACATATTGAAACTTTTCCTCCCTAAATTCAACCCCACTGTAGCCACCCACAAAATTACGACACGTTAAAAATAAAAATTCACAATCCATAAGGCACAGACGATTATAGAAGAGAAATGGTTACAGATCGTAGACTACCAATAAAATTGAGATATCAATAAGGGAGAGCTTCGGTATAAATTTAAATACATGCAACATTTAATAATAACTGGGAGGGGATCGAGGTTAGCGGAAGAATTGAGCATCTTTGGAGAAATATTGGATACTGTTTTTTGGTTACAAAGAGTATTTGTAGCGGTTTTTATTTGTTAAGAATAAAACTTGGAAAGATGCACGATGGGTATGAAACAGCTTCAGTGTGTTGACCAATGGCAATAGGCATGTTGAATATTTTTTTATTTTATGTTACATAAATTACCTCTCAAAAAAAGAAACATTGGTAAAAGAATTAAGTCGCTTGCATGAAAACTGCCCGAGATATCACAGTGTGAAATCACACAAATGGACAAATGCCCAAAAACGCTCCATTCTTACGGCTACTAAGTGATGACGTCACGCCTTGCTAGTTTGTATGCAACGCGTTGGAAATTTGTTCGGCAGCAATATTGTGTTTATCAAAATAGTTTCTTAGACAAATTTGCTATACATTTTACGGACTAATTAAAGGTATCATTTATTTTAATAAATTTTATACTTTTTAAATGGACTTGTCCACCCTACTTTGAAGGGTCATAAAATAAATAATATGCGATATATAAAACCAAGAGGTATACAAGCTACTCTAAAAGTTTTAATATGTTTACGATTTTTATTAGTATTTCGTTATTTTATTCATTAATCAACATCCCTATTGTTGGTTAATGCAATCAATGGTGAATATTAATTTGTAGAGTAGGTATTATGGTCAATTTCTTACAAAGAATTTGGCAATATTATGGTAAATTCTCAGAACAATATCTGAGGGTGAAGTTTATTCGAGTGACATTTAAACAACATACAAAAATATATGAAATTGACGAATACGAAAACTGAACAGTTTGAGAAACTGGCGAATTAGGGAACCTGACTAGTGATAACCCGATCCAAAATAGGGACAGGAATTTAATTTTTAAGTATCTTCGGTCTACTTTTTAGATTAACTGAAGGAATTCCAAGAACTTTACGTATCTATAATAAGAAGTATGGTTGCATTTTTATTTTCAATCTTAAATTCTCGAAATTGAAATCTGAACTCTTAAATATTGTGTAGACCTCTTAAATGTACTGATTAATTCTTGTACTCATTCGTTGTTCGTTGTTATTCAATAGTCCAAAAAAACATCTTAACTCTTTAGTACATACTTAGCGAATTCAATGTAAATTATTATAAGTGGAAACTTTTTTGGCAAATGAGTTAGTATATATTAAGTCATTACTATGTAATGTATAAGGCTGTTTGTTTCCCAATAAAAGATAAATAAATAAATAAATAAATGGTCAAATACAATATGGGTTCTATCTACGTTCCTAATTTATAAAACCATTTGCAGCCTAAATTCGACAAATCATGCATCTCGTTCCACGACCCTGTTATTATTTCCCCTCTCTCTCTTACACGTATGTTTTGAGCATAGATTTATGAACGATATAATTCCGCAATTTTCGAAGCCAATGTTTCGTTGTGAGAGGCGTGCGTACAGAATCGACGACCGGCGGCGTCTTTTTGCACGGTTTATTCACGTTAAGGTTAGTAAATTAGACGCAGAAGTAGGAAAAAGTGACAATTTGGCTTATTGTAGATAGATAGATAGATACATCGTTTATTGCTGCTTTTTAACACACATATAACATAATTTACAGCAATTTTTAAAAATACATAATATTTTTATAAGAATAATCATAATACTATTTTATGAAGCAAAAGAAGTGTGCAAGGATCGTAGCAGGTGGCGATCCATAGTCTCTGCCTACCCCCATGGGAAACAGGCGTGAGTATATGTATGTATGTATGTATTTTTTAGGCATTCATAATGCTATATTTATATTAAGATAATTAATTTACTAGAAAAATGGACCCACCCGTAGCACCTCAGACGGGACTCGAACCCGCACCAATGGGATTCCGGCCCAATGCACTGACCAATTTATGCTACCGAGTCGCTGGTGGGAGCGAGCGGTGATCTAGTACTTTTAACGTTTTCGCTGGTATTAGTACACCATACCAATTACCACAGTATTAACTTATTTTGCTGAAATTCAGAAATATATTGGGCTACATTTTGACGGTCTAGTTTTGTGATTTTAACGGTAAGGTAAGTTTTTTAATTGAAGTGTAAAAAAAATATAAAAGCTATTCTTCAATCTCCAATTTTATATTCATAGAGTATCCAATATAAAGACAGAAGTTCAAGTACATATTCAACGGAAAGTCGGAAACGTCGTATCATGGGAGAAATCAAACGCCGGAAACGGAAAGGAGCGTATTTTTCGAATTTGAATTTCGAACTCGGAGTATTTCCGGCGCGGGAACTTTTATGAGAAGTGAGATTTAGCAGATTTTCACTATAATATAGTTGAGTACTTACTTAAAATTTTGAATGAATCACTTTTAGACTAGCATTTAGATGAGATGATTTAGATGATTATCCATACTAATATTATAAATGTGAAAGTAACTCTGTCTGTAGATTAACTTTTCAAGGTTGAACCACAAACCCCATTTTGATGAATTTTCGTAAAGTTAGGTGGGACGATGTCGAAAGACAAACGCTATTTTTTGTCGTGAAAATAAATATTGAAAGGAGGGAAATAAAATAAAAAAGTTTGTAGAGACCTGGAACATTGTCCTCGTGGACGAAAAAAAAAACTCCAAAAACACGCATATCATATTTATCAAAGTTTTGTGATTTTTAATTGGTTGGACTTATATACTTACTACCTGGCCTATACCCAGCAGTGGGTGTCGTGCGGCTGATATGATGATATACTTACTATAAAGAGTATTGTTATAAAAAATATATTATATATTTAAACTAAGTATAATAAATCGTCCGTCCCAAAGCCGATTGACCTTTTTCGACCACCATTTCTCCAGAAAAGAGAGTAAAAGGGAAAAGTCTCCAGATGAATACGCGAAATCGGGTAGCAAATGTGAAATAATAAATTCTGGGGAACAACAAATTCAATATAAATAGTTGAGAGGGATGCCCTCAAAAATCCCTTGCACGACTATATTTATCCGTATTACTGAGGGATGGGTTTATACAATACCTGCAGCAACATTTCCTTTTATTAACTATATTTTATTAATATTAATTCATGTTATCCAGATGTAAAATGTTAGCATTACACTTGGTCGGATTCGCAGAAGGTCGGAATCTCATTTCGCCGGAAAACAGCCAAAAAGAAAAGTTTGAAGAGTACTATTAATAGTAATAAAAATAATTTATTTCTCTATTCACAATAAACAGCTTAGACTTTTATAACTCAATGGAAGGGAATAATCCCTGTAATAGGTTCAAGAGGTACCTACTGTGCGGATTGAGGAAATTTCAAATTTAATTCAATACTAATTATTACGAAATAATAATACCTAATTAAATTATATTTGGAAATAATAAAGTCATCAGAAAATATTGTACGGATTAAGCAAGTTCAAGATTGAAACGTAACAGTTAATAATAATTAATTACACTTTATTGCACACAAAAAAAATACAGAAAGTAGGACAATTACAAAGAAAAAACATACAAGAGGCGGCCTTATTGCTAAGCAGCATTTTCTTCCAGGCAACCCTTAGGTGGAAGATCCAATAAATAAAGATAGTACTAAAAGGGGAGTGGGGTGCAATTATAAAAGGATTAGTGCGATTGGAAATAAATATATCTAAATACAAATACAAATAAAACTAAAGGAGAATAAATTATATACGTAAATAGTCAGTCGGAAATAACAGTTATGCGTAAAGTATAGAAATAGAAATAAACTTTATTCGCAGTAATTGTGGTACAGCAGAGATATTAATAAAATGTTTAGACATCACAATTAGCCGTTTCCAGCACGCAAAAACTCAGTATAATTATAAATGGAAATTATAAAGAAATAAGATTATTATTAAGATAATAAAATATATAAATAATAATAAAGATAATAAAATAACAATCGTCATTGCAGTCGGGACGGGAGTACACACGAAGGTGAAGGTATGAAGGTGATATACCTATATTGCAGTTCCATTAGCGTCGACCAACTATAGGCAAAATAGTTTTATTCCTAGGTCTATCAAAAGCCTAAACGTGGTGTTGGGTGGGTGTGAGCTTGATGTCGACGTATTTAATTGTAGCTTAGATTCTTTTAAGCGAAAACTTATTGAATATCTATTTACTGAATAAGTTCATGCTGGTATGGTGAGCATTATACACACATAGCATTAAGTACTTTTATTTTGTTTAGATGGGTACATAACATTATTGTTTTGTAAAATTCTATATTGTTACTATAAGCGAAAACCTATAATTAGCTTATTGTTTCTTACGCTTTTTCTACACCTATTTGTACAGCCTGCTGCTGGTTTTCCATGAAATTAATAAAATAAATAAAAAATAAAATTAATATAAAAAATATTTTTGTCATTGGTTCCTTCTCCCATAATGCTGGCTTAAGAGAACCAAATCACTGTCGCGGTGAGCGGCATACATTACTCGGTATACATCATATATCACTCGCTCCACTGCCAAATGTCGGTTTGATGTGTCTGATGCGTCTTTCTGTGGTTCCGCGTTTTCTGTAAACAAATATGTTTGCGTTATTGTTATTGAAATGCTGTTCGCTATTTTGATCATATTGGGGCCTATTCAATAAACGTGACAAATTATCACTTGTCATTAACAATTTCATATCCATTGCGTTACCTAACCAATTAGGAAATACAAACTACTCATAGCTACACCGCAGTGTAAACCAAATATTTATAGGCCGTGCAGTGTTTCTTATCGGTTTTTCTCATTACAAGGTCTGCTAGAACAAGCTAGCTGATTCTGTGCGAAAAGAGAACCGGTGGCGTAAAATGAAACTCACATTATTAAGAGGATTGTCAACCACGGTGGTCTCCATACAAACGGCGATAACGTTTCCCACCCTCTAAACCTTAATCTACAGCAATGAATTTTTGGTATGTTTTTGAAATGCCTAAAAACTAGGGCTGTACGTTTTGAGTTTTAAAATATTCATTGTAGATTTGAAAATATTGGCACTTCTGTGTTTTGTATGAAATCACTAAAATGCAAATATTTCGAAATCTATTATAGATATTTAAAAAATCAAAACGTACAGCCCTAGTATTTAGGCATTTCAAAAAAATACCAAAAATTAATTACTGTAGGTTAAGGTTTAGAGGGTGGGAAACGTTATCGCCGTTTGTATGGAGACCACGTGGTTGACAATCCTCTTAAGGCAGAATCGGAAAACCTCCTGAAAACTTTATAGAACATGGTTACGTCATTATAGTGCGACTGTAATATATTGATATCTTGAAGCTCTGTTAATATTATGATGTTTTCAGATTCATTCTTATAAATGTTTATTTAATTTTACGCTAAGCTGGTTTTCTTTTCACACAGAATCAACAAGGGTACAGCATACCTGATCGTGAATGGTCTTGTTCTGTTGACCACCACAGACCATACAACAAATACTAAAAAGTCTATGGTGGCTACAGATGCGAAATGTTTTCAGAATGCCAAGTGCGCACCAAACGAATTCAAGAAAATACCTATTATACTTGTTTATGTATTATGTGCCTCTTACAAGATGGAATGATGGTCTGCTGAAGATCGCAGGAAGCCGCTGGATGTCGGCAGCGCTGGACCGATCGTCGTGAAGATTCTTGGGGAGGTCTATGTCCACCAGTAAGCTTCTTTGATGAATCTAATGAATACAAGTCCAAGACCATTCACGATCAGGTATGCTGTACCCTTGTTGATTCTGTGCCAAAAAAAAATCAGCTTAGCGTAAAATGAAATAAACATAATAAGAATGAATCTGAAAACATCATATTAACAGAGCTTCAAAATATCAAGATATTATAGTCGCACTATAATGACGTAACCATGTACTATAAAGTTTTCAGGAGGTTTTCCGATTCTGCCTTAATAATGTGAGTTTCATTTTACGCCACCGGTTCTCTTATAAATAAATATGTTATAAAAATTATGATTTCCGGATATATCCGTACCTATCCTGTGTGTGTCCAAAACTAGCTTAAACACTCGTTTATCATGTTCTTTATTGTTATTATGAATTAATATTAGACCTCGGTATTTAAAAAATGAAAAAAAATAGTAGTTTATGATACTGATGCATAATGAGGGGTATTAAAACATGAGTGTGTGTTTAAAAACCGAGCCGTAGGCGAGGTTTTTAATAGTATCACACTCATGTTTTAATACCTAGTTATGTGCAGTTTTATACACTACTTTATCTACACTCATACATTTGGGATTGAACCTACTAAATAAAAGATCAACGTTAGAAAAGAGAGAGAGACTTTGGTTGTATTAGCTATGTACCTACCTACCTTATTATAAGTCATTTCCTTAGCTGCATCTAAAATAATTTTGCAGTTAATTTTTTTTTCAAATTTTTAAGCAAGAATAAAAAACACCTACGAAATTCAGTACCTATAACAAAATTTAAAAATTGAAATGAAAATTCAAAACTTTTTTGTAATGCTCTAAAAATGGCGCGCATTCCATTAGAAAAAAAATGAGATGAGTCATAATAATATTTCATTGGGGAAAATATCGTTGTTTTTTTATATCACGGCACTACCTTCTTCTTGGATTTGCCCTGTATCGTAATGAGAAAAAAGTTACTTTATGATGCAGCTGACTGCATCGTAATGAGTTTTTTTTTAATTTTACCTATTCACGAAAAAAAAGTACGTATTTATATTACCTTTTTTGAATTCATATTTGGAACATTACGTTGTGAGTGTAGATAAATATCTTGACACATCAAGATTTGCACAAACTCAATCATTTTCGTCATACGACTTAACCAATTCAATTTCGACAACACAAAACAAACATGATACCAATTCCGCAGTATCACTTAAGGGCAAACGGTATTCGATGGGAGTTGCCATATTTAATATAGAAAAACTCAAATTTCCATACGAGTTGCCTCGGGCGGGTGACACTCGAAGATTCCCGCAACCAAACGCACAAATTACATTTGATTTTATTTTGCAATTTCTTTCTGATGGGCTCATCTTAAAAAACGACGTAAAAGGGTAGAAAAGAAACTCGGTCTTACGAAAAGGTGGTAAGGAAGATATTAGTATGAGTATTTTTTTCTTGGAGATTCTTCCGATGAAAATATACGAGGCTAAATTTGGAATAGGTCCTTTGAGTTAAAGTAGAGTTTTAGGTGAAAGAAAATGTGATCTAAAATTTTAGGGTTTTTGTAGTGTAATAGAAATCATGTGAAATTTTGTTCGACTAATAGCCAATTTTGGTGATTCATGGACACAAAAATATTGATTCGTTGTAGTGAATATCTCCAAAATCTAATTCACTTGAGAAAATTTTATGTTTCGAGGTCCCAGGTTTGATTTTTGGGCGGATATATGAAGATCGTCAATAAGTTTTACTGTTATAATGTTGGTAGTACCTTTAAAAAAGTTTGATTCTACAATTTAATAAAATGAGGGCTGTAGGCTCGATAGATGGCGTTGGTAAAAATGTATGTCTCAATGTATTTTTTTTACTAATCTTCAAAGAGTACTCAGGTAGGCAGGCAGATGTAATTCTAAAATGTTTCTCTTTAGGCTGATGTCAGCCAGTCAGTTGAAACATCTCTTTCCATCAACACCATCTTGTGAGGCAAATATTTACCTACTATTTTTATTTTTTAAATGTCACTTTGAAAAGCCCTCATTGTTAAATAAAGATGTAGAGGTTGGATTAACTTATTTCCATAGACATTTTTGTTGTGACGTTGCTAATCTCCAGCGATTATTAGGGCTAGGTGCGAATACCAACCCGCATGTTTTCGTGTAGATACGTGGCTAATGTTTGATTCTTGATGTATATCGAATGTGATCTCTCGCAGTAATGTGAGGGGTACACAAACGACGTGTGTTATTGATGTCTTTTTTTCTACTTACAGAGATAAACATGTCTGAACAACGCTGATATAACAAAACGGTTTCGACGTTTCTTAGGGGATTCCGACTTGCCGAAGATATTCAAATTCGTACCCTATTTTTTAAGTTTCATTCTATTTAGGAGCAATTTGAACTACTCAACTACTACTTGATTTTATTGGGTTGAGGTAAACTTTTTTACTGTTAACTTGCTTAAGGCGAGGCCAGTTCACGAAATTTACTCTTTCACTATGTCTTTAGAATAAGGTTGAATATTGCATAACTTTAATTGACGCTTCGTCAGAAATTTGACGAATTTTAGTACATTTTTATTGATTTCTGAAATACTGGATCATTTATTAAAAAAGTACTCGGTTATTGTGTTAGATCGATAAAAAAGCTATCCTTTTTGCATAAAAAATCATATTGATCACTGTCGTTGAAAATTACGAAATCTGACGATTTGAAATTTAGTTTTATAAGTTTTTATGGTGTTATTCAGGATTTTTTTACAGAGTTACCATGCCATTTTTCAATATTCTGTTCGGTTAATTTGCTTTTTTGTTTCTTTTTCAGTCTACAGTAATTTTTGTGAAGTAGAATTTTACATCAGTTCTTCACATTGGAAGTTCAAAAATCAGACTTTTCATCAGATCGTGAACTGGCCTCGCCTTAATAAGATCAAGAACTTGATGGCCAAACTACTTAATCAAATGCTATGAATCTTAGTAGAGGCATAATATAATAAATTGGTATTGCTAAAAGTGCTTGACGTACAAGTAAAGCATTTGTTTTCGAGTCTCTGATGTTCAAGGTTCATAATTATGTATAATAGTGCCCATAGTTATACATTTCTATGATACCTACTCTGATTCTATGGACAGCTGAGCCATAGATTTCTTAAGATTTTTTTTATTCATAGATACTATCACTTCTTAAAACATTAGTATAGTGTAGGAAATAAAGCGATCTTTTGTATGGAGACCCCAACATTCAATCCTCAGTCGATGAAACTTTGAAGGGATGTAATATAGTATGAACCAAAACCTACGTACAAATATCCAAAAACAAATAAAAATCTAATTTGGATAATTTAAAAAATATGTTTCATTTATGATACTTTATCATACTGTAAATAGTTTCGTCTACTGAGAATTAACCTTCCTTTCCTACACTGTAGTCATAAAAATTAAAAGTGCAAAGAATTTGAGTGGTGGCGGTGGCGCAGTGGTTTAGCGCCTGGCCCAGCGATTGCGGAAGTTAAGCAACGTTCGCAAGGGTCGGTCATGGGATGGGTGACCAAAAATTTATTATCTCGAGCTCCTCCGTGCTTCGGAAGGCACGTTAAGCCGTTGGTCCCGGCTGCATTTGCAGTCGTTAACACCCACCAATCCGCATTGGGCCCGCGTGGTGGGTTATGGCCCATCCTCTTTACCCATAAGGAAGGCCTGTGTCCCAGCATTGGGGTCATCAAAAATGGCTGATGGACTTACACCGTTTTAATATCAAAAACATGATTCTACAAGAAAACATAGAAAGTCGTGTGTAAATCTTTATGAAGCTGTCTCCCTGTCTTCCTCGATTTTTACAACTGTCGATTTGAGTCGTTTATGACGATGCGGCAGCGGCGGGTGTGGGATGATGCACTACCTTTGATGTAATTCGACGAACGAATGGCATTCTCTACTTTCTGTTATTGTGATATAAAATGCTGCTTGCTCTTGGAGAACAGCACTAACATTTGGATGGAACATATGAAAATTTATTCAGTGAAAAATAGGTAAATAAATCGGCGGAGAGTAGAGTAAATAAATATAAAAAATAAGTAGGCGTAAATATAATAAATAAACTACGTAAAAAAATACTAATGATTGTTTAAGATGATGAAAGTCGTTTTTCTTATGTGACATTTTCCGTTTCTCAAAGAGATATTACATAACTCTACGCCACCGAACATTCATTTTTTTTTAAAGTTTTCTATGTAAGTAACTAGTTTAATTTTGCCTTGTCGAACGAGAATCCAATACGCTAGAGCCAATAGACATACCAGTTCAAAATATGGTATTGTTGGCTTCAGAAGTAGGTAAAGAGTTGAGCATCATGTCACACCAGATATTGTACCTACATAGGAATTAGGTAGCAGTTTCAGGATTTTTTTCGCCATTGCTAGAGCACAGGTTTTCCATGAAATGGATTAGGAGGATAGAATAGTCCATATTGGGCCCGCATGGTAATCACCATGCGGGCCTAATGTGGACTGGTATGATAGTCCGTTTCCTTCAAGGGTTGAATTTTCAGCAATCCATAGTGATCGCCTAGTCATAATAAGTAAAACGAATTCCTGTGCAAAATTTTTAGTTGCCATTCTGAGTGGACCCTAATACTTTGTTCCTAGTTACCATACAAATTCACTCTCCTTCGATATTCAAATTCGATAAAAAAGGAAGCCTAGACTTTTCCACGGTTCTAGTTATCTATGGTTCAGCGATTTAGGGATAAAAAAGGTAAACAACAGAGTTACTTTCACATTTTAAGATACATTTTTATTAAAAGTTAAGTTGGAATTCTAAACAACTTGGTGTGACACACGTACCCACTTGTTACATATTGTTTTATATTATGAAATAAAGAATTTTGAAATGAATGAATGGTGTGACATGGTACCTACTGTAGTGTTCAGCTTCTAGTAATTCCCTCAGTACAATGTAATTCTTGAATCCAACACGTCAATACAGTAACAATGTTCTCTCCCTAGAAATAAAACGTTCCGTTTTACGATTCCTCTCGTTCATAGGCGTTGTATGGGTGGATTCACTTAGTGATTTTATAGCTTCTATCAATCCCTCGTTTTATATCTTTGAGTGGATGCGGGGCTATCAACAAGTAAACAGCTTTGTATGACTTTTTTGCATTACGTTGTGTAGAGTTTTCTTTTTAACAAACAGTTTGGAGACGCGGTATAGGCGCCAATGGTATGCATTTTTTTGCAGAATTGCCAATAATAATATTGTTATAAAAATTTTCATGATAAATTTTGCTAAAAAAAGCTAAAAACTCAACCATTTCTTATCTGCAGGCAATGGATACTCAACATACAATAAAGGGTAAATAGCTTCAAATCACACTGCTGTTTGGCCAAGGTTATTTGACATTTTTTTGTTTGGTTTAGTTTACAATTTACATTTAGAAATTTTCTAGATTAGTTTAGATATGGTACCTATTTTTAGGGAGCTTTTTGGTCTCGGCTGCATTTGCAGTCGTTAACACCCACCAATCCGCATTGGGCCCGCGTGGTGGGTTATGGCCCATCCTCCTTACCACCCATAAGGAAGGCCTGTGCCCCAGCAGTGGGGACATCAAAAATGGTTGATGGACATGGTACCTATTTTTACTCCTTGATCTCCTTACTTTTTCAGCCAGGTTACCATTGCCACTCCTTTGGTCACATTCTGACTTTTGACAACTATGGCAATTGTTACGATAGTCTTTTAAAAAAAAGTTATTACAATTCAAAGTGGAGAAGAAGAAGACAAACCTTTAGTATTATTAAAGATCTTTGCAAGTAACTAAGACTTTCTTTATCAAATCTTAGTAAGACATAAAGTCGTCAGTCACCATAAAACAATGGGTGGACAATTTGTCCTACCTCACCTCGGAGGGTGCCCAAATTATGGACCCCATAAAAACGGGACAGTCCCACTTACGGGCCGGATTGACCACAGTTTACTGCCAGAAAATAGGGATAGTAAAATTTTTACGCCACTGCCGTATATTTGATGACTTTGTCTCTTCGCTGTTAAATGAATAGGAAAATTGTGTATGAATACTTTGGAAGGAGATACTTTACCAAAATACTGATGTCCTAAGTAGACTTTAGACCATACGATCTTTCCTGTTACAATATCTATATCTCAACTATAGTCATACCAAAGGGATATTAAAATCTGACCAGGCAGCTTTCAGTGTGAGTTGCACCAAAACGCTGTCAAAGTTAAAGTTATCGTCAAATGATAATGCTACCTATTTGTCACGTCAAACTTGTAAAGGACATCATGCTGGCTGGCAACCTCTTTTTTTGGCTAACTTGTGCTTAACCGGTACTTTAACAAGCTTGTTATTGTTAAAGTTAGAGCCTTACTATGTAATAATAGTACATTATGAGACAAGTTAGCTTAGGTTGCTCATTGCACACAAGGCTGTGGGTTGCGGCCCGAGCCGCAGGCGAGGGCGTAACTCAGCCGAGTGTGCAATAAGCAAGAGCTCACGAGTTTCATACGACGTTTTTCAACACATTTGCGAGGAAAAAACAAATTAATTTATTACACAGCAACAAATATGGCAAAAACAAAATATGATAATTATGGGAAAAGGCGCGCATGTTTTTTTTTGTTTTTTTTTTTCACAGGCCAACGCAAGAATTTTTTGGCGAACAAAGGGGTGAGGAGCATACAGCCTACTACTACTACAAAATTATAATTTTAAGTGGCAAAATGTAAATATTTTAATATTTTATAACAAAATATTGTGAATTATGAATAATTTGATAATAATTATAGATTTATTTGACTTAATTAAGGACTTACACATTTATTTATTCCAAAAATGTATATGAATTTTCAGCAGCATACCTCTTTGTTGTCAAAAAAAAGAACTGTATTACCCGGCTAAATTGGGAATGCTCTGTTTACTCGCATAGAACTTGCAGTAAGGTACTTATTTAACTTTGAGGGTTAATTCTATTACGAACTAGTGTTTTATATATTATTGCACGCGTTTGTTATAGGTCGGTTTATGGCCCTAAAAGCGATGTATTAGGGCTCACTTTACGAGCAAGTGTGTGTTGAAAATTAATTTTCAACACACTTGCTCGTAAAGTGAGCCGGGTAATACAGTTATTTTTTTAGTAACAACATAGAGTTTTATGCTGTTGAAAATTCATATACATTTTTGGAATAAATAAATGTGTAAGTCCTTAATTAAGTCAAACAAATGTTTATTATTATTAAATTATTCATAATTCACAATATTTTCATTTTATCACTTAAAATTATAGTTTTGAAGTAGGCTGTATGCTCCTCACCCCTTTGTTCGAAAATATTCTTGCGTTGGGCGTGTGAAAAAAACAAAACAAAAATCTGCGCGCCTTTTCCCATAATTGTCATATTTTGTTTTTGTCGTATTTGTGGCTGTGTGTAAATAACTTTGTTTTTTCCTCGCAAATGTGTTGAAAAACGTCGTATGAAACTCGTGAGCTCTTGCTTATTGCACACTCGGCTGAGTTACGCCCTCGCCTGCGGCTCGGGCTGCAACCCACAGCCTTGTGTGCAATGAGCAACCTAAGCTAACTTGTCTCATAATGTACTATTAGCTAATAGTCGGAAAAGTCTCGATTATTTTACGTTTATTTCAGAGCTTCCCCCAACAACTATTATGAGCTTATGGTATTCATTGTTATTCTATATTAGTACTTTTTCTACAGCATTGTCTCATAAGGCTAACCAATCTACCTGATGACTGGCTTCATTAAGCTGCGTTCGGCCGTGACTATGCCTCTACACTATGCACGTATTCGCGGCTTTGCTCGTAAAAATCTGGCAGGCACCCGGCAATAAAGCATACATCCGTGCCTTGTGAATGCCTGCTACGTGATACCCTGATATTATTGTGTGAAGACTTAAAAATGTATAGAAAAGACTTGAAAATCACAGACTATAATATGTCGGATGGCCCTTTTGCTGTCTGCCTGTCGATTCTGTAACCAAACTCGCATCTCACTTCGAACCTCACTTCACTTTGCGTGAATTTGTTATTAGAAATTAACTGAACATAAGCAATTTTACCGATTGCAAAAGGTTTTAGGTAGCTGCTACAGCTAACTAAAATATTTTGTGATTAAAAAAACAGCTTATCATTATGTCATTAAAGATTTAAAATTCCCGTGAAGTGAAGTGAGGTTCGAAGTGAGATGCGAGTTTCTTACAGAATCGACAGGCTGGTCTAACAGCTGAGCATTTTTATTCCTAATAGGGAACATGCATAAGTCACCGATTTTGATAAATTTGAGCTTGATCGCATCGCTGCGGACACGTATAAAAACATGATGGAATAGAGAAATAAAATAAAAAATGTAGGTATTATTTTAGTTTTATGACACAGGGGAAAATAACTATTTTTTTATTCATTTTCGGATATTTAATGCACAGACAGAATAGTCGGATAGAATATCGAATAAGAAATAATATTTTGAATGACACATAATTGTAGGTTAATCTACACTATTTCTTACTTCCTGCGTCATTGTCCTCACTCGAAAATGTTTAAAAATCCAACGCATCACAAGGAATAAATTAAAAATATGCCATCAAATTACATTAGAGTACAATAATAATATGTATATTTTTGATTTATTCCTTGTGATGCATTGGATTTTTAAACATTTTCGAGTGAGGACAATGACGCAGGAAGGCTTTGTACAATTTTTTTTTTTCATCTTATCAAAAATTTATTACAGATCAAGTTCGTTACATTCTTAGCTCTGTGTATCGGCTTTTACGCGCACCTAGGTAAATATAAAAGCATAAAAGTGACGAATTCCTGTGGCCTGAAGGGTATAGGTGCTGATAGGGTGAACCCGGCGAATCTCGGCCTACGTGCAAGGAATTTTATGTCCAAAATGTAATGTGGTCATCTGCTGGATCGCTGGGATTGTGGGCATAGCTTTTTGTGGCACGTGAGGTAGATGAAGTACCTATGCTATTGGGTTAAGGAAAAGTTTTGCAGAAAAAGTAGAACATATTGTACCTATAGAATCAGCTTTTGTAATGGTATTCATAACAATTATAATTATTATTCTGTGTTATTATGGAATAGCGTATGCGGAATAAAATCTGGACACATTTTAAACCTCCCCTCAAAGTTTTCTAACTTTATAAAATAAAATTAAAACTCTGTCAAAATATTGACAGTTTAGTATAGTTCACGTTGTCATAATTCCATAAAGCTAAAAGCATTTGTGAAAATTATGACAAATTCAGAAGAAAGGCGCCGTGAAACTGTGTGTAAATAAATAGTGGTAAACATAAAATATAGTTTTTTCTTTATCACAAGTCACATTGAATTTTGTCTGGATTTCATTCCGCATACGTTACAGCCCGCGACACCTAAGGAATCCCACTGAATTTTGGATTCTACTATGATTTTGGTGAAACTAAAATGTACGATCTCTAAATTGGAAAAAACTTTTTTCCAGTAACTTAAACGATACCAGCCCCCGTAGCACGTCGGAACACTTCATATATCGACAATCAACTTATAGCAATTTATCGACAATCAACTGCCAAAATCCACTGTCTTTTGACAGTTAAAAACGATAAATCGCTACTTATATCATAATAAATAATATCGCTTTTCAGTGGTCATGCTGTTAGGCTCTCCGCTGTGTTAAGTGGGAGACGCGCGCAGGGCGACATAGATTAGAGCTTACTCATGCACTGCGCAAGCATATGTCCGTAAAAAACCAGCAATCTAAATTCCCGCGCCGTGTACCCGCGGCGGGATCCCGCTTGACGCAGCGGAGGGCTTAAGGGAGGGTAGCGCGCCGCTTCTACAGGACTTCTTTAGTGGCGCGGATTCTTGTGTGGATCTGAACTGAGAGCCCAAATTTTAAATCATTGCTAATCAAATTGAAACTTATAGGGGATTTAATAAAAAATTCTAAAAACCAGAAGCAATACTTCAAAAATTTCTAAAACGTGAATTATAGCTTTTATAACCGAATTTGTTGGGCCCTCAATCCAGACGGTTGCAATAAGAGGCATATCATAGATCTCAGAAAGTACCATCTCTGTGTTAATAGTTTTCATTTTAGAATTTAGTTAGAAATTTCTAACATCGTTTTAGAAATTTTCAACTCGCTAGGAGATGGCATAACAGATTTATGGCTGTTTAGCTTGGGCCCTCAGTTCAAACATATAGAATCTTCAAAACATGAGTTAAATTGAAGAAATAAAATAAAATCACGTTATTATCATAAAGTCTAACACTTTGGTAAATTTCTAAAAAAGAAATATTCGTTAAAAAGTTATTGGTTAATTAGTAAGTGAAACCCGAAATGTCTTAAAACGTCTGAACTGAGAGCCCTACATTTTCGGCTATATTGACTAGGCTAAACCTCATAAAATAATGAAAATTACGCCAAGTTTGTAAGAAATTCTTTATTAAAATTTGGTATATCGTTCTTTGTTCCTAACATCACACTTTAAGAGAAAATACATTTTAAATTTTTTGTATGACCAAAATTTGTGGGGTGTCCATAATGTTATTTAATGTGAGTAAGTACAAAATATAAAATTACTAAAAAAAATAGAGATAGAATAAGTCATAAAGATAATAAAAAAATGGTTATTATTTTTAAAAAATAATTAAGGCGCAATTATCACAAAGATAAATAAATATTTGTGATTAGCACCATGGCAGATTTTAGAAACTTCAAGCAATTTTAACAAAATTGCTTTTTATTATAATAACTCGTTTGGTAAATTAAATAAAAATTTGTTTACTATCGAAAATAATTAAAGTAATAATACAGTTACTTAACAATTTGTTTTGTTATATCTCAAAGGGATTAGGCAGCGTTTTCGATGAAAGCTCCCAGGTACCAGCGGTTTGACTTTTTTCAACATTTCCACCAAATCGTTATATTTCAACCAATTTGCACAAAACCTTGACCAATTATATTCATAAACCTTCCTCATTAATCACTCTATCTATTAAAAACCGCATGAAGAGAGACGGTTTTCTACTCCTAATTTTTTCACTTTCCTCCTATGACACGTAGCATGAGCAAACGCAAGAATATTATATTCTTATCGTCTCTGAGCACACTTTGACAGGGGGCTTCCTTTCATTGAGAGAAATTAATAGAAAAAAAAACAGAGCAATGGAGAATTTTGAAAAGTTAACACAGACTAATAACCACATTTAATATCATTGCTAATAACGAACTAGTTAGGTAATTTAGTAGCCTGTGGAAATTGACTGAGGAATTACGAAATATCAAAATCAACGTTTGAAAAGAATTTTAATTTACGTTTCATAAATAAAAATAATAAAAACTATATTTGGGAATAAAGCGTGGTAATATTGGGAAATAATTCATTTAAAAGGTAGGTAGGTACTTTAAAGGTAGGCTGTAGGTCAGTCCAAAAATTTTTTAGGAAATCATATCTACCCTACAAATTTTTGGTCATATAAAAAGTTAAAATGCATTTTCTCTTAGAGTATGGTATTAAAAACAACGAATGATATATCAATTTTTAATTAAGAATTTCTTAAAAACTTTGTGTAATTTTCATTATTCTATAAGGTTTAGCCTAGGCGTTATAGTCGAAAACGTAGGGCCCTCAGTTCAAACATTTTAAGAAATTTCGAGTTTTACTTACTATTGATCCAATAACATTATAACGAATATTTCTTTTTTAGAAATTCACTGAAGTGTTAGACTTTATAATAAAAACGTATTTTTATTGTATTTCTTCAGTTAAACTGATGTTTTGAAGATTCTTTCTTGGGCCCTCAGTTCAGATATGTTTGAATTGAGGGCCCAAGTTAAACAGCCATAAATCTGTTATGCCATCTCCTAGCGAGTCGAAAATTTCTAAAACGATGTTAGAAATTCCTAACTAAATTCTAAAATAAAAACTGTTAACACAGATGTGGTACTTTCTGAGATCTATGCTATGCCTCTTATTGCAACCGTCTGGATTGAGGGCCCAACGAATTCAGTTATAAAAGCTATAATACATGTTTTAGAATTTTTTTAAGCTTTGCTTCAGGTTTTTAGAATTTTTTATTAAATCCCCTATAAGTTTCAATTTGATTCGCAATGATTTAAAATTTGGGCTCTCAGTTCAGATCCACACGGATTCTTGCTGCGGTTTTCTTTAAGATTTCGTTGAAAAACACACTTCAACATGTACCTACTCAATTCTAATCTTAGTGGGCGAGTCCTCGCATCCGTTGCTTGCTGAAAATTGCATTGAATAACCAACATAACGCCTCAGCCCATATTAACTTCTCACAATAGAGTTAAGGGGTAGTTCTGTTCACGGACGCGTCATAACCGCTAAGTCCGAGCGGAATTGCGGAGCCACTACTTGGAAACTTCGCCTTAAGTTTGCTGGACAATGTGTTTGCTGCCAACATATTTTATATGTACACATATATCACTATGCAGAATCTCTTTGAAGCAAAGTTTGCTATCTCCATAGATTTATTAATTTATGTTTGTATTTATCGTATGACGTTGAAATCCTTTATGATTGTCTAATTTCAAAATCTATCGCAATCGCTTTTAGGTTGTGATACAAATAAAAACTTACCAAAGAACTCGTAGCAATGTGTCACATCCATCTGTCAAATGAAAGGGATGGCGATAGATTTAGAAAATAGACAATAAGACCCCAGTGGTGCTGTAAATATTAATGTGTTACAACCATAGCCTTCTTCATTTACAAGCCATGAACATAAGTTTGGCAACGTGTATTACTGTCAGTTCGTGGTCATGTCGTCGGTCAGTCTCCATACTAAATCTTTTAAAAAGTCGATATTTTCTGTCGTAGTGATTGTGTGGTGTTGAAAATATGAAAATAATGTAGTTCTTTTATTGATGTTCTTTATATATTAAACAATAAAAAAAATATCAATTTTAACCAGGAAAAAATGGCTGTCAAAGATGTCACCTTTTTTGTTGATTTTTTTCAGCAGGGCGTTGACTAACACGCCCTCTAGCTATAAATGATATATCATTAGAAAGGTTTTTATATGTCAAATATTTGCTGTGAACATACTTTTTATCAATAGTTAGTATTTTCGGAGTTTTAGGTCATTAATATTATAAAATTTGGTTGGTTTCAGAGCGATTTAACTCTCAAAGTACTAATAGTTGACGTTTGCTGTCATACAATAAAATGTTTGAAATTTAAATACCTTTCCAATAATGTATGATTCATTGCTAGAGAAGGTCTAGATCAAAATTCTCATCGTACTAAAGGACCCCTGAAAAGGTCAAAGAATTTGACTCAAACCCTATATCCTAATAAATAAATAAGTAATAATAATAATAATCGCGGGTTCGATTCCCGTCTGAGTATTGATCTGGTGCGAGTCGTATTTTTTCTAGTATATTATTTAGTATCGTATAAAAATAGCATTGTGAATGCAAAAATCTCAAATTTAAAAATAATAATAATAAATATAAAATCTTTATTGAAATAACCTTACATCACAATTTACAACTCGTTTAAACGTAGATAATAAAGGAAAAAGGAATACTAAATAATTATTATTATATTGTTTTACTAGAGCTTGACCACATGAGATGTTGCCGTTCTGCTCACTTCATGGCTTGGAAAATAAAGAAGGCTATGGTTACAAATAATATTTTTTTTATTGTCTAGGTTCCGAACGTCGAACAGCCTATGAAGCCTGATCAAAATCAAAATATTAATAATTATGTCCTGATTGCGTTTTTTGATATGAATCTGCTTAAATTATCTGAATCTCCACCATAGATGGTGGTAGTGTAATAAAACTCCTTCCTCCAGTAAACCAATCATTTATTCACTTCACGTGGCACTTACAACTAGCACGAACATCACGCTCTAGACGTCTGCACACCTCCGTCACCCCGAACAGAATGCCGCCATTTTGCAAATGCGATTCAATCGGCCATTTTCCCCACTACAATTCACGTACTTCCGGTTTATTGCAATTTGAACGTTAATAGTCAATAAGCTTCTTTTAACAATATTTGATATTGAAAAATGTAATTAAATAAATCCTAATACTCGTCCATCCTGACGATGTGTATGTCCCCATACACATTAATTACACGTTGCAACTAATCCTAATACTCGGCCGATTGAATCATTGTAATTTTTTTTAATTAGCATTTTATAGAATAAAAGAAAAAAAAACGAAGCAAAAAAAAAGATTTTAACATTCACTTCATTAAATCTCAAATAGATATGTAGTTTATTTAGTGCAAAACAAAGGTATTTATTTTATTTATTGTTATAAGTGTTTATGTTAATTTTGAAATATAAGAGAATCTACTGAATCTATCACCATTTCACGAATTGGGAGGCTCCTCCAAGAAAGAAATGGCGAAAGAAAACTTGGGGAGAGTTTCCGACCTCCGTCTTTTATATTTATTTACAAAAATAATCTACTAGGCTGTATCATCAGACCTTATATCATCATCTCTTTTGAAAGTTTCGTAATCATTGTTGTTTTTGTATTTACTTTAAGTAATCAATTTACTACAATGGCAATACAAAAAGAAAGATAATAACAAAAAAAAAGATTAAACACAAAGAAATGAGAACAATTATATATAAATGGATTCTGGTTCAAATGATGGCATTGATTACTACCTATATAGCTGTCATCATAAGTGAGTAGCAGTTCAAGATTTATTACATTAACATACTTCCAAGTTTATTTCTTTTTACCAAATTTATTATTCAATTTCTTATCATTTGAGTTACCTATTTATCATCATTACCAAAATTTCATAACTTTTGCACAAATGTTAATTTAATGAAATTTACTCCTTTTTACCAAACTTATTATTTAAATCGTTATCATTTTAGTGGTTCATCATGATTAAGTACTAAAATTTTAATAACCCCTACAAATTGTTCTAGATTTATTACATAAAGTAAGATACTTCTAAGTTTATTCCATTTCACCAACCTTAATGTTCAAAATCCTTATCATCTGATTTCTTTATAATATCATTACTTTTTTTTTCACCATACCTTACTAATTCAGTTTACATTGCAAATTTACATAAAATTCATTTAACCCGTGCATTCAATATAAAAATTTAATTATTTATTACATTAATTAATTCAAGTCATTTCCATCGTAATGTCCACCGTGAACCCATTCCTGTTTCTCACGATTGATGCAAATCAATATGAGAACCCTTTTCCAGTTTCTCACATATTAATTTAGCAAATTCATTTCATTACCATCGTACGTCCATCGTGAACCCATTCCTGTTTCTCACGATTGACGCAAATCAATATGTGAACCCTTTTCCAGTTTCTCACATACAGTTTAGTTAATTGACAGCATTTGTCAGTCAATTGTTATAATTTATGAACACTTTCAGTTTTTCACATATCAATTAAATTAATTTTAAATCAATTGATAAACGTGTTAAGAACCCTTTTCTAGTTTCTTACATATCAAATCTGTTATTCATCAGTCAGTAACTCAACCAGCAACTCAGTAAATTATCAGTCAGTAATTTAACTCGAAATTCGCCAGCACCATCGCCATCCAGAAGCCATTCATCAGCACCATCCAGAAGCCATCAGTCAGCGCCATCCGGAAGCCATCAGTCTGCGCCATCCAGAAGTCATCAGTCTGCGCCATCCAGAAGTCATCAGTCAGCGCCATCCGGAAGCCATCAGTCTGCGCCATCCAGAAGTCATCAGTCTGCGCCATCCAGAAGTCATCAGTCTGCGCCATCCAGAAGCCATCAGTCTGCGCCATCCAGAAGCCATCCGTCTGCGCCATCCAGAAGTCATCAGTCTGCGCCATCCAGAAGTCATCAGTCTGCGCCATCCAGAAGCCATCAGTCTGCGCCATCCAGAAGCCATCAGTCAGCGCCATCCGGAAGCCATCAGTCTGCGCCATCCAGAAGCCATCAGTCAGCGCCATCCAGAAGTCATCAGTCTGCGCCATCCAGAAGCCATCCACCAGTTTTCTGAAATGATTGTAAACGCAAAACGACAGTAACTGTTCCAAGTATTATCCTAAGACAAAATGAAATCAAGAACATTTACAACCAAAGATTTAAACAAAACTATGCCAAAGTGTTTTTTTTTAAGCAATACAATTAAGTATGTCATTTTAAGAAAGCTTTGGATTTGTAAGAAATAAATATTTAATTGCAATTTATACGTTTTAATTTATTAGTTACAAATTGAGTATATTTTCTATCAGTTGTACTATAAATTGTCACCTATAAATAAATCATAATATTCTGTTTTTTTCAACTAGGTTGACGTTTGTATTATGTATGTCCTTTCGGGACATAGGATAGGCTACTAGGTATTCGTATTGCATGCCCTTCTAGACATGGATTGTGTTGTATGTCCTTCTGGACATGGATTGTGTTGTATGTCCTTCTGGACATGGATTGTGTTGTATGTCCTTCTGGACATGGATTGTGTTGTATGTCCTTCTGGACATGGATCGTGTTGTATGTCCTTCTGGAGATAGATTGTGTTGTGTGTCCTTCTGGACATAGATTGTGTTGTATGTCCTTCTGGACATGGATTGTGTTGTATGTCCTTCTGGACATGGATTGTGTTGTATGTCCTTCTGGACATGGATTGTGTTGTATGTCCTTCTGGACATGGATTGTGTTGTATGTCCTTCTGGACATGGATTGTGTTGTATGTCCTTCTGGACATGGATCGTGTTGTATGTCCTTCTGGAGATAGATTGTGTTGTGTGTCCTTCTGGACATGGATTGTGTTGTATGTCCTTCTGGACATGGATTGTGTTGTATGTCCTTCTGGACATGGATTGTGTTGTATGTCCTTCTGGACATGGATCGTGTTGTATGTCCTTCTGGAGATAGATTGTGTTGTGTGTCCTTCTGGACATGGATTGTGTTGTATGTCCTTCTGGACATGGATTGTGTTGTATGTCCTTCTGGACATGGATCGTGTTGTATGTCCTTCTGGAGATAGATTGTGTTGTGTGTCCTTCTGGACATGGATTGTGTTGTATGTCCTTCTGGACATGGATTGTGTTGTATGTCCTTCTGGACATGGATTGTGTTGTATGTCCTTCTGGACATGGATCGTGTTGTATGTCCTTCTGGAGATAGATTGTGTTGTGTGTCCTTCTGGACATGGATTGTGTTGTATGTCCTTCTGGACATGGATTGTGTTGTATGTCCTTCTGGACATGGATTGTGTTGTATGTCCTTCTGGACATGGATTGTGTTGTATGTCCTTCTGGACATGGATCGTGTTGTATGTCCTTCTGGAGATAGATTGTGTTGTGTGTCCTTCTGGACATAGATTGTGTTGTATGTCCTTCTGGACATGGATTGTGTTGTATGTCCTTCTGGACATGGACTGTGTTGTATGTCCTTCTGGACATGGATTGTGTTGTATGTCCTTCTGGAGATAGATTGTGTTGTGTGTCCTTCTGGACATAGATTGTTTCATATGTCCTTCTGGACATGGATTGTGTCATGTCCTTCGGGAAATAGATTGTGTTGTTTCCTTCTGGAAATTGATTGTGTCGAGTGTCCTTCTGGACATATACTGTGTTGTTGTCCATCTGGACATGGATCGTGTTGTATGTCCTTCTGGACATGGATCGTGTTGTATGTCCTTCTGGAGATAGATTGTGTTGTGTGTCCTTCTGGACATAGATTGTGTTGTATGTCCTTATGGACATGGATTGTGTTGTATGTCCTTCTGGACATGGATTGTGTTGTATGTCCTTCTGGACATGGATTGTGTTGTATGTCCTTCTGGAGATAGATTGTGTTGTGTGTCCTTCTGGACATAGATTGTTTCATATGTCCTTCTGGACATGGATTGTGTCATGTCCTTCGGGAAATAGATTGTGTTGTTTCCTTCTGGAAATTGATTGTGTCGAGTGTCCTTCTGGACATATACTGTGTTGTTGTCCATCTGGACATGGATCGTGTTGTATGTCCTTCTGGACATGGATCGTGTTGTATGTCCTTCTGGAGATAGATTGTGTTGTGTGTCCTTCTGGACATAGATTGTGTTGTATGTCCTTCTGGACATGGATTGTGTTGTATGTCCTTCTGGACATGGATTGTGTTGTATGTCCTTCTGGACATGGATTGTGTTGTATGTCCTTCTGGACATGGATTGTGTTGTATGTCCTTCTGGACATGGATCGTGTTGTATGTCCTTCTGGAGATAGATTGTGTTGTGTGTCCTTCTGGACATAGATTGTGTTGTATGTCCTTCTGGACATGGATTGTGTTGTATGTCCTTCTGGACATGGATCGTGTTGTATGTCCTTCTGGAGATAGATTGTGTTGTGTGTCCTTCTGGACATAGATTGTGTTGTATGTCCTTCTGGACATGGATTGTGTTGTATGTCCTTCTGGACATGGATTGTGTTGTATGTCCTTCTGGACATGGATTGTGTTGTATGTCCTTCTGGACATGGATTGTGTTGTATGTCCTTCTGGACATGGATTGTGTTGTATGTCCTTCTGGACATGGATTGTGTTGTATGTCCTTCTGGACATGGATTGTGTTGTATGTCCTTCTGGACATGGATTGTGTTGTATGTCCTTCTGGACATAGATTGTGTTGTATGTCCTTCTGGACATGGATTGTGTTGTATGTCCTTCTGGACATGGATTGTGTTGTATGTCCTTCTGGACATGGATTGTGTTGTATGTCCTTCTGGACATGGATTGTGTTGTATGTCCTTCTGGACATGGATTGTGTTGTATGTCCTTCTGGACATGGATCGTGTTGTATGTCCTTCTGGAGATAGATTGTGTTGTGTGTCCTTCTGGACATGGATTGTGTTGTATGTCCTTCTGGACATGGATTGTGTTGTATGTCCTTCTGGACATGGATTGTGTTGTATGTCCTTCTGGACATGGATCGTGTTGTATGTCCTTCTGGAGATAGATTGTGTTGTGTGTCCTTCTGGACATGGATTGTGTTGTATGTCCTTCTGGACATGGATTGTGTTGTATGTCCTTCTGGACATGGATCGTGTTGTATGTCCTTCTGGAGATAGATTGTGTTGTGTGTCCTTCTGGACATGGATTGTGTTGTATGTCCTTCTGGACATGGATTGTGTTGTATGTCCTTCTGGACATGGATTGTGTTGTATGTCCTTCTGGACATGGATCGTGTTGTATGTCCTTCTGGAGATAGATTGTGTTGTGTGTCCTTCTGGACATGGATTGTGTTGTATGTCCTTCTGGACATGGATTGTGTTGTATGTCCTTCTGGACATGGATTGTGTTGTATGTCCTTCTGGACATGGATTGTGTTGTATGTCCTTCTGGACATGGATCGTGTTGTATGTCCTTCTGGAGATAGATTGTGTTGTGTGTCCTTCTGGACATAGATTGTGTTGTATGTCCTTCTGGACATGGATTGTGTTGTATGTCCTTCTGGACATGGATTGTGTTGTATGTCCTTCTGGACATGGATTGTGTTGTATGTCCTTCTGGAGATAGATTGTGTTGTGTGTCCTTCTGGACATAGATTGTTTCATATGTCCTTCTGGACATGGATTGTGTCATGTCCTTCGGGAAATAGATTGTGTTGTTTCCTTCTGGAAATTGATTGTGTCGAGTGTCCTTCTGGACATATACTGTGTTGTTGTCCATCTGGACATGGATCGTGTTGTATGTCCTTCTGGACATGGATCGTGTTGTATGTCCTTCTGGAGATAGATTGTGTTGTGTGTCCTTCTGGACATAGATTGTGTTGTATGTCCTTCTGGACATGGATTGTGTTGTATGTCCTTCTGGACATGGATTGTGTTGTATGTCCTTCTGGACATGGATTGTGTTGTATGTCCTTCTGGACATGGATTGTGTTGTATGTCCTTCTGGACATGGATTGTGTTGTATGTCCTTCTGGACATGGATCGTGTTGTATGTCCTTCTGGAGATAGATTGTGTTGTGTGTCCTTCTGGACATAGATTGTGTTGTATGTCCTTCTGGACATGGATTGTGTTGTATGTCCTTCTGGACATGGATCGTGTTGTATGTCCTTCTGGAGATAGATTGTGTTCTTCTTCTTCTTCTTCTTGTCAATGCAGGCGGTTTCCGCAACTCGACGTCTATTGCGCCTATTTTGCGTTGGAGGGTGTGCGGCCGGATCACTCCAGCCAGCCCAGCTCAGCCAGGAACGCTCCAAGGGCTTTCACATCCGTGATCGCTTCCTGGACGCTGCCCGGCGAGCCGAGGTACCTCGCCCGGTAGGAGGCCACCCCTCTGCATTCCAGCAGTACGTGGGCGGCTGTTTCTTCTTCCTCCATGCATCCTCTGCATAAGGGACTGTCTGTGACACCTAAGTTAAAGAGATGTCTGTTAAATTGTCCATGACCAGTAATAGCGCCTGTTACCAGGCGAAGTTGCGGTCTGCACAGTTGTATCAGAGCCCTGGATAGACGAGCGTCCACGCGCGGTAGTGCGAGTTTCGCCTGTCTGCACGAGTCCAGCGAGCTCCAATTCTGTTGGTGTAATTCTAGTGTGTGTTCACGGATCTTACTTGCAAACCAACTTGTCGGGATAGGCGCCATCGGCTCTGGGCCAACAGGCGTCGAACCAGATGCGCGCCTAGCCAGTTCATCGGCTGCATCATTTCCCCGCGATCCACTGTGACCTTTGATCCATTGGATAGTAATAGTATTAAGTGCACCTACTGTATTTAAGGCATGATGACACTCAAGTAAAAGGCTCGATGTGATGCGACTGCCCTGGAGAGCCTGTAGGACGGATTTGCTGTCAGAGAGAATTAAAATGTCGCGGTCTTTTACCTCCCTTGTTTTGATTGCCTTAGCCGCCATTGTTATGCCCACGCACTCAGCCTGAAAGACCGTGTTGTATGAGCTTAAGGGGAATGCAATTTGTATGTTGAGGTCCTCTGAGAAAACACCCGACCCTGTACCCGATGAGGTCTTGGAGCCGTCAGTGTAAATCAAGAGAGCCTTATGTTTTTTCTTGGAGCTGATGTCATCTATCAGGTGTATTCTGTATTTTTTGTCAAAAATGAAGGTTGGCTTAACTTTGTCGCATGCTGCTTCAATAAGAGGGGTGTTGAGCCAGTCCTCCAGTAGTCTTCTGAGATGTTTTACCCTCTCAAATTTTAGAGATCCCAGTTGTTTTAGTCTTAACGCTGTTTTGGCTGCCTCCTGTTGGATGTGGAGATGCAGTGGTGTTAGGTTCAGCATTACCTCTAGAGCAGCTGTGGGAGCTGTGCTCATGCATCCAGTGAGGGCGCAGCAGGCCTGACGTTGTAGTCCTTGTAGCTTTTTGGCTCCAGTGGTTTGGGCGGCTTTTGGCCACCATACTACAGATCCATAGCTTACCAGGGGTTTTATGATCGTGTTGTATAGCCAAAGGAATAGTTTGGGTGCTAGGCCCCAGCGTTTACCAATCATCTTTCGGCACTGCCATAGGATGACGCTGGCGGACTGCGTCTTGTACTCCAAGTGGCTGTTCCAATTCAGTTTACTGTCTAGGATTATGCCTAGGTACTTTACCTCGTTAGAGAGTTGTAGTGTAGTTCCAAACAGTTTCGGCAGACGGAATTCGCCTACCAGGCGTTTGTTTGTGAACATTACCATTTCCGTCTTCGTAGGGTTGACGGTCAGGTCGTGTCTTTGGCACCACTCCTCAACCTTCTTCAAGGCTGCTTGCATGGTGTTACAGGTTATGCCAGCCTGGTTACCTATACTTAGTATGGTAATGTCGTCCGCATATCCTATAGTGTAAAAATAGTTAGAGTTAAGATGGGAAATCAGGTCGTTCACCACCAGGTTCCACAGAAGTGGAGAGAGCACACCTCCTTGGGGGCATCCTCTCGCCACCAGGGCCCTTTGGCCGACGTCCCCAGATACCTGTACCGTTCTGTTGCGTAGCATATTCACGATCCAGTCTATGAGTTGTTTATCAACACCGTGTCTCACTAGTGCTGCCTCGATGCTGGTGAATGTTGTTTTATCGAAAGCGCCCTCTATATCTATGAAGGTGCCTAAGCAGATAAGTTTATTCTGGAGAGCCTCCTCTATCTTACCGACTAGTTGATGAAGAGCTGATTCTGTTGATTTTCCAGCACTGTAAGCATGCTGATGTTTATGTAGTGGGAGGTTGACCAACGCTCCGCTTCGTAGGTGCCATTCACAAACCCTTTCCATAGTCTTCAAAAGGAAGGTTGTGAGGCTGATCGGTCTGAAAGCCTTCGGATTTGTGTAGTCGGGTTTACCTGGTTTAGGTATAAACACTACCTTAACTTCCCTCCACAGGTGCGGAGTGTATCGATGAGCCAAGCAGGCTTGTAGCAAATGAGTGAGGACTGGAACTACTTGCTCCTCTCCCCATTGTAGTAGTGCCGGAAAGATGTTGTCCGTTCCAGCCGCCTTGAAAGGGGAGAAGCCCTTAATAGCACTTCTTACCTTTTCAGGTGTTATAACATGTTCAGCATAGCGCCAACAGTCTTCAGTGGGTTGTACAGGCTGGTCTTGCCAAATTACCTGTTGTACTAGTTGACAATCTGGGAAGTGGGTCTCTATCAGGATAGCATTTGTCTCCTCCGGGCAGCGCGTCATCGTGCCGTCCGGTTTCTTTAGGTTGCCTAGCGGGCCAGGACCCTGGTTCGACAAAACTTTCCTTACCCGATTTGCCTGTTTGGTGGAGCTTATCTCATTACTGAAATTCCTCCAGGAGGAAGTCCTCCAGTATCTGATTTTTCGTTTGTATTCAGCTTTTGCGTCTTTGTACTTGTCCCAATCATGGTCGTTGCAGGTATTCATTGCTCTGTTTAGCCTTTTTCTCACCTTCTCACGCTGCCTTTCAAGCTCCGGTCCCCACCATTGGTGTTTTCCGGGGCCCTCTGGGGCAGGAGTACTTAGGGGACAGGCTTCTTCGAAGCATTGTGTTACGGTATTGGTAAATTTTACTACCTGTTCCTCTAGCTGCGCAGCGGTCGGGAAAGCCTTCCTATCACAGCTTGTGTCTAGTTTCTCTGCTAGGAGTGTTCTGTATTGCTGTCTGTTTGTCTTCCTTGGGTACCTTTTAGGATCAATAGTGATGGTAGGTACCTGAAGGTTGAAACGTAGCCACCTGTGATCCGAACATGAGGCCTCGTCTGAGACGTGCCAGTCCGTTATCATGGATGCCGCTAGCGGTGTTGCAAGTGTTAGGTCAACAATCGTCCCTCTGCACCTCCTAGCGACGAAGGTCGGTTTATTGCCTATGTTGATGATTTCTAGATTGGTTGTTAGTAGAAATTCCACAAGTTCATTACCTCTAGTGTTGCTTTTCTCCTCTCCCCACAGCGGATGGTGGGCATTGGAGTCTGTAGCGATTATTAGCTCAGTGTTGTTATCCCTGCAGTAGCGAGCGAGCGATGCTACCTCCTCAGGTGGCGCGCGCTCCCCCTCAGGCATGTATGCTGATGCCAGGACCAACTCCTGATTGTTAATTGTCAGTTTTATAGTACTTAGATCTCTGGAACAGAAATTTAGTAAAGGCTGTGTTCTGATATCTTTAGATATGTATATGCACGATCTTACATTACCACTTGCGGCCTGTATAAGCTTACCTCCGATACTGGAGAGTCCTCGCACAGTGCCGTCTCTAATCCACGGCTCCTGGATCAGTGCGATCGTCGTCGTGTTGGTCTCCAGCCAGCGCCGTAGTTGAGCCGTTGCGGTCATACTGTGCTGGAGGTTGGTTTGTAGGAGTTGGGCTTTACTAGAGGGGGACGCCATCTTCACAGACAACGTCCTCCAGGTCCAACTCGTCAAGCCCCCGCAGGAGTTCCTCACTTCTGGGCGAGGCCTCACCGCAGGAGGGACCGGCGGTAGCCGCGGCGTCGATGTCCATCGTTGCCGTGGCTGGCTCGGCGGTGTCAGCGGCCACTACTGGTGCGGCCTGTATGGGTGTGCTCGTCGTCGCGTCGTCACCGGGGGACACGCGGGGGTCGTCGGTAGGTGGCGTTTCGACATACTTCCCCTTGGCGTTCCTGAACCTCAGGTACACCGAGCCGGTGAGAAAGCTAACTCGGCGACCTTTGGCCATGATCACCGGCACGATGTCCTCCGGCACCGACACGATGACGAACGTCCGTTGAGTGGACTCCTGGGTCTGGAAACCGTTCAGAAGCCATCGTTGCACCTGGAGTTCGGGATTAGAGAAGTGCAGGACTTTACCTACCATTCCCTGCTCGCGGTTCCACAGTTTGGGCAGAACGAAACCGCACCGGACCTTCCTCGGGATCTGCTCAGCTCTAAAAACAGCGAGCTCACCCACGTCCGGAATACGGTGTCCCTTCGCCCATTCCGTCGTCCACTCCAAGGTAGTGTTGTTGGTGCCCGCCAGATGGAGACACCCGTCCTTGTAGGTCGGCTTACCACAAAAGGCGACATTGCCTGCTTCGTAGGCGCCCGACAGTATCAGCTGCAGCATGGCCTCCTCCATGTCTGCCTCGATCCGCCCCGCCACCTCCGCCGAGATGTATCCCGAGGGAGATGTGATGGCAAACCTGACTTCTTTGGGTTTGGTCACTGCTGCAGCGTAAGAGAGGGTCCCAGTCGAAGTCCTCGGCGGCCCGGCCTTCAGCTTCTTGGACTCGCCACGAGGAGAGATCGTCTCGTCGAAGCGGGCCCTTTTGGCTTTGGGCTTTGGCCGCGCAGCAGCACCTGCAACTGGGATGTTAGTGGGAGAGGCCTTAGAGACCTCCCGTCGATGGGCGGGTTTGGGAGCGCGACGGATCGACTTGGATGGGCGTGGGTTTCCCCGCCTTCCCTCCAGTATCTCTCCTCCCGATCCCATTCCCGTCGTCGTCCCGGGGTTCGCTTCGGTACTAGCCGGGAGTAACGCAGGTCCAGACAGGTTTCCCCGTCCTTCCCTGGCCTCAACCTGCGATCCCGATGCTCCCCCCGGTTGTGCGTCGATACTAGCTGGCAGTGGCGAGGCCACCACCCGCGATCCCGACGGCTTACTGGCGATCGAACTGCCGGAGCCAGCGTCAGTTTGCGTGGAGGGGTTACGAGTGTCAGTCGCAACCTTTCCACGCTTCCTGCCGCCTGCTGAGGTCCGATCGGACTGTGGCTGACCGTCCCGGGCCGGAACGCCGCTTACACCCTTCTTAGAGCGTCTGCGTCGTCGCCCGGGCTTGTCAGGCAGTGTCCATCGGCTGTCGATAGCCAGCTGTATTTGGTCCTGCGAGGCAGGTGTGGTTGGTTCAGAGGGTGCCGATTTCTCAGCGTCCCCCTGATGTGGTCCCTCCGGTTTCCCTTCGGGAGTACTGGTCTCACGTGGGACTTCGGATTGCTCGTCCGTCCCACGAGAGAGTGACCCGGCAGAGCCAGGTCGCGGTGTTTTGAACTGTGAATGGTCCATTATGTTAAAGTAAGATAAACTTCGTCCGGTCGGCTTTCCACCCTCCATGGAGCCCGCACATTTGGGAGTGCCCTCTGTATCAAAAACAGAGTGCACTAGAATTACCGACCGAATATAGGTGTAAGAAGTTGGTGCTCGGGCGCGACATCGGAAGCTCGAAGTGGGTGGCTGGGTTGCCGGTTCAAGCAGCTTCCCAGTGGCTCCACCTACTTCTTACCTCGTCAGCATGGCCCTAACCATCCGGCAAGCCAGACCTTCCCACACCTCGCCGCGGCCCTCTAACGGGACGCGTGACCGTTTCCTCCCTGGCGCTACCCAGAAAGGCTACCGTTTCGGGTGAAATCCAGACCAAAGAGGGCGTGTTGTGTAAACAAGGGTACTACCGCCGACCCCGTTTCACTCAACCCTCCAGGATTCCTTCATCCCCCCTTACGGCGATCAACTGCACAGGCCGTAGTGCAGGAGGAGCTGCTACTCCACCGGTGCGCTCCCCTCTCTGCCGGTGGAGAAGGTGGCTGAGAAGGAGTCAGCCGACAGGATGGATAGGAATTCGGGAGAGGTAAGGAGGTGAATAATAGGTACAGATGGGGTACGTCTGAATGTTAATTGGTTACATCTGTTTCGTAGGGAACCAGATCAAAAAGCAGGCGGCACCACGGGCAGGTTAACAATCAGACTTGTTCTAGGGATCCTCACGACCTGCGCTCTCCCCTAGAACCTAAACGCCACGTTACCATTTGGACTGATAGTAACGTAGAAGAGAGGCCATGTTGAGCGACCTCATTGTCCAATCAACACTACCTTTCTTCCGATAGATTGTGTTGTGTGTCCTTCTGGACATAGATTGTGTTGTATGTCCTTCTGGACATGGATTGTGTTGTATGTCCTTCTGGACATGGATTGTGTTGTATGTCCTTCTGGACATGGATTGTGTTGTATGTCCTTCTGGAGATAGATTGTGTTGTGTGTCCTTCTGGACATAGATTGTTTCATATGTCCTTCTGGACATGGATTGTGTCATGTCCTTCGGGAAATAGATTGTGTTGTTTCCTTCTGGAAATTGATTGTGTCGAGTGTCCTTCTGGACATATACTGTGTTGTTGTCCATCTGGACATGGATCGTGTTGTGTCCTAATGGACATGGATTGTATTGTGTCCTTTTAGACACGGATTACGTCGAGTGTCCTTCTGGACATAGATAATCAGGGCTACCGCCTGCCAAAATAAGAACAAAATTATTCCCTTATTATATCAAAAATTAAATTTGTTTTTTGTAACAAATAGATTAGAAAGAATGCAAAGAAAGTTTATAGAGCATTAAATATATATCCTTCATAATGTTTCCTTTATAAAACACAAACGGTTATCTTATCATTGAGCTCCTGACGTGAGCGTATTTTATTATAATGTTTGGCAAGTACTTAAAAATAATTATCGATTTCCGTATCCTAAACTTGCAGAAATAAAGCTTAAAATTTCACCAAAAGTGTTCGCGTCCCAATATTATTTCTACAATTCATAGCTCAACTACTAATATAACTATGAAACAACTCATTTTTTTTCACCGTTGTTAGAGTTTACATAATAAAACAAAATAGGTTTCCCACACAGATACTTTCCAGACTTGTCATAATCTATACCTGAATAATATAATAAAATGCCTGTCTCACAGCCCATGGACCAGGACTTAGCACTAATTTCAGATCTAATCAATAAAGTACAAAATAAAATGAAGTGTTATTATTTTATTTATAAGCTTCAATTCATAGTTACATATTATTATAATACAAACCTTTTATAGCATTTTTATCTGTGTGAGGAGCAAAACAAATAATATTTTATTATCAGACTGCGTATGCCCAAGGTATTTTATTATTATTACTTTATATTATATTGTTTTATTCTAACCGCTACCAAACGGTATAATATAAAGAAAAACATTTAGTCTTGTATTTTTTTGACTAAGCTTTGCAAAACCACTTGATCTTGTGATCACGTACGTCGCCCCTTTGCACTTAATTCAGTAATTTTACCAACATAATATAGGTATATTTTAAAGAGTACCGGGCATTTTGGGTCTAATGTTAATTAAGATGCTATGTCGTAGTACATTTGTTGCCACAATAAAAATAAATTAAATATGTTACTTTATTTTCTCATCTAAGGAACGATACACTTTAGTATCGTAGTCTGAAACATACTCAAAACTCATTAGTATCGAGAACCGTTCTCTTCCTACATTCTACATAGTACCTACCTACATAAATATTTTAAGTCGAAGCCTTATATGTGTAACCCATTTCATTCTTACTAACAGCATCATCATAATTATGACGATCCTTGTCAGCTCTACAGCTGAACCTATCTTTTCCCATCATTAGAATCAGCAATGCTGAAGTAAACAGAAAATGTATTTATTAATTCGGCCATCATAATTCTTTACTTGTAAACTTAATCTGTACGAAAGAGACTGGCTCCTGCGACACAGGGAATCCTAGTGTGGGAACCAGTGCCCTACTTAGCTGTGCGAAAATAACTTTGGTCAATAATTTTTTTTATTTTTTTTTTTTAATTTTTATAAATTAAACTATTATATTTAAAAAATTGTCAGTTCTTTAACTCAATTCAATTCAATAACTTACCACAGACCATGTAAAGATACAAAGATTGTAGGTGACTACTTGTTGTGTGAACAACATAGTACATATTGGACCCAACAAGGTATAGCAATTAATAGAGGGGAGGAAGCCTTATTATTATTTTATGTATTGAATTAGAGTTACGCAGAGTATGAACATTTTGAGTGCAGAGTACGTATATTAAGTTACCGTAGTCTGTTCCGAGTTAAAATTCAGTCAAAGTTAATTCAGGTGATAATCTTAGCAATATGGTCCTCTGCCAAGTTATAGTAAAAAAATCGATACTTTCATACCGTAGGGCCTAATCATGTTACCGTATACCGGTTCAACATTAACTACAGAAATGCATAAGAGCGAAACAGATAAACTAAATTACCCACTTCGCGCGACTCCTGCAAACCGTAATGGCGGGTTACTACTACTATCTCCATATGCTTGTGAATGTTCATTCATTTACAATCATTATAACAAACTTGCGTTTTGTGAAACATGATTCATAATTGCGCGTACAATAAGCCACCAAATTAAACAAAATTAATTAGAAGGCTGAATCAGTACAATTTCAATGTTGTGAAATAGTTTTGGACATGAAATGTTAATCAATGTGAAATATTCAAAAATATTAATTGAATTTATTACAAGTAATTTTATAAAAGTTATTTTTATAAAGATGCTATTTCAACGGTGAAAGTTGAAACACATTGTAATTACCAATTGAATGACTTCGAATACCATGTTTTAAAACAAATAAAAGAATTCCACTCTGATCTTGTAGTGCATCAGTAGTAGCTGCGACTAGGGAAAATAAGTCTTATTCCGCAGAAAATAATCGTTATCAATGCAATAAACTAGTAAATTCAATTAGTACGTGGCTATATCTACTTCATAGTTATAGCTCATACAACACCATGTAGAAGACTTACCTATTCGCGCAATAAACCTGTGAGCAACTAAGCGCTTGTTAAAAGTGTTCAACGTACCCAAGATGTTGTCAAGTACTTAATCAAAATAAATAGTACGTAATCGAACAATAATCCAACAATAAGTAATAATATAGAACATAATAGTTCATAGTTGTACATAACAGTACATAATCAAATACTACGTAATAGTACTAAACAGTACATAATAGTACTCAATAGTACATAATAGTATCCAATAGTACTCGTACATATCTCCCTGTACTCACTGACCAAAAGGGCTTGCAAAAGAAAACTAACGTCGTGGCTACTACAACTGAACTACGACGAAACTGAGACTTTATTATTAACTATAGCATAACTGCAGCACGCACACACACACACTCACACACACCATCGCTTATTTTTCAACTTTTCTTTCCTTAATGTTTGTAATCTGTGATTGTTTTTCGTTAAAATATGATTCACCCATCACCATATCTTGTATGTAATATATTGGTTAGTGGGAGCCTGATGACCCGCAACACAGGTATTACACCTAGCGTAGGCATCAGCCTCACACAAACTTAAATTGTATAAGTTCCATGTACCTGAGTCATGTTTATGTAAGTTTGTGATGGGAAAATAAACGCATATATTATTATATTATATTATATAATAGTACTCAATAGTAATCAATAGTATCATAAGTACTCATTAGCACTCATTAGTACTCAATAGCACTCAATAGTACTCAATAGTAGTCAACAGTATTCAATGGCACTCGATAGTACTCCACAGTCCTCAATAGCACTCAATAGCACTTATTCGAACAGTACGCAGTTGTACAAAATAGTACACAGTAGTACGAAATATTACCTGGTAGTATATAATTAAACGGTACGTAATAGTTCAGAACAGTACATAATCAAACAGGGGTACCTTATAGTACAAAGTTGTACATAATCAAATAGAAAACAAGTTACATAATGAGAGACAGAGAAGGTGGGTTATCATTGATCACTTCAAAATATCTGGCCATAGCCTATATCATAATGCGTAAATCCAATATTGTATATTGTAACGCGTAAATCCAATTATGCAACCGTAAGCACATGTGGTGAAAATTACATCCTATGTCTAAACAAAGAATCAAATTTAAAAACCCTGAGCCACTCAAACCATTTTGTAAATCTAACTTATAATCAAAATGATAAGAATTATCTCAATATTTAGTTCTCAATAACGACAAAATAAAATAAAACATCATACCTTTAAACCATTTTGAAGAGTCTCGAATGTCTTGATTCTTCATCATTTCATGACATCATTATTTCAGCCGCATCCTCCAATCTCGAAGTAAAGGACTTATCGACAGGCTGCTGCTTGTGTGTAGTCAGTCTCGTGCCATTGGAACAGAAAAGAATGCAAATTTTAGAATAATAATTGGCCTCGCACATAAGAGTCATTAATAACGCATTAAACAAGGTAGACAGTCAAATTATTAGATCTCACATTAGTCTTCTAAAACGTGCAAACAAAACTAATACTTTAAACTTATTTCAATCTAGGATAAGTGTGTGGGACACATAATAATCACAATAAAAGTCTAATAATTTAAATAAAAAAGGACAGAATAGATAATAGAATCAATGGTCAGCAAATTTCTAATGTCAGTACATCGTTACCTAGGTACCTATAAAATTCAATTACTTAATTAAAGTATTTGTCCAAACTTAAAATTATATTTATTTACATGCTTAGTAATGATGTAGTACAATGTACGAAATAATGCTACCTACCATCTCAATTAAGTACCATGTTTGCAGCAAACAAATGTTTTTTTTTATTATTATAACAATTGGGTCATAACAGTCATAACAATTTCAAAAGGAGACGAAAGTCTTTCGCAAAGTTCAAAGTGTTGAAAAGTTCAAACTGTTCATTGCAATTACGGAAATACATTCCATTGTTTTAAATGGGTGGTAGGGTTACAATACAATAGAAAAGACGACTTGAAAGGCACTTGAATGAAATAACAAAAAATTGCTGACTTTGATTCTTTTATATATCTCGATTATCAACCCTTGTTGTAATCCTTTTATATGATAAATCTAACGTAATTGTGGACGGGAACATCCCACTTCTGAAGTGTAATAAAACTCCTTCCTCCAGTAAACCAATCATTTATTCACTTCACGTGGCACTTACAACTAGCACGAACATCACGCTCTAGACGTCTGCACACCTCCGTCACCCCGAACAGAATGCCGCCATTTTGCAAATGCGATTCAATCGGCCATTTTCCCCACTACAATTCACGTACTTCCGGTTTATTGCAATTTGAACGTTAATAGTCAATAAGCTTCTTTTAACAATATTTGATATTGAAAAATGTAATTAAATAAATCCTAATACTAGCTTACATCTATCGCCATAATAAAAATGTCTGTATGTTTACCGACACTTAGAAGAGTAACTTTCGGTCGGAAATCACGAATTGAGGATGAGGAAAAATATAATATCTGCCTCCACATAGTACCTAATAAGGATGGAATCAAAAACTATAATCGACCATAATTTTATAGCGTTTTTTAAATATAAATTATATTTTTTTTTAGATTTTAGCATTCACAATGCTATTTTTTATATATTAAGTTACTTAATATAATTGAAAAATACTAGAAAGAATCGACTCACCCGTAGCAGCTCAGACGGGACTGAGCTGCGGGTCCCGTCTGAGCTGCTACGGGTGAGTCGATTTTTTCTAGTATAATTTTTTTTTTTTTTTTTTTTTTTTTTTTTTTTTTTCATTTATTATTGTATAAAAATCATTACATTAATTGTTATTAACAGCGTAAAGAAATCCACAGAGGTTTATAACAACGCTGTTGAATGCTCGCGTTGGGGTTAGATATACATACTTAATTTACATATAAAGAAAAATGTGATAAATTATGCTTAAAAAGAAAGGCTGATACAAAAAATATATAATAATTCTTTAGCAAGGAGCAAACTAGGTGCATTTCAAGGTCTCAAACCAAAAATTCTTCATTTTAGCCTTTAGGTTGGATTGTGTTAAACTATCAACGAAATCCGCAGGTAGTTGATTAATCAACCGCGGTACTAAGTAAGCGGTAGTTCTTCTACCGTACACGTTATTCGCCCTAATAGTAACAAGTTTTTTTTGAGCGATTCCACGAGTGAATGCAGGGTGATTCATTTTTTTAAAGTTATTATTAAAGAAGTTTTCGTTTAAAATATTGTTTTTAAATTGGATATGGATCGGCAAAACTTTACAAAGTTGAAATATTTTTGTTTCATCGGTAGAATATTGTTTTTTAATGTTTTTACTTACTATTGTTTTAATTATTTTTAATTGGAGATTGTAAATAAGGTTAGTGTATGTTTTGTAAGTTCGTCCGTAGCTGCTCAATCCGTATCGGATATACGAGCCAGCAAGTGCGTTATATAACATTACTTTAGCCTTAAACGGGATTCGTGCATTCAGTATTGTCATGTTTGCAAGAAACTGTCTAAGTTTATTGCAGACATGAGAAATGTGGAGGCTCCAGTGAAATTTTTTATCGATTTTTAAACCTAGATATGTGTGAGATTCCACGTTTTCTATAGCTGGGCAGCTACAGGCATTGACACTAGTCTCACTAGATGCATGGGGACAGGAGTTGTGATGGGCTATTAGATTTTCAATAGGTGTTGTTCGAATATAAGGGGATGTTATACGTAGTAGTTTCGTTTTATTAGAGTTTATTACTAATCCAGAATCATGACACCATTTGGTTATGGCATTAAAATCACATTGCAGTTGATAAAGAGCCTTTTTCGGATCCCTATCCGCCGCTATGAGACAGGTGTCGTCAGCAAACTGGAAACACTTGCAATTTTTTATACAAGCGCTCATATCATTAACGTAGGTTAAAAAGTGGAGAGGACCCAATACTGAACCTTGAGCAGTGCCGTGCGTTACTTGGACTGGGTCACTGAGTTGATTATCAATTTTAACAGCAAGCGTTCGGTTACTCATGTAGTTTTCACACCATTTTAATAATGGCCCTCTTATTCCACAGTGATCCAGCTTCTTTATCAACAGATTATGGTTCAGGGTATCAAACGCGCGCGAAAAATCGATGAACAGTGCTAATACCTGTCGTTTATGATTAAGATGCTCGTTAACTTCATCAGTAAAACACGATAATAGCCCATCAGCACCCTTCCCACTTTGGAATCCATACTGATCTTTATAAATAACGTCATGCTTCCTATAAAAGTTATAGATTTGTTCACTGACATATTTTTCCACTATTTTGTCCACAGAGGAAAGAAGCGTTATTGGGCGATAATTAGAAAAGTCATTTACTTTCCCCTTTTTATGAACGGGCCTTACATGTCCATGCTTTAGTTGATCTGGATATGTGCCTGTTTTTATACTACAGTTTATTAAATTAGCTAATGCGGTTGATATATCCTTCCCTATCATCTTTAGATCAGATACTCTGATATTATCAGCCCCTGGAGCCTTCTTTGAGTTTAATCTTGTTAATATTTTGTAAACTTTGTTATTTGTGGCTTTTTGAAAGAGTATACTCGAATTATTTGCATTATTACAGATATCAATATCCATTGAACCGGTACCACTTTTAGGGATAATATTCTGTACAGCCTTTTGAAATTCTTGCGAAAAGTTTTGAGCTATAGTTTTAACAGTGAGCCCCTGAGAATCGAATGCATCTAGTATCACTGCATCAATGGAGCGGGTGACACGACCAATCATTTGGTTAAGTATTTGATAAACCTTCCTTGAGTTTTTGAAGTTGTTTTTTATTTGCTTAGTATAATAAGAGTTTTTTTTCTTTTCTAAAACTTTATGTAAAATATTTCTAGTTTTATTATACTGTAACCTTACCATAGGATCGTTTTCACTATTTCTCCATTGGCGGAAGAGCATCCCACACTTTTCACGCAGTTTGATAACATTGTCATCGATCCAAGGCAATTTCAATAGATATTTGTTTTTACTTTTAATGGTTTTCGTGAAAGAAGCCTTTTTTGTTAATTAATTAATTAATTATATTTTTTTTTATTATATTAAGTAACTGAATATATAAATTATTGTCAAATTATAATAAATGATAGCTACCTTAATAAACAAAGCCCCTAAATTGCAAGGCCAATTAAAATTCTGCGACTGACGGCCTGATCAAATAACAAATTACATCGATCACACCCTTTAATATAAAAATGTCACGTACCCACTCGATTTAACACCCAATTTGTAAAAAAGTGTAAAGGGTGCCTGCCAACTTCGCAAAGTCAATTTGCGAGGTAAGGTATTAGAAAGGGGTGCCTGAGTTTATTTTAGAAAGAAGAGTAATTTGTGTTATATTTAATGTTAACAAGTGTTACTGTACGTCTTTCTTAAAGAATGCAAAAAAAAATAAAGTTCTCCATGATAGTGACAAAATAAGTTCAAAGAAAGACAAGTGTGCTATAAAAATGTGAGGGCGTAAATATTAATTAATGGACGTTTTAAATTGATATTAAAGTTTTATTATTAACGTGTATTATACGTTTTCCATTTCAAAAATTAAGACAAGCGACCATGCCTGCGGACGGAGCCATGTTTAAGTAATTATAATTGACGAAAAGTGCGGGTTTTCCCTAACCGTTCCGTGGTCACACCAAGCTGCCACACCGGTGTGACCACCACGGATCATCTTAATTACTTACCTGTTACGGACTGGCTTAATGGCTAAAGAACTGGCCATTTCATATTTTAGAGTTTATATTTTTTTTTAGAATTTTGATATATTTTTCCTTGATTTCGTTTGTACACTATATAACATTTTTCTCAAAGTTTTTAAAACTTTTTGGGACTTACTGATTTTTCCCGGAATTCTATTGATTTACCAAAGTACCTACCAGTCACACTTTCCCTGCCGTAGCACAGTATTATACTAATACGGAGGGTAGGTACATGAATCAACTCAGTGGTTCAGTTCATAGACAAACTGCCTAATTTTCATACTATTACTAAGATGCTATTATTAGTTGTATTTTTCTAGAACCCTGTACTGTTTGATACAAATAAATTAATTTTATTTATTATTTATTTATTTCACTAAACATTAATTTATTATTGATAATTAATTAATTAAAATGTTAACAAACAATGAGACCCCTGCTTTATCAAATCAAATCAAATCAATTGTTTATTTGCGAACATGTGGTGAAACAAAGGTCTTAAACATAAAATGTGCGAAAAATGTTTATGTTGAGATTAGTTTATTACTGAATCAATACATCGGTGCACGCTTTATATATATATAGATATATACACGACAATATGTTAAATAAAAAAAAATCAGGTCAGTGGCCAACTCGCAGTCCGGAAACATTACACGTCTCCACAGTACCTACTTTACTCAAAATTCTCAACCGTTTTCCTTAACCGTTCCGTGGTCACACCAACACACCGGTTTGCCACACCGGTGTGACCACCAATCATCTTAATTACTTACCTGTTGCGAACTGGTTCATTGGCCAAGAACTAGCCATTTCATATTTTAGAGATTATATTTTTTAAATTTGAGATTTTTGCATTCACAATGCTATTTTTACACAACACTAAATAATATACTAGAAAAAATACGACTCGCACCAGATCATTACTCAGACGGGAATCGAACCCGCGACCTTTGGATATCCGGTCCAATGCTCTGACCGCTGAGCTACCGAGTCACGATATCCAAAGGTCGCGGGTCCGATTCCCGTCTGAGTATTGATCTGGTGCGAGTCGTATTTTTTTTGGTATATTATTTAGTGTTATATTTTTTATTTAGAATTTTGATAAATTTTCCTTGATTTCGATTAAATTGCGATGTTAGCGAATTTTGTAATACATTTATTTCAAGAGCTAATATCACACACTATAATATTTTTTCTCAAGTTTATTATAATTTTCCTCGATCGAATCCCGAAAAACCCATAAAAACCCTAAAAAAGTTCCAAAACTTTGAGAAAGATCTACCCAAGTAACATTTTAGGTTCTAGAAAGGTTTAGAAAAGGTTTAAGTTCTAGGACCTTTTCCAAACCTTTCTCGTATTTAGCATCGTTAAATAAAATGATAATGTTGTGGATAAAATACTTGGGTGTGACCACGGGTTATTCATGGTTCTTTCCGAGCCCCTAGACTTTGAAGGTGTTCGTTGACCCTGTACGATGGTTAATGGTGGTAGCTGACTGTAAGGTCGACTACTAGAATTGAACCTCATAAAACTTATGGTATCTATTTAAAGCTAAAATAAAATTGAAGATACTTATAATTAGTAGGTAATATATTTCACAGAGGAGTTTATTTTTTTTATTTTTGGTAAATGTCTAATCTAACAGTCGTAGCTGGTTTCTGAATTAAAAAAATGAAGTAGCATTGTAAGCAACTAAAAATAGGGCTCAACTTAAATTTCTCATTAATTTCAGAAACCTAAATTTTAAAGTTCGTTAGTTTCCTATTTCTTCTCATTGCTCTCCTTTTCTCCTTTTTTATCATCTTTAGTATCTTTTTCTTCAGGTGGATCCTTTGGTAAAAGATTGGTTGGATGCTCATATACCACGGCACGGCGAAACAATGACCTAAAACAAGTATCACGATGCAATTGCTGAAGTTATCAAATTCCGTTATGAATGGTTTTTCGGATGAACCAAGGATATGTACAGAATACATATTTATTCTGTACATATCCTTGGTTCATCCAACCACATGGTATTCAACTTCTAAGACCCTATCGTAACTGAAATTAAACCTTAAAACTGTTATTAAACAGTTATTTCTTATTATGTTTGTGAGTATATTTATAATGTTATTAACTTTTGTTAAAAAAACCGAAGTTTTTACTTTTAGCATTGTGAAAATGTGTGGTACAGGCATAATACACGTTTGTATTGTCTTTATGTACTTATTTTATTTTATTTATTATTGAAATGGTATGATAATAATATAATGATAAAAAATTAAACATGTCCTGCAAGAATGCGACCCATACCACTGAGTAGCAGATACATTTTTCAACATACCTAGCCCTGTTTCGTTTGTGTTCGCCGTAGGTCAAATGTCCGAACAAAATGCCCAATGACCTTTCAAGAACATAAGGTGTGAAAGGCAAAAACAAATATTTTGTTAATTAAAAACCAATGGAATTGTCATCCGGAATTATCTCGTATTATCGGAAAATATTATTCCCATAAATTGTAAAACATAAATGTAAGTAAGTATATCGAAAATAAATGCGGTAAATTATTGTTATAGCCAGTTCAAAATTCCAAAAGATGTTGATCTACTGACATTAACAATTGTTACCTATACAATAACGGTTCTCATGATTTAACGGTGACATTTGTCTTACGTTCTCGTGTTTCCTTCCTTCTTGTCTTTGTCCATTTCTACTTTGTATTTCTTTCGTGTTCTGGTCCTCAGGAGATTCTAGCAGATCCTCTGGTAAAAGATTGCTTGACCTCTGTTACTTCACCTCTGCTCAGCGAACTGGCTAATAAGACATAATTATTATCATAGCGGCGAATAATATTTTTGACAATAAGAAGATTTTGCGATTGCAGAATCTTCATAATGAATAAACTAAACAATTATTAATATCTCTGAATGATACTATTATAATATTTTTAGACATTACTAACAAATACCTATAAAATAAATAAATAAATCTTTTGTTGGGTCGGTTTTTATTACGTACTGTTTTGAAAAAAGAAATATATGTCGCTTACTCCCGCAAACAAATATGCAAGATGCACCGCCCGCCCGCCCGCAAAAATATGCAGCACACCACAAAATATAAGTGCACAATACCTGCATTTAGCAAGACAGCAACACACCTTGCACCTTCACCAATTACTACACGTGTTTCGCCCCAACCCGGAGCATCCTCAGGAGTTAGATCGTGCGTAAACCAACACCGAATGAGCAACTACGCCCTCCGACACCGTATTTATTGTCACTTCCTCCCCACTGCGCATCGAGTGACTGACAGTGACAACGTTTGAAGAATGTTGCCAGTTTCAAATAAAAAAGAAAAAAGAAAGAAAACATGTTTTTTAATTTAAATTACCTACAAATAAATTGATATACATTAAATAATGTGTTTTATTAATTAGATACTTATTTCTAATAATTATAATTATTTGAGAAAATACGCAGCAATGGCGAGGAAGAGACGTCAAGTTGATTGTTAAGTACCTACTGTTTACTTAAATATTTCTGCTTGATTTATTTTTTGTATTTGGTAATAATTATTTAGTTAGTATCTACAGCTTTATGTAAAGCTAGTTGAGAAATATTAATACAATAAAATAACTGCATAAAGCTGTAAGAGCTGTAAGTTTTACTTCTAAAAAAATATATCTAAATATAAAATTTTGTAAACTTATATTAAACTTACCTCAACACTGCGTCATTGAATCCGTTTATGAAAATTAAAACACAGTAATAAAAGGTTTTAAATAAATTATTTGAATTTAAGTGAGTCTAGTGAAGTTTTGCTCGAAACAAACTGACCAAAATATCGAAGCGTTTTTGTTATTATATGTTATAGGATTGCCAAAGATTATGAAAAAACAGAAACGACACTATACTTAAACTTAATATTTTTTAATCACACCCACCAAAAGACAACATTCTAACTGCAAAATACTTATTTTACTTTAATTATAACGGACTTACCATTACAATAATTTTAACAAGACGGACGGCTGTTCATATAGTTTTGATGAGAACTCGAAAATTAAAATATAATTTAAATTAATAAGTAAATATGTATTAAGAATTAAAAAGACTGAACTACTTACAGATAAATATACGTATTTTTTTTGTTGCAGAAAGTAAACTCTTGGAATACTATAACCAATTTCGTTCCATGGTTACTTGGAACGTTGTTTTTGTAGGGTATATTATTATTCGTATATTATTTACTCGTTCAATTCGATTGTTTTTCTTTTTCTTCATCTTCTTTCAGTAGGATACTATAGTAACTCCTTTTTTTAAGTAGAGAGAATGCTTTTTACGCTTACCCCGTGCCTGGCAAGCAACGGGGTTATGTGGGGTTCGCTCCGATTGGAACCAGCCTTTCAATTGTCTAATTTCACAATTTATCGCAATCGCTTTCAAGGATGTAACACATTGAAGCTTCTTTTTGGCACAAATAAAAACTTAACAAAGAAATGCAGCAATGTGTCACATCCATGTGTTAAACGTAAGCGATTGCGATAGATTTTAAAATTAGACAATTTAGCCCCCTGTCCATATAGTCGCGTAGCTAAAGAAAAATTACCTTCGATAATACTAAAAGTTTTCGTTTTTGCTGAGTGTATAGATTATGTGCATTGTGAGCTATTTTTAAAAAGTTAGAAGTTTTATGCCGGTGCTTTAGGTATAGTTTAGGTATTTCGTAATATTTCGTTTAACTTCATATATATAGAATTAAAGTTTGAAATGTTGATTGTTTCATAATAAGAACTATGTTATCATCATGTTGTAAAAAAATTAGAAAGTTAATATATGTGTAACTGCGTAAATCACAAAATTACTCTTTTGTGTCCGAATAAAATTTTAAAGTTTCTGAAATCTTATTTTAAGACTTTCAGTGGTTAGATATAGCTGTTGAACAAAGTTTAGAAAGTTAAGTGGTGTGCTTCTTTGATATTTTCATTTTTCCTTTATAACATACGGAATAATGAATAAAAATTGATAAGATCGCTCTAACATGACCTTTTCAATGCACTTATATACTACACAAAAAATTAGAAACATACATAATGTGGATTTTGTTTAATTACGGATAAATTATTGCGCTTAAATACGAATTATGCGGGACGCGCGAGCGGGTCCATGCAGGGCCCGCCGACTGCCACGCGCCGCGCGGGCAGGCGAGGGGCCACAAACTATAAGCTACTCTCGCCGCACGGCAATAAAGTACAATTTCAAATTGCACAGCGCTGCGTGCCTGATATTATTATATTATACCTACGAAGCGCCTCTCTTTCTGTCGCGTAGCTCGCTAGTCGTTCTTACCGATGCCGATATCATAGAAAACATTCGTTATGTATGTCGATGAATATACAATCAAATAACACAGAATACTTATAAAATAAAATAAATCTACCTACCTACTAAATGAGCTGAGCATAATTGTATTTCTAAGTTAGTTGGGTGAATCAACTTTTGAGGCACTTCTTTCAGAGCATTTTGAAACAGAAAAACAAAATTAAATTTAATCGAATTTACAAGAATTTATATTTTATTTTTTTAATTTAATTTATTTATTTATATTCATAGATATATACCTTAAAAACGAAACATATATAATTTATAAAACAATGTTGTTAGTAAATAACTTAAAACATATGTTAGTAAAAAAATCAAGTACCTAGACACTTTGTGTGTCGAATCGGTGGCACAAGGCAGCGTCCCTCTGAAGCGCCTGTACACCACGCCCTGCGGCCAGAAGTCCTCCTTCATGAAGAGGTCCAGCCTTGCTGTCGGGATGCGCACCACAAACGCCTTAAAATTAGTATTATGGCGCGACTCCAGTGGCTGAACTCTCAAACAAAAGTTGGATTTCTTCTTTATGTACTCGATCACGTCCTGCACTGTGGTGGTATGGTGCAGGCGGGAGAGGTACACGGCCGTGGTCGGTATGGCAGCTCGCAGCAGGAAGTTGGGCCCTGTCGGTGCGGTGCCATGGTGGTTCTTGCTCTCTCGCTGACGACGTCGCTTTTTGTTCCGAACCTCGAGGAAACCGTCTTCATCTTGGCCCGGTACGACGGCATTCAGCAAAGGTATAGATTCGATTATAGTTTGTACCATTTATCTAAAATTTAGGTTTTAAAGGTGGCCACGATGTTTGACGTTTAGTTTTTGAGATTTTTGAGAATAACAAAGGATCGTCGTAAAAATTTCCCCTCTGTTACTGTTGAGTTTTTTTTTGTGAATTAAAATGATACTTCAAAGAAAATCTGTACATTAAGTATTTAAGTAATACAACAAGAAAGTATCCTATTCAAATAATGTATCTATGTAGTAAGTAATAGTTTCTTAAGATTGACATTATTTTAACTCCACTGCGTTACTTTGACATAAAGTAACGCAGTGGAGTTGATTAGTAACTGATTGTTAGTTTTCGCACTAACAATCAGCAGGTAATAATCGGTACCGCCTATAGGCCACAATGGCAGGACCCGGGTGTATTTTTGGACAATATTGCGGATTCCATTGCCTCTTTCAGAAACTACGATGTGTTGATCCTGCTGGGTGATTTCAACATAAATCTGCTTGATGTTAGTACTGGTAAATACAAACAATTTATGCAGTTTCTTAGCTGTGTCAACTTAAAACAAATAGTTAAGGAACCCACACATTTTACCGATCACAGTTACAGCTTAATTGATGTAATATGCACGGATACTCGGTCTCTAAATGTCACTGTTAAACACATCTCTGAACGTGGTCATGGAATGGTATTAGCTGAATTTATGGTCAAGAAAGACAAAATATGCCCACGATGGGTGTCATATAGGGCACTAAAAAATGGTGAACCAATTAAATCGGGATCTTGATGCGATCAATTGGGATGATTTTCATAAACTTGATAACATCAATGAGCTTGCAGAATCCTTTACGGCTTGTCTCATTACATTATTTGATTTGCATGCTCCAACCAAGGTGCAAAAATTCAAACATCCACCGCACCTCTGGATCACTGATTCTATCAAATGTATGATGCAAACTAGGGATGATTATAACATAAGATCTTTGGACGAACACCTAACTTTTGAAAACCATGTCGCTGAGTGTTCACGCAATTGTTTTTATAGACTAAAGTTACTGTTCAAAATAAGACCTTATTTGGGTGAGGAACTGAGGGTCACATCACACTGTGCGAGGCACTGATTTTGTCAAAACTAAATTACTGTGACATTGTTTATGGGCCGTGTTTGATGTCCAAGACGAGTAAGCTTATCCAGCGGGTGCAGAACGCTTGTGCGCGTTTCTGTTTTCATGTACCACCCCGATCGCATGTGACTCCCTTTCTGGACTCTGCAAACATGATGAAAATGGAAGCGCGCAGGAGACTTCATCTCGCCACTCTCTTGTTTGGTATATTAGATACGGGAAGGCCGTGCTATCTTTATGAAAAATTGGTATGGTTAGGTGACTTGAGCAGGTTCCCAAAGAGAAAAAATACTAACATTTTCGCAATTCCAAAGCACGGGACAATGGCGTTCCGCGGTTCTTTTAAATTCGCCGCCTCGAAGTGCTGGAACGATATTCCACCGCCGTTACGTGACCTGAAAGCGGTTAAAACATTCAGGAACCACCTTAAGAAATATCTCACCACGTTGCAAAAACAAGACTCACTTCGGGGTTTTTCACGATAGGAGCCGGGTTGCGTTCCAGCCTTGGGGGTTGTGTGTGTCGCCTTGAGGCGGACACCTGTTTTAATTTATTGTATTTGTCACCCATATATTATTTTGTCACCATACAATTTGCTTGAATGTTGTTTTGTTATTGTTGTTTGTTTGTTTTGTGGTTCCGAGGTTGTATTATATTGTAAAATGTCAAATAAACTCATTTCATTTCATTTCAATTCATATCACACTATTCTGTAGTTGCACTTTGTATGTAATGTAGGTTGCGATTTCTTTTTCTTTTTTTAATTGTTTGAAATGATGTATTTTTGCCATATTAACCAAATAAAATAATCTCTTCGTAAATAAAATCAAAACGAAAAATTTCAAATCAACCAAAGAGTACTTCGATTTGTCTGACCAAACGGCTCTTTTATATATATTTCTTTTTATTACTATGTATATCAAACTGTCATGGAAGAGGCAAGGAGACCTAATTCCATACAGCCATTAAGTATAAAAATATTATTTAAGAGGAATAAAAATTAAAAAAAATTTTTATTCCTCTTAAATAATATTTTTATTTTGTTTGTGTTGGTGATGATAGAATCGATGCTCGTTAATATTTATCTATTACTTCGTTAAAATTATTGTCTATTGTCTTCTGAATTGTTATTAAATTATAATTTTTGTTTGTCTGTTCGCTGTCGTCACCAAGTAGGCTCCTCCAGAATACCAGCGTTGCAGTGGCATACTCAGGTTTGCCTCTGTAGCATTGTTGAGGTTGGGGCCTAGTTGGCCGCACTGTAATTAGTCCTAAGTTTGTGTAGGTACATTGTTTTCTTTTGTTTTGCGGTCAATAAATGATTTTTCTTCTTCTTTCTTAAACTTTAAAATAATTTGATATTAAACAGCCACTTGAAACTTACTTCTATGTCAGGCAGTACTTTTCTTTTCTTTATAATTACGTTCACTGTATTGTTTACAAGGGGGACACCAGGGTAACACTAGAGAATAATATATAGTAACTAGTAACTCCGGAGAAAAAGAAAGAATTTGAGAATATTATATTGTAACTAGCGACCTGTCCTTGCTTCGCTTCGGTTCCTTCTTTTTTTGCTAAATGCAACCTTCCAACAACACCCAAAAAGATAAAAAAATAATACCTAACGGTCCTCACCTCCATTTGCTCTAAAGTCTTTTTCTCTCCCGTTCGTCCCGTCCCGTTGTCGGTATAAGAGACGCGTTTGATTTATATTTGCGCGTGTTAATTTTTTGCGACGACTCCTACGATATTCATTTAAATGGTATGGTGTTAAAGGCTAAAATAATGTGCATAAAATGCTTAATGTAACTAACGTATTAAATTTGATAAGGATTAGTACTTTATCCTTCTAAATAGCTTTCCAAATTACCGCGTTGAACTTGATAATTTTTTTAGGAAGATATAATTGGTATAGTTACTTATTTTTAAAAGATAGATATATACCGTCACGGACTTTTTTGTAGATCTATAAAATAGGAATAATTTCATCATAAATTATTTTGTTATAGCTCTAAAGGTTAGAGCAGCATTTTCAATGCAAGCTCCCAGTCGGTTTAATTTTTGCCGACCTCTTCAACAATCATCGTGATATTTCTACCAATTTCTATAAAACCTCAACTTATAATACACTTAAACCTTCCTCAGGAATCATTCCATCATTTAGTGAAAACGCCGCATGAAAATCCGTTTTTATAGTTTTTGAGTTTATCGCGAACAGACAGACAGACGCGGCGAGGACTTTGTTTTATAATATGTAGTGATTCATCAATTAATCTAAGCTATAAAACTAGACACGAAGTTATATTAACTTAACCAGATCACAAATCATAACAGGAACATAGCGAAAACACAATTTAACATAACATATTGTCGCTATGTCCCATGTATGAATTTTTTTTTTTTACAATTTAAGTGATTTTTTCGGCGAAACCTACCTGTAACCTTTATAAAAAACATCGTATTATTTTTTTAACGATAAGTTTGAGCTTAATTTCACGTCTTTTCATTTGTGCACTTAATGACTGGGCACATGGTATATTTTTAAAATTGCTGAAAACTCGACTATATTGATATTTGATTCTATTTTAAAATCAGAGCTCAAACCTCATCAAACTGCAGCGAGATAACAACAAGACAAGGAGCCGTAATGTATCTTTTTAGGTTTCTGGACTGGAATTAATTCGGCATCAGCATCAATGGCGAGCACCTTGGAGGCCTTCATTTTGCTAATGATGTAATTCTTATAGTCAAGACCTTAAAATACTGGGAAATAATGTTTTAATATCTCAGTAGTGCTCCCCAAAGTGTGGGAATGAGATGAACATGATAGAGTTAAATAATAAGTCTGAAGGAGATCGGGAATTTCTATTCCCTCGCAGATTCGATGACTTCACCTTCCAAACAAGCCGGTTCCCAAGCAGGCACCATTAGACCATGACCAGGGGCCTAATCGCGCTAATTTTCAACGATAAAACCAAAACTAAATTGTTACCGTTTCAGTTTCGTTTACAGAAAAATACTCGCTTTAGTTTAGTTGTTGAATACTCTGCCTAAGGAGTCTAGGATTACAATCTAGGACAATTTAAGTGAAAATTATGAAGCTAAACCAAAGATTTTTAGGTACCTAAATATAACCTAAATGACAACGTTACGTTACGTTTTTGTTTTATCGTTCAGAATTACCGCGATTGAGCTCCAGGTTGCACAGAGCACCGAAGAGTATCTGCTAAGAGTTGGTGTTCATGAACTATGAGGATAAAAATACAAAACTGGGTAGATCGGACACTTCCGTTGAGTGACGGTGGGTCCGAGCTGCTGGTGTGGTGCGCAGAGCTGCCACGCCGGAGTGAGGGCCCAGTGATGCTCCAGTAGTGGGCTGCGAAGACCAGGTCGGGATAATGCCGTCGAGAGTTGCCGAAGGTCCAAGAAAGCGTCGTCAATGATGCTGCGATGGAACCTTGAAGGCCTGGCTTGCTGTGCTTCTGCTTGCAGTGTGACTGCTGCGGATGCTGGGATAAGGTATGGGGAGTGATGGCTGCGCTGCGTTGCTTGCTGAAGGTGCTTGATGTGCTCCGTTGGGGTCACCAGTGTAGTGAATGAAGTAGGTATGGTAGGTATGGAGAGAGGTGACCACTAGGAGGAACGCCAAATGGAAGATCTTCCTCCGGGCTTGGTGGTATTAGTCCAACCGATGATGGTTGGCAGTTGTATATTATGCTGCGTCGCTGACTAAACGTCGTTAGCGAGATTTAGGTTTCTCCATAATTATTCTCCATACTACGAGACGCTATTCCTTACTAATCTTTGTGTTTATTCGACATTAGCGCCATCTAGTCACACGGTGATGAATCTTGTTGTAATCGTGTGTTGGTATGGTAATGAGCGGCGTATAGGTAGGTGCTGCTACACGGGCAACGCAGGACCGATTGTTGTGGAGATTCTTGGAGGAGGTTTTTTACACAGAAGATAATATGATGATAATGAGTGTAAATGTAAATTGTAAATGTAAAACCAACCATTAATTTACTTCACTACAGTGAAGTAATCGGTTGATTATATTATATATATATACGTACAGTACATAAATTCTCTGGTGTTACCAGATATTTCTCTAGTGTTACCGGTAACGCGATGGAATACATTGATAAAAGTACAAATAAGTAAGTAATCATTGCATATCGAACAACTATTTCAACTTGATCTTAAATTCCGATATTAAAGTTAATATCTTAACGTAATAATAATAAAATAATCCATGAACTTATCGTGATTTCCGACGTAACACAGCAGAACAACAATAGACCCACACACACTCCTCGAGAGCTATCGCTAGAAAGACATTGAATGACAAAACAAGAATTAAAGTTAGACAAGGGGCAATACTAACGACGCTAGATAGGACCTTCATGCTAATACCATCACCAATTATTAATGGTCACGCAGGAGCCCTGATTTTTTAGACATTGTTGGGGACAAACCTTCGCAAATATTAATTAAATATTGTTTAAGCAAAATTACTAAAACTATGTATTGTAAATTAAGGATTATTCAATATAGAACTTAAATATGTATAAAATATTGGGTATTCTGATACAATATTTTGAAGATTTGACATGATTTGCTTTGACCGGCTATGCCAGGTAACACAGATTCTTTGTATGGGGAGCGATTTTGTTCTCCTGAGATACTAGCTATAAAATGTTCAAAGGAAAAAATATTGTAATCTGTTGTTCTCGCATTGCTAAATGCATCTAATTTTAGATGAATGTAGAAAAATGTAAGGTTTAAACCGAGTTGTATGTAATAATATGATTTTTTATAGAGCGGGGACAAGAAAGGAGTGCCTTAAAAGTTGATTGGCCAATCTCTGACTCTGACTAAAGCAAACATAACTTGCCTAGTAAAAACTAGGTACTTGATAAAAATAAAAATATACTTGAAAAAGTTACCATACCTATACCTACTGTGCTCATTTCATAAAATTACTGTCGTCTTTTAGGGCCTATCTACATAATATATGTGGCAGTTGTATAAATTAGGTAGGTACGTTAGTTAGAGCTAGGTAGGTTAGAGTTGCACTATCCTTACTAATATTATAAATGCCAAAGTCCGTTTGTTTGTTTTTTTAACCGACTTCCAAAAAAGGAGGAGGTTCTATGTTCGTCTGTATATTTGTTTTTTTTTTTGTGTATGTCCACCGATTACTCGAAGACGGCTGGACCGATTGAAATGATTCAAACGTTATTACATTAGGTACACTCCCAAGTTGGTCCCATTTTTTTAAATTATGAAATCGGTTCAGTACTTTTCAAGTAATTTTGAAAACAAGCACGAAAATAGTATGATTTTGTGTGAATTACCTCGATGATTGGTCGTATTACTTCTTTGTTTATGAACTGAATAAGATAATATTTTTTTTGTTGGAAGAGGGATATCTTAAGTGTAGTTTTTTAACCGACTTAAAAAAGGAGGTTCTCAGTTTGACCCGTATTTAAGTATGTTTCTCCGCGATTATCTTACGTTTCGCTGAGCCGATTTTTCTACTTTACTACTAAATAAATGAATTGAATTGAATTGAATACATATATAATATACCTTACCTACAAGGTACCTACACTAAAAATAATAAAATAAAAAATTGTTTACAAAAAAAACAAAAAACCGACTTCAAAAAACCTACCTCTAAAAAGCAAGAAATAATATTCGTAATAATAAAAATACGGCTATTGAAGTCGGGTGGGGCTTTTAGAATAAAAAAAAGGAATTTGTATTCCAGCCCCACCCGACTTCAATAGACGTATTTTTATTATTACGAATATTATTTCTTGCTTTTTAGAGGTAGGTTTTTTGAAGTCGGTTTTTTGTTTTTTTTGTAAACAATTTTTACGCCTTCACGTCATGACTACTGAATCGATTACAATGAAATTTTACATACACGTTGCCAGGTGTATAGAAAAGGACATAGGGTTTTATCCCAAAAAAAGTATTGTTCGCGAGGGATAGCAAAAACTGTCCACGCAGACGAAGTCGCGGGTGGCCGCTAGTGGAATTATAAAAATATATCATTTCGGGATAAGAGATAGGTCAGATAGGAGTCGACACGTCTTAAGTAGCCGTAATGTTACGTTACGCCGAAATGTTACAGATCAATCGCCAGTATCGCCACCTAATTAATCTATTCATATGGCGCGAGCGGGCATAGTAGCTGGCCGCCGCGCCGGCGTAACGGCGCGGCGCGGGCGGCCTGTAGCGACAACAATGTATCTGTAATTAAACAAAATCCACTGTATGTATTTTTCTAATTTTTTGTGTGGCATATAAGCGCATTGAAGAGGTCATGTAAGAGCGATCTGGTCGATTTTTAATTCATTATTGCGTATATTACGAAAGAAAAATGAATTTATCAAAGAAGCACACCACTTAACTTTCTAAACTTTGTTCAACAGCTATATCTAACCACTGAAAGTCTTAAAATAAGATTTCAGAAATTTTAAAATTTTATTCGAACACAAAAGAGTGATTTTGTGATTTACGCAGTTACATATATATTAACTTTCTAATTTTTTTACAACATGATGATAACATACTTCTTATTATGAAACAATCAACATTTCAAACTTTAATTCTATATATATGAAGTTAAACGAAATATTACGAAATATTACGAAATACCTAAACTATACCTAAAGCACCGGCATAAAACTTCTAACTTTTCAAAAATAGCTCACAATGCACATAATCTATACACTCCCCAAAAATTAAAACTTTTAGTATTATCAAAACTTTTTTATGAAATTTAATGTCCCACGACCGGACTAATATCCACTAAAGTTTAGTGACTAAATTGTCTACTATGCCCTCTAAGACTATCCTGGACGAGCGGGAACCGGATTGGACGCTTACGCTGTCATTATAGCAACTCCTAACAAAACATAACAAAACGACTCAATCGAAGAGTTAGTTAGAGTTAGACAGTAAAAAGTCTGGACTGGGTGGTAGAGAAATGACGATTCAAAAGCACTTAATTACTAAGTTTATTTGAATCAAGATATTTTGACTTTGACTTTAACCTTGACTTTCGAATTCGACTAGAGCGGCGCTTCTGTCCCGAATACACCGTCTTTAAATTTTGAGTCACATCTTATATATACAATAAAATAAATAATAATATTAACTAGCAGTTTTGCATTCTTAAGGAAAATATAGTTACTAACAGTGGGTTTTTGATTCATTTTACATTAAGAATCTTCAAAACATTAAGTTTGTGTAAAACCAGGAAAACAGGAAAGTCGTAAATAAAAGTTAATAATTTATCGCGAGATAAATTTGTAATCTATTTTTTATTTATTAAGGAAACAAACGGTTATACATAATACATTGTGCAATAGTAAAGGGATCCAAAAAAGGCCTATTATATAGTTCCATTAAAGTACATAAAAAAGGTATAGTTAGTAACAAAACTTTTTATAAGCTAAAAGTTATTTCAAAGCAAACAAAAGAAATTGATTTATTTATAAACTGACCAAAACAAGCAAAGTAAAAGAAGGTTTATAAAGTGTTTTGTTTCTTTTACTCTTTTGACAAAATGATAAAGATAAAGATAAAAGAACCAAAAGGCGTTTATGAATAAGGCCGTAAGATTTCAACAATAAACAATCCATTGAGATACAAAAATGTATTGTTGTCAATTATTTATGTGTTAATGTGGACAGGAAATTAATATATAACATCATAAACAATATTATATTATATTATAAATATACATTATAGGCATGTTAAATTGTTTGCTTACAATCAAAACATTCGAAAAAATTGTGATAATGGTACAGATAACGGTACGCTTCGGATTTAGCTGTCATTTAATAAGTTCTAAGTTCTGTTTGTTTTTTAGAGATCTAATTGTACAACAAAATATATCCGTTCACATTCAATTCAATCAGTCAATCTAAAGGTTTTTTTTGACGTATCAACACGGCCGAGTTACCTCACTTACGATAACGTTAGGTAAATCTTGCGATAATAAAATAACTAAAGGTCGGTCGTTGATTACAGGTATAAACAAATATTTTGTTGAAAAACAATAAATATTTAGGTTTTCTTACTTTCTTCTTTCTTGTCTTTGCTCTCCTTTTCTTTATTGTCTTTCTTATCTTTTGAATCTTTATCTTTCTTGTCCTTATCCTCAGGTGGTTCAGGCGGATCCTCTGGCAAAAGATTGGTTGGTTTGTGGAACACCGTTACGCCACTCGCGAAACTGGCGAATAAAATATAAGTATTAGGTACACAGGACGGCACCTCAGACTATATATGTTGACCTTGAGACCGCCTTTATGCCCTACGTAATAAAAGCTGGTTTCGCAGTTAAACTGTATAACCTGACTTGCTGTCGTGCGTACAATGAATTTTTATTTTATAAAAATACGAACGGTCGGTCGTATCTATTGCCATTATTTAATGACATAAAATTTTGAATTTCATGGTCGTCTATTTTAATGACCTTATTTTACAAAATAATTATACATTTTACACTAGTAATGCAGGAAAGTCAATTTATTAGGTATAATAAAACTTATTCCCTTATTGTATTGTTATATATATATATGTATATATGATGACGACCTCCGTGGTCGAGTGGTTTGCACGCCGGTTTTCAAGGCGTCACCATCTCTTGAGGTCCCGGGTTCGATCCCCGGCTGGGTCAATGTAGAAAATGAACTTTTCTATATTGTCTCAGGTCTGGGTGTTTGTGATACCACCGTTGTCTCTGATTTCCATAACACAAGTGCTTTAGCTACTTACTTTGGGATCGGAGCAATGTATGTGATGTTGTCAAATATTTATTTATTTATTTATATAGAAATATTTCTGTAAATTAACAGATAAGTATGTTTTTACCAACTTAAAAAAAATCGATGTTCCCAATTCTATGCTTAAATATATTTTTTATGTTATTGTATGTTTACCGATTCACGAAGACGCTGGTTGATTAGATTCTAAGGTCATTGCCTTTTAATAGCCGAATTTATTCAATAACTTTTAATAACAATGTCTATTACAAAAACAACCCCTTAATACACTTATGTTTACATATTTACCTAGATGCTATTTGTTGTGTTTGGTAGGTAATTAAGATTTGATAAAATCGTTGGGATAAGTAAAGTAAAGAATATAGTTGACTAATATTAATTTTAAGACAAAAAAATAAGTGTATCTAAAACCATTGGAGTTCAATGGCGCAGTAGTCTGGCGCTTGGCCCTGCTATCGCAGAGGTTAAGCAACATTCGCAAGGGTCGGTCGTGGGATGGGTGACCAAAAATGTATTATCTTGAACTCCTCCGTGCTTCGAAAAGCTTGTTAAGCCGTTGGTCTCGGCTGCATTTGCAGTCGATAACACCCACTAATCCGCATTGGTCCCGCGTGGTGGGTTATGGCTCGTCCTCCTTACCACCCATAAGGAAGGCCTGTGCCCCAGCAGTGAGGCATTAAAAAGATGGCTGATGTTCAAAAAGCAATGTTTATTTGATTTTGAGAAATTAGCTGAGGCTGGGGCCTAGTTGGCCGCACACTTTGTTTTCGTTCTTCTGTTTTGTTTCCTACTTTGTGGCCAATAAACGATTTACTTACTTACTTACTTACAATGTGTTAGTAAAGAAATAATATAATAAACAATAGATATCATACAATTTTGTAAACTTAGAACTTACCTCGCCCCTGCATCTAGTAGCCTGTCATTGAACCATCCCTTACTTACTTTATTGAATCCATATTAAAATAAAAACACAAATTATAAGAAAACGGTTTTTTATAAATTATTTATATTTTAACTGAGCGCAAAACGTGCTGAAGCAGCTTTGCATCGAACAAACTGATATGATGTCGAAGCGTTGCTTATTATTATGTATGATTAAACTACCAAAGATTATGAAAACAGAATCGTCACTACAAAAACGACACACGCACACGACAAAAACGAGAATTATAAAAAACATTCAAACAAAAAGTTGTACTTTATTGGTTAGCAGAAAAAAAAATTCAAGAAAATACAAAAGACAAAAATAGAAGTGAAAGCAAATTCCTACAAAAAAAATCTGAATCAGTATTAGTCAGATCTGATAACAGCTCCTAGCGCAATAAAACAATGGTGAACAACCGAGTTTTTTAAATACGGTCAGAGGCCCTATTTTTGAATCCTTCGACTGGCGTCGAGCGCTCTTTTCTACTGATTTTCGTTTGACATTTGACTCAATATCATTCATTTGAGTCAAAAGTCAAACGAAAATCGTTCGTGTATGTAGCATAAGTCGCATGCGACATAAAGTCACAACTGACAACCTCCAAAACCGCTGATTAAAAAGACTGAAAACTGCTGACCGACGAGTTGAAAATACGTATTTTGCTATAAATTAATGACTTGAGTAGAGCTCGACGCCAGCCGAAGTCGGACGCCGTGTTTTCTCAGAGGACCTCAACATACAAATTGCATTCCCCTTAAGCTCATACAACACGGTCTTTCAGGCCGAGTGCGTATGGGCATAAAAATGGCGGCTAGGGCAATTAAAACAAGGGAGGTAAAAGACCGCGATATTTTAATTCTCTCTGACAGCAAATCCGTCCTACAGGCTCTCCAGGGCAGTCGCATCACATCGAACCTTTTATTTGAGTGTCATCATGCCTTAAATCCCTTAAAATACAGTAGGTGCACTTAATACTATTACTATCCAATGGATCAAAGGTCACAGTGGATCACGGGGAAACGATGCAGCCGACGAACTGGCTAGAGGCGCATCTGGTTCGACGCTTGTTGGCCCAGAGCCGATAGCGCCTATCCCGACAAGCTGGTTTGCAAGTAACGCACCATAGAATTTAACCAACAGAACTGGAGCTCGCTGGACTCGTGCAGATAGGCGAAACTCGCACTACCGCTCGCGTGGACGCTCGTCTATCCAGGGCCCTGATACAACTGTGCAGACCGCAACTTCGCCTGGTAACAGGTGCTATTACTAGTCATGGACAATTTAACAGACATCTTTTTAACTTAGGTGTCACGGACAGTCCCCTATGCAGAGGATGCACGGAGGAAGAGGAAACAGCCGTCCACGTACTGCTGGAATGCAGAGGGGTGGCCCCTTACCGGGCGAGGTACCTCGGCTCGCCGGGCAGCGTCTCATCACGAATGTGAAAGCCCTTGGGAATGTAAAAGCCCTTGGAGCGTTGGAGTGATCCGGCAGCACATCCTCCAACGCACAATAGGCGCAATAGACGTCGAGTTGCGGAAACCGCCTGCACTGACAAGAAGAAGGAGAGGGCTCTAAAGCGGGGAGCATCTGTTTAGAACATAAACTTTATGTTTTGTGATATACATCATTATATGCCTACAAATACCGCTTTATAGGGAAACCCTACATAAAAACAAACCATCCGCTATCTTTATGAATCACTATTCAAATATTTGACGTATGATGTATCACGTGACTTGAAGTAGCCAATGATAGAAACGAAGAGTCACGTCTACATAAAAAATATCTTTGACGCGATGTTCGCAAAACGTAGATAACGATAGGCGTCCACTTTTTCATAGATAAGTAAGCTTGTATTGCTAGTAACGGTTTGGACTCAGTCAGCTATCCTTTGATATTTATTAGTGATTTAATTTTTATTTCTGAAGATGGACAAAGTCAAGACTCTAAGTTCGTACGTATCGTTATTGGTATTTTTTTAAGTTATGCAGGAAGGTACGGACCCACGGACGGTAAAGAATCTCAATAGTTTTTAGAAATAACTTTGTGTGTTCTAGCCGCTCTGGCGTTTTCTGACTCGCCGATTAGCGTTCCCTATAATATTATACATGAAAGGGACTGTTGTAAGCCATTTTGTATACAATTTGGCACAGCGCCTCTGGCGGTAACTGCACTAAATTAAAAGTTGTCAAATGTCAACTACAGTCGCTATTGATTATAGTAAACGTAAACTCTAAATACGCCTTGACAATCGTGTGGTTTGTGTGGCAATTTGTTTCAAAGTTTCCAATTACAGCAACTGAGCGAATAGCGACTAGAGTCTGGTCAACGAAAGATGAGATTGAATTGGCGGCGCCACTTTCCCTGTTAAATTAACGTTTAGAGGTTAAATTATTGGAAACTGAACTTTAAAATAAGGCGCAAAATTAGTTCCATTTCTAACCGAGTCTCATCTTTCGTTGATTAAACTCTAGCAACTGAAGTATTTCACATAGACTTTAGAGCAACTTACAATATTTTTAACCGACTTTCCAAAAAGGAGGAGGTTTAACAAGGATGATGTGTATAGCTTCACAAATTTATTCACGATTTAAGCGCTCGGCGGGCTGATTATCTAATTAGAAACCACCTAGCGACCGGTCTCATTTGACAGATGAATGTGATACATTGCTACTTCTTTTTGGGGTAAAAAAACATACCAAAGAAAATTAGCAATGATATGTCAAATGAAACCGGTCGCTAAATAGTTTCTATTTAAATAATCAGCCTGCCGGTAACGATCATTTGTGATTGTCAATTTTTACGTCATTGACGCTCATTGATGCGAAAATTGATCGTTTAATTGTCAATTGCTCCAACAATGGCATTGACGAAAAAATTGACAATCGCAATTGATTGTTATGGCAGGCTTTGTACTAGCAGCCGCCTACGCCTTTGCCTTCGTCTGTTGAACGTCATAAACACTTTGTTGTGAGAAAAAACCACGAAAACCTCCGCACGACGATTTTTTACTTACATAACGTATTATAACTTAATACATTAAAGGAAACTTTTAAAATTAAATCATGAGTTTTTTTATTGAATTTAACAGAAGTTAGTTTTGAAGTTTACAGACTCCAGTTTTGCAACTGCCGAATCAGTGAAACACAGACGAGCTGAAACGAGATATTTCCGCGCAATTTTCTTTATTTTTTCTTTCATAAGAACCATCTCCAGCAACACATTCAGCGATTCATTTTTATAAATACATATTTATACAGCTATTATAGTCAAAAGTCAAAGTCGAAAATAGCTTTATTCAAATAAACTTAATTAATAAGTACTTTTAAATCGTCTATATTTTCCTACCACCCGTTCCAGACTCTTTTTACTGACAAGAAGAACGGGCGCAAGAAACTTATCAGCTTTAACAGCCATAAGTAAGTATAGTTAACAAGCACACTTTATTTTATAGTCAATCTCCCGAAAGTCGAAAGCCGTCAGAGTCCCGAAATACAGGATTGTCCTACTCCATCAGCGTATGCTATTCTTCAAGAGACCGAATTGCTGAACCAAGGAAACAGGGAGCTAATATTGCAGTGGATACCGTCACACATCGGACTTTCCGGTAATGACGAAGCTGATAGATTGGCCAAACATGGTGCTGCACAAGGACAACCGCTACAGGTTTCACCAAGCTATGAAGAGTTCCTACCTAAATACAAAAAAGTCTGTTATTATCAATGGAAAACTGATTTCGATGAAAGATCTAAATCCTCTGGTATCTGGTACAGAGTGGTGCAATCTGAGCCTCCACACATTCCGTGGTTCAGCAATATTGAGTTATGTAGGACTTTGATTGTAATTGCTCATAGACTGCGATCCGGACACGTCCCACTGAACAAGTTTGGACATATGATGAAAAAAGTTAGCTCTCCTAATTGCACTCTGTGTGAAAAAATAGAAGATGTCCAACATTTGTTGGTGGAGTGTGTCAGGAATCGAGCATTACGTGAGGACTTGGCCGCGAAGCTGAAAGTCAATCAGCTTGATGTTGGCGTCTTCCTGAGTGCGCTTTCGGACCCTACGTCTGAAGCAGCTGTGTTGACTTACAGATTCGCAGCACAGAGCATCGGTTTAAGGCCGAATACCTAATGTTAATAAGTATAATTATTTTAATTTATCTGCATATCCCCACATAAAATTATAGTTACGATGGGGCTGACATGTAACATTATTACAAAAGCTCCTTTAAAAATAAAGAAAAAAAAAAAAAAAAAAAAAGGATTGTCCTAGGCTCCAGTCCATCAATTGTTTTATTATTACCTAGAATTTTGATTTATATACTTAGATAATAATGAATGTAACTTTGGTGGAAATAAATTATTTTTCAATTTTCAATTTTTTTTTCAATCGTACGAAATGAGTCGACGTCGTTACGACGTACGTACGTCGTTAGGGTACGACGTCGCGGGTTCGATTCCCGTCCGATAATTGATCCGGGGCCGTACCGGCTAACGCATCTGACCAAACTTCGACAAGTCTGCCCGGCTTTAAATTAAAACATAATAATATAAAAGGAGCCCCCCCAATCAGGCCAAAATGGCGAACCCAAATTCATAATGTCACACGAACATCGATATCTTCCAAATAACTTCGGCAAATAGTACCTCCTCGCGTCGCCTGTCCCGAACACAGTCTTTAAATTTTGAGTCACATTATCTAACACAATAAAATTAATATACCTACCAGTTTTACATTCTTAAGGAAAACATAGGTACTTATAGTGGGTTTTTGACTCATTTTACATTCACAATCTTCGAAACATTAAGTTTGTGTTAAAAACCAGGAAAACCGGACAGTAGTTAATAAAAGTTTATTTGTCGCGAGATAAATTGATGTAATCTAACGGTTCTTAAATTTTTTTTGACTCCTCTTGCTCAAAAAGTGTGTCATTGTAACGTACAAGAGTCGAGATAAAATAGCATAATAAGCCCTAGGGGATAAAGTTTTTTCTTTTTTAATGTTTGTCTATTACCAATGAGCCTACTAAAACGAAAAAGTATTTATTCATAATCACGAATAAAAACTCGCTTGACTTAATACTGGGGGCCTATTACGAAAAGTTTAATGCGATACACGCAGCTGCGTCCGTGCTTCGTTCTTATTGATTCCTATTACAAAGCACTTGCATTTGCGATATTGCAAAGTGATTGCGTAAATTTGACAGTTTCTCTCTAGTGGATCCGTCATTATTCGTTCAATAGTTTATGGACTACGATAGCTACATTGAAAATATTTGTAATAACTATAACCGACGAACTGCGGACAACTATCGTGACCAAGTTTCGTAATAGGCCCCCAGTTTCTCATTCTTATTTTTGAAAATGGAACTAAAAGCATCTCTTCGGTGAAATCATAGACTTATTTATACTCTGTGTACAGAGTGAATCGTAGAATGCGTGTTTGTTTTGCTTAGCTGCTACAGCAGAAATTAAAAAAAGGTACCATGGCGCGAAATCTTTAGATTTTTTCTATAATTACAAACTGATTGATTTGTGTGACTGTAATAGGAAAGAAATAATTTTAATCTTTTGCCGTCAAGCACAAATCATTGACTTAAATATTGTACAAAAAGTTTATGAAGTGGAGGATAGAAAAACGAGTGGATTCGTTTACGGAAGTAGGTATAAACTATTTAATATTGTATTTTATTTTCTCGCAATCGTAGTGAAAAGTATAGTGTAACACACGACGCTAAACCCCATTGTAACTCGGTTTCTATTTATTCCCTCGCTAAAGCTCGGGAATAAAACTACCTCGTATGCAATGGGTAATTTTAGCGTCTTGTATAACAATCTACTATTAAATATCAATACCGGTGGGATTACCTCACTAGTAATCATAACGTTTTGTTTAGTATCTTGCAATACAATAAACAAAGGTTGTTATAAAACGTGTCAATGAATGAACCCAAAGTGCGATAACGGTTTTAGCGATTTCAGAGTTTGTCCCATAGTAATAAAAGTTGTTCAGTTTGATGGCGCGAAGAAACAGTTTTCTCATTTTTGGTTCATTATTTAAAACGTTGTATATTTCATTTAACATATAAGTGTTTTAGGTATAAACAAATATTTTGTTGAAAAACATTGGATATTTAAGTTTTTTTAGTTTCTTCTTTCTTGTCTCTGCTCTCCTTTTCTTTATTGTCTTTCTTATCTTTAGAATCTTTATCTTTCTTATCTTTATCCTCATCAGGAGGTCCTGGTGGATCCTTTGGCAAAAGATTGGTTGGCTTGTGGTACATCACCGCGCCACACGCTGAACTGGGAATAAAAAAAAATTATTATATTTTATTTCATAAAAACACATGCAGGTCAGGCCAGGGGGCTTGATCGAGCTAATTCTGAAAGATAAATCCAAAACAGTTACGTTGTCATTTAGATTATATTTACCTAAAAATCTTTGGTTTAGCTTTAAAATTCTCATTTAATTGTTCCAAGATTGGCATCTAGTCGCTTTTAATAATTTTAACCAAACTAAAGCGAATATTTTTCTGTAAACGATACTGAAACGGTAAAGATTCGATGATGATGATGAAAGATTTAGTTTTATCATTGGAAATTAGCGCTATTGGGCCCTAGGTTCTAGCTTAGGTCCTAGGACATAGGCAAGTTAGATAAATTAATATTTTTTTTGCCAAAAGTATTGCTTGGCAATATTATTATTTTTTTGACGTCTCAATGCGCCATATTCCTATGCAAACGTTTTAGTTTAGCGAAGGCACGCGAAGATGTAAACTTTTTTTCGTTTATCAATGAGGCCATTATATTAGTGCTATCTAACATGTCGGTAATTCCCCGAACGTTTATCGTATCTTCTGCCATTATTTAAATGACATAATATTTTGCCATATCAAATCCGTGTATTTTAAATGACCTTATTTTACAAAATAATTATAACTTTTTACAAAAGGACAGGAAAATAAATTTATTATAATAAAACTAATTATTAATAACTTATTTCCTTATGATTGTATTGTTGTAATATAAATATGATGTCTGTAAATTAACAATTATGTTTTTACCGACTTCAATAAATTTGGAGGTTCTCAATTGTACGCGTCGATATATTATTGTTTATGTATGTTCACCAAACCTACTCGAAGACGGCTGAATCGATTGATATGATTCATTCAAAGGTCATTGCCTTATAATATCCGTTTTTTAATCGATAACTTATAATTTTTCTTCAGTAGGTATCCAAAGCCAATGTTTTTTCTATTACAAAATCAAAATGTTTAAGTACAAATTTAACTTGGTAAGTATTAAGAATTTTTATGCTCCGCTTAAGATTAAACGGGGTGTAACGATGTTGGCAATTTAAGGAATAAATGGCGGAGGCACATATAATTCTAAAGAAACCTACACCAAAAGTATGGAAAATGTAACACTAAAAACTCCATACCTACGGTCTCTGGTGAAAACGACTCTTCTGATCCGTAGGGTTTCTTTGGCGATCTGGGCCTTCTTCATTTACTCTTTGGATGGCCATCATCAGATCACACCCTGTTCAATCCCTGACGGAGATCAATGTTCGTTTCGTTTGTATAAAAATAGGCTTTTGATTCCATTTTTCAGCTCACGAGTGAAGGTGACTAATATTAATATTACGACAAATAAATAAATGTATCTAAAGATCATGTGTAAGTAAAACAACCCTGGATTTGTAAACCATTATCATAAAATTTTGTAAACTTAGAACTTACCTCAACGCAGCATCTTGTAGTCTGTCATTGAACCATCCCTTTATCGAATCCATATTAAAATAAAAACACAAATTATAAAAACTGTTTTCAATAAGTTATTTATATTTTAACTGAGCGCAAAACGTACTGAAGCAGCTTTGCATCGAACAAACTGATATGAGTCGAAGCGTTGCTTATTATTATGTATGATTAAACTACCAAAGATTATGTGAACAGAATCATCACTACAAAAACGACACACGCACACGACAAAAGCGAGAAATTATAAAAAACATTCAAACAAAAAGTTGTACTTTATTGATAAGCAGAAAAACAAAAGAAAAGAAAATACAAAAAACAAAAATAGAAGTGAAAGCAAATTCCTACAAAAAAAAATATAGTCAGATCAGATAAAAGCTCGTAGCGCAATAAAACAATGGTGAACACCCGAGTTTTTTAAATACGGTCAGAGGCCCTATTTTGCCCTATTCTGCTATGAATTAATGAGCAGAGTTCGCTAGCCGAAGGATTAAAAATAGGACTCTAAAGCGGGGAGCGGGGAGCATCTGTTTAGAACATAAAATTTATCCCCCTTACTTATAAAGATTGTATAGCAGATGTATAGTTACACAGTGTTTTGTCACTTTCTTTTCAATATCAAACTCACTGTCATTTGACAGAGAGTAACCATTCTATAACTATACATCTGCTATACAATCTTTATTAGTAAGGGACTTCGAATACCGCTTTATAGGGAAACCCTACATAAAAACAAACCATCCGCTATCTTTATGAATCACTATTCAAATATTTGACGTATGATGTATCACGTGACTTAAAGTAGCTAATGATAGAAACGAAGAGTCACGTCTACATAATAAAATATCTTTGACGCGATGTTCGCAAAACGTAGATAACGATAGGCGTCCACTTTTTCATAGATAAGTAAGCTTGTATTGCTAGTAACGGTTTGGACTCAGTCAGCTATCCTTTGTTATTTATTAGTGATTTTATTTTTATTTCTGAAGATGGACAAAGTCAAGACACTAAGTTCGTACGTATCGTTATTGGTATTTTTTTTAAGTTATGTAGGAAGGTACGGACCCACGGACGGTAAAGATTCTAACTAGTTTTTAGAAATAACTTTGTGTGTTCTAGCCGCTCTGGCGTACGTGATTATCAGTTTGCACAGTTACGTTCCCTATTATACATGGTAGGGACTGTTGTAAGCAATTTTGTATACAATTTGGTACAGCGCCTCTGGCGGTAACTGCACTAAACTAAAAGTTGTCAAATGTCAACTACAGTCGCTATTGATTATAGTAAACGTAAACTCTAAATACGCCATGACAATCGTGTGGTTTGTGTGGCAATTTGTTTCAAAGTTTCCAATTAGAGCAACTGAGCGAAAAGCGACTAGAGTCTGGTCAACGAAAGATGAGATTGAATGGCGGCGCCACTTTCCCTGTTAAATTAACGTTTAGAGTTTAAGTTATTGGAAACTGAACCTTAAAATAAGTCGCAAAATTAGTTCCATTTCTAACCGAGTCTCATCTTTCGTTGACTAAACTCTAGCAACTGAAGTATTTCACATAGACTTTAGAGCAACTTACAATAGTTTTTTTTTTGTGTATGTCCACCGATTACTCGAAGACGGCAGAACCGATTGAAATGATTCAAACGTTATTACATTAGGTAAACTCCCCAGTTGGTCCCATTTTTTAAAATTTGGAAATAGGTTCAGTACTTTTCAAGTAATTTTGAAAAAAAGCACGAAAATAGTATGAATTACCTCGATGATAATGGTTGTATTATTTCTTTGTTTATGAACTGAATAAGATAAATATTTTTTTGTATGAAGAGGGATATCTTAAGTGTAAGTTCTTTAACAGACTTAAAAAGGAGGTTCTCAGTTTGACCCGTATGTATGTTTCTCCGCGATTATCTTACGTTTGGCTGAGCCGATTTTTCTACATATTATAATATACCTTACCTACAAGGTACCTACACTAAAAATAAAAAAATAAAAAATAGTTAAAAAAAAACAAAAAAACTACTTCAAAAAACCTACCTCTAAAAACCAAGAAATAATATTCGTAATAATTAATTAATTTAGAATGAAAAAAAGGAATCTGTACTCCAGCCCCACCCGACTTCAATAGACGTATTTTTATTATTACAAATATTGTTTCTTGCTTTTTAGAGGTAGGTTTTTTGAAGTCGGTTTTTTTTTAAATATTAAGAGCAATTTGGGAAAATATTGGAAGTTGCTCTAAGTGGAATACGTCTTTGTTCCAAGTGGCTCTTACGTCTACTGTATTATTTATGTTTATTTTTTATAACATCATAATTATCACTATTGTGATTATTGCTAATCTATCGTCAATAATTTGAGTTGTATTTATAAACATGTTTTTACTTTTTTAATTATTGGAACTTAGCTCTTACATTATTTTTTTGTGTAACTCTACCACTTAATCATATTTCGTAGAAAACAACAGTAACTAAATACTTAAAGCGAGGCAGTTCACGAAATTTACTCTTTCACTATGTCTTTAGAATAAGGTTGAATATGGCATAACTTTAATTGACGCTTCGCCAGAAATTTAACGAAATTTAGTACATTTTTATTGATTTCTGAAATACTGGATCATTTATTAAAAATGTACTCGGTTATTGTGTTAGATCGATAAAAAAGCTATCCTTTTTGCATAACGCAGAATTCTACATCAGTTCTTCACATTGGCAGTTCAAAAATCTGACCTTTCATCAGATCGTTCTTCGATCTTCGCCTTAAAGAGTTTTCATTTAAAAAAATCTTTTTATTTGTTTCAAGGATGAAGAAAGAAGCCTTCCCGTATCAAAAACCTGTGTACGACAGAGAGAAAAAACCTAAAGATGACGATAAAGACAAGGAGAAAGAAGGAAAAAAAGATAAAGAGAAGGAGAAGAAGAATGAAGAAAATAAAAAGAAATAAAATATACTAAATCGTTATTGCGAAGATTTGTCATTAAAAACTTAAGAATCAAAAGTAATAATTCTGTCATAATTTAGATGTTTAGTTTTTTCTCCGACTTCAATGGGTTTAACAAGGATGATGTGTTTAGCTTCACAAATTGATACATGATTTAAGCGCTCGGCGGGCTGATTATTTAATTAGAAATTTACCTAGTGACCGCTCTCATTTGACAGATAAATATGATACATTGCTACTTCTTTTTGGGGTAAAAAAACATACCAAAGAAAATTAGCAATGTATGTCAAATGAAACCGGTCGCTAAATAGTTTCTATTTAAATAATCAGCCTGCCGGTAACGATCATTTGCGATTGCTAATTTTTACGTCATTGACGCTCATTGATGCGAAAATTGATCGTTTAATTGTCAATTGCTTCAACAATGGTATTGACGAAAAAATTGACAACCGCAATTGATTGTTATGGCAGGCTTTGTACTAGCAGCCGCCTACGACTTTGCCTTCGTCTGTTGAACGTCATAAACACTTTGTTGTGAGAAAAAACCACGAAAAACTCCGCACGACGCTTTTTTACTTACATAACGCATTACAACTTATTACATTAAAGGGAACTTTTATAATTTAAATCATGAGTTTTTTATTGAATTTTACAGAAGTTAGTTTTGAAGTTTACAGACTCCAGTTTTGCAACTGCCGAATCAGTGAAACACAGACGAGCTGGAATGAGATATGGAATAAAGTAAACTCTTTTGACGAACGCTTTAAGAAGGCGAGTTTTCTCGTTCGAGAAAACGTGCGTGAAAACTCGCATCATGTCAACCAGCCTTAGTATATTTTATTTATACTAGTTTACAATAACTACTTATCTAACAAAAAAATATAATATTATCTTTGTTATATTATAGGAAAACCAGTAATAGAACGGACCAGTATAGAAAACCTATAATGACAATAAAATTTGGTTTTCTTTTTTATTTTAATTAGACACGACACACGTTGTCATGAGTTATGATTTATGAATATTGAATGAGGAGTTTTCAAAGTGGCATTTAAAAAATAAAAATAGAAACTATTCGCTTCACTAGATGGTGTTGATACTCTTCGAAGCTTAGTAAAAAAATCACAATGTCACCTATTTTTATCAACGCCATCTATCAAGCCTACAGTTTTTTGTCATTGTGAAAAGCCCTCATTCGAATTTTAAACGACATTCAGTTTTTTCACATCCTCTTTGACGATATTTGCAGCCCGCATTCTGTCAATTCTATGTCAAACGTCATAAGGTTACATTAAAAAAAGTTTATATTGTCTAAATTAAATTTTATATGGTGTATAAGTATTCTTAAATTTATTTTTTATTTCATAAGAACCTTCTCCAGCGACACATTCAGTGATTCATTTTTATATTATAAGTAGATTACTTTTTGAAAATAATTTTGGTGTCGAAATAAAAAACGTGCGTCCAACTTGAAGCTTTGTTGAGAAGAGAGAGATTTACATCGAATGACAATGACAGCTGTCATACATACAGCTTCTAATGAGCAGATATTAATTTTAATGTTTCCAACACTTTAATTAAAAAAATACATATTTATACAGCTATTATAGTCAAAAGTCAAAGTCAAAAATTGCTTTATTCAAATAAACTTAATTAATAAGTACTTTTAAATCGTCTATATTTTCCTACCACCCGTTCCAGACTTTTTTAACTGACAAGAAGAACGGGCGCAAGAAACTTATCAGCTTTAACAGCCATTAGTAAGTATAGTTAACAAGCACACTTTATTTTATAGTCAATCGTACGATATATGAGTCGTACGGTACGACGGTCGCGGGTTCGATTCCCGTCCGAGAATTGATCCGGGGTCGTACCGGCTAACGCATCTGACCAAACTTCGACAAGTCTGCCCGGCTTTAAATTAAAACATAATAATATAAAAGGAGCCCCCCCAATCAGGCCAAAATGGCGAACCCAAATTCATGATCACACGAACATCGATATCTTCCAAATAACTTCGGCAAATAGTACCTCCTCCTCGCGTCGTGTTCCTCATTACTGAGGGTCGTGATTCCCCTGATGGGAAGTTAATTTTTCTTAGACGATGCTCCTCCATCGCTGTCTGTCCTTAGCGTCATGGAGTGCATCGTGTAGCTTGGTGTTCAGCGTTGAGCGGATTTGGTCGGACCACCTAGTTGGGCTTCGACCTCTCGGCCGTTTGCCATCGACCTTGCCAGTGACCATCAGTTGTTCGAGGTTGTGTCCATCTTTTGGGGCGATGTGACCGAAGAATTCCAGAATCTTTTGGAGACAGGAAGTGGATAGCCTGGTTTTAATGTTGGCAAATAGTACAATACCTACGAAATTCCTTACTTCGATTTGTTTGTTTTAAGTTGAAGCTCGGCAGACTAGCCGAAGTTCGAAAAGTTAGCCGATAAGGAAAAATACGACTCGCACTAGGGGCCCCTAGTGCAAGTCGTATTATTTCTGGTATATTATTATTTAGTGTTGTATAGCAATATCTAACAATTGAAACACCATTGACACGATTATGAATTGGGGTTGTGATTGTGATTTATAGCAAAAATCCTTCGGAAATTCTAAAGTGGTGACGTCCTACCTCTTGAACTAAAATTCCTAGGTTCTAATGCCGGTAAGAGTATAAATAATTATTATGTTTATGCTTTGACTAAAGATGTGCCGTGTGTGAATATTCCCGGCAATATTGGGAATATTCCCGGCAATATATTGGGAATATTCCCGACCCTAAGGCAATCTTTAGGCAACGGCACATCTTTATAATAGTTATGACCATAAGCATTTTTGTCTCTGAGTTAGGGGAGTTTTATCCTTTATGTATCTCTATCAATTCTATAAGTAGTAATTATAGCACCTAACTTTGTTAATTTTGACACTAAATAATAGTTGTTGACAAATACCTCTTTAAAAAAACATTTGATTATTTTTTCTTACTGTGGATGTACTTGGATAAAGTAAGTCGCTCTCTATAGGAAGAAGCCGAAGAAGGGTCATCCATTGATTGTCATAAATAAATGAGACTGACCACTGGCAACTAATTTCTTAGTGACATTTCTATCTTCCGTCCCTTTTCGTCTCAACTAAGTCTTCCACGCGTCTCGCTTCTGCGAAATCATTTCTAGTTATCATCGACACGAAAAAAGGACGTCACTGACCTCAATGTTCTAACCACTACTTACTAAGACAAAGTACTAAGTGTAGCGTCGAACTTATCGGTCGGCCTTGAGTGGTTGTTATAGAGTTGAGAATGTAGCATCAAATAATTATAATTACTTTATCGTTAAACTTATGTAGAGCTGTCAACGTGCAACTGGCCAGTTGCGCTCAGTTGCGAAGTGCACGGCTGGATCGATCGCCGCGTCAATTTTAAATTTCGAATAGTATTTATTTATTTTTTGTCTGTGACAAAGTGCGTGTTTCAACTTTTTGTTTTAAAGTTTTGAATAAATTCTTTTTGGATTGGTTCGTGATTGTCATAACACGTGTAAGTTTTCCTTTGTTTTATTTTTAGAGTGCGCGGGAGAGCATTTTTAGTCTCTGGATTTTTAGTGTTAGAACAATGAATGAAAAATCTCATTTCTTAAAAAATATTACGGTTAATTTAAAGGTGTTAACAAATTATGTCAACTTTTCAAGTTAAAATGTTTGTTTTTAAATACTAATTCCGTGCTCCTGTTGCCAAACTTTTAGTGTGAAATCATTAAACTTAAACGTCATAGTATTTTTGGTTCTTTTGTTTTGTTGAGTTTAATTTGCAATAAGTAACCTTTTTTACTTGCCACCAAGAATATTCAAAGTTATTGCTTGCCACTTTCTTTGAATTTATGGTGTACCTACTTACCTAAGTACCTAGTTAGTGACAGAAGGCATAAATTGTTATGTGTGGTATTTTTCTAATCTAACCTAAATGTTTTCAATACTTACATAAGTTTATAATTATTATTATAATTTTATCTACACAATTAGAGTGTACCTATTATAATAACTGTATGCTCTATAATGTGTTAATCAAGGGCATAATACTTATTGATATACATACAATACTTCGGTGGAGATTACTTCTGGTAATAAGTCCACAATTTACTAATATCAGGTCATAATAATCTACTTACATATTTATTTAATTAAGGTGGTCAGTGAAATACCTGATTCAGTACCTACTAAAAAGTTCATTAATTAAGTAATTAATTATTGTAAAGTGTGACATTATATCACAAAACTTAGTCCGTGTTTTTACAAAAGATTTTAAACACTGTTTAATTAAAAAAAGATACTGTTTAATTAAACACGTGTTTAAATGTGATGCTGTCACTTTTTTGACAATATTGTTTGACAGAGACAGCATCACATTTAAACATGTGTTTAGTTAAACAGTGTTTAAAAATGTTTTGTAATAACACGGAAATGTTTTTAACACCTGACGCAAAAAGAGGGGTGTAAGTTTGACGTGTGTGTGTGTGTGTGGTGTGTGTGTGTGTGTCTGTAACATACATTTTAATACATTCCGTATTATTGCGAATTCCAGTATTCCACTTTCACTCTTGCATGACTCACATAACTGTGTTGTGTCTATCGAGTCGAGACAACCGAATGATCGGTAGAGGTAGAAATCTATAAAAAACAGTTATGTACGCGAGTTAAGTACATATTCTTTGTATATCTCTGTTCACAAATTCATTACAGCGTTGTCGCCATCCATCCATCAGCCATTTTTAATGTCCCCACTACTGGGGCACAGGCCTTCCTTATGGGTGGTAAGGAGGATGGGCCATAACCCACCACGCGGGCCCAATGCGGATTGGTGGGTGTTAACGACTGCAAATGCAGCCGGGACCAACGGCTAAACGTGCCTTTCGAAGCACGGAGGAGCTCGAGATAATAAATTTTTGGTCACCCATCCCATGACCGACCCTTGCGAACGTTGCTTAACTTCCACAATCGCTGGGCCAGGCGCTAAACCACTGCGCCACCGAGCTCCTCATACAAGTTTGTTGTCGCCATACAAAGAAATATTTCTACTCTTATCACTATTAAAATGAAATGTAATTCATTCCTGGCCACCGACTTTTTTTTTATCCAACACCGCCCTATAAAATGGGTACAATAACTTAAGGATCCCTTAATCTTATTTTAGAATCACTTCATTCGCTGACATCATAACTTTTTTTTAAATATCTGGATCAAACACAAGCAAATGGTGACTATGACATAAGAGTGTGCAAAAATATAGATAAGTACATAAATATATAAATATTAATTGAAGACAGAGGAGATCGGTGGCGCAGTGGCTTAGCGCCTGGCCCAGCGATTGCGGAAGCTAAGCATCGTTCGCAAGGGTCGGTCATGGGATGGGTGACCAAAAATTTATTATCTCGAGCTCCTCCGTGCTTCGGAAGGCACGTTAAGCCGTTGGTCCCGGCTGCATTTGCAGTCGTTAACACCCACCAATCCGCATTGGGCCCGCGTGGTGGGTTATGGCCCATCCTCCTTACCACCCATAAGGAAGGCCTGTGCCCCAGCAGTGGGGACATCAAAAATGGCTGATGGACATGGACAATTGAAGACATAAGTGCAAAGACTTTTAATTAATAAATAACACTTTGCAAGTAAAGAGGGTTTTACTATCAGGCCTATTATAAGTAACCGACCGCGCACTGCGTTAGAATTTATTCCATGTGATTTTTTTCGCAAAATCTATTTTCGCAAATTTTGAAATTAATAAATAAATTTCTGACAAAATGTAAAAATTTCATTAATTTCAAACGATTACAATACTTTTTCACAAACGTTTTGAATGAAATATTAATAGGGATATTATAAGAACAAACTTCCTGCATAGAAAAATCTCAAAGCATTCTCAAAAAAGCCAAGGTTTGCGTCTTGCTAAAGTAATTTAAATAGACATACATTTTAATAATATACCTATGGAAACTATATATCCGTAAGGTTCATTTTGGCAAAATTTTGCGTAAATAATTAAAAATGACCTTCTATAGTTTGATGAACTTTATTTTGATGACTCAAGGTTAAAAACCTGCGTTGTGCAATACTCACAACACTCCTAACAGTACTTATGTTTAAATATTTACTTTACTATTTCTTATTTCATTCCGTAATTATGTAGCCGTTTATACACTCTTAAGGGAGTATTCTACTAATAGAACTAAACATTTTTAACAGAAAATACATGGGTTGAAAAATGACAGCAAATTTTAGCCCTTCCATACTAACTAGATAGCTAAAACATTGTATTAGTATCGGAAAGTAATTTTTTGTCGACTTTCAACCCATGTTTCTTTAGAAAAAAATAATTAGGTTCATTGGCAGAACAATCCCTTAAGGGGATTAAAATGAATCCAAAATAACGGTATAGAATACTTTTTTTATAACACAACTAAAAATCATTACCTTAGTAGCAAACAATGTAATTGGTTATCGGTATCATTATGATAACACTATCGTTGACCATCGCAAAATTTGTGGTTTTGTGTAGGAAAATAATGTCAAGAAAATAAAAAGGCGACATTACCACAAACACCTAGACACGAGACTAAAATAGAAGGCCAAGGCTTGCCAGCAACCTGATGCTTAGGTTGGCAAGTTCTAGAATAACTAAGTAAAATGTGTATTGTGTATATGTGGAAAATAAATAAAAAACCCGCCAAAGCTTTCGCGCATGAAGAGTTCCATACAACATTGTTGTATGGGAGCCCCACTTACATATTTTTTTATTCTGTTTTTAGTATTTGTTGTTATAGCGTCAACAGAAACACATCATCTGTGAAAATGTCAACTGTCTAGCTATGACGGTTCATGAGATACAGCCTAGTGACAGACAGACGGACAGTGGAATCTTAGTAATAGGGTTCCTTTTTTACCCTTTCGGTGCGGAACCCTAAAAAATGGCAATTCCACAAACACCCAGACATGGGACTAGAAAGAAAACAAACTTGTGGTTTCTTTTATAACTGGAATCAAACGCGGAACCATAGAGTTGGAAGTGCTACATTCAACGGGCTAGGCACTTGGCCACCATGGTAGTCAAAAGATTAGTGACTATGTTACCAACTAGAAAACGAATTGCAAAAAACTTTCTCTTTTTGCACAACTTCCCAAAAAAACAGAGAGTGTATTGTGTTCAGAGCTCATGTATGTTTGTGGGTATGTGGTTTCTTTATTCCACCATAACTTTTGAATGTCTTAACGGATTTTGATGTATGGTGGGGTATCGTTAGAATATGGGCATCAAATTAAGGCCCTGATTCCAAAACATATCTGCTATAATAGTTTGTTACAAAATATGTGAAATAATAATAAACAAAATAAAGACACGACTGTCCTACAAAAATTTATATAAAAGTTAAGTATCATTGCAGTCGGGGAAACGTTTTGTGGAACAATTTTTAATCAATGAGGTCCTCCGACTGCAATAACACCTGTTATATTTAACTTGTCATTTTTGTGTTTTTTTTTTCGGAAAAATCGTAAAACTAACCTTGTTTATGATGTTAGTAATCAACTCCTACGAAGTTGTTGGTGTTTATCAAATATAATTCTGTATTATTATTTTACCGAATGGTGGTCAAGTTCTTAATGCTGGTCAAAGTAATTCGCTATCTCCATTTCAAGGTCGCTAGCTCTGACTTGGCTTCCTTTATTCATATTTATCACCATGATTACTTATCATTTGTTATGCGGGCTTGAATTGATAGTGTTATCAAAGACTCCAATTGTAGCTAAGAACATAATAATATTATGTTTAGCATGTTGTTATTATTTCTAGACATGCTGGCTGCTCTTTCAATATTTTTGTCTCTCGAGCCCAATTGTGAGTGTGTATGTGTGTGTGTGCGTCTTTTGTCTGATGTGATTATGATAACACAAAATTATTAGTTCTTAGAAATAAAACACTTTTACGGATTTCAGCGTGCGATTAAGGCGTTCTTTTAGAATTATTTAGTATGGATTCATTTTTTATTTAACGACGTTTCCAGGGGTCGTGGTCACGGGATGACTATAGCAAAAAAGCTGCTCATAATTATGAAATTAATTACCCATATACGTACATACATATTTAATATTATGAAGTTCAATTATAACGTTCCGAGAAAGTAATTTCATAATTATGATCCCGTGACCAGGACTTCTGAAAGAGTGTCGAAACGTCGGGAAATAAAAAAAAACATAAATCCAGCGCTGTAATCTGTAAAAGGTGGTTTTATTTCTGATGAACTCTAGTACGTGCGGAAGCCTAAAGTGTGCCTTAGTACGCTTGCTCTCTTTATTTGTTTATTCTAACTTTCATAATATTGATCCTCAAATGAATCAGTGGATCAACTCTCAAATTCGAGTAGCTATTACTCATAAGCAGCTGTAAGACAAAGAACTGACCAATTACGTGATTCATATTCTAAGGCAAACCCGTGAGAAGCAGTAGGGAAACCCTGCATTGTATTGGGTAAAACTTGACGTCAAAATCCAGGTTTCAGAAAAAGGTTTTCTTTGGAAAATTGTGTTGAATCAAATAAAAGTTACAATATACAAACGGCTCATATAAATAAATTGTATTAAATGTTGAAAAATCACAGTCAGCATAGAAAGACAGTTTCTAATTGTTATAGCTAAAGTAATAAAGAAAATGTTTATTTATCAGAGGGTTTTGATGGTAATAAATTGAGTAAATTAATAAGTAGATAAGTATAAGGAAAGTTGTTTACCTTTTAAACGGAAGCTAACAGGAAAAAAAATAGTACAAGTTCATTAATATTTGAACTAGAAAAAAATGGCTGTGACATACGGACGGACGGACAGACAGACATGCAGACAGACATGACGAATCTATAGGGGTTCCGTTTTTTGCCATTTTGGATACGGGACCCTAATAACCTAATAATAATATACGTGTAATAATTTGAAGGCATGCGTGTCGTACTGATATTGCAGCTGTTTTATTTCGATATTGCATCAGTTTGTGATTTTCACCATAAAAACCGATTTAATTATTCCAAAATAATAAGAAGACTTTAATCTTATTTGTAAATTGTGAAAAAAGAATATAATATGTAGCTTACTAAGGATATAATAAGGAGCTCGGTGGCGCAGTGGTTTAGCGCCTGGCCCAGCGATTGCGGAAGTTAAGCAACGTTCGCAAGGGTCGGTCATGGGATGGGTGACCAAAAATTTATTATCTCGAGCTCTTCCGTGCTTCGGAAGGCACGTTAAGCCGTTGGTCCCGGCTGCATTTGCAGTCGTTTACACCCACCAATCCGCATTGGGCCCGCGTGGTGGGTTATGGCCCATCCTCCTTATCACCCATAAGGAAGGCCTGTGGGGACATCAAAAAATGGCTGTTGGACATCTAGCTTACTTCCGCAAAAAAATATATACAAATAGCACCGCCCAGCCGCTCGGCAAAAATGCACATGCACACCACAAAATATCAGTGCACAATACCTGCATTTAGCAAGACAGCAACACACCTTGCACCTTCACCAATTAGGCTACTCTACACGTGTTTCGCCCCAACCCGGAGCACCCTCAAGAGTTAGATCGTGCGTAAACCAATTCCAAATCGGTGATTTTTTTTTTCACAATGGTTTGTGACTTCCGCCAAGTGACGCCTGATTCAATCAAATATTTATTTGTAATAGTAGATTATACAACATGTGAAAAAAGAGGGAATTTAGTTCGAGGGATACAAAGGACCGAGATAAATTTTTTTTTCACGAGTTGTGAACTCTACTTTTTACCATTGACTGCGAGGAAACAAATAGCAGTAGGAACTGAGACCCAAAGAACTATAACCCAAAGATAAGACACTAAAAAGAACCTAAATAAAATTGGCAGGATATTTTTTTTTTATTTATTTGTATAACCACAGAATACATAATATAACTATGACTTTATCTATGAAATAGCTCCATACTTTCAGCACGTCTTATTTTTTTTCGACATAATTCATACGATGCGCGCTTGTTCCAAATTCAAAATATTTTTATTCACTCGGTGAATAAAACAGCATTTTATTCACTCTTATCGTTGAAATAAACGCACATTTTCGAGTGGCGATGGTGAAAACTTTATTTTCTTTCTAATAGTGATGACGTGGTATCGATTAAAGACGGATTCACAAACACTTATTTCCTAACATCCGTGAACGCATAACTGTATGCTCAGGTAAAAGAAATAGTGATGCTATGAGTCATAGTTACATTCTGTTGTGTTATTCTGGGCGTTTTATTTTTTATTTATTTCATACATTTTTAGTAACAATTGGCAGTTTTGGAATGTGCTTACATTACAAATTGGCGTCATGCAGCCGACACATCCATTTTTTTAAATCTATGACCAGTGTCACTCGGCGTGATCCAAGGTTTCTAACAATACCTCACACATCTTAATCTGTTCAGGCATTTAGAAGTTATGGTGGAATAGAGAAACTTACATACATAAGTAAAAACATACATGAACCATCTTTAAGTTTAATACAAGATTATGTATGTCCGAACAGCCTTAAAATTCATTAAATGGTAACAAAATGTCAGTATTTTCTGGATTACCTGAAAACTATTGAATTGATTTCAAAATTTCAAAAAATGGGACCAACTTGGGAGCTTTTGTAATAGCTTTGAATCATCTCAATCGGTTTAGTCGTCTTCAAGTAATCGTTGAAAATACATAAAAATATATACCTATACGCGAAGTCGGTTAAAATGTAATACCATTGTAACACAATTGAGAGCTAGTATATAATATGGTACTTAGTAACACGGTAGTTTTAGAACAAACGATTTATATATATTGTGTTGCGACAAAAATATATTATTCATTGACTTATCTATGTCTAACTTTCAAGAGCAACGCAATCAACTCTATCAGAAATCGCAGTTACATCGATGCTTTAGTAAGAACCAATGTAACAACTACCTTAACTAAAGCAGCAATGTAACTGCGCTTTCAATTATTACCAATGGTGTTACATGTTAAAAAGTGATTATGTAGATAAAAATAATGTTTTTTCATAGCACAGTAATAATGTCTAATACTTGTTCACATAATTATATTTTACTTTAAATTTTCACTCGTAAACCAAATCGATATTGAAAGTTTTTTGTACCTACTTCTGGCATTGGATTGGATTATGGATAATATGACAAGAATTAAGTATGACTTAATAGCAAAAAATAATAATAGAAGATTAATATAATAAAGAAAATCGGAACGAGTCCTAATATTATAGAATTTCAAAAGGTCATAACCCACCACGCTGGCCCAATGCGGATTGGTAGGTGTTAACGACTGCAAATGCAACCAGGACCAACGACTTAATGTGCCTTCCGTAGTACGGATGAAATCGAGATACTAAATAAATTTTTGGTCACCCATCCCATGCGACGCGACCCGATCGACCGACCCTTGCGAAAAGGTGCTTAACTCAGCCACCGAGCTCCTCTTTATTTCAATATTTGTCAATGAGTACAAAATCCATTTAGTTATTAAATTTTAATATTAAAATGCAAATGGATAAGACATTGACCCACTTAAGGGCCTAAAATGAATCATTCCGTTTTTCTAATAACTTGTATTACTTACCTGGTTTTAACAATAGTAATTATTTGAGTTATATTTTCAGGGTTAAAGTTAAAACCTATATTAGTCAGGTTGCTTTGATCTAATAAGTCATTTTACTTTAATGACCTCACTGCTGATCGAGGCACAGATAGTGTAAAATTTCATCCAAATCCGCTCAGCTATTTTTTCAATGAGTGAGTTAATATCCAAACTTTGACATTTATAATATTAGTAGGATAAAGGGAATGGGCCCTCCACTCTGGCTTAATGGGGATTGGTGGGTGAATAAACAATTATTATTTTTAAATTTGAGATTTTTGCATTCACAATGCTATTTTTATACAATACTAAATAATATACTAGAAAAAATACGACTCGCACCAGATCAATACTCAAACGGGAATCGAACCCGCGACCTTTGGATATCCGGTCCGGAAATAGTTAAAAGAACATGGTCATCCTTATGAGTAGGTACTGAACGTACCTTTCTATGCCACCTTATTATTTTTATTAATATTAGATTCTTTGATATAAGTAAGGTACTTTATAACACTAAATTTATTAACTACTTAGGTAAGTTATACTTGATTTCTGTGTAGCGACAAAATCAAAAAGACTAACAGAATTTAATACTTATTTAAAATATTTTTTTTAGCTATGGTAACATTTAAGTGGAATTGGTTAGGTTAGGTTATAAATGTGACCGGCAAAATAAATAAAAATGGCGATCACTTATTAAGGCGGTTGCATGACCGAAAGTGGCGCCCTCAGAGGTTTTTACTTAATAAGTTATTAATAGAAAAAGATTTTAATAATGTTTATCGTGGAGATTATAGGGCCCATGGTCTAGTATTTTTAAAAGGTATCACTACATGCCCTCGTATTTATTCGTAGAAGTAGATAGCAAATGTGTCAAAAACGGCCACTTTTAGCAGTTTTGCTATCTACTTCTAGCAGTGACTACGAGGGAATGTAACGATACCGTCTAAAAATACTAGACTGTGGGCCCTAAAATCTCCACGATAAACATTATTAAAAAAATGTGTATTAGAATTATAATATTAAATATAATTCACCGCGGCGCCACTTTCGCTCAGGGTACCACCTTAACAAAAACATAATGATCTTTTGGAAGATTGGAAGATTATTTGTTAATTGCAATACCTATAACAATAATGCGTGGCTCACAATAATGCATTAACTAATTGGTTGGTAAATTTATTCAATTTTTATCCTTCCCTAGTGTGTTTACTAATATCGGAAACGATATACTTAGCAACAATTTCAAGGTCAATTATACGCATTTAAATGGCGCAAGAAACTAATCAGCTTACCAGAAATCAGAAATAACGATATTAATTTACAAAAAAAGATACTACAGGCCCTATAGTGCTTTCTACAATTCGAATAGAACTGTTTGCATGTTAATTGACGTCGCTGACCATAGACAATCAAGGCGTTTTGAAATTTAAAATTTCATACACAGTTACACTTCTATTCTGTTAGAATAATCGAAAAATAGTAGAAGTAGTGTAGCTCGGTGGCGCAGTGGTTTAGCGCCTGGCCCAGCGATTGCGGAAGTTAAGCAACGATCGCATGTTTCGGTCATGGGATGAGTGACCAAAAATGTATTATCTCGAGCTCCTCCGTGCTTCGGAAGGCACGTTAAGCCGTTGGTCCCGGCTGCTTTTGCAGTCGTTAACACCTACCAATCCGCATTGGGCCCGCGTGGTGGGTTATGGCCCATCCTCCTTACCACCAATAAGGAAGGCCTGTGCCCCAGCAGTGGGGACATCAAAAATGGCTGATGGACAATCGAAAAGTATTCGAATTTGCCACTCGTCTCTAGGCCCTCTGTTTTTTTTTACTTTACTCATTTAAAGGCCATTCACTCGTGCGAAAAGTACAGTTACGTTTTCGTATGTCACTACTAAGTCACTATGTCAACTATACAACGTTTAATTTAAGCCCTATTTCCTATACAATAGAGTCGATATTCCAATAGTATTTACATTGCGTAGGTGTGCTTATCAGTGACCCAGTAGTTTAGTTATTGAATTGGTTTTGCCCACGTTAAAATTTTGATGTCAATGCGAAATTATTAATTGAGATAAGGAAGTAACGTGAAAGATTTATTTGATCTACTCAGGGTACTTATTGTCTAATTTTCGAAATCGATTGCAATCGCTTTAATTTGACAGATGGATGTGACACATTGCTAGATTTCTTTGGTATTTTTTTATTTGTGCTAAAAATAAGTATTAATGTATCACATCCTGAAAGGGATAGCGATAGATTGAATTGAAATTAGACAATAAGTGCCCTGCAGGTTGTGCTTATTATAATCTTTTTGATTTACTTGAGTTTGTAATAGAATTATAAAAATAAATAGTTTATCTACATATTACTCACTTATTAGCTAAGCTAATCTAATCTAGGGAAAAATATTATTGTTTTTCAGCAATTTAGTCAAAATAATGATATTATTAAGTATACTTATATTTAAAAAGTTTTTATGTGGCTACCTTATTGAAGTTTTACAAAAAAAAATACTTAAAAAAAAACAATCTAGAAACTCAATTAAAATAATGTAAATACATTAAGATACGCGCCTTCAGTATCACTCCCCCTGAAGTGCAAACCATTAATACAGATTACGAAAAAAAAAACACAATTTCAAAGGAACAAAAAAGGCATAACGCCAAATATTAAATTACTCAATATTTCATACCGATACTAATTTCGCTATCTTAACCCGGCCACGGAACGACAGAAAATATTGCACAGAAAAAATTGCCCAAGGAAAAGCGTCCCGGTCCTTAATTGACATTCTTTATGAGCGTCAGTCTTGACTCGGGGATATTTTTTAATTAGATATATTTTATGGGCTTTTTTTCGAAAGGGGAATAAAGGGTTAACATTTGTTTGAGGGGGCGAGGGGGGTCAATATTAGCCGGCTCGGTAATCAGCCGGGAAAAATGGTCGATTAGTCCCCACCAGAGACGTTAATTTAGGATCATTGGCAAAGGTGGGACCCCCTTTCTGTGTCTTTTTAAATTCCGAGGGTATTTCTTAAACACTGAATTGGACGGGTTAAGCTTTGCAAGCGACTATTATTTCTTGTATTTTATTGGCAACCCTTATAATGTCACACAATAAAAACTCTTTCTAATGAACTTTAAACTAAAACGTTTCTGACATTTTTTTTCCTGAAAATTTCAATCTTACTTAAAAAAGATTGATGGAAAGTATTAAACAGAAACACATCGCATTAGTTATCGTATTTTTATAATGACACTAAAATTTAGTCGAACGATGTTGTCCACCATTTGAAAAGATAATTAAAGATTAAAGAAAGTAAAGTAGGTAGGTATAACTTAGGTAGTTCTTATAAAAACGGACGTGCAGTTATGACATTATGACATACAACTTCTCAGTAAACACAAGAATCGAATTTCGTTTGATTTGTATCGTAACAACACGTAGATATTATTTTTTAAGAATTATGATTGTTAAGCAAATTTTACTTCAATAATAATTACAATCACGTTTAATAAACTCTCAATAATCCTATAACACGTTTAAAATTGAGGAAGTACCTAGGAAGAATTTGACAATCGGACATTTCAATAAAACACTTTTATCGGATAATAGTACGGATTTATTAAAACTAGTGATTCAAAAAAAAAAACAAAAATTATTTATTTGTGTCTATACATTTTTAACAAAATCAAATTAAAGTTAATAACCACATTAGTCAAAGACTGTCGCAGCTATTAGCGCCCACCTCGAACTTATAGAATTATAACAGTTAAACACAAAAATAAATTTGTTGTATCTAGAAGGAACTTACTATGTAAAACAAACTTTCTTATAAATGCAAATGAAAATTAATATGTGTCTGTGAGAGTGTGTGTATGTGTGTTATGTGTGATTAGTTAGGATTTACTTTGATTTTTTAATTTCTCCGACATTTCGGATGGAATCAGACATATTTGTGGATTTTAACTATAACATTTTAACCATGCTGTGGATGGATAGAGTAGCTATACCTACTACCATGAAAAAACTCTATTTTAAGAAGAAGCTCCAACCAAGAACTTAAATTGTAGAGGTACATAATAAAATGTTAAGATATATAAAGATTAAAAATTTTGTGTCTGTATTTTCGAATTGGTTTTTGAAAATATCATTATCATCATCATATCAGCTGCACGACACCCACTGCTGGGTATAGGCCTCCCCTAAGGACCTCCACGACGATCGGTCCTGCGCTGCCCGCATCCAGCGGCTTCCCGCGACCTTCACCAGATCGTCGGTCCACCTTGTTGGGGGCCTACCCACGGAGCGCCGTCCGGTGCGCGGTCGCCATTCCAGAACTTGAAAATATAGAAGATAAAATTATAAATTAATGTATAATGGTATTATTTTTTCTAAATCAACAAGAAGCAATCTTAAACTGAACTGTAAAAATCACGAATTACTTTGAATGGTGCCAAATTTTCTAAATGCGTTCATTTATTCAGATTAGCCGTGTCTTAGGGACTTTTATGAGTAGATACATTTTTTTTTCGAAGAACGAGGTGCGTTTGTCCCACTAATTGAATGAGAGACGCGAAATATCGCCGGGATTAGTCGTACGGCGAAAAAAGTGCCGTAAATAAAATAAAGATCCGGCGAACGGTGAGTTGAGCCAGTTTTGAAAAGTTCCTTAAGCAAATTTTTACTGACATATTTTTTTATTTAAGATTTTCACCATGCTATTTTTATACAATACTAAAAATATACTATAAAAAACACGACTCGCACCAGATCAATTCTAGGATAGGAAACGAACCTTTGTATGTCCGGTCTGAGGGCCTAGCCAAAGTAACATTCGCTAATCTTCGTTATCGCTTCGCTTTCGAAACATGTATGGGATTGACATAAGGTTTCGTTAACAATCGAATTTTAAAACGTCAAATCCATACATGTTTCGAAGCGAAGCGATAGCGAAAATTTGCAAATGTTACTTTGGCTAGGGGGGCTGGTCTGTCCGATGCTCTGACCGCTGAGCTACCGAGTAACACTATGCTAGTGGTATCGTCGAATTACTTCTAGTATCCCACTTTTACGCTGCAAGACAGCGTTATTTCACCAATGTGAGGAATTACCTCAACATACAATTGAAATATCTTTCCAGATATTTTGACACAGAATTGATCTGGTGTGAGTCGTAATTTTTCTAGTATATTATTTAGTTATGACATATTTTAATTGTATGTCAGTTATTCATTAAAATATGCATGTTTTTACAAAAAAAATAAAATGTTTATAAAAAAATATCTGTATTTTTGGCACTGCATAATTTTAACAATATTCAAGTTGGGGAATGTCCGAAAAAAATTGGCTGAATATTTTTCCATAGGAATAAGGTCCCTTAGTAATAGAATAAAGTTTCAGAATTTTTGGTTGCGTTCTATTACTAAGGGACCTTATTCCTACCTAGAGAAAAATATTCAGCCATATTGATTTTTTCGGACATGGGGAATGTTAATGTTTAAACTAAATTCACAAATTAATAAACAGATAGCAGTTTAATATTACTCTAATAGGAACTAGAGATAGAGATTTTGTTTTTTCAAATAAAAGCGGTATTGAAATCTTACGGAACCCAAAAAATGTTCGACGAGAGCGTTGGGTACTAGTGAAAAATCTTTATTAAATCCCACTGAAGCTAAATAAGTTCATTTGGCGTCGGATATTTTTCTTTAGATTTTTTTTTCACAAATTAGAAAACATTCTTGATAATTTGTATGGCTTACTTTTGGGGGGTAATTAGCGATTGTTTGGAGGGGGCAATCGGCGAATTAAATTATTCTTTCCGCTTAAACTAATTGAGGGGAACAAAATGGCGGATTTCAAGATTAATTTGGACGATTAGATAAGAATTTAGTTAGTGGAAAGAAATGCATTTTTAAACTTAGATTAACACTTGGGGACGTGCCTCAATTTATAACATAAGTACTTGATACAGGGTCCTAACAGACCCATTAGTTTTTGGCGTAGGTATACCTATTTTCCAAGTTCCAAATTATATCAGAAAATTGAATTTAATTTTGAAGTTAGTTATAACAATCAGTTTTGGTTGATTTGTTTTTATTGGTCTCAATATAGTTCATCCTAAAAATTAATTAATAAATCAAGTTTTTTATTATTATTCTTACGTGGTTATTTTTCTAATGAAATACAATTTAGTTTTGTTTTTCGTGTTTTTTTTAATTCATAGTTTTGTGAGAGTCGGTAAAGTGTAATAAACATTAGTAAGTGTAAGTTATCTCAAGTTTGATATGATTGATCGATAGAAAAAAAAACTCAGGGATTTTTTTAGAAGTTTTTCCCTTTTTTAAGAAGGTATGAAACTCACTTCTTATACTTTTACGAGTCATATCTAGTACAGTCAGCAATTAAATTTGTTTAACGCTTTGGTACTTTGTCATAGCTACTTTTTTAACAGGACGTGTCTCACGGTTTGAAACATTAGTCAAAAAAGTTACTATGACAAAGAAATAAAGTGTTAAACAACTTTCGTTGCTGACCGTACAATCATAACTAAATGGCAATGACGGGCCATTATACAAAAGAATAATAACTTATGATAATAGATGTTATATACTTATTAAGGCTCCGTTACGCGAAATCACTTGTCTCTGTCTTTTTCTTTTTCGATGTTTTTCGTTGTTTTTTCATCATAATCTTTAGCACAATCATCTTTCTTAAAAAAAAGTTATTGGAGCAACTGCACAGTACGTTAAAGTGTATTTTAATGTAGAATTCAATACGTTTCCGCTATTATTTACGCCAAAAATATGCCCGCGACAAGCGCTTTTGATGATATTCTGATTTTTTTTTACAATCATCTGTGAGGTTTATACGCTTGTCGTATGTTTTTTTTGTGGCTACAACTTTACGTTTACTATATAAAAATATGGCCCGCGCAAACCATGTTTTCCTATTATGGCCCCTTAATAACAGATGTTACTTACATAAATCTTACCGAAAAATTTCTTAAGTGTTGCAACTTTGTATTCCTAACGTTAATCGATATTTGAAATTCCAACACGTATCGATGATGCATTGGAATGCAGTATTCAATACACGCGATCTTGATAGTAAGTTACAGCAAAAGATATAACAAAGATTTTACGACAAAGGACCTTTTTACCCGACTGCGGGTTATGTATTTCGCGCGTATCTTGTAAGTATGTATGTTTGTATGTAATATTCTTTATTACCTCATATCTCTCAAACGGCTGAACGGATTTCTATGATTAAGATATCGTTAGATTGGTCTTTTCAGCCCAAGTGTTCTTAAGAAGGTGGCGTTATAAAAAAACCAACATGGCGGCTGTACGGTGCTATTATACGTAGTGAAAAAAAAAAATTTTTTTAGAATACTGCAATATGGGTGTCAAATTAAAGGGCTTATTATAAGGATTTCAAAAAGGTATATCATGACCGTAAAATATAATAACTAAAAAGAGATAAATAAAAAAATAAATTAAAAAAATTAAAAAACCCGCCTGCATAAAAAGACAAGTCGACTGAAAAGATGGAAACAAGATTAAATAAATATTAAAGGCAACATGTCATAATAACATGCAGTCGGAGGCATATAATTCAATCATTCATAATGCCACTTTCTTTATGCATGCCTCCGACTGCATGTTATTATGACATGTTGCCTTTAATATTTATTTAATCTTGTTTCCATCTTTTCAGTCGACTTGTCTTTTTATGCAGGCGGGTTTTTTAATTTTTTTAATTTATTTTTAAATATGGGTTCTAAACCTTGCGAATGATGAACGTAAAACCAACCTACTGATTGAACCATTTTATTTAGAAAAAGTTATACCAGACAGATGCGGCGAAAAAAATCACATAATCAATTCGTAATAGACGATTTTGAATTTTGATGATTTATTTTGACTTGAATTATAATGATGAATATGTTCTAAATAATCTATTCAACAAATTTGCTCGTAAAGTGAGCCCTAATACATCGCTTTTAGGGCCATAAACCGAGCTATAACAAACGCGTGCAATAATAATATATAAAACACTAGTTCGTAATAGAATTAACTCTACAAAGTTAAATTAGTACCTTACTGCAAGTTCTATGCGAGTAAACTGAGCATTCCCAATTTAGCCGGGTAATACAGTTATTTTTTAGTAACCACTAAGAGTTACTTAATATAATTGAAAAAGTACTAGAATAAATCGAAGTGTTTTTTCAAATATATTAATATATAAAAATAGCATTGTGAATGCTAAAATCTAAAAATTCAACAACAAAGAGGTTTTCTGCTGCTGAAAATTCAAATACATTTGGAATAAATAAATGTGTAAGTCCTTAATTAAGTCAAACAAATATTTATTATTATTAAATTATTCATCATTCACAATATTTTGTTATAAAATATTAAATATTATATGCGTTTTATCACTTAAAATTATAATTTTGAAGTAGGCTGTATGCTCACTCACCCTTTTGTTCGCAAAATATTCTTGCGTTGGGCGTGTGAAAAAAACAAAAAAACCTGCGCGCCTTTCCCCATAATTATCATATTTTGTTTTTGTCGTATTTATTGCTGTGTGATAAATTACTTTGTTTCTTCCTCGCAAATGTGTTGAAAAACGTCGTTTGAAACTCGTGAGCTCTTGCTTATTGCACACTCGGCTGAGTTACGCCCTCGCCTGCGGCTCGGGCTGCAACCCACAGCCTTGTGTGCAATGAGCAACCTAAGCTAACTTGTCTCATAATGTAGGTACTATAAACTTAAGAATTTTTAAGAGGTATTGCCGAAATGAACTGAATGTGTTTCTTGTTCAATACGTGGATAAAGAGATAAAAAAAAATGCTTTTAGCGACTTTATTTCTTCAGCGAAAAAGTGTTGTTTTCCTCAAAAGATCGCCTTAAGTACAGATTTTAGCCTGGTTCGGTCTGAGATTGTCTGTAAGTAAAATCTTTGTGTGAGTGCAGATCTACTTTGTATTTTGTAACACTGTACGATCCGATCATGATATTTCACTAGCTTGATACAACTCAGATATATTTTTAGTGGGAGACACAAATTCTATGAGCGCCTACTCATCGTAAACTCACAGCAAAATCAACCGTATTGCTACCGAATAAGCGATATATTGTTCACAACATCACCTTCAGAATCTGAGTCTCATACACAATCCATACAACCAGTGAGCAAACAAGCTACGTTGATAAGCAACGCCGGCCGATGAGAAGTAAATACATAAATAAATAGATACGTTAGTTTCAAACAATAGAGACAGATTAACGTGGATATGACATTTTTATTTCTGATTGACAACTTATTGGTAGAAGTGGAAAAGTAGGTCTCGATTTCTTGTATATGTACCTACCGTTACGATTCACTATGTGCATAACTTGCTAAGTAAGCGACAACTTAGTACGGCACTTGTAGTATTATGTATACTGTGGTACGACTAAGAATTTGAGCTTTCTAATTCTAACACTGCCATAGCGGTTGTTCTAAAATCTAAACTGTACAAGTGGTCTAGAAGTAATTACACTTAAATATAAATATGTTACCGTAATTTTATAAATACTAACTAACTACTACTACTACTAACTAACATTATAAATGTGAAAGTTTGTGGGTTTGGATGTTTAGATGTTTGGATGTTTGTTCCTCAATCACGCAAAAATTACTGATTTGGTTGGAATTTGGCATACAGATAGTAGATATCCTAGATTAAAATATAGGATACTTTCAGGAACCACGCGGGTGAAACCGCGGGCGGCCGCTAGTAGGAAATAAATATAGTGATTAGGACTCATTTCTTAAATATTCTTCTGTATACTAACAAAATTATCTAATAAGGATAAACTTAATTATTAATTGAGGAAAATCATGAATTATTATACATATTACCACAAAATACATAATAGTGTTATTACGTGGTGTCAGTTACTAACGGTGTTTTGTAAAAGTTGTATTATATTATAGTTTTGTTTACGGACATTATGTTACGGCAGTGTGGAGCTCAGTGGCGCAGTGGTTTAGCGCCTGGCCTTACGATTGCGGAGGTTAAGCAACTTTCGCAAGGGTCGGTCATGGGATGGGGACCAAAAATATTATCTCGAGTTCCTAAGCCGTTGGTCTCGCTGCACTTGCAGTCGTTAACACCCACCAATCTGCATTGGGCCTGCGAGAAAAATATTATTAGTCTTTCAATTGAATAAACGTAGGTGTCTAACTTCAATTTTTAAAGTATTTCACTTACAGAAACTGATTGAATAGTAACTGGGAGAAAAGAAACTTGTGTATTCCACTTAGATAAATTTTCAATACTAATAAAGTAATAATTTTAACATTGAAAGTTTCTATAGTGTAATATTTTAGTTTATATTCACCCAGTTACTATTCAATCACTTTCTCTAAGTGGAATACTTGAATACTTAAAATTTTTGTTATATACTTTAAGTTCATTTCTCAGTCTGGTCAATGTTGAAGGTAGACAGCTATTTTCTTTGAGTTTTCCATTTTTAGGGTTCCGTAGCCAAAATGGCAAAAAAGGGAACCCTTATATAGATTCGTCGTGTCTGTCTGTCTGTCCATCCGTATGTCACAGCCATTTTATTCCGAAAGTATTAGGATTACACAGTTGAAACTTAGTAGGTAGATGTATTCTGTTAACCGCTTAACGATTTTAACCCAAAAATTAAAAAAGTAAAGATTCCCTATACATGGAACTGCAACTGAAAAAAAAAAAAATTCATACCAATACGTGCGGGGTGTCTATAGATAGGTCTTTAAAAATGACATTGAGGTTTTTAAGACAATTTTTTCTCAAAGTCAACCGTTTGAAAGATAAACACTGCCAAAGTTATAAAATGTGTGTCGCCCCCCCCCCCCCCTCTAACTTTTGAAATAAGAGAGTGAAAAATCTAAAAAAATATATGCTATAGATATTAATAAAAACTTCCAACGAAAATTGGTTTGAACGAGATATAGTAATTAGTTTTTGAGATATAGATATCATTTTTCCAAAACCGCAAATATAACTCTGTCATTCATACCAACACTGTGAAAAACAAAGTTATTTTTACAGACGAAAAATGATAGTGGTATTAAATATGGTATGGTATAAGGTAACTACGGAACCCTACGGCGCGTGGCCCGACACGCACTTGGCCGGTTTTTGTTTACGTACACGAGTGTTTCAAATACATACTGTTTGATTGTTTACGTGTATTGTTTGATATTTTCACGTTATTAGTTAATCATGCGTTAAAGGGTGTTTTATTTATCTTTATATCAACTTTTTTAACTTACCTATATCAAAAGTTTTATCGGAAGTGAATATGTCATTGAGCTGTAAAGTCCCTAAATCATTCTTGATTCATTATAATGTATTTTGTATATCTCACACAAACTATTTTGTTGTTTTTATTAAAAAGAAAACAAATTATACAGCGTGTTACAAAAATACCCCTAATGCCGAATATGGTAAATAGGGACCATCAAACTGAACAACTTTTACTATAAGACCAACTCTGAAATCGTGAAAAAATCTGCTGTTTCATACATTTTGATATTTTTGTTATTAATTTAGGCATGGCTGATTTTTTATCGCGTTTTCAGAGTTGGTCCCATCGTAAAAGTGGTTCAGTTTGATGGTCCATATGTCTACCATATTCAGCATGAGAGGTATTTTTGTAGCACGTTGTATACCTACACTATGAAGCGAGTATTTTAATCATTTTATTAGGTATGACACGAATATAAACGCTTTGATGACATAAATATTTGCTTTCTATTATATCTTTGATCGCCAAAAATTGGTAATAGTACTTACGTGATATAAAAATTATACCTACTCGTAAATAAATGGATTTTTATTTTCGCCAATGATAAGGAACAATTTAAAGTGGTTATCAACATAATTTTATTTTATTTTACAAATCTTCGTAAAACTTACAGCTAGGTTAAAATAAAGTTATTGAAAGCCAATTACATGTTTCTACATATAAAATAGTATAATGATATACAAATACCCGCAGTGGGGTATAATAGTATATACCTACAATATACATTGACAATGGTATTGAGTTATCTTATGCATAATTATATATATAATTATTTGTATATTTATCCTACCACCAGGTATACTTTCACATAGCAAAGTGGGTTATATTATTGACGAAATCACTACCTAGCTTAATTGAGACAATAATTCCAGCATGAACAGAGACGGGGAACTATTTTTTAATCACTCCACTGGCGTCGAGCGCTTTCTTTCTACTGATTTTCGTACGACATTTGACTTTCCATATTTTTGAATCGCACGACCGCAACGAGTGCTCATTCCCACTCGTAAACAGTCGAGCGATGCGGTAAGGCGAGCGATATTCTTTTCTACTAAAAAGCAAAGATTTTTTTAACAGTTAATAGAAACCTGGATATTACGTTCCGTTTTCGTTGCGGTAGTTATCGGTTTTCTCTAAATTCTGCGTGGAACGGATAAAATCCTACATTTCGTATTCCTAAAACGAACGATTCAAAAATACGGAAAATCGACGTCATGCGACTTGGAAGACGAGTGTGACTTAAGTCGCATGCGACAAAACTATGTCATACGAGCGATTCAAAAATAGAGCCCCAGTTGAATCGGTTATTAAGAAAGGGAACATAATTCATGGCATGCCAATTTTTCAGGAGACACGTAAATAAATTTCTAATAATTATTAATTCCTTTTCTTACCTTCATGTAAAAATTTGGTGATATCTTCATCATCTAGACTGTTATGTCTGCCTTGCCATAAAGAATCTAAATCCATAAATGGGAGGTGACATGTTCCCTTTCTTAATTAACGGATTCAGTTATACAAGATTAGATGTTTACAAGTTGAAAAGGTTTTCAACTTTTTATACGATTAAAATTGAGTGTCTTGTTCAAAGTTCAAGTTAAGAAAATGTAGCATTTACTTTTATAATCATTAATATTTTGTCCATATAACAATAATATTAGTTAAGTATTCTTAAATTATATTTTGTCTACTCTATCGCATTGGGCGTACCTGTATAGATAGATGTGTGTTATAAATAAATAAAATAAAATAAAAAAAAAACCCGAAGAATTAAGCACAGTCGACTGCTTTGAACTTTTGCCCATGGTTAAAGAAAACCGTAATAAAAGAAATTTACGTACGTACTCTAGTTTTGTCTGTCTCAGTGAAATTCAAAGTCGTATCCATATTATGGCTGTCGCACAAAGTGCATTTGAAACTATCGCAACTTTCCCCACTGTCCCAATACAGTTGCAGTGTTTAGTTAGAATGCTGTGACAACACATTGTTACACTGTGGGTAGGTATATGAGAATACTCACCTCAGTTATTGGGCCAAGTGAATTATACAGCGTGAAATTTTAATCATTTTTGTTTCCCGCAGTTGGGTGGTTCCACTCATGATTACAAGCAACTTTTACTATAGCGCCAACTCTAATATCGCGAAAAAAAATCAGCTGTAGCTTGTAATCATAAGTGGGACCACCCCACTGCGGGAGCCAATAATGATTAAAATTTCAGCGTGTAGTAGATCTAAAAATTTTATAGAGAAGTTGGCACGGTTAACAAGAAAGCATTACTGTGCAGGACAATTTTGTATGTCCATGTCCATCAGCCATATTTGATGTCCCCACTGCTGGGGCACAGGCCTTCCTTATGGGTGGTAAGGAGGATGGGCTATAACCCACCACGCGGGCCCAATGCGGATTGGTGGGTCGGTCAGCCGGGACCAACGGCTTAACGTGCCTTCCGAAGCACGGAGGAGCTCGAGATAATACATTTTTGGTCACCCATCCCATGACCGACCTTTGCGAACGTTGCTTAACTTCCGCAATCGCTGGGCCAGGCGCTAAACCACTGTGCCACGGAGCTCTTATTTTTTTTTTTTTAATTTTGTATGTAATTACCTGTTAATATTACCTTTTAAACATATTATGGTGATTTCATATTTTTGCATTCGCATATGCTTACTTACCTACTTCGTGATTTAATTGGATCATAATGACCACATCGCAGAAGTTTATATTGCTACATTCATAGTTTTAACGTCTTAAATAAAAAAATTAAACCAAATATGTGAATCTGTTCTGTGTTATTAAAAACTATTTTCCGCCCGCGACTTCGTCCGCGTGTATATTCGGAAAAAATCCCTAGGGAACCTTTGACCGGGATAAAAAGTATCCTATGTTTTAATCCAGGCCATAAACTATCTGTGTGACAAATTTCATCTAAATCCGTTCAGCCGTTAACATCCAAACCTACAAACTTCCACATTTATAATATTATTAGTAGGATAACAATAGTCGCTGTTAAAGTTAGCAACTTATATCGAAACGTTACTTCTTTTCTAGTTTTCTGTACAAAAGTATAGTACTTATACAGTTTAGAACTTAGTCACTCTGTTGTGGTTGTCATTTGTCATTGATTTCTGTTAAAAAAGTAATATCTTGTAGGGAGAAAAAGTTCTAAACTGTATACATATTAATAGACGTGTCTGTACTATTGATAGTTTTGAGTAGGTAGTCGTGTTACGATCTTTTCCACAAACGCAATATTTTTGTTTTTTTTTTATTTTTCAACTTTATCGTCGGCAGATTAAAATATATCGTTCACCTGCCCCTTGTGTATTGAGTCGCTATAATCTTAAAAGCGAAGTAAAATCAAAGAGCTTTACCGAATCCCTCCTTCGGGAATTCAATTAGAACCGATCGTCAGATTTTTCAGTCGTCTAACACCGAAACTTCAAAAGACCGTCGACATAATCAATTTTACAAATAACCCCCTTTAGCTTTTTCTTTTGCTATGAAATAAATCTGTTCTGATAACTTTACTAGTAACAAAAAGGCACAACCCTATTTTTATGTCAAAGAAAAATGTAATACAATACTTTAGATATAAAGTCGAATTTTCATTGAACGAAAGGAACCGTTTTAGATTGAAAGTTGCGATACGCGAAAATATGATAACACTGTGTGAAGATATCGAAGCTGACTTTATTAGTATTGGTGCTAAGCCATTTTCTCCTGTATTCTTAAGTTTTAAAGATGTTTTTCCTATGACCAACTTTCAGATAGGATGTTACAGTTTTCAGGACGAGTCATCAATACGGTATCGTTGTGTATTATCGTTATAATGCCGCATTAGACAGAATCGTTCAACGGAAAAATTGCTTAATAAATGTATGAGGAAGATTGTTGGGCGTAGCAATTGTTAGTGAAATGCTTTGGAGTAAAATTATTATAAGGGGGTTTATGCGCTACACTAGCGCCGTCAATGGAAAAAAATCATAGTGCTTAAATAAAGACGAAATTGTGAATTGTGTTCTTCTAATGTACTCCGAAGAAGCTTTGTGCTACTTATTATCGTTTAAACAATATTTTATAACCTGTCGTTTAGATGTTGTTTAGTTGCTACTTTTAGCAATAAAACTCCATAAAACTAAACGACAGACAAGAAAAAATAAAAAGTACCACAAAGCTTCTTCGGAGTACACTAGAAGAACACGGTTCACAATTTCGTCTTTATTTAATCACTACGATTTTTTTTCCATTAGTGGTGTTAGTGCAGCGCATAAACCCCCTTAAGTATAATAAATAAAAAATATTAGATTAGGTACATTGCTCCGATCCCAAAGTAAGTAGCTAGTGTTTTAGCTCCTTACTTTGGAATTTGTGTTATGGAAATCAGAGACAACGCGTTGTCAACGGTAGAACTACAAACACCAGCCGGGGATCAAACAAGGGACCTCAGAGATGGTAAAAGCAGTCTGCAAACCACTCGACCACAGAGGTCATCTATTTATATTTGTATAAAAATACAACAATAATGGAAAAGTTTGTTCCTAAGACAGTTTCGATGAGAGTATTTTTCTTCTTCACTTCTAAGTACAAAGTTACAGACAGTAATATTTTTTTGTTCTAGGATAAAACGTAGCTTTTAAAAATAGTGTTGCAATTGAAAAATCTAAATACCCACATTTTCATTGTTACAGAGACCACAATGCCTCCAAGCAAGGACTTCAACAGCAAAAACCAATTCACTCGCTCTTTTTCTCATAGTAAGTTTTATTTGTGACATTTATTTAATAATGAGCGGTTTTCTGACAGCTGAGAATTTTACTTTATTTTTATGTTGATAGATGGCGCTTTTCAACTAGGTAGTTTTTTTAATTTTTCCTAGCAGCTGAGTATACCACTGAATTACAATTTTTTGGCAAAAATTACTCCCTGAAGAGGAGTAGATTGCCAATCATATACAGCCTCACTGTACTCACATTTCAATAAGGTTTTCCCCATTTGTCCTGGCTAAAAAACAAAATGTTAAAATAATCTCTAGAATTTTTGGAGTTGGTTCTAATATAATAAAAGACAATCAAATTTTTAAAAACTAACTTTACCGATTAAGTGCTCGAACCAAGAGTGAATCATGATAATATTAGGACGTTGCAGCGCTCCATTGAAGCGCTCATGGCGGAACTTGACAGACTGATCGTACTCGATCACGTTTGTTAAGCAACGCTCGGTCCGGTCAGGTGTCGGATGGGTGACCGTTAAAGTGGCATTATAACTGAGCGCTTCCGTGCTTCGGAGGGCACGTTAAACAGTCGGTCCCGGCTGTTGTCGTCTGATAAGATAGAGGCCTTACAGGCGGCTTGATAAACTCTAACACCAGAGGTGGTCACTAATCCTCATTCGATAAAAAAGGACATTGCCATTTTAATAGTAGGTATTAATCTACTTTTAAAACTAGTGACTCTGTGAGATAAAGACCTCGCGTTTGTGTCATTTTTGAACATTTTTCGAAATGTTTTAAAAAAAAAATCTGTTTTGAAAAAAACTTATATAATTATCGAACCTGCTCATAAAATTTCATGACAACAAACAGACATACGAAAGCATTTTTGCCCAAAAGAAGCAGAGACGCTTTGCGCTCTGTATAAAATATTGTAGAGTTCAAAAAGCATGATCTATCAGAAATATTAAAATATTTTGTTTCCACTTTTCAGATGAGACCACAATGCAGGCGAGGGTGTACCATCCAGCGACCAACCTGATGCCTCCTACACCCCCAGTTTCTCCCACGGGCATGGCTCCAAGTTTCCCAGGGTTCAGCAGAGCCAATGGACAGAGCTGGGGAAAGCCCAACAGCCAAAATGGCGGAAAATACTCATGACGACAAAATGGCTGGACATCAAAATGGTGGACAATCGTTGACGCGCGCTCGAAACATCGTGGCAGTGAGACTGCGTCTTTTGGCCACGGAAAAAGTAAAAAAAAGTGTTGATAGACTTGGAGATTGTGGATAAAAGGTTTCTGCAGCGATAAAGCTACTTCAAGAGTATTTTTAAGTTAATAGAATACAAATGAAAGCTGTGATTTTGTCACAAAAGCCGACTTGCGTGTAGTTCACCTTTCGTTCTCACATTTCATTATTATGAATCAGTGATTCATCAATATTTTTACAGTAGTCAACCAATGTGCGTAATAGAATAAACAAAACATTCGTATGCATTCTTTACGATAACTATTATCGCTGTCGAAAACACGCTATCGACCTTGCCAGACCGCAAGACTAGTCGATAAGGTAAAATCGTCATTTCCATATTATTGTAAATAAGTACATTAACATGCCCTTTGTTAAGAAATAGGTAAAGTAAATAGTACAATTACCTATTTATATTAAAATTTACATACTTACGACCTCAGTTGTTTTAGCGTCCATATTCTTGTAATTTATAATTTGAAAGTTCGGTTCCGAACCGATGCTGTAAAAAGAAGATTACTTGACAATTAATACAATCGTGAAACTGCTGAATACTTACCTAAATATAACGTTAAGTTGTATTCACAGTTACTTATTACGTTTGAATTATTAGAATTGAAAATGTGACGTTTGTTTGTAACTAATTTCACAATTTTACGTTTAGTTGAAATAATAATAAGTATTTTTAATTAGACCTCGCATTTTGTTAGGTACTATCTGTCCACGATAATACTTATTTTAAAATATTGACCCTAGCATTATTTTTACTCTGTTAAGGTGGTACCCTGAGCGAAAGTAGCGCCGCGGTGAATTATATATATTATAATTGTAATACACAATTTTAAAAATGTTTATCGTGGAGATTTTAGGGCCCACAGGCTAGTATTTTTAGACGGTATCGTTACATTCCCTCGTAGTCACTGCTAGAAGTAGATAGCAAAACTGCTAAAAGTGGCCGTTTTTGACACATTTGCTATCTACTTCTACGTATGACTACGAGGGCATGTAGTGATACCTTCTAAAAATACTAGACTATGGGCCCTAAAATATCCACGATAAACATATTAAAATCTTTTTCTATTAATAACTTAGTAAATAAAAACCTCTGAAGGCGCCACTTTCGGTCATACAACCGCCTTAAAATAATAGCTAGGTTTTCAGCTTTGAGTGCGGAACTATGTTTTTTCTAGAAAAACTGAAAACGATTATCTATTAAGTACCTAAATAAAAAAATACAAAATCTGGTTTAGGCTTGTATTCTAGATCTGGCATTTATTAAAGCCAAATGGTAACATGTTACATTTTCATTTAAACTGTTAAGATTGATTTGATTAAAAAATACCTATAAAATGTTTATTATGTCAATTGTAAAGGGTGATTCACACAACATCCTGCGGCCAGCATTCTATTTTTTCCTACGTCGACGACGGTGCTTATAATTTTCGCTTTGATGATAAAAAACATAAGCGATATTGTAATAGTTGATGGCATATAGCATTAGCTAATTATGTGGTATTTACATGGGTCGACTTGGCAGGCGACTTACTGGTAGATTTTTATCAACTACCTACCGCTTTTAATCGACAATCGCTTGTAAAATGAGCGGTTTTCAAAAGGCAGTTTTAAAAAAGAAGTACCTAAAAGACGTCTAGATGTCGTTGTTCAACTAAGTACGTAACTTTTTAAGAAAAAAGCAAAGGAGGAAAGGAGTCAATGCCAATTTTTGACGTTGTTATGGCAATCTACTCCTCTTCAGGGAGTAATTTTTGCCAGTGTCAAGTGTTTAATAATTAAGTGGTACCTATACTTAGCTGCTAGGAAAAATTTAAAAAAATACCTAGTTGAATAGCGCCATCTATCAACATAAAAATAAACTAAAATTCTCAGCTGTCAAAAAACCGGTCATTGAAATTAGGATTGCGAGATTTTACAAGCGATTATCGATAAAAAGCGATAATTGACTAAAAAAGTAAGTAGACCCGTGTAAATACCACATTAGTGTTTTATGTGTCATCACCTTAATACTCGAATTACAGTAATTAGTTTATTGTAAGTATTATGTAATCTATGTTTTAGTTACCATAACTTAATATTTAGCATTTTAATTTAGTAAATTGTAGAGTTATGCTGATACTGCCCGTCATATGCGGCTACCGACTATCACTGCCATTGAAATACGAATCAATAATTATTGTGTTATTTGTTACAATGACAAAAAAATATACGAATTGGCGTAGGTATAATAGATAGGTAAATATTTGCAACTTTGGTTTTTGTGAGAAATAACTTTTACTTACTTCTTTAAAACTATCTTTTACTTAATTGGAACTTAACCGTAAATTGTGAAAACGGCCCCAAGTAAATTATTTTGTTTTCTTTAGATGCTACTTTAGATTTAAACCTAGACAATAAATTAATATACTTATGTTCTAGCATTTGTATGCATTTATTATGCTCAAACTAAAGTTTAGCTCCTATCATAATATAATAATATTTTGGTAATTTTATAATAGGTAGATACTATGTAAATGTCTAAAAATTATGTAGAACATAGTCACGTTTTAGTGACTATAACATAGACAATAGTATATGAAATTTAATTTAAATATATGTATGTTAGTCTGTAAGGTATATATTGTATGGGCCAAATCGCCTGAATTAAATTAATAAATAAATAAATAAAATAAAAAATAAAGAGATACCTATCTTCAAAAAATTGCGTTATTTTATTTTATTTCATTGTTACTTTACCCATATTTTATTCTTGTAGAATAATATTTATGAAGTTAAAACTCAAAAAGCGTGGAGTGAAATTGACATGAATTCACAAATTAATTAGTGCATAGCACATGAACAGCTGTTCCCAGTTAGATTTTGAGGTACAATAAAGTTATAAACTCTAAAAATGTTTTAATAATCACAAAGATATATAATACTTAATCGTATTATTTGATTTCACTATGTGTTTAATTTTTTGCCATGGTTGCATTGCAAAATTTTTGCAACAAAATGTGGAGATTTTGAGAAAAGTTTGACATAAAATGTTAGAATCACCGCTGATGTATCAATGTACTAATTACCATGCCCATTTCCCTACATACTTAGAAATAAATTAGTTTTCACTTAAGGCGGACAGACGACGACGCGCCACGGCAGACATCAACGGTTACGTTGGTTCCCATGGCGCGTCGGGGCGTTCTGGCGCGACCGGATCTGTGACAACACAGGCCGTAGGACCTCACCTTACGACCGAAAGTCGCGCCCTCTGAGGTTTTTATTTAAGTTTATTTGTTTATTTTTTTAACCTCATTACAAACTATCATTACGATTATCAAGTTAGTAATAGAAAAAGATTTTAATAATGTTTTATGTGGAGTTTTTAGGGCCCGTGTTCTAGTATTTTTAGAAGGTGCTACATGCCCTCGTAGTCATTCGTAGAAGTAGATACAAAAAGGTGTCAAAAACGGCCACTTTTAGCAGTTTTCTAGCAGTGACTACGAGGGAATATAAATGTAACGATACCGTCTTAAAATACTAGACTATGGGCCCTTAAAATTCCACGTAAAACATGATTAATATTTTGTATTAGAATTACAATATGAAATAAAATTCACCGCGGCGCCACTTTCGCTCAGGGTGCCACCTTAATTAGATTAAGCTGCCCTCTTACCAGAGAAGACAGAAACTATTTACGTACAAACAAAGAATCTGATGAGGCGAAGATTCTTCGCTGACATTTGTGTTGTTTGAAGTATTCAGTAGATGGCGTAAGTATAGTATAAGCATACTAGCGACTCGCCCTCGCTTCGCTTCGGTGTAGTATGGATTTGACACCATGTATTCTTGAATCACACTATCTATTTAAAAAAACTGCATCAAATTCCGTTACGTAGTTTTAAAGATCTAAGCACAGACAGCGGGAAGCGACTTTGTTTTTTTTACACTATGTAGTGAAGTTCGCTAACGACATCTGGCGTGGCAGCTGCGCTTTGATGGAAGTCAATAATAGATCCTTGTAGCACAGTGTGTCCATGTTTAAATAGATGGCGCTGTAAAAATATTATTATAGTATCCTAAAAGTAAATAAAAATATTAACGATTTATTCTCACTTACTTGTGGCACTTACTTACTTACGCAGTAGCAAATCGTTGGTTCTGTTTCATCTGGAAATAATAAATCTAATACGAATTTTTCAAGAAAAATTTAGAAATGCAACAAAAATTAAATATTATAATTACTTACACGAAAATATATTATTTAATATTCATTTTCTAAGAAAAATAAACAATATAATTTCATAAAACAACTAGTTTTCGATAAAGCGTATTAGCTCCTTTATATAGGTCCTACTAAAATTTCCCTAGTTGAACACCTACCTAGAGTTTAAAAATCAAACTATATTTTGAGTTCCTCTGTTTGATATAACCGACATCATTATCGTTGAATGCGAATTCCACAAAAAAAACAATATTTAATATCGAAAACCTGCCACAAACGTAGCTCAAACTTACGTTAATTTCCACCATTTTCCTTACCAAGAATCAGTAGAATTTTTTCGAAGTCATAATTTTCGCTGAAGTTTTTCTCTAATTTATGCCCTTGATAAAGGAATTATCCCGGCAGGGCCCGGGTTCGGTTACCGGCTTATCTTTCAATGCGATGAACTTCCGTTTTCAGCTTATTAATTAGACATAGGAAATTAAGAGCGTGAAAGGTTTTTTTTCAGAATGTTGCGAGTAATGTTCTGTTTTTATATCTAGATCTTACTAAAGGTAACTTTAATGAGCATGTGTAATATTTTTTTTTATGTTTTGGCATAATTTAAAGTTGAAACAGAATTTGTATGAAACTAGATTAGATTTGGTATTTATTTATATGCCTTAGGCATTTTCTACCAGTCAACCTTAGGGTGATGTGAAGATATGATGTGGTAGGGTGCACAACCAGTGTAAAACAAAAAAAAAGCAAAAGAAATATTAAGATATACAACATAATAAATACCAGAATATTATATATAACAAATATGTAAGTAACATACATAAAAACATAATACATATAAATTATAATTAATGCATAATATTATATGCATGGTTTCCTTTATCAAGGGCATAAATTAGAGAAAAACTTCAGCGAAAATTATGACTTCGAAAAAATTCTACTGATTCTTGGTAAGGAAAATGGTGGAAATTAACGTAAGTTTGAGCTACGTTTGTGGCAGGTTTTATTATAACTGGTGATATCAACATAAATATCATAGGACCTTCTATACATGAGGAAAACACATCCACCTATCTTACTCTTCTAGCTGAACACGGTTTGACCTCGTGTGTAGACAAACCAACGCATGGTAATTCCTGTATAGATCATATATTTGTTCCTTTTAACTCTCAAGCGGAATCAGTAGTGTGCCCCATCGATATTACTGATCATAGCATTACTATGTTAGGTATTCTGACAAAACCATTAAGATCACACCCTAGGAGCAGAACTAGGCTTAAAGTGGATTATGATGGTCTAAGGTCGGAACTTGAAAGCTTTAACTGGTCCCTTTTGAAAAATTCCTCTCTCGACGTTATGGTATCCGAATTCACCTCCGCTCTCACAAATTCAATCACCAAACATTCTCGGTCTGTCAAAGTAAGCCATTCAAAATTCAATATACAACCCTGGATGACATCAGGTTTAATACGTTGCGGGAAACATAAAGACAAACTACACTTTGATGCTAGGAAACACCCAGATGACGCGACGAGAAGATTGATTTATTGCAGGTACAGAAATTTCTACATTAAACTTCTCAGAAACCTCAAAGCAGAACATGATGGCAAACAAATAAATAAGAACAAAAATGTACCTAAGAAGCTCTGGCAGTCTGTAAATCAAGTTTCACATAGACCATCGAAAAAGGCGAGCAGCTCACCGGAAGACATCTCCAGCATAGGAGGATCTCTGGAGGCCTCTTTGGAGGCTTGCAACGAACATTTTTCAACGGTAGGTGAAAAACTGGCCAAAGTCATACTAGACAAATTTAACAAATCTCAAGAATCCCTTGCAGAGAAAATTAAAATTAAACAAAAGGTCAAAGACTCATTTTTCGTTACTCCTACTGATCCCGAAGAAATACTTACGCTTATAAAAAATCTTAAGACAGACAGTTCACCTGGTCTCGATAATGTAAGCAACAAGATATTAAAAAACATTGGACACCTAGTTGCAGAACCTCTTTCGCATATATTTAACCTGAGCATAGAATCTGGTACCTTTCCAAAGATCTGGAAGTCTGCCGCTGTAGTTCCTATTTTTAAGGGTGGACAAAAAGACAACCCTAGTAATTATCGACCCATTTCTCTCTTGGGTAGCGTTTCAAAGCTGCTCGAACGTATTATTAATAAGAGGCTGGAGGATTTTCTAGCCAAAAACAAAATTATTACAGACCGCCAATTCGGTTTTCGAAAAGGTCGATCTTGTGAAGATGCCGTCACTCTTCTCACCGATACCGTAGCCTCTTACCTAGATAGGGGATTGAAATGTATCGGAGTTTTCTTAGACCTCGCAAAGGCTTTTGATACCATATCAATACCGATCCTCTTGAAGAAACTTGAGGCTTATGGTATCAGAGGAACGGCACTGAGTTGGTTTGCATCTTATTTATCAGGACGAAGTCAATGTGTTAAGCTTTTTGATGCGATGGGCAGTTTTAAGCCGGTGGCTTTTGGAGTTCCACAAGGAAGCATCCTGGGACCTACACTCTTTCTGCTGTATATGAATGATATCGCCTCTCTTCCAATGTTAAACTCAGAAATCATATGCTATGCGGACGATACCGCTCTCATCTTCCATGATAGCTCTTGGCCTGGTGTTTGTCAATATGCTGAAAGAGGAATGACGGAGGTCTTAAGCTGGTTGGATTTAAATTTATTATCCCTCAACATCTCTAAAACCCAGTTCTTGTGCTTTCACAAAACCGCTGCCTCCGCTCCCTCTTCGGTAACCTCCTTGAAAATCCATGAAAGAGAGTGCAAATTCGAAGGATTGGGAAACATCTGCGACTGTAGAGATATCAGCCGGATGGATTCTCTTAAATATCTTGGAGTGATACTTGACGCAAAGCTTACATTCAGAGAGCACTTGGCTGAAATGTGTAAGAGAGTGAGAAAAGTCATATACGTAATGAAGATGCTACGCGAAGCAATTGATGGCAAAATTCTAAAAATGGTATACATGGCTCTTTGTCAGTCTCTTATTAATTACTGCATCTTGGCTTGGGGTGGTTCGTCCACTTCATCCATTCTACCTCTCGAAAGAGCTCAGAGGGGAGTTTTAAAGACAGCGCTGAGAAAACCTCGTCGGTACTCCACAGATGCTCTATATGAGGAAGCCGGTGTATTGAGTGTCCGCAAATTGTACATCGTTAGAGTAGTGTCCTCAGTTCAAAAAAAGGTCTTAAATTGTGACTCATACGACGAGTTGTCCAAACAACGTACATTTAAGATACCTAACACTCGCACGGCTACCACTTTTGCGCACCGTTTTGGATACTTTCTTTCTGCCCATCTATATAATAAATTTGCAAACACTTGTAATCTTAAAGATCGCACGGCTAGGGAAACCAAAGCACTCATTACGACTTCCTTATTGAAGTGGAGTTATCTGGAAACTGAAGGCGCACTTAAGGTCATTGCATGAGGCTGCAGATACACACACATTTGATACACACACTAACACACACATATACCAAACAAACACACATAAACACACTTACACATACACAAATAATACTATTATAGATATTTATCCACAACATTATATTTGTTTTTTCGAATTTTAAATTTTTCCTGTTTTGTTACTGTTTATTCTGTTTTGCCGTAATTGCTTAAATTGTAAAACGTATACTTTCCCCACAGGACAGGCTACGCCTAGTGTGGGGGCTTGAAATACTACTGTAAGATTTTTTACGGAAATAAAGATTTTTAATTTTAATTTAATATGCAACTAAACGTTATAGACGATTACTGTGATCTAAGAGCGAGCTGCTTGCTCAGTAAGATATTTGCGCAAATTAGTTTTAAACGCATACCGACTGGTGGACATTCTGATGTCTAAAGGAAGCGCGTTCCACAGAAGAATTGGGTAAATGAAGAAGGAAAAATTAATAAAGTCAGATTGATGAGAGGGACAGCTAAGTAAACGGTTAAAAGAAGAAGGAAGGTTTCTATCATGAGAAGGTAGAAGTAGGTAGTAGAAGGTATAGGTAGGGTATCTAAAAAGTTTTATTAAAAATTAGTTGACATACTAGCAGTGTAGTAGGTTGAGTTTTATTCCCAGGTGGTTAAATTTAAATAGTAAAGGTGTATTGAGATGAAAATAACGTTTACAAGATCGTATTATAAAGTATTATTAGGATTTGAATATTTAAAAAAAAGGTAAGTTATTTACTTTAGTCCCCTGTGACTTCGGCAGCTGCAAATGTGCCGAAAATAAAAAATTCAAACCAATCAACTAATTATACAAAAGTATTTTCAATAACACCGCTAGTGTTTTATTTTAACTTTACTTACTTACCCCCTTACTAATAAAGATTGTATAGCAGATGTATAGTTACACAATGATTACTCTCTGTCAAATGACAGTGAACTTGACATTGAAAAGAAAGTGACAAAACACTGTGTAACTATACATCTGCTATACAATCTTTATTAGTAAGGGGGTTACACAGTAAGTATTTTTTCAAACCCCAAACTTCCAACGATCGTCTCTACATTATTTGTTTATTAATACTGATTTATTTTTAGATCTATACCTATCTTTTTCACTTCCAAAATCTACCCATAATTATGAAAAGTGTTTCCCTAACCCCACTGATCAATGGGGGAACATAAAAATTTCCCCCATAAACATTGAGAGGCATCGCCTAAACCAAAATACGAAAGTTAGTAATTAAAAGGCACCGGGAACCATAAATCTATAACTTTTAAGATATTTTAAATTAAAATGTTCCTATCTTCGCTTCGGGAGAAACAATAATAATTTTTGGGAATAAAATATTGACTGTGGTCCGAAGATATTTATGGAAAAGTTTTAAGTAATTTTGGTTGCATTTAAAAGTTTTAAGATGGCTTTGAGGCTTTATGCGCTATACTAGCGCCGCCAATGGAAAAAAAATCCGCGATTGCGCAAGTTAACCAAATTTTGCAAGGGTCGGTCATGGGATGGGTGGCCAAAAATTTATTATCTCTAGCTCCTCCGTGCTTTGGAAGGCACGTTAAGCCGTTGGTCCCGGCTGCATTTGCAGTCGTTAACACCCACCAATCCGCATTGGGCCCGCGTGGTGGGTTATGGCTCATCCTCCTTACCACCCATAAGGAAGGCCTGTGCCCCAGCAGTGGGAACATCAAAAATGGCTTATGGACATAAAAAATTAATTCAGCTTTGTATCACGATACATCTCATCACTTAAGGGGATTGTCAAGCAAACGGTCTCCATACAAACGGCGATAACGTTTCCCACCCTCTAAACCTTAACCTACAGCAATGAATTTTTGGTATGTTTTTGAAATGCCTAAATACTAGGGCTGTTTTGATTTTTTAAATATCAATAATAGATTTCGAAATATTTGCATTTTAGTGATTTCATACAAAACACAGAAGTGCCAATATTTTCAAATCTACAATGAATATTTTACAAATCAAAACGTACAGCCCTAGTTTTTAGGCATTTCAAAAACATACCAAAAATTCATTGCTGTAGGTTAAGGTTTAGAGGGTGGGAAACGTTATCGCCGTTTGTATGGAGACCGTTTGCTTGACAATCCTCTTAACCCTCGCGTGCATTGATGAAATCAAAAGTGAGTCGATCAAGTGGACCTATTAGCAGTATCCGAGTATCAATGAGTATCACGCCGACTACTCGTGGCATGCATTTCCTATTATTAGACCGCTGACCACACCAATAACTGGGATAGTTATTTGTACTAAAATTAGAGATGACAATATCGGCTACGCTCGCCTTACATACAATTGATGCGTGGTATTGATGGCCAATCAGTTTTTTTGAGGAGCTGGATTGGACACTGGGATTAAAGGGAAAAGGGTCACCACATTGTTTTTATACAAATATCAAGAAACATGCTCACTTCACAGTCTTATTGATGAACAAGTTTGAGTATTTCTGCAATAATTTTTTATGTCGATGGATTGGATGTTCAAGTGTCATTGAAGGCGCACCCAGCCTCCACTAGCGCCGCAAGAAAAATCAATCAATCAATTTTATTTTCATACATTTATGTGATTTTTTGAGTGACAAAATTGACAAAATAATTAAATTATACAATGTGTTTTTTGAACAGTGGACAAATTTTGTGGTATGGCTTAGACCATCACAATGAACAACTTAGTCTAATCCATACATTCCTTACATTTTGCTCGAGTGGATATTGATGTTTTCTATGAAACAGCTGAATATTTTTTGATCTGATTAAGTTGGTCCTATATACAAAGTTGTTCAGTTTGATGGTCTAAGCCATACCCCAAAATTTGTCCACTGTTCAAAAAGCACACTGTATAATTTAATTATTTTGTCAATTTTGTCACTCAAAAAATCACATAAATGTATGAAAATAAAATTGCGATTTTTTAATTTGTTGTTTTTCTTTGTACATACTTACAAATTATGAAAGATACAATACTAAATATACTAGAAAAAACTAATACTAGTCACTCGGTATGTGCGTTCTATTCCCACCTGAGAATATGATCTAGTGACGAGTCGATTTTTTTTAGTAAATATTATTTCAAAGGGAGCTGAGGAGCTCTATGGCGCAGTGGTTTAGCGCCTATCCCAGCGATTGCGGAAGTTAAGCAAATTTTGCAAGGGTCTGGCATGGGATGGTTGACCAAAAATTTATTATCTCGAGCTCCTTCGTGCTTCGGAACGCACGTTAAGCCGTTGGTCCCGTGTGCATTTGCAGTCGTGAACACCCACAAATCCGCATTGGGCCCGCGTGGAGGGTTATGGCCCATCCTCCTTATCCACCCATAAGGAAAGCCTGTGCCCTAGCAGTGGGGATATTAAAAATGGCTGATGATCAATAAGTATCTCTTGCAAGTAGGAAAGTAATATATTTTCAATGCGTTGACACTTGTTGATTAGAATTGATCTATGTGTGCGGCCGAATTTGGTCGTTCTCACATCCATTAAACTATCTGAGATGTATGTATGACTCAATTGATTTGGAACAAAATAATTCGATTGAAAACAATTCTGCCAAAGACCACTTGCTATGGGAAAATAGCCAAAGGTCAAGGATTCGAATTCTCAAGGATTTTTGGTATTTCAAATAAGTAATCCTGTAATACACACATCAACTTTGTTTAGGGATACAGCTGTTATTTTCATATAAACGAGGTAATTTTGAAGCCTTGGTTTTCTGCCAGGGATGTACCGTGCTGTAATCTGATGATGGCTATCTAGGGAGTGAATGGGGGAGATTCAGATCGCTATACACACCTAACTGATCTGACCAGCATTCTAAAAGATATGGACATGTTTAAAAAACCGCGAAAATAGCATGAAAATGTATGGAAATCCTGAAACTGAGAACTCTGATCCATCAATCTTTTAGAATGCTGATCAGATCAGTTGGGTGTGTATAGCGATCTGAATCTCATCCATTCACTCCCTGGATGGCCATCATCAGATTACAGCACGGTACATCCCTGGCAGAAAACCAAGGCTTCAAAGTTACCTCATTTGTATGAAAATAACAACTGTATCCCTAAACAAAGTTGATGAGTATATTATAATTATGTGAATGTATGGATGTTTCATTGTTCTAAAAAGTGTTTTTTTTTCAAAATTATTAGCGTGTAAGATTATGATACGATTTAGCACAATATTGCACAATGTAATTGAGGTATCCCCACAAAAATCAAGACGTAAGAAAAGTCTCTTTTTTCACATAGATATATTATATTTTTGTGATCTGTTGATAGAATTTTAAATAATGTTAATTTTAATTTATAAATTATATTGATTTTGATTTTAATAATATAATGTTCTTAGGTATTTAAGCTGTTTACATGTTTGCAATATGGACCTTGTCCGAAATAAACAAATTTTATTTTTTATTTATTATTTTTATAACCTGGATTAATAAGGATACTTTTTATCCTGGTCAAAGGTTTCCTTGGTATTTTTCGAATGTCCATGCGAACCCTAATGCGAAAGACTACTCTGCAATTTATTATTTAGTCAACATTAACAACAGCAAATTAAATAAACAAGAAAAAAATATGTTTACAGCTAACTTTTTATTCAAAACCGTTTTCAAAAGCGTCAACAAAAAAAGCGTTTACAACTTAAAAATAAATTCCACTGAAAACAACCGAAACGCGATGTAGCGTCAACAAAAAGCGCGCAGTCGCCGTTTGCGACCGCAACTATTGGCGGGCGGCTGCAATTGACAGGGCCGCTCAATTTATGGGCCGCACTGTCTACCGGCAGCGGACTGTGAAATAAGCTCCACTGGATGAGACAAGCAAACTACAGAACTTCAAGATAAAGAATGGGCATCGGAACACATCGGAAAAAATCGTCTAACAATTAACAAAAAGTAGTTTGACCAGTCATTTACAATTTCAACGTTATTGCAATAAAATAAATGTGAACGTCATTTCTAAGAAAAGCAAAAACACGAAGTTAGCCGATTCTTTATCTCGAAGTACTGTAACAATATTGAAAACGAAGATAAACATATTAAGTAGGTATGCAAAAATGGAATGGCCAGATAGTAGCATGGATAAAAATTAAATCAAGGTACACATACCCTTCCTTTGTCTAATGAAGGTTATTTGCATGAGATTTACTTTAAATAAAAATAAATCGACAAAGCTATCAACATTATAATAAAATCTCATATTCGGTTGATGTTGTAATAAACTTCCTATTTTTCATAGATAGAGAAGTTACCTTATAATCTCAATTACTTATATTAATTTGTGACCAATCCTAATTATAGGTACCTATTTATCGTAATGAAATCGATTCGCGAATTCCAAAGTTTTTTTTGTTTAAATTGATGTTGAGCTAGGATTGAGTTTGTCATTGAAACGGAATTACAAGCATGTTGAGGAACTATTACAAAAAAGCATCGCGATGAGCGTACGATGTTCGTCCCACTCCGTGGCACTATTTGACTCACTCACACTCAATAAGATTCAATAACAAGTAAATTGAACGACGAATTGCGTCCGACTATCGTGATTCTTTTTTGTAATAGGCCCTCTGATTGCCACATCTAGTGACACTACGTCTTTGTCGCGAGGTGCTGTTTAATTAATTCTCGCATTGGGATAGTGTGAATTTTGACTGCAACTGAAGTCAGTGGCCATTTTGTTTTGTCGTTTTAATTAACGCTCGCATCGTATCGGGCCGCGGGTCGGAACCCCTGACAGGAACTATTACCATTTGCACATATTGACAACTATAATTTTCATTGAAAAGCTACTGAAAAAAGTGTGAATTGTTTGGCGAGTGTTGTCGCTATAAAAAACATTTGGCTCCACCTGAAAATCAGTGTCGCACAGGATGTGGCAATAGCTGAGGTTGGAGACCATTTTGGCTAATTTTCTTTTAAATTGTGTTGATTTTTTGTAACAATTGCCTTTACGCTGAATAAATTTTTTCACTTTCACTTTCAATTATAACGTCAATTTCATGAAGGTAAGTGCTTTTCTTTAAAAAACAGTTTTTATGTTGACAGTTTCGCATTTCGTTTAGTTTTTGCATTTAAAACTTTGAAATTATTTACTTGTAAGCATACTTATTTAAAAGGCAAATATTTTTGAATTTTGCACTTGATATTTATCTTGTCAAACCTTAGAATTTTTTACGAATTGCATTCTCGACTCTTCGTTCTGAATAATGAGTTAAAAATATATTTTGAAGAGTATCTTTGATTCTATTTCATATTTGTGTAATAAACGTACCTATTGAGAATCATTAATTTTATTAAAGCAAATTATTTATGCTGATGACGATGCCCTCCATATCAAAAGCCGAATAAAAAGATATAATTCACCAAAAAAGATAAAGCAAAAAGACGTCGTGAATAAATCATCAGTGAGATAAGACAGAAAAAAATAATTAGCCCCTCTCGCTTTTTTCCTAATTAAAAATAAATATCGAATGCACCCTTAGGGGGGTTTGTGAGGGGGTTGTGATACCTCTCAAGGCGTTTTTTTATTGATTTTTAATTTACTACTATGTTAAGGGCCCGTTTAACGGGTATCTACTCAATAGTACTTATATTTTGGTTTGATTATAAAATGGAACAGAATTTGTGTGAAGTCTTACATGCAAGATTTTTATTTATTTTACCTTTTGATTTTTTAAATTAATTTCACAACATGTTTGCTAGATGTACTTACGTACTTTTAAATTATTAATATTTATCATCATATTTAATTTATAACGTTTATTTTTGCTTCACTTCTTATGGTTTTGCAGCGAAACACGTATTTTTTTTAAATTATGGTATCGAATCACATTTTGTTTTTAGCAAAATAAAGATTAACTATTATTCTTGCTTATAAAAGATCATGTGCCACCTCAATGATATAAAAAAATCAATGAAAAGCATTATAACGAAAATAACATCTTTAGTTGGGATGAAACCAAATCACATCTAACACGTCATTATTAAATAAAAAATGTCATCTTTTTATTAGTCAAATTATAAATGGGTCATTTACGGGCGTTTCAAACTCCGTCATTTTCAGAACATAAAATTGACATGATAGGTTGCGAAAATAATAAAAATTAGCTGCTAAACGTTATGCCCGAGCTGGGAGCTATTCTCGTTACTGCACACGAGGACAATTTTTTGAACTCTAAAATTATGAAAATATTTTCGGAATGACGGCGTTTAAAATGTCCGTAAATTAGTCCAAATCTTTCCTAGTCGATCTCAAAAATGTGCTTCAATTTGTTTCTGTGTTTAAACATGGAGGGAGAGCCAAGCGTATTAACTAGTAAAGGGAATCAGATATGAATCTTTAATTTTCCAAATTTATTAGAGCACTAAGCGAACTCTGCGTTCAAACAGCAATATTTTTAACGACGGAGGTTAGCCTAGTGATGGGAATTTTATCGATATTTTTTAGGATCAGAAAAATATATTTTAATTTATTTTGTTGGTTTTAGTAGAAAAATCACTTTATTTGATTATTTGATCAAGCTAGCACATTGGGATACGATAATAGATTAAAAAAAACAATTCAAACCATGATTGATTTTGATTTTACAATTTGATGCATGCCAAACAGTTTTTTTCGGAAAAAGCTTGATAAAAATTTACTTGAACTAAAATATACATGAAAGTTTATGCCTGAAACATAAAGTCAAATGACCAATCTGTAAATCTTGAAATGTTATTTTATTTAGCTGTGACGTTAGTATTTTGTACGTTACTACATTCCATTGATCAAAATTGATAGCTGCATACACAAATCAGACAATCATCAATGAAAATAAAATGGCGAACGATGATGTAACGGTCACTCAACGATCGGTGATCGAACCGCGCAAAAATGCGGCGATAATTTATATTATGCACAAATTGATACGTGCAGAAATACACTACGATCAATTTCAGTTCAATCTATGAGTTCGATGATGTGACTGTACTTGTTAGGGTAACAGCCTACTGGATAATATACTATCGCTTATTTATAGCTACTGTTGAAGCTATGAAAACTCATGTCAAAGTCATTTCATTATTCAAATAAACTTAATAATTAGGCACTTTTGAATCGTTTACATCTTCCTACTACCAGTTCCAGACATTTTCTTTTCATAAGGGGCATGCGTCGGCACGGATCTTATGCGGTGACATTTAATGCGAAAAAGTAATTTTAAGGTGTCTTTCGCGTTGACGTGGTACGGGGTGATTGCAAACATGCGCAGAAATCCCGTTCCATTTCTCTCACTGCTCAACATTTGTGCTGGTACCTACTTGTATACCAGCTTCTCTATAACGAGAATGATTTTGAACTTTCCCCTTTTTCCATGAAAAGTCCATGTTTATTTAAAATATTATATTACTTTTCATTGGAAATTTGGTATTCGTGTCGTTACGACTGTACGTAATGTTTAATTGCACTTTTCCTTGACCTTGTTATTTAATTTTGTTACAGTTTTTTTATATCATAATATTCAGACAATGTAGCTTCAACAGTGGACACAGAGCCTATGACATCACCGCTTGATTGCCCAGTAAACTTGCTCCACATATTCATTATTCAATTATTCATATTGATGTCAAATTGATGTTTATTCACATGGACGAAATTGCAATGGCGTTTATGGTTTCGCTTGTTGTTGATTATGGAATTATTGTATTCATTCATTCATTCAATATTGCATGTTTGGCTTAATGTGCAGGTTTAATTAACTGACGTTAATTTGATATACTATAATTTTCATTAATATTGTTATTACGTTGTCATGTTAAATAAGTTTTCGTTGATGACATTCGTTCTAGAATAACGCAATGTTTTTTATGATATCATTTCCACATTAAATGTTTGAAATATTGCGAATTTTACACGCCTTTTTATATTCTGTAGTATTGAAATAAAACACTTTTAACGGATACTAGCGCGGTTTTATTGAAAGTACTTTGGTAATTAGTTGGTATTTGGTTTGATTTTTGATTTTCCCGACGTTTCGGCACCTTTGCAGCTGCCGTGGTCACGGGGGACTGAAGCTACTTGTGAGCCTACCCTCAAGCGATGAATTTTTTAGAACGTTCAGAAATTAAAATTTATCAAATTTAATTAGTTTAATTTTGGTTTGGTTTTAATTTAATTTTATATGTTAAAAAGAGAGAATCTACTGAAACTACTACCATTTCAAAAAATTGGGAGGCCCCTCCAAGAAAGAAATGGCGAAAGAAAACTTGGAGAGGAAGGCCGACCTCCGTCTTTTATATTAATTAATTTATTTGCAAAAGGAACTAACCGTATCATTAGATCTTACAGTGTGTGTTTGGGGCTTTAGCTTGTGAATGATGGGGTCCCAAGCTGGTGGAATTTTCCAACCATCATCTCTATTGAAATTAGGATATTTATTTATTTCGATAGCCTCGCGGAGCATTCTAGGAATGAATCTACGTTCCCTAGCAAGGATTTGGGGTTTGTCAAATCTAATATAATGGTTGGGCCCCTCAAAGGCGTGTTCACTCACTGCAGACTTGTTATCGCGCCTATGTTTCATGTCAGCTACATGTTCTTTAACCCGGGTCCCTATGCTTCTCTTTGTTTGCCCGATGTAGGAGAGCCCACAGTCACAATCTAGTTTGTAGACGCCTGCGGCTTGAAGGGGGATATTACACTTGACAGGTCGTAAGAATTGGTTGATCTTCTTCGGCGGCTTGAAGTAAGTTTTGATTGACGCTCGCTTCAGAATGTTTCCAATCTTGTCAGTGACACCCTTCAAGTATGGTAGGATGGCAGGTTGACGCTCTACTGTGGCTGTTTTGGTGCGTTTTCTGTGACGAAGGCGTGGTACTTGCAACTTGTTGTTACGTAGTACTTGCTTGACGTGCTGAAGCTCAGCAGTCAGGTGTTGTTTGTCACAGATGCCGCGGGCTCTCTGAAACAAAGATTTCCCTACGGTAGCTAACTGTATAGGATGATGGTGAGAGTCACCATTAAGGTATCTGTCTGTATGGGTTGCTTTACGATACACTGTATGGCTCAAGGTTTGGTTCGGATTCCTGATAATGAGAATGTCTAGGAAAGCTAGTTTATTATCTGCCTCTAACTCCATAGTAAATTGTATGTTGGGGTTTATGGAGTTAAGATGGTTAAGAAATGCAGGGACACTGTCTCTAGGTAGTATTGTGAAAGTGTCATCTACGTACCGTTTGTAGAACCGGGGAGTCACTGGTGCTGTGGCTAGTGCTTTCTCCTCAAAATCCTCCATGAAAATGTCAGCAACAATGGGGGATACAGGAGAGCCCATTGCTACGCCATCCACTTGCACGTAGAACTCCTCGTTCCATAACAGATAGCCAGATGTTAGGCATAATTCTAGTAGTTCTGCATATTCAATTGGCATGTTATTATCAACTAGCTTTTTCCTGATGATATTAATGCAGTCCTGTACTGGTAAGCATGTGAATAAGGACTGAACATCAAAACTAACCATAGTTTCATCATCAGCGAGATGTAGATGTTGTATCTCACTGACAAAATGGTAGGAATCTTTTACAAAGGCTGATGTGTTACCTCTCAGTGGTGTGAGTGTTTTCGCTACGTGTTTAGCCAATTTGTACTACGTAACAACAAGTTGCAAGTACCACGCCTTCGTCACAGAAAACGCACCAAAACAGCCACAGTAGAGCGTCAACCTGCCATCCTACCATACTTGAAGGGTGTCACTGACAAGATTGGAAACATTCTGAAGCGAGCGTCAATCAAAACTTACTTCAAGCCGCCGAAGAAGATCAACCAATTCTTACGACCTGTCAAGTGTAATATCCCCCTTCAAGCCGCAGGCGTCTACAAACTAGATTGTGACTGTGGGCTCTCCTACATCGGGCAAACAAAGAGAAGCATAGGGACCCGGGTTAAAGAACATGTAGCTGACATGAAACATAGGCGCGATAACAAGTCTGCAGTGAGTGAACACGCCTTTGAGGGGCCCAACCATTATATTAGATTTGACAAACCCCAAATCCTTGCTAGGGAACGTAGATTCATTCCTAGAATGCTCCGCGAGGCTATCGAAATAAATAAATATCCTAATTTCAATAGAGATGATGGTTGGAAAATTCCACCAGCTTGGGACCCCATCATTCACAAGCTAAAGCCCCAAACACACACTGTAAGATCTAATGATACGGTTAGTTCCTTTTGCAAATAAATTAATTAATATAAAAGACGGAGGTCGGCCTTCCTCTCCAAGTTTTCTTTCGCCATTTCTTTCTTGGAGGGGCCTCCCAATTTTTTGAAATGGTAGTAGTTTCAGTAGATTCTCTCTTTTTAACATATAAAATTAAATTAAAACCAAACCAAAATTAAACTAATTAAATTTGATAAATTTTAATTTCTGAACGTTCTAAAAAATTCATCGCTTGAGGGTAGGCTCACAAGTAGCTTCAGTCCCCCGTGACCACGGCAGCTGCAAAGGTGCCGAAACGTCGGGAAAATCAAAAATCAAACCAAATACCAACTAATTACCAAAGTACTTTCAATAAAACCGCGCTAGTATCCGTTAAAAGTGTTTTATTTCATGTCTAGTGAGCGCGTAAGCTTGAGAAGTGAATAATTCTGTAGTATTGTTGATTAAATCAGAAAACCATAATTTCATAATCAAAACAGATTTGAAAATAAATCAAAATAATTTACTGCTAAGATATTTGTATTTGTATTTTGTACACAAAATACCAATACTCTTAAAAGTCGGGAAAATCAACTTATAAATTACCAAAGTACATTCATAAAATCGCGCTAGTATCCGTTCAAGGTGTTTTATTTCATGTCTAGTGAGCGCGTAAGCTTGAGAAGTGAATATCTTAAAAGTAATTTATTTTATTTTATTGGATAAGGGAAAGATACAGCTCAATTTTACATATGAATGAAAAGCATTATGTTTGTTCAAAGCCTAACACAGTTTCCACTAAGAGAAATAGTAGTAGTCATTTTAATGATTAGTCGATAAAATATTTCCATTCCCATCACTACCCAACGCGATAGGAAATTAAAATTTTCCTCTTCATTTAAAAGAAGCAGTGCCCGAGGCTAACTCCTTGCTACATCTATCCCAGACTTACAAGTACATATTATATACACAGTGATATACAGCCATCGATGCGGTTTTATTTCATGGCTCGCCTGCAGCGTTTCGAGTACATTTAGTATGTAAAACTTTGATTTTCACGATAAATGATTTTCTTGTAGTAACTAAACAGCCAAGCTACATATTTTGACTAAGGTTTAGAGTTTTTGAAGTTAGGGCTTGTAGAGTTAGGGCGCGTAGAGTTAGAAGCTTGGCTCTACATGAGGTCTGATAACATTTTGACAGTGCGAGCCATATGGTTGTTTCGAGTACATTTAGTAGAAACTAACTTATTTTCACGTTAAATGTTATTGAAATTGAAATAATCTTTATTTAAATAGGCTCACATAATAAGTGTTTTTAAATCGTCAATTCTTTTCCCCTACTACCCATTATGACTTCTTTTAACTGACAAGAAAAATGGGCGCAAAAAACTTGCCAGCTTTATCAGATGGAACCAACTATATTTACAAATATATATATCGTTTCCGTACATTATGTTAACATAGATTAACAAAAAAATAACATTATTTAATTAACATATTTCATTATGAATCAAATTACAGGGTTCAAGCTAAGTTCAATTTTTTTTAAGTAATTGTATAATTATACAGTTAGGCTCTTACAAAAAAAAATCTATTCATACAATTCAATATGCATTAAGATAGGTAGTCAGAAGCAGACCCATTCCCACTGGCAGCACCCGTTCACGAGCATGACGTGTGAACCAGCCATCGCTTCGCTCAACCGTATTTGAGGGAACGTAACGACCCGCCTCACACGACACCAGATTTAAAGTAATTTAGTAAGTGACAGCAGATTTAAAGTTATTTTGATTACGAAAATGGACAATGATATGGACTGTTAATTAATTAATAATTATTATTATAATTATTATTATAATAATTATTATAATAATTATTATAATAATTAATATTATTAACTATGTCTGAAATAAATGAAATTATTATTATTATAATAAAGTTTTGTCTCTTTTTTATGTAAATCAACTTTTTTGATGCTGATTAGATTAGTCAAATGGTAGTAGATCTTTTAATAACTGTAAGTAAACAAGCTTTTATGTAAGGCCGCAATTACACTTGTAAGTTTTGCTCACGTAACTAACTTATGACGCAAATATGAACGGGAATAAATACTTTAGCATACCAAAAAAAACATTTTGTTCTCACCGGCAAACCGCCCAAGAAGATTTGGTGAGCATTTACTAATTCTGGGTTAGGTTAGGTTAGTATGGTGATCGTTTAAACATAAGCCAATATAAACTGTCTTTTATTTATTTATTTAGTACACACACAATTTTTACATGAAAAATAATGGACGGAAGAGGTAGTACAAGGGCACAGCTTATTTCATATTGAAATTTCTTCCGGCTGGCCCGGGACAGGAAAGAACATGGAGAAGGGCAGTCTGTGTGTATCTCGAAGTAGGTACTTACAAAACTTATACCTATATACATATTTATAACATAGATAATATAATATACTTACACATAGATAAAATAGTTAATACATAATAGTAAAAATAAGAAGAAAGTTGCAAAGGAGAAAAGAATTCAACAGTGTTAAGAACAGGAAGATAAATAATACTTTGTATTATAGCTTTCCGTAAAATTTCTCCCTCCTTACGTATGCAGTCTTAAGTTACTTACATAAGGCCGCGTTTCCGCCTAAAAGAAGTGTAGCACAGCCAAGACAGTAGCTTACAAGTTTTAACTAATAACAAATGCACTGGCGAGAGTTTGTCAAGCGTTTGTAAGCTACTGTCTGACAGACAATCAGACACTTCTTACTGATGTTTTTTAGCAGGTGGTAACGCGCCCTAAGTTTTATCGTAAGAAACTTACAAGTATAAAGGCGGCCCTAATACTAGTTTACGTCCTCTACCATGGCTTTGAATTCAACCGTGAGAGTTTTGGTATTATAATATAAAAAACCTATTACTCAGTTATAATGTAGTTTCTTTTGGTAAAAGAATAAGAATCAATCCATTAGATTCAGAAATATCCCAGACATCTAAACTTACAAACACAATCTTTAATATTAACTAATTATTTGTCTGTCCATCGAAAATTTAACTACCTATGCAGGACTCTTTGTAAATTCAACTTCCATTTACTCAGCTTTAAGTTGTCAAATGCAATTAAAACATAATCGTTAACGTAAAAGGAAAAAAAATTGGTATTCGTTCTCCATTCTCGAGTTATTTCTTTTCTACTTTATTTCACGATTTACAAGCATCGAAATTAATTTAGGATTCCAAAGTTGGCATGTAAAGGAAACTTAAAGAACCGAACAGACTTTGCTCACAGTCTAGAACACAGGTTTCCAAACTTATTTCAACTATCGCCCACTTTGAGAATCAGTGATTTTCTATCACCAAAAACTTTACCTTTACTCTGTATTAGGATCACTTTTTCACTTTTTGTAGGTCCTTTACCGCCCCCTGCACGCCTTTAACGCTCACAAGGGGGCGCTATCACCCACTTTGAGAAGCACTGGTCTAGAACTCGCAAAAAGGTCTAGTTTATAGGTTTTCAAACTTATTTCGTCTAACGCCCACTTTGAGAATCAGTGATTTTCTAGAACCCAAAAATTTTAACTTTACCAATTAATACAAGAATCACTTTTCACTTTTAAAATGACTTTTTCTCTACACTGTGTAAACTTAATGTTAGAAAATTAGAATAAGTAATTAAATGTATCAAAATTAAGAAAGGAACTGTATTAGAAACTAAGAGAAATTGTTACAATGAGAAAAGAAAAAACAGTATTAATAAAAAAAGAATATGATATATGCTATAAAGCAAGTATAAAAAAGAAAAAGATAAGCAAAAAAAAGATGAGAATGGCAAAAAAGGTCCTGCCAAAAAGCGGGGAGCAGCTGCATAAAAAAAAAAAAAAAAAAAAAAAATGACTTTTTCTGGGGCCCTTAACACCATCCTATAGGTCTTTAACGCTCACAAGGGGGCGCTATCGCCCAAATTGAGGAGCACTGATCTAGAACTCGCAAAAAGGTGGCAATACCAAAACGAGAAATAAATTTAGACTGCAACTGATGCGAACGTACCAAATCTCTTCGAAAATTCACAGGAGAAAATATGTCTTATTACTTCAGGTTAAAGCTGAGAATGTGTTTTATTTAAGGTTTCTTTGAAAACGCCTAGTTTCAGCTCAATTAATTCCTTGCCAGACGTTTTCAATGCTTAAGGTGCAGAGTTTGGAGTAACTCGCAAATTTGCGATTTTGAAACTCAAGTATGTTGGTGATTTACAAAAAGGTTTTGTGGGTAAAGTTATTTTAGACGATCGTTAAACTTATGAGTCTTAGCTCTGAGATGAGTGACTTTAAAAGAGGTAAAGTAGGTGCAAACTTATATTTCAAATCCATGCGTGAAGAGATACTTCTCAAAAGAAGCACTGAATGTCCAGTTATTGTTATTTTGTATTTTTGGTATTTGATCAATTTTTATTCTTATCTTAGTTTATTGAAACAATAACGCATTTTGACTAAAGTTATTGAAAAGTTGCCTATCTTATAAATGTATACTTTTCCCCTTATTATACAATTAATGATACCAAAAAAAGTCCATTAGACCTTGTGCAGAAAGGACGAATCTGCGGCGATTTCACGCGCGATTCTTGTTACACTGCTGTTAAGGCCCTTATAGCCGTCAGGGTCTTAGAGGATTGTTTTTCTTCAAGAGGCGTCAATGTGACATGTCATTGATTGGAATCCGCTACTGTCCGATTGGGCGAAGAAATAGGATATTTATATAAAGTAATTATGTCACGTTAAGATTTATTCTTAAAATTAAACCATGTATAAAAACGTGTATACTTTTCTTCAATCTTGTTGCGCTTTTTTTGACATGGCGTAATTTTAAGACTTAAACTTCTACTTGTCTTAGCAATAATACAAATAAAAAGTGTACGTAGGTATTTGTGGATTTGTTTCTAAAATCGACTAGGCTTTATTAAAATGATAAAAAAAAGTTTGAGGCATTGAGATTTTTGGTTTTGCACGTAGTTATACCTACATGAAAGAGCAAAGAAAAAATATAATTATTAGACAAGTAGGTAAGAACCTATAAGTTTCAACTTTCCTCGTAACTATACCGATTTTTTTTAATTTTTTGCCTACGTCCAACCAAATGTTATACATTTTAATTACTACTATAACTTAACTTAATTTTTTGCAGCAATATTCAAACCAGAGGAGTTAAGTTTTGTAAAAAAAATATCTTAATGATTGCTACGAATGGTTGTTAAGAATTGAATATAATAAATATAAAGACAGCTGTGACACAGTTATACTAGTACAGTTGTCAACGTTTTCCTCTCAAAATTCTTGTGTTCAAACTATGTATTTTACTTATGTAGTTTTTACTAGAATTTTGTTACACTGAAGAGACAATAAATCTTATATTATTATAATCATTTATTATTATTAAAAAGTTTCAGCAACTCTATATGAATAAATAATGGCACCGAAAGACATTTGTCTTAGGATAATTTGATTCGGATTTAATTAAATCTCGGGTTCGATTCCCGTATCTGACAGAGGTGCAATATCGAGATCGGAATGCCCAGCTGTCTGGGGTTCGAGTCTTGTTTGTTTTGTTTGCGTAAGGACAGATGTGTGGACGATTTGCTACTTAAAGATTTATGCAAAATCGAAATGAAATCGAATCTTCATCGACTTTCATAATCTGATGGTGGTACTTAGGCATAACTTAACTGCATCCAGTATAATTATAAATCATTTATTTGCTCAAATATGGTACAATACAGGTTTTAATTACCTACATGGTTTTATTTTATTTTATTTTTCTTTGGCACAGTTACAAGATACAAACCAAGCAGTACAAATAAAAATAATTCAAAAACAAAACAAAAGTGTGAATTTGCACCGCAATTACAACCATGCACAACATGCAAATATATAGTTTTCATAAACATTTCCATATACATTTTATTTCGTTTTTGGTATACATTTTTTTTTGTTACTGTAGGTATTATTCTAACGAATGGCTCGATGTGCAAATACTTTTATCAATGTCCAATGTTTATTTATTTATAATCTGAATCAAAATATAAGTTTGAAAGTTTTGTATATTTTGTGTAATAAATAATAAAGCTAGATATGAAAACGGAAAATGCTTTTAACTTCTCTATATATATATTTTACACGCATATGTACAAAAGTTTTGAATATTTTTAAATATGTTAAATATAATACTCTTTAAATTTAATACAAAAGCCATCTTAAGGCGAGGCAGTGCCCGAAATTTACTCTTTCACTATGTCTTTAGAATAAGGTTTAATATTGCATAGTTTTAATTGACGCTTCGCCGGAAATTTGACGAAATTTAGTACATTTTTATTGATTTCTGAAATACTGGATCATTTATTAAAAATGTACTCGGTTATTGTGTTAGATCAATAAAAAAGCTATCCTTTTTGCATAAAAAATCATATCACTGTCGTTGAAAATAACGAAATCTCACGATTTGAAGTTTATTTTTATGGTGTTATTCAGTATTTATTTACAGAGAAACCATGGCATTTTTCAATATTCTGTTCGGTTATTGTGTTTCTTTCTTTCTTTTTCAGTCTACAGTAATTTTTGTGAAGTAGAATTCTACATCAGTTCTTCACATTGGAAGTTCAAAAATCAATCTTTTCATCAAATCGTGAACTGGCCTCGCCTTAACATCACATTGGTTATTAGATTAGGTTATTAGATTACGAAAATACCAATATTGCATTACCAATATCATAACATTCATAACGCACAGAAAACATCACAAACCAGATAGTACGAAATATTATACCCCAAACGTAATAAGCATCTATACCGACCATCTTTAACGCCATTACAACCCTCTAAATCATATATTAGCGGCAAAATAAGTCTAATGGCTGACTTATAATCAAAGAAAGAAAATTCTGTGCCACCACACGTGATACTTGGGAAGCGATACAGTGATGAGAGCGAGCGGGAGCGATTTTGTTTTCTCGAGAATTTGCGATAAAATCGTCTTTTTATTATACCACATACCACATTTATTGCAAATTATTTACACGAGTCGACTTGGCAGCCAACTCGACAGGCAATCAATTATCGACATTTGCTTGTAAAACCGAATCGCAACCTTATTGAAATTAGGTTTGCGATTATATTGTAAAAGCGACGGTTGTCGATAAAAAGCGTTAATTAACTATGCCTGCCGCCAAGTCAACTCATATGTAACATACACCTACATAGCGAGCTCCAATCCCTATCATTCATTTTAATGCTGTTTGTTAACTACAATATTCGACTTGATTTGAATAAGATGCTGCATTTTTATTATTGACAAAGTCGGCCCCTGGAAAAGTGACGAAACGTCGGGAAACCCACAAAACCAATAAATCAAAACTACCTACAAATAACACCTGATTTAACACCAATATATGCGCTGTGATCCGTAAAAAGTGTTTTATTTATGTTTAAATGTTACTAAAGAAAAAGCTATACCTAGAGGTTGCATCTGCGAGTAGGCATGCAACCTCCTTCTATTGTATTTGCTTTTCATACTTTACGATCGTCTTTTGTTCCTCACGATCTGTCATTGCTCTGTATTTCTAGCAAAAAACATGTCTTTATTATGTAATTGATATTATTATAATTAATTCAACTCAAGTTTGGTGTTTTTTTCTTATTCACGGAATCACCGAATTAAATAGTGTTAACTGTTAAACAATTTATAATGAACTGTACGCGTGAAAGTCTTAGAAGTGTATACTTATGTGATCTAGCTGTTGACTGTAAAATCGCTACATCTCATCACTAAGCCCGCTACCTCCTTCTAAATAAAGGGGGTCTGACCAGGGTGGACATCAAAGCGTTAAGTGCGTCTCTTCTCATCGAATCCTGTGGGGTGTGCGATAAATAAGATTATGTTTGTATAGCACACACGTATTTTTGCTATTTGGCTGTTTAATGGCTACCGAGGATCAGACGGGGATTAGATACACTGTTTCGTGTATTTTCAACCACACCACTTGGGTCATTTTCCATTTTTCACCTGCGGGCGGGGAAGCGCGTAAAGGCGTTTTCTCCGGTGTATATAAAAAAAAATAAAAAAGGTATCGACACTACCACAATGAAGGTTTGCATTTACATATCGATATCAATCAGGATGGCAACGCAACGCTTGTTCCTAAAACAGTAGACGTTCAGAACAAAATGTATGGGAAAATAGGTATTTATCTTGTGGTATTTTTACCGAAAAAGACCCATTGAGCCAAAATGGATATAAAAGACTATTCTACAATGCAAATGGCGAAAATTAAAGCCAAATTAAGACGTTTTTATTCTTACTGAAGTCATAAATTTTTCTATATCCAGATTTTTCGGAAATTTGCTTCGATCAGAATATCCTAGATAACGCTTCACAAACTAAAACAGTACGCAAAAATGGCACCTCAAATAGCGTCCCACTTACAAACTTGGCGCATATTTTGCACATAATCACCTCTTATTATGTACAAATTCACATTTTATATCACTTATTTTGTACAATATAAGCTTGATTTGTGCAAAATAAGCCCCCAGTTTGTAAGTGGGTCGCTATTTGAGGTGCCATTTTTGAGACTTTGACCGGACATCTAGGGTCTTCTTGATCGAAGGAAATTTGTAAGTGCTAACATTTTTAAAGCCTAGAATTTAATCATTTTAAAGCTTAAAAAAACTTTTTTTTAAGTAAAAGTCCTTTGTTTTCATAGTTCTCGTGGAACAAGCGTACGGAGTGCTATTTTGACAGTTGCCTTTCCCATTTATTAAATAAATTTTATCATTCGTAAGATTAGGACATGACAATGTCATGTTACACATCACTAACCGGCAGTGCGGTTACCTAAAAATGGCTAATGTTCAAATGATCACCATACTAACCTAACCTAACCCAGAATTAGTAAATGTTCACCAAATCTTCTTGGGCGGTATAGGATTTGGTGAGCATTTTGGAACTTAAGGGTGCCCGCATAAAGAAAGCAGGTTACAGGTCGGTACTGGTCTGTACCGATCGGTAAAGGTAAAGTAGCCCATACTTTTCTATGGGTGGCCGCATAAAGAAAACAGGTTGTCGGTACCGACATGTCAGGACCCTTGCACCCTTATTTTGGAGAACAACTTGCTTTTTTGTCACTAAATGTAGCATTATAAAGTTAAACACAGGTACGTTTCAAAAGCACCATTTTCCCGCACCGCATTTAGTAAATAAAACGATAAGTTGGATATACGTAAACAAGTAGAATCCACAAATAAGTACCGCAGCGAATAATCTAAAAGCCATAAGCTTCAGACGAAAAATAACTCGTATATTCCTGCTGGACTGAACCAGGTTAAGGTTAGGACACACGATAGATTTTTAGTAGTTTTTAGAATTTAGTAGTTTCAAGTCAAAAGCCTACATTATTGATGGTATTAAAAGCTTCTAAAAATAAAAGTCATTAATCATAATATAATTATGAGAATTATTGTGTAGATAGATTTATTCGTTCTTTTCCTAGTATACTTTTTCTAGTACGTATATAATTTAAGAAATAGAAATGCATACATCCAATGGTTACTAACATAATTATGATACATTAATGTATATTGATATAGATTACGTGTTAATAGCTACTACTAGGTAGCAGTAAAATGATTTCTAGTTTTTGTTAGTTAGGTACTTACCTATTTAATCCAATCACAATAAGAAGCCATCCCCTACAATTCTAATTCACCACTTTTTTCATGCACATCGGGAAAGTGCTTGGCCTTCACATAACCTGATGTTTAGGACCCGGAATCCTCATCCCGAGGAACTGACTATCTTACCTCTAACTGCCGGAACACAACAATTTTTAAATTGTTGTTATGGCGTTAGCCTTAGGTAAGATGGTGGCTAGCTAGGCGGACTTGAAATAAGCCCTATCACCAACCAAACCGAGTACAAATTGTATCTCCCCTGGGAATCGAACTCGGAACCTCTGCGTCTTACACGGATGGGTGAACCACTAGACCAAAGAGGCGGTGAAAGTTAAGCAACGTTGGCAAGGGTCGGTCATGGGTTGGGTGACCAAAAAATTATTATCTCGAGCGCCTCCGTGCTTCGAAAGGCACGTTAAGCCGTTGGTCCCGGCTGCATTTGCAGTCGTTAACACCCACCAATCCGCATTGGGCCCGCGTGGTAAGTTATGGCCCATCCTCCTTACTTATAAGGAAGGCCTGTGCCCCAGCAGTGGGGACGTCAAAAATGGCTGATGGACAAGCTAGTGGAAAGGTATCGTGTACTCTCCCCCTAAGCTAAAACCAAAGACTAATCCTTCTATACACATTAACAGATCTCTAGCCGGAGCACGGATTTACTCTGTACCGAGCGATGCTCTTTGAAAACACACCACTATTTTAATTGAATACAAAAAAGTTATATTTTTTTGAAAAATAAAAAGTAAGTGAAGTTGAGCTTGAATTAAAATAAAGATGGAATTTTGTATACATGTTCTTGTTTATTTCCATTTAATACTTGTAATTATAATGTTTAGAAGAGATATTCTAGTATCAGTTTTAGATGGTCTGAAGTTAACAATAGACTTCTTGACTTCAAATTGAAAGATAAATCCGTATCTAAAGGCTTTGCCAAACAGAACGCTAACCTGACCTCGCGCTGGGCGTGCATAGTTTCGTGCCAAACACGTGTTTGTTTGGTCTAAAATCTTGTTGGGGTATTTACGTGGAGCGACTTGGTAGGCAACTTGACAGGTTAGTCATATAGCGCTTTTTGACATTCGCTTGTAAAATCTAATCGCAAACCTAATTTCAATGAGGTGGCGATTCGATATAACAAGCGATTCGAATTCGACTCGTGTAAATACCACATTGTTATTGAGTGAAGGAAATGTAGTAGGACGGGACCGCAGTCCCCGGGCTAATACCACCCAGCCTGGAGGAAGATCTTCCCTTTGGCCTTCCTACCAGTCATACTACTATACTACACTTTCATACATAGGTATATTATCTGTAAGTTTTCAGATTGCTATTGCTAGATTATTTTAATTTATAATATTCTTGTAATAAAACGGACTTTCAAAATGGCTACCACAACAGAATCTGTTGCATCACTTTATATCAAAGACAAACCAGGATCGATTCCAAATCCAGTCCAATATACAACACACCATCAATGCTCTTATTAAACTCCCCCAGAAACTCATAAAATGGCGGAAGGCAAGATCCTTATTAATTTATGTGACGTAGACAGTAATGATCGCGCGTCGATTACATACCGTTATTGGAATATATTGGGAGGGATCCGTGGGGAATGCGGATGGCCAAATGGACTGGGCTTTGTTTTTGTTTGTGAGGAATGGGAGGGACAAGATGCTATTAATAGCACAGTTAAGGACGATGGTGTTGGTTCAAATGAACCGAATAACAATGTTGGACAAAAAGCTAAGCAAATAAAAGTCATGAAATTCAAAAGAATTCTAAATAGCAATCCAACAAAAGAATAGCGTTATCTTAGTTTATTCTAGAAAGGCCTATGTCCAGCAGTGGGTGTCGTGCATCTTATTATTATGACTATGATTATACAAAATAGAACTAACTAAACTTTAAGAACTGTCAATGAAAGATTGAGAAGTGCAGCTGATCCCAAATTTCTCGTCCCCAGCATCAATAATATGTACGGGAAATATCATAACAAACACATTGTGCCTCTTTTAATAAACGAACTCCCGAAAAAACTTAAAGACGAACTCAATGAAAAAAACTTAAAGCATAAATTAAAACTACATTTCCTCAATAATTTATAAGTAACTCCAAAATGTTGTTAAATTATTTTACCCTATACCTATTGGGTGAAATAATTTAGCAACATTTAACAATCTTTAACAATAATTTAAACAAAATGATGATTGTACCCATATATGTAATTATGTGGCTATCCCATGTATATGTATGTGGGTATATAATATATAATATCATTACCCTAACTAATTAATTACTTATTTAAAATATTTTAACAATATGAAATTACTAACGTAAATAAAAAAAAAACATCCTGTATTTATTCAACGCGGAAAAAAAACTTATTATAACAACACGATCTGAGTAATGCGAATGGCGACCGCAGCGCCGCGCGCCGACCGGGTGCGCTGTCGTCCTTCGTCGGAGAGCGAACTGTCTTATTACTTACGACCTACCTACCTACAAAATTGATAATTAATCAATAATAAAATCTATGTTTAAATGAGTTATGTATACGTATGTGTCCCGTAAATAGTTTGAATTGTGTCAAATGTGTAAAGAAGACGACGAGTTACGGTGTACAGAAAAACCATTAAAGGTTTATGAGACACCGTCATTGCATAAAATTAAATTGAAAATGTGTTTTTCTAATTATAATAATAATAATAATAACTTGGAAGATTGGTTCGCTTAAATATTTTTCCTACAAAAGCAACGTCGCGTCATGACGACATGATTGTGATATCAACATTGATAAAGTAAAATCAGTATGAATAGATTTAGACAACCTGCGTCCAACATGGCACAATATTCTTGATTTAAGTGCGATAAAATAAAACATTTATTGCAACAAAACTTTGTGGATGATGATAACTGCCCAAGTTACAATTTCACCTACCTTATTATAATTTTTTTCAACGCTGTTATTTTTCAGATCACCAAGAAAACAAACACTCACAAGACCAATTCCTTTTCACACCACATTCACCTAACATCACCAATCAATAACAAACTCTCGACATCAATTCTCATCGGTCCAGATCATTAGCCAGGACCCACAGAGCTATTGGAAAAGATCCTTATTATCTTATTAGAAATTACTGGCTTTCACAACAAACGATATTGATCCTTAGACGCAGAGGGTGAAGGTCAACTGTCCTTTGACGCAACACCAATGGAGCAACGGCATCATGTTGTTATTCTGCGTATTGAGGTTTGCCATTATTTCTGGAAGTGGTTTGAGGCAAGATAAAAAAGGTTTTTACAAAAAGTCTTGGAAACTTGGAAGAAAATCCTGAGAGTCCAATATCGCGAATTTTGAAACGCCTGTCTTGCTTGTAAAAAGAGTTTGGTAATGATAAAAATCGATTATGTATATAATCGATCGATTATAATCGAGTAAGCCAATTGTCTTAAATGCTTTACAAAAAACTATAACTAATTAAATAATGTCAAAATCGTCTTTCTATTGTTGAAATACAAATCTTTCCTAACTGTCATTAATATCGAGATCATCAATGAAACGAACATTTTGATAAAACAATATCTCTTTATGCTTATATTTTTTCTTTTCTTTCTTTCTTTCTTTTCTTATGTTACATAACTCCCTTATGTGTATACTACTTTTAAAAGGTCTCTAATCCTGTTCCTTCCAGGGCCAATTCTATTTCTATTAAGGCAATAATAATATTCGGTAGTTACATTCCGTTGTAACACAGTGTTATTATATTTGCTATCTTCTCTCACCACGCATGAGGATAGGTTTTTTGCCATCAATGCGTTTATGGGGACATGTGGTTGCCTGATAATATTGGTGAGTGATTAGTTATTGTTATGAGGTATGTATGTACATCATTAACAAAGATACAGCCCATTATAATCTGAACTTTTAGTTTTCAGATTAACATTGTTTAATAATTTTGGAATTGATTAGGACTTAATGATCTACATCGAACTTTAAACAGCAGGTAGTTATGTTTAAAATCTTGTGAATTTATACTTACTAGAAGCCAATGTAATAATACCAAAGTTTTATTTTCAAATCATAAATAAAACATCAACAAAAGAGTTTTAAAGCGATATCAAAAAGTGTAATCCAAACAGATACTTAAATTATAAATTTTAATCAAGAAACGTAGATTTCAAGATGCTTTCTTTTCACTGTTTCATAATTCAATAGATTAACAAGGAGCTCTATAAAAAAATAATATCTCCCAAGCTAGCAACATTAAAATTCTCATTCGAAAGTTCATCACGGATCAAATTGCCAAGACGTAACGGCAGAGATAAAATGCACAATTACCTACGTTTCAGAAAAAATATCACTAATTCTATCGTAAAATCTTACGGCATATCTGTCACTCGTAATTAAAACCGACCCCCGCACTTAAGAAAGAGTGGGGTGGCTTGAAACGACTGCACACTGTAACACGGTTTTATGCCACTTGGGCACGTTTTTGCCTTCACATATTCTAATATACCTAGAACTACAAAATTGTCTAGTCACTTGCTATAGTCAACCAATCTATGATGCTTCAATAGTATTTATATTTTTTTGATTTGAATCAAAGCATCGTTCAAAATCTAATTCAAAAGTTAAATTTAAGTAAGACTTAATAAATTATGTAGCATTTAATTTAAACTGTTGAACTATCATATAGCAATAGATATTTCAAATTAAATTAACAATAAAATTTGCCATTCAAAAGAAAAAGTATCGGACCAAGTTATGCCCCTTGTGGCATCCCAAAATGAAAATGTAAACAAACATAAAACTGACATTGTCTCAGTTGGGTTAAATTCAACAACCAAATAATAACGAAGATATAAATACAAAAGATACCTACTCAAGTTGTGAGGTGGAAAACGGGAAACCTAATGACACGATCAGAGGGGGGATTCGCCATTTTATTTTTAATGTTTATTACTTTTTACCAGATAAATTTGTCCCCGAGGGAGTGAGCTGAGGAATCAATGCGGTTCTGCCTTGCGATAATATCCCCTACCATTTGCTTTTAAGAGCGTTACTGCGCTACACTAGCGCCGCCAATGGAAAAAAAAATCGTAGTTGTACTTTTTATCGTTTAAACAATATTTTATAACCTATCGTTTAGTTGTTTAGATTATTGCTAAAAGTGGCCACTTTTAGCAATAAAAGACCATTAAACTAAACGACAGACTAGAAAATATAGTTTAAGCGATGAAAAGTACGACAAATCTTATTAGGAGTACACTAGAAGAACACAATTCACAATTTCGTCTTTATTACAGCACTATGTTTTTTTCCATTGGCGGCGCTCAAAAATCCTCTTAAGCAAGGTTCTAATTTTATTCATTTACGTTTGAAAAAGTTAGCTTTATAGTCTGAAGTATACGCTCTAATTCATATGCAAATGCAAAATTTTATCCTTCAGCAGCAAAATTAATAAAACTTTGTTTTTTGTTATTTTGTAATTTTGTTAACATTCAGCGGTTAAAACATCTTGCTATGTGCTTAAATAGACGTGAGACACAGTCGAGAAACGTTCGATATTTCCAATCAGCAACCTTAGTAGTGGACCAGGCAGTCATTTTCGGCGCAGATGGTTCCTATGTTAATTCTATTGTTTTTTGCTAATTTTTATGTACTTTTTCACGCTCGATTTAGCCCGTTTGCTTAAGTATTAATGGTAATACGGTGTGGGCCAAATCTTTGCTTAAATCTTTTTTTTCATCCGGATTTAAAACGTACTTTATTATTGGAAAAGAAAGCATTTGTTTGGAGTTGTGTTTGATTAATAACAAACAAATGTTATTATGTTTTACTTAATTTATATTATTACTTATCTACAATATTCAAATAAAATAACTTTAGTAGTATAGTAACTATAGAAAACACAGTGCACCCGAAAACAAATACATGCTAAGCTCCACTTACTTTGACACATTTTTTTATGGTGGATAGAGCTATGATGTGAACTACGATGAAACGCATTTGCCTAACGTACCCAGTATTCACTCGTGACTTGAAGACTCCCAGATTGTACCTATCAGGAAACGCAGACTCCGGCAAGGAATTCCACGCTTTAGCGGTACGGATTATAAAATTTGAAGCAAAACGCTTAGTTAGTCTTTGGAATATCCACCATAAAACCATGGCGCAGATTCCTACATCTGGTTGTCCGATGAACGAAGGGAGATGGCCGAATAAGGTTGTGAAATTCAGTTTATCCGATAAAAACCGATAAGCTTACAGTAAATTGTGTGAATTCATTAACTTATTTATAATGTTTCATATAAGACACTATCGTCTTGTAAGCAAATCATATATAGTTAATAACCCAATCAAAACATAAATAATGTCACGTTAATAAGTAAGAGTTGTGAAAGGAAAAGTCTGGCAATAATGGATAAAAAAAGTTTCGCCAAAAACCTAAACCTTCTATCGAAAATAAAAACAAAACTCTAATAAAATACACAAAACGTTGATCCTAACAGACGTATTTCATTAAGCATTTGGAGGGACAGTTGGAGGATAATGGAGGACCCCCCTTACCCCCCAATCCATCTCGTGAATTAGCCTTCGAAAAAATGCATAAAAATGTCGAAAGTATACGAATTCATCGAGGCTAATTTTTGTGCCACCATTTTAAATTGACCTGTTCGAGTGAATATTAGGGGTACTGTCACATAATAGTTTTAAAAAATCTTGTATTTTTGTTATACCTAAGTACCTACTTTCCTACCTCTTTTAGAATGAATAAGTTTTCAAATTAATATAAGGATGACTTATAATAAAAAATTTGGAAAAGAAAAAAATACGTGTCTTTTGTTTTCATCAGTAATTTCTAAATTTGTTATTTAGAAATTACTGATGAAAACATAAAAACACAGGACAACATTTTTGAAATGTTGTCAATTAAGGTGGATAAGAAATTAGGTCACTTATTATTATGGACATAAATAATAATTATTGTTTTATGTCCACAAACAAGTTAATAGGAAAAAAATTGTTTTAAGATATAGTTATTGATGCTAACTGTAGGTATTGATTGTCAATTACTAATAAAAAAAAACAGATAAATTATGTATACTAAAAATTATAACATTTGCAGATAAACTCGTAAGGTCATAACATCCATTATTATCCAATTTGCTGATTCGCAAGTTCAACACCTTTCTAAAAAATAAATAAAAATATATTGCAAATATAAAAAATACACATGCATATCCCATCAAAAGCATTGCACAGCCAAAACCAAGGTCTGCTTTCGCTGGTTGCAACCACCATAGGGCTAATTTTTTAAACTGTCATTAATTCGTAGTATAATTTCTACCCCCTCAACCCCCTGGGATAAGATGGGGCGATTAATCTGTGTTTAATGTCACCCCCGAAAAGTAGCCAATCAACGGATTGGTTGAGATTTTTTCGTGTTACGCTTGAAGGCACATTTTGTGTCTACCGTTTTGTTTCTTGGCGTGTAAAAATTGCGGTAAGGGTATTTTGTTTTGGTTAAAGTATGTGTTTGAAGTTGGAGTTGATCTATGTTTTTATGAAAATTGACACCAGCCTGTCGATTCTGTAACAAACTCGCATCTAACTTTTAACCTCACTTCACTTCTGGAATTTTAAATCATACTTAAATGAAATAATGATAGGCTATTTTTTAATCACAAAAGATTTTAGATAGCTACGGTACCTACCTAAACCATTTTGCAATCGGGTAAATAGCTTATATTCAGCTAATTTCTAATAACAAATTCACGTGAATTGAAGTGGTTCGAAGTGAGATGCTTGTTTGGTTACAAAATCGACAGGCATGGGGCCTATTACAAAAAAGCACCGCGTATTATGTTCGTCCCAACCCGTCAAATTATTAGTGCTTTACATATTATAAAGTTCGAAATCAAGTAAATTGATCAACGAACATCGTCCGACGATTACAAATCTAATTTCAATGAGATGTCGATTCGTTTTTACAAGCGATTATGGATAAAAAGCAAAATGGTTACACACTGTTAATTTTATGTATATATCTAAAATGAAATGGGGATATCAGACCACGTTTCTGAATTTGAACGTGCAGTCAAAAGTTAAAAATATAATAGTTTGAAAATATCAAAACTCACAAAAATAGCAAGACGCGTGCGTTTATTCATTCTTTTCATTATTTACGTAGGTAAACAAGATGGTATCTTTTGATTACGCGCGTGTAATTATATGAATGAGCTCTACCTTTATCTAGAAATCAGTAAAAAATTGGGACATACACAAACCTCAATATCTTGACCAATTATTAAATATTGAAACTTTTAACTGTACATACTCGATTAGAATAGGGAAGAGATACACTCATTTCAATTTTAGATATACTTAAAAATTAACCGTGTATACACTTTGCATAATGACATAATTATTGTTGGATGTTGGACTATTGCTGCATATTGATGGATAAAATTAGGAATGAGTATGTCAAAGGAAGTCTGAAAGTAGCACCAGTAACAGAGAAGTTGAAAGGGATGTTGAAGGCTGGAAGGAAGACCGCAGAAAAGATGAATGGATTGTGTGATATGAATGTGAAGGGAGTGGATGAGGAGATGACGAGTGACAGGAAGGAATGGAAGAGAAGGAGCACTGCACTGACCCGAAATAAATTGGGATAAGGGTAGAGGCATGATGATGACATATTGTTGGATGTAGGTATAGGTATTTAAGTTTAGTATTCATCCAGCATCCAGTACATCATTAGCTACTGTTCCCGAGGGATAGAGAGCTGTCCACGCCGATGAAGTCGCAGGCAGCCGCTAGTCTTTCATAATTATTTCCAGTATCTTTATTTCTTTTGTCAAGGTCCAATAGACCCAAGATATATAAAATTTCCCTAAGGATACCTTTCCAGGAAAAATATACTTTTTCGTAAGACATGGTTTAACCCCCAATGGTTGCTAATTTTGAGAAGATGGCTTATTAATTATTGATGCTCTTTTTGAATAGCAAACCGGATTTCTTGTTTGTCTTTGATGTTAATTTTTTTTCGTTTTTAATCCCTATTTCTTATGATTATTTGATGGAACGATAATGTTTCGGTCTTGGTTCTTTTAATATGAGGTTTTCTCATTGTTTGTTTAAGAAGGAATGAAGAACAGCTAATAAGAAATTAATAAGATCATACACATTAACTTTTTAAACTTCCTTGTGTTTTAGTTGCTAAAAATCTGTTCCGGCATTTGGACGTTACGGTGGAATAAACAATCTCACATACATACAAACATACATGAACCCTATACACAATAGACATTCTTTGGACAGTCGTGTAAAAAGCAGATTATTAATTTCTTTCTGGATTTATTTAAATCTATCTTAGTTGCAATGCTGTTTTGGTGTATATTTGTTACTAGCTTCCGCCCGCGACTTCGTCCATGTGGACATTCGGAAAAATCCCCAGGGAACCTTTGACTAGTATAAAATGTATTCAATGTTTTAATCCAGGCCATAAACTATCAGTGTCTCAAATTTCATCCAAATCGGCTCAGTCGTTTTTGCGTGATTGAGGAACAAACCTGCAAACATCACATTTATAATATGAGTAGGATAGTGTTTATTGTGCGTGAGTCATATTTGTATGATTAGCCCCTAAAAAAACCCGGCCAAGTGCGTGTCGGGCCACGCGCCGTAGCGTTCCCTAGTTACCTTATACCATACAATATTTAATACCACTATCATTTTTCGACTGTAAAAATAACTTTTTTTCACAGTGTTGGTATGAATGACAAAGTTATATTTGCGGTATTGGAAAATATGATGTATCTATAATAAAATAAAATAAATAAATAAAATAAAAATCTCAAAAACTGATTACTATAATAATATCTCGTTCAAACTAATTTTCGTTGAAAGTTTTTATTAAGATCTATAAATAGCATTTATTTTTTTTAGATTTTTTTCATATCTTTTTGTAGACACCACGCACGTATTGGTATGAAGATTTTTTTTCAGTTTCAGTTCCATGTATGGGGAGCCCCCTTAATCTTTATTTTTTTTTATTTTTGTGTTAAAATCGTTAAGCGATTAACAGGAATACATCTAACTACTAAGTTTCAACTGTGGAATCCTAATACTGTCGGAATAAAATGGCTGTGACATACGGACGGACAGACAGACAGACATGACGAATCTATAAGGCTTCCGTTTTTTGCCATTTTGGCTACGGAACCCTAAAAAAGGTCTTGCTGGCGGAAGACGTGGGGCCTGACGACTGCAAATATGCAGTAATCTCCAATTTCTCTTACCGCTCTCGATTTGTGCCGGCAATTACCAACTTGCCACATTCAAAACCCTAAGAAGTGTCCGAAGATGTGGCGAGCTTACCCAGAAAAAGCTTATTACTCATATCTGGGTTGTATGCTTCCGGGAATACAGACGCAGGCAGGGAATTTCATTCCAAAGCATTTATTTTCTCTTTTACATTAAGTAGCTTAGGATAAAGTTTTATAACTTAAAGGAAGAGACTAGTCCCCAAAATAGGTTCCAGAGGAACCTGAGTTACAGGTAACTAGGCCCCACCCGCAGTTAACCTTAGGTTTATGAGGCGACAGTATTTATTGTTAAAATAAGAAAGAAAGAAAGATTACAAATGATCTCCAGTGATGTTGACCGCAGGAAGCTGTGCGGTGTCCCGCGCGGCCGCCCGCCGACAATGGCGCTGTCGCCGTGTCGCGTGTCACGTCACGTCACGGCGCGATCGGACGATACAGGACGACCATGTTTTAGATTTATTAAAATTATCAAGCCATCGATAATGAGGCTGTGGGTAATATAAAACGTGTTACATAATAACTCGTAATACCAAATATATATTCAAACAGAACAACTTTTACTATAGGACCAATTCTGAAATCGCGAAAAAAATATCTGCTGTTTCATACAAAAACTAATACCTAACGAAAGTATCACAATGTATGAAGCAGCTGTTTTTTTCCGCGATTTCAGAGATGGTCCCATAGTAAAAGTTGTTCAGTTTGATGGTCCCTATCTACCATATTCCGCATTAGAGGTTATTTTGTAACACGTTGTATAAGAAAAAATAAAAAAAAAACAAGTGAAAAAGACACTAAGAGTTTGGTATTGCATGATAGATAGATCGATCAAAGATTTGTAAACACGCCAAAAAAAAAACTCTACAAGGCCTTTTTCCATTCTTTATCACTTGACGTATACTTACTTGTTTAGCAAATAAAAATTTAAGTAAACACAAGTGACTTCATTGTCAAATTATTTGTCAAATCATTGTCAAACTTAAAGTTAGATTATACTAAGTACGAGACAACACACTAATCACTCACATCAATGATTAGCAAAGAAATAACTGTCGAACTATTCACAGATACGCTATTTTTTAGTTCAACCTGTATCTTCATCTAAACTGCACACTAAACAATCTAAGCGTCAATTGAATACTAAGAAACGGGCACGCGCCGTGTCGGACATACACCGCTGACTGTACACAGTACAGGCGGCCGCGCAACAAAAGGGCTATTGGGTTTCTTCGACGGCCGGTGATTATGTGGGCCAGTGAATTAACGCGTCGAAGCGAGCCACGGCTTTATCTATCTGTATCTTATAAATAATAGGTATATCACCTACAGTATTCTATGTCGATGTTCTAAAGGCCGCTGGGAACGATAAATTGTGACTGTCAATTTTTTCATCAATGCCATTGTTGGAGGAATTGACAATCGCTTCAATAGGGATGATGATGATGACTAATGAATAAAATAACGAAATGCTAATTAAAATCGTAAACATATTAAACTTTTAGAGTAGCTTGTATACCTCTTGGTTTTATATATTGCATATTATTTATTTTATGACCCTTCAAAGTTGGGTGGACAAGTCCATTTAAAAAGTATAAAATTTATTAAAATAAATGATACCTTTAATTAGTCCGTAAAATGTATAGCAAATTTGTCTAAGACTACTTTGATAAACACAGTATTTAATATAGCTGCCAAACAAATTTCCTACGCGTTGCATACAAACTACTTATTCGTAACGTCATAACTAGGAAACCATTAGTATGGAGCGTTTTTGGGCGAGTCCATTTGTGTGCATTTCACACTGTGATATCACGGGCAGTTTTCATGCTAGCGAATTAATTCTTTTACCAATGTTTCTTTTTTTGAGAGGTAATTTATGTAACAGAAAATAAAAAAAATAGTCATCATGCCTATTGCATATGTAAATGATCAATTTTCGCATCAATGAGCGTCAATGACGTAAAAATTGACAGTCGCGAATGATCATTACCGGAACGCTTAATTTTTGATGGCGAATTTTTTCGACGGCCGGTGATTATATGTTTCTCTACCCCTGACATGTGTATGCAAAATTTCATGATGATCGGGTGAGTAGTTAGGACGTGAAGGCGTTACTAACAAATTTACTTTCGCATTTATAATATTAGTAATTTGGGAGGATAGGTTTAACACCTACAGTTCTATGTCAATATAGGTTGGTTCATTTCACATTAAGGACATTGTCGTGCAGGGGCAAAAAGTTTTACTATGTTTCTTTGATTGACGGCGAAATTTTTTCGACGGCCGCCGGTATAAAGTCGAAGCAAGCCGCAGATTTATCTATACCTTCTTACCTATAGAAACTATAGTACTCGATATCGCGATACGTAAACTTTCGCTTATAAATAAGTAATTTCTACAATAAACATATTATTTGGTAATAAACTTCGTTATATTACAAATTTTAGTATACTATTGGTAAGTATTACTTGTCGAAATAAATAATAATAAATACCTTGCAGCTTGCCGACTACAAAAGGCTTAACAAACCGTATTCACGAAGTATTTTTTAAGTTGCGAAACAAAGACAAAATTCTATTTTTTCAGATTTATTTTCTACTAATTGATCTGGCTGTCATCAGCCATTTTAATGTCCCCACTGCTGGGGCAGGCCTTCCTTATGGGTGGGTAAGGAGGGCGGGCCATAACCCACCACGCGGGCCCAATGCGGATTGGTGGGTGTTAACGACTCCAAATGCAGCCGGGACCAACGGCTTAACGTGCCTTCCGAAGCACGGAGGAGCTCGAGATAATAAATTTTTGTACAATACTAAATAATATACTAGAAAAAACACGACTCGCACCAGATCACTTTTTTTTCTAGTATATTATTTAGTATTGTATAAAAATAGCATTGTGAATGCAAAAATCTCAAATTTAAAAAAAAATTTTTTGGTCAATAATCTATCTGAATAGTAGTGAATAGATTGATATTCATAGCTACTACACTAAAAACATAAAACACTAGACTAGCCAATAACGAAAATCCCAACCATTTCTCCTCACATCCCCTCAACGCCAATAAAATAAACGGATAAAAGAAACAAGCTGATTTATCCGAGAAGGGTTAACATCAATAGCCCACTCGATTTCCTCAGTGGTCAGATGGACCCAACAGGAAATTGTTTTAGAATCGCCGGAATTTGTCAGAGGACACTGGCCAGTTTGGGGTTAGAAAAGGTATTGGCATTCTAAGCACTTCAGAGGGTTAAGTGTTTATTGCCTTTTTTATTTAAGTTGGTAATAAGTTAAAGCTGCTTCAAGTTAAACAAGTAAAACACAAAAGGTTTTGGGTTAGAAAGAAAAAAATATTTAGAAGAATCTTATATGATTAAAATTGCAATAACTTATGAGTTTTCTGTCTAGATAAAAAAAGATAATAATTAATAACTAGATTTTTATAAATGGAATGATTTTGAGCTTTATCAAAATTCCAATGGGTGTCGCACAGGAGGTTCACCAACAGTTGCTTTTGGCTGCTGCCGTGGCATACTCGATGTGCTCGCTCAGCTCGCGCTTTATTTTGCCGTATTGTGATCAAAAGGCGAAAGAATTTCCATTATTTTCAAACTATAAATTCGTGTTTTCTGCTGTTACAATGAATATTGTACAATAACATACTATGATGGAGTGTCCTTACTAATTAATACTTACTTATTATTAAACCCTACGTATAATAGTGTTAAGCTTGTGAAAATAAATAATAAATAAATTTATAAATTCGTAATAAGTCGAAAGTCCGTTTGTTTGTTTGTTTGTTTATTACGCCTTCATGTCTTAAGTCGCTTATAGCTATACTCCGACTTTTAATTCGGTGCAGTAATTTGACAGCTCCAGTGTGCCCACTGGGGTGGTTAGCAACTTGCATGGCGAGTAAATTATCTCTAATATTTTTTTAATTACTCTTCAACAGTTCTCATTCTTTCTGTAAGTTTTAAACAATTTTTTTTTATTTAAACCAAAAGTTCGATTGCGTTTTTACCGACTTCCAAAAAAGGAGGAGGTTCTCTGTTCGTCTGTATATTTGTTTTTTTTGTGTATGTCCACCGATTACTCAAAGACGGCTAGACCGATTGAAATGATTCAAACGTTAAATTACATTAAACTCCCAAGTTGGTCCCATTTTTTTAAATTTGGAAATCGGTTCAGTACTTTTCAAGTAATTTTGAAAAAAGCACGAAAATAGTATGATTTTGTGTGAACTACCTCGATGATCAGTCATATAACTTCTTTGTTTATGAATTGAATAAGATCATTATTTTTTTGTTTCGTTATTATCAGCGTTTCTATATTATCAGCATTCGTATTTTTTTGAATAACATATTGCTGAGCTTTTTCTTACAACAGCCAATCAAGCAAGCTTACCTAATCCAAATCATCCTAACCCTGAATTATTAAGGGGTAAAAAATACCCCAGCATCCCCATAAAAAATACGCGCAGAGGCATTGAAAGATTGAAAGGGGAAAAACACTTACCTTCTCAATTTATGGCCAAATCTGACCCGTGGGACGTTCGTGGCCGGCCTAACAATATTAGCTAAGTCGGAAAACTTATAAGCTCTGGACCTTAGGAGATTGCCCGTATTTTGCCCGGGGAAAATTGATTGGGGGTATTGAAGTGATTTTTCAGCTGATGAGCCGTGTGAAGTGTCTTTTTTATAGGGGAGGTTGGGGTTGGTTGGGTCTTATTATGAAAAAACGTGACCACGGTTGGCAAGTATCTATGAAGTTGAAACTCGTTTGTGAATAAACAATATGGGTATATTCGCATTGAGTTCGAATGTTTTAGTCAACGCAAGAAGATTATACCTCGATAGGTGAATAGTCTAAATAATTTCTTTTAAATTCCTGGATGACTGTTAAGGTTTATAGAAGTTGACAGTCATGTCATGCCTTTCATTAAAAAAAACGTCTTAATAAAATCAAATAGTTTTAATTTTACTATTGATTTTATGTAAAGCTTCGCACATTTAAAACTGACAATATTTTGTTATTTCGATTTAGAGCTTTCAAGCTCTTTATAATCATGACAAAAGTTTTGATGACTTAATACCTTGTAACAAAAAGCCCCAGCATATCTCCATATTAACCCTAAAATGGCAGTCTTGCAAATCAAGTCGAAGCCAGAACGACCTGTCACCATAAAGTCGTTCGGGCGGGACAATATGGCATAACCCTGCAGTGTCCTTATCGGTCCAGAAGACCCACTGTTAGAAATAAATACACAGATAAAAATAAAGTTATTTTTTCCAAACGTCGAATAAAAGGGGCTGGTTGTGACACAGTAGTGTAATTAGTTTGGTAACAACAAGAAGAGTTTTTTCTCTTAAGGTGGTACCCTGAGCGAAAGTGGCGCCGCGGTGAATTATATTTAATATTATAATTCTAATACACAATTTTAAAAATGTTTATCGTGGATATTTTAGGGCCCACAGTCTAGTATTTTTAGACGGTATCGTTACATTCCCTCGTAGTCACTGCTAGAAGTAGATAGCAAAACTGCTAAAAGTGGCCGTTTTTGACACATTTACTATTTACTTCTAAGAATGACTACAAGGGCATGTAGCACCTTCTAAAAATACTAGACCATGGGCCCTAAAATCTCCACGATAAACATTATTAAAATCTTTTTCTTTTAATAACTTATTAAATAAAAACCTCTGAAGGCGCCACTTTCGGTCATACAACCGCCTTAATTCTAACTAAACAGTGGCAGTGATGCCTGCCTCTTGAGCCATGGCATTGGTGCTTAAGAGTTTAAAATAATTATATTTATGCTTAGCTAGTTAATTTTCCTGTAGCCTCTTCGGTGAATATGAGTAAGAGAATTTTTCCAGTTAAAAATTTATTTTTTATATACTCGTATTTCTCCAAGATACTGGAGTCAAAGGTTTGAAAAAAACCATTGATTAAAAAAAGGTAAAATTCCCTATATAGGTATTTCTAATAGTTACGTCCAAAAAGAAAATTCAGAAATGCCAAGACGGTGTAATAGAGTTCTTATAAAGTGCGGATGGCCGGGGGCGAGTGGGTTAAAATGGAACATTGTGCAATAAAACACCCCTTCTGTCCATAAATATCCACGTTCGGAAGTCGCACTGTTAGCGCGGTCGGATCTATTTTTTTTTTCTCTGTGCTTGTTTGTCGAAGATGCGTCTAGAGAGGGCTTTCTGTTTTATTTTATTGCTTGCCAAATTTTGATTATTATGGCAAACCTTTTCCCTGAAAAATCTGCTTACTGCTACTACTTACTAATTTTTTTCAATGAATTGTATTGATAAAACAATCTGATACTTATTTCTTATAAATAAGATTCAACAATTAAACAAAACAAAATCATGTAGATACTAAGAAACTGACTTTAATTAGATATATACGGACGCAAAATTTCAGAAGTGATATCATTTAAGCTACCAACATCAGCTAAGTATAAACAATAGATACCTATATTATGCTGATGAAATCGTTTTTCCCAAAGGTTGACTGGTAGAGGATGCTAATAGCATTAAGTCCGCCTCTTGAACCATTCTGTATTGTACAATAAAGATAGTTAAAACAAAATAAAATAAAATGAAATAAAAATGATATCATTTTTAACCGACTTCATCAAAAGGAGGAGGTTCTCAATTCGAATGAAATATATTCGTCATAAAAATCTAGTTAGCTTATTTTCCAAAGTGGGCGACTATCTCACATTTTTATTGCAACTCATAAAATACAACATGACGATAAAGACACCGGGACACCATCTATGGCCGCCGTGGGCATTTTGCGGATTTGGAAATGGACATTTAACCCGATCCACCCTAACCATTTGTTACAACACGTACAAGTGGGTTCTTTTTAACCGACTTCATCAAAAGGGGGAGGTTCTCAATTCGAGTGTATGTTTTTTTTTTTTTTTTTTTTTTTTTTTTTTTTTTTATCGTTGTTCGCGCGTATCTTCGACATTTATGGACCGATTTAGATGATTCTTTTTTTGTTCGATTGAGTTTTCTTGCGAGATGGTCCCATTTAATTTTTTTTCAAATCGGTTCAGTAGTTTACAAGTAATCCTGAAAATACTATGATATTAAATCAACTAACTTGACAATTTTGTTATTTATGAACCGAATTAGATGATTTTTTTTGTTGGGGAAGGGATACCTTTGTGTAGTCTTTTTAACCGACTTCAAAAAAAGGAGGTATTCAGTTTGTATGTATGTATGTTTTTCCGCGATTATCTCACGTTTGGCTGAGCCGATTTTTCTACCTAAATAATATACCTACACTACCTAATACAGAAGGTACTTACACTAAAAATTAAAAAATTAAAAAATTGTTTAAAAAACAAAAAAACCGACTTCAAAAAAAACCTGCCTCTAAAAAGCAAGAAATAATATACAAATCATTAGATACGCATTATCATTGTTATAATAAAATACGTCAATTGAAGTCGGGTGGGGCTTTTAGAATAAAAAAAGGAAGATGTACTCCAGCCCCACCCGACTTTAACTGACGTATTTTATTATAACAATGATAATGCGTATCTAATGATTTGTATATTATTTCTTGCTTTTTAGAGGCAGGTTTTTTTTGAAGTCGGTTTTTTTGTTTTTTAAACAATTTTTTCAATAGATTGAATCGACATGGTAAACTGAAAGGGAGTCAATTACATTTTCTAAAACCCTTAAACGAAAAATTTGTTCAGTGTGTTTTTACAAAAGCGAAAATGGATTGTTAACAGTACCAACTCATCATATTATTATCATCATATCAGCCGCACGATACCCACTGCTTGGTTTAGGCCTCCCCCAAGGATCTACACGACGATCGGTCCTAAGCTGCCCGTATCTAACGTCTTCCCGCTACCTTCACTCTCACGTCGGTACACCTTGTCGGGGGCCTAGGTATATACCCACGGAGCCAGTCCGGTGCGTGGTCACCATCCCAGAACCTTCCCGCCCCAACGAGCATCGGTTCTTTTCGCTGTGTCCCGTCCACTGCTACTACAGTTCAGCAATCCTTCGAGCGGTGCCAGTTACTTTAGTTCTACAGATCTCCTCATTACATAAAGTATATACACACTAAATTGGAGTTTGAAAAAGCATTTCCTGAAGTATAGTGCCATAAAATCCTAATATTAGTTGTGACTCAAAATAGAATATACAAAAATGAAGGAACAGTAAAATCAAATATACTTATAGTATATTCAGAATGAGTTAATAGGGATGATGACTAATGAATAAAATAACGAAATACTAATAAAAATCGTAAACATATTAAACTTTTAGAGTAGCTTCTACAAGCTACTCTAAAATTTTAATATGTTTACGGTTTAATATGTATACAATATATAAAACCAAGAGGTATCTTGGTTTTATATATTGCATATTATTTATTTTATGACCCTTCAAAGTTGGGTGGACAAGTCCATTTAAAAAGTATAAAATTTATTAAAATAAATGATACCTTTAATTAGTCTGTAAAATGTATAGCAAATTTGTCTATGAAACTATTTTGATAAACACAATATTTAATATAGCTGCCGAACAAATTTCCTACGCGTTGCATACAAACTAGCAAGGCGTGACGTCATCACTTAGTCGCCGTTAGCATTTATCCATTTGTGTGATTTCACACTGTGATATCTCGGGCAGTTTTCATGCTAGCGACTTAATTCTTTTACCAATGTTTCTTTTTTTGAGAGGTCATTTATGTAACATAAAATAAAAAAAATAGTCATCATGCCTATTATGGGAATTCCAATATACCTAGATAGTGAACTATGAAAAGGCTCATAAACATAGAAATTAAAAAAGCTGAAATAGGCATAATCAAAATAAACGAGAAAAGATTAAACGAATATTATTGATGGCTCGAAATCAGACATTTCAAAGGCAATCACGATGTTATTAAGAAAAATAGCTTCGAAATATCCTTTGCCACTTTGAATGATAAGTAAATTAATGATGGAGATTTTCCGAAGAGGTTCTCTCAAGAGTTAATTACCGATCGTGACAAATTGAGGGGAAGACGGCCAAGTCAGACGTCATTTGCGTTTTAATTGTGATTCAGAAATTGTCGAAGATTATTTATCGCATCTTGTTGCCATTTCCCCCTTTCCGATTGAACGGGGAAATACTTTCTATTGAGTTAAATAGTCGAATAAATTATACAAAGTTAATTTTTAAGTATATCTAAATATGAAATGGGGATTTCAGACCACGTGAATGAACAACTTTTACTATGGTGCCAACCACGGAATCGCGAAAAAAATCAGCTGTTCCATACATTATAGTAGAGTTGATGTTGTACATACTTTTCTATGAAACAGCAGATTTTTTTTTCGAGATTCCGTGGTTGGCCCTATAGTAAAAGTTGTTCATTCACGTGGTCTGAAATCCCCTTTTAATTTTAAGATATACTTTTAAAAATTTACGGTGTATTCTGTTTCATGGAGATCTGCCTGCCTAGCATGACCGATTTATATCGCGTGATATAGCGTTTTATCACGTTTAACTGTCAAAAAGACAAAGGAGTTTGACAGTTGAGTGTCGATAAAATGCTATATCACGCGATATAAATCGGTCATGCTAGGCAGGCAGTGGTAGAACACAGTAAAGTGTTTTGACGACCTGAGTGGTTCAGTGGTCAACATGCCGCCTACCACGCAAGAGGTCCCGGGTTCGATTCCCGGCCGGGCAGAAATTGAAATGATGAATTTTAATTTCTGTGACGGGTCTGGGTGTTACTATGTATAATAAGTATTTATTTAAAAAATATATAAGCAGTATATCAGTTGTCTAGCACCCATATTACAAGCTTTGCTTAGTTTGGGGCTAGATGGCGCTGTGTAAAAAAAAAGTACAATCGGCATCACATCAAAAGTATAGATTTCAAAATGTAAACTTATTCAGATTTCCTATTTTGAAACTCGATCAATCATACTTTCGAACAGTTGGAAACAGTGCGGTGACTCTTTCTCTTATTTTATGTTAATTTATGGTTGTTAGATTGTGTTTTTACATAGGAAGAAGTCTCGCATATGTAGACACTGTTTAAATATTATGAAATATTTAACAAAGTCCATAAATTTTCTTTCACCCCTTCCTAACATCAGTCTAGAAATTCTACCTGCATATTTTCACTGACAAAAGAAACTTGCTTTTATAAAATTAAAAACGGTGCCCAAGTAATGATATTAAAATTCAGCGCTTACATGGCGTCCAGACATAATATTTGCTTTAGCCGGTACGCGTAAACTTATTAAAATGTACCGCCGTATATTTAATTAGTGTTTCTGTGCCATTTGTCCCGGTTCTACTCCGAGCAGGTTGTTTTTTGTTTTGGCTTCGAGTTTGAGAAAATTTTAAAATATGGCGGATTTTTATCACTACTAGGTATTAAAAATTAAAAACACAAAAAGTAGAAACTAGAGGGTAATTTCCATCAGCCATTTTTGATGTCCCCACTGATGGGGCACAGGCCTTCCTTATGGGTGGTAAGGAGGATGGGCCATAACCCACAACGCGGGCCCAATGCGGATTGGTGGGTGTTAACGAATGCAAATGCAGCCGGGACCAACGGCTTAACGTGCCTTCCGAAGCACTCGAGATAATAAATTTTTGGTCACCCATCCCATGACTGACCCATGCGAACGTTGCTTAACTTCCGCAATCGCTGGGCCAGGCGCTAAACCACTGCGCCACCGAGCTCCTAGAGGGTAATAGTACTTAATAATTTTGTATTAAGACACTTCTCCGACAGGATGGAGCTCCGACAAGCCCGAGCTCCGACAGCCCGAGCTACGACAAGCCCGAGCTCCGACAAGCCCGAGCTCCGACAAGCCCGAGCTCCGACAAGCCCGAGCTCCGACAAGCCCGAGCTCCGACAAGCCCGAGCTCCGACAAGCCCGAGCTCCGACAAGCCCGAGCTCCGACAAGCCCGAGCTCCGACGAGACGCGAGTTCACCGCCTCTGTATTCAAATGGTTCGCCCACACATGTAAGACGCAGGGGTCCCGGGTTCGATTTGTACTCGGTTTGGTTGGTGGTAGGGCATATTTCAAGTCCGCCTGGCTATCTACCACCATCTTACCTAAGTCTGACGCCATAACCACAATTTAAAAATAGTTGTGTTCCGGCAGTTAGAGGTAAGATAGCCAGTTCCTCAGTGATGAGGATTCCGGGTGTAGTGCGCTTCCACCTTCGACCTTATCGTCACATAACATCAGGTGAGGTGAAGGCCAAGCACTATCCCGTTATGCATTAAAAAGTATTATAGAATTATTATTATTACCACCGAAACTAATAGGAACATATTACAAAGGCTAATAAATAAACCAAACATAAATTACCATTAACATTACCAGCTTAACAATTTGGAAGCGACAAAAAATAAATGGTACAATAATTTAGAAATATTTATGTAGGTACCCTTTGCTACCGAATCGTACACACTTTTCTGCAAAATGCATAATAATAACAAAATTAACACAAAAAATAGGACAATTCCGAACGAAATGTGTCTCTTGTCTCTTTGCAATGGTTCAGTACATTATTTTATTTTAATATTTTTTCTTATTTATTAGCATTATTTATAAGTACAGTAATATCACGAAAATGTTAAATAATGTTAAAATCATACGATATGGTGTTTATTTAATGATATAATCAAATACTTAATACCACAGAATTAATAATAGTACTTAATAGCGTATTAATGCTCTTTAAAGAAACAGGATGTGACCTCAAAAATTGATTTTGAATGTTTTGTTAATAAGTAAACATTATGTTAGTCGTGTTTTGTCATTGCTGTTTTCAACAATTCATGCAAAACACTGAAAAACTTATCACTAAACCCTTACTTACCTACCCTAATTTCACATTCACATTTAAAAGAGTTGCAAAACAGAAATAAAAATCATACATGTTCAAAACTTACAGAATAACCCCGCTGTTTATCTACGGAACCCCAAAAATACGAAAAAATCCGTCGCCTAAAGAGACGGTAGCACCTGCGCGTACCCTATTATTTTATAATTTAGAAAAAACACTTGCACCTAATGAGGTTTTTATTTTGCAACACTCTGATTGGTGAAACACTTGGAAAAGGTTAGATTATTTATCTGCATATCAGCGCCTGGCCTTGCGATTGCGAAAGTTAAGCAACTTTCACAAGGGTCGGTAATGGGATGGGTGACCAAAAATTTAATATCTCGAGCTCGGAAGGCATACTTACTTTTTTTTAATTACTTACTTTAAGGATAACGTATGTTGTCATTTTCAATGCGTAAATGTATGTATACACTTGTGGTAAACGGTGTTGGTGTCAAATTTATTTATATCATAGTTTTCACTACTTTAAATTACCTTTTAATTTGTCACTGTTTGTTTACTCAAATAAATAGAAAAAAAAAGAAGGCATGTTAACCCCAGCTGCATTTGCAGTCGTGAACACCCACCAATCCGCATTGGGCCCGCGTGGTGGGTTATGGCCCATCCTCCTTGTCCACCTTTAAGGAAGGCCTGTGCCAAAGCAGTCGGGACATTAAAAATGGTTGATATCGGTGTCAAACGTATCAGTGCATAAGTTCATATTTAAAAGTTTCTGAGTGTAAGGTAAATTTTCATATTAGCAACCAATTAATTTGATCGAAGTATTTATAGTTTGTAATATTTATAATTTTACCAGTTCCGCCCGTCGAATTTTCGCAAAATCCCCAGGGAACCTTTGACCGGGACAAAAAGATTCTTATATTCTATGTTTAGTCAAGGCTATAAACTATCATGTGCCAAATATCATCCAAATCCGTTCAACCGTTTTTGAAACATTTAAACATCCAAACTGTCACATTTATAATATTATAGTGGGAAGTAGGATATGAGCACTTTAAAGCATTTTGGCTTTTTTTTATCTATGGTTTACAAAATAAATGTGTGTTTATCACATACCTACTTTATTCGGATACTATTACTGGGCTTAGGTTAGGTATATACCTGGAGTATCTATGTCATACGATTAATGCAAGTAAATTAAATATAAATACTAGGTTTTATTTAATTGCAAATTGCAAAAAAACACATTAGGATTACACCGACTGATCAAATGGATGACGTCACAAAACATAAAGCTGTCGATAAAAAATTCTCAAGATTTTTTTAAACTGCGCCATGCGCCATCAAAACTCTCTCTGTCAAAATGTTTTGTATCAAAAACGCATCAAAGATCACCGGCGGCAGATTGGCCGGGCTAAATAGATGAGCTTAAAATTTAAAATTATAATGGGATTGTATCCGGTGACACAAATGTGTGGAGTTTGTTGCTAACGACTTCACCGCTGAGACACTTTAGACGGTAGACAGGGGTGGGGTGGAGCCGATGCGGTGTTTATGTGATATTTTTTAAAAAGGTTTATACAACGTGTTAATGAATGAATAAGACCATCAAACTGAACAACTTTTACTATGGGACGTACTCTGAAATCGCGAAAAAAAATCTGCTGTTTCGTACAAAACAAAATATCAAAATATGATGTGATGATTGATGATTTTTTTCACAATTTCAGAGTTGGTCCTATAGTAAAACTTGCTTAGTTTGATGGATCGAGGAAACGGTTTTCCCATTTCAGATTCATTCTATAACACGTTGTAGATCACAGCTGATTTTAGAGATCGTTTTCCTTGCAATAGAGTCTATGCTGAAATATTCTTTTAATATGCACAACATCCACAGTTTATAAGATACCAAAAGTAATTTGAGGAGCTAAATGCAATATTATTACAAAAATGTGCTAAATTTAAACTCATTGATCGAACAAAGTTGAAAACGATTACGTACTTTGTGTGAAGCTAAAAGTAGCACAAATTCATGCCCCAGTTATATGAAACAAAAACTTTTGTTATGGTCTACTCCATAGCTGTCACTATGCCGTAGTTCCACCTGCCATCTCGCGGCAACTAATTGTGAGTGCGGATAAAGTATGTTGTCTAAGGTGGCCTTACTAACGCGCTTGCATCACCGCTGTACCTACATGCGTGCACGCTCACACTTGACTACTTTCATAAAAAAAATTTGTCAAAGTGAAAAATCTTTACGAATTTATAGAACTGACATAATTATGTCGTTGCATGCTCAGACAAGGTTCACACTTGACTACTTTCATAAAAAGAAATAAAGTCAAAATAAAAAAAAATACACGAAAAATGTATAGAATTGGTATTGGCGTTTCGTTCATTACTTTGTAATTGGTGTGAAGCAAAGTAGATGTTAAATTCATACTTATGCGATGAGAAACGGTTCTTTTGGGAATATGGGTGTCATGAGAGACGGATCTTTTGGCATACGGATGCTATGAGAACCGGGTGTTTTGACATACTTAAGCGATTAGAAACGGTCTTTTGGCCTACGTATATTTTGGTACGGATGTTTTTGGAAAAGGACAAAACGTTCCGAAAGGGTCGCTCCGTTTTATAACTTCAAATGCATACAGCTTTTGAAAGTGATTTTTGTTGACATTTTTACAAAATGTGATTTTGAAAAGCAAATAGAGATAGCAGGTTCTGATTGCTTACATGCTTATCTTTAAGATAGCACTGGACTACTAAATTAAACTAAAATTAAACTTGCTAACATCCCAAAAATTTTGTGTTCTAATAGCACAAGACCAACTTAATTTTAATTAATAAATACAATTGCTGATATCCTAAAAAGTTAGTGTTCTACCAACGCACCCCAAACAGAGAGAGCGAAAAATATTTTTGAAAAACTTGGAACATAGTGAATCCTACCCCCTACTTAAATGACCAACATTCTATGCATTTGAACGCTACATTTACTATTAAAGCTTTAAAATAAGCAGTAAACTATAAAATTATGATATTATGATTTAATCGTCTATTGCTCATATTTAAGTATTAAACAGTAAGCGTAGCGTTCAAACTTATAGAATGTTAGCCATTTATGTAAGCTGGAATCCAAAGAAGCAGTCTTTTCAATTTTCTTACCAGTTTGAAAGTCCCCAGCCAGCGGCTCAGTGCTTGCGACCCGATGGCATTGCGTGTATCACTTAATAAATAATGTTGGTCGAATTAAATTTACACCTTTATTGTATGTTTTTTTTTAATACAGTGTCCCAGTATGAACAGGGTACGTCGATGGCACACTACACACTACACCTGCAATAAATCCACACATGACTTAGTAAAATGCACAGGAACTAAGCAAGAAGCATGGAGCCGTTTCTAACCGAATACTTTGCTCGGAATTTATCTGTGAAGCTTTTTGGAAGCTTTCAAAGATGGAGATATTCCCAAACTTTGGAATAGTGATGGTTGATAAAACTTTATAATTAAAAACTTGCCCTACACAGGACACTTACGATGTATATATTCCAACACCTTTTATGTATTAGGAGTTTTATGTTACACCTTGTATAGCTAATCAATAAAAGGTAGAACCAAATTATGTAACAATAGGCACTGAAACAGGTGTTAGTGTTGTTTAAACTGAACAACTTTCTCCAAGGAAATTAGGTCAAAAAACTCAATTTTTTTTCGACTTTCCATACTACGGTCCCCGAGCACAGTCACCTAGCTCGGTGGAAGTACATCCCGTTTCGCTGAATACCTGGCGAAGAGTTCCTTCATCTACAAACCCTACATTGTCCCCGAGCACAGTCACCTAGCTCGGTGGAAGTACTTCCCTTTTCGCTGAATACCTGGCGAAGAGTTCCTTCATCTACAAACCCTACATTAAGTCGAACAGCTGACTAAGTTTATGAGTATGATATTTTTTTCGTTTTTCGACCTATGTTCCTTGGAGAAAGTTGTGCAGTTTAAGCAAAACTATCACCTCTTTTAGTATTGTTAGTATAATTCTTTTGTTCCACCATGTTACAAAGTGTAACATAATAATAAATTACTGTAGGAGTAATAAATCAATATTGAAAATAAAAATACTATTTACTTAATAAAAATAAGCGACAGAGGTCGTCAAAATTGTGAATCTAAATCAAACGATTTGAATCCTACTACCCCACTAATATTATATTTTGTGAAAGTTTGTATGTTTGTTACTCAATCGACAAATAGAATTGTCTATAAACAATTTAGATTTTGGCTTACAGGTCGTTTATAACCTGGAAAACACAGCATTATTTTTACCCTAGTCAAAGGTTCCATAGGGATCGAATGTCCACCTGGACGAAGTCGCGGGCAAAAAGTTATTAATAAAGTATAATTTGGCCTCAGTTTCCTCACTTTTCCTCCCAATACCTCGCATTGTCCACACATTACTCGGTTATCTCGATATTTTATGGGGATAGCCCCATTATTTTGTCACAGCCGCAATAACTGCTAAACTGTTGTTCATGAATTGTGGACACTGCATCGCTCCATTAGAGATTATTGTCCAACTTTTGTGCTAACTAACTGGACTACGTTTACGTTTGAAAACTGGAAATGGCAAATAAAAAAACTTGTTGTCTGGAAGAAATTGCTTTTAGCCATAAGTCCGCCATTGTTTATCCTATGTATGTGTGTTTCGTGGTGTTAAAATAAGGTACTAATAAAGAAATAAATGGAATACAACAATTTGGTGCGTCATGAAATTAATTTTATGACGTCTTAAAGAGAGAGAGAGAGATATTTTTTATTAACTCAAAGACCACACGTTACAATAATTAAATAATGCTAAAAATTTCACAAAAAACAGGTCTTAGGGCTAACTAGGACCTACCTCAGCTTGTGTTGCCATGACACATAAGTGTCACAGCAACGCTGGTATTCTAGCAGGACCTTTTATATGCGTGGCAATGCGCGGTATGTGACAAACAAAGGATTTTATACATAATTTAAAAAAAACAAAATTAGTTAAAAGACACGGACAATCTTGCGTCTGTCTGACACATAAACTCATGTAAACTAAGTTTATGGTCTGACAGAAGCACAGTGACAATGCAAATAAACATTAAAATTTGTCATGCTAATCAAATCTTTGATTTTTAAATTTGAGATTTTTGCATTCACAATGCTATTTTTACACAATACAAAATAATAATAATAAGAGTTTTGGTGTTTAGAAACTTTTACTGATTTAGATCAAAGAGGGAAATAGAGACTTGAATAAAATTACCTAAAACTAATTTATTTTTATAATGTTTAATACAAAGGATTAATATACTTATTTCCTTGTTTACATCACCAGGTGATTATAGTAAAAACCGTTGCATCACAATATACCTTCTCGCATAAACTAAAAATAACATAAATTACTTTAACTGAAACTTTTAAGCTGTAAAGAATAACTTAAGTTTATCCTTCTATTAAGCAATTATTTAATAAACCAATACTCTTCATACCACATCCAGCAAGCGTACCTCCACTGCACTGGACACAGCGGCTGCCAAATTCTTTGTACTTATTTACGCCACACTAATTTATAGCTTTCGTATCGACTACGCTCACAAACTTGCCAAAACTGCGCTCTATTACTTTGGCAAGTAATGCTAGTTACTTCTTGTTCGTTATTATTTCTTTGTTTTGGTTCACAAACTTTGTACAAGGGGAGTGCCAAGTGTTTTGTTCTGATTTTCGATTGCCACTTTTACATTTTGAGTAAGTTTTCGCTAATAGGCTAATTGTTTTAAACTTTTTATACTATGGAAACTAAATAAGTGTAGACTAGCGGCCGCACGTGACGTTGTCTTTTCCTAGGGAACAGTACTTTTACACACAGTGGACCCAGGGACACAGAGAACAGTACAGGGATAAAAGGTACCCTATTTCCTTCTCTGTACTCCTGACAACGTGTATACAAAATTTTATGATATTCGGTTGAGTACCTAATTAAGATGTGAAGGCGTAACAAACAAACAAACGGACTTATAATTTATCGTGCAAGGATGCAGTAATTTCAACTCTTAAACGTTATTGCAACGCGATTTTGATTGCGATGTCATATCTTTGCATAACTATTGGATGGTTTTACTCATTCTAGAGGCTGGTAACAGTAGAACAGGAATATAAGTTTAAAATCTATGTTTTCTATTACGATTTTCATTTCATAATTTATACTCGAGATATCCATAAAGTGGTGTAGTTTGTCAAATTTAAAAATATTTCAACTTTACTTGAAGTAGTTCAAAAGAATAAATACAGGCTATTGATTATATAATTCTGTAGATATGTATATTTATTGGTGTGTATCAATGTATTTTGTATGCATGCAAATATCATTCTTCTTTATTTGTGCCGCATGCGCGTTTATCTGTTTACTGTTGGTTGACTGGTAGAGAATGCTATGAGCATTAAGTCCGCCATGTGTACCTTACCCTATGTATTTGTACAATAAAGATTTATAAATAAATAAATAATCGAATTCAATATTCCTGTTATACTACTAAAATGTGAAAGTTTGTGAGTTTATTACTCAATCACGCAAAAACGATGCAATTTTGTACACATTTAGTTTAAATAGCCTTAAAACATAGAATAGGTACTTACTTTTTTTCCCTATGAGTTTGCCGAATACCGACGCGAAATGGCGCTCAGAAGCTAGTAGGAAATGAATAGAAACTGAATAATTGAATGCCGAACACGTGTGACACAGCTGTTCGATATTCATGTCTAACGAAACATCAATAACAATGACGATAATATGACCTTTAACACGATAGCAATAAGACTCAATAATGTTCGATTGATGAACGAATGTATGTGCCGGTGAAACGTGTTGCATGAATATCCTATCTATTAGTTTCAATCGAAGAGATGAATAAGGGTGTGAACACAACGTAGCTTGGGAAATTAATTAATTAATAAAATTTCATGCCCACGCTGCCGCTTGCGGCCGGACAACAATAGAAAATCTATTGTTCTTCTCGTTACAAGGTCTCCCGCTCAGGGTTTGTGAACCGATGGCGTAGCTTCTTTGACATTCACAAGTGCTTGTAACAGCCTAGACTGAATAAATGATTTTTTGATTTTGATTTTGATTGTGTCTCATTTTCCGGGCGTTGAAGTGTTAATAAAACAGTCGAACTCAATAATATGAACTCACCTTTGAAAGTTCATCAAACTTTATGCTTTTTTAATAAAATGCAACACCTTGCCAAAAGTGCAAACATAATATGAACTCGACCGTACATAAAAAACAATTACTTAATCAAAATAAGAATATTATTTTAACTACCTAATTTTTTTGTAGCTAAAATCAAAGATAAAAATACCATGCAAATTAAAAATACATTGAAAAAGTATTTTTTACAATTCCTATACAAAGGGTCGGACCCAAATTCCGACCTAACTAACCAATAAGAGGGTGACTAGGGCCTCACAATCTTTAATCTTAAGATTTACCTGCAATCGTATACTGTATTAAAAATAAACAGTGTTTTTTTTTAAATACTAAATAATATAATACTAAATAATATACTAGAAAAAATACGACTCGCACCAGATCAATACTCAGACGGGAATCGAACCCTTTCTAGTATATTATTTAGTATTGTATAAAAATAGCATTGTGAATCCAAAAATCTCCAATTTAAAAATTATATAGCTATTTCATCCTTAGAGTAAGACGGGGTATTTCATATTAATCGATTGCCAAATATCTGGAACGATATTTCAATTGAATGTCGAGGTAATTCCTCACATTAGTGAAATAACGCTGGCTTGCAGCGTAAGAGTAGCTAGGATATACTAAAAGAAATTCGACGATGTTACTAGTGACTCGGTAGCTCAGCGGTCAGAGCATTGGACCGGATATCCAAAGGTCGCGGATTCGATTCCCGTCTGAGTATTGATCTGGTGCGAGTCGTATTTTTTCTAGTATATTATTTAGTATTGTATAAAAATAGCATTGTGAATGCAAAAATCTCAAATTTAAAAAAAACTAAATAATATTCTAAATACTGACATTAATAATTAGTTGCAAAGCCTCACATGTAATGAGAATTTTATAAATACCAAAATATTACGACAACAACCGTGATCTTTCTCAAAAGAAAGTCAGATTTTTAAAATTGAATAAAATATTTTTCAGAATACTCGGAAAATCTTTAGAACCATCGAACTTTAGTTTTTTCTATTGTTTTAAATGGTAGAATACCCATTGAACAAATACCTTAAATGCATTTATGTTGTGCCTGAAATAAATGCATTTATTGTTAGTATTAATATTATAAACTATCCTGTGTAGACCAGCTTTAATTCGAATTGTCCGGCTGACTGGCCGCTTCATTCGGACATGGCGTCCGGGCAGCCTGGTCGTCCGAAACGATTCGGACAGATGACGCTGATCAACACGTGACGTCGTCGATTGTGTTTTGTTATTTTTGTAGTTGTGACTTGTGACTATGAAATTGTATTGATACAACCTTACTTTAAAAGAATATAAAAATGGCCATTATACTCGTAGTTCTGTTGTTATCATAACTATTTTATTAGATTAAACTATGGAAGAAAATTTCATGTTGTACACAACAAATGTGTGAGTAACATAATGTGCCAATTTTGAGTACCGACCGAGTATGACCGAGTCCGACATGCCGTTTGGTATGTTGGACTCGGTCATACTCGTAAAGACTGCATTCTCCTCTTGATACAACAAAAAAAAAGGTAAGACTACATTAGTATTTACATTAGGTACCTATTCGAAGGAAAAAATCTTTCGTTTCAATTCATAGTTTTATTTAATTTCAATGGTTTGGTAATACGTGGAAAATACTGTGTGTAAAGGAACGTAATGTTAAAATTTCGTTGAGGGTAGTCAAGTATTATATTTAGTTCGCCGTGATCTGTCAGCGCGTCGTCGTCAGTTCGTTTTCGCTTGGTTTTCGCGTCGCTCCATTGAAAAATTGATTTCGGTATTGATAGCACTAAAGGAAGTAAACATACGAATCATAATCAAATGTATTTTGTTCGGTGTATTACAAGTGTTAAACTAAATAAGTACAAATATGTGATGATTTGTGCAACATCATGAGCTTCATGAGATAGTTCAGTGTTCGTGTCATCCTTTGAGCATGAAATATTTGGATTGCAGTACTTCAAGAACATTCAGGTAGGTGCTTATTTATAAATCAATAGAATAGGTACTTACATCATTATCATCATAACCCATAATAGGATGTAAGATTCTCCCGTGGAAGAATTTTGCCATGATAAGATAAGATAAAATATTTTTTATTGTACACCATAGTAATTTACATAGACATACACAAAAGAAGAACAATTGGCGGCCTTATCGCTAAAAAGCAATTTCTTCCAGGCAAAAAGCATGATCTCCACGCTTGGTAAGCAGGTTTGAATGTTTTTATTGGAAAACGTTGCTGTATGCATCAGCCTGCCTAGCATGACCGATTTATATCGCGTGATATAGCATTTTATCGACACTCAACTGTCAAACTCCTTTGTCTTTTTGACAGTTAAACGTGATAATTCGTGGCTATCTGTTCCCTAAGGGTTGACTGGGAGAGAATGCTTTTGGCATTAAGTCCGCCTCTTGGTACATCATTTTTTATATGCCAAAAGGGCCTGATGCTCTTTATTTGTAAAAGTAAAACTAGTGGCTCAGCCGGGCAGAAAAACCATTCATAGTGTTTCATTTAGACTCCACCCCTATCCGAAATTGTTCGAAACTTTTATATCGGATTCGGTTACAGTTACGGATAGATTTTTATTTCAGATATCCGATAGTTTCGGTTACGGTTACGGTCAAGCTTTCGGCACGTATTTTTTTTAGTTTACCTACAGCTGATTTTAGATTTAAGATTATTATGAGAGAGAAATAAACATTTTTATTATTATTATTTTAAAGCTTTGATAGTAAGCGTAGCGTTCAAACGCATAGCATGCCATTTACCATTTCAGTAAGGAGGACTGGTATGCATGATGATTTTCTTGGCCCCGGAGGAATTACATATTTTTTTATGCCCAACGGGATAGTACTTGGCCTTCACCTCTCCTGATGTTAAGTGCCGATAAGGCCGAAGGAGGAAGTGCATTACACCCGGAATCCTCATCACCTCTAACTGCCGGACCACAACAATTTTTAAATAGTTGTTATGGCGTCGGATTTAGGTAAGATGGTGGTAGCTAGCTTGGCGGACTTGAAAAAAGCCCAACACCAACCAAACCGAGTACAAATAGTACCCCTGGAAATCGAACCCGGGACCCCTGCGTCTTACACGAGTGGGCGAACCACTAGACCACAGAGGCGTTAAATCATCAATCATTACATCTAAGTCTAAATACACCTTTTACACCCATAAGCGTAAAGGGTTGGTGCTATTTCGCTCTCCTATACTGTTGGATCCATCAATCCAGGCTATCTTGAGACGTTGACCGGGTCAGTTGTCCTGGTCATTTATCACCCCCTGGGATCCGGTTGGGAAAAGTCTTGCTGTCATTGGTGGACGATTGTGGTGGAAATTACGAATTTAAATCTTGAAAATTCGAATTTATGCTACCTATACAGTAAAGTGCAGATTTGCGTAACAGAATATGGTAAGTGGAAGTTGAAATAATGAAAACATAGTTTAAGTAGGTTTTTTATTCTCCTCGAAAGAACTATAGAATACCTTATATTTTAGTTAAACTAACAAATTCTCTTAATTTTAGGTGAAACTTTTCTTAAATCAAATATATTTTACTTCAATTCAATTCAATTCAATATTTTATTGCATACCATAAAGTGAATACATAGGTGGTAGTTTATAGAAAGAGAACATTATGGACCCTGGTAGGGTATAGCAATTGAAGTAGGAGAGGACGCCTTATTAAAAACAAATTACAATTATTACTATATCAAAAAATACATAGTTTTGAACTGTGTATCACATATAAGTCACAATATAATATAAGTGTATTAGTATAATATTTTTCTATTATTTTACGTTTATATTAAGTATGTAAGTACCTATATCTTATTAGGCATTTATTTTATCATTCAAATACTCTTTTACACTATAGTAGCATTCATTTAATAACATATCTTTTAGACTTCTGTTAAACAATTTGTTATTTTCTTCATTTATTAATTTTTCAGGCAATTTGTTGTAGATTCTGATAGACATATTATATGCACTGGATGAGCACAAATGTAGGCGAGCTGTTGGAACTTTTAGCTTATTTTTATGCCGTAATGAATAAGTAGACTGGACATCTTTTCGTTTAGTATCACTTACTGAAACGTTACTTAGGTCATATGATATTTACAAGTCGTCATAAATAAAGTGTAAGCGAAAGTGATTGTAGGGATCTATAAAAAATCATAAAAGTTTTTTTTTTTTATATTTAATGGGTTTGCTCTTGACCCCAGTCTTGCCCAAAAGCAAAGACAAAAGATATCGTAAAGCAGAAATATTTGTCTTGAAATGTTCATTAAAATAATTGTGACTTGTTATTTATGTTTGATAGGACAGTTTTGCACAAAATTATACGATATACACACCTGTTTTAAATCATATAACCTAAAATAAATCTATCTGAACTGTAACTTTATTTTTTTCAAAATAAGGGTGAAGTTTGCTTGGCAACTGCGAATATAAATGAACGTGATACATTATTATTGTCAATCCACCCCATGCAAATAACTGCCTCACTCAAGCTGATTATTTATGTCTTTTTCTGATATTGTCAGATGATATTTCTTGGTGAGTTATTTGGGGTTTCATAATCTGAGTTCTTGAGCGAGTAAAATAGTGAAACTAACGTATCAAGTCACTCTTTGTCACTTCGTTTATGTTATCAAATAGAATCTAAATTGATTATTGATGGGTATAAGTAACAATATTTTAATCTAAGATTCGCACTGCTACTATTCTGTTAATTTATTTATGATTCAAACTATTCAGATGCTGGTAGCGATGGTGTTCATGTGACATCGCTAGTAAATTGCAAGACGTGGCATGTAGTTTTGCATTAATGACTATATTTCATCCAATTTGATCTTATTTACAAAAGTACCATCATCTTTTGCTTCCATATCCTTAACCCTTACGTCGTCCACGACAATTTTCAATTCCAAAATCTGAGAGGGCACTTTATGCTGCCCGAAGGGTCCTATGAGGAATGGGCCCAATAAGTCAACGTGTATTAACGCCCTATTCCGTAATAGGACCACCATGAATAATATATGCAGGAAATGTTCGGAGATTTCTGGAACGCTGTTTGACGTCATACGTCAAATGACGCTCGATTAGTTCTTGTTATTGACGAAATGTTGCTTGTAAAGTTCGCAATTTGTTGTTGAATTGGCATTGTTACGTTCTTGTATTAAAAGTTTCAAAGAAACTTGTGGGTTTTTGATATAATTATGCTAGGTGGTTGAATAAGACCTCTGATTAAGTAAGTAAAAACCACTCATCTATGAAAATGTGCCATGTATTTTCTTGCAGATAAACACTTTTTGAATATTGTTACACTGATATAACTTAGAATTTTCCCCACAAGCAAGTTTCAAATCTAGCTCAGATTTTAATTTATTTTTTTTCTCATCTCTTTCTCTCATTTAGAATCCTTTTTTCTTTGTAATATTAAAACAACTACTTCGAATCCAAAATTAGAATCGTATAGTTCCTAAATTGCAACAAAGTTTATCCTATCGATGCAAAATGTTCATTCTTTCTAAACACTCCACATCTCAACCAATACCCAAATATCCAACAGCATCAACCCTAAGTCCACATAGGATAAACGTCAAAATTTACATACGCACTCCGATACCCGAGGGTTAGTTTGTGAAAAGGATACACAAGCTTTCCCAATGACAAATCGTCTTCGCCCCACAGCTAGCATTTTGACAATAAATAAGAGATATCAAGGAAACGATACGGGGATATCCGAGTTATAAATGACGAGTCCGATGGACAGAGGAAGGGTTAGCCGGCGGGATTATGCGTTAAGTTGACGTGATTGATGGTGTGAATGTGGTTTTTGTTGTGTGTGTGTTAAGTGTTGTAGATGTAATTGGCTAGTGTTTTTGTTAAATATATAAATCATAAATCATTTTATAAATCATAAATCATTTATTCTCAAATTCATTTCGTTCACATCAACAATGGACAATATTTGCTTTAAAACTAGGTTAGTATGCATAAACAAATAAATAAGCAATTAGTTTCTATATAATAGGTACTAAATAATATGACATTCTGTTTAGCTACACATAAAATTACAAATATAGTTTTATTTAGGTAATAAATCATTGTTTGTGCCTGAACTAGGTTATCCTGTGTTTCAGGCGATATATAGATGAGTTTCGGAGAGAAGATCCGGTTTAAAAACGAATTCTAAGGCTCTTCGTTGCATCCAAGGTTTGAGTTCAATTCTCGTATGGGTCAACAAAGAATATTTTTTTACTATTACAAAAATAACGTACGCAATTGCGTAACGCAGTCACTTGGCTACGATAATCGTGGGCAGTTCGTCAGTTGTAGATATAACAAACATTTTGAATTTGACTATCGTTGCCCATAGACTATTGAACGAATGATGTCGGATACCTACTCTAGAGAGAAACTGTCAAACTTACCCAATCACTTCGCGATATGGCATACGCAAGTGCTTTGTAATAGGAAACAATCAAAACGAAGCACGGACGCAGCTGCGTGTATTGCATTAAACTTTTCGTAATAGACCCCCAGTTGTCTCATACAAAAGTTATAACGAAAATATCAAAATGTGTGCGACGAACGAAACTAAAATATCATTAAGGGTTGATTCATTCGCAGTTTCCTCGTAGCCAAACTAATGGCAAACTAATTTGGCCACGAGGAAACTTAATTCCTCGTAGCCAAACTGTTGTCATAGTTTAAAAATAACACACAAGTAAATGTAATAATCAAATAACGTAGAAAAAAGAGACCACCAGAAATTACCCGTAAAATGGGGGAAATAGGGATCCAGGTGTAAATTGGGACAAAAGTTGGGAAGATTTTTGAAGTGTTAGTCTGTGGACTCTTCGCTACATTTTGGTGTTTTTTTGTTATTTTGTATTTTTACTACAAATTAAAAAAAAAAAATGATTTAACAAAAGGAGGAGGTTCTCAATTCGATTGTATGTTTTTTTTTACTATATAATTTCTCGACTAACACGTTGTATACCTTGCCTCGAGAGCTCGATGGCACAGTGGTTTAGCGCCTGGCCAAGCGATTGCGGAGGTTAAGCAACTTTCGCAAGAGTCGGTCATGGGATGGGTGACCAAAAATTTATTATCTCGAAATCCTCCGTGCTTCGGAAGGCACGTAAGCCGTAGGTCTCGGGTGCATTTTCAGTCGTTCACACCCACCAATCCGCATTGTGCCCGCGTGGTGGGTTATGGCTCGTCCTCCTTATCCACCCATAAGGAAAGTATGTGCCCCAGCAGTGAGGACATTAAACATTGCCTCTTGCATTTTGTGTGCTATGTGCTATAGTTGTTTTTGGCATAATCTACACACTATAATTTATCAACTCCCAAATTATAAAAAACAACCTCATCAATAACAACCAAGCACTTGCTTACGATCTCCAATCCTTATCTATATCTTATAATTAACATTTGCCCTACAAACCTGCGGAGTAGCCAAATGGGCCCAAATGGGCCCAAATGGACAAGTGACGGTTGCCGATAAAGCTACAAAGGGATATTGAACGTCACGCCCGTACAAGAGAACGAGACGTCCGGTTTTTGAACGATTGTCATCTACTGATGACGTCTGTAGGGTTGTCAACCAATCGTAAAGTAAAAGACGTCTTGAAAGGGTGGTAGAGTAAAAAAATAGTATTGCAGCACAATGTGGGAATGAGGGCTTTTCGCAATGACAAAAAATTGCAGGCTCGATAGATGGCGTTGATAAAAATGTATGAAGTAATGTGATTTTTTTACTAGGCTTCGAAGAGTACTCAGGTAGGCAGGCAGATGTAACCCTAAAATATTTCTCTTTGGGTAGATGTCAGCCAGCGAGCGCTTGCTTGCCTCTTTTATTTATTTATTTTATTAAAACATTATTGCATAAGAAAATACAATTGGCGGAAGCCTTAACGTATTCTCTTTGGTACAGGCCGTTAATTTTTAAAAGCAAATTTTGACTCATCTCTTTCCTTCAACGCTATCTAGTGAGGCAATGTTACTATTTTTATTTTTAAAATGTCACTTTGAAAAGCCCTCATTGGGTTTGAAATTTTATTAGGTAAGTATTTTTTTAGTTATACCAAGATCCTTAAAAGTAAGAAAAAATATAATCTAAATCTCGCTTTGTATCCGTAATTATTATAATTTAGAAAAATTACACACGACACAGAGTTGGATACAATCTAAAAAAATCCGTTAAATGGTTTTGAATCCTCACGTGTAAGAAACTAGGAGTTCAATATCAATTTGAAAAAAAAACATCTACTGTGATGGAAAACCTAATGCGACATTGACTGTACAATAAAAAAACCATCTACAAATAAAGACAAACTTTATCTTCTGTGTAAAATATGACTACAAGTATTTTTTTACATAAATTTTTATATCCAGTATATTGATTTTCTTAAACCAACTACCCAAACATTTTCAAACCTACCTATTACTTTTGCATTTCTACCTCCGCGTTAAAAACCTATCAATCAAGACCCCAAAAAAGCTAATAAATATTGTTCATGTGGCAGCCCTGAGTAGCCCAAATGTCATGTCCAAGCCCTTTTCAAAATGTCTGCCAGAGGGTCGGTCACTGTTTGATGCCCGCACATTGTTGATATTTATTAGAAATGTTGAATACCTCTGCTTCTGCTGATGTTTGACACGTGTTGAAATAGTTGTTGTGGAATTTTGTTATTAACAGATATTAGACTGTATACAGTATTTACATAATCTCAAAGATATTAGCGAAGAAACAAAAATAGTTAAAAATAACGATACTAAATCTAAATAAAATATAATAATAGATAAAATATTTACAATGAAGTAACATAACCTAAAAATCTAAATATTTTAAACATATAATCGCAGCTCTGCTTTTCATAACTTTTACATTACATTACTTTTTTATTCGTGAATCGATAAAAAAAATAAACAATATATTCAATTTTTTTGATGTATATAGCAACACTTTTAACAAGTGCAGCGGTAGACCGGAAATAAAATAAAAAGTTACATGTTTTATTTATTAGTTAATTAAAATCCCTGTTTGAAATAGCCATCCCGAATGCCAGACCATGTTTTAAATAAAACCAATAATTTCTATTCTATTTTCATCTTGATGCATGAGACTTAGCTGTACCAAATATGAGCATTCTCCTTTGCTTAATCTCCGCAATCACTGGGCCGGGCGCTAAACCACTGCGCCATCTAGCTCCTCAAGTATCTTTTACTTTTATTAAATTCAACGGGAACTGAACACAGTACTATGACTATATAACTATTTTCAAAGAGTGATGCATATCTCAGTAAAGACATTTCTTTTAAAGTTACCTATAAAAAGTCAATTTTCATATCTTGTAAGTTAGTAACTATTTTGTTAGCTAGTTAAAGAGTATTAAAAATAAATTAGTACTTAGGTCTGCAGTTCCTTGAAGCGAAAATTATTCTAGCAAGCTTGTAAAAACATAGCCATAAAAATTATATGAAATTGCGAAAAAAATATTCTTTAATGAGTACCTATTGGCTGATCCGTCTGCTGAAAAGGTAAAGGAAAAGAAATTGAAAATATTTAAAGTATTACTTTGATCTCAGAATAGATAATAGTACTAGTTAGCGTCTTTGACTTTACAAAAAAAAAACTAATGGAATGAAGTTTTGTTTACTGCAAAACTTCATGTTTTAAGTTTGCAGTTATAGCCTCGAAACAACAAAACTTTGATCGCGTAAACATTTGACGTGGGATGATTTAGAAATAGAAATGGGATGAATGAAGAAAAATTAATGAGTGGGATGTGACGTCATAGGATGAATACGGAATAACTCATCCAGTAGTACGTAATTAAATTTGTTAGCAGTCCCGATCTCAATCGATCCAACATCACACATCATCTGTAAATAATTAATTAAGCGACATCCCAATCTTAGGAAAGTGATGATGAAGATTTTGTCGATGTTAATAATGGTTACTATGTATTCGCAAAAAGGCAGATGTCTAACCTACAATATGTTTTTGAGGTTTCACATAATGTTTTACCATTTTTACTAATATTTTCATTGATTAACAAAATGAAAATAATCTCTTCAAAAACCTGTCCATCAGCCATTTTTGATGTCCCCACTGCTGGGGCACAGGCCTTCCTTATGGGTGGTAAGGAGGACAGGCCATAACCCACCACGCGAGCCCAATGCGGATTGGTAGGTGTTAACGACTGCAAATGCAGCCGGGACCAACGGCTTAACGTGCCTTCCGAAGCACGGAGGAGCTCGAGATAATACATTTTTGGTCACCCATCCCATGACCGGCCCTTGCGAACGTTGCTTAACTTCCGCAATCGCTGGGCCAGGCGCTAAACCATTGCACTACCGAGCTCCACAAAAACCTATTGTTATTTATTTCAAATATTTTAATAATGTACCTACTATGTAAACTCGAAAGGGACGAATTACATTTTAATGGAAGTATAATTTTTAGAAGGAATAAAAACAACAAATAATATTTAATATCGGGTTATTCATACTGAATCAATTCAGAAAAATTAAGTACCTATGTAATTAAGCTAAGTAGATTGGTACATACATTTTTCCCAGACCCAAAATCAAAGACAATAATTCGTCAAAAGTCAAAGTCAAATTAATATTTTTTTCAAACATAAAATTCAACTTTTCTATCACCCATTCAACACTTTTTAGCTGATAAGAAGAAAAACAGAAATCATCACCAAGATAGCCAGTTAAGATAATAGCACAGAATAGATAATAGTACTAACGTACAGAAGTTGCACTCCGCAAAATCGTTTAAATAAATTGCTACTCTTGCTGCGACACAATAAGGTGCAATTCAGGTCGCACAGCACTCCATTCGCTCCAAAACATTTACTTATTAGTTGCCTCTCCTTCTATCGCGTAGGTCTTATCTTTTCTGATGTATGAAATTTGTCCTCTCAGAGGACGCCGAGCGGTTCAGACTCGCGCGCGGAGTGACTGAGCCCTGCTAATAGTCAGTTCCTCAGTGATGAGATTTTCAGGTGTAGTGCGCTTCCACCTTCGGCCTTATCGTCACTTAACACTGATGTTAAAACAAATTTCATACATCAGAAAAGATAAGACCTACGCGATAGAAGGAGAGGCAACTAATAAGTAAATGTTTTGGAGCGAATGGAGTGCTTAGCCTTCACCTCACCGGATGGTGAGGTGAAGGCTAAGCACTATCTCGTTGTGCATAAAAAAACAAAAAAAGTTTATCGATAAAACCATACATCATTAGTATTGTCACCCGATATGTTCGGCTTAAACAAAACATTAGTGTGGTCCCACGCCCGCATTAAGCATCGACGTCGATGTTCGGGTGGCGGGATCGCAAGCGCGTTAACTTTGCATTATTAATGATTCATTTAGTTCACACTAACCGGGCGGCTAGAGCGATCCCTTTGGGTTTGGGAGTAGGGATGGGGTGTAAGTGATATCGATAAAATTATAAGTTTGTATCAAAACTCTTTATTGCCATCAAATTCTTTAAGCACAAAGGAACACCAATTACTGGCGTTTATTGATTCGTAGAATAAAAATGTTACGATAATAGTTTTGCCACTTTTGACATGTTTTGTCTGTATGTTTGTAAAAGCTTTTTGGATAGGTTTTCTTGTCAGAAATGTAGACTTTAAAATATATTAAGAAAAACAATAATTATGGTTTTTTTCTATGATTATGATTGCTTATTCATTAGCACTTAGTGAAATCAAATGATTAACTAATGAAGTGATAAAAACATTAAAGTTTATATACTTCTAAGTATTTCGCTCGTACTATACAGTTCATTGGAAATAAACACTTTTTACGGATTACAGCGCGTATAAGCTGTGTTCTATTTCGTTACTTTATTTATTTAACATCTAAATAAATACCAATATACGCGCTGTAATCCGTAAAAAAGGGTTTTATTTCGAACAACAATATTAATTTTGTATGTTTAAATATACACAAATATTTATTCAATAATTCAATAATTACTTATATAAAAATTAAATATACTTACTTACTAGTAATTATATTCGAGAAATTTCCCAATAACAATAATATTCTAATAAATACAAAAAATATTGTGTTCACGAACAAAGTTTAACTCTCACTGTCAAATTTATTGACTTCACAAAAAAATACTACTTAATTTCAACTAGTATAAATCAAATCAAATCAAACTTTTATTAACCTTGTAACAGAGTAAGTTACACTAGGTAAGTCATAAAACATGTGCATCACTTAAAATATAAAATGTATAAAAAAGAAAATTAGATAAAAATAAAACAAAAATATGCTAAAATTGATTAGGAATTGATTAAAAATACAATAAAAAATAATTCAAAATTGATGGAAAATTAGTTACAAATTGATTAAAATCTGTAGTTATGAAAAAAGAATAAAAATACATTGACAATCAATAATACAGAACAGTACCCTTAGCACGAACAGCTATCGAGAAAAAAAACGTGCGTAAAATTACTCGATGGACAATTCTCTATGGAAAAATTAATTTCGCTTATCGGCGATAGATCGCGCTGTACAAATTTCCAATACAAAATTTATCTATCGAATGATTTTACGCGCGTTATTTCTTTCGATAGCTGTTCGTGCTAAGGGTACAGAACAATAATAAATAATTTAAAAACAATACATTTTTACAGCACATAGTAAAAATTATCGATATCGATAACATCAAGTGCCTTCCTAAACCCAATGTTTAGTCTGTGCAATCGGCGATCTGATTAATAGTGCTCGCGCGAATGTTAAATCTTTCCCGTGATTCCGGACCCTTGCTAAAGCAACCAACATCACTTGTTATGCATAAACTATCGATTAGCCTGCTTAGGTATAGTGCTCATCACTAAAACATAGGTTTGTTAGCATTTGTTCAAGAAAACTGATTTTGGGATTTTTTTTTCTTATGTTTTACTAATCATTATGACACTTTTTCCATATTACAAGAGAACTATTTTCGGATCTAAAGCAAACCAGTTTATCGCAAATACAAAACTATTTTTGTCGTTAGTTAATAAAAATAAGTAGGTAATAGATAATAGTTAATAGAAATTTGGTCCTTTTAGAAGCCATATAGATAGATATGAATATCAAAAGGAGTTAGTTAAGGTTAACTAATCATCATTGAGTAAAGTGTAATTAAGTATAGGTACTTACTTACCCCCTTACTAATAAAGATTGTATAGCAGATGTATAAATACACAATGGTTACTCTCTGTCAAACTATTTGAGTTTAACATAGAAAAGAAAGTGACAAAACACTGTGTAACTTTACTATACATCTGCTATACAATCATTATTAGTAAGGGGGCTAATGTTTTACACACTATTTTAAAAACTTATTACAGTGCCTAAATGCTGTTTAAATATACAGTGAGTCTTTTTCAGTATTTTTTTTACTGATGACGATTTTAATTTTGCTATGTTTTTATTACTCTCACTTTTATTGCTCTTTATTTTAGCTTATTGTACCTATTTATCTAGACTTTAATTGTTATATTTTTGTTGTAAGATTATTTTAATAAAGGAGACGTGAGACATGTTCGGTTGATTGATACGTAATTACGAAGACCACAATTTTATTAATAGAAGCATAGTATTTATTTTTACGTCATAGTATTTATTTTTACTCTATCCTTTGTTTGTCGAAACGATATTTATTGTATTATATCTAGATATAGTATTTTGTTATAAATATTATGTTTAAGTATATATATATATCTCTCTCTATATATTTATATATATTATATTATATACCTACATATATAAATTATATAGGTAGATTTATGTAAATATCGTATTCTTAAATTAGGTTAAAATTATATTAATGCACGTTTTTTGTTCCTACTTTTAAAACACCATAAACTGCCCATTCCTTATTTTTCTTTCTGTTCTGTGTAAATAAATGGTTGCCTGGAAGAAATCGCTTTTCAGCGATAAGGCCGCCAATTGTTCCACTTTGTACTGTCCTTGTATGTATTTATTATGGTGAACAATAAAGTATTTATTCATTCATTCATTCATTCATCATCTTTCCGATCAAATGCATCAGCAAAGTTAATCCAATAAGGCACTTAAATTCGAACAAAGTCTGAATTAAGCGAAAAGCAGAAATATTTCAAGACAAACGGGAGTTTTGGGAAGCGTGTGAAATCAGGCGTTTAATTGGCACAAATATTGGCAGACGGCTCCGACAAAGAAAACATCGGTTGGGGGGGACTATTGTTTTACAGAAATCGGGGTGATAAAATGACGCTTCGGTTTTAGGGTTATTTTTATTGTTGTAATTAAAGAGTAGTTTCCTATTCACTTCTCAAGCTTACGCGCTCACTAGACATGAAATAAAACACTTTAGTAGTTTCAGTAGATTCTCTCTTTTTAACATATAAAATTAAATTAAAACCAAACCAAAACTTAAACTAATTAAAAATTTGATAAATTTTAATTTCTGAACGTTCTAAAAAATTCATCGCTTGAGGGTAGGCTCACAAGTAGCTTCAGTCCCCCGTGACCACGGCAGCTGCAAAGGTGCCGAAACGTCGGGAAAATCAAAAATCAAACCAAATACCAACTAATTACCAAAGTACTTTCAATAAAACCGCGCTAGTATCCGTTAAAAGTGTTTTATTTCATGAGTAGTTTCCTGTCTCAACCCTGCTGGAAGTAATTTCAATAGTAAATCAGATGTATTAAAATGTATTTCCCGCACATTAAAATAAAAAATAAACTGGATAATAGTTAGGTACTTACAAAAAGAATTGCCTTAGGGTTAATGTTATGTTCTCAATATGTTGTTTGATGCGAAGTTAAATCAAAAAGTCAACCAACAAAGTATTTTTAAGGTATTTTGTTTTTTTTGTTTGAAGATAAATAATAATATTTTTTCTTTATTGTTACATAAAACAAAGGTTACATAATATAACAGTGAAGTCCCTGACCTCCATGCTAGGTTGAACGCCTGTGTAACAGAGGTCAGTTCTTTCCTCCTCTTAAATTTATGTAAACAATAAGACTTAAAAACAAACCTAAAATAGGTACTTATTATAAAACAAAAAATAAGTAATTTTAAACTTATAACAATGAAAGTGAAAATCTTGTTATTATAACTACAGTAATTGGTGAAATATGCATTGGTGCATTTACATGACATGTGTGGGGGAAAAGAATAAAAGAAATAAGAAAAATAAATCATTGGGTACAGAAGATTATTTTTGGAGTAATGATTCCGTTTCGTTATAGTTAAGGGATAGTAGCCATTTTCGTATTTTAGTTTTAGCTTCACTGAGCGATGATGGGTAAAAATCTATTTTTTTATTCACCCTATTATACAGAAACCTTGACAGGTAAGAGTACTGCCGTTTAGCAAAAATACCTACGTATTTTTTTATTTTTCTACTGTAAAACATGGAACTACTCGTTGGTTACGCCATATAGGTACATAATTATGTTTTTATTTGTAAAATATAGTTTTTAATTGCTGCCTTTTCCAGCATGTGTTAGGAGTGTTTTTAATAGTTTTACTTAAAGTACAGTCGTTAAACGAGCATACTTTTAAATGCGAAAAAGCAAAAGATGAAAATGATAAGTTATGGTGAAGTGTAATAATTATTGAGTAATAAAATAAATAATAAGCAATTAATAAATTAGAATGTTTGTACGAATACGGTTCTAAAATTATAAGTAATGCTTTAACCATTTTATAGTTGAATTAAAAAAACGTATTCACAACAAACGTGTGCAAGCAGGTTTTTTCTTACTATAATTTTTAATTCATTAATCGTTTGAATTCTAGGTTTAATTGACTAATAGTTTTTTATACAATCTATGATTAGGCACTAACTTAAAAAAAACGTGTTAAAATGGAACAGAATTTACATGAACTTAAAATTGGACTTTCCGAAACAGGCCCCTAGAAATGTTACATAGTTACATGTTACGTAGAAAAGTTAGTCATTCGTAAACAGTTTTGAATACAATCACTGCGGAAAACTTAGAGCGTCATTTTAACGGCCATCTTACTCTTTGGGGTGGCTTCCCCAGCGGCTCCGATTTAAGCAAGGTGTCTTACAAGTTATCGGCCGATGTTTCCCATCTCGGCCCGAAGTTTGTTGAATGGAGCATTAGTCAAATATGCGTCTTAAAGTATGTTTTTGGTACTCATTTATCTGTTTGATGAGAGGGTGAATAGAAGAATGCTTTTGCTTTTTAGCTAATTGTTAAACATGTGATTTGTTATTTTGACTAGTTGTTGTATTGTTACTAGAATGTCATTGGATATCTCATTTTTAATTAATTTTTTTGTTGTTATAGGTACAATTAGTTAACGTATGAAAAATAAAAATCTGAAGAGCCATTTTAACTCAATTTTATTAACCGACTTCCAAAAAAGGAGGAGGTACTATGTTCGTCTGTATTTTTTTTTGTGTATGTCCACCGATTACTCGAAGACGGCTGGACCGATTGAAATGATTCAAACGTTATTACATTAGGTAAACTCCCAAGTTGGTCCCATTTTTTAAAATTTAGAAATCGGTTCAGTTCAGCCCCACCCGACTTCAATAGACGTTTTTTTATTATTACGAATATTATTTCTTGCTTTTTAGAGGTAGGTTTTTTAAAGTCGGTTTTTTGTTTTTTTTGCGTCACTTTTGTAGGGAATTATCGTTCTAGGTTGTTATTATTCTAGTTAAATGTTCAAATGTTAAAAAGTTTTTTTATATTAAAAGAAGTGACGCTTGATTCAATCAAATACTTATATTAAAAGCTCAAGAACACATTTAGAGGTGTAAATTATAAAGGTAGGTAATTTACTTATAAAAATAACTGTATTGAATAAAAGCTTCAAAGTATACAAAAAATATTTTGCTATTTGCGATGTAATTTCAGTACGCGATTTCAGATTTAAAAGATATTGACATTGAAAAAATATAAACTAGGTACCTACTTTTAATAAATTCAGTTACTACGAGTCAATAAATAAATTTATCTGTAGAAGCAAACGAATGCAGCAGGTAGGTATATCAAACCCCCCTAAAATCCAATATTTCCGTCCTACCACATCATTTGTCATAGTTTCAATAAACCAATCTGAAATTCCATACATATCCATACCTCCAAGAAAATATTCCAATATTATGATTTACGACATAATACCATTCTCTGGAAGCCACCACAACCAATATAACTAAACCCTTATCTCCAACAACGTATATTGAACTCAAAGTTCAGGTAATATTGGATGATTTTCTAATAATTTTTTTCTCCCCTGAGGTATGCAAAAATATCACCAGATATGTATAATGCTTGGAATGTCTTTTTTTTGTTGGTATAAATCTTCCATAGACTTAATATAGTTGAGTGTGGATTTCGGAACACCCTTCTAGAGAAATGTTTTTTTTTTTCGATGACTGTTTGCAGACGATACCTCATTTAGATAAAGGATTAACTTATTAACTATTATTAACTTAACTTAGCATTTTTATTATATTATAATATCTTTTTTTTTATAATAATAATAATTTATTTCATAAAAAAGTTTACAAAAAACTTACAAATTAGGGACATTTAAAACATGTTTTAACAAAATGTAGTTAATTGGTCATGCTGACCTCATGATATAGAAACAATAGTTCCCTTAACATAATTGAAAAAAGTTATGTTAAGGCCTGCCTGCCTAGCATGACCGATTTATATCGCGTGATATAGCATTTTATCGACACTCAACTGTCAAACTCCTTTGTCTTTTTGACAGTTAAACGTGATAAAACGCTATATCACGCGATATAAATCGGTCATGCTAGGCAGGCAGCTTGTATACGAAATCTACTCTTTCACTATCTCTACAATATGGTTGATTATTGCATAGCTTTAATTGTTAATTCGCCAGAAATTTAACAAAGACTTAGGTAGTATTTTTTTTGGAATACTGCCTGCCTAGCCTACAATGACCTATAATATATCGCGTGATATAGCATTTTATCTACACTCAACTGTCAAACTCCTTTGTCTTTTTGACAGTTAAACGTGATATAAATCGATCATGCTAGGCAGGCTGGATCAGTTAAAAAAATATACCCGATTATTGTATTACGAACGAACGAAAATCACATCGATGTAGTTGAAAATTACAAAATCTGACGATGTTTATTTTCAGGGCGTTATTTAGGATTTTTTTCACAGAGACACAAAGGCATTTTACAAATTCTGTTCGGTTATTGTCTTTCTTTGTTTCTTTTTCAGTCTACAGTAATTTTTGTGTAGCAGAATTCCACATCATTTCTTTGCACTGGAAGCTCAAATAAGGTGAGATCGTTTACTAGCCTAGCGTTCATCAAATTGTTAGTATCTTTTCAGGAAAGGCTGAAAAATAGGAATTACTTACTTGGTAAGCTAAAACACTAACATGGAGACATTTTCATACTTACATTAGGTACAAACATTTAAAAAATAATAAACAACACCTTATTTTAACCAAACCGATTTCTCAAACACTCTTATTTCGAGGGGGTACCTCCCTTCTTACGCCACATGGTAAAACGCACATATATCTTGCAGATAAATCGCAAATATATACGTAATTTATTATGTGAGAAGCACGTTGACATTATATCTTGCTTAAATTTCACCCCGATGGAAAGGGATTGTGTAGGTGCCATTTTGTTTTGATGCTTTGTTTAAAATTAATTATTATTTATCTACTACTAAACTTTATAATACTAAATTATAAAGTATAACTTTACACTACTAAAAAATATTTTTCGCAAAATTTTCATGGCAATATTTTATTTGGTAAAATTTTCCTGCTAGGCATGCTTCCTAAGGTAAAAGTGTAAAGAAACAACAACTTCTTTCGGATAATTATTGAATATAAAAAAAACTTGTATTGTTTTCTTCACAACTGCATCTTCAAAATTTCGTCATAATCGTGCGTGCAAGCAATAGCTTTAATTTGATCTCCAAGCAGTTTGACATTGACTGTTGCATCGTTGAAGCGACTAATGAGCAGCGAGTTTTTTGAAAAATAGTCTTTTAAGTTTGCCTGACTTAGTATTGGTTTTTAGCTTAATCTACTTTTTGTTTGTTTATTATTTGGCTTGCATATCTTGTGTGGAATGCGTACCTATACCTACTTATTAAGTGCTTAGTTCCTATTGTAAATTGTTTCCATCGGTGAGGACCTGTTTGGCTTTCAAGTGTTATATTAGTTTCCTACTGTATAAAGTTTAGCTGTTGGTCTTCCGAATAATTAAAATAAAATAAAAAAATAAAATAAACTTGACTAGGTACTTAGTTGAATCATAAATTCAGTAAATTTTTCACCCTGTTTCTACATATTACTTTCCTCTCTTTTCAGTTGCTTATAGTTTTTCCCTTTTTATCAGAAATTTTACCTATTCTTAAGTGTAAGTATCACATCTCCGCGAATCGTAATGGAATGCTATAGAGTTGTAAGTAACACAATTCATCGGTATGCGCTCTCGGGCGCGTTGAGCTCGCGTATCGTCGACGTCGCGATTTATTTTAACACATTTTGTTTATAAATGATATAATGCGATACGAGCTACCGCTATTGTGTGCGACTGGTTGGATTGACATAGAGTGGATATTACCACTTCTGATAAATTGTTTTTACTAAGCTTATTTTTTCTCAATACTAAATAATATACTAGAAAAAATACGACTCGCACCAGATCAATACTCAGACGGGACTCGAACCCGCGACCTTTGGATATCCGGTCCAATGCTCTGACCGCTGAGCTACCGAGTTACTAGTGACATCGTCGAATTTCTTCTTGTATATTATTTTTCTCATTAAACTCGATTTGATTTGTTACAAAATACCTACCGAAGCAAACTAATGTCAGTCAAGACTTACGCCGTTTGTCTTAGTCGAGTTGTACTTAGGAAAAGACTAAGGCGATTCTTAAGTTAAGTTCAAACGGCCGTTACTATTATATTATTTGAGTCAAAATTACACATAATTCATCAACTACTGTACTTTACAAATACGAGTTTAGTAATGATTGCAAATGAAAAGTGTTGTTAATTTGACTTTCATCAATAATAAAAATACTTTCTTTTTATACGATGGTCAGAATAAAAAAAAATAGTTAGGTGTCGACCACTAGGAATATGTTTTAATTAAGTTAAAGGCTTTGAAGGAGGCCTATTTTCGAAGACAGACGAACAAAATATCGTACTAAAATTATAAATATAAAAGTTGTTTTGTTAATCACGCAAAAACGTCTGAATGGATTTGGATGAAATTTGGCACTCCTATAGTTTATAGCCTGTATAAAAACATAGGATAGTTTCAAAGGTTTCCTAGGGATTTTATAAATCTTTACACCAAAAGCACGCAGGCAAGAAAATGGGGTTTTATCATCTCTATGTGATGCCACCACACATGGGGTGCTAAGAATGTGCACGTACATTCTACCACTCCCGGCTTTATGTGGGGCATTTATTCTCCCCCCTCCTCCCCACTCACCCCTTCCACCGAGTTTGTCATCGCGTGTATTGGGCGGTATCGGGTTGTTTTATTAGATAAATTATCTTGGAACTTCTTCAGGGAAACAATTATTTGATTTTGTGATTGTGCGTCTTGGGAAAATCGATAGAACAATATGTGGAAGGGGTTGAGTTTTGTAAGCAATTTTTAGGTTTAAATCGGAAAATCTCTTTCACTTTTGCTCACAATTTTCATTATTAATAATGTTCTTTGCGCAACGAAGAATATAATAATGAATGGATCAGTTAGAAGGTACCTGTTAGTTACTTAATTATCTTTTGTTTTGTGCTTTTAGGAGTAAAGTCGATAGTATAATTTAGCTAGCTACCAATTTATTCTCAATTTAATACCATGGTCAATAAAAACTTTACAGCAGAAAAGCAGTTGGCGGCCTTATCGTTAAGATGCAGTTTCATCCAATTAAAGAAGTAAAGATAAACAAAAAAATAAATAAAAAAACAAAAACGTCAATACAAAATACCTAATGACGCAGAGGAGCTCAGTGGCGAAGTGGTTTAACGCCTGGCCCAGCGATTGCGGAGGTTAAGCAACTTTCGCAAGGGTGGGTCATGGGATGGGTGACCAAAACTTTATTATCACGAGCTCCACCGTGCTTCGGAAGGCACGTTAAGCCGTTGGTCCCATTTGCAGTCGTTAACACCCACCAATCCGCATTGGGCCCGCGTGGTGGTTTATGTCCCATCCTCCTAATCCACCCGTAAGGAAAGCCTGCGCCTAAGCCTGTGTCTGATGGTCATGTATTTACTGACAAGTAAGTATATTCTAAAACTACATACTTACTAGAATTAGAGCTTTCGGTATCTGTATTTAGTATTGCCGGTACAATGCGTTTGGAAATTGTGCGAGAGAGTGGATTGGAGCTGTGGCCCGATGCCCATTTTTGATGAAAGGAATAGTATGGATAAGGTGTCCAATTAAGATAAATAAATACTAGAAAAAATCGTCTCACCCGTAGCACTATTAAATGTACCGCATTCGTGGCCATCTGTTCCCTAAGGGTTGACTGGGAGAGAATGCTTTTAGCATTAAGTCCGCCTCTTGTACATTATTTAATTGTAGTACAGTACTCTACTCTAGGTTGTTGGTGTTTTACAAATAACCCTGTATAGTTGTCAAATAATAGTAGGAAATGAAGCGATCTTTTGTATGGAGATCTCAACTTTAAATCCTCAGTCGATGAAACTTTGCAGGGATGTAATATAGTATGAACTAAAACATGTGTACAAATTTTAAAAACAGCGTTGTGAAATACACAAAAATATAATATTTTATACGGTGTCCAATGTAAGGTTTGAATGCTTAATTGCTGCAACAGACATGACATTCACTGCAAAACTGACAGTTTCGAATGACTAAATAAATTTGGGGATTTTGCCCGTGACTTCGTATGAGTGGAATCCCATTTTCTGTGGGAATGTTGGAATTAACTGTGTTCTTCTCCAAGGTCCAATATACAGCGGCGGGCACATGACTAGAGACACCAGTCGATTTTCGTACAAACGAGGTAACTTTGAAGCCTTGGTTCTCCGCCAGAGATTGACCTAGCTAGCTGTGATCTGATGATGGCTATCTAGGAAACAAATGGAGGAGATTTAGATCGCTATACACATCCAACTGACCTGATCAGCATTCTAAGTGATACAAAGATATGATTTAAAGAAACCGCGAATTGAGCATAAAAATGTATAATCTATGTCTTAAAATGCTCATTTTTTTAAAACGTAAAAACAAGCTACTCCCGTGTATCCGTAATTGACTCACTCAATCATTAATCTATTAGAGTATCCACACTAAAATTTCTGTCATATTAAAACCCACCGCCATTACAGGTCCGCACTTGCTATTGAATATAGGACAAAGCGCTCTAATTGTTCATGGTGCAGCGTGCGGCCCTGTAATAACACCCTAGGTCCTGCCCTGAAACATCTAATGACAGATGCTTACTAAATTGGCTGTGGCTAGTGAAAACTATGTAGGGGAGATTGGTTCTTCTGCTTATCGAATGAGGAATAGTGGCCACCTCTGGTGTTAGAGTTTATCAAGCCGCTTGTAAGGCCTCTAACTTGGCTTAACGACTATTATCAGATGATAACAGCCGGGACCGATGGTTTAACGTGCCCTCCGAAGCACGAAAGCGCACAGTTGTAATGCCACTTAACGGTCACCCATCCGACACCTGGCCGGACTGAGCGTTACTTAACAAACGTGATCGAGTACGATCAGTCTGTTAAGTTCCGCCATGAGCGCTTCATAAGATTGGTTGGTGGTAGGGCTTATTTAAAATCCGCCTGGCAAGTTACCACCATCTTAACTTAAGCCTGACGCCATAACAAGAATTTTAAAATTGTTGTGCTCCAGCAGTTAGAGGTAAGATAGCGAGTTCCTCAGTGGTAAGGATTCCGGGTGTAGTGCGCTTCCACCTTCGGCCTTATCGTCACTTAACAGTGAGGTGAAAGCCAAGCACTATCCTGTTGTACATAAAAAAAATATAAAATAAAGATTCAGATTGGTTTTCAAAAATTATCGGGCTCGTCTTAGCAAGTTTTTAAAACCGCATGTCGCAAGGGAAAAATCAATTTGTTTTTCTAAAATTTCGATACTTTTTAGGTATAATCCGCAAATAAAAGTCGCTCAACTATTTAGTATTTTGTTGTTTTCACTTGTTCGTTTGTTTGTCTTGTTTGTTGTATAAACTGAGAGGCATCAGCAAGAAAGTAGCTATTAGAATAGAATAGAAAAACGTTTATAACCAAAACAACATACAATAGAATTAAGAAGAGAAAACAATAAATAGGTAGGTACACATTTACACCAGAACAGAAGAGGGATAAAAAGGATAACAAAGTGTGCTGCTAAAAGGCCCTGTCTCAGTAAAAAACTATTAGAAAGTACATGAAAATTCGTTGCTAAAATATAATATTTATTTCCGTGATTGCATTGATTTCGTCTTACTGTTATATTTTAAAGTTAACTTCTACGTATACATGCTTAATATGCACCTTACTTAATTTACCTGTAGTAGTGCACCAACTTAATAACATGTAAGCACAAAGGGTGTACTATAATAGTAATCTAAGTTAACTGATTGTTTCGCGCGCAGATGCGTCGGGGACGTATCGCCTTTGAACAGCGCTAAAATATAGCCTGAGGTGAAATAGAACTAAGGATAGTAGAAGTTGCATTAATATTTAATTATTTTTAGTAACAATGTTAAAAAGGGATTGCTCAAAATTCTCAATTTATTTGTCTCACAAGTCCCTTTGTCTCAAAAGTCCTCGTAAAGGTACAGTCACATCTAAAATTATGTATATACAGTTTAGAACTTTGTCCTTTGTTGTCATTGATTTCTGTTTAAAAAGTCAAAAAAAAACTATGATTATGTGTCCTTGTGGGCGAGGCACACTTGTACTTACCCTATTTTTGACATTTTCTTTTAGTTTCACACTAAATAAATATTATTCATTATTCTGATTCCATAGTAGCTAAAGCGTGTTATAGAAATCAAAGACAACAGTGGTATTACAAACACGCAGACCTGTGGCCCTACCATGAGTTGATGCAAACTGTTTCCGTTAACGTAAACTATCGGATATACTGCTCACAGTCAATGCGAGTGAAAGAGAGAAAACGATAGTTTATCTGTAACGGGAACAGTTTGCATCAACTCATGGTAGGGCCACTGAGCCAATATAGAAAAGTTAGTTTTATAAATTGACCCAACCGGGAATTGAACCTGGGACCGCAGAGATGGCGACACCTTGACACCACTCGTCAGAGGAGGTCGTCATTGTTTATTTCTTTCTCGTATGATTTTTAGCTTAGAGCAACGCGGCTTCCGGCGGAAGCCCGAGTTGCTCTAGTTATTTCTATGGCAAATTCGTCTAATAAGTATTTTATTGTAAGGTGCCATGTCTATTCATAGTAATTTCTGCCCCGTTTGATCTCAGCATTATGCTAAGTGATGTGTGGCTAACTTCTTTGTCGGCAGCGGACATTGGGCGATAGTTCTCATAACTTACACCACACTCGTGGTTCTGACATTGCATTGGATACTATTGTATTTTTAATTACATTATTATAAGTATTAGTGGAGCTCGGTGGCGCAGTGGTTTAGCGCCTGGCCCAGCTATTGCGGAAGTTAAGCAACGTTCGTAGGGGTCGGTCATGGGATGGGTGACCAAAAATGTATTATCTAGAGCTCCTCCGTGCTTCGGAAGGCACGTTAAGCCGTTGGTCCCGGCTGCATATGCAGTCGTTAACACCCACCAATCCGCATTGGGCCCGCGTGGTGGGTTATGGCCCGTCCTTCTTACCACCCATAAGGAAGGCCTGTGCCCCAGCAGTGGGGACATCAAAAATGGCTGATGGACACAAGTATTATTACAGTTGTTGTCCTGTCCAAACTTTAATAATTTGTTTATTATCGTTTAGTGGATAAGTTTTGCTCTTTATTTATTTTATCCTGGCTCAAGGTTCCTTATGGGTTTATCTAATGTGTATGAGGAGGAATTCTAGAGTTCTTTAAAACGAAGGCAGAGAAGTGAAAATAAAACTTGTGTAAAATGATTGCCATGTTTCCACCATGAATTAGCATTCCATGTGAAAATGGTTGCGTTCAGTGTGACATATACTATAGCATTTTATACATTACAACGTCGTTTGCCGTCACGTTATACATAACGCAAAGCGCTGTGCTGCAACGCACACCCATTTGATTTGACACAGGCTTAATAACTGAAAACTTTATTGTTTAATATAAGCAGGGCACAAAATAACTAACAAAGCCTCACTTAATAGAAAACCTAAAAACAATTTCACTTTTCTATTTAGTTTGACTAAATATACCAAAATTATTAAAAAAACAAAAACAGTTCCCACATGGTGCCTTTGAATTTACATCGGAACTTCTAAAATCAGTGTATAATTTGCAACAGTATCTAATGCACTTACCGTAAAGAGAGCAATCAGGGCTAAGCGAGGCCCCTCACAAAGGAATAACTTTCAAGTAGTTGGTAATAACTGCCCAAATACACCTCGGTGAAACCTGGAGAGCGTTATTTTAGATCACCTGCTCCGTACAGAAGTTGGGTGTGGAGAAAAATGGGGAAAACTTATACGAAGAGAAACATCCGGCTTGTAGGACCAAGTTCAATGTAGATGAAAACTCTATAAAGGTTGTATTAAATTGACTGTTAAGTACATTTAGGTATTTGATTCAGTGCAAAAGAGTTTAGCCTATTTTTGAGGAGCTTGATTTGCTTGGCACAGTGGTATAGCGCATTCGAATCATCAGATTATAAAAAAATTCAAACTTTTTCATCTTTCACTTCAGTTAAACTTGATATTAATACCGTCGTAGTTATTTTAGACGCAACGCTCTTTTTGAAGTATAGAATTAAAAATTCTTACGGGAAGAAATATTTTGACCAAATGACAACACATCCAACCAAAATGCTATACCCACTGCAGCTGTCTAAGTTTTCATCTTACATTACTTGCTGCTAGTAAGTGAAGACGAAATCACACTAATTACTTAAGGCGACTATATCCCTCAAGTTGCGCCCTCATCTTAATTAAATTAGCTCGCTAAGTTCAAAATGTATCGATTTACATGTTCTATAGTTTATTCAAACCCAGAGAAAAAAGTGGGCACTTTAAGCACTTTTTCCTACTAACTTCTACTACAACGAACTACCTATATTATACTATACCTACCTATATAATACTATACTTAGGTTATTTTTTTTTAAATAAACGATAGAATCTTAGCTTCAATATGTACAAGTGATTTTTCGATACAATGGTGTCGATTCGGTTGGTATATACAACTAAACTAAATTGATAGGAATACACTGTATTTCAGCATCCTGTTCCTGTCTTTTCTATACCAAAAGAGAAGGATGGAAAACTAAATTTAGTGTCGTTGCCAACCGAATCGACACCACTATATAAGTACTTAGTGAGCAATATACGGTTATGAGGTTATGACAGCTGATAAGTTTCTTGCGCCCGTTCTTCTTGTCAGCTAAAAAAGTCTGGAACAGGTGGTAGTAAAATATAGACGATTCAAAAGTAATTAATAATTAAGTTTATTTGAATAAAGCTTATTTTGACTTTGACTTTGTTTAATATATAGGTAAAACAGAACCACTTCGATATTTCACAAAGCGTTCCCAATAATAATTATAGTATTTCATGCTTCAATCAGTTTTCCTGCTTAGTGATTTAGCAACATATATTGCCAAGCTAACAACAGTGTCTTCAAAATAGATATTGGAAATTCTAACAAAGTGTTTTGCGTGAAATTACCCTGTGCAGAATTACCGTATCGAAGGAAAACGATTTCTATTATTAATTCTGCACATCGATACATCGGAACGAATCGATGATGACAAGACGTTTACGAGAATCGAGTAAACCCTGGGGCGATTGTGAGTGTTTCTAGAATGTAGGCTGATTTCTAAAATATAGGTTTTTTTGAAGTCCACATTTTAATAAAAGAAAGTAGTTGAATAATAAAACAATCATGACAATCATGACATGACCTCTTATATAAGTAAATATTATACTTAGATGAATACACGCTAACCCGCCTGCATCAAAAGACAAGTCAACTGAAAAGATGGAAAAAAATAAATTAAGGCGCTGTAGGTAGTGAAACTAGCGCCGCCACTACATTTATTTTTATTACTCGTAAACCAAGTCAATATTATAAAAAAGCTCATGTAATAATTTCTTAAATTGTCTCTAATATTTTTTGAATAACTCTTCAACAGTTTTCATTCTTTCTGTAAGTTTTAAAATACATTTTAGCTCAAAGTGGGCACTTTTGGCAAATATGGATTTTAAAACTTACAGAATGAATGATAACTGTTGAAGAGTTATTCAAAAAATATTAGAGACAATTTAAGAAATTATAACATTACATGAGCTTTTTTTAAATATTGACTTGGTTAACGAGTAATAAAAATAAATGTAGTGGCGCCGCTAGTTTCACTACCACCGTGCCATAAAGGCAAACTTAAAACATTGTTGATGGTAAGTAGTATAAATGTTGTTCAACATACTAACAAGCAGTCGAAGGCATGCATAAAGTGACATAATGTATGATTTGACTCACTAAATTCTATGCTTCATGTATGTTTTACATTAGGTGTAGGTCTGTGGCACAGAAAATATATTGTGACTTAACAAAAGTTCTAAACCATTCCATCAATATGTTTTAAGTTTGCCACTTTTTGAAATCCTTATGACAAGCCCTTTAATTTGATACCCATATTGCAGTGCGAAAAATCACGACCGCTATGTTGGTTTTTTAACATCACTTATTTAATAACACTTGACTGTTAAAACAAAACTAGCGATACCTATCTATATTATAGAAATTCGTTCAGCCAAGTTTAAAAGATAGTTTGAAAGATATCTGGAGCCCAATCGCGGTAATTCTAAATGATAAAACCAAAAAAATTTACGTTGTCATTTAGGTTATATTTACCTAAGAATCTTTGGTTTAGCTTCATAATTTTCACTTAAATTGTCCCAGATTGTAATCCTAGACTCCTTAGGCAGAGTATTCATCAATTTTAACAAAACTAAAGCGAGTATTTTTATGTAAACGAAACTGAAATGGTACCTAATGATTTAGCTTTGGTTTTATCGTTGAAAATTAGCGTGATTAGGCCCTAGGTAATAGATAATATTTACACATAAACATACAAGATACGCGAAACACATACCTAACCCTTTCCTTGCAGACGGGTAATTAAAAAAAAACTAGCAAAAGTTAGAAATATTGAAAGCCCAAATACTTAAGGCGAGGCCAGTTCACGAAATTTACTCTTTCACTATGTCCTTAGAATAAGGTTGAATATTGCATAACTTTAATTGACGCTTCGCCAGAAATTTGACGAATTTTAGTACATTTTTATTGATTTCTGAAATACTGGATCATTTATTAAAAATGTACTCGGTTATTGTGTTAGATCGATAAAAAAGCTATCCTTTTTGCATAAAAAATCATATCACTGTCGTTGAAAATTACGAAATCTGACGATGTGAAATTTATTTTTATAAGTTTAAATGGTGTTATTCAGGATTTTTTCACAGAGTTACCATGCCATTTTTCAATATTCTGTTCGGTTAATTTGCTTCTTTGTTTCTTTTTCAGTCTACAGTAATTTTTGAGAAGTAGAATTTTACATCAGTTCTTCACATTGGATGTTCAAAAATCAGACTTTTCATCAGATCGTGAACTGGCCTCGCCTTAAGTCATAACCTAAAATTTGCAACTATTTAAGAGAAAATTAATAACTAAGGAAATAACTTCCTCAACTACCAAATGTTTAAAATATTGAAACAAAACCTATTTGCAACTAATTGTAAGTCAAAACCTATTTGCAACTAATAAACACTTCCGCAACAATAAATAATAATGACTTAATATGAAGTAAAACCAAACTTTCACTAGCAAACCCAAAGGGATCACAACTTAACACCTAACCTTAAAGGTCAGTGACCTTTCGCAAGGTCAAGTTGGGGTCACGCCCGATCAGAATGGATAATTTATGGCTATCGAGCCTTCGACAAAGTAATGGTGTTGATGTCTTGAATTAATTATGGGGTCAGAGGTGTGAAAGGGTAAGTTCGGAAAACACCTTCGGTAAATAGATTTAACTAACTGTTAATTGATATGGAAGACGGGAAAATTATATGGTGTTGTCTAACATTATGTGATGTATACTATACAATGCGATTAAATTGACATTAGAAAGCTGTTATCCGCTGCAACATCAATAAAAAATGTATGGCAAAGAGAAAATTTTACACCTTATAAAATACCTACATTGTTTTATACCGCAAGCGCTCTGAAGTTGGTCATTTCAGCTTTACATTGTTGAAGTAATCGCATTGTAGCTTCTATGTTTTATAGATAGAAATAGTAACATTATTAAATACCAATTATGCTCTAATAAAATTTATGTGAATAAATAGTAGTTACGCGCGAAAATCTAATGTCCATCAGGCATTTTTGATGTCCCCACTGCTGGGGCACAGGCCTTCCTTATGGGTGATAAGGTGGATGGGCCGTAACCCACCACGCGGGCCCAATGCGGATTGATGGGTGTTAACGACTGCAAATGCAGCCGGGACCAACAACTTGCCTTCCGAAGCACGGAGGAGCTCAAGATAATACATTTTTGGTCACCCATCCCATGACCGACCCTTGAGAACGTTGCTTAACTTCCGCAATCGCTGGGCCAGGCGCTAAACTACTGCGCCGCCGAGCTCTACGAAAATTTAATAATCTTCATCAATTCGACGGTGCAAATAGAAAAAAAAAATAGCAAAATGTTAAAACTTCATTTTTTGTAAATAACCTTTAAAAAAAGTTCTAAAACTTATTTCTTTTGAATCTCAAATTATTTTCACTGCAAGAAATCATGAATCCGTCCGTAAAACCCCAAACCCGTGAACGCCCGCTAAAATTCATAAGCCATCTTCGCCAGAAAAGTTCCAATTCAAAAATCGACTACGTCCAATAATTCTCACGGGGTTTTTCACCCCACGGACACCGTTTCAATTACCAAGCTCTGCACTTTCAATTGGATCGGTTTCAATATGCTAATCGTTCAATCCTGACGCGGAGCGTGGGAAAAATTTCCCGGGAAATTCACTTTGAAAAGAGCGTCCATTTTAATGGTGAAAAAATGAGAAGTTCCGGTCGGACACTTTCCGGTGTACGGAAAATTTCCGATTATTGGAAGATGTTTTTTTCTCGTTTTATTCTATTAAGGTGATAATGAGTTTAATAATAAAAAATAATTGCTTTAAATTAAGGCGCGGTGGTAGTGAAACTAGCGCCGTCACTACATTTATTTTTATTACTCGTAAAATAAGTCAATATTTAAAAAAAAGCTCATATAATAATCTCTTAAATTGTCTCTAATATTTTTTGAATAACTCATCAACAGTTATCATTCATTCTGTAAGTTTTAAAATCCATAATTGCAAAAAGTGGCCACTTTGAGCTAAAATGGATTTTAACTACTACGCGCTAGTTTCACTACCTACAGCGCCTTAAGTAATATTTATTAAACTTTTAGATTTTAGGCATTCACATGATGTAATATTTCTTTCCTCCCTTTTTCTGACTAACCAATCTGATGAATGTAAATAATTTCATAAGAATAGCTTTTATATATTTTAGGTAATTTTCGATGTCCATTTCTGTTTTGTTCATCTGTTCTTCTTTAACCAGCTTTTTAAGAGTTTCCGGAAGTGTGAACCACCTATTGATAGGTTCCTAAACACTTTTATGCATCTTAAAATCCATAAAACACCAAGAACTAAGTCCCATAAAAATGCAATGAGCTCTAAAATAGCCCCTTTTTTCACCTGGTCCCTGGCATCCCACGCCGATGTCCCTACGTCCCACGCCGAAGTCTGCGTCCCACCTATTGATAGGTTCCGGGACGCGGGAAGGCTTTTACTGACAGTGCTTTTTTCTGCAAAACGTGTACGTAGTGGAAGAAGCTCTACATAAAAAAATGTTACATGAAAGTACCTAAAGATTTAGGGCTGATTTTTTTGTAGAGCTTTCCGTTTAATAGTGTATTATACTGCCAAATTAAAAATGCTTGTCATTAATTTGTGTCACATTTTTGAATGACTTTTATTAGATTTGGTTAATATTTAAACTGACTTATATCTGTTATCTGAGGATTGAAAAATCAGCCCTTAATCTAGTGAATATCATTGAACAAATAAGAGGGCCATTAAGGCATCGCGTTAAGCGTACGATGTTCGTCCCTTTCCGTGACATTAACTCATATATAAGTCTTAAATCAAGTAGGGGCCGATTTTTCAATCCTCAGATAACAGATACCAGTCAGTTAAATAATAATCCAAATAACATAAAAGTCATTCAAAAAATCTGACAAACAAACATAATGACCATCATTTTCAATTTGGCGGCATAATACGTTATCAAACAAATAAAGCTTTACCTGGGCATTGAAATTCAGCCCTAAATCGATCAACGAACATCGTCCGACTATCGTAATGTTTTTTTTAGCAATAACCCCTAAGCTCTGTAGATGTTACTTCTTGTAATTAAATTCTAATACCGATGAAATATTTCACATACCCAGTATAATTTAGTCACAATCTTAATATATAATGGTGAGAATAAAATCAATATCTTAAGACAAGATAAAGTTATTTATTTAGGATTCTGCCAGAAGACCTAAACACAATTAAAATATAATTGTATCGTCTTCTTACACTTAACAAATCAAAGTTCAAATCAATTTTGTTTTTTTTGGAACATTTTTTATTTTGATTTTTGTTTTGTAAAAGATGCGATTATGAAATTAATTTGAAATTTAGAATTGAATAGAATAGAATATTATTTATTAGCAACACATAGCACGTACGTACGCACGTAATTTGATAAATACGTACGTAGGCATTTGGGTATTTTTGATTTGTAGCAGTTAAAGTTTAATGAAAAACCAAATAGAGCACTGTTCGCTTCAGATAATTTTCCGAACATCTATTTATAGGCCGAAGCCATTGGAACGTGCTTCCAAAGTGAGCACCCTCACACTTTCCTGTCTCGTTCACATTTATACCTTGGCCCATATCACCATCTCTTTCTACCATCCCATTGAAGGATATCGAATGTTCGTTCAACAGGTGTATTGGCTTTGGGAATAGGGTTGGTACATCGATTGGTTTTATTAAAATACTTTTTTAATTAAGTTTCATGGGTACGCCTCTGACAAGGTGGACCAATGTTTCTGTATGCAGGTCTGGATAGGTAAATAAAGCGAATAGGGTTTGATTGCTCGCCGGTTTTAATGAGCCAAGAATACTCTCACAATTATTTATTTTTACATTAAAACAAAAAGATGCGAGCCCATTAAATTGAGCCATGGAAAAGCTGACAATATCCTTCCGGTGCGTGTTGCAAGTACAAATAAAAAGGAGGCGCTGGCGCCCTTACGTGGGTGTTATGATGTCACAACACCAATGATCTTGTGAAGGTTGCGGGGAGCAGATGGCTTCTTGCACTGCAGGACCGATGGTCGTGAAGATCCTAGACTAGAACCCCATCCAATTTAATTATCCTATACCCAGTAGCACAAACAGCTATCGAAAAAAATAACACGCGTAAAAACATTCGAAAGAGTAATTTTGAATGGGCAATTTGTACAGCGCCGCGCCATCTACCGCCGAAAAAGGAAATGAAATTTCTCGTATACAATTTTATATCGAATAGTTTGAAGCGCTCATGGCGGAACTTGACAAACTGATCGTACTCGATCACGTTTGTTAAGAGATTACTCGATCCGGCCAGGTGTCGGATGGGTGACCGTTAAGTGGCATTACTTCGGAGGGCACGTTAAACCGTCGGAGAACCTGACTCTTTTCAAGGCCAGAGTGAATAGACGCCTGTCTTTGCTTTTGGGCTAGACTGGGGTCAAAAGCTGACCCCATTATTATATTTAAAAAAGTCAAATGATACACGTGCATGTTTTTTTTAATAATTGTTTTCTCCCATTCGAATGAGTGGCAGCCCTAACTCGACTTATCGTTTTTCAGCGCACCGTCCCGCAAGCGCCGCTGATTGCAGGTGAGTTCCACGGGACCTTTGGTTTGGCTTGTAATTAGTAAAATATTAACATGGCTTACATTGGTAGACAATTAGCTGGTTAAAATATTTGTTGTCACTGTTGAAATTGCTTATAAGGTTATACGTGACCTGGAAGAAATTGAGTTTAGTTTGACTTGTAATTAGTAAAATATTAACATGGCTTACATTGGTAGACAATAAGCTGGTTAAAATATTTGTTGTCACTGTTGAAATTTGCTTATTAGGTTATACGTGACCTGGAAGAAATTGAGTTTAGTTTGGCTTGTAATTAGTAAAATATTAACATGGCTTACATCGGTAGACTATTAATAGTTAAAATTATTGTTGCCACTGTTGAAATTTGCTTTATACGTGACCTGGAAGAAATTGAGTTTAGTTTGGCTTGTAATTAGTAAAATATTAACATAGCTTAGGGAACATGCATCAATTTTTTTGTATCAAAATCAAAAGTAGGTATAATGCGTGAGAAAATCAATCTTTTCTCTTGCGTTCGTGCGTGCATTGATATATTCACTTGAATTTAGCGCGCAGCAGCACCCGCCGAAAACGCTCTATACAAAACGGTCAACATTTGTGACGTCACTTATGCCACGTTTGTATGGAGTTAGCCAGGAATTTTCAAATATCTCCCTAAATATTGCGTTTAAGTAAGATTATTTCCTATTTGATATTCTATCTGACTGTTAAGTGCATTATATCCGAAAATGAAAAAAAATGCTATTTTCCCCTGTGAGAAAACTAAATAATACATTTATTTTTATTTTTCTGTTCCATCGTGTTTTTATACGTGTCCGCAGCGATCAAGCTCAAACTAATCAAAATCGGTGACTTATGCATGTTCCCCATTAGCTAGTTAATATATTTGTTGTCACTGTTTAGGATTTGCGTTTAAGGTTATAAGTGACCTGAAAGAAATTGAGTTTAATTTGGCTTGTAATTAGTAAAATATAAACATAGCTTACATCGGTAGACTATTAGCTAGTAAAAATATTTGTTGCCACTGTTGAAATTTGCTTATAAATACGTGACCTGGAAGAAATTGAGTTTAGTTTGGCTTGTAATTAGTAAAATATAAACATAGCTTACATCGGTAGACTATTAGCTAGTAAAAATATTTGTTGCCACTGTTGAAATTTGCTTATAAATACGTGACCTGGAAGAAATTGAGTTTAGTTTGGCTTGTAATTAGTAAAATATTAACATAGCTTACATCGGTAGACTATTAGCTAGTAAAAATATTTGTTGCCACTGTTGAAATTTGCTTATAAATACGTGACCTGGAAGAAATTGAGTTTAGTTTGGCTTGTAATTAGTAAAATATTAACATAGCTTACATCGGTAGACAATTAGCTAGACTCGTCAAAGTCCGGGGGATATAAATAAAATAAATGTATGTAAGGTACTTAATACTAGCCGTTAGGGAATCTCTCAAGTGGCGCCCTCATCTTAATTTTACAAACAATAACCTCAATAAGTATAGTTCGTTGTGTCGAAATACGCCAAAAAATTTTGGTCATCCCATACTAAACTGATCACGTGATCTCTTTGATTTGTATAAAAAGTATTTTTTTTTACATATTTGACCCTATGTTTCATGGAGAAAGTTGTTCAGTTTCATAGACTGAACACATCCTTAAAATTTGGAGAGTGGTTACAAATACACCTTGTATTAATTATCTTAATAATTTAAATCATTCATAATGTCACTTTCTTTATGCATGCCTCTGACTGCATGTTATTATGACATGTTGCCTTTAATATTTATTTAATCTTGTTTCCATCTTTTCAGTTGACTTGTCTTTTTATGCAGGCGGGTTTTTTAATTTTTTTTATTTATTTTTTTATTTATCTCTTTTTAGTTATTATTTATTACGGTCATGATATACCTTTTTGAAATCCTTATAATATGCCCTTTAATATGACACCCATATTGCAGTATTCTAAAAAAAAAATTTTTTTTCACTACGTATAATAGTACCGTACAGCCGCCATGTTGGTTTTTTTATTTAGCCACATTCTTAAGAACACTTGGGCTGACAAGACAAATCTAACGATATCTTAATCATAGAAATCCGTTCAGCCGTTTGAAAGATATGAGGTAATAAAGAATATTACATACAAACATACATACAAACTTACTTACAAGATAACGCGCGAAACACATAACCCTTTCTTTGCAGTCGGGTAAAAATAGCATTGTGAATGCCTAAAATCTGAAAATTCAATAATTATGTAACATTCTTCTGTTGATCCCTAAAAGTTTTCAGACTTGTTCAGTTTCATGGTCTCTATCTACCATATTCTAACCTTAATTTTATATATAAAAATCATGGTTAACCAACAAACAAACAGCCTACAAAGAAAACAAATTCGCCCACTCGCCCCTATATCTAGTAAGTAAATTATGGCTAATGGACACCTGGACTGTGTCCAAACCCCCCCTCGATGGTGGGGCCCATTTTGTCCAATGGCGGCAATAAAACTGAATATTGTTACCTATATTTCCTCTTTTATTGGACAAGCATATTATAGGAAAAGATTGCGATATAAGTGTCGAAAAAATATGGAATAGAAATATTGGTTGTAAATATTAATCCTATTTAAACACTTTAGTGTAGTTAGCATGCTAATGCCAAAAATTTGAGGATTTTTTGTATGTGAGATACACATTGTCCATCAGCCACTTTTTGATGTCCCCACTGCTGGGGCACAGGCCTTCCTTATGGGTGGTAAGGACTATGGGCCGTAACCCACCACGCGGGCCCAATGCGGATTGGTGGGTGTTAATGACTGCAAATGCAGCCGGGACCAAGCACGGAGGAGCTCGAGATAATAAATCTTTGGTCACCCATCCCATGACCGAGATACACATAAAAGGTCAAAAATATGATTTTGAGTAATAAATAGGTAATCCATAAGCTTTACAGCTTTAGTTGACGGAGCGAGCGCGTCTCGGTTTCAACTGGGCAAAAATGCTTTCGTATATCCGGCGCCGGCGGTCCGACTATTATCCTCTACAGGTCGCATCTCAACAGATTCTCATGAAACTTTGTGAGCAGGTTCAATAATTATATAGTTTTTTTGTCGATTCAGTTTTTGACATTTTTAAAAATGGCGGAAATACCTATGAGAAAGTCAGGTCACAGACCCTATATAGTTCGTAAATGATCTTAAAACTTATCGCATATTTTACACGACAATAGTAAACGCTGCTGCAATGAGGACTTTTCACAATGACAAAAAACTGTTAGGCTCGATAGATGGCGTTCATAAAAATACAACCAACAAATCAACACCATCGAGGCAAATAGTTACTATTTTTAGGCTTCGAAGAGTATCAACACCATCTAGTGAAGCAAATAGTTACTATTTTTATTTTTTAAATGTCACTTTGAAAACCTCTCATTACGAAATCGATGCTGCTAACCTTTCATTAGACAGTAGCATATATATCTTAAGTACATTTTAGACTTTCAATTACCTTACTGAAAGAATAGACCATGAAAACTGATGCATCCATTTCATAAAAATTTTCAACATTGTATGATAATTGTTCCATCGAATAACTAAAAGAAAATAAGAGCAAAAGAGAGTGACATTAATATAATAAAAATTATTGTGTCTGTTTGTCCGATCAGGACCCGTCGTATTAGCCGAGAAATGAACGGTTAAATTTTATTAATCGACTGACATACACACCGCTATGTTATTTTTTATTTAATTTATTTTATTTTGTTTTCACGCTCGCAGCAAAAAACGATTTTGCTGCTAGTTTTTACGCGCCAAAAGCGCCCTTTTCGTGAAAAAACAGTTTTTTATTTTTTTGGAAACTGAAGCCTAGCTTTAAAGCTTCAGTTTGTTTTATTTGCAAAGTAAAGAAAAGGATTGATTAGTATCATAATTAAGTCGGTCGGTACGGTAGGTGTAGTAATTAAGTTAGTGTGGTGGTACTACCCAACCCAAGCAGTACCTCCAAATATAATATTATATTCCTACTACTAACTCGCCGCTGCCCCTGGCTTCATCTGCATTGATGGACAATATTTTCTGTCTTTTAGGAACAGTTTATTTTTCCTAAGTGAAAGGTATTTTTGAACTTCTTACAACGAAGGGTCACGTTCATACAAAATTTACCCCGGCTGGAGAGGAGTGACCTATGCCAGTTTTGTGTGTAACATGAATATGTGTATTTTTAATATTCCAAGCCAAGAATGCTAATGATATTAAATTTGTTTTATACACAACGGGAAAATGCTTGGCCTTCACCTCACCTGAAGTTAGTGACGATGAGGTCGAAGGTGGAAGCGCACCACACCCGGAATCCTCACCACAGAGGAACTGCCGGAACACAACAATTTTTAAATTGTTGATATGGCGTCAGACTTAGGTAAGATGGTGGTAGCTAGCAAGGCGGCCTTGAATGAAACCCTACCACCAAACAAACTGAGTACAAATGTGCCCCCTGGGAATCGAACCCGGGACTCCGTCTTATACGGGTGGACGAACCACTAGACTACAGAGGCGGTTAGAATTATGTTGAACTAAAAACATTTTATTACTTTTAATTTTAAATACTAAAATACATAACGAACAGTCAGACTCGGTGTAACATAATTCTTTGGAACATGCAAAAAAGCTTCAAACGGTGTCCCTTGAAGGAGTACAAAAAAACCGCGACCGAAAATTAAATAATGAAAAAATATAGACCCCACTTCCCTTGTACAGATGAAATTTGATTAAAAAATCACGATTATTTCACCCACACCCTTACGGCATTCCGCCAACTTATCACGACTCGAAAGAACCTCAAATCGTGCAAATTTTAACTCTATACACTGTGTAACTAAGGATGGTTTCCTCTCAAATTGGCTGCACTTTTTAAGGTTGCCTTAATAAAACAGTCGATTCCTCTCCCCCCTCGTACCGCGATATCCCCCTTTCAATAATTTTTCATCGTTTTGATCCGTTCTCTTTGTGGTCTCTCTTTATACTTAGATTAACAAAGTTTCAAATTAAAAATGCCGTAACAAATATCGGTTGTTTGAATAAGCTTTTTAATATTTCATCGTTTGGCCTGATTGAGGGTGCTATTGAGGTTTTATTAAAAATTTACGTGTTTATTCTACTTTGGAATATTGCTTAACCCTTACAAGTTGTTAGAGCGTAGATTTTTGGTACAAGGTATGTCCCTTAGCTTATTTATATTATGTAGATAGAGTGTTGCGCTTTTGACGTACTAAACAAAACATGCCAACTTTTTAGGGTACCGTAGCCAAACTGGCAAAAAACGGAACCGTTATAGATTAGTCATGTCTGTCTGTCTGTCTATCCGTCCGTATGTCACAGCCATTTTATACCGAAAGTATTAGGATTACACAATTGAAACATAGTAGGTAGATGTATTCTGTTTACCGCTTAACGATTTTATCACAAAAATAAAAAAAAAAAATAGTTTAAGGGAGGGCTCCTCATACATGTAACTAAAACTGAAAAAAAAATCCTCATACCAATACGTGCGGGGTGTCTATAGATAAGTCTTTAAAAATGACATTGAGAACCACCGTGTAGAAGCACCCTAAGTGTGCATTTTTAGCATCATCGCGTCTAAAGAGTATTGTAAAAAACCGGCCAAGTGCGTGTCGGGCCACGCGCCGTAGGGTTCCGTAGTTACCTTATACCATGCCATATTTAATACCACTATCAATTTTCGCCTGTAAAAATAACTTTGTTTTTCACAGTGTTGGTATGAATGACAAAGTTATATTTGCGGTTTTGGAAAATATGATAATTATATCTCGAAAAATAATTACTATATATCGTTCAAACCAATTTTCTTTGAAAGTTTTTATTAAGATCTATAGCATATTTTTTTTTAGATTTTTAACTCTCTTATTTCAAAAGTTAGAGTTATAGTTTTATATAATTTCTACTCAAAAAAGGCAAAATAAAAAGACCCCTAAGCCTTGATAGATAAGATCCTATTTTGTACAGCCAAGAAAGTTTTTCTTTCATTGTTTTCTCATTTTCAACCGCATGAGATTAGCATATGCATACTTACTCATGTTGCATAATACATGCATCGCATTGCCAATACGCTCTTTGATCTTCAGAAGTGGCCGTAATAATGGAGATTGGAAATTATTTGTTTTAAGTCGAGGACTTTCTTTGCTATTGTAATCCAATTAATTCAAGGGCTATTCTTTGGTTTGAAGTTTCATCTGTTTTTTTTCGCTTCGTACAATGAAGTGAAAACGATATCGTTTTCAAAGTTCGAAATTTTCGTATAACGTTAATTTAATTGTTGCCATAGGTATCAATGATAGTGATCATCTTACTAATATTATAAATGTGAAAGTTTGTGGGTTTGGATGTTTGTTCCTCAGTCACGCAAAAGCGGCTAAACAGATTTGGATGAAATTTGACACACAGATAGTTTATAGTCTGTATAAAAACATAGGATATTTTCTATCCCGTAAAATGCAAAAAATCTGAAATTCAATAATTTATTTAACTCGTTTTTGAATAAGTATAACAATTATTTTATCCTGTCTTCTGATGAAATAAAAAATACAAGAAATGCAAACGAATGTAAATTGCTGTCTTAGGTGGGTCTGACACTTCTGTCTATTTTTTTATTTCCATCGCAATGAAGTTAGTAGTAGGTACCTACTTTTCTTAGGATTATATTTGTAATTGTATTTATTTTCTTTATTAAGACAAGCATAAACATTTACATCAACAGTGTCCTGCAAAACTGTTTGCACAGTTTGACTGCAGATCAAAGAAAATATACCTACATGAAGTATAATTATGTTGGTACTTATATATGTCAATAATTTCTTTTACAAAAGTTTCCAACCAAAAGAATAGCTGCAGAAACCATTATTTTATTCTTTGTCACAGTTTTTGAGGTATCATAAGTACCAACCAAGTAGGTACTTGGAGTAATAAACGCCTGATCTTTAATAGTAGTTTATGATACAAGGTTGGTAAGGAGGTTTTTAAAACGAGTTGACGTTTTATAAGCCCGAGCCGCAGGCGAGGGTTTATAATCGTCACGAGTTTTAAAAAACCTTAACAACCGTGTGCCATACTACGTTTTTCAATACATTTGCGAGAAAACATTATAGGTAGTGCTGAAATTGTAATTTATTCATATAATGAAACTGTAAATTCTAAATATTTGTGCGCGAATTACGCAAAAACCGCTAAACGAATTTTGATGGATTTTTCACAATTTAGTAGATTGAGGTCCAACTTAAAATCTAAGCTATGTTTCATCAAATTCAGGTGGGTGGAACCATTGAAACAGCTTGAACTCTCCGTAGTACTAGCTTTCATACACTAAAGGGGTCATTTTAAACTGGTTGCAATATTTTTCTACTGTCCACGCGGATGAAGTCGCGGGCGGAAGCTAGTAGAAATTAAAAAAAACGTTCGTAAACAAAAACGCACGGCGCCGGCGTGCGGTAAAATCAACTTTCCCCACGCTGTACTACTCCGTAAACAAAAACGCACGGCGTGCGGTAAAATCAACTTTCCGCACGCTCGACTGTCATCGTAAACTTACATTTTCGAGCAACTGTATTGAAAATGTATCTTGAATCTTTATTTCTCGTATGGTAATGACAGTTTCACTATAGAAAGTTGGTTTGCGAAGTAACAGTTGGATGTTATATGACTGTCAACTTTCGATTGGTTTAATAAGCTTTGAATTTTTAGATTTTAGCATTCACAATGCTATTTTTATATATTAAGTTACTAAATATAACTGAAAAAATATTAGAAAAAATCGACTCACCCTTAGCAGCTCAGACGGGACTCGAACCCGCACCCTTAGGATTCCGGCCCAATGCACTAACCAATTATGCTACCGAGTCGCTAGTGTGAGTGGCGAAATTTTCTAATACTTTTTACGTGAACGGGTGAGTCGATTTTTTATAATATTTTTTCAGTTATATTTAGTAACTTAATAAGCTTTATTCAGCTCTCAAGATTATTTACGCGCTTACTATCTAAATATGAAATTAAACAATTTTTAACGGATACTAGCGCGGTTTTATTGAAAGTACTTTGGTAATTAGTTGGTATTTAGTTTGATTTTTTATTTTTCCGACATTTCTGCTCGTAAGCCTACCCTCGGGCGATGAATTTATAATGGCGTTCAGTTTATATTAAACATTTTTTTTACATCGGCCAAAGATAGAGAAGCTTAGGGTAGCTGACATGTAACATAGCATAGGCAGGATAATATGAAACCGAGCAAGGTGTGGCAGTTGAAGAACCGATGGCCATTAGGGCGGGGCGGTTCTGGAATGGAGACCGCGCACCGGACGACGCTCCGTGGGTAGGCCCCCGACAAGGTGGACCGACGATCTGGTAAAAGTCGCGGTGCGCCGCTGGATGCGGGCAGCGCAGGACCGATCGTCGTGGAGATCCTTGGGGGAGGCCTATGCCCAGCAATGGGTGTCGTCGTGCGGCTGATAATATTATGATGATGATGATATAATGAGCAAGGTGTCTATGTTCGGGGACCGAGGCACAGTGTATGACCATGGTCAAACTGTTCGATGTGGAAACTAGTAATTTTTTTTTGCAGCGCGTAGATTTTTTTATATCGAGAATTAAGTTTACGTCAACTTTAACTACTTAATTAACTTCATACTTTCAACTTCAGTAATTTAATTTCCAATATCTTGATTAAACTTTAATGTATAAAAGGAAAGAATACTTACAATAATTCTATTAGTATTACTTAAAACCTTCATAAAGAAGGAAAAAAGAACTCTTCATAATATTTTCCCATTTCTAATTCCCATTCTCTACACACCACCCCGAATTTTCAATTCCAAATTCCCACAGATACTTTAAAAGCGCAAAAGATCTCATCACCACCATCGATTATAATATAAATCGGTGAATTTAAATATCAAACCCCATTCAGGAACGGGGAAATACGGCAAACGTCATAAAAAGTAATAAAAGAAACTCATAAACTTGCTGAATGCGTTGTCGATATAAAATGTTGAGTATTAAATATATTTTTCGAAGTGAGAATAAGACTCCTGTGGTGCTGAAATGCTTTTCCATAGAGCTATAATTGGGTTAGAATAGAACTTTAGAGAAAAACGTTAGATTGGGATCATTACCGTGGATTGGGTTTAAATAATTTTCACCATAGAAATCAGCAGTGTCCGTAAAGAATCATTATAAAAATATGTTTTTTTTTTGAGCAACAACATAGAAAGTCTTTGGAGCAAAGGCATAACCTACGCATACAGCCGTAATAGTGATTTATTGTACTATGCTGTAAATAAAAAAAAAATATTTTTATTTAAATTAAAATGAAGCATTATAAAAATTCCGGAATTTGTTATTCCTGACTCCAAAGCCAAAAGCTACCAGAAAATATATAATTCACAACAGTTTTGGAAAAGTTTACCAACCCCATTGTAGTTAAATTTCATCCATTCTCTTGAGGTCTAATAAAAGTTAGTGTGACCTTTCTATTTCAGGCAAACAAAATATCTTTGTTAAGGCCTGATAAAATCCTTTTATTGACCTTTCTACAAGTTTCTTCGATCTGCATTTCAGTTGAGCGCAGGAAGAGGATATTGCAACGGGCCCGATGGCTCAGCTGGTCCATTTGTCACTGCAAGACGGTCGGTGCTGAACGCACAAAGCTTTGTGGAAGTGCAAAAAGAAGTAAATCCTAACTGAAAAAAGGTGTCACCATGATAGCAAAAAGGTATCACTTTATTAAGGCCCGATGAAAGCCTCTTGCACCCTTTCTATGAGTTTTTGGATCTGCATTTCAGCTGAGCGCAGGAAGAGGATATTGCAACGGGCCCGATGGCTCAGCTGGTCCATTTGTCACTGCAAGACGGTCGGTGCTGAACGCACAAAGCTTTGTGGAAGTGCAAAAAGAAGTAAATCCTAACTGAAAAAAGGTGTCACCATGATAGCAAAAAGGTATCACTTTATTAAGGCCCGATGAAAGCCTCTTGCACCCTTTCTATGAGTTTTTGGATCTGCATTTCAGCTGAGCGCAGGAAGAGGCTTTGCAACGGGCCTGATGGTCCATTTGTCACTGCAAGACTATCGGTGCTGAACGCACAAAGCTTTGTGGAAGTGGGAAAAGAAGTGTGTCCTAGATTGGAAAAAAGGTGTCACTTTATTAGCAAAAAGGTGTCAGTTTATGAACAAAAAGGTGTCAGTTTATTAACAAAAAGGTATCACTTTATTAAGGCCCGCTGAAAGGCTCTTGCACCCTTTCTATAAGTTTTTGGATCTGCATTTCAGCTGAGCGCAGGAAGAGGATATTGCAACGGGCCCGATGGCTCAGCTGTTCCATTTGTCACTGCAAGACAGTCGGTGATGAACGCACAAAGCTTTGTGGAAGTGGAAACTCCGCCGTCGGCACCGATGTGTAGTTTTTAGTGCGCCGCGCTTTACATTATGAGTCTTAAGTGTTTTTTTGGGAAACGTTTTTTTGAGTATGGAAATTACTCACACAAAAAACACTGTGTCAATATTTACTTATTTGGTGCGTATTTAGGGAATATCCATGGATTTCTAAATGCGATATCTATCGAGCTATAGTAACAAGATTTTTTTAAACAATTCAAGTAACATTATTTTCTTTGTTTAGGATGCCATCATTTCCTATTGGGAAAAACTTTCAGTTATTTGTAAATATTGTAATTTTTTGTTGTATGACTGTTCAAATTTCACACCTGGTGTAACAAAATAAAATCCACATTGGAAAAGCGGAAGAAAAACACACATTTATAAAAAAATACCAAACATTTACTACAGCTGTTCCCCAAACATTCCAAGCAAAAATATCACGAGCAAACTCTATTGAAAATCCTCGAATTGTTTCTTGCCATCGTGAAATATTGTGAATGAATATAAACGATCGCAAATATGGCAACACACAGTCGTATTGGCTGAAATATGTTAACAATAAAGTTGAGTATATGAAATATGGCCCACTTAAGGGATAAAAAAGGGTAGTTTGGCGTTTCAGAAAACGGTTCAATGCGAGATCGTTATTTCTTATGTATGTTTATTTGGATTTGTGTGATACTTGCACCGATAAATTACCAAAAATATTGCCTGTTTCTTTAAAAGGGAATCTGGTAAATCACTTGTATGTTATACAACTTTTATTTCACCAAATATTAGTAAGCCTATATTTAAATAAGATAAGTATATAGAAGCTTAAGATATATACAATACAGATGTTTTTAATTTTAGTTAAAGACTTGTAACGGCCTTTATTATAACATAATTAATCCATAATCTATTATTAACCATAAAATCCATAATCTTACATATATTTTTTTCTCATTACTTTCGGTAGCTCAGCGGTCAGAGCATTGGACCGGATATCCAAAGGTCGCGGGTTCGATTCCCGTCTGAGTATTGATCTGGTGCGAGTCGTATTTTTTCTAGTATATTATTTAGTATTGTGTAAAAATAGCATTGTGAATGCAAAAATCTCAAATTTAAAAATTAAATAGCTATTTCATCTTAATCGATTGCCAAATATCTGGAAAGATATTTCAATTGAATGTCGAGGTAATTCCTCACATTGGTGAAATAACGCTGGCTTGCAGCGTAAGAGTAGGATATACTAGAAGAAATTCGGCGATGTCACTAGTGACTCGGTAGCTCAGCGGTCAGAGCATTGGACCGGATATCCAAAGGTCGCGGGTTCGATTCCCGTCTGAGTATTGATCTGGTGCGAGTCGTATTTTTTCTAGTATATTATTAAGTATTACTTTACAATTTATTTTAACTCATTGTATTTGTTAGTGATTAGGTAAGGTAGTAAAAACATTTCGAAATCGACGAAAGATTGTTATCAATCAATTCGACGTTTCAGTAAAGAGTTTTCAGTGGAATTTTCCAAAATCCGCCATAAGCTTCAGTAATACTATACGTTCGATTGCTATTTCGAGAAACAATGACAGATTACAAACGTACCGCAAATCCGTGAGGGTATTCTTCAAGTCAATACGGGAAACAAAACACTCGCCGTAATATGAAATAAGGGTAGGCGCAAACGAGCCACTTGCTACTGCCACGGGTGGCGTGTGACAGCCACCGTTATGGCCTGGCCACGCGAAGCGGCAAACAGCGGAGTGAAATTCTTTATTCCTGATACTTTCATGGCGCATAATATCGCTAATCGTGAATTAACCGGTCAATTCACAGAATTATGGAATTAAATTGGTGACCACGGAAAGCAAACACTATTGTCGAGACGACTACGCAAAGGGGCGTGACAACTAAAACATCAATCAATTATTTGGCAAAACCGAACACAACCTGAATTAGAGAGTTTGCAAGCTGCGGTGAGTGGCGAGTGTCAGTGATTCCTGTGGTCATTTGGTGGTCACCAGTTACGTCTTGTGGTAGCTGTGCCATGACACGCGGCTACGCGCGTTAGGGCAAAACATAACCCTTTCTTTGCAGTCGGGTAAAAATTGCAAATCAGTGCTTTGCTGTAAAGCAAAGGTATCACTGTGTCTTTTGCCTTTTTCTATCGATGCAGCACACAGTCTTATACAAGTTTTTTTTTATTTGTAATTTTGTATTTTATTGTAAGCCTGAATATTATGTGTGCTGTTATTGGTGAAATAAAAAAGTTATCTATCTATCTATCTATTGTTCTGCTGTTTCGAATTAGGCAGCATTTTCATAGCAATGTATAAAAAAGTGTGAGAGCTAGGTGGTCGGTGGCCAGGCCGTATGGCCAGTGCCGGCGGTGGTTCGTTCTCGCAAGCCCTAATACAGAACTTGCGAGAAATCTTTGTCAATGACAGAGTGGGAATCCTGACGTGAACGTGTCTCGAGGACTTTAATTTGTGAGTTTGATTTAAATTAGGGAGTCGCATTGATAAGAATGTGTCTACTTCGGTTACATGAGATAGACAAAACCGCATGTCTTGTGATATATTTACAATTTACTCGATTTGAGTCAGGGTTTTGCGGTTTGAAGTAAACAGTTTAATTATGAGCATTTTAAACTTTGACTCACTAATAATTTTTAAATTTGAGATTTTTGCATTCACAATGCTATTTTTATACAATACTAAATAATATACTAGAAGAAATACGACTCGCACCAGATCAATACTCAGACGGGAATCGAAGCCACGACCTTTGGTTGTGTGAGTGTGTGAGTGACTCGGTAGCTCAGCGGTCAGAGCATTGGACCGGATATCCAAAGGTCGCGGGTTCGATTTCCGTCTGAGTATTGATCTGGTGCGAGTCGTATTTTTTCTAGTATATTATTTAGTATCACTAATAATTGATAGCGAGCCCGAAGCTTTTCGTATGTCCGTCCGGCTGTCTGGATATCCGTTGGATGTCTAGAGGTCGCATTTCTCAACTGATTCTAATGAAAATATTGTGAGTAAGTTCGGTAATTAAAGTTTTTTTCGATTCAGTTTTTCGTAAATTTTCAAAATGGCGGAGGAGATATAGGGAAAATCATATTTCAGTCCTTTTGAAAAATTGACCCAAATGCGAGTTCTAAAGCTCTACCACTAGCTAGCCACCAGTATTAGTGTTTCTGTTAGGTACATAATGTATTTTGTTGACCAATCCTGCTACCAGTAGGAATATAGATAAGTAAGTAATTTAATTGCATTTGTTACTACTGCAGTTGTAAGTTCTAAAATGGAATTATCTAAATTAAAAGCATGCCTTGTAGGTATACGTATATTAAAAATCTATTTTTCAAGAGTAAAATACTTTAAAGGATATCTTAACTTCTTAAGAATTGATTATGAAACATTGTAGAATGAGTTCAGTTATTATTAAACGATATAAAACTAATTAATGTTCCAAAAACCAATCAGTACATACAACAGCAAAGTCTTAACCCTAAAACACTAAAGAAACACCCTACAATATCGCCAACTACCCCCCATTCAGTTCTCCGGTCCCGATACCCCCTAATAACCCTGCCACCCGGGGTGGGACACCCTGTACCCATACGAAGAGAAATCTTCACTGGATGGATGTTCTAATATTCAAATGGGATACGGAACTATTATTGTTGGAGCCACTGTCGATATAGAGGCGGATTTTTGAGATTGATCGTTGTTAAGGTTCCAATTAAGAATTAACGGCCAAATACTCAAACCCACCTTAAATCAAAGGCCACCTTAAATTCAAAAAAGTTGTCAGATTTGACTGAATCTCTATAAAACTGACAGCTTCATCAAATTAAGGAGACCTTAACTAAAAATTTTAGCTAAGAAGCCTTTGAGTATTCGGCCGTCCGGATGATATTACTACTAATAAGCTGTTTACCTATCTATATTAGCATTTACCATTTGATGCTTAAATCACTCTTTCATTTTTTGTGCGAAAAGTCTAGAGGTATCTGTTTAATTTTAGGGTTCCCAAAGGGTAAAAACAGAATCCTATTACTAAGACTCCACTGTCTGTCTATCTTGTGACCTTCAATCCATACACAATAAAGATCTATTCTAGAAAGATCTATTCTATTCTGTCACCAGGCTCATGAACCGTGATAATAGCTAGATAGTTAAAATTTTCACAGAATGATGTATTTATTTGTTACGTTATCACGCGGATGAAGTCGTGGACAAAAGCTTCTTTACTTTAAAATTAAACTATAAAACACTTATTTAATACTTTTAATTACAAACAACTCATTCCCACAAAAAGACAAACTTCTGTAAAAATACAAACTTCTAATCTGCCCTAAACTTCAAGCTGTCAAGATGACGTCGACGTCAAGTGTCAAGAGCGCTCGGGCGGCGTACAATCAACTTCTTTGCATACTTCCCGCGAACGCTCGAGTGTCAGTGCGCGATACGTCACATATATTATATCGTCTGCCTACACATATTGCTGTAGGGATGGCATTTGAGGTGTTGATATCGATAAAAGGTGATTTTTTATGAGCAACATAGTGGTGCTTGGTCTTCCCCTCACCTGATGTTAAGTGTGGATAAGTCCGAAGGTGGATGCGCACTACAACCGGAATCCTCATCACTGAGGAAATGGCACACAACATTTTTTAAATTGTTGTTATGGCGTCAGACTTAGGCAAGATGGTGGTAGCTAGCCAGGCGGACTTGAAATAAGCCCTACCACCAACAAAACCGAGTACAAATTGTCGAACCCGGCGGGACCCCTGCGTCTTACACGGGTGTGCGAACCACTAGGCCACAGAGGAGGTTAAAATGAAGCGATGTTTTATGGCGTTTACTCCTTAGGAAATGTTTCTCGGAGCTACTACAAGTATGGCGGTAATCGTTCGATGTTTGTCACTCGATTTATTTAAGACCTTATTTCTGGGCTGATTAAGTATATCTCGAAACCAGGGGCGTGCATTGGTTTTCAAGCTAGGTAGGCACTCTACATCTAAACAGTTGTAATTAAGCTCTTATCATTTTAAAATTAATACTATTAGTAGGTAATAAGGATGTTTAATTGTTTACCTACCACTTTTATATTGCCTTTTCTTCACGTTGTAAACTTATGTTATGTGAAGTTGCTTCCTAGGTATAAATTATCCATTAGCGACCAAAAGCGGCCATTACTTTTTCTATGAACGAAAACTGTGCGAAAAGATACGTCATTTTTGTAAACAAATGGAATTCTCACCACAATCGGCACACTCTACTAATTTCTCCATTATTTAATTAGGTAATATTTTAATCACAAAACACAGAAATTTCTTTTTGTTTTCACAGAAAAAACACTAAATAGTTAAGTACACAAAAACAAAATAACAAAACAATAAAAATATCTCTCATTAACTCGCGCGTGGTGTCAAGAAGACAAAAAAATATATAATATAAGTTATTGCTTTCTCTGCAGAAACTAACGGAACTAAAAACAAACAAAATAAATATGACAACCGCATTGCTTGCATCTTTATTTCCGAAAACAAACATTCTATTAGGCGCGGGTATCAACACTCTTAGGACAAGGTAACAAGGTTGAAACTTGTTAAATTCACCCGCACTCGTGAGATAATAAAACACGGACTAGGAGCGAGCGGTTTGTGCATAGGAGCGAGTGAGACAAATAATGTCGTCGTCGGCTTCTCGGTAAAATTCGTTTGGCCGCGGCCGCCCGGCGCGTGGTCCGAGGTAGCCCGAGTAAGCATGATTACCTAGCGCTGTTATATTGCGAAGGTCATGTTTTAGAACCTTACACGTACAAAGAGCGCACTTTTTTCTGTGGTCGTATAACTTTTACCGAAATTTTTTAAATGAGTTTTGTATGAAACGCTCCTTGCTTCGAATATGCATTCTGGAGACTGCTTACCCCACCGTAGCGCGTAGGTAGGAATGATGCGCAAGGAAAATTTGCTTACTAACTGAGTGTTCAATAGAAGTTTGGTTATTATAGAATATTAACGGAACCAATTAATTATTTTTTACTTTAACACTAGTGACTAGTGGTATCTATATTTATTAGGTTCGTCATGAGGTAAGCACTGCCTATATGGTATGCACGCCACTGCTCGAAACGAAACAAGCGTCGTCAAATGAAAGTGATTCGGAGTTCAGAGTTGGTCCTTTGTTAAATATTTATTGTGTATGTATGAAAAACATACATCCAAACTAGTAAAGTATAAATTCAAACTTCATCATCATTATTGCGGCCTTTAATTATCCGCTTTCGGACATAGGCCTCCTCCATATCCTTCCATGTTTGTCTCTCCCACACCACACGCATGCAATTTCGGCCAGCGTGCTGCCAAACATCATCCACCCAGCATCAGCATACTGGCAGGCGACCTCTTCCACGAGTGTTTAACCATGGTCGCCACAGACGTTTTCCTAGTCCACCAATCTCGATCCACCTGGCTATGTGACCCGCCCATTCCACTTCTGCCCAGTTATTGTGTCCACAACGCCTCTGACTCTACATCAACCTAATACGTTCGTTAGGAATCCCGTCGAGCAATTTTAATCCTAACATATCTCTTTCCATTGCCCTCTGTTACTCGTAAGTTTTCGGCGGAATTTTTTCAAACCAAACCTCTGACCTTCAAACTTATCGATACCAAAATATTGATACGCATTCCCAGCCCTTGCACTAAGCGAGATATATCAGCTCACTTCATTTATCCGAGCCCGTATCTTTTGTTTGCTATATTTTTGACAAGTACAAAGCGAATCTGCGCTTGTCATATGTTTGACAGACGACAGGGGGGAGGGGGGAAAGTTGTTATTAAGCACTGCACTTGAGGCTCTATTCTGGGGTGGTATTCAGATTGGTAATTATTTCCTGTACTATAGACACAAACTTTTAAAGTAGTGATTTCATTCTTTGGTTGTTTTGAGGAGCTCGATTGCGCTTTAAGATATTGCACTTGCCCTACGGTTGTAGCAGTTAAGCTGCTTTCACAATGGTTGGTCATGGGATGGGTGACCAAAATTTGTCCTTTGAAAGCACTTACGCGGTTAGCCCGACTGAATTTTAGACGCTAAGATCCACCAAACCGCAATGAACCCGCGTGGTGGAATAAGGCCCATTCTCCATTTCAACCATTTGAAGAATACACCCAAATGTTTTTAAAAGATAAAAAATGTGAAAGATAAATGTATTTAACCTAAATGTCTTTAATCAAAATAAATTTTAAAATCGCGATATGTAACGATATATCAGATTATAATACTTGAAACTACGCACAATTAACCGAGTGCTGAAAATGTATTATATTACTCCCCCCTTTCGATATAGGGGGGTGAGCTTTTAGTTGCTGTTCGTGTGGATGTGGTTATGCATGAAAGTAACAGAGTATTCTTTAATAAGACTAGTATAATGCAAATATTATTGCTCCCATAAAGAACAAAATATTTGTACTTAAAAGCTTATTATTTCAAGTTCTTTTAAAAAAAAATATTTTGCTGTGATATGTCACAGGCCGCAAGAATTTCCACGCCGAGAGGTGTCGATCGGTCCTGCGCTGCCCATATTCAACGGCAGCAGACTTTCAATGCACGTTTAGATTTTTAATAGTTACTGTAGTAATTTTTTACTGATGTTTTAACTTCATAATATTGATTATCTATTTCACTTTTACAATGATGCCTTAAATTATTGCGATTATTAGTTATTAGTAAATATAGATTATATAGAGTCTTTGCGGAAAGATATCCGTCATGGGATTTGTGCATGGTTATCGTTTTTGATGGGATTTGCGCTTGATTGCCGTTTTTGTCATGTTGACGGCAATGTTACGTTATTAAAGTGCGACTGTAGTACATATCTTGATATCTATCAAGTCAAGATAGTCGCACTATAATGACAAAAGAGTGCCGTCAACATGACAAAACGGTAATTATGCACAAATCGCATGACGTTTCTCTCACACAGACTCTACCTACATTAATTGTATCGGACATGATTTTAATCATCATTTTAATAATACCTAGTTGTCGTATTTACATACATACATACATACATATACTCACGCCTGTTTCCCATGGGGGTAGGCAGAGTCTATGGATCGCCACCTGCTACGATTCTTGCACACTTCTTTCGCTTCATTAACATCCATCACTTTTCATACATGCCCTGCGGTTTTTGTCACTACGTACACCAGCCTTTTTTTTGTCGTATTTACCTCTACGATATCAAGGGATATTATTAAGTTCTCTCTCCTCCCTCTCGCAGGCAGCCGTCCAAAGACTGACGCCTCCGGCATAATTTGATTAATTTTCGACTGGAACAAAATAGGGTCGTAATTAAAACTAGTGTAAGTGGTTCGCGCGATAAGAGAACAGTTTTGGATGTGTCGCGTCTGGTGGCGTATCGGCTTACTCTATCGTATGCGATACGACTAATGTATGTGCGATTATTTGTTGACTCACAGAGGTGCCAGTCGACCACGATAGGTTTTAAGGTCGATCGCCAATTCACCATGGATAGCTAAATTATTAGAGACAAAATTAAATATTTGGTGGGTAAAACGGTCAAATGTGGATCCTTTAGTCAGAAATTTTTGCTAGGTCGATCTCCTTAAGAAAAAGTATGGGCACCGCTGGTATAGAGGGCTGAAGACTGAATCACGACAACTGGATTCCACTTTATGAGAATATTTTACATTAAGAAAATCATTTTTTTATAGAAAGCCCTTGAGATAACATGACAATACATAACCTAAAAAACGCCACATTAAGAAAGTTTTGTTCAACTTTGCCATCCGCAAATATCAGGCTCTACAAAATTGTGAAATCGGAATGACTTGGAACTTACTTTATGCCAAGTGATAATGTCTTGCTGAACTGGCATCATCTCAGCGTGTACCACAGCCTGAGATAATAATATAGTACTGGAGTTTAAATTTGAGCATTAAAATATTCAGATTCTGAATAGGTGACTTGAGCATTCGTTTACCTATAAAGATTTTGATCCAGTCAGCTAATACGTTTTACTATAATTATAAATGGTTATCTGTTTAAAACGGTTTTTTTATACAGGGTGTCTTTTTATTCCCTCTCCAAATTTTAAGGATGTGTTCATTCCATGAAACTAAACAACTTTCTCTAAGAAATATAAGGTCAAATATGTAAAAAAAACTTTCCATATAAATCAAAGAGATCACGTCGTGATCAGTTTAGTACGGGATGACCAAAATTTTGTGGCGTATTTGGACACAATGTTTCACGGAGAAAGTTGTTCAGTTTCATGGACTGAACACATCTTTAAAATTTGGAGAGTGAATAAAACTGCAGCATGTATTAAAATAAATTTATTAAAAAACAAATATCGAATTTCACTCCCTCAAAAAGCTCGCACCTACACTAGCCACGCGGCCTTTACCGCTCATCTTGAGGCATCCAACCCTAAGTAGGTATATCAAGTAGTCGACTTTGACGCGAAATTAGAGAGTTAACATACACAGTTTAACAAACTGCCAACTTTTAACAGCATATTGTGTGTGCGGTTAATTTTGAAGCTAATAGTTTAGAGTTAGTTAAGTACTTGTTATTTGATCTGTGTCTAGATGATAAGAGTGTTACGTTATATTTTATGTCCATATTTTATGGTTCCGTATTATTTAATCGAAATTAAATATAATGGTATAAAAATATGATTTTTTGATAAACAGACGAATTCTCTACAATTTACTACTATGAAAGGACAAAGCCCACTAACGATACCACTTTTTTAGGCCTAGTGCCTCAACAAAATAAAATCCAATAATTTTGTATATTATTTTTTGAATCCTAACGATACATATTTGAAACTATCTTTCGTTTCATGAGATTGAATACAGTTTTATTGAATAGCTAATTGATCTGAAATACTCTCTAGTATCTAACCTCAAAACACTACAAAAAAATTAATAGACCGAGCGAAACGTCTCCTTTCCGCTTGGTCAAAAATGCTTGCGTATGTCCGGCTGTTCCGCTATACGGCTGTCCGTCTGTTCAGAAAAGGAGTCCTACTACAGGTCGCATTTCTCAACCGATTCTTCTGAAATTTTGTGAAAATTTTGTGAAATTTTCAAAATGGCGGAGATAATATGGGAAAAATAATATTTCAGCCATTTTGAAAAATGATCAAAAATGTCACAAACGCGAGGTCCATAGCTCTACAGAACCACTAGTATATAAATAATATCAGTTAAAGAAAAAAACTAATACCTGAATATAGCTTAAGGCTTCTTCAGCTACTAAATTCAATTACAATGAATTAAGGCAAGATTAGGGCACAAAAATATTTACAGCGGTATGTTCAATTCCTAAGAAAATGGGCAATCCCCTTTACTTTTTGGGGCACTAAAATGAACCTGTTGAAGTTTACCAATACTTTACCTACAGCTCTACATTGATGATACTTTTTTTTATTAAAATGTCTATTTTTTATTGTTGATGTAGGTTAGAGACTGAGTAGATACTTACTTAGTAGTACTAGCTAGACTTTCTGATAATTATTATAATGTTATAACATCTAAAATGAGGCTAGCTATAGTTACTATTTTTTTTTAGTCCGTACAGTTAATCGTAAGTAGATCGTTATACAAGATGCTAAAATGACCCATTGCATACGAGGTAGTTTTATTCCTGAGCTTTAGCGAGGGAATAAATAGAAACCGAGTTCCAATGGGTTTTCGTGTCGTGTAATCGTGTGTTACACTATTACTTTTCACTGCGATTGCGAGAAAATAAAATACAATATTAAATAGTTTATACCTACTTCCGTAAACGAACCCACTCGTTTTTCTATCCTCCACTTCATAAACTTTTTGTACAATATTTAAATTAATGATTTGTGCTTGACGGCAAAAGATTAAAATTATTTCTTTCATATTACAGTCACACAATTCAATCAGTTTGTAATTATAGAAAAATTCTAAAGATTTCGCGCCATGGTACCTTTTTTAATTTCTGCTGTAGCAGCTAAGCAACACAAACGAGCATTCTAAGATTCACTTTGTGCACAGAGTATAAATAAGTCTATGATTTCACCGAAGAGATGCTTTTAGTTCCATTTTCAAAAATAAGAATGAGAAACAGTATTAAGTCGAGTGAGTTTTTATTCGTGATTACGAATAAATACTTTTTCGTTTTAGTAGGCTCATTGGTAATAGACAAGACGCGTTACGAAGCCGCGATGCTCGAAGGTAATAGACAAACATTAAAGAATCTTTATTTTTGGGGTTATTATGCTATTTTATCTCGGCTCTTGTACGTTACAATGACAGACTTTTTGAGCAAGAGAAGTGAAAAGCAATATTTATCCAGAAAATAACCTTTGTTTACACCAATTTCATCTGAAACAAGGCAAACACATGCAGCAACCAACATTATTCTAAGTTATCGCTAAGTTCAGCCAACGACACACGACATAGAAATAATTCATCGAACGAATACATAAATCAAAGGCAATACACACTTGCAATTTCCTGCAAACACCTAAAAACGAAACCACAAAACAATTTCAACTCTAACACAACGCAATAAGGTCGTTAAATCTGAAACTCGGAAGTTTTCAGAGTGCAAATTTACGTTGGCAGGTTCGGAATTCAAATCGCCTCACGTGATTGGTCAGGGCGCTAGCAACGATATAAATAGTGTGGTTTGCGCTAGCGTTCGACTAATATGGAATATGGGATTGAGTAATTGTCGAAATATTCGTAAAGGGGGGAGGAGGGGGGGCTATGCAGGTGGCGAGTCGAGTGAGGTCATTAATTTGGTGTTTCACTTGAAAATGCATTGAAATTTTACGTTTGAAGTAGCAGCCCTGGAAAGTTGTAGGTTGTTAATTTAGTATTTTCGTTAAATATGTGATAAAGTAGATTTTTTTCAAAACGAGAGATGAGAATCTGTACGAGGGAAACAAAATTCATTCATCACCCACTAGCAAATCAGTCACCACAACGATGATCTGTAATCGACCATGTTTTGTCTGTTTTTTTATTTGTTTCATTGATTTGACCAAACCACTTAATCAAATTGATCTTTTAGCAATTTTATTTCTAAACCATGTCTATATTTAGCCTTATGTTTGTCGGAACCGAATGTACAGAGGCCGTAGGTACTCTGAGCTCTTACAGCAACCTCAAAGTAATGTTGTTATAGGGACAGAGCTATACATCGCGTATAGCGCCATCTCATTTACAACATTGCTTCGATATTACTTTTGACAGTCATGGTAGGGGGGCAGATCACCTTTTGGTTTTTTCTTTGAAGTCTTTTTTCCTTTCACTCCCACGGTGACGTCTTAAAAGTTTACTTCAAATCTTTCAATGGTATATTTTTGGCGTGTTTTTGCGTAAATCATTTTTAATTCGAGAAATGACGTTAGGTTTATGTATTGTGAAGCGTTTAAACATTTTGTTGAATTTGATTTTTGAAGTTTGGCAAGAACAAGAAAAAGTTGCGCAATAAATAAACAAAAAAATTAGAAAAGTATATAGGTACCTACCTACTGGTTATTTAAAATCAAAATACTTACTCAAAATCATCTCACCAGCCGCACAAAGCATTTTGTTTATACTTTTATAATGTGAATAGCTAAGGAGTGGAACAGACTGCCTGCCGATGTGTTTACCAATAACTTGGGCCTTTTCAAGGCTAGAATGAATAGGCTTTATTTAAGTTAGCATGCTCCATCATAGTCCGCATCATCACTTATCACTACTGTGATTGTGGACAAATGCTCACTTATTTAAAAAAAATCGTTTCAAAGTCCTGTTCCACACAATCTACAGCAGCTTGTGAAATATGCAGAAGGCTTGACGCGAGCGGATAGTGAGGTGACGCGCAAAGCGTCGCCACGCCATCGTAGCTACACTGATATCAACTAGACATGTGTAGCTTAATCCAGCAGTACCCACCCTTAGTACGATTACCTACCTATCGAGGTCAAATCGAATATCTTAAATGACAAAAATGACAAATGACAATTGGTTGGAAAATTCCACCAGCTTGGGACCCCATCATTCACAAGCTAAAGCCCCAAACACACACTGTAAGATCTAATGATACGGTTAGTTCCTTTTGCAAATAAATTAATTAATATAAAAGACGGAGGTCGGCCTTCCTCTCCAAGTTTTCTTTCGCCATTTCTTTCTTGGAGGGGCCTCCCAATTTTTTGAAATGGTAGTAGTTTCAGTAGATTCTCTCTTTTTAACATATAAAATTAAATTAAAACCAAACCAAAATTAAACTAATTAAATTTGATAAATTTTAATTTCTGAACGTTCTAAAAAATTCATCGCTTGAGGGTAGGCTCACAAGTAGCTTCAGTCCCCCGTGACCACGGCAGCTGCAAAGGTGCCGAAACGTCGGGAAAATCAAAAATCAAACCAAATACCAACTAATTACCAAAGTACTTTCAATAAAAACCGCGCTAGTATCCGTTAAAAGTGTTTTATTTCATTTCAACTGCTGCTATTGATTACGTTCAGTAAGAAAATGTAAATAGAATAGGTTTCCAGTTCGGGCCAGCCCAAAGAGCAAAAGAAATTCTCGATTTTTTGCGATCTTTAGCATATTTCAGTAATCTTTACATCACAAAACAAAGCTACACTAAACCTGCTACAAATTAGCTAATTCCGCACCAACTGCGCACGATCGCGTCTAATATTGGGATAGTGATTTATCACGGCATAAATCCGTTAAGTGTCCACTGCTGCATACGGGACGGATAATCGCATGACGGACGCTCCTGGACACCTTTGTTGCGACTGCACGAATTAACGGGTGTGGAAATGAAGGAACTTGATAGCTACAAGCCTCTTTTTGTTTAAAAACCCAATCAGATTTCTTTTTAGAATTTTTAAGTTATATTAGGACTGTTTACTGTTGTTTTGTTTCAATTTTTAGAGACCTTATTTCGATATTGTATGTCTTAATATTGCTATAATAAATTGTGATACAGAGACACCAAAACCTGAGTTAGAAAAGAAACAATTTGTAGATACACGTTTATTTCTCGCTAGTAATCAGATAAAACAGACTAAAACTATTTTATTCAGTAAGTGAAAGATGTCGTATAGTTATTACTGAGTCACTAAGAAAAAAAATATTAAAATTTTAATATGAGTTCAATAGTAATATGGGTATAATATAACGACGACAACAGCGCTGTCAAGTAACGATCAATTGCAATTGTCAAAATTTTTGTGCCATTGTTAGAGTAATTGACAAATCTCTTCTATTGTAGATAAACGATCAATTTTCGCATCAATGAGCGTCAATTACGTAAAAATTGACAATCGCAAATGATTGTTACTGAGCGTTCAAAATCGACGTAGTAGCAGATCCGTCTAAAACAAGAGACAGTCAGATCCTAATGATCCCTTTGACACGTCGGATCTACCCGAAATGACAATTAATCATGACGTAACATCCGTTCACATAATCAATAAGCCATCACCATCGATCAGGCTGTATTGTCCGTGTGATATCGCGATAATATATTAGCTTGTTTCCTTACAATCGGCAGATTAATGTGCTTTGTAATTAATAATTGGTAATTTAGCTTTAGGTATGTGATGTGATGGAAGGGTTAGAATTGGTGATAATATATCAATTAGATTAACAGACTGTGCAGTTTAATTAAGGAAAGTCGAAACATGAAGGTTTTTGGGCAAGTATATTGTCCAAAAGAAACCTATTGAATCAAGGAATCGTTTAACTTTATTCTTTGTCACGAAGTTCGATGACGCAGCGTATTCGGCCTACGTTTGCGGCGGCTAAGAAACTATCGCTAAGGTTGATCATCAGATGGGTGACCAAAATGTATTTAACTCCCTTTATCAGCTTTTACGATACCCACTGGATGAGGTAGTACAATAAATTATAAGCCGGTCAGCAAACACGGGCACTAGAATAAAGGCATGTGCCACCAAAATAGTAGTTTAGTAGACTAGTAAACAATTATTTAGGGCAATTTTGAGGGGGAAATAATCGAGTGACATTGTAAGTATGATTTTAGGAATAAACTTATTATGTGTCGTGTTGGACACCTAAACAATGGATGCATTCCAAGATTATAATTTCTATTATTAATATTCCAATATTAACGAAAAAAGTTTAAACATAATATTGTAGTAGTATTTTTTTAGAATGAATGTATAGAGGAAAAAAAAATTAAAAGTGCCTAATATAGGGAAATTTCACAAGGAGTCTGGGGAAAATCAATATCAAAGCGTGGCAGCACTGTAACTGATCACCAGTCTACGTGGATGTACTGACCAGCATCAGCATTATCCAACACTTCAAGAATATTCTCATCACAATAAATTCCAAAACATGCAAATCTCCTAACAGTTACACCCGCTTCGTTCACCTGTATACAATCCGATAATAACACAAGATTATTATGGCGCATGAATTATATCGCAATTAGATGCTGGGAAACAGTGTCAGCGTGGGGCACGCGCGGAGACAGACGGACTTGTAAATCAATCATACTGGACAATGGAACCGTCATTTAACTATATAGTAACTTGTATGCCATTGAGTATGGAGACCTAGAAAAAGGTAAAATTAAGACTTGTGTAGATTTTGGGTAGAGAAGTTTCACAAAAATAGAGTCTTTAGCACTATAAAATCTATCGAGTTTGTATGGACTACAAATGTCAAAATGTTTGTTTTTGTCTGTGTACAACGGGATAGTGCTTGGCCTTCACCTCACCTGATGTTAAGTGATGATAAGGCCGAAGGTGGAAACGAACTACACCCGAAATCCTCATCAATGAGGAAACTTGTATAGAAATTTGTAGGTACACAGCTACCTATCTCCGTAAAGGTAACTACTAAAATTAGGATTACTTGATTGTGCATCTGAAGAAAGAAAAGAAATAAGAAAGAAGAAGAAGGCTAATCTCGTTAATTTTCAACTATTAAGTACCAAAACTAAATCGTTCGAGCCTATAATGCCAATATTGGACAATTTAAAGGAGAATTCGAAAGCTAAACCAAAGAATTTCAGGTAAATAATGAAACGTAAATAACAACACAAGGTTTTGATTGTATCGTCCAGAATTAGATTGATTCCCTGTTCACACCAACTAACTTATATTTAGACCTTAATTTGTTGATAAGAGGATGAATCCCAGTGCTTGGTAAAACCTAAATAGGTTTATATAGCACTGTTAAATGTAAGAAAACATTGTTGTAATTTGTGTCTTAATAATAATAAATAAATAAATAATAACACGGACAGCGATGTATGTAAAAAGCTGACTCTAACCGGATATGAAATTCAAATTCAAAATCCAGAGAAAGGGGGGAAATGTCAAAGTTGACATGCCAAACTTTCCGGGTTATGTTTTGCGAATAAAAATGTTTACCATACATACTTTCGTATTGTTCAAATAACCAAAGGAATACCCTTAACCGTTTGTTCCCAGTTTTTCTTTCAGTAACGTTATGAAAGTGTTTTCAAGGCATTTTTTTGTGAAAACTTTTACTGTAAGGCGTTTGGAAGAGGTTTGTGTGAAAGATCGCTAGTGAGTTTGTGAGGATTCATAATTTAAGGAAAATAACTTGAGACTTAACATTCAGTTGAGGAATAAATAAAAATCCTTTTGTTCTTATGTTTCGCAATGGCGGAAAACCATTTGTAGTAAATACAAATACCGGATTGAATAAGTTTATGTATAATCCTTTGTGTGAATGCTAGAATCAAACAAACACGTTATACGGAGTAATTATAATTGTATAACACTACCTTACGTGGGTATTTCAGAGAGCAAACCGTCCTTGTATTTTTGGAAGGCTCTAAGTACCTTTAGTTTGTTTCAGGCGCCCTAGCAAGAGACCTTGTAACTCGGCGAGGGCTGCTTGTTTCTTTATTTATATTTATTTCGATAGGAAAAATAACAGCTATAATATCCTTCTAAAACCTATTATAAATGTGATAGTTTGGAGGTTTAGGTGTTTGGATGTTTGCTACTCAAACAAACAAAAACGCTCGGACGGATTTAGGTTTTAGATAGGCATTTTCCTAATATCCACGCGGACGAAGTCACGGGCGAAAGCTAGTATAACAAGAGTAATTATAAAATAACTAGGTATGAGTCTTTTACAAGTTTTCACATATGAGACTTTCTCCTTGTATATTTCATAGAAAACTCGCCAAATTGAAAATCACTTTTGTTGTATGGGGCCCCCCTTAAATATTTGTTTTATTCGGGTTTTAATATTTATATCAACATAAATACATCATCTGTGAAAATTTTAACTGTCTAGCTATCACGGTTCATGAAATACAGCCTGGTGACAGACAGACAGACGGACAGTGGCGTTTTGGAAATAGGGTCCGTTTTTACCCTTTGGGTACGGAACCCTAAAAATTACCTAAGCATAATTTCACCCCAGACTTTTCATTTGTTAAAGCGCGATAATGAATAAGTGAGCGAGTCAAGTCATTCATACTAATAGTATATTCATTGAAGTTTCTTACAACTATAATGATACCCTGATAACACCTTAATTTGTCACAGTTACAATCGCAGTCGCTAAAGTCAACCCTTCACATCACACCCATATCACACGATTGCATTACAAACGACACATCGGGGTACAAATAGAATCGTCAGCCGCCGGCAATTAGCCCCAGCTAGTTCGATATGATATACAGCTGTACGGATCAACTAAGACATATAGATTAGGGGACACACTGGTTATTAGGACACAAGAGCTTTATTTATTTTATTTTATTTAATCTTTATTGCTTAAAATAAAAACAGCAAATGGCGGACTTAATGCCCAAGGGCATTCTCTACCAGTCAACCGGTAAGTTGTTAAGGAGAAAAATCGTGGCGGCAATAAACAAAACCTGAATAAAAAATACAAAATTATACATAAAGTATATACTAAATCCTAATAAAAACATAATTAAATACATATATACCTACATAAATCATACATACATATAAGAAGGAGTAGCAATGTCAGTTACGACGAGACTAGCGTAAAGAACTCAAGTAGTAGTCACGGACCAATTTTTTAAATTCGTACTTGCTAGGTGCATTTCGAATATTTGGAGGTAAAGCGTTCCAGAGTCGTATAGCGGAAAGGGTGAAAGAGTAGGAGACGAAGCCAGAAGTATGTGCAGATGTTAGTAATAGAAGGTTGCTACAAGAGCGAAGGTCACGTTGATGAGAGTCACCCAGAAACTGAAATCTCGATTTCAAGTATTCTGGGGTAAGTGGATCGAAAAGTATGTTGAAGAGCAAACAGACAACTCTGAAGTTCCTACGTTCACGTATAGGAGCTTTAAGAGCAATATAAATTTTAGGTGAGAAAATTACCAAAGTCTGACACCAAAACAACAAATTATAGATCACGTCACATAAAAAGTCCACTGAACAACAAGTGAATGTATGAGAGTCAGAGGTATTTTTACGAGACACATACTATAACATTGTATGAATTTTATGTGAGAAAGTACTTAACATAAGTCTGATGCTACAACAACAATTTATAGATCGCGTCACGTAAAAAGACCACTGAACAACAAGCGAATGTATGAGCGTCAGAGGTATTTTTACGAGACGCCTACACTATAACATTGTGTTAATTTTAGGTGAGAAAATTACATAAGTCTGACGCCACAACAACAAAATATTAGACCTCTGATGCTCATTACATACGGTTGTTGTTCAGCGGTCTTTTTACGTGACGCCTACTATAAGATTGTGTTTCGGCACTTACAGGAATATAGCGATCTCCTCAGTGAATAAGGATTCCGGGTGTATTTGCGCTGCCACCTTCGGCCTCATCGTCAACGAGGGCTAAGCACTGACCCGTTGTGGTAAAAAAAAAAATTGTCGATTCAGATGCCTTCATGAGATAAAAAGGATAAACCAGACTGCCCTATCGCTAAGCATTGGACCCAGATGCACATGTACGGGTCTCGTAAATATTTGAATTGAAATTTTTGTCGTTCGTTTTGTTTTAATGTTACTAATATAGTCTAATTAATACTAACAAATATGGATGTAATTTAATATCTGAAATAAATACAATAATAATAATAATAAAAATCGCACGAAATAGAAATAAGAGGATTGCCATATGTAACAATTAAATCATTTAATACAGTACCTTGACTGCAATACTTTTAGCTTAAACATTCATGAATTCGATAGGCATAAAATCATTCAAAAATCATCTGATAATTTAGTTAGTCAAAGATGGTTCTAATATGAGGTATCCAGCGTTTGCGGATTTATTGCGCAACTTTTTAAACATCTTGCCTAACTTGTTTAGGCTACTCCTAGCAAAAAATTTGCTTACACTAACCTTAAGCCATTCCTAAATCCAATTAGGACATTCCTAACTTTATGATATCGAATAGGAAGCGCCCAACGCGTTAGGCGATACCTAAGTAGTATTTTTGTGTTACAGCATGGAGGTTTCCTTAACCTGTCCAACTTTACTTGACAAACAGCCAAATAAAAAAGTTTTTTTAATGCTATTTTCTGTCATTGGTCAAAGACATTCTTCTTCTTATTTTTGGTATGTCAATCTACTCTCCTTTTTAGGGACTAATTTTTGCCAGTATCAAGTGTTGAATAGTTCAGTGGTTTGACAAATTCAAACCGATTTTGTTTTTTTAAATAATAGATCATAAACAATCTATCATTTCAATCGTTCGTCATTCGTTTATCATTCGCTTTACTAGGCAATTCCCATGTTTTGTCACAGCTGAGACAGAACTGTTAGTGCAAACCAAATTTTTAGTTAGGCTGCTCTTAAGCTTAGGAGTATCTTAACTAGGACAAGCCTAACCCAAGTTTAGTGCAAATGGGCATTATGCTTGATCATGCTCAATATTTCTGTTTATACCTATATTTTTCAGTATTTGGAGGATAAACTTTAACAATGAAACATACTGTCCGAAAGCCGTGTGTAGAAACTGTTCCCGCCCTATAACATATGCCAAATCCATGGTTCAACCGTTTTGCATTCGGCTGCTCGTTCCCTTTTAGATGACGTCAATATGCAACAACCTACTAAGCCGCAAAAGGCCACAATACCCTTCCACCTTCATTAGAATCTCAACCCTTTACCTGCGTCATAGGGTCTGAATTACCCCGTCTGTTACAAATTGTTAATCCTTAGTCGGAGTTGCGTTCGCAGATTCAGTGTCAGGTTGTTCCGCTATGAAATATAGTTTCGCCTTCATTGAATCCGTGATAAATTGATGCGTAGGGAAGGTGGTTATTCAATAACAAGTGCGGCTTGCCTTGTTGATCACACGTGATTGGCTGGCTTTTGTGACGTGTTTGCCTATCGGAATTTGTAATTGCGCGGCTTTGTACTGTTATTACGGTAATAAGTGTTGGTCTGATTGATTGTGGTTTTTGATCTTCGGTTTGTTGATGGTGTTGTGATTTGAAAGCTGTATGAATGAGAATTTTGGACAATCAGCATGATGTTTGTGCCTTGAAGGCGACAACGAGTGTAAAGAGTATGCTATTTTGGGTTCATTAATTTAGCGTTGTATTATCTGTCAAAACTATTTATAGAATTGGGTTTTGCGTGATTATCTAGTTAGGTTATCTGTTTTTAAGGCCAAAAGCTTTCCTTTTTTCCGAAGATATCACTTTTCAGAAATAGCTTACCTTATTTCTTTTAAGGGCAACTTATATTTAATTTCATTTTTAAACAATATCTTAACATATACTCATTAAAAATCAGAATCAGATACTAGATTTTAGTTTCCAAAAAAAAAAAATATTTATTCATATTTATATCATGTAGTAATATTTTATTTGCTAAAGAAATATAACGCTGTCCCAATTTTCATAACTTATTCGGTATTGTTATCATCCAATACTAAAAAGGAGATTCACATCCAAATATACGTAAAAACCTCCAACGCTCTATTATTAGAAAATAAAATGTTTTATTAAATACTTGCAGGAACCAATATGACGTCATAAACAAATTATTCGATGGCACCCGCAGTCAACCCCAAAACGGTGCCATAAAAATATACACCAAAGCGGCCCTACACGCGAAAAATTCTCGACCGTAATAAAGAAATGCGATAAACTGAGCAAAAAACGACGGACATGAATTCATTGGTATGACATTTGGGGTTTCGTCGAATGGTCACGGTTATAGCACAGAAATTTCTCCTCTAGACATATTTCCTCCTTATAGTTTTATGGGATCGACCCCATCTTTTATTGGTCGGCGGGAATCTTGTCAATCCTATTACGCTGGGTCGTTTTTGCCCGCCATCCGCTTTTTAGGGTTATGACTGATATTGAAAGTTCGAATTGTCTAATTCGGGGCCGTAACAGCCATGTCGCTGCTTGATTAAATTTTTCCTCGTTTCGTGTTGAAATAATTATTGTCAACTTTATCTGTGTCAATTTTTGTCCTGATTAATAACTTGGCTGTTGTTTTGATACATAAAAAAAATAAAAAAAAAAATTCTCCATGATAATAATCTTACACGTTACATTTACAGCTTAAGACTAAGAACAACATTATTAACATAAATCTGATTTGGTTGTTTAAGATTAGTTTCAGGTTTTGAAATCGTTTATAACAAAATATTTAGTTTCGCGTACAAATTAGCTTTATTGCGGTTTACATTACCTATTAAGGTAGCTAGTTATTTACCTACTAGCTAAAAGTAATAACTTTACTGATATACCAACACTCTAATCACAACAAAGAAAAAACGATAAATTTTGGTTAAATAACAAAAAATGGCTGATATAAGATAGCGAATTAGTAAAGTGCTCCATATTTCGTTATCAACACTAAGCCGAAGACAAATTCTAATGTGCCTCCTTTAAGTATAGATCCCAAGACTTTGAAGACTGGTGCCGAAGCAGTAGGCGAAAGCCGGCCAAACTCAGGCACTCAAGCCAAGAAGTGGCTTTAAAGTAGTGGCCCGGCGGCGCCACCAGTTTTTAAATAAAATTACCCATCCAAATCTATTGGATCAGCTTTGCACAAGGCCATAGGGGAGCAATATGACGTGGTATACACGCTGAAATTTTAATCATTTACTATAAGCAACTTTTACTATGGGGCCAAATCTGATATCGCGAAAATAATCAACTGTTCCATACACAGAGGTCGAGTAGGTATTGCGCTTTTGTATGGAACAGCTGGTTTTTTTTCGCGATATCAGTATTGTCCCCATAGTAAAAGTTGCTTATAATCATGAGTGGAACCACCCCACTGCAGAAACCAAATGATTAAAATTTCACATTCCTGTACAATTTTAAAATAAAATTCATTACAAAAATAAATCTTACTCACAACACAAGTAACGCCTGATGAAACATTTAATTATTGTGGCTCTCGTAGCACATCGATTGCATGCAAATTTTATGAAGCCTACGAGAGCTTACAGTGCTACGGCGTAGCTAAATCCAGATAGACGTAACTGATGTCACAGTGGCGTAGTTATTCGTGCTGGCTATGGGCCTGTGAGGGTTGTGCGTGCTATGTGCGTGCGCGCGACCGCCGATGTGTTTTGTCGCCTTTACCCTCCTGTACTACAATGAGCTACAAATGATTCAAGCATTGGGGTATGTTGGATGTGGTATTTTACATTTGATACTTATACAATTCACAGTTGTTTTTTTTTCATTAATTAATGTCAAGCGATATTCTGAAGGTTTATTATGTAATTATTTTGTTAGTTATGTCATAGTTAAACAGCAAGCGGTCGTCGTAGTTACAAATACCCCTTTCAAAAATAGTATAAAATAACTAATTTGCGTATGGCTGTCGTCAAGGCATTATTTATAAAGAGACCTCTAAGAACCGTCGTCCACGGCAACTTTTTGAAGCGATGTAGTAGCAATGCTGAAGCGCTTTAGTAGCGCGTTGGCATCGCTTCTGTAGCGCGTTCCAAATGCGACTAACGCGCTTTTGGTAGCGATGCTATTGACATACTTTTAGTTACCGTGGGCGAGTTCTCTAATGCCTTCTCCCACATTCCTACATCAGACAAGTCCAGCCGAAATTTAGATGTCACGAATACAACGCTTTCTGGCTAATGTTCTAGTGTCGTTTGTAACTGGCTGCGGCGGGGAGATGGAAGATACCGCGTGCGCCGCCGGCCGCGGCGTAAATCTTACACGAATTTGAATTTAGAACGCTCACTGACCATGCCCACTAGAGGTGTCGGTCAGCGGGTACCTACTGTCGTATTTGCATTTTAGAGCCAGCATATAAAAAAGTGCACTTTTAATGATGGAGTTGGAATCGCCAAATTGTAATATCTGCGGTGTAATTGAAGACGTTCACCATTTGCTGGTGGAATGTGCCCAAAACGAAAGATTGAGACGAGAGAAGATGGCAGAACTAAACTTATACAGAATCATTTTGTATTCACCATCCAAATTTTGAGGATGTGTTCTGTCCATGAAACTGAACAACATTCTCTAAGGAACACATGGTCAAAATAAGTAAAATAAAAATCGACTTTCTATACAAATCAAAGAGATCACGTCAAGGGCGTCGCCAGTCCATGGCTCAGGGGGGGGGGCAAGTTAATATTAAAGAGGATGAGAAAAATATGAATTGTAGACAGGTACAGACCAAAATTGTGACCAAATTTTTTTGGCGAAATTTGACTCATTTTTCTTAGAGAAAGTTGTTTAGTCTCATGGACTGGACACATCCTTAAAATTTGTATGGTAATTTCAAAATTACCCGATATATATATGCAAGAAATATAAGCATGTTCCATGGCATTCTGTCGTCTCCCACCAGCGATGAGGCTTGAATTATATATGGTTTCGCTCTAAATAGTGTAGCAAATGAGGTAATAAGATAGGTAGTTTTAGATAAGGTAACGATGGGGCTGTCATGTTCTTAAGTGTTAAAAGCTGAGTTCTAGGACAATGATTACAATGGACAATACGACAAAAAATCTTTTGTCAAAATAAAAAAAACGTTCCTAGATTTTTATTAAAACTTATTTCATTTTAACTAAAACTAAAATATATGGGTCATCTCTTTTTTTATCAAAAAAATTCTCTTCAAAAAGCAAATAAACAGTGCATGTTATTTTTTTGTCGTGTTGCCCATTGCTTAACAAGACGAAATATAGGTAGTTCCTTTATGCTGCCAATGACGTCATTGCTAGCAGTAAAAGTTATTTTAAAATTATGAAAAGTGTAGTCAAGGAGCCTGACCCAACAATCTCAACATGTTAAGAATTAAGTTACCTAACTTGTTGACATTTTAACTACTTACTAACATAGTTTTAGCTCAATGCCAAACAAAAAAAAACTGTCGACACACCTAACAACTACGTCAAAGAGAGCAGTACCAAAAGTTATTTTCACACATTATAGTTCCCATGGCGACGCAATCCTTACAGCTCTCCTACATCAAACACTCCAATAATAAGACAAAAGCTCTGAATACAAAGAGGGCATTATAAGAAGGGTGCACTCAATACTGGAGTCGAACCCGCGACATCCATTAGACATTATTGAAAATTTTAATATCAAAAATTGCCGCGACAAGTTCGCTTTTACACGATACGATTTTGCTTTTTACAAATATTTGCAACCCGGGCAGATAAACAATGGGGTTGAAAATGGCGGCTCACCTTACCACAACGACTGTTACTGAGACATCGATATGTATGATTGTATGGCGTTTAGTGTGAGAACTAGAAGTGAATATGATCGACGCAATTTCTAATATCATTATTTATCTGAGCGGGTTGTAAATATTAGATTGATGTTTTAAATATAATAAAATGTAACTAAAGCCTTTTATAGATAACTAGCGGAGGACAGTTAATATTCTATCCCTCGGGAACAATTAAACTTTTTTTCTAGATAAAAGATGACCCTATGTCATTGTATGTACTCCTGACTACGTGTATGCAAAATTGTATGATGATGGGTTGATACGTGAAACCGTAACAAACAAAGATACAAACTCACTTTTCAATTTATCGTTAGGATTTAACTTTGATTGAAGATTATGAGCTCTGTACCTAGCACGAACATTATCGAGAAAAAAAGAACTAATAGTACTCCTTAATCTACCGAGTACTCTTTTACTCGGTAAATTAAAAGAGTACTCGATAAAGTAATTTGTCTATGGGAAATTTCATTTGTGTTTTCGGCAGTAGATATGGCTGTAAAAAATTTCCATACCAAATTACTCTAATTTATATGCGCTTTTTTTCTCTATGGAGAAAACACATCGTTTCGTGCTACGGACAGGATCTTTTACGTATTTTTTTTCTCGTTGTGATTCTTCAGAAATCGTGTGTGTATTTTTTTTCTCATTGTGATTCTTCATAAATCTTGGGTGTATTTTTTTTCTCATTGTGATTCTTCAGAAATCGTGGGTTGTAAAGGCGACCGACTAGAGCGCTTACGAGATATCGCGTTATTTTTTTATTTCGCGAATGCTTTTGTTTTTTTCTCCGTTTCCGTTTTTCAATTCCTTTTATCCATCGTCTCGATTTGAAACGGCCATTTTGGGATAACTTCCATTTGTCTGCCAATTCATCAACTCTCAATTTAATACCTACTGGAAAAAAATAATTTCTGCTTTATAGGTATATGAATTTGTTTGCGTGGTATCATAGGTACCTTCTTATTTACTTGTGGTAATGTAGAGCTATTAGGCCTTACGTTTGTAACATTTTGAAACATTTTTCGAAATTATTGAATTATAATTTTTTCCACATATTATTTCCTCCATTTTGAAAAATTTCGAAAAACTGAATCGACCAAAAAAATTCTGAACATAAAATTTTATGAGAATTAAGTCGAAGATTAACCCTATCTACTTAACAGAACAAGAAAGGTTACTTTGACCGAATTGCATAAACCTAAAAAAAAAATAAGTAAGTAAATATAATAAGCAGATAATTAAAAACATCAAAGTTTGGATTACCATTTAAATATTCATAATCATAGGAGGCTATTAAAAAATATCAAACTAAATTAAATTAAACTTTAGTAAGTTTTTACCAACATTGTCAAAAAAGCACAAAACTTTTTCACGCACCCTTTGAAATTATTTATAGCTTTAATTTTTTTATTGATAGCCATATCAAACCACGCTAAGCAAAGGCCCCGACAATCCAGATATAGAAAAAAATTAACACATCTGTCGTTTTACACGAATTAACCAATACTTATGAAAGAAAAAAAAATGATGCTACGGATTTCATAAAATCAAACCGATGCACCCAACTGCGAGGCGTATCGAACATGCAAAACAGGGTACCGTGGGTGAATGAGAGATCGATTTGGATTAACTTAATCTTTTTGGTAAGACAACATTTTTGAAGTTTTTATAGTATAGCTGGCAACAACATAAAGTATTTTTGTTTTGTTTTTAAATAAACAATTGTGCCATAACAATTAACATAATACTGAAAAGCATCTTTTCTGCCATGTTCTTATATGTGTGCCGGTTATCCGATGCTTTAGAAATAGCTACATAAGAAATACTTATACTTAATGTTAAATCTGTTTCTCATTTTATGTAAACTATCATATTTTTATGAGAAATAAATTCTTTGAACCTAAGCTAATAAAAAAATACTTATAATGTTTCAGTTGATGTTTTTGGCTGAATAATCATTTTGGTTGTCTTACTATTTCGTCGTTGCGCGTGCAAGAGTAGCTATGTGTTTTCACATACTTTACAGGAGACGCAAATAACTGATTTTCTCGAAAAATTGTCAGAGCATCTAGTTAATTTAAATTTACATAAATACATATAACACATAATTTTAATTACTCTTGAATATATTACATAAATAAAATTAATATAAAAGGAAAATTTGACACAGGGCGTTATTTATTTGAGTCGTAAGTAAAAGCTATGAGTCTGAACTTGACTTAAAAACTCGCTATGTGCATAGTGAAGCACTAATCGGGCGCAATTTCTTTCTGAATTATAACACTTAGCGTGAATATTTCATGGAACATGGAACATTCGATGTATGAATGTCACATAGCTACTTTCCGTAACTCTTTAAATATTGCATTTATCACATAGCTGTTTTTACAGTATGTGTGTATGAGCATGACGATTAAAACTGCATAAAAACCGAAAATGACTAAAAAACACAAGTGACTTTTGCACGCGGAACGATGATTTGGTAGTCGGAAAAGTTCTCGGCCTTTTTTTGTACGAATAAAGTAACACAGCGAGGAACATTGTTATCATCAAACTACCAGACGCTGCTGAACCATTTTTTGCAGGAGTATTTGACAAAGCATTTTCTCGATTAACATTTTAAGTCTATTTAGTGTAGAGTAATCTTCCGGTTAAAATCCGGCGGAAGACCAGCGCTGGTCGCAGACCATGCATTAAGAGGATTGTCAAGCAAACGGTCTCCATACAAACGGCGATAACGTTTCCCACCCTCTAAATCTTAACCTACAGCAATGAATTTTTGGTATGTTTTTGAAATGCCTAAAAACTAGGGCTGCACGTTTTGATTTTTTTAATATTCATTGTAGATTTGAAAATATTGGCACTTGAAAAAAATGCAAATATTTCGAAATCTATTATAGATATTTAAAAAATCAAAACGCACAGCCCTAGTATTTAGGCATTTCAAAAACATACCAAAAATTAATTACTGTAGGTTAAGGTTTAGAGGGTGGGAAACGTTATCGCCGTTTGTATGGAAACCGTTTGCTTGACAATCCTCTTAAGTCGGGTCTCCTGCGCTTAATTTTCAACAAAACATTGTTAGCAAAACATTATTTTCAAACCGCACGTCCGCTGCGCCTAGGTTTTGTTTTGAAAACATGTTTTGTTAAGAAAATTTGCGTCCAATCACGGCTTTGTCCGAACGCAGGCGAGGCGTCTGCATCTAGTGAGCGCTATCGCTAACACAAAATGAGTTACTTTCTCTCCCCGCAGGCGAGAGCGGGGGATGTTTTCCGTTATTCGTCTCGGCAAACAATGTTTGTGTTTTTGCTCAACAAAACTCATAGGCCACGCCCCTAACATGTTAACAAAACATTGTTTTGATGTTTGAAAACACAAAAACACGGCGCAGGAGACCCGGCTTTATGCTGAGTCGGGACCGTTTTGAGACAATGTCTAAGCATGTTTTTATTGTTTGTATTTATTTTGTGTGTCTCGAATAAACGTTATTTCTTTCTTTCATTTCAAATCATTCTTTGAGCACTGGCAGCATTATTAATAATCGAAAAAAAATGCAAAACTTATCTAATTTAAATTATTAAAAATATGAAAAAGCAAAACAATAATATTTGTTTCAATATTACCGCTATTACCATATTTGCCATAAATTCAGCTGTCAAACAATATAGGTAATGCCGTATTATTCCCGTTTTCACGAACCAAGTCGCGGGCAGAAGTCAACTAGCACAGTGAATCGCATCGCACCAAGCTACATTTCAAACATTTGTAAGTGGGAATGCGTATTGATTTATTTAAAGAACCGCTCTTTCGAACCATAAACCACAAAAAAATCACGCTTGACCGATTTTAAATAAAAAACGCAGCCTTTCGCGACCTGTGTTTAACCGCTGTCAGGGCTGTCAATCAACGGGCCCCGCCTGCGGGCCGCATTTGACGATCCCTGATTTTATTTATTGTTTCACTTGTTTTTTTTTTACTTTTTTAATAGACAGATTAACAGAGATTAACGGCAGTGTTTTAATCGCTGGTTTGGAATTCTATGGTTATTTAACTTGTTGTAGGAATCTATTTTAACTATCAATAAAGTAATACGTTCTGTTCTATTCTACAATAATAAAGTTGTAAAACTCTTTATCCCGATATTATCATCAGTTACAAACAAATATAAATTAAATCTAGGGAGGTATGTTGCCCGGCTTCTTTTTTAAATATTTATGTTTTTTTACTTTAATTACATATATAATAATGTAAGTAAGTTTTCTTTCAAGAAACAAGTTCATGCGCACCTGTTGGAGGGCTTATGTCCGTGATGTGGAAGGGTCTACGTCACTACTTATAAACTCGGCATTTGGTGTATATAATAATATTATATGTAAGTATATAATATATATATTTATCTATTTATTGAAATGTAAGTATATTATATAATTCTGTAGATATATATTTATTGGTGTGTATCAATGTATTTTGTATGTATGTAATATCATTCATCTTTATTTGTGCCGCATTCGCGTTTATCTGTTTACTGTTGGTTGACTGGTAGAGAATGCTATTAGCATTAAGTCCGCCATTTGTACCTTACTCTATGTATTTGTACAATAAAGATTTATAAATAAATAAATAATTCTTGAATTTCTGTTCTTGTTTAAACTATGACACATTTTCCTTTTGATTTGTACTCTGTGTCTCTGGAAGAGATCGCTCTTAGCGATAAGGCCGCCTTTGCTCACCATAGTTTTAAGTTTTATGTTATTGTATTTTCTGTAATGTGTGTGTGCAATAAAGTGTTTATCTATCTATCTATCTGTGTCTTTTATTGATTTCATTTCGTGTCATTGAGTTTGTGAAAATATAGAACAAGAGGCTCTTTTTTGGGAAGATGCATTGCAATGTATAATAAGATTCCATGTAATATTACAGAATTACCATTAGAAAAATTTAAAGATACTATTAAATCTATCCTTATGAGCAAGGGCTATTACAAGATTGTTGATTATATAGATGACAAAAAAGCATGGGAGTAAATTGCTTTTGTATTTACATGTTTACTTAGATATGACCTTTGAAATCTGTGTTTTTTTATATTAATTGTGTTTGGTAGGTAACGATATAATAAATTGTAAATATCGTTACTTTTGATGAGGCTGATAAGTTTCTTGCGCCCATTCTTCTTGTCAGCAAAAGACGTCCCGAATGGGTGGTAGGGGAAAAAAACTGGACGATTTAAAAGAACTTTTAATAAGTCTATTTAAATAAAAAATATTACATTTCATTTCATTTCATCAAAAGTTAGTATAATAAACATGTTCAACCCACAATTCACTTTCATTTATTAGAAAACCATTAGCCCATATGTCGCTCAGTTTCAACTTTCAAGGTATACGAAAACAATTAACATTTGCTTTAAAAAACCAAATAAAATTAGCCCTCAATTTATTTTATTTGTATCCAGCTTCCAAATGTTGCATAACCAATTTTTTATTTGTGTGAAATACATTTAAATCTATGCCTACTTCAACAAAACTTTTTTTGCAAAAATGACTAACGTCTAAATCTGGCAAAACTCCCAAAAATATCAATTTGAAAAAAATGACAGTTCTGACCGCATAAACAGCATCCATCTTTGACGGGCAGACAAACTGATATTTATACGTCCATATAATTACCGATTATTAAATCATCAATCAAAATTAAAATATTTGAACTCTCTGGTTTTATAATTGTAGGTTTACTTTTATTGATTAATTTTCTTTCGTATCTTAAGACTGTAGTCATCATTTTTCTTAGTAAGAATGTTATAATTGTCAATAATCATTATGAGTGTTATAAGTCTTGGAACTATGAAAGATATAAAAAAACTTGATGATATAGTTCTATTATTTCATATCATCACGCGATGTGACACCTGAGAATGTTTGAGCATTTTTTTAAGTCCGGCCACATCAACAATTCAAACGATTCTATTCAAAAAAGTTGTCAGATTTGGCAGAAACTCTATGAAATTGACATCATCCTTTAACTAAAGGTTTTATCTAAGAAGACTTTAAGTATTGTTAACATTAAGATTTGTAACAATTTTTTTAACAAAAGTATGTTTGATAATGATGATATCACATTCCGCTACGATTGGGGCAGTTAAGCAAATTTATTAGCTAGAGCTCCTCCGTGCTTCGGAAGGCACGTCAAGCCGTTGTTGGTCGGCTGCATTTGCAGTTGTTAACACCCACTGATCTGCATTGGGCCCGTGTGTTAGGTTTTGGCCTACCCTCCTTATCCACCCATAAGGAAGGCCCCAACAGTAAGGTTCAATTGATATAAATTATGAAGAAATGTTTGGAATTCAAATTTTTGGTCTCCTTCATAAAAGGCATTTTTTTCAGCTCAACAAGTGTATTGAATGACAGGTTTTTGTATAAAAAAAATCGAACTTAGTCAAAAGACAAGATTTTACCCACACACGGGCTAACCGGTGATAATTTCATAGTTCAAAGATTTACTATAGAAATCTTTTGCGTCAATCTCTTACAGACCGATGAGTGTTTTGAATTTTTTAGATGAAAAAAGGTTTTTATTGAAACCCAACTGCTGAGTATTTGTATTGATTATTGTCAACAATTGGTGGTAAAAACTGAGATTATTTGAAGATAAATATCATAAAAACTTTTAAATATGCTATAGTGTTCAATATTAAAAACCATGTGCGAAGATTATTGTAATGGTAAACCAATAAATAAATAAGTTTAAAAAAAAATAGGTAAATCAAAGAGAGTTAGGGCTGCACTGGCATAAATTCCACTTATTTGAATTCGTTGACATTTACTAGACAATCCAATGGTAGGATCATGATTTTAAAGTTCTTGGGTAGGATAATTTGCCTGATTCTCATATCGTCGACCAGTTGGTGCACTCTAGCACCAACTTGGCGCTCTCTAGCACCAACTTAGCGCTAGTGTAGCTGTAGACCTGTCAATTAATAATAATTATTTATTTATTTATTTTCTCTCACAAACTTTTACAGACTTAGTTGCTAAACTAAAATTAGTTAGGCGTTTACAAATAGCAATATGTGAGAGACTGATCTGTACTAGGATAATTTGCTGATTGCTATCAATTTCGGGATGTTGGAAGCGAGTTTATCCATTGTTCTCCCAACACATTTTGTTTTTTTTTCGATCTTTATGGTTACGTCTATAGCTTCAATAATTATAAAATAATCAACCATTTTTAGATATAATTAAAAAATAACCGGGAAACTATGGGTTGTAATTACGTTGAGGGTAGAAAGTATTACCGGTTTGCCGTGATGTGTCAAACGCATCGGTCGTTGCGCATTGTTCCATTGAATTTTACAACTTTGTAATTTTAATACAAAAGCATATCGGTCGTATAAAACTGGTGTGCACCGAATGCATCACATAACCCTAATATGTGCCGATTGGTGTAATATTGTTAAGTGTCATTAGTGATAGTGTCAAGAACAAAATGTTCCTTCAAATAGCAGACCTCAAGTATTTATTTACATATGATGACCCATTTATGAGATCCTACAAGGTAATTTGAAAGTTTCATATTCATTTGAATGTTTAGATGTTTGTTTGCAAAAACGGATAAATGGATTTTGATGAAATTTGGCACACAGATAGTTCATAGCCTGGATTAAAACAAAGGATACTTTTTTATCCTGGTTAAATAATAAGGATATCTTACTACATTGTTTTTGATTCAAAATGAGATGGTAAGAATAGAAGTAAAGGTTAATTCCTATTGCCTTCTGCCAATGTATGTTGTTTCTCTTAACAAAATATAGGACTTAATAGGAATTCCTTTTTATTGTATTAAGACAGATCCTTATTGGCTCTAAGTTATTCAGAGCTAGCATTACGAGATCTTCATGTGTTTTATTTGTTCATCAGGTTGCGATACATATTATGTGTGGTCCAAGTTATAAGAGGCGAGATAAGGAAACATCCCAAAAAGCATTGAAAAATATTTTAGATTTTTGATCGTACTGTTGTTTTTTTTTATTATACGCGCTGTAATCCGTAGATAGTAATTTATTTCTAGTGTTGATTTTTTAAATAATTTTAATATTTGTTTGACCATGCCATGAATTAGAATGATAGTGTTTTTTTTAATAATTCTTAACAAATGTTTTATTGTATGAGTAATTTAACATAGTTATTTGATGTATCAAAATATGTTCAGTCGATGCTAAACTTATGCATATTATGCATTTTATAAGAAAAATAAGTTAAGTTTGATGATATAATCATTTCTCCGCAGAATAAATAAGTTATATTTTAATCACATAAACACGTTGCGTTGAATCAATATACACAGGGAATACGGTAATTATGATGAAAATACGAAAATGCATAATACACTTATGTATTTAAATTATTAATAAAATCGCTATCAGCGATCACCTTCATACTAAAAACAGGATTTTTTTTTTATTCTTTAGACCACCATCGAAAGGGGATGTCTGGATACACGTCAAACGTCATCGGCGTGGAAGACAGCTCTTCGGTTCTGATATGCGTCTTATAAATATTGTAGACGACTGTACTGGCAAGCTTTATCGGTTTCTTTCACTCTGGGAAATTCACCTTTTTTGTTTTTAATATAAGGATTCTTTTTGCGTGCACGTTTAAATTGATCCGGAGCGCACAGCGCAGAAGATTGGCAGTAACCAATTATAAGTTATGTTCAGATATTACACTCCTTAGGATTTTTTGATTTTTCGATCGTTTTGTTGTATCTGTTTGACGGGCGTTCGTTACTCGTAATTAAAATGGCGATTCCAATTCTTGTTTTGGTTGTCGTTTTTTTTTTTAATTCTGTCTGTCGATCAAACTTTGGATTAAACTTTGCTCGTACGTGTAGAAATTTCGTTGGAAATGTTGGATTTGGATGAGAGTTTTTGTTTTTGGTTGTGTTGGCATGTTTGATGAAGTATGTTAGATTTTAGAAGGTATTTTTTTTAATAAACAAATGTAGACAGCTCACACCAATCATCTAATCCAAAAGCAGTATCTGCGTGTATTGTCAACCTCACTACTGGACCACACCACTTGCGTGTCGTTACAATTTATTTTACACCACATTAGTGAAGTTCTAATACTAAACTTGCATAATTCGATATCAATTTATTTATCATTCGTAAGATCACGACATGATAATATTACACATCACATCAGTTCAATAATTATACAGGGTTATTTGCAAAACACTATAACAACCTCGCAGGAATAGATTTAAATAAACAACAACATTTCGTACTACGACTTTTCCGAAAACAGACAAAAAAATCGACTCCCCATACAAATGTCCGAACAGATGATCGAGTTTTGTATGAAAAGTAGTTTTTTTGTCTGTTTTTTGAAATTTTGTGAGCAGGTATTTTTTGTGGATGCAATTAAAAAAAAAAAAAAAATGGCGGAGATTATGGGGAATATCTTATTACAGCCATTTGAAAAAATGTCACAAACGCGAGTTAGTCAATGTTTATAATTATTGATTTTATAGGACATGCATTTCATAGCACCTTACGGTGTATTTTTAACCACTCTCTGAATTTTAAGGATGTGATCAGTCCATGAAACTGAACAACATTATCTAAGAAACATTAGGTCAAATAAGTATGTAAAAAACAACTTTTATCAGATCAGATAAGTAAAAGATGGCCAAATTTTTTTTGCCGTATTTCGACACATGTTTCATGGAGAAAATTGTTTAGTTTCATGGACTGAACACATCCTTAGAGAGTGGTTAAAAATACAAGTTGTATGTAGATATTGCAAGTAACCCGTGTTTTTTCTTTCTATGATTCAAAAAGACATGCAACGTATCATATTCAAAACTTACTTTGAACAGTACACCCTTTTCACTACAAAAAAACAGAATTTGCATCGATACTGCGCCATTGAACGCGCATACATTAAATTAACAAAGGCCAATAAAATTACCGAAGTTAATTCCTTTATTTTTCCTTTCAAATGACAATAATACTGTTACCATAAAAGACTTGACTATTAAGAATCAATACAAGTGAGATGGTCCGAAAGTCCGTTGGCGAATTCACTCACGATTTGCTTCGAAAAATGGTCAGCCACTTAAGCACCGATAGCTTTAAGGAGATATGAGCAAAAGGTCTGTGCCCGCATATTGTATTGAATCGTCCATCTGTACAGTCATGAAGATAATATCTAACTTTTGATAAAATATTTTTTGAAATTAAATGAAAAGAAACTGAGCGCACTTGTAATCTTCCCATTTGATGCTCAAAAAATTAAATTTTAAATTGATCAATTACATTTCAAAGTATTCTACGACCAAATGCGCCTAAAGGTTGTTCCTGTTGTACCTCTGGGGTGGTTTAAAAACAAAAAACACTTAAATGAAAAAAACCTAAAAGAACAGCTAAATAATCTATTGATGAATCTTTTCGCACTCTTACAATCCATGAAATCCATCCTTGGTTCAGGGTTTTTGCAAAGTGGATTTATAACAACAAGACGCAATAAACAATTGCGTCGTAATACGAAATGCATATTGTTAACAACAAGACGCAATAAAGATATATGAATATGAATATGAATATTTGTTAAAACTAACGTGTGTCTGAAAATCCATTAAAGAATGGGTGACACAATATGGAATCTTCTTTTATCAAATACCTACTTCCTGGCATTTTTAGTTACGATTTTAAAGATTTTCTTTTCGTCTGTACTCCAGGGTAGGCAAATGAGTTGTGCTACTGCCGATACCTGCTGTAGAACTTATTTTCATATTTGTCCACTCTATATTGTTTATAGCGACGATCGCAGGGCTGTCTCAATATTATTATTAGTTTTAATTTTCAAAAATAAATATTTATATATAGGTACTATGACTTGTAATGTAACTAATAGACTATTGAGTTTGGTGTCTATTAATAGATGTAAGTATAACTTTAGGTATAAAATGCGTGATGCTTTTTTATAATCCTACAGTATGCAATGTATCGCACAGCAGATTTTTGGTTGTAAAAATTAAATACCTTTTTTACCGACTTCCAAAAAAGGAGGTTCTCTGTTCGTCTGTATCTTTTTTTGTGCATGTCCACCGATTACACAAAGACGGCTGGACCGATTAAAATGATGATTAAAATTTGGAAATCGGTTCTGTACTTTTCAAGTAATCTTGAAAAAAGCACGAAAATAGTATGATTTTGTGTGAACTACCTCGATGATCAGTCGTATAACTTGTTTGTTTATGAACTGAATAAGATAATTATTTTTTTGGTGAAAAAGGGATACCTATATCTTAAGTGTAGTTCTTTAACCGACTTAAAAAAGGAGGTTCTCAGTTTGACACGTATGTATGTATGTTTCTCCGCGATTAACTCACGTTTGGCTGAGCCGATTTTTCTACCTACATAATATACCGACACTACCTAATACGGAACTGTACCTAATACACTAAAAATAAAAAAAAAATAAAAATTGCTTAAAATAACATAAAACCGAATTTAAAAAAACCTACCTCTAAAAAGCAAAAAATAATATTCGTATTAATAAAAATACGTCTATTGAAGTCGGGTGGGGCTTTTAGAATAAAAAAAAGGAATTTGTACTCCAGCCCCACGCGACTTCAATAGACGTGTTTTTATTATTACGAATATTATTTCTTGCTTTTTAGAGGTATGTTTTAATTTCGTTCGTTGGTTGTTAGCGGTGTATTCGGTGTTTTCATGTGAATTATGTTTTCTTTTTCCTACGTTTTCTAGAGTTGATACTTGCCTATTTATCAACGGCATCTATAGAGCCTACAGTTTTTTGTCATTTTGAAAATCCCTCATTATAATCAGCAAGTGCCAACCCTGCATCTGGTCGTTTGACGTCCCCATGTTTATTGTTCATATTTTTACCGGCGGATTGGCCTGTAAGCATGATATTCAAATTAACCCTATTGTGGGGCCCATGTAAATATCATTCGGTCGGGATATGCGATACAAACGTAAGGAAGGGTATGCATACTTGGATTAAGATATGGGTTCACTTGCAGTTTTATGGTGTAATGATTTAAACCAAAAAACTACATTATTAATGTTTGACATTAGCATTAGTTGACTTACAGCAACCTTAAAGTGATGTTGTCATAGAGACAGAGCTATACATCGCGTATAGCGCTATCTTAATCACAACATCGCTTTGATATTACTTTTGACAGTCATTGTAGGGGGCAGGTCAGGACTTGAAGAATGAGTGGCATTTGTTTTGGTCACATCTGTGGATTTGTGATTCGGTCACTGGGGAACTATTATTCTATCTATTGACCATGATCATCAGCCATTTTTGTTGTTGTTCCCAGTGCTGGCACTGGCTTTCCTGCCAGCACTGGGAACGATGAGGTGGATAAGGAAGATGGATCATAACCCACCATGTGGAAGAAGAGGAAGAAGAACCCACCATGTGGGCCCAATGCGGATTGGTGGGTGTTAACGAATGCAAATGCAGCCGAGACCAACGGCTTAACGTGCCTTTGCTCAGGAGCTCGAGATAATAATTTTTGGTCACCCATCAAATGACCGACCCCTGCGATAGTTGCTTAACCTCCACTGGGCCAGGCGGTAAACCACTGCGCCATCTTCACAAGTTTACATGTATTTTAACTACAAATTTTTCTTCTATAATATTGCACTGACTTTTTCAGTTAACTTGGCCTGTACCCGATAAGAAATGTTCTTGGTTGATATACCTCTTCTGCGTACCAAACGCTACTCAACATCGTTTATAATGTGCACAGCTATGGAATGGAATTCCCTGCCAGCATCTGTTTCCGAGCGCATACAACCTGACTCTATTCAAGGCCAGAGTGAATAAGCACCTTCTGGGCAAGCTCGCTCCACCGTAGACCCTGTCTCTGCTTTTGGGCTAGACTGGGGTCAAGAGCAAACCCATTAATTAGGTATAGAAAGAAATAAAAAAATGTATGCTTAGTTTTCTCCTTAGTAGTATTTATCATGTTTGTTTCATTTATCTCACCATGTGCACACACCTTAAAATCTTTTAAAAGATTATGCCAGAACAAAGTCAAGCGATAGCTCTATTTGCGTTCAAATAGATTGCTTTGCGATTTGATAAATCTCAGTATAAATTATAGTTTATACCCAGATCAAATCAGACTACAATGATTAATAAAGTGTATAACATTCATGAAAACAATGTGTGAAGAATCATTATGTTAAATTTTTAGATGTTAGCATTCACAATGCTATTTTTATATATTAACTTACTTAATATAATTGAAAAATACTAGAAAAAATTGACTCACCCGTAGCAGCTCAGACGGGACGGTCCCGTGTGTTACTTTGATTGCGTATTGGTATAGTAAACAAAAAAATTGGGTCATTCTACTTTTTATTAAATTTTCATTATGTTAGGTGTGTAAATGATTTAAACTATGTAGGTACTTAAATAGAAAAAATATCATATTTTTAAAATATTTCTAAAATATGATTCTTATGGACCAGTTGATGACATCTTTTGCTAAGAATAACTATAAGTCTTACAAGAAAAATAAAACCTTTACATATTTTTTTTTAATCTGTCAAAAAAGATATGTACGATCGTAACGTAACGTAACGTAACGTAAACGCAATCGCTGGTACCTATCTACAAGTTTATTTTTAGTTCATTGAAAAGCTTTCGTGGGGTTGATCAAACCATCAAACTCAACAACTTTCATAATGGCACCAACCTCGAAATCACGAAAAAAAATCAGTGTTGTTCAGTTTGATGGTCTCATCAACCCCACGAGAGGTTTGCAATGAACTAAAAATAACCATGTATATACGTGAAAGTTAAATAGATATTCTATATTATTTTATTAAATTATCAGATTGGGGTCTCTAATCATAATCAGGTACCTACATGTTTCCCCAAACTTTTTAAATCTTTTTTATTAAAAAAGTCTTCAGCGGCAATTAATGCGAATAATTTACCATAACATCAATTATCAAGGTGCGGTTAACACTAAAACGTCCTCGCAACCGTACCATGTTCCAACCGTATCAAAATCGCGTCTGTTTCCACGGTCGGGCGGCACGGCACATCATTTTTATCGTTCACATCTGAAACTTCGCGATTAATGATCCGACTCGTCTAGTCATACAGTTCCAGTGAATGCCGTAAAAACGTGCGCAGTGACAACGATGTCGGAAAAGGGTGAAGTCGGCATAGGTTTTGACGAGTATAAATAAATGTACATAACATAATAGCTTTTTCTAGTGGCCAAAAAAGGTGAAGGCATTTTATTGTATTATTTTAACTTTGAAAAGTTTTTTTTTTCAACGTGCACAATCTTTTCAGCACTTCCTAGCAAGGTAGCTCATAAGAATGGTTTTACCGACTTCCTTGTAGTTTATATTTCCTGATGTTTCGGCTTTTGATAATATGCTTCTGATTGTCTTTTTGAAATAAGCAATAGATCATTATCTAATATGTACAACTTTTGAATATTTTCCTATAAACCCGTTCAAGCAAAATATTTTTTTATCCAATATAATGGTCATCACAGTTTTCCTGTATAGTGTATAGGTATATTGTATATTGTACACACAAAAGAACAAAAAGAAAATCACAAATACAAAGAAGACATACAATTGGCGGCCTTATCACTAAAAAGCGATTTCTTCCAGGCAACCTTAGGATGGACAGGAATGGAAAAATAAATACCTTTAAAACGTTGTATAAAGTACCTATTCAATTTGGTACCACCATTTACCATTTTATTTAAAAAACACCACATCCTCTGAAATCCAGTAGGGTTCTGAAAGCGACCTTTAATTGTTCCCATCTTGATACGGCTGGTATATCGAGCGGGGAAATGGCATTCCCGGCAACTGGCAACTTTGTACCCACTATTATCGGATCTGTACGGTTTTTTGCAGCGCCCGTTTTCGGGTTTGCAGGGTTAACAACAAACTTTTTTTTAAATCAAATTCTGTGTTGTTGTTTGTTGTCGTTAAGCGTGCTTGCACACTTTTATAGAATAGAACTTATTGCTAGTATCGAGTCGTAGAAGTTCGAACATTACTTCCAAAACACCGGGATCTGAAGATGGGCAACAACATAAAAACCGGTATCACGAGAGTTTTTTTAATAGTTTCATTTGTTTTTTTCATAGTTTCATTTATTAGTATTCTTATTTACTTACTGTATTTACAAATCATTTATTAATAGGTAGATAGGTATTTTCTGAGCCGTGATAAATTTTATGGATTTCTTCAAAATCAATAGCAAAAAATGGCTTGGTATAAAGTTTGATTGTTATAAAATTTTGTTAACTTACATTTCAGAAGATATTTCTCTGAAAAATATATAATGCATAGTTACTGGAATAAAAAACTAACTTTAAACCCAATATAAAAAATTACATCACAACATTATTTAAATTTGGTCTTTTACCTTTTTTGAAGTATCACATTAAACTATAGTCTCTGTGTTCTTAAACTCCTCTACAATTTAAGAAGGTATAGCCTTAAGCGTCCCATACAAAATGTATGGACAACTTCACCATCGAAAGCGAAAAATATCTGTTATTAAATCCTCATTAGGCGTGACAACAAATTAAAAGCCAACAGAAACAAAGAAAACTCACTCTTATTACATAATGAATAAGAGCTCAAGTAAATAACACGAATAAAGTTGTAGCATTGCAAACATAATTGATACAGAAATCGGTTTCTGAGCGTTTAAGTTGAGTTTTATTCTGATGCCAGTAAGGTTTAAATTATATCAAACAATGTTCATGTTTTTGTATCGAAACTCGTCATTTTAAAAGTGTTTAAAATTAAGTCGATTCAAATTAATGAATTAAATACTAGCTAGTTTTGTTCAACGACATCGAGTGTTCGTGTTTTGTGATTTTTTGTTAGTCGGTTAAAAATTAGAATTATTATGGAAAGAACATAAGGTCCGTCTATTGATTTTTATAGATTTTCTGCGTTCAGGGGGTCTATTACGAAAAGTTTAATGCGATACACGCAGCTGTGTCCGTGCTTCGTTTTGATTGTTTCCTATTACAAAGCACTTGCGTATGCGATATCGCGAAGAGATTGCGTAAATTTGGCAGTTTTTCTCTAGAGTATCCGACATCATTCGTTCAATAGTCTATGGGCAACGATAGCCAAATTCAAAATGTTTGTTATATCTACAACCGACGAACTGCGCACGATTATCGTGGCCAAGTGACTGCGTTACGCAATTGCGTACATTATTTTTGTAATAGGCCCCCAGAATGATTCCGTGTTCGAATTCCGAATCAAAATTCCATCTATAAGTGGCGGGCCTTTTTGCGTAAGGTAAATGCTTTTTACGTATACCCGGGCAACGGGGTTATGTGGGGCTCGCCCCGATTGGAGCCATACAAAGTAAACTCCTCACTATGCCCTCGGAGACTACCCTGGACGAGCGGCATCCGGATCGGACGCTCACGCCTGCTTATGCCTGCTTATGTATTCCCCGACAGCATTGAGCAATTTGAGCATAAAGACACTTTTTGGAAAAGCAACCGTTGAATATTCTTCTATATGTCATTACCTATTTTTCTATATTGCAATGTAACCATGTGTGTAGTCAAATGTTGTGCATAGATGTAATAGATATACAAATTTAACATGTTATAAGCTCATTTCTTTTTGTTTAAATTATAATTTGTATATTGTTTCTTTGCCAAATAAATAAAAATATAAAACATAAAAATTATAATATATTTTCGTGAATAAGGGATTGATAAACTTTAAGTATTATATCCAAAAAATATAAAATAAATGAACATTTTCTTTGTCTTTGCATATTTTTTTTAGTTGAGTGAAGATACGAATATCGTATTTTTAACCGAAAAATAATCAAGATCGTAAATGAAACTTCAAGATATATTTTTATCTGCTCAAAATAAAGAATATTTGATTGTTTATCGTTGAATCAAACATAGGCCAAATTCGATAATTTGGAATATACTGGCCTTATAGAAGCGCGTACTAGCTCGCCATTCATCTACTGTAAGTTTAGAGTCGGAATCGGCGGCGGCCATATACAGGCGGAATTCCGAAACGGAATCATTCCAAACGCAGCTAATCCATAAAAATCTATGGACCTACCACACACATGCGGGATTTTTCCGTACGGAATTTTCTTATAACTTATCGATATTCCGTTGCAGAATTCCGAATCGTGATTCCGTCTGTATGCGGCCTGCTTTATATATAAAAAAAATTTTGGTCCACAATTTGAAAAAGGAGTAGCTTACTGACAACATGCTGAAAAATGTCAAATCATCTGTCAAGTAAGCCACTCTCGATTGTGAAACATGTCCTAAAAAGGGAATGATTGTGGTAATTACACAATAATGTCGCTTCCCGCTAGGGGCGCTGCCGTCATTCGCGAAGTGCCGCGCCGCGCCGTTTACCACGCGTTTCCGATTTTTTTCTAAACATCTTCAATGGTGCATATTTTCATACTTTTTCTACAAAAAACCGAAAAGAAAATATTCAGCTGATGATGATAGTGATAGATTGCTAAAACAATAGGCTCATGGAGAACGAATTGAATAAACGTAAGACAGTTACGGCGCAAAAAGCTGAGTTCCAGTGGTTTCTCAACTCCGAGTATTTTAGCTACCCCGTCAATCAATAAGGTCAGTTACCAACTTATATCTTTTTATTACACGGTTATTTATGTGTGAGCTTGAAGATATAGCTTTTTTATGCACAACGGTGGCGGATCCAGGATTTTGGTTTGGGAGGGGAGGGCAGGCTTTACCAAGGTAATCAACAGATTTGTTGGGGTAGACCCAAATGATTGGCTATCTTATCTCTAACTGCAGGAACACAACAATGTTTAAATTGTTATTACGGCGTCAGACTTAGGTAAGATGTTGGTAGCTAGACAGGCAGACTTGAAATAAGCCCTACCACCAACCAGACCAAGTACAAATGTACCCCCTCTTGGGAATCGAACTCGGGACCCCTGCGTCTTAACGGATGGGTGAACCACTAGACTACAAAGGCGGTTAAAAGCTTCCTTACATCATTTCCGCTATCGGTATTGAAATAAACGTTCATTCATCTTTAACTTGAACTGTTTCGTTTGCTAAGAGAAATCACAATAAAATGCACAATAATAATTTTGTAATGAGTGTGGCTGTGGAGCTCGGTGGCGCAGTGGTTTAGCACCTGGCCCAGCGATTGCGGAAGTTAAGCAACGTTCGCAAGGGTCGGTCATGGGATAGGTGACCAAAAATTTATTATCTCGAGCTCCTCCGTGCTTCGGAAGGCACGTTAAGCCGTTGGTCCCGGCTGCATTTGCAGTCGTTAACACCCACCAATCCGCATTGGGCCCGCGTGGTCATCCTCCTTACCATATAAGGAAGGCCTGTGCCCCAGCAGTGGAGACATCAAAAAAATGGCTGATGGACAATGAGTGTGGCATAGAAAATCCGTCATTCTTTGCTTGTTATTAAAAAATCGCGCAATTAAATAGTGACGTAAGCTTGTGTTACTCTCAGAATGTCACTCCTTGTTTTCTTGGACCATAATGTACCTATTGTAAAATCTGCACGTACAACAAAACTCCCACGATTGATGTGGCCAAACAAAGAGTATCAAACCAAAAAGTATTCATATACATCATTTTTCGCGCGCATAAAAAAGATACAGTGACAACACAAAGCAACCTTTTCTTACCACAAAAAAGTTTTCGTGGGCCAAGCGGGCATTTTTCCCTTTTTCCTAACAAACAGACCGCAGCGTTTAAAATAAAAAAAAGTTCCACCGACGCCGACAAAGGAGTTTTTATACTTTTTTTCTGTTATTCTATATTTGAAATATTAAGGGACATCGTTAGCGGTTACCATTCGTTGAATATCTGAAATATTTTCGCGAAAACAGGTTCGTTAATTTTTTCAGAGTTATCTCCTAAGTGGATGTTTGAAAATAAAGTTTCTTATTGTTTTTCAACGTTTGGGGCAAAGGGATGTTTGCAACTTTCTGAAAGAGCTTTCGGTTTTTTCTCTGTTGTCTCTGTTACTGTACTTACACTTGAGAGCAACGAAATGGGCTCAGCTTAATTTATTTCAACCTTTTCAGCACATAATTATTAAGTTATGAAAAGTTAATATTAAAATCATCACGATTTTTAAAATCCTTAATTGATCTTTCAAATATCAATTTTAATTAATTATCGACCTAATTCAAAAGGATTTTCAGCACAGAATCATGTTTTGTAAAGAATTAAAATTAGTACGATTTTAAAACTCCTTTTGATCTTTGAGATACATTAAATTATCACAAAATTGATTCGATCTAACTCAAAAGTATTTTCAGCACAGAATCAAGTTATGTAAAGAATTAAAATTAGTACGATTTTAAAGCTCCTTAATAATTGATCTTGGTGATAAATTTCATTAAAATATCACAAAACTGAATCTAACTCAAAAGGATTTTCAGCAAAGAGTCAAGTTATGTAAAGAATTAAAATTAGTACGATTTTGATCTTGGAGATAAATTTCATTAAATCATCTCAAAATTGATTCGATCTAACTCAAAAGGATTTTCAGCACAGAATCAAGTTATATAAAGAATTGAAATAAGTACGATTTTAAAACTCCTTAATTGATCTTTGAGATAAGTTTCATTAAGCTATGACAAAACTCATTAGATCTAACTCAAAAGGATTTTCAGCACAGAACCAAGTTTTGTAAAGAATTAAAATTAGTACGATTTTGATCTTGGAGATAAATTTCATTAAATTATCACAAAATTGATTCGATCTAACTCAAAAGGATTTTCAGCACAGAATCGAGTTATGTAAAGAATTAAAATTAGTACGATTTTAAAGCTCCTTACCTAATTAATCTTGGAGATAAATTTCATTAAAATATCACAAAACTGAATCTAACTCAAAAGGATTTTCAGCAAAGAGTCAAGTTATGTAAAGAATTAAAATTGTTACGATTTTAAAGCTCCATAATTGATCTTTGAAATATCAAATCCATTAAAATATCCCTTGGACGAATTAACCATAATTGTCCCAACTGATTCGATCTAACTCAAAAATAATCTGGCTGAGTCGATTTTTTTGCACTCAAGTACGCACGATACGAAGATTACGAAGTGATTCAGGAAATACAAGAAATAATATGAGTGCGTTTGAAATGAGTAGTATATCAATTGATTTATTGTTTTTTTAGTTTTTAGGCATTCACAATGCTATTTTTATATTAAGTTAATTAATATATTAGAAAAAATACTAGAAAAATTAGACTCACCCGTAGCACCAGCACCTCAGACGGGACTCGAACCTGCCTTCGGGATTCCGGCTCAATTGCTACCGAGTCGCTAGTGGAAGCAGCGAAATTTTCTAGTGCTTACTTTTATTTTAGCTGTAAGCCAGCGTTATTTCATCAATGTGAAAAATTACCTTCGACATTCGAATGCAACATCTTTACAGGCCTTCTACACCGTTAATCTTACTAATATTATAAATGTGAAAGTTTGTGGGTTTGGATGTTTAGATATTTGGATGAATCACGCAAAAAAATTATTTGCAATTTTAATATTGTAGTTGCTTCTATATACCTATACGCATGAAGTCTTCACCTATAATTGTAATAGCATTATGCTGAATTCTCCTAAGATTATGTCCTTGTCTATTGCTTGTGTCAATGTTTATTATGTAGGTGATCAATAAAAATTGTTACTTAATATAACTGAAAAAATATTAGAAAAAATCGACTCACCCGTAGCGGCTCAGACGCTACGGGTGAGTCGATTTTTTCTAATACTTTTTCAGTTATATTAAGTAACTTAATATATAAAAAATAGCATTGTGAATGCTAAAATCTAAAAATTCAATAAAAATTGTTTTTAATTGAATTTGGTTGGAATTGGGCACACAGTAGATAGCCTAGATTAAAACATAGGATACTTTTTATCCCGATATTCCCACGGGAACGGTAATCACGCGGGTGAAACTGCGGGCAGCGCCGCTAGTTTTTAAGTAAGTGTATATAAAAATGAAAAGGGGATTTCAGACCACGTGAATATACAACTTTTACTATGGGGCCAGCCACGGAATCGCGGATATTGTACTTTTCTATGGAACAGCTGATTTTTTTTTCGAGATTCCGTGGTTGGCCCCATAGTAAAGGTGCGGGCACATTTGTCTGACGCCACGTCTTAACACGTGTTAACACGCCGTCAGATGACATCGGTTTTCATAGTAAATTCATAGTAAATGTATGCACTAGGATCACACTTATCTGATAACACGTCCATACAAATACGGCGTGTTAAGTTAAGACGTCGCGTGAGACAAATCTGCCCGCACCTTAAAATTGTTCATTCACGTGGTCTGGGGGTCAAGTCTGCTAATGTTTTCGTCAAAATCGTAGTTCGATGGTGTTTGAATGGCAATGCTTTTTGACACAGTTCTTGTTTATTAAACCCAAAACCGAAACACATTGTGTTTCTTAAACCCAAAACGGAAACATATTGTGTTTCTTAAACCCAAAACGGAAACATATTGTGTCTTGATTTTGGGTTTAAGAAACAAGAACTGTGTCAAAAAGCATTACCATTAGAACACCATTGAACTACGATTTTGACGAAAACATTAGCAGACTTGACCCCCTGAAATCCTCATTTAATTTTTAGATATATTTAAAAATTAACCGTGTATATTTCCAAGGCATAAAGTGAGCAGAACGGCAACATCGCATGTGGTCAAGCACATGGTATATTAAAATTACAATTATTATTTAATTTATTATCTCTTTTTTATATATTGTCTATGTTTAAACTAGTTGTGAATTGTGATGTAAGATTATTTCAATGAAGGTTTTATATTTATTGTTAATATTATTTATTTCTTAGGACATAGGGTTTGAGTCAAATTGTTTGAACTTCTCGGGGGTCCTTTAGTACGAGGAGCATTTTGATCTAGGCCTCATCTAGCAATGATTCTTAGATCATTGGAAAGGTCTTTAAATTTCTTCTTTTTCCTCTTCTTATCCCATTATCTGGGTCGGGTCTCCTCACTTTCCTGCGCCAGGTCGTACGATCGATGGCTGTCGGTTTAGGCAATTGGGCTTTCTTGAGGTCTCTTTCGATATTCTTCCACCAAGTTGCAGGTGGGCGGCCTCTGCCTTTCTTTTGTTCTGGTAGGTTCAATGCAATTTGTACCACATGATCTTTATCCCTTCTTTGCACATGTCCATACCAACGAAGACGATTTTCGGAGATTTTATCCGTAATTGGTGCAACTTTGAAGCTTCCTCGTATATATTCATTACGGATTCTATCTAGCCGGGTTACACCTCCTGCCTATCTAAGCATCTTCATTTCGTTTGTATGAACTTTTTGTTCGTGTGTCTTTTTGGTAGTCCAACATTCAGTCCCATACAACAGTGCCGGTCTTTAAATTTGAAACACTTTATTATATAACAGCAAACGTCAACTAGGACTTTTGTAATTTAGGAGTTATATTATAACGCTCTGAACTCGACCATATTTTATAACACTAATGACCTAAAACTTCGAAAATATTAATAATTGATAGAAAGTATGTTTACAGCAAATATTTGACATATGCTAACCTTTTTAATGATATCATTCATTGCTAGAGGTAGGCGTAGATCAAGTCCCATAGACAATGAACCAGTTTTATACTTTAAAACCCTATAAAAACTCCAAAAGTACCAAAAAAAGTTTTGTTCAAATCGGTGCAGTACCTAGTTTAAAAGTTATGCGCGTACATACAAACAAACAAACAAACAAACAGACAAAAATTCCAAAAACTATTGTTTTAGGTTCAGTATCATGTACTTAACATGTAGCAATTACTTTTTTGAAAAAATATTGAATGTACAGAATTGGCCTCGTTACGATTTTATTATATGTATAGATTGCCAGACCTTAGTAAAAGTTTCTGGAAAGTAGATCCAAATATTATACCTAGACGAACAAAATACCTACCTAGGTGATTATACTCGTATAGCAAAGGTTTTGGTAGGTACCGTTGTTTTATAATAATATTTGAATGTAAAATGAAAACCAAAGTTTTTACTTGTCTTTTGAAAAAGAAATACAGAAGCTTGGAAAACTTTTTTTTAATTGTTGTGATTTACAAAACAGTAGCTAAACATAACGATATAATATTGAAATTAATTGAATAAAAATCTCAAACTTTAACAAACAGAAGTCTTAGCAAATTCGAAATAAAAGGAGCTATGTTTGAGTAATTATTATTTGGAAAATTATTCTTTAAACTTTCTTCTTAAACAAAGGACGTAACTGAATTCGAACGCGTTCGTTAATAAATGCCTTGAGGCAATTAAAAAATGGCCCTTTTAAGGAATCAGGATAAAAAAGGCCGTGACGCCTGCGGCCTCATCAGCCACAGAACAGAGTGCGTATCCAAATAATTACACGGAGGAGCAATGATTGAAGGATCTTCACTTTTCGACACAGAGTAAAGTCATGCAGAGACAAAACAAGATATACAATTAACGAAAACCCTGGCAGATCCAAGGGCGTCTTCAAGGGTGGACAGGGGGCAGCTGCCCCCCCCCCCCCCCCTAGAAGCTAAAAAATGTAGCTAACTGCAAAATAAAAGACCTAAGGCCGTGCAATTGACTTGCTTTTCCGATAAAACCCGCCCCATCTCAAAACTTAAATAAATTCACTTGGAGTTCTTGACTGTCTCATCCCCTTTAAATTGCCCCCCCCCCCCCCCTGGACCATGGGCTGGCGACTCCCTCAAATGATAGTATTGCTTAAACTCTTAGAGCAAGGCGGGCTGCTTAAGGAAGCCGTGTTGCTCTATGCTTAAACTGAACACCATTCTCCATGGAACATATAGGTCGAAAAACGAAAAAAGTCATACTCCCATATAAAATGTATTGGTCAGCTGACCGACTTAATATGGAAAGGCAAAAATAAATATCGCTTTTCGACCTAATGTTCCTTGGAGAATGTTGTTCGGTTTTAGTTATCGTTGTATATTAATTTATTTCTTTTACCAAGATATTTTGCAAAGCCAGCACTTTTAAAAATGTAAAAAGACTGAGAACCAATTTCACCATCGATTTTAAACGCGATTAAGTCGCCGTCTTGGTAAAATTGTCACTGTCATAACAACAAAGGAAAGTTTGTAACAAAAACTGTAAATTACCAAAAGATACCTCGCAAAATCGATATGAATTAATAAGAGATAAACTCAACGTTTTCTTATCAGTTAAAAAAGTCTGGAACGGGATGGTTGGAAAAATAGATGATTCAAAAGCGCTTAATTTCTAAGTTTTTTTGAATAAAGATTTGAGAGACTTTGACTTTGTTTAAACTAGATTACACTGAACTTACGGAACGAAGAACGGGAAACATGTTACATATCCAACAATGATGTTCATATCCAAGAGGAAGCATAAATGTAAGTAATAAAAACCTCAATTCCATACAACAACTGAATATTTCACTCGTCAAACTTTCTCATTTAAATTCATAAAATCACAAGAATGCCGTAAGCATTCAACGTAAACAATAAAATTCTGCATTACTGATATTATCTCCAACAATGTCGTTATTCCCAACCCACTGAGGCCATCTGGTCAAACCATTACAGCTACTCTATAAGCTCGAAACAATTGTACAAGCAACACCTGTTTACGCCAAGATCGTTCAAAAACAAGAAATCTGCTTCTCGAAAACGACCAGTTAAATTTATTACTAACCTTATCAGCTGCATCTGAAACTGGTCTCATTACACGCTGTTTAAGTTTGTACTAGTCGATATAATGTACCAGCCTTCCGAGAAACATTGACCACTGAACAGATCATCAATGTGATCAATCGAGTGTGAGTCTTGCTGTCCCTTTCTTATTGACGCGTGAATATGGACGCAGCCAAAGTGTGAGTGAAACGAATATAGACACAATAAGCCACGCCCCTATCGATCTGATAATGAGAATGGAACTCGTTCTGTGCGCCAGCGCATGATTCTGATCTCGTCATGAACGTTTCGCGCGTGTTCCTTCTTGTATCAAAATTATCTTTATGGCGAGAACCGTGGGAGCAGTAAATCCCTCTTTTAAAATGTTTATTGCCAAATGAACTATAATTATGCACGATTTGATGTCTCTGCGTGCTTCATGAAATTTCTGCGCGGCGAAAAGTTTTACGAAACATTTAGTCAGTCTTGACAGGTTTGTGAAGCTTTTTTGTGTGAACCTACCTATTCCTAATATGGAAGTTAAGCTTGTTTTGTTCAATAACAAATTTCCTATTCTTAGTTTAATTTTATCGAAATTAATTTCTTTTCTTTAGATTTTTGCTGTTACCTACATATTTGAATAAAGCGGAAAATTCTGCAACTTTCATCAATAGTATCAATGTGTCAGGAAACAAGGTTATTAGAATAAAGAGTGACAAAAAAAAATATAAGCATGTTGTTTTATAACTGCTTATATATTAAAATAGTTCCAAACAGCGTTTAATCACTGATGTTCCATTAATAAAATTCCTTGTACCTATATTATACAAAGTTCTGCCTCCCGCCAATGGATGTCGCTACTTACCTCAAATTCGACTCGTCAACTCACGCGCAAGTCCCATTAACGCCATCTCTTGGCATGTAGCATAAAACAGTACAACCACTCACTCCTGACCTCCGATATTAGCTATACACAAGCCTTCTATATGTTAATTCCTGATCAAACAGGTCTTTTTATAGTGGTTAATAATAATTCGATTTTAATAGTAGGTAAGTCATTTGATATATAGCGATCGACTGCATACTGGTTCAGAATAACTCTTATAAAGAGTGATTACTTGAATGATGGCCGATAATTCAGTTTGGACATTTTAAAGTATGGGTGGAGATTTGTGATTATTATGTGGATCTTATGATCGTTTGGCTATAGCGCTTGATGCGAAGATAATTTACATATAGAACTGGAAGTTTAAGACCAGATAATGGTTAGATTGATAGAACAACATGTAAAATATGAGGTCTGCTTTTGTTGATGCCGTGTTTTTAACACGAAAATAGAAAAAATTCTCTGATGGGACAAACATTAAGCCAATTATAGAATTTCTAGATAAATTAATATGGAACACCACAACAAAATACTTGATTATATCTCATTCATGATTATTTCTACATATAAAAGGAATCATTTTTAAATTAGCAGACAAAATTATTGTGTCTTAGGTACTTCATTTAAAACTTTTCACTGTTCAATCTTGAGAATTTGTAATTTGCTGTCATCGACTGACTTTTTTTGCATTTCTATCTCTTGTTACGACTTGATTTGATTTGGGATTTTTTGTTACCACTTCTCCTAATGTGGGAAGACACACGCCCACAATTTTTGTATCGTTGGGGTCGATCGTCTCTCGACAGCACTGGGATTTTAGAATAAAAAAAATCGAATAGGTATCTACCCATCGAGTTCTGATAGGTACCTATTTTTGTGTTAATGATATTTAAGATAGTATGGATGAAGTTGATTGATAATTGAATACTAAAAAGCATCAACACACTCTTATCCTTACACACACAAGAGGTCATGCTAGGAGTGGAGACATCATTGTATGTTAACAGACCAGTTAACAACACAAAGAGTTGAAACGTCAGGAAATTGGGCTGTAGCAGAGTTGTTGATTGCTTCATTATGCCTTGAAACCAAAAAGGAAGAAACAACCATTTTTCTAAATATCTCAGTCTAAAGTGAGAACTTTTTCGAGAAAGAAAAATCTAACTATAAAGGTCCAGTCTTTTTTGTATACAAGAGATTATTTCAAGAATTAGAAGAATCATGTGTGTGGCTTGCACATTTAGTTTTCATGGCATCACCATAGCTAAGGTCTCGGGTTCAATCTCCAGCGGGGTCAATTAGAAATATTAACTGTTCTATATTGTATAACCTTAGTTATTTACGAATTTCGAAACGCAATCTTTAGTTACTTTGGGATCAAAGGAGCGCATTTAGTTCCTTACGAGCTTGCGAATGTCGCAAGCTCGCAAGGAACTAAATGCGTTACACCCTAATGTAAGTTTACTTTTCACAATCCATTGAATATACACCATACATACCTATAACAGTTTTTAAAATAGAGTTGTAGTCATTAAGTTGTAGACCAGTTGAAATGGAAAATAACTGTGAACGCCCTCTGTCTCATCTACGGGACATAGGAAAATAAGTAGTCCTCATTTTGTAGTTAGCTTAAAACTATCCAGAATCATGAAGGACATCTCGAAACACACACCAAACATCCTAATTCCAGAACCAATAATGTATTATTCAGTTTTAAAACGGTGATGATTGACTTCCTAGCGTGGGTGTAGGATTAAATTAACAAGATTAGATTGATCTTAATGGGTGTGAGACGCGAGAGGCGTCGAATGCTATAATTAGTGAGTCACCTCTATCGGGACAAGTTTAGTTTTAGTGTCAGGTTATTGGATGTTTCCGTCTTTATTTAACTAAGTATTTGTTCGGTAATAAGCTAAACCACTCTTGTAACATGAGGCAGAACAAACAGAGACAAAGTCAAATAATATTTACCTGTGTAATTTGAAACCGTAAAATTTCATACTATCTATCACGATTGCTTTAAGTCGACAATATCTCTACATCCATTATTGGTTTACAAAGGTAGTTGTCACAGTGCCGTGCCTTGCCAAAGCAATGTATGTCGAATTGAAAGCGTTTGTTGTAGATTATAATTAAGATCCTGATTTTTCAAAAATAAAACCAAAACTCTTGATTATAGACGATTCACCATACGACGTCTTACATACAATACCTACATACATATCTCACAAAAATCCCCTAATCAATCAACTTAATTAAACAATCAAATCTTTCTTCTTCTCATACAATTTGTCCATGATAGTATAAAGTATCCAAGTGTCAAGCGCGAGTCTAATTATATTTCTCACAATGTACTATCATCCCATCATCTACTATCGAAGAAAATGATAAAGGAATCAATTTGTCATCTCGAAATTCAAGCTTGGCTTTAGAAATGATATGTGGAATTAATGATGATATAAAAACACCTTTTGTGTGTATGGAATCGACAATGTGGTTGTAGTTTGATGTTGACGAATTGTGACTTTCATATGAACAGAAACATTGAGACGTTTTGTATTGAATAAAACATAGTAAATGGCGGGTGTTCAGATAAAGTATTTTTATAGATCACAAGCTTTTACCTTTTAGCATTTAGGCAGCTTTTTAAAGAAAGTAAGAATAATATTTCTAGCAATAATGGTGACCATGCACTGGAAAATGGTTCGTGGGTAGCAGTGGCGAGGGGTGAAATTATGGCAAACGTGAGCCCTTCTACAATAATGTTATGATCTGCGCAGTGGATCGGTGAGGTGGGATTACTAAAAGGTAAGCCGATGGCAGTCGGCTTGTATGCACCTTTCAACACTGGTGGAGAAGACAAGGTAGACGATCTGATGAAGGTCGCGGAAAAATAACTCTGATATCTGTTTAGATGGACTAAGAACAAGTCGTACCACAAATTAAACCAACTCCGAAAATCGAAACCATGCCTGCCGAAGATGAGATAGGCGAACAAAAACAACAACAACAAAGCTACGATAAAACAAATCAAAATAACTCATTCTAACAATCATAATAGGTCACGAAGAAAAGTTACTTATTACGAAAATAATATGTCTAATCTACATTCAAAATAATCTATAATCAACACGTTTTTATTAGGTTGCTTTCTCGTTTGTTTGTTTTTTATAAGTGTTATGCCTGTGTGCTTACATTATAAGCTATTTTAAACGTAGCATCTCTCAATCGGACGTGTACTACAAAAAGAGAGTTATAAGAAAACTCTTAAAGGATTAGGCGGCGACAGATTCAGATGCCACAATAGAGGCCAGGACTTAACCACCATTGATTTATGGTGCGCGAATAAAGCCTATGGGATGGTGTCACCAACTCACCGTATAGCTGAATGGTTACGCTGTGTCATCGACCTGGTACTGTCGATAGCATATTTTGAGTTACTGCTTTTTATACGTTGCCAATAAAATTTATAAAAAAAAAATATAAATATTTGACAACATCACATACATTGCCCCAACTCCAAAGTTAGTAGCTAAAGCACTTGTGTTATGGAAATCAGAGACAACGGTGGTATCACAAACACCCAGACCTGAGACAATATAGAAAAGTTCATTTTCTACATTGACCCAGCCGGGGATCGAACCCGGGACCTCAAGAGTTGGTGACGCCTTGAAAACCGGCGTGCAAACCACTCGACCACGGAGGTCGCCAATGGCAATGGGTTGTAGATAGATCTTTACAATTTTTGTAGTGTTGAAATCTTATTAGAATTTTGAGTGGTCTCAAGGGTCACCCAACGTGCAACCTATGCTCCGCGTTACCCTGCGTGATCGAATCAGAAATGAGGAGATCGGTAGGTGAACTAAACTAACCGACATCACTCGAAGGATTGCTCAGCTGAAGTGGTAGTAGGCTGGACAGGGCACATAGCGAGAAGAACTGGAGCCCAATCGCGGTAATTCTGAACGATAAAACCAAAAACGTTACGTTGTCATTTAGTTTATATTTATCTAAAAATCTTTGGTTTAGCTTCATAATTTTCACTTAAATTGTCCCAGATTGTAATCCTAGACTCCTTAGGCAGAGTATTCAACAATTTTAACAAAACTAAAGGGAGTATTTTTCTGTATACGCAACTGAAATGGTAACGATTTAGATTTGGTCAGCTATCGAGAAAAAAAATGTGCGTAAAATTACTCGATAGAGAATTATCTATGGAATTTTTTTATTTCACTATTCGGCGGTAGATGGCGTATTACAAATTTCCAATACAAAATTGCACTATCGAATGATTACACTTGCTATACTTATAATGATTATACTTACGCGCGTAAGATTTCTCGATAGCTGTTCGTGCTAAGGGTATATCGTTGAAAATTAGCGCGATTAGGCTCGATGGCCGTTGGAGTTATAAATTAAGTAGTAGTATTCTAAATAATTGAATTTTATTATGTGAAAAAGAAGGGTACGTATCAGAATGGGTACGTATCAGAATGTCTAAAGTTAGAATGTCTAAACTTAAAATGGCAAAGTTCAAAATGTCAAAAATTTGAATGTCTAACGATTAAAATGTCGAAAGTTCAAAATGTCAAAAACGAAAATGTCAAGCGGTCAGATAGTCCAAACTAAAAATGTCTAAGTTCAAATGATCAAAACTTAAAATGTCTAATAGTCAAAATACATATAAAGACGTAAAGAATTTACTTATGCCTTTCTTTCATTTAGGTACCTAATTAATTAGGTAAAATAATTGCGTGTTAACCTCTGTGTCTCCGCCGCACATCACCATAGCCACGCCGCTCCCTGATTCGGTAGCCGGTGCCAGTCACTGATTCTGTAGCCGCCGAACAAAATCCACCAATTGAGATTGAAATAGATTTTTTTCTGGCGCTTCGCCGGCCGCTGCCGCGGCACGCTCGCTTCGCTCGCTCGGCTCGCGCGCTGGGTTCATGTCAACCTAACATGCTCGTCGCTACGCTCCTCGCACCTATCTCGTGACCTACGGTTTCTAAGTCCCAGTAGACTAGTTTAGGCTCATTTCCGGCAGCTAAATTTGCAATAAAGCATTTCAGGCGAAGCCCAAAGACCTGCACAGACTCAATTAACCTCAAAGAAAGCGATTCGTTTTAAGATCCAACCCAATTCAAATAAATCATTGTGAACTTTAGACTTAATGACCATTGATATTTCAACTCGTCAAGTATTTGATACGTTTGATACTTTAAATTTTGCTATTTTGAAGTTAAACATAATGATTTTCGACATTTTAAACCATTTGAATTTTGATTTTTGACATTTTGAACTTTGCCATTTTAAGTTAAGACATTCTAACTTTAGACATTCTGATACGTACCCATAGTAGTAAGTAAATTCTTTACGTCATTATATGTATTTTGACTATTAGACATTTTAAGTTTTGATCATTTGAACTTAGACATTTTTAGTTTGGACTATCTGACCGCTTGACATTTTCGTTTTTGACATTTTGAACTTTCGACATTTTAATCGTTAGACATTCAAATTTTTGACATTATGAACTTTGCCATTTTAAGTTTAGACATTCTAACTTTAGACATTCTGATACGTACCCGAAAAAGAATGTTTTAGGAATTGACTCAACTGCAATTACTTGAATTTATGTATAAAAAGTACTAGGTGAATTAGAAATTTCCAACGTTTCATTTGATGTTCTATTCTTTTAATATACAATACATGAGGCTATCGAATAGGTATTTGTTCCACCTGAAGCCAGCCTTAGTAGCTGCGAACCGGTGATACATACAGACATACAGACAGACGACTCAAATCGCATTAGTATCTCGTATTGTTATCGCACACAATGCGTTGTGAATCAAAGCGTATAAGTTGGGAGTAAAAATATCGCGAAATAACAGATTAAATATATTTCTTATTAGGGCTGTCGTTAAATTATTTGATGAAATTGATAAAATAGCGATATTTTGAAACATTGGGTCTTGTCTTAAAAAATTGGATCTATTTCCCACTCATGTATGTTGCTTGTTTATATTAATTACCTCACTACTAACTTACTGACATAACTTATTTATTAATTAACGTTTTATATTGCCTGCGATTTCAGTTGCAGAGGATTTACTTGCGGCATTTATATTTTACTAACTCTTCAATACTTTTCATTCTTTACAATATACTTCGCACTGCTACCCTTTTTTTAATAAATGAAACGATTCCTAATTAGAATGTTAATTTATTGTAGTTTTTTGGATTGTCAGTTAGTTTAGTCTAAGAGTACTTTTTTATGTCTTTAGTTGAGTTCTACTGATTATGACCAAGTGAGCTTGGACATCATTTATATTATTTTCCTTCTACTTTAATTTATTTTAAATTTCCAAATCTGTAATTACGTTTTTCATGAACAATTTTAAAACAAATCAAAGTAGAAGGAAAAACATAATAATTAATGAATGTTGTTATTGTAAATTTTGCCAATAATTTGAATGTGCAGTGACAATCCTGCTGCAGTTGCAGTGCGTAGGCGGCGACACACGAGGTGTGATCGTGAATGGCGGCCTTAGTGGGTACAGGCGAGTTCAAGAAGAAACCAAAAAACTATACCTACGTAAATGACAAAAAAACTAAAAAAAATAAGATAAGCGACAACAGTAGTAGTTAAGGTAAATGAAACAGGTGACGTTAAATTAAAAGAAATCCCGTTGGTACAACTTGAGTTTTTATAGAACTCAAGGTTTAAAATAATTGCACCTAGTTGTCACTTATTTCCAAAGTATATTGGAGAGATTAGGTTATAAACTCATAATCATATTATCCATACATTTTTACTGCTAAAAAGGCATGTAAGTCTTGTATTTAGATATATTTTCTTAAGATTTATGTGTTGAATTCATTATTGATAATTAGTGGTAAGTACATTTCCTAAATATTTGCATTTATAGTTAATTTTACTACTTTAAACCAGCTAATGTGAACCTCTCTATAAACCTCCGATAGAGCTCCTTAAAAACCGGGGGTAAGTAACGCATTAATCTCAATAGCATTTTTTTCGTCACAAACACTTGTCTTTTTTTTCAAAACCAACACTTATGTATTCACTTATACCGCCAGAAATCATAAATTACAGGACAATAGTGCACGCACAGACGGAGCAACTAATTTCAATGGCGATTCAATTTCTTATGAATTAAAACTCTTCCTTTTTGCCTACCAATGCATTGTTGTGATTGTTTGGTCGAGTGGAAATAATAGTAATGTCACAGGAATAAAACCTTACTATAGGTTTTTGAAAATGTCTTGTTTTAAGTAGCTTATTGCCAACTGAACTGATAATCAGTGCATGTATTAGATTAGAGTTATTTGAATTTGCAATTACGTTTACTTATACTCGAAAGCGACTGTAGCAATTTGGTATATAATTTTATTTTACATAATTATTGAAACACTTAGGTATATTTTTTATTGTAAATAGGTAAAACAATCTTTTAAAACTAAGGTTTGAATATTCCTAGCAAGAATTTTTAACCAAAATATTAACTGAGAAAAGTACATGAAAAAGTAATCGTTTTGGTAATTGCTGTCAATTTATCTTTAGGTGTTTGTATTTTAAGTTTAACCACCTCTGTGGTCTAGTGGTTCACCCACACGTGTAAGACGCAGGGGTCCCGGGTTCGACTCCCAGGAAGGGTCTTATTGTACTCGGTTTGGTTGGTGGTATATAGGGCTTATTTCCGCCTGGCTAGCTACCACCATCTTACCTAAGTCTCACGCCATAACAACAATTTTAAAATTGTTGTGGTCCAGAAGAAGGTAAGATAGCCAGTTCCTCAGTGGTAAGGATTCCGGGTGTAGTGCGCTTACACTTTCAGCCTCATTGTCACTTAACATCAGGTGAAGTGAAGGCCAAGCACTATCCCGTTAGGGATACAAAAAAAACACACAAAAAATGCTTAAGGCGAGGCCAGTTCACGATCTGATGAAAAGTCTGATTTTTGAACATCCAATGTTAAGAACTGATGTAAAATTCTACTTCACAAAAATTACTGTAGACTGAAAAAGAAACAAAGAAGCAAATTAACCGAACAGAATATTGTAAAATGGCATGGTAACTCTGTAAAAAAATCCTGAATAACACCATAAAAACTTATAAAAATAAATTTCAAATCGTCAGATTTCGTAATTTTCAACGACAGTGATATGATTTTTTATGCAAAAAGGATAGCTTTTTTATCGATCAAACACAATAACCGAGTACATTTTTAATAAATGATCCAGTATTTCAGAAATCAATAAAAATGTACTAAAATTTGTCAAATTTCTGGCGAAGCGTCAATTAAAGTTATGCAATATTCAACCTTATTCTAAAGACATAGTGAAAGAGTAAATTTCGTGAACTGGCCTCGCCTTAAATAACTCACCTCGGATAATATAGGAAATCCTTAGTATGGGTAAAATGATGGCACAGGCGTGATTGTTTAAAGATACGCCCACTTATCGGGGCTCAGATTAGTTTTTGTAGCACAACAGTTTGAGAACCGTATTGTGTAGTGACATACTAGAGATTTATGGCGGGATCTCATAATAGGATATTAATTATATTCCACAAATGAATAGGAGAAAAATGCATTTGTCTCGCTTGATTTGATGCGTTTTTTGTATTTTATGTGAATCATCTAAGTATGCAGTAGAACCGACTCGTATGCCGTGACGTCAAACGGCGTAACTTATGTTGTTTAAAATAACTATGACATTTTTGTTTTTTTTAAAGACTGATATTTTTTTCAGTAATTTTTTTTTAATTATCTTTGTCATTTTGAATAATTTTGAAAAACTAAAACTGAAAAAAAATCCATATAATTATCGAACCTCTTCACAAAACACGACAATTGGTTAAGGAATGCGACTTGAAGATGAGAACAGCTGGACATACGAAAGAATTTTTTCCCCAGCCTAAAACAGAAAATGCTTCGTTCGCGCTTCGCGTTCAGTAAGTCAATAATTTATGCATAGATTAAATTGTTTTCGTTATTGGAACCTACTTATTATGTATTTTTTACTCTTATTTCACAATGAAAATGTCACTTAATTTAATTAGTATTTCTCACCAGAACCATCAAAAATTACAATAATCACTTGCAATTAATCAAATTGACACAAAATATCAATCATCAGCAGCTGGTGATTCACCTGTATCGCTTCATCTTTATCGATTGGTGTTGTCTCTTTTTAACCTCCTAATTTATTTTTATATACTTATCCTTTTCTAACGTTGCTGTCAAAACGCTAAATGAAATTACTTGGGTTGGCAAAGACTATGTAATAATTTGAAGAAGTTCACAGTAGGTACTTTTACAAGCCCAACCCAATTTACAGGTTTCTTAAAATTTTAATGATCTAAAATTCATACTGATAAGCAACGCGTTCTTTTCTGATTGAATTCTATGTAATGGGTCTTTGTTACTTGAAATAAATGCATTATTATATTATATTTTCACAGAATCAATCAGTAGATACCTTTCAATGCCTCCATCCAAATGTTTAATGAAAAGTTATTACGACATCTCGTGACACTTTGTCTGATATACATGTCACTTTTTAATTTTATTATTTTTCACTGACATTTTGGCCACTTAAAGCGGTTTTGTAAAGTCAGAAGTTTAAAAACACTTTTAACTATAAAAGTATTAACAAATAATACAATTTAAAAGTGTCATTTCAGGCGAATTCCGAAAATGATTGAAATTATTTTGTCTGTCAGTACCTAACTATTTTTAAAAAAACCCGCCTCTAAAAAGCAAGAAATAATATACAAATCATTAGATATCATTATCATTGTTATAATAAAACACGTCTATTAAAGTCGGGTGGGGCTGGAGTACATCTTCCTTTTTTTATTCTAAAAGCCCCACCCGACTTCAATTGACGTGTTTTATTATAACAATGATAATGCGTATCTAATGATATGTATATTATTTCTTGCTTTTTAGAGGCGGGTTTTTTGAAGTCGGTTTTTTTGTTTTTTTAAACAATTTTTTTATTTTTTTTATTTTTAGTGTAAGTACCTTCTGTATTACGTAGTGTAGGTATATTATTTAGGTAGAAAAATCGGCTCAGCCAAACGTGAGATAATTGCGGAGAAACATACATACATACAAACTGAATACCTCCTTTTTTGAAGTCGGTTAAAAAGACTACACAAAGGTATCCCTTCCCCATCAAAAAAAATCATCTAATTCGGTTCATAAATAACAAAATTGTCAAGTTAGTTGATTTAATAACATGATGAATTGATGATAAACTCAATCGAACAAAAAAAGAATCATCTAAATCGGTCCATAAATGTCGAAGATACGCGCGAACAACGATAAAAAAAACATACAATCGAATTGAGAACCTCCTCCTTTTGATGAAGTCGGTTAAAAATTACTTATTATTCTTTTTACCTCATCTTCCCCTCTGCGTTATAACTTAATCTTTGCAAATATCGCGATCGAAAATTAATGAAGTGAAATTCGACGACAAACTCGATATTCCTATTAATAAAGCATACTCAATTACAGCCGTCGATCGCGTATTTTGATGCCCAATTTAATCCCTAATTCCGACCAATATTGAATTTAAACTTTAACGCTTTTGCGATGAAATTTAAACTGCCTTGATTTTACCTTTGAATTTTATTAGGTTTTTTATGGGTATCAATTTTATTAAAGTACTTGTTTTTGGTATTATTTTTATAAACTTATAGTTAGTTGTATTTCATGATCAGAGCTTCTTTAATCAAAGTCAAAGTCAAATAAGCTTTATTCAAATAAACTTAAATATTATGTACTTTTGAATCGTCTATATTTTCCTACCACCCGTTCCAGACTTTTTTAGCTGACAAGAAGAACGGGCGCAAGAAACTTATCAGCTGTTGTAATTGTAAAGCTGCTGGCTCAACAGTAACGTTATCTTTATATAACGTGTTAATGAATGAATCTAAAAAGGAAAAAACCTATCAAACTGAACAACTTTTACTATGGGACCAACACGGAATACGCGAAAAAAAATTATTCCGAGTTGGTCCCATTGTAAAAGTTGTTCAGTTTTTGGTCCGAAGAAACGGTTTTCCAATCTTGGATTCATTCATTAACACGTTGTATAAGTATAAAAGACACTGGCCTTCAAAACTTAGTAGCACACGTTTAAAATTGCAATTTCTCATTAAAACTATAAAAATTAGATTAGAGTCTTGAAATAAAAAAAATATAGAAAATTTCATCGATATTTTTCATTTTTTTTTTATTGAATGCACTTAAGTAAGTCTAACATTTATATTTCGAAAATATACTCGTAGTTTTATTGCAATTTTAAAAGTGTGGTACTGAGTTTTGAAGACCAGTGTAATTCCAAAAATTCAATTTCATTTGTCAGACCAAATGAATGTAAAAGGCAAAAACAAATCGCTCCAGCAAAATATAAAATAAGACTTTCTTTATAATTCCCGGTACGTGCCCTATAGTCGAGTTATCGCCGTCTCGTATTTTTACGACGTTCGTCTGACAGAAGCCATCATTCGATGCGACCCAATCTAACTTTGTCGAGACGAACACATTTATAGAGTTTATACGTGTTGCAGACACTTGGTGGATTAGGGAAATTTATTTAATCGCAATAAAATAATTGAGTTTTGGACTTTCAGGGGCAATTGAAGAAACGTCAGAATGTTCTATCACTACATAGTAAAAAACAAAGTTACTTCCCACTGTCTGTTCCTATGTACGCTTAGATCTTTAAAACTACGTAACGGATTTTGATGCGGTTTTTTTAATAGATAGAGTGATTCAAGATTATATGTACAAAAAGGAAGGAACCGAAGCGAAGCGAGGGCGGGTCGCTAGTTAACTATACGTATAAATATTATAATCGAAAATCGTTCCCGTAGTCGGTAGTTATAGTCACTCTACAGCCACAATTAAGTTTTTGCTAGTGTTTTTTAATACAGCACAAATCACTTGGTAAAAATCTATGTTTCTAAATTGCAACTTATTTACTGACTTTAAAACATAATCGAATATACTTAATAAAAAAATCAAAAATAAAACATTACTAGTCATTTCCTCAAAGACCAAATTAATCTTTTCTCTACGACATTTAAGTTTTTAATGAAATCCTTTAGCGTTGCTGATCCACCGAAGGAATAATTTTATGAGTCGTAGTTATAACTGAAAATTCTTTTGAAAGTTGTTGAACCACTACCCCTTCCTTAAGGCGAGGCCAGTTCACGATTTGATGAAAAGATTGATTTTTGAACTTCCAATGTGAAGAACTGATGTAGAATTCTACTTCACAAAAATTGCTGTAGACTGAAAAAGAAACAAAGAAACACAATAACCGAACAGAATATTGAAAAATGGCTTGGTTACTCTGTAAATAAATCCTGAATAACACCATAAAAATAAACTTAAAATCGTCAGATTTCGTTATTTTCAACGACAGTGATATGATTTTTTATGCAAAAAGGATAGCTTTTTTATTGATCTAACACAATAACCGAGTACATTTTTAATAAATGATCCAGTATTTCAGAAATCAATAAAAATGTACTAAATTTCGTCAAATTTCGGGCGAAGCGTCAGTTAAAGCTACGCAATATTCAACCTTATTCTAAAGACCTAGTGAAAGAGTAAATTTCGGGAACTGCCTCGCCTTAATTTTACCGAGCGACTGCGAAGCGCGAGCAAAGCGTCTCCGTTGTCAACTTGCACAAAAATGCTATGATATGTCCGGCTATCCGTCCGTTTTTCTCAAGAGTCGCGGTTGCTCAATAAAAATAGGGCGTTTGGTGATCGAGGGATTTTTTTAATAATAATAATAAAAAATAATAATATTTTTTTTTTAATAATTGTGATATAACTCCCTCCCATACAAAAATCCAAGATGGCTACCCTTCTTGAAATGATCTAAGGGTTCAGAAGATTCACTCTGCCAAAGGATAGCCCTCGATCACGAAACACCGTATATTGCACTTTTATGTCGTGAGGAAATGCAACTACAACCGATTATCGTGAAAAGTTTTTGTTAAAAAAGAAATTTAGTATAAGAAAATATGTTATACATATTTATGAATGTTCATACAGCACACTAGCGCCGCCATTGGAAAAAAATGATACTGTTTAAATAAAGACGAAATTGTAAATTGTGTTCTTCTTGTGCTTATACAATATTTTCTAGCCTGTCGTTTAGTTTAGTGGGGTTTTTTTGCGAAATGTGGCCCGAGATGACCCGTATTTGTCATAAAATTTGAAATTATTCTTAGCGGATCACTTTTTATGCACAACGGGGGAGTAGTGCTTGGCCTTCACCTCACCTGATGTTAAGTGACGATAAGGTGGAAGCGCAATACCCGGAATCCTCATCACTGAGGAACTGGCTATCTTACCTCTAACTGCCGGAACACAACAACTTCTAAATTGTTGTTATGGCGTCAGACATAGGTAAGATGGTGGTAGCTAGCCAGGCGGACTTCAAATAACCCCTACCACCAACCAAACCAAGTACAAATGTACCCCCCTCCTGGGAATCGAACCCGGGACCTCGCGCCTTACTAGGGTCGGCGAACCACTAGACCACAGTGGCGGTTACCTTCTGTCTAAAAGACACCGACTAACTTACGCGCAGGGAATTTGTTTGTACTTTTACAATAGAAGTAACGTAAGACCAAAATATGCGAAATTGATCCATTCTTCCAGTAACCCAGCAGCAATCATCCCCTTGTTTTCATCGTTATTTATACCTTGTTTTCACTGAATCTTCGGTATACAATCAAAAACTTCGGCTCTCTCTCAATCAAACTTTTTTAAATGCCTCTCCCGGCATCCCCTCGGTATGTCATATTTCCGTTTTTTTCCTCTCCTCTGGCGATAATTCCGTTTCGCGTTATCGTCTTTTTATTTTGCAATAATACTTTTATTGGTAGGAGAAAGTTTTGGCATTACAATCTTTGGAATGAGAAATGGAACGGCTGTTTCGATTGCTCTGGAATTAATTAGTTAGGGAAATTACTTATGTCGTTGTGTTTATGACAGTCCTCTGTATGCTCACCTGTCAAATTATAACATGGGACCCACCTAACCAACTTAGGTGTAACTTTTTTTCGTTGTAAAACTTTTACTTTCAATTAGAAACATATGGTTAATTATGATCAATTTTTTTTAAGGCAAAAGGTAATCTCGAATAAACATTTGCCATCGATTGATTTTGTTCCTAAATCGTAAAGTTTATGAAAAGATAAAACATTTATTAATGAAATAGATAGGTATTTATAACAACTGAATAGTGTACCTACCTACTAAATATAACATCTTTGAATTATTGATAAACAGATTAAGGTACTATAAAACAATTTGAGTCTCACAAGTTTAATTCAAGTCTTAATAAACTTTATCAACCAGTACACCAAAAGGCGAGTAACATAATTTCTCTCGTTTTGGAGTCGTAAAATAAAATAACTTGCAAATACAAATTACCGAGTACAACATCAATATCGTATTCAGGCAATAATCGTCGGTTTATAACTTAAATGACCTTTGCCGTTGGTCCAAGTGTAAAGTTTAATGCTACTTTTACTTTTAATTTATTTTTTACTAGCTTCCGCCCGCGACTTCGTCCGCGTGGACATTCGATAAAATCCTCATGTTTTAATTTCATTAAATTCTGATCAGCCGTTTTTACGTGATTAGGCGGGTTCCCACCAAGCGCGCTGCCTCGCGAGGCAGGACGATTGCCGCACGGGCCTCGCACGAGGCGGTCTTCAAGGTCCAGCGCTTTGGGCTGTGCGTTGATATCTCACTCAGTCAGTCAGTCAGCCAGTCAGTCAGGACTTTGAATTTTATATATATAGAAGATAGATATTCATACTAAGTAAGTGACTATCTTGACAGATTTTTTCCTATCATAATCAGGTGTAGGTAGGTATTAACAATTTCTAACATATTTTTACAAACTTAAAGACTTATGAATGCACCCAAATGGAGTCATGTCGCCGTAATCAAACAATTTTCAAATTATAAAATTAGTGAAATTGAGCCTTAACTAGATGAGTATTATTTAATTTTTTTACTAACAAACGCTATCTCATTTCATTTAGACCTCCTCTAAAAGACGCCGTTCACATTGAATTATAATTATTGCTTGTTTAATGTATGTCTTCTTCAGTTAAAGCTTTGGGTGTCCCCATTTTTTGTTGTCAAATATGTGTACGAATGGATGACCCGCTGGGAAGATATTGGGAAAAATGCCTTTTTTATACTTATGGTGTTTTGGTGTTCGGAATTGACGGGTCATCAATATGCTCCTGTTTCGGGCACATGAACCTTGATAGTTGTTCTTCCTGATGTTTGGCTTTTTCTTATACTTTGAATTTGTATTGGTGAACTACTTTTGTTATTTTTGTCAGTCAGCTGGGAATACCAATATACATTTTATGCGTCAAAATCGATGAACAATCGATAACGTTCAATCTCACTCCGGTCGGATTCGATCTCGACACTTCATCGAACGAGTGTTAAATTGACACACACAAGTCAGTGCGATTGACGTATCCGAGCACGGCCGAGCGGTTCGCGCGTTGAATCAGAAAAAATAACAAAATACATTTTTAAAAACACGTCCTCTAAAAAAGCAAAACTTGGCTTATGACCTTATTGCTGTAGGGATACGGTCTAAAATAAAATATATGGTACTTATTTAGTTGGTGTAATGTTTGTTTCTCGATATGTTTGACTTGATTTTTAATCGGAGAGATCCAGTAGCATTATTTAGTCAATCGGAAAGATTTGATCTAATACATTCCAATGAAATAACGCTATAACAAATATAAGGGTATATCGATGGAAAAAGAGCTTAAGTACGTTTGTTCATACTGCTGAGTATACTGATGGAGTTTTTTTTATTATATACGTGACGGACTGACGGCGACTACGAGATATTGCCAGTTCGCTTCTCGGAAGAGGCATTTCCATAGAAACCTCATAAAATGTTACACCATTATTTTGAGATCAAATCTATACTCGAAAGACAGTTGGTCACGTGCCTCTTGGACTTCATTTTTTTATACGAAACATCTTTTTCTACTGATATAGAGGTCAAAGCATTTTATTGCACTTTTAGTTCATTTAAAATTTCATCTAAATAAGGATATTATCCATGTTTTGGATTTGTCTGTCATTCTAAGGTTTCAGTTTTAAGAATCAGAAAGAATCGATAACATTGACTTCATATTATCATTGATCGATAACCTATTTCTTTATCAAAGACATGTCAATCATTTAAATATTAATCGGTATAGGTAGTTACATTTACACGATTAACTAATGAGTATAAAACAACAATAAGTACATATTTAAAAGCAACCTAACGACTTTCATTATGATTTCGATTAATCTTGACCAATTAAACGGTACGTATGCGCAGTTGAACATTCAGATACCTTCTGAAGTTATAATCAATTTAAAATGGCATACACAATAGCTGGACAAACTAATCGGGGGCTATAAAGCATAGACAAAGAATAAAGAGCAAACGCTATGACCACACCAGTCGACCATAGAGAATGAAACACGGATGTTAAATGCTGCTTCCATGCTGATCTGGAAGTGCTTACCTAACTGTGGAAGAGAAAGTAGGATGTGTTTGTTCCTGCCAAGGACCTCTATGATAAATAAAAAAACAGGTCAGTGGTTCCTGTAAAAATGTAAATAAGAAAGAAAAACATGTCAGCCGTCGTCAAGGCGATTCAAGATTTATTTTGCACATGGAAAAGTTAATTTCTTTGATATGTAGGTACTTACTTATAAACATACTTACATACATTTACAGGGAAATACTGCACCACCAACAGCCAACTACAGCTATAGATTTAAATTGCATGGAGTTTTCAAAATCTATAACTCACTTCCACATTTCGGACAGTCTAAAAGAAAAAAAAGCATTGTGCTTTTGCTAAAAACTTACTCAAATCTAAAATTAAACCTTTTTTAGATAAGAAGCTTTTTGTCATCTTCGTTCTTCTTTTTAATTAGGTAAAATGAGTATGATAAGAGTTTGAATTTTTATGAATAACACCGTACTTATAAACATTAAAAAAACTAATGGCATTACCGAAATTTTGACTATTCGCTTTTATTGCATACCTTATCCAGTTGTATTCCTATAGCGATTCCACCATTAATATGTAAGTTCTCTCTATCCGAGCGAGCGTGGGTGAATTCTAAGAACAACGCCGAGCAAAGCCGGGCGTAAGTAATAACTTGTCATGCGAATAATATTTATCTTATTGTATGTTTATATCAGTCGGTTGAAGGAAGCTTCAAATACATATTGTGATTCTCCAATGGATCTAAATATAAACAATGAGAAATACTTTCTTTATCATTATAGATTGTAGTTCCACCGAGTTCCTGAAAAAAAAGACCTAATGTTAATGAAATGTAAATATAATTTTAAATTAAAAATGTTAATCATAGATAATCAAACATCATAATATTATGTAGTAACAAATGCATAACGAAACAAAATCGATTAATACTTTAAAGTAAAGGTAAGTTTTAAGTCCTTAATTCTCAAACTAACAAAATAAATACTAACTCAGATTAAAATCAATAACATTAATGAATCTCAAATCCAAGAAACAGCTGTTAAAAACCTCTCATGATATTCAATCCCATCAAACTAGAAAGACATTAGAACTCCACAGTCAATGACTCATTATAAAAATAAAGCCATTAATAAAAAAAGAAACAACGAAAAGGTCGTATAATCTATTAACACCCAAATTCGGTGGCCCAAGTTCGATCTGCGTATAGATTTTAAAATTTATTTCCATTAAACAACACCTGTCGTTAATCCTACAAAATATTTGATGATATTGAAATTTGAACTTTAAAGCTTGGTAATAAAGAATACGAAGATGTTGGTGAAGCGAAAAAACAAAATTGTAAAAGTAACGAAGTTAACAAAAACAAATTAGATGATGCTGACTTTTAAGCGAAGTGCCATTCGAAATTGATACTTTTGACGTTAGAGATAAAGTTGTTGCAGTTTTTGATGTAGTGGATGAAAAATGGTTGTTCGAAGGTGGTCAGGTATTCTTAGCAGAGGGTCCGCAATAAATAAATATCCACAAGCCTTGACAAATGAGTGAACACTACCTTTATGGAGGCGGCGTGTGTGAACCGGAGAATGTACCACGTCGCTTTGGTATCGCTTTGCTGTCGTTTCATAAGATTGTTAGAAATATTTTTATTTTCGTTTAAATTTAATAGAATAATACTTTTAGACATGCAAGATTAAGCTTTCATAATAGCTGCATCCTTGAAATTTTGAACTTAACCTAATCATTAAAATTATTTGTACAAAAAAGCTTTATAAAGAAGTTTTTGTTGTTTAAAACTCCATTGCCATTTTACATGTTTTTTTTAAAGTCCATGTCAATGCAATAACTTTTATGCTATAGTCTGTTTATCCTTACTTGTACTCAAGGACTTTAAAATCATATTATTCTACTTGTACTATTTGGTAAACAGTTTTCTACAGTTGTCATACTTAAGTATTTTAAACTTAAATCACTATTTTTCATTAATAATTATTAAAAATAGCTTTCGTATTCTGTGTGTGGAAAACAATTTGTTGTATTTTACAAATGATTATTTTAATAAAGAGTTTAGTGAAGATTGTTTAACAAAAGGATAAGTAAAGATGTACAGTCTTTAACTATGTTGTTGATTATCGAACTTTTCATGTTCCTGAAACTAATTTTACTCAAAAATCGATCGAATAAATTCTTAATACGAACTAGCGATACTTAAAAGCGACACTAAACGACACAAGTATCATAATACAAAAAGCCACTATCTTTGAAATGCAGTAAAACACACACAGAATTCATATTAGCCGATTAATAAATTCCCAGAAGATGAAATAAGACATAAATTTAAATAAAATATACCATAACACGGTATCTGTTCGTAAGATCTCGTAAACATGGACGCCATATTGTTTCAATGACTTTAAGATTTAAAGATTTCAGTTTGCGTGATGCGAGAAGGTAATAAAAATTCGAGATCAAATTATGTTGGGATGTGACCAGATAAAAATGGGGTTGATGACTCGACGATGCAGCCGTATGACGAACAATGTGAGGGTTATGATGTACTGGTTTTGTCAAGTATTTAGGACAGCAGCGGTCAAGTTGTTTTGTTAATAGTTTATTCACTATTGAAGTAAAAAATACATTTTTAATGGAAATTATTGAGTTTTTGTTTATCAGCTGTTAAGGGTTTTGCATATTTTACTTTCATCAACATGAGTATTGGTATTTAAATACGGGATTCTACAATGTGTTAGGTACCTAAAGTTATTCAATGGCTTTCCAAATATTTGACTCATGCACCAGATGATTTGTGCACTAGAATCAATAGTATATTTTTTATCATTTTTAGTAGGTACTTATTGACAAGCGTCGTTGAAATTAAAATGTTTGATTAAAAGCCAAAAGAAATAATTCAGATCGATTGGCACCTAACATTATACAGGGTCATTTGTATTCACCATCCAAATGAGGATGTGTTCAGTCCATGAAACTGAACAACTTTCTCTATGGAACACAATGGCCAAATATGTAAAAAAAATCGACTGTTCATACAAATCAAAGAGATCACGACACGTGATCAATTAAGTATGGGACGACCAAAATTTTGTGGCGAAATTCGACACATGTTTCTTAGAGAAAGTTGTTTCGTTTAATACTTTAATACTTTATTTTGTATGCAGTTTATTTTTATTTTTTTTCTCTATTTTTAGTCTTAAGTAATTACTATACTACAATATCCGTCCATATGTCTTACGAATTAGAGATGTTTTTCCATCGAGTGAGAATCTTACCTTGCCGTAACACAGTCTCGACTAGCGCGGAAGGTAAAGAACACTTTTTGTTGTGACACCCTCAATTTACAATTTTACCTAAATTTTTCAACAATATTGGAAATTTAACCTTTTGATGATCGAAAATAAGTGAACATTGTAAATTTAACTTTGTGTCATTTGTTTGAATAAGAAAACTGACAAATATGGTATTGGGTAAGAATGCAGTTGTACTTTGATTGTTACAATGTAACTTATTATTGCCAAATAAACTTTTATTAATATTTTTATTATTATTATTAATAGACTGGACACATCTTTAAAATTTGGATTGTAAGTGAAAAATCAAACCATATACCAACTAATTACTAAAGTGCTTTCAATAAAACCGCGCTAGTTTTTTATTTACATTTTTTCAGATTCAGTTCAGTTCAGTTCAGAAGACCCGATATACAGGACAAAGCGACTCACAATCACAATCAAGATAACAATTATTATCTGTCCGTACCATCCATTAGCAAATCCGCGGCGGATAATCAAAATAATAAAGGTGTAAGTGGACCTCCGCGCACATTTCGATTAGCAAAACTACCTAATTAGCTCGAACTGAGTGGAAATAGCTAAAGGGAATTGCGATGCCGATGTAAAATGTGAGATCAGTACCCTTAGCACGAACAGCTATCGAAAAAAATAACTCGCGTAAAATCATTCGATAGATAAAGTTTGTATTGGAAATTTGTACAACGCCATCTATCGCCGATAAGCGAAATGAAATTTTCCATAGAGAATTGTCTATCGAGTAATTTTACGTGCGTTTTTTTTCTCGATAGCTGTTCGTGCTAAGGGTACAGTACGCTATGTGTCCTGTTAAAGTAGAAATTGGCAAAATCCCATGAAACTATGAGTAAAAGATTTTTAACAACACTAATATTTATGCTAATCTCAGTTAAGTAAACGCAAATTATTTGTATAATAAATACAAAATATTAACTATAAAAAAGTACGAGTATTAATTTTTAAACTTTTAAATTTTATGCATTCACAATGCTATTTTTATATTAAGATTATTAATATAATTGAAAAATATTAGAAAAAATCGACTCACCCGTAGCAGCTCAGACGGGACTCGAACCCGCACCCTTAGGATTCCGGCCCAATGCACTAACCAATTATGCTACCGAGATGTTTCGAATGTCGAAGTAATTCTCTTCACATTGATGAGATGGCGCTGGCCTACAGCGTAAAAACGTGAAAAGTATTAGAAAATTTCGCCAAGCTCGCTAGCGACTCGGTAGCATAATTGGTTAGTGCATTGGGCCGGAATCCTAAGGGTGCGGGTTCGAGTCCCGTCTGAGCTGCTACGGGTGAGTCGATTTTTTCTAATATTTTTCAATTATATTAATAATCTTAATACGAGTATTAACTTAAACTTCCTTACTTTTAACAATTTATTGTACTTACAAACTCCCCCCCGCGACTTCGTCCGCGTGGACATTCGGAAGATGCCTATGGAACCTGGTCAAAACCAGGATAAACAGTATCCTATGTTTTAATCCAGGCTATAACTATCTGTGTGTCAAAATTCATTTAAATCTGTTCAGCCTTTTTTGCGTGATTGAGGAATAAACATTCAAACATCCAAACCCACAAACTTTCACATTTATAATATTAGTTAGTGGGAGTAGGATATTATTTGGTTCAACATTAAACTGCTTTAGAATTTTGCAATTTTCTTAAGAGTACTTAAGTACTTAATGAAATATAACTTTAGAAAATGTACGTTTGTACAAGTACTCAACTTTATTCCCAACAGCTCTTTCAGCGAATACAAGAATACAAGATACTGCTCATTTTTTACTACGTCCAGACGAAAATCACGGTAATTGTGCATATCCAGCTTCTGGTCTTACGAATGATACGATGGCGCCATATCTGTCACTTTCACTCTCGTTTCTTCGTCTATCTCTGTCCCTGTCTAGGCTTTAGATTTGTATATTTTCGATTTGTGAGGTTGTGGCGACTTTATTGCTGTTTTATTTATAAAACTTTAATTTGGAATTGAATACCAATTTTGAAATTGCATTATGAAGTTTTGGATATTAGGTATTTGTTTTCATCTTTGGTATTATTATTTTTATGTTAGTGCTCTTTGTAGAAAGTAAACAATGGATTTATTTGGCTACTTAAAAGAACTTCAATTATAATAAGTTTGTTATTTATCTTTGCATCTCCGGAAATCAAAGCTGAGACTCCAAATCAGATCGGTAGTCCAACGACCACGGAGGTCATTAAAATATTGATCAGTTGATAATAACATTGCATCAACAAAGCGCTTTTCGAACACAATACATGATTTTATAACTCATCATTACATCTGTAATCTCAATAAAAGAAATACTCAAATTCAATTAGATTCGAAAATGAATTTCTAATCACCATCACAACTCACAACAAATATAAAAATGCATTATTCAATAAAATCGACAAGACCGATCATCATACCGATTTGATTACATAATTATATTGCGAAAGAAAATCGATTCTGGGTAGCATCATGCCCAGTCGGTAGCCATCTCGACTCGTCATCGGTAATGATTTCGATGCCATCAAAGGCGCCGACATCGATTCTCGGTTCGTTATTACGCCATTCGATTTGGACCCGATTCTGTTTTGTCTGTGTCGATTGTGGATGCTACTGTTGGAGTTATGGACTTGTGAATGTCTTTTTTGAAATAGGCTTGGGACCAAATTGGTTGATAACCTTACTATTTTTTATGGCTTTTACTTTCTCCTATTATTGGAAACTAATTTTAATGCGAAGTTGCAAGATTTGGAAGCTGGTCAAAACGTGGGAGATAATTTGAACAGTTTTGTTAGCTTTTACACAGTAGACAATATCTTTAGTCTTTTTACTGATGACAGGGAACATAAGCCTAAAACAGCCCATAGCTGGGTACACACTTCCTTCGATGGTAAATTATAAGTTAAAATCTAGTCTTGAAATCCCGTGAGCTGATCAATCCAAATTAAAACATTGTAAAAATTGCTTAACAAAAATGAGTAAAGTTCGTAACATAGGTAATGCATAAAAGACGCACTAAAGTTGCTTTATTGGAAATAATAACAGTTGAAACATAAAATGCAAAAGTGCGTAAAACAATAGTAGCCAAAGCGAAGCTAAGACTCCAATTAGAACTAACTATAGTTAGCATAGTAGATTTCATGATTCCTTTATCAACAAAACTAATTTACGTTTGCATACAGAAAAAAAACGAAGATTTCCCATCGCAGTAGCCGCGGTAATAGTCGGTGCTAGCCGGTTCAATTTGTAAATTAAAGAGCGCGCGCGGTGGTGGCGCCGGCGCAGGGTGACTTATTCTGAAGCTTTACTACGATCTCGAAACGAGAACGAAGTCAGATTGTACTGACTTGTTAGCCTTGTCAGTGCCAAGTTCCGAAGTAGACTAACAATTAGCTTTTATGTGTTTTGTAGGTCACTGTATTACACCATAAAAACTTGATGAAATTAATGTTAGATAAGATAAGATCATTCATTTGTTTTTGAATAGGGTTCAATTTTATACCCGCCCTCGCTTCGCTTCGAAGCTTCCTTTTTTTTGCCAAATGCGACCTTTCAACAACACCCAAAAAAAAACAAATACACAGTCGTCACCTGCATTCGCTCCAAAAGTCTGTTTCCGTTTTGTTGGAGGCCAGTCCGACTATGCTACGATGATTACAAATTGGAATAGCTTCACTGAATCAGCCATCGAAAACAGCATGCAAAGTTATTCTCACACACTCAATTTTTTTTAATTATGCGATCGACGCGTAATTTTGTGTGTAAAGACTTAGAACGTCCTCATCTGATTTACAAACTTTAAAAAAAAACATGTAAGTCTGCTTTAGTTTCAGTTTTTATTAAAATGCTGTCAATTTGAGCAAAACAGCTGATCATCAAAGTTTTAAGCTTATTTGCTACACCATTATTGTATCAAAATGATTTCATTTGTCATCGAGCTTTATTGGAACCCATTTCAGAATAAGTCCTTTCATCTCAAGATTGAACTTTTATTACTTACCGACGGCATTATTACCGACGATTGCATACAATATTGATTTTATGTCATTTTTTGTAGTTCCGAGTGCGTCGATAATACTTATTAAACTTATTGTGAACAGAACCAATAGTATTGTCGGTTCATCATAAAAGCTCAACAGATCATCACTTTTAATAAAACGTAAGTATCTCAGAGATGTAGTTTTATTAAATATTTTGTCGTTGCTTTCTCTTCCTTTTGCGCTATTTTGCCTGTCATATTTAAAGATCAAACAACGTCACACTCCTAATGTTTGGAACGCCCCGTTAGAGCGTTTGGTTGTGTTAGGTTTGCACTCGGAGCGTAGTAGGTTCGGAACGCAACCCTGTTGGCGTGAATCGGAACGCGTCTTTTGATTGACGGTTCCTTTTAGTAATCTGTGGTTTCTTTGACATTTGGGTTGGGTGGATTTTGTTGGTTTTATTTATTTGTCCCACTAAGCATTTTGCCTTGTTGTTGTTTGCAATGTTTTTATATCCGCACCGCTAGAGAGTGGAACTCCTTGCCTGAGTCTGTGTTTCGCGATAGCTATACAATCTGGGAGCGAGTGAATAAATATCATCGCTTACCACCAGACGTGATAACAGTCAAGTCAAGCGCTTGCCTAGCCTATCTATTATAAATAAAAACTAAAGTTTCTTAACATCTTAAATTTTAAAAAGTCTCATAATCAAAAATTCAAGTTGGATCGCATGTATTCATACTCTAGCATTTTTTACTCAACCAAACAACAAAAAACAAGACCTCCAAAAAGTCACACATGTCAATACCTGTTATTTATAACTCCCGCGTTTTTTCCCTATCAATAGCGTCGACAAAAAATCTTTTGTATTTCCGATCTCTCGCTAAAGAGGATTAACGTTCTCTGGATTTCTTAGTTTCACAATCCTTGGTAGGTACTCAAAAAAAAATCCAACCTACCAAACATTAAGGTGGTACCCTGAGCGAAAGTGGCGCCGCGGTGAATTATATTAATATTATAATTCTAATACTTGTTTTAAAAATGTTTATCGTGCAGATTTTAGGGCCCACAGTCTAGTATTTTTAGAAGGTATCGTTTCGTTTACTCGTAGTCACTGCTAGAAGTAGATAGCAAAACTGCTAAAAGTGGCCGTTTTTGACACATTTGCTATCTACTTCTACGAATGACTACGAGGGCATGTAGTGATACCTTCTAAAAATATTAGACCATGGGCCCTAAAATCTCCACGATAAACATTATTAAAATCTTTTTCTATTAATAACTTATTAAATAAAAACCTCTGAGGGCGCAACTTTCGGTCATACAACCGCCTTAAGACTATGTCTTCCGAAATCGTTTCTATGAACCCCTTATATTGTTAGTCAATAATGACTAAAATACCACGCAATAATGTGTAATATTTAAAACATAAGATAATATAACGTTTAGGTAGAATGTTTTTAAAATATGATAACCGTTAACGACATTGATTACGCATGTTCATGTGATACTACTATTATGTATTCTGTGGTGATACCGCATTTGCAAATGTATGCAAATAGTCTGATCACAACTACTTGACGAAAAGACCAAAGGATTGCCAAAGGTCGGCGCCGACAGGCAATGCAGCAGGGGAAGATTCCGGTGAGTAGGCTTGAACCCTTATTTTCGAATATCCTCACTGGATCGTTTGGTTACCTAGATTAAATTAGTTTCACTATTTCAAAATCCTAAAGACGCCTTTTCGGCTTGCGGGAGCACGTCCAGGTACCTACCTGGCTGGAGGCCGATTCTCATGCAATGCAACATTTTCCGAATTCGACATTAATTTATCTCAGTGGAAACTGTGTTAGCCTATGTACTAATATAATTCTAAGATAATCAATATATTTATTAAATTAAATCATAAAATTTTTGCACATCGTATCCACAACGATAGAATATGTTGGTAATTAGTAATGTTAGAACACAATGGACCATATTCACGCAAAAACTATTACTTACTTACTTAGATAAAATATATTAGAAAAAATACTTACTAAGAAAAAATAGACTCGCCCGTAGCACCGTAGACGGGACTCGAACCCAACTGACTGACCAATTGGTCAGTGCATTGGGCGGGCAGGAATCCCTAATGGTGCGATTTTTCCAGTATTTTTTCGAATATATTAATTATCTTAAAACAAAAGAGCATTGTGAATACCTAAAATCTAAAAATTCAATAAAATTATGCTTTTCATTCATAATGTATTATTGAGCTGTATGTTTTCATCATCCAATTAAATTAAATAAAAATATTTTAGACTCAAAATAGTAATATAGGCTCAAAAATATTACGTCACTAACACAAAATAGCTCGAATAGATATTCGCGGTACGCGGCGCGGCCGGCGCCCGGCGGCGCGGGCGCACCACATAATTTATGTATCACTCACACATAAATAACTGCGTGGGACTCGGTAAATCGTTCAAAAGTACGTTTTTGGTGTGAAATTGACTAATTACGAAGTCAGCGATCGGGGCTGACAAAATGACGATCACTGCTTTTTTAAACGTATTAACCTTATTTTTTTACTTTATATTTATGTTATTGGTGCTTACTAACCTATTTCGAATGGTTATTAAACTATAGTGCAAGCATGCATTCAAGCTAAGGATATTAGGAATACGGTATCTAAATTTAAATGATTCGGGATGTTGTGCGATCGGGCTAGAAATATTAGGGATAGCGTTCTTTATGGATCTAGTAAATCGGTCTATTTATATTCGGAATTGAGTATAAGAGAAAAACTTATGGATTCCTGAAATCTTTTAATTTATTCCCACAGTTCAGGTAGGCTTTAACAATCATTTACCACTACCTGGGGGCTAATTGTCTAATTTTAAAATCTATCGCAATCGCTTTCAGGATGTGATACATTGATGCTTCTTTTTGACACAAATAAAAACTTACCGAAGAAATGCAGCAATGTGTCACATCCATCTGTCAAATGAAAGCGATTGCCATAGATTTTAAAATTAGACAATAAGTAGGCTGTATTTGAACCGAAGCGTTTGTTAAAAAGGTTATCAAAGGTTAAAATACAATAAAAGTATTTTTAAAATAAACTGGAAATCACACATTTTGACTCTTGTTACTTTTTAAGAAGTGTTTTTATTAAGACAGGAAACGGGTGCCTAAACTTAGATTTAAGTAGAAATAATATTGTACTGCTACATAGACTTCGATCTGGTCACTTTCCGTCGAACAAGTTTGCTTTTCTTATGAAAAAGTCAGATACCTCAAATTGTGAGGTATGTAATAAACTCGATGATGTACAACATTTGTTGACGGAATGTGCCAAAAACCAACGCGAACGACAATTGCGAGGCGTGTTTTCGTTCAGCGAGCGATTGCTAGCTGGCGCTACCGGTGCTGTTTTCGTTTATGCTAGTGACGTCACGCTGCTGCCGATCGGCAGGTCGCAGCTCGCAATCTGCAATCCTCCTCCAAAGGTGGTTTGCATCGCTGCTTGCTGTCATAGAGTAATTTATATGTCACTGTCAGCGGTATTGTTGTTGTTGATCCAGTTCGGTAAATTATGTAAATTATGTATATTATATAAAATCATTACAGAATTCTTCTGTCAGAAGACCTATTAAAGCACTTTTAGTATTTCGGTTCATTTTCACTTCGCGCCAAAAAAGTAACTTGGTTGGTTACCATCGCTTGATAAAAATCCGTTTTCGTTTCCCGCAGCACATGCGCAGCAGTTTGTGACGTCATGAGCTGCGCATCGCTGCGGCCGCTAGCTAAACGAAAACACGCCTCTGTCGATTCAATAAAACCTTAAAACGTGTGATGTGGGTGTATACCCAACAATTATGTCAAATCCCACATCAAATGCAGTGAAACTGGTTTGTGAAATGGTGCTGGCTAGCCGCACTAGCCGTCAACAAATGTACCTATATATTTTAGTATTAGTTTGTAAATATAATATTATACTACAAGTAGTAGAAGTAACATAGTTTAGGGTATGATGGGACTGACATAACTAGTGTTAAAAGTCCCTAAATAAATAAAGATAAAAAAAGACAGGAAACACAATCTCATTAACTTGTTAATGTATAAAAACCAACCAAATCTGCCTTCGTCAATCACTGCCGTGAGTCGAACTGGCGACCCATTGTCTACGGATGACGTATCTCTCAATATGCTTGCCTTATTGGGCCGATCAGTATTGTCAGATTACAACACTTGAACTGGTAGGGTAAAAACACCAATACCCTACCCATAAGGTAAAGTTGGGATTTTTGTCTAGTTTTACGAAGAAATTAGTATAATATTTTCTGCTATGATTGAAGAACAATATTTGGAAGTAAATTCTTAAAATAAGTAACATTACACAAATATATGTACCATTGAAATGAAACTGAAAGTGACACGAATTCATGTCATGAAGTTTCAGTAGATTCTCTCTTTTTAGCATATAAAATTAAATTAAAATCAAACCAAAACTTAAACCAATTAAAAATTTGTTAAATTTTAATTTCTGAACGTCTTAAAAAAAACATCGCTTGAGGGTAGGCTCACAAGTAGCTTCAGTCCCCCGTGACCACGGCAGCTGCAAAGGTGCCGAAACGTCGGGAAAATAAAAAATCAAACCAAATACCAACGAATTACCAAAGTACTTTCAATAAAACCGCGCTAGTATCCGTTAAAAGTGTTTTTTTTTCATGTTTAGTGAGCGCGTTACCTTGAGAAGTGAATCATGACATGAAATCATAAAATATCTACCTAGGTACACTAAATTTTGTTAAAGAGCAGTGAATTTTAAAACATCATTCTATGCATTATTTTCCTATACCCAGCAGTGGGTGTCGTGCCGCTGATATGATGATGCATAATTTTCAGCTTTTAAAATCTACAACAACCTTAAAATTGATAAGTACTTACCTTATTTATTTTATGCTACCTATTTTAAAAGATTTAAGCATTTTAAAATGTCATTGATACTTTATAAATAAAAACTTATATATTAATGATTAATAAAGAAAAATATATATTAAAATAACAAAAATAAATTATACGGCATGAGACGCGGTAAACTTTGATTAGCAAACATGTTCACGTATGACCGTATTAGCTGCATTCACCTTATCTCAATATCACCTTCAAGTTAGCCTCAGAACACAATGTGAAGACGCGATATTTCACTGTCAAACTTAAATAAAGTCATTATTTTGATGGAATACGTTCGTATCACGGTTTTTGTCGCTCCGAAGTTCCATCGAGACAAATCGATTGGAATTGCCGACTATTGAGATCTCTTTGACACGACAAGAAACTTTTAAGACTCTATGCATTTCTATTCCAAAGGAATAGAGTCGTGATTCGTACCTTTTTTATTGCAACTGCAGAAGGTTATCAAAAATGCTAGTTGATTTACATTTTGGTTTTGGTTTGTTGAACTTTAAAGATATGCGTGTTAAGAGTTGTATTTGATTGTATTTAATGTTTTCGGCGATAGATAAAAGATTGTAGAACACTATAATATGTTTGCCTGATAGCTAATATTGAGAAATGACCATCCAAATCGCTAAGAATCGGAAACATCCTACAAATGGGTTGTATTGTGATTTTTATTGAGATTTTGACGTAAAAATATGCAAACGCATTAATAAGACTTTGGATGGAGTGATGGAACTAATCCAGTTGTTGAGTAAGTTTCTTTTTTAACCGACTTCAGCAAAAGGAGGAGGTTCTCAATTCGATTGTATGTTTTTTTTTTTTTTTTTTTTCTTTTTTTTATCGATGTTCGCGCGTATCTTCGACATTTATGGACCGATTTAGATGATTCTTTTTTTGTTCGATTGAGTTTTCTTGCGAGATGGTTTTTTTTTAAATCGGTTCAGTAGTTTACAAGTAATCCTGAAAATACTATGATATTAAATCAACTAACTTGACAATTTTGTTATTTATGAACCGAATTAGATGATTTTTTTGTTGGGGAAGGGATACCTTTGTGTAGTCTTTTTAACCGACTTCAAAAAAAGGAGGTATTCAGTTTGTATGGATGTATGTTTCTCCGCGATTATCTCACGTTTGGCTGAGCCGATTTTTCTACCTAAATAATATACCTACACTACCTAATACACAAGGTACTTACACTAAAAATAAAAAAATAAAGTCGGGTGGGGCTTTTAGAATAAAAAAAAGGAAGATGTACTCCAGCCCCACCCGACTTCAATTGACGTGTTTTATTATAACAATGATAATGCGTATCTAATGATTTGTATATTATTTCTTGCTTTTTAGAGGCAGGTTTTTTGAAGTCGGTTTTTTTGTTTTTTAATTATGTAAGTGGTTAGATCAGCCGCCAAAGTAGTATAAAGTCCCGGGTTCTTTTTGCAGTTACTGATTTAATTTATTGGTCCAAATAATAAAATTTTACTTATTAAACTTGGTCGAAAAGCTTTATACGCCAATTCTAAAGATCTGTGATTTTCAAGTTAAATTGTTGCAAAGGTTAAGAAATCTTTTTGGTTATTTTTTGTTTATTCTATAGGTGTTACTGATTTCACACATAAGCTAAGTGGACTTTTACTTCTCTTGGGATCAGAACGATTAGGATATTATCAAATATACAAAATAGGAATATAACAATATCTCAATATCAAAATCGGAATATAATAATATCTGTCTGAAAGCAGACTCCGATGGTACGGCCACATACAGCGAAGAGATGACAGTTTCGCAGTTAAGAAAGTGTTGGGTATACCCACGGCCAGTAGAGGAATGGGCAGACCACCGGCGACGTGGTGGTCCAATATCGAGAAGGAGTTAAAAAGACGAGACCTTCCACAACTGACAACCCAGGATCGAGCGTCCTGGCGCAAACGTACAAGGAGGCCCGACCCCAGCTGATCTGAGAAGAGGGCAGGACGAAGAAGAAGAGGAATATAACAATATCGGAATTGAATCATCAGTCATCGTCAGCTATTTCTATGTCTCTACTGTTGGGATTTCAAGTCAGACTAACTAATTGAAGAATAAGGAGATTAGTATTAAAGTAATGCCATACAATCATTGTGGTCCTAATCTTTCAATAGAGAATTCCGTATAAATAATAAACTGTTACAATGCTTACTTGGATGATTACCTATCCATTGCTTTTCTTGTTTTGTGTCTTTAATGCTCATTACAGTTAGTTAATTTGAAACAAAGGCGACGTCTTTAAATTCTGACGTGAACCTCAAGTTTAAATCTTAAAAATAAAGTTCAAAATCAGTTGACATTATTTCTGTTTTATGATGTTTATTTATACATTGAGTGACATAAACAAAAAATCGATGCAAATCTTTAGGATCCCAATCACCACGTAATTGGATTATATTGACGTGGACAAATCCAGGAGTCGCTTCAATATTGGTGTGGTCACGGTGAGAATAATATCCATTAAGTATTTAGTGTCGTTTGACACTTATTTCACTTACCTGGTTTTAACTTGTTAGAGGAATTTGGACTTTATTACAAGGTGATAAGAGGGAGGTAGACGGAAGGTAGGGTAAAGGCTTATAAATTAATGCCATATTAAACGCAGTGGTCGAAGTCCGTCGAACGCTGTTCGATTCCAAAGATTATCTATCAAAGAGACAGTATCGCGACATTGGGATCTTGCGCGCGCGCATACAGCGGATACAGGGTGTTCGTATACAATCGGGAAAACTCAATGATATTTTACTTTAAAATAATTCGGAAAACTTGTTTTTTGGCGTCACTTGGCAGAAGTCCTAAACCATTTTGAAAAAAGAAATATATGTAGCTTACTTCCGCAAACAAAATATGCAAGATGCACCGCCCGCCCGCCCGCAAAAATATGCACATGCACACCACAAAATATAAGTGCACAATACCTGCATTTAGCAAGACAACAACACACCTTGCACCTTGCATATTGCATATTTTGTTTGCGGAAGTAAGCTACATATATTTATTTTTTCAAAATTGGGAAAACTTGGTTAAAGTTTTAGTTTTGACTATTATAAGATCGCACTACTTGGTGATGACAACTTACTTTTATGGTACTTACATGCAAATGTGGCTTTTTGTTTATCTTTTATTGCTAATGTTATTTTTTTGTGTAAGTAAATATCTTATGTTAATTTTGCTAAACTTCATCTATAATTTGTGGAAATGTGGATGACGTATTTAGCCTAATCTGCATAGGTTCAACTTTGTTATCTGAGAAAAATGTCATTTTGGGGTAATCTTAAAATATCGTGGCGTACGTTTAAATTAAGTGCGTTGTCCTAAAATAAGGAAATAATAGGTTTATATTACGCTATCTTGAAACGTGTTATGATGTAGTCAAATTATATGGTTAAATAAGGCAATATTATGACACTTATCATCGTAAAAATTGGTCATCAAAAATAATATTATCTTCTTAATATTATAACACTATGTAATAGAAAATAGCCCACTGTCCTATAAATATGTATGATAATCTATAAATAAGATTATAATTCTAAATCACAATGAAAGTGCCACCTTCCATAAAAAGATGTCATAGTATTTGAGAAGAAGCATCTCTAGAATACGATGACGTCCCCTTATAGTAGTATGATAAAATTATGTGCTAGTTCCTTTTATTTTGAGATTACCTTCACTTAAAATATAAGGAATTGGCATCAAAATTTAAAATGAATCCTACAAAAATACGATTACAGAAACTTATATAAGAGTTTTGGCCAAAATATTATATCGTAAAAATTGGTCATCAAAAATAATATTATCTTCTTAATATTATAACATTATGTAATAGAAAATAGCCCACTGTCCTATAAATATGTATGATAATCTATAAATAAGATTATAATTCTAAATCACAATGAAAGTGCCACCTTCCATAAAAAGTTGTCATAGTTTTTGAGAAGAAGCATCTAGAATACGATGACGTCCCCTTATAGTATCAAAATTAAAATGAATCCTACAAAAATACGATTACAGAAACTTATTTAAGAGTTTGCATCAATTTTTGTATGATTCCTAAAAAATACGATGACAGCACGTAAATTCGCCGTTCATTACTCATCGACTTGTCGTTCGTTTTGTATATTCTCTCCATTCAGTCAGTCGAAGTCGCAGAGTCGCAAGGACAGTTTTTAGCGTGTACAGAATTAATTTATATTTGACAATTTTTTTAAATGTGAGTGAGTGCAAAGTGCAATACTTATGGATAAAGCAACTCATAACTTGCTAAAATAATGGAATCTAGTTAAATACTTATATACAACGTTTTGAAGGTAAGTTGCCAAGCCTATGTTGTGCGCGTGCGCGTGCACACTTTATTGGGGGGGAAGAAAATTAACTTTTTATACAAAACGTATCATTTTGGAGGACAAAAAAAACGTACCTATTTGGGGTAAATTTTAAGTTTCTCTTCATATAAAGTGTACTTATCATTTGAAGGAAAAAATCAAATGATCATATTATTGCCATTGAAATGGACCTAAAACATTGAATTCTTATCACAAATTACATGTTTGATTTTAGCTTAAAATCCGGCGGTCTCGACAGCTTCGAAGCTTCATCTGACACCATTTAAAAGCTGCCCGGCAGAAGCTGAACACCACAAAGCACAAGTTTCTTCGCAAAAAAATAACAGACACACTAGCAGTTTGTGACGGTAAGGATTTATGTAATTATTCTGGTCTGTCCTCGTTTGACAAAAAAATAAATTAATAATAATGTGTAGTATTATATACAATAAGTATTTTTTTCAGATACAAAACCAGAGACTAAATTTCATTGCTGTCATATTACTCCTCGGTTGCTTATTTAACATACCTCCTGCGGCTCCTGCCCGTCGCTCCAGGAAAGATTGGCAAACATCACGAGCAGAAATATTGGAAGGATTTGACGGAGACGGTGGGTGTAACCCACAGTATCTTGCAGAATGCTGGGTGGTTCTTATCTTAAGTCATTGAAAGCGAATCATGATTTTACTTATTAAATTATTTTGCATATTTTATGGATTTTCCTAAAGATTGTTCTTAGTGTCATGAGTATAATTAGGTGCGTAAGTAAGTTGTGACATGCTAAATAGGTATTTATTTTTAACTATGTAAATTATTTTTGACTGACAAATACTGTGATTGTTATAAGCATAAAGGTACGGGATTATAAGCATAGTGTATTAAGCCGAAAGGGGGGCATTGTACTCATCCATTAAATAACTTTTACTATCGGGTAAACTCTGAAATCGAAAAAAAATGCTGCTACTTAAGGCGGTTGTATGACCGAAAGTGGCGCCCTCAGAGGTTTTTATTTAATAAGTTATTAATAGAAAATTATTTTAATAATGTTTATCGTGGAGATTTTAGGGCCCTTGGTCTAGTATTTTTAGAAGGTATCACTACATGCCCTCGTAGTCATTCGTAGAAGTAGATAGCAAATGTGTCAAAAACGGCCACTTTTAGCAGTTTTGCTATCTACTTCTAGCAGTGACTACGAGGGAATGTAACGATACCGTCTAAAAATACTAGACTGTGGGCCCTAAAATCTCCACGATAAATATTTTTAAAATTGTGTATTAGAATTATAATATTAAATATAATTCACCGCTGCACCACTTTCGCTCAGGGTACCACCTTAAGTAAATTTCGTCGAATTATGTTGTGCCCAAAGTAAAAGTTGTTCACCATAATGATAAGCCTGTGTTATTATAATTAAGTACTATTATGTGCTCAATTTGCGAATAGGTAGGTACATTATTTTTGGTGTCTTTTTTTCTGTTGTACATTACATTTATTAATAAATAATTACTTATATAAAAGTAAAAAAATAATATTGTAAAAATTAACGTTACTTACTTTCAAATAGAAATATTGATATTGCAATAATTAAAGTTACTTTCAAAAATAAATAAAATTACTCTTGATTACTATTTCTGTTTTTTTATACACGTCTTCCTGTTCTCTTTAAGTTTTTAATGCAATTGCATATTGCCAAGTTATGAAGGTACCTATTACTTTTTCTATATTTCACATGCTTTAAATTGTTATTTTTTACTTATGCGCGATCCTCTTTTTTATATTTTAGGAATGTGAATTAGGTAAGAAAGAAGTAGTAGGTACAGTCGTCTTTAGATATATTGTAGCAAATAAGGTGACTCATATCCTTAGTTAAGTCCAACCAATTAAAATAGACTTTTCTTGTGTTTTGGGTAAGATCCTACAATTTAGCAACGATTTCCTCATATCTCCGGTTATATCCTATTACTTTACGTACCTACTATTTATTATTAGGTACATCCTCTTACCTTGGGTTATCCTAGTACAGGCGCCATCAGATATACTGTAGCAGAAAAGGTGATCAAATACTTCTGAACAGTTTAAATATCAATAAATTCCATACAAAGTGTAAACGAAGTGTATGGAATTTATTGATATTTTAAACTGTATTATATTTTAATTAGTAGGACTTCACTAAGGATATTAGGAAGTCACCGATAAATAGTAGGAAACAACCGAATATATGAGGAAATAATTTCTAAATAGTAGGAAAAATATTAGGACCTAACTGGAGATATGAGGAAGTCATCAATAAATAGTACGAAAAATAATAGGACATAACTTGAGATATAATGAAAGAATATTATATTTTTTGACATAAGAGGATGTCATCGAGAAATAGTAGGAAAAATAATAGGATATAACTCGATGTACAATGACAGTAACCATAAGTAGTAGGAACGAGCATACAAAATTTTATATTGTAGGACGAGCATACAATATAAAAAATATTGTATGCTCGTCCTACCAAAGGTATGGTGACATGTCATCTTAAATACCGTTATCATCAGCAACAGTAGTATCATCGTACTTTTTGGTGATATCAGTATACTCCGTGCTTTAAGTGAATCCATCTTATTTTAATCTGAATTCACGTCATTTATGATGGGCATTTTTCTCAGAGTTACTTACCGGTAATTATGTTTTTTGCTGTTGTTGCCCAATAAAAAAAAGATCAATGATCATGATAATCGTAAAAAAATGGGTAAGTAGCTATAAATCAATGAAAGTATTTACAGTGAGTTTTTAGTTGTATTTGTGTTTTCGATGGCGTAGAATTTTATTATCATTTAAAGGAATGGTAAACTTATTGCCACATGGGTTTTTATTCATCAAAAAAATACATAAAATAACAATAACATTTTAAGAACAATAAATTGTGCAGGTACCTTGTTATATGTGCTAGATTTCTATTGCAAAATAATATTGTGTAGACTGAAACTTACGAAAAACTGTAATGAATACTTACAAAACTGACAGACTGACTGAAATTTGTCTTGGCTCCATTTACGCTCGTTAACATCCATCATCCGCATTCGGCCCGTATGTTGGATTATGGCCCATCCACCCATAAGGAAGGCCTGTGCCCCAACAGTGGGGACATTTAAATGGCTGATGTCAACCTACCAAATGTTTACCTTACTAACTTACATATTTAAACACGCCAGCGGTAATTACACCCTGTATATACTAAGCAGTGGCATCATCGATCGGCATCTCCAATACTATTATCTTGATCCGAGGTGAGGCTAATCATTTTTATCTGGTCGGAAGTACAACATTGATGGATCGTACGAGGTGGCCAATATTTGTCTGGGAGTCGTGTTAGAACAGTAATTGGCCTTCGGTTGAGGAAGATAGTTTTTAAAACTTTTGGTTGGTGGTAGGACTTAGGCCTCGCTACACCACCATCTTAAGTCTGACGTCATAACAACAATTTAAAAATGTTAAGATAGCCAGTTCCTCAGTAGTGAGGATTCCGGGTGTAGTGTGCTTACACTTTCGGCCTTATTGTCACTAAACATCAGGTGAGATAAAGGCTAAACACTATAAAATTGTGGATAAAAAAAAGAACAAAAGTTTTCCCAACACCACCAAACCACCATTGAAAATATTTTTCAACACACTTGCTCGTAAAGTGAGCCCTAATACATCGCTTTTAAGGCCATAAACCGAGCTATAACAAACGCGTGCAATAAAATATAAAACACTAGTTCGTAATAGAATTAACCCTACAAAGTTAAATGAGTACCTTACTGCAAGTTCTATGCGAGTAAACAGAGCATTCCCAATTTAGCCGGGTAATACAGTTATTTTTTTTGACAACAAAGAGGTTTTATGCTGCTGCAAATTCATATACATTTTTGGAATAAATAAATGTGTAAGTCCTTTTAAGTCAAATAAATATATAATTATTATCAAATTATTCATAATTCACAATATTTTGTTATAAAACATTAAAATATTTGCATTTTGTCACTTAAAATTATAATTTTGAAGTATTAGTAGTAGGCTGTATGCTCCTCATCCCTTTGCTCGCAAAAAAATTCTTGCGTTGGCCTGTGAAAAAAAAACAAAAAAAACATGCGCGCCTTTTCCCATAATTATCATATTTTGTTTTTGCCATATTTGTTGCTGTGTGATAAATTACTTTGTTTTTCCTCGCAAATGTGTTGAAAAACGTCGTATGAAACTCGTGAGCTCTTGCTTATTGCACACTCAGCTGAGTTACGCCGTCGCCTGCGGCTCGGGCTGCAACCCACAGCCTTGTGTGCAATGAGCAACCTAAGCTAACTTGTCTCATAATGTTCTATTGTTACTCTAAATTATGTTTTAGTAAAGAACATTTAATGATTGCTGATTTTTCAATGCCTAAAATAGAACCTTATTTGTTTGATAACGTATTGATATCGCCTAATTAAAAATGTTTGTTAACCAATTGTCTGTCATTTTTTAATATAAGACTTTTATTTGTTATGAGGGGGGAAAAATCGACCGCATGTTTTAGGTAAGTAAACAAAATTTTTCTCTAAGACAAAATAATAATATAATGACAATCAGAAATCCTGGTATATAACTCAACACATGCAACATTCAACACCGTTATGTTTTTATTACAATAAAAGGAGTAGTTCTACTTATAATTACCTTAGTTCTAAATTTATAGCAAAAAAAATATATCGTCTCAAAACTAGTCTATATATTTTTACTTTCTTAGAAAACTCATTGATTCAGAAAATTCCGATGGTTTATAAAAATCTACTAACTTGGCTCTTTAATTATTATTTATTTGATACGTAATTATTATTATTTCATTCATTTGATTTAACATCAGTGAAGGTCAAATTTATTTAAGACTATCTGAAAAAAGAAGATAAAAAATAATATGAGCTAAAGATTGTTATGAAAGGAAGTGTCGAAATGCCAAGCACAGTATCAAAAAATGGACCAAAAAAGATCCAAATACCGAATCCCGATCGAATAATAAAATCGATATTAAGATTTCGATTCGATCGAAATTTAATGAAACATTGATAAATGGATCCAAACACAAAAGATGGCCGTTCGCCGGACGTTAGAGAAAAAAATTAAGCTACCGAACCGTATGCTATTAATCAAATTCTTTTTTAACAAAAACAGAAGTTTGTTCACCCTTTTGTTAAATAGAAATAGGGTATATTTTACTATGTTTTAGATGATAGTATTACATTGTTTAATAATACCTTTAGCCATTGATATAATTTTAGACCGTAATATGACTTTCAGTGATACAATGAATCAATAAAGATTCTTGGAGATTAACTCTGTATTGAGAGGATGTGACGTAATTTGGTAGCTAAGAAGTTTTTTATATCTTCTGTATAAATGAACATGAATGTTTGTATATTTGTGCTATAAGCGTTCCTAAAATATTCATCTGATTATGAAAGTTCCTCGCCTAAATATAATTTCTTAAGTAGCTCTACCTATATGAAAAAAAATGTGTCCTCTAACCACTCGTACTTGCAAACATTACTATGAGGTCTCACAGTGCCCGCGGACGCACAGCATCCCACGAACCAACCAACCAATCACAGATCTCTATTTCAACGTAGTGCGTTCACGTAGTCAGGGGGCGTTTGAGTATTGTTTATGAATACGGGTTTAAAATAATATTCCGTCCGTGGCAATACAAATTGTCAAAAAACAAATAAATTGGGAAGTGAGCTGCCAAAAACATATAGTTTTTTTTTTGTTTTTGCTTGCATGTTTGCTCGCACTATCTACCTTTTTACCACGTTTTTACTGGGTGGGTCACTCTCTTATTCTCACTCAGTGTTATATTATCATTACTAGTGACCACCCGTGACTTCGTCTGCGTGGTCAGATATTTCTCTATCCCACGAAAACAGTACCTATTACTTTTTCGGGGTGAAAGGTATTTTATGTACCGCTGACAACGTGTTAGTATGCTAAATTTCACGATGATCGGTTGAGTAGAGACGTAACAAACAAACAAACATACTTTCAGATTCATAATATTAGTAAGGATGAATCAGTGAATATCATACTGAATGATCAACAGGAAATCGAGAGCATCTCGCGGCCAGACATCGCAATTAGAGCGACAGATCATGCATCAATTGATTTACACGCGCGATGCTAATTTATAGCCGTAACATGTTATTTTTGGACGCGACCATCAGAAACCGCGTAACTGAGAAACTTTAGAAATTATTCACTCAAAAATAAAAAATGTGCCTTTGATCAGAGATGGCTAAATTAGAAGTCATTATTGTTGTGATCTTCAAAATAATTTAAGATTTATTGAGATGAAATAATACAACTTTTAGTGTCAGTCAACAAGAGCAAATTCATTTACTCTTTTAACCATAGTCCAGAAGAACAGATAACACAACATCTTCCTTCTTAATAACAAACAAAAGAAATAAACATTTTCCACTTATAAAATTATGTAACAAACAAACATCTCTCCTCTCATAGAAAAATAAAAATAAAATATTATAATTAATTAATAGCCAAAACGATCAGGTGGTCGACTCACACGACCTGATGATGTTACATAAAATCCTACAGAATTCCTACTACTTCGTAGCTGCGCTGGTGGAGAATCATTAACACTACCAGGATCATTAATACTATTATCACTATCACTCCGAGGATTTTCTAAATCATCATCCGAAATATAAAAAGGAACAAATGTTAAAGGCTTAATAAATATTCTGTTACGAACAAAAAGTGCACTATTGGAAACAATTTTATATGTTCTTTTATCTAATTTCAACAAAATTTTACCTTTTCTCCATTGTTTTCCAACTTTAAATAATACCTCCTCACCTATTAGTAACGGCCTTAAATCCTTCTTATTCAGATCATAATAAACCTTACTTTTAAACTGCTTTCTTTGTAAAACTGATTTAACATTCTTAAAAATTTTAGGCTGTAAATTATCAAAAGATAATGGCAATATACCCCTTAACTTTCTGCTGTAAAATATCTGGGCAGGTGACGGAATTTCATGAGAAATCGGAGTATTCCTAAACTCTAACATTGCTAAATACAGGTCCTTCCCTTCATGTATAGCTTTCTTAAGCAAATTTTTAATAGTTTGAATTGTTCTTTCCACCATTCCATTTGACTGTGGATACTCTGGACTAGAAAATGTATGTTCAAAATTCCACTGCTTACAGAACAATGCAAACTTTTCACTAGAGAATTGTGGACCTCCATCGCTAATAATTAGTTCCGGAATACCATGACGACTAAAAATATGTTTTAAATTGTTGATCACATATTCACTCGTTGTACTAGTTAGTAGTGATAGTTCCGGAAACTTAGAAAAATAGTCAACAACCAATAAATACATTTTTCCATTCAATTCAAATAGATCAGCTGCAACTTTTTGCCATGCATAATTAGGAACTTCATGTGGTATCAATGTCTCTCGTTTGTTGTTATTGCTATAAAGTTTACAAGTTTCACAAGATGAGACAATGTTATAAATATCGTTATGTATGCCAGGCCAATAGAGACAATCGCGTGCTCTTAACAATGTTTTTGTAACACCCATGTGCGGAAAATGCAAACGTTGCAGCATCTCCTGCCTTAACTTCAACGGAACTACAATACTGACTCCTTTGAATATAATATCTGATTTCAAAGTCAAATCATTTCTAACTGCCCAATATTTCCTCACTAGCTGTGGCAATAAGTTTTTATGAGTTGGCCAGCCTTCAACTATGAATTTTCTAACAAGTAGTAACTCATCGTCCCGAATGGTACATTCTTTAATATTGTTTAATTGCAAAGACGACGCATTAATATTATTTACAACAAAATTGATCTGTGCTTCAATCTCTTCACTATCTAATTCAACTTCTAGAGAATCACTATCATCAAATGATCTTGATAAAGTATCAGCCAAATATAGTTCCTGGCCTCGTTTATAAACTAGCTCGAAATTATATTTTAGCAACTTGAGCAACATTCGTTGGATGCGTGGAGTGCATGAATTTAATGGCTTTTTTACAATTGAAATCAGGGGAGCATGATCTGTTTCAATTGTTACTTTCCTACCAAATATGAATTGATTGAATCTTTCACAGCCAAATAAGATAGCAAGCAACTCTTTTTCTATTTGAGCATACCTTTTTTGACAATCATTTAAAGCTTTGGAAGCATAAGCAACTGGTAAATTATTCTGCAAAAGAACAGCTCCAAGACCATCCTTTGAAGCATCTACGGAGACTATGACTGGAATATTTTCGTTAAAAAACTGAAGCACTGGCTCTGCAGCCAGATTTCTTTTCAAGTCTTGAAATACTTTTTCATGAATATCCAACCAAGAAAATTCCACATCTTTTTTCAAGAGACTTCTCAAAGGAGAACTTATATTGGCAAAATTAGGAATGAATTTTGAAACGTAATTGATAACACCTAGAAATCTTTCTAATTCCTTTCTATCTCGTGGACTTTTCATTGCAGTAATTGATTTAATCTTTCCATCATCTAGTTTCAAGCCCTCTTTACTAATAATATGTCCAAGATACTTTACATTTTCTAAATTAAATTTACACTTGTCCTTATTTAATTTAATGTTTTCTTGCCGTAACCGCTCCAAAACTAACTTAAGTCGACTATCATGCTCAGACTGAGACTTTCCCCAAATCAAAATATCATCTATAAAAACTTCTGTTCCTTCTAAGTTTTCTAACACTTCACGCATCTTTTGCTGGAATACTTCAGAAGCACTGCACAAACCAAATGGCATTCTTAAAAATTTGTATCTGCCAAACGGAGTGTTAAAGCAGCATAAATCTGTGCTGGCTTCAGATAACTTTACGTTCCAAAACCCATTTTTGACATCTAGTGTGCTAAAAACTGTAGCACCATTTAATTTACCCGTTATTTCCTCAAAAGTCGGTAAACTAAAGTGCTGCCTCATAATTACTTGGTTAAGATCTTTAGGATCAATACATAACCTCAAATCACCATTTGGCTTATATACAATAACTAGAGAATTTACCCATTCGGTTGGCTGAGTGACCCTAACGATGACATTTTGTTTTACCATTTCCATAAGTTTCTCTTTTAAACGGGGGAGTACTGCTAGGGGCACTTTTCTGCAGGCATGAATGACAGGTACAGAATTTTCCTTAATTTTAATATCATATTCTCCTTTCATGCAACCTAACCCTTCAAAAATATCACGATATTCATGAAAAATGTCTGTGATTTTACATACCTCACGCAGCGGCATTACAAGTTGCATATCAACGGCTGATTTTAAGCCAAGTATATTAGTATAGTGTCCAGATACAACATAAAAGTTAAGGTTGAATATCTTGCCATTATACTTACATGAAATCATTGCAATTCCTAAACATGGAATACATTCACCAGTGTATGTAGTTAATTTTGTCTTAACTGGTAGCAAATTATTTTTGTCCAAACCTAAAGTACACAATGTTTCCTCTGATAGAATATTAGCTTGTGCGCCAGTATCCACTTTAACCTGCAAAGGAAAGTTATTTACTCCTAAAGTTATAGACCAATCTCGTAAATTGTTGATCGAATTAACGAAAACCGCACCTAGATAAAGCGTATCAATTTCATTCATTTCTTCATATTTCTTGTATATTTCCATTACACTTCTGCATTTCGTAGAAAAATGATTTTGTTTTCCACATTTGAGACAAGTTTTTCCAAAAGCCGGACATTTAAATCGCTCATGAGAATATCCGCATCTCTTACAAATATACTGTTTATTATTATTTGACTCATTTGACTGCTTTGACATTAAATGACGTTTAAAATCTGGACGTGACATTTTTGACGTAGTTGGTAAACAACTACTCTCTTTATTCGATTCGCTGAATGTGTTCGAACTCCTTTGATTGATTTTATCAATCTGAGATGAAAATTCATGAGCATCTGATTTCAAAGTAAAAGTTGATGACGATATAGCTTCAAGTTGCTGCTTTGTTCGCTGAGAAGTGCAACAAATTTCGAGAGCCAATCCAAGAGTTAGTTTTCTTGTTCGCAGAAGTCGATCTTTAACAGCAACATCCGTTATGCCACAAACTAACCTGTCTTTGATTAGATCTTCAGTTAGAGACCCAAACTCACAAGACGCGCTTAGGTCCCGCAACTCCATAACGTAGTTTTCATAAGTTTCACCCTCCTTTTGATTTCGGGTGAAAAACAAGAACCGTTCATATGTTATGTTTTTTTCAGGACAGAAATGTTCATCAAATTTATTTAGAACTATCGTATATTCATTTTTATCAGAATGTTTCTCAAAAACAAATGTGTTATACAGCTTCAGCGCACGATCACCTACGGCACTCAGAAGTAATGCCGTTTTTATGTCCGAATTCCCGTTATAGTTTCCAGAAGCCAATAAATATATTTCCAATTTCTGTTTGAAAAACATCCAATTATCTGATAAATTACCTTCCCAGCGAAATTGCGAAGGAAGGGCTAATATTGGCATGCGAGCTTTCTGTTCAGATACTTCAGATTTGTCTTCAGCCATTTTGACAGATTACAAAATAATAATTGTTTTTTTTACTTACAAAGGGTTTCAACATGAACTCTATACGTTATTCTGCTTTGCGCTTAATTTAAATCCTTAAAATTCGCTTTTACGGCTGCGCCATGTTGTGATCTTCAAAATAATTTAAGATTTATTGAGATGAAATAATACAACTTTTAGTGTCAGTCAACAAGAGCAAATTCATTTACTCTTTTAACCATAGTCCAGAAGAACAGATAACACAACAATTATATAGAATTAACTTCTTATATGTCTAACTTAAATAAATGTCTTTGTTTTCGTTTAAAATAAGTATCTTGTTAGACTTCCTGCCTCTTTGTAAATCTATTTAAGTAAGTCTATGTAAATCAATAAATAGCTACGAGATCCCAACCACAGCAAAATTATAATATTTTATAAGATTAATCAACATTTTATTGCAATACCTATGTGCTTTGGAAGTTTTTTGCACTAAACTCGCTTTGATATAAAAACTCGATCATTTAGTTTAGGTTTTGGTTTAGGTTCAGTATTACAGACTAAAATATATTCTCTGGATTTCCCAGTTGTACCGTTTTGTAATGCGACGTACCACCACATCCTGCTCAGGCGCATACTCAATTCGTCATTTACGTCAAAATAATGTAAAACAACTGACAGTAATATTCGCTTAGGAATTATTGTATCAGAAATTTGCGACTTGTAGCTGACAATTTAAACCGAAACTTAATTAAGAATCTTCGAGAATTGATAATGTTTTGGTGTCGATTTCATCCTTTTTTTTCTTTATTTATTTTAGGGGATTTCATGCTTGGATATTATTTTTTTATTCCCTGGGAGCAGAACTTTTTTCTGGGTGAAAAGTGCCTATATCCTTATATCTGTACCCCTCAACGTGTATGCAAAATTTAATGCGGATCGTACCCTTAGCATGAACAGAACAGCTATCGAAAAAAATACGCGCGTAGAAATTTGAATACCGCCATTTACCGCCAAAAAGCGAAATAATTTTTCCATAGATAAGTAAGTTTGCGCGCGTTTTTTTTCTCGATAGATGTTCGAGCTAAGTGTTAAAATATGACAGCGTAAGGAACAAACAAACACACAATTTAAATCCAGTTTTTTTTTTTATATGCGTTCATTGAGAAGTCAATGTGCATTTATGAATGGCATACCCTCCCACGAGACTTTGCCAACAGAAATAGTATAACACAAAATGATTTATGAAAAGGAACACTAAAATGACGCTAGGAGCTTAAATACAAACTGTTTTGAAGACAAAAATGTGGATTTGCAGTTTATCGGCTCCTAGATAACTAAACATAGATTATAGCCTAACCCCCTTTCTAATAAAGATTGTATAGCAGATGTATAGTTACACAATGGTTACTCACTGTCAAACTATTTGAGTTTGACATTGAACAGAAAGTGACAAAACACTGTGTAACTATACATCTGTGGCCCTACCATGAGTTGATGCAAACTGTTTACGTTACCGTAAACCATCGTTTTGTCTCTTTCACTCGCACTGACTGTAAGCAGTATATTCGATAGTTTACGGTAACGTAAATAGTTTGCATCAACTCATGGTAGGGCCACAGCTATACAATCTTTATTAGTAAGGGGGTAAGTTTTTATTAGGGAAATACGTAACAGATTAATTGGAAATCAATTATTTCTATTAAAGATAATACTTTATATGTTTGTACGTGTATCATCAACGTAATGTTTTATTTTTAATAAATAAATAAAAAAAAGAAAAACCTCTTATTTGATGACACATGCGTTATAACTTACATTGCCTTTTTCGCAGTCTACGTCTAAACACAAAATTCAAGTTTAATTTAAAATGCGACCTGTAAAATTATTGTAACCTCACACAGAAAAAATATATACATAGTTTGCTTCCCAAAAGCGTCATCTTAGTCCCCCATTGTGAGAGGTAAAATACGCGAGAGGAGTCAGAGGGCAGGATTATGTTCGGCAGCCGTTGAAAGGTCGGTGAGGGCCTAATTATGATTTATTAGACTACCTCCTATAGTATTGACGGTTAAAGGTAGATGGAGAGAAAAGTGGTTATAGGATCTGAGCGAGTAAACTATTTCCAAGGGTTTTTTTTTAAGAAATATGTATAGAAACAAGACAAGTACTAAATTTTTAAATTTTAAGCAATACTATTTTAAACTCGGTTGCATAATAGGCATTGGCCAGAATCCCAAGGGTGCGGGTTCGAGTCCCGTCTGAGATGCTATGGGTGAGTCGATTTTTTCTAGAATATTATTGTTTTACTTATGATAAGTATTTAGGTGGATCGTAGAGGAATGGGGGATTCAAAATGATTGAGTGCCTCGACAAAAGAACCTGTTTTATTCATACACACTAAAATCTAATTTGGCTGCTTAGTAGAGTCAACGGGAGAGCGCACTACACCTGGAATCCTCATCGCTGAGAAACTGGCTATCTTACTCTTACTGCCGGAACACGACAATTTTAAATCGTTGTTATGGCGTCAGACTTAGGTAAGATGGTGGTAGCTAAGCTAGCCATCATCATATCAGCCGCACGACACCCATGGGTATAGGCCTCCCCTAAGGATCTCCACGACGATCGGTCCTGCGCTGCCCGCATCCAGCGGCTTCCCGCGACCTTCACCAGATCGTCGGTCCACCTTGTCGGGGGCCTACCCACGGAGCGCCGTCCGGTGCGCGGTCGCCATTCCAGTACCTTTCCGCCCCAACGGCCATCGGTTCTTCTCGCTATGTGTCCCGCCCATTGCCACTTCAGCTGAGCAATCCTTCGAGCGATGTCGGTTACTTTAGTTCTCTTGCGGATCTCTTCGTTTCTGATTCGATCACGCAGGGAAACGCCAGGCGGACTTGAAATAAGCCTTACCACCAACCAACCTTTCTAGTTTTATTTATGAAAACACAAACAAAATTCAGATATTAATACTGCTTAATTTTTTTACGCGTCTGTACGAATCGGTTGGCGTGGGCGCTGTCGATCGCTCTCGATAATGCGCCATTGAGCGTCGCTGACAGATGCGCGTGCGCAATGCGTACAAACGAACAACGCGCGTTCAAATATTGAGCATGATTCTTATTTATTGCAGTACTAGCGACTGCTCGCGACTTTGTCCGCGTGAACAGTTATTCCTCTATCCTTCGGGAACAGTACTTCAGTACTTTTTCCGGATGAAAGGTGCTAAGTACATACTTTTCTGTAACCCTAACAATGTGAACCTATGTAAAATTTTCAGTCGCATTTATCATATTAGTAAGAATTCTTCATTGTATATTTCTGTTTTACAAAAAGTGTGAAATATTTTATTTAATAATTATGTTTTGTTATTGATAGGTATTTATCGCAGGTAGTGTAAGGAAAACGTGACTATCAGTATTTTACAAAAAAATGTAGTTATTTAATCATTGCAGCTTGACAAAATTTTAAAGAAATATTAGAATGATAGTAATATTTATAGAACTCGAAGAATAATTGTTGTTACAATCTGATAGTATGAATTCAGTTCAGGGGCCCTATTTTTGAATTGCTCGGCAGCCTGCCTAGCATGACCGATTTATATCGCGTGATATAGCATTTTATCGACACTCAACTGTCAAACTCCTTTTCTTTTTGACAGTTAAACGTGATAAAACGCTATATCACGGGATATAAATCGGCCATCGCTCTTTTCTACTGATTTTCGTTCGACATTTGACTCAAATGTATGAGATTAAGTCAAATGTCGATTAAAAAATAGGGCCCCAGGACTGAAAATACTAAAAATAAGTGGGCTCCGTTAAGGTGAACGCAAACAAAGAGTAAAATAATTAAAGATGAGACAATTAATTTATGAAACTAAATTAAGTATAAATTAAACAACTGTTTTCAACAATTCTACCTACTTATACTTTTACTGATTCATACTCATTTTAACACAAGGTTTTTGGATGAGTTCCAACTTCATAAGCTGGTTATTCACTCCAGCATTGTGATTGAATTTGGTCGAAGGACACACGCCTTTAGCAAAGTAGTTAATGTTATCTCCTTTAGTATACAGGGTTATTTGTAAATACCAACAACCTCGCAGGAGTAGATTACTAACATCATAAACAACATTTGTTCTACGTCTTTTCCGAAAACCGACAAAAAAAATCGACTTTCCATACAAATGTCCCGAACAGCTGATCGAGTGTTGTATGAAAAGATGATAATTTTTGTCTGTTTTTGGAAAAGTCGTCGAACAAATGTTGTTCATGACATTAGTAATCTACTCCTGCAAGGTTGTTGGTTTTTTACAAATAACCCTGTATATTTATGTTAATAGTACCCGTGACCATCAGCCATTTTTTTTTAATGTCCCCGCTGGGGCACAGCACAGGCCTTCTTTGTGGATGGATAAGGAGGATGGGCCATCACCTACAACGCGGGCCCAATGCAGATTGGTGGGTGTTAACGACTGCAAATGCACCTGAGACCAACAGCTTAATTTGCCTCCCGAAGCACGGAGGAGCTCGAGATAATAAATTTTGCGTCACCCATCCCATGACCGACCTTTGCAAATCGCTGCGCCAGGCGCTAAACAACTGAGCCATCGAGCTCCTCAATGGTACCTACTCTCTCTATTTTGTGTTGGTACCCTTGACTATGAGAAAATTACATGCAAAACCCATGCGTTGGATTTGTTCCGGATTGAGTTAAAAAACATTAGAAGAGCATTTCCACACTATAGACAATAAACATGACCATTGTGTATTTTTTTCCTTTAAGCACATACTTGAGTTGTGATATTTTTATTGTCGTTTGAAAATTGAATTGACTTAAAAGTTTTATATTAATTCAATCAATTTCAATAACTTTTTCCCTTTTTTTGTATTAAAATGCAATTTTTTGAGGGTTACTTTTAAACTCACAAGAAAAAAAACTTAACTTAACACTTTTACATTGCACTAGGAATTACTGCCTTAAAACAAGTGTCTTTATTTTCTGTATAAAAAAACAGCCAATTTAAAAGTTAATTTTCAGGATGCAATACTATTCAAGAGCTTAGTGCATACATGCCTAACAAAATAACGGTAGTTTCATTATTATTGCGAATAAATTGTGTGCAACTCATTGTAGGTCAGCGGGCGTTTTATTTAATTAGCACTAAGGCCGTCTACACGCTTGCGAACTAAAGCGTTGAAACGGCAAAAAAAGTGATCACTAGAAAACTAGTTTAAGGAAAGGCTTGACTTACATCCGTTTTCACAAACATTACTATGAGGTCTCACAAAACAGAGCTCTATGGCTTTATTTCAACGCAGTGCATTTGCATAGGCAAGGCGTGTTAGACACTAAGATTATTAATAATATTATTTTAGAAATTGTATGTACAATTATTATGATCCAAAGTTATTATATTTAGAAATTATAATTATTACTAGCTTCCGCACGCGACTTCGTCCGCGTGGAAAATTAAATCATAGAATACTGTTTATCCTGGTTTAAGATTCTCTGAGGATTTTATCGAATGTCCACGCGGACGAAGTCGCTGGCGGAAGCTTTATGTTTCACCTACAAAGATTTATTGAAAAAAATAACAATCATCAAATATCCTATACTATCCCACGGGAACAAAAAACCGGGATAAAATGTATAAGCTCATGTGTTGAGATTCAAAACTTAGAGGTACCTTATACCTGGCCAAATTTCAGTTCGTTTCGTTCAGCCGTCTCGTAATAAATTATTTTATATTAATTATCCCACGGGAAGAAAAACCGGGATAAAAATTTATGTATCCTGCATGTTAAGTTAAACCTAACTATGTACATAATATACTTAATTTTTTTGCCGTCTCAAATTTACCGAGATCCTGTATTATCCCACGGGAACAAAAAACCGGGATAAAAAGTATCCTATGTGTTAATCCAGGCTATAAACTATCTGTGTGCCAAATTTCATCTAAATCCGTTCAGCCGTTTTTGCGTGATTGAGGAACAAACATCCAAACCCACAAACTTTCACATTTATAATATTAGTAGGATAGTAGGATAAAGAACGACAAATAGGTGAGTTGGCTCGTCAATGATTTATTTTTCCTAAGGTTATTTTTTAATAAAAAATAAAAAAATACCGTCGAGTAGAGAGGTCTAGTTATCAAAAATAGTTAATGAAAATGTTAATATAACTGCAGTAATTGTGCATTTCAAGAATTTAAACATCCATTTTTATTGTTAAAATTTTGTTAGAGCCATGTTACTTAGTTGAAATCAAATAGTTGAGTTTCGACTCATTTAACAATTTGTTTTTTTCCATAGAAATTCTTCTGCGCATTTTTTTTCTTAAAATCGCAATACCTCAATCAACCTTACTTGTTTATACAGATTCTTGTTCTTTATGGATTTATTACGTACCAAGGAACTATCTGACGGCAAGGTGATTAGTACTGAACTAATTATAGTTACGAAAACGACTGAAAAGCGAAAATAGGACGCCACGAACATGTTTATTACTCACTCCTGAAACATTCCTATTGTTGGCAAATTATTATTAGGCCAATATAATAATTCAAGACTGAGGTGAAATTTTGTAACTATATTTTCCAACCTCGATTATATAGATTGATATATAACATCTTTATCTGACACTACAGACACAATTAAAACAGAGTATAAAACCAATGAAACTTAGCAAGAATAATCTGTTATCATGCATCCTACACAAGATTAGGTAAGTTTGTGTACTGCAGTAAAAGGAAAGTCACTGATTTTCAGCCGCAACTATAAAGAGCTCGCTGAGGCAAAAAGTGTTAGGGATTTATCATTAACATGCATATTATTATTTTTTGAGGAGCTCGGTGGCGCAGTGGTTTAGCGCCTGGCCCAGCGATTGCGGAAGTTAAGCAACGTTCGCAAGGGTCGGTCATGGGATGGGTGACCAAAAATGTATTATCTTGAGCTCCTCCGTGCTTCCGAAGGCACGTTAAGCCGTTGGCCCCGGCTGCATTTGCAGTCGTTAACACCCACGAATCCGCAATGGGCCCGCGTGGTGGGTTATGGCCCGTCCTCCTACCACCCATAAGGAAGGCCTGTGCCCCAGCAGTGGGGACATCATAAATGGCTGATTCACATGCGTATTTTGATCATTGACCTGCGGGTCTACCGCCTAACTCTATCGCTTTGACTCTGGCTTTGGTTTATGACGTCAGTGCACTGTCCGTCCTTGTCATCGTGTTATGATATGACAAGGACGGACAGAGCATTGCTATGGCTCTGGCTAAAGCTTTGAGTTAGGCCATAGCCTTCTCTGATCATAGACCTCCATGTGCCTTCGTGGTCGATTGGGTTGTAGGTTTTCATGGGGTCGCCATTTTTTTCTCTCTCTTTTGGTCTAAGTTGTAGCATGCGTGCCCAGGAAATGCCTATTCACTTTTGCCTTGAAGAGACCAAGGTTGTAACTATCAGGGAACATGAGCAGGCAGCGCATTCCATTCATTAGCAGTTCTCACAAGAAATGTATTGGCAAAGCGCTTGGTACTTGGACCCTTGGAGTATCTATGTAATTGTGATATGCTAACGTGCGTCTGGTACCCTGATGGTGGAAAGGGGCTGGAGGAAATGTCGTGCAGTTCCCTCGCACACTCTCCAAAGTGTATTCTGCTATTCTGTCTCTGTGGTCCCAAACTCGATACCATAGCTACGGTCGTTGTCTCTGATGAGAGATCGGTACCAATGAGTTACGACTGTTGTCTTTGGTTGAGGGCATTCCACTGTCCATATGCAATAAATCGCGGGTGAATGCTAGTCTACTTAGTTGGTTTCATATCTGCTAAGTACCCTAATTAACCCTAACAACAAAGTAAAATATCCCTATTTATAAATCGATGTACTTAAATTAAGTTAAATCAGCAACCGTGTGTGGCCCGGCGACATCAAAGTGTCGCGGCCACGTCACAGCGACGTCGCGTCAACGCGTCGTAAACTACTAATATGATGAGTGGATCGTTTGATGACATTTGGAGTTACCATTTGCTCTCGAGTTGAGAAAAGCAATTCATGGGTAAATTATAATGTATTTTTTCACTTAAATAGTCACGATATAGGTACTTCTTTTTTCTTTCTTTTCGAATGAGGATTAGTGACCACCTCTGGTGGTAGAGTTTATCAAGCCGCCTGTAAGGCCTCTAACTTGGCTTAACGACTGTGATCAGATGACAACAGCAATAAGTATACATTTTATTTCGTAAAGTCAATTTTTTGTAAAATTAGAAATGGTTTTATTTATACATGAACTCGATATTATATTAGTGTACTATCGTTGATTATTTTCGTTTTTATATTTTATATAATGAATTGTTAAATTTTTGTCCCAGTATTTTATTAAAAAGGTTATCCATCAAATTACTTTATTGTTTTGTATTGTATTAATGTAGATAATTTAAACCCTCTCTATTGCTGCGCCCTTCCAGGGTGTCACACATGATCTGTATAATTATCTACATGTAACATCTTTATAAACTTGTGACATGCAATAATAAATGAAATGATACTTTTTCCACCGAGCGAGCGCGAAGCGTCTCCGTGTCGGCTTGGGCAAAAATACTTCCGTATGTCTGTCCGTCTGTGCTCCTCTACAGGTCGCATTACTCTACCGATTCTAATTATATTTTTTGAGCAGGTTGGCTAATTAAATAGATTTATTGTCGATTCCGTTTTTTGAATTTTTTCGAAAAATATACATATTTCTGCCATTTCAAAAAATGTTTCAAAATGTAACAAAAGCGAGGTCTGCACTCACATTTTTTTAATATCTCCTTTGCTTTCAACTTTCTCATAGAGACAACTTCATTTTATTTAATGATGAAATTAAACTTATTAAGTGTCTATCAAAAGTCAAAAGTTTAAGTATTATATTAAAAAATGTACCATTAGTACGGAGCTTGAACTTCCAAAGAAACAACTATTTTTAAGACAAACTCCAGTTATATCTTGATGTGACGATTAAGCGACTAATTAACAGTCAGCTGTTAGACATAGATATATAAAATAACAGAACTGGCTTAGCTGGAATGCCTAAAGATAAAATAATATGCAACGACAGATATGCAAGCATTTCCTTGCCCTGCTTTTACTTATTTTATTAGAATTATCATACCTTTCGTCTTTGATCAAGAATATCCTAGATAACGCTTCACGAACCAAAACAGCACGCAAATATTATGGCACCGACTGACAAAACAAAAAGCGATTCGAAAGATTTTGAAATTCGTATCGCTGCTTGAATATTTTCATCTGGGTACAAATTACTATTATTTCCAAATTCAACTATAAATAGTAAGAAACAAAGAAGAGAATAATTACATTGTACAAAATAAGCGCCCAGTTTTACGTTATTTCTAAATGCCGTTTTTGAGACTCTGACTGAACATCTAGCTAGTATATTCTTAGTCGAAGCCTTTAGTTCTATTTATTGCATACAAAACAAATATGATATTAAGTTATCAATTAAACATAAAATTAAATATTAAATTAATGTAATTTTGGCAACAGCTTATTGTACACAATACCAATATTTCATTATTTAAAAAAAGGTACAGACCACAACAACTCATATTTCGCATGACATTTCCCAACACTCATGAATTATACCGTACCAATAACCACACTTATTAAAATTTCAAATAGAATTCGAGACCAGTGTAAGCTGACGCGAATAAAGATAAAACCACGAATATCATAAAGCTTGCTTCGCAGCGAGCGGCGTCCCTATCTTGTGTCTTAATTTGTAAGGACTAAGAGTACAGTACAAACTACAAACAGTAGGATATCTGCAAACGTAATAGAATTGGTCAAAAATATAGTTCATAAACAAAAGAGGTCCTATAACTGAACCTTGTGGCAGTCTCGTTCTAGATACATTGGTTTGAATTAGGTATTCAGCTTTTGATTGATGGTAATGAAACACTATCAAACAGTTTAAACTTAAAAGCATTTATTATGGCTGGTTTTTGCGATTTATCAAGCACGTCGTGTTGATTTCCTTTTTCATACTTTTGATTTGGAAAATTAAATTATATTATGATTATGTAGCAATCTATTTTTAGTGAAGGAAGTGATCAAGTTTAGACTTAACTTTTCACAAGGAAGCAAGAAAATATGGATACACACGAGACCTTTTGTCTTCAAATGTTGCAACTCCGCAATTGAGTTACTGTTAGCTTCGCAACTATGGTGAGGAGCAAAACATTATAAATAATGTAAAAACAATGAACGCGGCAGCCGCTGCCTACTATATTGTGACCGTGAGTGGCTTGCATTAAGAAAGTATAGAAATGGCATGGAAATATTTATAATTTATTTTTAATTAAGTAGTTATGCAACTCAATGTGCCTCCCTTTCTTTTTAAGTAGATGCAGAAACAACATTTTTGTCTTAGAAATAATTTTAAATACTGTAAAATCATAAATACTTTAGACTGGATAAAACCCCATTCAACAATCCTGGGCATACTATGCTACACTATGCTAACCGTCTGAATCTGTTATTAGCTTTTTATGTTTATACTTTGTAATTTAAGGATATTGTTGTGTAAGCTGATGATTCACCGAATAATAAATAAATAAATAAATACCCAGATTAAAATAAACCCGGAATGATGTTTGACTATTGAGGTCGAGTCACCTTAATGAAATAACTCCAACTCATTTTATCTTTCCTTATTTTTTAAAATAATAAATAAATAAAAATAAAAATCATTTATTTCAGGCTTCACACCCATAAATCAGTTTAAAATTGACACACTAAGAACAATAATAAATTAAATGACAAAATAAAAATAAGATTAAGTTGGCATTAAGAAATTAATTCATTAAATAAAATTAAATTGGTAATTGAGTTCAAATTAAAATAAAATTAAATATTAAAATTAAAAATTATATGAAATAAAACACTTTTAACGGATACTAGCGCGGTTTTATTGAAAGTACTTTGGTAATTAGTTGGTATTTGGTTTTATTTTTGGTTATAATTAAAATTCCTTACATATAATTTTTTTTCTATGAATAATAATAAATTTTTATCTATAATAATAACCGGTTTACGTACTTACACCGGTTTTAATTGTATCGCCATCTCTGAGGATTCCCGGGTTCGACCCCCTCCAATTTAGAAAAAAAAACTTTTCTAAGTTGTCTCAAATCTCTGTGTATGTATGTATGTGGTACCTTTGTTTCTGATTTTCATAGTACAACCCAATACGTTTTGTTGTCCAATCTGTTTGTGTATTGTCTAATGTTCTTAAAAAGTCGAGTGACCTATCTAAACAATTCATATGTCTGCGCAAACGCACGCAGCGGCGACTTTGACACTTAACAGAAAAATCTAAAATCATAAAGCACCGCGTCGGATCGGGTTGCGATCGCCAGCTGAATGCTAATGTCTTGCGTCTCGCTTGCACCTGTCGAATTCGCACTATAACTCACAAGCCAGTTTGTCCATATTATCGTAGTGTAATAATATATTTTCTTATAGTAATAACAAGTACTGAGGAGCTCAATTTCGCAGTGGTTTAAAGCCTGACCTAGCGATTGCGGATTAAGTATCTTTCGCAAGGATCGGTCATGGGATGGGTGACCAAAAATGTTTAATCTTGAGCCCCTCCGTGCTTCGGAAGACCGTTGGTCCCGGCTGCATTAAATTTGCAATCGTTAACACCCACCAATTCGCGTTGGGCCCGCGTGGTGGGTTATGGCCCATTCTCCTTATCCAGTCTTAAGGAAGGCCTGTGCCCCAGTAGTGGCGACAATTAAAATGGATGAATTAGGAGTTGGCGAAAAAGGAAGTTGGCGAATGTGGAAACAGGGGATTGCAGGGGACTAGTGCTACAGTACCGCACTTTCAGAAGTGTAGTTAGGTACATAATAGTTTACCTGCGAGATAGTGGTGGGGGTATTTTCATCTACCATACCTCATCGTTGCCCTGTCAACACGCCAGAAATACCCCACTCCCTCCATACACATGGTGTCCCAAAACTTTGCCACTAGGGAAAGTTTCTTAAATAGGAAATTTTACTGAAAGAAGGCTTCATTTTGACTTTAAAAATAATTAAAACTGCATTTAAACATTTTTGAAAATCACCTGCCTTAACCAGAATAATGAAAAAAAAACTCATTTATACGATGCCGATCGAAAGGGTTACTCATTAAGACTACTTACGCGGGCCCAATGCGGATGGTGGATGTTAACGACTGCATGCACCCGGGACCAACGGCTTAACGTGCCTTCCGAAGCAAAAGCTTGAGTTAATAAATTTTTGGTCACCTATCCCATGACCGACCCTTGCGAAAGTTGCTTAACCTTCGCAATCGCTGGGCCAGCCCGTGCCCCAGCTGTAGGGACATAAAAAATGATGGTCATACTTACAATGATCAGTAACGATTTTTGTTTAGTGGCTTATCAGAAAGCTTATGCCACCACATGATTAACTGTGAAGACATTTTTGCGATATCTCTTAAACCTGAGAAGTTAAACGAGCTAAAACATTGAAGTAAGTTGAAAGTAGTTGGTTTGGGGATGCTTCAAGTAAAACCAGTAGATTGTGGTAACATGTTGTATTGACGGGTGTCACAACAGAACAGAGCAATTATAACTTATTACAATTTATTTAACTAACTAATTAGTAGGTCATCAGCGACATACGTCATGTTGCAGAGCGTAACGGTAAGTTACGGTGCAAGTGTTAATACGGCTATTACACCTCCCCCGAAAGTCAACCTTTACCCCCGGAGAAGAAGAAAAAAAAAATGTGACGTACATCGTTGAGGATCCTTCTATTACGCTAAACAAAAAAACATTATCTTAATTAAGTACACATTTTTTTAAATACAAACAATTAAATTAAGTACAAGATAATTTAGTATTATTCTTATGAGTTATATATTCTTTATTATTTTTAAGAATTTTAACATTAGGTGACATATCCTCTAAAACTAAAAATGGACCGTTCCAAATGGGATCTAACTTATTTCCAACTTGATTTTTAATAAGTAAAAAGTCACCGGGTTTGTATGTTAATGTATTAATTTTCTTATCGTAGGTTAATTTCCTCTTAATCTTACTTAATAACAAATTATTCTTAGCATCTACCTGTGCTTTCTGCAATCTATATTTAAATTCCTTAGGATAACTATCGTAATTATAAAGAGGGTCGACAGAAGTTTTTAAATTGGATGGTAAACTACACAATTTTCCGAAAACTAACTCATGAGGAGTGTATTGTGTCTCTGTATGAACTGTGGTGTTAAAAGAAAAACACCAATAACTTAACCAACTACTCCAATCAGTTTTGTTATTACTACACATTATTCTAAGATAAGCTCCTAAATGTTTATGTGTGTTTTCTAGTGCTCCCAGTGTTTCATGATGGTAAGCAGTCGAATTTAATTTTTTAATTTGCAATAAAGTACACACATCTGTAAACACATTACTCATAAACTCGGTTCCCTGATCAGTTATGATCTCCTTTGGGACACCATAGCGCAATATAAAATTATTCACAAATAACCTACTAACCGATTCTGAGTCTTTCCTTTCTAAAGGGTATGCTTCGACAAACTTAGTTAAGTTACACTGAATAGTTAATATATAAGTAAAATTAAAATTATCTTTATCTAATGGGCCCACTATATCTAAACTAATTCGCTCCATCGAAGTGTTCGGAGTCGTAGTAATCACCATCGGTTCACGGGTGTTCCTATTTGTGTGTTTCTGGATTTGACATTCCTTACACTTATTGACGTAATCATTGACGTCACGGCTCATATTTGGCCAAAAATAATATTGTTTGATATTGTTCATCATCCTATTAACACCAGCATGGCCACTGGTTGGCAATAAATGAAAATCATTCAGTACAACTCTAATTTCATCTGAGTCATTTAACTTTGTAACATTTTTTGTTACGAGAATACGAGGATAATCGCATTTGCGCTCTAAAAATTTATTTAAAAATATCGTATTTTCTTTATCTTTTACAATAATTACCTCGTCAACATTTAGTTTTTTGCAGAATTCTTCTAATTCCCTCGCTAACACGCCTACGGTAGATAACGATCGGGATATTAGATATATGCAAAACTTAGAAGGCACATATACAAAGTTACCTTTATTGCTGAATACTTCCTCTTTTTCTTTCCTATATGCCTTTCTATTCAATAACAATTCTATACAATTTCTTGGTCTTTTGAGAATTTCCACAGTTTTCGGTTGATCAGGCCTAGAACTAGTAGAAGCCTCAGTTGTCAAGTCAGTTTGGTTGTTGTTGTTATTTAATCTTAATTGTTTACGACTTTGGGCTCTCGTCGTGACTGATACAACGTGTTCTCTAATATTTTTCAAATCTTTACTGTTAACCGGAAGCCGGCTCAATGCGTCTGCAGCTGCATTTTGCCGTCCCGGGATATATTCGATATCAAAATCGTATTCTTCTAAATATAATCTAAATTTAGTTAATCGACTCGATGGATCAGTCATTCCGAAAAGATAAATTAATGGCCTATGGTCTGTTATAATTTTGAACTTTTTACCATAAAGATACGGCCTAAAATGTTTTGTGGCCCATACAATCGCCAAAAGCTCTAACTCTATTACTGGATATCGCGTTTCTGCTGGTTTCAAGTTACGACTGGCGTACGCGACAACCTTGCCGTTGCTATTAGACAGTACGGCGCCTAAACCTATCTTTGATGCGTCAGTATTTAATACAAAGGTGTTATTTTCTGAAAAATCCGGGTAATCTAAAACTTGAGGGCTTACAAGTGCTTCTTTTAATTTCAAAAATGCAGTTTCACATTCAGATGTCCAATTAAATTCGACGTTCTTTTTTGATAAATAGTTTAATGGATAAGCTATATCTGCGAATTTATTAATGAAACGTCTATAATAATTTGCAAATGCAACGAATCTTTTGACGTCTTCTGTACTTTTCGGTCTTGGGTAATTCGTCAAAGCAATAACTTTCTCAGGATCTGGTTCGACTCCCTGTGAAGTTATTTTGTGACCTAAATACATAATTTCCTTTCGTAAAAATTCGCACTTTAATGGATTTAGTTTCAGATTACTACTCCTAAATCGTTCTAAGACACTAACTAAGTTTTTATTATGGTCAAATATAGAATTTCCTATTACTATGCAGTCGTCCAAATAAATAAAACATTGCCTATAATTGAGACCTGACATGGCTATAGTCATAAGCCTTGAAAAAACACTAGGACTTGTCTTAAGTCCCATAGGACAACGCTTCATTTGGTACATTTTGTCGGTAGTAAAAGCAGTGTATTTTCTGGATTTTTTATCTAAAGAAAGTTGGTAATAACTTTGGGATAGGTCAAGTTTCGAAAAATATACACTACCTGACAAGGAATCTAAAATTTCTACTATGTTAGGTAATGGAAACTTGTCGTCAACTATTCTGTTATTTAACTGTCTGTAATCGACTACTAATCTCCATTTTTTCTCTCCATTTTTGTCCGATTTTTTAGGAACAAGTAAAACAGGGCTAGACCACTCTGAAGTAGTCTCCTCTATAATGTCGTTATCGAGCATTTCCTGAATCTGTTTTTGAACCTCCTTTTGCAAAGCGTTTGGGATTCTGTAAGGCTTAACGTACACTGGACTTGTATTATCTTGCAACTTTATGGAATGCTGTAACAAGTTTGTAGTACTAAGCTTGTCTCCTGGCAAGTGAAAAACGTCAGCATACTTAGCACAAATCTTTTCAATACTTAACTGTTCATCTTCATTTAAGTATGAACTCAAGTTAAGCAACCCAAACAAAGTTTTTACTCTATCGACACTTATTCTTTGTTTGTCAAAACAACATTCGTCGAAAAAATTTAAACTATGATATTCTAAACTTGATAAATTTATCTCTATCTCGCTATCATTAGTATTTAAAATACGTATAGGTATTCTACCATAGGTAGGTTTGGAAATCAAACCTGCAACAAATACACCTTTTTGTATTTCTTGCGCCAGCGTGACACAATCATCGCGTTGACTGGTAGGTATGTATTTGATAATTTCACACCGTGGCGGAATAATATGAATAAAACTACTGTTATTATTATTTATAGATATCTCGACATTACAACTATTATGACATAATGATAAAACGTTATTCCTATAATTAATTATCGCTTTGTAACGCTGGAAAAAGTTTTGACCTAATATTCCGTCAGCATAACAAGTCAAATTCCTAAATACATAAAACTTTTGATTACAAACTAAATCATTAAAATTCAAATCTAAATAAATATAGCCTTCCGAGACTAAATTTCCACTAATGCCCTTAATAGTTATTTCTTCTTTATTAATACTTTGCAATAAATCTGGGTAACTTTGAAGCCATTCGTATTTTAATACGCATAAACTGGCTCCACTGTCTACTAATAAATCAATCAAATTATTACCTATCTTACAGTTAACTATGCTTGTATTGTTATAACTAAAAATACCGTAATTTAACTTAGGAACGAAAAAACTGAAACTGATTAGAATTATTGTATTGACCCACATTGTCATTATGTTGCACTTGGTGAATCCGCGGGGCGGGCGGGCTGTTCCGCGAACCTCGCGCTGACCGCGCAAAATACTGCGTGGTGCGTTTACCTCTATGACATGTATTATTCATAGCAGGTTGCGTAATATTATTTCTATTATTATAATTATGACTTCGAGAAAAATAAATGTTTCCCTGACCACGATTAAAAGATTGGCCCCTAACTGAGGGATACTTACCTCTATTGTTATTAAAATGGTGGGCACGATAGGGACGGTGCTCCTGCGAATAATGAGCGACCTGATCGTGTCCTGAAGCCAAGACTTGTTCATCGACAGCTGTTCTAATGGCCTCTGACAAAGATGAAAATTGCCTCGAAGCAATTATGGTGCTAAGTCTTGTATCCGCTAACCCATCAGCGAATCGCTTTATCGCCGTCTTCTCGTTCAGCGATCTTAAAAATTCGAACTTGCTATCATCATTATCTGCTTGCGTGATAGTCAAATTCACGAAAAGATCTTCAATTTCGGACCCAAACGATTCTATGGACCTACGTCCCTGTCTTGTACGAAACAGCTTGGCCTGAAGGGCTTCTGTCGACTTCTTAGGAAGTAAAAATTTTCGCATGTCTGAAACTAGATCTGCTACGCTAGCATATGCGGACTTTAATCTTAACTGAGCGCTAGATGATAGTCTAGTTTTTAAAACGAAATCCACAAGTAACCCCTGTGATTCCTCATTAATAATAGTACTATACATATTAATACCATCTATTAATTTTTTCGTGGTATCCTCTTGTCCCGTCATGTTGGGTAACAAGGCGATGGCCGTTTTTATATCAAAACTTGACTTTGCCATTTTGCTAGATATCAAATTTTTGTGGCCGCTTTCAATAACTTTATCTTTGGAACTATTACTACTACACGGCTCACTCACTAATTGTTTAATTTTACTATAAACTAATTTGATATCCCCAAGTAACGAATTAATTAAATCTACTTCGGAAGAATCCAATGAAACTAACTTTAACTCCTTATTCAATTGAGACACAATATACTCAACGTTACTGTAAAGATTTTTCGCTTCCTCTAATTTTTTAAAACCTATTTCCTTCTGTCGTCTCTCTGGACCTAATTTAACTAAACTTTCGCGTATATAATTAAACTTTTCCAATAATTCTGTTAACTGTTGAGACATGCTATATTACTTTAAACATTTATATATTTACTTACTATACTTATTGCAAAAAATATTTTTTTTTTAAATCAAATACTTTAACTCATATTTTAGTAATTAAATAACTTAACATAAAAATACCGTAAATAAAATGTAAAGTGACGCAATAGTGCATCGCAGCGATGTGGCGAGTTGGGGCGACGTCATGTCGACAGCTCGATGCACGTCGGCAGCTGGATGTAGGGCGAAGGCGGCAGCACGTGGCACGTCGGCAGGAAGTTGGTTGCTCGATGGTTGGGCCGGGCTATACCCTGGACTCCGTGGGCCGGGTTAATCCCTGGACTCCGCTCCAACTGGGCCGGGCTATACCCTGGACACCATCCTGGACCCGTACGCTTCTTTCTTCACGTGTTAAATTCTTCTATAACAATTGTCTTCAAAATTGTGTATCTTCTTATTTTTAGGCCTTCATATTTATACTTCTTTCTTCAAATAATTTATTTCTTCAATTTTTTAATTTTCATTTTCTTGATATAATATTTAATATTCTTTTGTTCAAAAGTCCAAATTCTTGATGCAGGGTCGCCATGAAGTAAGTTGAAAGTAGTTGGTTTGGGGATGCTTCAAGTAAAACCAGTAGATTGTGGTAACATGTTGTATTGACGGGTGTCACAACAGAACAGAGCAATTATAACTTATTACAATTTATTTAACTAACTAATTAGTAGGTCATCAGCGACATACGTCATGTTGCAGAGCGTAACGGTAAGTTACGGTGCAAGTGTTAATACGGCTATTACAACATGCTAATACACTGTTATTTTGGGGAGTCTTTATGACGTCATCGCGACGTACGCGAACCTTATGCCGTACGTGATAAAGCACATATTGCATTGAGTTTGGCATTTCCTTCAAACCCTTAATAACTCAACCATTACTAAACGGATTTCAAAAAATCTTTCACTAAGTTTCATAGCTATTAATATGATTTTATATTATATCAATAAAACTATAGGATTCAAACCTGTTACTGATCCTCATTGAAGAAAAATTTTAATAGGTAGGTACCTTTATTCTCCGAAACATAAAAATTGCTATGAAAGGGGGAGTGAACATTATAGTACTTATTAGCATCAGTGACCTTTAAAAAAATATTAGGTACTGTTCACAGGTTTCTTTAGTTCCTTTTTAAGCTCAAGTTTTAACCAGTAATGTTGTTCTTGACTATTTTCTAAGGCTTCAAGGCGTGGAAGGAAGTATTGTTTAGACCAATCAGAGAAAAGCTAATACAACTTATATGTATGTATAAGTTACCGGCAGTGTGTGAAATTTAGACATTGTATACAATACCTGGGCCGTTTAGGTAATGTATGCAATATTATTACTTAATATTATTGTCCATTTCATACTTTACCTGAGTAATGTATAATTAGGGATTGTATAAATTACTTGCTGGTCCAACGGCAATGTGAAAAATAATTAGATCTTAGTTAGGCGGCAGACACAAAAACAAGCACCATGAAAAACCAAAAACGCGCGAGCCCGGCGAGCAGAGCGAGTGTGCTGCGGCAAACGGCCGGCAAAACGCCATAATAACGTTTTTGTGAAAACTATCAATAAAGGTCTTCTGAGGATGTAATAGCGTACCGTTTAATAGAAATATAACTATTTATCGGGGCGCATTAATAAATAGACACTTCCTTTCTTTAATTATAGTAAAACTGCGCATTCGGCATTGTATAGAATACTTAGGCAAAGTAATGAGTAATATTTCATACATGACCAGGAGCCCAATCGCGGTATTTCTGAACGATAAAACCAAAAACGCTACGTTGTCATTTAGGTTATATTTACCTATAAATCTTTGGTTTAGCTTCATAATTTTCACTTAAATTGTCCCAGATTGTAATCCTAGACTCCTTAGGCAGAGTATTCAACATTTTTAACAAAACTAAAGCGAGTATTTTGCAGTAAACGAAACTGAAACGGTAACGATTTAGCTTTGGTTTTATCGTTGAAAATTAGTGCGATTAGGCCCCTGAACGTTTTGGGTATTCTATATATTACCTAGGTATTGTATACAATACCCGATTATAAACATTGCCGGTAACATAATTATATATTTATCGATTCTAGGAAAATGAAGCCTGAACAAAAAAAGTCTATAAAGGTATCAGACTAAAAAAAAAAGTTTGGCACTTTTTTGTGGGAGGTTGATTTTGTGAATAAGGAAACCACCACGGCTAAAATACAGTCAGTACCCTTAGCACGAACATCTATCGAGAAAAAAATCGCTATTCGGCGGTAGATGGCGCTGTACAAATTTACCATTTAGGTAGGAAAATCGGCTCGGCCAAACGTGAGATAATCTCGGAGAAACATACATACATACGGGTCAAACTGAGAACCTCCTTTTTTTAAGTCGGTTAAAGAACTACACCTATTCCAACAAAAAAATAATTATCTTATTTAGTTCATAAACAAAGAAGTTATACGACCATTCGAGGTAATTCACACCAAATCATACTATTTTCGTGCTTTTTTCAAGATTACTTGAAAAGTACTGAACCGATTTTAAAAAATGGGACCAATTTGGGAGTTTACCTAATGTTATAACGTTTGAATCATTTGAATCGGTCCAGCCGTCTTTGAGTAATCGTTGGACATACACAAAAAAAAAAACAAATATACAGACGGACAGAGAACCTCCTCATTTTTTGGAAGTCGGTAAAAATTACTCTATCGAATGTTTTTACGCGCGTTTTTTTTTCGATAGCTGTTCATGCTAAGGGTATTGAAATACTACCACAATGTCCGGTTCACATTATTCCAGTAAGCACTCCAGTCCAGCGGTCAGGTCCAGCACTGGAAAGCCACTGAAATAATGATTGATTTATATTGATCGAGTAAACTGGCACTGGAATGTAATTATTCTTAATCAGTGGTATAGAATAAAAAAAAGGATATTATTTATATAGTAGATACCAAAAAAAGTAGCGGACATAGTAATAAATAGTAATAAGGTAATAGACATTTTATAAATAATATATACAATTGAATAGCATAATAGATAAAAGTGATACAAATATAATATTAACAAGAAAAGTAGTAAATAATATATTAAGAAATATAAAAAGAAATATAAGTCAAGTGACATAAATGTTATTAAAATAAGAAATAAAAAACTTAAAAATATATCAAGCAAAAGAAAAAGACTTTATTAAAATTAAGTAACAATGTTGTTAACAACACAAAATTTGAATAAAAAAAGAGTAACTCATAAAGAAAGAAACTTACTCAGCTCTAAAAGCTAAAGAAAATAAGAAAAGAAAAGAAAAATGGCAAAAAAGGTCCTGCCAAAAAGCGGGGACTTAGAGCATATAGAACAGCGGGGAGCAGGCAACCATCTTTAAAAAAAAGATGGTTACGACCACGATGCCAACATTTTCAGAAATTGATAAAAACAATTATTTTAATAATCATGGGTAACTCAACACATCTGGACTTAACTAAGTTTGATTTTAAACTTTAAAAAAAAGAAATATAAAGAAAATTACTAGAATAGCTACAAAATTATTATACGTGGTAAAAATAGATAAAAAATAAATTGTGTCGCCATATAAATCTCACATTTGCAATTTTGTACCAATTTTGCACTTTTGCAACCACCTTTGATTCTATAATCTTATTTCTATTAAAGCTGATCAGTTTCTTGCGCTCGTTCTTATTATCAGTTAAAAACGTATAGAAAAAATCAATAACATTGTATTACTCAACAAAAAAAATACCAAATTGGAGTTAATAGGTTTCTCCCAAAATATTCAGCCATGATTGAAACAAAATATAACTATGCTTCTAATTCATTAGCGGTATATTTCACAATTGTATACCTACCTAGTCACGTAAACTTCAGTTTATAATAAATATTTATAAATTAATTAATTATAAATTAATTTAAATTCTTGAAACTTTTACGCCATTCTCATTCGCATTACCACAGCGACCACGATCTAAAAGATTACCAAACTTCGTCTTAGATTCCCACAAATTGTCTATTTTCATATGCGCGAGCGCACCGGCCGTGTATTACACGATACGTATCTGCGAGATGAAAGGTGACCGTAGATGACGTCCTGCATAAAAACTACTTGGTTACAATTCTGTGTGACAATGAAAGTTTTGAGTAACGAGCGTGTGTCAGTACTTTTATGGTATGATTGGGAAATGGTATAGAAACATATTGCTATTCCGTTGGTGATGTGAATTTAAGGTTGTCAGTGTGGGAACTTACCTTTTGGAGGAAAAATTCGGCACAATTTCGTCACTTCGTGAGAAGCAACACAGGAGGCGCGTTCCAAACCTACACTCCGAGTGCAACCTAACCACAACCGAACGCTCTAACGGCGTTCCAAACATTTGAGCGTGACGTTCGGTTGACACAACCGTGTCGTTCCAAACGTCAGAGCGTTGCAACCAAACAACCATCAAAAATGATGGTTGTAAAACGCTCTGACGTTTGTCTATAGAAAAAATGTCAATGTCATTTGACATTATTTTGTATTTTTGATGTTTTTATGTCTAATTTTTAAATAATCATGGTAGATCGTCAAAAAACGGGTTTTATTTGATTTAGTATGAAAAAAAGTTTAAATTATTCGTATTCCAAATGGAAAATGAAGAATTTGTATTGACATTGACATTTAAAGTTCTTGGTCGTTCCAAACCTTAGAGCGAGTTAAAAAACAACCAAACAACCGACGCTCAAACGTTCTGAACGCAACCCTGTGAGTCACCGTCGCTGAAACACACAACTCCAGTATTCTTATGACTTACCTACTACTCAATAAAAACCAGAAAATAAAACAATGATCTATATTAAAACCCATTGTTTCATACTTACAGAAATATTGCATCCATTTTTTTAGTTAACCCTCAACTATAAAAAGAACTATAACACTCCAAGTGAGAAATCAACACCTGTGAGTCACCGTCGTCGCCGAAACCCATAACTCCAGTATTTATGTCTCACTCCTGGCTCCCGGATATTGGGTTACATAAACGGTTGTTTACGACCCGGTTCGATTCCGCGTGATGCATCGACGGGTTAACAGATAACTTATACACCAATGGCAAAAAAGCCTACAAGTGTTTCAAAAATTATTTATAGAGGTGATTTTTCATTATTTATTTATTTTGTACCTTTTTAAAAACTCATGTGCGTTTAAAAATAAATTATTTACCTAAATACCAAAAGATGAGAAAAACAGTGCTATTTGAATAAAAAAAACTTATTATAACTTAATTTAATGTATAATTTTTGAGTACAAAACAGGCCATTAATTTTAAATTCTTTCAGTACAAATACTAAGTAATAGTATGACGTGATGATTCACATAACCTCATTGCAACAAATTATGAACACCAAAAATTAACCTTTTAACACATTATATAACAAAATTAATTGCAAAAAATAAACAAAAATGATTCATCCACACATTTTAAGGCACAGCCTAATAAAGACAGACAAACAGACACAAATCATCGTCAATCACGAACTCATAATTCTGTGGCTACCGCCCATAAATGACCATAAGTTCTTTGAAAAGATAAACTTTTGTACCAATTATGGTACAGAGCGGCGTTTCCAAAAATCTCCTATATACAGTGTTCTTTATCTTTCATCAAACGCTTGACGTGAGTGATGTTATCTGTGTTAAAAACAAAAATATTGTACTTCCAAAAAAATTGCCTCGTGATCTTTAGGGTTAAAAACTTAAAGGTGTTTTTACCGTTTTACTTTGCGGTTGGTTCTGGTTTTAAAGTTGGTTTTAACTTAACCGTCGGTCACGAACGAGATGGGTAGGTATACGTATACAAGGCAATAATATGAGTTGACACGCAGTTTCGATGGTTTTTTCGTTTTCTCGTTTGTATGTTCTTTTGTTTTATAATAGCTACTGGATACATGTTTAACAACCATTAAAAAATTATTGCTTTTAAAAATACTAAGAAAAGTGGTTAAATTATATTAATATTCTACAAGAAATGTACGAACGTAGTACGTAGGTCTGATTACTCTCAATTTCATTTAAAATATTTTTAAGGTATCCTGTATCCTGTACCCACCAATCCGCATTGGGCCCGCGTGGTGGGTTATGGTCCACCCTCCTTATGACCCATAAGGAAGGCTTGTGCCCCAGCAGTGGGGACATAAAAAATGGCTGATAACCTGTATCCTGTAAAATGTTATGAAATTCAAATCTTTTACGGATACTAACGCGGTTTTATTGAAAGTACTTTGGTAATTAGTTGGTATTTGGTTTGATTTTTGATTTTCCCGACGTTTCGGCACCTTTGCAGCAACAGATTATATAAAACTGTCGAAAATCTGGAATTTATTTTGAACCTTAATGTTTTCGCATTTAAGTACTTATAAAATTGATTGAATTTGATTACCTTAACGCGGTAACCCATTGCCCAGAGCGTGCCGTTGACTGTACTTAGATTATGATTAAATACTGATCACAGCTTTTTTTTGTATATAATATACCACTTATAACTAAGTAGATATAAATAATCATAATCAAAGTGATATAAAACAGTAAAACCTTTCTAAACATTAACTTCCTAGTCATTTTTGCAAGATACCCTCCTAATTAGAACTAAAAAAAAACAATCTAACGAACGGTATGCGTACTTTCATTCCGCCTCGATCAAAGGAGAAATTATGAAGCATTTAAAAAGAACACAACAAAATATTGAAACAATACGTAGAATGAAACGCATTCTTCCGTGGCAGTAAGATTTTTTCTTGGGGTGGGTTGCCCAACCCTTTCGGTGGGAGGAAACCAAAATAAAACAGACATTTTTGTAACTCCTTTAATGTAGAACGGGAGTCAAGGTGAAATTTTCAATTCTTATTTACCATTAGTAATTTTTTTATGATTAAAACGTTTTTCATACTTTACTTTCGGGATTTTTTTTAATAAAAAAACATATTTTCATTCAGTCATAACATAAATCTACATTTGGAATTTTTATATTTTATCACCATTGTAGTTTTGTTAAACAGCCTACGTTTTTTATTCTTTACAACATTATATATATTATACCTACATTTACCATATTGCCATTTATTATTAATTCAGGTGTTATTTTAGAATACTTTAGTTTGAATTTATTGGTATTAGTATTCACCACGGGATAACAAAATCAAAATGCTGCTTACAAATATTTTTATGAAATTACCTGCTCGGAACTATCTAAAAATGCATTTAAATTGTATAGATTGGTGCTCTTCTCTACACAATATGATGTATTCCGAATTCTATCCATTTTTTCTACCCACTATTATTTAATTTCGCTTTTTACCCAAAATCTATTCCATTTTCTACCCTTTGATAAAAAAGGTATCTTAAAAGTGTCTTCTTTTTCGGTAACAGTTGTAACTAAGCTGACACTATTTTTTTACTGAATACATGACTGGCATTAGTTATAGCTGAGTGTTTAAACATTTGAGCATAAAATTTTTTTAACACTAGCGTTCATGGTTGTTAAGTAAGTTAAGACAATGCTAATATGGAAATTGCAAATTCTTTTAAAATTCTCTATAAAAACGGCAATTTCTTACTAAAACCCCTAATATTTATCCAGCTCCTGCACTATCGTTCGTGTGTTAATTGTTTGTCCTTCATTATATTCGCCTTCAATTGCCCTTTTGTTTCACTAGCCAGTATCATTTTAAGGCTTTCTTCCACGAACGATTTCATTTTTCAACCCTTTCAGTACCACCGAATTGTTTTGCCTGCGTCATCATTAACTTCTCTCTTTATGGAAGAATGGTTATCCCATTCTTTGGAATTTTTTCGAGGAAGTGAAAAATGGCGCACAATTGTGTTCGAACTGCCGAAATTTTCGAGGACAATTTGGTGTGGTGCGATGTTTTGTGTTAATTATTTGTGGTAATTGTGTTGTGTTGTATTTTAAAATCTCGGTGTAGTTAGTGTAATCAAATAGTGTTTAAAAATTTCATAGTTCACACAGGATCTGTGACCACAAATTTTGCATTTGGGTTCAACTTTTGGCTTCAGCAAACTTCTCCCTAGTTGGTGGTGGCATATTCTGTAAAAGATGTAAGTATGGGTTACTTTCATAAAAATACGAATTTCACAAATCTGTAGTCTTCAATATCTTTAAACTAGCGGCATCACGCAAAGAAAGTTAACAATTTTTTTTGTAAATAAATACCTGAAACATAAAAAAAGAGATTGAGTACCACATTAGCAAGTGTTAACAAACAATAATTATGTTTTCTGGTTTTTTGAAAACTATTTTGGCACCCATCACTTTATCTGCTGAAAAATATTGCTGCTTTACCCACAATTTATAACAAACAACACGTACAAAGTTACAAAGTCATGTATGTACAATTTGTACATAACTGCAACAACAGGTTAAGCGTGGACCACGCTGCGTGGGCACAGTAATGGTATCTACAGTGAAATTTTTTGAACTGTCGAGAAATTTCGTTTGGCTTATACCGTCAAACAAAACAACTTTGTCTATGGGACCAACTTAATTAGAGCAAAAAAATTATCAGCTGTTCCATAGACAACGTCAATTATCTACTCGGCCAAAATGCATGGAACAGCTGATTATTTTTTTGCTCTGATTAAATTGGTCCCATAGGCAGAGTTGTTCAGTTTGAAGCCACACCACAAATTTTGTCGACTGTTTTCGATTTCACCCTGTTATATTTACCGTGGCATGGGGCCTAATCGCGCTAATTTTCAACAATAAAACCAAAGCTAAATCGTTACCGTTTCAGTTTCGTTTACAGAAAAATACTCGCTTTAGTTTTGTTAAAATTATTGAATACTCTGCCTAAGGAGGCTAGGATTACAATCCGGGTCAATTTAAGTGAAAATTATAAAGCTAAACCAAAGAATTTTAGGTAAATATAACCTAATTGACCACGTAAATTTTTGGTTTTATCGTTCAGAATTACCGCGATTGGGCTCCTGTTATATAACGTGGTGCACGAGTGGGTGGCAGAAACGAAAAGAAACCAAAAAGTTTCACAGGCCTAAAACTTTATGGTATTCACTTTATGGTATGCAATAAAATATTGAATTGAATTGAACGCTGAACCATGACCCATGAAACGTGTGTGGCAAAAACGAAAGGGATGTAAAAAGCCTGTATTTAGAAGAAAGTTATGAAATTAGTGGAATGCCAGAATTTGAAACATTATTTTTTCGTCTACAATAAAATCATAACATTGATAATATTATTATGATGACAGCAAACACCCTCAGTTTCCCGCCAAGCAAATTCCCTCCCGAGGGAAGATGTTGGCATTTGGAAAAAAATCGTGAAAACTTAATGGGAACATTGCTAATCTAAATTAGTACGGTTAGCATGTTAGGCGGTTATTATTTTGCTTTAAAGTTTATTTTAATTGTAATAAAACCACAATAATATTAAAATATGTAACATTGGCTAACTAAAAAGCTAAGAACTGACTTCTTTAGATAAAATCAAATTTTTACAATTGTAAAATAATTTTAACTGACATTAATGTTATGGGCTTTTTACATGAGTCGATTTTAGTCACCTGTGACGATCGACTTTTAGTAATTTGTATAATTGAATCATCAGTGACAGCGGCGCTGAGTCTATGTAGTGACGGCGTAACCTAGGTAGGTAACAATGTATGTAATAACACTGACTTCCACCGGATCGGATAAGTTTGTTCAGTCACCTGCGGCCTAGGCCGAATTGCCATTTACACAGTCGATTGTCACCGTGCTGAAAAATTCGTGCGGCTTTAGTCACCAGTGTAAATCCCACATTAGTGTTTCTTTCACTGGCAATACACAAACTGGTAACATTTTAGGCTAAAAACAATGAGAACAAAATAACACCATTGTATATTTTTAAATTATTTAACTTTGTATATTTAAAAAAATAATGTAGGAAATATTCGACGGTGGTTTTTTCAACAAATTTACTTTTTTTGCTGTCACTACATTAATCAAACCAATATAGGTACCTACTGTAATACACTTTTTTAGTAATTAGTATTATAAAAGAAGCCATTAAGATTATTTTTCTGATGTCAGAAACAATTTTATCGTTTGGCGATTATTTGCAAAAAACAAGGTATTTTGATTTTAAGGTTTTATTTATAAAGGCTTTTTTTTTCATAGGAGCTGGCAAATGAAAGACAGGAAGCTTTTTTATTTCATAGGAGCTGGCAAATGAAAGACAGGAAGCGCTGTTCAGATAAAAAATGTACTCGATATGAATAAGATTGGCTCGCAAGTTTTTCGTGCAAAAGCTAACAACTTATATAAACAACGTGTTAAAAAAAAATATCCGTAATGCCTTACATGGTAGACTAGCTTTTGCCCGCGACTTCGTCCGCGTAGACATTCGGAAAATCGCTATGTTTGAACCCCATTTGACCCCTTTAGGGGTTGAATAATGTCTACCACTTAAAAAGAAATGCCATTTTCGCAATCAGCATCCCATAAAACCTCGATAACGACACCCATATCGATGTTGGACTTTTTACCCCATTTACCCCCTAAAGGGTTGAGTTTCGGAAAACCACGAAACACGTGTTTGCTTATTTGTTTTTAGAAGTACTTCTACGAAGTTTCAAGTTTCCCCTTCACTTTTTTATTAGAGATAGAAATCATCAAAATGAACAACTTTAACTATGGGACCAACTCTGAAATCGCGAAAATACTTTTTAGTTCATGACTTTTAGTCATCTACAGGGCGTCAATTTAATTTGACGTCACATTGATAGTCTATAACCAGCGGACGATTATCGTCGCTACCAACGATAGGAACCTCATTAGTCAAATTATGATAAGTGTTTTGAAGTTATGGAACAGATGAACATAAATACATACATAACCAGTCAAAATCATAACCCTCCTATTCGCTTAGCCGTATCGAGTAAAAAATATTTAAATTCCATCCCAGGACATTTGATGAACAGTCAAGTACCGTCTTTGTTGACAAACAAACTCTTCTGATGACAAATCAATCCTCAATCCCGTTTCGTTTGTTTTTCGTGTCGGTATTGAAGTAGTCGATCGTCGAGAGTCGATTCGACTTCAAAGCCGAATCGAGTGCGAAGCCTCTCCAGACGGCCGACAATGGCGTTTGAAAAACAAACGATTGTGGCCTTATTACGTAATTAATAATTTACTACATTTAAAAAATATAATATAATAGTAGTGGAGCTCGGTGGCGCAGTGGTTTAGCGCCTGGCCCAGCGATTGCGGAAGTTAAGCAACGTTCGCAAGGGTCGGTCATGGGATGGGTGACCAAAAATTTATTATCTCGAGCTCCTCCGTGCTTCGGAAGGCACGTTAAGCCGTTGGTCCCGGCTGCATTTGCAGTCGTTAACACCCACTAATCCGCATTGGGCACGCGTTTACCACCCATAAGGAAGGCCTGTGCCCTAGTAGTGGGGACATCAAAAATGGCTGATGGACTACATTATACATTGCTCTGATTTTGAAAAAAGAAAATGCAAAGAAACTTAAACCTTAGACCTTTTTATGGCATTATTGTGAAAAAATAAATTACAAATTGCAGTTTCTACAGCACTATTACATTTGGGTAATACATTATTTATTTTATTATTATACTTATATTATTTAAAATGAATAAAATTAGTAATAGATTCGTGAGTAGGTTTCATTATGTTCCAATACTGTTTATTACTTACCGTGTTACAATGATGATCATAATTAATTAAAAAATAGTACCCGTTCATGACTAGTATTTCGTCGGTGGGCAAGATTTTCAATTTCTAAAATTTTCATCATAGACATTAATATCTATCAACGCCATCACTTGCCATCAAGATAGCAATAATCTCCATCACGCGACATCGCAGAGTGCCAATTGGAAAATCCAACAAATCACTCTGTAAAATAAGGGAAAGTCTGTAACAACCCTTTGGGTAGAGAGCCCTTCGGACCCTCCAGTTCGAGTGCATTGTCTTCATTGTCTTCAGACAAGATGGTTTTAAATTGGAAGTAAACAAATGCGGTGTCAAATAATTTTAGAAAAAAAGTTTGTAACACTTCTAGTCCCCGGAAAATGAGACACAATAGATTTTCTATTGTTGTCCTAACCCAAGTAACACACAAGCAAGATAACAGTACACATTTAGAAAACTTTACAGTTTAAAGATGAATATCGTTTGTATAAGAGCCTTAGAAATAGTTAAATGCTGAATTAAGTTGAGTTTGGGCTCTTAAAATTCTTAATGCTTAATAAGTTCTGTATTTTTGTACTCTATTTCTTTAAACTTAATAAACAATATTTGTTAGACAATTATACAAGCTTTATTAAGCATTACGCATTCTAGGTATATTAAAGCTGAAAAAAAGACCCTATGGAAGCATTTTTCTGAATAATCATAATCTGTATTGCTATTATTCAATAATTACTAAGCTAGTAGCGTTTCAATCAGCTGATTGCTGAATAAAGTATAACAATCTGAATAAAGCTATTACATAATGCTGTTATACAGCTTGATACTGAATAAATGTAAAGTGAGCTAATTATTTTATGCCTAAACTGGATAAGATGCCATGGTTTACCAGTTATTCAGCTGCTGAATAAAGAAGATTATTTAGGCTTTTATTAAGTTTTCATCGGCATAACGTATGTTTTAAACTAACTTATTCAAATTAAAGACCACAGGTACGTTCTATCAGCGCAAAAAGCTTAATATCAGCATTATGAAAATCTATTTGTAAGCTATATTTTTATGTTGTTTGCATCAAACCGTTCGATTATAGAACCCTAAAAATTAAGTAGGTAATGTAGAAATGTGGTCAACTTTTTAATTGTTATTCAGAAGTTAGCGTAGTGAAATGACTCTATTCAAGTGAAATCTTAGTAACTAGACTCATGTGCACTTTTATTCAGCAATGAAAGCAAAACAAGCGATCGCCATTTAAAATCTTTGTGAATAATTATAATAACAAGGAATTCACCAAGATTACCTGCATGCTTAATCTTACAACTACAACATTTTCAATTCGATTTACTTATATTACATTGGAATTGCTAGAATTAGAAATATCGCCATAAGTATTTTAGTCAGACCGATCATGCATGTATGAAAATAATATTTACAATCACTTTATAATCACTTATCTTGATTATTCACGGAGCGCGTTAAAAATAATCGGCAAAATCATAAACTATTTACGACAAAATAATTTGCGCACTAAGAATTAACATGTAGCAAACCTATAACTTAATTAATGAAACTTTTGTTTACCGTTTTAATAAATTCACAATTGCATATGTCAATAATCACTCACCGACATTAAAAATGTCTAAATGTTTGTCACTAATTCCACAATTTGTATGAAAAAAAAACGGTATTATTGTAACAAGAAATTAATGATGAGTAGATTCTGAATACAATAACCAATTTGACACTATCTGAATATTTGAGGTGTAAGAGCTTAATAAAAGCAATATCAGCTGTTATTCAGAAGGTATTAAGATAATTGTACCATTACTAAGCTCCTACTCAGATGTTACTCTGATGTTATTAAGCTTTAAGCATTTTAATTTGGGGCCCATTTTGTTTGAATAAAATCTGAATAGATGGTACTCAGACGTTATTCAGCTTAGTATTTAGCTTATATTCTTAATGATTGCTCTTACTCAACTTTTATTCAGCACGTTTGTGTTACTTGGGAATTAAGGTTCCGTACCCAAAGGGTAAAAACGGGACCCTATTACTAAGACTCCACTCCGTCCGTCTGTCTGTCTGTCATCAGGCTGTATCTCATGAACCGTGGTAGCTTGACAGTTGAAAATTTCACAGATGATGTATTTCTGTTCCCCTATAACTACAAATAGGTACTAAAACAGAATAAAATAAATATTTAAGTGGGGCTCCTATACAACTAACGTGTTTATTTTGCCGTTTTTTGGTACGGGACCAATCGTGCGCGAGTCTTTTTATTATATACCCTTGATTTAGTATAATTACATTCCAGTGCAAGTTTAACAGTTTTAATGATAACTAGAGGAAGACCGCAGAAAAGATGGACGGATTGTGTGAAGAATGATATTGTAGGGTGCCCTACACTTTAGATGATAAATGATAAGATTTGCTTGATAGAAGGAAAGGTTAAAAATGATAACAACCGATTCCGATGAATGCGTAATTAGCACTGATTTATTGCTTTAAATATAAAATAATTATTGCACGTTATTGCAAAGTAAGCAATGTAAACAATCACGTACGATGACTCGTACATCTTGCCAATCCAAAAAAACAAGAAAAAATGATAAACAATAATTAAAATATAACAATGATAAAATAAGCAATATAAAGGTGTATAAAATGTAAAAATGCTTAGGTAAATATAACTTAAGTAAACATTGCGACAGAAATAAATTAAATTGACTATAATAATTGTTATTCGATAAACTGAACGTCTTTAAATTCAATTGTTTTCGTCGTAGTCTGATCCCGTGTACGGCATGAAGACCCACACGATGGTTTCGCGTAGAGTGGGAAATCATTTGATGAAGGGGTGTTGTCGCCCGAGGGTGCTGTGTACGATCGCACTGGCTTTGGTGGCGGCACAACGCTTACTCTGTCTTTGGACTGCCCTAGCCGTCTGAAATAAATAAACAAACAGACAACACATATGATTAGTAAAATGCTGATGAACAACAAAGTGTATATCATGACGTAATGATGTTTGTCGTGAATGAATACGTCATCGATCGTAGCTTCTTTCAGACTTTGGATCTGTTTCTTCATCTTGATCTCATCCTCTTTATCCATTTCTATGAGATGAATAGGTATAGATGTGTTGATAAACTCGTTCAGTCCGGATGTGAGAGGAATCTCTATTTTCGGTGTCGGTGATTGTACTTCCAATTGATTTCTATAGTCATGGTGTCCGATCAGTGTGAAGGTGTCTCCTTTCACAGCACAGTCTTGACCTATGGTAATAATGCCACTGCCGCGTAGCCTGCGTGACGTCAGGCTCGCCGGACACATGACGCGCACGGGACACTCCTCGCAACATGAGTAGAGCCACGCGTCGCTGGAATGTAATTTGATCCATACGTCTGTGCATTGAATTATATTTATTTTACAGAATGTTTGATTGCTGCCGTTCGTAATTATTTTTATATCACATATTGACTGATCAACTTTTAGTTCGTAAATTGGGGCATTCAGGCCACACAAATATCTATCTTGATGATATTTTGTACATGATAATAAATCTGTCTGCGTCATAGGAATGAAGGTATCCTTTCTCATGTTGAATGCTATAAATTCAGTGATAGGTATAGCGTATATTGTTTTGTTATCTGATACTTGCGGCAGGCTTATCACGTGATTTATCTCATAGTTTTCACTCGTAGTTAGTGGTATTTTTATTTCCATAATGAGATAGTTTCCTTTGATCTTTGCCTTCACTTGGAGTATTTCATATAGATGTTTGATATTTTCAGGTTTGACTGGCACAGTTAATTCTCTATTTAACTGTCCGGAGATAATATTCAACTGTTCCTTTAGCTGGTCGGGTGATAATATGTGGATGTCAATGCGTCCTTGATATATGTCGGTTACCATGCTTATGAGGCTCTCCTGAATTCTTCTTATGTTTGATATCAGTATGTTTAGTGAGAGTCCATTTGATAATATGTGAAGGGATCTTCTGATAATATTCGTATCTTGAGAAATATTGTAAAGTTGTTTATTGATGTTTCCAAACTGCTGATCCATATGTTGTGCGTGTCTATGTAAAATATTGTTCTGAGCTTCAACGACTGATGTTTGATTTTTCAATAATTGTAGAAGGTGGGCTTCGTTGTGTGTTATTTTTTCAATATCCTGTTGGTATTTTTCTGCAAACTTGTCATCCAATACCCCAAATAAGATGTTGGCGACGTTTCCGACAGCGTTCAATAATGCTCTTTTTGTACGATGATAGTGAGAAAAAAGAAGTATTTCGTTGTAATGCTTGATTTCGTTGAGATCGTGGTCATATTGTGTTATCAAAGTGGAACATATGTCTTTTTCATCTGTTTCGTCACAGTAGCTGCGTAAATTGTTTATGAAAGCATCTAGGCTTCCGATACTCTGCCAATAACCAGTCATGTTGTAATAAACAATCGTAGTCCATTTGTCTTTGATAATTTGCATATCAGCAGTTTTGTCGAAATATAGCGAATTTGTATTATTTATTTGCGCTATATTTAATGATTGTTGCAGGCTCGCAGGAATGATAGACAGCAGGCATAATAAAGACATGATGATAAAATTATTCTGGAATGCTTTCCTTGGTCTTGATTGTTTGATAGTCCTTTTTTGATTAGTGCCACTTGATATTTCATTATTCTCCGACTGTTTTTCTTGCGTTGGTAAAATGATAAGCTTGTTGATTGGCCTCTTCATGATGTTATTTTGAGTTTTCAGAGTTACAACCCTGACGTGTCCGTCCTTCCCGGGGTGCAACTCACAAACACGTCCCAATGCCCACTTGCCGGGAGGCATGTTCTCCTCCTTGATGATAACAACGTCGTCTATTTTAATGTTTTCAGTTGCTTTTCTCCACTTTGACCTTGATTGCATTTGTTGCAGATATTCGCTCGACCATTTTTTCCAGATTTGTTTATTCATATTTTGCACAAGTTGCCAGCGAGTTGATAAATGGGTGATATCAGGATCGGTCTGTGGCCTTGATATTAACGGACCACCGACTAAGAAGTGACCAGGAGTCAGACACAGGTCCTCAGGATCCTCAGTGAGTGAACAAAGTGGTCGGGAGTTCATGCATGCTTCAATTTGTTGTAGTAGGGTTGTCAGCTCCTCGTATGTAAGTTTTTGCTCTCCTACTACTCTTTTCAGGTGATACTTGACGCTTTTCACTGCGCTTTCCCACAAACCGCCAGCCGAAGGCCAAGCAGGAGCGTTGAAGTGCCAGGTGATCCCAAAATCGTTGTTGTTCATGATTTCTGGATTGATCGAATTAATGATATCCTTGTGCTCCTTTTTCAGGATACGTGACGCACCGACAAAGTTCGTGCCATTATCGCTGAATACATGTTTAGGCGTGCCTCGCCGGGAGCAAAGTCGTTTGAATGCGGCTAGGAATGCTTCTGTGCTTAAATCGGACACCACTTCTAGGTGCACGGCTTTTGTGACGAGACATACGAAGACAGCAACATACCCTTTGGTGGTGCGGACGCCTCTACCCTTGTTCAATTTGAGGTCCAGGAATCCCGTAAAATCAACCCCTGTGCTGGTGAAAGCCCGCGATGGTGTCACTCGGGGTTGGGGCAGGTCTGCCATGATCTGGTGTCCTGTGGTTTGCTTGAAGCGTTTGCAGATGACGCAATCTCGAAGTTGTTTCTTCACAGTTCGTATGCCGCTAATAATCCAGTATGTTTCCCTTATGTATGATAATGTAAGCTTTGGGCCGCCGTGCAGGGTGGTCACGTGAGCTTGATTAATAATTAACTGAGTAAGTCGACTTGAACTTGGTAAGATGATGGGGTGCTTGGCTGAATAACGAAGTTGTGAATTTTCCAACCGTCCACCAACCCTTAGTATCCCATTGTCGTCCACATAAGGGTTCAAACTGGCTAGTCGACTGCTTGCTTTCACGTGGCCTTTATTTTTCAAATGTGATAAGTCTTCAGCGAGCTCTGCACTTTGTACTTTTCTAATGATAAATTCGTAAGCATTTTTCAGCTCAGATGATGACAATTTATTGTTCTCATTTAAATTGTCTTGTTTGCGTAATCGTGCAATAAAGCGTAACACATATGCTATTGTTTTTGCAATCGACGTTATGGAGCTCATTTTGCGTAATAATAAATTGATAATGCATTCTGTAGCATGTAAGGCTGTGTGCACATTGTGTTTTTTCTTGACTTCAACTTTTGGTTCTTCATATTTAGAATCCTTTGTATCTTGATAATCTAGGATGCATCTAGGGCCTTCCCACCATAAAGAATGTTCTGATAAACTTTTTGTAGACAACCCTCTTGTAGCGCAATCCGCAGCGTTTTCTTCTGATCTTATATGATGCCAACAGGATGCTGGTAGTACGTCTATGATCTCTCGTACTCTGTTTGCGACGAATAATTTCCATTTTGATAATTCTCCGTGTATCCATCCCAATACGATCATTGAATCTGTCCAGGCATAAATTTTTGTGATAGTGATATCTGCTGATGATAGGGTTTCCATAACTTTCTTCATAAGTTTTGACAGCAAATGTGAACCTAAAAGTTCTAATCTTGGCAATGATATTTGTTTTTTGGTCGGAGCTATTTTTGTTTTTGCTGTGACCAACTTCGATGTGCGCTCGCCCTTATTATTTACTGTCACTAAGTAAACACAGCAAGCGTACGCCTTTTCTGATGCGTCGCAAAATCCGTGCAGTTGAAGTGATTGACCGGTGCCGTCTTCGTGACCCAGATAGCGTGGAATGTGAATCATATTTATTGAAGAAATGTCTTGTTTTAACGAGCACCATTCCTTTTCTATTGATAATGGTAATGTGTCATCCCATGATAATTCTGATAACCAAGTTTGCTGAAACAGGAGTTTTCCTCTGACTGTGAGTGGAGACAGCCATCCAAGGGGATCATAAACTTTGGAGATTTCTGATAACAGCTGCCGTTTAGTGACTAAATGATTGTTATCGTTAGTCACTTTGTATTGATAAGAAAAGCTGTCAGAGGCAGGATTCCACATCAAGCCCAATGTTTTTCTAGTTTCGCTGTCTTTGAACTCATACATAGAACTTTGTTGTTCAGGCGGTAAATGTTGTATCAGCTGTTGCTCGTTGCTAGCCCATTTTCTTAAGTTCATTCCTGATTTTTGCAAAACTTCTATTAATTCTTGCTGTAACTTTCTTGCTTCTTCCAGGCTGGGTACACTGCAGAGAAGGTCATCCATGTAGAAACAGTGATTTAAGGCATAGGCTGCATGTTTAAGTTGTTCATTATCCTTAGCGATTTGTCGTAATGTTCGCATCGCTAAGAATGGCGATGACTTGTGACCATAGGTCACGGTTGTAAGATGATATTCTTGTAATCGGTCACGCGGCGAGTGTCTCCATATGATAGTTTGTAAACTTTGATCAGCCTTTCGAACATGTATTTGACGGAACATTTTCTCTATGTCCGCAGTCAAAACATATTTATGCGCGCGCCATTTCAAAATCAGTGACTGAAGATCCTGTTGTAGATTAGGCCCGCTTTCCATGAGATCATTAAGGCTGCGACCAGATGATGTTTTTGATGACGCGTTGAAAACTACGCGTAGTGATGTAGTAGATGAATCCAGTTTTAAAACGCCATGGTGCGGTAAATAACATGTTGTCTCGTTCACACCTGCGTCGGCCTTGCGCATGTGACCTAATTCTTGATATTCAGTCATGAACTTCCGATATCCGTCTGATAATTGTTGATGTTTCTCAAATTTTCGCTCAATCTGCAAAAATCTGCTGATAGCTATGGACTTCGAGGCGCCTAAATCATTTTCAAACCCAGGCTTCATCGGGATAGCGACCTCATATCTTCCGTCACCCAAACGCTTTGTTGTTTGTTGATATAAATCTTCACAATATTGCTCTTGTTCAGATAAAGGTGAAAGCTCTTGTGTTTCCATGATATCTTCAATTTCCCAGTATTTGGTCAACTCGTCCACGTGATTAATGATTACGTTGCAATTAAAAGTTTTTATATTGCCTGATAAGATCCACCCAAGTCTAGTCTGTTGGGCTAGGGGGGCGCGTGCGGGGCCTCTGATAAGCCCTTCCATGATAATATCTGAGTATACACTTGCATCCAATAACAAGTCGATAGGCTTTGAAACATTGAAGTCAGGATCCGCTAGCTTGATATGTTGAATGTGAGGCCATGATTTTCTCTTAAATGATGAATTCGGTAAACTGTTTATTACTCTTGATATGACTAACGCTTGAGTTGTAAAATTATAATCTTCATAAATTGACTGACATTCGAGCGTAACTACGCCCTTGCTTTGTTTTGAACTTGGCCCAATTCCTGATATGGAAGCGTGATATTTTTGGCGCTGTAATCCAAGTGCTTGCGCAGCGCTTTCAGAAATAATTGATATCTGTGAGCCTTGATCTAAGAGTGCCCTTAATGTGATATAACTGTTATCAGCCGACTTGACCTTGATAGAAATTGTCGTAAGTAAAATTTCTTCGTCGTCCGCGGCCACATAATTAGTATGGTGCAGTCGCTGTGATTTTGCAATAGGTGACGGCGAAGTCGATGACGTAGATGGCTGCGGCTCAAATGCACATTTATTTATTATATTATTTGCTCCACGCGATTGCGTCACTGCATCGTGAATCAGCGTATTGTGATTTTCATTGCATTCCTTGCATCTACGAATCGATGTGCATTGCTTTTCATAATGTTTATACAAGCAATTAGGGCAAATTTTGTTCTTTGTTATTGCTTCAATTTTTTCTTTAGCAGTCAACTCCAAAAATGTCTTGCACATAAATAGGTCATGATTTAAACGACATACTGCACAGGACTTCCGAGTGTAAACAGGAGCAGCTTGATATTGATGATAGTATCCCTTCCTGGCAGGATTATTCTGATATCCTTTCGGCGTAAATGACTTGCTGATAAATGTTGGCTTGTTATTATGATAAGGTTTCTCGGCGACCAAATGACTTCTGCCATCCTTTTCTTTCCTTTGGATCGGTTCTAGCGCCGTGAACTTGGCCTCAATAAATGACAAAAACTCTTGTAGCGTAGGTAATTCGCGGGGCTCTTTACGCGACTCCTTGTAATCGCTGTAAGTTTCGGAATCCAACTTCTTTGATAAAATGTGCACTAATAAAGGGTCCCAGGTATTAGTGTCAACACCCAAATTATGTATCGCATGAATGCATTCGGTGGTAGTGTCATAAAGCTTCTTCAACTCAAAGGATGATTGTTTTGATAAATTATGCTGATTGAGTAATATTTCGGCTTGATTTGTGAATAGTAATTGCGGGTTATTATACCGGTGATTTAAAATGTCCCAGGCTGCTTCGTAGTTCTCTGCTGATATGTGTAGATGTTGTATAAGACGCTCGGCCTCACCCTTTACTCTTCCCTTTAAATGCTGCATTTTTTGAGCACTGGTGAGGTGTTTGTTGTTGTGGATCGCCTCCGTATACAAGTCACAAAATGTAGGCCACTGCGTATATTTTCCTGTGAAATTAGGGATTTCTATTTGTGGTACAGACTGATGTAAATGAGCTGTAGAGCACAACTTCCTATTAAGCTTTCTCTTGATTTTAGTAAACTTATCTTCAATGTCTGCATACGCGTCCTCATAGCTGGTGTTTCGGCCTTTCAAAATGCTGTCTATACGAAGGTGAAGATCATCAATGATACGCCAGCGATGTTGTAAATTCTTGAGCTCGTCTTCAATCTCCCACTTTTCATCGATTTGCTGCTCATCAATGCGCTTGATTTGCCTTTCTAAAGCTCTAAAGTTTGCTTGCTGAGTTGATAACAACTCGCTAACTGTATCAGTCGAAGCTGCTGTAGTATTGATAAAAGGGACCTCAAACCTGATTGTTGACTCCTCCCCTCGTCTAAGGGTAGGTGTAGATGGTCTTGATAACTCCCTGAACGCTGCTTCCATTACTGCCCGTGCTGATTGATAAAAATGCTCCGTTTGCTGATAAATGTTCTTGGTAAAATAATCCGATGACTTATCTTCGCTTTCTTGCAACTTTAAATTATTTTGCTTGAACTCATCCCATAAGCTGTCAATAGTTTGAATTTTCTTTTGAAAATATTCAGATGTCTTCCTGTCCTTGGGATCCTTTTTAAAGTTCGTATAGATTCTCTCAATCTCCTTGATAATCACACTCTGGCGCTCCATCATGATATTGATATTATAATGCACTGAAGATATTGATGACTGCTGCTGAGCAGTAGTAGTGTATTCTTTTTACGATATATACGACTCTCAATTCAACCCGGTGAGACCCGCTTGTGGGAGGCCGGGAGAACCGATTCGCTACCGTAAAAAAAAACACTTAGATAATGATATGTACAGTAGACTGATGAAAATGTCCACTGGCTTGGCTGGTATTCGTACACGTAGGAACTTCACTCACCAACGAAAGTATGTCACACTCGCGGTAGGTCCCACTATATACGAAAGTTCTGTTTTTAGCTCGAAGGACCAATAAATGTAGGGTGCCCTACATTTTAGATGATAAATGATAAGATTTGCTTGATAGAAGGAAAGGTTAAAAATGATAACAACCGATTCCGATGAATGCGTAATTAGCACTGATTTATTGCTTTAAATATAAAATAATTATTGCACGTTATTGCAAAGTAAGCAATGTAAACAATCACGTACGATGACTCGTACAGATATAAATGTGAAGGGATTGATAGGAAATAGTGGAAAGAAAATGGATAAATAGGGAGAAGGACAGGGAGATGATGATGATCTATTGTTTCATATTTATAAACCTAGCAATTTTCTAAAACTTTTAACTGACCGATAGAAATAGGAAAAAATATTCCCCCGCTAGAAAATTAGTCAGTTGAATGTGGAAAAACTGTGGCTGCTGTACTGCGCATAGTATTAAGAGTTGGGAAATGTAATCACAGTATTATCAAAGCGTTTATCAAAGCTTTGCTACTTAAACAGACTAATGACGTGACAGTTTTTTTTTTTACCTACCTACTTAATTTTTATATATTTTTTAGACAGTTTGCCTGTAGTATTATAACATGCGGTGAAACTCTGTTATTGGCTAAGTGTAATTTTTAAGTTTATATTTTAAGCATGATTGTAGCAAAGAAGCTGTTGAGTTTCCTAATAAATAAAATAAAAATAAATAAAAAGATTCAAAGAAAAAAAATGCTTTAGAAAAGAAATCTGCTCATGAATGGAAAAATAACACGAGAACTAGACTGCATCTTGATTCTCAAGCAGATTGGTGCTTTTAACTTGGTGTTTTAACATAAATGGATACCACCAAAAGTTTAAACGACCAATTTTCTTAAAGATCAGAATACAAAAATCAAATATTACGTCAAAGTTTACCAATAATAACGGTAGCTTGATTATCCTTGTTCCAGATTGAGACAAACAAACAGACATAAATGACGATTTGAAGCCAATTTTCGGTCATTTCGATCGGTGTTCGCCTGCCAAAATCAATTAACCCCTTGCAATCAGCAAAACTAAGTTAACCAAACTCTCAAATAAACCAAAATTAAATCATAATGCTTTGGCTTAAAGTGCAATACCAATTTTTGAGATGAGGCAGTATAACTATGTCGTTCGGTAATCGTAGGATGTGCGCAGTCGCAATCGTATTGCCCGAAATTGCTACCGAAACAGAATACCGACTTACTGTGATTATAAAGACCTTTTTCCTTAGTTTTCGATAAAATAAAGCAAGAAGTGAATAACTTATGCGATGCAATGACCTCGAGCGGCGACTTCAAAAGGGGTTTGGCGCGATCATCTGTCTCGTTTTCGCGGGGACATGTTTATGTGTTAGAAGGAGTGAGGTATATGATGTTGTAGATAAAAAATGCCCTTTCGTTTGGTATGGAACGTCGGTGTCGTCGTGTTCGTATCGTGTCAAGTGTGCGTATGTGCAGACTTGATGTGCTAAGGACTCTGTTGGTATTTGTGACATTATCCTTTATACTTCATGTCTCAAATTGTTTAGGTTAAATGCTTCTTTGATCCTTCAACTACTGATCTAATACACTACACGAAAAAATTGTCAAGCTTCTTTGTGTTCCAGAATGATTTCCGGATTTAGAGCACTTTCATAGACTTTACATGAGCGTAATCAAAATACTATCTTTATACGTAAATCATGAAAAGAATGAAGCGTCTACACACGCCTGTGAGTTTGCCGATAAATTTAGTTTTTTTCCGAACTTTTTAAACTATTAATTTTTAACTGCACATACAATACAATTTAATGACTGTATTTATATTATAGCTCACTTGTTTACATATTTGTTTCGAAAACTATAATGTCGCCAGGATATTGATGGTCTACTGACTAAATCATTTGCCTGTTGTTAGGGAAGGGCTATCAATTTGTCGGTAGTAGATTTTTCTACAATACTATTAATCATTAGAGTTACTGACGAACTGATCCTTTTGAATTTTAAGTATTATTTTTCCTTGACGATTCGGTCACCATTATAGTTACTGTTTGTACAGTCAGACAAAAAGTTACAAATTTCTCGAAAAATAGCGTCACTTCTATAATGGTGTCCCAATTGTCAATTAAAAAAATTATCCGAAATTGTTTTGCCTGAATCGTCAGTAACTCTAACGAAATTAAAAACCAATTCCCTAAACTAATTAAAAAAGTTGTTTTTTGAGTTAGTAAAATAGTCTGGCCAACGAGTCATTGTTGTCTTAAACTCGCGACAAAATTTTGAACTTTATTCACTCAAAATACTGCAAAATATTAATTTTAGCCTCAGCGACTATACAATGATGACCTTGAGACCACCTTTATGTCCTAAGTAACAAAAGCTGTTTTCGCAGTTTAACTGTATAACCTAACGTGTTGTCGTGTGTACATCATACACCTTGACAAAATGTCCAAGCTAAAAATACAAGGTGTTTGGTAAAAGCCTTATAAAGCCGAATATGGTAGATAGGGACCATCACACTGAACAACTTTTACTATGGGACCATCTCTGAAATCGCGAAAAAAATATCAGCGGTTTCAAACAAAAATTAATAACGAAAAAATCAAAATGTATGATATTTTCTACCATATTCGGCTTTATAAGGCTTTTACCAAGCACCTTGTATAATGAAAATATAAAATATTTCGCAGTATTTTCAGTGTTTGTCCATCAGCCATTTTTGATGTCCCCACTGCTGGGGCACAGGCCTTCCTTATGGGTGGTAAGGAGACGGGCCATAATAACATACCACGCGGGCCCAATGCGGATTGGTGGGTGTTAACGACTGCAAATGCAACCGGGACCAACAGCTTAACGTGCCTTCCGAAGCACGGAGGAGCTCGAGATAATAAATTTTTGGTCACCCATCCCATGACCGACCCTTGCGAAGTTGCTTAACTTCCGCAATCGCTGGGCCAGGCGCTAAACCACTGCGCCACCGAGCTCCTCTCATACCGATTTTCAGTGTATAATTTATTCAAAATCTTTAATTTTCCGCGGGTTCGAGCTGACAAGACTCGCTGGCCAGGCTCTATCATGAGGATTTCGCCAGCTCCCCGCAACTGTAGCATAGATCACCGATGACAAAGTAAAGCGAATTCCGCCCCGACTTAGCCCTTTGAACATAAAAAGGTTTTACGGGAAAACTTTTAATCAGGGTCTATCTGGAGTACCACTGGAACTCGAACGTGAAATGATAATGAGAAGAAAACTCACGAATGCGACGAATTAATTAAAAACTGTATACTATGGGCAACAGAGCAACAAAATATGATATTTTTAAGTCGGTTAAAGAACTACACCTTTTCCAACAAAAAAATAATTATCTTATTCAGTTCATAAACAAAGAAGTTACACACGACTGATCATCGAGGTAGTTTACACAAAATCATACTATTTTCGTGCTTTTTTCAAGATTACTTGAAAAGTACTGAACTGATTTCCAAATTTTTTAAAATAGGACCAACTTGGGAGTTTACCTAATACAATAATATAATAATGCTTTTAGAGCACTGTTGAGGCTGCCACCGTATTGTTGTGCGTCAGGGATGTTTGCGGACGCGCATATTGATGGATTCGCAGCGATTTTACGCAACAGAGTAGCATCCCTGATGCTCCGAGTCCGGGGCAGCTCCAACAGTTACCTGCAGCTGTTTGCCTCAAGGATGGATCAGGACTGCTCAATAATGCAGCATTGGGACAGGCTGCATGTTGAGCACTCTGGATCCAAACCTAAATTTAGATTACGTTAATGATTTGATTTTATATTATTTTAATTTTATATCTTGACATTGGTTTTATTTAGGTTTTTGATTATTTTTATTAAGCATTATTATTTTATTTTATTATTTTAGAACTTTAATTTAAAATGATTTTTATTATTATTATTGATGAATTGATGAATTTTAGTCTAATTGTTTTGATTTTATTGATTTTATTTATTATTTTATTATTGTTTTATGAATGTATGCGTGTGATATGGATTGATCCGAAATAAATGAATTATTATTATTAATAATATAATAATAACGTTTGAATCATTTCAATCGGTCTAGCCGTCTTTGAGTAATCGGTGGACATACACAAGAAAAAACAAAGAAGTATACAGACGAACAGAGAACCTCCTATTTTTTGGAAGTCGGTAAAAATCACAGCGATCTAAGTATTACAATAAGAAATTCAACATTTTTAATCGAAAATTTAACCGTAAGTCAGTTTTAAAGTTTTTACTTAGTATGATTTAGTCAGTACCTAGCATGTTTATCCACGACACGAACGACCATCATTTTTAAGTATAATGAGAACTGAAAGAAGGTTAAAATTTCTGTTGTGAACCAAAAAGAAAGAGTAATATCTCTTTCTTTTTGGTTCACAACAGAAATTTACACAGAATACCATCATAGGCATACAAGTACAAGTATATTCTAATTAAAATAAAGCTTGTAAGTATTAAAACAAAAAGTCACATAAAAAACCAGAGGTAGGGAAAACCGGGGACATCGAGTTTAAAAATGAAAGCATAAATCACGATCTTCGGTCCTAATTAATTCCTCCAGGCTTCGTTAGGGAAGGCTTGAATTATATGAAAAAGTTTCACCTCTTTTAGCCCAGTCTTTCATTATATCCACCTATCTTTTTATTCGCTTTGTACCATTCGATTTTCTTTCGGACACCAGTTTTAATGAAGTTCCCGTTTGTAATATGAATCGTTTGCAATGGTTTTAGGGATTGTGATATTTGTTTTACAATAATATAGAAAATATGTACCAAAATGGATTGACTTTTAGAACCGTTAGCACTTAACCTAAGAAACGCTTAAGTGTTTTCCTAACTACAAGTCAAATAAGATAATTAGGCGCATGACAGCTGCACGATAGCCTAAGCTAAGTTCATTACACCGTTTTAATTTGGTGCTGTAATTAGGAAAAGACTTGGGCAATTCTTAAGTTTAGTGCAACATTTTATTTATTTCAAGAAAGGACAGAGATCGTTTTTTTTTTACTTTGCAACTGGGAATGAGCTGTAGCACCATCATCATCATTGTCAGTCGTATGACAGATGGCCACTGCTGGGCACAGGCCTCCTTCAAGGATCTCCATGACTGTCCTGCGCTGCCCGCATCCAACGGCTTCCTCCGACCTTCGCCAGATCGTTAGTCCATCTCGTAGGAGACATAGGTACCCAATGATACCCGCGGGCTGATTATCTAATTAGAAACCAAAACCACCTAGCGACCGGTCTCATTTGACAGATGAATGTGATACATTGCTTCTTCTTTTTGGGGTAAAAATAACATACCAAAGAAAAGTAGCAATGTATGTCAAATGAAACCGGTTGCTAAATCGTGTCTATTTAGATAATCAGCCTGCCGGTCGCTATTACAACACTTTTCCGTTCTAATGGCTCCTGGTACTTTTTGCTATACAAAGAACTCTGTGGTTCGCGAATCGCACTGCATTCAGAGCAATAGATGCAAAGATCTTGCTAAACGCTACATGGTGGATCAGATCTACCTTGCCTGCTATTATTACATCCAGTATGTATTATCTATCAATATGATAATTAAATAAAAATGCAAAAAGCTTCTCGCTATGGTAGCCATTACCAAAGTCCGTGTATTTCTTAATTTATGAACCCAATACAAACAGTACATGCAAATGCATCCAACACCATACAGCCAGACTAACTATTTTAAACAGTAATTATGATATGACACACAGTAAACTATTTGACTAGCTTTCAAGAAGGCTACGACGACAAGTTTTAGTAAATTACAGACAAGGCACAATTTCATAGTATCTGAAGTACTTTCGTTAGTTCGTAAAGAACTAAAAAAGTTGACATGTTTGATATGTCGTGATTACCTTTGACGCAAAATTGTATTGAACACTTACCAAGCGAACCGTTTGCCATCCTACACAAAAAGAACAAAAAATGATCATAGACTTCAAGCAGAAACTGATCCACGATTGTCACCGATCCTGACACCTGCGGCGACCCTCGCTTTAGCGCGAGCGCATCACTTTTTGTCAAGTTTCTTATAAAAATGGCACTTAACCCATAACGCACCCTACTGCATTAAAATAAATGCCACAATTGCACTCAAAGCACAATACTCTTGTATTTAATTTCTATCGGTAAAACGGATCAACACAACAAAAAATTAATCCAAAATCTTACAGTTGAGGAAACACGGCTCAAACACTTGACATTCGATGGGAAAAATATTAAAAAGTACGATTCATCGATTTTTTCTACAGCTCGATTTTAATAGAAATCATTGTGTGCGATCGACAAAATACATTTCCAATTCATTTCGATTTAAAGACGACTGTAAGTCATCAAAAATAAAGGTGATATTTCAGCTTTAGGACGGCAAAATCTTTTTGATTGGTAATATAATCAACAATTTTACTAGCTGCATTTGAAAATAAAGTTGATTGGATATTGATCTTTATGTCAAAAGGTTTAAAGCTACGAAAATTTGAATGGAAGTATATATAGCTATGGTCGATCAATGCTACGACTCGACAATTAAAGTATCAATATTTCTGTATCTGCTATACAATAGAGTCGAGATTCGCTTGGCTTTCAATTGTTGTCTATTTGTCGTTCACAATAAGTTAAAATCGATGATCAAGCTTTAGAAATTGATTTCAATCAGACAGACGGTAGGTGGCAACTGTATTACGAAGTAAAAACATAATTATTGGGAGTGAGGACTGCTCTACTTATAAATATAATAATAAACTATAATCAACTCTTACTATTTTCTATATCATAGATAATACACACTACTTATTCGAATTTTATAAACCGCTCTCAACGTTAAGAGCTATCCTGAGACCATACTTTTTTTATTTTTTTTATTTAGGAAACAACAGCATATAGGTAATATACAAACTAATTGATACAATAAATGTTAGCACATTAGCCTAACAGTTTCCACTAGTAGTTAATACAAATACAATTTCTGTTGAGTAACAAAGATGCTAATTATAATTTTTTTTTAAATTTAAAAAACATACTGTTTTTTTTATAAGCAAAAACAAATTTAAGACTATTTGTACTTACATTTTGTTTTAATATAATAATTATGGACTGTTAAATTCAGAAAAAGAAGAAGAATGTTCATAAAATTAATACTAAATTGGTACTACAAAACTGTTAAACTAATTATGATCTTTAAATCTAAAAATGGAACGGAAATGATATGAAATTGGAAATAACATAACAAGCCAAGAATATTTATTCAAAACTGTTCAAACCTTGTGAAACAGGCTCATTATTTAAGACTTAGGTACTAATTATCTACAAAGATATTAAACTTGAGATGTTGTTCTTAAAAGAAGAGTGTCACTGTGTCTTAGTCTGAGTTATTGTATACATAGATATAAGAACACATTAAAATCAGTATAATTTCAGCCAAATTGCTTCTAGAAGTTAGATTTCACTTGCAAAAGGTTGACCAGAACTAAAAATACTTTTTTTTTAAATAAAAAAAATAAGAAGAGCACTCTTCTTTCTTAAGTCATAAGTTCTAATCTAATCGAACCGATGCGATGGCCCGAATTAATTAATTATTTATTACCATTCTCTCGCTTGGTTAGGTTATTCAACCACCGTAGGATTAACTTTTAAATAAATAAGTACATTATTTTTTAACTTAAAGCAATAAGAGATTTAAAAAAAAAAAAGTTATGTTAATTAATTAAAATTTTCATATTATTTATATTTTGAGAGGCTATTATTCGTTAGCTCTTTTTTAACTATTAAGATTTAAATAAATAAGTAATGTTGATGGTCAAAAACTAAAATATACCATACTAAATAATATACTAGAAAAAACACGACTCGCACCAGATCATTACTCAGACGGGAATCAAACCCGCGACCTTTGGATATCCGGTCCAATCCGCTGACCGCTACCGAGTCACTAGTGACATCGTCGAATTTCTTCTAGTATATCCTACTCTTACGCTGCAAGCCAGCGTTATTTCACCAATGTGAGGAATTACCTCGACATTCAATTGAAATATCTTTCCAGATATATTATTTGGCAATCGATTAAGATGAAATAGCTATATAATTTTTAAATTTGAGATTTTTGCATTCACAATGCTATTTTTATACAATACTAAATAATATACTAGAAAAAATACGACTCGCACCAGATCAATACTCAGACGGGAATCGAACCCGCGACCTTTGGATATCCAATATTCATTTATTCGTTTATTTATTGCAAGTCACGAGTTGGAATGGGTGTTATACAATATTGGTATGTACAAGTGACGCCCTGCTAGGGCACAGCAAACATGATCATATCCGGTCCAATGCTCTAACCGCTGAGCTACCGAGTCACTAGTGACATCGTCGAATTTCTTCTAGTATATTAATTATTTAGTATTGTATAAAAATAGCATTGTGAATGCAAAAATCTCAAATTTAAAAATTATGTTAATTAATTAAAATTATCATATTATTTATATTTTGAAAGGCTATTATTCGTTAGCTCTTTTTTAACTACTAACATTTAATTTAATAAGTGATGTTGATAGTCAAAAACTAAAATATACCAATATAGCGAAAACAAAAAAAATGCTACGAAGCATAGAGCTATGAATACTAGTACAGAATTTGAAATAGTACAAAATAGATACCTACATTTTAAAACATTAATGAATTGAAAACAGGCTACGTTTGAGCGTATAGCACAAAATCATAATTTTTATCTAACCTATTCTACTCAAAGACCATTGGCATATGAGTTTGATTTAATATCACTATACCTGTCTGACGAATAAATATTATGTTGAATAAAAGTAAAATATAGTTCAATTTTAATTAAATTTTAATTTGCACTTAAGATTGCATAATCGATGAAATAATTAAGTCAGTATTACTTAAGTCAGAAAAAGTGCTTTCGAATTCCTTGCAATTGGATTTAAGATAACTATTTTAAGTTGACACTGTCTTAATTTGAATATATTTTAAGAAACGCAAAGAATGCATAATTAAGTGTATCGAGAATTCGTTGGTTTTGAGATAATTATTGCTTTAATTATGGCGAATTATGTGAAAGTCTATACAGGATGTGAATAAAAAATTTCAAATTATGTATCGTTTACAATGACACGTGTAAAGAATAAGAATAAGAATAAGAAATCTTTATTTGCACAAAACATGGTATAAAGGTGTTAAGGTGTTTAAAATGGCCTCATGTTTTACCAATTTTAATATGGCAAGCAAATGACATTATAAATGAATCTAAACAAAACAATTTCACAAATAAAATAATTCAAATTAGGTCATATTTCGTATTAAAATGATCAGTAACATTATACATACTTATAAGGTTATTTTATTTATAGTCAAATATAATTTTTATACTTAGTCAAAAACATCGTTGGTCAAATAACTCCTTAACGCTATAAAAAATCTTATTAATAAGCCACTTAAATAATTCCCTTTTAAATGATTCAGGTCTTAATGATTTGAATTCATTAGCAATTTTATTAAACACTCTGACACTCATTGTTAAACAATTTTTCCCGTAACGAACATATTTAGGAATTTCATTCAGAACCAATGTATGAGGGTATCTGCGTTGTCTAGAGTTTGAGCGTCGCTAGCTTTTTTAAATAAATGTCTGTTTCTGACCACAAAGTTACAGATTTCTAAAATGTACAGTGAGAGTAGCGGCAATACACCAAGATCTTTAAACAATGGTTTACACGATTCATCTGGCGGAATTCCCCAGATTGCTCTGATGCATTTTTTTTTGAGCTATAAAGGCTCTTTTCCAGTCTGTACTGTTGCCCCACAAAATAAGACCGTACCGCAAGACCGATTCTACGTAAGCCTGATAGGACATAACAGCCGTCTTTTTATTCGTGACCATTTTTACTTGATTAAGAGCATATTAGCAAATTTGTTTATTCTGTTACATGTGTTATCGATATGGTGCTTCCAATATAAATCTTCGTCAATAGTAACTCCTAAAAAATTTGTATGAGACACTTGTTTGATTTTATTAATGTTTAATAAAGGCTATCTTTAAAGAAAATAAGTACCTTTTGATGTAATGCCATAAATAATAATATCACAATATGATCTAATGCAACAAAAGCAAATTATGTATTCTGTGACAAAAGCTTATGGCCTCTACCGAGATTTGAACCCAGGGCCTAGCTCTGTAGTAGGTAGGATCGCTACCACAACACTAACTGCCGGCAAATATTATCCTATATAATTATTATAAAGGAAATGTGCTCAAAGCAATTACAGTTAAATTCCACTTGAAATGTGTAACCTATTTAATTTAAATGGCTTATAGCGTAAGTAAGTGATAAGGTTTATAAGGCTTAAACTTTAAGTAGCAATGTGTAAAAAACATCAATTACAGTAAAAGGAAGCTTAAATGACGTATGGAATTGGAATGAAGACAGCCATACCGATTGCAGTTGGCATATGAGGATATCCCATCGGGCTTATCATTCCTGCAGGGAAAGAGTTGTATGGATAAGACGCTGTTTGTTCAAAAAAGATTCGTCGACTTACTTGAGACCTAGTCGTAGAACCAATATTATTAGTGAATTTATGACTAGGGTTAGGTCTAGGGTACAATGGCATAATATGCGGATTTCAAAAAAAAAAAAAAAAAGGTCTTAGGACCTTCCTTGGTTATAGCTTTTCTATAAAAGCTACAACTACAGAAATGCCACTGTTAATTCAGAGTAAATTAGAATATTTAATACTTACTATTCCAATCATACTCTGCCACTGCCATGCTCATTGCACAAGTATTACCATCCACGCACCGACAACAAATAAAAAAAAATAAGTTGAAAAAAAAATACAGAAATAAGGTTTGTTTTACTATAACTAATTGTGAATAATTAAAAAAATCCTGACATTTTCCAACTCCGGCTGGAATCCTGACAGAGAACTAAATATGCTGACATGTCAGGACAAAACCTGACGTCTGGTAACCCTACGTGCAGCTGATTATAATCAGCCGTATCAATGCTGGCCTCACTATACGAGCTACTACAGCACGATTGGCGCTAAAATTTGATAGGAAGCTTATTTTAGGGTTCCGTACCCAAATGGTAAAAACGGAACCCTATTACAAAGACTTCACTGCACTGTCCGTCTGTCTGTCTGTCACCAGGCTGTATCTCATGAACCGTGTTAGCTAGACAGTTGAAATTTTCTCCGATAAATAATTAATGTATTTCTGTTGCCGCTATATTTTTTATTTTACATGACCGTATCCAGTATACCAATAGTGTTGCACTTTCTCTAAAGTTTACTAGACTCCAAGGTTTATCAATACAAAATAAAAGTACCGGTAAATAAACTAAAACAAAATTAAACGTATTTATTCAGCATTTTAACAGCACGTCAACGTAGTAGTAGCTCCTCGCCGGCAGGTGTGGGCCCGCCCTGTCGGTACGCACGCGGCAATGTATATAATTCAATCGTTAATTATAAACTATAGCCATCATAACTTGTAGAAATGACAGTGACAATATAAAAATGTAAATGAAAAATTTAAGTGCCTGATGCCAGCAAAAGTAGACAATGACAGGAGTTTATGAAATGAGATAAGTTTTATTTATAGTAAGGTAATAACTAATAACACAAATTGCAATGATTATTAAATAGTAATATTGTTGCATCAATATTCTAGGTTACGATAATCGGATGCAAATTTACTAATAGTCAATTTGTTGCTAACATAATTATTATGGAAGCGGCTTCTTAAAATATTTAAAATTCTCAAAATGTGTATATTCCCATGAGGTTTAATAGGCCTTGTTACGACATAGAAATATTGATCAAAAATAATTTGAAAAGTAGGGATAAGCAACTAATTATGTTTGTAACAGACCAACTGGAATTTGTGTCAAATCTGGTTTATTTATTATCTCAGGGGAGAATACACTAAAATTAGTTAATATTGGAATCCTTGGATTTTTTTAAATCCCTGGATATTTCAAAATCCATGGATTTTTTAATAGCCTTAGATTTTTTTGATAAAAAAGTGCTTTCCATAATACCCAACATCTGAACTTTATGTAAATATGCATCCGAATATCGGATCTCTAAATGTACATAAGGCCTATACCATTTTAGTGTTGCTGACTGTACAGTACACCATGACAACTTCCCCTAATGTTGAGCTAGTATTTCTTCATTTAATTTATAAAAGCTTTCAAACTGTATTGAAAATAATCTAAAAAATATGACATCGTCAGCGAAAATGTATGATCTTTTTTCAGCGTCTTTTCTAAACGATCTCAACTCTACTTGTCAACTAACCATTCGATGATTTCCAGAGAGCTAATTGTTGCCAAACGCGCCAAGTGCATACACAAAAAAATATTGCCAATTTGCACTTCCCGGATACACCATGTCGTGAATAAGAACGGATCTTAGTTTTACAATAATCATTATACTATAATTGTGCATTATTAGAGTTGGCTTTCACAGAGACTATTCGCAGCTGTCTCCGAAATATCGTTTTCTGGACAAAAGTCAGAAATTTTTGTAAAAAATAAATAATTTCGAACAAGTCATACCAAACTAATCATTTGGTTTCAAATTAAGCAAGGCATGAATTATGGGATTCACAACTCGGTATATCTACTATTCTGTGACCTTGCTACAAACTTTCGGAAATTAAGAGCTATATCGATCGCACCAAGCGGTTAAGAAATTACTTATTTTTCTTTTAAATAATACCTGTGTCCATCAGCCATTTTTGATGTCCCCACTGCACAAGCCTTCCTTATGGGTGGTAAGGAGGACGGGCCATAACCCACCACGCGGGCCCAATGCGGATTGGTGGGTGTTAACGACTGCAAATGCAGCCGGGACCAGCGGCTTAACGTGCCTTCCGAAGCACGGAGGAGCTCGAGATAATACATTTTTGGTCACCCATCCCATGACCGACCCTTGCGAACGTTGCTTAACTTCCCCAATCGCTGGGTCAAGCGCTAAACCACTGCGCCACCGAGCTCCAAGCAAAAATTATACCTACCTACTTAAAATACATACTAAAATCTTCGATCAAGAATATCCTAGATGACGCTTCACGAACTAAAACAGTACGCAAAGCGTCCCACTTACAAACTTGGCGCTTATTTTGTACATAATCACCTCTTATTTTGTACAAACTCACATTTTATATTACTTATATTGTACAAAATAAGCTTACTTTGTACAAAAACACATCTTTTATCACTTACTTTGTGCAAAATAAACGCCCAGTTTGTAAGTGCCGCTATTTGAGGTGCCATTTTTAAGACTCTGACAGGACATCTAGGGTATTCTTAATCGAAGACTAAAATACAAATGTTGCAGATACGCTAGTTGCAATTACTTAAGTTGCCTCAATGAACCGTTGTTGAATCAGGTTCCTTTGATAAATACACAACTGTGGATGAAATTATTACCTGTCATCGATAATTAACAATTTCAATTAAAATATGCGTGTAATGAAATGGAATGCTTTCGCTTATTGTTTTGTGGATGGATGTTATTTTCTTCGACGCATAAATTAACTATAAACGCTGAAATTTTAATCATTTGGTTCCCGCAGTGGGGTGGTTCTACTCATGATTACAAGCAACTTTTAGCATGGAGCCAACTCTGATTATACAACCGCGAAAGAAAAATTAGCTGTTCCATACAAAAGCGCAATGCCTACTCAACCTTAACGTTGAACAGCAGATTTTTTTTTCTGTGATGTCAGAGTTGGCCCCAAAGTAAAAGTTGCTTATAACATTGTTTGACAACATTGAACGTTGCTTGTAATCATGAGTGGGACTATCCTACTGAGGGAAACAAATGATTAAAATTTCAACGTGTAGAGCGGAAAAGGAATACTACAAAAAGGGAAAAATAATAGATTGTGTGAAGGGAGTGAATGAGGTGATGACGTGGTGACAGGAAAGAAGAGAAGAAGGACAACAAATAAATAATTTAGTGTTATACCTACCGGGTGTAACAAGACCTTCAACGAAGCCGAGGTCTACGTATTCTGCCCATCATCAGGAACATATCTGTTCAAAATTATTGCGGGGAAACGATTTTAATTTTTGGTGTTAAAAAAGCATTGCATACATTACAATACAACGCAATGTAACGCGTACAAAAGACCGCGCCTGCGAGTGAATGCTACACAGCTGCGTGCGGCCGAGTTGAAAGGCTACGTGTATGTGCGTGGTCATGAAATACATTGAGTGATGACGTTTTGAAGCCATTGTTTTTTTACGAAATACATAAAATTTTGATAATGTTTCTGTATACAAAAATTAGGAAATAACGAATAAAATAAGATTTCATAAAAAAATTGAAAAAAAATATTTGACTTTGACCTTCAATAACTTCGTAGCTATTGGTTTCCCAGGTATAGTCTAAAAGACAAAAATGATCCTGATGATGGGCGGTATGCGTGGACTTCGGCTTCTTTGAGGGTCTTGTTACCCCCGTTATAGAGACCATTCCACTTTTTTCTTACTGAGACACAATCCTTTCATTACCATTATTTGCGGCACAAAAGCATGATAAATAATCTTTGGAACGACAAAAATGAAAATATTCTGTAATATGGAATTACTTCAGGCGGCTTATTTTCTTCGGACAGAAAAAAAACAACTTTACTTATTAATTCGACCAGGTAGGTATGACTTAACACCAAACTTGATGATGGCTCAACACATCATTATCACTCTATAAATCACTTTGTAACACCAAATACGTTTTAGAGAGAAATATAAATTTTAATGACGATATTAATGAATGCTTAGAATGAGTTAAGAAAATTGATGTTTGTTATTTTATTTATTGACTTTGATACCAAGATATAGTACTTTTTTATATATATTTTACGCGTTGGGTTATTATGGATTAAACCCATAACAATTATGCTATCAGATATTTTAATTTTCCAGCAATTTGTGAACAAAATGCAAAGTGTGTGTTGAAATTTCTAGGAATAGACACTTATTTAAACACAACTACATAAAATTAAATTCTTTATAATAATCGCTACTAAAAAATATGAATATTGTTTAAATGCGATATAACAAACTGAGCGGCATCAAAAGAATATTTCGCACATATTTCAAATGGCTTATCAACATAATTACTGGTTTAGGTGAATCGAGATCGAGTTTATTAATCGATATCTACTTAAACAGAATTAACATAATCGCACGACACTCTGAATACACCTGCTACACAACTGTGATGGCAAAGATCAGCGACGCAGAGAGGTCATCAACACTGATCACAAAGTATCACAAAGTAAACTATAACTTATAGTTATAGCAGTATCACAAAATAATTAAAAACAAAGTCTGGAACGGGTGTTAGGAAAATATCGACGATTCAAAAGCGAAAGCGACCACTCCTTTTCTCCTTACCTCACGCCACCGTCGTCAATTTTTTGAAAATATTCGATAAAATCATTTTTGTCGCTAACAAGTGTACTAATGCTACTGGCATGAGAAAAGGAGAGGGTTCACTTCGCTTTTGCTTCAGGTGCCGAGTTAACTTGACCGGGTTGTATGTATATGTTACGGCTAACTAATACCCGAAGTGCGGCTAATCCTAGTTTTAGCCGGCTAAAATAAAAAAAATAAAAAACTAGGTGTAGCCGATAGCTGTGAAATCGATCTGCTTTACTCCTGTAGGTCCCGAATATAGGTTAGAAATCCAGATAGAAGAAAGAAGCCATAAATTTCGAGGTTTTCGCACCAAGCGGTTAAGAAATTACTTAATTTCTTTTAAAATAATACCTGTGTCCATCAGCCATTTTTGATGTACCCACTGCACAAGTTCCTTATGGGTGGTAAGGAGGACGAGCCATAACCCACCACGCGGGCCCAATGCGGATTGGTGGGTGTTAACGACTGCAAATGCAGCCGGAACCAACGGCTTAACGTGCCTTCCGAAGCACGGAGGAGCTCGAGATAATACATTTTTGGTCACCCATCCCATTGATTGAATCTGTTGAGAAATGTGACCTGTAGAAGTTGAAACGCAGACGCTTCGCAGTCTCTCGGCCAATTAGGAGGTGATAGACATCAATGAAATCTTTATGTCCGATTTACCTCAGTGTCTCAAGACGGAAGTATATGACCAGTGTGTGTTGCCAGTGATGACTTACGGCAGTGAAACGTAGTCGCTTACTATTTGTCTCATAAGGAGGCTCAAGGTCACCCAGCGAGCATGCCAATGGAGAAAGCCATGTTCTGAGTTTCCCTTCATGATCGAATCAGAAATGAGGAGATCCGCAGGTGAACTAAAGTAACCGACATCGCTCGAAGGATTGCTTAGCTGAAGTGGCAGTGGGCGGGACACATAGCGAGAAGAACCGATGGCTGTTGGGGCGGAAAGGTTCTTGAATGGCGACCGCGCACCGGTCGACGCTCCGTGGGTAGGCCCCCGACAAGGTGGACCGACGATCTGGTGAAGGTAGCGGTGCGCCGCTAGATGCTGGTAGCGCAGGACCGATCGTCGTGGCGATCCTTGGGGGAGGCCTATACTCAGCAGTAGGTGTCGTGCGGCTGATATGATGATGATGATGATGATGAGACATCAATGAACACCGAAAACTTTAACTTAGCTGTTCCGATATCATGTTTACATCTTCCGCTGTTAGATCATTAGTATTTCTCTTCTGTTTTAATCATGTTTTAGTCTATGAAGGAAACTTTATCTCTAATCATTAGAACATTAAGCATGTCACATAATAAATTAACTGGGTTTTTGTAATCATTCACATTGACAGATCCTCACTACACATAAATAATTAGTTTATCTGTTTAATTATGTTAGCTGATAACTATTTGTGTCTTTTCATCTTACGTAAGTTATTTAACTACCAGGAATGTTATTTATTTATGCTTTTTTCTCAAATAGTTTGAATGCAAAAAGAAAATAGAAAAGGTCGTAAATTACCTAATTTTGGAGCTCGGTGGCGCAGTGGTTTAGCGCCTGGCCCAGCGATTGCGGAAGTTAAGCAACGTTCGCAAGGGTCGGTCATGGGATGGGTGACCAAAAAATTATTATCTCGAGCTCCTCCGTGCTTCGGAAGGCACGTTAAGCCGTTGGTCCCGGCTACATTTGCAGTCGTTAACACCCACCAATCCGCATTGGGCCCGCGTGGTGGGTTATGGCCCATCCTCCTTACCACTTATATAAGGAAGGCCTGTGCCCCAGCAGTGGGGACATCAAAAAATGGCTGATGGACACCTAATTTTGTATAATAGTGAATAAGTATATAAGTATTTTTCGGAGAAAAGTGGGAATAGTCTAGATTGGTCTATCTGGGAATCGAACCTCGATTCAGCTTTCACATCACTTGAACACCGAGTTTGTACAAAAATACAGATAATCTCAAAACAAAATGTTTGATTTATGACATAATTGGTTTAGCTAAATCTTTATCAATCAATATTGATCAGTATTTAGAGTGTTTAATTATTCATAACAAAAAAACAAGATTTTAACCCTACAAACTCTAAAGTCGCAATTTTTCCAAATCTTAGAAAAATTCTTTAGTAAGTATTATTTAGAAAGTATATTTCAACGCTGGAAGTATTGTGTACTTACTTTAAAAAAAGGACAATTACCTGATCGATTATTTATAAAAAATTGTTCATGTATAAAAAAATAAAGAAAGTACACATAAATACATCTGTATTCCAACTTAAACGTTATTGTATCCCAATAATAAACTACCGATTAATATTTAAAAAGGGCCAGTGTCCAACTACCCACATTTCGCTTATCAAACGATCCTATAAGTCGGGTACACAATGGGCCATCACCTTGTATATTAATCAGCCCCATACACGATTGATTCAATTATTATTATTTAAAATGTTCGCCTACAATCCTTCTATAGGATGTTCGGCTATTTGTTATTTTTACTTACAGTAATGTTATCTGAAGTTGGCCAAGTATGGAGAAGGTCTTTTTGATTAAAAATGCCCATTTCTGACCTGTTAAAAAGATTTTTTTGACAATTATCGTGTATAGCAACGTCATACTGCTCATAAAATTGCATTTTCATTGATATTTATAAATTGCTTACTAAAATAAAATCGGTAAGTAATGTAGAAATAGAAAAAATTATAGTAAAGATTGACAATACAAACACGAACATATTGATTTTACCATTACATTTTTTGTTATTTCCAAATCAAAATTCAATGAATGGTATAAATAGTAATCAAATATAATAATATTATCATTATATACATCGACTTTAAAAAAAAAACTACTTGACAGGTCAACATTTGTATGGGAAGTGGTCATTGTTCTTTTTCCTTCAAATAATGACAAGGTTCATTTCAGTCTTTTAACATGAAAGATTTCGACTGTGCATTTATAAGGAGTTGGAAGAAATTGTCCAGTAAAATTCAGCACTAGAGTGACATAGTTTTATAATAATAACGTACAAACGGCAACACATCAGACATAACATATTGATCTTGAGAACGTCTTTATGCTCTACGTAATAAAAGTTGTTTTTAGTAAAATAATAACCGTTTTGTTGATATGGATGCAAGAAGGACGTGTACAAAATCCGTCCTAAAATCTCATTTTAATTTTCGACACGGAGAGCTCCAATTTTTTGTTGTTGATAACTAAGTGTATTTAGCGCTTAAATATATAATAGAGTTTTAAAATAATCTGTATTTTTATTAAAGCTCCGTCCATACTAGTGCACTACACCGCGAGGCGGGCGGCCGATCTAGCGGGAGATCGGCTACTGTGGGCGGTGTGCGCTCGCCCTTACAATGCGCGCGCGCAGCTTTAAATCATACGAGCACAGGCCATGAATTAAGGCGTGCGGCATACAGCGTTACTACACCGCGAATATGTCGTAAATATTAGCAATTGCTTGTAAAAGCATTAAGATAATCTATGAAAACTCCAATATTTTTCTAGCCACAAGCTTTGATTCTAACTTTATTTGATTTGATATCAAAATGTAACTACTTAATTCTATAATCTCAAGAATCAATAACAGAAAATCATATTTAAATTGGGAAAAAATAAAATCGGAAAATAACATAAAAATGATCCCCTAAAATCGCGAAAAAAAACAGCTGTTTCATATATTTTTTTTTATTTTTTTTTTGTATGAGCAGCTGTTTTTTTTCGCGATTTTCAAGTTAGTCGTATTGTAAAAAAAACAGTTTGATGGTCTTTATCTACCATATTCGGCTTTTAGGGGTTTTTGTAACACGTCGTATAAATAATTTAAGAAGTAGGCAGGTACTTACTTGTAATATTCTGTCCTATAAATTAAACTCAAGAAATTTAATTTTACACGTAAGTAATAAAAATCTTTCACCACTTAAAACCAAACAAAATTAACCATCAGCTTAAACACCTCAGCTGTATACTCAAAGATTTACTCGGCAAACGGATATTTTAAAATGTCACCACAATAATTTACTTTCAGCTCATTAATTTACGCCTAAAAAGGATGCAGTTATCTTCAATTGCGATCTCAATGCAAATGGTTGCATATCACTGCATTTTATTAACTGCTTAAATACTCTAAAATCGGAGCGAATCGGTATTTTAAGATCGTATCAATCGTATTTAAGTATCATTCCCGTTTTAACTTTTGCAATCGTATATTTCGTATATGTATTTTCGTATATTTGCAATTCTAGTAATTTCTTTCGGAACCTTTAGACATTTTGACGCAATCATAAATCAAAAGAAATGCGCATAGAATAAAACAAAATGTTATAGTCCGTAAGCCCGCGACAATATTGCCCACGTTATATGACATCACGATGAAATGCATGGCACACGGTCGGAAATGTTGTGCAGAGCGAGGATCAGAAGATTATCGCAAATAAAATTGGCCGGAAGCTTGAGGAAATCCTTCACTTCCGGTCAAAATTTTAAGGTTATATTTACGTCATGTGACATCAGTACGAGACCCTCGGCATCATTTAGCCCTTCAATAGTAAATAGAGTTAACATAAGTCTGTCAGTTCTGAAATGGCCTTAAAGTACTTAACAGACTTCCGACCATTTCAGAATTGACAGACCTATGTAATTTCTCTCTACTTAACTATTGAAGAGCTAAATAATGCCACACCATGGGTCTCGTACTGATGTCTGGTCCTCGCTCTGCACAACATTTCCGACCGTGTGCCATGCATTTCATCGTGATGTCATATGACGTAGGCAATATTGTGGCGGGCTTACGGACTATTAATAAAAAAACTCTAAATACAACCTGTGAAAGATTATAAGTATGAAATAAAACACTTTTAACGGATACTAGCGCGGTTTTATTGAAAGTACTTTGGTAATTAGTTGGTATTTGGTTTGATTTTTGATTTTCCCGACGTTTCGGCACCTTTGCAGCTGCCGTGGTCACGGGGGACTGAAGCTACTTGTGAGCCTACCCTCAAGCGATGAATTTTTTTTTAAAACGTTCAGAAATTAAAATTTATCAAATTTTTAATTAGTTTAAGTTTTGGTTTGGTTTTAATTTAATTTTATATGTTAAAAAGAGAGAATCTACTGAAACTACTACCATTTCAAAAAATTGGGAGGCCCCTCCAAGAAAGAAATGGCGAAAGAAAACTTGGAGAGGAAGGCCGACCTCCGTCTTTTATATTAATTAGTTTATTTGCAAAAGGAACTAACCGTATCATTAGATCTTACAGTGTGTGTTTGGGGCTTTAGCTTGTGAATGATGGGGTCCCAAGCTGGTGGAATTTTCCAACCATCATCTCTATTGAAATTAGGATATTTATTTATTTCGATAGCCTCGCGGAGCATTCTAGGAATGAATCTACGTTCCCTAGCAAGGATTTGGGGTTTGTCAAATCTAATATAATGGTTGGGCCCCTCAAAGGCGTGTTCACTCACTGCAGACTTGTTATCGCGCCTATGTTTCATGTCAGCTACATGTTCTTTAACGCGGGTCCCTATGCTTCTCTTTGTTTGCCCGATGTAGGAGAGCCCACAGTCACAATCTAGTTTGTAGACGCCTGCGGCTTGAAGGGGGATATTACACTTGACAGGTCGTAAGAATTGGTTGATCTTCTTCGGCGGCTTGAAGTAAGTTTTGATTGACGCTCGCTTCAGAATGTTTCCAATCTTGTCAGTGACACCCTTCAAGTATGGTAGGATGGCAGGTTGACGCTCTACTGTGGCTGATTTGGTGCGTTTTCTGTGACGAAGGCGTGGTACTTGCAACTTGTTGTTACGTAGTACTTGCTTGACGTGCTGAAGCTCAGCAGTCAGGTGTTGTTTGTCACAGATGCCGCGGGCTCTCTGAAACAAAGATTTCCCTACGGTAGCTAACTGTATAGGATGATGGTGAGAGTCACCATTAAGGTATCTGTCTGTATGGGTTGCTTTACGATACACTGTATGGCTCAAAGTTTGGTTCGGATTCCTGATAATGAGAATGTCTAGGAAAGCTAGTTTATTATCTGCCTCTAACTCCATAGTAAATTGTATGTTGGGGTTTATGGAGTTAAGATGGTTAAGAAATGCAGGGACACTGTCTCTAGGTAGTATTGTGAAAGTGTCATCTACGTACCGTTTGTAGAACCGGGGAGTCACTGGTGCTGTGGCTAGTGCTTTCTCCTCAAAATCCTCCATGAAAATGTCAGCAACAATGGGGGATACAGGAGAGCCCATTGCTACGCCATCCACTTGCACGTAGAACTCCTCGTTCCATAACAGATAGCCAGATGTTAGGCATAATTCTAGTAGTTCTGCATATTCAATTGGCATGTTGTTATCAACTAGCTTTTTCCTGATGATATTAATGCAGTCCTGTACTGGTAAGCATGTGAATAAGGACTGAACATCAAAACTAACCATAGTTTCATCATCAGCGAGATGTAGATGTTGTATCTCACTGACAAAATGGTAGGAATCTTTTACAAAGGCTGATGTGTTACCTCTCAGTGGTGTTTTATTTCATGTCTAGTGAGCGCGTAAGCTTGAGAAGATTATAAGTAATTAAAGTTAAGCACTATTCAAAGTATTCAAGCAACTTGTGGCTTAGACCGTCAAATTTAACAGACACGTCAATATGGTCGACCTAAATGTATGGAACAGCTGATTTTAAAATATTGGTTCCATGTTGTTTAGTTTGACGATCTGCCACACCACAAAATTTATCGACTGTTTGGGATTTCGCCTTGTAAAACAATTTTTCAATTCAAAACCAGTCTCTTAACCTTATTTTTTTTTTACTTATACTTATACTGAAAGGCTTCTTAGCTAAAATTTAAAGAAGCTGTTAGTTTCATAATTATAGATTCTGTCAAATCTTACAACTATTTTGAATTTAAGGTGGCCTTAATTTAAGAATCGCTTGAGTGTGGTGTATTTATATTTATGTAAATAATTATAAAAACGTATTCCCAAATGAGCCGACAATCTGAGGCTCCTTTTCATATCGCTTGTATCTACTAGAAAAAATATATGACTCTAATGCTATGTATTAGTATTCTATTTATTTTAATCAATACACTTGACGTTGAGGACACGGCTGAGAGTTATGGTGGCATCACGGATGGCCAGGTCGCACGGTTTGACCTGAGTCATGAACTTGCTTGTTAGACAATTATTGTGGTGACATTTTGGACTGGGGAAGTGTTGTCACACCAATGTGCAATGGAACTAATGTTGTTCAAAACGATAGAATAACGACACGGCTAGTGGATCCAATTCAAGTAATTTTCAATAAACTGCTGAGCTGGGACTTCCCTTTTGGACTGATAATAAGGGTGGACCAGAACCCACCACGCGTGCCCGATGCGGATTGGTATGTGGGCTTTACACATGACAGGGTGGTAGAAATTTAAGGTTCTTGTACCAAGTAGCTATCCAAATCTAAATTTTTAAGTATATCTAACAATGAAATGGGGATATCAGACCATTGTATTTCTATGAATGAGCTCTAAATACAGAAATCAGTAAAATTTTGGGACATAAACAATCCTCAATATATTGACCAATTATTAAATATTGAAACTTTTAACTGTACATACTCGATTAGAATAGGGAAAAAATACACTCATTTCATTTTAGATATACTTAAGATGGAACCAAATTATTTAACAATACTGAAACCGGTGAATATTATATTCGCCTTACCATAGTAAGTCGGTCAGCTGACCAATATATTTTGTATGAGAGTATGAATTTTTTTATCGTTTTCCTACCTATGTTCCTTGGAGAAAGTTCTATTTCAGTATTGTTACATGATTTGATTCTACCTTACACTTTACCAAAACATACCATCAAAATGAAACCGCCTCTGTGGTCTAGTGGTTCGCCCACTCGTGTAAGACGCAGGGGTCCCGGGTTCGATTTCCAAGGGGGATACAATTTGTACTCGGTTTGATTGGTGGCAGGGCTTATTTCAAGTCCGCCTAGCTACCACCATCTTACCTAAGTCTGACGCCGTAACAACTTAAAAATTGTTGTGTTTCAGCAGTAAGAGGTAAGATAGCCAGTTCCTCAGTGAGGAGGATTTCGGGAATAGTGTGCTTCCGCCTTCGGCCTTATCGTCACTTAACGTCAGGTGATGTGGAGGCCAAGCACACTGTTCAATTGCGCATAAAAAATCCAGTCAAATGCAGTAAGCAAATAATGCCCTTTACAACCTATCCCTATTTTTCCGTCACCGGTATCATAGTGCATTCGAAGTCACAGCGCTAGCGCAGCTCGCCATAACTCACGACGGTCGCCTAATTTATCAGTACCTCGTGGATTTATGCGCAGGAGTGTGCCGCAATCGGACAACATTTAGCTTTTTATCGACTGTTTGATTTAGTGCGCAGAGCCAAGCCAATCCTTCAAGCCGATACTGCGAATGCGCGGGGTTATTCTGAATGATGTTTCAAATGTTATTGTTGGTAGAAATAAATGAACTGATTTTAATTATTGCTAGTGTTTGAGATGTGGTCCTTAGACATAGTTCTCTTAATGCCGGCTCCACACGTTGGTCACATTATTGGCAAATTCACCGTAAGTTGCCGGTTTTGTAACAATGATTCAAAGAGGTTCTTTCAAAAACATCAACGAACGATAAATTTGCATTGGCCAAGGTTTAACCCAACGTGTGGAGCCGACATGACGCAAACACTATTTTGCTTTGACAAATACCTATTGCATCTCTATTAAATATTTTTAGTAGCTTTATTGATCTTGCAACTAAAAAGACAAATATCTATGACATATAATTAAAGATCAAACTAACTTTGGATAATAATTAGCTCCAGTAAGATTGTTGTTCTAAGCAGTGCCTGTACTATGAATTTGCACAGTTACGTTTACTATACCTACTCGATAATTATGTACGACTGTAGTGAGCAATTTTGAATGCAATTTGGTACAGCGCATCTGTCGGTAAATACTAAACTAAAAGTTGTCAAACAAATGTCAACCGAAACGGTTTTTGGTCCTTAAATTTATTTATTATTCATCTAATAAATATATAAGTACCTACCAAAAGGTATAGAAAGTCAAAAATATGAAAAAAAATACGAGAAAAACACTAACGTTGTTTTGTGATTGACATTTCGAAAACGAATTTCATTTCGATCTTTTTGCATTTTCCAGAATACGCCCTCACCACATTTTAACGTAGGTGTGACAGAAAATGCTAAAATTATTGCAAGAATATTGGAACTTCGTGTCGCACGCTCGTTCGTTTATTTGTCTGTCTGTCTGTGCGTCGCTGTTCGCTGCGTACGCGCAATTAATCTTACTATGTATGGATCTAGAGATTGAGGGATTCTCGCTGTGTTTGGTAAAGTCAGTTATTGATTGAAAAGTTAGTTTCTTACATAAATATAAAATACAAAATATAGACAACATCACAAGAATTGCTCTGATTCCTAAGTAAGTAGAGCACTTGTTTTATGGAAATCAGAGACAATTAACGGTGTAACTACAAACACCCAGACCTGAGCCAATATTGAAAATTTCGTTTTCAAAATTGACCCAGCCGGGGATCGAACCCGGGACCTCAGAGATAGCGACACCTTGAAACCGGTGTACAAAGCACTCGACCATGGAGGTCATCCTAAATACTATCAGCCATTTTTGATGTCCCCACTGCCAGGGCACAGGCCTTCCTTATGGGTGGTAAAGAGGACGGGCCATAACCCACCACGCGGGCTTAATGCGGATTGGTGGGTGTTAACGACTGCAAATGCAGTTGGGACCAACGTGCCTTCCGAAGCACGGAGGAGCTCGAGATAATAAATTTTTGGTCACCCATCCCATGACCGACCTTTGCGAACGTTGCTTAACTTCCGCAATCGCTGGGCCAGGCGCTAGACCACGTCGCCACCGAGCTCCACAAATACTAAATATTAAATACTAAATAAATACTAGACAAAAATAGTTTGTTTACTTATAATGAATAATGATAGATAACTACGTCACAGGTCTCTATCTCTGAAACCTATTTTTGACACCAGTCCCTAACAAATATAGAAAAAGCCTACTTGTAATAAGCACTAAATATCATATTTTTGATGGCAGAGCGCCAAAATTGCACCGTACAAAAGTAATTTCTGACTAATTTTGTCTCTACTCTTCTTCATGTTTTTAACCGACTTCCAAAAAAGGAGGAGGTTCTATGTTCGTCTGTATATTTGTTTATTTTTTATTTTTTTTGTGTATGTCCACCGATTATTCGAAGACGGCTGGACTGAACGATTCCGAATGATTCAAACGTTATTTAATTCATTTTTTAAAATTTGGCAATCGGTTCAGTACCTACTGTTCAAGAAATCTTGAAAAAAGCACGAAAATAGTATGATTTTGTGTGAATTATCTCGATGATAATGGTCGTATTACTTATTTGTTTATGAACTGAATAAGATAATTATTTTTTTGTAGGAAGAGGGATATCTTAAGTGTAGGTTCTTTAACCGACTTAAAAAAGGAGGTTCTCAGTTTGATCCGTATGTATGTTTTTCCGCGATTATCTTACGTTTGGCTGAGCCGATTTTTCCACATATTATAATGTACCTTACCTACAAGGTACCTACACTAAAAATAAAAAATAGTTTAAAAAAATACAAAAAACCGACTACAAAAAACCTACCTCTAAAAAGCAAGAAATAATATTCGTAATAATAAAAATACGTCTATTGAAGTCGGGTGAATAGGTAAAAAAACTGTAGGCTTGATAGATGGCGTTGATAAAAATAAGTGACAATGTGATTTTATTACTAAGCTTCGATGAGTATCAACGCCATCTAGTGAAGCAAATAGTTACTATTTTAATTTTTTAAATGTCACTTTGAAAACCCCTCATAACTTATTCATTTGTCGGTCCTTGGCTAATAACAAACAAATTCTACAACTTTCCTGTACCTAATACATTGATACTTAGTACGCGTTGTCGCTAGTCCGAGACTAGACATGATCAGTTAGTCATGCATTAGTCACACGTTTAGATGTGTAATGTAGCGCCAATTGGGATCAGACAGCTTCCTGCCTCAATCTAACAACAATTTCGGAGGTTACCTATCTAATGAATACACTGCGGGACAAATTAAATTGAATAAGAAAAATAATAACACTGAAGTACATTAAAATAGCCAAGTTTCTTTTTATTATTGTGGCGTCCATTTAGGATATTATTTCTAGTTCTGATTGGAAATTAAAAAAAAAATAAAAAATAAAACGACATAACGCTACTACAAGTTAATGAAACGTCAAAACTTGGCACACTGACTAAATTAACTTCTTATGTAATTGTTTTGCAAAATTAAAATTAAACAACATAACAACAACAAAATGTTCATTTTTATCATATTTAGATATTGAAACCTGTGAAATCCTGTTAAACTTTAGTTTCTAAACACGTAAGTTAATAATTTTTTTTAAACGTATACCCTTACATTTGGCCAGCTGTGTACATTAAACAGTAAATACAAGTCGGCTATACAATTGATTGTCGCATACACTACGTCCTGCGCACGCGCCGCCCACGCCCTTCAAATTGCCTTTTAGCGATTATTTTGATCCTAATAATCAACGAACTTAAATAATATAGAGACATTAACACTTGTAGGTATTTATTTAATTTCGGATGACCAACAGCTACTATAACATAACACATAACTTAAATAGTAACAGAAAGCCAATTATAGGTCATCACAAGTATAAAGCAAAATACACTTAACGAGCACTATCTTAATAATTAATTATCTCACAATTATACAATTAGGTCGCATTGAAGAAACTGAGAGTCATAATACGCTTGAACGATGCTTCACTTGTCGCAAAAAGATATAATTTTATTAGTTATTTTAAACTTGAAATATTGCAACTATTGTGGCAGAGAGATAAATTGTTTTTATTTGTATTATTTTATTTAAATGAACAAAAAAGGAAAGGGAAGGATCATCAACTTACTTTTTCCTGTTCAAAATCAAATAAATTCATGTAAAATAATTATATTGAACTAATATTTTAAATAACTTTTGTGTTAGCAATTAAAATAAAATTTAAATGAGGGTGCCTGTCCATTGACGCGGAGTCAGGTGGCGATGGCGGGCGGATCGCAGAAACGAGGAAATATTAACCAATAGGATTTCATAAAATCTCTGCTCCGCAATCCTATTGGTTATTAATATTTTCTCGTTTCTCCGTTCCGCCACGCGTCAATGGACGGGCAGCCTAAATATCAAAATAGGAAAACCTTCTTATTTTGAGAGCTGAATGAAAATGAATTACACAGATTTAAATAAATGTAGTTCTAGTTTCGGTGCAAATTTAAAGAGATACTTTGCCCATTTACATAAATTTAAAAAAAACATTAGCTCAACCTACATTTTTTAATAAGCAATAAGAAGAGGAAACTTAGCTACTGTTAACATTGTGGTTAAAAAAAATCACCAAAAATCCCCAACATGCGGGAAGCAAAACACCTTGGAACGATAAATCTCCATACTATCGGGCATTATTTAATCGGACCTCTCGATTTTGGTCCCATAAATAACAGATTTTTACATTTAAAAAGATACAAAACAAAACTTTTAATATGCCGTATCGGTTATAAATCACTTGTAACTGGCATATTCTTCTTTGGTGGCATACTAAACAATACTATCGCAAGCAAAAACCAACTTTAATCCACTTACTATTAACACCAAATTCGAATAGCCAAGCTCAATCAAAAACATCCACAATTTTTTAACAAAATTTTAAACTTTATCGTAAGGAAATAAAGTTCAATTTTAAATGGTTTTTTGACTTGATTTCTCATATAAATCAATGTTTTCGGCGTTTCCTGATCTTCGATAGCCAAGTATTGATATAGGGCGAGGTGTTGTGAGCCCGTCCGTCACGGCGTGCTTCAAGAAATTAGTGGAATGTTAAACCTTTTTTTCGGCCTGACGTGTACAAATGCTGTTAGCTAATTTGTTAATTGTCTTGAATAATGTTATTACCTTTATTTATTGATCGGCACCTTAAGGTTTATGAGAGAAAAACAATGATTTTAAGGAATATGATTCGTTATTTAGTCGAAGTGTTTACAATGCTCGAAGATCTCCGTAGTGCTTCTCAAAGAGTGGGTCTCAGAATGAACATGGATAAGATGAAAATTATGTCAAATGCCAATGTTGTACCCTCTCCAGTTCATGTTGGGAACACTTCACTTGAAGTTGTTGACCATTACGTATACCTAGGACAGGCAATCTTGTTAGGTAAGTCCAACTTCGAGAAAGAGATCTCTCGTCGAATCCAACTCGGGTGGGCAGCATTCGTGAAGCTTCGAAAAATCTTCGCGTCCGACTTACCTCAGTGTCTCAAGACGAAAGTCTATGAACAGTGTGTGTTGCCAGTGATGACTTACGGCAGTGAAACGTGGTCTCTAACTATGGGTCTCATAAGGAGGCTCAAGTTCACCCAGCGTGCAATGGAGAGAGCCATGTTTCGTTTCCCTGCGTGATCGAATCAGAAACGAAGAGATCCGCAGGAGAACTAAAGTAACCGACATCGCTCGAAGGATTGCTCAGCTGAAGTGGCAATGGGCGGGACACATAGCTAGAAGAACCGATGGCCGTTGGGGCGGAAAGGTTCTGGAATGGCGACCGCGCACCGGATGACGCTCCGTGGGTAGGCCCCTGACAAGGTGGACCGACGATCTGGTGAAGGTCGCGGGAAGCCGCGCAGGACCGATCGTCGTGGAGATCCTTAGGGGAGGCCTATACCCAGCAGTGGGTGTCGTGCGGCTGATATGATGATGATGATTTAGTCTAACTCTAGTGCCTGCTATGGGGTGCCATGCTAGAAATAATTATTTAAAAAATTAACAAGCAATGGCAAGACAAAGATGAGACAAAAGATAAAATTTAGAAAGATCAAAATATTTATTTATATTTTTAAAATGCCTAAATAATCTTAAGATAAACAACATCATAAACTAAACACGCAACTTCTGACTCATCCCAACCAGCCAGCATACCCTGACCCCAACAAGAACAATCATAACAAACTAAATTGCCGAAGGGACATCGACACCAGAGCATCCTTATTACGTCCATTCTAATGGCGTGTTGATTATTAATTAAAAATAATTACGATTACGAGCGCATTCAATGACTGTGGTGTTGCTTATGCCAGTGTGGTAGTGGTGGGTTGACTGATATCGATAGGATTAAGTTGTTAAGGGCAATTAGTCGCCACTTTAGACACACCAGACGTACGAATCAGCGCCACCGGTTTTTGGTGAATATTCCAAATACTCGCACTCAGCTGAAACTCCTTGCCTAAGTCTGTGTTTCACGATAGGCCTTCAAGGCGCGAGTGAATAGGTTTCTTCTAGGCAAGCGCATTTCATCGTAGATCGCATCATCGCTTACCATCAGGCGTGATAGCGGGCATACACTTGACTATCTATCATAGGGACATTAAACATTACTCATAAATTAGTAAAGTATCTAAGTTATAAAGAAAAAAACGTAAGATAATCGCGGAGAAACATACATAATGCGGAGGGCCAAACTGAGAACCTCCTTTTTTAAGTCGGTTAAAGAACCTACACTTAAGATATCCCTCTTCCTACAAAAAAATAATTATCTTATTCAGTTCATAAACAAAGAAGTAATACGACCATTATCATCGAATTCACACAAAATCATACTATTTTCGTGCTTTTTTCAAGATTACATGAAAAGTACTGAACCGATTTTCAAATTTTAAAAAATGAGACCAACTTGGGAGTTTACCTAATGTAAAAACGTTTGAATCATTTCAATCGGTCCAGCCGTCTTCGAGTAATCGGTGGACTTACACAAAAAAAACAAATATACAGACGAACATAGATCCTCCTCCTATTTTGGAAGTCGGTTAATGACAGGATGTGGGAAAATTTAGATAATTTTGGTGGGACAAAGACATAAAGCATTGGATATTGAATTTGTTTTTGCAAAATTAAGAACAGATACTAAAGAAATTATTATGAGAATAACTCTATCATCATCTTTTTGTAATTTCCTACGATTAGCATTTTTTTACTTGAGAGTCTCATGAAGCTTACACTTTCATAACAATATGAATTTATGTAGGTACTTGACTTTTAACAAAAATAGACAAATTCAAATTATTACCACATAAAGAATCAATTGAATGTGCATAAATTTATCGATATCGATAAAGTCACAGTCACCGCCCTAAATACAATTCTAATTAAGGCATCGACGCACCGAATGTGTGTTTAATCAAGCCTATGACCGCTCGAGCCGCTTTGTGCGCGTGCGCAACTTATTAACATCTTGTTAAAACTGTTAACTTTAAATGCTTGATCAGTTTTTGTCAACTTCAATTTGTACAATAATCGTTTTATTTGTTAACCAGCTTCCGCCCGCGACTACGTCCGCGTGGACATTCGGAAAATCCCTAGAGAACCTATGACTGGGATAAAAAATAACCTATGTTTTAATCCAGGCTATAAACTATCTGTGTGTGTATATCTTTCTATCTGTGTGTCAAATTTCATCCATATCTGTTCAGTCGTTTTTGCGTGATTGAGGAACAAACATCCAAACCCACAAACTTTCACATTTATAATATTGGTAAAATTAAATACATTACTTACACACCACACGCACTTTTTTTTAATCGTATGGCGTTGTATTATTATTTGTAGGATAATTTACTATTATTATATTTGAAATTATTATCATTTATAGGACAACATCCAGGTCACGTAACCAGTCGATAGCTGATGGTGTTAGGACGTCGTAGACTTCCCGTGGATCGCCTCGGAAATGGCGCCTTGGACATCGTTCCACAATATGTAGGGTGGTCTGGTCTTCAAGGCCGCAGTCGCACAGCGGATTTTCCACCCATCCCCACTTATGTTTCATATAGTTGCACCACACGCACTACACACTATTTACACTGCACAATTAAATATTGATAAACTTTTAGAATGTTTTCTAAACGCAAGTTTTTCTTTAACATTTCCATACTACTTTCTATAAACGATGTTCGTTATTGTTTTTTTTAATAAGATCGAATGATTACTGCTTTTATTCAATCAACTTCCAAAAAAAGAAACCTCCTTAAAAACCTGAAAATAAAATCAAAAACAGCTTCAAAATTGAAAAGCTCGAAAAAGCAAGAAGTAGGTATATACTTAATATTCAAATCATGGGATACGCATATCAATATTTCATAAAAAAAACGTCTGTCGGGTGGGGCTGGAGGACAACTACTCATTCTAAACGTTTGAAATAGTCCGAATATAATAAATGCGAAAGTTTGTGTGTATGTGTTTGTTACCTCTTCACGCCTACCCGGCTAGATGGATTTGGATGAAATTTGGTTGGTAGGAAGATCAGGATCTGGATTAACAAGCTACTTTTTATTTAGACTACAAAAGTTAAAGTCTACGCGGACGAAGTCGCGGGCAACCATAAGTTACAAAATAATGTTTAATTTCAGTATAACTTTAAACAGATTATTACATGCAAATGAACTAAAGAGAAGCAATCTGCAATGATAATCAGGTTTTAATCAACAAACAATTTAAAGTTAGAGAAATTAATCATAATAATTTTACTATCTTCTTGCAGTCGGTTAAACGCAGCTATATTATTTTTTATTTTATTTTATTTTATTTATTTAGGAAACAACAGCATATAAAGTGAAAGTGAAAGTGAAAAAATTTATTCAGCTTAAAGGCATTTGTTACAAAAAGACAACACAATTTAAAAGAAAATTAGCCAAAATGGTCTCCAACCTCAGCTATTGCCACATCCTGTGCGACACTGATTTTCAGGTGGAGCCAAATGTTTTTTATAGCGACAACACTCGCCAAACAATGCAATAACATAATAAATCAATTTATGCTAACTTAAAACAGACATTTAGAACAGTTTCGCTTCAGTAATGAGATAGATGAGCATCGTTATATAAAAACAAAATATTAAGCTTATACAATAGATTAAACATATTCAAAAGTGCATAATTTATTAAATTTATATTTAAATAGATCAAATTTGACTTTGAGATATTAATGCAGAGGTTCCGAAAAGTATATAAAGAATAGATAATTTATAATTATAGTAGGTCAAACAGTGTTCATTAGGTAGCGCTATTTATCTGTTTATACAGAATCAACTCTTTTATTTTTACCCGAAAAGAAGTCGCAGAAGTAAGGAGACGCAGGGGAGGTGGTATGTCGTTCCATATTTTGGTTGCAGCAAATTTAAAGCTACCCCTGAAAGCGGCGGTGCGGTGGATGGGAACGTCAAGCCTAGCTAAGCGGGTGCGAGTAGACCATACGAGTTTCTCATACAAGTAGAGCGGCTTACGATTTTTGACTATACCAAACAAAAGCAGAGCTAAGTGTACATCCCGTCTAGACCGCATATTCAGTGTGTTAGTACCATTAATATAGGGGGATACATGGCTTCTAGGCGGAATATAATATACAAACTAATTGATACAATAAATGTTAGCACATTAGCCTACCAGTTTCCACTAGTAGTTAATACAAATACAATTTCTGTTGAGTAACAAAGATGCGAGTTATAATAATCGTACTGTTTTTTATATTTATTTATTTTTTTAATTTTTTTTATAAGCGAAAAAAAAAATTAAAACTATTTGTACTTACATTTTGTTTCAATATAATAATTATGGACTGATAAATTAATAGCATTTCACTAAAACGTCACGAAGTAGTGGTATATCAAAGTAAAGTCTAATTTACTCTCGCGCAGGTAGAGATCGCATAAATGTTTATATTTCTGTTCTTTCGATCGTTAATTCCGATATAACGACCGATAATAACGATAACGATATATAACGATACCGTCGCTGATACTCGACAATTTAATGTGGATACGCCGAGTTATTTTAAAAGTTTAAAAATGCATTTTTTCGCGATTTATTCGTTTGTGCTTTGTATGTGATTTTATTTTTTCGATGACTGAGGAATTATCAAGATGATTTTCCCTTAAAATGTTTCTAATTTTTTTTAATAAAAATAAAGATTTGAATTCAAGCGATCGATATTTGAAAAAGTCAAAGTCAAAATAAGCTTTATTCAAATAAACTTAATTATTAAGTACTTTTGAATCGTCTATATTTTCCTACCACCCATTCCAGACTTTTTAGCTGACAAGAAGAACGGGCGCAAGAAACTTATCAGCTGTAACAGCCATAAGTAACGATATTTACAAACTTGAATACTTATATAAGAAAAAAACAATTAGTAGATATCCACGTTAATATTTAAAGTACATGGTATTACAAAACTGTATTTAAAAAAAACACGAACTTATAAACGAATCCACAAGTTACACAGAGTAAGAAATTACTTCTTGAACGGCTAAGATATAGCCTACAAAATGAGTATGCCTGAAAGAGATAGAGCAATAGTTCATACCCATTATAGGAAGTTTATGCCATTTCTAGGCATTGCCTACCCAATACCAATTTCGAGTTGTTTTCTCTAACGCTATATTCGATAGTCGAAGTGAATAGCGAGATGGCTTCTTTAAAGCTTGTTAACCACTGCTAAATGTATAGCAGTAGATTTTTTTGCACATTTTTTTTTCAGATTTACTTATACTAAATTTTGCTGTCGAAAGTACAGTATTTAAATAGTCCTAAATTAATCATAAATTGATACGATAAGAAATACAATAGTAACGCGGATATAATCTGGATATAAATTATATTAATATAATATAAAAATAACGTGCGCAATTGCGTAACGCAGTCTTGGCCACGATAATCGTGCGCAGCTCGTCGGTTGTAGATATAACAAACATTTTGAATTTGGCTATCGTTGCCCATAGACTATTGAACGAATGATGTCGGATACTCTAGAGAAAAACTGCTAAACTTACGCAATCACTTCGCGATATCGCATACGCAAGTGCTTTGTGGAAACCACCAAAACGAAGCACGGACGCAGCTGCGTGTATCGCATTAAACTTTTCGGTAGGTATTTATTTATTTATTTTATTTATTTAGGTAACAGGTAGGTAACATAAATAGCATACCAATGAAAAGTGGTAATCCGAATCAAGAGTGTGAATTTAAGGACTCAGAATCAGCCTTATAAAAATTAGTACTTATTATTATAAATTAAATAATAAAACAAAAAATAAAATATGTTTATTACAGATAAGGTCCATATCATATATTAAAATCATGGTAAAATTTATACAGCTCTAATCTAATACATTAAAATTATAATAAAAATAAAAATCGAATATAATAAATTAAGAATTAAAAAAAGAAAATCAAATAGAATAAAAAAAAGTGCAATATAAAAATTATAGAATAAAAAATAAGAAAATCTAACCTCTAAATCACCATACCTAAATAGTAATGATGATTTCAAAAGTAATTAATTTAAAACATTGAAATTTTAGCTACAGTACTGGTCTTTCCGTTCGCTCCAAATTATACATTTTCATCATTAACCGACTTCCAAAAGAGGAGGAGGTTCTATGTTTGTCTGTATATTTTTTTTTTTTTATACTACCTTATGCAATTAACTCTCTTTATATATAAATTTTATCAAAACGTCGGAATGCGACATTCCAAGTCACAGTAATAAACTTAATGCGAAACTAATTAACGCATTATCGCATATCTTATATAACACAACAGCCTTTATATGATTAAACCTGCCTCTTCCTCTGAATTATGACACTAATAACTATAAAACAACTCAATAATACTACAAAACAGAGGACCATTTAAATTCTTCGATAAATATCGGTTAAAAATACTTATTTTTCGACGATAAATCCGTTTTTATAATCACATTCATTACAATAATGCGGGAAGGTGATTCTTTACGGATATGACTTTGTCCGGTTTTTTTATGAGGATCGATACAGAGATGTTTGGATTTTTATTAATTTTATGATTATCTTTCGTACTTTGGATGAATTAGACTTTTTAACCGACTTCCAAAAAGGAGGAGGTTCTATGTTCGTCAGTATATTTTTTTTTTGTGTATGTCCACCGATTACTCAAAGACGGCTGGACCGATTGAAATGATTCAAACGTTATTACATTAGGTAAACTCCCAAGTTGGTCCCATTTTTTTAAAATTTGGAAATCGGTTCAGTTCTTTTCAAGTAATCTTAAAAAAAGCATGAAAATAGTATGATTTTGTGTGAAATACCTCGATGATAATGGTCGTATTACTTTTTTGTTTATGAACATCATGGGTGAAGGTTATTATAAAGTTGACGATTATCTTAAAGATCAAAATAGGATTTTTTTGGGAATTTCAGAGGGTTGTATTTTGATCTCCCATCTCAAAAATAACCATTAGAAACATCGCTCAGCAATTCGAGACTAGGTTTTACGTCATCCCGCTTTTCTTTGATTTCGCTAATCCCCTAATGATCTTAATCCAATTAAAAAAGTATGCTTAAGGGTGTTCCGGAGTACTCAACCCTTCACCCCTCGAATGCATAAATCTTTTGTCTATCCCCTTGAGTATTAGAAGCCCTGCACTAATATGAAAATGTCTTAAAAGGATGCTGTAAGTATTGTTTTAGTATTGATAACGAAAACTAATTTACATAAAAAATAACTACAATAGATTCACTATCTGTTGCTCTATAACCTTTTAGAGCTTTCCTAGGTGTATGAATATTTTTATATCCCGTACACAATATGAATCTCTTTTATTTAAATAAGTAAGTGCGGAGATAACTTTTTGTCTTTCAGTTCAAGTTATCTAAATAATCTGCTTGTTGAGGATAGGGCACGAAATCACACAAACACGTTTTTCCCATACGAAGTTGTAATGTCCACAGAACATGCATTTGTTTTACAAAAAGATGTCACTGCTGAAATTAAGAATTTAGAAGGAATACCAAAGAGAAATCCAAAAAGGCTGTAGCTGATGCTGGTCGGCAACACCGCTAATTTTCAGCTGACTTGGATCTCAAGTTCAAATTCAAAGTTGATAAAGATTATTTTCTAAATAGTGATCCTATCGTGCATTGATAGTAAGTACTTTTAAATATCAAATTAGATCTCAAGTTCAAAGTTGATAAAGATTATTTTCTAAATAGTGATCCAGTGTTCTCTTGGAGTAGTTGACTGGACGCCAAATCCGGCCAAAATACAATATATTACAAACAAATTTAAAAATCTTAATGCTAAATATAATATTTACAAATAATACACTTCCTCCAGAGCATCCCCACGAGGCAACCAAATGGAGCAGTTAGGCATCCCATATCCCATACATACCAAAGACGGAAAATCCGCCAAACGTTCCCCAACTTCGGCTGATTGAAGATTTCTGGGCTAATTTAAAAAGAAGAGTACTTATATTCCAATAGTGATCCTATTGTGCATTGATAGTACGTACTTTTAAAAAAAATCAAATGCATTCTTCTTTAATACATACTAGGATATTCCACCGATCACTTCGATAATTTAAAATTTAATTCGTACCAAATATGCAAGTGTTGTCCGTTTGTTATTATAAACATTGTGTTGAAAAGTTTCGCCTTCATAATGTTTATTGGTCATAAAAAATCTCAGTTGAACGTAAGAATTGGATGAAAATGGCCAATCTAAATCAATTAATTAAATTATGCGACAGATTTTTAATTCGGTGCCTTTAACCTTACAAAATAAATAACTCAACTGCATAGCTTTTTGCTTTAAATTACAAGTTTTCGATGAGATTGGGATTACATTTTTCCAATAACCTTGTCAAAACGTCGTCGGTCAGTTGTTTTTATTGCTACATAAATATACGTTACTTACATTTTAATCGAAGTATTAACTTTTCATCGGGTTGCCCGCTGCGAATAATATTCGAATGTTGCATTAAAAATAGGTGAAATCATTTTAAATCGTGATAAACTTGTGTGTAGAACAATAACAAAATATAAAAGAAGGCATTGGCTACAAGAAGATTTTGGTAGAAGTTATAAATACTTCAAAACCACACTTATCTGCAATGACATGACTGAGGGACTGCTGTAGGTGAGGTGACATTTTCTTAATTCAATTAGTCATTTGTTTTTTATAAATTTAGAACATAAAGTTATCATCAATATAAAACCATCTTTTGTTCGTTGAAAAAACATACAAACTTCACTTGATGAGATTGACACGTCTCGTAAACACTTTTGTTTTCTATCACAAAATCAAAAGCTTTTACCTCGGCCCGAGACGTTTAGAATAAAAAATCTAAATACAACAAACGGCTGTTTCCTGCCACTGAATCAAACCTTACCTCAGCTTACCCTGAATGTATGCACCCAAGATCCAGACGCCCCAAACAAAGGGTTTCGATGTTTATCGCCCAGTGTTTATTACTACGAAAATTATACCCCTAATGACTTCTCGAATTTTGCGAGCGAGGACAGAAAATCCTATCGGCTATTAACAGTCACACTGGGTAAATTATTGTTCTACTCCGTACCAAGTTGCCGCCGCAAAGTCCTTATGGTAATGCAAACGTATTTTGTTGTTGATAATGGCGCCATGCTTTATTGGAGGGTTTTATTTATGGGGGGTGATTTTTGGTTTTCGATTCTGGTGATAAATAAGAGGATTTAGATTTTTTTTTTGTGTTTGTTGCTGTTAAACGTATGTTGATAGTTTTTTATCCATACGGGATAGTGCTTGGCCTACACCTCATCTGATGTTGAGTGACGATAAGGCCGAAGGTGGAAGTGCACTACACCTGGAATCTTCACCACTGAGCAACTGGCTATCTAACCTCTAACTGCTGTAACACAACATTTTTTTTTAATTGTTGTTTTGGCGTCAGACTTAGGTAAGATGGTGGCAGCTAGTCAGGCGGACTTGAAACAAGCCCTACCACCAACCAAACCGAGAACAATATATTGTTCCCCCCTTTTAGGAGTCGAATCTGTGACTCCTGCGTCTTGTCTTACACGGGTTGGCGAACCACTAGACCACAGAGGCGGTTAAAGTGTTATTAGTTATCGGGGAATGTATAATATTAATGATAAGAGAACAACGTGATTTAATTTATGTATGGATTGGCAAGGAAAGATGTCGGAAAGCTTTGATTATCAGGTAAGCCTTACCATTTTTTCATGGGTTATGGTTACGAAAAGGAAATTGAATTAAATGTTGGCATATATTTTGTAAGACTACGCAAACTATTAACAACAAACTAAAGTATCTTTTCTGTCGTAAACTCAAACTTTTTGATTCGGTACAATACTACTTATGATGTCAAACGAAAGTTTTATCTAGGCATTAAAAAAACAGTCCTTTTTTTAATAAATTATTCTATCCATATGTCAACATGCAAAAGAATGTTTACTTAAAAAAAGTCTCCAAACTTATCGGCCGATCACGTTCAGAATAAAGACATAAAATTTTATGATTCGTCGAACTCGCTCGAAAACGTTGATTCCTACCGAAAAACCGAATCGAGAAACCTGTTTCCGATTTCGATTTTTATCGATATGTAAACTGTACACGTAGTTTCTTAGAAAATGTGTCCTTTAGAATATAAAAGGCTGTAATATGAGGTGCTATCTTAATCGTTAATTGCTTTGTATAGCCGTCGTGACTGTTTAACATGTGGACATAATGTTTGGTTGTTTATGTTTTAAATATTTTCTTATAACGATTTACAATATTGCACCTGTAACTTCGAAAACACTTAGCTTAATTAATTGAATAATAATAAGAATGCATAATGTAGTAGATTAGCTCGATAACGAGTAGCTCGGTGGCGCAGTGGTTTAGCGCCTGGCCCAGCGATTGCGGAAGTTAAGCAACGTTCGCAAGGGTCGGTCATGGGATGGGTGACCAAAAATTTATTGTCTCGAGCTCCTCCGTGCTTCGGAAGGCACGTTAAGCCGTTGGTCCCGGCTGTATTTGCAGTCGTAAATACCCACCAATCCGCATTGGGCCCGCGTGGTGGGTTATGGCCCATCCTCCTTACCACCCATAAGGAAGGCCTGTGCCCCAGCAGTGGGGACATCAAAAATGGCTGATGAACATGAACATGCATAATGTAGAGCACATATAAATGATGAATATTGTTTTTTCATTACAGATCATAAACAAAATGCTGCACAACTTTCGATTACCACAGCAGAAGCCTCGCATCTTCATATACGAGCACAGCAAAACATCAAATAAGCCATAACGCATAACGTCTTAGCACATGACCCTTACCATAATTCACCGATACCCCATTCTGGCTTCATTTTAATTCCAAAAAGCCATTGTCTATCGGGTCGGAATTCCTAAAAGTAATTATATGAACCCTTTCGGCACTAAATTACTAGCGTGGCGCAATTATCACTAAACTCCTCGAATGTGTAACGTTTTATTGCGTTTCGCTAATTGTCGATTTTAGTAGGGGCTACTGTTTATAATTACTCGTCATTCTGGGGTTTATGATCTTTAATAGATAAAAGATATTCTTAAGAGAGCACATTAATTAGAATTTTCTTGCTGGGCCTTCGATCGGTCCCACTTACAAACTTGGCGTTTATTTTGTACATAATCACCTCTTATTTTGTACAAACTCACATTTTATATCACTTATTTTGTACAAAATAAGCTTATTTTGTACAAAAACACATCTTTTATCATTTACTTTGTGCAAAATAAGCGCCCAGTTTGTAAGTGGGACGCTATTTATTTATTAGAGGTGCCATTTTTGGCTCTGACCTGACATCTAGGGTATTCTTGATCAAAGAGCTGGGCATAAGAAATCTTAGCACAACAAAATCATGAGATCCATTCGTAAAAATTACTTTCGCTCTAGACTTATCGAATTTTTTGACATCCTTGTCGTTTGACTGAATAGTCCAGCGTTACTAAATTGTGATTAATTAAGAAAAAATAATAAAATACAATTAAAGTGTATGTCAATTTAATAACATAAGCCTCACATCTGTATCATCTTTTAAGACAACTTCTGTACCTACTCAAATGTTTAATCAACATTGATCTTATCTATCTTTAGATAAAAATAAAATGAAGTAAACAAATATATTAAAATATATTACTGCCTCCGTAGATGTAGCTATAAGCTTTCAGATTCAGAGTCGTTTAATGGATTCTGAGTAGTCGATATTATCGAAACAGGCCGATCGAAATGTCACTAATTAGAAAAAACTCGATAGTATAAGGAAACGAGAAAGATCAGATAGTATTCGATTATCTGCTGCATTCCTTATCTGAAACATGTTGTGATACCTACGATAGTGTAAACCAGCTTTTACTTGTTAAAACTTAACAAAATTTGTTACTGGTTTTACGTATAACTTAACAATTTTGCTACGAATTATTGTTATTAGATATTATTATTGGAAGATGAGATTTTTTTTTCATAGTTTATGTTATAAACATTTGCAAATTAAACAATTAATTCCATATGAAAAGTATGTCAAAAGTGCATAAGGTGTCAAAAATTTTAGTCTGTTATTGAAAAAGTGTTTTGGATTGCATCTAGAAGATTGTATTTATCATAACAGCCTATAGAAGGTGTTACAAAACAACCCGAATATGGTAGATAGGGACAATCAAGCTGAACAACGTTTACTATGGGACCAACTCTGAAATCACGAAAAAAAAATTGAGCTGTTTCATACATTTTGATATACTTAGGTACATATTTTCGTTATATTTTTTTGTATGTAACAGCAGATTTTTTTTCGCGATTTCAGAGTTGGTCCTGTAGTAAAAGTTGTTCAGTTTGATGGTCCCTATCTACCATCTTCGGCATTGCAGCTTGTTTTTTCATCATCATCATCATCATCATATCAGCCGCATGACACCCAATGCTGGGTATTGGCCTCCCCTAAGGATCTCCACGACGATCGGTCCTGCGCTGCCCGCATCCAGCGGCTTCCCGCGACCTTCACCAGATCGTCGGTCCACCTTGTCGGGGGCCTACCCACGGAGCGCCGTCCGGTGCGCGGTCGCCATTCCAGAACCTTTTCGCCCCAACGGCCATCGGTTCTTCTCGCTATGTGTCCCGCCCATTGCCACTTCAGCTGAGCAATCCTTCGAGCGATGTCAGTTACTTTAGTTCTCTTGCGGATCTCTTCGTTTATGATTCGATCACGCAGGGAAACGCCGAGCATGGCTCTCTCCATTGCACGCTGGGTGACGTTGAGCCTCCTTATGAGACCCATAGTTAGCGACCACGTTTCACTGCCGTAAGTCATCACTGGCAACACACACTGTTCATAGACTTTCGTCTTGAGACACTGAGGTAGGTCGGACGCGAAGATTTTTTGAAGCTTCCCGAATGCTGGTTGTTTTTAACACCCATCATTGGGTTAGGTACTGGACTTAGGCTGTTCCCGTGGTAGAGTCTTGGAGATCACAGTTTTGTGGCCAGAAGATTCTGCTCCTCATTTTCTGGTCCACGGAGGTTCTTGTAGGTGTAGCTACTATTAGGTACTAGTTGGTGATATTTTACTATTACTGGTCGCCACACAAGTAACGGTATTGTGCTATTTGCATAATGTAGGAGCTCGGTGGCGCAATGGTTTAGCAACTGGCCCTACGATTGTAAAATAAATAAAAATAAAATAAAATAATGTTTATTCACTTTCATGACATAAATAACAATAATTTTTGAAGCCCCCTTTTAAGCAAAAAAAATGCCTGTGCCAAGGGACTCCGCTCTGTATTACTTATTTTTCTATGACAGTCAATGAAATTTCCTTATCTAAATACTTAGTTATAAAACTTAGTTTCTATTAAAATATTTATCCTAATTAAGAAAAGTTTTTTTTTTATTTTTTTATTTATGGCACTTTCGGTCGATTGTGGAGGTTAAGCAACGTTCGCAAGGGTTAGTCATGAGATGGGTGACCAAAATGTACTATCGTGAGTTCCTCCGTGCTTCAGAAGGCACGCTAAACCATTAGTCCCGACTGCATTTACAGTAATTAACACCCACCAATCCACATAGAGTCTACGTGGGTTATAGCCCATAGCCTCCTTATCCACCCATAAGGAAGGCCCCAACTGTGGGGACATTCAAATGGCTGATGTCGAATGACGGTAGGTAATCAAAAAGATGTAAAACGTCTCAAGTATCAAAGTGGACGGTTCCTCAGAAACGGGGATTGTCCATAAATCAGAGATACGCGTTTTGGACAAGACGAGCTTTAATAAAATTATCGCTTTTTCCCAGAACGACGGGTTGTGGCCGGTGTACTGGTGTGGACATAAATACTTATTTATAAAAAACGTTTATAAGAAGTTGTTAAATTGCATATTAATTAAACACGTGTTTGTTGTGTAGGTAGTATTTTTTTTTGTTAATATAAAATAAATATAAAATAAAATACGACTAAAATCTCATCATCAATAAAATCACGGTCTCTCGTGTCAAAGGAGCGCAGGACGTATGAGTAGGCATGCTTTACTAAACGATATCATTCGCAGAGCGTTGGTGACTGCCGGTGTGCCTGCTGTTCTAGAGCCTGGTGGGGTGTTGCGGTCGGATGGCAGGAGGCCTGACGGGATGTCACTTGTGCCTTGGAGCATGGGAAGGCCTTTAGTTTGGGACGCCACCTGTGTGGATACTTTGGCCCCGTGCCACATTGACGCTACATCTGGCCAATCTTGTGCGGCAGCAATCACAGCAGAGTGTAACAAAACACGTAAATACCGGGACTTGGGGGAGTCATACTTTTTCCTTCCTTTTGCAGTAGAGACAATGGGCCCCTGGGGTCCAAATGCAAAATTTTTTTTAAAGGACCTAACTACTCGCCTGTTGGAGGCAACAGGTGACCGAAGGTCTGGCAACTATTTTGCTCAGCGCATAAGCCTAGCGATACAAAGGGGCAATGCCGCCAGTCTTTTGGGTACATTGCCTCGAACAGGTGAGTTAGTGGAAATATTTTATTTGTAATTGTTTGTCATATTGATTTCTGTTGATAAACTGATTGATTAGGTAACACTAAAATCTTGAAAGTTTATTTTATAATAATGATCAAAATATTGCCTGAAATGGCAACCTAATTTGCTACATGATTCTCAAATATAAATAACGTAAATTATTCAATAAAATACTGTACAACAAGTATTTTCACATTTCTTTGGTAAGTTTTTATTAGTGCCAAAAACTGAAGATTTTGAAATGAGATAATAAATAGGCAGGTCTGTATTTATTTTATTTCACACACATTGTTCATAACACTAGCGATATATTTTAAATTCATATTCGTTAAAAAAAGTTAGCACTTTTGTAAATAAACAAATAGAACACACAATCACTTGTCTTTATAACTGTACCCCATCGACACGTCCACTACTTTAGAGATGCCGAACCGTGATAGCGCGACGACACCCGGTTGTGCTAACAAGTGTGCTGTAGACAGTATGGTACCACTGGACAATAAAATAATACCTACTGATACTAAAAAACCGGCTAAGTGCGAGTGGGACGAAGGGTTCCGTCAAAAATCACCCCCACTTAAATGTTTATTTTATTCTGTTTTAGTATTTGTTGTTAAGTATAGCGGCAACAGAAATACAATCATCTGTGATCAACTGTCTAGCTATCATGGTTCGTGAGATAGCTCGTGACAGACAGACGGACAGTGGAGTTTTAGTAATAGTGTCCCGTTTTTACCATTTGGGTACGAAACCTTAAAAACCGTCCAAATTCGAGACAGAACCTTAGTCACATTTAGAATAGAATCTTCGCTATCGCTTCGCTTTCTAACCATCGATTTTTGTTTAGGGGGCTGCTGACTAGCGCAGTAATTTATAGATGAGCTTTATTACTACAAAAATGTGATGAGTACTGATGAGTTACGAAAAAAGGAAAGTGTGGGATTGACGTCATAGGATGACCATATCATAATCTGCACGGAGGATTCTGTACAAACATTTTAAGTCGATACGCAATATAATTAGTGTACAACAGCCCTTCAAGCCAAAGTAACATTTTGTAATTTTTTGTTAGGAATCGCTTTGCATTAATTTAATTGTATGTATGTATTTAACGTTTTTGTTATACGTTGGCTGCCACTGCCATACGAGTATACTCGTAGTAATTTGTTAGGCAAATAAAATAAAATAAAAGTTAATAATGACCCATTAGTTTCTTTTTCATTTTTTGTTTCATCAAACGATGACAGGGACTCGGCTGAAAATCAGTGTCTGGTTCCTCGGAACTATCAACACTGAGCTGAGTTCCTTTTCAGACTGCCATGCCACTGCTGCACACTCCGGTACGGTATTATCTTGGACAATGTGTTTAGTTTAAGTTATCACATTTTTTGCATTTTCTCAAGTGTTCCTGTTGTTGTTGTTGGTGGTGGTTTATGAATAAAATTGTTATCTATCTATCTTTTTCATCGACTGTACTTTGGCTATTTTAAGAATAAAAAAAAATACAAAATATCTTTATTGTCTCATGAGTTTTACATGGTTGTAAATATTAAAAGTATCATCATGAACCCCGTTAGGGCACTACAATATTTTCAATTAAATTAAGAACTTGCTTAATTTATTATAACATTTTCAAATGTATTAGAATCAATGTACTTAACACAGTCATAGTACATACAATTTATGAGAATAATCATTTACAAAACTCGAAAAACTCCTGCATAGTGTAAAAACGGTTTTCCAACAAATACTTACTCTTTCAGTTTTCTTATGAATGAATTTATATCTGATAGTATAAGAATATTTTTTTTTGCAAATTGGCAGTTTTGCGTTTATGTAGTTAGGTTAGGTTAGGGGTCTGTTTTTAGTATTATTCTACTAATTATTAATCTTAGTCATGTTTATGTATGACGAAGAATTATTTATCTATTCGTACATTTTTACCGTTATTTACTTCGCTTTGTGTTTTAAGCCAATCGTCACTTAAGCTATTATGTGCAAAGTAAACTCGTTATTTAATATTATTTTTTTAACTGCGCTCACAGGAGCGGCGCTATCTCTGAGCTAATCGTCGCTTGTAATGAAAGAAGGCTTCCGTAATTATTTCGAGCGACTGACTGTCGTACCCCCATGTATAAATATCTCTAGATGTGGCAGAAGAAGCGTGCTTGCTTGGGTGTTGGTTGGTTAGTTGGTTAAGTGAGGTTGAAGACCAGTTTGACAACCCAAGTACGGCGGGCTGGATGGACCAAGTCGCCAATGACATGCGGGATCCCATAGGCGCAGGTGGACCGTGCCCACCCCAGAACAGTCTGGTGCCCACCCTAGAAAAAAACCTGTACCAGTGGCTGGCAAGATCGCGCAAGATAGGGAGCAGTTGCGTCACCGTGTGCGTCAGAGGCCACAATTCACTTCGAGTCGCTGAGCCATTGGTATAGTAGTAGTAAAGATGTGGCAGAAGTTTCCTGTAAAGTCTACTATAGTCATTGTCAGCACAAATGGCTACTTCTTGGCATAGGGCTCCCTCAAAAATCTTCGCGATGAGTCAGGCGCTGCCCGAATCCAGCGTAGATGTAGCATTCGTTTCCTACAAAGTAAATCATCACATCATTGACATCCGCACGATGATGGCCACCGCTAGCTTAGACCAACCTTAAAGATCTTCATGGCGATCGGTCCTGCCACAAAATAGAATAATCATAATCATAATCATTTATTGTGAAACATAGGTACATACAGATGTCATAATACATTAATTGTTCAGCTATGTCCTGCCATGATAGCATACAATGAAGGGTAGAATTAAATAATAATGATAGTAGGTACAAATTGATCATGCATTATCTTGAATATAATATAATATTATCATATTATTAAAATTATTTTGAAAATTGATTTAAATAAAATGTCAAAAAATATATATCATTAAATACAGTCAAAATATAATTACAAATCTTTATCTGTCAAAAATTCATTGAGTGTGTAGTAGCATTTTTCCAACAATAATATTTTTAATTTCTGCTTAAACGTAAAGTTATTATCAGTGTGTCTTATTGATGCAGGTATCTTATTATAGATACGAGGTGCATTACAAAAAACACTCTTACTCATAAGCGCGGTTTTACAAGGAACATTGCAAAGTTTGTCCTTATGTCGTGCAGATGAAAGAAATTTAAACAATTCAATGTTATGTTTGACAAAAATAGCGCATTCCAGAATGTACAGACATGGAAGTGTAAGAATCTTGTAATTTTTAAAGTAGGGCTTGCATGTGTCTGTTTGTTGTAGGTTGAACATGGCTCTAATACAGCGCTTTTGAGACCTAAATACAATTTCTTTGTCGGTTGCGTTACCCCAAAACATGACACCGTATCTCAATGTAGACCCAACATATCCATGATAGGCAGTCGGCAAAGCCTCTATGCTTACTATTTTACTAAGCTTATATAAAGCATACGAATGACTACTCAATTTACTACATATGTGCTGTACATGTGAATTCCACTTTAAGTTACTGTCAATGAGTATACCTAAAAATTTAGCCGTCTTTGTCTCACATATTTGTTTCCCTAAGTAATTTATATTTAAGTTGATCGAATTCACCTCTCTCTGTTGGAAGCTCATGATTTGCGTTTTGTCTAAATTAACCTTAAGATTATGATCACTTAGCCATTGTACAATTGATGTCAAAGTTATATTTATGTCAGTTTCAAGCAGAGTCAAATTGTTATTGCTGAATAATACAGTACTATCATCAGCGAAAAGAGTCATGTGATTATTGGTAGTTGAAGGTAACTCATTGATGTAGACCAGAAAGAGCAGAGGACCCAGCACACTGCCCTGAGGTACTCCATACGTTACATGTCTTGAATTAGATTGATAAGCTACCTCAGTTTTAGTTTTACTGTAATTTTTTTCTATTTATGTCACTTGATATCTATTTGCTAAATACGATTTAATGAGATCATAAGCATTGCCTCTTATTCCTTAGTTGTACAATTTACTTAATAATATTTTGATATCTACATAGTCAAAGGCTTTTGACATATCCATGTATAAAGCAACAGTAGGCAGTCTTGAGAAAGAGGACAGAAGGTTAAACTTAGTATTTAAACCGACCGACGACACTGTGTCATGCGCTCGAACTGTTTTGAGCATAGAAAAGCCTCCGTGTCATGTCAGTGTGGTGTCGATAAGAGATTTTATGTCTATGTGTGCGTTGCTCGAGCGCGCGTAGTAGGTAATAAGCTTAACTTCTGTAGTCTCTATTTTGTGGTCCTGCGCTGCGTGCATTTTAAATAAAATTTAATTTGTAACAAGAAACAAGCATGTTCGTCTACGCTCTTCAGGCGGTCGTCGAGGACACTGTGTGCGCTATCGTGAAGGACACAGAACGCAAGAGACAATACTTATAAAGTGTTACTAACCGCATACATCTTCGTTAAACTTGCCACTTCCAGTAAATCTATCCATCGCCAGTATTTCATTACGGTAATCGTAATTTTTACGTAATGGAAGCCGAGCGCGTGATACTATCACGTTGATTGCCAACTGATTGCTAAACTTATACCGCGGGTTCGCTTCCCAACGCCTGCCTTGATGCGGTTGAAGTGTTTCGCCAATGGACCACAAGACTGTTATTAGGAGATTCAAGGCAGGTTTCATAAGCCCTGATAAATTTTAGCTTGATCGCACATAGTGCCATATGCGAGAAATTATTAATGTACCTACACATCAGCACTGTCGTTGTGTGCAAAATGTGGGCATACAGACGCATGATGATCCTGGACTCAGAAAGTCACCAACGGGGACGCTCTGCGACAGTCAGCAATTTTAATGTCCACTGATGCTGAGGCTTAAGCCTTCCTAATAGTTGGTAAAGAGGACCAATTTATACGCTGCTAATGATTTTATTTAATAAGGAAAAATCATTTACTAATTAAAGTATTTATTAGTAATTTGTTTCTCCATCCATAATCCATAATTGGCTATAAACTCTTCTAGCTGTACACCATGCATCAAGTCTAATGGTTCTGCTTTGAAAACTAAATCGCGAGAAAGGGTTAGAATCATCATAACTAATCTAAAATCATTTTCTTCGTTTCTGAACGTTCTGATAATAATGTTTAAAAAAAATTCAAACTTCATACCTGATCCAAGGAAAGGTAAAAGCAAAAGTGCTATTAAAAGATTTTGTCTCAAACAAAGGAGACAAAAATCTAAAACTCAATAATCACATTTCAAAGTTGTCCCCTACTCTCAATAGATGGCGTTGCTTTTATTGCGTGTACGCACCCGCTTCACGCGTGGCTAGCCGAGACGCGAGGGTAGATACGGATCTAAACAGCTCCATCGGCTATCGACGCAGCCAACTGAAACCAACGAATTTTAAACTTTAATTAGCATTGTATTAATAAACTTTGAGGTTTCGATGCAGGAAGTGGACATGTTAAACTATTTTATGTTCTTTGGGGCTGGTATGTATTGATCCAATAGATGGCGTAAGTGGTACTTGATTCTTTAGATATTTAAGGCTGATAAATGTTGAATAACTTTCAATAAAATATTATTGTATGATACTCACCCGCATTGCTTGCTTGGTGTAAGGTATAACCATTTTTTTGTTACCAAAAGTTAAACAGCATATTGCGATTATTTTGAAGAAGTTTGATTTCTGTCTTTTGCCAATAGAGAAGTATAGACAAAATGAAGAAAATTATCTTTATTTATGTGAATAACTTTCTCAAAAACTCTACTTGTTCTTTGCCGTTAGTCCATCACCCAAACAGAACATTTAGAAGACAATATGAATTATATCAGCATTATGTTATTGGAAACATTATTTCAAATCGTGGTGATTCATACTTCGCTATCTTTAAATATTTCATCAGAAATCCTACCTAAAAGACTAATACTACCATTATGTCCCTGACAATACATAGGTATTGTATTCAAAAAACGCCATGTCTATTGCAAAACATTTACGTACTTACATCGAACAAAAATTACTGTTTAAATGTTTTCCTACAATGGCGTCTTGTCGAGTATTTCCCCATTCGTAAGATTGTTGTCTATGTATGTGGTCTCAACAATAGCTTTTGCGTCACTGCCTTTATGCTCAGTGACACAGTATAATAGCAAAATCACATACTATATATATTAACCCTTTATAAAAATGGGTGTATGTATGTATGTCTGGATTTAAAAGATGCGACAAAAGATAAATGTTACATTCTTGTGTCTGTCTCTATGGATACTTATGACACCACCTTTCTGGTAGTTAATAATTGCTATCTCTGATTACCTAAAGATCTGGAAATCTTACTTAAAGACAGAAGCTATAATTCTAATAAAATCCACACACTATCACTTTAGTCCCAGACTTAAAGTAATTTAGTCCTCACCTATATGTATGAGACGTCACAGTTTTCTTTGGTTTAGCTTTGAACGGTTATGCTAAAACTAATGAGGTATATTTTATTGAACTTGTAAATTATCAAACAATATATGATTCTATCCCTTCGCCATAAGAAAGTGTTGTAAAGTCTTTGTCCAAGCATAATGGCTGGTGGAATTATGTCAAACGTCAAATTAGACGTCTACCTTCCTGTCGTTTGCATTTTCTGTTACAATAGAAACGCCATTAAATTTGTACTGGGTGACTGTTGCACCGTGGTGTAACACTGTATCAAGTAAATTAGTGAATTCCTTGGTTTGACTTTGCGCGAATGGAGTTTTACGCGAATGAAAGAAAATCTAAAATCACTGTCCGTGTCAACAAAGATTTTCCAGAAATGGCGTCCTTAAAATGCGAGCCTTCTAAGAAACTAAACGGATGTAAGTAATTTTGAAGGTTTTAATGATTAAACAAAATCTTTCGCCGTTAGTACAGAAGTAGGAGAGTAAGATACGTAAGGTAAGGTACTTTATTTATCAAAGTATAAATCTAACGATGTTCGTTATTGCCTCAGGATTGAAGTTATGTTTTGTCAATAACTTATTAGAAGTAGGTGTACATATTTGATAATCTCCTTAACCATCCATAAAGTCCCCTAATGTGTGTACATTGAAAGAGGCTTATGATGGAAGTATTTTAAGTAAATACACTGTTCCACTGTGTTCCACGGTGTGAGTGTCAGTTATCCCTTACGTTAAGGTTTTTATATGACAAAGGCACCTTATTGAATTCTCCATTGAGAAAAATCGTGACACGTAATTGTGAGCATCACTGTCTCGTCATCCTTGCCTGAGGGACAGCTAAATTGTGACCGATATCAATAGAAATTAATAGGCATTATAAATGTCAACGTTGAGGTCGCGATTGTTGATGTTCAGCAACTTTTTAGTAACTAGTCATTGGTAGGGTGACCGAAAGAACTTGAACTTGAGTTCCTTTTTCAAAGAAATTATAATTCAGTTTAGTTTACCTGATGATAAGAGTTAGTTAATGAAGTATTAAGAATACAATTAATAACATATGATATGTACGTCTATGAATAGTTGAACACACAATCATCCTTCTACAAAAAATCTTCAAATTGGGAAGATACTTAAAATAGCTAATGATTTGTATACCCTCCCATACATTTTAAACAAAAACATTTTTATTTTACGTAGCATACAACATAAATGACACATAAAAACAACCATCATTCAGATTACGCAACCACACAACCAATAATGATGCTGTCCACAGTTCGACAAACAATAAAATATGTCCGTCTGCCAATCACTTGGACAATTATCGGACGCCACCGTACCGTGTCTAACCACCGGTCGGCTATTGAATTCGAGACCTTAGAATAAAGATTATGAAGACCATTTAGAGGTACAACTTCAAAACAAGTAGCAAATCACAATAATCGTAGTTACAAAGTCACAAAATGTTTTCATTCAACTTTAATGGATCTAATAAAGATCTCATCACCGTGTCGTTTTTTATGATGAATTGCCAATATTTTTTAAAGATGTTAAATTATCATAATTAAAACCACTTTTTTAGATAATTCTACGATTTTATTAGAGAACGCAAATAGTTTTACTTGATTGATATTATCTGTTGTTGTCTTGTACTTGCAATGTTAGTCTTCGGATAATGCAAGGTCTGAATTTTCTAAATGACATTATTGATTGGTACAGAAAATATTTCTATCAAAAAACATAGCGTCATGCATCATGGATGCTTCTGAAGAATATTTTATCACGGTGAGTGAATCTAACAAATGTCCCTTCTACATCCCACTCTTTGACCAACAAACCAATGCATGATGGTCACGGTTCACAGAACCATATTCATCGGCGTCCATTGTGGCTGATGATGGGGTTAGTGAGGAATTGATTGATGTCCTCTACCACTGATTTTATTTAAACTTCTTTTCAGTTTTTATCGTCATTTTTACGAACTAAGTTTTGGTTAGAAGTTTAATGTTTGGGATTTTAATCATTTTTTTTTACAAGTTTTCATGAACATACTTAGGTTCTTAAAAAATAATGATATTTTGGATATTTAACAAATTCATTTTAGATATTACTTTGTTGTCACTAAAGTATTATAAATGCAATAGGTACTTTCCATGATCAAAAATATATTGTAGGTATGCTAAACATGTCAGAATTGTAAAACGAATTATATCTAGTATTTATCAACAGTGGCATGAATTTTTATATAAAAGTACCTACCTAATATTTTTTTCACATTTCAATTAAAGTCCAGAAAACATTCAAATTTCTTGAAAAATATTTTAATGATGCAAAATTAAAAGTATCGAAAATATAATTGAAGATCGATAAAGAGTATATTCACAAAAGTTCAACAAAATATATTGTTATGTTAATATCACCAGTTCTATCTCTTATTCTAATTTTAGTGCCCATTAAACTTACTATTCGACATTTAAGAATCGTTTGGAGGCGTTTATTAATGTTATTGGATTTCTATACATTACACGGCAGGAAATAAGTAATGAACACAAAACGTACATATGTTGAACTTGACTTTGAAATATGAGACTATATCTGATACATTCAAGCTCTAAGCTTAATACCATAAAACACTAATTATCTGTGACTCAGCTTCGGAACATTTTTTTCCGTGAACTTGTCTTAATCTCTTTCCACCATCTCATAATGTTTCGTATAAAATTATCACTTAATTACCAACTTAACTTCGTCATTCTCAAAATCGTCACCACCGAAGGTGTCAGCTTAAAGCTTATTATTTTAAGATTCAAATTGTGATTCTGCTTCATTTGTGTATTTTGCTGTATTATTTGTTTTATCATAATCATTATTATTAAATGACGCATTAGTACCGGTAAAGAAATCATCAAAATTAAATTCGTCGCCTAGTTTCTCACAGTTTGTAGTGATTAAATCGTCGCTATAATTTTATAGTGATAGTGTTTCGGTAGAAAATAGCGGTTCATTTAACGACAATTTGTAAGCATTTATTGCCACAGTTTCTGCTAATAGAGTGATTTGGGGCCTAGTTAGTATAGACAGTTCAAATACACCGACGGAATTTGATGGGAGATATAAAAACTGGCTTAGATTGTAAACGATATTGTAATGCGATATGCTATTGGATGATTCTAGCTTCTAACGCACATTAATTTGGTGACCATTCCTTTTTTTATTTATGCTTAGGTACTAGTCCAATTTTAATCTTAAACTCATATTATATACAGATCTAAGTCTAAAGTTACACTATGATTGAAATAACTGAAAATGGATTGTAAAAAATGCTACCTATTTCAGCAAAAATACACTACAACAAGAGAACCGATGACTTCTGTTTATTAGAATTTTAGCAAAAACATTGAAAAAATATAAAACTTTTCAGTCGGATAACATGTAATTTTGGTTAATTATTTTATTTCATTTTTTATTTGTTCTTGTTTTACTAACAGTAAAATCATCTGTGTTACTTCTAATGATGACATTTTAATCAGCAAAAACACCTATTCTACAAAGTAGTACCACAGAATAGGTAATAGTACTAGAGTACAGAAGTTGCACTCCGCAAAATCGTTTAAATAAATTGCGACTCTTGCCCCGACACAATAAAATACAATTCAGGTCGCACAGCGCTCCCTTCGCTCCAAAACATTCACTTAGTAGTTGCCTCTCTTTCTATCGCGTAGGCCTTATCTTTTCTGATGTATGAAATTTGTCCTCTCGGAGGACGCCGAGCGCTTCAGACTCGCGCGCGGAGTGACAGAGCCCAGCCTGCCTAGCATGACCGATTTATATCGCGTGATATAGCGTTTTATCACGTTTAACTGTCAAAAAGACAAAGGAATTTGACAGTTGAGTGTCGATAAAATGCTATTTCACGCGATATAAATCGGTCATGCTAGGCAGGCTGGTAGTACCCAATGATAACTTTTATAAAATCATAGGTAGTACCTATCAAAGATATTTCTCATTGGCTGATGAAGTAATTTGTTCCCTGAGACTTCAACCACAAGAGTTAATTTGCTTAAACCTTTAACTATGACTCACAGAGTGCCAGTTAAACTGCACAAAATTGTCAGTTCCGTTTGAAATGATGCCAGTTTACATTATAGCCATCTTCGCACATCGTTACGTTGTTTTTGTGACGGTCGTTCTATTCAGTTCAATGGTTTAATGGATACTTTTACAGCGTTTTCTGGAACGTACTGTGATTTGTTAATAGCTGAATATAATATATGAATCTTATGCAACAGCCTCTAGCGGAAAAACAGCTGTTTCAAAGGTCTCGTTTTAGATAACCAGAGGATATGTTCCCAAATACCATGCATTTATTGTTATGAATGGATAAATAAATTTAGTTTATTTAAGTAACAAATGCTAATTTTATGTTAGTAAAACTTAATCTATGTTAGTAAGAATCTATTTAATAATTTATACCTAATCAAGTGGCCGAGCAGCGACTCAAGTACGGACACTCAAACCTGCTGGCGATCATTTTCAGGATAGTGTTGGAACTGGCTCGCACCCTCCGTACCAGTGACGCACACCTCTTGCGCATGATTGTGAAAAAACAATCTTATAAAATCTTAAAAAACAAACAACGTTATGTTGCAAACAAGAAAATTTAGTAATAATTCCAACTTCTTAATAAAGTACTAGTTATCAGTATTGTAAGATTAAGAAAAAATATATGCAGAATAGAGTCTATATTTCGACGTCACTATTTTTGTAGTTTGCGGGTGCGACTCACTTCGGTTAATTAAGGATTCCAAACCTATCTAAAAACAACATATTATTTTCTGATCTGGGCGATGGTGGTACTGTTGTTTCTATATCCCTCAATACAAGTGCTTCAGCTGGATTATTTCGAACAAGTGCTATAACAAATAAGTCAGAAATAAGCCTACGAGTAGTATCTTCAGTTCAATGGAGGTTATGTATACATTTTTTTTGCTGCTTGCTTATCTCTTTCTTCATTTTTCTATCCTGCATGAGATAAACCATAGGTCTTGACAAAACCAGTACCAATGCTAATCATTACCGTTTCAGTTTACTTTACAGAAAAATACTCGCTTTAGTTTTGTTAAAATTGTTGAAAGCTATGCCTAGTGAGCCTAATACGTGTAATTTCGTATTGTACTATTTGTACCGAAGTTAAAAAAATCGATGTTCATGTGTCATTAATTGGGGATCGCTACTTTAGCCTGATTGGGGCTCGAATTATCAGTTTTAATAGAAGCCGGGCAGACTAGCCGAAATTCGATGCGTTAGCCGGTACGGCACCTGAGGCCCTACCGGCTAACTTTTCGAACTTGACGGATCTGTCGAGCTTCAACTTAAAACAGATAAATCGAAGTAAGTAATTTCGTATTGAACTATTTGCCGAAGTTATTTGGAATATATCGATGTTAGTGTGTCATTACTTGTTGTTCGCTATTTTATCCTGATTAGGGCTCGATTTATCTGTTTTAATTTAAGCCGGGCAGACTTGCCGAAGTTCGATGCGTTAGCCGGTATGGCCCCTGATCCTGATTACTGGCCAGTCCGCAGCGGTGCGCTTACGCATTCCCACGCTGCCACCGCAACGCTGATGATTCCGATGCTAAATTGACGAATTAGCGCTCACCTCGTAATGCGACTCTGGTTACATAATGAATGTACGTACCGGATCGCTTGGGAACATTATGTTTGTCAATATTAATCCTTAGAATATTGTTTAAACTGTAACATAATATTCAAACAATTAAATACTTATCCTTCAATCATCCATCAGCCATTTATTAATGTCCCCACCGTACAGGTCTTCCTTATGGATAAGGAGCATGGGCTATAACCCACGACGCGGGCCCAATGTGGATTGGTGGGTGTTAACGACTGCAAATGGAACCGGGAGCAACGGCTTAACGTGCCCTCCGAAGCACGGAGGAGCTCGATATAATAAATTATGGTCACCAACCATCCCATGACCAACCCTTGCGATAGTTGCTTAACCTCCCTCCGCAATCGCTGGGCCAGGCGCTAAACCACAGCTTTAAATATTATCGCTTTTTGATTGTCAATTATTTTCCCTACCAACCATTTAAGATTTTTTTCTTGTGCTTGTTTATCTGTTCAGAAATTCAACATACTTACTTATTTTCATATTCTTTAAAACAAAACCAATGTCGGCAAAATAATTGACACTATAAACACTCGGGAAACTGACTGGAAAGGTATTGAATTCAATTACAGTTTTGTATATAATTTGATGGCATAAAATTACTAACAATACAAGAATTTTAAAAAAAATTAATGAGTACATGATTGCCAATTGGTGACAAATACGTGAGAGACATAATTTTTATTTTGCTTCTACGAGTTAATCGATAGACAAACAATGGAGTGATCAAGAGTTCTGTTATAAAGATTGAAACACAAAAAAATATAATTTGCATAAAATCATAAATTCCAATCTGTGTACTGTATGTACAATGAGTACACGTAAGTTGAATGATGAAAAAACAAGTACTTAATCTACTTCATATCATCTAACATTAAATTTAAACTATTACTATTGAATAATCGTTGCACGCTAATAAATACAGTAAAACAGCTGAAATGCCGATTTAATGACAAGAACTCATTACCAACAACAAAAACATTTACTACTATTAGCAATAGCAACCCTAATTTAACATTCTTATTTTAACCACTATAAGCGCTAAAATAACCAACAGCTGTTTTTAGATGTCCGCAAGAAATAACTTTGTTGTCACTTCAAAACCATTATTCAAAATCAACTCAATACATCAGACACATCCTAATGATGACGTGCTTAGGTTCAAATTAGAAGAGAATTCAGTTTGACAGATGCATAATTAACTCGGTTTGCTGTCACAAAGCCATATGCAAATGTAGGGAAGTTCGCATGGCCACAACTCAATTGTTTCAGTGTTAATGTATGCCGATAACTGGACGTTTGAAATGAGGTTTTGATCGTAACTGCACTAGCTACTGGTGCCAACACTATTTATTAAGCTTGCATACACTGATTGACTTACGGCAGTGAAACGTGGTCGCTAACTATGGGTCTCATAAGGAGGCTCAAGGTCACCTAGCGTGCAATGGAGAGAGCCATGCTCGGCGTTTCCCTGCGTGATCGAATCAGAAACGAAGAGATCGGCAATAGAACTAAAGTAACCGACATCGCTCGAAGGATTGCTCAGCTGAAGTGGCAATGGACATATAGCGAGAAGAACCGGTGGCCGTTGGGGCGGAAAGGTTCTGGAATGGCGACCGCGCACCGAACGGCGCTCCGTGCATGGGTAGGCCCCCGACAAGGTGGACCGACGATCTGGTGAAGGTCGCGGGAAGCCGCTGGATGCGGGCCAAGCAGTACCGATCGTCGTGGAGATCCTTAGGGGAGGCCTATACCCAGCAGTGGGTGTCGTGCGGCTGATATGATGATGATGACACTGATATAGTTTATCTACTAAAAATAACTGAAAAATAAATATTAAAGTAACTCAAAGTCATTCTTAAGCTAATGGATTTAAAAAAAGTTGAATTGGTAAAGACTAGGAAATCAGTAATAGATTTGACTGAAGGTAAAGCAAATATTTTCCTTGCCAACAAATTAAAAAAATCATACTTATTTAAATGTCAATAAATTCTTGTGAGATCCATGGGCTATTTTTAAGGTTTAAATATGTCCTTAATATGCAATAATGTTTGTCTTCAGAAAATACAATGTTTAAATAACACAAAATTTTCTAATCTCATACATTATTGTCATTAAAACCAAAAAATGCACATAGATTTAACGCTTTTGATTTTGAAAAATCGTCCCAATATGGGAAAAAAGTGCATTGGCAGCTGTACCAAATTGGTAAACAGTAGCTAAGATATCTGCCATAAATGCAAATGCAACGTATGAAACATGTATGACATCAATACAGTCACAATCCTTGACAGCAAACATCCTTGTCATTCAAGATGACTTCCTTACTACGGCCAGCTTGTTAGCTTGTCCAGCCAAGCGGCACGACCAACTGGGGGTTGGCGCCACCACTGTATCGAAGAAAGGAGCCAATATAAAAAATATGGACTCCAAAAATCTCATTTTTAAGTATCCAAGCTATTGGTTGTTCAGACTAGGTGGAAGAAAACGAGAAACAATGTTAAAATATGATTAGTTTTTAGTTGTTCTAATTTTTCAAATCATTCTGAATTTGACGAATGTGAATGAAATTGTTTTTACAACGGGCAACTCGGCTAAATACTTTAACTTCGAGATATTTTGTGTGGAGAACAAAAAGTTTGTGCATTTACGTATCAGCAACCAGCACCATTACTGCAAAGTACAAATATGGAATACAATAAAATTATTGGTAAGTTGTAGAGCTACCAATTTTCAACATCTTTAGTAGACTAGACTGAAAGGGTAATATAAAAAAAACGTTAAGTTAAAGAACTAACTATAAGTATAATAACAGAATAAGTTAGTAATAAGTTTATAGTGCAAGAATATAAAAATGACCTAAGTATTTTGAAATTACAAAAAGCTTTTAAAAAAAACCATCAAAGCTATATCAGATGATACGTCTCATTGAGACACTTAACGAGCTATTGGTGTTACCAACCACATCGGAATGGGACTCAAACCGGGACCCTTCACAAACGCGATTCGACATACTGCTCTAGGGAGTTCCAGTCGGCTGCGTCTGCGCCACAGAGTGATCATTAGTAAATACAAACATAGTTGACGATAAGGGTAGCATCTAAAATTTTGGCGTAGTGTCTAAAGACAACTAGTATGCAAAACGTCACACGCATTCACTAAAAAATATAATCCATATTGTTTCGTATTTTGTTATTCCTCTTTGATGAGACCCTTGTATTTCAGAATGATAAGATTTCTTAAAAACTCCATAAATGTACTACTAGATTTTTAGTTCTTCTCCAGATGACGCGACTTTGGTTACACTGCTGTCAAAATTACACACTTTACTGACAGAGCTAATCCTTAGCGAGGGCACATTTTGCTGGGTTAGACCATAGAGTACATTGGTTAGACCACCGCAAGACAATAGGTCACTTTGATATAAATCTGAGTTTCCCTACTGCTTGGTCTGCCACTGTGCCACAGTGGCGGCGCCAACGAAATGCCTCGCTTCCTTCCTCCAAGATGGCATCGAGGATATGTCGATATTAATAGCCCCAGCTAATGGGGATCCGATGTTTTTAAACATTTTATTGCGAAAGTAAGAGCGCCATGTTTTATGCTTTCCGCTATCTCCCTGTGGTGTTGTGCAATAATGATCTATTGCTGTTAAAGGAAGCTGTTAGATGTGCTCGGATAAAATTGAAGGTTATTTTTGAAGTGTTTTTTAAAGATGTCAGATTACTGTATAATTCTGGAATAGCCAAATACGTTAAAGACAGGTCCACCTTACTTTGTGGGACCATAGCCCAGTTGATAAGAAGTTTGTCTTCTTGAAGGCCTGCATACGAATGGTAAGACTTTAGGCCTAAATATACTCAGTACGCATTATGAAACTTATTACTCTGATGCATTTAAAGACAGTTATGTCATCATGTAATGTTCCGGAAATATTAGTAAAATCCATGTTACCAACATGAACCTCATTGCAGCTGCCTGATTTTTGTCCATTACATCGAAAGTGGAGGATACGAGTAAACGTCAGGGTCTCGCATATGTCGCAGAAATTTTGATGGTGTCATGTTATGCCTAACTAACTTAAATTTGAAAATGTAAACAATGTAAACCTTAAGTATAGTGTAATAGTGATTCTTCAAATCACTATGGGCTATATTTAGCATCAAGGAATCACGTCATCAACAAATCATCGAGCCGAGACGGACACCACCGGACTTACTAGACTGTTTCAAATTCAAATATAATTCCAAACAATTTAACATCACATTTAAAGTGTCCGGACGCCCAAATTGACAGGAACACCTTTAAAAATATCGGCTCGGCTGGTTGGGCACATAAACAGAGGTCGTTGGGAATCAATCAAACCGTCACCTTACGACGTGGCTAATGGGCCGAGACCGCAGCGCGGTTGGTTTAGCGTCATTGTTAGAACAACGCGGTGGACCGAGGAAGCTCTTAAGAGTCATGTCGTCCTGGTACTTTTTTGCATATCATTTAAAAGCTACAATGGTTTTTTATTTGAATGTAGGGGGGTTGGTGTGACAAACAGACAGTCAAGGAAGATCTATAAAGTCTCTAAAAATGTAATCTTTTAAATAACAATGACGCACTAAAGTTTTTTTATTTTTTATGTACAAAAAAGTTTGGAGTAGGTACGAGTATTACTCTGTAATTTATTATATACCAAAACATCAACGTCAGTACTAATAGCGACTCTAAATATAATAGAGTGAATTGTTTGTTTAATAAATTGAAATATTGTGTTCCTTATAGCCAATATTCAAATTATAACGACGCTACTGAATTAGCTATGATACAAACTAAACTCACAAATACAGATTTCAGAGTATCAGAGGAAATCAAAACAACTAAGAGAGATCGTTATAAAAACAATCATGGCGTACTTGAAGCAATTAAACATAGGGGCCCGGATCGTGACAAACAAAGGCACAAAATTACTTGCCATTACGGGTGTTATTAGGAAAATCAACCGAGTGTGCCAGGAATGGAGACAGATTATAAAATGCGATAAGCCGGCTATTGTTGATGTATAGATCTTTGATAATGATGCGACTGTGCGTCGTGGGGAGTTACGTGGTCACAGAACTTCTTGTGAATTCCTGAATTGAACGGAGAACTGCAACACGACAAACTATATTACAAAATTGATGTGAAATCAGAATCCTTGATCGTACGTTGAGAAAAAAAAGATAAGTTTGCTATATTGTAACTGGAAATATTTCCTACGTCGAGTGTTGATATGATGAGAAACAAATCCAGAATTTGGCAGATAGGCTTATTATACTTAGAGCACTTTTTTACTACAGAATCATGCGATAATAATAAAAATAAAGCAATTGTTAAAACAATGGAAAAGCTTTAGCATAAGCTTAAACAGATTTTTTTTACGAATGACAAAATAGTATGTAATCTTAAGTTTATTCTTAACATTAAAGTGGAAATTTTGCTCAATGACATATTTCTTCATACGCCTTTAACCAAGAATATGAACGAGACAGTAATTGCATTATTATGAAGTATTAAATCGGGTGACTATAATAATGGAAATATGTTAGATCTATTATCTGGCATCGACACGGTCCGTGCCGAGGTCTTCGGTAACAGTCACATCGGTGAAACAGGACACATACTTCAGTACATGTCACTCTTCAATAACTACCATATGAATGAAATACCACCAAATAGCATAGTACCAAAAAGCAACTAATGCCTTTAGAGCTTTTTCTTGTCAGTTAAAAAAGTCTTGAACGGTTGGTGGGTATAAAAATATAGCCGATTCAACAGTGCTTAATTATTAAGTTTATTTGAATTTTGATTTTAAAGACGTTACACCAAAAAAGCTTTGTTTTTCTAAATTTCGTAAGATCTAGCATATCGTTAGAGTAAGTTTTATTAATGTTGTTTTTTGGCAAAGTTTTAATTTAAGCTTACCGGTTCACACTCTGAGATATGTGTCGATTCTTCTGATGTTGATTCAAAAAAAAGTAATAACAGGCAATCAAACTGCCAATAGGGAAACCTTACTAAGTATTAGTGAAACGTTAAAAGTCGAGCATAGATAAGGGCCCACAGAGGGCATACAATGTACATTGTAGCGTTAATCACGACGTTAGCAGATAACATCGTTTCCTGATTAGACACGGTTAAGGCCATTGTTGTGAGCTAGGAAACTATCTGGTCGCACCTTGGTGCAGTTACCATTGGAACTCGACAGAAAGGTTTATTCTTCACGCGGGACGGGAACAATATTATTGTACCGTGAGTGGTCTCTACTCAAACGTTTGTTTTTTTTATAACAACACTTTTTTTAATACAATATTCTATTTTAACTAGCCACTTATATCAGAGATTACTTCTAGTTTGTCATTTAAATTATTAAAATTTAGTTTTTTTTTGTTTCCAGGGAATAAAATGGAGATCAAGCAAAAATTCAAGATGAAGGTAAGTATTTCGTGTAATTTGCTTCTAATTATTTTTGTCGTCACTTTTATCGATCGAAGTACACACGTTTGAAAATTATTTGAACATCGCGTGAGAATGCGCAGAACACAATTTTGATGTATGTGGTTGGGTGGGAGAGGCGAGTAATGGGGCTAGGCTATGAGCCACCAATAAGTTTGAAATGCATTATCATATTACCTACTATCATCTACGGGCATAAATCTACTGTTAATATTATTTTCTCACTTATGCTCTGAAATCTTATCATTCCATTTGAAAAAGGAATGCGGGGCGTTCCACATCCGAGGGGGTCTGGTTCATCACATTCTAAATTTAAAATTCAGGCCAGGAATGAATTTCAATACTTACTTCCCGCACCAGCACCAGTGAGGGAAGTAGGTACAGTGCGAAGATGATCTGGGTGGTCTGCGGCAACTTCTTTTTTTTTGTTTTAGCTGTTCACAAAAACAAAAAAGCAAAGGCACATTTGCACCATGCAGCCATAACTTTAGTTCCTTTTTTCTGGCACGCACGCCAACGACAAGACAGTTAATATTATAAAGGTAAAATTATTTAATAGGTACTATAATAACGATACAATAAAAAAAATGGTGCGCACAGAGTATATTACTATAAGAATAATATAAATTTTAATATTAATTAAATTTAATTAAGTTTCAATTAAAAAGTTTTTTATTTCCTCGCATTTCTTGAGAAAAGCACTATACAAGCCTTTTTATGGAAGCTACTTGCATTGCCTCGAATGATTAAAGCCCTCGCCTGCGGCTCGGGCTTCAAACCATCCTCGACAATGCAATCGCTAGCTTCCCGTTCACGGCTGTAATGTACTATTCATTACAAGGAACTCTGTCCTGTACTGGGAAAATTCACAAGGTTCATAACTGTAATATTGTTGTCTGCGAGTTGTCTAGTTGCAACCAATGGTAAGGGCTGACAATCAAGGCAAATATCAAGATCAACGCATCCTCGTTCTGGTCCGGCGCCGGCGACGGAACCTCTACCATTATTTGTTTGGTTTAAACATTTAGTTTAATTGTTGTTCTTAAAATGACCAATAAATCTATTTGAAAACAGATCAAATACCTGATTGCTCAAGAAGCAGTCAGACATTAATCTGATTTGAAATAGCTTTTTGATTTCTCATAGATTAGTATGTATAGTAGTATAGTTTTAACTTAGGTTCAAAAGAAATAGATAAATGATTATTCCAGCCAACATCGAATAGACTGTAGGTATGTTATAATACCTATTATTTAAAATAAGTCCGAAATGTTGACTGCAATCAAATAAATTACCATAGTAAAGTGGGATTGCAGAAGCCTAAGAAGAAAATAGTGGTGATAGTTTTCTATTTAACTTCATTATTATGCACTACTTAAAAAAAAGCAACCATTTAACTGGTAGAGGGGGGGAACACTTGACTCTAACAAAAATTCAGATTTTAAAGCCTAAATCTTGTATTTTGCAAACATCCCTGACTCGAACAGTGATAATTGATATTCACTTTACAATATTTTCAAAAACCTATTCAACGACACCCCACTCTATGAAATTGACGAAAAAAAAAATTCATCACCACTTTACATGCGGAGAAGGTAGGACGCTAAATAAATAATTTGAAGATTTTATTCTACCACTTTTACGACGAAATTAATAATTGATATTATTATTGTAGGCTGCTTTAGATCAAATGCGAGATCTGCCATTTAAGCCACAGTCTTCCACTGTCCTCTTGAAAATAACACCAATGATAAAAAAGTAGGTAGGTAGTTCAGCTGAACTAAGTAACTGATGCAAATCAGAGAAACGTCGATGCAAAGTTACAAAAAGTTTCATTTCAACACAAACAATCATTGATTACGTTTTCGATTTAAATAGTAATCAAATACATGCGACAACTGATTTCTACCCGACACAATACTTAGATGGTAGATAAGCTATGCCTTTGAGCTTAATTAAAGTGCGCAATTATAGTAGGCCGTGCGAAACCGAGATATTGTGAACACCACAATACTGAGAATGCGTGTACGCACTTTCGAATAATCGTGATGCGATTAATCGATTTGGAATTGTCTTTTATTTTAATACGTAGTAATGTCGCTAGGGAAAACATCATTGCTGATATTTGAGCATCGAATCTGCGTGATCGAATCAAAAACGAAGAGATCCGCAAGAGAACTAAAGTAACCGACATCGCTCGAAGGATTGCTCAGCTGAAGTGGCAATGGGCGGGACACATAGCGAGAAGAACCGATGGCCGTTGGGGCGGAAAGGTTCTGGAATGGCGACCGCGCACCGGACGGCGCTCCGTGGGTAGGCCCCCGACAAGGTGGACCGACGATCTGGTGAAGGTCTCGGGAAGCCGCTGGATGCGGGCAGCGCAGGACCGATCGTCGTGGAGATCCTTAGGGGAGGCCTATACCCAGCAGTGGGTGTCGTGCGGCTGATATGATGATGATGAGCATCGAATCCATCTCCAAACGAGATCTTCATCTTCAAAAAGATATTTGGCCATTATGACAGAACCAGACTGAAGTCCTAAAATTATAATCATTAATTGTCTAGATCGTTAGACCTCTGATGATCTAGATAATAATGAACCATTTTTTTATTTAATGGTACCCTTATAGACCGAGCTCCCACTGCATGAAACCTTACCTCACAAGGTGGAACAGAAGACATGTGTTACAGCAATAGATATTACTTATCATGCTTACTTTACTTACCCATGCGGGTTTTGACCTCCAAATGTTTCTCTTTCGATGGGTAAACATTTCGATCTTCCACCTCATGATGTAATTTTCGAAAGAAACGAAAAAAAATATATTATGTTTTACCAGGATATGCGATGGCAACCCACTAAAATCCAGTGATCCTAAGTAATATCTATTGCTGTAACACATGTCTGCTGTTCCACCTTGTGAGGTCGGTCTATTATATTCCAATTCTCTGATGCTTCTCGCACTTCCAGACTTCATAGTTTTTCTTTTGTTCATCTTAATTTTATCATTGACTGAACCTAAACAAAAATAATGATCAAGTCCCTGGTCAAGTCACATAATTATAAACTTATACCTATCAATCATAATTAAGATGATTTGGTTACCCTCCATCGGTTAACATCATGTTATGTTACTCATATAATACAATCCCTTTTAAAATAGGTACTATATAAGATCTTCACGCCAGTCACAGTTGACATACATTAAACATAATATAAACAGACGCGTATTAAACAATGCGCGGAAGTGGTACGCGTCGCTGAGCATGCGCACAATCGATCTGATTCCAGACGCCCATTGGAGCCACGGACCGACAAATAAGCTTATATTTAGTATACATAATCCTTATTATCACATAGATGACCAAAGCCTCTAAAGATGATTGTGGCATACTGAAATTATTTGGTGACAAGGCATTTGATATCGAATGCATTTCAAATACTTAAAAAATGTTATATTATGAAACACAAACTCAATATATTACTATTGATTTAATAAAACTCACATCATAAGCATTTTCGACTCACCAAAACCCCTTCGAGACGTCTTTTAGCTACCAAATTCTGCCAACTTACGGTATTGCCTTTTTGTCATTAGGTCTTAAGAGGAAAGATATAAAATAAGGTTCAGCAATTCTTTAGTTATATTGTAACGTAGGGTCTTGACCATCTACAAGTTTAAATTTGATCGCGAAGGCGCATGGTAGTTTTCAGGACATTATACGATAAGAAGGCCTTATTCGATACATAAAATCGTTCTCCATGACCCGTGGTCTCCCATTTATAATGCCAGTTAAATTCCCCACACTATATTTAAGGATTGGTAGATTTCGTGCAAGAATGCCGTACAGCAAACATCTTGAAGATGAACGAAATATTTGTGGTGCATACGTCAGGCAGCTACCGGCACCCGCGATTTATGCAGACAAGATGCTTGTTATTTCAACAAGACTTATGGTAGCAAAGATTGAGGGGTATTCCCGTTCCTGTCACGGTATTAAACTTAGCTTTTGAATTGGTTCATTGCGTTTAGCTAGAAAGTTTATTGCATAATAACTCTTGTGATTTGCTTAAATAATAAAGTCAGTTCGGTAATTACTTAATTCCATTCCATATGTATAAGTGCTGGATAAAAATATAATGTTTAGATTGTCAATGTTAGAGAAGTATAATTACATTCATTTACTTAACCAGAACCCCTAGCCAAAGTAACATTTGCAAATCTTCATTATTGTTTCGCTTTCAAAACATGTATAGATTAGACAGGTTTCATTAATAAGGAATTTCAAAACAGCCCCCTACTCAAAATGCCCAACATTCTATAGGTTTGAACGCTACGCTTACTATTAAATCTTTAAAATAAGTAGTAAACTATAAAATTACGTGCCGTAAGTAAGCTTGTGATAATTTTGCGATTGTGACACGTGACATTTAAGATTTGATTAGCGTCAAAGCGTCAAACGAAAATAATGTTGGCTGTTTGAGAAGGGGGGCAAGACTTCAAAACATGATATCGGAAAAACGAGCACTGCTGAATAAAAAGTTTGCAGGTAGGTACTTATTTGAAATAATTTTTGTACCTTTACCACAGAATATTATAATAGTACTAACCTTTACCAGTAAAAGGGTATTAACAAAATAGTATTTCAAGATATACCTATAGAGGGGAACATAAATAAACACGGGGAATTAAGTTCAACTATCATTTTGTCAAAGCACTTTTCATTCGGAGAAGCCTATTCATAAACGGCTTTTAGAGTAGGGAATAAAATAAAATTACTGTTTTCGTTCAATTTATAGTAGACCCCGTGGTTTGAGCTCGGTTCATTATCATTTTGAAGAAACATGAAAATAACATTTCATTGGAACCGCTCAAGTTTTCTATTTACCGTTTAATTATTGTCTATTACGCATATTAACTTCAGGAAATAGGCTGAAATGGAGTAAATCAGCAACAATTTGGAGCTACCAGGAAAGTGGCCATAACTTCTCAGGTTTTTGTGGTGCTAAATCATTCGGCGCCACGCCATGCAGGATACTCTCAACTGAACTTAATTAGGACTAGTTTTAGGGGAAGGACAAGCTAGCGACAGCTAGTGACTTTTATGCAACCCTAGTTCTTGTTGCATTGACGTTTAACATTTTTTGTTTTCTTCTATTTTTCCGAAATCAAGACATACTCTTTCATCACCATCAACTTTATTATCATCATCACTATCGCCATTATACAGGTTGGTGGACAAACGCCCACCCAATCTGCAACAAAAATAAAAATAAATCTGGAGTTTACCTACTTGAGAATACCCTTGATTAGTGTATTATTTACATCACATCAAAACTTCAAACTATAACCCAATAGATGTATTAGATTGGATGTATAATTTTTGTTTTATCTTAACTTATCATCTGACATAACGGATATTTAAATATACTCCCTAATCTCATTACTTACCATAAAATAATAATTCAATTACCGTATGCAACTGCCCTAGTTACACATCACTCTGTCGTTCCGCGATTAACATGTCCTGGCTACTTTACAAATATAAATATACACTACTATCTATACTTAACTACTCTATATCTTAATCTATAAAGTTGAATTCCGCTTGTACTAACTGCTTGTTTTAAGTGGTATTCATATCTTTGTTTGTTTGCTCGCTTTTATTAGTAGTGCTTACTGTTAAGGGATTAGGCGCTGTAAGATGTTTATATTTATATCCTATTAGCAGTTTATGGTAATTTCAAACGATATTGTGGTATGGAAAATCGTTTACTGTTGCATGGCTGATTAGGTGACATATGATCAAATATTAATCCAAGTGCGAGAAAATGGGTAAATGCTGGCTTGTAAATGTATTATTTGTGGTCTCATGTTTAGAACACTGGTCAAATACTTGATACCCAGACATTCCTGGTTCTATGAGGAAAATATATGAAAAGTGGTTTAATTGGTGGATTGTCTTGTTTTAGGTCTGTCTTACTTCTAGTATCTTTCTACTAGAAACACAAACACGTTTAGAACTACATAATCTGTGACGCAGCACCCTATTCTGAGTTTATCTCAACATTTTTTTTAATAGAACTCAATCAGAATACTTATACAGATACTTACTAGAAATCTAGGAAGTATTAGTTTAGTCAGAGCTATCCGTATCGCACTGTGTATGTTTTAAAAAATCGGAGCCAAAGCACAAAATAGAGAGACAGCCAAATAGCTAGTTGTCCAGTGGCAGAAGTTCCTGGTGATTTGCACTTCCACCTTGGTCCTTCATCGACATCATCACATCAGTCCATTATCTTTCACTGCTGGACGTGTTCCCGGAATCCCAGGATCACGGAAAGCGGTCGTGGGGGGCCGGCCCGCAATGCAGCTGCCCATTTTCTCCACGTAGGTCGTAGGTACCTAAGTCGTCAATATTCTTTTACGATATCGCTCTGTTATTAAGGGTTGTTGCTATTTTAGTCTGCCGATCACTGATTGACTAATAACCTTCACCCTAATGTTCAATAATAAAATAAGATAGTCAGACCAAGAAGACAAAGAAGTTCTCAGTTGTGGTAAAAACTAGAAGCCTATGGAAGTCTGTGGTAATAGTGACTTTTTAAATTCTCGCAGTAAAAAATAATTAAAGGATAAGCATTAGGGAAAAATGTGTTAGATGATAACTTGGTACGCACATTATTCTGATGATCTACAATCTTCTTTCATAAATAAATCAATGTCTCCATTTAAAAACGCTTAAAATGTCTTTAAAAGCTACTGGAAACGAACGCTTGCCGTTTATATAAAACAAGAAAAGAAAACGCTATTGTCACCCATTCAGTGTTCAAAACAATCGGGTGATTTCTGTGATCACCCAATTTTCTATCACCAGTTTTACTTCACAATTTTAAACTCTTTCCCTTACAAAATAAGACACGAAGTAAAAATATGATTTGAGGAAGCAACCTGCCCCGCCATTCGATTTTTATCTTTATTCTTTTGTGATAATGTCAAGAGTTTTCGTATTAATTCCAGAAGGAAACAAACTTTATTTTACCGTCAAAATATTAAGAGCTACACTATAATGAGCTTTATTCTTTTGCAATAAGATTGTTATGTAGTTTTTGGTAGAAAATAGTGTTGCCGTCGTAATGACGTCACGGTGTGTGGTTCCAATGGGTATTAAAATGACATTTACTAGATGTACCGAACAGTTATTTTTGTTCACGCCTCGGCTTTTGAATATTTAGCACTAATCACGTAATGTATTTCCGAATGAGGAAGACATCGTTTTGTGAAGAGCATTCACCTTTTTTTAACTTTCTTTTATTATAATAACGTATCATAGATCATAGTATGTTTCTGAGGTGTCCTTATTCAAAAACCTATTATCAATTTCTCCTCACTCATGTAAAGCTTTGTGTGGTTATGTTCTGGTTTAACAAACTCATTGGCACTAAACTTATTAATCAAGTATTAGGTAAAAGTGACATGATACTCCCCAGTGGTATACCTAACTCTATGATAATACCTATATTCAATAGCGGCACTGCATCGGCATCATCATCATCATCATATCAGCCGCCATCATCATCATATTGAGCGATGTCGGTTACTTTAGTTTTCCTGCGGATTCTGCGGATTCCTGCGTTTCATAGTTCGCATCGGCATCAACTGAATTGAATTATAAATGGCAGACTACTCCCCCCGACCCAATCGACCAGTCGAGATCGAGTTGGAATCGAGTAACCGTCAAAACGGTACTATGGAAACCGTTTTCAATATACCAAAATAACAGATTTTTGACGTTTATTCGATCCTGAATATCCTGATGTGAACTCAATTCCGTCAACTCCCGTCAAGAGCATGGTCGTACCGAGGGGGGCAGGGAGGGGCGGCTGCCCCCCCTGGGTTTTGTTTAGCTCCAACTAACTATCAATTGTTATCAATAAAAGTTCTTATTTGCCATACAATATATTTGATTTATCTTTTTTGTCCCCCCCTGTCCCAGAACCTGGGTACGCCCATGGAGGCAGGTCCGATAGTAAAATACAAAACTGCCAAACAACTATAACTTTGTGTAGGGACTGGTCTCGAACAATATTCTTCAACTCGATCAGTCACCATTTCCTCGTTCCTCGCTCGACCTCACCAATCAAATGCTCCATCCTCGATGTTGCAAATATAGCAAATCAATGATGCATCAACTATGTAACGCATACTCGAAGCCACAGTACATAACATTGCTAAGGCAGTATTTCAACTGAGCCTGACCTACTCGTTACGCCACCGTGCGTCGGTCGGAGCGTTAGGCTGCGAACCTAGATATATCCAGGTTACTTACTAGGATACACAGTGACCGCATTGGAAGGTGAGTCGCTAGGATAGTCACCTTGGTCCATAGTCTTTGGTTTTAAGCCTCGCGCCTACGATACATTCTAGGTACTAGATATATCTAGGTTACTTACTTGCAGATTTTTAACCTGTTAATTACTGCCTCATACATGTTTTTGACAATTCTTCAACTCTCCTTCGACAGGTTGATTCGGAAAGCGTAAGCTTTTTTTACTTCCGCCATTATTTGTTTATTATTTGAAACCATATGTCTGGAAAACAGTTAATGCACTCTTTTATTAATTCAGCATCAGTGTAAGGTTTCATCCTTTTTGCAAGCATGTAACAAATCAAACTTGATAAGATGCTTTTGTATCAGCCTCGTTTTGTCCAACTGCTGTCGTCATAACATTTTGTTTACATTGAATTGCAGTTTTCAAAGCAGCTACTTTATTTTTCCTTTAATTCGATTCCAAAGGAAAGGCCTCAGTAAAGTAATTGTGCTTACTTGTGTAGTGGCGAATAATATGTTTGGTGCAAATTGTTTGCTTTGTCGCGGGCCGCACGAATATCGTACGTGGGCCGCAGTATGACGACCACTGTTCTAGGTAGTCGGCCTGGATGTATCAAGGCACCTAGCGCGCAGTGCGCTCGGTTGCGAACATTCGTGAACGTTTGTTTTACTTGGTTACATCTAAGCTCTAGGCACTAATCTAGGAAACCTGCCGGTGCGTAGGTGGCTTTAGCGTTAACATTTATGCGTGGCAGTTACGAGACGCGGCACTGGCAACTGGTAACTGATACGCTGCTCAGCTGCACTGAGAGCCTTGCTTACAGCTCTCATAGAGACGTTCGTCTTTGAGTGCATTGATTCGGACATTTGTATGTAGTTGCGTTACTGCTTTAGCTTTATTTATTCTATGTCTTAGCTGTAATGGCTCGTGCCAGCACAGCCGCGCGTTACATCAATATCTGTCACTCATATGACGCGATAAATTTTACGGCCATTTAATGCGATGTCGATAACTATATGTCAAATGGATTGGCATGCTTCTTGCAGTTCGAAGCTAAAGGATGATAGAAAAGGATCTGATGCTATGATGCGGTCTATTGGTAGGTGAGCAAAGTCAGTGGCCCATTACCAGAAACAAAATCCATTTAGCACTATCTTATCAAAAGTAGAAAAGAGATGGAGAAGAGAGACAAAGGTAGGAAGTTATAGAAGACAGTTGATGGCAGAAAACGTTCAAATTATTGGAAAGAGAAGTCACTTTTCAGGAAACGGGAATACGAATTACCAATTTCTTGAGAATCAAGTCTTTAGATACTTTTATAAAAGAAAATACCACTACATCATCTAAATACCAGCGCACGCGCACTCGTTCGTCGATCGATGATGCATCGTTCGCGACGCGCGCAATGATTTGCGCGGCGGCAGGTGCGCGACGCAAATATACGCGGATCGGTTACACCGCGCCGATTGGCATGGACATGCGATTGTCAAACTGTTGGCGATCGACAGGACGGTAATGTAAAAAATAGATCACTGATGTATTCTTTGTTTTCATTAACTTTTAATGATATCACAAGATTTTGATGATAGCACAGAACTTGGCAAGACAAAGATGAGACAAATGATGCGCCGAGTTTAGTGTTGTTTGTAGCTGCACTGCTCTTTTGTCTCATCTTTCTCTTGCCAAGTTATACGCCGGTATCGTAGATGGCTTTGCTATCTTGTTCTTTTTTTTCGAAAAATAATATCAATGAGGGGTTTTCAAAGTGACATTAAAAAAATAAAAATAGTAACTATTTGCTTCACTAGATGGTGTTGATACTCTTCGAAGCCTAAAAATAGTAACTATTTGCCTAACTAGATGGTGTTGATAGTCTTCCAAGCTTAGTAAAAAATCACATTGTCACCTATTTTTATCAACGCCATCTATCGAGCCTACAGTTTTTGTCATTGTGAAAAGCCCTCATTACCTAGGAAGGCTAGTGAATTAACCTTCCTAGTAAACCTACTTTCTTTCAAAAGCATATAAATAAGTATCTCATATCTCACAGGCAGCCACGGTCAGGACAGAATAAAATCAAAATCAAAATGAAAATCAAAAAATCATTTATTCAGTCTAGGCTGTTACAAGCACTTGTGAATGTCAAAGAAGCTACGCCATCGGTTCGCAAACCCTGAGCGGGAGACCTTGTAACGAGAAGAACCGGCAAGAAACTCGTCAAGGGCTGCTTTTTTCTCCCTGTATATTTCATACAGAGTCGTCAACATTGAAAAATGAGCTCCACATTTAAAGTGAGGTCATTTTCCATCACAATAATTAACAAAAGTTTGTACACAATGGGTAGGAAGGTTGAAATTAAATACCTACTACATATCGGATAGGTAATAGTGAGAGTAAATAACTTTCAACTAGTTGAGAAATCAGTAATCACTATGTCTGCTACTCGAAAGTGCACCTAAGTAGGCAAAATTTACCAAAAAATACTTGAGACAAGACATAAAAAATAACAATAAAAAACGCAATTCTTACAATTCAATATGCGTTAAGATAGGTACTCAGAAGCAGACCCATTCCCACTGGCAGCACCCGTTCACGAGCATGACGCGTGGACCAGCCATCGCTTCGCTCAACCATATTTGAGGGAACTAAATAATAGAACCTACTGGCGTTATGGGCAAATAGTCAAACACGTAAAAAAAAAATTCCTTATAATTGTGGCGATGTTCATACAACGTGCTGCATTAGCTAGCTTCTTCTCTTGAGATCAAATCAATGATTAATCTTTTCAATATTGTAAAATTAATTTGTAGTTAAAGTTTGAGAACCGTTAGTCATAACTTCAGAGCATCGATGAATCTATGAAAATGAACTCGAATCTAATGTCGGGAATGCTTTCATGATCCGATTCAGCGCCGCATTTGCGACGCTAATATTATTACTTATAGTTAATTTATGCTAATCTTTACTATAAATATGTGCAAAAATAGGTCAAGGAGGCCCTTACTAAATATTTTATAGTCATTATAAAAGCACTTTTATAAAAAAGGTAATAGCTAAAGTATGAGTTGTTTTTCGAAAAATTTCGAAAAACTGAATCGAAAAAAATATATACAATTACCGAACCTTCTTACAAAATTTTACGAGAATCGGTTCAGAAGTTCAACAAACAGCTGGACAAACATACAAAAAAAATTTTTTGCCCAAGCTGAAACGGATAGACTTTGTTAGCGCTTCCCGTTTTGGACTCAATATTTTATAAGACGAAAGATTGCTAAGAGTTTGTTTCACATGTTAGTGAAAGTAAAAAAATCTAGTAATTAAATAAAAAAAAGGAATAGAATAATTTTATTGACTGATAATTACAAAATAAACTGGTAAATGTGATATTCACATGACGTCACCTTACAATATTTTTGTATCAGATAACCAAAGTTGGTATCTGTTTTTTCTCACTATTTAAAATAAACATTGACCATGCTTTTTTCTCCGTATTTTATATAACATTTTTCTCATCAAATTGACCCTCGGTCCGTTCCTGTGGTCGTAAGTAAGCTCACCAAACGTCAGCTCGTATCGAAGCGCGGGCGCAGCTAAATATAGCGAGGGCCGGACTAAGGCGGTGACAGAGTAATCTGACGAATACAATGTTATTGGGCATTGGAATTGTATGTTATGAGATTTTGCTTACATCACTTTTTATTTTGTTTATTCAAGTATCTTATTTAAGGCACTTTCCTCACCGAAAGTGAATTTTATTTTATATTGTAATCTAATACACAAAACTTGTCGTGGAATTTTTAGGGCCCATAGTCTAGATTTTAGACGGTATCATTACGGTATCATTCGGTATCATTGTTAACGTAATAATCGTGTCAATTGTGTTTCGGTTTTGGGTTTAAGAAACAAGAACTGTGTCAAAAAGCATTACAACTCAAACACAATTGAAATACGATTTTGACGTTAACAATAGCAGACTTGAGCCCCAGTCACAGAATACATAATATGCCCCAGTTAGGCTGTAATATGAAATTGAACACGAACTTAAATTATTTGCTTTGATATTTTTCGCTAAGAAAGTTATTAAAACCTAGAAAAATAGTTTTTATGTTAAGCAATAACATAAAGAGAATGCCTCTAAATAAAATAATTCCACAAAAAAATATCTTGTTTCAGTGAACATCCTAATAAAGTTGTACCTGTGTTGATATCAGTAGTAATTATAAGTAATATCGGCTCTTATACAAGAAAATAGAGATGTGCTCATCATGTGATACCGTCAAATCACAGAATAGGTACCTACTTGAACAGATAGAAGATTCTCATACGCGCGTCTTTATTTGTGACGTTAGCCAATTTTCACAAATCAAGTACTATGTCCCAAAACCTAACTAGAATTTGGTCGTTTTTTGTCATAACTCATAATTAATGTCTAACAGAGGCTGAAATGCATTTTTTTGCACAACGGGATAGTGCTTGGCCTTCACCTCACCTGATGTTAAGTGATGATAAGGCCGAGAAGGCACAATACACCCGGAATCCTCACCACTTAGGAACTGGCTATCTTACTTCTAATTGTCGAAACAAAACATTTTTCACTAGTTGTCATGGCGTCAGACTTAGGTAAAATAGTGGTAGCTAGCCAGGCGGACTTGAAATAAGTCCGAATCGAACCCGGGACCTTTACACGTCTTCCACGGGTGGGCGAACCACGAACCACTAGACCACAGAGGCGGTTATTAATAAATTAAGTATTTTTGTGAATAGGTGTTGTAAAATACAAAAACAAGCATTTTACAAAATGTTGCCAGCATTTAAATACCCCAGTTTAATATCTCACCCTCAGCAACTGAATGTCATTTATTAAAAATTTTGTCATTTGCAACTTCATCGACCAGATGGCTAATTAATGTCATTTTTCCTTCCTTCAGAAGCTACAACAACGACCAATCTGATAATGATGGAAAACTCAGGTGCATATCGCATAGTGCTTTAGTTCAAAAGCTTTCAAGCATTTGGGGACGTCCCCAAAGAGCTTCGTCTTCACCAGCTTCCAGCAACTCGCAACAGCTTTTACGGGTAGCGACTAACGTGCAATACCATGATTGATATACGTACAGGATGTTAGTAGCACTCTAGCGAAAACTTTCAGAGCATAGTCGACTCATGATTCTGAATTTATCTGATGTGGAATTTTAATGAAAAATTAAGTGGTTTTTATTTTTTTTCTATCACACAGAGTTTGTCTTAGCTATGGAAACCTATAATTGGCTTATTTAAGACTTAAATGTAATTACTCAATCTGTACCTAATAAAGCTGTTTGTTTTCTGAATAAATCATAAAATTAAAAATAGTTGCATAGAACCTAAATTTACAGAAAAAATATTTAAGGCGAGGCAGTTCCCGAAATTTACTCTTTCACTATGTCTTTAGAATAAGGTTGAATATTGCATTGCTTTAATTGACGCTTCGCCAGAAATTTGACGAAATTTAGTACATTTACATTGATTTCTGAAATACTGGATCATTTATTAAAAATGTACTCGGTTATTGTGCTAGATCAATAAAAATGCTATCCTTTTTGCATAAAAAATCATTTCACTGTCGTTGAAAATAACGAAATCTGAAGATTTGAAGTTTATTTTTATGGTGTTATTCAGGATTTATTTACAGAGTAACCAAGCCATTTTTCAAAATTCTGTTCGGTTATTGTGTTTCTTTGTTTATTTTTCAGTCTACAGTATTTTTTGTGAAGTAGAATTCTACATCAGTTCTTCACATTGGAAGTTCAAAAATCAATCTTTTCATCAAATCGTGAACTGACCTCGCCTTAAATATCAAAATTTTATAAACCTGCAATGTACAACTGTTTAACCGCGATATTATCGAGTTGTTATGTTACGCATTGCTTCTCAACGAAAAATCTAAATCTAAACAACTAATATAAACTGGTTGACCTAACCACCTCTATATTCTCTCACCCAGGCTATTCTAGCCAATGGCTGAATTAACCACCAAATTTTTTTAAAGGTGGAAACTCACCTTTTGATGAGAGTTTGACATGGTGAGTCACCGCCTAAGTCTGCATTGCATTTGCGACAAGTGGTTCCATAGAGAAAGTTGCTTATTTCTAAGGGTATAATCATCCCTTAATGTTTTCGCTAGGGTGCTACTAACACCCTACATTATATGCCATTTTTTTTTGCAGTCAGTAATACAGTATAGCCCGCTCAACTATTTCTTTTGGTATTTCAAGCAACCCTTAACTGAACAGTGCTAAAACAAGTTTTTCATAATTTCAAAAGCTCCATAAGATCAATACCAATTTCTCAATTCTTCTTCACACTTCTCTCAATTAAAAACATCTACAGAATTTTCCCAACACATTTTCCATAGGAGCGAAAAACGTCACCCGATATTTTATCACAGTGAAGCACGTCGCAGTGACCTGATAAAACCGCCCAGCGCATATCCATAGCTAGTTGAAATACAGCTCTCAAGATGTACTTACCGGATAGATCGCTAGGTCGCCCCCCTACCCCCCCTGTCGCCTTCATATAGATTTTTCTTTTTGCCCGGTAGGTACACGTCTAGTACTTGTGCCGGTACTACGTTTCGATACTTGATACTTGAACAGTTTCCTTGGTTAAGAAGTTTTTGTTAAAAATGTTCATAGTGAGATTTTCATGGTTGATGTGGGTCACAAACTTAGAATAATAACACCCAGAAGTCGTATCCTCGTAAGCAAAGTGAGGCAAGTAATACTAAGCCAAAATGGCTTAGTTTTCAGATTTATAATTATTATCCTTCATACGTTACCTAATCGTAACTAAAATCCAATAATATAGTAACTAATCTCCTAAATGTAGGAAAATTGAAACTGTTTTGTACTTATTTGGTATGATTAGGTTAAAATGGAGAATAAAAATCTGAAAACGGAGCCATTTTGGTTTGTTTTAGTTGCCTCACTTTTGACAGTGCGCTTTGTAGAGAACTATATCGTTGTAGGTGTTGTTATTCTAAGGTCACAAATTAATGCGATTACGTCATAGTTATATTTTCATATTAGACGCGTTTTGGCGCTAAAATAATATCATACAATGAATGTTCAGTCTACTCAAAAACAAAACGTTCTTCGGGATGATTTATTAAATTTTGAAAATGGAATTTGTTTGCATCGATATTAATTATTCCATAATTTATTTTCGATCCGAGCCAAGTTTTTAAAAATGGAATGTGATTGCAATACTTTTTAATTTCTAACCAACCTCTTTTAGAAATAACAATAGTTCCAAATGACATAAAACTCCATTACGAATACTATTTTAAAATGCTGCCTTTTTACTCGTTTTCTATGAAAATGGACAAACCTTGAATATATTTTTCTCGGGCGTGACTCGCCGGCAATATTGCATCTAGTTGAATCCAGTTAACTTCGCAGTAGAAATTGAAATTCCATTAAGGAGATTGCTTTTTAACGTGCCAAGTCTAGGCGGGGGTAATCGTTGTAGGTATTAATACTTATTAGGCTTTCAGGATTGCATTTGCATGAGTATTTTTTTCTGGAAAAAGTAATTTTACTTACCTAACTAAAAATTATTGTGCTTAAATATCAATGCTAAAACTTCGTCATAATAGTTTTCTAAAGGTAGAATATAGCGAAAGAAAACAATGGCCTCATAAAAAGTACATTTACAACCATTCAATGCTATACCGAAAACCAATCATGAATCAGTATCTATATCTAACGGTACCTATCTCCGTAAACGCACTCCCATGTACGAAAAAACCACGAGAAAATCTACGTGACGTAACACACGACCGATAGCCAATGGCGTATCGAACCTTTGCCGTTAACGGCCAACATAACAGGACCTCCCCTACCTCTCTGATCACTTGAATACTGGTAGCGTCTAGACGAAAGAGTTCGTTATGTCGAAGGTCAATACGAAACGGCGGTGATGTATCGAGAACGGAAGGTTCAACGCGATTGGTTGATCGGTTCCGCGCGATTGGATAGCACGGCGCACACTCGAATCGATACGTTCAGTTCGACGTAATCGATGTGTGTGTGAAACCTCCTTCGATAGGTATTTACGTTGTCGATTGACGTGTGATAATATTATGATGCAACCGTATTCGAATTTGGAACGTGATTGATACAGATTATTGTATTCGAAAGTTGTAGAGATTAGTGTTCAATTCGGTGAACACAGACAATCTCAAAATTGTTTTGAAAGTTAAATTGTGCGACATGCACAATGTTTGATCGGTTGCAGTCTTAATCTTAAACCAGAACAAACAGAAGTGAATACAGAACAATACAGATCATAACGTTCACTAAATATTGAAGTTTAATGTGACAAGCACAGTATTACACGTAGTGATTATTTCCTCTGTGAGCATTACGACCATAGACTTAGAAAATAGATTACGACTTAACTCATGGAACTAAGTATACATAGACAAACAAATTCTGTAAAGAGTTTCAATAGTGTATTTGTAAATACGTCGAAATATCAAAGCAGATTTAGATTTTTCACTGTGAAAATTTGATTTCTTTTCACTGGAAAAGAAACTTTACAAGTCATTAAAATTTATTTAGTAAGAAATGCCTTAACTTACCTATATTATGAAATGTAGAGACCTCATAGAAAGAAACTTCAATAATAAAGCTTTCAATAATTCAGTATTTTCAAGTTTTCTAAGAACATTAAAAAAAAAACATTGCAATTAATACAATTAACGTCAACCACGAAACGAATTGAAAAACGGCGCCATGTTGAAAAACGTTATTCCAACAAATTAATGCGTTCCATTTCATTTCGAGATGCGAAAAAAAAGTTTTACTTACAAATAAAAAAAACGTGCAGCCAACTCATCAACGGTCCAGCTATTAATAGAAAAAAGTGCGCAATCCGCAGTTCACTGTTCAGTGCCTAGTCCTACTAATATTTAACGAACTCTAGATAACGCAAATATATGCGCTTTTCCGTATACTTTAAATGGAAAAATATTTTTCCTACGTCGCACCCACGGTTAACGTAGCAAGAGTGGTAACTGAACTTTATTATTTTTCCACTGCAATGTAGGTATGTATTTATATTACTTTTTCTAATACATTTTTAAGGTACGTGGCGAGGACAGATTTTTGCGTCCAACAATTAGTATTTTTTTGAAATAATAATTATTTCTATTGGAAATGTTTGGGTTATTCATAAAAAATGTGTTTATGACAAGTATGTTATTTGGCGTTTGATGTGTTTTGAAAGTTTTGCTTTGATGTTAAAAATATTTTTTTTTTAATATGTAGAGGTATTATGATTATACAGTTAATATTAATTAATTAAAACCACGCAGTCTAATAGAAAATGATTAAAGCTTCGTGAATCATATTAAATAGTTTTACCATTTTATATTTTCTGCTTATAACAATTTGACCTTTGCAAATTATCTCTAGGTAAGACAATTTTATGTTTTGTCAATGTTTTGTCGTTTAGAAAACCTCGTGAGCAGTGGGGGAAAAAGGGTAGCGACATCTTTTACATAATTTTTTAAACAACACACAATTTGAGCTACTTTTTCACGTGAGGTCTATTGCTCACGGAGCCACTAGTTTAAATAAATAAAATAAATAAATAAATATTTGACAACATCACATACATTGCTCTGATCCCAAAGTAAGTAGCTAAAGCACTTGTGTTATGGAAATCAGAGACAACGGTGGTATCACAAACACCCAGACCTGAGACAATATAGAAAAGTTCATTTTCTACATTGACCCAGCCGGGGATCGAACCCGGGACCTCAAGAGATGGTGACGCCTTGAAAACCGGCGTGCAAACCACTCGACCACGGAGGTCGTCAAACAATCAAGTTTAAATATTATACTTAAGTTTATCATACAGTTTCTTGAGCAAACGAAATACCGGCTCTACAATCTAAACACTGAATTAATTAACAAAAAAAAAACGAGCAAAAAAGATATTCGAAATTCAAAATCATCCAGCATTCCATTAGCAGCTTAGGTATGTGGTTGTAAATGGCAGCTGTGAATTCTCAGCTACGCCGTTATGAAATCGGCCGATCTCGCTGCAGTAGATATTCGCTGTTCGGCCGAGCATCGCTCGGCGTATCTGCTGCGACACACTGGGTGCGACTTATTATAGTTTAAAAAGTTTAGTATGGTTCTGAACTGTCAACCACGTACCTTACGACGACTACGCTCCGTAGTACCTGACAGAACATAATTGACCACTGCCATTGACGTTGGAAGGGGGGGGGGGGGAGCAGACTAAACTATGTAGCGTCATCCATGTCTAGACCCTTCACAAGGAGCACTGACGTCACGGGAAAACGCTGGATGCAGGCAGCACAGGGCAGACCTTTCGTGGAAATCCTTACGCTATCCAATAGGGATGTTGACTAATGAATAAAATAACGAAATACTAATAAAAATCGTAAACATATTAAACTTTTAGAGTAGCTTGTATACCTCTTGGTTTTATATATTGCATATTATTTGTTTTATGACCCTTCAAAGTTGGGTTTTAATTAAAGTATACAATTTATTAAAATAAATGATACCTTTAATTAGTCCGTAAAATGTATAGCAAATTTGTCGAAGAAACCATTTTGATAAACACAATATTTAATATAGCTGCTGAACAAATTTCCTATGCGTTGCATACAAACTAGCACGGCGTGACGTCATAACGTGCGTGCAAGCCATTAGTATGGAGCGTTTTTGATCGAGTCCATTTGTGTGCATTTCACACTGTGATATCTCGGGCAGTTTTTATGCTAGCGAATTAATTCTTTTACCAATGTTTCTTTTTTTGAGAGGTAATTTATGTAACATAAAATAAAAAAAATAGTCAACATTTGTCGCATGTAATCTGAAAAAAAATCACGCTTACACGAAATGTGAAAAAAAACGTACGACTTTCTTCGTTTTAGCTCCCCTCGCTTATCACGCAAGGATACACGGCCTACGATACAGCGCTTGAGATCTTTTTTTTTTCATAAAATAGCATGCAATATTTTTTCAAAGTTAAAGGGGGGAGGCCTAGCTGGGTCCTGCGGATGGTATTTGATATAATATCGTACTCATATGTGTTTATTGCTTTGACCAAAATGTACAGAGGATGTTAATATCGACACTCAATTAATTAACTGTCAGAATCCATTCTCTTTTGACAGTGAATCGTGATAAACGGTGGTCATGCCAAGGGGGCATAAGTCGCTTCCCGCCAAAACATCAAGCAAAGCAAAGACTTTCAAACATTCAGCCTGAAACAAAAGCTTCGTTCCCAGTGTGTCTTGCACATGCCGTAGGTCCCGCACATGACGTTCGGCGCAGTCGGAATATGCTCGATATACGGCACGTCGGCTCCACTCGATCCCTGTGAAACATCGCCGCCGTAGCTGGCTCCCAGATCGATTTAAATTTCGAATGCAACAGAGGAAAGAGCTTCGCTACCAGCTTTGGAAGAAAACTGCGTTTTGAATTTGGAATGTGCATTCTATTCTTTTCAGTTTTCAATCTCTTTTACTTTTTTTGGATAGATTGACATAGACGAAGGAATTATATACAGCCAAAGTTTTTGAAACGATACCCAAGCGCAAAACTATTACGTTCATATTTCCAATATAACACATTTATTATAGTGATGCGCCATGAAAAATCCAGCTTGTGACGTTCAACTCGAATAAATCACACGTCTGCCGAGTTTCTATCATATTCAAATAAAATATTGGACTAATGGTAGTATTAAATTAAAATATTTCTGTAAATATGAATGCTGAAATATTAATGGAACAAATCAGTGCTTTTCTGAATGATGATCTTATAATTTTATTATTACAACGTATGTAAGAATTATGCTTCTGTTGATAATATGGAAAAGTATATAAAATTATGTAATAACCTACAAGTACACAGACAAAAATGTCTTTAGTCAAGGTTAAAATTTTTAATTTTCCAAATTAATAATACACTCGTTTTAAATTAAATTCTACATGGCTAATATTTCATTTTTAACAGCGCATTCAAATCAATAAGAAATACGTTATAGGCTGAATGAAAACATGTCTCTTTGCCCAGATTGATAAAGAAAAGAACAAACACAGTTTTTATAAGAAACTTACACTATCAACCTTAGACTAAAAAGTTCGACAGCAAATAAGTTTCAAACTACTCCCTAGTTTAACCTCAGCTACATACAACACAGCTATAAAATAAAAAACCTATGTTTTAGGCAGAATGTCTATGCTAACTGAATTAGAAACGCTACCTTCTTTGGTTTTGCTGCGTTCTTCTTCTTATCGTATGAGGATTAGTGGCCTCTAGTGTTGGAGTTTATCAAGCCGCCTGTAAGGCCTCTGACTTGGCTTAACGACTGTTGTCAGATGAGAACAGCCGGGACCGATGGTTTAACGTGCCCTCCAAAGCACGGAGGCGCTCATAGTTGTATTGCTACTTAACGGTCACCCATCCGACACCTGACTGAACTGAGCGTTGCTTAACATACGTGAGAGTACGATCAGTCTTTCAAGCTCCGCCATGAGCGCTTGTTGCGTTAGGAACTCCTTAGTGCCTGTTGCAGTTCTGTCTGAATTGGCTTGAGATCATCTGTACTTAAATATCTATGTGTGCGTGCACGGTAACCGCTTTTAGTTTCTTGCAGCCCTTCTGTCCACTATATATTGTGGCACAACCCTGGCCATTTTTATGAACTCCATAAAGAACACAACTTCCCGCGCGGTGCAGTTTGATTTTATTTAAAAACAAGGTGGGAATAACTCGCGGTTAGTCCGTTGGAATATTGAAAAATTTAAAAACGAGAAATTTTTAAAAATGGAACAATTTTATGTTCGGCCCGCGTTCCTTTTATGAACGGAGTTCGCTATGTGTGGCGCGCCGGAAAAATATTAAAATATTGCTCGGCGAAACGAATTTGTGTGTTACGATTGTTCGTGGGTGTTTTGTTTTTGGTACTTTCGGTTTACTGACCGATAATTTGAAGAAATTAGTGAAAAATGTGGTGACGATGTACCTATACCTTCTACTTACCCGTTATTTAGTTGCCAGCTTCATTTTGGACTTAATCAACTCCACTCGACGAGAATGTAATGGCAATGAGAAAATTTTACAGATAAAAAAAACTACGTTTTGTACCGCAAGCGTTTTGAAGTTGGTCACTTCTGTTGTGTACTTACATTGTTAAATTAATCGCATTGTACTTTTATGGGTGTGGATGTGAGTTGTCTTTGTCCTTGAGTTGTACTTGCATTTCTGTTTCCACGAAATATACAACTTTTTATAAAAAATACCCCTAACGCCAAATATGGTAAATAGGGACCATCAAACTGAACATCTTTTAAACATACTGACAGATTTCTATCTAGTCTTGACGAAGTATTACAAAATTTGTCTCGGATCAAAAATATAACATTAGTCGGAGATATTAATATTGCTATAAATAAAGAAAAAAGGGATTTAAACGCTGATCGCTATCTTAATCTTGTTGCTTTTCACGGTCTCTTCCCGGGACACACTTTTGTTACTCGAGATGCCAGTGGGACATGTCTTGATCACATAATGATAAAAACACAATACGAAGCAGTAACTATCGTAGTCCAAACGACATTAACTGATCATAAAACTGTAATCCTAAATATAAACACAAAATTGAAACGTGATTTGAATAATACTATTACTAAAGTAAACTATACACAACTTGATATAGATATAGCTAATATCGACTTCAGCATAATTTATGACATAAAAGATCCAAACCAGGCGATGACATATCTAATTACCAAAATAGAAGATGCAATAAATAAAAATTCAAGGACAGTGACGATATCTCGTAGAAAAAGAATAATTAAACCATGGATTACGGTTGGTTTACTAAGATGTATTAAAAACAGAGATAGGTTACATAAAAAATCCAAATCTAATCCAAACAATGAAGTGCTAAAAATAACGTATGCCAGGTACAGAAATTTTTGTAATAAAACTTTAAAGAACGTGAAAAGAGCATATGAGAAGCAACTTATACTTGATGCAGGAAATGATACAAAAAAGGTTTTTAATGCTATAAAAGACATCACACACTCAAACAAAGAAAAAAGATTTCCTGAGGAACTATTAACTTTATCGGATTCCCCTCAAGAATCAGTAGAACTGATTAATAATCATTTTGTCAATGTGGGCCAGTCTTTGGCTAGTAAAATAAATAACAATAAATGTGGTTACAATCCAACAAATACACCAGCTAAGAGTGAATCATTTGTCTTACTAGACACTGACTGGGAGGAGCTTGAATTGCTTATATCTGGCCTTAAGAATGACTGCTCGGTAGGGATAGATAAAATATCAAATAAAATATTAAAAAACCATAAACAAACACTAATACCTCCGCTATTATATATATTTAATTTGTGTCTGCAAACTGGTACTTTTCCAGATATACTAAAGAGATCATTAGTCTCCCCAATATACAAGAGTGGAAACAGATACAGTGTGTCGAACTATAGGCCCATTTCAATACTACCTTCACTTTCAAAGATTTTGGAAAAAATTATAAATAATCAATTAATAAATTATATTGAAAAGTACAACCTCTTATCAGACAAACAATTTGGTTTTCGTCGAAATAAATCAACTAATGATGCTGTGCTAAGTCTCACTGATTTTATTGCTTCATCCCTTGACAAAGGTAAAAAGAGTATTGCAATATTTTTGGATCTAGCAAAAGCCTTCGACACTGTGTCTGTCCCACTCTTGTTGCGTAAGTTGGAAAGCATGGGTATACGTGGAAATCAATTAAAAATATTTGAAAATTATTTAAAGAACCGTTGCCAATGTGTAAAGGTAGGCACGTGTGTCAGCAGCAGTCTTCCGATTGAGTACGGCGTGCCTCAGGGAAGCATTTTGGGACCAACACTCTTCCTTATCTATATCAATGGACTAACTGATTTAAAAATGCCACAGGGTGAAATTATCTCATATGCAGACGACACCGCTCTTGTCTTCTCGGACGTATCATGGGAAAGGGTTTTTCACAATGCACAAATTGGCATCAATATTGTTAGAGAATGGCTTGCTGATAACAAATTAACACTAAACCTTAACAAAACAAAATATATTATATTCTCAATACGACCACTATCCTTAACTGAAGAGTATAAAATTGTTGCTCATGACTGCTCCCTATCGAACCCTGAATGTACTTGTATGATACTTGACAGAGTGGATAGTATAAAGTACCTTGGGGTCGTCATAGATGCTCATTTGGACTTTCGAGAACATATAGAATTAGTAAGCTCTAGAGTACGCAGATTAATATATATCTTTAAGTGTATAAGGCATATTTTGGAACCCTACCGCCTAAAACAAATTTATTATGCACTGTGTCAATCCTTACTTAACTATTGTATAATAAGTTGGGGCGGAGCTGCAAAAACAGTGCTAAAGCGATTAGAAATAGCGCAAAGGGCAATACTTAAAATTTGTACATTTAAACCTTTTCTTTTTCCACCAACTGCATTATACAACCTTTGTGACGTTCTCACAGTCCGTCAGCTTTATATTCTTAACCTTATGATTCGACAGCATACTCAAATTGAATTTGACCCTTTAATACTAAATACTCGTAGGGGATTCACATGTAAACTCGATGATTGGTTTTGTACTGCTTTTAGTCATAGGTTTTCAAAATTTCTCGGTCCAATAGTATACAATCAAGTTAATAAAGTTCTAAACATATATCCATTAACTATTCCTAAGCTTAAAATTATTACATCTAAATGGCTCAAAACCCTGACGTATGATGAAACCGAAAAACTGCTAGAGGTTAGTAAATAAATAAAGGCTAGCTAAATAAACTCATTCTGTAACTGAAATACATTAATAAGTTCATATTTTATTTAATATTATATTACGTGCACACACATACATACACACTCACACACACACACACATACACACACACACACACACAAATACATGCTGGTAGAGAGAAAGGAACACAAGACTTTTTTATTAAACTCATTCTACTATATATGTTTCATTTAAAGTAGTTTCATAAAAAATGGACTTACATTGATCATGTCCAAGGGGTCTGGCGCTGTATGCCGTAATACAGGCTTACGCCTAGCTCGGCAGCAGATACTTATTTATGTTAACATTGTTAGTCCTAGCTTAATTAATTAAGTTAATAAACATGTAATTACTTATTTAATGAAATAAACTATTCTATTCTATTCTATCTTTTACTATGGGACCAACTCTGAAATCGCGAAAAAAAAAACATCTGTTTCATACAAAAATTAATAACGACAATATCAAAACGTATGAAACAGCTGTCTTTTTAACACCATCACATAATTAAGGACACCAGCCGATTTTCATACAAATGAAGTAACTTTGAAGCCTTGATTCTCCGCCAAGGATTGATCAGTTGTGATCTGATGATGGCTACCCAAGTAGTGAATGTAGGGGATCCAGATCGCTATACACACCCAACTGACATGAAGCATTCTAAGAGATCAGAGTTCTTGGATTTCCATAATTAATGTTCATGCTATTTATGCGGTTTTTACCCGACTGCGGGTTATGTATTTCGCGCGTATCTTGTAAGTATGTTTGTATGTAATATTCTTTATTACCTCATATCTCTCAAACGGCTGAACGGATTTCTATGATAAAGATATCGTTAGATTGGTCTTTTCAGCCCAAGTGTTCTTAAGAAGGTGGCGTTATAAAAAAACCAACATGGCGGCTGTACGGTGCTATTATACTTAGTGAAAAAAAAATTTTTTTTTAGAATACTGCAATATGGGTGTCAAATTAAAGGGCTTATTATAAGGATTTCAAAAAGGTATATCATGACCGTAAAATATAATAACTAAAAAGAGATAAATAAAAAAATCAATTAAAAAAAATAAAAAACCCTTCAATCATTCATAATGTCACTTTCTTTATGCATGCCTCCGACTGCATGTTATTATGACATGTTGCCTTTAATATTTATTTAATCTTGTTTCCATCTTTTCAGTCGACTTGTCTTTTTATGCAGGCGGGTTTTTTAATTTTTTTTTTTTTTTTTTTTAAACATCTCTTAGAATGCTGAAATGAAATCCATTTCGAAGGGTGTGCAATAAGGGACGCTAGTGCATAATATGAAGATCTACATCAAAATCCACGTAAACCAAATTCTTTCGTAGCAAAATATACAGTACGCAAAAGGTACTATAGGTACACAAAATATACAATACGCAAAATCTACATACGCGAAATGTACAATACGCAAAATGTACATACGCAAAATGTATACAACCGCTAGTTTAGCTATAAAACTAGCCAGTATATAAAACGACCAGCTTATTTACAGCTGGAGCAGCTCCTAAATATCATAAGCAGCTATCTAAAAAGATTTCTTCCATAACTCCGACACCATATCTCACAGAAATTGCGTCTCCATAACATATTCCGGGAAACTATAACCGTAAAACGGAAAATTTTGCTAACATCTGTTTAGGAGAAATTCAGTTACGATGGCCGTTGGCTGAGATTTAAAAGTGCAAGATGTATTTTATTTACATTTAAAACGTAAAAAACGAGAAACGTAACATTTTAAATAATAATTCACGGATTTCAAAATAGGCATTTCCTTAGAATAGAACACATCCTGTTTACCAAGCAAGATGGTGGGTAAATGCCTGCCGCTGCTACAATAAAAAAACAAAGGCATTTTTTATATAGGTATCATAAATTAGAATTTTCATTTTTTTATCTGCATACGATTTCAAATCTTAATTTTTAATGGCGAGTTTCGTTCTACGTTTGCGGTGTGGATTATGTAACTCATATTTGACTGTGAAAATTAATATACCTACATATACTGAAGGGTACTTAAATGTAATCCAAATAATTTAATATTAGGTAAGTAGAAGTTTACGATCAAAATTCAAAATTAATAATTCCCTTTTCTACCCACAAAACTATCCAGAAATAAAATAATTTGTTGTAAGTATTAAAACGGAATAGATTTTGGATAGAAAGCGGAATTAATTATTAATGGGTGAAAAAACTGGGTAGAAATACTGAATACATATTTCAAAATTCAACGTGCGAGCTTGTCGACAAAAACCTTAATAATTTACTTCCTTCTTTACTTCACAAAATAAAATCCATATTAAAAAATAATAAACAATATTTAAAAAACGTTGATAGGAAAATGTATATCAACCTCCTTTAAAAGAAAACGCAGTCTATTCCACTACGTTACAGTTCAGAAACTGAATAATGCAGATTATCTTTTCCAGAACGCTCGTCTATGGTTCGGTCGTTCTATATTCAAATTGGGCATCGCTATTGGCCGCTTTACACAGGATGAAATTCAGCACAGAAAGCGTTGCAGCGCTGCCGCTGCACAAAGAGAATTCAAAAACTTTGAGTTTGGAACGAGACGAGCGTGTGCGTCTATCTTTATAGATAACTGTTATCATGCTTTAGAAACTGCATGCTGATTTGCATGCTTCCTCACATAAGCTTTGTGTGAGTAACTTTGAAAAATAGAGAATTATTGAAACTTCGAACTAAATGGAAAATCGATCACACTGATTGTACTTAGGTAGATTTTAGTAAGAAAACTCACTCGGTATACCTGTTACTTCTGTTTTAAAAACAAAGCACTTTTCGTTAATAACTTTAAAATCTGTAGTCACTTATTTCATAATGCAACGAGATATCTTAGAAATGTAGTATGTAGAGATACTTAAAAATAATGGTTTAACCGCCTCTGACCCTTATAAGACGCAGAGGTCCTGGGTTCAATTCCCAGGAGATGGAGATGGGTACCTACATTTGTACTCGGTTTGGTTGGTGATAGGGTTTTTTTTAAGTCCGCCTGGCTAGCTACCACCATCTTACCTAAGTCTGACGTCATAACGACAATTTAAAAATTGTTGTGTTCGGGCAGTTAGAGGTAAAACAGCTAGTTCCTTAGTGGTGAGGATTCCGGGTCTAGTGCGCTTCCACCTTCGGCCTTATCGTCACTTAACATCAGGTGGGGTGAAGGCTAAGGGGGGAAGTACTATCCCGTTGTGTTAAAAAAAGTACTAACATCTGATTTTTACTTGAGCCATCCTAAATCAAATACTTTAACAGCAAGAAAATAACGCTTACGTAATTTTGAAGTGTTACATAGGGGAATAACGCAAACATCTACATCGATTAGTTTTTATTTACTCTTACAAGCAAATGAAAGAGATAAATGACGTATTGAGACTAATAGATAATGAAATAAAAACAAAATTAACAAAGAATAAATATCTATGAGCGCTTTTCAAAATGACAAAAAATCTGTAGGCTCTATTAGATGGCGTTGATCAAAAGGTAAGTGTCGAAAACGTAGGAAAACATTTTTAAGCACAGGCCCTTCAATTTTCAAAGCCAATTTTGACACTTTACTTGACCGTCAACGCCATCTAGTGAGGAAAATAGTTAATATTTTTTTTAAATGTCACTTTGAAAAGCCGTCATTATAAATAGCACCTTTAAAGTCGTAGAGTAAAGAGGTGTTTAGTGGATTTTCTTCTCTGTAAGGTGTCAGACAATATCACGTGAAGTAACGAGTGAAGTGTCAGTTTTGTGACGGTAAAAGATTGTGAACGTGTAGGTACAGTCAACAACGAAAGTTGCTTAACACTTTAGTACCTTGTAATAGCAACTTTTTGATAAATAAGTTCCAAACTGTAAGACATCCGTCAAAAAAGTTGCTAGAACAAAGTACAAAAGTGTTAAGCGACTTTCGTTGCTGACTGTACGAAAACATGTTTAGTAATCAAAGTAATTAATCACTGACACTTAATTTATTTTTTCAAATGAAATATTTTTGAGTTTTATGTCTCGTTGAAAATCCCTTAAGTAATGAATTAAGTAGCATTTTTCGAAAACATGTAAGTACATTTTGTTACCTACACATAAGAACGAAAACTTACGAAAAAACTAGTTTTAACATCCCTATATCAAAGCTATTCACAAAGCTGGCAATAAAACTCAATATTCAAGACACGGAAATTATTAAAAAAGGTTTAAAAACAAACAAAAACTCATTGCACCCTCTTTTGTAACGAAAAAGGTTATATGTCGCTTACAGTATTTAACCAAGTAGGTTTTAATAGAAAGAGGTTTACATCTGCACTCTTGAACTCAATTTTAATAAAAATAGGTTTTATACTAAAAACTTTCGCCGATACCGGCTTCTAATAATGCAGACCAGATTGCAAGCATGCACCTGGCCTTTTGGCACCCCGGGGCCGCCTCCCCTGAGCCATGGGTGGGGGGTGTGAAGCGATTTTTGCGAAATTATATTTATTTTATGTGAGCGTTGCGTTGCTTCGAATGGCGAAGCGAGCTCTGTTATAGGGTGAAAGAAGGTTATGTTTGCATTTTAGAACTATTTGGTGCTTTTAAGTTACGAATTTTGTTTTTCGGATGTTATTAAAAATAAAAATATTAAAAACACAACGTTGCCCTGCCCAAAATCGGGGGGCCGGCCGTTCGAAGAATTTTTAATTTTATTAGAAGGACAAGTGACAGAAAGATGGGAGTTTTTGGCGCCATTTTGTCTAGTTCAGTTCGGTACGCTAATTTAATTATTTACAAATTGTTTCATAGTAGATATTGTGTCCTGAAATTGGTGCAGTTTTATAGTACAAGTGTCTATCCATTTTCATGATTTATAAAATTCATATCTTTTAAACGGTCGAGATTTCAGGCCTCAAACTTAGTCAATCTATAAAGGTATTAGTCTAGATTCTATGATATTTTTCTACATAGTGGTTTAATGAAGTAGCAAAAATACTTATCTCCTTTCGATTACTAAATTTTACCTAAAAAGAAAACAGCAAACAGGACAAGCTAAATAAAACCGTTTAAAATAGCATTTTTGTTGCTTAAAACTAAAATTAAACTGATCAAGGTGGTACCTAAACTTCATCACCATTTGTCAGATTTGTCCAAATGCACAATATACAAAATACAGGCAACAGCCGCGGCAACATCAATCGAGAATGTATAGCAAAGACTAGGTTAAATAAAATACATCGTTTTGACCGCAAGTGCTTTGAAGTTGGTCACTTTTGTTACACATAGGTAGTTAAACTAATCGCATTGTTACTAGTTCGCTAGTCACACTAAAATCCCAAACAAGATACTTACTTATTAACAAAAGACAACCTGTAAATACTGTTCCCTTACATTTACGAGTAACCAAATTAAAACAAAATTCCCAACTACATATAAAAAACCTGTAAGTACAATTCGAAACAAATTAATTGCACAGCATTCAGTATTCCGAGAATATCGAAGCACCCGCAAATAATACACCCACACACACAAACATCGTACCTCTATATACCACTAAATCGACTACATAAAATTCATGTATAAAAATGTCAATACACGCGCACTAACACAGCTCAGTACAAAACACAACACACAGACTAGCCGCACACATAGACAAGTACTATTTTGTGATCTTTCACTGCACACAGGGAGGTTGTATTTCAGTTCAGCTGGGAGGTGGTTTTTTCTGGGGGTGTTGGGGGGGAGCATACATTTTCAGGAAGGCTACGGCGTCACAGGGCGTCTTTCAGCGTTCCGAACTCGCACACATCGGCGACTATCGGAGGAATGAAGATGCGAAGAGCTGCCACAGAGTGGATGAGAGTGCAGAGTCATTATTATCTTTTTTGAAAAAAAAAAAAGATATATTACAGGGTAATTTTGCGGCCCCTTTACAAAATCAAATATAAGTTGAAAATGACGTTGAAGGAAGTAATAAAAAAAAGTTAATGAGATAATTATGAATTATTTCTTTTTAAATTTACAGTTTTCAGCCACTTTTCGCCTTTCAAACTAGCGCCGCCACCACATGTGTTTTTATTACTCGTAAACCAAGTCAATATTTAAAAAAGCTCATGTAATAATCTCTTAAATTGTCTCTAAAATTTTATGAATAACTCTTCAACAGTTATCATAAACAATAAAATATGTATTTGTAGTTAGGTACGTTTCCGCGATTCTGCTTATGCTACATTTTATAATTACTTTGGAATTAAATCAGTGTTAGAAAGACTATCATTGGGTTTGTTTCGTACATTTACTTTCCCTTACAAATCTTCTCGCACTCATCTTATAAATTGTAAAACCCCTCTACAGGCGGTAATCCAGATTGTAACTACACAAACAAAATTAGGAAAAAATCTCGCCTCGCACTTTATATGCGCTGTAAATAGTAAAGGTGTTCTTGTTCCAATGCGTGTACGCGCGGAAACCAAAGACTAGAAGTGTGATATGAGATCAGTCTCTGTTCGAACTATCGCAGAGTTGTTCTGTGCAATCGGGCGCAGATCAGCGCGGTGGGTGGTGGGGGAAGTCTCCGTGTGTGCTCGGAAAAATGCCTTATGGCCCGGCCACCGCCCGGCTTAAGTTTTTCAGGCGCTTCGGTGTGTTCGCGCGATTTTAGTATTGCTTTGTAAAGTGAGTAACTATCTGTATGTATTGGTTGACTATGTTGTGGTTTGGACATTTGATAAAATTTATAATTATAGTTTATCGAATTTACAACTGTCTGTCATTTTCATTAAACGAAGTATAATGAAAAAGATGGATTTAATAGTTAACTTCTGATTTTATTACGATTATACGTAGTTTTTCGACGTATTCGTATTTCGTTTATACGAGCTCGGTGGCGCAGTGGTTTAGCGCCTGGCCCAGCGATTGCGGAAGTTAAACAACGTTCGCATGGGTCGGTCATGGGATGGGTGACCAAAAATTTATTATCTCGAGCTCCTCCGTGCTTCGGAAGGCACGTTAAGCCGTTGGTCCCGGCTGCATTTGCAGTCGTTAACACCCACCAATCCGCATTGGGCCCGCGTGGTGGGTTATGGCCCATCCTCCTTACCACGCATAAGGAAGGCCTGTGCCCCAGCAGTGGGGACATCAAAAATGGCTGATGGACATAGGTATGTATTTTTATAAATATAAAAAGGGGATATCTAAGGGGATAGGGTTGACTGGGAGAGAATGCCTTTTTAGCATTAAGTCCGCCATTTGCTGTATTTTTATATATAAGCAATAAAGATTAAATAAATAAATTAAAAAAAAATATCTGACACCACTTTGACTTAACTAAACAACCGATCATATTTTCATTTCATTTCACATCCCACTTATTATTATTCCTTACTCAACCCACAACAATAATATCATTTCAAATTCCTTATTCATCCCAAAAGTATTCCTAACTTAACCTATCACGTAAAACCACTCAAAAATTTAAGATTTATGTGTACGGTCTGAAAAAGGTTGTGTTGTGTTATCCTAAAAAAAACGCAAGTATTAAAGTAATTTGAATAGCTAATGAATAGATTTATTTGAACTTATCGAGAAAATTATGTTGGTAGAGGCTCAGTTACTGAAGATTATTGGCAATCTCGAACTCAAGACGTTTGGATGGATGCCAGAACAACTCGCCGTGATACTGACAAAATCAACTACTGGCATAGAATAAATATGCTACTAGCAAGAAAATATAAAAAGACGCTCATGGGCAAAAGGTTATTTTATAAGGGTGGCCCCAGACCTACCGGTTTCATTACTTTGCTTTGCTGTTCTACTTTGCTGGTTAGACCGTCGGCCAACCAGGGTCATTTTCAATCTATCGCATATTGGGACCAGACCAAATTGACAAGATAGCCATTAGCTTGGTGTTATCAACTATCATCGTCTGGGTTGCGAAGTAGGAAGCCTCGGGAGATATGCCACCCTGAACATGGTCTCCGATTGCTATAAATAAATCGATCGCATATTTATATAAATGGTCGTGGTGGGTGGCAAAAAATATATAATCGATCGCATATTGATATAAATGATATCAATATGCGATAGATATAAATATATTTTTTTGCAATCGGACATCATTGTATGGGAGGCCATATGTTCAGAGTGGCATATCTCCCAGAAGCTTCCTACTTCGCAACCCAGACATCTTGCCAATGTGGTCTGGTCAAAATATGCGATAGATTGAAATTGAGCCTCTTGACCGACGGTCCATTGCCGTACTGCAAAGCAAAGAAATGAAACTGGTAGGTATGGGGTCAGCCTAAAGTAGATGATTACCTACCTGAAAGACCAAAATGCGTGGAATGTAACACATAACTTGCTTATACTTTGTTGTTAATAATCCCTGTTGTGCAGTACAACAGGAATTATTAACAACAAAGTACTTACATTATATTATATTAGGTATAAGCCAGAGATTGAATGAGCAGTAGAAATAGAAATAGAAAAGAAGAGCTGTAAGGAACAGAGTTTTCAGTTTCAGAATTTCCATACATTTTAATGCTTTTTACGCGGTTTTACAACCTCTTAAAACTTGCCAGTTTTCTGAATGGCTATCAATGCATCTCTTTTATTTGCTATACTTACAGTGAGAAAGAGATGTAACTATGGCAATCTCCCAGATCAGTAGCGATCTGGATCTCCTCCATTCACTCCCTGGATAGATTACTATCATCAGATTACAGCTCGATCAATCCCTGGCGGAGACCCAAGGCTTCAAAGTCACCTTGTTTGTACGAAATGTGGCTGGTGTAATATTCGTCCACTGTATGTTAAAAGCCACGGGCAGCGAGCGACGGCCGGTTGAAAATTAAAGCCTACTTCGTGCCAATCCCTATTAGCTGGGTAGGAATCGGACCTATAAAGTGTAGTGGGTACGTACCTACCTTAAAAGTGTAGCTACGAGTATAAATAGACCTTAAGGCTAATTTTAAAAGGTATGCTCTTTAGAAGCATGCTGGAAAGTATGCTTGAGTGTACCAGTACCAGATAACGCCGCAAAATATGGCACCGACTGACAAAACAAAAAGCGATTCGAAATTTTGAAATTCGAATTCCCAACCTGCACTATCTTTTGTCTAATTTCAATATCTATCGCAATCGCTTTTAGGATGTAACACATTAATGCTTCTTTTTGGCACAAATAAAAACTTAACAAAGAAATGCAGCAATGTGTCACATCCATCTGTCAAATGAAAGCGATTGCAATAGATTTTGAAATTACACAATAATAATTAGCCCCCGTATTATTTGTGAGGGTAAAACTTGTAGGTAATAGTGAATCTTTTAGCTTGTCGTATGATTTTTTTTGTGGCTACAACTTTACGTTTTCTATATAAAAATATGATTCCCGCAAACCATGTTTTCCTATAATGGACCCTTAATTATAGACACTTGTTTAAAATTGTACTTTGTGACAATAGAAAGCGTGTGTTGCAACCTTTTGTCTCACTGTCATAATTATGTTGCGATATAATATGTTTTATGTAACTAAATATGCTTATTGTGCTGCTTTAATATACCTACAAAGTGTAACAATAGTACATTATGAGACAAGTTAGCTTAGGTTGCTCATTGCACACAAGGCCCGCCCGAGCCGCAGGCGAGGGCGTAACTCAGCCGAGTGTGCAATAAGCAAGAGCTCATGAGTTTCATACGACGTTTTTCAACACATTTGCGAGGAAAAAACAAAGTAATTTATTTACCACACAGCAACAAATACGACAAAAACAAAATATGATAATTATGGGAAAAGGCGCGCAGGTTTTTTTTTGTTTTTTTCACACGCCCAACGCAAGAATATTTTGCGAACAAAGGGGTGAGTAAGCATACAGCCTACTTCAAAATTATAATTTTAAATGATAAAATGTAAAGATTTTCATATTTTATAACAAAATATTGTGAATTATGAATAATTTGATAATAATAAATATTTGTTAAGTCAAACAAATATTTATTATTATCAAATTATTCAGGTCTTACACATTTATTTATTCCAAAAATGTATATGAATTTTCAGCAGCAGTAAAGGCCTATGAAAAGCTTTTGGATATTAGTTTTCAATTCAGTGCCTTAGGATGGGTAGCCGAAGTATGTCATGCTCTCTTTAATCATTTCTGTGGTGGTGTCGTGTGGGGCGGGTCGTTACGTTCCCTCAAATATGGTTGAGCGAAGCGATGGCTAGTCCACGCGTCATGCTCGTGAACGGGTGCTGCCAGTGGGAATGGGTCTGCTTCTGAGTACCTTGATTGAATTGTAAGAATTGCGTTTTTTTATTTTTATTATTATTTTTTATGTCTTGTATCAAGTGTTTTTTGGTAAATTTTGCCTACTTAGGTGCACTTTCGAGCAGCAGACAGAGTGATTACAGATTTCTCAACTAGTTGAAAGTTATTTACACTCACTTATTACAATCCCTTTATTTACAATCACTTTATTTACAATCCGATATGTTGTAGGTATTTAATTTCAACCTACCTACCCATTGTGTGCAAACTTTTGTTAATAATAATTATTGTGATGGAAAATGACCTCACTTTAAATGTGGAGCTCATTTTTCAAATGTTGACGACTCTGTATGAAATATACAGGGAGAAAAAAGCAGCCCTTGACGAGTTTCTTGCCGGTTCTTCTCGTTACAAGGTCTTCCGCTCAGGGTTTGCGAACCGATCGCGTAGCTTCTTTGACATTCACAAGTGCTTGTAACAGCCTAGACTGAATAAATTATTTTGTTTTTTTTAATACAATCAGAATAGAACACCCAGTAAAAATCCGATTCGCGTCACAAACAATGGGTAAGGCTCGCGACATATGTAGCGACAAACTATGCAACGCTCAAAGCGCGAAGTGGAGCCCTCTTTATCTAAGAGGCGTCGCGTCGGGAGGGACAAGTGCATCTCAAAGAAATGCAGATTTTACGTGTCGCTACTCTTTGGAAACGGGAGGTGTGGGGGTACGGTGCGCTAGAAAAAATATTTTTTCTTTTTTTCGTTTCCTTTTTTAACATTGAAGATGTTATGTTTTCGTGATAGAGTATTAGTGCCCTTATTTATGAAATTGTGACATTTGCCTGTAGTTTCACAGATATGAGAGGTATGGTGGTAGGTGAAGCGGATGGGCTATAATGTCAAAATGTGCGTCTGCCGGAGGGCTTCAAAGTGCAATTTGAATTCCCAAAATCGGTCGGTAACTTTTTGAGATTTTCCAAAAGTCAAAATTTCAAAATTTTTTCGCCGACTTGTTGATCGAAGCTGACTATAAGATCGAGAAATATTTTTACCGTTAAATATAACGTTAAAATATATCGGTAAATTTACCGGTAAAAATAACGTTAAAATATTGTACCGGTAAATTAACCGTTACCTCGATATAAATTATTATTATTGGAGTTTGCGACTTTATTATAAAAAAAAATATCGGTATTAAAAAGGTTAAATTACGAGAAGCTAGGTATACCTAAACAAGTAAATCAATCGCATAGAACTCTATGTAAGTGGCAAAGTCGCATTTGCGGGCAGATATCGGAATGAAAATAACGTTATTTTTTACGTTTTTTTAAAAAAGTAACGTTATTTATTGAATTTGAAGTAACGATACAAAAGTAACGTTATTAATAAAATACGGTAAGAAATAACGTTACATTTTAAAATAACGAAATCAATCCCTGGTTTAAAAACGCGTTTGTAACCTGTGATAAAATGCATCGCGAAAGTTTTAAAGTGTGTATATTTATTTACTGTTATTATGTTATTTTACATATTTTTTTCTTTGCTGACGCTCCATTCCAAATATGACACTCATTATGAAGCAAGAGGAGGATTTCTCTTAAATATGTCAAATGTAACGTCAACGTGTCTCCGGTGATTCGTTTGTACAGATCATACAACAATACTGTTTGGTAGAGGTCAAGAATCTTTTTTTTAATCTTATAGTAGAGGTCTTATATTGCATACCAACGGCTGCCCACCGTTACTGCCTTTCAGAAGTGACAGACTTATGTTAACTCTCTTTACTATTGAAGGGCTAAATGATGCCACGGGTCTCGTACTGATGTCACATGACGTAAATATAGGTAACCTTAAAATATAGACCGGAAGTGAAGAATTTTCTCAAGCTTCCGGTCATTTTATTTGCGATAATCTTCTGATCCTCGCTCTGCACAACATTTCTAACCGTGTGCCATGCATGCATATGACGTAGTCAATATTGTCGCGGGCTTACGGGCTAAAAGGACCGAAATGATTTTTTTCCACGAGTTGTGTACTCTACTTTTTACCATTGACTGCGAGAAAATAAATAGCAGTCCTATTTATAGTTATTACATTTAATTATACAAGGTGTATTTGTTACCTCTCTCCAAATTTTAAGGATGTGTTCAGTCTATGAAACTGAACTACTTTCTCTAAGAAACATAGGGGCAAATATGTAAAAAAAATGGCTTTTCATACAAATCAAAAAAATCACGTGATCAGTTTAGTATGGGATGACCAAAAATTTTTGGCGTATTTCGACACATGTTTCATGGAGAAAGTTGTTTAGTTTCATGAACTGAACACATCCTCAAAATTTGGAGAGTGGTTACAAATACACCCTGTATAAGTAACCGGTAAGTAATATAACATTAGCAAATAGTGAGATGAGAAGTTTTCTAATGACATAAAGCAACCACGATTATAGAATAGAATGAATAGAATAGAATAGAAAAATGTTTAATCAGCAAAACAGTTACAAAAAATATAAAATCGAATCGAATCATCGAATTTACACATTTTTTGCTGAAACGGTCATCATCATCATCTCAGCTTGTGCCGCTGCCTGAAACAGTGGCGCTGGTTTTCAGATGTAACTGTGATGGTGACAATAATTATACAATTATTTTCTTATAGTCAAAACTACATATTAATTATTATTCAAAATATCTAGGTATGCACTATGATATAGGAAAGAACCTTTGGGTTCTACTAAAAATTATTATATTTTAGTACATAGAGTTTGATATTGTTCGAAAGCTGTATTTCTTACTGATACACGACAAATATGAGAAATTACTAAGTAAAATCGACAGTAAAGTCTGTATGCTGACTATTACAGATTTCTAACAATATCAAAATCAAATAAAGTCAGAAATAAAAAAAACCTTTCAGAAATTAGCTCGTTTGTATGGAAAACTATATAGGGGTTTGGTAATAGCCTTATAAAGCCGAATATGGTGGATAGGGACCATTAAACTGAACAACTTTTACTATGGGACCAACTCTGAAATCGCGAAAATAAAATCAGTTGTTTCATCCATTTTGATATTTTCGTTATTAATTTTTGTATGAAACAGCAGATTTTTTTCGCGATTTCAGAGTTGGTCCCATTGTAAAAGTTGTTCAGTTTGATGGTCCCTATCCACCATATTCGGCTTTGTAAGGCTATTACCAAACACCATGTATAGTGGTACCTATTTTCTTTTGAGTAAGTAGTAAATATTCGATCATCTATTAGGAGAAGAAGTAACTATTTATCCAGAAATTAATGTAATTATGTAAAAAGACATTTTAAGATCTTATCAAGTACCTACCTATATCTATATTAAATTGGTTCACACGGTTATCAAAATTGAAATTGATAAATGAATCCTTAAAATGGTCATTCATTCAAATACCGCAGATATAGTCCGATAGCGGCCATATTGTACAGTGCAGGGGTGCACTCTACAATTTACTGCCTTTACGCTATTTTCAATTAAAACCTTAATGGCTCACGGTCCACCGATGCTCCGATTGTCTAATAGTAGATACTTATGGAGCTGTTACAACCAGGGGCCTTACTATGAGCTCTTATAGCAGGGCTTATATTGAACTACCTTACAATTTCGTACTATGTCCTCCACGGTTAGTATGAAAGCAGGCCTTAAGCAGTCCTGTTTAAGGCCTGCTTTTGAACAAAACGGGTTCTTATTTGCTAATGGTAAGCCCCCAGGGCTACTATTGTCTAATTTTAAAAATCTATCGCAATCGCTTTCATTTGACAGATGGATGTGACACATTGCTGCATTTCTTTGGTAAGTTTTTATTTGTGCCGAAAAGAAGCCTCAATGTATGACATCACATCCTGAAAGCGATTGCGATAGATTTTGTAATTAGACAATAAGCCCCCTGCGGTGTCTCATCCATCTGTCAAATGAAAGCGATTGCGATAGATTTTAAAATTAGATAATAAGTACCTAGGTAGTTCATTCAAAGTCAACGTCAAATCAAAATGTCTTCATTCAAGCACTTTTGAATCGTCTATATTTTCCTACCACCCGTTCCAGACTTTTTTAACTGACAAAAAGAACATTTAAGTTTATAAGTGACTTATATTACAACTTGAAATTTTCTTGATCATGTTTTCACCTTCTTACGTCATAATTAGTTGATCCTGCAAAATGACTGAAAATATCAGGTTCAATTTAATTCACGTATTTGCAAATTAAGTGTACATTTTACCAGATTTTCTATTGTATCTGGTTCAAAAGGCAGTGGGGTCACAAAATACATAGGTAGTTAATAGGTAGGTAAAAGTTTTAGGAGGTATTGGTGGTTTTATAAATAAATAACATTTTGGTAGGTACTACCGCTATTCTTAAATCTTCTTAGTAATGTAACTTTAGTAAGTACGGTTCAAATTGTACTCACAACTATTGTTGACTTAACTCACTCACCTGATACTTCGGGCTTATGAATGTGAAAGTTTTGAAATTTGTATGTTTGTTACTCAATCAAGCAAAAATGACAAAAACTGATTTGGATAAAAGGCACATACCTAGATAGTTATAACCTGTATTTAAACAGAATACTTTTTATCCCTGTTAAAGGTTTCCTATAGATTTTCCTCCTCTCTACGCGGACAAAATAGCGGACGGAAGCTAGTATAAAGATATTATTGGTACGGTATCCTATCACAGCAATTTTTTTGTTACGTGATATTGATAGTTTCAAATGTACCAGAAACTACTAAGGCTGAGTTGCACCATCTAACTTTAACGATAACACAATTTAAGCACAAGTTAGTCAAAAAAAGAGGTTGCCGGCCAGCATGGTGTCCTTTGAAAAGTTTGACGTGACAACTAGGTAGCATTATCACTTATGAAACATCCAAGATACAGCAGCGCGTCGAGCATGTTCGCGGACGCCCGTACACCGGACTTTTATGCTGTTATGAGAAAGCGCATAGCTTCGTTTTGGACGAGGATATGCCTTTCTGGTAATAGCATAATTAGGGCCGTAAGTCGGGGATTGGACAATCCACTATATAAGTACTGGATTTCGGTGCATCGGAGCGATAATAGAAAATAATGTTTAAACTTTTAACTTTTAATGTAAAAATTACTGAATTATTTTATTTTAATTTTATTTATGTGTAATTTTGACTTTTAATTTGGATTTATTTTGTATTTAACTTGAATGTTTATTGGGTTTTTTATGCCTTTCAATAAATCATTATGATTATTATTATATAACTATAACTTTGACAGCGTTTTGGTGCAACTCACACTAAGAAATGTACTAAATAGAATAGAATAGAATAATTTATTTGCGAATACTGAGTATACGAGTTCGACTGTGAAATTGTTTGCAGTTTTCTCGGTAAACCCAACTCTATGTAATTCCCTCAAACCCCCGACCATCGGAATTCGTACCCTTTGTAAAAACTTGACTTTAATCGTTTCACATCAGATCGGGTAATGTGCGAAGTTTCCCAGATATCCCCAGATATCCCCGGATATTCCCAAATATCCCCAAATGATCGGTCCCGGGACACTTCGGTGCATTCGCGTTTAACTTTGGACTAATTGAAATTAAAGAATACGGCCATTTCGCAAGCAATTTGAAATGGAATATTGTTTTAATCATTTGTATTTAGCGATATTGCGGGTTTTGTGGGTATTCTTCGTAGTAAAATGTAGTTAACTTTAGGAAAAAGTATTATGAATTCATTTGAATTGATTAATGACTTGCCTTTTTATTGTCGCTTCTTTTTGGCATAAATAAAAACTTACCAAAGAAATGCAGCAATGTGTCACATCCATCTGTCAAATGAAAGCGATTGCGATAGATTTTGAAATTAGACAATTAGCCCCCTTTTTCCTATAAATTAATAGTAGTATGGCTTAATAGGCACTCGTGATTATAATAATGAATATTATTTGAAAAAGATATTTTTCGAACAATAAAGCGGGAACAATACTTTTTTCGAGATGGATTACCTTATGTCCTTCTCTGTACTCCTGAGAACGTGTATGCAAAATTTCATGATGGTCGGTTGAGTAGTTCAGGCATGAAGGAGTAACAAACAAACAAACTTACATACAAATATCGTACAAAACAAATAAACAAATATCGTTGTAGCCTTATTATAATATTAGTAAGAATTACTCCCCAATCCAAAGCTGGCTATTTTGATATGATTATTGTTTTGTCGAAATATTGTTTATCTCTACAACGTGTTACAAAAATACCCCTAATGTAATAAGTGGCGCAGTGGTTTAGCGCCTGGCCCAGCGATTGCGGAAGTTAAGCAACGTTCGCAAGGGTCGGTCATGGGATGGGTAACCAAAAATGTATTATCTCGAGCTCCTCCATGCATCGGAAGGCACGTTAAGCCGTTGGTCCCGGCTGCATTTGTAGTCGTTAACACCCACCAATCCGCATTGGGCCCGCGTGGTGGGTTATGGCCCATCCTCCTTACCACCCATAAGGAAGGCCTGTGCCCCAGCAGTGGGGACATCAAAAATGGCTGATGGACAATGCCGAATATGGTAGATAGGGACCATCAAACTGAACTTTAGTATGGGACCAACTCAAAATCAGCTGTTTCATACAAAAATTAATAGGTAACGAAAATGACAGTTGATTTTTTTTCGAGATTTCAGAGTTGGTCCCATAGAAAAACTAACATTAATAATATTGCTGGTGATGGTATACGGTTCGGCATTTCGACGGTCAAATACCTCCATAACAATAAATAAATTAAGTAAGTAACTTAGCTATTTGATAATCATAATTTACATTTACAAAAAAGCCATAAAAGCGCCCTACTTAAACTCCACCAAAACCCATAAGCAAATAAGCCATAACAAACGCATGGCAATGGATCCCTTAATAAAACTATGGTTAACAATGCTATGGCCGCCGATATAATACGTTAAAAAGAAATTATGTATATTAAATTCTCAACTGACTTTCTTATCGACATCGGAAAGTATTGGTAGAGCGACCGGTGCAATTTGATACTTGGTGTATGTCCAACAGCCATTTTTGATGTCCCCACTGCTGGAGCACAGGCCTTCCTTATGGGTGGTAAGGAGGATGGGCCATAACCCACCACGCGGGCCCAATGCGGATTGGTGGGTGTTAACAACTGCAAATGCAGCTGGGACCAACGGCTTAACGTGCCTTCCGAAGCACGGAGGAGCTCGAGATAATAAATTTTTGGTCACCCATCCCATGACCGACCCTTGCGAACGTTGCTTAACTTCCGCAATTGCTGGGCCAGGCGCTAAACCACTGCGCCACCGAGCTCCTTATTGGTGAGAGATACTTGTAGCTCTAAACCAAAAAAACACGTTATTATAGTAAACTAGCGGCCGCCCGCGACTTCGCCAGCGTGGACAGTTATTTTTTCTATCCCTTGGGATTGGGAACAGTATTTCTTTGTATTTATGGAAGGTATGTCCTTTTTGGTCCCCCTGACAACGTGTATGCAATCCTTCCGCCTTCACTTCTTAACTACTCAACCGATCATGATGAATATTTGTAAACACATTCTCAGGAGTACAGAGAAGGACATAGGGTACCTTTCATCCAGAAAAAAAAACTGTTCCTAAGCACACACGCAGACGAAGTCGCGGGCGGTCGCTAGTATTTTATATACATATAGATAGAATAAAAGATATTATTATTATTATTATAATGATCGGTTTTCCCATGAAAATTTTGTTAATACGTAGAAACTTTTACCCTCCTCCCGAGTTCTCGACTCAGATAAAGTTACTCTGTCCATCGATGTATCTACATATTTGTTTGCTACTTACTGTATACAACTACCAATTTTAGTACTTATAAAAATAGATTGGACCGTGGGAAATAGGCAATTTTTTATTCGAGAAAATTAATATAGAAGGCAATGAATTAAGATAAAAAAGGGACGTACTAAAGGGTATCTGGAACAAAGTCTACATAAATATAGTAAATAAATTAAAATAGTATCAAGTTCTTTTAATCGCCCTCCATGACACGTTATATCGCATGCGAGTAACAATCTAATTACAACCCGCGGGAATCGAACCCGCGATCGAGCGATAGTGGCCGATTACCGCACCGGCCGATCGGCCCTAACGCCCCGTCAGGGGGCCCGGTAAACTGTCGTTAAAATTGAACTAGTTAGATGGTTAATTTGACGTCTATTTTTGTGGGTGTGTTTGATTAAAAGGAATAATACTGATTATAGGAAACAATAGAGTAGACGTTTACAGTATGATCTTTTGATACAAGTGCTAATTGACCAAGCGACCGCAAAGTGCGAGCGAAGCGTCTCCGTTTCAGCTTGGGCAAAAATGCTTTCGTATGTCTATCTCTGTTCTCCTCTTCAGGTTGTCTGTCTACAGCTCACAGAACCACTAGTAAGTATAGTTTCTAAACCGATGACTTTTTTCAAGCACAACACTTTTTTTACATCTACAACGGTGATGATTGGCCTTCTTCTCTCCTGATTTAAACCTGATGATAAGATTGAAGATCGAAGCGCACTGCACCCAGGATTATTAACCACTGAGGAGCTGGCTATCTTACCTCTAAGTGCTGGAAGTGGAAGTTCTGAAACAGAACAATGTTACATTGTTGTTATGGAAGGGTGAAGAAGGGTGGTAGCAGCTAAGTAAACAAAGAAAAAAACAAAACACTAAATGCGTTTCCGAATATGGCCAAGGGGCCGTATCAGCTAACGCTCTGAACCTCGGCAAGTCTGCCGGGCTTCAAATTAAAACAGATAAATCGAGCCCCAATCGGGCCAAAATGGCGAACCCCAATTCATGATGTCACACGAACTTCGATATCACAACTTCGGCAAATAGTAGGAAATAGTACGAAATTCCTAACTTCGATTTATCTGTTTTAAGTTGAAGCCCAGGGGGTCAAGTCTGCTAATGTTTTCGTCAAAATTGTAGTTTAATGGTGTTTGAATGGTAATGCTTTTTGACACAGTTCTTGTTCTTGACACGAAACACATTGTGTTTCTTAAACTCATAACGGAAACACCATGTGTTTCGGTTTTGGATTTAAGAAACAAGAACTTTGTCAAAAAGCATTACCATTCAAACACCATTGAACTACAATTTTGACGAAAACATTAGCAGACTTGACCCCCTGCAGACCCGCCGAAGTTTGAAAAGTTAGTCGGTAGGGCTAACGGTCAAAATGGCAAATCCCAATTCATGATCACACGAATATCGAATATTTGGAAGATCCAAATAACTTCGGCAAATAGTACAGTACGAAATTCCTTACTTCGATTTATCTGTTTTAAGTTGAAGCCCGATGGACACGCCGAAGTTTGAAAAGTAAGCCGGTAGGACCCCAGAACGACAGACACAAACTTTATAGTAAAATTCTTTGACACGTTATTTAATAACTAGACTTTTTGTCAGTGAGGTATATCCGTATAAATGTATCTTCCTATACCTCACTTATCTGTTCTCCATCGATATGAACGATAACAATGAAATATAACAAAAGCTCCAAAAAAAACCTAATCAAATTCAAATTATCAAAACTAAAGTTTCTTCAGAAAAAGTGGTCAAACGTGGTCAGTAATTAACAAACCGAATTCGCTGCTATTGACCTCATACAACCATTGTCATTCCACCAAAAACTAACGTTAAACAACAATAAACTCTAAAGCTTTTCTAATAAGACAGTTTTTATGAGCTGATCAATCGCAACTCCTCAAAATACCCTTGAAGTCCCATAAACGAATTTCAGCTTTAAGCTTATGACTTCAAAGTTGGGTTTTCTTTGTAGTTCCGGTTGACTGGTCGTCACGTCTGGGTGAACAGGTGTGAGGTGGTCACCAATATTAACGTAATTAAAGGTATGTGTGGACGAGCTGCGGTTTGTTAAAGGAAATGCTTCAAAAGAGTCACAGGCTGTGACCGACTGATAAAGGAATAAAAGAACGAGTCATGCAGAAATTGGAAAGTTCAATTGTTTTATTTCAATAGTCAATAGTTTATTTGCTTAAAACATGGTAAAAAGTTGTTACAGTTATTGGTAGATCACATGTTTTGCTAGTAATAAAAGTAGCATGCAAATATGAATAATAGAAATAGAAATTAACGATCTAAAAATATTAAATTAAATACAATTCGATGTCAATAAGCATTTAAATTAATTAGTACCTACATACAATTTGTTTTCATGTCAAAAAATGATTGAACATCATAAAAGTTTTGCTCCATAAGCCATTTCAACAATCTATTTTTAAAATTACTTGTGCTAAGCATCTTCAGATTTTTTGGGATTTTATTGTAGATTTTGATACACATGACTAAGCAACTTTTGGGATATTTTTTCGATCGTGGGACATCATTACCTATTTTTACCTATTTACCTGTTTACCTATTTGAATGTTATAGAAAACTCTATGGTTAGCTTAGCTCGATAGCAAGTCGCGACACGATAGAGACACGCAGCTCGTTGAAATCATTTTCCTGAATCCTTCGGTAAAAACCCCATTTGCATATTTTAAAGCTTTTTTAATGAGGGAAATATTTTAAACAAAACTAACTGCATCGTGCGACTTTATCTGTATAATTAGATTTTTTTACAATTTTTTTTTACAACTTTCTTTACTTATGTCCATCTTTGAGAATAGAATAGAATAGAATCATTTATTTGCGAATACTGAGTATACAAGTTCTTATATAAGTACAAAAAGAATACTATTTTGGCAGATCTACAGTATTTGCCTTATTAATGTAGGCATGCAAATATTTAAAAAAATAACAGAATAATAGGCTGATTATAGATAATTTAAAGCGGTCATATTGATTAAAATTAATAAATTTAGGTAAGTCATAATTACAGTAGAATGTCAGTAATAATAATATAAAATGTCAATAGTTCAATTAATGCTCAATTTAAAAAAATATATATAATTCAAATGTCATGACTATTCATCCGCTTTTTATAAAGGTATGTTCAGAAAATTATAACAATTGGACCATAATAAAAAAGAAATAATAAAAAACAACACAATGTCAAGCACTTTTCTGATCTAAGTATTCTTTAATCGAGTAGAAACCCTGTTCTGAAAGCCAGGAAAATAAAGATTTCTTAAAAATATTTTTTTCTACGGGTAGGTCCCGGACAGTCCCGGTAAGGGTAGGAGACAAAGGTAGCGTAATGTCCTTCCCAAGCTATGTCTTTTCCAAAGTGAAACAAACTTGGTTCTGTAGTAAAAAAGGCATCACAGACAGACAGACAGAATTACTTTCACATTTACAACAAGTAGTAATACGGATTAACCTAATTACATTAAGTATAATTATATTTTTGCCTTCCTTAAATAGAATAAAGTAAAAATTTGTTAGTAACAATTAAACAAATAAAACCATCAATGCTTCGGAAGCTTATCTTCCCATCAGCTATCAGAGTCAGTACATCTGCCGCACACCCATCCTGCTTCGGGGTTTCTCCCCTACTGAATCAATTAACTTGTAATTTATTCGGTACAGATAAGACGTATTGTCCAGTAAATGTTTATTGATGTCTTAGCTTTATTTATTATTGTTTCTTGTTATTCAGTACATAAAATCCACATAAAATCTATAAATAATAATAAAACTGTAAATTCCCAATGTTTGTGCGCGCATCATGCAAAAGCCGCTGTGCTGATTTTGATGGGCTTTTCACAGCTTGGTAGCTTGGGGTTCAGCTTAAAATGTATGCCATGTTTCATCTAATTCGGGTGGGTAAATACAGGGAAACAGCTTGAATTCTCCAAGCTACTAGCACTACTAGCTACTAGTACTTTCATTGACAAGAATTTCGTTTGTCTCATTTAGGCAACGTTTCACTATTTTGCTATTGTTGATTCTTATTCTATTTTAATTTCATGCGAAAAATATTCTAAACCCATAGCGGTAGCTCGCAGAGTTTATTAAATAATTGGAAATATCTAATAAGAGCAAAATGGGTCCTATTAGTGCAGCTCGCGTGTGTTGTAATGGACAGAGCGATGCAAATGACGTGAATGGTTCAGTGGGGAACAATATTTGAATTCATAACTAATTTTATGGTATTAGGTGAATGAAATAGGTTGTGTTACCATCCGCATTGGGCCCGCGTGTTATGGCCCATCCTCTATCAATTGAAGGCCTTTTTTACAGGTAGGGGGAATGAGTTTATGCACCCCGAAGGTATGTGATACTCGCCTATACGCTACTCACTATAAACACCCTACTGCTTCCTGTATTAACATACAAGGACCTACGGGATATCATGCACCGTGATATTGTGATGGAAAATTAACTCACTTGAAATTTTGACGACTCTTAATGAAATATACAGGGAGAAAATGCAGCCCTTGATGAGTTTGATGCTGGTTTTTCTCGTTACAAGGTCTCCCGCTTAAGCTAGGATTTCCTAGGATGACGGTGCTGTCATATTACGGCCGTAATTTAGCGCTGATTGTTTTACATAGACAAGGTTCTACGCCGCTAGATTACGACCGTAATATGACGGCACCGTCATCTTAGGAAATCCTAGCTTAAGCGGGAGACCTTGTAACGAGGAAAGAGGAAGGAGGAGGAAGGAGGAAACCCTAGGTTGGGTTTGCGAACCGATGGCGTAGCTTCTATGACATACACAAGTGCTTGTAACGGCCTAGACTGAATGATTGTGTAGCGGATGACAAAGAATGCAGCCTGCCTAGCATGACCGATTTATATCGCGTGATATAGCATTTTATCGACACTCAACTGTCAAACTCCTTTGTCTTTTTGACAGTTAAACGTGATAAAACGCTATATCACGCGATATAAATCGGTAATGCTAGGCAGGCAGCCCCCCTAGCATGACCGATTTATATCGCGTGATATAGCGTTTTATCACGTTTAACTGTCAAAAAGACAAAGGAGTTTGACAGTTGAGTGTCGATAAAATGCTATATCACGCGATATAAATCGGTCATGCTAGGCAGGCAGGATTAGCTAAAAACAATTTTTAAACATTACGCAGATGCAGACGTGACATCGACTCACGAAATCGCAGTTTTTTACGCGATTCGCATAAATACAAAATCCCAACAACGAACAGTTGAACTGCGCGCGGTCCAAGAGCACAGACACCTAGCTCGGCGGAACTGCTTCTCTTTCCGCTGAATATAATTATTATGGTGAAGAGATCCTGCCTCAACAAGGACATAAAAATTTTGACGATGATTAGGTTGTATGAGACATGAGTAAAAGTGAGTACTCTTCGACACAGTAGAATAGCGCCACTCAAATCATAGTAAAAAAATATCGAAATTATTGATTGAACATTATAATTTTTAATTAATAACTAATAAACTATTTCTTATTTTGTAAAATTGACAATCACAAATAATAAGAGAGAGAGCTAGTTTTCTTTATTATAGTTTCAAGATCAAAGGTTTATTATGGTTGGCACAGCATTGAAAAACTACGAAATTGGAGGTCACTCTACTTTTTTTTCTATCGTTATCATGTTTCTGTCAATCATATAACTACTCAGTTATAAATAATCAAGAACAGTAATTGTTTTACGGTTTTTCCAAAAACAGTAAAAAAACGACTTTTCAAACAAAGCTCGATCAGCTGTTCGAACATTAGTATGAAAAGTCGATTTTTTTACAGTTTTCGGAAAATTCATAGAATAAATTTTTGTTGTTTATTATGTCGTTGTTGTTGTGTATGATGAAATCTACTCCTGTGAGGTTGTTAGTGTTTTACAAATAGGTATAAATAGCACACTCGACATTAGGTCTGTTAAACCAATGAAATAACAACATGAGAAGAAAAAGTATTCTAATAGGTTAACCCTTAAGTTGGATATCATTAGACAAAACAGCGATGCAGCAAAAACTGCAAACGAAATCATCGTACCATATGACGCATATAGACTCATTACTAGACTCATTACAAACACTAACTAAATAAAGACATTAAAAAGAACAAAACACTATTCCTAGAAAAATTAACAAAGAAATGCCCTTTAAACTGAATAAAGAACAACAATGGCGTCCGTTAGACGATTACACCCATCAATCGAATGAATCGATAACTGAAAAAAAACCGACCGCAATAATTAACACTGGCCACATGTCATTCGAAACAAAAGCTACACATGAGAAACTAATTACTTCACTACTCAAGAAAGAGACGGCTATACACTTAACCCCAAAGTGCGAGTGGGATATTAACGGCCCAGATCGGAAGCAGATTGGCACGCTCCACTGCTTACTGGCCGAATGTTTTTTAATAATTAAAAATGCAGGCTGCTTGATAAATGGTATCTTGGTCAATTTATTTGACTTTTGGTTATGCGTCAGCGATTTTGATGTTATAGGTGATTTCCCTGTCGTTAATTTAATTAGTCTTTTATATCACTTTATTTTGTTAACTTCTTTTTGGCGTAAATAAACTCATTGTGTGTTATTTACGTGACTGATAAATAAATTCATACTCAAAATATAAACTTTGCATGAACTCGCAAACGGACACATAATATTAATAACATGTTTGAAATAAATACGTATATTTGCAATGTTTACCTTTACCTGTACCTACTTGAATTTAGAACCCTAGTGTGGGTGTTAAATTGGACAATGGTCACTTAACTTAATGGCCAGGTAAGAAAAATATAAATTATTAAATTTTGTATACTTAAGTATCCCTACAAAATATAATCAATACTAAATTCACCAAATAAAAATGTATCTCAATTTTTCTCTCACAAGTATAACGGTATAAAGCTTTATAAGCCCCTTGAAGTTTACCATAATGACCCGATTCATACGTCAAAGTGCATTTACTAGTAAACCATAAATCTAAACATATCTCATCCGAAAACACCACCTAAATCACAATCATGCAAATAAGCCCTTCAAACGCCATCGAAATTCAAATTATACCCATAAAATCGGTCTTGGCACAATACTTTAAAATGTATGCAGAAATAACAAACACAAAACCTATGGCACTTACGCCCGAATAGCTTAGCGTCCTTTTAATGAGCTATTGAAAAATGATAGTAAAAATAATTCGCTTTGCCAAAAATTATCATAAGCCATTTGGGGGTTAAGCGTCTTTCCCATGCTCAATACGGGCTTTATTCAAATTTTAACTTACCAAACCTAGACATACGAACCAAAATAAATCACAAACATAATTCAAAAAAAGAACACTCATCAACATCATCTTTCATTCACTTACTAAAACCGATATAAATTTAAAATCTATTTCTCAGTAAATAGAGTTCAAAATCCCTCGCTCTTTAATGATAAGTAATCATATGATAATTTTTTAACCCTAAAATGGCGTATGTAAATTGCGTCGTCGCATTGTCGATCGCGTGGAAGGATTTACGTAAGTTGAGGGTTGAATCAATACACCGTTGACAGATGCGAAGATGCTTAACCGTGTCATGTTACTTACAGATCTACTGGGAATTTCCACTGACGTATGGTATCTAAAAGTTCGGATCACATCGCTGGTTTTACGACAAATACCTTTGGATAGACCAATGGACCACGTAATGTATGTCGTGTAAAAAAAGTCTAACTTTTTAAAAATATGCTCATAGCGGATCAAATCGCCAATTTCATGGGATATTTTCTTCACATTGTCGGTCGTTGGAAGGGTTAAGTTTGTGAATACTATCGAGTTATAGACTAATGCATTGAAATTTTAAAGCCTATTAATATTGTGTAATTTAAAAATAATCTATTAACAATAACAACAGTTAGATTTCATCACGTCTCTTTCTTCTTGTAATCTTCTTTAGGAGCATAATTTCTTATTCTCACAATTTAGTTAAAGTTATCAAAATAACGCTAAAAAAATTTCGGCGAAATTAACTTTCAATTTTGACTTTGAGAGAGGATTAATCTAATGCCTAATTTGTTAATTTTCATATTTAGTAACTTTTAAAATATTGTTTGAATATTGGTAAAAAATATCAATATCTGGTTAATTCTTGTTGCAACGCAAGTAGACAGATGTTCGATGTTGATGTATCGATTCATTCTTATCGATTGATCCTACTTAGCATACGATCGCTAAAACACGCACTAATCGGTAACGGTAACTTTTGACTTTATTATGAATTTATTTAATTAACAAATAGGAAATTGTAGTTGCATTTAAATTAATTGAGCTGATCTATATGATATTGTTTTATTATTATTATGCTTTTTGTTTTCTTTTTCGATGTGTAATTATTTATATTGTATGGACACTGTCTGAAATAAAATGATTTTATTTTTGATTTTATTTTATTTATTTTATTAATATACACACACACCGTCGTGGATACAACACCTTCGTGGGCACTACGTCAATAGGCGGGGTTTCGAAAGATTTGAAAAGTTTCCTCTTTGAAATTGAATAAGACGGCAAGCATAGTATTTGCGGAATTATTTCAACTATGAAATTGGCCTTAATTTCAATACAAAAGGGTTTCCTATCACTTTCTACTGCGTGTCCTTTCTCTTGGCGCCCAACGGCGAGCTAATGGCCCGAGAACGCACCTGCGCGGACGCTACGCAGTGAAGGAGTACCTACCAACTATAGATTAAAGTGCCCTATTTAAGAACAGAAGCAAAATTATTTTAAGCAGCACGAAAAGGATGCTTTTGGCGCGTAAAAACTCGCAGCAAAATCGACTTACGTGAGGCAAAGTGTTTTTTTAAATTCCAACACCACATTTTGGAAAAAGGCAAAAAATAAAGTAAAATCAAGTGACAAAAATGATACTTGTAAAATTGCTATGTGAGAAAAGGATAGATAGATAGCTTTATACATTTTCAAATTTCAAATATGACTTGGAAAAATTCCAAGTCATATTATATAATTACCAAGGAGTTTTAAACACGAAATTTTGAAAAAGAAGGTTGATGGTTCGAGATAGAAAGTATAGACGAAATGAGGTCGCGTATGTATGAAATAAATACAAAATAAGAAAACATAATGAAATATAATAACAAATTAGCGTTTTATGATTTTTGTTATTATATAAATAAGATGGAATATTATTAAATCAGAGAAAGTACAACGTAAAACAAAATGACGGGAATCCACTTTACTCTTTACTCTATGAATATTTTTTTTAAGTATGGGTTTGTTCCACAGTGTTTTTAGGGTTTCGTAGCCAAAATTGCAAAAAACGGAACCCTTATAGATTTGTCATGTCTGTCTGTCTGTCTGTATGTCACAGCCAATTTATTCCGAAAGTATTAGGATTACACAGTTGAAACTTAGTAGGTAAATGTATTCTGTTAACCGCTTAACGATTTTGATACAAATATAAAAAATTAAGATTAAGGGTGGCTCCCATACATGGAACTGAAACTAAAAAAAAACAATTTTCTTCATACCAATATACGTGCGGGGTGTCTATAGATAGGTCTTTCAAAAATGACATTGAGGTTCCTAAGACAATTTTTTCTCAAAGTCAACCGTTTGAAAGATTAACACTGCCAAAGTGGTAAAATGTGTGTCCCCCCCTCTAACTTTTGAAATAGGCAAGAGAAAAAATCTAAAAAATATATATATTATAGATCTTAATAAAAACTTTCAATGAAAATTGGTTTAAACGATATATAGTAATTAGTTTTCGAGATATATCATATTTTCCAAAACCGCAAATATAACTTTGTCATTCATACCAACACTGTGAAAAACAAAGTTATTTTGACAGACGAAAAATGATAGTGGTATTAAATATGGTATGGTATAAGGTAACTACGGAACCCTACGGCGCGTGGCCCGACACGCACTTGGCCGGTTTTTTTTGTATAGTCTGTGAGATTGATAGAACTATTTATGTGATTAAATACAAAAAAATAGTGCGTCCAGCGATTAAATAGTTGTATGTTTAACACGAGACCAATGTTTTGTTCTGCCTCGTGCCTAAAATATTATTTTAATGTACTTAAATAAAGAAAATTAATATTATTAGTCGCTTCTTTAACTAGGTACTCTAAAAAATTGCCCAGTTTTGGTTTCTTCATAAAAATTTAGCTGTAAGGTCATTTTGTCACTTTTTTTAAATAAAAAAATTAGTTTTGTCTCTGTTTGATAATGTTTTGCTGTGACCATCGGCACTAAAGAGGAAGCTCTACATTCGATTAAAAAAAAACAACTTCTGCACGCGCATGCGCTGTGGCCTTGTGCTTTCGGTAATAAATATTTTCGTAACAAAATAAGTACTTTTGTTTTGTGACGATGTGAAAGTTGTTATTTTAGGTTATTTTAGTTTGCTTTTGATTTTGCGTTTGTTTTTGATTTTGTTTTTACTTTGTATTACTCTCTGGTCTGCTATTATCGTTATAAAATATAAATCTCTACGGCCGAATACTCAACGGCTTCTTAGCTAAAATCTTAAGTTAAGGTTTCCTTAACTTTAAGGAAGCTGTCAGTTTCATAGAGATTCTGTCAAATCAGACAACTTTTTAGAATTTAAGGTGTTCTTAACTTTAAGATTCGTTTGAGTATTTGGCCGTGTTTCTCTTAGATTCCAATGCAAAACCTCTTAGGTAGTGATGTGCTCATTAATATGAACAACTTTTACTATGCGGCCAACTCTGAAACTCAACAAAAAAATCAGCTGTTTCATACATTCTGGTCGAGTAGGTATTGACAACTTGTATGAAACAGCTGATTTTTTTTGTTGAGTTGCAGAGTTGGCCCTATAGTAAAAGTTGTTCATATTAATGAGCACAATCACCACCTAAGAGGTTTTGCGTTTATTAATTCATTAACACGTTGTATAATAGGGATGTTGACTATTTTTTTTTTTTATGTTACATAAATTACCTCTCAGAAAAAGAAACATTGGTAAAATAATTAATTCGCTAGCATGAAAACTGCCCGAGATATCACAGTGTGAAATGCACACAAATGGACTCGATCAAAAACGCTCCATACTAATGGCTTCCACGTTATGACGTCACGCCGTGCAAGTTTGTATGCAACGCATAAGAAATTTGTTCAGCGGCTATATTAAATATTGTGTTTATCAAAATGGTTTCTTCGACAAATTTGCTATACATTTTACGGACTAATTAATGGTATCATTTATTTTTATAAATTTTATACTTTTTAAATGGACTTGTCCACCCAACTTTGAAGGGTCATAAAACAAATAATATGCAATAAATAAAACCAAGAGGTATACAAGCTACTCTAAAAGTTTAATATGTTTACGATTTTTATTAGTATTTCGTTATTTTATTCATTAGTCAACATCCCTATTCTACTTACCAGTGACGAGGGGTGAAATTATAGCGAAGGTAAGCCTTTCTTTAAGGTCAGTATATTCCAAAAACTCTGTCTCTGCCTTTTTTTATTTTGAGCATAAAGATACTTTCTTAAAAAGTAACCGTTGAATATTCTTCTATATGTCATTACCTATTTTTCTATAAATTTTTCGTGAATAAGGGATTGATAAACTTTAAGTATTATCCAAAAAATAAAAAATTAATAAAAAATTTCTTTGTCTTTGCATATTTTTTTTAGTCGAGTGAAGATACGAATATCGTATTTTTAACCATAAAATAATCAAGATCGTTAATGAAACTTCAACATATATTTTTATCTGCTCAAAACAAAGAATATTTTATTGTTTATCGTTGAATCAAACATAGGCCAAATTCGATAATTTGGAATATACTGGCCTAATGTTATGATCTGCATAGACCGGTGGGGTGGGTGCATAGGATTTTTTAAAAGGTAAGCCGATGGGCATCGGCTTGTATGGACACTTTGCCTCTGCTACTTACTTGCTGTTTATTATATTACATGAGGTGTATATATTTCTTTTGTAATTTATTAATATTGCGATTCATTTACAGTAGCTAGTTATAATAGTCAGTTCCTTTCAAATAATGTCAGCTTACAGAATAGTTAATAATTATGCTCTTTTAAAAAACCGTGAACATCGCTAACAATACATAATTATTTTTTTACGTCAATTACAGCATCAAAAGTCGTTACCATTCGTCCTTTGAACCCGTTCAAATGCAGATTAATGATCTACCGACAGAATCGATTTGATGAAATCGATCATCAATACGAATTACATGCTACGATTGATCAGCAAGAATAGAAATGTATTATAAGTACTAATGATATTGAGATATTTTTAAAACATGCTACCGGATTAAAAATCTTTTTATAGTACGATAATACTGGTTGTTTTGTTGCAATAAACAGAAAGTTTTTAATCGACAGAAAATAAGAAACATTTCCGGGTTAAAAGGTCAACAAAATAAACAACGACACGAAAAAAGAGGAAGTCTATCAAACAAAATAAAAAAGTAACGCCGGAACTCGGAATTCATATTTCAATATTCAAAATTCGAATTTAAAAAAAGAACTCGAAGCCATCAATTAGAGTAACTCAATACGGTGTCACATTAAAATGACGAGTCGCACTAATGGATTTCCAAATTTGAATTTCAAATACGTTCGAATGGATCGGAAGGATCGCTCTTGTTGGCGGGAATCGGTGAGTGGTGACTGGCTACTCGTCCGTTTCCTTTTTTTAAGTTAACAAGGTGTTAGTCTTGTTACCACAGACTAATTTGAATAAGATACTTTATACAAATGTCTCTCTTAATCAATTTCAAAAAGCTACTTTTCAAGGAAAAAGTGAAATTTGTTACACGACTTTTTATTGAAATAGGTAATACATTTATTGACAATAATTCATAGAAATGGTGATAAATCTACTTGTTGTAATGCATTTACAGTAGTCTTTGTAATTTAAATAATTTATGTTAATGTTACACCTTTTTGTCACAACCTCGTTTCATTTCATTCTGCGTAATAATGTGTTGTCCGACATTATGTTGTGCTTGTAGTAAGCGTCTTTTTGCTCGATTTAAATCGATTGGAATTGGAATCGATAATCGATTCGCTTTGACCGCTAGCCGACAAAGCGATGGTTTTTACTCGCATTTCACCTGGTTAATTGCTTGATTGCTAGTCAACGAGTAGTTTAGGTCGCAATGGCTGTTATGCCGTTAGAGGAATGAGTGCGAAACACTTAATAAGATTCTAACAATATAGCATTAAATAGTAGCACTGTAATTCATTTTTTTTATTGTTAACTTGCTGTATCTTCTGTGTCTTGTTGTGTAAATACGCACAGTCAGTATTTTTTTATCCATAGTACTTATATCAAGAATATCCGCTATATAACGCTTCACGAACTAAATCAGTACGCGAAAATGGCACCTTAAATTAAATAGCGTCCCACTTACAAACATGGCGCTTATTTTGTACAAAAAGCTTATTTTATACAAAAACACATCTTTTATCACTTACTTTGTGCAAAATAAGCGCCCAGTTTGTAAGTGGGACGCTATTTGAGGTGCCATTTTTGAGACTCTGACCGGACATCTAGGGTATTCTTGATCGAAGCCATAGTAAGACATTTTACTGACAGAAGACTTCATTTTGATTTTGGAAATAATTGGAACTGCATTCAAAGATTTTTGAAAAATCGACTGCCTTAACCAAGAATTGAACCCACTTAATATGAAAAAAAACATTTAACTTTTATTTTTACGATGCTGATTAAAGGTTATTTATTTTTTAATGAACGAAAACAAAAGTAACAACTTGAAAATATTAAATATTACGCAATTATGATATCGTGGTTATCGTACACATTCTTTTTATAAAAAAATTGAATTCAGTTCCATTATTTTTTTTTATTAAAATGAAGACTTCTTTTAGTATAATTTTCTATCTTTAATATTTAAGGTACTTTCCCATCGTGTGGCAAAGTTTTGGGTTACCCTGTATATTTTGTTCTTCCTTAGGCTTCGCTCTTACCTCATATACATTTTTATCTTCTTCTTTTCCTAATCATGCTCAAAGTTTGCTTCAAAAGCACCCCAGGTTACACGGCCCAATCAGCAATCATTAGCGGTGACAAATGACGCGCGACACGCGTGGCGAATGCGTGCGCGCATCGCAACACGCAGTTTGTTGGATTCTATAAAACGAACTAGTAACGACTATTAGTTTAATAAAATAGGTTCTGCAGTAATATACTGGGGGCCTATTACAAAAATAACGTACGCAATTGCGTAACGCAGTCACTTGGCCACGATAATCGTGCGCAGTTCGTCGGTTGTAGATATAACAAACATTTTGAATTTGGCTATCGTTGCCTATAGACTATTGAACGAATAATGTCGTTTACTCTAGAGAAAAACTGCCAAAAATACGCAATCACTTCGCGATATCGCATACGCAAGTGCTTTGTAATAGGAAAAATCAAAACGAAGCACGGACGCAGCTGCGTGTATCGCATTAAACTTTTCGTAATAGACTCCCTGCTCAAAAGAAAATAAAGACCGCTAGGTTTATGATTTTCAATACAAACGAGCTAATTTCTGAAGGGATTTACAGGGATTGACAGTGAAATTAGCAAGTTAACTTTTACAGATTCGAAGAATGTCAAATTCAAATTAAATCTGATTGAATTCATCATAAAAATACCATTCAGAAATTAGCTCGTTTGTATGGAAAATCATAGTGGCCCCTATTTTCTTTGAGTAATGTGTAAATATACATAAACATACAATAATTAATATTAGTAAGTACTTACCTACCTATGGGTGAATCTACGCTCTTTCTTACTTCCTGCGTCATTGTCCTCACTCGAAAATGTTTAAAAATCCAATGCATCACAAGGAATAAATAAAAAATATGCCATCATTTATATTAGAGTAAGAGTACAATAATAAATTGTATTAATTTGCATATTTTTTAATTTTTTCCTTGCGATCCATTGGATTTTTAAAAAAATTCGAGTGACGACAATGACGCAGGAAGTAAGAAACAGCGTAGATTCACCCCTATAATCTATTCTAAACCTAAAGTGCCATAAATTAAAAAAAAACTTAATTAACTAAGTATTTAGATAAGGAAATTTCATTGACTGTCATAGAAAAATAAGTAATACAAAGCGGAGTCCCTTGGCACAGGATTTTTTGTGCTTGAAAGGGGGCTTCAAAAATTATTGTTATTTATTTATGTCATGAAAGTGAATAAACATGATTTAATTTTTTTTTTTTTTTTGAACGTAATATGTATAAAGAATAATAATATAAACTTTTAATACATGCCTTATATAATCACAAAATAATATCAATCAGAATTCGCGCCAAAAGAATTTAACCCAAAACCGACCGCGTACATAAAATAAAAAGTAAAATTTCTCAATCTCAACACGTGAACCGATTCCAATGCAAAATCATTTAAGGGCCGGCCCACGCGCAGCGCAGGCGTCTCGTTACCAACAATGAGCCATATATTATCGCTCTTCCGGCCAGATATGACATCTTCCGTCCCACTCGCACTCCAGCAGAATCATATTGCCGTCCCGCTCTGCAATCAACTAGACATATCAAGATCATTACTGGGCGATACAGTGATTTGTTCGCCTTTTTTACTGAGTATATTGTTGTCTTCCAATTGGATGGGTTGCGGATTCTAAGTTGGGTAAAGCAAACATTAATTGTTGGGAAATGGGAAGTGGTCAATGTTAAATTGGTGGTAAATGTTATCCTCAGCTGGGGCACAGATCTTCCCTAAAAGTGGGTAAGGAGGATGAGCCATAACCCACCACGCGCGGGCTCAATGCGGATCGGTGGGTGTTAACGACTGCAAATGCACGGCTTAACGTGCCTTCCGAAGCACGGAGAAGATCGAAATAATATATTTTTGGTTACCCATCCCATGACTGACCCTTGCGAAAGTTGCTTAACCTCCGCAATCGCTGGGCCAGGCGCTAAACCGCTGCGCCATCAAGCTCCTCGATCAACCTTCTTAACCATACATATACCTATAATAAATGCTATATTGTTTGTTACGTTATCGCAACTAAACTGCTGTAGCAATTTTGATTGGTCCTTAGAAAAGGATATAAGCTGCTGTAATTGTCGAAATTAGCAAAAAAATAATTTCAGAAAATGTTAAAAAAATAAATTAATGCATGCGATTTTTTTTTTCGCTCACAATTTGACATTCGCAACACTGCCAGCTCTTTTGGTGATACATATTATGGCAAAGTAAAAATAATGAATCCGAAATAAATAGAACACCCCACCATTCGCGAATTGTAAACGATGCGCTACACGATGACGCCCCGTCAAAAATAATTTATAATCTATCAAAAAATAATTGTTACTTATGCAACACTGAACTGCATATCTATCTCCCCTCTTGTTATAGTTTTTTATTATTCAAATCTACTAATGACGGCGAAAGGGTTATCGGCCAAAGGATTGTGTTCCAATGCTATTATTAAAAAAATAAGGTTCGAAAATCGAACGGACGTTTCCGAATCGAAGCTTTGTTTAAATATTTGAATGGTGGTTCCATTTTTAAAATGTGATCCATCTTTTATGGTTGCGTCAAATTTTACGGGGCTGTTTTGCATATGAACTGTTTTGCGTTTATTGTTCATTGTTTGATTTTGTCAATTTGTTTGATAGGACAAGCTGTACGGCGGTTTATTGGTTCAAGACTTGGAATTTGGATCGAACATTGTTTACTCTCATTATTAGTATTGAAGTCAAAATGGATGACATTATGAAGCTTTTGTTATCTCCTAGAACATATTTGGTCCTTTTCTAACGCTCTGCAAATATATGGATACAAAATGTTACGTCACGTTAAGGTACGGATCAAATAGTTTCACGTTCTATAAAAACTGGCGTAAAAAAGTTTTAGAAATCGAAACCGTATACCATTACAGTATTCTACATCTGCCCTTATATTAATATTTACTTAGTTTTGAACATTAATTATTTTCATCTATGATTTTGAGAATAATTTGCTAATAATCTCAGAATATTCTAGTAATTAGTATTTTTTGGCAAGGGAAATAATTCTAAGAGGTATCTCAGTTACTCGCCAAAATTGGTTGATTTTTTTTGTTAAAGTCTAACAACTAGGTATTTAATTTTTTCCGAAAAACTTGGAGAGAAAAAAGCTTATAATACATGTTTTTCTTTCCAATATCAGGTTGTTCTTTCAAGTCTTCATGCCCGTTTTACTGGGCCTGGGCCGTTCCCATTAGTTCTACTGGACAGTTCCGCCATAGAACTTTCATAGAACGTGGTAGAAGTAGAACCACAGAATAGATAATAATAACAATAAACTAATGAGACCTTTTTCTTATTAGTGCTACGGTTGACGACCTCCGTGGTCAAGTGGTTTGCACGCCGGTTTTTACATCACCATCATCACCATCACCATCTCTTGGGGTCCCGGGTTCGATCCCCGGCTGGTAGAAAATGAACTTTTCTTTATTGTCTCAGGTCTGGGTGTTTGTGATACCACCGTTGTCTCTGATTTCCATAACACAAGTGCCTTAGCTACTTACTTTGGAATCGGAGCAATGTATGTGATATTGTCAAATATTTATTTACTTATTTATAATTATTTTGTACTTTGTGATAGAACTAATAAGGAAACAAGTATCATTAGTTCTACGGTAGAACCGCCCAGTAGAACAAATGGGAACAAAACTTATGCCCAGCCGTGGGCGTAAAATATCTCATGATGATGATGATGATAATTACCTTATCTAAAAAGTTCGTCTGGCTTTAGTGACCATGACTACTAGGTACAATCAAGGGCTACCAAGACAGGGTAATCAAATTCAATCAATTTTACAAAATAATTTGCAGATTATTGTCAATTTTGTATAACCTGACGTGCTGCCGAGTGAACAAAATCAGTGGTCCAGTGACGTCACTTAAGGCCGTTAACCAATCCTCGACAGAATCATATCCGAGTGATCTAACAAAGACCTCCACACATTGTACCAAACAATCCTCAATCAGCCGCACACTATTGTGCACCTTCCAGTTTTTGTCTCATTTTCATCACTTCCTCTCGCTCCAGACAGATGGCACCTCTTTCACATTCAAATCGAGCTGTTATTATATTTAGATCATGTTTTTGTGCGTGTAAAAAGATAAGGTAGGTAGTTTGTTGACGCTTTTTTTGTGATTCGGATTCGATGTCATTCGAACTTATTTAAGTTGATAAGTGAGTTGACAACTTTTAACTTTTACTACTAACAATAAATGCGAATATTCCATAGAAACTAAAGAAAGCAAAACTGTGCTTAAATAAACATAATATATACTAATTATTTTTTTTATACTTAAGTAATTACTTACACTAAAAATAACAGTTACATGTCTACAAAACAGCAATAAGACCTGTTATACTTTATGTTGGGCCACAAACAAAAGTCATCTAAACAAACTCCATACTACTGAGATGCGCATGTTACGCTGGTCAGCGGGGGTCACCTTACTCGATAAGATTAAAAACAAATTCATCAGAGGCAGTTTCAAAATAGCACCCATATCAGATAAACTGGTGGAACGTCGCCTGAGATGGTTCGGACATATTCAGAGGCGGCCTCAAGACCACATGGTAAAATTGGCTTTAGATTTGGATATTCCCGGGACGACGCGGAGACGCGGAAGACCCGCCACTACTTGGTTGACGACGGTTAAAAGAGACAAAACCTTGTTGTAAAATAAAAACCAAGGTTGAATTTAAAACGCAATTTTTTACTATCAAACTGACAACCCAAAAAGCAACCAAACAACTATCAAAAATACATTTGAATTTAGTACAAAATAAAATACTCAAATAAGGCCAGTATCAGCAACATCGGAAAGCCGCTGATCTGGATCCAGATATAGCGCTAAATCGTAGCGAATGGAAGAAAAGGACAGGGAGGGCCGACCCCAAGTAACTGGGATAAGGTCTGGGAACAAGAAAAAAATAACAGTTGCATGCAACAAGTAAAAGTTGTTCAGTTTGATGTTCCACATCTACCTACCATTATTCCGCTTTAGGGGTTTTTTGTAACACATTGTATTTTTTATTTATTTTGGACTGCCACATAAACGACAAAACTAAATCTAAATCGGAATCGGAATATGTCGGAATTTAGTATAACTCGTAGAATATTATACAACACGTTATATTAAAAAAAAAACTTTTTTTTTAAATGACAGATTTTCAGTTTAGTAATTTCGTTTTGTAGTAACAGTTGCTACAAGATGCCATTTGCATTGTTTTGTATTATTCAATAATAAGTGATCAAACGAACTTCTCAAGTGAAGTTCGATCATTATTATATGAATCGCTTCATTCGAAGATATAACTAAACAGGTAGTCCCTTATAGGTGCTAGGCAACATCGCACAATATTAAAAGTAATTTATTTGACTTTTTAAACGTTAAATTCATACGTCATGTTTCGCGCCATGTCAGCTTACTCATTCTTTAGAGATAGAGGCAGAGAAAGAAAAAACTTTCTTGTCTTGGGTAAAATAAAAACAGCATGGTGCAAACCATGCTTGTTTTGTATACTTACTTATGGGAGGGGAGGGAAATTATATCTTCGAATGAAGCGATTCATATAATAATAACAGCATGGTGCAAACCATGCTTGTTTTGTATACTTACTTATGGGAGGGGAGGGAAATTATATCTTCGAATGAAGCGATTCATATAATAATGATCGAACTTCACTTGAGAAGTTCGTTTGATCACTTATTATTGAATAATACAAAACAATGCAAATGGCATCTTGTAGCAACTGTTACTACAAAACGAAATTACTAAACTGAAAATCTGTCATTTAAAAAAAAAGTTTTTTTTTTTAATATAACGTGTTGTATAATATTCTACGAGTTATACTAAATTCCGACATATTCCGATTCCGATTTAGATTTAGTTTTGTCGTTTATGTGGCAGTCCAAAATAAATAAAAAATACAATGTGTTACAAAAAATGTTAAGTGTAGTTATTAACTCGCAGTTAATTCCTACAGACCGACGTAGGATAAATCCATTTGACTTTTCCTACTTATAATATCATCGTTGAAGACTCGCAGTCAACCCCGATGTATCTTAGTTGTATTTATTGACTCGCAGTCAATCCATACAGGTCGGTTTTACGATGTTTTTTAACGAACACTGTTCACTTAAAATAAGGAATGTAAAACAGTACTTACGGTTGTTATCATCCTCATCATCGGACATAATAATTCGATGAACTTTTTTCTTTTTACGATCCGTTTCTCCTTGTAATTTTCTAATCTTTCTGTTATAACGCTCAATCTTTTCTTCCGCACTGCGTTTTGGCATTTTAAAGTACACGACGTGTGCTCGTTGCCTCGCACAAATAAGGAATGAGTAAGCTGACATGGCGCGAAACATGACGTATGAATTTAACGTTTAAAAAGTCAAATAAATTACTTTTAATATTGTGCGATGTTGCCTAGCACCTATAAGGGACTACCTGTTTAGTTATATCTGAAGAATGAAGCGATGAAATATAATTAAGCACATAACAAAGAGTGCTACATTTTTTGTTAATTTCGAGATCAATCGAATTTAACTATATAGACGTTTTAGACAATGCAAGTACAGTGACACATCTGGGCGCAAGACGCCACAGAGGGCCCGCATCATCAAATTTTAATTGTTGCATTCGTATGCAACAAGTAGACTTAACTAATAATAGACAGGCCAATAATAATAATATTCAGAAAACATTTAGAGGAAACTTTGGCATTTTTGACAGACCGAAAATATGTTTTTTTAAGGCTACCACCATATGGATCAGTAGCCAGATTGTTTGGAGTTACAACAAACGACGACATATTTGGACGCACACTGCACAGAATGTAAACTGTGAAAAAAATGTTTATCAAAAATACTATGTATTATGCTACTTTTCTATAATACTACTTTTTATCATAATACTAGGTACTTAACCAAAAACAAACAGAACCTGGGAAAACACTTTGATACCTCTTATAACTGATAAAAAAATTATAACCTGTCCAGGATCCTGCAGGAACACAGCGTGGTTGATGTCATTACACCAAAACCGACTTCAAAAAACCTGAAAATGAAAACAAAACAGCTTCAAAATTAAATACCTCTAAAAAGCAAGAAATAATATTCAAATCACTAGATACGCATATCATTGTAATAAAACACATCTATTGAAGTCGGGTAGGGCTGAAGTTCAACTTCTTTATTTATTCTAAAAGCCCCACCCGACTTCAATAGATGTGTATTATTACAATGATATGCGTATCTAGTGATTTGAATATTATTTCTTGCTTTTTAGAGGTATTTAATTTTGAAGCTGTTTTGTTTTCATTTTCAGGTTTTTTGAAGTCGGTTTTTTGTTTTTAAAACATTATTTATTTTTTTATTTTTAGTGTAAGTAAGTACCTTCTGTATTTGGTAGATAATTACTTAAGTTTTTTATATTTAGTTTATTTAGGTAAATAAAACATGGGTAGACCCGATCTTAAGATTTTTTAAATTTAACTTTTTTGTGGTAAGTATGGTATATTTAGCGACGATATTATCTAAGTTACAATAGTTTTACGTCAATGGCTCATCACCTTTTACAAAATACTGGTTTTCCCGACGCAGGGGCGTCAATTCTTGAGGAGTTCTCCTGGTACTTCACTATCAGCTCCACTTCACCATATGCATTATGATAAACCACATAAATAGCCTAGCAACCATATTAAAGTAATCGTATCGCACCAGTGAGATACTTAGTTTATTATACTCTTTATTGCACTCATAAAAACAGTTACACAAAAATAAATTGAGATATGTACACAAAGGAGGACTTATCTCTAAAAGAGATCTCTTCCAGCCAACCTGAGACCTATTGAATAGTTCCGGAGATCATCTATGGTCTTTATCATCAGTTCCACTTCACCAAAATGGTACTTTTCGAAAGCAAATGCACGTGTTACTTAAGAAAATAGCAAAATCGCTATAGGTGTGCCTATAATATTTGAAGAGTTCCCTTGATTTCTCCAGGATCCCATCATCCAATTTCAAAATTTAAAAAAATGGGACCAGCTTAAAAAAAACATACCTGATGTTATAACGTTTGAATCATTTCAATCGGTTCAGCCGTCTTCGAGTAATCGGTGTATGTATATACAAAAAACAAAAAAAAAACAGGTCGAATTGAGTACGTCCCTCCTTTTGAAATCGGTAAAAATTACAAAATGTAATTGGTGTGTAACCTCCAAGTATTGCACCAATTCTAAAGAATCACCAATAAAATGAATAAACTTACACATAAATTTTAAAAATTGAAAAAACACGTCTTATCATTCTTTTTGTTTTTTAATTTTCGATACGTTAATATATCTTTACATTTTCCTAACTTTTCTACTAGAGTTCTAACTCTATGTCGTCACATCGGAAACGTAGCGTTTGAGGGCATTTTTTCAAGAATACAATGATGTTGATTAATTAATATGGCGCATAAAACAATGGCTTAGTATGGGGGCGCCGGCGCACGCATTATCGATGTATGTAACTAAACTATACAGTTGCATTAATAGAGTGTTTTATTTTGGATATGAATTGAATGACCATCAGCCATTTTTAGGTCCCACTGCTAGGATACAGGCCTTCCTATAGGAGGATAAGGAAGATAGACCATAACCCACCCCGCGGGCCCGATGCGGATTGGTGGGTGTTAACAACTGTTAATGCAGCCTGGATCAACAGCTTAACTTTCGAAGCATGAAAGAGCTCGAGATAATACATTTTTGGTCACCCATCCCATGACCGACCCTTGGAAAGTTGCTTAAACTCCGTAAGTACGAGTATGTTGTTGATTTGTAGCACAAAAAAGGCCTGTGACCACAGCCCAAGGACTGGAAAGTACTAAAGTGCTGCTTTTCAGAAAAAGGAGTTCGACTCTTTTTTCGTTTGGAACAAAAATACTTACTTAAGTGAATAATTATAGGCAGCTCACATGATTTAGTCCCATTTTTTAACGCATTGGTGACTAAATATCTAAAAAAATATTAATATGACTGTACATTACAATTTCAGGGTTAATTGTAAAACACCAATAACCTCACAGGAGTTTTTTTTAATTTTTTTTTTCAAAATTGATTTTTTTTCTTTTTTCGGAAAAGTCGTACAAACTTTTTTGTTTATACTGCTAGTATGCTAGGTTATTGGTATTTTACAAATAAACCTGGGGCCGAATCGAGCTAATTTTCAACGATATTACCAAAGCTAAATCGTTACCCTTTTTAGTTTTGTTTACAGAAAAATACTCGCTTTAGTTTTGTTAAAATTGTTGAATACTCTGCCTAAGGAGTCTAGTATTACAATCTGGGACAATTTAAGTGAAAATTATGAAGCTAAACCAACGATTTTTAGGTAAATATATAACCTAACTGACAACGTCTTTGGCCTCCTGTATTCAGCCGGCCCATGAAAATGTCGAGCATACTCCTTGTTATATTGAAAGTATTGAAACATGCCACTATAAGGCAGAGGGACTGCCTTATCTGTTATTTTATTTGGCACAGTACAAAAGTGTTCAACAGTTCCATGGGCAGACTGTATGAAGAATACTACTATGTTCCTTATCATGGCTGTCCCATAATAAAAATTAAGTTTATCTATGTATCAAAATCCAGTAATAAAATACAGAATAATAATTATTACGTCTACAGTACCAAGATACAGTAAAGACAAAAATATCACCGCAACACATGATTTTAAAAGCAATCCTAACAGATTGCTATTCTAAGCACGCATTAAGAACAACAATACAAGATTCCATACAAATAATAAAACACACCCATTGTGTAAATGTACAATTTCGGTAATGCGGATCGAGATGGGTTCCGTCATAAATATCGACAGACAAACTTATTTTGTGTACGCGTGTTATAGGAAAATGAACCTTAACTTCTTGTATTAAGGGTGCCAAGGTGTTTGTGTTTTGTTTTTGGTACAATTTTCAACCCTTACGAAACCGCGATGTGCACTTCGATAATAGGTAACAGAGTAGATTTGCGGTCAGAGACAAGGTAATCTATTAGCCTCTCAGATTAGATAAAACTCTGTAGTACGAATCAAAAAACAATTATATAGTAAAAATATTTATTTTTAATTTGAGATTTTTGCATTCACAATGCTATTTTTATACAATACTAAATAATATACTAGAAAAAATGATACTAGAAAAATCGCGGGTTCGATTCACGTCCGAGAATTAATCTGGTGCGAGTCGTATTTTTTCTAGTATATCATTTAGTACAATATAAAAATATACAAAAGCTGTGAATTATTTAGAAACTAACTGATAATAAAAAAAAATATAATAACTTTTTGACAAGTAAAATAGACGTTTAACTTAATCTTTATAATTATCTGTAATCGCGTAAGAAGAGTATTTTACTATTTTATGAGCACCTTTAAACATATCATAAATCAAAATAAAATACGGAAAACAGGCCGATTTCACGCATTATGACACATTATAACTACGCGAAATGACACCATACATTTTTCAATACATATTTGAACCCTGATTTCACCCAATTAGGGGTTGAATCCACCGCGTTGGACCATGTATTCTGTGGTTGGACTTCAACATAAATGCCATTTTCGCAATCAATGTCACATTAAACCTCAATTATTGTTGAATTTCTAGTAACATTTACTCAAAATGAAAAACAAACACGAGATTACTTATTTTCTACTCCCAAATAATAACACAACTTTATCATATAAAAACTAATTTTTCAGGTCATTTTTTAAACTCAAACGCAAATAAAAAAACTTAGCCATTTTTATTATATTAGGCACACAGATTTTAAACACATATTTTAAACTAAACATAGGTTCACTTACCTTTTCCCGAGACGTTTCGATCGAGTTGCATCGGCCGTGGTTACGGTTTAGTTTAAAAAACGCGTTTAAAACCGGTATTCCTAATCTAATAAAATGCAACGCGAAAATTTAAAAGTGTATTTAGCCATTTTTTGTCGGATTTTAAGTAACCCACAGAAGTCTCTGCACGAACTTAAGTACTCTATACCGTGTATCGCGGCATCAAAGATTCAAGACGTTGGGTGTTGGATTATTGAACTCTTTTGCCGACTCTACCGATGTATGCAGAGCAACTGTACACTCTGACTGTACATTTTGTAAGGGAATAATGTAAGGGAATAATGCTCGCTGCGAGCCAGCGTTATTTCATTAATGCAGGGATTGAAATACCGTTAAAAAAAATAACGATACAAAAAAAAAATAACGTTAAAAATACCGTTTAAACATCTTATCGGTAAATTTACCGGTAAAAATTACGTTAAAATTATTGTACCGGTAAAAATACCGTTAAATATAGCGTTAAACTTTACCGGTACAATAGTACTGGTAAAATTATCGGTAAAAAAGTAACGTTATTAATAGGAATAACGTTAATTTTAAAGTAACGGTAACTAAAAGTAAGAAATACCGTTAAAATTAACGTTATTTACTAAAATAACGTTAATTTCAATGTAAAGTTATCTAAAGTAACGTTATTTATTGACATAACGTTAATGTTAAAAGTAACGGTAAAAAAGTAAGAAATAACGTTACATTTTAAAATAACGTTATCAATCCCTGCATTAATGTGAAGAAATGCCCTCGAGATCCGAATGGAACATCAAGGAAACACCTTTGCAGATGTTTGACAATCGAAAAAGATGAAATCGCTATATATTTTTTTTTAATCAGGCAAGCAAATTCCTTAATTTGCTTGCTTGATTGAATGAGGTCATTTTTCAATTGTATGACTCTGTATGAAATATACAGGAAGAAAAAAGCAGCCCTTGACAATTTTCTTGCCTGTTCTTCTCGTTATTAGGTCACCCGCTTAGGGTTTGCGAACCGATGGCGTAGCTTCTTTGACATTCACAAGTTAACGGATTAAAACCAAGCTAGTTTATGCTTTTTAAACATAACTAATTACCGCAGTATAATATGATAAAAGCACGTGCGATGTTCATCAGACAGACAGCCAAAAAAACAATGTGACAGACAGCGCCCACTCCGTACTACTGCTCGACATTAGTATGTGTGGTATAAGTTATTGGCAAATGGCGTTTTATGTCAAAGACTGCAATGATTTTGCAACTTCTATGTTATATAAGTTTTTGCCAAATAAATATTTTTGAAGTCACTTTAAAACTCCTTTTTATAGCACGTGGTTTCCAGTGTTGGCACATGTTATTAAGAATTAATCGAAAAAATATTTTATTTTATTTATTTAACAAACTTTATTGTACATTTCAAACAAAATGTTACAAAATGCGAACTTAATGCTTAAAGCATTCTCTCCCAGTCAACCTTTAGGAAACAGATATCAATGAAGGCGGTACATAGGGTAAAATATTAATAAATACAACATAACATATAATTTAATACATATAAAATATATAAAAACATGGATATATATAATATATATAAATAATAATCTACATATTTAACAAAAATAATATAAGAAGGAGATACAAATATTCAAGGTTTGCTGTGTAGTATAATCGGATCTGGGTAGTGGGTAGTTTTTCATACTGTTTTTACTTGAGATTTCTTGTAAATACGTAAGGATCCGTATAAACACGGACCGGAAACTCCTAGAATACGGCCTAAAGGTTGATCGATCGTACCTTTCTAACTTTTCTCTTTTAGTGAAAACACAACATTCAGTGACGCTCACTTTTCTTCATTATTTAAGACCATTTTTTATTTTTTTACTGTAAAAATAGCTTTTATAACCGCTTCAGCACACAACTTGCACCACACTCGCGATCAAAGCGCCGCCCAGCTCCCTAAGAATTCAGCCCAGCATCAATAATTAATGAGTTTGAACACTTTATTACGTCTAGTTATGCTAATTATGTATTTATTATAGAATCAAACACGTGGGTGCATAGTAGCCTCACTTTGATGTCTCTAACTGAGCATGATGGGGCGAAATTATCATCGTAACAGTCCACTTAAGTCCATTGCAGGACGTAACCCTCTACCATGGGAGGTTTTTGTTTAGGTCAAAGTCAAATAAGCTTTATTCAAATAAACTTAATTATTAAATACTTTTGAATCGTCTATATATTTTCCTACTACCCGATCTAGACTTTTTTAGCTGACAAGAAGAAGAAGAAGAAGAATGAGGTAATTATTTATCACTGAAAACAATTCAAAAAATTTACAAACTTAACTTTCGCCAAACGCATAACAGTTTGTCGGCGAAATATTGCTCTATATAGGTAGTTCTTAACAAGAAACAATACATACATATACTAAATAATATACTAGAAATAGTACGACTCGCACCAGATCAATACTCAGACGGGAATCAAACCCGCGACCTTTAGACCTACCGAGTCGCTCGTATTTTTTCTAGTATATTATTTAAAATTGTATAAAAATAGCATTGTGAATGCAAAAATCTTAAAATTAAAAATACATACCTAATCAATATAGGTGTTGAAGTTAAGTTATAGTAACCTAACAAGTAATTAATTGTCTGTTTCACAATCTATGATAAAATGCACTAACTTCTGATCTAATTTCAAAATAGAACAGAATTTATATGAACTTAGTTGTCAACATATAATTTTATGTGCTTCGGGTTCTGAGTCCTCATTAAATTCATTCACTTATCGATACCTATTTCACAGGTTACTTGACACTTTTTAATAAAGTATTTATTTTTTGTTATACTTACAGTATAAATAAGTATAATTACTTAGGATAATTACGTTTGTTAGTTAGGTAAGTTAAGTTTAAGGGTGATTGGCTTCTGTTGTGTTTTTTTTAAGTTTATAACTATGCTTTCCATGGCAACCTTTAAGTAAGGCAACACTTACCTCGTATTATTATTTTTTAAGTTACCTATTTGCATGTGAAGTGTATGACCTTGTTGGTTGTTTTAATAAATAAAATAAATAAAAAAAAAACTGAATTAGTGCATTTATCAAAAAAAAAAACAAAAATAAAAAATATTTATTTACTTTCAAATGTCATATTAACAACAGAAGTGACCAGAGTCTCCTTTTAAGCATAGAATACTTGTGTCAAAAGGCTCTGCTCTTCATATAACATAATATGTGACATTTGAATATGTATAGGTACATGCAATTTTTTTTTCTATGTTTTGTACATGAAGTTGTTAAAAGTTTTCAGATTGACTTACTGGTAAGTAGGTAGGTATATTTAAAACAAAAATAATATTTAGTAACTATGTGTTTGTGTGTGTGTGGTGTGTGTGTGTGTGTATGAATGTGTGTGTGTGTTCAATAGTCATTAAAAATTACAAAAATACAAACTATTTATTTCAATAATAATTCAATCTCATCATAATTAATTTAGGATTTTTGAGGATATAAATCCTAGCTAATCCATAAGGATTAGCTATCTTTGATTGAGCACCGCTTTCTTCAAATATTTTTTATAGAATATTTCCGTACGCTTTGCCGTAATCTCCATGCTTAGCAGGCGAATTGGAGATCGCAGTGTTGGAAGTTTTTTGTTTTAACTTAGATAAGCATGCGCTTGATCGCTATCGCACGCCTGGTGGTAATCGATGATGCGATGCGATCTACGATGAAACGCGCTTGCCTAAAAGTAACCTATTCACTAGCGACTTGAAGACCTATCAGCAGTGTCGGATTAAGACTACTTGATGCCCTAAGCAATCCATGCCTGTGGGACCCCCTATCCGTATGTCAACTAGAATCGGTCTTGAAACCTTTACCGCCTAAAAACATTAGTTTTTTTTGTAAAATAAGATGATGAGATGTAACGTACTTTAGATATAGAAATAGAAAAATGTTTATTCAGCAAAACAGTTACAAAAAATATAAAATTAACATCGAATTTACACATTTTTTGCTGAAACGGTAACATCTCAGCTTGTGCCGCTGCCTGAAACAGTGGCGCTGGTTTTCAGATGCAACCGTGGTAGTGACAATAATTATACAATTATTTTCTTATTTTCAAAACTACATATTAATTATTATTCAAAACATCTAGGTATGCACTATGATACTACATTATTACTTTCAATATTGATCAGTTTACAAATAATTACTCTGTTAGTTTAGTTTAAATAAGTACAAAGACTTATTAGGTATAGATCCAGTCACAAAATACATAATTAAACCATTTAGGTAGAAGCGGAGTAGGTGCGACAACAATAAAAACCAAACAATAAAACTCTATGTCGGACTCTATCTCTATATCAACTTAAAACGCGCGAATTTTCAATTTAGTCCTAGAAACTTTTTTTGGTGTGGTTTTGGTGACGTAAGAGTGAGACGTGATGCCCTAAGGAGGGATTTTTTTGTGCTTCTTCTGGTGATGCCTTAGGCAATTGCTTAATTTGATTAAGGGTTAATCCGTCACTGCCTATCAGGGATCACAGACTTAGGCAAGGAGTTCCACTCTCTAGCAGTACGGTTGATAAAATTTAAGGCAAAACGCTTAATGCGAGTCTTTGAAATATCCACCAACAATGGTGGCATATTCGTACGTCTGGTTGTCCGATGGAAGAAGGAAGAAATTTTCACCGCAATAGAAAACTTTTCCATTTTGTGAGCAGCTGAGGCGTTAGATGTAGCAATACATCTAGTTCATAATCATAAATTAATCTGTTCATAAAAAAAAATGTTTTAAGATAATGATATACCAGATAGAATACTAGAAAAAATCGACACGTAGCACGGGACTAGGGGTTGCTACTGGTGAGTCTGGTTTTTCCTAGTATTTTTTCTAGCATATCATTTATCTGAATATAAAATAGCATTTTGAATGTAAAAAACACAATTTAAAAAAATGATCTGTCCATAAAATAATTAAACCAGAAGTTATTTCTATTGTTTCCAAATCTTTGAAACAGACTCTAAATAAACTGTTTCAATTCAATAAATTTATTAAAAAAAAAACTCCAATCGGTGATTAACAAAAAACTTTTAAAAAACAACAGTTAATTAACACAACGCCGTAACTTATTTCAATGTCCCCAATTTTCTTAACGAATTCTATTGAAAAGCGAAAAAATGGAACCCCTTTCCGATGTATCTCACGTTTTTTCCTAATTAACTCTTATAGAATTTTTCATAACTCGCCTGGAAAAAGGGGAACTTAATAAATCATTTGGAAATTAATAATGAATAGGTACAGCATCGCGACGCAACGTAATCTGAAGTAAATATTAGAAAGGGGTATTTGCATAAGATGTTTTTTTTTAGCTCTAGATTTTTTTGACTTTCACTTTTCGATTCCCTTTTTTGATCACGAAAGAATGTTGAGGATATGTCCAAAATTCAAGTTAATAATCATTTTGAATCATTTAAAATCAATAACTTACTATATTCAGTGATAAACTAATAATCGGTAAGTATTCCAATGTTTTATAATCTTTTTTTGCACTTTTATAAAATTCTAATTTTATTGTTGTACTGCATCAAGTACTGGCAAAACACACTTTTAAAAAACAAAATGACAAAAGACAATATTGTGAAAACTTTTCGCTTTCTTTCAGGAAATTATCAATCCTTACTAATATTATAAATGTGAAAAATCCGTTTGTTTGTTTATTTGTTTGTTACGCATTCACGTCTTAACTACTGAACCGATCATCATGAAATTTTACATACAGGGGTACAGAGGATTTTGATACCGAAAAAAGTATTGTTCCTAAGGGATAGCAAAAAACTTAACTTTAACTAGCGGCCGCTAGTAATATAAAAAAATCCTTACCTTTACGCTACAAAATGAATATTTTTCTATTAGCAAACGCATCCACACCATGCCACCTTAACCCTCCGGTGCGCGGGCGAGGAATCGAAGGGTTAAAACATCTGTTCGTAATGTCTGCAAGAGTGTTTGCATTTTTACTATTGTTGTTTAACCCTTAAGACGTTGCTCGTGTTTACTTGTACTGTTTGTTTGGTGCAGTTGTCTGAATCTATTTTACCTATAGTATTATTTGATTGTTCATTATGTAATCTTTACTAATATTTTAAACCTAAATGCTAAAAATAAAAGTAAAAGTATAAATATAAAGGTTCATCATGATTGGCTACACATTGTCATGGATAGAGAAAAGGACAAAGAATACCTTTTATCCAGAAAATAAGTACGTCCGACGATTTGACTGAATTCCAAAATACTATAAATGTTGCTTAATATAACTGAAAAAAAATAAAACTGAAAAAATATTAGAAAAAATCGACTCACCCGTAGCAGCTCAGACGGGACTCGAACCCGCACCCTTAGAATTCCGGCCCAATGCACTAACCAATTATGCTACCGAGTCGCTAGTTTAGTTTAGTTAGATTTTTTCTAATATTTTTTCAGTTATATTAACAGTTTTCTTAACTCAGATATATTAACATTTTTTCAGTTAATTAAGTAACTTAAGGCGGGGCAGTTCACGAAATTTACTCTTTTACTGTGTTTTTAGAATAAGGTTGAATATTGCATAGCTTTAATTGACGCTGCGCCAGAAATTTGACGAAATTTAGTACATTTTTATTGATTTCTGACATACTGGATAATTTATTAAAAATGTGATCGGTTATTGTGTTAGTTCAATAAAAAAGCTATCCTTTTTGCATAAAAAATCATATCACTGTCGTTGAAAATAACGAAATCTGACGATTTGAAGTTTATTTTTAAGGTGTTATTCAGGATTTATTTAAAGAGTAACCATGCTATTTTTCAATTTTCTGTTCGGTTATTGTGTTTCTTTGTTTCTTTTTCAGTCTACAGTATTTTTTGTGAAGTAGAATTCTACATCAGTTCTTCACATTGGAAGTTCAAAAATCAATCTTTTCATCAGATCATGAACTGGCCTCGCCTTAATATATAATCTTCAAAGCACTAAATACGAATATCATTGTAATAAAACACGTCTATTGAAGTCGGGTGGGGCTGAAGTTCATCATCTTTTTTTATTCTAAAAGCCCCACCCGACTTCATTTAGACGTGTTTTATTACAATGATATTCGTATTTAGTGATTTCAAGATTATTTCTTGCTTTTTAGAGGTATTTAATTTTAAAGCTTTTTTGTTTTCATTTTCAGCTTTTTTGAAGTCGGTTTTTTGTTTTTTAAACATTTTTTATTTTTTTATTTTTAGTGTTAGTAAATAGTAAGTACCTTCTGTATTTGGTAAATAATTACTTAAGTTTATTTATATTATCTTATTCAGTAAGTATATTATCTAGGTAGATAAAACATGGGTAGACCCAAAGTTTTTTTTTTATTTAACTTTTTTGTGTAAGTATGGTATATTTAGCGACGATATTATCTAAGTTACAATAGTCTTATGTCAATGGCTCATCACCTTTTACAAAATACTGGTTTTCCCGACGCAGGGGCGTTAATTCTTGAGGAGTTCTCCTGGTACTTCACTATCAGCTCCACTTCACCATTGTATTATGACGAACAACATAAATAGCCTAGCAACCGTATTAAAGTAATCGTATAGCACCAGTGAGATACTTAGCTTAGTACCTATTGAATAGTTCCGGTGATCATCTATGGTCTTCATCATCAGTTCCACTTCATCAATATGGTACTTTTCGAAAGCAAATGCACGAGTTACTTATGAAAATACCAAAATCGCTATAGGTGTGCCTATAATATTTGAAGAGTTCCCTTGATTTCTCCAGGATCCCATCATCAGATCGTGATCTAATGACAATGGGACCAATCTGTAACTATATGCTTTCAAACAAAAAAATAATTTTTAAAATCGGTTTGAGATTGACAAAGTTATGAGGTAACAAACATAAAAAAAATAAAAAAAAAATTAAAAAAAAAATAAAAAAAAAAAACAGACGAACTGATAACCTCCTCCTTTTTTTGAAGTCGGTTAAAAATAGCATTGTGAATGCTAAAATCTAAAAAATTTACTATATGTTGATTAAACCTCATTTCTTGAAGTCGGTTAAAATTATACAATGTCAGCCATAGTGTTTAAAATAGATTACAACAATCATTACTTAAGTAAGACACGAATGCTGAATAATGGAAGCACCGGTTGCTCGCTCGTGTAATTGCTTTCGCACGATCGACTCCCGCGCATAATGGGGTTGCGCACCAAAATAATTATCTCAAATAGTTTCATAGGTATTTTCATCATTTTAATAACACTCTTTTGGGACTGTGGATAAAATAGAAAATGAAATGAAATGAGCAATTGATAAAACGTATTGTAACTTCAGGCATAAGTAATGTATTTTTCTCACTTATGCTTTAAAATTCAAAATTAAAAATAATTTATTCAGTCTAGGCTGTTACAAGCACTTGTGAATGTCATAGAAGCTACGCCATCGGTTCGCAAACCCTGAGCGGGAGACCTTGTAACGAGAAGAACCGGCAAGAAACTCGTCAAGCCTGCCTTGCATGACCGATTTATATCGCGTGATATAGCGTTTTATCACGTTTAACTGTCAAAAAGACAAAGTAGTTTGACAGTTGAGTGTCGATAAAATGCTATATCACATTAATATACTATACCTATGAGATCACACGATATAAATCGGTCATGCTAGGCAGGAAGGGCTGCTTTTTTCTCCCTGTATATTTCATACAGAGTCGTCAACATTTGAAAAAAGAGCTCCACATTTAAAGTGAGGTCATTTTCCATCACAATAATTATTATTAACAAAAGTTTGCACACAATGGGTAGGTAGGTTGAAATTAAATACCTACTACATATCGGATAGGTTATTGTGAGAGCAAATAACTTTCAACTAGTTGAGAAATCAGTAATCACTCTGTCTGCTACTCGAAAGTGCACCTAAGTAGGCAAAATATACCAAAAAATACTTGATACAAAAAAAAAATGAAAATGAAATATGATTATTATTTCAAAAAAGAATGCGGATTATTTTACGTGAGTGTCTGATTCATCGCGAAGTAGTATATTCCAATTTCAATACGGTCGAACTCATCAGCTAGCAACTACAAATAAATACAAATACTTTATTTGCCATTAAGGTGGTACCCTGAGCGAAAGTGGCGCCGCGGTGAATTATATTTAATATTATAATTTTAATACACAATTTTAAAAAAGTTTATCGTGGAGATTTTAGGGCCCACAATCTAGTATTTTTAGACGGTATCGTTACATTCCCTCGTAGTCACTGCTAGAAGTAGATAGCAAAACTGCTAAAAGTGGCCGTTTTTGACACATTTGCTATCTACTTCTACGAATGACTACGAGGGCATGTACCTTTTAAAAATACTAGACCATGGGCCCTAAAATCTCCACGATAAACATTATTAAAATCTTTTTCTATTAATAACTTATTAAATAAAAACCTCTGAGGGCGCCACTTTCGGTCATACAACCGCCTTAAATAGGGTTACTAGGTAGGTATGTACATAATAAATGTTGGTGTTATAAAAATTCATCGTAGCTTTGAACCTATTTAGCCATATACAATAGCATGCAAAAGAACCATTTAGGTACATCATTAATACATTTATTTAATTGAATCATATAAATATTAGCATAGCATCATTTTTATAAAACTTTATGGTTGCATAACATAAATAATTTTAAATAATTAATAAAATAATAATTCAAAAATTACATTTTTACTAAGATTTTTTTATTTCCTCGCATTTCTTGAGAAAAGCACTATACAAAGCCGTGTGTGAAGTAATTTACATCGCCTCGAAGGATTAAAGGCTCAGGCTTCAAACCATCCTCGACAATGTAAATGCTAACTTCCCGCGCTCGCCTGATATGTAAATACTCTTAACTTAGCAAAATATTATTTTAACATAGTGATTCTATTTATTTAAGGGAAAAAAATTACAAGCTTTTTCTGGGCAAGCTCGCTCCACCTTCGGCCTCTTTAATAAGGACCTTTAAAATTAAAATAAATATCATCAGAAAGTACCTAAAACACTTCGATCAAGAATATCCTAGACAACGCTTCACGAACTAAAACAGTACGTAAAATGGCACCTCAAATAGCGTCCCACTTACAAACTTGGCGCTTATTTTATACTTACATAATCACCGCTTATTTTGTACAAACTCACATTTTATATCACTTATTTTGTACAAAATAAGCTTATTTTGTACAAAAACACATCTTTTATCACTTACTTTTTTTGCAAAATAAGCGCCCAGTTTGTAAGTGGGACGCTATTTGCGGTGCCATTTTTGAGACTCTGACCGGACATCTAGGGTATTCTTGATCGAAGCTAAAACAGAACAAAAACCTTTCTTTACGATTTATAATACCAAATCAAAAATATTTCACAATGAATTTCTTCAATAAAACCTTTGCAAATATCATACAACATCACAAAACACTCAATAAGTTCATAAATATAATTATTTTTCTATAAAACACGTTCTAAAATACATTTTCTAAAGTAATTTCTAACTCAACCTACTTCTAAACGAACCATAATAATCTCCATAGGGTCGTATCAGACTACAAACCACCCTGCCTCGGAAAATGTGAGGGAAATGGAGGGAAATCTACGCGTGCCTCCATCTAGCGGTGAGAGGCGGCGCGACGCGCTGAGGTTTCCACAGCCGAGAGTAGTTTCATACAAACGGTATAGTATTTCTTTTTTGTTGATAAAATCTTTTTTTTTATTGAGAATTGTGGAGTTATGTTTCTACTTCTATTATTATTGTTTGTTATTTATTTTCCTTGAAAACGAAAAGAGATAAAACATTATTGCAAGTCCAATGTCGTTTAAACAAATTCAAAAAGTCTAAGATTAAAGTAAAAATATTGTAAAGTTTTTTAATAAATAAAGACTCTACATTTCAAAAAAACCTGTCATTGTGTTAAAAGAGAAATAAAACTAAATAGGAACTTCTTCGCTAACGTTGTAATTAACAAAGAATAAGGTAAGTGCACCTATAATTGGCACTACTCGAAAGATATCACGAGCGAACCTAGTAACCGAATTTTGGCGCGAAACAAAAACTGACCTACATCTGCGCCCTACCGAGTTCACCCACCCCTGCCGGAGACGATCGCCCTACGTTTCTTGCCCTTACCGAGTAGTACTTTCGATTATTTCAAGGTAACGTGCGAGGTGCATTCTTTTTTTGAAATTTGAATAGAGTTTTTTGTTTTTCTTTTTTAATTAAAACTCTTTTTCTTTGAGAGAGTTAATTTTTGAAAAAATAACGTGGTATTTGGGATCTTTCTTTCGAATATTTGACTGAAGAAACATTTTCTTTATTGTAATAGTTTTTTGTGTACTACAAAAGCGACAGGTGAACTTGTTTGTTGTGTTGTGGTCAACAGTTGTTGTGTTATAATGTAAACAAATAAACGCATCCGACGTTGCGTCCAAGAAACGGGCAGTCGATCGCGCCGCAAAAAAAGCGCATCCTATTATCGACTACAACAAAAGGACTTGTGCAGTGATACCTAAGTACACATCTCGATTCATCGTCTCGACTCGATCCGCCGAACCGATCCTATTGGCGCGCCCCACTGTCGCCGCGGGGGAGTGAGATGGCTTTAGTAGTTCATTTGGAGTGTGAGGGGGAGGGAGACGGTCATCTTAGCTACCGAGTGGCGTCCCACTGGGCGGGGCCGCGCCAAGGAGCGAGCCTCAGATGCGCGCGTAGTGTTGGTGGGGCTTCGAAGGATCACTGCAGTCGTGTCGCGACTACGACGCGCGCTCGCGGCCTCACCGCTCCGCATCGTCGATACACCTTACGTAATAATAACTAATCGAAACCGTTCATCCGATAATCGATTTGTGAAAAGTGAACTCTCGATAATTGTGACGATTTTTTTTTCAATTTTCAAAACAAAAAAGGAACGGACGTGAACTTGTTTTGTGTAGTTTGTGTAATGTTTTTGTTTTGTTTTCGCACGGACTCGCAAGATTATTTTTGGGCGTAGCTGACTGTGTTTCGCTTTTATGATTTTTGTTACTTTGAGACATTGTGTGCGTTGAAAGATTCTCGGAGACTCCATATGAAGTGACGAATTTTGACTTAGCAGTGTTATGTGGACTTTGTATGAAAATAAACAGTGATTTCACAAAAACTTCAACCGAGAAAACGTAAGTGTTACCAAAGCCGGTGTTATGTATTGTGTCGGACAGGAATTTTAGAGAAAGTGTGATTTCTTACTCAACTCTATTAGATTGGGACCAAATACACAAAAGTAGTCTTATAAGAATTCCAATAAGATTTGTGAAGACTTTGGTGAAGTTAGTTAAGAATCAAATTCTATGGTTTAAAAAAGAAAACATTTCAATAAATAAAATCAGTAATCAATGTCGGTTGAAAGAAAAAGTTAAATTACCGAAACTTGAAAATTTTTGTCACAAGAACTGATGTTTTCATTTTTCTTTGCCGTAGCGTTTACAATACTGAAAAACTCGCAGGCAAAGATTTTGGTACAACATTTTTAGACACAATGTAGCACAATTCAGTTAAAATTTCCAAAAACAAATCATGTTCTAATTGAAAAATTTAAAAAAAGATTTGAAATTCGAACACAATCACTTGACTGATCGTTTGAATCAGTGTTCGAAATTTGATTGTGGAACTTTGTTCGCTTTTTCGCGACGGGCGGCATTGAAGTGATACTCGATCGGCGGAACAATCCTCTCAGTGATTGATCTGTGTCAATTAAGGAGCGGTTACCCTAATTCCGCGGTGAACGCCAACTCCGCAAAAATTTGAAAAAGGAATGTTGCTTCCCGAATTTTGAACATAAAATTAAAAATTCGAAAATCAAATAAAGTTTTCCTTGAAATAGTCTTTGTACTGAAATTCTTCGGTAAAAATTCGTAAGAGGTCGTAAACATAATTTTAAAATAAAAATGCCGGCTAAGTTCTTTTTCACATTTGTCACCTTAATCTTAGTAACAACATGATAGATGAAAGAAGTGTAAAATGAAATAATGTTGATTAAAATTGGTGTTTCTTTTTGATAAACATTCTTACAATACGAGCTTTAATTAATAATTTGGAATAATGACTTGTACAGAGTAAATTTTCTCTGATTTTAAGATCAAAAAGTATGAGACATAAAATAATATTTATCAAAATGTTAATATTATTTGTATAGTTCCAAGATGTTGAGATTATAATATTTTGGTCGCCTAATTGATGAGGAAGTATAACTCACTTCGAACAGATGGCGCTACTGAGGTTGATGACCTCTTAAAACAGAACTTTCGTAATGACAAATACAAACTTGCCGCGAATGGTCCAAATAGTAAAACCTTTTAACTAATATAAAGTTTGAAATTCGAACACCAAAATAATCAAAACAGTTTGAAATTCGAATTTAGAGAAAATCACTCCAAAAAATATGTAGTGCAAAGAGTTTGATTGGAATATAAAAATGGAAAAGGTAGTTCGATTCGAAATTCAAAAAAACAAAATTTTGTGCAAAAAGTTTGATATGACATTCATAATTCAGATTTAAGGAATAGTTCTTGTAAATATTTACCTTTGATTATTACAAACAGAACACCTGTTTTGTTTTATAACTAAGTACCTATGTATTAATCAAACAATTAAGTATAACAGTTTTATTGGTGTTATTTTCAAGTAAGTACAGCAATTGTCTGATTAAATGTCTCTGTTATTAATTACCCTAGTCTATCAATCAGTACCTATTAAGAAATATCTAGTTAATGAATAAAAATCAATGAGAGTCATAAAATTATAGGTTTTACATAAAAACTGAGTTTTTTAATTTGCTCTACATATTTTGTAGAGTTATATTTTTTTATGATGTAGAGATGAAAATTGAAAAGTCGTTTTGTTTTTCTTGTTAAAGAAGAAAATGAAAACATAAGAAATACCTAAAGGGACTGAACAGAAATAATGTTTTATGGGCTAAAATAAAATTGTCATTTTTTTTAAAGAACTTGTTTTTAGTTGAAAAAATATTAGCCTAAAATCTGATTCTTCGAATTGATAGTAAATTATTATTAATTCAGTAATTTTACAGTAATTGATTTAAGTAGTCGTAAACTTACGGTCTATTAATTATGTTCAAAGGTTGTTAATTTATTTACAATATTTAATCGTTCGTTAAATTATATTAGAGTCACTGGTTATTTATACTTAAGTCGCAATAAATTCTTCGACTGAAATATAATTTCAATAAATTGACTAAGTTTATTAGTATTATCAAGTATAAATATTACATTATTGTTATAATAATGTATGTGCTCTACTTAGATTGAAGTGAGATTTTTTTAATTATGCTGACAGAACTAAAAAAAAACAGAAATTTAATGACTGCAAGATCAATGAGTTTTTTTTTTGTTAATTTTCTCAATTAACTATTTAACTATATAGATAATTGGTGATATAAAATTTTTGACATTTTTGACATTTTGACAATTCATTTTTTTATTAATTAATTAATTCGTGAGTTTTCCTTGATTTTTTTTTACCTACTGCAAAACATATTTCAACTTTTTAAAGAACAATTTAAATAAAATTTAAAAAAGGGATTTTCATTATAGTGCCTTTGAGTGAGGGAAATTATTTGCCAAGTTTCTTATTTCACTACTTCAGTGTCAGTCACTCAAGTGATGATGTCAGCCACAAGAAAAAAGGTGTCAGCAATTCTGAATCTTATTGGATCCGGGTTCGATTACCGGCCAAAAGCATTTGACATATAATTTTGTAATAAATTATAGAGAACTAGCGGCCGCCCGCGACTTCGTCTGCGTCGAATGTTTTTTTTCTATCCCTCGGAAACAGTACTTTTTTCGTAATCAATCAAACAATCAATACATTTATTTACAAAAATATGGTTACATTAGTTGTTACATATAAGTCACCAGCATATTTTGTTGTTAATGTCAACGTGCAAATGTTTACAAAAAAATATTATTAATAATTAATTGTCAGATAGAAATAATAAGGACTTGTTTAAAATTGACATATTTAAAAGAGATTAACTAGTTTTAAAGCATTAAGTATAATGAATTATTCAATCATCATTATAAAAAAAATTTGGTACAATTTACAAATAATTATATTATTAAAATATATTAGTAAGATACACTATGTCCTTTTCTGTACCCCTGTGAACGTGTATGCAAAATTTCATGTCGGCCGGTTGAGTTGTTAAGACGTAACAAACAAACAAACTGACTTTCGCATTTATAATATTAATAAGTAAAGAATAAGGATAGGTTAGGAATCTTCTTTTCTATATACATTGTCTGGAGTTGTGCAAACTTTCTGATTGCTTAAACGCAAGACTCTCTATGCTACTTTTTGAACTTTTGTAAGTGAGGAAATAATTTGTTATAATAGTAATAAATTCGACTAATTTAGTTAAATATATCTAGATAGTTTCTAGTATTATATTTACTTGCAATTTACAGTATAAAATCAATCTTAAGTGAACCAAAACAGCCCTAAAACATGTGAAAATAATATTAGAATCATTTGAAAATTGCAAGTTTTACTCAAGTCATTACTTACTCGTCTATAGATACGAAAGTTAGACTTAAACATTTGCTCGGTTACGCTAAAACATTTGCTTATGTCTTCTTCTTTACAATGTAAAGAGTAAGGAAAATTACCTCACTTCTGCCTTTTTCTATGTTTTTCGTTGTTTTTTCATCATTATCATTATCACAATTATCTTTCTTGAAGAAAACTAATTGAAGCTACTTCACAGTACGTTAAAGTGTATTTTGAAGTAGAATTCAATACGTTTCCGCTATTATTTAGGTATGCCAAAAATATGAACCTACGCAAGCGCTTTTCATAAAATTATGTTTTTTTTACAATCATCTGTGAGGATTATATGCAATTACTAGATAATGTTTTTAGCATGTCGTATGTTTTTTTGGTGGCTACCTTTACGTTTTCTATAAAAAAAATACCCCGCAAACCATGTTTTCCTATAATGGACCCTTAAGTCAATTTATTAAGGAGACTATGGACTGAATTCACAGGTTCCAGTTTAAGTTCCGATTAACTTAGTTGACACAGATTAATAATAAACACAACTTTAATACTTAGCAAGTTAGTTATTGCTTAACCAACGAAAGAAGAAGGTTTTCATTTCGACGCGTTTTTTATGCATGACCAGGCATTTTTTTTAAGCTCATATACTACGAGTTGTAACTTTGACTAGACAATCTAGAAAATAATGTAATTGTATTTTTGACCCCAGAATCCCATACATTATGTAACATTACATGAATGTCTGGAAACGACATACATTTTGAAAATATCGTTCCGTCTGATAAAACTGATAATTTTTTTGCGCCCATTTTTCTTGTCAGCTAAGATGTCATAATGAGTAGCCCTACCACCGACAAAAAAGATTGAAATTTATAAATCTAACTATATGAGAATATTTGAATAAAACATTTAATTTTCGATTTTCGATCGTATAATCCCTGATCTGATGATGTGTGTTGTAAATGACCTGATATCCGGAACATGTGTCTTACTGATGTCTTCCACAGTCACTGTTAATGACCCAATAATCGTGTTAGTCTATCGTTTAGTAATGTACCAGTTGTGAACTAGTTAATATACATTAGTAATTTTTATTTTATTTTTACAATCTTCGGGAAGCTAACAGCTAGGTTGAGAAGAAAGTGGTTAACTTAAATAAATATCGAAGGCCTATTACAAGCTTCCACATATAGATAGTTTGGTAATATTATATGACCGTCTACACAAAAATAGACAAAAAAAACTAAACAAATGGCGGTTTCCCATGCACGCTCATTGACATAGACATTGTCATAAAGGGCCCTCAAAGTGGTGCCCTCATCTTAATTAAATTTATTGCTCGCTAAGTACATAATGTACTATCGAAAATTCACATGCATAGATTGAAGCTAAGGTTCTTTCGTTTATTTACAAACAATAACCTCAGTTATATACAGCTTACCTTACGGTAAGTTTTTTACAAATAAAAGTACTTTCTTATAGTAACAAACCATATAGTACAGGGACTAATCTTGGCAGTTCAAAAAGTATTCGGTTGGGCAGCGCTACTGTGTTTGGAGACCTGTAAAAACAAAGGCTTAATTACATTTCAATTTTGATAAAACTCTATTGCAGTTATTAATTTCTAGATAGCACAAAATAAGTTAAAAAAAATACTGCCGTCATTTCATTTGTTTTGTTGCACTAGGGCAAGGATGGGGAATTTGCGACCCGCGGGCCAAAATTCAGTGCTCTCCGCGACCATAACCCATCATCTATATTAAATTGGCCCGCGAATAACGTATTACTTCAAGATTGGGAAATGCATTCTGTGTCTGGGGCCACATTTCGTTAAAAACAGTCAAAATTTAATCTGTCACACATCACAACGAACAACCAATCAATGCTCTTTGACCTGAGTAAATTGTGTTATTATTTTATATGACCCATCCCATCTCTAAATCTACATGCATGCCATTTCTTATTTTTTATATCATTTATTGAATCTGTAATAAACGAACTAACTTGTGCAAATAATAGACTAATCAAAAAAAGACATTCATTACTTCGAAATGGATGAATCACAATCGATGTTGTGCTAGTGATGAGGTTGTCAGCTTCCCGCAAACTGGTACACGGCGTGTCTCGGATGTTATTCTTTGCTAGGTAGTAAGTACTTTCCTAAGAGGGAGCTTATTATAATGAAAAATAGAGGTGTTATCAACATAGGTAGACCAGAATCTCATGAGACGCAAGTGAAATTATTTTTACTTAAATCACGTGGTTGTTGCATTACAAAAGTAGTTAACTGTTGTCATACAATAACAATAATGACAAAGAAAGTAATTTTATGATTTTCTTGACGTGTTTTAGTAAAAATAATTTCACTTCCGTTTCATGAGATTCTGCTCTACCTCTAGTACCTATGTAGACCAACAATATGATTCTTATCGAAATCCTAGGATTTCGGTTTTGAAAATTGAAATACTTCAAAAAAATTTTTTTATAAAATAATTTTTTTAAGAGGGTTTTATGGTTAAGGGAAAAAAAATATTTTCTCCTGAAATTTTCCTCTAATGAAAACAGATATACTTAATTGAAAAAAATAATTAAAAAGTTACTAAAGACAATTTCAATATTTAGTAAGTATGTATTATACTAACATTGGATCAAAAATTAAATTTTCAAATCACTTTAACGTGAAATTTTCAACGTTTTGAAGTTTTTTAATTTTTTTTTGCCCACCTACTTCGGAGTGTTTGATGCACCAAACGACGTATTTTAATCTGTAAAATTTACTCTTTGTTTCTAAAGTGAAGTTGCAGCTTCTATTGTAAATTATCGCATTGTATTCCTTGATATCAAATCAAATTTTCACTAGTTTACAAAAATAGTGACTAGTTGGGCCGGACATCCAAAGGTCGCGGGTTCGATTTCCGTCCGAGAATTCGTCTGGTGCTAGTCGTATTTTTTTTAGTATATCATTTATAGTATTACATAGAAATGTTTTTTGTTTTTATTCAGCCATTTTTGATATCCCTACTGCTGGGGCACAGGCCTTCCTGGGTTCCATGGGTGGTAAGGAGGATGGGCCATAACCCACCACGCGGGCCCAATACGGATTGGTGGGTGTTAACGACTGCAAATGCAGCCGGAACCAACGGCTTAACGTGCCCTCCGAAGCACGGAGGAGCTCGAGATAATAGATTTTTGGTCACCCATCCCATAACCGACCCTTGCGAACGTTACTTAAGTTCCGGTCCTTTATTAAGGTATATTGAAAAGAATTTGTTTTTTTCTAACAAAACCACTAAGGTCAAATGTCAAGTTTTTATGACATGATAAAATGGTCTCTGTTTTCAAATATTATGTTTTGATCTCAGTTCGCAGGTTCCCAGGTTCGAACCCCGGTAATATAAAACGCGTTCAATAAAATATTAGCGATATTGCCATCGCGCAGTAATGCGAGCCACAATGGATCAATATATATAATGTTTGTACCATAACTGCACCATACAGGATGCCTTTATCTATGGGAACGAGACGTTTGGCTATAAAGGTACTGAAAGCAAAAGATACGCCATGACACATGTTCATTAATAAAAGATTTATAGATTCTAAGAAAAATGTTAGATGTTCTGTAAGTTCAGTTATAAAAGTACTAAAAGCAACAGATATGCCATTACATTATTAATTAATTAAAGTGACAAAACTTATTGATTCTAAAAAAAATATAAGTTATATATGTATATAGTGGTAGACAGATAATTAAAGACACCAGTTGACTGTCATACAAACGAAGTAACTTTGAAGCCTTAGTTCTCCGCTAAAGATTGACCTAGATCTGATGATGGCCATCCAGGGAATGAATGTAGGAGATTCAGATCGCCATACACACCCAACTGATCTCATCAACAGCAGGCTATGTTTAAAAAAACCTTTATATTAGCATAAAAATGTATGCCACTTACATTTTTAATTTTTAATCGCATTTTTTTTTTTCAATAAAGTTGCTCGAAAATTTAAGTTTACGATGACAGTCGAGCGTGCGGTAAGTTGATTTTACTGCACGCCGTGCGTTTTTGTTTACGGATTAGTACAGCGTGCGGAAGGTTGATTTTACCGCACGCCGGCGCCGTGCGTTTTTGTTTACGAACGTTTTTTTTAATTTCTACTAGTTTTCGCCCGCGACTTCATCCGCGTGGATAGTAGAAAAATATTGCAACCAGTTTAAGATTACCCCTTTAGTGTATGAAAGTTAGTACCACGGAGAGTTCAAGCTGTTTCCCTGGTTCCACCCACCTGAATTTGATGAAACATAGCTTACATTTTAAGTTGGACCTCAATCTACTAAATTGTGAAAAATCCATCAAAATTCGTTTAGCGGTTTTTGCGTAATTCACGCACAAATATTTAGAATTTACAGTTTAATTATATATAAATTAAAGACAAATGCTGTCTTAATTCGAATAACATCACAAGACGATCGGGTTAATTATGCTCAAATTGCAAATCATTTTGGTATTACGTTTGTATGGAAAGATTTTATCTTCACATGTATACATAATGTTAGTGTTGTATCTAAACAAGGCTAAACACGTGACTGTCATCGATACCACAGTCCGCTATTAATTGATACGCACCGTTTAATTGTTTACTCTTTGTGTGCGTTACGTTGGCGTGTGGTACAAGTTTGTAGGGGAAGCGGTTATGTAAGTGTTATGAGCGAGAAGAACAGCGATATTGGTCCAACTTTAGACAACTGGGGCCTAATCGTGCTAATTTTCAACGATAAAACCAAAGCTAAATCGTTACCGTTTCAGTTTTGTTACTCGTAACGTCAGAAAAATACTCGTTTTAGTTATGTTTAAATTGTTGAATACTCTGCCTAAGGAGTCTAGTATTACAATCTGGGACAATTTAAGTGAAAATTATGAAGCTAAACCAAAGATTTTTAGGTAAATATAACCTCAATGACTACGTAACGTTTTTGGTTTTATCGTTCAGAATTACCGCGATTGGGCTCCTGGTTTTGTACAACTTTATAACTAAAAAATTTACGTTACGTTGGCATGTGGTACAAGTTTGTAGTGGAAGCTGTAATTGTATGTGTGATGAGCGAAAATTGAGACGCCGATAATAAGTCATTTTCTTAGGGCTTTAGAACTGGAAAATTAGAGAAAATTATATCCAATATTTACTTAAGTATATTGATTTGAAAAGCTTAATTAAGTAGGTACTGAAAAGTAATATTACTTTTTTGGATTTTGTATTCCTGTTTGCAGTCTAGATAATACTTTTTGTGTATATTTTAATTAGGTACTATGTGTGTCTTATGTGTACTCATACAAAATGGTTTAATAATTATGTCTGTATTAACAAAATATGTAGAATTTCAGTCCAAAACGTTCAACACATTCAGCTCACCAACCGCTACCTTCTGTACCATACACCACACACCGCCTTTATTAACCAGGCAATCGGAACCGCTGTTTATATTACTGCAATAAAGTTCAAATTGCAACGACGCGCGGCGTGAGAAAATATTTCTAACATCTCAAACACTCGATAAGAAAGAGTCTACGAGCGAAACTCGAAACTTTTATTTTTTGTTTATATATCAAATTAGTTCTAAGAAAATATGGTTATTGACGTATCGACTTTGAATATAAAAATGCTTACACTTTCAGTATAGAAAAAGTTATTGTCAATATGTTTTTAATTGTATAAAGTTTTCTGCTGACACGTTTTGTACTGTGATTCACACAAATTGAAGTGACAAATTAAATTCATTTGTCCATCAGCCATTTTTGATGCCCCCACTGGTGGGGCACAGGCCTTCCTTATGGGTGGTAAGGAGCATGGGCCATAACCCACCACGCGGGCCCAATGCGGATTGGTGGGTGTTAACGACTGCAAATACAGCCGGGACCAACGGCTTAACGTGCCTTAATTCAAACCACATAATATCTAGTTAGAGCTTTATTTTAGTTGCAACACTCTAAGGAACCTTATATAAATCATAAATCATAAAATTAGCATTAAGTATGATATAGTTTTCTTATCGTTAATTGTCTTATTTGGTAAACAATTGTAACTTAACTCTTTAATGAAATAATTATTAATAAAATACAACCAAAGGTTTTCCACACATAGATTACATAAGAAATTGTTAATAATGAATAACATTTGATAAAGTTACTAAATTATTTTTAATTAACGATAAAAAACATATGACTCTGTCAAAAACTGTTTACTAAAAGACAAATAAGAATAAACAGAATATTTAGAGGGTAATTTTAAGTGTTAAAAGCTTTGCATGTTATCATTATTATTATTTTTCTGATACAAAAAGACATGTTAATAAAAAATGTTTTTCACAGTTTAGTAAGCTTTAGGCCCGCCTGGGCCGCCCGGCAAATACATACCTTTACAAGTATAATTATGTATATGTCTACCACATACAAGTGGTACCTAATTTATTTTCCGTTCAAAATAATAATTTTCATAGATTATCGATATTTTTCGGGATTGCGAGTCAGATGCCATCTGTATGTGGCGGTCTTTAGATAGGTTTAATTAATGTTTACTCAAAAAACAATCGAATGCAATTTACTTTCAAACATTCGAAATTTAAATTCAACAGACTTTTTTAATGTCTGCCTACAAAAGCATAACGCAACGATATTTTTATTGCCTGCCAGTTATTTTTAATCGTCTGCAGAGTTAGCGAGAACTTAATAATAATCATAATTATCTCGAAGTGATCATCGATTCTCGGTACGATCATAACGTTGCTTGATAAACATTTAAAAAATAACAATATCCATTGATCACAGACGGGAAACACATGTGTTGATAAAAAGAGACGCCGCTACGGAGGAGATAAGGATGTCGATATGTCTTTTTTTTTCTCGAACGGGCGAAGGCACCGATTTTGCCACATGTTCGATGTTTAAAGAGTTTTAACATTGAGTCGATAAAAGTGTGTGATCTGTCGCTCATTGTTTGTTTTTTATGGAAAAAACAACTAGTTATGGTGTTTTTGAATAGTATTTTAATTATTTCTAATTTACAAAGTATAAAAAAAAACATTATGAAATTATAAGTAGCTAGGTCATATTTATTTTTACTAATTAATGTTTTTAGTTTAAAAAATTAAACAATTATTTTCTTCTAAGTATATGATGTGTTTTTTCATCTAAATTAAAAGAAAAGTCTTCTCAACTCTTATTTATTACATTTGCAAATATAAATGAATGTCTTATATTGTTGCAAATATAGAATTATGTCGAACTGACATTTAGGTTTTGGCAAAGAATCAACCATAAGCAGCGATTGCAAAATCGATTAATTATTAGTATAAGAAATACATAATTCAAATCCAATATAAGATAGTATGATAGACAAATAAATGGCAAGTACAGTATATATTTTAGTATCTTTAATTGAGGAAGTACCTAATCAAAAGTCAGCGTCATTTCAGATCCTAATATTTTAAAATGTTATATATATAATGTTATATGTGTATAAATGGTGAATGGGCTGAGAAAATTGCTCAATGTTTGTGAGTCCTATGCTGAGGACCATGGTCTAAGGTATAATGAAGGAAAAAGTGAGTTTATGGTAATTAGAGGCAATAACAAAAAACCTGACTTCATACCACCTGTCTATCTTAACAAAGTTCCTTTGACCAGAGTCTCACAGTTCAAATACCTAGGCCACATCATTAATGAAACCTTGTCTGATGATGAAGATATTGAAAGGGAGAGAAGGGCGCTGTCGGCTCGGGCTAATATGTTGGTTCATAGGTTCGGTGGGTGTATACAGTTGAGGTAAAACTCATGCTTTTCAGAGCCTTTTGTCAAAATTTCTACACTTGTTCTCTGTGGACCAACTATTCTCAGCGGGCCTACAGTGCTCTCAGGGTACAGTGCAATAATGCCTTAAGAATGTTATTAAGATTGCCTAAAGTCTGTAGTGCATCAGGCGTGTTTGCCGATGCAAGGCTTGATGATTTTTATGCAATAATGCGTAAAAAATCTGCATCTCTTGTGAACCGTCTAAGGCGGAGCCCAACCGCTGTGCTGACGCAAATTGCTGACAGCCCGGAATTGCCTGTATTGGGGAGGTTGATAAAACTTTATGTGCTGGACTTTAACATAGCTGTAAGAAAACACTAACAGTAGCATAATACTAACATAGTTTGTAAAATGTCACTAAACAATTATTTATATGGACAAACTTAGTCTGAAATAAATGAATTTTATTTTTATTTTTATTTTATAAAGTGTGTTTGTTTGTTACGTTTTCAAGTCTTAACTACTCAACCGACTATCATGACATTTCGCATACATGTTTTCAGGGGCACATCAGAAAAGTAGGGTAGGTATCTTTCATTAGAAAAAAAAGACTGCTCCACGGAAAATAACACTTATAACAAGGTAATTTATACCTGTTACTGATTTCAGTAAAATATTTAAATATGCATACTATCATGAGTATAAATTACTGTAAATTATCAAATGATAAGTTGCAATAGGTAATAGGTAGATACTTTAATGAATTCAAAGAAACAATGAAAACATTACAGTATCATAGATTATTTCTAATTATAATGTGTTAATGAATGAACCCAAAATGAGAAAACCGTTTGTTCGAACCATCGAACTGAACAACTATATAGATTTGCAATAGGATCAACTCTGAAATCGCGAAAAAAAAATTGCAGTTTCATAAAAAAAGATGAAACGGCAGATTTTTTTTTGCGATTTCAGAGTTTATCCTGTAGTATAAGTGTTTATTTGATGATCCCTATCTTCCATATTTGGAATGAGGATCAACTAGGTTTTTAGTTAAATATGTAGAGTTTCAGTCACATCAAAATAAATTATTTCAGTAAAAGAATTATTAAAATTGGGCCAAAAATGACGAAGATAGAGCGATTTTCGTGTCGCATTCTCAAAAACGCTCCCCAATTCACGATTGGCTGATGACGTCATCAGCCACGTGCGCCGCTCAGCGGCGCGCGGGTGTTTGTTCGGACGATCGTGGCACGTGACGTCATCGCATGATCCGCACCTTTAATAATTTTGTCATTTCTTGATGGATTTGAGAAATTTAAACAGAGATTTACTCAGATATTGATATTGTATTTGATGTGATATACACAATTGATATATTCAATTGTCGTGTTGATCCTCATTGCGGGTTGTTTTGTAACATCCTGTATAACACAGCAGAATAGTCTTGTCTTCAGACTTCTATAAGACAAAGGACCCAACCGGAAAATGCATTGTTCCGAACCAGAAAATTATCTAATACTACAGTCTTAATAGACCAATGAGCAGTGATGTTTCAAATTAATCTTCTTCAAGACTTAAGTGCTAAGACCCAGAACTATCTTGTCATCATGTCGTAGTGAAGAAATCTGCCGTGACCATCGCGCATCGGTCGCAAAGTCCAGATGACAATAATGCCAAAATTATAACAATAATTATAGATCTGGTACTGAACAGGTGACATCTCGCGAGATTTATCGACATCGCACCATAGTCAAAGTGTAGGCGGTATGCAGAAAGCTTGTTTTTTAAGTTCGTTTCAAGCGAGCGAAGCGATTCGGATTTATCTATATTCGTATGACGTAGACAAAGTTCCATTTGTAAAAGTGATGGCAACCATTGCAAATCATCGTTTTACAAGTACGTAAATCATCATAACTTTGTGTGATTGTGTTCTACATAAAATCTTTTATTCTTATCTTCGTCATTAGAGAGCCACTGAGCTCTTTTTAAAAACAATATTCGATTTATTTTTCTTTTGTATAACTTTAGATGTTTCTTTTGTCTAGTTCATTGGTTCCCAACCAGTGCGGTGCGCCCCACAAGGGGGGCTTATATTTTTTTTGCACGGGTGCGGGCGGTGCCATCGATTCATTTGTGGGGAGAGGGGGTGTAAGTATTTTAGCATAAAGTTAGGTGGGGCCCAAAGGATAATAGGTTGGGAACCCCTGATCTATCTAGACAAATGGCCCACAAGGTGAAATACCTTGAATCTTATAGGCTTGAGTAATAAAACTTTTCAAAGGTGTTACTTGATAAGTTAGCTTATTGAGTACAAACAGCACTAAATATTATGTATATCATCATAGCACTTACCCCACACTGAATTTATTTATTACAAGTTAACGTACTGTATGTGCATGCACTGTGTCCGGCTGTCAGTATATTTCTAACCCGTGATGCACTCCCGTCATAATTTACCGATCACGATTCATATGTAGATCAGTGCATTAATGAGCCTATTATAAGACATATCGCGTGTTTTGGATGTCATTCAAATCGACACCTGCCTCTTATTTCATGCTGGCAACAAAGTAAAGGAGCTGTTTCCTTTGTCTAAAAAGTTTTTAATGTTAAATGTAACCTTCGTGTAATAAAAGCTGTTAACTTTAAAAAAAGTATACGTGCGCTTTTATTAAAGTAACTTTAATAAAAGTTTATTAAAATTTGAAATTCGAATTTGGAACATAAAGACTTTTTTCTTAAAAAAAACTTTTTGGCGCTACCTACTTGAAATTCCTAAGGAAGTTGGTGCATCGCATACTATAAATAAATGATAAACTAACCCATAGAGATTCCTACGGGAGCCAATTGCTGTCAATAACTCATCCCGATTGACGCCTCCCAAAATACGCGGTCCCACGCGGGGTGTGTGAATCGGGGCGAATGGGGTGACCACACTACTCTATGGAGTTGGATATTAACTTAATTTTTTGACAAACAGTTTAATAGATCCACTTTTTTCGGATTGTCCATCAACCATTTTTGATGTCCCCACAGCTGGGGCACAGGCCTTTTTGTGGGTGGTAAGGAGGATGGGCCAAAACCCACCACGCGGGCCCAATGCGGATTGGTGGGTTTTAACGACAGCAAATGCAGCCGAGACCAACGGCTTAACGTGCCTTCCGAAGCACGGAGGAGCTCGAGATAATAAATTTTTGGTCACCCATCCTATGACCGACCCATGCGAACGTTGCTTAACTTCCGCAATCTCTGGGCCAGGCGCTAAACCACTGCGCCACCGAACTCCTCTTTTTCGGATTAACTTGTCTAAATTGCTATAAGTACTTTTTTAGTTTTAGTAACTATAGTTAGTTTATTATTATACTTTTGTGTGTGTGACTTACAGAATGAATAGAACAATTTCACTTTCCCAAAATGTATCTATAAAATAATATATTCAGTTTGTTTTTGTAAACAATTTATAAATAGATATCTTAAACTTTTAATAGAGTAATTATTTGTTTTTCTTTACAAAGTATATTGCTAGATTATTTTCATTCTTTAAATTTACAAAATCCGCTATTCTTGTTAAGATTGTGTAACATAATTGCAATTTACATGGGAAATTAATAGCTTTGCTCGAAAGTGGATTGCAAGATGACAAAAAATGAGTTGATTAATCGTGAAAGACGAATGAATGCAAAAAGAAATAACCATAATCGTATAAAACCAAAAAGTGAGAAAATTGTACATGAACAATTATGTAAATGGATAAAAACAGTTTTGCTTTTACATCCAACTTTGTATGAGTCGGAAAAAATGGGGCAACTTAATGTCTTACAAGCAGCTGTCAAATAATCATATTTATGACAACTAATTTAATCTGGTCATTGACTAGTATTTATATAAAATATTATTATTATTTGCTTAATATTATGATTTTTTTTTAAACTTGCAATTCGTGATTGTTTGAAGTTGCTGCTTTTTAGAAGTAGAAGCAGTAAGATTGAAAAAATACAGATTCCTAATACCTGGTTAAGTTTAAAATCAAAGTTCTTCAGAAAAATCAGACAGTAATTGCCTTAGTTGTTAATTCCTGTTATATTGACAATAAAACACTATAAATATTTAATAGTAGTTCAGTATTGAAGATTCGCTATACTCTTAAATCGTTGCAATAAAGATCACAATCCTACAACACCGCCCAAGATTAATATACTGTTGAGTGCGCTGAATTGGATCTATTTTTAGCAAAAACTAGTATTTTTTTAAACTAATGATCGATCCCGGCGTTACGTGTAATTGCATACAAAGACAGGTGGTAGTTTTTATGGCAATTACTCGAAGTCGGTCGTTTCGGCCCGTTTGTTGTTGTTTTAGCACGTAAATGGCTGTGTTTATGTCATGTACCTTTTTAAAAATTAGTCATAAACAAATGGGGAATGCAACTTCCATTTCTTGACTCATTTACAAATCGTCGGGTGTCAGACTTAATTATGAACATAAGAATATTCTCTTGAAAATATGTAGACATACCATGCCATCTAAGTCTGTAATATTTTCAAGTAATTTATTTACTTCAACAGTACTTTGCATACATAATTTCTTGGAAAATAGGGTCAAAGCTGACAACATACAAGTAACACCTGTGATAAGTTCCGCTATTTTATGCAACACTTTTTTTGTTGTCAAGAGAAACCGTATTTTTTATCTCTACCTTATTTCACAGGCTTAAAGTCCACTCCGTCTGAAGCTACTCTTTTGATTTTCATCGTTCTGTCTAAACTAAAGTAAACTGTTAATTTAGTTGACCTGTCCTTTAATTCGACAGTCAAGTCATACTACCTACCAGACATTAATTTAAGTACTATTCTACCTATTCAACATAAATGCTGTAATGTGCCATATTATGACACTGCAAAAAATTCAAAATTACAACGCATCTATATATAAGAATTCACTCTCTTAAACGCTTCAAAGAAAGATAATCAGCATGTTGATAGGATTATTAGTACTATTATTTATTTTCTGTTAAACTTTCTGTCTTTAAACTTTTGATAGAGTATACCAGTAAACCATAGATTTTTTGAGCTTAAATTCAGAACTACCGCTAATCTTGTCAAGATTGAGTAAAAATATCATTACAACGCATTATGGATGTAGGTACCTATATTATATCTGAAGAACAAGTACAACATAATTTAACGACATAGGTTTTCATATTGCAAGATACGCGTAGTTTTTTGATGTACTGCGTATCTTTTTATTAAATATTTTTTATTGTTATCATCATGTCCGGGGTAATTCTATCCTTAGTGAACCCAAAACCATGGTGTTTGTGACGGCGAGTGAATAAAAAACATACAAACGTCATATTCGGTTTGTAGATACTTTTTTCAGCTCCCCTCGCCGTAGACTACGAGAATATCAAATAAAAGTGAACGCATACGAGGAAGCAGGCAAGCATTTGTTGTTTTACAATTTCTTGTTAGTTTAAGTTTTAAGATATAGCTTGTTTTTAATTGTGTACTAGAGGAAATTCGACTCGTCACCAGGATTATCTCAGGCAGGATCGAATCTGCGACCTTTGGCAGTCTGGTCCAATGCTCACCAACTGAGCTACCAAGTCACTTTCCTGAAAAAAGTAAACACGAGCTTTTGCTTAAAAAATCTTTTTTTTTAATCTCTACATATTTTACAGTAAACAATAGCGTCTATTTTTTATCTGTAGGTGCATAATATTTCGTCCATATTTCTATCAATGACGTCATTCTAATGGCGCCAAACAATATACGATCTCATTATTGTCCCCCATCGATACACTTATGGGACAATATAAAAATAGACTTGAGTTTTTTAACACACATCTCTGGAGAAATATTTATTGCTCGTTTTTGTTTTAATTAACTGTTGGACTGTCTAATGAATGTTACAACTGTTGAAATTATGATAGTTATTAAATCTATGATTTTAATCTTTTACTTATTGTAGGTAAACACCAACAACCTCGCAGGAGTAGATTACTGACATCATAAACAACAACGTTTATTCTACGACTTTTGCGATAACAGTAAAAAAATCGACTTTTCTTACAAAACTCGATCAGCTTTTCAGACATTTGTATGGAGAGTCTATTTTTACCATTGAAAATGGTTATCAGATGCAAATCGCCTTAAACGTATTTTTGGCCATATCTCCGAGGATTTTGGGAGATTTTGAGATGGGAATAGTACCAAAAGTTGAGGAATTTATCGAGACATTTGTGAACGTTTAAATTTTGCAAATCTACTGGTAACTTTTTTGGAATTATGCAAAATTCGGGTAAATTCGGGTTTTTTGGGGGGTGTTTGTGTATTTTATTGTAAATATTTCGGAAAAAAAACCGACTTAAGAAAAAAATTCAAATGGGTCCTAGTTTAGCTACAAAATGGCTAAAAACTTTTGAAAATCGGTTAATAATTGTGGTGGTCCCTTTATATTTGGAATTGTAGAAAAACGGGTGTTTTGAATTTTGGAAATCGGTTAATAATATTTCGGCCGCGTCGAGGCAGTCAGCAGGCGTCGTAAAAATAAATAGGTACTACCTAGGTAACTTTTTCAAAATATAATAGGATTATGCTGTTCGCGCCTATACGCTCCAAACCACCTCCAAACTAATTTCTCGATATAGCAACACTACAACAAGGAATTAAGCCTTTTTTGATTTGTTATACTGGCAACACTTTTTATTCGACATCTTGTAAAAATCCGCACTTTCTGCAATAAAAATTGTATTATTACATCGAAAGAAACCTGCATTTTATTAGCCACCGTATACCAAAATATACATGTGGTGGCCACATGAGGGGACAAAACCAGAGAACCTGCGAAATAACAAAAACAAGTCAAGTCACAATATCATCAAGGCGAGGCGTGGTCCGGCGAACGAGAGATAAGTGTCTTTCCTGATCCCAGACCCTCACTCCGTCTTATCTTGTCCAATATCGACATCACTTGTGCAATCAGAATCAGATTAATGTGTTTTAGCTATCAAACAGCATCTAATTATCGAGTTTATAGGATACAATTTCGTGCCAACCGGCAACCTCAAAATTTTGCAATCTCAGTTTAATCATCAAAATAAGTCATAATAATAGTTTCTTTTCGGTTCATTCTCCTATTAGTCATAAAATCTCAACATCACAACAAAGATTTCAACATTTTTCGCCGATTATTTCAGCTGTGCAAAGTACATACGGCCGCATGGTGCGTGACCTTTGATATTGTATTGGAAAACGGACTGCGGATGGAATATAAGTCATCGAAGTGACCAACTGACCCACCGGTGCAACGAAACGAGGAGCGTGAGCAATTAATTTTATTATAAACAACTTTATCTTTCTACCCTTTTGGTAATCAACGGTGCTTAAAGTTTTGTTTCAATATGTCGACAACTACTGACTCAAGTAATAGTAATTACAAAGAATTATGCGTTAAAAGGTCGTCTATTAAGGGACAAATAACTAAATTCAAAAATTATTTGAGTAACCTTGCGTTGAACGACGAATTGAATAATATTCAATTAACCGAGTTAACACTTAGACTTGCAAAACTTGAAGCACTGTCTGTTAGATTTGATGACTTGCAAAACCAGATAGATGTTGTGAACGCTGCCAATATATCAAGTGAAATCAATGAGCGTTATGATATTGAGCAGGATATAATTTTAACTATAGCTACTGCTAAAGATTTAATCGATAGATATTCTAAAAGGTTTGAAAGTGATCAAAGACGGAATTCTATGGTGGATGCTCCGTGTTGTCCTGGGCAAACGGAGATCGGCTTAAAGTTGCCCCAAATTCAAATAGCCAAATTCGACGGTGCATATTTTCGTTGGTTGGAGTTTCGAGATACATTTGAAAATTTAATTCACAAAAATGAGCGTATTCCCAATATCAATAAATTCCATTACTTAATGTCATATTTAGAAGGGGATGCCGCCCGAATAATTTCGAATCTCGAAATTTCAAGTTTTAATTATATCGAGGCTTGGAATTTATTGTGTACTCGTTATAACAACAAACGTATTTTAATCAATCATCATTTAAATTCATTGTTTAACACTAAGCAACTTCCACGTGAGTCGGAAAAGTCACTGAGATTTTTAGTGGATCATGTTACAAAAAACCTACGAGCATTGGCCAGCCTAGGACAGCCAACAGACAAGTGGGACGTTCTCATCATATTTATGTTGTCGTCCAAATTAGATAGCAATACTTTGTTAAAATGGGAGGAGTTTAGAAACAATATTGAAAGTGACGTTCCAACGTTAGATCAGTTTTTTAAGTTCATGATAGACAGGGCAGATGTGCTTGAGGCTTTAGGACGAAATAAAAATGATAATACTTACGTTTCTAGGCCCCAGCCGCTTCCCGCTCGCAACAATTTCATACCGCATAAATCAAATCAAATTAATCAAAGATCAAATCAAAATGCTACTTACACTAAATCATTTGCTAATTTTAATTCAAAGAACAATAAAGCTACAAATTTTTGTTGTATTATTTGCAATGAAAACCACAAAATTTACGATTGCCCGACTTTCAAAGCGAAGGGAATCGATGATAGAATGCAGGAAGTTACTAAATATAAATTATGTGTAAATTGTCTCAGGCAGGGGCACCCTGCGGCAGAGTGTCGTATGGGACCGTGCCGTCAATGTAAGCGTAAGCACAACAGCTTGCTACATCCCGATTCTTCTTCAATCAACAACCTTGTCGCTATGGAAGAGGAAGTTGAGTCTGTTGAGTCTAAAGAATCAATAGTAAGTTTTTCAAATCAACTTACAAATCAAGTTCTACTATCAACCGCTATGATAGAAGTGTCGAATCCATTGAACCAGCTAAAGGTCAAAGTTCGCGCTCTTTTGGACTGCGGTAGCCAATCCTCATTCGTTACCGAGTCTTTGAAAAATAAATTATCTTTAAATTCAACGCCTATTGACTCACTAAAGGTCATTGGCATCGGTAATAATGTCACTAACAATGTGACAGAAACTTGCACAATACAGATAAAATCAGTGCATAGTAATTTCAACGTACAATTTAAATGTTTAATATTAAAAAATTTAACAGGTTGTTTGCCAAAGACACCTATCAATATTTGTACGCTTAAGATGCCAGTTGGTATAGAATTAGCGGATCCCTTGTTTCACCAGCCCGGTCCAATAGATGTGCTTATTGGAGCCGATATATTTTGGGACATTTTGACCAATAGCGAACAGCAGTCATTAGGCCCTAGCTGTCCAAAGCTAATTAATTCTAAACTAGGCTGGGTAGTATCTGGTCCTACAGGAATGCCATCGTCGGTCAAAATGACGCATTCTAATCACGCTGCGTTATCATGTTCACACGATGATGAATTTGAAAAATATATTAAAAATTTTAGTGATTTAGAGGCAATTCCTAATAAAACAGTCATGAGTGAAAATGATAAGGCTTGTGAAAAGCATTTTTTAGAACACACTAAAAGGGACAATTTTGGTAGATTTCATGTTAGGCTTCCCCTAAAGGATACACCAGATTGTCTCGGTGATTCATATAGATTAGCTCGAAAACGATTTAGTTACTTAGAAAAACGGTTTAATCGAAATCCACCCCTAAAGGTAGAGTACACTAAGTTTATTGATGAGTACGCTGAGCTCGGTCATCTTGCTCGTATTAATAACATTGTATTAAGTCCATCTTACTATTTGTGCCATCATGCAGTACTAAAGCAAGAAAGTGAGTCTACGAAATTACGAGTAGTATTCGATGGGTCAGCTGCGACTACGTCTGGTTACTCGCTGAATGATCTGTTACTGGTAGGTCCTAATTTGCAAAGCTCGCTTTTTTCTATACTAATACGCGCCCGGCAATACAAGTATCTGTTAACAGGTGATATAGAAAAAATGTATCGCCAAGTAATGGTAGCAGAAAACGACCGAAATTTACAGCTCATTCTATGGAGAGAAGACGAGTCAAAGCCTATACAGACGTTAAGATTGAACACACTCACCTATGGCACAGCAAGTGCAAGCTATTTAAGTACTCGTTGCTTGTTACAATTGGCAAGAGAGCAAGATGATGAATTTATTAAAGAAATAATTGAAAAGGATTTCCTGGTTGATGACTTAATCACCGGTGCTAATGATGAGGAAACATTGTGCTATATTCAAAATTCTGTTTCAAATGTTTTAGCTTCAGGTTGTTTTAGCTTACGGAAGTACAAAAGTAACAATCCATCAATTTTTAAAAATATAGACATGAACAGACAAGATAATTTAATTATTAGTGAATCTACTAGTACACTTGGTCTGGGATGGACGCCATCCACTGACAATTTTCATTTTCCGGTGAAGGGTTACTCGCACGATAATGAGTCACAATCAGTAACAAAGTGAACGATTATGTCCAATTCTTTTAAATTATTTGACCCATTGGGGCTATTGAGTCCAGTAATAGTGCAACCTAAAATATTACTACAAAAACTTTGGCAACAAAAATCTGAATGGGATCAGCCCGTGTCAGAGGAAATAAAAAACGATTGGCTCAAATTCAGTGACAATCTAAAATGTATTTCTAAATTGCGAATTCCAAGGCTAGTTTTAGGTAAGTCTGTGAATTATATTGAATTGCACTCGTTTAGCGATGCTTCGCAATCGGCGTACGGCGCATGCATCTACATAGTATCTTGTGGTGCTGGCGATGAATACACGGCCAGATTGCTGTGCGCTAAGTCTAAAGTAGCGCCAGCAAAGCCTACTACGGTACCGCGTCTTGAGCTGTGCGCGGCTTTAATGGCAGCTAAGCTTTGTAAGGTAGTGTTAGAGTCTATCAGATATAAACCAAACCGGCTAGTTCATTGGTGCGACTCCAGTGTGGTATTGAGTTGGATCAAAACCGACCCATCAAAATTAAAAATGTTTATTGCCAACCGTATTGGCGAAATTCTAGAGCTTACCTGTGCGGCGGATTGGAGGTATGTACCAACTTCGCTGAACCCCGCAGACTTGATCTCAAGAGGCGTCGATGCAAAACATCTACTGTCGAAGGACTTATGGTGGTCAGGACCAAATTTTTTGTGCAATGGAAGCGCTGGGTGGCCTTTGCCGTTAATGGTAGATAACAATGAACAAAGCCAAATAGAAATTAAAGCACACCCTGCAGTAGTTGACGAGCCTTTAATAAATTTTGAAAATTATTCATCCTTTAATAGACTTCGTTGGACAGTTGCATTTATACTGAGATTTGTATACAATTGTAGACATCCTAAAGGCAAGCGTTTAGGTAAGTTTTCTGTTGATGAACTGCGCGAGTCATTTCATACACTTTGTATCATAGCACAACGTCAGTCATTTCCTTTAGAATACGAGTTGCTTGCTAAAGGCAAACCATTACCTAGTAAGAGTAAAATATTATCACTGTCACCTTTTCTTTGGGAAAATAAATTAATAAGAGTCGGCGGACGCTTAGATGCCGCAAATTGTAGCTATGAAAAAAGGCATCCAATTTTGCTTCATGCCGCTCATCATATAACTAAATTATATTTCTTAAGGGAGCATTTAGTTAATTTACACGGCGGTCCACAACTATTGCTAGCACAGGTAAGGGAGACCATCTGGCCGGTGAATGGACGGGTCCTTGCGCGACGCACCGTCTCCAAGTGCGTGACATGTCGCCGCTTCAGTGGGAAAACGTTGCGTCCCAAAATGGGAAACCTTCCTGCTCAGCGCATTAATCCGGACTTTCCTTTCTTGTCTGTTGGCGTGGACTACGCGGGACCATTTTTTATTTCTATTCGAAAGGGGCGTGGAGCTCGCTTAGTTAAGTGTTATTTATGTATATTTGTATGTTTGCGTTTCAAATGCATACACCTTGAAGCAGTCAGCGATTTAACTGGGAATGCGTTTATTATGACTTTGCGACGCTTTATATCTCGACGCGGTAAACCAGCGGAAATATTCAGCGACAATGGGCGTAATTTTTTAGCTGCCTCCAAAGAAATAGGTAGTTTTATTAAACAAAATAACGAAACAATAGCTGGTTTTGCAAGTGAAGAAGGAATTAAGTTCACGTTTATTCCCGCCTATGCTCCTCATTTCGGCGGCATCTGGGAGGCCGGTGTTAAGTCCGCCAAACATCATTTGCGCAGGGTCATGGGTAATAGTAATTTAACATTTGAGGAGTTAACAACTCTGTTTGCACAAGTGGAGGCGATCCTTAACAGCCGCCCGCTATGTCCTTTGTCGTCCTCCCCAAACGATTTCCTTCCACTTTCTCCGGGACACTTCCTCGTCGGGAGACCGTTGACAGCACTGCCTGCGCCAGATCTACGTGACTGCAACGAGAACCTGCTGCGACGATATGAACGACTTGAAAAGATACGTCTACACTTTTGGCAACGTTGGCAGAGGGAATATCTGTCCGAACTTCAACAGCGAACGAAGTGGCGTACCGATAAGTCGAAGCTTAAGGTGGGCGATATGGTGCTCATCTCAGAAGACAATGCTCCTCCGCTGGCATGGCGACTAGGAAGAGTATCCAGACTCATTTCGGGACCAGATGGTATATCAAGAGTAGCAGATATCAGCACTGTCAAGGGTGATATACGCCGTACCCTAACTCGTCTTTGTCCTCTGCCTACGTCGGATGAGCTTCGTGGTTGAAATCACTATTTCAACGGCCGGGAGAATGTTCGCGCCTATACGCTCCAAACCACCTCCAAACTAATTTCTCGATATAGCAACACTACAACAAGGAATTAAGCCTTTTTTGATTTGTTATACTGGCAACACTTTTTATTCGACATCTTGTAAAAATCCGCACTTTCTGCAATAAAAATTGTATTATTACATCGAAAGAAACCTGCATTTTATTAGCCACCGTATACCAAAATATACATATGCATTTGTTTTTCGTAAATTTTTGGGTTCATTATCAATGCTCCGATTCTTGCGGGGACTGTAAAATCTGTGAATTTTTGTCTTGTTTTCGGAAAAGTTGTAGAACAAATGTAAAAAACGAACTTTGAAATCTGTCCAATCTAATTTAAAGTAGTCAACACCGTGCTAAGTTGTAAGTTGTTGTGTATGTTATATAAAAAAATTATTCAAGATTTGGAAATTTTAACTGCTCTCATAATAATATAAGGTTATTCATTATGTTGCCATCATACATGTAAGTAGTAGTATATTTTATATTTTCCATGCTTAATAAATTATCGTGATATTTTCTTGATATTATTACGTTTAATTAAATTAAATACACTATTATTAAATATACGATTTCAATGCATTATTAAAAAGAACTTAATAAACTACAGTAACGTCCAAAATAAATAATTAAAGACTGTTGATAAAATACGGCCGTATTCCACGGAGTGAAAATTGTAATATAAAATAATATAACCACTTAAAAAAACGGCCTATTGTACACAAAAGTTTAATCAAAATAAAAACGCCAGCCAAGCACAACTCAGAAGCATAAAGATGTCAAATAATAAAAACCAAACACCTGCATTTAAAAAACAAACGCCCGATTCACACGCAACTCAATTCAATTCTATCGATGATCGCTCTAATCGAGTGAAGCATCGACTATCGTGAGTATCGTGATGGGTACGCATTAAGCCGCTTTTTTGTAAATACTTACGATGAATTGAAATTGACAATTTCGTCGAGTTTGATATTTTATAGGGATGTTATGGATATGAAATTTCGGATCTGGATACGGATATAAAAGTAAAATTATACCGGTTTCGGATACGGTTTCGGATATGAAATCATTTCGGGTTATCCGTTAGTTTCGGTTACGGATATAAGATTTAAAAAAAATTGTCAAGTAAAACTACTTGACTCGGCCGGGCAAAAAAATCTGTCATAACGTGTCTCAGCTCAGGACTTCGGAAATTATCCGAAACTTTCATATCGGATTCGGTTACGGTTACGGATGGTATTTTAATTCAGATATCCAATAGTTTTTGTAACATCTCTGAATTTTTACGGGCTTATTCATTTTCGAACTGATAAAATGTCACCGCATTAATTAGCTGTCTCTACATTATTATAATAATGAAACGCGATCGTTATAAGATGTTCTTTGTTTTGCGGAAACCAATCAATTAGTGTTTTATAAAATTTATTTTAGTAGATAACTTATCAGGAGACGGATAGGGGCTATTATTTACTTAAAGGTGACACGTTATTCGAAAAAAACATCACATATTCTACAATCGAACTTCTGTTGAAATCGAATCGAAATCTTTTTTGCATGTAAACAGACCTAAAATAAAACAAAAGGACACATTTACGCTTGCAGAAGTAGCAATCGTTTCCAATAAGCAACTAACCCATATCAATCAAAGTCCAGTTCAAATTTAACAGAAGCTAACAAACCGCTCACATTCGACAAAGAAAAACGTAATACGACCAAAAAACCACCAATCAAAGAACGGCAATGAAATAATCGAATTGCCGATCGCCGAGTGCAGCTCAAAGGGCACAAACGAAGAACCGCAACAGATTTCGAATATCGAAATCGAGAAAAAAGACAATCGAATGACTAATATCTGGCACAAGCACGAGTTCGTGTCGATAACGTGTCTATGGCAACAAAAGGAGGATGAATACCAGGGAAGGATTATAAAAATCGAACGCGGTGATTCGAATTCGAACTTTTTAATTTTGGAATCTCGTCTTTCGTTCTCGTCATAACTTCGTAAGCCACGATTATTCGCTTGCCTAGAGTAATAAAACAATGTAGAAGGACAAATTCAGTTTTATTGGTTTTTAAAAATGCAATTTGGAGACAGAGATAAACACGATGTGATATTTTTGAGTTTTATTTCTCTTTCATTTATCAACAGCGGTACATTTATTATGATTCGTGCATTTTAATAGGTTACAAGCGAAGAAATTCCAAACTGAAGGCATCGATTGAAACCGGCGAAGTTTTCTGTCACGAAACCTTTTTTCCGATGCACGATAGATTTTACTGCTGTTCGGTATCGGCTTTTGTTTTGCGGCGTCATAACTTTCGTACATGCGGAAAGGCAATCCTTGTTCAATAATAAACCTTATTTTAAGCTAATAAAGACTAGGTTATTTTTACTAAACATGAAAATTGAAAAGGTAACATTGTTTTATCGGTGTTCTAAAAAGTTTGAGTTCAATCGTGCAAGGTAATCTTACTGTTTAGTTTTATTTATGATAGTGATAAAATTGTTCGTGGCGGTGTACACTTGGGTTAGTAGCACCTGCCTGTTTTTTTAAACAAATTTACAACAGTTAATTTCATCGATGGAACTATTTGGTAAGCAAATAAATCGTGTGGAGGCCATTATCATTAAGTTCAGGAGCCTCTCGTGTTTTTCAGTCAAATGCATAGAAAACGAAGGCTTTGCACCAATTTAGCACCGAATAAGTACAGATTTCAATTGCCTGCTTTCGACTCAATAGACCATAGCGTTACCCGAGCCACTTAACGACACGACAAATTTACAATTCTAATTCCCGTGTAATTTCCGACGATTTATATTTTATTTTGAAACGTAGACATATATTTCGGATTGCCGAAAAATAAAGTTGTTAAGGAGACCGTTAATAGAACGGGCGACGCGCACGCGACCGCTTCCGCGCTGATCACTATCAATGGCAAACTTATAACTGCCGATTGACAGCCGGCGGTGACTAGAAGCTATCCTTAATACAATCGTAATTAAGACCAATGTTCTGAAACACAATAGGTTGGGGGTGCAAATGTTAGTTTGTCGTCAACCCTAAGACGTTCGATTTTTGAACTGCCCTCTTTTTAAAATCGCTCCATTTGGTGCCCGAATGTTCGTTATTCAAATGGTAATTATGGCTTGGAGAATTCTTTAAATCAATGAATCGTTGTTTTATCGAAAAGACAGGCAAGCTTTTATCTAATTACTCCCCTAGACAGTGACGTCATTTTGTTAACTGAAAACGAACTTCGTTAAGTAACATTATAGGATAGACAAAAGTTTCGCTGCTTTAATATTAATTAAAATGTCTACTTTCACATAAGTTCTTTTGTTTGTTTTTTTTATGTTTCATTCATAAATAAAATAAAAAGTATCTTAAAGGCAGTGACTGAACGACTTGAATGAAAATTTATCAATACAGCACAATACATACTGACACATACAAGCACAAACATCTAATTCTAGATCAAGAAAAAATATGCGCGTAAGATAGATAGATTTAATTAGATTTAAAATAGATGAATAGTTGTAAATAGATTTCAAATAGATAAATTACTCTATCAAATATTTTTTAATATTTTTTTTTCTCGAAATGTTCGTGATACGGGATTTTCAATCCATTTCAATCCGCCTTAACTAAATTCGTTAAAAAATACTCTTGTATTAGAAAGTCAAAGGTTTTGCCGTATCAATGCGTTAATACCACTCGTCCTCTTATCCGTCAATCTACCCTCACTTAATGAATATTAACAGACTGTACAGTTGCGGAAAATGACTCGGACGAATAATTTTTGTATGTATGACTCATTTACGATCAAATTTCATTTAGGACTTTTAACTAAGCTTTGTGTGAGGATAATGGCTGTTTTTGTTAGTAATTTGACAGTTGAATAAGTAAAATAAGAAAATCAGTCAAGCATACGTTAAAAATGCTATAAACTCAGTGCGTATAATAATTGTTTTACACCATAAAAAGATTTAAATATCAATGAACTCGTTATTAGCAAAAATATCGAACGCGTTCTATTTTCAAACCAACTCTTTAAATTATTCTAAATTCAATTTGCATGGCGAGGAGGTCTCATTTGAGTATGATAGTACTATTATTTATTCTGTGGTACATTCTAATTTCAAATTGTAATCGAACCTTTTTGAACGTCATTAGTGTTGGGCAGGTGACGACTGACTAGTATCGATATCGGCATCGATCGGTCCGTTCCGTGCGGCCGTGTAATCCTGTTTGCATATCGGCGCACGAAACTCCCGCACTTATCATGTTTATTGATTGACACGCCAGTAATTCAACGGTGAACCCTACCAGCCGCCACCTTGGAGGTGTCGATTGAGGTGTGAGCGATGGCGGGAAAATGAAGATCGGACCAATTTTTTTTATGAATTTTTGACAGCATCACATACACTGCTTTGATATGTAGTTTTAGTTTATTTAAAAAGATTGATGGATGTGAAAGAAGCGAAAGAAGTGTGTAAGGATCGTAGCAGGTGGCGATCCATAGTCTCTGCCTACCCCCATGGGAAACAGGCGTGAGTGTATGTATGTAATTTTAACTTTTGTTATGAAAATCGGAAACTACGAAGGTAATTTACTTCAGAGCAAGCGATATCAAGAAAATCAATATGCAACCCATACTCGAAGATTGAGGTCACCAAAGAAATATAAAGAACTCCATATGAAAGACTTTCTAGTAAAGCTTAAATCACTTTTCTCTTGTTAGACATGAAATTGTATCTTGTTTTGAACTGATTTTGTTGCCAAGTTTTTTTATGATCCAAATTAGAATAATGCAAGATCTAATTTTAGTTACCTAACCATTAGAATAGTTACTAAGGTCTGTTACAAGTCTGTATTGCTGTAGTAATAAAACGTATCCGAAAAACTGAAACATTCTTCACCGCTTCCGCTTGTGTTTTGCGGACAAGCTTTAAATTTACAAGTCGTGGTTTACGGCTCTTTGTTTTAGGTGGCGATAAGTTAGTTTTTAGGTGTTCCAACGTTGTACAGCGCCGTACCTTTGAATTGTTTCGGTTATTTACTATCACTGCACCTTGCTTGGTAGACAACCCCTTTAATTTGAATTAAACTGTTCTGAACAAGTACAATCAAATTAAACTTATTATTCAATGATATGCTTATAAACTTGATGCTATTAAGGAGGTTCTAATCTTATACAATATTAAATAACGTAAGTGGAAACCACTTCTTATGAGGCTAGTATACTCAATTTTCTACCAACTACCTACTGATACCATTATTTAAACCTTATTCATTGTGCTGGTAGTTGCTTAAAATACAATACCAGTATTTAATGAACACGAACCTGTCAATTTTCCTTTTTTTCACCTATCGGGCTGAGCATCGAACCCAGCATAACCAAATTAGTTTCGACACGAAAACGCGAGTAGCCGATTGTCTGCCTCACAATGGAATCGATGGAAAAACTTCCCCTTCCAATACACTTTTTTTCTGTTTCAGGTCGAAGGGGCGCAACACAATAAGAAACTGAAACGCAAAGAACAAACGCCAATAGCACGCGATAGAAAAGAACAATCATCGATTAAAGAACTTGAATGGAGCATCTCTAGTTTGAGAAGTGCCGAACGTTTGAATTTAGAATGCGGTGTTCGAATTTCGGATCGTGCTCGGGCGCGGGAGCGTGGGTGGGGATGAGTCGGGGCTGAGTGGTCGGGGCGTGCGGACGTCCGGATGCACCCGACGGGCGCGGCCAGTCTGCCCGCCGCACCTGAGGCGGAGGTGCAAGCTATGCACTCGATGGACTGGCTCTTTAAGAAAGAAAGGATATATCTACTTGCACAGTTTTGGCAACAGGTAAGCATTTTAAAAACATACTAATCACGACCAAATTTAAAAAAAAACAAAACTATTTATTCAGTCTGGCTGGGCTGTTACAAGTACTTGCTGTGAATGTCAAAGAGGCTACGCCATCGGTTCGCATACCTAAGCGATGGAGACCTTGGAACGAAAAAACCGGCAAGAAACTCAAGGGCTGCTTTTTTCTCCCTGAATATTTTACAGAGTCGTAAAAAAAATAAAAATTACCTCAGCATTTAAATTGAGGTCATTTTCGATCACAATAAATTTAGCAAAAGTTTACAATGGCTAGGTATTGAAATTAATTAGGAACCTATCTACATATTATTCTACATAATATTATGAAAGCAAATAACTTTAGTAAGGCAATCGATGTGAGCAGTGCAGAGCTGATCATCGAGAATATCCTTAGGTAGGATCTATAGTATAGATAGACCAATTAAGGAAAGTCTATACATCATAAAGTTTATATGGATAAGACTGATAATATTGCAGGACATTCAAAAGTATCAAAATGTAATCGCCAACCGCACTTCAAACTAATCGATGCTATTAAAATAATAGTTCTAACCACCTGTATTGAATACCATTGTCCTTCGACCCTCTATTACAATAATAATATCAGATAATGCAACCAAATCAATTAATAGTTCCGCGTTATACGACAATTAACCCCCGGGTTGGGTCCGATCAGCGACAAATATCTGTTCGACCTTTGTTTTGTATGCTAATAACTTGGTATCAAGCTAAGGTCTTAATAATAGTATATTAATGATTTATCAATACTGATCTCAGTTGATAAGTTAAAGCTCAATAATTTCGCCTCATTCCTTGTTTGTCCTATCTACCATCGGGGCGACATTTGCGGCGCAAACTTTTTGATACGAAACTTAGATTTAAATAAAAAAGTGCTTAAACACAATATACCTACTGTCTTGTCATTAACAAAGAGAAAGCCACGCCAAAAATTTTACTATTGGTGGATAGGACAAACAAGCACTGAGATGACGATATTACACAATGCTGCTAAAGCATTCAATTTTAGACGTAGACCATTGACAGGAGTTGCAATGATAAATTGGCCGTATATCTCAAATTCCTTTGTTATTTTTTTCATAGTATTTCCGATTCCGCACCCATTACACGCATCGATTTAATGTTCGAATATCAAATTACATGGAACTCGAGTGTTTTCTATGGTTGTAATTACATGATTTAATTCATAGAAGATTATTGCCAGACAATTGTTTTATGCGTTTGTATCAGCCGGTATCTGAAGGCCGATCGAGTCGAACGGCATTGTTTCAGCGACATAATACACTGATGGATATCTGTTTGTTATTGCTGCATTGTGAAGGACAGAGGATGTTGCGAAATTAATTAGAAATAAGCTTCCTAAGTTGTTTGCGCATCTTCCGCGTATTGAACTGGGTCTCGATTTCATTTTGATGTTATAATCGTATCTCAATTGTGGTTCAATAGTTATATTTTTGAGACAGGGGCCCTACCGCGCAAGTGCCAATAAAGCTATCGGCTTCATTTGACAGATAAATGTGACACATTGCTACTTCTTTTTGGCACAAATAAAAACTTTAATAAAAGTAGCAATGTGTTATATCCATCTGTCAAATGAAGTCGATAGCAAAGCAATACCGACGACCTTGCGTGGTAGACCCACAATTCTTGTTGCCACCAAAGCAGTATCATTGAAACACCATCGAGACACTATTAATAAGATAGTAAACTCGAGGCCCTGAATTGAACCACTATTGGCAAGCTTTATTGCGTTCGTATTAAACAAATTGTGAACATATTTAGGTACATATCAGCTTTTATAATGTTCGACACCTACTAGAAAAACTATGTCGCCGAAATGCATTGAAGCTTGTAGAAATATGTAGCTAAATTTAACCATTCGATGGTAAACAAACTGATCTAAATATTTCATAACAGTATCATATGAAACAGAAATGATTAATTTGCCTTTTATAATTAAAAAAGATGTATCATCGAAAAAGTTTCCATTAATAAATTACGATCAATCGCAACGTGTAATCAACGAATGCCCGTAATGGCATAGACAATGATCGGTGATCTTATGACATTAGACACGTCAGCTGTCAGTGTCAGCGGCGATAAGTCAATTATGGCGCGCATTACATACGCTAATGCCTTTAATATCGAGTAATCAATTCGATTTTCGATGTGAAACACGTATACGAACGATGTAGCACCCGAAATTGATTATTACAAATGTTACCTACTATATGAATAGTATTTAAGACTTAGCTTTTTTACAATCTATAGACAACCAAGGGACTGCGATGGCCACAATCAGTATTAGTGCAGATCTCAGTCATTAATGGCCAAATCCAGAATCACCAATTAATAAGTTTGGAAATAAAATAATTGTGTAAGTGAATCTGAAACAGGATACGTTTAAAACATACCAAGTATTTCGAAGATGATTTCTAGTTATCGCTTGTCCTTGTCTCATTGTCAGTTTAACTTTAGACATGACATCAGCCTTCCTATAGATTGATGGATAAGGAAAATGGGCCATAACCCACCACGCGGGCCTAAAGCGGATTGGTGGGTGTTTACGACTGCAAATGCAGTCGGGACCAACGCCTTGACATGCCTTCGAACTCGAGCTATTAGTAAACTTTTGGTCACCCATCCCATAACCGACCCTTACGTAAGTCGCTTAACTTTTGCGATCGCAAGGCCCGGTGCTAAACCACTGCGCCACTGAGCTCCTCAATGTCAGTCATAATTGTCTGTTTTCAAGATATTGCTTTTTCATTTTATGTTTACAAGAAGAACAGGTAATTAAACCCAATGTATACTTTATTAAACTACCCAGTAATAATGTGCCACTTAAATGCATAAAACTACGCCAAGAAATTAAATGAGCGTCCTTGCAATTTCTAATCGATAACCGCAATTCAGTGCACGGTATATGTAAATTCAAATGTAAATAATATGCTTTTTAATCAAAAGACTGCGCATGTTAGAGCAAACAATACTATCGGGATGCAGAATTCAAATGTGTTTTGTATCAGACGACGCATCGGCCTTTCGGTTCCTTGTGGGATGAATATTTATTTAATGTCGTGGCTTAATACTGCCTATTGTTCATAATTTGTCGTTTACAAGTTTCTTATCGAATTTAGAATAGCTGGAGACGATGCATTTGCAAAGCAAATTTATTTGTGCTTCCAAAGGAGTATCCTGTCTATTCTTTCTTTAATCCTTTTTTAATCGTGTCGTGTGGTACTGGACATCACTATAAATTAAAAAGTTATTTTTAAAAAGTCTATTTCTGACTCGACTACGAGCAATAACGAAAATACTATATAATAATTTTGAATTTCGAATATCGTTCTCACTGCACTTCTAATTTTGAATTTGTAATTGTTTCTGGGAATCACACGAGCCTTGTGTTATATTATAATCTGTGTGTTTTTACTATCTGTAAGTGAAAAGTGATACGTTTTCGATTTACGATTTTTTGTTTACAATTCCAAAATTGAATTTTAAAAGTACTTATACCTACTTACAGGCATTTGCATCTGCAGATACGTCCCCCGATGTGGTAGACTCTGGTAGAGGGAGCTATTTGCATCTGCGGATGCGCCAACCGATGTGGCATAGGGAGCTATTTGCATCTGCGGATGCGCCAACCGATGTGGCATAGGGAGCTATTTGCATCTGCGGATGCGCCAACCGATGTGGCATAGGGAGCTATTTGCATCTGCGGATGCGCCAACCGATGTGGCATAGGGAGCTATTTGCATCTGCGGATGCGCCAACCGATGTGGCATAGGGAGCTATTTGCATCTGCGGATGCTTCCACCGATGTAGTAGAGCAAGGTTTTTGCTCGTATATCACCCACAAACGAGCGTAGGTATATCTGTCTGCTGATGCTTCTGTTTTTCACACCACGTATTACATTCTCCCGAACAAGCTATAATAGTTTGCGATAAAACCTTTACTATGCTGAGCGACAATTATTTTAACTATGAAATATAAAACGGCTTTATTGAATCATAAGAAGTTGTGCTGATCTGTTTTTTAATAACTGTCGTAACGTCCTCGCTATCAGAGCAGAGGGCCTATTACAATTAAAATGAATTTCGATGTGCGGTCGATTTTCGTCCCACTCCGTGACATTAATCACTTATGTATGGTTCAAAACCAAGTAACTAAACTCTGTTTATCTTTACTTGTCCTATATGGTAAACAATCTTCACTTAGCTCTTTACAGTTTTTATTGAAATAATCATTCATTCGAAAGTAGTTTTCCACATGAGTAATTTTAGATAACACGTCAGAATTGTTTAACTTTATTATTAATAACAAATTTATTAACACATAACTAGCTTTTACCCGCGGAAAATCCGTAAGGAACCTTTGACCGGGATAAAAAGATCATTTTTTTTAATCTAGGCTTTAAACTATCTGTGTGCCAAATCTCATTTAAATCCGTTCTGCCGTTTTCGCGTGAACAAACATTTAAACTAAACATCCCAAATTTCACATTTATAATATTAGTAGAATTAATTTAGATTAAAATAAGACAACGTTTATTTTAAATGACAATTTAAGTTAAAAGACATATGACATTTTTTACAAAAAGGACAAGTATGGATAAAAGAACAAAATCGACGAACATCGTCCGAATATCGAGACTCTTTTTTTCGTAATAGGCCCTCTGTACCGATAGCAATAAATAGGCTATTTAGCCACCCATCTCGAAGCTACCTTTAAAACTATATTTAACATCCACTTTGCAAGGAGGGGCATAATAAACTGACAATTAACCACTATAAAACTGTGTAGTAACTCCAGAAGCCACTTTATTGTTTTCTTAATGGGCACGGTGAACCGAATCGAACGATCCTTTAAATATCCAATAATCGATACTTTTTATTCATTTTAGGAGTAATGTGCGAGTTGGGATATAAATATAGAAATAATGATTCAACAATTTTCGTTATACTTAATTATTAGAAAAATCTCTAAGTAACCTTATCCGGAATAAAAAGTATTCTATGTTTTAAAATTGTTCTAAAATGTAAAATTTAATTCAATTTAATTTAATTAATTCTAATTTAATAATTGTATTAATTTTGTATGACCCTGTGTTGGTTAAATAAATAAACATTATTATTATTATTATTATTAATCCATAAACTATCTGTGTACCAAATTTTATCCAAATCAGTTCAGCCGTTTTTGCGTGATTGAGTACCTAAGTAACAAACATTCAAACTTTCACATTCACAATTTTAAGTACGATTAAAAACAAAATGCGAATGCAATTCTAGGAGAGTTGAAATTTTCAAATTTCGAATGTCCACCGTTAATTAGGGCTGGCCGTCACCGCAAACATTCGAATCTCGAGGTAATTAATCGAGTCGATTCATCGGCGATGGTATCGGTGTGGATCGTAAAAAGAGCGCATTTCCCTACCGCTCCCTGACCGGGAATGCGATCGGTTCCCACAGCCTTGATGTCCCGAAGAATGTGTCCCGTTTAGAGCAAAAAATCGCGCGCTTTCCCATGCCTGTGTCAATTCTGGGTCGAAGCATAGTGACGCCACGCGTCGTGATTAAAAAAAATTCGTCTGCGACTCCTAAGGACTAAGTACAATTATTTTTAGAATTTTTCGCTTATAATTATCTTATTAGCGTGCAAAAAGTAAAAAACACTTAGCCGAAAACCAGGAATTTAAACACCGAGCCGCAACCGTAGCAAAAAAGCTTAACCTGTATTTAAAAATCGATTGCAACCAAAAAATTGTCACTGACAAATGATTCGAACGCCTTGCGGTTGGAAATTACGAATTCAAATCTTCGAATTTCGAACAAAAACCTCCATTAACCGTTGGTTGTTACCTTTTTTCGGCTGTCGATGATTTTGGGGCTAATCGTGTTTTTTTGCGATACGTTTGAGGCTAATCGATGCATCGGCCTCACTAATTCGATTTGCGCCCCTCCCCTGCACTCATAGGTGGGCGGGCACTATCGATCCGTTAGCTAGATCCCGATATTAGATTTTATATTTTCCCGCCATCTAATATGTATTAGATGAACTTGTGAACGAATGATTCGTTATAAACTGTCGTAGTGTGACTGCGGTACACTGGCCTCCAGATATCTTCATAATTTAATGAAAAAAAAAATAAAGAATCGATTGTGGTTGATGGCCGGCCGCACGAATCATCTGTGGAACAGTCAAATCACCAGCGCTGATGGTTTTTTAATGATATTTTTCACAATCGGTCCGATCATTGATGGTTATTAGGTATAGGCGAGTGCCTCGAGACATGAACAACAGTGTCTTAACACTTGCCCACTGACCAATTCCATCACGCTAATCTGGACTTTAGCTGTCGATTATAAGGAACACAATCGTTTGCATCGAACCGTTTATTAGTGACATTAGCTGTGATGACGACCGTACGCCGATTAGATGTTGTGGGAACAGATTTTATACATCATATAAAAATTATAGGACAATTTCATATTGGCAAAGTAATAAGTTTTACATTTTTTTAATAAAAAATGGTCATACAATAACAATAAATAAAAATAATCACCAAATGTTTGAAGGTCTTTAAGTTCGTAGTCATCGTTATTCAGTGCGTACGCGCAGCTGTCATTTATTAACACAAAGCATTATTTTGATTAATGGTTCATTGGCTTAAACAGACTATTAAGAATTTTAAGTAATTACAAATACTGTGGGACACTGTGTCTTAGTGCTATTTAAGTATAACTTACAAACATGATTTTGAATTTGTTATTGACTGTCTACATATTTTTAAAAAAATATTAAAAAGATACAAAAATCTTATTTTTGATTACTCTATTTATTAGCTAATCTCAACAAAAGCATAGGTAATTCGTTTACCGATATACCAAACACAATAAAAGATAATCGATGCAAAAAATCTTTATTATTATAATGTTTTATTAATATCTATCATTGGCACAGATAAAGATCCGCCATAATCTTTATACTGCAATAAAAACTCCGTTCGTTCACTCCCGAGTCACTCGCTCATTCACTCACCGACCATAATGGATTCTTCTAGTGAAACAAAAAGAAGTAATAAATAATCCGCCGCCGTCTCGATCAATCATCATTACGATGTATCGATACATCGCGTGACTCGAATCTACTTGCACTCGATTGGATAATAGTTTATACCAAAAAAATTACCGACTTGAAGCTTTTTGTCCGTTCGAATTAAGCTCAATTTTGAATTTGTTAATTAATTAATTTCAATCATTAAGTCGCTCTGATGGAAAATATAGCATAAGAAAACATGATTATATTATCTTTAAAAAAACTCTACTTTAAACTTGGCAAATTACATTGATTGGCAGTTGAAGCTTAAAAGAGCGAATTCTGTTTTTGATGTTAAATTTGCAATTAATAAATTACAGTTTAGTTAAGTATTTTGATCTCGGCTCGTACCTAACCTAATAAAAACTGGAACTATAATTACCATGAAAACTACCATGTGGCTGAGAAATGTTTTATTATTTGTATTAAAAAATGCAAGATGACAACTCTAGCTCCCAATAGACTATCGTATTCAATAATCAATCCTTATAATGAACAAAACCAAAACACAATTTCGGTCTAGGGTTATCGCTATTAAATTTATGATAAAAATAAAAAAATTGTCTAAAAAAAACAAAAAACCGACTTCAAAAAACCTACCTCTAAAAAGCAAGAAATAATATTCGTAATAATAAAAATACGTCTATTGAAGTCGGGTGGGGCTGGAGTACAAATTCCTTTTTTTTATTCTAAAAGCCCCACCCGACTTCAATAGACGTATTTTTATTATTACGAATATTATTTCTTGCTTTTTAGAGGTAGGTTTTTTGAAGTCGGTTTTTTGTTTTTTTTTTTAAAACAATTTTATGTTTTTTTATTTTTAGTGTAGGTACCTTGTAGGTAAGGTATATTATATATGTAGAAAAATCGGCTCAGCCAAACGTAAGATAATCGCGGAGAAACATACTTAAATACTGGTCAAACTGAGAACCTCCTTTTTTAAGTCAGTTAAAAAACTACACTTAAGATATCCCTCTTCCAACAAAAAAATAATTATCTTATTCAGTTCATAAACAAAGAAGTAATACGACCAATCATCGAGGTAATCATACTATTTTCGTGCTTTTTTGTACTGAACCGATTTCCAAATTTTAAAAAATGGGACCAACTTGGGAGTTTACCTAATGTAATAACGTTTGAATCATTTCAATCGGTCCAGCCGTCTTCGAGTAATCGGTGGACATACACAAAAAAAAACAAAAAACAAATATACAGACGAACATAGAACCTCCTCCTTTTTTGGAAGTCGGTTAAAAATTTCAAAAAGTGGCGGTTTTCAATGTTTATAATAATTTTCAGGAGATGTATGCATGGTGCCCTATCTACATTCGGTTTTATAAGGCTATTGCCAAACACCCTGTATTCTGTAACAGTTAACTGCCACAACGAAATATAGTCTAACTAATCAGTCACATACTTGTATGTGCTTAATAGTTCACTTAAAACCGTCAATGCCACTCAACGCGTTTACTAATACTGCTTACAAGCACTAACGCCCTGGAATTAGCGCAACCGGCTCGAAGCGGTTAAGATTATGTTAATGAGCTAACTTCGCTTCCTACGGGATACTCGGGTCACGCTTGTATCTAATATGAACAAACACTTAGCATCTTTGTTCCAATGCCATAAAAGAAAAAAGAAAACGCTAATTAATCTGTGATTTAAAAAAGTAACAATCCTTTGAATAATGCCCAGTCATTCGTTCTACGTTCCAAATTTGAAATACGACTTTTTAATTCATTGCTCATTAGCGAGATTAATTTTCAAAAATTCGAACGCGTTCGAATTTGGAATCCGAGATTAATGCTGCGCGTCACCCAGATTAACTTAAACGATTAGATTAAGGTAATCGATTGATTACTTATCGATGTATCGAGTACGTTTACAAATGGGCTGTAGATTTATGAGCACGTTATGGTGAGACGGTAAAACCGATTTGAACTTAAAAGGTTAATTAGGGATGTTCGCGCCGAAAATAACCAATCGTAAAGTTTTATGTTAAAGTGCACTGTCGCTATGCTTTTAAGATGGTATTATAGTTTTCGCATTAACGATCTTTACGATATTTATATGTGACGTTAATTTGACGGAAATAGTTGCCTATAAAATAGTTAATTTAGTACGTACTAGCGGCAGCCCGCGACGTCGTTTGTCTATACCTCGGGAATAGTCCTTTTCCTGTGTCCTTTTTTGTACCCTTGACAACGTGTATGCAAAATTTCATGATGATCAGTTGAGTTGTGTTACGTAGTGAAAGTGTTACCAAACTTTTGCAAACTTAATATTTATTAAGTAAAGAAATAGGATACACTATATTCGTACATAATATAAGATATAGTTAAGTCGATAATATTAGGATTCTTATAGAATAAATCAATGTAGAGTTTATTATAAAGTTATAAACAGTTTTCGCGTAGGAGAGAGTGAACTGCTAATCAAGTATCAGTATGCAGAAGTAGCAAATTCATACTAACTGTAGCTGCATTCTAAATTAAACTCTATTAACATGAGATAAGACTCATGTTCAAGTTTCTTAAGTTTCTGATTGGTACGAATGTGATAGTGATTGTACAACGAAAATGTCATTCAACATGTTTGAGTGATCGCTATCGAACTGTGAATTTCTATGTACGGTTGGCAAAACAATCATTGAACTGCCACTTATTTTAAAAGTCACGAAACTAGCGTACTTATTTTTTTTCTTTTAGCTTAAACGAAAGACTGTTTAAAGAAATTTATTAGGTACCTAACTAACTGAAAAAAAAGTACTGTGAAAATCTAGACAATGCATACTAAAAATCATTTATATAAGTTACCTACTTACTTACAGCCTCATTCATAAAAAAATAGGCAGCACCCTTTTGTAACTTTATTAAAGGTTTATAGAGCGTTGGATTGCGATTGAGAGATTGTCAATAATGATTTTCAAAAAAAATCTTTAAACAAGCGTACCTATATAATTATGCCTTTTCTAACTTTTTAAAGACGGTTATGATTTCTAACAAAAACTCAAAGTTAGGCATGGTGTACATAAATTAGTGTGACCAGCTATGCTAAAGTCAAAACACGTAGTTTAATTTTTATGTCATTTTTATAGATACAGTTTTGAATTAATTAGTTATTCAATAGGCATCGTTGTTTTACTGCCCACATAAAATCTGTTATTAATGAAATGAGAATTGATTTTAAAAAACAAACGAAGTTTTTGTCAGTTTATTTATTGTTTTTGAATAAAAATATTAAAATGTAAAGTTGTTAGTAAATTCGCTTATATAAATTGATTAAGTTAGTTTTGATGACGTTGTGTACAACAAAAGGTGATGGGTAGGTATTTTTATGTTTAGTTATTCGTATATTGTTTTTATATTTGCAAACACTTATGTTTTTGCGGACACTACCGTGAGAGTCATAAGTAAAATCGTCCTTTGTTCCGTCGATACGCATCGCGCCTCAAATCGCTCGCACGACCCAACTACAACTTTATAAAACCACAAATATTAAAGCGAGAATGTCAACAATGTTACGAAAACAACAACAACGAGAAAAGAGACTAAACAACTGATTTCGTAACCGTCATTTTTCATCGGACCGATGCGAACGAACGGCTGTTCGAAATTTGGAATTTTCAAATATAGAACGCTCGTCCATTTTCCGAACAGTTTGAACGTGCGAGAATCGAAAACACCGATTAGTTTACATTATAGTGTCACCATATTTTTTCGCCAATAGTGGACATTTTCCAAGTACTATATTATTTAAAAGCTCTATAATTTATTAGCTCTACCTTTTCTCCTAATAAAAAAACAATTTACGTACTTGTCATCAAATAAAATACTAGCGACATCCAATGTCTGTTTTCTATTTGTTTCGTATGTCTTTAGTATTAACAAAACACATCATTAGACTATTTTTTTAATAGGTTTTGATTAACTCAAGCTTTACCAACTGAGTAAGTACCTTTTGTGTAAAATTCGAACTTTTAAAACGTTACCGAAATAAGCACACACCCATTATTTAATTGCTGTAACTTTTTAGTACTTTATCAAAGTAAAAGTCAAGACGCATCTGCCTCTATTTCTCAATGCTTCGAACTTTTAAAATAATGTCACCGTTCAGTTTACAACTTAAATATAAACCGGGAATGCGTTCGCCGCCATTTTGCGTTTGTCACCTAATGACGTCTTACGAAATCGGATTGGGAATATCAAATTTATTAACGCTTTCAAATGTTTTTGTACAGAATATTATGACATTATGATATTTTTGTGAAATGATTAATGGAGATATCAGGAGATATCAAAGAGAATATTTAACGACTAGATCATAATGTTGTATATTTTAATGAGTTTACTTTTTCGCTCTTCTTTTTGATTATATTATAAGTATATTTATAAACATATTTTTTTTATAAGTATATTTTCCTCAGGGTCAATTTAAATAGCTACCTACTAAGAAGAACGAAAATCTAACATGTTTAGCTTTCAAGCTGTAGGAAAACCAAAACATTGCGGGTAATTTTGATCCCATCCCCATGACGCCGGGTTAAATAACTTTAGTTTATTTTAATCGATGTTTATTTATGATATGAATTTTAATGTCCCAACTGCTGGGACACAGACCTTCCTTATGAGTGGATAAAGAGGATGGGCCATAACCCGCCACGCGGACCCAATGCGGATTGGTGGATTAAACGACTGCAAATGCACGCGGGACCAGTGCCTTCTGAAGCTCGGAGGAGCTCGAGATAACAAGTTTTTGGTCACCCATCCCATGACCGACCCCGGCGAAAGTTGTTTAACCTCCGCAATCGCTGGGTCAGGCGTTAAACCACTGCGCCATCGAGCTCCTCAAATTATGAAGTGAAGACCGCAGTATTATTAAAGTGACAATAGTTAGTATAGCAATTTCAATGTGGCCCGTTTTTCGGACAGGTATTATCGGGGCTGCCTTCAACTTCGTCTCAGCAAAGCCACCTCGATGACTTTGACAACTTTAGCCACCAGGATTTGTCTGGGTGACAGCTATTTAAATCAGCCTCTGCTTAAACTATTTTGAACAATATTGGTTAGTAGATTTGTTTGTGCAATTTTAATGCTTACTTTAGTAAAAAATAAATTTTATAATTTTTGTAAGCGGTGTGCTTAAAATAATAAGAAAAATATGCTCATGTGTCAATTTATTTAACAATTACTTATACAAATTCAAACATCAAATGAAAATAGTCTTATTTTTTAAAATACTCAAATACTTTTGAAGAATCATTAGAATATATTTTCTCATAACAACACTCGAAAGAAACTACAAAAATACACCGCAACATCATTATAATCGATAAAATTAAATCCACACTCATATAAATCTTTCCTCGAAACGATTGAAATCGTCGAAAATCACAGAACCAATATCATTCGCTCCTGAAATATTTCGGGAACACATAAAATAGATTTTTCACACATACTCCAATAAAATACATTGTTGTTACAAAAAAATGGTTATAAATAATAGCGTTTGAGAGCTCGTAAGTTTCGTAATCTTCAAAATAGTTTTTCACTTTTACAATATTATGTTAATTTTATTTTCGTGAAAGTCTTTAATCATTTCAGGGAAACATGAAGACTCGCATTGTGTTTTGTTTCATTGACACTCACCTACTTGGCAAGCGGCGCCCGTTACGAAGCGATTTTACAAAATAATTTAGGTTTTCCTTAATGATAACAAATGGGAAAAATAAGAAGGAAACGTTGGAAACTTAAATATAATAGCAGACGTCAATTACGAAACAGCTGAAAATCGATTTGAACTGCAACTTCGTTTATTAAAAAAAAGATTCCAAAAACAATTGAAAATCTATTAATATATTCGAGTCCCTAAATCGTGGTAACCAGACAGCAATAATTAATGTTACCGGCAGTCAAATGAGCAACAAGTGAAAAAAGAAAAAGTATTCTAAATTTGAAATCGTAGCGATATCCCCCTGCTAGTTCGATGGCGTTCGATTTTCGAATGCCGCCAGTTCGGAAATAGAGCGCGACAGCTGAGAGACGACATCGGACGCTTTTTTATTACCTCCTTCGTGTTTATGAGCACTTTATGAGATTTTATAGATTTTTATTTTCTAATCCAATGAGAGTCACACGCGTTTGATCGGATACGCCACGCTATTTACGATTTTATTTGACCTGTTCGCACGTCCAATATAGAAACTTTACGGCTGTCCCGTTTCCTAATTACGAAACTCGTAAGATTTTCCTACTAATTAAAGTATTTATTATACAACCAACATAAAATACTAGCGACGTTATTGCAAAATCATTTAGCCGCTCGCCCTACAATAAATATTCAAAGGTATCGACAGATCAGAAGTTAAATTACAAGTAAACAATTATACGGTCAGAAGATATCGTTTTATTGGACATAAAATTTACTCAGAGTTAACTTTAAATTGGTTTAATCTAAATAAACCGTTTCGATTAGAGCATTGAATATTCCGATCAATAAAATCAGCTATATCCTTTACGTTAAATAAGGTCACTTAACGAATGAATCTATAATCGAAATTTGAATCTCATTCAGTATTCGAATTACCGATTGAGTTCCGCACTTTAGAACGCTCATTCAAATTTTTGATTGAAAGGAGAAAAAACTATTTAAAAGACGCTTCTATTTAAATTAAGAACGGAAATCAACCGTCGCGACCGTTTGTTTGAAGTGTGAAAGGATCGATTCGAAATTTAAAAGGGGTATTTCTTATAATCCCCCTTGTTTATTGATATGTTACTTTTTCTTTTTTAATAAATGGTCGGTATTGTTTTGAGGATTCTCATGGCGGTTTGCAAATTCTATTTTAATTATGTTGGGGTTTTTCCTTTTTTTAGTTGCTCACTCACAATGATCGACGATGGAGGTTTTAAATGTAAACCTATAAAATATAATTTTATTGTCATCCGAGCACATAATGAAGTCAAATTAGGGATTTTCGGCTTCCCATCGGCGGGTCGTAAAACGAAGATAAAATGGTTGGTATTGATCACGGCCGAGTAAACTATTTTATGATATTTTTATTGTTATTTATAGAGAAATAAAATCGTTTTTATTAAATATCATCGGTGCATCAGGATAACTTAAGTGTACCTAATCAATGACAAAGTAATTAAAGTTTTAATCTTAACAGTTCATTAAAATAGTTTTATTATTGATTTTGATTATGGTAACATCCCTTAAAATGTCTTTTATTGATTTTCAAAATCTGTCAACAGTTACAGGTCACAATTATATTGAAAGTGTACTTATTAAAATAAGTACTTAATAAAATATATGTAATATCCGTTCTTAGCAAGTCAAGCACTAACATCAAATGGAGCTTGAATAGTTATTAGTCTACTCAATTGCATCAATAGACGATCAGACTCGAAAGACTTATTAATTCAATGGAGCATTTATGTGCGTTGTAAAATAATTGAAGGACCGTAAACTAAAATTAATATAACCATATCAAGACTTCATTTTATGGTGATACCCGCATTGGATGTACTCAAAGCGCTATAATCCTTTATTTATGCATTTTCATCATAAATTATCTTACAACATGAACGATTTGTAATTAATTACATAGGTACCTACGTTAGCAATGCTCACAATAATCGATACATCAGTATCAAACGAAAACAAAAGCCGAACGAGGACATTTTTTTAACTTTAGAACTGCCGAATGAATTTTGAATTTAGAACAAAACGAGATCGAACAAATGCCCCCAACTTCGGCGTGCGCTTGCCGCGTGAAAATTAATTATTAATTTGTTTCCATTGGCGCGTCTCCGGGGGCGCGGTGTCTATGCCGTTTTATTTTTTCAATTTATTTTTAACGCTTCAATGATGGCAAAGGTAATGTGTATCAATTGTGCCTCTCCTTTCACTTTCCTTTTTCATGTGGGGTATGTTGCAACCTCTTTTTAATTTAATTGTCATATCGACGAATGTTTTACATTTCAAAATTCGAACTTGATTCTTTCGAACTCCAACAAGTTACGTTCGATCAAATTGTAGTTTTTCTCAATAAAATTGACGGGCGGAAGTATCAAAAAGTGTAACATGCAAGAACTCCGCTCACTCAATTTAGCCATTCTCGCCGGGATTGTAAAAACATCAAAAGAATGGGATAATAGTAGTTCGGGAGGGAAACCAACACTTTTTATTGACACAGTGTGTGATCCGCCCTCCACAGGGTGCTTCGGTATAGCGGCATAAATTATTTATCTGTCTCCACGTCTCAAAATAAATGTAAAACTTTTTGTGTGTTTCTCAACACTCTCATCTTTTTATGGCTTGTAAGCAATGTTTATAATATACAAAGTTATTCACGTTTTTAATGACTATTTAATATTAAAGGCACTTATAGCAATTGAGTATTGGATCTTTTTATTCATATTTCGAATGGTGAAGGTCGCGGGAAACTATTGGATGCAGATAGCGCAATATCTATTATGTGATGATGATGAAATTTTCAATAATGACTTATCTTCTTATACTAATGATAAGTTCAAGGCAACTTATCTTCTTATACTAATGATAGGTTCAATATCATCACTTATTTACTCACCGATCTAACTATATACAAGGTTATTTATAGTATATAACAAACCTGAAAACTGTTTGTTCAGAATCAGTAGTAGAACCGATTGCAATATTTTTATATCGTGTAATATTTTGACTAAGTAATATTTACAAAACCATAATTAACGCGCACCCTACTAATAGCACTTTAATATTGTATTAATTTTCTTTTTTATACCCTTCTGACCCCTATAAATAGTTTCCATTGCCCCCAAAATAGAAATAATTTTTTTTTATTTTTTTTGCAAACTGACCCCGGGGGGCTATGGAGCATAAGTCTTCTAACGGGACAACACAAAAAGCTTGTAACTTCATGGGTTTTAAGGTCATTATAATTTTTTTATACTGATTCTGAAAATGAAAATATATGACCCGTGTTTCGGCTTTCGTATATTCCAAAAATTATGTTCTATACTTAAAGTATCATCCTGTATATAAACGCACCAGTAGGCCCCGTTGTAAACCGTTTCATTAACACAACGTCGACAAGTCGATGCCTCGATACAGGACACGACGGATTTTAGCACTTCTCGCGCTAAAACTATCGACATCGACATTTTCAATCGAACAAAAAAATACAACCCTATTTTTAACACAGACCGAATTTCACTTTTATATTTAACGAATGCGTTTGTCTTTTGTTTTTAAGAAAAAGAGAACAATTACGTGAGATGTGAAATTCCAAATTCAAAATTTTAAAAAAGTCTCGTAATCGTAAGTGCAATAAAGAAACTTGTGTGCAAGTTACTTGCATTGCATTATCCCTTATTCTTGAGAAGTTAACACCGTCATGCGAATGTTTAATTTTTTTAATAATCTTCAAGAATGCAGAGCAGTGCGGTCGTTACGCTGCAATTCGGATTTCAAAAACTTTTCCTCATTTTTATACGGTTTCTGTAAGTACTTTTTAGAAAAAATCATGGTAAAAAATATGAAATTTAAAATTCTCAGTCTGAAATTAAATCTTGTTTAAAATTTAAACACGTTCAAATTATCTCACTCGGGCAATACGTGTTCGCCGATCGCTATTTACAAGTTTGCTTTCACCGGGAAAACAAAAGAAAGGGCGATCCAAGTTTGCCAACCGCAGCAATCTGCGAACATCTTTCAGCCGCTGTTTACAAGTTAGAAAGAAAACGAACCCCTCCGAGGGTCCGGGACACAGGTAAAGAGGTACTTAAAGGTATTTTTTTCGCAAACGGATCACGTTCGATGTCTCGGTCTTAAGTGAGACATCTTTGTTTCCCCTCTCGAGCGATTTACGCGCGCAAAAATTTCATTGAACGCGCCTTATTGATTCTTGCCGCGGGCGCGTTCCGGATTTAAACTTCGAACGTATTCTTTTTTATCTTTGTGATTTGTAAACTTAATAGTGCGTCTTTTGTTTTTTTAAGAATAGGTTTTATTTGAACAGCTTTCGACTGTTTCGAATAAGTTGCAAACATAACAGCATGCACTCACTGTGTCCGTGATCTCGTTCTGCATTCGATTGTAGAGTCAATTGTGCTCCTATTATCCGATAATGCCGATCAATCTGTTTTGATTGAATAATCAATCGTTAGTCAATTGAACTCGATTGTCGTTCGACGACCAGCCAAGATTGCGTAGTTTTCAAGGTGTAACTAAATCTTTATAGAATAAGACGTTTATAACGATTCCATTGAAATGAAATTCTTTATTCACTGAAAACAGAGTAAGCACATAGGTCTGTTTTTTCATAAAGTTCGTCTGTCTTGCCAACGTCTGGCATGTGAATATTACAAAATTGTTATAACATTACATTATTATCATGTCATTATGTTATCAAAAAATTATGTCAGATAATTGTTAATTAAATATTTGTGTTAATCATTGTTTGCGTTTACCAAAGTAGCTGATGTAAAATTGAAGATTTTCAAATTATGGCGTCCAATTAAGAGTACTGTATTAAACGTTCTAAATTAAAAGTCAACTTGCAATAAAAATGGTAAACATCAATAATTCGTTCATTCCAACTTTCTCCGCATTTACACCGAAATAAGTATCGTGATTAGAAATTTTACGTGCCATCGAGCCCTTAAACTGAGATTAAAATCTTTTAATTATAACCTTTTTTGGTCGTAAACCTTAACAGGCCGATGGCGGAATTGGAATCGATCCACACAAAATAGAGTCACCTACCGTACCGGTGCTAAGTTTTTATGGCCTATAAAATGTTGACTTATTTGGGTTCTTTTTATCCTAACAGTGGGGTGGCATACTTTTCGATTTTTCGAGGAAAGTCCCATTTTCGTAGTTATTTCATTAGGTACCTACTCCTTATCTCATTTCGTCTAAGATGAACTAATAATAACTTGCATTTGGAATTCACCATTGATTTTGTAAAGTATTACTAGTTTTTTTAAGAAATGTTAAGTCTACTTGAACAACAATTTTCTCTGTGCTGTGAGCCTGTGATTTAATATGTAATATATCGAGACAATCTTTATCTAAAAATAGAGATAATCATAGAAGTATGTTGTTAATATTTCACAATCATAAACTCGGACATTAACTAGATGTCATTTTATTTAAAACATCATCTGCGAATGTCACAATTTTTGTTTAAAAATATCCTCGAATGTTCTATTGGTCGCCCTAACATTAACTAAAACATGGGACATTAAAATTCGATATTACGACCAATAGTTCTTATTTACGATAGCTTAAAACTAAACGTTGGTCGCGTATTAAAAAAAATAAAGATTTGATGAAAAGACACAGGTCGTAAAATTTTAGTCGTCTGTGGAATTAACAAATTTATAGTTATTGGCTGTTCGCGCTCATCGTTAGCTATATATCACTAATTCTAATACATATAGACAGGGGACCTAACGAAGAAGTTTCTTAATCAACATTCTTATGAAGAAAAAAGAAAAGATGCTTATGAAATAGTATAAATACTACTTTAAAATGTTCAAAACATTGCCGCATGTTTTTTGGTAACTTTTATGAAAAGTCTTCTCTACGGTATTGTCTCAAGCTTCAAATCCTTGGCTTCCACTATGAGAAACAAAACACTGCGATCTTCTATGCAGTATTGTCAGAACCTTAACATAAGTCTTGACTCTTATAATTTGGTATCCTTACTAATATTATCCTTACTTATAATATTATAAATGCGAAAGTCCGTTTGTTTGTTTATTTGTTACTCCTTCACGTCTTAGCTACTGAACCGATCATCATGAAATTTTACATACACGTTGTCAGGGGTACAGAGAAAGACATAGGATGCCTTTCATCCCGAAAAAGTATTATTCCCGAGGGATAGCAAAAAAACTTTGACGAAGTCGCGGGCGGCCGTTAGTCCCTTATAAATTCGCGCCTCCTTACAATGTACATACGGTGTACAAAAGTGGGGCTAAATTAAATATCGTAATAAACACACTAAAAACCCGCCGGCCGGCGCGGCATTCTGCGCAGGATTCCAGCCAAGGACACGCGGCGCGTATGCGGGACATTTTAATTGTCAAAATTGCGCGGGCGCACCTTTGATGTGCGCCGACACTGCGACGGTGGCGTCTTGCTTAGCGGTGGTTAAAAGAAATGTTAGTTTTACCGGGAAAACTAAAGGTTTAGAATGAGAAAAAAAAATATTGTATGATACTTACTTAGATAGTATAAGAGAACCCGAACTCTATTTAGGACCCAGAAGGGCCAAATATTGGTGTAATAAACAGAATAATTTGTTGTAAAACTAACAATGAAAGTCGAATCTCAAGCATTCATCAGTAAAATATTTGTTTTTTTTTTATTTTTCTTTTTTTATAAATCTTGTTAACATTTACAGATAAGGCAAAATTATTGTTCTGGACAGTTTCACTGAAACCAAAAGTCCTCAACAACAAGTGCCCAAAGACGCTGAAATCCTTTCCCCATCCGACACTCATTTACTGACATCTAAAAAAGTGAACTTGGAATGCCCATCGTTCGATTTTCGATCGAAATACGATCGAACTTCACTCTCCGGAATGCGTTTGTCGCCGCCCGCAAATTGACCGACCGACCGCTGTTTTTTTTTAGAATTTACTTTAATTGAACTTGGATATCTAGAATTGGCCGATTATCGTTGAAAATTAGAGTTTCTCGATTAATGAGTATAATTGCTGACTTTCAGTAGTTTATGCGTTTTTATTGATGATAAATTAAACTTTAGATATCGTTTAAAAAAGACAAGTCGACTGAAAAGATGAAAACAAGATTGAATAAATATTAAAGGCAACATGTCATAATAACATGCAGTCGGAGGCATGCATAAGGAAAGTGACATTATGAATGATTGAATTATATGCCTCCGACTGCATGTTATTATGACATGTCGCCTTTAATATTTATTTAATCTTGTTTCCATCTTTTCAGTCGACTTGTCTTTTTATGCAAGCGGGTTTTTTTTTATTTATTTTTTTTTATTTATCTCTTTTTAGTTATTATATTTTACGGTCATGATATACCTTTTTGAAATCCTTATAATAAGCCCTTTAATTTGACACCCGTATTGCAGTATTCTAAAAAAAAAACTTTTCACTCCGTATAATAGCACCGTACAGCCGCCATGTTGGTTTTTTTATAACGCCACCTTCTTAAGAACACTTGGACTGAAAAGACAAATCTAACGATATCTTAATCATAGAAATCGTTTCAGCCGTTTGAAAGATATGAGGTAATAAAGAATATTACATACAAAACATACAAACATACATACATACAAACATACTTACAAGATACGCGCGAAAAACATAACCCGCAGTCGGGTAAAAAGAGAAACAATTAATATTTCCACTTTGATTAAAAAATAGGTACAAATCATAAAGAAATCTAGACAAGACAACCAATTTTTTCAAAGAAGTAGGTACCTCATTAGCTTAGGTAATTATTATAAAAGATAAAAAATATCAACTGGAAAATTCTGGAAGTCAGCTGTTTCATGCATTTTGATATTTAAGTTTTTAATTTTTGTATGAAACAGCTGTTTTTTTTCGCGATTTCAGAGTTGGTCCCATAGTAAAAGTTGTTCAGTTTGATGGTCCCTATCTACCATATTCAGCATTAGGGGTATTTTTGTAAAACGTTGTATAAAAGGTTATTAATTTTCTTGCTCCTCAAATTAATTTATCACCCACTTTAAAGCTTATTCAATATCAAATAATGACGACACAAATAAATCGATCACCGATTATGCTTAAACTTAAATCGATCGACTGTCTCGTTGGTCGCAACAGCGCCAACAACCGACCCTGACCTCGACAGGAAGTCGGCTGATCGTAAGATCCTGCGCGGGCGCAACCGATCTTCGCCAATATCAGTAATCGTAGCCGATTAGTAAAAAAAAGATTAAATATTGGTAATAAAACCTTTTTTATTTTCATGTAAAAGATTGTAACTTTTTATTCACAGTTTTTGGTAGAAAACATTTGACAATTATATCGTAGGTTACTTAATTTTAATGTCATAAATCGATGCAAACCTTAAAATAATTTATCTTTAAGATGCAGAAGGTCATCAGATAGGTCTTATGTTATTATTACGGAGAATAAGTTTACACCTTTTCTAAACCAAATATATTGCTTACCTACTCTTTACGTTTGACGTCTAAAGGCGTCATATTCTTATGAAAACTTTTTGTTTTATCGAGAGGGTGTAAAGTTATTCTTCGTTTATTAATAAGGCAGTTATTGTCTTGAACAAAAATAATAAAAAAACAATACATTTAAACATCTCCTTTACACAAACGACGAAGGGTTAGACTTAATAGCGTATAAAAACAATAAACGGCCAGTGATTATCGGCAAATTGAGAAGAATGTTTTTGATAGCGCGGGAGAGTACGAAATTAACTGTCAATCGAGTTTGACAGCTGCGAAAAAGAAAAAGCGAGACTTGAGCATCTACAATCGCGTACTCTGGCCGGTTTTTGTTCGGATGCCGACTATTCTACGTGACGTTCCCACAGCGGCCGGCGGGAGCCCGAATAGCCCCCGCGCTCCCACTAAAGCCGAATTCCTTTTTCGAATTAGCGAATCACCTGTCTAATTACGCGCTTCGGCTCGATTTTGAATTCGGAATCCCTGTACACTTTCGAATACCTCGTTTGTTTTCAAATTTCATTCCATTTTCGAATCGTATTAAACGCGCCCTCCCCGAAGTAGCGGTGTAACCCGAAAAAATAAAAATCTTAGGCGTACATACAAAAATATTAACATAACAAAAGTGACGAAGTGAGGAGCGTTTGCGGTGAATTGACAATCTGACAAATTTACAACCGATCGCCGGGCAAAATACACAAAAGTGCCCTTTCGAATGCAAATTTGTCTGGAGGGATTCTTTTCGGAGTTTTTTCTCCCCGATACGAAACTTCCGCCTATTTTCCCGCTCAACGCACATCCGGTAGGGGGCGCCGCTTCCGCTATCGGTGCCGTTCGGAAATCGGATGAGTTCCACCGACCGAGATACGTCTATTCCGTGGCCCCCGCCCCATTGACTCCTCGCAAAGTGGTCATATTTTCTATTCCGCGTTTCTTATTGACTTTGAATAATGCCTTTTGTTGCGTTTGATGGCGCATTAGCCGTATTTCTCATTCAATATTCGACACGTTTTTATATGTAAAGACCTTTTTTTAACATTCCTATTCCATTTCCATCAGCCTTTTTTAACTGAAATATTGCCGTACATTACAATATCCCGCAGATTAAGAACTCTACATAATGTTGAGTATTAGGAAAACCAGACAATATAATAATACCATTTACTTTGCTCACAAACGTACCTATTTGTTTAACCTCATTTGTCCATTTCTATCAACATTAACAAGGGGTATCATAGGTACCCAATAATAGAGGCATCCCAATTACACCATTGTAACCAAATACCGTCGGTTGTCGATCAACCCGTTGAGCAAACGGCATGCGACCGCAAGAGCAGGGTACTAATCGACCGGCCTGTGCCACCGCAAATCGGAGCCGATTGTCAGATGCCATCGACGGGTTAAATAAACTGGCCATTTAACGATCCCTGCAAGGCTTACAGGTTAGGTTTACGGAAATGTCTAGTCTAGGTACAGTACTAACTCTAACTTAACTCTAGTTAAGAGAGTTACCATAACCATAAAAACCATTATTTGAGATTGAAGTCTTTGCTAATTTTACAAATTGTATTTATTTAAGCACCGAATTTTATAAATTGTATTTATTTAAGCACTAATTGAATGAACAGCAGACAATATCTCTTCTGTTTTACAATGACAACAATTTATAACAATTTTTTTTTCAGCGTATTGAAAAACACATTTTAATATATTCCAACAATGTAGAGATAGCATGAACAAATGCAACAGGAAAAACTATCGACAACATTAAAATAAAAAGAGTAGGTTTCTATGTTATTGTCAATTACATTACAAGTACTTTCAGTTAACTAATAATACAAATTATTACCAACCAATCGTTCGAAAATAGTCAACACATAAAAAAAACAATTACTCCAGTGGTGATCAGAAATAGCCGCCGATAGCCGAGCAGATGCTTCGCGTAACTGTCACCGGTTTGATTCCCGACACCTGTTGTTTTCAAACTCTTCGATTACGGCCATTAGTCAAAGACATTTAATACTATTGAGAGTACTGTGTGGGTTAATATAAAAATAAAAGTATATTTACTTCAGTATTATAAAAATAAAAATAAAATAAATAGTTTTGTTTAAATCTGTATTGAATCATGCTAGACTTTTCAGGCCAATAACCCAGAGATTTATAATTACTTATAATAATACGATTTTTAATTTTAAAACAATATTTGAGAAATGTGTTCATAATAAAAAAGTACGTAGGTACTAAAACTAACCAAAAAACAATTAAACATCCAATAACACAAAAACATTTTATGTACTTAGTCCTATTAAACAAAAAAGACAATCGAAAACTAACCTTAATTCGATATAATAAAGTGCAAATAATTTGCAAACAATCAGCCGCCTCGAGGCAAAAGGGTGTAAGTCAACAATAGAATATTTTTGGTCAGCCGCAGCTCAATAAATACTTCATAGTATCGGTTTGAGGGACTTGACCGGACGTCCGCCCTTCGATCTCGCGCCCTTAGGGACCTTTTAGGGGAGAGCTTACATGCGAACACAACTTGAGATAATTTTGTGATTTATGTTGTACTTCGGAAAAATAATATTTATCTCTGTTCTTGGCACGCACATCTTTCCCGAAAGTTTCTTGTAGATGAATGCTTTGTGATAATCACTGATGTAGGTACTCAAAAAGTAGAGTTATAAAAATTAAATAACCCCAATGAAAAGAAAATCCATAGGTTTAGGTAACAATACAACTTATTGATGAACATTTAATTCATATTTTATCCAATAGGATATTTAACTGAGCTTATGAAATAGCAATTTTTTGTTTAAATTTTTCATTTCTCGATTTTAATACAAGAATCTTTATAAAATGTGAAGTGCACAAAGTTCTTCATATAAACTCTCTTTAAGAGCTCGTAAGGGCGCGAGGTCACTTTAAATAATAGACAAGAGCGAGGGTTCCGTAGGCGAGAAAAGTCCGCCAAAGCTGACCAGAACCCTTCAGTAACCAGTATAACTGGAACTGTTGCGTTTGTAGTCCTTGCTTTGTCACAATTGTTATTTAATTTGGTTAAGAAAACAACATTTTCTATTTCCAAATTAAAATTAGTTAGTGTTTTATAATCAACTGAATATTTTCTGAAGATACAGAAACGCACAAAAGTAACGTAGTAATATGAGAGAACGGATCATCTTAGTTTTTAAGGTCAACTTTTTATTGACCACGTCTTTGGTTTACAAAACCCCTCTCTCTTCTAAGCAGGCACTCAATAATTATAATATTCTATTGTTTATTTAGGTAATCAACAACAGAACTAGCTTCCACTAGCAAAAAGGAAACCTTTACCAATATTTTCCGCATATTAATTCGTAATTATATAAAGTAGGTACTTACCAAATGATGTGATGATACTCAAACAGTGATAGTGATGCTAAAACTGAACAACATTCTCCAAGGAATATAGGTAGAAAAACGATATTTTTTTTCTCCTTTCCATAGTAAGTCGTCCAGCTGACCAATACATTTTGTATGGGAGTATGTTTTTTTTTCGTTTTTCGACCTATGTTCCATGGAGGAAATTGTTCAGTTTACGTAAGCAACGCTGTCACCTGTTTCAGTATCATCACATCAATATTGGAACCACCTTATGTACATTGTCAGAAGCTTATTGACTAACCTTACATCAGGCATTAGGAAACTGACAATAGTAAAGCAAAGATCTTAATAGAGCTGTAATTTTTTTATTGAACATTTTTTATCACATCTCAACTCAACCCTTTGTTGCTAAACTGTTCCCAAACTTCAAAGATCACCACTGCCCGGTCGAATAGCAAAGATTCCCGGTCAAGAGGTGTTCTATTGGGATAAACCCGGATTACCATTGTATCCTGTCACGGGTCATCGCTTTAATTACGGTCAATAGTTCCGGCTGCGAACTGTCCGTACTCTTAACTAACGCCAGAATTGGGGTCAAATATTTATCCACTAAATTTACATGCGTAATACGAAAAGTTTGATTTGGTATTGGAATTTGTTGAAAGTTGCTACTGTTCGTTGGTTGACAAATTGTTTGGGTTGGGGACCGGTAAAAGGTATTGAAGGGCAATTTTTGATGTTTGTTGATCATAATACAAACAGAAAAGTGAGTTTTAAATATTTGAAAATTATTTTAAGGAGCAAAACTCTTACAAGTCATATTCTTTCTACATAATTTTGTAATAGAATCTTACTGCAATTTATCAAACCTAATTTGTCGTTTCCTATAAACAGCTATTTCATTCAAGTTTTTAACTTCAATAATTATCAATCGTAAAATAATATCAATAAAAGAAAACAATTTTATTTTATTTATCTTTAACATATTGGCTGCTCACTTGTAAGACAGTAAAGCCAATAATCCGTGCGACGAATTCCCCCTCATATATCGATCTTATTCATCGATCGTAACACAAAGAGATCACATCTTTAAAACTTCAAACTTCATCTCAAAATCACTTTTATCATTATGAAGGTAAAGTTCATATTAAGCAAAACGATCAGTAACACGTGCAATCTGCTTAAGAAACGGATATTACTTATTAAAGCTTGAATCGGATTGCCAATAAAGATGATTGAGCTCATATTGGAGCCATGATTGCGTACTAAAACTATTCCGATAACGTTATTAAATGAATTACATGCGATAACTACATTTACATTTTAATCTAAATGTTTGCGAAACGAGTTTTGATCAGGTATCTTTGGTGTTGGGACGGTTGAATGGCTATTAGCTGTCAAATCATTGGATGTTGTATGTCTTTCGATGTTGCTAATACAACTTCGAGATCCATAATAGTTTTCTTATTCTCATCCCATTCAATTTCAAGATAACAATTCATTTGCTAAATCACTTAAAGGGTCATTATACTATACGCTATAAAAATACGTTGGCTGGCTAGATTTTTTAATTTATTTATACAGGCTGTTTGGTAATCCTTACTCATATTATAAATGCGAAAGTCCGTTTGTTTGTTTGTTTCTTTCACGTTTTAACTACTGGACCGATCATCATGAAATTTACATAACGTGTAAGTACAGAGAAGGACATAGAATACCTTTCATCCCGAGAAAAAATATTGTTCCCGAGGGATAGCAAAAAACTTCCCACGCAGACGAAGTCGCGGGCCGCCGCTAGTATCCTTATAAAGCCGAATATGGTAGATAAGGCACTATGCATACAACCCTGAAAAATTATTTTTAACCCTGAAAACCACCACATGGCTGATAACCCTAGACTCAAATAGACTATTGTTTTCGATAAGCATTGCCATTAATGGCAAAAGCAAAACATGATTTGGTTCTGGGGTTGCAACTATGCAGTTTATCATAAAATAAAAATATAAAGAAAGTGCTGGTTTTCAGAGTTTAGAATAATTTTCTGGGGTTGTACCTATGTATGTTGTACATGTAACTTAAGTTCATTTTTATACTAGTCATATTTGGTTTTATAAGGATATTTATTGCCAAACACTCTGTAGATATTAAATATAGAGATAATATTTAATATCTACAAAAAATAGAGATATGGACTTCGTTACCTTAACTTAATAACATTTTACTAAGCTACGATTACACAATTTGATATACAAAATAAAAATAAATTATTTAAAGAGTGTTTTACTATCTCAAACAATATTACACAAAGCCTAGTAAATTAAACTTCTGTCAAAAATAATTTAACATCACACAAGTTCTGTTTTTATTGCGTCTCAAATGTGTGATGTTTAATCCCATAAACAAAACACCCCTTCTGATGCAGTCTCAATTAATAACCGACACCAGATATACAAAATTATCCACATAATCATAACATAAATAAATCAAGACAAAAAAATAACAAAACCGATGAAGATTGAGTCGCCACATGTATCATATTTATGTTTTGAAAATCTATTTCTAGTCGTATTCGAATAAGCCGTCGACGCATTATATAAATATTCATTCAACAAAGATAACATAATAAAAATGCTTCAAATGCGACACGACGCCGACAACTCGGAAAATACGGTTTTTATTATTTTTTGACTTACACCCTTTTATGTTTAGATGCACATTTTACTTGTACCCAAACCAAACACCTGTTTCGTTTATAGTTTATTTTACTTCTCGTAGTTTTATTGATAACTATACTAATTATAAAAATAACAGCTTTCCTCTTTATTCGTATTTTCACTACAAACAAACTTACTAAATGCAAAAACCAAAAAATGACATAAAAGCTCATACTTAATAAAAACTTTTTTTTTAATTAAACATCAAGTTGCATATGGATTTCGCTTGAAAAATTATTGAACATAGTAAATAAATAAGTTGCTATGTAAAAAAGAACTGCAGAAATAAGTACCTACGCAAAAACGAAAAATCTAATGTCTTGTTCGATAGAAACGTAACCAGTATTTTTTAAAAGCATCAGATACAACGCTATTTTACTTCAATTCAATAATATACGTATGAACATAGATAGACAATATTATAATAAGTAAGTATTTTTAATTTAAAGAATTATGAAATGAGTCTTTACACATTCGCGAAAGCCTTTTTATTCGTAGGTAAGCAAAACTCTACTGCAATTACATAAATCTGTTACACAAAGCTTGATTATAAACCTAATATTAACCGTCAATCACAGAAAGTACTAGGACGCCATGAGCTCGAAGGATGTAGTACAATTAAAATGAATACGTTTTATTACAACTTATTATTTCTTGATAAGAAAGAATGCGCAGACATCCAAGGAGCCGGTCTCATCTCGAGACGACCTGCGCCAATGAAAGGGACGACCATACGAGAAAAACACACGAAAGAAAAGGACAGCGATATCTCCGATAACACGTCAATACATTCCGTTCAGCCAGCACATACGAATACGTATTTTTTCCCCCGCGCCGCAAGGTCGAGTTTCGCTAGCGCCACCTAATGGAAAACCGATATCACATCAATATATTTTACGGCGCGCCGCTACGAGTGAACTGGTGTTCTGTACTTTTGGAATAAGGTCTAGATTGCGTTTGTCATCATTTTTAAGAAGGCGTTCTCGATATCTTGTAAGATAGTGAGGGCGTTCGGAGCCGATCGAAGACCGATTACGGTATTGGAAAAACACCTCTATTCGATAAGGGAGAGAGTTTGCGTCACAAGGCGTTCCCAGACCGAGACACGCCCAAGTCTTATGTGGAAAAATAAGGAGTGACTTTTTACTGTTTTCCTTCGATCGGCTCGTAGATGGTGTTGCGATAAGAGCTTAAAATTAGTTTTATATTCGGTATTGTACAGTACTGATGTCACGCTGTAACAATGAGTAACGATCGCTTTTATGTTTCAGGTATGTTACTTGCATCCACTATGGCGTGTCTTTTCGAGGTAATAAGTATAAGTTGCATGCATAATCAACTACTCTTTTGCAATAACGCTCTATGCTAAAACAAAAGACGGCTCACACACACGACACGACGCTGACATTCGAAACATTTCAAATTGTTTTCCGTTAATTCGTATTGAATTACTCTTTAGTTCCTAACAATTCCAAATTCAAAAAAAGTCCGTATAGGCAAACAGGATTCGCGTCAATGCAGCTCCAGTTGAAATCACAAAACAATGAAACGCGATCGAAAAGCAAATGAAGTGAAAGAGCTCGATTAACGATTTTGAAAAAGGAACGAACGCGTTCATTATGCGTTCGAATTAAAAACAATACAGGCATTCAGCCATTGGTCCGTTTGAATATGGAATTTGACGGACAGTTCCGGGTTTGTTTTGGCTTTTAACAGTTTATTTCGGTCCGAATGCTACCTGTTTGGCTTCATTACTTTTTAAAAAAGGATTGACAGGCGACGGGGCCAATAATGACACTTTTGTAAATTGCTCGCCCGAAGAAGACAATCGGAGACAAAAAGCGTACCGATATGAAAGAAGGTCGGGATCATTCTCGGCGGGTATCGGCTCATTTGTCGAGCTCGCCTACGATCCGATAGGCCGGTCCAACCACAAAGAGCAATTTAAGCTGTACAGTGATTGATTCGACCGATACATCACTAAAGGCGTTTTTCTATGAAAAATTGCTATAATCGACTTAAAAACTCATTAGGCCGAAGACAAAGAAATCGTCCGACCGCCATTCGTCTAATTTGAGTTTCTCGATCGAGACGAATTTTGGACGTGATTACGGCTCCCTTTTTGTGTTATTAAACGCCATCAAAGAATTTTAATTCCGGTATCCTTTTAATATTCGATATCCTGGAATCACACATCTCCACTGTTATCTTTTCTTGTGTATGTTTTTTCGACTTCAATTGTATTCACTTCAGTGGAACATAATAATCAGTGCTTTTTGACACGATCAGCAGATGACAGCCTACAGCATGCGGTCTGTCTGTAACCATGGCATTGTGTGAGGAACACGAGGGCACATGTCCTCCGTCACCGACGTCACGTTAATTAATGTCGACAACAGGAAATGGTAATAAAGCATGCGCCCCGCACACAAATCATAAACAAAAATTAATAAATCATGAAAAAAAGATCCAAATTTGAATACGGCTGTACAATTAGAATCAGCCGTCGCAGGGGCGCTTTCATAGTTCGAAAACGGTCACAATACGACCGATAATTCGAAAATAGAATTCTAAAAAAAGTTTGTCGCCGTCACCATTCAAATTAAACGACAAGATAATTTTTGAATATGGATCGAGGTGTATTTGAATAAGTGTTACATTAATATTCTTTTGTGATAATTTCGAATTCGGAACGCCCACACCCGGCCATTGTCTCGCGAGTTATTGGCTCATTAGGCAACATGTCGCTTTGTCTCGACCGATTTGAATTTTTGATTTTCGAATCGAACGCGATTGATTTGTGGCGTGCGCCGACATCGATTTGAAAACAACGGAACGCTCAAGGAATTTCAATAACAGCTGCTGCATGTCACGTCAATCCAATCGTAATAATACAAATCAAAGGTGTAAAACTTATGAGATGTTTTATTTATAATACAGTGACTCACGACACAAAAAAGTTCAATAGCAAACAACTGAGAACCAAATCATCGTTCCAATTAACACAACAAAAATATCTAGCGACAGAATCTCAGATGCCAAATTCAACTTCCGTATTACACGGGCGACGCTATCTCGAATGAAAACGCGAACAAAAGAGCGAAATGATATATTTGAACAATAAGAAAGCGGGCCTCGCCCACGTCGGGGACACATGTACAAATTACGAATGCTAATGCGCGTTGTAATCCTTCCGTCGGACCTCCTGCATCTCGCAGTCGATCGATTATGGATGCGACGGATCTCGATTGTCGATTGTCGCGTCACTAGTTCGGAGACAACCTCTTTTGAATCGGAGACAATGATCGTTTATTTTTGGAACGTGATTCATGGTATAACATCGATTGGTGAGACGATATTATAACAGTTTAATAAGATTTTTTATTGCTTATAGACTAATCTTATAAGAATAGAAAGCAACGAAATGTCTTTTATGCATCATTTAATGTGTCGTTGGCAGTACTTTAAGTTCTCCCCTCGCAGCCAAACATGAGTTCCAATAAAACTCCAATGTCACGAAATTTCTAATAAAAATCACACAAAACTCAATATCAATGGGTGTGAATTTCTACGAAATATCATGTCAGAATGAACCTTGTGCCACAGTGTAGAGTATGCAATGCAGTAATTTAAAGGGATATACTGGTTTGTACAAAGGGTAACATTAATAAGGTTTGTTTACTTGAACAATATTAAATTATGATCAAATTAATGAATAGTTAGAAAACCAAAGTTGTTTCTTTATCTTTCGAATTTTATTAAAAACTGAATTCGACTAAAATAACTGTGCCAATTTGAAATAAAACTATCAATTTTAAGAACTATATTCTTTATTCGAAATAATTCCAACACTTTTTTGTTTTTAATTTTTTTAGGGTTATTCTCACCAGTCGTAATACACTGTGGCCTCGTGGCAAGAACGTCAAAACGCCCGAATCTGCGACATTACGGTAATCATGTTTTATGAGTTCTCCCGCCAAAACGCACAATATGGCGCCCCATCCGGACACGTATATTGTAAAAAAGTTAAATTGCGCGCGCTTTTATTATTGGCGGTTGTAAGTAATAAGTGAGGTGGTTATTCGATTCTGTTGATAGGAAAACGAGGAAGCTCGATTCACGCGTATGTTAAGTCTTATAAGAATTCGTGTCTAACTGTTTTATGTGTTTTTTAAATAAAGTTTCCTGTGATCTTGAACCTTAGAATTTTCACAAAACACAAAAAAAAATATTTGGTCATTCAACTAAAATTTTTTTTTTTTGTTTTACTAACCAAAAGCTCAATAACCTATTGTAACCGTATTCCGTTTTCCATTGAAGTTATAAATTTCATAACGACATTCAGATTTACATCAAACATGTAACTCCAACTTTCCAAAGACCACTTTTTATTGCCAAAATTTCCGCAACACCGCCATAAAAAATACTTTCACCGAGAAAAGCACAATTTAAACTCACACGTGATTGAACCGCAGAATATTGGCGGGGGAGCGTTCGAATTTCAAACCGATGAGCGCCCAAACGGCTCAATCTACGAACATTTAAATTGCCCTTTCCGAACAAAACCTCATTACTTCCCGAAATATAACCTCTATGGAGGCAATAAATAACGTAAAGGCGCGCATATTTCAAAACAAGAAAAAATAACACATAAAATTTCTTCGCCCCGCGCGGCTAATGTTCGCGCCAGTTTTCATTGTCACACCCTGTGACGGTATAACTAATCCGAGGATTTGTCGTCGCCGTGAAACGTACGAGTTGGTGATCGCGAATAATGTGTCTTTCTTACGTTAGGTACGCTGATATAAAAGGTTTCTCTGTCCTTAATAACGCCAACATTTTCTTGAAATTCTAATTTACCAGAATCATCTTTTGTATGTCTTATGTTTCTTTAGGAACCCAAATTTTTCCTTTTTTTATAAATACGTTTCTTGAAAAAGTCTTTGATAGATAATTTGGAGTGCAACAAAAACGCGTGGACGTGCCACCCCATGCGAATGCATTCAATGGAAACGCACCCATTGCGTCCCGCGTAGATTTTTGCATTACTTTAGTATGCAAATGTGAGACACCGAGACACTGTAACGGCAATTTGAATTATTTTTTATGGCGCTCCAGTGTATTGAGAGTCGCCAAGTATTTCGCGGATCGGAATTGCCCAATGTATCCTTCGTAAATTTTGAATGAGCGTTCCTTATTTGAAAATTTGAATTTTCGAATATGGAACGTCACTTTGATTTATGCTCGCTCGGGTTGATATTCTCGTGAGATATTATTAATGATTACGGAATCATAGAGACGAAAACAATTTTAAAAAGTAGCATATTTTTTAATATTAGGTACTTTCTTTCAGTAAGTAATCATTCTTGAATAAAATACATATTTAAAGCATAATTTAGTGAAAGTAGCTTAATTCTTTTTTAAATAAAATTTTGTATTCAAAGTTAATTAATAAATCGAAAGAGATGTAACATTTTTTAAAGTGAGTTACAAAGTACTTACTCGTACTCGTACTTAAGTAATTCAAAAATCTCAAAGAGAATTATGGGATACAATATCGCTCGCTGCCAATCAATTTACGTTAAACTACTGAATTATTCGCCCCTAATCCGAAACATTTACGAAATGTACTTTATAAACGAGGAAAAAAAATCTGATTAGCTCCGATGATATATCGCCGACGGTGGCGCAGCTTAATTTGAATATTAGACACGTTATTGAAAAGAAAACTTCGCGAGCCCTCCACTTTAATGGTTATTGCCTTCCGTTGCTATCTTAAAAATGTACGGTTCAGGTGTTTTTCCAGCGATTATTTAAGAAATATGCGCTCGGAGGCGATTCTGATCGCGTATTATCGTCGATGCCGATAAATAATGTCGTCTTTACCAAGCAGGATACACCCCCAACAAATGGCGCTTTAAAACAAAATCAGGCCGAAAACAACGAAAACTTTTTCCATTCCAATTTCAAAAATGTATTTTAAATGACGAACGCTCCCGTTATCGGCGCGTTCTTAATTCTCGTTCAAATATCGAACGGAAGCGGAAACTACAGATTCTAATTCCAAACGTTGCATCAACCGTTTGTTATTGATAAAATTTTGTGGCGACACAACGAACTGTGTCATTACTATACAGTATTGAACGGAAATTTACGATAATTGTCCATAATGGACCGCTCTATGCGAAATGTGCGCAGTTGTTTGCACATTTATGGACGTGCGTGATCAAAATAATGGACACTTTGTGAGTACAATGTCATCACGGAATACAAAATATACACTTCTAACATAGTGTTATCCTAAATCATTGAAGTAGTAAAATAAGTGGATTTTCTTTTAAGGGTTCCGTACCTCAAAAGGAAAAAATGGAACCCATATAGGATCGCGAATCGCGAGAACACGAGTCCGACTCGCAATATTACTAAATATACTTTATGTATGATAAATTATTATGTATACTGACTAAAAAAACTGAACTGTAAAGATTTTACGACGAAAACAGTGTTTTCTTATTATTTCCAACGTAGAAGCTGTCAAATAAATCAGGGCCAATAAGGGAATACCATCTACTTTGCATCGACGCAACAAAAGGAAAATTGCAAGCGAAAGGAATTACGTGTCTCGCAAACAAAACAGACTTGCTAATCATCGATACGATAGGATCCTGGAGTTGGCCGCAAACACGGCGGAGTTGAATTTTAAAATAAGTATTAGATAGAAACCACTTGAATCACTATCTAAACTTCCCCTGGTAACAAAAGTGTTATTGTCAAAAACAATATTCTTCAAAATCATGTTTTAAAAAAAGAATACGTCGCTAAAAGACAAACCGTCATTTTGTCATCTAAAAAGTAAAATGTCTGTTCCATTTTCAAATTTGGGTTAAAAGTTTAATACTTCTTTTTCACAACGCTTAACCCCGTGTCCTTTCATTTTGAAAAAAGAATGCTCTCCAAAAACCAAATCATAATCTATCCACCAAAAAGTCTCGTTCCTTCTTCAAATTTGGATTAAAGACTTCGTGTGTTGTCGAAGAGGCGTAATCGTTCCGCTTCGCATTTTGGAAGCGTTCGTAATGGACACGGTAGATAAACCATATTCGGGGAGCGGGGGGAAGGCTAGATCTCAACGATAATGAGCCTGTAAAAGCACGTTTATTCATAAATCCGTTTATATTAATTAAACGGCAAGTGTACCGAGACGGGGTCAACGCACTTGGTTGATAGTCGATGCTTTCGAAATTTTGATTTTGGACGCTTGCGAGAACATTGTTTTGTGTAAAGAGTTCCGTACTTGTGAAAAATTAGTATTAAATCAGTTTTCGTGTAATTTAAAGATTTTCAGGTAGGTTTTGAACATGAATTAGTTATTTACAGCGTGACGAAATATTCAGATCACAATGATTAATTACCAAAAATAATGTATGTTGACCATCAGTGGTAACACAAACTAAGTTTATGGATATATTTTTTTTATTTATTTATTACTGAAAAACAGGAAAAAAAATAAAATTCTCTTTCGCCAAACTGCATAACAGTTTGTCGGCGAAATATAAAACTATGCTCTAGTTCTTAACAAAAGACATACAATATAGGTGTTGGAGTTAATTTACAGTAACTTAACAAGAAACATTAAACAGAGTGCATATAGATTAGCTACTTATTAATATAAATCGGAGAAAGCATTCTTCAAAATTTTTTTTATAGAACACTTGGACTTTAAATTATTGTATTATTCGGATATGATAACACCATTGTTTTAATAAAAAAATATGGTTTCATTTGGCCATAAACTTCTTAGTAACTTTAGTACTTACTTAGTAGCTTAGTACAAGCTAAATATTTTAAATGTATTTTTATTTATGTACTTATTTATAGAAGCGAATTGCGTTTTTATTCACTTAACCGAAGGACCCCTAAGCCCACCGTCCGAAAACTTCACACATCCATCATTACGGTACCCTAAAAAAAACTCGGGCACATTTTGAATTATTGTTTACTGCTCACAATTACTTGGATCTAAATTCTAATTGCACTAATCTACAACGATCGCAGCCAACTCATTGGCTAAAACAATATATTTTCTCATAAAAAAATTGCTATAGCATTAACTACCTTACTCCCTTACAACAAGGCTTAGTTTATTAGAAAAGTTTTTTGATAATAATGATAATTAATTAAAAATATGTATTCAGTAACAGAGCATTTCCAAATTCTTTCGGAGTCAACGATACGTGATGTGAGATCGGGTTTTAATGGCTATTGTTTTTTTTTATTATAATTTTAATATCTCTAATGCGATTTTATTGAACTATAAGAGATAACATTTAAAGATAAGTTCGCTCTTTGTTATAATTTTTGTGTTTTTTAACAACAATTAGCTTGAGAAAAACTATTATGACGTCATTTTGGTTTTGCAGCAAAATACTGAGTGTATTGTTGGCATTCCATTAATCAATAGAATATGACACACATATCCCATAGTTAACAATTAATACGACCTTCATTACTAAACGTGTCTATGAATCAGCCATAGAGTAAATTCGCTTTAATTTTTTCTCGCGCCGGATATAGCTAACTATTGGTTTCCTGTCGCCGTGTCCAATATTGCTGTATTCATTTTATCAATGTACCTTTACGCAGCTAAAATGATACAAACATAACACCTACTTAGACAACGTTAAAAAATAATAATCTTAAGAAATATGCAAATAAATGCGACAATATTCGATTTCGATATTACGTTACCTTTTAATAAGTAGGAATAATTACTCAAGAAATCTTTGAGAAATTCTCACGAAAACCAGTTCTAAATTCGAATTAATTATACATCGAACAACCCTCAAAATCAAAATTAAAGATCGTCAATAAATTAAAAAATAAAATTAAAAAGAATAATCCGAACATTTAAAAATGGAACCAGTTCGTGACATTCAACCTCATTTTAACCCTTCGATTGTTCTATGATTTATGCTACCAGACATCGATCTGCATACGGTAATATGGTAATGTGTATTTTTAATAATTATTAACATTATTTCCGAAGCCGGTCTTCGGCTGCTTAATATGCGAATAATAATTAGTGTTTATTTCTTGAGAGCATTTCTCACGAGGGGGTCGATTGATCGGTCGTATTCTAATTACACTCTCTGTACTGTTGTGATGAATACACAATTTCATTTTGAGTAATCTCACTGAATTTGACTGAAAATGAATTTCAATACTATCGCTAGGTACGTTTATTTTTCCTAAGTTGCTTCACCGAACATTCGCAAAGAGGTCACATGGCAAAAAGATACACGCATATATCAAACTGTGTCACCATCACCATACATGCATCATTTTTTATAGTACTTACCTATGCAAATCACACTTTCATAATCTTTTATTGGGAGCTAAATAATGAACATTTTCTATCCAAATGTCATTTTTATACTTCCGATTATGTCAAGCACAAAGAAATCGAAAGAGTTCCGATAACAAACCCCGATACGAATGCGTCCGCGCATCGCATTATAAAAAGCCCATTTCCGAACATCTCCGGTACCGACAATGGCCTAAATATCAATAAGAAATGCAACATTGACATCTGGGACCTTCAGACCTCGAGGGTAACCTCGCCCTAATCCTATCTGTGCACAAAGCCGCCACATATATTTAAACCTGTTTTACCGATCGATTCGATATTAAATGTCCTGGTACAATAGTGTGAGATGCATGCGTATTTGCATACGTTTTCTCTGATGCAAATTGGGTGATTTTAAGGTGGTGAGTATGGGAACTGGCGTGGCTGCGTAGAGATATGTTAATGAGTAGATAACGCAGATGGCTGCGTTATCCGCGCCTCGTCAGTTGCTCGCGCGCTTCTGTTGCGTCAACGTCACGCACGTTTGAGGGTTACCCCGTTACGCGACGGCCGGCGAAATACAAACTTTTTTCCGCGAACACAAACATTCCATTTTTGAATTTATCTAGTAATTTTTAGTGCGCGTTTGCTTTCAACTCATCTTACCCTACTTTTGAAGTTCGAATAGTTTAATAAATAGGTTTAACTTAGTGGGGTAAAATGAGTTCTTAATCAATAGAAAATAAATAACATTCTGGTCGTTTTTTTTCCAATTACAGGTTTTACCTGGTGAACTTATGTACTTACAAACGGAGTTGAAATACAGTGTACATGGACGAACTATTCATCGACAATTTATTGCCACTTTACAAGGAAATTATGAAAATTAGACGGTTCTATCATGAGGTGAGTTCAATTCTATACAAATACCTATATTAAACTTTAAAAGGTAAATAAAAAAATCAATGAATATTTATATCCCAGTTAAGTCGCATTCTGATCCAAAGACACCCCCTAATTAAGTTTCCAGCAGATGTCAGTAAATATTTCGGTTCGTGCGTTTAACTCTGTCTAAAACTTCAGAGTTCTAATGAAAAGAGAATCTATAATGGAGTAAACCGACGACTCTAGGTTGTTAATGAAATGTTATTTGGTGTTTATGTCCTTTCATTAAACGATAATTTATCAATTTAATTACCTATTTCATCGATTTATCGCCCATTATTTAAAAATAGGAAAGTGCATTAACTACGTCATCTTAGGAAAATGATTCAATAAAATCAAAGGCCAATAATATCTATTCGTTTCATCAAATTCGAAAAACGAATTCGGATATCTATAAAGAAGGTTAAATTCAAAAAAAGAATAACGTAGATGTAATACACGAAACAATGGTCGCGTACGACGACGCCGACGCCCGCGTAATTAAGAGAAGCGCAAATTAGCAGCAAAGAGGCGAAGACCGAGAACACCCATGCGGGTTGTGTCTGCAAAAATTTGGTTTTTTTGAGTAAACCTCCGTGGATTGTCGAAAAGAGTCCCTTTACAATATACTGTCCACTTTTATATCCTTCCATTTTTAAAATGGTTGATTGATTCTTTTGTAGAAACAAGTTCGTATTACAAAAACGTAACCTTCCGACACGTTCCAATTTTGAAATCACCTTAAACAATTTAAAATTTATTTCCCCAATAAAAACGATATTTTATTACTACTCCCTAATTAAGTGTTGTCTAGTTAAGATTTCTTATGCGGAAATGTCCATGTTTTCTGTTCGAAAATAATAAATCATTATCACGTAATGTGACATTAAAAACTTTTCGTGTGTCAGTCTGAAGTTTTATTTATGTGTGATTCAACTGAATACGCACTTTATGTGTCAACATCCACACTTGACACCATAAAATCAGTAGTGGGTTTACAGTATTAACTTTGATACTAAAACTGTCGTTAATGATTTTTACAGAACTGTGATGTGAATAGAGATTAATACCTTAACTTATTTAAACAGCTCTAACATTAAAAAAAAAATTGTAAAAAAGGTTGAAAAAAATTGTTTTTTTGTTTGTAAAAAGTTGTCAACTTTTTCTGTTGTTTCTGCTAACGGTACGCACGCATTAAAATTGATCAGCACATAACGACGTTATCCACATAATGCGGACCCTACTCAGCGGTCACTTCGACAGCGGTTGCCAACCTTTCCGAATTTCCACCCACCCCTAATTTTCGGGGCGAGTTTTTACATCAATGTTTTTCTATAGCCACCGTATACTTATAAGTGAATGATGGGGGATATCAAAACATCTCCCTTATCAGGGTAAGGGTTCAAGTTTTTAGGAAAAAGGATTAGCTAATACATTGCCTTTAAAGAGTGGCTGTGATGTGGGGGACAGTCGGTGACTGGCCGAAATTTTGGCCGTTTTGTTTTTGATGCGAGACGGTAATAAATTAGACCGCCGAGATGTTAGTTCGACCGTGTACTAATAAGTCATCAATAATAATCAATAGATTAAGCTTTGAATCGGCATCTTTAATAAGTAAAGATTGAAATTAAATGTTTTGTTAAATAGATTTTTTTATAATAATGGTAATTTACGTCAAAGTTGTAACTATACACCCCTTACAATGTTTACATATTAATTGACCTATTCGCTGATCCTGCATTTCTTCGTCATTCGTCGATTGCTTATGTAGCTGTATGAACGCGCCACTACAATTGCAAAATCTTTTTTTTAAACTAAACATCATTAAAGAAAACATCTGAATTTGACTTAAGTATGTGTACTTATGTCGAAATTAAAAAGGCACAACTCTCCATAGCTTTCAACATTGACGACAAAAATTGTGTCAGAGATTATAAAGTCTTAAAGTGAATTTAACTATTTTTGCTTTTAACATAGATTGAACTTTCCGAAAGTAATAAACTGCTCATTAGTAGTTATCACATTTATATTACTAAAACATCCTGAACTTTTAGTAATAAACTTCCTTCAAATTAATCAAAATGTATTTACAAATATTTTTATTACAAAATTACTTATTACTTCAAACCTTGATTTTTATTGTATACTAAACTCATTAACCTTCAAAGTAACATCATTTGGTTTTATCGCCTATAGTTTAACACTTCTCACAAGCAAATAACATTAAATACACATCACTGTCAAAAAAATCAACCAAAACAAAGATACGAAAAACCTAATTATAAAAACTCATCCAACACGGTTGCTTGAACTTTGTACCTACTTTTTCCCGGCCATATTAATTCCTTGATATTGACGTACGAAAGGGTGGGTGGGGGGAGATAACGGGAGACATAAAACGTAGGAGATCGCTAATTCATCATAAGTTAAAGGGTTTTTATGTACGGGCCCTCGTACGCTTTGTACGGCGCGCAAAAAGGTTCCCGATGTCTGGAGGTACGGTGCTCAAAAAAATCGCAGCTCAAAGGATAAACGCGAGTTGTTAATTAACTTTGAAGATAAATATTCTTATTCGAAATTTTTCAGATTAACCTTTTTATCGACTATCTGTACCCTTAGCCCGAACAGCTATCGAGAAAAAAAAACGCACGTAAAATTACTCGATAGACAATTCTCTATGGAAAATTTAATTTCGCTTATCGGCGATAGATGGCGTTGTACAAAATTCCAATACAAAATTTATCTATCGAATGATTTTACGCGAGTTATTTTTTTCGATAGCTGTTCGTGCTAAGGGTAAAAGGCAGTTTGAGAATCGCAGGTGCTGTTAAAAATGATAAAAAAAATTCAAAAGATTGATGCATCTATCTCACTCGTAGTTTTTTTTTGTTTATTCTAGTCTTAAGTATTTAAAAAATTATCTACTAATAAATCTATTTTTTTATTTTAGGTTACTCAAATACTCGATTTTTTCAGTTTTTTAACCCAACCTTGTTCGTATCTTTCGTGATGTTGGCAACTTAAGACATTAATATTTTATAGGATATCATAACAATTGGTTTAACTATCACTAATTATTTATTCTTTACTATTAATTACCATTATTTGTTCATACTTAATTAATTTTATTGCAAAGAAAACCTCGATTTTACGATTATTACTTCAAGAGAACGATAAGAGAGAACGCTACATGATGATCATACTTATTCCTATATCATTATCATATTATCATTATTATCCTTAGCACGAAAATATAATAATAACGAGATCGCATCGAGTACAAATGACTTTATTGTATTTAAGACTAGCGACCGCCCGCGACTACGCCCGCGTGGTCAGTTTTTTCTCTCTCCCCCGGGAACTGTACTTTTTTCCGGGATAAAAGGTACCCTGTGTCCTTCTCTGCACCCCTGACAACGTGTATGCAAAATTTCATGATGATCAGTTGCGTAGTTTAGACGTGAAGGCGTAACAAACAAACAAACAGACTTTCGCATTTATAATATTAGTTAATAAATATTGCTAGAAAAAATCGACTCACCCGTAGCACCTCAGACAGGAGTCGAACCCGCATCCTTGGGATTCCGGCCCAATGCACTGACCAATATAATTATGCTACCGAGTCACCAATGAGAACAGCGAAATTTTCTATATAGTACTTTTTACGTTTTCACTGTAAGTCAGCCTTGTATTTCATCAATGTGAAGTAGTACCCTCGACATAAGAATGCAACATCTTTACAGATGTCCGACAATCGATTAAGATGAAATAGCTATATAATTATTAGAATTAGATTTTTGTGTTTCTTTATTAGGACAGCCCACAATAAATACTTACACTGACTGATACAAAAGATTGAAATTGTACGTAGCACCACCTTCCTCAGTAAAGGGTACAAGGGTAAAAGGTACTATGATTTCTAATACGAAAAATTTGACAAAATGTGCTTGGTACGATACTTGATTCGCACTCGATACTTAAGGCCCATATAGCCGTCAACTAGCGGCGCCAATTCATTTATGTTTATTATACGTAAACCAGGTCAAAATTTTAAAAAATGAAACAATAATGCCCTCCTTAATTGTCTTTAATATTTTTTGAATAACTCTTCAACAGTTTTCATTCTTTCTGTCAGTTTTAAAATCCATTTAAACCAAAAGTGGCCACTTTTTTCAAATGCATTTTAAAACTAGTAGTACAAAAAATAAAAAATATTAAAAAGTTATTAAAAAAATTAAGAGGGCATTATTGTTTCCTTTTTTTAAATATTTACTTGGTTTACGAGTAATAAATATAAATGTATTGGTGGCGCTAGTTGACCTATACAAGGTGTATTTGTAACCAATCTCAAAATTTTAAGGATGTGTTCAGTCCATGAAACTGAACAACATTCTCCATGAAACATAGGGTCAAATATGTAAAGTCAAATGAGTGGATACAAATACACCCTGTATATGCCCCTTAAGAAAAGATAAGTATTATTATTACTAAGCCTTAAATTAGAGACAAATCATTCGCCATTTGCCTGATAACAATCGTGGTACGCCCTAAATAGTGAAATGAGATTTTTACTGAAAAACCCCTTTGACAATAACGAGACAGTCTTTCACCCGACGCACAATACAGTGTGTGTTTGAATTGTTTAATTAATTGATTAAAAAGGGATCGTACGACATTCGTTAGAAGTTTTTCGTGCGGGGTTCAAATTGATTTAGCTGAGGGCTACGGCTTGCCTTCCACTTCGCGTCACACGACTTAACATCGCAACCTCCGGGGGTCCGGGATACGCAGTTTTGTTAATTTATGTTGATTGGTAACAATATCAACGATATACGAATTGGTAAACATAAACAATAATTAACTATGAAAGTTGTAGTTGAAGAATTTAAAAAAAGAACATCGATGAGCTCATAATCTTAAAATTAGAACTTCATTGGATAGAGCCTTCTTTGAATTTGAATTTCAAATATTGCGCGGATTTTCAATAAAATAATTTATTTCCAATTTAGAACAAATTGTTTCCTTTCCCTTTCATTTCACAAAAGTACGACTTCGGAAATACTAATTTTTCAAAATAATTAATTATTCTTAAATTGCTCAAGGACAAATTTACATAACTCTTAATTTGCTCTAGTACCTAATGATTATTAAATGTCTTTATAACAAGACCTCAAAAAGAATCTTATTGGATATTTAAACATAACTTTCAGTGTCTTTAAGATACTTTCAGAAACCGGTAAACTTGCTTACATTAGCGACATACAAATATGTATACACTTTCGGAGTACAAAGTTGTCGGGACCGTCGAAAATATCCCAAGTTGAAGCGCATCGCTATTATCTAATCTCAATTAATTGTGTTCCGTTAAAATGGCGAAGTTCGGAGTAATCCGATAGAATCGACCCCTGCTCTCTCGTAAACAAAACGATAATTGCGTTAATATATATTGATCCACTTACACTTTGTAATTGATTTTAGGAATTTAAAGACATTAAATGTTTTAGCGCTATATTTGGCGTAAGTGTTTCTGTCTTTTTATTTGTCAATCAAGAAAATCGAAAGGAAACGAAATTTACTTGTATTGTTTATAAGTTTTCTTGTTTCACATAAGATTAACATAGAATTTTCAGAATAAACTTTATTCAGAATTGTATTACTTATGCTAGAAAATGACTTGACTACACAATACCAAGCAAAAAAGTCTGTTAAGGCGCTGTAGGTAGTGAAACTAGCGCCGCCACTACATTTATTTTCATTACTCGTAAACCAAGTCAATATTTAAAAAAGCTCATGTAATAATTTCTTAAATTGTCTCTAATATTTTTTGAATAACTCTTCAACAGTTTTCAATCTTTCTGTAAGTTTTAAAATCCATTTTAGCTCAAAGTGGTCACTTTTGGCAATTATGGATTTTAAAACTTACAGAATGAATGATAACTGTTGAAGAGTTATTCAAAAAATATTAGAGACAATTTAAGAAAATATTACGACATAAGCTTTTTTTAAATATTGATTGAAAAAATTAATGTAGTGGGGGCGCTAGTTTCACTACCACCGCGCCTTAAAGTAATTTCAATAAAATAAAACAATATAAATAAACTAATAAGTACCAAATTTTCAAAGCACAATCCTGAAATTCCAAGGTACTAACATATTACCTACCAGTACCATGGAATTTAATATAAGTATTTTATAAGTTTTCTTTTAGGAAAAAAACATATAGGACGTACCCAGAGAAAAGATAATAAAGGCATAGGTAATTGTCTTTTTATTATAATTTGAATCACATTCATTCCACGATGAAAATTCACCCGACTGTCGTTCATAATGAAAAGTGTTACAAGTGTTAAATTCTCGAATTTCATTCATCACTCCGTGTGCACCGCGTCTCCTTACAACCTATTCTCATCTCGTGTCAAGAATCCGATCCCAATTAGAATCGAATCGCGAACTAAATGAGGTGCGAATCGATGACATGCCTTCCCTTTTGAACTGAGCTGCTCATGTGCTTAATTAACTCACTCACTTATCCGGTATCAACTTTAAAGTGTTTAAAATAAAGCTTAAATTCGCTCAAAAGTTACCGTTTGCTGCGTCTTTTAATGTTCGATTAACCCTTTGATGGTTTGATTTGTCTTTCCCACTTTGGATTTCGAATAAGGAAGCGCAGCGACGCGTTCTAATAAAACTTTTCTTTTTTTTAATTTTGATTTAGAATTTAATGTTAGTTGTCTGTCACTCACAACAATACTCGATGTGATTAGAAATTTTTCGATTTCTTTCTAAATATAAAACCTACCCACCAATATTTAATTTTATCTTGACCAGTAGCAATAAAGTAAGAGTAATGTTTCTATCAATGAAAAACCTTATCAATGAAATTATGAAAAGTTAATATTATTAATTGTTTCTTAGAAAAAATATCCAAGTTATAAATTCGTGCATACTCATAGAGACATTCGGCCCATGAATGAAAATGTTAAGCATACTTACAACCTTGTCATATTGAAACTGCATGTCACGTCACTCTTTGCCTTATCTGTCATTAATTAGACACAGTACTAAAGTGCTCAACATTTTCATGGGCCGCTAAACATACTATGATACGTTTTTTAAGTTATTATTACAATAAAAAGTTTCAATCACTTACCTTCACCGAAAACTTTCTAAAGATCCACCAATTAATTATCGAGATAAAGATTGCCAATCATCAGTAATTAAGTATTAGCAGACGAAAAGTCGATCGCAAATATTCGGGGGACAAAGTTTACAACTTTCGGGGAACTTGGGAACTCGATGGGTACAAATAGGCATCGGAGTTTCAGTTTTCAGTTGGCCTTTTAATTATTTCTTCAGGTGGGGTCTGATCGACCCCCTTTTATATGCAGACTCGCTAAGTTTGAGGAATTGGGAGATCTTTTGAAATTCCAACTGACTTGAGTCTTCAATTTAAATATTTATAAATGTGTTTCGTTATACTTTAATAATAAGTTTACAGTTATAGGAAATGTGCATTTTATAAAATTTATCCTTTTCTCTGGAAGTACTATGTGGTACTTACCTACTGACTGATGTAATAATGTAATCACAACTTTTTCAACACTTTCCCAATTGGAAAAACGTTTAAGTTACACGAGGTAACTTTGAAGCCTTGGTTCTGCGCCAAGGATTGACCTAGCTGTGATCTGATGATAGCCATTCAGGGAGTGAATGGAGGAGATTAATATCGCTTTACACACCCAACTGATTTGATCAGTATTCTATGAAATATAAGGATCACAGTTTTCAGTTTCAGGACTTCCATACATTTGTATGTTTTTTTTAACACATGCTTTAATATCTCTTAGAATGTTGATCAGATCAGTTGGGTATGTATAGTAATCTGAATCTCCATTCACTCCCTGGATGACCACCCTCAGATCACAGTTAGGTCCATCCTTGGCGGAGAATCAAGACTTCAAAGTTGGCCCGCTTGTATGAAAATCGACTGGTGTCCTTTATTATCTGGCCACCACGACACTATACATTTCACTATTTTCATAATACTGTCTGTCTTTAGAATAAATCCTAACAACTTTTAAAATGATTCATCACTGTAAAAGTTACTCAATATTACGCACTAAAACAATATTTAAATACACTCATCACATTTTGAATCAGCGCCAAAAAACAATTTAATAAAGACTTTAAAAAGGAACCTTTTTAAAAAAAGAACACAAATCAAACAAACTCTTTGGAATCGGTAAACAATAGAGCATCGTAAACAGATATCTTCAGGGATGGCACCTATCCAACGCTCGGTAGCTTCTTTTAGTCACTCAATGAATCCATTCATCGCATCCAATCAGCCGGGCCATTTGACTGCGGCCGTCGACGCATCGGCGGCGGATCGATTGATCGAAACGTTTGGACGATCAATCTGATTTACGAGCGATTGGTGATGTGCGTTGTTGTTACGACGATAAGAGATGTGTGATGTTTGAAAGTGAGACTTATGCTGTTATGAAATTTCTTTTGTTTTTAACCGTTTTAGTTTAAGATGAAAATCAAGCGCTCTGCTAATATTAAAGTTCAGTATTACAACCCCTTAAAACTTTCCAGTTTTCTGAATGGGAAGAAAGAGATGTAACTATAGCAATTTATAAACCTGGCAAGTTTTAGGAGGTTGTAATAACCCCCCTGTTCATAACTATTTTTAACTTTTCCTCTTAGATTATTGGAAACACATAAATAAGTATGACTTTTGACATGACATTACGCTCCAATTCTAATAAATGTCACTCTCAAAACTAAATACGTCACTGAAGTGTAGCGAGTCTGTGCTGTCGCTGAGATAAAAGGATCGGTAATAGTCAATCGCTTCCCCTTTTACGTCAAAGAATATCTATCCATATTTTACATCGGTTTAAAACGAGATGCAAAACGTAAAACCCAAAAAACTTTTTATTTTTACTGTTCTCTAGAAGTTTGATCTAAAACGGCTTTGTATAGCTGTAGACATAGCGTTTGTGACATTTTTGTTTTTTTTAGAAATGGCTGAAATATGTTTTTGCCCATATCTCCGCCATTTAGAAAAAAATCGAAAACTGTATCGATAAAAAAATTTATATAATTATTGAACCTGCTCACAAAATGTAAACGAAACGAGAGTCGGTTGAGAAATGCAACCTGTAGAACAAACGGACAGCCTAGCCGGACAGCGGGACAGGCATACGAAAGCATTTTTGTCCAAGCCGAAACGTAGACGCTTCGCTCGCACTTCACACTCGCTTAGTCAATTAAATCATAAATCAGTTTTCCAAAAACAAAAAAAACAATTTTCCCTCTACACATGCTGTCATAACTATTTTAAGTCTAAACATAAACCGTCTTCAGTCTTGTCAAATCAATTAACCTCACGTAAACTGAACTTTCAGAACAGATTATCTCTTCTATCGCCTTTTAGTCTATGACACATTGTCTCATTTTATACTTTCCAAGATAAAAGCCTAATAACCCACCAATAAAGGCATGCAAGTGCTACAAACGACATCCTGTTAATAACAAACCCTTTCGCTATTACACGACTTTAACGCAATGCAATAAGGGTGAAATTAGCGATGCCACCGCCAGTTTTGATGTGCGTTCGTATGTACTAAATTATCAACACCGACACTCGATTTAATATTGCGTCGTTCGGTTTTTGATGTACTACGAGGGGCAGGTGGTAGAGGGATGTTCGTGTGTAATTAACGAATATTTCATTAAACTGTACTTTAGAAAAGTACAATTTGTTTTCAATAGCTACCTGTATTTTTTTATTGAATATGAAACAAAAATTTATTCGTATTTGATAAATGGTTACATTGAACTGTGAACAACCCTAATAAAAATTGAAAATTCGAATACGACTCGCTTGCATTCTTTGGCATTCCATTTTCAAATTTTTATTTTCTTAAATTTTGAAAATAGTTGCAACCTTTTTTCACTTTTTAATCAGGTTTGTGACTATCAAGGTTAAAGCAATGAGGTTAACAATCTTTGTTTTTGGTAAACCGTTTTCGTTGAGACGGAAACTCCGCTCCGATCGACCGATAGATGGCAGTACCTAGACAATAATGGCGGTGCGTATCTAGCGATCTGGTAACCGTACTAGAACAATGCGTGCGCGCCGATAGCCATCTAAATGAGGGTGTTAAATATTGTCTAAACGCAACCTTAACGAGTAATCAGCTAAAAGAGATATGGGAAGTTTACGAAGCTTGTTTTGCGATTCTCTATTTATTATGTTGTCTAAAATGAAAGCCTTAATTAGTATTAGTAAAATAAAACAAACATACGGTTGACACCTGCCTTCTAAACCGCAGCGGTCATAGTTAACCATATCATTCCTTAAAGCAATAGTTTTGTTTACTCGTAAGGGAAAAAGTATTTTGAAAGACTAGGTTTGTAATTTAAAAACAGATGCTAACAGAGGTTATGACAAACACAAATGCTTAAATCAACCTAAATTCACAAAAGTTTAACTGATCTATGAAACACTTATTAGTAAAACCGTAACTTCAAAAAACCGATGCTAAACAACCTGAAACTAATAACCAACATGCTAGAACCAACCACGTTCAGTTATGAAAACTTTTAACAACGCAATCGGGATCTCATGTTAGCCAAATACTAAAATCACACAACAGAAGCGTAACTCGAGAACAAATATCCAATAAAACAGTCCAACTTCGCCCTCCGTTGTAACAAGTAACGAGCGAACGCTATTGCCGATTGAACTCCAACTGAAGCCCGACAAAGATCAACAGTTACAGAAGTGCCGGAACTTACCAATTGTACCTACGAAAGCCCGGAGAAACAAACATGGTTGCTCTTTGAAAAAAATCAACAATGCACATTGATAAAAAGTTGTGTAATTTTGTAGACTTTGTTGTTGTTTAAGGCTTTTATTTCGTATACACAAAGTTGTTACCAAATAAAATATCGGGAAGTTGAATGACTCTTAAAACCAAGGTGATGTCCAAATACAAAATGATTGAGTAACTTTGAAAGTTTACAGTTTTCTTGGCTGCATTTTAATCGTTACTCTTAGTTCGTTGAAATCAAAACACTGTTCTGAACAACTTCTATAAATAATCTTGCCCTATACACACTTCATAGATTTATTTTACTTCACCGTAAATTTATTTAAAACTAGCGGCCGCCCGCGGTTTCACCCGCGTGGTTCCCGTTCCGTGGGAATATCGGGATAAAAAGTATCCTTTGTTTTAATCTAGGCTATCTACTATATGTGTGCCAAATTTCAATCAAATCCGTTCAGTAGTTTTTGCGTAATTGAGCAACAAACATCCAAACCCCTTAAACTTTCACATTTATAATATTAGAAGAATATAGTAGGAAGAAGATAGGTAGAATAATTATAAGCGTCCCCTCTGCGGTACGTTCGGGGTGCAGGTGCGAGTCCCATTATTGACTAACTCAATATTAGCTTATTATGCACTACACGAGGGCCGGATTTCGTAGGCACTTCCAACTTATAAACTATTTCACCTTTTTTGTTTTTTAGTGTTTGATTGCGAAATATTGCACAGTGTTTAGAAAATGTGACATATCATAATATATGAAGATCTTAAACGATTTCCTCTCCTTTTTTAACATATTTTTTTGAAAACAAATGTAAATGAAAAAATGTTTAAATTTCTTCAAATACACAATACATGAGATACATTGTATTATTGGAGCTACCTAGTAGGCATAAAGTCAAAGTCAAATAAGCTTTATTCAAATAAACTTAATTATTAAGTACTTTTGGCAGGCAACCCCACTCCTTCGTTGAAACCTTACAAAGTATTGCATTAATAACTAGGTACTTATTAACAAACACATAAAAAATTAGGTTAGTATCTGGGTAATTAATTTACAGTTATTTATTTATATAAATTAATTTTTAAGATAGATTCTGTAATAAATCTTCTACATCATAATATGTAAAGTACAACAAATTACAACAACAACTTACTACTACAACAAATTAATGTACAACTATTATTCAAGCATATTATAATACTTACGTTACGTGGCAAATATAAATTAAGTAGGTAAGTACATTAAATTTAGCGGTCAATTGATACACGTGCATAAACGAACAAACCAACGAATTACCGAAATTGAACTACAAACTCCTACAAAGTCACACATTCACCGAATGTGGAGCGGCCGAATTGCCAATCGGATTATCGTTCTACATGTATAAAAGACGAAAATTTCGTTCTTACCCCTTTCGGGGGATGGGCGACCCCCGGGGTGGGGGAGGGAGCTAATGGCAGAAGCACTCGGATTCATTAGTAAATTAGAAAGCGGATGAGTCCAAAGTTACGAAAATTCAATATCTAATAATGATTAGCTCGACTTCTAATACCTGTCTATCGTTGTACCACCGGTTCCCCATTTGAATTCGCCAATCGGAGTTTGAGTTTTGTTCCGAATTATGCGGAATTGAATTATTTAGTTTCCGATTGGATTCTGTTTGAAGGGTTTTGTTTGTCATCTACCTGACGGGTTTCCGCTCCGCAGACTCCGCCGATACAAAAGTATTCGCTTAATGATCAGGGGTCCAATCGCGCTAATTCTAAACGATAAAACCAAAACCGTTACGTTGTCATTTAGGTTATATGCCCCTAAAAATCTTTGATTTAGCTTTGGAGTTCTCTTTTAAATTGTCCTAGGCTCCCTAGACAATTAATCTTTCAACAATTTTACCAAAACTAAAGCGAGTATTTTTCTATAAACGAAACTGAAACGGTAACGATTTAGTTTTGGATTACCAAAACTAAACGATAGAAAATAAACGATGACGTTAAAAATTTGCGCGATTGGGCCCCAGTTCAAATTCCGAACGTTCCAATTTCAAAATTGTCCTAATTTTGAATAGGTAACCGAATTTGAATATTCAAACTTTTCTAAGAGCGCGTTCTATTTCTGAATACGCGTATTGATTACATATTTCAGCGGGGCATTAACAATTTTTCTTCGGGACGTCGAAACACGTTTCCTTTGCTTTCCTATCTTCGAAAATAAAACTCTCGGAAGGTAATTCGATGCGGGCGGTAAATTAAAACTGACATTGAAAGATTAAGAGCTCCACCTTGAGTGTGTATCGACTCGGGGAGAACAGATAAACATTCCCTTTTTTTAATAACGTCTAAATAGTAATTTGATTTGCGAATTTCCTTCGGAGAATCGTTTTAATCAAACTCAAGTATACCTATCCCTAGAATTCGAATGATTTCTTGTTATTGATTTCAATTAGACTGTTTTTTTAATAATTGATTATGAATATGAATAATAGAGATTAGTAGAAAGATATTCAATACCTATAGATTACTTATTCAGATGAAAAACATCGCAACCCTTCACCCGCTGTCCGAATAATCACATAATTTTATAACAATGGCTGAATCAATACAAACACCATCCGTCCGGTAAGACGGAGGGTCGCCCAGACAGGGACAATACATATAAATAAAATGTACGGGAAACTGCCCACAGACATAATATACGAGCGACGAAAAAGATGATCCGATGCAAAACAAAAGATAACGACTATACCTTTTTTAATTACACTTACAACAAGGAGTCGTTCTATTTTCAATTTGGAGGAAACGCTTTTCTCACGTTTCCATTTTTAAACAAACTAAAAGTTTAAGCTAAACGTCTGAAGAGTTTCAATTCAATTTTCCAATTTCGATTATGACACTAATGTTGAAGTATTTAACTTTTTCGAACAGTATTCGATATTTGAAATTTGAACATGGCAGGCATGACAAGAGAAATCTCGTTGGCTTACAAAGTTCAAAGAGTATTTAATACCTACTTTTTAGGAAACAGTGGCCAATATTCAAAATTCGAACATGAAAGGCGAAATTTTATTACTCTCGTATTTGGCATAATACAAAACAGGCGGCCAAAGAGCGCTTATGAATTTTTCGTCCGTTTCAGTTCGTTCTAAATAATGTGCAGTGCTCAGCAGACCGGGACACAATCCCGTAAGCCACAAAACCGATTTTCAGATAATGCTTTTATTTTATACTCAGACAAAAATCGGTTCACAAATCATTATAATTATTATATTTGTATGTGAAGGACGAGAACACGAGATCTCAATTAATTCTTAAACTATAAAATAAATTAACGATTCTAAGAAGTAGGATTTTCAGGCTACACTATTTTAGTACTTCGGGGAATATCATGTTTGCTGTTGCAAATAATAAAGGCTACTATAATACTGTATAATATTTTCATGCTTTTATGTACTAGAATTCTTTAAAATACTGGTGATATTTTTTATTTATTTGTTTTCTGCACTTCTTAAGGACCTACGCCATCCTAAGAACGAATTACACGCAAGAACAAAGACGAAATCAATTAATCCCCAAATAGAACAAACATCGACGTCGGGCGCGGACAAAAAAGCCCCGAAGCGGAGCCTTTATCATATTTATTTTATTTCAATTCGGTACGAATTTAATCCTTTTCCATTAATTAGTGACCGTCCCGCATAATGCGGGTCTGACCGACCCTTGCGACGCGTTAATTTTTCTTCGACCGAAGCCCGAAGGGTTGGAATACGCATTGATAATTATGACGCGATGCGGTAAATAAAGGAACGGTGTGTTCTTCCAATTTCAAATGTTTTATACAGTTCGCTTTTTAAATTATTTGAAAATGGAATTGACTTTTGAATATTAAGGGCCTGTTTCAAAAAGTACGATTAAGTTCAAATTGACGAGTTATTTCTTTTAAGTTATGTTCCATTTTTAAATTAAACCAGAAGGTGCCTTGAAAGTGATTGTGAAACCGGCACTCAAAATAAATAAATAAAAGAGATTTTATGTAAAGAACTCAACCTAGTTGGTATTTTCGTAATAGATGTGAATATTATTGTAATCACTTGATACACAAACGTTACGAAACCCAATTTTCGAAATTTAAACTAGCAATTATTTTAAGAAGTTTACGCTTTTTAATCACTACAATAAATGTACCGTACAAAAGCGAAATAGCATCGACCGAATAAAACAATGAACAGTATACTAAAACATAAATCGTAATAAAACATAACTGTACCGAAACTGAGGCCGAAAATTTTGGTCGAAAAAAAAATAACACATTTAATTAAGACCGATGCGGAATGGCCAATTAATGCGATGCATGAACATGAGATCTGATATCAGACCGTGAATTTCAATGAGCACCGAACTTCCGTTTCTAAATCATAATAAAACGCTTCATAACAATAATGAAGGAAAACATATAAATTTGGTGAGAGTCGCTTCACACCGCCGCTAGTAATCCACGCATAAACATAAACGCTCATATATTTGATACTTAATATAGGTACTTATAACTAATAGTGCGTAAACTTGTAAAAAATATAATCTTGTAACTTTTTTGAAAGAATAAAATCAATTGCAAAGTGCAATTTTAATCTGCAATCATATAAATAAATTAGTGCAGTGCAATGTTTTAAGCTCAAAATTAATAAAATTTTGCATAAATCACTATGGAAAATATTTTATCGTGACAAAATGGTCATCTTAATACATTTTGAATCATTTAATATCCAACGAAATAGCTAAACAAAGAAATCTGTTGATAGGAAAAACTAACAGACATTACCTACGAGTATATTTTACGCACCTACTTTCCTTGTAAAACAACGAAATGCCGATGAGCTTAGAAGATAGCACTGATTCACTCCTGTCGTCTGCCAATTTTTCCTCTAGCGAACATTTTGTGAACGAATTTTGCATTTAATGAAGACGATTATACCTACTATGAATCAACACTTCACGCAATTTAAGACAACTGTTTAACAATTTTGTCTTGTGCTGCACACTGAAAACAAAAGATAACAAATCTTTGGGCCTCGCTGACAGTGACAGGTGATTTCACACAATTTTCGTTCCATTTTTTTATCAAACCAAAAGATAGACATGTGGAATTTGTGAAACTGGCCCTTAAAATACAAAACAATAGGCTATGAATTCTATTTTCAAAATCGAACTATTTATTTATTTAAACGAAACAATTATTGTCAATAGCAGAACTGTTCAAAGCTCAATTCTCCGCACTTCGCAGGAATCCAAGAGTGTTCAAATCGAAGAAAGGCGCAAACAAATCGAAATCGATTAGTATTAGACAATGGCTGTGTTCGGAACAAAACAATCCGATGCGAGCCTTCAATCGCACCCCTTCCTCACGAATATGGAAACAGTACCTCTGATCAGAATCTTGTCATAGAGTAAAAGTAAATAAATATTTGTAAGAGCCTGTTTCACAGTCTACGGTTAGCCACTAACTTCTTACAAGATAACTTGATACTAACAAGTGTCACAAACCGTACGATAATACATAAAAAACTGGTTTAATTTAAAAGTTTAACGCAAAAACATTTTAAAAATGTTACCTGTAGACTTTCCAAAAACTCTCAAGTAAGTAAAACAGTAATAATATAACTGAGAAAACAAGAAAATGCGAATAAAATTCTTTTTTACGTCGAAGTTTACAATAAGACCTAAGGAATCTACAAGTAGACACAGATAAGGTACTGCATGTTTCATTATCTATCCTCAGATTCAGTATTAATTTCTGTCCCCTCATCGGAATTAATCAATCAATTGTTTTATTTAATAAATTCCGCCAAGTTCCTCGAGAGCCTGCGGAATAGTTCCGATTGTTTTGTGTGATTGATTTAAAATTAGAATATTGGTAAAAGGATTTAATTTGCATAGCCTATTTGGAAATTGGAAAGTCGTGATTTAAGGCTATTGTTGTTCGAATTTTAAAGTAGGTGTTTTGTTTTTTCTTGTATAATATTTACTCTTTAAATTAAAAAGGGCACAAGTACTTATGTGCCTATGTGATACAATCCATTGAAATTTAATTGTTTTGTAACTATTTAGCTGTTCTTATCGAACGTCATTTAAATGATTTTTTTTTGACTGGACTGAACAGTATCTTTAGCACGAAAAAAGGTATGGAGAGCAAATTGAATTTCATATCGAGCTTTTGGAAATCTTAATTCTCTTTGTGGAAGTAGGTGGAGCTGTTTAATTTCAATACAAAATTGAACATTCTTGATATGAATTTTCGTGCCACGGGTACTACAGATGACAAAATAACTAAAACAATTGACAATCCAATCTACGAAGCTTTCACCATTTATCGTTCCAAATTCGAAATAAGAAAAAGAGGCGGCGGGCGTTCCAAACAATTTAGCGTTACCAAAATAGAGTGAACGTCCGTGATCATTCATAGAATCATTAAGTGCGATTACCGCTATTATAATTACTATCGTGAGAGAGCAATGCACAATCGAGTTACCCCGACTTAATATATTGCCCAAACAAACCGAAATCTCGACGATGGCTCCGATAGATAAAAGTTCTTTGTTCCATCAGTAAATTTAAAAACCAACGCTTTAATTGCCGGTCGATTTATAAAAAATCGTGAGCACCCATTACGAATTGCGATGGTTGAGTTAGTTTTCCAAATCTGGCAATTTTATTTAACCATCTGATTTTCGTAACTGGCATATTGCCTGGAGATGTTCATTACACTTACTTTTCTGTGGTACTGCCTTAATTGACCGAGCAGGCACGAAGCGCGAGCGAAGCGTCTCCGTTTCACCTTGGGCAAAACCCTTTATTTTGTGTGTGTGATATTGGCCAATAAACTATTCATTCATTCATTCAATAAAGCTTTCTCATGATTTCTTAACCGATTCTTGTAAAATATTGTGAGCAAGTTAGTTTTCTTAAAAAACTTAATTAGTTTTTCGATTTTTTTCGGAAAATAAACATGTGTCAGCCATATTCACTTCTCAAGCTTACGTGCTCACTAGACATGAAATAAAACACTTTTAACGGATACTAGCGCGGTTTTATTGAAAGTACTTTGGTAATTAGTTGGTATTTGGTTTGATTTTTGATTTTCCCGACGTTTCGGCACCTTTGCAGCTGCCGTGGTCACGGGGGGAACTCCCCCGGGGGAACTGTGTCAGCCATTTCAAAAATGATCTAAAATGTCACGAACGCGAGCTCACAGAGCCACTAGTATTTTAGGTGATTGCCAAACTTTCTGATCTTACATCTCTCTTCTGATCTATAAAACTGCATCACTTTTCCCAAACTCTCTTGTCAACTTTTGTTTTTAAAACAAAAATGTAGCAATGGCGTTTCGAATTATTTCCATTTTCAAATTGTTCACTGGTGAATATAAAATCGCAGTACCTAATGGCGTCCCAAATATGTTCCATAGTTACTTTCTATCGACTGAGTCAACTTCTTTCTCACATTATAAACTATGTCTCTACGATTACAATTGCAATTATAAAAAGATTTCGAGTAATATTTAAAACACTTCGGTATTATTTTAACGATACGAAATTATTTTTCTTCATGTTTAAGTTCACACAATTCATCGCCGGGGTATTTGAATGGTCGCTTTCATGACTTTAATGAACACTCAAATGATTTTGCTTTCCGCCTAATGCTGCTTTCTAGTTGTAAACATAAACATTATTCCGTCCAAACTGTAGTTAGTTAACCGAATTCGGATAACGGGCGCGAGTGTCGAGGTATGATTCGCGTGGTTAATTTTAACAAGCCGTGTGATTTACATAATTTTTTGGTAATTAAAAATTTCAATCCATATTTAAGTGGCGTTTTCTTTAATTAGAAACTAATGTCTACGACCAAAAAGCTTTATTTACGGAAAGATGGCGAATAAAATGACCCTGTACATATTGACATGATTTAAGCGGGAACTACATAGGGCCGAAACGTGGGTCACGTACGCTGATCAGCCCCCCTAGAACGATATATTCAAGTTTGTAAATATCGTTACTTATGGCTGTAACAGCTGATAAGTTTCTTGCGCCCGTTCTTCTTGTCAGTTAAAAAAGTCTGGAACGGGTGGTAGGAAAATATAGACGATTCAAAGTACTTAATAGGTAATTAAGTTTATCTGAATAAAGCTTATTTGACTTTGACTTTGACTAGCACGACCACCGAAATACGATATATATAGCGTGATATATCGTTATATCGACACTATTATCCATTGTCTTTTGCCAGCTAAAAGTGATAAATCGCTATATCATGCTATATAGTCATGCTAGGGGCTGGGCGCGTTGGTTCCCATACATTTTACAAAGAGGCTAGTCTCTTAGAGCTAAACTACATCAACGTGTATCTACGCCTTGTGACGCGATACCATTGTTACGCGACGCAACGAAAAGTATAATTATGTCTTCTGAGGAGCACATATAATATTGTATGCGCCCAAGTCGGCGTACCTAATATATTTCCCGCTTTATACCCAATGGCAAGAAGTGTAATTCAATGAGTTTCAATTATGATACCATTGATTAATGATATATGAAATAGAAAAGTCAATGGCAATATGAAAAGAAGGCAAAATTAAAAAGGCGAAATTCCGGGAAAGAGAGGTCCGGGACGTCCGAGACGCAAATGGCGGGACGACATCAAACAGTGGACTGGACTTGGCTATCGTCTATAAAGATGCTACATGGGATCGCAAAAAGTATTGTCTACTTACCGCCTCAATATGAATATGGCACGAGAACGAGATGAATGTCAAAAGAGTGATCGTTAAAAGGATAAAATCAATTGCAACTAATGTCAATCCAATCTATTTCCAATCCAGTTGAAATGCAGCTCATGTGACATCTTTCCGTAGGTGGCTGTCGTTAAGATTTGTCATTGCATTACGTAAGACGTGATTTGAGCCGCACTCAATTGGACGTGACCGATCACTCGCTCATTGGCAGTGACTCAGTCAGTTTTCGTGACACAATTACTGGACTCCTATTTGTCCATCCACGTTTCATTACTGCCAAGCCAACAGTTCCAACTAATGCAATAAAAAAGAAAAGCATCCTTTATAACGTAAGCAAATGAATTTCCAATTTCAAATCCCATTATTCTATTTTTGAAAACTTTATCACACTCATCTAATACCGCAGCGAATATCGTTCTGAGCAAACTCAAACTACATTTGAAAGCGTTCCAATCAAAGATTAGAAGATCAATGACTACAATCTGGTGGTGTTTAAAAAAAGAACAACCGTTTTAAAAGATACTATCGGATAGCACGCACCAGACAAATGCGTACGTACGATTTCACCACTCACTGACAAATCGCGCACCGAATCTGGCCATCGACAAATGAAGTGCAGGTAGGCTCGATAAGGCTTTAATTACGAAAAAATCACCGCCATTAATCCAAATATCTTTGGTTTCATCGGACGCACTTGCGTGCGTGCGTTACGTTACGCACCGTTCACACGGGAAAAGCAACATTGTCTTATAAATATTTTTAATTTCTAATTTTTGAAATTTATTCTTTTGTTAATTATCATGTTTTAATCCGACTGAACGGACTGCGTACTGTTCACATTAAACTTATGATTGACCTCTTTTGTAGTTTGTTACTATTAAGAAAAGAAGTTTAGTTTTATTTTCAGTCAAAAGTTAAGTATCAAAATGAGTTAGAGCTTCAAAAAGTTAAGGCAAAAGCTTCGAATTTATGATACTGCTTGTAATAATATACAAGGATTGCTCTGTCTGTGATTTTATCTGTGCAAGTGGTGTGACGAAGAACATCGTCTCTTTGCTTTCTACGACTCATTAGTAAATGTAACTCACAACTTTTTGTAACGTAAATCTACAGTTACGTAGGTAATCATTTGGTCCAAATTATGGAAAATCCAATTTTCAAGCGAAACAATTAAAATACGGATGTGAAATTAACTTCTATGGAAAATTAACGATATACGTGAACCATATTCAAACATGGTTGTACCTAGATACAATACATCACCGATATCAGCACATAATTGTCAGGCTTAATAGAACGGCTTACGCCGATTCGGCCGATGCAACAATCGGACGTCCGGCCAGATCGGCCGATAGCCCAGGCTCCACAATGGGCAGGAAGTCCCACACTGCTTTATAAAACTATGGGAACGATAATTAGATTACGCTAATGAATTATTGTCAGTTCACCTGTTGATTGTTGGCAAAACATGATCGAATGCCAAATTCCAAATTCGAAATATCAACGCCATCTATCTTTCTTTACCTGAAGCTCCAACTCTGTATTTAATAACAGATGTCGCTGAACTATTTCTTAACATAAAACCTCATTTGTTTCAGAGAGCCACACTGGCAGAAAAAGAGGTAACCACGCTCAAAGAGCAGTTAGCTTCAACCAGCCCGACGCCATTGCAAGCCACCGTGCCGTCCAAGACCAATGGCTCCCATCTAGAATCGACCAGGGACCAGGCGACCGAAACGAGGATACCGGACATCTTCGATATTAAAGAGGAGAAGAGAAGGACGCCCGAGATTGATGAAGAGGTAGAGCATAAGATGGAGATGGCTGCGACGGGCAGGAGCAACAGCAACTCCTCGAGGAGTAGCCCCGTCGTCCACCAAGGAGGGCATCTGGAGACGGAGCTCGCTGCCAAAGAGAAAGAGGTAGGTTGAGATATTTTTGTTTTTATTAAAAGTGCCACAAACTAATCTGGTCAGATAAGTTGGCCAAAATTGGATCTAAAATGACCTATTACATTATGTAACACCGTCGACTACATAGATGACAAGACGACAGCTGTGACGGTCACCGGGTCAGATATGTTTGTGGAACTTGTAATGATTTTTCATTATTGTCACTTTTACTTTGCGGCTGAATATTTGCCAGGGATATTCTTATATTTTTTACCAAATTTTAACTAATATGTTTTTTTTCTTACTAATTAAATAGTAATTTTAACGTTAAAAAAGTGTTATTAACTCCAGTACTACTATTATTTGGACTATTGATGTAATTTTATTATTATGATTTTTACTTGAAAAAATAATTTCCAATAATCAGTAACGTAGACATAAATAGATCGATCACGGTCCCCCAGCAATAACTAAGAGTTATAAAGCTGAGGTCACTCGGTTAACTGGTTAGAAAATTACAGTTAAAGGATGCAATAGCCTTGTAGTTAACTGGGCATGCGCGCAAGTCATCTCGTATCGAATGTAACGTACGATCAATAAATCAATTACATGTGCGGGGGCATCGCTGAATTGGATTTGACAGTTGGCTAGATCTAGTGATGTGCCGGAGACGGAAAATTTATCGATAAATTACGATTATTGGCTTATAGCACTAACGGGCGATTTTCTGACAGCCTAAATAAAAAAAAAATATTTAAAATTTCGATAATTTTGAAAATGGTCCATTAAATAGGAGAAAGCAAATTGTAATGTTAATCATTAAAGACAAGAACAAGCAAGTTATTTTTTTATATCCACCATGATGTTATTTGAATTACCTTAACCTTATTTTCTTAATAAATATCAAAACAATTTGCCAAACATTTTTGTAATGGGAACCAGAAAGATACAGTACATGCAGACACATAAGTACCTTTTTGCCGAAGAAAATGCAAAGTAGTAGTGTACCTGTTAAAAAATCATTAAAAAGATTTTCATCTGGGTTTTGGATGCACTATTTCAAGTAAAATACTAGCATATGTGCTGAAATTGAAATTGTTTTTTAAAATGAAAAACAAAAATTCCTATCACCACAATATCGATAGTTTAAACGAATCGATATCGGCGTATCGAGTTATCGGATACGGGCGCACTATCGGGGGGAAACAGGATACGTTCAATGGGATGATTGATCGGCTCCAAACGAACGGTAATCCTTGCACTAAATAAATATCATGCTTTATGAGCTTACTTAACTTCGGGACTCTCTGGATACACCGGGAACGGTTATTGATGACGAATGCTCGAGATTAGTTGGAACTCTTTTAAGGGAAGTTATACGAACTTTTTTAGGGAAGATATACGAACTTTTTTTACGAAGATATACAAACTTTTTAGAAAAGATACACGAACTCTTTACCGCAAAAGTATAAGGACTTGCAAATTAGAAAGCTTTTTTAGTATAGCCGCTTATAGAAAAAAAATAAGACAGGCACTTTTATTTACGAAAATCATTGTCCACATCAGGTGGATAAGGAGGATGGGCCATAACCCACCACGCAGGCTCAAAGCAGATTGATGCGTGTCAACGACTGCAAATGCAGGCGAGACCAACAGCTTCACATGCTTTCCGAAGCACGGAGGAACTCGGGTTAATACATTTTTGGTCACCCATCCCATAACCGACCCTTAAGAAAGTTTCTTAAGCTCCACAATCACAGTACCAGGCGCTAATCCACTGCTGCCGACCTGCTGCGCCACCGAGCGAAGATGATTGTAAATAAATTTAATGTACTTATGTGGTATCATAATGTATATTTATTGTTATTGCAAATACAAACCAAGGCTGTGACTAATAAAACAAAAAATAAAACCAAAATTTTCTTTTTCAACTAATGTTAGCATTAATGAAATGCCTATTAATTAAAAAATCAGAACAGAAGCGTCACTACGTCATTCGCCGCCTTATTGTATGCTAAGTTACGTTTATTTCTTCATGAATATAATTATGTTTTAGAAACACATTATCCACATTATTTTCGTCCACCTTACATCATCCGAGATTTTTTCACTTGATGACTTCGATCTTAATTTATTATTATGATTTTTACTTGAAAAAATAATTTCCAATAATCAGTAACGTAGACATAAATAGATCGATCACGGTCCCCCAGCAATAACTAAGAGTTATAAAGCTGAGGTCACTCGGTTAACTGGTTAGAAAATTACAGTTAAAGGATGCAATAGCCTTGTAGTTAACTGGGCATGCGCGCAAGTCATCTCGTATCGAATGTAACGTACGATCAATAAATCAATTACATGTGCGGGGGCATCGCTGAATTGGATTTGACAGTTGGCTAGATCTAGTGATGTGCCGGAGACGGAAAATTTATCGATAAATTACGATTATTGGCTTATAGCACTAACGGGCGATTTTCTGACAGCCTAAATAAAAAAAAAATATTTAAAATTTCGATAATTTTGAAAATGGTCCATTAAATAGGAGAAAGCAAATTGTAATGTTAATCATTAAAGACAAGAACAAGCAAGTTATTTTTTTATATCCACCATGATGTTATTTGAATTACCTTAACCTTATTTTCTTAATAAATATCAAAACAATTTGCCAAACATTTTTGTAATGGGAACCAGAAAGATACAGTACATGCAGACACATAAGTACCTTTTTGCCGAAGAAAATGCAAAGTAGTAGTGTACCTGTTAAAAAATCATTAAAAAGATTTTCATCTGGGTTTTGGATGCACTATTTCAAGTAAAATACTAGCATATGTGCTGAAATTGAAATTGTTTTTTAAAATGAAAAACAAAAATTCCTATCACCACAATATCGATAGTTTAAACGAATCGATATCGGCGTATCGAGTTATCGGATACGGGCGCACTATCGGGGGGAAACAGGATACGTTCAATGGGATGATTGATCGGCTCCAAACGAACGGTAATCCTTGCACTAAATAAATATCATGCTTTATGAGCTTACTTAACTTCGGGACTCTCTGGATACACCGGGAACGGTTATTGATGACGAATGCTCGAGATTAGTTGGAACTCTTTTAAGGGAAGTTATACGAACTTTTTTAGGGAAGATATACGAACTTTTTTTACGAAGATATACAAACTTTTTAGAAAAGATACACGAACTCTTTACCGCAAAAGTATAAGGACTTGCAAATTAGAAAGCTTTTTTAGTATAGCCGCTTATAGAAAAAAAATAAGACAGGCACTTTTATTTACGAAAATCATTGTCCACATCAGGTGGATAAGGAGGATGGGCCATAACCCACCACGCAGGCTCAAAGCAGATTGATGCGTGTCAACGACTGCAAATGCAGGCGAGACCAACAGCTTCACATGCTTTCCGAAGCACGGAGGAACTCGGGTTAATACATTTTTGGTCACCCATCCCATAACCGACCCTTAAGAAAGTTTCTTAAGCTCCACAATCACAGTACCAGGCGCTAATCCACTGCTGCCGACCTGCTGCGCCACCGAGCGAAGATGATTGTAAATAAATTTAATGTACTTATGTGGTATCATAATGTATATTTATTGTTATTGCAAATACAAACCAAGGCTGTGACTAATAAAACAAAAAATAAAACCAAAATTTTCTTTTTCAACTAATGTTAGCATTAATGAAATGCCTATTAATTAAAAAATCAGAACAGAAGCGTCACTACGTCATTCGCCGCCTTATTGTATGCTAAGTTACGTTTATTTCTTCATGAATATAATTATGTTTTAGAAACACATTATCCACATTATTTTCGTCCACCTTACATCATCCGAGATTTTTTCACTTGATGACTTCGATCTTAATTGGCATTGGCAAAAGATCAGAGATCTACAACTAGTCAATTAGTTCCAAACTTTGAGCCAAATGGATCGTCTGTCATTGCCTGGTGATACGTGTTCTGACTTTAATAGTCATTTTTAAGTGCTGTGATTGGCTTGGAAAATGCCAAAGATTACGCAGATGAGTCACAAAATATTCGAGTTGAAATCTTCAATTGTATATTGATACCGGTCATCACTTTGCGCTATCTAACGAAACGTTTAGCAGTTCCATTAAGAGAAACAAAACGGTGGTTCTATCAAGTGTTAAAGCGATCGATCAATCAATATTATCGATGAGGCTCAATTAAAAACAACTCGTGCGCGCAGAGGCGGCGGACCGTCTGAACCAATTTAGCTATTTATTTATCGTCATAAGCGTATAGCATCCACTCCTACGCACAAATCTACAGAGGTCGGATGTCGTTGAACTTTGACAATATCCTTATGATAAATAGCAAAGCGGGCAATTTCAAATTTATAAAAGGATGTACTTAAATCGAGATCATCATTCGAAATGACCAAGCCAAAGTTTGAAAATAGAACATTCTTTAAATTCCAATGAAATTTCAAAAAACGAACCGATACTGCCGTAAAAAGTTCGTATACCAAACTACTTGAATAACGCAAAGAGCTCTCCCGAAAATAAAATTCGAAAAAAGAATCGCAAAGCTATTTCAAGTACTTTTTCCACATCACGGCGTAATTTGAAATGGGAGTCGAAATTTGAAAGACGGGTAGAGTAACAAGTGTGTTCTTTCAAAATGTACCATTCAGCCTTCTGAATCATTAGTCCATTGAATCGCCGAAATGCAACCGGAGAATGGCGAAGCGAATTTTCTCGTTTTTGTTTCGCATTCAATATATTTTTTGAATAGTTGAATATTGCATACATCAAGTAGGCTACGAAATAGGCTCAAAGAAGGGAAAAACATATTACTTGAAAATTTTCTTTTATTTTTGTTGTATGTTACTGGCTAATCAAAATTTGAATTTATATTTCTTTTACCTAATACTGTATTCTGTTTGTCACTTCAATAAACAAAGTCAAAAACAACATTCACTTATAGATCCATTTGCAAGGTATGACCTTCTTATCTGGTCTGTCAACGAGAACCCAAGTTTGCTTCTCAAGCAGTGACTTGTATTCATCTTGCATAGCTTGATACCATTTATCGCCATCTTCTGCATTCATAGCCTGTGAATAGGTTGCAGGTTCATCCATCTGCCTTAGCCTTTGAAAAACTTTTGCTATGTGGCAAAAATATAATACATACAATGGGATCGAACTTACAATGTGCACGATGTGTGACTTCTACTTGAACTTCAGAGCGCTTGTGGTACAATACAATACGATATGTTATACTCTGTGGGTACCATACATTCTCGATTGAAGTTGCTGAGGACTATATCTACCGACATTAATGAGCGTTCGAATTTTGAATTTCGCGACAGTCTTTTGTTTTTAACTCCATGAATCAGGAAGACGTAGCTTATATAAGATGAACTTCAAGGATTTAAACAAAACATAAAGAAAGGGGAAAGGAAAAATTGAGAATGCAAACAAAAGAGTTTCATTGTTTAAGCGTTGACAATGAACAGAACAACTTGACAACAACTTTACTGTTGTTTATAAAGAAATCGAGAGGGAAATTAATATGGTTTTGATTCAATACTTTATTAGCTCGGCGAGCGAAGTTTCCGTATGTTTCCTTCTTGATTTTTCTTCCCTTTTTTTAATTGAGTTTGAAGAAAGGGTTTGAAATGTTATTTCTTTTTGATGACATTCGATAAATGATTCAGTTATGAAAGAAAACTTTTCTGATTATGGTTTCCCGAAATTGGTTTTGACTAAGTCATCTAACTTTTTGATTCTTTTTCCTCGTTCCAATTCGGATTTAATTATATAATTAGCTTCGGCTCGTTGTGATAGATGTCCAATCGGACTCTCCGAAGATTTATATAGAGTCTTTACTTCGTACAGTTATAAATAACTCTCATCCGAAAAAAATATTTCAATGCATTCAAAATGAAAACTCTTTGATAATGGTCTCTAAAAAATCCTCACCTAATAACAGTTCTTTTTATTATTCCATCGTCACATTTAGTCCATTTGAACCCCCGGTGTTTATAAAACAGTCAAACAACCATCCACAACAACTAGCAACACCTGACTCCGTAACGTAAACACCAACACGATTCTCACACGTACATTAAAAAACATCCAAAAAAGACGCACCATTTAATATCGGAACGGGAGCCTCTATTTAATTTACCAAAGCAATAATACCTCCATAAATCATAAACACCTTTCTTTTGGGCAATAAACTAAAACTTTCATCTCCGGCGCATAGATGGCGTTGCACAGAAACTGTAAACCCATCTTTAATGTCACTCTACGGTGGGACATGAAAGAGTGATGACGCTATTTTTGTACAAACCAAAACGAAAACACTCGAAATTAGTTTATGACGTCTGTCTGTCGTTCGATTTATTTTAATTCTGTTATTTTTGGTGAACGAACACATTTCTCTTATTAAATCTTGGACGTCGTAAAGTCCGCTGTTCGACAGTGAATTATCTTTGAGCGCGCTTGACTAATGATGCTGGGCGGAATATGCGCTATTTTAGTCTATATCGACATTTATCGATGCTACTTCATCGAAATCGGATGTGACTCCGACTTTGATATACGCTTTTAAACGAGAACGCAGTACTCTAAATATAAAACCAAAACATCTGCCTACATCGATGCAAACATGAGTACAGTCTTTAATCAATCCAATAAAGTTCCTTTCTTACCTCAACAGTCACAGAAACTCAAAATAAATTAAGTTCACTGACATCGTACTGTGACCTCCAAACTTCAAAGCAAATACAGCCTTTACACACTCACTAAGCGTAGTCAATCAAAGAGAAAGCAAATCCGAAATGTCGACAAGAGAAGCAATCAGATGGACCATCAAACCCAACCTATCATCTTGTCAGAAATCGGCACGCACGATAATTTAATAACAAAAAACCTACTAGAACCGCATTAGAATTTCTAACACAAAAATAAACTCTAAGTACAGAAGGGTAAGGCGACCGAAATTACCGTGTGCCGATGCCCGTAATTACAGTCGAAACACGCGAGGAGCAACACATGAAAGCAAATGTCAAACGCACATATTTATTTCCAAGTATTGAATGCTGGCCGCTTCTCGGAAGATTCGTAAACATCGTGTCAATGATGAAAGCGATCTGCTGCTTTGTACGAAGCCGATTACACTAATTTTATCCCAACAAAAAAATAATGTCGGTACCGTGACACCGCTTTAGCGTGCGTGATGCGGCTAACGACCAGGAAATGCTTCGGATATATCGACGTTTCCATACCGAACTTCGCGACGGCCGAGTATATAACCTTAATACCCTCGTAATTAACTAAAACGAAGACGCCCGTTCTCGAATTCGTCCCGGTTTATTTATACACGGTCCGCGTCGATATTCAGAAGCCGACTTGATAGATTCATAGCAGCGAACATCAAAGGCGCTACATTAATCATAACTCACATCAATCGCCGGTGAAACAGTTCTGTTTTTATTGTAAATCAGTATTAAAAAGCGACAACGTAAGCACATGAATCAAGCATGCGCCTCGAGACGTCAACGTATGCGATAAATTCGTGAAATGTAAATAAAAAAGTGGGCCTAATAGACCACCCTACGGTACACCTGTTGATTCTATTAGCGGCCGAGACGCCGCGCGGAAACTAGATACCATCGCCGCAGCATGCGGTTTAAAAACCCCATGCGTCGTTTGTCAATTCAACTGATGCGTTGCGAAAGAATCGGCGCGATCATTCCGCTCGAAAGCCTTTCCAAAGTCAGATAGGAGATCAAACGAATGAGTTTCCATGCAAATTATCCGTGGAATTCTTTTTTGAATCGCTCACTACGTAAGTGAGACTCCATTGCGCCAAACTAATAAAAGTTATACTTCGTACGAAGTGATATTTGTGTGTGAACTACGTCTGGCTTCTATCTTTTACGATCGTCAACAGTTACATATTTAATGTTCGATGTTTATCAACATTTCTTTCTTATGCAGGTTTTAGTGGGGAGCGATAAATTATTACATCTTCAAAGAGTTGATTATTTTCGAACTTTTGTTTCTGATGTCGGACCGCTTGCTGGCTGTTGTAAAGCACATAATGACAAATCATTTTTTATCAACGCATTTGATGTATCCAATCCAGAGCAGATAACGTCTGATAACATTTCGACAAATTGCGAAGTCGATTAAAGCACCTGACATCATTTTTGTGTATATTTTAAGTCATTTAGTTAGTCAGTGGTTGACACAACTGAGTCACTGAAAATCGCTGTAAAAGTGACACATCTGCTTCTATAACAGAGGCTTCCGATAAATCTCATTCTATCAAAAATGAGAGATAACAATGTACCTACGCTACTCTAATTAATAAAGGCAAAAGTTAAATTTTAAGTAAGTATCATGTAGTTCGTATACTTGTTAGCTCTTTAGGTACATTAAAACTGGAACCAAATTGCTATCAAAACACATTCGACGACCTCCGTGGTCGAGTCGTATGCACGCCGGTTTTCAAGGCGTCACCATCTCTTGAGGTCCCGGGTTCGATCCCTGGCTGGGTCAATGTAGAAAATGAACTTTTCAATATTGTCTCAGGTCTGGGTGTTTGTGATACCACCGTTGTCTCTGATTTCCATAACACAAGTGCTTTAGCTACTTACCTTGGAATCTGAGCAATGTATGTGATGTTGTCAAATATTTATTTATTTATTATTAGCAATTGAAGCATTCAATTAAGACCCTCTCTCTACTCATGGAAAATGTTGTTTTTTTACTTTTTATTCAAAAGCCCTTTGTATGTTCGCTTTAATAAGATACATCTGTTCGAACTATATTTCGGGAGTGCCTCGAGATGTCGTATTGAAACCGATTTGATTTTTAACCGACTTCATCATAATGAAAGTTATTTCGGTATTCGTGTTTTGAGTTTTATCTTTTTTAAATCATTTTCTTAATACTCAAAAGTAAACTCTATTTCATTATGTTTACTGACGATTTTCTTTCCACATTACGTGGCAGAGTACAAAAAAAACTAAGATCGGAATGTGTTCCATAATTTTAATTTTAAACTGAGTGTGATATCAATGAAATACCTTTATTAATTGCTGTTCTATTTATTCAAACTAATAATAATGATAAATATTTATTCGTTAAAATATTAACTATCGTGATCAAAACAATGGCTCCTTGATTGTAGTAGAGTACAAAATGGCGTCTGATTAGTTTGTTCAAGTCGTCACTATTTGTGCATACCATATCGCTATCAGCCAATGCCGAGTGAATCACACGATACCGGGAAAATTAATGAAAATTTTAAAGAATGTAATTACCTATCAGCCGATGTCATCTGAGGCCTTCCGTAAGCATCAAAAGATGCTTGAGTTTGCCATTAGGGTTTCGCCAATCATCGCCATCAGCTAGAAACATTATGCCTGCCTTAAGGCTATCTATTTCTTATTGATCTTTTATACATTTTATAGGGTGTCCCAAAACACACGAAGGGAACGTATCTTAAATATTGCAAGTAGGAAATTTTACTGAAAGTGGACTTCATTTTGATTTTAAAAATTATTGGAACTGCTTTCAAAGGTTTTTGAAAAATCACCTGCAATAACCAAGAATCGAACCCACCAAATATGTAAAAAAACAATCTTTTGTTTTTATGATACCGTTCGAAAGAGACTTGTTTTTTTTAATAACACAGTATCTCAAACAAAATGATGACAATGGAAAAATTTACATTTTAAATTTTAATTATTCGTTTTTTTTATCATTGAATGCAGTTCCTTCCTAGTGTAAAAACAAAAAACAAAATTAAATCTTTTATCAGTAACATTTCCTATCTACAATATTTAATGTACTTTCCTTCTGTGTGGCAAAGTTTTAGGACACCATGTATAATATCTTAATTAATCTTATCGAAAACCATATCACCATCTTCATACAAAGTATCTTTTGATCAACCACCTTATGTTTTATGTATCGTGACGTAATTGAACCGATATTCATTCATCAATATTAATTCCTAATTACGATACGAGCACACTAGTTCGAAACTATTCGAGTGTTTGATTAAATTTTAATTCGATTTGTCCAGTTGTGTAACTTTAATTGTTGTATGATTAATTTTGTTTTCGTGAAAGAATGAACTGTTATTGATTTATCGAAAGTTCGATGAAAAGAATGTTAACGTAATTTTTTTTTGTTATGTAATTAATAGTGTGTATTGTTTATTCACTTTTCCAATGAACTTCACTTTACATTTTGTTACGTGCCATGTTTATGGCATAGTTATTTTTCATAAATGCAGTAAGTTTAAAATAACTTTCAGAACTAAACAAGAAGTTTATTTGTATGACATTTCTCGTTAATGTATTCGCATTAGCATTTCTCAGATTGCAATATTCGTAGTTCAAATTCTCTTATTGGCACTTACTGAAGAGCTATAAACCCCTAATCTGGCCCATCGTATTGTCACTCCAACAAGAATCAATTTCCGATGACATATTAGCACAGCGAACTATTTTACCCTTTATGTTCCTGGAGATTAAGTACAGATTTGCTTGTATCGTCGTAAAGCATGGAGCATACGTCGCGCAACATGTGTGTTGAATATGTCAATTCATTACAAACTTTGTGTAGCGTAGAAGATGATTTGTGTTATATTATCGGTATAATACTGTATCTGTTCGCTCGTCTTAGGGCCTATTGTTCGATTCCAAGTAATTGACCAAACTTTGTGACAAAGAGCGTTCTTAATTTGAATTTCGTAATCGATCCGTTTGTCTGTTGTTTTTGAGGGATCGATAGTCGATTGTTTGTTCGAAATACAAAGTTGCTTGAATTGAGGAGACTTATAAAAACTTCTTTGAATTATTAAACTTATCACGAGTTACTTATAAAATCGCTTTTGTCTTCTTTTTATACGTTGTGATGATGTGATAATATCGACGTTGATCTTATTATTTTGAACCAAAACAACTCAATTGTTCATACTTTAATAATAAAAAAATTCAAAACTTCGCAATGCGTTCAGCAAACTTCTTAAAGAAAACTAGACATTTTCTCTCCCCCACCTGCAATCTAATTTCGAGCACAATTATAAGTTGTCGAGCTTTTGTATTGTTTTTATTAAAATTAATGCAAAAATCAATCTATACGTCTGTAGATCCCATTTTTCTTGGGCCCCTCATTCCGGGGGACAATGGAATGTTATTAATATTCCTATAAAAACACCGCCTAAACAATAGGTGCTGTTAATTTAGTCGTTACGGATTCATGGGGTGTGTTCAACCCCTGTTTTTAGGATATTTTGGGGTAATATGGGTAATTTCTATGTATTAAACTTGGTTACAGTTGCGTTTTAACTAGTGTTAAGTAAGCAAAATAATAGTGTTATATTTTGTATTTTGTACACAAAATGTTTTTGGTTTAAGTCGTTCGAATTGCGTTAAATTAAAACTATAAAAATGACACATTATCCGATTCGACATTTGAATGCGCGTCCAGAGATAATAAATCAGCGCGTTTTAAAATTCGAACACAATACGGCGCGGGACAAAACAACCGATAATTTCAATACTTTGAATGACAAAAAGTGACCACGTGTCACCCGGTCAAACCGGTACCAACCGGTTCTTAATAAAACACCATTCAATCGAATTTTGAACAGTCGCCCGCGATTTTTGACTTCGCCCTTCATACAATAAGCGGTTTTATCCCCTTGAGTTAGAATTTAGATTTACTTGTGATTTCCGTGTTACAATTTTTGACTAGCCGTGGTCTCGGCCGTACTGTCCATTGATAGAGCGAAATAAATCTGATAGAATGACCAGCTGCCTTTAATCGAACCGAACGGGACCTATTGATGCAGGGTATTTTTTATTTAACGAAGGTCGCCAGTTTTTATAAAAATAAATGACGGAAAGATTAAACTTTACGCTTTCAATCCATCGATTTTTATTATTTAGGGTGGCGTTTTACTATTCAGTTCGTCTTTTTTGAATTACAAACATAACATCTAATTTATTGCTTTAAATTTAAACTTTTTGCTACAAACAGGTTTTCAATTATTTGACGTTTTGTACGCAGTCGGGCAGAAATACAAGAACTAATTTTGTGACCATAAATCAGCCTATTTTATTATCCTTGCAAATGTAAGTCACTCAAAAAAATTACCTATTCACGATAGACCGGCAAAAAAATTGAATATTTTCGCACCCCATTGAGACAAAGGCGTCAAAGAAATGTCTTGCATAAATTATTTCCTTTTTTTCTCCACTTCATTGTTTCGGAGATATCGTTAATATTAATTTTTCACGGCAACAAACGTTCCGACTTAATATTCCAGTTTTTTACACTTTTGTTATTGTAATTTGTTGTTTTACTTCTCTGTGTACCGACTCCGATTACAATACGACACGTATTGATGTTGAATTCAAAAATGGAATACCCTTTCAAAACAGAACTATTGATTCGCAAGCGTTCTATTAAGAAACCATAGAGTTTATCATTTTTATTTCTTTGCATTCCAAATTCAAAATTTTAAATATATTTTTTTGTAAATTGACAATCGACTTTTTTGACTTTCGAGAATTCCAAATTCGAAATATGAAAAAGAACCAACAAAATGTTTTTGTTTTATTATTTTTAAATTTGCTCACAATATTAGCAATAGATAGCTCGATAAGATGACAATGATGCAACAATATATTTCGGCACGTGTAAAGAAAAAAACGGTGGTAATCAATAGATTCTTATTGGAATAAGTTTAGTAATCGGCTCGAGTCAACGGCCTTGCTTATCTGCTTGGGGTCATCGTTGAAAAATTTAATTTCTAGTTTAGTTTTGAAAGTGGTTCTGTCTGCCAATATTTGATCAAACTTTAACGTAAATTTATTAATGATGAGAACAAATTTTTTAGGAACTTGAAGAGCTATAGGAAAAGCTCCTAATAACTTTAGAAATGAATAACTTACTATTTATTTAATGTTAATGTCAAACCAAATACAGACATACGGACAGTTTTAATCAAAACTGTTGATTATAGTCAGTAGTTGCTAAGATTCTCAAACTTTTACAATACTTTAAAGTGTAAACTAAATTAATATTTAAATGCACTTAGATTTTATGCTCAAAATTTTCATGTCATAACATTAAAAAGATCTTTATGTAAAAATTAAGATATTAAACTGCGTTTCATTAACGATGTCTAAATACTCAACTATCTCGAAAAAAATATCCAATAGGTATTCGTTAAGTTTGAGAACAAGTCAAAACAATTGATCGCCAATACTAAATATTTAATGTATTAAAACAATGTGTGCTATCAGTGGTAGCCGATATCAATTCGACATTTTTGTTCGTTTTTTATTAATTTAGAGCATATCTAAGCCGCCACCGGGAGATATCGCTCGCTTCCGTCGCAAATGATAGTTTAATAATATTCGATACAGGAAACGCAACAAACGGTACACATTCCGATATTTGAAACATACGGAATTTCAGGTCAGTGTCCAACTTTTTGTTTTTAAAGTGTTCCATTTTTGAAAGAGGACAACTCCCATCCAATACTTAAACCCCCTTTACACTATGCAATAATATGTCGCAGATTTTTTTTTAATTTGGCCGCAAGCGTGGTGCCTATTGCCTTGGGTGGTGATTAACGTAGCGGGAGGAGGGGAAACGCGCGCGGCGATAGAAGTACGTTTTTACGATTGAAATCCAAGTATGTTGGTGTGTATAAGCGTAATATATATAAGCGTATTTTTTTTTCGGATTGCACGCGGAAAATTGCTTAGTATAAAGGGGGTTTGTTTTAGTCCAGTTAAACGTAACAGATAATTCGGTTTTTCAAAAATTCTGTTTCAAATTTAAATTCACCTAGAAGATAATGCTTTTCTGAACTTGTGAAACGGGCCCAAATAAGTTTGTTTCAAACTAATTGATCGAACAAACAGTGAAACAACAAATAGACAAACCACTAAACAAAACATCTATACGCCATCCGTTTAGAACACATTAAGCAATTTACCTAATGTTTATCAAAGCCTTCTCCGACGAATTTCAACTCCAAGTATCAATCTATAAGATTGACTATCGATTGAAGATTCTCTGTCCTTGAAAACTGCAAATCCACAACGTTCTAACTACCATCATTTACTACCGAAATTAAACCTTATTGTTTCTTACTCCTTAGCATTTGTCATCAGAATTGCTTGCTTTGTATATCTTTAATTATATGGGTGTTCCTAACCAATCTATCGGAATAGTTCCCTTAGGATGGAAGTAGTATCTAATGCATTGTCGTTAAATTAATACCACGATTTATGACAGTTGGAATTAGCCAACGGAACGGTATCTACGTTTAATGTTTATTGATGAATGTTGGCAACATTACTACTCAAGGCAAAGAGGGATCTGTGACAGATATTACTCGTTATAATAATCTGTTTCTGTGCCGAGTAGTAAAACCTCATTTGCAATTTGAATTTAAAAATAGAATCAAACTTTTGAAATCGCACAATCAAGTCGTGTATGTAATAAAACCTCATTTCGTACTCCGAATTTAAAAAAAGAATTTCTTAGTTTTTAAAATCACACAAACTTGCTAGTGAAGTTTCGAAATTCGAATTACTAATTTGAATTCAAGAAACAAAAACTTGGTAACGAGATTACGAGACTAGTAGACAATACATCGGCTCATAGCACAATCCATCATTTTGTAATATAAAAATCTTAACGATTCGCGTTAGTCAATTTACAATAATTTTCAGTATAAAGCGGCTCGGTTGAGTAAATTCACCGTGCACAATGACTGGCTTGTCATGGCCTGCCGTGGATAATGGCTTCGATTCCGCGGGAAGCAATTTTCTTCTATAATATGCCGATTTTTTATGATCGACTGCACATAACAATGAGGTTATATGATGCATGCAAGAATCGGCTACTGCCCACAAATTCGTCGGCTTTCTTTTGTGTGACTTCACAAATGTTTGTACAAACATTTGGACAAAAGATTATTCAACACTAGCCTCCGCCCGTAATCTCGTCCGCGTGAACAGTTGGAAAATCCCTATCCCTCTTGCCTGCGACTGAAGTTGACCAGTTTGAATAACCTCCTTAGTGTATCAAAGCTAGTACTACGGATAGTTCAAGCTAATTCCCTGGTACCACCCCCCGAATTAAATGAAATATGGCTTAGATTTTAAGTTGGACTCCAAGCTACCATACCGCTGTGATAAGCCTATCAAAATTCGTTCAGTGGTTTTTGCGTGATGCGCGCACAAACAGACAGACAGACATTTACAGTTCTATAATAGAATAAGATAAGATATAAGATGAGAATAGAAATATAGATAGATATAGAATAATAAAGGACAAAACATTTGTATCCACAACAAAAGGTGTCGCTTCCCCTTTCCGATAATTGAGAGGGGTTTACTTTTAATAAGCTTCGATTATTTATTTAAGACTTTTGCCACCTGAGGCTTTGCTACCAAAAAACAGAAGAATTTAATACCTCCCCCCAGTTTCAAAGGAAAATCAACTTTATCACATTGGGTTAAAATTTCCAATCGAATGGTAAGTTTTTCTGTACGTCTCGATTAGAAGGGATTGGAATTTGTGGGAAAAAAATACAATTTAAGTTTAGTTCCCTTTCGGGATGATTTTCTTTAAGTACTCAATTTGTTTGTTCTTGCGAATTCGTATTGTTTTACTAAAGATTCGCTCCATTCAGGGGATACATTGTATAAAGTTATTCATTTGCAAAATTATCATCATCCATTTATTGAATCTATAATTATGTATTTTTTAAATAATAACTTTGGGGTTACGACGAAATCATACATTTATTATTTTTAATTGCCTTATTTCTTCAGAATTACTTACCTAAATTATTCGAAAACAAAAATTCAAAACATAGCACCTACCTACACCTAGAGCGGTTTCTGTAATCAAATTATCGAATTAACAAAAACAAAAGACGATCCGCGTTCGAATTTCAAAATCACCCGACGCCGCACGCATCGCACAACACACGGGCGGGTGACGAGGCCGCGCCAAACCGATACACAATTAGAGAAGAAAACAAGACCCCGCGAGTAATGCCAAGACGAGCGTTGCGTAAAATCGAACCTCCCGCACCCCCAGCGGGCCCTACCCCCCGTCTGCAGGGACGCCTGATTTACGGCGTAACCGCGGGTGTCTTTTGTTTTTAATGCAACTCAAATGCGAAATAGTTTTTTAAATATCATTAGGTTCGATATTTGAATGTCGAGTCTTAATTGTTATTTTGTTGGCGACGGATTTTGAAATTGGAAAGTTATTGTTTTCAATGAGGGCTTTTCAAAATGACAAAAACTGTAGCCTCGATAGATGACGTTAATAAAAAGGTAAGGGCCAACTGTAGAAAACGTAGGAAAAGTTTTTTTAAGCACAGGCCGTTTATTTTTCATTTCCAATTTTGACACGTCATCATTTTACCATCAAAGCCAGTGAGGCAAATAGTTACAATTTTTTTTTAATGTCACTCTCGTTCAGCCTTCATTGCAAAATGATTTGTGCATACAGTTTTAATTTCAAAGATGTAATAGTAAAGTGAAAAGAAATAATTTTGATATATTGTAACCACTTTACAGTTAAACTGTATTAATTTCAATGTTAATGTTAATAGCCAAATGAGGCTTAAAAGTTGGCATCGGTCCTTACTATTTATAAAAATGTATTTCGTTAACGACAAATAAACTATTTTATTTTTTTTTTATTTATTTTTATTTATAGCCCAGATTTGTTTGTTTCATTGTTGTTGCGTAGTGGCAACCCTGCCCAAATACAATTCGACATTTTCTTTCTCTAATTGATAATTCTTCCCGATCCTTCATCGGAGAGCTCTCGTAGAATAATACAATTAATTTCCTTTATGCCGGGACCTACTTATAAATTTCTTAGGCGCAACCCTTATTGGGGTCCCTACACACGATACAGATAAAATGCTCACTCATTAATGACGTAAACATAAACAACGATAAAGGTACTAAAGAAAATTTACACTAATACTTAAGTTTTTTTTCAGTAACTTATTTTTGATGTTACTTTATTAATTGGTTATGAACTATAAAATGTTAAGCAAAGGAAATCTTTTTTACAAAAAGAAAATCTTTTATTTTTAAAAAGAATCAGCCATATATCAGTTTACATAACGAAGAATTAACTGTAAATTTTTCTCTTTTTCGTATTCTTGAGTGAAGTTGTACTGACTATAGCCCGGTTTAGCCTGAGAATGTCTGTACATAACGTCAATGTGTGCGTGACTAGAAAACCATGATTTGTTCGGATTGGCCCTTCTGTCTATATTTTGTAGTAATGGCGTCACCACACGAGCTCGTTAGACGTTGCTCTATGATTCCCTGTATGTATCATTTGTGTAAGTACAACGAAGGAGTATAAAATTTGTTTGATCGTTGCACAATTGTATAAAGGCATTACAAAGCATTCTAACAAGGTAATCATAAGTATAAAAGTTTCATAAAAATTGCGCTTAAAAATAATGTCAAAATGATAATTGCTAGAGTAAGATCATGATGTTCATGATGTTAGTTAAGTAGTATTGTATTATCAAATATACACATAAAAATAAGTTTTTGTAACTTTAAAACAAAAAAGTTATCAACATAATTTGGAAGAATGCCTAACCTCTTCCTTAGAAATACTTCGTTCAAATGCGTGGGTTTGGCCGCACACCGGGCAGAAATCCTCAAAGACGAAGTGAGGTCGCTTCTAGAAGCCTGTGAACGCCCCAGGAGGCTTCTGTGCTTCTGGAAGGAGCTGGGATGGCTTGACTAGGCATACCGATGCTGTGTTCACGCATAACGGACCAAATGGGAGTCTAAATGCGGAGAAACGAGCCCATCACCATAATTCACCAACCATACAAATACTTCCTTTAAAAAAAGATCTAAAAGTCAATCCAATGTTTACACGAATTTGTATCTTATTGACTCCAAAGTATCCAATCGTTCGTGTTAGCGGTAATTCGGTTTTGTAAATTGTTCAGACGCCCCCCCCCCCTGTCTCGTTTCCAGATGGTTTGACCGGGACTCTTGCTCCGTAAGTACATTTAAATATGGCCGCCATTAATAGCGTTTGGTAAAAGCCGATATTCTATATCGAGGAGATCGCGGAGATTAAGCAACTTTCGCAAGGGCTGGTCATAAGATGGGTGACCAATTTATTGTCTTGAGCTCCTCCGTGCTTCGGAAACATGTTAAGCCGTTGGTTCTGGCTGCATTTGCAGTCGTTAATACCCACCAATCCGCATTGGGCCCGCGTGGTGGGTTATTATGATGACTCATCCTCCTTATCTACCCATAAGGAAGGCCTGTGACCCAGCAGTGGGGACATAAAAATGGCTGATGTCTGAAAGCCAATGTTATTGATAACCAATAACAAAACTGTAAACTTTTTGTAAATAGTTTTGATTTTAAACTTTTAATAATTACCTAATAAAAACTTCTTTGTTACAGGTAAGGCAACTGGCAATCGACAAAAGAGGATATGACTGAGTAACTATAACCTCTATCTATAGACTTATATAGACCACGAAAATTACATAGAGCCATTTTTAAATGTCGCAACTGACGCGCCTATCAGTGACAGATACGAAAACAATCGACCCATTAAAACACCCACTTAGCCACAGACCTATTAATGTTCGAAATTTGTCAATACAACCAATTGTTTTTAAATACTGGCCATTAATACCTGTAATCTCGGCGTCAAACGATTACACGAAAGTGACGATTAAAAGCTTCCATTTTTAAAAAGTGACTGAACCGAAAGCTCGTTCTGATAAAAACAATTGAACGTCGGAGGTTCGTTTTAAAATTAAAGACTTTTTAATGATTACGCATCGATTTGACTTCATATTTAATGTTTTTTATCTCCTTTGTCTGTTGTTCAAAAGACACTTTGTTTTGCATTCGAATGAAAACGACGAATTTTTTCTACAGCCATTAACCGTTAGTATCGAATCGTATTTAGAAACCCATTTTCAGTTTCCGAACCATAAACTGTCAATAAAAGAAAACGTTAAACAGCTCCATCTGCATATTTGCGTCGTTAAGGACAAAAAAATAATTATTATTATACGAAATTAATAACCCGTTGAGAGCTCGAGTGTTTTTATGTCCCCCACGAGTCGTTTTCGCCCAAGACTATCGATTTTCCATTATTTTGCGCTGTCATTAATAATTTTAATTAATTACGTAACGTGTGAGGGTGTGTTTATGTAGATGGCTATTGTCGGTACATCGTCGGATGATTTATGCGTATCTTTTGAACGTGTCCTCGCTGAAGACGGCTCATTGATTTCTGATGACTGTGAATATTTGCATGATTCTCTCTCTACGGATCGACTTTAGTAGAAAATTATGGAAATGTAAACACATTTTTAGCGCGCGGAAAATCCTCATTTTTTTTTCTTAAAATTTTCTCGAAAATTGATAAGCGTTTGGATACGCTCGGCCTTTGCAACACGACAAGGGTATTTTTTACTGCGGTGTAACATTTCGCGACCGCCTGTACCCACATTTCAATGATTAATTATACACATTTATTAGTAAAATTTCGGGCCGATACCATAGGGGTAGAAGAAAGGGTTACTCGGCGTGTGTACCATTAATATTTATTTCGCATACATAAGTTATTCCACGGCATTGTATTAGATTGATCGTAGAAGAAAAATGTTCTGTATCGCTTGATGGATTAACGCCGCGAAGGTTTTAATAGTTTTTTTTTATTCATGAATACGTTTGTTTTATTGCTAGTTTTGATCAAAGAGTTTTATCTCACTGTGATGTGATAGTCTATATTACTTACCTCTTATGCCCTTTTCTCATTTTTCGTTGCCGCGCTGATGTCGCGTTGCTGCTGCGCCGACAAATGAGTAAAGCTCTATTGAAATACAGGCATCCATTAAGCATTCGGTATGTTTTCGGTACCGCGTATACCGAGCATGTTGATGTCGTACCGATGCTGCGCCGACCAATGAGTAATGCTCTATTGATCGTCGTACGGATGCTGCGCTGACAAATTTGTAACGCTCAATTAAAATACAGGCATCCTGTAAGCTTTCGATATGCTTTCGGTACCGCGTATACCGAGCATATTGATGTCGTACCGATGCTGTGCTGACCAATGAGTAACGCTCTATTGAAATACAGACGTCTGGTAAGCTTTCGGTACCGCGTATACCGAGCATGTTGATGTCGTACCGATGCTGAGCCGACAAATGAGAAAAGACTCTTAATTAAAATTGACTTGAGTGATGTCAAATAAACCCGTTCCTTTTTCATTTTGGGATTAGTGTTCATTGACACATAAGTGTCAAAACCACAGCAGCACACCACACCGACAAAAAGTGGTATTGTATGAACAATTTCGTTGCATCTTCTTACAGTTGCGTTATGTTACCACAAAATTTCTTGTGGTTGCATTTTAGGCCAAAATGTGTGTTATGAATAAACTATTCCTTTTCATACATTACCACCCACATGTTGCCGTTGTGGTTGTGGCAACCCTTATAGTTAAATCCGCGTGTTAAAAACTTAACAAAAGACACAAATATTTCTGAACCAGTTGTAAAGTTCAAACGATCTTATTAGATTCGTTCGTTAAAACGGCAAGGTTAACCCTACCTCAACACACGTTGAAATTAAAAAAAAACCTCAACCACCATCGCATAAATAAAGCACAAAACAAGATAGCAATCATTAATTGCACACCCAAAAACGTTTAGAACGCGAAAATTTGAGTGTGAAAAGTACGGGCGATGCCGTGTCAAAGTTACCGCGGACGTCACGCGAATGCGCAAACACATTTTACGAACTGCACCCGATGGGTTAAACTGCCGAAATTATCTATTCAAACGGATTGGGGCTAAATACTCTTTTTTTTTTAATCTAGATGAAAATTACCGGGGTTTTTACTTTTTAGTTTTAAGTTTTAGATGTTACTGGTAGCAATCAACTTTGCATGCGGTGTTTGCCTTAAATTAATTGTGCATTTAGCTAATAACTACGATGTATAATACTCATTAATGTAATAATGTAACATTTGCTGGTAAACCAAATAAATAAAATAAATAAATAGACATGCCAACCCCCATCGTGACCTTATACTATTCTGTTCAAAGGAGAGGTAGCTATTGCAAAACCGTAACCAAGTGACAAAGTCTTTTTGCAATTTCTGATCGTGGTTCTGACAAAATACTTTGAACAAGGCCAATATCAAATTGTATTTGTTTATTAATAGCTGCCTCTCATTGCTGTTTCTGACACACTCCATCAGGGGGGGGCTAAATACTCTTTTAATTTATATAGGAAACCTAATATTAAATAATAAACAAGAAAAAAATTGACTCGTCATCAGGATTGTCTCAGGCGGGAATCGAACCCGCGATCTTTGGAGATCCTGTCCTGTCCAATGCTCTAACTCGGTACCTAGCTCAGTCGCGGTTTCGATTCCCGCCTGAGACAATCCTGGTGACGAGACGAATTTTTGCTAGTACGGTCAGCAACGAAAATGTTTTAACACTTTAATACTTTGTCATAGTAATTTTTTTGACTAATGTTTCATACCGTGAGACACCTGTTAAAAAGTTGCTATGACAAAGTACCAAAGCGTTAAGCGACTTTTATTGCTGACTGTACCTATCTTTTTAGTATTCTATAGGAAACCTAATAAATTGGCGATACTCAAAAGTTTATGGCTTTATGTGTAAGGCTATAAATGACATTGAAGAAACTTTGAAAACTTATTCCATTAAATTTCTACAATGAAAAAATCTAAAGAAAAATTCAATACAAACTGTACACAAGAACCAAAGAGTCATATTTTTTACAAACGATTGTCAAAGTTTGGTCTCAATCAAAATGCAATTATTGCAAATGTTACAAAGTTTATACTATCTTACAGTTGTGTTAACCCGTAAATACGTACACTGTGTTAACGCCCGTTCGAAATTCGAAAACTTTAAAACGTTATCACGTTCAGCCATTTTGGACTCGCTTAATAATCAGTATAGCATGTCGTTGGATAATAACAATGCATCAAACTTGCTCGTGTTTTTGCTCAAATTGGCTGAACTATTTATGTTATTGTAAATTAATTACAATGAAGTTCTATTTTAGTACCAAAAGCGTGTTTTTAAAGTTCATTTATCTAGGTTGCATTACGTAGATATTTTGTCTGTACTTCAAAAAGAGGGAGAAGGTTGTGACTTTCCTAATCTGTACAGATATATTAGAGACAGACGGACAGAATTTTATATATACGAGATGGTATCGCCGGCGACCCTTCTGCAATATTTTAAATCTACCCCTTTGGGCAAGTCACCCCTTACAAGAGATCAATCGATTGGTGTCCACCCTCGATCATGTACTGATTAGTACATTAGTTGGCTTTTAACTTGGAGCAGTGACATATTCACACGTATAGCTATGTGCGTAATGCGCAAGCAAACTGCGACATTCAAATAAATTGAAAAAATAAGTATGCGTTAGCAAACTTTTTGGTAAGAAGTTCCAAAAGTGTACAACAGTAGTGCCTAGCTTCAGGCGGCGCGCGGAGCTTGCCTTGTAACGTACGTCGTTTATTTAATCAGAAAAAAAAACCTCTTCCCCATACATTTCCGAGTGAAGTTGCAGTGGATCGAGTGTTGCCAAGTGGATTTTCCACTAAAACTGGTGGATTGGACCCTCCCTTTAGTGGCGAAAAATTGCATTTAGTGGTTAGTGGAATTGTCTCATTCGAACGCAGAATACGTAATAGTACAAGATGGAAATCCACAAAAGTAAATTTAGTGGTAAATTAAGCGGATTTTAGCGATTTTGAAAGTGGTTTTAGGAGATGATCCTGGTGGAGAGCTTGTCAAGTCGTTGGCAACACTGAGTGGATCCCTGTATATTTTCAATTTAATTGTATTTGCAAGCACTCTTAAGTTGGTCACTTAGATCGGGACCATCAAACTGAATAACTTTTACTATGGGACCAACTCTGAAATCGTGAAAAATAAATCAGCGAAAATATCAAAATGTATGAAACAGCTGTTTTATTTTTCGCGATTTCTGAGTTGATCCCATAGTAAAAGTTGTTCAGTTTGATGGTCCCTATCTACCATATTCGGCTTAAGGGGGTTTTTGTAACACGTTGTATAAAGGCTATATACCGTACCAATATTGCCAATCAGAATCTAATCGATATCCATTGTTATGTCTAAAAAACTTGACCCCCAAATCTGTCACCCTCATTACGCACACAAACGAAATTCAAAACACTTTCAATACACAACACACACACACTAATTATCAACACTAACACACACATTGTAGCAAATTAAACACACACACACACTTCCATTTAAGACTGGATACATTCGATAGGGTTCAATCGCGATTTTTGAACGCCCCTATCTCAAATTTTGGTCCCAAGTGGATACGCCCTTACATTTGATTATACAAGACTTGTACATTACTACTGAATTATATATAAGCATTAATTTCGCCCTTGGGTAAACAAACTAGAGGGCTTATACATAATCATAAAATAGATGAAACATTACGTGGAATTTATCAGTTGAAAATTACTCAGAATTGCCAATTTTTTATTTATCTGAAAATACAACTGCTTGAAATGGACACAAGACAAGAAGCCAATTTAACTAACTAAAATAAAAATATTTCTTGAAAGAAAAGTACTCAAATAAGTCAGAAACCTATAAAATCGAGCAAACTTCGTAAAGCGACGAACTCAAGCCGCTCCAACATTTGCATAGAACAATAAAGAACTAAAAACAATACTTGAACATTTAATATTAACGAACACAGACAAAAACAAATCATTTTTATGCCATACCTATTAAAAATGAAGATACAGTGGGCTTATTACAAAAAATCGCGATAGACCCTATGACATTCGATTTACTTCATTTTGAACCTTATACACGTGTTATTAGTGTCACGGAGTCGGACCAATATCGTCCGATATCGCAATTCTTTTTATGTAATAGGCCCTCGCTCGGCCCAAAACATCCCTTAACCCCAAAATGGTAAAAAACATTTCTGGCACGCAATACCTCAACGGATCGACTGCACACTCTCATAATCGCAGTCCGTCTCTGTAATAACCCTTTCGTTGAGAATTAACCCTTTCGATATAGGAAGGTGAACAACCCTGTTAAAAAGGGCCCGTGGACTTTGGCGCAAGTTACACCGACTCGGCCCGCGGCCCGAACTTGAATTCAAGGTCGCTTCCTGAATTAGTGCGGAAAGTTTAGGAATGTTCTTAATTCAAACTATATAGGAAGTGAAATAAGAATTGAAATTCAAGCGTTCCCTTTCATTCTTTAAAATCATTGAAATTACTAGTTTAAAAAATATAAATTGCCTATTCTGTGTATGTCCAACAGCCTTTTTTTTATGTCCCCACTGCTGGGGCACAGGCCTTCCTAATGGGTGGTAAGGAGGACGGGCCATAACCCACCACGCGGGCCCAATGCGGATTGGTGGGTGTTAACGACTGCAAATGCAGCCGGGATCAACGGTTTAACGTGCCTTCCGAAGCACGGAGGAGCTCGAGATAATACATTTTTGGTCACCTATCCCATGACCGACCCTTGCGAACGTTGTTTAACTTCCGCAATCGCTGGGCCAGGCGCTAAACCACTGCGCCACCGAGCTCCTCAAGTCTGTGTATACCTTTGAATAATGATCCTCTTTGTTTTATTATCTAACGAATCCGCTCAACGCTCATCACTTGCAAATATTATCCGCAGGGCGACATGACGCGTGGTAACGAATATTCATATCTTACTTATAAAAAAAGAAGCGTCATTTAGAAAAATCTGGAACGAGTCCAACACAACGTCCACCGCAAACTTTTATTAGTTTTGACACCGCAGACTTTCAATTAAAACCGTTATTCATCAAAAGGTACGGTGTATTTTTCTATGTCCTTTTCTTTTATAAAATATGATTAATTTTGTATGACGGGAAAGCTCTCAATAACACTGTCCGCAACAAAACTAATATCATTCCGATTCGGCACGTCTTGAGAGACGTCTGATCGCAGCCGCTGCTCAACGTGAAGAGAAGTGACACTTGACATTGACAGCCTATTAATGACGGCTGACTTAGACTAGCGCCATCTACTCTCTTATTCGATTCTACGTTGTGTCAGTCAAGCAAAAATAGATTGTTGTGCACAATTTTACCGTCAATCATTTCGTTGGCGGGTCTGGGCGGCCATTGATTTAGATTCACGCTGGCATTTGAGGGTTGTCTCCGTGCTCGATTACAACTATTGATATATTGCAGACATTTCCGTGTCAAGAAAGTATCAACCAAGCGTTCCTGATATAGTTTCTATTCTACCTACATAATAATTCGCTACAAACAAAAATACGAATGCTTATACAAAGTAGAATGAAAACATTACTCTTCCCACACAAAGGAAAAATAAACACAATATATTAATTTCACAAACACTAATAAGGATTTCAATGATCAAAATCCACCCAACAAAAGTCTCCAATTACTCTCGTCCTTAATTTCGGCTAAACTCACAATACTGAATCATTAATATCTGCGTATGATAGCTGAAAGTAAATTAATTCGGGACTCGGCAAACAAAAAATAAATTGTTCGCCTCCAAAACAATAAGACGTGAATTTTATGAAAGGAAGCCTCACATCTACGCGGATATCAGCCCCATTAATTATTCTACGCCATCAGGCAACGACGACAATCAGACGTATTTATAATTAAAGTATATTTGTCTACTTATCTACCATTAGTCTTTGACAATATACATCGCTCAATAAATAATTTCATGGACGTTATTTTAGTATCACATTCAAGGGTTAAATTAAACTTTTTCAAACAAAGAAAAAGTATTGACCGAATTCAAATTTGAAAAAAGAACGTCAATAGAATTCGTTTGTTTTGCTAAACCGTCCTTCACATGCGAGCGTGAATATTTCTAAAATATGAAACGTCTCCCTAACGAACACGGGGACACCCAAAGAGGTGCGCACGAAATTTTAACGAAACTCATGCATATTTATAAACTATGTGTATATAATATTCGGTGTCTGTGTGCGGGGTGGGCCCTAATAACAGATATTCAATCAAATCAACCCTTCTTCTGGCCGATATCTTATGCCGGTGCATTCCCCTCGCGTGTTTGTGCTACACTCGTTTGCTCGCGAGGGTATGCTTGTTTTGGACCATCCATTGTTCTAATCAAAAATATTTGTCTATGAAGACTTACTTTCTGGAACCGGACCATGGCAACCAAATACTTAAGTCCAAAATTTTCATCAAATAGGTACCTAACCAACTAGTTAAAAAAAAGTTTCAGTGGGTTAAAGTAACATATCGTAATCGTAAGTCTTATCGAATTATAAAGAAATAAAATAAGAATATAATTTCTCTATAACTGCTTGATATGATTTGTAACACCCGCTAATTTGATCTCAAAAAAAGAAATAAAAGTAGTTTGCGTAACACAGAAGTAGCAATATGTCGCAGCCCAACCTATAATTTGAACAAAAACTCTATACCATTAATGTTTCTAAAGATTTCCGATCTATGATTACCGGGCGATCCATTGTAATGCCCAACATTTGCATATGAATTAAAACTACGACTTCTTTGTTACGAACGTTTTGCTTTCAAGAAATAGTGCGACAAACTTTTTTTGGAGCTGGCATGTATCAAACTTTTTTTTCTTTTTCTTTTATCCCGCCTTTTTGGGATAATCGCCAGTAAAAAAGTATATTTTATCTAAAAAGTGAACCAATTCTAAATTTGAATTCGAAACAATTGATTATCGGAACCACAAACAAAAGGCACGACCAATGTAAAAAACGTACCTTTATTATACGTCACCGAATGTAATCTATACTGTTTCGCATATGAAGCAGGCGAAATATAAATCTTCTGCGAGACTGTCTGGACAGCACCTAGCCCGTTTATGCATAGATATTTAAAATGTTCCCTTTGATTCGAATGATAATTTCATTCGCAGCCGTCTAGAGGCAGCGTCAACACAATAATTGCCGAATTCAAATTTAGAACGTATTGGAAAGCTAACTCAGATAAGATTCTAACTTTGATAGACAGCAAAACAATTGAAATCATAGTCGAGTGTTCTAAGTTCAAATTATTGTTAGGTTCAATATTCGGCACAGTGGGTACATTCAAACATTGAAGTTGACGTTCGACACATGAGAGAGAATGCCAGAGAGTAGTCGTCAAACTTTTTCCCGGCGCAACGAGTTCGCTGGCAAAGTTATCTGCGCTTTGTTTCGCGCAATCATACGCTATTTTGTAAGGATGCGATGCGCCTCAACTCCTCCTTTTGCGAACCGTACTTTGATTTCCGAACCGCTTTGATTCCAACTTTTAAGCATTTCATATTTTGACGTCGAATATTGCATTTCCGTGTATGTTTAATTTGATATTTGTTTGGAATTTGTAACTAGTTTACAGCCGTAACCTACGTTCCTGGAATATTGAAATTAGAATTTCAAAAGTTCAAACGGTGTTTCCGATGAATATTATTCGGAGGCATAAAAATGTAACGCGCGATAAGGCCAATAACACTCAGTTTCTAGTTATTCCCATTGTATACAATCTCCCCACTGATTCGCCCCTCCGAGAAAAAATAATAAATTATTTTAGTTAGTATGCAAATAAGCGGGCCGATATTTTAAGCTACACCCCATTGGCGGCGTGCTGTTTTTTTCTATGTCTCCTCGCTATGGTTTGGAAGAATGCGCTTGTTTTTGTGCGCCGTTCCATTTTTAAAAGATACTTTAATTGTAAATTTGAATTTGGAACGCCGATTTGTATTAACGAACGCATTCAATCAGCTGTCGTTCGGAGATCGGCAGTGGCGACCCCTCGTTTATTAATCTAGATCTTGGTTGTATGTGTCGGTTTGCTTGTGTGAGATAGGGCAATGATATTTAATTCGAAGGGTAGAAATTCTCATCGATTTTAATTTTATGCGCGCATCCCGTCTCGGTGTGTATTATTTGTTTTTTATGTAAATATTGCCGATCTCTTATTCAGACGAGTGGCGTCCATTTCGCGGCCTTTTTCCTTTTCCGACATTTAGATATTCGAGAATTAGATTTTAATGTTGGATATGTTTGATGTTTTTGCATATTGGTCGAGTTACGGCGTTTAACATTTTTGAATTATTAATTTCGTGGTGTCTGCTTCTAATAGTTCATTTATACTTAGTCGTTTGTTTGTGTCTGGTATTTCGAAAGCATAATTATATTGTTGTTTTGTCCAATAACTTGATATTCTGTGGCGAAAAGCTCGACCCTTAAACAAATTGCGATATTAACATGAAATATTTAATTAGAGTCTCAGATCCACGACTGTCGATATAGGATAGGAACACGTCCCTTGTAATTCGGCCCGCAAAATTAATATAGCCGAGAGCTACGTCAAAAATCATTATATTTTATGAGCGGCCGAAATAAATGGTGCTTATACGGTGCTCGTGGAAAGTTTATATTCAAATTTCAGTCAGTCCGGTCCGGCATCTCTAAGGATCAATTTACATATTTTCACAGGTTTCGTCGATTACATTTAATGTTAGATACGTACGGAACCTTCGTTAAAATGCCGCAGTGTTTGCGCGAAACTATAAACAATTGACATAAAAGGATGTTGACAGTTTTATTCCTTTGCTTAAAAAAGCATTTACCATAGACAAAACCGCCAGTTTTTATAGCGCGCGCGTCACGCTCCGCGCAAAGAGACGAGAATACATTTTCTTTTAAGCCCCAAACAACGTTTTCTAATTACACGTGTGTTGAACAATGAAAATTCCAATTAATTCTCTCAAAACGACAAACTAAATAATGAAGGGTGCTAACAAAGTAAAACTCGGTTCTATGAACATTACGCGAACATACAAGCCGCAAATTAAACTCCAAAGGAGCCGAATGTCAAAAATAACGCAACAAAACAAACGAATTTGTATTCAATTAAAGTAAATGTTGAAGGTGTGTTTGTTTTCGGAAGAAACGTCAGCGGTTTGTGTATCGACCGACACACCCAAGTAACACACGTGCTATCAATTATTTGTTGTGTTATGTCGTATTACATAACGTTACTTCTGTATTAATGAAACGTTCCATTCCATATTCAAACAAAGCTCTATTGCTTCATAAAGCGTACAAAATATCAATTAAAATCCCCCACAACCCAAGGAAACAAACGCGAAATCGATACACAGACACGAATCGGGCGCATTAATATTACAAAATTTGATTATCCCATAAAAGATTCGGCCCATAAAACTCTCATAGTTGCTATAGTGTGCACCGCTGCCGAATGTACGAATTAGGAACCCTTTTGATCGTCTACACCCCCCCTTGCCCACCCCCCGCGCCCGCCTGCCATTCATTTTCATAATAAAATCGTAACAAACGGCGCAGGTAACGAAATATGGAGAGAGATCCACAATTTATGTGAACGCAACGCAACGATTTATGTCAAAACTTGAGATCGCGTCCCTGATACGAGCTCAATGAAGATATAAAATTGAAATCGACGATTGATCCGTATTGAAGACCTTATTTGGGTTGGTTCTTTTTGTTTTCTTTGTCGGAATTGCATATTACTTATAAATTTTTGAGATTTATAAAAAATATAAATGATTTTAATAAATCAGATTTTGAAAAAATTGAGTTTAAAGTTTCGCATAAACATCTTAAGATACTTCAAAACACATCAAGTTTATTAAAACAAAAAGGCTATCTAGATAGCATTTTTGTATTAATAAACTTGATGGTTGTATCTTGTATCTTTATAAAAGGAAAGAAATTAAAGAATGAAATGTATTTTTAATACTTTATTCCAATAAAAACTGAACATAACTCTTTCCACAAAATAAAATTAAAAAAAATATTGGGAAAATTAAGTCTGAAAGAAACAAGTTCATGATTAGAAAAAAAACATTAAGTATTTAGCAAACAAAGTGATTTAGACAGCAAAAAAGTGATTTTCTTATAGGTAGAGAAAAATAGCAGAAATATTACTAAATAGGTATAATTCCAACCCAATCCACACATTGTAACCACGAGGAAGCACCCAATCAATCTGTCTGTGGAGATACAGCCTCTAAAATCTATTGTTCGAATAGAGAAATTTCCATTTGGATTTATTCATTTGTCTAACTATTGTCGGCCCAATATCGTATTTATTGCGGTTCGCCCGCCATACTCAGACGTTCCGAATATGAAATTTAAATATTTCAGAGGTTGTTCAACTTGGCGCCAATAGTAACGTTATAGACAATAGAAACTTTTAATAATATTATCCCAAGAGAATACTTCGCAATCGCAACATTAAAAACTTTAATTGCGTACAAACACAAAAGAAAACTGTAGCAATTCGAATTGATTCCATTTTCAAATCGCTCGGTACTCCAAAAGAGAGTAGATTCCAAAAAGTTTGGTACGCAATACCAGTATTCGTAGACAAACATTAAACACATCTGTCAATTCATTCCATATTCGAAAATCGTTCTCACTTCAAATGCGAAATTGACACCGCAATATTACAAACAGAAATATAAGCTCACCCCCTCAGGCGTGTGGGGGGTACTTTATTGTACGACGTCTTCACGATTGAAACCGATTGTTAATTGAGCTATATCTATGAAAATTGTCTGTAGATGATTCTTATCGGGATTCGCCGTTAAATTTATTGTCGTAACAGATTTTCGTTACGTGCAACGGAACGTGATTCTTGGAATTTCCCTAATCGGATATTTGCTAGACGGTTTAGTAAAATAGGGCGGTTTATTGATTACTTACTGCTTTTGTTGTAGTAATGCAAATAAGTAAAAAATAAATACAATACAGCAAAATAACAAACTACAAATGTCAATGGAACATAATCAGTTTTAAGGACAACACAATAAGCTTTCAAAAAAATCTGAATCGATTGCCTCAATTCGATTAACACAAACTGAATGGCTCCCCAAATATAATATCAAACAAACATGTAAGTAAAAAACGCAAACAAAATCTATCGAGTATTTGTGCACAAAAGAATTACACAATAACCAATTGTGGTACCGTCAACAAGTTCAATATTGAAAAAAAACCGCCACCCCACGGCCGCATTAATATCAATCTATCAATAATCGTCAATACGGAGGCGTGAGCAATTGATCAATAAGCGATAATAAAAAAGCCCTATTTTTTCACCCCTCATCGACTGTCGATGGGCTCCGATCGGATACGGTTTTATTTGGGCAACGATTTATAAAGTTGTCTATTGAATTACCCATTACGAATTATCTATGGTAATTTTATTAATCTGTTTTGATTTGTTGAAATTGTTTAGATTCGATTTTTAAAATAGCAATTGACTGCTTGAAATAAAACAAGATTATTTCGATTCGATTTTTAAAATAACAATTGAGTGTTCGAAGCGTAGTCTGAACCCTTTGAAAAAGTTTATTTTTAATTTGCAAAAAGGTTGTGACTCAATTAGCGAACTCCTTCATTATCTAAGAGCGCGTCAAAAATGTTGAACTGTCTACCAAAGCGATCCATCAGGCACTTAACCTCCCCCATACTCACACACACAAATCTAATGAAATCAGACATCCCAGCGCAATTGTACATTCAATTAGTACACAGCAGTTACCATTCTTATCGAAGGAGACGATTTCACGAACGAATTAATCCGAAAACATAGGATTCGTATCTCCCCGCGCGCCATCTTCCTGCTATAGGTACGTATCGATGTCGCATTCTGTTTGACGACAGTAATTAAGTACATTCGAATTGGAATAATGGAGTTTGAACGAACGTTCGACGCATATCAAGATTTTGAATTCAGAACTCTTTTATTTTTTAATTTAAAATATCGAAACTCTAAAGAAAACTTTTTTCTTCTTTGTGATTCGTAGGCACTCACAGTATTAAAAACTTAAAATGTTTTCTGATAAACATTTTGAGATACTCGTAGATTACAAATCTTCATATAAAAGAAGGGTCGCAAGTAATGGATTCAATATTCAAGTCGGTGGTATAACAGATTCTATGTTTGTGTGCGATACGTCGAAAAGATTATAAGCCGGCGAATATTCATGAATCTTTCGCGAAGTTTCTTCAGAACAACACGGGAGCGGGGGCGAGGATTGTTTCAAAATAATGGTATTTATATGCTACATCGGTTTCAAGGGAAATCACTCCTTGAATTGTCCATAACGTCTGTATCAGACTCGTCTATGCCAAAACGGCGTAAGAGCCACTCATTTCGGCTGTTTTACGACGTTATTCCACGGAATGTTTCTGAATCCGATATTACTTAAGCTCGTATTGAAATTGGGGTGAGACGTCGAAGATTTGGCAGAATATTAAACATTCACGTTTATTAGTTTGTCCTCGACGTATTTGGTAGTCAAAACGGGGTAGTTTTCGATGGAAACTTGGAAAGTGTGTTAACGAGTTCAACCCTTAGAACGTAGTAGATTTTACTAATGGGGATTACATTTGGATTGTGCCGAAGTAACGTTCTTCTCTATTATAAGTATGAGTAGTTTCCAAGTGTAAAGAGGCGTAAATGCTTTGATATTTGACTGAAGTTTATCTCCCAAAATACATTTTAATGACGTAACTGATATGTACCCGGCTTGTCGAAACTACTTTTTTTAAAGTAGAATTTGATTATTTCACCGTAAATGATAATAATTTTATGATTAAAAAAACTTTAAGTTTAATTATTTCTGTTTATTATCAAAGAAGATCAAAGTAAACAGCTTCAAAGATTCAAAATAAAAAGTCAAGTGCAACTTCACTAAAAATAACAAAGGCATAACGTCAAAATGTTTCATTATTCCTCGTAAAATATTAACACAGCCCCCTATCCGTTCTAATAAGCTTCGTTCCAAACTTAAAAGCGGCACTTAGCGCAAAGAAAAAAAAACATAAAAGCAAAGAGGATCGATGCTGAAAAAAGAAGAAAATTGGTATCGTGTGATCTCGTCCTTCCACAGATAACTGGAGGCCTCACAAAGGCAGCTATCGGAAGGAAAACGAAAGGGTAATGCGGGCATAAGATGCGCATCGTCACACACGGCCTAATCACCCCACCCTCCCTACACCCCAACTTTTGCATATCGCCTAAATAGCCCCGGCTAGAGGCGAGCTCCGCAAATACGCGATATAATAAATGTGATTTTATCGTGGAACGGCGAATTTGTGATTTTTGCGTTTGCTTGTGAAGTTATTACATTTTGTGTGATTCTTGATTTTAGTAATTAGCATTTAAGTTTAACGTACATATTAATTTTAAGCTCTATGTCGTTAAAATACTTTCATTAGTAATTCAAACGTTAAATCTGTAATTTTCTATAGCGCTGTACAATAATCTTTTTGGTGGTTTCTGATTTCCATAACAAAGTAAAAAAGAGTTTAGAGCTACCTCTGTGATATCTATTTTTTATGTTGTAATTTTTTTAATACTTTTTAACATAATCGATATCATTTCCCGTCACTGCATTTGCATGTCACACACTATTACTACTTCGAGCCAACTCTTTGTACGAAAGGGGTGTACATTTTTGCTGCGGGATAAATTCTTCGATCTATTTGCGGTCCATTTTCTGATAGCCACACGAAATTCGACTTTAACCCCACGAGTTAGGGCTACAGCTGTTTTGTTGACTGTTTCTTTGTTTGGTATGACGTTTGAGGGATGTCTCCTCAAGTCTTAATTGTGCTCTGTTTCGTTATTGATTTTTTAATGTGTCGTCGTGTGTTATCTGTGGGGAAAGGGTTCGTATTCGTACTTCGAGGTTGTGAACCTTTTTTGTGACTTACAATTTGAATTAATAATTGACGTAAAGAGTAATTATTTTGAAAGGAAAATTACTTATCTAGGCAGAAGTACAATTAGAGCTCTCTAAAAGTTCTTTGGTACTTTGTGTGAAGACGGATTAGTAGTTGTAAAAAGAAGAAAATAAAGCTATAAATAAAAATCAATATATATATTTATTTATAACAGTATGATTTCATATCCATGTTAAACTATGTTTGAGCCATGATTGAATACGAATAATCACATATTAAAGTCACAGAAATTATCCCTACATTCGCCATAAAAAATAGCTTCATGTTCGTTTCATATTTACTCGCAATTAAAAGCCTAATAATAGTTTATAAATAAAATAACTCTTAGAGGAAGCAATAATAACCATTTATGTCTTACACTATACATTTGAGATATCTGTAAAATGTTTAATTTACAATACCAATCATAGAATCATTTGAGCAGAGCCGCCATGTTTGTTTGTACCTTTTTAATGCAACTAAAATAGTCCAAAGAGACCGCTCATCATAAGAATCTTGATTTAATTCCTTCCACTTTAATTCTACTAAAGAATATAATACTTGCAGATAGGTGATTTCATTTTATGTTTACTTAACTCGTTGTTGTTGCACGTAAAGAAAATGACCACTTGAGTAAATTCTCTAAAGAAGTTATATAGGCACTTAGTTTTTTTTTTTTAATATAATGTTATCTTTGTTGTCTTTATGACTTCTCAAAACAGTTTTTTTTATCTCGACTCACAAATTCTATACCCAAATTATAACGAATGTGATAACGAATGTACCAAAAATGTTTCATGAAACAGCTGATATTTTTTCGCGATATCAGAGTTGGTCTCATACTAAAAGTTGTTCAGTTTGATGGTCTGAAGAAACGGCTTTTCCCATTTTGGCTTCATTCATTAACACATTGTAGGTATACCATACTTTTAACATAATTCAAATTTATTTTTTTGGCACCAAGTAACTTAACTTAACTAAACTTACGTGTTAATTACATAAGCGATACTAATTTAATGTTCTAAAACAGCATTTCACAACCAGTATAATTTTGCTAATTTTAATTATTTTAAATGCAAACAACAAAGCTTAGACTTTACGTTTGTTTATCTACATAAATCTTGGTTTAATGTTTGTTTACCTAATAACCATTAACCACACGAACAGATGTCACTTCTGCACACTACTCTTTGCCCGTGATCTCAATCTCGCAGAATTATAATAATTGCAACAACATTAATAACTTCGCTTCATTACTTTTCCCGCGTCAGTGGTATTAAGAGGGCTCTCTAGAAATCGCTAGGTAGTCCATTTAAAAAAATCCAGTACGCAATTAATGTCAATTTTATTTATAATTGCACGTGAGTTTGTGGAAACGCAAGTTATGAGTAGCATGTTTGCGAATTAGTGCGGCGTGCCGCGTCTGCGATACTTCGCTATATTTAGTCTATGCCTAGTGTGTGCTATGCGCAGTATGTCAATATCAGATGCCTTAAAAATGGCGCGCTTTTAATTTGTCAGAGGAATTTCGTCTTTATGTCTTAAAGTTTTTTCATGGCAATGCAGTTGGATTATAGGCTTTTAATAGTTGCAAATTGTTTTAATAATTTGTTTAAAACATTAAACCTTTATGATTATTATGATTATGATTATTATGATTATGACTAGTAACCCTTATCGGGTTTTTTTGAGTATGATTAATTAATTGTATAGCGCTGTTTGGATTTGAAATGTTCTTTTAGATGTAAGTCAGTATCTATTTATTAAGCAAATATAACTATACTACAAAAATAAACTTTTTTTCCTTAATCATACTTACTCTTTTTTATATATGGTTGAGTGAATAAGGAGTTTTTATTTACGCCATCTTTGAATCAAATTAAAAGTTAAAAAAAAACTCTTTACTAAAACGCCTACACATACCAAGGTACACCCATCAGCCCAATTCAAAGAATAAACACAACAGACGGGCAATTACATTCTGTTGCACAATTAGGTGCACATTACAGCCTACAGCATAGTGATGTGTAACCTTCGAACAATAGTGATCTCGACTATTGCGATCATTGCTTCCCTAATTATGTGCTAAAGGGGCAAAGAGTAAGGCACAGAAGTGATACTTGATTGAATCACTGATCAATTTGTTTATTATCTTAGATTATTGCATTTTTTCATCTTTATTAAGTTGGATTTAAAATGAATTTGACTGAAGTACACTATGCAATTCTATTCCCTTTGTTTAGTTATTATTTGTTTATGAGAATTGGATACGCACTAGACAAAGCAATAATTTATGTTTAGTTTTTTTTAGTAGGTCACACTGTATCAGTGATTAAATTGACAATGACAGTGATCTGCTGCAACTTCACTCGATAATGTATGGAAAAGAGAGAATTTTACAGAATAAATAAAATATGTCATTTTTTACTGCAAGCGCTTCGAAGTTAGTCACTTGAGTTGTTCATTGTTAATTTAATCGCATTTTACTGATGAACTTATATTTCATAAGTTATTTTACCTATTAACTAAGCTTAATCTTAGGATCACCACCATGTCACAGACAAAAGGGTACAAGAAAAATTTCGCATTCAATATTTGTGCTCGTTTCAAGCGCAGTTCACAGGCAGTTCCCCTTCTTCATTCTATTTGCCCAACTCCTTAATGCTTTATTTCGTCTGTATGCTTAGTCTAATTAGAAAACTCCGCTTCGACTAATGACTGATATCGAATTTTGTCGCTCTTTCTACCCGTCTGTGTTAGGAATGTATGACACTAATGCAATTAACGCGTTAAGTGATTAAGCAATCGCCTACTCATAATCCCGATCCATTCGAAACATATTCCAAATTCAAAATTTGAAATGTTTAATGACGCCTCTTTTACGACCGATGTAATCTATGACGTATTCCATAAAAAAATACAGAAACTTTTCGAACGCACGTCAAACCGATTTCAAACACTTCAAAAATAGCGCCAAACTCCTCGCCTAAAAAAAGTTGAAGCACGCCCGCCCCGTATCAAAGTCGAAAACTTGATAACAGACAAAATAAAAACATCTGAAACGTGAACGATCGCTCACGCGTGCACCGATGACTTCCCCGCTCGAAGCGTTCCGATCCGGAACACGTCTCGGGGCATGTTCCGATCTCGGAAGCGTTCCGGAGATTGACGAAATTACAGCCCGTTGTAAGACGACGAAAGGGTGGGCTCTCAAGATTTCACTGCTGTTTGTGATGGGTACATGTGTTCGAATTTTGAAATCAAATTTCGAACACTGCTGAATGAGACATTCTACCTTTTGTATACCGAGGAGTGATAGTGTTTTGTTTTATTTTTTTATTCAAATGCATTGGCATTGTAAAAAGTGTTACAAAAGTAATAAAAACTGAAACCCTAATAATTAAGAATGATTTACCGAAGCTTTGCAACTCCATTTTCTTTCAAAAAACCGTTGTGTTTAGCAGCTATCTACTTCCGACTTTTTAAAAATAACCGCTGAAATATAGCAACGCCATTGCTATTTGGCCCAAAAAGAAATTCGCGCGAACAAAGCGTTGTCTGTAGGTTGGAACTAAATTAAAATAATTATCTAGATTGCAGTTTTGGCCGAATGCAAGGCCGGATCGGCTGTATCAGCTATTCTATAGTGCAACTGTATTGGTCCGTGAGGTTTAATTTAAAAGCTCCGTGGAATAGCTTTTCTGGTTCATTCCATTCTATATAAAATGGGTGGAGTATTTTTTAAAAAAAAAAAGTGGAAAATATTGGTGTCGATTAGATTGGGAACGACTTAACTAAAGTGGTGGACAGATAATTAAAGACACCAGTCGATTTTCATATACAAACGAGGTAACTTTTAATTTTTGGTTCTCCACTAAGAATAGACCTAGCTGTGATCTGATGATGACCGTCCAATGGAGGAGATTCAGATCGCTATACACACCCAACTGATCTGTTCAGCATTCTACTAGATGTACTTGACATCTTGTTATGTAATCAATATAATGCATTAAACATATAATTTCTTGACTGTGTGAAAAGCTATTAAATAAGTCTTTATACAAAATTGTAACTTTCATTAAACTTAAAAAGTTGTAAATTGAACTCTAACCTTTTATAACATCCGCAGTCACAACAGCGACCTCGAATATGAGTTTTAATTGCACCAAAGTGCAATATTTCAGTCCGTGCACTTTTTTCCGGCCGTTATTCAAACGCAATCTAACGTTGATATCTTGGTGATGCATGGGCCCAACGAACGCTAAGAATGTCCGACTTTCGGGAAACTTTCCTATCCGAAAGGAAAAAAGGAAAAATACCAAGTTTTCCGGAAACGGTGCAACGTCAATCCGGCTAATTGGCTCATTTAAATATGGCGTGCGGCTGCACATCACTATTTTCGGCCGTTATTGTTAAACAATTGGAGCACTTCATTATGAAATTGCTTCTAGTACTTTTACATATTTTTAACCCCCGACGAAAAATTAGGGGTGTTATAAGTTTTTATTTTATTTTAGTTTTTTTATTCAAAAGCTGGTAACTTGTGCTTTGAAAGTTATTACGGAGAACTGTTTTTGGATGAGTATCCAGCAACTTATTGGCATATAAATCGCTGACGCAATCGATTCACACGTAGTCCTTTTTCATAAAAATACATAGCCTTAATTTATCATAAACTTTAACTACAGCTCCCTAAATATTTATTAGAATACCTATGACTACAGAAAAAAATCTAAAAAAACATGTTCAACACACAAACAACTACCTATCTCATGTTTTGGTCAACTTCAACTACTCCTCATTGATAAAATAAGGAATACTATTTATAGACATTTCAATACCGGTTTTGAAAAAGTTCGCAAAAATACCGGTATCCCGGTATTAGAAACCTTAATAATTATACAACTCGGAGTGAACTAGACCCATTATCCATTATCAATAGATAATACTACGTAAAATTAAAAATACAAATCAATAATCCGCAAGTATTGCTACGGAAACGTAGCATAGGGCATCTCGTAGCACCGTAGCGGTAAGTTATATGCTACGAGATTCGATATTAAACTTTTTATAATGTTTTAGAAGTTACTGCTTATTTATTACGCATGTTTGTACACTGTTTTGATTAACATGTTTTTAATTTATGTGATATTAATTATAGTGTATTTAGTATGTATGTGTTTCCAATATTATATTATTGCTAAAATGTGTTTTTGTATATTAGTTCATTTGTTTGTTTGGTACGCTTTAAGTACTCAAGCGATCATCGTGAAAATTTGCATACACGTTTTAAAGGGTACAAAGAAGGACATAGTGTCCAAAGGTATTAAAAAATCTGTCCACGCAAAAGAAATCGCGGGTGACCGCTCTAGCTTAATAATACGCTTGATATAATAGTGAGGTAAAAACTAAAACTGTTATGGAAGTAATCACCGCAACATAGAAGTTGTCTATTCGTTTTATAACTGGTTACGATAGACAAGCAATAAATGAGCTTCCACAACTTATAATTGCTTCATTTCGCAACTAGCAGACACACAGTTGCGCTGCCCTGTTGATGCGCGGACATTCTATTGATGACGTTTGTATTGTTTGTGGTTTGTTTTAAATTGTGTAAGGTATCTATTTTGTATAGGGTCCTATTTAATAAATGTGTCAATTTCTCACATGTCATAACAATTTCATAACCATAGCGTCAACCAATTAGAAAATAGAACAAACTACTCATAGCTACACCGCAATGTAAACCAAATTGTTGTGAAAATTGACAAGTGGTCACGTTTTTAAATAGGGCCAAGTTTAAGTTAAATAGTGTGATCTAAATTCATAAATTTAATATGAATTATTCGAACTTTTTAAGTAGCAAATACTCTTTGTGTGCATTTAAAAAGTTAAACTAAAATTAACTGATTGCCATAATTTAAATGATACAGTCTGCGGTGTATCAGAACGCTGACAATAAAGTGCATAGACAAGTACCCGTCAGTTTTTGCCGCGCTTCAACGTCACACGACACATTTGCAAATGTCAAAACAATACGCGCGTCAAATATTGAACCTTATATCAACCAGTTAACATAAAAATTAGCGTTTACAAACCGCTCGCGCTCTATTAATTTTTATCATTTGCATAGCGCACCGTCGATCCCACCTGATTGATGTCATGACTTTTATTGTCAATCACATTCGTTTGCAAAAGCACTCCAATGATAGCCTGAATATTTATGAATTGCCCACGTAGCGGTTGTCACGACAATCGTTAAAACGGCCAATGAAAACGGCATTTTAATTCCGATAGACGCGAATGTCACAACGCCGGCCAGAAGCGAGATCTCTTTTTGCGAAACTGCACAGAAAACTCGAGTCCGCCTGCTCAATCATTCACGTCATTTATCATTTCTGGCTGAAATGAAACGGGATGCGTCAAACTAGACAGTCGCGATAGATACGTTAAAAAAAGAAAACTGCAAAACTGCGAGTTTCCCGGCCGTAGATGGTGGCAACGTCTTTTTGTTTCATTCAGTTGGTAGCGTCGATTTCGCCGTTTGAATTTGGAGATGAGTTGGGCCCTCCGGCCCACATTTCCCGCGCTTAATAACGGCCTCCACCGATCCGCACTGGGCGACCTCATGTTTGACCAGTTTGACAGATCGCCGACATGAATTCAACTTTCTGACGGCAAAATGGCGTATTATGCCTTTTTATTCGTCCACTTGTCTTTCATCACTTCTTTTGTGATTGAGCTCTGTGCGAATTTGTGACAATGCATTGTCAGAGAGAATTGGTTCAGTTTTGTTACTTTATTAGTTGGCGAAAGACTATTGCCTTTGACGGCCCATCATTCCATTGTTTAGTTTTTTGATTTGAATCGTTTCGAAATTTTCTGTTTATTGTCGTGTTTCGTAAACCGGAACCAACAAAATTATATTTATTGCATATTTGAATCAAAAGCAGGACGATTAAATAATCTTTTTATGGCTTTGATTAGTTGACAAAGGAATCAAATCTACACAGTTTTCCCTTTTGATATACAACCTTTATCAATCGCAAAAACTCGAAGCGACACGCAACACAAACAAGTGACACTCGGGCGCAATCTAGGAGGAATATCGTACGAAATGAACGCAAATCGGCGCGCAAAAAAAACTAAAAAAGGCGGGAAAAAAACGAGAGCTTGCGGGCAAGTTATTGCGGACTCGGTTTAATCTCACCGTATGAAGATCGGGGTTCTTGAATAGATAGATACGTCCGTCAATATGATTCTTGGGAAATTAAACATGTGCCTCCAATATCTCTTTGTCAGTTCTTAGCGATTGTATCTCTGGGGTATTATAAGATTTTGTTGTATCTAATAGGATTACTGGCATTGACATTGGCCATTGACTATTCTGAAAATGGTTACGTTTAGAAAATACACCTTTAATAAGGAACACCACTACCTTGCTATAATCCTTATGAAATTACGTAACTAAAGAAAATAGACAGTGCAGTATTTAATCTATGCTATTTTAAAACTATAAACCAAAGCAGTTTTCTCACAAGGCGCAGTACGCAATCGAACAAACTTGATAAAGTACCGGAGACACACGAACAATTTATGGGAACACCACCTCCGACTATTTGCATTTTCCTATGGGGGACATCGGGCTTCGAAAAGAATGTAAATGTATGGAAAAATATTATCTAAACAGCCACTTTGAAAGAAAGAGGTGCCGTCTCCGCGCACCTTTATTTATGTGAAAATTCAAATGGAATATACGTCCTTGTTTTAAACAGATATTTAAAATCTTACCTTGCAAACTTTGAAAAATATTAAATTAATCACTGTGAAGCACGTTTACTTCTCCATTTTTAAATAAACAATGAAGATAATAATTTGAAAATGGAACAGCATCTAAAAACCATTCGAATACGATCTTCATTTGTCTTGTCACAAACGATAGCAATATCACATTCGAATTTTGATCGTCTTCTGTTCCCAATTACCGTGTCGGACACAAGTTGGCTATAGACCGGCGGCGTGACCCTCGACATCCCCAAATGATCTCTAAAATAAAGAGGGATGCTACTCCATTGTCACACGTCGGTGGCCACCCGTGCGCCCAAAAAGGTTGTAATTAAACTAAAAATGCGGTGTGGACTTCAATAAAAAGCTGTGACTGTGACGGCTCGTGGTCGGAAACATAATTGTCCATAGTATAATGATTGTAGGTAATTGTCGGGTCACCCTTTAACCCTATCGTGAAGAAAGCCCTTGAGCCGGAGTGTGTGAAAAGGGTTAGCGATTTAGTGAAGTTACGTGAAGTTGGTCAATGTAATTGTTAAGCTGTTTTGGACCTGGTGAATTTAAAATTCAAGCAAGGATAGCAATATCAAACATGCAGGTCAAATCAATTCAAAAGTAAAATAGGAGAAAATTGATATCCACCTACGATTTTTTTATAAAAACATTATTGCAACATTGTTTTTGTTTTGTATTTACCCAGGTTATATTTGATTTAGCAACATTGTTGCTTAGCTTATAATTATTATTTCACTGCGTGTTCTGGTCCGGATAGTTTTATTACGAAGTCGTCTTCAGTGTACCGAAGCGCGTCTGATCTTATAGATATTATTCACTAGGTATTGATACACATTTGATCATTAACATTTCTAAACACTACGTACAACGTGTTCATGAATGAACACAAAATAGGAAAACTGTTTCTTCGGACTGAACATTAAACTGAACAATATTTTCTTTGGAACCAGGGGTGGAATTGCGTAAGGTAATCGTATTCATTTGACAGTTCATATCGTATTCCATCGGCTGCAATTTGTATGGGATGACATACAGTGGTGGCCATATAATTAAGGACACCAGCTGATTTTCATACAAACGAGGTAACTTTGAAGCCATAGTTCTCCGCCAAGGATTGACCTAGCTGTGACCTGATGATGGCCATCTAGGGAGTGAATGGAGGAGATTCAGATCGCTATACACACCCAACTGATCTGATCAGCATTTTAAGATATATAAGGATCTGAGTTTTCAGTTTCAGGATTTCCATACATTTTTATACGTATTTCGCTGTATTTTTAAACACATCCTTATATCTCTTAGAATGCTGGTCAGATGAGTTAGGTGTGTAGAACGATCTGAAGCTCCTCCATTCACTCCCTGGATGGCCATCATCAGGTCACAGCTAGGTCAATCCTTGGCGGAGAACTATGGCTTCAAAGTTACCTCGTTTGTATGAAAATCAGCTGGTGTCTTTAATTATCGGCACACCACTATATATTATGGTACAATATGAACTGTCAAATGAATACGATTGACTTTACGCAATCACCTAGCAAGACTGAAATCGCGAAAAAAAACAAGGGTGTTTCATACAAAAATTAATAAAGAAAATATCAAAATGTATGTTTTTTTTTTCGCGATTTCAGACTTGGTCCCGTAGTAAAAGTTGTTCGGTTTATTGGTCCGAATAATAGATTTTCCCATTTTGGGTTTGTTCATTAACACGTTGTATAAATGTGTGTTTATAACGAGAAAACCTTAATTTAAAGATTTCCTGTCCTCTGAAATATGCCTTAAAATTGTACTGTGTATGTGACGAGAAGACACTATTCAATTTTCCATATTCATAATAAAAAATTGTTTCAAGGATTTTGTTTTTTTTATTTCCGCTACCGCTTATGCTCTAAGCCCTGCATCTAACGGTGGTCCGAGCGGGTTGAATTAAGACAATAATTGCTCCGGGCGCTGGACGTTTCGTTTTGGGTAATACTTTTTATGGCATCCACTGTACACTGTATTGGTGCGTTTAGTTGTGTTAGCAATTTTGTTGTAATCATTTCGGTTTTGGCGAGTGCGATCGTAAATGTTAAGCAACTTTGGTAGCGTCTGGGAAAAAGATGGGTGACCTGAAAAAAAAGAAACGTTGAAATACTAATTAAGTTTAAATTTAAGAAGTTAATCTCCTATTTTTAAAGTTACAGTTATACAGGGTTATTTGTAAAACACCAACAACCTCGCAGGAGTAGATTACCAACATTGTTAAATTAAACATTACCAACAACAACGTTTGTTGTACGACTTTCCGAAAAACACAAAAAAATATATCGACTTTTCATACAAAACTCGATCAGATCATCTGTTTTTTTTCTCCAACAATCTACAATGAGATCTTAAATTCTAAGAGCACAGCTAAATATTTACATAAGATTGCGAGAGAACAGCCCCCTAGCCAAAGTAACATTTGCAAATTTTCGTTATCGCTTCGCTTCGAAACATGTATGGATTTGACGTTTTAAAATTCGATTGTTAACGAAACCTTATGTCAATCCCATACATGTGTCGAAAGCGAAGCGATAACGAAGATTTGCCAATGTTACTTTGGTTAGGCCCTCAGCCTGCCTAGCATGACCGATTTATATCGCGTGATACAGTGTTTTATCACGTTTAACTGTCAAAAGAACAGAGGAATTTGACAGTTCAGTGTCGATAAAATGCTATATCACGCGATATAAATCGGTCATGCTAGGCAGGCAGGTGTCTAAACTAAGCAAGGCTTGTGTCTCAGTGCACCAGTACCATGAGATACACTACAATGTTTTAATTATGAAAACTTCAGGTTTAATATTATAACTAGTCGATTTTATTCTTTTTCGGAAAAGTCGTAGAACGAACGTTGTTGTTTATATACGTAGTGATTACTTGCTCAGTAGTTTATATGTTAGTAACTACTCCTGCGAGGTTGTTGGTGTTTTGCAAATAATAACCCTAATAACAATTAACAATATCTGATTATAATTTGTTGCTCAGAATAGAGCATGACTTTTTTAATTAGTACCAATAACTTTTAATAAAGGTTTGAGATCAGCCTTAACTTTTAAACTCTATTCTTATAATATTATTTACTACAAGATCTGCTTAGATAGAATCTTCAATTACAAGAATTATCGTTTAAAATCAAAGTCAAATAAAAAAATATTGTAAAAATATTACATTGTGGAGCTCGGTGGCGCAGTGGTTTAGCGCCTGGCCCAGCGATTGCGGATGTTAAGCAACGTTTGCAAGGGTCGGTCATGAGATGGGTGACCAAAAATTTATTATCTCGAGCTCCTCTGTGCTTCGAAAGGCACGTTAAGCCGTTGGTCCCGGCTGCATTTGCAGTCGTTGACACCCACCAATCCGCATTGGGCCCGCGTGGAGGGTTATGGCCCATCCTCCTTACCACCCATAAGGAAGGCCTGTGCCCCATCAGTGGGGACATCAAAAATGGCTGATAGACAAGTATACATTCTCATTATTAACTTAATTACTATAGCTTTGACTATAACTACATTAGCCTTTTTGTTTAGTCATCCCGTGACCACGGCCAAAAGTCAAAGTCATAAATAGCTTTATTCAAATAAACTTAATTATTAAGTACTTTTGAATCGTCTATATTTTCCTACCACCCGTTCCAGACTTTTTTAACTGACAAGAAAAACGGGCGCAAGAAACTTATCAGCTTTAACAGTAATAAGTAACGATATTTACAAACTTAAATATATCGTTACCAGATAATTACAACAGGGTGAAAGGTGACGAAACGTCGGGAAATCAAAAAACCAATAAATATAAACTAAATAATTTAAAAATAACACCTGAATTAATAATATACGCGCTCCGTAAAAAAGTGTTTTATAACTACAATTTCAAAACCAAGTTTTTTTATTATTTTAGTATTACAGTCTTCCATTACCTATAACACTTTGCAAGTCCAAGCCTACAACTTTTTTTTTCATCTACCGACAAACATTCAAGGCCCCATCACACACATTATATCCAAAGATATCGATGTCAAGGCACCATTATAAACCTTAACAACAAGAGTTAAAGTGCAATTCGCTGTCAATATTATAAACTCTATTTTCTGGGCGGTAAGACTTTTTAACGACCTCTACGCGAAAATCTAAGAGCTGTCATTATTTCTGACGTCACCGTTAAAAAAAACGCAATAAACCAAACCAATCATTAATCTTTTTAATTGGCGCTACTGAAAATTAGAAGTAAGTTTAGCTCGTAATAATATCTATTAAAAGTAATTCTGTCGGCCGACAAAAAATACGAAGACATAAACGCCATATTACCTCTAATTAGCTGTCAAAATAGAAATCGTAAATATTAAATTACATGAGTCATGTTATGACGTTTTTCGACTGCGTTTAGTAAAACTCGTTACCACGTAGTACCCTACCCATTGTAGTATTCTACAATGCGATTAAATTTACAATAAACAGTGATATTTTAATCTGTAAAATTTTCTTTTTGCCATAAATTATAGAGTGAAGTTGCAGCGAATCACTGTATATTGTCAATTTAATCTCATTGTACTTACCAGGGGCCCTACCGCCTAACTTACATGGCTATCGTAATCACTTTCATTTGACAGATTCAATTCAATTCAATTCATTTATTTGCATTAAATAGGGTACAATTTTTATGACTTTGTAGGTGTTATACAACTGGGTAGAACTTATGCCTATTTAACTATATCATTTCATAGCATGCAAATTAGTAATAAAACCGTTTATAATAATGATGGATGTGATACATTGCTACTTCTATTTGAAAAGATTTTATTTGTGCCCAAAAAGAAGTAGCAATGTGTCACATCCATCTGTCAAATGAAAGCGATTATGATAAGGGCCCATTGACCTCATAGAAAAAAAAATCTTCAGGTCAGTGTAAGGGCCCCATAGTCGTCGACATTTGAAAATTTAAATTTGGAACGCTTATTCGAATATTATTTTTTAAGCCTACGAGTACACCAAGTTACCTACATCCATCCAACCAACTGATGTAAATATACTAGATCAGTCACCAACCAACACACATTAGAAATGACCAGACTATGACTTTGGCCATTTAGGTGCAGAAAATACATGACGTGTATTTAGGTCCATCACAATTTTCCAAAGATTTAATGTATTTTGCAAATGTATTGAGTAAGAAGATTCTCTTCGTGTCTGTATTTTAAGACTAAGTAATAACCTAAGACAATTCGAAATCTGAACTAGAGCCTTTGCGACATCTACTATAGGTATGGTATTATTAAAAATTACGAAATGGCTTATGCTAAATATAATTTCACTTTTTCAGTACAACCAAGTCCACTATCACGTGTAGTGACGTGAAAAACCACCATTATAATTTTCGCAAAAATAAATGACGATCATCTGTTCTTAATTTGAAAAACGATGGCGGGCAAACAATTGCCGATCGGCGCGCGCTCAATATAAAAATGGCGCGCAACAAGTGAGCGAAGGCACACCGCGTGATTTCCGCTGTATCTATCTTCGGATACGTATCTTCGCGGTCGACCGACCACCGCCCCACCTGGCCATCACAATTGATATCTTCCGAAGGCCAGCAAATAACAGCTTGCCACCAACAAGGTTGAATGCCGAGCGATCGGACCATAGACTATAGATTGCGATTGAAGGAAAATTAAGTGTCATAATAGTTTCTTTTGTCGGAATTTTATATCCAAACTTTATTGAGGGTCAAATGCAACATGATGAAATGCAATGCAACCAAATTTCTCAATTTCTTTAATATTATGTTAAATTTGCAAAAATGCGTTACCTAAATCATTAACATACAGATGTAAGGTATATGGTTTAAAGAACACTACCAGTAATAAATAATCGCATAGTGATAATGAACAATATCAACATTTAGCATCAACTTTGTTAACTCTATGGTTCATACGTGTTCCTTTTATGAATAGTCGAACGGAAATGCCAAGTGAATTGCAGTTTTTGTTCTGTCCCATTAGCGTACGGTGATATCGTTATGCTCATTAAGTATCATTCTAATTTTGAACTGTCAATAGGTAAGCATTTTTTGTTTGTAGGAGGATTTAACGCCGTTTACCTCTACACAATGATTAACACTTTCTCACATATAACTCATCTGCAAACCTGTTTATAATCACTGGCAGGTTACAATGAAGAAAGAACGCAATCATTCGATTTTTGAAATTTTCAAGGTGGTCTGCGAATCGACAACTCATTTTAGTTCGACATAAATATTTTAATCCTTTTTAGTGAAATTTTTATCGCATACTCATGTTAATTTAAACATGTTTGTTGAGCAGTAAATTTAATACCTGTCAGCGTCAACGAGCGATTGTTTGCCGTTCGGGTATCTTTTATAAGTAAAATGTTATCGCTTGTATCAAATTAAAGAAATAATACCATTGTAAACTAATCATCTTTATCTCGATACCGCAGTGTTTTTCACTGAAACTGACGCATTTGGCTGTACCTAATTAGATATAATTAATATTTAGTACTTAAGCAATACAATGGGGTTTCTGCTGTTTTATTATTGGATTTTCCGATTAAAACATTATTACTATGAATTAATTTAAAGTGATAAGATTTAACAATAATTTAAGACAACGCAGTAATATTTTTGCCGTTCAGAAAAATGAATCGCACATATTACTTCGTTCATTTGATGAGGAAAACGAGGGTTGCGAATTTTTACTCAACTTTTACAAAGCAAGTGCTCGTAAAGTGCAGTGCAATAAGAATTTATTGTTTGTACAAAATATTAACAAACTTAACACCAAATAAGGTTTTTATCTTCTTTCACCAACTTTTTATAAACTATAGATCTACCGACATAAATTGTTGGCCCGAAACACTGATCAAACATTGGAAAATTCTGCCCATAAACTCATAATTAACCACTTATCATCTGCTGGGGAACAAGCCTATACCCTTATGGGTGGGTAAGAAGGATCATGGGTCATTATCCACCACACGGGCCCAACCCAATGCGGATCGGTGGATGTAGAACTGCAGATACAGCCGGGACCAACGATACATTTTAAGACAAACTCGCTATCTTTCGTTACGTCCCTAGCGATAGCGATAGTTTTGTTGAGAGGCTAAGCGCTGTGCCATCGAACTCAAAACCCATAAATAATCACACACTATTGTTTAACAAGTGTCAAAAACTCAAAACCAATAATTTATGAATAATCAACCTCTTTGTCCACAGATAGCACAACTAGTAGATGACGTAAGAAGGTTGCAAGCGTCGCTGTCAGCGCTACAGGAAGCGCACGCGCAGCAGCTGCAGCGGCTAGAAGAGCGGCTCGACGAGAAAAAACAGCACATCGCGCGCCTCGAGGCGAGGCTCGACACGCAGCGCGACTACGATGACATCAAGCGGGAAATCAGGTGCGTTAGGTACCTAACTTATTCTTATTTCAAATTTCGAACATGTTCTTTATTTCCAAATTTCGAACATGTTCTTTATTTCCGCCTAGAAGTAGAAACGAGGCTCGACACGCAGCGCGACTACGATGACATCAAGCGGGAAATCAGGTGCGTTAGGTACCTGACTTATTCTTATTTCAAATTTCGAACATGTTCTTTATTTAAAGAAACGAGGCTCGACACGCAGCGCGACTACGATGATACAAGCGGGAAATCAGGTGCGTTAGGTACCTGACTTATTCTTATTTCAAATTTCGAACATGTTCTTTATTTCCGCCTAGAAGTAGAAGCAAGGCTCTATACACGCAGCTTGACTACAATGCGATTAATTTACACAATGTTCGACAAAAGTGACCAACTTCAGAGCGCTTGCGGTACAAAACGACGTACCTATTTTAATCTGTAAATTTACCTTTGCCATACATTCTCGAGTGAAGTTGCAGCGGATCACTGTCTATTTTGAATTTAATCGCATTGTACGATGACATATCAAGCGGAAAATCAGGTGCGCGAATCTGAATTCAAATTTCGAAAAACATGGTGACGTCCGTCTTTGAAACACAACATTTTATTCTGGTATTTTTCTTTTTTTCCAATAAGTGATCATCATCATCATATCAGCTGGTGGACACCCACTGCTGGGTATAGGCCTCCCCCAAGGATCTCCACGGCGATCGGTCCTGCTTGGCCCGCATCCAGCGGCTTCCCGCGACCTCCACCCTCACGTCGGTCCACCTTGTCGGGGGCCTACCCACCGAGCGTCGCCCGGTACGCGATCACCATTCTAGAACTTTTCCGCCCCAATGGCCATCGGTTCTCCTCGCTATGTGTCCCGCCCACTGCCACTTCAGCTGAGCAATCCTTCGAGCGATGTCGGTTAGTTTAGTTCTCCTACGAATCTCCTCATTTCTGATTCGATCATGCAGGGAAACGCCAAACATGGCTCTCTCATTGCACGCTGACCCATAGTTAGCCTACACGTTTCACTGCCGTAACTGGCAACACACTGGCAACAAAAAAGTGATCAACCTTTTATATTTGGCCATAATTTTGGTTCTGTGCCCACTATAGCACGGAAAACTATCAAGTGCAAATAAAATTCGTTTCGATAGAGAATAAATGTCAAATTTTTGTTTTAGAAATCTTAGTTCATTCGTTTTTCAGTCATTTTCTTCTCCATACGCCGGATTTAGTTCTATTTTCGTCCTACGCGTAAGAAAGTGACTTTTATTAGAAAGAAAATTAGTTTATATTATTTATGTAGATAAAGCGATGCAATGGCGCCACGTTATCGTACGCGGGAAGGGTCAGCAAATATTGTCACTGTGAAAGCTGTTGGCTCAGATTATAAAGTGAAATAATTATTTCCTTACTTTATTGTTGAAGGGTGTGAACCTTTGTTATCTATGATGATTAATAAACGTTTCGTAATTTAAAACTTACTAAGTACTTTGGGAACACTTTCTGATAAGAAAATTATCAAAATTTTAGGTGACTTTTATTTTTTCATAATGTCAACCTGTCATAATTAGGAACTTTTCATTAACAAAACAAGGCTTGTAAAAAATGCACAGGCCTTCCTTATGGGTGGATAAAGAGGTTGGGCCATAACCCACCACACAGGCCCAATGCGGATAATACAGCCGGGACCAACTACTTAACGTGCCTTCCGAAGCACGGAGTAACTCGAGATAATAAATTTTCGGTCACCCATCTCATGATCGACCCTTGCTAAAGTTGCTTAACCTCCGCAATCGCAGGGTCAGGCGCTAAACCACTGCGCCACCGAGCTCCTCATGATGACATTACTCAACCCTTATTAGTTAGAAACCGTCTTAGTGTAATCATGTCGCAGCTTTTACAAACAATAAACATAATGACTCTACATACAAGTAAATACTATTGTATTGTGTCACTGGCTTCAGCCTTGCTCTACGGGCCTTCGACCAGGCTCAAGGCCCACGCATCATGTTTCCCAACAAGCAAACAGAGCAATCTCTACAAACAGGTGAACGAACTCTGATAGCACCTTATCTATGATTAACACGTGCTCTGATCATTTTTATGCACTACCAACTAGGAATGCATTTTGAAATTATTCTCTTTCTACCTAATCTGTGGGAATCACCGTGGCTGTAAATTATTACTTTGCCTCTCAATCGCCAAACGCGGTTAGGAATTTCGTGGAATACTCATTACAAACTACAAACACGGTTCTCAAAACACTTCAAATATTCACTTTAAAAAGTCACAAAGAAACGTCTCAATCGACCCAACACATAAAACCCGACAATGACGACTTTAAAAGGAGTTTAAAGGATGTGGCATTCAAACAAAACAAGAGTAATTAACTTACTGTCGGTACGGGCAAGCTGTGAAAACATTATACTTGAACGTTCGTCATTCGATTTTTAAAAATAACATTGGATTTATTTTTTTAACTTTAAAGCTATTCTTTTGTTCTTTTTTCGAATTTAGAGTCAATATTTTCTTTAAAAAGTTTGTCATCGAATTACCTAGGTACGCTACGTGCTAATTTTGATCCTGCAATGCAGACAGTGTTGTGACGTAGTATCGTTTTCTTAGATATTGGCTGTATTTACTAATAAAATCTCGATGTTTTCGCGGCGGTCCTACTAATGTCACTCCCACAGAATACTCGCATCTACTCGCTAAACGATTCGAGATACGGAATTTAGCACCCACCCCCGAGTTTGAACAATGTATTGATACAGAAATCGCTCCCTGAGAACGTTTAGCGACGTATTCTTTTTTCAAATTTCCTGCCATCAGTGGGAAATATAAATAAGTTTATCGCTCTCAAAACTTTTTTCCAGAACGACAAAATGTAGCGTTTGGTTATCGTTATCAATTTCGAAATTAATGAAGGAAACGGAAACGTTATCTAAAGAAATCAGGAACCAATTGACACACTTTTTTCTTTTCGATGAAAATAGATTAGTTGTAAACATAGATATAATAAAGTTATACTCCTCACATTGTTACGGAAGAGATCAGTCAACATCCTTGCGCAAGTCGATGATAGATCACATGAAAATTCACTGATAAAAACTATTAGCTCAAAGGTATTGGGGACAATGTTCGATAACAGCACAACACTAGTGAAGGGACTGCGTTTTTAAAAAGCAATTAATTTAAATTTGAAAATAGAATGACAACTAAAAATAGAATTAATTAAAAATTGAAAAAGGTTTCCTTTGCTGGACAAACAACAATTTTTGAATTTGAAAATCGAACGCCTTTTTTATTCTTAAGACGAAGACGTTCTCTTTATTCAGTTGCAACCAACGAGAAGCTATTATGATAATAGAATCCACATAGAAATGAAGCGTGTCATAATGACGCGCGTACGCGTCTTCATTACCGCTATAATTAACACATCAATGGGCTATATATAACAATGACAACTCCACAGCCGGTAACTCAATGTTTTCCATAGTTTAATGTGTTATTTTTACCAATATGGCGACCGATGGCGGCCCGTTTGATCTCCATCAAAGGGTATCGTCAAAGCGCCGACTTGTCATGACATAAAATAAAGCTTATACAACACTGTCAACGGTTCGGTCGTTAACGGTTATTTTAATATCGATCTATTGATTCCATCACCGGATATTGATTTCAAAGAAAATCTTGACTTTAAACCTCTTTCTATAAAGGGAATACAAACAGATCCACAAGTTAATACTTTCTAACAGAAATCATTATTTCATTTTCGACAAACGGCACTCAATTACAGACTTGCCTATGCCTCAAATCCAAGAACAACCCCCAGTCCAAATCGGTGACTCAGAGCAAAGAAATATGATCGGCTCACACGACACGCTGATAGAAAAATAAACGTACACAATAGAAAATGGCCGCCGCCGTTCCAATTATTGCGAGAAGCACGCAACGCCCCGACATTTGTGGATTCCCATGATCAGTATTTTCGCCTCTGATTCTTTCCTAATCCTATTTAAGATGGGACGATCCGGTAACGGAAATAAGCCATCAAACGGAATAAGGAAAAAATATTGTTAATTATGTAATAAAAGCCTGATGGTTAGGGATTTCGTGGACAGTAATTAGGGCTATGTCACACTTGCCAGAATTATTTAAATTTAGAACGACTCTCATCAACTTTTAAATAGAAAAATTCTATATCAGACTAGATTGGGCTGTGTTGTTTAGGTATATACGGAAATTAAAAAGTTGACCCATTATTTAATTGAACTAGTAAGTTTTCGTTCCACGCAGAATACAGCACACTATATGAACGTAAACAGTTGAAAGCACCTGTAGCGGTTTATTGCTTATTTATTCCGCTCCTAAACTCCGGATTAAGTTATAGCCAGCCTCCGAAGATTAAACCTTAATAGGGGGTGGAATAGATTGATTTCAGACGATACCGACCCAAAGCTCTACTTAAACCCGCCATGTTTGGCTTCTGATTAATTTCCAAATTTGAATTTCGAATTCTGAACTCTCCTCTCAGTTCGAATTTTAAACTGATAACTGTAAAGCGAGAACATCTAATTGATGCAACTTTAGTTTTAGACAAATCTTTGTACGCTTCTGTGTGCCAGTATTTAATGATTTAACAATTAGTTTGCCTTGCCCATTAGCAAGTACCTAACTTCACGTAGGTATGGGAAGTGTGAATTAAATGATAATTCCACCTCTTTTGAATAAATCTAACAAGTTTACGTCAACCTACAGTTGCCTACCATTTAACACGTCCATGATCATCTTTGCCTTGTCTATAAAAACATCATCAAGATGCAGCAATTCGAATGTAAATAGACAACAATGTTTGCTTACACAGTATATGTGGCCATGTGACAGTTTTACATGCGTTATTCAAATCAGTTAAAACTTTATCTGGTCGCCACAAACGAAAATAAACAATGTTGACTCTTTTTCGAAATTAAAAAAGGCAAATAGGGAATAGGCTTCGCTTATCTCTGTTTAATTAGCTTCTAAGCACACGTGATTTACATATTTCCAGAGCAATCCAAACAACAGCCGCGTTCTATACGTTACAAGGAACCACATATTTATCCTATATATCAATACGAGAGGTCCTATCGTGGACACCTGTCTCCATTTACTTAGGCGGTGTTTAACTTACATTTAACATAAGTTTAGCCTAACACTGTCACACACAAATTATCAACTAATTTACGCTCTACGGTTTTTTGACGCCATAAAAAGAATACTCGACCCTAAGCTTTTTATAATGTTGACGCAGCGCGTTCAAACGTTTGAGCAACACGAAAATTCCGAAAAATCCGTTTCGGTCAACATTTGGTTTTTAAGAACTGTCCAATGGAGATTTGAAATTGGAACGCGGACGTAGCACGTGAATGGCCGGCGAGGCGTAACGTATTGACCGATCGATCGGCTCGTGATTGGTCACCGGCGAGCTGGGCGGGGCCACGCTATCGACGGCCGATCGTTCACTGATAACTACTCATCGTTATCATTGTTCCAAATTCAAATTTCGAGTTTCCAGTTCTAATTTCAAATCTCCGATTTTAATATCGAAAATGCGTTCCGAATTTTTAATTAGGGAATCGCATTGGCATTGGCACCGCGGGCTTCGAATTTCAACCCTTTAAATATACTGTTCAAAGACATATTTCTAGTGAGGGTCGGGGATGGCACGATGTTTCGATATTGATTAATAAATCAGGAATGCCTCTAGTAGGAGGCGAATTTTGTGGATTAATCAATGCATTAAACATCAAAGTGAATACTTTCAAACTTTATGCGCGCGGGGGATCGGCCGCCAAATGCCGAATATTTTTGGTACACATTTTGTACGTACTTTGGCATATTTAAATATGTTTGATACCAATTTTATAATTATGATATATACAGACAAAATGTTGTAACATGCTACTGAAGAAATAAATCAACGAAAATAGGCAAAAGATAACAATTTCAATTTTTTCAATTTCAATTATTTATTGACCATATTATAACATAGAACGTTACATTTGGCATGTCATATCGTTACATTATTTAAATAAATCTTAAATACTAGGTTTAAGTCATACATTCAAATAAGTCATTTTAGAATTCTATTAATTACAGGAGACTTCAATTTTAGTACCTATACTTATTTTCTCTGTTTAGCTATCGCAGTTGTAAAATGTCTTGATATTGTCAAAAGGCCCTATACAACCACAACAAAACCTTTACGGCTATTTCTTTAGCAACTATACACTACTTACAAGAAAAACCTTTCAACAAAGATTATTTTACAATACAAACACCTAACCACTGATATTCGAACCCAGAACATATAAAAGACGCACAAACTATAGTTTGTTGAAGTCGTTCACCAGAAGTTTGGACTAAAAACAACAAAAAAACCGTAACCGCATCCCACAGAAGTTGGTGCCATTTGTATAAAGTTGTGCCAACGTGATTCGTTAACGTGTAAGTTGTGCCAATTAATTGATTTAACACGAAAAGTACCGCGCGCCCGGAGTTCGCTTCATGAAGTATTCAGTGTGGTGCGGCCTTAAACTGAGGCTTTTGGCCGAAGACAAAGATGCTTTTAAGCTTCCCTCGGAAAAAGGGATGTGTGGAGCTGCCGGGTAATCTTTAGACATAATATTTTTGTATTGTATATTGTCATTGATTGTAAAGTTTGAACTTAGGCAATGAATAAAAAAAGGAGATATTAATAATTATTTTGATGACATTAAGTTGTCGAATGAACAAAACTTAGTGCTAAACGTAGTTAGCTGCATCGCAAAAAGTTTCGACTATGGAAATCAATAGGTATGAATAATTTTACAAATAAACCTTACAGTTCCTTCTAAATTTGGTTGAGAGGAGAGAATTGACAGTACCACTACTTTAAGTGTTTAAGTGATAGTCTCACATATTTCAATGGCCGCTCATCACAGTACTAAACTTTTCACCGATCACACTCTTAAAAACGTACCGTCTATTAGAAAAGTTGCCACAAACACTCCACGGCCGGCCCCGTTCCGCCGCTATTAAAACTCGGGCTATCATGCCCTCACTCCGCTACATAACCGAGTCACACAGTTTCTAAACGCCTTTATACTTTACCATAGATAATGTTAAAACACCACCGCTCATGTTACTTTATGGATACTTGAACGAAAAAGTTTGAAATTCTGAAAGCAAACGCTCAACTTTTTAATTGTCAATCGCGTTCTTTTTTTAAATGTGTTGAGAACAAGGAGTATTGTAATATTTGTAATTCGAATTAGGAATTCAAAAAGGTAGCACTTCAAAAATCCAAAAATCTGTAGTGCTAAAACATTAATGTTTCAACTTTGTATTGCATTTGCTCACTCGTGCATCTACATTGCTAAACCACCAAGCACTTAAACTTTAAACACAGTCCAAGTCCCGATTCCAAAGGTGAAATCTATAGCGATTTAGTTTCAGAACGAGACAATTTACTCCGTCCTCACCTGTTAACAATCGTCTGGGGCATTAGCAGCTGTACACAACTCATACTGGCTAAACAATATTGTGCCTTACTGTGCTAACCGGCCGAGTTAGAAACGCTGACAGCACTGCTACATTGTTGCTGTTAAACGCCATCTTAAATTGGTAGCGTAGCACCGATCGGGCTCTAATTGGCGATATATTAAATTGTAATTAAGGTGCAACTATTGTCGAGGTGTGAAAATCTTGGGTTGAATCGATACAACGCTCGATTTGTTGGACGACTGGTTGGAAGAACGTTATTTTCTACCTGAATTTCGAAGTAAATTCGAGTTTAGCAATCGGTTGCAAGATTTGTAGGATCTTTCTTAATAATTCCGGAATTAGGGTTGATTGTTCATTACCTACTTGTCATTAGTTTCTTCACACTTTAGAGACAATTAACGCAGTAAATCAATCAAACAACTTTTAAATTAGAAAATAATCTAAATTATTTATTCAAAACTCACAATTTGCATATCCTGTTTGTATGTACCTGTACCATAACCTGCTTAAATCTTTTGTCATCTTCAAATAACTGTGTTTCATGCAATAATTATCTTTATCTTTAAAAGCTGTGGTTTCCCGTAGTAGTTCGAGCTTTTCAATAAATCTGTAACAGCACCGATGGGCCAGCGTCATTATCAGAGGGTGGTCCCTTATCTCTAATAGCCTGCAAGACGCCTCAAAGGGTCTTCTCAATAAATTTATGAAAGGAATATTGCCAATAAGGGCACGGCATATCCTATTAATTAAAATACTTAATTAATTCACCTGGAATGGTTTTAATCAATTCACTTTCGCTCAATTTATTAAGGTATAGGACCCTTCTGATTATATTGTACCTTTCTTTACGTTTTATGGGATTGCGATAGAACCTATGGTAATTGAGTTAAAGGTCTGATAAAGCATTCTGTGCTAATTTTATTGAGCCTAGCAAATTTTAAGGTTGCAAGCCGATTTAATAAGCTTTTCGCTACATATAACCAGTAATTAACAAGATACAAATTAAGACTTCTAGTGATTTAACGAAAAACTTTGTACCAAAACTAAGTTTGACCTTTGCCATTTATCGTAAATCATAAAATAAAAGTACCTTTATGTATCATAAACCAATTTAATGCTATTATATAAAAACAATTGAATAAATGGTTCTAAATTCAAATCTTGTTTTGTTTCAGTATGCTTAGGTCGTTAGACCTGAGCGCGGGCGAACGGTCAGTGGAGCGTAAACCGGAGCCGCTACGCTCCGAGCCGCTACGCTCACCCGTCGCCGTCGCGCCGCCACTGCGCGAAGAACGAAGATCCGCCGAGCGCGAGCGGAGTGCCGAGCGGAGGGACCCAGGTACGTACGCTACGCTACCAATGCTGACGCTTGACTGAAGACGAAAGAACAAAACGTTCGTTTTTTAAATTTTGGTAAACAAAAGAGGTTTAACTTGCTTTGAGCACTAAGGAGGTTCAAACTTCTTCAGCCAAGTATGCCTTCTTCCGTTTGAATCGACGCCTTCAAAGGCTGACAGTTCGAACACCACCAGATGCCGTCAAGTGCTCAAACCCGCGGCATAAGCACGCTCGATATTGAAAAATGTGTATGTCCGTAGCTAGTACGTGTTCGCTTTACTTTTCGAAAGAAACGACGCGGAGTACGAGGAATTCCAGTTCCCACCACCTGTGTAATGCCGCTCACGGACGCGCGTAATCGTCCCATGCTTATTCGTAGGATTTGTGATTCGGAGCATGCTAACATGAGAGGCGCCGCGTGCGCACTTAATATTCGTACGCCGAAAGATTGCGGCGCTTGCGAGCGTGCGTGACGTCCCCCCTCGCCCGTCCCCTCCCGTCCTCGTGTTCCCGCGTAACCGTGCTCTCACCGCAGGTGGCGAGGAGTGGCCGAGCACGCCGCCGCCGCTCAACAACAACACCACTCACCACAACCACAACGGGCCCAGCTCGCTGCCTTTGCCGCCGCCGAGTCCCTTCCGCTTCGACGACCACCGCCCGTACCGCTTCGCCGATGACATGGGCCCACTCCCCCCGGGCGCCTTAGTCGGTCGCCTCGGCGACTCCCTCATCCCCAAAGGCGACCCAATGGAAGCGAGACTGCAAGAGATGCTTCGGTACAACATGGACAAATACGCGAACACGAACCTCGATACGTTGCACATAAGCCGGCGGGTCAGAGAACTGCTCTCGGTGCACAACATCGGGCAGCGTCTGTTCGCTAAGTACGTCCTGGGGTTGTCCCAGGGGACGGTGTCGGAGTTGCTGTCGAAGCCGAAGCCCTGGGACAAGCTGACGGAGAAGGGGCGAGACTCGTACCGCAAAATGCACGCGTGGGCGTGCGACGAGGCCGCCGTCATGCTACTCAAGTCACTCATTCCGAAGAAAGGTACATGTTAGTGACCCCTTCATCATTTTTATTACTCTTTTTTTTGTTTATTTCCAACCAGAACTTTCACTTACAACTTTTCATAAAAACTTATTAAACTTGAGCTTTTGAGAAAACATTTACACATAATTAGAAATCAGAATGCACCGTAAATGACTGCTGGTTGGTCAAACAAACAAAAAAACTATCAATAAGTTTAATAATCTGGCCGCGTACTTGAATTCGAATTTCGTACGACGCAATTACGTGTCACAAACATTGGGTTTTTATTCAAAATTTCTGCTGGCGCGTTATAATCTGTGTTAAAAATTTAAACAGAAATAGAAGGCACCGCATGTCTAAGGTAGATCCATCAATCGCGCCCCTTTGGCCCAATCTTCCGAACGGTTTGGCACGTACCCGTTATCAGTGCTGCCACCTACCTGACAATAGGCCTCATCAATCACAAGAAGAATGCAGAGATAGCTATTAGAGACGTTTACTTTGGGGCCATTAAGTTGCAAACAAAAGATATCGACCGATTGTTTTTAACGCTTCACAAATTGCACGTTTCATTACTCGATCACTCTCAAAGAGTATTCCAATCACCACTAGACAAATAGTAAAGTTCTTATTTTAAAATTTGAGTGGCGAATGGAATGCTTCATTCGAAAAAAGAAATATCCGCACTTTTTATTTTTTAATATTTTGTTTTTCCCTCCAATTCTACCTTGTCTTTGTCCTAGACCTTTCCTTATTCCTTTCGTGCGGGTGGAGTGGTGGTAAGATCAGTGCCCCCCTATTACGTAAGGGGATAGTTGGGTGGTCGGGCGGGGACGCAGCGGGGACATGGTCAAGCGAGCGCACCTCCCGGTCCCGCTCTATAACTCCAATTTATCGTTTTAATACGTGCTCCTCTGGACGCTGTTCACATTTTTTAATTTTTATTCCAAATTATTTTCATCCAACTTTTAATACAATATTGGTTGTTGCCTTAAACTTAGCATTTACATTTTTGGCTACAAAACTGGCACCGCAAAATTTCGGGTTTTTCTTTTTCGATGCGACGAATTTTCCCGCTTAATATTTATTGGGACGGAAGCCATTGCGGCGTCCAAACAAACCGACAAGAGTGTTGAGAACAATGGAAAAGAAAGCGGACACGCATCTAGCCGGGCACACAATGAGCGAGGCAAGTGTGACTCCGATTATGTATCCCATTGTCTATGGTCACATTTTAACACTCAACTAGAATAAAAACTTGACTTATGGAACCGCATTAAGCTATTAACACCTTTTTGTAGCCTTTTATCATTAGCGAATGATAGAATTAAACGGATTAGTAGCAGATTTTACAATTGCAAGATTAATCGTAACTCACGTAACGCAATTGCGTTATAAAAAAGAAAATTTTGAAATTGGAACACAATGCTTCACCTTTGCCAAAACAAACGCTACACGTAATAGGGGCGCAGACAGAATTCGGAAGAAATTAAAAAAGCGAACTCATTGTAAAGCGGTGTACACATTAATGACGATGCTGGACAAAGTATAAATCTGCGGAAGACAATGGCGGACGAGCATTAGCCTTTGTCCCCATCGATAGGGATGAGCTCAAATAGATTGAATTTCAGATAATACCAAAGGGTTCTTCTTATTTCCACCGAAATTATGCATGTTTCGCCGATTGCAATCCTCCCGGTGCAAATGGATGTTTGCTCTATGACTTTGCATTGTCTATGCCGTTGTCTTTTTCGTATGATATTACTGTTTTAGCAATGATGAGAATTTTGTTTTTAAATGAAAGATTAACATATCATTTCTCTTGAATATTATTATAATAATTATTAATAATTATAGTTTTATTTCGGACCATACATCCATTTGTTAGTATACATTCACTTAAATAACTATGTTAGTAGTATGGGCACATTCGTTTTTTTAAATTAAAATAACTATATTCTATGGATGTTTGAATTAATACCTATCATAATATTGCTACTATTATGCCGGTTGAGTTTGATAAAAATTTTGGTATACCAAATTTTTAAAAAAAACCGTTATCTCGAAAATACTCTCACTTTTTGTATGTTTAGTCTCGTTTTCATACAGAAACCGTATCTAGAAGACCGTCCCACTTTAACACACATACATACTGTCGTAATAACAGGCAATGACGGTCACGCCACCTTCCGATAATCGGCCGTAATGTAACTAGCCGTGGGAACTGGCCGCCTCTGCAGTCTATGCCTCTATTATCGAAGAAAAAATATTGTGTTCGAATTTCAAATAATTACTTCAAATGTTTTTTCCAAGAAGGTGGTAACTTACTTATAGTTTCGTACCCATTTATTTATATCATTAATGTTGATGAAAAGTGTTCTTATTTTGAATTTCTAAAAGAGGTTGAACTTTCTTAAATCTTTTATTCTTTTTTAGTTTTTTAATGTTTCTAAATTCAAGAGAATGTTTTGTTGCGAGCGAAACTAACTTTTTAATTATTGCATCACATTTGCGCTTTGCGGGCTTTGATGGCAGGTGTTGCGCGCTGTAATTTTCTTACATGACAAAGAGTCTAGACCGTTGTCTGTGGTCCGAACGTACCAACTCCCATACAATTCACAACATGTCATTTGCGTTGTTATGGCATCGCCATTTCCACGATTTCCCAGTTCCCACGATACATATGTATATTATTCATGTTGTCCTGTCCGTCGGTCCGTTTCGAAACGATTGTATGGCATTCGACGTTCACACGTGACGCTTTGGAGGCTTGCAAATGACACGTATTGTTACGTAGTGTCAACTTTTAACCACAAATATTGAAAAAGTGCGAAAATTTTTTGTAACTTCCGTCCAAATATCCTCGTAACATTTACGAAGTCCGTTATCTAACTCGATCAGACCACACGAAGCTAATGACCGGCAAATAACCCTCCCTTATTACTTTCTGATATCTCATCGCTAGTTTTTTATCAAGGAAAAATGCAAATTTAATTTAACCACGAGTACACAATAAAATCAATTACTCAGTATGACCAGCCTTACAATTTGTTATAACCGCCACTAACAAAAAACGGCATTTATTAATTAAAAGAGGTGGGATTTGCCATGCGCTATCAACGTGAGCTAAGTTTTTTATACGGCTAGACGTGAGCCGCGCATTATATTACTTATCGTTTATCTTCGAACATGTAACTTGTATCGGCAAAAATACTTAATCCAGAGCCGTGGTGGCCGGCTCCTTCAAAAACATATCGGTAGGTAGTTTCTGGCGCCATTTTGTCGACTTCAGTTCGGTGGCTATTTTAATTATTTGCAAATTAATTTTGTAGTTTTGTGTTAGTGTCTACGCAACTGAACAATATGTGGAATAATTGAAATAGGCGCAATCTCGGTCGTGTGAAGCTGAGATTTTTATTGTAGTGATGACTACCTCAGCAGATTCAGCAGAACTTTCAACTTACCGAGTAAACTGTCTTGATATACTTGGTGCCGAATGCTCCAGAAGCATTGGAATGCGATGCACCTGCATTCTAATGCAAACCGAAACTGAACCCCATCCAATACTTGAAACTGGCAAAAGTATTCCCTAAAGAGGAGTGAATCGCCAAAACAAAAAATCGGTAATAAAAATATAATCTATGTTTTAGTGTTGCCTCTATTAAACATACAATTAATTCGAATAACAAGGCAACCGTGTACATCTATAATAAAAATATTTAACGTAAATACAATACGATCATTAAATTTTATTGCCGCAAGGGAAGCATCGTTGTTAGTAATATTAAAGGTACATAAATAACATGTGATTTCGCTGGAAAAATAGCTGAGTTCTTTTATTCCGTGACAAGATTCAATATCAGCTGGTAGGTCTGTACTAGGTATATTATTGCTCGCAAACAAATCAACAATCTATCCTCGTTTATCAACTTTCTCAACAATAGTTGGATATTATTTTTCTGCTCCAAATTTCAGTAATAAATAAGAAAATAGCATTTTATTTATCGACATATTTCTTTGGTTTAATTAAGTTAAGTTGAGGCCCCTCTTATCTTATCTTATGATCATTATTATGATTCAGTAATAATGCTTATTAAATTCCATTGAAAAAATATTTTTACAAATCTTTGTTAAAAATATTACATACTTTTTGGTGAGAACTATTTAAATTTTTGAACTAATCCACAACTTAATCCGAAAAAATCTGATTAATCATACTAATTAGACAAAAGTTTTAGTCATAATAATTTTAGGATTGAGCAATATCAATAGTATTGTACAATATTTTTAAAACAAACAGCTTATTTTACTAAAAATACAATACAACTCCAATCGCTCTGAAGCTTCAAAATAAACGGCCAGCGATCGACGAAATGTGTGCGAATTTCGCGCGGCAATATTTGGACAAAGTTAGCCTCTCGAAAGCCTGAAGCGTAGCGTGAAAATCTATTTTCAATGGGCCACTATCGAGGCAGGACACCCCAAGCTTTACGTCCGAAGTTAACCGTTGATGCTCATTCCTACAGCCCTTGTACGGCTAAGCAAATTTTAATATTCAATTGCGCTTTTCGGATTTAAGGAGGAGTTTTGTTTGAAGTAATTAGTGTGTGTAAGTAATACATGTATTGTAAATTATAAGAAGTTTCACGTGAAGTTTGCAACTCGTGTCGACGAATAATGCGTTTGTGAAGACTCTAGGTTTTGAGGAACGCTCCACGGCACTTAGTACGTTTTAAACTGCTATTTTAGTGAGTTTTAACTTGTAAAGTGCCTTGGTAAAACGAAAAATTTCTGTCTCTACATATTACCTCTCTACATTTTGAAATCAAACATTCTCAAATGAGTAATTTCTAAACAATAACTTACTACAGTCCCTGCTCACGTCAAAAGCATTTAACATAAAGTTCCAAACTTGGAAAGTGAATAAATCGAGCCTTAATTCAAGTCCACTCCCATTAGCCACCTTATCAAACAAAATTTCCTAACCCAATACTTTGAAATAGCAACAAGTTCAAAGCAGTTCACAACACGAATCATGGGTTTCGAAAGTAGCGGATAATGGTACAACCATGTCTTCGAGTGAACTACAAAGTTAACATTAATGTCTCAAATGATTATGGCTAACGGCACTCGGCGGCGGACATCGAACACAAATGGACGAGAAGTTAGCGTCTTCAATTCGCTAACTTCGTGTATTCGCTTGAACGGGCACACGTCCACTTCAAATTGATTTCGGAACGAGATCTCGTTAGCGCCGCGCCACTATTTATGCAATTAACAGTTTGAAATTGTAATTTTAGAACGCGTTTCGGAAAACTTTCGTAACAAAGGAATAGAGATTCCATTTTTAAATTTTAAATCAAAATTCTCAAGTACAATAATTCCGCTATTGTTCAAATCGTCCAGCCAATTCCAGAACCGAATGAATGCAGTGGAAATTTCGAGATTCGCTACGGGACGCGGCTATTGTGAAAGAACCTAATTATGCCGTCCCATCATTTTCTCTATTATTTATCAGCTCTACATAGCAAATAGGGCACTAAAGAAAATTCTTTTTTGTTTTTCCAATTTAATTAGGTTCTCAGCAAAACATAGCTTCAAACTTTGTAAGTTATATCCAAAACACAAAATGGCCATCACCTAATGCGGTAAAAACACCATTTTCGTTGTTGTCATCATCATTAATAAAGCTAATCGAGCCCTGAACTATCAAAGCGGACGGTTGCCCTCCGCCACGGTTTTCGACATGTCGAAAATAAAACAGGTCAATTTCTCATAAATCATAAAGTTTGGAACAAACACGAAAACACAGCGGCCGGCCGATAATCACGGAATAATTACGTGCCCGATACACCGGCCGGCCGCTCCCGGGCCAAATGGGACCTTTCTGTCAAAACTTCGGTTCCGGCCGCGAAAGTGGGGAAAAGTTCGCATATATAGGTACAATGCGATTAAATTGACAACAGATCAGTGATCTGCTGCAATGCAACTTCACTCGAGAGTGTGGAATAAAGAAAATTGTACCGCAAGCACAGCACTGAAGTTGGTCAATTCAGTTGTACCTACATTATTAATTGAATGGCATTGTAGACAACTTTGACCTCTTTTGTGAAAAACAACGCAAAGTTAATGACTCTGCACAAAATTAGGTGTCTCTATGGAACTACAGACTGACGCCACCTTGCGGCGAGTAGCGACAAATGGCATTCGAAACTAATTTACGCGCTTAACGAGGACGCAAAAGCTTTAATACGCACATCATCGTATTCATCTCATCTCGTCAACTTCTGAAATTACGATTACCGACTCTGTCTTTTAATTTACGACGCAATTACAACTAAGTATTATTACAAAAGGACGTTCCCCACAAAAACAGTCAACGACGACCACTTAGAAAGCACCTTTGAAAAACTAAATAGCCATTTAAGTGTGTTTACGCTGAAATAACTCGAAAAAAGTGCAAGTAAAAAGTTCGGCACGCACGCAACAATGTACTCGTAACGCCATCTGTTGACGAGTAGCGCGAAGCTCTAGTGTAGAGGTCAAGAAATTATTTTGCGAAGAATGCCCGCCGTCCTGCGGTCGCTTTGATGGGTTCCGACGAAGCAATCAGACCTCTTTACGGGCATATTTATGTTTATAATACCGTGTCTCATTATATACTTTATGATTTTATACCTAACCGACTGTCCGAGATAATAATGCCTAAGTAATTGTTACGACTGAACGCGTAAACGATGTAGAGCGAGCGAGAGGCAACTCGATGACACCCATCCCTTGCGATCTTATTTCTATTTTTGTTTTCATTGCTTTGACTGTAATTAAGTCTTTTTATTGTTTAACAAAGATTGAATCTTGGTTATCTTAGTATCTGGCACACAGATTGGAGGTTTTAATAAAATAAATAATTATGTGTGCTCAATAAAAAAAACAATGTCAGTGATATCAGACGTGACGACCGTAGGTATAATGTATTAATATAAAAACGTATTGACATTGAACTAACATCACATTACATTATGTGTAGACACGATTTACATATTAATAAATACATTTGCTTTGTTCTGTCACATAATTTGGGGTATCCAACCTTTTTTACAAACTTTTTTAAAAACCATAGACAACTTTTAGAGAATAACAGATGTGCATGTAATATCAAACTAAGTAAATTCTAAATTCAAATTACCGCGTATTCACGCTTTTCGCTATTGCGTACCAAAATAGAACAATTAATTAATTCTCGTAGGTGTTGAATTGCAGTCGCGCGTTCAGGACAGTTGCATTATTATTAGATACTTCGTTCATCTCAGGGCTCGCCAGATTAAGGACAATGACTGGTCAAGAATTCCATCTTGCAGTTGATTAAAACCATAGATTAATTACAATAAAGAGGCCCCGTATCACTGTTTAATATTCATTGCAGAGCCTTCTGTTATCTTTATGATAGGACGACATTCATAGCACAGTTTAAGAAACATAATTTAAATATGTCCTTTTATCAGAGTAAATTATGTTCTTTCCTTCGAAAAAAGTTTTATTTTCAATGACTTCGATGGCCTCTATTTGAAAAAAGTCGCCCAAAATTCGAAAAAATAAACATTTGGAGTAGGAAGCAACATTGAAAAACGTAGATGCTCCACAGACTCAGCTAAACACGATAGTTCAGCGGCAGCGAACTAAAATCTATGGAAGTGTAATTGCAAACAAATATTGCTTAAAAAATGGCACCACGGGGCCGAAAAAGTACAACCCGCTCAGCTTTAGCCGGGCCAGCCGCACCCGGTGACTGACGTTAGTGTTCTTTTCAATAAATTGCAGATTGTATTGTAGAGATAAGATAGATAGAGAGAGAGTTTATTAGAAATGATGTCCTTTATAGTCAAATGGTGTAAAACATGCAAAGAAGGCAGTAAAAAGATGCAGAAAAAATTATAAAAAATCTTATTTTTTCGTTTAAATACTTTTAGAAAATATCTATGAGTATACAAATAATGTTCAGACGCTTTGTGCTGCATAATTAAATGCCAGCATTTTTAGCTCCATCAACCTAGTTGTACCTTTCGTGTGGTGCCATTTTTGAGCAGAATGCTTATTCCATAGATTTTAGTTCGCTGTTCAGCGGCTAGCGCAAATTACTCGCGAATTATATTCGTCGGGTGTGGACGCGTCACGCAGCGCGTTTATTGCTGCAAAGCGCTAGAACAAGGGTGGGTGATTGCGATAATTTAGCGGCGAGCTTATTTTGAGCCGCTATTAAGCGTTAATAGTGTTAGGACTAGGTATTGGCGACGTTTAGGACTTCTTAGTGATGTTAGCGGGATAACGATGGCGTTTATTAGTGTAGAATAGTTGATATGATATATTTTTTAAAGTTTGATTCCCATTTTAATTAGGATTATGACCATTTCCTATTAGGTACAATCGTGATTGAAGTTAGTTACCTACGTGGGTTGGTTTACAAAGTTATGGATAGGTACCAGCTGTTGTGATCTTGTGAATCTTGTGATACTGTTACTTTTAGGAAATCAGTAATCACCAATTTTCATCATGTGAGAGGTTATGTTAGGTTAGAATTTAGACCAACTAGCTGAAAATACTTGTTTAAAAAAAGCAACAATTCTTTTGAGAATGATACTTATCGATAACGCTTGTCAGTCAACGTCTTAAACTACCGACATCTCAAGTGGATCGTTTTGGCGCGCACTCCGCCATTTTGTTTAAACACAACCTAACTGTTTAATAGGATATTAAATGCATCCCGACATATTATTCGTCGTAATTAATTGGCCGCGTTTCCTCAGCGAAAGCGACGAATATATCAGAGATCTGTCGCGGGAGATGGCTTGTTCAACCTGTCCGGTCGGACACGATTTGTGACCGGCCATTTTACATCTTTGCTCCCTGTCTTGCATAATTAGTAAGGATTTAATGCGAGGCTATGAACGACTCGTTGTTTCGTAAATTAGGTTTAATTTGGACACGTGAACCGCGAGGTGAGATTTATGGTGGCACAGTAATTATTAATTGGTCAGTGCGGAGCTTGTAATTAAAAAGGTCGTTCGATTTTGGTCGTAGCAATAAGTCATTAGAAATTATTTCTTCTGTTTCAAGACTCATTACATTATCTAAAACTCTATATTAACAACAAAAATATTTTAAAACACTTATTCGTAACAATTTTTCAAATTCCGATTCCGAAATGCATTAACGGTCTCTAATGCAGACTATTTTTTTTATTTTCACGCGTAGCTGCGCGGCCTATGGCGCGTCGCTCGCGTGCCGACCCGCAATCAATCGCCATTACAATCAATAAAGCTACCGTGCACAAATCAATGCACTAATAACCGACTCGCGGCTGTTGAAAAATTATTCCTTTGTCACGGCACCGCCGCCTTGCTGATTAGCAATCACTTTTTTACTCATTAAAGCTCGAATAACGACGCCCAAGAATTTATACAGCCTTTACCGAAATATTCCCGCCAATATTGTAATAGCTTTTTTTATCGTTTCGTATTTCATATCCCACTTGAGATACCTACCTAATGAAAATCTTACAAACACTTTTTTTAGATTAAGATTTTCAAATATCTTTAAAAAAGCAATAGATCTGCTTATTGGTGTTTATCAACTATTTTACTAATTCCCATGAGTGCTGACTGGGTGACTTTAGTCTAAAGTGTGGTGATAAATAACTCTACCGTATTAGGTAGAAGTTAACGCCAAAGTCAAGAGTCCCTACCGTGAAAACCCAAAAATCAATTGCAACAAAGCCGTCAGATGCGTCAGACGATCAGATGAGACTAACTGCGTTACGAGTCGCAGTTAGCGGAAATTCGGTTATTTCGTTAAAAAACTTCGCTATGCTATCGTTAAAAGTTATGCGGATAAGCTCCCGTGGGCCGATACCAAGCGAAGCGTTCTAGGGATGAGCTGGCTCTATGATCATTGTTCGTTTGCCTTGGTACTTTTTATTACACTTAAAATGTACCTGCATTGCACTACAAAGTATCCAACCAAACTTGGTTTTCAATCGTTAAAGGTTTGGTTTACGCAAAATTCTATAAAAAAATATAGAACCCCGTAGCGGTTGAAATGTTTTCGACCTACTTAATCCAAAATATAAAACTGTTATCAAAATCAACATTCCAAAGAAAAAAGAAAATTCAAATGTGGAATGTGAACCATAAACAAAATTCGTTTTTTTCGTTCCGAACAGCACTACGGACGGTCCTCTGCGGAGCTCGCAAAATTGATTATTGAATCTAGTTACAAACTAGCGTCGTCCGCACGACGAGTGCTCTTAACGTTTCTACCTTTACCGCGGGGATTTCCGACAGCGGACGGGGAAAGACAACATTGTAAAATGCCTAATAAAAAAAATTGGTAGCCTTCCTTAGTACGTGGATCGGAAACTAGGGGCGATATTTTTTTTAAATGAATTTGTACGGTTTTTGGATCTGTATTTCGACCTTCGACTCAATGGCGGAATCCATGAGTTTGACCAACTATTAATTTTAATAAAGACTGTACAATGCGATTTATTTAACAATGTACAACTGATGTGACTAAGTACTTCAGAGCGCTTGCGGTAAAATGACGTATTTAAAAATCTGTTTTTTTTCTCTTTTCCATACATTTGCAGTGGATCACAGTCTATTTTGTCTATGACTCTAATTCTGTGTATGGCAAAATCTTAGCTGGAGCAACACTAAAGATCAGTTTTAGAAAAACTACCGACAATTATAGTTAATAGTATTATTTAAAAAAAATGTAATGTCATGATGTTTTTACGCACTTTCGCTCGGGACCGAAATTGTCATACATTATCATTATGAGGACGGAGGCACCATCAAAACGTATTTAGCTCCGTTTCCATGTTCTTTCTTATTTTGTCTATGGTGCATTTAAAATACAAGATAGTAGCGATTTGTGAAAAAGTGACGAATTTAAGCTGATAAAAGATCTACTGAAAAATTGGATAGGTATTCTAAATTCAAAAAACAAAGATGTAAGTAATACGGCTCTTGCAAGATAAACAGGGGCCTAATCACGCTAATTTTCAACGATAAAACCAAAGCTAAATCGTTACCGTTTCAGTTTTGTTTACAGAAAAATACTCGCTGTAGTTTTGTTAAAATTGTTGAATACTCTGGCTAAGGTGTCTAGGATAACAATCTGGGACAATTTAAGTGAAAATTATGAAGCTAAACCAAAGATTTTTAGGTAAATATAACCTAAATGACAACGTAACGTTTTTGGTTTTATCGTTCAGAATTACCGCGAGTGGGCTCCAGGTTGTCTATAATGAGGTTTTTGAATTATTTCGCCTGTAGTGTCTCAGATCTCATGTCTTGCGCCATGTCACTCGCTTCCTCTCTAGTGTGGAATCAATTGTGGTCGGTGCCCCCGGCCGATTGCCATCTAGCACGCGATCCCGATCACCAGACCCTACGCACGCGACCGACTTCAAAGCAACCTACGCAACAACCCTTTGCAACAACTACAGAAACTAATACACAAACAACTTAACAAGAATAAGTAGCTAATAATGTCAAATCGTCTCGTTTCTACACTCCATTACTACAACGCGTTGGCACCTAGTTTTAAATTACGATGCCCGGCATATGCAACTATTTCTTTTGCAACATATTAACAATTCAAATGCGCCATTTTTTCCGTGGCCCGCAACACTTTCGAGCGGCCCCGACGTCCGCCGCCGCCGACGGCACGCATGCAAATGAGCATCGATCTCGCGGGTGACGTATGTGCGCCCGATTCTCACCCCTTTCTTCGACTACCCGCCACCTAGAGCCGTGATACATTGCTCGCATCAAACGGACCTAATTACATGGCGAAATATTTTTCAGTGTGTCACAGTGACACGATAATTTAGGGCACCACCCCTTTACTTTCCAAAGCCCCTGAATATTCATACGGCAATAGCAATCAATAACGGCCACAAAGAAATAGTTTTCGCGTGCACGCACGCGATACGGTGTCGCATAAACAAATAATTTCACTGTTTTTATATTATCCTTGAATTACGGGCGTTCGAATTTACAAGTTTGCCCGTTGTCCGCCGCCCGGTCAGTTACAATCAAACGATGGCGATAAATACGATTCCGTGACCGGATCACATTAATTTACCGCCTTACACGTTGCTACTTCAGGAGTCTAGAATCCATCAAAATGCACATTATAATGATTGGCAATAAAACTGGATAAATTGTACGAAACACAAAGAAAGACAGAAATAAACAAAGATAAGCTTCAGCTTTTTTAAGGGTATTTCAGATCGTAAATACGGTGACCACCGACACTGAACGAACAAAAAGTGCCATTAAGTATAAATTTCCGCGTGAGCCGGCCATATTGACTGATTTGACGTTTACACAAAATGGCGATGGTTGCAACAAGGCCACCTGAGTCAGGTTTTTGTCGAAACCCTCGGGGCACGTATTAGTAATTGTCAACGCGTTACACACGGAATATCTAAGCGTTTGCGAGAAGATCAAAGGCATTAATAGACGTGTGTTGAAATTTATCGACGTCTCGTGTGGAAGAATGAATTTGAAAATACTAAATAATTGGTTATCGCTGTCGCATCCCAGTCGCGCCTGACTCACATCTTAATTTGCTTTGATCAGTTGTTATTGACATAACGGAGTTTTTTTTAAACGACCGAGCATCGATTTCAAAAGTTTGTCGAGATTAATGTAAAAAAAACCCTATTTCGTATGCGGGATGAGTAACCGCACTTCCAAACTCTACAAGCTTATTAGTTTAACGTAATACAAACTATTTTTAGCGTCTGTTATATGTGCAGAGAATCTATAAGGTTGGCATATTATAGACAAGCTACTCAGGGAAAAACATACGACTTTTGTATAGTGACTGATTACGCAAGTAAGACATTTAAGAAAACCATATAAAAATGTGGTTCTGGCTGGTCCAAAACAGCGGCTTAAACGCGTCGAGTCTCTCAAGAAAGTTTCCGTAATTACCCGACAATCTCGAACGGAGATTACAGTAACAAATGCCACTTAACCGGACATTTAAAAGCAAACAGAGTCATTATTACACCAAATCACGTATATAGGATTATCGTCTAACATTATTACTGGCTCAAACTTAACATTATGGTCATACGAGATAAAATCAAAACGGTTTGACGGCCATTTTGTTGAATTTGTATCACGTCGGTTAGTCACAGGCGTAAGTAGTTTTTGAACGGCTGTTTCACAAAAAATCGTCTATTTAAGGACATAAGTGATATTGTAATAACGTTAGCATTGAATTGGAACGTGAGAACATGGCGACAATGATATGTTTCGCAAGAATAGTTCAATGAAAAGTCCACTTGAAGCCGATTCGTGAATTGCAATCAAAATTAGATGTGGGGCAACTCCGAATTCAAATAAAAAAGAGATAATTATGTAAACGCAACATCAATCTTACGGATTTGTAAAGCTATACTGGTGTTGTTGAAATTGACTTGTAATAAATGTGTACTTACATTATTTGGGTTGCGTGTCGCCCTGCTACCGCAGTCCCCGCCCGAAATAACACATGCGACACCTTAAATCCGCTTTTAATTACCAATAAATAAAATTCACTTTACATACCGATAAAAGCTGGTGTGATTTCGGAAAACAGCTTTACGGCATCGTATTATGTTTTTTATTGTCGATTAATCAAGGTTAACTTCGCTTGACTCGCCAAATATCTAAAATAAACAAGCGATCGAAAACACTTCGGGAAAACGGACGAACAAACCGACATTGTTTTTAAATAAAACTAAGTATGTGATGAACTTTTTGATAGTCCTTTTTATTTCATATTCTTTTTTTCCAGAGCTGTGAAAAACCGCTGAAAATTTTCGTTTACTCTATAGGTAGCAAAAAGTGTAACTTTCTGGAATTATAAAAAAATGAAACGTTTTTACTGGTCTATAACTTCTCTCATGAAAGATTCTCCTCAATTATTGGGCACCTATGAAGCGTAACTTAGATCTATTAAGTACCTACCTATTATAAAAGCAATAAAACGAACACTAATAATAACTAAACAATGTATAGCCGTTAATTCCAAACGTATCTCAGCAAGCGGGTGAACTAATTACGCGTCTAATTAAACTAATGCCATGCATATATCAGCATCTAAACGGAGCCGTTTCATTGTGAGACCAAAGACAATATGTTGACAGGATGAATGACCACAATATGGCGGGCGGTTTTCGCGCGTAACTTCTCTTGTTTATGGGTGCGCGCGCGCCGTTTTAGGATTACTGGCTTAGGCGATGAGTGCCCGTTCCCATTCAGTGATTATCTTTAAAGCACTATTCATTGCAGCAGCGTTTTAATGACTCGCCTAATTTCAATTGTCCCAAATATAACACCCGTATTTATTACTTGGCAAGAGTTTAAGTGCCGCGCGCGCGGATCAACGCAACTATGTATATGTACGTGTGACAATTTAGCTGCAATTAAAACTCGAGTATGAGTTCAAATATTGTTATGAAATGACAGTAACGAGCTGAAAATTGCCACGCTATGATGGTCCTTATTGAACGAGTTCAAAGTATTGTTGAGATAATTAGGATCCGTGATGATATTAAATGAAACGGGCGACGATGCCAAACCGGAGCTTTCTGCAGGGCCTTTGTTAAATACTTGTAATATTTATAAGTTAGTGAGTTTGTATAATTAGAGCGATCTTTTTTTAACAGTTGGTACGAAGGATGGGACGGCGACAGGGTTTGGAAGGCCTGAAGGGGAGGGAGACGAAAGACTCGCGCACATCCTGAATGAGGCTTCGCATTTGATGAAGACTCCAACGGGACAAGCCATCAACGACGACTCTAGAAGCAATGACGACTCCTGCTCACCACGCACACAGTGCCCATCACCGTTTTCTAATAAGGTAATAAAAAATTATTAAGTCAAGACAGTTGACATATTCACTTCTCAAGCTTACGCGCTCACTAGACATGAAATAAAACACTTTTAACGGATACTAGCGCGGTTTTTATTGAAAGTACTTTGGTAATTAGTTGGTATTTGGTTTGATTTTTGATTTTCCCGACGTTTCGGCACCTTTGCAGCTGCCGTGGTCACGGGGGACTGAAGCTACTTGTGAGCCTACCCTCAAGCGATGAAACGTCGGGAAAATCAAAAATCAAACCAAATACCAACTAATTACCAAAGTACTTTCAATAAAAACCGCGCTAGTATCCGTTAAAAGTGTTTTATTTCATGTCAAAACAGTTGTCCAGTTTTAATTCCACAAGTGAAAGAGGATTTCTCCAATACTTAGAATACAAAATACTCAAAATAAGTATAGCTCTAAAAACGCAACTTCTATGAAATAAAATACATTGTTTGTTTTTCAGGACTCAAGTCAGAATAGAAGACTAAAGAAGTATGAAAATGATGACATTCCACAAGAGAAGGTGGTGCGCATATATCAGGAAGAACTTGCCAAAATCATGACCCGAAGAGTAGAGGACATGCGCCACAGTCGGGACGGCTTTCCAACGTAAGTTATCACTTAAAAAACAAACATTTAAAAAATCGCCGTTACAACTGAAATTTCCAAAAAAAACTTCCTTCTAAAGAAGTTATCGTTGTAAAATATATTTATGTCACTATAATTTTAACGAGAACAGCAAATCTAAAACTAAAATGCAGTGTATTCCCTCCCTTTTTCAGTGGCGGCATGCCCCCTCACATGGAACGGCCTCCAGAAGATATCCGCATGGCGCTGGAGGCCTACCACCGGGAGCTAGCCAAGCTTCAACCGGGAGGAAACATGCCCAACTTGCACAGCATGCAGGGGATGCCTCCCTTCCCAAACCTCCTCGCCCTCCAGCAACAAGCCATGCAACAAGCGCAGAACCAACACATGAACGGGTCCGGTGCGGTACAAGATCTCTCATTACCTAAAGATAAAATTGCCAAAATGAATGGAATGACTGATAGTGATAAGGATAGGTCAATGGATGCCGAAGAGGCTATTAGGCATGCGGGTAGCGCGTTTTCATTAGTCAGACCTAAGTTAGAACCTGGACAGCAGTCGACGGGCTCCTCGGCGTCCAGTCCCCTGGGGAATGCGATTCTTCCGCCGGCGATAACACCGAACGAAGACTTCAGCAGTTCAGCAGCGGCGAGTCCGTTGCAAAGGATGGCTTCTATAACGAACAGCCTTATATCGCAGCCGTCGAATCCCCCGCACCACCAGCCCCCTCAAAGATCGATGAAGGCCGTTCTTCCGCCGATCACGCAGCAGCAGTTCGATCTCTTCAACAATTTAAACACTGAAGACATCGTGAGGAGAGTGAAAGAGGCTTTAAGCCAGTACTCTATCAGCCAAAGATTATTCGGTGAGTCAGTGCTCGGACTGTCCCAAGGATCAGTGAGCGACCTACTGGCGAGGCCGAAGCCGTGGCACATGCTGACGCAGAAGGGCCGGGAGCCGTTCATCCGAATGAAGATGTTTCTGGAGGACGACAATGCGGTTCACAAGCTGGTTGCATCACAATACAAAATCGCGCCGGAGAAGCTCATGAGGACGGGCAACTACAGCGGAGCACCTCGTAAGTACTTATCCAGTATCGATTTCAATATCCTAGTGTTTTATTTTTGGAGTTCTTTAAAATATCCTCAAAAATACTAACTTACCTATACTTATTCAATAATTTCTTTATTGATATGTAACACCAATATGGTCACGGAAGTCAATACTTATTACCCATAAAATAATCATAACTTATATGAAATAATACCTAAGTAAGTGTGATCAACTAATATAACGTAAAAAAATTAAATTGTAATGTACGGTGATTGATCGTACTTATGAGTAACATCGGTTTCTCTCACAACAAATACGATAACGACATAACTAACATCCCCTTTTCCTTCTTTACAGCATGTCCGCCAAACATGAACAAGCCGATGCCGCCGACCCAAAAGATGTTGTCAGACGCGACATCGCTCCTCAGCAAGATGCAGCAGGAGCAGCTACTGAGCGGCCACTTGCCGCACTTACAGCCGCCGTTACTGCTGACGCCGCCCGGCTTCCCCCCGCACCACGCCGTGGCCCTCCCCCCGCACCACGACAACAACAACAAGGAGCGAAAGCCCCCGCCCCCGCCCCAACCACACCACCAACCGATCATGCGCAGTCTCCACCAACACATCTCCCCCAGCGTCTACGAGATGGCCGCGTTGACGCAGGATCTAGACACGCAAACGATCACCACGAAAATAAAGGAAGCGTTGCTCGCGAACAATATCGGACAGAAGATATTCGGCGAAGCCGTTTTAGGCTTGTCGCAGGGATCTGTCAGCGAATTGCTCTCGAAGCCGAAGCCTTGGCACATGCTCAGTATCAAAGGGCGCGAACCTTTCATCAGAATGCAGCTGTGGCTGAGTGACGCCCACAACATTGACCGCCTGCAAGCGCTGAAGAACGAGAGGCGAGAAGCTAACAAGCGGCGGCGCTCCAGCGGACCCGGTCAGGACAACTCTTCCGATACGTCCTCTAATGACACGTCCGAGTTCTACCACTCGAGTTCACCGGGGCCCACCTCGGGCGTCCCCTCGGCGAAGAAACAGAGAGTTCTCTTCTCCGAGGAGCAGAAGGAGGCGCTCAGACTCGCGTTTGCGCTCGACCCCTACCCGAACATGCCGACGATAGAATTTCTCGCGGCGGAACTGGGCCTCTCGACTAGGACGATAACGAATTGGTTCCACAACCACCGCATGAGACTAAAACAGCAGGCGCCGCACGGGCTGCCCGCCGAGCCGCCGGCGCGTGAGCAGGCCGCCGCGCCCTTCGACCCCGTGCAGTTCCGCCTGCTGCTCAACCAGCGCCTGCTCGAGCTCCAAAAGGAGCGAATGGGGCTCGCGGGCGTGCCGCTGCCCTACCCGCCGTACTTCGCGGCCAACTCGAACCTCGCGGCGCTCATCGGCCGCGGCCTCGTGCCGCCCGACGACCGCGCCAAGGACCAGAGCGGCGGGCTCGACCTCTCAATGCCGCTCAAGCGCGAGCCCGACGCGGACGAGTTCGACGACGACGACGTCGAGAGCAACCTCGGGTCGGACGACTCGCTGGACGACGGCGAGGCGAAGACGGAGCCGAAGACGACGTCTGCGGGCGCGCCCGCCGGCGCCGCGCGCTCCAGCCGCCGCAAGCCCGCCGCGCCGCAGTGGGTCAACCCCGACTGGCAGGACGAGAAGCCGCGCAACCCCGACGAAGTGATCATCAACGGCGTGTGCGTGATGCGCGGGGATGACTTCCGGCGCGAGCCTGAAGAGACGGTGCGCGTGGAACTGGAGCCGGCGGCGGAGGAGGCGCGCGCGCCGACGCCCGCCCCAACGCCGCCCACGCCGCCGCCCGCCGACAACATCAAGACCGAGGCCGACGACGACCGGTGGGACTACTAGGGTCGTGATCGGTGTTTCGTCGCGATTCGATCGCGAGGCCAAAGACTTTGTACATAGACTCGTGATATGCCAGGCATACGTCCTCGGCCGATGACGGAACGTTACGATACAAAATTGCATTTCGCTTTAATTTTTAATGTAGGGTACGCGCCGAGGCAGCCTCGGGCCGCGGCCCGAGGCCCGTTCGAATTCGATTGATGTAAATAAATATACCAAATATGTGTCGAGGCGCGCCGTGTGTATATATGGAGTACGATGTACGTGTAAGATATTCGTCGCAGATAGTTAGGGCTAGGGAAGTTCATTTAATTGTTAATGAAATTTTAAAGTGCAATCAGATGTAAATTTAAGCTATGATCTATACTGACCCAAGTTGAAAAGTATTATTATGTTTATATGAACCGGTGAGGTTTAAAATATTATTATAATCGGGTTATAAGTTTTATTTTAAATTATGAATGTTTATTTTATACACTATTGTATGTTTTCTATATCTATAGTTTTATATTTAAGTGACGTGGGACCGCTCAAGTTTGTGATTTTGCAATTACCTAGCTGATTTCATTAATTTTTCATTTCCCTGTAACTACAAATTCCATAACTCATATTATTTGTTTTTATTTTATATATTTTTAGAAAACGTACAAATTTTGAGAGACAAATGAAACGCGTCTACGCTAAGCAAATAACGTATTGCTTGTGGTTATAGTTTTATTTTATTTTAGCAATAAATTTGCTTTTAATCTGATTTCTGTTCTTTTTATTTTGATTTTTTATCCTTATTTCCCTTGTCCCTTAGGGTATAAAGAATAAATTGTACATTATAAAGGAACCATACTCCTTGCATTCACAATGTAAATAATTAAAATTTGTTACTAGTGTAAATAATTAAGTAAAGTATTGCCACTTTAGGTAGGTAGTGATGGTTACTGAAGTAGGCAAAAATCAAAACCCAAATTAACTTCGTAATGGGTAAAAAAATATTTCATGGATACCTACTTACCTAATCAAAATTATTATCATTCTAAAGTGTATCCGACCGAGGAAATATAACGGAATCTCAAATAAAAAATAGTTTTAGGCCAAAAGTATTTCGAAAAAATCAATAAAAAATAATATTATTGCAGTTTGGAAAGTTTTAAATAAATTAGAACTCATGAAGAAATACTCTTTCTATAAAATAAAGACAGTTTTTAGAAATACCAAACTTCATACATATCGATGTTTATATAAACGACTAAGATAGATTTTAAGAAATAGCGCGCGAGTAATAGTCAATACTAAAATAAAATATTTAGGCTGTTTAACAGTAAACAGATATTTTGAACCGTTACAAAATTATTTTGCTAATTTTTTCATATGCTTTTTGAGTTCTGTTAGTTGTATTACCTATATAATATTAATTTTATGACTCTTGCTTTGCTTAGATATATTTTTCTAAGAAAATTATTTATACAGTTATTGTTGTTCGTGGCATGGGCCTCAAATATTTTGACAATCATAAGATATAGGTACGTTAACAGAAATCTTCCAGTCTTCACCTTCCATGAAAGCTCTTAACTATTATTGAATACTGAGCTATAATTTAATAAAATGATAGGGGCAGTCGGATAAGTTCGCGATCTTTATGAAGCATGAATAAAATTTTGCGTGTGCTTCTGGAAATACTAAACTTGGGCGGGATTGTCTTATACAGTACAAAAAAAACCGCGAACATATCCAACTAGGTACGTAATATCTAGCAAGAAGTACGTCTCTTCTGAATAATCAAATCATCATCAAACAACCTAACATCGTACAGGGTCATTTTGATCTTACCATCCAACAAGGACATCCTTGGACACATCACAATTGTCCAGTCCATGAAACTAAACAACTTTCTCCAAGAAATACGTGTACGTTAGTCACTGTTTAAATGTGATGCTGTCACTTTTTTGAAAATATTAATTAATCTTATTTATTTACTGCCCATTCCTTATTTTTCTTTCTGTTCTGTGTAAATAAATGGTTGCCTGGAAGAAATTGCTTTTCAGCTATAAGGCCGCCAATTGTTACGATTGTTACGATAATGATGTTTATACCCATGTTCAAGCAAATAAATATATTGATTGATTGATTGTTCCACTTTCCTTGTACAGTCAGCAGCACATCAGGCTATACATGTTGACCTTGAGACCGCCTTTATGCCGTATGTAATAAAAGCTGTTTTCGTAGTTCAACTGTTGTTGCGTGCTGCCGTGCGTACCTATGTATTTATTATGGTGAACAATAAATTATTAATTAATTCATTCTTCATTCATATTGTTGGAAAGAGACAGCATCAGATTTAAACAGTCTCTAAGTAAACAGGTGTTTATAGTACATTATGAGACAAGTTAGCTTAGGTTGCTCATTGCACACAAGGCTGTGGGTTGCAGCCCGAGCCGCAGGCGAGGGCGTAACTCAGCCGAGTGTGCAATAAGCAAGAGCTCACGAGTTTCATACGACGTTTTTCAACACATTTGCGAGGAAAAAACAAAGTAATTTATCACACAGCAACAAATATGGCAAAAACAAAATATGATAATTATGGGAAAAAGCGCGCATGTTTTTTTTTGTTTTTATTTTCACACGCCCAACGCAAGAATATTATGCGAACAAAGGGGTGAAGAGCATACAGCCTACTACTAATACTTCAAAATTATAATTTTAAGTGACAAAATGCAAATATTTTAATATTTTATAACAAAATATTGTGAATTATTAGTAATTTGATAATAATTAAATATTTATTTGACTTAATTAATGACTTACAAATTTATTTATTCCAAAAGGTATATGAATTTTCAGCAGCATAAAACCTCTTTGTTGTCAAAAAAAAATAACTATATTTCCCGGCTAAATTGGGAATGCTCTGTTTACTCGCATAGAACTTGCAGTAAGGTACTAATTTAACTTTGTAGGGTTAATTCTATTACGAACTAGTGTTTTATATATTATTGCACGCGTTTGTTATAGCTCGGTTTATGACCCCAAAAGCGATGTATTAGGGCTCACTTTACGAGCAAGTGTGTTGAAAAAAATCTTTATTAATACCTAACACCAAAAAGATTGTTTTTTTTTACACTGCTTCCAATGAAGAGGTTGAATTCCCTCTGAAACTCTTTAGTTTCTTATTACAAAGGTGTTACAAATTATTAGAGGCGCCATTTTCACTTCCACCATCTTGTATTTATTGTTACGTTAAGGGGGAAAAATTATTTGTTCTGTGTTAAAATGTTGCTGTAGCGCTCCTGTATATAGATATAAATGTAGCAACATAGACAATTATGATACGTTATCTCCATTATTGTAATGAATAGTATTAAATATTATAGCGGTAATTATTATTGTTCATATCATAATAATAACGATGCTGAAACATTGTCTTCTTTCCGAACAATTTCTAAAGTTATTAAATTAAAAATAAAGAAATTGCTAATCGATCTATGGTTTTAATCAAGACGAAGCGAGACCTACGAAACCGTTACGTTGTCATTTAGGTTATATTTACCTAAAAATCTTTGGTTTAGCTTTATAATTTTCACTTAAATTGTCCCAGATTGTCATCCTAGACTCCTTAGGCATAGCTTTCAACAATTTTAACAAAACTAAAGAGAGTATTTTTCTGTAAACAAAACTGCAACGGTAACGATTTAGCTTTGGTTTTATCGTTGAAAATTAGCGCGATTGAGGCCCTGTATACTTATTATCTTCATTCTTGTATACAAAACGTATTACAAAATAAACCCTTATGCCGAATATGATAGATAATATGAGATAGGGTTAGGGTAGGGACTATCAAACTGAAAAAAAAATGTTTCTGAAAACATTTTTGAAACTCTGAAGTTTTTCCCATAAGTAGTAATTATACAAATCGCGAAAAAAATATCAAAATATTACTTACTCCCGTACTATTGGCGAAGTACTATTTAATACATTTTGATAATCGGGAAAAAAACGCATTTTTTTTCTTCTCTTTTCTCCTGCTAGGCGCGCGGTTAATTCTGTGTAGTTCTATAGGGATCTCTATAGTACTCTGGCGCAGACGGGTTAAAGTGATTATTTCCTTAACTGGTCATTTCATAGTTCTTGTTTTTTTTGTTGCGGAAAGAGGTAAGATAGTCGAGGAAATAAAATTCCCTAAAATAAAAATTACGATCAACTTTCGATTATGAGTTGATATGCAAACTGTTTACGTTTCCGTTAAACTATCGTTTTGTCTCTTTCACTCGCATTGACTGAGTAGGGAATGCAATCTCGATCGCAACATCGAGATAAATATCGCAATCTCTCTCGCTGGCCGAAATCTCGGCCATTTTTACCCGACTGCGGGTTATGTTTTTCGCGCGTATCTTGTAAGTAAGTTTGTATGTATGTTTGTATGTAATATTCTTTATTACCTCATATCTTTCAAACGGCTGAACGGATATCGTTAGATTTGTCTTTTCAGCCCAAGTGTTCTTATGAAGGTGGCGTTATAAAAAAACTAACATGGCGGCTGTACGGTGTTATTATACGTAGTGAAAAAACATTTTTTTTTAATAAGTACCTACTGCAATATGGGTGATTTCAAAAAGGTATATCATGACCGTAAAATATAATAACTAAAAAGAGATAAATAAAAAAATATATTAAAAAAATTAAAAAACCCGCCTGCATAAAAAGACAAGTCGACTAAAAAGATGGAAACAAGATTAAATAAATATTAAAGCCAACATGTCATAATAACATGCAGTCGGAGGCATATAATTCAATCATTCATAATGTCACTTTCTTTATGCATGCCTCCGACTGCATGTTATTATGACATGTTGCCTTTAATATTTATTTAATCTTGTTTCATCTTTTTAGTCGACTTGTCTTTTTATGCAGGCGGGTTTTTTTTAACGAGATTAATCTCGGCCAAAAATCCGACGAGATCTCGCGAGATAAACGAAATTGTACAGGAGCATAAATACTTGTGTTTCCCGCGTAGCTTCTGCGATGATTCCTTCAACATCAACAGCTACTAATGATGATACTGACACTGATGATATTCCTAATTCATTTCTTTCCGAAAATACCGTGGAGTTAGGAAGCATTTAATTACAGGAAGAACCTAAAGGATCTTTGACTGCTTAAAAAGAGCTAAAAGAGAAAGTACCTAATCGCATCTGCTTTGTTGCGAATCATTCATTAAAAAATAAATCATAAAGATTCGACAACGACAGGGGATGCGAATCATTGATTAAAAAAATAATTAACTATATGTTTTTTGCGATACTATTTCCAAAATTTTGACATAAGTATATAACTAAAAAATAATACATTTTTTATTAAAGAAAACTGGTAGAGATAAATTATTTTTAAATATAACAGCAAACTTATTATTTCCCTATCAAGAATCTCATTATTGTGACAATTTGTGGAAAAGAAAAACAAATTAACCAATCAATTCACTACCGATAGTTTACGGTAACGTAGACAGTTTGCATCAACTCATGGTAGAGCCACAGCTCGTGTCGATCGATCGATTCGTTAGAGTCGGAATCACCGCTTGTCCACTTCTACTACCTAAGTATTTCCAAATTTTCCGTGGTAGAGGTATTATCTTCCTCGTAATCTGTTAACACCACTAAGGTCCGACTCGAAGATATCGCATTGCTAACGTTTGCTTTGGAGTTATGTTTTTATATTTTTCTACCCTTGACGAAAGGCGCACCAGCCCCCGTATTACAACCTCTTCAAACTTGCCAGTTTTCTGAATGGCTATCAATGATGCGTCTCTTTTATTTGCCATACAGCGAGAAAGAGATGTAGCAATTTATAAACCTGACAAGAGTTTTAAGTGAGCTTTCAAATAATCTAAGTAGGTATACTTAGTAAAAAAATATTTTTAGTTTTAAGTGTAGGTAATACCTAGTATACTTAATTCAAACTAGTTTTAAGAATACTTAACTTAGTGTTTAGTAGTCCTTACTTGCTCAACGGTAGTTTAAATCTATTAAGTGTTAACTAAAGAAAAGACTTCAGGAAATATCCAACTTTAGATAAAGTACAGATATGTAAGATTTAATCACTAGTCATAAACTTGGGGTGGCGAATGGCAACCAGAAAAAGAGAGTCAATATTTAGGTAGTTACGATCAATGTAGGATTTAATCAAACTAATACCACAAGTTATAAATAAAGCATGTTTATTACTCAACATGGCACATAAGAAAATAATAATTTCAATCTACTTCTTCGACGACGGGCCCGTCTCTGCCGCCGCCCGTCCGGCCCCCTCCGACACCGTGCAGTTTCTTCATCAGCGGCGCACATACACTACTCACCTCCTTCAACTTGTCTTCATACTCTTCCTTCTCAGCCAGGTAGTTCGAATCCAACCATTTCAGGACTTCATCGCACTTCCAGCGAGCGTTCGAGCATTCCCCTTCACCAAGTTTACTACCAGCTTTATCAATAGCTTGTTTCACACCATACAAATACGATTCCAGCTTATTCCTAGACGCCACGCGGTCTCTCTGACGATCGTCATCATCTTTATAACGCTTCGCATCAGACAGCATCCTATCAATATCTGCTTGAGAAAGCCTCCCTTTATCGTTCTTTATTACAATGTTCTTACTTCTTCCAGTACTATTTTCTTTAGCAGATACATTCAGAATACCGTTTGCGTCTAAATCAAAACTCACGTCGATATCTGGCACGCCTCTCGGTGCTGGTGGTATACCTTTTAATTCGAAGTTTCCTAGCAAATTGTTGTCCTTTGTCATGGCTCTCTCTCCTTCGTACACTTGAATGGAGACACCCGGTTGGTTGTCCGAATTGGTAGTGAAAGGTTGGGAGTGCTTACAGGGTATTTTGGCGTTGCGCTCGACAATTTTGGTCATGACCCCTCCAACTGTTTCGATTCCAAGTGACAATGGCGTCACGTCCACAAGCAGCACGTCTTGTATTTTAGAGTGGCGTACGCCACCCAAGATGGCAGCCTGCACTGCGGCTCCATAAGCAACAGCCTCGTCAGGGTTTATCGAAAGGTTCAGCTGCTTCCCATTGAAAAAGTTTTGAAGTAAATTCTGTATTTTAGGTATACGAGTAGACCCACCTACTAGCACTATGTCATGGATAGAATATTTTTCCATTTTTGCGTCTTTCAATGCTTTTTCCACTGGGTTCAAAGTTGTACGAAAGAGGTCTGCATTGAGTTCTTCGAAACGCGCTCGTGAAATGCGGGATAAAAAATCTATTCCCTCGTACAAAGCATCTATTTCAATGCTGGCCTCAGTACTGGAAGAAAGAGTACGCTTTGCTCGCTCAGCGGCAGTGCGTAAACGACGTAATGCCCTTGGATTAGCTATAAGATCCTTTTTATGCTTTTTTTTGAATTCATCAGCAAGGAAATTCACAAGTCTACTATCAAAGTCTTCTCCTCCAAGGTGAGTATCTCCGGCTGTAGCCTTGACTTCAAAAAGTGATCCTTCATCAATCGTTAGAATAGAAACATCGAAAGTACCTCCCCCTAAGTCAAAAATCAGCACGTTTCTTTCGCCTTTCAAATCCTTGTCTAGACCGTAAGCCAAAGCAGCTGCAGTGGGCTCATTGATGATGCGGAGAACGTCCATTCCAGCGATCGCTCCGGCATCTTTTGTAGCCTGTCTTTGAGAGTCATTAAAATAGGCCGGAACTGTTATTACAGCGTCTTTTATTTTGGTACCCAAATAGACTTCAGCTACCTCCTTCATCTTCGACAACACCATACTACTGATCTCCTCAGGGGCAAAACACTTAGATATTCCTTTATATTTGACTTGGATTTTTGGCTTTCCTCCATCATTTACTACCTTAAAGGGCCAATGCTTGATGTCTTGTTGTATCTTGGGATCGTCGAAATTACGACCAATGAGGCGTTTGGCATCAAATATTGTGTTACTAGGGTTTAAAGCCACTTGGTTCTTAGCGCCGTCTCCTATGAGCCGTTCGGTGTCTGTAAAAGCAACATAAGATGGGGTGGTGCGGTTGCCCATTTCATTTGCTATGATCTCCACATTACCGTGTTGCCAAACGCCTACACACGAGTAAGTTGTACCCAAATCTATACCAATGGTAGGCATTCTGATGCAAAAAAAAAATATATTTTACTAACAGTTTCGCTTCATTTCTTTTGTAAAAAATTTGTCTCTTTTGTATTTTACTTGTCTTCAAAATCTGTCTGTAAGTTGTCAAAAGAGATCTTTTGGTTGATTATAAATTTTTCCTAATATAAATAGGTAGGTAATCGTCAACTCTATGCCAGTTACAAAAACAAATACTGAAACAATAATAAATATTACAAACTCATTAATTAATACCGACTGAATATAGAGAAAGGGTTAAAATCTTGGTAAAATAAAATGAAGGCGACGGAGCAAAATAATAAATTAAAAACTGGAAAATGATATTTTCAGTCGCACGTATATTTTGACATAATTAAAAGCGGATGTTGATAGTGCTATAATTTAATAATACTAGGCATTATAAATTATTATTCCTCTTTCATATTCATAAATTAAAAAGTAAACTGTCACTATCTGTCAATAACTCAATGGGTGCATTCCAGCAGACCAATCGCTAAGTCCTCGATCACCACAGTATATTAAATTTTAACCATGGAAAGTAATTTGTTTTATTGTTCAATTTTATTACTTTCCATGTAGCGATGGGCCGACTCGCAATTTGCTGACCCGGGCTCCAATTCGGATCAACTCGGGTTGAGTTGAATCGACTATGCGATATTTAAAATAATGTTGTTTTGTTTGTATTTGATGAATTAATCAACCGAACTCTGTTGCCGTTTCAAGTTGCAACAGTAAAAGAGTTAGTTACTTGAATTGAAATCAACTGTCTATTATTAATAAATAGGTACTTATATCTATAATCAATTGCAAGGGCGTCGCCAGCCCATGGCCCAGGGCATTATTTATTTTATAATATACTAAATTAAGCATTAAATCATTTATTCTCTTCTACTAAGAACTAATTGTTTTAACCCGTAACCCGACTGAAAAGAAAGGGTTATGTTTCTCGCGCGTATCTTGCAAGTATGTTTGTATGTGTGTTTGTATATAATATTCTTTATTACCTCATATCTTTCAAACGGCTGAACGGATTTCTATGATTAAGATATCGTTAGATTTGTCTTTTCAGCCTAAGTGTTCTAAAGAAGGTGGCGTTCTAAAAAAAACCAACATGGCGGCTGTACGGTGCTATTATACGTAGTGAAAAAATTAGAATACTACTGCAATATGGGTGTCAAATTAAAGGGCTTATAAGGATTTCAAAAAGGTATATCATGACCGTAATATACAACGTGTTACAAAAATACCCCTAATCCCGACTTAGCGATTAGTCTGTTGGAACTCACCACAGAACACATACTCCTAGGAACTCACCCAAACAAATCACCCAATGTCAAGTGTGGTGGTGCCAGTGATGTTATACGTACCATTATCATGGTATTAGTACCATTATTTAGGTTATCGTACCATGTACCTTTGGACTTCCATCATGGTACGCAAAAGTACCATTATTTTCACCTCTTTCATCTAAACCAACTTTTCGTGTAATGGAATGAACATAATGTTTCGTTTCTGCTTTTAATGCGTAAGTAGCATGGCTTAGAAAAATAATAAGTAGTTAAAATGTTATTTTTTTTACTTTTCGTGGTTAAAACGGGCCATGGCGATCGATATTTCAGCGATTAGCCTGCTGAAATGCACCAATGTCAACAGTTAAGTGTGAATGCGGTTTTTCTGTTCGAATTCGATTCGAAATCAAGAAGATTGTAGGTAATTCATGCTCGAAATCCCATTCCCAAGTAACTACGCAAGCTTGTAATAATATCTCAGACCGTATAAGACTAAAAAGCCGTAGGTACCATTTTTTTTTCTGAAGTACCATGATTTTGACAGGCTGATGTCATTATTCCTGAGTTGCCATCTAACATCCCTGGGTGGTGCTGTGCGTGCCGTGCTGTCAACTGCTGTCTGTGTGCTGTGGTGCTTGTATTTTTTTATTTGTTTTTCTTGATTTATTCTTGAATTACCCTGTTTCCTTCCCCGAAATTTATAAGATTTAATGAATAATAATAATTACACGTGTATTTCAAGCAAAAAATGTATAAACTAAAAATAAACGCATGGTGCTTGAACTAAAAGAACTGTAATCGGATCAGAAGAATACTACGTTTCTCGTTAAACAATTAAGTATTCTTACAACCTAGGTCTCTAATCTATAGTGTTGAAAAATGCGTTATGCGCAATTAGTTGTAGGTCCTGCAGGCAGTGGTAAGGTAAGTTTTAAAATTTCATCACTTTTCAAACATTCTTTTTTTTAGGTTATTTTAGCCTATAGTTACAAACTTAGTTGAAACCTACCCGAAAAGCGGTAGTGTGTTGTTTCGAAATAATATTAACATGGCTAGCGATTCGAGCGATGAGGAGTTATTACTTGTCTTCTCTACTACATCAGACAACGACTCCACTTCACTCCAAGCTTCCTCGGGCACATCCCTACGCGAATACTCTGTTAGTGTGTAATTATACAAACCCGGATGCTTTTCCACTTCTCGGACGAATTGTATATTTAATTATTGGTCATTAGCAGACTTAACCCCCAGCATGACCAGACGCCATTGATCATTTACTAGTACGCGTTACAAACCAGGGGCCCAAGTCTGCTAATGTTAACGTCAAAGTCGTGGTTCAATGGTGTTTCAATGCTTTTTGACACAGTTCTTGTCTGAAACCAAAAATCGAGACACAATGTGTTTCCGTTTTGGGTTTAAGAAACACAATAATTGTGTTTCTGTTTTGGGTTTAAGAAACAAGAACTGTGACAAATAGCATTACCATTTAAACACGATTTTGACGTTAACATTAGCAGACTTGACCCCTGTTTGTGATTGGTGGTTGGTCGTGTACGAACCGCCATTGAAATACTAGTGCTGTGACATTTTAGAAACTCATTGGTGATTAGAGTTTGAAACTAGATCATTTTGAGTAGTGCCATGTAAGAAGGGCCTTAGTGAAGGCATTTTAATGTTTCAGTATATGAAACATATAATATTATGATTAGTCCTGTTCTTTACTCTGCTTCATATAATCTATAGCTAATCCAACAGCCAACTCTTGACAAAAGTCTATTATTAGCTATAAAACTCAAACTATTAAAACTCCACAGTCAACATACTGTTCGACAATGGTGAAACATGCCACGGACACCAAACGTATCATAGAAGTCGTGAACTTGGATCCTGCTGCAGAGCACTTTGACTATGAGCCTCTTGTGGACATTCGGGAACTAATCCACCTCGATGATGCCATGGAAGATGAGGAGCTACAGTTTGGCCCTAATGGAGGACTTGTATTTTGTATAGAGTGAGTAATACAATTTTTTAACACAACGGGATAGTGCTTTGCTTCGCCTTCACCTCATCTGATGTTAAATGACGATAAGGCCGAAAGTGGAAGCGTACTACACCCGGAATCCTCATCACCTCTAACTGCGGGAACACATCAATTTTTAAATTGATGTTATGGCGTCAGACTTAGGCAAGATGATGGTAAATAAGCCCTACCACCAATCATACTGAGTACAAATTGTAACCCCCCTGGGAATCGAACCCAGCAAATCAATAAATTATTAAATCCCATTCAGCCACATGAGGCATCAATAGAATATCTATTGGGTCTCATTTTCCGGTAAGTACTTGAAGGGTTAAGAATGATAATGCTTCAATTTAAAATTTCACACAACAGTGACTGAATCATTCTGTTTTGATAATCAAAGAGTAACATAATCAAACTCAAATCCCTGTTTGCGTACAGTTAGAAAGAGATGGTGCTATTCATTGCATACAGCACCATGCCATTGATTTCTAAATGTGCTCAAGTAGAGATTTAAGTTTGAGTTTGATTCTATAATACAAGCCTTAGTGCCAAAGTGCCACTGGAAGTTAACTACTTGGTAATATGTCACTCAATTTTACTGGTAACATTGACCAACACTTGAGCGTGTAGGTTGGTATCTTATTTTTTCACTTAGTAGTAGAACAGTTTCATGCAAATAAGTCCGTTAGATTATTTCAATTTCCATCTTCTGTAATATTGACCTGAATTTATGAGTGTTGGCTGAAGCAATCTATGTTATTGAAAAAAAGTCATGGAGGCTACATTTATTCTTTTCATTGTATCACAGAACCTTGTTGGAAAACTGTGATTGGCTTGAGGAGCAGCTAGGTGACGTGGACGATGACTACATCCTGTTCGACTGCCCGGGCCAGATCGAGCTGTACACCCACCTGCCGGTGATGAGGCAGTTAGTCGAGCAGCTGCAGCGGTGGAACTTCAGAATCTGTGTCGTCTTTATGGTTGACTCGCAGTTCATGGTCGATGGGGCTAAGTTCTTATCAGGTAATTAGCTATCTTGTTGGGCATCGGTTCATGTGTCTATGGCGCTGTATCAGACCAGGGGGGTAATTATGTAACTTTGTTGCAATCAACTCTGACAGAAATCAGAGTTACATAGATACTTTAGTAAGAACCAATGTGACAACTATATTAACTAAAGCAGCAATGCAACTGCGATTTCAATCGATTTCAATCGAGAATTGTTAGCAACAGACTTACGTAATCCACGTACTGGGGTTGATTACGTAACTTTCTTGCAATCTACTCTGAAAGAAATCGCAGTTACATTGCTGCTTTAGTAAGAACCAATGTGACAACTATCTTACTTAACCCGGCGTCATTGAGGCAGGGTCAATATGACCCTGCATGTTTTGCATACGGAAAACTGCTTAGAAATAATTGCCACCCACAACTGTCTGTCTCAGTAGCTGCAGCTAAAGATCACCCCTCCCCTTCGCGTATCTCACTTCATTCGTCCATCACCAGCGCAACGAGCAACACGTGTGTGAACCTGCGACAGGGTAATTATGACCCAGCTCAACGGCGACGTTGCTGTTTTGTGCCATATACTTTTTATATATATTTTATATGAAGATCATGTTAGTGTTCGTCGTTCGTTCTTATCTTCCAATGATAGAGAGGTAAGGTAGTATAGATTTTATTTAAGTAAGTATTTGTTAGAAACGATATTGTTTTTTGTTGATATAAGAAAATTAAGAAAAGAGTTACAGTTTTGTTGTATAATTAATAGTCTATAAGAAAAACGAAAAATAAAGATTATTTCACTCATTACCAATGTGTTTTATTGCTGCTACTGATTATAAATACAGTATTTATAATTAATATAAAATTTGAAAAATTTAAAATTATTTTATACTAGGCAAAATTTTAACAATTGTAACCAGGGTCATGATGACCCACCTCAACGTTAGTGTAACTTTTTTCCGCCACAATGACGCCGGGTTAAAGCAGCAATGTAACTGCTGTTTCAATCAATTTCAATCGAGGATTAATTATTATATTAATTATTAATTAGCAACAGACTTACGTAATCAGCCCTCAGTTTTGTAGTTTACAATCTGCAAAATTACTTTAATAATTCCTAATTTAAATTTAGTCAACGTACTTCGTACAGATGGATTAATAGTTGCCTTTGCTTCTTTCCAAAGCTCCAATTTGTCTCTATACCAAAATTCACTTATATTGGTTCAGTAGTTTAAAAAAGAGGTAAGAAAACGTAAAAAACAAACAAAGAGATGTACAGAATCACTTTCTCATTGATGGATAATTATCTATCACATGATTTGATAAATAAAATAAAAATAAATTTGCAGGTACTATGGCAGCTTTAAGTGTAATGGTTAATTTAGAATTACCTCATGTAAATATTCTAACGAAAATGGATCTACTTAGCAAGTCTGCAAGAAATCAGCTCGACAAGTAAGTTGCAATCATAATTATTTACTATTACAGTTACTTAATTTTATTGTGACTCTTGCTATCCCTTTCTAAAACGAAATTTTCTATGGCGAAACTATGGCGCTACTATCATGTGACGTCACTGGCTAGTAGCGCTCTCCTTGTCTAATTAGAAAGTTTGATGCTCTATATCGCTGAAAATATGCAAGATATTTGAAAATAAACACTTATGTTGTGTTGCTAATATTTCAGTAAACATTTAAAGTCAATAAAAAAAATCAGCCAAATACCCTATTCATCATCATTTGCTCCCCTATTATAACAGGGAACTTGACATTTCGGGAATTTGACATTTCGCGAACTTGACATTTCGGGAACTTGACATTTCGGGATCTTGACGTTTTGGGAACTTGACATTTTGAAACCGCTTGACATTTTGGGAATTTGACATTGTGGACTGAAAGGATCTGGCCTACAGGCCTAGCATACGCACCATTCCCATTTACAAATTTTATAGCTTTACTTTCAAAAATGTATTTAAAACAAGTTTTTGTTTTTTTTTTCCAAAAACTAAATAGAAGTACCTGCACTTTCTTTAGTGTTTTTTTTATTATTAAAATTAATCATCAAATTCTTCATCATTCTAGTCTAACAAAAAAAACTTGATTCTTGCTTAATAATATCTACAATCTTTTTTCAGTTATTTGGATCCAGACCCTCACATCCTGTTAGCAGATATGAGAAACGGAAAATCAAGATGGCATGAAAAGTATGCCAAACTGACAGAAGCAATCGGAGAAGTGATAGAAAACTTTAGTCTAGTCCGGTTCTACCCTCTGAACATAAAAGACGAAGAAAGCATAGACAATCTACTGTTAACCATAGATAACATCATACAATACGGAGAAGATGCAGATGTCAAAATCAAAGACTTTGATGAAATGGACCCAGATGATGATCAGAATGATGAATAAACTATTTTTTTATAAGTTGGTTTGTGGTATGTTTTTTGGGACTTAAAATCCTTCAGATTGCTATAATCCGCGCGCGATGAAAATGGGATGTAACCTTGTCAAAGTAAATCGAAAATTGACTAATTAATTAATTTAAATTTAATTAATCAAATAGTTTACTTGTTATCCTACTTGAAGTTGCTGCAGCAAGTTCCCTCACCTCGGACGCGTTAAGCTAGGCCCTAGCCTAACGCGTCCTAGGAAACCCTATCTGCTAGGGTTTACTAGGATGAGGGTGCCGTCATATTACGGCCGTAATTTAGCGGCGTAGAACGTTTTCTATGAAAACAATATGGCGCGCCGTATTGTTTTCTATACCGCTTCGGTGGTAGTGAAACTAGCGCCGCCCCTACATTTATTTTTATTACTCCGTAAACCAAGTCAATATTTTAAAAAAACTCATCTCTTAAATTGTCTATAATATTTTTTGAATAACTAATCAACAGTTATCATTCATTCTGTAAGTTTTAAAATTCATAATTGTCAAAAGTGGCCACTTTGATCTAAAATGGATTTTAAAACTTACAGAAAAAATGAAAACGGTTGAAGAGTTATTCAAAAAATATTAGAGACAATTTAAGAGATTATTACATGAGCTTTTTTTAAATATTGACTTGGTTTACGAGTAATAAAAATAAATGTAGTGGCGGCGCTAGTTTCACTACCTACAGCGCCTTAAGCGTTTTATTATGATAACTTATGCTAATTCAATCAAACAATGATTAATTAAAAGCTCATTAAATTTACTTTCAATAGATATCAACATTTACACAATAAAAATGTTATCTAGCGATTTTTCTGACGTCGAGTATATTATGTAAAATAAAAAACTGGAATATGTTTACATAAGCATTTATTAAACTGATATGTAACTTTAACATAGTGGGAACTGTGACCATCTATGTAATAATAATTACATTATATTATTTACCCTAATAAGTTATCTAATTTTACTTTGCAGTTACAAATAAGTCACGAATGAACTCCACATACAGTACAGGATGTGATGAAACAGTACATAATACAAACTAACATTAACAATTATTCGTATAAATATACTCGGCGATATTACTTATATTTGAACACGTAAAAAATCATACGTGATATAGTATAAATAAACCCAAGTTAAGTTTCAAATTCAATTCTCTTATTTTTTCTAACAAATACAGGAAATAAAATATCTAGTTTTTCGATGTTCTGAAAACATATTATAACAAAAAAAAATTGAAAATTGAGTGTCCTGTCTGCTTGTGTCTTAAAATTAACTTAAGTTATTAAATCAAAGTTTAGACAGTAAGAAATCAAACTGCAGAAGTTTATGTAAGTTTGAGGTCTTTACATTGCTATGACATAAATCCTTAAATTATAATAGGCTAGTTGACAAAATTTCAATAACTGCTTAATATTTTAGCTTATTAGGCATTTTATCGAAAAAAAAGGTTTATTTATTTTTAATCGAGCGTTTACATTATAAATTTCGCGTTTTAAAAAAACAATTTTAATTTGGTTCCAAAACGCACAAGACTGTCATGGCGTCTTGAATGACGTCACGCCGTGCAAAACAAACAAAAGAGCGATCGTGTCTTCGTACGTTATAGCTAGTTTTTATCGTTTAAAAATGAATTTCTCATATTATAAGTACTGTATAGAGCCCCAGTGTGATAGCACGACTATAAAAACGCCAAACCAGTTATTTATATATGTTCCAAACAATGGAGAAATACGGAAAAAGTGGCTTAAACTTGCGTTCGGTTGTGGTTAGGTTGCACTCGGAGTGTAGGTTTGGAACGCGCCTCCGGTAGTGATACTCGAAACGTCAGAGACGAGATTGGAGTTTCGCACGGCGTGACGTAACGCTTTCTGATTGGTGTTCACTGTCACGTGACTAAAGGTTTCATTTTACGAAATTTATTTTTTAAAAATATTATTAATCTTTAACGCTTTTAATAATTAAAATTGTTTGTTATTTTCTCCATAATATAATTAATCATTATAAACCCCTATCCATTATATTTATTCTTAATGGAAACAAGCCTATTATAGCTACAAATATTTCGTAGAGATTAAAAACGTAACACTTTCTTAAACTGAACAAAAAGTCAATGTTATGTTATTTTTGTCAATTATTTATTTTTTAATCATACAAAAAAAACAAGATGCTTGTAAGATTTCAGCATAAAAAGGTAGCTTTTTTTACAATGTCTTTCATAAATCTTTGTAAGCCTAACTTTGCTTTTTACAAAGAATAAAAATATTTCCAATGTAACTAACTTATTTTTATTACATAAAGTAAAAAGAGATATGGTCTCAATATTAGCCATAGTTAAGACTTATACAGGGTGTAACAAGACCTTCAACGAAGCAGAGGTCTACGTATTCTGCCCATCATCAGGACCATTTCTGTTCAAAATTATTACTGGGAAACCATTTTGATTTTTGGTGTTAAAAAAGCATTGCATGCATTACCACGCAATGTGACGCGTACAACAGGCCGCGCCTGCGAGTGTATGCTACATTGCTGCGTGCGGCCGAGTTGAAAGGCAGCGTTTATGTGCGTGCTCATGAGATACATCGAGTGACGACGTTTTGAAGCCATTGTTTGTTACGAAATACTTAAAATTTTGATAATGTTTCACCTCTAAGTGCCAGAGCGGTCGCCGGCGACCTGACATAATCGCCATATTGCCGTTCTGTCAAAGCCCAAGCGGTCGCCGGAGACCGGTACCGGTAATCGGTTTTTTCTCTATGTAAATGACTATGATTTTGGTATCTAGAAATGAGAAAAGTATTCATAAATAAAACTATCTTTACAAAATGATAAATTATAGCCTGATTACGAAATTATCGGCTTTTTTGTGAAAGACTCCATTTTATTTCTTTCTTGTCAGTTGGTGGAAGGGTTTTTTTTGTTTTTTAACAAAATGGCGGATGGCGCTGAAGGGTTAAGTCAAAAAGTAGGAAATAACGAATAAAATAAGATTTCACAAAAATTTTGAAAAAAAAAATTGACTTTGACCTTCAATAACTTCGTAACTATTGATTTCCGAGGTATAGTCTAAAAGACAAAATGATCCTGATGATGGGCGGCATGCGTGGACTTCGGCTTCGTTGAATGTCTTGTTACACCCGTTATACCAAAACAATCAGAATATTAGAAAACATGAGATGTTAGTATTTAAAATAAATTAAATCAAATTATAATTATGACACTTAACTGTACGTTTTTCTTTCATTTTCAAGAATAAACCTTGTAGGCAAGTCTAAACATATAAAATATTATAGTTTACCATTCAACAGAGTGATTGACAAAGTTTTAATAAATCTGAGAACCTTGAGAATCGAGTGTTAGTCTACACACTAGCGCCGCCATGGAAAAAAACATAGTGCTTAAATAAAGACGAAAATGTGAATTATCTCTCTGTGCACTCCGAACAAGCTTTGTGGTACAGTAAGCAGCACATGATGTTATACAAAACTGTCAAAAATATTTATTTTGAACCTTAATAGCTTTGCATTTAAGTATAAAATTGATTGAATATCATTCCCCTGTCGTGGAAGCCCAGCGGGCCGTTCACTGTACTTTTTATCACTTCAACAATATTTTTGGGCCTGTAGTTTAGTTTAATGAACTTTAAGTCTATTAAACTTAACGACAGGCTAGAAAATATAGCACTACAGAGAGATAATTCACAATGTCGTTGTTAATTGATAGGACAATTAACTAATAAAATGATAAAACTGATATTATTAAACTGTTGTATATTTAGAATAATACTATAAAATTATTATGCAATAATGGTAAATGAAACGAGTACGCGTGACTTGATACACTGCTAATTGCGAACTGAATTGTGTAAAATTAATTGCTAATATAAAGTAATTGGGTCATAAAAGATTGGGTTTTTCAAGTGGCGGCGCTAGTGTGCAGAATAAGCCTTCTTAAATAAGCAAGACCTTGCTTAAAACCAATCATCATGATGGTAGAAGATAAATATTTAAAGCAAAACCTATAATCATCACACCGAATACTTTCTGACGTCCATTACACTAATATCTTTCAACGAAGGATCAGACTCGATTGGAAATGGAACTAATTTTGCGCCTTAGTGCTATTAATGTCCCACTAACTTTTGCACTTTTTCTATAAATGGAGTAGATATTAATTTGTTTGGTTACACAACTGACACAATATATTTTAAAGTAGGTATGCAGGCAATGTAATTTTATACTAACTGTAGGTATACTAATATTGTTCTGACTGTTGACTTTATACGGTCTTTGCTCACAACATCCATCACAAACTCCAATCAAGAATTCCCTAGATGTCTGGTCAGTCTCAAAAACGACACTTCTGTGTCACTTTCAAAGTCAGTGCCATATTTGTGTGCTGTCTTAGTTCGTGAAACATTCTTTTGAACAAAGTATTTTCTTCTCTGTATCTTACTATTTAAAGTCGAATTTGGAAAGAGTATTAATTTATACTCAGATAAAAATATTCATGTGCCGGTAGGAATTTCAAAACTTTGAATTGTCGGTTTTCGTTTTGTCAGTCGGTGCCATATTTGTGTGCTGTCTTAGTTCGTGAAACATTATCAAGGATATTTTTAAGCACTTGTTTAGTCTTATTGTCTCAAGCACTTGTTTAGTCTTCTGTTCATTCGGGTTGTTCTATAGTGAGGCAGTCGGTGATGCTGAACACGTAGGCCAGACAGCCGAACCTCAGCAGCGCTCCGTGTGGCACAATGGCGGAGCCCTCCCACGCGCCGGCCGCGCCCGCCGCGCCGCCGCCGCAGCGGCACGGGCCCTCGTCGCCGGACGGCAGGGTCAACTCGCCGTTTACTCTACAACACAAATTATTATTATCTTAAGAGGATTGTCAAGCAAACGGTCTCCATACAAACGGCGATAACGTTTCCCACCCTCTAAACCTTAACCTACAGTAATGAATTTTTGGTATTTTTTTGAAATGCCTAAATACTAGGGCTGTACGTTTTGATTTTTTAAATATCTATAATAGATTTCGTAATATTTGCATTTTAGTGATTTCGTACAAAACACAGAAGTGCCAATATTTTCAAATCTACAATGAATATTTTAAAAACCAAAACGTACAGCCCTAACCTACAGTAATTAATTTTTGGTATTTTTTTGAAATGCCTAAATACTAGGGCTGTACGTTTTGATTTTTTAAATATCTATAATAGATTTCGTAATATTTGCATTTTAGTGATTTCGTACAAAACACAGAAGTGCCAATATTTTCAAATCTACAATGAATATTTTAAAAACCAAAACGTACAGCCCTAGTTTTTAGGCATTTAGACACAATAAAGTACAATTCACGTCGCACAGCGCTCCCTTCGCTCCAAAACATTAACTTAGTAGTTGCCTCTCTTTCTATCGCGTAGGTCTTATCTTTTCTGATGTATGAAATTTGTCCTCTCAAAGGACGCCGAGCGCTTCAGACTCGCGCGCGGAGTGACATAGCCCTGGTTAAATGTCCTGGGATTTTGATATGTTATAGATTCCGGTGCACTGAGTAAAAGTCTTCTCCCTCTCTTTCTATCGCGTAGCTCTTATTTCTTCTAACGACTTCAGGGTTGTCTTCTTTTAAATATTAATTAATCTGAATACTTAATTTATTACAAGTTATTGTGTTTAGAATGTATACTTTAATGTGAACAAATTACTTTTCAAATAAAACTAGGCTCGGTATGTACAGTCAACGCCACATCAGACTATACATATTGACTTTGAGGCACCCTTATGCCGCCGTACCGTTGTCGTACAAAAATTATGCTTTCTTACGAAATTAAATTGTCATTAATAATTAACTTTGCTTATTATTTTGTAAGTAGATAAGTAAGTATACCTAATAAATTATTATTTCAATAAATAGTTTGGTGAAGATTGTTTAGCAAATAAGACAAGTACCTATCTAAGAATATTACATGGACTACTTATACCTACTAACTATGTTTATTTGTATCACAGATAATAATAATATACCTACTAGTGAATCTACCTACAAGTAGACAAGCATTCTTCTTACCTTTCGATGACGATTGGAAGTGTGAAAAACGTGCGAACGAACGACGCGACAATACGCGAACGCGGCGCGTGAATGAGTATCGAAATCGAACTAATGTTGCTAACGTGCGACCGGCCGGCAAGCGGCGGCCCTCTGAAATTAGTCCGTCCGGACGGACCCGCCGGCTACTTGTAGCTTCGTACCTAAAGAGCGGAGTGCGCCTAACCTGTTTATAGGTTAGTGTTATACCGCGCTCTTCTGAAGTTGGAATTCGTATTTGCACAGTCGACGATAATCTCTGCTTGATTTTTAGTTCATCCAGGATCGAAACGATAACATGCGTTGCCATTTTTAACCGACTTCCAAAAAAAAAGACCGCGCCAGACCGCAGCAGTTGTCGCAGCGGTCTGGCGCGGTCTTACAACACTGCGTTCGCATACGTAAGATACTACCTCTTTAAGTAAGTTTGTATGACACTAACCTTCTGGCAGGTCTCTCAGTCCGCAGCAGTTGCCGCAGCGGTCTGGCGCGGTCTTACAACACTGCGTTCGCATACGTAAGATACTACCTCTTTAAGTAAGTTTGTATGACACTAACCTTCTAGCAGGTCTCTCAGTCCGCAGCAGTTGCCGCAGCGGTCTGGCGCGGTCTTCAACTTCAGGCGAGCGCGGTCGGGGGGTTAAGTCGCACGCGTATAACACTCCGTTCACTTCCGTGCCCCATTCCGAATAGTTGATCAACTCGAAATGACGTGTCACCTGAATTAGAGACAGATAAGATTACAGTCTATTCAAACAACATACGTCCCTTTTGATAAATACTTTCTGCAAAGGAGAAATATAAATCGCGTAAGAAAGATAAGTACATCATCTGAGTAAGCTATTAACATTCATTTAAACAAACACGATTTTGCTGAATGTTTTCTAAAAAACCCGGCTTTTATTGAACAGAATGTCTTCATCATTAATGATGATGGGCAAAAATGTATGGACCGTGGTACCAGCTCCAATAGCTATAACCAATATATACAGCCATATAATTAAGGACACCAGCTGATTTTTATACAAACGAAGTAACTTTGAAGCCATAGTTCTCCGCCAAGGATTGACCTGGCTGTGACCTGATGATGATGAATGGAGGAGATTCAGATCGCTATACACACCCAACTGATCTGATCAGCATTTTAAGATATATAAGGATCTGAGTTTTCAGTTCAGGATTTCTATACATTTTTATTCGTATTTCGCGGTATTTTTAAACACATCCTTATATCCCTTAGAATGCTGATCAGATCAGTTAGTTGTGTAGAGCGATCTGAATCTCCTCCATTCACTCCCTGGATAGCCATCATCAGATCACAGCTAGGTCAATCCCTGGCGGAGAACTAAGGCTACAAAGTTACCTCGTTTGTATGAAAATCGCCTGGCGTCCTTAATTATCTGGCCACCACTATATTTGAAAAGATGTTTAGATGTAGGAAAATGTCTGCTATGGGGCCAGTTCTTATTCACGTTTTGAAAGCACTAATTCCACTAAGTATTATACATGAAAATATACTACAAACTATTAATATAACCAGAAGAAAGATAAAATAAGTAAAGGATAAGAAGATGTATTTAACAGTTTTACCACCCCCTTTAACCTTAATAAAAGAAGTTATGCAAACTAGAGTTTTACAAATAAAAAACATTTATTCATGGATAGAAAGGATAATACATTACAAATCACTATCAACAATAATTTAACAAGAAATTGTTTCCATAGAAACGTCACATTTGAAATTAAAAACAATAGAAATAAAAATAATAATAACAATAAACCAGCTTTAAGCTGAGAAAAACAAAATTTAACGTAAATAATAATCATTTATTTCATAAAAAGTTAACAAAAAACTTACAAATTAGGGACATTTAAAACATGTTCTAACAAAATGTAGCTAATTGGTCATGCTGTTGTCCTTACCTACTAGGCCAATAAAATGACCTGTATGAAGGACATCCAGACAAGTTTACAAAAAGGACTAATAAGTAGTTGGAGTTACATAGTAAAAAACCTGTAAAAAAACTGTAAAAAGTTTGAACTATAGTGCCATCTCTATTCTTACTGGGGTGCGGGGATGCCCCTCCGCGCACCCCACGCCCCCCTACATCGCTGTTCCTTGGGCCCATATGAGTTAAAGGGAGTGGATCTTGGCGTAGGCTATCGTAAAACTGTTTTATAAATAAAAGCATGAAAAGAAATGTACAAAATGTTACACCTATTTTCCACAGAGATAAGTAGTAATATTGATGTATGTATATCTCCGAAGGCAACCAGATCTGAGACTGGTGCCCATAGTAAAAGTTGCTAGTCTTGATAAGACCTTTCAAACGACACAAGCTTAACTATTGGAACCCTGTACCATTCTGCCCATTGTCATTTGAAAAGGTTCTGCTTCTACCAAGTTCGATGTCTGCAACTCGGGAGTAAATGTATAAAGATAAACGAATATGCAACTGAAATTTAGGGTTCCATACAAGAAACTAAAGACTAGAACTATAGACTATCTGTATACAAACCTCGTCCATAAATATAGTGGCATGGTGGGGAGACGCGTGTCTACACGATCTATCCAACCGCACGCGGCAACTGCTGTCTGTGCCGATACTGAGACTAGAACTATAGACTATCTGTATACAAACCTCGTCCATAAATATAGTGGCATGGTGGGGAGACGCGTGTCTACATGATCTGTCCAACCGCACGCGGCAACTGCTGTCTGTGCCGATACTGAGACTAGAACTATAGACTATCTGTATACAAACCTCATCCATAAATATAGTGGCATGGTGGGGAGACGCGTGTCTACACGATCTATCCAACCGCACGCGGCAACTGCTGTCTGTGCCGATACTGAGACTAGAACTATAGACTATCTGTATACAAACCTCGTCCATAAATATAGTGGCATGGTGGGGAGACGCGTGTCTACATGATCTGTCCAACCGCACGCGGCAACTGCTGTCTGTGCCGATACTGAGACTAGAACTATAGACTATCTGTATACAAACCTCATCCATAAATATAGTGGCATGGTGGGGAGACGCGTGTCTACACGATCTATCCAACCGCACGCGGCAACTGCTGTCTGTGCCGATACTGAGACTAGAACTATAGACTATCTGTATACAAACCTCGTCCATAAATATAGTGGCATGGTGGGGAGACGCGTGTCTACATGATCTGTCCAACCGCACGCGGCAACTGCTGTCTGTGCCGATACTGAGACTAGAACTATAGACTATCTGTATACAAACCTCATCCATAAATATAGTGGCATGGTGGGGAGACGCGTGTCTACACGATCTATCCAACCGCACGCGGCAACTGCTGTCTGTGCCGATGGAGATGCTTGAACTACGCATCGGGATCGGGGAACCCACTGATTCGCCCACGCCGTTTCTGGGGACAATAATCTTGTATAAGTTAATTGCGCGTCGTACAGTCGCTATACAGACAGACATTAGTTATTTTTATTTGTTGTGGTGATGTGTTGGGGTAAACTTTTTATATACCTAGTCCCTATCTTATTGAAAATAATAATCCAATAATTAATATATTAGATTACCTACCTATTACAATTTTCTTGTTTCATGACATTTTTAGTTGCGGATCACGTGACAAGGTTCCAGCGCATTACCAATTGACGGGGATTATAGAGTAGCTGCAAGCTGCTAGCACCTAGAGAGTACTGGCAGTATATTTATTTATTTATTTGCAGGGATAACAAACGGCTGTACAATATTGTGTTAACTATGCTTACAAACAAATTATTAATTACTAATTATACAACCAACCACATTATCCACAGCTTACTTTTAAAGATTAATGTGCGACAAAATATTGGATCGAATTGAATTGAACTTAAAAACCAGTAATACAAACAGCAGTGTTTCACAACCCATGAATATAAGCATTATATAGTTAGTATAGTCACCTAGAGTGTTCTAGGACCGCGCTGAGTGTAGCCCGCACGAGCCCGTCGGCGTGCGCGGTGGAGGGGGCGGGGGGCGAGGGCGCGCGCGGCGGGGCGCCCCACACGGCGGCCGCGATCCGGCGCCGGTCGGCGGCCGACAGCAGCGCGGACGGCAGCCGCGCGCCGCGCCGGGCCAGCTTGGCTCCGGTCACGGAGCGCCGCACGCACGCGGACACGCGCGGGCCCACGCCGCACGACGACCACTCGCCGAAGCATTGCTCGCCCCACATCACCTGAATGGAACCCACGATTCATAAAGGTGCGTCCAGATAATTCTTTTGCCCGTAACGTACCTCCGTTCCGTATCAGCGTCGCGATCCAAAAACGCTAGTCTGAAAGCCTGTTCGGAACGGAAGAGGTACGGCGGCGTCTCGATACGCCCCGATCCTACGCGAGTCGGTTTTTTCGCCCCGTTCAGAGGCGATACGGTACGGAAGTACGGTACGGCGCCAGTCTGGACGTGATCGCGGCGTTCTTCTCTATTTTAACATTTTTAACTGCCACCAACGTCGGCTTTTTGTTTTTTTTTTTTGTTATAATATTGTGTGTGAATAACAATGAAGCACACGCAAGAAATCGCCAAATTCTCAAACACTCCGCAGTCGACTACATGGTGGCACGAAATGAACACGCGAATCATCGCGTTAATAATTTAATTAAACTTTAAAATAAATGAGAAAATGAAGGGTAAATGCCCGTACAAAACTGCAACAGCAGTAGCGCCACCAAGCGGGTAAAATTTTGTGATATCCCGCCATTCTTTATTGTTTCTCTACGAGCCAGTTTGTTAGAATCTAGCATTCTAGTTGTAGCACGCTGATAAAGAAAAAGAAGTCACCGAAGTTAAAATTAAACAGTTGTAAACAACTAAGAATAAATTCTAAATAACTAAAATATTACAGTAATTATAAGTTGTAGATAACGTTTTGCTCGACCGTCTAGTGCGAGCACTATTGCGTACTCAAACACGAATCCTTACTAATATTAGTCCGTTTGTTTGTTTGTTTTCTTGTTACGTAAGACGCACTGAACGGACTGAACCGATCATCATAACTTTGCATACACGTTCTCAAGGGTACAGAGAAGGATATAATTATCGAGATTGCGAAATGACGAACCCTGATTCATGATGTCACACGAACATCGATATCTTCCAAATAACTTCAGCAAATAGTACAATACGAAATTCCATACTTCGAAAGTTGAAGCCAGGCAAAGGAGTCGTTCTTTCCTGGGTTCACTTTTTTAAAATTTCCTACACCCATAATATTTTTTTTTCTCGTAGATTTCTCTCGTGGGACAAGGTTTCCAAAAAGAAAAAAAATATTAATACCTGCAAACATAAATAAAAAAATATTAAAAAAATTGAATAATGGTGCTCTTCATCGTTTATTTCTTAATGTTTTCGCTTTAAAATGAAAGTGTCTTACTATTAATTTTACTCTCCCGAGTATATCAATAAATTCTAATGCTTGTTACAAGTTTTTACTGTTGATTTAATCCTGAAAATCCATTTTGTACAGCTGCCGGCTGTTAAGGGAAATTCCTTTGCATTTTTATTTCTATAAAAATGACTACATTGGCTGTTGATATGTCATTTGTCATTTTATTTGACATCTGACAGCATCAATGTGACATATGACAGTAAAAAATCGATATTGCCTAGGTAGAAAAACGTTTTGGGTTGCTGTTTTATTAACTTTATCTATCCAACTTTAAAAATAAATAAAAAATGTTTGCAGGTTTAAAAAAAAATATTGATACATGGACAGGTTCCTTATTTTCTTCTCTTTCCATAAAATATAATTTTATGACCGTAGGCCACGGGTTACCCCAATGGGTCCAGCCCCCATACCAAAATGGAACAACTCCTTTGCCGAAGTTCGCCGGAAAATTAGCAGAAAATAGCTGTAGGGCCCCAGGCCCCAGCAATGTATACTTCCTAAAATAAAAAATATATAAAATTACCTGCTGTAACCGCTGCCAGGCCAGCAATCTAACAAGCCTCGTGTCCAGCTGCATCAGCTGGGAGTCGACACACGCCAGCAACTCCGCTATATCGTCGTCGCCGCGCAACTCCACGCGCGCGGTACTTTTGGGCGATATCTTGCGCCGTTTCACCGATGCAGTGAAGTATTCGAAGTCAGAGTCCGAGAGATCGCTGGAGGATTCTGTGTGTTTCTCTTCCTGTTGGTGATGGGAAATAGTAGATTGTTATACAAGACGCTAAAATTACCCATTGCATACGAGGTAGTTTTGTTCCCGAGCTTTAGCGAGGGAATAAATAGAAACCGAGTTACAATGGGTTTTAGCGTCGTGTGTTACACTATACTTTTCACTACGATTGCGAGAAAATAAAATACAATATTAAATAGTTTATACCTACTTCCGTAAACGAATCCACTCGTTTTTTTATCCTCCACTTCATAAACTTTTTGTACAATATTTAAATAAATGATTTGTGCTTGACGGCAAAAGATTAAAATTATTTCTTTCCTATTACAGTCACACAATTCAATCAGTTTGTAATTATAGAAAAATTCTAAAGATTTTGCGCCATGGTGCCTTTTTTTAATTTCCGCTGTAGCAGCTAAGCAACACAAACACGCATGATTTACGATTCACTCTGTACACAGAGTATAAATAAGTCTATGATTTCACCGAAGAGATGCTTTTAGTTCCATTTTCAAAAATAAGAATGAGAAACTGGGGGCCTATTACAAAATTTGGTCACGATAGTCGTCCGCAGTTCGTCGGTTGTAGTTATTACAAATATTTTCAATGTAGCTATCGTAGTCCATAGTCTATTGAACGAATAATGACGGATCCACTAGAGAGAAACTGTCAAATTTACGCAATCACTTGCAATATCGCATACGCAAGTGCTTTGTAATAGGAATCAATCAGAACGAAGCATGGACGCAGCTGCGTGTATCGTATTAAATTTTTCGTAATAGACCCCCAGTATTAAGTCGGGCGAGTTTTTATTCGTGATTATGAATAAAGACTTTTTCGTTTTAGTAGGTTCATTGGTAATAGACAAACATTAAAAAAGAAAAAACTTTATCCCCTAGGGCTTATTATGCTATTTTATCTCGACTCTTGTACGTTACAATGACGCACTTTTTGAGCAAGAGTAGTGAAAAATATTGATACAGAAATAAAGTTAAACTACCTTAGTAATTAACTGTATCTACCACCAATCTTGGTTTGTATTTTTAAACAGACCATAGAGATTGCCATAACGAGTTTGTTGTGTTTATAGGACTATAAACACCGTCTAAGCTTCTTAGCTTAGACGGATTACAAGTTCTTATGTAAACTATTATGTACAAATTATTATGACAAATTATTATGTAGGATCACAAGTTCGTTTTCTTAAACGAACTTGTGATCCTACATAAATGCTTTTTTTCTTTGACACAAATTACTAATTAGAATATATAGTAGTTAGTACTATTATTTATTCTGTTATAGTAGAGTTCGACAGTGTATTTCGATCAGCGTTTCTTAGAAATAGTAGTCGAGTATCATGGACTGAACAGACCCTCAAAACTTTGGATGGGAAATAAGAATAACCCTGTGTAGTGTATAATTCTTGTATCTCACGAAGTCCGTTTTGCTATGAATTTTGTGAGGCATGCACATGCACATTGTTCGTAATACGAGAGCGTGCAGACACTAAAACAATGTGCATATGTACGCCTAACACATTCATAGCAAAACGGACTTCGTAAGATAGAACAACTATAACCTGTGACTAGGGTTGCCAGATGGTCGGGATTCGCCTGGATTCTTCCGGAATTTCAAGTGATCTCCCGACTCCCGACAAATCTAAAACTCTCCCGGAAAAACCAGCTGTTCCAAAACTTCTCTAGAAAACAATAACTTTCGCGTATGAAACCACAGATTACAATACTAAATAATATACTAGAAAAATACGACTCGCACCAGATCAATACTCAGACGGGAATCGAACCCGCGACCTTTGGATATCCGGTCCAATGCTCTGACCGCTGAGCTACCGAGTCACTAGTGACATCGCCGAATTTCTTCTAGTATATCCTACTCTTACGCTGCAAGCCAGCGTTATTTCAATTGAATGTCGAGGTAATTCCTCACATTGGTGAAATAACGCTGGCTTGCAGCGTAAGAATAGGATATATTAGAAGAAATTTGACGATGTCACTAGTGACTCGGTAGCTCAGCGGTCAGAGCATTGGACCGGATATCCAAAGGTCGCGGGTTCGATTCCCGTCTGAGTATTGATCTGGTGCGAGTCGTATTTTTCTAGTATATTATTTAGTATTGTGTAAAAATAGCATTGTGAATGCAAAAATCTCAAATTTAAAAACACAGATTACAAGTTAGTTGATGAAACTAATTTCAACAGATAATTTTCTCCAAACGTGTTGGACTTCCGATCGGGCAACCCTACCTGTGACTCATCCGTGTTAGTGTCGTCTCGTTGCAGCTTCGCTACATGAGTCTCGGGCACATTATCGCTCGCGGAGTGCGGGCAGCGCGCCCACTCGCGGCCGCTCCTGTACTGCGGGCAATTCACGTTGAGGCAGATTTGGTGCTTGGAGCCTGAGTCTGATGTCGCTGCGTCGTACGCGGCGGTGCCTTTAAGTCGTTTTAATACTGAAAAAAAACTATTTTAGGTAAAAGGCACGAACGAGACTAGTCTCTTTATCCTTGTCTCATTTAATAAAAAAAATTGACAATTATCATTCGTCTTTTATACTTATAATAAGTTTCAGAAACTTTATCAAAGTATTATTAATTATTACCATTTTTTTTCGTAATCTATGTGTGGACAACCATTTGCTGTAAGTATTTTTATTTTTTAAATGATTATTTCAATAATGTAATGACTATGAGTTGGGTTTTGGTGAAGATTGTTTACCAAATAAGATAAGTAAGGATAAACAGACAAAGTATGTGGAGTGCGTACTAGTCTGGAGTGCGTACTAGAGTGTGGAGATCTTACTAGTGTGGAGGAGTGCGTACTAATGTGGAGTATTTACTAGTGTGGAATACGTATTATGTAGTATGGAACTGTAGAGTATGTGTAGTGTGGAGTGCGTACTAGTGTGGAGTGAGTACTAGTGTGGAGACGCGTAATGTGGAGTGCGTACTAGTGTAGAGTGCGTACTGGTGTGGAGTGCATATAAGTCTAGTGTGGAGTGCGTACTAGTCTAGTGTGGAGTACGTACCGTTGTCGCAGCGCAGGTACTCCCGGCGCGAGGGCAGCAGCGGTGGCGGGCGGCGGTAGTGCAGGCGCACCATGCCCGGCACCATCACGCGACCCATCACACCCACCGGCACTTTTATCCTGAACACAAAATAGAAAAACCGCATCAATATCAGTCTATTAGATTAGGAACTACGTTGCTTCAGACAGATACACGAAAACTAACACAAATCAAACTTATTACACCCCTTTTTTGCGTAGGGGGTTAAAAATAATAGAATCAACATCATCATCATCATCATATCAGCCGCACGACACCCACTGCTGGGTATAGGCCTCCCCTAAGGATCTCCACGACGATCGGTCGTGCGCTGCCCGCATCCAGCGGCTTCCCGCGACCTTCACCAGATCGTCGGTCCACCTTGTCGGGGGCCTACCCACATCAACATCATAATAGTGTATTATAGCGACTATAATAATATAGTCCACCGCATACATGGAATTTTGTTTTTTGTGTAGTTGTTAAATATCCAGGTCTGGCAGCCATAAGTGAGACATGGTGACATGGCAGTACTTATACATGAATCTAAAACTTTTTTCTTTAATTTTAAGGGCAAATTCGATACATACAACTAAACAAAAACAAAATACAAGTATGCCAGAGAGCAATGGAACGTAGTGTTCTAAACATAATAAGGAAAGATAGGGTAAGGAATAGCGACATAAGGAAAACAACGAAAGCCATTGACGCTCTGGAGCGCTGTAAGTATATGCTCACTTTAAACATTTCTGCGGTGGTGTCGTGTGAGGCGGGCCGTTAGGTTCCTTCAAATATGGTTGAGCGAAGCGATGGCTGGTCCATGCGTCATGCTCGTGAACGGGTGCTGCCAGTGGGAATGGGTCTGCTTCTGAGTACCTATCTTAACGCCTATTGAATTGTAAATATTGCGTCTTCTATTTTTATTTTTATGTCTTGTATCAAGTGTTTTTGGTAAATTTTGCCTACTTAGGTGCACTTTCGAGTAGCAGACAGAGTGATTACTGATTTCTCAACTAGTTGAAAGTTATTTACTCTCACAATTACCTATCCGATTTATAGTAGGTATTTAATTTTAACCTACCTACCCATTGTGTGCAAACTTTTGTTAATTATTGTGATGGAAAATGACCTCACTTTAAATGTGGAGCTCATTTTTCAATGTTGACGACTCTGTATGAAATATACAGGGAGAAAAAAGCAGCCCTTGACCAGTTTCTTGCCGGTTCTTCTCGTTACAAGGTCTCCCGCTTAGGGTTTGCGTTGGGTGTTGTTGGAAGGTTGTATTTGGCAAAAAAGAAGGAACCGAAGCGAAGCGAGGGCGGGTCGCTAGTACAACAATACAACAAAGTGGCAGACCGTTAACTTCTGCCATTATACATACCTGAACGCCGGGTTCCTGTTACGCACTGGCTTATGAAGTCAATCTTGATAGAGAACTTCTCCACCAGAGAGATATTGAGTTTACTAGCTTCCAGTCCAACACAACAAAGTGGCAAAGCGTTAACTTCTGCGTTTATACATACCTGAACGCCGGGTTCCTGTTACGCGCGCGTCGTATGAAGTCAATCTTGTTAGAGAACTTCTCCAACAGAGATATATTGAGTTTACTAGCTTCCAGTCCAACACAACAAAGTGGCAAAGCGTTAACTTCTGCGTTTATACATACCTGAACGCCGGGTTCCTGTTACGCGCGCGTCGTATGACGTAAATCTTGTTAGAGAACTTCTCCAACAGAGAGATATTGAGTTTACCAGCTTCCAGTCCTATACAACAACACAACAAAGTGGCAGACCGTTAACTTCTGCGTTTATACATACCCAAACGCCGGGTTTCTGTTACGCGCGCGTCGTATGACGTAAATCTTGTTAGAGAACTTCTCCAACAGAGATATATTGAGTTTACTAGCTTCCAGTCCAACACAACAAAGTGGCAGACCGTTAACTTCTGCGTTTATACATACCTGAACGCCGGGTTCCTGTTACGCGCGCGCCGTATGAAGTCAATCTTGATAGCGTGCTGATCCACCGGCCCAGAGAACTTCTCCCACAAAGCTACGCGTTCTGTCGCCGATATTGAGTTAACTAGCTTCCAGTCCTGCATACAACATACTATGAATAAAATAAGAGAATAAACCTTTGAAGGGCTTTTAGTGCAGTTTCTGTCAAGTCAGTAGACTTCACTTTAGGCAGGCGGAATTTTCAATATATGTATCAGTGAAGTCACAGTTCCGGCACAATACCGCCATCGTGATAATTATTCTTTCATACATTGACGACCTGAATGGTGCAGTGCTCAACATGCCGCCTACCACGCAAGAGGTCCCGGGTTCGATTCTCGGCCGGGCAGAAATTGAAATGAATTTTAATTTCTGTGACGGGTCTGGGTGTTACTATGTATAATAAGTATATATTCAAAATGTATATTAAGTAGTATATCAGTCGTCTAGCACCCATATTACAAGCTTTGCTTAGTTTGGGGCTAGATAGCGCTGTGTGAAATTGTCCAAGCATTTATTTATTTATTTATACATTCTCTATGAACGCCCACACTTGTAAGTGTCAGTGACGAGACAGTGCGCTCAGTGTCAGCAAACGCATGTTCATAGAGAATGTATGAAATTGTAATTGAAGTCCCCTGAACAACGTTGTAACCAAATTTTTTTTTGTGATGGACAACGTGTTTTATGATGGAATTACGCTCTACGACTCGCTCTATAATACGAGCCTAAACAATGTGCAAGTACACGCCGACAATTTTAGACAAACCGCATTCGTGAGATAAAAGAACTGTATCAGTTCATTTTGGAAAAGGGGTCTCTTGCCTAAAATAGTTTGGGAATCCCTGACATAGACCATTTTGATACTTAGTTTGTATTATTTCCTTGTTGGATGCTACACAACACAGGCACATTTTGAGTGACATAAAGCATTGAAAACGAATGAGTACAATCTAATCTAGAAATGAACAAAATATAGATGCAGGAGAATGCAACTTACAATGTACTGTTCAACATGATTGGGGCACATCCAGCGCCCTGTCGGCAGCGCAGTCAGGGGTGGGTCCAGGCAATCCTGAAATAGTATTACTAGTTAGGGTGCTTACATAAAAAAAACCGGCCAAGTGCGTGTCGGGCCATGCGCCGTAGGGTTCCGTAGTTACCTTATACCATACCATATTTAATACCACTATCATTTTTCGTCTGCAAAAATAACTTTGTTTTTCAGTGTTGGTATGAATGACAAAGTTTTTTTTTTTCTTCATTTATTTTAGGGACTTTTGTAAATTTATTTACATGTCAGTCCCATCGTGACTGTTGTCTTAATTAATTTAACAATTGGACGTTAAGCTTGCCGCCACAAATTTGTAAATCAACAAGGCTTCCTTCGATGAGGGTTTTGATAGAAAGCTCTGAAATTTGCCCACATCGGCATTATTAATTCTCAAAACTGCAGCTAGCCTATTTCTCTCAACCCGATTCTTGACACATTCCACCAACAAATGTAGTACATCTTCTACTTTTCCACACACAGTACAGTTAGGTGAGTTTACTTTTTTCATTAGGAAACCAAACTTGTTTAGCGGAATGTGTCCAGATCGTAGTCTGTGAGCAATGACTACCAATTTCCTACTTAAGTGTATGTCGTTAAACCATGGTACATGAGGAGGTTCGGATTGCATGGTCTTATACCAGATGCCTGTTGATGTTGATCTCTCATCAAAATATGTCTTCCACTCTTTATGGCAATCTTGTTTAAAGGTCCGATTTTACCACTTTGGCAGTGTTTATCTTTCAAACGGTTGACTTTGAGAAAAAATTGTCTTACGAACCTCAATGTCATTTTTAAAGAACTATAGACACCCCGCACGTATTGGTATGAAGAAAATTTCAGTTCCATGTATGGGGAGCCCCCTTAATCTTTATTTTTTTTATTTTTGTGTTAAAATCGTTAAGCGGTTAACAGAATACATCTACCTACTAAGTTTCAACTGTGTAATCCTTATACTTTCGGAATAAAATGGCTGTGACATACGGACGGACAGACAGACATGACGAATCTATAAGGGTTCCGATTTTTGCCATTTTGGCTACGGAACCCTAATATACAGCCCCCGTATTACAATCATCTATACCTGAGGATGTAGCACGTCATACTATTGTCAAAGGCAAACGCGTGATTTGTCAAAGGCATGTGCCACATTCAGCTTTGTTAATTACAAAGCTGAATGCACATGAAGCACAATTGCCATTTGACAAATCAGGCGACACTAAAAGTCAAGTTGTATGACAAGTCGTGGGGGACTTTCATAATGGGCTGCGTTTTGGGGGAGTTTGAGGTGTCCCACAAATGCCGGCCCCCGAAGAAGTGTCTGCAATTAGGGAGAGAGCGGAGGAAGAAATAATGGACGAGTGGCAGCGTCGCCTTCAGACCCCCATCGCGGGCGCAAAGACGGTGGAGGCGGTGCGCCCGATGATACGGGAGTGGAAGGGGAGAAAGTTCGGGGCTATGACTTTTAGACTGGTGCAGGTTCTTACCGGACACGGATGTTTCGGGAAGTTCCTGCACCGGATTCAGAGGGAGGAGTCCCCAAAATGCCACGAGTGCGGCGCTGTTCTAGACACTGCGCAACACACGCTAGAGGCGTGTCCTGCGTGGTCGGAGCAGCGTGGAGAACTCGTGGGGGTGGTGGGAGGAGATCTCTCTCTGCCCAGCGTCATCAATGCGATGCTGAGCAGTGAGAGATCATGGCAAGCGGTAGTCTCCTTCTGTGAGGATGTCCTCCTCCAGAAGGAGACAGCGGAGAGAGTCCGCGAAGAGGACGCTCATGCGGCTCTTCTCCGCCGCAGACGGATGGGGGTAAGGCGTCGCTACGCGAATCTCATTCCCCCTTAAACGGGACCAAGCGGGTGGTGGGGGGTGACCTATCGCCTGCCTTGCACGGTCTCAATCCGTCTGGGGAGATGGCTAAACTTGCTCAGCCATCTCCCAACCGCGAGGAGGCCCGGATAACCGGGCCGGCCGCCGGGTCTAATGAGGTGGAATCCTACAAGGGTCCCTCAGGGCCAATCGGCGGCGAGAGGGCAAGTGCCGGAGGTTTTTAGTGGGTATTCCCTCCTCCCGAGATACCACCGAGCCATTTGGCTGGGTGGGATCACGGGAGGCAGTCGTGGAGGGAGCCGCAACGGTGAATGTTGCGGTCCCCTCCTGGCGAGTCCCACATACCCCTCCCTGCTCACCTTCGGGGAGGAAGCGCATAAAAGCGTTTTCCTTCGGCATAAAAAAAAAAAAAAAAAAAAAGTCCCACAAATGCCACTGTCATGCAACATCCACAGGTACAGATGATCGAAGCCCCCGTAATACAACTTCTTACAACTTGCCAGTATTCTGAATGGCTATCAGTGCGTCTCTTTTATTTGCTATAGATCGAGAAAGAGATGTAACTATAGCAATTCAGATCCCCCCTCCCACCCAGGATTCCGGTGCAGGCGAGTTACACTATATCCACATGTCGTTCAAGCTCGTCTGTATTTTTGACTCGTCAGTTGCAAAAATGGAGTCTGTAGACGGAAGTGTTTCGTGTACTGGCGCAATTTTAGCGTTTATTATAGTGTGACGTTTGATCAGAATGTTTGGACCACTGGATCGAATTTCATCGCACGCAGGTTCTTTCCACTGATCGCCATTTTTATTCACAGGTCGTACGTGAAGCGATTGAAATTAAAAAACATCCAAACTTCAATCGTGAAAATGGCCACAAATTATCTGCAGTGTGGAATCCAGTAATTGCAAACGCACTACCTCATTGTTCGCGGTCGGCTAACAACCAGAATACGGCTATGATACGGAATAGGGACACCGTTAATATAGTGAGACAGTGCGGCGATAGTTGGAAAAACTGTTCGACGGTGGATGAAGATTGCACCGCAGAGGAGAAGGCGTAACACCGCAGCTCCAGTCAGCCCGTGACCACGGCCGATGCAACTCGGTCGAAACGTCGGGATAAGGTAGGTGTCCAACACCTATGTTTAGTTTAAAAACGTGTTTAAAACCTGTGTATCTAATCTAATCAGTCTACTTATTCATTGTTCCGTAGTCAACGAAAAACCATACAAAAAAACTAAAAGAAAATTTTATCACATCCATGCGACCACTTGAACGCCAACTAATAAACATGCATGAACTCATTCGCGCGCGAACAACGCGGTGTTCGTGAAAGCATCCGAGCTTTCGAGAACCGTCTATAGGTACAGTGTAGACTCTAGTCTACACGATATCGTCGAGTTTCTGCATTAACCTCGTAATTACAAAATGTCAACTTTACAAGAACGAATAAAATTGATTAATTTTAAATTTATGATAAAATTTACGTAATACTTTATGGTAATACGTTTAAGGTAGAAATTTGAGTGGTTGAGTGTAGATACGAGGTAAAAGAATACAATAGGCTTGTTTCCATTAAGAATAAATATAATGGATAGGGGTTTATAATGATTTATTATATTATGGAGAAAATAACAAACAATTTTAATTATTAAAAGCGTTAAAGATTAATAATATTTTTAAAAAATAAATTTCGTAAAATGAAACCTTTAGTCACGTGACAGTGAACACTAATCAGAAAGCGTTACGTCACGCCGTGCGAAACTCCAATCTTGCCTTTGACGTTTCGAGTATCACTACCGGAGGCGCGTTCCAAACCTACACTCCGAGTGCAACCTAACCACAACCGAACGCAAGTTTTAGCCACTTTTTCCGTATTTCTCCATTGTTTGGAACATATATAAATAACTGGTTTGGCGTTTTTATAGTCGTGCTATCACACTGGGGCACTATACAGTACTTATAATATGAGAAATTCATTTTTAAACGATAAAAACTAGCTATAACGTACGAAGACACGATCGCTCTTTGGTTTGTTTCGCACGGCGTGACGTCATTCAAGACGCCATGACAGTCTTGTGCGTTTTGGAACCAAATTAAAATTGGTTTTTTAAAACGCGAAATTTATAATGTAAACGCTCGATTAAAAATAAATAAACCCTTTTTTTTTTGATAAAATGCCTAATAAGCTAAAATATTAAGCAGTTATTGAAATTTTGTCAACTAGCCTATTTATATACAATTTGCGCTATTTGTTTCTGTCACAAGTTTTTGTCTCAGAACCGTCATAATTTGAAAAATGTTACTATGTGAAAAAACGAAAAAACTTAAAAAACGTACTTACGAGGTTAACGCTGTGAATGCCTGAACTCTCATCTCATCATGTCAACCAGGCATTATGTAACCTTCTTATTAATATAGTACAATTAGTTAGTGAATACTCGCCTGGTGGTAAAGCAACGGGCAATAGTCGCACTGCAGTAGCGGCGCCATCTTGCAAGTCTCCTCACACACGTAGCATAGCTTCGCCGGCAGTGGAACGCAGCCCCAAGAGTCCACGCTTATTAGGGAGGAGCTGCCGTTTTTACCGCCATCTGTATCATGAAAGATGACCAATCGCTAAGTCATCTATTACCACAGTATACATTTTAACCTCGGAAAGTAATTTGATTATAATGCTCAATATTTTACTTTCCGTGGTTAAAAATGTACTCTATGGTGATCGATAACTCGGCGATTAGTCTGCTGGAATGCACCCAAAAATATGTAAAAAAAACAACTTTCATAATACTCTAGCAAATATCATATTTTTTTTTATAGAATAGCGCAGTTTTATGTTCTTATTGCTAATCATAATAAACAATAAAAATAATCATTAAATTGGTTGTGATATTAGATTATAAAGAATACTTGTTTTTTCAAACTCAAACTTGTAAAAGTTCAACTTGATCCTACACAGTTCCTTGGCAGGGGCTTCCACATTAGCCTACTGCTTGCGTCTAACTCAATAGAGCCATGGTCGAGGGATGTCACGTGTCGTTTGAGACAAAGCTACGCGACAGAAAGAAAAGCGCTTCGGAGGTGTTTCTAATGAAGTGGACTTATTATGGTGTCGTCCAGAATGAAACACAGTCATGTGTAGAATGTTCTTCCTATTACCAACATAATTACATCTTATATACTAATTGCTATCTAAGATACGTGCTACAGGAAGGTCACCTGAAGGTTTCGGGGAAGTTCTTATTTTAGATATTATCACGTCTATTTAGGACGTGACGATAACATTATTATTACTATATCACAATAATAATAGGCACGCAGCGCTATGCTATTTGAAATTATACTTTATTGCCGTGCAGCGAGAGTAGCTTATTATTTGATTGTTCTCACGTGGCTGGGCTTCTGTATGTATAGTACAATAGTACTAAAAAAGAAAGGGACACAATTTCTTTCTTCTAAAAAATGACTAACCTTTCTCAGTTCCAGGGAACAGGCAAGGCACTCTCATCTCCCTGGGCAGCTCAAACTGCCTCGGGTTCATGACTCGAGCGGCCTTCACCAGCGTCTCCATCGGAGTGAGATCCTTCTCCAACTCCTTCTTCTCTTCTTCTTCTTCATCTTTACTCTTCTTCTTGGTGGAAGAAGCGCGGCTGGTGCGAAGGGATCTGTAATAGGGGTTCAATTTAAGTGCTTGCGTTATGATCACTTACTAACACAAATTCATCCATAGCCTTATCCTTACTAATATTATACATGCGAAAGTCCGTTTGTTTGTTACGCCTTCACGTCTTAACTACTGAACCGATCATCATAAAATTTTACATACACTCTGTCAGAGGTACAGAGAAAGACACCTTACCTTTCATCCAGAAAAAAATAGCTGTTAAATTAAATTAACTGAAAAGTGGCCAAGACACATTTTTCAATAGGCATGATGACTATTTTTTTTATTTTATGTTACATAAATTACCTCTCAAAAAAAGAAACATTGGTAAAAGAATTAATTCGCTAGCATGAAAACTGCCCGAGATATCAGTGTGAAATGCACACAAATGGACTGGCCCAAAAACGCTCCATACTAATGGCTTCCTAGTTATGACGTCACGAATAAGTAGTTTGTATGCAACGCGTAGGAAATTTGTTTGGCAGCTATATTAAATATTGTGTTTATCAAAATAGTTTCTTAGACAAATTTGCTATACATTTTACAGACTAATTAAAGGTATCATTTATTTTAATAAATTTTATACTTTTTAAATGTCCACCCAACTTTGAAGGGTCATAAAATAAATAATATGCAATATATAAAACCTAGAGGTATACAAGCTACTCTAAAAGTTTAATATGTTTACGATTTTTATTAGTATTTCGTTATTTTATTCATTAGTCATCATCCCTATTACGCACTTAGTTTTAAGAAATCTTGAGAAAACATGAAATGTGCGAGCGAGAGAGCTGCAGTCAGCGGCAAAATCGCTATAAGACTATAAAGAATTTTTTATTTAATTTTGTAAGTTGTCCATCAGACCTGGTCTTCCTGTCGTTAGAGTCGACCGGTGACTGCGGGCGGCTGCCTCTGCTGCTGGGCGGCTTCTCCGCGTCGGACGCGCGGCACTCGCGGCACAGCCACAGGCCCGCCGGGATGTCCTGCTCGTCCAGGGGTGGATCACTGTGGAGAATACACTTTTGAAGCGTGTAATTTTATTAAGTTGAAATAAGAAAAATAAATTTTCGTACGAAACATGGTACAAATAATCTTTTCACTCCTCTTGCTCAAAAAGTGCGTCATTGTAACGTACAAGAGTCGAGATAAAATAGCATAATAAGCCCTAGGGGATAAAGTTTTTTCTTTTTTAATGTTTGTCTATTACCAATGAGCGTACTAAAACGAAAAAGTCTTTATTCATAATCACGAATAAAAACTCGCTCGACTTAATACTGGGGGTCTATTACGAAAAGTTTAATGCGATACACGCAGCTGCGTCCGTGCTTCGTTCTGATTGATTCCTATTACAAAGCACTTGCGTATATGCGATATTGCAAAGTGATTGCGTAAATTTGACAGTTTCTCTCTAGTGGATCCGTCATTATTCGTTCAATAGACTATGGACTACGATAGCTACATTGAAAATATTTGTAATAACTATAACCAACGAACTGCGGACGACTATCGTGACCAAGTTTCGTAATAGGCTCCCAGTTTCTCATTCTTATTTTTGAAAATGGAACTAAAAGCATATCTTCGGTGAAATCATAGACTTATTTATACTCTGTGTACAGAATGAATCGTAGAATGCGTGTTTGTGTTGCTTAGCTGCTACAGCAGAAATTAAAAAAGGTACCATGGCGCGAAATCTTTAGAATTTTTTTATAATTACAAACTGATTGAATTGTGTGACTGTAATAGGAAAGAAATAATTTTAATCTTCTGCCGTCAAGCACAAATCATTTATTTAAATATTGTACAAAAAGTTTATGAAGTGGAGGATAGAAAAACGAGTGGATTCGTTTACGGAAGTAGGTATAAACTATTTAATATTGTATTTTCTCGCAATCGTAGTGAAAAGTATAGTGTAACACACGACGCTAAAACCCATTGTAACTCGGTTTCTATTTATTCCCTCGCTAAAGCTCGGGAATAAAAATACCTCGTATGCAATGGGTCATTTTAGCGTCTTGTATAACAATCTACTATATAATAGCTATGGTAAAAGTTCATAGCTATTATAAGCATACAAATACAGTAGCGGTCACATAATTTTAAAGACACCAGTTGATATTCATACAAAATGAGGTAACTTATGTCCTGCCTCCATTCCATATTAGAACCTCTTAAAACTTTTTTCTGAATGGCTATCAATGCGTCTTTCTCTTTGTATAGCAAATAAAAGAGATAAATTGATAGTAATTCAGAAAACTGACATGTTTTAATTTGTCCATCAGCCATTTTTGATGTCCCCACTGCTGGGGCACAGGCCTTCCTTATGGGTGGTAAGGAGGATGGGCCATAACTCACCACGCGGGCCCAATGTGGATTGGTGGGTGTTAACGACTGCAAATGCAGCCGGGACCAACGGCTTAACGTGCCTTCCGAAGCACGGAGGAGCTCGAGATAATACATTTTTGTTCACCCATCCCATGACCGACCCTTGCGAACGTTGCTTAACTTCCGCAATCACTGGGCCAGGCGCTAAACCACTGCGCCACCGAGCTCCAATGTTTTAATTTAATAGGTTGTAATACGGGAGCCATTTCTACAAATATATGCCTTTAACTCGTCAACGCCCGCTGTGCTCTATCGGGCGTTGAAGAGTTAAAGAAAGAAACATAATTTGATAAGTTAGTGTTTACAGTTTTATAAATTTACAGCAGCTTCTCTTGTAAGTCCGACCTGTCATTTGGACACAAAGGCCTCCTCAGTCCTTTCCATCTTCTTCTATCTTCTACAAATAATGTTTTATAATTCACTAGCAACCCGCGCTTGCTTCGCTTCGGTGTAGTGTGGAATTTGACACCATGTATTATAGGTACATATATAAACCTTCCTCTTGAATCACTATTAAAAAACCGCATCAAAATCCGTTGCGTAGTTTTAAAGATCTAATCATACATAGAAATAGACAGCTGGAAGCTCCTTTGTTTAATTCTGTGTAGTGAAGAAAGTTGATACAAAGAATTTGCATAAACGCCAAAAGGACTTACTAGCAACCAAGATGAAAGCTGGCAGGGCAACGGTCACAGCATATGAGGTCGCCGCCCTCGCCGCACGCGTCGCAAGAATCATGATTGTGCCCTTTACCAGGCCTCTTGTAATAAGGGTGCTGAGGTTTTTTCGGCTTCTGGACGTTCGCTTCCTCATCCGGCGGCTTGATCAATGCCCTGATGAGCTAAAACCATGAGCAGACGCTTCAAAATCCATCACAATACACAACCATCATGGCGCCAGTAGAAGCTTTCAAATTAAATCAAATCAAATCTAACTAACATAATAGTTAACTCAAGAGAATAACTATTAAACTAACCGGCATAAGCCCTCCAGAGGTGTCTAAATCATAGCTGATTGTAGACATTTTTATTGTAGAAAAATCAAATTATGTGTACTGAGTCCAATCACTGCTGCACAGAATCACTGGTTATGCCTTGCTTTGCTTGAGCAGCATAATTTTATTTAAAACATTATCATTGTGGTTATTCAATCCTTCGAAGGAAATAGTTTCATCACCAATTCATAATTCCAATTCAACACGACGAAAAGAAAAGATTTTTGCAGAAACAAAAATCCTCAATTCAATATTCAATCCTCTTGGCCTTTTTCAAACCAAAGAGTTTTTTTTTATTCTCTTTTTTTTCTCTGGCTCGCACGTTTTTTTCTCTGGCACGTTTGACGTTTGTACCAAACCAAAGAGTAAAATATTTTTTAGAAAGAAAAGAGCGCCTAGGTACTCGTGCCAATTTTTTGAAACACGCACCGTTTTGAAAAAGGACATCAGCGCCTCTGGAAAACTGCCTATATACTACGCGTTCACTTCATCATTGCCGCTACCTCCCGGCCCGCTTCGTCATACCGCACCCCCTGCGTCGCCTTTCTAGTACGGCTAGCAATGCAAAGCTTAATTTTTGTTTCTGTTCATTTAATCATTACGTTCGTTATTTGTGTTGTTTTTATGATTAAAAGAGTAAAGTTCCTACATAATGGCAAACCTAACTTGTTATATAAATTAATGTCATTCTTTGAATAAGAAAAAAATGAAAAACAGTTGAAAAACATGATTACTTTTTTGTCTACAGTACCGTTAGCTGTGACGTCATAACGGTCGTCGGCGGCAATGACGAAGTGAACGCGTAGTATAATACTATATCAAAAATCTATATTAATATTCTATAAATATAGTCAGTGTCAGGGGCTTTTCACTTAGTACTTGACTCACTACAAGGGAGCGCGGCCTACGATTTTAGTTGCGGATTGATTTGATAGATGGCGCTCATTTTTCGTTACAGTCGATAGATGTCGCTGAATCGCGGTATCGTGTGGGTTTCACAGTTTAATATAGTCAAAGCTATAAATTAAATTATTTTAAATTTATTTCATGACAGCGGTTACCTCCCGAAAAAATTACAAGTCAAGATTTACCTATTTACCTACTAGTACCTATATTATATTATCGTACACTTTTTGTCACATTTCGCTAGATGGCGCTGATCATTAGGTCTGACTGATACTCTATCTCTAGTATAATAATGTACTCTATGGTCAGTGTTGCCAAATTTACATAGAAAGTGGCGCCCTCAATTTTTGTCAACTCTTTATGGTCAAGCTGTAATGGAGCCACTAGACTCTAGACGATCAAGCATTTCTTGTCAATCATTTACATTGAATTTAGCATTTGGGGGCGTGGCCTACTTTTGATTGGCCACGGTAATCTATCTATTCTGTGGTGCAAGCATCGCTCCTAGACGATCAAAATGTGATTGACAAGCAATGCAATGTAAATGATTGACAAGAAATGCTTGAAATCGTTTAGGGGTCCATTTGGATAGCTATCTATGGGAACATCGTCGGTCGTCGGGGCGGTAAAAATATCGCGCGTTGAAAAAATCGCTCGTGTGAACGATCTCTAAACGAGCTTAAAATTAACAAAGTTGCCAGTGATATAAAAAAACCTAAATGGTAGAATTACATTTTGTAATGAACCTTTGATCAAGTTAAGACATAATAATGTAATGCCGTCTGCTGCTGAGGGCCTAGTATGAGTTGGTTTTTTGTACTCACTTCACTTTGCTTTGAATAGTTAACTATGTCTTCTCTCTTTCACTCCTTTACTCACTCGTATGATTTTCTCTCTTTCACCCGATAGGTAGGTACTATTCGCAAAATGAGGTGAGAAACACAACTCGTACTAGGCCCTCTGATCACTCATTGACGCGAATACACGAACCGTAAACGTATAGGATGTAATTTGCAAATGATTATGCGAAGAATTTAAAAAATATAATAATAATATAAATGTTAAATAAATTATATTATTATTATGGTTCCGGAAGTCGACCGACAGACATCAAGCCGTCAAACATCTTGAAATCCGTTGGGGATTGCGCAGGGCTGCGTACCGGTCGTTTTGGGTGTAGTTGTTTGGTTAAAATTTAACTTGTTTGAATTGCAACCAAACCACGGAACATCGAGTTGTTTTTTTAACCTCTTTAATAAAATGCACGGATATCCCAAGGAGTTTTAAATAAGGATTGTTAAAAAAGAAGGTTGATAATTCGAAATAAAGAGTATGGACGAAATGAGGTCGCATGTATGAAATAAATATAAAATAATAAAAATTAATGAAATTTAGTAACAAATTAGTGTTTTATGATTATAAATAAATAAATAAGATAGGATATTAATGAATAAGAGAAAAACACAAAGTAATTTAAAATAACACGACGGGAATCTAGGTACTTTATGAATAAAAATTTTCGGCATAGGTTTGATCGAACTATTTTTGTGATAAATTACAAAAAAATTGTGCGTCCAACGATGAAGATAGTTGTTTAACTCCAAAGTAGTTGAGTGAACATGTTTCTAATGCTGAATTAGCTTTTTGCTAAGAAAGTCACGTGAAAATTTTCTCGCTGGTAGAGGTGAAAAATTGTATGTTTTACACGAGACCAAAATTTTGTTCTGCCTCGTGCCTTTAAATTACTCACTGTGCCAGGCATCCGTCACTCGCTGAAGGCCACGCGTTATATACCTACAGCTTGGCGTATCGTCCACGATACAACTGGCAGAGGGCCGCGCGCTCGCCTGTGCGCTCTCACCGCACATTTCCCGCGCTTACTCGTCCATTTTTCATAATAATATAGTAAAGTGGTAAGAAGAACGCTTGTCTACTTTACTTATAGGTAGGTAGGTACATAAATTATATAATTGTAGCCCGTTTATTCTTAGGTAGGTACTTGTCTTATTTGGTAAACAATCTTCACCCAACTATTTATTGAAATAATAAATAGATTAGGTAGGTACTTACTTACCTACTTACGAAATAATGATAATTTGATTTCGTAAGAAAGCATAATTTTTAATAGGTGTTGTATGACAACAATCAAAAACTGTTTTCTAAATAACTAAATAGGACAAGTAAGGATAAACAACTAAGTACCTACCTATAAAGTATCTGTAGTCTGTACTTTAGGATAGATACCTACCTTCCTACCAAAAGTTGACTTTTGTTATCTTTATATATGTCTCCCATATTTACGTACTAGGTACCTACTTAGATTATTAAATATCATAGTAATGTTCGAATATTATTGTAAGATTTTCTTTAACCATCGTAAAATCGCTTTCCTTTTATGATAATGCTACGCAGTTCATCTAAGAGATGACAGCCCTAACGGCGTCAGAAGAGATGAGAGCTACGCGATAGAAAAAGAGAAAACTTCTAGGTGAATATAACTGTAGGCGCTGTAGCGGTGTGCGATCTGAATTGCGCCTTATTGAGTCGAAGCAAGAGTCGCTATTTAATTAAATAATGTTGCAGAATGATGCTTCTGTGCTTGTACTATTATGTATTCTGTGACTGTGCTCAGTAGTCTATATTAGAATTACTCGCTACACTCGTGATTCAATTCTAGACTACTTCGCTAGTTCATGATTTAAAGTCGGAACTCGCAGCACAAATTGATTTTGGTCACTTGTATAACAAATAACTATTACCTACCTTTTTATTTTTGTAGTTATTTGCTATTGTTTTTTTTTTAATTTAAAGAGTCGAAATTCTTTTCGTAGACACTTTTCACGCAGACGAAGTCGAGAGTGGCCGCTAGTATAAAAATATTTTTGTGATTTTATTGAAATACATTTTTTATTAAGTTAAACTTTAAAACTATTTTTTGTAATAAAAACGAACCGCAATTTTAGCCTAGGTACCATTAAAAACGAAACGAACATAATACGAAAATCCTCAAAATTAAAATATAGTGCGAGTCGTATTTTTTCTAGTATATTATTTAGTATTGTATAAAAATAGCATTGTGAATGCAAAAATCTCAAATTTAAAAATTAAAATTTAATTTCGAGTACATATAATTTGCTAGTAAGTGCACTTGTGCGAACTCTCCCCACTCCGTTGATAGAGCGTCAAGATGTTTGTCAGAGTCTACCTATACAGTAGAGTTCAATAATATATGTATGCACCAATGTTTTTTAATTTTATACTTATCTGTTGTGACTGTTGATAATTATAATTATTTTGATTGAATTCTATGTAAAGGGTCTTTGTTACTTGAAATAAAAGGCTTATGGCTTTATTATGGCTTTTATTACAATGGCATAAAGTTGTAATAAAAGTCAACATCCTGTTAAAAGTGCAAACCCAACATATTAATGAGCTCGACTATACCGTTTAGTTAACTATTCTCTGTGTGTTTAGTTTATTGTTTGCAGACGACCTCAAGTTGCTGCTTCAGGTTGACGTACATACGCACGACAGCACGCTAGGTTAAACAGTTGAGCTACGAAAACAGCTTTTATTACGTACGGCATAAAGGCAGACTCAAGGGGGCTTACCATCAGCAAATCAGAAACCGTTCAGTTCAAAAGCAGGCCTTAAACAGGACTGCTTAAGGCCTGCTTTCATACTAACCGTTGAGGTCATAGTACTAAAAAGGAAGGCAGTTCAATATAAGTCCTGCTATAAGAGCTCATAGTAAGGCCCCAGGTCAACATGTATTATTATTATTTAGAAGGGGGGACGCCAGCAAAGCCGGGCGGGTGATCAGTCACCTAGAATGGAACCATTAATTTCACCCATTTCCCCAAGTCCCCACAGAGGGAGGTGGGGTCAGGGTCTACATGTATAGTCTGATGTGCTGCTGACTGACTGTACATTGTATGTTGATGATAGCTAAATCATTTTGGGTTGTAATCTCTGTCGATACCTACTCGATTTCTTTATTGATTGAAAACCAGAGTTAGGCCGGCCACACACAGACGGAATCCCGTTACGGAATTCCGTACGGAATGTATGAAGATTCCGTACGGAAAAATCCCGCATGTGTGTGGTAGTCCATAGGTTTGTATGGATTAGCTGCGTTCGGAATGTACGGAATTCCGTAACGGGATTCCGTCTGTGTGGGGCCGGCCAGGTGGCTTACCATCAGCAAATAAGAAACCGTTCAGTTCAAAAGCAGGCCTTAAACAGGACTGCTTATGCTTAAGGCCTGGGGCCTTACTATGAGCTCTTATAGCAGGGCTTATATTGAACTGCATTACTTTTTCATACTATGACCTCAACGGTTAGTATGAAAGCAGGCCTTAAGCGGTCCTGTTTAAGGCCTGCTTTTGAATTGAACGGTTTCTTAATTTGCTGATGGTAAGCCCCCTGCTTTCATACTAACGTTGAGGTCATAGTACGAAAGAGTAAGGCAGTTCAATATAAGTCCTGCTATAAGAGCTCATAGTAAGGCCCCTGATAGTTGAGAGTAGCTATAGGTTTTAATATGTGTAATGTAATACTTTTAATAAACGTCATAAAATAGGTAAAATATTATCACTTTTATAGTAGGAAACAATGTCTAAAATGGCAATAATTCAGCGGCGGAAGTTGCCATTTCTATGACGTCATGGGCGGAGTTTAGTTGAAGATCGAATTCGGATTCGGTTGGCGGGCGCGGCCATCTTGGTGAATTAGTGACCTGGCGATTCGGATTTAGTTAGTGAAAAATCATTTGTCATCCACAATGTCGGAAAGGGAAGATAATGTGTACAAAGCAAAGCTAGCCGAGCAGGCTGAGCGCTATGATGGTGAGTACATATTTTTGTTTTATCTTTGGTATTTGAAGGAAAATTCTTTCCTATTTTCGCCGACAGTTGAAAGACGATTTGGTGATAGTCTAGGAATTTTCTCGATCTTGATGTCTAGTTTGCCTTTCACTCGATCCTTTTATGGCGAAAAAGGGGTCTAATACATTCAATTATTTGCACATTATAAACTAACTTAGGAATCAATGGCATTCGTTTCGTTAGGCTTGGTCAGCGATCGATGCGTCATCCGCCGGTGGGATGCCCTTTACGTTTTTTGACTGTTTTATTTCAACAAAAACTTCGACAGTACAGACTGAACCCTCATAGTTTTTAACTTTATTATGTTCTTGTACGTATCGCACTGATATTCGGCCTAACTTTGCTTAAATTGCGATTTTTGCTCAGAAAATCGTTTCATATTTTTTCTTCAAGGAACTGAAATCGCGATCGATGTTACTGAGGTCGTCCGTGCATATCGTATCTTGGACAAATCACTTGATGAGATCCTGTGGAACGTTCCGAGTTTATTAGGAAGCATACATTATTGAAGCTATGTCGCCTCGCTAGTTCCTCTCACCTCGCCTATTGTTCGCTAGTAAGCCACACGGGAACCTACCTGTGAACCTATCGCATTATCTCGCTCATCTTTTGAAATTAAGATAATGCATTCATTGTACATGTTATCACTATTTGTCATGAAATCTGGGGTACTTTCTTTCACAGATCGTCAAATGCGGTTTCTAGCATGTCATGTTTTTGAGGGTGGTGGTTCATTGACCTTATTTCAAGTGCAAATGAGTAGTAAATTGATAAGGACACACCATTGCACATTGTTAATGAGTGGATATAGGTACCTATACATTTTAAGAATATGGTCTAAGGTGAATAAAATTATTTGCATAATATTTTTACAGAATCTGACTATGAATCATCAATGTCAGTGGTAACAGTTGAGTAATACCTGTGAAATAAGATGAATAAAATTAGTCAATAGTTCCAAGTGAAAACCAATCAATATTCCTAACAATTCATACAAATTCTAATAACCAATGAAATAACAACCTAGATGACAAAGGCTTCCTAGATGTATGACCTTTTCAAGTTCTGTTTTAGCACCTTCATCTGTTGATCCACATTTTCCCTTGAATTTAATTTTACTATCAACCAGAACTGATAATTTGAAGAGTCTTCACAGGTACAATGAAGCAGAGCACTCTGTTCTATTTTAGCACCTTCAACTGTAGATCCACATTTTCCCCTCGAATATAATATAAATTCAAGGGGAAAATGTGGATTTTCCCCTTGAATTCACCAACGGATAATTTCAAGAGTCTTCACAGATACATTGAACCACCGTGACTGAAGCAGTGCGTCGGACACTATTGTTATTAAATTAGTGTCACTATTAAAATAAATTAAAACTAAAGCATTAAACCTTTGAATGAAACAAAAAGAGGTGTAAACTATTCAGAGGAAGATATGACCATTATCATTTTTCTGAGTGATAATCATCCCCCTACCCTTATCCCAATTTATTTGGGGTCAGTTCAGTGTGTCCTTCTCTTCCATTCCTTCCTGTCAATCATCATCTCCACATCTCATCCCTTCACATTCATATCATTCCGCACACAATCCATATCTTTTCTGCTGTCTTCCTCTTACTTTCCAGTACTCAACATCCATATCCATTACTGACCTAGTAACATGCCTTTTATCCCTTCTCATAACATGCCCAAACCTAGCCTTCAATAATTTTTCTTAGTGATGCCCATAAAATATTAAATATAAATGTAATTTTTAGTTTTATATCTATACCATTTGGCTTTAATAAAATTTATGATAATAATTGTTCCTTCATTTTCCTGATCGCTTAGGCAGGAAATATCAATGATGCAGAGACTGCAGAGAGCAGTGTCTGTAAATGTTTCTACAGTTTTCTGCATTCATGTGTTGATTTCAGGACCAATTATTAATTAAACTACTAGCAGGACTAAATGGAATTAAGGAAAACTTCATGAGTTGTTTTAGTTAGGCTATGAGGAGTGTACAACTTTAGCTCTACTATGAGTTGATGCAAACTGTTTTCGTTACCGAAAACTATCAGATATACTGCTCTGCTCACAGTATGTGTGAGCGAAAGAAGAAAGAAAAAATGATAGTTTACAATAGCAAAAACAGTTTAATCAATTCGCTCATGGTAGGGCCACTTGTTTGTTGTTCGACTATGGAAATATGTTCCTCAACATTTGTTTGTGAGAACCCACGGTAAGATAGCCATCTTCACATCAAATGTGTAATATTACAGAAATGGTGGAGGCGATGAAGAACGTTGCATCCCGCAATGTGTCCGACAATGAACTAACAGTGGAGGAGAGGAACCTCCTATCCGTCGCATACAAGAACGTTATAGGCGCCCGTCGAGCCTCATGGAGGATCATATCATCAATCGAACAGAAAGAAGAAACAAAAGTACGTACACTCTGCTATTATAGTCTATTTATCCTTACTTGTCCTACATGATAAATAATCTTCACCCAACTCTTTAATGAAATATTCAAATACAGGATTGTCCGAAATACAGGATTGTCCGAAATACAGGATTGTCCTAGTTTAGGCTCACTGGAGCCTAAACTAATAATAATTCTAGATAACAGTACAACAATTGATGGACTGCCATCAATTGTTGTACTGTTATCTAGAATTATTGATTTATATACCACCTAGATAATTGTATGTAACTTTTGGTGGAATTAATTTTATTTCATTTTTTATTTTTTTTTATTCATCTTTAAAATACAACAAATGGTTTTCCACACATAGAATGCTAAAGAAGATGATAATTATCAATGACAATTTAAGTTTAAAAGACATGATAACCTTCAAAAACTGTTTACTAAGACAAGTAAGGATAAACAGACTATCTTTAGCAAATGTCTCTAATTATCCATGGTCTTAGAAATAGTTCTGCTCTCGTCTACTCATTTTATTAAAAATAATTATGTCTATAGATTACTCATGTGATTCAGTAATCGCAAATACATACCAAGTATCAACAAAAACCAATAGAAAATAGTTCTAAATGTGGTTACATATTTCAAAAAGACTTGATTGATTTTTAAAAAGAAAGAAAACAAACTGCTTTTTCAAAAAGTGAAGCAAAACTAAACTTCAAATCTTGCAACATTTGCTAAGAAATTATGTGAATATTTTGAATCTTACAAATAATTGCAATCTTTATTTCCCAAGATTTTTGTCATACTCTTGCAGGAAAGTCTTATTTATTTACTTCGTAGCATTAATCATGGTGGGTAAACAAGGGCCCTACCGCTAAAGTGTCGTCAGCATCGCTTTCCGTTTCACTTGACAGATGGATGTGATACATTGCAACTTTTCTTTGGTAAGTTTTTATTTGTTCCAAAGAAAAGTAGCAATGTATAACATCCATCTGTCAAATGAAACCGATAGCTATGCAGAGTGCCGACGACACTTGCGTGGTAGGGCCTCGATTCTGATATTGTTAATGTAATAATTAATTGACACAGCTCTGGTGTTTTCTTAGTATTGTTTTTTTATTCTTGCAACAATGTAGTAGGTACAACTGACAGACAGTTCTATGAATGCATGGCAGACCACCAATATCATTAAGGAAATTTTAAGTTATGTAAAATAAAAATTTATTCATATTATATTCACCTCTCAGGCTTACTCGCCCACTAGACATTAAAATAAAAAAACACTTGACGGATACTAGCGCTGTTTTATTGAAAGTACTTTGGTAATTAGTTTGATTTTTTATTTTCCCGTTGTTTCGGCACCTTTGCAGCCACTTTTATTATTCATTTTATGTAGGTCATTCTTGAAATTAGTTGGTAATTATATTTCATGTTACTTCCTGTTATTTACCTTGGCTATACAAGCAAAACATTCTACTGTATGATCTTTAAAGCTAATGTAAATGTATATATTTTGCCTTGGGTATAATACCTTACAATTTCTACTAGTAAAGAAAGATCTAACATAAAATATTAACACAAGAAAAAAATATTTTTAGTCACAATATGAAATTATGTATTGACCCATGACACTTCTTTATTATAGTAAGCCGAGTTCTTTCTTACAGCAAGCATTATATGACGAATCCGACAAAAATCTTATCTACATTGTAAAATGTAATTTTTGACATTAAACAAAAAGACAAAGTTGTCTACATCGGGTCGGGGTCATTTTTGAAATTTCGATGTAGACAAAACGCCTCGAGCTCGTCACGCTACAGGGGCTGGAAAAGAGCAAATGGTGCATCCACACCAAAGTTATTTTTTGTGGAGCGACATCTTGCAACAAGCCACGCGGTAAATGCCCGCTCCACGCATTTAGGGTTGCCAGATGACAGGATTTTTTCTGAAATGTCAGGAATTTTAGGCATCCGTCAGGAAAACTGTAGTTGTCAGGGATTTATGAAAACACATTAATGAAAACACATTAATCATTTTAGTGAGAAAAAATACCAAATGTCAACTAAATTAAGAATGTAGATGTAGCTGTGTACAAATTATCAGGAAATTTACTGAAAAGTCGGGGAACCTCATTATTAGTACTGGTAACCCTACACGCATTACAATAAGTAACACTGTAACATTCGACAACACCCGACACCGCAAGCAATAAGACTTTTTGACTTTGTTTCCCAATGTTGCCCGCCAACAGAAACGTTGCGCTACAAATGGTAACTTCGGTGTAAATGCACATGCACAAGACATAATGCACATGCACAAGACATAATGCACATGCACAAGACATAATGCACATGCACAAGACATAATGCACATGCACAAGACATAATGCACAAGACAAAATTAGAAAGATGCTAAGCTAGATGAGTCAACATCGAAAGTTAGTATGCTATGCATTCCTAGTATAAATTCATTCACAAACGACCAATCGATGGTTAGAACACAAAAAAATACTAAAATACATCCAAATGGTGATAATAATTCTAAATTGTGGTCTGTTTAACCTGACCTGTTTGATGACACATATTGTAAAGAATTTTCTATTGGTTTTTAGTACATTGTTTTTTTCACTATCAGTTAATTCAGCTTTGTGAAAGTCTAAACTTTCTCAATTTATGACAGACTTGGATTTTCCCACTTCGTTTAAGAAATACCGTGCAATGCGGACAGTTAACTATCAAAACAGTTTTTACATTTGTTGCGACGACAGACAAAAACACGAGGTGATGGACCTAATTCGCCGTGTAATGTAACAGAAATGGGAGTAAATGAGTCGGCGTTTGACCGCCGTCGTTGAGCAAGCGTTTTGCTTTACATCACTTTTTGCTTGCTCACAAAACCCATCAAGGGCGGGTTTTTATTGAAAAACCTTGCGCGAATGATTAGAACTTGTATGCTAGACGTAGACGCCTAGTCTGGAGTCTAGAATAGTCAGAAGTTTCCCTATTAAGGTATAGTAAAGAGTTTCCAAATTACATTATTCAAATCTAATACAAATACTTTCAGAAGTTCACGCTTTGAAGTCGATACTTCGTTTAATAACGTCGTTTAGTGAAGTTTCGTAAGGACTGAAGCCGTTATCTAGCATCTCTAGATACGACTTGATAAAGTTACGACGTAATAACAACCTCCGTGACGTTTTCACGCTTTTCACTAGAATTATACCTAAATTGTCTGTTCGGAATAATAAAAAAGTTACTAGGTACTTGAATTAAAATGTAATGAGCGTAATTAAGATATTGGAATGCTCATTAAACTTTCGTTCCTTTTAGTCTGGTGCTAATTGTTACGCAGCGATTGGCATAGAGGTCGCGAGTGATGGCCGCGGTCAAAACCGCTACTAGTAGGTCATTTTGTTTGCTTATCGATCGCCAAATCGCACTTGCTCATGGCATTGATTTTTGTGAAACCGTGACTCATACATATAAGTCTGTTTTCTTTACTTTTTGACAAATATTTTTCTATGATTTATTTTTTCTATAGTGAAAAAGGGCGTGGCCATACAATACAGTCAGGAACACTAGTTGTTACAAAATACAATATTCCTCAATGTTGATTCGTTACTTATAACGATGACCATGAGTTACTAGGTTGTTTTACGTATAAGGTCGACTTTATACATTACTCAAAGATCATCTAAGCAAACGTGCGTTATCATATCAGTGTTCTTCACGAGTTGGCAGTTGCTCTAATACGATTTTTCACAATTTCACGTCCGAAGGCAAAAAAGACGTTTCCTTTATAAATAAAAGAAAGTGGCGATTACATTATTAACAAAAGCCTTTTTTACTCCATCCGTTGATCAAATTACAGACTACTACGCATTTTCACAAAACCAGTCTTTTTCAATTGTTGAATTAATTACGGAAAAACTGGTTTAAATAGATACGGCTGCTAGAGCCACACTTATCCTTTCTATCAAAGTTATTTTATAGTACGTCGCTTTTCCGTCATTGGTAATGTGAGTTTAAAATATCGAATGGATGGATTGTGGATATGGTTACGATAGGCAAAAAAGACATTGTGAATATTGTCATAGCCGTTCGAACGTCCTGAGACAAGCGCGCGAGGCATCTCGTATTTACCTACTGCTAATTTCGTTCGGCATGCCTGTAAAATCAATCGTAGGCATAATTAACTTACTTAATAGCTTATTTTTAGGCACAAGAGGGGGATTAAGGATTCAAGTGCTGTTATTTATAAATGCTATAATAAAGTTTGTGAGTGAGCACATAGACGCGCACGCTCAATGCCTGAATCATCACAGACTGACTAACGGTGCATAGATGCGCCATTTTAGGAGCGCATTAAAATCATAATGTAACTTCAATCGTCTTTCGATAACTATGTACAGTCTGTTTATCCTTGTCCTATTTGGTAAACAATCTTCACTAGGGTGACCACCCTGTGTGCTTATTTTACATCAAAATTACAGGATTTAAAGAAAAATACAGGACAGTACAATCAAATCTTTTTATTTCATAAAATACAGAACATGGCCAAAATGATACCTAAAAACTTTTTAGATAGGAACCTTAAATAGTTTCTTTGGCCACTCCACTTCAGTGACAAAATAATTCTAGGTCCCAGGTTGTGTTTTGCGTTTGTGGGATAATATGTTGATGGTAATTACTTATTTTTTCTACAAATCCGCAAAACGCCACAAATCTCGAGTTTTTGCGTATTATGCGTCTAAACTAAAGGTTTTTCACAATAAGAAAGATATCATTGGTTATTTTTATTAATGACAGTTTGTTGTAATAAGTTAACATATTTTTAAATAGCGAAAGACTTAAGTATAACAATATCAAAAGCTGTTGACTAAATAGGACAAGTTAGGATAAACATAATGTATTGTATGTCTGTGCTAATAATTTTACATCATCAATATTGCAAACTGTACAAACAATAATTGCAATTCACATTCTATGGGGGGCGCGATAATGAATATAATATTGGTGTTCACTAAACTATAAATTACGTCTTTTAATTTAAATGAAGCTGCCAGGGGCCCAACCCTCAGGGTGTCGGCTGCCAGGGGCGCAACCCCTTGGGGGATGCACTTAGCTGACCTAGATAGCTAGAAAATAAGTCTTGGTAGTGCAAAATTTAAATCTTGCCAGGGGCGCTCATGAACCTAGAAATAAGTCTTGGGGGTGCAAAATTCAAATCTTGCCAGGGGCGCTCACAATCCTAGAATTAAGTCTTGGGGGTGCAAAATTTAAATCTTGCCAGGGGCGCTCATGATCCTAGAAATAAGTCTTGGGGGTGCAAAATTCTAATCTTGCCAGGGGCGCTCATGATCCTAGAAATGAGTCTTGGGGGTGCAAAATTCTAATCTTGCCAGGGGCGCTCATGATCCTAGAAATAAGTCTTGGGGGTGCAAAATTCTAATCTTGCCAGGGGCGCTCATGTACCTAGAAATAAGTCTTGGGGGTGCAAAATTCTAATCATGCCAGGGGCGCTCATGATCCTAGAAATAAGTCTTGGGGGTGCAAAATTCCAATCTTGCTAGGGGCGCTCATGACCCTAGCTTCGACGCTGCTGACTAGATAGCACTCCACTCATTCCATTATTTGTGGAGTGCCACCAACCAACACCCTGAAGTCCTATAGTTAATATTTGCCTTGTGATCCAGTTCAAATGCACCCCGACCCGACACGAACAAATAGTATCTACCTTTTAGTTTGTATGCAACAAACTATTGTTCATTATTTTAGTATTCATTTAACTTCGCTTTTTAGTACTGGCAGTGGCAGTGTTTATAAACTTTTATTCAGAGAAGAAAAGTTATGAGGGCTTTCATTGTCGGTTTAATGCTACTAACTAGGTGTGCATTACTTACTACGATAAATTGTAATTTTAACTACAACTTCTGAAATTAAATATCGAAAATATTTGAGTGTCCAATCACTGTACTATGGATCAATGCATTTGCACTCGCGAATTTTGTTATTCTAATTTTCCGATTTCTATACACGCGACATAGTAATGGAAGAACTGGGGATACGTTCCTGCTTATAAATAATTCATTTTTTAAGGTCGAGTATGGTAATGAATCTGTAACTGTCCTAAATCTTAGAAATCATATTGAGCTTTGTTTTGCTCGCCCTCAAGGTCTCCAACAATACTTCATTGTATCATTCAAATACTTACAACATAATTTCAAACAAATTACATACATAACATACAACATGTGCTATAATAGTAGAGCTATAGGTATAACTCAATAAAATTCTCAGAAACATTGTTACATTTAGGACCTCAAATTAACATACTGTATTAGAATTGATTTCTTTGAAGTGGATTGTTCAGAGTTTAAACAAAAGCGCGTTGTGGTTTCACGCATCATTTTATGTGGATTTTGAAGGCTCGAGCAAAAAAATCGAAGTAATCAGATTTTATGCAAAAATCTGTGATTATGATTTTTTGCAAAAAATCATGATTTTTTCCAACCCTGCCGAGGTTTACGTCCGTATATCAAGCAGCAGTGGTATATCGTTGTCGTGTGGTATTGCAGGGTGCCGAGGACAAGCTGAACATGATCCGAGCGTACCGCAGCCAGGTGGAGAAGGAACTGCGCGACATCTGCTCAGACATCCTCAGCGTGCTCGACAAACACCTCATCCCCAGCTCACAGACCGGAGAGTCCAAAGTCTTCTACTACAAAATGAAGGTTGGTACCTATACTGTTTAGTAAATTATCCAACAGCTTATGGTACCACATGTGAACAACAACACACCGAGCCTAGACGCTGCTGCACACACGTGCATTCCCTCCTCGCACTGTTTTTGTCATCTTTTTTTCTCATACTTATTGCAAATGTAAATTTTGTTTATTGTTCTTTTTAAGTAGTTTTTGTATTGATAAAAATTTATGTGCCATAAGTATATAAAACTTTTTATCTATCTATCTAGCTGTAAAGATTTTTTTACGATATCTCTTAAACAGAAAAGTTATATGATCTGGAGTCTAGAACACTTACCTCCGTATCTATATACGAGTAAGTAATGAGTGACTAGTAAAACTTGCAATTTCTATTATTATATTCACACGCATGTTATAGTATAAATTAATCTTAAATGGACCAAAACTGAAGCCGTTTAAGATAAATTATACTATAAATTGCATGTGAATATGAATATCAGAAGCATTTGAAAATTACAAGTTTTACTCAAGCCATTACTTACTCGACTATAGATACGGGGGTAAGAGCCAATACGCATGTCGACCGGTCGCCGAGCGACTGTCGACAGCATCTGAATTTTCTACTAGTTTATATGGACGCGTACGCACTTGGTCGCCCGGTCGCTGGGCGACTCACAGACGGTTCTTATTCATTTATCTGTTTTTGCAACAGAGAACGTGCCTTTATTTTTCCTTGTTTGTTTCTCTATAATTAGTAACGATAATATTGCAAATTCCATGAAAAATGTACCAGAAACACTTCCCATATTCAAGCCGTCGCCGGGAGACCGAGTCGCTCGTCGACCGATCGACAGTGTGTGTGTTTTGTCTTTTATTTACGTAATTGTACGATTGTGCGGCCTCTTGCATGTAAATGTATTGCAGTGCGTGAACACTTTGAAGGTCGATTCATAATATTAATAATGTGCTTTGCTTTTGTGTATTTCCATAGTCTTTCGGTTGCCTATCAAGCTGCGTCACTAATTCCTATAATAAAGTGACTTTCGTTTATTATCACTACTGTACTACAACTTTGTCAATGAATACATTTACTTCAAAGTACCGTTGTTATTCATAACATTCGTGTGACGTCACTTCACATTGAAAGTAAACTTACCGTTTCACGTGTTACAATTTATTCAGCTAGTTGGTAATTAAGTTGGCGCATTGGTATGCAAATGCTCGAGACGTAGGCTTTTGTAGCGCGCTCGGGCGGCTCTGACACGCTCGTGATTATCGCGTTAAACTTAATTCAATTAATATGAAGATGGGTTTAGTCTTATATGACAGTTTTCCGCGTAGTTGGAATGATTGTTAACACAATTATGTCATTGTGGTAGAATCTGTTTACGTAAAACGATTATTCAGCAATATTTTCCTTAAAACGTGTAATTGACCTGACTTCATTAAATGCTTATTGACCGAGCGAGCGTGGAGCGCGAGCGAAGCATCTCCGCGTCAGCTTCGGCAAAAATGCTTTCGTATGTCCCGTTGTCCATCTGTTCTCTTGGGTACGTATCAGAATGTCTAAAGTTAGAATGTCTAAACTTAAAATGGCAAAGTTCAAAATGTCAAAAATTTTAATGTCCAACAATTAAAATGTCGAAAGTTCAAAATGTCAAAAACGAAAATGTCAAACAGTCAGATAGTCCAAACTAAAAATGTCTAAGTTCAAATGATCAAAACTTAAAATGTCTAATAGTCCAAATACATATAATGACGTATAGAATTTACTTATGCCTTTCTTTCATTTAGGTACCTAATTAATTAGGTAAAATAATTGCGTGTTAACCTCTGTGTCTCCGCCGCACATCACCATAGCCACGCCGCTCCCTGATTCGGTAGCCGGTGCCAGTCACTGATTCAGTAGCCGCCGAACAAAATCCACCAATTCAAAACGTTTTCTATTCTATTCAATTCAGTTTGAAATAGTTTTTTTCTGGCGCTTCGCCGGCCGCTGCCGCGGCACGCTCGCGCTGGGTTCATGTCAACCTAACATGCTCGTCGCTGCGCTCCTCTCACCTATCTCGTGACCTACGGTCTACGGTTTCTAAGTCCCAGTAGACTAGTTTAGGCTCATTTCCGGCAGCTAAATTTCCTATAAAGCATTTCAGGCGAGCCCAAAGACCTCCACAGACTCAATTAACCTCAAAGAAGGCGATTCGTTTTAAGATCCAACTCAATTCAAATAAATCATTGTGAACTTAGACTTAATGACCATTTATATTTCAACTCGTCAAGTATTTGCAGTGGCGTGCATACCATATAGGCAGTTAGGCAGTGCTTACCTCATGACGAACCTAATAAATATAGATACCACTAGTCACTAGTGTTAAAGTAAAAAATAATTATTTGATTCCGTTAATATTCTATAATAACCAAATTTCTAATGAACACTCAGATAGTAAGCAAATTTTCCTTGCGCATCATTCCTACCACGCGCTACGGTGGGGTAAGCAGTCTCCAGAATGCATATTCGAAGCAAGGAGCGTTTCATACAAAACTCATTTAAAAAATTTCGGTAAAAGTTATACGACCACAGAAAAAAGTGCGCTCTTTGTACGTGTAAGGTTCTAAAACATGACCTTCGCAATATAACAGCGCTAGGTAATCATGCTTACTCGGGCTACCTCGGGCGCCGGGCGGCCGCGGCCGAACGAGTTTTACCGAGAAGCCGACGACGACATTATTTGTCTCACTCGCTCCTATGCACAAACCGCTGAGATATTTTTTTTGTTTTGTTAATTTTGTTTTAGTGTAGGTACTATTTAGTGTTTTTTCTGTGAAAACAAAAAGAAATTGCTGTGTTTTGTGATTAAAATATTACCTAATTAAATAATGGAGAAATTAGTAGAGTGTGCCGATTGTGGTGAGAATTCGATTTGTTTACAAAAATTACGTATCCTTTCGCACAGTTTTCGTTCATAGAAAAAGTAATGGCCGCTTTTGGTCGCTAATGGATAATTTATACCTAGGAAGCAACTTTACATAACATAAGTTTACAACGTGAAGAAAAGGCAATATAAAAGTGGTAGGTAAACAATTTAACATCCTTATTACCTACTAATAGTATCAATTTTAAAAGATAAGAGCTTAATTACAACTGTTTAGATCTAGAGTGCCTACCTAGCTTGAAAACCAATGCACGCCCCTGAGTATTTGATACGTTTGATACTTTGAATTTTGCTATTTTGAAGTTATACATAATGATTTTCGACATTTTAAACCATTTGAATTTTTGACATTTTGAACTTTGCCATTTTAAGTTTAGACATTCTAACTTTAGACATTCTGATACGTACCCGTTCTCCTCTACAGGTCGCTTTTCTGAAGCGATTCTCATGAAATTTAGTGAGCAAGTTCGATAATATTATATAATTTATACTTAGATATAGTTTTTTTGTCGATTCAGTTTTTCGAACTTTTTCAAAATGGCGGAGATACCGATGTTCAAGCGCGATCTAGAGCTCTCACAGCCACTAGTAATTATCAAATGTTTTTAGTGAACATTATTCTTTCTTATTTATTACTCGTGGTCATGTTAATTTTCTTGCAGTAATTTAGTTGATCATACTTTAGAAAAAAAGAAATATTTCCCAAGTATTTTGGCAGCAAAAGGACACAACCAACTATACAATGCTATCAATTTAACTATGTACAACTGAAGTGACTAACTTCAGAGCGCTTGCGGTAAAAAAATCTCTTTGCCATACACTCGAGAATGAAGTTGCAGCAGATCACTGTTTATTGTCAATTTAATCGCATTGTAAAATGCGCAATAATTGTTTTTTTATTCAGCAAGTGTAGATGTATGTAGTGATGTATACGTTTGTTTTTAGGGCGACTACCACCGGTACCTGGCGGAGTTCGCGACGGGCAACGACCGCAAGGAGGCGGCCGAGAACTCGCTGGTCGCGTACAAGGCCGCCTCCGACATCGCCATGACCGAGCTGCCCCCCACACACCCCATCCGCCTCGGGCTCGCGCTCAACTTCTCCGTAAGTATCCCCCTATAGTTAGAACTCGCTGGTCGCGTACAAGGCCGCCTCCGACATCGCCATGACCGAGCTGCCCCCCACACACCCCATCCGCCTCGGGCTCGCGCTCAACTTCTCCGTGAGTATCCCCCTATAGTTAGAACTCGCTGGTCGCGTACAAGGCCGCCTCCGACATCGCCATGACCGAGCTGCCCCCCACACACCCCATCCGCCTCGGGCTCGCGCTCAACTTCTCCGTAAGTATCCCCCTATAGTTAGAACTCGCTGGTCGCGTACAAGGCCGCCTCCGACATCGCCATGACCGAGCTGCCCCCCACACACCCCATCCGCCTCGGGCTCGCGCTCAACTTCTCCGTGAGTATCCCCCTATAGTTAGAACTCGCTGGTCGCGTACAAGGCCGCCTCCGACATCGCCATGACCGAGCTGCCCCCCACACACCCCATCCGCCTCGGGCTCGCGCTCAACTTCTCCGTAAGTATCCCCCTATAGTTAGAACTCGCTGGTCGCGTACAAGGCCGCCTCCGACATCGCCATGACCGAGCTGCCCCCCACACACCCCATCCGCCTCGGGCTCGCGCTCAACTTCTCCGTGAGTATCCCCCTATAGTTAGAACTCGCTGGTCGCGTACAAGGCCGCCTCCGACATCGCCATGACCGAGCTGCCCCCCACACACCCCATCCGCCTCGGGCTCGCGCTCAACTTCTCCGTGAGTATCCCCCTATAGTTAGAACTCGCTGGTCGCGTACAAGGCCGCCTCCGACATCGCCATGACCGAGCTGCCCCCCACACACCCCATCCGCCTCGGGCTCGCGCTCAACTTCTCCGTAAGTATCCCCCTATAGTTAGAACTCGCTGGTCGCGTACAAGGCCGCCTCCGACATCGCCATGACCGAGCTGCCCCCCACACACCCCATCCGCCTCGGGCTCGCGCTCAACTTCTCCGTGAGTATCCCCCTATAGTTAGAACTCGCTGGTCGCGTACAAGGCCGCCTCCGACATCGCCATGACCGAGCTGCCCCCCACACACCCCATCCGCCTCGGGCTCGCGCTCAACTTCTCCGTAAGTATCCCCCTATAGTTAGAACTCGCTGGTCGCGTACAAGGCCGCCTCCGACATCGCCATGACCGAGCTGCCCCCCACACACCCCATCCGCCTCGGGCTCGCGCTCAACTTCTCCGTGAGTATCCCCCTATAGTTAGAACTCGCTGGTCGCGTACAAGGCCGCCTCCGACATCGCCATGACCGAGCTGCCCCCCACACACCCCATCCGCCTCGGGCTCGCGCTCAACTTCTCCGTGAGTATCCCCCTATAGTTAGAACTCGCTGGTCGCGTACAAGGCCGCCTCCGACATCGCCATGACCGAGCTGCCCCCCACACACCCCATCCGCCTCGGGCTCGCGCTCAACTTCTCCGTGAGTATCCCCCTATAGTTAGAACTCGCTGGTCGCGTACAAGGCCGCCTCCGACATCGCCATGACCGAGCTGCCCCCCACACACCCCCTAGGTCTGGCGCCATAACAACAATATAAAAACTATCGTATTCCAGCAGTTACAGGTAAGATAGCCAGTTCCTCAGTGATGAGCAGTGCCGGTTTTAGCACTACCAGCGCTCCTGGGCGACATTTCTACGGGGCGCCCCCTATCTGCGATTCCAGGATTTTCAATTTTGCCTGTTACTTAAAAAACGGCCGCGCAACGCGATTTTTAGTCAGTTTCATCTTGTAATCTCGCTTGTTTATGGAAAAAAAATGGCCGTGCAGCGCGATTTTTTAGTCAGACTCGCTCTATGAGCGTGTGTGTATAAAGGGACACCTGCGGCTGCGAATGCTGCGCGGCAGAGGGGAGCCCCTCTGCATCCGGCGCCCCGGGCGGTCGCCCGAACTCGCCCCCCCTAACGTACTGGTGATGAGGATTCCGGGTGTAGTGCGCTTCCACCTTCGGCTTTTTTTGTCACTTGACATCGGGTGTGGTGAAGGCCAAGCACTACCCCGTTGTGCACGTAAGTCGTAAAGTCCAAACATCAGGGCTTTATTTATACTGTCTACATTTTCTACGAAATCGTATCGGCGATTACCATTTAGCAAAAAGAATGGGGACCCCTGCTAAGCTCCGTTTAAGAGAACTGTGGCCGCACAGTCCTCCACGTTTAGACCGCGCGGTCATTTAAACCTTTACAACTTTATGAATATTGAATCTACGAATTTGCGACTTTCATTGTTAGTTTTCTACAAAGTCCTTCATAATGTTGACGTAGTCGTTTCTCTTCTACGACACCGTGGCCGAGCAATCGAAACGGACACTTTATACAGAACAGAACATAGCATAAAAAAGCACTCTTCTTTTACGTACATTTCAATAACCTATCCTCAGTAAGAGATAGGCTTACTAAAGATTTGTTGCCTAGATATTTCTGTTAAATGACGGGAAATAACAACAGTTGCCTAGTAACAGATCAATAGTAGGCCTATCTCTTACTGAAGATAGATTATGAAATCGACCGATAGCCCATCAAGGCTATGCTAGGTTAGAATATAATTACACCTAATGCTTGCTTATCACATTAGTGGGGTACAAGTATAGACCGCCCGGCGTGAGTCAGCGTGTGACGCGCGGTGACGTCACCGTGACGCGCTATAAAAATACCCATTATTTCACGATTAATCTTGTGCTATAAAACTGTTACTATCCAGCTCCACCGTCCCGTATTTATGACCGATATAATACCGACGCCAAGAATCGGGGAATCCTATATTGGTTAATTTTCCGTTATTTTATTTCAGTAATTTTATGTTGTTGGTGTCGTATTATCGTGCTGATATGACAACCTTGATAAGGGATCGTAATGAACATTGTTGTGTAGGTGTAAAAATATGTTTGCTTAGATTAAGTCTATACTAGATAACACATTTTAGATGATTATCGGACTAGATTAGGTAGAATGTGACAAAATAAAATTAGGTATTAGATCATGATTATATTCTAGAACATGGCAGATTGTTTGCTAGCTCTGTTTTTCTGCTGAGATTGAATTTGTATAATTAAAACATTTTTAGGCAATATAGTATGTATTTGTAATTTTAGAGCCTAATTCACAGCTTCTAGATGGCACTATCTTCATGTTTAATTTGCAAATTGCAATAGAATCCTTGAAATTATCTATTTGGTACTTAACTAGAACCTTTGACACTGGTCCTTAGTTTATCTAAGATAACTTAGTTAGGTTATCGTTGATAAGTTTGTTATCAATTGTTTGATATGCGTTAAATGATGTGACGACCTTTGTGGTTCAGTAAGTTCGCCGCTTTTCATAGTGTCGTCATCTTTGAGATCCCAGGTTCGGCCTCCGGCTGGATCAATTTAGAAACTTTTGTTAATTTGCCAAAAATGTCTTTTCGATGTAGACAAAATTGTTTTGCAGGGGCAGCTACTTTGGAATCGCAATAATGTGTGTGACGTCGTGCAATATGCTTTAGGTTCATATCGTATAATGTCCCTCGGTTTCAAAAGGTCCCTTTCCCAAAATGTTCAAAAAACTTTTAAATCTTGTTATTCTCGTTATTGTAACTTTCGAAACCGAGGGACATTACGGGAAATGGTCATCATGAACCTGAACGTGCAATATGAAGGATATTATAAATGACGTGTGTGTGTCGTGTGCAGGTGTTCTACTACGAGATCCTGAACAGCCCGGACCGCGCGTGCCGGCTGGCCAAGGCGGCGTTCGACGACGCCATCGCGGAGCTAGACACGCTGTCGGAGGAGTCGTACAAGGACTCGACGCTGATCATGCAGCTGCTGCGCGACAACCTGACGCTGTGGACGTCGGACATGCAGGGCGACGCCGACGCGCCCGACGACGCCAAGGACGCGCCCGCCGACAACGACGACCAGGACGTGTCGTAATCCCGCGCCCGACGCGACCCCCCGATTGTAAATTTTCTAAGTGTTTTGTACCGCGTCCCCGCGCCCGCCGCACAAACCGTTCCGGGCGCACCCTCTTCCGCGCCCCCTCTTGTGTATACAGATCCGGTTATATATCTCGAACGACGGCTCCGTCGCGTCCTGACGCGGGCCGAAGTCACTCGCAATATTTAGATAAGTGATGGTGGCGTCACCCCCGTCGGTCTTCTGTGTATCTATCGTACATCCTGTGTTTATTGCGACGTTGCGTTTGTGTAAATTGTGACTACTGTGTAGTACCGCTCGACGACCGCGTGCGGGGCGGCCGCCCGGCCCGCTTCCTTCGTATTACGACATTTGGAGTATTCACACTGAACTGCTTTAATTACTTACGAGTATTGTGATAGAGATTTTGTATATTTTAATTTATTCTTTTTTAATTTCGCATGTTCTCTATGAAAATTGCTGTAGCGCTACATCTCTTACGATTTATACAGGACAAACGGTAGTTCTAAAGTTGTGCTAGGTTAAGGTTATGCACTCGGTATAATATTTATTTGATGACGCGTTCAGTGCGCAGCTCGAGGGAAACGCCTACTCGAAGACATTCCATCTTCACGATACCTGTCACTCTCTGGCCATGTCGCTCGACCTCCAAATTGTAGTGTGGCATAGCAGTGGAGCAAGTGCGTGCCCGAGTAAGATATTAGCGTTATTTTTATTTGAATTTGTAATATTGCATATATTTGTTAATTTATCCACAAAAATACTGATGCAATTAGCCTTAGTGTTATGCAATATTGATTTAATGTCCTACCAACTACATGGAAATTTATTGTAAATGACAGTGTAAATCTAATAATAAAATTCAAAAGTCCAAATTTTAGTTTTAATTCATAGACTTATTGCCTTTCCCTAGACGTTAACATAACAAACTAGATACAAAAACACAATGATTGAGACCTTTTGTGCGTGGGTTATTTTTCATTTGTCTAAAAATAGACAAAATCATGATTAGGTTGATAATAAATGAGAAAGTTAAAACAGTACATAAACGTTATAGATTGAATTTAAAAAAGAAATTCGAAGGAAAATAGAAGTTATTACAAAAGATTTGTCAAAATAGCGTAGAGTAGTAAATGGTGTAGGGGCATAGTAGAATCAAATAAGTAGGCCAACTCGAGCCGTGAGCGAGCGATAATAGCCTAAACACTGGCTGACTGTTAGGGCTGTCGCTTATAGTGCTGCTGGTGCTGGCTGACTGTACTTTTGTATGGAACAGCTGTTTTTTTTCGTGATTTCGAGGTTTATTTATTTATTTAATCTTTATTGCTTATATATAATGAAACATAGTTAGGTAAGTACCTACCTACTCAAGTTTATTGCTTAATATCTGTTAAAAGATTTAGTTTGATTTATACAAATTTCTACTTTATTGGTCCTTTTTTCACGGTGGGGCATACATAATACTGATCTATTAAATTAAACCACAAATTGGTATCTGGTCAACGAAATCTGGAGCAGAAACTATGTATTTGCTAAACACTTTCAGATAGGTAGGTTAGTAAATAGCTAATTCAAAAGTATTTGGTAAACAATCCTAGTCCTAAGTATTTGGTAAACAATCCTCACCCAGCTCTTTATTGAAATAATCATTTATAAAATAAAACAAACGGTTTCCCACGCACAGAATATCTACAAATGACAATTTGATTTGGTTGATACTTTAGTTACCTAACATATTTTGAACAGTAATAAAGTTTAAAAAACGTATGACAACTGTCAAAAACTGTTTACTAAATAGGACAAGTAAGGATAACAGACTTTACGTAGGTACCTATGTATGATATAGTAGGTAGTAGATTAGATAGGTACTCACCGTTCTTGTTCGCTAGGTAATGTGAAGAAAGACAATTCTGGATTGGACAAACTGCTATTGAGACATCCATAAACACTGCAATATCTCCTACAGCTACTCGAATTTGTAGCCATCTTTAATATAATCTTTGGTTAACGGAGGTAAGTATGTATGTATGTACATGTACGGCGCGGCGGCGGCGGAGCGTGCGTGAGAACGGGCGGTATTAAGTACGGCGCGCGCAGGGGCTTTTCACTTAGTACTTGACTCAGTACAAGGGAGCGCGGCCTAAGATTTTAGTTGCGGATTGATTTGATAGATAGCGCTCATTTTTCGTTTGTCAAACAGTCGATAGATGTCGCTATCCCGTGCTGAATCGCGGTATCGTGTGGCTTTCACAGTTTTATATAGTCAAAGCTGATAAGCTATAAACTAAATTATTTAAATTGATTTCATGACATAGCAGTTACCTCCCAAAAAAATTACAAGTCAAGATTTATAGAAACCTACTTTACTTAGTACCTATATTATAATATCGTACACGTTTTGTCACATTTCGCTAGATGGCGTTGATCATTAGGTCTGACTGATAACTCTATCTCTAGTATAATAATGTACTCTATGGGCGCGCGGCGGCGGCGGCGGCGCAGCCACGACTGACGCATCTTTATCATCTTTAAATGTTGTCAGTGTGTGCGTGCGACGACGCATATACAGGGGCGCGCTCACATACCAACCGCGTTGGGTGCGTATAATGAGTAAGATGGCTTACTTATTTGATTCTACTATGGGGTCTCCAAATTCCAGGAACTTATATTTTTGGGTAACTTCGCCACAGGCAAGACCAACATGAATTGCCCAAGGGGTTCTGTCTGACGCTTACCTATTTTCGGCATCACGGCATAAAGTTCGGAATATCAAATGACGTCTCGTTATAGACAAATATATAACCTTTTGTTAAACTGTCAAAAATTTTTTTCGATGTAGACAAAATTGTTTTCTGTCAGGGTCCGTCGTTAATCTAAGATGGTGCGCGCAAGTTGGAGTTACTATTGTTTTTATTAAACATTAAAATAGCAGTTAATCAAATTAATGACGATGTTGGTTTAACTCTAGATAAGTCGTATAGATTGATGGTACCGAACAAACAATATTTATACAGATCATAATCAACTGTTGACCACATAACACTATGTGCGTGTGGTGTGAGTGTTCCTATCCTAGAAATTGATTTGACCATACGAAGATTTTAAGAAATAATTGTGAAAACTTGATGGTGAAATCGAAAAATTTGTGAAACCTATGTAGACTAAGTTATGGTCGATTATATAGAACACTCACACCGCCAGTCTCGCGAAAACGCCATACTTGATATCATAAAATATACTAGACGTATGTTAATAAAAGATATATGGAAAATTTGTGCTGAATTTGTGACAACTATTCACAAAATAATCAATTCATTATCATGATTAATTTGGATTTTATAAGGGTTTTTTAGGAACACTCACACCACACGGTGTGTGGTGTGAGTGTTCCTGAAATTACTAACTTTAACTGAATAATATTGAAATTTTATTATTGTATATGATAATTTGTATTCAGAGTAAATTTGTGACACATAAATCTTGTCACAAAACGTGATAGATCAAGAGCAATTAAACATTTTGTTTCTTTTTCAATGCTCGTGTGAGTGTTCCATATTTTGGCATTTATTTGATTAACCAGACCTCGTATACGAGTGGAGGCTGCAGCCAAAATTGTGAAAAGTTTGTTCTTAAAATTTAAAACATCTTCTATTCCCGTAAGTGTTATACTTTAATAGTTATATTTTTTTTACATTTTCAAAGGAATATTTTATGTAGGGTGGGTATGCTTTTTTATTTTGTCGGACACAATTTTCGTCTACCCTCGTATTGGCTAACCTTTACTCGTAGTTTGGCGTTGTAATAATTCTATTTTTATTGCAGTCTGTTGTTAAATTCTCCAGTGTTTCTGTTTACTAATAACAAGTAATCATGTAAGTTATTATATTTTTCTATAGGTACTTTTTATTTATTTTATCTAATACTAGCTTTTGCCCGCGACTTCGTCCGCGTGGATATTCGGAAAATTCCTAGGGAACTTTTGACCGGGGGGGTAAATATGTAACTCTGTTGCAATTAAATCTGGCAGAATCTGTGTCCCATTCCAAATCCGTTCAGCCATTTTTTGCCCCCCCGACGCAAAAAGAGAGGGGTGTTATAAGTTTAACGTGTCTGTGTATATGTCTGTGGTATCGTAGCTCCTAAACGGATGAACCGATTGGTAGGGTAACCATGACCTGATCAGCCGTTTGAAGATCATCAGCTCTTTAATAGTTGATGAGGGGATCTTACTAACTTCCATATATCCTATCGAATTGAAATTTGGTACAGTATTACTTCAATGAGCTTTTGATGATAGGATCTGACTACCTTTCATGTGTCCTATCGATTCAAAATTTAGTATCATGTTATTTCGATGAGATTGGAAGTATATATTATGGTAAGGTAACCATGACCTGATCAGCCGTGTGTCGGGGGTTGATTGAGTAACAAACATCTAAACATCCAAAACATTAAACTTTCACATTTTTAATATAAGTAATTCCCGTTCTCGTTCCTATTTCCGTTCCCGTATTTTACTTAGGGGAAATTTTTTACAATAGTAAAGATGATCCTGTTATTTTACATTCTCTGTCATACGGACTTTTAGACTTAAATAAAAAAGTGACTGTGACATACAGACGGACAGACAGACAGACATGACGAATCTATAAGGATTCCGTTTTTTGTCTTTAGGCTACGGAACCCTAAAAAGATGTTATCGAGCCCAATAAAATGTAATACCTAGGTACTATAGCGTAAGTAACAAAATAACCGTTACATAAAGATGCTGGTAACAATAAATGCAACCCTTAATTGCATGTTATCAACCATAAATATATTGTTTTTACATTTCGTGTTGTATCTATTTTTTGTAATAAAATGCTTAAACCAAGGTTTTTTCCCCCTTTTTGTTCATATGCATGGTCACCCTACATAAGACTTTCCTTTGAAGATGTAAAAAAAATGATAACTATTAAAGTATAACACTTACGGAAATAGACGATGTTTTAAATTTTAAGAACAAACTTTTCACAATTTTGGATGCAGCCTCCACTTGTATACGAGGTCTGGTTAATCAAATAAATGCCAAAATATGGAACACTCACACGAGCATTGAAAAAGAAACAAAATTTTTAATTGCTCTTGATCTATCACGTTTTGTGTCAAGATTTATGTGTCACAAATTTACTCTGAATACTAATTATCATACACAATAATAAAATTTAAATATTATTCAGTTAAAGTTAGTGATTTCAGGAACACTCACACCACACACCGTGTGGTGTGAGTGTTCCTAAAAAACCCTTATAAAATCCAAATTAATCATGATAATGAATTGATTATTTTGTGAATAGTTGTCACAAATTCAGCACAAATTTTCCATATATCTTTTATTAACATACGTCTAGTATATTTTATGATATCAAGTATGGCGTTTTCGTGAGACTGGCGGTGTGAGTGTTCTATATAATCGACCATAACTTAGTCTACATAGGTTTCACAAATTTTTCGATTTCACCATCAAGTTTTCACAATTATTTCTTAAAATCTTCGTATGGTCAAATCAATTTCTAGGATAGGAACACTCACACCACACGCACATGATAACACTTTATATCGATTAGGTAGGTATACTATTTTCTTAATGCGAGAAGTAAAACACATTTTTTATCACAAGAAAAGTAAAATTATAACGATTTACTTGTTTAGGTACCTATCTAGTCTCTAAAAGTTTTGTCTACATTGCTATATAATAAGAATTATTTAATTTGGCAATGGCACTAAGGATAAAAAATAATAATACTAAATTAGGGACCCCTAAATTGAGTGGTAAGTAACTCGCCCTGTTTGAATTTAGGGTTCCAGCAGGGGGTATCACTTCGCGCTTAAACTAAGCTAATATTTTGTATGACGTGCAACTTATAGTTGGTCTGTCATGTTAATAAGCTGCAGATATGAAGGTCTTTCCTCAACGTTTGACCGCACGGCTCCGGCACAGCGACTGCCTCGTCTCCGGAGCCCTATACTGGGTGCTGCGCGCGTCGCAGACGTTAGGCGTAGCGCCACTGCGCTTCCAGAGATGCCGCAACGCGCGCGACCAATGGCGCGTCAAAGTGTCACACGCGCAGTCTGTCTTCAATCATATACTCGTTGTCATTATATGTGAGTTTTGGGCACAGTAAAGTACACTTAAAAGCATTGTCAACCACGTGGTCTCCATACAAACGGCGATAACGTTTCCCACCCTCTAAAAATTGATTACTGTAGGTTAAGGTTTAGAGCAGGGATGCACAGACTTATGGAGACCATGGGCCACTTGGGCAAATGATAAACTAATGGCGGGCCACCAGCACAACATAAAAACATAAAAAAGCCAAAAAAAAGATTTTTTTTCATATGAACGAGGGAATATTTTTGCTGGCGGGCCACTAGCATATTGCCGACGGGCCACATGTGGCCCGCGGGCCGCAGTCTGTGCATCCCTGGTTTAGAGGGTGGGAAACGTTATCGCCGTTTGTATGGAGACCACGTGGTTGACAATCCTCTTAAACTATTGGTTATTCTGTGACTGTACCCTAGTCACATGAAAACTTTGCAATCTATGTACAATCAGCGCATATATAAAGAATGGGATTGAAAATGGCAGTACCGCGACAGAGAGCGACAGGATAGGTGTAGCCAAGGTCGTCGCTAGCCCAGGGGTGGGGGGAGGGCAAGTTAATATTAAGGAGGATGAGAAAAATATGAATTGTACGCACAGTCAAAAGCACCTAGTGAACTTATTCAAGTTTTGAGATGTGGGATTTATCGGAAAAGCAAGTCATGCACGGCCTTAGGACTTTGGTCACCTACAGCTTGGCCATAAAGAGATGAAATTGAACTAAAATTTCTCAGTACAAAATATAGTCAGTGTTGCCAAATTATTTGTGATTTTGACGTGTTTACATTTGGCTACATTTTTTACCCGGGGGGGGGGGGAAGCTGAACCTGACGCCCCTGTGTGTAGGAGGCGCGTTCCAAACCTACACTCCGAGTGCAACCTATCTACAAAAATGTCAATATCATTTGACATTATTTTGTATTTTTGATGTTTTTATGTCTAATTTTTGAAATGATCATGGTAAATCCTCAAAAAACGGATTTTATTTGATTTAGTATTAAGAAAAGTTTAAAATATTCGTATTCCAAATGGAAAATGAAGAATTTGTATTGACATTGACATTTAAAGTTCTTGGTCGTTCCAAACCTTAGAGCGAGTTAAAAAACAACCAAACAACCGGCGCTCAAACGTTCTGAACGCAACCCTGTGTGTGCGTTTCGTTTAGTGCGCGATCGGGAAGTGAAGTGAATATGAACGACGCCGCCATTTGTAATCCCATTCTTTATCTGCGCGGGTTGTAATTTAATTCGAAGCAGATTAAATTAAATAATCATGATATTTTTCAGCTGTATGCACAGCGGTTTCGTCTATTATTATGTACAAAATCCACAAAAAAGGATCAATAATGCGTCTAACGAATGCGGCAAATATGATTTTTTCTGCATGCATGTTAGTATTTGGTGCCGCTTCCAGAATGAAGATAATAATACGTGTATTGGATGAAGTGAATGAGGTAAGTATCCTTAATTTTTAATTTTGAGATTTTTGCATTCACAATGCAACCTGACTCTCCGGCCCGAATATTTTCTAGTACCTACCTACCTATATTATTTAGTAAGTATGTAGGTACAGTTCGATACAAACTTATAGTGCTTTGCCTTCACCTCACCTGATGTTAAGTGACGATAAGGCCGAAGATGGAAACGCTGGAATGGAATCCTCAACACTGAGGATCTGGCTATCTTACCTTCAACTGCCGGAACACAACAAAATTGAAATTGTTGTAATGGGCGTCAGACTTAGGTAAGATGGTGGTAGCTAGCCAGGCGGACTTGGAATAAGCCCTACCACCAACCAAACTACAAATTGTCGTACCTCCCCCTGAGAATCGAACCCGGGACCCCTGCGTCTTACACGGGTAGGCGCACCACCAAACCACAGAGGCGGTTAAAGTCGCTGTTTCTTTATTGCAGACCAAAGCTGCACTAACTGGGCATCAAAAGCCACCAGTCTCTTCTGAAAAAGCTAAAAGCTTCTTCGCGCTTGTCGCATTATCTGTTTTTTTCTGTTACTATAGCTCTGTAGATATTCTTCGCAAAATTACAACATATCATAATATCGACAAATGTAAGTATTTATTATAATTTATTAAAATACTTAATTCTGCCTTTTGCGAGAAAGGGGTTTGAACATTTTGGTATAGTGGTAAGTGGTAACCATAATTTTTGATTTTGACAGGGAAAAAAAATAAAATTAAAAATAAGCGGCGCATGACAAAACCTATGTACAACGATAGAGGAACTATAGACCAACAAAAAATGTTATGTGATATAAAGTCCTAAAGAGCAACGTTTCCGAGATAATCTTAGATGTCATTAGACATTTTTTGTTTGTCTCATCATCATCATATCAGCCGCACGACACCCACTGCTGGGTATAGGCCTCCCCTAAGGAGGCCTATACCTATACCTTTGTTTGTCTATAGATCATTTACAGGCGCGGATCCAGCCCTCAAAAAAGGTTGTGGGCACAGCCACCCCAAAATCGGAAAAGTGCGAGTCGGAGTACGAACTCGCTCATGAACAATCATGACTCATGAACAGTGCAGTAAATAGCCTTTCCTGCGCCCTGTGCGAGCTTCTATAACTACGCCCTTTTTTTTTTTAGATATTATCGGGTACCAGTGATAGCCCGAGGCAAGTCTATAGTAAAGAAAATGGCCGCGCAGCAGGATTTTTAGTCAGTTACATCCAGTAACCTTGTAATCTTGCCTGTTTATGGCAAATAAAACGGCCGCGCAGCGCGATTTTTAGTTAGTTTCATCCAGATAACCTTGGGATCTTGCCTGTTTATTGTAAAAAAAACGGCCGACAGCTCGATTTTTAGTAAGTTTTATCCAATAACCTTGCCTGTCTATGGCAAAAAAAAGCGGCCGTGCAGCGCGATTTTTAGTCAGTTTCATCCACCAATCTTGTAATCTTGCTTGTGTATAGCAAATAAAACGGCTGCCCAGCGCGATTTTTAGTCGGTTTCATTCACCAATCTTGTAATCTTACAATGTACATGAATAGTCATCTCTTATTTCCAATACAGGTATTCATGTGCCATAAAGAAGTGTCAGAAATGTGACATAACGTGTCAGCATTATCGACTATGGCTCTTTGCTGCGTTCCGAATCACGCACGATTCACGATACATTTTATTTATTTTTATTTTTTTAAGACGACGACGTGACGTCACAAGTCGATTAGTGTTGTGGGCATGCCCATAGTGCCCATAACGGTGGATCCGCGCCTGATCATTTATCGATATACACAGGTTTCATCGTGCGCCTCTATTTCCGGAATATCAAGGAAATATCCGTCAAAAACAAAACTTATGGTTACTACTATACCAGCCTCTTATACTAACGGCCAAATACTCAATTCAAAAAAGTTGTCAGATTTGATAGAAATTCTATGAAACTGACAGCTTCCTTAAAGTTAAGGAGACCTTAATTTAAGATTTAAACTAAGAAGCCTTTGAGTATTCGGCCGTAAGAGGTTCAAACCCTTTAAAGCCGGCCACACACAGACAGAACCCCGTTACTGAATTCCGAACGGAATTTCGATAATATTGTATAAAGATTCCGTACGGAAAAATCACGCATGTCAGTATGTCGTCACGTCACGTCACGTATGTACGGAATTCCGTAACGGGATTCCGTCTGTGTGACCGGCCTTATAAACCATTTTCTTATACTTACTGAAGCACATAGTGACTGAAGTCTGAAGCTGACGTTTAGGCTGACGTTAACAATCATGAAAAGCCATCGCCAGTATCTACTTAAGGCGCGGTGGTAGTGAAACTAGCGCCGCCACTTCATTTACGCCGACTTCTTTTTATTACTCGTAAACCAAGTCAATATTTAAAAAAAACTCATGTAATAATTTCATAAATAAAATTGTTTCTAATTTTTTTTAATAACTCTTCAACAGTTTTCATTCTTTCAGTAAGTTTTAAAATCCATTTTAGCTCAGACCACTTTTGGCAATAATGGATTTTAAAACTTACAGAATGAATGATACGTATAACTGTTGAAGAGTTATTAAAAAAATATTAGAGAAAATTTAAGAGATTATTACATGAGCTTTTTTTAATATTGACTTGGTTTACGAGTAATAAAAATAAATGTAGTGGCGGCGCTAGTTTCACTACCACCGCGCCTTAAATTAAAATTATATTTTTAGATCGCCGTAGACCTATCTAGTTTGAAATAAATATGACATCCTGTTTCAGGCGTTATGATTATGAACTTTATGTACTACATTATATTGCTGATTGGACTCATGTTTATTGTGCAGTTCTTTTTTATTACTCACGAAGTCTATGCAGCAATTAAATTATTGAACAACAACTTGTTGCTGTTGAGTGAGTACTTACCTCTACGTAACGTCACGTATAAGACTTATAAGTAAACACTTCTGAATCTGGCAAAATTGAGTAGAAAAGAATGAGCAAGTCACTTTCTTTTTCTTTACTCTCCCCTTCCACTCACTCTCTTCCTCCTCCCTCCCTCTCATTCTCCCTTTTCCTTTCACTATTTCTATACACAGCTTCATCCCCCTTTTCACCCCATAGGGGGTGGAATTATCATAAACGCTGAGACACATACATTATTTTTAAATCGTCAGCCTAAACACATGAAGATCCTAGCGTCGAAACCGAGGGATTTTCGGATTGAACCCTTATTTTACGATAAAGGGTAGCCGATGTACTTTCTCAAGCTCTATCTACTCTATATCTGTACAAAATTTCATCAAAATCGGTTCAGTAATTTAGGCGTGAAAGCCTAAAAGACAGACAGAGTTACTTTCGCATTTATAATATTTAATATTAATTAGGTACCTGAGTGGATTTTGTGATTGACATAGCCCTATTAGACACGATCGTAATTGAAAAACTCATGTTTTTTTAACAGTGGATGAGAGTAAAAGTTCATCAGGTCAGAACCATGAGTTGCGGACTATAATCGCAGTCTACAGCTCGATTCCGGAAATCATCAGGCAGCTAGAGGATGCCTTCGGAGTGGCAATCATAGTGCTGTCGGTCGTCGGGTTTTTTAAGATAGTTTATGGTTCAGTTATTCTTGATTGTGATGACCGTAAGTTTGGACTTAATTACCTAACCTAATTATGTACAGTCAGGCGCATGTCAGGTTACAAAACTGGCAAAAATCTGAAATTAATTTTGAACCTTCTGCAAACTACAGATTTTCAATCAGTCGATAGTTTGGTCGGGCCTTTAATCAGTATGAACAAGATTGATTGATGGATGTTTAAGAAGCGAAAGAAGTGTGTAAGGATCGTAGCAGGTGGCGATCCATAGTCTCTGCCTACCCCCATGGGAAACAGGCTTGAGTGTATGTATGTATGTATGAACAAGTATGTAAGTGCGCTACCACAGTAGGTATACATAATAGTACAAGTATCTAAGTACTTACATTACAACGATTTGGTATCGGCCGATTCTTCATATTAAAAAAGGTCCGACCCAACTATCGGCCGATAGCAAGTCTGCAGTTTGTGGGGACTCTTCTAACGTTTAAAATTGATTGAATATGATTACCCTGTCGTGAATGCCAGCGTGCCGTTGACTGTACCTAGTCGTTTTAGCTTGATCATCAATATAAACCAAGGCTGGCCAATAGAATTTCTTAGGTGAGCAAATTTTTTTTGACTGTGGCGGCGCTGTGCCACAAATTTTAGATTTCCTTCCAGTGGAAGCGGTGCCACAGCGCGCTGGTCATCCGGCTGACTGCTGGCGCTGGCGGGCAAATTCAAATGCGTTGTCGGGCCAATTTGTGACCCGCGTGCCTGGGTTTGGCCGGCCTTGATATAAACCATCTTAATATTAAATAAAATAGCTCAGCATTTTTACAGGCGCTAATATGGACTACTGGGTGTGGATTAACGCCCAGTTTCTATTCTTTGGATCTCTTGTGGCGACCATGGAATCCAACCACAGGCTGAAACTTGAGGTGAGTAGGTACCGATACGTCTAACATTAGTATAGTTCAGTAGTAGAGTGTAACCTGTACCACCCATATTAACTTAAGATAATGAAACTGTACCATACATACGTAATTATTAGTAGGTATGAGATAAAAAAACCTATTTTTATTATTTTATTTATTTACTAGCGGCCGCCCGCGGTTTCACCCGCGTGGTTCCTGTTCCCGTGGGAATATCGTGATAAAAAGTATCCTATGTTTTGCTCACTATCTAGGCTATCTACTATATCTGTGTGCCAAATTTCAACCAAACCCGTTCAGTAGTTTTTGCGTGATTGAGGAACAAACATCCAAACCAACAAACTTTCACATTTATAATATTAGTAGGATTTTATAATGCCCCACGTAGATGAACCACACGAAGCGTCTGGTGGGCCACTTGTTCAACATCAGTCCGGACTCGCGCTTGACCAGCGAATTACTGCTGAAGTTCTCGCAGCGCCTCCTGCTCGGCGGCTGGAACGCCTCCACGATGAAACTGTGCGAACTCTCCAGGAATTCCATCGCAAGGGTTAGTTGAAATTAATCTTATGATAGGTAGGTTCATTAAGTGTTGCCTCACTGATGGCATGATGTGCCTTTTTTTAAATAATGTCTATATAACTACATTATTAATTACCGTTGCATTGCACTGAAATTGAAATTGAAATAATCTTTATTTAAATAAGCTCACATAATAAGCGTTTTTAAATCGTCAATTCTTTTACCCTACTACCCATTATGACGTCTTTTAACTGACAAGAAGAATGGGCGCAAAAAACTTGCCAGCTTTATCAGATGGAACGATATTTACAAATATATATATCGTTTCTAGACATTATGTTAACATAGATTAACAAAAAAAATAACATTATTTAATTAACACATTTCATTATGAATCAATTTACAGGGTTCAAGCTAAGTTCAATTTTTTTTAAGTAATTATACAGTCTAAAAAAAATCTATTCATACAATTCAATATGCGTTAAGATAGGTAGTCAGAAGCAGACCCATTCCCACTGGCAGCACCCGTTCACGAGCATGACGTGTGAACCAGCCATCGCTTCGCTCAACCATATTTGAGGGAACGTAACGACCCGCCTCACACGACACCACCGCAGAAATGATTAAAGAGAGCATGACATACTTAGGCTACCCATGTTTAGGCATCGAATTGAAAACAAATATCCAAAAGCTTTCCAATAGGCCTTTTACAAAACTACTGACTAAGGAAAGTAAACATATTGCAATTAAAAGAAATCAAAACAAGGTATAGTCAGGTGGGGTAAGTGAAACATACTTTATTTTTATTTAACAAGGTTTAGTAAAGCTGTAAAACTCGCAATTAAAGTAGCTGTGTAGGTAATGTACTCCTCATTAAATCAGCCTTTAACGGTATGAATATAAATATCTAAAGACATATGTAGACAAAACTTTTACTTATCTGTCAAAAATAACATTTCGGCTAAAGACTTTTTTCGGGTTCGTCATGCTCTTTGATTATTAAATATTGGAAGGTTACTACGCGCTACGCCTGCTACGAAGGGGATATTTTTAATTGGGTGACTGGAAATTAAAGGCGACTGTTAATGGGATACTTAAATACTTACTAAACCCGGCAGCGGTTTATTTTGTTAGCGACAAAATAACTAAACGGGCGACTGACTGTGGATTACAAAAAATACGTAAAACGAGCAACTACCTACATGTGGGAGATACATAATAAAAATGAGTGCCAAAAATATTGAGTAAGCGACTTTTATACCAAGTACTTACTCGTAGGTAGTACTATAACTGATTTAAGCTGCCCAACATGGTATTTTTGGCACCTCGATTAGGTTAATAGTCGCCTTTTTTAATTAAATATATGACGCAAAATATTTAAAAATAAATAAATAAGGTTGCCCAAATAGAAATTTGGTCGCCCGTTCTGAATAACTAATTACTTACTCAATTTGTATTTTCAAGTCACCCATTTTCAATATTTGTAGTTGCTTTCAGTCCGTCGCCCACTTAGTATTTCAGTACGCTATATTCAGTATTTTTGATACCCAATTAAATACTACCCGCTACGAAGTGTAGCGGTGTAGCGCGTAGCCCGTAGCAGTTTCGTGCTACGCCTGCTACGAAGCTTTTTGGCTCCAGCTGAAACGAATATTTTACCATGATCATGATTTTAAAGTTCTTGTTTTAAAGTTTTTGAGACAAACCCACGGCAGACCTGTTAGCTTATCTGTCGGACATGACATTTTCGGGTTGGTCATGCTCTTTGATTATTAAATATTCAAACGTCATGCTACGACGCGACGTAGCACGTAGCAGCTACTCGTTACGCCTGCTACAAAGCTTTTTGGCTCCAGCTGAAATTAATATTTTTTCAACACACTTGCTCGTAAAGTGAGCCTTATTACATCGCTTTTAGGGCCATAAACCGAGCTAAAACAAACGCGTGCAATAATATATAAAACACTAGTTCGTAATAGAATTAACCCTACAAAGTTAAATTAGTACCTTACTGCAAGTTCTATGCGAGTAAACAGAGCATTCCTAATTTAGCCGGGTAATTCAGTTATTTTTTTTGACAACAAAGAGGTTTTATACTGCTGAAAATTCATATACATTTTTGGAATAAATAAATGTGTAAGTCCTTAATTAAGTCAAATAAATATATAATTATTATCAAATTATTCATAATTCACAATATTTTGTTATAAAATATAAAAATATTTGCATTTTGTCACTTAAAATTATATATTTGAAGTATTAGTAGTAGGCTGTATGCTCCTCACCCCTTTGATCTCAAAATATTTTTGCGTTGGGCGTGTAAAAAAAAAACAAAAAAAACATGCGCGCCTTTTCCCATAATTATCATATTTTGTTTTTGCCATATTTGTTGCTGTGTGATAAATTACTTTATTTTTTCCTCGCAAATGTGTTGAAAAACGTCGTATGAAACTCGTGAGCTCTTGCTTATTGCACACTCGGCTGAGTTAAGCCCTCGCCTGCGGCTCGGGCTGCAACCCACAGCCTTGTGTGCAATGAGCAACCTAAGCTAACTTGTCTCATAATGTACTATTCCACGAGCTTTTTTTTCAATGCCCCTTTTCATTATCTTACAGATTTGCGGTAACATCGCTACATATATTCTCATGGTATTTAATTTTAACACAACATTTCACACCAAAAACCGACCTACATAGACAATTGTTGTGACCACATTCGGTTTATTATTTTAAAGTATCTGCTTTAATTGATGGCCGGACACCGCACCGAATGCAAACACGGAATTGTGTGTTTTAGTAGTACCTACCTAGCAACCTTGTACCTACTCATTGTTTAAATTAGAGACTTGCAAGTACTAATTTTAATAAAAATGGTTTCCACTTTAAATACGTGTCAATACATTTCCACCTGAGGCTACCAAAATAAGTACTTATGTTAGATGTGAGGTGAGTACCTAGTCTATTCATAAAGAAGCAGACGATAGGTAAATAGGTACCTAAAGTAAGTATTACCCCCTTTCACGCTCTAATTCAACATACAAACAGTTTAGACAAATAAATTTTATAATGAATGGGCATAATAATAATAACTTTATTGACATAAAACATTACACATACATGTCTCTGATTCCGGAACTATGTAGCTAACTAGCTAGGGTGTAATATTGAAACTGAAGAAATTTTAATCAACTGAAAACAATAATTAATCATAGGTACAACAAAATCGTTATAACAAAATATAACCATTATCACAGAATATGCCATTATAGGTACCCAACCTTGATCGGTACAAACAAATTGAACCATAAATTATCATGGAGCCAACATTTTCATAGTTTGCTAAAGATGGTTTCAACGATTGTTGTTATTAATAACAGGAGTACTGAATACGGCCCTTTCCATTATTTACAAATAAGTAATCCAAGTCGACGCAGAGCTGCATTAAATAAAAATACCTAAATAAATATTAAAGTAAATCTATTTTTCTTTCAAAGAGCACAGACGTACTTAAGTATCGCTAAACAACCACGCAGATAGAAGGTATAATACGCTTAGATTATAAGATAATACGGATATAATTAAACCTCTTCTTGAACAACAACTCCACCGTAATTAAGGTTTTCGCTCCAGAACTATTCTTTCAATAATGTTGGGATCAGCAACACCGAAGTATCTGAAACCACCAGCAAATAAATTAGAATGCACGGTGTCGGGAGCTATGTACTGGGTCTTGAGGATATCGCAACTGTTGTGTGCTGCGCCCGTGACGATGCAGAAAGAAGGCGACGTGTGGCGCGTGCAATATGCGCCGGCGCGCTTCGCGGGTGCGGTGATCTTCGCCTTATTGAGTGAGTTTCTGTGTATTTTCAAAAGGGTTCATTTTGACGGTTTTAATATAGAGTTGTTGTAAGTTAGTACTATAATTTCAAACCTTAGTGAGAAAATTATTATTGTCATTATGCCTGATAAAGCTACTGCGTCCCGAAATCTGTCTCTGTGGAATCTACCTCCTCCAAGCAATTCTTGTTAAATTGCATACCCTCAGAGGTTTTTAATTAATGATTTAATAAGTTGTTACCTAATACAAATAAAACTTTAAGTAAGTAGGTAGGTACTTGGATTTTTAAGATCCATAGTATAAGCACCAGTTTTATGGATTGAAAAACGGAGGTATGTACAACGTACCTCGTATTTTTAATTTTTAATTGTAACATTCCCTCGTAGTCAGTCATTCGTAGAAGCAGATAGCAAATGTGTTAAAAACGGCAACTTTTAGCTGTTTTACTGTAAGTACCTAAAAGCTTTTTTTTTTCATTTCATGAGAGGTCTTAAGGCTCCATATATAATAGGAAAACATGGTTTGCGGGGGTCATATTTTTACATATATAGAAAACGTAAAGTTGTAGCCACAAAAAAACATACGGCAAGCTAAAGAGATTCTCTAGTAGCTACAAGTATTAAATTGCGTATAAACCTCACAAATGATTGTTAAAAAAATCAGAATAATTTATCATCAAAAGCGCTTGCGTAGGTTCATATTTTTGGCGTTAATAATAGCGGAAACGTATTGAGTTCTTCATTAAAATACACTTTATATAATGTACCTACTACTATGTATTATATACAGAGTGCATTTGTAACCACTCTCCAAATTTTAAGGATGTGTTCAGTCCATGAAACTGAACAACTTTCTACATGAAACATGTGTCTCGAAATACGCCAAAAAATTTTGGTCATCCCATACTAAACTGATCACGTGATCTCTTTAATTTGTATGAAAAGTCATTTTTTTTTACATATTTGACCCTATGTTTTTTAGAGAAAGTTGTTCAGTATCATGGACTGAACACATCCTTAAAATTTGGTGAGTGGTTACAATTGCACCCTGTATAATAAACGTACCAGTTGTTCCTATAACTTTTGTTCAAGAAAGATAATTGTGCTAAAGATAACGATGAAAAAACAACGAAAAACATCGAAAACATGCAGAAGTGGGGTTATTTTCCATAATCTTTCTTTACACGTAAAGAAAAAGACAGAAACAAATGTTTGTGCATAACCGAGCCTTAACAATAATTTTCTTACATCTGTTTGCTTACATAATAGTCTGTTCAACGTATTGTACTACTTGGTGGTGGAAACTTTTTTGGCGGATGTACTAATATTTTGTTTATCACTATGTATTATTTAAAGCTGTATGTTTCCCAAAGTAATAAAATAATAAAATAAAAATAAACAAAGTTTCTGTTGCAGGTACCGCCATGAAGGTTCAAGAGATAATTTTTATTCTTTCATACAAAGTTGAGACTAGTGGGGTGACTAAAGCGAGCCTAGCTATCATCTCATTGCTTCACATCATTGTTATTTTAGCTTCGATTTTTGTGCTTGGTAGTTCTTGCGGCAGACTGAAATGTATTTTACAGTGCTTGGATCATATCCAAAAGGTAATCATCAAAGTTTTTACTTAAGTAAATAAATAAATAAATATAGCGGGATTTTACATGTCACCGTTAAAGTGCAGAAATCAGTTAGAGATGCACATTCACTGGTCGAAACAGTTAGATAAAGTGCAAAAAATTGTTTCATTTTAACGACCAAGGATCGGTAAAGTGCGAAAACACAGTTCATTAACACATAAAAGGGGGTAGACCACAGACATAGTACCTAGGTACTTGTTGTATGGTCTGTGGGGTAGACACACAAGCGGGGGTGAAGGGAGGGGGGGGGGATTGGGTCGCCCTAATGGAAAAAGTCATAAAGAATTCATTAGGTCAGTTAGGTTAGTATTGCGACGACGTTTTTGTAAAATTTACTTTGATTATAGGTCTTTAACTTAAATTTCCTCACTGTTTTCCGCACTTTAATTGTATCATCCGTTAATATATGCAGATTAACTGCTCCTGAAAAAAATCGCACTTTAACTGATTCGATCAATTAATGTGCACATTAACTAGTTAATTCGCACATTAACGGATTCCGAGCTTTACCGGTAACATATAAGGTGGGTGTACCATGGAAGGCCATGCTCTTTGAAAGGCCAATCACCGTAAAATGGCAGATAATATAATATAATCTCAAAACTTACTCAATGAACACAAAGATCCAACCAATCCAAAGATACAAACGCGGCGCGCCTTACTGGTCGCGCGACTATTACGCCAGACCAAGTGCGTCGCTTCATAGAGTCATAGAGGTGTGTTGTGAGACCCCGGTGATCCAATTTTCGCCCGGAACAAATTGTAAGTTTAATATTACTGGGAATTTGTTTCAGATTTTTATCCTTAATTGATATACTTACCTACTAGTTGCACTATACTCTCCTGACGTTGAAATTTGGTGGTTTTATTCAATTTAGTTGTAAAAATGGCTGTGTTCCTAGGAAGCCCAATCGTGCCTTGTAAGGCCAGTCATTAAGTGTTTTCTGGAAATAATAAGTAATTCAATAAAAAAAGTTGTTCACATTAACAGAAACTAGTATAATACTTAGCCGAACGTTTTTTTCTTAGTTCTTTGTTTGTATTCTGAGTTTTACTTTAGTTTTCTAGTGTAATTCAGAGATGTAAATTTAGGTCAAAATGTTATCAAAGGTGTTTGTTGTTTTGTGTAACAAAAGAGTTTATGGTAAATAGTATAAATAAAACCACAGTATGTGATTGTTACAATGTTAATTTTAAGCACACTAATTGATTTCTGAAATTGGCCTTATTTGGAGCACTGTTTTTTGCAAGGCCATTGTAAGCACTTTGGGAAACTCAAATTTTAATAATAATGATTTGTAACAAATATCAAACATACTCAAACAAAGCTTTATCCTACACTTAGGCCTTAAGAACAGCATCTCAGGAATGATCTCAAGATAGCTGTAAACGTTGAGAGCGGTTTATAGGTAAATAGCGTGCCTTAATTATCTTCTTGTTTTTAAGGTGAGAGCGACTCTAGGCAACAATTTCACTCTAAAGAAGAGTTTGGAAAAAAAGAAAATGATTGCTTTAACAGTTTTAGTTGTGTATACTCTATTTGTATTCATTTACAAAATTTATGAACGTATTCGGAGTAATGGTAAGTTTATTAAGATCAAGTTAATTTCTTAGGAAGTGAACATTATTTAGCATTTGATTAGAGGTACTAATGGGTTAACACTGCGGCCTTTTCAAGTGCAGGTACGGTAGACGGCACGCTCTGATAGGGCATGCAATATCGGAAGGGTCTCAATTCCGGAACTGAGTTTCGATATTGGAGTCCAATATCGGAATTCCGGTACTAGTTCCGGTATTGGAAATTTTTTATTAATTTTTCTTTTCTCGGTTAAAATTACGTATCCAATGAGATAATCAAACAAGTCATGTTACGTTAATCAGTCTTTTATTTTACTGGAGGCTTAAGTTATTAAAAAACACAATATTGTTAATCATCTGAAGACTCTAAAATTAAGACAAACAAAAACAAACATTAAACATTCATATTTGGCAATAAAGCTGAGATCAAATTAAACAATTAAAAAACAAAACAAAGGTCTCAAAGCGACTGCAAAAACTAAGGAAAACAGTGGCCTGTGTTGCCAAATCTCGGATAAATCAACCCGCTGAATTTCGATTTCCGATATTTTTTGTGCGAAATAGCCTAAATCATCCAATACTTGCGGGTTAGCTTAAAATCTAGCCCGAATAAGAAATACATGTTATTAAAAATAATCATTTAATATGACTCTCGGGATACCCTCTATTCTATAGCTTAATTTCAAATAAAAGAACATGTGCACGAAACAAGATCATATTTTTTGTTTCCTACTTCTCGATAAGCAATACATTTAAGAAACAGTCTTACAATTTTGATAATAATTGTATTTTTTGTATTTGAGTACTGTCAATATACAATTTGAACTGTATTGTATATTCCATTTCATAAATTAAAAATTTGACATTTTCTCCATTCGTGAAATGGCAAATTGGCGGGCGACATAACAATTAGCCTAATCTGGCAGCAAAGTACTAATAAGTCTGTCTATTTGACGTGCGGGGATGCGGATGATTGAGGGCCAGTGTGGGATGAGTGTTTATGTGTGTGTTCGCAAAGCAAAACAAATATAAAAATGTCACTCAGTGATATCTATCAATATCGGAATTACGATATTGGGTCTCTCAATTCCGGAATTGAAATATCGGATAAAATCTCTCCGAGATTCCGGAGTTACGAGATTCCGGAATCTCGGAATGCATGCCCTCACGCTGGGCTTCTACAAACTGTAAAATTTCTTCAATCATTTTAAACTTTAAGTCGAGCTGTTTAAGGTTCAAAATTCACTGTAGATTTTTGACAGTTGTGTATAGCTTGATATGCTTCTGAATGTACCTAACGCACTTACACGTACGTATTGCGGTGGGTACGTATCAGAATGTCTAAAGTTAGAATGTCTAAACTTAAAATGGCAAAGTTCAAAATGTCAAAAATCAAAATTCAAATGGTATAAAATGTCGAAAATCATTATGTTTAACTTCAAAATAGCAAAATTTAAGTATCAAACGTATCAAAATACTTGACGAGTTGAAATATCAATGGTCATTAAGTCTAAAGTTCACAATGATTTATTTGAATTGGGTTGGATCTTAAAACGAATCGCTTTCTTTGAGGTTAATTGAGTCTGTGGAGGTCTTTGGGCTTCGCCTGAAATGCTTTATAGCAAATTTAGCTGCCGGAAATGAGCCTAAACTAGTCTACTGGGACTTAGAAACCGTAGACCATAGGTCACGAGGTAGGTGCGAGGAGCGTAGCGACGAGCATGTTAGGTTGACATGAACCCAGCGCGCGAGCCGAGCGAGCGAAGCGAGCGTGCCGCGGCAGCGGCCGGCGAAGCGCCAGAAAAAAATCTATTTCAAACTCAATTGGTGGATTTTGTTCGGCGGCTACTGAATCAGTGACTGGCACCGGCTACCGAATCAGGGAGCGGCGTGGCTATGGTGATGTGCGGCGGAGACACAGAGATTAACACGCAATTATTTTACCTAATTAATTAGGTACCTAAATGAAAGAAAGGCATAAGTAAATTCTTTACGTCATTATATGTATTCTGACTATTAGACATTTTAAGTTTTGATCATTTGAACTTAGACATTTTTAGTTTGGACTATCTGACCGCTTGACATTTTCGTTTTTGACATTTTGAACTTTCGACATTTTAATCGTTAGACATTCAAATTTTTGACATTTTGAACTTTGCCATTTTAAGTTTAGACATTCTAACTTTAGACATTCTGATACGTACCCATTGCGGTAGTAGCACAAAATATAGAGATAGGTAATGTACTATTAATTAGTCATCAATCTTCTGCATTTATTGCCGAGAAAAATTAGTACCTCACTGTAGAATAGTCTGGTGTGAATCAAATCAAATCAAATCAAATTGTTTTATTTGCAGAATATAGTTAGTTACAATAATTGGTGTTGCAAAATAAATTTTTACATAGGAAAAGTTAAAGACTCTTTTCTTGTTGGTCTAGTTTAACCAAAAAAGTATGCTGTATCTTAATATCGATGCAACGTAGCCATGATACGCCGTCCTTAACGCAAATTGATTCGCAATCTTGTATTTAACGCATAAGAAAATTTACTCAACCTTTCACAGACACAATCAGTACCTATGGGTTACTTACTTCCCAATTCATCTTACCTACTGTCAATATAAATTCCTAGAAACTAAAATAGTATCAACTTCTGAAAAAACGTGTGAAAATTACAATTTAAATTTTTCAGGTTTTGCTGCATCAGTAGGTTGGGGCACCGCTTTGCAGCAAATGGTGCTCTTGTGCCTGATACTGCAGTTCAAATTTAGTGTGATGGAAGTTGAAGTAGCTCTGAAGATTGTTAATCATCTACTTGAACACATTTTGTATCCAGTTCATACAAATAAACATAGGAGTGAGTGCTTTCTTGGTAAGTTTGTACGAAAGGATTTCTATTATAGGCCATTACCTACTTATTTATTTACCACCCACCAATCCGCATTGGGCCCGCGTGGTGGGTTATGGCCCGTCCTCCTTACCACCCATAAGGAAGGCCTGTGCCCCAGCAGTGGGGACATCAAAAATGGCTGATGGACACATTGGGCGTGCGATCATTGGTAATAATAAGATCGGGTCTTGCGAGGAAGGAAGTTTTGAAAAATATCTTCCAAATAAAGTTAAGCTACTTAGTGCCGTCAAAGTTCTAAGCAATTTGCTACAATATTACGAATTTGGGATATCTATCATCATCATACTTACAGCCATTGTCCACAAATGCAGCCGGGACTAACGGCCTACCGTTCATCTTCATAATCACAGAGAGTTCAACATCGTAACATTTTGGTTATCCATCCGATGACCGCCCAAGAGTCGGTCATCGGCTGAATGCGCAATAGTGCAAGAATCCACTGCGCCATCGATTGAGCTTCTCGAGTTTATGTGTAGGTAGAATATTACATTGCCATATTTTCCTTTAATGACTGTCCTTTTGTGTAAAATAAGCTTTATTATTACTATTGTAGTTCCGTCGAGGGTTCGTCTGTCGAAGCGCGTCGACGCAACCATTAGAGACCTGTCCACCATGTACACCTCTCTATGCAAGATGGTGGTAAAGCTTAATAGCTGCACAGAGTTTGGCATCGTGCTGATATTGTTGTCCTGCTTCTTTCACTTGACTTCGATGGCTTATTTCTTTGTTATGAAAATATGTGGGTTTAATTTTATTTTCAACTTTTTCTCATAAATCCTTGTCATCGTCACAACATGCCTAGATTAACATGGATTTTAAATGCGTAAAGTTTACTAGGTTAAGTACTCTAGTACCTAATATCTGTCTAAAATACTTTTTTCAATCCCTGCTCTTAGCACGAAATAAATAATTAAGTACTTAGTGAAAGTAGGTGAACCTCAAAGAGTGCTCCCTGTTCGTAGTGCTATCAAGATTTTTTCTTTGGCGCTTTAGCGTGAATGCTTCTATAAGTAGGTAATAGATGTGTATTGTTGTAGCAACAACTTCGAATATTATCGATGCATTGGAATCCGATTTTACTCGGTGGATGCTAAAAGTTATTTGGCTTATGGCTCTCGTAGAACCATGTCACAAGGTGCAGCTTGAGGTAAAAAACTGTTGATGCCATTTTTTTTTAGTTTTTTACGTTAATACACCGTTAATTTTTAAGTATATCTAAAAATGAAAAAGGGGATTTCAGACCACATGAATGAACAACTTTTACTATGGGGAATACGGAATCGCCACGGAATCGCGAAGCCGATGTTGTAGCCTACAACATCGGCTTCGCGATTCCGTGGCAACAACTTGTAGGTACCTTTCTATGGAACAGCTTTTTTTTTCGAGATTCCGTGGTTGGCCCCATAGTAAAAGTTGTTCATTCACGTGGTCTGAAATCTCCATTTAATTTTTAGATATAAGGTACTTGATACACACAAATAAGGCCTACCTTATTTGAAATGCATATAATTCAATAAATATTAAAGGTTACTAACAAAAACATGGTAAATTAGCTTATTTCATTCTTTAGTTGTAGGAATCTATGATAACAATTAACAGTTTTTAGCTACATCTTAGCAAAATAATGGAATTCCGAACACACTGATTTTGGCCTTAATGAATCGGCTACATTTAATAAGGCCTATACAAACTCAAAGTAATTTTTTTTACTAGTAACCTTTAATATTTATTGAATTAGAAGCGTTTCAAATTAGGTAGGCCTTATTTTATCACGTACCTTATTTGTGTTTAAAAATTTATAATTAATGCATCTAAAGCCGATAGTACAAATCAAGGTCATGGATAGCTTATTATAGACATTAAGAAACAATTACTAAGAAAAGCATATACTAGAACAGCTTAATTTTAAGCTAAAATTTACTACAAAATCACACGAAAATAACGTAGCACTGAATCGCCCACCTCTATCGAAAAAAGCATGTCAACTGGCGTAGTGAACGCGTAACGGGACGCTCGTGCACTCGGGCGGGTTATAGGGCGTGTGTGTACGTGTCTATGACGTATTTTCCCTATTGGAAATATTTATCTAGGTTTTCTAGCACATAGGCCTTATTAAAACGTAGGCCTTATTTGTATCAAGTACCTTATGTACTTAAAATTAACGGTGCATAAAATACAATAGTTTTTTTTGTCAGGTGGATCGCACGAAGCTGTTGGTAAGCAAGTTGAGCTCGAAGTACTTGGATGAGCGCATTGCCGCCGAACTGGACTACTTCGGGCGAAGTCTGGTGCAGAATCATACGGAGTTTGCCCCGCTGGGGATATGCACATTGACACGGTCGCTTGTCGTTTCGGTACACATTATTAAATATTTATTATTAAAGTGAGGTAGGTAGTTAGGTACTATTTGAAAATTCTAATCAAACGATCCAGTGAAAGTACTTATCTAGTAAGCCGACTGATTCTACGATCAATATAGACACATAGATATAGACATGAGCCAGTTATAAATAAATTTAAAACATTGTTAAAAAACACATGCTTCAAAACTTAATTTAAGTCTAGTCTATATTATATGTAGATCAAAGTCAAAGAAACTGAAGACCCCATAGTCAAACCGACTACATATAGTTGGTTTTGTGGGACTATTTGTAACGCGATATTGTACTTAAGTATCCTCTTTGTTAATAATAAATAAATAATAAAAAAATGCATTTGGCCCACCCAAGAATCTTATATTAATTTAAGATTGTTAGGCCCACCAATGATTTTGAATTTGCTGGTTTGTTTGATGGCTGACGTAGGGCTACCATTGTCGTCCATACACAGGCAGGCCAGGCAAAATCAAAATGCATAACGACAAACTAATTATGTATAATTTTCAAAATGTCCGCTAGTCACAATTCACAATACGGACGGCAGGTGGTTCAATTTTTTAATCGACTTCTAAAAAGGAGGAGGTCCTCTGTTTGGCTGTATGTATGTTTTTTTTCTTTGTTTTGTTGGTGCAGTTGCAACTGATGTGTTGCTTGCGCAGCTCTGTCGCGATATTGGCGTGCAAGCATAAATTAAATTAGAAAAATAATATGAAAATGTCAACAAAATAACTAAACAAGCGCAACGCGACCGCATCAATAATAGTACGGTCAGCAACGAAAGTTGTTTAACACTTTAGTACTTTGTCGTAGTAACTTTTTGTCTAATATTTCAAACCGTAAGACATTTGTCAAAAAAGTTGCTATGACAAAGTACCGAAGCGTTAAGTGACTTTTGTTACTGACTGTACCTACAGACCGTTATTAGTAAGTCGTAGTGTTTTGTCTAGTTTCGATATTGTAGATACTTATCTATGGCGTAAGATTTTAAATCTCTTTAACGAATTTTCAAGTAGGTAGGTAGTAGATACCTACCTACCTCGCAGTCTGTAGGCACAGACATGTTACATGTTATAAGTAGGTACTAATAACATTAGTGTGCGTGTGCATTGGGTGAGCACCCTCTAAAAATGAATAAAAATGTATTCACCATTTAGTAAAAGGTCGTAAATAATTGTAAATACAATCTTGCAATTTGTAAATCGATAGAACCAAAGGTATTTAATGAAATGTGTGCTCACCCAGTTCTCACAAATGGTAAGCCGTATCTCCGTATGTAATGACTTTACAAATACCAATAGTGTACTTAATTTCTGTAAAAATCTATTTTAACTAGGGTTTCAAATTTCAGTTTCACAAGATCCGTAATAAAAAAATTACAAATGATTTCTTGTGCTCACCTAATCCTCACGTTATTAAAAGGGCCGATATTCTAGCGACCTAGCAATTTAATGGCATCCATAATTTGTATTGTTTTAGTTGACTATAAACATGTTTTTGTAAAACATAAAACAAACCACTATCACTGTGCGTTGTTGAGTAATATTTTTTTGAAAGTGCTCACCCAAACCTCTTATTTTCGTAAAGTTAAAAACATTTATACCTCTTTGTAATTACACGTTGAAGAAAAAGTAAACATGTCAAGTTTTAGTAAATAAATTTACAAAATGCTCATGTAAATACATTTTGATATTTTTATCTACTTTAGTAGATATACGTAATTCATTGTTTCTACGGAATTCTATACAGTAGGGTGTTTACACGTTACAAAATAAAGAGACAATATTGATTGAATTTTCTTATTTATTGCTTTCTGATTTATACTACTTAATAACAATGACATTTTTGAATTGTTGTTACATATAGAATGAATAATCATCCTTAATGTCTTTACTTTTTTGAAAATACATAATAATACACAGAATTCCACATTTGATTTATTACTAATTGGGAATATTTCAAGTAGGATCTTCTTTTTAATTGATCGGGAGTTCGGGGCACCACGCCGAATGCAAACACGGAATCGAAGGGGTAAGAAGACAAAGGTGTTAACAAACAAAAAGTTCAAAATGAGTTATGAGTGTTTGAAAATTATGTTTAAGTCTGAAATGTATGCCAGTTGTTAGGATCTGTATTTTTGACACGAATCAAAATTTGTGTACTTTGAGCTCATCAGTTGATTTATCATCACTTAAAACCTATGTTCATGCAAAAAGTAGATTTTTTCAGTTTTGTCAATTAAGTAACACCTTTTTCCACTCACCCCTTCAATTTTGTGTTTTTGTAGTAGCAAATTTGTTAAAATTAGAGACATAAATATAAACATAGTAAGGTAAAGGTACTAAGTTTTTAATAAAAAAAAACAAAAAAACCGACTTCAAAAAACCTGCCTCTAAAAAGCAAGAAATAATATTCAAATCATTAGATACGCATTATCATTGTTATAATAAAACACGTCTATTAAAGTCGGGTGGGGCTGGAGTACATATTCCTTTTTTATTCTAAAAGCCCCACCCGACTTCAATAGACGTGTTTTATTATAACAATGATAATGCGTATCTAATGATTTGAATATTATTTCTTGCTTTTTAGAGGCAGGTTTTTTGAAGTCGGTTTTTTTGTTTTTTAAACAATTTTTTTATTTTTTTATTTTTAGTGTAAGTACCTTCTGTATTAGGTAGTGTAGGTAAGTATATTATTTAGGTAGAAAAATCGGCCTAGCCAAACGTGAGATAATCGCGGAGAAACATACATACAATACCTCCTTTTTTTGAAGTCGGTTAATAAGACTACACACAAAGGTATCCCTTCCCCAACAAAAAAAATCATCTAATTCGGTTCATAAATAACAAAATTGTCAAGTTAGTTGATTTAATTTCATAGTATTTTCAGGATTACTTGTAAACTACTGAACCGATTTGAAAAAAAAATAAATGGGACCATCTCGCAAGAAAACTCAATCGAACAAAAAAAGAATTATCTAAATCGGTCCATAAATGTCGAAGATACGCGCGAACAACGATAAAAAAAAAAAAAAACATACAATCGAATTGAGAACCTCCTCCTTTTGATGAAGTCGGTTAAAAAGGGTTTCCACTTTAAAAACGTGTCGTATACATTTCTACCTAAGTACCTACTTAATGCTGCCAAAATACTTTAGGTAAGTGTGGTGAGTATGTACCTACGTACCTCTCTATTCATAAAGAAGCAGACGATATGTAAGTACTTACTTACACTCTTTCACGCTCTGATTCAATTTATCTTGCAAACCGTTTAGACAAATAAATATTAACTTTAATGGGCAAGTCACACATTAAGGAAAAGATTTATTGTGAATTCTTTGGATAATAATAATAACTTTATTGACATAAAAAATTACACTGAAGTCTCCGATTCCTAAACTAGGTTGCTATATAGGTATTGAAACTGAAGAATTTTTAATCAACTGTAAAATGTGTTTTCCAAGGTTTTGGATTGAAACAAATAATTTATTTCGACGACGACGACGATGTATAAACATATTAAGAAAGGAACCCCTTAAAAACTAAATTCACTGTTTTTTATATGTCTAGCTAAGTCTACTACTGTGTTTACTTACTCTACCCAAAAAGAAAAGCTCGACATTGAAATTAGCGCGATCGTAGCAGCGCGCACTACGAAAGTTCCGTAGCACGCTCCATCCGGGCGGGCGATGCTACACACCGACCGACCTACTGCGCGTGCTACGAACGTGATAAAGGTGAGTTGGTGATGTAATCTTTAGTAGAGTGCTTTATATGAAACATGTAAACGGTCGTCTTATGACTAAAGAGAGTAACGTTCTAGGAGCCTTTCAACATGAATCATCGCTTTCCAGTAGAACCCCCTGCGCGCCCGCGCCGCCCGCTCACCCCCCGCGCGACACTTTCCTCGCACTGGAAGCATGTAAATCGACATTTTAGTAGCGTATTTAGTAGAGTGCTTTAGTCAAATGACACTGTACTGGAAGCATGAAACGTTCACTGGAAAGGCACCAAAACTACTAGAGCACTCGCATTCGAATCGACTCGCACGCTACTAAAAATAATCTAATGTAAACCAGCCTTAAGAGGAAGGGGGGACATTAGGAGAAAAATCTTTGTTTAATCTCTAGGGGGGAGAGTTACTGACCTTACTGTTACCAAGTCACCTCCTCGATTTTTTATTCACGTCGGCCGATACATGCTGTTAGGTATTTCAGTCAAAGTCTAGGTAAGTATACCAATACTGAAAAGTAGTTCGGACTGAAGGCCAGTGCCGGATTAAGACTACTTGGTGCCCTAAGCAATTAACGACTGTGGGCCGTCTACGTAAGGCAGGGTGCCTGTCTAGGATATGCACAAAATTTTTCGGTGCCAATCATGGTGCCCCCCAAACGTGATGCCCTAAGCAATTGCTTAATTTGTTTATGGACTGAAGGCAATTAATCATAGGGACAGTAACATCAACATCGTTATAACAAAATTTATAACCATTACCCAACCTTGATAGGTAGGTTCAAACAAATCGAACCATAAGTTATCATGGAGCAAACATTTTGAAGCGTTCATTGTTTGCTAAAGATGGATGGAACAAGATTGTTGTTATAAAAACAGAAGTACTGAGTACTGCCCTTTCCATTATTTACAAATAAGTAATCCAAAGTCGATGCAGAGCTATGGATTAAATAAAAATACCTAGATAAATATTTTAAGTCAATTGATTTGGCTTATAAATAGCAGAGACTTAGGAAAGACGTAAGTATCGTTTAACAACCACGCAGATATAAGGTATAGAAGACGGATATACCTAGTAAAACGGATAATAAAAGCACAGATTACTAAATTAATAGTTACTACGCAATAAAGTTGTGCCCTTGTACAATTCTTCTGTCCATTTCTTTTCTGTTTGTAATTGTGTGTGTACAGAACTAATAAATAAATAAATAAATAAATAAAAGCTCTTGAACAACGACTCCACCGTAATTAAGGTTTTCGCTCCAGAACTATTCTTTCAATAATGTTGGGATCAGCAACACCGAAGTATCTAAAACCACCAGCAAATAAATTAGAATGCACAGTGTCGGGAGCTATGTACTGGGTCTTGAGGATATCGCAACTGTTGTGTGCTGCGCCCGTGAGGATGCAGAAAGAAGGCGACGTGTGGCGCGTGCGATATGCGCCGGCGCGCTTCGCGGGTGCGGTGATCTTCACCTTATTGAGTGAGTTTCCTATGTGTATTTTCAAATGGGTTCAATTTGACGGTTTTATTAAATCACTCCTGTGCTCAGTAGTCTATATTATAATCACTCGCTACACTCGTGATGCAATTCTAGACTAGTTCGTGATTTAAAGTCGGCACTCGCAGCACAAATTTACTTTGTTCACTTGTATAACAAATAACTATTTTCTTTTCATGAGGGCTCTTAACGAAATTTCTGTTGCAGCTACCGCCATGAAGATTCAAGACATAACTTTAGTTTTCTCATATAAAATTGATGCTAGTGGTTTGACTAAAGCGAGACTAACTATCATTTCCTTGCTTCACATCATTGTTTTATTAGCTGCGATTTTTGTGCTTGGTAGTTCTTGTGGCAGACTGAAATGTATTTTACAGTGCTTGGATCATATCCAAAAGGTAATCAACAAAGATTTTACTCCTCAAAAATTCTACTTAATCGGGATAACAATAGTTACATACAGATACGACCCTAATCCTATATACATGACTCTTAATACGTACGAGACTCAGGGACGTATTTAAGTACCCTAAGGCCAAGAGGGCCATGGCCCAGGGCGCCAGGCTGTGAGGAGTGGCGTGACTCGCAGCCTAGCGCGTGAGCCGCCCCTCGAGCTTAGCTTTAGGGCGCCATTCAGAATTAATTATTACACCCATCTTTTATTTTAATGATAGTGTCGTTAACGAATATGTTAACCAATTTGTGCAACGCAAAATAAATTAAATTAGGGACTTACATAATAAATATTGTGTAAGATCTTTTTTATAGATTATTAATATAATTGAAAAATATTAGAAATTCGATTTTTTCTAATATTTTTCAATTATATTAATAATCTTAATATAAAAATAGCATTGTGAATGCATAAAATTTAAAAGTTTAAAAATCTTTTTTATAGCTTTTTCAATTCGTAAATTTTTTTTTTTTTTCGAAAATCTATGGGGTGGCTACGGCTAGGGTAGGTAGGGTTACAAATTACAATATGCCAGGATTTCGCCCCAGGTATTTTAGCACTTGATCAGGCGTCTGGCCGTCATTATTCTTAATCAGGCGTTTTACACACACTCGATACATTACATGATTAGCGAGATTAGTAGACAAAACTGACTAAAATCGCGCAGCGCGGCCGATTTTTTTTCTAAAGATTGGCAAAATTATGAAACTGACTAAAATTCAAATGGTCAATGCGAGCTTTTGTCAATCACAAAAACAGATTGTGGTAGATTGACAAAATCAACCACAAGTCCACTGCGATCCAATAATTTTAATGTTCGGCTTGATAAGGCTTTTATACACCTTGTACATAAACAGTATAAATGATGTAAGCTGTTTGCTAAGGCCATGTAAAGAAGAACCGTTACAGGTAAGCACGTAGCTCATGTGCACGTAGGGCCTTCAAACCATTTTTCAATAGGACGGATTGTTTTATAAAATTTTTTTTTTTTTTAGGTTCTTTATTTTGGAAATATAATTATTATACTGTGGATCGGTGACTTTTATTGCTCACCGCTACAGTATGATCTCAATATACTTACTTCAGTAGCTCTCAACGTTGAGAGCGGTTTACAAAATACACACACAGGTCTTAATTATTATCTTGTTTTTAAGGTGAGAGCGACTATTGGCAACAATTTCACTCTAAAGAAGAGTTTGGAAAGAAAGGAAATGATTACTTTAACAGTTTTAGTTGTGTATACTCTATTAGCATTAATTTACTCAATTTATCTACGTATTCAACATAATGGTAAGTGTATTAAGATCAAGTTAATAAAAAAAATATTTAGTCATCAATCTTCTTAGGCCGTTGGAAATAGACAAAAACATAACCCTTTCTTTGCAGTCGGGTAAGAAAAAGAGGCTAAATTCGCAAAGCGTTATGTAGTTCTGCATTTTTGGTATGTTGTATGGCTCTGTTATGGCTGGTTTACATTATCTAAAGTCTTTAGTAGAATGCTTAGCTCCTATGGGGTTAATGGAGCTGCAATTAGGCTCATATTGTAGGTAATTTAATACAGTTTATAAGTGTTGAAGACATCGTTCGCAAAAATGCATAGTTTTGGCCCTAGAGAGCATACAGATAGTCCAAAAAAGTCCAAGATTTTCTAGATTTTCTCAGTTTTCGAAGTTGCAAATTTGAATTCACACTACTATAGGGAATGCAATTGCGAGATTTTAGCGATGCCGAGATCTCGCGAGACGGGAAATATCAATCTCGCGAGATCTCGCCATTTACAAGATCTCACGAGATTGGTGAATTAGTTTTTCTAAGTGTTGAGAATATTACCTGAAAACGTGTTGAAAACACTCGGCTTGCTTCTCTTCCTTAATTTGTTTAGTTGTTTGTATCTGACTCCTATGTTAAAGTATGTTTCTCAATTTTGTAGAATAAAGGCACGCGTGCTAGTATGAGATATAAAACGCCATCTTGGTAATTGAAATTTTTGGTCGGGAGGGGCGCTCGTGCGCACCCCTCGCCCCTCGCCCCGCACAGCTTGCGTTCCGTTTGCTGCTGCGGGGATGCTATTTAAACGTTTAGTTAACATCCTCCCCCCCCTTGAAAGGACAACTTTCAAGAGGCTCATGGGATTCTACAATCATGGGACACAATTTGGATATTGCTCTTCTTCGAAGACCTTTCTTTGTAGTGACGTCGACGACTCTGGTGACACCATCTTCACCAGGGTAAAGTTTGCTGATCCTGCCCAACAGCCACTGTAGTGGAGGCAACTGGTCGTCCTTCACCAGCACGAGGTCTCCGACGTTGACGTTTTGCCCCTTGGTGCGCCATTTCACACGGTGTTGCATAGAAGAGAGCACCTCTTGTGTCCACCTCCTCCAGAATTGATGTCGCAAACTTTCCAGTAGGCGGTAACGGTTCGCCTTGACTGGTTCGGATACGGGAGCAGGTAAAGCCGTCAAAGGTCGACCAATTAAAAAATGCCCAGGAGTGAGCGGTGATAGATCGGATGGATCAGAAGACATGCATGTCAACGGACGCGAATTTAAAATTGCTTCGATCTGAGCGAATAATGTGGACAATTCCTCAAAAGTCAAACTAGTGTTACCAGCGATTCGTTTAAAGTGGAACTTCGCGGATTTTACGCCCGCCTCCCAGATTCCACCGAAGTTAGGCGAGTATGCAGGACTAAATTTGAAGTTCATACCTTCATTTGACGCGAAAGCGCCTATCGACTGGTCGCATTTTTTGACCAATCTGGCCAACTCGTTGTTTGCTCCTACGAAGTTTTTACCATTATCACAATAAATGGTTCGAGGTTTGCCACGACGAGCAATAAACCTTCGTAGGCATAAGATAAAAGCGTTGGTACTGAGGTCGCTGACAAGTTCTAAGTGAACTGCCTTGGTGCAGAGACAAACGAAAATACAAAGATAACATTTACTAGTGCGTGAGCCACGACCCTTGCGACTAGATATTAAAAATGACCCAGCGAAGTCGGTTCCACAATTCTCGAAAGCTGGAGCTGGATTAACGCGTGGATGAGGTAAATTCCCCATCAAAGGTTGAAACGTTTGGCCCTTAAACCTTTTACACATTTAAATACAGTTGATGAACTTAGGGCTCTGCCCCCAATAGGCCAAAATTGTTCGCGTACCGAACTTAATAATTGCTGCGGACCGCAGTGAAGAAGTCGCAGGTGTTCACTTTCAAATAAAAGTTTGCAGAAATTATGCTTTGAATCAAGTAACATAGGATGAATTTTATCAAAGGAACAATGTGACGCATTCTGAATGCGACCTCCTACGCGTAATATATTATTTTCATCAAGAAAAGGGTTCAAAGATAAAATATTTGATTTTGACTTAATTGATTTGGATGTTGACAAGGAATGTATATCATCTGGAAAGGAATCATTTTGCGATTGCTTCACTAAAACTATCAACGATTGCTGCAATTCATCAGCGGTAAGTACGCCGGTAAGTTTATTTACTTTGTTTTTAGAATTATTTATGAAACGTAGCACATATGCCATAACTCTTTGTAATTTATTCAAGTTTGAATATTTTTCAAAAGGGACAATGTTTTCTAGACGTTGTAATTTAAGACTTAATTTGGTTTCAGGTAAATCGACACGTGACGGACTAGAAGCTGGCCAGCACTCTTCGGACTTCGCGAGAAAAGGAGGACCCTGCCACCACAGAAGACTGCCATGAAGCTGGCGCGGTGTAACGCCCCGAGAAGCTAAGTCTGCCGGATTCGCATCGGTGGGAACATGGCGCCATGCCGATGAATCTGTTAACTCACGTATCTCCTGAACTCTATTACAAATAAAAGTTTTAAGGATTTTTGGTTCACTTTTAACCCAACCCAAGACGATGGTCGAATCAGACCAAAACACAGATCTAGATACCGTTATTCTAGATGAATTAATTACTTTGGAATACAATCGAGCACCGAGAAGAGCGCCCAATAATTCTAATCTTGGAGTAGTCATTTCAGGCTTTAAAGGTGCTACTTTCGACTTCGCACATAAGAGTTTAATTTGATTGTTAGATTTTATATAGATACATGCAGCGTAAGCCTTCTGAGAGGCATCTGTAAAACAATGAATTTCGACATTTACTGAATTTTTAGACAAGACACATCTAGGAATTTGAATATTTGACAAATAGGTGAGATTGTTATAAAACGATTCCCACTGGACTTTGATTCCTTCAGGAACCGGGTCATCCCACCCAGACTTCAAGGACCACAATTCTTGCAGTACAAGTTTTGGTGCAACTGTGCACGCACACAATAACCCGAGTGGGTCAAACAACCTACTCGAATCTGACAAGATACTTCGTTTTGTTGTTAATTTGGACTCGGTCTCAAGTTGCGCAGAGAATTCCAAAACATCATTGGTGGGCGACCATTTCAACCCCAGAACAGTGGAATTTTACGAAGAATCTTGAGTTTGAGTTTCTATAGGAAGATCATCAAACACTTCTGACACATTAGAACGAAATTTACGCAATGGAATAACAGTAACAGGTGTTATAAATAAATTAAATGAGGGTTCTCATTTAATTTATTTATAACACCTGTTACTATTGATTTTAATTCATCTACAGAGTCAGCCCCAGTTATGAGGTCATCAACGTAAAAATCTTTGCGAATGACATTAGCAATGGTTTCATCTTGACATTCATTAGCTAATTCTATTAGGCAACGTGTACTTAAGAAAGGAGCAGATGCCGTTCCATAAGTAACGCTGTTTAACTGGAGAATTTTCAAAGGTTCCGTCTCATTATTACGCCAAAAAATTAATTGCAAGTGACGTTGCGATTCATCGAGGACAATTTGTCTATACATTTTTGTTATATCGCCAGTGACGACGTAGATATTTTGACGAAATCGCAAAAGAATTGAAAACAAATCATCTTGTATTGTAGGACGATTTGCCAGTCGAGGTCTTAAACGAAGCATTAAAGACGACCCTTAATTTTGTCGTTTCACTTTGTAAACGCAGGACTGCATGATGAGGAATATAGTACCCAAACAACGGACGAGACACCTCTGACAAGTGCCCTAATTGTTCATATTCTTGCAAAAACTCTGAATAATCCAAGTGAATATTTGATTTAATTAGACGTTTTTCTAAATTAAAGAAACGCTTTCGAGCGACATAGTATGATTCACCAAGCGACTCTTCTGGATTTTCACGAAATGGAATTTTGACACAAAATCTTCCATTCGGTAGACGTTTATGATTTTCAACGAAGTGAGCCTCACACTCCTCTTCTTCTTTGGATAACAATTTTACTGACTGTGGGAGCTCTTCAACTTCCCAAAATTTAGCAAGAGAGTCTTTTATCTCTTGAGAGAAGTTGCAATTAATTTTAGAGTTATTAGAATTAGACTTTGCACCTATAGGACCACCCACAAGCCAACCAAACTTGGATTCTTGTAAAGTAGGTTGATTCGGACTCAACTTTATTTGATTGGACATAATTATATCCCAGAAAACATCAGCTCCCAAAAGGATTTGAATTTCGGAACTTTTGAAGAAAGTTGTATCTGCCAATTTAATATTAGATGGGAGATTTAACTTAGATACATCAACTGGGACGTTTGGTACATTACTAGTTATTTGTGGAATTACTAAACATTTAACAGCAATAGAAAAATTATTTATTCGAGATCTGACTTGTAAGTCACAAACTTTGACTGTTTTTGTTACAGTCTGATTGACACCACATACAGAAATTGGGTTAGTCCGAGAACACAAAATATTCATGGTTTGTTGCATTTTTTCAGTTAAAAAAGAAGATTGGCTGCCGCTATCAAGTAATGCCTTAGCAGGAAAAGATTTACTATTATTGACGTCTACTAAGACAACTTCAGCAGTACACAATAAGACTTGATTAGGAACCACAGCAGACAAAGCGACACTGGACGGTGGAGACTGATCATTTGTTTCTACTGGCATACTAGATGTGGAACTATTATTGTTATCATAATCAGACTTTTTATGTAATAAGGAATTATGCCTTTTTTTACAAATTTTACAAGGACCCAAACGACACTGCGATAGATGATGCCCAGAACGAAGGCAATTATGACACAATTGATTTTTATTTACTAAAGAAATTTTATCACTTAACGACATGGTTTTAAATTTATCACACACGTGAAGCAAATGAATTTGTTTACAAACTATGCAGGGTTTAAATTTGGAATCATTATTTGTGTTAACAAAAGTCTTGGTGGTTTTATTAAAATCTTTAACTATATTCTTTTCGGGTTTGCTAGAATCAAAACGACTATATTGAATTGTTTCCAAAACATCGGCACGACCCCGAAGGAATTCGAAAAAATCTGCAAGCTTCGGCGACGATTCAAAAGTATTTCTATGTTCTTCCCACTTGCGACTAGTGGCGCCATCTAGTCTTGATGCCATAATATAGATAATCATGGTGTACCAATACTGAACGGGTTCACCCAAATCCTCCAAGGCACGTAAATTTTTCGAATAATAATCAATCATGTAACGAATAGCCCATACAACCATTTTCGGTCGCAAAAATGTCAATAATTTTGTATGCCGTAACAGTGTTGTAACTATTACGGAACGTAAAAACTGTGTGGATTTTGGTTGCTCTGTGTAGGAACAGCGGCGACATTTTGTGCCAATTAATGTTACAGTAACTATGTTTTGTCGCAGTGTCTACAAATTACGTCATTAATGTTACACAATTCATTCTTTACACATTGTGTCGACTTTAAATTTAAGTGTAGAATTTACAATAACTTTGTCGTAACATTGTTGAAACTAAAGTTACTACTTATTTCTTGTGTGCACAAATTACGATGATGTTACGAAACTAAAAAAATATTAAAAAAAAAGAAAACCTACAACGAAAACATCCTGATTCTCAAACATTTTGACGCCCTTTGTGAATAATAGTTACTTGGTACAATGAGCGAAAGGAAACCGAAGCGTTATCGTCAGTATCGTCACTCGTCGACGTTTTACAGAAAACTGACCAATAGAAAATTAATTCCAGAAAAAGCACGAGCCGGTTCAAAATTCAAAACAACCTTCAAAATTCAACCTTCAAACCAAAATCGGTTGGCAGTAACGTGCATAACCTGTGTCACATAGTTAATGATGTCTCCAGATTTGGATCTTTACCCTCCCTGAGTGCATATCCTTTTGAAAGCATGCTGTTCAGAATAAAAAATCTCTTACGGAAAGGTGACCAACCATTGTCACAAGTAGCAAACAGTACCCTTAGCACGAACAGCTATCGAAAAAAATAACTCGCGTAAAATCATTCGATAGTTAAATTTTGTATTGGAAATTTGTACGACGCCATCTATCGCTGATAAGCGAAATGAAATTTTCCATAGAGAATTGTCTATCGAGTAATTTTACCTTAAATTTTACGTGCGTTTTTTTTCTCGATAGCTGTTCGTGCTAAGGGTACAGATTACAAGAATTATCAAAGTTAAATTCAAGCATTTGCCCAAATTCTCAGATGTACCCTATCGTTAATACGAAAAAGAATTGGCAACGTGTGAAAAAGTGTTTTTACTGTTGTAAAACTTAATAAAAATTGTTTACTTTCCAGCAAAGACCACAAAGATAAATGGTTTTTAACTACAGACAAGACAACAATATAATTGAAATGGAATATGCAATTTTGATTCAGGGGGAAATAAAAATCAAAGGCAAAAGTATCAGAAATAAGTTTATTTTTTTCGAAAAACCTTTTAAATCTTCAAATATAAATGTCTACGCAACCGCACTTAATTACGAAATAGAAGAATCAAAAACGTACACGTTACAATGTGTAAAACTCAAACTTATATCACTGATCAACCATCATAACATGATCTTTATTCCAATCTTATCAACACTATAAGTAAGTTACATATCGGTAAGATAAAAAAACCCGCTTGCATCAAAAGACAAGTCAACTGAAAAGATGGAAACAAGATTAAATATTAAAAGCAACATAATAAAATGCACTCGGAGGCATAGAATTCAAATCATTCATAAGTTCGAATTATCCGTACAAATTAGGAACCTTCAGATTTAAGTAATATTTTAAAAATATAAATAACAAAAATTAATATATTATTATTTCTATCAACCACAGAAAAAATGTTTTAACTTAGAATTATTCTGCCATAACATGATAACACACATTACTCAGTCTCACATAATTATGCTGACATAAAAATAATGAGATCAACTTTGTTAGGAACCATTATATCGTGTAAAGTAATTATTAATATTATTTACAAAATGTTCTCTTTCCTTAAAAATAACAAATAAAGCGTATATATACATGTATATATGTATATACTACGTGTTACAAAATAACCCCTTATCCCGGATATGGTATCAATCATCCAGGGACCATCAAACTGAACAATCAATTCTGAAATCGGAAACTGAACCTTAAAATAAGGCGCAAAATTAGTTCCGTTTCCAACCTAATCTCATCTTTCGTTGACCAAACTCTAACAACCTTAGAATTTAATTAAGTCTTCAAACACATTGCTAACATCAGTAGAACTTATGTTTTTTTTTCGTCATTAAAGTCCGTCACTTTATTGTTTATTTTCACTTCAGAAATAGTAACGACATTACAATAGGAAGATTCTACTGGACTCAGTGACTCTGTGGAATCATCTGTAAATAATAATAAAAAAAATCCATGCTTCTTGTCTGTATTGTTTTTTTTATCAATAATTTCAGGATATCCTAAATTTAATATTATATTCTGCATATTATTCTCTTTAAAATCTCTCTTATCCTCCTTATCTGTCTTTTCCATGTCTTCCGTGACTTCTTCGGCTGGCCCTTTTTTTGTTATTACCAATTTATATGGCATGTTTGGGAACCGCTGCAATCATAAAAAATAGAAGTAATCCATTTTGTAAAATCAGTAACGTTGTGATGATTTCGACAAATGTCGACACTTGTAGGCACAGTTCCGTAACTTTGTGTCAAGAATTTTCGCAAATAGATAAACATTTTTTCCATTACAAAAAGCATTAATTAGATGCATTACTAACTTTAGTTGGCTGTTCAGAGCATGTTTTGATCATACATACATACATACCGTTTTGTATAACTTTACTGATGTTTCAAAATACAAATAAATTGCTTATTTCCCTATACAAAAGTACATCAATAATAAAAACATCACACTCATTTTATAAAACCATTAGAGCGCATTAGTGTATTCATTTATTAGACATCAAATCACACGATGAACTTAATTTCGCAAAAGAATTGAATGTTGATATGACCCTAAATTGAATAATATGAAATTAATACTCACATTTTTATTTTTTAATGGCGGCAGCGGCGCTAAGAAACAAAACAATCTCAAATTTCCGACACTGGCCGTCACATTGCTACAGGAATAAAATATTATTTAGCGATCGAAGAGCGAATGAACTGAATGAACGATTGAGGTAAAAGTGCACAAAAGCGCATACATCCCGTCGCGAAGATCCAACGCGGCGACGGCGCAATGCGACTAAAAGTTACTGTTACCATATGTTACAAATCGTCCCCACTTTTCGAAACGGCGACGGAACAACGGTCGACACGGCTACTAATTATGACGGAACAAGGTTACTGAAAAAATATGTTTCGACACAAATGTGTGCACTCAAAGTCGTAACCGCTACCAGAATGGCTGTATACTTATATGACTCTTTAGAAATCCCTTCAAAACTAAACAATGCTTTTGTGTGGTTATTTATAAGAATTCTTTTATTGTTAAAACGTTCACATAGTGTTGACCAAGCTACTTCATAGTTAGACGACGTAAAACTGATTGATTTAATCACCACAGCAGCTCCACCTTCCAACGAATTACGAAGATAATGAAATTTACTTATTGCAGGCAGAGACTCATTGCTGTGGATGAGGGACTCAAATGTGTCTCGGAACTCCAACCACTTCAAATGATTACCGTCAAAAAGCGGTAAATTGATTGTTGGTAATCTGACATTTAATTGGTTATGGTTGCCACATGAGGCTGAACCATGACAGGATGCTTGACTATTATTTGGAGAAGTACGCTTTGAGACTTATCAAAGGTTTCGATAAAGTTTTGAGCAACGGAAATAATTTTACAAAAAGTTGTCTCAATAGAATCGCGTTCCTCAATTTGAGAATTAATATCGGACACTGAACATTCTATTTTGTTTCGAATTTCATCAAAAACAATCAACAATTCCTGGATTCTAGTTAATTTTATTTGTAACTCACCGATAATGACACTATCAAGTTCATTTGAACTAAGTTTTCTTAAATTGTTTACATATTTTTGAAACACTAACTCTGGCCTTAATAGTAGCTCTTTGATGTATAAGTTCCTTTATATTACTATCTTTATCTGACTTAGGCTTTTCGGTATCGGTCATTATTAATGTTGATGGACAACGTAGGAGCAAACAACAAAAGTACAAAAAGAACCAAAAAATAAAATAATAAAGGTATCAAACCGTAAAGGCCGCTCGCAAAGTACTGCGAAGCGGCAATGTTGCAATCGGCCCGCGATAATGTTTTTCGCGTCACCGTGACTCGACTCGGCGTCAAAGTCCGACTCGCAGCTCACTATAACTCGGCGGAATCGAAGAGGTCGGCTAATAAGTCGACAACCGAACCTGGAATGTGTATTTAATTTAGTCGGGTTATACCGAACGTTCGAGAACGAAAGACGGAAATTAAAAAATTTTGTTTATTTTAAGTTAAGTTTTATGGACAAAATGACAATTATCGTTATTAAAAACAGCTGACTGCAAACGAAAGTGAAGTAGGTCACAAGCATACGATTGCCAAAATATAGGTAACCTAGGACTTGAAAAAAGTCTTAGCACTTTGTACAGAAAATGAATAAAATAACATTCGGTGAAGTGAAGTAGGCTACAGCTGTTTTCACAGCTAAAAATTAGGTAACCTAGGGCTTAAACTAAACCTTAGCACTTCCCAGACAAAAACTTGAACTTAGAATTTTGACTTTGTGATAGCAAATTAGTTAGCAATAAAATAAGATGGGTCACTCATTTAGCAAACACTTTGACCTGCAAAATGATAAAACATACATAGAAATTGAAGCAACGCAACTTGCGTTCGATGCGACGCGGCGTGGCGTTGACCTTTAGGTAGGTACTTACTTGCGAATGAATCGAGATTGGCAAAATTTTTGGAAAAAACACTATTAGCACAGATGGAGCAATTATATAGACGAATTATTGGTAAAACGCGCGAAATGATACTAAAATTGGTTTCACTTAACTTTGGTCACACTATTAGGTAGGTACCGTGATTCATTGTACCATTCCCGCCATTTCCCGCTGTTTCCTTTGCTTTCTTCTTTTTTTATAGTTATTTAAGTCAAAATTTTGGAATAGCTTCGCAAATGCGTAAAACATTCAATTCAATTCAATATTTTATTGCATACCATAAAGTGAATACATAGGTGGTAGTTTATAGAAAGAGAACATTATGAACCCTGGTAGGGTATAGCAATTGAAGTAGGATTTAAAGAGTCGTCGTCGAATCTTTATGAAGCCCCATTCGACGATTTATTAATTTATTTTTTATTTTTATAATTCGATTAATTTATTTTTTATCAATGACTCGCAAAAAAAGTTGCTATTAAATACTTTCTCCTTTGGCTTTTTTAATGCAGTTAAAGATCCTTTAAGTTCTTCCTGTAATTAAATTCTTCTTCCTTCCTCGGTATTCTCGGAAAGTAATGAAGGAAAAATATCATCAGTATCAGTCACATCATTAGTAGCAGTTGATGTTGAAGGAACCATCGCAGAAGCTACGGGAAACCCATTTATTTATGCTCCTGGTACAATCTCGTTTATCTCGCGAGATCTCGTCCAGTTTTTAGCCGAGATCGAGATTGCATTCCCTACACACTAGCACACTACCCTAACAGACTCATACAACATACCACTCACTCACTCTTTCCGAATTGTCTACTTATTTCCAACGGCCTATTCTGCATTTATCGCCAAAACAAATTAGGTTAGGAACCTCACTATAGGAAAATATATGTGGTATCTGATCGAAGGTTAACACTGCAATATTAGCCTGGTTAGTGAAAATTAGATTTTTTAATTTTCCAGAGTCTAGTGCATCCACAGGTTGGGGTTCCGCTTTCCAGCAGATGGTACTGTTGTGCCTGATACTGCAGTTTAGATTTAGTGTGTTGGAAGTTGATGTAGCGCTGAAGATTGTTAATCATCTACTTGAACATATTTTGTATCCAGTTCATTCAAATAAACATAGGAGTGAGTGTTTTCTTGGTAAGTTTTTAAGGAATTCAATTGAAGGCCATTATTTACTGAGCCTGCGATCATTGTTAATAAAAATGATAAAATCGGGCCTTGTGAAGCTTTGAAAAATATCTTTTTAATAAAGTTAAGTTGCCTATTAGTGCCGTGCCGTCAATGTTTTAATAACCAATTTGTTTGCTACATTTTACGAATTTGGGACATCATCATCATACAGCCATTGTTTACAAGCAGCCTTCCTAAGCACGGGGAGTTCAAGATCGTAACATTTTGGTCGTCCATCGGATGACTGCCCATCATCGGCTGAATGCGCACTATACCTACTGCGCCATCGATAGAGCTTCTCGAATTTATCTAGAATATTTAGACATCATTACTTACCTTAATTAATCTCCTTTGTGATGTGTTATTTGTGTAAAATAAAGCCTTACTATTGTAGTTCCGTCGAGGGTTCGTCTGTCGAAGCGCGTCGACGCAACCATTAGAGACCTGTCCACCATGTACACCTCTCTATGCAAGATGGTGGTAAAGATTAATAGCTGCACAGAGTTTGGCATCGTGCTGATATTGTTGTCCTGCTTCTCTCACTTGACTACGCTGGCCTATTTCTTTGTTATACAAATATGTGAGTTTCATTTTAAGTATTTTAAACTTTTTCTCTTATTACCTATATAAAACGTTGTCGTCGCCACCAGTGCTGGATTAACCCATAAACAAATTTAGAAATTGCTTAGGGCATCACGTCTGGGGGCCCCATAATTGGCATTGGCACCGAAAAAAACGAAACTTTTTTTGTAAGTAAGAAATAAAAAAATAAAAATTAAATAATTTAAAAAAATCAGGAATTTTGTGCATCCTAAACAGGCATATATATCCTCTGTTTCGTAGATGTTAGCCCTATATATGGGGGCCAACAAGCGTGGATGGTTGTTGCACCAAGTGTTCGCTGCCGGCACTGGTCGCCTCGCCACAACAACATAGGTATCTAGGAATAACATAGTTTTTGCTTATCATATAATCTAGATTGAGCTATAATACTTATCTGCCAAAAATACATTTTCCAATGGCACGAAATAAATGATAGTAAATTTGGTACAGAGGCTGGCTCCCTGTTCGTAGTGCTAAAAAGAATTATTATTTTTCCCTTTGGCCAATGCTTCTTTTAAGTACTTACAGATGTGTATTGTTGTAGCAACAAACTCGAATATAATTATTGGTGCATGTTTATTCCAATTTACTTTGTGGATGCTGAAGGTTGCTTGGCTTATGGCTCTCGTCGAACCATGTCACAAGGTGCAGCTTGAGGTAAGAAACTGCTCATGCTCATGCCATTTTATTTTTTAATTTATTTTCTTTTAAATTATTATTTAAAAGAAATAGAATATTAAAAAATAGAATATTTGTATCAGGTTTATTTTCAAACTTCGCGACCATGTGTCACACTTCCGCTCCAAACTTAACTGGCTTCCTATTCGCCAGCGCAGGGACTTGCACACTCTTTCCCTCCACTACTCCATACCTTGCCAACTTCCCCTCCTTACCTAAAAGATTGTTCCTCATTCCTTTCCTCGTCCACGCAGTGTACCTTGCGTTCTTCCTCTAACCTCACTCTTGAATTTCCGCGTCATTCCTCTGATTTCTTCTCCTATTCCTTTTTTGTTCATGCAGTCCGTCTTTAGAACAATCTACCAGAAGGTATCAGAAAGGCCCAAACTCTTGAATCCTTTCGCAATCAAGTCAAAGTCTTTCCTTTCTCTATTCCTCACTAATTATATTTATTATATTTTTTTCCATTTTCCTGAATTTTCATTTTTATTTATTTTATTTTATGTATGTACCTACTTAGTCTGTCCTCTAAATAGTTGCACCCACTCCCTTATTGTCCTGTATCTTATATCTCTCTCTCCCAAGGTTGCCTGGAAGATATTGCTGTCTAGCAATAAGGCTGCCTATTGTGTACTTTCTTCTTTCCTCTGTTTCTTTGTTTGTAATGTCTTTTCGTGTGCTATAAAGAATATTATTATTATTTTCGTTAAATTTTGATTTTCTCAGCTTAAAGCTGGTTTATCTGTAGTGTATATCGTGTAATTACGGGCCAAGGCCAATTAAATTACAGAATTATTATTATTATTTTTAGATTATCATTAAATACTAAATTATATTATGTTGTCAAAGACTTATTAGGCTAACTCTCTTTGCTACTTGGACATTTTGCGTTTGAGACGTCGCGCAGCCTGCGCGTCATTGACACGCTTTCATCATTTTGTCGTTTCCTTGCATCTTGCGTGGAGTGGAAACAAACAAACGAAGTGCCCGCCGCCGCCGCCGGCGCCAATCCATGAACAGTTTTGTTTGTTACTAAGTACCTACCCTACGCAAGATGCAAGCAATCGGTAGATGATGAAAGCGTGCGTATGATGCGTATGAGAGATTACACGTCATGCAGACTGACATCAGACTGATACAGGGCTGCAATTTGTACGATTTATATTCTTAGATTTTTTTACAAATGTATCAGTCTGTGTCATCGTGTACTCTCTCTATGACATGCAGTCTACGTGGACAGTATACAGTGGAGACTGAGTAAAGGGCTTAGTATTTTTTAGATTAGGAACACAGGTTTTTAACGCGTTTTTAAACTAAACATAGGTGTTGGACACCTACCTTATCCCGACGTTTTATTACGTTAGTATTTTTTGTCAGGTGGATCGCACGAAGCTGTTGGTAAGCAAGTTGAGCTCGAAGTACTCGGATGAGCGCATTTCCGCCGAACTGGACTACTTCGGGCGAAGTCTGGTGCAAAATACTACGGAGTTTGTCCCGCTGGGGATATGCACATTGACACGGTCGCTTGTCGTTTCGGTACATATTATTAAATATTAATTATTAAAGTGAGGTAGGTAGTTAGGTACTATTTGAAAATTCTAATTAAACGATCCAGTGAAAGTACTTATCTAGTAAGCCGACTGATTCTACGATCAATATAGACACATAGATATAGACATGAGCCAGTTATAAATAAATTTAAAACATTGTTAAAAACACATGCTTCAAAACTTAATTTAAGTCTAGTCTATATTATAGATCAAAGCCAAGAAACTGAAGACCCCACAGTCAAACCGACTACCTATAGGTAGTTGGTTTTGTGGGACTATTTGTAACGCCATATTGTACTTATCCTCTTTGTTTATAATAAATAAATAATAAAAAAAATGCATTTGGCCCACCCAAGAATCTTATATTAATTTAAGATTCTTGGGCCCACCAATGATTTTGAATTTGCTGGTTTGTTTGATGTGACATAGGGCATAGATGATCTCAATGTCAGCATTTATAGTCTAGCCATTGTCGTCCATACACAGGCAGGCCAGGCACAATCAAAATGCATAACGACAATATAATTTTCAAAATGTCCGCTACCTAGTCACAATTCACAATACGGACGGCAGGTGGTTAAATTTTTTAATCGACTTCTAAAAAGGAGGAGGTCCTCTGTTTGGCTGTATGTATGTTTTTTTTTCTTTGTTTTGTTGGTGCAGTTGCAACTGATGTGTTGCTTGCGCAGCTCTCTCGCGATATTGGCGTGCAAGCATAAATTAAATTAGAAAAATAATATGAAAATGTCAACAAAATAACTAAACAAGCGCAACGCGACCGCATCAATAATAGTACGGTCAGCAACGAAAAATGGTTTAACACTTTAGTACTTTGTCGTAGTAACTTTTTACCCGACTGCAAAGAAAGGGTTATGTGTTTTGCGCGTATCTTGTAAGTAAGTTTGTATGTTTGTATGTATGTTTGTATGTAATAATTATTGTAATATTCTTTATTACCTCATATCTTTCAAACGGCTGAACGGATTTCTATGATTAAGATATCGTTAGATTTGGCTTGTCAGCCCAAGTGTTCTTAAGAAGGTGGCGTTATAAAAAAACCAACATGGCGGCTGTACGGTGCTATTATACGTAGTGAAAAAAAAAATTTTTTTTTTTTTTTAGAATACTGCAATTTGGGTGTCATGTTAAAGGGCATAATATAAGGATTTCAAAAAGGTATATCATGACCGTAATATATAATAACTAAAAAGAGATAAATAAAAAAATAAATTAAAAAAATTAAAAAAAACCCGCCTGCAAAAAAAGACAAGTCAACTGAAAAGATGGAAACAAGATTAAATAAATATTAAAGGCAACATGTCATAATAACATGCAGTCGGAGGCATGCATAAAGAAAGTGACATTATGAAAGATTTAAATTATATGCCTCCGACTGCATGTTATTATGACATGTTGCCTTTAATATTTATTTTTGTTTCCATCTTTTCAGTTGACTTGTCTTTTTATGCAGGCGGGTTTTTTGTCTATTATTTCAAACCGTAAGACATTTGTCAAAAAAGTTGCTATGACAAAGTACCGAAGCGTTAAGTGACTTTTGTTACTGACTGTACCTACAGACAGTTATTAGTAAGTCGTAGTGTTTTGTCTAGTTTCGATATTGTAGTATAGGTACTGGTACTTATCTATGGCGTAAGATTTTAAATCTCTTTAACGAATTTTCAAGTAGGTAGTAGGTACCTACCTACCTACCTCGCAGTCTGTAGGTACCTACTTATAACATTATTATTTCGTCCTTTTCAGATAATTGCAACTAGCACTACCTATGTGGTCATCATTATACAGTTTCAGAGTTAAGTATATTTATGTAAGTAGTTTGTAAAACCTCATGAATAAACCTACCTTGAGTTTGTCTCGATGTTTTTTTTTCTTTAGATTAAATAAAGTAGAGCTTAATCAGAATACCTACCTAACCTACCTAAGTACTTAATGCTGCCAAAATACTTTAGGTAAGTGAGGTGAGTATTGTACGTGCCTCTCTATTCATAAAGAAGCAGACGATAGGTAAGTAAAATAGGTAAGTACCTACTTACTTACCCTCTTTCACGCTCTGATTCAACTTATCTTGCAAACCGTTAAGACAAATAAATATTAACTATAATGGGCAAGTCACACATTAAGAGTTTATAAACATTATATGTTCAAGAGTTTAGGCTTACTACCACTACCATTAATGTATATTTATGAAGTTAGTATGTTTGTACATAAAAACTTAGGACTATTTAAAAAAGTATCTGATGTAAGCTCCCGACTGCACAGAAATCCAAATAGGCTAGTATTAAATGAAGTACCGAAATCAGCAAAGTATAATAAAAATTGTCTGAGTATGTGTGTAAGTATTTATAATAAAATTCCAAATGACTTTAAAAAGTGTATACCAGTGGCTGAATCAACATAATTTTTATGACATAAAGCAATAGGCTTGTTTCCATTAAGAATAAATATAATGGATAGGGGTTTATAATGATTAATTATATTATGGAGAAAATAACAAACAATTTTAATTATTAAAAGCGTTAAAGATTAATAATATTTTTAAAAAATAAATTTCGTAAAATGAAACCTTTAGTCACGTGACAGTGAACACCAATCAGAAAGCGTTACGTCACGCCGTGCGAAACTCCAATCTTGTCTTTGACGTTTCGAGTATCACTACCGGAGGCGCGTTCCAAACCTACACTCCGAGTGCAACCTAACCACAACCGAACGCAAGTTTTAGCCACTTTTTCCGTATTTCTCCATTGTTTGGAACATATATAAATAACTGGTTTGGCGTTTTTATAGTCGTGCTATCACACTGGGGCACTATACAGTACTTATAATATGAGAAATTCATTTTTAAACGATAAAAACTAGCTATAACGTACGAAGACACGATCGCTCTTTGGTTTGTTTTGCACGGCGTGACGTCATTCAAGACGCCATGACAGTCTTGTGCGTTTTGGAACCAAATTAAAATTGGTTTTTTAAAACGCGAAATTTATAATGTAAACGCTCGATTAAAAATAAATAAACCCTTTTTTCGATAAAATGCCTAATAAGCTAAAATATTAAGCAGTTATTGAAATTTTGTCAACTAGCCTATTATATATTAGATTTCAAAAATTGACATAGGTATATAAAAATTTGCATGCTTCTTTAATAAGGGCAAAACATGTGCACATTATTATTGTAAGAACATTTTGTCACCGTGTTTTAAGCAAATAAAGAATTATGATTATGATTAAGGAAGAGATTTATTGTAAATTATTTGGATAATAATAATAACTTTATTGACATAAAAAATTACACTGAAGTCTCTGATTCCTGAACTAGGTTGCTATACTCATAGGTATTGAAACTGAAGAATTTTTAATCAACTGTAAAATGTGATTTCCAAGGTATTGGATTGAAACAATAATTTATTTCGACGACGACGATGTATAAACATATTAAGAAAGAGACCCCTTAAAAACTAAATTTACTGTTTTTATATGTCTAGCTAAGTCTACTAGTTACTGTGTTTACTCTACCCAAAAAGCTCGACATTGAAATAGCGCGGTCGTAGCAGCACGCACTACGAAAGTTCCGTAGCACGCTCCATCCGGGCGGGCGATGCTACACACCGACCGACCTACTGCGCGTGCTACGAACACGATTAAGGTGAGTTGGTGATGTAAACTTTAGTAGAGTGATTATATGGAACATGTAAACGGTCGTCTTATGACTAAAGAGAGTAACGTTCTAGGAGCCTTTCAACATGAATCATCGCTTTCCAGTAGAACCCCCTGCGCACCCGCGCCGCCCGCTCACCCCCCGCGCGACACTTTCCTCGCACTGGAAGCATGTAAATCGACATTTTAGTAGCGTATTTAGTAGAGTGCTTTAGTCAAATGACACTGTACTGGAAGCATGTAAACGCTCACTGGAAAGGCACCAAAACTACTAGAGCACTCGCATTCGAATCGACTCGCACGCTACTAAAAATAATCTAATGTAAACCAGCCTTAAGGGAAAGGGGGGACAAGAGAAAAATCTTTGTTTAATCTCTAGGGGGGAGAATTACTGACCTTACTGTTACCAAGTCACCTCCTCGATTTTTATTCACGTCGGCCGATACATGCTGTTAGGTATTTCAGTCAAAGTCTAGGTAAGTATACCAATACTGAAAAGTAGTTCGGACTGAAGGCCAGTGCAGGATTAAGACTACTTGGTGCCCTAAGCAATTAACGACTGTGGGCCGTCTACGTAAGGCAAGGTGCCTGTCTAGGATATGCACAAAATTTTTCGGTGCCAATCATGGTGCCCCCCAAACGTGATGCCCTAAGCAATTGCTTAATTTGTTTATGGACTGAAGGCAATTAATCATAGGTACAGTAACATCAAAATCGTTATAACAAAATTTATAACCATTACCCAACCTTAATAGGTAGGTACAAACAAATCGAACCATAAATTATCATGGAGCAAACATTTTGAAGCGTTCATTGTTTGCTAAAGATGGATGGAACGAGATTGTTGTTATAAAAACAGAAGTACTGAGTACTGCCCTTTCCATTATTTACAAATAAGTAATCCAAAGTCGACGCAGAGCTATGGATTAAATAAAAATACCTAGATAAATATTTTAAGTCAATTAATTTGGCTTTTAAATTGCAGAGACTTAGGAAAGACGTAAGTATCGTTTAACAACCACGCAGATATAAGGTATAGAAGACGGATATACCTAATATAACGGATAATAAAAGCACAGATTACTAAATAGTTACTACGCAATAAAAGCTCTTGAACAACGACTCCACCGTAATTAAGGTTTTCGCTCCAGAACTATTATTTCAATAATGTTGGGATCAGCAACACCGAAGTATCTAAAACCACCAGCAAATAAATTAGAATGTACGGTGTCGGGAGCTATGTACTGGGTCTTGAGGATATCGCAACTGTTGTGTGCTGCGCCCGTGAGGATGCAGAAAGAAGGCGACGTGTGGCGCGTGCGATATGCGCCGGCGCGCTTCGCGGGTGCGGTGATCTTCACCTTATTGAGTGAGTTTCCTATGTGTATTTTCAAATGGGTTCAATTTGACGGTTTTATTAAATCACTCCTGTGCTCAGTAGTCTATATTATAATCACTCGCTACACTCGTGATGCAATTCTAGACTAGTTCGTGATTTAAAGTCGGCACTCGCAGCACAAATTTACTTTGTTCACTTGTATAACAAATAACTATTTTCTTTTCATGAGGGCTCTTAACGAAATTTCTGTTGCAGCTACCGCCATGAAGATTCAAGACATGACTTTAGTTTTTTCATATAAAATTGATGCTAGTGGTTTGACTAAGGCGAGACTAACTATCATTTCCTTGCTTCACATCATTGTTATATTAGCTGCGATTTTTGTGCTCGGTAGTTCTTGTGGCAGACTGAAATGTATTTTACAGTGCTTGGATCATATCCAAAAGGTAATCAACAAAGATTTTACTCCTTAAAAATTCTACTTAATCGGGATAACAATAATTACATACAGATACACCCGAATCCTATACATGACTCCTAGTAGGTACGAGACTCAGGGACGTATTTAAGTACCAGGCCAAGAGGGCCATGGCCCAGGGCGCCAGGCTGCGAGGAGTGGCGTGACTCGCAGCCTAGCGCGTGAGCCGCCCCTCGAGCTTAGCTTTAGGGCGCCTTGTAGAATTAATTATTTACTTCTCAAGCTTACGCGCTCACTAGACATGAAATAAAACACTTTTAACGGATACTAGCGCGGTTTTATTGAAAGTACTTTGGTAATTAGTTGGTATTTGGTTTGATTTTTGATTTTCCCGACGTTTCGGCACCTTTGCAGCTGTCGTGGTCACGGGGGACTGAAGCTACTTGTGAGCCTACCCTCAAGCGATGAATTTTTTAGAACGTTCAGAAATTAAATTTTTTAATTAGTTTAAGTTTTGGTTTGGTTTTAATTTGCTTGCTAGGGAACGTAGATTCATTCTCAGAATGTTCCGCGAGGCTATCGAAATAAATAAATATCCTAATTTCAATAGAGATGATGGTTGGAAAATTCCACCAGCTTGGGACCCCATCATTCACAAGCTAAAGCCCCAAACACACACTGTAAGATCTAATGATACGGTTAGTTCCTTTTGCAAATAAATTAATTAATATAAAAGACGGAGGTCGGCCTTCCTCTCCAAGTTTTCTTTCGCCATTTCTTTCTTGGAGGGGCCTCCCAATTTTTTGAAATGGTAGTAGTTTCAGTAGATTCTCTCTTTTTAACATATAAAATTAAATTAAAACCAAACCAAAACTTAAACTAATTAAAAATTTGATAAATTTTAATTTCTGAACGTTCTAAAAAATTCATCGCTTGAGGGTAGGCTCACAAGTAGCTTCAGTCCCCCGTGACCACGGCAGCTGCAAAGGTGCCGAAACGTCGGGAAAATAAAAAATCAAACCAAATACCAACTAATTACCAAAGTACTTTCAATAAAACCGCGCTAGTATCCGTTAAAAGTGTTTTATTTCATTAATTATTTACTTCCATCTTTTATTTTAATGATAGTGTCGTTAACGAATATGTTAACCAATTTGTGCATCGCAAAATAAATTAAATTAGGTAGGTACTTACCTAATTAATATTGTTTAAAATCTTTTTTACAGCTTTCAATTTTTTTTCGAAAATCTATGGGGTGGCTAGGGTAGGGTTACAAATTACAATATGCCAGGATTTCGCCCCAGGTATTTTAGCACTTGATCAGGCGTCCGGCCGTCATTATTCTAAATCAGGCGTTTTACACACACACTCACGATACATTACATGATTAGCGAGATTATTAGACAAAACTGACTAAAAATCGCGCAGCGCGGCCGATTTTTTTTCTAAAGATTCGCAAAATTATACAAGATTATGGACGAAACTGACTAAAATTCAAATTGTCAATGCAAACTTTTGTCAATCACAAAAACAATGATGGGCTATAATTATAAGCCCGGCCACATACTTACCTACACGACGGAATTCCGATTTTTCGTACGGAATTTTCTTACATTATCGAATTTACCGTCTGTGTGGCCCGCAGGCTGATTATCTAAATAGAAACTATTTAGCGACCGGTTCCCAACTAACAAAATATGTCGTAAAAAAGCACGTTTATAGAAACGTGCTTTTCCGTCCGTCCGTCTCACTAGTAATAGCTGAAATAGTTCAGCTATTACTAGTGAGACGGATTTACAAAATGTTGAGTAAACGATCTGTGAACCTTCTCTCAACGCGATTTGGGCGCACTTCTCTTTGCTTTAAATGCTGTAAATATCGTAAGATTATCGTTTGAATTGCGTTTTAGCTGAAAGAATGTTGAGTAATCGCAACTGAAGTGCTACTGGTGCTATAATAGTCAGTAGAACCTCTTTCATTCGACTTATTAGTGGTTAATAGCAGTGCGGTTACAATCACGCGACACTTTGATCGTGTAAATGCAACCAGGCAGCACTCATAGACCGTTTTATCTTAAAATCATTAGTGCGTGTTGTCACTGTTGTGTTCGCGTTAACGAAGGAAATAAAAATAAATGTATGTTGCCATATTTTTTAAGTAGCTTCCTAGCTAGTACATCCGGGTGGACATTTGAAAAATACCCTAAAAAACATACAGACGAAAAGAAAAACAGTCTCCTTCCTTTTTTTAAGTCATTTAAAAATATTGGATCGCAGTGGACTTGTGGTTGATTGTCAATCTACCATGGTAGATTGACAATCAACCACAAGTCTACTGCGATCCAATAATTTTCATGTTCGGCTTGATAAGGCTTTTATACACCTTGTACATAAACAGTATAAATGATGTAAGCTGATTGCTAAGGCCATGTAAAGAAGAACCGTCACAGGTAAGCACGTAGCTCATGTGCACGTAGGGCCTTCAAAGCATTTTTCAATAGGACGGATTGTTTTATAAAATTATTAAATTTTTTAGGTTCTTTATTTTGGAAATATAATTATTATACTGTGGATCGGTGACTTATATTGCTCACCGCTACAGTATGATCTCAATATACTTACTTAAGTAGCTCTCAACGTTGAGAGCGGTTTACAAAATACACACACAGGTCTTAATTATTATCTTGTTTTTAAGGTGAGAGCGACTATTGGCAACAATTTCACTCTAAAGAAGAGTTTGGAAAGAAAGGAAATGATTTCATTAACAGTTTTAGTTGTGTATACTCTATTAGCATTAATTTACTCAATTTATCTACGTATTCAACATAATGGTAAGTTTATTAAGATCAAGTTAATTAAAAAAATATTTAGTCATCCTTTCTTTGCAGTCGGCTAAAAAAAAGAGGCTAAATTCGCAAAGCGTTATGTAGTTCTGCATTTTTGGTATGTTGTATGGCTCTGTTATGGCTGGTTCACATTATCTTAGTCTTTAGTAGAGTGCTTTAGAAGAGTGCGTTGAAACATGTAAACGGTCGTCTTATGACTAAAGTAGCCTTTCAACTGGAATCATCGCTTTCCAGTAGCACCCGCGCCGCCCGCTCACCCCCCACGCGACACTTTCCTCGCACTGGAAGCATGTAAATCGACATTTTAGTAGCGTATTTGGTAGAGTGCTTTAGTCAAATGACACTGTACTGGAAGCATGTAAACGCTCACTGGAAGTGCAATAGCTTAGCTCCTATAGGGTTAATGGAGCTGCAATTAGGCTCATATTGTAGGTAATTTAATACAGTTTATAAGTGTTGAAGACATCGTTCGCAAAAAATGCATAGTTTTGGCCCTGGAGAGCAGACAGATAGTCCAAAAATGTCCAAGATTTTCTAGATTTTCTCAGTTTCCACAGGTTTTTCGAATTGTTGCAAATTTGAATTCACACTAACTAGGGAATATCAATCTCGCGAGATCTCGCCATTTACGAGATCTCACGAGATTGGTGATTTAGTTTTTCTATTTTTTACAAATTATCACAATAATGGGATTTTTGATAGGGAAAAAATAGTTTGCTGTAATATTTAAAAATCTTCTATTTCAACCAGTTTTCATTAGTAATTAAAAAAGTCTTCTTTTTAATTTTATAGTTATGTAAGTTAAAATTTTGGAATAGCTTCGCAAAATGCGTAAAACATTTAAAGAGTCGTCGTCGAATCTTTATGAAGCCCCATTCGACGATTTATTAATTTATTTTTTATTTTTATAATTCGATTAATTTATTTTTTATCAATGACTCGCAAAAAAAATTTGCTATTAAATACTTTCTCCTTTGGCTCTTTTAATGCAGTTAAAGATCCTTTAAGTTCTTCCTGTAATTAAATGCTTCTTCCTTCCTCGGTATTCTCGGAAAGTAATGAAGGAGGAATATCATCAGTAGATATCAGTCACATCATTAGTAGCAGTTGATGTTGAAGGAATCATCGCAGAAGCTACGGGAAACACATTTATTTATGCTCCTGGTAGGTACAATCTCGTTTATCTCGCGAGATCTCGTCCAGTTTTTAGCCGAGATTGAGATTGCATTCCCTACACACTAGCACACTACCCTAACAGACTCATACAACATACCACTCACTCACTCTTTCCGAATTGTCTACTTATTTCTAACGGCCTATTCTGCATTTATCGCCAAAACAAATAAGGTTAGGAACCTCACTATAGGAAAATATATGTGGTATCTGATCGAAGGTTAACACTCTGCATATTAGCATGGTTAGTGAAAATTGGATTTTTTTGTTTTCCAGAATCGAGTGCATCCACAGGTTGGGGTTCCGCTTTCCAGCAGATGGTACTGTTGTGCCTGATACTGCAGTTTAGATTTAGTGTGTTGGAAGTTGATGTAGCGCTGAAGATTGTTAATCATCTACTTGAACATATTTTGTATCCAGTTCATTCAAATAAACATAGGAGTGAGTGTTTTCTTGGTAAGTTTTTAAGGAATTCTATTGTAGGCCATTATTTACTGAGCCTGCGATCATTGTTAATAAAAATGATAAAATCGGGCCTTGTGAAGCTTTGAAAAATATCTTTTTAATAAAGTTAAGTTGCCTTTTAGTGCCGTGCCGTCAATGTTTTAATAACCAATTTGTTTGCTACATTTTACGAATTTGGGACATCATCATCATACAGCCATTGTTTACAAGCAGCCTTCCTAAGCACGGGGAGTTCAAGATCGTAACATTTTGGTCGTCCATCGGATGACCGCCCATCATCGGCTGAATGCGCACTATACCTACTGCGCCATCGATAGAGCTTCTCGAATTTATCTAGAATATTTAGACATCATTACCTTAATTAATCTCCTTTGTGATGTGTTATTTGTGTAAAATAAAGCCTTACTATTGTAGTTCCGTCGAGGGTTCGTCTGTCGAAGCGCGTCGACGTAACCATTAGAGACCTGTCCACCATGTACACCTCTCTATGCAAGATGGTGGTAAAGCTTAATAGCTGCACAGAGTTTGGCATCGTGCTGATATTGGTGGCCTGCTTCTCTCACTTGACTTCGCTGTCCTATTTCTTTGTTTTGAACATATGTGAGTTTCATTTTAAGTATTTTAAACTTTTTCTCTTTTTATGTAAAACGTTGTCGTCGCCACCAGTGCTGGATTAACCCATAAACAAATTTAGAAATTGCTTAGGGCATCACGTCTGGGGGCCCCATAATTGGCATTGGCACCGAAAAAAAACGAAACTTTTTTTGTAAGTAAGAAATAAAAAAATAAAAATTAATTTAATAAAAAAAACAGGAATTTTGTGCATCCTAAACAGGCATATATCCTCTTTCGTAGATGGTAGCCCTATATATGGGGGCCAACAAGCGTGGATGGTTGTTGCACCAAGTGTTCGTTGCCGGCACTGGTCGCCATAACAACATAGGTCATAACATCTAGAATAACATAGTTTTTGCTTATCGTATAATCTAGATTGAGCTATAATACTTATCTGCCAAAAATACATTTTCCAATGGCACGAAATAAATAAAAAAACATGGGTAGACCCACGAAAGGTGCGGCGCCGGTCTTAAGATTGTTTTTAAATTCAACTTTTTTGTGGTATGTATGGTATATTTAGCGACGATATTATCTAAGTTACAATAGTCTTATGTCAATGGCTCATCTCATCACCTTTTACAAAATACTGGTTTTCCCGACGCAGGGCCGTTAATTCTAGAGGAGTTCTCTTGGTGCTTCACTATCAGCTCCACTTCACCATTATGCATTTTGACGAACAACATAAATAGCCTAGCAACCATATTAAAGTAATCGTATCGCACCAGTGAGATACAGTTTAGTACTTATTGAATAGTGATCATCTATGGTCTTCATCATCAGTTCCACTTCACCAAAATGGTACTTTTCGAAAGCAAATACACGAGTTACTTAAGAAAATACCAAAATCGCTATAGGTGTGCCTATAATATTTGAAGAGTTCTGTTGATTTCTCCAGGATCCCATCATCAGATCATGACCTTATGATAATGGGACCAATCTGTAACTATATGCTTTCAAACCAAAAAAGAATTTTTAAAATCGGTTTGTGATTGACAAAGTTATGAGGTAACAAACATAAAAAAAATTAAATAAATAAACAGCCGAACTGAGAACCTCCTCCTTTTTTTGAAGTCGGTTAAAAAAAATTTCAGCCGAACTGAGAACCTCCTCCTTTTTTTGAAGTCGGTTAATTAGATACAGAGGCTGGCTCCCTGTTCGTAGTGCTAATAAGATTTATTATTTTTCCCTTTGGCCTTCAATGCTTCTTTTATAGTAGTTTATTTATGATACAAGGTTGGTAAGGAGGTTTTAAAGTTTTTCAATACATTTGCGAGAAAACATTATAGGTAGGTACTACTGAAATAGTAATCTATACATAACGGGTGTAACAACGAGACACTCGACGAAGCCGAAGTCCACGCATTCTGCCCATCATCGGGATCATTTTTGTCTTTTAGACTATACCTGGGAAACCAATACCTGCAAAGTTATTTGAAGGTCAAAGTCAAAAATTTATTTTCAATTTTTTTATGAAATCTTATTTTATTCGTTATTTCCTATTTTTTGTCCACATAAACATTATCAAAATTGTATGTATTTCGTAACAAACAATGGCTTCAAAACGTCATCATTCAATGTATTTAATGAGCACGCACATAAACGTTGCCTTTCAACTCGGCCGCACGCAGCTGTGACAGCATTCACTCGCAGGCGCGGTCCTTTGTACGCGTTACATTGCGTGATAATGTATGCAATACTTTTTAACACCAAAAATTAAAATCGTTTCCCAGCAATAATTTTGAACAGAAATGGTCCTGATGATGGGCAGAATACGTAGACCTCGGCTTCGTTGAGGGTCTTGTTACACCCGGTATAATAAAACTGTAAATTCTAAATATTTGTGCGCAAATTACGCAAAAACCGCTAAACGAATTTCGATGGATTTTTCACAATTTAGTACCACCTAGATTGCGGTCCAACTTAAAATCTAAGCTATGTTTCACCAAATTCAGGTGGGTGGAACCAGGGAAACAGCTTGAACTATCCGTAGTACTAGCTTTCGTACACTAAAGGGGTCATTTTAAACTGGTTGCAATATTTTTCTACTGTCCACGCGGATGAAGTCGCGGGCGGAAGCTAGTAAAAATTAAAAAAAACGTTCGTAAACAAAAACGCACGGCGCCGGCGTGCGGTAAAATCAACTTTCCGCACGCTGTACTAATCCGTAAACAAAAACGCACGGCGTGCGGTAAAATCAACTTACCGCACGCTCGACTGTCATCGTAAACTTACATTTTCGAGCAACTGTATTGAAAAGTAACTTAATATGTGTATTGTTGTAGCAAAAAACTTGAATATAAGTATTGGTGCATGTTTATTCGAATTTACTTTTTGGATGCTGAAAGTTGCTTGGCTTATGGCTCTCGTAGAACCATGTCACAAGGTGCAGCTTGAGGTAAGAAACTGATCATGTCATTTTATTTTTTTAGTTTATTTTCTTTTAAATTATTTTTAGATTATCATTAAATACTTAATTATATATTATGTTGTCAAAGACTTATGGACCGGCGGCCAACCAGGGTTATTTTCGATCTATCGCATATTGAGTCCAGACCAAATTGGTAAGATAGCCATTAGCTTGGTGTTATTTTTATTTATTTATTTAGGTAACAACTTATTTAGGTCTTTAACAATTAAAGTAACAAATGTTATCAAATATCATCGTCGTGGTTGCGAAGTAGGAAGCTTCTAGGAAATATGCCACCCTGATCATGATCACCCATCGCTAAAAAAAATCTATCGCATATTTATATAAATGGTGAAGAGGGTCGTGGGTGGCATCATTACCCGAATTTTTTTTTGTGTTTTCATATCGATTGAATAAGGAACAAGGATCACAAGAGCATGTATGTGAAATGTACTTACCTGCCCTGACCTCCTAGACGCTTCCTGAAAGCGACGCAAGACTATGGTTTTATGTACGCCTGGGACCTGCCTCACCCCCTAAATGTAATAACATGTCAATTTGTAGTCGATTATTTTTTTGGAAAAAAAGTATCTATGTTTCTACACAGGCCGCGCGTATGCTTCCTGAAAACTAACCAAGCCGATGTCTAACATGTTTGTAATGATGCCACCTACGACCCTGTTCACCATTTATATCAATATTCGATCGATTAGTTTTTGCAATTGGAGATCATTGTATGGGAGGCCATATGTTCAGGGTGGCATATCTCCCAGAAGCTTCCTACTTCGCAACCCAGAAGACGATATTTGATAACACCAAACTAATGGCTATCTTGTCAATGTGGTCTGGTTCCAATATGCGATAGATTGAAAATGAGCTTCTTGGCCGACGGTTTAGGCTAACTCTCTTTGCTACTTGGACATTTTGCGTTTAGACGTCCGCTCATAAGGGGCCGCAGCCTGTGCGTCATAGACACGCTTTCATCATTTTGTGGTTTCCTTGCATCTTGCGTGGAGTGGAAACAAACAAACGAAGCGCCCGCCGCCGCCGCCGCCGGCGCCAATCCATGAACAGTTTTGTTTGTTACTAAGTACCTACCCTACGCAAGATGCAAGCAATCGGTAGATGATGAAAGCGTGCGTATGATGCGAATGAGAGATTACACGTCATGCAGCCTGACATCAGACTGATATCTACAGGGCTGCAATTTGTACGATTTATATTCATAGATTTTTTACAAATGTATCAGTCTGCATCATCGTGTACTCTCTCTATGACATGCAGTCTACGTGGACAGTATACAGTGGAGACTGAGTATAGTACCTATAGGGCTTAGTATTTTTTTGTCAGGTGGATCGCACGAAGCTGTTGGTAAGCAAGTTGAGCTCGAAGTACTCGGATGAGCGCATTTCCGCCGAACTGGACTACTTCGGGCGAAGTCTGGTGCAGAATCATACGGAGTTTGCCCCGCTGGGGATATGCACATTGTCACGGTCGCTTGTCGTTTCGGTACACATTTTTAAATATTTATTTTTAAAGTGAGGTCCTATTTGAAAATTCAAATGAAACGTAATTTTTTTGCAAGCACATTTTTTAAAAAGCAAATACTTAAGTACATATTAAAACGATCCAGTAAAAGAACAGCTAGTAAAACGTCGTAAGCTTACTCACCTATTTTCAGCTGCTGTATTTAGGCCTGTCGGCGCCGAAAATGTTTCTTGCTGATAAGTCCTTGGTACACACGACAGCACATCGAGAACAGCTTTTATTACGTTGGGCATAAACATGGTTTCAATGCCATCATTTATATAGTCTTATTATTAGAATCGTCTATACATACATACACTAACGACAAACTAAGTTTCACAATACGGCGGCGGCAGGCGGTGCAACAACTGATGTTGCTCGCGCAGATCTGCCCGATAAGTGGCGTGCGAAGTCACTAGGGAGCATCAACAAAAAAATACCAAACTACCCTCATTATTATTGTAATACTTATATTTATTTTGAAAAAAGAAATATATGTAGCTTACTTCCGCAAACAAAATATGCAAGATGCACCGCCCGCCCGCCCGCAAAAATATGCACATAAACACCACAAAATATAAGTGCACAATACCTGCATTTAGCAAGACAGCAACACACCTTGCACCTTCACCAATTAGGCTACTCTACACGTGTTTCGCCCCAACCCGGAGCATCCTCAGGAGTTAGATCGTGCGTAAACCAACATTGAATGATTGCGGGCGGGCGGGCGGTGCATCTTGCATATTTTGTTTGCGGAAGTAAGCTACATATATTTCTTTTTTCAAAATAATTTGGGACTTCCGCCTGATTCAATCAAATACTTATATTTATTTTTAAGTGTTATTGGTTTTCAATGTATTTATTTTCTGGGACAAATAAATAAATTTTATTATTATTATTAGATATAATTTTAACAATAATTCCTACCTAGGCGAACTGTTGCTGCTCAGCTGTTCAAATGATAAAATGAAATTATCAACAAAATAGCCTAGTATCGATTCTACTGTAATAATAAGTATGGCGTAAGGTTTTAGGTCTCTCTATTTTAACGAATTTTCAAGTAGTACACGCTAGTACTATTATCTATTCTGTGGTAGTACTTACCTACATCGCAGTCTGTAGGTATATACCTACTTATTTATAACATTACAATTTTCGTCCTTTACAGATAATTGCAACTAGCACTACTTATGTGGTCATCATTATACAATTTCAGACTTAAGTATTTAAGTAGCTTGTAAAACATATTTCTCATAAATAAGTTTGATGGTGTTTTTGAAGAATAAAAATAATCGAATGCTTTTGTTTATTTTAATACAACCTGTACAATACAACATCCTAGTCTCATAAATTGGTATTTTTTTTTCAATAAATAGTTGAAGATTGTTTACCAATTAAGACAAATAAGGATAAACTGACTTTAAGTATATGCCAAAGATTAAACCTGTGGCACTTTCAATGATTTAGTGATTCAATATAACTTTGAACATTGATGATAACCTTGAAGTTGTTCGATCAAAAATGGGTTTCTAAACTTTCATAGCATTATAATGTTTTAAAAATCCACGATTGTTGACGTTATTAGAATAATCTATGTTAGGAGTAAAGAGGTACATGGTGCAAATCCCGACATAGTTTATTCCTTCACTAGCTTCCGCCCGCGACTTCGTCCGCGTGGACATTCGATAAAATCCTCATGTTTTAATTTCATTTAATTCTGATCAGCCGTTTTTACGTGATTAGGCGGGTTCCCACCAAGCGCGCTGCCTCGCGAGGGAGGACGTTTGCCGCACGGGCCTCGCACGAGGCTGCTCGCTTGGTGGGGACCCGCCTAATCACGTAAAAACGGCTGATCAGAATTAAATGAAATTAAAACATGAGGATTTTATCGAATGTCCACGCGGACGAAGTCGCGGGCGGAAGCTAGTTTATAATATTCAGAATTGTATCCAGATATATTAGTATCCCGTTTCCGTCCTCGTTCCCACCCCTTCGGGGGTGGAATTGTCGAAAACGCTGACACACGTAAATATTAATTTTCAATTGTCAGCCTAAATACAAACTTCAAAACTGACAAACTTTCATGCAATCTTTCATCCCCTATTTTACCCCCTTAGGGGTGGAATTTAAAAAATCCTTTCTTAGTGGATGCCTACACTGTATAAGGTATCTATGTGCAAAATTTCAAGTCTCTAGATTCAGCGGTTTAGGCTGTGCGTTGATATCTCACTCAGTCAGTCAGTCAGGACTTTGAATTTTATATATATAGATAGCATTGTTTTTCAATCGATCGATTTTGATCCATCTGATCACATTAAGGTTTAAAATCAAATGGAGAATACTTGGCAGTTTTATATATTCTGATCTAATAATGATATAAGTTACAGAAATTAAAAAAACAATGCGTATTACAAAAGATTTGTTTATTGCACAGGGATATTCAAAATACTTACTTATAACATTGATAACAGTTTCAAATTCTTATTTGTTTTCATAATAATGCATCATTTAAGAAAATATGGCATGTATATTAAAGATTATTTTCTATACTATACTTCATTCATAAGCGGTGCGTGCATGGGCAGTAATAAGTAATAAAATAACATTTCTTAAATTTCTATAGCGTCAAAACTAACCGGACACCGCGTGTAGTTAAAGCTCTACTTATGTAATTAAATTAACCAAAAACTCAAACAATAACGTAATCACAAAATAGAAAGCAGAAGCACCGCTCTCAGAACAAATCGTACTTTTCCGTGCACGCACATATAGATATTGCTCACACAAAATCTCGGGTCAAACGGGGCTACAGGGACCCTATTTTTGTAATCATTCGTTTGAAATAGTTCGCTTGACTTGAGTCACATGCGACGACGTAATGTCACAATAAAATTTACACTCGAAATTTGCGATTCAAAAATACGGATTTTGGCTAGACGCCGGCCGATGGATTTCAAAAATAGGGCTCCAGTTCTTTAGCAGCTCCTAGCCCAATGACGGAAGATTTGTCTATGATTGTCGTTAGAGCGGCGCGTCCGTCTAGAAAACCCTTATATTTTGTGATGAAAGTGACAAAATTTTAGATTTTTTTATAACATCGACTTTGGTAGTTTAGATCGGCTTGATGGCACGGAACATACATTACATATTATGTTCGTTGTATAACAAAACAAAAAAATACTAACGTATAACGTAGTAAAAGTATATACACGGCTAAATATGTACGATCGACAACTCACGTGCTTTATCACTTTGCAGAAAAATTCGTGTGTGACTATCGCCTCTGCTCTAACTAAACATATGTTAGTGCAAGCGATTTGAAGCCACCTTAGGAGTGGTAACACGGATGTGTTATCGATAGTACGCTGAACGCGCAATCGCTACCATACACGGTTAGATCCATTATGGCTGGTAATACTAAATAAGTTCGACGACAGAAATGGAAACTTGTTTCTAAACAGAGGGCCTAGCCAAAGTAACATAGGCAAATCTTCGTTATCGCTTCGCTTTCGAAACATGTATGGGATTGACATAAGGTTTCGTTAACAATCGAATTTTAAAACGTCAAATCCATACATGTTTCGAAGCGAAGCGATAACGAAAATTTGCCAATGTTACTTTGGCGAGGGGGGCAGATTAAAAAAAGTTAGGATCCGTTTCTCATTTTCGGCGTCAAGCTTTAGATAAAAATACTCTATGTAGTATAAATAATCATAAGATAGGTAGCGTAACAGACGTATGTAGCTGCGACTGGTTTAGTCATAGGGAATAATAGCATCGTGTATGACAGCATCATAATATCAATTTATTTCTCAAAGATACGATAATCAATAATATTACCACTGTATAATAAGTAGTCGGGGAGGGCGGCGCTCTGTCACTCTTAAGGAGCTGTCTCTATGAGCGAGAGAATCGCGACGATGTTACGTATTTACATACAACTAGCGCCAACTATCGATGTGGAGCTCGGTGGCGCAGTGGTTTAGCGCCTGGCCCAGCGATTGCGGAAGTTAAGCAACGTTAGCAAGGGTCGGTCATGGGATGGGTGACCAAAAATGTATTATCTCGAGCTCCTCCGTGCTTCGGAAGGCACGTTAAGCCGTTGGTCCCGGCTGCATTAGCAGTCGTTAAGACCCACCAATCCGCATTGGGCCCGCGTGGTGGGTTATGGCCCGTCCTCCTTACCACCCATAAGGAAGGCCTGTGCCCCAGCAGTGGGGACATCAAAAATGGCTGATGGACATCGCCGTGTGTAGACAGACACGCAGAGTGTATAGAAATACGTGGCGCGACGATAACATCGTCGGCTATTCTCGCGCTCGTGGAGACAACCCCTAAGGCCGCTAGCACACCTCCGCCGCGAAACAATACCAGCGAAACCGCAGTAGTTACGCCATGACTTCTCCGTTGACAAGCGAAACAGCCTGTTCTAACGCACAGATTCAGCTATGATGCTGTCTCTTTCACGCAGGATTTCGCCGATCGGCTCGTACCGTTGGCACACCTTCGCCGCGAAAATAATGACGCAAAACCACTACGTAGATGTGATCGGGAGTCCGAGCCGATCTGTGAAATTATGTGTGAAAGGGACAGCAACATAGTTAAATCTATGTGTTGGAACTGGCTGTTTCGCTTGTTGTACAACAGACAAGTACAAGTCATGGCGGAAATACTGCAGTTACGCTGATATTATTCCGCGGCGGAGGTGTGCTACAGGCGTAAGGCCACAATGGAGAAGTTTTCTATTATTAAAATTAAGGCCAAATTATACACAACTGTAAAAAATATCTCTAAAAATAATAACAAAAAAGTTACAGGACGTGAAAGTTACGAATTTAAGATAATTTCGCTCATAGGGAACCGGTGGCCTGACGTCATCTACGGAACATCTCCAGCGGCCGGCCGCGCCATCACCATACAAGCAACAGGTGGGATGACGTCACGCCCTTACAATCGCATCGCGCAAAAATTCAACTCAAATTATTTATTACTCAGCCATTTACTGACCGGATTTAATTTTTTTTCACTAGTAGGTACCTATATTAATTTAAGGCTATATTTTAATTTTATGAAGTTAAATAAAGCAGTTTTAACATAATGAAACTTCTCCATTGCTTGCGCATAAGCGACTTACATGTTTGCAAAGTGGCAGACCGCCAACCACCGCGATTGTACCTATAGTATTCCGACTTCATACTAACCGCCCAGACTCACGCTACACGCAAAGAACACGCACATTGATTGTCACCTCGCCAAAAAGAATATTAAAAGTTTAAAACTGGTTTCCACGTAAATGCATTCAAACATCAGTGCACTACAGTCGATAATTTCGTGCCACTCGCGACTGTTGTGTACCGAAGTACCGAGATTCCTCAGCGCGTCATTTTTACGAAGACGGAATACTATAACTATAGCTACTATGATATTACAAAACTAACTAACTAAATACAATCATCTCACTAAGTTTACGAAGCTTTCCGACTAGCGTCGGAAGTTATCGTATAAAATTTTATATTGAGCCCATTTTGATACTAAGCTCTAACACCAACTCGCTCGATTAAATAATAAAATACTATTATAATAATTATATTAATGAACTTAAAAATTCTAAATACATTAAAATATATTAAAGATGCCCTGGATAACTTGTAACATTATAGTAGTTTATGATACAAGGTTGGTAAGGAGTTTTAAAAAACCTTAACAACCGTGTGCCATACTACGTTTTTCAATACATTTGCGAGAAAACATTATAGGTACTGCTGAAATTGTAATCTATAGATATAATAAAACTGTAAATTCTAAATATTTGTGCGCGAATTACGCAAAAACCGCTAAACGAATTTTGATGGATTTTTCACAATTTAGTAGATTGTGGTCCAACTTAAAATCTAAGCTATGTTTCATCAAATTCGGGTGGGTGGAACCAGAGAAACAGCTTGAACTCTCCGTAGTACTAGCTTTCATACACTAAAGGGGTCATTTTAAACTGGTTGCAATATTTTTCTACTGTCCACGCGGATGAAGTCGCGGGCGGAAGCTAGTAGAAATAAAAAAAAACGTTCGTAAACAAAAACGCACGGCGCCGGCGTGCGGTAAAATCAACTTTCCGCACGCTGTACTACTGCGTAAACAAAAACGCACGGCGTGCGGTAAAATCAACTTTCCGCACGCTCGACTGTCATCGTAAACTTACATTTTCGAGCAACTGTATTGAAAAAGCTATTTACAAAAGATAACGCATTTAAGATTAGCTGCAATTTCACCAGGAATAGTTTCAATATTCAATGTTACAAAATATTCTGGGCATCCCAGATATTTATAGTTTGGATATAAAATGGATCATGAGTAATATCGCACGTTACAATAATATTAATATTATATTACATCACATCAGTCTCGATTATATTTTATTAAAATAATAATAATAAATGGGCGATGCGCACCGATTCATTTTGTTCTATCACACTATACATTATTAGTAGTTTATCTGGATTATGTTTTGGCCGTTAGGGACTTGTAACCACGGAATTATTGCTAACCCTAGTTGCCAAAATATTGTTTACTCAAATTCATTTCGTTTACCTTTCATAATACAAAAACAAACGCTTTTAAATTTTGATTGTAGAGAAAGATGTATAATCTACATAAAAGGCAATGCATAAATTATAATTTGAATGATCGGTCGAGAAGTCTGCCAAATATGCATTCTCCTACAGGTTGGACTTGTGTGTATTTGTTTATAGCCTAAACATATAATGTGTGTAATGTATAGTGTGTGGTTACGCGATGGCGCAGGTCTTGGCGAGGTCGGGCTCGTCGGGGTCGGCGTCCGGCGGCGAGGGCGGCGCGCCCGACACTGTCGGCTGGTACCTGCAATATGCCCGTTTTGAGTACCTAGATTTAACTAGTTTAGTACCTGACGATAACAAGATTAGTAACTTGTTTAAAGTTTAGTACTTGGCTTTAACAAGTTTAGTAACTTGTTTAAAGTTTAGTACCTGGCTTTAACAAGTTTAGTAACTTATTTAAAGTTGAGCACCTGGTTTATAGTTTAGTACCAGGCTTTGACAAATTTAGTACCTGGCTTTAACAAGTTTAGTACCTGGCTTTGACAAATTTAGTACCTGGCTTAAACAAGTTTAGTACCTGGCTTTAACAAGTTTAGTAACTTATTTAAAGATTAGCACCTGGTTTATAGTTTAGTACCAGGCTTTGACAAATTTAGTACCTGGCTTTAACAAGTTTAGTAACTTATTTAAAGATTAGCACCTGGTTTATAGTTTAGTACCAGGCTTTGACAAATTTAGTACCTGGCTTTAACAAGTTTAGTAACTTATTTAAAGTTTAGCACCTGGTTTATAGTTTAGTACCTGGCTTTAACAAGTTTAGTACCGGGCTTTAACAAGTTTAGTACCTGGCTTTAACAAGTTTAGTAACTGGCTTTAACAAGTTTAGTAACTGGCTTTAACAAGTTTAGTACCTGGCATTAACAAGTTTAGTACCTGGCTTTAACAAGTTTAGTACCTGGCTTTAACAAGTTTAATACCTGGCTTTAACAAGTTTTCTTTCTTTTGAATCCTAGATGGTTGTGTCGTTTGCCACTTGTCTAAAGTGGCAAATGCTTGGCTTTTCAATTATTCGAATACCTGTCGTAGCGCAGCCCGCGGCGCTCGTAGAACAGCAGGTAGGCGGCGCCGGGGTCGATGGCCTGCCGCGGCGCCACCTCGCGGCAGGCGCTGTCGTTGTAGCACAGCCACGCGCCGCTCGGGTTGCGCGCGTACGACACGTAGTGACCGCCGCTCAGTTGGCCCGAGTGTGACTACAATGCAAAAAACAAAATACTGATGGAAAGTTGAACTTCATTCATCAGCACGGATAGCATTTATCACTACTCTTTCAAAAAGATAGCGTGTTGCCGACCGCATTGCCGATGCTGCCACGCAGTGTTCACGCTATCTTTCTCACTCTAGTAAATGACGATCGTCAGTGTTAGAAGAGAATAGAGCATAAAAAGGCTATGCCGTGCTGAATCTAACATAAACACAATCGTTTTCATCAACTAACCGCGCAAGCAACCCTGTAAATGACATATTAATAAAAGTGATAACAAGTTTTGAAATGTTTGTTTTCGTTGCGTTAGATACCTACCACGACTGCATACAGATTGTACTGCAGCCCGTACGGGTCTTCCTGCGGCTGTAGTCGGTGCTGGTGGAAGTCCACCAGGTTGTCGTACATTAAGGCCGATTTACACATCCAGAGCCATGCTCGGCATTTCCCTACTAGATCGAATCAGAAATGAGGAGATCCGTAAGTAACCGACACCGCTCGAAGGATCGTTCAGCTGAAGTGGCAGTGGGCGGGACACATAGCGAGAAGAACTGATGGCCGTTGGGGCGGAACAAGGGGGACCGGCGGGAGGGGGAAGGTCGCGGTGCTTGCTGGATGCGGGCAGCGCAGGACCGAGCCAAGTGGAGATCCAAGGGGAGGCCTATACCCAGCAGTGGGTGTCGTGCGGCTGATTGATGGACTGATGATGATGATACACCTACCACGACTGCATACAGGTTGTACTGCAGCCCGTACGGGTCTTCCTGCGGCTGCAGCCGGTGCTGGTGGTAGTCCACCAGGTTGTCGTCGGTGACGGGCGCCGTGACCAAGCTAGTAGACTCGAGCCGTCGCCGAGCGCTGGATGTCACTGAAGCCGAGCCGCGCCGGCGAGACACCTGAGACAAACAAATAATAGTACTTAAGGGGCTTATATAGGTCAACTAGCGCCACCAATACATTTATTTTACGTAAACCAAGTAAATATAGGAGATATGTGATTTGTTCTCCAAATACTTTCATTCGACTTTTTTATCGGGGGATGTAAATATTACTTCTCTGGAATCTAATGCTGATGTGGGTCCCTGTAGCATTGCCTCGGTTGAGGTCTCGACTACTGCAGTACTTGAGATGATTAAAGCTGTCGATTTATCTAAATCTGGTGGTCCTGATCTTATACCCCCTATATTTAATGTTCGTTGTGCTGATAGTCTTGTTATTCCATTATGTATACTTTTTTAACGGTCGTTAAAGGAGGGAGTCGTACCTCCGATATGGAAATCAGCATTTATAACTCCTATCCATAAAAAAGGCGATAAATCGGACACTGAAAATTATCGTCCTATCTCGAAATTATGGCTTTTTGCTAAGATCTTGGAAAGAATAGTATACGAGCAGGTTTATGCTTCACTCAAATGCTCCTTCAACGAGAAGCAGCATGGATTTCTAGCCGGGCGCTCTACTACATCTAATCTAATATTGGCCAATGATTTTATAACGGAGGGCATGAATGACTCGGCTCAAGTCGATGTCATTTATACCGATTATCGTAAATGCTTCGATCGTATCGATCACAGTGTGCTTATGGCTAAGCTTGCTGCTGCAGGTATTCATGGGGACTTGTATCGCTGGTTCTGTTCATATATCGATAATAGAAGTCAAGCTGTAGTTATACAGGGTTACACTTCCAAATGGAGCCACGTTCCATCTGGCGTGCCCCAGGGTTCGCTTTTGGGGCCGCTTTAATTCACAATATTTATAAACGATGTCGGTGACTGTTTTTTAAATTCTAAAATTCTTATGTTTGCAGACGATATGAAAATTTTGAAAACTATTAAATGTGATTCTGATGTGATAGACCTTCAAAATGATCTGAACAGATTCGAACAATATTGTTATATAAATAAATTAGATTTGAATGTTTCAAAATGTTTCCAAATGACGTTTACACGGAAGATAAATATCATCTCCACTAATTACACTCTTAAAAATACCCAAATTTCTGTTGCTACCGAAATCAAAGATCTAGGAGTTACTCATGATAATAAGTTGATGTTCGACAAACACATCGACAATATTGTTAAAAAAGCCAACAAGATGCTAGGGTTCATAATGAGAATGTCTGCGGACTTTCGTAATCTAAAATCAATCAAAATATTATACTGCACCTACGTAAGAAGTCACCTTGAGTATGCTAGCCAAGTCTGGAATCCCCAATATGAAATATATAAGTCACGCATTGTGTCTATTCAAGGAAGGTTTTTAAGATATCTAGATTATAAGGCTCGTAATTTTTCTATTGATTATGAACAACGCTGCAAGCGTTATCACTTTCTGCCATTAACATTAAGACGAAAGATAAGTGACATTTTGTTCTTATTCAAAATTGCCCATGGATCGGTAGATCTTCTTTTTAAACTACCGCTACGCACTAATTTATCACTAAGGCCACGGCCCATTTTACATGTACCTGCTGCCCGAACTAAATTCCGTCATAACTCATTCATTATCAGAGCGATTCGAAGTTTTAACTGTGTTGCATCTGATGACCTTGACTTGTTTTGTACCAGCTGTCGAAAGGTTAAGCGATTTCTAAGTGAACAATACTTTAATCAGCATTAACTTTTAATGACAAAATTTGAGTTTTGTTTATTTTTAAACGTTTGCAATGTTTTTTGTTAACTTTAAGTAAGTTACACTATAAACATAATATTTTTCTTTTCTTTTTCTAGTAAGTAACTAAGTATATCATCTTTGTACTTTAAATATATAATTTACTTTCTGCATATTACTGTAGTGTTCAAGTGTGTAAAAACTACCTTAATTTGTAATATTTTAGTTTATTCCTACTCATATGATGTGAGCTCAAGTTTTTTTAAATATTTTTTCTAAAACTATCTGTGGACATCTTTAATTAGCATAGGATTATCCATAGTCTTATACATAAAGTTATTTGTCTGTTAATTTCCCAAATACGATAAAATAAAATAAAATAAAATATTTAAAAAATGGAAACAATAATGCTCTCTTAAATTGTCTCTAATATTTTTTTTAGTAACTCTTTAATATTTTTCATTCTTTGTACTAGTTTTTAAATGCTTTTGGTTTAAATGGATTTTAAAAGTTACAGAAAGAATGAAAACTGTTGAAGAGTTATTCAAAAAATATTAGAGACAATTTAAGAGGGCATTATTGTTTCCTTTTTTTAAATATTGACCTGGTTTACGTATAATAAAAATAAATGAATTGGCGGCGCTAGTTGACGGCTATAGGGGCCTTAAACAACGCTTTGTAAAGTTTAACTAAACGATGCGATAAAATTGACAATAGATAATGATCTGCGGCAACTTCAGAGCGCTTGCGGTACAAAACGACGTATTTTAGTCTGTAAGTGAAAGTGAAATAAGCTTTATTCAAATAAACCTAATTAATAAGTACCTTTGAATCGTCTATATTATCCTACCAAAAAAAATGTGTAAATGTGTAATGTAAAATGTTCTCATTGCCTTACATTCTCATTATTTACAGTGAAGTTGTAGCGGATCACAGTCTATTGTGAATTTAATCGCATTGGACTTATTTATTTATTTATTCAAACATGCCTTAAAAGCCATCTGTTAGGGCTTCATCCAAAGCGCTTATACAGTTACATCATGCTAATATCTAATATTTATGTCAATCAATTAAATTTAAGACCTTAATAACAGGTTAATAACAAAATAATCCTACTTCCTACTATCCTACTAATCCTACTAATATTATAAATGTGAAAGTTTGTGGGTTTGGATGTTTGTTCCTCAATCACGCAAAAACTACCGTTTTAAAATTTGGTTGAAATTTGGCACACAGATAGTAGATAGCCTAGATTAAAACATAGGATACTTTTTATCCCGATATTCCCACGGGAACGGGAACCACGCGGGTGAAACCGCGGGCGGCCGCTAGTAATAAATAATGTCAATAAAACCAATGTCAGAAAATCTTTACAATTATAAAATATCAAAGTACACAATAAAATGTCATTGTAAATAATTGTTGGCAGACAATAGGCACAAGTAATAAAAATAAATATTTTTATGTTAAGACAATTTCATTGCTCGTAAGTGCTTTTGCTACAATTAAAACCAGTATCTAGTTAAAACCATTTTACTTAGTAAAAACCGTTTTAACTAAATGCCTTTCGGCCGAATACTCAAAGGCTTCTTAGCTAAAATCTTAAGTTAAGGTCTCCTTAACTTTAAGGAAGCTGTCAGTTTCATAGAGTTTCTGTCAAATCTGACAACTTTTATGTATTTAAGGTGGCCTTAACTTTAAGATTTGTTTGAGTATTTGGCCGTGAGTTAGTTAGTTTTCTTAGTTAAGACTAGAATTTTCTGCTACGTATATTTAAACGTTAGTTAAAACTAGTGCCCATGAACGCACAACGTCCAATGAACCAATAACAGAGCGTAATACTTAAAACAAACGAACCAATTTAACTATTTACCTTAGTCTTCTGTTTAGGCGCCTCCTCCTGCGTGGTCTGAACATCAGTGTCCTCAGTCTCTTCATCAGTATCGCTCTCCGAGATCCTGTCGTCTTTCGCCATAGAGTGCCGCGCGTTTAGCTCGCGATGCCTCACTATGGTTTCTTGTAATACTGCCGCTAGGAACTAAACTAATCTTTACCTTAGTCTTCTGTTTAGGCGCCTCCTCCTGCGTGGTCTGAACATCAGTGTCCTCAGTCTCTTCATCAGTATCGCTCTCCGAGATCCTGTCGTCTTTCGCCATAGAGTGCCGCGCGTTTAGCTCGCGATGCCTCACTATGGTTTCTTGTAATACTGCCGCTAGGAACTAAACTAATCTTTACCTTAGTCTTCTGTTTAGGCGCCTCCTCCTGCGTGGTCTGAACATCAGTGTCCTCAGTCTCTTCATCAGTATCGCTCTCCGAGATCCTGTCGTCTTACGCCATAGAGTGCCGCGCGTTTAGCTCGCGATGCCTCACTATGGTTTCTTGTAATACTGCCGCTAGGAACTAAACTAATCTTTACCTTAGTCTTCTGTTTAGGCGCCTCCTCCTGCGTGGTCTGAACATCAGTATCCTCAGTCTCTTCATCAGTATCGCTCTCCGAGATCTTGTCGTCTTTCGCCATAGAGTGCCGCGCGTTTAGCTCGCGATGCCTCACTATGGTTTCTTGTAATACTGCCGCTAGGAACTAAACTAATCTTTACCTTAGTCTTCTGTTTAGGCGCCTCCTCCTGCGTGGTCTGAACATCAGTGTCCTCAGTCTCTTCATCAGTATCGCTCTCCGAGATCCTGTCGTCTTTCGCCATAGAGTGCCGCGCGTTTAGCTCGCGATGCCTCACTATGGTTTCTTGTAATACTGCCGCTAGGAACTAAACTAATCTTTACCTTAGTCTTCTGTTTAGGCGCCTCCTCCTGCGTGGTCTGAACATCAGTGTCCTCAGTCTCTTCATCAGTATCGCTCTCCGAGATCCTGTCGTCTTACGCCATAGAGTGCCGCGCGTTTAGCTCGCGATGCCTCACTATGGTTTCTTGTAATACTGCCGCTAGGAACTAAACTAATCTTTACCTTAGTCTTCTGTTTAGGCGCCTCCTCCTGCGTGGTCTGAACATCAGTATCCTCAGTCTCTTCATCAGTATCGCTCTCCGAGATCTTGTCGTCTTTCGCCATAGAGTGCCGCGCGTTTAGCTCGCGATGCCTCACTATGGTTTCTTGTAATACTGCCGCTAGGAACTAAACTAATCTTTACCTTAGTCTTCTGTTTAGGCGCCTCCTCCTGCGTGGTCTGAACATCAGTGTCCTCAGTCTCTTCATCAGTATCGCTCTCCGAGATCCTGTCGTCTTTCGCCATAGAGTGCCGCGCGTTTAGCTCGCGATGCCTCACTATGGTTTCTTGTAATACTGCCGCTAGGAACTAAACTAATCTTTACCTTAGTCTTCTGTTTAGGCGCCTCCTCCTGCGTGGTCTGAACATCAGTGTCCTCAGTCTCTTCATCAGTATCGCTCTCCGAGATCCTGTCGTCTTTCGCCATAGAGTGCCGCGCGTTTAGCTCGCGATGCCTCACTATGGTTTCTTGTAATACTGCCGCTAGGAACTAAACTAATCTTTACCTTAGTCTTCTGTTTGGGCGTCTCCTCCTGCGTGGTCTGAACATCAGTGTCCTCAGTCTCTTCCTCAGTATCGCTCTCCGAGATCCTGTCGTCTTCCGCCATAGAGTGCCGCGCGTTTAGCTCGCGATGCCTCAGTATGGTTTCTTGAGGGATAGCCGCTAGAAACTCGGTTGGATCGAAGTTTTCGAACGGGAAGTTGACCACTTTTTGGGATTTTATCCACTTGTTGTTCACGTATTGGAACCGTTTGAGGTGGATTATCTGGAAGGAAATGTTGGATTAATATTTTGAATATAGCAGTTTGAAAGCAGTGTTATTTAGTATTTACAACTATTCAAGTAAACAATTACATAACATTGATATTCTGAACTAGCGTAGGACCGATAGTCTTCTGTGAAGATGTGATAATGAATAATAACCTTTATTTCTCACCATAATCTTGGTTAAAACGTTAAAAGTAACATAGTGATTAGTTTGAAATGCGATATTTGGTTGTACAGTTTGAATGCTTTTAGAAAGAAAAAATCATTGGCAACGTTGTGTTGACTTATTAATAAGTCATTCATTGGGGGTCAAACTCAATTTCAATTCAATTGATTAAAAGGCGACATTTATAGATCTTTCATTCTGATATCAGAAGTTAAGCAAGTTTTGCTAAGGCCGGGTTTGTGATAGAGGCGGTATACAATGTTAGGCGGCCTCCAGGCGATCGTCGCTAATGATCGTGCAAGTGCAGCAAGTGTGGGCGAGGCCGGGCGTGTGATAGGCTGGCGCTCACCAGGATGGGCGGCGCGCGCCACAGCTGCAGCTTCTTGGCGGCGGGCTGCGCGGAGCGGCAGTTGGCGCAGTGGTAGGCGGCCTCTAAACGCTCGTCGCTCGTGAACGCGCGCAGGCACGACGCGAGGTCTACGGCCGCCGCCGCGGCGCCGCATTGCCGCACTGATGAGTGCTCCACGCACATCTGAACAACATGTATGAAAATGTACAGTCAACAAAGTTATGACCTTAACAGTATCTATACCGTAGTGCACACTGATAAGTATTTAAAGTGCTATGCACGCCGATATTGTGGTGCATATCAGTTTTTTTTTGGATGTAGTTATAAGTTGTGTAAGTCATAATATGTACCATGTGGCAGGGCTCAATAAATAAAATAAAATAAAACAGTATGTACAAATCGCTTGCAAGGCTAGAACTAAAAGTTCGTCTTTTACCTGCCTCCATTGTTTTAACAAAATATGCTTTTGTTACTTTTGGGTAAATACAAGACAATACAGCCTACCTACTCAATCTAGAAATTAACCTTAAGGTGTTTAGCTCATAGCTTTGCTGACTGTACAAGATAACCGAGCACTTGCGGTGGTACAATACGGTACCATCGCAAGCACTCTGAAGTTGGTTAACTTGTATATTGTCAGATTAATCGCATCGTAAAATATGAAATGTCTCGAAGGACCATTTAAAAAAAATTACTATACTCCAGCCAACTCGCGGAAAGAATGTTTGTACACAAAACTTTGCGCATTTTTCGTAATTATTCGACAAATACGTAAGTTTCAGTGATCTAACCCATAAATACAACTTGGACAACATAGGTAAGCTATCAATGATATTCTTATATTTTTAAAACATGTAAAAAAAGTACTTTTGAGGTTAAGTATGGGCGGTTTGTTTGTAAACATTCTTTCCGCGAGTTGGCTGGAGTATAGCTCTGTTTTTTAATTAGTTATTAGCATGGAAAATATATTGACGAAAATATTGGTTCTTGAATGTTGTAATTGTTTGCACATTTAATGTTACTTATGTAGTCTAAATTGAACACTGCTCAAAATTTAACAAAATAAATAATTAAAATTGATCAAAATAAAAAAAACATATCTATCAAAATCATAGAAATCCTAGAATTATCCTGTTATACCTTCTCCCTCGTGGTCTGGTACCGCAGATGCAGCGCCGTGGGGTCCCAGTCTATGGCCAGCTGTATCCGTCGAGTACCGCCCAGTTCTAGGCATCTAACTACGCCAAGTTCGCTGTCTGTACAATCTCCGTCTATTTGGATTCCCTTATGAATGGAAAAAATGGAGTGTTATTTCTTCTGTTTTACTCTTTTCGTAGAAATATAAAAAAATTATAGGTAAATACAATATCACAAGCAAAGAATGAAATATTTTTTTTCTGTCACACTCATTACAAAACTATTATGGTGCATTTTAATTGTGATTTGTTTCTCTTAGCAAACGAAACAGTTTAATTAAAGATGAATGACGTAAGCTTGTGAAGACTACGTCACTTCACTTCGTGTTTTTTTACCTACATTATGTGATTTTTGCATGCTGAAAAGCAAGATTATGTTACGCAATCAAATTTTATATAACACTTACTAGAAAAAATACGACTAAAACTAAAAAACAGCTTGACCGTTTGGAATCATCGTTTTCTTTTGTTTTGTTTGCTATAATACTTGTTTAGCAACAAAAAAATATCCCATAAGAACAGCGAAATAATCGAAAGTTCAACATTGTACGAGATGACCATTTTGGATTACTTTTGATAAACAGGAAGTCAAATGGAAGTTTAATCTGAAAAAGCACTCAGTGAAATAAAGCATACGTAGTGTCGCTTTCATTTTAGTATTCAGCTGCTTTGTTATTAACAAATTAAATAGTTGGCGCTGGTTTTTAATATTTCAAAATTATCAAGGTTAAATTGATAATCATATAAATTGTACAGGGGCCGGCAAACATCTTGAATTCGGGTGGGGTTCGCGCAGAACGCGAATTTCGGGTATGCGCAGCGGTGAGGTACGCGGGCGGCGGGAGGGGGGCGCGCGCGAACCGATCCCCACACCGTCGAAAGAGCGTCAAGATGTGTGCGCGAATCTGTAGGTGATGTGAAGTTTACAGGGTCCACTAGTAACTATTATTATTTATTTATTACAATTTATAATTTAGCGACGTACCTCTCTCGCGAGCCGCGCGCTGGCCTGCCGCTGCAGCTTGGCCACGGCCACGGGCGAGCCGCCGTCCAGGATCTGCTCGCTGGCCAGCGACGGCTTGCGGCTGTGACCGCATCTGCCTATAAACACAGACCGTTATAAGACGTGTTACAAAAAACCCCTAATGCTGAATATGGTAGATAGGGACCATCAAACTGAACAACTTTTACTATGAGTATGACAGAAAATGGAACTTTTGTACGTGTGCATATGGGTTATTTTCCTGGTTGTTTTTCGATTATGTCTAAAAAGTTGATAAAATTATATTTATTAATATTTTATTTTGTTTATTTAGAAACAAACGGTCGTACACATACATTTTTACAAAAAATACAAATTACAAGTTACACAAGACCTATAGTTTCCTTAATGTAACAATGGAGTGCAAATCATTAACACAATATTGATGTTTAAATGTACTAAGAAAACAAAACATGCGATGTTATATAATATAGGTAAGTCATGGGTAAGTATTCTATATTGCCGATTTTTATTTTAGTTAGCAATTTATACATAAAAAAAAATAAAGATGCAATTTTACAAGCTATATTACTTCTCCATACAAGATAATTGATAAATTCAACATTTTGACAAGTCAGAAATGGGTGTCCTTCTTTACGATTTAGTTGAAATAACATTGTATGGATAGGTACCTACACAATAAAATTCTTGAACACAAAAAAATATATAAAATATATAATATAATACTTATTAACATACTCAAACAACCCAGACACTAAACCTCTTTAAAGGCATTCTTAATTTCACGTATCGAGGAATTGAATATATCTATATTTGTAAGTTTCTTAATTTGGTCAAACATTCTGCATGCACGTCTCGTAAACATATTATTTCTGATGTAACATGTTCTGCTATATGGAATGTGAAATAAGTTTCTACTGCGACAACCACGTTCAAGTCTGCGAGGTACTCTTAGATTAATTTTGTTAAGTAAATTAGAGGCATCAACAAGGTTATTTAGTAATTTATATAGTAAAACAGCATCGACACAATTTCTACGGTCTTCGAGAGTCTGAATATGATAGTTAGACAAAGACTGTTCATAACTAGAATACGTGTAAGAATTTCGATAATTAATTGACTTAATAAATTTCTTCTGAATCCTCTCAATTCTGTGAATATGTTTCTTACAGTATGGTTTCCAAACCGCACTGGCGAACTCTAATCGGCTACGGACAAAACAATTAAAAAGTGTTGTATATGTATATTCTTTTTTAAATGGTTTACTAACACGAAGGATAAAGCCAAGCTGTTTAAACGATTTGCTTATGATTGAGTCAATATGTGGCAAAAAAGAGAGCTTTATGTCCATTAAAACTCCTAAGTCACGTATTTGCTCAACTCGATGTAGTGTTTTATTTGCCAGTGTATAGTTGAAATTGATGACATTGTTTTTACGCGTGTAACTTATAACATGACATTTTTCATATATATTCTATTCATATATATATTTTTAGTATATATTTGAATTCAGAAGAATATCCCGAGATTACAACTGCCTGCTTTCTCTTTTCCACATAAGACTTTATCCAACGGAATAGATCACCGTGTATACCGAGTTGCCAAAGCTTTTTTAGCAAGGTATTGTGGCATATTTTATCAAAAACCTTGGCAAAATCAGCATACACGGCATCTACCTGGTATCCATCGTTCATAGCTTCAAATATTACTTCAGTAAAACTGAGTAAATTAGTTTCAACAGAACGACCTTTGTAAAAACCATGCTGGCTAGCAGAGATATGGCGGCGAACGACGTTCCAAAGTTGGTCTGTAACTATTTTTTCTAAAATTTTTCCGAAATGACTCAGTTTTGAAATGGGACGATATTTTTCAATGTCAGAACTAATTACACCTTTAGGTATCGGAGTTACCCATGCCTGCTTCCATATCTCCGGAACACAGCCTTCTTTCAATGATTTTGTAAATATAATAGTGATAGGTAATGTCAAAGATGAAGCGCATTTTTTTATAAATAGTGTAGGGATGGTATCAGGGCCTGCACCTTTATTTATGTCTATTGATTTTAAATATTTAAACACTAGGTCGGTATCTATTTCTATGGAGTGAATATCAATAACAGGGTCGAGTGGCGGTACAGAATTTTCTAAATCAAAAGATAATTCATTGGACTTTTCGAAGACTGAGTGAAAGTAATTGTTAAATAAATTACATATAAGCTGGCCATCCGAAACTGTGGATCCATTATAATTCATAGATTGGGGCAGTCCTTTATTAGAGGAAATTGATTTAATATATGTCCAGAAGTGTTTTGGATGTGTATTAATTTTTTGTTCAGAAAATGACATATGATTATTGTAACACTTCTGCGACATTTTCTCAGCGCGTTTACGGAAATTTTTAAAATTCTGATAATCTAAGGGGTTGTTATATAATTTCCACAATTTATGATATTTGCATTTTTCCCTCAAAAGTTTTGTTAACGCCCTATTTTGCCAGACTGGGGCCCTAGTTGAAGTACGAGCTCGATGCAAGGGAACCAATCTAGAAATTAACTCATTAATTACCTCATAAAATTTTGTTACACAATTTTCGGTATTTAAGTCTTGAAATAATTGAGGCCAATTTATCTTAAACAATTCCGTATTAATCATGTCATAATTAGCACATTTGAAGATATAAAAGGAGCGAGGTGCTGGTTCTAGCGAAACTGAGTAATTTAATTTTAATTCGAATAACAAAGACCTGTGATGTTTATCTTCGGCTGTAAGAGGGTGGTCGCAGGCAGTTACACTACAATCTGTATTGGAAAAAATAAGATCCAATATGCGATCATTTGAGTTAACAACTGAGTTGTACTGTTTTATGTGAGAAAAAGATATAAAATCGCTTAAAAGTTGAACTGCAAAGTTACCGCTACTAATTAAATTCATTACCTGCGAATCCGATTTTTCCCAGTTAGCATTAGAAATATTAAAATCGCCGGTAATTAAGAATAAATCATTAGGTCGATCTATCATAATTTGACCAACGATATCAAAAAAAGAGGCAAGTGTATCTTTAAAGCCAGGACCCTGAGGTAAGTAAAGACATACAATATTTAAGTGAGTCGACTTAGATGTAACCGCAGGCCCAAGCGTTGTGGTTACGTCATCGGTAAGCGGGATTGATACCCACAGGCAGTCCGAATGCGCCCGAGAGGGCACCGGCCAGTCGCGGCGGAGCGGGCGCAGTGCGGCGCGCACAGCTACAGCCGCTCCGCCGCCCAAGGTCGCCCCGCTCTCGGAGGCAGAACGATCGCAGCGAAATACACAATATCTTTCATCAAAAAATTCGCGGTCATAAAAATTTGAAGTAAGCCATGTCTCGGTAATACAAATAAAATCATATTCAGACTGAGACACATTTGTAAAGAAACTTTGCGATTTTGTGCGCAAACCCCTTACGTTCTGATAATAACCAGAAAAAACAACAGCCATTTTAAATTATAACAGAAAAAGTAATATAAATATGTTTAACAAAATACAGTAAACATAAGTAATTCTCGCAAACATGATGTAACGATAATAGAATGCAAAACATAAAGCAGAAAAACTTAGTTGCACCAATTACATGTGATAATAATAACAAACAGAATATTCGGTGAAAAAAATAGCTATTTTTAGTTTTCAGAATAACTAGGGTTTCATATAAATTAATTGTGCATGAAATAGTTATATCCAGGAGGGTAGACAACGATATAAAGAATGCGAATTTAATGGTGGGCTTTTTATATAGTAATAGACTTACGTATAAGTATATGACCAACGAAAACGACTTTTTCAAAGTAAACAGGCGCTTAAAATAATATAAAAATAGTCACTGCAGTTTTTTCAAATCACTTTCATCCTTAATTAATCGTACTTTACTTCCGTCGTTCTTACGCATGAAAATTTTGCAGTCACGGACCCACAGAAAAGAATAATTTAATTCTGATTTTAATTCTCTGGCACGTTTCAGGAGTAACTTATTAGTGGGGGTCAGATGATCAGATATATAGAGAGCAGAAGCAGGCCCGGTCATATTGATGTCGGTGGTGGTTAGCCCACGGCGCGCACGCACCGCCGCCAACAGCTGGTCCTTACGTATACGTTGAGTGAAACGTACAATAATAGCTGGCGGACGGTTTTGTTTCTGTGAATTATTTTCAATAGTTTGGTAACGCCGCACGCGGTGAATTGTATCCATGTCTCCGTCTGCTATAGGGAATCCAACTCGGGAACATATATTATGGAAAATGGTTTTTAAGTTTTCGCCCTTGGAAAAGGGTACACCCGATATCTCCACATTATTCATCATAGAATACTGACGGTTACTATTATTTTCTAACATCAAGGTTTTAATTTTCTCACTATCAACACTACCAGCTTTCTGTAAAATATCATCATTTTTTAACTCAATGGAAGATACACGGTTTGTAAGTTCTGACAATTCCACCTTTAATAGATTTTGATCCTGAATTAATGTCTCCGTCAGCGATGAAATGCTGCTTATGTGCTCCTTAATGTCGGTTAATATTTCCTGTCGCATTTTAATCATGTTTTCATTATGCGTATTGCTGAATGATTGCATAAGAGACATCATGTCCTTTCGGAAATCTGCAAGTTCTTGGGTCATACCACTACAGTTGTGTTCCTCTGGTTGCTTCCGCTTGCGTATAGTAACAACATCATCCTTAAAGTTGGAAAGATCAGGATTCGATCCAGTTCGCCGACTGGGGCTATTAGTAGATGATCGGAATATGCTCATGATTGCGTTGCGTTAAACAACTTTTTTATAACCACAACAATAGTAGATCACCACAGCCGTGAAGCGAGACGAAAAATAAGAACCCGTCTCCTTTACCCGAAGTGCGCGGGGAGCAGTGTTGCAGCGACGCCGCACACGAACCGGTGTAAACAATAGAAACACTTGGCAGCAAAAAGACAAATGACACAGTCTTCTAGTAAATAAAACTGAACCGTATTAGCATAGATTCTAGGTCGAACTTAGAATGCAAGAGAAATTAAATATTTTGCAAAACTATGAGAATGATTAGCACACGTCTGCTCTAAGCAACGGTCGCAACGTGATGTTGCGACCGTGTTAATATGGAAATTAGACAATAAACCTTAAGTACTTATCGAATCGAAAACAAGAAAACCCAAAATATGTTGGTAGAAAAAAATATATTTACGGAAATTAGCTTCCAACATCCAAAAATTTATAGGAAACATATAACAAACAACTAAATGACAGATCTACACTAGTGCCAAGGTGGCCCAGGCACCACACGCTCACTACACGCAGCGTGAAGGGACTCGTAACCTAAGGCCATCCAGCGGGCAGTATAGTTACCGCAGCGTATCCGCAGCGGGCAGGAGTCGGTCGGTAAGGCGCACCCCCTACAGAGCGCGGGCCACGCGCAGGCGCCGCACCACGCCCCGCTGCCGCTCACTACGCGCAGCGTGAACGGGAACTCGTAACCTAAGCTGTCGTCACTGGACAAGAGAGAAAATAATTGAAGAGCGTTAAGAATTTCGCGGGCATATTTCGCGATTCGACTATTAGGAGGCGTTCATTAATTACGTGAGGTGATTTTGGCAATCTACCGTTTCCAGAATCTGCCATTTAGCGAAAAAAGGAATTTTTCGACCTCCCTCCTTGGTGAGATGTCGTGAGATTTGGCTCGACCCCCTCACCCCCCATAAATCTCACTTGAGATTTTTCTAAACGCGTATTTTTTGTGTAGTGAGGATCAGTAACAGGTTTGAATCCTATAGTTTTATTGATATAATATAAAATCATATTAATAGCTATGAAACTTAGTAAAAGATTTTTTGAAATCCGTTTAGTAATGGTTGAGTTATTAAGGGTTTGAAGGAAATGCCAAACTCAATGCAATATGTGCTTTATCACGTACGGCATAAGGTTCGCGTTCGTCCCGATGACGTCATAAGGACCCCTTAAAATAACAGTGTTTTAGCATATTTTAGCTCGTATAACTTCTCAAAATTTCTTCACAGTTAATCATGTGATGTTTCTGATAAGCCACTAAACAAAAATCGTTACTGATCCTCATTACATTAATCTATGCTTGCTTTCTTTGCATTTATTTAAATTAACATTTTAGTCATATTTTGGTAAGAAAAATGATTAACTTAATTTAACCCAGTTTTCTCGCGAACCTGTTTCTGCAGAAAAATAATTTACGTGACGTTTGCAGAGACCCTCCTTTCCCTTATGTTAGATTGGCAGAGATTCGGCTCTACTCCCTCCTCCTCTGCCTCACGTAATTAAGGGACGCCCCCTTATAAGTTTATATAGCATTGGATTGGAAGTGATTGGTTATGCCGTCACTCGATCACCAACAAATTGTATAAAACTACGCACAAAAATATTATTCAACGTATTTATAATTTTGAAGTCGATGTTACAAATACTTCAATTTAATAGACTATACAGTTAGTCTGTTCAAAAGAAACTACTACCTATAATGCGATTTGATTGTATAAATACTTACGAGAAATATTCAAAATATACATTTACAATAAAGTATAACACTTACCAATCCGTAGCATGATTGGACTGATCGTGTGCCGGTGGTCTTGGACTGAGTAGCCTTGCGACCTGTACAAATAGACAGTATATATTTAACCATTTTTTAGTATAGCACAATTGTATATATAGTGGTGGCCAGATAATTAAGGACGCCAGGCGATTTTCATACAAACGAGGTAACTTTGTAGCCTTAGTTCTCCGCCAGGGATTGACCTAGCTGTGATCTGATGATGGCTATCCAGGGAGTGAATGGAGGAGATTCAGATCGCTCTACACAACTAACTGATCTGATCAGCATTCTAAGAGATATAAGGATGTGTTTAAAAATACCGCGAAATACGAATAAAAATGTATGGAAATCCTGAAACTAAAAACTCAGATCCTTATATATCTTAAAATGCTAATCAGATCAGTTGGGTGTGTATAGCGATCTGAATCTCCTCCATTCACTGCCTGGATGGCCATCATCAGGTCACAGCTAGGTCTAGGTAGGCTGACGGAGAACTATGGCTTCAAAGTTACCTCGTTTGTATGAAAATCAGCTGGTGTCCCTAATTATATGGCCACCACTATATATTTTTTAAATATAATATTTTATTTGTTCAGCCAAATATTTCACTCGTATTTTTTTAAATGACATTACACTCCCCAAGAGGGTGGTATAGTCACTGTGTGACTAAATCATCTAAAAAAATTTATGACACGACAGTTTGTACGTACGTACGCATGCACGGTGGGAAACGTCTCTCTACAAAGTTTTGGTATCTTTTGAAATTAATTAAATTTGAAAGTTTCAGTTGATAACAGAATGCTATAATATCACTTTGTGAAACTGTCAAACTTCATTTATTTTAGATTAATGATTTCAATCGATTTCAAACGAGAATTGTAAATTTTGTAACTTTGTTGCAATCAACTCTTGCAGAAATCAGTTACATTGCTGCTTTAGTAAAAACCAATTTGACAACTATCTTAAACAGCAATGATGACTCATCAGTCATCATTGCTGTTTAAGATAGTTGTCAAATTGGTTTTAACCTTAGTACCAACTAAGGTTAAAACCAATTTGAAACCAACAAAATCATGAATGATGACAACTAAGCAGCAATGTAACTGCAGTTTTTTCATTCGATTTTAATCGAGAAATGTTAGCAGGTAATCAGGGGGCGGAGAGCTGGTGTCAAATATCCAATTGAATAAAAGAGATTATCCTTTCCTTGCACAGTACCTGCGTCCACACAGCGGCGTACAAGTCGCGGCCGCTCATGCCGGCGCGCAGCCCCACCAGCAGCGGCACGCCGAACAGCGCCGGCTTGCAGCGCTGCGACGACAGGAAATACGCGTCCATGCGGCATTGCTTCCTGCGATCACGACGTTAATTTAAATCATTTGATTCCCGCAGTGAGGTGGTTCCACTCATGATTACAAGCAACTTTTTCTATGTGGCCAACTCTGACTTACCTATGTACAGCAACTAAATAATGTATCTTCCCAGCCAAGATTCCATCTTTAGGATCGTCCATCTTGCACATGTTCGACGGCGACGATCCAAATTTGACCTTAAGGCAAGGGCTGGAGGGTTTCAAATTCAGCGACTTGACACTGAGAGTCGGCGAGTCGTTCTCCTTCATTTGTTTGGACAGCGTTTTGCTTCTGTAGTCGTGGTTTTCTTGGCGGCCGTAGAATGTATTGGGCGGACTTTGGGACATGAGAATTTCCGAGCGCGATCTCTGAAAGCACACGCGAGTCGGTCACGCCGCGTATAGGCGATGCCGGCTTGTACCACTCGTTGTAGTAAGATGGGTGTTAAAATTCATTTTCACAAAAGTATAGTTATTGTTGTAAAATAAATTCATAATTACAGCTTTGTACAAAATTAAAACTAAGGAGCACAACTAATAACTTATTTTAGATCTGATAAAAATAAAAAAAATATATAAATTAGACTAAAAGGGAGGTACGCTAAAAAAGAGACGACATACTAGGACAGATTGTTTTAAGTAGTACAAACCAGCTCCCCCGGGCCCACACACAACACAAAATAGTTCCAACAATGTACACAGAGTACCTAGCACTACCAACACTCAAGTAGCCTACGTAGCATTGCAAACAAATTACGTTATGCACAGGGCTGTCAAAAAAAGTAAAAAAATATATTATTTTTTGATATCAAACATCTCGTTATGCTATGATTTGATACTCGTAATAATAAAGTGATACACTAAAGTCGATTTCGAATTCAAGGTCTCCTTTGCATATTAACTTTAAAATGCAAAGCAAATTTTAATTGACAATTATAGAACTCATTAAATTATATTGAAAATGTATTTATCAACTGTAGGACTATATTCCTTTAGCATAACAATTAATTGCTTTGCGTAAGTTAATTATCTAAAGAGATTTGGCATTTGTAATAAACTAAAGAGATTAAAAATGCTACTTGTGACAGCCCTGGGGGGGTATTACAACCTCTTAAAACTTGCCAGGTTTCTGAATTGCTATAGTTACATCTCTTTCTCGCTGTATAGCAAATAAAAGAGATAGATTGATAGCCAGTCAGAAAACTGCCAGGAAATAAGAGGTCCAACCTCTTAAAACTTGCCAGGTTTCTGAATTGCTATAGTTACATCTCTTTCTCGCTGTATAGCAAATAAAAGAGATAGATTGATAGCCAGTCAGAAAACTGCCAGGAAATAAGAGGTCATAATACGGCCCCTGGTCAAATGAGCGATATATAAACATAATGGATGATGATGTGTGGTGATGATTCTACTGTGCTTCTACATCAAGATGGGTGGAGAACTGAAACACTGTCCGTAACTACTATAAGTATATCGGTGACTTTGTGTTGTGGGAATGTGTATTCGAGAGGAGAATTCTTAAAAAAATTAGTAAATCTGAGGTAAATGCCTGAAGAAAACAAGTATAACCAGGCTTACGAATCAAAACATCAAGCACATACCTTTCAAATTGCAAGTCATATTTTAACATCATTTGAGCAATAATTGTGATGAAAAAAGTTTTTGAATGATCAAAATAATAACAATAATCTAAAATACATATTTGGATAAAATAGTCTTTATCAAATTATTAAATAAACAGAAATCTACACACATTATAACGTACATTTTAGGATTTACCTCCAACGATGTTGATCCAAGATACACTATATACAAATCACATGGACAAATATGTACAGGTTGCATCATAATAATATGTACAAGTTAATAACCGCTATACCATTCCATTTATAGAAGTATCTCTAATGAAACCTTCACCTATTTTAATTAAATTCACGTTTCCGATAACACATCGAAATATTAAGCACAACTTTAAAAAAATCTGACTTTGGATAAGAAAACTAGAATTAAAACATGTGGTGACAGCATTCAAATGTGATTTTTTAGGAATTAAATATGTGGTTCATAGTGTTTTATTTTAAATTAAACACTAATAAGGCTGTAGTTTTATGCGTATACAATAGTAATTATAAATACTTGTAGTCTTGTAACACCTAAGCCTTACGTTTTCAGAGATAAAATATTAGAGTAAAGAGATATTAGTAGTATTGATTAATTCATATTCTATACATATTTTTTTAGATAAAGTAATATTTAAAAGTTGTGCTAATATTTCAATGTTTATTGTTTCGGAATATGAATTCCTGTGGCACCACACTACGGCAGTGTTTAATGTTAATAGCTGTCTGATTTTTATTGCTAAGCTTATTACTGCTGCGTTGTTTAAAAGAAATCGAATTATCTCACTTTTTATTGGGTTTCTTCTTCTGCATTAAACCGGCAACAGAAATTGAATGATTACTTTAAAACAATATTTTAATGTTTTTGCCATAAAGAGGTAAGTGGTACTATACCCTAGATCAGGCATGGGCAAGCTTTGGCAAGTTGCGTGCCAAAATTTATATTAATGCAGTCACGGGCCATAGCAGTAAATTAAAAAAGCTGTTTTTTTATAGTGGTGTCCTTAATTGGACACCAGTCGATTTTTAAACAAACGAGATATCTTTGAAGCCTTGTTTCTCCGCCAAGGATTGACCTAGCTGTGATCTGATGATAGCTGTGAGGAGATTCAGATGGCTATACACACTCAACTGATCTGATCAACATTAAGCTAAGACATATAAGGGTAAGTTTAAAAAAACCGAGAAATTAGCATAATAATGTATGGGTATCCTAAAAGTAAAAACACTGATCCTTATATCTCTTAAAATGTGTATCAGATCAGTTGGGGGTGTATAGCGATCTGTATCTCCTCCATTCACTCCCTGGATGGCCATCATCAGATCACAGCTAAGTCAATCCTTAGCGGAGAACCGAGGCTTCAAAGTTACATCGTTTGTATGAAAATCGACTGGTGACTTTAATTATCTGGGCCGGACTTTGCCCATGCCTGTCCTATATAGTTTATGTACTTTCTATGAGTAGACGACATAAAATCAGATAGCTAGCATGTAATTTTAAAGTAAACGCCTTGTGTGAGAAATGAGTACAATAAGTATTTGAATTTGATACCTAGATTTAAAAAACTATAAATGACTAAGGTATGAATGAATACGAAATTATTTTTACATTGCACTTACGTTCAAATAAGATTTATAGAAGTAAGATCACTTTTCAATCATAGTTAAGAAAAGTTTGCATAAATTAATAACTTGAAACAAAACAATGAATAACATCTAACTTATAGAAATCATGATTTTTTAATAATGTTAATGTTATTGCACTCATTTGTAATTGTGTGTTGTGTATTTGGAATTAAGAGCGCGGATACAGCCATTTCCTCGGCCAATATAGTTTAACCCAACGCGCGTCCTAAGCGGCGGAGCATCTTTTGTTTTATTTATTTGTTTTTATTTTAATTTCATAGGAGAACATACAGTGACTTAATAGCTTTTTAAGTAATCAATACCGTTATTTGCCCGTGGTACTCCAGTCTAAAATGCCCTTGCCCACGAGCAAATATTTTAGCCCATGGAACACCCAAGTGGGTCAAAGGGGTGTACCTATGGGAAAATTAAATGGCCCGTGGTACCCCCCTAATCTTTCTTTAGGCAGAAAAATTAAATGGCCTGATCTTTCTTTAGGCAGATTGAAATGTTTGAGATGGGGTACAACGGATAATAAAAATATATTACAGTGCGAGTGAATCTATTTTTACGAAGGAGGCAAACACGCATGCACAAACACACACAAACCTACACACACACAAACACACATTCACACACACCTATCATGAGACAATATAATAAACTATTTCGAAATTCTCATTATTATTAGATTTCTTTTTCAAATCCGTTAAACTTAATATTTGTTTAAAATCATATTTTTTTTTTGTAACCATTTATATATTTTGTTTACAAAGTGTTGTTCCCGTAATTGGCTTATGTATTGTATAATTATACTTGCGTTAATGCTCTGTAAATGCTGTGGTAACAATGTTCAATAAATAAAATAAAAATATTTAGAAGGAGATTGTTATTCAGGGGGTTCCACGGGCAAAGGGGAACTTAGACTGGGGGGCCACGAGCAAGTATCGTTTTATACTGCGAAGCGTAAGGAAACGCGGACTGTCTTTAGCGCACGTTACAGAGCGCAATCTTGCACTCCGGACGTTCATACATGTCGAGTATTTGTTTCGTCCGCCGCGAATTCAAAATACAAGATGCTCCGTAACTCAACCCGCGCGCTAAGTGATTGTGTAATAATGAGTGAATGAGTGATTGAGCGAGTGTGCGCTAACCTTGAAGCAGAAGAGTGCGGGCATGCAGAGTGAGTTTGTCTGTCCGCCGCGCGGCACACTCACCTCCGCCCACTGGTGGTGAGCTTCCTCGCTCCACCCTGTATATGTCAGATGGATTATAACAAGGCAAATCAACTAAAAATACGACAATCATTATATTTTTTTGAATTTTTGGGTTTTTTGTCTACTGTGACTTTAGCTATGTGGTTATTACGGTGATGTTCCATTAAGAATACTCTAGATGTCCAGTCAGTCCCGAAATCGGCACCTCGAAATAGCGCCCCACTTCGAATGTGGGAGCTTATTTTGTACAAAGTATTATCTTCTTTGTTTGTAACTATTTAAAGTTGAATTTGGAAAAAATAATAATTTGTACTTACTCAGATAAAAATATTAATTTCGAACCGCTTTTAGTTTTGTCAGTCGGTGCCATATTTGCGTGCTGTTATTTTCATGAAGAGTTATCTAGCGTATTCTTGATCGAAGGATGAGATAAAAAACAATGTTTGTATCGAGTTTAGATAATGTATTTTAAAACTTAAGATTAGAGCGCGACATCGCATAGAATTTGTTTTAAAATAATTCATTAAATAAATACGAGACGCAGACTGTCGGTCTTTCGCTGCCTGCATCCAGTGGCTGTCCACGACCTTCACCAAATTGTCGTTTAACCTTTGTCGGGCGCCCACGGAGGATCATCCTGTGTTCGGTTGTGGTAACTCGTACGAGTACAACAAGCACGCTACATCTTAGACCACCTTCAGTTTACCAAGCAAGATGGTGGTCAAATGCTTGCCCAGTTAACAATAAAAAAAACTCGCAAGCACTGCCCGCTCTTCTTCCCTGGTAAACGCACGGCTTTATAGCTATGTATTCAATTATATTATTCTATGAACAATATAGTCGATAAGGTCGGTGGCGAGTTGAACTTTTGTCTAGTACATTATTTATGTAGATACTGTTACATACAGAATTTTCTTTCTGAAAATTTCTGTAGTGTTCGTGTACCTGTGTAAAAACTACCTCAGTTTGTAATTTTTAAGTTAACTTTTACTTTTATATGATGTTTGTGAGCTCAAGTTTTTCCAAATATCTTTTTTTAATACTATCTGTGGATTTTCTTTTATTAGCATTGGATTATCCATAGTCTTATTCATTAAGTTATTTGTCTGTTAATTTCCCAAATAAAATAAAATAAAGAAGTTTCGTTCCTACGTAACAGTGGAGCAATCGTAAGTCGTGAGGTTGGAACGACAACGTTACAGTGTTATATTACGAATTATACTGGGATTCTTTTGCTCGTCGTCGCCTATATATGGTGTTTGCCGCGTCCTCTATATGGTGATACACTCACCATCTCGATGGCTGTGTTCCAGCTCCAGCGGTGGCGGCAACTCGTACGCGTACAACTCGCACGCGCCTCCCACTCGCACATTAGCCGCGTCCTCTATATGATGGTACTCCTATCCCCCCACTCACCATCTCGATGGCTGTGTTCCAGCTCCAGCGGTGGCGGCAACTCGTACGCGTACAACTCGCACGCGCCTCCCACTCGCACATTAGCCGCGTCCTCTATATGATGGTACTCCTATCCCCCCACTCACCATCTCGATGGCTGTGTTCCAGCTCCAGCGGTGGCGGCAACTCGTATGCGTACAACTCGCACGCGCCTCCCACTCGCACTTTAGCCGCGTCCTCTATATGATGGTACTCCAATCCCCCCACTCACCATCTCGATGGCTGTGTTCCAGCTCCAGCGGTGGCGGCAACTCGTACGCGTACAACTCGCACGCGCCTCCCACTCGCACTTTAGCTGAGTCTTCTAGCACCCGTCCGATTGTAGCACCCGATAGTTCCACTAGCTGCATTCTATACGATAAATAAAACAAATACATTACTCCAGCCCCCCTTAGACCACTGAAATGGGATAATAAGATATAGCTGTATATCGCTTTTAACTGTCAAAAGACAATGGATTTTCACAGTTCGAGTGTCGATAAAACGCTATTAACGCGTTATATATGGTGTTTTGGTGGTCGCGGTAGCGGGTAGAGATAATTTACAGCCGTTTCTAATCACATATCCTTACGTTTTCTTTGGTTCAGTTTTTCTTTTCACTGTTTTATTTGTCACTGTCACTTACATCATTCAACTTTGAACTAACACTGTTTGTCTAGATCATTGGGTACAAATATTTAATCAACTTAGATAAAGTAGGAGGCCCACTTTTATTGGGGATGCATTAAGTTTAATGGTCATTAAATAAACGTATTTTCCGGTATTATTAAATTTTATTATCAAAGACAAAAAAGTCCAAAATATGTTCAAACAAAAAGATAAACTATTTCTGCAAAGGATAATAACTTTAATAAAATCTACTTACAAATTCGGAGCCAGCCCGCACAGTTCTGATATTTTCTGTTTGAGTTCTAAGTATGTCCCTTCAGAGTTCACTCGCACGCCGAACTTCACGGGCACCGAACCATCCAGTAAGATTACTGCAAACAAAGGAACCATGTAAAAATTATGTTTTTATAATCGTCTTTTATAGTGCGATTCAAACTTAATGGTGGCTCGGAACATCGCGCGAGACGATGCGCAGATACAATTTAAATGTAGCAGGTAGGAGAGGCGAGTGGTGGGGTGCGCATAATAGCTAACTTCACAACCTCCATTAAGTTGTAAAACGGACCACAGGCATTTTATTTCAATCTGCCCAGTTATGCATTGCGAAACCACCTTCAACGTTGAGTTTCTTATAGGAACAGCATCTCAAGTATGATCTCAAGATAGCTCTCAACGTTGCAAGGTATCAACGGTTTATAAATATGGGCCTAAATGCAGCAGCGACCGGCACTTAAACGTGGGCGGCTTGTAGCGTTCTGTTGCTGCATCTAACTTCAGGAAAACAGCTAAATTGTCAATTAACGATTCTACAAAAAGGTAATTAAAGATGTATTGTATCCTATATGTTACCTCTACACTCGCTCCGCACCGCACGTACGACTCCATAGGCAGCGGTAGCGACAGCATATTAAACGCGTCAAACCGCACCGATTCGCGCCCGACCGTACAACGAATACATCACAATATATTGACCACATTAAAGGGTGTTTCTATAAGGTAAGACCTCATAAACTGACCTCTACACTCTGTCCGCACGTACGACTCCATAGGCAGTGGTAGCGACAGCATATTAAACGCGTCGAACCGCACCGACTCGCGGCCGCACGTGTCGCACCGCACACGCGACTTCAGTTGCCCGTAGAATAGCTCCGTCATTATGGAGTTGTTGCGTGCTGTGTACGCTTCCCACGCTTCTGCTGCCACAACCTGTTAATACATTATCGTCTCTATTATTTGTCTATGATCAGCTCCCCTAGCCAAAGTAACATTTGCAAATTTTCGTTATCGCTTCGCTTCGAAACATTGGATTTGACGTTTTAAAATTCGATTGTTAACGAAACCTTATGTCAATCCCAAACATGTTTCGAAAGCGAAGCGATAACGAAGATTTGCCAATGTTACTTTGGCTAGGCCCTCAGGAGCCGCCCAATCGCGGTAATTCTGAACGATAAAACCAAAAACGTTACGTTGTCATTTAGGTTATATTTACCTAAAAATCTTTGGTTTAGCTTAATAATTTTCACTTAAATTGTCCCAGATTGTAATCCTGGACTCCTTAGGCAGAGTATTCAACAATTTTAACAAAACTAAAGCAGGGGGGTATCACTCCGCGCTTAAACTTTTATATTAGCCTACTGCTCGCGGCCCACTCCAAGAGGGCCATTGTCGAGGGATATCACCGCGCCGACCGAAACGCGCGGCGCGGCGCCGGCGTGTGCAAGCGACGAGAGCGCAGCGCGTGAACGTCACGAACGAAACGAGTCAGTCAAGCGCCGAATGCGAAACTGCATGCACTTCGTTTTTGATACTTAATTACTTACGTACCTACCTACCTACCAAAGTTTATTGTATTTTTTGTATACATATTTACATACTTAGTTGTATCGAAGTTCGAAATATGGCACCAGTAAAGAAAAAAGCAAAAAAATACTATTTTTTTTTCACCCATCCCATAACCGACCCTTGCAAAAGTTGCTTAACCTCCGCAATCGTTGGGCCAGGCGCTATACCACTGCGCCATCGAGCTTCTCTAACTACTTAGAAATACTTATTATTTATGCTCTTTAAATATGCTCAGCTCACCTATTAGGTAGATTTATTTTATTTTATAAGTAGGTACCTATTAGTAATTTCATTGTTTATTCATGGGCATAACGAATGTTTTCTATGATATCAGTAACTAGCGAGTAGCAACCCCGCAATGTGTCGGTTGAGACAGAGCTATGCGACAGAAAGAGACGCCTCTCTTTCTTCTTCGTAGGTGCATATAATTTTATCCACGCAGCGTTGTGCAGTTTGAAATTGTACTTTATTGCCGTGCAGCGAGAGTAGCTTATTATTTGATGGTCTTCGCGGGGACGGACTTCTGTACGTTAGTACTATTATATATTCTGTGACTAAAGCGAGTATTTTTCTGTAAACGAAACTAAACCGGTAACGATTTAGCTTTGGTTTTATCGTTGAAAATTAGCGCGATTAGGCCCCAGGGCTCTGTCACTACTGCGTCCTCAGCGAGGACAATATCGGCCGGGCTGTCCGTCGCGCTCTCGGAAGATTCACAGCATTTTACGATTCCCGCACTTTCATTTAAGTGTAAAAATAGTTATATCTCTTTCTCGCTGTATAGCAAATAAAAGAGACGCATTGATAGCCATTCAGAAAACTGGCAAGATCATTTAAGAATTGACATTATGAGAAGTTGACCAAATGCGAAGTTATCATTGTGAGAAGTGGACATTTCGAGAAGTTGTCTTTTTGCGAAGTTGACATTCTAAGAAGTTGACGTTATAAGAAATGTGCATTTTTTGTCCGGTTGACATTATGAGCTGAAAGGGTTTTAAGAGGTTGTAATACGGGGCCTGGTCCTCATGTAGAGTCCAGCACTAGTTTGCAGTATAGTATGCAGCAATAGCGTGCGGTATATTTTTAACCGGCTTCAAAAAAAAGGAGGTTCTCAGTTTGACCTGTATGTGTGTATAATTGTATGTTTGTCCGCGATATCTCGCGTTCGGCTGAACATATTTTGATGCGGTTTTCAGAAAAGTATTTCTTACACTTAGGAGAAGGTTTTAGTATTTTAACCGACTTCAAAAAAAGAAGGTTCTCAGTTTGACCCGTAAGTATGTATGTTGGTCCGCGATTATTATAAAACACGTTTAGTAAAGTGGGGCTGGAGGACAACTTTTTATATTCTAAAAGCCCCACCCGACTTCAATAGACGTGTTTTATTACAAAGATAATGCGTATCTAGTGATTTGAAGATTATTTCTTGCTTTTTAGAGGAAGCGTAGGCTTTTGAAGTCTTTTTTTGTTTTTTAAAACAATTTTTTATATAGTATAGTGTGAAGTATAGTGTCAAGAACAGTGTACAGTGTAGTACCTGGTCGGGGCGTCCGGCGGAGTCCTGCGGCGCGGGGGGAGGGTTCAGACTCGCGCGGGGGGCGCGGTTGAGGTCTTCATGTAAGGCATCTAATAACCACGCTAGTAGTTCTTGCGCGTCGTGTTGTCCGCCGCCGGCGAGCGCACGCGCATGTCTTGAAACGCACCAACGCACGCGCAGAGGGGCTACGGATCGTGCACTGCACGACCACACCTACGATAGTAACATTACACATTTTTTTAGTCGTCGAAATCTAAGAAGCCCTATTTGAACCTGTCATTTTAACTTAATAAGAGATGATAATAATTTTATTTTATTTTATTTATTTCCACTCTTACATGTCATATAAATCTAATCTAATAGAAATCACTAACGGAAATATCCGATTGTCACGACAAATCGATTTCGAACTATATGAGTATATAATCGTTTTGTTTTTTATTTCAAGTTTTTAAGTTTATAAAAGTAATAAAAGTAATGTAATTGTGTTCCATACCTGCCGTATGGAACACAAAGAAACCTCAGTTCCATAGTTTTTCACTTTTACCATAAGAGCCACAATTGACAATTTAGCTATTTCTTCGTCTGTTTATCATATTAGGTGAAACCAGTGCAACTTCTGTAAGCTTGTACTATTATCTATTCTGTGATAAAACCCTAACCTACATAAACTCGCATTGATCTAGATTAAAAGACAAAATCAATATAAAGTTGGATCAGAAAAAAACTTGTTAAAAAGATTTGCTTTTATTGACATTTGATTTTATTAAAAAAAAAAGTTCATTAATTTTTCTCAACATGGCAAAACTTTTATAAGCAATGCAAATTAACATTACGAACACCCTCAAAGCCACTCAGATTCAACCACTTGCTGCGTGTCCCCCCTGCATCTTCAAATTATCAGCAGAATTCATACTTATGTCGTGCTTGTAATAGCTTTAACTCGGCAACGCGTCAGGCGGACTTGGATCTTTTTGCGACAAGTGAAGCATCGATCAAGCGTATTATGAGTCTCAGTTTCTTCAATGCGACCTAATTGTGTAATTGTAAGATAATTAATTATTAAGATAGTGCTCGTTAAGTGTATTTTGCTTTATATTTGTGATGACCTATAATTGGCTTTCTGTTACTATTTAAGTTTTGTTTTATGTTATAGTAGCTGTTGGTCGTCCGAAATTAAATAAATAAAAATAAATAAATAAATAGTTACCTCCTTGCAAAGCTCGCCGAACCGCAGCGCAAGCGCACCGCGCGTGCCCAGCGGGTTAGTTGTGTTCACTTCGTAAAGATGCATACCCGAGTTGAAATACTGCGTTAGCGGGCCCGTGTTCCACACCTAAAGATATATCAAGCGTTAAAAAATTGTATAGTCATCGTCAAATCGATTCGGGCAGTCGAAATATTCATTTACTTGGAAAACATCTAAAGAAATCGGAAATATCGATACAATGCTCTCATCTTTACGTCCAATTCTTAACTATGGAGACCAAACACGTGTTTGCGTAGTGTAGTGTATAGAATCCCTAATACATGACACGTGATGCCGCAAATTGTGAACTAACCGGTGGTGTGGGGTGAGTGAATCGAGCGCATAATGGAGAGAAAATTCGCTTGTCGCTTAGTCGTTCGCTGCTTCTCTAGCCTCGCTCTGTGATACAGTTTTGTTCGTGTAAGTAAGCGTATCTGTTTTGAGAATATACAGGGTTATTTGTAAAACACCAACAACCTCGCAGGAGTAGATTACCAACATCATAAACAACAACATTTGTTCTACGACTTCGTTAAAATTCAAAATAATTTATTCAGTCTAGGCTGTTACAAGCACTTGTGAATGTCAAAGAAGCTACGCCATCGGTTCGCAAACCCTGAGCGGGAGACCTTGTAAGATAGATGATAATGTAAGATAGATGATGACCTTGTAAGTAAGATGTTAGATTTTACTTTCATACAAAAAAAATCGGCGGCGCGCGGATCGCCTGGTGCGCGCGACTCGCCCGCCCGCCCCGCCGCCATCCATAGACGTAAAAAGTGTCGAACAAAATTCAATTTTGGTGAATGTATTGAGTTATGATAAAAGTCGTAGAACAAATGTTGTTGTTTATGATGTTGGTAATCAACTCCTGCGAGGTTGTTAGTGTTTTACAAATAACCCTGCATAGCGTAACATATATACATAATGCGAAGAGGAGATGAAAGTCTCGAAAAGCTGGTCGGAAGGCAAGAGGGCCCGAGGTCGTTCGCCATCCAGATGGTCTGACCAAGTAACAGTAGCAACCTCCTCAAGCAAATTCCATCAAGCAGTGAGAGCAACTATGGACCGAGACCGATGGAGGCAAATCGTAAAAGCAGCCGGTGATCACGATCCTCAGTTATGAGGGAAGGATTTAGAGAGAGCGTATTTGCACTGTTTTGAATAGTGTAATGGTGTGTAGTGCCTCTCACCGACTGCAGCGCGGCGTTCATGAAGCAGGTGTTGCCGAGGTTGTGCAGCCCCGTGGCGCCCGCCATGTGCGGCGCCACTAGCGTCTCGCGACGTTCTGTAGCGCGGGAACCACTGCGCAAATACATTGCAAGTTAACGTTTTAACGTTTGTAGTGCTAAGGCAGGCCTCCTTTACTCGCTCGTCGGTCGCGCGATAAGCACCTACGCCGCCGTACAAGCAAGGCATCTTACTGCCCAAGTAGGTATTGTCTCTTTATAATAGTAACAGTGTCGAATCGACATTACTGTGCCGTGTACGGATGTCTAAATCAAAAAACCAATAAACAATTGTCGTTTTTTACATTATGATATAAGCTACGCAGTTCATTTAAAAGAAGACAACCCTAACGTTGCGTCGTCAGAAAAGAACACGCGATACAAAGAGAGGCAACTACTAGGTGAATAACTTTAGGCCATTAGCGCTGCGCAACCTGAATTGCACTTTATTGTGTTGGAGCTAAAGTCGCTATTTATTTAAATGACTTTGCGGAGTGCTGCTTCTGTACTTGTACTATTAGTTATTCTGTGGCTAAGGATTTGGCCTACAAAATCTTTATAGCCTTTTTCTTCAAAACATATTTTCTAGCATGTCGTTTAGTTTAATGGACTTTTATTGCGAAAAGTGGCCACTTTTCAATCTTCGCGAGCTACTTCAACTAAAGATTTAAGAAATATTCATTTGGTATACCTAAGGGCCCCAATCTCTTCAGGCCACGTAAGATCAGGGTTCCGTCTCTCCAGCAGCAGCCGCGGCCGATCTCCCAGCCTCAGTTCCTGCAAAGTCGGTCGCTCGTCGTCCAGTAGTACAGTGTTAGCCCCTAAAGCCCAGAGACGAACGTCTTCGCGTGCCAACCCTAGCGCGGCGCAGAGGAACTCTGTCACCTATGAAAGACATAAAAATCTAGAATAACTTTGTATTGTAGTTATTTTAAAATAGATTACTAGAACTTTGAGTAGTGATGATGTCTTATAGAACGCATCAGCCTGCACTTTTTTCTATCTTGTCTTTGAGTAATAAATAACATTAAAATTTAAACGAGTGACTAGTCAGTCAAGTCAACTTAAATTATGTAGTATTTGACACAGAATCAAGCATCGTAATAAAGTCTATGTTATAAATAAAAAAGGAAATTTTGAGTAGTAGGCTCTGTGCAAGTATTGTTGACATTGACACCGCATTTTAGCTATTTTCAAAGAATAAAAAGTACTGAATACAACAAAAATGGTCCTTCGTGCCGTATACCCTACCTGTTTGACAGTAACAATGCCACGCCTCTCACCCCCACGCCTATTGTTAACGCCCCCGCCCATGCTGTTTAGATGAGCTGTACCATAATGAAAGGAAAAGCTTTCACTACGCCACCTATTGGATATAAAAAAACCCAAAACAAATGGTCCTTCAAGCCGTATACCCTACCTGTATGACAGTAGCATGCCGTGAGAAGGCGGCGGTACAGACGAGGAGCCTTTCCGCCGCTCCGCGATACCCTTCAGCCACCACCACGCCAACTATCAGATATAAGCTACTTCTAAAATGGTCCTTCGGGCCGTATACGCTACCTGTTTGACAGTGGCAAGTCTCGAGAAGGCGGCGGTATAAGCGAGATGCCTCTCCGGCGCGCCGCAATACCCGCCAGCCGCCGCCACGCCCCCCGCCCCCACGCCCACTGTTAGCGCCCCCGCCCCCACGCCCATACTGCTTAGACCTGCTGTGACAACAGGTGAATGAAGAATCGCTTCAAACATAAAAGTTAGGTCTAGAACACTGGGAGATGATTTTCTGGCGCGTGATATGCATGACATAAATTCGTCGAAAAAGTCAAGAAATTGTAGAGATTGCAAATTCTTGATTTGTAATGTCGAAAATCGCTGAGAATATTTTTTTTTCGCTGCAATAGAGATTTTAGTGACATTTTAATAGATATTTGTGATTAAAGATCATTTTAAATTCGAGATAATATGTCGCAGTACGTGACTTTTGTGTTGTCGAATGACGTCATTGGTTTTTTGCGCTTATTTTACTTGTCAGCTAAAAGACGTCATAATAGGTAGCAGGGTAAAAGAAATGACGATAAAACTACTCGCTTGATTTAAATGAAACAAAAACTCTAGTATTTTTTCACACAAACCGTTTTTTATACAAATAAAAATATTATTGTCTAAATGAATTAAATTACGGTTTACGGTTTTAACAGTAAAATAATTTCAATACTAAACAACCAATACTTACTTTGCGTGCTGGGTACGTGCCTTAAAATCTTCAATTCCAGGGGATATAGTTCTAGTTCCACATCAGAGTTCGGGGGTCGTATCACCTAAAATTAATATAAATATTAATACTCTTATATACAGGGTGTCCCAAAACTTTGCCACAAGGAGGTAAAGTACCATAAATATTGAAGATAGGAAATTTTACTGAAAGAAGACTTCATTTTGTTGCTACGCAATATTTTGGTTAAACCGGATTTAAACTTGCTCTCCATTTATTAATAAGGTCATTGGACTCTCTGATCATCAATATTTATGTTTCTAATAACAGTACTGATTTATAAAATTAGGCTGCTTTCTTAGATAGAATATCTGAGATTCGTTTTCATTCTATAATCAAATGTCTTTTGACTCATGACGAAAACAAAAAAAATGCCACTTCCTTGTTCTTTGTAACAGAGGGCAACAGCGTTTTCCGATAAAAATAATTCAACACTGCGATATTTTCTTGAGCATGGAACAAAAAATAAGGTCTACTGATAAATACCTAAGTATAATGGTAAGCCCTGACTTTCAAAATAAATGCACAAATATTTATCTTGATCACGCGAACGAAGTCGTGGGCAAAAGCTAGTGGACTATAAAGGGTGTAAAAAGACCCTCAACGAAGCCAAAGTCCACGCATTCAAACCATCATCAGGATCATTTTTGTCTTTTAGACTATACGTGGGAAATCAATAGCTATGAAGTTACTGAAGGTCAAAGTAAAAAAAAAAACAAAAGTTTTACGAAAACTCCAAATTTTTGTCCAAAGAAACATCAAAATTTTAAGTATTTCGTAACAACCAATGGCTTCAAAACGTCATCAATCAATGTATCTCATCGCACGTAAACAAAAGTACCATAAATAAAAAAATAAATTTTTCTTAATTAACTAAGTATTTAGATAAGGAAATTTCATTGACTGTCATAGAAAAATAAGTAATACAGAGCGGAGTCCCTTGGCACAGGCATTTTTTTGCTTAAAAGGGGGCTTCAAAAATTATTGTTATTCATTTTCACATTTTACACCGTGTATAATGAACCGTTTGTGATGTGCTCACCTGCCGGGGCAGCGGCTCGGGTCCGCCGTACCAGAGCGCGAGCGCGCGCCACAACGCGTCCGGTACTAGCTCGAAGTCCCGGTGCTGCGCGAGGGTTATGTCGCGGCGCAAGTGCCCGCCCTCGCCCGTCAGTGTCCGCACCTAAGGAATACCATGGTACAATAATACCTATATACTGCGCCAGGCAACAAACTAAAATCTGCGGAACAAGCATTCCGCTCAAAAAAAATAGCACCACACAAAAATAGGGATGTTGACTAATGAATAAAATAACGAAATACTAATAAAAATCGTAAACATATTAAACTTTTAGAGTAGCTTGTATACCTCTTGGTTTTATATATTGCATATTATTTGTTTTATGACCCTTCAAAGTTGGGTGGACAAGTCCATTTAAAAAGTATAAAATTTATTAAAATAAATGATACCTTTAATTAGTCCGTAAAATGTATAGCAAATTTGTCGAAGAAACCATTTTGATAAACAAATCCTATGCGTTGCATACAAACTTGCACGGCGTGACGTCATAACGTGGAAGCCATTAGTATGGAGCGTTTTTGATCGAGTCCATTTGTGTGCATTTCACACTGTGATATCTCGGGCAGTTTTCATGCTAGCGAATTAATTCTTTTACCAATGTTTCTTTTTTTGAGAGGTAATTTATGTAACATAAAATAAAAAAAATAGTCAACATCCCTATTACAATCAAGAGGGCAGGGCTAAAAATGCTGGCATTTAGTTATGCAGCACAAAGCAACTAAACACTGGTTATATAATAGCGACCATAATCTGTAATACTCATAGGATATGTTCTATACTTAAACGAAAAATATTTAATACTTATGATACGTGGTGCTATTTTTTTATATTTATTTGTAATTACGCTTAGTTTTAGTTCGCTATTAATTAGCATTCCGAGAGACAAGGGTCACGTAGGTGACACTGTGTTACCATTACCAGCCATGTGAAATCAAACTGACCTGACTGACCTGATCTGACTTGACCTGACCTGACCATTACCTGTACTGTAACAGTTCTATAATACTATGAGTATTTATTAAAAATTACGTTCATTCATCTTTTTAGCTTGAACTGATTCGTTTGTTATGAGAAGCAAATCACAATTGAAATAAAAATATTAGACAATATCACAGACATTGCTCTGATTCCAAAGTAAGTAGCTAAAGCACTTGTGTTATGGAAATCAGAGACAACGGTGAAACTACAAACACCCAGATCAGAGCCAATATAGAAAAGTTCGATATCCTAAATTGACCTAACCGGGGATCGAACCCGGAACCTCACAGATGGCGACACCTCGAAAACCGGTGTGTACAAACACTACAAACCACTCGACCACGGAGGTCGTTATAATAAATGCATTATAATAATTTTGAAATGAGTGATGTGATGTGACAGAAAAACACCTTCATTCTTTGTTTGTTACCATAAAGTGGCAACTAGATAGTGACGTAAGCAAGTGTAAGCAAATGTCATCCCGGAATGCCAGACCTTGATTTCTTGGATCAGTATAAGTTTTTATGAAAATAAGAAACAGAGGTTGTCCCTGTAGCATGACAAGCTCTAAAGAAGCTTTATCTGCAAAATGCCAATAAATACAAGTACACAAAGTTAAGGGGCCATAATAGGAAAACATGGTTTGCACGGCCCATATTTTTATAAAGAAAACGTAAAGTTGTAGCCACAAAAAAAAACATACGACAAGCTAAAGAGATTATCTAGTACTTACAAGTATTAAATTGCGTATAAACCTCACAGATGGTTGTAAAAAAAATCAGAATATCATCAAAAGCGCTTGTCGCGGGCCATATTTTTGGCGTAAATAATAGCGGAAACTTATTGAATTCTACATCAAAATACACTTTAACGTACTGAGCAGTTGCTCCAATAACTTTTTTTTAAGAAAGATAATTGTGCTAACGATTATGATGAAAAAACAACGAAAAACATCGAAAAAGTGCAGAAGTGAGATTATTTTCCATACTCTTTACACATAAAGAAAAAGACAGAGACAAGTGATTTCGCGTAACGGAGCCTTAAAGCTAACAATAGACGTCGGTCGATTGTTGTCTCACCAATCATAGAAGATTACTGGCGAGCACTCTCCCGTGGAGGCAATAGGCGCCATTGGCGATTGTGTGGATGCTCGCACAATGATCGTGACGATAAGAGACGACGACATCGACGAAGACGACTCGTCATTTATCGTAATAAGTCGTACCTTGAGCGGGTTGTGCGCTCGCAGGCGCTTGTTGTCGATAGGTCCGGGGTGCGTGGGCGGGCGGTGGGCAGCGGCGCTGCTTACGCCGCTGCTGCTCGCGCTACCGAGCGATGCAGTTTCCGCTCGCCATAGAAGCGAGCCCATTGACTCTGCACACATATAAACATCGATAAAATTACAATAATAGTGTCCAATAGAGATGCAATGCTTTTAAAACAATATAAGAATTTATAATTCAAATAACATTTGACTTCGCCTTCAAACTTGGACTAAAACTAGCCAACTTAAATGGCTTCTATAAAGTTTGATGTCACTATGGATCTTCCTGTCAAATTCCCCTTAATACTACGCAAAATGTTCTTTAAATATCCAAAGGTTTAACCATATGCCAAAATCGACAGTGTCACGGTGCTCATACTGTAAGTACTAGAACTGGCTTACGTGACGTCACTCACCGGTAGTTGCTGGTGAAGCTCTCGTCACAAACTATCGCCTCGTCGATGCGTCGCGGCGTGGTGCGGCAGCAGCCGTCGTTGGCGCCCCACTACTCCGCCCCGATCAGGTACCAGAACTGACCCACGTGACGTCACTCACCGGTAGAGTTGCTGGTGAAGCTCTCGTCACAAACTATAGCCTCGTCGATGTGTCGCGGCGTGGTGCGGCAGCAGCCGTCGTTGGCGCCCGCGGTGTACGCCAGCCACGCGCCCCACCACTCCGCCCCGATCAGGTACCAGAATTGACCCACTGAGTACCCGCGCTGGACCTCTCGCCTCAGCCATCCTAGGACTGCAAACAACAAATTATTCATTTACTTTATCTGCGTTCACTATATCTAGGGAACCTTTGAACAAGATAAAAAAGCTACAAAGGAATGGTGCTATTCATTGCATAAAGCGCCATCCCTTTCTAACTGTGAGCAGAGATTGGAGTTTGAGTTTTATTTTATTTTATTTTTATTTTATTTTATGAGTTTGATTGTTATACGAGGCTTAATCTGTCTACCAATCAAAACTCATCCAATCCCAGCTGTTTAGGCGGAAGAGGTAACACACACACACACACACACACATAAACTTTCGCATTTATAACATTAGCAGGATTGTAGAAAACTATTAAATTTACTCTCTCGTAAAACTTAAAAGCAAGTCTATTTCAAAAACACACATGTTTTTCAACTCGAATTAAATATTTCTTAACACAAATCTAAATAACGAAGTTGAATATCAGCACACGATATAACGAGCATTGCACTGTCCATTCAAATCGTTTTCATGTCGATATTTTCTGGCCAACACAAAGCTGTCTTTATGAAATACCAAAGAATCAAGTTAGTTTTATTAAAAAAGATTTACTTTTAAAATAATTAAGTTATTTCAACAAAAACATAATAATTTTACAATTGGTTTTTTAATTTTAAGTTAATAGAAAGTGTGTGTGTGTGTGTGAAATGTGAGGAACTGAGGCAGGGTCTTGATTGGCCCGTAGATATTGGGTTATTTGTATTGTCTTTGTTTTGTACATTCGTGATTTTTAAACATGTTTAAAATAGGCTATTCTGTATTCTTTTATGTTTTTCTTTTTTCATTTTATTATGTTTTTGTTGTGTGATGTGTGTTTCAATAAATTATTCATTCATTCATTCAAATGTGTTTTCTGGGCAAGCTCGCTCCATCGTAGACCCCGTCTTTGCTTTCGGGCTAGACTGAGGTCAAATGCAAACCCATAAATTATAAAAAAGGAATTTTATGTTTCTAGATTGTATTGTAGTACAGTTGTTTTATCTCACGAGTTCGGATCGGGGACGAATGTTGTTATGCGTGCACATGCACATTATGTTAGTGTGCGTAATACGTGAGCGTGCACGTGCAGACGCACACTTAAACAAAGTGCATGTGCACGCCTAACAACATTCATAGCCGAACCGAACTTCTGAGATAAAACAACTGTAAAATAGCAGTAGATACATTATACAAATAAACGTCAAACAGCCAATACGTATGTACTCAATTATTTATGTATTATAATAAAACATTGTCATTTTCAAAGTTAATTTATTCGAAAAACCTTGAAAAGAAAAATATATTCTGGCAAAAGCTGTCGCTCTCGTGGCATGTGTAAAAACTACTAAAACAATGAGATGTCATAAGTATGACAATGAAGTTATTTTATGACTGTAAAAGAATGAGATTTGAATTAGAACCGATTATCGTAATAAAACGTTTGAAGGTCTCTGCCCACTACACCGTACCATACCATGACCGTGCTTGAGACGTATCAGGCAAAAAAAAACTTTGTATTGAAAAGTATGATACTATTCCGACTAGACTGCCGAATCGCAGCGTCAACAAACCGGTCCCACGGAAGACCAGCGCTGGTCGCAGACCAGCATTATGCTGAGTTGGGACCGTTTTGAGACAAATAGTGTTTAAGTTTTATTGTACTACTGTATTGTTTTATTGTGTGTCTCAAATAAACTATTTTTCTTTCTTTCTTTCTAGACCGTTCCGTCACCGGCCATTCACTTATCACTTATCATACAAAGAATATTTTTTGCCTGACAAGTTCTTAGCACGGCCATGGTATGGTACAGTGTAGTGGCAGAGATCTTTATGCCGAATCATAAAGAATGTGTTATATTTTATCATTGTTATAATTATCTTATACACTTTATGTTACGGGGCGTAAATATCAATGGAAATGTTTGCTAATTTTCCACAGACATCTGCAGTAGACATGTCTTTATTTGGTGTGATAAGAATAAGTTTTTGTTAAAATCAACTCGCTGATAGGGTTGGCAGTTTTGTTATGCAAATTCGGTCTTGACAGGTGCAGATATTTTAACTAAATAAACAAAAGATTATCATCTAAACGTGTTACATCAAATACCATAAAACTGGTCCGGTAGGCATGGGACCCTGAAATCGCGAAAAAAAACAACTATTTCATACATTTTAGTATTTTCGTTATTAATTTTTGTATGACACAGCTACTTTTTTTTCGCGATTTCAGAGTTAATCCCATAGTAAAAGTTGTTCTGTTTGATGGTCCCTATCTACCATACTCGGCATTAGGGGTATTTTTGTAACACGCTGTATAACCAGGGCTCTGTCACTCCGCACGCGAGTCTGAAGCGCTCGGCGTCCTCTGAGTGGACAGATTTCATACATCAGAAAAGATAAGACCTACGCGATAGAAAGAGAGGCAACTACTAAGTGAATGTTTTGGAGCGTAGGGAGCGCTGTGCGACCTGAATTGCACTTTATTGTGTCGGAGCAAGAGTCGCAATTTATTTAAACGATTTTGCGGAGTGCAACTTCTGTACGCTAGTGCTATTATTTATTCTGTGGTATAACTTTAAGGACTGATTTTTCAATCCTCAGATAACAGACAGCAGTAAGTTAAATTATTAACCAAATAAAATAAACACCATCAACACGTTTGACATACAAGCTAATGACAAACATTTTCAATTTGGCGGTTTAATGTGTTATCAAGCTAATAAATTGTATATAGGCCTAGGCATTGAAAAATCAGCCCTGAATCAGTGTGTTAAGATATGGATAACTTTTCCATATGTTTACCCATTTAAATATATTGTCCCATTTGTGGTACATTAAGTATAAAAAATATTCCGCTCAAAAATTGGCACAACATGAAAATTACAACTAAGTGGATGGAGACAAAATGGAAATGGAATCAAAAATAACAAAAAATACATAAAATATTTCAAAATGGTCTAAATTGGTACAGGAAATCCGACCTCCGTGGTCGAGTGGTTTGCACGCCGGTTTTCAAGGTGTCGCCATCTCTGAGGTCCCGGGTTCGATCCCCGGCTGGGTCAATGTAGAAAATGAACTTTTCTATATTGACTCAGGTCTGGGTGTTTGTGATACCACCGTTGTCTCTGATTTCCATAACACAAGCGCTTTAGCTACTTACTTTGGAATCGGAGCAATGTATGTGATGTTTTTAAATTTGAGATTTTTGCATTCACAATGCTATTTTTACACAATACTAAATAATATACTAGAAAAAATACGACTCGCACCAGATGTTGTCAAAAAAAAAAAATACTTACATCAAAGTATGTTACCGATCATAATTTATTTTCGCAGGTGTCGACAGCCCTACCACTAAACATGTCAAGTGAGTTGTGACACCGCTACTTACAGATAAGGATAATGTTTACTCTCGTATTACAATAATTCTGAATGCGCGCTAATTATAGCACGAGCACTTAATTGTTGTGCCCCTATCGTTTTCAAGGTTACGAACAAGAAAAACATTGCACATTACTTTGTTATTACGGTCAATCTTAGTTATGTAAGCGTCTTTCTTAACGCACAACGGGATAGTGCTTGGCCTTCACCTCACCTGATGTTAAGTGTACTGTTTTAATGTTTCTAGCAGACTTTTATACTCCTTGATTGTGGTCTTATTGTATGGTATCTACAAATGAAATGAGGGATGGATGAGGGCTCAGTGAAAACAGCATATAAAATTTTTCAAATGACAAATAAAGGATGTGAGTATATCTCGGTCTCTAATAGGGATGTTGACTATTTTTTTTATTTTATGTTACATAAATTACCTCTCAAAAAAAAAACATTGGTAAAAGAATTAATTCGCTAGCATGAAAACTGCCCGAGATATCACAGTGTGAAATGCACACAAATGGACTCGATCAAAAACGCTCCATACTAATGGCTTGCACGTTATGACGTCACGCCGTGCTAGTCTGTATGCAACGCATAGGAAATTTGTTCAGCAGCTATATTAAATATTGTGTTTATCAAAATGGTTTCTTAGACAAATTTGCTATACATTTTACGGACTAATTAAAGGTATCATTTATTTTAATAAATTTTATACTTTTTAAATGGACTTGTCCACCCAACTTTGAAGGGTCATAAAACAAATAATATGCAATATATAAAACCAAGAGGTACACAAGCTACTCTAAAAGTTTAATATTTTTACGATTTTTATTAGTATTTCGTTATTTTATTCATTAGTCAACATCCCTATTGGCGCTTATGTAATGTGCGCCGCCGACAGTCGCTCACACTTCCACTTTTACTTGACGCTAGGCTTGGCTGCACCCGTATAATTAAATGTAGATAACGATCACGGTTCTCTTAACAATACTAGAAAAATGGCAATTATTTTACTTTTGTTTTGTAATAAATGGTGCTTTTATTTATTAATAGCACTCTTGAATAGTAGATGACTGCAGCGATCTAAAATCTATGGAATAAGCATTCCGCTCAAAAATTGGCACCACATAAAAATTACAACTAAGTAGATGGAGATAAAAATGCTGCCATTTTTAAGCAATATTTGTTTCACAATCCATGGATTTTAGTTCACTGGATGACTGTAAGCTGTAAGTGCTTAAAGTCATATACTTATCTTCGCAACTCTCCACGCTCCCGCAACTCTCTCTCCAGGGGTACAGTGACGTCACTCACCGATGTCGCGCTCCTGGTGCGTGCACTGCGGCCGCAGCCCCAGCACGATGTGGCACACCTCCACCACCAGCTCCAGGAATGGCGTCACTAGAGCGTCCGCACTCTCCACGCTCCAGATCAGGAAGTCTTCTTGAGTTAGGGCCATTTCCCCAACGGTTGTTGATTCTTCTTGGTTTTGCTGTCAGAAGAAAATATAATATGATATTGATTATCTAACATAATTATTTTAATTATTTGGGGAAACTATTACAGTTTATTTTTATTAAAACTTATTTTATTATTATTTTACTTATAATAAAAGATAAGTACTGTTATTTTTAAACGACTATGTCAGATAACACACAAACGCCCAAAAGTATGTTTTGCGACCTTGAACCTCTCTGCAGTCAAACCCAGAATTGCAGGAAGTAAGGTGGACTTTAAACGAGTTGGTTAGCTTAGGGCTTGGAAAATATAGCATTTCATCCCCATTAAGTCAAATATGCATTTTAAGGGCAATATTGAAGTACCGCTTGTGGTGTAGTTGTTCGCCCACCTGTATAAGACGCAAGGGTTCGATTCCTAGGAGGGGAGTACATTTATACTCGGTTCGGTTGGTGGTAGAGGGCCTGTTTCAAGTCCGTCTGATTATCTACCTAAGTCTGACGCCATAGCAACAATTTAACATTGTTATGTTCTGGCAGTTAGAGGAAAAATAGCAAGTTCCTCTGTGGTTGAGGATTCCGGGTGTAGTGCGCTTCACCTTCGTCTTTTAGTCACTTAACATCAGGAGATGAAGGGCAAGCGCTCACCCGATGTGGATAAAAAACGACCAGTTTCCAACTTTGTGTAAAAAAAAAGTAAAATCAATTTTACTTTCAACAGCTAAATATCTTTGTCGAGATAGAGATAATCGGCATAATGAATTACGTTTGTGCTAAAACCGCGTGAAATTGTATTGTTCAAGCGTGATGCAACAGCCGTCTCTAACGCGCACGCCTTCCGCAGGGTCAAGGCGCAACGACGCCATACTACACAAAACACTATTGTCACAAGATATAAAAAGAGTCAGAAGAGCAGCTCCGATTTTTTTTGTATGCACGCACTCATACACTGTTTTTACGGGCAATCTCGTTTATAGTTTGGCCTCAAAGGCTGTACCGCGCCTTGGATAACGATAGACGAGAGAGAGAAAGGGGAGAGAAAGTGCGGTACGTGCGAGAGGGAAAAAAAGGAGGCTGTGCTATGCCGCGCTCCTACCCAAGGCAAGGCACTGCACTTGCGGTCAAACTATAAGCCAGGCAATTTTTTGGGAGGCGGAGTTTCTAGCAGAACAGAACAAATGACGAAGTATTTCGAAAACGTTCAGAGCAGCGCTTCTGAAAAAAACTATTTTTTATGCTATTATTATACAATGGTTTAAAACTTGTATTACAAGTAGGCATAACTCATAAATAGTAAAAAAAACAATGTCATGTCTCGAATTAATGACGTTAACTGACATAAACAAAACATGTCGTGTAAGCACTGGTAGAATGATAGAAACTACGGTGTAATGTAAGGTGTGAAGTACATTTTCTTCTTCGAGCAATAAAATAGCTCGGCAGTTAGACGAGACAAGAAAATTTTATGCAATTCAGGCTTTCGTCGCGCTTGAACATTGTATTAAGTCCTTAATAAGAAGACTTCCTCTTTATAATAACCTTGCGTTCATTTCCATCAAGTCACATTCACTGACTACTTGACTTATGATGATTTGCCCTTAAAGTCTGACATAGTTATATAACAAAACCTAGGAATAAATGAAATATATTTTTTTAAACCAATTTATTTACATTCAAAGCTTAGCGGCATCAACTAGTTAGATATGCAAGATACGAGTCAAAATACATTGACGTTATTTACACAGTATGTCCTTTAGATTTGGTATTTTTGATCTATCCGCCGTAAATAGAAATTGATTTTAATAATATTGTAGCACCAGCTTTCTTGTCTGAGGTGCTTCGGGTGAGTAGATTTTTTCTAGTATTTATTTATCTGAACATAAAAATAGCATTGTGAAATCCAAAAAAATCTTATGATATCACAATCAAACACAAAGTGATATGTCAGCCGTTCTTTGTGACGTCAACAGTTTTAGTCACATATGTGACTGGAGGAAATATTTTACTTTCCCCAACGAGTCATCAGTTGACATTATTTAACGTCACATTAAGAGTCACAATAACGCAGTTACCTGTAGCATTCAAGTAAAGTTATTCTGTATCTTTTGTTTCAAACACATAAAGGAATAAACCAGTTGGTAGTAGCATAAGCGACTTATGCAATAAGAAACAATAGTAAATCAGTTTTATTATCGTGTCGTATACGTAGTTTCTATCATTCTAGATTGTATTTCCACGTTAATATTTAAATTGTTCTAGAGTTATAGTTCTATGAACTTGAAGGAAATTATGATATTACTTATAGATATTTTAAAGTTGCACGATAAGCATTATAATAATATCGAGTAAGGTTTTATACCTAAGAGTGACGGAAGTAACAAAAAATAACACAATTCTAAACCAGTCACAATAGTTCGTAAGTTAATACTGTACCACACTAACTATAATTATCATCCGATTATTAAGTTACCTATTAACAACACTCAGCAATGGACGTGACACGTACAATGGACGTAGGAACATTAATACCAAAGACCTTAACCTTGACATAAACACTTTGTTTTAGTTTGTTTAGAAAATCTTACGTCGTTGACAATGATTTTCTCTCCTATTCCTAGCTGGAACATAGGTTTCCTGGTCTCCTTAGGAAAGGCTACCAGCTTATAATCCAAAACCATAACACTTTTTTTAGGTTTTCTAAGAATTCTTACCTGATTGACAACGATTTCCTCTCCTTCCCTAGGCCCTAGCTGGAACATGGGTTTCCTGGTCTCCTTAGGAAGGGCTACCAGCTTATCTCTCAAGTCAATCAAAGTGTTCTCCGGGTCGAATCCCTTCTCCAGTTCAGGGTAAGTGTCAGGTGTGGATGCGCGGGAGCCCTGCAGCTTGAGTGCCTCGTTGGCCACCGTGCATAGAACCTCCACCATGTTTAGCAGTTCTTTTCTGTTGAGGACCCCGTCGCGGTCCATATCGAAGATCTTGAAGCAGACTGCAAAAGATTTAACAATTAGCATTCAATTTTTTTCGGCTAGTTTTGGCATTGCAATGTCAATCGTTATATTAAAATGATTATGAGGCTCCATCTTTCAAAATAAATATTCAACGATTTTTTTTACACTACTCGTGTAATACCTGCACTGCAAGTCCTTATATCTAGTAAAAATATCGAAGACTCCTCTCTATCGTTCTGGGTATATGTCCGACTCCTTTACACTGCAAGCGACGCGTCTTTGGAACGGTCTCCCCGATTCTATTAGAAGAGCTCCCAGTAAGTTTTCTTTCAAGAAACAAGTTCATGCGCACCTGTTGGAGGGCTTATGTCCGTGATGTGGAAGGGTCTACGTCACTACTTATCTAAACTCGGCATTTGGTGTATATAATATATTATATGTAAGTATATAATATATATATTTATCTATTTATTGAAATGTAAGTATATATAATTCTGTAGATATATATTTATTGGTGTGCATCAATGTATTTTCATCATCATTCTTCTTTATTTGTGCCGCACTCGCGTTTATCTGTTTACTGTTGGTTGACTGGTAGATAATGCTATTAGCATTAAGTCCGCCATTTGTACCCTACTCTATGTATTTGTACAATAAAGATTTATAAATAAATAAATAAAAATAAGATCTTGAAGGTTTTTTTTAAGCACAACGGGGTAGTGCTTGGCCTTTACCTCACCTGATGGTAAGTGATGATAAGGCCGAAGGTGGAAGCGCACTACACCCGGAATCCTCATTACTGAGGAACTGGCTATCTTACACTGCCGGAACACAACAATTTTTAAATTGTTGATATGGCGTCAGACTTCGGTAAGATGGTGGTAGCTAGCCAGGCGGACTTGAAATAAGCCCTACCACCAACCAAACCGAGTACAAATTGTACCCCCCTGGGAATCGAGCCCGGGACCCTTGCGTCTTACACGGGTGGGCGAACCACTAGACCACAGAGGCGGTTAAAATTAGCTTAGCATTTTATTAATTAGCTTTCTTTCAAAGAGGTTAATTTAATTTTTTTCGGCTACTTTTGGATTGCAATGTCAATCGATATATCAAACTGATTATGAAGCTCTAATATTCCTTTTTTTCCTTTATCAGTGTAAATTTAAAAAAAAGGTAATAAAAAAATATTGAACCACCATAACTCCATCTTTGTCCTTCTGTTAAAACCAGGGATTGATAACGTTATTTTTAAATGTAACGTTATTTCTTACTTTTTTTACCGTTACTTTTAACATTAACATTATGTCAATAAATAACGTTACTTTAGATAACGTTATATTGAAATTAAAGATATTTCAGTAAATAACGTTAATTTTAACGTTATTTCTTACTTTTTTTACCATTACTTTAAAATTAACGTTATTCCAATTAATATCGTTACTTTTTTACCGATAATTTTACCGGTACTATTTTACCGGTAAGGTTTAACGCTATATTTAACAATAATTTTAACGTTATTCTTACCGGTAAATTTACCGATACAATGCTTTAACGTTATTTTTATGTATCGTTATTTTTTTAACGGTATTTCAATCCCTGGTTAAAACACGAAAAAAGATAGCAACCGGTTTAAAGTTCGCTTTGATTTCAAGTTGGCGAGCCAAAATCGAGCTCAATATAAATCTTTTAAATAAGATAGCAAATAGTCTGGAGATATGTGTCTAAGGAGAAAGTACGGGCAAGTTATATTTTCAGAACACTGCGACATTGGTGATAAGGCGTGATAGCTTATCAGCGCTGTAACAATACTCTCGATTAATTATTTGCCCTATTACATGAAACTGCTATAAACGATACATAATTGTGATTGAATTATCGTTGCTGAGAACTTTGGTATTTTATGGTTGCTGATGATCTTCAGCTTGGCCTTCACCTCACTAAGGCTGAAGGTGGAAGCGCACTACACCCAGAATCATCATCACTGACGAACTGGCTATCTTACCTTTAACTGCCGGAACATAACAATTTTAAATTGGTGTTATGGCGTCAGACTTAGATAAGATGGTGGTAGCTAGCCAGGCGGACTTGAAATAAGCCCTACCACCAACAAAACCAAGTACAAATTGAACCCCCATGGAATTGAACCCGGGTCTCCTGCGTCATACAGTCGAGTGCGAACATAAAGTCTTAAATATTATATTATTTACCGATTACGAAATGAGCGTGTGCCAGTATTTTACTATTATATGTTTTGCATGACAGTGAGTGGTGCAACTGTAATCATATTATACGTGTAGACATAATTGCATCGTGTTGGCTAATGGTTTTCTCCTTCTATAAAAACTGTTTATAACTGAGCTAGAGAATGCATACAATTATCTTTCTGGTGCAATCGCTTACATAGCCACTTACAATGCGATTAATTTGACAATGTCGGTGGTTTTCGGCAACTTTACATGAGAATGCATGGTGCGTGCGCACAGAGACAGACCTTATTGTACCACCACAAGCGCTCTGAAGTTAGTTATCGTGTACATACATTGTAAGATTTCCCATTGTATTACCTAGGGACAACTAACTCATTTACCTACTTATATAGGTATTAGAAAGAAATAATAATATTATGTCTGCGGCAACTTTTGTTTTAATACAGGGAAATATCTACCTAGTTTATCTTTAGTAGACCTTTCTCAATGTGAATAGATTGTCATTGAGCATAAACTACTGTCTGATTATAGGATTAGTCAGAAGTTCATTGACCTACTTATTCTGTATTAATTAAATGACCACATCGTACGGCTCTGCTACTGCCAGTAAAAAAAATGCATGGTCTCGAAATTGAAGAGCATGTTAATATTATTCTAGTGATTTAGAATACAGGTTGTCCCTCTAAATATGGTCGAGCCAAAGTAGAGCAGCAATACCAACAACTTGTATTATCGGGGGGACCCATATCGAATCGCGAAAAAAAATCATATAAACATTTCATACAAAGTAGACATACGTAGTAGTTGAGGATCTCGGTGGAGCAGTGGTTTAGCGCCTGGCCCAGCGATTGCGGAGATTAAGCAACTTTCCCAAGTCGGTCATGGGATGGGTGACCAAAAATTTATTATCTCGAGCTCCTCCGTGCTTCGGTAGTAGGCACGTTAAGCCGTTGGTCCCGGGTGCATTGCAGTCGTTAACACCCACCAATTCGCATTGGTCCCGCGTGGTGGGTTATGGCCCATCCTCCTTATCCACCCATTAGGAAGGAAGCAGTAGGGACATTAAAAATGGCTTATGACTGATCATAAGCCATTTTTAATGTCAAATCGCGAAAAATTCGTACTTGTCTGAACAAGTACGAATTTTTCGCGATTTGACGTCAGCCACCACCACAGTACACACTTGGAAGTAATGTCAGTGGCGTGGGTGTTAGTAGAGAGGAAGAGCGAAATCATGTTAATTTGAGACTGCAGGGTCACGCAGATGTTACTACATTGAAAATTACCAACACGTTAACAATCTAACAATATAAACGTGTAGACATCTTAGAACCACAGGGTAAACAAACATCTTCTGACAGAATAGAACTACCTATGCCACATTGGTCATTCTTTTTAATCATTTATTATTTTAGGAGGGTTTTTCCTCATGTAAATGCCACCCTCATAGTTCTAACAAAAAAACTACAAATAAATAAGTTAAACTATTAACATCTACGGTTGAGAGCAACCTCAACAACCTATACAATCTGACAGCATTTTCAGAGCACGGCACAGCTCCGCTAGAATACCGTTTTTGTCCAGGGTGGTGATGTGTAATAGAAATCATTAAGTGTGTAATGTAATATAATATAGAATTATGGTGTGTACATTTCATTGCTCGTGACTGTCTTTTTTTTTAGATGACGAATGATAGTAGTCACCTAACTCTGTCAGATATTTATAGCGAAAAAATACAGATAACAGTTTGTAACAGGCTGGCTAAACAGCAAACGAGAAATAACGCCTTTACCTTTTGCCGTTGGTGACAGCGGCAACTACATAAAGTTACACAGAAAAACAAACAGAACAGTAATCACAGAAAAAACAATACTGACGTACTCATAGTTATATAAATTTTTATGATATAAACGTGCAACTAGGTACTTCGTTGGACTTTAGAGGGAATATAAAAAGTAGATTTTAAAATCAACTACGTGCTATGAATTTTTTTTTACGTTAAAAAAATTATGTTATCTGTAAACGCTGAAAAATAAGCTGCTCTATTAGCTACCTGCTAACAACTAGTCGCTGCATAGATAAAATCTAATCATGTTTTCGTAAGTGATTGTGTCATATTGTAATGCGAACCCAGTGATAGTATATTAGTAAATTAGGACAAAGGATATTTATCGCCTGATCAACAGTAAACAACATTGCTTATGTAGCCAAGACATAGTTTGTTAAACTGTTAACCAATGTTGAGATGGGACGTTTATAGTGCACAATAAGTACACCTTTTTAAACCGACTTCTCAAACGTCGCGTATATTTTTTATTTTTCTTTTTACAGTAGCACAGCATAGTAGATAGATCAGTGCATTCGTCAAAACAAAATTTGACAAAGATAAGGTGACTATTTGTGGGCCCAATTCATTGTAAAATAGAAGTATGTATGCTTCTCTGGACAGATTGTATGGAGCCATATAGAAGCTATATTAGATCTGAATGCTATCCGCAAGTTTAAGCATAACAAAAGATATTTATTACTAATAAGGCCAATTGAAATTAAATAATAAGGCCAATTTGGAAGAGTTTAGTAAACTTTTCAAAATTGGCCTTATTATTTCGAATTTCGATCCTATTCTAACAGCGATTTTTTATAATACTTAGCTAATATTAAAATATAATATTAACCTTGTGTTCAAGGCAGCAGAACCCCTTTTCTATTGAAGTATCGACCAAGTTAAATAACTTTAAGCGGTAATTTTAGGAATAGACCGCTATCAGAATGGTAGTCAATTTGCATGCGAATATCGCTGATAAGCTGATAGTGCGATAAAACTGCAACAATCATATTGCGGATCTGCAGTTTAGCATAAGCTATTAACTAGATTTATCATGTTATTATTACTTACTTAAAATTAACAAAAAAATTACTATCTTCACTAACGGAAATGGGGTTATTATGAGCTATTTGGCGGCATTGGGATTTTGATTATACCTTGCCAAATAAAGCGCGCACTTATTACATTATGTTATTATAACGAGAAATAATATTCAGTTCTTGGATTGACAATTCGATGAATACATTTGTGTGTGTAATGGACTATTAACATTAACTCAGAGACGAGGCTGAAGTGAGAGTAGAAACTGGCACTTTTTATTATAGATAAAATCGTTAAGAAATATCGATATAGCATTATCTATTGCCATCGTCGATGACCCTAGGAAACTTAAAACGGAAATAAAAATTAACGGTTCCGTCTGACCGACGACGACGCGACGACCAACAGGCGCGGTGAGCATTGAGCTATTTTGAATACCGCAGCAGTTCCTACTCTGTTTTTTATTAATTATCATCTGAATCCTATCGATAATTTATCTGAGAATATTATCTTAGATAAGTATTATGACGTGTAACGGTTCATTGTTAATTCTCACGAGTAGTGTTATTCCACGCGGAGAGTCAAAGGCGGAAACTAGTGTTTATTCTAGCACCAACCAGACAGACAGACAGAGCGATCCGATACTTATATATACTAGGCGTACTAGCTATAGCCAGGGCTTGTACTATTATGTATTTTGTGGCTAGGGTTGCTTTTTCTTTTTAAGGAACATTATCATTTTTACATTATCATTAAATGCATGGTGGTAACTCTTAAAAAAAAAACCGGCCAAGTGCGTGTCGGGCCACGCGCCGTAGGGTTCCGTAGTTACCTTATATACCATACCATATTTAATACCACTATCTTTTTGTCTGTAAAAATAACTTTGTTTTTCAGTGTTGGTATGAATGACAAAGTTATATTTGAGGTTTTGGAAAATATGATATATCTCGAAAACTAATTACTATATCTCGTTCAATCCAATTTTCAGTGAAAGTTTTTATTAAGATCTATAGCATATATATTTTTTTAGATTTTTCACTCACCTATTTCAAAAGTTAGAGGGGGGGGACACACATTTTACCACTTTGGCAGTGTTTATCTTTCAAACGGTTGACTTTGAGAAAAAATTGTCTTAGGAACCTCAATGTCATTTTTGAAGACCTATCTATAGACGTATGGGTATGAAGAAAAATTTTTTTTTCAGTTTCAGTTCCATGTATGGGGAGCCCCCCCTTAATCTTTATTTTTTTATTTTTGTGTTAAAATCGTTAAGCGGTTAACCGTTAACAGAATACATCTGCTAAGTTTCAACTGTATAATCTTAATACTTTCGGATTAAAATGGCTGTGACATACGGACGGACAGACAGACAGACAAAAATGACGAATCTATAAGGGTTCCGTTTTTTGCCACTTTGGCTACGGAACCCTATAAGGGTTCCGTTTTTTGCCATTTTGGCTACGGAACCCTAAAAAGGATATTGCGCATTGCGCACCATGATTCGGTTTTACCTTAGTTTATTTACGTGATGTAAGTAGTAAAAGAATTAAGTTACTTTTTGAATAAGTACCTACCCACCCCACCTAACCTAGTTCTCATTGCTACTGTTAGTACTGTTACGTGTCTAACAATTATTACTGTTATAATAATTGAACTGATTATGTAAAATGAAAATAGTGAACTAAACTTCGACTAAGTACATAATATTATGTCACAACAACAACCAACAACAAAAAATCCATTTCATTGAAATACGCTGTTTGTCTGGCTGTACAAATTTATTATAATCAAGCATCGTCGTATTTATTTCCATGTTTGGTAAACATTTATCAAGTGGAGTGGGGAAATTTCCTATTATACACATGTTGAGATACCCTTATTTTTAATTATAAGTATTTAGAAAGAGGCCATAAATCTGTGGTGTTGCCATACATGTGAAAACCTTGTGTCCCAGTGGTATTGTTAATTAGAGTAAGAGGAATTTCCTTGATACATATTATTCAAGGTGGTTTTTTAGTTATTTTCATAGACTTGTTTTCCTCATTTTGCAGTTGCAACTGACGCTTATAGGTGTCAATAGTTTCTTACGCATAACTGCCCATTGTCAAAGTTAATTTTCCTCAAGGTGTATTTTCATACAGCATAACACTATTCATGTTTACCTCAACTCAACCATCTTACCTAAGCCTGATGCCATAACGACAATTAAAAAATTGTTGTGTTCCGGCAGTTAGAGGTAAGATAGCCAGGGGCCTAATTGCTTAATTTCAAAATCTATCGCAATCGCTTTCATTTGACAGATGGATGTGACACATTGATGCATTTCTTTGGTAAGTTTTTATTTATGCCAAAAAGAAGCATCAATTGGTTACATCTTGAAAGCGATTGCGATAGATTTTGAAATTAGACAATAGAAAGGCAGTTCCTCAGTGGTGAGGATTCCGGGTGTAGTGTGCTTGCTCTTTCGGCCGGGGCCACTTTCAGGTGAGGTGAAGGTTAAGCAAAGCACTATCCCTAAGTAACTTACTGCCGTACTCAGAGACGTCAATTAAATTTAATGCGTCATTTAATATCGTGTCATCTTATACTATCACTATGGAAAAGAAAGAGATAGCACCAATTTTAATGAAGCATTGCTGTAAGTGTGAATAAAAAGTAATAAAGTAAATCTTAATTTCTTGTCAGAAAGACAGGCGGAAAAGACAAATAGATCTGTTTAAAGCGCCACCTCAGAGTTTAATATTACGTCTCTAAACACTGACAGTAAAGTCCGATTTCATTTGGCAAAAATAGTTAAGTATTGTCTTGAAACCGTTTACTGGGTGTAGTAAACAATATAATTATTGGTATTTTCTGAATTATTACAAAAGGTTTGCAGTTTAGCATTTTTTTAATACGATATTTAGAGCAATAGGATAATCTAGGCCAAGTGATACGATTTGTCATAAAACGCTTAAATGTTATCTTTGTAGTACTATTATATATTGTGTCTCTGGTGAGATAGCAAATCAAATACTACATAATAATATACAGACGGAATTTGCCGCAAATTGTATCAACATCTAGTTATTTAGTTACAACTTAGACTTTTATTATTTTTATTACATTCGTAAGTAATACATACAACTTTATAATCTCTTTGCCTATATGCAATCAATCAGACCTTCTAACATTCGGATAATTTTGCTAATTCAAGTCGCATCTCGCACGCAATCCGTAATAAACAGCATCCAAAAAAAGTATCTACTGAACCTCAAAAAATAGAGATCACGGCTCGCGCATATTTGAACCATAAACAAGAAAATCTTGCACAACTGCACAAGCCATAGTGTTACTAGCACAACTGCATTTGGCAGCCAACAAAAGCATGTACTAATCAATAACAGTGTTAAACTTGTTTCAAGTTATATGGCGAGTTCTTTAAGAAGTATCTACTAGACTTATTTTATTAATATAAAAACTCACATTTAAGTCTTTCAGTGCGAGGCCCGCGGCAGGCAGCACTAAGGCCGCAACACAGCTCCTTAAAGTCCACATGTCCGTCCCTGTTCTCATCGAAGGCGAGCACAGCGCCGGCCACGGCCGCGCGCGGCAGCGGCGGCGACAGCAGCGGCGTGAGGCTCTCCGCGTCGAGCTGGCCCGTCGGCGCGGCGTTGCGGAGCGACCAGAAACATTTCTCCAGCTCTATTATATCCTGAAATGAGTTACTAGTTTAACAAGACCTGCATAAAACAGTCTTTTAAGACCTGCCCCCTACTCTCGACGGGATCGAGTTCACATCAGGATAGAATTAACGTCAAAAATCTGTTATTATAGGACATTGAAAACGGTTTCCTTCCATAGTTTCCGTAGAACCGTTTTGATGTTTACTCGATTCGAACTCGTTTTCAATCACGTCGGGAGTGACCCCTCTATACATATTTATTTAAGTTTTGTAAGGCTAGCAATACACAATTATCAAAGTGGCAATCATAACAATAAAAACTAATAATATAATAATAATTGATAACTACTTATGCTCAAAGCATTGAAGAAAACCAGCTCAAAAATTTTAATGTTTTGATGATAAGTATACGAAAATCTACAATTAAACTATCAATGCTCATATTTTGTTTATCTGTAAATTGCTTCACTATTTTGTTTAATCTATGATAGAGTAGCACTTTGAAAAGGAAGATTCTTAGAAGTCTTTATCAATTAGAGCAGATTTAATTAATGATAAATACCAATTGATGGCACCATATGAATATTTTATCATCAACTTTCTTCCTACCGCGTCTTCGTCTGCATAGACATTCAAAAATTCCTGGGGAATCTTAAGCCAGGATACAGGATAAAAAGTATCCAGTGCAATAAACTATTCTGTGCGCCCATCCAAATCCGTTCTGTCGTTTCTGCGCGATACTGTCACATTTATAAGATCTTGTTATATGCTTTTCCACTAGAAAACATGTTTCCATTAAATGTTGACTGTATAAATTCTTTGATACATCATTATGAAATCAATAAAAAAAGTTAATAAAATTCAAATACTGATAGCTTTTCTTATCTTTGATAGCTAGAACAGTTTTGATATCAAAACAAATAATAATTATAGTATTCAACTTTTATATTAAAAAGTCAAAGAAAACTATTTATTCTGTGGCAAACCATGAACATTACACTCTTTTTATTATTAAACATCATAATATTTCATAAAAATGTAAGTCAACATTTCAAACATAAAAAATTTACTTTAATAGAAATAACACTATTTATATTCCATTGTTTATTTGCATTTGCTTGATTTAGATGACTTGAAGCAGGAAGATAATTCATCGTATCTATATTTATAAAATCGTAAACTGAATGACTGACTGACTGATCTATCAACGCACAGCCTAAACCGCTGGGTCTAGAGACTCCAAATTTGGCACGTAGGTTCCTTATGAGGTCTAGGGGTGCACTAAGAAAGGGTTTTTCAAAATTCATCCCCTAAGAGGGTAAAAAAGGGGATCAAAGTTTGTATGAAAGTCCCTCAGTTTTGAAGCTAGGATCTTCAAATTTTGTGATTAGACTGACCATTAAAAATAAATAAATACGGGTCTCAGCGTTTTTCAAAATTCTACCCCCGAAGGGGTCAAAAGGGGGATGAAGTTGTGTATTGATGAAAATCCATAATTTTTGAAGTAAAAATCGCTAAATTTATAATTTAGGCTTATGGATAGAAATCTAACGCAACGTATATTGTTATTGTTAGTATTTGAACCCCTATTGGGATGAAATGGGGGTGAAAAGGGGTAAAAAAACCCCAAAAAATAGATATGGATGTCGTTATTGGGGTTTTCTGGAATGACGATTGCAAAAATGACATGTATTTTGAAGTCCAACACGGTGGACATGATTTGACTTCTAAAGGGGTGAAAATGGGGTTCAAATTTTGTATGGAAAAATAATGTAAAATAGACATTACAACTTTAAACTTCGTTGGAGCACATCTAAAAATAAATAGGCAAATATATATTTTGTAATTTTGAAAATCAACCACTTAGGGGTAAATGGGGTGAGTTAACATAAAAATCAATATGGATGTCGTTCTTGAGGTTTTATGGGATGGTGATTGCGAAAATGAGATTTATTTTGAAGTCCAACACGGTGGACATGATTTAACCCCTAAAAGGGTGAAAATGGGGTTCAAATTTTGTATGGAAAAATAATATAAAATAGACATTACAACTTTAAAATTCGTAGGAGCATGTCTAAAAATAAATAGGCAAACACATATTTTGTTATTTTGAAAATCCTCCCTTAAGGTGTAAATGGGGTAAGTAAACATGAAAATCGATGTGGATATCGTTCTTGAGGTTTCATGGGATGGTGGTTGCGAAAATGCGGTTGGGGACGGGGACGGGGACGGGGACGGGGACGGGGACGGGGACGGGCACGGGCACGGGCACGGGCACGGGCACGGGAACGGGAACGGGAACGGGAACGGGAACGGGAACGGGAACGGGAACGGGAACGGGAACGGGAACGGGAACGGGAACGGGAACGGGAACGGGAACGGGAACGGGAACGGGAACGGGAACGGGAACGGGAACGGGAACGGGAACGGGAACGGGAACGGGAACGGGACGGGACAGGAACGGGAACGGGAAGCCACGTGCGAAACCCGCCACACGCGGCAAATGTCTTGCCTCGCCAGTTAGCGCCCTTGGTAGGAACCCGCCTAAATGCGTAAAAATGGCTGGTCAGATCCTGGTTGAAGGTTCCCTAAGGATTTTGAAGGTTCCCTAAGGATTTTCTCTAATATCCACGCGGACGAAGTCGCGGGCAGAAGCTAGTTGTTTATAAATGTTTAAAGTATTGAATCGGTATGATAAAAACATAAATGATAGATGAATGTCCTATTATTTAACTAGATTCTGCATTTCACAACCAGACAGAATATACACAGTCATCCTGAACTGTGGTAATCTTTAAGTAATTTTCCCTAACTTGCTTCATCTGTAAATTTCCTTATAGCAGTACATGACTACACCTAGTTAACACCCAGGTAATTAGGTACCTGAAATAATGTTGGTTGGGAAAAATTATTGAATTTTTGTTAAGAATCATATTTTAACTTATTATGTATGAGAACAATAACAGAATCAGATATTTGGATAAAATTTTATATAACTCAAAAGTGTTAACATTATTACAACTTTATCGAAATTGATATCAATTACAAACTTCTACCAATTTTATATACTTACAATAAAATTATTTCACTTGTTATAAATTACTGTTTGGATAGGGCCTTGAAACAAAATGGAGATAAGAATTTAAGATTACAAATATTGTTTGGTACTATCTGAATGTGAAATTCTAGTTGTATCTTGTGCAAACATTAAAGTGTAAACAAAACTTGTGAGAGCTACTGAAAATCTTAAGATAATTATTATTTTCCCAAATTACTATGTAGTTCTAAAGAACATATTTATTAGACTACTCTCAATGTTAAGAGCTATCTTGAGACCATACCTGCGATGCTGTTTCTATAAGAAGAGCATTTCAAGTATGATCTCAAGATACCTCCCAATGTTGAGAGTGTTTTATAAATATGGGCCTAAAAATATTTAGAAGATATAAAATTTAGTAGAATACACATAAAGAAAGTAATCTTACCCTCTCTTCTAAATGTGTAACACCAGCTAAACTTTGGTAAAAAGTTGGAGTTTCCAAGTCCTGAACGACATGCCCTCCTCCAGACAGCAGCCACTGGGACAGCACTGTGGCATCTTTGTGTATCAACAGCCATGATCGAAACTGTTCAAATGTCACTTTCTCTCCAGGTCCAAAAAGACTAAGCAGTATTTCTGCTGTCCTTTGAGCACCGGTGACTGGCAGAGAAGTGTTCTCCAAGTGAAGAGATCTAGCAAAATCCCTTTTATAGATGTAAGTTCCATTATCACTCTGATTGTTTACATACAGTGTCCACAAAAACCTAAAATAACATCACTATTAGACAATATTACTCTTCCTAAAACTTACAAAGTGAGTGAAGAGTTAATCTTACTTGATTTTCTCTTCAAGGTTTCCCTTGGTGAGCACCACTATTCCACATAGTAAGTCTCTGAAGGCGATGCCTCGTTTGGTCCCCCCGCAGGCCTGGTAGAGCCACTCAGCTACCTCGTAGGGTACCCCATCACATAAAACTTCGTGGACGAATGCTTCCAAACTTAAGGATGTACCATTGGTGCCGGCACATCTCTTGAACGCCTCACGAATCCGTCTCAACTCACTATCAGACACTGTAAATAATATGATACGAGTGAATAGATATTCATCATAATGTAACAACGCACTTGCACCAACATTTTCATAAGGACACACCTCGCTTTACTGCATCTTCATAGGATATGAAACTAGGTTTTGAGTCTTTTGCACCCATATTCACGTACACGTAATGATCATAACATTTTTAGGCGTAATAAACACAAAGAAACAAAAATTAATACAGCTGACAGCTCACGTCGTCGTATGATCTGCAGCCATATTGAATTTTTCATCTGTCATCAATGTCATCTGGATATAATGTTGCCACATAAAATAAAAGCAATAGAGCATCGCTGCATGACTGCGGTCCGCATAGCGATAATATCGATATTAGCGTAATAACAGCCGGTCCGCATGAATGTTAGCGCGTTTACAATATCTAGCGTGACGTCTTGGGGCTTACCATCAGCAAATAAGAAACCGTTCAGTTCAAAAGCAGGCCTTAAACAGGACTGCTTAAGGCCAGCTTTCATAATAACCGTTGAGGTCATAGTACGAAAAAGTAAGGCAGTTCTGTAAAAGTCCTATATGCCTAGCATGGCCGATTTATATTGCGTGATATAGCGTTTTATCACGTTTAACTGTCAAAAAGACAAAAGAATTTGACAGTGTCGATAAAATGCTATTTCACGCGATATAAATCGGTCATGCTAGGCAGGCTGATCGGCTTAAGAATGGTTTCTTATTTGCTGATGGTAAGCCCCTAGATATCTTGTTTATCTTTCATATTTGCTTTGGCTGTATGGTGCAAATGAGTCTTTGCCTTTTCTGCTCGAAGCGGACTCTTCATTTACTTAAAAAAATTAAATGCTATCCTGCTCTATACAATTTTATAAGAAGCACTATAGAAGACATATAAGTATGAAGACTGAAAACTTTAAAACAAGCTGTATTTTGAAAATAAACTCTGAAGTCATGGCTGTATGGCGCAAATGAGCCTTTGCCTTTTCTGCTCGAAGCGGAAAAAATTAACCAAAAAAAAAAAAAAAACATAGGTATTTGCCTGCTGCTCGTGTTGTTTACGTTTTGTTGTATTTTCATTATTTTGCAATTATCCTATTAAAATATTCATCAAAATTGTTGTGTCGTGTTTATCTTATACAGTCAAATGGTGATGGGAATATCTGTGCATCCATAAAACGCGCTCTTTAGTTTTATCAGATTTCAATGTCCGTCTCTTTGTGTGTGTTGAGAGTGGAGATTGACGAAGATCTACCAGAAATGGGGGATAATCCTTCAGAAATTGGTGAGCTTGAATGTAATATAGAAATAGAAATATCTTTATTTGGACATACACAACGAATACACAACTTGAAAGTACATAAAAGAGGCAAATCACAAAATGCCATTGTGCAACGTTGTGATGCCAAAACTGTTCTCAGCTCAACTCAGTGTATGCAGCAAGCTAGGCCTGCTGCACTGGTGTGGTATTCCGCTGAGCACAGCAATGACGTCAGAAACGACGAACATGACACAAATACAAAATAAAAAATAAATCAAAGCAAAATAAATACATACAAGTAACACAAATTAAAACTATACATAAAGGCTATAATATAATATATCTCTACAATAATTAAATATTTTTATTTACCTACTAATAGTGTCCTAATCACTAAAGACGGCGGACAATGCATTCACTGAAAGTGGCTGACTGATTGTGAATTAACCAACAAAACAAAAAAAAAATACTAATAAAAAGCTACTGCTGAAGCTGAACCTTTTGGTCGTAAAAGGCGTATAAAATGGTAAGGACTTAGCTGGTAGTTCTGAATTTCACAATTTTTAAACAATTTTGATCAGTTTTGGTGAAATTGCAAATTTAATGCCTAGGTTTTGAGAATGTTTATTAATTGTATATAATTTTAGATTATTCTTAATAATAAACCTTCTTCAGACTTTTGATTTCATATTAAAAGTTATTGTAATTAGCAGATGTTTGTTAGCCTGTTTGCCCATTGGCAAAGGCATCCTCCATTTGGCGTCACGCATTCCTATCTACGGCCTCTCTGGTCCAAGCTGAACCCGCTAAGGCCCTTATCTCGTCAACCCATCTTTTGTGTGGTCTTCCATGTTTCCTTTTGGCATTTCTTGGTTACCAGTACATCATCGTTTTGCTCCATTTATCTCTGCCTCTCACTGTATGCCCTGTCCACCGCCATTTCAGTACTTTTACTGTGTAGGTTATGTCTTTGGTTTTTATAGACTATACTTAGAGACTACCATGGAACAAAAGAAACGTGACCAAGGCTCTCGCGAATCGAAGACTATAACAGCTGTAGTTAGGGCTGGTTTATACGGGGTCCGTTACTGGACCCAGCGTGCGAGTGAGAAGAAGTGCGAGCGAGAAGTCAGCACTAGACTGGTTTGAAACTAGTGTCTAACACGAGCCCAGTAGCAAGTTAGTGCTAGACTGGGTTACTGTACTGCCATGTTACTGAACCCGTATAAACCAGGCATTACACCAGCTAAGTCGGCAACAAATTAGTGAAGAATCTCTAGATTTTGTGAATGTTAATTAAATTATATAGTATTTTTCCAAGTTTATATTTTTTTTATTTTTTTTTTATTTATTTATTAAGGTTAACAACAGCTCATAAATTTGTAATAAATTACTTATATAAGTAAGTTACATACATATTATTGCATTTTAATGAAGGCAATAAAAGTTAACAACAAGTTACATTTTAGTACTTAGTGAAAACGGTTTACAAATATTGCGTCTACGAGCCCAAAGATAATTAATGTGATGAAAAGTGATACAATGGATAATTTGCTTTCCCATGTTAACATGGTACACTACAGTTACACTTAATATACAATTATCCTAATTGTATATTAAGGCTGCCATAGAACAAAAGAAATGTGACCAAGGCTCTCGCAAGACAAAGACTATAACTAGATAGTTACACCAGCTAAGTCGGCAACAAGCGAGTGAAGAATCCCTAGATTTTGAGAATGTCGACTAATTTATATAGTCTTTTTCTAGTAGGTATATTAATTATATATAAATTTATATTATTTTAAGAGGCTGCCAAAGAACAAAAAAGACGTGACCGAGGCTCTCGCGAGACGAAGACAATAACTGTAGAGACTTACGCCAGCATATTGTCTGGGCCTAACACTGACACGGGCATCCTGCCCACCAGCTCGCGCCGCCCGCCCAAAGAAGGCAGTGTCTCTGAAGAGGAGACCATCAACTTCTTCTGTGGAAACCCTTTAGTTGAAGTCACAAAAGGGGTTCTTCATTTGTATAAAGAAAAGTAAGTTTACTTATTATTATCCTTAAATATTCCTCTGATAGGACTTTCTCACGTACACACAACAGCATGTCAGGATATACAGTTAAACTGCGAAAACAGCTTTTATTACTTAATTAGGGCACAAAAGCAGTCTTAAGAATTTCGCCTATACTTCGTTTTGCACCACGGAACGTGAAGTGCGTCAGGGTTACGGAAGGAAGCTACCGGAGCTCGTAAACCAATGCCACTCAAAAGCTCAGGACAAAGTCGGGTGGGGCTTTTAGAATAAAAAAAGGAATCTGTACTCAGCCCCACTGGACTTCAATAGACGTATTTTTATTATTACGAATATAATTTTTAAGTAGTTAGGTAGGTTTTTTGTTTTTTTTAATAATAATAAATTTTGTTTTTTTTAATAATTACAAGGCCAAAATAACCCATATTAAAAATTACAAATCAATTATATATTAATTTAATTTGTTATTAAATTAATTGAGATTAAAATAATAAAATAAAACAAAACTTGCCGAAGCTAATACACCGTCACTGCTTTACTACAGTGCAAGCTTGCCCAGTGTATCAGCATCGGTCCGTCCCATCGATCGGCTATCTTGCATAGGATGCTGTTAGGACTACTTCGCACACGATTTAATAATGAGGCGCGCCGTTTTCTTATTATGGCGTGAAATCCATCGATACGGGCCTCTGCGAACATGCCTGAAGCACTGCAGTGCCTCGGTAGTCCCATCAGCACCCTATATGCGTTGTTATATTGCACTCTTAATGCATTATATGCTCGCCGCGTATATGTGACCCAGAGGCTGCACGTGTAGAAGGATTGGCAGAATGCTCTAAAGAGCGTGGCCTTCACTTCTCTCGTACATCGTGCGAACCTGCGAGCCAGCATGTTGCACCGAACAGACAATGCCCTGCGTTCTCTCTCCAGGTCTGAATCATCATTAAGATCCTCGGTAACCCAATGACCCAGATACTTAAATTTTGTGACTCTTTTAAGAGGAATTCCGGCAAGAGTAACAGGTGGCAGTTCAGAGTATGTTTTTTCCCTGATTTAAATACTAGTAACTCACTCTTGCTCGCATTGTATCTGAGTCCTTGGGCCCCCGCATAGGACTCACAGACGTCAAGAAGGTTCTTAAAGCTTTAATTGAGGGGCTCAACAGAACCATGTCGTCTGCGTAGCTTATGTTGTTGACGCACACACCATCAATATGGCATCCGACCCTGGTCCTGCTAAGCTCCTCAATCAGCCGATTAATATACAGGTTGAAGAGCCGGGGTGAGGTTCTCACTCCGCACTCCAACCCATACTCACTTGAGACAGACCCTGCCCACCTTACAAAGTTGGTTTGGTTACCATACCAATGCCTAAGTACAGACACTACTTCACCCGCCACCTGGGTGTCCTCGTTTAGCTTCTTCCATAGAAGGTCATATGACACTAAGTCGAACGCCTTTGAAAGATCGAGAAAGCAAAACAATTTTTACACATTTTTTATTTAATTAATAAAAATGTTCAATATTTTTAAGTCAAAACAGTTTCATACATACTATTTTTCTATAGTGAGTTGAAGGAAGCTGAAGAAGCAAAAACACTTTGCCTGCTATCAGTACCTGGTGCGCTTGGGGCTCCAGACCTGTTGGCGTTTGCTGCAGCTTGCCAGGAGAACATTGCTCACGTCAGGGTGCTACGAGATGGCTCGCCTGATCATTACATGGCATTGTTTACGTAAGTTTTTTATTTATTGTATAGGACCTATGAAATGTCAACAAACAAATGTTTGCCTTAAAAGGCATTCTGTTTGTTTTTGAGATCCTAATTTTCTTTTGGTTCAGCAGTCTCAATAGTATTTATATTCATAAATCTGTAAAATCATAACATCTAGACGGGAAATTGTACACAATGTGAATGTAAAACTTCAGAGGTCACCTATTTCAGTGTTTCCCAATTAGTGGTACCCATACCACCAGGGGTACGTGAATTTGCATCAAGGGGTATACGCAGCAATCTCATCTACATGATTTCATACATCTGATTATTTTATTTATCCATTCCTGCAATAAGTATGCGAGTTTGAGATCTTTCTAGTACTATGTAGAAAAAATATTGGAAACCACTGACATATATGTAAAGTTCCCATACAGTAGTTTGGAGCCGAGTGCCCTCTGCCACATCAAGTGGGCGTCTCGCATGGAGTAGGCGCGCCATTGGACCCCGCCCCTCTCCTAACTTGCGGGAATGCTTGCCATAGGTTCCGCCCACCGCAAGCGGCTCGTGAATTCCACGCAGCATTCGGGAGTCCCGTATAGTAGCTAGGAGCCGAGTGCGCTCTGCCACACTGTGTGGGTGTCTCGCGTGGAGTGGACGCGTCTAAACCCCGCCTCCTCTCTCTCCTAACTTGCGTAAATGCTTGCCATAGGTTCCGTACATCGCAGGCGGCTCGGGAGTTCCACGGAGCATTCGACGGAGTACCATACAGCAGCTTGGAGCCGAGTGCGCTCTGCCACACCGCGTGGGTGTCTCGCGTGGAGTGGGCGCGGCACGGGACTCCGCCCCCCTCGCATACGGAGCTGCCCACCTGCCCCGTGTGTTTAGGTATTATGACATCGAAATTTTAAGATAGTATTTTTACTAATTGACACTTTAGCTAGACGTTGGTCTCTATCAAATTATTTGATCACATTTAAAATCAAATGTCGCAAAAAAACTATGTTGCCTGATTACGCTTTTCTGATAGTTGTCTCTCATTTGAGAAGTAAATTGTAAATTGTATACCTAACTACTATAAAACAAGTACCCCTGTGAAAAAAAATTATGGTGTTGTTTATCTTAAATCTATTGAATTATACAGTATACTCCATGAAACATCCCATCAAATTCAATTTATCATTACGGAAAGAATGTTTGTAAACATTTTTTTTTTGCTGCCACGATTTCTTTCTTTAACACCCTTTCCGGAAGACTGTTAGAGAATGCCTTAAGGCATTAAGTCCGCCAATTGTATTTTCTCAATAAAGTTTAAATAAATAAAACATAACTTTGCGCATTTTTCGTAAATATTCCACAAATTCGTTAAGTTTCAGTGAATAAACACCATAATTACAACTTAGATAACATAGGTAAGCTATCAATGATATTCATATATTTATAAAACGTGCAATAAAAAGTACTAGGTTAAGTATGAGCGGTTTGTTGGTAAACATTATTTCCGTGCGATGGCTGAAGTATAGATTGTCTGTCTGTTTATCAAACTTTTGATTACATTGCTCATCCACAGAGCGCATGGATGAGAGCGTAGCGGGCATTTTGAGCGTTCAGTGCGCGCACGCATTCCACTCTGCGTGTTTAGTGCGGTGGCGGGACGCGCGCTGCCCAGTGTGCCGATGCGCGCAGACGCCCGAACCGCGCGCCAGCGCACGGTGCGCGCAGTGTGCGGCCAACGCAGGTATATTCTATATTACATGTTACAGTGTGTTAAGGTCTGAGTCAAAACAACAATTTAAAAATTGTTATGTTCCGGCAGTTAGAGGTAAGATAGAAAGTTCCTCAGTGGTGAGGATTCCGGGTGTAGTGCTCTTCCACCTTCGGCATTATCGTCCGTCACTTAACATCAGGTGAGGTGAAGGCCAAGCACTATCCTGTTCAATTAAATTCAATTCAATTCATTTATTTGCATTAAATAGGGTACAATTTTTATGACTTTGTAGGTGTTATACAACTGGGTAGAACTTATGCCTATTTAACTATATCATTTCATAGCATGCAAATTAGTAATAAAATGTTTATAATAATTTAATGTTATAACCTACACTATTTTATATAATTGATTATCCTGGAGAAAATGTCTAGCAGAGTTAGTACATCGATCTTCCTTACTCTTTATATTTGAGGAAATCTTCAATACAATAGAAGCCTCTGTCCATCAGCCATTTCTTTAAAGCTATCTTAAATTGATTGAAAGGCAATAGTTTAATATCCTCGGGTATTGTTCATAAAGAAACCTAAATGGTATAGTTTTTCTATCTGACGAAATCCGTTCGGCTATGAATGTGAAATAACGCTGGACTATGAATGTGAAACGACGCTATACTATATTAGAAAAAAATCGACGATGCCACTAGTGACTCGGTAGCTCGGCGGTCAGAGTATTGGACTGGACATCCAAAGGTCGCGGGTTCGATTCCCGTCCGAGAATTGATCTAGTCTGAGTCGTACTTTTTCTATTACCTATATTATTTAGTATTGTATAAAAAAGATTCAGACGAACTGAGAACCTCCTCCTTTTTTAAAGTCGGTTAAAAATAGCTTTGTGAATGCAGAAATCTCAAATTAAAAAAACTATTATTATTATTGATATTACATCACGCATTCGTTTGTGCGGTGGTGGTGTGGTGGCAAGACGCGCGCTGCCCTATTTACAGTTTTTTAATATTTGTTTATACAGAGGAGGAGGGGGAGGGCGAAAATGAGGGAGAGGAGACTCGAGACAACATGAGCGGCGTCGCGGAGGGACTCCTGGACGGGGGCGAGGCGGGCACGCTGTGGATCTGCCTCATCTGCGGGCACGTGGGCTGCGGCAGGTAATAGGGCAGTTACACCACACAATATGTAGGAGGGGAGGGAGACAATGAGGGAGAGGAGACTCGGGACAACATGAGCGGCGTCGCGGAGGGACTCCTGGACTGGGGCGAGGCGGGCACGCTGTGGATCTGCCTCATCTGCGGGCACGTGGGCTGCGGCAGGTAATAGGGCAGTTACACCACACAATATGCAGGAGGGGAGGGAGACAATGAGGGAGAGGAGACTCGGGACAACATCAGCGGCGTCGCGGAGGGACTCCTGGACGGGGGCGAGGCGGGCACGCTGTGGATCTGCCTCATCTGCGGGCACGTGGGCTGCGGCAGGTAATAGGGCAGTTACACCACACAATATGTAGGAGGGGAGGGAGACAATGAGGGAGAGGAGACTCGGGACAACATGAGCGGCGTCGCGGAGGGACTCCTGGACGGGGGCGAGGCGGGCACGCTGTGGATCTGCCTTATCTGCGGGCACGTGGGCTGCGGCAGGTAATAGGGCAGTAACACCACACAATATGTAGGAGGAGAGGGAGACAATGAGGGAGAGGAGACTCGGGACAACATGAGCGGCGTCGCGGAGGGACTCCTGGACGGGGGCGAGGCGGGCACGCTGTGGATCTGCCTCATCTGCGGGCTCGTGGGCTGCGGCAGGTAATAGGGCAGTTACACCACACAATATGTAGGAGGGGAGGGAGACAATGAGGGAGAGGAGACTCGGGACAACATGAGCGGCGTCGCGGAGGGACTCCTGGACGGGGGCGAGGCGGGCACGCTGTGGATCTGCCTCATCTGCGGGCACGTGGGCTGCGGCAGGTAATAGGGCAGTTACACCACACAATATGTAGGAGGGGAGGGAGACAATGAGGGAGAGGAGACTCGGGACAACATGAGCGGCGTCGCGGAGGGACTCCTGGACGGGGGCGAGGCGGGCACGCTGTGGATCTGCCTCATCTGCGGGCACGTGGGCTGCGGCAGGTAATAGGGCAGTTACACCACACAATATACTATACAGGGTCATTTTGTATTCACCATCCAAATTTTGAGGATGTGTTCAGTCCATGAAAATGAACAACTTTCTCTAAGAAACATAATATGGCCAAATACGTAAAAAAATACGTCTATCCATACAAATCAAAGAAATCACGTGATCAATTTAGTATGGGATGACCAAAATTTTGTGGCGAAATTCGACACATGTTTTTAGAGAAAGTTGTTTAGTTTCATGGACTGGACACATCCTTGAAATTTGGATGGTAAGTTCAGAATGACCCGATGTAGGAGGGGAGGGAAAATGAGGGAGAGGAGACTCCCGCCAAGCGGAGCCAAGCGCGGAGTGGGCCTTGCCTGGTCACACTTCGTGCACATTGTAATATTAATAGCATTGATGTGTACAAAAGTAGTCACTTTTTAACGCATTAATCAACAGATAATTCCATCGCAGGTACGAAGGCGGGCACGCGGCAAAGCACTTCTTGGCCTCGAATCACACGTACGCCTTGCAGTTGGGCTCCAACAGAGTTTGGGATTATGCAGGTAATTATTATGAACTAGCTGACCCCACTGACGTTGTCCTGTCTTTCTGTTGTAAACGACGACATTCAGTTTTTTCACATCTTTGACGATATTTGCAGCACGCTTTCTGTCAATTCTATGTCAAACGTCATAAGGTTACATTAAAAAAGTTTATATTGTTCAAAATAATTGTATATTGTGGTTAAGTAATCTTAAATTTTCTAATTTTCCGCAATTTTTTTTTATTTTTTTCTTTAATAAGAACTTTCGCCTGATAATAACAAAGACAACAACAAAAAAATTAGCAAAATCGGCCCAGTCGTTCACGTGTGGCTTGACCAAGGGAAATAGGGATTCAAAAATGTACTAAATACTAGATTTCATAAATTTATTTTGTGAAGACTGTCTTTTGTTTTTAATATTTCACAGTTCTATCTTTTTCTTGTCTTAAATCTTTTTCTTAAATCCGTAGTGCGTTTGCGTAGATGTGCACGTTACACTACGTTGAAAATAAAATTATTTTTTGTTAAAATAGAATAAGAAGTAATTTTAAAATCGTCCAGTTTTTACCCTAGCGTTGTATATCGAACTATACGAGACACGGTAAACCGCTTACGTAGACGTATACGTGGACGTCTACGCTAACGGATTTAGATCTTTAATGTTAATGTTAAAATTTTGTTGCTATAATAACATCTTTCTTTTCTTCACTTGTTTTGATATTATTTTTATTACCAAGAAATAAACGTATATACCAATTGGTGTCCAGGCGACAACTTCGTGCACCGGCTCGTCCAGAATAAGGCGGACGGCAAGCTGGTGGCGGCCGAGGGCATTCCGTCGGGCGACAAGCTGGACGCGGCGCAGCTGGAGTTCACGTACGTGCTCACCTCGCAACTCGACTCGCAGCGCGAGTACTACGAGAGGAGACTCGCACAGTGAGTACATTATAATAACCTTATAATAGGCTAGTTGACAAAATTTCAATAACTGCTTAATATTTTAGCTTATTAGGCATTTTATCGAAAAAAAAGGTTTATTTATTTTTAATCGAGCGTTTACATTATAAATTTCGCGTTTTAAAAAACCAATTTTAATTTGGTTCCAAAACGCACAAGACTGTCATGGCGTCTTGAATGACGTCACGCCGTGCAAAACAAACCAAAGAGCGATCGTGTCTTCGTACGTTATAGCTAGTTTTTATCGTTTAAAAATGAATTTCTCATATTATAAGTACTGTATAGTGCCCCAGTGTGATAGCACAACTATAAAAACGCCAAACCAGTTATTTATATATGTTCCAAACAATGGAGAAATACGGAAAAAGTGGCTAAAACTTGCGTTCGGTTGTGGTTAGGTTGCACTCGGAGTGTAGGTTTGGAACGCGCCTCCGGTAGTGATACTCGAAACGTCAAAGACAAGATTGGAGTTTCGCACGGCGTGACGTAACGCTTTCTGATTGGTGTTCACTGTCACGTGACTAAAGGTTTCATTTTACGAATTTTTTTTTTTAAAAATATTATTAATCTTTAACGCTTTTAATAATTAAAATTGTTTGTTATTTTCTCCATAATATAATTAATCATTATAAACCCCTATCCATTATATTTATTCTTAATGGAAACAAGCCTATTATGATTAAAAAGTTTACCTAAATAATTTCAAGAAACATAAAAGGGTGAATCAACTTTTTAATGTAAGGAAAAAATCGACCCATGTGTAAATTTTCATAAATTAAAACAAAACTAGATAACTCTTTTAAAAAAAACTCTATTTTACGATATTTAGATTCATAGTCAATAAAACATACTTAGTTTTGTACAAAAATAATCAATAGTTTATAGAACAATATCGGTGACCCAGGGGGCAATTTTGTCCCCAGCTTTTGTATGAAAAATAGGAGTTGTCTCCTGGGTCACCTATGTTTTTCTTTAAAATCACGTTAAAATTTTCATGTCTTTTAAGTTTTCTTATAAGATGATTAGCTGAGAGTATTTGCAACTACAGGTTAACTTCATATAAAAATGGTTCACGTAGATATTTTAAGAAATGCCACAAAACAACAAAAAGTTGATTCACCCAAAAAACACTTTTTGCCTATAAAACTCTATTGATTTCCTAACAGTTTGTGTCGCCTTGTAATCAGTAAAGCCTTACGAATAGTATAAATACGAATGTCAGTTTGTATGTTTATTTGTTTGTTACGCCTTCACATCTTAACTACTGAACCGATCATCATATAATTTTACATACACGTTGCCAGGGGTACAGAGAAGGACGTGGGTACCTTTCAACCCGAATAAAGTATTGTTCCCGAGGGATAGCAAAAGACGAAGTCGCGGGCGGCCGCTAGTAACTAATATTAATAGTCTACTAGTGATGTCACAGTTATGTTTATTCTATAGCCATATAAAAAAAACCGGTCAAGAGCGAGTGGGACTCGCGCATTGAGGGTTTCCGTACCATCATAACAAAGACCATACAACAAGTACGTATCATAATTAATACACTGCAGAGCTGTAGAATAATAAAATTATTATTGCAGTATTAGGTCAGCACCATCTCTTGGCCGATAGTGGAACTTTTTTTTTCTTAGGCCAGCGCCATCTCTTCACCGATAGTAGAACTAATTAAATTTTTCTTAGGTCAGGGCCACTGTTGACTGGTAGAGGAACTAATTAATTTTTTGTTTGTTTTTGAGTTTCTAAAAAAGTGTGTTATATTGAGACATCGTTTTATTTTTCCTGTAATCTTTACATAAACTACTATCACATAGAATTATTTCAGATTTTTCTCTTTGCAAACTTCGGAGATAAGGGGGGGGAACGGTTTTTTTTACATTTTTCATCATAAGTCGAAAACCATGCGGCCTAAAAAAAATAAAAAAATGATTTAAAATGTGCAAACAGCGCTCTTTCATATGATACCCCACATGCCCTAGTCGCCCCACTTAAAATTTTTAAGACCCCTTTTCAGTCCGTTGTAAAAAAAAATATTTTTATTTATTTCTTATTTGCAAAATAGCAAACGTCATCTTAAACTATTCCAAATTTCAAGTTGATACCATTAGTAGTTCTCGAGATATCCAGCTGCGACAGACAGACAGACTGAGTCACACCATAAGGGTTCCTTTTTAACGCTCATGGGTAAAGGTTATTATAAAGTTGACGATTATCTTAAAGATCAAAATGCGTGGAAATGATGTAACACATAACTTGCTAATATAAGAACTTTGTTGAAGTAATATAATAAGTCTATGTTGTTGCCAATAATCCTGTCACCTTGTTGTAATTATCTGGTAACGATATATTCAAGTTTGTAAATATCTTTACTTATGGCTGTTACAGCTGATAAGTTTCTTGCGCCCGTTCTTCTTGTCAGCTAAAAAAGTCTGGAACAGGTGGTAGGAAAATATAGACGATTCAAAAGTACTTATTAATTAAGTTTATTTGAATAAAGCTTATTTCACTTTCACATTTTGGTACGGAACCCTAAAAATGAGAGAATTGCGTTTTGAATTCACTTACGTCCTCAACTTGCAACTGGACTCGCTGCTTGCTCGGTGAGCGATTTATAATAAACTTGGCGCGCGCGCGTGTGTGTGTGTGTGTGTGTATGTGTGTGTGTAGTTAAGCGATACTAGTAAAAAGATCTTTGACTTCGAGATATGTAAGCGTTCCTAGCCATAATGTTATACATTTTTTACACACATATAGATGCATAGGATAAATTTTAAGTATTTTGTTAAGTTTATTATATATAAATACTGATTGGGATGGGTACTGTCTTCTAGCAAAGGCGGTACGTACAGGGGGTAGGGAGACGACAATATCATTTCTTCTTTTTCTTTGAATTGATTCTCTGAACGGTAAGGATTTATGGAACTTTAGGGTCAGGTTAAGTATATACAAGAAATATAAAAAACACTTGTTTTACCTATAAAATTCTATTGATTGCCTTACCGTTTGTGTCGCTTTGTAATCAGTAAATAAATATGTAATAGTCTACTAGTGATGTCACAGGTAGCTAAAGCTATTAGCCATATAAAAAAAATAGGCAATGAGGGCTTTTCAAAATAACAAAAAACTGTAGGCTCGATAGATGGCGTTGATAAAAATGTATGTATAGTATAGTCTACTAGTGAAAAAGGTGGATGGATATACGGGTAGAGGAAGGCCAAAAAAGATGGATGGACTGTATAAAAGAGGATATGGCTAGAAAGGAAGTTAACTTTGAGATGACGAGTGATAGAGATGTATGGAAGAAAAAGACATGCTGCGCCGACCCCGTGTATTCCCGTTGTCCCCATGATTTTGTCCCCATTGATTATAGGACAGCGAATGGGGACAACGGGAAGTAATTTTAATTATTTTATTGAATTCCCGCTGTCCCCATTAATGGGGACATGGTAAATAGGGACGACGGGAATACACCAATAAATTGGGGTAAGGGCAGGAGGATAATGAGTCTACTAGTGATGTCACAGTTATGTTTATGTTGTTGTTGGAGAAACAATAAAGAATTGTTAGTATAATTTTATTTAGGATAGAATCAGACCATGCGGAGGAGTGCGAACAGCTGCGGACGCGCGCGACGGAAGCGGAAACTGAAGCGAGCCAGTTGAAAGAACAAGTGTCGACCCTCACCAAGCAGAACAAGGCACTGGAGAAGAAACTGTCGCAAGTCACCAACAAGTAAGATAATTATTATAGTCTGTTTAAGCCCGATTCACACATTATGAAGTCACAGTTGTGACAGTGACGAGATAGTGTTCTCAGTGTCAGTGAACGCGTATCGCGTATTCTAATTATACGATATGAGAAATTATAATTCGAGTTTTAAGAGGATTGTCAAGCAAACGGTCTCCATACAAACGGCGATAACGTTTCCCACCCTCTAAACCTTAACCTATACCAATGAATTTTTGGTATGTTTTTGAAATGCCTAAAAACTAGGTCTGTACGTTTTGATTTTTTAAATATCTATAATAGATTTCGAAATATTTGCATTTTAGTGATTTCATACAAAACACAGAAGTGCCAATATTTTCAAATCTACAATGAATATTTTAAAAATCAAAACGTACAGACCTAGTTTTTGGGCATTTCAAAAACATACCAAAAATTCATTGCTGTAGGTTAAGGTTTAGAGGGTGGGAAACGTTATCGCCGTTTGTATGGAGACCGCTTGCTTGACAACCCTCTTAATATATTCACAGAACAGATAATAGTACTAGCGTACAGAAGTTGCACTCCGCAAAATCGTTTAAATAAATAGCGACTCTTGTTCCGACACAATAAAGTGCAATTCAGGTCGCACAGCGCTCCATTCGCTCCAAAACATTCACTTAGTATGAAATAGAACACTCTTAACGGATACTAGCGCGGTTTTATTGAGAAGTGAATATTCACTTAGTAGTTGCTTCTCTTTCTATCGCGTAGGTCTTATCTTTTCTTATGTATGAAATTTGTCCTCTCAGAGGATGCCGAGCGCTTCATACTCGCGTACGGAATGACAGAGCCCTACTATAGTAGGGCTCTGACACTGCCCTACTATTAGTAGGGCTCTGTCACTCCGTACGGACGGACCAAAAATTTTGTTCGATCCGCGCCTCTGAAGTGCGTTTTGACCTTTATGATAATAAGAGTTTATAATTCGAATTTTACGATACTTATTTTATTTTATTTTATTTATTTTAGGAAGGTTTACAGCTTTATAGGCATATAACAACATTATTAATGTAAAAACAGCCAATTACAAACCTCCACATATACATATCAATAGTATCCTATATATAAAGTAAAATGCATTATGCACAAAAAAGTACAAATTTCCACTAAAAATAAAAATTTAACCTAAAAGACAACCAGTGACGTTAGAAAAAATAATAAAAACAAAAAGTAATATGTTGCTATTGTTATTACACAATGGGGTTGGTAAACTTTTCCAAAACTGTTGTGAATTATATATTTTCTGGTAGCTTTTGGCTTTGGAGTCAGGAATAACAAATTGCGGAATTATATAATGCTTCATTTTAATTTAAATAAAAATTTAAATTTTTAATTTACAGCATAGTACAATAAATCACTATTACGGCTGTATGCGTAGGTTATGCCTTTGCTCCAAAGACTTTCTATGTTGTTGCTCAAAACAAAAAAAACAAAAGTATGATTACTCTTTGTCACTGTCTGTCAAATCTGTCAATCAGATTTTTAAATCAGTAAATGCAAAGGAACTTCGTGTTCAGCCGTATGTTTGATATTTTATCGCGATAATAATATAAAAAAATATATTTAGTTAACAACGTAAAATAAAAAAATCATAATATTATTTTCTTTATTCTTCAAACTTGTGCTATCAAAAAAAAATATAAAACAATTCTCTTCGAAAAAGTTTACCAACCCCATTAAGGTTGAGCACCCACACAGAATTACTGCCGAAAGTAATGCAAGTTTACAGTTCGCCTGATAGTCGCCGGGCTTGTCATAAATAAGTCGAAGTCATGTTCGCTACTATACCTATTATAAGTTATACCTATTATACGAGAGTTTATAATTGAAATTTTATGACAATGAGAGTATAATTCGAACTTTAAGAGTAGATAACGTGTCAATTTGACCAATGTTTTGTCAGGTTATCATCATTACAAGGAGAATTGAGCGAAGAGCGAGGCCTAGCGGCGGCGCTAGCTAGCAGCCAGGCCGAGTGGCAAGCCAGGGCTAAGCTCAGGGAAGACAACTTCTTGCAAGAGGTTTGTACTGATTATTAGTAGAAATCCACTTGGCTATTGGGAGGGCCTGGGGCTAACGCTGCGAACCTCGGTAAGTCTGCCTGGCCAATATGGCGAACTTCGGTAAATAGTACAATACGAAATTCCTTATCCATCAGCCATTTTTGATGTCCCCACTGCTGGGGCACAGGCCTTCCTTATGGGTGGTAAGGAGGACGGGCCATAACCCACTACGCGGGCCCAATGCGGATTGGTGGGTGTTAACGACTGCAAATACAGCCGGGACCAACGGCTTAACGTGCCTTCCGAAGCACAGAGGAGCTCGAGATAATACATTTTTGGTCACCCATCCCATGACCGACCCTTGCGAACATTGCTTAACTTCCGCAATCGCTGGGCCAGGCGCTAAACCACTGCGCCACCGAGCTCCTCGCGAAATTCCTTACTTCGATTTATTTAAGTTTTAAGTTCAAACTCGGCAGACCCGCCGCTGTTTGAAAAGTTAGTCGGTGAGCCTTAAATTATAAACGTGACAATTTGTACCATTTCATATCCATTGCGTCAACTAATTAGAAAAAAGAATAACCTACTCATACCTACACCGCAATGTAAACCAAATTGTCATGATAATTGACAAATCGACACGTTCTTAAAAAAGGCCCAGTACAACAATAGGCTAGTTGACAAAATTTCAATAACTGCTTAATATTTTAGCTTATTAGGCATTTTATCGAAAAAAAAGGTTTATTTATTTTTAATCGAGCGTTTACATTATAAATTTCGCGTTTTAAAAAACCAATTTTAATTTGGTTCCAAAACGCACAAGACTGTCATGGCGTCTTGAATGACGTCACGCCGTGCGAAACAAACCAAAGAGCGATCGTGTCTTCGTACGTTATAGCTAGTTTTTATCGTTTAAAAATGAATTTCTCATATTATAAGTACTGTATAGTGCCCCAGTGTGATAGCACGACTATAAAAACGCCAAACAAGTTATTTATATATGTTCCAAACAATGGAGAAATACGGAAAAAGTGGCTAAAACTTGCGTTCGGTTGTGGTTAGGTTGCACTCGGAGTGTAGGTTTGGAACGCGCCTCCGGTAGTGATACTCGAAACGTCAAAGACAAGATTGGAGTTTCGCACGGCGTGACGTAACGCTTTCTGATTGGTGTTCACTGTCACGTGACTAAAGGTTTCATTTTACGAAATTTATTTTTTAAAAATATTATTAATCTTTAACGCTTTTAATAATTGAAATTGTTTGTTATTTTCTCCATAATATAATTAATCATTATAAACCCCTATCCATTATATTTATTCTTAATGGAAACAAGCCTATTATAATAAACTATTTAAAAAGTGACCTTTTATAGAATCTTTTATCAAATCTAAGACGGCGTTTGCCGTGTGCCCCAGTAGTTGAGTGATAAATTAATATTCAAGAACAATACTCAAACGATTGAAACGACCCTTGCCTATGCGAACGCACTGCGTTGAAATAGAGCTCTGTGATTGGTTCGTTTGTTTTACATATTACGTCTGATTGGTAGTTGGGATGTGCGCCTGCGGCCACTGTGAGACCTCACAGTAATGTTTGTGAATATGGGTGTAAAATAACTGGTGATGATGATGAATGCTTCTTCCTAGGTGGCAGAGCTCAAAGAGCAGCTCCGCGACGTGATGTTCTTCGTGGAGGCGCGCGGGAAGCTGGAGGCGTCAGAAACAGCGGCTGAGGAGTTGGCCACAGCTGAAGTGTCAATCGCCCCCCCACCCGCGCCCCGGAGGAATAAGAAGGGGAGGAAACATGAAAGGAGCTAATCAACCCGCGTCCAAATGAATCTTAAAGCCACCTTAAATTCAAAAAACTTGTCAGATTTGACAAAAACTATGAAACTGACAGCTGATTTTTTCGCCTAATCTGCCAAATCGGTCTCGCTCCGGCGCGCGACGTTTTCTCATTGCTATCTCCCTTTACTGATATAGCGCCTTAAGTTCGAGGCGTCCGAGAAGTTGACCACAGCTCAAGTGTCAGAGTTAATCAACCTGTATATAGCGCCTTAATAGCTTGACGTCACAGTGTACATTTTCCACTGTCTCGGTGTCACTTCATACAAATTTAAAAAAAATGTGTGGATGAAATGGAACTAATAGAATAGCTTGTTAAACTCAAGCCTCAATTATTAGCCTGAATTACGTGATGTTTTCGCTTAATCTGCCAAATCGGTCTCGCTCCGGCGCGCGACGTTTTCTCATTGCTATCTCGCTTTACTGATATAGCGCCTTAAGCTCGAGGCGGCTAAACAGCGGCCCAAGAGTTGGCCACAGCTCAAGTGTCGGTCGGCCTAACCAGCCTTCTTATTGTCTAATTTTCAAATCTATCGCAATCGCTTTCATTTGACAGATGGATGTGATCATGTGACACATTGCTGCATTTCTTTAAGTCTTAAAACCTTCATAGAAAGTTTATTTTTTCCCTCTAATCCAGTTATAAAATTGTAAAGGGGAGGAAACACGAGCGGGCTTCTTTACGACGGAAAAAAAACAGTCAAAACGCATTGGGCGGACGCTCTTGATTGATGTAAATTTTTCCGTAACTAACCGCAATGAAAATTATAATAATAATTAAGTTAAGAAAGTGCAATAGAATCCTAGGTAGACGGTATTATAGTTTGTATATTATGATGAATTGATGAGCTACTGACTGTACAGTCAGCAGCATATCAAGTCAAGTATAGAAAGTGTCAAAAATCTCCAATTGATATTAAACCTTAAGTTATTTTAATTTAAGTTCAAAATTGACTGATAAAATTTGACATGTAGTAGCTCATCGAGATGTTGACTGTACATAAATAGCTTTTTAAATATATTATTAGGGTATTTATTGCAGGTTGCAGGTATTAGTATTAGGTAGAACACGTTTCAAGCTTATTGGCAGCTCGGAAGTCGGAACATCGCGCGAGACGATGCGCAGAACAATAATTTCGATGTACTTAAAATGGGTGAGAGAGGCTGGTGGTTGGTGGAGCATTGCTAACGCGCATAGGTGGCTAACTTCACAGCCGCCAATAAGAATAAAACACATTACAAGCGATTAAATTGATAATAGACAGTGATCCGGTGCAACTTCACTCGAGAATGTATTTACAGATTAAAATACGTCGTTTTGTACCGCAAGCGCTCTGTCACTTCAGTGGCAAACTATTTACGTTACCGTAAACTATCGTTTTGTCTCTTTCACTCGCTCTGACTGTGAGCAGTATATCCGATAGTTTACGGTAACATAAACAGTTTGCATCAACTCATGGTAGGGCCACAGTTGTACATTGTTAAATTAATCGCATTGTATATTTAAAGATTTGTTAGTGATTTAATATCGGGGACTGTAATGCGTGATGCGTCATACGACGCAAATTACTGTGATAACATCTTGTAGAATGTAAGAAAATGTGTTATCTTTTTTGTTTAAATCTATCTTTTTGGTGTATTAAATGAATTTATCCAGTAAAGTATTTTCATTTTGTATTTTTGATTTTGCTTTAATTTTACACCGAGAAGAGAAAGCCGACTCGATATTGTTATGATTATACTTACTTGGAGTCAAGTAATGCATTAAACATACAAACCCAAGAAGTCATTATGCTACTATTGCATACAACCCGCGCAGATAAAGAATGGGTTTGAAATGCCGGCTCACCGCGCATACCACAACGAATGTGACAACAGAGAGCGATAGGCGAGGCGTGTCGTTTATTGTACGAGTGCGAAGTGAATATCAACGACTACATTTCTAATGGACCCCCTAAACGATCAAAATTGCTTGTCAATCATTTACATTGCATTGCTTGTCAATCCTTCACCTTCACTAATGGGGAAAAAAAATTACAAACAATTATTATCGGGTCCCGACCGAGCAGAGGTGACCTTGGTTGGTAACCGACACAGCTTGTATTGAAATTTGGTTGTAAACGTCCATCTACATTCTACAGAACGCGGTCTTTCAGAATCTTTTTAGGCTGCGGTCCGCATGGCGATATATCGATAATCGCGTTAAGCAACGCTAACGTGCAGTCCGCATTTGACATCACGCTTAAATCTACAAAGTATGACAGTTGGTGATGCGGACCGTTGGCAAGAGCGCTAACTTTTCATTATAATCTCAAAAACAAGATTGATTGATACATAGATATCATAGATATAGTATATTAATCATAGATTTAGTATATTATATTAAAAGGGGTAGATGCGCTACCGTGCGACCGGGTGTAAGGGATAGATATATTATGACGTCAAAATATGGGGCTGCCATGATCAGAAAAAGTACCCTTAACGGTGTAGCATCCGTTAATGTGCAGATTACTAGTTAAAGTACGGAAATCGTCTACTTTAAGAAAAATTTCTCACTTTAACTGACTCGACCAGTTAATCTGCAGATTAAAGGATTCCGTACTTTAACGGTAACATACGTATACATAGAGTAAACTAGCTGGGGTTCGCTCAGGTAGTTAATATGAGATTGTGTGGTTAATGGAATAAAAAGATAAACTTTAAATTAAAACAGGTAAAGTCTTTATTAAAGGTTGGAATACAGAACTTTTTTTATTAACGTTAGTTTTTCTGTTTTTTCGGAAACAATTTTTTTCAAAATGTTTTGAACAAATTCGTGTGTGGCACCCAATTCTTTTTTCCAGTTGCTTCTATACATTTTTCACGAGTTTTATCTTCCTTCGGAAGTCTGGAAAAATCAAATCGCTTGAAATTCCCTGAAATATGGGGTAATTTTTGGGGAAAATTTTCTATATAGTAGGCATCCGGAAATCGAATTATAAACCTACTGATTTTAGTGGACGTCAAAGCTTCTTGATTGTTGCTTTTGCAGCCAAATATCGAACACCCCACCATTTTGTATGCTAGACACAAACCCAACACATACGATTTATAATAAATCTTGGGTATCAATTAGGTAGTAATCCACAAAATCTTTAATTTCTTTGGCACTCTTGATATAACCCCACTTGTTTGTTTGGCCTAGTTGAACTGTACCAATAACCCGACCATGAAATAAAGTCCGGTCGGTGATAGAGAAAAAACATGACACTCTTCTCTATTTCCTCCTATAGGAATCTCAATAAGACGATCTCGCTCTATCAAAGCGTGTCAGACCCTTGATAGATATAGTATATTGGATTGATAGCTAAAAAGGACAATGTTCTTTTTCTAATGTAATCTATTACTTTTTGATTTTTTGAAGAAATAAAATTCTGAAACTCGACTCGTTTGAAAAAGTAAGGCAGTTCAATATAAGCCCTGCTATAAGAGCTCATAGTAAGTAAGGCCCCAATACAGTCAATCGCGTTAAAACGTTAAAGGGGGCTTACCATCAAATAAGAAACCGTTCAGTTCAAAAGCAGGCCTTAAACAGGACTGCACCTATTGAGCTCCGTGGGTGCCTCCAGGCTCCCGCACGACATTTATACCGTCAAGCACTGCAGGTGCCTAGAGGCACCCAGAGATCGCAGGCAATATTTTGCCTTATTGTGAATTAAATAAAGCTTGGATTTAAATGTAATGTTCTGTGACATTGGGCCTTGACAGATATTTTTTTTTTTTTTTTTTTTTTAATTTATTTTGGCACATAACAGTCATTACATGAACTTAGGTTAATACAATAATGGTTCCTTATTGAATAGACAAGACAGTGCCGAATATTACTAAATAACATAAGTATATAAGTAATGGATTGTTGCTTCAAATACACCATGCGCAGTGCTGGATAAGATTAGGCTACTTAAAGTATAGTTAAAGTAAGATTAAAGTACAGTCAACGGCACGCTGTGCTTCCACGAAAGCGTAATTCAATCAATTTTAATTTGTTTAGATGCAAAAAAATTGAGGTTCAAAATAATTTACAGATTTTTGACAGTTTTGTATAACCTCATGTGCTGCTGACTGTACAATGTTCAGTTGCTAGCATTACAAACAGAAACGGGATTTAAAAAACCAAAACATTATTTAATGTTGATGTAGTTAAGTTGTTAAGGTATTCAATTTTTGTGTTGCTTTAGCTTTAAACATTGGTAAGGAGTTATTAAATATATCAATGTCAGAAAAAATCCTATTATACATGTTAAGGCAGCGGCTGAAATAGGCGTTTCGTGTGTATTTCTTTCTACGATGGGGTGGTACAAATGTGTTTATAGTGCGGAGAGAGCGAACTGGGAGGCGAATCTTGGCTAAAAAATTTATTTTAGATAGTAGTACAGAGGAATCTAGTTTGTTATTAAGGAGTTTGTAAAGAAACATCAGATCGAAAAGTTTGCGTCGATTATATAATGGCAATATATTGTAAAAAGTGAGGGATTCTGAATACGATTCATCGGTCTTATACCCACGATAATTTAAATGTTTGATAAAATTTTTTTGAACTTTTTCTATTCTATCACTTTGGTATTGAAAAACAGGGTTCCAAATAATACATCCAAAATCAAGCAAGGATCTTACGAAGCAAAAATACAGAATTTTCAGAGTAAGGATATTTTTAAATGGTTTTGCAATTCTATTGATAAAGCCCAGACTCTTAAAAGCTCGACCAACCAAGTGCTCCACATGGAGATGGAAATTAAGTTGGTGGTCCATTATAATGCCCAGATCACGTACACTGTTAACTCTTGCGAGTGGAGTGTCGTTAAGTGTATAATTAAGCATTATGGGTGATTTTTTTCTAGTATATGTGATCACTGAGCATTTGTCAACATTTAAAAAGAGTTGGTTATCTTCACAGTATTTCGAGAGAGCATCTAGGTCAGACTGCAGTTTGTGACAATCATCAACGTTGTTAATACAACGATAAATTTTAGTGTCGTCAGCGTACAGGAGATGGTCAGAATTTAGCAGGGCATTACCAATATCACTTATGTACAAGGTAAACAAAACTGGGCCCAAGTGTGACCCTTGAGGCACCCCTGAAGGGATTGATAAGTAATTTGAGCAGTAACCTTTGAGACAAACTGCCTGACTACGATTGCGTATGTACGAATCAATCCATCTGAGCAGGTTGCCGTGTATACCGAGTCCAAAAAGTTTACTAATGAGCAAATCATGATTAATTTTGTCAAAGGCTTTTGAAAAATCGGTATACACGACATCTACTTGTCCATTTTGGTCCATAGTACTCAGTATGAAGTCTGTTAAGGTAATCATATTAGTTTCAACTGATCGCATTCCGACAAAACCATGTTGGGTGTTCGGAATGTGATTATGTAAAGCATTGGCAAGCTGAGCAGTAACAATCTTTTCTAGTAATTTCCCGAAAACGCACAGCTTAGATATGGGCCTATATTGTGATACAAAATTTTTGTGCTTATTCTTCGGTATGGGTGTAATGAGGGCTTTTTTCCATAACGTAGGAAATATACCAGAGTCTAATGATTTTTTAAATATCAGATAAACAGGCAGCGATATTTCATCAGAACAAATAGATAGAAGAATAGGGTGAATTTGATCAGAGCCAGCACCTTTATTTATGTTTACATTTTTTAAAGCCTTTTGAACCATGTCTCTATCTAAATAAATCGAACTTATATCAGCATTGCTTTGACTCGAAGGTCCGGCTGAGTTATTAATGATATTGTAACTATGACTCGAAGTCTTTATAAAGACAGAGTTAAAGAAATCGTTAAAACCCTCGCAAATACTTTTACCGTCAGATAAGACAGCATCTTTATATGTCATGTTATGAGGGATGTCATTTGTTGTTTTCTTTTTTGATTTAACGTAAGTCCAAAATGAACGAGGGTTCTCTTTAATTTTGAGTTCTGAATAGTCAACATGTCTGTCATAAGTTTCTGTTTCCATTTTACGTAACCTTTTCCTGAGAGAAGCGAATGCATTGTAGTCGCTAGTATTATTATAGGTTTTCCATTTTTTATGATACTTTGCCTTCTCGTTGCTTAATTTAATGAGCGGACGAGTATACCAAGGCGGATATTTATTGTTGTCTGTGACAGTAATCGAGGGCACATATTGATCAATAAGCTTATAAAGAATATTATAGAAGTAATCAACCATGCTGTTTACATCGTTCATTGGGGAAAAAATAGTTGCCCAGTCTATAGATAAGAGCTCTTTTTTTATGGAGTCATAATCCGACTTGTGAAATGATTTTTTAATATATGTGTTATTTTTAAGAGGTTTGGGTAGGCTAAGAGGCAAAGTAATGTCTAGCGCTTTATGATGACGATCTTCACTTAGTAAAGGAGGGTTACTAGCAGCTACATTGCATTCGGTATTACAAAAGACCAAATCTAGGAGTCGGTTATTTACATTAAATTCAAAATTATATTGAGACAAAAGAGAAAGGCTCATGAAGTCCTTAGTCAAAGTTACCAATGGGCACTGATTGATATGACAAGTTATTGTATCTGAATCCGTATCACGATACCATACTGCCTGACTAACATTAAAATCACCGAGAACGAGGAAATAGTCTTCAGTACGGGAAGAGTTAACAACATTTGTTAGTCGATCGTATAAAGATGTTAACAATAACTCATGCCGGGCGCTGTGCGGTATATAAGTGCAGACGATAATAAGTGATGGCACACAGTTTACACCAGTGTGAGCGGGAAGATTACTACTGCGTCGTAACGGTAAACTCAGCCATAGTTCCTCGCTAGGCAGTGCAGATGGCGCGTCGCATCCATTATTTGTGCATAATCGAGCGCATAGCTCGCGTCGAATTGCAACAATAACTCCACCGCCGCGCGTAGGTCCGCCGCCACGGATGTCAGTCTCTCGATCACAACGAAACACGTCGTACCTCCCGTCAAAGTATTCACCGCTGTAAAAGCAATCGTTTAGCCAGGACTCAGTCAGACAGATGATATCATAATCGCAGTTCAGTACGCTTTTAAATAAATCGTGTGACTTAGTTCTTAACCCTCCCACATTCTGATAATAAATAGACAATGAACTAATGGATGCCATTAGTGTAAAAATTAGAACAGAAATTATATTTTATAAGTAAGTAAGTATTTAAATAATGGGTCATTAAAAGATTTACCGCATCATACATAGCTTTTTTAATATACATATTGCACCACCGCATCAGCATAAGATTTTCAGCTACCTTATTATACTTAATTATACTTACAGATAAAAGCATAAGAATACCACTGCCAAAACATTCACAAGAAGAATGTTGAGATTCACACAGTCATTTAATCTTATTCAAATCTGCTTCAGATGAAATTAAGATAGCTTTAGACAATTCATTTTTCCGCACAAAAATTTTGCAGTCATTCAGCCAAATAAACTTATAACCCGAGTCTTTACCAAGCTTTCTAGTGCGGCTATATAGCTGCTTATTTTGTGGCGTCAGGTGGTCGTTGACAAACACAGGTTTTGCAGGTCCATTGATGTCCAAATCAGCGGTGGTCAGTCCACGTCGCGCACGGATGGAAGCAAGCATATCGTTTTTTCGTTTACGTTGTGTGAAGCTGACTATTATGTTGGGGATCTGCGAGGATTGTGGTGCAGCGCTGCCATTCTGCTGGCCACTCTGTGATGGATACCGCCTTACTCGATGAATATTCGATAGATAGATATTCTTTTCAATGACGTATAACCCGTCCAAATTAAATAAACAAAAGTGTTACAGTTGACAATTAATTTAAGTTGGTCAAGTGCTTTTTTTTTCGTGACATCGATGCACTTTTTTCGATTATTTGAGTTTTTAACTGTTTAAAACGCTAAATCAAGTACACAGTGCTTGTTTTTACGCTTTTAACTCGAAAATTTTGCCTCAAACGCGAGGTTGCGTTCAGAACGTTCGAGCGCCGGTTGTTTGGTTGTTTTTTAACTCGTTCTTTGGAACGACCAAGAACTTTAAATGTCAATGTCAATACAAAGTCTTCGTTTTCCACTTGGAATACAAATAATTTAAACTTTTCTTTATTCTAAATCAAATAAAATCCGTTTTTGAGGATCATCATCATCATCATCAGCCTATCATCGTCCACTGCTGAACATAGGCCTCTCCGAGAGCACGCCACTGAGCACGATCCGCGGCTATACTCATCCAGTTTCTGCCAGCCACCTTGCGAAGATCATCGCTCCACCTTGTCTGAGGGCGTCCCACACTACGTTTGCCGATACGCGGTCTCCACTCAAGAACTCGTCTGCCCCAGCGGCCATCGGTTCTACGGCTAATATGGCCGGCCCACTGCCACTTCAGCTTGCTAATCCGGTGGGCTATGTCGATGACTTTAGTTCTCTGTCGGATCACCTCGTTTCGGACCCGATCTCTCAGAGAAACTCCGAGCATAGCCCTTTCCATAGCTCGCTGTGCGACTTTAAATTTGTGAGCCAGCCCTACAGTGAGTGTCCACGTTTCGGCTCCGTATGTCATGACAGGCAGGACGCACTGGTTGAAGACTTTCGCCTTTAGACTCTGTGGAATAGGCGACTCAAAGACTCGACGAAGTTTCCCATATGCTGCCCAGCCCAGCTGTATTCTTCTGTTGGCCTCTCTCGAAGTTGTTTCTACCCAATTGCAATGTTAGCCCGAGGTAGACATATTTCGTAACAACTTTGAGAGGACTACCTTGTACTGCCATCGGTCCTGGAATTACATGTTCATTGAACATAACCTTGGTTTTGTCCAAGTTCATCCGAAGACCGATGCGTAGAGAGGAATCAGCTAGGCTGTTTAGCATGTATTGTAGATCCTGCAACGTTTCAGCCACAATTACGATGTCGTCCGCAAATCGCAAGTGTGACATGTATTCGCCGTTAATATTAATACCGCGTCCTTCCCAGTCCAGCGTTTTTTGAGGATCTACCATGATTATTTTAAAAATTAGACATAAAAACATCAAAAATACAAAAAAATGTCAAATGACATTGACATTTTTTCTATAGACAAACGTCAGAGCGTTTTACAACCATCATTTTTGATGGTTGTTTGGTTGCAACGCTCTGACGTTTGGAACGACACGGTTGTGTCAACCGAACGTCACGCTCAAATGTTTGTAGTTTGTAGTTGCACTCGGAGTGTAGGTTTGGAACGCGCCTCGGGTAATGACTATAGTTATCATTATAAAAAACGGGTCAACAGTTTGTGGATACAATTCTATCCTGTTTTAGTCCGTATAATAAAAATAGATGACTGTGATAGTTATGCAGTGGTTTCTTAATTGGAAGTTTACTCTAGATTCTAAAACAGAAAACAGGGGGCTTACCATCAGCAAATAACAAAACCGTTCAGTTCAAAAGCAGGCCTTAAACAGGGCTCATAGTAAGGCCCCAGGGGCCTTACTATGAGCTCTTATAGCAGGGCTTATATTGAACTGCCTAACTTTTTCGTACTATGACCTCAACGGTTAGTATGAAAGCAGGCCTTAAGCAGTCCTGTTTAAGGCCTTCTTTTACACTGAACGGTTTCTTATTTGCTGATGGTAAGCCCCCTGAATGAGAATTAGTGAATGAATAAATTAACAGAATGAATTGATGTTTTTTCTGAACCAACTCAATTTTCGCGAGCCGCGTTAATTTCGCGCTATTTATGGCGGGAGCTTAATAGGTTAAGGCCTGCTTTCATACTAACCGTTGAGGTCATAGTACGAAAAAGTAAGGCAGTTCAATATAAGCCCTGTTATTGGAGCTCATAGTAAGGCCCCAGTGCAGTCAACAAATCAAAAATGGTAATCAAGCACAAAGCCCACGCACGACGATTGTTCTCTTTCGCACAGACTATCGATATTGGCTACGGTCCACATTACGATAAAATCGATTTTAGCGCGAATCCGACCAAATTAAGTAATAGTCCCAATATATTAAACATAATAGGGTTTGTGTACCTACTGCATTTATTTGGATTCGCGATCATATCGATATTATCGCTATGCGGACCGCGCCCATCATCACTATGTGCCCTTAACTCGAGACCTTTGACAGCTGTCATTCACTTAATTTGATTGACATTCGTCGGTTTTTGTACGGAGGCGAAACGAAACCGTTTTGTCGATATTTTTTACTTACTTTTCCAGCCGATTATTTCTTTGTTTCTTTGGGTGCTTGAAATAAAAGAAGGGAAGAATTTGTTCAATTCATTTATGTACTGATACAGATTTTGTTCAGAAACTAAGCAGATTTAGGTCACGTAAGTACCACCGTCTTGGCTTGGCACATTTATCTTGTATAACGGTTGAGATCTATAGCTTTTTGATCAATACGATTTACCAAGCACTCTTTAAACTTGATGCATCAAATATAGTACCTAATAACCCACCGATAACGACCGTTAGCAAGAGGTCTTACAAGTGACTGCTCCTGCCATTGGATCCAGTTTTAGTCTATCGAATTCCTGATGTCCGAAAGAAGATGTTCAAACTTGTAATTTAGCAGTTTTGCGCCAGACCAGACTCTGTGTCGGTTGCCAGAGCTAGCCTGCCGCAATCCTGCTCTCTCTTCGCTGGTTATTGCACGGCTTTTTATGGTGACTGTTGTAACGAAAGTCTGCAGCCAGTGATGGATAAAATCCAACTGTTGATAAGCATTGGAATTTTAGTGCCATCGCTATTTGTGGACTATCTTTCTGCAACAATTTGGGCTTATATGGTTAGTGACTGACCTGTTATACCTACTTGTAGTAACAGTTTTATGTTGCTGTAAGCGAGAATAGGTAAGGAAAATAGGTACAATGATCGGCAATAATAATGTCTTCAGGCTTGTGTAGTGCCTATCTAAATAAAATGTTAATGTAGTGTGTTAAGTATTGATTTAATTATTTTATGTTAATTAAATTTTTTACTGTTATAATTATATAAACTAAATGATGTGATAATTAAAAATGAATGGGGCTGTTAAAAATATTTAATTGTTAAAGGAACCAACAATTTCGACTTTTTATTTGAAAAATATTGTTACTTGCCTGTAGTCCCGCAGTCTAAGTTCCCCTGGGGGTACCATGAGCAAATATTTTAGCCTGTGGAACAAGGGGTACCATTGGAAAAATGTCCTGTGGTACCACTTATATACTAAGAGAAGAGCTGGCCCTGGAAATATGTGGACAATTTACAGAGCAACGAAATCCTGGTGAGCAACAAAACCTTGACCGGTAGAAAAGTAGTGCCAGGCGGCATCAAACTTTACCACTTTTTCTCGCATTTTGATGCCACCTGGCACTACTTTTACATCAGTCAAAATTCCTGGCAATGTAATAAACGATATAGATAAATGATTGGCTTGCTATTATACCACACCAAATCCAGAGCTCTGTAAATTGTATACCTTCAATCGCTTTTCAGCCCCTTTGTTGCTCAGCCACTCCCACCCCAACACTGAAAATCTGCGAGGTGTCCGGATCTATTAATAATGATAGTATGGCAAACTAACAAGAGTGATTTGGTCGCTCTGTAAATTGTCCACCTATTTCCGGCGCTATCTCTTTGTCCATAATCTTTTTTATGTCAGATTGAAATGTTTGAGATGGGGTACCACGGACAATAGAAATATATTTAATAAGGAGATTGTTATTCAGGGGGTTCCATGGGCAAAAATATTTTCTAGTGGTAGCCCAAGGCCACCCAAGGGGAACAGACTGGGGGGGCAAGTAACGAAAAATATCTGTTTTTGTTTTCAAATTAGTGTTACTTACAAATAATCTACCCACAAGTTGCAACAAAAGTAATGCTTGCATGTTCAATGAGTTAAATACTTACAGCCGTATTATCAATAGGATTGTGGTGTGACAATTTTACTATTTTTAGGTAGGTAAGATGAGTGATGCTATATCTGAAAGTGATGTCCCACCTGCAAAAAAAGCAAAACTAGAAACTGTGGAATCAAATGACAGGGACAAAGAAAAAGAGGCAGCGGTAGAGATAGGCAGGAAACGAGCAGATTTATCAGACGATCCAAAGTATATCAATTTTGTAACTCCAGAAGAATTGGAAAAACTGAAAGAATTCAAAGTATTGGATGAAGTGAAGTCGAATGATGAAGACAGCAATGATGAGTCGGAGAGCTCTGATGGTACATATTTAACTATATTTTGTTTTCAAGTATTATAATAAAAAAATATGATGAAATTAAATAACCAAATAGCAAAATGTGATTACATTAGGGTGTTTACCGCAAGTAATCTAAATTATAGAGATGTACCGACTAGTCGGTAAAGACATTTGTAGTCGGCGACTAGTCGGCAAAAAGCACCGACTAGTCGGCCTATTACTTTATACATATTTTTATGATAAAAGTCATTTCAATTATCAAATTTTTGATAAGGGTGATCAAAATAAAATCCATTATACATAGGCCCTCGGAAGTAAATTTTTTAAGCTAATTTAACAATTTATTTGGTCAATGAATAAACAAGAATAACAAATATTATTTGCACAAGGATTGTTACGTTGTAAAACAGATGTTTATAAAGATTTGGGAGATGCCCATCATTAAGAAGCAGCTGTGCGTAAGAACTTTTAACTAAAAAGCTAGTAATAAATCTTCCGAAAACAATGATCGGCTCAGCCGACTAGTCGGCCTTTTTACAGCAGACTAGTCGGCCAGTCGGCTAGTCGGCGAAAGTCATAGTCGGCCCATCTCTACTAAATTAGTTTTATCCAATTTTGGGTAAATAACCTAATATAATGTAATTACATCTTTAATCATTTAAACTGTTATAAAAGATAGTTATTTGGTTGTTTTAAGAATAATTAAACTTGTTGAAGTTGAAGACAGTAGAATAATAATTGCAGGCAAATCAGAAGTTCCTGAAGATGAAATAGAGAAAATGTTAGAGGAGGATCTCCCAGAGGGTTTTAAGGGTGTGCCGCAGCCAAAGAAGAAACCGTATGTCACCAGACAGAAAGTAGTGCTTGAAGGTACGTGCATAATATTAATAGCTAATCCAATATGCTGCATTATGTTATGAATTTAAAGGTCATATTTAAAATAGTTGTCATTAATTTCACTCACAATCACAACAGAGAAAACAAACAAAACTGAGTAAACAGTAAACAAACAAATAGCAGGATAAAGGTGTTATCAGCAGTGTCATAACAACTGCTTGCCTGTTAAAAATAATAAAAATAATATTTTTTATTAGAATTAATAGCTAAACCAGAATATTATGATAGATAGGGATTAGGGACATAGGCGTACCGAGGGGGGATGGCAGTGAGGGGCAGCTGCCCCCCCGGATTTTGTTTACCTCCAACTAACTACCTATCAAATGTTATCAATAAAAGTTCTTATTTGCCATACAATATACATATTTGATTTACAATAAATTTGCCCCCCCCTGGGGGCGATACAATAGATTTCCCCCCCCCCTGGCCCAGAACCTGGGTACGCCCATGATTAGGGACCATCAAACTGAACAACTTTTACTATGGGACCAACTCTGAAATCGCAAAAAGAACTGCTGTTTCATACAAAACTTACTATGAAAATTTATGAAAAAAACTTTTTTTTTTCGTGATTTCAGAGCTTGGTCCCATAGTAAAAGTTGTTCAATTTGATGGTCCCTATCTACCATATTCTGGTTTAACCATTCTGTTACACGTTGTATATATCAGCTAGTAATTATTTGAAATCTAATTAACCATTGAGGGGACAATAAAGAACTGCGCATGTTTGGTTGTGACAGAGAAAGGCGTGAACCAGTGGGAGGTGCTGCCGCTGGACTGGATGGTGGTGCGGCACTACAGCGGCATGCCGGTGTACATGCACCGCACCACCAGGGTCTGCACGCTCGCTAAGCCCTACTTCCTCGGGAAGGGCAACACTAGGGTAAACTTTGCAACTGGGGTTTAAAAGCCCTCTATCTCATTAGGACACCATGGTTGCGCTACTAGCGGGTAATTCGCTTGCCGCCCTCCAAATTGGTTGTGCAACCAAGCGGACAACAGGTGAGGTACCTTCCATATATCTGTATATTTTTGTTCGTAGTCTGACTGGTTGTGCAGCCACTGGTGTCCTAGTGATACCTACAAAAATGGCACTAGATGGGACTTAGATTAATAGTCTTCTTCCTTGTGCATCTTTTATGTTCTTTTTGCGTTATCCACCAATTTTAATTATTTTATTGTAGTTGTAGTGAAGTAAGATCCACCTAAGATTTTCAGTATTTTTTTATATGTCTGTGTCCAACTTCGATCATCTGATCAAAAATCAAAAAAAAAATCAAAAAATCATTTATTCAGTCTAGGCTGTTACAAGCACTTGTGAATGTCCAAGAAGCTACGCCATCGGTTCGCAAACCCTGAGCGGGAGACCTTGTAACGAGAAGAACCGGCAAGAAACTCGTCAAGGGCTGCTTTTTTCTCCCTGTATATTTCATACAGAGTCGTCAACATTGAAAAATGAGCTCCACATTTAAAGTGAGGTCATTTTCCATCACAATAATTAACAAAAGTTTGTACACAAAGGGTAGGTAGGTTCAAATTAAATACCTACTACATATCGGATAGTTAATTGTGAGAGTAAATAACTTTCAACTAGTTGAGAAATCAGTAATCACTATGTCTGCTACTCGAAAGTGCACCTAAGTAGGCAAAATTTACCAAAAAAATACTTGATACAAGACATAAAAATTAACAATAAAAAAACGCAATTCTTACAAATCGAAGCTGTCCAAGCATTCACTGTATCAATAATTATTAACTAACGTTTTTTCAGCGTCACGATATACCTATTAGCGCAATACCTTGTTTGGCCTATCGGAGAGCTCTAGAAGAAGAGAGAAAACAACAAGTTATAGATAAGAAAATTGATGAACAAATAAAAAATGGCACTTGGGCCAATAATACAACCAACCAGAAATCTACTGAAAATGGAATAAACAGTGTAGCTGCTAATAGTAATGAATCTAGTGAAAATCATGTCGAGACTGAAGCCACACTTGATAATGATAAGGGAGAAGATGAAATAAATACTGAAAAAACCAAAGACGTTACTATAGTAGAAGAGTTAGCAAATACTGATGAAATTGCGATCAGTAATGATAATACTGAAGATACAATTACTGAAAATGTTCAAGACAAATCTAGTCACAAAGAAACTTCCACTGATGAATCAAATATTGAAGATACTATTATTAGTGACAAATCTGGAGACGTAACAGAGGATATTAAGGCAACACCTAAATGCCCCTTTTTGAATCGTAATAAGGTTGAAAATATGGAAAGTAAGCTAGAAGGCGTTTGTCCAGTCACAGGAAAGAGTAGCGACGATGTTGTAATAGAAGTACCAGCAACTGATAAATTTGAAGAAAGTAACAAAAGTATAGAAGATAATGTTTCTAAATCTCCAATCACAGAGACGAATGCTGATGTTGAAATGGAAGCAGCATCTTATAAAGAAGCTCACAAAGTTATAGAAGAAGGTACTGTCGCAGAAGGTTGTGCTAGTGAATTTGCTAACGATGATGTAGAAAAGCCAAGTGATGATATAGAAATCCCTAAGTATAGACAACCAGTAGTGCTTCCTGGAGGCATCGTGATGCCGGCTCCGAAGGTGGAGACCATCAACAACAGCTGGAAGACGCAGCACTTGTCGCACGAACAGGTCAACGATTACTGCAAGAAGCTGTTCAAATTCAAGACCGTCAATATTATGCATTTTAAGTGAGTAAACTTCTTATTGTAGTTATCACTACATAGTATAAAACAAAGTCGCTTCCCGCTGTCTGTCCCTATGTATGCTTAGATCTTTAAAACTACGCAACGGATTTTGATACGGTTTTTTTTAATAGATAGAGTGATTCAAGAGGAAGGTTTATATGTATAATACATGGTGTCAAATTCCCCGCTACACCGAAGCGAAGCGAGGGCGGGTCGCTAGTTGAATTAATAATCGTTAGAATAATATCTATTACTACGGCGCCGGTGTTTCTTACAGTTACACTAGTACCTATTCGGTTCGTATTCGTGTTTTTTTACTAATAAAATAAAAATGCCTAGTTTAAAACAGCGCCATCTGTGTGACGCCTTGCTAACTTTATATTATCACAATACAAAATAAAATATTCTCGTATTGCTCACGCGCAACAGAAGCGACTGGTTCGCCTACAGTCTGAACAGACTGCGCTGTAACATATCTATATAAACGGGTTGCGGCCGTCCGCCCCCTCTTATTTTTGAGCTAGCATTGAATAATGTCAAAATCTCAGTCATTTTCAACAACATTTTTTATTCCTTCGAGTCAATCCGTTATATATCTTGCTAGACTGTTTTTTTGCTCGTATTTTTGCATATTATTATGTGGGTTTGTTACATTATTCATTTCAAATTGGAAATAAATTCTATATCAGGCCAGGTAAGGTCAGAATCGAGTTTTTTCACAAACTATTTCTTTCCCAGCCGCTGGGCCGACCGTCGCAAGTACAACAAGGCGCGGAAGACACTCCAATACCCCACTTTACCGGACGGCACCAAGCTCATCACAATCCCCGCCCGCCCCAACGGACAGGACAACGGTAAAGAACCAGCACAATGGCAGCTATGCCCGCCTTTTCTCCCGATAGGGTCGCTAGTGTAGTTGGGGGTCATCTCATTTTGACAGCTCCATAGAGTGTGTATGGTGTTTTTAGTTTTGTTATTTTATTTTGTGAAAAATAGCAGAAAAATACGGATCTTGAACTGTTTATAAATAAAAAAAGAAATTAGCAAGAAGAAATGCAAGAAAGGCTGGCAAAAAGGAAGACCTCATTGAAAGGCAAACATGAATAATCATCCCTGAATGTTAACTGTTTGTCTCCTTGAAGCAACACTACTCACACTATCATATTATTTTTGGGAACATTTTAATTAGTTGACTGGAATTTGTTTGAACAAAATGTTTATTACAAATTCGTACATTTATTATTGACTGAAATTAGGTCTTCTTATAGCTACGATCCACTTTTTTCTCAACTGTGTATCTTTGGGAAACCTGTTTCCCGATGTTCTTGATGAGCACAAGGGCACATCACAACACTGAGGAATATTAATTTCACAATTAAAAGTACTACACCCAAAATTACCCAATATTTACATAGAAATAAAATGAGTTTGACAGATAGCATGACCCCCAAACTCATTAGCGCCATCTGCTGTAAGCTTTCGAGATTAGCTGCCATTAATTGTATTTTGAAAGTAACTGCTGTCCTTTAGCTAATGTCACATTTGGAAATATTTGATATTGGAAAATGTATGGGATGGGATATGGGATTTAGATAAGTTTTCGCTAACCATCAACAAAACTTCAAATCTGTATCTATACATCTTTTTAAAGCGATGCATAACAATGTTTTGACGTTGTCTAGAGGTCTAGTTGTCGATATTTCCTATCGATTATTTGATAACCAGAAATCGTCCTTTCCTCCGTGATTCTCTTGGAGGGCATGCATCGTTTTATATATATTTTTTATCAAAATCGACAATATCGTTACTATTTGAGAGAGAGAGAGAGAGAGAGAGATATTTTTTTTTATTAACAGACCACACGTTACAATAATTACATAGAGCAAAAAATTTGTGTAGAAAAAATAATCTAAGTAAAGTAATTACAGTTCACAAAAAACAGGTCTTAGGGCTATCTAGGACCTACCTCAGCTTGTGTTGCCATGACACATAAGTGTCACATTTCAAATAAAAGTTCAAAATATTTAATTACAAAGCGTGTACAGTACGAGGCAAATATTTTGAAATCGGGTGGGGATTGCGCGGAACGCGTAATTTGGGCATGCGTAGCGGTGAGGCACATACGCGAACTTATCCCCACTACGTCGATAAAATTTCAAGATATATGCCTCGAACTGTACCTTTTTACCTTACCAATAAAATTTGTTTCAAATAACATTTCACAGGCGGCAAACCGGCAAAGCGCGACTGGGTAATGAACATGGATGGGCGAAGCTACCTGTCCGTATTCCACGAGTACGTGCGCCGAGCGCTGCAGAAGCAACCCGTCTACGAGTTCGTGCAGCTCGGTGAGTGGAATTATATGCTTTAAGTTCAAGGTACGTTAGGTTCGGAATTGGTTAAATTCTGCCGTTGATAGCACGGTCAGTGGTCACAGTTACCTGTCCGTATTCCACGAATACGTGCGCAACGCACTGCAGAAGCAACCCGTCTACGAGTTTATGCAGCTAGATGAGTGGAATCATATGCTTTAAGTGGTGGTCTTTAGGTTCAAAATCGGTTAAAATCTGCCGTTGATAATACAGTCACAGCTACTGTCTGTGTTTTACGAGTACGTGCGCCGAGCACTGCAGAAGCAACCCGTCTAAGAGTTCGTGCAGCTAGGTGAGTGGAATTATATGCTTTATGTGGTGGACTTTAGGTTCAAAATCGGTTAAATTCTGTCGTTGATAGCACAGAGCTACCTGTGTTCCACGAGTACGTGCGCTGCGTGCTGCAAAAGCAGCCCGTCTATGAGTTCGTACAGCTCTAAGCGCAATTATGTTCCTTATTCGGTGGTCTTTAGGTTCAAAATCGATTGACATCTACTGCTGCTGTGCAGAAGCAGCCCGTCTACGAGTTCGTGCAGCTCGGGGAGCAATATGGTTTTTATGTAATGGTCTTTAACTCGTCAACACCCGGAAAACAATACAACAATAGATTTTCTATTGTGTTATGTGCCTCATAGGGCACATCGGGCGTTGGCGGATTAAGCTCAAAATTTGTTGAGTTCTGCCGTTGATTGGACGCACGGTAAAATTGTTGCCTGCATCAAAATTCAACAAGCTATTGCTTACCTGAATTGTAAACTTACTTTAGACAAACAAATGTTTTTTTTATTTTTATATTTAATGGGTTTGCTCTTGACCCCAGTCTTGCCCAAAAGCAAAGACAGGGTCTACGATGGAGCGAGCTTGCCCAGAAGGTGCTTATTCACTCTGGCCTTGAATAGAGTCAGGTTGTATGCGCTCGGAAATACAGACGCCGGCAGGGAATTCCATTCCATAGCTGTGCGCATTATGAACGATGATGAGTAGCGTTTGGTACGCAGAAAAGGTATATCAACTAAGAACGGGTGGGTAACCTGCAGTGCGTCTGGATGTCCGATGGTAGAAAGGAGAAGGTGGAATGAGTTCATGCAGTGCATGCATGTTAAACTTTACTAAGATTTATGGTGATTGTTTGATTTGATATTATATTGTTACTTAATTACTTCTAAACCTACTAATTTTAAGATCAGAAAAATAATGTCACACTCATTTTTGTCCAGAAAATGCGGCAACCCCATACCAAGCGACAGTATACATCGGCGGAATGCAATACGGCGTAGGACACGGTTCATCAAAGCGGCAAGCAAAGTCTGCCGCCGCGCGAGCTTCCATACACATCCTTATACCAGAAATGAAAGACGAATTGGATGCGCCCGCTAACAGTGAGCCGGACTTTTCGGTGAGTCTTATGTGGTACATAATAAGGACCATTATTGAGGCAGTCGCTGAACGTTTCCATACACATACATACAACCCGCGTAGATAAAGGTTGGGACTGGAAATTCCGCTTAACCGCGCTTACCACCCGCGCCGTTAAAGAATAGGATTAAAATCATGAATACATGTCCTATGAAGATTCACTCAATCATCACGCAACTACTCTTGCTAACCTCAAAGGATTTATTAAAAGCTATTTGTTGATATATTTTGTATTTCACAGGCTATATTTTGGTAAAATAATCTTATACTTTAAGTCATTGTTTCACCCCCAGTTCTTCGACTACGTGGGGATCGAAGACCCCCGCATATCAGAGTTCTGCGCGGCGACGTGCGAGCCCTCCCCGCACGCTATACTGCGTACTTGCCTGCTGAGGAACTTCGGGGCCAGCGACAGGCATATACACACTGAGGTATGGATAACTATACTACGGGGGCATACAAGACCCCCGCATATCAGAGTCACGCTATACTGCGTACTTGCCTGCTGAGGAACTTCGGGGCCAGCGACAGGCATATACACACTTAGGTAATGGATAACTATACTATGGGGGCATACAAGACCCCCGCATATCAGAGTCACGCTATATTGCGTACTTGCCTGCTGAGGAACTTCGGGGCCAGCGACAGGCATATACACACTGAGGTATGGATAACTATACTATGGGGGCATACAAGACCCCCGCATATCAGAGTCACGCTATACTGCGTACTTGCCTGCTGAGGAACTTCGGGGCCAGCGACAGGCATATTCACACTGAGGTATGGGCAACTATACTATGGGGCATACAAGACCCCCGCATATCATAGTCACGCTTTACTGCGTACTTGCCTGCTGAGGAACTTCGGGGCCAGCGACAGGCATATACACACTAAGGTATGGGCAACTATACTATGGGGGCATACAAGACCCCCGCATATCAGAGTTATGCTATACTGCGTACTTTTTTTCAAACCAGGTTTTTTTTCAAACATTCCCCATTCTTGCTCTGATACTAATATTTCATGTTTTTCCTACCAGATGAAGAAGCTAGAGTTCCAAAAGATCGAGTTGACGATGAAGGTGGGTAAGCACACCGCGACCGTCGTGTGTAAGAACAAGAAGACGGCCAAGCAGCGCGCCTCGCAAGCTATTCTACAGGTAATGTCAAACGCATTAAGGGTCCATAATAGGAAAACATTTCATTCATGTCATTTTTTTATATAGAAAACGTAAAGTTGTAGCCACAAAAAAATCATACGGCAAGCTAAGAAGATCCTCTAGTTGCTACAAATATTAAATTGCGTATAAACCTCACAGATGACTGTAAAAAAACAGAAAATCACCAAAAGAGCTGCTTAGGTTCATATTTTTGGTGTAAACAATAGCGGAAAAGTATTGAATTCTATATCAAAATACACTTTATTGTACTGTAAAGTTGCTTTAATTACTTTTAATCAAGAAAGATAGTTGGGATAATGACAATAAAACAACGAAAAACATCGAAAAAGTGAGGTTATTATCCTTACTCTTTACATGTAAAGAAAAAGACAGAGACAAATGTTCCAGCCTTGGGGTACTTTGTTGTGTACTCACATATAAATAGTGACAACGGATTTACAATACTCAAACGCACTATACGTTGAAATAGAGTTCTGTGATTGTTTCGGTTGTTTTACATATTATGTGTATTTAGTAGTTAGGACGCTGTGTGTCCACAGGCCTTGTCTTGTTCATATGAACGAGATACAAAAAATATAAAACATTGCAACTGACACCCGTATTTACAAACATTACTATGATATCTCACAGTGCCGCGGACGCACAGCGTCCCAACTACCAATCACACGTAATATGTAACACAAACGAACCACTCACAGAAGCTTTGTAATTACAAAGCTTCTTTCACTCTATATCATAGGCACTTCACCCACACGTGCGGTCCTGGGGCTCTCTTCTCCGCCTCTACGGGTCGCGATCCGTGAAGAGTTTCAAAGAGAAGAAGCTGGAAGAGCAGCAGATAACCCTCCTGCAAGATAGAGCGAGACACAATCAGCCGAACAAGGCCGTGCTGGACAAACTGCGCAGGGATATGATCAGGCTGCGAGAAAGGGACGCGGCATGCGTGCCTATAGGTATGTTCCTTTATAAATGTATGCAGTCGTCAATTTTTCTCCTTGGTCAGCTGTTTGTACGCCGGTTTTCAAGGTGTCGCCATCTCCGAGGTCCCGGGATCGATCCCCGGCTGCAGGGGCGTAGCGTGCCTTAGCGGGGCCCCGTATAAAAAATTGATTGGGGGCCCTTAGGAAGGGTAAAGATTTCTCACAAAAGAAAAATGTTTGCATAAAATTAAAAGAAACATTTATTCATCATTTATTATTTATCTATCTGTCACTTTACCAAAATTTTTACATACAATCCAAATTAAATTATACTCTTCTTGCCTTTTTTTCGGCAAACTGATTTATTAAATCATTATAGCTGATGATGACTTTAGTTTTTCTAAAGTTTCTGCCTCTATGGACAATAGTGACAAGTCTGACAGGCGTTCGTGTCCCATCGAAGTTTTTAGGTATTTTTTTTTAAGTTTTTATTAATTTTTGCTTACGCACGTTGGGGCCCTCGTGGCCCAGGGGCCCCGTATAATTGATACGGCGGTAGCTACGCCCCTGCCCGGCTGGGTCAATTTAGAAAACGAACTTGTCTATATTAACTCAGGTTTCTACCGTTGTCTCTGATTTCCATTAACTAGCAAATATTTTTTCATTTATTGATTCATTCATTCATTAAGAGCCCGTAGCGATTGTGCCGCTGACTGCAGCTCTCGCTCGCACATTTCATGTTCTCTCAAGATTTCTTAAATTTGAGTGCGCAATTGAAAAATGTGTCTCGGCCACTTTTCGCAATATAAGATTACAGACATTTTAAAATATATTTCAGTTTTTGTTGCTAAAGTACAAAAAGTTGTCGTTTCTAACAGTTATTTGAACTGGCAAATACGATAACTTTTTGTACTTCAGCGACTCGAAACTGAAATATAATGTTGAAATGTCCGTAATCTTACATTGCGAAAAGTGGCCGAGACACATTTTTCATTTACGCACTCAGATTTAAAAAATCTTGAGAAAACATGAGATGTGCGAGCGAGAGAGCGGCAGTCAGCGGCAAAATCGCTACGGAGTCTTAAGGCGAGGCCAGTTCACGATCTGATGAAAAGTCTGATTTTTGAACATCCAATGTGAAGAACTGATGTAAAATTCTACTTCACAAAAATTGCTGTAGACTGAAAAAGAAACAAAGAAGCAAAGTAACCGAACAGAATATTGAAAAAATGTCTTGGTAACTCTGTAAAAAAATCCTGAATAACACCATAAAAACTTATAAAAATAAATTTCAAATCGTCAGATTTCGTAATTTTCAACGACAGTGATATGATTTTTTATGCTAAAAGGATAGCTTTTTTATCGATCTAACACAATAACCGAGTACATTTTTAATAAATGATCCAGTATTTTAGAAATCAATAAAAATGTCCTAAAATTCGTCAAATTTCTGGCGAAGCGTCAATTAAAGTTATGCAATACTCAACCTTATTCTAAAGACATAGTGAAAGAGTAAATTTCGTGAACTGGCCTCGCCTTAAGCCATTAATAAAGTAATGCAGCGTGCTGCAATCTGTACATTCTGTTAAGTATTTTGAGTAGACAATTTAAAATGCTTATCTTAATCCTTAGGTACACTACTACTAGAAGATGACTTACCAACCCACTCAGGATCGAATCTCAACAACGTAGATCTGTGACCATTGACACTCCTAACACCCCCCTCCCCACCACTAGGTGTAAGTGAAAATGTAAAAAATAAGAATTAATGAAATAAATTATTTTAAGAAGGAGTAAGCGAGCTTTTTGTGGCACTTATAATGCGCCACACATTTATAGAATACATGCAAATATAGTAGAGTTCAATGATATGTATAGTGTTACGGCTAATACCCGAAGTGCGGCTACACCTTGATTAGCCGGCTAAAACTAGGTGTAACCGATAGCTGTTGGTTAAACCTAGTTGTAGCTGATTTGCTCGCGGCTAATACTAGGTGTGGCCGATTTGCTCGCGGCTAATACTAAGTGTGGCCGATTTGCTCGCGGCTAATACTAAGTGTGGCCGATTTGCTCACGGCTAATACTAAGTGTGGCCGATTTGCTCGCGGCTAATACTAGGTGTGGCCGATTTGCTCGCGGCTAATACTAGGTGTAGCCGGTTAAAACAAGGTCTCGCCTTTAGCTAAAATGGATTTTAAAACTTACAGAAAGAATGAAAACTGTTGAAGAGTTATTCAAAAAATATTAGAGACAATTTAAGAAATTATTACATGAGCTTTTTTTAAATATTGACTTGGTTTACGAGTAATAAAAATAAATGTAGTGGCGGCGCTAGTTTCACTACCTACAGCGCCTTAAGAAAAAACCACGAAATTTAAATATTTCTAACCTATATTCGGGACCTACAGGAGTAAAGCAGATTGGTTACACCTAGTTTTAGCCGACTAAAACTAGGTTTAGCTGCACTTCGGGTATTAGCCGTAACATATTATTTATAAACAACAAAAAAACCGACTTCAAAAAACCTGCCTCTAAAAAGCAAGAAATAATATACAAATCATTAGATACGCATTATCATTGTTATAATAAAACACGTCAATTGAAGTCGGGTGGGGCTTTTAGAATAAAAAAAGGAAGATGTACTCCAGCCCCACCCGACTTTAATAATGCGTACCTATCTAATGATTTGTATATTATTTCTTGCTTTTTAGAGGCAGGTTTTTTGAAGTCGGTTTTTTTGTTGTTTAAACATTTTTTTTTATTTTTAGTGTAAGTACCTTCTGTATTAGGTAGTGTAGGTATATTATTTAGGTAGAAAAATCGGCTCAGCCAAACGTGAGATAATTGTGGAGAAACATACATACATACAAACTGAATACCTTCTTTTTTTGGAGTCGGTTAAAAATATTACACAAAGGTATCCCTTCCCCAACAAAAAAAAACATCTAATTCGGTTCATAAATAACAAAATTGTCAAGTTAGTTGATTTAATATCATAGTATTTTCAGGATTACTTGTAAACTACTGAACCGATTTGAAAAAAAAAAAAATGGGACCATCTCGCAAGAAAACTAGAAAAATATATTATTATGTTGAAACGCACTAGCCACTACATTATTATAAATAAACGCACATTAATATGAATCTGTATAAAAAAATATAGTAAATTTAGTTAGATAGGTACCCAATAAAAATACAAATTATTCCATCTAAGGAAGGGAACATTCAATCTTTTTTTATATTTTAATTTAATAGTAGTTTATGATACTGCCACATAATACCTAGTTATGTGCAGTTTCATACACTACTTTATCTACACTCATACATTTAGGATTGAACCTACTAAATAAAAGATCAACGTTAGAAAAGAGAGTGAGACATTGTTTGTATTAGCTAGGTATTACTTTGTAATAAGTCATTTCCTTAGCTGCATCTAAAATATCGAGCAGAGTCAAATTTTCTTCACATTTTAAATCAAGAATTAAAAAAACCTACGAAATTCATTACAACAAAATGTTAAAATTGAAATCAAAAAATTTTTGTAAAGCTCTAAAAATGGCGCGCATTCCATTAGAAAAAAAATAATGAGATGAGTGCACTGGGTTGCGTTCAGAACCTACGCTCCGAGTGCAACCGAATGCTCTAACGGCGTTCCAAACATTAGAGCGTGACTTCCGTGATCGTAATGAGTTTTTTTTTAAATTTTTCGTGTCCACGAAAATAAAGTACGTATTTATATTACCTTTTTTGAATTCATATTTGGAACATTACGATGTGAGTGTAGATAAAAATTGTTATGTTCCGGCAGTAAGAGGTAACATGGCCAGTTCCTCAGTGATGAGGATTTCTGGTGTAGTGTGCTTTTACCTTCGGCTTTTACCTTCGGCCTTATCGTCACTTAACATCAGGTGAGGTGAAGGCCAAGCACTATCCCGTTGTGCATAAAAACAATATCTATTATTAAAATAAGTAAGTAAATGTCATTATGTACTTACCTAATGGTAATTTATGCATTAGCCCATATTATAATCATTATTTTAAGTAGGTAATATAATTTTAAACTTTTGGATTTTTATGCATTCACAATGCTATTTTTTTAATTAAGGTTATTAATATAATTGAAAAATATAAGAGAAAATCGACTCACCCGTCCCGTCTGAGCTGCTACGGGTGAGTCGATTTTGTCTAATATTTTTCAATTATATTAATAACCTTAGGTAATGTAATTTAAGAGGATAAAAATTGAGCATTTATTTATTTTATAATTTAGTCAGTCAAGGTTTAAATATGATTTTTAATTGAAGTAGCGTAAAACCTGAGACATCGCGATTTATGTTAATTTAAGTTATATATTGATCAATAACCAACCATAGTTGTTTAATACCTAATCATGTACAGTTGCATAGAATACTTTATCTACACTCATAATATGAATCCTCTATAAAACGTTCTGAAACATTTAACGTATTTCCAACATTAAAATAACCAGTGTCATAGTAACCAAATTTTCGAAGGAGTTGCATTATGAAATTTAATTCAATATTATAACACTCGTTTGGATGATATAATGGTTATTATGACACTGGTTGTTTCATTGTTGGAGTTGCATTATGGAAATTCGTACAAATTAATAGGTAACATTCGTTAACACCACAGTTTGGATGATGTTATGATTATTATGACACTAGTAGTTTTAATGTTGGCAATAAGCTAACTGTTTTTGTAGAGGATTTAAAGCATGGGTGCAGATAATAATTATTTATTTTCATGACGTTTTTGCATTTGCGTTGGCATCGGGGCTCAAATACCTACATGAATTTAGTGTCGATTTAGAATCGATTCTTTTATTTTAAGTCGAAAAAATTTAATTAAAATAAAATAAAAAATTAAGTGCTTTCTTGATTATGTAATTCACAAATAATATTAGGGTTTCGCGTCCCTTTTATTGCGTTATGTTATAAGAAAAAATATCGTTTTGCAACTTTCAGATATGCTGTTTGAAAGTTTCATAATCATATAGCTTTTACACCTTACCATCGGTTTTACAGCGTATCCTTAATTGTAAACAAAAAACTGATTATTTTAGCCTTAAATGGATAGTTCTTATGCTAAGAATAAAACATACTGTCTTGCTAATTAATGAAGAATAAGTGACCTGGCACCTAGATGACCTAGTTTTACTAAAAATATTGTTTAGTCATATTACTCCTTACGCTTGACGTCAAAGTGTCATATTACTGAAAAACTTGGTTAATCTTGGTATAAAGTACTTAGTATGTACATTGTATAATAATAAAAAAAAACACATCAACACTTTAACTAAAATTTACTACTTGTATAAGTTATTAGGTATTATAGCCATTATGTGTCAAAAATTCTCCATTGACTTTAAGCTCAACAGTATTTATTGGAGAAGAGTTAGGCGCAGTTCACTGTACCATAAAACCAGTCAGTACTTGATTATAAAAAATGTAGTATGTCAAAAAGTACCTATATTTTTTTTACTATGTATGTATATGTTATGTTCTGAGAATATAAAAATGTTGTATTTTAATTTAATCAAGTAATTAAATTAATCAATAAAATAAAATGAATTGCCAATGAAAAAGAGTTTCAATGTACAGTTTATGAAAGTTCAGATTGTAATGCAAGTAGCAACTCAATAAAAGATAGGAGATATTATATTGTATAAAAATATATTAAATAAAAGTATTTTTTTATAAATTCACACATTCATTCATTCATTCACAAATAAAAATCTTAAAGTAGTCTTAATAATAAACTAACTAGAGTATTTAAATGGACGGTAATTTCTATTAAATACTAGTTTGTACAGAATAACGCGTTGAGGCGTCTTAGCTTTCGATCATATTAAACTTGATATTGCTCAGACATTTAAAAAAACTTAATAAATAAACAAATACGGTTTCTGTGGGTACTCTTGAAATGAATGTCAATGTCAATTTTATTTTATTTGCTTTGTGACACTTGTGCCACGTTGGGCGCCATATTTCAAAAGCGAGCGACTGCGAAGGTTTGCAAAATATGTTTTTGTTGCATTTTGTTATAGGATCTTTAAGGGAAGGAACCGAACCAGTAAGCTTCGGTCTGTGGGCTGATTCTGTAAGTAACTCTATTGCAATCAATTTCTGATTGAAACTGACTGAAATCGCAGTTATATTGCTGCTCTAATAAGAATCAATGGGTTACATTGATTGCTGCTTTAGTAAGAATCAATGGGACAACTATCTTACTCTAAAGCAGCAATGGTGAAGGTCGCGGGCACGAACTCATTTGTGCTCAAGCTAAGTTTTTTTTATGAAAACCAATACCACCAAGCGAAAGTACCCCACCCTGTGGATTTTTAAATATATTCTGGTAAATTGTAAATTATTGTTTTCATTTACGCACCATGTCTACTGGTCGTGCTTCGCACGCTATCTATCGATACCTACCCAGCAATGGGTGTCGTGTGGCTGATATAATGATTATTACTATCACAGAGCACCATCAGCCTGCCTAGCATGACCGATTTATATCGCGTGATATAGCATTTTATCGACACTCAACTGTCAAACTACTTTCTACTACTAACTACTGTCTTTTTGACAGTTAAACGTGATAAAACGCTTTATCACGCGATATAAATCGGTCATGCTAGGCAGGCTGAGCACGCTATGAGTGTTAATTTCATGCAAGCATATCCATAGTTTAATAGGATCGAAAGTTTCATCTTACAAAATTAACTAATATCTAACGATAACTTATTTTTATCACTTTCTCAACCATCGGGATCGCCCGGCGGAAGTGTATAATAATAATACGAAGACAATATTGTGGTAATTCATTATAGCCTAGTTAGGAAAGATATAAGCACCGTAAAGGGCTAATACAGAGCAGCAACTTATAATAATTATAATCACTGGGTGTATAAGTCTATGTCGGACTGTCGGACTCAAAGAGAGTGTAGCTTTTACACTTAATTCACTTTATTCATGGCATTGAATTAGAAGAATTCTACGTGTACCTATCCTGAAAATATGTAGATGTGGAGTATTGAAAACAAGAATTGGTTCCGTGTATGTTTATGAGTATTTTTTTGCACGTGCGGTGCATGGTGTGGTGGCATAGTATAATGATATGGTAGCAATTCTAGCATTGCAGGGATGCCGCGTAGCGCGGGTACACAGCGCGGGAATGTAGATTGCTGGTTATCTGACGGTCAGATTTCGCAGTGCATGAGTAAGCTCTAATCTATGCCGCCCTGCCCCGGGCGCACTCGAGTCGCGGGGCATTAATTCTGCAGCGTGTTGCATGGCGCTTACACCCAGCGCCCCCACGCGGCGGGCTGCGGCCACGTGGCGGCGGCGGGCTGCGGCACCTCCCCCGCGGTGAGCACGTTGGACACGCCGCCGTGGCTGCCCAGCGGGAAGGGGCTCTGGAAAATACACCGTTATCTATGATGCGAGTTGGGCTGATGCGAGTTGCGAGTTGGAGTTCTATGATGTTCTATGAGCGCACTTTACAATCTGCTGCAGGAAATTTAAGCTTCTATGGGTACAGATAGTTAAGTTCTATATTTGGTTGGAATTTACTCAGCTTGGAATCCGACCGACTCCGCCCGCACGCGTCGGCAGCCGAGCCACCAATAAAACCTGATATTTTTCTATTGCCCTTCAAAAGTCTGACGCGGCTCTAGCACCCTCCTCCCAGTGTTTCTTTCAGGTGCCCCCCCGGAGAAAAATGAGTAGGTAGACGGGCACACTAGTGTAGTGATCGACGGACGAGCTCCCCCGAACCTCTTAATTGCCCCCCGGAGAATTTGTCTGAAAGAAACACTGCTCACTCCCCTAGCTTTGCCCTGGAACTAAGGGCTAGGCCACTCTGGAAAAACGCCCATCCTCTCCGTTAAGTACTCTCGGTTGTCGACGCACCCGGGTCCCGGTGATACTGGCTGACTGATTTCGACGCACTCCTAGAATACTAGTATCTAGAAAACCTAGACATTTTGGTGTCGTTGGACGTACTATGGTCAACAGCATCGCTTACTGAGCAACAAATTTCGTTTGCGCGCGTATCGCCCCTGCACGAACTAAGCGTATGTTGCTCAAAACACAGTAGCCGGCGTGCCAGCGCTTTTAACCTTAGGAGTGGTATTGCCCATGGTAAGTAGTACCAGTCACATTGTACACTACGCTATAACGGGTGTAACAAGACCTTCAACGAAGCCGAAGTCCTCGTATTCCGCCCATCATCAGGATCATTTTTGTCTTTTAGACTATACCTGGGAAATCAATAGTTACGAAATTATTGAAGGTCAAAGTCAAATTTTTTTTTTCAAAAATTTTATGAATACTTATTTTATTCGTTATTTCCTACTTTTTGACTAAAGAAAATTTATCAAAATTTTAAGTATTTCGTAACAAACAATGGCTTCAAAACGTCGTCACTCGATGTATCTCAAGAGCACGTCACTCGATGTATCACATAAACGCTGCCTTTCAACTCGGCCGCACGCAGCTGCGTAGCATACACTCGCAGGCGCGGCCTGTTGTACGCGTCACATTGCGTGGTAATGCATGCAATGCTTTTTTAACACCAATAATCAAAATGGTTTCCCAGTAATAATTTTGAACAGAAATGGTCCTGATGATAGGCAGAATATGTAGACATCGGCTTCGTTGAAGGTCTTGTTACACCCTGTATAGTTACCAGAGTGGCGCCGAGCCAGCGCTGCTTGATGAAGTCCGCGGCGCGCTCGCCCACCATCACGGCGGGCGCGTTGGTGTTGCCCGAAGGAGTGGCGGGCAGCACGCTCGCGTCTGCCACGCGCAGTCTGTCCACGCCTTGCACCTGGATACACAAAGCCAAGGTATTAAGAGCCCGTAGCGATTTTGCCGCTGACTGCAGCTCTCTTGCTCGCACATTTCATGTTTTCTCAAGATTTCTTAAATCTGAGTGCGCAATTGAAAAACGTGTCTCGGCCACTTTTCGCAATATAAGATTACCTACAGACATTTTTAAATATATTTCAGTTTTTTGTTGCTAAAGTACAAAAAGTTGTCGTTTCTAACAGTTATTTGAACTGGCAAATACGATAACTTTTTGTACTTCAGCGACTCGAAACTGAAGAAAACTGGCCGAGACACATTTTTCATTTACGCACATATACTTAAGAAATCTTGAGGAAACATGAAATGTGCGAGCGAGAGAGCGGCAGTCAGCGGCAAAATCGCTACGGAGTCTTAAGCCGGGCTCCACATTCCCGTAGTTTGCCGAAAACTTTTGTCGAAGAACGAGCATTTGCGAGAGAATACGAGAGGCGGCTCTCTACATTCGGTTGGCTTCTTGGCTCAGTTTAAAATAGACGCCCGTATGAGATGGATGTCACAAGAATATCTGCACGATCTTTATGGTCGCATTCCTTTGGGTCCCATTTTACTTTTTATAGGGTGACTTTGATAAAATTCTAAAAACGATAACTCAAGTTCGGGTGTCCAATTTACCGACATTTTTAATAGCTTTTATTTGGTTAACGTGCGGTCACTAAGGCGAGAGACAGCGGGAATTCGCATAAACATTACCTGGGCTTTCTGTCACTCCGCGCGTGAGTATGAAGCGCTCGGCTTCCCCAGCGAGGACGAATTTCATACGTCAGAAAAGATTAGAGCTACGCGATAGAAAGAGAGACAACTACTTACTAAGTAAATATAATGTATGGAAAAGAGCGCCGTGCGACCGGAATTGCACTTTATTGTGTCGGAGCTAGAGTCGCTATTTATTTAAATGCTTTTGCGGAGTGCAACTTCAGTATGCTAGTACTGTTTTCTATTCTGTGGTATTACCTACAATCCCTGGAGGAGCTCGGTGGCGCAGTGGCTTAGTGCCTGGCTCTGCGATTGCGGAGGTTAAGCAACTTTTGCAAGGGTTGGTCATGGGATGGGTGACCAATAATTTATTATCTTGGGTTCCTCCGTGCTTCGAAAGGAACGTTAAGCCGTCGGTGTCCCGGCTGCATTTGCAGTTGTTAACACCCATCAATCCGTATTGGGCCTGCGTGGTAGGTTATTATGAATGACCCACCCTCCTTATCTAGATCATATTCATATTCTCAGGCGGGACTCGAGTTTACTTATTGCTCTCATTATCCAGTCGGCAGTAACTTTGCGACATACTAAAAATAAATTTGTTTACAATTTTTGAAGATAATCATTAGAGGAACTTCTTACCTGAAGCAGGTTATCCACTACAGCAGTCGGGTCTCCCCTCGGCCCCATCTTACAAGACCCGACCTGATGGTTCTCGGGCGCCGTCTGCATACGCACCGCGCACTCCCAGTACGCGTCGCACCCAAACTTAAACTTCTCGCAGCCTTTCACTGGGGTCTTGTCCAGCTTTATACCATACCGCTTTAAGGCTTTAGCTTCGGATAACTTGATGGCGAATTTTATGCCTTCGATTAAGGTTTTGACGTCGTCTGGGTGGGTTAAGTAGCTGAAACAGTAAATCAGAACCTTATTGATTTTGAAGTTTCACTAGGTACTTATCACTACGATTTTATAAGAAAGATGGATCAAAGTAAACCTTAATTTTTTTGAAAACTAATTTTGCGCTGGTGTTTCGCACGATCAACAGAATGAAATCGAAAACAGTTGAAAAATACAGTGGTGTGGTTTAGATCGTCAAACTGTAAAACGTCAACTTTGTCCAGCAAAAAATTAATCAACTGTCCCATATATTTTGGTCGACTAGTTAAGATATTGACCTTTTCTATGGAACAGCTGATAATATTTTGCTCTGATTAAGTTACCTAGTCCCATAGATTCATTTGATAAGAACAGCAACATTCACCAGTTTAATACAAGAAATAAAGATAAACTTGCCGTTCCAAGATTTAGGCTTGCAAAAACGAGAGGTTCATTTATGGGGAAAGGCATAGCCTTTATTAATAAAGTTCCACAACAAGTGATTGATCTTCCTTTGCATGAATTTAAAAACCATGTTAAAAAAACGCTCATGGGTAAAGGTTATTATAAAGTTGACGATTATCTTAAAGATCAAAATGCGTGGAAATGATGTAACACATAACTTGCTAATATAAGTACTTTATTGAAGTAATATAATAAGTCTATGTTGTTGCCAATAATTCTGTCACCCTGTTGTAATTATGTTATGTTACCCTGGTAACGATATATTCAAGTTTGTAAATATCGTTACTTATGGCTGTTACAGCTGATAAGTTTCTTGCGCCCGTTCTTCTTGTCAGCTAAAAAAGTCTGGAACGGGTGGTAGGAAAATATAGACGATTCAAAAGTACTTAATAATTAAGTTTATTTGAATAAAGCTTATTTCACTTTCACTTTCACTTTCATAGTTAAAGCTGTTCAGTTTGACGGTCTGCCACTGCCACACCACGTCGACAGTTCAAAAAAATCATCCTGTAGATATTATCAATAAACAATGTAATATATTCGCAGATATGGAAGTGGACACTTATTTGGCGTAAATCTTGGCATCTTACTTGGCGTAAATCTTGGGATGAGCGAAGGGATCAGTTGAAGCGATCTCCAGGCGACCTCTGCTCTTAGGTCTCAGAACAGTCGGGAAGATCTGTATGGTCCTTGAGCCGTTGCCGACTCGTTCTCCCACCATTCCGGTCTTGGCGCAGTCAGCGAGGAAACCGCCGAAGAAGATCTGCACATCAGGGTTGTCGCCGGCAGGATCCGCGTACTTGGTGTTGATGAAGCCTGTCACTTCCGATATACCTGGAAAATGTGGACAAGTCAAAAACACATGACGATCAGGTTTTAAGGGCCAAAGTCAGCGGCCAATAAAAAGTGGCACCCTACGAGAGTAGGACCGATCGGTCGGACCATCATCATCATTGTAGGACCAACAATGATGATGATGGTCTAAGGTTCTTTAAAAGGGTTTGGATAGAACTAATTGGTGATGAGAGGCAGTGGGACCACGGGCTTGACTCCCGAGCACCCCAGCTCGGTGGGCTCAATCCTATCATTGACAACATTTTGCTTCTCACCTGTGCCAGACATAAGACCATCCCTGAACAGTAAATATTCCATGGCCGTGGCCCAGTTGAGGGGAGTGGTGTCATTGTCGTTGACGCGGAAGTTGAGGAAGTGCGCCACGTGGTTGTGCAGGTTGCGGCCGACGGCTGGCAGTGGGACCACGGCCTTGACGCCCGCGCGCCCCAGCACGGTGGGGTCTCCCACCCCACTCAGCTGGAGGATTTGGGGTGATGCTACTGCACCACCGCTGGAGAAGAAAGTAAAGCTAAATTACTTTATATGCCGTTACTACCTATATTATATCCTTCGTATAAGAAAAAAATATTGACTTTTAAGACTACGTAAAATGTAATCAACGCAACTGTGCAAGTGTACAAGCTGATATCATCAACTATATTTTTCAGGCGGTGATGGTCGTTTAACTATTACGCGTCCATTCTTCCTTTTAATGAATTCCCATAGGGTCTGGCGACAGATTGCAGATAAATAGTAGAGGATTAGAAAACAAAAAAATAATCAAGTTTTAAAATAAAACTCACCTCAAAATAATCTCATTGTTAGCGAAGATAGTCTCAGTTCCACCATAGCTGTTCCTGACTTCGACGGCGTACGCCTGCCTGGTGGTCTGGTTGATGAGTACCCTGGTGACGGTGGTGTTGAGCATCACATGCAGGTTGGGGCGGTCGCGCGCCGGCCTGAGGAATGCGCGCGCGACGCTCAGTCGGGAGCCGTTGCGGTTGGTGGTCTGGGCGATGGAGAAGCCGGTGTGTTGCTCGCCGTTTAGGTCTCGGAGATCGCTGGATGGGTATCCTGACAAAGACATCGATACTTAAGTATATAAATGGGAATAAATAAGTATCTACTTAACCATTTTATTTGATCGTTACGTTTTCACAATTTGTTAAAGATAGATTGGAACTTCATTCTCTAAATTCAAATTTGGTGGGACACCACATTCCACGCCGACAGAGTCGCGGCCGCGGGCATAAGAATCGCAAAACAGTAAAACATTTTCCTTAGGAAACCTACATAAGTACTAAATGTACTCAGAAGCTAAAAGAAAATTATACAGGATGTAAGGGCAAAACAAATGCTGCTTGCATTGTAACTATTCTGGTACCTACAAAAAGTGTTAAAAAAAGACATAGGAACTTGATTAATATTGATGTAAATAGTGTTTGAAGTGAAAAAAAGCCATACCCAATTCCTCTGCAGCTTTAATCAGGCTATAACTCAACGGCGGGTGGTACGGGAACTGCGCAACAGTAAGCGGGCCACCAGTAGCATGGTACCCCTGGTCCATCTTGTCCAGTTGCTTATTGTCCTCGGACTTGAGGAAGTAGGGCAGCACCTCGTCGTAGGACCAGCCCTCGATGCCCGCTTCAGCCAACGCATCGTAGTCCTTGCGGGAGCCGCGTATGTACATCATGCCGTTCATTACTGAGGTGCCGCCTAGGACCTGGGATAGATAGAATTATAAGATCAAATTGTGGATAATCGTTTCGACAGCGCGAGGCTGTTCACGCGAGGCTCCTAATGAGTACAGACAGAGAGCGCGAGAGAGAAAGTACAGAGAGTCCTAGTTTTTTTATGCACAATGGGTTAGTGTTTGGCCTTCACTTCACCTGATGGTAAGGGACGATAAGGCCGAAGGTGGAAGCGCACCACACCCGGAATCCTCATCACTGAGGAACTACCTATCTTACCTTTAACTGCCGGAACGGAACACAACAATTTTTAAATTGTTGTTATAGCGTCAGGTCAGACTTTAGGTAAGATGGTGTTAGCTAGCCAGGCGGACTTGAAATAAGCCCTACCACCAACCGAACCGAGTACAAATGGTACCCGCATGGGAATCGAACCCGGGACCCCTGCATCTTACACGGGTGGGCGAACTAGAGAGAGAGAGCATTAGACTAGAGTGGCGGAGGGGGTAGTGAGTACAAGAGTTCCATTTTACTATCTGTATAAATAGTCTTTCTGTTCTTGGTCCCTTTAACTAAGAACTCACGGAGCGTGGGCTCCAACTAACCGCTCGCTTCACTCATCCTCGCAACTCCCAAACCGTCAATACACCGCGCTATTTAGATACAAAATGGATCCGCGCCGACTGTCGATTGTTTTTATGTTTTCGCCAAGAAATAATTGGCTTTGACAATGGAAGTTATAATTTTTCGGTTAATTATGAAACTATTGCTTGCTATTAATAAATAAATTGTATAACTAAATTTACACGCAAGATCAGGATGAAGCTTTTCTGTCGGCCGGTAGTTTTGGACGCATAATTGTAGCCAAGGCACAGAATATAATAATAGTTGGCCAAGGTGTACTGACGGTCGAAATGCCTTGGATGCATTAGTACCCAAGGTGTATTGAGCGGCTAAATAATGATTGATGAATGATATTTTTTAAGGAAATGTATGAACCTTTCCCCTCGGCCAGTAGCACTTCCGGTCGTTCTCGCCGAGGCAGGCGGCTGGCTCGGGCTCCGTGGAGTACCCCCAGTCGATGCTGGACCCGATGAAGTTCAGGAACATTGACGGGACTTGCGCGCCGGTCGGCTCGTCGAAACCTTTGAAGTGGAAAGAAATAAATTATAGCATTAGGCGGGGGCGCCGTTGGAGCCCTACAGTCGAAATATACGCCGTAGTTTACTGCAGCGGTTGCTATGCGCAGATTCAGGTCTTTCCTACAGCTATCGAAAACATGGTATTTTCTGTTTTTTGTAAGCTCCACATTATAATAGACTTTTTAAGAGAAAAAAAATGACACTGACATTGTTACAGAAATTCTTGAGCGATTAGCGATGATTCTAGAAGCACATTCGCTTCGTTGGTCGTAGGTAGGTAATTCGCCATGATTTGGATTGTCAGAGGATCTAGAAAATTTAGAAAACGGGCTCTTCTAAAGTGGTCTTCATATTTGATTTGATTTTAATCATTGTATTTTTGTTACAGGTTTCATTATTCATTGGGTCACACAAAGTCCTCTCTTGCTCGTTTAAAACCCTTGCGCGAATTGTTTGTGTTCCTTGTAGGGACAGTACCTGCTTCCAGTAACAGCACGCGCCACTGCGGCACTTCGGAGAGGCGCGACGCCACCACGGAGCCCGCCGACCCGCCTCCGATCACGACGAATTGTTTGTGTTCCTTGTAGGGACAGTACCTGCTTCCAGTAACAGCACGCGCCACTGCGGACTTCGGAGAGGCGCGACGCCACCACGGAGCCCGCCGACCCGCCTCCGATCACGACGAGTGTTTGTGTTCCTTGTAGGGACAGTACCTGCTTCCAGTAACAGCACGCGCCACTGCGGCACTTCGGAGAGGCGCGACGCCACCACGGAGCCCGCCGACCCGCCTCCGATCACGACGAATTGTTTGTGTTCCTTGTAGGGACAGTACCTGCTTCCAGTAACAGCACGCGCCACTGCGGCACTTCGGAGAGGCGCGACGCCACCACGGAGCCCGCCGACCCGCCTCCGATCACGATGAAGTCGTACACAGAATCCATGTGACGGCGGAACTGGTAGAAAATAATTTATTAAATATAGGTAAGTGTACAAACTGTAGAGGATGGTGGCGGTGGCGCAGTGGTTTAGTGCCTGGCCTAGCGATTGCGGAGGTTAAGCAATGTTCGCAAGGGTCGGTCATGGGATGGGTGACCAAAAAATGTATTATCTCGAGCTCCTCCGTGCATCGGAAGGCACGTTAAGCCGTTGGTCCAGGCTGCATTTGCAGTCGTTAACACCCACCAATCCGCATTGGGCCCGCGTGGTGGTTTATGGCCCATCCTCCTGACCACCCATAAGGAAAGCCTGTGCCCCAGCAGTGAGGATATTAACTAAGTGAGGACAAGTGTACAAACATGCATTTTTGTCATCAATTTGTTAATTAACTTAAATCCTTATTCGATATTCGACCCAAAAAGGTTGTCTTTCCATTTTATCAACACTAAATTTATTTTTAAGATTTACAAATTTATGATTTAGCGATCATCCCTTCACTTAAATGTCATACTTTTTTTCACACAATTATTTATGCCTCTGATTTCACATTACTCATACGTATTTTCTGCCACGAAATGCGCCACAAATACACGCTGAATTATAAATAAATAAATAAATAAAAAGCTTTTTATTCATGCCAATTAAATTACATCAATAATCACAACAGAAATAGCTATAGCTATATTAAGCAAGTTACAATTACAGATTTTAAGGCAAAAGGAAATATTATAATAAAATAAAATATTATAATTATCATCATCATCAGCATTATGCTGCTTATGAAACCTTAAAAGCTTAGTAGTATTCCATTGCAGTAGATAAGTAAACTTAGGACAGTTGTTTACTCTGATACTAATTACTATTTCTGTATAAACACTTGAAATGTACTACTACTACTATCTTATTTTTTACGAGGTTTACAATGAGTTTATAAAGGAATGCAGAATACATTTCCTAGGGAAATAATGTCATAATTACTACCGATAAAAACTAGCAGGAAACAATAACAATGCGGAGATATCATCAGACTGCTATTTCTTCATTAACTGCACTTACTATTGTTACGATATAATACTACAAAAGAGATGTTACAATTGAAAATAACAACATAAACAAATTAACTTATATTAATATTGTACTTAGTTATCGAACTTTGAAGTTCATATTTTTCACGAATTATACTTAAGGGGATTGTCAAGCAAGCGGTCTCCATACAAATGGCGATAACGTTTCCCACTCTCTAAATCTTAACCTACAGCAATGAATTTTTGGTATGTTTTTGAAATGCCTAAATACTAGGGCTGTACGTTTTGATTTTTTAAATATCAATAAATATTTGCATAATAGTGATTTCATACAAAACACAGAAGTGCCAATATTTCGAAATCTATTATAGATATTTAAAAAGTCAAACCTTTGAAAAAAATTGGTGGTTAATTCAGCCATTGGCTAGAAGAGCCTGGATGAGAGTACTACTACAGAATATAGAGGTGGTTAGCTCAACCAGTTTATATGGAAATGTTTTCTTACCTATTATGACCCGCCAATCAAGAAAAAACATCCAGTACCCTTATCACGAACAGCTATCGAGAAAAAAAACGCGCGTAAAATTACTCGATAGACAAATTCTCTATGGAAAATTTCATTTCGCTTATCGGCGATAGATGGCGCTGTACAAATTTCCAATACAAAGTTTATCTATCGAATGATTTTACGCGGGTTATTTTTTACCCGACTGCGGGTTATGTTTTTCGCGCGTATCTTATAAGTATGTTTGTATGTATGTATGTATGTAATATTCTTTATTACCTCATATCTTTTAAACGGCTGAACGGATTTCTATGATTAAGATATCGTTAGATTTGTCTTTTCAGCCCAAGTGTTCAGCGTTATAAAAAAACCAACATGGCGGCTGTACGGTGCTATTATACGTAGTGAAAAAAAAAAATTTTTTAGAATACTGCAATATGGGTGTCAAATTAAAGGGCTTATTATAAGGATTTCAAAAAGGTAGGTATATCATGACCGTAAAATATAATAACTAAAAAGAGATAAATAAAAAAATAAATTAAAAAATTAAAAATACCCGTCTGCTTAAAAAGACAAGTCGACTCAAAAGATGGAAACAAGATTAAATAAATATTAAAGGCAATATGTCATAATAACATGCAGTCGGAGGCATATAATTCAATCATTCATAATGTCACTTTCTTTATGCATGCCTCCGACTGCATGTTATTATGACATATTGCCTTTAATATTTATTTAACCTTGTTTCCATCTTTTGAGTCGACTTGTCTTTTTATGCAGACGGGTTTTTTTTTCGATAGGTGTTCGTGCTAAGGGTACAGATTGTAACTACACAAACACATTTAAACTAAGAATTAACGCATACAAAAATAGCGTAGGTACTAGTTTTGTATATTTTTCTGAATTTTGCTAAACATAGTTATTTCGTTGTATGTAATGTTTTTTCTTGATTGGCGGCGCCCTCCACTAGCGCCGTGCGGTGCGCTCGGTGCGCCTTTCATATTTTTGTTCGGTCCATATTCAGATAGGTAATATAATAATATCATCTATTCCATCGGTGAGGACCTGTAATTGGCGTTCAAGTGTTATATTAGCTTCCTACTGTATTAAGTGTAGCTGTTGGTCTTCCGAATAATTAAAATATAATAAAAATAACAAATATATACGGCTTGTATTTACTTATTTTGTAATTACTCATATTCATATCGTATCTCACAGCTGTAAGTTTTCCTAACAAAATAAAATAAAATAAAAAATAAAATACCCACCCATCCAATACCCGACGCGACGTCTTCATTAGTTGCTTAACTTTCCTTATCAGTCGAATGCACCGAGCCATCGCTATAAGTACTCTATTATTATCTATGCATAAAAATTGCTAAGTCTTTATGTAGCCTCAGTCATTATAGTAATGACATGCAATACATAATGAGTTGCGGTCGTGAAAATAATCTCGATCCAATATGCGCTAATGAGAAATAACTACGCGATTTGTATGAAAATCGTCGGTTGATTAAGGTAATTATAGATAGGTAAGTAATTCATAAATGGGTGGAAATGTTCCACTATTACATATAACTGTAGCCAAAAATAATTAAATGTAAGTATGTATTAAAATAATCTAAAGTACATTCGAAAACAAATAAGTTGTGTATTATAGCATAGATAGCCGTCTCATTTCGCTTGTCGGCGATAGATGGCGCTGTACAAATTTGCAATACAAAATTTGTCTATCGAATGATTTTACGCGCGTTATTTTTTTCGACAGCTGTTCGTGCTAAGGGTACAGTATTGTTAAACTGAGAGAAGGCTACTTATAGCAATCAAGTAGGTACTTAATACTTATAATTCTATTCTATTTGTCAGTATAACCATAAAACCGTATGAGGTAGCTCGTTGATGTCTTTTGTATGAAACTGTGTTTGCACAACATCGAAAAGTTTATAATACCTATTGTAAATTGTATGATTCTGCGTGTAAGGATCAAAATTACCAATTCAGCCTGCATGCATGTTTACGTTTCCACTATGCAAGTTGCATGCAACTTGTACCTACTTTGCACGCAAACTACATGCATGTTTACGTTTCCACTATGCAAGTTGCATGCAACTTGTACCTACTTTGCACGCAAGCTACATGCATAATGGAAACGCGGCTAGCCGTTGTGGTGACATGCAATATCAAATTTTTTGTATGAAAAGAAAAGCAGATTTTTGATTCGAGATTTCAGAGTTGGTCCCATAGTAAAAGTTGTTAAGTTTGACGATTCCTATATACCATATTCTGGTTTAGCTATTAATTCTGTTACACGTTATATATAAGTACCTGTGTCCTGCCACACGGGTCCTCCAAGTCGCACTGGCTTCGCAGGAACACCTCTAGCAGGCCCATGAACAGCATGAAGGCGCCGCCACCGCAGGTCGCTGCCAACGTCGGCCCTGGCTGCGACATCGGGCAGTCGCACGTTAGCGCCATCTGTTACAAAGAAATTAGTTATGACTTTTAGAATAACGGGTGTTCAACGAAGCCGAAGTCCACGTATTCCGCCCATCATCAGGATTATTTTTGTCTTATAGACTATACTTGGGAAACCAATAGTTACGAAGTTATTGAAGGTCAAAGTCAAAAATTTTTATTCAAAATTTTTATGAAATCTTATTTTATTCGTTATTTCCTACTTTTTGACTAAAGAAACATTATCAAAATTTTAAGTATTTCGTAACAAACAGTGGCTTCAAAACGTCGTCACTCGATGTATCTCATGAGCACGCACATAAACGCTGCCTTTCAACTCGGCCGCACGCAGCTGTGTAGCATACACTCGCAGGCGCGGCCTGTTGTACGCGTCACATTGCGTGGTAATGCATGCAATGCTAAAAAAACACCAAAAATCAAAATGGTTTCCCAGTAATAATTTTGAACAGAAATAGTCCTGATGATGAAGGTCTTGTTACACCGTTGAAGTTGCTTCGTTGAAAGTCTTGTTACACCCTGTATACTGGGTGAAATCTCAACTTTGTGATGTAGCTTAGCCCGTCAAACTGAACAACTTTGTCTATGGGACCAACTTAATCAGAGCAAAAAATAAATCAGCTGTTCCATACATTTTGGTCGAGTTGACATTGGACTTTTCTTTGGAACAGCTGCTTATTATTTTGCTCTGATTAAGCTGGTTCCATAGACAGAGTTGTTTAGTTTGACGGTCTAACAGCCGTACTCAGAGACGTCAATTATGTTTAATGCTTCTTAAAAATTGGTGCTATCTCTTTCTTTTCCATAGTGATAGTATAAGATGACACGATATTTAATGAAGCACACCACAAAATATCGACGGCAAAGTTCCTTAACGTTTTGTATTAAAAGGTATTCGCATGTTTTAGTAAAATCGTCGATATATCGATACTGTTAAAAAAAACATCCTGTAGAATGTAAAGTTTTATCGAAAACAAAGTTGGTAACATATACAACGTGTTAATAAATGAACCTATAATTGAAAAACCGTTTCTTCGGAACAAATTTTACTACGGGATCAACTCTAAAATCGCGAAATAAAAATTTGCTGTTTTATACATTTCAATATTTTCGTGACTATTAATTTTTGTATGAAACAACAGATTTTTATTTCGCCATTTCTGAGTTTGTCCCAAGTTTGTGGGTCCGAAGAAACGGTTTTCCCATTTTGGGTTCATACATTAACATGATGTATAACGTACCTATACCTACTTATATTTAGATAGAAAGAATGACTAATGATAATAAATTAACAGTAGTAAATTAATCTTAAATTTAACAGCCAATAAGCTATCTACTCTAGATAAACAAATAGATTACAGTTGCACATTATGTCATAGCGAGAGGTCAGATGTACCGATATACCTCTTCTTGATTGGTATAGTGCCCCAAATTCTATAGACCGGCCCTGTCAACTCACGGCCACATAATTCAGCCGAAGGCAAAACTAGTATTAAGTCGCTAAAACTATGATGTTTTTAGCATAGTTAAAAAAGTAGATTAGAAAGATCTTTTAAATCTTAAAGTAGGATAAATCTTTTTCACTCCTCTTGCTCAAAAAGTCCGTCATTGTAACGTACAAAAGCTGAGCTAAAATAGCATAATAACCCCTAGGGGATAAAGTTTTTTCTTTTTCTTATTTTTGAAAATGGAACTAAAAGCATGTCTTCGGTGAAATCATTGCACTTGACACTGGCAAAAATTACTCCCTAAAGAGGAGTAGATTGCCATAACAAAAATAAGAAGAAGAAATCATAGACTTATTTATATTTTGTGCACAGAGTGAAACGTAGAATGCGTGATTGTGTTGCTTCTTAGCTGCTACAGCAGAAATTAAAAAAATGTACCATGTCATGAAATCTTTAGAATTTTTCTATAATTACGTGGAGGATAGAAAAACGAGTGGATTCGTTTACGGAAGTACCTAGTACCTATAAACTATTTAATCTTGTATTTTATTTTCTCGCAATCGTAGTGAAAAGTAGAGTGTAACACACGACGCTAAAACCCATTGTAACTCGGTTTCTATTTATTCCCTCGGTTAAGCTCGGGAATAAAACTACCTCGTATGCAATGGGTCATTTTAGCGTCTTGTATAACAATCTACTATTATGAATTATATTGTTGAAATTATACATACATACATATACCTACTCACGCCTGTTTCCCACGGGGGTAGGCAATCGCGATTTGATGGTTGGGGGTTATTTTGTAACAAGTTGTGTACTTCAACTAATTTCTAGTATTCGAAGTATCAACCATCCAAAACTTCCTAAGTAAAACGTGTTACATTTGTTTCATAAGAATTTAACGAGATTTAATAACGCGTATAAAGGTGATATAGGTATCTAACGAATGCCCATTATTAAGCCTTGAACAACAATGGTATGAAGTATGAACGGGGTCACCCATCGGTTTGCAGATTAGATAATCTGACCATTAAGTGGCTGGTAATGGTTGTTTTTAACTGATAACTTATTGACCGCGTAAAGATCGATTTAATTATAACTATAACAAATAAATAATTGTATGTCTGCTCCATTCCATCAATAAGCTGTATTGTACACTGTCAAGGTACGATTCTAATTAATGTTTGGTTTCTGCTGTATAACGTCTTACAGAGTAAAAAAGCACCGACTTTTGACGGGGTGTCAAAAGTGAGCGAGTATTTAAACACTGTGTGAAAGCGTGAGTATTCAAAATTAAATCTAAAAACATTCTTAAAAAATATTGGGAGGAATTTAAAACAAAGTTCAAAATACTTATGATATTTTTTGCTCCTCTTTCTGTTAAAAATGTTATTTTTTTTAAATTTGAGATTTTTGCATTCACAATGCTATTTTTACACAATACTAAATAATATACTAGAAAAAATACGACTCGCACCACATCAATACTCAGACGGGAATCGAACCCGCGACCTTTGGATATCCGGTTCAATGCTCTGACCGCTGAGCTACCGAGTCACTAGTGACATCGCCGAATTTCTTCTAGTATATCCTACTGTAAAGTATATATACATATATGTCTAGTATATCTTCTAGTATATACTAAAAATGTTATGTTTGCTTCTGTGTGCTTATTCAAAAGCAATCTTGATTGATAGATATCCGTGTTACAAGTTAAAAACCCAACTGTCAAGGTTGTATAGAAAGTACACAAATTGCTATGTAACGATATAACTAATATAGTACCTACACATTTATGTCACTATATTATGCTACTGGACAGAGAACCAGTTAAAATTAACAAATAATTTATCGTGTTTGTAGTTTAAACAGGGTGTTGTATTTAGTTCAAATGTTACAAATTGTATTAACTTCGGTTCAGTTACTTTCAATAGAAGTTTAAGGTTTGGTGATTTGGTGGACAGCACAATTATGAACTTATAATTAAATGAGTACCTCGTCAACGCCCGCTGTGCCCTATCGGGCACAAACAACAATAGAAATCTATTGTTGTATTTTTTTCCGGGCGTTAAAGAGTTAATCTTATTCTCGAAATATTGTAGACAGAATTTACGTATGGATTTTTAAGATTCCGTGCTTCAAAAAGAATGTAATAGAGCGAAGTCATTCCACCTTGTAGTCTGTCTGACTATTTAGTTAAAGTTAAAGTTATTTTTCAGCAACGCATGTGGTAACTAATATCGGTACCCTATGGGGTCCGTAGGTCTAAGTAAGTAAGTCTAAGTAAGTTTCCTCCGTGGATTTCTTTACGCTGTTAATAATAACAATAAATGTAATGATATTTTATACAATAATAAATGAAAAAAAAAGTATTTGTAGGATTTGCACACTTAGGAGTGTGTAAAAAGAAAACCTTGTAATAATTACACCGTAAAAACGATGAAAAAATTTGAGCAGTGACAGTTCATCCCGTGACCACTGAATTTTTTTACAACATGGGTGGCAAATAGGACTTTTTGCCACACTTTGTAGGCGGATGCAGAGAATTTTTTATTATCTTAAAAAAATGTGATAGTTTAATTTGGAAATAAACAATGGCCACATGTCACATGTATCGCTGGCAGCAAAAGCCTTTTTTAGGATCTGCCACATTAACAATCACGTTAACAACAACCCTGACCCCGTCAGAGAGAGTTGTGGCATAGTGGCACCCCACATACATGACATCACGCCACGCATATGGACTAAGCTAGGCGTAGAAAGTGCTCCAATTAGAACCATTTCGCAATAACCAACCGCAGTTTTATAACGAAACGAGCGAATTGCCATTTGCAAATTATTTATTACCATTTTATCGGGTGTAATAATTATTTTATACAACTTAATTGCAATATTTGTATCATAGCAGATAAATATATTGCAAAAAAGCTTGCGGCGTTAACTCAATTATAAGTTTGGCAAATAGTAGGTTACCTATTCTGATAAATTAAAGGTTGTATTATAACATATAATAGCCCTTAATATTCAACAGAACTAGATACTTCTTTGTTAATAATGCCTTCATTGTTTCAAAATACGATATAAATAAATCAGTGGGCGTGATCTATAACAAAATAGAACAAAACAATGCAACTCCGAAGATGCACGATTGCTTGCGCAACTGACCTCTGACCCAGCATTGTTGGCCTAAGGCCCAGTTCAGACTTGCATTTTAGTCGAGGTCCAAGTCCTTCGTATTATCATGAATGACAAATTGACCATAGTTCACTGCCTGGGGTTCTACCGCCTTACTTTAAATCGCTTTCATTTGACAGATGAATGTAACACATTGCTACTTTTCTTTGGAAGTTCGTTTGTGCCAAGTACTTATAATTTCCTTGTTTGTGCCAAAAACAAGTAGCAATGTATACCAAAAATAAGTAGCAATCAGAGTCTGTCAAATGAAAGCTTACCCGAACTTCAGTGTTTTAGACGGTAGGCCCGCTGGTCATAGGGAGTAACTCTGATGTTGCCATGCCATAATCTTCATGCTTGACAGGTAGGTTGGAGACACCGTGTCGTGTTATACTTACTACTTAATGCCCATTGACTCGTAGGTGTTAGATGTAGATATTGTTAAGTCTTTTCTTTGACTGCCCCATTAAAAAAGAAGAATGTATTGTGTTCAGGGTTATAGGAAGATTAAAAAAAGTTAATATTTTGGATGCAGGACGCCATTTTGAATTGTGAAAAAAACATTTTTTTCTTTAATTATCACAATATGGGTATCAAAGAAAGGCCTTGGTGAGCACATGCCAAAACAATTTATTTTGTATGATACGATCCACATCAGATTTATGTCAAATCAAAGCCTGACATTTTGGAACTGCGTTTAGCCTTTCGCTAGTCTATCGTGTGAACCAACTTTAATCTACGCCTCGTGTGATATATTTTGGTGAAGTAACAGTGCGGTTATTGTGCATACCATTTAACGGTCATTGTTTGCCTCATGTAGTCATATAATGGCTGCCTGTCAAAAATGCCACTCAATTTGTTGGTTGGATAATTATATCGGACTTGTATCGGAGGTGGGCTTCTGAGTTCAACTATTTGGTATTCTGTGGTTCAACCGGGTTCATCTGATTACAAAATGCTGAATATATTTCGTAGTTTGTTTATTTCTTTATACAAAACGCGACAAAAAAACAGCTGATTCATACATATTGATATTTTCGTTTTTCTTTTTTGTATGAAACAACTGATTTTCAGAGTTGGTCCCGTAGAAAAAGTTGTTCAGTTTGATGGTCCCTATCCTTCTACCATATTCGGCATTTGGGGTTATTTTGTAACACTTACATGCGACTTTACTAATTATCTTAAAATACTTAACTTAAAGTAACTACTTAATTATGTAATGCACCTTGACAGGTAAAGCAATGTGAAAAAGAGGGGTAAACATTTATCTCATAATTAAAATCGACATTTTGTTGTATATAATTGTTTTATTGAATTTATAAACTAATTGATTTTTGGCTGCATTGTCCTTTTCTTTTGACCATCTTACACACATCAATGAATTCTTCCTGATCAAATGCTAATAAATATAGTTTTACTAATTCATCATTCTAAGTAATAAGTACAAAAAAATAAATAGGAACAATTTTTATTATTTATTTATTTTATTTTATTTTATAATTAGGCACACAGACAGATAACAGTCATAACATCATTGAGTACATGCTAAAATAAAAAGATCTAAACTATTATCCAATAAAAAGTATGCACAGCATGGATATTAATAGAATTTAAAATAGTTAACAATAACAAACAAACATGCAAAGTTCATTAAAATTAAAAATAAAAATTAAACAGATTGAATGAATTAATATTGACAAGTTAACAATTGAATTTAAATTATAAAGTTATAAAATATATATTGATAAGAGTAAAAGTTAATTTTCAAATTCATTACAATAATTAATAAAAAATCCTTAAAAATCATAAATTATTGTAAAAAAAAAATGTACAAATTAAATAAAAAAATCCTTAAAAACATAAATTATTCTAAAAAATGTAAAATTAAAAAAAATGAATTAAACAATAATACAAGTATTTATCTACACACAAAAAAGTAAATACATAATCATGGATTTTGGGAACCGGGCCCGAACAGATCTGAAATGCTCTTTTTGAACGAAGAAAAGTTGGAGTCGAACACATCAACATTTGTATTGTTTTTTGCCAGCTCATTGTAGGTTCTAGACATTCTGACTACTGGATTATAATAAGAGGTATTATTTATATAAACTTGTATAGAGAATGTATTCGGACGACGAGATCTATACAATGTGTTGATGGAAAACAGTGAAAGCAAAGCCGGTGCATCCATGTACGAGTGCAAAATCTTGTGAAGGCATAGTAAATCATATCTTCTGCGTCGTGCTTGTAAGGAGACAACGCCAAATTCAGATAATTTCTTACTGTAAGTGTCGAGGGAGCGACCATATTTAAATTTATAACAGAGAAATCTCAAACATCTTTTTTGAACGCTTTCGATTCTATCGATGTGCACCGCATAAAAAGGCGACCATATAGGACAACAATACTCGAGGATACTTCTTACAAGACTAAAGAAGAGACATAGCATGCTTTGCGGTTTTTTAAAATCTTTAGTAGATCGTATAATGAATCCTACCATTTTGCTGCTCCTCTTAACGATGTGGTCGTAGTGAGAACGAAAATTTAATTCCTCATCGAACAGCACTCCTAAATCCTTCACAAGTGTTTTCCTACACAAACTATGGTTCTGTATAAAGTAGGTGTGAAGTATTTTGTTCTTTTTTTTTCTGGTGAAGGACACAACACAACACTTGTCCACGTTTAGGCTCATTTTATTCAACAGACACCAATTTGAAATAAAGTTTAGATCACTTTGAAGAGCCAAACATTCTCTACCATCACTAACATTTGTAAAAAGCTTTAAATCGTCAGCATAAAGTAGTGCAGGGCATACCAATTGATCCACCAGATCATTAATAAAGATATTGAAGAGAAGAGGTCCCAAATGTGAGCCCTGCGGAACTCCAGAAGTAATGGGCACCGATTGCACAAGATGTTTTATTAAAGCTTTATTATTCTTGCTCGTTATACTATTTATTTTAATTCCTTTAATCACGATTTTATAGGTCTTTGTTTCATAAAACTTAAGAAATCTAAAGCGAGAGTCATTTTATACCGCAAGCGCTCTGTACCCTTAGCACGATTAGCTATCGAGAAAAAAAACGGGCGTAAAATTACTCGATAGACAATTCTCTATGGAAAATTTAATTTTGCTTATTGGCGATAGATGGCGCTGTACAAATTTCCAATACAAAATTTATCTATCGAATGATTTTACGCGCGTTTTTTTTCTCGATAGCTGTTCGTGCTAAGGATACTGATGTTTAATCGCATTGTTTAAACAAGTTTTTGCAAACTGTCGATTTTTAAAACATTATCTCCCAAACATCGTTCGAAAGCTGCGATAAAGAGAAGATTTTCAAAACTTTGGGCAGTCGTAAGCTACCACCCATAAAGGCAGACTAACTAGACTTGAGGTTTTATACCCATAACACAAAATATTGTGCCATGGGTATAAAACCTCAAATGATAGCGTTCCTCATTATTTTCTGTCTTTTATGTCATTAAAATTTGAAATATTTTTCCCGTCATCAAAGAACATCAAATAACTCTGGTAACTGAGGTAATAAAGCTAATTCATCTCGTAACTAACATGTTATAAGGTAATCAACTAAATTTATCAACCACTTAATGTTATTCGTGTCTCACAGAGGATGTATGTCTAATTAAGTAGGTACTTAAGGTATAATGTGAATTATGTACTTCCTTTAAATGCAGGAAATAGGTGCTGTGACTTGAAGAAAAAATTGTTAAACTTTTCCAATTACTGACTGATATTTTTAAAGAAGTTATTACGATGAAAACTTTATAAAATCTTGCATGATAATATTTATCCCGTTGGGCCGCCTGCATAAAAAACATGTTTTTTATGATGTTGTATACGGCACAAGTTATAATATAAGTTATTCGACAAGTTAATTTGTATTGATCGGATGTGCTAATTTGAATTAGGTGTTTTATTTATTTTATTTTAATTTAATTTAATCTTTATTGCTTAAAATAAAAACAGCAAATGGCGGACTTAATGCCCAAGAGCATTCTCTATGTCTTTAATGCAGGATGGATTTATTTTATGTCTCGTCTCGCGTTAAGCGACTGCAATGCAAAATGATTACGCACGTATTTTTAAGAAATATAGGGCATATGCTATTGCATGCCCTATGGCACTTCAGTCATGGCATGCGTCAGATGAAAGCGCGAGATGAACTTGGGTGTAGACGTAGCATATAAATAAGTTTTGCAAAACTCTGAAAATATTGACATAACATTCTCTTTTACTAAATTTAAATGTGATATTGCAAGTTTTTTTTCGTGACAAAACGCACCTGCATAAATGGCTTCTAACGCACACTTTTTATGACATAAAAGAATTTTTAAATACTAAGCACTAATTTGTTACTATATTATCAATAAATATTCAAATATATTTTTTTCTATAAAATGTCGTAATTATAATTTTTTATTTTCCATTTAATTATAAGAAATATTTTTGCATGCCTATTATTGGCTAAACATGTTTGTTACCACAATTGTATACCATGTTTACAAGCAAATAAAGATTTTGTATTTTTTGTATTTGTGATTTCAGAGTAAGTCGGGTATTAAAAGTGGTTCAGTTTGATGGTCCCTATCTACCATGTTCGACATAGTCGTATTTTTGTACCACGTTGTATTATGTTTTAGGTTCATCAGCGCAAAAATTACTGACGTTAAATCTTAGTGTATCACCCGCATAAAAGTTATTTAGGTATATGTATGAAGAACTAACTCGAATATTGCACAACGCATAGGTAATTGAATGAGAAAGTGTCAGTTCAAATGCAACTTAAAAACCAGTCAGTCTCATTTTGATCTTATTAGAGTGCGTATGGGAGTGTCGGCTGCGGTTTTATTCATAGGAGAAAGCGGGTTTAAGCTCAGCCGGGAAGCGATTCTATAGACAGTGTGGGCAGGCCATTTGTTAAGCTCAGACTGATTATTGTTACTTCCCAAAAGCATGAAATGCTTTTGTTAGTAAATTGAAAGCCTACTTAGTGCTTTAGAAAATTAATACGGTAGAGATTTAAAAGTTTAGAGTTATGTCAAAAGCAGACATTGTCTTAAAAGTTTTTCTAATGTGGGCCTTTTGGTAAAGTGAAATAAAATTGGAAATTTTATCCGTATGTGCTTAGTACCCCTAGCATGAACATCTATCGAGAAAAAAATAGAGTAATTAATTATCTATTGAAAAGTTTATTTTGCTTTTTGTCGGTACCTAGATGGCGCTGCACAAATTTCTTGTACAAAATTATTCCATCGATTTTTTACATGCGTTTTTATCTCGAGTTACGGGTATTGATATCAAGCAAAAGATACAACAAGTAAAACACTGTCCCTAAATATAAATTAATAAAAGAAAAACATTGGCATAGACAAATCCTTATGAAAAGAAAATAAATATTGAACTCTTTCTTTAATTCTTTTTGTGTGTGCAATAAAGTGTAATTTATTATTATTATTACTTTTGGCATGAAAGAAGTTTGTTATACGAAATTATACATGTAAGTAGTTTGTACGGAGAAAATGTCTGACACGACCGTATCGCCATAAAGAGCACGAAGATCGACGATAGATCTGCGCAGGAGTAGGTAACGTTTCCATTCTTGCACGAAAAGATAAGTGATGTGAGATGCTGATAAAACAATGTCTTATGGTAGGAATATAATATTTTGTGTGAAAAAGAATACATGAAACGAAATATCCAAAAGTTAAAGGCAAAACTTATTGTAGCACTAGCTGACCCGACAGACGTTGTCCTGTTAACTCTATGTCAAATGTCATAAGGTTACATTAAAAAAGTTTATATTGTTCAGTACCCTTAGCACGAACAGCTATCGAAAAAAATAACGCGCGTTAAATCATTCGATAGATACATTTTGTATTGGAAATTTGTACAGCACCATCTATCGCCGATAAGCGAAATGAAATTTTCCATAGAGAATTTCTCTATCGAGTAATTTTACGTGCGTTTTTTTTCTCGATAGCTGTTAATTTTATATTGTGGTTAAGTATTCTTAAATTTTCTAATTTTCTGCGCAATTTTCTTAATTTTTTCTTTCGTAGAACCTTCTGATAATAACAAACACAATAAAAAAGAATTAGCGAAATCGTTCCAGCCGTTCAAGCGTGCGTGATAGCTTGACCAAGGGAAATAGAGATTCATTTTTATATAATTTTGTAATCTACATATATATAGATTAGGTATATAATACATATAGATTAGAAACGACGGACTTTCCGTAATTTAATAAAAAAAATAGCCACATAACGTAACGAAGAATATAATCAAAAATCATACCTATGAAATAATGGGTTTTAGATTACACTAGCCAGCATGCACACAAAATCTTTTCTAAAGTGTAAACCTTTCTGGCGTATTTTCTTGCGAAACCTAACAAAAACTAATGAGTGATTGCTGAGAAAATTGCACACGTTGCGTGTTTTTTGCATGGCACACGCAACTCAAAGATATTAGCCTAAAGCAAAGGAAGCTTATGAAGTTATCATATACAATCAATATGTCTTAGTAGGCGCATAAAATAAGCTATAATTGGACATAATTCGTAAACTGAAATTTTCTTTTTCTATGGCATAAAGTATTGTTAGTTATAGATAAAATAAAAAGAATTAAACATTTTGAAACTCCGCATCAAAGTAAAAAAAAATAAAAACTAGATTTTCAACATATTTTGATTTCAACATTACAGCATAATAAATAACTTTGTAAAAGTATCTGTGTTATGTTAAGACGCTTGCATGTCAGGTTTATAAATTAAAATTAAACTAATTGAGCAATCGGGACTTTCATTATTAAAAAAGGTTCAGGAAAATGCAGATGTTTTGGTTTATCTTACCAGAAATTATAGATAACTGCAATTCGACAATTTATTCTGGATAGTATATAATGTGTGTTAATAAATTGTTAAAAATTAAACAGATTCTCTTTGCGGATTTCTATTTTTAGAACTAAGCAACAAATAATTGTAATTTTTGGAAAACCAAAATACATAACTACTTCAAAAGTGTTTAATTTGTGCCTCCAAAATATTATTAGTACTGTAAGAAACAAATTAAACAATAAATGTCCGCGATTATTCATTAATTGATTTTTCTTAGTTAGGTACGTTTTAATATAAACGTTATTTCTTGCAAAATAAGGTCGTTATTTGTTTGTGTACCAACTTCCAACCGTGCTGTCGCGAGTCGCGAGGCCGAGTAGGTACCAATATTATCTTTATTATGCTACGGCTCCACATGAGTTAATGTTAACGTTAATGTTAATGTCCAACTACGCGCATTATATATTTTTAGTACCTACTTACTTACTGTCGTTTGTAAATTAAGGCGCCGTAGTACCTACCTACTACTAGCGCCGCCAATACATTGATTTTAAGTACTCGTAAAAGTCGTAAACCAAGTAATTATTTAAAAAACGCTAAGATCATGCCATCCTAAACTGTCTCTAATATTTTTTGAATAACTCTTCAACAGTGTCCATTCTTGTGGCCACTTTGAGCTGGATTTTAAAACTTACAGAAAGAATGAAAACTGTTGAAGAGTTATTCAAAAAAATTTAGAGACAGTTTAGGAGGGCATGATCTTAGCTTTTTTAACCGACTTCCAAAAAAGAAGGAGGTTCTATGTTCGTCTGTATATTTGTTTTTTTTTTTGTTTTTTTTTTTGTGTATGTCCACCGATTACTCGAAGACGGCTGGACCGATTGAAATGATTCCAAGTTGGCCCCATTTTTTAAAATTTGGAAATCGGTTCAGTACTTTTCAAGTAATCTTGAAAAAAGCACGAAAATAGTATGATTTTGTGTGAATGAACTCGATGATATGCTTTGTTTATGAACTGAATAAGATAATATTTTTTTTTGTAGGAAGAGGGATATCTTAAGTGTAGGTTCTTTAACCGACTTTAAAAAGGAGGTTCTCTGTTTGTATGTTTCTCCGCGATTATCTTACGTTTGGCGGAGCTGATTTTTCTACATAATATGTAAAAAAAATATTATAATAGGTATACCTTACCTACAAGGTACCTACACTAAAAATAAAAAATAGTTTAAAAAAAACAAAAAACCGACTTCAAAAAACATTTATTATTATTATTACGAATATTATTTCTTGCTTTTTAATAGGAGCCATGATAGTCCGTTCGTTTCGGTCGGGTAACTATAGTACCTACGAATCCTATTCCGGAGGGTGACTTGCCTAGTATCCGGCCTTTTAAAGAAGTAGACGATTTTAAACACTTTATAACTTAATAAATAGTAATGCCCTCAAATAATTTTATGTGGTTGGATTAAATATCCTTGGGGATTGCCTTGATTTTTATTTTAGATTAGTCAGTTTTGTCATTAAACATTATTTTACAAAAAAGTGTTTTTTCCCAGTATACAATACAGCCGTCTTATTCGTAATTCCGGCCTTCTTGTGCTCAGCTCAGTATGTGGCCGCCACCTTTCAGGAAGCTTTTTATTAAAAAAAGTTTTGTTTTGTTTTATGAACTAAAGTAACCGACATCGCTTGAAAGATTGCTCAGCTGAAGTGGCAGGGGGCGGGAAAGGACACACAAACACACGGGGGCGAGAAGAACCGATGGCCGTTGGGGCGGAAAGGTTCTGGAATGGCTCGCGCGCACCGGACGACGCTCCGTGGGTATATAGGCCCCCGAAAAGGTGGACCGACGCGAGGGTGAAGGTCGCGGGAAGCCGCTGGATGCGGGCCAAGCAGGACCGATCGTCGTGGAGATCCTTGGGGGAGGCCTATGCCCAGCAGTGGGTGTCATGCGGCTGATATCATGATGATGATGAAAACATTAGACGAATAACTAAAAGCAATATCAATACCCCTTTTGAGCGAAGTACCTAAAATGCACGATGCCTATGATACAGCTAGCATGTAGTGTTTTGCGTAGGTGTTTTTTTAATCGTGATTATTCGTGACTCGTCATATAAAAACTCATCTGCTGTATGAACAACAGTATAATCTACAGAAATCGAGCGTTTTGCATAGTCTTTAAACACCGTTGCAAAAATAAATCGCTTTTTTCGAAATACCGAAATTAAAAATACCGGTATTTTATCCTCAAATACCGGTATCAAAATACCGAAAAAATTAACCGATATACTGATACTTGCCTACCTAGAAACTATTCTATTAAGATGTCTCCTGAACTTCTTGTGGCTCTCATTAGTGGCTGCAGCTCTAGGATGAGGTCCACGACTAAAGGCTTCGAGAGTGATAGATGCAGCATCCGGAATTTTGAATGTGTCAGCGAGTTCCCTTTGACGACACATTTGCCTTTTGCACGTGTTGAGAAAATATGAGCACGTTCAAACAAATCTAGCCATAATAACCCTAATTGAGCTATTATTAAGAAAATCTTCGCATACACTTTCTGACATACCTAATTAACGTCATAAAGATGCAAAAGTTTGAAAATTCTTGGGAAACTAAGTTAATATTGTTATAATTATAAATGAATATAAGTTTTACAGAAGTTAATATGTATTAACTTTTGTTTGATTCCTATTACGCAGATATCAGCAGCATATTCACGCCCAACTCCACGTTGAGTGTGTCACTTTTCGGTAAGGCGGCCCCTAGACGACACAATAATATTGCGCAATATTTAACCCTTTGTAGACTCGTGTGATATTTTTTTAACTCACTCTAAGGTTCGGAACGACCAAGAACTTTTAAATTTCATGGTAGTTTCTCAAAAAACAGTTTTTATTTGATTTAGATTACAGGAAAGTTTAAATTATTGGTATTCCAAATGGAAAACGAAGACTTTGTTCTATTAATCACATTTAAAGTTCTTGGTCGTTCCAAACCTTAGAGTAGCGAGTTAAAAAAATGACACACGAGTCTACAAAGGGTTAGGTTAGGTTAGGCAATATAATTGATCGTTTAGTTAGGGCCTAACTAATTTTTTATTGTAAATAGAGTACTTTAAAAGCTAAGCTGCACGGAAAAAACAACTTTTCACGCACTTCTAAATTGACAGCGTAATACGAAACGATCTTGTCCACGCTCATAATCAACTTCACTTTAACTGTTTAAGATAGCAAAATAGACCCCGTGGCCGGTATATTGGTAGAATATTTGCAGGATAGCTAGTCCACCGACCCGTCCCCCATACATGCTAGGAGACCAGTATTACTGCTAGCTCCTAGTTGATAGAACCTTCTACATATTTTTAATAGATGAAGGCAAAATCAGCTTTCATAAACAAGCACATTTAGACGGCCGAGTACTGGACATAGTACTCGATACGACAAGTATCTTGAAGTTAAAAAAAATGGGATGACATTAAACATTCTTCTATGATAATTTCCTTCTTTTGTCAGAGAGACAAAAACAGAAATCAAGCTCAATCTCAGTAAAATCACATACGTTCCACTCATAATTATGATTTGTGATCTACCCCCTATTTGCTTACTAAGTTATATAATTACTAGCTTCTCCCCGCGACTACGTCCGCGTGGACATTCGATAAAATCCTCCTGTTTAATTTCATTAAATTCTGATCAGCCGTTTTTACGTGATTAGGCGGGTTCCCACCAAGCGCGCTGCCTTGCGAGGCAGGACGTTTGCCGCACGGGCCTCGCACGAGGCTGCTCGCTTGGTGGAGACCCGCCTAATCACGTAAAAACGGCTGATCAGAATTTAATGAAATTAAACATGAGGATTTTATCGAATGTCCACGCGGACGAAGTCGCGGGCGGAAGCTAGTTTATAATATTCATAATTGTATTAGTTCCCGTTCCCGTTCCCTTTCCCGTTCCCGTTCCCGTTCCCTTTCCCGTTCCCGTTCCCGTTCCCGTCCCTGTCCCCGTCCCCTGGATGTGCATGTCCAGGTCCAATCATGTCCACCGTGTTGGACTTCAAAATAAATGTCATTTTCGCAGTCACTATCCCATGAAACCTCAAGAACGACATCCACATCGATTTCCATGTTTACTTACCCCATTTACACCTTAAGGGATGATTTTCAAAATAACAAAATCAATGTTTGCCTATTTATTTTTAGACATGCTCCTACTAATTTTAAAGTTGTAATATCTATTTTATATTCTTTATCCATCATACAAAATTTGAACCCCATTTTCACCACTTTAGGGGTTAAATCATGTCCTCCGTGTTGGACTTCAAAATAAATCTCATTTTCGCAATCACCATCCCATAAAACCTCAAGAACGACATCCATATCGATTTTTATGTTTACTCACCCATTTACCCCTAAGTGGTTAATTTTCAACATTACAAAATATATGTTTGCCTATTTATTCTTAGATGTGCTCCTACGAAGTTTAAAGTTGTAATGTCTATTTTATATTATTTTTCCATACAAAATTTGAACCCCATTTTCACCCCTTTAGGGGTCAAATCATGTCCATCGTGTTGGACTTCCAAATAAATGTCATCTTGCAATCGTCATCCCCGAAAACCCCAATAACGACATCCATATCTATTTTTGGGTATTTTTTACCCCTTTTCACCCCCATTTCATCCCTATAGGGGTTGAAATACTAACAATAACAATATACGTTGCGTTAGATTTCCATCCATAAGCCTAAATTATAAATTTAGCGATTTTTACTTTGAAAATAAAGGATTTTCTTCAATACACAACTTCATCCCCCTTTTGACCCCTTCGGGGGTAGAATTTTGAAAAACGCTGAGACCCGTATTTATTAATTTTCAATGGTCAGCCTAATCACAAAATTTGAAGATCCTAGCTTTAAAACTGAGGGACTTTCATACACACTTTGGAGCCCCGTTTCACCCCCTTGGGGGGTGAGTTTTGAAAAATCCTTTCTTAGTGCACCCCTGGACCTCATAAGGAACCTATGTGCAAAATTTCAAGTCTCTAGGTTCAGCGGTTTGGGCTGTGCGTTGATATCTCACTCAGTCAGTCAGGACTTTGAATTTTATATATATAGATGTAACACTAAAATAGTAATAAGTAACAAATACCTTGAGAACCTACAAAATATTTAACTTCTTATAATACCCTAAAACCTATACCCAGCAGTGGGTGTCATGCGGCCAATATGATGATGCTCTAAAGTGCACTATTTGACAACATAACTAATGTTTTCTTTTTATAGTTGCGAAATCGAACAGGTGCATACGCCTCAGTTTTTAACACAGATTAAATAAAAACATTACGTGACGTTTCACTTAAGACGTTCATACTAATCGATAGGCCAATAAAATATCCAAATTGTTAAGAAATTGCCACGAATTTCTTAATTTATATGAAAAATGCTCAGAGGGCCGGATAATCCGGATACTGGATAAGTCACCTTATATGACGTCAAAATGTAAGAGCAGCTCGGGTAATAATTATGTACATAAAACTTGAAGTAGTAACTTAGTAAAATTTTGTAAAATTTCCTCTAAATAGTTACTACTTTAAGTTTTACTTTAGTTTTAGTGTCACGGTCGGATCGGTCGGTACGGTAGTCGCGATAGATACCTACTCCTCACTCCCGTAACTTACTGTAAAGAAATTGTGCTTTTTTTATTTACACACAAAAAAAATTCTAGGTAGGTACCTACTTAATCGTTTCTTTTTAAACTTTGCAAGCGGTAGGTACTAGCTACGGTACGAGGTAGGTAGTTACCTACCTACCGTACTAGAATATGACATCAGTCAGACTGTAGGTAATACGACAATAATACTTGTCTCATAGCAGCGAATCGCAATATACAAACTGCTCAGCAAACACTGCAACACGATCTAACGCTACTTACCAAATGGTCGCATGACATGGGTTTAGTTTTAAACGCGCAAAAAACAAAACTCATCCACATTCATTCACCCTATAACCATGCTAATCAGAAACCTAAAATAATAGTACATAGTCATGATTGTTTGCACAAAAATAACACGCATTGTACTTGTGGACCTATCGAACAAGTATCTCAACATAAATATTTGGGGTTGATCATAGACGATACATTCAACTGGGGACCACAAGTAGAATCCGTATGTACCAAAATGCGAGTAATGCTAGCCAAATTTCATGTCCTAAAATATAAAATACCATACGATATCCTTATAAACCTTCACAATGCCATGGTAGCTCCTTTATATACGTATGGATTAACTAGTTACGGTAGAACTTTTAAAACATACACGGACAAAATTTATAACCTGCAACTTAGAATACTTAAAGCTATAGCTGGTAAAAAAGTAATAAATAAATATAAATATGAAGAACTATTCAAATATTGCAAAATACTTCCTATAAATGTTAAACTAAAATGTGAAATAATAAAAGAAAACCTACATACTATACCAGCATTACCTATAACTAATCATAAAATACAAACGCGTCAAGCAACACAAAAAATAATTACTAAACCTTATTCTAACAATTACTATGGTCGCAGACGACTGTGTTGTTTAATCCCTAAAATAGCAAATAATATGCCCCAAAATTTCGTACACAATTTAAACGAAAAAAATTGCAAACAAAGATTAAAAACATATTTTATAGATAATTTAATTTCAGATACGTAGTTTATTTTAATCAACATAATTCATTTAAATAAAATTACACAAAGTAATAACTACTTACCAGAAAATTGAATCAATCATAATAATAAGTAGGTACCTATATATATATATAAAAAAAAATAACATAACTAATTAACAACAATTTTATTAAACTAATGTTCAATCAGTTTTCTCCGAACATCCTGTAGCGCGTAAACCAGAAACCTGTTGGATAACTGGTGGACGCACACGAAACTATTTCACTCATGCGCATCAATGCAACTTATTTGTATCTTATTATTGTGTGCGTGCGACTGACGCACGTCACAGTATTGTTATTGTTTTTACTTAATTGTTATCGTCCGAGTCGAATGTGCAACGCTTGGACAAACCTCGTAGGTTTATAAGCGTAAAGGCATCTTTAGAATAATTATTGTAATGTTATCTGGATAAATAAAAATAAAAAAAAAAAAAAAAAAAAAAACTTAACACAGTAAAATCCAAATGTCATGTATTCGTTCGTATACATTACCTACTCGTTACCTAGGTACCTATCGATCGCCGAACTTCAGTGCCTACTTTGAAGTCGGACATTGTGCTGGCTCAGTATAAAAAAGACGCTATTCTTACAAACACTTTTACTTATCTACCTAAACTCGCTCGTACGCAACTCAAAAGACAAGACAACGCGCCAAAATGCTCCATTTTTCAACTGTATGTAATATAAGATTCCATTGATCATTTTTTTTTTTTTATTAAAATGACACAAATTGTGAATAGTGTTTCGTTACCCCCTACCGGTCTAGGTAGGTAGGTAGGTATTGATATGTCGCCGCGCGCGCGGCGGCGGCGGCGGCGCGCGGCGGCTCCCCGCGCCGGGCGGTTATCTTTGCAATGCTCCACTACTTGCTTGCGCGTATTTTCAATTTCTTAAGCGTGACATTTACATGTTTAATTTTGATGAAAACATTATTGTAGTACACAAAAACCTATTATTAAACAATAAAATCACAGTTACGATTTTGGACTACTGAGAAATACATAATTATGGAAACGTAAAACATAAATGTTTAATTTTTGGCTTAAATGTCTAAAAAGACGCATTATAGCTTAAAAAAAAACAAACATCATAGTTACCATTTTGGCTTATCTAGATATTGAGATTAGATGAATACTTTGAAAAAAAACAAGCATACGAATTTGGTTTCAGTTTAATTTTGCTATTATGTGATTGCATTTGAATGCACCTTAAAATTATACTAACGAGGTATTTGGTTACCTATTTTGCTTTTAGGAAGAAGTTAGGTAGTGTACGAAATCTCATGATTTTTATATAAAACGGTTACCACCGCGGATTTTTTACATCATATATCTAATTAATATTTGACACTTAATATCAATCCCCGATAAAATAATGAAAACAACGAGTTTACGAATTATGTCCAGATAAAGCTTCTTTTATGCGCCTATAGTGTCACGACGGATGCGCGCGCGTCTCATTAGCGACGCGGATGTCACGGTCGGTGATTGTCGGCGAGTGACGAGTCTATCCGAATCCCGGATCGAAAGTGTCGGTTTAATTTATGTTCGATGATATTTGATTGGTCTTGCAGAATACATTTTGATTTTAGAAAAATGGTTCATTTAAGTATATGAGTTTTTAATTAAATTGAGTTCTTTAAATTCTTAAATTAAATTGTTTCTTATTAATAATACTTGTCGAGAAGGCTTTTTCGATTGTTGAAATATTAATGAAGTGGTAGGTAGATAGATAGACCGATAGATATATTCTTTATTGATCACCATAATAGAAAACATTACAAGGAAAAGAAATACATATTAAGAACAATTTGGCGGCCTTATCGCTAAAAAGCAATTTCTTCCAGGCAATCATTTGTATGACTGGAAGAAAAAGAATAAGAAGTGGGCAGTTTATGGTGCTTTTACACTATGATACTACAATATGATATATACCTTAAAAAATTATATACAATACATACACTACATAGTTACAAAAATATTATATAAGACTTAAACAAGAAGGAATAAAGTGTGGTAAGGCTATGGTGACAATGATAGATAGTGTTCCTTTACAAGTCGCTTAAATATATCTAGGGATTGTGCACGTTTAATTTCATCCGGCAATGCATTCCAGAGACGGGCAGCTTGGATTGCATAGGACTTATCCAGAAATTTACCTAACCTAATAAATATTTCGAATTGTATATGACATAAAAGGTATTATAATTTCCTTCTGAAAACTTAATGTCCGTGTCGCTTCGCTACGTTACTAAATCATTTAGTTTTTGTAGTAACTACTTTCAATTTATTTTTAACTGGCACGACCACGGTCAATACATAGGTAACTTCCAGAAGCCTTATAAACTGTGGCCCTACCATGAGTTGATGCAAACTGTTTACGTTACCGTAAACTATCGTTTTGTCTCTTTCACTCGCACTGACTGTGAGCAGTATATCCGATAGTTTACGGTAACGTAAACAGTTTGCATCAACTCATGGTAGGGCCACTGGTTTTAAATCTTTTACAATTAACAAAATAAACAGTCCCTATATTAACTGTACGGGTACCATATTTGTCATGGCACTCACACGTTTAACATATCCTGTACATTCTAATCTGTTACTTAACTAATCGCTGGTTAAATAATATTTACTAGTTATTACTGATGAATCAATCTGGTTGAACAGTTGCGAAATATTTAGTTAACTAATTTTAACTATTTCTCATTGATCGATTGATTGATTTGTTATTTAGTTTTTGTTTTATTTATTTATGAGCTTATAGAAAGTGATTGAATCTTCATGTTGAGTTATTTATTGCAATCAATTCATCAACTTATCGAACTCATCTCTCAATGATTATGTGGAATTTCGAACAATAACTGGGCCCTGTTTTACATACATTTTACCTTAGTAAATTACGAGTTTAGTGTTCATTGCGTCGCCAATTTGAAACTAGTTAATTAACTACACACAGATACCGCTATGTATGCTATTTACCGTAGTAAATTATAATTTGTAATGTTTGTGTTATTTCAATAATTAGTTTTTTGCAATTTACAGACCAATGTTTCTAGACTGAAAAAACAAATAATATGTCAGTAATAAAGGTAAGTACTTATAGTTATTTTGTTTAAGGCCGTTGTATGACCGAAAGTGGCGCCCTCAGAGGTTTTTATTTAATAAGTTATTAATAGAAAAAGATTTAAATAATGTTTATCGTGGAGATTTTAGGGCCCATAGTCTAGTATTTTTAGAAGGTATCACTACATGCCCTCGTAGTCATTCGTAGAAGTAGATAGCAAATGTGTCAAAAACTGCAACTTTTAGCAGTTTTGCTATCTACTTCTAGCAGTGACTACGAGGGAATGTAACGATACCGTCTAAAAAAACTAGACTGTGGGCCCTAAAATCTCCACGATAAACATTTTTAAAATTGTGTATAAGATTTATAAGATTAAATATAATGCACCGCGGCGCCACTTTCGCTCAGGGTACCACCTTAAGTACAATACTGTAATTGCGATAAAAGCTCATGATAAATGTCTTAATTTTTTGCGGAAGCAACAACGACGGCTGCAAAGATGTTAGATATAAAACAAGAGTTTGTATTTTTTTTAAGAATAATTAGAACTAAAAAAGTATTTCTACACAATATTCATTTGTTTACATTAAAATACCAACAATAAGTTGGGGATTAAGCTAACACAATCATGTGAACCGTCTAGAATCTAGATGTTAGATGATTTTTCGTTGCATAATGGTGCGACTGCTCTCCGATGCAGATAGATAGCCACATAAAGACATCAGCGGTATGCCGGCATGTTAAGGGCCCTATAGTCCTCAAGTAGCGCCCTCATCTTAATTAAATTTATTGCTCGCTTAATATATAATGTATCGACAATTCACATGTACAGATTGAAGCTAAGGTTCTATAGTTTATTTACCAAAAACAACAATAACAACAACAACAACAACTTCAGTGAAATACAACGTGTTACAATGAATACCGAGTATGGTAGATAGAGACCATCAAACTGAACAACTTTTACTTTGTGACCAACTCCCAAACCACGAAAAAAAATTTAGCTGTTTCATACATTTGATATTTTATTGCTATCAGTTTTTGTATGAAACAGCAGTTTTTTTTTCGCGTTTTCAGAGTTGGTCCTATAGCAAAAGTTGTTCAGTTTGATGATCCCTACGTATATTTGGCATTAGGGGTTTTTCGTAACATGTTTTATAGTTTGTTGTAGTAGTAGTAGGCAAAAGAGCAAAAATTGGCCACTTAAGGAACTGTAGTAATAGTAGGCAAAAGAGCAAAGTCGTGGCCACTTTAGCTTACTACTTCTACTACAAAGAACTATGTTGTACTGGGGTTATTGTTTGTATATAAACTATAGAACCTTACCTTTAATCTGTGCATTACATTATGTATTAAGCGAGCAATAAATTTAATTAAGATGAGGGCGCCACTTGAGGGCTATAGTAGCCTTAACAATCAAGATTTGAAACTTTTTGTTAACCTTGTTTTTGTTAACTTGTTGTTTTTGTTATCAAGATGGATGGATTTGTATCTTTTCGAAATATGAAAAGGTTTTTAAACTTTCTATTTCCGTTCCTGTAATAATAGGAAACGGCTATAATTACCAAAAGTGCCACTTGGAGCTAAAATGGATTTTAAAACTTACAGAAAAAATGAAAACTGTTGAAGAGTTATTCAAAAAATATAAGAGACAATTTAAGAGATTATTACATAAGCTTTTTTAAATATTGACTTAGTTTAAGAGTAATAAAAATAAATGTAGTGTGTAGCGTTGTTTTTTTGGTGTATTAAACTAAATGAATGATAGTTTAGTTGATTTCCCTTGAAAGAGTAGTTTTTCAAAGTATAAAGGTACTTTTTCCTATTAATGATAAAATTTTATTGTTTGGCAGTAAGCCTCATGTCCTTTTCCTTATTTCCGTAAAAAGTTCATTCTAAATTTTCGCGTCATCGACTTTAAAAAAAAAAAAAAAAAAAAAAGAATTAGAATCGTATTTCCCATATAATCGACTCCCCCAGGCCGCCCACTGATCGGGGCGCGTGCAGTTATGACTTCCGATGTCCAAGTCTTGATGTTGAGATCCTTTTCTGTAGTCCTCAAAAGTTGGTTAGTTCCGCGAAGTTGTTGACCGTAGTTCCGTTGTGTTCGCTGACGTCCATCGCTTCCTTGCGGGCTGCGCAGCGGGGTTTGAGTGGCGGCGATCTTGTCGGTCGGCGGTCAAGCCATACCAATCGCTGAGCTCTCGTTGGACCCGCCGGAATGTGTCCGAAATCTTGGAATGCATCGGAAGGAAAGTCGAGTCGTTGAACTTTAAAATATCAGCTGGTGTGATTGAGACATTACCTATTTAATTCTTCCTTCGAAAATAACTTCATTTTGATATATTTTATTCAGACCAGTGTCTGATTACGCTAAAAGTATTCGGCCTTTTGGAGCCTATTTATTCAGACCATCGAATTTGACCAGGTTTGTGGTTTTTTTTACTACAGATTTTCGTTGACTGGAATCTTGGAAATTGTTTTATCACGGTACCTATTCGTTGTTTACAGGGATTTCTGGGCTTATTTCGCTACTAAGAGAAGCTGCTGAGTGCTTGTACCCATTTGGTGGATTTAAAACCATATTTATCGTTTCACAAGGAGCCGGAGGTAACCTGAGACAATCTATACTTTATTGTTATTCCCTATTAGGTACCTAGTTTTAAATGCCTGGAATTGGTCTAATTACTACTCTCAATTTCAGATCTTTTAGAGTGTAAAAGATCCTTGCAAATTGAGAGAATTATTAATCTAACTCGGCCATCAGCCAAAATATTTTGACCTTTCATCTCTTTTTTTAGTCAAGTGAAACCTAATTTTGGCTGCAGGTAGAATCGTTAAACAGAAAATGCTTTCATGGATAATATTTATTGTCAAAACCAACACTTTAAACAGCAGGAATATTTAGCTTTCTTGTAATAATTATGTTCTTTAAAATTATGAGCTATTAGTAAAATCTATGGGTTGATCTGGGTCGCCGTTGTTAACCACAGTACTGTTCCCCGAATACAGGTGAAGAAGCTTATACGGGGCCACGTTCCCAGCCCACTGCTCCGTTCGTCCAAGTAGTCTGAAGGCTAGACGTCGAGAGAAAGAAGTCGAGTTATACCCTGACACTCGTCACTCGCTAACGGCTCCTAGGAATCAATAATCAGCAGCCGTCGAATCTGTTCAAATAGGTACTATTTAACTGTAAAATCTACCTAACATTTAAACTAACCGAAGCGGCAAGTAATCCTCGGCAACAGATAGTCTCCGGACTCTAATATTTAGGCATTCTAGTTAAGTCTCGAGCTAGATTTTTACAAGATACTATTCTACCTGATATCCTTAGGGCAGGCATTCCTTACCCACATTATCTTTGAGTTAGTTTTAAGAGTTAACCACTTTTCTTATATAACCACTGGGGAAGCAGACGATATTTTTATTGTGTTATTTATATGTGTACCTCAGTGAAAATTCAGCGGTTAACAGTCAGTGATTGCAAAGATATTTATTATTATATAGAATCAAAAGGAAGTTTCAATAAAACTGTATTTTGGTATTTACCTTACATGTAGTTGTGTTCTTTATTTTCCCTAAATATGTCATTATGGTAAGTACCGCATGATTTGTATTTACTTACTCTTCTTGAACAGAGGGCAAGAGAAAAACTACATTACATTTGGCGCCCGAACATTGTAGGAAAAAGGAGTGCCTGAAATAAGAGATAAGAAAAATTTTTCAGTTTTTTTTTTTTTTTTCTGTTTTTTCTTGTTGGTCAAGTAAGCTGAAATTGATTAAGCTCAACAGAAACCCAGGGATATCAGGATAGAGACAGGTTGTTTTAAAGTTAGAATAGTTGCATGTTATTACATATCTTTTTTATTGGTTGAAAATACTTTGATATTCATACATTGTATTGGCGTAGGACCGTACACATACATAAAAATAAGGAAGGATTGCCATACCTATTGTGTTTGTTAGCTTGTGGGATATCAGCTGAATCACAGAGACTTACATAAAATTTTCTCTTGTTTTTTTAACTACTTACTACAGCGGCTTTAATTTTTTTTAATAGTTGTCTGAGGAGGATCGCCTAAGTTACAATAATTGCTATCTTGAGTTAGAGAAAAGTCTTTATTAGTTCATTTTTGTTACATTGAGAATAAATTATTAGTACCTACTTGATCTTACACACTATTGATTTACTTGCTTAACAGAATAGATATATTTATAGTAAAGTGACAAGTTAAAATTACTTGCTAGGCATTGAAAATTAAATATACATACTTTTTTTTAACTAACTTAGTTTGCCATTAGCAGTTTTAAACTTGGTTGGTATATTGGTAATTTGCATAGTTAGGTACTTACATAAGCTTAAACTACATTATTTACTTAACAATTTCTTAAATAAATATCTATCTACATTTACCTACTTCTCTACTTCCTCATTACAAGATGGAAGAAGAGAGGCCTATAAAATTTCATTTATTACATAAAGATGAATTAGAATATGAAGCTAGGATCCGGGGTGCGGAGCCAGCGGGTAAGGTTACAGATCTTCGGGCCCAATTAAGGAAGCTAAGCAGAGAGCTGCCATCAGATGAAATAGCTGAAGTGGATCTTGATATTGTTTCTGAATATGCTGTGATTAAAGATAAATTAGCTTACGTAGACAATTTGATATTGGGGGCTGCTAAGCCGGGATGTTCACTAAAATCACTCAACCGGGTTGAGGCGGTTGCTCACCACCTGTTTCATAGGCTTGGTCGGTTGAACCCTGCGGCTGACTCGACAGTTACACTTGATCAACTGAATAGTTTGCGTGAAAATTTAGACCATATCTTACATAAGCTTGATAATATCATGTATAACTTCAAGAGTGGATTGTCGCAGAGACAACCCTCTATACAAACAGCATCAGTGGTGGATGAGCCCGCCAGCGCAGGGAGTGACATTCAGCCTAGCAGCCCTACTAAAGCGATAAAAGTTAATGAGTCCGTTTCAGCTATACATAAACTTGGGATTAGTTTTAATGGGACTACTTGTGTAAAAACTTTCTTACAAAGATTGGATGAGTTGTGTCGCTCACGTCATATTTCAGAGAGTAGACTGTTCAATTCTGCCGCTGAACTCTTTACTGATGAAGCTCTTTGCTGGTACCGGGGCAATCATACCGAGGTGAATGATTGGGGAGAATTAAGAGATTTGTTATTAGAAGAATATCTGCCTACAGATTATGATCATAGATTAATGCAAGAAATAAGGTCCCGCACCCAAGGATCCGATGAAAGCATAGTAAATTACCTTAGTATTATGCAAAATTATTTTATTCGTTTATCAAAACCACTGTCTGAGGAAGATAAATTAAATATTGTTCTATATAACATTAGGCCGTGTTACACTTCTCAATTGGCACTAAATCCAGCGGACTCTTGGGTTGATCTTAAGCGCAAATGCAGGCTTATCGAGATGGCTAAAGATAGGACTCATAATTTTGCTGACCCCCCCAAATCGAGTTCATCTTCTTTGGCTCCGGATCTCTGCTATAAGTATTGCCGGCCCACGCCGAAGGTAGCAGCTGTTCAAGCCACAAATGAGGGCTTTTGCGTGCGCTGTAGGGTTCAGGGACACAGTCTGAAGAGTTGCAAAGCTCCTTTCTGCGTGGTATGCTATAGATGCGGCGAAAGAGAGGTGACTGCAAGAACATGTCCCAAATGCCGGCAGACCAGGGAAAATGCCACAGCGAAGCTTGTGTCTGCGCCAAAAAACTCGCAGGCGTGAGTCGACGACGGTGGACCAAGACATCAGCGCAGGAGTGGTTAAATTGGCTGAAATTCCTGAAAAATTTCTATTATGAAAATAGGAAAAATAATATGTCAATGTCAGGTGTCATTTCCGAACGTCAATGTCACTCGTCGCCGACTCACGTATGTCAAAATAGGGATACCAGACCCTACTTAAAAATTGCCATATATGATATTACATTTAGGGGTTTATTGGACTCGGGGTCAGAAATTTCAATTATTGGCGGAAACGCTTTTAAATACTTTTCTGATATGGGCACAATCCATAAGTCTACCGATTTAGATATAATTAAAACCGCGAACGGTTCCGCTTCACCTGTAACTGGTTATGTATTTTTACCGGTCACAGTAGACGGGCGGACCGCTATTATTAAATTTTATATAGTTCCAGGGGTCTCCACTGAGTTGTTGTTGGGCATAAATTTTTGGAAAGAATTTCAGATAGCGCCAGATGTTCTGTCACTGTTGAAAGATAGGGAGTTCTTACCGTGTAATCAGCATGTTAGTGCAATAACTACGACGGATAAATTTTTAATCGATTTGGAATCACTTACGGAGGTCGAGCGTGAACAGGCAGAAGAGGTTATTAGCGAGTTTGAAAGTATTTCAGATGAGAAAAAAGGGCTCGGTAGAACTCATTTAGTGACGCACAAAATCGACACCGGAGATCATCCGCCAATTAAACAGCGTTATTACCCGATGTCTCCGGATAGGTTGGCCGAGCTGAACAAGCATCTAGATCAAATGCTGGCGGACGACGTCGTGGAGCCCAGCAACAGTGCATGGAATAATCCCGTCACTTTAGTGCGGAAGGCGGACGGAACGTCTCGCTTTTGCCTAGATAGCCGGAAACTCAACGCCATTTCTAAACACGATGCTTATCCTCTACCTTACGTGACTAGTATACTAGATCAACTAAAGAACGCGAAATACATATCGACAATAGACCTAAAATCGGCTTATTGGCAGATCCCGCTAGATGGCGCTGAGAGCCGTGAAAAAACCGCATTCACGGTTCCGTCGCGCGGCCTATATCATTTTAAAGTCATGTGCTTTGGGTTGACATCAGCGCCGGCTACTCAGCAGCGACTGATGGACCGGATTTTGGGGCCGGAATTCGCGAATAATGTAAGCTGTTATTTGGATGACATTATTTTAACTAGCTCAACTTTGACGGAACATCTGGAGTTACTGCGAAAGGTGTATAAGAAGTTAAAAGAGGCCAACTTAACCATTAATCTGGGAAAGTGCCAATTTTTTAGGAAGCAGTTAAAGTATTTGGGTCATGTAGTCGATGAACATGGTTTGCGCACTGATCCTGATAAGGTGAGGGCTATAGTAGATTTTGCCACCCCAACTTGCAGAAAGGACGTTAAACGCTTCTTAGGTACGGCATCCTACTACAGGCGGTTTATTAAAAATTTCAGTAACCGGGCGGGGCCGTTAAACGCTCTGACGTCAACACGTAAGGGGGCCCCTCCGTTCAACTGGTCACCGGAGGCTGAACGTGCATTCGCGGACCTCAAGCGGGCACTGACTAATGCTCCAGTCTTAACATGTCCAGATTTCACGAAAGACTTTACCGTTCACTGTGACGCGTCCAATTTCGGAATAGGGGGCTCACTTACGCAGTTGATCGATGGCGAGGAACACCCGGTCGCGTATTTTAGCCGTTCTCTTGCGCCCGCCGAACGTAATTACTCCGCGACAGAACGCGAGGCATTGGCGGTCGTATTAACTGTTGAGCATTTCCGCCCCTATTTGGAAGGTGACAGGCCGTTCCGCATAATAACGGATCATGCAAGCTTGAAGTGGTTTTTAAATCTGAAAAGTCCTGCCGGTCGGTTGGCGCGATGGGGTTGTAGGCTATCTCCATATAATTTTACTATCGAACACCGCAGTGGTTCTCAAAATATTGTACCTGACGCCCTCTCGCGATCTATGCCAGTGGGGTCTATAGATATTTCACAAATAAATGACCCCTGGTATTTAAATATTATAAAACGTTGTACCGAAAAGCCGCGGGCGTGTCCTAATTTTCAGCTCGTAGATGGTAGGCTTTATCGTTTTACTAAGTCCAACAACAAATTGAGTGGAGATTTCCAATGGAAAGAGGTAATGCCCAAAGAACTTAGGGAGTCTATTATACAGGAAAATCATTCTAAACCTACCGCGGCGCATCTAGGCGTCGCTAAGACGTATCAACGTTTGAAATTAAGGTATTTTTGGCCGGGTATGTACCAGGATACCGCGGAATTCATAAAAAAGTGTTCTATTTGTAACGCTTATAAACATAGCTCACAAGCAACACCAGGTTTTATGGGGGAACCTAAGGTTTGCGGTCGCCCTTATCAGTGTCTGAGCGTCGATTTGGTTGGGCCTTTGCCCGCTTCGCGGCAGCAGAACACGTATTTATTAGTAGTTGTTTGTTGTTTTTCAAAATATGTTTTGTTGTTTCCGTTGCGAAGAGCGACAGGTAAAGTTATTGCGCAGCGGCTCGAAGACCACGTGTTTTTAGTTCACGGCATTCCGCAAACCGTAATCTCAGATAACGGTTCGCAGTTTGTAAGTCATGAGGTGCAAGCGCTTTATGCAAAATACAATATACCACAGGTACATCTGGGGCCGGTATACTGTCCTCAGGTTAACACAGTCGAACGTTATAATCGTACCGTGATTACGGCGGTGTCATCATTTGTAGATAACGATCATAGGACGTGGGACGTTAACATTCATAAAATACAGTTCGCAATGAACACCTCGGTGAACGAGTCCACATCATATACGCCATTTATGCTAGTTTACGGCCGCGAGGCGATCGCCGACGGTAACATTTACAATGATTTTAAAGATGTCAATGAGTTAGTCTGCGCGCCTAGGGATGCTTATGCCTCGAGATTAGGTTACCTCAAAGACATATATAAAACTGTCCAAGAATCACTTATTAAGGCTCACAGTCGTAACATTAAATATTATAATCGAAAACGTCGAGACGTGTCTTTCGACGTTGGCGACTACGTCTGGAAGAGGACGTATAAACATAGCGCTGCGAATAAATACTTCACTGCCAAATTGGCACCTAAATACGAGCGTTGCCGTGTAGTTAGGAAACTATCTCCACTTGTATATGAACTGGAGGACGAGAAGGGAAAATTGATAGGCAAATGGCATGTGAAAGACTTCAAAACCATAGATGCGGGGAGTGATTAGTTTTTCTTAGTGATAAATATTGCTATTTACCTTACCTACTAATGATATAGCGCTGCGCGTCAAATTATGGTGCCTATTATTATTTTTTTTTTTTTTTTTTCTTTCTTTGAACACTGTGTGTGGGCGGTGCAGAATACTCACACCGCAGTACTCCACTCTCTGCGTGTCGTAAGAGCCGACTTACGGGAGTAAAAGCGCCATCTACCATCGCGCCCGCGTATTACGTAGCAAGGGGGCGACCTCTGTGGTGCGGATTTCAAACGACCACAAAGGGCGGTCTACCTACATTACCTACGTACTACGCAGGAATTCGGTTGCTTGTCATTACGGTGCTACTCTGTGGTGCGGATTTAAACGATCATAGGGCATATTATAGCACCAATAATTACTATTTTACTTACATACTTATTATACGCAGTATACTGCTGCAATTTTTTTTTTTTTCTTTTCTTTTATAATTAGGTTCTGGTTTAGGTACGGTGCTACTCCGGTGCGGATTCCGAACGGCCGAGGGTGGTGCTTGTGTTTTACGTACGCATTGCGCAGTCTATCTTGTGGCGCGGATACAAACGGCCACAAGGCAGCACTAGCGCCATCTACTATCTTACTACGTACTACGCGTATCTATTTGGTTGTTATATTATGTATGTGAGCCGAGTGTTGGTGTTGGGGCTTGTCTAGTTTGTTGCGTTTTACATCAGTTTTGCTTGAGGGCTTGAAGGGATTAGACGACTGAGGTAATTTGGAAAGAGGAAAGTTAACACATTTAATCTGTATCATGCCGACACGCTTTGTCGTCGGTATTTGATATGTTTTTTGGCAATTTTACTACCGTCAGGAATTATAATGTGGGCATAGACAAATTAAAACGTCTATTCCACAGATGGACAATCTAAATTTTTTCAATCATTTTAAAGTAGTTTCAGGAGAGTCGAGCGTTCTTGTCAGTTATTGCGTGTCAAGCATCGCAATATTAGATCATGGGCTTGTCCAACACCCAGTCACTGAAATCATGTGCTCGTCAAGCATCAATTCTGGACGATAAAAATAGGACTGACAAGCCGATGCAAAATGAATGACTGACAGGTAGGTTTGATCATTTAGAGGGGGAAGCCGTAGGAAAAGTAGTAGAGGAGTAATGAGCAAACCCAACACCGCTCACAGGGGCACATACATTTTCCACTTAAATATGTAATTTTTTATATTTGGTTTTAGGTATGATAAACAGTAGGGTCAATTATTATTAAAATATTTTATATTAGTTTTTTTTTATGTATTGGTTTATGTAGAACACAACAGTCGAGTAGTTCTTATAAGTTTTGTCTTTCAATTTTATAATTTGTCATATGTGACAGGCATTTACATTGACTGATGATGGATTGCTTTCTGCAAAGTAGGGTTATAGTTTATTTGCGGTGGAGCAGTGTGGTTGGACGTGGGCGTCCGGAGAATTCCCTACGTGAATTCTTGCGTGCCGGGGGACTACTGTAGCGTTGTTTTTTTGGTGTATTAAACTAAATGAATGATAGTTTAGTTGATTTCCCTTGAAAGAGTAGTTTTTCAAAGTATAAAGGTACTTTTTCCTATTAATGATAAAATTTTATTGTTTGGCAGTAAGCCTCATGTCCTTTTCCTTATTTCCGTAAAAAGTTCATTCTAAATTTTCGCGTCATCGACTTTAAAAAAAAAAAAAAAAAAAAAAAAAAAAATTAGAATCGTATTTCCCATATAATCGACTCCCCCAGGCCGCCCACTGATCGGGGCGCGTGCAGTTATGACTTCCGATGTCCAAGTCTTGATGTTGAGATCCTTTTCTGTAGTCCTCAAAAGTTGGTTAGTTCCGCGAAGTTGTTGACCGTAGTTCCGTTGTGTTCGCTGACGTCCATCGCTTCCTTGCGGGCTGCGCAGCGGGGTTTGAGTGGCGGCGATCTTGTCGGTCGGCGGTCAAGCCATACCAATCGCTGAGCTCTCGTTGGACCCGCCGGAATGTGTCCGAAATCTTGGAATGCATCGGAAGGAAAGTCGAGTCGTTGAACTTTAAAATATCAGCTGGTGTGATTGAGACATTACCTATTTAATTCTTCCTTCGAAAATAACTTCATTTTGATATATTTTATTCAGACCAGTGTCTGATTACGCTAAAAGTATTCGGCCTTTTGGAGCCTATTTATTCAGACCATCGAATTTGACCAGGTTTGTGGTTTTTTTTACTACAGATTTTCGTTGACTGGAATCTTGGAAATTGTTTTATCACGGTACCTATTCGTTGTTTACAGGGATTTCTGGGCTTATTTCGCTACTAAGAGAAGCTGCTGAGTGCTTGTACCCATTTGGTGGATTTAAAACCATATTTATCGTTTCACAAGGAGCCGGAGGTAACCTGAGACAATCTATACTTTATTGTTATTCCCTATTAGGTACCTAGTTTTAAATGCCTGGAATTGGTCTAATTACTACTCTCAATTTCAGATCTTTTAGAGTGTAAAAGATCCTTGCAAATTGAGAGAATTATTAATCTAACTCGGCCATCAGCCAAAATATTTTGACCTTTCATCTCTTTTTTTAGTCAAGTGAAACCTAATTTTGGCTGCAGGTAGAATCGTTAAACAGAAAATGCTTTCATGGATAATATTTATTGTCAAAACCAACACTTTAAACAGCAGGAATATTTAGCTTTCTTGTAATAATTATGTTCTTTAAAATTATGAGCTATTAGTAAAATCTATGGGTTGATCTGGGTCGCCGTTGTTAACCACAGTACTGTTCCCCGAATACAGGTGAAGAAGCTTATACGGGGCCACGTTCCCAGCCCACTGCTCCGTTCGTCCAAGTAGTCTGAAGGCTAGACGTCGAGAGAAAGAAGTCGAGTTATACCCTGACACTCGTCACTCGCTAACGGCTCCTAGGAATCAATAATCAGCAGCCGTCGAATCTGTTCAAATAGGTACTATTTAACTGTAAAATCTACCTAACATTTAAACTAACCGAAGCGGCAAGTAATCCTCGGCAACAGATAGTCTCCGGACTCTAATATTTAGGCATTCTAGTTAAGTCTCGAGCTAGATTTTTACAAGATACTATTCTACCTGATATCCTTAGGGCAGGCATTCCTTACCCACATTATCTTTGAGTTAGTTTTAAGAGTTAACCACTTTTCTTATATAACCACTGGGGAAGCAGACGATATTTTTATTGTGTTATTTATATGTGTACCTCAGTGAAAATTCAGCGGTTAACAGTCAGTGATTGCAAAGATATTTATTATTATATAGAATCAAAAGGAAGTTTCAATAAAACTGTATTTTGGTATTTACCTTACATGTAGTTGTGTTCTTTATTTTCCCTAAATATGTCATTATGGTAAGTACCGCATGATTTGTATTTACTTACTCTTCTTGAACAGAGGGCAAGAGAAAAACTACATTACAAGTGGCGGCGCTAGTTTCACTACCACCGCGCCTTATGTATATTATTTATCTTAATATAAAATAGCATTGTAGATGCGAAAAAATTCAATGTTTATTGTGTTACTTTACGAAATAGAGCAGGGAGAAAAAATAGCTTTTGCAGAGTTTCTTGTCGGCACTTCTCGTTATAAATTCTCCCCTATGGGCTTGCAAATCGATGGCGTACCTAGCTTTTTTGACTTTAACAAGTATTTTAATGGCTAACAATGAATAAATGAGTTACTTAACTAACACCTTTAATTATTTTAAACTTTCATTGTATCGTTTTACAATCAAATCAACGATTCTTTTACCACATTGTCTTGTTACTCGTTGTTCTACGATATCTATCGTAAAACCACCGAAGTGTAAATATATTTGACAAGTGTGTTGAAATGTGATGGGAGATAAAGTTGCCTCGGAGACATTGGGCCCATTCTGTCAATAATGCTATTAATAATGGGAAAATCCACTGTACCTTCTACTTCTTCAGATGTTGTGAAAACATCTGATGATGATCTAATTGATTGCCTATCCTGATTTTTACACATTTAGCAATACATTTTTGTATAATCCTTTAAAAAGTGTTTTAGTTCATGTCTAGTAAGCGCGTAAGCTTGAGAGGGGAATTGTCCATCAGCCATTTTTGATGTCCCCACTGCTGGGGCACAGGCCTTCCTTATGGGTGGTAAGGAGGATGGGCCATAACCCACCACGCGGGCCCAATGCGGATTGGTGGGTGTTAACGACTACAAATGCAGCCGGGACCAACGGCTTAACGTGCCTTCCGAAGCACGGAGGAGCTCGAAATAATAAATTTTTGGTCACGCATCCCGTGACCGACCGTTGCGAACGTTGCTTAACTTCCGCAATCACTGGGCCAGGCGCTAAACTACTGCGCCACCGAGCTCCTTTGAACTTTATAGTACTTATAATACCTAAATTTTTCTACAAAACCTAGTTATTTTTAAGTAAGAACTTTAGCCACTAATCGGGTGCACTCATTATAATGCAATTGGTGGCACCTTGAATGCTCAGTGCTGATTATCTCACCGCGTGGGAACGCGGACGCGGGAATCGAACTGTGGACTTTGGGAGGGGATACCTACTTCTCAATGTTTTACTTAGTTTGTATTTTATTTTTTATTGAAAACGACAGGATTTTAGACTATTCAATTATTATATTTCTTTACAGATGTCTACGAGCCGTTTAGTAAAAAGGCTAGACTGTTAATTGGTTGGCTGATTTAGGTAGTTAGCTGCGACATAGAGCACTGACAAAAATACATAAATAGTACAAGTCTTTCAGGTAGTTTGTGATAATGAGGATCAACGACGTTTTTAGTTAAATATGTAGAGTTTCAGTCGCATCCAAATAAATTATTTCAGTGAAAGAATTATTGAAATTGGACCAAAAATGACGAAGATAGAGCGATTTTCGTGTCGCATTCTCAAAAACGCTCCCCAATTCACGATTGGCTGATGACGTCGGCGCCCGAACAAACACCTATTTGTTCGGGCGATCGTGGCACGTGACATCATCGCATGATCCGCAAGGGCCGGCCGTGTTTTTTAAACTCACTTTTTAAATCTTTAATAATTTTGTCATTTCTTGATGGATTTGAGAAATTTAAACAGAGATTTATTCAGATATTGATATTGTATTTGATGTGATATATAAAATTGATATATTCAATTGTCGTGTCGATCCTCATTATATTAAATGTCTTTAAATGCCGAATTTTGCGATAGCATCTGAATCAATTACCTACTATATATCTCCCTATCTATACTACCTATATTATACAATGCGAGCATTATTAATTAATACAGTGTCAGAAGCACAATTATGTCAATTATTATTATAACAACGTTTTGTTCCCAAGCCTAATAAGTGTTACATTCTGGCGATTATAAAGGTATAATTAGGAGCTTTTGCGCAACACCCGAAAAATAGTTCACACGACCTCACTATTCAAGTTATTTTTAGTGAAGATGCTTTTTGTTTTAATTTTAATTAAGGTCTCCATAATGTTATGTGTTTTTAAGTTCTTAAATATTAAATAAAAAACACCTTTTAAACCAATAAAGATAGTAACAAAAAAGACGATAAAAAAAGGTATTAGGTAATTATTTCATTACTTAAAATTGGCAAAGCTTTTAAACTGTAGTTACAATGTAAAAGCATTATCTTTCATATAACGGGTGTAACAAGACACTCAACGAAGCCGGAGTCCACGCATTCCGCCCATCATCAGGATATTTTTTGTCTTTTGGACTATACCTGGGAAACCAAAAGCTACGAAGTTATTGAAGCTCAAAGTCAATTTTTTTTTTCAAAATTTTTATGAAATCTTATTTTATTCGTTATTTCCTTTTTTATTTACAGAAACATTATCAAAATTTTATGTATCTCGTAACAAACAATGGCTTCAAAGCGTCATCACTCAATGTATTTCATGAGCACGCACATAAACGTTGCATTTCAACTCGGCCGCACGCAGCTGTGTAGCATTCACTCGCAGGCGCGGTCTTTTGTACGCGTTACATTGCGTGGTAATGTATGCAATGCTTTTTTAACACCAAAAATTAAAATAGTTTCCCAGCAATAATTTTGAACAGAAATGGTCCTGATGATGGGCAGAATACGTAGACCTCGGCTTCGTTGAGTGTCTTGTTACACCCGATACTGTCATGTCATCTTTTTAATGTGTTATGATATTGTTATTGATAATTAGATTCCACCCGCGACTTAGTCCGCGTGGAAATTAAAAAGATCCCTAGGACCTTTCACCTTTATAAAAATGCAGGCCATAAACTATATGTGTGCCAAATTTCATCCAAATACGTTCAGCCGTTTTGCGTAAGTAACAAACATCTAATATTCTAATCACCCAAACTTTCACTTTAAATTAAAATAGGTAGGATACAATAAAAATAAACTACGTAATAAAAAATGCTGATGTCAAAAATTTTAAATACGTTAACTAGTTGATTATACAGAAATTGCAATCGCAGACTTTTAAGCATAAAGTTTGTGAATTTATTTAAAGCTCAAATAATAATTTGAATCGGGCATATTTTTAGTGGGATCATAAGTTACAGAATAAAAAAAGTTTCATATCATCATCTCTACCTCCATGAGAGGAGAGACCGGAACATATCTCGAAAAACAAAGATTAAATTGGTTAACTCTCTAGTGTTTTCCATCTTCAGCTACGCCTCGGAAACGTGGACATTAAAGAAGGCCGACCGAGATCGCATTGACGCTTTTGAGATGTGGTGCTGGAGGAGGATGTTACAAATACCGTGGACTGCATTCTGAACAAACGAGTCTATCCTTCGAGAGCTCAACATTAAAACCAGGATATCCACTTCCTGTCTCCAAAAAATTCTGGAATTCTTCGGTCACATCGCCCGAAAAGATGGACACAACCTCGAACAACTGATGGTCACTGGCACGGTCGATGGCAAACGGCCGAGAGGTCGAAACCCAACTAGGTGGTCTGACCAAATCCGCTCAACGCTGAACACCAAGCTACACGATGCACTCCATGTCGCTAAGGACAGACAGCGATGGAGAGGCATCGTCAAAGAAAAATTAACTTCCCATCGGGGGAATCACGACCCTCAGTAATGAGGAACACGATGCGAGGAGGAGGAGGACCTCCATGATGCCACCACTGCTGGGCATATGTCTCCTCCAAGGATTTACGCAACCATCTGCCCTGCTTTGCTTATCAACCTTAACTATAGTATAGTTCGTTGAAGACTAGTTGAACTGATTATTTGATTAGCTTGTCATGTCAGCTACATTCATTTGTATTTTTTATTTTTATGTATAGGGGCCTTCACTTCACCTGATGTTAAGTGAGGATAAAGGCCGAAAGTGAAAGCCCACTACACACGGAATCCTCATTACTGAGGAACTGGCTATCTTACCTTTAAACACAACCATTTTTAACCGACTTCCAAAAAAGGAGGAGGTTCTATGTTCGTCTGTATATTTGTTTTTTTTTTGTGTATGTCCACCGATTACTCGAAGACGGCTGGACCGATTGAAATGATTCAAACGTTATTACATTAGGTAAACTCCCAAGTTGGTCCCAATTTTTAAAATTTGGAAATCCGTTCAGTACTTTTCAAGTAATCTTGAAAAAAAGCACGAAAATAGTATGATTTTGTGTGAATTACCTCGATGATAATGGTCGTATTACTTCTTGGTTTATGAACTGAATAAGATAATTATTTTTGTAGGAATAAAAAAAAGAGGTTCTCAGTTTGACCCGTAGGCATGTTTCTCCGCGATTATCTTACGTTTGGCTGAGCCGATTTTTCTACATATTATAATATACCTTACCTACAAGGTACCTACACTAAAAATAAAAAAAATAAAAAATTGTTTAAAAAAAACAAAAAACCGACTTCAAAAAACCTAACTCTAAAAAGCAAGAAATAATATTCGTAATGATAAAAATACGTCTATTGAAGTCGGGTGGGGCTTTCAGAATAAAAAAAAGGAATCTGTACTCCAGCCCCACCCGACTTCAATAGACGTATTTTTATTATTACGAATATTATTTCTTGCTTTTTGGAGGTAGGTTTTTTGAAGTCGGTTTTTTGTTTTTAAATTGTATTTATGGCGTCAGATTTAGGTAAGGTGGTGGTAGCTACCCAGGCAGACTTGAAATAAGCCCAACCACCAACCAAACAAAGTAGGTACAAATTGTACCCCCCTGGGAATCGAACCAGAGGCGGTTTGTAAAATTAAAAGTTTGAGTTCGCAAGCTTAAGGACCTCGGAAAGAGTCCATTCGCCGAGTGAGCGGCACGTCTTCTCATAATGTCAAGGCAACATGCGCATGCATTGAACTATCGAACGATATTAATATTAAGTTCAAAATACAGAGCGGGAAATAAACTAATACAGTTTAAATAAACTGATATCACGATGCAATGGATGTCGTGCATTTATCAGTTGCGCTTTTTTTGAGACCGTGAAATGTTACGAGGAAATTAAATTGTAGCAAAGGTTAAGTGTTGTTTTGTTTTATATAGATTTTTTGGATTTCTTCGGGAAGTCGTGACAAATTATAAAGTGATATTTTTTTTATTTCTTTTTGTACTGAAACTACAAGCTAGACAGTAATTCTATATGTCGGTAAAATTTAAATTTTCAATTGCAATAAGAATAGGGTTGCATAGAAGTAAGATATTAGTAAATCTTGACCACTTTAGACACTGCGTTAATATAAGTATTACATAATTGTTATATTTTTCTTTATTCCTAAATTATTGAGTTTATAAAACCGTGGAAGTGATGACGTAAAATTGGGTAAAAACAAACACGAGTAGATACGTTGGCTCTTTTGCTTTGTTATCAAATTATTGAGTTAGTTTGGTGTTAGGAATTAGTGTTATGCCCTGGGTGTGATTCCGTCTCAAGAAAATAAACTTCCTTGTTTCAGATGTTTGTTTTTACCAAAATGTCAATCTCCGCCATATGTTAGTGACGTCACACTTCCATGGTCTATGATCATCGCTTTTGTTTTAGCCATCAATCAGTCGGGGCCTAATCGCGCTAATTTTCAACGATAAAACCAATGCTAAATCGTTACCGTTTCAGTTTCGTTTACAGAAAAATACTCGCTTTAGTTTTGTTAAAATTGTTGAATACTCTGCCTAAGGTAAGGAGTCTAGGATTACAATCTGGAACAATTTAAGTGAAAATTATGAAGCTAAACCAAAGATTTTTAGGTAAATATAACCTAAATGACAACGTAAACTTTTTGGTTTTATCGTTCAGAATTAACGCGATTGGGCTCCTGTAGCCTCCAGAAACTCATTTGTTCCGAGTGGTAGGAAATCATAATCACCAACCTATCATGCGTGGTTGACAGTCGCTTGCAGCCGGCAATTTGGCAATTCACCGTGAAATGACATAAACTTAACATTTATACAGTGTTACTTTACTTGTAAAACACCAACCACGAAGGAGTACATTAATAACATCATAAACAATTCTAGGTTTCTGTTTCAGTCTTTCATCAGTCCTGACCTGTAGCCTCCAGAAACTTGTTCTGTTTTGAATGGTAATCATCCAATTTGCAGCTAGCCGTCAACCTATCATGCATGGCTGACAGTTGCCCGCGGCCGGCAATTTGGCAATTCGCCGTGAAATGACATGAACTTTACGCCATGTAGGCCTACAAGTTTATGGGTGATTGAAGGTAAGATGTGTGTTTTGTTTGTTTACTTAAAAGTAATAGGCTTGTTTCCATTAAGAATAAATATAATGGATAGGGGTTTATAATGATTAATTATATTATGGAGAAAATAACAAACAATTTTAATTATTAAAAGCGTTTAAATATTTTTAAAAAATAAATTTCGTAAAATGCAACCTTTAGTCACGTGACAGTGAACACCAAACAGAAAGCGTTACGTCACGCCGTGCGAAACTCCAATCTTGTCTTTGACGTTTCGAGTATCACTACCGGAGGCGCGTTCCAAACCTACACTCCGAGTGCAACCTAACCACAACCGAACGCAAGTTTTAGCCACTTTTTCCGTATTTCTCCATTGTTTGGAACATATATAAATAACTGGTTTGGCGTTTTTATAGTCGTGCTATCACACTGGGGCACTATACAGTACTTATAATATGAGAAATTCATTTTTAAACGATAAAAACTAGCTATAACGTACGAAGACACGATCGCTCTTTTGTTTGTTTTGCACGGCGTGACGTCATTCAAGACGCCATGACAGTCTTGTGCGTTTTGGAACCAAATTAAAATTGGTTTTTTAAAACGCGAAATTTATAATGAAAACGTTCGATTAAAAATAAATAAACCTTTTTTTCGATAAAATGCCTAATAAGCTAAAATATTAAGCAGTTATTGAAATTTTGTCAACTAGCCTATTACCTACTTACTTTTAAATTGCAATAACAATGGATCTTAATGATATGCTGTGAAACTCTGTCATTGGCTAAGTGTAATTTTTAAGTTTATATTTTAAGCATGATTGTAGCAAAGAAGCTGTTGAGTTTCCTAATAAATAAAATAAAATAAAATAAAAAATATCCACATAATTAGGTGCACTTTCTTTCAACAAGCATTGATGTGAACCTTAAGTGAACCAGAAACACAAGATTACAATTGTAGGGGAAATAATTGTGTAATGTGTAGCCGACCTTATTTTGCTAAGCTGGCCACACCGGTTTCAATTGTTATAAATTTGTATCTCTGGCAACACTGTCTCTTCTGATTCGACCTTATTGTGGGTTCCTTATGTGATTTTTGCAATCCAGAAAGTGACCTACCTAATGATAATATTTCAGGAATATTTTGTTTTTAACGAAATAGCACCTACCAAATATAACTGGCACAAAGGTTTTCTTACACTTTCTGATCAGCAAATGAATTAAATCATTTTTACAGCTAAACTAGTGAATTTGGCTTTGCATTCTACTGATTTTTACATTTCACATTTTAAAACCCTTGGATGCACAGAAACTAAATTAAGGTATCGTGCCAAGATAGATCACACATGCTGCCACGGTTCACGCTCAATTTTTTTTATATTTTTTTATCCAAAGCCGGATGTAGGTATCTCTTTAACCATCATGTAGGTTTTAGTAGAAAAATGTGTTCATTGTTGGTGTGTAATGTCAGCAATGGAAGTCACTCAACGCTTTGGTACTGTGCCACAGCAACTTTTTTAACAGGTGGCTCACGGTTTGAAACATGAATCAAAAAGTTACTCTTTTTTTTTCAAAATGGTTATCTTGTTTTTTTAAATGGTAAATAAAGAAAAAAAAGTGTGATGCAGCGTCCGCGGTGGAACCAAACGGGCGAAGCTACGGGCGGGCCCTAGTCTGTAAGTATAGGGTTGACCTAAGTTTAAGTTCCAACTTAAATGGTATAGCTTGACAGGCGCTCGGGGGCCTGTCAAGCCATAGTTCACTGCAATCTTGGGTTGTGAGGCTGAAGTAATCCTAATGGTACACCTATATTTCAAGGATAATGGTTTATTTTTTAGCAATATAGGTATTGCAACAAGAATTACGGGTACTTATACTTAAAAGAATGTTATGAAAAATAGAACAAGCTATTGCCGAAATGCTAACGATCAGAATGCCTAAAAGTGACCACTTTAACGATTTCTTTCATTCTAAATGATGAATCCGAAATAATGATTAAGTATCTATCTATACTAATTTTTTTGACATACCTATGTTTAATACAGGAAATAATTATCATATTGAATTGACATGTTATTTAAGTAGTTTTGAGACAAATAGTGTTTAAGTTTTATTGTACTACGGTATTGTTTTATTGTGTGTCTCAAATAAACTATTTTTCTTTCTTTCTAAGTAATATGCTAATTAGTAACTCACTAGCCGTTCTCTTATCCTAAAAACTATTTTGAAGCTACTTAATATTTTTTTATTACACCCTACGGTGGCTATGGTGACCTATGCCTAAGCCCTAATCAAAACGGCTTCCATAGCACGATCTGTTTCTAGGCAGATTTCGCAATACTACGTGATGGATCACGACACAATAGCTAAATCACGGCGAAATAATTCGCCTGCTTTCTAAAACCACCATTGATTTGTTCATTTTGGTAGCTTAGTACCTAATAAGAAGAATAAAGTATTATGATGACAGCCCATCATAGAGTCCACTGTAGGTTGTAAAGATAGATAAGGGTTCGTGGTTTGTCGCCATGCTGGGGAGCGACAGGTCGTGGCAGGCGGTGGTCTCCTTCTGTGAGGACGTGATGTCACAGAAGGAGGCCGCGGAACGGGTCCGAGAAGCGGATACGCAGGCGGACCCGCTCCGACGGAGAAGGCCGGGCAGAAGACGAAGACACAGATAGACCCAGTATAATCCCTGCAACCAACAGCTACATAGGCTCTTTTAAAAACATGTAAGATGGCTGGACTAAAATGAGGTCGGAAATCACTGCGCGAAAAAAGTTCTGTGAGATCGAAGGAAACTAATCTATATTTATAAAATCGTAAACTGAATGACTGACTGACTGACTGACTGATCTATCAACGCACAGCCCAAACCGCTGGGTCTAGAGACTCCAAATCTGGCACGTAGGTTCTTTATGAGGTCTAGGGGTGCACTAAGAAAGGGGTTTTTCAAAATTCACCCCCTAAGGGGGTAAAAAAGGGGATCAAAGTTTGTATGAAAGTCCCTCAGTTTTAAAGCTAGGATCTTCAAATTTTGTGTTTAGACTGACCATTGAAAATAAATAAATATGGGTCTCAGCGTTTTTCAAAATTCTACCCCCGAAGGGGTCAAAAGGGGGATGAAGTTGTGTATTGAAGAAAATCCTTTATTTTCGAAGTAAAAATCGCAAAATTTTTAATTTAGGCTTATGGATAGACATCTAACGCAACGTATATTGTTATTGTTAGTATTTGAACCCCTATTGGGATGAATGGGGGTGCAAAGGGGTAAAAAACCCCAAAAATAGATATGGATGTCGTTATTGGGGTTTTCGGGGAGGACGATTGCAAAAATGACATTTATTTTGAAGTCCAACACGGTGGACATGATTTGACCCCTAAAGGGGTGAAAATGGGGTTCAAATTTTGTATGAAAAAATAATATAAAATAGACATTACAACTTTAAAGTTCGTTGGAGCACATCTAAAAATAAATAGGCAAACATATATTTTGTAATTTTGAAAATCAACCACTTAGGGGTAAATGGGGTGAGTAAACATAAAAATCGATATGGATGTCGTTCTTGAGGTTTTATGGGATGGTGATTGCAAAAATGACATTTATTTTGAAGTCCAACACGGTGGACATGATTTGACCCCTAAAGGGGTGAAAATGGGGTTTAAATTTTGTATGAAAAAAATAATATAAAATAGACATTACAACTTTAAAATTCGTAGGAGCATGTCTAAAAATAAATAGGCAAACACATATTTTGTTATTTTGAAAATCCTCCCTTAAGGTGTGAATGGGGTAAGTAAACATGCAAAACGATGTGGATGTCGTTCTTGAGGTTTCATGGGATGGTGGTTGCGAAAATGACATTTATTTTGAAGTCCAACACGGTGGCCATGATTAGACCTGGACATGCACATCCAGGGGACGGGAACGGGAACGGGAACGGGAACGGGAACGGGAACGGGAACGGGAACGGGAACGGGAACGGGAACGGGAACGGGAACGGGAACGGGAACGGGAACGGGAACGGGCACGGGAACGGGAACGGGAACGGGAACGGGAACGGGAACGGGAACGGGAACGGGAACGGGAACGGGAACGGGAACGGGAACGGGAACGGGAACGGGAACGGGAACGGGAACGGGAACGGGAACGGGAACGGGATCGGGAACGGGAACGGGAACGGGAACGGGAAGCCGTAATGCGTAAAAATGGCTGGTCAGATCCTGGTTGAAGGTTCCCTAAGGATTTTCTCTAATATCCACGCGGACGAAGTCGCGGGCAGAAGCTAGTGAAAGATAAGAGAGGTAAAGTTAACTAAAATAATGTTGTCGAATTATATTGTAATCGTACAATATTATTATTCTAATGTAATTATTACACATTTTATAAATTCTTTATTTCGGTTAATTTCAAACTGTGACATTTGCCAATTATCATGACGTAACGACGACAGCCGCACAATCATATCGCTCTGAAAATAATCATTCCTCAAAGACACCGTAAATCATCGACAAGGTTGCATCACTAGAAAGCGTAGTGCGGACAATAGGCCGATTATATCGATGGATGATATTATCGATGTTACATACTTGCGATTTGCGGTACAAAAGACATGTCGTTTGGCTATGATTGGCTATATTTAAGTCATGTTGGGTGAGGTAACATGATGTATATTCGGGTTGACATCTTAGACAGGCTGTAAAGTTTAGTTTCTTTGACGTGTAGAATAAGATAGCCATAAATAATGATTTACAATACAAAGTTCACTAAAAATGCGCGTATATTTTGATAAACAATTTTTAATGTCTTGAGCAAAGGGAACTAATAAGTTAATCATAATTGACTAAACTTAATTTTATCCTTATTAAATTAAAACATGCATATACATAGAGTAAAAACGATTGTTTTGTTTATTAACTATCTCTAACTTAATTATAGACACAAATTTACCTTGAAGTGATGTCAAAGTGTTGCAAAATTATCAAACAGATGTTTAACTTTATTTGGAGTCATTCACGATGAACGTTCATGGTTAAAAATATAATGAAATGTTTACAATGTGGCATGTCATGTGGTTGACAGGAACGATGACCCTGACTCATCAGTATTTGTTTGTTACATTTGTAATAACAGTGATTATATAAACTTCTTGCGATTGTTCGATTCTTTTTTGTATTTTTAATCCAGTAATGAGCTCGGTGGCGCAGTGATTTAGCGCCTGGCCCAGCGATTGCGGAAGTTAAGCAACGTTCGCAAGGGTCGGTCATGGGATGGGTGACCAAAAAATTATTATCTCAAGCTCCTCCGTGCTTCGGAAGGCACGTTAAGCCGTTGGCCCGGCTGCATTTGCAGTCGTTAACACCCACCAATCCACATTGGGACCGCCTGGTGGGTTATGGTTATGGCCCATCCTCCTTACCACCCATAGGAAGGCCTATGCCCCAGCAGTGGGGACATCAAAAAAATGGCTGATGGACAATAGTGGCAAACACATTCGTACGGCCAACTTGACAATGCGAGTGGTCATAGTTACGTGGGACATACAATGATCGTCATTGGGAACATAGGTACTTATAAAGTTAAATACCTATTTTTCCTCTATAACTAACAAAATCTTGTCAAGAGCTAAAAAGATCTTCCATACAAACACATTCTTCATTTTCCAGCTTTCTTCTAGTTTTTGCTTTATCAAAAAATTTGGCAAGACATAAAAGTAAACAGAAAACCACCGTAAACATTTTGATTCTGCCAGAGCTGAATTTCACCAGCCAATGCAGAAAATAATATTGCTTAAATACAAAAATATATAAATAAAAAACCAAGATATATAAATAAATGCCACTCTGTGTAAGGCTATGATCGTTAGCGTATCATTGACGAATCTGACATTCGTTTCTGGCGCACTAGAAACTACGTGATCACTATCGTAAAAACGTAATAAAGTAATATGAACAAGTGTCGTTCGCTAATTTGATAAAACGTATCGTTAATTTTTATCATAACTAGTTCCATTTCAAGTTACGGTTAAAAAATTAATGGTCCATTCCCACATCTTGTATCTTAATTCCAAAAATGTGCCGCCGCCAATGGAAAAATAATCGTAGTGCTTAAATAAAGACGAAATTGTGAATTGTGTTCTTCTAGTGTACTCCGAAGAAGCTTTGTTGTACTTTTTATCGCTTAAACAATTTTAGAACGTTTAGTTGTCGTTTAGTTTATTGCTAAAAGTGCCACAAATTCTTATTCGAAGTACACTAGAAGAACACAATTCACAATTTCGTCTTTATTTAAGCACTATGATTTTTTTTCCATTGGCGGCGCTAGCGTAGCGCGTTGTTGCGTAATATGATTTGAGACCCTTCTGTATTCTCCAAAAGGTCCATTTCAAAGGGTCCAATTTCCTAAATATTGCATCGAATCGAATGTAATTATAAATCGAAGCTCTTAGAAACTTCCGTCATTTTGTCGTAAACGGCAACGGAAACCAAATATTTCTTGTAAAATTTTCAAAAATCACGTATGTTTTGAGTAAATTATATCTGCGAACTGGAGCCGGTTGGTTTAGTTAAATATACCTGAGCGGTAAAATAGAGTAAGCATTTAAATTTTAGACCAATAACTATGATTGACTACCGGTACACATATCTACAGCAAATTGTAGCAAACACTTGACCTTGTTTTTTGCTAACCGTACGTGAGGACTGGAAGCTGTCTGATTGATTTAAGTCTAACATGGTTAGTGCATTTTTTTAAAACAAGTTTATGTAAAAATATCTGCTTTATTAAAATGTACTTTCGGATACGGCCAGAGCGACGAAATTTCTGTCTAGAAATCAGACTTTATATTTTTGTGCATTGGTTTTCCATGCGTGCATACTGTACTTACACGTAGGTACTGATGTAGTATGATGATAATAATAAGTTAGTAATTATTATGTTAAAAAGATTAAAAGATCACACAACCTGAAAATAGTCGAGCTTGATTCAAAATGAAGAGTTCATAAGCTGAATGGAATGGAACGCAGGCCTAATTACTTACCTATTTTTTAAATATCAAACTTATTCTCTTATTCATTCCTTTTCCTTCCAACTTCACCACTTTATCTTAAAGAATCTTTCGACTTTCGATCCTCTTCTTCACTGCGTACTCTGCGTTCTTCTTCTAATCGCACCCTCGATATTCCCCGTCATTCCACTGATTTCCTTTCCTATTCAATCATTCTCTGTGCATGCTGTCCGTTTGTGGAACGCACTTCCAGAGGGCATCCGTAAAGCTCGTACCCTGAGATCTTTCAAAGATCAAGTTAGAACGCATTTCCTTTCTCCCACCTAATACTACTTTTTTCTGATATCTCCCTTTCAACTTTCATTTTATATACATACACTTTCTCTTCTCTTTATTTATGTATATCTATATCTATTGTCCCTCTAGTATTTTTGCACCCACTCCCCTCTTTCCTCTTCCCCTTAATATTTTTCTACTCAAGGTTGCCTGGAAGAGACTGCTACGTAGCAGTAAGGCCGCCTTTCGTGTACTTGTCCATGTTTATTGTTTGCTCCTATGTAATGTCTTTGTCTAGTGTGCAATAAAGCGTTTTATTATTATTGTATCTCGGCTTGAAATTCTCGGGATTATTATTCATGATTCAAACTAAGGAGCTCGGTGGCGCAGTGGTTTAGCGCCTGGCCCAGCGATTGCGGAAGTTAAGCAACGTTCGCATGGGTCGGTCATGGGATGGGTGACCAAAAATTTATTATCGCGAGCTCCTCCGTGCTTCGGAAGGCATGTTAAGCCGTTGGTCCCGGCTGCATTTGCAGTCGTTAACACCCACCAATCCGCATTGGGCCCGTGTGGTGGGTTATGGCCCATCCTCCTTACCACCCATAAGGAAGGCCTGTGCCCCAGCAGTGGGGACATCAAAAATGGTTGATGGACATGATTCAAACTAACAATAGTGGGATTTTTTTTTCAGCGGAATGACAGTCGGGGTACTACCACTACGTTAGCTACGTTGGTATGTAGGTCGCGGTGACACAGTTGTTGTAATTAGTCTTAGTTACATATTGTGAGCATTATTTAATATGTTTGTAACTTGATATCATTGTCACGCAATACTACAGGGTCGGAGTCGGCATACATATTTTAATTACCACTGAGTATTCAATTCACAAATATACATGGACATGGACAAGTATTATTACCTTCAACAACAATAAATACCTATGTACTATTAATTTACTAATAATAAACGAAAACGGCATCTATAACATGGATTTTCAGAGACGTTTTGTTTGACGTACCGAGAAAAGTCCCGTTTTAAATTACGATTAGGAATGGTTTCCTCATTTCACAATGGGAAAGTTTTTTATTACACCTAATTTTAAGTGCCGATGGAACTGATCTTTTTCATTGTTCTCTGAGTGAATTTACAAGAATGGCTCTGTATGTTTTATGTTATTGTGTTTAGGTTATTTTATTTTTTATTTAACCATTTATTTCAGGCTACTAGGCCCATACAATATATACCTTACAGACTAACATACATAATTATTTAATAAAAATAATCTATTTGTTTACACGTATCGAAGGCGGCGACGTGTTGCGCAATGCAGTGTCCGGTATCCGACCGCGAAAGCGTCGGAACAAGACACCCTTCGGCCAAAAATCTTCTTTCATGAAGGTCGACAGATGTTCAGTCGGTACCCTCACCACGAATGAGTTATAGGTTATAGGTGTGTGTGCCGTTGTCATGTATTAATGTATTATTGTGTATGTTTGTATTCGCTTAATCTATTGCATTGGGCTAAGCCTGTAATAATAGATATAAGCTTGGAATGAATAAATAATAATAAAAATAAAAAAATAAAAAATAAAGTGATGATAAGGTTCAAGGTCAATTCGCACTTAACATAAAATTGAGGATTTTCAACCAATGATGAATTTACCGACACTAGTCTTATCATTATCAAAAACTGTAGGAAATTGAATTTAAGACCATATGGATAGTATTTTACTGCATTAGGGTTTTCAAATGATCTCAATGTACGGTTTTTTGCTCTTGATGAAAGTATTCATTCATGACTGTCACAAGATGCTGTCTGTTTATGCTTCCCTTAATATTTTGATATCAATAATACTAGGTATTATAAATACTTATTATTTTCCTTGTATCCTTGTAAAATATTACATTACATTCTATTATTTTCGGACCGCAAACTATTTACAAATAGTATTTATTCCCAAGGCAGATGTAAAGGCTCGCCGATTGCGCGGCTAGTTTTTGCTGTTCGTGTGAACGTGTCCTTACGCAAGTGTGAATGTGCCATGAAACGATTCGGAGATGAGATACTTAGGGTTGGCAACATTTTATATATTTAGAATAACTTTTTGGGCTCTTAAATTGAAGTTAAAACTAGTCGATCGATTAATATAAAGGCTTTGAAGAAAGCAATCGTCGAATTGTTAGAACTTCGTAAAAATTTATGCATAAATCTTTTAAGGATAAATAAAATAATGTTTCTTAATCTTTGTTAACAATTTCTTATCCTTAACGATTGTGTGACAACGAGCGTAGTACTTAAGGCAGGCTGTATTTTCTATGCGTTGATATTAATTTATTTCTAAATACATGATTAATCATTTCATAAAATCAGGCATTAACTTGCGGGGTGTATACCTAATATATGGATACAAAAACAATATTGAGCAATAACTTTCACACAATAGATGGAATGCAAGAAATCTGTGCCAAATAATTCCACATGCAAATATATTGTACCCACAGATACAACTACTTGCCCTTATACTAACTACTCCAGTACTCTACACAATAACAGCTGATTACGCTTCTTGTAGGGGCTATACACGTGTAGTTGGTTTATAGTTTTATACCAACTACACGTGTCCTTATGGACACGGTGTGTTATTTGGACGGACGGTGCACAGATATCTTGTATACTTTAAACGATCTAGTGTGGAAGTGCTAGTTCTTCACGAAGTCCGTTTTTTGCGAGACTTATGAATGTTGTTAGGTGTGCACATGTACATTATTTCAGTGTGCGTAATACGAGAACGTGCAGATGCACACTAAAACAATAGGTATGTACGTCTAACAACATTCATTGAATAGCAAAACGGTCTTCCTGCCGTAATCAGAGACGCCAATTTAGTTTAATGTTTCATTAAATATCGTGTCATCTTATACTATCACTATGGAAAAACCTACCTCTAAAAAGCAAGAAATAATATTCGTAATAATAAAAATACGTCTATTGAAGTCGGGTGGGGCTGGAGTACAAATTGCTTTTTTTTTATTCTAAAAGCCCCACCCGACTTCAATAGACGTATTTTTATTATTACGAATATTATTTCTTGCTTTTTAGAGGTAGGTTTTTTGAAGTCGGTTTTTTGTTTTTTTAAACAATTTTTTATTTTTTTATTTTTAGTGTAGGTACCTTGTAGGTAAGGTATTTTATATCGGCTCAGCCAAACGTAAGATAATCGCGGAGAAACATACTTAAATACGGGTCAAACTGAGAACCTCCTTTTTTAAGTCGGTTAAAAAACTACACTTAAGATATCCCTCTTCCAACAAAAAAATAATTATCTCATTCAGTTCATAAACAAAGAAGTAATACGACCAATCATCGAGGTAGTTCACACAAAATCATACTATTTTAATCGTGCTTTTTTTCAAAATTACTTGAAAAGTACTGAACCGATTTTCAAATTTTAAAAAAATGGGACCAACTTGGGAGTGCGCCTTATGTAATAACGTTTGAATCTTTTCAATCGGTCCAGCCGTCTTCGAATAATCGGTGGACATACACAAAAAAAAAAAAACAAATATACAGACGAACATAGAACCTCCTCCTTTTTTGGAAGTCGGTTAAAAAGAAAGAGATAGCACCAATTTTAATGAAGCATTAAACTTAATTGACGTCTCTGAGTACGGCTGAGTGAGATAGAATAACATGATTAACCCTACTCTTTCGAATATGGAAAAACATTGTTTGGCACCCCTAGATGTTTATGTACATGCTATGATAACATGCGCAGCGTGGCAATTATAACCTCACCCAGATTAACTTAACACCGCCGTATATTAGATGACTTTTAAACTTTTCAAACCTTCCAAAGCTCCAGTGTCCAAACACAATTTAGTAATAATATGAACTAAGTTACGATTAAGTGGTTTTATACGAAAGATTAAGTGTAAGTACTTAACTTTAAATTAATTAGTCTCGATCTCGATTAAACATCAGATAGAAATACATAAATAAGAATGTAAACATCTCCGGAACAAATGCGGCTCATCACCAAAACGCGTGTGTGTATTTGTTCTCTCTTCACACCCAAACGGCTGGACGGATTTAGATGAAATTTGGTTGGTAGACAGATTAGGACCTATATTAACATAAAAGCTACTTTTACATCCTGTTCAAAGGTTCCCTAGGGTCCACGCGGATGAAGTCCGCTAGTGTAACATATTTTCTGTTGAAAAATCAAGTGCCTCAGATTCTGATGACAATGAAATGATAAAAATTAATAGGCGCCCGTGAGAACAAGTTTAGTCAGTAATGGGTTATTGAAATATTGTACCAACCATTCTTTACACGTTTCGACAGAATTTGAAACATTATGCGTATTTTTTGTCACCAGGTTAAGAATTTTAGATCGAGATAAAGCAACTGAGATTAATTGGCGCGTGTGAATTTGTTATGGATAATAGTTTAACATTTACTTATTTCGTGCTTAATTGATTTAGTTGTTATCGATATTAATCGTTGCGGAAGCTTGATTAACATTGTTTACGTTCTTTTATAAAAAATAAAATATTTTGTAAGTGATCGATCACAGAACGGTGAAAATCTTCATCATCTGTCATTTTATTTTTTTGGGTGAAAAAGAGTGAAACCTTTATGGGATTAGCGACTTTAGTACACCGACCGACGCATTCGCATGCGGCAGCGAATCGCTTGCGGTAGCGAAACATCTGCGGAACGTTGCAAAAATCTATCCACTCGTATTATAGTACACCGACGCATTTGCGTGCGGCAGCGAAACGCTTAGGTACGCTGTAGCGAAATATCTGTAAAATATGAGCGTGGGTGTAACGACCATTTTGCGGATACTAGCAAACTGTACCCAAAGAGGACGCAACTATATCATCTAGCTAGTAGTAGAGTGAAACATGCGAAACGCTACTATGGCAGAAACTGAACTGAAAGATTTTTCGTTGATCGGTGCCGCATGCGAATACGTCGGTGTACGGCCACAGCCAGCAGCGGCGGGCGGCGCGGCAAGCGAATTCAATAGCACTGCGTGCTTTCTCGTTCGCAGCCTCTCAGCTCGTCGTCACGACCGCGTAATGATTACCGAATTCGCTTGCGGCACCGCCCGTCGTGGCTGGCTGTGGCGGAGCCGTAAGGGTGTAAAGGCCAATTTCACCTCCGGGACGTTGCGACCTTTACACTCTTCATTGTGTGCCTCTACTTTGAAAAACGATGTGTAAAATGAATGCCATGGTCCATAAAGGTATTGCAAAAATCCCACCACATAACCTTGAGTTGCGTTGAAAAGGTCGTTAGTTTTAAACGTAGAGGAATAACAGTAATCTTCGCCCTTTTGTAACAAGTGATAATGGCGGTTACGCCGAGGTGCCGCAACGGTTCCGTCACGGTGTTTATTGTTTTGCAAATCTGTATTAAATAAATAATCTTTGACTATTCGAGCGTTGAGAAGAAACTTAGTTTATTTATTATTTTATCTAATACCTAGCTACCGCATTACCCATAGTGAACGGTTCAATTAGTTTAGATTTACTACTTTACGTATTGTTTTGTTTACAAATGTTGCCGCTAAATATTAACGAGATGAAAAAAAAAATCGCACCTTACCTAACTGACTCGATCAGTTAATTTGCAGATTAACTAGTTAATGTGCACTGTAACTGATTTACGCACTTTAACGGTAACATACCTACATACATACTGTCTTTAAATTTTTTTTTGAAAAGAAAAAGAAAAAACCAGCCGTAGCGTACTTTCTTAAAAAAAATGTGCTTTGTAATTAATAATTCAGTGGCAGGCAGTTACTTGAAATTTCAATAAGTTTATTGAACTTTGTCCATCAGCCATTTTTAATGTCCGCACTGCTGTGGCACAGGCCTTCCTTATGATTGGATAAGGAGGACGGGCCATAACCCACCACGCGGACCCAATGCGGATTGGTGGGTGTTAACGACTGCAAATGCAGCTGGGACTAACGGCTTAACGTGCCTTACGAAGCACGGAGGAGCTCGAGATAATAAATTTTCGGTCACCCATCCCATGACCGACCCGTGCGAACGTTGCTTAACCTCCGCAATCGCTGGGCCAGGCGCTATACCACTGCTCCACCGAGCTCCTTTGATCTTTACAGTACTTATAATACCAGCTGATTGGATCTAGGTAAAGAGGATGCACGTACACTTATGTTTATTTACAGAATTGCCTTTCATTTGACAAAATTATCTTTGAAATCGTTTTGTTTTGTTTTATTTTATTAAGAAAACCAACAGCGTATTAATAAAATTACTTAACATTAGGTACATGTTAGTTAGTATAGCCAATAATAGGTTTCCCTTAAGTTAATAGTAATACTTTATGTCGTAATCATCAGGGAGATTACCTCTCTGTCAGATCAAAACAAAACAATTGCAAAACAATTCATTCATTTTTCATTTCTTTTTTTTTTCAATTGGGCCATTATTTTATTAAGGGACCAATTTGGACTACGTTCAAAGCATTTTTTTTGGAAAAAATATGTAACCATTTTGTACCGTTTAATGTCTATTCATGTTCACTATTATCTATAGTAAACATTTAAGACATTTGCAGCGATGTTTTCTTGCCAAGTCTTATATTTATTGACGTTTGTTCAAGAAATGATAAGGCAAAATAACAACTGCGTTACTTTCTTACAAAATTACGTTTTATTGTTTGGAACCTTTATTTCAGTTCGGAAACATATCACATATAAACTAACGACAGTATAGGATAATCTTATAAAGTTAAATCACAAATAGTCTCAGTCTAATGATTTCTTTTGTAATTAAGTTTGCCACTGTGTTACCAAACATTAAACTAAAATGAAAGACATTTCGAATATAGGAATAAATATTAATTATTTTATGCTGATGTCATAAGGAATAGATACAATCAAGTTAAATAATGAAGTAATCTTTAAATTTAAAGTTCTTATTCAATATTAATTAGCTTTATGTCACTAAATGCTTTCAGAAAAAGAGGGACAAAAAGTAACACAGTGGTAAAACAAGTAACACAGTAGTATCTAAATCACAGCATTTTGTACTTTCTTCAAGTTTAAACTAATAAAAACATAAGAAACAATCGTAGTATTCAAAATCAAACAAAAATTAACAAAACTCTTCTTAAACACGTAAAAAAATCTTTGAAACATCAACTTTTTAATAGACATATATTTTAAAAATGTTTAGTATCATTTTTCAAAAATGTTTAATGGCGCATTAAATTCGTAGTACACTCGTTTTCCCTTCTTAATTGTTTTGGGCTTCGGAACTATCTCCAAAATACTTTCATACGGCTCGTAAGAAACATCTTTCTCTATAACTTTGAACCCTTTCCCAGAATCATCGGCTGATTTAAAAAACATAATTTTAAGCTCTCCTTCCTCATCGACATCACTTTGAGCGACGCCCATGTAAGTGTAAGATTTATGTTTTTCAGAGCTAACTTTCACTATGACGTAAACGCCAAAGGAAATTTTCGATGGATGTACATTTTTTCAGCCGATGTTAAAGCCATTTCGCTCGAAGTTGTTATTCTATAACAAAACAATAGTTAAAAGTAATATTTCTGTCATAAAATGTGTGATTAATGTGTGAAATGTGTACGGAATACCACTGTGTTACTAAAATTTCAACTGCGTTACTACTGGTAGTAACGCAGTGTAGTCGTAACGCAGTTGTAAAACTTAAACGTATTCCAACTTGGTACTTAAATGGATACATATTCTAAATAAATTATGATGCAACCACAATATTGACTAATTATTACATATTTTGCATTAAATAACATTAATAATATCTAGAAAACTCACCGTCCGTCGCCGGTAACTCAGTGGTCTCACAATAAACACACGCACCCGAACGGTGAGTCTTTCGAGCGACTGGCTTGGTCAGTTGCACCGCCTCGCCACCATCCCGAGCGCCAATATCAATTCATGACCGATCAAAGGATATTAGGAGTAAAGATGTCTAAAAAACTTTATTTAAGGTTCACTTTCCTATGGTAACACTGAGTACGCGACATTTTGTTTTGCAACGGAGACACGGCGAGAAATATTTTATTATTATTAAACTGTTGTGGTAAAATCATACCTATTGGCGTTCTAGTAAAGTTCATACAATTACGTATTACTAAAAACTTTCAAAAATATTGACGTCGTGAACATTTTTAAAGCAATTTAAGTTTATGTCAAGTGACTCACACAGAAGGACAGCCAATTTTAATAGGAAAAACAACTGCGTTGCTTAAAAACACAACTGAGTTACCGTAATTTGCATAGAAATATAATATTTTACATTAATTCATATGCTTTTCTGGTACAGGTATTTCAATCAGTAGCTACCAATAGCTGTTTTATTTTTGTATTAACCTATTTTTTTGACAAAGTCGCTTTTGTTCGAAGTGGACCGATTTTTGTACCCTAAATAAAATAATAGCCCAATTACTTATCTGGGAGTAAGAAAAACAGACAAACAAACAAATATTTTGCTCTACTTAAGATCCGTACGCACTAGATCATTGAGAGGTCACAGAGTTAAATATTAGTATAATATATTTCAAATCAATATGCCTATATGACCAAAATGCAATTTAGTATGTAAAATTATTATTAATTATACTAACATTTTTCTAATTCAAATCTTATTAGAAATGTATACTTTTTTGAGAAAGAAGCTTTATAAAATGAACCATTACAACAAAAGTGTTGTTCTACAAAGAAATATCTACAATAGAAGTTTTATAAAGTTCTATAACATAAACGCAAAATGTAATTGTAAAGTAACCTTGACTGTTACAATGACTCATTGCAGTTCACTGTGGTGGAGATGGCTCGGTGTTTGTATGAGCTTTTATCGTTCAAAGTTGCGATTAGGCAGTTAAGCAACTTTCGCAAGGGTCGGTTATGGGATGGGTGACTAAAAATGTATTATCTAGAGCTCTGACGTGCCTTTTGAGACTCTTTGGTTCCGGTTCGCGTTTGCATTTTGCAGTCGATAACATCCACCAAACACAAAATGTTGGAACAGTGAAGTTGGTAAAAGTTTTGATCTATCTTATGCCATTGCTGCCTTTTTTGATAATATTGTTTAAATGAGACAGCATCACATTTAAATAGTGCCTAAGTTAAACAGGTGTTTAAAATCTTTTGTAATAACACCAGAATTTAGAAACAAAACGCTTTAAGTAACATGTGTTCTTAATTAAGTTCCTCTAATTACTTCTTAGTAATTCAAATCACTTACGACATTCATGTCGATTAATTTTAAAAGGTTGCTAAACAGGACGCGGGTTTTTTCTCTTATATTTACGAGGAAATTGCGAGAAAATGATCTTAAGGTAGGTACAGAGTAGAGGCGGATTCGACGTTAATTTATCAATAATGTACTTAATACATTTAATTATGTAGGTATATATTAGCTTGATGAACTTGCAAGTTAGTAACATAATGGATACAGGGACAAAACTCTTAATTACTCACACATACAGGAAAATACATTCACAAACACAGTTCTTAACTTATTGGCCAAAGGCGGTTTTATGAACTAGTGTAGGTACAATATTATACTTCATGAACTAGTGTCTACAGTGTTATCATTTATTGTCGCATTGTCTTCTCCACGTTGTATATGTGGTTGGCTAAGAGGTGAGCCTCAATTTTATTATATTACAAAACCTTTATATCCATGGGTGTTTATGGTTTACTTCACAACCATAACCCTACCGTGTCAAATGGTCATCATGGGTTAAAAGTACCTATGATTACTGACGTAACTTTTATGGTTAAGTTTGCACCATATAGATCGTGTCATGGAATGTTTATGTGTAATACAGAAACAATACTTTTGAAACGATTTTGCATGGTAGCTTATTTTCTAAATGGTGCTATAGAATTAATATGCATTGCATAGTACTTTTCCAAAGATTTCAAAAGTTTAGACATTTATTGTTTATGTTATTTATGTGTGATTATTGCAAGTTTCCTCTAATGCTTATCCTCGGTCCTCCTATGCTTGCCAATTTCAAGTTTCTTCGATTTTTTTAAACTTGAGATTTTTGCTATTTTTATTAATACTAAATGATATACTAGAAAAAATACGACTCGCACCGGATCAATTCTCGGACGGGAATCGAACCCGCGACGTTTGGATATCCGGTCCAATGCTCTGACCACTCGGTAGCTCAGCTCCAATGCCCTCACCACTCGGTAGCTCAGTGGTCAGAGCATTGGACCGGATATCCAAAGGTCGCGGGTTCGATTCCCGTCCGAGAATTGACTTGGTGCGAGTCGTATTTTTTCTAGTATATCATTAAGTATTCTTCGATTATATTAACCGACTTTCATAATTATGGATTTTTATTACAAGCTTCTTTGAGAGTTTGACACCAATTACAGTTACGAAAATCACACTTAACTAAGTATTTTAATTTTACATATTGTTAAGCCAAAGCACTTGAGATACCTACAAAATCTGTTTTTGATTTCAATATCAAATTGAATACCACAACTATTAAAAATATTAAGACGAACCAAACGCCGAAGCATGGCGCCATTAACTAATATTATAGTAGAATCTAATATGGATGATTTTTGTAAAACAGATTATCCAAATGCAATTTTACTAAAAGTCAGAAACCAATATTTAAAAAAAATATAAGTCGAGTCAAGACATGACTTTCAAATATTAACTAATTTACAACACCGATATAGATTACTTGTAAAACTAGTTAGCCACACGTAATCACAGGTTTTGAGTGTTACCAAATTGTATGGCTAGTGATAAAAGTTTTCACTGTACATATTATATCAAATGATATGATCAAATGAAATGATCAAATAAAATACATATTATATGAAATGATATTATGTTAAGTGAATATTTATTACATTATTTTTATTATAAAATTTAGTTTAGCTATGCTTTTGTCGCTAATTCTATCTTTTTACCCGACTGCAAAGAAAGGGTTATGTGTTTCGCGCGTATCTTGTTAGTATGTTTGTATGTTTTTTAAATAGAAATTAACTCTCAATTCTCCTAAACCAAGGGTCTTCAACCCGCGGCCCGCGGGCCGCATGCGGCCCGCGGTTACGTTCTTGGCGGCCCGTCATTGTATTGACAAATTAAATTCACATGTCTACAAATTATACCTATTTTACCTACCTATTTAGTTAGAATATAATGTTTTTCTTGTGTTGAGGCCCACCGAACCAATATCAGAGTATATTAGGCCCTTGACTTCAAAAAGGTTGAAGACCCTTGTCCTAAACTATTTGATGCATTTTCGTACAAATTTTATTCGTATTTGCACACTCGAATTTTTTACTACGGGAGCGCGTTCGCACCCAGTGTGCGCTCTCCCATACATAGTAGGGAACATGCATCATTTTTTTTTGTATCAAAATCAAAAGTATAATGCGTGAGAAAATCAACTGTAATATTAAAACTTTTCTCTTGCGTTTTTTCTCGTGATTATATTGACTTGAAGTTAGCGCGCAGCAGCACCCGCCGAAAACGCTCTATACAAAACGGTCAACATTTGTGACGTCACTTATGCCACGTTTGTATGGAGTTAGCCAGGAATTTTCAAATATCTCTCTCAATATTGCGTTTAAGTACATATATGTGTCATACAAAATATTATTTCTTATTTGATATTCTATCCGACTGTTAAGTGCATTATATCCGAAAATGAAAAAAAAATAGCTATTTACTAAATAGCTTTTATAAAACTAAAATAATAAGTACATATTTTTTTATTTTTCTGTTCCATCATGTTTATACGTGTCCGCAGCGATCAAGCTCAAATTTATCAAAATCGGTGACTTATGCATGTTCCCCATTGGGATGTTCGTACGAGTCAAATTTGTATGAAAACGCATCCAAAGTGCGCACGGTCTAAAAGTCGATTGTAAACACTTTTTTTATTATACGTATAAGCTTACGAAATAGCGACTAAGGTTTAAAATGCTTTTGTGCAATGCTCAAAAAAGCTTTTTTACTCGCAATGCAATACCTGCCTTCTAGAACATAACAAATAATCTATCTGTTTTTGCATTTAAAGTATATTGATAATGTAGATAAAGGTATGTATGAATATTGAAGTTAAAATAATTTCCTATTTGAGTGAATCTTGTGAGGCCGTTTCGAAGCTCTGAGAAATTGCCATTGAAGTAGAAGCATACGCATAATTATTACATAGGCGCGAGTAAAATCCGGCTATTGTTAACTTACGACTGGGAACCATTCTGTGGCATTAGCACCACAATTACTAGCAAGCATAGGTATCTTAACACTCCGCCATCTTAGCAGGCAGCAGTTGGTTTTCATCACAGACCATTACAACAAGTACTGTGGTTTTCATACATTGGTTATTGCTATAAACAGATTTCAAAATGGGATGATTCAAAATAGTTATTTTGAAAAGAAGATATTTCAGTTTCAGGGACGACCACACCCTTAAAAACAAAAAAACCGACTTCAAAAAACCTGCCTCTAAAAAAAGTATGAAATAATATACAAATCATTAGATACGCATTATCATTGTTATAATAAAACACGTCTATTAAAGTCGAGTGGGGCAGGAGTACATCTTCCTTTTTTTTTATTCTAAAAGCCCCACCCGACTTCAATTGACGTGTTTTATTATAACAATGATAATGCGTATCTAATGATTTGTATATTATTTCTTACTTTTTTTAGAGGCAGGTTTTTTGAAGTCGGTTTTTTTTGTTTTTTAATAAATTTTTTTATTTTTAGTGTAAGTAAGTACCTTCTGTATTAGGTAGTGTAGGTATATTATTTAGGTAGAAAAATCGGCTCAGCCAAACATGAGATAATCGCGGAGAAACATACATAGATACAAACTGAATACCTCCTTTTTTTCAAGTCGGTTAAAAAGACTACACAAAGGTAACCCTTCCCCAACAAAAAAAATCATCTAATTCGGTTCATAAATAACAAAATTGTCAAGTTAGTTGATTTAATATCATAGTATTTTCAGGATTACTTGTAAACTACTGAACCGATTTGGAAAAAAAAATAAATGGGACCATCTCGCAAGAAAACTCAATCCAACAAAAAAAGAATTATCTAAATCGGTCCATAAATGTCGAAGATACGCGCGAACAACGATAAAAAAAAAAAAAAAAAAAACATTCAATCGAATTGAGAACCTCCTCCTTTTGATGAAGTCGGTTAAAAATATAACTTGCTAAATACGTAAATTATCACACAGTTACGAAGTAACTATTCGATAATGGTTGTTGAGGTAGCGTAGTTCATACTTTGAGCTATTTTTGCATCAAGAAGCAAACTATATTTTACAAGAGTTTACGAGTATAAAGTCGTCGCTTGGTTGCGATTAGAGAAAAAATATCAAAGAGAAATATTCCCTTAAACTGCCAAACTTCCGGAACTTTGGAACTTATTCTTCCAGAACTTTTACCGACTAAGATTTTGTAGCTAACTCATAGCTATCGCTGCAAAAATTATTCCTTCAAGATATTTAATTACCTTCATATACTTTAAGTGACAAATAACAATATCAATAATAATAAAAAACTTTATTGCAGGTAAAATCAGCTATGAGCTGTGAAAAGTTACTACTTTTTTCAAAAATAAAAACTTTTTATTCCCAATAAACAAAATACAGTTCATTTTACATGCATGATTTTCAATTCTAAAAAAAATTATGTGAGTATGAATTACAAAAAAAGTGACAAATAGTCACGTTGAATTCAACTCACAAATAGACACGATGACAAAAGTGCATAAGTGCACTAACAACAGGTAAATGCGGAACTGTTTAAAATAGTGCGATAGAAATACGAATAGAAGCAATGAAAAAAAAACGAAAGGTTCATACGTACAACAGATAACCTCGAGGTCAGCCATCTTTCAAATGACTACCCAAAATGACCCATTGCGACATTATTAGTCAAACTAGTGACATAAGTGACCCAAAAATATGAAATTCTTCAGAATAAATGCTTATTAGAAACATAGAGAACACTATGTTTTTTAATTCGTTTCTTTGTGCTGAAAATCGACTCAAACTTGCACATAGCTTATTTATTCTACATCTTTATTTCATTAGTGATAATTTTATTACCATCATAGGTACATATATATTTTTCTCATACGAAAATCCTATAAATAATGCATTTAAAAGTCAAAGTTTGCATAACTATCTAATCTAAAAAAGATTTGAGCTTCTCCACCCTAAATAAACAAATGTTTTCAAATACAAAGTTTCAGAAACTTTCAAACTATGACTTATTTCGGTTTAAGCACGGTTTAAGTAACTTTTGTTATGTTTGTAAGAAATTGCATGTACGTATATATCTTTCGATCAAAAGATGGAAATATATGGTGAATCGATGGATCGATCGAGTCATTTTCAAAAATGGGCAAAATATTTTCAATGTAACTTTCAAGTTAAGCATGTAGTTTTAAGTCATAAGTGTATAAACTAAGAAGGCGTATAACAGTACTTAGTAGTAAAGGAAGTGGTTTTATTGTGAAAAAATATCCTTGTAAATAAAAAGAAAGGTACCTACCTAAAATTAATTAGGTACAGCTATCGTTAACATATCAAGGGAACGATTTTCTTCTTTTCCTGTGTTAACAAATATAAAAAAATAAGACTTACATTCTTATCCACTCGAACTACACACACAAAACAGAACTGTCAAAGTTTGAAATTCGAACGTCACCGTTTCGCGCGTTCGTCGCACGCGCAGCGCACTCGAATACTGTTCGGTTCCCGCCAATTTCGGGGTCAGCGAGGTGACTGTACCTTTATCTGTGGATGCATTGCTTATAAAAAGTTTTTTCTTAATCTTAATCTCCATGAAGGTTGTGTGGCATGGAGCTTATTTTTGATCTTCTGTTCATTCATATAATTTAGTTCACACTTTGGTGACTCTTTGAAGGGAAAACACCAAGGATGATATAATTTGTATTGAACACAAAAAGGGCTTGTGCCTTGACGCCCATTAAAAAAAGTTTGCTAGAGAGATCTCCTGAAATGTAACGGACTTTACGTAGGTATATATTATTTGATTAGTATGTTAGGGCTGGGAAGCTTACGAAGGTACACATAGTGGAGCAAATACTTTTTCGACAACTATCAACATTTTTTAAATATTTTGATGTCTAAAAGTACGACATCCATGATGTCTACTCTAGTATGATAAATGGTTAAGCTTTAAATGCAGGCAACCGGGAAATATTGACATCGAACATGTTAAGATGATTGATGATGCATGATGCATGCCATTATAATGCATGCAAAGATAAAAAAATGTTTTTACATCTCTTTCAATGGGGGGATGTCCTTTGTACGGGCATTTATCCCGAATGTCCCATTTTTAAATTATATCTAAAAATGGTTGATGTTAATATATATTATGGAATTCGGACAGTAAAAGAATTAAAGATTTAAGAAAACCAAAATGTGTTAGAAGAAAAAATGGTTTTTACGAAAAATCGCTTCCAACATCCAAAAATTGAACGCAAACACATAAAAAACAACAAAATGACAGGTCACACATCTACACTAGCGCCAAGTTAGTGGTAGTGCGCCGACTGGTGGACGATTTGTGAATCAGCAAAATTATCCTGACATTACATTTATGTTGCAAAACCCTTATTTTTAACCGACTTCAAAAAAGGAGGAGTCGACGGTTTTTTATGTATGTTTTAACATAACTTCGTCAGTAACAGTTGTTAACCGATTAAACCGATTTATACAAATTTTTTTTATCTCAAAGAAATTTATACAATCATGTGTGGTCCCATAAAAAAAATACAGAGATCTGGCTAGTAGTTTTTCCATAATCCTGAAAAATATCAATTATTTAGCTTGCCATCGCACGAGTTTTTATGGAATTTCGGACATAATTTTTCTAAAAGTCCTACCCGACTTCATTAGACGTGTTTTATTAATATTGATATGTGTAACGAATGATTCGAATATTATTTCTTGCTTTTTAGAGGTAAGTATTTAATTTTGAAGGTGTTTTTGTTTTCAGGTTTTTTTGAAGGAGGTTTTCCTTTTTTTTTTAAAAAAAAAAGCTTTTTTATTTACCTACTTCTATACTGTACTTTTTACACTTCGGAACTGTAAATCAGTTCCGAAGTGTATGAATAGAATACTTCTGCGGTAGAGTGCAACCAACAGTAGTCAAGGCGAAGGTTTTTGAGTAAAAAACATTATTATATAACCCGTTTTTCGATTGTGAAAAAATGTTTATTGCAAAAAGAGTCATACTTCATTGACTGAGGCAGTTTAATCTTGTGTAGGAGAATTTAATTGAACAGAGATAAAGAAGAATCCAACAACAAAATTGGACCCACTGGAATTTTTATTGCTTTAGTTTTATAAAGATTAATAGTCGATTTTAAATCATAGTTAACAGTATGCTTTGTTGTGTTATACAAAATATTATAATTATTAACCGTTACCTTATTTAAACAACTATTTGTTCGTAGGTAGTTACAATTATCATACTGTAACTTGCAGTGTGCTGGCTCGCTGGCGAATCGAATTTTCTTTCTTGCATTTTTATAATTTCTCCAATTTAACTTACAATGCAAGTTTCACAGTATCTCTGTGATTCACACAATCGTCATCCTCGCTCTGCCAATTTTCTTTCTCTGTCTACTCTTCTCTTAATTCTCATCTCTCTCCTTAATTAGTACCCAGAATTAAAAGCCATGAACTTATTGGTATTTTTGTCTATGTTCTGTTTAAACTCCTGTAGTAACGGAGTCTACTTAATCTTCATCTCTCTCCATAAATTAGAACCCAGAATTTAAAGCAACGCACTTATTGTATTTTTTGTCTCTGTTCGGTGAAAACTCTTTTAATTTAATAACGCAAACTAAAACGTGGACGTGCTTCAGTAAGCAGAGCTGTTCCCGGCATTCTTGATATTTTTAACGAAGCCATCCATTGTTTTATCGTGTGTTTTTATACAGATATTAATTTAGGCTCAAACAACTAAGTACCAGAAATATTATTTTCACTTCTCATGCTCGTAAAGTTCGTCGTTATGTTGTGTATAGGCTGCATAAAATCGCTTTTCATGCTCTAGAGCATAAAGTAAAATCTTCGTCTAAGTTCGGCTCTAAGACAAAGGTTGTCAGGTAAACAGCCACACAAGCAATTAAACTTCGTTAAATAAACTTGCCTACTTAAGAGGACCCAGCTTCAAACTTCCAACAACAACCCTCACAGGCACTTTTTGAGCAACAGAGTGGTCCAAGCGTGGAACAATTTGCCAGAACAATTAGTCTCAGCCAACAGCTTGAACCAATTTAAGAATAGATTGGACAAACACCAATTTAAATAAAGTAGAATAGAGCAAAGATTGCAGGATACAGGCACTATCAGTTGCAACAACTGCTCGCCTGTTTAATAATAATAATAATAATAATAAGGACCGGGTCACTTTTGGCCCGTGAATTCCTAAGCGTACATAATAATAATAATCCGGGTCACTTTTGGCCGGTGAATTCCTAAGCGTACATAATAATAATATTTTCCTCATTTTTAATAATAATCCATATCATAATACCTACATTTTTTTTTTAAATTTTTGAAAATGGCTATCAATTGAAAAGCCTTAATAAAAAAAACAAACCCTTTTTGAATGTGGGTATCAAATGAAACCCGGCTTTGATGAGCACATTCTAAAACTTTGTAATTTGCACTAAAATTTAAAAAAAAAATTTTTTTTCAATTTTTGAATTTGGGTATGAAATGAAAGGCCTTGGTGAGCACATTTCAAAATTATATAATTTGTCACTAAAATTAAAAAAAAAAATTGACAGTTTTTGAATATGGGTATCAAATATAATTTGTCACTAAAATTTAAAAAAAAGGTTTCAATTTTTTTACATTTTTTGTTTAATTTCCTCGCAATCGAAGTGAAAAGCAGAGTGTATAACTCGTACATAAAACCCATTTTACCCTCGACTTGACTATCCACCCGAGCCTGCTCTCGGGTAATTGATGCGTTTTATGCACTTGTTGTACAATCTACTATTTCTTGCACACATCTCTAGCTTTTTATTACACTACTGCCCAAAAAAATGAGTGTATTGTGTTCACAGTTCATGTATGTGTGTACATACAGTACGTGAGCAGCTCACTAAATATGAGTTTAGTAAAAAAAATAAGTAAAACCGATACTTATTTTTTTTACAACGGATTAAGTGGTCATTTCTGCTGACGAAAAAAGGAGTAACTTTTAAGATAGGTACTATTTTTAACCGACTTCCAAAAAAGGAGGAGGTTCTATGTTCGTCTGTGTAAGTGTTTTTTTTTGTGTATGTCCACCGATTACTCGAAGACGGATGGACCGATTGAAATGATTCAAACGTTATTACATTAGGTAAACTCCCAAGTTGGTCCCATTTTTTTTAAATTTGGAAATCGGTTCAGTACTTTTCAAGTAATCTTGAAATAGTATGATTCGTATGAATTACCTCGATGATAATAGTCGTATTACTTCTTTGTTTATGAACTGAATAAGATAATTATTGTTTTGTTGGAAGAGGGATATCTTATGTGTAGTCCTTTAACCGACTTAAAAAAGGAGGTTCTCAGTTTGTCCCGTATTTAAGTATGTTTCTCCGCGATTATGTTACGTCTGGCTGAGCCGATTTTTCTACATATATAATATACCTTACCTACAAGGTACCTACACTAAAAATAGAAAAAATAAAAATTGTTAAAAAAAACAAAAAACCGACTTCAAAATCCTACATCTAAAAAGCAAGAAATAATATTCGTAATAATAAAAATACGTCTATTGAAGTCGGGTGGGGCTTTTAGAAAAAAAAAAGGAATTTGTACCCTAGCCCCACCCGACTTCAATAGACGTATTTTTATTATTACGAATATTATTTCTTGCTTTTTAGAGGTAGGTTTTTTGTTTTTTTAAACAATTTTTTTTTAACATTCAAAAAAATAATCAGAAATATTTTTATTGCTGATAGTGGGCCGTTATTATCATTATTCGAAATAATAACAATTAACCGCGAATCTTTAACATCATAGAAGATATGAGAGCCTCTGTGTGTGAGAAAAAAATCGGCAATTAGTTATACAGGGTTATTTGTAAAACACCAACAACCTCACAGGAGTAGATTACCAACATTATAAACAACTACGTTTGTTTTACGACTTTTATCATAACTCAATACATTCACCAAAAATGAATTTTCAAGTTTTTATTGTACCTATACTGTTCGATACTTTTTACGTCTATGGATGGCGGCGGCGGCGGGCGGCGCGGCGGGGTGGGCGGGTCGCGCGCACGGCGCCACCACGCGTTGAGTTATCAACATACGAACGGTAAATTAAAATGTTTTTTTTTCTATGAAAGTAAAATCTTACGAATTATCGAAAGTAGTAGAACAAATGTTGTTGGTAATCTACTCTTGCGAGGTTGTTGGTTTTTTACAAAGAACCCTGTGATCTAATAAGCAACTGCAATGAATGCAGGTGGCTGGCCCTGCAGAGTCCTCAGATGTATGATAAGCGAGTAGTGCGATAAGACGATGTCAGAGGAGCGGCCGCTTTCCACGTTGCGTCACACATATGGACTAGATCGGTAGCGATGGCAGAACAAATGGTCTATTTTTTAATAAACCGTTTATTAAAAAAAAGTAATATTGGACCTAGTTGGTGATAAGCATGGATTTAGCACTTTCCTTTCATGGTTGCCAGTGTGTTTGCGAGTGTTTGCATATTTGCCGGTTTTGCATGTGCACTTATTTGTGGGCGGGCGGACGGTAAGTACTCGTACTTACTAAACTTGTATTCTACTGTGCTACTACATACATATTTTGCAAGTTTTACAACAGATGCGTGGAGATGCGTGGAGGCTATGCTTATTTATTGTTGTTCTGCATCTTCTTCTTCGTGTCAGCGCAGGCGGTTTCCGCAACTCGACGTCTATTGCGCCTATTTTGCGTTGGAGGATGTGGAGCTCAGCCAGGAACGCTCCAAGGTCGTTCACATTCGTGATCGCTTCCTGGACGCTGCCCGGCAAGCCGAGGTACCTCGCCCGGTAAGGGGCCACCCCTCTGCATTCCAGCAGTACGTGGGCGGCTGTCTCCTTTTCCTCCATGCATCCTCTGCATAGAGGACTGTCCGTGACACCTAAGTTAAAAAGATGCCTGTTAAATTGACCATGACCAGTAATAGCACCTGTTACCAGGCGAAGTTGCGGTCTGCACAGTTGTATCAGGGCCCTGGATAGACGAGCGTCCACGCGCGGTAGTGCAAGTTTCGCCTGTCTGCACGAGTCCAGCGAGCTCCAGTTCTTCCATTTATTTATGTTTTTTGCGTTTATTTTAATTTTTTACTGTGTTTGTTTTTTATAATGGTGGCTCTTTTGCTATTTCAGATTCAGGTCAAGCTTATTTTTTGGGTAGGTAGCTCAAGAACAAATATTGCTGCTGATTTCGATTAGAAATGAATTTAACTAACACTGTCCTTCTTCAGAGAAGGACCTAACTTCCACTAGATCTCAGGGTCTAGATTATATTTTTGAGTTACAAAGCATGCATTTCTTGAAGGCGACATTAAGTCTGAATGTTTTGGCAATGGTTAATGGTAGACCTTGGCTAGCTTAGCTACTATGAAGTCCGTCTCGGTAACAAAAAATGTTTTCCCACAGAGATCTAAAAAGTTTTCATGGTTAAAGGTTACAGCAAAGACACGCCCACTTTCGACCGTATTTAACTCAAGTAAGATGAAGGTTAAGTAGAATGACAAAAAAATACGCCGTGCCGAATATTACTAACTAATTAAAATGTACAGTTTAAGTACATGTTAAACGTATCACTTAAAAAAAAATCGCATAATAAAAATCATTTTTGCTGTCTCTATTTACTAATTCAGTTCGGGCGGCGGCCGTACGTGGCTGTGATTAATTCTTAAGTACTTATTTAGTTGGCTTACAGTTGCGTAGTACTTTATCTAGTTGCAATAAGTGTCATTTTGGTGTTTATGGAGCGTAAGACATAAGTTTGCAGTGTTCAGCATTTGTGTGACCGGTCTTAAGGTTCCAAGAAAGAGCTCGGCTACTAAGGAAGTTAGGTTCCTTATGTTGCTAAAGGTTCGAATATTTCCTTAATGAGAAACCAATGATATTAAATGTAAAGATAGGTTATGCGCCAACATCATTGCTATTTAAAACAGCGTAAAGGTACTATAGATACACACATTGGCCGCTGCATGCGCATTGGCTGCCAATTGACAGCGCGTCAGCTGTCTCCTTCACTCCCACACGCAAAGCAGACAGCTCGCTCTTTGTACAATATGGCCGATTAAAGTAATAGAAAATACATATTTTTATTAAATACAGTACTTACGTGTGAAATAAAGCATTTTTCCGATCTCTGAGCGTTGCTGTATAATTTGTACATCATCTAAAGACGCAAGTAGACATTTTTTTATGGTATTTCACAATTTTATTGCGTCTGATTGACGAGAGCCGCGTGTGTTACCGTGTCGCGAGACTGTGCATGACTAATTGAAAGTCGGGCAATTGCCTGACTTTCGTCTTGCCATTGTGAAGCGCGGGTAACCTATCTTTACATTTAATATCATTGTGAGAAACTAATTTAGTTTCCTGTCTATATGCCTTGCTAAATTAAATATTGCGTAAGGACAGGTTCCTGGCTGAGTAAGGTTTCTGGAGAGATCCGGAGTTTCTGGAGCGGCCGGCACACCGTCCAGACGCAAAATAGGCGCAATAGGCGCTTTGATTAAATTAAAAAATAATTAAAAAAAAACAAAAAACCGACTTCAAAAAACTTACCTCTAAAAAGCAAGAAATAATATACGTAATAATAAAAATACGTCTATTGAAGTCGGGTGGGGCTGGAGTACAAATTCCTTTTTTTTTAACCGACTTAAAAAAAAGAAGGAGGTTCTCAGTTCGTCTGAATTTTTATTCTAAAAGCCCCACCCGACTTCAATAGACGTATTTTTATTATTACGAATATTATATCTTGCTTTTTAGAGGTAGGTTTTTATGTCGGTTTTTTGTTTTTATCTTTAGTGTAGGTACCTTGTATAAGGTATTATTATAATATGAAAAAAAAATCGGCTCAGCCAAACGTAAGATAATCGCGGAGAAACATACATACGGGTCAAACTGAGAACCTCCTTTTTTAAGTCGTTAAAGAACCGACACTTAAGATATTCCTCTTCATACAAAAAAATAATTATCTTATTCAGTTCATAAACACAGAAGTAATACGACCAATCATCGAGGTAATTCACACAAAATCATACTATTTTCGTGCTTTTTTTCAAGATTACTTGAAAAGTACTGGACAGATTTCCAAATTTTAAAAACTGGGACCAACTTGGGAGTTAACCTAATGTAATAACGTTTGAATAATTTCAATCGGTCCAGCCGTCTTCGAGTAATCGGCGGACATACAAAAAAATATATACAGACGAACATAGAACCTCCTCCTTTTTTGGAAGTCACTTAAAAATACTTGTTTTAGTTTTGTTTGGCTCCTGAAACAATCACAACTACACGTAAACATAAACACGCACCCTTACAACTACATCCTTACTGTCGTGTGCGCAAGCAGTTAACAAACAGGGATAGAAATATAACGTAGCAATTATTAGCACTTGGTCGGATTCGCAAAAGGTCGGATTCTCATTTCGCATTTAAAACTAGCAGCCAGTCCATTTGAGTCAGTTTAGTAGGACCACGCACGGTACGCGGGTGACGTATCTTCCTCTTAAACCGCCCGTATTGTAAAGAAGAGAAGAGTAAAGACAGGATGCATGATAGATCAATTAAAACTAATAATAATGAGTAAAAAAACCAGGAGACGTAAAATAAAAGACTGACTGAGATCAATTATTGATTTATTAAACGAGGAGAGATGTTTATAAATGTTAATACACACATTACAGAAACAACACTGTTGCTTTGGACACCAGTGGCCCTACCATGAGTTTATGCAAACGTTTACGTTACCGTAAACTATCGTTTTGTCTCTTTCACTGGCACTGACTGTGAGCAGTGTATCCGATAGTTTACGGTAACGTAAATAGTTTGCATCAACTCATGGTAGGGCCACTGATCCGAAAATATGTTTCTTTTTATTATTATATTGTAAAAAATGAAATGAAATGAAATGAAACGGTATAATGAAATTGTTTATTTACTTGGAACATGCTTGGAACATAGTTTGTTAAGGTTGCTAATACAGGATAACACCAAGACACAATGTTGTTTTTATCACCCAGCCCAGACAGGAACCTGAGAACCTAGTTCTATTGACCATGTAGAGAAGCGATAAAAATGGGCACGTGCTAACGTCAGCAAAAAGAGTCCGCAAACTGCCAACTTACTTAACAGATAAGTAATAAATTAGTAGAATAGATCAGTCGAGGCCTTACATATATATTTTTTTAATTTCATCTAAGGTCGAGCTAGAGGCCAACTTCGAAGTACACCACCGTTTTCGCTTCCCAGTAGGTTTTAAAAAAAAACTTTTAATATTTCGTATCAGGTTTCTCAGTTATGGTAAGTACTGTTTTTCAAACCTTGGGCTTAAATTACATACTTTCGAATTAGAGCAATACTTGTATATACATATGGGTAAAATATTTCAACACGCATTATACACATGATAAGTCTAATGCAAATTGCAATCTGCCAACTCGTAAATCAAGTCGATAAAAGTTTTTTTAAAGGACATGTTTTTTTAACATTTCTTGCGCTTGTGCAATTAATCCTATTCGTAAATGTTGATGCACTCCTGTAAATGTCACGGCTGACATCAGACATTTCATCGCAATGGATGCAACTTTCATCAGTGTTGATAAAACAACAAAATAAATTTAAATACAGGGTGATCGGTAATGCTCCCATAAGCAAGATATGGTAGGTAGGTACCATGCTTACAACATCGGAAAATTATTATAAACCAAATAAGTAATTATATTTGTTTTTTTAATGAAAAACTGCAAAGTTGCAACACTATTGTGTGTTGCTTTTCAAAAGCAGTACCTAACCATCTGCGTCACTTTTGCATGTATTCTGTGCTTTTGCGCAGTTTTTCATACAAATATTACCAATCAGTAAGTAGGTACCGTATAATAAGGTACTTGATACAAATAAGGCCTAAATATATCCAACAGGGAAAATACTTCGTGGGCACGTACACACACAATCACACAATCCCGAGTCCGAGTGCACGAGCGTCCCGTTACGCGTTCACTACGCCAGTTGGCACGCATTTTTCTATAGAGGTGGGCAATTCAGTGCTGCGTTATAAATTTCATGTGATTTTGTGGTAGTTCTTGTATATGCTTTTGTTAGTTATTGTTTCTTAATATCTATAATTAGCTATTGATGGCCTTGATTTGTACTATTGGCTTTAGATGCATTAATTATAATTTTTTAAACACAAATTAGGTACGTGATAAAATAAGGCCTAAGTACCTAATTTGAAACGCTTCTAATTCAATAAATATTAAAGGTTACTAGTAAAAACATGGTTAATTCGCATCAATTTTTTTCAACTGAGAGAGATCTTTATTTTTTTGAAGAATTTATAATACGAGTCTTACTTTTTTCTATTAAATTTTTAATATCATTAATAATTGTATGTGTTTATTTAATTTTGTTTCAAATTTAACTTTAGTTTAAAGGTATTTTTTTACTTTGAATATGTATAGGCCTTATTAAATGTAGCCGATTTATTAAGGCCAAAATTAGTGTCTTCGGAATTCCATTATTTTGCTTAGATGTAGCTAGAAACGGTTTATTTTTTTTTTCAGATTCCTACAATCTAAGGATAAAAGAAGCTAATTAAGCATGTTTTTGTTAGTAACCTTTAATATTTATTGAATTATAAGCATTTCAAATTAGGTAGGCCTTATTTGTATCAAGAACCTTACTTAAAATCGGGAGTGGGGCTAATTCTAATGCTAATAGTAAGTATATTTTTCTTCTTATTTATGTTTTGGCAATCTACTTTCCTCTTGGAAGTAAATAATTTTTGCCAGTGCCATAGTTCAGTGGTAGATATTGTTTCAATTTTCATTAGAATGCGGGTGCATCGCATTCCAATGCTGCTTGGAGCATTTGGCACGAAGTATATCAAGACAGTTTACTCGGAGTTCTGCCGAGGTAGCCACCACTACAATAAAAGTCTCAGCTTCACACAACCAAGATCGCGCCTATTTCAATTATCCCACATATATTTCAGTTGCGTAGACACTCGTACCAAACTGCACCGATTTTAAGACACAATATCCACTATGAAACAATTTGCAAATAATTAAAAAACAAAAAAAACCGACTTCAAAAAACCTGCCTCTAAAAAGCAAGAAATAATATACAAATCATTAGATACGCATTATCATTGTTATAATAAAACACGTCTATTAAAGTCGGGTGGGGCTGGAGTACATCTTCTTTTTTTTATTCTAAAAGCCCCACCTGACTTCAATTGACGTGTTTTATTATAACAATGATAATGCGTATCTAATGATTTGTATATTATTTCTTGCTTTTTAGAGGCAGGTTTTTTGAAGTCGGTTTTTTTTTGTTTTTTAAACAATTTTTTTATTTTTTTATTTTTAGTGTAAGTACCTTCTGTATTAGGTAGTGTAGGTATATTATTTAGGTAGAAAAATCGGCTCAGCCAAACGTGAGATAATCGCGGAGAAACATACATGCATACAAACTGAATACCTCCTTTTTTGAAGTCGGTTAAAAAGACTACACAAAGGTATCCCTTCCCCAACAAAAAAAATCATCTAATTCGGTTCATAAATAACAAAATTGTCAAGTTAGTTGATTTAATATCATAGTATTTTCAGGATTACTTGTAAACTACTGAACCGATTTGAAAAAAAAATAAATGGGACCATCTCGCAAGAAAACTCAATCGAACAAAAAAAGAATTATATAAATCGGTCCATAAATGTCGAAGATACGCGCGAACAACGATAAAAAAAAAAAAAAAAAAAAATCATACAATCGAATTGAGGACCTCCTCCTTTTGATGAAGTCGGTTAAAAATAGCCACCGAACTGAACTCGACAAATTGGCACCAAAACCCCCCCTTAAGTATATCATAAAAATAACTTTCCGAGAATACATTAAACTGAATATCGTATGGTATCGGATATTTTGTCTACCAAGCGTGGAAATTATAGCATAATCCTCTCACGAGAGGGGTCTACGTTCTGCGGGTCTATTGGCTAAAAACAATTAAGCTATGGTAAGCTTTGATTTGTGAGATGGATGTGCTACATTGCTACTTCTTTATGGCACAAATAAAAACTTACCAAAGAAAAGTAGCAATGTATCAGATCCTTCATTGTTTTTAGCCGTGGACTTTAAATGGGATGTTGTGATGATGTTGATGATTGGATATTCATTTATAGCATGTTCATATACAAAACAATCTGTTTTTTTGTCCTGTTAATTTTTAAATCGATCGGAAAATTTATTTGTTGTTGTTATGAATAGAATTATGTTTTTTTTTAATTTTGTCCTTTTTTTGTCGATCAAAGTCGAATCGAAAGATCGATCAAAGTAAATGTTCTTGATATAGGTATACCTATAGATTTTCGTATAGAATAAAACACACGTTATGTGTGTTTTATTGATGAAAACTAGGAATAGAAACAAAAGCAAAAAATATGGTCACCCATCCGACAATTGGTCTTTACGAAAGTCGCTTTACTCTCACAATCCACAACCATAAAAAGTTTTATAAACAGAACATGGGTAGGTATTCAACGGAACTTGTCTCTCTGTATGAACAAGCGGGGGCTCGCTCACTATACTTACTATATCTATCGGCCGATAGTTTGGTCATGAAGAAGTATGCAAGTGCGCACACTACAACGATTTGGTATCGGCCGATTCACGGTCCGACCCAACTATCGGCTGATAGAAAGTCTGTAGTCTGCGAGAGCTCTAAATGCGTACCTATGTAAAACTCCAAGTTTATCCATAGACTTCGATCAAGAATAACCAAGATAACGCTTCACGAACTAAAACAGTACGCAAAAATGGCACCTCAAATAGCGTCCCACTTACAAACTTGGCGCTTATTTTGTACATAATCACATTTTATATCACTTATTTTGTACAAAATAAGCTTATTTCGTACAAAAACACATCTTTTATCACTTACTTTGTGCAAAATAAGCGACCCGCCCTGTAAGTGGGACGCTAATTTGAGGTGCCATTTTTGAGACTCTGACCGGACATCTAGGATATTCTTGATCGAAGCCCTAGACTAAGAAAAATGATCGCTGCGCGTTTTACCATTTTACTTAGCTTTTAGTTAAGTACCTAGGTACTATTTTATATTGTTGTATTATTGTTGTAAATCAACTGTATTGATAGAGGAAGCCATGACACATACACAGGGATGTACAATGACATTTTATCTTATAATTAAATACATCTAGGCAAGGGAATTACTTCACATACAGCCATAAGTATATTATACAACAGGTACCAAAACTTAACTGAGTTTATTTGTTTATTTGTTTGATACTTAACAAAAGGGTGCATCATACCGTCGGCGTCGTCGCTTGCAACGAGCGTGATCCAAATCTAACAGCCGGTAATGAGTGTTGCGGTGGATCTGCGCAGACGCTGACCCGGTTCCCACGCGCGTCACTTTCGATCTCATTGGGCGCACGACTTTAGGCGCTCTGTAAACCTCCAAATTAGGGTTACTAGATAATGGCGGTTTACAGAGTGGCTAAAATGAGACATCCTGACTTTTCCCTGAGTTTTCAGTTTTCCTGACACTTTGTACACCTACATCTACGTTCTTATTTAGTTGACATTTGGTAACTTTTTCACACCCAACTTTTTTCTCAACAAATTATGTATTGTGTAGGTAATCATCATGTAGGTAGGTACTTTTTGCGCTTTCAAAGATCCCTAACTATAGTTTTACCGGTTTTCTTGACGGTTGCCACAAATTACTGTGATGTCAGGAAAATTCCTGTCATTTGGTAACCCTACTCCAAATTGGATGCATCTCATAACAATCATGTCACCGTTGTTTTTTCCTTTGACCATCAGTAATTTTTACTGTCCCCATTGCTGAGGCACAGACCTTCCTTATGTGTGGTAAGGTGGATGGGCCATAACCCACCACACGGGCCCAATGCGGATTAGTGGGTGTTAACGACTGCGACAGCACGGTGGATGGGTGGAGCTCGAGATAATACATTTTTGGTCACCCATCCCATGACCGACCCTTGCGAAAGTTACTTAACCTCACTAATTGATTATTTTAGTTTTTTCTAAGTTAAAAACGTTCAAGGGATGGATGTTCCGAACGCGGACGAAGTCGCAGGTGGAAGCTAGTAATAAATAACGATTATATTGTTTCATTCTTCATTACCATGAACACACAAAATAGAGTTTTCACTCCTCTTGCTCAAAAAGTGCGTCATTGTTACGTACAAGAGTCGAGATAAAATAGCATAATAAGCCCTAGGGGATAAAGTTTTTTCTTTTTTTATGTTTGTCTATTACCAATGAGCCTACTAAAACGAAGAAGTCTTTATTCATAATCACGAATAAAAACTCGCTCGACTTAATACTAGGGGTCTATTACGAAAAGTTTAATGCGATACACGCAGCTGCGTCCGTGCTTCGTTCTGATTGATTCCTATTACAAAGCACTTATGCGATATTGCAAAGTGATTGCGTAAATTTGACAGTTTCTCTCTAGTGGATCCGTCATTATTCGTTCAATAGACTATGGACTACGATGCTATATTAAAAATATTTGTAATAACTACAACCGACGATCTGCGGACGACTATCGTGACCAAGTTTCGTAATAGGCCCCCAGTTTCTCATTCTTATTTTTGAAAATGGAACTAAAAGCATCTCTTCGGTGAAATCATAGACTTATTTATACTCTGTGTACAGAGTGAATCGTAGAATGCGTGTTTGTGTTGCTTAGCTTCTACAGCGGAAATTAAAAAAAGGTACCTACCGTGGCGCGAAATCTTTAGAATTTTTCTATAATTACAAACTGATTGAATTGTGTGACTGTAATAGGAAAGAAATAATTTTAATCTTTTTCCGTCAAGCACAAATCATTTATTTAAATATTGTACAAAAAGTTTATGAAGTGGAGGATAGAAAAACGAGTGGATTCGTTTTACGGAAGTAGGTATAAACTATTTAATATTGTATTTTATTTTCTCGCAATCGTAGTGAAAAGTATAGTGTAACACACGACGCTAAAACCCATTGTAACTCGGTTTCTATTTATTCCCTCGCTAAAGCTCGGGAATAAAACCACCTCGTATGCAATGGGTAATTTTAGCGTCTTGTATAACAAACTACTATTGTAATGTCACGTCACGGTACGTGTACTGAGAAATTATGCCGTGGTCGATTATTTTTTTCGTGGTTTAATTACGTCATTCTTTGAACTTTGCGCGCATGCGTCAGTGGTGATAGATAAAATTACTACGGTTTTTTCGTCTCTTATTAGTAAGTTTCCGTAGTGTAGCGGTTATCACGTGTGCTTCACACGCACAAGGTCCCCGGTTCGATCCCGGGCGGAAACAGTGGCCTTTTTTGGTGTTTTTTTTATTATTTTTTATTAAAAAAATTTGTTGCGTGTTAGGTGTTAGTATGTTTAAAGATGATAAGCGAATGATTAACCTATATGGATAAAAAGCAACATTTTTATTGGAAAGTAAAAAAAGATAAGAAATTTTTTCCAGGAAAATATTTAAAAGTGAGTAAGTATAATAATTATAATATTCGTTTCAGTTATTTTTTGTCAATTTTATAAACATTTTTAAGTAATTGTACTTAAATGAATTTGAACGCCTAGCTCTTTGTTTGTTTCTTTGTAATTCCTCAGTTTTGCTATTAAATTTTGATAATAGGTAAAATAATTATTAATCATCATAATTTATTAAGAGGGTCGGTATATCACATTTTAAACAAAATTTGTGTTTTTCCAAAGACGAAAGAGGACGAAATCTAAAGAATAGAATCATAATAATTATTGATGTTAACTTCAGTTTTACACAGAAAATATCTTGTTTTAGTTAGAGAGAAAACCATAAAACACTATTTTTTTTTGAAACGAAGACAAAAACGTGTGCTCTGAGGATAAAGAAAGATACAACCATTTTTTTTTACTTGTAGTAATCTTGTAGTATCTATTTTCAACGCTTTTTACTGTAGTACTAGATGGCGTTAGTAATTGAAAATATGGTGTGATGTGACGCATTTTTTACTATCAAACCGGAAAGGAAAATGAAAAGATCATTTATTTCACATTTGAAAATGATATTTCTTATTTCTAAAGAAAAGTAATTTTCAGAGAGTTCTCACCTCAGAATTTAGAATCTAAAGTTACTCCTTGGTTAACTCCATTTCGTTAGTTGAAGTTCATGTTTATTTTACTAGATGGCGCTTTACGCAAGATAACAGCATTGTTTTTTCAGCTATTGTCATAGAATACATTTTTTTTTTTATTTATTTATCCAGATAACATTACAATAATTATTCTAAAGATGCCTTTACGCTTATAAACCTACGAGGTTTGTCCAAGCGTTGCACATTCGACTCGGACGATAACAATTAAGTAAAAACAATAACAATACTGTGACGTGCGTCAGTCGCACGCACACAATAATAAGATACAAATAAGTTGCATTGATGCGCATGAGTGAAATAGTTTCGTGTGCGTCCACCAGTTATCCAACAGGTACATAATAGTACAAGTCTATTGTAATACATAAGATTTTTTTTGGTAGATGATGATTTGTATAGTCAAACAAATCATCATCTACCAAAAAAAATCTTATGTATTTCTACCTTCGAGCATCGCGGCTTCGTACGAAGGGAGGCGCCTTAGCGATTAACTCCATCCAAATTATTCTGGCATTTTTTGCGAGGGGGGAAAGTGCACACAAGTGCAGTTCCGCACACTCACATACAAAGAAATGTAAACAAATAGCAATAATACGACAAAAAAATACTTTCATGTGAAATGTAACACCGTCTTTTTGTATACCTACTTGATGTTCCAGACCTCTTTTAACAGCAAAAAACTCATCAATTCGACATTTTAAACACAGCAGCGTTCACATGCGCGACTGGACTCGGTCTAGAAAGAAATCCGGGCGCAACTGGTTTTACTAACGCGTATGCCCATTTGGGCTTGTACTTCGGCAGAGGGGAACGCTTCGTATGGCTTCTCTTTCTGGAACAGAAACGCGTCTTACTCTAAGATTTCTACTATAGTAGGTATAATTATGTATAATTCAGACTAATGTTAAATTTTCCAATAGGAAAATTTTTAAAGCAAATTTTTAAAACGGATTTATAATTAAAATTGTTTTTAAGATACCTACATTTTTGTTACTTTTTTTAGCTGCCAATAATGAAATTCACAGCCCCTCTTTTCCTGCAAAAGGTCGCTCTGCCAAATTAGGAGCTAATTATGTAGGTCTTGAACAGGAACATAGTAGAATAGCAGAACCTTTATCACCTTTATGTATCGACGTGCCATATTTTCCTAAATGTTAAGACGTGTCATCAAATCGTCTCGTAATGAACGTAATGACGTGCCCAAATATTGTGCCGCGTGCCATAAATGGCACGTGAGACATTGGTTCGCCATCCCTGGTCTAGAATAATAATTTTTAGAAGGATAGCTATTGGTCAACAAAAAGCGATGTCACACAAGTGACGCAAAAATTTTTTTTGCGTTTGGAAGGCAACGACACTTTGTCACTACTAACGCGAGCTCGGTGATTGCGGAGGTTAAGCAACTTTCGCGAGGGTCGGCCATGGGATGGGTGACCAAAAATTTATTATCTCGAGCTCCTCCGTGCTTCGGAAGGCACGTTAAGCCGTTGGCCCCGGGTGCATTTGCAATCGTTAACACCCACCAATCCGCATTGGGCCCGCGTGGGGGATATGGCCCGTCCTCCTTATCCACCCATAAGGAAGACCTGCCCCATCAGTGTGGATATTAAAAATGGCGGATGGTCTGCACCAATTTAGTTGCTTCAATTTTTACTTGCCCTATTAGGTTCCCATGGTACAAGAGTGCCGTGGGTTATATGGCCGATTTACATTGATCCATTAAAAACTGTCCAGTAGAGCTACATTGCTTGGCAAGTGCATTGATTTTCAAAGAACGTATAAACAGAACACGTAAGTAATGTATCTAGAAGCCGTGACCTCGTATGCAAAGTGAGGCAACTAATACTAAGCCAGAATGGCTTAGTTTTCAGATTTATATCCTTCATACGTTACCTAATCGTAACTAAAATCCAATAATATAGTAACTAATCTAATAAATGTAGGAAAATTGAAACTGTTTAGTACTTATTCGGTATGATTAGGTAATAATGGAGAATAACAATCTGAAAACGGAGCCATTTTGGCTGTTTTAGTTGCCTCACGTTTGACAGTGCGCTTTGTAGAGAACTATCGTTCTAGGTGTTATTATTCTAAGCCTCTACTGGAAAATTTTTATTGGATCAATGTAAATGCCTTTATTGTAAGTAGGCAGGCAGTTCTATTCTCGTTTTGTTCATGCTAGACTTCACAGAACAAAGAAAAAAAATGATCTGTGCTAGACTTGCTAGTATGACTAGGTACAAAAAATATGAGTAGTCATTGTTCATCAACTAAAATTAGCTATCATTTAACCTTGGGTTACATCATTACATTACAATACAATATTCCTAAAATAATGATGTCCATTAAGTTTGGGGACATTTCCATTTTTCATAATTATAGTAAATTATTGAGGACAAAATCCAACGTATTAAATACAGATTTAAACGCAAAATAGAGATTGAGGTATTTTTTATTGTTTTGATGGCGGTTTATTTAAATTGTAATATTTTTAAATTTGAGATTTTTGCATTCACAATGCTATTTTTACACAATACTAAATAATATACTAGAAAAAATACGACTCGACGATTCTAGTATATTATTTAGTATTGTGTAAATTGTAATATTTTGATATATTATGTAAGTACATATTTCTTTATAAAATTTTTAATTTTAGGCATTCACAATGCTATTTTAAATTAAATTAATTCATGTATTTGAAAAAATACTAGAAAAATTCGACTGACCCACCGATTCCGGCCCAATGCACTGACGGCGACTCGGTAGCATTTTTTTGTCCTCTGTTTTTATTTGCAATCAGTTAAACTTTTAAATGTGCTGGTCTATGTAAGTAATTGTCATTGCGGGTGAACTCTCCACTGAGAGTTGCTCCCCCTCAGGTCCTTCGAGCATTACTCCAGTTCAAGTATGTCTTTTCTTTTAAGCCTTTTTATGTAGCTACGACTGGTCAGTTGTTTTGATAATGCATTGGGATGTTTTTCAGGGCGATTACGGTATTTTTCAGTGTTACTTTGAATTTCTTCCTTTACTGTGTTCATTCCCAGATGTTTGTATCTCTGGCTGCGTTACGCCCTCGCCTGCGGCTCGGTCTGCAACCCACAGCCTTGTATGAAATGAGCAACCTAAGCGAACTTGTCTCATAATGTACTATTGTTGTATTAAGGTCTCTTGAAATATTAAATTTATGTTTAGTTACTTCAGCACACAAAAATGTGAACGCTGAAGGCGCTGTGTAAACGCTGTAAGGTAGTGAAACTAGCGCCGCCACTACATTTATTTTTATTACTCGTAAACCAAGTCAATATTTAAAAAAAACTCATGTAATAATTTCTTAAATTTTCTTAATATTTTTTGAATAACTTTTTTTATTTTAGCTCAAAGTGGTTTTTGCTTTTTGATTTTAAAACTTGCAGAAAGAATGAAAACTGTTGAAGTGATAGTCAAAAATATTATAGACCATTTAGGAGGGCATGATCTTAGCTTTTTAAATTTTGACTTAGTTTACGAGTAATAAAAATAAATGTATTGGCGGCGCTAGTAATAGGTACTACGGCGCCTTAAGTATTTCTTAAATTGTGAACTTAAAATCAGTTCAACTTTACCATCTTATTCTTTTATTTAAATATTTATATTGTTTTAGCTTTCCTTGGAGGAGATCTTCATCTATAATCTGTGGTTCTTGCAGATTAAATTGTTTAAATTAAAAACTAACAACTACATACTAACAAAAACAATAAATATGTATAAGTGCCTATAAGTTTTTATAATTACTTTTATTTATTAATTGTTTTAGCATCTTTTGTATTATGAAAGGAGAAAAACCGGAAGTGGCCACGGTTGATAAGCGATTGATAGTGATCAAAATATTCAGTAACATCGATCGTATCACTACTGTGATCGTATGGTCCAATGTTAATTATCAATCATAGTGCAGTTTTACCAGTAGGGAGGTCTTATATTCGGATGATAGAAAATAAAGTAGTTACAATAAAGCTAAGTAAATAGTTGGTAGGTTAAATTTTTGTATCTAGTTATTCTACAAGTTTCGATATCTCAAAGTCGTGTCTTTTGATTGTGTTTTTTTTGATACTCGTCGAGTTATCTTCATTTTCTTTTAAACGTTAAAGCATAGGTTGGTAAAAATTATTTCATTAAAAACAGTGAAAATACTGAATAATAAGTATAGAAAAAAATCGACTTGTCACCAGATCATATTTCTCTGGTGAGACAAGTTGAATTTTGTCTAGTATATTTTTTATGCGTGTGAATGCTAAAAAAAACTCGACAGACTGACCTCGCGCGTAAAGGGCTACAGTTGTTGTCCGCCCGCCTCCTAAGATGGCTCTGACTGTAGCTTATTAATTTTTTCCGTTTCTTAGTTTCTTCTTGTGCAAAAGCAAGCACTAAAAAGTTAATGGGAAATATGAAATAATCGATCCAAGTCGGCAATTTTTTTTATAATTTTGTCAAATATTGGAAAATCTCAAAAATTTAAGCAAATGTCACAATTTCATAAAAATATATTTTTAATGTAAAAAAAAGTTGAAGATTCCAAAAAGCTTACTTAATAAATTTAGACTTTGACTTTGAGTCAGGGCAGAGATAAAATAAATAGTTACTGGTCAGGGAAGCTAGCCGCGAGTCCGCGACTCACCGGCACTCAGTTTCCTCACTGGTCCAACTTTGACTATAGTTTTCTACTGATGACCGCGAAACCAACGAGTTTTTCCTAGTCCGTGCTCAGTTGTTACAGTGAGTGACCGTTTACAAACATCGCAAGTAACAGTTTATTATGAATTACGATCGACTCTGTTAATCGTTCAGTCGATCAGTCGATAGTTTCTCGGAATTCCTTCCTTGTGTTAATAGCTATAATTATCGGGTGAGTTAGTTTCATATTTCCTTAATTTTTATAACCATTTAATCTAGAGTAATGTGATAGAAATTAGAACTCATTAGATTTGGAAAAAGAATAGAATAGAATAGAAAAATATTTATTTGAGACAATACATAAGATACAATTGTAAGTTAGGTAAATGTACTTATAAAGTTGGTGGTTTCTAGTATTTAGAGTATTTATCTATATTATTTGTGATTTAGAGTAACGCCAGGCTTTAATTGAAAATATAGGAACTAAAGCAAAATTATGGTGTTACTATAAAATTTCAATCTAATAATGTTTTGATTTTGACGGGACTTTTGGCATTAAATGTAAAGACAATTTTTTATGCATTTTTCGTAAGAAAACCAACCGTAAGAATTATTGCTGTAGAATCTTACTTCGTCGAACTGAACATTTTACTTGAAAACTTTAAGTTGGTTATAATATTTTCGTGATAGAATCCGAAAATCTGAAATAGCTTGCAATTAATAAATTATAAATAGTGGACGATATCACTGGTACTTACATTGCTGCTATTCTAAAGTAATCAAATAAAATCAAATCAAATTGTTTTATTTGCAGAATATAGGTATTTACAATAATTGGTGTTGTATTACAAAATTTGAGCGCTGTATTCTAAGTACTTATAGTAAGAGTACTTGTTATATGAACAATAATACTCAGAGATTTTTTTAAATAGGTATATAGCACTGCTTGTATTCCAAATAAACAAATACCTACATGTTAAATAAAATTTCGAAAAATATTGCTAAATTCTAAATTGATGACGTATCAGGCAAATTCTCGAAGGAAACATCTTTGCTTTAACAAGATTTCATCTTTTCACACATCAGTGCGAATTTGCAGTCTACGCACGTTGCAGTCTCAAACATGACAACATCTCTTGTATGTAATTCATAAATATAGCCTCGTCCCGCGACTTCGACTGAGTGTACAGTTATTTTTTTACCCCCAGGCCGATCAAGAATATCCTAGATGACGCTTCACTAACTAAAACAGTACGCAAAACCGGCCAAGTGCGTGTCGGGCCACGCGCCGTAGGGTTCCGTAGTTACCTTATATACCATACCATATTTAATACCACTATAATTTTTCGTCTGTAAAAATAACTTTGTTTTTCACAGTGTTGGTATGAATGACAAAGTTATATTTGCTGTTTTGGAAAATATGATATATCTCGAAAACTAATTACTATATCGTTCAAACTACTTTTATTAAGATCTATAGCATATATTTTTTTTAGATTTTTGACTCACCTATTTCAAAAGTTAGAGGGAGGGGGGGGGGGGGCACACATTTTACCACTTTGGCAGTGTTTATCTTTCAAACGGTTGACTTTGAGAAAAAATTGTCTTAGGAACATCAATGTCATTTTTGAAGACCTATCTATTGACACCCCGCACGTTTTGGTATTAGTGGTATTAAATATGGTATGGTATATAAGGTAACCACGGAACCCTACGGCGCGTGGCCCGACACGCACTTAGCCGGTTATTTTATTTTATTTTTTCCATCCAAAAGTTTTCACCTCCTTGAGGGTTGAATTTTCAAAAATTGCTCGCTTATTAAAAGGAAGCTTTATGAAATTAATGATTTCAAGATTTCATACAAAAAAAATAATGGATTTGACATTTTAATTATTAGTAAATGCTAAAACGGTTAGTTCATGATTGCGTGGTTAAATTGGCGAATTTTTTGTCACCATTTCTAAGTTCACGGTTCGATTTCCAGACATGTTAGTCGTTGTTTCTTTCCGAGACACACATATTGATGCCTACTTAACTTATATTCTTCATGAAACAATTTACGTGTGACATAGGTAGTTAAGTACTATAATACCGAGTTTAAAAAAGTTTAGTTTCTTTTGTTTATTTTATATTTATAATTAAAGTGTTTAAGTGAATGTTTTAAGGATAGCAAGTTCACATTTTTGTGTGCTGAAGTGACTAAACATAAATTTAATATTTCAAGAGATAAAAAATATTACTTTAGTTTTGTAAACATTTCCGTACTCTGCTTAAAGCTCTCTTTATTAAATATTATTATGGTAGTGACTGTGTAACTCTGGATTTTTTTGTTCCACAAGTTTCCTTATTACTTATTATGGTTTTGTGTTGCTAATGAACAAATAACCTGTTTTGCAAGATTTTAACATAAAATTAATAAAAATTGTTTTCTTACTTTTGTAAAGACTATATTGGACTTTCGAACATCGATCACATAAAGAATATACTTACAACGTGTTTTTTATATTCCATAACTCAAGGATATTAATGAGACCGTAAAATGAAATCGAATAGCATAGGAAATCTTATTATAATTAATTAATCTATAAAACAATCATTTAATGTGGCATAATATGGCAACGTAGTGTCTAATATGAATTAATTTACCAAGAAAAACCTTAGTAATAAAGTTTGCCTAAAATAGTCAGGGTAAAAACTTTTGAAGTAATTAAATTAAGATTGATGATATCTCCAAAACTAGGTATGCATTTTTGGACCGCATGTTCTAGGTTTTTTATTGTTATTTTGACCTATTTGGGATATCAAAAAATACAGATTGTATATTTATAATATGTACAGGTCAAATTAAGATGTGCTGTCTGCTGTTGACAATATTTATGGTTTTAATAGCTAACGACTTTAACAAGTAGGTATGGTCATTTGAGTAACTTTAAACTTTTTATTTTTAATTTTATTGGCAGGCATTTGACAAAGATCTTACTTGGTAAACAGGTTCTGCCAATGATAATCATTGGGGTCTGCCCACTAATTGTCTAATTTTAGAATCTATCGCAATCGCTTTCATTTGACAGAACATTGATACTTCTTTTTGGCATAAATAAAAACGTACAAAAGAAATGCAGCAATATTTCACAACTTTCTGTCAAACCAAAGCGATTGCGATAGATTTTTAAAATTAGCCCCTATGGTATAAGGTGTAGCATGCTAACTTGCCCAGGATAAATGCCTATTCACTCTTGCCTTGAACAGACCAAGGTTGTAACTATCGGGGAACACATGAACAGGCAGCTTATTTTATTTACTACTAATTGTTACCTATCAAAACATAATTTTATCTTATCTTTTTAATTATTGAACAAGTAAAGATTAAATAATCGTCATTATCACTAAGAATAACGTTAAACAAATCGAAACTGTGCAGATTAGGTAGGTATTTCTGTATAGGTACTGATTAATAGTTAATGTATAAAAAAATCGCCCAGTATTAATAGTAAATGTATAAAAAAATATTTTCTAGTTTGTAAGGAATTTGCAGTACCCCTATGGGGTTCTTGTTTGGAACTTTATATTGTAAACACCATGTCATTGTATACAACAAGAACGCAAATGAAGAATATGAATATGAATGAAGACAAACACAATTTTTTTATTAATTTAAACAAATTCAACATTCTACTTAATCATATTTTTAAGTACTTTTATTTGCAAAACGTATAAATCACATTTTTTCTTTACAGAAACAAGTTTTGTCAGTTTTGGTTGTACATAATATTAACTTTTGGTCGTAACATTTTTTCTTTTTTTTTTCTTGTGTTTCTGACGTGTTTTTTGGGTATACCTACCATAACTACCTACGTCAAAAAGAAGAACGGGTCCCATGTTATTATCCTACAAACATCCATTGCGGTATTGAAGTATTTATTGAGGTATCATTTGTAAATAAGGCAAATTGATCATTATTATTTTAATTAATAAAAACAATTAGATAAAACATAAGTAAAATGTTTCAGGTATTCTTTGTACATAATGTACATAGTGATAAATAATAATCATGTTAAACTTACTAATACTTTCTCCAGTTTTTTTCTTTAAAATTAGGATCTACAAATTTTGTGTTTAGGCTGACGATTAAAAATTAATATTGATGTGTCACAGCATTTTTGATAATTCCACCCCAATAGGGGGGAAAAGAAGGATGAAGTGAAAATCACAAAAGTAATTATTATGGCTTATGTTTGGAATTTGAAACTAAAAGTAATTTTCCGAAAATCACCCCTTGAGGGGGGGGGTAAATAAAGGAAATAAAACTAAAAATCGATTTGGATGTTGTTATTCAAATTATATGCGGTGTTGATTGCAAAAATGGAATCTATTTTGTAGTTCAACATGGTGGACATGATTCAACCCCTAAAGGGTTGAACGGGCGGAAGCTGTAGCTTTAATGAGTTACGACTGAATTCATCAGGGGCCTTACAATGAGCTCTTATAGCAACCTCAAAGTAATTTTGTTATAGGGACAGAGCTATACATCGCGTATAGCGCCATCTCATTTACAACATTGCTTCGATATTACTTTTGACAGTCATTGTAGGGGGGCAGGTATAAAATCGGTTTTCTTTTTTTGTATAAAAATGTATTAACTCATACTTTTTCTTTTTTTCAGCCAACATGTCGAGTATACTGAAACAGTTTCCAGTAGAGAAAGAATATAAAAAGAATCCTGATATAAGTTCAGAAGACATAAAAAAACTGCGCGAATGGCTCAAAACACAACCGCATCTGCCTGGGGGACATTTGACAGGTGTTTTTTTTTTTAATAATTTTTGCATGAATTTTATAAACTCGTTTTGGCAACCATATATTTTTGTTTTAGTTTTAATAATTCAAAGAAGTATAAAATCACAAATCACCTTTCCAAATGCTTATACTTACCAACTGCTGGAAATATTTGAATTCGCGTAGGTAGGTATGAATTCCATATTTGCTAGCTCGTACAAAAAAAAGTTGAGACCGAAAAGCTATAAATTCTCGTTATTCGCTACAAATAAAAAAAAATTGTGACAGTATTAAACCGGGTACTCACTAGCGAGCTGTCATGTAATCAAAAATCATAGTGTGGCAATGAGTCGACAATTATATCCAGTTCTTATTTTTGTACTTAGGTGAAGATCGTTTCATACGAGCACAGTTAAACTTCGTTAGTTCGTTACTTCGTTATCCACAGGTTTCAGTATTGGCACGAACATCTATATCGAGAAAAAAAACGCGCGTAAAAGTACTCGATAGAGTATTTGTCTATGAAAAATCTCGTTTCGTTTTTCAGCGGTAGATGGCGCTGTACAAATTTCCCATACAAAATTTCTCTATCAAATGTTTTTACGCGCATTATTTTTTGATAGCTACGGCACATGTAGTCCCACTAGGTCATGTCCTCATAAGGTCATGTCCTCACTAGGTCATAAATCCCGATCGAATGCGCAAAAGCCCAAAGTTGTAACTATTGTGGTAAGCATGGGCAGGCAGCCTGTTCCACTCCTTAGCTGTTCGCATTGTAAAAGTATACAATTGCTTTATGCGGATGGTTCGAATATCAACAACATAATATCTTGCTATCTGCGTCTAGTGCTTCGATGGTGGAATGGACTTGGTGGGATTTATTATTTATTTTTATTTTATTTATTAGGAAACTCAACAGCTTCTTTGCTACAATCATACTTAAAATATAAACTTAAAATATAAATCATGCTTAAAATATAGTCGTGTAATTCCGTTGCACACTCCGAAGTGCATTTGGCATTCGTGAGTTCGAAGTCTCCAATAAGTCGCTTAGCCCATTAACAATCTAAGTTGCAAGACTCCTTACATTACGTAAAATTGCAATGCCCAAACTCAAAAATACGGCAATTAATAATATTTTATGGTTTTTAGAGCAATTTTTTATTTTGAATACGGCAACTAAATGTAATAGAATCGCAGCACTGGGCGCAATGACACAAGACGCGCGTGTGGTGAGGTCGTGGCGAGGCGTTATGACTGGTTTACATTATCTTAGTCTTTAGTAGAGTGCTTTAGGAGAGTGCTTTAGTTGAAACATGTAAACGGTCGTCTTATGACTTAAGAGAGTAACGTTCTAGTAGCCTTTAAACTGGAATCATCGCTTTCCAGTAGCACCCCCCGCGCGCCCGCGCCGCCCGCCGCACACTTTCCTCGCACTGGAAGCATGTAAATCGACATTTTAGTAGCGTTATTTAGTAGAGTGCTTTAGTCAAATGACACTACTGGAAGCATGTAAACGCTCACTGGAAAGGCACCAAAACTACTAAAGCACTCGCATTCAAATCCACTCGCACGCTACTAAAGCACTCTACTAAAGACTAAGATAATTTAAACCAGTTTTTAACGCCCGCCAATGACTACCCGGCTTTAAATTCTTGTTGCACTCGCGGTCGGCAAAAAAACTATTTTTTTTCCGTCAGGCACCGGGGTCGATCACTTCATATGACATTAAGAATGTGACTTTTTCAAGGTTACCGTTACGTCCATGTGATAGCAAAGCTTATTGGAAACTTCAAGGGTGCTTAAACGCATAAGTGTTTCGGGTGGTAGCTTCTAATTTATTGATATTGTATTTTGACAGTTAAGTGTCGATAAATAGCTATATCACAGCTTCTCTCGGTCGTCATGCTCGGGGGTCAACAAGCATTGCTAATGATAAACCACAAGAAATTCGATTTATTAACTAACTTCAAAAAAGAAGGAGGTTCTGTATACAAGAAAGAAGTAACTAATTTGCCACCACAGTTAGCATTGATAACTAAAATTAAGTATAAACGAATTATGCACTAGACTAGATACTAGTGCAACTAATTTCTACTTGGAGTATAATAATATAGGCACTGCGTAATGTTATACTACGACTATAATAATATGACAAACAAAATGTTGTAAACGCAGGGCCACGTGTAACGACTATAGGTACCTACACTGTGAACAATCGGCTTTAGATGCACTATTGTATTGTAAATTATAGTAAAGCATATAGATATTATCCATAAACTTAACCAAGTTTTAATACTTAGGTACTTACATAAATAATAGAATCTTTAAAAACAGAAATAAATTATAATAAAGACATAGAAATCATTTTCAAAACTACTTTTAGGCGTACCTAACTTATGCATATCGTATGCAAAAGAGCTAAGCCTCTTTTAGATCACCGAACGAATAAAATTATGTTTTTTTTCGTTCCGTTTATTTGAAAAATATGGTACATTATAGTTTGCTAGGTAGGTACAAAACATTTTAAAGATTAATCTTTATGTACAAAATCTGAATATATACGAGTTACACCGAACCGAAACGAGGGCGGGTCGCTAGTGCCATAAAAAAGCGCGACTTTGACCAGTGTCGTGATCATGTGTCATTCTTTTACGTCATCCTGTCAACTATTTTTTTCTACGTTTTCTTCGCACGGTCGTAATTGGCGCAATAATGTTGTAACAGAAGCGCAGGAATTATAGTTAATTATCACAGTGGCTGCTATTATAATTCAGTATTAAATGACGATGATGGATCATGGATGTAGAGTGAGGTTCCTTCGACAAGTGTGTCTATAAGCATGCATTTCAAGTCGTAAAACATAATAGACATCGGCTTGGTTAGTTTTAGGAAGCATGCGCGCGGCCAGGGTAGAAACAATATAGACTTTTAGAGGGTGGCCAGTGGGCAGGTCCCAGGCGTATAAAACCATTAGTCTTGCGTCGCTTTCAGGAAGCGTCTAGCTAGGAGGTCAGCCCCCCTAGCCAAAGTAACATTTGCAAATTTTCGTTATCGCTTCGCTTTCGAAACATGTATGTATGGATTTGACGTTTTAAAATTCGATTGTTAACGAAACCTTATGTCAATCCCATACATGTTTCGAAAGCGAAGCTTATCGCCAATTTTACTTTGGCTAAGCCCTCTGGGCAGGAAAGTATATTTCACAGATGCTCTTGTGAGCTTTGTTTCATAATCGATCGATATGAAACAAAGCTCCTGCGACCCTGTTCACCATTTATAACAATATGCGATCGATTTATTTTTTGAAATCGGAGGCCATGTTCAGGGTGGCATATCTGCCAAAAGCTTCCTACTTCGCAACCCAAACGACGATATTTTAACCAAGCTAATGGCTATCTTGCCAATGTGGTCTCGTCCCAATATGCGATAGAATGAAAATGAGCCTCTGGGCCGGCGGTCTAGTCTGTTGAGTAAATGATGCTTAAATAAAGTGTTATATGATGACCGTGAATAAACTGTTTGACGTAGGTAATAAAACATACTACGAGTTGACATGTTGTGTGTTCTATATGACTCACTTACTGTTAACTTTCGTAAATATGTCAAACGAATAGGTAATATAATTTACGATCCTTGGTTTTTGCACTATGTTATTTGCATGTCACTAAAGTCAAATATCGAGTTAAATGTCTGTTTTTTTTCTATGTTTTGTTATATCTTTTATAAAAGATGTCAGTTGATAAACGTAAATTAAAACTAGTTTACAGACAATATAATTAATTGGTATTAGCTGTGTTACTACTTGGCATGATTTATAGGTACCTAATACCTACTCCAATAAAATTCTAATGAATATTACCTATATGAATTTTAGTTCTTCGCCACACTAACTTTAAGCATTGTTTGAAAATTAGCAATCCCAAAATGAAAGCAATAGTTGGTGCGACAAGGTGTTAGTTGATTTTGAAGTCAACCGCCATTGTTTCTGATCTCCATAACAGTAATGATTGTAACTAAAATAAAAACTATATTGTTTTATTAGACTCATAATGTGTCTATTATTTTTAACCGACTTCATCAAAAGGAGGAGGTTCTCAATTCGATTGTATGTTTTTTTTTTTTTTTTATCGTTGTTCGCGCGTATCTTCGACATTTATGGACCGATTTAGATAATTCTTTTTTTGTTCGATTGAGTTTTCTTGCGAGATGGTCCCATTTAATTTTTTTTCAAATCGGTTCAGTAGTTTACAAGTAATCCTGAAAATACTATGATATTAAATCAACTAACTTGACAATTTTTAACCGACTTCATCAAAAGGAGGAGGTTCTCAATTCGATTGTATGTTTTTTTTGTTATTTATGAACCGAATTAGATGTTTTTTTTTGTTGGGGAAGGGATACCTTTGTGTGGTCTTTTTAACCGACTTCAATAAAAGGAGGTATTCAGTTTGTATATATGTATGTTTCTCCGCGATTATCTCACGTTTGGCTGAGCCGATTTTTCTACCTACACTACCTAATACAGAAGGTACTTACACTAAAAATAAAAAAATAAAAAAATTGTTTAAAAAACAAAAAAACCGCCTTCAAAAAACCTGTCTCTAAAAAAAGCAAGAAATAATATACAAATCATTAGATACGCATTATCATTGTTATAATAAAACACGTCAATTGAAGTCGGGTGGGGCTTTTAGATTAAAAATAGGAAGATGTAGGTACTCCAGCCCCACCCGACTTTAATAGACGTGTTTTATTATAACAATGATAATGCGTATCTAAAGATTTGTATATTATTTCTTGCTTTTTTTAGAGGCAGGTTTTTTGAAGTCGGTTTTTTTTGTTTTTTAAACAATTTTTCGTTTATGAACTGAGAACATGGGTTCAAAAAAACTTGAAATATAAACTTTAATTATGTTTAATTACAAGAAGTTTTAAGTTTGTACTTGTAAGACTCAAATAGAGTTTTGGAGGTCAACATGTTTGCTAGTCGTTGACCTTAAACTGTTGCCCATGCGTTTGTAGGTACCAAATTGTAGATGTAACATGGTACTGTCGAGATCTGCTGGTCATCGCCGCCCCGTTGCTGTCTGGATATAATTTGAATTGTTTTTATTAAAAAATACAATTTGGGAGGAGAAGCACGCCATGCGTAGGTAGGCATGAACTGTCGCTTGTCTTGATTTTTGAAACGGAAAAAGTGTAAAAAAAATCATAATGAAACTTGTTTCGGCATTACGAGCTGGTCATCACTGCCGTTGCTGCCTTGATTTAATTTGAATTGTTTTTATATCAAAAAGCGTTGATTCGATCTGAGAGGAGCTTCCATGCATAGCAATGGACGGTCACCTGTCTTGATTCTTGAAATGGAAAAAGTGTATCACATTGATTCTTCTCTCAAATTAAAACGTCTTTTTAATCTATTTGTATCCTCTGCAACTGCACTTGAAAATGTATGGCGAAGATGAAAGCCACTATTAGAATTATTAAGTAAAGGGTACATGTATCTAAAAACTCTTAATAAGCCCCTATGCTACATAAGGTAACTATAGACATTTTGAATACCTTATACTATTTGACGCTGACTGTACAAAAACTGTGTTAAACACGGCCGAATACTCAAACGCTGCTTAAATAGTTGAGAGCTCCTCACACAGTTGAGACCGCCTTAACTCATACTCAATTCAAAATTTGAGAGCCGCTCAATTTCTAAGACGGCCTTAAGTTAAGGACCGCTTATCTGCAAAAACTATCGAAAATGGAATACTCAAACGTTCATTAAGATCTGACAGGTATTTGAGGCCGCCTTAAGTTGATTAAGGTCGCTCTTAATTTAAGGAAGCTCGGACGTACCTCAAGTATCACACGTCAAGGTGATTAGCGCCCTGCACACGTAAAGTTCGGAACGCGGGAAACATATGATACTGGTGGTTATAGATGGCCAACTCGCCTATTTTTTTGCATATAACCGGATACAAGCATACAGCGCCATCTCTTTTGCATGAAGTAAATTACGTCGCTATAGGTCAAAGGGCCCATACGGTCGATCGCGATCGACCGGTCGATCGCGATCGACCGGTCGATCGCCAAGGATAACAGATTTGACATTTTGCACCCAATGTCGTTTTACTTATGCAATTTTTTTTTTAAATATTTGGTGGGTTAAACATATCTGTCATAAATTTTTGCTAGGTCGATCTCATTAAGAGAAAGTATGGGCACCCCTGCTATAGGTATACGTAGGTAGGTATGTACCTACCTACCTAGTCAATATTTTAATGAAAATTAGTTGCCAAAGTTATCTGATGTTTATTGTACAAAAAATTACAAACTGTTAGGAGCTCGTAATTTACTGTACAATAAACACCAGATAACTTTGCCAAAGAGTTATCTAAGTTGGTAAAAAATGAGAAACATCTAATACTTAATCATCAAATATTTCTTTTTATAAGTAATTATATCTATTATGCTAAGTATAAATTACAGGTAAACACACTATAGACACATAGGTAATGCAGTACAAGTATCTGCTGCGCGCTCATAAAATAATTCCAGTGACAAAGCCGGCTAACGCGATGACAAAACGAGTATCCATTTTTCATACTACTGATGAAAAACTTTTAAAATTTATGAGAGAACTGCAGTCCAAACTCTTGAAAATCAATTTACACGCACAGTTCGGATCGTTTGCCTTAACATGTAAGATTCGCCGGCAGTCCAAACCGTTCATCGTAAATCGCACGACAAATAGCACTACAGTTTGATCCGCAGTCCAAACCGCACAGATCCATCCCAGGTTTGGAACGCAGTCCCAGATGCGCGGTCCAAACTTTACGTGTGCAGGGCGCTATTGTTTTGCGTTGTGAGGTTATTATTTTGAAAAACGATTTTAAAAATGTCCTTTTCTTCGTTATCATTTCTTTTTATTCTCCAGTCACGTTTTCCTGTTTGATTATTTTAAAGTAAAATAAATAAATTGGGCGGTTTAAAGGTGTTATTTATTATGACAGTCAGTATTTATTATACAGTTGACATAATTGTCGTATCGACATTGAGCTTCTGTGGCATAGAGAGAGATTGTTCCGTTGCACGCTATTATTTTTGAGATAACTTTGATTACGTAGTGCCAGGTGTGATATCGATGGATTGCATGCAAAGAAACGGTTTGCAAATCTCAGTGATGTTACCAGATTGCAAATGGTTAATGCGTCCTTAGCTAAGCAGACATTACCAACAGATAAAAAGCGTTTGAGTATTTCACTTAAATCTAATGGCTTCTTAAACTTAAGGTGGCCTCAGCTAAGATTTTAGTTAAGCAGCGTTTGAGTATTCGGCCGGTTTTTATTAGTAATTTTACCCGCGTGGGTAGGTAATAGCGAAGAATAATACCATTGCGTGTATAATTTACGATACCAGTTTACAATGTTGAATCAAACAACTCGATTCGAAATAATGGCTAGTTTTTGACTTTTTTATATTGTGCGAAGTTAATTTGATTTATTGCCACAGAATACATAATTCTTTAGGTAGGTATTACAAACAAAATGTAAATAACAATTATAAGGAAATAGTTTAAGTAAATAGGTATATTATGCTAAAAATATGCTAAAAAAAGCATCACCTTTGAGGGAGCAAAACTGTACAATAGCTTACCTTCATGCATAAAAGATATAAAAATATATCACAGCTTTAAGTCCAAACTGTCTCATTATATAATTGAAAATTACGAACTTTATTCTTAAATTTAGTTTTTTTATAGTTATGTATTTACTAATATTTAATGCTTGGTGGTGATGTATAAAAAAACCGTTGTATTTTTATTTTCATGTAAGTGACTTATGTAAGTCTTTTTTGAAAATAAAGTCTTTAAACCTAAACCTAAACATATTGAGGTTTAAGTTAATAATAATAATTATTTTATTTTATTTCGGACATAAAATCCATACAAGGTGTTAGTTACAGCGAAACTTATTCTAGTGTTAGTAATTTTAAGGACACAAAACAATAATCAATAATAATACTAATCATACCAATAAAATTAACAAAAGAAAAACTAGGTAGAACTCCGCACTTTTCTAAAGCGTTACTTTATCACTTTTTAACCAACATCAAAAAAAGAGGTTCTCTTTAATTTTTGTCTTACCATAACTTCGCCAGTTGTTAACCGATTTTAATAATTATTTTTTTATCTGAAAAAACATAGTTGGGGGCGTATTATGACCTCTTAGTTCCAGCCTGAAAATGAACTGCTTTGCATTACCGTATTATGACCTCTTATTTCCAGCCAGTCAGCAGTCACGTGACACCTTACTGACTTCTGCCTGACAGCCGTAGACAACGTAGCCAGGTAGAATCCAGCCACTTTAACCCACGTTATAATACGAAAAAGAACAAGTCAGTTTAAGCTCGTAAAATGAATGGCCTAGTACCAGGCTGGATTACAAAAAGATCATAATACGGCCCCAGGTGTGGTCCCGTCCCAGTTTTTTACAGAGCTCTAGCTAGAGTTTTTCATAATCCTATAAAATATTTATTGTTAAGTTTACCATACATACGGATACGGATATTTTTAGTTACGGAAATTAGATTTTAAGGAAATTGTAAAAGTAAAACTAGTGTGTAGGAAAACCTGTCTATAACTAATAATTATTGATTATTAGTTATATTTTATCTTGTGACATTAAAATCCCTTTTGACATTATGTACCTTATAAATCATAGTTTTGAATTAGACTTGTCTTTTGAAATGATTAATATAAATGTAAATGGATTTAATAATAATTTAGTTTTTTAGGAGACCTCATATCTCTCTACATAATTCTGTTTGCCTGACACTGGTGTAACGTGTAGCGGATATTACCTAATTTAAGATCTATAAGTATGTGTACCATGTTACTTGCAGAATAAATATTTCTTATTCTTATTCTGTCATAACGGGTTTACGAAATCCGAAACTTATCGGCTTCAGTTACGGTTTCGGATAGATTTTTATTTCGGACATCCGATAATAGTTTCGGTTACGGAGCTCCTAAACATCCCCAAGTCAGTTAAACACGGCAGAATTTATTGTCATTTATTTATTGATACCGCGTTTTATTTAATATTAATAAAACGCGGTGCAGTTACATAGTTAATTACATATTTAACTTGAATCACCGAGAGAAGGTCAGATAGCCACTAGTTTTCTTGGCTCTCAATGGACTAATTATTTACCTACTTTGTAATACAGTAATAATATGTAATTGCCGGTTAATATGTCAACAATGGAAATCAAATAAACCAAGAAGAAAACAAAAATAAAAAAAATCGTTCTAAATAATTTTAGTACCTATTAATAATTTTATTAATTTTTTTCTAAATCTTTTTTTTACTAAGTGTTAGGTTAACAATCCGCCTGGGTTCGCGGCCATTTATGACCCATTTCCTTATATATCATCAGTATTATTCTCTTATACTACTATATTACCTACTATTCTCTCATAATGCTCATTGATTCCAGAACTCTGGATTTAGTTCTGACTGATGTTCATTTATTTCTCAGGGCTTCTGGGGTTACCTGTAGCACACCTCCGCCCGCGGAACACCGCAGTAAGTTTCGCAATGAGTTCGACAAGCGAAACAAATGCGAACAGCCTGTTCTAATGCATTGATTATTCTCGCGCGATTCCACCCGATCGGCTACGACCGTTGTCACACGCGAAAGCATGACGCGAAACAGCTACTTACGTAGATGTGATCCTCATATATCGTCGTTGATAGAAGACAACTATAGCGGAACCACCGATGGCACGGTTTCGCGGCGGAGGTGTGCTACAGTCGTCAAAAATGCCTCATAATAATTCTCACACAATGCTCATTGATTGATTGCAGACCCCTGGATTTAGATTTTTTTCATTAATTTCTAAGGGCTTCTTAGGTCACACTTAAAAATTCCTCATAATGATTCTCACACAATGCTCATTGATTGCAGACCTGGACCTGGTCTTGGTGTTTCACTGCTGCGACCGGAGCCAGGAGGTTTCGAAGCAGGTGCTGGACCTGCATTACACGCTGCGAACACTCTTCACTACCTTCTTCAAGGACCGCCAGCTGAATAGGAAGACAGACCTATGCTTGGATACTGTGTGAGTAGGACAGTTCATGGGAATCTCTTCGAAGACGTTCTGAACTTATTATTTATAGCATGAGCTTTCTTTGAGAGTCTTCATGGGAGAAATTAGTGCTTTGTTACAGTACGAGGCAAACATCTTGACATGGGTGGGGATTGCGCAGAACGCGTATTTTGGGGATGCGTAGCGGTGAGCTAGTTTGCCTCGTACTGTAAGGCATATTGAAATGTAAGACTTGGAACAGAGCGTTGCTTTTGTTTCCGCACTTTTGTTTTAGCTAGACTAACTTTGAGGTTTTGTGATTTACATTTTACTTCTCCATGAGAAACAGTTTTTCCTCTATTTAATTTTAGACGTCAATGCAATTAATTTGAATATGATAGATTTTAAGAGTATTTTTTTCCTGTACGCCCGTTGTCCCCCATTGTCTGTCCACCATTGGGGAATATCGGGAAAAAAGTATGGACGGTCTATTCCCGTTGTCCACCACTGGGGGGTTTCGGGAAAAAGTTTTACTTCCATACTTTGTTCCCGATATCCGCGTTGGTGGACAAACAGTGGAAGACAACGGAAATAGAAGAAGCGCTCATGGCGGAACTTGACAGACTGATCGTACTCGATCACGTTTGTTAAGCAACGCTCGGTCCGGTCAGGTGTCGGATGAGTGACCGTTAAAGTGGCATTACATCTGAGCGCTTCCCTGCTTCGGAAGGCACGTTAAACCGTCGGTCCCGGCTGTTGTCATCTGATAACAGTCGTTAAGCCAAGCTAGAGGCCTTACAGGCGGCTTGATAAACTCTAACACAGGTGGCCAATAATCCTAATCCTCACTCGATAAGTAAGTAAGAAAGAATGGGAATAGAGCAATTTTTTGGTTTACAGGACAATAATTTACTTACGATCAATTAATGAGTCAAAGAAAATTAATGTCCTTCGAATTCAGGCAAAAATTTTCAAATTTGTTTGAATTATCATAATGAGGTATCGTATCAAGATATAGCATAGCATAATTAATAAGCATAGTATTTAAACTTACAAGTTACATAAGTTTTTAATATGATTCAGGTTGTTCGCACCGCTTCCGACGCCAACTTTGAAAGGTGACCGAGCGGTATACCTCCGTCTGCTGGACGCTGACCCTCGGAACTTCCTGTTCCCCGAAGTGGTGAGGACCTTCATGATGGTGTTCGACTTGTGGCAGTACGAAGAAGGCACTTGGCCTGGGTAAGTTCATAGTCAAGGAGAGAATGAGAGAAAACGATAGTTCGACAGCGAAAACAGTTTGTATGAACTCATGGTAGAGCTGCAGCCCTCCAACTGAAATGGCCAACATTCTATGCGTTTGAACGCTACGTTTACTATTAAGGTGGTACGGTGAGCTCAGTAGCGCCACCAATGGAAATAAATCATTTAAGTTGTATCAAGGTTTAGATTAAAAGTTTTTATGATTTTGCGCAAATAAAAGACTAAAATGCATTTTCTAAAAATAGTTTTAAGAACTCAAACTTAAGCAAAACGAACCACCTTGAAACCACCTTAAAGCTTGAAAATATGCAGTTAACTATTTCTTACGTGCCGTAAGCTTGTCAATTTCATACATTACATAAAAGTCTGTGTTTTACATAAGTTTGCGACATGTGATTTAATAGTCTATTGCTCATTATTTTAAGCTTTAAAAGTAAGCGTAGCATTCAAACGTATAGAATGTTGGCCATTTGAGTAGGAGGGCTAATTATTATTTGATGAAGAGATTTGTCCTTACGAATCCACTGACTCGTGAATCTCGTTGTAGATTGAAGTAGACATATTGTAGAGCTATGTATGTAGTACAAAAAAGTGCTGCGTACATTTTCTTCATGCAGTCTTCATTTTGAATGTTGTACACAGAAAAACTACAAAAATTAGCCATCCAAAATGATTGCTATAAGTAATTATAGAAGTTAACCCTAAAACGAACCTCAAACTGTTTACCAAATACTTCTTGTAATCTTGTGTCTCCAGCTTCATCCTCATGATCGACATGGATAAAGCTGTGTTGAGCCACGTCACACGCCTGGAAATCATGACAATCCGGCAGGTGCTGTACTTTCTGCAGGTATGATAGTATAATGACATTCATAATTTACAAAAAAGTATAACCTCTATTGTTTTACTGATGAAATAATTATGTTTATGCACAACGGGATAGTGCTTGGCCTTAACCTTACCTGATGTTAAGTGACGATAAGGCCAAAGGTGGAAGCGCACTACACCCGGAATCCTCATCACTGAGGAATCTTATCTCTAACTGCCGTAACACAACAATTTTTAAATTGTTGTTATGGCGTCAGACTTAGATTAGATGGTGGTAGATAGCCAGGCGGACTTGAAATAAGCCCTACCACCAAGCAAACCAAGTACAAATTATTCCCCCCCTGGGTATCGTACTCAAGACCCCTGCGTCTTACACGGGTAGGCGAACTAGACCACAGAGGCGTTAAAAATATATAACTTGATATGTACTGTACCTCCTCAGGAATGTATGTTGGTAAAGCTAAAAGGTGTCCACTTTCTCAACGCACCATACTTCATGGACAAGCTGATGATGCTTCTGAAGCCGTTCCTGAAGAAGGAAATGATGGACATGATGTTCGTCCACCAGGTCGACTCCAATACTCTGTACGACCATATCAGCAAAGAGGCTTTCCCGAAAGAAGAAGGAGGCCAATATAAAGACCATGCTACTATTAGAGGTAAGATGTAACAGCGAAATTATACTCACATTGAAACTCCTTGGTTCATTTATGCACTTGGTTTTTAAAGTGCATTGCAAAGAAAATCTGTCATGCGTCTTTGCATGCATGTGGCATTTGGGTGCAAAGAGAAAATAGCATGAAAAACAGCAGTTTTGCATGCCACGTGCATGCGGATGGATGCATGTCCAGAAAAACTATAATAGGTACCTATTATGTACGAAACGTACGTCTCCTAAAATAACAGTGGACCTATACCGGCCTGCGTAGAGTCTTGCGCATTCAAGAATTGGTCTTTACAAAAGTCTTTTGGTGCTCTTAATTGTATAGATTTCATGGACGATAGAAACCTTTGCTTAGACAATTTATACTGGAAAGTTGGCGAAATTGCTTTATCATAATTTATGGTACTTAACTGTGATCCTTTCATTTCCAGAGGAACTGATCCAGCGGTTGAAATCCAACACGGATCTGATCCGTGAGGAGAATAAGAAGAGAGTGAATGAGGCGCTGCGGCCGGGCAAGGCGAAGACTGTAGAGGAAATCTTCGGGATACAAGGCAGCTTCAAGAAACTTGACATTGACTGATTAATACTGGAAGCACATTATACAGTAGAGCCGTTCGGAACAAATCGCGCCCTCTGTGCACGCACAAATAGGCTTTACGTACATGCAATCTCAATTCTTAGGCCAAACAAGTAGAGAAATAGCAGCTTGAGCAGCTCCTAGCGCAATAAAACAAATGACGAAAGATTTTTAAAATACGGTCAGATTGGTGCTTCTGTATAGAACACAGAGGGCCTATTACGCAATAAGCGTACGATATTCGTTCCATTCCGAGATATTCATGTATAAGGTTCAAAATTAAGTAGGTACCTAAGTAAATCGATCAACGAACATCGTCCGGCTATCGTTTTTTTTTGTAATAGGCCCTCGGACTTCATATTTCGTGAAGCTTGATGTTCTAGTAGCTAGACAACAAATAATAGCAGCTATTGTTATTTTCTATATACTGTCTCTGTTTTTTTTGTTTTACAAAATGGAAAATAAAAGGAAAAACTGATTAATTTGGTGATAGAGCCCGTAAAAATTAAATAAAGTTGTGCACTTTAGTTTATTAAACATTTTTTTAATATTTAGGTTAAATAAACCGTATTAAATGTTACTATCGACAAAATAATTATCAAACAATAGTATTAATATACTTAGATATTACTGTGCTAGAAATTTCTCGCCTGAGATTTCTAGTAAAATAATCTGATGGCGAGTCAAATTTTGTCTAGTATGTATGTTATTTAAAATCATATAAAAACTTTATTTTTTGAGAAACTATTTTTGTAAATGTATTTTTTTGTTTTTTCTTATTGAATAAGTATATATTTTTTTACATTGTAGTTGGCGGTATTATGTTTACATCGTTTTGAAAACCAATTAGTTGAATCTTTTTGAACTTCATTCACGGTTACGTTTGTATATAGTGTGGGATTGTATTATTATATGTTCAAAAATAAATACATTCAAAAAAATATACGCGTTTATTATTTATTCCTAAAATAAGCTACGCTTTTATCGTTCACAGTTTTTGACTAGGAAATAGGTACAAAAATTTTGAAATTTATAAAGAACATGCTTTAAATATGGGTCGATGGCTTTTCTACCATTATTCGAAAGCGTTGTGCGTCTCTGTTAAACAGAGTAAGAAAAAGCGACAATACCATCTTGAGGGCGTTTTTGGTCAAGTGTTGGGACTCTGTTTTTCTGAGCCTATGGGCCAAACGGCATGCTAACATAGCAAAATTTAATGTATGAATTTTATTGTGATGATGTGTATGATTAATTTTAATGTATTTTATTTTATTATTACTTTTATTCTAATCAAATCTGTATTCTAATTTACTAACTTAGTTTTTAAGATAAATTGTTACTAACACTATCTATGGACTTCGTTCCGAAATAAATGAATTATTATTATTATTGTACCTATCTCGGCTTGAAATTCTCGGGACGAAGCCCGGTCCTTTATTATTATTAAATACTCGCAGATAGTTTTTTTATCTAAGCGTGCGTTAAAGTACTAAAATCTACGTAAAGTATAAAGTTAGTACCGAATACATTCACAAAATTTACGACTTTTGCAGCTAAGTTCAGGCACTGATTGTTTAGATAGGTATCACTTTATTAGGCCTTGGCCAAATACTTAAAGGCTTCTTAGTTAAGGTCTTCTTAACTTTAAGGAAGCTTTTAGTTTCATTGAGTTTCTGTCAAATCTGACAACTTTTTTGAATTTTAGGTGGCCTTAACTTTAAGATTCGTTTGAGTATTTGGCCGAGTAATTTATTTAACGTTGGAGTTTTACCACAGAATAACTAATAGTTCATGTTTAGCACTGTCACTCTGCAATCCATTGCGTTACGTTACCGACTGAATTATACAATAAGACTGGTAAAGACCAACTAAACACCTAACATTAAATACAGATTTACATCATTTGTCGACACAATTTGCTGTAAAATTCATTGTCATGGTTTGAATAAATGAACTTCAGCAATTTTCACCTTAATTTAAATAGCTTTGCGGAGATTACTCTTATAATTATGTTATTTTAGTAATTTTTCACCGGAAGGGAAGCGTTGATGATTTTGAAGCGTTAATTGATCTATTTTAAAATTTAGTATAAAATATGGATGGAACTGAAATGTTGATCACATTATCATTTGCCGAGAGAAATGAAGCTACTGGGTTTTGTCCTTGCTTTCCTGGCGTTGGTGTTTGCTGTGGTGGTGAGTGTATCATCATCATCATATCAGCCGCACGACACTCACTGCTGGGTGTAGGCCCCCAAGGATCTCCACGACGATCAGTCCTGCTTGGCCCGCATCCAGCGGCCTCCACCAGATCGTCGTTCCACCTTGTCGAGGGCCTACCCACGGCCACGGAGCGTATCATATATTTTTTTATGCCAAGTGACTGGGATGGAAAAAGAATAATAATAATATTTTCACTCCTCTTGCTCAAAAAGTGCGTCATTGTAACGTACAAGAGTCGAGATAAAATAGCATAATAAGCCCTAGGGGATAAAGTTTTTTCTTTTTTAATGTTTGTCTATTACCAATGAGCGTACTAAAACGAAAAAGTCTTTATTCATAATCACGAATAAAAACTCGCTCGACTTAATACTGGGAGTCTATTACGAAAAGTTTAATGCGATACACGCGGCTGCGTCCGTGCTTCGTTCTGATTGATTCCTATTACAAAGCACTTGCGTATGCGATATTGCAAAGTGATTGCGTAAATTTGACAGTTTCTCTCTAGTGGATCCGTCATTATTCGTTCAATAGACTATGGACTACGATAGCTACATTGAAAATATTTGTAATAACTATAACCGACGAACTGCGGACGACTATCGTGACCAAGTTTCGTAATAGGCCCCCAGTTTCTCATTCTTATTTTTGAAAATGGAACTAAAAGCATCTCTTCGGTGAAATCATAGACTTATTTATACTCTGTGTACAGAGTGAATCGTAGAATGCGTGTTTGTGTTGTTTAGCTGCTACAGCAGAAATTAAAAAAAGGTACCATGGCGCGAAATCTTTAGAATTTTTTTATAATTACAAACCGATTAAATTGTGTGACTGTAATAGGAAAGAAATAATTTTAATCTTCGGCCGTCAAGCACAAATCATTTATTTAAATATTGTACAAAAAGTTTGTGATAGAAAAACGAGTGGATTCGTTTACGAGGGTAAGTAGGTATAAACTATTTAATATTGTATTTTATTTTCTCGCACTCGTAGTGAAAAGTATAGTGTAACACACGACGCTAAAACCCATTGTAACTCGGTTTCTATTTATTCCCTCGCTAAAGCTCGGGAATAAAAATACCTCGTATGCAATGGGTAATTTTAGCGTCTTGTATAACAATCTACTATTTATTGTTTCTGCCGGGATTTGCATTATAACAACATTTTGGATAATTTGCTTTGACCTGATTTTTTTATGTTAAGATGTTTTTTTATTCTATGCTCCATAAACAGAGTAAAAACCATATAAGATCACCTATAAGAACCGATAAGAATACATCTATTTTGTATATGACATCAAATACTGTAATATCTGTGTAAATCTCTGTTTAAATTTCTCAAATCCATCAAGAAATTACAAAATTATTAAAGATTTAAAAAGTGAGTTTAAAAAACACGGCCGGCCCTTGCGGATCATGCGATGACGTCACGTGCCACGATCGCCCGAACAAACACCTGCCGCGCCGCTGAGCGGCGCACGTGGCTGATGACGTCATCAGCCAATCGTGAAGGGAGCGTTTTTGAGAATGCGACACGAAAATCGCTCTATCTTCGTCATTTTTGGTCCAATTTCAATAATTCTTTTACTGAAATAATTTATTTTGATGTGACTGAAACTCTACATATTTAACTAAAAACCTCTTTGATCCTCAATAATTAACTTGACCGGCTTGTAAAAAGATATCTTCTTTTATCTGGGCCTAATGGCCTCTGTATCTCTCTAATAAACTCTACTTCAGCGATTACGAAGATTCAGATGCATCTAGTTTTCTAACTTTTATTGACTGCAGCTCTTATCTTCTTTCAGAGCGGCATGGCCACTGGGGGTACGCAGGGAGGCCTGCGCGAAGGCAAGGACAAGGCGGGCTGCGGGGGCGGTGGGCCGGGACAGGGCCCCCCTCGTCCACCACCCACCAGTAAGTGTTTACCGTCACAGTAACATGTTACACGCATACTGCTAACTGCTGGCATCGCATTACTACAATCTTTCCATCCAACCCCCCTAGCATGACAAAGCGCTCATGGCGGAACTTGACAGACTGATCGTACTCGATCACGTTTGTTAAGCAACGCTCGGTCCGGCCGGGTGTCGGATGGGTGACCGCTAAGTGGCATTACAACCGAGCGCTTCCGTGCTTCGGAGGGTACGTTAAACCGTCGGTCCCGGCTGTTGGCATCTGATAACAGTCGTTAAGCCAAGTTAGAGGCCTTACAGGCGGCTTGATAAACTCTAACACTAGAGGTGGCCACTATTTCTCATTCGATAAGAAGAAGAAGAAGCATGACAATTGAAATGTGATTTAACAATTTATCACGTTTATTTGTCAAAAGACAATACACAAGATTGTGAAGAAGACAAGAATTTGATGATTGTCGACAAAACGCTACATCACACGATATAATTATCGTGTTGGTGGTCTACTTACTTAACCTATACTTTCGCACTTATACAATTACTAAAGATAGTTGTATAATGAGTTATTAGTTAGTAACATTACTCAGTGATAAGTTGGTTTCTTTCTAAAGTCAAAGTTATGTAGTTAGAGTAACAGAAAGTCACCCTATAAAATGTTATCGGATTCGAATTCTATTTTCCAACATGGCTGTCAGTTTTACTAGTTGTTAGCAATAAGTTATAGTGCAAATATTACAATATTATGAATAATAGGAGATTTTTCTTTTCAGATTCCACTGGTTAAGCTTCTACAGAACGAACCCATGCCATCAATAAAGGATTCCGATTTTGTCTTAAAATAAATGTATATACATAATAATTGTAATTTTTTTCATTTTACTTTTTGTAAAAAACCTTTCTGTTCAAAGAATAGATTTAGCAATTTTTAAGGATTTACCTCGAAGCATTTTGTTTTATAAAGGTTTTACATAAGGGTGACATCGAGGTAGCGAAGCTAAGTTCCTAGCGAGCTAAGATCCTCTCAATATGTCCTTTTCTTAGCCCCTTGTCTATCAGTGGTCTCCTGGAAGCCTTTCATTTACATACCCTTGTCTGTCAGCGACCTCGGTCGGTGTTAAATAACATCGGCCTTAGGTTTTCTGAAATAATAGTTTGTGATACTAGGTTGGTAAGGAGGTTTTAAAAAACCTTAACAACCGTGTGCCATACTACGTTTTTCAATACATTAGCGAAAAAAAATTATAGTTAAGTACTACTGACATTGTAATCTATACCTACATTACGCGAATTAAGCAAAAACCGCTAAACTAATTTTGATGGATTTTTCACAATTTAGTACATTGAGGTCTAACTTAAAATCTAAGCTATGTTCATCAAATTAACTCAGCTTGAACTCTCCGTAGTACTTAGCTTTCATACACTAAAGGGGTCATTTTAAACTGGCTGCAATATTTTTCTGCTGTCCACGCGGATGAAGTCGCGGGCGGAAGCTGGTAGAAATTAAAAAAAACGTTCGTAAACAAAAACGCACGGCGCCGGCGTGCGGTAAAATCAACTTTCCGCACGCTGTACTAATCCGTAAACAAAAACGCACGGCGTGCGGTAAAATCAACTTACCGCACGCTCGACTGTCATCGTAAACTTACATTTTCGAGCAACTGTATTGAAAAGTTTATTTATAATCTCCTAGTTTAAAAACACTATTGATAGTATAGTGATAACGCACCTTTTATTCGTCCAAGTAACGCACTATTTTTTTTATTCAATGTCATATCAAACTGCAATAGTCCATGTCACTGCTAGTATAGTTAATGATTCTTCTTTGTTGCGTCAAAAATATACATACAGTGATCGTGTTAAATAAGAATTAAGTGCATAAAAATTGTTACCATTATAAAACACAGTAATAACTATGGCACCGGAAGTGGAATGTCAACTGCGTTTCCTGTGATGATGCTGTGATGTTAGGTATAAATAGGCTTAAACTGAAAGTGTTAGTCAGAGTATTTTCAGGTGCAGAACATGAAACTATTTGGGGCTAGTTTTGACATTACTGGCTTTGGCCTTCGCCATGGCGGTGAGTTATCATTTCAGATATTTCCTACTATAATGTGTTGGCTTCTTCAATTATACCTACTTACTCACAAAAAATGCATACAATACATACCTACTCTACCAATGGGTGATGTGATTGTATGAGAATCTCCTTCGCCTATTTGGAAGAGGGGAATTTTATTTTGTTTGTTCAAGCCTATACCCACTGCTGGTATGGGCCTCCTTCAAGGATCATCTTGATTATTAGGAACTGGCTATCTTACCTCTAATTGCCGGAACACAACCATTTTTAGTCGTCAGACTTAGGTAGGTAAGCTGGTGGTAGATAGCCAGGCGGACTTAAAATAACCCCTACCACCAACCAAACCGAGTACAAATTGTGGCCCCCCTGGAAATCGAACCCGGGACCCCTGCGTCTTACACGGGTAGGCGAACCACTAGACCACAGAGGCGGTTGAAGAACTTCACTTCCATCAGTCCACCTTTGTAAGGGCCTTTCAATAGAGTGCCATCCGGTGCGCGGTCGTTATTCCAGAACCATTCCGTCAGAACGGCTTTTGTTTTATTCTGCCCTCTATTTGAGCAATCCTTCAAGTGAAATCGAAGACTCAGTTCTTCTTCAGTAGTAAAAGTTAAAAAAATACTATATTTTTTTTCAGAGCGGCATGTCCACTGGGAGACTTCGTCACGCTGGTTTCCATGAAGCTAAGGCACAGGCCCCTCTCCAAGGGGGTATGGAGGGGCCTCCAGAAGGACCCCCAGATGGTCCTCCCCCACCCCCACCCACAAGTATGTGATTATAACATAGAGTCTTAGTATAGCGGCAACAGAAATACATCATTTCTGTTAAAATTTTAACTGTCTAGCTATCACGGTTCATGAAGATACAGCCTGGTGAAAGACAGACAGACAGACAGACGGACAGCGGAGTCTTAGTAATAGGGTCCCGTTTTTACACTTTGGGTAGGGAACCCTAAAAATGGAACAGAAGTTCTATGATTTATAGATTTCGATTCCCAAAAGCTGTACCTACTTTTTAGAAAGTTCAATAATTCACTCTAGATCGAATTCATTTACTTACATTATTATTATTAAAAAAAGGTCAGTCCTAGATGGCCTCTCACTGTATTTTTTTCTAATTCCAGATTGGACACGTTGAAATTGGAACAACGCGCTGACTAACTTGTTTTAATTATAATTAAATACCTACATTACAATAAACTTTATATTATTTTTCTCTTCCAAGTATTAGTTGAGTTTCGTCTCTACATCGCAAAATGAAAAAAAATGAGTTACGTCGTATTTACAAAGAAATAAAAACATTGTTTTATAAATAATATAAAAAATATATTTCTTGTTATAATTTTTATCAAAACATTGGAGAATTTTGAGTACAAAATTTATAAAAATGTAAAAAAATAAATTGTTAAGACTAGTCAAGTTAAATAATCATGGCTAACTGAAGATTAAGTGTAGAAAGTATTCTTTTAATTTTTGGAATGCAAATTTAAACCAATGTTTAATCCCAAACTTATTAAAACTTGTACCTAAGTAGTGATATAAATGAGAATTTTGGCACAGCAAGATCGCTCGTCATCATTATAAAAATAGCAAAATATAAGAAGTAACAGATAATACCTATCTAAATAAATCTAAAGAAACAAGAAGATTCGAATTACAACCAGCTCCGCACTTTTCCTAGCTTTGTCCTTTTCCGTCGCAAAGAAATCTTGTTAGCCAGAGTGAGAAGACTGAATCGGCCGAATGGTTTTCTCCCTCTAGTGAATAGTAATTTTGAGAGACGGAAAAAGATACGCTATAAAAAAGGCGGTAATGTAACTAAAACCTCAAAGTCAAACCTAAAAACTAGTTTCGAATTTGAGTACATTTATTTCCTTCCGTTCCGTACAAATACTATGAGAACGAATACTTATAATAGTTTATTGTTAGTTATAATTATAAGTCAGATTGAATTACATAACGATGCCTTGATGTTACAAGTGATTGCATATATGGTGCACTAATTAATCTCAAATGACATAACAACTTTGCATAACTTTGTACACAGTTCAAGTCGAGTCGTTGTAGTTTTTTCTTAGGTAAATATTAGATAAATGGTAGAGAAACTTTGTGAGTTTATAAAATTTCAAACATGTCAAATAGTAACTGAACAATATTCGTTAGTTAATATTATTACGATCCAAGCACTATGAGCCATTGTTCTAATTGAACGCGACTATGCTATTGATAATATCTCCAAAGATCGCACGAATTTAGTTCATAGTGATAATCCCACAAACGTATTCGTCGATAGCAACCGTGCAACATCATCCATTGCACGAACTAAATTCGAGCAAACTAGCTTTGCTCGTATACACTTTTAAACTTTTGCGTTGCATTTTATTAGATTAGGAACACAGGTATTAAACGCGTTTAAACTAAACATAGGTGTTGAACACCTACCTTTTCCCGACGTTTCAACCGAGTTGCATCGGCCGTGGTCACGGGCTGACTGGAGCTGGCGGTAGGTAGGTTCAACACCTATGTTTAGTTTAAACGCGTTTAATACATGTGTTCCTAATCTAATAGCAATGTTCGTAATCTCGTTCTTTTAGTAGGTACGACGCCATTTCAGTTTCTATTATGCGTCAATTAAATTCCTGTAGTATTTTTAATAGTATTTGTTTTATTCTTTGGAGCGATCAGTGGCCTAGTTCTTGCAACTGCTGTTTTTCGTCTTCTTCTCTCTGTAGTGACTCTCTCTCTGCCGCGATCCTGGCGTGCTGTTCTGCGATAACTTTGAACAGTTGCGCGTGCTTCGCTGCTGCTGCTACTACAGCTGCTGACTGCCGGGGCACAGATGTTTCTGGAAATGTAAACGCAGCAATCAGAATTATCGAAATAATAACATAATAGTTGGACCATGACGCAACGTGATCGAGAAACGCTGGAAGCTTTCGTGTTGTTGGCGTAGAATGAAAATAATTAGCTGGGCAGAGAAAAGGAGCAACGAGGTGTTGAGAATGGTGGGAGAAGAGAAAACTTTGTTGAAGACGCTAGAAAGAAGAAGAGGAAAGATGTTGGAACATCTGATACGACACGACAAATTCATCAGATCCATTATTGAAGGAAAAGTGAAAGGCAAGAGGCAGAAGGAGAGGCCTCGAAGAATATATGTAGCAAATAAGGGAGACGATAGATGTCGCGTTGTATCATGAGATTAAGAGGATGACAATGCGTAGGGAGGAGTGGGGAAGACTTCACCGACAAGAGCACTGCTCTTAAATTAAATAAAGAATCAGTGGTCATTTAAAGGAAGGTAATTGAGCTAGCTCTGAAGAAGCCTCATTGTCTTCATCTAACGGGTGTAACAAGACACTCAACGAAGCCGAAGTCCACGCATTCCGCCCATCATCAGGATCATTTTTGTCTTTTGGACTATACCTGGGAAACCAATAGCTACGAAGTTATTGAAGGTCAAAGTCAACATTTTTTTTTTCAAAATTTTTATGAAAGCTTATTTTATTCGTTATTTCCTAATTTTTGTCTACAGAAACATTATCAAAATTTTATGTATTTCGTAAAAAGCAATGGCTTCAAAACGTCATCACTCAATGTATTTTATAACCACGCACATAAACATTGCCTTTCAACTCGGCCGCACGCAACTGTGTAGCATTCACTCGCAGGCGCGGTCTTTTGTACGCGTTACATTGCGTGGTAATGTATGCAATTATTTTTTAACACCAAAAATCAAAATCGTTTCCCAGCAATAATTTTGAACAGAAATGGTCCTGATGATGGGCAGAATGCGTAGACCTCGGCTTCGTTGAGGGTCTTGTTACACCCGGTATACAATAATAAGTAAGCTTAAGTAAGCTTAGGTGGAGACTCGGCCAAATCCAGCTGGGCCACTATTTTGATTAGATTTTTTTAGTCACAGTTTTAATCTAAAAAAAATCTTTTTTACTTATTTAAAATACTGACAACCAATAGGTACTTATCGGAGAAGAATAGGTTAGAACTGTGACAGTTATATTATAACCTATTGTTTTTCTTTATTTTATTTTGCTGGTCACTAACAAAATAAAATAAAATTTGTGACTGTGCTTGATTGTTTTGTGACGGTTTTAATTTAAAGTTACCATAACTACCACATCTGAAAGTTTCAGGCTGGGACAGAAAATCACCCACCTGAGAAGTATCTGGTGGCGAGTCGAATTTTTCTAGTATATTATTTGAAATTAATCAAAACTAATTTATTTAGAGCTTTTCGAGTTAAGTTGCAGGCGTTAACACCTGCCAACCACCGCCAGCCCACGACGGAAAGCCTCAGCGGGGGACTTTAATGAAGACGTAATAATACGACGATGGCGACTTACCATGATTGGTGCACTACTACACTGAGAAAAATGTCATTTTGGGGTAATCTTAAAATATCGTGGCGTACGTTTAAATTAAGTGCGTTGTCCTAAAATAAGGAAATAATAGGTTTATATTACGCTATCTTGAAACGTGTTATGATGTAGTCGAATTATATGGTTAAATAAGGCAATATTATGACACTTATCATCGTAAAAATTGGTCATCATAAATAATATTATCTTCTTAATATTATAACACTATGTAATAGAAAATAGCCCACTGTCCTATAAATATGTATGATAATCTATAAATAAGATTATAATTCTAAATCACAATGAAAGTGCCACCTTCCATAAAAAGATGTCATAGTATTTGAGAAGAAGCATCTCTAGAATACGGTGACGTCCCCTTATAGTAGTATGATAAAATTATGTGCTAGTTCCTTTTATTTTGAGATTACCTTCACTTAAAATATAAGGAATTGGCATCAAAATTTAAAATGAATCCTACAAAAATACGATTACAGAAACTTATATAAGAGTTTTGGCCAAAATATTATATCGTAAAAATTGGTCATCAAAAATAATATTATCTTCTTAATATTATAACATTATGTAATAGAAAATAGCCCACTGTCCTATAAATATGTATGATAATCTATAAATAACATTATAATTCTAAATCACAATGAAAGTGCCACCTTCCATAAAAAGTTGTCATAGTTTTTGAGAAGAAGCATCTAGAATACGATGACGTCCCCTTATAGTATCAAAATTAAAATGAATCCTACAAAAATACGATTACAGAAACTTATTTAAGAGTTTGCATCAATTTTTGTATGATTCCTAAAAAATACGATGACAGCACGTAAATTCGCCGTTCATTACTCATCGACTTGTCGTTCGTTTTGTATATTCTCTCCATTCAGTCAGTCGAAGTCGCAGAGTCGCAAGGACAGTTTTTAGCGTGTACAGAATTAATTTATATTTGACTATTTTTTTAAATGTGAGTGAGTGCAAAGTGCAATACTTATGGATAAAGCAACTCATGACTTGCTAAAATAATGGAATCTAGCTCAATACTTATATACAACGTTTTGAAGGTAAGTTGCCAAGCCTATGTTGTGCGCGTGCGCGTGCACACTTTATTGGGGGGGGAAGAAAATTAACTTTTTATACAAAACGTATCATTTTGGAGGACAAAAAAACGTACCTATTTGGGGTAAATTTTAAGTATCTCTTCTTAAAGTGTACTTATCATTTGAAGGAAAAAATCAAATGATCATTATTATTGCCATTGAAATGGACCTAAAACATTGAATTCTTATCACAAATTACATGTTTGATTTTAGCTTAAAATCCGGCGGTCTCGACAGCTTCGAAGCTTCATCTGACACCATTTAAAAGCTGCCCGGCAGAAGCTGAACACCACAAAGCACAAGTTTCTTCGCAAAAAAATAACAGACACACTAGCAGTTTGTGACGGTAAGGATTTATGTAATTATTCTGGTCTGTCCTCGTTTGACAAAAAAATAAATTAATAATAATGTGTAGTATTATATACAATAAGCATTTTTTTTCAAATACAAAACCAGAGACTAAATTTCATTGCTGTCATATTACTCCTCGGTTGCTTATTTAACATACCTCCTGCGGCTCCTGCCCGTCGCTCCAGGAAAGATTGGCAAACATCACGAGCAGAAATATTGGAAGGATTTGACGGAGACGGTGGGTGTAACCCACAGTATCTTGCAGAATGCTGGGTGGTTCTTATCTTAAGTCATTGAAAGCGAATCATGATTTTACTTATTAAATTATTTTGCATATTTTATGGATTTTCCTAAAGATTGTTCTTAGTGTCATGAGTATAATTAGGTACGTAAGTAAGTTGTGAAATGCTAAATAGGTATTTATTTTTAACTATGTAAATTATTTTTGACTGACAAATACTGTGATTGTTATAAGCATAAAGGTACGGGATTATAAGCATAGTGTATTAAGCCGAAAGGGGGGCATTGTACTCATCCATTAAATAACTTTTACTATCGGGTAAACTCTGAAATCGAAAAAAACTGCTGCTACTTAAGGCGGTTGTATGACCGAAAGTGGCGCCCTCAGAGGTTTTTATTTAATAAGTTATTAATAGAAAATTATTTTAATAATGTTTATCGTGGAGATTTTAGGGCCCTTGGTCTAGTATTTTTAGAAGGTATCACTACATGCCCTCGTAGTCATTCGTAGAAGTAGATAGCAAATGTGTCAAAAACGGCCACTTTTAGCAGTTTTGCTATCTACTTCTAGCAGTGACTACGAGGGAATGTAACGATACCGTCTAAAAATACTAGACTGTGGGCCCTAAAATCTCCACGATAAATATTTTTAAAATTGTGTATTATAATTATAATATTAAATATAATTCACCGCTGCACCACTTTCGCTCAGGGTACCACCTTAAGTAAATTTCGTCGAATTATGTTGTGCCCAAAGTAAAAGTTGTTCACCATAATGATAAGCCTGTGTTATTATAATTAAGTACTATTATGTGCTCAATTTGCGAATAGGTAGGTACATTATTTTTGGTGTCTTTTTTTCTGTTGTACATTACATTTATTAATAAATAATTACTTATATAAAAGTAAAAAAATAATATTGTAAAAATTAACGTTACTTACTTTCAAATAGAAATATTGATATTGCAATAATTAAAGTTACTTTCAAAAATAAATAAAATTACTCTTGATTACTATTTCTGTTTTTTTATACACGTGTCTTCCTGTTCTCTTTAAGTTTTTAATGCAATTGCATATTGCCAAGTTATGAAGGTACCTATTACTTTTTCTATATTTCACATGCTTTAAATTGTTATTTTTTACTTATGCGCGATCCTCTTTTTTATATTTTAGGAATGTGAATTAGGTAAGAAAGAAGTAGTAGGTACAGTCGTCTTTAGATATATTGTAGCAAATAAGGTGACTCATATCCTTAGTTAAGTCCAACCAATTAAAATAGACTTTTCTTGTGTTTTGGGTAAGATCCTAAAATTTAGCAACGATTTCCTCATATCTCCGGTTATATTACGTACCTACTATTTATTATTAGGTACATCCTCTTACCTTGGGTTATCCTAGTACAGGCGCCATCAGATATACTGTAGCAGAAAAGGTGATCAAATACTTCTGAACAGTTTAAAATATCAATAAATTCCATACACTTCGTTTACACTTTGTATGGAATTTATTGATATTTAAACTGTTCAGAAGTATTTGATCACCTTTTCTGCTACAGTATATCTGATGGCGACTGTACTAGGATAACCCAAGGCAAGAGGATGTAATAATAAATAGCACGTAAAGTAATAGGATATAACCGGAGATATGAGGAAATCGTTGCTAAATAGTAGGATTTAACCCGAAATGCGAGAAAAGTATATTTTAATTAGTAGGACTTCACTAAGGATATTAGGAAGTCACCGATAAATAGTAGGAAACAACCGAATATATGAGGAAATAATTTCTAAATAGTAGGAAAAATATTAGGACCTAACTGGAGATATGAGGAAGTCATCAATAAATAGTACGAAAAATAATAGGACATAACTTGAGATATAATGAAAGAATATTATATTTTTTGACGTAAGAGGATGTCATCGAGAAATAGTAGGAAAAATAATAGGATATAACTCGATGTACAATGACAGTAACCATAAGTAGTAGGAACGAGCATATAATATTTTATATTGTAGGACGAGCATACAATATAAAAAATATTGTATGCTCGTCCTACCAAAGGTATGGTGACATGTCATCTTAAATACCGTTATCATCAGCAACAGTAGTATCATCGTACTTTTTGGTGATATCAGTATACTCCGTGCTTAAGGTGAATCCATCTTATTTTAATCTGAATTCACGTCATTTATGATGGGCATTTTTCTCAGTGTAACTGACGTGGGGCGCATCATTGCACAAAGGAAGTGGTGATGGGCCGGTCACATACCTATGTCGCAGAACCGATGACCGGTGGAGAAGAAAGCTGGAGTGGAGACCAAAGACTGGTACCAGAAGCGTTGGCCGCCAAAAAGCCAGATGATCAGACGACATCACCAAAGCAGCGGGAAAAAATTGGATGAGAAAAGGACAAGCAAGACCGAAGGGGATGGCGTGCAAATGTGGAGGCCTACACTCAGCAGTGGGTGACGAGGCTGAAGAAGGAAGGAAGGACTTACCATCAGGATGTGGATGTTCATAGTGCTGCTGTGCGATCTGGGCGTACAGCTGGTAGTGCTTGTCCTTCGCCCGGGCGACTGCCTCCGAGTCGGTCGGGTGGTCGGGTGGGGCGTCGTTCAGGATCGGGTGGAATCCTTCGCTGTCGGCCACGTAGTCTACTTGGCGTAGCTTCTGACGAGGGTCCAGGTAGGAGAACGTGCCTGGAATGTTGGAATTTGGTTTGAGCTCACACTGAATAACAATACATTTTTATAAAAATCAATGGGTACCTACACTACAGTCGAATTTATAGATGTCGACAGTATACGTAAAAAAAGTTTATTGATAGATAGAGATTGTATTGCTATAGAATGTTTTGTTCACGTATTGGATTGATACTGACAAAACTTTATAACACTAAAAAGCTGTGCATTATAACTATACATTATTATACTTATTACTACATTGTTGTAACTTTTTCCTGACACCATCCAAAATGAGTAAGATAAGACTACATTGCATTGGCTCAAACTCTTTAAACACCCCCTTTATGGAAAATTGGACTTCACGAACATTAAGCATTCATGGGCCTAAGCATAATTTTAAAGTTAAGAGGATTGTCAACCACGTGGTCTCCATATAAACTGCGATAACGTTTTCCACCCTCTAAACCTTAACCTACAGTAATTAATTTTTGGTATTTTTTTTAAATGCCTAAATACTAGGGCTGTACGTTTTGATTTTTTAAATATCTATAATAGATTTCGAAATATTTGCATTTTAGTGATTTCATACAAAACACAGAAGTGCCAATATTTTCAAATCTACAATGAATATTTTAAAAATCAAAACCCTAGTTTTTAGGCATTTCAAAAACATACCAAAAATTCATTGCTGTAGGTTAAGGTTTAGAGGGTGGGAAACGTTATCGCCGTTTGTATGGAGACCACGTGGTTGACAATCCTCTTAAAAGTTGACAGATTTGTCAGAAACTCTATGAAACTGACAGCTTCCTTAAAGTTAAGGAGACCTTAACTAAAGATTTTAGCTCGGAAGCCTTTGAGTATTCCGATAGCTCTATGTATTTATTTAAAACTTACCTCTGACAACACCGCTGCCATCACTGACTTCGGCGTGATGACGATCCGCGTGGCCAGGATATCGGCCGGCCGTGTACGAGAACGCGTAGGGCTTCGGCGGCGGCTCCGGGGTGCTTCGCTCAAGGTCCAGGTGTGACACATCGCAGCTGGCCAGCGCCGCGCTCGCCAGGAGGAGCAGCGAGTGGAACAGCATCTGGAAATCATAGCACATCATTATTATCTGCTCTTATCCCAATTTGTTTGGGGTTATAGAAGTGCGTCCGTCTCTTCCATTTCTACCACTCGTCACACGATAAAATTATAGAGTATCGAGCAGTCAAGAAAGCGTATTTGGGTCAACCGATAGGACGCCGTCCAGTAGGGCATCTGGGAAATGAGGCATGGAGTCGCCCTGAGCATCTAAAATATCTCTTAAGCAATGGACACTTCATCCCTCAAGAAATATTTTCATACTCCATCATGGAGTCGCGAAGAACTTGAAGGCGCTAAATGTACCCAATGGTCAAACTGACACAAAACCGAGTGAAATGGATCCACATAGGGTTGCTGAGCCAGCGTAGTAAATATTTTCACGTTCTTTTGATGTGTACATTATTATTTGAGTGTTAGGGGCTATGCAGCTCAAGATGAAGCTGTAGTCACTGCGACCTAAAAGAACTATTGTAACTCGCCACCTAGTTATAGTAACTCCTTGCTGTGTACATAGTATTTGCTGTATGCTGGTCTGTGTGTGTACAATAACCACGATAGAGGGAGCCAGCATTGTCGTAAAGCTGCCTAACATAATATTAATCTATGCTGCCTAAATAATTAGCCAGAAGAGTCGGAACCCATCGCGTATTTCCGTGCACGCACACATCAGACATTAGTAGTGTCAAACCGAACTAGCAAGTTTTGTAGCACCTTCCTCGATTATTATTTATTACGTATATGTACTGATGGACAGTTGTAAAAAATTACAGCTATCAGTAAACTACAAAAAAAATATGTCTGTTATATTTAACCGGAAACATCATGGTTAACCATAAAAATATGTTTCTAATAAAATCGTGACCGTTCAAATTAGTTTTGAGTATCGTTTACACTTATGATGAGGTCATCAAAACAAATACCTGATCTTCTTGCCGACTATAACCGCCTCTGTGTCGGTTTGTTTGGTGGTAGGACTTATTTCAAGTCCGCCTGGCTGCTACCACCATCTTACCTAAGTCTGACGCCATAACAACAATTTAAAAATGGTTGTGTTCCGGCAGTTAGAGGTAAGATAGCCGTTCCTCAGTAATGAGGATTCCGGGTGTAGTGCGCTTTCACCTTCGGCCTTATCGTCACTGCATCAGTTGAGGTGAAGGCCAAGAACTATTCCGTTGTGCATAAAAAATGTAACTGTATTTTTCAATTGTTTTTGAGTATGTAACAGAAGAATTATGTATTTTATATTTAAATGCCATACTTTTCCTAACTCATGTGGATCTGTAAAGAGTGCTCCACACAATGAAATTATTGCATTAGTGGAAATAAAAATGTATTCCAATGACCAATGACTAATGAATGATTTCAGTCAGATGACATTTGCAAATTAATTTTAACGTCTTAATAACAAAGCAACTACGCAACCTTTGACCTGTCTTAGTTCTCATGCACTGCTTTTATTAATATTTCATCAATAACTGACTTACAAAAGCGCTATAGAGAATAGAAAACATAAAACGCTATCTGATCTTCTTTTGTTTTGTCAATGATATAATAATATTAGGTAAGTCACGTCCATTTTGAAGCGAGTAAATCTAAAATAATAATTGTTCTAATTTCACGGCAAGTATCCTGAGATGACCCTACTTAGATTAAAACAACGAAGAAACAATTTCATCCTTTTAATTTAATTATGCCAGAAACCGAGCATATTATTATATTTAACGTCAATATGACAATATCATAATTATCACACCTTCCGAGACTTGAGATTGCGACACAACGAAATCGAAAGTACAACGTATTGGTTATAGGGAACGAAAGTAAACCCACTATTTTGTACACAATGGAAGTCAAAGTCAATCTTCGATCATAGATGATCGAAAGTAATAACTTAAAAAAGTTGTCGAGCAACACCGAATGTACAATAAAAGTGTTAGGTACTTTTGAATTCATCGATGTGTACAATGTAGGGGTCAAAAGAAGCGCTTATCAGAGATCTAAGTGTTATAAAGTGACTTAACTTCAAGCCTGAGAACAGGTCGGCGGAGTGACCTTTAGATTGCGTCATGAGGGATCCGCGTTAGAAGAGGCTATACAGAGCTCGAGATCAAACCTATTCTGTAAAAATATTACTCGAATTCGAACTCACATATCCTTGACTGCCAAAAGTTTGAAAAACCATTACCTAATTATATCTACGAGTAAGATACATAATAAATAAAATCATTAAGGCGAGGCCAGTTCACGAAATTTACTCTTTCACTATGTCTTTAGAATAAGGTTGAATATTGCATAACTTTAATTGACGCTTCGCCAGAAATTTGACGAATTTTAGTACATTTTTATTGATTTCTGAAATACTGGATCATTTATTAAAAATGTACTCGGTTATTGTGTTAGATCGATAAAAAAGCTATCCTTTTTGCATAAAAAATCATATCACTGTCGTTGAAAATTACGAAATCTGACGATTTGAAATTTATTTTTATAAGTTTTTATGGTGTGATTCAGGATTTTTTTACAGAGTTACCATGCCATTTTTCAGAATTCTGTTCGGTTAATTTGCTTCTTTGTTTCTTTTTCAGTCTACAGTAATTTTTGTGAAGTAGAATTTAGAACATCAGTTCTTCACATTGGATGTTCAAAAATCAGACTTTTCATCAGATCGTGAACTGGCCTCGCCGTAAGTATTTGTCGGTCGCAAAAAAATAGTTTAAAAGAGAATATGTTAAAAAAATTATAAAAAAAATTTTTTTTTGTTTGTTTTTTTTAAGTGTACCTACAGGAACCACAATAATGAAGGAAGTTTTAGTTAAAGATAATATTTGTAACTTCTTACTGTTTATTTTTAAACCTAAGCACCTACCATACTTTTTCGTTGCGTACCTATTTGGTTCAATCGATTCGGTGTTATTGATTGATATGATTTTAGAAAACATTTTTTCTTGAAAAAAAAACAACTTAGTAAGGCCAGGATTTTATTAAGTAGGGGTCTATTAAAAGTGCTACTATAAAATATGAAATCTAATAATCTTGAGTTTTAGTTGACAGACAGGGACCTACCTACATTAAGTTCTTGGAACATTTTCAATTTCTTGAAAACCCCGTCCTGTCTTTTGAGAAATACTCGTTACAAAACAAAATAGGTATACATAAATCTTTTGAAATAGTGAGTGCAATGCAATAGACTCTTCAACAAAAAACTGCTTTATTGAATAAGGTAATTTTCAGACCAGTTTAATATTCAATATTCAATCATTATAACAGCCTAGTAAAACACGCCACTAGAACCGGTAGCGCTCGTGAATCGTGATTAACTCATCACTAAGAACTTCAGTCGATGCTCGGTTTAGTCGAACGATTTAAAATATTTATCGAATGCGTATTATTTACTAAATATGCAAAAAAATCGACTCGCATTCGGTAGCTCATTTGGAAGAGCATTGGACCGGATTTCCAAAGGATTGGAATGATCTGGTGCGAGTCGATTTTTTTCTAGTAATTATTTAGTATCTATTGTATAAAAATAGCATTGTGAATGCTAAAATCTCAAAATATTAGGTTTATAGACATTTATTCTCATACAAACACTAATGTTCACTTATAATGAGATACAAAAGATACTTAATTAATACTAACATCGTGCCTCTGGCGCGTCGGTATCAAACAAAACATAAAATTATTCGTAATATGAATAGGTAGTTATAGCACAGAATAGATAATAGTACTAGCGTACAGAAGTTGCACTCTGCTAAATCGTTTAAATAAATTGCGACTCTTGCTCCGACACAATAAGGTGCAATTCAGGTCGCACAGCGCTCCCTTCGCTCTAAATTCACTTAGTAGTTGCCTCTCTTTCCATCGCGTAGGTCTTATCTTTTCTGATGTATGAAATTCGTCCTCTCGGAGGACGCCGAGCGGTTCAGACTCGCGCGCGGAGTGACAGAGCCCTGGTTATAGTTACAATTACAACAAATATTTAAACAAGTTACCTATGCAAATATTTTGGGTAAGTATGTAATGTAGGTACAAAATTGTATAACATAAGTTTATTACCGTCAGCGTTAAATAGAAAAAAGAAAGTCAAAGCGCCCATGGAAGAGTGACGAGTTAATATATATTAGACTATTTTGTTTGCCGTGCCAATATGCATAAATAGTTTGGCTTCAGACTTTATGCGCATATTTTATAATGAACTTAAACACTTTAACGAATACTAATGCAATTTTATTAAACATAAACTACGCGGCATTTTGCCTTACGTTACGATGTTTGTAATCCGCTTAAGATCATTATTACTTATTTGCAAACTAACATATCGTGTTGCTTCTTATTAGGTACCGGTTAGAACCTTTGTTTATGTCATTCTTATTTATAAACATAAGTATTCTTGGAACAAAACAAGGAAAATTGAATTTAGTTGCATTCTTTATTTTGTCGATCGAGAATTGATCAAGCACGAAGTAATTTTCAACGATAAAACCAAAACTAAATCGTTACCGTTTCAGTTTCGTTACAGAAAACTACTAGCTTTAGTTTTGTTAAAATTGTTGAATACTCTGCCTAAGGAGTCTAGGACTACAATCTGGGACACTTTAAGTGAAAATTATGAAGTTAAACCATATTTTTTAGGTAAATATATACACTAAAGTATCAGTATCAATATCGCTCAACTAAAACTCGACCGACGTATTACGGAATTATTAAACTAGCAATACACTTGTTTACTTTCACTCGTTGAGTGCAAGTGTCTCGTCAATCCTGACCTTGACCTGCAATACCTACTATCATAGCGAGTTGCCGTCACAAATTAGTACATGGTTCCATGATTGTACAACGTTGGAGAATTTGGCGCTACCTTGTCACATTAAACGTGTGATGTTTGTTTTATTTGTATTATTTTGTATGTTAGAAGTCTTCGTCTTATCGAATGAGGATAGTGGCCACCTCTACCTGCCTAGCATGACAGATTTATATCGCGTGATATAGCATTTTATCGACACTCAACTGTCAAATTCTTTTGTCTTTTTGACAGATAAACGTGATAAAACGCTATATCACGCGATATAAATCGGTCATGCTAGGCAGGCTGGTGTTAGAGTTTATCAAGCCGCCAATAAGGCCTCTAACTTGGCTTAATGACTCTTAACAATTGACAACAGCCGGGACCGACGGTTCAACGTGCCCTCTGAAGCACGGAAGCGCTCAGTTGTAATGCCTCTTTACGGTCACCCATCCGACACCTGACCGAGCGTTGCTTAACAAACGTGATCGAGTACAATCAGTCAATCAAGTTCCACCACGAGCGCTTCAATGTTAGAAGTGGGAGTAATTGAGTTACCTATACATATAGCTTTTTGTATAATGCTTACAGTACAGTAACGTACAATGCGATTAGTTTAACAATGTAAGTACTCGTACAACAGAAGTGACCAACTTCATAGTGCTTGCGGTACAAAATGAAGTATTAATCCGTAAAGTTTTCTCTTTGCCATACAACCTCGAGTGAAGTAGCACCGGATCACTGACTTTTGTCAATTTAATCGTATTGTATAGCTTATAAATGCCTAGAAATATGAAAAGATACAACTTTTTGTTGAACTATAAGGTAGCTGCTTTAAGTTAATCAAACGGTATGTGTGGTAGTTTGATAATAATTAACGCGTTCAGCCAACTATTTAAAAGTGAAGCAATCTTCGTAAAGGCAGGCCTTCACGTGGGTAACTGAAATTTATGTTGACCTGCTATTCAGTATCAAATGCTTAGCTTACACGCTATAGCAAGCCCACCCCAGAAAAAAATCGGATAATATTATTTTTCTATTGCCCTTCAAAACTTAGGAACTAGGGGAACTAGGGACTAGGGGCCAGGCCCTCCCCTGCAAATTATCTCTTTATGTAGATACGCCAATGGTTTCTGGCTGCTCTGACTCACGCCGTGGGTTGTCATGACAACTGCATTCACAAGAGAACAATGGTACGAATAATTATCACTCATCTTCGGTATGTGTGGATGAATCAATCAGATCTTAAAAGGCAACCATTTGCCCACATAGCATCTCGGAAATATCATATCATAACGCCCAGTATCATTATTAGTAACAAAAATCGGTCAAGTACAGTTGTGTTATGAAAACATTCGTCATCATAGCTCTATTAAGGGGCGGGGCTTATTTGAATAAATATTAAATTATTATTAATATTATGGCTTCGTATGTCATGATGAGCTTGGTAGAATATACTCATCACAGATTTCTAAATTGTAGCAGGCTAATCTGACACTAACTCCCACAAATTCTTGCACACACACACACACGCACGCACACACACACGCACACACACACGCGCACACACACACACGCACACATAGTGTAATAATATAAGATAAGTTTACTTGTTTGTTATCTAAGGAAGGAAGAGCGGTGTCCCACAAATACAGGCTTTCAGCTTAAATGGTGTCCCCAACTTATTTCAAAAATTGTATTAGGTTTAAAAGAAAAATAAACTCATTTTATTTTATATTTATTTATTAAATAAATAAATTCAATCTTACTAATTGTAGCAATATTTAGTCCCAAACTTAACAGTTCGAGTTTAGTGGCGATGGTTCCGTACAAGCCAATTTCCATCGGTTTCCCTTATAGAAATCCCACCCCACCAATCCACTGTGCAGATCATAACATTTTTACAGAACGGCTTACTTTCGCCATAATTTTACCCCTCGTCACTATTAACTGCATAGACTTAATAACTGAAGAACATTGCGGTTTGAAAAATCTAAGGCTTGAGAACAAAATAATGCCATAGGATTTGGTACTTTGAAAAAGAATATTAGTCCAGGAATTGAACTCGGAGATCTCAGGAGACCTCGGAGTTGAAAATAGACTCGCGTTGATGTCTAATCTAATGCAATATGTTGGTTACATACAATCAAAAAAGTGACGTACAGATTTTTTTACATTAACGTATTTTTATGTATTTACAAAAAAAAATTGCTAGGAAATAATATGATCAAAGTTTGCAATAATTATCATCTTTCAATAGCTGTTAATTTAATTTAATTAACAACTAGCTGTTAACTAAGGGTAGTTTGGATGTTTTTACTCAATCACGCGAAACTTTGAAAACTAAAACATATTTTATGCCGGCCAAAGGTTCCCTACAGATTTTCCGAAAATCCACACAGAGGAAGGGGGGCGGAAGTTAGTATATGAAGATGAGTGATAATTATTATTCGATAAATAGAAGATTTATAAAGATAAATAATTAATCCAAATCTTGATCATAATTTTCTAAACAAAAATATTTGTAAATACATAAAAATACGTTAAATAAAAAAAATCTGTATATCACTTTTTTGTTTGTATGTAACCACATATTGCAGTAGATTAGACATCAACGCGAGTCGATTTTCAACTCCGAGGTCTCCTGAGATCTCCGAGTTCAATTCCTGGACTAATATTCTTTTTCGATGAACTAAATCCTTATTTTGTTCTCAAATAAGGGAAATTAGATTTTCTATAGAGAATTATTATTATTCTATCGAGTACTTTAACGCGCGTTTTTTCTCACGATAGCTGTTCGTGCTAAGGGTGCTGCTGTTCGGCTGTCTGTCTGTTTTCCACTGGTCGCTTTTCTCAACCGATTCTCGTGAAATTTTGTGAGAAGGTTCGATATTTATATGGAATTTATTGGTATAAATTTCTCGTTTTTTTAAATGGCAGAGATATGGGGAATAACTTATTTCAGCCATTTAAAAAATGTAACAAACACGAGGTATAGAGCCACTAGTATTGAGTAGGATTAATTTTAACGTCAAATAAATTGACATCTAGAAATCTCTGTAAACAGAAAACGTGACATTTTTGCTTACCGCTGACGGGCGCTATTTTGTAGCTGCGATAAGCGCGGCGTTAATCGCGGCGATATCGCTGCGATAAACGCGGCGATAATCGCGGCGACAATCACGGCGCTTTTTAGTCGCTGACGTAGGTTAACCCTAAAAGGCACCCGGTAATAATATTATAGAACAATCACTTTTATTATTGCTAAGCTCTATAAAATAAAGTTTATGATTTATTTATGACAGTAATTATATACTTTTCACAAATGAAGCAAACAATGTATACGATTCAAATTGTCTTCAGTACCCTTAGCACGAACAGCTGTCGAGAAAAAAAACGCACGTAAAATTACTCGATAGACAATTCTCTATGGAAAATTTCATTTCGCTTATCGGCGATAGATGGCGTTGTACAAATTTCCAATACAAAATTTATCTATCGAATGATTATTTTTTGATAGCTGTTCGTGCTAAGGGTACAGATCCTTTTATCGTCAAAATAGTGTGAAGAACAAAAATTCTGCATTTACTTTATATGCGCAAATTCAAGAATTATATAAATTGGTAAGCATATCATGTAATAATAATTCTCTTACTTTTTATTGCAAACTCTACCATTACAAAAATAATTATGTCAGCCAGCGAAAAAAATTGTGGTGTCTTTTAGGGTTAAAGCCGCTTGTCACTCTTGTCAGTGTCATTTCGTGGGCGATTAGTCGCCGAGCTATGTGTGAGCTACTTTTTGTAGCTCGTGGGCGTTTACGTATTGAACTCCATATGTTCTATTCTGGGCTACAAAAAATCGCTCGGCGATTAAGCGCCCGTGAGCGGTGGCGCTTTGTGTTACATTGTTGAATTAATAACGGTACAATGTAACACTGGTGCACACAATTAATTCAACAATTTCGGTTCCTAGTCAGACTGAAGCCAATCGTGCGTGATAACTATTAAAATTTTATGCAACGTTTAATTTCTTATAAGTATCTTTTATATTTCCGTGGGTATTGAAAATGTTATGACTAAAATTATACTACTAAATTATTGAGAGATATTTATTGCACTAAAGATGCAATTTTTAAAGCTAAAATACTAGCAAAAAAATTAAGTACTAGCACGAATAGCTATCGAGAAAAAAAACGCGCGTAAAAATACTCGATATAGGTAGTAACTGTCTATGAGAAATCTCATTTCGTTTTTCAACGGTAGATGGCGCTGTACAATTTTCTTATAGAATTACCCTTTACACTAACGAATGTTTTAGATGCGTTATTTGTGTGGATAACTGTTCGTGCTAAGGGTACTGTATAACTCGATTCGATACATTTAACTTTCAGTTTAGTGTAGTTACCGCCAGAGGCGCTGTATCAAAATGCATACAAAAGCGATCGACAGTCGCTATAGTAAATGGTACTGTGCAAACTAGTTATTTTTTCTTGTATGCTAAGTTTTAACATGCGACAATTTTCCTTACATTAAAATGTCGATTTTTTTAAATAACTATACTAGTACTTACAGTTTTTATCCAACTAACTATTGTTGATATTTTTTATATTATCTCAACGACAAAGCTAAGTTTAGGCGTGTCAATACGTCAAATTATATCAACAGGCTAGATCTAAGCTGTTAAATAATATGCAAAGACCTAAGTTCCTGGTTCGATACATGTTATTAGCGGATGTTGCAACCGACGGTATTGCCGATCGAGTTTTGTAATAACATTTGCAATGAGGCCTCCTTATGCTAAGTAATTTTATTTCTTTTGCTGATAAAAATTCTAGACGATTCTGAAATTGCGAACTCTATGTTTCTTTACCAAAGTTTGTGTGAACATTCAAAAATTTTACGATAGCCAGCCCCTCTGCATGACCAGTTTGACCAAACACGATATCGCTTGATATAGCGTTTTATCGACATTCAACTGTCAAAATCTTCGAATAAGAACACCCTTGATGTCCGGTCAGTCTCAAAAATGGCACCTCAAACAATGTCCCACTTACAAACAGGGCGCTTATTTTGCACAAAGTAGGGTGATAAAAGATGTGTTTTTGTATAAAATAAGCTTATTTTGTACAAAATAGGTGATATAAAATGTGAGTTTGTACAAAATAAGAGGTGATTATGTACAAATTTACAAAATAAGCGGCAAGTTTGTAAGTGGGACGCTATTTGAGGTGCCATTTTTGCGATCTGTTTTAGTTCGCGAAGCGTTATCTAGGATATTCTTGATTGAAGCCACCGAAACATGATATCGCGTGATATAGCGTTTTATCGACATTCAACTGTCAAAATCTTTTATCTTTATTAGAATTAGGTAGTGATATAAATAGCTATATCATATTGCGTTTCGGTGGTGGTCGTGCTAGGGGGCAGTAGGTAGTACCTAGTAGGTGTTTAGAGACTGGGGCCCTACCGGCTAACTTTTCGAACTTCGGCGGGTCTGCCGGGCTTCAACTTAAAACAGATAAATCGAAGTAAGGAATTTCTTATTGTACTATTTGCCGAAGTTATTTGGAAGATATCGATGTTCGTGTGACATCATTAATTGAGGTTCGTCATTTTGGCCTGATTGGGGCTTGATTTATCTGTTTATTCTGATTTATGATGAATAAAAAACTGTGCCTGAGCTAGCTAATAATGTATTCTAATTATAATTCCTAAAAATGAGAATTTAGAACTCAAACGAGACCTTTTGTTTTACTTTTAAATCCGGACGTTCTCAAGGTGATTTCTAAAGGTGAATGATTCGTCCGGTTCGACTGCATTTCTAACCAAAAGTCAGCTTTAATAATATCAATAATAACGATCTGAGAATATCCTTTTGATGTCATTAACGGTCAAATACTTAAAATAAATTTTTTGTAGGTAGGTATGTGTTTCTTTTTTCAGACAAACGGATTAATAAGAGAGCTACGGAAATAAATATGCAATTTTTAGAGCAATGAAACACCTCTAGTTAGTGTGCCATACTATCATACAATTAAAAGATGGACGTGGCAGCTATTCAGCGGCGGGGGTGACGTGCCGGGTGACGTACAAGGTGCGTGCAAAATTTGTCGCCTGGCACTACTTTTCCCCCAACTAAAACGCCTAGCAAGTTCGAATTAAATACATAGGTAATTACTCAGCTTTTTTAGCTATACCTAATACCACAGAATAGATAATAGTACTAGCGTACAGAAGTTGCACTCCGCAATATCGTTTAAATAAATTGCGGCTCTTGCTCCGACACAATAAAGTACAATTCAGGTTGCACAGCGCTCCCTTCGCTCCAAAACATTCACTTAGTAATTGCCTCTCGTTTTATCGCGTAGGTCTTATCTTTTCTGATGTATGAAATTTGTCCTCTCAGAGGACGCCGAGCGCTTCAGACTCGCGCGCGGAGTGACAGAGCTCTGCTAATACCACACTAAATCCAGAGCTCTATAAATTGCACACCAACTCTCACCCCCACCACGGAAAAACATGCCAGGCTAGAATTTACCCTAAGCTGGGGAGGAAGCTAGCATAGGAAGGATTCTCGGGCATAGATTTCCCAGAATTCACCCCAGGGTGGATTCTTTGGGGTGACAGATCGGAATAAGCGGCCCTGCTCTATTTATAATGATTGTATGGCACACCAACTAGAGGGATTTCTTTGCTCTATAAATTGCAAACCTATTTCCGTGGCTAGCTCTTAGTATATAAAAAGATTTCTTCATGATACAGCGTTCTTTAAGGCTAGGTTATGCGGAAACATGTGTCTCTGTCTTTTTCTTTACGTGTAAAGAGTATGGAAAATAACCTCACTTCTGCTCTTTTTCGATGTTTTTCGTAGTTTTTTCATCATTATCTTTATCACAGTTATCTTGCTTGAATAAAAGTTATTGGAGCTACTACACAGTACGTTAAAGTGTATTTTGATGTAGAATTCAATACGTTTCCGCTACTATTTACGCCAAAAATATGAAACTACGCAAGCGCAATTGATGATATTCTGATTTCTTTTACAATCGTCTGTGAGAATTATACGCAATTTAATACTTGTAGCTACTAGAGAATCTCTTTAGCTTGTCGTATGTTTTTTTGTGGCTACAACTTTGCGTTTTCTATATAAAAATTTGACCCCTGCAAACCATGTTTTCCTATCATGGACCCATAAAAGAAATCAATAAAATGTAGATGATTTTGCAAAGCATCATCATCATTGCCCTTTGTTGGATTCGTCTTTGCGACCTTTGATTTCGCAGTCAGGGTCATTAATCTACAGCTTAACGATTAAAACAAACTTCTAAAGTGCACCGTATCATTAGAGCATTAAGATTGTTTTCAAAAAATCTCCTATAGGTCTGCGTAAAGATGTGGTTTAGACTGCGTATGTATGATTTATGAATGAAAAAGCAATTGCAGAACGTAGGTATTAAAATAACAATTGTAAGACGAACATAATAAATATTAGAAGGATTGAAATCTCTATAAGTCAGTTCATATGTTCGAGATTTCCAACTTGAAGACGCTGTGTTTTTCAAATCGTGAATACAGAAAAGAGTTATTTTTCAGTTCCTCAATAACTGATTAATTTAAAAACCAAGTAAAAAAGACGTTCATGGGTAAAGTTTATTATAAAGTAGACGATTATTGAAAGACCGAAATGCATGGAAATGATGTAACACATATCTTGCTAGTAGTATAAGTGTTTTGTTAACGATAATATTATATTTAAGTTTGTAAACAATCAATCGTTAGGTACCTACTAATTTCTGTTAAAGCTGATCAATCTTGCACCCGTTATTCTTGTCTGTTAAAAAAGTCTGGAACGGTAGGAAAATATAGCTCTTCCAAAGCGCTTAATTACTAAGTTTATTTGAATAAAGATATTTTGACTTTGACTTAGTTTTTGACTTTGACTTCAGAACAGTCTGAATTAATACCATTTTGCTCAATGTTTGAGAAACTATTTTGAGAATTTTGTATAGTAGACAGCTTACAACAGGTAATATTATCAAACGGACATTTTGATAGATTTAACCCCGACCTACTCGTTTTATAATGAAATTTCGAAATTTTTGTTAGTTGAAATGTTCGAGAATGTTCGTAGCATCACCAAACAATCAAGCAACATTTGAAAACATAAGAATTTAAGTTTTAAAGTTCTGTTAATTAAGTTAAATACTACCTTTGATATTATGATTATTTACTTGCATTAAATTTAAAGCTATATTTAACATGACATTGAGTCATTTTAATCAGTATATAATTAATAATTACATACTAACTTCTAAGAGTCTCTAGGTCGTCAAAATATTAACTTTTTAATATTGTTTTAATTTGCGGAGACAAAACACAATAAACTGCATTCTTTGTCTTATAAAATAAAGCCTGCAAACAAAAAATAAGAGAACGACAAAACGTACTAAATCTGTGCTAAAACCAGTATACATGTTTGTTATTCAAAATGTTATGTAGCAAAAAAGATTGCATAATTATTAAAAGGTGTTGTTTTTTCTATCACTAAAAAAATTACACTAAAAACACTAAAAAACGGGTCGTTAACAACAGTGCAACTTTAATAGTTAAAAAAGTTAAATTAGTTATAATAATAAAGGAATTTGTTTACTTACTTTTTTTGCGATGAAAAACGTCACGGAGTAATTCGCCTCACAGCACAATACTGAGTACTGGTTGAGTGAGATGGTGAATGGAATGGCTGTGAGTGAATGGCATTCATTCACTCACTGGCCGTTGAATGGGTGGGAGTGAATGATGAAAACGAAGGTAAGGTCGTTGTGGGATTGTTTGGAAATATGTGGAGGCATATTCTGTAAGGTTGGATAGGAAATTGAGCTCATTCGATCTATCGCTATGCATGCCAGCTCCTGGTGAATGTGATGTGATAATATGAACTTTTTTAAGACTATAAGTACCTAAGTGTTGAGCAAATAAATTCTTCATTCTTGATTCTATGGTCAGTCATCGGATGGGTGACCATTTTATTAGGTATAATCTCGAGTTTCTTCATCTTCGGAAAACGTCACAAATGATTTTCAGGGCAAATGTATCGATTTGACTAAGGAAATATTAATCATCTTAGTTTTTGCCGGTTTTTCACGAGCGATTTTTTCAAACTTTTATTAGAAGGCGTGGAAACGTGGACTTTGTCTTTTACCAAAATCATTCTTTGGGACAAAATAACACGATCTTTAGCTCATTTAAAAACTGAGTAAGATAGATTAACGAATAGAAAATATGTGAGTTTTTTTTACATTTGCGTGAAGTTTAAATATAAAAATTAATTCCAAATAATGTTTTTTCAACTATCACACTATGCAACATAAGATTTCAATATGAATAGTAACATATTACTAAAAAAAATATAAATCTTTATTATTATAAATAAGCAAAAATACGTAAGTAAACGTAGCGTAATGCTTCAACATACTCATAAGTGTATCGTCATCATATAAACTAAGTAATTACAGTATTATTTTATCTGTGGTAATTAAACGCGCTTTTGAATCGTCTATATTTTCTCCTACCTCCCGTTCCATCAGACCTATTTAACTGATAAGAAGAACGAGCGCAACCTTTGACAGAAATAAGTAACGATATTTTATACCAAATACAACAAGCCTTAGGCCAGCCGCCCACACGCAATAATATTGGCAACAATAATACTGAACAATTATGATTTAATACTGACATAATTTTTATTTTATTTTAATATAATCCTCAATACCGCCCACAAACACACAATATTATCGTCAGTATGCAAATTATTGACAATAATAACATTGCGTGTGTGCGGTAAGCCTTAGTGTTACATCATTTCCTCGCATTTCGGTTCTTTTACGCGCGTTTTTTTCTTTCTCGATAGATGTTCGCACTCATTATGAATTAATAAGATAAGCTATGTCCGTGATTCTGGTTCAAAGTTCGTCATTAGCGTGTTTGAACCCGCGACCATGGTCCAGCAAGGTTACCAGCCATTCCACTAGGCAGACTAGTTGAGTGACAAATATGGCCGTGAAAACTAGCTAGGTACATACGTCATAACGCCTCGGCCACGACATCAACGCGCGCGTCTTGCGTCTTGCGTCTCCGTTATTCTCAATGAGTCACACTGAATCGTGTCACACTGTGATTGGTTGAGAAAAAAATTCGCAACGATTAACAGCGAAAAAAAATCGCATCGGTTAGCAGTGTTACTCGATACGAATTTTTATTCTCATCTAGTAATACTTGCCAGTAAATAGTTCATATAATTATCATTGATTCATATTTCTCATGGAGGAGTTACCTAACACAGTACTTTTAGGTTTTTAAATTGTTTTTCTTCTCCTTCTTCATCATCATCTGATGATGAAGAGGAAGAACAATAAATATGAACCATTTACTAACAACTCTAACAAGTGTTATGTTACTAGATGAGAATAAAATTCGCATCGAGTCACAACTGTTACCCGATGCAATTTTTTTTTCCGAACGTGTCACACTATACACGAACGAGTGTTACTAGATGAGCATCAGGCCATACCGTTACCCGATGGGAATCTTTTTCCGAACATGTCACACTATAATAATAATATTGATTTGCTGCAAAGATTATCTTACAATTAAAATTTCTCCTGCCTCCCAAACTAGGTATTAAACGTGTATGTCAGGATGCAGTCGCTCCTGATACGTGACTTAGTAAAGTAGCCAGTGCGGACATAATATGTGTTACTTAAAATAGAAAACTACAGACACTATACATGCGAATAACACATAAAATACACACATAAAACTCGATGCGAATTTATAACACTGGTTGTGTCACTAGATTACAATATAAATTCGCATCAAGTCACACGTGTTACTCGTTGCGAATTTTTTTCTCAACTAGTCACAGTGTGACACGATTCAGCGTGACTCGGTGAGAATAAAGGGCTGTCTGTACCACTCTCGGGTCTCTCAGCTCGTGTCATCGCGACCGCGCAGTGGTTGTCGAGACGCAAGACGCAGAACGCGCGCGTGGTGACGTCGTGGCGTGGCCGAGCGGTAATAGGCAGATCTGTGAGAATCTAACCGGTACCCAGTAGAATTAATTCATTACTAAACTGCTCGCTATATAGTTACAACGTACATATTAAAGTTGATTTTCTTTTTTTTGTGTTATATCAAGTGGATTATATCTTTCAAGGTAAGTTTGAAGCAAAAAAATAAAAAAACACGATCGAATGACGATTGTATCCGTTTAGTAATTTTAAAATGTAGTTGAAGACCGTTTAGTAATTTTAAAATGTAGTTGAAGACCGTTCAGTAATTTTAAAATTTAGTTTAAGTATGTACATAATATTCTGTGGTTGAAGCTAAGGAAATTTTGATGTTTTGGCATGAAATAGTAGATTGTTATACAAGACGCTAAAAGGACCCATTGCATACGAGGTAGTTTTATTCCCGAGCTTTAGCGAGGGAATAAATAGAAACCGAGTTACAATGGGTTTTAGCGTCGTGTGTTACACTATACTTTTCACTACGATTGCGAGAAAATAAAATACAATATTAAAAAGTATACCTTCCTACTTCCGTAAACGAATCCACTCGTTTTTCTATCCTCCACTTCATAAACTTTTTGTACAATATATAAATACCTAAATGATTTGTTGACGGCAAAAGATTAAAATCATTTCTTTCCTATTACAGTCACTTCAATCAGTATGTAATTATAGAAAAATTCTAAAGGTTTTGCGCCATGGTACCTTTTTTTAATTTCTGCTGTAGCAGCTAAGCAACCCAAACACGCATTCTACGATTCACTCTGTGCACAGAGTATAAATAAGTCTATGTTTCACCGAAGAGATGCTTTTAGTTCCATTTTCAAAAATAAGAATGAGAAACAAGGGGCCTATTACGAAAATAACGTACGCAATCACTTGGTCACGATAATCGTCTGCAGTTCGTCGGTTGTGGCTATTAAACACATTTTCAGGTTGGCTATCGTAGCCCAAAGACTATTGAATGAATGATGTCGGATACGCTAGAGAAAAACTGTCAAACTTACACAATCACTTTGCGATATCGCATACGCAAGTGCTTTGTAATAGGAAACAATCATAACGAAGCACAGACGCAGTTGCGTGTATCGCATGAAACTTTTCGTAATAGACCCCCGCGAGTTTTTATTCTTGATTATGAATAAATACTTTTTCGTTTTAGTAGGCTCATTGGTAATAGACAAACATTAAAAAAGAAAAAACTTTAACCCCTAGGGGTAATTATGTTATTTTATCTCGGCTCTTGTACGTTACAATGACGGACTTTTGAGCAAGAGGAGTGAAAAGTATTTTTAGACGGTATCATTAGGTACATTCCCTCGTAGCCACTGCTAGAAGTAGATAGCAAAACTGCTAAAAGTGGCCATTTTTGACACATTTGCTATCTACTTATAAGAATGACTGCGAGGGAATGTAGTCATACCTTCTAAAAATATAGTAGATAGTGATGTAGCAAAATGTGACCTCAAGTTGTAATTTAAAAAAACAATTCAATAACTAGAAAACTAGTGATGCAATGAAACTGGAAAAAATATCGATATTCGAGATACGTTTTGCAGTATTTAATTAAGTATCTACAGATATTATTTTGGGTTATTATCCTGTTAAACGTCTATACGTAAAATTTTCGGGGTAAACATAAATTCATTGTTGAGAAATGACATTTCTTCCGTTCGAGTAAAGGTTGTTTCAACTTGTTTCACTGAATTAGAATTCCCACTAAAACCACTGTTTGTTTATCTGACACTTGTGTGATTGTCTAGTCTTAAATCTCAACAGCAAGCTACAAATGTGAAAGGGTCAATTAGTTAAGCTTTAGCTTCAATTGGCGAAATTATGTCAACAGCTGTGAGACGAACCCTCATTGATATTTTGGTATCTTCAAATTAATATTGTCCTAAATTATATTACTGGTCCATATTATCATAATACTAAATATTTTACCTTTGAAAATGGTTATCAGATGCAAATCGCCTGAGACGTATTTTTGGCCATATCCCTGAGGATTTTGGGAGAATCGAGATGGGAATAGTACCAAAAGTCGAGGAATTTATCGAGACTCGTGTGAACGTTTGAATATTAAAAATCTACTGGTAACTTTTTTGGAATTTTACAAAGTTCGGGTAAATTCGGGTTTTTTGTAGGATGTTTGTTTACTAAATTGTAAATATTTCGGAAAAAAACAGACTTAAGAAAAAATAAAAAAAATTGGTCCTAGGGTATTAGTTTGGCTACAAAATGGCGATATAATTTTGAAAATCGGTTAATAATTGTGACCTGTAGGTGGTCCCTTTGGATTTGGAATTGTAGAAAAACGGGTGTTTCCGTACATAAAAAGTGATGTAGCTTCTATGATTATTGAACGATCGTCATGGTAATAGTGTTAAAAGATGCAGTAGCTGACGAGAAGTGCACAAGTTAGAATTTCGAAAATTGGTTAATAATATTTAATCGTAAAAATAAATAGGTACTACAAGTACCTAGGTTTAACTTTAAAAATATAATAGAATTTAGCATTTGTTTTGATTTTGGTTTTTCGTAAATTTTTTGGTTCATTTTCAATGCTCCGATTCTTGCGGCAAGGTCGCAAGGTGGCTGGCAAAAACTGGATGAGTATAGCCGCGGATCGTGCTCAGTGGCGTGCTCTCGGAGAGGCCTATGTTCAGCAGTGGACGATGATAGGCTGATGATGATGATGAAACTTGCGGGGACTGTAAAATCCGTGAATTTTTTTATAGAGCCAGTCATCCAGTTGGTTAACATTAACAGTTTGATGAAACTTAAATCATTAGGTACGCAATACATTGTAAGAATTAGATTTTGTTTTATTTTCACAAAATTTTCCACAATAGTAGGTAGGTCTAGATATAGACCAATGTTTTAACTTTTTAGTATCTATCAAAAAAAATCTAAAAAATAATCAACAACATTCGACGGGTATGAATGAATTTTAAGAACCTAGATAAGGAAAGATTATTCATTGAGATTATTCGATCCCTCTATGTTAATGAGTGGCTTACCAGAGTCAACCGTCAGTTATTCCAAGAGGCTTATTCAAATGGGCTTGGCCAAATATAATTGGCAATAACAAATGGAATGTGTGGACAAGAAATGGTAAGATCATCGCACGACGAGAGCAGGGAACAAATGGTCATCGCATTCGTTCTCAATAAGTCATAAATAAGGTTTTTGGTGTTTAAATCGTTAGTGCAGATTCTCGACAACTAAATTAACGAGAATCTGCACTAAATATAATAAATCAAAACTCATAGGGTTCCTTCTTTCCGTAGATACACTACAACTATGAATATCGTCTTATACTATAAGTACAGGGAAAAATCTGAAAACTATACATTTGTACCATCGATCAAGAATACCCTAGATGTCCGGTCAGAGTCTCAAAAATGGCACTTCAAATAGCGTCCCACTTACAAACTGGGCGCTTATTTTGCACAAAGTAAGTGATAAAAGATATGTTTTTGTACAAAATAAGCTTATTTTGTACAAAATAAGTGATATAAAATGTGAGTTTGTACAAAATAAGAGGTGATTATGTACAAAATAGGCGCCAAATTTGTAAATGGGACGCTATTTGAGGTGCCATTTTTGCGTACTGTTTTAGTTCGTGAAGCGTTATCTAGGATATTCTTGATCGAAGATTTGTACCCATCCTCGGTGGGCGAGTCCAAATCGCACTTATACGGTTTTTTTATAAGTAAATTAATAAGCAGTACATAGAATGTATAATTTTTGAGGCAATAAATTATTTTTATTCATTCTTATTATTTTTCTAGGCAGGCATTTAGTCATACAAAATTATTCGATTCAATTTCCATAAGTAGAGGTACTTACCACAGTACATAAAAAACTTATATATGTGTGTAATTACTTAGGTATTTTTTTTGTCAAATTTATTTTTTGTGTCAAGAAACATCACGAGACAAAAAATATTTATGCAAATAAATTAAATTACCTATTTTTTTTTTTTTTTTGTCATGTTACATGTCAGCCCCATCGTAACTATATTTTTATGTGGGGATATGCAGATAAATTAAAAAAAATATACTAATTAACATTAGGTATTCGGCCTTAAACTGATGCTCTGTGCTGCGAATCTGTAAGTCAACACAGCTGCTTCAGACGTAGGGTCCGAAAGCGCACTCAGGAAGACGCCAACATCAAGCTGATTGACTTTCAGCTTCGCGGCCAAGTCCTCACGTAATGCTCGATTCCTGTCACACTCCACCAACAAATGTTGGACATCTTCTATTTTTTCACACAGAGTGCAATTAGGAGAGCTAACTTTTTTCATCATATGTCCAAACTTGTTCAGTGGGACGTGTCCGGATCGCAGTCTATGAGCAATTACAATCAGAGTCCTACATAACTCAATATTGCTGAACCACGGAATGTGTGGAGGCTCAGATTGCACCACTCTGTACCAGATACCAGAGGATTTAGATCTTTCATCGAAATCAGTTTTCCATTGATTATAACAGACTTTTTTGCATTTAGGTAGGAACTCTTCATAGCTTGGTGAAACCTGTAGCGGTTGTCCTTGTGCAGCACCATGTTAAGCCAATCTATCAGCTTCGTCATTACCGGAAAGTCCGATGTGTGACGGTATCCACTGCAATATTAGCTCCCTGTTTCCCTGGTTCAGCAATTCGGTCTCTTGAAGAATAGCATACGCTGATGGAGTGCCTCTGTGGCCAGAAGCGCACCCAGCTATATGCCTATATATATATACCTAGTAACGAAATTCATAAAAAAAACTTTTTAAATTATTTTAAACTTCACCTTCGTCTTTCTTTGTTGTGATTTAATTGACAAACACGTGTTTAATTTATTCATAGACTGATGAAAATTCTAACACATAATTTGAGACAAAATATTAACGTACCTACCTACATCTTTGTCTGACTCGGCAAATGCTGCTGAAGGTCTAACGCTAATCGCCTTAACTTTATTGTTCTCAATTAAAATAAGTATTTTTCATAAAAAAATCATTAATAATTTTTAATTTTCATTCTGAACACGTCGACCTTTATGAATACCTACATGTTATAAATACTACATATACCTACATACATAATAACTAATAACATTCGTTACCTACAATATTATAAAAAATACTTTTCCACAACCGGTTTTCATGCTTTAATGGGTTCCAATAAATTTATAAGAGTGTATTTATAATTAATATTTTACACACAGCCGTCACCTATCATAAAATGAATATGTTTAGAAATAGATAATATTTTCTGTGTTAACCACAACGGCAATAAATGACATTTTTGAACATTTTTAAAATGGCTAAAATGTTATAAGAAAAATTTCGAAAAACTGAATCAGCAATAATAAATGTAATTATCGAACATGCATACAAAATTTCACAAGAATTGGTTGAGGGATAAACGAAATATTTTTGTCCAAGCTAAATCGGAGACGCTTTGCTCACGCTTCGCACTCGCTCAATCAATAAAGATTTATCGATAAACTTAAACGTGTTTATAAAGCTAAGTTTTTGTGTAGCAAAAATAGCTTTACCTTAGTCGAAACTTAACATAAGTAGGTATAAACAAAAATAGTGACTTATATTATACGCTATCACAGGTTGGTAGATATTTGTGAACAGCGCCATCTTTTGACATCATTATGTAGTAAATAGAAGTCTTTGAAAAGTCACTTTTCACCAAAAATAAGTTTTTTGTTGTTCATAAAAAGATTGTTTGAGAAAGAGTTTAAAAATAGAGAGATAAATATTTTCCAAGCAAAGTTAAAAAAAATCTGCCTTCGATATACCCAAGCATAGCCGGGCAAATCGGCTTTGTATTGAACAAATCAAGAAATGCCAGACGTATCTTGATGTGCCCAGGCAGATTTCGATTGGTCTACGGCACTATAAATTTTGATATTTTCGTTATTCGTTTTTGAATGAAACAGCTGTTTTTTTTTCGCGGTTTCACAGTTGGTCCCTAAAAGTTGATTTTACATTAGCGGCTGTGACAAAATAATAATGTGAAATAAATATTCTTAAATAATATTTTTATCTTTTCAATTCTAGTTGCATCAAAGTGACCTAAAATGGCGAATATAGGAAAAGTGGACGGCATCACATTGGAAGACGAGTACAAGAAGAAAACTTTCATCTCAACGACGGACGTGAAAAAGCTACGAGAATGGATGTTGACTCAACCGCATTTACCTGCTGATGCTATCACAGGTTAGTAGATATTTGTGAACAGCGCCATCTTTTAACATCTTTGTGTAGTAAATAGAAGTCTTTGAAAAGAGACTTTTTCACCAAAAATAAGTTTTTTGTTGTTCATAAAAAGATTGTTTGAGAAAAAGTTTAAAAATAATTAAAAACAACTTTGTTTTCGCAATAACCTATTTAGAGAATAAGTACAAATTTAAAATAAATAGAAAACATTGGTTCCTAAAAAAACAAAGTTTGTCGTTGTGTTTTATGAAATAATGAGGAAATTCATATTTTTACAGTAGGCAAAAGAGCATACTACTACAACGAACTATATATTTTACAGAGGTTATTGTTTGTAAATAAACTATTGAGAACCTTAGCTTCAATCTCAATATTTGAATTTTTGATACATTTCGTACAGTGAGCAATAAATTTAATTAAGGTGAGGGCGCCACTTGAGAGTACTGATTAGTACCTTAAAGTTGCGTTTCCACTACCTACATCGGAATCGAGGCGCGCGGCGCGGACAGAGCGTCGGCATTTGTAACTTTGTATGGATTTCTATATGGCGCGGAAATGCCGATGCAGTGCACGCAGTGCTATAGTCCATCAGCCATTTTTGATGTCCCCACTGCTGGGGCACAGGCCTTCCTTATGGGTTGGTAAGGAGGATGGGCCATAACCCACCACGCGGGCCCAATGCGGATTGTTGGGTGTTAACGACTGCAAATGCAGCCGGTACCAACGGCTTAATGTGCCTTCCGAAGCACGGAGGAGCTCGAGATAATACTTTTTTGGTCACCCATCCCATGACCGACCCTTGTGAACGTTGCTTAACTTCCGCAATCTCTGGGCCAGGCGCTAAACCACTGCGCCACCGAGCTCCAAGCACAGTGCTATAGAAATCCATGCAAAGCAACAAATCCGTCCGCTCCGTCCGCTCTGTACCCTTAGCACGAACAGCTATCGAGAAAAAAAACGCACGTAAAATTACTCGATAGACAATTCTCTATGGAAAATTTCATTTCGCTTATCGGCGATAGATGGCGTTGTACAAATTTCCAATACAAAATTTATCTATCGAATGATTTTACGCGAGTTATTTTTTTCGATAGCTGTTCGTGCTAAGGGTACTGATTCCGATGCAGTGGACGCGCACCTTTAGGCGGAAGTAAGTACCAAATTTTTTAACGCTAATCTAACAAAATTTCATTTTTTTATAGACTACAAAGGTCAGTGGTCTATAAAAAATGTAATTTTGACCAAACTTGTTTTAAAGGATAACTTGTTTTTGTGGACGATAGGTAGTATAGTAGGAGTCTGCGCGGAAAGCGAAACAACTTGGCGCTGTACAAATTTCTTAATTAATTTTGTATGGGAAATTTGTACAGCGCCATCTACCGCCGAATAGCGAAATGAAATTTTCCAATACCCTATTTTTACGTAAGTTTTTTTCTCGATAGAATGTTCGTGCTCTTTAGACGCATAATACAACAGACGCAAAATACCAACTCAAGATTTTGTGGTGTTTTGCGGATTTGTAGAAAGAAATACGTAAAATACCAACTACGTATAATCCTATAAACGCAAAACACCACCTGGGACTTAAAATTATTTTATCACTGAGGTGGAGTAGTCAAAAAAACTATTTCGCTAAGGTTTCTCATCCTCAGCTATCCTAGCTAGGTTAGACTATGAATCAAAGTTGGTGTTCTGTACCCTTAGCACGAACAGCTATCGAAAAAAATAACGCACGTAAAATCATTCGATAGTAAAATTTTGTATTGTAAATTTGTACAGCGCCATCTATCGCCGATAAGCGAAATTAAATTTTTCATAGAGAATTGTCTATCGAGTAATTTTACGTGCGTCGTTTTTCTCGATAGCTGTTCGTGCTAACTGCTTAGTTGGTATTTTGCGTAAGTGGTATTTTGCCTTTATGGCGTATTGCGTAAAGGTGGTATTTTGCGTATGTGGTATTATGCGTCTAAAGGGTTCGTGCTAGGGGACGGCTATGAAGGACGTTTGATGGAACATTATTCTGTGGTATGAAGGTCAGATTTAAATATCTCCATTACCTACATAAATAAAATCTGAATAATGTTATTTCTAAATTACGATACGTATCAGCAAAACTCATTATAGTCCTCTGCAGGAAGCGTTGCCATGTCTAAGGGCGTTAGTACACCGACGCAAAGATTCCGCATGCGAATGCGTCGGTGTACTAACGCCCTAAACTTCAAAAAGCCGGATTCACTTGGTACCAAAGGCCGGACGCTAAGAAAAAAACGAACATCGATTGAGAAATATAACGCGCGTACAAAATAAGTACCTACCTACCTACTTAGAGTAATTTAGTATGGATTTTTTTTACTGTGACATCTACCGCTGAAACGCGAAATGAAATTTCCCATAGAGAATTCCTCTATCGAGTTTTTTTCGTTTTTTTCTCTATATTATTACCTACGTGTTCGTGCTAGGGGACTGGGATCGTGATCAATGATTGTATGACCGTCCGTTTACAATATTAAATAAAAAAAATAAGGCGCTTGTTCTGACCAAGGGTCTGACATGCTTTGATAGAGCGAGATCGTCTTATTGAGATTCCTATAGGAGGAAATAGAGAAGAGTGTCATGTTTTTTCTCTATCACCGACCGGACTTTATTTCATGGTCGGGTTATTGGTACAGTTGAACTAGGCCAAACAATCAAGTGGGGTTATAGCAAGAGTGCTAAAAAAATTTAAGGTTTTGTGGATTACTACCCAATTGATACCCAAGATTTATTATAAATCGTATGTGTTGTGTTTGTGTCTAGCATACAAAATGGTGGGGTGTTCGATATTTGGCTGCAAAAGCAACAATCAAAGAAAAGAAGCGGGTGTTACATTTCATGCGTAAGTACACTGTTTTCTATATTTTGATCACGTATTTCTTTCTCAAATCTCACAGGAACCAAGTTTCCGAGCTAAATCATTAGTTATATCATGAAATACCTGATAAATAGGAAAAATCTAAAAATTATTTCTAAAAATAACCTCGTAAACATTTGACATGCAAACCGGTAAAATTGCGTACATCTTCGTAATAGTAGAAGTCAGCTTAGCTTTGACGTCCACTAAAATCAGTAGGTTTATAATTCGATTTCCGGATGCCTACTATATAGAAAATTTTCCCCAAAATTTACCCCATATTTCAGGGAATTTCAAGCGATTTGATTTTTCCAGATTTCCGACGGAAGAAACTCGTGAAAAATGGATCTAGAAGCAACTAGAAAAAAGAATTGGGTGCCACACACGAATTTGTTCGAAACATTTTGAAAAAAATTGTTTCCGAAAAACAGAAAAACTAACTTCACTTCTCAAGCTTACGCGCTCACTAGACATGAAATAAAACACTTTTAACGGATAAAAAATTCATCGCTTGAGGGTAGGCTCACAAGTAGCTTCAGTCCCCCGTGACCACGGCAGCTGCAAAGGTGCCGAAACGTCGGGAAAATCAAAAATCAAACCAAATACCAACTAATTACCAAAGTACTTTCAATAAAACCGCGCTAGTATCCGTTAAAAGTGTTTTATTTCAAGAAAAACTAACGTTAATAAAAAAAGTTCTGTATTCCAACGTTCAATAAAGAATTTACCTGTTTTAATTTAAAGTTTATCTTTTTATTCCATTAACCACACAATCTCATATCAACTACCTGAGCGAACCCCAGCTAGTTTACTCTATGTATACGTATGTTACATTACAGTACGGAATCCGTTAATCTGCAGATTAACTGGTCGAGTCAGTTATTTTTTTCTTTAAGTAACCGATTTGCGTACTTTAACTAGTAATCTACACATTAACGGATGCTACACCGTTAAGGGTACTTTTTCTGATCATGGCAACCCCATATTTTGACGTCATAATATATCTATCCCTTACACCCGGTCGCTCGGTAGCGCATCTACCCCTTTTAATATACTATATCTATGGTTCTGACGATCGAAAGTGGCGCCGCCCGCAGTGAATTCTAATACACAATTTTAATAAAACTATACGTGGTATTTTTAGGCCCCATAGTCTAGTATTTTTAAACGGTATCGTTACATTCCCTCGTAGTCACTGCTAGAAGTAGATAGCAAAACTGCTAAAAGTGGCCGTTTTGACACATTTACTATCTCTTCTACGAATGACTAGGGAATATAGTGATACCTTCGAAAAATACTATATAGTATAGACCATTGGCCCTAAAAATTCCACGTAAAGTTTTATTAAAATCATTTTCTATTAACAACTTACTTAATAAAAACCTCAGAGGGCGCCACTGTTGGTATAAACATAGTTTCGAACAGAGTCTGAAAGATAGTGAGAACACAGCTGTGTCAATACAATAAAGCGTTTATTGAAAGTACATATACCTACTCTGCTAGCGCTATATTCGAGTATATTTTCAAGCATTTCATACAATAATTACGACTGGAAAATATACTATGTTAGTAACACTGTGCATGTGCAATAGTCGAGTATGCTTTAGGCGCGCGGATTGCCCGCGCAAAATTGCTATCCCTTTCTTTTGCACGGGAGACAGTCATCTAGTAGGTATTACTGTCACTTTCAGATCTGATTCATTGACTAATAATAATATCGTAAGTTAAAAATATGATCGAAAGATACGATCTGCCCTTCTACAATGACTGTCAAAAGTAATATCGAAGCAATGTTGTAAATGAGATGGCGCTAATACGCGATGTATAGCTCTGTCCCTATAACAACATTACTTTGAGGTTGCTATAAGAGCTCATTGTAAGGCCCCTGGATAGACTGTGTGATGGCTGTCATGACACATTGCGGCAATGTGCGTCGTCTAGTCAATTGATGTAATGTGCCTTTAATTATTTAAACGATCAATTACATGACGGACCTTCAGAATCCGTTCAGACTAACCACTACCGTGACTTTGCCACTGACATTTTCATGGACATTTGCAACGTCTAATTGTACCATAACACGTCAGTAATTGACTTGATGTACCTATTATTTTATAAATAGGGAAAAACTGTGTAATCCAGCCTTGTCTTAAGAATTGGCACGCAACTGAGAAACTCGTTTTGTTGTTTTATTTCAATTTGAACAAAACAACAGCACGAAGAGCTCAAAGGAGAATTTCTTTAGCGCATTCGACTTGCGATTGCAGCAGTTTAAGCAAGTCTCGCAGGATGTAACAGTTCAAAACTGAACATGTTATTTTTTTATCTCAAATATTACTTAAATTGTAAAGAAAAGAAATATATTAAAGGAAGGTTGTCACTGACCTTGTTCTCAGGAACTTATCGGCATTTGATTATGCAGTTATTCACAAAAAACACAGGTTTTGTAGTAAATCATAAGCACTTCAGATGTCAATCAACAATTAATAAAATGTTCATTATTTTTCAAAGGAGCTTGTGTTAAACATTACTTGGACTCATAAATTGTTGTACTTCACAATTTGTTTGTCATAATTTGATGATGAGAAAGAATAACATAATATTAGCTTAGAAGGTTATAAATTAATAACAGATAATTACAGAAGATTATGACAGATAGGATGACGTAAATCTGACAGCTAGTGATAAAAATCGGAACTATTTAGCAATTGTGAATTTTCTGTAAGAAAGGCAAAGGGTTTTAACCTTACTGCCAATTTTGGAAAACAAAACGAATTAATTTCATTTCCACAGATAAGTTCATGTGATAAATTAATAATGTTTAAAAGCATAAATTGTTGGGAAAAACTTAAATAAACATATTGGTTTGCATAAATGTGAAACTATTTTATTCTCGTTCAAGTTTGTTTACCAAGAGATAAATGTGACTAAATAATGCTGAATTGTGTTTGTTTATTTTACTGAATAATAATTAGTAAAATAGAACATGATTAAGTAATTAATTGTTATAATAATCTGTCTAAAGAGTAATTTAAGGTCATAAAAATAGGCGGAAGGTTCTTAATTCTTTCTTGGCGCCAAGGTTTAAATATTAATCCTCGTGACGTTCAAAACATGGATTAAGTTATAATTCATTCATAATTATTATTGATAATATTATTAATTTTATTAGCACTCATCAGTTATCGTCATAATTGTTTATTTCTAAAAAATACTTTAAAGAGGAATGAAAATTTGGCGATTAATTAGGTTCAGTAAGTTGGCAGCTATGGTACAGATTGCACGATTGCACAATCACCATTAGGCGGTCTGCACAATTTATATTTTCAATATGGCAGAACTGGCGCGTTGGATTGATGGCGACGGAATGTCGCGGGGGGGTAAAATAATAAGAATGTTGCTAACTAAAATTGCAAAGTACCCATTTTTGTATGTGTGTTTAGTTAGAGATAATAAGTTTACTGTATTTTAAGCAGGTGGAAAAGCGGAATATTTGCATTAATTAGTACTCAGCAATAGGTATTTTGGCAATTTAAATTATACGGGATTAGGTAAAGCAAAGTGAAACGATTAATTAGTTAAAATCTAAATGAAGTTGGTTTGAGGGTATTAGGTTATGTAAGGAAATTATATTAATCGTATTATTAAAGATTGACAAGACAAAAACTGATTACGTAACTTTTAGTAATATTATTGTGAAATTTTATTATTCGAAAATGATTTTCTCAAAGTGTTGCGTTGCGAGGTTATGACGAATTATTGAAACTGTTAACGACTTCACATAAAATGAAACTTATAGTCTTTGTTGATTTAAATAAGATAATTATCAAAATGTAATGTAAGTAATTTTTAATATCTCCATTAATAGGGTTAGTGAAATATTTTCATAAGCGGGGAACACTGAATAAGGGGAGGAGCTAGAAATAGGGCACCAATAGGAATGGGCTAAAGTGCACAATGTCAATTTAGCGCGGGAAATTTTAGCTATTTTGATGAAAAAAGCGCAAATTACTTGGCGCCGTTTTGGGTCGCGTCATGACGCTAATTTAGTCTTTATAAGGGGAAGGATCAGAGAAGCGGGGATTCATTTCTCCGGTGTCAAGCGAAGCGTCAAGACGTAATTTTTGAAGAAACTCCACATCCCTCTGTAAGATCGCGTTACTGAAAAAGTTTATTTTTAAATCAAGCAAATTTCAAGAAGTCAGCAAGAAAGTGGTCGAGGTTTTCTGACGAATAGGGCCGCATTTGTCCCGCGAATCTTTTGCATAAATGCTTTAATTTGAGCTTATCTGGTATAATTAAGTTCATAATTAAAGTATGTAGATTTTGTTTGCGATAATCATAAAGTAACGTAGCTTTCCCTGTAAATTCTTGAATTAGTATAGTAGGACTACTAAGAATTGAAGTTCATAATTAAAATATGCAGATTTGTTAGTTAAATCTTATAGAGTGATGTATTTCTCTCGGTGGGGTCAAGAAGTAATACAACTGTATTGGTTCTTGAGTCTGTTGAGGTCAGGGCTGCATTATTTTGTGGGATGAAAGCTAACTAGATTTGCTAGTATTATTATACAATGTTGATTTTAGATGAGTATTCATTTAGTTTTGTGTCTTTTTGGGGCGATTTGTCAGATCCTCGCGGGGGGTTTAGGTAGAAAAGTCTAACCATGTGGCTGGTTAGATGGGTTTCTGTTTTTAAGATACCTAGATAGTCACATAAATGTAGCAAACGTGGTATAGTTGGCCAGATTCCCGCTCCAAGAAGGAAGTTGTAAATCTGATTTCGCTGGCACGCTCATATCCTTAGTGTTTGTTATATTTATACCTCTGTAGGGCCCAGTTGTTCCTCCCCCATCAACTGTGGACACGTCCAAGCGATAGGAACTTAGGGAGTTATGCTTGCTCAAACTGTAGAGACCAGGGCGGCAGGATTGATGGTAAGCAATCCAAGAATTGCATAGGAAATTCTAAATTTAGACGCAAATAGGCAGGTAAATTCATTAATAAGGTAGGAATATTATTATTAGGTGAATTGAGCAAAAGTAAAAGGTAGCATTTCAAGAAGGTGGGGTATTCTTTGAAGTGAGATCTGTGTGGGCGTCAAAGATGTCGGGAAACATCATGGGGGTCGCATAGGAATTCAGAAATTTAGTAGTTGTTAGGCAGGTAAGTTCACTAGGTAAGATTCCATGTCTTAAAGTAGGCGCCTTAACAGGAATCCATAGATAGGTGCCTTAACAAGTGTTCGTAGGTAGGTGCCTTAACAAAAAATCCATTTAAACTATAGCTCGGTGTAGTGAATATTCACAATGTAGCATTAATTGTGTTGGTTTTACCAGTTTCGGTGAGTACATATTAATTAATTACTTCAGTGAGTGGATAGTGAATGTTGATTTATTACTACTTATAGAAGAAAGTTCCTTTATCTTTGAATTGGATTGGATTTATGATGATTTTGTGTGGAGACTATTGATTTTAAAAGAAATATTCTATTCTAGTAATCTAGAAGGTGTACTGAAATCTAGATCTGGGTGTATGAAATAAGCCTGCGTTTCTATATATGCTAAGGTTGATTCACGGCTATTAGAACGCTAGATCAAAATGTTTGAGTGGACTTTTTCTATTAATAGAATAGTTTTGTATAATATAGAAACAATACTTCAATTATGTACTATAAAAGTATCAAACTGTTTAGTGAATATATCCAAATTCTCAAATGGTTAAACTAAAGTATTTTCTCATCAATATTTCAGCTAAGTTTCATTTACCAATTCAATTGGAAGTTGTTTCAATAGAATTATATTCCACAATTGAATTTAAGTACTTATTGACAAACACAATTAATGTACAGGTTAGATATCATTAGAAGACTAAACTGAAATTACCATAGTTCATAGAAGTTATAATAGTTTCCGTTGTTGAGATGAGGAAAGACTGCGACCAAATAATACATTCCCTATGAATTAAATTGTCTTTCCTTCAGAAATTGGATCTATCAGACCCTTTTGAATGGATAGTAATGTTGTGTCCATAATTATGTTATAATGTTAAACAGTTTCGCTAACAATAAATATATTTTTAAATTAAATTAAAGTTGTGCAATTCCACCATCACAATAGAAAGATAATTCTTCATTGTGATAAGCTGATAGATCGCTTGAAGCACTTTGCTTGTCCTCTTTTATTAAGACAGACATACTAAGACTAAATAATTCAACTAATTTATTAATTAAAGTTGTCATGATAGATTATGGTGGTAGCCAGGGGAGAAATGCCCACGTCTGGATGTCGAGTTTCACCACAGAGTGCGGGGATGGTGCACTCCGTCTAGCTGGCAAAGAAACCATTGTTTACTTAGTACTTGACTATAGCACAATAGTATATTTTATATTTGACAAAAAACACTAGAACAATTATTAAGTAGCGATGATAAATTTTCTATATTCTGAATTAATACAACGTTAACTTCTATATTTATTACCATTTTACCTTCTTTTACTCTATTCCTAAGCCACTAACCACATAGGATAACCTAAATTAAATAAAATAAGAAAGTAAGAAAATAAAATCATAATTAGTAGCGGTGAACAATTTTCTATATCTGACTTTTGGGTGATCATAACTTTTGGTTATTTCATTCATTTCTTATTACTGTAATATCTATTAGCATTCCATCATACTAGACTTTTATAAACATACTGAGCAAATTATCCTAAAAAAAAAGTAGGTACCATATTGAATTTCATATAAGTACAGCGGGTAGACATAAGAGTAATTTCTATACCATTTAAAAGTATGCAGTAAACTAAGTCAGTTATTAGAATAAGAAGCTCCATAAAGCAATATCAACATTCTAATATAGGTAAAAATTAGGTAGTTTCACTTTAAAGAAATACTTAGGTTGGCTGAAAGAGATTTCTTTAGAGATAATTCTTCATTACTCACAGGGCTTGTTATAAATTAGGTAATAATAATTATAAGTGCAATAAAGATTATATCTATGTAAAATTTAATATCAAATTCTATTAACAATTTATTAGGGTAACGGCTAATTTGTGATATTATCATTTAGTAACAGTCATAGTAACAGAATTAGTTAGGAATGAATAAGGAAAGAATGATAGCGTTATAGTCGGGAGACAAAACAATGATTGCACTTCTGAAAAGAATCTAGGTTACTATTATTCACAATCAGGGACCGCCCTAGAAATCACGAGCCCTTTCAGACCACATAAAAGCACGTCAGTAATGTAGGTTATATCTATAGGTAGGAAAGGTTAACAAGGAATAACTAAGTAGACGATAGGTTTGAATATTTAATCGGAGCAAAGGATAAGATTTGATACATAAAAAACATTGGGTAGGTAACTTACATAATATAAAGAAATAGGTAGTTAATTGACATACATCGTTCAGCATTTAAGTATGGTAGAAGTAAGGGGAGGTAAGGGGGGGTTACAAGGAGTCTCAGGATGGGTGACCAAAAATTTAACATCTCCAACTCTTCCGTAATTTGGAAGACGCGTTAACTCGTTGACAGCGGTTAAATTTGCAGTCGTATATTAAACACACCAACCCGCATTTTTTTCTTTCATCGAATGAGGAATAGTGGCCACCTCTGTGGCCCTACAATGAGTTGATGCAAACTGTTTACGTTACCGTAAACTATCGTTGTGTCTCTTTCACTCGCACTGTCTTTGAGCAGTATATCCGATAGTTTACGGTAACGTAAACAGTTTGCATCAACTCATGGTAGGGCCACTGGTGTTAGAGTTTATCAAGCCGCCTGTAAGGCCTCTAACGTGGCTTAACGACTGTTATCAGTTGACAACAGCCGGGACCACGGTTTAACGTGCCCTCCGAAGCACGGAAGCGCTCAGTCGTAATGCCACTTAACGGTCACCCATCCGACACCTGGCCGGACCGAGCGTTGCTTAACAAACGTGATCAAGTACGTTCAGTCTGTCAAGTTCCGCCATGAGCGCTTCGGCTTACCCGCATTTGGCTCTATGGTCATAGCCCTTCCTCCTATCCACTTATAAGGAAGGCCTGTGCCCCAGCAGCAGTGGAGACACAAAAAATTGCTGATGTGGTGATAACAATGATCGTCAAATACTTGTTCGTCCAACATACAATGATCTACCGCCGTATATTGTCCGCGTCCAATACAACAACATCTTCAGGGCTCTGTTCCGGCTCCCACGTTATTGTAGTGCGTCGGGTATGTTTGCCGATGCCAGCGTGGATGACTTTTACGCATTAATGCGAAAAAAGATCCTCGCTGGTGTACAGGGTGCGGCAGAGCTCAAACGGAATCCTGAGGATGGTGGGTGAACGTCTCGATTCGGCCCTAGTTGGCAGGTTCACCGAGCTGCACGTGGCAGGGGTTCGGTGAGCCTGCCCACTGGAGGTGCTAATTTAATTTACTTTTTGTTGCCATGTATACTAAAATAGTCTATAAGTTATATTGTTACTAACAAACTATGGATCTTTGGTCTGAAAAGAAATTATTTTTATTTTATTTTATTTTATTATTATTTATATTTAAGAAACAATGGCGTAGCTTCTTTGATATTCCTAAAATTTTGTAATCAGCTAAAACAAAATAAATAGCTATTCTAGATTTAAATTAACCTTTTGAAATCATCCCAATACAAATAATTTTATTTACTATCTTCTGTTTCCTTGTGCATAAAAAAAACTTATTTGCATTGCATTTAAAACTCGATCATTTTAAGGCTGCAAAAGGTTTTTTTGCACAACGGGAGAATGCTTGACTTATATCTCACCTGATTTTAGTGATGATAAGGTCGAAGTTGGAAACGCACTACGCCCAGAATCCTCACCACTGAGGAACTGGCAATCTTACCTCTAAGTGCCGGAACAAAACGGCGTCAGAGTTAGGCAAGATGGTGGACTGGTAGCTAGCCAGGCGGACTTGAAATAAGCCCTACCACAAACCAAACCGAGTATAATGTACCCCCCTCCTGGGAATCGAACCCGGGACCTTTGCGTCTTACATATGTCTTACAACATTTTGTAACCATATTTTTGCAAATAAATAATTTACTTACTTACTTACTTACAAGAGTGGGCGAACCAAACGAAAGTTTAATGTTTAAATATGGTACTTTTTCCAGATCTTGACCTGATCCTCGCATATCACTGCTGCGAACGCAGCACTGGGGTCACCAAGACTGTCCTAGACCTCAACTTCACCCTTAAGACCCTGTTCACCAACATATTTAAGGACAGGGCCGTCGACACCAAGACACTTACCGTCTTTAACACAACGTAAGTATTGGTTCTTTAGACAAATGAAGCAATAGAATAAAAGAACCGATTCAGATACATAGTTCAGTCAGATACACTACAGGCTGATAACAGCTGATCAAAACAAAAAAGCACAATGATCAGCTGTTAACGGATTTAGTTTATTTTGAACCATTAATAAGCCCTTCACATGCACAGGCCCGGTATGTAGGATCGTATGGAAAAGCGCGGTCTCCCGGTAAAATCTCTACATGTGTAGGGAGAGGCGCGTCCTCCGTAGGCCCGGCCTCTCCCTACACACGTAGAGTTTTGACTGGAAGGCCGCGCCTCTCCGTAAGATTCTGCAGGCCGGGCCTGGACATGTGGAGGGCCTTTAACACACCAACCAACCAACCATCAGCCATTTTCATGTCCCCACTGCTGTGGCACAGGCCTTCCGTAAGGGTGGATAAGGAGGATGGGCCATAACCCACCACGCAGGCCTAATGCGGATTGGTGTGTGTTAACGACCTCAAATGCAGCCGGGACCAACGGCTTAGCGTGCCTTCCGAAGCACAGAGGTGCTCAAGATCATACATTTTTGGTCACCCATCCCATGACCGACCCTTGCGAAAGTTGCTTAACCTCCGCAATCGCTGGTCCAGGCGCTACACCACTATGCCACCGAGCTCCTATAATACACAACAATACCCAAAAGCTAGTTGGCCCAGTAGTTAAGCGATGGATTCCCCTGCTCACCGTTCTTCATCTAGCAGTAGTCTTGCTGATGATTGCAGCACACTCTTGTTGGGCGGGATTCTTCTTAAAGAACTGTTCTAATTTAAATTTAATTTTTAAGATATAAAAACACTTGTCTTTTCCATTTTTTCAACAAAACTCTCTCTACATAATTATCTCGAAAAATATTGATGATAAGCATGAGGAATATGAGGATTATCTCATTAAAAATACTGTCACGATATTTTACAAAATTAACCATACACTCAGGTCAGGTACACCCTCTGCAAATGCCCATTTCTACAAGTTACCGAGAAAAGTTATACTTAATCAAAGTTTCATTGATGTGTACCTAATTTGCCGCAAAACTGTATAATGTTTCAGGTTGTTTGTGCCGTTGGAAGTTCGCACCCATGATGATTCTGCTATTATCTACTGCTGTCTGCTAAATTCTGACTACAAGAACTTTGTCTTCTCAGAAGCGATCAAGTAAGTGCTGTAACATCATAATTAGTCGACTTTGAGTTCCTAAGATTCCAACATGTCACCTAGCATAAGCACCACGTTATTGTCTATCTCGTTTTCCTCATTGCGGTGTGAGTGGGACAGATATCAACCTAATGCATGAAAAGAGTCAACAAAATTTTGTCGCGGTGCGCATGTTAGGCCCGCAGGAGATAGGTAGTTGGTTGCCGTTTTGGTCCACATGGCTAGACTAACTGCTATCTTACCTGAGTGTATCGTCGTAAGTCTTCCAGGCGTCACAGAATAACTATGCTGACGTGTCTAGTCAAAATTTGTGTGCTTTCGTAAAATGAGACAAAGTATACAAAAACTTTCTGTTGTTTTTAATGTTTATAAAAAGCTCTCATTTTACTAGTTCCAATTCATTTTGGATCATTTCATTGTTGACTTTAACTGGGTTTAAATTTTACAGGGTAGTTCTCATGATTTTGGATCTATGGCAGTACCAGGCAGGCACGTGGCCCGGCTTCGTTATTCTTATAGATCTCAAAAATATAGCGATAGGCCATCTGTCTAAGCTTGACCTTCAAACTCTTCAGCAGTTCCTATACTTTTTACAGGTAAGATTTTGTTCCTTCGATTATCATTACTGAATTCATCTCCTATAGTAAGTTATGTATATATTATGACATGGTAGTGATAACTTGCTCAGTTATGAAGTGCCAAATGTTATCTATCCTCTGTAAAGTCGAGTTCTTCCTCTTCTGCAACAGTTCTGACTTCAGAAGAAAAGTATCTTTGTGCGTCACCTAGAATCTCATGTAAACCAATAAGGATTTATGTTAATATTTCAGGAAGCTTTACTGCTGAAGCTCAAAGGGCTGCACTTCTTAAATGCTCCGTCGTTTATGGACAAGCTGATGATGCTGCTTAAGCCATTCCTCAAAAAAGCGCTTCTTGATATGCTGTTTATTCACCAGATCGGATCTAAAACCTTAGAGCCTTATGTGCCAATGGAAGGGCTTCCAAAGGACACCGGTGGAGAATTTAAAACTTATCAACAAGCAAAAGGTTAGAATGTTGGGTTTATATTGAACTAGCTTCCGCCCGCGACTTCGTCCGCGTGGAAAATTAAATCATAGAATACTGTTTATCCTGGTTTAAGCTTCTCTGAGTATTTTATCGAATGTCCACGCGGACGAAGTCGCTGGCGGAAGCTAGTTTATAATATTAGTAGGATTATATTTCACCTTCAAAGATTTATTGAAAAAATAACCATCATCAAATATCCTATACTATCCCACGGGAACAAAAAACCGGGATATAATGTATAGCTCATGTGTTGAGATTCAAAACTTAGAGGACAAAACGTAATAAATTATTTTATATTAATTATCCCACGGGAAGAAAAACCGGGGTAAAAATTAATGTATCCTGCATGTTAAGTTAAACCTAACTATGTACATAATATACTAAATTTTTTTGCCGTCTCAAATTTGCCGAGATCCTGTATTATCCCACGGGAACAAAAAACCGGGATAAAAAGTATCCTATGTGTTCATCCAGGCTATAAACTATCTGTGTGCCAAATTTCATCTAAATCCGTTCAGCCGTTTTTGCGTGTTTGAGGAACAAACATCCAAACCCACAAACTTTCACATTTATAATATTAGTAGGATAGGCATGTTGACTATTTTTTTTATTTTACATAAATTACCTCATACGTTACATAAATTACCTCTCAAAAAAAGAAACATTGGTAAAAGAATTAAGTCGCTAGCATGAAAACTGCCCGAGATATCACAGTGTGAAATCACACAAACGGACAAATGCCTAAAAACGCTCCATACTAACGGCTACTAAGTGATGACGTCACGCCTTGCTAGTTTGTATGCAACGCGTAGGAAATTTGTTCGGCAGCTATATTAAATATTGTGTTTATCAAAATAGTTTCATTTTACGGACTAATTAAAGGTATCATTTATTTTAATAAATATTATACTTTTTAAATGGACTTGTCCACCCAACTTTGAAGGATCATAAAATAAATAATATGCAATATATAAAACCAAGAGGTATACAAGCTACTCTAAAAGTTTAATATGTTTACGATTTTTATTAGTATTTCGTTATTTTATTCATTAGTCAACATCCCTATTAGCTGCCACCTGTAACTTTGACCGCATGGACTATGCATCTGTATATCACTTGATATACATTGCTATTCTAAATAACATTAAAATTTGTAAAAATCACAAGTTTTTGCGACCTAAATAGTTACGGGCATACGTATATGGGTTAATAAATTCCATATACAAGGACTACCTAACCAATGTTTTTTTTTCTCTTTGTTGATTCAGCTTTTTGACTATTTATTATCCTTCTTCCATTAATAAAAAGTGCTTGAATTTTGTTTTTTTTCAGATGATGTTATTACATGGTTGAAAGAAAACAAAGAATTCTTTGCCAGTGAGAACAAAAAGCGAGTAGATGAATCAAAGAGACCTGGAAAACCTAAAACCATATCGGATATCTTCGGAGGCGTCGAGGGATCCTTCAAGAAATTAGATATAGATTAAATTTTAGCAAAAACTAGAACGTTACCAATTATAAAAGGATTTTGTGAATCAAAGGAACTGTTTTTTGATCATGTCGGTTCGGCAGATCTTTCTTTCTCAGAAAAAGTAGATATTTTTAAAGGGAGATTAATGTGCGCACTTTGACATCACAACTAAAAATAATGCGCCTTAGTTTGAATGCCAAGACAAGTTAAAACTATTTCTATAAAGTTCCATTTTTAACCGACTTCCAAAAAAGGAGGAGGTTCTATGTTCGTCTGTATATTTGTTTTTTTTTGTATGTCCACCGATTACTCAAAGACGGCTAAACCGATTGAAATGATCAAAACTCCCAAGTTGGTCACATTTTTTAAAATTTGGAAATCGGTTCAGTACTTTTCAAGTAATCTTGAAAAAAGCACGAAAATAGTATGATTTTGTGTGAATTACCTCGATGATAATGGTCTTATTACTTCTTTGTTTATCAACTTAATAAGATAATGATTTTTTTGTTGGAGGAGGGATATCTTAAGTTCAGTTCTTTAACCGACTTAAAAAAGTAGGTTCTCAGTTTGACCCGTATTTAAGTATGTTTCTCCGCGATTATCTTACGTTTGGCTGAGCCGATTTTCTACATTATTATAATATACCTTACCTACAAGGTACCTACCCTAAAAATAAAAAAATAAAGTTGTTTAAAAAAAACAAAAACCGATTTCAAAAAACCTACTTTGATCAAGGACCCCGAAAAATTATGTACGGTGTCAGAAATTGAAAAACCTCGAAATGGTTTTCGATTTAAGGTACCTTGTAAAAAAACCGACTTCAAAAAACCTACCTCTAAAAAGCAAGAAATAATATTCGTAATAATAAAAATACGTCTATTGAAGTCGGGTGGGGCTGGAGTACAAATTCCTTTTTTTATTCTTAAAGCCCCACCCGACTTCAATAGACGTATTTTTATTATTACGAATACTATTTCTTGCTTTTTAAAGGTAGGTTTTTTGAAGTCAGTTTTTTTAATTTATTAAAGGACCTCTCGATGTTTACTTTTTTATTGCTTCACATAACACTGAAATACGATATTGGTCCATGACGATTGACGATATAAACGGTTAAGTTTAAGCATATCTGAAAAAGTAATGGACGCATCTTTTGCCTTTTCTAATCAAGTATGTACAGTTAAAAGCTTCAAATTTTTATAAGTTAGTAATCTTCTTGTAAAACGTTTTTATGGATAGAAAAGGAATCTTGCTGAATTTTCAACCAGATTTATTCATTTTAGTTGAAAGGCGCAGAAATGTATATTGTAATTCTGTTGAGCGATGACATTGAATGATTCACTTGTAATTGTAATTCAATTTGGTTGCTTCGTCTAAATTACAAGGAAGAAGTGAACTTTGTATTTTTAGCAATAAGTAGTCTACTTCTAGTTAGATAGGACAATAAAATTAATATTATGTGTTTTTATTTCAATAAAAGTGCGTGTAAAATTTACTGTTTATGATGAAGGTGCTTTGGGATCAGTGGCCCTACCATGAGTTGATGCAAACTGTTTAGGTTACCGTAAACTATCAGATATACTATATATAACGATAGTTTACGGTAACGTAAACAGTTTGCATCAACTCATGGTAGAGCCACTGATAATTTTTAATGGTTAGGTTTTAATTTAAAAAAGAAATACGTAGGTATTCCACATTATTATCATTTCATAAAGCTACATTTAGTAGGAATAGTAATTTGTATTTATTTGATATGGGATTATAATAATAGTAAAAACTATTTTATAGGGTACTTACCTACATATCTTGCACTGGCTGTTTTTGTTTGATGATATAGGTAGTTTGTTATAAAGTCGTCGGTATTCGTCTCATGGTAAAGGTATCGAGTTGGTGAACAATTAAATTTTGAATATTAATGATATGTCGTGCGTGGTGTGTTGAGTTAATGATTGTACCTGTTTTTACCTGACTGCAAGTTTGATAATTAGTTAGGCCTCTAGGTAGGCCTACTTAATTATTATACTTACATAAAAAATAAAAGCAACAAAATAAATCTGATTTTATTGTATGTTTATTTCTACAAGCGGCTTACCGCCACTTCGTCTGCGTGCACACTTGCACAGTTATTTTGCTTACACATGTAAATATTTGGTTCGCAATAAATTAAAATCAGGTAGCAAAGCTTGATCTGCACTGTAAACAATCATAAAATGGTCAGCAATAGAATAGGTACTCAGTTGGAGAGCAAAATATCTAATCGGTCAGCAAAATATCAAACAACATTTTAAAATTGGTTAGCATCCGATTATTACTTGTTTGGTCATAAAATAACAGTTCTCGTGGTAGAGATGGCATACCAAGGCACCAGAGGCAAGCTATTTGGGTCTCTACAGATTTTTCCAAATTTATCAGTTCAAATATATAGAATCTTCAAAACATGAGTTAAACTGAAGAAATAAAATAAAATCACGTTATTATCATAAAGTCTAACACTTTGGTAAATTTTTAAAAAAGAAATATTTGTTAAAAAGTTATTGGTTAAATAGTAAGTGAAACCCGAAATTTCTTAAAACGTTTGAACAGAGGGCCCTACATTTTCGGCTATATTGACTAGGCTAAACCTCATAAAATAATGAAAATTACGCCAAGTTTGTAAGAAAATCTTTGTTAAAATTTGATATATCGTTCGTTGTTCCTAACGTCACAGTTTAAGAGAAAATGCATTTTAAATTTTTTGGTATGACCAAAATTTGTGGGGTGTCCATAATGTAAGTAAATTTTGAATATACTTTACAATTAACTTTCCACTATCGGCCAAGAGTTGGTGCTGACCCAATACTGCAATAATAATTTTATTATTCTACAGCAGGCTTTGCAGTGTATTTATTATGATTGTACGGAAACCCTCGGTGCGCGAGTCTGGACTCGCTCTTGACCGGTTTTTATTTAAAATGTCCATACACTTAATTATATTTTGGTTTTTATTATATCCTAAAGACAAAAGGTAGAATACGGAATCGAAGGCACAAGTGATCAATAATTTAATTTCGTTATTACCGTTACGAACAGAACAGATATTATTATGTTAACACCTGTTATTATTACGTTAACATTGGGTATGTTTTGTATTTCCGCGTTACTAAATAAATAGCTTCACGTGTTCTTTTAAGGCCAGTTGTTTAGTCACATTCGACGACGGTTCGACGTAGTAACTCATATTTACAAGTGACAAGGAGCGATGAGTTTCTCCGGTAAAGTGGTGATAGTGACGGGTGCGAGCTCCGGCATCGGAGCGGCTGCAGCAGTGATGTTCTGCAAGGAGGGCGCTAGCGTCGCGCTGATCGGCAGGAACGAGGCCAAGCTGAAGAACACTTCAGAGAAGTGCTCCAAAGCCGGAGGGAAGCACATTGTCATCAAAGCCGATGTGTCCAACGACGACGACGCTAAAAGAATCGTCGCTGACACCGTCAAAAAGTTCGGTAAACTGGACGTCCTCGTCAACAACGCTGGAATCGTCGCCTACGGTACCATACTTGACGGCACTGTCCTCAAAGCTTACGACGACATCATCACAATCAATCTTCGGGCTGTCGTACACCTCACCATGTTAGCTGCTCCGCAGCTCGTCAAAACTAAAGGGAACATCATCAACATCTCCAGTATTGCTGGACGTATGCTTATAAATTCAACCTACGCAGCATATTGCACTTCTAAAGCTGGACTAGATCACTTCACTCGCTGCACAGCTGCTGAACTAGCATCTTTTGGAGTAAGGGTCAATGCAATAAGTCCAGGACCGGTTAAAACTGATATTTTTGAAAATTCTGGCTTCATACCGGATTTCGTGGCAATTGGATTCCAGACACCTCTCGGAAGAATATCGGAATCGGATGAAATAGCAGAATTAATTCTTTACTTAGCAAGTGATAAGTCTGTTGCTATTACTGGTTCCAATTTCACCTCTGACAACGGTAGCATGCTACACGCATTTAAAACGAAATAACGTTATATTAGTTTATTTTATTGAAATACTTATTATAAAATACAATGGCCTGAAAATGTTTTTGTAAATAAAAACTTTGTTCTGTGGTTTTTATTTTATTGTCGTCATCAGTAGCACAAACATCTATTGAGAAAAGTTCGGCAGTATTATACCTATTTCTTGACCACAAGTATTTTTTCGTAGTAGTGAGTAATACTCGTGGTCCCTTCCAGGGACAAAGAGCCGCCGGGACCACGGGCCGCAAAGGCAAATCTCGTTTCACTTATCGGTGGTAGATTCTATGGCAATGCGTGTTTTTAGGGTTCCTTAGCCAAAATGGCAAAAAACGGAACCCTTATAGATTCGTCATGTCTGTCTGTCCGTCCGTATGTCACAGCCATTTTATTCCGAAAGTATTAGGATAACACAGTTGATACTTAGTAGGTACCTAGATGTATTCTGTTAACCGCTTAACGATTTTCATACAAAAATAAAAAAAAATAAGATTGAGGGGGGACCAATACGTGCGGGGTGTCTATAGATAGGTCTTTAAAAATGACATTGAGGTTCCTAAGACATTTTTTTCTCAAAGTCAACCGTTTGAAAGATAAACACTGCCAAAGTGGTAAAATGTGTGTCCCCTCCCCTCTAACTTTTTAAATAAGAGAGTGAAAAATCTAAAAAAAATATATGCTATAGATCCTAATAAAAACTTTAATCGAAAATTAGTTTAAATGATATATAGTAATTATTTTTCGAGATAATATCATATTTTCCAAAACCGCAAATATAACTTTGTCATTCATACCTACACTGTGAAAAACAAAGTTATTTTTTACCGACGAAAAATGATAGTGGTATTAAATATGGTATGGTATAAGGTAACTACGGAACCCTACGGCGCGTGGCCCAACACGCACTTGGCTGGTTTTATTTTCTCGATAGATGTTCGTGCTACGAGTACAGAATAAAGATTGGTAATTCTTCTTATCGAATGAGGATTAGTGGCCACCTCTGGTGTTAGAGTTTATGAAGCCGCCTGTAAGGCCTCTAACTTGGCTTAACGACTGTTATCAGATGACAACAGCCGGGACCGACGGTTTAACGTGCCCTCCGAAGCACAGAAGCGCTCAGTTCTAATGCCACTTAACGGTCACCCATCCGACACCTAGCCGGACCGAGCGTTGCATAACAAAACGTGATCGAGTACGATCAGTCTGTCAAGTTCCGCCATGAGCGCTTCAAGATTGGTAAAAATAATATACTTATTTTGTGAACAGCTGAAGAAATATATCTTTTTATTTACATAATACTGTTCACTTTTCCTTTGTTCCTTTGTTATTGTAGTAGGTACGTAAACTATTTGTATCTATTTTATAATAGCTGTACCATATCAATTTTTTCTTGGAAACTAATTTTGAAATGGACAGTCTGTGCTTTAATTATTAATAACCTATGTATAACAACAAATTATTATTTATTCTATAATGTAAGTACCTATTTATGTGTAAAGATTAATAGACGATGTAGAACAGAAGCGGCGAAACCACAAAATATTTCGCTGTGCCATATATATTTTAAATATTATTAAGATAATTTATATAAATAAAATTATAATTAATATTTTGAATACTTAGCTTAGATGGGCAGGGTGTTTGATAATAATTAAATGATTACTTAATACTGCAGCAAAACGGCATTTTATTTATACATATAAGTACCGGAATTACCAGCACGCATTACCGGAATTAAGTGAAGAGTCAAATTTTATACCGTAATAACGGACATTTACGGGGTCCAGAAAAATTACGATTACTCTTTAAAACATAGTATAATACAGTAAAATTACACATCAATCTACTCTCTGAAAACCGCTCTTTACGACTGAACTAAATTCAATTAGCCGAGTTTTCCTGTTTTCGTGGAAATTGCACGGAAAGGCAAGAATGCCTTAATACTACAGAATTCCGTACGTTTCCCTTAATAACCATATAAAGGCAAAAATGGAAGAATTTTCCGGAGTGTTGGTATGTATGGTACCTGACCTGCCCTAGGTAGGTACCTGCATACCAACTCCGTAAAATTATAAAAAATCCTGATAATCACCACAAGGTCGAGAAATTTTGTTTCTATATTTGTATGGAAGACTGAAAAGTGACAACTCTAGGCGCGGATTGAAATACCGTTACAAAAAATAACAATACAAAAAAAATAACTTTAAAAATACCGTTAGAACATTTTATCGGTAAATTTACCGGTAAAATTAACGTTCAAATTATTGTACTGGTAAAATTACCGTTAAATATAGCGTTAAATTTTACCGGTACAATAGTACCGGTAAAATTATCGGTAAAAAGTAACGTTATTAATTGGAATGACGTTAATTTTAAAGTAACGGTAACAAAAGTAAGAAATAACGTTAAAATTAACGATATTGAAAACTATATTGAACTGAAATAACGTTAATTTCAATGTTACGTTAACTAAAGTAAATAACGTTAATGTAAAAAGTAACGGTTAAAAAATGTAAGAAATAACGTTATGTAACGCTAAATAACTATATTTTTTTTTAAGTTATATTCTGAAAACCGAAAATATGGCAGGTACGGAAATACTTACTTTTCATAATATAAATATAAATATACTTAATTCCATTGGCTTATCTGATTGCTGAAAAAAAATCCTACAGTTACAACATTGAAACCTTTGATCAGTGCATCTGTATATCACTTGATATACATTGCTGTTGCTGTTCTAAATAACATAAAAATTTGTGAAAATCACAAGTTTTTGCGACCTTAATAGTTACGGGCATACCTATATGGGTTAATAAAATCCATTTAAAAGCTAGGATTACCTACCAAATGTTTTTTTTCTCTTTGTTGATTCAGCTTTTTGACTATTTATTATCCTTTTTCCATTAATAAAAAGTGCTTAAATTTTTTTTTGGTGATGTTATTACATGGTTGAAAGAAAACAAAGAATGCCAGTGAGAACAAAAAACGAGTAGATGAATCAAAGAGACCTGGAAAACCTAAAACCATATCGGATATCTTCGGAGGCGTCGAGGGATCCTTCAAGAAATTAGATATAGATTAAATTTTAGCAAAAACTAGAACGTTACCAATTATAAAAGGATTTTGTGAATCAAAGGAACTGTTTGATCATGTCGGTTATTTAAATTGAATAAATCGCCACCTGCTACGATCCTTGCACACTTCTTTCGCTTCATTAACATCCATCAATCTTTTCATACATGCCCTGCGGTTTTTGTCACTACGTACACCAGCCTTTTTTATTAAAACCTCTATGTGGTCCGCGTAGGTTTTTCTGGGACGCCCTTGCGCAATCGTTCCATCCTCATTCGCAGAATATATCTCTTTCGTAATTCGCCTTTCATTCCTCTCTAAGTGACCAAACCACCGGAGCATTCCTTTCTCAATTCTTGTCACTATATCATCTTTCAGACCACATCTTTCACGAATCACATCATTGCTCACTCGATCACTTAATTTGACTCCACATGTTTTCCTCACCGAACGTATCTCTACTGCATTTATTCTGCTTTCATTCTTCTTCTGCCATACCCAAGATTCACTTCCATACATCAGTGTCGGCACCAGCACTCCGTTATGAATAGCCATTCGCGCCTTTGCAGATACGATTTGGCTACTCATAATCGAGTGTATGGCACCATTCACTGCATTTCCTTTCTTTACTCATCTTTCTATGTCTTCCTCACTCTTTCCATCCCTTGTGAACAAACTCCCCAAGTATACAAACTCCCGGACTTGTTTAACTTTTTCGCCGCCTATCATTACCGTACAGTCAGTCAATTCTTCCTCTCTCTCAAACACCAACACTTTTGTCTTAAATACATTTACTTTCATCCCTTTTCTCACAAAATCATCATTCATAACAGACTACTTATTATACTTACATAAAAATAAATGCAACAAAATAAATCTGATTTTCTTGTATGTTTATTTCATACAAGCGGCTTACCGCCACTTCGGCTGCGTGCACACTTGCACAGTTATTTTGTTTACACATGTAAATATTTGGTTCGTATTATATTAAAATCAGGTAGCAAAGTCAAGCTTTGCTACCTGATTTTGCTGCAAACTCCTGATTGACCTGCAAACAATCATAAAATGGTCAGCAATTGAATACTCAGTTGGAGAGCAAAATATCTAATCGGACAGCAAAATATCAAATAACATTTTAAAATTGGTTAGCATTCGATTATATGTCTTGTTTGGTCATAAAATAACAGTTCTCGTGGTAGAAATGGCTAGCATACCTAGGCGCCAATTCCGAAGATTTTTGGGTCTCTACAGTTTTTTCTTTAGAATAGTTCTCAATGCATTCTGACAAGAACTCATATTTCCAGTATAGTCGTTGTCACCGAAGTAACCTTGTATATATTTTGTACACATTGTCTGTCAAATAATAATTGTTTGACAGACACTTGGAATTTTTACTCCACTTGTAGTCAACGCATTATAAAAAAATAATAAAAAAAAACCAACCAGACTGCAGAATAATGATACATCAGGAAAATGTATTCAAATACCAAAGTATAAGTACTTACGTAAATATGAAAATGCCGAATCACTATAATGCATGTCATAGTGATTCGTCATTTTCATAATTACGTAAGTAAACATCCTCATTCACAGGGCCTGTTATTATTATGTTTATGTCGCAGGCGTATTGTATATTTCGCCGTATTGTGATGGCATTCGTATTATTAGCAGATGTGAGAGCCGGGCTCGTAAAACAAAACTAGGAATAAAAAATTTGTTTCGAATATTTCTTCTAATAGATTAAGAGCGACAAGTTTTATTAGCGCACAGCGGGGACTAAGACAAATGGAGTCTTGGGTAGGCCCTAAATTACGCTCAACTGTCATACAAACTATTCAAACTGGTGAATGATGGACAATTTTAGTTGAAATGCACAGATTTCTAAGAGTTTGGTAGATTTAAATGTGTTACAGATGGGTGAAGTAGTCGAAGGAAGGAAAAAAAACTTGAGTTCTCAGAATTGGTAGGGCGGATCGTGAGAAATGGTGCGTAGGCGTCGCCGTGAAGATTGCAAGCATCAAGCTGACCAATGAGGGGTCTAAATGGGCGTAGAGCGGGCGGAGAAAAACTTCAGTAGGAATGGAAGAGATAAAACGAGGAGGCAACTAGCATTCGGGACAGACGCTAAGACAGACAGTAGGACGCAGACGCTTTTAATATTTTAGGAGTGTTAGATTGGGAGTTTCGTGACTCCATTGTAACTAACTGTGTGAGAAATAAAGACTAAAGAGTTAACTATTAAATAAATACTAACTTTGTTAAGTAAATTGTAGATTTGAATATTAAAACAAGTGTAACTATTTTACAAAGTGAATCCAAACAACGTCGAGTGGGGTATGTAATTGTGTACATTGTGATTTATTTCGTGTGTCAATAAAGGTACAATCTCTAGATTAACGAGCAGAATATCGTATACAACGTAGAAATGTATCAATACGAAGAACAACTCCATTCTAGGGGTTTCGCTTTAATAACCGAATGGAACTCGGTAGAACACCTCATTTTTGTGTTGACTTTAATATGCGCAATAGTTGTATTAGGGTGTTGTGGATATAAGATATTCAGTTATTGCAATCGTCGAATATTAAATAGACGGGGGTATTTGCAAGATGGTCTACCAAATGAGATAGAAATGCAAAGAGCCGGGTTAGATTGAATTGGATTGCGTTTTCTTAATGCATAGTTAATCTCGGAGATAAGGATGGTTAACGTGAAAGTATTAATTAAAGCTCTAGAGACTGTAACTTTATGTAGCCTGGTGGAATACGAAACACTAATATCTATTATGAATGTTAATAATCAAGTCTAGATTAGACTAATATGTGAAATAGTTTTTTCTTTCCATTTTTCAATCAATGTATCAGGTTAGTTCTATAAATGTGTTCGTATCTCACTTTAGACTTAATTTGTAAAATAACTATTGAAACTTTAGTGTGTGTTTAATTAAAATTAAGTGTGAATCTAGATGACCTTAGAGAGTTTTTTCTTTGGATTTTCGCTTTCTCTCTATTTAGTGTGGTCTTAAGATAGGAGCTGAAAATCTAGCTGTCATTATATAGCAACCTATAGGTGACAGCTTAAATAATCAAACCAGTTTCTTTTGCTATTTCGAAGTTAAACTAAACACATTTAATTTAAATAAATAATATTTTTTTTCCATAATTATATGTTTTACTGCTTAGAGATAAGATTCCTAAGAGGAGGCACAGTGTGAGGCATAGTCAAACTCGTGTTAAATACTAAGAAATACTTAGAAGAACCTTTGAGCTAGTTTGTTTGGCTTCGTTTAACACTTTGCGTTCTCACACATATACCTTTCAGTTGAATTACGATTTCTATGAGCTAAATTCGTTAGATTTCAGTCTAGGTCTAGGTAGATTTCTATACATATACCTAATTAAATAAACATGGGATAGTAGGGAGTGATTAAAGACTAAGGAAGAGACTACATTCAAACCGTTGAGGTTACTTGTGTATAGGTAGTTTATTTAAACGTGTTAGTAAAGGAGCCTAGCTGCTGAATTTGGACGAGAGACACAACAGGAGCTGAGCAGAAGGAAGTATAATGTATTAGTGTTGAATAGGTATAATGTGTAAGTACATTTTGCCTCTACACAGGACATAGACATTGTTAGGTGCACTTATAGACTTGTATTTAGGATAGGAAATAGGGATAGGTATACTAGGTGATCTGTGATGAAATTGAACTTGTACAGGATGTTTAGATCCTGGGGTGTTTGACCGCTTGAGGCTGCGAGCTAGGCATTCCACCCACTGACTTTAATCGAATGAGGGCTCTTGACTATAAGAGATTATTCTCTTAGACTTGACTGAACGGGATGCTATGGCCGGTACTCGCGAGCTCAGCCTTATTGAGCCTAAAGGCTATCTGCGTGTGGATCCAGTGAACGGGTAGAAGCATTTCTGGGTCGTCGTCACATTTGCACTTTCATAGCGTTCAGCCATCGCCCGATTTGGCCAAATCGAACTTTCTCAATTAATACAAATATGAATAAATAAAGTTTACCATGGTTTTATGGGGAAAGGTGTCTAGCGAACACCTTATAAAGTAAAGTAAATAAATGTCCACATCCTGGAGATGTCTGACAAACGCTCCGCAGCGTAACAAAGATGGCTGACGCTCCCCAAATAATAAACCCCAGAAGGGTTTTTCCTAGAAGGTTTTGTAGGCGCTATTAAACGACCAGAGTGTAATCCACATCATGAGCAGACATCTTTTGGTTATAGCTTAGGTAATTAGAGTAGAGGAGAGGCGAAAGTCGCGATCAGATTAAGACAATTTGCATTTTAATATTAACAAGCTTCGCAATGTTATTTAAAACCATAGGCCTGCGGAATGATGGATTTATCTCGATGAGCCTCCGTTCCATTCACACGCAGCTACTAAATAGTACAAACATAAACACGATTCGCAGATCACTTAGATGCCAGTAACATCGACTTTCACCAAGACCACCAAATACATAGAAAAACATTATAACTAGACGATCACATATACAAATTAGGATTTGAGCCACTACAGAAAATGATGCCGTGTCGACCAGGATTCCAAATACGTATTCGAAATAACGATACGATTGGATCAAAAGGACCAAATAATTATAATAAATAAATAAAACAAAAATAAATAAAATAAACACAACGTAGAAATCGTGGTCAGTTGAAAGGAATACTTTTTACAGGGATGTTACGAGACATCGTGATGCGAAACAAGGAGGCGAGATAAATTGTGCATGGAATAATTATTTTAATTATGTGCATGGTGTGATTATTTTATTGTGTTAAACTGTTTACATGTCTTTTGAATGTAGGGGAAAGACACAGTTACAGTCAGAATTCGTCATAATGTTATCAACGAGATCGAAAAAAATATACATACCTATTTCGTAAATTATAAAATTAAAAGAATCTATTTTAGACAACTGTATAGCCAAGTTATTTGTTCACGGAAGACAAAAGCCTGTCTGACAAGCTTGTGAATGGGAAGCGAGACAAAGGAAACCTTAGGGTAATGTTTTATTGGTTTGCAACTTAACTGCTGTTGTCCATTGAAGTAAAATTTGACGGTTGTACATTAAAGACAAAAGGGAAGGACGTGGAGAATTCTTACCCAACAAAATAAACAATAAAAGAGTAAAATAAAAATACTTTCCAATATTATTCAAAGCATAGCAGCGCGTTTGACGATTTTGACTGTACGTAAAAAGGTTAGCATAATAAAGATGTGTGATTTAGGTGGAGACAAAGGCGGGAGCAGATTCTCAAGATATTGTTACATTTCAATGTAAGTCTGTTATCATGAGTATTTTAATCACATGTGGAACTATCTACCTTTCTCATAAAGAACGATCTGTGCATTTAGGAGTAGGGGAAAGTTTAAATCGAAACTAGTTTGTCGGCAGTTGAGTTAAGTGACGTTATAATGCCTAGGCGCAGTAAGAGACGGGTTAGAGGTCAAGATAGGACAGGGGAAAGTCGCGAGAGTAACGGAAGCATAGGGGAACAAACGGGAAATATAGATAACATAACTTTACAACAGATGTCACAAAGAATGGATGAATTTCAAAATACATTACGGCAGTTGAGCGCGGAGCGATTAAACGAGAGGATAGAGTCGCGCGGGAATGTGCAAAATAGTCATCAGACGATTAGACAAGAGTCGATTAGCACAATAGCTAGTGGTAGTGTCGCGAATTCGGAAACTAGAAACTTATATGTCATACAGCCTTCAGTTGCGAAGCCGAGTTTTGACGGAAAACCATTCGCGAACCCTATTGCGTTTTTGAAACGATTAAAAAAATATATTAGAGAAGTGAACGGACAGGACCGCGAAATTGATATAGCGCTAGGTTGCATCACGGGACATGCACGAAAATTGATGGAGATGTACTCAAGGAGATGGAATACTTTTAGTGATTTTGAGGACGACTTTAGACGGACTTATTGGACTGAACAAATACAAGAATCCGTTAGGTATAGGTTGATTAACACGGTGTACACAAGTGAATCAGCAATTTCGATGTCCGAACATTTTGCTGAATATGTTGAGTCGATGCAGTCCTTGACCATATCTTTTAGTGAAAGGGATTTAGTAAATTCGATAATGCGTCATTATCCTTTGGATGTTCAACGGTTGTGGTTTACGAGAGCAGAGGAACCCACTATTATGAAAGGCGCGAACTTTCTTAGGAGTATCGAACAAAATGTAGTTGTGGGACAGAGAGAGATAGGTAGATATGCTAGAGAGAGAGGAAATAATCAGAGAGGTCGTTACAGTAGGACACAGACAGATTATCCAGTTGCGGCAACGATTTTAGCGGAAAGATGGCGAGGCAGAGGCGGTTCGACTCGGGGAAGGGCTCACCGACGAGGCAGGATAGGTTACGGATCATATTCTAATAGGAATACATCACGGTCGAACGTGTTGGGTGAAATAAATACTAGGCCAGCTATAACATTCATGAAGGAAGGTGAGGGGTCAACATTATCAACGTCTGTGAGGGAGGATAAAACAAAAAACTAATACCCCCTACACAAGCGGAGTCCGATCGGTTATCAAAGTGTAGGAAGGGGAATGAATGGACTTCAGAAAATAGGAAAGACGATATAGCGTATAAGATTTTAGTTAAAAATGGATGGGAGCCAGGTCAGGGTTTAGGAGCAGACGGAAAGGGATTGAAGAGGCCATTGACCGGGGGAGTGTCAGTGAGTAGCAACAGTTTGCGAGCGATAGCGTGTAGCATAGGTGTCTTATTGGAAAATCAATTCAATCATGTGATAGAATGTGACGAAGAAGGGCTTGCGTGTGATCTTTGTACAAGCAGGGGTAGAGAGGTTTTGTCGATATCACATGAGCTAGACGAGTCAGATTACTTAGGTGTTGATTATTCGTTGCCTAGATTACCCGAGATAGGAGTGGATGTGTACGGGATGCGTATAAGTGCATTGATAGACACAGGGAGCCAAATAAGCGCTATAACTAGGGAACTACACGATTCTATTCGGAAAGAGAGAGGTGATTTGCCCGAGATCGCTATCCCGGCTATACAGGTGCAGGGAGCATTTGGATCACGGAGTGAAAGTGCGAATCGTATGGTACTAATAGAGCTAGGTTTGGGTGGCACAATCATTGAAGCGTCAATGTTAATTCTGCATAGGCTTCCTAGGTCAATAATATTAGGATACGACTGGTTGGAACGTGTCAAGGGGATAGTGGAGTGTGGTAGAGAAAGGACGTTATCAATTGAGCACTTAGGAGTTAGGACTAGTGTCAAAATAAATTCTAGTTGCGAATTAAAACGGTTAGGCGGGAGAGACAATGCAAACATGATAAATACGATGTTAGAGACGGACGCCCAACCGGCGGTGTATAGTGAGGCGAGCGAGAAAATAAACAATAGCGGAAAGGTGGCTACCTACTTGGACGAGATGGGTTTAAATGACGAACAAAAGAAACTATTGTTACCCGTTTTAAACAGATATAGTAGAGTGTTTACCGACGAATTAGGATTGACGGACAGATACGAGCATGTTATTGAATTAATCGACGACACGCCTTTTATAAAGCGAAGTTATCCAATACCTTTAGCATATAGGGAGGAGATAAAAAGAGAACTAGATGGGTTAGAGAGTTTAGGAGTTATCCGTCAGGAGGCGACACCGTGTTGTAGTCCGCTTACCTTTACAAAAAAGCGAGACGGAACAATTAGACTCTTATTAGACGCGCGCGAACTCAATAAGAAGATGGTGGGGGACGCGGGAGCGCCACCACTTACATCAGAAATCATACAATCCTTTTATGGGGTTAATTACATCAGTCTTATTGACCTCAATAATGCATATTTTCAGATACCATTACATCCCGATTCTAGAAAGTATACAGGGTTCACTTTTATGGGGAAAACCTATACGTATTGTGTTTTACCTCAAGGACTTAAGACATCGGTGGCAGGTTTCTCGAGGGCTATGGATTCGATACTAGAAGGGGTGCGCGAGTTTTGTATAAATTATATAGATGACATAGTAGTGTTCACTAAGGGGGACCTAAAGTTACACCTAGAACACCTAGATCAAGTACTGAGCAGGTTAGAGGCGGCTAGACTAACGAGTAGGAAGGAAAAGTGTAAATTCCTATGTGTGGAGGTAAAGTTATTAGGACACATTGTAAATACCAAAGGGGTACAAATGGATCCGGATAGGGTAAGGGCGATATTGGATTTCCCCGCACCTCGAACCATAAAACAATTAAGAGGATTTCTGGGATTAATAAACTATTTTCGTAGATTTATATCAAAGTATAGTGAGGAGGTTAGGCCTCTGTGTGACCTATTGAAACAAAACAAAAGATGGTCATGGACACAGGAAGTAGACGATTGTTTTAAAAGGGTGAAAACTTTATTTGTAGATACCGTGCTTCTTGCACATCCAAACCCGAAGGATATATATTATTTACAAACGGACAGCTCGAATATAGGTGTCGCAGGATACATCTACCAACTAACGAGTGAGGGGGAAGAGAGAGTTATAGGGTTTTGTAGTAAATCATTATCAGAAACGGAACGCAGATGGACAGTCACTGAACAAGAGCTGTGGGCCATAATTTATAGTCTATCAAAGTTTGAAACGTATTTAAGGGGTGCTCAGTTAGTAATTAGGACCGATCATAAAAGTTTGACGTTTCTACAATCGTGTAAATTACTAAGCGCTCGCATGATACGGTGGGTAAGTTATATAGGACAGTTCAATTATACGATTGAACATGTCAAGGGTAGTCTGAACACTGTAGCTGACGTGTTGTCACGACATATAAGTGGAGCCACCGATACCTTGACTAATAAAACTGTGGGACCGGAAATGAATTTGTTTGAAATACCAACTGGACGACTCATAAAGAATAAGTGGGAAGAGATAAGAGAACATCAGGGGCGTGATCGTGTTGTTAGCGAAATAACTAAGCGTATAAAAGCTGAGAGCGAGTCTGAGGCTAGACATTACAGACTAATAGACGGGATTCTCTATAGGATAGAGATAGGTTCGGGTAGGTCGCGATTATATGTTCCCGAGAACTTACAAACGGAATTGATTACTAGTATACACGAGGAAGTAGGACATTTTGGGCGATACAAGGTGCTTGCGTTAATGAAGCGACGTTACTACTTCACTGATATGGCACGCAAAATAGGACAGGTAGTTAGGGCTTGCGACGTGTGTCAAAAATCGAAACATGCGTTGGAGGCACACTCAGGACCAATTAAGACGGTGATAGCTAGGGAGATAGGGGAACGAGTATTTTGTGACATTTATGGACCAATACCGGCAGGACGCTTTGGTCATAAGTACGTGTTTGTTATGCAGGACGCCTTCAGCAAATTAATTAGATTATACTCATTACGACAGGCGAGTGGCAGGGCCTCATTAACTTGTGTTAGAAAATTTCACGAACAGGTCAAAATAAAGGTTTTATGTTCGGATAGAGGTGCAAATTTCACATCAAGGATTTTTGAGTCAGGTGTTAGACAGTTAGGTATCGTGCTAACGCACACCTCAATCAGGAACCCGCGACCTAATTCTACGGAGAGGGTCAATAGAGAGCTAGGAAGAATGTTTAGGACGTATTGTGAAAAATCACATTGTTCTTGGGTTGACGTATTGCCGAAAATAGAGGATTGTTACAATCAAGTTATACACACCACGACGGGTTACACACCTAACGAAATAGTATGGGGTACAGGAACTCGCTTATCTACGGATAACGACAAAATTATTGGAGTAGGGTTAGGCCTACAACAAGAGCCATTAGAATTAGTTCGGGAACGAGCGAGACAGAACATATTGAAGTCAGCCGAGAGTAGAGAATTTCATTATAACAAAAATCATAAACTAGTGTGTTTTGACATAGGTGATCTAGTGAAGTTGAAAAAGTTTGCGAAATCGGATGCATCTAAAAAGGTGACTAAGAAGTTTGCACGTTTGTTTGAAGGACCATACGTCATTGGTGCTATTCCCAGTAGCAACGTGTACACTCTAATAGATAAACAAACAAACAAGATAAAAGGGAATTACAATGCGATACACCTGTTTCGCTATTATGTGAATAGGTAAAAATAATAAAAAAATAAAATAAAAGGAAAAAAAGTAGGGACAATGGTTTGTGAGGCGCCATACTTATGTAACAAAGGAGGCGGAGTATCGGGGTTTATTGCCTACTTGGGTATACAATGGACAGATAAGAGCTATAGAAAGGGAACGTGAGAACTGAACGAATACCGTGGGAAAGTTTGGAAATGTGGACAGATAGGAAATATAATTTAAAACGACCGTACATTCGGATGTAGGTGTTTAAGATTCTATTTAGGGGAATGTGTGATGGCATTCGTATTATTAGCAGATGTGAGAGCCGGGCTCGTAAAACAAAACTAGGAATAAAAAATTTGTTTCGAATATTTCTTCTAATAGATTAAGAGCGACAAGTTTTATTAGCGCACAGCGGGGACTAAGACAAATGGAGTCTTGGGTAGGCCGTAAATTACGCTCAACTGTCATACAAACTATTCAAACTGGTGAATGATGGACAATTTTAGTTGAAATGCACAGATTTCTAAGAGTTTGGTAGATTTAAATGTGTTACAGATGGGTGAAGTAGTCGAAGGAAGGAAAAAAAACTTGAGTTCTCAGAATTGGTAGGGCGGATCGTGAGAAATGGTGCGTAGGCGTCGCCGTGAAGATTGCAAGCATCAAGCTGACCAATGAGGGGTCTAAATGGGCGTAGAGCGGGCGGAGAAAAACTTCAGTAGGAATGGAAGAGATAAAACGAGGAGGCAACTAGCATTCGGGACAGACGCTAAGACAGACAGTAGGACGCAGACGCTTTTAATATTTTAGGAGTGTTAGATTGGGAGTTTCGTGACTCCATTGTAACTAACTGTGTGAGAAATAAAGACTAAAGAGTTAACTATTAAATAAATACTAACTTTGTTAAGTAAATTGTAGATTTGAATATTAAAACAAGTGTAACTATTTTACAAAGTGAATCCAAACAACGTCGAGTGGGGTATGTAATTGTGTACATTGTGATTTATTTCGTGTGTCAATAAAGGTACAATCTCTAGATTAACGAGCAGAATATCGTATACAACGTAGAAATGTATCAATACGAAGAACAACTCCATTCTAGGGGTTTCGCTTTAATAACCGAATGGAACTCGGTAGAACACCTCATTTTTGTGTTGACTTTAATATGCGCAATAGTTGTATTAGGGTGTTGTGGATATAAGATATTCAGTTATTGCAATCGTCGAATATTAAATAGACGGGGGTATTTGCAAGATGGTCTACCAAATGAGATAGAAATGCAAAGAGCCGGGTTAGATTGAATTGGATTGCGTTTTCTTAATGCATAGTTAATCTCGGAGATAAGGATGGTTAACGTGAAAGTATTAATTAAAGCTCTAGAGACTGTAACTTTATGTAGCCTGGTGGAATACGAAACACTAATATCTATTATGAATGTTAATAATCAAGTCTAGATTAGACTAATATGTGAAATAGTTTTTTCTTTCCATTTTTCAATCAATGTATCAGGTTAGTTCTATAAATGTGTTCGTATCTCACTTTAGACTTAATTTGTAAAATAACTATTGAAACTTTAGTGTGTGTTTAATTAAAATTAAGTGTGAATCTAGATGACCTTAGAGAGTTTTTTCTTTGGATTTTCGCTTTCTCTCTGGTTGCGCCGGTATAGATTTAAATGTGCCGCGTTTTTATTTGCATGTTGCATCGCCGATTTAAATTTATTTAATTAAATAGTTGTCGACTCTCCCGTCCAAACTTCCATTTCCTTTCTCCATCGCACATATCTTGGCTCGCGTATGAAAGAGCGAGACAACTGTCACCGCCATCTAGCGGTACAAAGTTGCACCGCAATGCAATGCTGCCAACACATTGATATAGAAGACGCAATGGACCCGCTTGGCCGCTCGCGCGCTCGCACCGATTTTTCGCATTAATTTTGGATTTAGTGGCCTAAACACGCAAAAACCGTGTGTGTGAACTGTTCAGTGAAAGTGGAACTCAAGGAACCTGCTGCAGCCAGGACCAGGGACGTCCCCGGCAACCTCAAGCATCTCGCACCCAACGAGGCGGTCAAGGTATTGTGCCCTTTCCAAATTTCCACTGTTTTTTGTCGACTTTCGCGTATATTTTCAGTAGCTTTCTCCGCTCCAAATTCAATACAGTCCATTTTTATCGCCCGCACAACCATTTTCTGGTCCATACGATCCGGATTTGATCCATTTTATAGTCGTACATAGTAGGTACCTACCTACCTATAGTTCGCCATAGTTCGCAAATTTCGCAATAGTTCATCATAAAATCGCATTAGTTTTTATTCCATAAGGAATAAACGCATAGTAGTTTTCATTCCATAGGGAATGAACGCATTTAAATACTTTATTTCGCATAATAGTTCGTAGTTTCGACTGTACCGCATAGTAATATATTTTGTGCGCGGGTAGGTAGTTACGCTCGCACTAAGTACCTACGCTCGCTCGCGTCGCTGATCTTCACCGCTTTCAATTTGATCGTTCGTTAGTTTAGCAGTTTTAGTTAGTTTGTTGTTGTAGCAATGCCTCCGAAAATGACTCCGGAGACACAGTTAAAAATATTACATGCTAAAAAGGATAGCCTTTTTAGGCGTATGCAATTGATTTGTGATTATTCATCGCAGACCGCCGATGAATCAATAAAAGATTTGTTTTTATCTTCGCTAGAAACCGTAGATACTTGGCGCTTAGATTTCGAAAATATTCTCGATAAAATAAACTCCGTTGAATTAGAATTGAATGCCAATTTCTTAGTAAATTACGACGCCATGTCGTCATTCGAAGATTTATTTTGTCGAATAAAACGTGTCGCTAAGTCATTGCAAGCGCCCGTAGTAGTTACCGAGTCGAAACCCGGGTTAGCCGGTTTCGATTTGTTAAAACGGGACCGACCTAAATTACCGCCCATTCAAATACCAGAATTTGATGGCGATATAAAAAATTGGCCTTTGTTTTTCGCTAGTTTTGAAAACACGATCCATAATAATAATTCGTTATCGGATCATGAAAAATTACATTATTTAGTCAGTAAGCTTACCGGGAAAGCAAAAACCATTTGCGCCGGGATAACGCTTTGCGCCGAAAATTATAGTTTAATTTTGAATACATTGAAGGTCAAATACGAAGATAAACGTTTAGTAACAACCGCTTATTTAGATCAAATATTTAATTTGAAAAATAGTTCTTCCTGCAATGAACACGACTTAGAAAAATTCTTAGATACTTTTGCATCAGCTGTTCGCGCCCTTAAGAATCTCAAGGTCGATGACCTCTGTGACTTTTTATTTTTGTATATTGGGTTAAAGAAATTAGATTCCGAAACCGTTCGCTTATTTGAAATGGATAGACGTGGCTATCAAATACCTAAGTTCGACGATTTAGAAACTTTCGTTCGTCAACATATTAGAATTTTGCAACGAACTTCGTTAAACCACGGAGTTACGAAAATTAGTCCGAATAATCGTAACAATAGGCCACCGACGCACTCTCCGCACGCCACGAAATCCACGCATTCTTTTGTTAATTTCGAACCCGCAACTTCGCAAGCGGCGCATTCGAAAAAGTGTTCTTTGTGTCAGGGTCATCACGAACAACTTTATAAATGTTCGGAGTTCAATAAGCTCACCCCTAGCGATCGCTATAGATTTGTTCGTGCTAATAATTTATGTATCAATTGTCTCAGTGAGAAACATCGTGTTTCAATTTGTAATTCGAATCATTTTTGTCGCAAGTGTAATGGTAAACACCATTCATTATTACACTTTGAAAATAATAATGCCGCGTCCAATTTAAACACAGTTGGTACTTCGCGCGTTAATGGAAATAATTCGCTTGTAGTTAGTAATGAACCTGCCGTGTCCGACCACGCCATGCCTAGCCGTAGTCCGCTCGCTGTGACGTCACAGCCGCCCGCGCCGTGGAGCGGCGACTCGGAGCGCTCTCGCGTGTTTTCGTCCCCGCCCGCTCCTGGCGACCGCGGCGCCACTGCCGCGCGCCCGCAGCCGAACGATGTTGCTTTGTGCTCGTTATCGAGTTTGCACACAAGCCCTACTACGGTACTTCTCGCAACCGCTCGGGTGATTGTATACGATTCACATGGTAGGGGACATAGTGTACGCGCACTTTTAGATAGTGCTTCTCAAAGTAATTTTATTAGTAATAATTGTTGTAGTCGTCTTGGTTTGCATATAAATAACCGCCCTGCCTGTAATGTTGTGAAAGGTATTGGGGGTTCCACTAAAGCCGTTCAAGGTTCTGTAGGAATTAAATTTCACTCGCGTTTTGATTATAACCTTAGTTTTTCGATGGATTCGCTAGTTGTCGATAAAGTAACCGAACTTTTACCGACTGTCGCAGTCAATACCGCATTATTGACTAATTTTAGAGATTTGCCTTTGGCCGATGATACTTACGCCGTTCCAGGAGATATTGATTTGTTAGTTGGCGCTTCGATTTTCCCGCACCTCCTGTTGCAGCGTAGGGTTCAAGGTCACTCGTCGCACCCCGCGCCTCTCGCCTTAGAGACGGTTCTTGGTTTTGTTATTGTTGGTTCCGCACCCGCTTGTTTAGATTGTAACTCGACAGTGTCATATTGTTGCGCCGTCGAGCCGCTGGACTCCACCGTCCGTAAATTCTGGGAGATGGAAGAGGTGAACGTACCTCCTGTTGTCAGCCCTGATGATAAACTATGTGAAGAGTTTTATAGTCGCACGACTATTCGCGATAGCGATGGTCGTTATATTGTCGCACTCCCCTTTAAGGGTGATGTTAATTCGCTTGGAGATTCTTATCAGTCAGCCGAAAAACGCTTCTTCTGTTTAGAACGAAAAATGCAAGCATCTCCAAAGTTGAAGGAGGCTTACGATAACGTAATAATCGAATATTTGGATAAAGGCTTTATTAGACCCGCGCCTCCCGAAGCTGAAGAGACGAAGCATGCTCCTTCGTATATCATACCGCACCATGGAGTTATCCGTGAGGATAAACTAACCACCAAGTTGCGCGTTGTTTTAGACGGCAGCGCCAAAACTAGTTCGAATGTTTCGGTAAACGATATTTTACATAGTGGTCAAAATCTCCAAGGTAATTTGTTTGAAATTATAGTTAACTTTCGCTTATTCGCTGTCGCGCTTTCAGCCGACATTAGACAAATGTTTCTTTGTATTGGTGTTCGCGAATCGGATCGCCGATTCCAACGCATTTTGTATAGATTTTCGCCGCAGGAACCTTTACAGGTTTACGAATTTAATCGCGTTTGTTTTGGACTTAAATCCAGTCCCTTCCACGCTCTTCGCACTGTCAAGCAGCTCGCCGCCGATGAGGGGGACAAATACCCAAAGGCTAAGGAGACTGTAGAAACCGGTCTGTATATGGACGACTATATTTATTCTGTGCAGAGTGAAGATCAAGCTGTCGCAACTGCGGCTGAAGTTATTGATCTCATGAAGGCTGGTAATTTTGATCTCGTAAAATGGAATAGTAATTCGCAATCGGTCTTGGATTCGATTCCACCGACGCATCGCTTGTCAACCGTCAAGGAGTTTGATGGTAATGATACGCATAAGGTTCTCGGTTTGTGTTGGTCACCTTCGTCCGACATGTTTAGTTTGAAAGTTTGCCCCACACCGTCAACCTGTACTAAGCGCACCATATTGTCGTGTATCGCACGCATATGGGATGTTATGGGATTTGTAGCATCTGTCGTCTTGTATGCAAAGCTTCTTATAAAGGAACTTTGGCTGTCCAACTGTGACTGGGACGACACTCCTCCTGACCACATTGTTAAATTGTGGGACCGCTTTAGAGCCGAGCTTCCGGTGCTCGATCAAATTAGAATACCGCGCCATGTTGGCATCTCAAATGATAGTATTGTAACAATTTTAGGTTTCGCAGACGCTAGCGAGAAAGCGTACGGGGGTGTTGTGTACTTCCACGTTCGTAATGGTGATGACATTTCGCTCCACCTCATCAGCGCTAAATCTAAAGTAGCCCCTAGTAAAGTAGTTTCTCTCGCTCGTCTCGAGCTGTGCGCTATATTACTTCTAGCCCAGCTCGTTAGTTCAATTATTAATAGTTGTCGCAACCGCATAAATATAGATAGAATTTTCGCATTCTCGGACTCGACCGTAGCTTTGTGTTGGACACACTCCTCGCCCCATCGTTGGGATACATTTGTCGCAAATAGGGTGGCAAAAATTCAGTCGGAATTGGCGCCGCAAAACTTTTATCACGTCTCAGGTACGGACAACCCTGCCGATTGTTTGTCTCGTGGGTTAACACCTGCACAAATTTTGAATCATCCGTTGTGGTTTCATGGCTCCTCCTGGTGCCGAACCCCACCTGATGAATGGCCTGTAAGTCCTTTCAACCCCACCACTGTGTCCACACCACCAGAGGAAAAGAAAACCTCTTTAGTTGCTACCGCACCGCCCGCCGAAAGATCGACTATCCTAGCGTTGGCTAGTCGTGTATCCTCGTGGTCGATTCTTTTGCGTAGTGTTGTTTTTATTTGTCGATTTTTGAAAATCCTTCCGCGTCGCGAGTACGTTACCGCCTCTGACTTGAACAAGGCCGAGTTAATTGTACTTCGTGAACTTCATCGATTTTATTTTTCGTCTGAAATTAGAAATTTAGAAATTAATAAACCTTGTAGTCGCGCTTTTCAACATTTGAAACCTTTTTTGAAGGATGGCCTCATTCGAGTTGGTGGTCGCTTGAGCCAGTCCGAATTAAACTATGATCAAATGCATCCTATAGTTCTCCCGCGCAAAGATCATATCGTTGATCTTTTAGTCGAATATCACCATAAGGTGAATTGTCACGCTGGTCCAGATTTATTAATGTCGATTTTGCGCCAGAAATACTGGATTCTTTCCGCACGCAATTTGATTCGTTCGATAGTTCATAGATGTATTCCGTGTTTCAAACTTCGCCCGAAGTCAATCGCGCCCGAAATGGCCGACCATCGTTCTTGTCGCGTTGTTCAGGCTGCTAAAGCATTCGTACACACAGGCTCTGATTACGGGGGCCCCCTCAGGGTAACAGCTTATCGCGGTCGTGGTATACGCTCCACGAAAGCTTATGTCTGTCTTTTCATTTGTATGACGACTCGCGCCGTTCATATTGAATTAGCTAGTGATTTGAGCACGCCATGCTTCATGGCTGCATTTAAAAGATTTTTGTCGCGTCGGGGTTCCGTATCTCGAATGTATTCGGACAACGGTACGAATTACGTCGGAGCTCGTCGTAGCCTCTCTGAACTACATAATTTTCTACGGTCGAAACATTTTAACACGGAATTCGCCCACGTATTAGCTGAAAACCGCATTGAGTGGTCGTTCAATACGCCCGCCGCTAGCCACTTTGGTGGCAATTGGGAAGCTAACATTAAAAGTTTAAAGTCGCATCTGTTTCGCGTTATAGGCGAACAGATTCTTACGTTCGAAGAGCTGAGCACCGTGCTCACTCAAGTCGAGGCCGTTATGAACACGCGTCCTCTTTGTAGAACCTTGTCTAGTGATCCCTCGGAGCCGCTTGCACTGACTCCAGCGCACTTTTTAAATGTAACACCGTTAAAATATTTGCCCGCTTTAGAAATAGAGGAAGATCGACTTCATCTTCTCTCGCGTCACGCCTTATTGGATAAGCTCGTTCAATCGTTTTGGAAGCGTTGGAGAACAGACTATTTGCATACGCTACAGTCACGTCAGAAATGGAATACTCCATCGAACCCTATTACTGTCGGTACTGTCGTAGTTATTTTAACCGAAAACATGCCTCCATTACATTGGCCGCTTGGGCTAGTAGAAGAAGTTTTTCCTGGGTCAAATGGGATCACCCGTATAGTTCGTGTTAAAACCGCAACTGGCTCGTACTTACGTCCAGTTATTCGTCTTTGTCCTTTGCCTAATCAACAGTAACTTCAACCACAATCATAATTTAGCTTGTTCGATTAGGTTTAACTTAGTTTAGTTCAATAGCATTATAGTTTAGTTAATAGTTTAGCTTGGAAGCAACTATATAGGTAGTTTGTTCTTTCCTTTTTTTGAAGGTAACCCTTCAAGCCGGGGGGAAATGGTTGCGCCGGTATAGATTTAAATGTGCCGCGTTTTTATTTGCATGTTGCATCGCCGATTTAAATTTATTTAATTAAATAGTTGTCGACTCTCCCGTCCAAACTTCCATTTCCTTTCTCCATCGCACATATCTTGGCTCGCGTATGAAAGAGCGAGACAACTGTCACCGCCATCTAGCGGTACAAAGTTGCACCGCAATGCAATGCTGCCAACACATTGATATAGAAGACGCAATGGACCCGCTTGGCCGCTCGCGCGCTCGCACCGATTTTTCGCATTAATTTTGGATTTAGTGGCCTAAACACGCAAAAACCGTGTGTGTGAACTGTTCAGTGAAAGTGGAACTCAAGGAACCTGCTGCAGCCAGGACCAGGGACGTCCCCGGCAACCTCAAGCATCTCGCACCCAACGAGGCGGTCAAGGTATTGTGCCCTTTCCAAATTTCCACTGTTTTTTGTCGACTTTCGCGTATATTTTCAGTAGCTTTCTCCGCTCCAAATTCAATACAGTCCATTTTTATCGCCCGCACAACCACTCTCTATTTAGTGTGGTCTTAAGATAGGAGCTGAAAATCTAGCTGTCATTATATAGCAACCTATAGGTGACAGCTTAAATAATCAAACCAGTTTCTTTTGCTATTTCGAAGTTAAACTAAACACATTTAATTTAAATAAATAATATTTTTTTTCCATAATTATATGTTTTACTGCTTAGAGATAAGATTCCTAAGAGGAGGCACAGTGTGAGGCATAGTCAAACTCGTGTTAAATACTAAGAAATACTTAGAAGAACCTTTGAGCTAGTTTGTTTGGCTTCGTTTAACACTTTGCGTTCTCACACATATACCTTTCAGTTGAATTACGATTTCTATGAGCTAAATTCGTTAGATTTCAGTCTAGGTCTAGGTAGATTTCTATACATATACCTAATTAAATAAACATGGGATAGTAGGGAGTGATTAAAGACTAAGGAAGAGACTACATTCAAACCGTTGAGGTTACTTGTGTATAGGTAGTTTATTTAAACGTGTTAGTAAAGGAGCCTAGCTGCTGAATTTGGACGAGAGACACAACAGGAGCTGAGCAGAAGGAAGTATAATGTATTAGTGTTGAATAGGTATAATGTGTAAGTACATTTTGCCTCTACACAGGACATAGACATTGTTAGGTGCACTTATAGACTTGTATTTAGGATAGGAAATAGGGATAGGTATACTAGGTGATCTGTGATGAAATTGAACTTGTACAGGATGTTTAGATCCTGGGGTGTTTGACCGCTTGAGGCTGCGAGCTAGGCATTCCACCCACTGACTTTAATCGAATGAGGGCTCTTGACTATAAGAGATTATTCTCTTAGACTTGACTGAACGGGATGCTATGGCCGGTACTCGCGAGCTCAGCCTTATTGAGCCTAAAGGCTATCTGCGTGTGGATCCAGTGAACGGGTAGAAGCATTTCTGGGTCGTCGTCACATTTGCACTTTCATAGCGTTCAGCCATCGCCCGATTTGGCCAAATCGAACTTTCTCAATTAATACAAATATGAATAAATAAAGTTTACCATGGTTTTATGGGGAAAGGTGTCTAGCGAACACCTTATAAAGTAAAGTAAATAAATGTCCACATCCTGGAGATGTCTGACAAACGCTCCGCAGCGTAACAAAGATGGCTGACGCTCCCCAAATAATAAACCCCAGAAGGGTTTTTCCTAGAAGGTTTTGTAGGCGCTATTAAACGACCAGAGTGTAATCCACATCATGAGCAGACATCTTTTGGTTATAGCTTAGGTAATTAGAGTAGAGGAGAGGCGAAAGTCGCGATCAGATTAAGACAATTTGCATTTTAATATTAACAAGCTTCGCAATGTTATTTAAAACCATAGGCCTGCGGAATGATGGATTTATCTCGATGAGCCTCCGTTCCATTCACACGCAGCTACTAAATAGTACAAACATAAACACGATTCGCAGATCACTTAGATGCCAGTAACATCGACTTTCACCAAGACCACCAAATACATAGAAAAACATTATAACTAGACGATCACATATACAAATTAGGATTTGAGCCACTACAGTATTACATAGCAACTAGCTGTTTTGGAAAACGGCGCCGTATTGTAATGCGGCGGATTAAAGATACGCCGTATTCAAAACGGCTGATCAAAAGTACGTCGCATTGAATAGAGCGCTTTGCGATTTTCAATACGGCTAGCCGTAATGTTATTGGGCGGTTCATAAGCCGCTTTTCCGTCAGTTTTTAGTATAATTATTAATACTCACGGCGGCGCTGCCTGCCATAACAATAATAATGGCGTCAAGTGCGGATATTGCATCAAAAATAAGTAAGAAAATGAATAAATTAAATAAAGAAAACGTGCCAAATGTGTGCAGATAATTGTTTTAATGAATTTTTTTTATGTGCAGTTAAATAGTTTCTACGCAGCTCAATGCGGAAATGGCGGAAGTGTGAAAAAGTCGTAGATCAAAGGACGAGATTAAAACTGCTAAGGTGGCAATGGTTTCTGGTGTTGTGCGGAATCCTACACAATATTATTGGTGTAAAACATACAACGTGATGAGTGTAGATTAAAGAAACATATTTCGGAAGACCCAACTTTTTGGGCAGTGCCCAAAGAACAATATATTGATACATTACATATTATACAAAAAAAGTTAACTTTTAAAAAGATTTAAAATTATTTAAACCAAAAAAATTGCTAAATGTTCTAGTAAGTCTAACTAATATTACAATTTTACAAACAAGAACCAAACCGTTTTTGTACCGTGGGTACCTACTTTTTTGATAGAAGTAGTACTTATACATTCCTTAAAACTAATAAAAAGAACACATGTTTCCTACTACTTACTAGGTGCTTTAGAAGTTACTTAAACCTACCTTTTTTCATAATTCTTAAAATTAAATTATTTTAATTATGCACTGTTTCATATTGTTAGTGTGGTCACTCTACAATATAACTTTGATACAAAACGGCTAAACGTGATCCGCCGTATTGAACAACGTATCACATTGTCAATCTGGCGTATCGTTGACTCGCCGTATTACAATACGGCGCCGTTTTCTAAAACAGCTAGTTGCTATGTAATACGGCTAAATATACAATACGCCTGCGACATTTATATTGGGTATGTTTTGTATTTCCGCGTTACCTATATATATAGCTTCACGTTTTATTTTAAGGCCAGTTATTTAGTCACATTCGACGGCGGTTCGACGTAGTAACTTCGGTAGTATTCGGTGACAAGGAGCGATGAGTTTCTCCGGTAAAGTGGTGATAGTGACGGGTGCGAGCTCCGGCATCGGAGCGGCTGCAGCAGTGATGTTCTGCAAGGAGGGCGCTAGCGTCGCGCTGATCGGCAGGAACGAGGGCAAGCTGAAGAACACTTCAGAGAAGTGCTCCAAAGCCGGGGGGAAGCACATCGTCATCAAAGCCGATGTGTCCAACGACGACGACGCTAAGAGAAGCATCGCTGACACCATCAAAAAGTTCGGTAAACTGGACGTCCTCGTCAACAACGCTGGAATCGTCGCCTACGGCTCCATTCTCGACGGCACTGTCCTCAAAGCTTACGACGACATCATGAAAATCAATCTTCGTGCTGTCGTATACCTCACCATGTTAGCTGCTCCGCATCTCGTCAAAACTAAAGGGAACATCATTAACATCTCCAGTATTGCTGGACGTATGGTTGTAAATTCAACCTTCGCAGCATATTGCACTTCTAAAGCTGGACTAGATCACTTCACTCGCTGCACAGCTGCTGAACTAGCATCTTCTGGAGTAAGAGTCAATGCAATAAGTCCAGGACCGGTTGAAACTGATATTTTTGAAAATTCTGGCTCCATACCTGATTTCGTGGCAACTGGATTCCAGACACCTCTCGGAAGAATATCGAAATCTGATGAAATCGCAGAATTAATTCTTTACTTAGCAAGTGATAAGTCTGTTGCTATTACTGGTTCTAATTTCACCTCTGACAACGGTAGCATGCTACACGCATATAATACGAAATAACGTTATATTTGTTTATTTTATTGAAATATTTATTAGGGAATACAATGGTCTGAAAATGTTTATGTAAATATCTTTGTTCTGTGGTTTTTGTTTTATTGTCGTCATCAGTAGTACGAATATCTATTGAGAAAAGTTCGGCAGTATTATAAGTATAATATTATATTATTATCTGTGATTATACCTATTTCTTGAAGGAACCACGGGGAAAAATACTCGTGGTAGGGATTAGGAACAAAGGGCCCCCGAGACCACGGGCGCCAAAGGAAAATCTCATTTCACTTATCGGTGGTAGATTCTATGGCAATGTAAATTACTCTATAATTTTTTTTTATGCTTGTTTTTTTTTTCTCGATAGATGTTCGTGCTACGAGTACAGTACACTTAGCACGAACAGCTATCGAAAAAAATAACGCGCGTAAAATCATTCGATAGTGCAATTTTGTATTGGAAATTTGTACAGCGCCATCTACCGCCCAATAACGAAATTAAAATTTTCATAGATAATTCTCTATCGAGTAATTTAACGCGCGTTTTTTTCTCGATAGCTGTTCGTGCTAAGGGTACAGTACCCTGAGCACGAACAGCTATCGAGAAAAATAACGCGCGTAAAATTACTCGAATCTCACAATTTTGTAAGAAAATTAGTACAGCGCCACTACGTCCGTAAACGGAACTAAGATTTCAAAGCACGAACCATTTTGACATATGGTATCGAGGAGCCTTCGAATCGAGATCGAATAGTAAAGTTATAACTTGTATGGAAATCGGTAGCACGAACCCACTTTTGACATAGGTACGGTATCGAGAAACTCGCAAGCTCTCTATCTTTTTCAGCTGTTTGAGAGCCATACTAATCTCGTACCGGTTGACGTCCGGGATATCTTGGGTATCGGGTAAGCTTGGCTCTGGGGTCTTTAGCATTGCTTTCAACAGGTGTCTGCGTGGAATATAACTGCCCATAGAAACTCTCGATCTCCCTCAGGATTTCAGGCTTCGATAAGATGATGCATCCGTCGTCAGTTTTCAGCTTCGTCATCTGGCTTTGGAGCCTTTATTCCGCTCGATGGCCTCTTTAATACGATTCGTATTAAATTGGCGAAGGTCGTTCGTCAAAGACTTAGATATCTGTCTATTTAGCTGCTGATAATGATGAGCATCCGCTGAACTCTGGAGCCTCACTTCACGTCTCTGATCATTGAGTAGGAGTGTATGGTCGAAGAGTTTCCTTAACTTAGGACGGCGGGTCTTAAAAACTGAGTTTTCCACAATCGCCACGCTTGGCAGGCGGGTTGGCGATCGCAGTAGGCCAAGGTTTTTGGAGACGCTGCTGCCCATCTCCTGATGGCTGTGTTCCCTTAGTGGCCTTTTACGATACCCACGGGATGAGAGGGGGTAGTGCTATTCTAAGCCAGCACAAACACGGCGAGTATAGCGGCGGCAGCATTCAGTATTGCATAAAAATAGCACTGTGAATGCAAAAACCTCAAAATTTTATAAAGCATTTCATCTTTATCGATTGTCAAAATATCTGGAAAGATATTTCAATTCAATGTCGAGGTAATTCCTCACATTAGTGAAATAACGCTGGCTTACAGCGTAAGAGCAGGATATACTAGAAAAAATTCGACGATGCCACTAGTGACTCGGTAGCTCAGCGGTCAGAGCATTGAACCGGATATCGAAAGGTCGCGGGTTCGATTCCCGCCGGAGAATTGATCTGGTGCGAATCGTATTTTTTCTAGTATAATTATTTAGTATTGTATAAAAATAGCACTGTGAATGCAAAAACCTCAAAATTTAAAAACAATTTTTATCAAATAAGTTAGACTGTATAGAGACATTGATAACAACAATACTCTAGGGTGGTCGATTTTTTTTAACCTGTAAGAGACAAATGAAAAACATGTATTTTACGTTGTTATTTTTATATCTTTTATTTCTAGTTATATAAGTAATTAACGGCCAAATACTCAAACGAATCTTAAAGTTAAGGCCACCTTACATTCAAAAAAGTTGTCAGAGTTTCTGCCAAACTCTATGAAACTGACAGCTTCCTTAAAGTTAAGGAGACCTTAACTTAAGATTTTAGCTAAGAAGCCTTTGAGTATTCGGCCGTAAGTATTTTAATATTATAAAGAAAAGATCGTGTAAGTTTTAACCATAAACTTATTTATACTAGAGTAACTATTAAGTTTATGGTTTTAACAATACATATTATTATTTGTGTTTAATTTCACATAGGTATACATAGGTACTTATATTCAATGCAGTTATGTTATAATCATAGTTGAAACGGCTCTATATCAAATCTATAAAACCGGCCAGGTGCGTGTCGGGCCACGCGCCGTAGGGTTCCGTAGTTACCTTATATCACAGAATACATAATAGTGTCTTATATACCATACCATATTTCATACCACTATAATTTTTCGTCTGTAAAATAACTTTGTTTTTCACAGTGTTGGTATGAATGACAAAGTTATATTTGCGGTTTTGGAAAATATGATATATCTCTAAAACTAATTACTATATCTCGTTCAAACTCATTTTCAGTGAAAGTTTTTATTAAGATCTATAGCATATAAACTTTTGACTTTGAGAAAAAAATGTCTTAGGAACCTCAATGTCATTTTTGAAGACCTATCTATAGACACTCCGCACGTATTGGTATGAAGAAAAATTTTTTTTTCAGTTTCAGTTCCATGTATGGGGAGCCCCCCCTTAATCTTTTTTTTTTGTGTTTTAATCGTTAAGCGGTTAACAGAATACATCTACCTACTAAGTTTCAACTGTGTAATCCTAATTCTTTCGGAATAAAATGGCTGTGACATACGGACAGACAGACAGACAGACATGACGAATCTATAAGGCTTCCGTTTTCTGCCATTTTGGCTAAGGAACCCTAAGAACGTCTTTATCAAATCCAGGGTACATTTGTTACAACTAACGATAAGGTGATTACTATAATTAGAAAATTGTGAGGAATTTCTTTCCTAGAAAAAAATATGTTAAATACAAGACACACCCCGGCGGGACGATTAAAATTATGCCTGAAATACGAGATGTCCCAGGAAATACGGGACGTCAGGCAATCCTAGTACTTACTTCTTTACCTACTTTCACCTACTTCGATAATAGTAGGTTCATTTTGTTACATAATAAAAAAATAAATAAATGCTTGGACAATTTCACACAGCGCCATCTAGCCCCAAACTAAGCAAAGCTTGTAATATGGGTGCTAGACAACTGATATACTACTTATATACTTTTTAAATATATTCTTATTATACATAGTAACACCCAGACCCGTCACAGAAATTAAAATTCATCATTTCAATTTCTGCCCGGCCGGGAATCGAACCCGGGACCTCATGCGTGGTAGGCGGCATATTGACCACTGCACCACTCAGGTCGTCATAATAATACTTAAGTACTTCTTATTTCTGATTGCAAAGACATGTATCAGATTAATAATTGAAGATAATTATACGATATCAGAAAAAAATAAAAGGATAAGATAATATCTAAGTAGGTAGGTACCTAAATACCTAATCATTATTTCATAGAATTTATTTAAAAAAATAAATAATTATTGTAAGGAAATTGGATATTTGTAAGTATAACATTTTGACCTCATACAGGGTTTATATTTTTTTTATTGTTGTTTTTACGGTAAATACTTAATAATACAACAAAAAAACCCAGTTGATACAAATAGCACGAACATACGACGAACAGCACGATACACCATCTCCTATTGGAGTACTTGTCAAGAAGAACCAAACGAGCCCAAACTCGATGGGGTTGCATGGTTTTATTACAGAGTCTGAGTTCCTGTGGCCTTCTTCCGGCTCCATCATCAGAATCATTCTTTTTGTAGGATTTTAACTAAACTTAAATCAGAAAAAATACCAAAAATATTTGTTAAATCACTAATATTTCGTTTTATTTCTATAATTATTTTTCATTTAAGCGATATTGAACAATACTTTTAACTGCCTTCGAATTGGGCATTTATTGGACACTTCAGTTTATCCCCAAAGCGCCTGGGTTATTTCGCAATTTTCCCGCCCGGGCAGAAACATTTTCCCATCTATACTCACAACGTAATGTTCCAAATATGAATTCATAAAGATTGTATAAACACGTACCTACTTTATTTTCGAAATTCAGTGCAGTCAACTGCATCATAAAATAACTTTATTAATTTTTTCTCACTTATGCTCTGAAATCTTATCATTCCATTTGAAAAAGGAATGCGGGGCGTTCCACATTTCCGAGGGGGTCTGGTTCATCACATTCTAAATTTAAAATTCAGGCCAGGAATGAATTTCAATACTTACTTCCCGCACCAGCACCAGTGCGGGAAGTAGGTACAGTGCGAAGATGATCTGGGTGGTCTGCGGCAACTTCTTTTTTTTGTTTTAGCTGTTCACAAAAACAAAAAAAGTAAAGGCACATTTGCACCATACAGCCATAACTTTAGTTCCTTTTTTCTGGCACGCAAGCCAACGACAAGACAGTTAATATTATAAAGGTAAAATTATTTAATAGGTACTATAATAACGATACAATAAAACAATGGTGCGCACAGAGTATATTACTATAAGAATAAATAAATATTACATTGTATTGTACCAGATTTATCAGAGACAAATCCTCTTAAGTAATCTTGAATTATGTACAGCGCCATCTACCGCCGAGAAGCGAAATGAGATGGGTTTTTGCTTCTCGGCGGTAGATGGCGCTGCACGTAATTCAAGATTACTCAGAGGATTTGTCTATGATAAATCTCATTTTTAATATTAATTAAATTTAAATAAGTTTCAATTGAAAAGTTTTTTATTTCCTCGCATTTCTTGAGAAAAGCACTATACAAGCCTTGTTCTGGAAGCTACTTGCATTGCCTCGAATGATTAAAGCCCTCGCCTGCGGCTCGGGCTTCAAAACCATCCTCGACAATGCAATCGCTAGCTTCCCGTTCACGGCTGTAATGTACTATTACATCATACTGCTCGGTAACTAAGGATTTACTAGTATGGTAGGAGGCTGTGTAAGTTGGCATGTGCAACGTTCATGCGCACTGTGCATTGTTTAGATAGAACGTTTCATTTTCAAATCAAGGGTGAACGCTTTAATTATAATGTACAGTTGTACACTTTACCGTTCAAGCTATGTAAAACTTTAGTGAACCAATGTCTTTCGAAATTTCAAGTTGATATCATCAGTAGTTCTCGAGATATCCAGCTGTGACAGACAGACTGAGTCACACCATAAGGGTTCCTTTTTACTATTTTGGTACGGAACCCTAAAAATTAATAACAACTGGACTACAAAATAATGATACATCAGGAAAATGTATTCAAATACCAAAGTGTGTCCATCAGCCATTTTTTATGTCCCCACTGCTGGGGCACAGGTCTTCCTTATGGGTGGTAAGGAGGACGGACCATAACCCACCACGTGGGCCCAATGCGGATTGGTGGGTGTTAATGACTGCAAATGCAGCCGGGACCAACGGCTTAACGTGCCTTCCGAAGCACGGAGGAGCTCGAGATAATACATTTTTGGTCACCCATCCCATGACCGACCCTTGCGAACGTTGCTTAACTTCCGCAATCGCTGGGCCAGGCGCTAAACCACTGCGCCACCGAGCTCCACAATACCAAAGTATATGTACGTTATTATGAAAATGACGAATCACGATGACATGCATAATATCATTCTGTTGTTGTCATGTTTTGTATTTCCGCGTTACCTACAATAAGTATAAAAGCTTCACGTTTTATTTGAAGGCCAGTTATTTAGTCACATTCGACGACGGTTCGACGTAGTAACTAATATTTTATCTATGACATAGAGCGATGAGTTTCTCCGGTAAAGTGGTGATAGTGACGGGTGCGAGCTCCGGGATGGGAGCGGCTGCAGCAGTGATGTTCTGCAAGGAGGGCGCTAGCGTCGCGCTGATCGGCAGGAACGAGGCCAAGCTGAGGAATACCTCGGAGAAGTGCTCCAAAGCTGGAGGGAAGCACATTGTCATCAAAGCCGACGTGTCCAACGACGACGACGCTAAGAGAAGCATCGCTGACACCGTCAAGAAGTTTGGCAAAATTGAAGTTCTTGTCAACAATGCTGGGATTGTCGCCTTCGGCTCCATTCTAGACGGCACTATCCTTAAAGCTTACGACGACATCATGAAAATCAATCTTCGTGCTATCGTCCACCTCACCATGTTAGCTGCTCCGCATCTCGTCAAAACCAAAGGGAACATCATTAACATCTCCAGTGTAGCTGGACGCATAATTGGAAATTCAAGCTTTGCAGCATACTGCACATCCAAAGCTGGACTGGATCATTTTACTCGCTGCACAGCTCTTGAACTAGCAAATTCTGGAGTAAGGGTCAATGCGATAAGCCCAGGACCAGTTGAAACTGACATTTTCGAAAATTCTGGTGCTGGAACTGATTTCGTAGCAACTGCTGCAGTCCAGACACCGCTAGGAAGAACATCGAAATCGGATGAAATCGCAGAATTAATTCTCTACTTAGCAAGTGATAAGTCTGTTGGTATTACTGGCTCCAATTTCACCTCTGATAACGGTATCATGCTACAGTCACACAATACGAAATAATGTTATATATTTGTTTAACATTCTTGACCTTAACTTATTATGGAACACAATAAACACAATGGTCTGAAATAACTGTTTTTGTAAAAAAAAACTTTGTTCTGTGGTTTTTGTTACTTATTTATACTCGTACTATCGTCATCAGTAACGAATATTTATAGAGAATCAAACGCGCGTAAAAACTCGGTAGAGGATTTGACTATTGCCGTTGGCAACAATATTGGCCAATTTATCGTCCGTTGATGCTTTTGGAAGAGCCTCTTTGAAGCATTTGTTACAAAACCGGCAACGTACGATGAATTTGCCAATATTGTGGTCAATATAGGTACGTGTGGAGCCGGCAAATGAGAAATCTCATTTCACTTTTCCGTTGTAGATGGCGTTGAACAATGGCGTTGAACAAAATTCCCATACAAAATTACTCTATCGTATTTTTATGCGCTTTTTTGATGATGTTTGTGCTACGAGTACAAAATAAAGATTGGTAATAATAATTATACTTATTATGTAAATAGCTGAGGAAAAATATCTTTTTATTTACTTAATACTGTTTACTTTTCACCCCTTTGTTATTGTAATAGTAGTCCGTAAGCCCGCGACAATGTTGCCTACGTCATATGGCATCACGCATGCAATGAAATGCATGGTACACGCTCGGAAATGTTGTGCAGAGCGAGGATCAGAAGATTATCGCAAATAAAATTGGCCGGAAGCTTGAGAAATTATATAGAAATAACGATACAAAAAAATAACGTAAAATATACCGTTAAAACGTTTTATCGGTAAATTTACCGGTAAAAATAACGTTCAAATTATTGTACCGGTAAAATTACCTTTAAATATAGCGTTCAACTTTACCGGTACCTGTTGTACCGGTAAAATTATCGGTAAAAAAGTAACGTTATTAATTGGAATAACGTTAATTATAATGTAACGGTAACAAAAAGTAAGAAACAACGTTAAAATTAACGTTATTTACTGAATTTCAATGTTACGTTATCTAAAGTAACGTTATTTATTGACATAACGTTAATGTTAAAAGTAACGGTAAAAAAAGTAGGAAATAACGTTACATTTAAAAATAACGTTATCAATCCCTGTCTAGGAGCTAAATAACTATTATTTTCTTTTTATAGTTAAATCCTAAAAACCGAAAATATGGCAGGTACGAAAATACTTACATTTCATATAAATAGAAATATATTTACTTCCATTGGCTTATCTGATTGCTGAAAAAAAATTCCTACAGTTACAACATGAAACATAAAGAAGTGCATATTCTGTAATAGCTAATCAACTAGTAAGATGATAAGATATGTCAAATATAAATAAACTTTGTAGCTACTGATAACATTCGAATAAATATACTTACTACAAAATAAAAGATACTGTTTGTAGAGCAGACTAATCATATTTCGTCCGTGCGTCTCAAACGAAGATGAGTTTCACAGGAAAAGTTGTAATAGTAACGGGTGCAAGTTCCGGGATCGGCGCTGCAACAGCCGTGATGTTCTGCAAGGAGGGCGCTAGCGTCGCACTGGTTGGAAGAAACGACGCTAAGCTAAAGAACACCGCCGAAAAGTGCTCCACAGCTGAGGGGAAGCATATAATCATCAAAGCTGACGTCACCAACAACGATGACGCCAAAAGAATCATAAGTGAAACCGTCAAAGAGTTCGGAAAACTGGATATCCTCGTCAATAATGCAGGGGTTGTTGCTTTCGGGACGTTACTGGATGGCACTTCACTCGAAGTCTATGACAAACTTTTTGACGTCAACCTTCGTGCAGCCATCCACCTTACTATGCTGGCCTCCCCTCATCTAACCAAGAGTAAGGGTAATATCGTAAATATTTCCAGCGTCGGTGGTAAATGGATACCAGTACCAAAGTTTACTATATACTGTGCTACCAAAGCAGCCCTGGAACACTTTACTCGAGGATCAGCATTAGAATTGGCACCATATGGAGTGAGGGTTAATGCTATAAGCCCAGGACCAGTCAGTACTGACATATACGAAAACGCTGGTTACTCGATTGATAAAGAGTTTTCGCTCCTGAATGTAGCCGATGACAGGGTGTCGCCACCAGAAGAAATTGGTAATTTAGTGCTGTTTTTAGCAAGTGAAAAAGCTAAAGGTATAACTGGTTCTGTTTATGTGTCAGATAATGGAGTAAGTCTGCATAAATAAAAATGTTGTTATGTTTAAAACTGTTTTATGTGATTTCAAAGTGTTTAGGTAGTCTCTGAGATCTATCAATAAAGATCCGTGCAAGCATTACAAAATAAAAATTGCGATGCGATAAGATTTCTGGGGCTCTATTTTTGAACTGATTCTTTTTTACTGATTTTCGTTCGACATTTGACTCAAATGTTTTGAGTCGAATGTCGAACGAAATAGAAAGAGTGCTCGACGCCAGCCGAAGGATTCAAAAATAGGGCCCCTGTAACGTAATCAGTCCACTAGCCAAAGTTATTAACATTTTGCAAATCTTCATTATCTCTCCACTGCTTAATATACGTAGTATTCGTAGTTCAGTGTTATCGCTTCGCTTTAGAGATATGTTTGGGATTGACGTAAAGTTTTAGGTTATAATTTAAAACGTCAACGATAACGAAGATTTGCAAATGTTATTATCGCAGGGAGCAGTGTGAGCCTACCGAGCGCTAGTCTATAAGAACATTGGAAAAAGTACGAAACAAGAAAATATTCAAGTTCGAATCAAAATTCTAATAGGATAGGTTACCGTATTGTCATGCTCATGCCGGAGAGAATGAGAGATGAGGAGAGGTTGTAGATTATTCGATTATTCTTCCGCGTGCTGCCTCACGCCGCCGCCGCACCCAAGGAATTTCGCATACGGTTATCATTTTAGATTTAGAACTTCGAACAGTAGTTTTTGTATCGTACTTCTCACAGCGTGATTTTTTCCGCAGTTGTGATTTAGATTTTTATAAGTAGTTCTTTTTTAATAAAGAGTACAAAAACAATATTGATTTATTTACTATAAAATAATAATAATTTTAAATGAAAATTATATTTGACACACATTATAAGTTTTTACGAGCAGGTATGTAATTCATTTTCAGTTTGCATATACAAGAAGATTATTTAACGTTAAAAATTAAATTATATTTATTGTACCTTAAACACCTTGATAATAATGGGTACTTAGTTAGGTATGGTCTTTTTCAACACACTTGCTCGTAAAGTGAGCCTTATTACATCGCTTTTAGGGCCATAAACCGAGCTATAACAAACGCGTGCAATAATATATAAAACACTAGTTCGTAATAGAATTAACCCTACAAAGTTAAATTAGTACCTTACTGCAAGTTCTATGCGAGTAAACAGAGCATTCCTAATTTAGCCGGGTAATACAGTTATTTTTTTTGACAACAAAGAGGTTTTATGATGCTGAAAATTCATATACATTCTTGGAATAAATAAATGTGTAAGTCCTTAATTAAGTCAAATAAATATATAATTATTATCAAATTATTCATAATTCACAATATTTTGTTATAAAATATTAAAATATTTGCATTTTGTCACTTAAAATTATAATTTTGAAGTATTAGTAGTAGGCTGTATGCTCCTCACCCCTTTGATCGCAAAAAATTCTTACGTTGGGCGTGTGAAAAAAAAACAAAAAAAACATGCGCGCCTTTTCCCATAATTATCATATTTTGTTTTTGCCATATTTGTTGCTGTGTGACAAATTACTTTATTTTTTCCTCGCAAATGTGTTGAAAAACGTCGTATGAAACTCGTGAGCTCTTGCTTATTGCACACTCGGCTGAGTTACGCCCTCGCCTGCGGCTCGGGCTGCAACCCACAGCCTTGTGTGCAATGAGCAACCTAAGCTAACTTGTCTCATAATGTACTATTAGAACATTATATTTGACTACTAACTAGTTTAAATGTTAAGTATAAACAGAATTTTCTAAAAACAGAGAGTTATTAAAACCTTAAGCACCTGTTTCGCAGTATCCGACCGATAATTTAATAAAAAACTGATCTTTATGATATTAATTAATATCCGTATGCGGTTAACACTGGCTCTCATCATGTCCAATTATTTTCCAACTGCTTTATTTCAACAAGCATCCGTTATCAGAAGTGAAATTGGAGCCGGTGATACCTTTGGCTTTTTCACCGGCCAAATATAAAATTAAATCGCCGATTTCTTCAGATTCAGATATTCTGTCAAGCGGAGTGTCGAGTCTATCGAGACCAGGAGGAACGGGGCCAACATTCTCCAAGATGTCAGTTTTAACTGGTCCTGGACTAATGGTATTTACTCTGACTCCGGCGTGGGCCAGTTCCATAGCTGTCCCACGGGTGAAGTGGTCCAGACCAGCTTTGGAGGTGCAGTATGCCGTAAGAGCTGCATTTATATTCATACGTCCAGCTACACTGGAGATGTTGATGATGTTCCCTTTAGTTTTGACGAGATGCGGAGCAGCTAACATGGTGAGGTGCACGACAGCACGTAGATTGATTTTCATGATGTCGTCGTAAGCTTTGAGGACAGTGCCGTCGAGTATGGTACCGTAGGCGACGATTCCAGCGTTGTTGACGAGGACGTCCAGTTTACCGAACTTTTTGACGGTGTCAGCGACGATTCTTTTAGCGTCGTCGTCGTTGGACACATCGGCTTTGATGACAATGTGCTTCCCTCCGGCTTTTGAGCACTTCTCAGAGGTGTTCTTTAGCTTGGCCTCGTTCCTGCCGATCAGCGCGACGCTAGCGCCCTCCTTGCAGAACATCACTGCTGCAGCCGCTCCAATCCCGGAGCTCGCACCCGTCACTATCACCACTTTACCGGAGAAACTCATTTCAAGTGAAGACGTTCAGACACTATTCAAGTCAGTGCATTAATGTCTGTCTATTTATTTATTCGAAGATTAAGAATGTAAGAAATCATTAGGCTGGTTGTTAATGACTGTTTGCTTATAGGTTGATGATAAATATTTGAAGTGCATTAAGAGAACAGAAGTGTTGTTTGTATATTGTTTTCAAGTGCTCTTTGTAATTATTATCTAGGACCATTATAAACGATGCAGTCTTATCGCTTAACAAATAATGATATTATTTTATATATAAAATACTGTAAGTGTTGCTAGTGATGGATGACTTACGGCAGTGAAACGTGGTCGCTAACTAAGGGTCTCATAAGAAGGCTCAAGGTCATCTAGCATGCAGTGGAGAGAGCTACGCTCGGCATTTTCCTACATGATCGAATTATAAATGAAGAAATCCGTAGGAGAACTAAATATAAAAAAAAACTAAAACTTAAAAAAAAGAAAAACGTTCTTCTAAACCGGAAAATAAAACCAAAAACAGCTTCAAAATTAAAAAAGTTCTATAAAGCAAGAAATATGTTCAAATCGGTAGATAATGCATATCAATTTTAATAAAAAAACATCTAAGTATATCGACGAAGTCGGGTGGAGCTCAAGATCTTTTTTTTAATTCTAAAAGCTCCGCCTGACGCATGACGTAAGTTATTATATTAAGTGATTTGAATATTAATTTAATTTTGAAGCTGTTTTGTTTTTATTTTCATGTTTTGAAAAAGGGTTTTTATTTTTAAAGCTTTTATTTCAACCCTTTTTGTGGTATGTAAACGTGTAAATATTTTTATCTACACTCACATCGTAATGTTCCAAATATGAATTCAAAAAAGGTAATATAAATAGAAAGGAAGTAGAAGAAGTAGGCAGTGCCTTGATATTAAAAAAAAAACAACGATATTTTCCCATACATTTTCCATGATTAAAATGCACTCTATGGTGATCGATGACATTAGTGCGATTAGTTTGCAGGGTTGCGTTTAGAGGCTTAGAGTGCGGTTGTTTCGTTTTTGGCTTTAAGGTTCGGAACGACCAAGAACTTCAAATGACATTAATAGTACAAATTCTTCGTTTTCCATTTGGAATGCGAATAAAAAAAAAAAAAATTTAAACTTTCCTTTATTCTAAATGAAATAAAATCTGTTTCTGAGGAGCTACCAAGAATATTTAAAAAAATTAGACACAAAAACATCAAAATACAAAATAATGTCAAATGGCATTGACAATTTTACTATAGACAAACGTCAGCGTTTTTCAACCACCGATTTTGATGGTTAAAAAGTTGCAACGCTCTGACGTTTGAAACGGGGAAGCTGTTACTACCGGAAGTCACGCTCTAATGTTTGGAACGCCGCCCGTTAGAGCATTCGGTTGCACACGGAGCGTAGGTTCTGAACGCAACCCAGTGCACTCATCTCATTATTTTTTTTTCTAATGGAATGCGCGCCATTTTTAGAGCTTTACAAAAATGTTTTGATTTCAATTTTAACATTTTGTTGTAATGAATTTCGTAGGTTTTTTAATTCTTGATTTAAAATGTGAAGAAAATTTGACTCTGCTCGATATTTTAGATGCAGCTAAGGAAATGACTTATTACAAGGTAATACCTAGCTAATACAAACAATGTCTCACTCTCTTTTCTAACGTTGATCTTTTATTTAGTAGGTTCAATCCTAAATGTATGAGTGTAGATAAAGTAGTGTATGAAACTGCACATAACTAGGTATTAAAACATGAGTGTGATACTATTAAAAACCTCGCCAACGGCTCGGTTTTTAAACACACACTCATGTTTTAATACCCCTCATTATGTGGCAGTATCATAAACTACTATTTTAGTTTACATGTAACTTTAGCAAGAAAATGTGTTTTGCTCTTTTGCCTTACTACTACTCCAACGAACTATATTTTACGAAGTTATTGTTTGTAAATAAACTATACCAACCAAACCTTACCAACCAACCTTACCAACCAAACCTTCAATCGCAACGTTTGAGATTTTCATACACTTTTCTCTCCCGCTCAGATGCGTTTTCTCCCCGCATATTTGTTCGATATGCAATGACGTACTTTCTACCGTAAATTTGATAAATCAAGGTACTTTCCGAGCAGGTGTAGTATAAAAAGATTTTAATAATGTTTTACGTGGAGTTTTTAGGGCCCATGGTCTAGTATTTTTAAAAGGTACATGCCCTCGTAGTCATGTGTCAAAAACGGCCACTTTTACCAGTTTTGCTGTCTACTTCTAGCAGTGACTATGAGGGAATGTAACGATACCGTCTAAAAATACTAGACTGTTGGGCCCTAAAAATTCCACGTAAAACATGATTAAAATTGTGTATTAGAAATTGTGACTGTCCAAGTTAGTCTCTCCTAGGTTTGGCCATAAATTCGTTAGTCAAAGGCCGAAACACGGTATTAGTTTTGGACTTTGACGAAACCTTTTTGTCAAACCAGGTTTGACTAGGCAAACCAAGGAGCGCCGGGACTTCGGGGTTTGACTTAACAGACCTATATACGAAAGCCGAAACACGGGTCACATATTTTCATTTTCAGAATCAGTATAAAAACAATATAATGATAGGTACCTTAAAAAACTCACGAAGTTACAAGCTTTTTATGTTGTGCGCGCGAGACATTTTAGTAGGGCGTGCGTTAATTATGGTTTTCTAAATATTGTTTAGTCAAAATATAACGTGATATAAAAAATATTGCAATCGATTCTATTACTGATTCTGAACAAACAGTTTTCAGGTTTCGTATATACTAAAAATAACCTTATAGAGCGTTTTCAGCGCGTGCTGCTGCGTGCTAACTTCAAGTACCTAACTAATCACGAGAAAAAAACGCAAGAGAAAAGTTTTAATATTACAGTTGATTTTCTCACGCATTAAGTATACTATTGATTTTGATACAAAAAATGATGCTTATTTCAACCGTAAAAAATAAGAGGTTTGATTATTTTATTTTTTATTTTGAGCTACTTATAACTTATTTTTTTTTGTATTAATGTGAGAGAAATTGTCGGTACCTACTTCGTGGCCCCCTGAGGATGGGGGCTCTGGGCACGCGCTGCCACAGTATATAATATAAGTTTTATATAGACGTATTATACTGTGGTATTGCTGACAGTTTAGTGGTGCCCAAGATATGGTGGTGTATAACGGGTGTAACAAGACACTCAACGAAGCCGAAGTCCACGCATTCCGCCCATCATCAGGATCACTTTTGTCTTTTAGACTATACCTGGGAAACCAATAGCTACGAAGTTATTGAAGCTCAAAGGCAATTTTTTTTTTCAAAATTTTTATGAAATCTTATTTTATTCGTTATTTCCTAATTTTTGTCTACAGAAACATTATCATAATTTTATGTATTTCGTAACAAACAATGGCTTCAAAACGTCATCACTCAATGTATTTCATTAGCATGCACATATACGTTGCCTTTCAACTCGGCCGCACGCAGCTGTGTAGCATTCACTCGCAGGCGCGGTCTTTTGTACGCGTTACATTACGTGGAAATGTATGCAATGCTTTTTTAACACCAAAAATTAAAATCGTTTCCTAGCAATCATTTTGAAAAGAAGTGGTCATGATGATGGGCAGAATACGTAGACCTCGGCTTCGTTGAGGGTCTTGTTACACCCGGTATGTGCGCAGGCAAGGAAAAATGCGACTTGTTCCAAGCGCCTTTCTGTCTGCTATAAATTTTGTGCCGAATATCTGTTGCGTCAGTTGACGCCGTAGCTGCGTTACATCTCTACGTGATTCCTGCTGTCCTGGTACTTTCGTTACGGTACATTTATTAGTTTGGTGATAGTGATACATTATGAAATCATCAAAATAGTTGAGTTGGGACATATGGGTGAGTACGTAATTTAGTATTTTCAGTAAATCATTATACTGAAAAAGTCAGTTTTTTGTTTTTTACTAAAGGAGACCCCTTTAGTAAAAAACAAAAAACTGACTTTTTCAATGTTTTAATCTCGTGTATTTTAAAAATGGGACATAAATTATATTAAATTTTAGTACATTATGAGACAAGTTAGCTTAGGTTGCTCTTTTCGCACAAGGCTGTGGGTTGCAGCCCGAGCCGTAGGCGAGGGCGTAACTCAGCCGATTATGCAATAAGCAAGAGCTCACGAGTTTCATACGACGTTTTTCAACACATTTGCGAGGAAAAAACAAATTCCTCAGCACTCGGCTGAGTTACGCCCTCGCCTGCGGCTCGGGCTGCAATCCACAGCCTTGTGTGCAATGAGCAACCTTAGCTAACTTGTCTCATTGTACTATTAATTAAGTAATTTATAAAATTATAAACTAATTATTTTAATAAGATTTATGAGAGAGCGAGGCTATGATTTTTTTACTAAGCCACTAAGAGCTAATTTCCCCATTAATTTAAACGCGATTTGTCACTAAACGAGTTTAAGGCTGTCACCCGTCATAACAAAAACTACAATTACATCGAAATCGGCCCACGAACAAAAAAGTTGGCTGCCTTATAGCTTTTTTTATCAAATACTTTCATCTTACAAAAAAAAACTTGTTTATACAGAGTCAACTGTAAAACACCAACAACCTCGCAGGATTACTAATATCATAAACAACAACATTGTTCTAGGACTTTTCCGAAAACAGGCAAAAAAACGAATTTCCATCCAAATGTCCCGAACTGATCGAGTTTGTATGAAAAGTTCTTTTATTTCTGTCTATAAAATTTATATACTATTAGTAATATAGGTGCAAGCCAATGAGGCAATCTTTTTAACTATATGGCAGCATGTGGCACGCGATATTATTTAGTACATTTCAGTACCGCACGAACATCTACCGAGAAAAAAAAACGCGCGTTAAATTAGAGTAGGTAATTATATATTATTATGGAAAATTTCATTTCGCTTTTGGGCGGTAGATGGCGCTGTACAAATTTCCCATACAAAATTACTATATCGAATGTTTTTACGCGCGTTATTTTTTTCGATAGCTGTTCGTGCTAGTATATTATTGTAGATACATGTAAGAATCAACTGCGATTTACTCTGCAACATGCAGAGCGAAATTTAGGGGATTTTTTTGCTTTTTTTGAAGAAAAAAAAGGCAAAAAATAAGAAATGGAATGGTTTTGAGTAATTTAGTACAGATTTTCTACAAACTAGATTTCTATTTTACGGATTATGGTGATGTTTAGTTTGACTTTAAATTTCTGTGGCCTTACAACAGCGATGGTCAAGTTAAACTTTTAATATAGAACTTCTTTTAACAAAAACACGTCTATTGAAGTCGGGTGGGGCTGGAGTACAAATTCCTTTTTTTATTCTAAAAGCCTCACCAGACCTTCTGTATTAGGTAGTGTATGTATATTATTTAGGTAGAAAAATCGGCTCAGTCAAACGTGAGTTAATCGCGGAGAAACATACATACATACGGCTCAAACCGAGAACCTCCTTTTTTAAGTCGGTTAAAGAACTAGAATATTATAATTTATTAGCATCACAACACACATGAAAAAAAAACATCAAAAATTAAAAATAAAATAAAAAGATAATTTCAACAATCAAAACTGCATACACTTAAGATACAGAACTAGAGATAGAACTACACTTATGATATCCCTTTTCCAAAAAAAATTATTATCTTATTCAGTTCATAAACAAAGAAGTTATACGACTGATCATCGAGGTAGTTCATACAAAATCATACTATTTTCGTGCTTTTTTCAAGATTACTTGAAAAGTACTGAACCGATTTCCAAATTTAAAAAAATGGGACCAACTTGGGAGTTTACCTAATGTAATAACGTTTAAATCATTTCAATCGGTCCAGCCGTCTTTGAGTAATCGGTGGACATACACAAAAAAAACAAATATACAGACGAACAGAGAACCTCCTCCTTTTTTGAAAGTCGGTAAAAACTAGCGACCGCCCGCAACTTCGTCTGTGTGGTAATTAATTTCTCTATCCCTCTGGAGCAGTGCGTTTTTTCGGGATGGAAGGTACCCCATGTCCTTCTCTGTACCCCTGAAAACTTGTATGCAAAATTTCATGATTATCGGTTGAGTAGTCAAGACGTGAAGGCGTAACAAATAAACAAACGGACTTTCGTATTTATAACTAGCGGCCGCCCGCGGTTTCACCCGCGTGGTTCCCGTTCCCGTAAGAATATCGAGACAAAAAGTATCATAATATGTTTTAATCTAGGCTATCTTCTATCTGTGTGCCAAATTTGAACCAAATCCGTTCAGTAGTTTTTGCGTGATTGAGGAACAAACATCTAAACATCCAAACCCACAAACTTTCACATTTATAATATGATAAATATATAGTAGGATAGTAAGATAATAGTAAGGATGACTTTGGTGGTTTGTCTGTCAAGGAATAGTCCATTTAATATGTACTTTGGCTCTAAATAATAAATTAACATGGGCCTACGACAACCTAAATAAGTTCCCGATTGTCTAGGTGAATGTAAACAAAACTGCGACGGTCGCTCAGACAGAATATATATCTGCTTTGTATAAATAATACTTAGTTCAATAAAACAAACGGTAAGTAATGATTTATTTAGTGTCTGGACTTGAAGTGTTTGGGCGTGTGACGTCACAAGCCAGTTGTTTACAAATCAAACGCCATGAGGTGTAGTCAAAACATTAAATAATTGATTTGAGTTCTATCGGAGGTGATGTTTGTTCAGTCAGGGCTGTTTAAAGCACGGCTCGCTGTTCGCATGCGACCCACAGTTTATACTTTTACGGGCCTCGACGTACTTTAGCTTTTTTTTATATCTAACGAAATAATAATGTTGACTTTAACTGTATTGCAAAAGATAAATCCATGTCACGTTTACCTATTGAATTTTTATTGAAATAATCATTTATAAAATATAATACTAGGGGTTGAAGTATGTTGTACCGTGTTGTAACTTTCCACGTGACTCCACCGTAAAGACGGCCGTCTTATACGTCTCTTACGTGCGTATCCGTCTTTTTACGTCCGTACCGCGCACCGCTTTCTTAGGAAATGAAAAATATATTATGCACTATATTATAAAAAAAAAATAAGTAGTTAAAGAAAGACTTCTTTTGCCATTTTGCATGAGGTGTACCCTGTAATTGGCTGTACATTTAGCATAATACCACAATCTAAATTACCTAGAATAAGTGACGATGTAATAGCTGTTGGTGAACCAAATAAATAAAATAAAAAAATAAAAATGGATATTCTGGAAACATCCAGAGGTCCGCCTACTCATCGCCTTCATTTTATGAAAATCCCGTTGCATTATTTAAGGGGTTGATTTTGACCTTTGTGGGAGACTCGTTTTAGTTGTTCATTTACCTGAAGAGCTTAAAACTGAAACTATTTGATTTAGGCCTATCAATAGTGATTGATTGTTTCATTTCTTGATTGATCGATTGACCCAAAGGTAAATTCACTTTTAACGTCATTATGGGTGATTAGATTAGATACGTAGGTATAGGTAGTTTTGACACATCGATCAAATATTTTAGCTATGTCAACATTATACACATCGTAATTGGTTTTTGTTGACTTTGTAATTTGTGCTTTCGTCAATGGGGGAATTTATGAATGGAATTTTCATTGGGCGTAAATGACCGTCGATCACAATTTTTTGTTTCGGTCGGGCAATGAATGGGTGACCAATAATGTCTTGATGTCCTTCGTGCTACAGTTGCGAAGGCTTCAACTGCAACACCAATCCACATTAGGCCCACAATGATGGGCCCTTATCAATCCATAATAATGAAGACATGTGCCTCAGGAGTGTGGGACATTAAATTGATTTATAATAATGATGATGACGACTTGAGCGTAGTTTTTTTAACCATAACCAATAATTTATCAAATTAAGTTCAGTAATTTTAGTAATGACTTTCGCTTCCTGAAAGTGATACCATACAATACCACAATCGAGCAGTAATTGAAAAACAGTGAAAGGTGGTTGGACGTTTCACATTTTTTATTTTTCATAAAAAAAACGATGATGGCGACGAATATTTCAAAATCGAATATTGTAAAGTTATCCAAAGCTTATGAAATTAATTTGACACCGCAATTATACAGAAGAGTGCTTTTAGGTAAGATTTTGATTTATTTATTTTAAGTATTTCATTTCAAAAATTGTTTTTTTGAGAAGGTCGTGCTTGCAAAACTTACTTTTTAAGACATCAAAATCTTTATTAGCTTGAAGTGATGTCCAAGATGCCGACATCCATACTGACCCTGATATTTATTGTAAATTATTTTTTACTCAAGTAAATTGCCCAATGTGAACGTTTTGGTTTAGCTGTAAGTTCGCATTGTAGCATGTTTAACGTATTCCATTTAACGATATAATTAATGTTACAATCTTTAAAGTATTTTATTACAGAACATGAATATCAATAACTCAATAAACGTCGATATTACCTAAAACGATTTGAAATTATTTCCCTACTAATTTAAATATGATACTTAATTTTTTAATTATTTCTAAGATAAAGAGATACATCAAGATTGTTTACATTAAATTGCTTGAGGGTAATGGATGCAAAAACAATATTAAGTAATAACTTTCAGAAAATAGATGATAAAACATGCAAAAAACCGCCCGCCCGCCCATCTCGTTGCCTGGCATTGAACGCACAGTCACAGAACGCATTTTTGTTCGTACATTTTAATAAAAAAGACACAATGTTAGTTCCATTCTCTGGGAGAATCCGGGGCTTGCAGCATAGTTTTAAACTACCGCGGGCTTTACGTCTTATCATTATTTTTGTGAAAATTTTATTATGTTTAAATAAATAAATTGTTTGTTGTTAAATTTATTTTATGTTTTACTAACTATTGTGTATTGTGTGGAAGTTATTGATTAATATTGTTTTTGCATACATTATACTTCCGCAAGGTAACGCGTGATTCTATCAAAAACTTATTGAGGCGAGGATAAACCATTAAATACTACTTCTTTACTTACCTAGTCAGAAGCGTTGTCTGTCATTGGCAAGATACCGTCCGTAAGCCCGCGACAATATTGCCTACGTCATATGACATCACGATTAAATGAATGCCACACGGTCGGAAATGTTGTGCAGAGCGAGGGTCAGATGATTATCGCAAATATAATTGGCCGGAAGCTTGAGAAAATCCTTCACTTCCGGTCAAAATTTTTAATGTAATATTTACGTCATGTGACATCAGTACGAGACCCGTGGCATCATTTAGCCCTTCAATAGTAAAGAGAGTTAACATAAGTCTGTCACTTCTGAAATGGTCTGAAATTACTTGACAGACTTCCGGCCTTTTAGAACTGACAGACTTATGTAAACTCTCTTTACTTAACTATTGAAGGGCTAAATGATGCCACGCCAAGGGGGTAAGTACTGATGTTATATGACGTAAATTATAACCTTAAAATTTTGACTATCGCAAATATAATTGGCCGGAAGCTTGAGCAAATCCTTCACTTCCGGCCAATTATATTTGCGATAATCTTCTGGTCCTCGCTCTGCACAACATTTCCGACGGTGTGCCATGCATTTCATCGTGATGTCATATGACGTAGGCAATATTGTCACGGGCTCACGGACTATAAACAGTGCCTTGCATGAAACATGCAAGAATTCTGTCCACCGCCCGCCTGTACCAAATAAATGCATAGCATACAAATACCTGCAGACACACTGACACCTTGCTCTTATACTAACTACTCTACACGTGTTTTGCCCCTACACGGCACATCATGGAGCTGTTATACCGTGCAAAGCCTACAACGAGTTGGGCGGGCGGGAGGTGCACAGATTAATTGCATGTTTCACCATCAGATGGTACCACCATACCATCTGGTTCTAGATTCTAATTGTGTATTGTGTGGAAGTTATTGCGAAATATTGTTTTTGCATCCATTATTCTTTCGCAAGGTAAAGCTTGATTTTATTAAAAACCTGCCTTTCTATTGTCTAATTTCAAAATCTATCGCAATCGCTTTCAGGAAACACACATTGAAGCTTCTTTTTGGCGCAAATAAAAGCTTACCAAAGAAATGCAGCAATGTGTCACATCCATCTGTCAAACGAAAGCGATTGCGATAGATTTTTATTTTAGACAATTAGCCCCCTGTTTAGGATAGACCATAAAGTTAATTAGTTACCTAATCAGAAGAATTGTAACTGGCAAGGAACCAAAAACGTGCCTACTTATATTTATTTTATTTTATTTATTTATTTAATTCTTGATGCACAATTTGTACAATGGCGGACTTAATGCCTTAGGCATTCTCTACCTGTCAACCATAGGGTGATGTGGAGACTTTGTGTGGTAGGGTGCACAACCAGGGTAAAAACAAAAAAAAAAAGAAATAATATGATATAACTATATACATACTATATACGTTGCATGATAAAGAAACGAAAACTTTTTTACTCTTTTTTCTTTACAATCAAATTAAACAATAAATTGTTTTCCTTTAAAGAGTTATAACCCTATATTTTCATCCATAAACAATACGATACGATGGCCAATAAACTATTATTATTGAAATTTTTATCAAAATGAGTGATAATATGGAGTGTTTGCGTCCATTTCGCTATCTATACAACCTCCCGCAAACAGGAACTTTGATAAAAAATTATTATGTATTTAGATAGTAATATTATCAATACAGGTTGTTGCTTTCTCAAAGAGTACCATAGAATACCTCATAATACGTTAAGGCGGTTGTATGACCGAAAGTGGTGCCCTCAGAAGTTTTTATTTAATACGTTATTAATAGAAAAGATTTTAATAATGTTTATCGTGGAGATTTTAGGGCCCACAGTGACACAGTCTAGTATTTTTAGATGGTATCGTTACATTCCCTCGTAGTCACTGCTAGAAGTAGATAGCAAAACTGCTAAAAGTGGCCGTTTTTGACGAATTTGCTATCTACTTCTACGAATGACTACGAGGGCATGTAGTGATACCTTCTAAAAATACTAGACTATGGGCCCTAAAATCTCCACGATAAACATTTTTAAAATTGTGTATTAGAATTATAATATTAAATATAATTCACCGCGGCGCCACTTTCGCTCAGGGTACCCACCTTAATGGCAAACATAACAAGTTCGTATAATACTAGAGAATTAGATGTCTTTCTCGGTCCAATATCAATTAAAAGTTGAAGTGATAGATTGTTTCAATAACCCCTGTGCTCTTGTAATTTCTAAGAAAACAAAACTTACAATTTAACTAACTATGAAGAAAATATTTTGTTTATAAATTGAAATTATGTGTTTACTTTTTTTACTTTAGAAACAAAAAGTTGAACAAGGTTTTGGTTGTTTTAGGGTTCCGTACTCAAAGGGTAAAAACGGGACCCTATTACTGAGACTCCACTGTCCGTCTGTCTGTCACCATGCAATTACGAAATCTGACGATTGGAAATTTATTTTAATAAGTTTTTATGGTGTTATTCAGGATTTTTTACAGAGTTACCATGCCATTTTTCAATATTCTGATCGGTTATTGTGTTTCCTTGTTTCTTTTTCAGTCTACAGTATTTTTTGTGAAGTAGAATTCTACATCAGTTCTTCACATTGGAAGTTCAAAAATCAATCTCTTCATTAGATCGTGAACTGGCGCCTTAATGGCTTATCAAATCAAAAAGATTAGTGAGGGGGTAAACAATACTATCAGGTCATTAAGCTTCTACTAGTTACGACGGTAGTTGTTCAAACGCAAACATTAGTTATTGTGAACGAAAGCTCTATTAGGAACTCTTCGCTTGTATGGCTCGGCCACAACTCGCCGCGGCGGGCGGTGCGGCAAGCGAATTCGGTAATCACTGCGCGGTCGTGACGACGAGCTGAGAGAACCCCATTGAGATAGCGCACAGATTATTGAATTCGCTTGCCGCGCCGATTGTCGCGGCAGGCTGTGGCTGGGCCGGTATGGCGCAAGGTGGTGGCGCGGCCGGCCCGCTCGAGATGTTTCGAATATGTCACCGCTGTAAAGACACCCGATAAGCGAAATTATCTTAAAATCGTAACTTTCAGGTCCTGTATTTTTTAATTTTTAGAGATAACTTGATAATTCTTTAACAGTTGTGTATAGTGTAGTTTGGCCTTAATTTTAATAGTAGCGAATAAAAAATAGGAAACTTCTACATTGTGTGCTGTGCAAATAGCGGTTCAAGCGCAACGAAGAGCGAAATCGCTCGTCGCATCGTTGCCCGCCGCTTTGCGTGGCCAGACTGGCCAGTTGTGGTTGTACCGCAATGCTAATGGCTTTTTCTTGTACTAAGTATCATATCAGTGTTGTCAAAATAATAATAGGCAGCCTAGGTACCTATATAAAGAGTGATTTTATCGTGTGGATATTATAACGTCGGCGTCGGTTCACAAACAAACATTAGATAACCTGATTTTTTTAAAGGTTACCAAATTAACCTTATGGATATCGTTGTTATTAATAAGAAAGACATACTAACTACTTGAAATCCTAAATAAAACTTATACACCGTGTGAGATCCGAATTTTTCGTTAAAAGTGTTAATTACCAACAGCCCTGTTTCATGGTTTCAGATAGTTCTATTTTCTGGCTTAAAAGATTATTGTACTAGTTTTGACAGTCACGTGACGCGTCAGTCACCGTCAAATCAGAAATTGTATTGAAATTTGACTGATCGTTGACGTGACTGAGACGTGACTGAACTGTGTGAATGATTCCTTATTTAAAAAAAGAAAAGTTTTTTATTTATTTGTCAAGTTGCTTATCTGAAACTGGCTGTAAATGTTGCAACATAGCATTTTTTTGAGATCGCATTTTGTACGCCAATCTTGTACAAAATTTCTGCATTTTATTTATATATTTTGTCTTTGCAGGTGTGGAAGAAACAGAAGTGAAGGCAAATCTGCCTATGGCATCAGAACTGAAAGTACAACAGACAGACAAACTAACTCAGTGTGTTGTGGGTGGCGCTCATGCATTTATTCTTAAGGTACGCAGGCCTGAAAAGTAGCTGAACACTTATAAAGCACTTGCGACCGCCCGCGGTTCCCGTTCCCGTGGGAATATCGGGATAAAAAGTATTCTATGTTTTAATCTAGGCTATCTACTATCTGTGTGCCAAATTTCATCCAAATCCGTTAAGTGGTTTTTGCGTGATTGAGGAACAAACATCTAAACATCCAAACCCACAAACTTTCACATTAGTAGGATTTATACCAACACATTGTTTTGTTTTTAAATTTGAGATTTTTGCATTCACAATGCTATTTTTACACAATACTAAATAATATACTAGAAAAAATACGACTCGCACCTGCTCAATACTCAGACGGGAATCGAACCCGCGACCTTTGGATATCCGGTCCAATGCTCTGACCGCTTAGCTACCGAGTCACTAGTGACATCGCCGAATTTTTTCTAGTATATCCTACTCTTACGCTGCAAGCCAGCGTTATTTCACCAATGTGAGGAATTACCTCGACATTCAATTGAAATATCTTTCCAGATATTTGGCAATCGATTAAGTTGAAATAGCTATATAATTTTTAAATTTGAGATTTTTGCATTCACAATGCTATTTTTACACAATACTAAATAATATACTAGAAAAAATACGACTCGCACCAGATATTTTTTTTGTAATAAGCACATTGTTTTGTAATAAGAATGTGACATGGTAACAAGTGACATTGTTTTTGAGTTATCATTATCACGTATGTAAATATAATATATACACTACTCCCGTCTATACGTTGTGCAAAAACATTTCTGAACCTCAGTTAAAATAGACAAAAATTTATGAGAACTGAGGTTTATTAGCTTTTAATCGATCGTTAACAGACTGTAAGACTTTTGACTGTTTAACTTAGTATGAACAACGATGCCAGATAGAGCAATACATAATGTAGAATGTACACTATACAGTGGTGCAACATAATTAAAGACACCAATCGATATTAATTTTCAGGATCAGAGTTTTCAGTTTCCATACATTTTTTATGCTAATTTAGGGTTTTTTTTAATATCTTCAAAATATCTTAGAATGCTGATCAGATCCGTTGGGTGTGTAATGTGTATAGCGATCTGAATCTCCTCCATTCACCCGCTGGATAAATATCATCAGATCACAGCTAGGTGGAGAACCAAGGCTTCAAAATAGACTGGTCTTTAATTATGCGACCGCCTCTGTATATTATGTTACATACATATCACTTCATCACTTTACAATGTGTTGTTTATGTGATATACATTTTCAGGTGTCAAGTTTTTTCGGACTAGCGCCACTTCGCTTTCAGTCAAGAGAAAGTGGCTTCACAGTGTCGATATCAACCGGCATGTGTATTTACAGTTTTATATTAGTAACTGTTCTAAGTGAGTAATCAATTCTTAAAGGGATAATAATATCATTAAAGCTATTAGTTCAGTAGTGTTTATTTTAATGTACAATTATAGTTATGTCATATAAAATCCACCAAAGAACTATTCTTCTTATTCAAACAATAATGTTCGTAATATTTAAACAAACAATAATTGGTGTGTAAATGAAACAGTAGCGGGCTTAAAACGGATCCTTGTGGGATACCCAATCTCCTTAAAAGCTATACCTACAATAGTTTATTATGATTTCAGTGATCTCAACAGTGTGTGGCCTGGTTGCTGAGATAAACGTTGGCGTGGAGAGATCCGTTCGGATGACGTCCAGGATGTCACAGATAGTGTCAACATGTGATGTCCTCGTGGTGGTGCTGTCTGCTGGCGTCGGTGTCTATGGCGCACCGGCTAGGATGAGGAACATGTTGAAGTTCATAGATAGGGTAACCTCGGTGAGGAAACTATTATACAAATCTTGCATCAATTATTTTTTGATGGAAGTCATATATACTCTGATATAAACTGATAACAATAGGTGGTAAAAGGCAAAGTATGTAGATATTTATTTTTGCGAGTTTAGTATTTTTCTGTAAATAGTGTTACTAATTGTAGTATTATTATAAGGTTCTTTGAGGCACTTTGCTTTCTGTCCGTGCCATTGTCACAGGTTGTTGATAAATTCCTCATACCTTATTCTACAGATAATTTTAGACATTCATTAAAAAAAAAAACTGTTGTCTTCTGAAATAAACGAAAAGATATTTGAAATTCGAAATATTCAGATGTAAAACAGGCCCAAAACTTAGCAAATTATTACCAATTCAGTCATTAATTCCTATTTCCCTTTTTCAGGTAGACAGCTGTATCAGTGGGAACTACTCCGCCGTGACTGAGCGCAAATTGTGCACTATGTTGGCCGCCATCTTGATCTTCTTCACACTTCTTATTGTTGATGACTTTAGCTTCTACGCTTTGCAGGCGAAGAACCTAGACAGACATTGTAAGTGTCATTGTTTTGTTTACTCTATAGAATTTTAATAAACCAATGGATTATTGATGATGGATGATGTTATAATCATGATGGATGGTGTTATAAGTAGCTTAAAATATTTTTAATACACAAAACTAAATAAAATGTTTTCTATCATATAGGTACCAAATTTTTTTGCAATACGAGATAAGATAATGGTCTAATTAGATAATCCTTGACTTTCTGATCAAAGTATGTGAAATTGAAATTATATATAGTTATCCTAGTCTGTATTATATTTAACACATCGATTATTTTATCAAAATAAAGGGTAATAAAACAAAGTATAGAGAAATTGAAGTGAATAAAATTATTGTTTTCAGGGGAAGTGGTGGTGAACTACATCGGGTTCTACTTGCTGTGGTACGTGGTGATGATCCTGGAGCTACAGTTCGCATTTACAGCTCTGTCGATTTACGCACGGTTCAGAGCCCTTAACGACACCTTGGCTCTCACCGCGCGCAATGTTGCCATGCCATGTGAGTGCCATTAAGTTTTGCTTTCCATGTGCCAAAGTAGTAAACTTTAAAGCGTTGGTCCTGTTTATTACTTTTTATTAAATGTAATTTATTGTTTCTGTTAATAAAAAATGCTCTACTATACGTGTTTTTGATAATATATTTTAGAGCACCATTTGTCCAAAGAAGAAAAAGATAGGATAGTAAGATCGATATTAATATTTCAGTGGAGAAATCAAAAAAGACGACGCCTCTGAATATTTTCGCAATACGCATAACACCGTCAGACACACAACAAGTGGAAGACGTCAGTCTGCTGGTAGAGACGGCTCCTAAGAAATCTAATGCGGCAATTATACGAAAGAGTGGTAAGTAATTCTATAGCCATAGCTAGGTATTAATAGCAAAAATTGGCATTTCATAACACTTAAAGGTAAATCCTGTTAAATCCATTCTCTTCTAAACATTGAATTTCAAACCATTTACCAATCATGACGCTTGGCATCATCTAAATGAGCAACTTAATTTTATTTGTTTTTATTTGTTTTATTTGCACAAGCTTAACACTATTATTACAGGTCTAGACTAAAAACAAGAGCAAAAACGTCTCCTCTTGAGTAAACAGCATAACAAATGCAGCTAACGGTGGTTGTGGTCAGTTGCCCGTTTGTGCAAACACCAACAACGAGTTTACGTAAACTGTCAATTATATCGATGGTTACACTGCTCTTGACAGTAACAAAGTAATACGACCACCAGGAGCCATAGTTTACGATGACGAATATACTTAGCATGCAAAACTTGCAAATTTCCGTATTGACTTTTGCAGTTAGTGGCGAGCCTCGCCTCACGGTGTCCCTATGTGAAGCTGTCCACGTGCTCGCAACGCTGCACGGGACGCTGTGCGAGGTGATCCACCGCATCGACTCCAGCTACGGAGTGCCGCTCGTCGTCATCCTCATCTCCACGTTGCTGCACCTCATCGTTACTCCCTACTTCCTCATCACGGAGATAAGTTAGTATGACGTCACTTAACAAAAAATCTCACTTCGTTCGTCGGTGTCTCTGTGTGTATCCACGTGCTCGCAACGACTCCGTATTTTTTTATTTTATAAAGACTGAAAACAGTACTGATTCTTCTAATTAATATATTTATCGACCAACTTTGATTCAGTTGGCTTGGAGTCACAATGCAATAGATGACGTAGGTATTCCACTTATTACATATTTCAATCAATTTATATTAAAACGTTCACATGTGACCCATTGATGGAGAAAAATATTGAGACTGTGGCAATGAATATTATTAACACTAGAAGTGCCGAAAATTTCGACCCCCCTGAAACTGCCACTGTGACAATTTTGTCCAATTCGCGACAGGACAAAAACGACCCGGCGTGGCAGATCTAGGTAAATCGTATTTGTTTTCATCAACTATAATATTGTATTTATTAATTTGAAAACGCAATGAATTTATTAAAATATAGACTTATGTTTAACACATATAAAATTGAATTGAAATTATCAAAAGTCAAATAGTTTCACGGGCCTAAGTCAAAAAATTTGAAAATAGAGTCAATCAAAGTTGCGAGGGACAAAACTGAGACGACAGCACTTCTAGATTACTATAGAGAGAATTATTATATTTTTTGCTTTATTATAGGTAAGTAGTATTTATTTACTTACATTACGTGTTATGTTTTGTGTTGCAGTAAAATCCTACACACACAGGATACACTTCTTGGTGCTACAGTTCCTATGGTGTCTGACACACGTGCTCAGAATGTTCGTCGTGGTCGAGCCCTCACATTATACTATCGTTGAGGTAAGTTACATCATTTGAGAATAAGAATTAGAATCAGAATACTATTTATTGGCAACACACACAAAAACACCCGCAACACACACAAAAACACCCACAACACACACACAGACATAACTTACTATGATAAAATATAGCGCCCTAAACGATGATCCTAGTTTGAAAACGTGACAGCCACTGCGTCGATACCCACACTAGACAACGGGCTTACAAGACGTGCGTTCTTTGCGCGTCATCAGCGGATAGCAAGTAGTGGATTATACGAGTATGTTGTTAGCACAGCGTTTTTTTTCCGCTTTTTACTAGACGGGTTCGGAGCAACCTTCCTATTAAAGCGAGTGGAAGGAGGCGGAAATTGTCATTGGTCCAATGACATGACCGCTAAGACTCGTACTGTCTAAAACCGCCTTGAGGTTGGTTTCGAACTCGACCCAACAGCCTGAAAGACTGTGACAAGCCTTGAAAACTTAATCGAAAGCGACCACCTCCCGAGGCGAGGGTGGCGCGAGAACACGGCGCCTCTCATTTGCGTTTGTAGCAACAACGTAAGCCCGCGTTGACAACGACATGAGCATATACCCTAAACCAAGGGTCTTCAACCCGCGGCCCGCGGGCCGCATGCGGCCCGCGGTTACGTTCTTGGCGGCCCGTCATTGTATTGACAAAACTAAATTCACATGTCTACAAATTATACCTATTTTACCTACCTATTTAGTTCGAATATGTTTTTCTTGTGTTGAGGCCCACCGAACCAATATCAGAGTATATTAGGCCCTTGACTTCAAAAAGGTTGAAGACCCTTGCCCTAAACAATGCTTTTATTTTACAGGGCAAACGCACTGAAAGTCTTGTGTGTCGGTTGATGTCGAGCACGGGCCCCGCGGGGGCGCTGCCCGCGCGCCTGGAGCTGTTCTCCAGGCAGCTGGTGCTGCGCTCCGTCGGCTACTCGCCCATGGGCATGTGCGTGCTCGACCGACCGCTCGTCGCTTCTGTACGTAAAGATGATACTCGTAGCAAACCTGTAATAGGTACCTCTAAAGCTAGGGTTTCCTAGGATGACGGCGCCGTCATATTACGGCCGTAATTTAGCGGCGTAGAACGTTGTCTATGTAAACAATATGGCGCGCCGTATAGTTTACATAGACAACGTTCTACGCCGCTATATTACGGCTTTAATATAACAACACCGTCATCCTAGGAAACCCTAGCTTAAAGGGCAAACGCCCTGAAAGGCTCGTGTGTCGGTTGATGTCGAGCACGGGCCCTGGAGCTGTTCTCCAGGCAGCTGGTGCTGCGCTACGTTGGCCACTCGCCCATGGGCATGTGCGTGCTCGACCGACCGCTCGTCGGCAAGTCTGTAGTATCTCTAAAGCGCGATAGCATTGACAAAACGATGACGCTCCGCCCGTGGGTGCGAGACCGATTAAGCAAAAAAAGCACACAAATTTCGTAGTAAATAAGCCATCTTCTTCACGATTGTGAATGAATAATAATTTAAGAGGTATTTTCGAGAATAACATTTATCAAGTTAAATCATTGATTCATACTTATTTCTGTTCTTCTCGTATCTAGTTAAAGTTATGAAGATGTGTAATGTTTCAGGTGTGGATCTTTAAGCTTTGCTTCAGGTTTTTAGATTTTTTTATTAACTCCCCTATAAATTTCAATTTGATTCGCAATAATTTAAAATTTGGGCTCTCAGTTCAGATCCACACATGTTTCAGCGAGCGGATGCCGCGCCCTCACAGAATATATACTCTAAGCGCCGCCGTAGCATTACCGTCCGCCGGCCGCCCTTGGTCGCTTGAATAAATGATTTGATTATTATTATTATTATTATTACATCAAAAAGTGTTAATTTTATTTAAGTATCGGCTTAAACCCGTACCAATAATATTATAAATGCGAAATCCGTATATTTGTTACGCCTTTACGTCTTAACTACTGTAATTATGAAATTTTACATACACGTTGTCAGGGGTATAGAGAAGGACATAGGGTATAAATATATACCTTTTATCCCGAAAAAAATATTGTTTCCAAGGGAAAGCAAAAAACTTTTCACGCAGACCAAGTCGCGGACGGTCGCTAATAATATTATATCAAACTGTATTTAAGAATTTAAAAATCTATTTATTGTTTCAGATCCTCGGAGCAGTAACAACGTACCTGGTGATAGTCTTACAGTTTCAGCGATACGATGTGTAGTGGGTAGAGCTAAAACATAAAAATGAACGACTTTATAATATCTAGTATTATAGTCTATAGTGATGTTAAATGTAAGAAATTAAATCTAGTCATGATTTAACTTTGTAAGTAATTTTTATATAATAAAATACTTAAATGCTTATCTATTTTTTTATGATCCAATAGTGCTTGGCCTTCACCACACCTGATGTTAAGTGACGATAAGGCCGAAAGTGTAAGCGCACCACACCCGGAATCCTCGCCACTAAGGAACTGGCTATCGTACCTCTAACTGCCGGAACACAACAATTTTTAAATTGTTGTTATGGCGTCAGACTTAGGTAAGATGGTGGTAATTGAAATAAGCCCTACCAACAACCATCATAATATCAGCCGCACGACACCCACTGCTGGGTATGGCCTCCCCTAAGAATCTCCACGACGATCGGTCCTGCGCTGCCCGCATCCAGCGGCTTCCCGCGACCATCACCCTCACGTCGGTCCACCTTGTCGGGGGCCTACCCACGGAGCGCCGTCCGGTGCGCGGTCGCCATTCTAGAACCTTTCCGCCCCAACGGCCATCGGTTCTTCTCGCTATGTGTCCCGCCCATTGCCACTTCAGCTAGCGATGTCGGATTTGTACCAACAACCAAACCGAGTACAAATGTATTCTGGGAATCTAACCCGGGATCCCTGCGGCTGACACGGGTAGACGAACCACTAAACCACAGAGGCGGTTAATATTTGCTTATTTAATTCTTGATGCACAATTTGTACAATGGCGGACTTAATGCCTTAGGCATTCTCTACCAGTCAACCAAAGGGTGATGTGGAGACTTTGTGTGGTAGGGTGCACAACCAAATTAGACTAACCATAAAAAGACTATATGGACAGTTTTCTGGCGTAGTGAGAAAGTAGAATTTCATCAATTGTAAACTTTTACTACACCGTGGGAGTGCAGAGAGCTTCCAAACTTACAGATATAAGATTTCGAATAGTTGAATAACGTTGTTTTGAAACACGATACTTGGACAAAGTTGTAAAGTTTTTGGAAAGTAATGGAGCTTTTCTACTAGTACATAACATAGTTATATTACTACATGGCTGAAATTCAAATATGATGAAACAGAAAAGCTGATAAGGTCAGTAAATGAATAATGGCCAGCGAAATAAATTCATTTTGTGACTTAAATAATAGTTTATATAGGTAAAGAGGAAGGAATACTTACACAATTTCCTCAGGTAAACTACAGTAAAAACAGCAACATATCAAATGAGATGAGAGGTTAAGATATAGGGTAACAAAAAACAAACTTTCACTTATATACCTAATATTAATAATTTACACTAATATTAATCATTTCCTTTTAACATCTATATTATAGTGGCGGTGGCGATCGACGTTGGTGTACCGTCCATTTGACGTAATAATAAATGGACTGCATGCCCTTTTATTTTTGTCTTAATATTACGTCAAGTAATAATTTTATGTTAACAGTCGAATAACAGTAAAATTCCGGTGCAGTTCTGAAACCATACCCATATGCATAAATTAAAACTTATCCTGTGGAGGATGCCAGCGCTTCGCAAGTTGGTATTCATTTCTCGGCACACTGGCATATGGGAGTGAGGTACGAGTTCAACTTACAAAGCTATGTTACATCGTTTTCTCTTTTATTGGGTTAACAAAATTAAAAAGATTTTAAGAAAGACTTCGAAGCCCGGAAAACGAGACAATCGATTTTCTATTGTTGTCCGGCCGCATGCGGCCGCGCGGTCATTGACGAATTAAGCATTAAAAAAATGATATTATGTTTTTATCGAAATCAAGGTTTTAAAGTAAAAGTTTTCTTAATCATTTAAAGAGGTATCTTTAAAAATGCACACTAGTCCGGTCGTGGGACATTAAATTTCATAAAAAAGTTTTGATAATACTAAAAGTTTTAATTTTTGGGGAGTGTATAGATTATGTGCATTGTGAGCTATTTTTGAAAAGTTAGAAGTTTTATGCCGGTGCTTTAGGTATAGTTTAGGTATTTCGTAATATTTCGTAATATTTCGTAATATTTCGTTTAACTTCATATATATAGAATTAAAGTTTGAAATGTTGATTGTTTCATAATAAGAAGTATGTTATCATCATGTTGTAAAAAAATTAGAAAGTTAATATATGTGTAACTACGTAAATCACAAAATCACTCTTTTGTGTTCGAATAAAATTTTAAAATTTCTGAAATCTTATTTTAAGACTTTCAGTGGTTAGATATAGCTGTTAAACAAAGTTTAGAAAGTTAAGTGGTGTGCTTCTTTGATAAATTCATTTTTCTTTCGTAATATACGCAATAATGAATTAAAAATTGATCAGATCGCTCTTACATGACCTCTTCAATGCGCTTATATGCCACACAAAAAATTAGAAAAATACATACAGTGGATTTTGTTTAATTACAGCTACATTGTTGTCGCTACAGGCCGCCCGCGCCGCGCCGTTACGCCGGCGCGGCGGCCAGCTACTATGCCCGCTCGCGCCATATGAATAAATTAATTAGGTGGCGATACTGGCGATTGATCTGTAACATTTCGGCGTAACGTAACATTACGGCTACTTAAGACGTGTCGACTCCTATCTGACCTATCTCTTATCCCGAAATGATATATTTTTATAATTCCACTAACGGCCACCCGCGACTTCGTCTGCGTGGACAGTTTTTGCTATCCCTCGCGAACAATACTTTTTTCGGGATAAAACCCTATGTCCTTTTCTATACCCCTGGCAACGTGTATGTAAAATTTCATTGTAATCGATTCAGTAGTCATGACGTGAAGGCGTAAAAATTGTTTACAAAAAAAACAAAAAACCGACTTCAAAAAACCTACCTCTAAAAAGCAAGCGGCGAATTTAAAAGAACCGCGGAACGCCATTGTCCCGTGCTTTGGAATTGCGAAAATGTTAGTATTTTTTCTCTTTGGGAACCTGCTCAAGTCACCAAACCATACCAATTTTTCATAAAGATAGCACGGCCTTCCCGTATCTAATATACCAAACAAGAGAGTGGCGAGATGAAGTCTCCTGCGCGCTTCCATTTTCATCATGTTTGCAGAGTCCAGAAAGGGAGTCACATGCGATCGGGGTGGTACATGAAAACAGAAACGCGCACAAGCGTTCTGCACCCGCTGAATAAGCTTACTCGTCTTGGACATCAAACACGGCCCATAAACAATGTCACAGTAATTTAGTTTTGACAAAATCAGTGCCTCGCACAGTGTGACCCTCAGTTCCTCACCCAAATAAGGTCTTATTTTGAACAGTAACTTAAGTCTATAAAAACAATTGCGTGAACACTCAGCGACATGGTTTTCAAAAGTTAGGTGTTCGTCCAAAGATCTTATGTTATAATCATCCCTAGTTTGCATCATACATTTGATAGAATCAGTGATCCAGAGGTGCGGTGGATGTTTGAATTTTTGCACCTTGGTTGGAGCATGCAAATCAAATTATGTAATGAGACAAGCCGTAAAGGATTCTGCAAGCTCATTGATGTTATCAAGTTTATGAAAATCATCCCAATTGATCGCATCAAGATCCCGATTTAATTGGTTCACCATTTTTTAGTGGCCTATATGTCACCCATCGTGGGCATATTTTGTCTTTCTTGACCATAAATTCAGCTAATACCATTCCATGACCACGTTCAGAGATGTGTTTAACAGTGACATTTAGAGCCCGAGTATCCGTGCATATTACATCAATTAAGCTGTAATTGTGATCGGTAAAATGTGTGGGTTCCTTAACTATTTGTTTTAAGTTGACACAGCTAAGAAACTGCATAAATTGTTTGTATTTACCAGTACTAACATCAAGCAGATTTATGTTGAAATCACCCAGCAGGATCAACACATCGTAGTTTCTGAAAGAGGCAATGGAATCCGCAATATCGTCCAAAAATACACCCGGGTCCTGCCATTGTGGCCTATAGGCGGTACCGATTATTACCCGCTGATTGTTAGTGCGAAAACTAACAATCAGTTACTAATCAACTCCACTGCGTTACTTTATGTCAAAGTAACGCAGTGGAGTTAAAATAATGTCAATCTTAAGAAACTATTACTTACTACATAGATACATTATTTGAATAGGATTCTTTCTTGTTGTATTACTTAAATACTTAATGTACAGATTTTCTTTGAAGTATCATTTTAATTCACAAAAAAAAACTCAACAGTAACAGAGGGGAAATTTTTACGACGATCCTTTGTTATTCTCAAAAATCTCAAAAACTAAACGTCAAACATCGTGGCCACCTTTAAAACCTAAATTTTAGATAAATGATACAAACTATAATCGAATCTATACCTTTGCTGAATGCCGTCGTACCGGGCCAAGATGAAGACGGTTTCCTCGAGGTTCGGAACAAAAAGCGACGTCGTCAGCGAGAGAGCAAAAACCACCATGGCACCGCACCGACAGGGCCCAACTTCCTGCTGCGAGCTGCCATACCGACCACGGCCGTGTACCTCTCCCGCCTGCACCATACCACCACGGTGCAGGACGTGATCGAGTACATAAAGAAGAAATCCAACTTTTGTTTGAGAGTTCAGCCACTGGAGTCGCGCCATAATACCAATTTTAAGGCGTTTGTGGTGCGCATCCCGACAGCAAGGCTGGACCTCTTCATGAAGGAGGACTTCTGGCCGCAGGGCGTGGTGTACAGGCGCTTCAGAGGGACGCTGCCTTGTGCCACCGATTCGACACACAAAGTGTCTAGGTACTTGATTTTTTTACTAACATATGTTTTAAGTTATTTACTAACAACATTGTTTTATAAATTATATATGTTTCGTTTTTAAGGTATATATCTATGGGCCATCGATGCCTGAATATAAATAAATAAATTAAATTAAAAAAATAAAATATAAATTCTTGTAAATTCGATAAAATTTTATTTTGTTTTTCTGTTTCAAAATGCTCTGAAAGGAGTGCCTCAAAAGTTGATTCGCCCAACTAACTTAGAAATACAATTATGCTCAGCTCATTTAGTAGGTAGGTAGATTTATTTTATTTTATAAGTATTCTGTGTTATTTCATTGTATATTCATCGACATACATAACGGATGTTTTCTATGATATCGGCATCGGTAAGAACGACTAGCGAGCTACGCGACAGAAAGAGAGGCGCTTCGTAGGTGCTTATATATATAATATCAGGCACGCAGCGCTGTGCAATTTGAAATTGTACTTTATTGCCGTGCGGCGAGAGTAGCTTATAGTTTGTGGCCCCTCGCCTGCCCGCGCGGCGCGTGGCAGTCGGCGGGCCCTGCATGGACCCGCTCGCGCGTCCCGCATAATTCGTATTTAAGCGCAATAATTTATCCGTAATTAAACAAAATCCACATTATGTATGTTTCTAATTTTTTGTGTAGTATATAAGTGCATTGAAAAGGTCATGTTAGAGCGATCTTATCAATTTTTATTCATTATTCCGTATGTTATAAAGGAAAAATGAAAATATCGAAGAAGCACACCACCTAACTTTCTAAACTTTGTTCAACAGCTATATCTAACCACTGAAAGTCTTAAAATAAGATTTCAGAAACTTTAAAATTTTATTCGGACACAAAAGAGTAATTTTGTGATTTACGCAGTTACACATATATTAATTTTCTAATTTTTTTACAACATGATGATAACATAGTTCTTATTATGAAACAATCAACATTTCAAACTTTAATTCTATATATATGAAGTTAAACGAAATATTACGAAATACCTAAACTATACCTAAAGCACCGGCATAAAACTTCTAACTTTTCAAAAATAGCTCACAATGCACATAATCTATACACTCAGCAAAAACGAAAACTTTTAGTATTATCGAAGGTAATTTTTCTCTAGCTACGCGACTACACATATTTTTGAGAATTAATTTTTATTTTGTACTCATTATTAATTATTTATTATACTGTTTCAATGTAATGACGATACTAAAACAAACGAGAACAATTTTAAGGTAGGTATAATTTTGCAACTGAGAAGTTTTTACGTTTCTAACGCGATTTTCAATGATAATAGTGGTTAAAGTATGAAATTGCCGAAATATCTTCTATGATGATAAAGATGCTTTAGTTACTTGTTATTATTTCGAATTATGATAATGAAGGTCCACAATAAGCACTAAAAATATTTCTGATTTTCTTTCCTCAACGTTAAAAAGGTATCTTAAAAGTTTATCCTTTTTTCGTTAGCAGAAATGACCACTTAATTTGTTGTAACTTAGCCGATACTTATTTTTTTCACTTAACACATTAGTTAGGCTGAGTGTGTTTTGTGTATATAAGATTTAAAACATTGGCATTCATGGTTGTTAAGCTCACATAATAGCGTTTTTAAATGGTCAATTCTTTTACCCTACTACCCATTATGACGTCTTTTAACTGAGAAGAAAAATAGGCGCTAAAAACTTGCCAGCATTATCAAATGGAACGATATTTACAAATATATATATATATATCGTTTCCAGACATTTGTTAACATAGATTAACTAAACAATAACATTATTTAATTAGCACATTATTTTCATTATTAGTTGGTAAGTAAGGAAAATGCAAATTCTTTAAAATTCTCCATACAAAACGGCAATTTCATGTTTTTATAGTCAGCCAAACTAAAATCACTTATTTTTCAAGACAGTTAACCCACCGTTTGTTATCTGCCTTGACCTTTGTAAACTACAGTGACGTTTTCTACAATAACGTTGAATATTTAATCGAGTGAAAAAAAAATCTAATTTATACTCACTACAGAATGCTACAATGAATGTTGGTGCATAAGTGTCGGGGTTAACTAGTTTACTCAGTTAACAAACGGACAAGAATGAGTTAGACTCGTCCATTTTTGTTTTTATAGATAAAGCTTTTCATTACTTAAATGGAACAACATTTTAAGATATTATTAAGCCTACTTACGATAAAAATTTCGGGTACTACACAGGGTTACCAAATGGTTAACTTACCTATAAAAACCTGACAGAAACGCCTAATGTCTACTAAAAAGTTCTGACATTACGCTATGTTTTAGTTGTGCTGATTATTTACTGCAAATGTATAATTTACCTAGTCAGTTGATTGTTACAAAAAAAAAGAATAAACTAAAACTTAATTTCTAAAGTTTGATGGGCAAATTACTCGATTTTGACACGACTGCTGGGTTAAAACCCTGTCCATAGACCATTTTGTTGAACTAAGTAAAATCTTTAGAAATAAGAGATGTTTCGTCCTTTAAATATTTTTCTGTTTTTATTTAACAATAAATTGTTTCCATAGCAATGCATAGCATGCATAGCAAAGCATAGCAATGACATATCTATAGAAATAAAAGAACAGTAAAAAGTTGATTAAACATACAATGTGGGATTTTATTGGGTTTCAACCCAGTCGTCGGGTTTAAACCGGGTCTTTTGCCCATCTCTAATCCTGACATGTTCCAACTCCGGCCGGAATACTGACAGGGACCGAAAAATCCTGACTTCTGGTAATCCTAATCACATGCTATGCATCAATGCATCAATACATACATTACTTAGATCAATATTTAAAAAGGTAACTACAAACTTCTATAAAAACATCACTATTTAGTGCATATCAATACTTTTTAGTTTTAAAACCAATTTTAAAACGGTATTAGAACGAAAATTGAAAATTTTTACGCAGCACATAGTAAAAACTATTTTATTGCGGAACTCTAGAAGAGTTCAATGGTATTAATTACCTACTTAATATTCATACAATATATAAAAACAATTCAGTTAGAAAGAAGTTCAATTCGTCTGTGATAGTGGGTCAAGTTACGTTAAATAATAGAATTCAATTTCTACCTTTGTACGAAGCTGTATTCAACATGGTTCCTAAGCCACAGGCAAAAGTTGGATTGAGGGTTGAAAACATTGGGCAAAAGGATGGAGAAGCCGTGGTTATATCTGGAATGTCAGGAGTCTATCCGAAAGCACATAATGTGAAAGAGTTTGGTGAAATCCTGTACAATAAGGTAAGCTTCATTATACTTACTCTACTCTTTGGTAAACGTGTCGAGCATGTGTCACCAACTGACCACGCGAATGACTGTCACCAACTGACCACGGTTAGGCTGTGCACGCACCGACATCGACGGTTGAATAGATTAGTGGCTAGATATATCTAGGTTACTTGCTAGGATACATACATACACGGTGACCGCACTGGAATATGAGTCGCTAGGATTGTTAGTTGCCTTGGTCTCATAGTCCTTGGTTGTACCTAAGCCTCGCGCCTGCGATACAGGCACTGATGCCCTAGGCACTAATCTAGGCCCTGGGCACTAATCTAGGCACCCTGTCGGTGCGTAGGCGGCCTAAACGTCACGATATAACGTATTATTTTGGATAGTGCGATCGAAACAGAGGAGTGCCAACTGCACCATTGATGGTGCTGTACAATGGTGCATACAAGACCAGCCCCCTAGCCAAAGTAACATTTGCAAATTTTCGTTATCGCTTCGCTACGAAACATGTATGGATTAGACGTTTTAAGATTCGATTGTTAACGATACCTTATGTCAATCCCATACATGTTTCGAAAGCGAAGCGATAACGAAGATTTGCCAATGTTACTTTGGCTAGGCCCTCAGGGAAACGCGACGAGCGAATTCTCTCACATCTCTACATTTCGTGCTTGTTAATTCACAATTCATGACATCATACGCTATAATATTATAAATTAATTCGTCGCACCGTCGTTTGCCACTTCACGTGGCTAGCCAGGCCATGTGAAATCTTACAAAAGATTGATCCCAATATGAGTTTAGGCATCGCAGGTCGAGACTGGAAAAGTTAAGAAAAAGCTATTTAAGAAGTTGTTAATAATGGCGGGAGAAGCCTACATCTTGCTACTGCAAGATGTAGTAGTATCTACTGATAATTACCTATTATAATGAGATAATAATTAATACTTGTTACAAGTAGCTAAAAAAATAATTAAACCTAAATAATTGTTTAAACCTAAATAACAACGTAAAAGTACTTTATTTTGCTATTCGGGTCAAAACCACGCATTTACAGTAGATGTGTAAAATGTAGTACATTTTGAAAATACACTAACAATGGGACAACTTTCATCGTATCTAAATCCTAAAATCCATGACACCACCCTTCACCAGGTAAATCCAATCACCATGGAGAACCTGCGCTGGAAATCAAACCATCCAGAAGCATCACAGTACACGGGCACCATCCCGGGGCTGGACCGCTTCGACGCGCAGTTCTTCAAGGTCCACTACAGACTTGGGAACAGCATGGACTCCATGTCCAGGAAAATCCTGGAGCAATGTTACCAGGCAATTTATGATGCTGGTAATGTATTCTTATATTTGTATATCAGGTATTTTTGAATGACCTACTACTGTATTATCTTCCTTTTGGGTGCTAAACCAATCACGGCCTAATGCGAGTTAATTGGTGTTAACGACTGCATATGCAGCTGGGACCAACGGCTAAACGTGCCTTTTGAAACACGAAGGAGCTAAAGATAATAAATTTTTGGTCACCCATCCCATCCTTAGCTTCCGCATTTACAGATCAAATGAGCCAACTACCTAGCTCTTAAATTTTTCTAAATCAATGAAAGCTCGCCATTGATAAACTTCATCGAAAAACTAACAGACTTTCAATGTAGTTTTTCATTAGAAAGCGGATGTAATGCAATCTAATGCTTCTTGGAGAGTTTAACACAAAGTGTAATAGCAAAATTTCGCTATTTAATAGTTTCGTATGGTTATGAAGCAAAAACACCTGAGACACAACACCACACCGATGCTATACGATTATTATAACATTCCTCTGCCTAATATAATGCCCAGTCTATACCGACACCAGTTTTCCCCTCAGATTTTTCCATACTTCTACTACTTTGTAGAATTTAATTTGTGTGCATAAATTAAATGTAACTGCTTTATCTATTTCTAAGCTAGCTACGTGCTCCCTGAATTTGAATTGTAAATTGTTAACGCCATTGGTGGTCATAATTCTGTTATTTACTTCAGATTCATTTCCATATTAATTGTAACAATACTCAAGTATTCTGCGCAATGCCTCAGAAGCACAGCTGAGACCTTTTGGCCTCGCATCCTCTTTCTTATTCTTTAATTTTTATTGGGTCCTTTAATAATTCGTGTGTTTTTGGTTATGATGTTTTTAGGTCAATTAATGTTTTCTTCTTTTTTTCTTTCATAAGGTATTAGCCTGGACGAACTCAATGGGAAGAAGGTGGCTGTTTTCGTCGGTGCTTGCTTCTCTGAAACTGAGAAGGCTTCCTTCTACGTAGCCAGTGCGAGAACTGGCTTTGGAATCGTTGGGTAATTCAACTTTTTATTTGCTAAATATAACACAGGAAAGATTTTATCCTATGTGAAATACTTAGACAAAACATTTTCTGTCTCAAAACTAAAAATGTTAGATTTATTTCCAACTAGCTATTATCTTCGTCTTTGGCCGCCAGAAGTGGCTGTTGTATGGCGTGTCCTTTTGCATAGTCTTATCTATCCTAGGTATACCTACCTAGGATAGATAAGACTATGCAGAAGGACATGCCATACAACAGAAAACTCAGCGGTTTCGATGTATGAACGTAACCAACAAACAGAGAGTTATGCACTATCGCATAAGTACTTGGATAAACTAAGTTAAAGTTAGATAACTTTTTAGTGAAAGCAATGAGATAGTTTAAATCAGAATGTGGTTTAGTATTCAAGTACTAACTTGCGTATTCAGAGTTTTCAATTATTCTATTCCATAGTGATAGTTTAAGACGTCATGATACGATACATCTCTCAGTACGGCAGTGTGTACTTTGAAATAACAGCAAAAATACTCAAAATTAATTAATAATAAATATATTTTTATATAACAGATGCAACAAATCCATGTTCGCCAATCGGATTTCTTACTGGCTCAACTTGAAGGGGCCTTCGATGGCTATCGACGAGGCCTGCTGCAGTTCTTCGGGTGCCCTCACTCAAGCTTACCAGGCTCTCGACCGAGGGGACTGCGAGGCAGCAATCGTTGCTGGTGCCAATCTGTACTTACATCCTCAGTCTTCTATCCATACTGGAAGGTAATCATGATTTGCCTGCTATTATCAGGCACTCAAAAGCTATAATTTTGCTCTCTCTTTCACTATTTTCCTCTAAGATAAAGCCTGAAAGTTTAAAGGCAATTGTGTGCCCTCACTAAAGCTTACCAGGCTCTTGACAGAGAGGACTTCGAAGTAGCAATTTTTGTTGAGGCTGACCTGAATTTACATCCTCAGTCTTTTCCATACTTCATACTGGCAGTTAATCATCTACCTGCTACAACTTATCAGGCCTTCCTTAATGTAGCAGCGAGGTAGAATTGAATCAATATAACCAAAGCAGAATTCGGTACTGTATAAAGCTGAAGCTATAGCATAATTTTGCTCCCTTGTTTACTATTTTCCTCGAAGACAAAGCTTAGACGTGGACAACGAAGATTCTTATTTTCTGCTGGTTCGATTGATCGCACTATTTCAAAGTCTTAAAACACCACGCATAATTCCATAGCTATTACTTTCAGGATTGTAGCTAATTGTCCAGATGGCAAAACAAAATGTTTTGACGAAAAAGCTGATGGATGTGCTAAAGCTGAAGCCATCCAAGTTGTGTTTCTACAAAAGGCGAAGAACGCATTGAGGTACTTTACACTTCCTGCAACCTACAATGACTATCAAAAGTAATATCGAAGTGATCTTGTGATTGGCTATACGCGATGATGCTCTGTCTTAACAACATCACTTTGATGTTGCTAAAAAAGCTCAGAGTACGGCCTCTGTACTACCAATTTGATGCACAATATTTTTTTGCATTTTTTAACAATAATTTTATATCACCAATATGTAGTTAAATATAATAATTTATTTTCTATAGGAATAAAAGATATTTGGATAATTCTAATCGAGCTGCAAGTAGATTGGATTTAAACTTTTAGTAATGATAAACAACTATTTTAATTTTCAGAATATATGCTGAACTTGTTTATATTAAAAATGAATACATTAACGCCAACAAAAAGGAAAGGAGTGTCGGTTTTTACCGGAACCCCACTATCATGGCAAACTTTTTGAAAAAGTTTTATAATCATGTCAATGTTTCCCCCGAAGCTGTGGAGTATGTTGAGGCAATGGGAGTAGGTAATTATTTCTACATTTTTTACCATTACCTTTTAGTCACTTAAATTCAGGTGAAAAATAAATCAAATTCCGCTTTGTGTTAAAAAGATAATTTTAATGTGACCATCTTTGGCAATGATACTGGTAAAATAAATGATGATTTAAAATTTACCAATGTATTTTTCGTAACAGCTCTTCCTGAAGAAGATAAAGCAGAGCTAGAAGCGATAACTAAAGTTTTTTGCAAAGATAGAAGCAATCCGTTGTTAGTAGGCAGTGTCATGTCGAACATCGGGTATACAGAAGCTTCTACGGGACTGTGTTCTGTGGTTAAGGTAAGAAAACGGATAATTTTACTTGAAATATTTAAGGATTTATGAAATCATTCTTTGATTTTTATAGAGATGATGGCAAGGAGTAGACAGGAAGGGAAAATGTTTTTACCGGCAAGAGCGTGGCTCCTAAGTAAATTAATTGAGATGAATAAGATTTACTAACTACTGTTTAAATAATAAACCTAGACAAACATGTTCTTTAAAACGTAAAATGGAAACAAATTCCTAATCAAAACAATGCAATGTCTTATAATTTACAAATTTTACAAAGTCTTTTTTATTTTAAACAGGCCTTACTTGGATATCAAACGGGCAAGATCCCAGCGAACTTGCATTTATCCAATCCACGCAAGGATGTGCCTGCTTTGCACGATGGTCGCATCTGTATAGTCACCGAAACCGAACCCTTCAGACGCGGTTACGTCGCCATCAACAACCACTCCATTACTGGATGCACTGCTCACATACTTCTCAATGGACGATACAAGCCCAAGGCAAGTGAAATGCATAGGGTTGAACCCCACTTCAGTCCAGTCAGTCCATCAGCCATTTTTAATGTCCCCACTGCTGGGGCACATGCCTTCCTTATGGGTGGATAAGGAGGACGGGCCGTAACCCACCACGCGGGCCCAATGCAGATTGGCAAATGACGACTCTCAGTGATAGAAGAGGATATAGCATGAAAAAAATGCTATTCCATGCTGACAAGGTTTGTGGAGCTCGGTGGCGCAGTGGTTTAGCGCCTGGCCCAGCGATTGTGGAAGTTAAGCAACGTTCGCAAGGGTCGGTCATGGGATGGGTGACCAAAAATTTATTATCTCGAGCTCCTCCGTGCTTCGGAAGGCACGTTAAGCCGTTGGTTCCGGATGCATTTGCAGTCGTTAACACCCACCAATCCGCATTGGGTCCGCGTGGTGGGTTATGGCCCATCCTCCTTACCACCCATAAGGAAGGCCTGTGCCCCAGCAGTAGGGACATCAAAATTGGCTGATGGACCTATATAAAATAATAAAATTAATATATTTATCTTCTCCATTATAATTTCAGGATTACTCTCGATACAAGTCTAGTATACCTCATCTTGTGACCATATCTGCTCGACAAGAATCTGCAGTTCAGAAAATATTTGAAGATTTGAAATCTCGAACTGTGGATCCTGAAGAACTTGCGTTGTTCCATAACATCCACAAAACAAACGTCTCTGGACATCTGGGAAGAGGATTCATCATACTTGGTACAGGCATACTGATTTTCTAAAATTAAGTAAAGCATGACCAGTTAAATTATATAAAAAATTGCTCTTGGGGCGGTGCATCCGCTCTTCAATTGTTTTGTCAGATTTATGTCACTTTCAGTAATTAGTTCATTCGTTTTTCGCAACATGATGAGTTTTTTATCGATGGCTAGATTCATATTGTCACATTAGTAAAATCTTTGACTTACGAGCTTACGCCTAACAATGTTCTTTTTTAAAGACACAAATAAAGACCAGAAGACAGTAAGCCTGATGGAGAAGAGTGAATACTTCGACAACGCACGTCGTCCTCTCTGGTTCGTCTACAGTGGAATGGGTTCCCAGTGGCCCGGCATGGGAACACAACTCATGCGCATACCCATCTTTGCAGCAGCCATTGAGAGGTAACGTAAGCTTAAAGAGAAACCAGCAATCAAAGAGTTCTGTAAAATAAATTAAAAGCTATTTACAAAGCCAGTTCGACCTCATAAACTATGCTTGCCGGAAAAGTTACTGCTTTAGCCTTTAGGATATCATTCTAAGGTACTTAAGGGGTTAGGGCTCGGTAATTGACACCAATCCAATCGCTTCATGTGTCAAAGAAAAACCCCGGATATAAGTGATTACTAATATCTACCACTCCAGCGTTCCACGCATTTTTACCGGAACAAAAAAATAACTTTAATATTATCCTACACTATATGCTATATCCTCAACACATCCCACACCTGTGTTGGTATGTGAAGAATAATTTTGGCGATTTCTTGATTTCTTCGAGACTATAGTAGCATTTTCTATTCACAGATGCCAGCGTGCTCTTGAACCAAAGGGAATCGATTTAATCCACATCATAACGTGCACGGATAAAACAATCTTTGACAACATTCTCCACTCGTTTGTTGGCATAGCCGCTGTACAGATTGGCCTTACCGACGTACTGCGTGAACTTGGATTGGTACCAGATAAAATTATAGGTTGGTCACTTTCTATTGTTTTTATACTATTATTATTATTATTATTATAGTTCTTTATTTCAGGCAAAGCCCATATTAGTGTTAGTAACAATTTTCATTAAAAAACTATTGTTAGTAAATTACAATAAAATATTAATAAAATTACACGTCATTTCAATTCAAATTCATACCATTTTAACATAATTACAATATTATCATTAATTATTGAATTAAGAATCATTTAAATTTATATATTGTGTGACACTGTACCCACCGTTGTAATAATGGCATATCCCACCTATCAATAAATACATTCAGGATGCTATTAGTGCTGCTACGCAAACGATTCAGCGCAGAGGCGCACCGTTTCCTCATTATCGCACTAAAGCTTTCGATTCGAGCTTCCGCAAACATATTGGAAGCGCTGCATCGCCACGGCAACCCCAAAAGCACCCTTAATGCGTTGTTATATTGCACTTTTAGGTCGTTGTATGCTCGCCGCGTGTAGGTAACCCACAGATTACACGTATAAAATGATTGGCAGTAAGCTTTAAAAAGCGTTAATTTAACTGGCCTAGTACAATGCGCGAACCTGCGGGCCAGCATATTGCAGCGAACAGCCAACGACCTTCTCTCTCTCTCAATATCCAAGTTATCCTCGGAGTTCTCAGTAACCCAGTGGCCCAAGTACCTAAAACTCTGCACCCGCTTCAGAGGCTTTCCACAAAGTGTGATTTCAGGAAGATTAGTATAATGAGGTGTATCTGACTTAAACAGAATCCACTCACTTTTACTGGTGTTATACTTAAGCCCATGAGCAACCGCGTAACCTTCACAAATAGACAAGAGTCTTCTTAGTCCGCCGATAGATGGACTCAACAGGACCATATCATCAGCGTAGCTTATGTTATTCATACAAATGCCGTCTATGTAACAGCCAACATTGGCACTGTTGAGTTCACCTATCAGCTGGTTCACATACAGGTTGAACAGACGAGGAGAACTTAACCCACCTTGTCTCACGCCACATTGTAAACCAAACTCATCAGAATGATAACCTGCCCATTTTACAGTATTCTTCTGGTTACTATACCAGAACTTAAATATTTCTACAACGTCTTTCGGTACATTAGTGTCACAGTAAAGCTTTTGCCACAGTATATCATAATTAACGACATCGAAAGCCCTAGATAAGTCTAAAAAGCTAGCAAATACTGGGGTCTTCCTGGACGTATAGTAGTGAACAGTCTGCTTAAGGGACAAGATAGCACTTTCGGTCGATAAACCCGGTCGAAAACCAAACTGGTTGTCATACAGTTCTATGTGATCAGCCAATATTTTACTATGGCTGATATTTCAATTTTTCACACTAATATATCTAGAAGCTCTCCGACTTCAGTACTAGCTGATATTATTGTACTTCTCCGTGTGACGCGAGTGTTGTTAATAAAATAATCTTCATTTGTTTCGGTGAAAAAAGAAGGAAGTGTGGGCCTCTATACCTATCGACTAAATGAATCGTTGACTAATTTACTTAAAGGCATATTATTATGCGCCTAATATATGTACACTACATTATAACCATTAGTATACCTACCTAATACGTACCTTGAAATCTTCAACGTTCACTAGGTCATAGTGTTGGTGAGCTTGGCTGTGCGTACGGAGATGGTTGCTTCACCGCGGAAGAGATGATACTGTCTGCGTACAATCGTGGACTGGTCTCAACACAGGTGCCATTTATTCGCGGATCCATGGCTGCGATTGGCATTGGTTACCAAGAGGTACGAAATATTTTTTGATTGGTAACTGAGCAAGCATTTTTTAAATTTTCTATAGTCTATTTTTCCCCCTACTCCTACGTCACGTGCAAGGTTCTTACTAGAAAGAAGCTTTCTAATCTTTCAATGGCTCTGTCTTGTCTGTGCTTTCATCAGACGCATGTCTCAGGTCAGGGCATGCAATAGCGCTTGTCATAATCTTCTCAGAAAAATGACTTTTTATGACAATGCGCAAGACGAGTTAAAAGTTGAAAACGAAAGGGAAAGCGACTTGGAAAAGACACACCAAGGTATATTTTATAGTAGTGTGGCCGTAACATTACTGGAATGTGAAGCGAAAACGAAATTTTGGTGAATTGAATGTGTTTTACAGTACGTGGGATTATGATAAAAAGTTGGCCTTTAATTTTATGCAAAAAAATTTGTAAGTTCCACCTTTTCTTTAGATCAAAGGGATGGTTCCACCTGAAATTGAGGTGGCTTGTCACAACTCTGCAGAGTCAAGCACCATATCAGGACCGGCGGACATCATGAAGGAGTTCGTTGCGAGTCTCGTTGCCAAAGGAATCTTTGCGAAGGAAGTGCCTTGCTCTAACATCGCATACCATTCCCGTTACATCGCTGAAGCTGGTACGTAGGATAACTAAACATGTCATTACACGATTGGATCTTTTATACCCGGAGTAACAGATAACTACCATTTCCACATTATTTTCTTAAGATTGCAATTACATTAAATCTATGAAAAGTAATATTATAATGAAAGCACCAAAAAAGCCTGAATAGACCAAGATCAAGGTCTTCGAGATAACTTGCCATAATTACTCATTTTCATGGCTGGATTTAGGATTCTGTAGGTAATTCAGTACATTATGATTATTAAATTTTATTGCTTTGATTGAACAATATTATTTGTTTAAAATAGGACCTAAATTGCTGAAATACTTGTCGGAAGTAATTAAAGAACCTAAAGAAAGAAGTGATCGCTGGGTGTCCACCTCAGTGCCAAAAGACAAGTGGGATGATCCAGCCGCCAAAACTTCCTCGGCCGAGTACCATACAAACAACTTATTAGTAAGTAAAAATAAATGAAAGTAGTAAAAGAAAAAGTAATTTAATCTTTAATAACATAATTAATTTCTGTTAATGTTTACTTAAGCTACTTAAGTTGGCTAAATTCATCGACATAGTCAAATTAATATTTATTCAAATAAGCTTAAAAATTAAGCTATTTAGAATCGTCAATATCAGTTGTACCAGGAATCAGAAGTAACGTGGTTTCATTAACATAATTTATTTCTGCAGAATCCAGTGTTGTTCGAGGAAACATCGTGTCTGATCCCAGCTGATGCCGTACTAGTGGAGATAGCTCCCCATGGTCTTCTGCAGGCAATCCTGAAACGGTCTCTGCCAGACTCCTGCAAACACATCCCACTCACACGTAGAGGGCATCCTGATAACGCTATGATGGTACTCGAAGGCATTGGCAAGTAAGTACGAATAGAAGCAAACCCTTATATTAAACCGTCAAGCAAGCCAGATAAAATGAGACAATTGATTTTACATTATAGTCCAGCTTCATGTGACTTCTGTGTCATTTGTTTTACAGATTGTACATGGAAGGATATAATCCCAATATAAGTGCTCTATATCCAAAAATAGAATTCCCCGTTTCTACAGGAACACCAATGCTATCGCATTTGGTGGAGTGGGCTCACAATGAGAAATGGTATTTATTAAAATTTTCTTTAGTAAGAGTAATATGTACACCTAATAATGATCAAATGGTAACTGTAATTCTTCATCCACCTATAGGTGATTAAAAAAGCCACTTTTATACTTTAGAAAAAATAACAGTTGTGTTTTTTTACTTACCTATAGGGTTTTGCCTTTGTACGTCGCTGCACGCAGAAAAACTGCAGCAGAAGTTAACTATGTGACTTGTCTTCATGATCCAGAGTACAATTATCTTCAAGGTCACGTTATCAAAGGTAAAGTCTTGTTTACTATTTATAATATAATACAAGTAATAATAATGTTTTCTTGACAATGTTTTCCAACTCTTTTTACTCAGGAAAAACCGTTTATCCGTTTGCTGCTGCGTTAGTAGCCGTTTGGAAAACATTAGCAATGTACCTAAATAAACCAAGAGACGAGCTATCGGTGACTTTCCGTGATGTCCAATTTTTCGCTGAACCCATTATAAAAGACAGGCAACTAAAGATCAATGTGACAATACACAAAGGGCAGGGCCGATTTGAGGTAAGTCACGACTAACTTATTGCTATAAAACAAACAGTAGATACTGAAAAATATTCACTGTGTAAGGTATCAACATAAACTTGAGGACATCACAGATAATGATGATACAGTCAGTCTCAGAACTAGCTGAAAATTTTAATACCTTAGCACATCATCATATTGCGCTCCTGTAATAGTGTTGTTAATAAATAAACGCTATGGTTAGTGTGACAAGGAACCTAAGTATCCAACTACTTCAGAGGCAGATACCAATTCAACCAACCTCAATGACTGCTTCTCCATTATTCATGGACAAAAAGACAATATCTATGTGAATAGCTAATTTGCATCGACTTCGAGTGCTTTAAAGTATGACTTAACCACGATTCATATTGTGAACGTACGTACGTACTACTACGTTATATAAAATAGCCAATCTCATTCCGTTTTACATCCCTGCACTCGTCTAACTTTTTCCGATTGCAAATTCGAACGAAAAGCCTCTAATGAGATTGTTATCGGTTTCATTTGCATAATACTGCCTACCCAACATTTTCTTAATTACGCGTTAATATATTTTTGTTAAAACTCAATAAACAAGATTAAGTATTGAGAATCTGTTCTCAGGTTATGGAAGGAAACTCAAAAGTAGCCAGTGGGATTATTACCCAAGGCACAATTGAAAAGAGTAGCAACAAGGTACAAATCAACGCTGATCGCATGATTTTCAATAGTGACGACATTTACCAGATTCTTTATGAACGGGAGTATTCATATGGGTAAGATTTTAAACTAAATTGATTCATCGATAGAAATTATGAAAATTCTGATGCAATTTATAACAATCATAATCATTTATTTTCTAGCGATGCATTCCGTAGTATCCATGCTGCTAACGATTCTTTTACTGAAGCTCAATTACTTTGGGATGGCAACTGGGTGACGCTTATAGACGGCATGATCCAGATGAATGTTTTGCGCCAGAAACATGACGCAGTGTCGAAACCTATTAGAATTCGGAAGATATGCATCAACACTAAGGAGCACAATCTGGCAACTATAGCTACTATGGAAGATAAAGTTTCTCTTGAAGCTCAAGTAGATGAATTGTCAGACAAGACGAGGTGCTTTCCAAATTATGTGTTAATTCACAAAATCTAGTTCTTAAACCTCTTGCTATGCTAGAGCCATTTTAATATGCCCAGCCCATCCATAAAGGCCTACTCAAACCAGAGCAATATCCGCTACCGCCACCGATAGCAGTAACACCTGAGCGATATCCCGCTAGGTATTTGGTATGGCATTTTCGCAGCTGTCGCGAAACCGGAACCGCATACCAGATGGGTTCGCGATACGTACCACGTGTTTGGCCGAACTTTTACTGCCCCCGCGGAAGTACACCGCGCTGCCCGCCCACAGCGCTCGCGTCGCGCGCCAGTACCAGTACCAGCTTCGGTAGCGGTAAAATTCCGCTATGGTTTGAACAGCGCGTTATCCGCATACCCATTGGGATATCGTTACTGGCACGTGTAGCGGATACCGCTCAAATTTGAGTAGGCCTTAAGGATGGATAAGGTGGATGGGCCATAACAGCTCTTTGCATGGACCCAGCTGGGCCTGTGAAACACGAAGAGGAACTCGAAATAATTAATTTTAGTCATAAATCTAATGACCGATTCCAACCACAGGTCAACTGCGCTAAACCACTGCATCATTGGACTTCTTTCTCATTACGAATATGCTATGATACTAACTTTTATCAAAATAATATTGAACTGATTTTCATTATTTAATAAACCTTTGTATTGTATAAATATTTGTATACTCGTACTATTTCAGATGTGGAGGAATATCTTTGGAAAATATAAAATTTAATAACCTTCAACATTCTTACTCGGAGGAAGCTGTAATAAAAACATTGCAATTCATTCCTCACTTCAATCTTTCCCCAAATGATGTAAGTTTTGTCAATGTAACTTGTTGATGTCTTAGTTTCAATAAAAAAATGTAAATGAACTACTAAAACTTTGTGACTACTGGAATATATTGTTGTCACCGGTTGCAGTTGTTCAAAATGTTATTGTTCAAAACTTGGAAGTTACTTATAAAGCTCCACTGGAAGATCTTTTATGGATCTTTTATAGATTTGTACTTCAGAAATCATACCTGAATGGGAATGTTAATGTTGACTTTGATTTAAATACTATTATTTCTTCTATTAGCTCAAAACATCAGCCCAAGTTTGCCTTCAAATAGTTTCCGAAAATGTCAACAAGACTACGCTAAATATCATTGAAATTATGAATACCGCAGAGAAGACAGCAAGTTTTAACGAAGTCAAAGAAAATTGTGCACCCAATTTGAGAATAGAGTATCGACAACTCGCCAAGGAAGAATTATCTCAAGAGAAACTGGCAAATGTGGATTTAGTGTTGGTCCAGAGCCTTTCTATGGATGATGATGTAGGTCTTCCATTATTGTTTTCTATATAAATCACAAAAAAAGAGTGGAAATGTAATATAAATCTATGTAGGTACGAGATGTAGTTTTTCATACTTTTACTATCAAATATCAATTTTGCTTTTCAGCTATGTAGTCTCCTGCATTCTGTTTTGAAAAACAATGTTTTTATATTAAGTGCTGAAGAAAAAACCCAGAATTCTACCCGAGCCAGGCCTTCGAATCTATATCGGGTTGTAGCGACACAAAATGCTGGTGATGTTTGCTTAAATCTTTCAAAATGGCGGCCCAGCTCTCAATCGTCGACTACGGCTCTTACTGTAAGAACGAAGAGTGATCTGTCCATGCTTTTGTCAACAAGAAACTGTTTGCCACCAAATCACAAGCTTCTAGTGCTAACATCTTACCCACCAGTACCAGGCACCAGAGACCTGGTAGAGATTTGGAGGAAAGAGCCGGAACGGAATCAAGTTTATCTGGTGATGGTTAATCACAGTAAAAGTGAAGATGAAAATATGGTCGAAGTACCTGAGTTGGAACTGGCTATCAATATACTTGACGATGTAAGCTAAAAAATACTTTTAGTATCCATAATAATAATACGTACTCTTTGACATATTTAACGACGTACACGAAATGTAAAACATTATAAGCGTTGTTGTTGTTCATCCTTATAAAGTTGAACAGCTATTTTGGGAGTAGTGGTGGTGTGTATTTTTTATTGAAATTGTAGGTATGTCGTTTTTATTGATACTAATAATTCTTAAATATTGTTGAAGGGTGTTTGGGGAGGAGAGTACTACATCCCTGTAATAAATAAACCAGCTGATGTATCTCCATATGTGACTCTAAGAAGCAAGAATATTGGTGATTTAAAGTCACTTAGTTGGATTGAAGCCCCAGAGCCTACTACACCGGGCATTGCTGTGACGGTTTGTATATAAATAGTTTCTATTGATTTTGAAGAATTATGATAAAATTTTCTAATAAAGTTTACATTTTAGGTTCGTTATGCTGGTCTGAATACAGTGGATTCGATGAGAGCTGCTGGAATATATAGAATCAAAGAGGGAAATAATGTGGATAACATTTCATATGGAATGGACTTCAGTGGTGTCACTGAAAGGTTGGTAATGAGGGTCACTAAAAATATTTAATATGTGGTTTATATGTTCATAGCATACTTTTATTGAACTTACTCAATACTAAAGTTTATTAAGTAATATAAAAAAAAATATTTATAATTTAACTAAGTAAAATAAAATGCAGCGAATCATGACAAACCGGGCTTGTTGCTGAGGCTTGCTTTTTATACACTATTTTATCCAAAACATGGTATTTTACGATAGTACGAATTGTCAAATTTTCTGAAGATCATAATCATAAATGATAATGTCGTCACTATAGTATTTTCTTGTTGACCAGCGGCGTCCAAGTGATGGGGCTCGTTTCATCTGGTGCAGCGAGTAACCGAGTGGTGGCTACACGGGAGCTGCTGTGGCCTGTCCCGAAGCACTGGACCTTGGAAGATGCTGCCACTGTCCCGATGCCTTATGCGCTTGCTTTTTATTGTCTCGTAAGTACAGATGTTTAGAAGAGGGCTATTTATCTGAAATGCGTAAAGTTTCAATTACGTCAGTTACGTCAGATCTTCTTCTTCATAATTTTGCTTTCTATTTCGCAGTCAGGGTATCAGGTACTTAAGAACTATAATTTGATCAGTGTTGTAAAGTAGAAGTTCCAGGTCTGGAAAATATAATTACCGTTTCAGGCTATAAAAACTCGAATGATTCGCAACACCAGCATCCTGGTGCACGGTGGAGCTGGTGCACTGGGCCAAGCCATCATATCCATAGCACTGGCTCATGGGCTGCAAGTTTTCACCACTGTCAGCGATGTACGCAAGAAACACTTCTTGAGAAAACTCTTCCCTGACCTGAAAGGTTAGTTGAATAAAACCTATTGAATCTTAATTCAAGAAATACACGATGTAATCGAGTTACCACCATTGGGTTACATGACTTTCTTCCTACTTTGTTGAGGTATGGTTGAGGCAAGGATGTTTGTAGATCCAGCACTATCACACCACGCAACGTTTGGCCAAAGGGAGTTAGAAAAACTTTATCCCTTTCGTGATGAGGTCCCTTGTGTGTTGCAGATATTCGCATGGTTAGTATTTTGCAACTGACCAATCTAGACTGTGCCAATGCTGTGAAGCGGAGGCAACAAATACAATTTCGACCATGTTGCTACTTAAAATCTCCACTTTCTATAAAAAAGACACTATCCTGCCGCCATCATACCTATGTTGTTATGTGTTGCAATTGTTGGTGAACCTAATAAATAAATAAAATACCAAGATAATACTGTATTTTGATAGAATCATAAATCCCTGCCACCATCATACCTTACTGTATATTTTGACTGAATTTTAGTACCTAATCGAATTCGATCGATCTTTATTAATCATTATTTTAAAAACCTGACAAAAAGAAATGAATACGAATTATATTTTTAGAGGATCACATTGGAAATTCAAGAGACTGCAGTTTTCGGGACATGGTAAAGCAGTTGGCCGACGGTGGCGGTGTCACTTACGTCATCAACTGCTTAAAGGGCGAACTCAAAGATGTAAGTTTTTTCTGATTATTATGAAAATGAAAAAATATTTATTTCATAAAAACATATAATCAGCATAATGCTTGATTTTTTTTGGACAAAAAACAGTTATTTAAACTATGTGTTTTAGTCATACAATTGTGCGTAACAGGTGACATCTTATATTATTGTAAAACCAACTACATTATCCACAAGTTACTTAAAACTACACTACTAACGTACTAACCTAGCTTTAAATCACATTGTTACTAACCATAATGAGACTCTGTTTCTCGAGTAAATAAATAAATTAAATTAAATTAAATTAAAACTCTATCTAAATATATGCTGTGCGCTTCAGAAGTGGTTGAATCACATACAATTTATCAGTTTTGAATTTCAATTAGTTATTATAATACTGCTTTAAGAGCAGATTCTTCTTTATTTTCAACCAATTAAGTTTTAACTTTGTCTCTAGTACAAAATATAAGTTTATATTTAATAGTGAGTGACGTTAAAAATGTGACACCCTTATGAAACTCTAATACCTTTGTTCATAAATAAATTTTGTTCTTTTCTTTCAGGTGTCTATCAACTGTGCTGGCGCAACCAGTGCTGTTATTGACACCTCGCAAATCCAAAGTGACGAAGTCTACTCTTACCAAATGAAAAACCTATATTTAGAAGGAAGTTATTTACGTGTCGACCTTTCATCAATTTTCAATGAAAAAACCGATATGTTGGTGAGTTGAATAACCAATTTCGTACCATGAATTACAACAGATAAGCACTGTAGAAGTTATATAAATGATTTGCATAATGCCAACCGTGTATGTAGCTGCTGATTTGAAGACTGCATCATCATCATCATCATTCATAGATCCATGGATTTCGTAGAGAGATATTACGTAACTATCTCATGTACAACCTAACCAATTATTTCGCATTTTTTGTAGAAACTGCAGTACCTGATTAGCGAGGGTATATCCCAGGGCTACGTTCGGCCGCTATCGCGCGTCACATACGCGACGAGCGAGATGTCCCGAGCCTTCCGCTTGCTGGAGGCCAGCCAGCACAGAGGTCGCGTATTGCTGACACTCAACGCAAATCCAAACGCTCAACCCAGGTAGATCAGTGAACTAACCCAATTAGTGTTTGCGGACAGCCTGAAAATATTTACCGGATTTCATTTGAATATCTTTATAAAGTCATGTTCATGCTGTAAAATCTATCATACTATATTACGCTTGCAATACATGGTGCAGTGCTCAAGCTGTGAATGTCGGAGAAATTAATGTGCCAAACAAATAATAATAACACGAATAATTGCAGTTAATTTACATGATGACAGATGGCAATGTAAATTATCCGGCGTTGTAGCCGGAATCGTTGCCCCATCATGACTTTCTGATGAGCTCTTAAAACTTCGTCAATACCCACGAATAACAAGTTTATAAGTCAATAGCATTTAAATTCTTTATTCTCCTTATTTTACAGAATTACGTGCTGTCACAACCAGACCCAGATAATCATTTGTGACAACAAAACATTTGGGTTGAATGTAGCCGACCGATTGGTGAAACGAGGGGCTAAAAAGCTGCTTCTACAGTTACCAACATTAACTGCTGAACTGCTGTACAAGAAACAGTAAGTGTTTTTATTACTCTCGAGTAAGGGTTGAGGAGATAATTGGTAGAAGTTTTGAGAACATTATAATAGAGAGAGAGAGAAATCCATAGCTGTATCTCTCGCTCATAGCTTATTTTATTTATTCATTCTAATACTGCCACTTACAGTAACTAGTAAATTACACACAACAAAAGCAAAGATGATGGAGAAATAACAATAAAAGAAAGTAATAATAAGAAATAAAATCATACACAGGTGGATTCCATCCCGTTATAAGTATATAAGTGAATACTAATATGATGGACCTAAATATCTTAATTAAATTTCACCTATTAACTACTGCTAATTTTAGGGTTTGGCAAGAATTTGGTGTAGTGCCAAAAATATTTACCGGTACTCTTAATAACGAGAAAAACATTGAAGAAATGGTGGCAGCTGGTTCCAAAATGGGTGCTGTAGAAGGAATATACTTTGTGACAGCTCAATCTAAAAACGATATCAAACTAGCTACATTGAACACCCTGGATGTGGTTACTAGAAAGCTGTGCCCTTCAATAAAGTAAGTAATAAAGATTTTGAAATATAACATTATGAATTGATTGTTATGCATCCCTAGCCAAAGTGACATTTTGCAAATCTTCGTTATCGGTTCATGTATAGATTTGAAGTTTTTAAAATCTTTTGTTTATGAAAACTTATGTCAATTCTCTCGAAAGCGATGCGATAACAAAGTTTTACTAATGTTACTTTGTCAAGGCCTCTTAGACTAGAGATTTAGTGAATAATTTTGATAATAACAATAATTTTCTGGCTTTTTTCTGATGTTTTGTTCTGTATAGTTTTACTGTTGTAATTAATTTTAGACTGTATTTTTTAATACTGAGCAATAACTACTTGTGCTTTCAGAAACTTCGTTGTAGTCAGCACTGATGATAGATTTGGTAATGAAATGTGCATATCAAGAGTGCAACAACAGCTTCCAGCTAATAAAATCTGTCTGCCTCCAATCAACACGGTAAGAATAAAAACCGAATACAAACTCTTTCGTTACCATCTTTTATAATTCATATCTCTGTTTTGTATTTTTTTAAAGTAACTTAATATTAAAACAGAAACATAATTGACCTAGCATTGATCCTTGAGGTAACCCATTATTATAATTTATTAACCCACAGGCAGAAGACGTAAAACTGAAACCATCTGAAGAGGGGATTAACCCGTGGATCGCTTGTGATGCTTTTGAGTTTGCTCTACGTTCTAAGCAGACTATTACTAAGATACAAGTACGCAAATCTAGCGAAAAATCACTGTTAAGAAACATAGCTGATATTACAGGTCAGTTTTATAAATTGCAGAAATATCTGTAATTACAAAAGTTCAATAGAATTAAAGTGTTGACTAAATGTTTCCAGATATAGAATTACCAGAAATAATTAAGGATGATGATACCTTGACGGATCTTGGAATAAGTGTTGAAAAAGTAAATTCCATATCGATTTTATTGCAAGAAGAATATAATCAAGCCTTATCTGAAGAACAAATATTAGGGCTTAGCGTTAAAGAGTAAGTTGTTTGTCTTGTTAATTGAAAAACAATAATTGACATTTTATTTTTTTACAAGGTAGCTTAAATCGAAAACCATATCGAAGTTTTTCAATTTATAACACCATGCACCGTACATATTTTTACTGTTTTTTTAATCGAATATTTATCGAAATATGTGGAAATAATGGGTTTTAACAATAAGGCAAAAACTTTGCTATAAGTCTCAATGAGTATTGATTAAGTACAGTCGAGTAAAAGTTAACATCCTCTCAAAAGTGCCAATACATCAATGAACTCGACTGTACCTTGATATTTAATTACGTTTTTTTTTAAATAAAAATTTAGTTTATTATTTTTTACTTTTAGAATTAAAAATCTGGAGCAAATCCTAAACGGGAAAGAACTGAAAGAATCTAAAGGTTTAGAGATGTTTTTCACGCACTTCGATTGTGACGAACTATCATCAACTACTGATATAATGATAGTGCCTACTATGGTTGACGATACTATGTTGGTAAGAATTAATTATTTTGTAGCATTTAATATTAATGATAAACAACGTGTCACACTCACAGTATTTAAACCCCTTATGGCGAATATATATCAAACTGATCAACTTTTACTATGGGACTAACTCTGAAATCGCGAATATAAAGACAGATATTAATACATCACTTCTTGTATTCGATATAGGTATTCAAGTTTGTAAATATCGTTACTTATGGCTGTTACAGCTGATAAGTTTCTTGCGCCTGTTCTTCTTGTCAGTTAAAAAAGTGAACGGGTGGTAGGAAAATATAGACGATTCAATAGTAGGTACTTAATAATAAAGTTTATTTGAATAAAGCTTATTTGACTTTGACTGTATATAAAAATCTGACAATAATTATGGTCCTATCTTCAAACATGTTTGTTAGTATGATTAAACAAGATATGTATATACTAACTAACATACCTATTTAACAAATAAGAGGTTGACAGATTAAAACAGTGTTCAAAGCTTATGTTTAGCAGAATTTGTATAAATTCGCATCAGAAACTAACATTATCATCTTATTTTTTCTAAGAGAGACGACGATTTCGACACAACACAATCTTACCTCTGTATATTCCCTGGATTGGAAGGCCATTATGAGAGATTTAGAAGTTTCTGTGAGCGTCTCAAGATGCCAGCGATAGTAGTCCAGCCAGATTTGGATGTGCGCGACGAAAGCATCAAGCAACTAGCTGCGCGAAACGCCCAGGTGAGCCCTTAGCATTTGGAAAGTTTATGATGGCCCAACATATATTTTTTGTTAGTAGTGAATATGTGAACATACCTACAGCTTACTTAGATAAATGAAAATGTAACATAAAATTCTTCATTTTCAGTTGCTCTTGAAGAAAGTTTCAATAAAAGATAACTTCTATCTTTTGGGATATGAGAGTGGAGTTCTAATTACGCTGGAAACTGCAGCCATTTTAGAAGAACATGGTGAGACATGGAATATTACACTTGCCTTCTAAACATCCTACTAATATTAATGCGAAAGTTTGTGTGTGTGTTTGTTACCTTTTGACGCCTAAACGGCTGGATTGGTTTGAATGAAATTTGGGTGGTAGATAGATGAGGACCTGGATTAACATATAAAGCTACTAGTCTACTAAGTTTTCTTAGGGTCTACGCAGACGAAGTCGCAGGCGAGTGTAGACATAATACTAAACTTTACTAAAAATTCACAGGTTTGACCGGCACAGTTTATTTGATTGGTGCTGCAGCGGACCAGTTCACGGCCCTTCTTGAAACAGAGCTTCAACGTTATGGAAGCGACAAAGAGCTACAAAGGGCAGTTCTCAGTCACATGTACAAACTCATGAGCAACAAGGAACTAAGCCTAGATTTCGATGACAATTTAGAATGGGAAGAATGTGTCGAAATATGTGTAAGAGATTTACTCAATCATGTTCCTTTATCTGCTGAATATGCGAGGCTGAATCTCAAAACCCCTTACTATAGAATCAAGCAAGTATTGCAATATAAGTCGAAACTACCCTCACTCAAGTCAAAACTGGTTTTGCTTCAACCAAGTGATATGAATGGTGAGGATATCCCTGCAGCGCTGCAGAAGTGCACCAAGCAATCGTTGATTGTTCATAAACTGACACTACCGCTTGCGCAGGCACTGCAAGATCTGAAATCCGCTGCCTTCATAAACCAGCACTTGGATGATAACATTATAGAAACTTTCAACAAAAAGAATTTGTGTGCTACATACCTTTTGAACTCACAAACGTTCATGACACCCGGTGACGAGGATGATTATGAACTTTAGGGCATACCTTCAAATAATTGATAGGATTATTTAAAAAGGTTTGAGTTAACGATTTTGTTTTAATAAACTTATTTGACACTTAAACGTTTTTTTAATGATGACAGATAATAACAGTCCAATGAAAAATAAGTATACGATGGAAGTAAACATTCAAAACATTTTTGACGTGATTTGTGACGTAACTTCATTTTTTTTATAACATAGCGAGGAAAACTATTAACCAAAAATAAACTTTACAATTGAAATATTTGTCATTTTACATGTTAAGTTAATATTGTGGTGTGGCTACAAAGTGGATTCTTGGATAGTTTCAGAGTTCCAAGTTGTATAGCGGTAAATCTAAGATTAGTTTGGATAACTCGGGGTATCTACTAAATATTTTGTAGTATCCTGACGGGAAAACTTTATCAAAAGGAGAAATAGAAGTTCACAATACGAAGTATCAAGGAATTATGATCTTATAAGTAAACTTGGAAAGGCAATTTGGCCTGCAATTACGGAGGTTAAGCAACTTTTGCTAGGGTCTGTCATGGGATGGGTGGCTAAAAATATATTATTTTGAGATCCTATGCGCTTCGGAAGCCACATCAAGCCGTTGGTCCCCGCTGTATTTACAGTCGTTAACACCAATACATCTCGCAGACTGAGCGTATTCAATCTGATTTGTTAAGCAACACTCGGTCCGGCCAGGTGTCGGATGGGTGACCGTTAAGTGGCATTACAACTGAACGCTTTCGTGCTTCGGAGGGCACGTTAAACCGTCGGTCTCGGCTGTTGTCATCTGATAACAGTCGTCGAGGCAGGTAGGCAGTCGAGGCAGGTAGGCAGTCGAGGCAGGTAGGCAGTCGAGGCAGGTAGAGGCCTTACAGGCGACTTGATAAACTCTAACGGTCTCTATCCATCCATAACAAAGGACTGTGCCTCACCAATAGGGACTTGAAAAATAGCTTGCTGTGATGATTCTGGAACTGAAACAAAATCAAACCAAATCCAAAGTAATCACCAATGGACTTTCAATAAAACTGCGCTAGTATCAGTACCCTTAGCACGAACAGCTTTCGAAAAAAATAACGCGCGTAAAATTACTCGATAGAGATTTATCTATGGAAAATTTAGTTTCGCTTTAGTGCAATAGATGGCGCTGTACAAATTTTCTTTAAGTACAAAATTACTCTATCGAATGTTTTTACGCGCGTTATTTTATTCGAAAGCTGTTCGTGCTAAGGGTACAGATAAAGTGATTTATTTCAATGTCTAGTAAGTACGCACGTACCTTAGCCCATTAATAAACGAAGAATAAGTGTACACCTAGTTTAACCATAAAGCTTGCTTAGAAATTATGACGCTTAGATACGTCAAACCTCAGACCAAATAAAAAGTAAAGACGGAGTCTTCCGACAAAGCGGTGAGGCACGTAAAACTACGCCGTGGCTGTGTACATTCACAATTCACGCACACACATGTAACGAAACTACGCCTTGGATTTTCATATCGAACCCTGCCGCCCGGCCCCCGTCCGCCCCTTGTACGTACACAATGTACCATCAAAAACCGGCCTCACTTCGTTGTTCGTAACGCTCCATCTTACTTTTTTATTTGATCTGAGCGTCAAACGCTGAGCAACGTGGCTTCCGTCGAAGCCGTGTTGCTCTAAGCGTCAAACGTATGGACTCCCTAACTAAACGATCAAAATTGCTTGTCAATCATTTACATTGCATTGCTTGTCAATCACATTTTGATCGTCTAGGAGCGATGCTTGACAAGCACCACATAATAGATAGATTACCGTAGCCAATCAAAAGTAGGACGCCCCCAAATGGTAAATGCAATGTAAATGATTGACAAGAAATGCTTGATCGTCTAGGGGCTCCATAAGGAGCTTAGAGCAACGCGGCTTCCTTCCGGTATGAAAGCCCGCATAACTCCAAGGTAAGGAGTTAATTTGTTAAAGAAATATTTTTTGTTAAACCGTGGAATAACTTTAAAATCATAGTCTTTCCTAAAATTCTTGACCAAGTGTAATACTCCTTGTTTATTATACGTAAAAATGATTTATGAAGTTGACAAAGTATAATTAGTGATCTACAAAACACTATCAAACGCTAATTTCAATTAGCGCTTTCAACTTAATTGCTTAAGAAACATTTATACTATTCTCCACAGCGGCCAAGGGACGTTTTATATGTCCCAAAGCGATCCTAGAACTTCAAAACTGCGGGACTGTGAAATGACAGAACTTAAAACAATAGGAATAACTTAAGCTAGGACCTCCCTTTTAAAGTTCCAGTTGTTTTGTGAGATATAGTCCTATGTTATTGTCTGGTTTAATGTCTGTAAAGGTAGGTAGAGGTATAATAAAGAGCTAAGGTCGGCAACAAAATTCGTTTAACACTAGTACTTTGTTTTTCATTTATAGCAAATTTGTCAGAATGTGTGAAAAAAAGGGGTAAGTGACTTTCATTGCTGGCTGTACCGAATATGTAATAGTGTCTAAGAGTTAGAGTGCTTGTGCACTCACTCTTATTAGACTATATTCTATTTTTTTACGAAAATCATAAAAACGAACGAACACGAGTTAGTACACAAACGAAAAATCAAATTACAAAAGCCTTTAAAATTATTTATTCTAAAACAAAAAAAACACTATCGTGTTAGTTTAAAAAAAAGTACCTACCTATCGACTTCCATAATTTTAGGAACTAATTTTCTTTACCATGCAATTAAACATTGCACACGATCTTCCTTTGTTTTAGCTCGTAACTTCTCGTAAAACAGTACTATACTGAATTCAGTATTATACTGAATCTTGCAAGAGCACTAACTTTATTAATCAAAGTAAACCAATTTAAATTAATGAATTCCCTCCCCTTTTGGACTTTACTGTACTTGTACGCTTTTAATGTCTAAACATCTTAACGAAGGGTAGGTAGTACTTACTTATTATTTTCTTAAACTGGTAAATGATTCGTACAGCAAGCTTTACATAGTACGATATACGAGGGTGGATTGATAAGTCCATGACTTTGAAGAAATACTTTTTTTCGGATTTTATTTCTCTACATAATCTTATTGTAACTCTGCGTATTCAGTCCATTGAAGTTTCTACCTCTTTAACCCTCCTCTTTATTTTTTTTCTTTCATCGCTTGAAAACTGGTAACTGAAATGAGGGCCCATTTCAGACACCACCTTTTGGCTTGATGAAAATCTTTGCCCGCCAAGACATTTATTCATGTTTGGTAGGAGAAAAAATCTTACTGGGGTTGAATCTAGAGAATAGGAAGGATTCATCTTCATTCGATGAGTTTTGATGTCATGAGTGCCGCCGAGAGGGTCGACAGGGTCATTAAGAAAAGTTAGAAGTCGCTTGAGATTTATGTTTCCAAAAGTAAAGAATATGCCTATAGAAGTTTCTTTTGAAGACTCAAAAATAAATTATGAAAAAAAGTATTTCTTCTTTTCAAAGTCATGGACTTATCAAACCACCTTCGTAAACCAGCTTGAGCTTGCTGGATAAGTTTCAGTAAGGTGATAACGAAAATATAACAAATTTTAGCTTAAAAGTCTTTGGTCCTTTACTTACTTACTTAACTAAAGTACTTTCCAATAAAGGAAAAAAAGGATAAGTATTCAAATTAAACATAATTTTGACTTCAAGAAGTCCCACAGGAACAGTTTAAATAAATTGGATTTTTTTGGTGCAATTACTACATCTAGTAATTTTTCACTACGAACAGAACTTCGAAACTACTAGTGGCTACTCTCTCCATACTACCCTATTTCATTCACTACAGATTTAATATGTCTACCCTCACGATAGGTATAATAAAAAATGGATCGACGATGGACATTGTCACGGACGTAGCGGCCATTTTTAATCTTCCATTTTCCCATTTCCCGCCACTGTCAACTGCCCACAGACACAATATTGAGCGCGACGAAGTCACTCGTATAGCCAGAAGGACAAATCTGCTAAGTAATAGCAGAAAATAAGTCTGAGTGTTGTGATCTAGACGGGTTCCCTACTTGATATCGAAACTTGATATATCGAACGCCGCGACGGCGAAAACGGTACGCCGGCCGATCGGTCGTCAAAGCGATGGTACGCCATGCCACATCGAATGTCTCGACATTGAATGATCACAGCATCGACAGGTTAAATCATCGAAAGGTTATCAAATCGACGGTATACCACGTCGAATTTCGCGACATCGATTGTTACGACATCGAATAGTCAGAGTCACAGTATGGGATGTTACAAAACCAACGAACGCAAAGATTAAAACCGGTGTAAAAATACTACTTTCAACGAGGGTAGAAAACACGTAGGCGTTGAAAGAAAATCGTAGATGATATTATTTACTACTAAAGAAAAAATAAAACAATGAATTTGCTTTATTTATTTAAATGCGTTTAATTGACAATATTTTAACGTACTTTTCTTGACTTTCACATCAATATTTTTATTTAATGTTTAGATTTTATTTTGTGCATTCGATGTTTTCGAACCTACTAAGTACTGTTAGTAATTAATTTTGTAAATCAATTGTTTTTCAATCCTAATATTTGTTGGCTGTTTCCTTGTTGAGTGTCATATGTCAACTTGACAATACTTGAGATTGACATTAGTGTTGCCATAGTTCATGCGGTTGTCGGCAATCACTCACAGACAAAACATCCTTCTGACGTTTAATGCTAGTCTGTGAATCGTGGAGCAAAGACTGACAGATTGATTGACGTGCCGTGGCGCGACACGGCACGGCGCAGTGGTGTGTTTCCGTCTCAAGTCTATGCTCCACGTGTGTTTAGGCTTGACGGTTGCAAGTCTATGGACAATTCTATGATAGTTATGGTAAAGTGTATAAAAGCGTTGGATTTTGTAAATTGGGCTCACTTTTGCTCGAGCTATCGTCTGAACTGGTCGTGAAATAAAATATTACTTCTGTTAACGTGGTGTATGACTTATAATCAACCTTAACAATTCAGAAGTGCGCGTTTTTTTTTTACCACGTGTCACGTCGAGCAATCGACGCACACGGCATCCTACTAACTTCAAGTGACGATGAAGAAGAACCGAAGAGAGCTCCGAGGCGACCGATAATAATATCGACCGAATTATGCGGCTGGACCCATTGCTGGAACAAATTATCAGACAACAGCAACATCCAGCGCCCCAAGTCTCCAATGAGGAGTGTATTATGCCAGGTACGTCCACTGATATTAATAATTCTACCAATCAATGTTTCCGTCTTAAAACCACACCCTTCTGTTGAAATTAACGTGCTGTGCAAAATCAGCAAATTCAAGTGAGCCTACCACCTACCCACCTTGTTCTACCACTGATCAATTTATCCCACCCAGTTAATACCAGTGCAAGTCACAACCCTGATGTTGATGTGAGACGAACAGATTTAGGGCTCGGTTATGCGGAAACATTTGTCTGTCTTTTTCTTTACGTGTGAACAGTATGGAAAAGAACCTCACTTCTGCATTTTTTTTTTAAATGTTTTTCGTTGTTTTTTTTTCATCATTATCATTAGCACAATTATCTTTCTTGAAAAATAATAATATTGGAGCAAAGCTTCACAGTATGTTAAAGTGTATTTTGATGCAGAGTTCAATACGTTTCTGCTACTAATTACGCTAAAAATGGACCCGCGCAAACCATGTTTTCCTATCATGGACCCAAATACATCCTTTTTACATAATTTTAGAAATAATAGGAATCTGTTTATGATTTATCGGAAAACCTGAAAACGTGCCTAAATTCGTAAGAAATTCTAATGCTATTGTCTGTTCACGCATGTTTTCATCGATTGGAGTCATTGGCGAATATCTACGGCTGAACACCCTCCTACCACCACACGACTGGGTACTCTGGAAGGCAACGCGTTCGTGGTATGGACATCAACAAGACATCGGACGTGACCTGGGACGAGTGGAAGAAACGTCTTCAAGACTATTCGTTTCTCCGTCATAACTGCTAACAGTAGGTACCGTGAGGAGTCACAGTGGGTACCTAATTGACTTTTATTGTAAGAAGCTGGCGGCGGCGCTAGGTTAACCTTGTGAGCTTAACGATATTAATTGTGGTTTTATAATTTATACATTATCCATTGGTTGAGGCAGGGGCTCATGATCTCATGGTGCAGGTTGTAAGGATACACGTGTATTGTTGTATTATCTTACCGACGCACAATGCATCGAATGTATGGAGGAAAAGGACAAAAATCATAACTTCAGTATCCATTGACAGAATTGTTTTTTTTTATTTATTTAATTATATGATTCTGAAAAAAAGGCATAAAGCCGAAAGTCGCAAGCAGACGCACTCAAACTAAGTTTGAATTTTCAATATAATAAAATAAAAACAAGAACACATAAAAACTACGAAAAGATATTTAGAGATTTTTTTAAAAAACTTCATCAAAGTTTGTTACTGAAATAATTTACGAATTTATTTACTATGAAAACTTAGGTGGCATACAGAAAAAGAAATAATGCAAGTTTGTACAAAAATTTTCAATATCTTGAAGTAAATACCTTGGTTTGTAAGCTCCATAAAAACTTTTTACAAACAAACCGCAGTACTTTTGAATATGATGTGTTTTCTAACATACCTACATAGTCAGTGAATAAAAAGTATATTTGAGCGTCTCATTTTTATAACCAAAACTTTACACTTTGTAATTAGCAAGTGTGAGCCGGCTATAAAATAAATATGTTCTCCTTTGAACTAATGATTTATTGTCCTTACAATGAATGATCACATAAGTACTTACAAAGTCGAACTTTTATTTTTGGGTATGAATCAATGTATTGTGCGACGCGGCAATCGATTATTTACCCCCAAAAAGTAGTGAACCCTGAAAATGTAGAATATAATGTATAAAATCGATTGAAAATGAAATTGACTCATCGAAAATAGAGTACAGTCAACGGCACATCAGACTATTACATTTTGACCTTGATACCTTCTTTATAATATTCTTACGTAAATAAGAGCTGTTTACGTAGTTAAACTGTTTAACTTACTGTGCTGTCGTGTGTACAATTCAGTTGTTGCATATTTGCAGTCCATCTATTTTGCCAATAATAGGGCATGTGAATTGAAAAAAAAATTAGTGTTATTGTCAAAATTAATAATAGGTGTAAATTTCGAGAAACAATTTACACATTATGCCATTATTTGATTATTTTATGTCAATTTTACAAGTACTTAAAATATTCCTCAAATAAGTAAAAATATTTTGTTTTAAGCCATTCAAACAGAATGTGGCATTTTATTAAAGATCCACACACATCTTATGTAACAGTTCCTCTTGTAGAGGACGGTCCGCATTCTCGGTAATAATAATTTTCTTATGATGCCTATATTCTCATCATATAAAATGTATCCCTATGCACAATTAAATATGGATAGGGTTTTGACAAACGTGCAGCACTCGAAAATATATAATTAAGGAAGAGTAAATAGGTTTAGGTTTGCTTACACGACGTCGACGTGTAGGTGAAACGTTACATATTGCTCTAAACATTGCATTTGGATATAAAAGTTTTGTTTGGGTCGTAAGAGTAACCCCAAAATAGTAAAGTAAACCATATTTAAGATTTGATGCTTAATTGAAGCTACGTTTTCATGATAAGCCATCGAAGAGGACTTTTGATTTATTTGAATCGTTAGCCTTACAACAATAAGCAAATCTATTTATTTTAGCGCATATTTTCCTTGACATGTTCTTATTTCTTATTACGATTCCATTACGAGCCCATTATTATCAAGTATTGTCAGATCATTGCCTATAGGTTTTCTATTATAAAAACTTTTTTTTTTTTAATGATATTTAATTTGTTTATTTTAATTGTAGTATTTTATATCGTCAGAGAATAAATAACACTGATGAGTAGTCACATAAATAATAGTGGCCTTAGTATAGTTCCTTGTCTTTCCAACTAACTACATTATTTCTAACAAGTAATATTTTACGGGAACTTCTCTCTTATTTTCATTGATGTGATTAATTTCAACACATTGAAAACGATAATGAAGGTATTTTGTGGCCTTTAGCGCATTTCCTCTTAAATCATATTTCTCACAATTTATCAAAAGAATATCATGCGAGACAAAGTCAAAAGCTTTGTTATTGTCTAAAAATATATATTATTGTATTAATATTCTTGAAAATGTTCTCAATAACATTTTTTTTAAATAAGTAGAAAGCTGTTAAGGAAGCCGACTTGCTTTTCCAAAATAAAGCAATTTAGATTTTTAGCCAGTACATTATTTTTCTAGAAATTTATAAATACTGTTATGCGTTGCCTTTTCAAAATAGCCAGTACTGAAATTAAAGCAATGGTTCTGTGGAGATGGACCTATAATAATAACCAACCTACAATTTAATTACGCCATACGATTAAAAAAATGGTTCTGTAATAGTCCATCTCATCCATTTAATTATTGATATTTTCAAGGCTTCCGAAAATATGGCTTTAGTCATTGATAGGTTGACAAGATAACTTAAAATGTCAGATTGAGTTAGTGAGCAATACTTAATAATTTTTGTGGGTATTTTATTAACCAGAACGATGTTGTGTTATTGAGTGATCTTATAATTTTAAATATTTCGTTGGCTGGATCTAAAAAGATACAAGCTTGCGTCCAATGGTTTTATATTATTGTCATTAGATTATTCATTTGTAATATTAGTAAAAAATAAAAAAAGTTGCAAGTATCAATGGGATCTGTAATAATTTTACTGTCTATCTTTATTTTATTTATGCAATTTATTATTCAAATCTGGTTGCTCATATGATTTAATTCGAGTCTATGGCGTTTAACAAACACTTTTACTCTACTGTAAACATGCTTCATTGACAAGATTTATAAGATGATTATCAAGATGCATCCTTTAAGAACGGAAAAATACTTACGATATTTGGTTTTTACTGGACCGATTTTGACAATAATAGTTATAATAATATTCCTAACAAAATGAAAAAAAAAAAAAAAAATTGAAATTCCAAAGTCAGCTTGCTGCAGAGTCACTAAGATTATAGCAACACCACATTAAAAGTACTACACAAAAACTAAGCTTCAAATTAGCTTATAGATCTAGATTTTGACATTAATCTTCCCAGTAACCAGCAAATGCACCTCATTTCCTTGAATAACAAGCCCAAGGCTAAAGAAAGATACACAAATATTTATAATATGAATTAGACTTCCTTGACTACCTCACGTAACACGTTAGTTTTTTATTTTAATTGCCAATGAAATTAAAAAGATTATATTAGTGAGTAGACACAAAAGGCATGTATTTTTTTTAAATTAAAAGCAAAACGACCATACTGTTTATTTACATAATTCTCGTAATTATATCCTAACTCAATATTATGATATTATATACAATTATAAAAAAAATACATTGTAAATCATAGGAATATACCTGATAAGTAATCTATTGATTATCAATAAAACTAGACACAATACTTTTAATCATATAAAATATTATAGTTCTGAGTGAAACTTAATTGTTACAATATAAATAAAATCTGGATACTTAGGAATCACTTAGAATTAGATTGATTCTAAAATATAATCATAAATTGTTTTTTTTTTATTAAGAATATGATATTTTATTGCAGTAATATAAGATTTATTTGCGGATTATCTATTTGATTTATAAAAGAGTAATGCAATATCACAATATACATGAATGTTCTGTACATTATACTAAATACTATTTTTTTTTATTAAGAATATTATATTTTATTGCAGTAATGTAAGATTTATTTGCGGATTATTTATTTGGTTTATAAAAGAGTAATGCAATATCACAATATACATGAATGTTCTGTACATTATACTAAATACTAATTAATAAAACTTACAGTTATTATAATATTAGCAGCATTATTGCTGATAGTGTTTCTGGTAGCTGCAATCTGCCGTGGTATGTCCGGTAGTTCAATATTTTCTCTTGGTAATCATTTATTGTCTAAGCGAGTTTCTCAGTTTATTTAACTGACTGGTGTGTCCAGCAGTATATAATATGATAGAGATCTGAGCGAGTTTCTCAGAGATTTAGAACTGACTTGGTGTGTCCAGCAGTATTTAGAACTGACTTGGTGTGTCCAGTAGTATTTAGAACTGACTTGGTGTGTCCAGCAGTGTTTGGAACTGACTTGGTGTGTCCAGCAGTATTTAGAACTGACTTGGTGTGTCCAGCAGTATAATATATTATGACACAGATCTGAGCGAGTTTCTCAATATTTAGAACTGACTTAATATTTAGTATTTAGTCTGAGCGAGTTTTTCATATATTTGTTATCACCTTGGTACCTATGTCCGGTGACAAAAAAAAATATTTGAACGCCATCTTACTTAATACTAATAATTATTAAAAATACATGAATAATTAATTCCCTACAAAAGATCAACACTTAGTTCATGTAATATTTAACTAATAACATATTACGAGGACGTAATTGTTTATCAGGACGGCCGAAACTATGTGAATAATAATTGCGATAAAAAGAAAAATGTCTTACCTTTAACTTAAATGAGTTTTTTTTGTTTTAATAATTTCAATATCATTTATAAACGTCTGATATTACGAGGACGTAATAATCATTTGTCAGGAAAGGCCGATTGTTAGTAATTAATTTTGTAAATCAATTGTTTTTCAATCCTAATATTTGTTGGCTGTTTCCTTGTTGAGTGTCATATGTCAACTTGACAATACTTGAGATTGACATTAGTGTTGCCATAGTTCATGCGGTTGTCGGCAATCACTCACAGACAAAACATCCTTCTGACGTTTAATGCTAGTCTGTGAATCGTGGAGCAAAGACTGACAGATTGATTGACGTGCCGTGGCGCGACACGGCACGGCGCAGTGGTGTGTTTCCGTCTCAAGTCTATGCTCCACGTGTGTTTAGGCTTGACGGTTGCAAGTCTATGGACAATTCTATGATAGTTATGGTAAAGTGTATAAAAGCGTTGGATTTTGTAAATTGGGCTCACTTTTGCTCGAGCTATCGTCTGAACTGGTCGTGAAATAAAATATTACTTCTGTTAACGTGGTGTATGACTTATAATCAACCTTAACAGTACTTACTTATTTCTTTAGGTTTTCGACGTCATGGTTAATCTATACCACGACCTTTAGATGTCAAGACATTCATTGTGTTAACCATTTGATACAGGGATGGTTCGACATCGAGACATTCGCTGTCGCGACATTCGATGTGGCGTACCATCGCTTTGAAGACCAGCCCCCCTAGCCAAAGTAACATTTGCAAATTTTCGTTATCGTTTCGCTTCGAAACATGTATGGATTTGACGTTTTAAATTTCGATAGTTAACGAAACCTTATGTCAATCCCATACATGTTTCGAAAGCGAAGCGATAACGAAGATTTGCAAATGTTACTTTGGCTAGGCCCTCAGTTTCGATATATCAAGTTTCGATGGCTAGACAGAAGTCCGCTCTGCCCCTCAGCATGACCACCGAAACACCGATACATACTGCTCAAAAGAAAATAAGGGAAATTGGAGTTTCATCAAATTATACAGAAAAATCAACAGTAAAGTCCGCAAGTTGACTATTCAATATCAAATTAAAAAATAACAGATTGAATTAATATTAAAAAAACTTTGTCAAAGTTAGCTCGTTGTTATGGAAAACTACTTAGAAGAGTGTATTAAATTTATGGACACGTATGTACTTAACTGTCAAAATCCATGATCTTTTAACGGTTAAGTATGTATGTAACTGTTTTGGGTGTACCCACAGAACAAAGAAATCATTTTTGGTGTACCTACCATATTCAAGCAAATAAATGATTAATGATTGCATAAATCGCTATTTAGACGCCCTACGGGGGCTGGCTATGCGAAAACACTTACGTCGGTTTTTTTCTCGCACTAGGTAGGTACCTACCTACTTTTGGCACTGGGGCTAACTTACATGGCTATCGTTATCGCTTTCATTTGACAGATGGATGTGACACATTGCTGCTTCTATTTGGCATAAATAAAAACTTACCATATAAAGTAGCGATGCGTCACATCCATCTGTCAAATGAAAACGATTACGACAGCCATGTAAGTTAGCCGGTACGGCCCCTTTAGGTAGGTAGTATGGTCTGTGCACACTGACTATACCATAGCCTGGTTTGAGCTAAGCTTGTCTATACGTAATATCTATGTGTGCGTAAAATCGCACGACGAGATTTGTGCATAAGAATAAATAAAACTGGATTTATGCTCGATATGAATTCGATTCGTCGTAGTCGTGACTAAAATACCAAAATTAGTAGCAAGTAGTAGGTCTACTAATCACCAAAAAATCAAGTCTAAAATTACAATAGGTGTACAATAGGTGACTAAAATACAGTCACAACTGCGCTTCAAATTGTATTCAAAGACCTGTAATTTTGTTTTAGTAACAGAGCTTAGTAGGGCACTAATAGTAGTTTATGATACTGATGCATAATGAGGGGTATTAAAACATGAGTGTGTGTTTAAAAACCGAGCCGTAGGCGAGGTTTTTAATAGTATCACACGAGTGTTTTAATACCTAGTTATGTGCAGTTTCATACACTACTTTATCTACAGTCATACATTTGGGTTTAAACCTACTAAATAAAAGATCAACATTAGAAAAGAGAGAGAGACTTTGGTTGTATTAGCTATGTACCTACCTTGTAATAAGTCATTTCCTTAGCTGCATCTAAAATAATGTTGCAGACAATTTTTTTTCAAATTTTTAAGCAAGAATAAAAACACCTACGAAATTTAGTATAACAAAATGTAAAAATTGAAATCAAAATTCAAAACTTTTTTGTAATGTTCTAAAAATGGCGCGCATTCCATTAGAAAAAAAATGGGATGAGTCATATTTCCTTGGGGAAAATATCGTTGTTTTTTTTTAATATCACGGCACTACCTTCTTCTTGGATTTGCCCTGTATCGTAATGAGAAAAAAAGTTACTTTATGATGCAGCTGACTGCATCGTAATGAGTTTTTTTTTTAATTTTACCTATTCACGAAAATAAAGTACGTATTTATATTTCCTTTTTTGAATTCATATTTGGAACATTACGTTGTGAGTGTAGATAAAGTATTTTTTACCATCGCCACTCAAAAAAGTACGTCTTATTCATTGACAACAGTGAATAAAACGCGTTTTTATTCACCGAGTGAATAAAAATATTTTGAATTTGGAACAAGCGCGCATCGTATGAATTAGGTACAAAAAAAATAAAAGGTGCTGAAAGTATGGAGCTATTCCATAGATAAAATTATACTTCTACAATTAAATGACAAAAATAATCCCGCCAATTTTATTTAGGTTCTTTTAAGTGTCTTATCTTTGGGTTCTTTTCTAAAAAATATCCCGCTAAATCAATTAGGTCCTTTTTAGTGTCTTATATTTGGGTTCTTTTTTATATATTTGAGGGAGATTAGTTGTTCAGTCTTGCATCAGTCCATTCCATCAGTCTGGTACGATCTTCAGTCTGTAAAAATTCAAAGTCTATGAAGTGGACTGATGCCAGACTGATCATGTAGTTTCCCTCTTAGTTAGCTCGGTGGCGCAGTGGTTTAGCGCCTGGCCCAGCGATTGCGGAAGTTAAGCAACGTTCGCAAGGGTCGGTCATGGGATGGGTGACCAAAACTGTATTATCTCGAGCTCCTCCGTGCTTCAGAAGGCACGTTAAGCCGTTGGTCCCGGCTGCATTTGCAGTCGTTAACACCCACCAATCCGCATTGGGCCCGCGTGGTGGGTTATGGCCCGTCCTCCTTACCACCCATAAGGAAGGCCTGTGCCCCACAGTGGGGACATCAAAAATGCTGATGGACAACTATAAATACTATAGGTACTACTATTTTTTTTCTCGCAGTCAATGGTAAAAAGTAGAGTACACAACTCGTGAAAAAAAAAATTCATCTCGGTCCTTTGTATCCCTCGCTTCGCTCAGGATTCTACTTTTGAATCCCTCGCTACGCTCAGGATTCAACTCTAGAATCCTTCGCTGCTCTCGGGATCCAACTTAGTCCCTCGAACTAAATTCCCTCTTTTTTTTTTCACTTGTTGTATAATCTGCTATTTTGGTGATCATTATATTTAATCCCCTTATTATTCATTACATTTCCTACTAACCGAAGAGTCGTATCGTATCCAAAAAGTACAAGATAATTAATATGGTTTTAACATAGTTATATTACACGAGTACAACTTAATTATAAGGCCTAATTATTTCGCATATAAATGTCTTCGGTTCTTAAGTTACATATACCTAAATCTAAACTTTTTATTCGAGGAGTATTTAAATCACAAATTTACAACATCTTAATATGCATTCAGATTCCTAATAAAGGCATATCTCATTATCATTCGTATTTTGTGTTAAAGGATAATGTCCAAAATAGGTTCCTTATCAATAAATAATTATGTTCTGTTTTCAATGTTAATAAGCCAATTCATAACATTTAAGTTAGCACACTTGTTTTAAAAGAAACATACTCTTAAACCTTAAACAGTACAAACAGCTCTTTAACTGAGCTAAATTCAATTGAGACATCTAAACTAGGTCTTTAACTTTGACACGCGATTCAAGACTCAATTTCTTGGTCTAACTCCACCAAGACTCAAGTCAACAAAAGGTTATTACAGACACGTCACTTCTTTTATGAAAACGTCAAATACTTCAAGCCCCGTTCAAAGGAATATGATTTTTAGTACATTGCTGCAAGGTATAATACTCTTTGGGGTAGATAATCGTTCTATTAAAGATGGCAAAACGATTTAATTCAAGGCGAAAAGGTCAAAACTAGCGGCGGAAATTAGGGTAATAAGCATTTTATTGTCTATGGAAGAAGAACAAATGCAGTTTATGTGACTCGGTATAGGGTGGAAAACTGGAAACATCCCTGTGGATATTCATAACACAGTTTCCCCGTTTGCTATGCGTCCGTCAGTCTTCCGTGGCTACTGGGCGCTGTCGGACGCTACGCCATTATAAGCCGAGCGCTCGCTTCCATTCCAAATTTGATTTTCAAATAGTGTTTTGTTCTTTTTTCGCGGACCGGTGACGGAGATTCGGTAAGTTACTTTTTAATTTGCGATGAAACTTTGGAAGTAAATCCTCCTTTTTTCAGAAGGGTTATTAAAAAAGTTGGGGGTGGATGTTTAAAAAGCGATCGGCGAACATTTAAAATGTTGCCAGCTGAGAGTAGCTGGCTGTGTTTAATATTCAGTAAGAGGCGTTGTGGTCCGTAATTGTGGCTCGTTTAACTTTGAGTTGGGGCTTTGTTGATGCCAATGCGACTCCTTTGATGGAAAAGAGTTCATGACCTCGGGACTAAAGTCGTTTATAATGTAGGATTAAAGTAAACGCTGGAATTGAAGCCGCAACAAAAAATCTGAGATAAAGTGTAAACCACAGGTGAAGAGTCTTTAAATTCGAAACAAGATTGAATTTAGCTTTATTTTGATAAAAAAAGAAACTCGTTAGTATAATAATAATAAGTAAATAAGAAATCGGTCTTAATATAAACCCTTTTAAAATTATAAAACTGCGAGTCCTTTGATCTCGTTACTTTTAGTATTTCCAAATGGAATATGAAACAGTAGCACTGCAGTGCTGTTAATGATTATGAAATTAATTGCAAATTCTATATTTAGGTTAATATTAAAATTGAGATTTGTATCACACGTAGGTACAGTCAAACGCACAATTGACAATTGACTTGTATTTGAGTACGAGACTAAATGACAATATAGTTAACTCATTCCCCAATTATAATTATGTACTTTCGCTAGACACATTAGAAAATTATTCAGTTCCAATTTCAAATGTCTCTATCTGAGTTCAATTTCAGCAACCTACTTATTTAACATTTGAAGCTCTACTACTATTATTTGTTTTATTGTCACTGTTACTGTTAAAGTGCGGAATCCGTTAATTTGCGACTTGACTAGTTAATCTGTACATTAACTATTCGAGACAGTTAAAGTGCGAATTTTTTCTCAAAGTAGCAGATTTCCGCGCTTTAATTATTTAATCTGCATATTAACGGATGCTACAAGGTTAGTGCGACATACTGTAAATAAAATAGCCAAGGCTTCAGGAAATTTAATTTAAAGACCTCTATACTGAAAGTAAATTTTACAAAAACGTCGTTTCTGGAGCTTCGCCCGCCTCTGCCGCGGCACGCTCGCTGCGCTCGCTTGGCCTGCGCGTTTTTGGTCGCAATAGTAACCTTACCTAACTAATTAACTCTTTGAGACTTTTTCCGTTAGTATAATATATATGAAAATACTTGCTTCTGCCCGCGACTTCATCCGTGTGGATATTTGATAAAACCCTTAGGAAATGTCATGTTTTTATGTCATCATGTCAGCCTAAACACAAGGTTTGCGGATCCTAGCATCGAAACCGATCGATGGACTTTCATAAAAAAAACCTCTATTTCACCCCTTCAACCCCTATTTCGCAATAAAAGGTATCTACTCTATCTCTGTACCAAATTTCATCAAAATCGGTTCAGTAGTTTAGGCGTGAATGCATAACAGACAGACAGAGTACTTTCGTATTTATAATATTAAATATTAATAATAATAAGTATAGATTAAAAACTTCATAAGCCATATCAGATTTAAGCTCAGCTTACAAAATTCAATTAAGTGACCGGGGTATCTGATAACGTAATATTGGGTTTAGGTAATTAATTCACATGTGTGACAGTGCCTACCTAAGCAGGAAATAACATCAGGGTGACTACCAACACTGAGCTAAGCTATGCTATAGAAACGCTGCAACTCAGAAGGAAGTTGCACCTCTTTGTTCATTACTGCTTACATCTGCGGAACAAAATTGACTCTAGAACGTTTGGGGTTCTATGTTTCACAAAAGTACATGCGTGGTGCTGATCGGCGGCGGCTAATGATGACTAATGAATAAAATAACGAAAATACTAATAAAAATCGTAAACATATTAAACTTTTAGAGTAGCTTGAATTCCTCTTGGTTTTATATATTGCGTATTATTTATTTTATGACCCTTCAAAGTTGGGTGGACAAGTCCATTTAAAAAGTATAAAAATTTTTAAAATAAATGATACCTTTAATTAGTCCGTAAAATGTATAGCAAATTTGTCTATAAAACCATTTTGATAAACACAATAATAATATTGCTGCCGAACAAATTTTCTACGCGTTGCATACAAACTAGAGCTCAGACTTGACGTCATAATTGAGTAGCCATAATTAGTATGGAGCGTTTTTGCGCGAGTCCATTTGTGTGCATTTCACACTGTGATATCTCGGGCAGTTTTCATGCTAGCGAAATAATTCTTTTACCAATGTTTCTTTTTTTGAGATATAATTTATGTAACATAAAATAAAAAAATTGTCATCATCCCAATTGTTCGTTTCCCTGATTACGGTTTAACTGTGCAACAGCGTGTGCAATCAGTCTGATTAACTCGTTTTTAAAAAAGATTCAAGATGATGATGCGAAGCCTAGCTTAATTTTCATTAATTTAGTATCATATGACCGACCTGAGTGGTGCAGTGGTCAACATGCCGGTCTACCACGCAGAGGTCCCGGGTTCGATTCCCGGCCGGGCAGAAATTGAAATGATGAATTTTGATTTCTGTGACGGGTCTGGGTGTTACTATGTATATAAGTAGATATTTAAAAATATATAAGTAGTATAATATCAGTTGTCTAGCACCCATATTACAAGATTTGCTTAGTTTGGGGCTAGATGGTGCTAAGTGAAACTGTCCAAGCATTATTTATTTATTTATTATTATTATATTTATCCCAATCCCGAGCATGTTAAAAAAAATCTCGTGTTTGTCTATCTGTAGTACTTATTTGTTTATTTTTACTTTGCTTTGGAATGACACTGTCATGTCACAGCCTAGAGAGGACTAGGCTGTGGTCATGTTACTACTATTTTTTAAGAAATAAATAAAGATTTATATATTTATTTATATGTTATCTGACTTGCTCGTGTTTTGGAATCCCTTAGGATTAGTACCTTTTTGTGCTTTAATTTAAAAATGGAACAGAGGGCCTATAACGAAAAAGCGTGCTTTATAAAAATACATGCAGGCTTACAGACTAGGACTTAGCACAGCGCAGCTTAGCTAAGTGTTAATTAGCCACCCTTATACATGACGGCGCTATATACTCGTACGTTTGAGATGTGAGCGCAAGATAGGATGCGCCCCGATATCTAAGGCGGCTTTGATGATTATGCCGCGTACGTGCTGTTACTGAATTCTGAAATAGATTTTGGTTACCGTTTATACAAAGGTAATGGCTACCACAACTTTACTTTATACTTATCTTATCAATTTGATTAACAACTAGTCTTTATATATACTTACTTTTCCATTAGTTACAGAATCTAAAAGACACCTATAGTTAAGAATTTTTGAAATACCTACCTGTTTATGAAAATAATTTTCTTTTAAAGATATTATTAAATTGAAATTAAACCAATTTAACGGATACTAGCGCGGTTTTATTATGCTTTTGATGTAAGATTTGGTTTTTTATTTTCCAGAAGTTTCGGCACCCTTGTAGCTACTGTGGTCATTAAATTAATATTACTTATTATAACTTTGTACACACAATCTTATTGAGAATAAAATACAACTTTTTACACGACTGCCCAAGACTGCCCAAAAAAGAAGAGTGTATTGTATTCAGGGTTCATGTATGTTTGTATTGTTTCTCTTTTCCACCATATTAAAATGCCTGAACAGATTTGAATGTCTGTGCGTTTGAATCCTTTAACATTCCGAGTGACATTGGCTTAGATTTTTGAAAAAATACAATTTGTCGGCTGCATGACGACATTTTGTAAATAAAAAAAATCTTCAATTAATACAAAATGGGTATCAAATGAAAGGTCCCGATGAGGACATTATAAAACTAATAAATTTGTAACTGAAATGTGTGAAATAATATTTCATCGACGCCCGAGAGCGGTCGCTGGCGACCGGACAACAATAGAAAATCTATTGTGTCTCGTTTTCCGGGCGTTGACGAGTTAAAAACATGACAACCCTACAAAAAAGAACTAAAATGCTAAAAAACACGTGTCATTGCAGTCGAGGGACTACTTTGATTAAAAATTGTTTCACAGAACGGTCCCAGGGTTTGTTTTCGTATGCCGTATTCTTTGATTATTCAAGGCCGTGTTTTATTTTATTCATGTTGTTTTTTTAGTCTGGTTGACAGTTTTGCGTAAATCTCCCATCACTGTTGATAGCTATTTCTCAGAGCTCCCAATTTATATATAAAGTGGCTATAGCCACTACTATTAAGTCTTTAGATATATTATCGTTGGAATGAAGAGACGGAGCCATTCCTCTTAATTTGTCTGGCTGTGGCAGGTGCGTAATCAGTGGCGAATCTCGGGAAGTTGGAAAGAGTTTTGGTTGCAGTCATTTAATTAACAATATTAATTAAAAAGCTTTCCTTGCGGTATCAAAATTAACGACCTGTAGGTAGTTAGGTGTGGATATATTTATTGTGGTTTATATATAGTTTGGCAAAACCACGGTAAATTACCGTGACAAAGCTGTTGATAACACGACAGCTTGTGTATTTTTTTTAAACTATAGTGCTTAGAGTCTGCATTGCACTGCAAAATAAAAAATTATATAACTTTACTAAATTCGTTTGTTCATATATAGTATGTAAGTGTTACGATGGAGCGGGGCTGTCTGTCACAAGTATTGTAATACTCACTAGGCAGTGCCAACCTGCTGTTTTGAAAACCAATATTTGTAAGTTTTTTTTTTTTTTTTTGTATTGTTGTGTTCCAGCAGTTCGAGAAAAGATAGCCAGTTCCTCAGCTGTTGAGTTTGAGTCAATACGTACCGAAGGTGGTCATGCACCCATCGACAGTTAACATCAGGTCTGATGAAGGCCGAGCACCAAGCACTGACTCGCTGTGAAAAAAGTCTGAGCTGAGGCTATACAGGGTGTTTGGTAATAGCCTTATAAAGCCGAATATGGTAAATAAGGACCATCAAACTGAAAAACTTGTTCAGTTTGATGGTCTCTATCTACCATTTTCGGCTTAGGAGATTTTTTGCAACACGTTGTATAGATCACCAAAAGCCCGTAGGTAGCTGTTTACTATGCAGACAGTAGTGAGAACACGTCGGAAATATAATATAATAAATAAAATATTTATTTATTTCTCCCCTTTACATAAGTACAATAAAGGTTTTATACAACTTTATAAATGATGAGGGACAAGAGTCCAAACTAGGTAAACCCCGTGCTATGTAACTACTGGTTCCCGTCTCTCAAACATTGGGTTATTTCTTATATTTAGGGTAAGATATAACCTGTTTCACAGCACAGTCTATGATTAAGCTATATGGTTAATTAAATAAAAAATGGTAACAGAGTTTATATGTATATAAATTGTAGCAAAAATACTACACGTATAAATGTAATGTAACAGTACTGTATAGACAGCAAAATGTACAGTAGCTGACAACGGGGTGGTCAGTAACTAACCCTGTGAAAACTAGGCTTCCGTAACGGACATCGTAGTATCGTAGCACGCCCCGTAGCAGGACGCTTCGTAGCTATCTTTTCTAATATTATAAAGTCCGTTTGTTTGTTTGTTACGCCTTCACGTCCTTACTACTCAACCAATCAACATGAAATTTTGTATAAACGTTGTCAGGGGTACAGAGAAGAACGGGGTACCTTTCATCCCTACAAAAAGTACTGTTCCCGAGGGATAAACAAGTAACTGTCCATGCAGACGAAGTTGCGGGCGGTCGCTAGTGTTATATAATTTTAAATGCTGTATTATGTAAGTTTTAATGTTTATAAATAAATAAATAAATAAAAATAAAATAAAAATAGTTTTTATTTCCCAAATACAAAAACTAGTTTGAGGTGAGACCGCCCCAGAAAGTAATGGAATACTTGTGTTGATGGTTAATGTACAGAAACATCCATGTAAGCATTTTCAAAATTTTATGAAGACATTCATATTCGAAGACAATATTTTACATAGCCCATGGATCTGACCCATGGACCAATGGATCTGAATAATGTTCTATTCAATCATTGCATTTGGCTACCCACCTGTACTAGTTTATTTGAAAAGCAGATAATGTACTTAGATACGTCATACTCGTTATTTGTTCATTAATTAATACGTAACATTGTGTATGTATGCAACATTAGGTTGTAGTAATTTATCTTCAGCGCATAACATCTAGTATTATGACTTAGTGATGGTGACGTGTCGATAATATCGACTCGATAAACGATTTTTGATAAAATATGTAGTTATTTATTTTTATACAGGGTTATTTGTAAAACACCAAGACTACTAAGTAGACTACTAACATCATAAACAACAACGTTTGTTTTGGACAAAAAAAAATCGACTTTCCACATGATATGGAACTCGATCGGCTGTTCGGACATTTATATGGAAAGTCGAGCTTTTTGTCTTTTTTCGGAAAAGTCGTAGAGCAAATGTTGTTGTTGATGTTAGTAATCCACTTCTGCGAGGTTGTTGGTGATTTACAAAAAGTCCAGTTTGATTATTAAAATATAATTTTACTTTAATCATCATCATCATCATATCAGCCGCACGACACCCACTGCTGGGTATAAGCCTCCCCCAAGGATCTCCACGACGATCGGTCCTGCGAATACTTACTACTAACTAATGAAAAGCGCTGAAATAAAATTAATTAAAAATATTTTTAAATTTGAGATTTTTGCATTCACAATTTATTATTTAGTATTGTGTAATTAAAAATAATTAATTTCATAATAGTTATAGAAAGATTTAGAACACGTTAGCATATTTTATAACTTTAACTACCTACCGACTTAGTATGTATAGTATAATATTATTTGTGCCTTAACCAAAACAAAGTAGTATCGATAGAGGTTATGGATTCATTCACAACACTAACAACCGCACCCGTTTAATGGTATAGGCTTACTTAATCACGTAACACTGAATGAGATATTATATCGTCATAACCATAACAAGTAGCAATCTATTTTAATATAAGATACCAAAGTCTGAGTCCCTGCAAACTACAGTCCAAACTATCGGCCTATAGTTGGGTCGGGCCTTTAATCAGTATGAACAAGTAAGCAAGTGAGCACATTACAACGATTTGGTATCGACCAATACAACCCAACTATCGGCCGATAGAAAATCTGTAGTCTGCGAGAGCTCTTAGATTTAATTAACGTTGGAAAGATTTACGTATTATTGTATGGAGTTAAAAAAAATGATTCAAATACGAGTATTGTATTAGTCGCAATACAAATTATGTTGCCTGTCTATACAGTGTGTCAGTGAAATGAATTTACTAATTAATTAAGGCGAGCGAGGGTGGAAATGGGAAACGGACGAAATGTTAACAATGCTTAAACAAATATGAGTTTGATAGTTTAAGCTATAAGTAATTATTGCTGTTATACCATGTTAAGTTAATTAATAGATAAGTGACAGAGATCTTAATGAAATTGAAATTTGGCTGACTGTTTTTCATCCTCTTCCCGAGGGATAGAAAAATAACTGTCCAGGGCCCCTACTCAAATGGCCAACATTCTATGCAATTGAACGCAGGGACCAGAAAACCCCTTTCTTTGGTTAACCCAATTGATAGGGAAACCCTATTAAAAAACTTACCAAATGATAGGGTTTCCCTTTCGATAGAGTTAGTCGACGTTATGCTTACCGTATTGATAGGGTTTTTGAAAACAAGTCTATGAAACTATGAAATACCCAATCAAAACCCTTTTAACGGTAAGCGGTTCATGAAATACCCAATCAAAACCTCTTGACGGGAAGCGGTTCTGGTCCTTCGGCGCAGGTGGAACTAGGTATAAATTGCTTGAACACGTTTTAAAACCCCTTCATAAAGCCTTCATAGGGTTTCCTCGATAGGGTTTTCGTATTCGGTAAGTGCTTACTTGGGTTGCCCTTTCGATGGGGTTACCGTATTGAAAGGGTTTTTGAAAACAAGTCTATGAAATACCCTTCGATCAAGAATATCCTAGATAACGCTTCACGAACTAAAACAGTACGCAAAAATGGCACCTCAAATAGCGTCCCACTTACAAACTTGGCGCTTAATTTTGTACATAATCACCTCTTATTTTGTACAAACTCACATTTTATATCACTTTTTTTGAACAAAATAAGCTAATTTTGTACAAAAACATATCTTTTATCACTTACTTTGTGCAAAATAAGCGCTCAATTTGTAAGTGGGACGCTATTTGACGTGCCATTTTTGAAAAGCTGACCGGACATCTAGGGTATTCTTGATCGAAGGAAATACCCAATCAAAAACCCCTTTAACGGTAAGCGGTTCCGGTCCTTGATTGAACGCTATGCTTATACTATTAAAGCTTTAAAATAAGCAGTAAACTATAAAATTACGTGCCGTGAGCTTGTCAATTCCATACAATACATCAAAGCCCGTGATTTACATAAGTTTGCAACCTGTAATTTAATCGTGTATTGCTCATATTTGAGCTGTAGGTAGTAAGGTGTAGCGTTCAAACGTATAGAAAGTCGCGGGCGGCCCCTAGTACAAACAATTATGTTTGTACGGAACCCTCGGTTCACGAATAAAAGAAATAAAAGATTAAGGGGCCCCCTATACACGGAACTGAAACTGTTTTTTTTTCATTAAACCAATACGTGCGGGGTGTCTTTAAGATAGGTCTTTAAAATTTTTTGAACGAGATATATTTAGAAGTTATAGAGATATAGCATATTTTCCGAAACCGCAAATATAACTTTGTCATTTATACAAACTCTATGAAAAACAAAGTAATTTTTACAGATGAAAGATGATAGTGGTATTAAATAAGGTATGGTACATAGTAACTACGGAACCCTACTGCGCGTGGCCCGACACGCAATTGGCCGGTTTTTGATGTTCCCAAACTTGAACACACAGATGTTATGTTAATGTTTCCGTCCTTCGTTCGATGCGATTCAAGGAACTTGTTTACGCATACTTTCAATATAATTTTACTTTCAACGTTGCACGGTAAAAACAGATTTCTTAAAAAAAGACAAATTGCTTTGGCTTAAGACATATTTATTGAATCTAAGAAAATGATCCTCTCCCTATAGACGCTAGACAATAATTTCTTCGTAATAGTAAAAAATACTCTTAAAAATATTTAGTTGTTACAAGAATAATACATTTATTCCAAGACACGTGTTGTTTCATTCAAGACAAAGTTATTTTGTACAGTCAAGTAAATGTATTCTTGATACAAAAATCTTCTATATCTCTTGTAGACTTAGAGTAAATTATTATTTTACTCATAAGTAAATGTTTAGTTGGCCTAAGTAATTACTGATTTTTGATGAAAAAAATTAAATGGAAAATTGAGATTTTGTCTATTGAATGAAGATGTATATTTTGTTGTTGTTGTATATTAAGTGGAGATAATTGGAGAACACCGATGACTTCCTTCCTTTAAAAGTACAGATTTAACTTTTCTGTCCAAAAATAACAGCGTGGGCGCGGTCTACAAAAAATCAAGGTAAATAAAAGTGCTCGAAAGAGGAGTGGAGTCCGGAAAGCCGTTCCATGTAGGACGCGACACCCAGAGGCAACCAACAAACAAACCCGATTGAGCTTGACAAAACAAAATTAAGTCCGACTACTTAAAGAACTAGATAAAAATCTTAACACCGCGGGTCAGACCATGATGTATGGATAAATTTCTCAAAGTAAAAATGTTATCGTGTTTATCGAAAACTATGATTCCGTTGTTTCGAAATTTTTGTATTTCTCTGTTTAAAACAAAATTTCTATAAGCCGAACAAAATCATTTCTTAGAACAAGAAATAATACTTCATAAACAATAAACTTTCTCTTAATAGAAGAACATGATTTTTTGAAAAAGGTTTATCTAAATTCAAGTAACTTGTAGTTGATTTCAGATAATTTTAATTTGATGCAAGAAGATGGACATTTCTTGATTTAAATTAAGTCAATTTAATTGATATAAGTTTAAATAAGCCTTGAAACAAAAATATTTCTCTTAATCATTAAGAAAAATATTGTCTGAGTAAAAGATGAGCACTATTTTTGTTTTAAAAATATTGCATTGGCTTAAGTAAATATATTTTTAGAATAACCAAATATTTCAAGAAATTGGTCTTTCTTATTTAAAGAAATCCTTTTTTACCGTGTGACCATTAGCATAATGGAATTAATAAACTTAATATTAAACGTAGTATATCGACTTGAACAAAGTTAAAAAACTTTGTTCAAATAAACTTTTGATTTCCCACCATTTTCCCACCCATACAAAACATTTGAAACCAATCAAAATAATGACAAGTCAAATACAAGCACAGAATACATATGGTACAACTTATTGAAAAAACACTTGGATTAGGTATACACAGGGCATATCATTTTTGGAAGTTTAGTTTTATCCTATCCTATCCGATCCCAAGAAATAACTGACGTATTTTCTGTTAATTTTAATAAAAAGGTTAAGTATTTTTTTGTTAAAAGCCAAAGATCTGGCTTTAAATCAAACAACTGCCAATCAATTTTAATTAAAGTTTCAACTGCAATACACGAAATATGTTAATTAAAGAGCATTTCTTAAGAAATTCTGATCTAATTAGTTTTTCAGATCTTATTTCACTCACAATATTTGTTTTATGCAGCAGAAAATATTAAGCGAACTCCAGAAATATTCAGAATAATTTAACATTCTAGTTTGCCTCGAGACGGTACGATAACAGTTCGATGCTGAAATTCAGAATGAAAGTGGAATTTAACATTAATTTTTTATACTTTATAAAAATAACATCTTTACACATTTTTAAACTTTCGCGTTGCATTTTATTAGATTAACACATTTATTAAACGCGTTTAAACTTGAACACCGCAGCTCCAGTCAGCCCATGACCACGGCCGAAACGTTGGGAAATGGTAGGTGTTGTTTAGTATAAACGCATTTAATACCCGTGTTCTTAGTCATATAACATCTACACCTACAGTTATAAATTAATTATTTTATTTATTTATTTATTATTTTATTTTATTTGTCGTTTATGGATAGCTAACAGCTTATAAACATACAGATTGATCGTAAAGGGCTACGATTACCTATTGTAGCCCAGAAAGGACAGGTGCGTAAAATAGTAACATTAAACTAAATTTTAAACAATAACTTAATAACAGTCGTGATGCTGTTGAAAAATAAATCAATATTGGCGTCAGCGTTATTAATGGCGGAACAAGCTCTAATAAGGAAACTGTTATGCCTGTAGTTGGTGTGCATAGAAGGAATAGTAAATGGTCTATATGAATAATAATACGTCCTATCTAATACTAAATAATATACTAGAAAAAATACGACTCGCACCAGATCAATACTCAGACGGTAATCGAACCCGCTCAGCTCAGCGGTCAGAGCATTGGACCGGATATCCAAAGGTCGCGGGTTCGATTCCCGTCTGAGTATTGATCTGGTGCGAGTCGTATTTTTTCTACGCGGACCAGGTTTTTAGTGCTTGATTAATCGGTAACAGCAGGTTCTAAAAAATATATTTATCAATCAACTGTAGAGTTGATGTTATGAAATCAATTCATGTGTGATGAAGTCCGCAAGACACTTAAACTGGGGGTCAAGTCTGCTAATGTTTTCGTCAAAATCGTAGTTCGATAGTGTTTGAATAGTAATGCTCTTTGACACAGTTCTTGTTTATTAAACCCAAAACCGAAACACATTGTGTTTCTTAAACCCAAAACGGAGACATATTGTGTTTTAGAAAAGTACAACATCGACTCGACTATAATGTATGGAACAGCTGATTTTTTTTTGAGATTCCGTGGTGGATTCATTCACGTGGTCTGAAATCGCCATTTCATTTTTGGATATACTTAAAAATTAACGGTGTATAAATAATTGCGTTCATGGTACAGATAGTAGATATCTATTTAAGTATTTGTGTTTTCTTTTAGCAACCCTTTTTTGGAACCGGAATAGTTAGGTAAAAATGTTTGCTTACCAAAGCATAAATACATCAAAGGGTAAGGAAAACATTCGGGATGTTATCCGTCCTTAATACTATCACTGGAAGATGTTCAATGCTTTTTTATATTTCGGGAAAATAAGATAAAAACATCTCTCAAACCTTTTAAGTAGGTACCATGGAAACTCGCTCATACTCACTTTTGAAACTACCAGACGTAGTTTACATTAAAGCATAATTCAACGAAAAATGCTTCTAAAAAAATATAAAACATGTTTTTTTTTATAATTTAGTGTATGACCTTCACAAATTGGAATTTTAGTTTATTGTATTATGACTATTTATGGCATTTCAAAATCTTTTCAGTAGACGTGGTTTTAATATGTGTATTTATTATGTTTTTTTAAATATAAGGAATTCCTGTAGTACTGCTCTGTAGGTAATTCGAACATTAAAAACATGTTTTTATTTAAACTGACATAGTTTAAAACAACCTTAAATAAAGAGCCTAATTTTTATAAAAAAAGTACTAAACTTTTTTTTTTAAATTTTAACCCAACAATATCGAAAAGAAACCTTATACCCACTGAGGTAAAATATACTATATACCGTCCTACTATCCTAAGCGTTTTATCTAAGACCCTTTACATACATACAAAAATACTATAGGTAATGTTTGAGGTGAAGTGGTACAGTCAGCAATGAAAGTTGTTTAACGCTTTAGTACTTTGTCATAGCAACTTTTTAACAGGTGTCTCACGGTTTGAAACATTAGTAAAAAAGTTACTATGATAAAGTACTAGAGTGTTAAACAACTTTCGTTGCTGACTATACCATCTAAGCTCAACAACTTTAATTTTCATAAGGGAACAAAGTCCCGCTTTCCTCAAAGAAAATATTTTCTATAGCCCCCATTTGCAGGATTCAGGGCTGTCATAAAAAGTTTGAACAAAAAGTTTTCAGTTTTTTTACGTAGATTATATGGTAATAAGAGAGAAGCGTACCGTGGATTTCGTATTTTTAAATCGGAACACCTGTTTATGGAAAAACCAACAGGATGTTGAATATTATTTTTTTTAAACACCAAAAATTCGATAATCGATTCGTTTTGCTTACGGATGGTAGAACTATGACACATTCACTATGGCCTTTATGTCAACATACTACCATCCGAAAGCAAAACGAATCGTTCTCGAATATAGGAACCAGCCCTTAAACGTCAGTTTTTGCACGCAACTATTTTAACGTCAATGAAGACATGCCTGTCGATTCTGTAACCAAACTCGCATCCCACTTCGAACCTCACTTCACTTCACGTAAATTCGTTATTAGAAATTAGCTGAATATAAAAATTATTGAATTTTTAGATTTTAGGCATTCACAATGCTATTTTTATATTAAGATAATTAATATATTAGAAAAAATACTAGAAAAAATCGACTCACCAGTACAAGCTCAGACGGGTGAGTTGACGTTTTCCAGTATTTTTCCAATATATTAATTATCTTAACACTGTATAAGCTGCTTTACCGAATGCAAAAGGTTTTAGGTAGCTACAGTAGCTATCTAAAATCTGTTGTGATTAAAAAAAAGCCTATCATTATCTTATTTATGATTTAAAATTCCCACCCAGTGAAGTGAGATTCGAAGTGATGTTCGAGTTTGGTTACAGAATCGACAGGATATAATTTCCGTCCATGTCATAAAATGTTCAAAAACACCATAATTATAAAATTCAAAGGTGCTGGCAAAATGCCAAGAGTTCATTTTTCGTGTAAACAGCCATGTTGGGTACACAGCGGCAGAGTGTTATGCGGGCCCGCGGTCCTTTTTATTCATCAGCCCAAATTACAAAAAGTTTCATGACAAAGAGTACCTGTTTATATACAGAGGAGTATAACATAAGATTAAATAATAGTTAACTTCTGAATAAGAGAATTAAAGCTTTGTAAAAGTTATTAAAAAAAATTGCTTTCGCGAAATTGTTTTTCTTAACATTATTATTATTAAAACTTTTAGATTTTATGCATTCACAATGCTATTTTTATATTAAGATTATCAATAATAATTGAAAAATATTAGAAAAAATCGACTCACCCGTAGCGTCCCGTCTGAGCTGCTACGGGTGAGTCGATTTTTTCTAATATTTTTCAATTATTATTGATAATCTTATTATTATTATTGTATAGTAAAATAGTAGATGGTACTAAGCTACCATTTTTTTTGTTTATCTACTCAAAGGTATCATAGTAGTCTCTTTGTATGCATGAAAGCAATCCGGAAATTGCAAAATATATTCTATAAAAATGAATTGCACTTCGTTTGTTTGGCTAAAACTCAAAAACGGTCGAAAGAGAAATATGAAAAATTGTGAAGATTTAATTTTATCAAATAAAAAACTAGAAAAAAGCGAAATCTTTTTCTTTCTTGTAAAATGTATAGGACATTTTGCCGTTTCTGAAATAAATTTTAATAGAAAGTTAAAGTTAAATTGTTAACTTTTTCAGGACTTCAAGGTCGCTGCTGTTCAAAAAATTTGTTCACAATAATGAACAAACATTTTTCAGGTTATGCAAAAAATAAAAAAGCTAAAAAAATTATTCTCGTGGTCTGTGAATTGAAATGAAAGTTGATATAAAAACTGTTCTCATAAACTCGAATATTTGAAGCAAAATAGAGGTTTTTAAGCTAGAAAGTATTTCACTGAGGAGCTTAAAAACTTTCCGCTGTGGCCCATTTTATTGCTGCGGTGAGTTTTCACGGAATGCTTGTAGGATTCTATTAAACCCAAGTATCTCGGTATGCGCAGCTTTTGAAGCTTTTTGTATGATTATTTTCTGTTGTTTTTATAACTTAAAAGGCAACTATTCAAAAAAATAATTGCTTAAAAATATTTTTGTGAAGCTATGATAGTTTACAAAATTTGATATTATCTTTAATCAAATAAAAACTAAACTTGACAAATTATTAATGATTGAAATATTAAATAACCGCGCATATTTCGACATTGTCGGAAGTCGCGGGTTATTTCCGCTACTTAGGTAAGTATATTATGTTGAAGGAGGAGAAGGAGGAGCTCGGTGGCGCAGTGGTTTAGCGCCTGGCCAAGGATTGCGGAAGTTAAGCAACGTTCGCATGGGTCGGTCATGGGATGGGTGACCAAAAATTTACTATCTCGAGCTCCTCCGTGCTTCGGAAGGCACGTTAAGCCGTTGGTCCCGGCTGCATTTGCAGTCGTTAACATCCACCAATCCGCATTGGGCCCGCGTGGTGGGTTATGGCCCATCCTCCTTACCACCCATAAGAAAGGCCTGTGCCCCAGCAGTGGGGACATCAAAAATGGCTGATGGACATGTTGAAATGTTCGTATTACAGTCAATTTTTATGAATTAATGATGTAGGTACCTAAATGGTTCTTTTGCATGCTATTGTATATGGCTAAATAGGTTCAAAGCTACGATGAATTTTTATAACAGCAACATTTATTATGTACCTAAGTTACCCTATTTAATGCCAAATAAAGTATTTGTATTTGAGTCGACATACTATTGTGTAAGTTCTAAAATTGAATGTAAAACCCTCTAAAAACCATCAAAATCTACGTTAAAAAGTATTAAATTAAAAACTCTTTTTAACTTATATAAAAAAATCCTTTCTAACCCTATACTTTCTCAGTTCAATGGTTAACTTTTGCATCTCGTTTGCATTGCATTAACAGCTGAAGTTACCTGCTTCTCTGAAGATAACCGAAGTTTGAACTTATCTCTTTGCACAGAAAGCATTGATAGATTGCTGCTGAATAACTTGGCTGTTCAGTTGATTGGACCAGTGGGTCCAGTCGACCTGATGCATATTTTGAACCGGTTGTTTATACCCAGTTGACTCGATGCATAGTTTGAACCCGTCGACTAAGTGGTTATATTATTGTTTTTCATTTAATTGCTAGTAATAACAATACTTGTTTAAGCAATGAAAAAAAAAAACCGTACATGGCATTCAAAGAACGTCCATTGGTAATTTAAATATCTTTTATTTTATAAACAACGTGCTACAAAAAAACCCCTTTTGAATATGGTAGAGGGACCATCGATATGAACCACTTTTACTATGAGACCAACTCTGAAATCGCTCAGCTGTTTCATAATGTTTTTTTTTTCGCTTTTTCAGAGTTGGTCCTATAGTAAGGTGTTCAGATTAATAGTCCCTTTCTACCATATTCGGCAAACACGTGGCATAATAAAAATAATAATAAAAGGAAGTGAACTTTAGTCTCATAAAGGTGGGTAGGTACTCCAAAATATGAAAGCTTTTGTCGTTGAACAATTTTCGTGGAGAAACGGCGTATATTATGCGCCGTACAAGTATTATAATTTTTAAACCTTTGTCCGAAGCATATTACGTTCAAAATAATACCAGCCGTAAATAATGTATGGACTTGTGTATTTAAAATTCTACATTAGATAAATAGAGAGAAACGTTTGGTTTAGGTATCAGTTTAAATCTATCGATTATATAGTTTGGAGCTTAACAAACAACCTTACATTCGCTTAATTATAATAAGTAATTGTTGAGTATTTTTATTTTAACTATGTAGTTATATCATATTATGTCTTTTTTTTATTTTTCATTTTACCCGGTTGTGCACCCTACCACACAAAGTCTCCACATCACCCTATGGTTGACTGGTAGATAATGCCTTAGGCATTATCATTTCAAACGGTTGACTTGAGAAAAAAATGATTTTAGAAGCTCAATGTAACTTTTAAAGGTATTTTTTTTTTCAGTTTAGTTCCATGTGGAGCCCCCTTAATTTTTTATTTGTTAATTTTTGTGTAAAAATCGTAAAGCGGTTCACAGAATACATCTAACTACCAAGTTTCAACTGTGTAATCCTAATAGTTTCGGAATAAAGTGGCTGTGACATACGGGCGGACAGGCAGACATGACGAATCTATAAGGGTTCGGTTTTTTGCCATTAGGCTACGGAACCCTAAAAATTAAAAAAAAAACTCTTTTCTTACATAGAAAATTAATTCGCCGAAATGTATTAATATAATGTAGGATTGCACGCACTATCTATAACAAACAATGCATCAAAGTTTCAGGCATTCACATTACGACATTACTACTGAATCCTTTGCCTAAAGTAAAGCGCCACAGTTGTCCCCATAATTTCCTTTAAAAATTCACGACGTGATGTGATTTAAAACGACAATTTCAAATTCGATTCCGAAAGAGGAAATGAGGCTTACTAAAGGGTTGGTCTGAAGTGAAAGTATTCGTAAATATATAATGTTACAATGAAATCTCTAGTATTTGAGTTAAAAATTTTTTTTAGAATAGTATCAAATACAAAATTTTAGTTCCATTGAAAAGTAAATCAATATTATACCTAACAGTTTAACTCTTAACTACCAATTCACATAATAATGCATTCATAAGTATTGTCGCATTCAGAAGCTTTAGAATTCACTTTTGAATTAATAAGCATTTTCTGGTCTCAAATGCAGCCATTGTCGAGCTTCGTAGTGAATTGACCTAGTCTGAAATCGCGTCACTTGTCGATAAACCAACTAGCAATTATCGATTCGATAACTCCGAAATCCAACCGAAAATACAACTGAATTTTCAAATTGCAAATCTCGAACTCGGTAAAAAAACATGGCTAAAGCCAGATTCTCAAAAATCACACATATCAGTGAAGTTGCAGTTCCGCCACAGTTCTGGCACAGCACCGCCACCGTGATTATTATTATTTTATACATTCTCTACCAACTCATTCACACCTGTCAGTGTCAGTGACGAGACAGTGCTTTCAGTATCAGTGAACACGCACTCATAGAGAATGTATGAATGAATAATTATCACGGTGGCGGTGGTACTGTGCCGGAACTGTGGCGGAACTGTGACTTCACTGATATGTGTGAATCAGGCTGCCTTTCGTAAACAAAAACAACAATCAATCAACACAATAACTGACAATACGCTCTTGAATATTGTAACCGCAAACACATTTTTCATACACAAATCAATCACACATAAATATGATAGGTATAAGTACTTACATTTTATTGAAAATTTGTATATTTCCTACATTATCGAAAATGAATCTAGGTATTTAATTACCACTTGCAAAATACTACAATTAACTTCAAGCGATTCCAGCAAAAAAACTATTTAAACTCTTGCGACATGTGAATACGCTGCATTGTTACTGCAACTGTCATAATTATAATAGATTCAATACTATTTTCTAGTGTCTAAGTATAGATGCTATGGTTATTACTATCGATATCCACACATTCGAACGCTGTGCATCACTAATGTTGTCGAAGCTGAATCGATTTGCATACTAAATGCCTTCGGTTTCAGTACATTAGGGTTCGCGATATTTTTGAGCTCTTGCTGTAGGTTCGTAATATTTAAATAGCAATTTAGGAAAGTTTCATCGTGTCGGTGAAGATTTTGTTAATGAGCGAAATAATTTGTTTTGAAGGGCGACCGATTTAAAAATCGATATGATAATGTATTCTGTACCCGTAGCATGAACAACTATAGAAAAAAATAGCGCGCGTAAAAACATTGATAGAGTAATTTTGTATGGGAAAATTGTACAGCGCCATCTACCGCCGAAAAGCGAAATTAAATTTCTCATAGACAATTACTCTATCGAATACTTTTACGCGCGTTTTTTTTCTTGATAGATTCGTGCTAGGGTAGGGATACTAATTTGAAGTTCATTATTGTAATCTTAACCTCCATGCCCGAAATATCTGCAATTTTGTTTCAAGGTGGCTATACCACCGAAAGAGGCGCCCTCAGAGGTTTTTTTTAAGGTGACGAGGCGCCACTTTCGCTCAGGTTGCCACCTTAAGTAAATAAATACATAGAAACAAAAGAAATAATTACTCTTCTTTATCAGTTTATCACCACACATCCGTAAACAAGAAATACCGGTCATAACTCAACACCGGCAACCGGTAACAGAATACCGGTATCTACCGGGATACCGGAAAACGGTTTTCAAACCGGAAACTTGTGCAATATCCTTCTTAGATGTTGCTTGCAGCTGCATTAATGTGCTTTTCAATATAAAGTAAAATCTTACATTGCTTTATAAAAATAGGGAAACGTATTACTAACTAAAATCCGTGTAACTACCTATACTTACTAGAAATAAATGATTTCAATATGAATATCTATAGTTTACACTAGTAGCTCTGTGAGCTCAAGACCTCGTATTTGTGACTTTTTTAATTAAATATTCTATCGAAAAATTTCGAAAAACTGAATTGACAAAAAATCTTAACTTATGTATTATTATTACCATGAAATTTTACATACACGTTGTCAGGGGTACAGAGAAGGACATGGGGTACCTTTCATCCCTAAAAAAATATTGTTGCTGAGGGATAGCAAAAAAACTTTCCACGTGGGCGGAAGCTAGTTATACAGAATGTATTTGTAACCACTCTCCAAATTTTAAGGATGTGTTCAGTCCATGATACTGAACAACTTTCTCCATGAAACATGTGTCGAAATACCCATTGAACTGATCACGTGATCTCTTTGATTTGTATGAAAAACATTTATTTTACATATTTGACCCTATGTTTCATAGAGAAAGTTGTTCATTTTCATGGACTGAACACATCCTTAAAATTTGGAGAGTGGTTACAAATACACCTTGTATATAGGTACCTAATTATCGAACTTGCTCACAAAATTTCATGCCAATCGGTTAAGAATTGTGACCTGTAGAGGAAAACATCCGGACATACGAAAAATTTTGCCCTAGCTAAAAGTCTTTGCTCGTGCTTCGCGCTCGTTCGATCAATTTCAATTTTGCATATCTCCCTTATTTATTATAGTTCATTCAAGCGTCATAGAAAATTCTCTGCACCATATTGTTCTTGATTTATTAAATCTCCAGTAGGTATTATTTGATAATATTTCTCAAGTTAAAAAGCCATTGTGCAATGTTCAATGCTCTGACAATAACGCAATTGCCTATTAAAGTAATGACGAAGACATTGGCGGTTGGAGGCCAGCCAGAATGCAACGTTGCTATTTAGTGATTTGCAGCAAAATATGTCTTATTGCGAAGGCATAAGGTATGTGAATAACCTTTATTCTTTTTATGTTCGCAGAGAAAGTAAAGCAGAAATTCCATTGAAGCAGGATCGTATTGTTATTTCTAAGATATGGAAATATGAAAATGTGTAGTTTATTTTCATTGTACAAAGTATAAATGAGAGTACAATATGGTACATAGATATAGTTTATAAAATATACTTCCAAGATTTCCACGCTTTTTCGGAGACAAACGCGATTCTAATACTTACAATAGTATATCACACATAAAACAAGAAATTGGCGATCCAACTTAAACTTCCTTGAATGAACACTTAAAAGTATTTTTATAAACTTTGGATCCATGTAACACACGCTTTATAAAAATAAATATTAAGGGTAGGGCACATAAAACAAGAAATTGGCGATCCAACTTAAACTTCCTTGAATGAACACTTAAAAGTATTTTTATAAACTTTGGACCCATGTAACACACGCTTTATAAAAATAAATATTAAGGGTAGGGCACATAAAACAAGAAATTGGCGATCCAACTTAAACTTCCTTGAATGAACACTTGGCTATAAAATATGCCTTTGAAACAAAACGACAGCTAAATGTCTTGCGAAGAACTCCATGTTGGAGGGTTGCCAGGTCTCTACGTCAAGGATAGCTAGTAAATATTGCGCTCATTAGTGGGCACAAATGTATAAGGCATACTGTGCCGATTGTTAATGTTGCCTGTTGTGAAAATTATTATCAAAATCTTATTCGAAATGGTTCCATAAGCCAATCTACAGCATGGGATGATTTAGAATGGAAATTAATGTTTGCATGGATGGTATTAGTGTTAGTGACAAGCAAATTGGTAGCTTTCTTTATAATAAAATTAACTCATGTTTTTCAGTCTATCCTCTCACTAGGCAATCTTGCAAAAAGAAAATTTCCCAGTGGTTACTGCAATTTAACTATAATGACACAGAAAACCTGCTCGTCCCCATAATGTAAATAAAACTCAAACGCTCTATTTACAACACACACATACTAACTTTGCACTAACTTAGTAATAATTTTTAAGTAAGCTGTTTCAATGTAGTTTGATTTGATTAATCATCACATCTTTGTAACTAGATTGCCACAAATGTCCGACGGTGGGAGCCTAACGGGTATTTACTTACCCATTTCGGACATCAGTCTCACACAAACCTAGCTTAGTACATACAATATAAGGTATGATTTAGGATTATTGTTTGTTATGAGAAAATAAAGATTATTATTATTATTAATAGTAGCTAAGCTCGTGTAAACATGGCATTTGACACAAATTCAGCACTAAATTGGACTCTTATAGATATTTTCATAGGTACGTAGGTATATTAGATCATAGATATTATTAATTTAATTTAACAACATAAGTATATACATCATAAGTGGCTAACTTCAGAGCGCTTGTGGTACCTACAAAACGACGTATTTTAATCTGTAAAATTTACTCATTTTTTACTAATTTTTCAGGCTTTTAGAATTAAAAAATAAAGTTGTACTCCAGCCCCACCCGACTTCAATAGACGTGTTTTATTATAACAATGATAATGCGTATCTAATGATTTGTATATTATTTCTTGCTTTTTAGAGGCAGTTTTTTTTGGTTTTTTTAAACAATTTTTTGTACAAAATAAGTGATATAAAATGTGAGTTTGTACAAAATAAGCGCCAAGTTTGTAAGTGGGACGCTATTTGAGGTGCCATCTTTGCGTACTAAGTCTACAATCACAAAACAGGATGAATACGAGCCTACTATCTAACGTAAAAGTTTTTCATAAAATCTTTGTTATTGGCTTGAATTTCGACCAAGTGTACTTGCTGTCCTATCATTAGGATCCATTTTGTCAGTAATCGGGCTGTCAGTACGAGACAAATGAACGTCTAGACCCATGCCATTCATCTTAAGTAGGGCTGCCAGCGACGGCAAACTGCAATATAGAAAATATTTTGGTTGGATCTTGCGAAGTCTTTTCGTCAAAGTATTTGAACTCACAGTGCGGATATAAGACATATTTGTAGTAACGACAGTGTTTTCCGTTTCACGCACTACACGTACCATACATATTGTACCTACTTAATCTAGGTTCTGCCTGTCGCTTCTGTAACGAAACTCGCATCTCACTTCGAACCTCACTTCACTTCGCGTGAATTGGTTAATAGAAATTAGACTTCACCGATTACAAAAGGTTTTAGGTTGCTACCGTAGCTATCTTAAATCTTTTGTGATTAAAAAACAGCCTATCATAATCTCATTTATGATTTTAAATTCCCCGCAGTGAAGTGAGATTCGAGTTTAGTTACAGAAACGACAGTCTAAACTGATTTTTTTTTCACTAGAAATAAATCAAAAATATTTCTCACAATTTTTTTACAAATCGTACCAATTGATATTGAGAAAGATGAGAAACAGTGTATGTTGCATTTTCACTTTTTGATACAAAAAGTGATTTTCAAACATTCACCACGCTAGTTAGTGACAACCCTGTCCAAATTGAGACCTCCCTCTTTATAGGCGTTCGTGATCGTAATGTACTATTAGAGAAGAGAAATCTCTCTCTATGTTAGAACATTATAAATATCTTCATACAAACGTCTTTGATATTGTTTTTTTGTACTTGTGTTTGACTTCATAAGCCACACTAACACAGTTTTATTTATTCTTATGCACTAACCTCAAATATCCACCACAAAAGCTAAAATTACTGGTTTCTTTCTGACAGTTTGGTTATTATATGAGCATAGAATAATAATAATAATTATTAAATTAACAAATCATTCTAACGCTTATTATTCACATATTCCAAATTACGCTGTTTGATTTTGTTTTTCTTTTTAAAGTTCAATAAATCAATCATCATCTTAATATTATTATGATTTGATTTCGATAGCGAAATCTTTTTAGAAGGAATAATCTAGCTAGTCTGTACCCCTCGCACGAACATAACGAGAAAAAAAACGTTTTTCTTTTCGGAGCTGCAGCACCGCTATACTTGATTTTAAATAAGTTCAAAAATTCTGTCTTCATACATTTTGGCGAAAATGTAAAACAAAAGTCGGCCAAAAAGCAAATTCTGATAGATTTTGCCTGCCTAAGCATTTCTTATTATGACACCCAAGCTGCAGCACCGCTGTACTTGATTTTAATTGAGTTGAAAAAGTCTGTCTTTTCATACATTTTGACACAAATGTGAAGCGGTGCTACAGCTTCGGTGCCATAATAAAACATGCTTAGATGGACAAAATCTATCAGAATAAAGCACTTTTGTCTTTTGGCAGGCACTTTCATATTTGGACCAAAAATGTATGAAACATGGATGATGTCCTTACTGTATAAACAGAATTTTGTATTGGAAATTATTACAGCGCCATCTACCGCCGAAAAGCGAAATGGTATGACTCTATGGAACACTTTTACGCGCGATTTTTTCTCGATTGACGTACGTGCTACGAGTAATACTAATAATTTATTCTGTGTTACGGGCACAGTTCTTATTAGTCTTCATGCTGAGTTATGAGCATCACAATTCTCAACTTTATCACAAACCAATTAAGCGTCGCTCGAGCTGAATCTTAAATAGCTCATGTTTACTACAGAATGAGTCTATCTCTATTATAAAGCGTATAAATTCGAAAAAGCAGCTTATTCTTAATTAAATGACCTGTATACTAATAAATCAACTACTAACTTAAATCAATTTATCGAGCGACGTGTAAAAAAAAATTAAAAATAAAGTGACGGTGATTTTTTTAAGGGTCTAAAAAAATTAAGGTTTAAGACATTTATTCTCATTAAGAATTTACATTAATTTACTTACATGAGAACAACACAATTAAACAAACAAAAAATAGATATTTAGAGATACGTAGTAGGTAGTTTTAAAACATTGTCACAACAAATACACGAGCCGACAATACAAGGCAGGTCAGGTATCACAAAAAGAAATCGACTGGCCGACGCGTAGATATCGCGCGGTCGTAGCGCAGCGTGCACTACGCATGCTTTGTAGCGCGCACTACAAAAGTTCCGTAGTGCGCACTACAAAAGTTCCGTAGCGCGCATTACGAAAGCTCCGTAGCGTGCACAACGGAAGGTTCGTAGCGCGCACTACGAAAGTTCCATAGCATGCTCTACGAAAGCTCTGTAGCGTGCACTACGAAAGTTTCGTAGCGCGCTCCATCCAGGCGGGCGATGCTACACACCGACCGACTACGTTTCTAGGGTGCTACGCGATTATTATGTTTGGAGCCGTAAAAACTACTCTGTGATCGCCAATTGTCATCTCTGTGATAATTATAATAAACGTTAGGCGTATAATCTTCCCATGCGAGAAGCTTCATTCGTCCTGCAGTCAACTTAATAATGATATGATTTCATTAATATAAATGTTTTCCATAATGATTATCGCACACGAAGCTGTGCCGTGACGTGTCTTGTCTACGCACATTAGGGCAAAAACAGAAAATCAGTGCTTTGCTGTAAAGCAAAGGTATCACTGAGTCTTTTGCCTTTTTCTATCGATGCGGCACACAGTTTTAAACAAGTTTTTTTCTTTGTATTTTGTTTTTTATTGTAAGCCTGAATGTATGTGTTGTTATTTGTGAAATAAACAGTTATAAATATATCTATCTAAGTATATGAAGATGATAATGAATGCCAAAAACAAAAAAAAATAAAAAAAAAATATCACTTTGCACAACGGGGTAGTGCTTAGCCTTCACCTCACCTGATGTTAAGTGACGATAAGGCCGAAGGTGGAAGCGCACTACACCCGGAATCTTCATCACTAAGGAACTGGCTATCTTACCTCTAACTACCGGAACAATATTTTTAAATTATTGTTATGGCGTCAGACTTAGGTAAGATGGTGGTAGTTATCCAGGCGGACTTGAATCAAGCCCTACCACCAACCAAACCGAGTACAAATTGTATCTCCCCTGGAAATCGAACCCGGGACCCCTGCGTCTTACACGGGTAGGCGAACCACTAGACCACAGAGGCGGTTAGTGACCTAATCACCAGTCTTTATATGGCATTATTGTATTATTGTGACTATGACCAATTACAAAAACTCTTTAGAATCAACAACCTTTATCATTAAGAGCCCTCATACAAAAGGTCATTAAATATGGACTAAACGTTTTAGGCACCCTGTGCCCTGTCGCCATGAATTAAATATCTCAGCCCATGGTCATAGAGGCTGTCAGAATCATGGCGTATGAATAACTAATACCGTCGGAGCCTGGGTATTTTGCATGTGGCGGATAATCTTTAGGGATTAATTTTGTACGCCGTTATCATATTTAAATAGGACCTAATGTCATGTGCTTCTTTAAAAATATGGCGTTTAACAAAAACGTTTTTTAATCTGAAGGCCTATTACGAAAATAACGCACGCGATTGCGTAACGCAGTCACTTGGTCACGATAATCGTCCGCAGTTCGTCGGTTGTGGCTATTAAACACATTTTCAATAAATTTGGCTATCGTAGCCCAAAGCCTGAACGAATGATGTCGGATACGCTAGAGAAAAACTGCCAAACTAACGCCATCACTTTGCAATATCGCATACGCAAGTGCTTTGTAATAGGAAACAATCATAACGAAGCACGGACGCAGCTGCGTGTATCGCATTAAACTTTTCGTATGATATCCTGTGTAAAAATATTTTATGGAATATTTAAGTCTAAGTAATTGAAAATTGTATAAAATTTATCAAGGAAGATACTTAGTTATTTCTATCAATTCAATTATTTATATAGGTATTTTTATTTGTGGTTTTTAAATACCTATTCCGTCCCGACGCATTATCATAATAAAATGTCTAAAGAAATCTAAATCCTTTAGACATTTTATTAACTACCTAATTTATTTTATTTTGTTTATAAAATCTAAAAGTCAAATATGGAAAACTTATTAAAAAAGAATAGAGTTCTAGAAATTCGATCTTTAATAATCTACAAACATTAATAATGTTCATAAACTTAAGATTAGTAAACATTTAACCCTTCAAAAGGCTGCGTAATAACTAGCTTTCAGACAACTAAGCATTCACTCTCCAACAAGCGCATGAAAACACTTAATACTCATGGAACTTAACATAGCGCTAAGTGCTCAAAGGGATGGCTTTAGCGGATTACGTTTATCTCGGGACTGTCCGGCAGAGGGTTGTGGGTTAAGTGCAAAGATGCGACGTTTTAAGGTTAAACTAGAGGTACCATGGGCAACAGCGTCGCCTAAGTGGTTAACCACTTAAGCGACAGCTTAAGTTTTTGCTTAAGCAAAAAGAAACAGAGCTATGAAAAACTGTGTGGTGTGAGGCACCCGAATGTACTATGCGCAACAGCGTCGCCTAAGGCCTTAAGGTGGTTCAAATCCCAATATTCAATTCAAATTATTGAAAGATTATGCGCGTGAAGCTATCATGGAAAAAATATATAATGTACTTGAAATAATACAAATAGATTTAATTGAAAGTATTTATAAAAATGTTACCAACTTTTAAAAAAAATATTCCGTGGACCCTGTTTCTGGTCTTATTTGCCAAATTTCTCGGAAACAGAACATTCGTTTATGTTAAAACAAACCATAAAAATCGGCGATGTTAATACCTTCAATCTTAATTAACAGGTTTTTTTAACTAACTTGAAAGCAAAAAAAAATTAATAAAAACATGTATATATTGAGAATTCGGTGCAAGTTCTCAACGCAACCGCCGCGTTGGAACGCGCACTGATTTGAACCCGAAGTGAGTAGAGTTACGTTCGATTTCACTCCATCACGGATCGACACCTTAAGGCCTTAACCAGCTAGCAACAATGTTGGAACGGCGACGCGGGCGTGCAGGCGATTTTAATTTTGGTAAGGTTGTCCTTTTAAGTTATCATTTTTTTAAGTAAGTTTCAAGTTAAAGTTATAGTGGTTCGCCCACCCGTGTCGACGCAGGGGTTCCGGGTTAGATTCCCAGGGGGGGTACAATTTGTACTAAGCTTGGTTGGTGGTAGGGCTTATTTCAAGTCCGCCGGGCTAGCAACCACTATCTTAGCTTAAGAGGATTGTCAGCCACGTGGTCTGCATACAAATGGCGATAACGTTTCCCACCCTCTAAACCTTAACCTACAGTAATAAATTTTTGGTATTTTTTTGAAATGCCTAAATACTAGGGCTGTACGTTTTGATTTTTTAAATATCTATAATAGATTTCGAAATATTTGCATTTTAGTGATTTCATACAAAACACAGAAGTGCCAATATTTTCAAATCTACAATGAATATTTTAAAAATCAAAACGTACAGCCCTAGTTTTTAGGCATTTCAAAAACATACCAAAAATTCATTGCTGTAGGTTAAGGTTTAGAGGGTGGGAAACGTTATCGCCGTTTGTATGGAGACCACGTGGTTGACAATCCTCTTAAGTCTGACGCCATAACAACAGTTAAATGTGGTGTTCCGGCAATTATAGGTAAGATATCCTGCTCCTCAGTGATGAGGATTCCGGGTGTAGTGCGCTTCCACCTTCGGCCTTATCGTCACTTAACATCAGGTGAGGTGAAGGCCAGGTATTATTCCGTTGTGCATAAAAAACATAGGTATGTCCGTGTGAGTGAGCCAAATTGCACGTTTTTTTGTAGGTGTTACTACTCTAGCAATTTGCGAGTGGTTGTGTGAATTTGTGCTATCTCCACAAATTATAACGGGATCCCATTCATTCGGAGTCGGCGACTGCATTCATGCACTTAGCTCCTCTCGGGAAGATTAACAGATTTGCTGGATAATAAAGTTCGTTAATTCTACGAAGCAGTAAATTTTACGTAGGTACTCTTACAATTTTATACATTGTATGATTTAAACTAGCAGCTGCCGGCGACTTCGTCTGCGTGGAAAGTTTTTTACAATCCCACGGGAACAATACTCTTTTTCGGGATTGAAGGTATGTCCTTCTCTTTACCACAGACGTGTATATTAAATTTCATGATGCTCGGTTCAGTAGTTATGACATGAAGGCGTAACAAACAAACGGACTTTCGCATTTATAATATTAGTAAGGATTAAAGCATTGTGGAGCTCGGTGGCGCAGTGGTTTAGCGCCTGGCCCAGCGATTGCGGAAGTTAAGCAACGTTCGCAAGGGTCGGTCATGGGATGGGTGACTAAAAATGTATTATCTCGAGCTCCTCCGTGCTTCGGAAGGCACGTTAAGCCGTTGGTCCCGTCTGCATTTGCAGTCGTTAACACCCACCAATCCGCATTGGGCCCGCGTAGTGGGTTATGGCCCATCCTCCTTACCACCCATAAGGAAGGCCTGTGACCCAGCAGTGGGACATCAAAAATGGTTTATGGCCAAAGCATTGTATTCCGGAACCTATATTAAATTAACTGGTTAAGAATTATGTTAACCCTAAAAAATTGAAGTTCAATTTGATCACAGAAACCTGGAACCTACCCAAGTTCTAGGTTATATAGCGTCCCAGACAGATAAGTCCCTAGGATAAGTCATTCAATTGTATTCTCGATAACTCCGACCGACGCCTCCTCCTATTGTTTTAAGCCCCGAGAGATCGGGACGCTCTCGGCGATTCCTTTATTTTCTCGGATGAAACTCTGCGAGAGGAATAACTTAATGAACTTTATATTATTCTTGAGAAAAGCTATTGGTGGTGTGTCAGAGTTATGGTTCTGCTCCTTCCTTATTTTAAATAAGATGAAAGTAATGTTTTACTTTTGAAGATTAAAAATTGGTTGTAGCCAAATCGTATCTACAAAGGCGCGAATGGCTATTCATAACGGAGTGCTGGTACCGACACTGATGTATGGAAGTGAATCTTGGGTATGGTAGAAGAAGAATGAAAGCAGAATAAATGCAGTAGAGATGCGTTCGGTGAGGAAAACATGTGGAGTCAAATTGAGTGATAGAGTGAGCAATAATGTGATTCGTGAAAGTGTGGTCTGAAAGATGATATAGTGACAAGAATTGAGAAAGGAATGCTCCGGTGGTTTGGTCACTTAGAGAGGATGAATGAAAGGCGAATCACGAAAGAGATATATTGTGCGAATGTGGAAGGAACGATTGCGCTAGGGCGTCCCAGGAAAACCTACGCGGACCAAATAGAGGTTTTAATAAAAAAAGGCTGGTGTACGTAGTGACAAAAACCGCAGGGCATGTATGAAAAGATTGATGGATGTTAATGAAGCGAAAGAAGTGTGCAAGGATCGTAGCAGGTGGCGATCCATAGTCTCTGCCTACCCCCATGGGAAACAGGCGTGAGTATATGTATGTATGTAAGGTTTTCTACAGCGTGATATTTTAATCATTTGGTTCTCGCAGTGGGGTGGTTCCACTCATGATTACAAGCATCTTTTACTATGGGGCAAACTCTTATATCACAAAAAAAAAGCTGTTCCATACAAAAGCGCAATACCTACTCGACCCTAATGTATGGAACAGCAGATTTTTTTTTCGATAAATCAGAGGTGATCCTACATTAAAAGTAGCTTGTAATCATGAGTGGAACCACCCCACTGCGGGAACCAAATGATTAAAATTTTACGCGTTATATTGCTTTATTATGTTATTGCATTGTTACTGTTGGCGAGTATTGACACTTTAAATGTATTTGACTCCACCTGTACCCTTAGCACGAACAGCTATCGAGAAAAATAACGCGCCTAAAATTATTCGATAGATAATTATCTATGGAAATTTGTATAATGCAATAGGTGATACAAATTTACAATACAAAATTGCACTAGGTATCGAATGATTTTACGCGCGTTATTTTTTTCGATAGCTGTTCGTGCTAAGGGTACTGAAGTCTTCAGGTGGAGCCAAATACCTTTAAAGGCTGAAGATCAGTGTAACACATTGGCTTTGGCAATAGCTGAGGCTGAAAACCAACGGCTAAGTTTTTTTTGTAAACTGCTTAAGCTGATTTCATTTCAAAGATGTATTGTAACTTAACCTACGCGAGTTTTTTTATTAGTAAGAAGCCGAGCCGAGTCTACTCAGAACTTTACAACGCTACTTAAAAACAGCTTGAGTCACGGTCTGTAGCTGGGACCTAAAATTTTATCCCGACTCGGCAAAAGTGAAGTTTCGCCAACTTTTTACAGCTTTCACTGAAATTAAGTGGCCTTTATACTTTTTTGGTATCGTTACTTTGAAATGGAATTGGCGATTGTTATCTGGTTATGTAGGATTAAAGTCGTTTTACCTGGCTTTGTACAACACAGTGAATTTTAGTAAGGGCCAGTTTGCAGGTTTCGGATAGCATGTCCTATTACATAAAAAGAAACGCATTATTCGGACACTATAGACTCACATAGGGTTCAAATTATAACTACATTTTATATTGTAACTAGCTTTTGCCCGCGACTTCGTTCGCGTGATTAAGGTAGTTATGCATTTATTTTGAAAGTCACGGATTACCAATATACCTAGATATTTATCAGTAGACCTCATTTCACACATTTAAATTTTCCCATAAAAATAAATCATGTACAAACTGGAACACTGTAGCACCCTGTACACGGAAATTTTCCAAAATAAAGTGCTCACCTACACCATGAAAGGCTACCCTCCAAAAATAGTATTTCTACCAGCAAATTGGTTCAGCCCTATACAAATCCCCATACAAACTAGAACACCCTGTAGCACCCTGTATAAAGGGAGTTTTACAAAATGCTTTTTTAGTGCTCACCTACACCATGAAAGGTGTACCTTCCAAAAATAGTGTCTCTACTTTAATCCTATACAAATTCTCATACAAATTTAAACAACCTGTAGCATCCCGTATAACGGAAATTTACTAAAATCCTTTCTGAGTGCTCATCTACATCATGAAAAGAATCTACACTCCAAAAATGGCGTATCTATCTTCAGCCCTATACCAATTCCGATACAATAAACTGGAACACCCTGTAGCACCTTGTATAAAACGGGAATTTTCCAAATCCCTTTCTCAGTGCTCATCTACATCATGAAAGGTATCTACCCTCCAAATATGGTGTCTCTACCTTCAGCCGTTAGGGCTCCATGCCTATCCCAACAATGAATGAATCAGTCAATCAATTTAGAGTTTTATATGTATAGACTAGCGGCCGCCCGCGACTGCGTCTGCGTGGTAAGTTTTTTGCTATCCCTCGGGAACAATACGACTGACGACGTGTATGTATAATTTCATGATGATCGGTTCAGTAGTTAAGATGTGAAGGCGTAACAAACAAACAAACATACAAACAATCGAACTTTGAATCGTCTATATTTTCCTACCACCCGGAACTTTTATCAAGTTCGTCATGCTACGCCTGTAAGCAGGTGGTTAGGTTATAAATGGTTCCTATTTTTTTTTGTTTTGATACGTAGCATATTTTTATGAATAATAAGCAGTATGTACCTAAGTGTGGTACGCAAAATGGTATTTCTCCACTTGCTGACTGGTTCTTTTAAAGCGTATAGGTAACCCGACTACAAGAGGGTTATGTTTTTCGCGCGTATCTTGTAAGTAAGTTTGTTCGTATGTAATATTCTTTTCACTCCTCTTGCTCAAAAAGTCCGTCATTGTAACGTACAAGAGCCGAGATAAAATAGCATAATTACCCCTAGGGGATGAAGTTTTTTCTTTTTTAATGTTTGTCTATTACCAATGAGCCTACTAAAACGAAAAAGTCTTTATTCATAATCGCGAATAAAAACTAGCTCGACTTAATACTGGGGGTCTATTACGAAAAGTTTTATGCGATACACGCAGCTGCGTCCGTGCTTCGTTCTTATTGTTTCCTATTACAAAGCACTTGCGTATGCGATATTGCAAAGTGACGGCGTAAATTTGACAGTTTCTCTCTAGCAGATCCGTCATCATTCGTTCAATAGTCTATGGACTACGATAGCTACATTGAAAAAGTTTGTATTAACTACAACTGACGAACTGGCTGACGACACGTTATTTTCGTAATAGGCCCCCAGTTTCTTATTCTTATTTTTGAAAATGGAACTAAAAGCATCTCTTCGGTGAAATCATAGACTTTATTATACTCTGTGCACAGAGTGAATCGTAGAATGCGTGTTTGTGTTGCTTAGCTGCTACAGCAGAAATTAAAAAAAAGGTACCATGGCGCGAAATCTTTAGAATTTTTCTATAATTACAAACTGATTGAATTGTGTGACTGTTGAAAATTTGACTGATTGGTTGTGTGAATGTGGAAAGAAATAATTTGTATCTTTTGCCGACAACCACAAATCATTTATTTAAACATTGTACAAAAAGTTTATGAAGTGGAGGATAGAAAAACGAGTCGATTCGTTTACGGAAGTAGGTACCTATAAACTATTTAATATTGTATTTTATTTTCTCGCAATCGTAGTGAAAAGTATAGTGTAACACACGACGCTAAAACCCATTGGAACTCGGTTTCTATTTATTCCCTCGCTAAAGCTCGGGAATAAAACTACCTCGTATGCAATGGGTCATTTTAGCGTCTTGTATAACAATCTACTATTATTACCTCATATCTTTCAAACAGCTGAACGGCTTTTTATGATTAAGATATCGTTTGATTTGTCTTGTCAGCCCAAGTGTTCTTAAGAAGGTGACGTTATAAAAAAACCAACATGTCGGCTGTACGGTCATATAACATGCAGTCAGAGGCATATAATTCAAATCATTTTCTTTCACTTTCTTTATGCATGCCTCCGACTGCATGTTATTATGACATGTTGCCTTTAATATTTAATCTTGTTTCCATCTTTTCAGTTGACTTGTCTTTTTATGCAGGCGGGTTTTTTATTTTTTTTATTTTTTGCATTTTACTATCAAAAAACTTTAATCTATTTTCTGTTACGTTTCCATACAATAGAATATTACTGTAAAGTAAGCATAAGTTTTTGGTTTCACATAATCTGCTTAGAACGGAGCGCACCGTGTACAACCGCATACAATAATCCGATTTGTGTCCGTTTGTGCCTCTTTCTGTTTTTTTTTAATATTTCAAAGAGCTTATAAAGTGATATTAAAAAGTTTACATTTCCAGCCAGCTACTATTTAGTGTCTTGTCTTTAAAACGGTCAACGATATCGAAAGCTGTTGTTTTATCCACAATAGTTCTATTTCATGATACCCCATTACCTAGATGAAAAAAAATACCTATAAAAAATAAACAATAGACTACCATGTTGTGAAACTATGCAGCAAAATTGAATGTTTAAAAAGCCTCAATAACATTTTGTTTCTTCTTCTTATTTTTGTTTTGACAATTCACTCCTCTTCAGGGAATACTTTTGCCAATTTCAAGTGTTGAATAGTGTTCAGTGGTATCGTTTCGGTTTGCATTAGAATGCGGGTGCATCGCATTCCAATGCTGCTTGGAGCATTTGCCACCAAGTACCTATAACAAGTCAGTTTACTCGGCACCTAATTTCTGCCAAGGTAGTCACCATACTACAATAAAAGTCTCAGCTTTACACGACCGGGATCGTGCATAGGTATATTTCAATGATTCCACATATTGTTCAGTTGTATGTACAGTTTGACCATAAAGAGTTGACAAAAATTGAGGGCGCCACACGTCAAAATCACGAATAATTTGGCAACACTTACTATATATAGGTACTTACTGAATTTTTTTAATTTTATTTAATTTCAACTCTCTATGGCCAAGCTGTAGAGTGTAATACATAATTACACCAATTTTAAGACACAATATCCATTATATCGATTTACAAATAATTTAAGTTAGCCACTGAACTGATGAACTCGACAAAATGACGTTAAAAACTCTCTAACATTAATAATAATTATATAGTGAATCGACGCTTATTTTTGTTTTTTAATTCGCGGGAAAAAACAAGCGCATTTGTCAGCAGGCATGTTTTATGGCAAGTTCAAACTTTTTGGGTGATAAACGACCTTTGTTAGCATCGCTTTTAAAAAGGATTGTTACAACCCGTTTAAAAAAAAAACTTTTTTCAAACCAGCCAGTACTGAACTGCCACACATAAAAATTTTTAATTTTGAAATTGGACCATGCTCGAAATGTTAATTTTGTTTAACCATTTGAATTTGGGCCTCCCTCTAGATCGAGTTCACATGAGTAAACGTCAAAAATCTGTTATTCTGGTACATTGAAAACGGTTGCCATGGTTTCCATATTGCTTTCTCTGTGGTTTCCATTGCTCGTTCGCGTTCGGGAGTAACCCCCTTTTATAGGTCCCGATTAAGTTCCAATTAAATTACTTGGCAGATAATAAAAATAAGAAAATCTTAGGTACCTAATGTTGAAAAAAACATGCAGGCTACTAATTTTATTTTACTTTTTATAAAAAAAAATGCATGCGATGATATTTACCAGGCTGTAATGTAACCGGAACATGTTTCTGCATAATTTACACACTCAACATACGTGGCGTTGCCCTAATTATTTCAGTGTACGGTTGCAGGGTTGCCATGTTGGATTTTTAATACTTTTATTTATATATTTTTTCTTTTCAGGTATAAACTGGTGGTGCATACTGACTGAAGCATCATTTGGTATGTGTATCATAATTTTAAATTATGTGAATTCACGCTATACTATCCCCGCAAATTGCTTACGATGGAACCTTGTCACATTAACATCGACGTTAACATCATCCACAACTAAAAATTACATGTAACAATAAAATTCTCATAAGTAATTTAATGTATTATTATATTGTTATTTTCAATAAGATATGGTCTAGTTACTAGACTCTAGTATACAAAAAAATACTTTTTTTTTTTTCGTTTTTGAGGTTAAAAAAATGGCCGCCAGATCTTTTAGCAATTTTCGGGGATGGTACTTCGAATAGTCACTAAGTTTCGGTTTTAATTATTTTGTAGGAAATCGAAAAAATACAAGGAGGTAAATAACTACTTATCCTAAAGTTATACTTATGGCATGCCAACTACCTACATTTCTTAAAAGTACCTATATAATATTCTAATCAAAATATTAAAAAAAAACTAAACACTAATAAACTATTCTAACTTGTCTCTAAAAGGATTCAGAGACAGCATTAGAGATTTTCATTTTATTCGACTCAATTGTTAGTGATCGTGTTAAAAATAAAAAGGGTGTTTTAAAACCAAATAAAAAGGTAGGTTCATTACTATAAACCTTTTTTAACAACATAACAAACTGAAGTGACCAACTTCAGCGCGCTTGCGGTACATAACTACGTATTTAAATCTGTAAAATTTTTTCTTTGCCATACCTTAATACACAATAAAGATATATTCTATTCTATTCTACTCTACTCTACTCTACTCTACTCTACTCTACTCTACTGTACTGTACTCTACTCTACTCTATTCTATTCTATACCTTCTCGAGTGAAGTTCCAGCGGATAACTGTATATTGTCAATTTATTCGCATTGTACTCAACAACTTTTGTTCACGTTACTACCCCTAACTCTACTGCATATAAAAATATGGCCAGCATTTTCCAAGTTCTCGTAGCCACAGTGGCGTCACAAAATACCGCCAAATTAATTTCGTAAGTATAAATTATGGGAAGAATAGGCAAACCTGCTTCCATGGAAAATTTAAAATTACAGCCTCATTGTTATCATTGATACATTGCCAAAATTTGGCTTGAAAAAGGTTGAAAGAAAGAAAGCTTTTTTGTTTGCAGTTTGAATTAATTTTTTATTATACTTAAATCAAAAATTTGGTCAACAATTTTGGGTGAAGTATAATTTTCTTCCTTCTCCTTCATTGGTATACGAAACAATTAGCGACTAGTCTAATCAAATAGATTAATATTTTATGTATTAAATGGTTGACTGACTGGCATTCGTAACTTTTTAAAAATTATGATATTCCTAAGTATAAACTAAAAAATAACAAATTGTAAAAATCTGTAAGTTACCTAAATACCTGTTTACTTTCTTTATTATCTCGCAAGTATGCATTACCATTTGACATCTGAGAAATGATGATAAATGTTGCCAGCCGTGAAAATTACCCACCTACGGAGAAAATGCACTTTCAAGATGGCGAATCATGGAGATTTATGGGAACCGTACACGGCAGGCCATTTGCCGTTATGGCGGGCGACGGTGCTTTCAACTCTTGGAGAAGTTTAGAACGAAAGTGCATCAAAACTTTTTGCTATAAAGGATTTTTTGGATATTGTTGTAATAGACTGAGACGCCGGCCAAAGGGCCCATTTTCAATCTATCGCATATTTGGACGAGACCGTATTGGCAAGACAGCCATTAGTTTGATCTTATCAAATATTGTCGTCTTGGTAGCGAAGTAGGTATGAAGCTTCTGAGAGATATATGCCACCCTGAACATGGCCTCCGGTCGTAAAAAATAATCGATCGCTTATTGATATGATTATACGAGCATATTATTAGACGTCTTTTTGGTTAGTTTTCAGTAAGCATGCGCGCGGCCAGGGTAGAAACATAGAGCCATTTTTTCCAAAAAATATAATTGTCGAGGACAGCAAAGGAAACGGCGGTTGAAAGGGGAAAAGGAAGATTTAATAACAGATAAAAAGGAAACACATTTACAATAGGCAAAGGAAGGCAATAAGACAAGAATAGAGAAAAGAGACAAAACCATAGTATAGGTATTTACAAGCAACTAATTACAGAGTAAAAATAGGTCTATACATGGGTGGGCCTGTCCTTGACATAGCCCTCCTCGTAAACGAAGTTTACTAAATTTAGCCAAGGACAGACCCTTTGTCTTAAAAAAACTAATTCTCAAAAAACAACAAAAGGAAAACCCCAATTAAAACAAAAAACTAGACGCTTAGTTTAACTAATTTTCTAACCGGACGTCTCAACGTGCCGCCTACTGTGCGCACGTCCGCTACTCGCACAATTCCGTCTCGACCAGGGTAGACTCTATCAACTCTGCCCTTAGGCCATACGCCACGCGGTAGGTTGGCATCACATATGAGAACAAGGTCACCGGTTTCTAGGTTTATCGCAGCAGCACCCGCATCCCTTCTTGGGTTCAAAATCGGAAGATACTCGCAAACCCAACGCTGCCAAAAATGGTCAGCCAGTCTGACGGCCTTCTTCCAATTTGCTCGTCGCACCAGGTCGCTGTCATCAAGGTTGTCTGGGCGAGGGAGGGGAGAAGACTGACCAATGAGAAAGTGGTTAGGCGTTAGAGCTGGCGCGTCTCGCGGTTCTACAGGAACATGGGTCATCGGCCGAGAATTGACGATACCTTCGGCTTCCAACAAAAGCGTGTTGAAAACCTCATTCCAACCGAGCTGATGACGCCACTCGTGTCGCGTCAACTGGAGTTGAATCGTTAAGCAGGTGGCTGCAGGGACCCGATATGTTGTTGCGTAACCAATTAGAATTCCCTGCCGAGCCAAGCAATTCTGTAGAAATTAAGACGTTTGGGACATTGACTCCTACGATATTTTTTAATCTTGTACATCCTAATTGTAAACTTTTTAGTTCGTGGATTAGGTTATTACGTGCTAACGCACGAGCCCATCAATTTTTGCGTCTCCTTCGTGAGAAGGTTTTTTCTAAACGTCCTCGCCAACGAGGAGGGCCGCGTCCGCTACTAGCCGCTGACATGAAGAGCGCCGAATTGCACATTTTGCGACAAAGCCAGCAAGAAAGCCTCAGTGTGGTTTGTTTTGAGCGCTTGTAAGCTAAACAAGATAGTCTAGGCCTGTATCGTCTGCACGGTCGAATTGCTGCTGCGAGTGACGTCACGGAAGATGTGAAACAGCCTGTCATTTTAAACGGGTCAGATCATGTTACTCGCCTCATCGTCCATCACTACCACGTTTGGGCAGGACACGCTGGTCGTGAGATGGTTGTGAACGAGCTTCGCCAGCGTTACTGGATAATTCGTCTCCGGCCTACCGTCAGAACAGTCGCTGCAGCCTGCCAAGTCTGCAGGAATAAGAAGGCCACAGCGTCCGCCCAACCAGTCGGAAACTTGCCTGAAGAACGACTTACCCACCATCAGCGTCCTTTCTCCATCACCGGTTTGGACTACTTTGGCCCCGTCGAAGTTGCTGTGGGGAGGCGCCGAGAGAAACGTTGGGTCGAACTCTTCACCTGCTTCTCCACCCGAGCAGTTCATTTGGAGGTGGTTGGAAGTTTGTCAGCCGACTCTGCGATCATGGCTCTGCGTCGGTTTATGTCCAGGCGAGGATGTCCACAGCAAATCTTTTCAGACAATGGAACATCTTTTGTTGGAGCCAATCGCGAGATCCAGCGGGAGTGGCAGTCGCACCAACCAGCCATCTCAGACTTCATGAGCAATCAGCAGATAGAGTGGCATTTTCTTCCGCCTTCAGCGCCTTTCATGGGGGGAGTGTGTGAGCGACTTGTGGGATGCGTCAAGCGAACCCTATCCGCAACTCTAAAAGAAAGGGCTCCTCGCGAGGAGGTTTTCAACACGCTTTTGTTGGAAGCCGAAGGTATCGTCAATTCTCGGCCGATGACCCATGTTCCTGTAGAACCGCGAGACGCGCCAGCTCTAACGCCTAACCACTTTCTCATTGGCCAGTCTTCTCCCCTCCCTCGCCCAGACAACCTTGATGACAGCGACCTGGTGCGACGAGCAAATTGGAAGAAGGCCGTCAGACTGGCTGACCATTTTTGGCAGCGTTGGGTTTGCGAGTATTTTGAACCCAAGAAGGGATGCGGGTGCTGCTGCGATAAACCTAGAAACCGGTGACCTTGTTCTCATATGTGATGCCAACCTACCGCGTGGCGTATGGCCTAAGGGCAGAGTTGATAGAGTCTACCCTGGTCGAGACGGAATTGTGCGAGTAGCGGACGTGCGCACAGTAGGCGGCACGTTGAGACGTCCGGTTAGAAAATTAGTTAAACTAAGCGTCTAGTTTTTTTTGTTTTAATTAGGGTTTTCCTTTTGTTGTTTTTTGAGAATGAGTTTGTTTTAAGACAAAGGGTCTGTCCTTGGCTAAATTTAGTAAACTTCGTTTACGAGGAGGGCTATGTCAAGGACAGGCTCACCCATGTATAGACCTATTATATTTTACTCTGTAATTAGTTGCTTGTAAATACCTATACTATGGTTTTGTCTCTTTACTCTATTATTGTCATATTGCCTTCCTTTGCCTATTGTAAATGTGTTTCCTTTTTATCTCCTATTAAATCTTCCTTTTCCCCTTTCAACTCCTTTGCTGTCCTCGACAATAATCGACTACATATTTGCATTTAAATATATTGAATTTTTAGATTTTAGCATTCACAATGCTATTTTTATGTATTAAGTTACTTAATATAATTGAAAAAATACTAGAAAAAATCGACTCACCCGTAGCAGCTCAGACGGGACTCGGTAGCATAATTGGTTAGTGCATTGGGCCGGAATCCTAAGGGTGCGGGTTCGAGTCCCGTCTGAGCTGCTACGGGTGAGTCGATTTTTTCTAGTATTTATTTCAAATATTAAGTAACTTAATATAAGGTGGTACCAAATGATCTAATGATACTTAAACAGGTGATAGTGTTGCTTAAACTGAACAACTTTCTCCAAGGAACATAGGTCGAAAAACGAATTTTTTTTTCGCCTTTCCATAGTAAGTCAGTCAGCTGACCAATACATTTTGTATGGGAGTATGAATTTTTTTTTTCGTTTTTCGACCTATGTTCCTTGGAGAAAGTTATTCAGTTTAAGCAACACTATCACCTGTTTAAGTATCATCAGATCATTTGGTACCACCTTATATATATAGGGAGTTGGGCTGGGCAGGGACCAGTAGGCGTGTATAAAATCATAAGTATTGCGTCGCTTTCAGGAAGCATCTAGAATTTTAAAAGGTCAGGGCAGGTAATAATATTTTACATTCCTGTGACCTTTGATTCTTATTCGATCGATATGAAACATGGCTCTAAATATACTTTAGGACCATTATTATGATTATGATTAAATTTTAACATTGGCAATAAACTAAACTTTTCAAAAAATCGCCATAAATAGACCTGTGCTTAAAAATAACATAAAATAGCTGAAATAAATAACTTTTAAAATGCTTTAACAAGTGTACGGATTTTTTTTTAAATTAGATACAATATGACAACAATTAAATAAAAATAAATCAATATTTCGTAAAATCATCATAAGATTTAATATCTTTTAGACTGCCGAACTATTAATATCTTATTTAAACAAAGTATTTAGCGTCTATTATTTCTCTTATTTAGATTTTTTTATTTTACCGCTTTATTACCCGGGGCTAGCAATTTTCTAGATTAAAATTGAGTTAATTTTAAATTATAAAAAACAGCTCTTTTCTAACTTTAACTTAATTGTTAAAAGGACTATAAAATTGATATCAATATTGTAGGCCTGCTATTTTTACACGGTTCGAAAAATTTATACAGATTTTCGTGATTAGCTCAAATTGGATCGAAGATAGTGTACAGAACTTATTTTAATTATCTTAGAAAGTAATCAAATTGAAAAAGAGTCGTAGCCGTATCGGCCACAACCATTCCAAATTCGCCTAGGTATTTCTATAATCCATAATTCATTCGCTACCCACCCTGACAACACCCCGATAAATGGGTAATTAATTGGAATATGGCAACGATGCCGCCAATTGGGCGGATTAAAATTTAACAAACGCGCAGTAATTAGGAAAATTAGAGGTATAAGCTTACGCGCTTTTTGGGAAATTGAGGTTGATAGCCCTGGCTTTGTTTAAGTACAGACATTTATGATGTTAATTAGGAGTGTTTTATGAATAATTGAAACATTTGTAAGGTATGATATGTTTTAATTAATAGGTATGTACGGGAAAGGAAGATAACGTGATAAATGTAAAAATAATGTTACCTATACGTAAAATATCTCGTGAAATTCTAATCTGATTATCCAAGAGATGCCTTGAATGAAATTATTTTAAATTAAAATAATCAGTGACATGAAAATTGAATTTTTCCGTTCCAAATTCGTAGATATCGTTTCATTTTCAAGAAATGTTCAGCATTAAAATTTAAATAAATTCAAACGAGCTACCAGGATAGCATAAACGGAAAGAGTACGTATAGATTAAGTACTCCGCTGAGGGAATTCACCGAGAGTCGTCGCTTCCAAATTTATTCTGTAGCGATGCTAATGAGTTGATTCTAGCTCTGGCTTGTCATGTTCCCCTGGTACACCTGGCAAATTGTTGTACTCAGTTTAATACACTTTACTGGACTTATCCCGTAGGGTTTTAAAAACATTTTATTTAATTTTTCGAGACAATATCACAATTAATCTAGAAATCGATACCAATATAGGTACTGTATGCCAATCGATTGCTTAAAACGAGCGAAATAACCCTACCCAAGCAAACGAGCGAAATAACCCTACCCTACCAATTAGGGTATCGGAGCTATAGGCTAACACAAAGCAGTCATTTAAAATCAGACATGCTGTTGATTGTACTAATAATGACACTACTTGTATAATGTAAAAGGTATCGTTAGCCGTCTCCTTTGATTCGTGTTGAATATTTTATTAATTTCTGAATCTTGATTTAAAGCAACAGAATAAAGTTTAATAAAATTACCTGTCTAGAATCAAATCAATGCAGGTTGTAGGTATACCAGCAAGGTATACAACCTCCGCGGAACCAACATTTATTAAAGTATCTTGGGGTAAAAAATATTTTGAAATGAAAACTTTTAAACATTATTTACATTTTCGTGTCTGATTCGGAGTGCAAAGAGCGTCGCCAAACAAAAGACGATCGTAATTATTATTAGAAAAAGAAATGTTGGTTCCGCGGAGGTTGCATACCTTACTGGTATAACAACCTGCCGTAACCATACATAACCTTTTTTTTAGTACCTATGACGTGTATATTTTTCATACAAAGTCAACACGAAGGATGTAAATAAGCAGCAGCGTTGGCTGTCGGCGACAGCTGCCTTCGCCTTCGATCCCGAGAAAATTGCTTGTCGACCCGGTGGCTCGCAAACAGTTCCCTGTTTGTCTTTTTCATCCTTTTAAAAGGAGAGAAGAGGTTTTCAATTTATGAGTTAACGAAAATATTTACATATAATATTTAATAAATTATTTACTAACAATACTATAAAAAGACTTATAAACTTACACAATATAGGATGTTATTGATCTGAAATAAAAATAGTGACTATTTGCCTCACTAGATGGCGTTGATGAAAAGAGAACTGTCAAAATTGGCTTTTAAAAATAAACGGCCTGTACCAAAGAGGAAAGTAAGCGCTCGCTGGCTGACATCTACCCAAAGAGAAACATTATAGGGTTACATCTGCCTGCCTACCTGAGTACTGTTCGAAGCTTAGTAAAAAAAATATTGACACATACATTTTTATCAACGCCATCTATCGAGCCTACAGTTACAAAAACCACATAGTACCTACCTATCCAAAAACATTTAATTTTAACAAAAAGCTGAGCTTCGCATCGATCAATCGCGACTCGGAACAAAACCGATTAATCGTCACATCAACCGATTCGATTTCTCGATGATGGAAACAATTTGATTAAACGTGTTTCGCTTTTAGATGATGAATTTTAATCGAATTTTTGCCTTTTATGTGTTATGTGACTCACATAAAAATATTTTATTTCCAATAACTGACACAAATATCAATACTACCTACCTAATTAATAGTTGCATTGCGCGTTTTTTCAATGGTAATTTAACAGCTTTACTTTCCTTTTTTCAAATAATAATTTATATATAAGTAGTTAGATCTGGACAAGTCTACCAATAGTTTTAGTCCTAACTAAACTAAGCAAAACATGAATACCTAACGGAAAGAAAAACAATAATAAGTCAATTCAAATTCTCATGTTTTTTTTGCTTATTTTACACGTAGGCTTATAATATCCTAGATAACACGCTTCACGGCACGAAAAATATGAGGCATCGACTGACTAAACAAAAAGCGGTTTGGAATTTCTAAATTCAAATCCCCGCAGGAATGATATCTGGATACAAATTACTATTCTTTCCAAATTCAACTTTAAGTAGTAAGAAACAAAGAAGAGAATACTTTGTACAAAATAAGCGCCCAGCTTGAAAGTGAGGCGTTATTTCGAGGTGCCATTTTTGAGACTCTGACCAGACATCTAGCTAGGGTATTCTTGATTGAAGGTTGATGAAAATGCTTATTATGTGAGATTATTAAATTTGACTAAATAATATATTTTTTTTATTATTATTATTATTTTACTTTTAAAAAGTAATGTACACAGTTTTGTAGCTTGTCTCGCAAAACCTAAGATCAGGTTTGTCTGCGAGTAGATACATAAATTAATCTAATTTAAGTAGGTATTATATAAATTAACGAATTATTTGATTATAGCAATTTATAGACACTTGACTGTCAAAAATCAATGGATTTTAACAGATAAATATCGATAACATCGCTATCGACACGTAACATCCCTAATAGGTCCTATATCCAATCCACAGCTAGCAATAACGATAGTTATGTCAGAATATATTGACGCGACGGCTAACACCTGCCTGCTTATGTAATACACAGGTTTTTATGGAATATTGTGAGTTTGGTCCACCTACATTATGTGTACTTACTGATGTTGATAATAGCAGGAATATTATGAATATTGGTATACAGAAAATAGTAGGTAGGTACTAATTGTTTTTTCAGTAATATTATCAACAAGCGGCCGCCCACGACTTCGTCTGCGTGGACAGTTTTTTGATATCCCTCGGAAACCGTACATTTTTTCTGAATGAAAGGTACCCTATTTTTCTGTACCCCTGACAACGTGTATGCAAAATTTCATGATGATCGGTTCAGTAGTTAAGATGTGAGGCGTAACAAACAAACAAACTGACTTTTGCGTTTATAATATTGTCAGGATTGCAAATAGTACCTGTACGTTGAAATCCAGAGCATATCACAGGGGTAGAGGAGGAGTAATATTTAAAAAATTCTTTCAAATACATTTTTTTGATATAATACATCACCAACTGTGACGTAACAAGTCGGAAGGTATCTTCCTATTCTATCCTATCCCCACCATAAGAGTCAATGAGATGTTTATTCCGCGCTCTAGAATGATGAGACCACAGACGCATATTTTAAATATAGAACATCATAAAGGTACGCGCCCACGACACGCATGAGCGCTGATCAAACGAAATTAACCGGCGGAGCGTGCGCGAGGCGAGAACAGCCCAGCGAACACGCTGCCTCAAGTGTGTTGAAGGGGCCTTATTTTATATTTTTTCATCTATTCGAAAAAGGAATTTACGGCAAAGGCATTTTTAGTTTGCAGCCAAGAGATAAAGTCTGCGTGTACCTTTTTCCAGTTTTAAAGAGATCAAAGGAAGATTTCTTCTTTAAATATTATTGTTATAAGATTATTAATTAGGATGGTAACAAAACTTATATAGGTAGGAACTTACTTAAAGTTGTAAATTATTATTCAGTATTGGCTTCACTGCAGTACGGCAGTACTTTTAAAATAACTTTTATACTTTAGTTCTTAATGCCGTATAGTTATTTGTTTATATAGCGTTCCCGCCGACAAGCGCTTTTTTGTAGCTACGATTATCGCGGCGTTTATCGCCCGCGAAATGACACGACAAAGGTTTTACTTAGCCAGGTACATAAAAGCGCCGCGATTATCGCAGCTACAAAAAGTCGCTCGTGGGCGTTTACGTATTGAACTCCATATTATGTTCTATTCTCGGCACCAAAAAAATCGCTCAGCGATTAATCGCTCGTGGGCGTTAAGCCTTAGTTGCCTGTCAAATGTTCTAAACCCTTTTTCAGGTCGTACACTAAACTCTAAAGTTTTGTAGCTGTAAAATACTTGACAGACTTACGGCCATTTCAGAACTGACAGACTTATGTAAACTCTCTCTACTTAACTATTTGAAGGGCTAAATGATGCCACGCCACGGGTCTCGTACTGATGTCACATGACGTAAATATAACCTTAAAATGTTGACCGGAAGTGAAGGATTTTCTCAAGCTTCCGGCCAATTACATTTGCGATAATCTTCTGATCCTCGCTCTGCACAACATTTCCGACCGTGTGCAAACGTAGTGATTATTTCCTCTGTGCGTGTGCCATGCATCATCGTGATGTCATATGACGTAGGCAATATTGTCGCGGGCTTACGGACTAAAATAACAATAATTGTTATTTAAATAACAAAAGATAATATGATAAGGTTCCCCTTTGACCTAGATTTATGAAATATATATAAACAAAGTACAAATTAGGAAAAGCCAAGTAGGAAAAACATTTTCTAGTCATATGACATAAAAATTACCAAGTACAGAACCCCCTACTAACTTCATAATTAACTACGTAGCTACATCTTGGTACTAAAAACACATAAAATATTTTAGTTTAAAAAAAATACATTACATAGGTACCACAAAATGCCAGAATCAAGAAATATCAGCAGCTGTTTATTTATACACTTTTTTGCGTTACGATTTCCGACCCAGTGGGTATGAAGGAGATAAGTTTTATGCGTCCTGTGGTTTTTGACGTTGATATTTAAAATGAAAAAACTTTACATAAAAACAACATCGATTAGTCATACTTTTGAGCTTTTAAGTACGATCCGTCTGTGTGATCCATCTAAGTACTTACACCCGTTTATAATACTGTGTCTTTCACTACGTATAATAGCACCGTACAGCAGTTATGTTAGTTTTTTTATAACGCCACCATGGGCTGACAAGACAAATCTAACTATATCTTAATCATAGAAATCCTTTCAGCCGTTTGAAAGATATGAGGTAATAACAAAATATTACATACAAACAAACTTACAAGATACGCGCGAAAAACATAACCCCTTTTGCAGTCGGGTAAAAAGGCGATCGTTGGGTACCTACTTACTGAAACTTTTATTTGTTTAGAGTCCTACTTAATTCCCTACTTAATTAATTTCGTTTATAGTTACGTACATGTAGTTTATATATTCATCAAAAGAAATTGGCAACTCTAGTTTGAATCTGTAACAAAAAAAAAATGGTGGACGAATTTCAAAAGTATACTGTAACATTGTAACTGCATTTTCAACACACTTACTCGTAAAGTGAGCCCTAATACATCGCTTTTAGGGCCATAAACCGAGCTATAACAAACGCGTGCAATAATATATAAAACACTAGTTCGTAATAGAATTAACCCTACAAAGTTATATTAGTACCTTACTGCAAGTTCTATGCGAGTAAACAGAACATTCCTAATTTAGCCGGGTAATACAGTTATTTTTTTTTGACAACAAAGAGGTTTTATCCTGCTGAAAATTCATACACATTTTTGGAATAAATAAATGTGTAAGTCCTTAATTAAGTCAAATAAATATATAATTATTATCAAATTATTCATAATTCACAATATTTTGTTATAAAATATTAAAATATTTGCATTTTGTCACTTAAAATTATAATTTTGAAGTATTAGTAGTAGGCTGTATGCTCCTCACCCCTTTGTTCGCAAAATATTCTTGCGTTGGGCGTGTGAAAAAAAAACAAAAAAAAACATACGCTCCTTTTCCCATAATTATCATATTTTGTTTTTGCCATATTTGTTGCTGTGTGATAAATTACTTTGTTTTTTCCTCGCAAATGTGTTGAAAAACGTCGTATGAAACTCGTGAGCTCTTGCTTATTGCACACTGGGCTGAGTTACGCCCTCACCTGCGGCTCGGGCTGCAACCTACAGCCTTGTGCGCAATGAGCAACCTAAGCTAACTTGTCTCATAATGTACTATTACAACACACTTTTGAAATTCGGGTAACCTAATCTGGTACAGTGTTACAACACGACCTTTTTTCATCCTGTCTTATTAAATCTACAGAGTATTAAGCTTACAGATAAAATACACGATAAATACTTATCCAATGGAATGGATTAATCTATTCAATAACTCCAAAGGCTTTCCGGGATTTTATCAAGTATTACTTGATTCGGTGCTTGAAACCGTCTCTTTGAGATCGGTAAAGGTTTTAAATACTTAAGTACGTGCTTAATGTCCTTACTCAGTGTTTGGCGTTGTTGATTTCGTGTATAACCGTTTTTTATAAAGAATTTTATGAGTATGTAACCACACTGCATGGATTTCGTACATTTACTCCTTTGTCCACACTGGCTGTTTTTTTTTTGCTCATCAAAAACCGAATTCCATTTTTTATATTTAGACTACAGTTTTTTTTTCTCCAAATGTCCAAGATCTCTTTACATCATAAATAAATACCATAACCGCGTAGCACCGTAGCACGCGCACTCACGTTTTGCATTGCCCAGGGGCCTAATCGCGCTAACTTTCAACGATAAAACCAAAGCTAAATCGTTACCGTTTCAGTTTCGTTTACAGAAAAATACTCGCTTAGTTTTGTTAAAATTGTTGAATACTCTGCCTAAGGAGTCTAGGATTACAATCTGGGACAATTTAAGTGAAAATTATGAAGCTAAACCAAAGATTTTTAGGTTAATATAACCTTAATGACAACGTAACGTTTTTGGTTTTAACGTTCAGAATTACCGCGATTGGGCTCCAGATGTTGAGCACGCTACGAACTTTCGTAGAGCGCACTGTGCTACGACCAAGAATCTTATATATTCATATTCTGCTACGACCTACGACGTGCTATGTCCGTCCATGTCGATCTGACTGAATATTTATGGAGCTTTTTTTTGTACCAGTGTATCTCTTAGATCTAGTAGGTAAAAAATTTCAAAACAGGGGTAATAAATAGTAGAAAATCCAAGCTATTTTTTACCACCTAAAGATATAAAAAAATCATCAATGGTCGTGGCAGGAAGAACAACACGCTCGATACACTGTATTGAGTTAATTACAGCAAACAAATACCAGGGCATCAGAAAATGAGAGGAGTATATTATTCTATTAGCATTCTCGAGCTTCGCCGAGTGTAGCCCGCTCAGTTTGTTAATTATGCGAACCCTGCCACATTCCTGCTCTCCTGTTATTCCAAGAAGTTTTAGTTTAAAAAATATATTATGATAAAAATGTTCTCGTAGCTTTTTGCTTTGATGTAGGTACTGTAAATTTTTGTTAGTTTCAAGAATTACATGCTCAAATATTAAAAACTAGCTAGTATAGCAGATCGTCGGAATGATCGATTTTGGTGGTCCCGCGTTCTACCTCCGGCTGAATCAATTTATCAAATCAACTTTTCTAAATTGTTTCAGATCTGGTTGTTTGTGTACCACCATTGTTTCTGATTTCCATAACACAAATGCTTTAGCTACTTGCTTATTTATGTATGTAGGCATAGAAAAAAAACCCAAGCAAGAAGGTATTATTTTGCCACCTCAATGTAATAACCGTTGCCCCGTGGGCCTTTGTGAAAAAGTATTGTTGGAAGGAAATAACTCTCGAGGGTATGCATTAGTATTATGGCATTTCATTTGAAACCTCTTTACTTTTTTCATTTTATTACTTTTTTTTCGCCAAGCTTCCGGAAAGGTTTTGTTCAAAGGTAGAAATAAGTTTTATTAAATGAGTCTAGATGATCGAAGATGGTGATATAATTCAGTATTTTATATCTCAAGGACTGATTCTTTAATCCTCCTTATAACATATATCAGTCAGTTTAATTACTAACCAAAAAAAAATTAAGCCAAATACCTATTGACACACAAAATATATGACAAACATTTTCGTACAATATCGATATCAAACGAAAAGCTCTATCTAGCCATTGAAAAATTATCCCTAAATTAAGATTGACACTGTGAATAACATCGATATTCATGAGACTAGAAGAAGAAAAAAGCAGTACTTATTTTTATTTGGGTAGGTAAGTATCTAGGTAATTGATTTTTTTATTTACTTTAAGTAGGTATATTGTTACATTTCAGAACTTGTCATACTTAAATTTAACCAGAGTTCAATTTTTTTTAATGGAGGAGTTTAACTTTTTTGCTATTTCAGGGTTGTTTCCATTTAGAAAGTTATTCATAATAAACATCTCTACAAATGAACACCTTGTGTGCTTACAACAATATGATGATTTTAACTGCGTCGATCAAATTGACTTTTTGTTTTTCAGATCATTTTGACTACTCTAGACGCTCATATTAATTTGACGCTGACTGTTATTTACCTCTCTCCTAAGCAGTCATAATTTTACTTCACCCCCAACCCAACATACCTACTTATAAAATTATTCACACTTTGACAATTTTCAATCGTCTCCTACTTTAAACGGAAATACCCCCCTATTTGAGGGGGGGGGTGAACGTACTCTAAGATAAATGTGCAAATGTGTGCCGACTAATATTGACTGTAGTCATTACGAACATGTTTGCTGAAGGAGTGAACTTATGTATAACAATATTTATTAAATCTACTGGTGTTTCTGAATACTTCGTTTATTAAGTAGAAACACAGAGCATTTGATTTGAAACTCAATCATAACGTTCGTAGTAATAACATTAATTACATTTGATATCAAAATGCCTAATTAGCACTCAACTCTTGAAAATGTGTTAAATTAAAGTTAAAAATTCATGAAATGGGCAAAATATAAAAAGCTGGCAGCGATGCCACGACATTTTTCGTTTTATAATTTAACTATAATACACTATAAACTATGCTAAAAATTATTTTGGAATGACGAAAAAACAAAAGTAGTTAAAAAGATTAAAAAAATGTTTTATAAAATCACGACGATTCGCGACGAAGAAAGACAAGCTGAAAACAAAGATTTATATCGTAAACAATCTTTGCCTGAAAAGAGAAAACAAGTTTCGTTATAGAAGCAAACACAAATCACAAAACGAAGAAAAACAGAACTTATTTTATCGTTTCAGAAATGTTTTTGCAGTAGTGTTTTTGTTTTAAAAATATTTTGTTGTTGTCATTTGTTTCGTTAGTGCATCTGGTTTACTACGTCTCTGTAGATCGTTAGTGTCGTTAGCATCGACAACTTGGTGTTCCATATTCGATAGTACACGATGTTCCACTGGGTCTTGTTGATAGCAGAGAAACTATGTCGAGCGCTCACTCACAGCTTTTAGAGCGCTTAACGCTGCAAGTACAGCCTCCCTGTTTCATTTGAGCGTTTTATATCAAGGCTTTATTTTATAGACGTGCTCTTAAAGCTATACTTACGTCGCAATTGCGAGAATAACAGTGCTCTTGGGAGGGAAAAAACACTCATTTGTTGATACTTTTTTTCTTTTTACTTTAGTATCCTTGCATAAGTCTTGTGGGGTATTTACATGGGCGACTAAACCCGCACGCACAACTTTCGCCGCACGGCGAAAATCGACCGTGTAACTGGCAATTCGGCCTAGGCCGCAGGCGACTGAACAAAATTAGCTGATCCGGTGGCCAAAACTGGAACTACGTTATTACCTACATATGACACATGACAGCGACGCCATCACCTGGGCCCTATTCAATAAAACTTACAATTTACAATAACAGGTGACAGGTGACAACTTTACAAGTTTCTGTTTAATAAAAAGTACAAGTTACAAATTTGCAATGGTGGAAAATTTTGATATTTGTCGAATTATACTTACAATTTTACATATTTCTGTTCAATAAACATTTTCCTGTTGTCATTTAAACAGGTGACAATTTACAAATTTGTAGGAAAAACTGCTTTATTGAACGCATCATTGTATTTACAAGTTTACTTATTTGTAGAATTGTAATACATTTCTGACAGGTGACCTCACCCTCGGTAAAATTTTATAGCTCGGCATTATTGTTTTTGTTTTAGCTGTTTTTTTTTACCAAAATCAAATAGTGAGAGTACTGATAACGATGAAATCGTGCTAATCGAACGACAAAGAAAAATATTTAAAAACATAATATGTTTTCTTTTGATGTGACTGATTTCACATTTAATGAGAAGTTTAGGGTAAGCAAGGCAACTATCGATTATTTTAAAATTCTAAGATATTCTATCCTCCTTTCCTGAATCTTCAACAAAAATTTACAAATTTATGTAATTTGTAAATTACAACTACAAATTTGTAGATACAATGTTGTCATCGAAATCTACAAGCGTTTTCTACATAATATGTAAGCGATTATTAAACAGCACTTATAAGATTTTACTTGTAAAATTCTTACATAATGTAAGGTTTATTGAACAGCACTTGTCACACAACTTGACAAATATGTCACTTATTGACAGTAGGATTGTAAGTTTTATTGAATAGGGCCCTGCGCTCAATTTTAGAAGCAACTTGCTAGTCACACAGGTGACTAAAATCGACCCCTGTAAATAGCCCATCCATTAACGAACGAACTAAGTCGAATTGTAAGACTATTTTTGGATTGGGAAAAATGACGGCAATTCTTTTCCTGTCGACCAATAATTATTATTCGTTACTATTTGGAGCGCAAAGCAAGTATTTTTCTACCTAAGCGTAATTTCCTTATTCCTGAAAGATTTCATGTACATTATCAGCTGTTTTCCTCTTCCTCTCCATTCGTCAATAATCTATGATGCCAAAGACTTAAAAACTAAACACCTATTAAATTGATCAAGAGATTACCTACAGTCTAGCATCATCGTCATAAAGTTACTCAAAAAATATTTATAAATAAATTGATAACTACACTTCTCTACTGCATGTTTCGTAATAAGCCGCAATGTTTTTATTTGTATGGAAAACTGCAAAGTACCTACAACCCTAGATGTAAATAGACTAAGTATTGTTTTCGATAAGCAAAACACACATTTATTTGGTCTAAGGTTGCAACGAAACTTTTTGTGGTGGTTTTTGGGGGTTATAATAATTTTCAATGCGGTTTTCTACGACATATAAAAAAGGGTTTGCATACCATGGTACCCTATCTACTGTATTCGGCTTCAAGTTTTTTGTAACACGTTGCATAAGGGAGGTCTTCGTGAGCTATTTACTCACCATATAAAGCATTTTCACACAAAGAGTAAAAACATGGTCATTTTCGTTTCAGCATTTTATTGTAAAGAAGCATTCTTATAGCGTTTACCTGCGGTTATTTATACCTCAATTTCGCTCCAGAGAGCACTTACCGAGTAAACGAAATGCATGGTGCATTGGTAAACGATAAATCGAAACCAAGCTTTATATACACGGTCGATGAGAACGACTTGTTTTATTTAGTCTTGGTCTCATTTTATGTTTATTAGCAATAGTTCACATAAAAATTCTGGTGTTAAACTAAATTCAATTGTTTTATTTCGATTTTAGCTCTCATGCCTGACAAAAGCTTTTCTGGAAAATACATGTTCTCTGCAAGGTACTAAGTAACTAGTGGCTCTGTGAGCTGTAGACCTCGCGCGTCAATGTTCACCCCTTAAGGGCCGTACAACGTCAAATACACATAATTTCACACAGTATTACTTGATAAATTGTACTCAAAAAAATTAAGTAGAAAGTAGATTACAGTATTCAGTTCTTTATGTGATTGACAGAAACATGATAGGATGCTGACCGATTTGTTTGGTCCGCCAGTCTGTTAAGTCTTTTTTCCTCCTCGATCCGCAGAAGAAGCAGTTTCATAGTCCGGTTGAGAAATGCAACCCGTAGGGGAGAACAGACAGCTGGAATATTTAGATTATGCCGTACAGTTTAAACATTGAATAAATTGAAAACAGCCTTTAGCGAAAACTGTACAACTCCCCTGGCAACACTGACCGGACATTGCCGCCCGGCTGCCGTCCGGCGCCGTCCGGGTGAAATACTGCGTTGGATTCTCGACAGGAAATTGCACTTTTGCAATAACTCTTGCTGTTAAATAACACTCTTTGTTTGCAAGAATCTATCGTTTAAAATGAAAGAAATACTTATTAAAGTATAACAGTTGGTATTAAGCCTCACTTAATAAGATACCTAAGCCATAAAATGATACCATTAAACAATTAAGCTTTACCACCACGCAGTCTTATCTAATTTCCTACTTACAGCTTTTATCTCTATTTACATCAGGTAATTTTTTCCAATTATAGGTACAGATAGGGACCATCAAACTGAACAACTTTTTACTATGGAACAAACTCAGAATTTGTTAAAAAAAATATATCAAGTAATACATTTTGATATTTTCGTTATTAATTTTTGTATGAAACAGCTGATTTTTATTTTGGCATTAGTGTTTTTTTGTAACACGTATATTTCATGTTTTTGTTCTCAATAAACAACATGTAGAAACTTTAAAGGTATTATGTTTGGATTGAACAGAATATATCACGTCTAAAACATCTCGCGTAGTCCTTGACCCGTAAATGGGAATATCTGAAGTCGAATCGATAGACCATATTCGTCGCAAACTCGATTTATTTTGGTATAGCCCAGGGGCGGATTTGAAGGAGAAAGTTTCTTAGAAAATCAAAAGTTGTAACAGTGATTCTTTTATGATCTAACAATAACTGGTGTAACAAGACACTCAACGAAGCCGAAGTCCACGCATCACGCCTATCATCAGGATCATTTTTGTCTTTTGGACTATACCTGGGAAACCAATAGCTACGAAGTTATTGACGGCCAAAGTAAAAAAATTTTTTTCAAAATTTTTATGAAATCTTATTTTATTCGTTATTTCCTAACTTTTGTCTACAGAAACATTATCAAAATTGTATGTATTTCGTAACAAACAATGTCTTCAAAACGTCATCACTCAATGTATTTCATGAGGACTCACATAAACGTAGCCTTTCAACTCGGCCGCACGCAGCTGTGTAGCATTCACTCGCAGGCGCGGTCTTTTGTACGCGTTACATTGCATTGCATGGTATGGTAACGTATGCAATGCTTATTTAACACCAAAAATTAAAATCGTTTCCCACCAATATTTTTTAATAGAAATGGTCCTGATGATGGGCAGAATACGTAGACTTCGCCTTCGTTGAGGGTCTTGTTACACCCGGTATATTTCAACATAGGTACGATCACTCATCACGTGCATATTGAATGTTGTAAATGACGCATGGCTAAATTTTAATGTCATTTAGACCAATGCTGGATCAACATACTTTTTTAAAAATGCTAGGCTGTTAATTGAAAGGCTAACTGAAAAAACCTAAATTGCATATAATGTATAATAAAAAAATTACTTTTCACTCCTCTTGCTCAAAAAGTGCGTCATTGTAACGTACAAGAGTCGAGATAAAATAGCATAATAAGCCCTAGGGGATAAAGTTTTTTCTTTTTTAATGTTTGTCTATTACCAATGAGCGTACTAAAACGAAAAAGTCTTTATTCATAATCACGAATAAAAACTCGCTCGACTTAATACTGGGGGTCTATTACGAAAAGTTTAATGCGATACACGCGGCTGCGTCCGTGCTTCGTTCTGATTGATTCCTATTACAAAGCACTTGCGTATGCGATATTGCAAAGTGATTACGTAAATTTGACAGTTTCTCTCTAGTGGATCCGCCATTATTCGTTCAATAGACTATGGACTACGATAGCTACATTGAAAATATTTGTAATAACTATAACCGACGAATTGCGGACGACTATCGTGACCAAGTTTCGTAATAGGCCCCCAGTTTCTCATTCTTATTTTTGAAAATGGAACTAAAAGCATCTCTTCGGTGAAATCATAGACTTATTTATACTCTGTGTACAGAGTGAATCGTAGAATGCGTGTTTGTGTAGTTTAGCTGCTACAGCAGAAATTAAAAAAAGGTACCATGGCGCGAAATCTTTAGATTTTTTTTATAATTACAAACTGATTGAATTGTGTGACTGTAATAGGAAAGAAATAATTTTAATCTTCTGCCGTCAAGCACAAATCTTTTATTTAAATATTGTACAAAAAGTTTATGAAGTGGAGGATAGAAAAACGAGTGGATTCGTTTACGGAAGTAAGTAGGTATAAACTATTTAATATTGTATTTTATTTTCTCGCAATCGTAGTGAAAAGTATAGTGTAACACACGACGCTAAAACCCATTGTAACTCGGTTTCTATTTATTCCCTCGCTAAAGCTCGGGAATAAAAATACCTTGTATGCAATGGGTAATTTTAGCGTCTTGTATAACAATCTACTATTATGCCCCATGAAAGTCTCCTTCTCTGTGCTGAAAAAAATATACCTACAATGCAAAACCTTTGTTGTATAAGGTGTAAAATATCGGCCCCATTATACCTCCCTGTGGCAGTAACATGACGCGCGGCGCGGTACCAATCTAATAAAATATGATCCCATGTCACTGCTCCGTTACCAAAGATCGGTCACATGTACGGGATATTCAAATTGGCTCAACCACCGTTGGGGTTTCGTGCTCAGAATTTATTGTGCGACATCTTGGTGAGTAATATTCAAAACTTCAAAATCGTTTATTATGAGAATTATGTGAGTTTGGGGCCGATTCTCGCGTACTGCGGCATATCTCGTAATCACAAATCTCTATTAAATATGTCACTAAAATCTCTATTCCAGACAAAAATCTTATTCTCAGCTATTTCCGACATAACAAGTCGGATGATTTTGCCAACCTCTATGATTTCTTGACTTTTTCGAGATATCTAGAATTCGACATTATGGTTAAACTCCTCTTGTGAATGTCGATGAAGCTACGCCATCGGTTCGCGTACGGAAGTTTCCAAATTTTCTCGGTACCAACAAAAGTAATCAGTGAACTTAGTCCAAGAATTTTGTATCCTCGCTGACCCTAAACTAATGGATGAGTGTTACCAATTGGGTGATTGCTAAGTAATTTATTCAGGACAATATTATTGAGCTTCGAGTCCGAGGCACAGAGTATATAGCTAGGGGTTATTAAACGCAAAACAAACTAGCTAGTAGGAAATCATTTTGCGATATGTCGGCGAATAGTAGTCGTATAAACATAAGTACCTACATATCCTTAGTACTTTTATCTATTGTTGTTTGTGTAATAATGTTATTGTTTTGTATTTGTTTTTACTATCTTATTACTAATTGGATTGACTCCTTCTGTAAATATTATCTCTTTTTGCTATAAGTCAACAGTGTTGTTTGATTTTCTGCTCTCTTTTTTTCTATTTAACTTGATTTAGTTAAAGTAGGTAATTGATATCCAACGTTGAATCTTATTAAGTATATATATATATATATATATATATATCAAATTCAAATCTTTGAAGTTTTCAAGTTTACGTGCAAACAGATAACGTTTCTCTTAAGGGAACCGTGAGAGTTTTGGGAAACGAGCCTGTTCTATTCCCGTCACGTACCAAACGGTATAGAAATAACTTTGGGTATAAACGTTTGGTTTTATTTCTGGTATCGTAGGGTAGGGGTGGTAATCGATAGATACTCGTAGTTATCGATAAATTAATATTAATATGGATCTGGAAAAAAAATAACTGAGAAAGATGAGTAAGTATTCAGAAATACTTATTCGTATAATATTTATCATTGTAAGTAATGCATAAGTGTAAGTAATGTCGCAGCTATTAGCGCCCACCTCGAACTTATAGAATTATAGCAGTTAAACACAAAAATAAATTTGTTGAATCTAGAAGGAACTTACTATGTAAAACAATTTTGCACACAACAATATTGCTTTTTAAATTTCGCCACCGCATAACAAAACATCGCAAGATAAGAAATTAAAAAATAATTTTCTCTGCTTCAATAAAGTATTGTTTGTTCAAAGAACCAATGCTCCATCTGACGTTGATTGATTGATCGGCGCAAATTCCCAAATATCCGTCATCCGAAAACGATTCTTAGCGAAACGAGAGCGAATTCAATTATATATCAATACAATTCAAATTCGAAAATAATGTTGATGTATCATTCATCCAATTGGAATTAAATCAGTTTTCATTTGCAGTTTTATTTCTGAATTTTTGATAATCTATTTTTGTGGGTACAGTCGCCGTCAGGTATATTTTAGCAGACATGGTGACCAAATAAATACTTCTGAACAGTTTAAAATTCCTTTTATGTGTGTATAGAAATAATTATTGACATGCATCTGAGGCCGTACTCTGAGCTCTTACAGCAATTACCTCAAGGTAATGTTGTTATAGGGACAGAGCTATACATCGCGTAGCGCCATCTCATTTACAACATTGCTTCTGTTCGCGCGCAACAACTACGACGGCGGCCGACGCACGACGGCAGGACCCGAGGGGAAGGAGCGGCGGGGGGCAGCCATCTTGCTTGCCACCCATCTCTCGCGCAGACGACGACGCGACCATACCAATTTTTTTGATTTTCTTACATTTTCATGCAAAAATTGTATTTGCTGTAATAAATCATCATTTCAATCTCAAAATAAAATTCATCATTGAATTCGCCCTGCCCGACCTGTTAGACGACTACATCCATCAACATCTGATCCTTCTCTCCGGATCATCCCGAGGGAACCAGCGTCAAAGACGGTACCGGGAGCATCGAGTGGTCGGGCAAATCATCCCCTCATCACCCCCTTTCCCAACGCTTTTATTCTTGTGCTAACGTTTGTGTAAATTTCTAGTGACCCGTGGCCCGCGCATACCCGCATCTATTGTGCACCGCGACTTCGAGAACCTTCTGGAACTGTAAGTACTTGCCTTTGTCTCACACAAACACACCAACATGACGAAAAGGAGGCAATCGTGTGTAGATACCGTAACTAATGAGGATATTATTCGCGATTTAGTTAAAAAGAGAAGTGTCATTAAGGGTAAATTTACATTATTCACGAAATACGTGCATTCTTTGAACGACCTTTCTTTAACCGAGCAGAATAAAGTAGAATTGAAAGAACGTTTTGATAGATCGCAAAGTTTGTTCGATCAGTTTTCTTCTATTCAAGATGAATTAGATTTAATCGTTTCCGAAAGTCAGGTAGAAAAGGAACTAACCGAGAGGGAATCCTTTGAAAATCAATTTTATTCACTTGTAACCAAATGTAAGTGTATTTTAAAAGATTCCGAGCCATCTCAAAGCGCATCGAGTAATAATAATCGATCTTCTATAAAACTACCCACCATTTCCTTGCCTAGCTTTGACGGTACTTACGATCAATGGCTCGAGTTTCGCGACACGTATTTATACGTTATTCATAATTGCAAAGACCTTGATAACGTACAGAAATTTCATTATTTGCGTTCAGTGTTAAGGGGTAGCGCATTGCAAGTGATAAAATCATTAGAATTTTCGTCCGATAATTATCTCACAGCCTGGGATTTATTGGAGAATAGATACAACAATAACCGTTTGTTAGTACATAATCATTGTAAAGCGTTGTTTTCTGCACCATCAGTTAGTAAGGAATCAGCATCCCAAATTCGCAAATTAATCGACACTATCTTGAGAAATATTCGCGCTCTCAAAACGTTAGGTGAGACTACCGATGCATGGGACACTTTAATTGTCTACATCATCGTCACAAAATTAGACTCGTCTACGGAACGGGAGTGGGAACTTCACAAAAGTTCAATCACGCATAGTAACGAAAAAATTTTATTATCAGATTTGATAAAGTTTCTCAAAGATAGGGCTGATGTGCTGGAGACAATTCAAGCATCCCAGAGCAAACACGTAGATCACGGTAGTACTAGGAAATCGTCGTCGTCGAATCATAGTAAACTCGCACACAGTAATGTTTCTACGCGAAAAGGTTTTAGTAAATCGTCCAATTCATCAAACTCATCAAAGCGTTTTACGTGTATTTTGTGCCAAGCGAATCACCCACTTTATGCATGTGAAGCTTTTCTTAATTTGTCTATAGGAGATAGATTTAAATACGTTAACGATAAAAATCTTTGTAGTAACTGCTTGCGCGGCGGCCATGCAATTAAAGATTGTTGGTTCGGTGCTTGCAAGCAATGTAATGAAAAGCACAATACATTATTACACAAAGAAAGTGTTGACTATGGTGCATCGTCATTATCGTCACCGGCCGTCGCACAAACCTCGCAGACGGAGTCACCGCGCGAGGCTAGTATAGATTCATCAAGCATACTTCATACTGCTTCGCATAAGGCTAGTAATTCGCTTTTGAAAAATAATAGTACTGAGTGTAATTCGCAAATATTGTCACAACATGTACTACTGTCAACTGCCTTAGTAGAAATTGCAGATAGAAATAACGAATATCACACATTTAGAGCACTTCTTGACAATGGGAGTCAGCATTGCTTTATTTCCGATTCACTATGCAAACAATTAAACGTTCCAATGATACAGTCCACTGTTCAAATCACAGGTGTAGGTAATTGTGTAACACAGTGCACACAATCATGTGAAATTCATTTAAGGTCTAAAACAAGTTCATACAACACGCGCATTAGTTGTTTTGTTTTGGATTGTGTTACGTCTAGGTTACCGTCACTAGAAAATACTCGTAATATTCAAATTCCGGAAAATATACAACTCGCAGATCCGAACTTTTATTTATCCAACGAAATACATTTGTTGATAGGCGCAGATATATTCTGGGGTCTTTTAAATAAAGGTTTAATTCGTTTACCAAGTGGTCCGTACCTACAAAATACGAAATTGGGTTGGGTCATTTCAGGTTCCGTGTATAATAATTCGCGCATTAGTAAAGTTCATTGTAATTTCTCACTAGACTCGCACCTTAGACGGTTTTGGGAGCTAGAAGAAATTCATTCGATTAACAAAGATAAATTATTATCGAAGTCAGAAAGTTTATGCGAAAAATCATTTAAAGAAACCACTACGCGTGACAATACGGGCCGTTTTTGCGTGCGCATTCCTTTGTCCGAGTCAGCTGACGCGCTAGGCGACTCATTCACTGCGGCCGAAAACAGGTTCCGGGCGCTCGAGCGCAAGTTAGATCGATGCACCGATGACTACAAACAAATGTATAGGGAATTCATGAGTGAATATTTGCGCTTAGGACACATGACTCGCGTTAGTGATTATAATTCGCCACATTATTTTTTACCACATCACGGGGTATTTAAAGCAGATAGTACTACCACAAAATTACGGGTTGTAGAAATTAATGATTTAACGGGCGCATTATCGTGGACACATGTCGCCGGTAAACAAAACCCGGCCGACTTATTATCGCGCGGAATGCATCTCGATCTTCTGTCCTCTTCCCGCCTATGGTGGAGCGGACCGTCATTTTTACACGAACCTAATGTCAATTGGGAACATAAAAGAGACAATAATATTTCATTAAATTGTGATCAGTTACCGGAACTGAATAAAAGTAGGGTGACCATGACAATTTTAAGTCCATCGGACACTTTTCCATTTAATCGATTTTCGTCTTACAATCGTTTAGTACGCACAACTGCTTATATTTTGCGCTTTATAAGCAACTGTCGTAATAAAAATTTAAAACGCTTTGGTCCGCTTCTTGTGGATGAATTGGATGATTCGACAAAAATATTAACGCGAATTTCGCAAAGACAATCGTTCTCTAACGTTTACGATGATTTAAAAAATAAACGTGTTGTTAATTTTCCACGGAATATTTCAAGTTTAAACATTTTTCTAGATGAACACAATTTAATTAGAGTGGGTGGTCGTTTATCCAACTCGGAGTCATTTACGTACGGAAAGAAACATCCATTGTTACTGTGCAGCAAACATAGCTTTACTAAACTGCTTTTCCGTCATCATCATCAAGCTTTACTTCATGCTGGGCCGCAGTTGCTCCTAGCCACAATAAGGGATAGTTGGTGGCCTCTGAGAGGGCGCGACCTCGCTAGGCAAACAGTACGTACTTGCATTAGATGCGCTCGCTTAAACGCTAAACCATACCAAGTTCAAATGGGTAATTTACCCATTGAACGAATCGAACAAGGTTACCAATTTATACGTTGTGGCGCCGACTACGCCGGACCAGTGTTCTATCTGAACCGCAAAGGAAAAGGCGCGAAATTAGAAAAATGTTACATTTGTTTATTCGTTTGTTTTAGTACTCGTGCAATCCACTTAGAATTGGTTACAAGTCTCACATCACAAGCATACATTCTTGCATTAAAAAGATTCCTCTCTCGACGTGGTAAACCTTCTGAAATATTTTCAGACAACGGAAGGACGTTCGTAGGGGCCGCGAAAGAATTTCATACATTTTTAAATAATAATGAATCGGATATTATTAATTTCGCCACTAACAATTCAATAAAGTTCACTTTTATACCTCCTTATTCGCCTCACTTTGGTGGTTTGTGGGAGGCAGGGGTCAAGTCATGTAAGTTCCATCTACGACGTGTTATAGGTAACGCCAACCTCACATACGAGGAGTTAAGCACAACGTTAGCACAAATAGAAGCAGTTCTTAACTCCAGACCCATATCACCTCTATCCTCAGATCCCAATGACTTAGTTCCTCTCTGTCCCGCTCATTTCCTAATTGGCCGACCGCTCACCGCGCCTGCCTGCCGAGACTTGACCGAGATAGCTACGCAACGACTCGTCCGCTACGACAGGGTGGAGCAGATGCGACAACACTTTTGGGCGAGATGGGCCAAGGAATACATCTCCGAGCTACAGAAGCGAACTAAGTGGCAAAAACACAAAGATTCATTAACTCCAAACACTTTAGTCTTGATAAAGGACGACAACTTGCCGCCCCTGAAATGGCGCCTCGGACGAGTACTACGGACCTACCCAGGGAAGGACGGCATCTCACGAGTTGCTAGTATCAAGACCGAGACCGGCGAGATTCAGCGGGCATTCTCACGCATATGTCCACTGCTGCCTGCCGCATAGCTACCCGCGGCTCATTCACACTTGCGCTGCGTTTTCATTGGAACCGGAACGGACGCTTCCAAGGCCGGGGGCATGTTCGCGCGCAACAACTACGACGGCGGCCGACGCACGACGGCAGGACCCGAGGGGAAGGAGCGGCGGGGGGCAGCCATCTTGCTTGCCACCCATCTCTCGCGCAGACGACGACGCGACCATACCTATTTTTTATTTTCTTACATTTTCATGCAAAAATTGTATTTGCTGTAATAAATCATCATTTCAATCTCAAAATAAAATTCATCATTGAATTCGCCCTGCCCGACCTGTTAGACGACTACATCCATCAACAGCTTCGATATTACTTTTGACAGTCATGGTAGGGGGCCTGCTCAGATATTAATGAAGTAGTGAATGTTCAGATAGATTATTGGTAACTTGTAGTGTATGGAACTTATTGACGTTTTAAACTGTTCAGAAGTATTTGCTCATCTTGTCTGCTACAAGCTACAATACATCTGACGGCGCCTGTACCACCTACGTAGGTTCACTAACTAAACCACACTATAGAAATTATTGGACTAAAATCTGCTAAAACATTGTTTTTTTTTTTTCATTGTTAGTTTCTATGGCTTGAATCGGCCAATTTGGCTTCAATTTGAGATTACCAACTAGCTTCGCCCGCGACTTCGTCCGGGTAAACATTCAGAGAATCTTTGAGTGGGATAAAAAGAATCCTATGATTTAATCCAGGCTATTGTCGCAAACATCCAAATTTATTGTTGAACTAGCGGCCGCCCGCGAATTCATCTGGATCGTGGAATATTTTTATGCTATACCTCGGGAACAATACTTTTTTTCGAGATGAAAGGTACCCTACCCTATGTCCTTCTATGTACCCCTGACAACGTTTATGTAAAATTTCATGATGATCGGTTTAATATTAATAGTTAAGACGTGAAGGCGTTCTACAAACAAACAAACGGACTTTTGTTTTTATAAAATAGCAAGAATAAAAAACATCCATAAACATTTGGGTAAACATCCAAACTTTCACATTATAGGATGTAGGATACAATTTTTGAAGCCTTTGCCCAACCAGCTAACAGTGGACATCGAGAACACAGCTGACAATGATGATGAAGAATAACTTTAGTTAGTAGGTACCAACTTACATTTTAATTGACAGCTACAGTAACCCCGATATATAAAAAAGGTAACAAGTTGGACGCAGCCAATTACAGACCCATAAGTTTAACCAGTGTAATATGCAAGCTTATGGAGAAGATTATAGTTAAACATATTAGAGATTTTCTTTCACAACATCAAGTGATTGGACACCAACAACATGGTTTCTGCCCACGTCGGTCCACAGTCTCAAATCTACTGGCATGTCTGTCTTCATGGACACAAAAATTTAACAATAATGAACCAATCGATGTAATTTATCTAGACTATGAAAAAGCATTTGATAAAGTTCCGGTGAACAGATTGTTGCAGAAGTTGGAATTTGTTGGAATACGGGGGAAACTCCTTGCATGGATTGGTGATTTTCTTCAGCATCGTAAACTACGTGTTAGAATTGGTAACACATTATCCGAAGAACGTGATATCTATAGTGGTGTTCCGCAAGGCTCAGTTCTCGGTCCGCTTCTATACATCATTTACACTTTTGACCTGCCACACTGCCTTGAATGTGAATCCAGTATCTTTGCGGACGATACTAAAATATTTGCCAATCCCGTTGTAGAATATGATCGACTCCAGAGTGACCTAAATAGGATTGAAGAGTGTTCTAAGACGTGGTTACTCACTCTGAACAACTCCAAATGCACCGTTCTACATGTTGGAAAAAAAAACCCACGCAAAACCTATAAGCTTGGCAACCGTGTTCTACAAGATGTTAAGACACAAACAGACTTGGGTGTTATTATCGCAGAAGATCTCAAGTGGGCCAACCACATACAAACTATCACGAAGAAAGCCAATAGTCTGGTCTATCTTGTCAGAAAGGCCTTTGGAATACTTACACCTGATATCATCATCATCATCATCATATCAGCCGCACGACACCCACTGCTGGGTATAGGCCTCCCCTAAGGATCTCCACGACGATCGGTCCTGCGCTGCCCGCATCCAGCGGCTTCCCACGACCTTCACCAGATCGTCGGTCCACCTTGTCGGGGGCCTACCCACGGAGCGCCGTCCGGTGCGCGGTCGCCATTCCAGAACCTTTCCGCCCCAACGGCCATCGGTTCTTCTCGCTATGTGTCCCGCCCATTGCCACTTCAGCTGAGGCCACATTCGAAACCTGGGCGGTGCTGCAGTCTCTCCAAAGGTGCCAAGTGGACTATAGGTATATCGAGGTGCTGAGGTACTTATACAAAAATGCCACCATGTCAATCCGAGTACAGAACCAGAGCACAAATCCTATCCAGCTGCAGCGTGGTGTGAGACAGGGAGACGTTATTTCTCCGAAACTGTTCACAGCTGCGTTGGAGGACATCTTTAAGCTCTTGGACTGGAAAGGACTCGGCATCAACATTAATGGCCAGTACCTAACACACCTTCGTTTTGCCGATGATATAGTCCTTATGGCTGAGACCATGGAAGACCTGAACACAATGCTCGAAGATCTCCGTAGTGTTTCCCAAAGAGTGGGTCTCAGGATGAACATGGATAAGACGAAAATTATGTCAAATGCCCATGTTGTACCCTCTCCAGTACATGTTGGGAACACTACACTTGAAGTTGTTGACCATTACGTATACCTAGGACAGGCAATCCAGTTAGGTAAGTCCAACTTCGAGAAAGAGATCTCTCGTCGAATCCAACTCGGGTGGGCAGCATTCGGGAAGCTTCGAAAAATCTTCGCGTCCGACTTACCTCAGTGTCTCAAGACGAAAGTCTATGAACAGTGTGTGTTGCCAGTGATGACTTACGGCAGTGAAACGTGGTCGCTAACTATGGGTCTCATAAGGAGGCTCAAGGTCACCCAGCGTGCAATGGAGAGAGCCATGCTCGGCGTTTCCCTGCGTGATCGAATCAGAAACGAAGAGATCCGCAGGAGAACTAAAGTAACCGACATCGCTCGAAGGATTGCTCAGCTGAAGTGGCAATGGGCGGGACACCTGATATGGTTACCCGGATATACAAGTCATTCATTAGACCCATTTTAGAATATTCCTTTCAAGTTTGGAATCCCTACTTTGTTAAAGACATAGACTTACTTGAACGTGTTCAAAGAAAGGTTACAAAAATACCGAGACAACTAAAGAACCTAGACTATGAGACGAGGTTGAAATATCTAAATCTTACCAGCTTGAAAGATCGTAGAGAAAGAGGAGACCTGATTGAGACTTTTAAGATACTAAATGGCCATTATGATATTCCAAACTTTGACAAGATGCTGACACGGAAAAGTAACGCCTACTTAAGAGGACCCAGCTTCAAACTTGTAAAAACAATATCCAACAACAACCCTCACAGGCACTTTTTGAGCAACAGAGTGGTCCAAGCGTGAAACAATTTGCCAGAACAATTAGTCTCAGCCAACAGCTTGAACCAATTTAAGAATAGATTGGACAAACACCAATTTAAATAAAGTAGAATAGAGCAAAGATTGCAGGATACAGGCACTATCAGTTGCAACAACTGCTCGCCTGTTTAATAATAATAATAATTGGGAGGTTGTCTTGTATTTATTTATTTTACAAAATAATAAGATTTTAACTCCTAACTAGAGATATTTTCGTCCCATTAGATACTAATTGTCTCAATATCGGCAAAAACTTAAACGAAGTTAATCAACTAAGAAACCTTCAAAATTATCTACTCAATCAGAAATAGTCAAGTAATTTGATTTAAACCGCTTTCGTGTTCAAGCGATTTGTCAGTGGAAAGGCATCGAACAATCGACCAATCACGGGAGCGTAGATGATAAATGACTACGGAACGATAAATAACTACAATACAACAACTACAATACTATAGGAAAACTAAACCTTAACGTGCCTGCCGAAGCAGGAACTCAAGATAATAATTTTTGGTCACCCATCCCATTACTGACCCTTGCGAAAGTTGCTTAACCTCCGCAATCACAGGGTCAGTACGAGAATACGGAACTGTAATTTCACTACGGGGCGCGGATTCAGAAGTAATTTTGCCAATACTGAATATACAAGGTGTTTGGTAAAAGCCTTATAAAGCCGAATATGGTAGGGCCATCAAACTGAACAACTTTTACTATGGGATCAACTCTGAAATCGCGAAAAAAATATCAACTGTTTCATACAAAAGTTAATAACGAAAATATCAAAATGTTGATTGTCTGATTTTTTTTTCGCGATTTTAGAGTTGGTCCCATAGAAAAAGTTGTTCAGTTTGATGGTCCCTATCTACCATATTCGGCTTTATAAGGCTTTTACCAAACACCTTGTAGGTAGTCCGGTTTGGCCCGAAATTACCTGTACGAATTGTCTACGCATTGCACCGAAAACCGCGATTTGTTTTGAGCGTCTCTTCTGTATTATTTTATGATAATATCCTCTTTCTTCTTAAAGCTTTACAGATGTAAAGTATTGACAAACACTGATATTGAAACATAAATTCTATACACGGCCCTTTTTACTTTATTCAAAATTTTAACCTATTAAAGGTTACAAGAGAGTTCAAAATCGATATAATCCCGGACCCCATTATAAACCCATTTCGTAGGGTTGCCAACCAAAATATTTCGTCTAAAAATTATTTGTGGCATTATAATGAGTTTCCGATAAAGTACGGGGAGTGTTGAATAACAAAGTTCGATTTGCGAAGTAAACAGTTTTCATCCTTTATGAAATTACTTGATACCAGGGCTTTGCTTGTTTTATCGAGAAGTATTGCAAAAATGTTTCCCAGCAGCCTATTAGACAAGATCATAATAATAATTGTGTTAAGAAAATGTTGGAAAATTCCTTATAGGTATTATTAAACACCGTTATTTTTTAAGTACCTATATCTAAAAATGAAATGGGGATTTCAGACCATGTAAATTAAAACCTTTAACTATGGGGCCTACCACGAAATCTCGAAAAAAAAACGGCTGTTCCATAGAAAAGTACAACATCGACTCGAATGTTGTTCATTTACGTGGTCTGAAATCCCCTTTTCATTTTTAGATATACTTAAAAAATAACGGTGTATAATTCCATTATAAGTATATACTTATTTCGCAATCGATTTCATTTATCAAAAAAAAAAAAAAAAAAAAAAATATTTATTCAGTAACATCAAATTTTTACAAAAGAATAATATACTGAGATCCCCTTACTACTACTTACTTACTACTTTATCAACATTATTTTTGTCAACACAAACAAAACACATAATTTTGTAGAGTTAATCATTGTGAACCGACTTTTTGTATTAAAACAACCCTGAAATCGCGAAAAAAATATCAGAAATTTCATACATTTTACCAGACCCTAAAATTTTATACTTAATTTTTTTTCGCGATTTCGATTCGATTTTGTTTTCATACAAAAAGCCATAAATAATGATCAACTCTACGGATTGTTTTCAGGTTTTGAGTTAACAAAAAATTACGTTGTAGATATTCCTGTCTATCTGTCTGTACCCATTGATATACCTAAGTATGAATGATAGAATATTATCATACCTACAATTACTAGGCACTGAAGTAAATATTTACCTCAGTGGGTATGTAAGTACCACAATATTTTGAATCTACCTAACTTATAACGATATATTCAAGTTTGTAAATATCGTTACTTACTTCTGTTAGCTGATAAGTTTTTTGCGCCCGTTCTTCTTGTCAGTTAAAAAAGTCTGGAACGGGTGGTAGGAAAAAATAGACGATTCAAAAGTACTTAATAGTTAAGTTTATTTGAATAAAGCTTATTTGACTTTGACTTAATTAATAAACAGTGTTTTAATGTCAACCTACCTAATCCTACATTATAATATAACTACCTGATACCACAATAACCAGACGAGACTTGCTAACCATCATAACGGTTGCGCCTTTGCCACTTTTTAATATAAAAAAAAACCTTCTGTAACAATAAAGAGAAATGGTTTCCTCTTTAGACAGGCTTATCTTAATTTTCGTTTTCCTTAGCGCCGAGATACCGTAAAGGAACGTATTTTTTTCATGACGTATTTTGTGAATGAATATTGCGGCTCTCTTTTGTTTGAATTATCAAGATAACTTCTTTTTAGGAGTAATGTATACTGTTTTTAAAATAAAATCTGCCTTTTCTTTCCTTCAGAAGGAACATGGAAATCCAACGTTTCATTACGAGTTAACTTCAAAGAGTTTAATTCATAAGACAAGGAAATGATTCTACTCTGCTACAATATTAATAAAGTTTATTTTCGGATAATAAATATGTCAGGTTGTCTCTAATGAAATGCGAACTCAAGTAGATAATTTATATATAATTAATTTATCGACATCAAAGGGTTACTTTCAGAAATAAGGACAAATAAGTTTTATTAAAAAATAATCCTTAGAGGTATTTATTTCCTAAGTTAGCCGGTCAAATACATAACTTTAATTTAAAACTATATTCATCAATATTACACCAATGCAATGTAACTATCGGTCATAGGTGCTAAGTAGTTACACCAGTGTAACAAACAGTGTAACCACGGGTCTGAAGGGAATAATTCTCCACGGGTCTCATGTAAAAAATTGTGTTCTCAAAAAAGGATACTATACCGTTAAAGATTATTTAATTGATAAAACAGCCTGGTCGTAGATTTTTCTATTCTATGTGAAAATTGAGGGAATTGTCCTACCTACTTAAAACTTATTGTAAGCTTTTTGACTCGACGACGCCTTAATGCGAGTAGCTTTAGTATGTCATGCTCACTTTAAACATTTCTGCGGTGGTGTCGTGTGGGGCGGGTCGTTACGTTCCCTCAAATATGGTTGAGCGAAGCGATGGCTGGTCCATGCGTCATGCTCGTGAACGGGTGCTGCTGGTGGGAATGGGTCTGCTTCTGTCTGCTTGTACTAAGGGCGTCGTATATTTATATATTTTTTTTTTTCCTCTGTTTGATGTTATCAATATGTATGGCACTTCTTACTCAAAACATAAAACTAATAGGCAAGTAAACCTTGTTTTGATTTCTCTTTTTTTTTTTATTGCAATCATTTTGCTTTCTATAGTCAGTAGTTTTTGTAAGTAAAGGCCTATGAAAAGCTTTTGGATATTAGTTTTCAATTCAGTGCCTTAGGATGGGTAGCCTAAGTATGTCATGCTCTCTTTAATCATTTCTGCGGTGGTGTCGTGTGGGGCGGGTCGTTACGTTCCCTCAAATATGGTTGAGCGAAGCGATGGCTGGTCCACGCGTCATGCTCGTGAACGGGTGCTGCCAGTGGGAATGGGTCTGCTTCTGAGTACCTATCTTAACGCATATTGAATTGTAAGAATTGCGTTTTTTATTGTTATTTTTTATGTCTTGTCTCAAGTATTTTTTGGTAAATTTTGCCTACTTAGGTGCACTTTCGAGTAGCAGATATAGTGATTACTGATTTCTCTCACAATTACCTATCCGATATGTAGTAGGTATTTAATTTCAACCTACCTACCCATTGTGTACAAACTTTTGTTAATTATTGTGATGGAAAATGACCTCACTTTAAATGTGGAGCTCATTTTTCAATGGTGACGACTCTGTATGAAATATACAGGGAGAAAAAAGCAGCCCTTGACGAGTTTCTTGCCGGTTCTTCTCGTTACAAGGTCTCCCGCTCAGGGTTTGCGAACCGATGGCGTAGCTTCTTTGACATTCACAAGTGCTTGTAACAGCCTAGACTGAATAAATGATTTTTTGATTTGATTTGATTTGATTTGATAAAACGAAGTAAAATAAATAGTTAAATGTTGAATTTTTCTGAAGATTATCTTAAATATGTAAATAACATGGAAAGATGGCGGAGGTTTATCGCATAGGTACTTTGCATGTTAGAACATTGTGTAGATGAAAAAATTTGCATGCTAAGTTAGGTACAGCCTCTTTTGAGGTATGCTCGCCTAGTACTTTTTCTTAAATAAAATTTTTGTAGTTATGTAAAAAATAAAATATTTGACATGACTTAAGTTAAGTCAAATATTTTAGCTAGGCATTTAATTTCTGTCGTGGCTATCTTTTCCCTAGGGGTTGATTGGCAGAGAATGCTTTAAGCATTAAGTCCGCCTCTTGTACATCATTTTATTGTAGAACAATAGAGTTTAAAAAAAATCGTTTTGAGTAACCAACCTTAGATAGAAGTTAGATATTTCCATCCATAGTTCCAAGCCAAAGGACGACGTTACTAGCTAATAGACCTTCAGCAATCAGCATACAAGTTTCCAATTATCCGAAACATACACACATCAACTTTGTCTAGGGATCCAGGTGTTATTTTCATACAAACGAGGTAACTTTGAAGCCTTGGTTTCCTGCCAGGGATGTACCGTGCTGTGATCTGATGATGGCTATCCAGGGAGTGAATGGAGGAGATTCAGATCGCTATACACACCTAACTGATCTGACCAGCATTCTAAAAGAGTAATGGACATGTTTAAAAAAACCGCGAAAATAGCATGAAAATGTATGGAAATCCTGAAACTGAGAACTCTGACCCATCAATCTTTTAGAATGCTGATCAGATCAGTTTGGTGTGTATAGCGATCTGAATCTCCTCCATTCACTCCCTCGATGGCCATCATCAGATCGCAGCACGGTACATTCCTGGCAGAAAACCAAAGCTTCAAAGTTACCTCGTTTGTATGAAAATAACACCTGTATCCCTAGACAAAGTTGATGAGTATACTGTGTTTTCTACAAAGATCCTAAAACTTGCTCGAATAATTGAGAAATTCTATCTTAATTCCAATTATCCGATTCTTTACCATCAACCTAGGATTTTTGCAAAGGTCCGGTTTATTTGATTATCCTACGACATACAAAAGGGTTGTATAAACTCTTTCTCGAGTAACAATAACAAAAAGTTAGTGTTAGAACAGTTTATTCTCATTATTTCGTAGAGAAAACCTAATAGGATATCAGTTTGCCTCAAATTTCCCAGGAGACGGCTCTCGATTGGAAGTCAGGTGATCTATATGTTGCTCGGAAGCCATTTTTCTTGTTACGTAATTCACTGAGCCAATTTTATCTTCATCATCTTGTACTTTATAACAATCGATTTTTTTTTTATTTTTTTTTTCAGCAATCCATAATTTTGCAAAATGAAAAAGGATTTTGTATTTCAGGTACTTACTTACTTACCAACGCTTATAATATATATAAAATATTTTATGTAAACCAGCCTAATTTATAAATGTATGGTTTCCATCAGGTTTCCATGTAGTTCAAGCAGAAACGCAAAATATAACATACAATATATAATCTCATAGACCTGATAGCATTTTCATGTAAATATATAAACTGTGCTATAGATAGATAACCGTAGCATAATATAGACGGCGTCAGGCCGCTGTCGCAGACTCAATTAGCTCACCAGACGGAAAATAAGCTAACGCCTAAATAAGCTGCCCAGTCATACGGATGGCTTTGATGTAGACTTGTGCAGCTTTTTATGTACGTATAGTCGTATAAATAAATAACCTCTTATTTTCTCCTCTTTTAGCCAAAGTAACATTTGTAATTTTCGTTATCGCTTCGCTTCGAAACATGACATTGATTTGACGTTTTAAAATTCGATTGTTAACGAAACCTTATGTCAATCCCATACATGTTTCGAAAGCAAAGCGATAACGAAGATTTGCCAATGTTACTTTGGCTAGGCGCGATCAGAATAACGTATTAGCACACTATTGAAGAAAGTTAAACAATAAAAAACGCATGTTTATCCAATCCATCAATTTGTTTTTTTAGGGTTCCGTACCCAATGGATAAAAACGGGATCCTAATACTAAGACTCAACTGTCCGTGTGTCTATCTGTCAACAGGCTTATCTCATGAACCGTGATAGCTAGACAGTTAATTTTTTTACAGATAATGTATTAATAAAAACAGAACAAAATAAATATTTAAGGGCGGCTCCCATACAACGTGATTTTTTTACGGAACCCTTTGTGCGCGAATCCGATTTGCACTTGGCCGGTTTTTGGCCTTGTATAATATCCATCCGCACAGAAAACAAGATAGTGCTTCTCATTCTTCAGGACCATACCAACCAATTTCCTTTTAAATTTTCAGTTACGGACATCTTCTAACTTCCTCTTATGTGAATAGACCCTTATGTTCCTAAGGATGCCTCCACCCCGCAGCTCCTTCAAGAAGCGCCCGGCGGCGGACCGAATTAAGCATGATTACATTGCCGAATCTAATCAAAGCAAGATTACTTTCCAACTAAATTGCAAATATAATCCATCCCAAATACCTATATCGTATGCGTTACCCATATTAATCGTAGGATGATAAAGGAATATTGCTTTCGCACAAATTTTTGTATGATGAAACCGCTGAAATAAAATGTTTTTGTTAATAAAAAAAACATAATATCTATTAGTCTTCTCGTTGAACTTTATTTCTACGCATTCACAATTTAGTTTCGAAAAGCTCGTACGGTGTACACCAAATATATCAGAGGTGCCGTGTTTGATGCAAAATAAAAAAATGAAGCACTATTTCTTTTTCAACACACTTGCTCGTAAAGTGAGCCCTAATACATCGCTTTTAGGGCCATAAACCGAGCTATAACAAACGCGTGCAATAATATATAATAATATATATAGTTCGTAATAGAATTAACCCTACAAAGTTAAATTGGTACCTTACTGCAAGTTCTATGCGAGTAAACAGAGCATTCCCAATTTAGCCGGGTAATACAGTTATTTTTTTTGACAACAAAGAGGTTTTATGCTGCTAAAAATTCATATACATTTTTGGAATAAATAAATGTGTAAGTCCTTAATTAAGTCAAATAAATATGTAATTATTATAAAAATATTCATAATTCACAATATTTTGTTATAAAATATTAAAATATTTTCATTTTGTCACTTAAAATTATAATTTTGAAGTATTAGTAGTAGGCTGTATGCTCCTCACCCCTTTGTTCGCAAAAAAATCTTGCGTTGGGCGTGTGAAAAAAAAACATGCGCGCCTTTTCCCATATTTATCATATTTTGTTTTTGCCATATTTGTTGCTGTGTGATAAATTGCTTTGTTTTTTCCTCGCAAATGTGTTGAAAAACGTCGTATGAAACTCGTGAGCTCTTGCTTATTGCACACTCGGCTGTGTTACGCCCTCGCCTGCGGCTCGGGCTGCAACCCACAGCCTTGTGTGCAATGAGCAACCTAAGCTAACTTGTCTCATAATGTACTATTACAAAAAAACTAATTGACTGACTATTAACATATAACTATTGGGATTGGGACTAGCACCATATTCTGTGCTAGGTACTCACTTGTCAATAAAAAAAAGGATTTTTGTAAATCCTTTTTAGTGCTTGCTTATAACTCTTGGGTCACGAAATTCCACGAGGACGATGTTCCGTGTTCCGTGCAGGCGCTAGTGTAAACATAAGTACCGATAATACACTATCCAAAATGTAAGCTATCAAAATATACATCGTACCTACCTACGTCACACTAAATAAACACTGCATCACACCACGCCACGCTTCACATTTCCTGACCACGGCAAGATACCCGTAAATGATGTTCGTGATCATACATATTCAGCGGTAAGGCCCGAGCCACACCCGACGGTGCTTCCGTTGCACGCTCAGTCCTGAATGTTTTAACTTCTAAATAAATCATCACAAATACTCGATTCTCTTATTTCAATGTTTGTTAGATAACTCTTATTTGGTCGTCTAACTAAATTATGTATTATTACAATTACTAAATTGTTAAGTACTTCTGTGACTTGTGTTTAACCGCCTCCGTGGTCTAGTGGTTCTCCAACCCGTATAAGACGCCAGGGGTCTCGGATTCGATTCCCAGGAGGGGGTACAATTTGTACTTGGTTTGGTTGGTGGTAGGGCTTATTTCAAGTCCGCCTGGCTAGCTACCACCATCTTACCTAAGTCTGACGCCATAACAGCAATATCAAAAATGTTGTGTTCCGGCAGTTAGGTTAGGTAAAATAACCAGTTCCTCAGTGGTTAGGATTCCGCCTAGGCCAAGCCAAGCACTATCCCGTTGTGCATAAAAATCCTTAAATTCATTAAATTTTACCTGATTTTCGCCACCATAAAACAAGCAAGTCAACTTACCACAATACCTACACACTAGGAAAATATCCCTTCAAAATTCGAACGATCGCATTCGATGCCACATAATAGGGATGATGACTAATGAAAAAAATAACGAAATACTAATAAAAATCGTAAACATATTAAACTTTTAGAGTAGCTTGTATACCTCTTGGTTTTATATATTGCATATTATTTATTTTATGACCCTTCAAAGTTGGGTGGACAAGTCCATTTAAAAAGTATAAAATTTATTAAAATAAATGATACCTTTAATTAATCCGTAAAATGTATAGCAAATTTGTCTAAGAAACTATTTTGATAAACACAATATTTAATATAGCTGCCAAACAAATTTCCTACGCGTTGCATACAAACTACTTATTCGTGACGTCATAACTAGGAAGCCATTAGTATGGAGCGTTTTTGGGCGAGTCCATTTGTGTGCATTTCACACTGTGTAATCTCGGGCAGTTTTCATGCTAGCGAATTAATTCTTTCACCAATGTTTCTTTTTTTGAGAGGTAATTTATGTAAGTAACATAAAATAAAATAAAAATTCGTCATGCCTATTATCTTACTGTGTGCCTTTCCCCTTACTTCGTGAGAGCAACGGGTGTAATGCATCTGAAGAGCAAGTGCCTAAGTGCTGTATTGTGCAAGCCCGCTCATATTTCTGCACCGAGAAAACTGCCATTTAAATGCGTCCCATTTTCCTTTCAAGGGAAGAACTAAAACGAGCAACTAGGGTTCTAATTACGGCCTGTAATTTTAAGATTTACTTACCTACATATTGTGGGGCGACTCACTAAATAACGAAAATAAACAAAGGAGTAATAAACATTTTTGATAACATAAAGTAATGCACCTATGGATATTATGACTTTTTCCTGGGAAAGTTGTTGATATTTTAATGCACTTAGTGTATAAATAACAGTTTTAAATTTTTTGTACTTAGTGAATTTTACTTGTCACCCCACGATATATCTCAAAGAAACTTCATTTTTGAACGTCAGTAAAACATTAACAATACTAATAGTTCATTATACAGCTTAGCTAAATTAAGCTTTTATGTGGCATTTACAAGAAGTAATATTTCTTAACCACGTTTTAGAAGGAATCTGAATTCAGCATCAAATATATTAATTAGTGTTTTGTATCCTTTATCTTTGTGAATACTACAGTACTTTAAGAGGATTGTCAAGCAAACGGTCTCCATACAAACGGCGATAACGTTTCCCACCCTCTAAACCTTACCCCGGTCACTCACATGCGCGCAAAGGTTCGTACATTTTACGAATGTTTTCAATTATGTATGGAAAATCATTTGCAATCAATGTCTGCTAATGTCCGTCCCACACTTGTGGGTTCGCGTATTAGCGCGAATGTGAGTGACCGGCATTAACCTACAGTAATTAATTTTTGGTATTTTTTTGAAATGCCTAAATACTAGGGCTATACGTTTTGATTTTTTAAATATCTATAATAGATTTCGAAATATTAGCATTTTAGTGATTTCATACAAACACAGAAGTGCCAATATTTTCAAATCTACAATGAATATTTAAAAAATCAAAACGTACAGCCCTAGTTTTTAGGCATTTCAAAAACATACCAAAAATTCATTGCTGTAGTTTAAGATTTAGAGAGATTTAGATTCGTTTGTATGGAGACCGCTTGCTTGACAATCCTCTTAAGTTTAAAGTATACCATATAGTTTGCAAAATATTGATTATCAATAAAGCTTGAGAATTTGTGACTATTTTGTCTCCTCGAGGACTTTAGCACTTTCTATGTCACAACCACAGCTATGAGAAACGCTGCTTCGTGTTTATCGGGTAAAGTGATTATGGTTTCCACAGATTCCATTATCGCGGAATCGATGTTGGTATAGTAATTTGTTTCCCATTATCCGGAGAGAATACATTGTGTAGATTTACAGCTTGGGTAGGAAAATATTGCATCGTCAGCTCGAGACTGTTAATCAATCAATTGACTGTTTATTATATCTGATCGGAACCTCCACAGATGAGTTAGCTGGTCTGGAGTAGCTTTGAGGTCCCAGATTCGAGGTTCTTGTGAATAGTTAGTGTGTAGAAAATATTATGTCTCTCTCTTATTTTCATCACACTCGTCATCAGTTTCCAAAATTTCTCAGTTGTCAAGGGTAGTAAGATTTAAATATCACAGCTGTTGTTAAGATAATTAACTTGAAATCAGAGTACCTTCCTACCGTTCAAGGATTTTTTTATTTGAAGGTTAACCATTTTCATTTCAACACTCTATTGAAAATTTTCAGTATTCTATTACAAATACTTTCATCATAACAGCCTATTAAAGTGCAATGCGGGGCATCTACCACGGTTGGACGGTTATTCCAATTTAAACAGAGCCAAGAAAAAGCCACCCAAAGAATCCACCCTGAGGTGAAAACCTATGTCCGAGAATTCTCCATGTAAATTCTCAGATTAGGTATACGATTCCTAGAATTTTTAGGGTGGATTCTTTGGTATAACAGTCAGAATAATCGCTGTAGGATGTTACACTAATATATAGGTAGTTTCAACGCTTGGTAGGCAAATCAAATCAGAGATTGCAGTGCTGGATCATTTTACCTAGGTCCTATTTTCTAATCCTCGAAAATACGTCTTCCGAGTCATTCGTTATTCACCTTGAAATCAAGTTGGTGATATTCTACTCTGCCGGACGCCAGGCTGCTAATTGGCATTCTCGCCATAGCATCACTTTGGCGAGTCAAATTAGAGTTTTCCCAGAATAGCTGCCGTGTTATCGATTGGAACCTTCGTAGCCGTACATCTCTGAACCAGGTGCGTGCCGTATCTACGGGCTACTGGTTTGATCTATGAGAGAGGTGCAAGTAAACAGGACTATAATTTTAAACTAACGGGTTGTACCAGTCATCTGAAGTATGGAATTTATAATGTTTTAGACCTTGCGAATAGGTACTTAGGCCATTGCCAATAAATTATTTATCGTTTAAATAGAATATTAAAACTTAATCGGCGTTCTTTCGCACAATCATTTCCCGCGGTCGATCGGGCCTCTAGTATTATTTTTGTAATTATTGCACACTCGTAATTTGAACTCAAGTATAATTATTAGTATATCTGTGCTCAAGACCTGAATCATGTTACGCATTTTCTGAATCTCTGAGGGTTCTATGTTTTTTATTTTTCAACACACTTGCTCGTAAAGTGAGCCTTAATACATCGCTTTTAGGGCCATAAACTGAGCTATAACAAACGCGTGCAATAATATATAAAACACTAGTTCGTAATAGAATTAACCCTACAAAGTTAAATTAGTACCTTACTGCAAGTTCTATGCGAGTAAACAGAGCATTCCCAATTTAGCCGGGTAATACAGTTATTTTTTTTTTGACAACAAAGAGGTTTTATGCTGCTGAAAATTCATATACATTTTTGGAATAAATAAATGTGTAAGTCCTTAATTAAGTCAAATAAATATATAATTATTATCAAATTATTCATAATTCACAATATTTTGTTATAAAATATTAAAATATTTGCATTTTGTCACTTAAAATTATAATTTTGAAGTATTAGTAGTAGGCTGTATGCTCCTCACCCCTTTGTTCGCAAAAAATTCTTGCGTTGGCCTGTAAAAAAAAACAAAAAAAAAACATGCGCGCCTTTTCCCATAATTATCATATTTTGTTTTTGCCAGATTTGTTGCTGTGAGATAAATTACTTTGTTTTTTCCTCGCAAATGTGTTGAAAAACGTCGTATGATACTCGTGAGCTCTTGCTTATTGCACACTCGGCAGAGTTACGCCCTCGCCTGCGGCTCGGGCTGCAACCCACAGCCTTGTGTGCAATGAGCAACCTAGCTAACTTGTCTCATAATGTACTTTATTGGGCAATTAGTCAACAAAACCATGTTATAAAAAACAGTGATAGAGTTATAATCTAAAGCTCAGGAGTGCCTCAAGGATCACACAATTGGCCCAAAATTATTTTTCACTCCTCTTGCTCAAAAAGTGCGTCATTGTAACGTACAAGAGTCGAGATAAAATAGCATAATAAGCCCTAGGGGATAAAGTTTTTTCTTTTTTAATGTTTGTCTATTACCAATGAGCGTACTAAAACAAAAAAGTTTTTATTCATAATCACGAATAAAAACTCGCTCGACTTAATACTGGGGGTCTATTACGAAAAGTTTAATGCGATACACGCGGCTGCGTCCGTGCTTCGTTCTGATTGATTCCTATTACAAAGCACTTGCGTATGCGATATTGCAAAGTGATTGCGTAAATTTGACAGTTTCTCTCTAGTGGATCCGTCATTATTCGTTCAATAGACTATGGACTACGATAGCTACATTGAAAATATTTGTAATAACTATAACCGACGAACTGCGGACGACTATCGTGACCAAGTTTCGTAATAGGCCCCCAGTTTCTCATTCTTATTTTTGAAAATGGAACTAAAAGCATCTCTTCGGTAAAATCATAGACTTATTTATACTCTGTGTACACAGTGAATCGTAGAATGCGTGTTTGTGTTGCTTAGCTGCTACAGCAGAAATTAAAAAAGGTACCATGGCGCGAAATCTTTAGATTTTTTTTATAATTACAAACTGATTGAATTGTGTGACTGTAATTGGAATGAAATAATTTTAATCTTCTGCCGTCAAGCACAAATCATTTATTTAAATATTGTACAAAAAGTTTATGAAGTGGAGGAAAAAAAAACGAGTGGATTCGTTTACGGAAGTAAGTAAGTAGGTATAAACTATTTAATATTGTATTTTATTTTCTCGCAATCGTAGTGAAAAGTATAGTGTAACACACGACGCTAAAACCCATTGTAACTCGGTTTCTATTTATTCCCTCGCTAAAGCTCGGGAATAAAAATACCTCGTATGCAATGGGTACTTTTAGCGTCTTGTATAACAATCTACTATTTCACTCCTCTTGCTCAAAAGTGCGTCATTGTAACGTACAAGAGTCGAGATAAAATAGCATAATAAGCCCTAGGGGATAAAGTTTTTTCTTTTTTAATGTTTGTCTATTACCAATGAGCCTACTAAAACAAAGAAGTCTTTATTCATAATCACGAATAAAAACTCGCTCGACTTAATACGAGGGGTCTATTACGAAAAGTTTAATGCGATACACGCAGCTGCGTCCGTGCTTCGTTCTGATTGATTCCTATTACAAAGCACTTGCGTATGCGATATTGCAAAGTGATTGCGTAAATTTGACAGTTTATCTCTAGTGGATCCGTCATTATTCGTTCAATAGACAATGGACTACGATGCTATATTAAAAATATTTGTAATAACAACAACCGACGAACTGCGGACGACTATCGTGACCAAGTTTCGTAGTAGGCCCCCAGTTTCTCATTCTTATTTTTGAAAATGGAACTAAAAGCATCTCTTCGGTGAAATCATAGACTTATTTATACTCTGTGTACAGAGTGAATCGTAGAATGCGTGTTTGTGTTGCTTAGCTGTGCTACAGCGGAAATTAAAAAAAAAGGTACCGTGGCGCGAAATCTTTAGAATTTTTCTATAATTACAAACTGATTGAATAGGGATGTTGACTATTTATTTTATTTTATGTTACATAAATAACCTCTCAAAAATAGAAACATTGGTAAAAGAATTAATTCGCTAGCATGAAAACTGTCCGAGATATCACAGTGTGAAATGCACACAAATGGACTCGATCAAAAACGCTCCATACTAATGGCTTGCACGTTATGACGTCACGCCGTGCTAGTTTGTATGCAACGCGTAGGAAATTTGTTCGGCAGCTATATTAATTATTGTGTTTATCAAAATAGTTTCTTAGACAAATTTGCTATACATTTTACGGACTAATTAAAGGTATTATTTATTTTAATAAATTTTATACTTTTTAAATGGACTTGTCCACCCAACTTTGAAGGGTCATAAAACAAATAATATGCAATAAGTATATAAAACCAAGAGGTATACAAGCTACTCTAAAAGTTTAATATGTTTACGATTTTTATTAGTATTTCGTTATTTTATTCATTAGTCAACATCCCTATTGTGTGACTGTAATAGGAAAGAAATAATTTTAAACAGGTTTTTTTAGCAAATAAAGTTTTATTTATTTATTTATCTTTTGCCGTCAAGCACAAATCATTTATTTAAATATTGTACAAAAAGTTTATGAAGTGGAGGATAGAAAAACGAGTGGATTCGTTTACGGAAGTAGGTATAAACTATTTAATATTGTATTTTATTTTCTCGCAATCGTAGTGAAAAGTATAGTGTAACACACGACGCTAAAACCCATTGTAACTCGGTTTCTATTTATTCCCTCGCTAAAGCTCGGGAATAAAACTACCTCGTATGCAATGGGTAATTTTAGCGTCTTGTATAACAATCTACTATTGTGTATTTATTAACCGTGACATTTAAGTAGTTTTGTGTTAATTTAGGCATTCATAAACATTCTTTATGCTAATTATTAAACCTATTAAAGTACCTACCGAAGACGCTGTATTTTGCAAAAAAATTAGTGAAAATTTAACTGTCTTTTTTTAATCAAAAGTTTCATCGTAAGAAACATTTAATGCACCTAATTTTCCAGAGCGCTGCTATCGTGCCATAAATCTCGGGACAATTTAACACGAACACCATTCTAAGTTCCAACTATTATCGGGGTAATTTAATCTACTGTGGAACAATCCCATCTCTGTCTTGTCGTGTTTCTGCACTGGAACATTGTTCCAATCTGCATTTAATTTGAGTACTACCTACTGCTCTTTGGAACTTGGCTACTATTGCCTTAAAGTGTAATACTTATTTAGCTTGAAGTTAAACTGTTATACTTTTGTTTGGTGCACCTTAATAAAAAAACTTCTCATACAACCTACCTTTTATACTTAGTTTATGAAAAAAGCTTACTTACTTAATGAAATTAATTTTCCTTGTTACAGAAGCGCAACATGGGTTGTTTGCCGTTGTTATTTTTTTCAATTCTCCTGGTTTCTTCTGTTTGCGGTCAGACTGGTGAGCGAACACTTTTAATTATTTTTTGTAGTAGAAATGAAATAGGTACCTATTGTTTAGGTTAAAATATTTGACCCAACGCAGTGACATAATGAACTGCACAGGTGGCTCTCGCCCCTCTTGGAAAGCCTGTTTGTCCCCGGGGGGCATACCCCTCACTTTGAAAGCCCCTGGTGTAAAAGAAACATTATATAATTTAAATTTGATAAATCTGGGTACCTAAGTATATTTCAATTTTTCAAACGGATGAAATTGATGAAATCGGAAGAATAACAAACAAAAAATTTTTTGTTTGTTATTGAAGATGAAGAATAGATAATAAACAAAAAAAATTTTGTTTGTTATTCTTCAGAAACCGAGCCGCCAAGCACAGTGACGACTAAAGCGCCCCCCTCCACCACCGTGACTTCCACGTCCACCATCGCATGGGAGGAGACTCTGAACGAAGGGCAGGCCATCCAGAAGGCACTGCAATACCTGCTGCAGCACCGCCAGCCGGACTGGGGCTGGGGGAACGATACACATCATGTCATGCTGACCCTGCAGGTAATTTTGAAATCATCATCATCAGCCTATCATCGTCCACTGCTGAACATAGGCCTCTCCAAGTGCTCGCCACCGAGCATGATCCGCGGCTACTCTCATCCAGTTTTTGCCAGCCACCTTGGCTTGCGAAGATCGTCGCTTCACCTTGTCTGAGGGCGTCTCTCACTACGTTTGCCGATACGCGTTCTCCACTCAAGAACTCGTCTGCCCCAGCAACTTTGAAATACTAACTATAATTTAACCGCCTCTGTGATCTAGGATTCGTCCCCCCGTGGAAGAAGCAGGGGTCCTGCGTATCGAACCCAGGAGAAGGGTACATTTATACTCGGCATGCGCTTCCACCTTCGGCCTTGTTGTCACTTTTAACATCAGATGAGGTGAAGGCCGAGCACTATCCCGTTGTGCATAAAAAAGCAGCAAACCTAGCAAGTTATCAGAATGGCGGCTGTGAACAAATCACGGTTTTCCAATTCGAAGAAGAAGATTTGGGTTCATTCCGTAACCGTGTGTTACGGAATGAACCCAAATCTTCTTCTCATCGAATGAAGAATAGTGGCCACCTCTGGTGTTAGAGTTTATCAAGCCGCCTGTAAGGCCTCTAACTTGGCTTAACGCCTATTATCAGATGACAACAGCCGGGACCGACGGTTTAACGTGCTCTCCGAAGCACGGAAGCGCTCAGTTTTAATGCCACTTAACGGTCACCCATCCGACACTTGCTTCTTGCTTAACAAACGTGATCGAGTACGATCAGTCTGTCAAGTTCCGCCATGAACCCAAATAGGAAAACAGTTTCTTCGGACCGTCAAACTGAACAACTTTTACTACAGCACCAACTCAGAAATCGCGAAAAAAAATCTGCTGTTTCATACTACAAAAATTTATAAGGAAAATATTCAAATGTATGTTAGTGTTCCTACAGATCAGGCATTGTACCTAGTTGGTTCACTTCACTCATTCACACCCACCAACTACAATGCTCGGGAAGCTTCGAAAAATCTTCGCGTCCGACTTACCTCAATGTCTCAAGACGAAAGTCTATGAACAGTGTGTTGCCAGTGATGACTTACGGCAGTGAAACGTGGTCGCTAACTATGGGTCTCATAAGGAGGCTCAAGGTCACCCAGCGTGCAATGGAGAGAGCCATGCTCGGCGTTTCCCTGCGTGATCGAATCAGAAACGAAGACATCCGCAGGAGAACTAAAGTAACCGATATCGCTCGAAAGATTGCTCAGCTGAAGTGACAATGGGCGGGACACAGCGAGAAGAACCGATGGCCGTTGGGGCGGAAAGGTTCTGGAATGGCGACCGCGCACCGGACGACGCTCCGTGAGTAGGCCCCCGACAAGGTGGACCGACGATCTGGTGAAGGTCGCGGGAAGCCGCTGGATGCGGGCAGCGCAGAAACGATCGTCGTGGAGATCCTTAGGGCAGGCCTATACCCAGCAGTGGGTGTCATGCGTCTGATATGATGATGATGAACTACAATGCTTGTTCTTTAGAAACACTTTCGCACCAACGTACTTTACTAACCCGATAAAATGATATTTCAGTTGGCTAACAATACTGGCAAGGAGATAGAGCAACAAGGCCTGGAGATGCAGCTTTCAGCGAAGCAAATGGAAATTGAGATACTGCTCATGATGTCAAAGTAAGTCTTGGAGTTATTAATAAATTACTTACCTACTTAAATGTTACAAAAAATAACTTTGATATTGATTTTGGCATAGTTTTTCGGATCACAGCGCCTTCTCGCAAAGTTCTCCTGGGGTAGGTAGGAGCTATCACTAAACACGCTCCTCTTTTCTGAGATAGTGCATATTTCATGATTCCACGTATGGTCCATTTGCGGCAATTTTAACTCGCAATGGAGAAGTTTCATGGTGTTAAAACTGCTTTATTTAACTTCATAAAACACAAGTATAGTATTATATTATCTGTGATAAAACTAAAATATAGCCTAAAATTAATATAATAGTGAAAAAAATTTTAAATCCGTCAGTAAATGGCAGAGTAATAAATAATTTAAGTTGACGAATTTTTTGCGCGATGCGATTGTAAGGGCGTGACGTCATCCCACCTGTTGCTTGTATGGCGGTGGCGCGGCCGGCCGCTGGAGATGTTCCGTAGATGACGTCAGGCCACGCACCGGTTCCCGATGAGCGCGAAAAAAATCGCGCTTAAATCTATTCTTAACTCCCAGGCACCACGAGTCCCCTCCTCCACTCGGACGCCTGGCTGCCTACACGCTAGCCCTGGGCGCGTTATGCAAGGACCCTCGATCGTTCCATGGACGGGATCTGGTCGCCGCCCTGCTTCACCGGGAACCACCACACGATCTGGAGTTTGCGTATGCGACATTGGCTGCTTGCTCATCTGCAGCCCATGTGCGTCGCCGTCATATTAGGAGGCTGCTCGATATTGCTAATGCCGCCGCTGACCATAGCTTAGGTAAGACCTTACTTAACTAAAATAACTACAAAACTACAAGAAGGCGTGACTTTGTTACTTTTTGTCATAAATTGTTTTCTTTTTTTTCTTCGAGTTCTTTGAGCATTTCGAATCTGTCTGTAGTTCGATTATTTGTGGTTCGATGTATTAAGATAGAAAAGTTCAACTCAACACAGTTAGGTTAATGATAACGCAAGGGAGAAATCACACACTTTTAAGAGGGAGATTACACGATAATTCGGCTGACTGACACCAGACTGATGCAGGGCTGCTTTTTGTACTATGTTTTTAGAATGAATAGAAAAAATAGTACAGTTGGCAGACCTGCATCAGACTGGTATCAATCTGAATGATCATCATGATCATCACTTATAAAATACTTATGTGGAGTCGTTTACATTTTTTTATTCTTAAACCATTAATAGGTACCTACTTAGGGCTATATTAAAAACAGCTGTACCTTTTGTTAGTCCTATTGTATGTTGCATTGCAGACACGATATCGATGGTGATCCTGGCGCTTCGGTGCGTGGTGCAGGACCACCGCCACCGCAGCCTGCTGCACTTCGTGCGCCGCCCGATGGCCGGCCTTGCGCGCCAGCAACACCCCGACGGCAGCTTCGGCAGCCTCACCACCACGGCACTGGCCATACAGGTATTATACTGTCTGCCTAATCTTCATTATCAGTTCATTGTCAGCCGCATGATGCTTATTTAAGTATGTTAGGCCCATAGAGTAGATACATTATTATACTAGAGATAGAGTTATCAATCGGACCTAATGATCAACACCATCTAACGAAATGTGACAAAAAGTGTACGATATTATAATATAGGTACTAGTAGGTTTCTATAAATCTTGACTTGTAATTTTTTTGGGAGGTAACCGCTATGTCATGAAATAAATTTAAAATAATTTACTTTATAGCTAATCAGCTTTGACTATATAAAACTGTGAAAGACACACGATACCGCGATTCAGCACGGGATAGCGACATCTCTCGACTGTTTGACAAACGAAAAATGAGCGCCATCTATCAAATCAATCCGCAACTAAAATCTTAGTGAGTCAAGTACTAAGTGAAAAGCCCCTGGTTAGGCCTTCCCCAGGTTTGCTATAAACACTATCGTTTGGCGGACGGGTTGCCAAGTTTTCAGAAGACGCTGCTGTGCGATATAATTCTGTGCCTGTGATCCCTTAGTCAGCATGATAAGATACGATTGCGTGCTATTATCTAGCCCGGCGCTGACACGGCTCTCTTAAGACTAAACAGGTTTCATAGATCATTAATTTCCCCAAGAGATACCGAATCGAATTGAGGTTCAAAATTTATTTGCCTAACGTATATCCATTACAGGCTCTAGAAGACTCTGACAGCGGGCCGGGCGCGCACCAGCACTGGAGCCTGGCGGCGGCGCGCAAGTGGCTGCTGGAGCGGCAGCGCGCGGAGGGCGGCTGGGGCGACGTCGCCAGCACCGCCGCCGCTGTGGCTGCTCTCACACCGGCCTCGTTGGCGGCCGTGCGACCTCCGCACTGCAGCGATAAGTTACTGGACAACAGGCATGAACCTCTGGGTAACTATTCAGCTCCCCTCTTTTCCTATGCACATGCGTGCGTACATAGGCAACAGTTAACCAGTTAGCAACCAAATTAGTGTGTGTGCGTAATTACGTATCGCCCCTGCGGCCTGCACGAACTAAGTACGCATGTATACGTAGTGCCTATGTTGTACCCAACGTATCACACTGTTGTGACGGCGCAGCAATTTTTAACCTTATGAGTGGTTAAGTGACGCTGTTGCCCATGGTACCTACAGCACTGACGCTACTTGCCTCTTATCATAAGTTACTTGAAACTGTGTTATCTGTTTTTATGCAATAAACTTTTTATTTTTTATTTATTTTATTTTACTGTGGTTGCAGTGCTGCACGCACATTACCTATAATAGGGATGTTGACTAATGAATAAAATAACGAAATACTAATAAAAATCGTAAACATATTAAACTTTTAGAGTAGCTTGTATACCTCTAGGTTTTATATATTGCATATTATTTGTTTTATGACCCTTCAAAGTTGGGTGGACAAGTCCATTTAAAAAGTATAAAATTTATTAAAATAAATGATACCATTAATTAGTCCGTAAAATGTATAGCAAATTTGTCGAAGAAACCATTTTGATAAACACAATATTTAATATAGCTGCTGAACAAATTTCCTATGCGTTGCATACAAACTTGCAAGACGTGACGTCATAACGTGCAAGCCATTAGTATGGAGCGTTTTTGATCGAGTCCATTTGTGTCCATTTCACACTGTGATATATCGGGCAGTTTTCATGCTAGCGAATTAATTCTTTTACCAATGTTTCTTTTTTTGAGAGGTAATTTATGTAACATAAAATAAAAAAAATAGTCAACATCCCTATAGGTATTGCTCTCTAGCGGCCGTGCGACCACCACACTACAGTGATAAGCAGGAGGTCGCTTTTTAAGCAGGAACACTTAATTCCTCAGACCCTCTGTTCTTCTCTTCTCTAGGTTCATAATAGATAATAGTGACTAAAGCAACGTTTCCCTCGTCCTATCCTAAGTATATACCTCTTTGAGGAACTCAATGATGCAGTGTCCTGTAGAAGGCACGTTATGCCGTTGGTTTTTATATCTACCAATCCGCAGTTGGCCAAGAGGAGGGTTATGATGGCACGTCCTCCTTATTCATCCTAAGGAAAGTCTATCAACAATAGGGGCATAAAACGGCTCTTGATTATGATGATAACAAAACGGCTTTACCTTATTTCTTGCAGATAGCAATGGCGGCGACGGCAGCCTGAAGCTGGCCTACCAATCGGGCCAGACCGCCAACGACTCGGAGGCGAGGAACGTCACGTTCACGTACACGCTGTGGCTCGGCACCAACGTCACCGAGAACTACACGCTGCAGATGGTCGCTCCCAGGTACGTTAAAAAGAAAACATTACATTAAAATGTAGTCATGAGGTTGAGTAGCTTGAGAATCCACACTGCACTAGAGTCTGCGGCCCGTATTTATAAACAGCTCTCAACGTTGGAGAGTTATCTTGATATCATACCTACCTGAGATGAAAAGAGCATTCTTAAGTCATCGAAATTTTTTTTTTTTTTCATTTATTATGGCATCAAACAGTCATATCTAAAGAATACGATATACATTGTAAACATTAAAACAAAAAGACCTAACAGTGCCAAAAATCTAAAGATTATATAATTTTAAAGATTTAGGTTGAGTTGCGGACAAACAAACTAATCATGCATAATACTAAATAACTTTTTCCTTCTAAGAAAATTAAGACTTATCTAGCAGAGAGAAAAAAAGAAAAGAAAACATAACATTATAACATATGCGCTAATTTTCGCTTCAGTGTGTTAATAGATACGTGAAATAAATCAAGATCCATAAATTGTGTATTGTACGTGTTGGTGGATCGATAAATAAAACTGTTCCTAGTATACTGCTTACGCAGTCTAGGAGGTACAAAAAGTGAAGGTACGAAATGTAAGTAATACATTTCGATGTCTTATGTAAGATCTCAAGATAGCTCTCAACGTTGAGAGCGGTTTATAAATACGGGCTTAGATTAAGACGGGCTTCTGTACCAATTGTTTTATTTTTTATGTGTTAGTGTCGTCATTACATTGTTTTTGTATGCGAGTATGCGGAACTGCACTTGTATGCACTCCCCCCCCCCCCCGCAAAAAATTCCAAAATAATTTGAAAAGATTAATATTCGCTAAGGCTGCTCCCTTTGGGACGAAGTCGTCGCTGCTCGAAGAATACGGGCCTTAGTCTCCAGTACAGTGTGGATTGGATTCTCAAGCTACTCAATCTCCTGACTCTATTTATATGCCACATTTTCTTTTTAACGTTGAGAGCTGTTTATAAATACGGGCCTTAGAACAGAGACGGATGAGTGTCTCAGCCTATAATGTATTAAGCCATTGGTCCCTCGTGGTGGGACATGGGCCGTCCTCCTTATTCACCCATTACGGAGGCTTGTGCCCATGAAGTGAGGACATTAAAAATGGCTAATGTGTTTGTTGAATTGCTATGAAATGTATTTGTTCCATCCAACTACCTTAATCAGCAGTTAAATTAGCGGCCTAGGCTTTTCAATTTTCCATGCATTTGCGGCAGACGTGACATCCCAGCGTTTATTATAACAGTAGAGTCTGGTCTCATTTTCTATCACCGAAGTATCTGCCAGGCCATTAATTAAATGTTGTCTTGTCATATAAGCAGCTGATTAAATGGCGACGTTCAATGAAAAGACTAGGCCGCTAATCGAACGACTGATTAAGCCAGTTGCCTGCGACATAGTCACTAAATAGTTCCACTCTTCAAATTGCAGAAACATATCATTCTACCACGTAATGCAAATGGCCGCGGAGCAGAATCCCAAGTTCAAGTTTGAAGCTAGCGAGTGGCCCAACGGCCACTACGTGCACACTCTGGCGGGACACAAGGAGGAACCTATGGGCTACCACTATTGGCTTCTGTACCGCCTGCCCGAGACCCCCGACCCTGCCAGTCCGCCGGGCAACCAGCTAGTGGCACCTGTCGGTAAGAGATTGAAAGCTAACGCATAAATTCATCATCATCATCATCATATCAGCCGCATGACACCCACTGCTGGGTATAGGCCTCCCCCAAGGATCTCCACGACGATCGGTCCTGCGCTGCCCGCATCCAGCATCCGCTTCCGACATCGGTTCTTCTCGCTATGTGTCCCGCCCATTGCCACTTCAGCTGAGCAATCCTTCGAGCGATGTCGGTTACTTAAGTTCTCCTGCGGATCGCCTCAGTTCTGATCTTTCGATCACGCAGGGTAACGCATGGCTCTCTAATATTGCACGCTGGGTGACCTTGAGCCTCCTTATGAGACCCATAACAGTATAGATTAGATTACTTATTAGGTATCTATTGCCTGGCCAAGCAAAGTTGTGACCTAGTGCAGCGAGCGAATCCTCTCTACTCGCAGTCGAAGTCCTCACCGTACATTAGTTAGCTTAGCACACACGCCATGTATTAGAAATTAGCTGGCGGGCCACAAGGAGGAACCTATGGGTTACCACTACTGGCTTCTGTACCGCCTGCAAGAGACCCATGCATGACCCTGCCAGTCCATCGAGCAACCAGCTAGTGGCACCTGTCGGTAAGGAATTGAATACCAATGTTTCAAAGATAATAATAGGCAGTACATAGCCATAAGAGTAGCGAATTATAGTGGCTCTGTAAACCTCGCGTTTGTGACATTTTTTGAACATTTTTCGAAATGTCTGAAATATGATCTTCCCCATATCTCCGCCATTTTGAAAATCTGAATCGACAAAAAATCTATTTAATTATAGAGAATCGGTTGAGAGATGCGAACTGTGGAGGAACAACAGAATGACAGTCGGAAAACCGGATAGACAATACGAAAACATTTTTGCACAAGCTGAAACGGAGATTATCTCCGAGGAACAAGGGAAGCGCTCGCTTGGTCAATTAAATGCTACAACTACTTACAACAAGCACAATAAATTATCACATTGCATCAGAATCAATAATGTCCAATATGATTTAATAAGTACATTTTATTTTTCCAGGTGTAGACGACTTACTTGTAGAAGATGGAGAACATTACCTCTTTTGGTACAAGAAGCTGTAATTCCATCGTCGGATTGTGCCTCTCAAGTCATCACTCAACTTTTATACGTAGTTTTACTTGTATCAAATGTTTTATAGTTTCTATTCCGATGACAATATTGAACTTAATTCTGGAGTGCGAAATGATGGGGTTAGGAAAGCTTTTATTCCTTTTTATGCATAACGGGATAGTGCTTGGCTTTCACCTCACCTGATGTCAAGTGACGATAAGGCCGAAGGTGGACGCGCACTACACTCGGAATCCTCAGCACTGAGGAACTGGCTATCTTACCTCTAACTGCCAGAACACTTTTTTTAATTATTGTTATGGTGTCACACTTAGATAAGAGGTAGCTAGCCAGGCGGACTTAAGCCCTACAACCAACTAAACCGAGTACAAATGTACCCCCCTCATGGGAATCGAACCCAGGACGGCGTCTTACACGGGTGGGCGAACCACTAGACCACAGAGGCGCTATCGTGGCAGATTTACCAAACATGCAAGTATAAGGTGAGACTTGAGTTTTAGTTTTATACATTGTAAAAACTACGCAATTTAAACCAAAGATTAAAAAAATACTAGCTTTTCACCATTTTATCTGCTAGTATATCATCGCGTTTACTATAGTAGAGACAGAACAGTGCTGCCATCTTAAAATATTTTCTAACCCATTACAAAAAACTCTTGGTTTCTCCCAAAAAAACGAAAGAATGAGTTTAGCTTTTTCCAAATTAGGTACTTAGCTACTTTAATTCGCACACCAGAATCAAGTTCATTGACATTTTATTTAATACATAGTGCATTTGAATTTTCTTAGGATCTTGTATCGTAAATAAGGTAACATTAAGTACCTACCTACTTTTCTTATAGATGGAAATAGCGAATTTCATTACATAGCACAACCTTTGCTTTCCTTTTAGTAGGATATTACTCTCAATATTTTATCTGTATAAATTAGAAATTATTTTATTATTGGTCTCACAGAATTGAGTCACGTGAGCATATTAAATATTGATATCCAAAAAATATCGAGATTTTTTAAGAAGTAATTTTGCTTGATTTCAATTAAGTATCTTAACTGTATAATTAATCAGTTCTCGTATGGAATTATTTGAAACATATCCAAACTATGTATTATACAAGTTTTGCCACATTCTGTAATCTTGATCGAAACCTTTCTACGTAGGTACTTTCTTTCTCTTTCAATTTACCTTTTATTTGCTATTTCTATGTACCCAAGTAAATCCATAGAAATATATGTTAAAATCAATTTTATGATAAAAAAAGGAGAATGTGATTAGTGCCATAAACTACATTATGCATGTACAATATGATTAAACTGACAATAGACAATGATCCGCTGCAACTTCACTCAAGAATGTATGCCAAAGAGTAAATTTTACAGATTAAAATAGGTCGTTTTGTACTGCAAGCGCTCTGAAGTTAGTCACTTCTGTTGTACATTTTTAAATCAATCGCGTTGTGCGCAATTTCAAAATTATTCTAAAGGTGTCACCACACTCGCATGGCTGACGATACGACATCGATCGTGTTATTAATATATCGAGGTGGTCGATATTACAATAAATAAAGTAAAAATTGTTGCAGAATCTTTAAAGAGTGTACCAAACATTGCAAGTCTTAAGTCAACAATTTAATAACGGGTGTAACAAGACACTCCACGACGCCGAAGTCCACGCATTCCGCCCATCATCAGGATCATTTTTGTCTTTTAGGCCATACCTGAAGAAGGCTGGTGTGTTGACACCTTAAGATTCGAATTGGTTAAGCGTTTTCGATACTTATTAAACTTTTATAATACTTGCGTCTTATCAATGATAATTCGAAGTCTGTAAAACATAACTGTAAAAACCCATTGATAAGGCATATTATTTAATTAATAAAATAGATACATTTATAATTATCTCAATAGATTTTAAATTAATAATCTTAGGTGAGACTGACAACGCCAAATGTTATGGTATATCAAGGACATTAGAGTACCTACCTAACATTTTTATTGTACCTACCCAACCACTGAATGGTTTAATAAACTTAAAAAATTAAAAAAATGTTTTTTTTCTTTACACTTTATATGGCTAGGAGTCGAAACAGTTTCAATAAGAACTTGTTAAAATAGCATAAAATTCAATCAACTTTATTGTAATGAAATTATAACAAATAAACACGGAATCCATAATACATACACTCACGCCTGTTTCCCATGGGGGTAGGCAGAGACTATGGATCGCCACCTGCTACGATCCTTACACACTTCTTTCGCTTCTTTCACATCCATCAATCTTTTCATACATGCCCTGCGGTTTTTGTCACGGAATCCATTTGAGTATAAAAGTATTACTTCGAAATGGTGATTATTTAAATAATAACTCTTATACTATAACAATAAAGCGCAATTTCTGGTGACAGATTTCTGGTTAATTGAAATCAAACCAGTATTGATTTAAAATGATTTAATTCTCAGTAAAATGGTAGGTACATTTTGTTTTTAGTAGCTGTTTGTCTTTAGGTATGAAGATATCACAATCGCACAGTAAAAATACAGCTAAAGCAGTATTGCAACTGAGCAACTTTTTACGATATATAAAGGGGTATTTTGTATTTTTACAAAATCGCGTCGCTCGCTAAATCATATTTGGATAGTGGTTACATAGATATACAAACAATTTATATAAAATAATATTTTTAAATTTGAGATTTTTGCATTCACAATGCTATTTTTATACAATACTAAATAATATACTAGAAAAAATACGACTCGCACCAGATCAATACTCAGACGGTAATCGAACCCGCGACCTTTGAATATCCGGTCCAATGCTCTGACCGCTGAGCTACCGAGTCATTAGTGACATCGTCGAATTTGGTCGTATTGGACCGGATATCCAAAGGTCGCGGGTTCGATTCCCGTCTGAGAATTGATCTGGTGCGAGTCGTATTTTTTCTAGTATATTATTTAGTATTGTATAAAAATAGCATTGTGAATGCAAAAATCTCAAATTTAAAAATTATATAGCTATTTCATCTTAATCGATTGCCAAATATCTGGAAAGATATTTCAATTGAATGTCGAGGTAATTCCTCACATTGGTGAAATAACGCTGGCTTGCAGCGTAAGACTAGGATATACTAGAAGAAATTCGACGATTTCAGTAGTGACTCGGTAGCTCAGCGGTCAGAGCATTGGACCGGATATCCAAAGGTCGCAGGTTCGATTCCCGTCTGAGTATTGATCTGGTGTGAGTCGTATTTTTTCTAGTATATTATTTAGTATTGTATAAAATAATATTTTCTAGGTGTCACATACAGTACTTCAAGATAAAGAATAGGCATCGGCTAACTTCGTGTTTTTGCTTTTCTTAGAAATGACGTTGACATTTATTTCATTGCAATAAAGTTGAAAATTACTTTTAGGGCCAAATTACTTTATATTAATAATGTCTTTGTTATGTCAGTGACGATTGTTTCCGATGCCCATTCTTTACCTTGAAGTACTGTAATAGGAATAATTTAGACTTAAAATGTTGCAGCGAGGCTTGTCTGTACTATTATGTTGTTTTTCGAACGTTTGTATGAAGTTGTATTACTGCTTTAGCTAGGTGTTTTCCATGACAATAATGTACTCTAAAATGGGCCACTCTTATACGGTACGATGCTCGCTAGACATATACGGCCTTACCACAAAAGATCTTAAAACACTGTTTAGCTAAAACATTGTTTAAGTGTGATGCTGACTCTTTCAAATAATATTGTCAAAAAAGTGACAGCATCACATTTAAACAGTGTTTTAGCTAAATACTTGTTAAACAAAGGGTATATACCCATGATCCAATAAAACAAGGACTGGCATTCGAGGAGACTCTTTGCTTACGTCTCTATCCAGTTACGCGACTTTATAGTAACAAGCAAAAAATGAAGGATTGCTTTTCTGTAACACTCGTTACAAAATTATTATAGTGCATTTTAATTGTGATTTGTTTCTCTTGGCAAAAGGAAAAGTTCAAGGTAAATATGAACTAACGTAATTTTCAATACCGATAGCGGAGATGACGTAAGCAAGTGTCACCTACCCACGTGACTTTCCCTGTCTATACTTGGACAGTATATTATTGCCATAGAAATAACTTTCAATGACGATTTTATCTAATCATTGCTGTTAACATCGCCTACATTGCTGGCACAGCCAGTAAGCCAGTTAAGGATTACTAATTACCTATTGGTAATTCTGATAAACAAGTTTCATCTTTGCAAGCATCGTAATGAATTGGTCAAAACCCTATAACGGTTTAAGGTGGTACCCTGAGCGAAAGTGGCGCCGCGGTGAATTATATTAATATTATAATTCTAATACACAATTTTAAAAATGTTTATCGTGGAGATTTTAGGGCCCACAGTCTAGTATTTTTAGACGGTATCGTTACATTCCCTCGTAGTCACTGCTAGAAGTAGATAGCAAAACTGCTAAAAGTGGCCGTTTTTGACACATTTGCTATCTACTTCTACGAATGACTACGAGGGCAGGTAGTAGAAGTAGATTCGTAGAAGTAGATAGCAAATGTGTCAAAAACGGCCACTTTTAGCAGTTTTGCTATCTACTTCTAGCAGTGACTACGAGGGAATGTAACGATACCGTCTAAAAATACTAGACCATGGGCCCTACAATCTCCACGATTAACATTATTAAAATCTTTTTCTATTAATAACTTATTAAATAAAAACCTCTGAGGGCGCCACTTTCGGTCATACAACCGCCTTAAGTTAAAATCGTAAAAGTTTATATCAAATTACTCAAATAATAAGAACAAATCACATTATTATAATTTACTATTTAAACCTCGCACTTCATAATTACAAATCTCATTTTCTCTTCACATCATAAATACTTTAAAAAATTATTGCTATGCAATAGCAGCTATCCCTAGTACTACGAAATTTCTTTTTCAGTGCTATATTGACAAACTGTCCGTCAAGGATTCGATAAAAACCATACATTTATTATTATTATTATTATTTTTTTTTATTTAGTAAAAAATACATAAGAGAATATTGCGGTGTAGTCAAAAAATGAATAATTGTTAGTTGTCTTTCCTTATTATTATTTTATTGGTTTTCGGGTCAGTTTATAAATACAGCAGAAAAAGACGTCTTTTTATTTACAATTGCATAATATGGTGTTTACACTTAACCTTTGACTAAATTTGTATATTTTGCTCGCATTTGCATTTAACTTATAACTATTACTTGAGTGGTAAACAAAAGTTAACAATATTAAGTAGTAGTAAAATATTCTATTAAGTATTGGTTGTTTCTGACTAAGTGATGTTTTTAGCTGCAAGTATAATCATTAGTTCCTTACATAATTTCAAAATTAGATTTGTTTTCTGATTTTGATCAAAAACTTTAGTTGGTAATACAAATAAGAACTACTAACATTTTCTTCTCAACTTATTTCAATGTCATCGTTATTTTGGTTGTAAAGCTTTTCACTTTTAAGTCGTTTTAAGAGCTTCTTATATTTTTTTAAGAGTTGCCAGAGCCCCCAGAAATCGTAAAATGTAATAGGCTTTTATCTCAGTATTGCGCTGAGTGAATTGATTTGAAGAAATCAGTGTGCGCTCATGCGCTGAAACGCAGCGAGCTGTAAGTTTTCCACACTGACTCAATGTAAATTAGCCTTTAAATTTTTTTCATAGAATATACAATAGCAAGTTTTAATAATATTTTGCAGAGAAGCAATGGATATTATTCCTATTTTAGTACTAAATTTTCGTCGCCGTGAAGTGTTGAATGAGAAATATCACAAAATACATGTTTGACTTACCTATACCTCTATACAGGACGAAACGAAAATCATTCTAATCGCGATATTAATAACTTAAGGACTAAAATTTCTTGAATCAAAGTTATCAAAATTCAATGTGAAATAAACATAAATAAATCATAACAAGTCATAAGTAAAAGATTACTGATGCTAAAAAACATGATGGTAACGACTTTTAGTTACTTTCATGTTTTAGCATCAGTAATCGTTACTGTCATGTTTTTTTAGCATCAGTAACCTTTTACTTGACTTTTGTGATTTATTTATGTTTATTTCACATTGAATTTTGGTCACTTTGATTTAAGAAGTTTTAGTCATAAAGTTATCAATATCGCGGTTATATTCTTACTTTAAAATATTGCCAATGACTTCGATTTCATCCTGTCGATTGCACCGAGTAACTTAGTTACAGAAACAGAAGGCACCTCGACAGTATTGTATCATTTTGTCAAAATATTGGTATTTTATCATTTTTAACATTAAACTGAATAACACCCAAATTCTCTAAAATTACTATGAGGTCTCACAGAGCCCACGGACACACAACGTCTCAACTACCAATCACAAGTAATACGTAAAACAAACGAACCAATCACAGAACTCTATTTCAACGCTGTGCGATCGCATAGGCAAGGGTCATTTGATAATTGGTTTTGAATACAGGTGTAAATCTATTTAGTTTGTAAATATACCAACTGCATACGACACACCTTTTGATTATTTCTCATACATAAGAAGATTTTAAGGCAAGAAAAATATACTTTTAATTCTTGACTAACATACATAATTTATAGCTGTCTTATCTACAAACATTGTCGATAGCAAAATGTTTGGAAATAAGTAATTGTACTACACTGTTCACCTTAGTTTAGTGAGAAAAAATATACAAACAAAAGAAAACTACACAATCTTTGATTACTGCTGTAACAAACAATCAAGCAATATTTATTGCCAACTTGTACCACAAATGGTACAATTTAAATACTAATAACATTTACGTTTTTCAACGTAGCAACACTGTCGCTATTCTATAGCGGCCATATAACATATAATACGACGCAATAAAATTGAACTAATAATTCGATAATTTACTACGGCTACTCTACGTACTTCACTCGGCAGGGTTATGCGTTGTCTCGGGAACGCGCTGCGACATCTCTCTGTAATTCTGCTACCCTGGTACCATTTGAACTCCTACAGTGAAAGAAAACAAATCAAATGAGTTTTTCTTTTACCGTACGGTTTCCGTATCGGATAGGTATCGGAAATAAAAATCTATCCGAATCCGCTAACATAAGTCTTGAGCAATTTCGGATATGGGCGAAGTCTTTGAAACACTATGACAAGTTTCCGCCTGATTACGTAAACAATAATACTATCAGATAATCTGAAATATAACAGTTTACATTACATTTTGAGAAAGGTACTTTTTGGGTGGAGCTCGGTGGCGCGGTGGAGCTCGGTGGCGCAATGGTTTAGCGCCTGGCCCAGCGATTGCGGAAGTTAAGCAACGTTCGCAAGCGTCGGTCATGGGATGGGGGACCAAAAATGTATTATCTCGAGCTCCTCCGTGCTTCGGAAGGCACGTTAAGCCGTTGGTCCCGGCTGCATTTGCAGTCGTTAACACCCACCAATCCGCATTGGGCCCGCGTGGTGGGTTATGGCCCGTCCTCCTTATCACCCATAAGGAAGGCCTATGCCCCAGCAATGGGGACATCAAAAGTGGCCGATGGACACTTTTTGGGAAGTGGACGTTTCGGGAAAGGTACCTTTTGAAACCGAGGTACAATGGTAAAGGTTCATTTTTAACCAGGATTTAAACGATAAATTAACTCTGTTTAAGACTCGGTGATGAGGAAACATTTGTCTCTGTCTTTTTCTTTACGTGTAAAGAGTATGGAAAATAACCTCACTTGTGCACATTTTCGATGTTTTTCGTTGTCTTTTCATCATTATCTTTAGCACAATTATTTTTCTTTAATAAAAGTTATTGGAACTACTTCACAGTAGGTACGTTAGAGTGTATTTTGATGTAGAATTCAATACATTTCCGCTATTATTTACGCCAAAAATATGAACCTACGCAAGCGCTTTTTATGATATTCTAATTTTTAATCATCTGTGAGGAATAAACGCAACTTAATACTTGTAGCTACTAGAGAATCTCTTTAGCTTGTCGTATGTTTTTGTGGCTACAACTTTACGTTTTCTATATAAAAATATGACCCCCGCAAACCATGATTTCCTATAATGGACTCTTAATACAAATTGGCTTACCAACGACCAGGGACGCAGAAGCGGCAAGGGGACATTCTACACACTGCGCGGGCGCGGCTATCGAATCAGGTTGCTTACGTACAAAATACTACAGGTTCCGGCTAACATCTAAAGGCCCTTTAGACGGAGTGGGGATAAGTTCGCGCACGTGCACTTGCGAGCGACCAATAGCGCGCGCCCTTCTCCCGCCGCCCGCGCCCCTCACCGCTACGCATACCCAAAACACGCGTTCTGCGCAATCCCCACCCGATTTCAAGATGTTTGCCGGCTACTGTATACATATTTATACAATAATTAATACAAATTAAAACAAATTGGCTTACCAACGACCAGGGGCGCAGAAGCGGCAAGGGGACATTCCACACACTGCGCGGGTGCGGCTATCGACTCAGGTTGCTTACGTACAGACTCTTGAGCTCTGTCTTTGGCGTGTTCTCGAACAGAGCTGCGCGGTTCTGACCTTCGCCCTTCTTCACCCAGTGCCCGTATACGCGGAACGCGCAACCGTCTATAACCTGTAATGTTTAAGGGTATTTTGAAAGGTATCGGCCTTGGAAGCATGTCCCATATTTATAAACCGCTCTCAACGTTGAGAGTTATCTTGAGATCATACTTGAGATGCTCTTCTTATAGGAAAAGCATCACAGGTATGATCTCAAGATAACTCTCGAGAGCGGTTTATAAATATGGGCCTAAGAATGCTGATCTGATCAGTTGGGTGTGTATAGCAATCTGGATCTCCTCCACTCCCTGGATAGACATCATCAGATCACAGCTCGGTCAATCCCTGGCGGAGAACCAAGGTTTCAAAGTTACCTCGTTTGTATGAAAATCTATTGGTGCCTCTAATGATCCGTCCACCACTGTATATTTACCTTTCTGAGCACTCGCATAGTGTAAGGGTCCCTCAGCGCATCTTCCAAGGGCAGTTCCCTAGTAGCGGTGTGCGGCAGACGGCTGAGCCGCACGGCCGCCCGCACGGTCAGCAAGCCGAGCCGCAGTTTAGCGCGGGCGTTGAACCGACCCGACTTTATTGCCTACAGCCGATCAATAAATAATTAAATACAGGTTTGTTTGAGATATTGTTGAATAACCCCCAGATACAATAATCAATCCACAGATTGATTATTATAACTGTCGTTATTTTTTTATTAATATCAACCGTTACATAGCAACTAATCTGGAATAGGCCTACCCTTGTCTATGGATTAGTTATTGGGCCTGGCCGTTAATAAACAAGCATGGATGTGTTTTAAAAAAATGAAATCACCATCCATTTACTATAATTACTTATAATGTCTGCAAATATAAATCTAAATATAACATAATATTCGACTAGTAATATGAAAAAAATACAAATAAAAATGACAGATTGTATTTGATGACGTAACAAATTGAAATATTTTTTGGCGGGCTAATCAATAAATAAGGAGCTCGGTGGCGCAGTGGTTTAGCGCCTGGCCCAGCGATTGCGGAAGTTAAGCAACGTTCGTAAGGGTCGGTCATGGGATGGGTGACCAAAAATGGTCGTTGACCAGACTCTACCAACTTGGGTAAACTTACATGCACAAGTACCCAGTAACGTGTTGATGTCATATCTTATTCTATAAAAAAATAAGCCCGCATACCAAGGATTCATGCATTTAATTAATAAAATTAGCTAGAAGCAAGCATTGTAAATTATAGCCTAAGTTTAGTAGAAAAACGATCACAATTAGTTGAATATTGCATTAGTGACAATTAGTGCAGATTCTGGAATATTATGTGTAATGTTGTGTGTGATTTATAGTAAACTAATCGTAATAAAAATAGGTAGAAAAATTGTTGGTCCTTCGCGCAAAAAGTTAGTGCGCTGTAGATTTTAAATTGATAATTATTTGATATTTTCAATAGAAAAGAGTTAAACACAGGATTTCACTCAAGAGAAAATGTGTTAATGTAACATTAATACATAACATATCATTCGCACATAGAAACAGTACGAGCACTAAACGCTTGGAATATCAATTTTTTATTTATTTAAGGCGCTTGTATGACCGTAAGTGGCGCGGTGAATTTTATTTAATACTGTAATTCTCATACACAATTTCAATAAAACTTTACGTGGAAGTTTTAGGGCCCATAGTCTAGTATTTTTAAACGATATCATTACATTCCTTCGTAGTCATGCTAGAAGATGATAGCAAAACTGCTAAAAGTGGCCGTTTTTGACACATTTGCTATCTACTTCTACGAATGACTACGAGGGCAGGTAGTGATACCTTCTACAAATACTAGACCATGGGCACAGAATAACTAATGGTACAAGTACAGAAGCAGCACTCGGCAATGTCATTTAAATAAATAGCGACTTTTGCTCGCACTCAGTAAAGTGCAATTCAGGTCGCGCAGTTCACCTAGTAGTTGCCTCTCTTTCTATCGCGTGCTCTTACCTTTTCTGACGACGCAACGTTAGGGTTGTCTTCTTTTAAATGAACTGCGTAGCATATATCATAATGTAAAAAACGACAATTGTTTATTGGTTTTTGATTTAGACATCCGTACACGGCACAGTAATGTCGATTCGATATTGTTACTATTATAAAGAGGCAATATCTACATGTGCAGTAAGATGCCGCGCTCGTACGGTGGCGGGCGCGCGGCGGCCCTCTGCTCACTTGTTCGTTCGAACGAACGGCTAGCGGTAGGTGCTTATCGCGCGACCTTGAACGAGGGAAGGAGGCCTGCCATAGGCCATAAATTTTTTACGTATAGTTTTATTAGAATCATTTTCTTACAACAACTTATTAAATAAAACCCTCCGAGGGCGCCACTTTCGGTGGTTTCTTCCACCTTAACAAAGTCCAAAAATGTAATCCCAAATGAACACCCATGTGAAGCTTCCCCGTTCGTACAGACACACACAATTACCATAGTCAACAGGTCGATCCTGGACATCTTGCGACTGCTGCTCGATAGCGACTTCTTGAGTGGCGTCATGTCTTGGTCCCACAACTAACAGGGCGGAGAATCAATTGTAATGTCGAGTATTAACATTTCACGAAATCTGTTCATCTCTTTAGTTCAGCGGTCGGCTACATTTTAGCGGCCACGAGGCACGTGGTACCAGGGATTGAAATACCGTTAAAAAAATAACGATACAAAAAAATAACGTTAAAAATACCGTTAAAACATTTTATCGGTAAATTTACCGTTAAATATAGCGTTAAACTTTACCGGTAAAATTATCGGTGAAAAGTAACGATATTAATTGGAATAACGTTAATTTTAAAGTTACGGTAAAAAAGTAAGAAATAACGTTAAAATTAACGTTATTTACTGAAATAACGTTAATTTCAATGTAACGTTATCTAAAGTAACGTTAGTAACGGTAAAAAGGAAGAAATAACGTTACATTTAAAAATAACGTTATCAATCCCTGCATGGTACAGCTCGCGCAACATAACTTGACCCAATTTTTAGTACCACGCGACCTGCGCACTACAGTTTTTGTACTGAAAATAGCTACTGCGCAAGCTTCATTGTCTATGGTTTGGTTCAAGTTATGTTGCGCGAGCTCTAAGAATATTTAACTGGAGTTGGCGATTAAGGCGATATTAGCGCCACTATCGCAAAAAACGTTTAAATACACAATTTATTAAAAATCCAAGCTGATGGTCTCCTCACAAAATTTCAATTATTAATTACAAACACACAAACTCAGTGACAAATAATTTCATGCAATTTTGATGGTGAAAAAAGCTAAAAAAGGCGTCGTTTTGTTTTTCGTCGAAAAAAAAACACAATAAATTATCTGTCATTAATTAAGTTTGTGTGTTTATAAATAATAATAAATAAATATTGTATTGTCGTGCATAGTGTTTATTAGTTGGTTTGCAATGTGTTATAATGATAAGTCATTTTGCTCATTAAGACAATTACCAATTGATTGTTACTGTGCCTAACTACATAAAATTAATAATTACTGATATTTTGCGAGGGGACCCTTCAGCTTGGATTTTTAATCAATTGTAAATTTTTAACACTTTTTTTGCGGGAGTGGCGCTAGTATTGCATATAATATCGCCTTAACTATATTTAAAAGTTGGATTATTCATACCAAAAGGTCCCAATATTTATAATTTTGATTTCGAGCTGAATAGTACAATATTTACTACCCGTTATTCGTGACCACTGGCCGCAACAAAGGCAGCCGGATTACGACCGTTTCTTTAGGGCGTCCGCTGCCTTAAGCGGGGCACGAGCGCGGGTTGATATAGATTGCTGGTTTTCCGACGGACAGATGCTTGCAGTGCATGAGTAAGCTCTAATCTATATCGACCCGCGCGCGTGTTCCGCTTATAGCAGCGGACGCCCTAAGTTTATGTTCAGCATTATTAGATTATAGCGTTTTTATTAAACTCCATGGCATTATTCTTTAGAACTATGTGTTCTTTAGAGATTACGGACAAAATTCGTGAAATGGAATATTGGTAAACAATGTGTTTTACGGTTCAACCAATTTTTTTTTTAATATGTTTGATTATGTTCATCTTGCAAAGTAAACTAATGCCTATGTTCAAGAGATAGAGTAGAACCTTTGCGATTTTAAATGTTAAAAATAGAAATAAAAATATTTTAATGCTTATTATATTGGACTTTTTGTCTTTAATTTAAGTGATATTTTACTTTGCAAGTTTGATAAATGTTATCATGAAGTTTTTAAAGAAAATTTGATCAAAACGATTATAATAATTGTGAAATTTTGCACAAAGCTCTAGAGTGCTCCATGCATTGTTTCAAAGTGCATGTACATTGTACACAAAATAAGCAGATAAATGTTTTATCTACGCGTTAGTTACTGAAGCTAAATAAAGAAAAGTATAGAGAAGACAAAATACTCTTAGGGTCAGTTCAGATAGAACTGAAAAATGCCTGAGAAATTTTCTGGCTTCATTTAAATTAGGACCGTATTACAATTACCGAAACAGTGGTCTCGACGTTCTAATGCGTCGATATTCATTTTGGACCGCGACCTTTGGATATCCGGTCCAATGCTCTGACCGCTAAGCTACCGAGTCACTACCTAGTCAGCGGTCAGAGCATTGGACCGGATATCCAAAGGTCGCGGGTTCGATTCCTATCTGAGTATTGATCTGGTGCGAGTCGTATTTTTTCTAGTATATTATTTAGTATTGTACAAAAATAGCATTGTGAATGCAAAAATCTCAAATTTAAAAATTCATACAATTTTCTGCTTTATTTAATTGTAATACGGTCCAATTTAATGCAGCCAGAAAAAAGTAAGCTAAGTTTCTGTGCAATACTACGATTTACAGGGCGAATTCAAAATACATGTTTAATAAAGAGGCCGTATAATCTATTTTGTAATGGTTTTATCCTTATAAAAGTAATAAGTATTTTAATTTAAGTTTAAAGTTTTGTAAATAATGATTCATAATTGATTAAAACGTGTTTCCCTAAAACAGAAGTTTGAAAACAGTATTTTGTGTTAAGAGTTTTGTAAATATTATTATGTTAATAAAAACATGATTCCCTAAAACAGTAGCTTGAAAACGCCCTTATAATTTTAAAAATGAAATACACAAAAAACTAATTACTTAGTACAACTCTACTTGTTTAGGTAACTTTAAACAACTGTAGTTAAATTACGATTGAATTATTGAAAAAATATCAGTTACTATTTTTAAACTTTGATTTGGAATATGAAAGTTACTAATTACATTATCTGTGACGCAAAAAAGTATACATACCACTGTGTTGAAGAACGAATGATTTAACGCATCAGCGATGCCTATTCTCTCGTTAGGCTCTACCACCAGTAGCCTTCTGATGAGATCTTTGGGGTCCTCTGTAAACATATACATGGATGTAGGTAGCTACTGGCATAATAATGTCATGTTTACACGAGCTTAGCTACTAATGCTTAGTACTTGTACACTAATACCTGCCATGTAAAACTGACTAAGCACTTTGTTCTGTGTTTACACGCAATGTATAAAGAAATAAATAAATAAAATTTTATTGACACAATTTTTACAAAAACAAAACCTTTGAAAACAATTTAGATTAAACCTTAACAATTTACAATTAAGATTTAAAAACATCTGCACCCAAACTAGGAATCCTGTATCTCAGGTGCAGTGCTCTTTCTCTATACAATAACGCCAAACAGAAGGTTTAGCAACAGGTGATTGTTACATTAAAATAAACTGTGAAATAATGCCATATGCCAATAAAACTAAACTAGTGTAGTGTAGAAAGAACCTCTCTTGGTGAGTAGAGTGTAAGTGAGTGAGTGTGTGTGGAGAGAGTGTGTGGTATTTATAATATAATAAATATATAAAAAAGAAATTATTTTAAGTGAATTATAAAGGATAACAAAGAAGCAAGTACCCCTTACAATACTATCTCAAAAATGGCTTCTGTTTACAAATACAAGTACTAAGCATTAGTAGCTAAGCTCGTGTAAACATGGCATAATGCACGAGTATTAGTTTTTACCCTACCGTACAGTAATTGTATGGTAACGATATACATATTTGTGAATATCGTTCTCTCTGATAAAGCTGATGATTTCTTGCAGGAATTCACGTCTTGCATAAAAGTGGTATGGAAAAAAAAAGACGATTCGAAAATGCCTACGATGTTTTAATTGAATAAGGAATATTTGACGATACCACGAGACAAGAAGTCTCGTTACGATCAAAACTCTCCGAATGCGGTATCTTTAAGGTTATAGTTATATTATCTGTGCTGTTAATTATTTTTATTTTTTTTATTTAGGCTCACAAAACTGGTTTACAATGATCACATAAGCTTTAGAAAAAACATTCAAGACTTACTACACTATATTTAAACCTACTAGATGTAAGCACAACATGCGTAAGTAAAATATTTTAATAAACACGGACTACTTCCGGCTCAAGAAGAACATTATATAACTATTATAATTTAAAACAATAAAAAGATAAAAGTCTTTTTATAAGTAAATGTCTTTTAAGGCCTTCTTTGCTGAGGCCACAGAACCATTAAAGATATCGAAATCGAATCTTTAGGTCTCGAAATCTCGGAGTTATATGCATGACACATTCGATACCGTGGAGAGTGATGACCGAGTCTTGATTTACACTGAGGGAGGGTGAATGTATTGCGATTAGTCAACCTATTCGTGGGAGAGTGATTTTTATGTGTTCCAACATTTCTGGCGAGTCAGTATGACCTTGGATCAACTTGAACAGGAACATAACATCAGATATCTTTCTGCGTGCATTCAAGACGGAAAGACCGTAGTGATTGACTCGAGCTTGGTAAGGTAATCGCCTACACATGCCATCCGCGTACGCCAAGTGATACAAGAATAGTACATTGTTCACCGAGAGGAGAAAGAGACCGATTACCGTCGAGGGTGTCGTTTGAAGTCGGGTGCTTTAAAACACCCGAGATCGGGAATCGCACTTTCTCTCGAGTGATACATAGTGCTTTATACTACACCTACGAGGAAAATAAAAACTAAATCTATCATAATAATACTGAATCCTCAAACAACACACAAATTGAAAAAGGCGCCAATGGCGTCTGCAATTTTCACATGTTCTTTTTTCAAATTGTTTATCCTGCCGCCGCAGGGTCGCACTGCCAGCCCGACACCATCCGACACACAGCTAGTGGCCAGTGTCATTTTGCGAACTTGGAGATAAAAACTCACTGTGAAAACTTTTTGGCCTTTGATATTTAGGTTACCGGCGCATAGTATTACCCAAAATTAAAAAAGAAAAACCACGAAAGAAATGGAGTATATGGTGTAGAATAAACGCTTTTGCACACGCTCTAGTCTCTCAGAGTGTACCTGATAGCCAGGATTCCACACTGGACTACAATACTCTACGATACTACGCACTATAGAGTTGAAGACGACGATGGTAAGTTTCGGATCTCTAAATATTTTCATCTGCCGAGTAATAAAACCTGACAATTTGGATTTGGTTAATGGAGAACATACCTGATATATCAACCCACTCGGGGCTCGTGAAGGAGTATTTCCCCTCCATGATATTCCGGAGCATCACCATCTGTTTGCGATGCCAGAAAGGCGGACAGCCGACCAGTCTATAAAACAAAAAAATATAAAATAAAAAAATCCAACTGCCATTTTGAAGTGTGTGTTTAGACTAATCTACTAAAAAAATTAGAGGCTACGTCTGTAAAATACAAATCTCTGTTTTAAAAAAGATTTCTTAGGTATTTTTTTTTCTGTTAAAAAAGTTAACGTATCGTGTATCTGCAACTGATAAAATTAAGTCAATGAAATAAATAATCAGGTTATCAAATATCACTTTCGAATGTTTTGTAATAATAGATGAGAAAAATCGACATCCCTGCCGGCAATGTTTTTCTTTTGCAAGTTTTACAATATAAGGTGGGAATGTAGTGACACTAACAAAATAATGACAACTTCCATCATTGTAATACTAACACCTACATTCCACAAATAAATTCTATTCTATTCTATTTACGAAATGTTGTTTGGAAACTAAAATAATATTTATTTTATGATAATCTCAAATCCAAATCGCTTAAGCATTGTAACTGTGTATGTAAAATGATTACCTACGGGACAGGCTACGCCTAGTGTAGGGATCGACATTTTGACCGTTTAACCCACCAAATATTTAACAAGAAAAAAATTGCATATAAAACTACATTGGGTGCAAAATGTCAAATCTGTTATCCTTGGCGATCGACCTTAAAACCCCTCGCGATCGACCGTATGGGCCCTTTGACCTATAGCGACGAAATTCACTTCATGCAAAAGAGATGACGCTGTATGCTTGTATCCGGTTATATGCAAAAAATAGGCGAGAGTTGGCCATCTATAACCAGTAGGTATCATATGTTTCCCGCGTTCCGAACGTTACGTGTACAGGGCGCTACGTGATGCGCGCACAAAACTGTGAAAATGCACCTCGGGTCGACATGCCAGATCGGACTGTCAGCCCCGCGCATATACATGTGGGTTTCGGAGCGAGGGATGGAACGGCACGTGCTGTTTCCCGCGTTCCGAACTTTACGTGTGCAGGGCGCTAATATTCTTTGAAATGACCTCATTCAAAGTTAGTGTAACTTTATGAATCTAAAGCTTATCAACTGACTCTTTTTGTTAACATTGTGTCAATAAATATATTTTAATATTTTTAATTTTAAAATATAAACTGTATGTATGTTGTTACTATGTTGTTATGTTACTGTCATTTTGTTACGTCGATTAGCAATAATAAATACTGACGTAAAAACGTTTTTTCGATATGATACACAACATAACATTAGAAGTAATTAACGTAAATGTATTGGTTCAGGCAACTATAAATAGCTAATTTAATCTACTTATGTCGTGTGTAATCACTATGTTACATCTTGGACGTAGTTATGTAATGATTGCGTATTGTATAAGTGTTTACCGGTTGCTTGTGGACATAATATATTATTTATCTCGATATTTAATAAATGTTTTTCTCATATTTGAGGTTTATTTTATATTTGATAAGGTATAAACGTTTTTTAAGGCCGTAAACTGGATGCCAGCGGGGAGAGATGCGTTCAAATGCATAGACTTTTTACACGACTGCTCAAAAAACACAGAGAGTGTAATGTGTTCAGGGTTCACGTATGTTTGTGGGTATGTGAATTTCTTTATTCCACCATAACTTCTAAATGCCTTATTTCCTCAATTATGGCCAGGGATTGATAACGTTATTTTTAATGTAACGTTATTTCTTACTTTTTGTTACCGTTACATTAAAATTACCGTTATTCCAATTAATAACGTTACTTTTTACCGATAATTTTGCCGGTACTATTGTTCCAGTAAAGGTAAACGCTATATTTAACGGTAATTTTACCGGTACAATAATTATAACGTTATTGTTACAGGTAAATTTACCGATAAAACGTTTTAACGGTATTTTTAACGTTATTTTATTTGTATCGTTATTTTTTTTAACGGTATTTCAATCCCTGATTATGGCATTATGGGCAATGGGCATCAAATTTAAGGTGTTGATGAGCACAATCCAAACTATTATAATTTGTCACTAAAATGTGTAAAATAAAAATAAATAAATTAAAAAAAAATATGACTGCCCTGCCAAAAGGAAACCTAAAAGTTAAATAACAAGACGAGTCATTTTGTGGACCATTTTGTGGAACAATTTTTGATGAAAGAGGTCCCCCGACTGCAATGACACTTGTTATTTAACTGTTTAGTACGTTTTTGGCAAGGCTCGTGTTTTTATTATTTTTTTAATTTTTAAGGAAGTGTTCTCAATGATTGCGGCGCGGCGAGCGGTGAAATCAAAGCTAGCCCCGGCGCGTCGCTCCCCTCTGACATCCATTTTATACACTAAAGACGTCAATAGTCATTAGACAAATCAAATTTCTTGTTTTATTTTAGAAGGGAGACCTAATTGTTTGAAAAACAAAACTTCATTTATGCCCCAAATATGTGGACACATAAGATATCGATGCAAGCATGTTTTGTACACATAATATACGAATTATTGTAAAGGATGTCCAATAGATATACTTACAGGGTGAACATGATGACTCCACAAGCCCAACTGTAATTAAAAGACAAAAAATATGTTAATACAAGTACAATGCTTATAAATTTAGGTACCTAACTAGAAATTATACTATAAACTACATTGAGGATATTTCGTCGGTCGTCTGTCAAATAATTAAAATTCACATTTTTTTTATTTAAATGAAAATAATTAGGAGTGCATTAATCTATCCCTTACACACGAATACCTAAACACTGATTTTAAAGCGAGACAACACTAATAGGGATGATGACAACTTTTTTTATTTTATGTTACATAAATTACCTCTCAAAAAAAGAAACATTGGTAAAAGAATTAATTCGCTAGCATGAAAACTGCCCGATATATCACAGTGTGAAATGCACACAAATGGACTCGCCCAAAAACGCTCCATACTAATGGCTTCCTAGTTATGACGTCACGAATAAGTAGTTTGTATGCAACGCGTAGGAAATTTGTTTGGCAGCTATATTAAATATTGTGTTTATCAAAATAGTTTCTTAGACAAATTTGCTATACATTTTACGGACTAATTAAAGGTATCATTTATTTTAATAAATTTTATACTTTTTAAATGGACTTGTCCACCCAACTTTGAAGGGTCATAAAACAAATAATATGCAATATATAAAACCAAGAGGTATGCAAGTTACTCTTTAAGTTTAATATGTTTACGATTTTTATTAGTATTTCGTTATTTTATTCATTAGTCATCATCCCTATTAGCGGTGCAAATTAAACGTTTATCTAACATCGTTATCTCAGCACGCGCCACTCTCAGTTCCGGATAACCAGTGGCCGTCAGACGAGACTCATCCTTGTCCCCTTGACATCAGAGTTCAAATTACCAGGAATACATAACGTACTTTCGTGCGTCATTATTGCATTACTTATGTTATAACTAGTAAAAAACCAATAATAATTCTAGTAAAGAGGGTTGACGAAATACGGCATTACATATACAAACTTTCAAGTCAAAGCTAAAGCATATTAAAATTAAAATTATGATAATGCATATCATAATTACTTATCATATTTTATATGATAAGCATTATATCTTTTAAACAAAACAAGTGCAATCAAAAACAAAACTTATTAGACATATGTGAATAAATTAGCTGATATCGGTCATTTATCTCTCAATTTATTGTATAAACAATTAAACAAATGGGTGTGTTCACTGTTCAGTCTGATTGAATAGAATTTATCAAATAGGTAAACAATTTTTAAATACTTTACGCCTCATTTGTCATTTTAGTCAACAATTCAACCGACTATTACGTATAATATAGGTTTGTCTGACGTGAATATAAACTCGAGCTTCACGTTGACGGAAATTCGTCACCAAACCGTATAGAAAGTATTTTCTACGACTATCGTAATGACAATAAAAATCACATACGATACGCTGGGTTGCGTTCAGAACGTAAGAGCGCCGGTTGTTTGGTTGTTTTTTAACTCTCTCTAAGGTTTGGAACGACCAAGAACTTTAAATGTCAATGTCAATACAAAGTCTTTGTTTTCCATTTGGAATACGAATAATTTAAACTTTTCTTTATTCTAAATCAAATAAAATCCGTTTATTGAGGATCTTCTATGATTATTTTAAGAATTAGACTCAAAAACATCAAAATACAAAATAATGTCAATTGACATTGTCATTTTTTCTAAAGACAAACGTCAGAGCGTTTTACAACCATCCATTTTGATCATAGATATAGTATATTAAAAGGGGTAGATGCGCTACCGAGCGACCGGGTGTAAGGGATAGATATATTATGACGTCAAAATATGGGGTTGCCATGATCAGAAAAAGTACCCTTAACGGTGTAGCATCTGTTAATGTGCAGATTACTAGTTAAAGCACGGAAATCGTCTACTTTAAGAAAAATTTCGCACTTTAACTGACTCGACCAGTTAATCTGCAGATTAACGGAATCCGTACTTACATAGAATAGAAATAGAAATGGAAATAAACTTTATTCGCAGTAATTGTGGTACAGCAGAGATATTAATAAAATGTTTAGACCTCACAATTCGCCGTTTCCAGCATGCAAAAACTCAGTATAATTATAAATGGTATTAAGAAAAATAAAAACACGACTTCCCTGCTAAAATCGAACTAAAGTTAAATAACAATCGTCATTGCAGTCGGGACGGGAGTACACACAACTGCCCTGCTAAAAAAACAGAGATAGAGTAAACTAGCTGGGGTTAGCTCAGGTAGTTGATATGAGATTGTGTGGTTAATGGAATAAAAAGATAAACTTTAAATTAAAACAGGTAAAGTCTTTATTAAACGTTGGAATACAGAACTTTTTTTATTAACGTTAGTTTTTCTGTTTTTTGGAAACAATTTTTTTCAAAATGTTTTGAACAAATTCATGTGTGGCACCCAATTCTTTTTTCCATTTGCTTCTATCCATTTTTCACGAGTTTTATCTTCCGTCGGAAATCTGGAAAAATCAAATCGCTTGAAATTCCCTGAAATATGGGGTAACTTTTGGGGAGAATTTTCTATATAGTAGGCATCCGGAAATCGAATTATAAACCTACTGATTTTAGTGGACGTCAAAGATAAGCTGACTTCTACTATTACGTAGATGTACGCAATTTTACCGGTTTGCATGTCAAATGTTTACGAGGTTATTTTTAGAAATAATTTTTAGATTTTTCCTATTTATCAGGTATTTCATGATATAACTAATGATTTAGCTCAGAAACTTGGTTTCTGTGAGATTTGAGAAAGAAATACGTGATCAAAATATAGAAAACAGTGTACTTACGCATGAAATGCAACACCCGCTTCTTTTCTTTGATTGTTGCTTTTGCAGCCAAATATCGAACACCCCACCATTTTGTATGCTAGACACAAACACTACACATTCGATTTATAATAAATCTTGGGTATCAATTAGGTAGTAATCCACAAAACCTTTAATTTCTTTGGCACTATTGATATAACCCCACTTGTTTGTTTGGCCTAGTTGAACTGTACCAATAACCCGACCATGAAATAAAGTCCGGTCGGTGATAGAGAAAAAACATGACACTCTTCTCTATTTCCTCCTATAGGAATCTCAATAAGACGATCTCGCTCTATCAAAGCATGTCAGACCCTTGATTTTGATGGTTAAAAAGTTGCAATGCTCTGACGTTTGGAACGGGACGGTTGTGTCAACCGAGCGTCCCGCTCTAATGTTTGGAACGCCGTTAGAGCGTTCGGTTGTGGTTAGGTTGCACTCGGAGCGTAGGTTTGGAACGCGCCTCTGCAACACTACCGCTTCATTTATGCGGACTTCTTTGAACATGTACGTGCTCGTATTGCTCTCGTTCGACGCGCGTATTACGATACGCTTACGCTACGACGTCATGTGCGGAGGGGAAAAGTCGAGCGCGCGATGACGAGAGAATGCGATCGTTGCCTCGCCGTTCGATCCAACGCGACTGCTATCAGCCACGACGTAGACTAACACCTTTATATTGGCGTTTTACCACAGAATAGATAATAGTACTAACGTAAGATAAGATAAGATAAGATAATGCTTTATTTTCAACACCACAGTAACATATAACAAAGAAATAACAATAAAACATAGTGTCAAAACATGGCGGTCTTATCGCTAAGAACGAAGTCTTCCAGATAACCTACGGTATGGTGAGATTGACAGAAGAGGAATACAGGGGGTGCAAAATGGCATGAGATGTAATTATTCTAAATTCCTAAATATTATTTAACTAACGTACAGAAGTTGCACTCCGAAAAACCGTTTAAATAAATTGCGACTCTTGCTCCGACACAATAAGGTGCAATTCAGGTCGCACAGCGGTCCGTTCGCTCCAAAACATGCACTTAGTAGTTGCCTCTCTTTCTATCGTGTAGGTCTTATCTTTTCTGATGTATGAAATTTGTCCTCTCAGAGGACGCCGAGCGCTTCATACTCGTGCGCGTAGTGACGAAGCCCTGGTTTTACTTACATGTCCACCTCCATCCCGTAGCCCGGTGCGTCGTCGAACATATTCGCCTTCAGCGTCTCCGGCGCGAGGTAGCCGGGGGTGCCGCACAGTTCTGGGGGCGAGTGTATTCTTTAGTCTTCTTAATTTTTAGGCTCGTATTAAACCGCTCTCAACGTTGAGAGCCATCTTAAGATCATACTTGAGATGCTGTTTCTATAGGAACAGTATCTCAAATATAATCTCAACAGCTAGCCGGCCTAACATGCACACCACGACAAAATTTTGTCGACACTTTTATTACACTGATATTGACGCTTAAATTGATACAAGATTTTTACAGGGCATTGATTATTATATAATTTAACATTTTTGTAACAAGTTTACACTCGTTTAGTCGCAAATCGCGTTTTAAATCAATGGTGAAAATGGCTCTAGCTCTTCGTTTATTAATAAGTATTATAGGATGGGATAACGTAAGCCGGACAGTTCAATATAGTGTGGCCCTAAGCCATTAAATAGTGCACATATACTTAAGAGGTAAATTAATTAACAAAGGCTTTTGTTTGCAATGGGGTTGGTCAACTTTTCCAAAACTATTGTAAATTATATATTTTCTGGTAGCTTTTGGCTTTGGAGTCAGGAATAACCAATTGCGGAATTTTTATAATACTTCATTTTAATTTAAATAAAAATTTAAAATTTCAATTTACAGCATAGTACAATAAATCACTATTACGGCTGTATGCGTAGGTAATGCTTTTGCTCCAAAGACTTATGTTGTTGCTCAAAACAAAAAAGCAAAGGTTTGGCATTAGCAATGTCAACTATTGTTGTCATGTCAGTCACAGTCAGCTAACATAAATAAAATAACTCTTTTGTGAGTAAGTTTGTAGATATACATACATTTACGAGATCATCACAAACGTATAAAGCTCTTTGAGGACAATTCCTGTTTTATCCTCTGCACCACGTCTCTTTCAAAGGCATGGTAATTCTAAAAAAAATGTTCTGCGGATGGTCACGTCTATATTTCAAACAAAACGGAACAAAGCAGTGTAGGTACTTCATCGGCGTGATAAGCTGGATTATGGATTTCTTCAAGCTAATTCATTTCCAATAATTGAACAAGAAAAACACTAGAAAATCACAGTAATAAGCTGATAAACAAACAATAACATTAGGTGATTACGATTATACTCTTTGTCACTGTCTGTCAAATCTGTCAATCAGTTTTTTAATCCGTAAATGCAAAGGAACTTCGTGTTCAGCTGTACGTTTGATATTTTATCGCGATAATAATATAAAAAAATATATTTGGTTAACAAAGTAAAATAAAAAAAACATAATATTATTTTCTTTATTCTTGAAACTTGTGCTATCAAAAAAAAATATAAAACAATTCTCTTCGAAAAAGTTTACCAACCCCATTGCAACAACTGGATGTAACTCGAGATAGGTAGGTCTAGGATTGCATGTGACCTACGCTCTCTGGAGCATGACCTGTTATTGTTAGGGCATTATGAACAATATTGACATATCTACGTAGAAATATTCCCTTCGTACCATAATGTACAAATCGAAAAATGTGCACCTCTTGCAAAACTGGATATTTGTTTTTCTAGATGTGAGGTATTTTTGGTGCCCCTGCGTGCTTATGGATTGGAAGATGCCTTAAGCCGTTGTCCAGCCCACCTAGCATTACCATCGAAACACGGTAATATATCGCGTGATACAACATTTCATCGACACTCCACTGTCAAACCCCATTGTCTTTGACGGTTAAAAGTGACAATTCGCTATATCATATCGCGTTTCATTGCCTTGCAGTCTCGACATTAAATAGCGATTGTTAATCATTCAGGCGATATGTCATAACATAACGACCAATTAGTTTAAACCGATCAATAATGATTTTGGTCCTTCAATTTGACATCAGAGGGCCTAGCCAAAGTAACATTGGCAAATCTTCGTTATCGCTTCGCTTTCGAAACATGTATGGGATTGACGTAAGGTTTCGTTAACAATCGAATTTTAAAACGTCAAATCCGTACATGTTTCGAAAGCGAAGCGATAACAAAAATTTGCAAATGTTACTTTGGCTGGGGGGCTGAATTGCAATTGGTATCTATGATATATCGACCAAATTCGTTAACTTAACGATCGGTATCTAATGTTGAGACTTTGCAGTCATTAACACCCACCTATCTGCATTAGGCTCATGTGGCCTGTTACTATGGCCCATCGTATTTATCCATCCATAAATACGCAATAATGAGGTCAGTTTAATTTAAAAAAGAATATTTTTATTTCATTACAAATGAAACACTTTTTATGGATTACAGCGCGTATATTATTAATTCAGTTGTTATTTTAGAATTATTTAGTTTGTAGGGGAGGCCGGGGTTCAAAGTGCCGATTTTTAAATAACACGTAAAAATAATGTCAAAAATGGGACTGGGGTTTAATACTTGGGCATAATTTGATGCAGAATTTATTGTAGTTTTAATTATGTAGACGTATTTATTAAATTATTAATAACTTTTGGATCAGGATACTTTTTTTGAGAAAAGATCCTAAGGAACAACCCACCCCGTCATGGGGCTGGTTGTTCCAACGTTGGGGTTAAAAGTTCCAGTAGTATTTTCGATCATTACTGATACAGTAGTAGTTTATGGTTATGTATAGATCAGACACAAAAGTTCTTAACTAAAATATCCATGTATCATTTATTTAAAAATATGAGAATTTCAAGTCATATAAACTGATAAAAGATTATCAAGCCCTAATAGTACTGGAATTAACAATTTGACATAGATGTCATAATATGGCATATTTTTTGAATTCCCGAGCATCTATAATTCACTTGAAGTCATTCTAAATTCCATTTTTGTTTTATAGGTTCTTATCCTACAGCAAACTTTGTTTAAATTAATCAGTTTCTGTATCATAGGGTATGTTTTTACGCGGCACAACCAGCCCCATGTCAGGGGAACTTTGAGCCCCAAATTCCATTTTCTAGATTAAGTAAAATATTTAAAAATACGTATCATATATTCAAAAGTGATATTTAGAAAAACAATCTCTATAAATTTTCCAATAAATGAATGCAAGTCACACATTAATAGATATAAAGTTAATCAAAATAGACCAAAAAGTGTCAATACAAAAATAGTTACAAATGTACCATTTATGTACCGCTGAGTGACTGCCACACTTTCTGGCCGTCATGGCGTCACTAAAACGGCTGCCGCAAGGGCGCTATGGCATGACGTTTTACAACGTGCTTCACACTTATTGCCATCACTTTTCTTGGCGAAGCTATTTGCATCGGAACAAGTTACCCCCGGCACTTTGAACCCCGGCCTCCCCTATTTATTGTTTTTATAAATTCCCGACGTTTCGACACCTTTCCATCCATACAAAGTGTTTTATTTCTAACTAGCGACCCACCCTCGCTTCGCTTTCTTCCTTTATTTTACCAATTACAACCTTCCCCAACCCCCAAAATAACAAATACCTTCCAGTCGGCACCTCCAATCGCTCTAAAAGTCTGTTTATTATAGGAGGGCTATCGCTTGGCTAATGTTATATTTCACCTAATTTACACAAAACATTAAGGTGATTAGTACCCTCAAGTGGCGCCCTCATCTTAATTAAATTTATTGCTCGCTAAGTACATAATGTACCAAAAATTCAAACGTTGAGATTAAAGTCAAGGTTCTATAGTTTCTATGGTTATATGGCCACTTTTTGTTCTTTTGCCTACTACTATTACAACGAACTATATTTTACAAAGGCTATAGTTTGTAAATAAACTATAGAACCTTAGCTTCAATCTCAACGTTTGAATTTTCTATACATTATGTACTTAGCGAGCAATAAATTTATTTAAGGTGAGGGCGCCACTGTGAGGAAGCTAATCGCCTTAACAAATTATATACCAAAACCTTCCTCATAAAATCACTCTTATCTTATGGTGAAAACCGCATGAAAATCAGTGCAGTAGTTTTTGAGTTTATCGCGAACAGACAGACAGACACGGCGGAGAACTTTGTTTTTACAATATGTAGTGATGAAGAACTTAGAACTGTATAATATTTTAGTTGTTTTTTTAATGGATTATGATAAAATCAAACTCACCAAACAACCTCTCGCCCTCTTTGAGTACCTTGGCGAAGCCGAAATCGGTGATCTTGACGTTGAGCTGGTCATCCAGTAGGATGTTCTCTGGCTTCAAGTCTCGGTGGACGATGCTCTTGCTGTGCACGAAACGGACTCCTTCTAGCACTTGTCTGGGAACAATAAATTTAATATAGTAGATAGATAGATAGAAAAACAACTTATTGCACACACGCATTATAGGAAGTACAATAACATAAAACGTAAAACTTTGGTGAGCAAAGGCGGCCTTATCGCTGAGACCAGACAACTTTTAGTGGCTCTGTAGAGCTGGAGACCTCGCGTTTTTGAACATTTTTCATATGCTTTTCCCCATGTCTCCGCCATTTTGTAAAAAAACCGAAAAACTGGATCAATAAAAAATCTACATTATTATAGAACCTGCTCACAAAATTTCACGATAGACGGTTGAGAAATGCGACCTAAGATGAGTCGCATTATAACAGGCAGTAATAATATTAATTTCCAATCGTAAAAATCTCAATGATAAAAATCTGTAACATCAGACCGATGACAGAACTATCTCTTCTTATTAAATTTATATTAAGATGAATAATATATTAGAAAACCTCTGTGCAAACCTATACATGGTGTTTCCGGACGATGAATAATATAATCACTTATTAAAAAAAGCACCATTTACTCGAGCACTGAGGATGCTAAACAACATGGCTGATACCGTGGACATATTCGGTTGTTCACTGAACGCATTCACAAAGGCGGCATTATTTGTTATAGTTAATTTTAAGGATAAGTTAATACATTAGTCTACACTATCGCATTAGGTTAAGAGCCTGTAATGATAGTTGTAAGTTGGATAAATAATAATAATAATAATAATAATAATAATCAGATAAGTGATCGGAGAGGTATCCTGAGTCAGGTAGGATTGATAAGTCAAACAATCATTTGACCTATCAATCCTGCCTGACTCAGGATACCTCTCTCATCCCAACACTAAATTGATTATATATTATTCATCGTCCGGAAACACCATGTATAGATTTAGTGCTATCCTGAAAAATATCCATGCCATCACGATATTATATAGTGCGGAAAAAAGTGCTCGGGCACGTAAAAGGATCATGCCGTGATAAAAAAGCACTATAACAGTTAGTGCACTTGCATATAAATACATGCTTAGTAATCAAATAATATCGTGGGCAGGCACGAAATATTATAGTGCACAAACTGGTAGGCACCAATAAGTATAATGCAAACGCACATAATAGTATAATGATACGGAACTATGAGTAATCGCAATGCATTATAATATTAAATGCAGTCAATTAGGTATTTTGAAGCAATGCACTACATGTTTTCATTCTTTGGGGCTATACGTTATGATTTCTTGACCTTTATTTTATAGTGCGAGCTGCAAATAAGCTTGTGGCGTCACTAAATTACGGTGGAACCATAATTTTATGTGCTCCGCCAGCAGCGTAACTTAACGTGCTTGCACAATTGGTCAAAAAGATGTGCATTCACGATAGTTTATAGTGCCCCATTTTTCTCAGTGTATAGAGGAGAATTAACGGAGAGCCGGACAGGTACCTATACAAAAGCATTTTTGCCCAAGGTGTAACGGAGATGCTTTGCTCTGCTCGGGCTTCGCACTAGCTCGGTCAATTACTTAGAATCATAAAAAATGCTCTGAAAAAAAATCCGTTTTCATATCCCTCCCTATCAATGCGTTTCTTTTATTTACTATTTGTCTCTTTTATTTAACAGCGAGAAAGAGTTTCATTGATAGCTATTCGGAAAACTGACAAGTTTTAAAAGGTAAACCACCCCCCGGACTCAATAAGTGCTGTACATGTTTGTTTACATTTTAATAAAATTACTTCTATTTTAATTAGAACTACATACGTACACAGCAGCTGTGCATGCTATTTAGTTTTATCAACTATTATTTTAAAAAGTCTTAATCAAACGTGGAAGTTTACAGTTCACGCCTTTTCAACCGAAAAAGACTTATTGCTAAATAATTCGAAATATTTCCTTTCTATAAATATTGTTACTCAAATGTTATTTTGGTATTATAAAATGTAATACAGTCTGAAACAAAGATATCTATTTTAAATTTTGTTTCGGACTTATATTAAATTAGAATAAATAAACTAAGACGCGAAGATTACTACAGGCAAAGTAACATTTTGCAACTTCTAACTACTGACTTCGTACTGTTATAACAAACAAAATTATTCACCTTATACAATAGTTGAGAAAACTATCCATAACTACTTTGTGCAAAATAAAATCAACACACTCGACAGTTGTTTTCTTCTCCGATGCATGTAGTTTTTCTTTAAGATACACACACAAAGCCATTTTGATTAAAATAATATTTTTTTTTTATATTTTCAAGAACTTCTCAACTATAAAAAACACTGAACGCGAGATACCAGGAGCGCAGAACAACGCAAGAGCTCACAAACGACTGAGTTGACCGAACCTACGTATTTAGAATTTATGCGAATCCCGGTTATCACTATGTAACCCTTACCACGAACATTACTGTCGAGCTTTAACAGCGATAACAGAAAAGACAAATACAATATATTCCCTTACCACGAGAATACGCGTCACAACTCACTACTTTCGAGTTTCATATCTCAATAATGATAACAGAAAAGCCAAGACAAATGTATTAGTACTATTCCCTAATTGATTTTGTAATAAGCGACTAGTGGTTAATTAACTTACTTAAATGTAAGTGGGTGTGTACAAATGCAAATATAACATTTGATATGATTGTGTCACGTATAGTCTATGCCACAAAATAAAGGACTTAATTATCATTAAATTATACTCATTTTAATTCCTTTAAAAGTTTGTTAGGGCATTGATGGGTACCAAATTTTCCCATCATCATAAGAGAAAAAATATACAGTAGGAACCCACTTTCGAGTAATATCAAATTCAAATCAAATCAGATTTATTTTAAGCGCCTCTGTGTTCTAGTGGTTCGCCCACCCGTGTAAGACGCAGGGGTCCCGGGTTCGATTCCCAGGAGAGGTACGATTTGTACACGGTTTGGTTGGTGGTAGGGCTTATTTCAAGTCCGCCTGGCTAGCTACCACCATCTTACTTAAGTCTGACACCATAACAACAACCTGAAAATTGTTGTGTTCCGGCAGTAAAAGGTAAGATAGCCAGTTCCTCAGTGTGATTCCGGCTGTAGTGCGCTTAGATCTTCGGCCTTACCGTCACTTAACCAGTAGAACCACGGTAAAGAAATTTAGAACCCTTGGCCGGGCCAGTCAGCGACTGGCGGTTGCACTCCCCGCGCGCCTCCAGACACGCACACATAGCCGCGAGCGATTTTACGAACATACATGCTCAAGTGTCGTTTCTTTTCGCGTTAGAGTATATATTCTGTGACTTAACATCAAGGCTAAGCACTACACCATTGTGCATAAAAAAATATCAGAGAAATACCTTTCAGAACTTAGTTCGTTTGTATTGAAAATCATATGGTATTCATGAAGAAAAAATTAAAATGAAAATGAAAAATCCTTTACTTATTCAAATAAACTTGGAAATTAAGTGCTTTTGAATTGTCTATATTTTCCTACCATATTCATATTTTGTATTGAAAATCATATGATATTCATGTAGAAAATGAAAATGAAAAATCCCTTACTTATTCAAATAAACTTAGAAATTAAGTGCTTTTGAATTGTCTATATTTTCCCACCATATTCATATACTTTATTTGTTTCTTTATTTTATAGTAGCCCTTATATCGGGTCATTCTGAACTTACCATCCAATTTTCGAGGATGTGTCCAGTCCATGAAACTAAACAACTTTCTCTATTATTATTATTTATAAGGGGGGACGCCAGCGAAGCCGGGTGGGTGATCAGTCTCCTTGGTCGGGACCATTTCACCCATTTCCCCAAATCCCCTGAAAGAGCAGGGGAGGCGGGTTAAAACTTTCTCTAAGAAACATGTGTCGAATTTCACCACAAAATGTTGGTCATCCCATACTAAATTGATCACGTGATCTCTTTGATTTGTATGGACAGTCGATTTTTTTTTTCATATTTGGCCATGTATTCCTTAGAGAACGTTGTTCCGTTTCATGGACTGAACACATCCTCAAAATTTGTATGGTGAATACAAAATGACCCTGTATTCTTTTGAGCAGTATATGTATATTCGATTTATCATACTTCAGGGATTTAAGTGATTATAAAGCCATTGGAATTAATTACTATCACAACTTGTTTATTTTACCACTAACCACACTATTTTCAATTAAGATGGTTTTTTTAATCATTTCCTGATGATTCAGGGCCATAGCTGTGGCCTTTGATCGAGTTTAGTTGCCTTAGAATTAATTAACGATTAGTTACGTCATTTCGTGGTAAAATTTTATTCAACACTGCATTTGACTTCAAAAGATTTTCGTTTTTTTGTCGTTTGCATGTAAGTGCTCATATTTTAACAGCCGTAGTCAAAAACATTACTATGAGCTCTCACAGCGCCCGCGAACGCACAGCGTAACAACTACCAATCACACGTAATACGTAAACCGAACGAACCAATCACAGAGCTTTATTTCAACGCAGTGCATTCACGTAGAGTAGAGTATTGCTTAGTCTGTCACTTCTGAAATGGCAGGAAGTCTGTCAAGTACTTTCAGACCATTTCAGAACTGACAGACCTATGTAAACTCTCTCTACTTAACTATTGAAGGTTTAAATGATGCCACGCCACGGGTCTCTTACTGATGTCACATGACGTAAATATAACCTTAAAATTTTTACCGGAAGTGAAGGATTTTCTCACACTTCCGGCCAATTTTATTTGCGATAATCTTCTGATCCTCGTACTGCACATTTCCAACCGTGTGCCATGCATTTCATCGTGAGGTCATATGACGTAGGCAATATTGTCGCGGGCTTACGGACTATGAGGGGAAGGCCAAGCACAATCCCATTAAGGATTTAAAAAAAGCATGATGTATGTTTACCTCATGATATATCTAGTTTTCTTCTCAGAGAGTGTGACGACTGAAGTGAGGTAGTCGAACAATTCTCCATTTTTGCACAGCTCAAACACCAAGAATATGAACGTTTCGGATTCAAACACATCTTGCAGTTCAACTGGAACAAAATAGACAGAAGATATTTTTCATTCAAAAGTAAATAAACTAAAATTGAGTTTTGTTAGCCGTAACAATGTATATAACAGATTCCGGCAAACATCTTGACGCACTTTCGACGGAGTGAGGATAAGTTCGCGCATGTGCACTTGCGAGCGACCAATGGCGCGCGCCCCTCACCGCTACGCATAATACCCAAAATACGCGTTCTGCGCAATCCCCACCAGATTTCAAGATTTTAGCCCGCTACTGTACAGTGTAGGCACAGCATAATAATTTAACTTTGGAAATATCTAAAGCTGGGTATTCATTATGCAACATTTATTAGTTACCTATTCTTTTAAAGGTGACATGCTCAGTGCACTTTCATTGTTAAAGCTAGTCAAATTGCTGCGGTCATGACATGTCAATGTTCATATAAAGTAACCCTGGGGGCTAATTGTCTAATTTCAAAATCTATCGCAATCGCTTTCATTTGACAGATGGATGTGACACAGTGCTGTATTTCTTTGGTAAGTTTTTATTTATGCCAAAAAGAAACATCAATAATAATAATAATAATAATAAAAACACTTTATTGCACACTAAGACAGGACATATTACAAAGAAAAACAATAAACAGAGAAAGCACACAAAAGGCGGCCTTATTGCTAAATAGCAATTTCTTCCAGGCAACCTTGAGTAATAGAGTGAGAGAAGAAGAGGATAGTGGGAAGTGGGTGCAAATATGGGAAGGAGAACAGATATAGTAGATATACAAGAATAAATAGAAAGAATAGAAGTTTTTCTAGATTATGTGTGATGTAGTATGTGTGATTATCAATGTGTTACATCTTGAAAGCGATCGCGATAATTTTGAAATTAGACAATAGAATGGCTGATTTGCAAGAAAGTACTTTGAGAAACCATGAAAAGCTAGCAATAATAATGTCTTCACTAAGACAAACATAAAATGACAATAAGCTTCTCAAACTAAAGAATCATTTTTAATTCCAATTAAATGATTACATCTCAAAACCCGAAATAACAACTCACTCACTAATATAAGGGTGACCAGCCACCATTCTTAGAATGTGGATCTCCTGGCGCGTGGCGTCACGCATCATGTGAGTGTCGACGCCATCTTGCGACTCCTGGCTGAGGTCAATGATCTTGGCAGCATACTCTTTACCGGTCTCCTTCTCCACGCATCGTCTGACTGTGGAACTGATGCCTCTGAAGAAAATTGGAGAAAAGCATTAGTTTATAAACATAAGGGCTTAAGGCGAGGCAGTTCACGAAATTTACTCTTTCACTGTGTCTTTAGAATAAGGTTGAATATTGCATAGCTTTAATTGACGCATCGCGAGACATTTGACGGAATTTAGTACTATTTATTGATTACTGATATACTGGATCATTTATTAAAAAAAATTGCATAAAAATCATATCACTGTCGTTGAAAATTACGATATCTGACGATTGGAAATTTATTTTTATAAGTTTTTATGGCGTTATTCAGATTTTTTTTTACAGAATTACCATGCCATTTTTCAATGTTCGGTTTATTGTGTTTTTTTGTTTCTTATTCAGTCTACAGTAATTTTTGTGAAGTAGAATTATCCATCAGTTCTTCACATTGGAAATTCAAAATCAATCTTTTCATCAGATTGTGAACTGGCCTCGCCTTAATCAGTCAACGCCTGAGCACAAGCCGCATACAATGGAAAATCTATTGCATGATTTTACAGGGCTTCAAGGAATAAGTATGTGCAAGAAAAAGTAATGTTACCATGCCACGGAGGCTCACTCCGTGCTTAAACTTTAATATTGGCATTGAGCTCGCAACTCACTCCGCCGAGCCAGCACAGCACAACGGATGTATTGTGTCGGTTGAGAGTGAGATAGAGCTACACAACAAACACGACAAAATGAGCAAATGCATACAATACAATAATAGGCAATTTGAAATTGTACTTTATTACTGTGCAGCGAGAGTAGCTTATTATTTGATTATGGTCGTGCAGATGGAGTTCTGTATGTTTAGTACTACTAATTATATTCTGTGACTATACTTCATTATGAAATAGAATTCAAGAATTTTTTGAAAATATTTTACAGTCAGTACACTGAAATACAAATTTTATTGACTGCATATTTTCAGAACTTAATTGAGGATATTCAGTTCCGCTAGTAACTATAAAGGTTAATTACTTAATAACAATGTTTACTACATCAGAGCAGCACAAGTACATTTTATAAGAAAAAAAAACAGCCAAACTAAAGGCACAATTGAACGATTTAATATAACAATAATCAGGTCCTTAACATCCATTAGTAGTTTAACTGATTATTGAGAAATTCAGCACCTGGGAAATGGTCAACAGATTTTGTCTGGTGCTAGTTCTGATTATGTCTAGAAAGTTAATTAGGAAAAGCCCAACCCAATAGCTCATCCTCACCTCATTAAAATATAGTTTTACATCAGCTTCAACTGACAACTGTTGTAAAGTCCCGTCATTTAACAGAGATATCTAGGCCGGTATAAAATATCTGTTAAATGATAATTAAATCATGATCTAGGCAGGCATAAAATCTGACTGGTCATACATCATCTGCTGTAGACAGGGGGGATATGGGTGTCAATCCCTTTTCTTCTCTCCTAAATCTTTGAAAAGTTTCTGTTTTATTTCAATTTATATCATAGTATGTTCGGGAATGTTAAAGCAATTTTCAATTAACACAAGTATGATATTTAATGTAATTTAGTTTGATTTTAGACTGACAATTCATATCCTTTTGAGGCTGTGGTCCAAGGTCTGCTGAAATATAACCAGGGACCGGAAAACCCCTTTTTTTATTTAAGCCAATTGTTAGGGAAACCCTATTAAAAAGCTTACCAAATGATAAGGTTTCCCTTTCAATAGGGTTAGACGATAATATGCTTACCGTATTGATAGGGAAAAATTGCCGATGTCGTTACACTTGCAAAATTATCACAATCTCTTATTGATTCCTCGCATCTTCTATCACTAATAAATTTCAAAGTTCCAAACAGAAATAGTAGGCACATCAACAACCTTAGTGTTCCGTATTGTGCTACCAACTACAGAAAAAACTCGTTTTTTATCCGATCAGCTGTTACTTTTAATAGAATGGTTGACATATTATCTGTGCTTGACATTTTTAACTCTAAACCGGAACAATTTAGAAATGTTTTGAGTAAGAAATGGTTTGATGTGGTTTCTTAAGATTTCCTCTTTTATTTTGTTACCGATTTTTGGTTGTTTTCTAAGTATAATAGCATAATTATTATTTTTTAACTATTTCTTCCGATCCAAAAATGTATTTAAAATCTATACTTTGTGAATACAAATAAGCTACTTGGTGTTTATATGCGAAAACAAATTAAATGAGTATATTTGTATCATATTCAGTTATGCTATTAGTTATAAATACTGTATGTTTTCCAATGAAAATAAAATAAAATAAAATACCCAATCAAAAACCCATCGTTACATAGGAGTTCCTAACATAATTTTATACCTTCTTTGTTATGTATTTATTTAGGTAATTTACTTCCCATAATATTGTAATAAAATCAAATAGAGCACAATAGATTGTTAATGACATTGGTACTCAAGTTAAGATAGCAAGTTCCATGATAAAGTTGTATGAACCAAACAATAATACTGTAAAAAAACAATGTCTGTTTATTAAATTAGTGGAAAGGGTCGGAGAGTCAGTTCGGGGTGGAATGGATGGATTTTTTTTTTATGCATGCATAAATTCTAAATAAGTTTACAGAAATGTTAGTTTACTTATGCCTATTTTTGAACACCTCATGATTAGTTTTAAGGTATTGACATGAAGAAATAAGGGTTACCAAACCTAATAACTGATATTGTATGGATTTGTAAACTTTAAAAACCAGCAAAACTAGGCGACAATTTGATGTTCAAGGTCATTGTAGACATACAAATTATTACAACACAATATATACTTGAGTTCGCCTAATGATTCCTGTCTTCATTTAAAATTGGCACCAACGCAACACAGGAAATCACGATGGTGCCTAGTGATGGAGAATGGAGATAAAGCAAAATTAGCCAACCATTATACCATACCTGCCTATTATCTCCTTCGGCTCGTACTTTGCATAAAACTCTTTCGCCGCATCTTTATCAGGCAAACTATCATCGTCTTCCTCCTTTGCCATACCGCTCACGATTGTAGCTGTTATGTTTTTCGTTAAATAGGTTCACGTAATTAACCCCGATGCTACACAATGACGAAAGGTTATTGTTGTCCACCCGACAAAACTATCAACGCAATGGTTCACAATTATGGGATATAACAAATTACTTGGATCTTTCTCAATTTTAAATATAACTTCCACGCTATTTTTCGATTTAATAGGTCATAGAAAGAAAGAAATAAAATTAAAACAAGATAATTTTTCTCTTTGTAAAGTCAACGACCACAGATCACTATATATGTAGCAGGCTAGTCAACGACCACAGACAGACCACTCACGACGTCAACCAGAGAGAATATAATCACTACACGTCAACTAGCGATGCGCGATTATGATGATCATTCGATTATCTCAATCATTCGAACAATTCGACTGACCATTAATAATAAATTATGTATTATTTTTGTGTCTTCAAACATCAAAACAATGTTTTGCTAATATGTTAGGGGCGTGGCCTATGAGTTTTGTTTAGCAAAAACACAAAAACATGTTTGCCGAGACAAATGGATAACATCTCCCGCTTTCGCCTGCGGGGAGGGGAGAAACTCATTTTGTGTTAGCGCTCACTAAGATGCAGACGCCTCGCCTACGTTCGGACATAGCCGTGATTGGACGAAAATTTTCTAACAAAACATGTTATCAAAACAATACCTAGGCGCAGCGGACGTGCGGTTATGCTAACATGTTTTGATAATAATGTTTCGCTAACATGTTATGTTAGAAAATTAAGCGCAGGAGACACGACTTTACTAATTAGTAGTGTAGATATTTTATTTTATTGATTTGATACTAGCGCCACGGCAATACTGCGGTACGTTAGTGTAAAAGGAGGCATAGGCTACTGCCTTTTTCATTTAGATTTTTGTATAAACTTACAACAGACTTTCTTTTAATATCATCGAATTCATCGATAATATCATTTGGATTAGTAACTTTCGCGACCGCCTAGCGATAATGAACTTTACTAATTTACTTTACAACGTGTAACAGAAAGGGGGTATCAACCCGAAAGGAGGTCAATGTACTCGTGAAACTGAACCTTCCAACAGAAAAAAAAATAAAATAAATATTTTTTTTTGGCCTCTCCATACAAAATGTTGGCGGCAAATTCAAATTATCTATGGAAAGTCCAAAATTTTTTTTTCGATTTGAATTTTTTTTTCTGTTGGAAGGCGTTCAGTTTCACGAGTACATTGACCTCCTTTCGGGTTGATACCCCCTTTCTGTTACACGTTGTATACTTATTATACTTATACTCATACGATTATTAAAATTAGTATATTACTAATCTGAAATTCGATTATTGAAATTAGTAATTAGGAGTTAATTCGATTATTGAAATTAGTAATAATAGCTCATCACTACGTCAAACATACGTCAATGACACAGAACGGAACAGACTGGATTGAACGATTTTCTGACAGCTATCAATTTTAGTATAATTTTATATCGATAGATGGCGCTAAAGCCGCAATTACATACGCCGATTTAGCATATCAATTTCGGGTTGCCACTCGTACTTGAAAATAAAATATTGTATAATAAGTTCGATTTTAAAAGTGAATTTACCTTAAAACGGAAAGATAAACATTGTATAAGATTGGAGATGAAAATTGAAAATAAAAAAAACATAAACAATGTTGGTTGACCTTTGCGTTAATTGTTAAAATTTAACTTATTATACGGGTGGCAACTCTAAATTGGTATGCTAGATTGGAATATGTAATCGGTTTTAGCCGCGATTACATACGCCGATCTAGCGTCCTTATGGAGCCCCTAGACGATCAAGCATTTCTTGTCAATCATTTACATTGCATTTACCATTTGGGGGCGTGGCCTACTTTTGATTGGCCAAGGTAATCTTTCTATTCTGTGGTGCTTGTCAAGCATCGCTCCTGGGTGAATCTACGCTGTTTCTTACTTCCTGCGTCATTGTACTCACTCGAAAATGTTTAAAAATCCAATGCATCACGAGGAATAAATTAAAAATTTGCCTTCATTTACATTAGAGTACAATAATAGATTGTATTTATTTGCATAATTTTAATTTATTCCTTGTGATGCATTGGATTTTTAAACATTTTCGAGTGAGAACAATGACGCAGGAAGTAAGAAACAGCGTAAATTCACCCTCCTAGACGATCAAAATTTGATTGACAAGCAATGCAATGTAAATGATTGACAAGCAATTTTGATCGTTTAGGGGGTCCATTACTGGGGTTCCAATCTAGGAACCCAAATTGGATGTAGCCACAGAGGAAATAATCGATGTAGCGATCACACTATGCCCCAATTAGTATCTGATTTCACCGATTAGGGTTGCCACCAGTTCTTGACAGTAACTGAATGTACGGTAGACGGCACGCTGGGCTTCTACGAAATGTCAATTTTTTTCAATCATTTTTAAACTTTAAATAGAGCAGTCTAAAGACTAGATTTTATTTACTTAATCACTTGCCCACTTAATGGCCAACTGACTACTCACAACTTAATTGGCTGTTTACACGCGAAAAATTAGTTGGCCGCCAACTTAATTTTAACTAAATTACTTAACAGCTTGACCCGTGTAAACGGCTCTTAAGGTTCAAAATTCACTGTAGATTTTTGACAGTTTTGTATAGCTTGATTTGCTGCTGACTGTACAATGAATTGACACTACTAACGGATTAATATACTATATCTATGGCTTAGAGCATATTGTAAGTATAGGATTTTTTTCGATGTTCTCTTTGGTCCGGGCAGGTTCGTACACAATGGGGTTGGCAACTGTCAAAGTGGCGCTAGCATAGCTAGTTCCCAAAACATGATAATTTTATATGGTGTATGGAAGAAAACAATTCCAAATAATATTATGACTCGTTTTTTTTAATTCATCCTTAAGTTCTTTGACTCGCTAGTGAGTGTACATGGTGTCTTGAGGAATGTAACAACATAGAATCACCATCAACGATGCCCTATGAAGTCAAGAGAATGGAGAAAATATTTTTTTAGGTTGTAAACAAACGCAAAACAAAACAATGACCGATGCAACTTGGGAACTAACTATGCTGGCGCCATCTGCGTTTAGTTTTCACTGGCCAACCTCATTACAGTATGCCGGTAAACTGGGGTGATTTGCAACTGGGTGGTGGAAACAACAGTCAAACATTAAAAATTACCTTTTCTAACTTCTTCTTTAATCTTCTTTTTTTTTCGGGTGTTAACCCGCAAAATATTCGCACTATTAAGCCGCAATTACATACGCCGATTTAGCATCCTTACTGGGATCCAATTTCAGATTGAAAACGTTGCCCCGAATTGGATCCTAATTGGGGACTTGCAGGGCTGCCTCCCTATCCAAGGCTTTTTCTCTAGTGTAAGAAAAGCAAATAAAATTAAGACTAAAAATTTATTTTTTGCTGATTTATTAAGAAAAAGAAACAAACTTCGCAAAAATAAATTATTAAGTTTAATGTTTAATCTATGTACATTAAGTTATTGTCATGAACTGGTGCCAACCCTAATCGATGAAATCAGATACTAATTGGGGCATAGTGTGATCGCTACATCCAATTTGGGTTCCTAGATTGGATCCCCAGTAAGGACGCTAGATCGGCGTATGTAATCGCGGCTTTATTAGATAGAATGAAATGTTAGCGCACTTACGAGCGGCCCGCATTCACCAACTGTCATTCATTTGTCGATATTCATGATCGATAAATTTTATCGATATTATGACCATGCGGACCGGCATCAGCAGCACATCGGAGAAAAAAGTAACAGCTGATCGTTGTCTTTGGTCATATTTATTGTCTATGTTTTATTCTCTATCTATCTCTTTCTATCTCCATATGTTTTGTTTGCGGTCGCGGCGTTCGCTTTGCGTCCTGTCTTTTCTGTTTCGAATGTCTTGCATATTTATTACAGTGATATGGAAATAATTCCCTACCTTGATTTATTGTTGTGAAGTGAACAATTTAAGTGGATTTCAAGATATCACTTTGGGCATCAACACCCAGCTCCAGCTACGGGCTTCTAAATCGAGGTAACTTTGTTATTACGCATCGAATTTTATGACATTTCACGATTGATACAATTAGTGGGGCTCGGGACATCATATCAACCTTGAAAATTATAGAAAATGTGTCTTTTCTTTGTTCTTTTAACATTTTTGGAGTTTAGCTTTAAATGGTTCAGTAATATGTTTACTTTGACATAGTTTTTTTTTCGTTTTCATAATGCTTACTTGCCCTAAAACTAGTATATTGGTTCATAGATACTTATAAATAAATTTCTTTCTGATGACCTCTTTTATCTGTTTGAGAATACCAGGACTTCGTACGCTATTGTTTCAACGTATTAGTGGCGAAAGTATAATGAGACGACTTTATGTCTTTTTTCAGTTGTTTCCTCTTTTTTGATTCCACATTTTTTTTCTATCATTTAATATCTGAAGCAAAGCCACCTTGCAGTTTTATCTAAGTTATAAGAAAATAAAGCTGCTGTTTTTGGTTGTTGGTTGTTAAAAGAACATTTACAATTATGAGGTTGTAGTACAATGTGCCCAACTAGGTGATCTGACCAAATACGCTCAACGATATACACCAAGCTACACGATGCACTCCATGACGCTAAGAACAGACAGCGATGGAGGGGCATCGTCAAAGAAAAATTAACTTCCCATCGGGGGAATCACGACCCTCAGTAATGAGGAACACAACGCGAGGAGGAGGAGAGAGTACAGTGTGAAATATTTATAAAAATATTGTAAATACATATTATTAAACACAGCTATATTTGTTCAGCCGCAGAAGAATAATGTATATATTATTATTACGTTACTTACTATAACTGAAAAAATATTAGAAAAAATCGACTCACCCGTAGCAGCTCACACGGGACGTCACGGGTCTACGGGTGAGGTTATTTTTTCTAATATTTTTAGTTAAATTAAGTAACTTAATATATAAAAATAGCATTGTATTCACAATATTAATAATATTAATAATTTTATATTTTAGCATTCGCTAAAATATAAAAATTCAGAATAATGTATACTTTAGTACTGTCTTACTGCATTTATGTTTTTTTTGTCCACAAGTGTGCATAACGGGATAGTGCTTGGCCTTCACCTTAAGCGCACTACACCTGGAATCCTCACCACTGAGGAACTTGCTATCTTACCTCTAACTGCCGGAACACAACAATTTTCTATTGTTGTTATGACGTCAGACTTAGGTAAGATGGTAGTAGCTAGCCAAGTGAAATAACTTAACTTAACTAATATAATATAACTTAACTTAATATAATAATAAAAAATTTCAAGTGAAATAAATTCTACCGCCATCCAAACCGAGTACAATTTGTACCCCCCTCCTAGGAATCAAATCTTGTTCTTGGTTTTATAGATCTTTCTTAGTCTCAGTATGTTTCGATCCATTCTCACTGGAGAATGCACTGGCATGCTGGCAACATTGCAGTTTTTTATAATTTTTTGTGTACTGGTTGGTTCGCATATGTAAGGCAAGGCATGGCAGGTCGCAGGTATCCATGACAGTTTTCGATTTTCTGTGTTGTATGTAGCTCCCCTTATTATTTCTTTATGCAACCAAAAAGTCCAAGAGTTTCTGATTTGACTTTCCACTTCATCACTACTTCATGGGCCAAAAGATATTTGCTTTCCAAGGTAGATGACAGTCCACATATTGTATTTGGTTTGGTTCCCCTCTATTTTTATTTGTTTTTGGTGGCCGTTTGTCATTAATTTAGTTAGAGGTATTCATGTGCAGTCCTACTTTTTTGCTTTCGTCATTCAAAGTTGAAGTATTAGGTGCTAATTCAATAATTACCTAATAAGGTGAGGCCACAAGCGTTCCGTTCCACTTATTTGTATAATTGCTTTTGATTAGTTAGTCGCATAACTGTAATGCAGCGTGGGTAGGAGTCTACCAGATACTGATCTTGGTAGTAGGTAGTTGGAAGTTGATAAGTACAAATTTATTTATTAATACCAATAAGGATCACAAATACTTAGCTCAAAAGTAAAAATGAACATGTTGCCCCCTAACCGTGTTTGAGAAGCTTGCATTCTGCTATGAAAGGGTTGTTAGGGTTTGATTGGTCGACAGATTATGATCAGAGCATGATCAGAGCTACATTAAACAAAAACCTACCCATTTCAAATACTACATAATCTTTGTACTAAAGGCTGTGAAGCCTTGAATGACGTAATAGGTTGTTAACCTACAGATAAGGTGATCGGTCATTAATGTTTATTTTTATCTGTATAGAGGCTTTGATATCAATTAAGTTGGATGGTTATGAGAATAAATTTAAAAAAATACTTGTTCGGAGACACACCTAGTTTTTCGTCCACACATTCAACAAATTTTAGAGTTATAATGATTCCACTTTGGATGATATTTTAATCTCAATATTTTAATTCCAATTAAGTTGCAAATTGCAACACACAGACGGAAACTTGCAAAGAACAAAATTAGGTAGGTACTTAATTGTAATTATGCAGACAACTACTTTGAGCTTTATAAAAAATATTTGATATGAAACTTTGTTAAAACTGAATTAAACATATTGTGGCGGATAACATTGCTGAAAGAATCTGAACTACATGGATTAACATGTGCTATTGAAGCGGCCTTAATTCCAAACATTCGTAAACTTTTAAAGATTTTGGCGACACTGCCTTTTTCCACATGTAACCCTGAAAGGACTTTCTCTTCTCTGAAACGCCTCAAAACTAATAGAAATGCGAGTTAATAGAAAAGGATTTTAATAAAACTTTACGTGGAATTTTTAGGGCCCATTATCTAGTATTAAGAAGGTATTACTATATTCCCTGGTATTCATTTGTAGAAGAAGATAAGCAAATGTTTCAAAAACGGCCGCTTTCAGCAGTTTTAGTACTTCTAGCAGTGACTACGAGCGAGAGAATGATGATACCGTTAAAAAATACTAGACTATGGTATGGATGGGCCCTAAAAATTCCACGTAAAGTAGGTAGGTACCTACATAGCTATTGATTTGTTCGCTACAAATGCAAAGAAAGCTAGAAGACTAAACATTTTGTAATAAGGTGTTAATATTTTATGTCATAAACCATCGTTGTACCTATAAAACAATTGTTTTCTAATAAGTAGGTACGGTCAGCAACGAAAGTTATAAATTTAACACTTTAGTACCTTGTCATAGTAACTTTTTGTTCAAACCGTGAGACACCTCTCAAAAAAGTTGCTATGACAAAGTACCAAAGCGTCAAGCTACTTTCATTACCGACTATAAGTAAAACTATTATTTATGTTTTTCCACTGTTCCAACAAACCCTCCCCGAAATTGTTTTCTGACTATAGGTACGGCCTTGGCCCAACATTACGATCGACTTGACGACTAATCGATCATAATGTTTGTAGTTAATTGTAAATGTTGACGCCGAGGTACCTATACGGTTAGCGCCTAGAATTTTGCTTCAAGCAAAATGTTAAAGCCTTTGTAAAAGATATTTGCTCAAAGTATTTTTTTTATAGGAGAAGTCTCAAAGTGCGGTGTACCTATATCTTTATTACGAACAAACAGTTGCTTTTTACATAAAATGCTTGCGATTTTTAACTTTATATCAGTACCTACTGATAAAATCGTTTAAGGCGCGGTGGTAGTGAAACTAGCGCCGCCACTAGGTACATTTATTTTTATTACTCGTAAACCAAGTCAATATTTAAAAAAAACTCATGTAATAATCTCTTAAATTGTCTCCAATATTTTTTGGATAACTCTTCAACAGTTATCTATAATTCATTCTGTAAGTTTTAAAATCCATAATTGCCAAAAGTGGCCACTTTGAGCTAAAATGGATTTTAAAACTTACAGAATGAATGAAAATTGTTGAATAGTTATTCAAAAAATACAATTTAAGAAATTATTAAGTACATGAGCTTTTTTTAAATATTGACTTGGTTTACGAGTAAGTAATAAAAATAAATGTAGTGGCGGCGCTAGTTTCACTTCCTACATTAACAACAATTAAATTCTTATTGTGTTAATACAATGGTTATACAATCATTCTTTAGAAAGTGGAAAAAGTTTATGGAGAGGAGATAATATAGGTACCTACTTACCTAATTAATAAGGTATAGGTAGGTACTAACTTATTATTTAATTAAGTCATCAATTACCTACCTACTTAGGTATGTACAATTTATCATAATCATAACTTACCTAACTGTCAAAATCAACTTTGATAAGAGAGTTTTTTATTTTTTACCCTACCTGTGGTAAAATGTATCGGTACTTAGGTAAATCTTTAAAATATAATTCGCGGTGGTTTCTAGTGTTCATAGTTAATAGTGCGAAACGAACTGGAACTAGATTCCTAGAACTTGACATCTAGAAAAAATCTTTAAGTAGACTAGCCTTGTTTTTCTCCTATCTTTGAACAATATTGGTTCAGCTGTTTTGGTTTGAAAATGTTGCAAATTAAACAGATTGTCAGAGATACTAGCATATACCTATAAGTATGAGTTATTATTTAATTATGTTATAACATTGATATATCAAAACAAAGTTTAGATGCGTTACCCGCACTCCACAATGGCAAGACGAAAGTAAGGTAATTGCCCGACTTTCAATTAGTCAGGCACAGGCTCGTGACACGTAAACACACACCACTCTCGTCAGTCAGACACTCAAAAACCGTGACATTCTGATCAAAAATGCCTTCCTGCGTCTATAAACGATGTGCAAATTATACAGCAACAGTCAGAGATCGGAAAAATGTTTAATTTCACACGTAAGTACTGTATTTAACCGTAAAATGTATTTTCGTATTTTGTATTACTCTAATCGGCCATTTTTTTACAAAGAGCGAGACGCGCCAATGAGCATGCAGCGTATCAGACGAAACTTATGATGTCTGTTTATCTCTTTCTAACGACAGGGATTCAGTATGGTGGCGTTCATTTTTGTCCCACTATTGATGTTGTGTGTATCTGCAGTACCTGTCGCTGTTTTAAATTGCATGATGTTGGCGCATAACGCATCTAAACTTTGTTTTGATATATCAATGTGTTATAATTATACTTAGCAACTAAGTAAACTGGCGGTTAGATTATTGAACTCATGACTAGTTCTATTTTCTGTACCTACCTACCTACGCGTGAAAACTAGTTTCTTAGCGTTTATCGTTGGTACTATAAATACCTCTGTTATTGAGACCAAGCATCCAGGTTTTGGATTAGCTGATGGAGTGGTCGTTTGTGAACATAAAGATGCGAATAGGTATCGTGGTTTAATACAGTACCTACCTAAAGTCCGATTACCTACCAATCACCCAGCAATTGCCAGAACAAAACAACAAAACGGAAATAGTAGGTAGGTAGGTAGGTAGGTATATTGTTAACTCAAGAAATAAACTTTACGTGTTTTTTATTTACCACAAACCTAGTAAATAGTAGATTGTTATACAAGACGCTAAAATTACCCATTGCATACAAGGTATTTTTATTCCCGAGCTTTAGCGAGGGAATAAATAGAAACCGAGTTACAATGGGTTTTAGCGTCGTGTGTTACACTATACTTTTCACTACGATTGCGAGAAAATAAAATACAATATTAAATAGTTTATACCTACTTACTTCCGTAAACGAATCCACTCGTTTTTCTATCCTCCACTTCATAAACTTTTTGTACAATATTTAAATAAATGATTTGTGCTTGACGGCAGAAGATTAAAATTATTTCTTTCCTATTACAGTCACACAATTCAATCAGTTTGTAATTATAAAAAAATCTAAAAATTTCGCGCCATGGTACCTTTTTTTAATTTCTGCTGTAGCAGCTAAACAACACAAACACGCATTCTACGATTCACTCTGTACACAGAGTATAAATAAGTCTATGATTTCACCGAAGAGATGCTTTTAGTTCCATTTTCAAATATAAGAATGAGAAACTGGGGGCCTATTACGAAACTTGGTCACGATAGTCGTCTGCAGTTCGTCGGTTATAGTTATTACAAATATTTTCAATGTAGCTATCGTAGTCCATAGTCTATTGAACGAATAATGACGGATCCACTAGAGAGAAAATGTCAAATTTACACAATCACTTTGCAATATCGCATACGCAAGTGCTTTGTAATAGGAATTAATCAGAACGAAGCACGGACGCAGCCGCGTGTATCGCATTAAACTTTTCGTAATAGACCCCCAGTATTAAGTCGAGCGAGTTTTTATTCGTGATTATGAATAAAGACTTTTTCGTTTTAGTACGCTCATTGGTAATAGACAAACATTAAAAAAGAAAAAACTTTATCCCCTAGGGCTTATTATGCTATTTTATCTCGACTCTTGTACGTTACAATGACGCACTTTTTGAGCAAGAGGAGTGAAAAATATATTAGATAAATACCTATTATGAATCATGTGTTTTACGGCAAAAACAGTAATATACTTAAATATTTCATGAATTATAGCAGTACAGTTTTATAGTAGAAAACATTTTTGTGATGCTGTGCACACATCAACTGCAAACCGTAGACATCAACCTTTTTTTGTTAATTTTATAACATTTCATTTATATTAGTATTTAATATTAGTAGTAGAGTAGCTGTAGTTCTTTGTTGTAGTAACATTCGTCTTTTGGTATGGGGGGGAGAGGCAAATATGCTAAGTTTGTTATGAGTTTTAAATTATTGAATCAACTTTTAATACTTATAAAAAACTAGCTTCCGCCCGCGACTTCGTCCGCGTGGACATTCGATAAAATCCTCATGTTTTAATTTCATTAAATTCTGATCAGCCGTTTTTACGTGATTAGGCGGGTTCCCACCAAGCGCGCTGCCTCGCGAGGCAGGACGTTTGCCGCACGGGCCTCGCACGAGGCTGCTCGCTTGGTGGGGACCTGCCTAATCACGTAAAAATGGCTGATCAGAATTTAATGAAATTAAAACATGAGGTTTTTATCGAATGTCCACGCGGACGAAGTCGCGGGCGGAAGCTAGTTTATAATATTCAGAATTGTATCCATAGATATAAGTATCCCGTTCCCGTCCCTGTCCCCGTCCCCTGGATCATGGATGTGCATGTCCAGGTCCAATCATGTCCACCGTGTTGGACTTCAAAATAAATGTCATTTTCGCAATCATTCCATGAAACCTCAAGAACGACATCCACATCGATTTTCATGTTTACTTACCCCATTTACACCTTAAGGGAGGATTTTCAAAATAACAAAATATGTGTTTGCCTATTTATTTTTAGACATGCTTCTACGAATTTTAAAGTTGTAATGTCTATTTTATATTCTTTTTTCATACAAAATTTTAACCCCATTTTCACCCCCTTTAGGGGTTAAATCATGTCCAACGTGTTGAACTTCAAAATAAATCTCATTTACGCAATCACCATCCCATAAAACCTCAAGAACGACATCCATATCGATTTTTATGTTTACTCACCCCATTTACCCCTAAGTGGTTGAATTTCAAAATTACAAAATATATGTTTGCCTATTTATTTTTAGATGTGCTCCTACGAAGTTTAAAGTTGTAATGTCTATTTTATATTATTTTTCCATACAAAATTTAAACCCCATTTTCACCCCTTTAGGGGCCAAATCATGTCCACCGTGTTGGACTTCAAAATAAATGTCATTTTTGCAATAGTCATCCCAGAAAATCCCAATAACGACATCCATATTTATTTTTGGTGTTTTTTACCCCTTTTCACCCCATTTCATCCCCATAGGGGTTGAAATACTAACAATAACAATATAGTTTGCGTTAGATTTCCATCCATAAGCCTAAATTATAAATTTAGCGATTTTTACTTCGAAACTAAAAGAATTTTCTTCAATACACAACTTCATCCCCCTTTTGACCCCTTCGGGGGTAGAATTTTGAAAAACGCTGAGACCCGTATTTATTAATTTTCAATGTTCAGCCTAAACACAAAATTTGAAGATCCTAGCTTCAAAACTGAGGAACTTTCATACAAACTTTGGACCCCCGTTTCACCCCTTTGGGGGGTGAGTTTTGTAAAATCCTTTCTTAGTGCACCCCTGGGACCTCATAAGGAACCTATGTGCAAAATTGCAAGTCTCTAGGTTCAGCGGTTTGGGCTGTGCGTTGATATCTCACTCAGTCAGTCAGTCAGTCAGGACTTTGAATTTTATATATTTAGATTGCTATGATAGATTTCAATAAAGAAACAACAACTAATTATTATCCTGCTTTAAATTAGGTACCCTAAATTACATAATACTTATTATTAGGTATATAACTCAAAAATGTATGAAATCCGTTAGGGCGCTGTAGGTAGTGAAACTAGCGCCGCCACTACATTTATTTTTATTACTCGTAAACCAAGTCCATAATTAAAAAAAAAGCTCATGTAATAATCTCTTAAATTGTCTCTAACATTTTTTGAATAACTCTTCAACAGTTATCATATCATTCATTCTGTTAGTTTTAAAATCCATTAATGCCAAAAGTGGCCACTGAGCTAAAATGGATTTTAAAACTTAAGTACAGAAAGAATGAAAAGCTGTTGAAGAGTTATTCAAAAAATATTACAGACAATTTAAGAAATTATTACATGAGCTTTTTAAAATATTGACTTGGTTCACGAGTAATAAAAATAAATGTAGTGGCGGCGCGGCGCTAGTTTCATTACCTACAGCGCCTTAAGGCGAGGCCTGTTCACGAAATTTACACTTTCACTATGTCTTTAGAATAAGGTTGAATATTGCATAGCTATAATTGACGCTTCGCCAGAAATTTGACGAAATTTAGTACATTTTTATTGATTTCTGAAATACTGGAACATTTATTAAAAATGTACTCGGTTATTGTTTTAGATCAATAAAAAAGCTATACTTAATGCATAAAAAATCAAATCACTGTCATTGAAAATTACGATATCTGACGATTTGAAGTTTATTTTTATGGTGTTATTCAGGATTTATTTACAGAGTAACCAAGCCATTTTCCAATATTCTGTTCGGTTATTGTGTTTCTTTGTTTCTTTGTCAGTCTACAGTAATTTTTGTGAAGTAGAATTCTACATCAGTTCTGCACATTGGAAGTTCAAAAATCAATCTTTTCATCAGATCGTGAACTGGCCTCGCCTTAATGAAATAAATTAAAAAGGTATAAAAGTGACCATGAAGGTTTATATCTGAAAATGTACTGCGTCAAAATATCTCTTCCAGCAAATGGTGTTATGAAAGCAGGGTGTTTAAAACAATTTAAAATAAAACAATGTTTTTATGAACTTTTAAAACTTGTTTTAAATGTTAAAAACATTTAAAAAAACAGGTTTAATAATACTTTTATTTGAGAATAAATGGTGTTTTTCGTAAATTAATGCACTTTTTTTTCAAAAATATGTTCATGAACTTCAAGATCTCGCTGAAAATACATAGAATGACAGTATAAAAGTGTAATTTTATAGAATAAGTTTTTCCAAGATGACAAATCATAGTAGATATCCTTAGTAGGTATTAGCACAGAATAACATATATTACAAGTGTATTGTATTAGCCTTTTTATCACTGAAAGGTATTATATGAACAATATAATAATAGTACATTATGAGACAAGTTACATTCATCGTCATCGGCCATTTTGTCCCCACACTGCTTAGGTAATAACTAACTAACTAATAACATAACTTTCTCATAGAATTTATAATATTAATAATGGAAGGATAAGTTAACAGACTTCAATACAATAACTTGTCATTTAAGTAGGTATTTAATTATCAAGTCTGAGCGAATCGGAAAATACAATACAAGCCGTAAAAAATTAAACAAAATTGCACATTATGTATGAATTGTATGATTAAGGCTGAGTTGCACCATCTTGACTTAACCATAACTATATAAAACAAACTTATCTGACTCGATGACAGCGTCGCTATCGTCTATGGCGTAACCTAGGTAACAATATGTAATAACACCTTAGTTCCACTTTTGACCACTGGCTCAGATATGTTTGTATTGTATGTACCTATCTGTTAAAGTTATGGTTAAGTTAAGATGGTGCAACTCGGCCTAAATTGTGAATAGTAAACTTATGCATGAGCTAGCGAGATTACGATGCAACTCATGCATATCTCATGCATCGCAATGAATTTGTAAAAACGTCAGGCTGCTTTATAGAATTATATTGTGGTTGACAAGAAGCCAGTGAAGTAGAGACATTTAACATTGTACGAGCTTCTTTTCTTAAGTTTTAAATTAAGTATAAAGTAGTTACCTATTATATGGGTTGGGAAAAGGTTTTCTTTAAACGTAGGTAGGTACAGTCAGCAATAAAAGTAGCTGAACGCTTTGGTACTTTTTCATAGCATTTTTTAAGAGGTGCCTTACAGTTTGAAACATTAGTCAAAAAAGTTACTATGGCAAAGTACTAAAGTGTTAAACAACTTACGTTGCTGACCGTATCTACGTGACATGCTCTCACAACAATTTATACGGTAGGTAAGTATAAGAAACTTAAAGTAAAGTTTGTTACCAAACAAATACCCAACATATTTTGTTACTTTGTTTAAGTAGGTAGGTAAGTAACATAATGAAAGGCAGGTCAAGAGAACAAAACATGAATTATTAAAATAACGTACCTACCATCTGAATCAATAAATCGATTTCAACTAAAGCTTAATTTTGGACAAGCATAATATAGGTAGGTAGGTTAGGTACATAGGTACCTAACTAGGTATTATATAGATAATAAAATAAAAATAGTTGTTGCCATATTTAGGCCCGCCCAATAGAATCGACTTTTGGAAATCTAAGGATGATTAAGTAGTAGCATACCTAGAGTAAGTAGGTAGGTAGTAAGTGTAGCCAATGTCACATTTACAAATTTTTCGATATCGCTTCGCTCCGAAAAACGCTTTAAAATTAGCTTGTTAACGAAACCACGCTGTTTCGAAAGCGACGCGATAACGAAGATTTGCAATTGCTACTTTGGCTAGGGGGTCTGTTATGATTGGACTAGGCTGCCATGATGATGATGATTCAAGCTAGGCGACGATGGACAGACGTGAGGGTGGTGGTTGCGGGAAGCCGCTAGATGCTGGCCAAGCAGGACCGATCGTTCTGGAGATCCTTGGCAGAGACCTATACCCATGCAGCAGTGGGTGTCGTGCGGCTGATATGATGTTGACGAAGGATTCGTATTCCAAGGTCTCGAAAGTGACCGATTTCAATATTTGTAACAAATTACCATCCATGTTCATTACATTACAGATTACAGTGTTCAACGCATACATGATTAACTTATTCCACGACTCTCATTTGCTCAACTAGCTCCACGTAGGTATTTAAATAAGACTCACGTGCTTGTGCATTAAATAACACGTTGCCAACGAACTAAGACACGTTGCTATAAAAAAACTTCAAAGGCGTTGCTTTTGGCGCATTCTTGTTTATAAATAAACAAGAACATGGTTAAGCTCTTTCTGATGACTTAGGGTAGTAGATTTTTAACCTGGCAACTGGTGTGAGTAAGGATTACATTACAGGAAAGTATACATCAATCAGCATTCATGGGTCTGAAACTGAAAAGAATCTGTATTATTATCTTAAGGCGATATATCACGCACGACGATGATATATTATTGTCTTCTCTATAACAATAGCGATGTGAATTACAAAAGAAGAGCATCTGTATAAAGCATTTCGTTCGATAACGTCTTAACATTGCGCTATTTTTACATACCTACATTCCTTTTTACTTTTCAATGTAATAAGCAACCCAAGCGGTCAGGCATGTTTAAATTTAAAAGTCCTCCACGGAGTGCAATAAAAGTTTTGTTGTACTGAAACAAAATATTGGGGCGGGGACGGGGACGCAGATGCGACGAGTTTAACCTTGACTTGTGTGCGTACGGAATGGGTGGTGTAAGGGACTGGCGGACGGAGGAGAGTTGTGTAATGGGACACTGTCCTTTGAATCTAAAACACCATCACTCCGGACTTCTTCGAAGCAGTTGCAATAAGGATGATAATGCCGAAAATACACGGTTCACTTCTGCCTTTCGATTTGGTTGAAGCAACCAAAGCAAAGTCATCATTGAAATTGAATTTCAGAGTTGTGTAGTGAGTGTACCCGATTGGCGTATCTTCAACCGAGTCGCTGTCGCTTTCCTCTTGCACTTTCATCAGAGCCATGCCTTAGGACATGCAATAGCGCATTCCCTATAAGGTACTTTTAAAAAAAATTCAAAAGTATTGCATGCGTTTGACGCAAAGCAAGACGAATTGAAAGTTGTAGTCGACAGGGGAGAGCGACTGGATATAGACACCCTATAGTTATTAACCAACACTCATTTACCGCCGCGTCGTCGTCGTACTCATAATTTTTTACCACCTTTCAGAAATTCTTGAATTTCGACGCATCATTAATAATTATAACACATATTATGCCGTTAGTTTGCCTTCCCACGTTACGCCACCCTTGGACACTTCAATAGCCACAGCTTACACCTTGTACAGTTTCACACATGCAATGCATCGAAGCGAAGTAGGTATCACACAGTCTATTTTTATCCTTCGCGACCGTCGCATTGACGCCGCCCGCCTGTTTATACGCCGCACTCAGAAAAACAGGCGGCTTTACAAATAGCCGTAAGCGTATTATAGTCAACTCTTTATAATGTGAACAAAACATAACTACATACTCGTATGTTTGTTTGCAATCTGTCACCGTTTGTTTGTAAGGTTTCAGTGATGTAACGACATTGACGATTGAATATACGGAATGTTAATAATTTGTAGGTATGTATGTATACTGCTTTAGATGATAGAAATGATTGTCTACTAAGCTGTTGCATTGCAGTTATTCTTCTGTAGCATTCTCTTCTACTTTCATTTATAGTTTTTATACTTAACCAAAACTATTGAATAACTAACAGAAATCATGCTACCGGCTCGAAGGACCATATCAGTAACAGCCTCAGTACTTTTTCTGAGCTTTTTTTAATACTGTTGCTGCCTTACTTTGCTCATCATCAACCTTCCTATGATCTATCATGATTGTCTGAGGTCAGGGTTATGACATGAGATGATGAGATTGATGTTATTTGGCTACCCTTATTCTAGCGAATCCTATACATTAGTTGTCTATAAATAAGAGGGCAGATTTGTTTTTTATTTATAATTTATAACAGTGAAAGTGAAAGTGAAATAAGCTTTATTCAAATAAACTTAATTATTAAGTACTTTTGAATCGTCTATATTTTCCTACCACCCGTTCCAGACTTTTTTAACAAACAACGAACTCTTATAATTATCAATAATTAATAAAACGACGATGGGTTTTATTAATTTTACGGGTCTGACAATATGGACTTTTACTTTTGCTGGATTTAAAAGACCTTTTGAATTTTCGATTTGCAAATCCAAAAAGTTACGAGGTTAGGCAATTGAAATCCTACCACAAAGTCCAGTATAATATTTTTAAATAATATTAATTCAAAACGGCAATATGAATCGAGCATTATGGTGCTCTAAGATATCAATATTGCATTTGTTTCGAATGTAGACGCCAAACGTTTTGAAAGGCGCCAAGTTTTTGCTACATTCTGATTCTGGTCTAAATGTATCGTATTTCGCGACTGTAGTCTCTTCGGTCTAGTAATTCTTAAGAGAATCCGGTTTTGAATTGAGTGAAAAACTGGGCTTAAATTCCTGCTACAAAAGGTACAAAATCCAGTTCTCAAAATAGGGTTACTTGAGTTGAGATGATCTGGCGGTTGCCATTCCAACTTCTAGATTTATTATATAACTAGTTTCTGCCCGCGACTATTCGAGAAAATCTTTCTATGTTTTCATCATCATCATATATTATATTATTATTATATCATCCGCACGACACCCACTGCTGGGTATAGGCCTCCCCTAAGGATCTCCACGACGATCGGTCCTGCGCTGCCCGCATCCAGCGGCTTCCCGCGACCTTCACCAGATCGTCGGTCCACCTTGTCGGGGGCCTACCCACGGAGCGCCGTCCGGTGCGCGGTCGCCATTCCAGAACATTTCCGCCCCAACGGCCATCGGTTCTATGTTTTAGTTTCATCCAAATCAGATCAGCCATTTTTACGTGATAGGCGGGTCTCCAGTCTCCACCAAGCGCGCTGCTCCCCCTTTTCCTTTTCCCCTTCCCCTCACCTCTTTCTCACTCGCCCCCCCCCTAAATCTCTCCCCCCCCTTCCCCGCCCTTCGAAACCGAGGGACTTTCAAACACATTTTCATCCCATATTTCAATCTCTTCAAGCCTTGTTTCGCGATAAAAGGTAGCCTTTGTCCTTCCTCAAGCTGTACTCTATCTTTGTACCAAATATAATCAAAATCGGTTCTGTAGTTTAGGCGTGAATGCGTAACAGGCAGACAGACCGACATAGTTGCAGTGTTAATCTTGACTTGATTGAATTAATATTAAATCAATCTAAGTTCAATTTCAATGTTGACGAAACCGTACTCTTGAATTCAAGAGTGCCTTCTAACGGATTTGATGATTTCCATTTCAATAGCAATAGATACACTTGATGATCACACAATATTGGCACAATATGGCGGTGGTGACGGTGACTAGTGTCGCTAATCAAGAGTACAAAAAATCCTATGTCGATCGATCGGGATTAATTTCAGAGCCACAGTAATGCAGAGATAAATAATGTGGATAGTGGTGGCGATGATAATGATTATGTGGTCAATACAAAAGTATATCGAGTCATTCAGTAGACTTTGGTTGCAGTCTCTCATGTCTCATGAGTTAGTCTAGCAGCGACAGTGCACAAGAAAGAGGTACATTATATGTTAGCTTTAATTACAACCATACATTCGTAAACGAAAAGTAAAGTTGAAAAAGAATTGCATACAGATGTCTTTGATAGTAAACAATACAGGGTCATTTTGTATTCACCATCCAAATTTTGAGGATGTGTTCACTTCATGAAACTGAACAACTTTCTCTAAGGAACACATGGCCAAATATGTAAAAAAAATCGACTGTCCATACGAATCAAGGAGATCACGTGATCAATTTAGTAGGTATGGGATGACCAAAATTTTGTGGCGAAATTCGACACATGTTCCTTAGAGAAAGTTGTTTAGTTTCATGGACTGGACATGGACATCAAGTTCAGAATGACCCAATATATTGACAATTCAATGAACAGTTATTATTAACTCAGTATACAAAAGTAGCCTTCTGTTACTTAAATGAAAGAAGAACAGCAGAAACATATTTAAAATTCAGAAACTGTATGTCACTTTAACAGGGTTAACAATAGTAATGGTAATCGTCTTTAAACACTTAAGTAATGTAGGTCAAGTTTTGTATACCACCTTATAACTTATAACATTCATTAAAATAACTGCGTTATGAAATGTTTGGTGTTACGTTACTCAAATGGTACCTAATGGTTATGGGAGGGCCATTTGTGGGATGGATTTTAAAGAGGTTGAGAATGACTTTCATAGGCGTCAGACACATCCAGCGCCAGGTTTTCTGTAAAATACTGTCACTGTCAAGCAAAAGCAAAATCTTTGTCACCAGAAAATTCAACTTAGAATTTTCAGAAGTAAACAAATGACTTGGTATTAGAATGCAACAGACAATCCGGCCAAGTCAGAAACTCAGAACTGAAGATGAGAGTATCTGACAACTGCCAGACGGCTCTGCCGTCTGTTTTAGCGACGAATTCGATTGACTCAGCATAACCCTAACTAATGAAGTGGGTGGAAACCCGAAAGGACACATAAAAAATAGTTAGTTGACAGCATAGATAGATTAATGCTGTTTGTTTCCATTTTACGTAACATTTGTTTAGTTGCCACTAACAGTTATCTTCGTGATTACTATGATTGTGGTTATTATAAAACAGCATAACGCCGACACAAGGAATTTAAGCCTTATTAGTTTAAATTAAGAGTTATTGCATAAATTATATAATAGCGTTGTGTACACAAACACGTTTGACCTTCAGAGAACATCGTTTTGCTATATTTATCACAAACGATTATTGTAGCTTACGTAATATTGATATAGAGGCAATAAATCAAATAGTACCTAATATTTGAGTAAACTGCTTATTGTTGAGACAATGACAATTACAATTAGTTTCGCTTGAAGAAATAAATGACACCACACCAGGCAGGTATGTACGTATTCAGTGGACTTGCGATGTTTGCGGCTTAATACCATTATACCATAGCCTGATGTGCTTGAGTTCAGCTGTCAATATTTAAATTTTGATGAAGACGACACTTTTCTTTCGTAAGGCGAGGCCTTCTTGTGTTTAATATCTGCCTTACATAGAATAAATATTTTTTTTATCTTCAAATGGCTTAAAAGGCTTTAGATAATGAGGCCAGACCAGAATAGTCTGATTGATTGTTGTCTAGTTTTTGTATTAATCAATAATATTAATCTATTTACTTAACATTAGGCGACTTACAGCTGTTCAAACAAGTCTTCTTGCCCCGAATCTCAATTTGTTTGGTGTCTGTCTGTGTATCACGTCTCTTCCATAATTCTCTCCTAGCTGTTTAACTTCGTTTTCTTCTTCGGCGCAGTTTAGTTAAAAGGTTAGCCTGTTAATTGAATCTAATTAAGCTAGTTCACATTGACAGTCATCTACAATTATTCCTTTCTTAATCTTTTCTTCTTTTTATTCTTGTCTTCATGTTTTAGTTTTTGTTGCTTTATGCTACGGCTCCACCTGCGTCTTAACTTAACGCATTGCTTAAAGCGATAATCTCGGCGTTACGCAGATGTGGCCAAGACTAGTGTCAACTACTAGTGGAAACTGTTAGGCTAATGTGCTAACATTTATTGTATCATTAAGTTTGTATATGCTGTTGTTTCCTATATAAATAAACTGAAAATAAAATAATTTACAAACGACTAACTAAATTTACATAACGCCTTAGCTAAAGCGTAGTTGGACATTACCACTAACGTTAACGTTAACGCAGGTGGAGCAGTAGCATTAGAATTATTACAATCTTAAATATAAATAATAAATATCTTACAATATAAAAAAAAACTTTTTTGTTTCCAGTAAGTAGGTAAGTAATGATTTATGTCATTTTGTTTATTAGTTAATTGTACATATATTGTATTGCGTAACTATTGACTTTTCAGTTAGTATTATTTATTCAGACTCGGTAACCTTGAAAGGCAGTTATTGTGCTTATCGTAACGTAGGTTGTTGAACTGTACAATAAACCACGTCAGTAACTGGTTACAAAATGCAAATGATTAATTGTTTGTTTGGACAATGACGTATATTATATGTATAAATAATTTTCATTCGTATTTAAAAATTCCTAAGAAATACAGCGTTTTTTCTTATAAAGTTTTCATTGGTTTACTTATGTACTTAAAGTTATTCACCACTAGTTTTGTGTACGTTTATCCTGTTTTCCTACCTCTAAGTATAGGTAGTATAAAATATGTGTGCCAGAAAAAAATGAACTGAATACCTACTTACATAATTATGAGATTGTGTATTTAACTACCTACCTACCTACTTAGGTCTCTTGTCTGTGTAGCTTCCTCCACTCGTTTCTGTCCAAAGCCAGTTCCTTGGTTTCTTGATAAGGCAGGACGTTCACCCTCTCTTTGATCTGTTCCATATACCTAAGCTCTTCTTGGTCTTCCTCTTTCCCTCTATTTTTTCCTTCTATAATGTTTGTAATAAATTTGTCATGTCTTATCAAGTGGCCGATCATTCTACCTCTTCTGTCATCTATGATTTTCAATATCTGACGTTTTTCATTTACTCTTTTCAGTACTTCCTCATTGGTCACCATCTCTGTCCAGCTTATCTTCTCCATCCTTCTCCAACACCACATCTCGAATGCTTCCAATCTTTCTCTATTTCTCTGCGTCATTGTCCAAGTTTCACATCCATAGAGGGCTATACTCCATACGAAAGTTTTGATGCACCGTCTTCTTATGTTTTTAGCGATTTTTGTCTTGAATTTGCATCCTTATGCGGGCTCCTGACTCCTGCGTGATTCACGGCGTGAATTCACGCCGTAATTTTGCCGTGAAGTCGGCGTGAAAAGCATCACCCTCCACACTCGCTATCGTTCACAGTTTAGTTCGCGCGCTCGTCGAGAATGGACGCCGAATTATGCACTGCTATCTTTGTGTTTAGCATAAATGGAATCGGCATGATAACACTCAATCAACACAACTTCCTGCTCATTCGTCCAAGTGACGCTCATTTTGACGCACCGTACTCCGCAAATAAATAAAAAACCTCACGGCACGGCACTGTTTTCACGCGCGAGTGTGGATGCGTTCGCGTTCACGGGAGGTTCGCGCACCGCGAACCCTTTGACGCGGGCGCAAATACCGACACGGAACGGGGAACAAGGCGTGAACGGGCGCGAAAACCATCCACACTCGCGGTTCACGGCTTTCACGGGTGTTCACGGCGCGAATGTGGAGCGCGCTTTAGGTACTAATATACTTAGGTACTATGGTTCTACAAATGGTTCACCTCACATTCCGTAAACTGTAAATGTTTTTAAATATGAAACTCTTTATCATAAATCGTGTTCGTGATATGTTATGTAATTTAGAATAAGTTACATCAACAGATTTTTTTTCTTCATGTTTATTACGAGACGAGTAAATTGAAGACAGATTTGATTTTCAAATGCGCCTTTCAGAGTTTCAGTTGACCGGAGAATACAGTTAGTTTTGGCGTATTTTGAAATTGTAATTTACTCTTGTTTTGAACGTCAACAAGGTTGATTGAAATTCACATAGATACCTACCTACATATTGTCTGTAATAAGTGGGTGGTTCTAGCATTTCGAGCGTGTGGAGCAGAGATTGTTTATTTTTTTGCTGACGGTAAGGCATTGGTGGGACCTAACCTTAGTCAGACTTATAAAAGCAAAAGCCCGTAATAGTATTGCTTTCTCTGTGGCCCGTAAAGGAAAAGCAATTTCGTAATAAAAATCGTATTTTCTGCACATTTTCTGTACACTTGCAATTTTTTCAGATGACTGTGAACCGCATCGCATGTCGCAAATGTAAATTTGCGGTTCTATGCACTAGGTCGAACGTTAAACGCAATTTACCCGTGGACCCACCAGCACCCGTGGGTAGTGCCAGTGGGTCCACGGATCGTGACGTGAGGGTATTTTACCACCCCGGATTTTTTTCCGCAACAGTCCGCGTCTGCGAAAACATTAGTTAGCATGTCTTCCTTCACCGCTATACTTATCTTGTTACTATTATAACTTTCCTTTAAATATAACCAAAATAAAAATATACAGTATCTTTTATATTTTCTTTATAAAAACCTAAACAAAGCCTTATCGTTGTGGCACATTATCATATCACTTTTGGACCATAGATAAAAAATTATAAAACAATTGATAGTGTCGTTATCTATGCTTGGCGCCGTGATAACTTACTATGATTGCGCATTGACTCAAGGCCATTATTGTTTGGTGTTGGAGGAAAGGAAAGGAACATGAAGGTTTTAATAAAATACTCGAAAGGATATTGCAACATGCGAAATAACAACAAATACGCAATGATAATTTCGTGGAGCCACCAGCGAAACAGTCATCGTTGATAGTTTTGTGGTGTCCGTGTTTAGCACCACAAATGTTTTCTCTACGCCAAAATCCAAATTTGACAGCTAAACAAATTTTGTCTTCATCGGGATGATGATGATGATGACATTATTCATATTGATGATGATGACATGCTACAGGGGGCTATTTTTATTTGCCAACATTGGCTCTCTGAAACCATTTAGACTCCTTCTATTTATTGCACAACACAGCACAAAATCATTAAAAAATCAAATATCATTTTGATTGAATATCATCAAATTTTTGTTACAGGTAAGTTGACCAGAGCAGCGGAGCATTTCACATAAGTTAAGTACTTAGGTACCTATTAAAAGTTACTTATTTTTTTTTAAATTTGAGATTTTTGCATTCATTTCTAGTATATTATTTAGTATTGTGTAAAAGTTACTTAACTTACATCTGAGGGCCTAGCCAAAGTAACATTGGCAAATCTTCGTTATCGCTTCGCTTTCGACACATGTAGGGATTGACATAAGGTTTCGTTAACAATCGAATTTTAAAACGTCAAACCCATACATAATTCGAAGCGAATCGATAACGAAAATTTGCAAATGTTACTTTGGCTAGGGGGGCAGGTTCTCGAAAATTCCTTGCAAATTGTTGATGATTATGTTATTCATTAATTATGTTAACCGGAAAACGATTTTGAATACTTACACTTGCGGCAACTTAAAATTACTTCTCCCTAAATTCAAGTGGAAAAATCATGCCATATTTCCTGAATAGGGTCTGTAGAAAGCAAAGCTACGACCCCGCCATGGCACACATGATAATCGCTAGAGAAAGATTTTTTACTTACAGACATCTTAAAACTAAATGGCCGCTCACAACTTTCCAAGACTACTATCATTAAAATCGATAGAGGGATAAAAAATAACTGCTTTCAACATTCAAAAGAAAACGTTGACTAACAAGAGACACAAACTTACAAAAACAAAAAAGGTAAGACATCTAAATTAACTGCTTCAAACTTTCAAGTGAAAACAACCGTCTAACGTGGTAGATTTATAATCGATAGAGTAAGTAATCAGACCCAGACAGACGGACCCCTCCCTACACCAGTTCAAGGTTAGACGGCTGCCCTTATGCGATGTTATTACGCCGCCGCCATTTTTGACGTGAAGGTTGCGTTTGCATTGCAGAATTATTCTCAGAATCGCCATCTTAATAAGTCCAGGAGCTGCGTTCAGTGTTGTTTAATGACATCTTGCTTTACATTTGGCTTTGATTGCACTTTCAATTAGATTTAATTACGTTTGACGTTAACTTAATAAAATTAGCAATGAACGAAACAAAAGATGTTATATTACTTATTAATTGATTACAAAAAAGATTGCAATAGGCTCTTAAATGCTTTTAGTTAGATGTTTATAGAGGGTGTATTTGTAACCACTCTCCAAATTTTAAGGATGTGTTCAGTCCATGAAACTAAACAACTTTCTCCATGAAACATGTGTAGAAATACGCCAAAAAATTTTGGTCATCCCATACTAAACTGATCACGTGACGTGATATCTTTGATTTGTATGACAAGCCAATTTTTAAGGCTCTTAAATGCTTTTAGTTATATGTTTATATAAGGTTTCTATTATCTAGATAATGTTAACATTTATATCAAAACTTGTCCAAATGAAGAGGTGTGGAGTGGAGTTAACAAAACTCATAAATCATGTTATCTTTATCCTTGATATTCTCCACATTTATTGACAAAGTTGCATTGATGTATTTCAGATCATTCAAAAGTGTACAATCTGTAGTTAGCTTAGGATTCTGGATCTTATCTTGTAAGAGGCCGAAGTTCTTTATTCAACATTGGTTCCGTCCCTGATGGGTTAATGTTATGGCTCATCCATCTTAAATCAGTATTATAGAAGTCAGGGCTATATTTATCTGTAAACTAGCTTCCGCCCGCGACTGCTTCCGCGTGGACATTCGGTATGAACCTTTGACCGGGATAAAAAGTATCCAGGCTACCAAACAAACATCCAAACCCACAAACTTTCACATTTATAATAATAGTAGGATTGTGCCTGTGTCCCAGTGGTGATAATGATGATAAAATGAGTGTTGTGAAAGTCTGGATTTTCCATAGGAATTTTATTTGTCGCTTTAACTATTCCTATTTCCTAGATAGATGACCTACACACGCACCGCGCACAGCACATAATAAATGTTGTACGAAAAATGATTTAATGCCAAGCAATAAAATAAACTTTAACATCTATAGGCATAATTATTGGTTAGAGACGAGGCTTTTCTAAAAAGCTTGTAAAAATACCATTCCGAATGTAAAAATCTAAATCTGAACCAAGCGATAAAGTTTCAGTTGTCCCTACTATAAACAGAACTGCTGGTATTATTTCAGCACAAACACGATCGCTATCCGTTACGTCTTCCACTAATTTCGTAACTACATATTGTCGTGCGCCTCGAATACGATTTTTCTCTGAATCGAAATATGGAGCATAGAGTCTACTATAAAACGTGTTAGTGTAACTCTAACATTGAATCAATACTGAATTTCATTTCAAGACCTCTATAAGTTTTCCGCCTACTAAAAGTGGTATTAGGTACTGCGAGCGAATACAGCTTGTATTGGTGACTGGTTGGAGTGGAGGTTATAATATGGTGGTGAAAATAATAATCTAAGTGGAATTCTTGAATTTCATTCTCCCAATTACTATTCGATCAATTTCTCCTATTGTGGAATACCAGATGTATTGATTGTATCTTAATGTATGTATCTAACAATCGGTTGTCAGTAATATTTCAGAATGCTTAATTTTTTTGGAGTCTACTTACATAGCTTAAAATTTATCTATAATTAAGCTTTGACGGTAGATTTAACAGAAAACACCCAAAATCCTTGAACCACCGACGATATAGGTCGATCTCTTGACAAGTTAGTTAAGATTGGCACGCACACATTAGTAGATACAAGTTAATTAGTAAGTGTCATCGCGAATATGAAGCCAGGCAAGTGTCACGCAGCTGATTCTCTTGCTGGTGTTAATGTTAAGTAAGATGTATTGAGTGTCCCTATACTGACCTTATTAGAGGAATTTAAAACCTCTACCCACCAGACAGTGAAATAGCGGCCAAAAAGATCGCGACGAGTTGAAAACCTTCTTTTTTGAAATTGGTATACCTATGTAACCCCTTAAACTGATGGGAATTGAGAACCCTCTGAAAAAGTATCAGATGATTAAATTAGATATCTTTCATAGGCACAGCCAAGAGAATAAATTATACTACTAGCGTATCCAAGAGGCGTGTAGTAGTTATCTAACACAGGACAACTTCCTGAAAACTTAAAACAATCAAACTAGGTACCTAAATCTCTCTTGCCAGCGTTTGGATTCATACATTGAATCGATCGATAGCAAGCAGAGTTGTAGGTTAGGTACACATTATCAAATATTTCATTTGAGTACCTAGGTACCTACCTAACAGTGATAAAAACATGTAAGGTGTGTGCAATTACAATGCTCGTGGCTCGTTAGTAACTGTATTGATGATTCATGCTCCATCGGCATGGTTGCCCCAATACTTTGACATGGTTTAAGTTACCATATTCTCAATGAAATCGATTAGGAAGTTTCCAATGAACGTAAACAAGACAGTTCCAATTCCAACGACAAGATCTCCTCGGCCTTGGCCCACAACTCTGCCTACGTGACGTTTCACACGCACTTTTCTAACCCTGCTGCTGTCTCTTTCATTCTAGCTAGCGTGTTTATTTGGGTCACCGTCTGACAGCTGGAAAATAAAACAATGTGGGCTTGGCAAGAGGTTGACATAATCGGCTACAATTACAACAGCTGTTGTGGTTGTATCAAAAGCAATATGTTACTTGGATGATAAGATGCCGGTAACCAGTGCACGAATTGATCACATAATTGAACACAAAGTGGTCAATTAAACGTACCATACACTCCAGACAAAAATAAAACTATTATCACAGCTTTCTTTGTAAATATCCTCAATGTTTGCGTTGCTACCTGTCAGTTCGACGACCTCCGAGGTCGAGTGGTTTGTACACCGGTTTTCCTCTATGTACGCACCTCTGAGGTCCCGGGTTCAATCCCGGCTGGATCAATTAAGAAAACAAACTTTTCTTTATTAGCTCAGGTCTGGCTGTTTGTAGTTCCACCGTCTCTGTTTTCTTATATATTATAACACAAGTTCTTTATAAACTTACTTTGGAATCACATGATGTTGTCTAATATTTTTTTTTTATTTTAGTTTGTTTCTTTGAAATATTGGGAAAATCGAGTGAAGTTCTCGTTTTCTAAATTTTCCCAAGCCCCATTTCATCATCATCATCATAATCATCATCATTTATATTATATCAGACGTACGACACTCACTTGCTGGGTATAGGACTCCCTCAAGGATCTCCATTCTCCACAATGATCGGTTTTGCGCTTCCCGCATCCAACGGCTTCCCGCGACCTTCACCAGCCCACTAAATAACTAATTTCAAAATCTATCGCAATCACTTCCATTTGAAAGAACTTTTGGATCAAATAAAAACTTACTATAGAAATGCAGCAATGTGTCACATCCATCTGTCAAATGAAAGCGATTGCAAATAGAATTTGAAATTAGACAATCAGTTCACCTCGTCGCCAAACCAACCTAACCCCAAATACAATGCAAGAATTAATATTTTTTGTTTACATTTCCTTTATTTATCGATACCGACATGGCTTACAGTTAAACTTACACCAAATGCTAATTGAACCGAATAAAAAAAAAATTGCCCAAACGTGTTGTGTTACCTACTTAATTAAGACTAGAACTAATCTTAAACAATGCATTTATGCAAAACGGCGCGTGAGACTGAGAACCTACAGGCAAATTCTCTGCTAATACTCCTATAGACTTATAGAAACTGGCACTAATAACATGAGTAGTAAAGTTTAAAATTGCTGGGAAAGAAGATGTTAAAATTGTCCAGAATAACGAAATTATTGAGCATATCAAACTTGACAACAGTTGACTTGGAAGCGACTTACGTGTGGGAAATTGGAAAGTTAATACACGTTTCCTCGGCAATTATATGTCTTGAAAGATTAAAAAAAAAACATCATTCAACATATTCGAGCTAATTAGAGCTCGAATATGTTGAATGATGTTTTTTTTTTAATCTTCAACATAAGACGGGAACCGAGACCGAGTGACTCGGTAGCTCAGCGGTCAGAGCATTGGACCGGATATCCAAAGGTCGCGGGTTCGATTCCCGTCTGAGTATTGATCTGGTGCGAGTCGTATTTTTTCTAGTATATTATTTAGTAAAGTACCGTAACTTTAGAATATACAAACATTATGTAAGGTTGCTTTTTCTCCCTGTGAATCTATAGTAGTCATAAAGCTGCGATGAATTGCGATTTTGTTTAATTTTTAAAATTATTAAGCGAGGTAAATTATTAACCATTAATGGGTTAAAAATAACGTGAAACCGTGGGCGACTGTTAGTTAAATGTTGTAATGATTTTGAAGAATAGTAAGCTAATTTAAATCTCTTGGGCGAAGTTGAAAACATTACTAAAACTTCAGCTGCGTCGAATTTCTAGACGTATTAAGGAAGTTTCCTTAAGTCGAATTTTGAGAAATAAAATCATAAATATTTTAAGCATTAGCGTTTAATTTTAATATAAGTGTTTCAATATCTTAATAAAAAATATAAATTATGAAAGAAGACTTGTGACGTCACAAATTCCGTAAAATTTTGCATGAAAAATGCAAGTCATTAAAACTTTGAAATGCTATCATCTTTGTCGTTTTTTGTAATATCAAAATATATAAATAATCAAAGTATGTAAATACTATTAAGAAAATTAAAAAAAATTTAAACTTACTGGTTTCTGCTTCTAAAATAATTTAAACGACGACTGTTAGTTCCGACGTGAACGCGAATCTTAGAATTCCATTAAAAGTACCCGTATAATTTAGTTTACCTAGTGGAAAAGTTGAAAAATTGGTTGATTTTGAAGGTATTGAACCTATTGAAAATTCTATAATGAATCCGGCTGGGAGGCAATGAGTAAGTGTAAATTGAATGTGTGAAGTGCGAGCGGAGGCGGCCACCAAAAATATACGTAGGTACATTTAAATGTTCGCTCTTTCTAATTTTTACATCCCACATGATTTGCTATGAATAAAGATGTCATTGTTCTATGAAAAACGTTTAATTATAGCAATATAATTTTCAATTAAATTTCATCTTGAATAAATTACGCCCACAATACAGATTGTCCTCTCTTATTTAGTTTAGAATCAGATAGTTAGTGCTGAATGCGACAGACGTCATTGCAATCTAAAGCATGCTTTTGAAACCTTCGACGTTAGTACTATTATACGGTGTGTTTTTTTGAACAGTGATCAAACTTTGTGGTGTGGCTTAGACCATCAAACTGAACAGCTTTGTCTATGGGACCACTAACACACTGTACATAATATTCTGTGCCTTCGCTATCCAGTGACTGGTTTTAATGTTGTTTTGTAATTTTCTTTATATTTTGACATTTTTAACAACCGTTATCTAACTACAACACAAGCAAACACGTCTATATATGGGACAGTTTATTTATATTTCAAATTAGAGGCATTTTATTAATACTCACGCAATCCTACAATCTTGCTACGAAATTTCGTATACATGTCTGAAACCATAGATAATATAATACTACTGACACCAACATGCGCGCCCTTCGCACGTAGCTTTGTTTTTGTTGACGATTATTGCCAAAAGGATTTGTAACACGTTTTGCCTTGTGGTATATAGATAGTTTTCCATTGTGAAATTGACTGATGGGTTGTGTTTTAATCAACAAAGTAGTTACAACTCATGACATTGACATTTAATGAATTTGATGAAGACAGGCTTTAATTAATTAGCTCGCACCAATGTTATCCAATGCCATCAAAGTTACATGTGATGATGTAAATAACAGCTACGAAACTAGACCAATAACAGATTCTATTAAGTAAAATGTACTAACGTTAACGCTAGTAATAATAGTTCAGTGATTAATAGCACTCTTCAAGTCCATGGACTTGGATTATATCTTTATTATCTTCTTGGTTTTATGACTATGTTTCGCATTTCCTTCTTCAGTTCTCTTCAGGGGGGTAATCTTTCTAGCTGAATAGCAAATAGGTAAAGGAGACGTATTGATAGCCATTCAGAAAACTGACAAGTTTTAAAGCTTTGTCCACACTTGTATCATTTTGGCGTATCAGATCACCGTATCTTTGTCATACATCGTCTCTTCGATACAGTATTACTCCAAGTCTCCAACGTACCACCAACCAAACTAGCGATGTATGCTAAAGATACGGTGATCTGATACGCCAAAATGATACAAGTGTGGACAAAGCTTAAGGCCGGCCACACACAGACGGAATCCCGTTACGGAATTCCGAACGGAATTTCGATAATGTTTGAAGATTCCGTACGGAAAAAACCCGTGTGTGTGTGGTAGTCCATAGATTTGTATAGATTAGCTGCGTTCGGAATCACGTACGTACGGAATTCCGTAACGTGATTCCGTCTGTGTGTGGCCGGCCTAAGAGGTTGTAAATTTATAATTGTAATACCCCCCCAGTACAGAATCTACACGTTCCAAAGAATATCTGCTTACAAATAGCTCCGATCAATGGATATATAATAATGTGTCACTGTGTTGTTTAGTTTGTTTTCGTGCTGTTTACGGAAGAGGCTGCGGAAATAACGACGCTCGCTGCAGCTAAAGACGTCCCGCAAGGCCGACCGGTTTCGCGTGCCTTTATGCATCGCCAGGATGTACATATACGATACGAGTATGTATCTGCTCTTTAATTAATAATATTTTTCAGTCACAGTAACTTTACTTTACAAGGGATTTATCGTTTCAAATTTCTATTGAATGAAAATCAATGTTAACCCCATCTCATTCCATACATCTTTCGAATGAAGCGATTAAGTACAAAGATTCTGAAATTTGGCAAACACAAAATCAATTCAAGACTAACGATCGGTGGTTTTTTGAAATCTTAACAAAAGAAAATAAAAAAGATTGCTTTGATTAAGGCAAATAATGAGATGAACGCTAATGGCTCTTCTGAAGATCAAAAAGGACGTATCCGTAAATGCATCGTAATAACGCAAGCGCAACAGTAAATATGCTATATCACAGAAGGTTGTATTGAAACGCGTTAAAAATTCTTAATCTCAGACTTTATAAAAAAAGCTAATACAGACAGGGAATATAATAGATTCTCCAAATTAATTGTAAGTAAACAAAAAAACTAAAGACACGCATAAGAAGGAACGACATAATTTTTTAAATGACTATAGTTTTAAAATATCCTGAAGACTACCTTTATATTTTGATCCAAAATTTTCACAAAGTATGTAAGACTTCTAAAACTTAAAATATTAAGCTTAGCTTTCTATTTCACCCACCTAAAATAATTAAGTAAGGTAACTAAGTACTAACCTCCTTCACCTTAATGTGATAACTTATAAATCTGAGTCCTCGTCGCCTCTAAATTATCTTTTCGGACATGTGTAAGGTTTTATGTCTGAGTTTTCCTGTAAACAAAATAAAAAAAACTCTCCGCAAAATGTTTCCTATTCCGCTTCACAAGGTCGTCCAGTCAAGATGCATCAAATAAAAAATATACTTACAGATGGATTATAAAATTATGCAATACGTTTTCGTACTTCTATCGTCATGGGGTTGTCAATGGTCGTCCCATTAACTTATAGATTATTGGTTAAATGAAGTTCATCTACCATAATTCCTCACGTCACGTAGGTACTAGTCGCGGTTGCTCAATAAAAAATAAATTAAAAAAATTAAAAAACCCGCCTGCATAAAAAGACAAGTCGACTTAAAAGATGGATTTTTTAATTTTTTTAATTTATTTTTTTATTTATCTCTTTTTAGTTATTATATTTTACGGTCATGATATACCTTTTTGAAATCCTTATAATAAGCCCTTTAATTTGACACCCATATTGCAGTATTCTAAAAAAAAAATTTTTTTTTTCACTACGTATAATAGCACCGTACAGCCGCCATGTTGGTTTTTTTATAACGCCACCTTCTTAAGAACACTTGGGCTGAAAAGACCAATCTAACGATATCTTAATCATAGAAATCCGTTCAGCCGTTTGAGAGATATGAGGTAATAAAGAATATTACATACAAACAAACATACTTACAAGATACGCGCGAAATACATAACCCGCAGTCGGGTAATAATACGGCGTTTGGTGATCGAGTGATATCCTTTGGCAGGGTGAACCTTCTGACTGAACCCTAAAATCATTTTAAGAAGGGGAGCCATCTTGGATTTTTGTATAGGAGGGAGTTATAACACAATCTTTTCTTTGTATGGATTTTGATATTTTTTTCCAAATCCCATCGTGTGGGATATGCAATGAAAGGGCTTCTTGAGCTGAATCCAAATATATACAATATTATTACATTGCAGCTACTGGTTTGAAAAAAATCAGAAAAACATTTTCCAAACATACTAAGTTTGGGCTCTTGCATGAGGAAAATGACTTAATGAATTCTTATGAAACATACGCAAAATAACTTGTAATATACTCTTATCTAACGTCCTGAAGCAATTTTGAAAATATTAACATTTTGAAATTTGAAAATATTTTGATCCCATTTTTCTATGAGTTTAACCAGTTAATTAGTATTAGTACCAGAATCTAAAAATAAAAAAAACTAAATGTTAGTATTTTCGAAAATGCTTCCAGGATGTGAGATAAGAGTTTATTACTAGTTATTTGGCGTATGTTTCATAAGAATTCATTAAGTGGTTTTCTTCCTGCAAGAGCCCAAACTTAGTATGTTTGGAAAATGATTTTCTGTTTTTTTTTAAACCAGTAGCTGCAATGTTATCATATTGCATATATTTGGAATCGGCTCTAGAAGCCCTTTCATTCGATACCCCACACGATGGGTTTTGAAAAAAAAAAATCAAATTCCATACAAAAAAAGATTGTGTTATAACTCTCTCCCATACAAAAATCCAAGATGGCTCCCCTTCTTAAAATGATCTAAGGGTTCAGAAGGTTCACTCTGCCAAAGGATATCCCTCGATCACGAAACGCCTTATATTGCACTTTTATGTCGTGTGGGAATGTAACTATACATCTTTCAAACTCAGAAGGTGATAATCGATGGAAAATCGCTATCTGCTAATCAAAAACTAGAATTACAAAAGTAATTTGGTACCAGTATTTAAATATGTCAAACTCTAACAGAAATTTCAAGTCTCTTAACAATGCGACGGGCATAGCAGAACTTTCGTAATAATCTACAAATCTCAAGAGCCCACTAGCCGCGGTGCTATTGATTTTCCTGCCCCAATTCAGCTGCTAGACCGTTGGGGCGTGGGCTAGATTTACGATCCGTTCTGTTTAACTAACCAGCCCTGTCTAGTCACGACGATTGACTGCACTGAGTGGCTAATGGAATGGTGCATTCTCTGTTTGCTATGAGGAAGTCAGTATTATAAGGTTAGTACGAACGTTTAAATCAACGCTAACAAAGATTTGGATTCTACATCAAAAAGAATACCGACGGTCATAAACTTTGATTAGTAGGCGTTTTCCAAAACAAAATCTATGTAAACTTAATTAATGGCTTGACATTTCAAATAAACAAAAGGAAAGAAAACATAGCAGTAAAACAAAGTTTAGATAAGGCATTGTAGAGACATGCGTGACTATACATATTTATTTATGTTTAAAGTTCATGCTTTCATTCAACATAGGCTTGGAAATTGGTATAGGTTTAAATTTCTGAATAATTAGGTACTTACCACGAATCACAAATAATTTAATACTTCATCATCAGCCGCACGACACCCACTGCTGGGTATAGGCCTCCCCTAAGGATCTCCACGACGATCGGTCCTGCGCTGCCCGCATCCAGCGGCTTCCCGCGACCTTCACCAGATCGTCGGTCCACCTTGTCGGGGGCCTACCCACGGAGCGCCGTCCGGTGCGTGGTCGCCATTCCAGAACCTTTCCGCCCCAACGGCCATCGGTTCTTCTCGCTATGTGTCCCGCCCATTGCCACTTCAGCTGAGCAATCCTTCGAGCGATGTCGGTTACTTTAGTTCTCTTGCGGATCTCTTCGTTTCTGATTCGATCACGCAGGGAATACTTAGTTGATATTAAAATACAAGAACCACTTCACGCAAATTCCAAAATCCATTATTCAAGTAAATAAAACCAATGTTATGCTGACGTATCTTCAGCGATATTCCGATAAAAAAAGCAAATTTACTAAACGCACAATTTCCGCAAGCGAAAATATTAGCTTTATTGTAATCGTGTAAAAGCTGATAGCAATTTATAACGACATCGCTGGTGGGCGTACGCACGTAGGCGGACTATCTACACCCACTACTTGTACCGAAATTTGTATTTCTTCGCTAATACTTTCGCTGAATTCAAAATGCAATGCTCCTTTCCCTCCTTATCTTCTGAATCAAAATACTAACAATAAGAGCATTCGATATGGAAATTCACAAAGACAACGCTTATGAATAGGTCGACAATGTAGATAGACATACTGACCTTTGGGTATTTTTACTAGATACCGGAGTATTAGCTAGTGATAAAATAAAAAAATTGGACACTTTTATTTCCACGCCATGTGTTATGCAAACCCTCGTTCGGATTGTAGGAAAATTTCAAAAAGTACCTACAATATCGAAGAAAACTAAAAAACTTCGCATCAAAGACTTTAAATCTTGAATTACTTTTATTCAGCCAAGATCCTGTTAGCCGAGTATGAAGTTATGAAAAGCGGCAACTGCATCAGTTCCGCAGTAATCATTCGTTTTGAAATAACAAGCGATAAAACTGATTTCCTTTCGTAAGCTGTAGGTTAGGTAACCTTGCGCGGTCACCATAGCGACTGGTCACGTGTAGTTTTCGCCTTGGCCGCCACGACAAACCGATAAGCAATACCATAACGACATTCCTCATAATCATAAATGCTTTTTTTCATGAGATTGATAACGCAATACCAGAACACATATAAGCAGATACTAATATTGAACCGCATATTTCGGACCTAATTTATGATACTGAAATTTTTGTCCGTTATTGCTTTGTTCCTTAAAGAGAATATTGTTTTCATATGTGCTAACTGCTTCTCCTGCTGTCATACAAATTCGTTACATGTGACTGCAGATATTTATAATGTTATTTATGTTTTGTTTGAGCACCGGATGCAATAAGGCTCCATTTAGATCAAATACTATGACCATTATTCGTAACATACATCTTTTTTTGTTGTCATCGATTCTATTTGATAGCAATATGAATCAAGTTATGTTGGTGTAACTGGATACATATGTAAGTGTAATCATTGAGATTCAACGATATTTTTAGTTGCAGCAATTGACTTGTGTCCAATAACTTTACGAATAGGTAATATTGATGATTCGTTTGGATTGGATGGCCTTGATTGCAAAAGGGTAATGACCAACAGCAATCTTATTGGAAACTGTTTAGTCGTTTGTGAGGCCCGTGAATAATCGGCAAATTAAGCGAGCTTCGCGTAATAATGAGTTTTCTTGTAGCTCATCAGTCGTGTCTGTCGGCCGGCAGTGAAGCGCGTAGATTTTTTGCAACGTTCGTCTGCCGAGTTGGGGCCGTGGGGCGCCGCCAGATGAGGAAAATACGAGTACGCACGCGCCTGCTGACGTTGCACAATTCACGACGGGCCTCTAGTAGTGAGCGGAGACGCGGTTCAGACGATACCTAGCCCCCCTCCCATTCCTGACCGGCCGGCGGTGGCGCCCTTCCCCTCCCCGCACCCCTCCCTCCTCAAGCGCCATGATGCCCGCGCCTCCCTCAGTTGCCCCGCAGCTGCCGCGCGTGTTCGTCGCATGCTCTATGCGACTTCGCTATCCCTGTTCCATAATATGGATATACAGCACATCCGCGCTCTTATCAACATCCAGTTTTCATATCTGTGGTTTTGCGAAGTCTTCGACAAGTATAAATGGATTATATTGTAAAGTGCTTCAAGAAACAACTAGTTTTGTAAGGTCTGCATTGGAATTTCTAATATGGCAATCCATGGCGCGCCGACGTGTTCGGCACATGGCTTCATAATAATATGGTGCTGGCGGAAATTACGTCACGGATCACTACTATCAGAAGTGAAGTAAAACGAGAGTGTAAATATTAAGTCATCAAAGATCTTAAGGTTGATGAGAACTTTATAAGGTCGGGAATTTAGTGGCAAAGTTTGTGCGTCGCGGCGCACTCGTGGCATCCACGTCTACGGTACGTTATGGCGGGTGTTTGTTCTTGAACGAATCTGAAAAATTCATGGAATGGTTGTCTATTAGAACATAACTTATATAAGAAAAACTTAAATACCGTTGAGGAACGATATGACGCCACTTTTGTTGTATTGAAAATACACGGCATTCCAGTTAGCAAAAAGTGCTTTGAAGAGCTTACTATGAGTTTTAAAAAGTGAGATTTTGCAATCGGTGTTTTGAATTCTTGATTGTATTCGTTATTGCTTTGTTCTGAGTACGATTTCGTCCGAGGTCACCAGCTCAACAAAACGTTGGCTAATCACTTCGCACCGCTGAATGAATTGCTCGACTCAATAACCACGATCAAAGTCCATACATTTACTCGTTTGTTTTGAATTAAACCGGTGTCTGAGACGGCATTGCAATCTTTTACTACTTTATCCAAATCGATAATGTCTTGTGAGTTATACTTTCATCGTTTTCTGAGTAGGCGAAAGCTTGGTTAGGTCCATGCGGTAAATGGCGGGCCCTTGCCGCCATTCTGCAGTTCGCTCCTGCCTGTGTGTGCAACTGCGAATTGTGCATGAGCGCGTTGTCATAGTGTAACGTGACTGCGGCATGTTGTAGTACTCTGAAGGCGTGGTCAGATCTATTTTCCATTTCTGGGTTCCTGGTACTTGAAAATCGTTTATTTGCATTGTAAGAAAGTTAAAGGCTATTATTTACATCGTTCACCGATCTAAATTATTAAGGATTTTCTATATTATTTTAACTAATTCAATTATGAAAATCTTAGTGAAGAACATTAATTTGATAATGATAATTTCTTTTGCGTAAATAACGCTAAGTACTAATTAAATTATAGATTATTAAAGTAGGTTTAAGGATAAAAATAATATAAACTACTCATTGAATTGTGAGTATTAATATTGTAAAAGTTTAATAATAGAGTTTGAGCTATCTATACATTTAATAAATAAATTCAACACTAACGTCGACATGATTTGAATTGGACGTACCTATGTAGGAAAAGTTTTAAAAGTATTTAAATAAATATGATGTCATTACTAATTTTTGTGTTGATGTGGTTGATGTCGGTACCGTTCTAGGCGGTAAATTGTGTCTTAATTAGATCCTAGTACAACATTTTGCTATAAGAAAGGTTATGCAACGGGAGAAAGCCACGTGGCCCTAAATCATCCCTAATGCGCATGTCTACTCAATAAAACCGTGAGACGAGACGTTCTCGAAATTTAGGGTGTCGTCAGTTGTCTAGTGACATTTACCGTTTTATAAATCAATCGTTAACTCGATGAAAAGTTAATCAAAAATCTGTCAGGGTTTTTTACATAGACCACTAGTTGACACTATGTGGTCTATGACTTGACTAATTTACGTACGAATACGAAGTAAGTGATCTAAGATTATAAAGAACTAACATTTATATTAAGAAGAAAAATAGTAACTAGAGCAAACTAAATGAAACATTAGATAAGATTCAATGTCGTCTACGTACATTTTTATAACAACATAACATACCTACGCGCGAGTCGCTGATGATCTTGAAAATATACTCATCAACTTTGTCTGGGGATACAGGTGTTATTTTCATACAAACAAGGTAACTTTGAAGCCTTGGTTTTCTGCCAGGGATGATCTGATGATGGCCATCCAGGGAGTGAATGGAGGAGATTCAGATCGCTATACACACCTTACTGATCTGATCAGCATTCTAAAAGATTGATGGGTCAGAGTTCTCAGTTTCAGGATTTCCATACATTTTCATGCTATTTTCGCGGTTTTTTTAACATGTCCATTAATCTTTTAGAATGCTGGTCAGATCAGTTAGGTGTGTACAGCGATCTGAATCTCCTCCATACACTCCCTGGATAGCCATCATCAGATCACAGCACAGTAAATCCCTGGCAGGAAACCAAGGCTTCAAAGTTACCTCGTTTGTATGAAAAAAAAACACCTGTATCCCTAGACAAAGTTTATGTGTGTATTTTAAAAATGTGTGGAAACTCACTTTCCCATTAGAAAGTGCTCCGTTACACGTTATTCAATTAAAAAATAAGTAGTTGTAGCCACGTGGTGGCTAGCGGCATTGCGCATGTCCACACGTCGCTCGTCGCCTTCTCAGCTGTGATCCTGGGAAAATCGTTACTTGTTATAGACCGCGTTGCTAGTTTTCAATCACGTGTATAATACATATTAAAATTTCATTGACTGCAGAATTGGATGCAGCTGCAAACCCATAAAACCAGTTAATTTTCATTTTTAAAAAGTTATGGGATTTTGTTTCGGCCTTGATTGTTATCTAATAGACTAACTTTAGAACGCATTGAAGACATTTTTGATAATGCCCGTTAGTTTCTGTTTTATCTTATCGGAACAACAAATTTACGTGTCCCAGTTTAACGCTACTTTTAATCTTTGTTATCATTCTTTATCGATGGATACTTTTTGCTGTACATCGAATTTGCTGGGGTTTTATCTGTATTATTAGATTCCTTAGCGCTTTACACTTTTTTCGAAACTGCATTCTGATTACTTATCATTTTAAAATCACAGTGATATTTTTATGAATTCTAACTCTCTTGATAACTCAACAACTCGGCAATATTTGTTTAAATTAAAAAAATGCTCAATTAATTCTGCTAAGAGAACACTAACAAGTGCATCATCCAAACTGTAAATTACCTTCAATTACAAGAAAGAATCGTCAATAAAATAACAAAGTTCAACTTTTTATCATCATGCATTTGGGTCGCGGCCGTTCATGAACAACTTGCGTGACTGATTGACTAAACGAGAATAATTTCTTCAGTAACATCTATTTAATTATCATGTTTTTTCTCTTTGAAATTATTCATTTGCCTGTGTTATTTATTACAGACACAAAGGATTATCTAATTATTAATTAACGATGCCAAGATGTATTTAGTCCGACCTTTAAGTTTCACGTGACTTTGAGAATGCAATGCACCTATCATATGGTTTTCACTTGTGATCGCAATCGTCGTTTGTGCCAATTCTACTTTCTCTATCCCCATTGGGATCAATAAATCTTTCAAACAGTTCAGGGCAACTAAACAAGAAATCGGAAATACAATGTTTGTGATTTACGATTCGATTATTACTATTACATACATAGAACGTTCTGCCTTGATAAATTACATTTTTTTTTCTTTTAAAACATTATTATTATTGTTTTCGTCTGTAAGTTTTTCATCATTGATGTTTGTTTTTATATTGCTCTAATGGAATAAATAAGTGAGTGCGACCTTGCTAGGCCACGTCTAGGTGACCTTGTGTTTAGAGAATGTCAGCTCTATGTCCGTGTGTACCAGTTGATATATAAAACGTTTGACATTTACAAGATCTGCTGTGAGACAACTTTCACAGTCTCCATATCCTAATAAGCGTTTTAGACTTGACTTATCACGGAAGCTTTTATGTGTGCGGAAGTCTGCATTTTGACGTGTAAAACACCGCTTACGTGAACATCGTCGTCATTTTCACTATCCCTTTTAAATCAAAACTATTGCTGGCTCATTGTAGCCATTTGTTTATTGTTTCTGGCTTCGGCACGCAAACAACATCGTGGCGAATCACAATATCCTCTTGACAATTCCAGATAACATTATTCATCTCGTAACAATAGATTTCAGACTTCCTTTCTTTAGCGTTCTTTTGTTTCTGCATTATGCTGTCGATTTTTTATCGGGATAAATTCTAGTCTTCTATAGACGGATGTCAATGTATTGTGTTTTACCCGACACTCGTTTTGTTTACACTCAATTGAAACTGAAAATCTGAGTAGGTACTTATTGTTTAAAAATATTTTATTAAGTTGATCAAGTCTTTGCAGGAGGGCACATCCGTGCCCCGTAATATTTGAACCTGTAGTTTTGAAATTGTACACCACAGTACTCATTTTGGCACGTATTGCAGTGCAGTGTATAAATTATTTAAGTAAATTCACTCCAGTTGTATTGTAATAAGTTCATTGACACGACCTTGAAGAAAGTAACAAGCCAAATAATATTCAAAGGTACTAGTACCTACACCTCATGGAAAAGAAAGGGGTTTTCATATCTTCGAGCGTGTCGAATCAGTGTCATTGTTGCACCGTGTCTGTAGTACTGTAGTATTCGGTTTGTTTACTGCAATTCATGTAGACAGGTGAAGGTCATGGCCGGTCCCGTGGAGCCGGAATAGCTCACATGACTTGTTTGTGTTGGACGACGTGTGTTCATGCTATTGGTCCATTGGTTTCAACCGCGTTGTTTGTAGGTATCTTCAATGTGTTTGTAAATGCCAAATATGCTAGTTACACTCAATTTCACATTTATATGTATACGCTTTATTAATTTTAATAAATGTTACGTTACGTTTTAATAACAGATTTTCCTCTGGAACAATATTTAAATTTATTTAATTAATGTGACTGCTTTTTTCGTTTTTCTTATAATTATTTGGTTTAATAATTTATGTGTTGGGTTGGATTACATTGGTGTCTGTGATAGAATTTACATTTTCATTGTTTTTACCATCTGATTAAATATTATGAACCGAGATCCATAAGCGAAACAAATTGAAGGTAACATAATTTATTGAAAGTAGTGTGTTATATGATATCTGTTATACTGTAACCCATAAATAAGTTAAATAAGATTATGCACGTGTAGCAGACAAAAATAGTGTTAACTGAGTGTAATTACGGTCAACAATTTTGGCAGATAACGTGATTACTATAACAGCAATGTTGTGAAACGTGAATTCGATCTTGACGAAAACAACGTTGAACCACAACTTTGAATGTATGATAAAGTAGATACTAGATACCTAATAGTGTTGAAGCTTTCATTGAAAGATTAAATTTCTAACAAGTAAAATAAGTGTGCAATACCTACATGATGAAGAGGTAAAAATGTAATGCAATGTATAAAAAACCGGCATCAGTAGATTAGATAGCTCATGGTAGTCTTTTTGTAATATTATTTGTATTACAAAGTGGCATTTGTCTTAAGTTAAGACAACAATAAGCATTTTCAGGAATTTATACTTTTCTCGCAAAACTGTCTTTGAATTTGTACAGTGAGGATTCATATGCAAATAGCGGTGCGAAGGTCAGATTGACAAGCGATTCTAAGGCCACTTGCATTAGCTGCTTGGGGGGACCTTGCGCTTTAATGTCTTAAACATATGAAAAACTTCCCGTTTGCCTCATAAAAAAGTTATCTCTGTCAATGATTAACCAAATCTTTCTCATTTAATGACAAAATTCATGAGATCAAGAATTATAATGAGCCAAATTCTTTATCTTCTTCAAGTAAACCTTGTTAGCCCTTCTTATCGCATTTTTTATGAATAATTTCACAAATATGTGTTGTTCGTGTTATGTAATGATTTCTATTAATAGTTAACTTAAAATCTTGACGTTATAGGTGTAAAATAAAACACTTTTAACGGATACTAGCGCGGTTTTATTGAAAGTACTTTGGTAATTATGCACTTGTTCGTCTCGCCCTCTATGATGATTTTTACTACATGTTAGTACCGTTTCTCGTACTCACTAACGCCACATAGTTAAAAGAATAATAAATTAGCGCGTTTGGAAAGGAATTAAATGACGTTTTCAAACGCATCGTTTAAACGGGAACGCAACCTGTGCTGTCGCGCGCTTCTGGCTGTCATTCGTTTTTTATGTCACTCCACCGGCGCCACGCATTTCCATAAAATATTTAAAAAATGGTTATAAAAGATTATAATGGTTATAGAAGATGACGACCTAAGTGGTGCAGTGGTCAACATGCCGCCTACCACGCAAGAGGTCCCGGGTTCGATTCCCGGCCGGGCAGAAATTGAAATGATGAATTTTAATTTCTGTGACGGGTCTGGGTGTTACTATGTATAATAAGTATATATTTAAAAAGTATACAAGTAGTATATCAGTTGTCTAGCACCCATATTACAAGCTTTGCTTAGTTTGGGGCTAGATGGCGCTGTGTGAAATTGTCCAAGCATTTATTTATTTATTTATTTATTTTAATAACCAATTTGGTTCTCAGTTTTATCAAGAACAAGAACAATAGTGAAATGTAAAGTTAAAAAAGTGTTTAGAAGTGTGTGCAAAAGTAGGAAGTTCGATCCCGATACCTACGTTACTGAAGAAAGAATATGGTTTAATCAACAATAAGAATTAAGAGTTTTTATGCTACGGACCTGCTGCGGGTTGAGGAACGGCTGACTCTCCTACCCGGTATGGGTATCATATTGTTTCAAAACATTAAGGCTAGAGGTTATGTACACGGATGTGTACGTTCAACCTCACTGTCCTCTAGGACAGTACAAACGGATACGTCAGGCCTATCTACAGGATAGTGCGGTATCTTAACGTTTTCAAGGCCTGGGTAATATACGTTAATACGTTATACATTCTGTAAGTAATGAGGTTGGTAAACACAGTGAATGTATACGGACCCACCACTCACTGTAAGGCATAGAAAAGGAAGTAAGACCTACATGAGACTCGACCTGCCTGTGAGATATGGAGACGCCAGATCAGCAATAAAATCGACAATAATTAAACTCGGACCTACCTTCGGGTCATGGAAGAGTCAACAATTGTAGTTGCTACACTACAGGCTGTAGAACCTAAATCTACAATATATCAGGTTATAATACCATATGCCATATACCATACCATATTATTGTTACTACTTTCCATTTGTCACAAAACGAGACAATATTATTACCAGATTGGTGATGGACACCATTCACCCATCGTTGAAGCAGGTATATATTTCTGAAAGAAATTTTTTTCTCATTTGCCTGAATGGACTGATCATTTCTGCCTTGGCAGCTTAGAGTAATAAGAAGAACAGTAAGTTTATATAGGTACTATAAAAAAAAAAAAAAAAAATTATTGGTACCTTACCTACTTGCACATATTAAGATTGAACGATTAAAGAGACATAACATAATGTACCTATCTCTTTTGGAAATCATAATAATACTGATCAAGTTTAAACCACAACTTGGAGCAGCAGCGTTAAACAAGAGCTTGCAGCGGTTGTTTATTAGTATTGAAGAAGTATAAAAACTATTGGACATAACAAAATAAATAAATTGGTGAGTAATAATTATTCTTATGGTGAATTACACCATCTCCATGAAAATAAAATTGACATTGTGCGAGATTTTTCCATTTTTGCACATGAACTATAAATGAGCAAAAGGCTAATTAGGCTAATTACTCAATAAATATTAAAGCTGTACAGTGTAAAAGCCTGTTTAAGCCTTAATAAGTAAAGTTCCTAAATAACTTTAACCAGAGCTGTAAACTGAAGGGGTAATATAATCTTAAGTGTCCGGGAAACAACGGGAAGAGAACCAGAATCCTTTCTAAGACATATTATTTATTTATGATTGGGTGAAAATAAACCTATATGAGTTAAATTGGGCATAAGAATGACTGATTTATAATATTAAATCAATTTATATTGTAATTTTATAATTACAGAAAACCTATGGATAAATAAAACTCAACATTTTAATGTTCATTTAATTCTTGACAAAAGACTTTAGATTTATTCTAAAGATATTGTGTAAAAGGATATTATATTGTGTAACATTCTTACAAAACCTCAGAAGTCTTAAAAATCTTAAATTCATAAGTGACAGACATACAATCATGTACCTACAAAATGAAATAGGTACTTACTTACACCAAGTCTTCATCATAATTGTTTGACGAATGTCATGATCACTATTCTGATAATGTTAATGACATTTTTTAAACTCATAATAGAAAAGAAATTATGTCAACTCATTTCTTCTAAATAATGCGAGTTCCTTGGTTTAATACTAAGACTTCTATGTTGTATGTTTGTTATAATAGATTCATACAGTTTTTTTTTCCAGAGCTATCTTCATAATACTACTGATAAAAAATATTATTTTTTCAATGATGTTTTCTGAGTCAGGACAGGACAACCTGCCTAGATCTAAAATGATTTTTTTCCAAAGAATAAGAAAGGCATAAATATACCTACTTATTCCCTATAAAATTATATAATAATTTAGTCCTTACCTAACCGACATTAACAATGTCAGTTAAATAAGTACCGAAGTAAACAAAATAAACTTGAACGGAAAACAGGCATCTATTTAGACCATTATTCCAGGAGAAATAAACAAATACAAATATTTTTATTATTTAAATATAATTACCTAGTTAAAATGATTCAGTCTTAAAACTTATCATTTTTTTTTTGTTATTTGCTCCTGAGTAATGTGGAAGTGTGAGCTTTTTGTGATTTCGTAGGTAGGCATTAAGGACTACTAGTCATTCCACCCTAATCGACAGTTTTTTTTGAATGTATTTTTCATTTATTTGTTACTAAGCTAGTTTATTTGGCAGTTTAACTTTAAAAGTTAAACTTTATATTGTGAAAATTGATATGAAAATTAAGAATGTAATACCTAGTAGGTATGGTAATTACATACAGATTGATAAAATACAGTATGTAAATAATTACCTATTTTCTTAGCAAAACTATTCTAAAATATTAAAGACTCAGATTCATACAATAGTACATACAATCAGTACAATAGACAAAATTTAGTATTGTACAAAATAACTAATTATTGAAGATTTCGATTCATGAAAAATATAATGTCACACAGAAAGGGAACTATAACTAATATTTAGTATTTAGATACCTACTTAAGTATTTGTTTGCTTTAAGAACTTTAAATGTCCTCATTACACAAGATTATCTTGGCTTAGATACAGATATTTTATGCATTTTGATGAGTCAAATGAATTGAAAAATTATAACTATATCTGTTAGGCATTTGAGATACACTGCCTTAGCACAGTTAGTTTTCAATTTCAACTTAATTATTGCATTTTTTTCTTTATAAGATATTTTTTTTTTAGTATATTTTAAACAAGCAGTAATCTACTCACCTATATACCAAATATAATTCTAATATTTTTTATTAATTTAATTGTCTTATATAAATGGATACTAAAGCACATAAAGGTGCTCTATTAAGATAATAATTTCTTAACACACAAGTTTGTTTATGGTACATCTTGAAATCTAGGTATTTTTTGATTAAGGTGAATGAAATGTACAGTCAACAACATGCTGGGCTACCACAACATACGGGGTTACCACCACAGGCTACAAAATTGTTTTGATCAATTCTGAGCTTAAATGCGAAGTCATAAAGGTTCAAAATTGATTGGAGATTTATTCACAATTTGTATAGATTGACGTGCTGCTGACTGTACTATAAGCAGCGCACATAATTAAATTAAGTATAATTATTTAAGTACCATGCCATTAAATACCCTTAGGTTGGAATCGATGAAAAGGTAGAAATATTATTAAAAACTTATATTTACATATTGTATGTACCTACCTTACCTACATCTAAACCACAATATTAGTTTAGGTAGGTACATGAGATGGTTCTTTTGCTATATGTACATTTTATGGAATCAAATTATTTGACATTGTTTATTTGATGATTGCACACAGTCATCAGTTTTATCTTTTAAGGATGTTATTATCTATGAAGTCTCGGGTTCTATCCCTGGCAAGGTTAATTTAGAAAAACTAACATTTCTATATTGGCTTAGGTCCGATTTTTTGTGTTAACATAACACCAACCATTGTCTCTGATTTCCATCACACAAGTGCTTTAGCTACTTTGGAATGGGAGCAATGTATGTGATGTTGTTCAAATTTGATTTTATTTTTATTTATTAAATATTGTTTTATTTATTTACTATGATCATATCTATTCTGGCTATGAGTGGAATAGACGACAGTCTTCTCCACTCACCAGCAAACAGACAAGATAACCACCTAGTCATTAGTAATGACAAAATACTGAAGTATTTTAATATTATTTTTTTTTTAAATATTGGTTATTTATATATATATTGTTCAAATTATAATATCATTTCATATATTTAGAAGAAATCAAAAAGTTTAATTGATCATCATAAATTCATTAATTATAATAAAAAGTTTTTGTTTTATAACAAAAAAAAAAAAAAAAAAACTATACTTATTCAATTAACACTAATTCTTAATCATAAATTGAAGTTATTTTTATTTACACAGTTATTTCTTAGAATAAAAATGTTAAAAATATTTAAGTAGGTTACATAATTACCTTTATTGTATGCACAATAAAACGAGACAACAAGAGGCGGACTTACTGCCTTACTGCTAATAGAATTCTCTACCAGTCAATCTTTAAAAAAAAAAAAAAAAAAAAAAAAAAACAAAAAAAAAAAAAAAAAAAAAGATATACCCTACATTAAAATTTAAATATGGTTATATACATAATAATATCGGTCCTTTTTTTGGTGCACAACGTAATAACTCATCAGCAATTTCCAAGGAATACGATGATACATCATCACTTTCTACAGAGTTCCGTGCACACTAATTTGAATGAAGTAAAGTGTCTTAGTATTTGTAGGCACGTTTTTTTTTTTGATTATTATTAGGTACTTACTTATATCAAAATCTGAATGCGAAATTCTTTTAAAATTACTTGGGAAGTTCTCAGCTCCGTCTTGTCCCTCCAATTCTATTTCAAGCCTCGATAGTAATGTTATCATATACTTAATATAATAATATCATTCTTTTTGATGATTATTTATTTCTATTTTTTTTTATGGTTAGGTATTCCATAATCTGATTCTACAACTGAACTTTAAACATCTAACATGTAGTAAAAATCATCATAGAGGGCGAGACGAACAAGTGCATAATTGTACAATCAAACAAACTTACCAAGTGATGTTCGATTGAAATTATGCACTTGTTCGTCTCGCCCGAAGATGATGAATCCCTCCCACCCTTATATTACAGGTACATGTACCTATACCCTACAGTTGCAGAATCAGCATATATACAGGGCGTGTGAGACCTAAACTTTAAACTTAATGACAGCCAGAAGCGCGCGACAGCACAGGTTGCGTTCCCGTTTAAACGATGCGTTTGAAAACGTCATTTAATTCCTTTCCAAACGCGCTAATTTATTATTCTTTTAACTATGTGGCGTTAGTGAGTACGAGAAACGGTACTAACATGTAGTAAAAATCATCATCTTCGGGCGAGACGAACAAGTGCATAATTTCAATCGAACATCACTTGGTAAGTTTGTTTGATTGTACAATTAGTTGGTATTTGGTTTGTCCCCCGTGAGGGACCCCCGTGACCACGGCAGCTGCAAAGGTGCCGAAACGTCGGGAAAATCAAAAATCAAACCAAATACCAACTAATTACCAAAGTACTTTCAATAAAACCGCGCTAGTATCCGTTAAAAGTGTTTTATTTCATGTCTAGTGAGCGCGTAAGCTTGAGAAGTTATAGGTGTAAACAAAACAGTAGGTATGTAATGATTTTTTTCCATTATCGTTTAAGTGCCTACTTCTGATCATTATTATGAATAATGCTTTATAACTATTGTAACGGTTATTCAAGCATTTAAAATGTTATTATGACATTAAATGCAATTCAAGTTTGATTAATATAAGGGTTAATAACGGACAATGATTTTTTTCTTTATATTAATGCGAAGGAAATATCATAAATGAATACCTACCCAATTAATTTAGCGGGAATCAGAATCCTAATTCCTACTTTTATATAATATTATAAATGTGAAAGTTTGTGGGTTTGGAAGTTTGGATGTTTTTTCCTCAATCACGCGAAAACTACTGAACAGATTTGGTTAAAAATTGGCACACAGATAGTAGATAGCCTGAATTAAAATATAGAATACTTTTTATCACGTTATTCCCACGGGAACGGGAACCAAGCGGGTGAAACCGCGGGCGGCCGCTAGTTTGTTTATAATATCCTTCTTACATGGGATATAATTGGGAATCATTTAAAGGAACATTTCATTTTATTTATTTCTTATGTACTTTTGTTCGACTTACTTCATTTTTAGCCAGCCTTTTCTTTACTGATTTGATTACATTACGCCAAATGATTTATATGAAGTAAGTATTGTTTTGATTCTTTTATCAGCTTGTTTAAATATCTTAATGGTTTGACCTTCAAGTCGTTTCATGTGTACGTTAACAGTCTTTTATAATATTATCAACTTCTTGTTTGTAATATTTCTTACTTTATTATGTTTAGTTTTATTGGTAAGTGTGCTAGGTAGTATAACCTACTTTAGTACAATATCCTTCAATTTGTGTATCTTCCATGTATGCTATCTTGCCTAAGACAGCACTCAGCAGAATACATCCATCACTTAAATAGCAGAGACGTTATCACGCCTATTATGTTGGTCAAATATGCATCACGATTGACCCATTTAGTTTTGCTTGCATCATTTAGTTCTCATCATTCACCGAAAGGTCCAATCATTTTGGTCATCGTTATGCAATAGAAGGTCGCCAACAAAATACTAGTATTTATGTGTCATGTCTAGCGCAAGTAAACTGCAAATAATGTTGTAAAAAAGAAACAATTGAATCGCATTTGTGGAGGTGAAGTGACTATCGTTTTATACGAATCGTCTGGTAAGTATATCATGTGTATCGGAATCGGGACTGAGAAAAGTCTGTTTACGCTTATTTACTTAGATTTATTCAGATTTTCCGTAAGTACCTATATTATTCTTACAATTCCGATTTTTTTATTTTCATTCAAAGTCACTGCTGTTTCATTGGATAAATCATGAACCACGTCCAGTTTTTAGGCAAGGTCATCTACTAATGCGCTTTCAACTAACGCATCCTTAAGAAAATCGTGACTTCCAACACGATTATGAAATCAACAGCTATTTGCCTTGTAGGTCTGCCATCTCTAGGTCTATTTGTTTCTATGTCAAAACTAAACAGGGCGGGCATAAGTTACTAATTCACTAAAGATTCATAAGTTACTAATAAATAGGTTTTAACATATAAACGACACTCAAGAGTTCGTACATAAATAGAAGATTTTCTGATAGTCTCCTTAGAGCATCGAACGAAACATATATTTCGATGCCTTAGAGTTCGGATTTTCTCGTTACCTCAATTTACAACTACAACCCATAGGAATAATGGGATTTGGTATTTGGTAGGTGTATGAAATGTGTTAATGAATGTTATCAATATTATTAGATATTTCGCATGAAGACTGACCTTACTTTACTGCATGATAACACATTTCATTGACAACTGTCCAAATTGGTGTCTAAAACAGCAATGTTCAAGGTCCGGATCACAGATAAACTTGCTGCTAATTAGGTAATGTCATTCAATGTTGTTGATAATATGTCAAAAAGATAAAAATTTGTGAAGGATTTATTTTAGGTAAGACAGATGTAAAATATCTAATAATAGTGCAAGATGTTGGTGAGTCTGGGTGAATTTGAAATCGTATTATGCAGAGCTCATCGTTTGCTATTGATTGCATTTGCGCATTGCGCTCCTGATAATGTCGGTTCATGAATGTCAATAATGAAATTTTTGCATTGCTGCTATTTTCTATGGTTACTGTAGTTTAAGAGGTTTATTTGTTTGTGTTCCCAACAAATTAACTCAGATCGATGAAGGAGGAGAGGTTATTGTCGATGTCCGGCTTCCTTCAGAAATTATTAAAGTTGTAGGTTTTGGTTGGTTGTTGTTTTTCGAATATAACTCTAGTTACTTAAATTATTGCGTTTTTAAAGCAACTACATACTTATAATGACTTATAAACATCATCATCCTGCCTTAAGGTTCCTGTATTTTGTATGTATTTTAATTCAAGAAGTTTGTACCTATGTGGTACAAACTTCTTGAATTTACAATAAATTGTTTCAATTTTTGTTTTCCTAAAAAACCCGTTCCTTTACAGCATCATTTAACAGACCAGACATGAAACAAACCATAACACCGATGACGTAGCTGCAATTTATAATAAAAATGATCCTTATAACCTAATCCTCATGGTAGCTTATAGTATTATCTCCAGTTCTGATACATACAACGAATTGGCCAGAAATACGAGGAGATCGCCTGTTTCGACAAATACAGAATTAAATTAACTTTAAAAGCTAAGTGTTAAGGCTGTTATTCGTCCACCATTTTGCGTAGATGAAAGACAAGATGGCTGTCGCCTGTCATGTCATGTCATGTAACATGAGTGCGCGCGAATGCGAATGCATTTGCGGTCCTGGAATGTGATATCTGGCCTATTTACTTGAATTTCTATCAATTTAATATGTTGTGTCTGTGGCAAGATATCTATGTAGTTATTTCGTAACTTCCTGAAGGAGAATGATACAGTCACTGTTACTAAATACAAAGTTTGAGAGCCTTGTTTCACAGGATCTGTTCTGGATAGGTAGCACTATCTTCTGGTTTAGTTAAAAAATAGAACAATCTGTTACCGAATCTGATACAATAATGTTTTTTTGTAATTAACAAATCGCAATTGAATTGAGCAGGATGCTTAATTCAATAGTTTTTCTTTGCTTTTTCATTATTGACGTGTATTAGTCGAGGAAACATGCTTTATATTTTTTCTGACCTTAATTTCAGTTTTGTTAGTAGTTAATGATGCAATGCTCTACTAGAATAGACTTGCAACACGCAACATCTACATGTAGGCGTATTGGAATTTATGAAACTATTATATTTTTTAGGAAAAGTCTATTGAACGCTTCTACTGAAAATTCAGGTCAATTGAATTCAATTGCATCATTTGAAGAAAGTTTTTTTTAAACACTAATCATTATATTCATTACCAATCATTTGACAAAAACTCATGTCGTGTAGTGTCATTACGACTAGTAAGTACATTCTATAGCAAGTACAGGCGCCGTCGTGGCCGCATTCTTTTGCGCATACTGTTCAGAAAGTGGAGCAAACATCCGTAGAACTACGCGATTTGCAATGTGATACCTTTTGACGCCATCTGGGATCCTGTTTACCTCGTTAATAGTCTTTACCATCTATTTGACATCATCGTTTTCTTTCTTTACAACGAAATTTTGTTATTTGTAAAATTTTCCCAGGAGTTATTGGTTTAATGGAAATTTTACGTAACGCAAGTCATCGAGTACAATACTCCAACGGAATAATTACCAAATCAAAATTCATGAATGGTAATATTGATTGTTGTAACGTGCATATTGATACGTCAACGGGTTCCAGTTACATAATATTTACGCTTGGGTCATTGGACATTGAACAAACAATCGATTAGAAATGCAAACGCAGGAATATTTTTGTTGGAGAAGGTGTCCTATAACCTTTGACAGTTGATACGAATATTTTATTATGATTATCCTGATATTACTTACTCTAATTCTTTGCTTTAACTAAGGTAGGTATAGTGATTTGTTTAGATTTATTTACGTTTGTAAACCATTGGGACAAATTTGTATGCAGCAAAGAACATCATTGAAATCGGTTACAGTGACTTTGTTTACTAATTCAGACAAAGAAAGTGCTCTCCTTTATTCAATCTCGTTTTTAAATTGAGCTGAATCACGAAGGACATTTGAATAATAATGTTAAAATGCAATTCGTGAAACCTTTGTACAAAAATCCAAATGTCATGATGCATGATATTGTGAAATCTGTTCTTTTTGTAATTTTTATCTAAATCGAGAGTTGTAAACATTGTTTCGCTACTTTCTTTCATTGTCTGGGAACTTGTGAATAAATTCAGTCGCAGACACATTGAATCGCTCGACCTTCACTATCATTGCTTTTACTAATTCTATTGAACAGTATGAACCCATTAACAGACAACCTCTCATTATAAGTTTTCATCATCTTCTTTGTCTCATTTTATTTTTTATTTGCATCATTCTACAGAAATAAACTGTTTAAAGTATTTCTTTGATGTTATTTCACAAAAACAGTTGCTTCGGTTGTCTCTGTTTAACTACGTTTGTTTTTAGTCGTGTATATTATGCTTGTTTTGTAAGCCTTTAAAAATAGTATGTCTGCTGACGACCTTTCTGGACTCGTTTTCTTTTGTAAATGTTTCAACTAACCTTCAATTTCGTTGTTACCTTAAAACAATTGCCATTAGCGACCTTCTACCATTTGTCATTATTTATTAACTTACTATTTCCTTGTAGCTAATGAGAAGACTTTTGTTTGTTCATTGTGATCATTCACGAAGTAAATGTCTGAAAATTCTTACGTCTATGTTTTTCTTTTTATCCTTAACCTCTTGAAGCAACATTTTAGTTTCGATGTAGACAAATTAGACAGTTCAATACTAACACTACACGGAAGTTAGTCGAATCAAAACGTCTACAATGGCTTTTGATAACCTAAACTATATTCGCAAGGTATTAGTATTATCAAACAGTGTACGATGCCGGTTTAGACTTCCTACTTACTACCTGCTGATTATAAGTTAAATAGTGATAATTGACAAAATATGACCAGCCCAAAATTGAGATAAAATATATTTTGCAGATAAGTCACTTTACTGAAAATTAATTTATCTGTATTGATTATTATCAAATGTTGGATAATAGATACACCTAATACTGCAAACCTTATCGATATACTTATGTTTATGTCATTTTCCTGTTACGCATCATTGCAGATGTTAAGTTACTCCTTTACTTCTTGGAACTGCATAAGTAATGTACCACGATAAAATGCTTCCTTGTGTGAGACAACAACAACAACATCTAGAAATAAAGTAAAGTAAAAAGCCATCTTGTATAGGTGATTCGTTTGTATTTAGTATCAGCGTTTTATCGTCAGAGATATTTGCTCCTTTTAAAAAAATATCAAAGACGCTCTGACTCACCTCAACATGGAGGAAAATTTTCCTATGTAAGTATAATTTTTTGTACTGATTTGTTGTTTACCAAATAAATAGGTACCTAACTACCTACGTAAACGAAGTGGCATAATACTTTGTTGCCCTATATGTACCCAGACGATAATCGGATCCTTACTTGTAAACTGAAATACCTAGACACTCAAAAACAAATTACACTTATTCACTTGATGACTAATCTAATGACAGTGGCTTCCCCAAGTGGAAAATGTTTACAAACAAAATGACGATACCAAATTCTATTAGGTAATGCATAATGATAAAGACAAGACACACTCTCTTTTTACGTTCGCTCGTTCGTACATATCTGAAACAGCACCATGTTATTATGATTGACGTCAATACCTCATTCAAATCACGGTCACTGGGATCTTTGGCATGTGCGTAAATAAAACGTCTAGTCAAAGATCAAGGCCATACACAGTCTGTAGACCCCACTCGGTAATAACGCTAATTCTAGCAAAGACACCAAGTTAAAAGTAAATCTAAAGAAGATAGATGATATTGATAATGTGGAAGATAAAACATTTTTATCTCTAATAAGATTAGTAATCGATAAGATACAAAAGTAAAGCGTATTGCTAGTAAGGAGGTCGACATATTGTGACTGGCCGATTTTGTCACCGTGTCAAATGACGTTAATATTGTTTTATTTCCAGTAGATAACTGTATGGTCGCCAGGCAAATGTGATTTTATACAAGTGTAGTGTATTTAAACTAATTTATTATTTATTAATAAGTGTAGAATTAAAGATGGAACGTTATAAATCGGACATGTTTCGATGGTGTGCTTCCTTATCGTTAAACTAGTGCATATAATTATAGTTAGTGGTGCTAAAGTCTGATCTGTTAGACTGCGTTAAGTTATTTATGTGTTAGTTTTGTACGTTGTGAGTGTGGATTATGTTGATCAATACGTTTTTGGACACGGAGGATTTCGTGCATCTGTATTATCCGGAGGATGAGGCTCCTGCTCCCGCTCAGGGCTGTGGTGCTGGCGCTCGGATGGCTTCCAAGTACCCTGCGCGACCACCGTCGCCAGATTATTCACAGGTTTGTTAAATATTAGATACATATTATTAGTTTTTATCTGGTCAGACATAGCATCAAATGCCTATTCATAGCCTTAAAGAGTCCACTCCCATCAGGACCATTTAAGTCTTTTGAGACAAAAATTCAAGCTTAAACAACATAGCTAAAAGAATGCATTTTTATTAAATGTTATAAACTTATTAAATGTATACAAGGAAGTCTTTAAACTATTCAGTTCGAAGCCTTTTAAATTATTAAAGTATATTCATACTATTTATAACTTCTTCTGACGCCCGCTAGTTGACAGTAATGAATAACACGTCTAGAATGTCGATAGTCATGAAAACATAAAAATAATAACACCCATTGATTGATTCATGAAGCAAAACGAGTGATGGATCGCTATTCCCAGAGATCAATACCTATTTGACTTGACATGTTTTAAGTCTTACTCTTTACTCTTAATATTTATTTGTCATCAATACTTTGTCGATTATTAAATGTTTCTAATATTGTTAAAGGTATTACCGCAATAAGAAGCAATTTAATACCTTCCTTTGGATTTGATTATTTTCCCACGATATACTGCTCTTTGCTATTGTCCATAATCCTTGTCGATCATTGTTTAATATAATATTATCAGTGTTTAAATTTCTTAAAATAACAATGAGGTAAGTAAGTACTCAAAATTGTACTTTTTATAATAGTAAACCTACATATATTTCTTGTCGTGAATCACAATTTGTTGTGCTGCGGTGACGTGGCGCAACGCGACGCCTCCTCACAAATCCATTCATTGAGAGCTCTAGGACAATTGTGTTTGTATCCGGTGCAATGGGCGACGCATTAGGATTCAATGAACTACTCTGATGTAATAAAAGGGCCAAGCCATTATCTGTAATTTGTACCTGCTTAATCTGCTTATCGACACCTACATTCCATTTGTTATTTATTATCTGACTACTTCCGTATTTGTTAAAACTACATTTAGTAGATTAGTGTCATAATCTAAACTATATGAAATTATAATTACCTACGTAATTATTTAATAGTTAACAATACCTTAGGTTACCTAGTCTATTAGAGGACCAATATAAATGGCTCTCATTGAAGACTTTATTAGAATGTCATTGATGATTCATTTGAATGCTAGTTTATTTATGTAGCAGTTACTATTGTCAAAGTCTTCAGTTTACTCATCACATTGACTGCATCAGCTAACAGCTACTTAATGAGCTAATTATTACGTCATAATTTTTTAGTTTATCAATAAAAGCATTTGAATCATTTTTCAAGCACGTGTATCAAGTATGTAATCAATAATATTTATCCCCCTTAAAATAGTAAATAGCAATAATTAAAACAGACATGTCTGCCATATCCAGATAATACAATTAGTGGTTCTTCAATTCAATTGGATGTCTGGTGGTAGATAATCACCGTTTCACTGACGGCGACCCAATGTGAATGCCAGACTCGTGAGTCACCGCGGTGTTAAACACAGCTGCTTTCCATCAACAATAGTCAGGCCGATTCACTGTATACAATTCGGGTAATGTTTTATTATAATATACATATTAGTTTTGTTATAGTCACTTGGATAACCTTCGATAGCTCTACGCTGCCTTATTGGGAGAAACATTGTAAACATGCGTGATGATTTTTCAATAACATGATATACTTGTTTCGAAATAAAACTTTTGTATTTAAAAATTAAATTATGGGTTTCTTCTTATTTTTAGATCAAATATACAGATTGCAGGTATTTGAATTTCAGTCACTAAAATTAAAGTCCTTAATTCTAATCCGTGGTATCAATTGTTGCGAATTTGCAATCTACTATCATCGCCCAAGAATGATACCATTAGCACATCATTAGAATTGATTACACTATAATAGAGTTTATCCGGCGAAGTAGACATGGATGTTGCTAGCAATTTTATACGAGAACCGTATGCACCGGAAGCTTCAGCCATTGTTGTCTACAATAAAGACGGTTATGTTCGAAAGGGACGGAAAACGTTAGTAAAAGATAAGTCATCTCTCTCTGACCTTTGAATAGTAACTGCTTAAAACAAGTCGTTGAATTGAATGGTCCTTTCAGTTCCAATGACTTGAATGACAGCGGGGATGTGTGAATGGATCTTATTCATTCAACATCGCGGGCGGCTTTAACTGAGATAACGTTTCTGCTAACTGTAGGAGAAACAAAACGTTCTGTCGTCATTGTGTTGAATGATAAGCCTGCGGCCAAAAGACCTCCCTGCTGGTTAGTTGGTATTTAGATATAGACGTCTTGATTTAAGCAACTGTTAATCTAAATATAGGAAATGACTTCTATAATGCAAACGTTTCTGAAACACTAATCATAAATTCCGCACATAGAATAGATTGAAAGTTCCGCTAAACAAAGCAGGTTTGCATCAAAAAGTGTCGGTAGAGAAAATTGGTAGATAAATAAAATGTTATAATCTCGTTGAGTTTTGTTGTCTTCGTGTAAACACATATTTACCAATGCGATCGACAGCAATGTGTGTGACGGACTGTTGGCCAACGTAGATTTTGAAACGCTGATGTGCGTAAGCTAATGCCCATATGGCGACCTCCAACGACCCCAATACCGTATCCTATGCGTATGCGGCGTTAGTCATGCGGGCGATTATGCAACTGACTGTGGGTTACCCCTCCTTATGTTCATGTAAATAGAGCGAGAATCGACAGATTGACTTATGGGTTGACTTTCTATGGGATGTTTTGGAGAGAATTCAATCAAGTGGCAGTCAAGTGTCTAAGAAAAACACTGGAAGTGGAAAGTCACAGACCAATTTGGCATTTAAAATTGATTTTGGTAATGATGCCCCCAATTTTATGGGAAGAAAAGGTTGCCAGTTACATTTTTCAGCACTTGAACTTGGACCCAAACAAAAGTAGCGAGTCCCGACTGGATATTCTGTTCTGGTAATAGGACCTAACGTACCTAAAGGGTCTTAGGGTTCTTCACTGAAGACTCTTTTTTATTTTTCGTGCCTACTTACATTACCTTTAGCTGACGAGAAGCAAGTCATTAGCCTTCTGTTTTGATACGGAAAAACTAAAGTAACCTGGTTAAGATAATTTCACTCTGGTACACCTGTTTAATTGTGGAATTAATGTTATGGTTATGTGTGTAATTCGTGTACACACACTCACTACTTGCGTCTTCTATTTTACTATCTCATCAAATGACACTCGTCTCGCTTTCGTACGTTGCTTTAAAACTTTTCGTTTAATTAGATTTCGTTGATTCGCAGTTACTCCACTCTCATGTTTCTTATTACCTGTTAATTTACTCTGCTCGTTGCGTTTTTGCGTAAGGTTTGCGTACGTTTCGTTCATTCATTTGTGTGATGCAATGATCTTCTATCTCTTTCCACTTCGCGTGAGAAACTGTTCATGTAACCAATTACATACTTTACGATATTATAATATTTTTCACTCCTCTTGCTCAAAAAGTCCGTCATTGTAACGTACAAGAGCCGAGATAAAATAGCATAATTACCCCTAGGGGTGAAAGTTTTTTCTTTTTTAATGTTTGTCTATTACCAATGAGCCTACTAAAACGAAAAAGTATTTATTCATAATCACGAATTAAAACTCGCTCAACTTTAATACTGGGGGTCTATTACGAAAAGTTTCATGCGATACATGCAACTGCGTCCGTGCTTCGTTATGATTGTTTCCTATTACAAAGCAGTATGCGATATCGCAAAGTGATTGCGTAAGTTTGACAGTTTTTCTCTAGCGTATCCGACATCATTCATTCAATAGTCTTTCGGCTACGATAGCCAAATTGAAAATGTGTTTAATAGCCACAACCGACGAACTGCTGACGATTATCGTGACCAAGTGATTGCGTACGTTATTTTCGTAATAGGCCCCCTGTTTCTCATTCTTATTTTTGAAAATGGAACTAAAAGCATCTCTTCGGTGAAATCATAGACTTATTTATACTCTGTGCACAGAGTGAATCGTAGAATGCGTGTTTGGGTTGCTTAGCTGCTACAGCGGAAATTAAAAAAAGGTACCATGGCGCAAAACCTTTAGAATTTTTCTATAATTACATACTGATTGAAGTGACTGTAATAGGAAAGAAATGATTTTAATCTTTTGCCGTCAACAAATCATTTAGGTATTTAAATATTGTACAAAAAGTTTATGAAGTGGAGGATAGAAAAACGAGTGGATTCGTTTACGGAAGTAGGTAGGTATACTATTTAATATTGTATTTTATTTTCTCGCAATCGTAGTGAAAAGTATAGTGTAACACACGACGCTAAAACCCATTGTAACTTGGTTTCTATTTATTCCCTCGCTAAAGCTCGGGAATAAAAATACCTCGTATGCAATGGGTAATTTTAGCGTCTTGTATAACAATCTACTAAATGGATGAAAGGTTATAGGCAAAATAAATCATGTGCACCCTTAGAAAAGCAATGTGAACTTCTACAGTCCCTATCCCCTGATTCGGCTTCAAATGCTCCGCCGATATTCAAATCAAAAAATTATCTTTGTGAATCTAACTTTACTCTTCAGGAACTTAATAACAGTTTGAAAAAGACAAACTCCGCACCCGGTGACGATAACATTGCCTACTCGATGATTTATTACATTCCGGACAATGCAAAGCATTGTCTGTTAAATCTATATAATAATATTTACAATAATGGTAAAGTACCTGCCCAATGGCGAAATGTTAACATTATCCCGATACCAAAATCTTGCAACGCGAGTACATCAAATACGAATAATTCTCAAATTAAATTAAGACCCATTTCTCTACTCTCTTGCTTGTGCAAAATCTTCCATCTGATGATTCTAAGACGTTTGGAATGGTTTATAGAAAAAAATAAAATCCTATCGCCAGCCACAGTGGGGTTCAGAAAAGCTCAATCCTGTTTAGACGCACTTACGCGGTTGGTAACCCACATCCAAATTGGTTTCACGAAAAATATTCCAACTATGGCTTGCTTCTTGGACATCGAAAATGCCTACAATAATGTGTCTATCGATGTCGCAGTCCGAATACTAGATGAACTCAATGTTGGCTCTAAATTATGTACCTACCTTTGGTCTTTTCTCAGTGAAAGACATTTAAAAATAAATTTGAATAGGGATGACAATATTGTGACGAGATGGACAAATAAAGGCTTGGCTCAGGGGGACCCCCTCTCGCCACTCATTTTTAATATAATTACGCATAAAATTTGCCTAGTTCTACAAAGTGTACAGGTATCACAATACGCAGACGACTTTGTGTTATTTGTAAGTGACAAAGACATTAAAAATTGTGAACGGTATATTCAGGAATCCTTGAACACGGTGATTGAGCTTTTAGATGAACTTGGATTGTCACTGTCTGTTGCTAAAACTAACTTCTGTGTTTTCAGTAGAGGACGACGAAGAATTAATCCAATAGTTAAAATCCATGGACAACAATTATCTTCAATAGAATGTGTCAAATATTTAGGTTTGTGGCTAGATAGGAGTCTCCTATGGAGGAAACATATTAATGAGATAATAGACCGTTGTTCCAAACTTTTGAATATACTAAAAATGTTAGCTGGTAGCTCGTGGGGTATGCATACCAAACACATACGTCGTCTGTATATTGCCCTTATAAGAAGCCGACTGGATTACGGCTCATTTTTATTTGATAGTAGTGCTAAAACTCATGTTTCAAAGCTCGACAAACTTCAAAACCAAGCTCTGAGAGTGATAGGAGGGTTTATTAAAAGCTCTCCTATTCATGTGATGGAAAGCGAACTGTGTATACAGCCTTTATTTATACGAAGATTATATTTAGCGTACAAGTATATGTTGAAATGCTGCTCTCGCTCAAATAATGTAATTACCGCGGAAATGTCTAATCTGACCAGTTTGAGTGATCAAAACAGTTATTGGCGCAATAAGAAAAAACCATTACTCACTAAAGTATACAGCGAGGTGTGTCAATATATGTACTTTTCCACTGAAGTTTTACCAATGTTCAGTTTAGACATTTGGGTAACCGGTATTGAAATCCAGAAAACCATAAAAATTAACCTAAGTTGCATCCAGGAACCTAAAAACTCGTATGAACCTAATCTGTTGAAAAATGACGTTATTAGAGAGCTTTTTAAAACTTACGAAGGATGGCATAAAATATTTACCGATGGGTCCAAAAGTCCTCAAGGTTTGGGCTGTGGGTTCTTTGATCAACGCTTGGATGTTTCGGTTGGTTTTAAAATAACTTGTAAAGTGGCCATTATGACGTTGGAACTCATTGCAATATGTAAGGCGGTATCATATGCGATTGATAATGGCTTAAAGAAGGTCGTGATACTGTCTGACAGTAAAAGCGCCTTACAACATCTGGCTCGCACCGCCTCTGGGTACAGAGGTGTTGCGATAGCCTATGAGATCTTAAGAGCCCTTCACACATTGAACACCAAAAATGTAGAACTAAGGTTGCAATGGGTTCCAGCGCATATTGGTCTTATAGGTAACGAGAGGGCAGACCTTGTATCTAAAGAAGCAGCTAGTGGGGGATCTGTACTCGAGTACTTACCAGATCAATCCGAATATGTTTGTAAATATAAGAATGTAGTTTTTGAAGAATGGAAAAAACATTTTGACTATATCTCCAAGGATAAAGGATTATGGTACAAGTCTATACAAGGTGAGCCTTCTCGGGTGCCATGGTTTGAAGACATTAGTCTAAGTCGAAATTATGTTAAACTGGCTTTACGACTGCGTTCGGGACACTATCCATCAGCGAAGTTTGCCTACTTAATGAAAAAGGTCGATTCTCCTAACTGCAGTGAATGTAATAAGGTAGAAGACATACAGCACATACTGTTGGATTGTGCCAAGAACCGGGCAGAAAGGGAATTACTGTTCAAAGAATTACAGTTGAATATCAGGGACGTAGGGCTAATTCAAAGTATTCTAGCAAACCCTAAAGCAGATGCGGCAAAGAAATTAAGTGGTTTAATTAAAAAATGACAACAGTAATTCCATTTCCATAACCTAACGTAATTTTAAGCACTTACTTTTTAATACTGTCTTTAGATTAGTTACAACCACGTTGGTATCGTATTGTGAGAAGATACAATGGGGCTGGCGTATCCATATGGATAAAAGCCCCAAAATAAATAAAGAGAAAAAAAAAAAAAAAAAAACACACGACGCTAAAACCCATTGTAACTCGGTTTCTATTTATTCCCTCGCTAAAGCTCGGGAATAAAACTACCTCGTATGCAATGGGTCATTTTAGCGTCTTGTATAACAATCTACTATTCTAAACCTGTTTCTTTGTGTATGATTAGTGATTACTTCATCTTTAATACGTCGATCGTTCGTATACGGAATTAAGTCAATAGCAAAGTTTTTTTATCTTCAAAGTTTTGGCTCTTCAGAAAGTAACCAAATTTTTTTTTGTAAAACAAAGCTTAAAATTTTAAGATTCTTCAACCAAAAGCCCAAACAAATATGCATCAGCTTGAACAGTATTCTTAAAGCCATCCAAAATACCAGTGTATTTTATCTTCAGACTATAAGGTTGAAAATGAAAAAATAGAACAGTATTTATTAGTGTTGCTTGCTCCCAAAGTAAACCCCATTTGAACCGAAAACTTCATTACTTTTTTATGTCTGTCATCCACGTGATCCATCTATTCGTCCGCAAGGTGAACGAACTACGACCAAATTCAACTATTAAGTAACCAAGTCTGAGAGCAGTGTTGAAGGTTTTAATATTTAAGCCACCGATGTTACTTCTCAATTTGGTTGGTTAGCTAGCGCCATGCCCAGCCCAGCCCACCCGCGCTAGCTTCATATTTTGTTTTTCAAACCAACGTTCTAGAACATTATCAAATTAGTTTAATGCTTCTCTGGTAACATTAACAGTATTGTAAATAGTCCTTTCTTGTAAGTAACATTGCAAGCTTTTCATCAATTCATTAATTTCATTATAAACACAAGTGTATTATATTCTACTGTTGTTATTTGCGAAATGATTTCGATTCCTATCTCTGTCTGTAGTTTTTGTCTAAGCAATATGAACCACAATGTGGGAGTGGAACTCTGTGGGACTAATGTAATTGGTATCAAAATCTAAGCGGGCTTATTTAATTAAAACACTGAAACAAAGGAAAGCAACGAAATTAATCTCATCATAAGTAAGTAACTTATAAAAATCAATTACTGTGAATATCTACGGAAAAAGAAGCTAGTTTTATCTTTATCGCAGATTTAACAGAAAGTATAGCACTTTTTGTGGCTGGCCGTCGATCGACAAAAACGAAAAAATAATACAATGCCCGCTCTGGACCGTAATGGCGTGGCATGCAAAACCAACGGGTGAATGTTCGAACCAACTTGTAGGCGGGTTTGTCGCCTACGCAACCACCTAATATTTTATCGTTGTCATTTTCGGTTCCGTTGGAAATGTTGGAATGATAAAGGACCTAGTTATGGTTGAATAGTTTAGTCGGCGGGTTTTGTTTATTGAGGTTTCGAAATTATGGTTACCTGGGTGATAAAGCTCACTAAAGTCACTGTAGCCTTCATTACCAGCACAGCCTTTAAAATGTCCATTAACAGTTCGTGTTCTTGTTCTTTGACGATCAACGTTGGTTCATTATTTTTGTCTATATTAACATGTGATCGTTTTTTATTTCTTCTTTATATTTTGGGTAGTGGGGAAAGCTTGTATGGAATCCATTTTAAATTTCCTAACTCATGATAGCAAAATCATTATACAAGTCATTGTGGAAATGTGTTCATAGTTTCCAGATTTTGAATTATAGCTAACATAAACACGTGCGAAGAAATCAACAAAAATAATCTTAAAATGGCCGTTAATTTGTAAACCAAACAAGTCTTAAAAGTTAAAACATTACATACCATACCATGCTCATGATTCCTTTCAAGTACAGCGGTAATTGTAAAGAACCAACTTAAAAGTGCAGGGGATTCTCCGATTTTAGTTTATATTGCTATATCGATAAGAGTTATGGAAGGACCTTCTTATTATGTTTTAGTATGTGTATATTTATTATGTTTGTGAGTTGTTACATCATTATAGTGGAATGCTGCATCAATTAGGTCTTCAGACGGTTTGTTGCCCTGAGGTATAAATAACGCTTTAAGATCTACGATTAACCTTAAGTATGATAGTCCGGTCGTGGGACATTAAATTTCATAAAAAAGTTTTGATAATACTAAAAGTTTTAATTTTTGACAAGTGTATAGATTATGTGCATTGTGAGCTATTTTTGAAAAGTTAGAAGTTTTATGCCGGTGCTTTAGGTATAGTTTAGGTATTTCGTAATATTTCGTTATATTTCGTTTAACTTCATAAATATAGAATTAAAGTTTGAAATGTTGATTGTTTCATAATAAGAACTATGTTATCATCATGTTGTAAAAAAATTAGAAAGTTAATATATGTGTGACTGCCTAAATCACAAAATCACTCTTTTGTGTTCGAATAAAATTTTAAAATTTCTGAAATCTTATTTTAAGACTTTCAGTGGTTAGATATAGCTGTTGAACAAAGTTTAGAAAGTTAAGTGGTGTGCTTCTTTGATAAACTCATTTTTCTTTCATAATATACGCAATAATGAATTAAAAATCGATCAGATGGCTCTTACATGACCTCTTCAATGCGCTTATATGCCACACAAAAAATTAGAAAAATACATACAGTGGATTTTGTTTAATTACAGATAAATTGTTGTCGCTACAGGCCGCCCGCGCCGCGCTGTTACGCCGGCGCGGCGACCAGCTACTATGCCCGCTCGCGCCATATGAATAAATTAATTAGGTGGCGATACTGGCGATTGATCTGTAACATTTCGGCGTAACGTAACATTACGGCTACTTAAGACGTGTCGACTCCTATCTGACCTATCTCTTATCCCGATATTTTTATAATTCCACTAGCGGCCACCCGCGACTTCGTCTGCGTGGACAGTTTTTGCTATCCCTCGCGAACAATACTTTTTTCGGGATAAAACCCTATGTCCTTTTCTATACCCCTGGCAACGTGTATGTAAAATTTCATTGTAATCGATTCAGTAGTCATGACGTGAAGGCGTAAAAAAACAAACAAACGGACTTTGGCATTTATAATATTAGTAAGGATAGTGCAACTCTAACCTACCTAGCTCTAACTAACGTACCTACCTAATTTATACAACTGCCACATATATTATGTAGATAGGCCCTAAAAGACGACAGTAATTTTATGAAATGAGCACAGTAGGTACATAGATAAATAAAACAAATTAGTAGGTTTAAACAATTTGATTAATACTTTTTCAAGTATATTTTTATTTTTATCAAGTACCTAGTTTTTACTAGGCAAGTTATGTTTGCTTCAGTCAGAGTCAGAGATTGGCCAATCAACTTTTAAGGCACTCCTTTCTTGTCCCCGCTCTATAAAAAATCCTATTATTACATACAACTCGGTTTAAACCTTACATTTTTCTACATTAATCTAAAATTAGATGCATTTAGCAATGCGAGAACAACAGCTTACAATATTTTTTCCTTTGAACATTTTATAGCTTGTATCTCAGGAGAACAAAATCGCTCCCCATACAAAGAATCTGTGTTACCTGGCATAGCCGGTTAAAGCAAATCATGTCAAATCTTCAAAATATTGTATCAGAATACCCAATATTTTATAGATATTTAAGTTCTATATTGAATAATCCTTTATTTACAATACATAGTTTTAGTAATTTTGCTTAAACAATATTTAATTAATATTTGCGAAGGTTTGTCCCCAACAATGTCTAAAAAATCAGGGCTCCTGCGTGACCATTACTAATTGGTGATGGTATTAGCATGAAGGTCCTATCTAGCGTCGTTAGTATTGCCCCTTGTCTAACTTTACGTACGTTTTGTCATTCAATGTCTTTCTAGCGATAGCTCTCGAGGAGTGTGTGTAAGTCTATTGTTGTTCTGCTGTGTTACGTCGAAAATCACGATAAGTTCATGGATTATTTTATTATTATTAAGTTAAGATATTAACTTTAATATCGGAATTTAAGATCAAGTTGAAATAGTTGTTTGATATGCAATGTTTACTTACTTATTTGTACTTTTATCGATGTTTTCCATCACGTTACTGGTAACATAAGAGAAATATCTGGTAACATCAGAGATTTTATGTACTTATGCTTATATCTTCTAATTAATATTTCCGATGGTTTGTCCTCAACAATGTCTAAAAAATCAGGGCTCCTGCGTGACCATTACTAATTGGTGATGGTATTACCATAAAGGTCCTATCTAGCGTCGTTAGAATTGCCCCTTGTCTAACTTTACGTACGTTTTGTCATTTAATGTCTTTCTAGCGATAGCTGTCGAGGGGTGTGTGTAGGTTTATTGTGGTTTTGTTGTGTTACGTCGGAAATCATGATAAGTTCATGGATTATTTTATTATTATTGTTATAATACTAACTTTAATATCGGAATTTAAGATCAAGTTGAAATAGTTGTTCGATATGCAATGTTTACTTACTTATTTGTACTTTTATCAATGTTTTCCATCGCGTTACCGGTAACACCAGAGAAATATCTGGTAACACCAGAGAATTTATGTACTGTACGTATAATATATATATAATATAATCAACCGATTACTTCACTGTAGTGAAGTAAATTAATGGTAGGTTTTACATTTACAATTTACATTTACACTCATTATCATCATCTTATCTTCTGTGTAAAAAACCTCCTCCAAGAATCTCCACAACAATCGGTCCTGCGTTGCCCGTGTAGCAGCACCTACCAATACGCCGCTCATTACCATACCAACACACGATTGCAACAAGATTCATCACCGTGTGACTAGATGGCGCTAATGTCGAATAAACACAAAGATTAGTAAGGAATAGCGTCTCGTAGTATGGAGAATAATTATGGAGAAACCTAAATCTCGCTAACGACGTTTAGTCAGCGACGCAGCATAATATACAACTGCCAACCATCATCGGTTGGACTAATACCACCAAGCCCGGAGGAAGATTTTCCATTTGGCGTTCCTCCTAGTGGTCACCTCTCTCCATACCTACCATACCTACTTCATTCACTACACTGGTGACCCCAACGGAGCACATCAAGCACCTTCAGCAAGCAACGCAGCGCAGCCATCACTCCCCATACCTTATCCCAGCATCCGCAGCAGTCACACTGCAAGCAGAAGCACAGCAAGCCAGGCCTTCAAGGTTCCATCGCAGCATCATTGACGACGCTTTCTTGGACCTTCGGCAACTCTCGACGGCATTATCCCGACCTGGTCTTCGCAGCCCACTACTGGAGCATCACTGGGCCCTCACTCCGGCGTGGCAGCTCTGCGCACCACACCAGCAGCTCGGACCCACCGTCACTCAACGGAAGTGTCCGATCTACCCAGTTTTGTATTCTTATCCTCATAGTTCATGAACACCAACTCTTAGCAGATACTCTTCGGTGCTCTGTGCAACCTGGATCGCGGTAATTCTGAACGATAAAACAAAAACGTAACTTTGTCATTTAGGTTATATTTAGGTACCTAAAAATCTTTGGTTTAGCTTCATAATTTTCAATTAAATTGTCCTAGATTTTAATCCTAGGCTCCTTAGGCAGAGTATTCAACAACAAAACTAAAGCGAGTATTTTTCTGTATACGAAACTGAAACGGTAACGATTTAGTTTTGGTTTTATCGTTGAAAATTAGCGCGATTAGGCCCCTGGTCATGGTCTAATGGTGCCTTCTTGGGAACCGGCTTGTTTGGAAGGTTGGAAGTCATCGAATCTGCGAGGGAATAGAAATTCCCGATCTCCTTCAGACTTATTATTCATGTTCATCTCATTCCCACACTTTGGGGAGCACTACCGAGATATTAAAACATTATTTCCTAGTATTTTAAGGTCTTGACTATAAGAATTACATCATTAGCAAAATGAAGGCATCCCAGGTTGATGATGCTCAACTCGCCATTGATGCTGATGCCGAATTAATTCCAGTCCAGAAACCTAAAAAGATACATTACGGCTCCTTGTCTTGTTGTTATCTCGCTGCAGTTTGATGAGGTTTGAGCTCTGATTTTATAATAGAATCAAATATCAATATAGTCGAGTTTTCAGCAATTTTAAAAATATACCATGTGCCCAGACATTAAGTGGACAAATGAAAGGACGTGAAATCAAGCTCAAACTTATCGTTAAAAAAATAATACGATGTTTTTTATAAAGGTTACAGGTAGGTTTTGCCGAAAAAATCACTTAAATTGTAAAAAAAAATATACATTTTCATACATGGGACATAGCGACAATATGTTATGTTAAATTGTGTTTTCGCTATGTTCCTGTTATGATTTGTGATCTGGTTAAGTTAATATAACTTCGTGTCTAGTTTTATAGCTTAGATTAATTGATGAATCACTACATATTATAAAACAAAGTCCCTCGCCGCGTCTGTCTGTCTGTCTGTCTGTTCGCGATAAACTCAAAAACTATAAAAACGGATTTTCATGCGGCGTTTTCACTAAATGATGGAATGATTCCTGAGGAAGGTTTAAGTGTATTATAAGTTGAGGTTTTATAGAAATTGGTAGAAATATCACGATGATTGTTGAAGAGGTCGGCAAAAATTAAGCCGACTTGGAGCTTGCATTGAAAACGCTGCTCTAACCTTTAGAGCTATAACAAAATAATTTATGATGAAATTATTCATATTTTATAGATCTACAAAAAAGTCCGTGATGGTATATATCTATCTTTTAAAAATAACTAACTGTACCAATTATATCTTCCTAAAAAAATTATCAAGTTCAACGCGGTAATTTGGAAAGCTATTTAGAAGGATAAAGTACTAATCCTTATCAAATGAAATACGTTAGTTACCTTAAGCATTTTATGCACATTATTTTAGCCTTTAACACCATACCATTTAAATGAATATCGTAGGAGTCGTCGCAAAAAATTAACACGCGCAAATATAAATCAAACGCGTCTCTTATACCGACAACGGGACGGGACGAACGGGAGAGAAAAAGACTTTAGAGCAAATGGAGGTGAGGACTGTTAGGTATTATTTTGTTATCTTTTTGGGTGTTGTTGGACAAAAAAGAAGGAACCGAAGCGAAGCAAGGACAGGTCGCTAGTTACAATATAATATTCTCAAATTCTTTCTTTTTCTCCGGAGTAAACACCCCCAGTCCCCCTTGTAAACAATACAGTGAACGTAATTATAAAGAAAAGAAAAGTACTGCCTGACATAGAAGTAAGTTTCAAGTGGCTGTTTAATATCAAATTATTTTAAAGTTTAAGAAAGAAGAAGAAAAATCATTTATTGACCGCAAAACAAAAGAAAACAATGTACCTACATAAACTTAGGACTAATTATAGTGCGGCCAACTAGGCCCCAACCTCAGCAATGCTACAGAGGCAAACCTGAGTATGCCACTGCAACGCTGGTATTCTGGAGGAGCCTACTTGGTGACGACAGCGAACAGACAAACAAAAATTATAATTTAATAACAATTCAGAAGACAAAAGACAATAATTTTAACGAAGTAATAGATAAATATTAACGAGCATCGATTCTATCATCACCAACACTAACAAAATAAAAATATTATTTAAGAGGAATAAAAATAAAAAAACTTAATGGCTGTATGGAATTAGGTCTCCTTGCCTCTTCCATGACAGTTTGATCTACATAGTAATAAAAAGAAATATATATAAAAGAGCTGTTGAGCTGTTTGGTCAGACAAATCGAAGTACTCTTTGGTTGATTTGATATTTTTCGTTTTGATTTTATTTACGAAGAGATTATTTTATTTGGTTAATATGGCAAAAATACGAAAATACAAAAATTTCAAACAATAAAAAAAAGAAAAAGAAATCGCAACCTACATTACATACAAAGTGCAACTACAGAATAGTGTGATATAATACAACCTCGGAACCCCAAAACAAACAAACAACAATAACAAAACAACATTCAAGCAAATTGTATGGTGACCAAATAATATATGGGTGACAAATACAATAAATTAAAACAGGTGTCCGCCTCAAGGCGACACACACAACCCCCAAGGCTGGAACGCAAACCGGCTCCTATCGTGAAAAACCCCGAAGTGAGTCTTGTTTTTGCAACGTGGTGAGATATTTCTTAAGGTGGTTCCTAAATGTTTTAACCGCTTTCAGGTCACGTAACGGCGGTGGAATATCGTTCCAGCACTTCGAGGCGGCGAATTTAAAAGAACCGCGGAACGCCATTGTCCCGTGCTTTGGAATTCGAAAATGTTAGTATTTTTTCTCTTTGGGAACCTGCTCAAGTCACCAAACCATACCAATTTTTCATAAAGATAGCACGGCCTTCCCGTATCTAATATACCAAACAAGAGAGTGGCGAGATGAAGTCTCCTGCGCGCTTCCATTTTCATCATGTTTGCAGAGTCCAGAAAGGGAGTCACATGCGATCGGGGTGGTACATGAAAACAGAAACGCGCACAAGCGTTCTGCACCCGTTGGATAAGCTTACTCGTCTTGGAGATCAAACACGGCCCATAAACAATGTCACAGTAATTTAGTTTTGACAAAATCAGTGCCTCGCACAGTGTGACCCTCAGTTCCTCACCCAAATAAGGTCTTATTTTGAACAGTAACTTAAGTCTATAAAAACAATTGCGTGAGCACTCAGCGACATGGTTTTCAAAAGTTAGGTGTTCTTCCAAAGATCTTATGTTATAATCATCCCTAGTTTGCATCATACATTTGATAGAATCAGTGACCCAGAGGTGCGGTGGATGTTTGAATTTTTGCACCTTGGTTGGAGCATGCAAATCAAATAATGTAATGAGACAAGCCGTAAAGGATTCTGCAAGCTCATTGATGTTATCAAGTTTATGAAAATCATCCCAATTGATCGCATCAAGATCCCGATTTAATTGGTCCACCATTATATTTTTTAGTGGCCTATATGTCACCCATCGTGGGTATATTTTGTCTTTCTTGACCATAAATTCAGCTAATACCATTCCATGACCACGTTCAGAGATGTGTTTAACAGTGACATTTAGAGCCCGAGTATCCGTGCATATTACATCAATTAAGCTGTAACTGTGATCGGTAAAATGTGTGGGTTCCTTAACTATTTGTTTTAAGTTGACACAGCTAAGAAACTGCATAAATTGTTTGTATTTACCAGTACTAACATCAAGCAGATTTATGTTGAAATCACCCAGCAGGATCAACACATCGTAGTTTCTGAAAGAGGCAATGGAATCCGCAATATCGTCCAAAAATACACCCGGGTCCTGCCATTGTGGCCTATAGGCGGTACCGATTATTACCCGCTGATTGTTAGTGCGAAAACTAACAATCAGTTACTAATCAACTCCACTGCGTTACTTTATGTCAAAGTAACGCAGTGGAGTTAAAATAATGTCAATCTTAAGAAACTATTACTTACTACATAGATACATTATTTTAATAGGATACTTTCTTGTTGTATTACTTAAATACTTAATGTACAGATTTTCTTTCAAGTATCATTTTAATTCACAAAAAAAACTCAACAGTAACAGAGGGGAAATTTTTACGACGATCCTTTGTTATTCTCAAAAATCTCAAAAACTAAACGTCAAACATCGTGGCCACCTTTAAAACCTAAATTTTAGATAAATGATACAAACTATAATCGAATCTATACCTTCGCTGAATGCCGTCGTACCGGGCCAAGATGAAGACGGTTTCCTCGAGGTTCGGAACAAAAAGCGACGTCGTCAGCGAGAGAGCAAGAACCACCATGGCACATGAATATAAATAAATAAATTAAATTAAAAAAATAAAATATAAATTCTTGTAAATTCGATTAAATTTAATTTTGTTTTTCTGTTTCAAAATGCTCTGAAAGGAGTGCCTCAAAAGTTGATTCACCCAACTAACTTAGAAATACAATTATGCTCGTCTCATTTAGTAGGTAGGTAGATTTATTTTATTTTATAAGTATTCTGTGTTATTTCATTGTATATTCATCGACATACAACATAACGGATGTTTTCTATGATATCGGCATCGGTAAGAACGACTAGCGAGCTACGCGACAGAAAGAGAGGCGCTTCGTAGGTGCTTATATTATATAATATCAGGCACGCAGCGCTGTGCAATTTGAAATTGTACTTTATTGCCGTGCGGCGAGAGTAGCTTATAGTTTGTGGCCCCTCGCCTGCCCGCGCGGCGCGTGGCAGTCGGCGGGCCCTGCATGGACCCGCTCGCGCGTCCCGCATATTTCGTATTTAAGCGCAATAATTTATCCGTTAATTAAACAAAATCCACATTATGTATGTTTCTAATTTTTTGTGTAGTATATAAGTGCATTGAAAAGGTCATGTTAGAGCGATCTTATCAATTTTAATTAATTATTCCGTATGTTATAAAGGAAAAATGAAAATATCAAAGAAGCACACCACTTAACTTTCTAAACTTTGTTCAACAGCTATATCTAACCACTGAAAGTCTTAAAATAAGATTTCAGAAACTTTAAAATTTTATTCGAACACAAAAGTGTAATTTTGTGATTTACGCAGTTACACATATATCAACTTTCTAATTTTTTTACAACATGATGACAACATAGTTCTTATTATGAAACAATCAACATTTCAAACTTTAATTCTATATATATGAAGTTAAACGAAATATTACGAAATACCTAAACTATACCTAAAGCACCGGCATAAAACTTCTAACTTTTCAAAAATAGCTCACAATGCACATAATCTATACACTCAGCAAAAACGAAAACTTTTAGTATTATCGAAGGTAATTTTTCTCTAGCTACGCGACTATGAACGAAGGTTCTTAGTATCTAATCTACCTTTGGAGTGTATAGGTATATTAAGTATTTTATTGCTTCAGTTTAGTAAGTAAGTAAGTAAATAATAGTTTATTTGCGTGAATATGGTACATTGTGTTCTTAAATTACTAATTACCAACATATTCTATCGTTGTGGATACGATGTGCAAAAATTTAATGATTTAATTATATAATAAAGATAAAGACATTTTAATTAAATTAGGTTATAAGTTAACAGTGAGAAAAAAAAAACATGATTACAATTAAATAATAATTCCCTACTTCAGTTCACGTGCACTAGTCATCGTTAAAATGTCAAGAAAATGTCAATAGAGTGGATTATTTTGTGAAAATGAGAATAAAAAATAAATAAAAAAGAACAATAATAATAATAAAAAATGTCAAATCCTATCATTAATGAAGTCAGCAATTTTATAATACATTTTGTCCGCTAGTAAATTTAATAATTTTGCTTTAAACTTAAAATATGACAATACTTTTATATCATTCGGTAGCTTATTAAATATGCGAATCGCCATACAGTGGACATTTTTAGAGTAAAGCATTAATCTCTGGCCTGGTATACAATAATTTTCACCTTTTCTTCCTCTGTAAAATTTATTGCTATCATTAACTTTGAATAGACCATTATATTTCTTAGCAAATAGTGCCATCTCAAGTATGTACAGACAGGGAAGCGGTAGTAACTTTAGAGCTTTGAACAACGGCTTACAGCTATCCAACCTATCTGCACCACAGATAGATCGAACACATTTCTTTTGTACTCTAAATGCTCTAGGCATATCAACAGAGTTACCCCATAAATTATTTATATTCCTGTTCTGTAAATATTTGTAATTATTTTGAATGTTTTATGTCTTATTGCGAGTTCACTCAAAGTAACGCAGTACCGAATTCTAAAGATCGTCAGTTAGACTTGGTTCTGAGCACGAGCTTTAGCGGGTCGGTATCGGTGGCGGCGGCGGACGAGGGGCTCGTGCCCGTCGTGGATCCGTTACATCCGCCGCTCTCGGTGAGCGTAAGCACTGTCCCCGCGCGTATCGTGCCCTCGCCTCCGCTGCCGCTGACTGCCGCCGCGAGCCCTGCTAGCAAAAGCACGAGCCGTGCATCTATTACACCACAATGGAATTTTTATAAGGCTGATTACCAACTAATGTACTCTATGCTAGCATCTACTGATTGGAGTGCGTTGTATGAAATGAATGATCTAGAGGAGATCCTTAACTACTTTTATGACACTTTTAACAATATTTTAGATATATGTGTACCTAGAAAAAATATCAATCGAAGTCAGTCACAATATGTGTACCCAGTATGGTACACACGGGATATTATTAAAGAAATTAAAAATAAGGCTTTACTTCATAAAACATTTAAGAAAACAAAACGTGACAGTGATTACAAGGAATTTGCTAAGAGTAGAACCCGTATTAAAAAAGCCATAGAAATTGCACACAATGAACACAAAATCAAAATTCAAAATCAGTTTGCAAAGGACCCAAAATCATTTTGGCAATATTTTAAATCTAAAAGAACAAAAATAAATAATCAATGTATTATTAAAGACGGTAAGCACCTAAGTGATGAGGAAAGTGCTAGGGAATTTGCAATTTTTTTTGAATCTGTGTACAATTCAAATCCGCCGCAACTGAACGCAAGGGCGGCTGCAGCTGAGGCCGGCGCGACCAGCGCACGCGTGCATTTAGACGTTTTGAGTCTCCGGGAGGTAAGGGAGGCACTCGTTCGTCTCAAGCCGAAGCGGTCGGCTGGCCCAGATGGCATACCAGCGTTTCTTTTAAAAGACTGTAACAGAATATTAGCAGAACCGCTACATTATATTTTTAACATCTGTTTAAAGAAAACAACATTCCCGGCGAGATGGAAAATCACACGAGTTGTTCCCGTGCCAAAGGGTAAGCCAGGTCCTGACGTGAGCGACCACAGACCAGTGGCTGTGCTGTCAACGGCGCGAAAGTGTTCGAGTCCGCCTTCCAACGATGCGTACAGGAACAGGTGCAAGCGCAGCTGTCGGACGCGCAGCACGGGTTCAGGCCGGGCCGTAACACCACATCTAATCTTCTCGACTTCATGACGCATGTAGTACCTGCAGTGGATGCTGGAGTACAGGTAGATGTGGCGTACTTTGATTTCAAAAAAGCGTTCGACACGGTAGATAATGATGTCCTATTAAAAAAGCTAGCTCAAATCGGATGTACGCCGCATATGCTCCAGTTCTTTGTCAGCTACATGAAAGACAGACAACAATATGTCGACTACAATGGGTATGAATCTGAGTTGTACTATACAAGGTCCGGAGTAAGCCAGGGCAGCAATTTGGGGCCTCTCGAATTTATCATAATGATAAACGACTTACCGGAAGTTGTCAAAAATGGTAACTGTTTATTATTTGCAGACGACCTAAAGTTGCTGCTTCAGGTAAGAGATAGGTCTGATTGTTTAAGATTGCAGGATGACATTAACAGAGTGGTTAAGTGGAGTCACGACAATAAATTATATTTTAATGTGTCCAAATGCTCGGTGCTGTCTATCACTCGGGCGCGGACCCCCGTTCACTATGAATATAAGATGGAAGCGATGCCGATGAAACGAGTATCTCAGGTACGGGATCTGGGGGTACATCTAAACCACGATCTGACGTATCGAGAACATATATTAAAAGCATGTAAGAAGGCGTATAGAAACTTAGGCTTTGTTTTGAGACAGTCAAAGGGGTTCACTAATATCACAACTCTAAAAGTATTGTATGATGCACTAGTCAGGAGTCATATGGAATATGGGGCAGTAATATGGGCCCCACACGAAGAGAAGTATAGGGTGATGTTGGAACGGGTCCAAAACAAATTCACGAGGCATCTATACTTCAAGCTGTATGGGGTGTATCCGTTATACCCATTAATGTACCCTACACTGTTCGTACTAGGTATGGTAGGTTACAACGAGCTCAGAGTGCGGCGAGAGTTTACATTAGCCGGATATGTGGTGAAGCTAATGCGCGGGATGACGCACAACCCGGGAGTGCTGCGCCGACTGCAGCTGTGCGCGCCGGACCAGTACGTGTGCAGGCGGCGCCGCCCGCCGCTGCTGGCCGTGCCCGTGGCTAGAACCAATCTACTGGCGAAAACGCCTTTAGTCCGAACTATCATTCTAGTGAATGAAGTACATGAGAGAATTGATATTTTCTCAAGCAATTTGGGTGATCTCGCAAGAGTAGTTTTATATATTGTTAGTTATGTAAGTTATAAGTAATAGTAAGTAGGAATTATAATATAAAAATAAGATGCCCACAATGTCGAATTGGGATTATCCTGTAATGATAGCTGTGTAAGATTGAAATATAAATAAAAAAAAAAAAAAAAAAAATAAGTCCATATCTTAGTAACGACAATACGTAGCCATGGTATGCCATTAACGCTGCTTCTTTAGAGGCAACATTAACAATTCTATTCAGTACATATACATACCTGTCCAACTTATTTACCAACGTATCAATGTGAGCTTTCCAATTCAACATTTCGTCAATTATTATACCTAAAAATTTAGTTTGAAACGTCCTTGGCGTTCAAATGTTATCTCTAACATGTTGAATTATTTCTAATAAGTACATCTTCGTATTCAGCTCTTTGCAACCTAGTACCTATTGCAACATTCTTTATGTCAATACTTCATTGCACCATGCGTTGACCGACTCGTTTCTATTTTCCTGGTACTCAGATATACCAACAAACATAATAATTGACAACAATGTTTGCTGACCTGCTTACATTGTTTATTTGTACTCTTGCGATAGGGCTGCTACCACAGAATGGATTATAGTACTAGCGTCTGCTATTAAGTAAGTTTAATCATCTTTTTACCAGTGGAAGTGTGACCCAGTAGGTAGTCAGAAGTACTGAAAGTGGTAAAAAGAAACTTAAACATGACTTACTTACTCTATTGAATCATCCAATATGGTTTGATTGACGGGAAGATGAAATGAAACGCTAATGCTACGGCTCCACCTGCGTTAACGTTAGTGGTATCACATCTGCGTAACACCTAGATTAACGCTTTAAGCTATGCGTTAAGATGCAGGTGGAGCCGTAGCATTACGCAGATGTGGCCAAGACTTAGCGGTGTTAATTTACAAACGACAGTATTAAATTTACTTAACGCCTTAGCTAAAATGTAGTTGGACATTACCACTAACGTTAACGTTAACGCAGGTGGAGCCGTAGCATAACGCCTAGATTAACGCTTTAAGTTATCCGTTGACGCAGGTGGAGCCGTAGCATATGGAAGAAATAAAGCAAAGACGAATAAAACAATAACGGCAAAGGAAAATTTAGTAATACGAGTATTTATAGTGCGACTTGAGTGGAGTGTGGACTGGAAATCTGGTTAATATTATTTAGGTATATCACAAGAAAAAAAAAACATTATGAAATCAAAAGCCTACATTCGAAAAGTCTGCCTGCTGCACACTCGTGGGCATGGGATGTCACCACATTTCATATTAAATCTGTTGATTCAGTATATTGAGAGTTGACAAATCGAGTACGTACTGATTAGAATAGGCAAGTTGAAGTCTATCTTCAACTTGCCTAGTACGGTCAATCTTGACTTCAACAAATTGATCAACCAGATTGAATGTAAAATTTAATGTTGAGAAGGGGCTTATATGTTTCGCAATGGCATTATGGCAGCCCTAACTAACATTGATGCAATGTGCAAATAGACGTGCACACAATTATTGCCCAAAAAGCAGTAACACAACTTAACCTCAACCTTAAATGTTAAGCACATTGGAATGCAGTCAGTAACTAACAAACTCTGTGAATGTTGCGTAGAGCATCTTTGTTGATGCAATTTCGAAACATATAAAAGATTGCTTTAATCGATTCATGTGTTGGAATCGATTTAAGTCTTATTTTCTAACGAATTCGATGTTATATGCGATAGAGTGTGACGGTTGCCGGCCGCTACCCGCCAGTATGACTGATTCAAGTCTGCTAACTGTCAAGTCAATATACACTTGATTTGAACGCGAAATGACCCCTTAAAACTTTGCTGGTGTTACCTATGATGTTATTTTTAGGAGAATAGTACATTACTCGCTGCAGTAATGTACTATTCTCCTAAAAATAACCGCTGCAGTAATGTACTATTCTCCGCACGCAAGACAGGCATTGAAGGACGAACGTGAAAATGTGGGCCGAGGCGAAGCCGAGGCACACATACGTGAGTCCATCAATGCCTAGTTGCGGCCAAGGCTTGTATAGTACTTTTCTCAAATAATGCGCGGAAATTCAAACCAAGTAGGTATTTTTAACTTTTAATTTTAATTTCAAATTAAAGCAAAAATTGAAAAAAGAAGAAAGGAGCCAGTTTCTTCAAGGCCTTTCATTTGATACCCATTAATCGTGTTTCATTAAAAAGTTCGTTCCATTTCTGAATTACACGTGCGTAATGAGTTTTAATAGAAACATTGCCGGTCAGACGCCGGCAATTTTTGTATGAAAATCCATTATTACACGTTAGTAATGGATTCTCATACTAAGATTGCCGGCGCGGTTTAGGTCAGTCCGGAAACTCCGATTTAGCACGAAGAAGGTTGTCAAAATAATGTTCGAATTTCCAAGCATGTTTGAGAAAATATCATTATTATCTGTGTTTATTATCCTCCTTTGAATTTATTGCTTATAAATTTCTCTTCAACGCCCGGAAAATGAGACAATAGATTTTCTATTGTGTCTCGGTCGCCACTCGCCAGCGACCGCTCGGGCGTTAATAAATTAAAATTATAACGCATTTATAAACCACATGACTACCTACTGCATGCTCTTTTGTAGAGAAAACAGTAAGAAAAAAGCTATTAGATAGGTGTGGTTTTGACGATACTTAGAGTATATATTCTGTGACGATACTGTTGACTTGACATAGATGGCCAACGGAGAATTGCTTCATTCCCTTTTTTATTTTTCAATACATTACGAAGACTTAAACTTAAGGTCTGAAGAAAAAAATTTTTTTGTAGGTACTCTGTAAGTAAATAGAAATAACCGGTAAGCGCCCGCTTCCTATTTATATCCAATTAAATAAATATGTTTATATCCTTGAACCCTTTTGTTACGTCAAGTTCTAGCAACAAAATAAGACACTGATAAATAATATTTGTTAGAGCCATACATTTACCTATAAACTTTGTTTAGTGATAAATAAAGAGAGATAACTGTTTCTTCCCTTTCCAACGTAAAGGAATCTTCCTTAGACATTATCAATTTAACTGGCAAGTTATAACAATTGTTCTTACATCAGTTTTCGAAACGAACGTTTTGTTTGTTAATTTAGTGAGTTATTAATCTTTTAAGTGTTGTTATTTTAATTTTTTTTTTAACCGACGAATAAAGGATGTTTGAATCTGTGGTCAGCGTGCCGTGTCTAGATACATCTTGGCTCTATGGTGTTTTGTGCGGAGCTAAAGTAAATATTTAATTAATATTCATACATTGTGTAAGTAGTTATTAAGACTGTTAAGATGTTTGGGGTTACACTTGAGTCAATAAATGTTTTGTTTATGTTTTTTCACTTCTCATGCTCGTAAAGTTCGTCGTTATGTCGGGTATAGGCTGCATAAAATCGCTTTTCATGCTCTAGAGCATAAAGTAAAATCTTCGTCTAAGTTCGGCTCTAAGACAAAGGTTGTCAGGTAAACAGCCACACATGCAATTAAACTTCGTTAAATAAACTTGTTATTTTCCTCATTTTTAATCATAATCCATATTTTAATACCTACATTTTTTTAAAATTTTTGAAAATGAGTATTGAAAAGCCTTAATAAAAAAAAACTTTTTTGAATATGGGTATCAAATGAAAGGCTTTGATGAGCACATTCCAAAATTATTTAATTTGCACTAAAATTTAAGAAAAAAATTTTTTTTTTAAATTTTTGAATATGGGTATCAAATGAAAGGCCTTAGTGAGCACATTCCAAAATTATATAATTTGTCACTAAAATTTAAAAAAAAAAATTTTTTGTCAATATTTGAATATGGGTATCAAATGAAAGGCCTTGATAAGCACATTCAAAAATTATATAATTTGTCACTAAAATTTAAGAAAAAATTTTTTTTTTAAATTTTTGAATATGGGTATCAAATGAAAGGCCTTGATGAGCACATTCCAAAATTATATAATTTGTCACTAAAATTAAAAAAAGTTTCTATTTTTTATTATTTTTTGTTTAATTTCCTCACAATCGAAGTGAAAAGCAGAGTGTATAACTCGTACATAAAACCCATTTTACCCTCGACTTGACTATCCACCCTCGCCTGCGGCTCGGGTGGATATATAAACGTCTCGGGTAAAATGATGCGTTTTATGCACTTGTTGTACAATCTACTATTGTTAGGCTTTGTTTATTAATAAAAACATATAATTTAAAAAACTTAAGATTTCTTGCTTTGCTGAAAGATTATTTTTTTGTTGTTTATTTAATGATTACCCTTATAAGTTACTTGTATTTTTTACCGAATATTAACACGAAGCTCTTATGTAGGTACGGTCAGCAACGAAAGTTGTTTAACACTTTTACATAGTATTTTGTCACAGTAACTTTTTTGACTAAATGTTTCAAATCGTGAGACACCTGTTAAATAAGTGGCTATGACAAAGTAACATTGCTGACTGTAGTATTATATTATATTCTGTGCTGTCTTGAATTCCTGCAGAGCATGTTTCCTTAATAAGTGAAATATAAATTAAACTAGAATAAATTATTTTTAAGTAACTGAATTTCTAGGTCGAAAAATATTAAGCAAACTTTCATTGCTGACTGTACTATTATATTATATTCTGTGCTTTCATGAATTCTTGCAGAGCATGTTTCCTTAATAAGTGAAATATGAATTGAACTAGAATAACATATTGAACTGAATTTCTAGGTCGAAAAATAAGTAGGTAGGTAATGGTTTTTGCTATTTCAGTCATTATTATCGTGTTTATTTATATTATTAGCGCATTAACTCATATCATGACCGTGTTTATTTATATAAGCAAGCTTGTATCCATTTCGTACTGAATTGGATGTCATTTTATTTGGTTACACGTGTAGTGTTACCACAACTCTTTATTTTTATGTATTCTGCGCTAACTTTCTGGGGGTTAGTTGCCTCAAAATTCGTTTCTCGTGAGAATTGCCTAATGTATACTTGTCTAAGGTCCAATCTATCTCTATACCATAATTCATTATAATTGGTTTGACGGTTTGGACGTGAAATCAAACGTAGTCAGTTTTCGGCCTTTGTCCGCTCTCCGTGGGTATTTTATGAAAATCCTTTCTTAGTGCTCGCATACATGATAAAAGGACTCCTTGTCACATATTATACTATAATAGTACTAAACGTACAGAAGCCTATCTGCGCGACGACGATCAAATAATAAGCTGCTCTCGCTGCACGGCAATTAAGTACAATTTCAAATGGCACATTGCTGCGTGCCTATTATTGTATGCACCTTCTCTTTCTGTCGCGTTTTTCCAGTAGCTCTGTTTCAATGTCAACCGACACGACATCTTTCGTGCGCTGGGCTCGATTGAGTGAGCCACGAGCAGTAGGCTAATATAAAAGTTTAATTAAGCGCGGAGTGAGCCCCCCACTGTTCCTACGTTAGTTATTTTCTTCCTTTATATTAATAGATGATTTTGCATTGTTGTAGGTGTCAGCATCGACAAGCGAAATGAGCGAGCGCGAGCGGTACCGTGCGCCGCCGCAGCCGGAGCCTCCGCCGCACCGCGTGCGCGCCGCAGACTTGTACCCGCGCCTGCGCACGCATTACGACGAGCCCGCCCTCGACGCGGGTTTCACGCCGATATGTGGGGAATTTATACAGGTTGGTTTTAGAATTATCCTGCGTGATCGAATCAGATATGAGGAGATCCGTAGAATGTAACCGATTTCACTTGAAGGATTGCTCAGCTGAAGTGGCAGTGGGCGGAACACACAGCGAGAAGAACAGACTTGTACCCGCGCCTGCGCACGCATTACGACGAGCCCGCCCTCGACGCGGGTTTCACGCCGATATGTGGGGAATTTATACAGGTTGGTTTTAGAATTATCCTGCGTGATCGAATCAGAAATGAGGAGATCCGTAGAGGGTAACCGATATCGCTCGAAGGATTGCTCAGCTGAAGTGGCAGTGGGCGGGACACACACGACGAGCCCGCCCTCGACGCGGGTTTCACGCCGATATGTGGGGAATTTATACAGGTTGGTTTTAGAATTATCCTGCGTGATCGAATCAGAAATGAGGAGATCCGTAGAAGGTAACCGATATCGCTCGAAGGATTGCTCAGCTGAAGTGGCAGTGGGCGGGGCACATAGAGAGAAGAACAGACTTGTACCAGCGCCTGCGCACGCATTACGACGAGCCCGCCCTCGACGCTGGTTTCACGCCGATATGTGGGGAACTTATACAGGTTGGTTTTAGAATTACCCTGTGTGATTGAATCAGAATTGAGAAGAAACGATAGCCGTTGGGAAGTAAAGGAAAAGCTGCTGGATTCTGACAGCGCATGCGGGACCAATCGTTCTGGATTGGATATCTTTGGGAAGACATATACCCACAAGTGAGTGTCGTGCGGCTGATTATGATAAAACTTATGGCCATTGGGCTCTCAAACGCTAAAATCTTTGGTCGAGGTATCCTTAATTGTAAGGAAGCTGTCAGTTTCATAGTGTTAAAGAATCGTTTGAGTGTTTCGGCCTTTAGCTTGGCCACACTACATCTTCATGATTCCATTACCATTCATCCATCATTTGATTGAGGTTCCATAGATCCTCAGAATTCCTTAACATCCATCATACAACATCATTCTCCTGCCTCCTGCCCTGTGATTTGTTCCAAACAGCTCATCTATCCGCTCCACATAATGAGCCCCTCAGAATTTTGATGGAACTAAAAATACGATGTCTAATTGCTAGTAAAATTAAGCATTTTTTCCAATGACTCAAATGATATCAGAATCATTAGAATTATTTTGTGTTTGCGCTGTCTACTAGATGATGTAGTCTATGGTCAGTTACGTAGGAATATTCAACTATCTGGAACCAATTAGCAAAATGACGGACTTCGTACGTAATAGATAAGTTTCACTTGTGTTCTATGCAGTTGGACTAAAGGTCAATAGGTTGATGTCCTAGGTTGAATGACCGATCATTATGGCACTTAATGTTGTAGTAAAATTCTCATTGTTAACTTTAAGAGAGTCAATTTTATTCTTCATTCGATTTTGTTAAAAAATTAACTCAATATCAATACCTTTGACCAATTAATTTGATGAGGAAGTTATAAAGTCTGTTTATCTTTGTCTTATTTAGTAAACAGTTTTGACAGTAGTTGTCTCGATCTATTCCCCATTCATCCGCAAAATTCATCTGAATTATTTTCATTCCCCACTCATCCGAGTTAATATGTCCCACTCATCCGAAAATTAAATATAAATAAATTGTTACCTATTCATCCGAAAAAAGATTCCCCATTCATCCGACATGTTAATTTGTCTTGGAACAAGAAAAAGATACAGACTGCAGAAAAAAAAATCTGTATCTTTTTTGAGAATTTACATTTAATATAGACAAATCTTTAAAAAAAATTTTTTTACGTATTTTGGCTTCCAGCATGTTCTCCACTTTTCATAAATGTTAGTAATAATCTTTTTCGGAATCATTAAAACTATAGTTGCATTTTATTTTCAACAGATTCATAAAAAACTAAATTACATAGGTGTTTCGTGGTATGTCTTCAAAATCTAAAAAAAAAAAATGTAAAATCTTTTGTTTGTCAGCTTGACAAAGCAGCGCATTTATCTGGGTCATTAAAACTATTATTATACTTAATTTTCAAAAGAACAATTAAAACTAAATTATAATGTAAATAGACTAGACCAGAATTTGAAAAAGTGAAGTTCTAGAAGCAAATCGTATAATTTTTTTGTAACCGATGTTTTCTTATTAATTCGACCCCACTGAATCCAAAAATGCCAGATGCTAACAGCTCTCCTTCGTCCCTTCCCCCTTTTCCCTCCCGAAGTGTCCCTCGCCGTATTTTTTTTCATTTTATAGGAAAACTATTACAGATAGGAGCAAATGATTAAATATGAAGTTAATCTACATAAAATGTTCTAAACATAAATGCTACATTTATATCGATACAAAAAAAAATATGTAAATATCTCGGTTGGTAATATTATTGTGTAAATGTGTAAGGTACTTACTTTATTGTAAATTTTATGTTTCACTTTTTCGTGCTACTACATATTTAATTTTAATCAACAACAACTAATAAAAATTTAAATTTTATTTGCTGACCCTATTTATTTTTAAGCATATTACGTTTACAAAATAATCGGATGAGTGGGGCATACCTTCGGGTCTTCGGATGAAAAGGGAAATTGCTGTAGGTATTTCAATAATTATCAAAACTCATCCGGATGAGTGGGGAATAGATCGTTGTCTCGTCTTTTACAGTAAGTTAGCTATATCAAATTGTTATTAATTATTAATAATTTCTTTCGTAATCTATGTGTGGACAACCACTGTTGTATTTTATAAATGACTAGCTTCTGCCCGCGACTTCGTCCGCGTGGATATTAGAGAAAATCCTTAGGGAACCTTCAAAATCCTTAGGGAACCTTCAACCAGGATCTGACCAGCCATTTTTACGCATTACGGCTTCCCGTTCCAGTTCCCTTTCCCGTTCCCGTTCCCGTTCAAGTTCCCGTTCCCGTTCCCGTTCCCGTTCCCGTTCCCGTTCCCGTTCCCGTTCCCGTCCCTGTCCCCGTCCCCTGGATGTGCATGTCCAGGTCCAACCATGTCCACCGTGTTGGACTTCAAAATAAATGTAATTTTCGCAATCACCATCCCATGAAACCTCAAGAACGACATCCACATCGATTTTCATGTTTACTTACCCCATTTACACCTTAAGGGATGATTTTCAAAATAACAAAATATGTGTTTGCCTATTTATTTTTAGACATGCTCCTACGAATTTTAAAATTGTAATGTATATTTTGTATTATTTTTCCATACAAAATTTAAACTCCATTTTCACCCCTTTAGGGGTCAAATCATGACCACCGTGTTGGACTTCAAAATAAATGTAATTTTTGCAATCGTCATCCCAGAAAACCCCAATAACGACATCCATATCTATTTTTGTGTTTTTTTACCCCTTTTCACCCCCATTTCATCCCCATAGGGGTTTAAATACTAACAATAATAACATACGTTGCGTAAGATTTCCATCCATAAGCCTAAATTATAAATTTAGCGATTTTTACTTCGAAAATAAAGGATTTTCTTCGATACACAACTTCATCCCACTTTTGACCCCTTCGGGGGTAGAATTTTAAAAAACGCTGAGACCCGTATTTATTTATTTTTAATGGTCAGTCTAAACACAAAATTTGAAGATCCTAGCTTCAAAACTGAGGGACTTTCATACAAACTTTGATCCCCTTTTTTACCCCCTTAGGGGGTGAATTTTGAAAAACCCTTTCTTAGTGCACCCCTAGATCTCATAAGGAACCTACGTGCCAAATTTGGAGTCTCTAGACCCAGCGGTTTGGGCTGTGCGTTGATAGATCAGTCAGTCAGTCAGTCAGTCAGTCAGTCAGTCAGTCAGTCAGTCATTCAGTTTACGATTTTATAAATATAGATTAGGTATTTCAATAATGAGTTAGGTGAAGATTGTTTATCAAATAAGACAAGTAAGGATAAACAACACTTGCACACTTCGAATTTCGATATTGCAAGCTAAATCGTAAAATTATTGGAACAGCTTCAACAATCATTATCATACCTTAATTCTTTTCATTAGCTATAGATTAATATTATGTAAGTAGTAATATTTTGAAATTAAATTTGTAAAAACCCAATTTTACAGTTCAGCTCAGGTAAAAAAGGGAGAAAATACAATATAACTAAGAGAAGGATGTAAACAATGGACTAGGCTTGAATATTTTAAAGAGAGACATCTTTTGTTCCAGTGGGTTGGCCGCATGGCGGACGGAGGCACAATAGCGATGTCAAATTATAGACTGCACATGCAGCCAAAGAAGTGTACGGGTCCAGGACCTTCTGTACCCATCCGACTTATCGACGCAGTGGAGATACGCGATCTACTGCACTTGATAGTACTATGCAAGCATGGTAGACAACTCAAGTGAGTAATGAGAACTCTTTATATATCATGATGCTCTGGTACTTGAAACGCGTTCAACTTTCGTTTTCAACGTGACGCGTTTAACAAACATCCTGCATGCGGAACTGAATCGTAAATAGGGTTACCATTGAGAATTTTGAAAAGTCCTGACAAGTTTCAGACAGATCCAGACTCCATACTTTTTTCGAACACTACTGCTAGTGCTGTGTATGTTTTCTTACTAGTATTTCACCACCCAATCTTAAAAAGCCGGACTAATTACTAAGCCGGACAAAGTCCGGACTAATCCGGACGGATGGTAACCCTAATCGTAAGTATCCAAATCTGTGGTATTTCTTTGTCTTTTATACTCGTACGTAAATGTTAACGAATAGTAGTAAAACGTGGTCCAACAGGTTTATTGCTGTTGGTTTTATTACAACAATGGCTACCTGCAATATTGTTGTTAACTAAGTATAGTGTCAGTTTTATTTTTCACTGAACTCATAAAGAACTTTTTGAGTAAGAATGTTAGTTATGCAGCACGTAAATGTTATGTATTAATTAAGTAGCAGCGATAACATAAATCGGATTGAGGTTATTTTGATAAATCCTTATAGAAACAACGAAAGTATGACTTAAAATATTTCCACAATAATAACAGATAAGCTAAAAGTAGGTAGGCACTCGTTTTGGTTACCAAAACAAAATTTTATTAATTTTGCGATAAAAATTATGATATTTACAACTTTGTAGATCTTTCAAAGGCTTCCGATTTTTTTCAGTGGAATAATAATGACTAAGCTTTGCTTTGTCATTTTTAGACAGTTTTTAAAGCTATTATTAGATAGAGGAAAAGTGTTGATTAAAACACAGACTTAGTGCTTAACTTGTCAGTCTTTTTTATTAAAGTGACATTGAGAAGAACGTATACAGATCATAGATGCTATTATTATACCGATTCCATAGTAAATTATCTGTTATTTCAACTAGATAATTTGTGTGTCATCAGAGCAACCTTTGCGTCCGGCGAGCAGTGCGTCGAGTGGTGGAGGCGGCTGAATACGGCTTTAGCGCCGATCAGCTCAGTCCAGGAGACTTTCGCAGCAGCGTACGCCGCCTGGGCCAAAGAACAGCCCCCAGCGTCCGTCCACAGAGCTCTCATGAGGGCGTCACATGCTCCTCATAGACACTGGTTTGGGCCGGAGGTAAGCTCTTAGGATTTATGCTAGTCGGGTACTCTGAGTCTCTCGGATTATGATTTATTTATTTTTAGCTATGGTTAAGAGATAATTTCCTGTAAGTTCAGCCCAGAAAACCTTCGCAGCAGCATACGTCGGTTGGTTTAAAGAACAGCCTTCCCCTCTACAGAGCGTGACAGAGTCCTCATGCGTCGTCACACGCTCTTCACACAGACACTCGCGATTATGCTAGCCTAGTACTTTTATGGCCGGTGCCCACTGACAGCATGGCGCGGCGCGGCGTGGGCATGCATACGCGAACTTATCCTGAAGGTGCTAGTTCGCAGCGAGCTGCAAACTGCAACTGCCGACTGCACGTATTTTTTTTTCTAATGAAGCGCGGCAGCGAACTACCCCGAATTCCCGCGGCATACTGCAGGATCTTGAGGCATTCTACGTCGAAACAAAAGCAAGCGCAGTCTGGCACCGCTGAGATTGTCACCTCTACGATACGAGCCAGATTCAGCCTTATTTTAATTTCTTAGCACGCATTTCATTTCTAACAATTGCAGCATCCTGCGACACGCCACGGCACGTTTCAACTTTTTTAAAATAAATGAATTTCAGTGCTCAATTCATTGGAATGTGGTCGAAAATAATTTGTCTGCATAAAATCCTTTGACACGCCCGCAGGCCGTGCCGTGCGATGCCGTCAGTGGGCGCAGGCCATTATAAGCAAAGTAGTATTATGTTATGATACTGCTTTGCTTCTAAAACTAAACTAATTAATTTGGGTCTGACCTGTGTTGTACTCTCTATTATAGCAATGGAAGCAGAGTTATCATATCAATATGCCTTTTGTCTGATCGAATATGTTTTTGGCACTGCGTTATCCGATTACTTAGTCATATGTTAATTAGTGAAAAAAATTACGTTAACGCTCAAGAATGTTATCGCGTTACGCTGCCAATAGATTTACACGTTTAAATACATTACGTTATGTAACTGACATGTTAGGTACCTATAAGTGCACTTTACATAATGCCTATTATTTTTTGACGTTAAGGGCGCATCTTTGTATTCAAATACATTACACAACATTTAAGCCGACTTCAATACATATTTATACAATGTAAGTGCTAGGCAAAAACCAAAACTTATGTGCATAACTTGACAGTTAAAAAAAGATTCGCGTCATTGTTAACGTTAATTTGAACTTGGCACAGAAATAATAATAAGGTTAGTACAAATTAAAGATGAAGGGATGGTGCTTTGCAATTACAGAAACAGATATGAAAAAAAAGACTTTGGACGACAAATACCAATTTATTTAGTCCCACACTTAACGCCCAATCACTATAGTACATTACTGCAGCGGCACGCAAGACAGGCATTGAAGGACGAACGTGAAAATGTGGGCCGAGGCGAAGCCGAGGCACACATACGTGAGTCCATCAATGCCTAGTTGCGGCCAAGGCTTGTATAGTACTTTTCTCAAATAATGCGCGGAAATTCAAACCAAGAAGGTATTTTTAACTTTTAATTTTTATTTCAAATTAAAGCAAAAAATTGAAAAAAGAAGAAAGGAGCCAGTTTCTTTATTTTTTTGGAATGTGCACATCAAGGCCTTTCATTTGATACCCATGTTGAAAAAAAAATTTTTTTTCCAGTTTTTTCGTTTTTTATTTTTTTTTTCCAGATTTTTTGGAATGTACTCATCAAGGCCTTTCATTTGATACCCATATATATACCTAGGTATTAAAAAAAAAGTTTTTTTCTTTTTTTTTTTTTCGTTTTTTTTCATATTTTTGGAATGTGCTCATCAAGACCTTTCATTTGATACCCTAGGTATATAAAAAAAAAGTTTTTTTTTCTTTTTTTTCGTTTTTTTCATATTTTTGGAATGTGCTCATCAAGACCTTTCATTTGATACCCATGTACCTAGGTATTAAAAAAAAAGTTTTTTTCTTCTTTTTTTTCGTTTTTTTTTCATGTTTTTGGAATGTGCTCATCAAGACCTTTCATTTGATACCCATACCTAGGTATTAAAAAAAAGGTTTTTTTTCTTTTTTTTTTCCTTTTTTTTCATAATTTTGGAATGTGCTCATCAAGGCCTTTCATTTGATACCCATACCTAATATAAAAAAAAAATAATTGGATTGTGCTCGCTTATCAAGGCCTTTCATTTGATACCCATTATTCGTGATTCATTAAAAAGTTCGCTCCATTTCTGAATTACTCGTGTGTAATGAGTTTTAATAGAAACATTGCCGGTCAGACGCCGGCAATTTTTGTATGAAAATCCATTATTACACGTTAGTAATGGATTCTCATACTAAGATTGCCGGCGCGGTTTAGGTCAGTCCGTAAACTCCGATTTAGCACGAAGAAGGTTGTCAAAATAATGATCGAATTTCCAAGCATGTTTGAGAAAATAAAATTAACCTACTTTCTATTTTCTGTTATGTTAGCAGTTTAATCTGTTTTATGTAACCAATTTCCTTCTGTCCACCAGGTTGAACGCTTGGGCTTCACATCAAGAGGTGCGTGGCGGGTGTCAGCAGCAAACGCAGACTACAAGCTCTGCGCCTCGTACCCGCCGCTGTTGGTGGTGCCAGCGTCCATCGGGGATGAAGACCTGGACTCAGTCGCTCGGTAGGTGGTCTTAATCTTCATTGAGTGTCAGGAGCAAACGCAGACTACAAGCACTGCGCCTCGTACCCGCCGCTGTTGGTGGTGCCAGCGTCCACTGGGGATGAAGACCTGGACTCAGTCGCTTGGTAGGTGGTCTTAATCTTCATTGAGTGTCAGCAGCAAACGCAGACTACAAGCTCTGCGCCTCGTACCCGCCGCTGTTGGTGGTGCCAGCGTCCACTGGGGATGAAGACCTGGACTCAGTCGCTCGGTAGGTGGTCTTAATCTTCATTGAGTGTCAGCAGCAAACGCAGACTAAAAGCTCTGCGCCTCGTACCCGCCGCTGTTGGTGGTGCCAGCGTCCATTGGGGATGAAGACCTGGACTCAGTCGCTCGGTATGTGGTCTTAATCTTCATTGAGTGTCAACAGCAAACGCAGACTACAAGCTCTGCGCCTCGTACCCGCCGCTGTTGGTGGTGCCAGCGTCCATTGGGGATGAAGACCTGGACTCAGTCGCTCGGTAGGTGGTCTTAATCTTCATTGAGTGTCAACAGCAAACGCAGACTACAAGCTCTGCGCCTCGTACCCGCCGCTGTTGGTGGTGCCAGCGTCCACTGGGGATGAAGACCTGGACTCAGTCGCTCGGTAGGTGGTCTTTAGGAAGATTAGTGTCCTCACACTCAAGAGGTGCGTGGTTGCGTGGCATTATACATTCTTGATCTTAGAATTATGAATTTGCAAGTACATAGTACGTTTATTTGACCCAATGTTTGTTATCTGTTGACATTTCAATCAGTAGTAACAAATGACAGTTTGACCTGCCTTGATAATATACTTTTGTATGACATAAATATATAGCATCTATTTTCTTAGCGCCAGGCAAGTATAGGATAGTATAGGTCTTTGAGTAAATCGAACATCGTCCGGTCATTTATTGTTTAAGTATAATGTTATTGTCTGTACTGAATCCGGCGAAATGAGAATCCGACCTTTTGCGAATAGTTATTCGTTTCGTAGGTAGTAGGGACACAGAATAGATAATAGTACTAGCGTACAGAAGTTGCACTCCGCCAAATCGTTTAAATAAATTGCGACTCTTGCTTCGACACAATAAAGTGCAATTCAGGTCGCACAGCGCTCCCTTCGCTCCAAAACATGCACTTAATAGTTGCGTCTCTTTCTATCGCGTAGGTCTTATCTTTTCTGATGTATGAAATTTGTCCTCTCAGAGGACGCTGAGCGATTCAGACTCGCGCGCGGAGTGACAGAGCCCTGGTAGGGACTAGAGCAAGGGTCTTCAACCCGCGGCCCGCGGGCCGCATGCGGCCCGCGGTTGCGTTCTTGGCGGCCCGTCATTGTATTGATTGACAAAATTAAATTCACATATTGTCTACAAATTATACCTATTTACCTACCTATTTAGTTAGAATATAATGTTTTCGTTGTGTTGCGGCCCACCGAATCAATATCAGAGTATACTATAGGCCCTTGACCAGGGGGGTATAACTCCGCGCTTAAACTTTTATATTAGCCTACTGCTCGCGGCCCACTCCAAGAGGGCCATTGTCGAGGGATATCACCGCGCCGACCGAAACGCGCGGCGTGTGCAAGCGACGAGAGCGCAGCGCGTGAACGTCACCAACGAAACGAGTCAGTCAAGCGCCGAATGCGAAACTGTATGCACTTCGTTTTTGATACTTAATTACTAACGTACCTACCTACCTACCAAAGTTTATTATATTTTTTGTATACATATTTACATATTTAGTTGTATCGAAGTTCGAAATATGGCACCAGTAAAGAAAAAAGCTAAAAAATACTTTTTTTTTCACCCATCCCATAACCGGCCCTTGCAAAAGTTGCTTAACCTCCGCAATCGTTGGGCCAGGCGCTATACCACTGCGCCATCGAGCTTCTCTAACTACTTAGAAATACTTATTATTTATGCTCTTTAAATATGCTCAGCTCACCTATTAGGTAGATTTATTGTATTTTATAAGTAGGTACCTATTAGTAATTTCATTGTTTATTCATGGGCATAACGAATGTTTTCTTTGATATCAGTAACTAGCGAGTAACAACCCCGAAATGTGTCGGTTGAGACAGAGCTATGCGACAGAAGGAGACGCCTCTCTTTCTTCTTCGTAGGTGCATATAATTTTATCCACGCAGCGTTGTGCAGTTTGAAATTGTACTTTATTGCCGTGCAGCGAGAGTAGCTTATTATTTGATGGTCCTCGCGGGGACGGACTTCTGTACGTTAGTACTATTATATATTCTGTGCCTTGACTTCAAAAAGGTTGAAGACCCTTGGACTAGAGGCATTGCGATGGATCGTAAGCATCGTAACGACCGATCGATGTGGAGCAGCATTTTGATGCTGTCGATCGACGATAGATTGTAATGACCGACCGTACAGTGAATGGAACATTTCGTCCGTCCGTCCGTCTATTAATCAAATTCCATCAATAGACTTCCGCCACAAAACTCATACTTCATATTGTCCAAGCATTTATATTATTATATTATATATTATATTATATTCTAATCTTACTTTCTGTGTTGGTAGGCGACCTCCATTACCACCTACCTATGATGCCACCTACGACCCTGTTCACCATTTATATCAATATGCGGTCGATATTTTTTTGCAATCGGAGATCATTGTATGGGAGGCCATATGTTCAGGGTGGCATATCTTCCAAAAACTTCCTACTTCGCAACCCAGACGAAGATATTTTGATAACACTAAACTAATTGCTATCTTGCCAATGTGGTCTGGTCCCAATATGCGATAGATTGAATATGAGCCTCTTGGGCGGCGGTCTAAATGTCTTGTACTCTGTTTTTCATTATGTCGCCATCTGGTACCTACTAGTCTGAGGTTCGTCGACCGTCAGTGCCGGTCAGTGTCTAAAATCTAACTTTTCTGAATTGCCTTGGGTCTGAGTGTTTATGGTACCGTCGTTGTTTCCGGTTTCCATTACACATAAGTAATTAACTTACTTTTGTATCAGAGCAATGTATATGATGTGATGTCTAATATTAATTTGTATTTGTCCATCACAGGTTTCGTGCGATGCGTCGCATCCCAGCAGTGGTATGGCGGCACAGAGGCAACGGCGCTGTGATCGCTCGGTCGTCGCAACCCGAAGTCGGTTGGCTCGGATGGCGGTCTAGCGAAGACGAGCGATTGTTGGCGGCGTTCGTGTCTGCCTGCAACGCTGATAGGGGCAGCATGCCGTCTCACTCTAGCAAGGTATTACATGTGCAGCGCTCTCGCTCACTTGCGGTATGAAGGATTCTAGCTAGAATGGCGGTCTAGCGAAGACGAGCGATTGTTGGCGGCGTTTGTCTGCCTGCAACGCTGACAGGGGCAGCATGTCGTCTCACTCTAGCAAGGTATGACATGAGCGGCGCTCTCGCTCACTTGCGGTATGAAGGTTTCCAGCTAGAATGGCGGTCTAGCGAAGACCAAGAGCTACGAGAAGGGGTAGCATTCTGTCTCAACCTCAGCGCTCTTGCTCCCACTCTAGTAAAGTGCGTGTTTGTGTGTGTGAGACGCGGGTGCAGTTGTCTTGCTCGCCCGCAACAATAAGTAGCCTTTAGGTACTGAAAACAATTGGTTAGTGTAAGTAAGCTCAACAATCTGTAAATCCACCAAAACATCTTCTACCATCCATAATATCATCATGTTGATGGTCTCATAAGGCCAATACCACTGAATGATAGAATGGGGCATAAGTTAGTCGGAAACTTATTAAGCTAAATAATAAACAAAACATTTGTACAGTCAGCAGCATATCAAGTTATACAAAACTATCAAAAATCAAAACTGTCAAATGAATTTTGAACCTTAAACTGCTCGACTTAAAGTTCAAAAATGATTGAAGAAATTTGACAGGTCTTGGTAGCCCAGCGTGCCGTCTACCGTACAACAACTCATAAAATAGTAGATTGTTATACGAGGGTCAAAAATGGAATTGATGACTTTTACCCGTGTTAAACACTCTAATTTTCATTTCGAATTTCAGGAAAGTAAAAAAAGTCTTAGTTATTCCAAAATGTTTATTAATAAAAACATGTACCTACCTAGTATTATTATTATTCGAGTGTTAGGGTCTATGCAGCTCGAAATGAGGCTGTAGTCACTGCGACCTAAAAGATCTATTGTAACTCGCCACCTAATTATAGTAACTCTTTGAGCCCAGCGGCTTCCAAGAAGTCGAGAATCTTCCTGGTTTTAAGAGTTTTTATTTCCTCCGGGTCGATAACATGTCGTCCCAGATGGATACTACGCCTGTGGATTAGAGGTCCACAGTCACATAAGAGGTGCTTGGGCGTTTCCTGCTCCTCGTTACAATATCTGCAGATGTCAGTATCACTCAATTTCATATGAAATAGGTGTCTGTTTAGTTTGCAGTGTCCAGTTAGGGCTCTAACAGTCGCGGTGACGTTCGATCTACTGAGCTGTGTAAGCTCATTCGTCCGTCTTTGTGAGTAGCCTTCTACCAAGGATTTGGCGTGTCTCAGTCCTGGCTGTTTTAGCCAGAATTTTCTCGACTCGACCAAGAGATTGTCTTTAAGGAGTTGCATAGCCTGGTTTTTTGCGATGCCGCAGAAAGGTTCTGGGCCGATCTGTTGGCCTTTCGCTCCAGTTCTAGCAAGCTCGTCGGCTTTTTCGTTACCGATGATGCCTGAATGACCAGGGACCCATCTCAGAATAATTTTATTCTTGTGTCCCAGTTCATTCAGTTTGTCTACGCAGTCTTTTACCAGTTTCGACCGTATTACGTTCGAGTTTAAGGCGTTAAGTGCTGCTTGGCTATCTGAAAAGATATAGATGGTCTGATTTGTGTAGTTTCGTTGGCGGTTAGTTTCTGCACATTATATAATGGCATAGACCTCTGCCTGGAATATTGTGGCGCACTTACCAAGATTAACACTAAGGTTGACTCTTGGTCTCACGCCATGAATACCACAACCTACGTCATGACCCATTTTGGAGCCGTCCGTGAACCAGACTAGGCTTCCAGCCTTACAGGAGCTCTGGTCATCAGACCACGTCTCTCTGCTAGGTAGTTCCACAGAGTGGAACTACCTAGCAGAGAGACCTACCTAGTAACTACATTGGTAGACCTTATAATTATTACTTGTAGTATTGTTTCCTGTAGGCGAATTACAGCGTAGTTTTATTGTTTCTTTTATTTTATTTGAGCTTTTTGTTTTAGTTTTAAACTCATTTTTAGTAAATACAAAATCAACACAAAACTTTAATACGGCACACACAGCTCAAAGTCACAGAGTTAGGTAAGTCTCCCTCCAATATTTTATAATTTTTCTTATTTTAAATTTGGAACACGTCGCGTCGCCGGCCGCTCCGCCCAATGTTTTTAATTTTGCACTGGCTGTTTATACCATGTTCGTGAATGCGCCCTACAAGGCTGCAACTTTTTTTAAACCATTTGTTTTTAACTATTGTAAACTTTTTCATTGCCAAATTCAGTTCTATTTTTAAATTACTTTTCCACCCTAGGGTGGAACGAAGAGTATTGGACCCGCTGCTCAGTTCAAATATACATCACTTTCCGAATATGAGAAATGAAAATTTTCTTTGTTCCAGCAACTAAAACTCCTCATAGTCGACGCCCGTTCATACGCCTCAGCGGTGACCAACCGCGCCCGAGGCGGCGGCTGCGAATGCCAACAATACTACCCCGCGGCCGACATACAGTTCATGTGCCTGCCCAACATACACCACGTGCGACGCAGCTTCCAGCAGATGAGGGCGCTAGCGGCGGAGCCCAGCGACCAGGCCAAGTATGTACTTTATGTAGGACACTGCCAACAATACTACCCCGCGGCCGACATACAGTTCATGTGCCTGCCCAACATACACCACGTGCGACGCAGCTTCCAGCAGATGAGGGCGCTAGCGGCGGAGCCCATTGACCAGGCCAAGTATGTACTTTATGTAGGACACTGCCAACAATACTACCCCGCGGCCGACATACAGTTCATGTGCCTGCCCAACATACACCACGTGCGACGCAGCTTCCAGCAGATGAGGGCGCTAGCGGCGGAGCCCAGCGACCAGGCCAAGTATGTACTTTATGTAGGACACTGCCAACAATACTACCCCGCGGCCGACATACAGTTCATGTGCCTGCCCAACATACACCACGTGCGACGCAGCTTCCAGCAGATGAGGGCGCTAGCGGCGGAACCCAGCGACCAGGCCAAGTATGTACTTTATGTAGGACACTGCCAACAATACTACCCCCCGACCGACATACAGTTCATGTGCCTGCCCAACATACTTATATTTAGGACACTGCCAATAGGGATGTTGACTAATGAATAAAATAACGAAATACTAATAAAAATCGTAAACATATTAAACTTTTAGAGTAGCTTGTATACCTCTTGGTTTTATATATTGCATATTATTTGTTTAATGACCCTTCAAAGTTGGGTGGACAAGTCCATTTAAAAAGTATAAAATTTATTAAAATAAATGATACCTTTAATTAGTCCGTAAAATGTATAGCAAATTTGTCGAAGAAACCATTTTGATAAACACAATATTTAATATAGCTGCTGAACAAATTTCCTATGCGTTGCATACAAACTTGCAAGGCGTGACGTCATAACGTGCAAGCCATTAGTATGGAGCGTTTTTGATCGAGTCCATTTGTGTGCATTTCATACTGTGATATCTCGGGCAGTTTTCATGCTAGCGAATTAATTCTTTTACCAATGTTTCTTTTTTTGAGAGGTAATTTATGTAACATAAAATAAAAAAAATAGTCAACATCCCTATTGTACTTTCTTAAGTACACTACCAATTGTACTTTATTTAGTACACTACCAATTGTACTTTATTTAGTACATTACCAACAATGCAAAAACAACAATTAAAAGCGGCTAAACTAAGCGACTTAAGCACAATTTAATAACAATTTTTTTATAAATCGTTTGTACAGTACGAGGCAAACAACTTGAAATCGGGTGGAGATTGCGCAGAACGCGTATTTTGGGTATGCGCAGCGGTGCGGTACGCGGGCGCTATTGGTCGCTCACAAGTGCACATGCGCGAACTTAACCCCACTCCGTCGAAAAACTATCAAGATGTTTACCTAGTACTATATGAAAGAGTACAAAATATATCTAGTAAGGTATGACATAATATAAGTACCTACATGATCGGCTCAAATACTTTGTAAATAAACTAGTCTAGTATTTTGAACCCTTTTTTCTTTGTCAACAGTTGGCACAGCAACCTAGAACGGACGTTATGGCCCCAATACGTATCGGGCGTGCTACGAGCAGCGTCCGTCGTAGTCCGCGCGGTGTTGAACGGTCGACCGGCGTTGGTGCATTGCTCCGATGGCTGGGATAGGACGCCGCAGATCGTAGCCACGGCGCAGTTGCTGCTCGATCCGCATTATAGGACGATAGAGGTAAGTTGGAAGTGCTACGGCAGTTAGTAGTGCTACGGGACTCCCGTATCTGTGCTACGACATGCAAATGATGATAGCAGTGCTACGTCGCTGATCGTCATTGAACGCCGCAGATCGTAGCCACGGCGCAGTTGCTGCTCGATCCGCATTATAGGATGATAGAGGTAAGTTGGAAGTGCTACGGCAGTTAGTAGTGCTACGGGACTCCCGTATCTGTGCTACTGCAGTGTTGGCGGTTCGGGGATGCTTAATGAAAGTCTGACTGCGATCAAATACTGATTTATTATAGTACTGCACAGGGCTTATATACGAGGAGAGATGAGTGTGTGTTTAGGTACATGTTAGTACACACACTACACCTCCCCCCTTAAAAGAAAAAAAATACATGCAAGTAATTTTTTTTTTACACAAAAAACTTACGTTATACAGCAAGTATAAAATGTAGCTGTTATACTTATTACTGACAGTTTTTTGTTTCAAATTAAAAAATAATAATTTTGCTTCAAATTATTCAGGCAATATCTTTCTTTTTCTTCTAGCTAATTAAAAATATATTTTTTTTTTTAATTTTAACAAGTCTATAAAAATTAAGTACTTACTTATTTATAAACTTTCGAAAAATAAAATTTACGCATGACAAAAACAAATCACAATAATATATTGATTTGCTAACTCGTCCCATAGGTAAGTAGTGTAAAATCAAATCCACTACTTATTCAAATCAGTTAATGACTTACTAAAATAATGAAACATATTATGCTATTCTGATTACAAAAAACTATCTTATTTCTTGTAATTATACAATAGAGATAAACGTATAATTATATTAATAGAATTTTAATTTAAAATATGAATTAAAACTAAAAGAATTCTTCATTCCAGACTAAAATTAAATTCAAAATTGTATCTACTGTTTGTGACAACTTTACATGCTACCTTACATTTCTTTTTCAACATTCATATTTTTGCCACAAAATGTTAATAAGTTTATAAAGATACTCCACTACATTACATTAATCTTTTCTGATTTATACGGGTGCAGATTACACAGACTAATATTATATTCCATAATAATAAAACAAAACTTGATAATTTTCATAAAAAAAAACATCTTTTTTTTAAAAGGGCAAGTTCAACAGTTTCAAAAGGTACATGAATAAAATATTAAACTTTACTTCAATATCCAGTTAAACACTCTATTTTGTTTTAGTACTTATTCTTTTTTCACAAATAAAACATTAATTTCTAAATACTTTTCGTTAACATTCACTAATCATGCTTCACTTTATTTCTTCCCTTTTATAAAAAAACATCTTTCATATTTTTTATAATCAAATAAACAACAACATTTTTTTCCTTCAAACTTTTTAATCAAATTGTAATCATTCATCATTTTCGTAATATAAATATCCTCAAACATTTATTGTTTTGTAATATTCCTATCTCACAATATGCATAGCTTAATTATCTCGCGTCAATAACAAATATTGCCATGTATTTACTTCACTTTAAATCCTACTCTTGCTCGTTATATCTCCATAATTCATAGTAACACTATCGGTACACTATACACATTTCACATCACCTACTAGGTACTCATATAATTATCATAATTCGCCCGGCGCCGGCGTATTTTCATTTTTATTTAACTCATCATTTTTGGTACATACTTTATCATATTTATTTATAGTCGACTTCATTATCATAACACAATATAAAAATGGACAACTGCCATTTGAGCTTTGCGCAAAGCCTAATCATTAATGGGGGCAGTTTTAAGTATCTTTGACTCCAACTTATCTCACAGAGGAAATCTCGTTCGCACCATGATCGAATGGAAGGATCTGACACCCCACGTATGTACCATTATTAATAGGGTCATGAATTAAGACACATACTAATTTGGTCTCCAAACAGGATTCAAAGGGGAATCTCGTTCACACCTTGATGCAACTGAAGGACCTGAACCCTATAGTACCTCTCCTTTAATGTGTACCGTATAATCGAGCTTTTATCTTAACCATTTTATTCCAAAACCTATCAAATAAACTAACAATCCTAAATTGAATATAAGGTAAATAAGAGATTCATCGCTTTTGGGTGATCAGTCCAATCGCATGTGAAACCTTATAAACCGTATATTCCCTAACTTCTATAAATAAATCCTTATCATCATTCCAAATTCTACATAAAAAAAACACATCACATTACCTATACCTAAACCTTACTGTACCTAATTGCAAACTAAAAAGCTACAAAAAGATTTTTAATACAGCTACTTTAACTTTCCTACAATATTCCTTCTACCTATTAACTTTGCTTTATACTAATCATTTACCAAACATTCAAACTGCTCCTCTAACTTTATTCCTTCTAATCCTAACTATAATTTCCACAAACATACTATCTCAAGAGAAACTTTCACATCCGAAATTAATAAGTAAGTTCCATAAAATTTTCTTCCCACCAAATTAATATTCATTATCTTTTCCTATTAAAACAATGTTTTATATTACAGCTTAACCAGCAAACTCGTGTGATATTTTGTGACAAGATTAATGTTACCGCTTCAACTTGCATAAATGCAGCTGCGCTACCTCTTTGTAATCTACCGATATCGAAATACAACACTTACATTCCAACACCTTATTCGTTAAGTTTATCAAAACAATATGATTGCATCACTTCTACTTAGAAAATTTGTCACTGATAATTTACTATCCGATACTTATTAAATTGAATTGAGTAGATATTAAAATTTAAACTTGAACAAGTTCATAAAATTACAAATTTAGGCCAAAATGAAAAATATTTTTACTTTATAACTCATTTGTATGATAAAATAAAATGCTAGGACACTAATAAAAAAAAAGAATAAGAATACTATTAGTTGAAACCAATGTCTTTTCAATAGTAGTAAAATAGCTACATAATCGATCATATATTTTTTTTTTCTTCTAAAACATAAAGGAAGATCATTTTACTACCACAACGAATAAAATTAAATATATATCTAGCGTTTATTTACTTACTATACGTAACAGCATTATGCAATACATAAATAAAATAAAATTAAGTAATTTTATTATATTATACTTATGTTATTCGTAAAAATTAGAGTAGAAATGTACTCTGGAGAAATGAATTTTTTTTTGTTTTGTCAATGTCAAAGGAATCAAACTCGTAATTAAAATTTTGTTAAACTACAAAACTGGAATGAATGGAACTTTCCTATCCACATAGGTAATTAGTGATTTTATAAGATAGAATATGTTTATAAATTACTTGTGTAAGCTACATACATAAGTGATATAGTAAAGAAAAATATTTTTGTATGTATGTATAAATCTAAAGACAGAAGATAGGTAGTCTGTTATTTATTTTATTTATGATTTATTCAGAAAACCAACAGCTATATTAGGTACAGATTGAGTAATTACATATAAGTCTTAAATAAGCCAATTATAGGTTTCCATAGCTATAACAAATTTATATCATTATTACAAAATGGATGTTACAGATATCGTTACAAATACCAGAACATTATATTCTTGTAAGATTCAATTAATTGCATTCGTTAAGTAAATTGACAGAAATTGTTGCTTGGCAACAATTACAGAAACAAAAATCAATAGAAATGGATCATAGGCATTTCAAATAGTTCAATTAGTTAAGCAGCTGTGACTACAATTATTGTAAATACATAAATCTAAAGATACAATAAATTTTAAATTTCTATTATTTTCTTTTTTACTGCGTTTTTAAAACTACACTTCGACATTTTAAAGGGATCTATACTATCAAATTGATTGTTATAACTGTTCTGTTATAATTATAATAAGTTTATTATAGGTATTATAGGTCGCGAATTTCCTAATTATATAGTTTACGATTTTCATAAAAATACTCTTATTATTTAAACTTTATTGCAAACAGAACAAATAGCGGACTTTAAGCCTAAAGGCCTATTCTCTTCCAGTCAACCGGAAAGGATGTACAGGAAAGAAATCAAACTGACACCCCACAAACATCTTAGTTTTCAAACAATTTTTATTAAGTACCTACACCGTTTTGAATGATGTTTTTTTTTTTTTTTCCTATTGAATAAATCGTTGAAAATAATTAATAAGAATAAATATTACGTTACCACGAGAAGTATTATTGCATTACCTACATACGTTAAGAATGAATGAAAATAGTAGGTAGGTACCTAATAAAATATCATATCATTTAAATATCAATGTAGATATAAGAGGTAGGTATACAATATATAGGTAGACATTAGGTAGATATAAGAAAAGGTTTTTTTTTCTCATTAAATAAAAATAAATCCTACTTAAATAAAATTGTTATCAACATTAGTGTCCTGCGAAAAAAAAAGAACGAAACGAAGAAGAAAACTTTTGTTTACGATAAAAAAATAAACTCGAACAAAATTTGAATTCTTTGGTTCAACCAAAAAATATTCCTACTTACAATATCACACGTGTTGCTATGTCAGCAGTTACGATGTTGCATGTCGGTCACTTATTTAAAACGTATTACAAAGTCCAAACTTTTACTTAAATGCAATAGATGCAATGATAATTTAAAAACAATTGACATCGAAAAATATTCTTTGAATTAATTTAAGTAATGAAAACCACAAAATAACTTAAAGCACCATAACTATAAAATTTGTTAACCACCTACTTTACTTACCTTTAAAACTACGAGGAAAAAAAAAATTGTCCAAAAAAAGACCATAATTATAATACAATTATTTTTCACGTGAAATCAAATCTTCAAAAGTGTAAAATTAGAGTTACCTTTTACAACCACGCTGATTCGTGGAAAAACTAACTGTGAAATAAAACAAACATAAAAAAAATACCAACACCACAAAAAAATACTGAACAACATTTCACTTTTTTTTTTCTGTGCAATCGTATAAATCAGAAAATAAGCTTATAATTATTAATTTATGGGGAATTCAACATTTATAAGTTCAATAGTAACGCCATTAATTCCTATTTATAATGAAACAAATTACTTACTGCTAATTTAAATTTGAAACTTATCGTGAACAACTTTTTTTTTTTTTTTTACGGAACTACAATGATAAGACATGTTTTATAATAAAAAGTACAAAATAAATTTTATAATAAATTCTACAAAACCTTTTTTTATTTTCATCCTATTTCGTTAAATATTTTTCTTTCAACACTGACAATATTATATTCGAAACTGTATTGTATACGATGCTTACTTAAGTTCAGGGCAAAATCATTCAATTTAATCATTATTTAACGTTAACTTATTTTTTTTTTGTTTTTTTTTTTTTTCAAAACAAAATTTGTGTAAATTATTTGAGATTCGTGAAGGAAAAATAAAGACAAAACGTTGATAAATTAAAATCAAACCACAAAAATGTCTTTGGAGTAACTTTGAGTCGTCTCCGAAATCGTCGCCACTTTTCGCTGGTAAATTCTTCCTCATTTTCTGCTGGTAAATATTCCTCGCGACACCATCATCTGCCGGCTGCGTCCACTTCCGACTCCATCGTCTCCCGGCACCCTGCTTTTCACCCTCATCATCTTTCCAGCAGCAGTAACATCACAGCATCAACACGTCAACGAACACTCTTTCATAGATTGTTCATAAATAAGATTATAATTTTGTTGAGTTCTTTTACACTTGAAGAATTTATTTTAGTCACTAACATTATTTTTATAGAGTTACTATTTAATTTTATCATATATTAAAAGTCATAAAGTTCTCACTTTTTATTATTAGCGAGCACACACACATTTTATATTTTATTATATTAGTCCATTTTCTATTTATTTATTTGCACTTTATGACTACCTAACCAGCTGCACAGCGCCGCCGACGCAGACGGCACTGGCAGGGTCGCCATGCAGTGTTGGTGGTTCGGGGATGCTTAATGAAAGTCTGACTGCGATCAAATACTGATTTATTATAGTACTGCACAGGGCTTATATACGAGGAGAGATGAGTGTGTGTTTAGGTACATGTTAGTACACACACTACACTACGACATGCAAATGATGATAGCAGTGCTACGTCGCTGATATTGAGCGCCGCAGATCGTAACGGTAATCTAGAGGTGAAACCAAATGTTACGACCGCTTGTAATACATGTACATTTCGTAAATAAGTCTCGATATGTCGCGCTGGCAAAAGCGCGGTCAAAATTACCGAAATTCGGCCTTCGGTTGAAGTTCGAATTCGGCACATTTGTGAACAGAATGTTCGGCCGATGATCGATTTCGGTTAAATCTAAATTCGGCCCATCTCTAATAAAAATGTGCGGTAGCACGTATATTACGTAGGACTGTTAGATTAGGTATTAAGCAAAACTCACTAATATGCCTGAGACTGAAAGCAGGGTTTATTTTGGATAGCAAAAATGGCACATACAACTTGTATTTAACTCCTATAAAAGTACGGCAACACGACCCACGCAATGGTGCCCGGGAATGAAGAGAGAGCGGAAAGCGCCCCTCCAAATGAAGCAGTGATGAGCGGCTCAGTTATGAACTGAACACCTTAAGGGTCATTTTTAGATTGAGTGGTCTGTCTGTATTATCTTGCATTAACCCAAAAGCCACAGAATTGAAATACAAAAACCATCTTTTGTATAAAGACAATGGAGGAAGGTAAAATACGAACTTTTAATGACATCCCTGCAAGCGAATTTGTTCAAACTGTTAATGTCATAATCATAATCATAATCATGTCCTCTTTCTTCTACAGGGTTTCCGGATTCTAATCGAGCGCGAATGGCTAGATTTCGGGCACAAGTTCGCCGACCGGTGCGGTCACCAGTTCGGGCCCGAGGAGCCCAACGAGCGGTCACCCATCTTCCTGCAGTGGCTCGACGTCACATACCAACTCATGCTGCAGCATCCTTGTAACTTCGAGTTCAATGAAGCTTACTTGGTGAGTTATTTCGGAGTTACGAGATTCCGGAATCTCGGAATGCATGCCCTAGTGAGAGGGCTATTCATTTATGTTGCTTATCGAAGCTGGCAATATCATCAGACTAATAACAATCTTCGCATTACCTAAAAAAGTTATGTTAGGAAAATATTGTCGATTCACTCTCTCGAACTTATTTTAATAAACATAATTTTGACTTGACTCCTATCTTTACAGATAAAACTAGCGACCCACGTGCACTCGTGTATGTTCGGCACTTTCCTGTGCAACACTGGCCGAGAGCGCGCCGAATCTCGCGTCTCGGACACTACGGCGCATGTATGGCATTTACTACAAGCACCGGCGTATAGGAACCATCTATACACACCAAGCACTGAGCAGGTGAGAATCAACCTTATTTACTAGCTAGGCCATATAAACTAGCGACGCACGTCCACTCGTGTACACTCGTGTATGTTCGGCACTTTCCTGTGCAACACTGGCCGAGAGCGCGCCGAATCTCGCGTCTCGGACACTACGGCGCATGTATGGCATTTACTACAAGCACCGGCGTATAGGAACCATCTGTACACACCAAGCACTGAGCAGGTGAGAATCAACCATAGATAGGCGTGGCCAGGTCAGTTTTTGGGGGGTCGGTCGGTATGTTAAAAAAACACTTTTCACACAATTCCATGAGTGTGACAAAATAATCTTTCATTCTTTGCTTGGTACTATAAAGTCGTTCTACCGGATAATGACGTATGCCTGTGCATGCATCGCCCGGAATGCCAGATCCAGATGAGATACCAAATCTATGGGCCATCGTTGCCAGATAAAATAAAATAAATTACACCTTAGATTTTCGGTTAATTCAACCTACTTTTCGTTGAGGAGCTCGGTGGCGCAGTGGTTTAGCGCCTGGCCCAGCGATTGCGGAGGTTAAGCAACGTTCGCAAGGGTCGGTCATGGGATGGGTGACCAAAAATTTATTATCTCGAGATCCTCCGTGCTTCGGAAGGCACGTTAAGCCGTTGGTCCCGGCTGCATTTGCAGTCGTTAACACCCACCAATCCGCATTGGCCCCGCGTGGTGGGTTATGGCCCATCCTCCTTACCACCCATTAGGAAGGCCTGTGCCCCAGCAGTGGGGACATCAAAAATGGCTGATGGACAACCTACTTTTCAATTTTTTTTATTTGTGTTCACTTGATTGAAATGTTATATCCTGTTGAGGAAACTGTTTCGGCTTTTGTAAAAGTCATTAACTGTAATTTTAAGGTAATATTGTATGCTGTTTGTTTCCCTTAATAAATTAATCAAAAAACACTTTTTATAGGTAATGGAACAACAAGTGCTGTGGCCCGACTGCAGCGTTCGCAGTTTTCGCGTGTGGGCGGGATTGTTCAGCGGCGAGCGGGAGGAGCCCGAGCGAACTCCGCCGCCGCTGCCACGCCCCGAGACACACAACGGTGAGTACCGGGTTGGAGTCCCATAGGGATGGTGTTACATCTCATGGCTGCTAGGCTAGAGCCACAGAATAACTAATAGTACAAGTACAGAAGCAGCATGCGGCGGAGTCATTTAAATAAATAGCGACTTTTGCTCCGGCAGAATAAAGTGCAATTCAGGTCGCGCAATTCACGTAGTAATTGCCTCTCTTTCTATCGCGTGCTCTTACCTTTTCAGCCGACACAACGTTAGGGTTGTCTTCTTTTAAATGAACTGCGTAGCATTCTGCTAGAGTCACCACCTGGTGACTCAACCCAACAAGGTGGTGGTTAACCACCTGGGCACCAGACTTTTCTAGCGTTATGTCTGCCTAGCGTCTTCTGACTAGCGTCATGTCATGGGACTGGGAATAATGATAAAGTCGCCGTATAATATTTCTTAAAAGTCGATTTTTATTTATTTTCTCCTTAACACGGCAATGTTTGTTTTATATCCATTACGTTGTAAATAGGGATGTTGACTAATGAATAAAATAACGAAATACTAATAAAAATCGTAAACATATTAAACTTTTAGAGTAGCTTGTATACCTCTTGGTTTTATATATTGCATATTATTTGTTTTATGACCCTTCAAAGTTGGGTGGACAAGTCCATTTAAAAAGTATAAAATTTATTAAAATAAATGATACCTTTAATTAGTCCGTAAAATGTATAGCAAATTTGTCGAAGAAACCATTTTGATAAACACAATTTTTAATATAGCTGCTGAACAAATTTCCTATGCGTTGCATACAAACTTGCAAGGCGTGACGTCATAACGTGCAAGCCATTAGTATGGAGCGTTTTTGATCGAGTTCATTTGTGTGCATTTCACACTGTGATATCTCGGGCAGTTTTCATGCTAGCGAATTAATTCTTTTACCATTGTTTCTTTTTTTGAGAGGTAATTTATGTAACATAAAATAAAAAAAATAGTCAACATCCCTATTGTGGTTAGTTTGACATTCATAAATCATGTAGGTATTCATTCTGATTACTCGCAGGTCTCATGACAAAAACAAGATCGTGCGACAATCTACTGAACGAGATTGAGAAAAGGACAACGCAAAGGAGGTGCAGCGACCCGAGCTTGGCACCCGATGTTATGTGAGTACCGACGTTTAATATAACAACGTGTTACAAAAATACCCCTTATGCCGAATATGGTAGATAGGGATTATCATCAGCTGTTTCATATTCTGTTTCCTTAATAAATAAAAAAAATTGAATTTTTAGATTTTAGCATTCACAATGCTATTTTTATATATTAAGTTACTTAATATAACTGAAAAAATATTAGAAAAAAATCGACTCGCCCATAGCAGCTCAGACGGGATGGGTTATATTAAGTAACTTAAAATAAATAAAAGTAAAAAAAATGTTTTTTATATATTTTCGTTACTTATTAATTGTTGTATGAAACAGCTGATTTATTTTCACGATTTCAGAGTTGGTCCCATAGTAAAAGTTGTTCAGTTTGATGGTCCGTATCTCCCATATTCGGTATAAGGGGTATTTTTGTAGCATGTTGTATAGTTTCAAAAGAAAACGCGAAAATAATAAATTAGTACTTTTTTTTAAGTCAATGCGGCAGTTTAGATCTTTAGGAATAGGGTTTGACACAAAAAATGAGTTAAATTGAGCAACTTTCTACCTTTATCTTAATTAATTTGGGGGTTGATTAAGATATACGAGGCAGACATCTTGACACTTTTTCGACGGAGTGGGTGGGTGTTCTGGGTCTGGGTGTTTGTAGTTCCACCGTTGTCTCTGATTTCCATAACACAAGTGCATTAGCTACTTACTTTGTAATCAGTAGAACAATGTTTGTCATGTTGTCTAATATTTATTTATTTCATCATCTAATCAAATCAAATATTTTTATTGGAATCATTTGGTTAACATAGGTGTACACATTAGAAAACAGTACCAGAACATGAACCCTGTCTAGGGTATCGCAACATAAAATATCAGCATATCAGCCGCACGCCACCCACTGCTGGGTATAGGCCTCCCCTAACAAGGGCGTCGCAAAGGGTGGGCAGGGGGCAGCTGCCCCCTCCCCATTTCTAGAGGTTAAAAATGTAGCCAACTGCAAAATAACCAAAGTCCTCTTGACTTGCTTTTCCGATAAATCCCGCCCCATCTCAAAACTTGAATAAATTCACTAGGTGCTCTTTGACTGTGCCTACAATTCATATTTTTCTCATCCTCCTTGGGCTGGCGACGCCCTTGTCCCCTAAGGATCTCCACGATGATCGGTCCTGCTTGGCCCGCATCCAGTGGCTTCCCGCGACCTTCACCAGATCGTCGGTCCACCTTGTCCGTGGGTAGGCACCCACGGAGCGTCGTGCGGTGCGCGGTCGTCATTCCAGAACCGCCCCGCTCCAACCGACATCGGTTCTTCTCGCTATGTGTCCCGCCCATTGCCACTTTACCTGAGCAATCCTTCGAGCGATGTCGATTACTTTAGTTCTCCTTTATTTATTTACTATTTACATTACATTACATATTTCATTGTAACAGGAAATTGTCAGTGGTCGCAACGGATTGCGACTCGCGGCGATCTTGTCGCGGGGCCCTTACAGATAGTTGCGTCGATGAACTGCCCGCCCTGCCACCTGCTCCACTATGCCAGGATCAGGACCAGGTAATTAAACAACTTTTTTTCAAATAATAAAGTTAATTTGATCAAAATAATTCTCACCTAAAATATTCAGGTTTAGTTTGAAATTAAACACTTTTTCATGGATACTAAAGCGGTTTTATTGAAAGTAGGTATACACTGTTATTTTTTAAGTTTATCTAACAATAAAAAGGGGATTTCAGACCACGTGAATGAACAAATTTCACTATGGGGCCAAACACAGAATTGCGAAAAAAAAATCAGCTGTTCCATACATTATAGTCGAGTCGATGTTGTATTTGTCTATGGAACAGCAGATTTTTTTTTTAGATTCCGTGGTTGGCCCCATAGTAAAAGTTGTTCAATTCAATAAAACTGATATACTTTCAACAAAACCGCGCTAGTATCCGTTAAAAAGGGTTTAATTTTATGTTCAGTGAGCGCGTAAGTTTGAGAGGTGAAAAGTTTTAGTTTTATAAGCAGCATAGCTATAAAAAGGTACATAAAATCAAAATAAATTGCAAAGAATCAAAAGTTACGCGAATGTTGCCGTTATAAAAGTTTTGAGGGGTTGCCGCTCCTATTGCAAAGTTAGGTTACTCCGACTAAATTGTATAACTTCAACTCTATTTATACTCCAGCCAACTTACGGAAAGAATATTTACAAACAAACCGTCCATAATAGGGATGTTGACTATTTTTTTTATTTTATGTTACATAAATTACCTCTCAAAAAAAGAAACATTGGTAAAAGAATTAATTCGCTAGCATGAAAACTGCCCGAGATATCACAGTGTGAAATGCACACAAATGGACTCGATCAAAAACGCTCCATACTAATGGCTTGCACGTTATGACGTCACGCCGTGCTAGTTTGTATGCAACGCATAGGAAATTTGTTCAGCAGCTATATTAAATATTGTGTTTATCAAAATGGTTTCTTCGACAAATTTGCTATACATTTTACGGACTAATTAAAGGTATCATTTATTTTAATAAATTGCATACTTTTTAAATGGACTTGTCCACCCAACTTTGAAGGGTCATAAAACAAATAATGTGCAATATATAAAACCAAGAGGTATACAAGCTACTCTAAAAGTTTAATATGTTTACGATTTTTATTAGTATTTCGTTATTTTATTCATTAGTCAACATCCCTATTAACTTCAAAAGCACTTTTTTATTGCAAGTTTTATAAATACATATGAATGTCATTGATAGCTTACCTATACACCGTGATTTTTTAAGTATATCTAAAAATGAAATGGGGATTTCAGACCACGTAAATGAACAGCTTTTACTATGGGGCCAACCTCGGAATCGCGAAAAAAAACTCGGCTGTTCCATAGAAAAGTACAACATCGACTCGACTATAATGTATGCAACAGCAGATTTTTTTTTCGCCATTCCGTGGTTGGACCCATAGTAAAAGTTATTCATTTACGTGGTCTGATCCCCATTTCATTTTTAGATATAAGTACTTAAAAAAATAACGGTGTATTGTCCAAGTTGTGTTTATGGTGTTAATGTTAATTTACTGAAACTAATGTATTTGTGCTGGCAAAAACTGGAACAGTATAGCCGCGGATCATGCCCAGAGCTGGAGCTAGGAGAGGCCTATGTTCAGCAGTGGACGATGATAGACATGATGATGATGATGATGAATGTATTTGTGAAATAATTACGAAAAATTTGCAAAGTTTTGTTTTCAAACATCATTTTCGTAAGATGGCTGGAGTATAGATTTATATCTTATTTACGAATAGAAATAATCTCAAACTTTCCCCAAACCAACAGGTGGACGGTCTCCACCCCGATCACTTCGAGAATCCGACCCACCTCCGCGACATCGCCAGTAACTCGAGCTCCCTAGAGCGCGAGCTCGCGCCCAAGGTCGTTGACCTCGCGCCCGACTTGCCAGCGTCCGATCCGACCGACGGCCCCGACACGACTGTGATCGGAGACGTGACGCCGGACGTCGGCACGCCTGAAGAGCCTGCGGTGTTTCTAGGAGACGGATATACTGATGTCTTGGGAATCGCTGATGTAAGTATTGTACCCGTATTTACTGACTACTTACCTCAGTGTCTTAAGACGAAAGTCTATGAACAGTGTGTGTTGCCAGTGATGACTTACGGCAGTGAAACGTGGTCGCTAACTATGGGTCTCATAAGGAGGCTCAAGGTCACCCAGCGTGCAATGGAGAGAGCCATGCTCGGCGTTTCCCTGCGTGATCGAATCAGAAACGAAGAGATCCGCAGGAGAACTAAAGTAACCGAAATCGCTCGAAGGATTGCTCAGCTGAAGTGGCAATGGGCGGGACACATAGCGAGAAGAACCGATGGCCGTTGGGGCGGAAAGGTTCTGGAATGGCGACCGCGCACCGGACGGCGCTCCGTGGGTAGGCCCCCGACAAGGTGGACCGACGATCTGGTGAAGGTCGCGGGAAGCCGCTGGATGCGGGCAGCGCAGGACCGATCGTCGTGGAGATCCTTAGGGGAGGCCTATACCCAGCAGTGGGTGTCGTGCGGCTGATATGATGATTTACTGACTAGCAACATTCTTCAAGTAGCGTATTTACCTTTTTATTTGTAATTAGTTCATATTTCGCTATCTATGTAAAAATGCTTGCATTAGATCCTTCCGGTCGCGAGGTTCTATCCTTCCGCCCGCGAGGTTCTATCCTTCCGCCCGCGAGGTTCTATCCTTCCGCCCGCGAGGTTCTATCCTTCCGCCCGCGAGGTTCTATCCTTCCGCCCGCGAGGTTCTATCCTTCCGCCCGCGAGGTTCTATCCTTTCGCCCGCGAGGTTCTATCCTTCCGCCCGCGAGGTTCTATCCTTCCGCCCGCGAGGTTCTATCCTTCCGCCCGCGAGGTTCTATCCTTCCGCCCGCGAGGTTCTATCCTTCCGCCCGCGAGGTTCTATCCTTTCGCCCGCGAGGTTCTATCCTTTCGCCCGCGAGGTTCTATCCTTCCGCCCGCGAGGTTCTATCCTTCCGCCCGCGAGGTTCTATCCTTCCGCCCGCGAGGTTCGATCGCGTTGTCCGATTGATCGAACCACGCGAAAATGTCGAGCTTAAAGTTAACCTCATAAACAATAAGTTCTTTCTAATTAATAGTATTGAAAATGTTTTAGTATTATTTCATTATTTTAAAACAACAAAAACATAGCAACTTGTGTGCTGTTGAAATTATCCGCAGTTCAGATGACTATTCTCAGAACATTTCAATTTCGAGATAGTAAATGGATCAACACTTTTTTATACTTACTGTGGATCCTTTTATCCTTTCTATACCACGTGTTATATAAGCCCCTAAATCTGACTATGGTAAACAAACATCAATTAAACTGAAAAACTTTACTACGAGACCAATTCTGAAATCGCGAAAAAAATCTGAGGGCCTAGCCAATGTAACATTAGCAAATCTTCGTTATCGCTTCGCTTTCGAAACATGTATGGGATTGACATAAGGTTTCGTTAACAATCGAATTTTAAAACGTCAAATCCATACATGTATCGAAGCGAAGCGATAACGAAAATTTGCAAATGTTACTTTGGTTAGGGGGCAGCTTCTTCATAAATTTTGATATTGTCGTTATTAATTTTTGTATGAAACAGCTGTTTTTTTTCACGATTTCAGAGTTGGTCTCATACTAAAAGTTGTTCAGTTTGATGGTCCCTATCTACAATTTGGCTTTAGGGTTTTTTTAAATAAGAATTAAGAATACCTTTTCTCCCGCAGGCAACAAGAGAAACCGGCCGAACCCGCAACGTAAGCATCACATGGCGCTCAATATCAGAGTCAAGTAACCAATCTTCAACCGGATTCGACCTCCCCGACCGACCGCCAGTATCCCACGAGCCGTCGCCGGACAACCATAACGGCACAGACGAGATAGACGCTGATCGGGCCAATCATAACGTGTTAGAATTAACCAATGGGAATGCGTCTGTGAATGGCGTGAATGGAGTCGATGAAGTTACTACGAAGTTTTTGGAAGTGGAGTTGAATGGTGAGTTTCTATGTCTATTTTATGTGTTTATAGTGGCTAGGCCCTAGGGCCTAGCCAAAGTAACATTGGCAAATCTTCGTTATCGCTTCGCTTTCGTAACATGTATGGGACAGACATAAGGTTTCGTTAACAATCGAATTTTATAAAACGCCAAATCCATGTTTCGAAGCGAAGCGATAACAAAAATTTGCAAATGTTACTTTGGCTAGGGAGGCTGACGTGTCTACGATCGATCGAATCGAACTGCTTTATTTTATTTTTTAATTATTATAATAACTGACGCGGTACGTTTGCTGTTTACAAAGCAATTCTGGCTCTTGTAAATAGCAGACGCATTATCCCGACACGTCTGCTATTTACGAAGCAATTTCGGGTGGCTAACGCGTCGGGTATTTACTCCGACACGTCTGCTATTTCGTAGCAACTTCGGGTGGATGGTATTTACGAATATGCGTCCGGCTTCGGTCGAGTTTCGGTTGATCACCTAAGTCAAACAAAACCATTTTGTTCTTTGTTCTCAGGCGGCGGTACATCCAGTAGCGTCAGTTCCGAGAGCGAGGGTGAAGCGGGGGGGACGAAACGTGGCGGGAGGAGACATGGGAGCCAGCTCACTTTGTGCCCAGCCTCCCCGCGGAGATGTTGTCGCTGCAGCCGCGCTCATTCTACCACAAGTCAGTACTGTTTGTAGTAACTTTGGTCGTAGTCATCCAGTAGGGAGACATAAGAGCCAGCTCACTTTGTGCCCAGCCTCCCCGCGGAGATGTTATCGCTGCAGCCGCGCTCACTCTACCACAAGTCAGTACTGTTTGTAGTAACTTTGGTCGTAGTCATCCAGTAGGGAGACATAAGAGCCAGCTCACTTTGTGCCCAGCCTCCCCGCGGAGATGTTGTCGCTGCAGCCGCGCTCACTCTACCACAAGTCAGTACTGTTTGTAGTAACTTTGGTCGTAGTCATCCAGTAGGGAGACATAAGAGCCAGCTCACTTTGTGCCCAGCCTCCCCGCGGAGATGTTGTCGCTGCAGCCGCGCTCACTCTACCACAAGTCAGTACTGTTTGTAGTAACTTTGGTCGTAGTCATCCAGTAGGGAGACATAAGAGCCAGCTCACTTTGTGCCCAGCCTCCCCGCGGAGATGTTGTCGCTGCAGCCGCGCTCACTCTACCACAAGTCAGTACTGTTTGTAGTAACTTTGGTTGTAGTCATCCAGTAGGGAGACATAAGAGCCAGCTCACTTTGTGCCCAGCCATTTCAGTTTCGTTCACAGAAAAATACTCGGTTTAGTTTTGTTAAAATTGTTGAATATTCTGCTCAAGGAGTCTAGGATTACAATCTGGAACAATTTAAGTGAAAATTATGAAGCTAAACTAAAGATTTTTAAGGAAATATAACCTAAATGACAACGTTTTTGGGTTTTATCGTTCAAAATTACCGCGATTGGGCTCCAGGCACAGAATATATAATAGTACTAACGTACAGAAGTCCGACCCCGCGAGGACCATCAAATAATAAGCTACTCTCGCTGCACGGCAATAAAGTACAATTTCAAACTGCACAACGCTGCGTGGATAAAATTATATGCACCTACGAAGAAGAAAGAGAGGCGTCTCTTTCTGTCGCATAGCTCTGTCTCAACCGACACATTTCGGGGTTGCTACTCGCTAGTTACTGATATCATAGAAAACATTCGTTATGCCCATGAATAAACAATGAAATTACTATAATAGGTACCTACTTATAAAATAAAATAAATCTACCTAATAGGTGAGCTGAGCATATTTAAAGAGCATAAATAATAAGTATTTCTAAGTAGTTAGAGAAGCTCGATGGCGCAGTGGTATAGCGCCTGGCCCAACGATTGCGGAGGTTAAGCAACTTTTGCAAGGGTCAGTTATGGGATGGGTAAAAAAAATAGTATTTTTTAGCTTTTTTCTTTACTGGTGCCATATTTCGAGCTTCGATACAACTAAGTATGTAAATATGTATACAAAAAAATACAATAAACTTTGGTAGGTAGGTAGGTACGTTAGTAATTAAGTATCAAAAACGAAGTGCATGCAGTTTCGCATTCGGCGCTTGACTGACTCGTTTCGTTGGTGACGTTCACGCGCTGCGCTCTCGTCGCTTGCACACGCCGCGCGTTTCGGTCGGCGCGGTGATATCCCTCGACAATGGCCCTCTTGGAGTGGGCCGCGAGCAGTAGGCTAATATAAAAGTTTAAGCGCGGAGTTATACCCCCCTGCTCCAGGTCCGTTTTATCGGATACGTTTTTATTCGACTATGGTGCATATGGTTGTATGAGCCTGTTCACACACAACACAGTATATCGGATCCAGTAGAAATACCCATCCGTTTTATCGGATCCGTTATTATTCGGTATGAAGTTGTACAAGCGTGTTTATTCACAGCACAGTATACACACATCAACTTTGTCTAGGGATACAGGTGTTATTTTCATACAAATGAGTTAATTTTTAAGCCTTGGTTTCCTGCCAGGAATGTACCGTGCTGTAATCTGATGATGGCTATCTTAGGGAATGAATGGAGGAGATTCAGATCGCTATACGCACCCAACTGATCTGACCAGCATTCTAAAAGATTAGAGGACATTTAAAAAAAAACCGCGAAAATAGCATGAAAATGTATGGAAATCCTGAAACTGAGAACTCTGACACTTCTATCTTTTAGAATGCTGATCAGATCAGTTGGGTGTGTATAGCGATCTGAATCTCCTCCATTCACTCCCTGGATGGCCACCATTAGATCACAGCACGTTACATCCCTGGCAGAAAAGCAAGGCTTCAAAGTTACCTCGTTTGTATGAAAATCACACCTGTATCCCTAGACAAAGTTGATGAGTATATTTGACCCCTATGTGTACACGATAAAACGGTAAATACCGTGCGAACATTACATCCAGTAGCAACGGATCAGTAAAAAACGGTCCTTTAAAAGCCGTGCGAACATCACATCCAGTAGCGACGGATCAGTAAAAAACGGTCCTGTAAATGCCGTGCGAACATCACATCCAGTAGCGACGGATCAGTAAAAAACGGTCCTTTAAATGCCGTGCGAACATCACATCCAGTAGCGACGGATCAGTAAAAAACGGTCCTTTAAATGCCGTGCGAACATCACATCCAGTAGCGACGGATCAGTAAAAAACGGTCCTGTAAATGCCGTGCGAACATCACATCCAGTAGCGACGGATCAGTAAAAAACTGTCCTGTAAATGCCGTGCGAACATCACATCCAGTAGCAACGGATCAGTAAAAAGCTGTCCTGTAAATGCAGTGTGAACATCACATCCAGTAGCGACGGATCAGTAAAAAACGGTCCTGTAAATCTGCGGTGACATTAAAATCACATAGTGACAGGTCGCTATCGTTTGTCCAGGTGGCATTGAAACGTCCGGCGACTCGGCGGAGGCGTGCTGGTGCGCGCGGGGCGGGGGCGGGCGGGGGGCGCGCGCGCGCTGCTCGTGCGGCGGGGGCGGGGGGGCTGGCGGCGGGGGGGGCCTGGACCCCCTCGACGGGCTGCCACCTGCGCCCGACGCCACGCAGGCGCGCCTGCACCAGATCATATTGCACCACCAGGTAATACACTATTTCTCACTTATGCTCTGAAATGTAATGATTCCATTTGAAAAGGGAATGCGGTGCGTTCCACATTTCCGAGATGGCTGGTTCATCAAGTTCTAAATTTGAAATTCAGTGCGGGAAATGAATTTCAATACCTATTTCCCCCTCAAGTACCTATAACAAATAAAACGGTAGAACTCATCACCTAGCGTTATTTTTACGAAACTATGGCTGCGTGAATAGTCACACAAACCAATTTAAAAATTGATTTTTTACTAAGAAAATTTTGTTTCCTCGCATTTCTTGAGAAAAGGGTCTAAGCTAAAACCTGGATTTACGCCAAAAGTGGCCACTTTAGGCGTTAATCCAGGTTTTAGCTACACAAACACATTTAAACCTGGAAAAAAACGCATACAAAAATAGGTTATAACTAATGCCAGTTTTTATATTTTTCAGAATTTCATTAAACATAGTTATTTCGTTGTAATGATTTTTTCTTGATTGGCGGCGCTAGTGGACGCGCGATGCACCCTTAAATAAAGACGAAATTGTGAATTGTGTTCTTATAGTGAATCCTACTACTCCGAATAAGATTTGTGGTACTTTTTATCGCTTAAACAACATTTTCTAGTCTGTCGTTTAGATTGCGATACACACCGGATGCGTAAGCGTATGCGCAAGCGTACGCGTAAACGTACCATGACGTTGTAATGACTGAAACTTTATGAGACATGGCACACCGCTTGCGTAACGTACGCGTGCACGTAGACCGATGCGTAACCCTACGCATTGCAGCTCCCATGAGACAAACAGGCTGCGTACCTACGCAGAGCGAAAGGCATTGATGACGTTGTACTTAATGGACTTCTCTATTGGACGTCACACCGAACAAACTTGAACACGCACGTATCTTTGCTGCGCGTAACTACGCGCGTGTACACGCCCGCGTGACCACGCGCGTGTCTACGCATCCGGTGTGCCCAGAAATTAATGGAGTTTTAATGCTAACAGTGGCCACTTTTAGCAATAAACTAAACGAGTGGTTATAAAATATTGTTCAAACGATAAAAAGTACCACAAAGTTTCTTCGGAGTACACTAGAAACACAATTCACAATTTCGTCTTTATTTAAGCACTATGTTTTTTTTTCATTTGCGGCGCTAGTATAGCGCATAAACCCTCTTAATGGTATTTATTATTTGTCACAGAAAGTAGTAGAAGAGCTGAGCGGTCAACTGCGAGAAGCCAGAGAGCTGCTTCGGCGCGCGTCCCCCGCGCCCCCCGCGCCGCCCGCGCCCGCGCCGCCACAGGTAGCTATACTGAGGCTACCTCCACCACCATGTTAGATCTTTGTACAACTATACACATAAAACCTGTTTAAAATTGAATTCTTTATCAAAAAAACTTAAAAAATTAACCCTTTTCTTAAATTAACTTAAAAAATAAGCACTGTTTTGCACGCGCGTTACGCATAACATGATTTACCGAATATGCCTCCTCAATATCTTTGTATTCATGGGCGTACCGAGGGGGGGGGGCAGGGGTGGCAGCTGCCCCCCCTGGATTTTGTTTACCTTCAAGTAACTATCAATTGTTCAATAAAAGTTCTTATTTGCCATACAATATATTTGATTTACAATAACTTTGCCCCCCCCCCCCCTGGGGCGATTCAGTAGATTTGCCCCCCCCCAGGCCCAGGACCTGGGTGCGCCCATGTTTGTATTGTATAACCCTTGTATACAAGAGCATGTATTCCACACATTATATTCGAATTCGAACCCCCTTAATAAGATCGTCACTTTTTGATATCTTTTAATTGAAATTGTACGTTGCTGAAATCTTCCGTAAAATCTTACGAGTGTAAAACCGAAAAAAAAGTTAAAAAACAGTAACCGGTCACTTATCAAACCGACTTTTAACACAGAAGCAGAAGCGAAGCACCTCAGGTAGCGCCACGAGCGCCTCAAACAGCAGCGGCGGCAGCAGCGGAAGCGCTTCCGAAGTGGAAGTGGGGGAGGAAGCGCGCGGCGTGGTCTGGCTGCCCGACAGCGCCGCGCCGCGCTGCCAGCACTGTAGCAACCACTTCTGGTTGGCGAGACGCCGCCATCATTGCAGGTGAATACATACACGCTAGTACAAGTGGGGAGGAAGCGCGCGGCGTGGTCTGGCTGTCTGCACTGTAGCAACCACTTCACACATTATTGAGACACGTTCGCGGGCCGCATCAGGAGGCTTCTTAAAATTGGATAAGGCCGGAGGCAAAGGAATTTTACGGAAACAGATACGCGCGTTTCGTATTCGCGCTAATATAATGTTCGAATATGGCGTGTTCGTTTCAGCAGTCTGTAATACCACAGAATAGATAATAGTACTAGCGTACAGAAGTTGCACTTTGCAAAATCGTTCAAATAAAATGCTACTCTTGCTCCGACACAATAAAGTATAATTCAGGTCGCACAGCGCTCCCTTCGCTCCATAACATTCACTTAGTAGTTGCCTCTCTTTCTATCGCGTAGGTCTTATCTTTTCTGATGTATGAAATTTTGTCCTCTCAGAGGACGCCGAGCGCTTCAGACTCGCGCGCAGAGTGACACAAGCCCTGGTAATACAGACTTACAGGTGTAGTGGGTACAGTCTCTGTACCTCAAGTTAAGTGATTAACGGAAATCAATTATTAAATCTATGGTTTTCTTCACCAGACGTTGCGGAGGCATATTCTGCGGGTCGTGTTCTGAACTGAGCCCGTGGGGCGACTGCGGGCCCGTGCGCGTGTGCCACCGCTGCCGCGCGCTGCGGTGACGCGCGTTACGGACGTTACGAACGTTACGAGTGCTACGGCGACCGCCACGAGTGCTACGAGACCCGCACCTACTGGCCTTAGTGAGCGTCTCTCACAACACCGCCATTGATAAGAACCCGCTGCTGAAATCTTTACGTGTTTTCTGTTCCGACTGAGAAAAGACAATCCAGAGCGAATTATTAGCACGGTGTATAATTTATTCTTCGTTTTACGATGTTATTTCCTTATTGTATAATCCATTTTTTTAAGTCTTATTTTGTAAACGAACTACTCAAATCTTTCGTAATATTATGAAATTAGAACCGATTTCATTTATTTTTCTGAGTATATCACTCTTAATTATTGTCTGTTATTCTAAAAACGTATTCGTTTACCAAATAAGACTCTCTTTAATAAATTACTTTTATCTTCATTTCAATCAAATTTAAATTTCTTATATCATTTTGTAACGTGCTAATCCTATAAAAAACTACTCCATTACTGGTTCTACTTGATAAATAAGAAATGACGCTCCTATTTCAGTAGATAGATAAGACGGAACTGTTGACGTCATATTTGCCGGTATTTAATAGAAGTAAGACTATTTCGATACAATAATTTATGAATAAAACAGTTCACGTCCAATCTCGACTAGTCAACCGCTTTTTTAAGTGACATCAACTAATTATATACAATGTAAGGATAGACGCCAGGACTAATGATGCTTTATAACTAAAATAACTGATAAAATAGCCCTAATAACTACATCACATAAGGTTGTAAATAATGCGATCTTTTTTGTGACCTAATTCTGTATGTTATATTTTCCAATTCTCTTTTGATTTTGGCAAGTATTATGAACTTTGTTGCACATGTTATTAAAGTTGTTTATCGCACAATAACGCATCAATGGTCCTGCGACTGCCCGCATCGATAATGTCATCGCTTTCATCGATATTTTGTAATTCAATAATGTGTTTTATTGAATGTTGATCGGCAAACTTGTGATTGTATGGCTGTAATACAGTTGTGTCTATTGTTTGTAAAAATGTCCTGTTTTTTAAAGATTTCTTTTTCGTTTTGGTCGTGGATAAGTAAGTTGGTTATCACTGCAAAGCAAAGTATTCCTTATATCGAAGGGATAAAGAGTCTTATTTCAACACATGTAAAATGAAATGTATTTGCATCGCGGGACTCCGAAAAGTTTTTGAATGGCTAGACCATAAATTTGTGAACAAATGAAGACTATATATTTAGAAAGGCGCTTGCTAAACTAAACCTTACGTCGTTGGGATAAAGTCGTTATAGTTTGACCGCAAGCGTTGTACCGCGGGAGGGAAAGCGGTGATAGACGTACGAGCGGGAGGGAGACAAAAAGCGCGACACTGCACTTGCAGTCAATACAAGGCGATCAAATTGACAGTAGACAGTGATTAGCGAACTTCACTGTAGAATGTATGGTGCGCATAGATTGCAAGAGATTAAAATACAGCATTTTATACCGCGAGCGCTCTGAAGTTGGTTACATGTACAAAGCTAAATTAATCGCATTGAATATTATATGAATTTGTCAATGCTCTCCAGACTTGTGCGGTGTTGTTTGGAAAATGGTGATCTAGTCTTTCGCTGATGTTAGTAAGTGCGGGCGGTTGGAATATTTAGAAAGTGGTAAAGTGAGTGAATGGTTATGCGAAGGCTGATTTTCTATTAATGTAATTATGATTTAATTTTAACTATTGCGTCACTCATTTTGTTGTTACTTGTATGTCCATGGATCTGGTAGTAGACATTGTTGTTTGTTGATTTATGAGTTTTAGAAAAATCTGAAAAATATTAACTTTTATTTAATTACAGAAACGTTTAGATGTGTATTGCCAGGCCCATTAATTCGTGATGAAGGGTACAATATCCTTCTCAACGCGGAATATTTTTTTGTATAAAATACTGTTTTTTGTTTATTTTATTTTGTATTATAGTGTTTCATTTGTTCTATTAATTATTTTTGTACAGTAACGTTTTGTTTCACTCTGTCAGACGGCTTACTTTCGGCCGGCTAGAGAAGGACAGGTGTGTAAGGCGGCCAACGCGTGCGAGGGAGATAGTTGTCAGTTGACTCAGAGGCTTATTTCGTCCTGCAAGACTTGTAGTGTTTAACTTGCGTTGAGATGTATTAGATACATGTGAAAAGACGACTCGACTGAATTTGATTTATATAAAAAAAAATATTCCTTACACGATTTAAGTCTCTATTAATACTCTAAGTAAGGGTGAAAACGCTATGTTTTATCGAGCAATGAAATCGAACGCCGGGTTCTATATTTTGTTTGTGATATCGATTATAATTTTGTATGATATAAGAGTTTAATAACATGTTATTAGGCGTTGAATTTTACTGGTGATTTTTTTTATACCCTCGCGGTGCGTTGAGATATATGGTTGTTGAGAATCGGTCGCGATCTTGTGGAGTTTTAAGCAGCTTGTATGTGTTATGATGAGTCATGATTATGAAAGTTTGAATAAAATCATAATGTCAAGTAGTTCATTCCTAATCAAATTAAAATTTGTCTAAATACTGAACTGGATAATAAAATATGAGTAGGTAAAGCAGCTAATCCTTATTTAAATCAAAATACTTATTCTTATTCTATGGATTGCGACCGAATTACGCTAGAAGCGTAGGACTGTCTCACAACTGAAATTTGTAACGTCTTTGATGTAAGTCTGAGATAAAGTGGTCTGTGATGATGAAAATAAATATAAAATGATAGTAGATCAATGAATTAAAGCAGTTGCATAAACTACCCCCTTTTGTGTTTTGGCTATATAAAAGTTTAAATTACGAGCAGCTGGATTTGTTCGTTTTTTAATAGCTTAATAGGTAAGTATAGTCTGTTCGCTTAGATAGTGTCGGTACAACCCGCAAGCACTTGTGTCCAGAGACAGGAATGTCTGTACAAACACAACCTTTCACTACGGGACTTCTATGAAAATCCAAATTGACTTGTGGGTGTATGCCGCACGCGGTATCCTTTGTTTATGCGTGCACGGGCACGTGCAAAGGCGGCGCGATAAAAGGGCGACACTATCTGAGCGAACGCACTTTAGATTGTACGTACCAGCCCAGTCAAATAGATTTTCAACCTTATTCCTGTGATCAAAAACTCAAAAACTATAATATTCAAAAGGAAGAGCTTGGTGGTGAAGAGGCGTAGCACCTGGCCCTGCGATTGCGGAGGTTAAGCAACTTTCGTAAGAGGCTTTCATGGGATGGGTGACCAAAAATGTATATCTTGATCCGACAGAAGAAATTATTACTTTTATGCTTTGAGTATTTTACAATATTTGTCTATTTGTCGTACTGTACTGCGCATGTGCATACCAGGCCGACAGGTCTGCATACTTGTTCATAACATAATGTGTTTATTTACTTATCTAGTGATCCTTAGGTATCGTCAAATGTGTTTTAGGTCTCAGTTGACGTTCATGGTAATTCAGACTTGCGTCAAAGACGAATCGACTGCTTCTTGTGAAAAATGATTTTGTAATTTATTAGTAAACTTGAGGGGTTTGTTGTTAATTGCATATATTTTATATTGTAATTGTAAAGAGGGCTCGGAGTAACGGTAAGTTCTATTGTCGAAGTGCAAAACTTGTTTGTGACCAATGAATATTGACACGATGTGAAATAAAGCATATTTAGTTTTATGAAACTTTAATCTTTTATTAACTACAATCCTTGTTTATTGCAGTCATGCCCTTCACACAAAAAAACTATAGTGTGACAATCATATACCGGGTGTAACAAGACCCTCAACGAAGACGAGGTCTACGTTTTCTGCCCATCATCAGGACCATTTCTGTTCAAAATTATTGCTGGGACACGATTTTAATTTTTGGTGTTAAAAAAATTGTTTAAAAAACAAAAGTGTAGTGTACATAATACAGAAGGTAGTTAGTGTAAGTACCTTCTGTATTATGTAGTGTAGGTAAGTATATTATTTAGGTAGAAAAATCGGCCTAGCCAAACGTGAGATAATCGCGGAGAAACATACATACAATACCTCCTTTTTTGAAGTCGGTTAAAAAGACTACACAAAGGTATCCCTTTCCCAACAAAAAAAATCATCTAATTCGGTTCATAAATAACAAAATTGTCAAGTTAGTTGATTTAATTTCATAGTATTTTCAGGATTACTTGTAAACTACTGAACCGATTTGAAAAAAAATTAAATGGGACCATCTCGCAAGAAAACTCAATCGAACAAAAAAAGAATTTTATCTAAATTGGTCCATAAATGTCGAAGATACGCGCGAACAACGATAAAAAAAAAAAAAAAAACATACAATCGAGTTGAGAACCTCCTCCTTTTGATGAAGTCGGTTAAAAAGACCGCGCCTGCGAGTGAATACTACACAGATGCATGCAGCTGAGTTAAAAGACGACGTTTATATGCATGCTCATGAAATACATTGAGTGATGATGTTTTGAAGCCATTGTTTGTTACGAAATACATACAATTTTGATAATGTTTCAGTAAACAAAAATTAGGAAATAACGAATAGAATAAGATTTCATAAAAATTTTGAAAAAAATTTTTTGACTTTAACCTTCAATAACTTCGTAGCTATTGGTTTCCCAGGTATGGTCTAAAAGACAAAAATGATCCTGATGATGGGCGGAATGCGTGGACTTCGGCTTCGTTGAGTGTCTTGTTACACCTGTTAGATTATAAAGGCAGTTGCAGTCTTTTCTGGCAAAAAATGACATAAAAGAAGTATGGAAAATATACAATGAAACACTTGAAAATTACAAGCAATATTTACTAGGTGCATCACATAAATTATGTTGTTTAATGCTATCGAATCAAACAACTCTATTTAAACACAAAAATTGTAGAAAATATGAATTTATTTTATGTTGACGATGTTATTACAATACGTTCGTTATAATTGTACAAATATACACACAACAGGAACACTGAACAAGTAATGATAAATGTAATAAATTACATGCTCTAAGTAAATTACAGATAATATTTATTTATTTATTATTCGGTGAATCATCAGCTTACACAACAATATCTTTAAATTACAAAGTATAAACTTAAAAAGCTAATAATAGATTCACACGGTTAGCGTAAGTATAGCTAAATCTAATGTGAGCTTAAATCTAAATTAGCATAAATGAATCAAAAACAATAGTTTAAGAATTGACAAAAAATAACGGAATTAATCGCCATTGAAGAAATGCTTACTAATGAGTGTCTTCGCCGCACGGATACTGGTGTTAAATACGTCCAAATCAAAATTATTTGATAAAATATTATATTGCTGCATTGACCGGTAGATAAAATATTTTTTTCTGTATTTAGTTATTTTAATATGTAAAGTTATTTTAATAATTTTATTTAATTGTGAAATGAGAATCCGACCTTTTGCGAATCCGACCAAGTGCTAATAATTTGCGATAATGGGGAAAATACAGAGAACAAAAAATGTGGACCCCCAAATCTCCATCCCCCCCCCCCCCCCCCCTCCGCCTCGCTACGCCCATAACTCTATTGATCTTTGGGTATGTGGTCACAAGAGTGAAGGCATGTTATTTCAGTAGAAAGGTTTTTGTAGTACTTATAGGGACACTGGAGGCTGGAGTGGAGCCATATCAATGCGAATCTGAAAATAAGAAAGTATGTTGATTTTGGAAACTAGAAATTCACCCCGGATCAGTACGGAGCTGGAGTTACTAGGTACAAGGTCTAGTCTGTGACAGGTCTGTGAAAATTTTAAGTGTCTTCAACCGCTATTGAGAGCCTGTTAAAATACTTACCGCCTAGTTGCTTAAACTGTATACATATGACTAAGTAGGCGATGACAAATCCAGCTATCTGAAAAAGAAAATAAAATTAAGTACCTACCTACAGGTATTCATGACATGAAACAAAACACTTTTTAACGGATATACTAGCGCGGTTTTATTGAAAGTATTTACTTTGGTAATTAGTTAGTATCTACTTATTTGGTTTGATTTTTTATTTTCCCGACGTTTCGCCACCTTTGCAGCTGCCGTGGTCACGGGAAATAGTTCCTCGTGACCACGGCAGCTGCAAAGGTGCCGAAACGTCGGTAAGCATGAAAAGAAGTGATGTTTATATGTATTCATGAATCAGCATAGAGTGATTAGAGGTATAAGTAAGTAGTGGAGGGGCGCGTATATCAGTTAGTCTCGAGTTCTCGACACATCGTCGTGACGTAAAGGCCAGGGGGTATTTATGAATTGCTATACTTAACTACTTATAGCTGACTATAGATGTAATTACATCTCTTTCTCACTGTAAAGCAAATAAAAGAGATGCATATTGATAGCTATTCAGAAAACACAAGTTTTAAGAGCTTGTAATACAAGGACAGGCTTTCGATCAGGTCCAGCAAAGAGGATTTTTCTCAAAACTACCATCACAAGGACGTATAGGGGAATATTGTGTTGTAATCAGCATTTTACAGTCGTGCGTCGTAGCGTGCTTTCGTAGGATGTATCTGATATGCTTCCCAAATCCCAATAATGATGGCGTTCCGCAGGGTTCTAAGCTGACACCTACACTTCTTAATATGCATATGATTGCTTTTTACTAGCGGCAATCCTTCATGCGGACAACAGCGTGTATTGTCAACGACACCACTGGAGTGTACTTAGTTTAAAAAATTTTTTGGTAACCACACCACATCTTTAGTGCTAGGTGTACGCAAAAAAAGCCCGCAAATCGATCGAATCGTACCTACTTACAGCAAAGCCGTTTGGTTTACGTATAAGTACCTACCTAATTGAGGTCAAAACAATATTTTAGATCAGCGCAGTTCTTAAAAATTCTTCCCTTAGGAGAGGAGTTATGATGTCATCTTTTTATATGGGGTTTAAGTATTGCTCAGCTGAAGTGGCGGTAGGCGGGACACATAGAGAGAAGAAACGATGGCCGTTGGGGCGGGACGGTTCTGCTCCGTGGGTAGGCCCCCCCCCAAGGTATCTCTCGCTGCCCAGTGTGGTACGGGCCATGCTGGCCACCGAGAGATCCTGGGAGGCGGTAGTCTTCTTCTGCGAGGAGGTTCTCCTGCAGAAGGAGGCATCGGAGCGGGTTCGCGAAGAGGAGGCTCATGCGAACCGGCTCCGACGCAGGCGGTTGGGCGCTAGGAGGAGGCGCTACGCGCACCTCATAGCGATCTGACGGGGACCACGCGGGCGATGGGGGGTGACCCGGCCGTTTAGGGAGATGGCCAAACTTGCCCGGCCATCTCCCGACCGCGAGGAGGCCCGGGTAGCCGGGAGAGCCACCGGGTCAAGTGGGGTGATTACCACCCATGGCCCCCCGTATGACCAACCGGTGGTGAGTGGGCAAGTGCCGTAGTTTTTTAGTGGGTATTCCCTCCTCCCGAGATCCCATCGAACCATCTGGTTGGGTGGGATCACGGGCAGTCGTGGAGGGGGCCGGCCCCCTCCTGGCGAGTCCCACATACCCCCTTCCCGATCACCAGCGGAAAGGGAAGCGCATTAATGCGTTTTTCTGCGGCATACAAAAAAAAAAAAAGCCCCCCCCCCCAAGGTGGACCGACGGTCTGAAGGACGCGGGAAGCCGCTGGATGCGGGCAGCGGCCTATACCCAGTAGTGGGTGTCGTGCGGCTGATATAATGACGATGATGATGACTTACTGTAACAACTAAAGGTCTGTCGAGCGTGCAGATGTGCATCGGCTTATACTGGGCCTTACAGAGTAGCAGGTGCTGCCGGAACTGCCGCAGCCGCGCGCTGGTCGCCTGATGCCGGCGCCGCATGGACAGGCGGCTCACCAAGTTTGCAGTGCGGGACATCTAAATAGTAGGGGAGACCGAGGGGATTTGAAACAATTTTCACATTTTGTTTCATAAACCAAATGTTATAGACAGAAATCGTATGATATTAGTACCAACCGATAGGTCATTCTTTACACTTGCGAATGACTAACATAAAGAAATTGTATGCGTTAGATATTGTGGTGAAAAATCGACTTAACCGAAACAAGTCAACTTGTTTCAACTCCCCTCATACCGAGGTAAGATGAAACAGAGGTCGAGGAGAGTTGAAACATATGATTTTTGAAGTATTAAGGCCTGTAAAATAAAAATTATGATGTACTTAATTTAAAGGTATTTATTAAAATTAAACTTTTCAAGTACAAAACGTACTTTTTTGTTAGTATTTTGTACTGATTATATCATTTATGTAAGTAACTACAGGTCTAATCAAAACACGCAATAATTAAGGCTTTCAGTAATTAATGTAATATAGTGCGGTACCTACCTAAACTTATTACCTACCTCACAATTTAATCTGTGGCTAGGCTCTATAACCATTAGGAGCCACGTGGCAGAGACGATGGACTCGCTGGCGAAATAAAAGATGGTCTTCCAGTTGAATAATTCAGGGACTGGAAAAACATTTCAGTTATGTTATAAAACATTGTCGTAAGCCTAAGAAACTGCTTTATACTAATTAAGAGATATATACTTACAATATTATTTACTCAGAGGCTTGAGTCTAAATATTCTGTGCTTGAGTGTAAGTTTTCGAATGTAAGTAGGTAGGTAGGTAGGTACCTACCTACCTACAAACGATACAATTGCTTAAAGTGTTTATAAACACTTAACGGAATTGTAACGTTATCACGCGGTAGGCGGTAGTAACGTTTGCACATTTTACAATTACTAGGTAGGTACCTATTACTTACTCTCTGGCCTAAGTGTATACCTACCCAAAACCAAAATGTGTTTTAACGTAGATGTCTTAATGATATTTTGACTTGATATGTAGGTAGGTAGGTATTATTGTTTTCAATAGGTAACTTACTGAGAGATTGCGTAAGGCAATAAGGGTACAGCACTAGGGTCCAGCAAGACAGCCACAGTAAAGTCATTATGGTGAAGCTAAACGCTTCATTAATTTGCTCCACCACTTCACAGATGGTCCCGTACATCGCGAAGAGAGTGTCAATTATTTCGTCAGTCGAATTGTGTTCAGCTAAAACGAAATAAGTGTCCATATCAAAAATAAACGAGATTTTTCGATCTATATGTAGTTATGTCCTAGTACAGGGATGGCGAACCTTAATGTATCAGCGTGCCATTTTTCTAAATGTTAATGATTAATGTGGTCATAGACGTGCCATAAAATCGTCGCGTTAAGGCCTTAAGGTGGGTCAAATCCCAATATTCAATTCAAAGTTCAAGTTCAAGTAGAGTTACGTTCGATGGAGTGACCATCACGGATCGACCCGCTCGGATTGACGCATGTTAAGGCCTTAAGAAGTCGTCGCTAATTTTGTGATCGGTGACGTGCCCAAAATATTGTGTCACGTGCCATTAATGGCACGCGTGCCATGGGTTCGCCATCCCTGTCCTATACATAACGTATTTTCCACGAGGGATACAAAAATACCTGTCCATCAATGCAGACAAAGACGAGGGCGGCCATAAGTATAAAATATTGGGAGGGTTTGAAATAAGTATTTCAAAAAACAACTACGTAGTAGGTATAGGTACCTACTTTCTTTCTTAAACTAATAAAGAAAATGCTCGGAAAAGTTTACGGAACGTGACTTTGCCAAACTGTGTTGTTTACTCGTATACAATATAGTGTAGGCATGGACCAAGGAGATCCATGGTGTAGGTAATTAGTGTAGGAAGGTAGTGAACGTCCAATCGACCGAACTCGTTCGAATACCTTTTTTAGGAAAAAAAAAACTGCTTAAAATTTATTTACCAAAAGTATTCATGTAATGTATGAAAACAATATGTGAAATATCCAAAAAATATCCTAGCAAAAGACACCTAATTCTGATATATAATTATTATGACCTAACTTCTATTTTTTTTGTATACCTAGCAAAGTTTCATCTAATGAGGATTTGATGTTGGGGTCTTCATACAAAAAATAGCTTGATTTCCTACACTAATATCCCAACCCAAGTATTTACCCCTTTCTTATTTTCTTTTCATAAAGGACTGGACACAGACCATTATTGCTTTATATAGCAGACCGAATGTGCTTTGCTTACCCAACATGGTTTTTTCTTTCTCCTTCTCAGTTTCTTCATGGATAATTAATTGTGAAATCCGATTATTAACTAATACTCGTAGGACCGATTTAACTTCTGAAGTGACGAACATGAACTGCAGTATTGTGAACACGGTCATCAATCGATAAATATTAATTGTGCAGTGTTGTAATAGGGCTTCGGCTAAAATTATTGCATTATTTAAATTAATTTTACCTATGATTATTAAAATCGCTTGTAACTCCCCCTTACCCCTACTTCTACCATACTAAAATGCTGAACGATGTATATCAATTAACTACCTATTTCTTTATATTATGTAAGTTACCTACCCAATGTTTTTTATGTATCAAATCTTATCCTTTGCTCCGATTAAATATTCAAACCTATCGTCTACTTAGTTATTCCTTGTTAACCTTTCCTACCTATAGAAATAACCTACATTACTGACGTGCTTTTATGTGGTCTGAAAGGGCTCGTGATTTCTAGGGCGGTCCCTGATTGTGAATAATAGTAACCTAGATTCTTTTCAGAAGTGCAATCATTGTTTGTCTCCCGACTATAACGCTATCATTCTTTCCTTATTCATTCCTAACTAATTCTGTTACTATGACTGTTACTAAATGATAATATCACAAATTAGCCGTTACCCTAATAAATTGTTAATAGAATTTGATATTAAATTTTACATAGATATAATCTTTATTGCACTTATAATTATTATTACCTAATTTATAACAAGACCTGTGAGTAATGAAGAGTTATCTCTAAAGAAATCTCTTTCAGCCAACCTAAGTATTTCTTTAAAGTGAAACTACCTAATTTTTACCTATATTAGAATGTTGATATTGCTTTATGGAGCTTCTTATTCTAATAACTGACTTAGTTTACTGCATACTTTTAAATGGTATAGAAATTACTCTTATGTCTACCCGCTGTACTTATATGATATTCAATATGGTACCTACTTTTTTTGAATAAGTTGCTCAGTATGTTTATAAAAGTCTAGTATGATGGAATGCTAATAGATATTACAGTAATAAGAACTGAATGAAATAACCAAAAGTTATGATCACCCAAAAGTCAGATATAGAAAATTGTTCACCGCTACTAATTATGATTTTATTTTCTTACTTTCTTATTTTATTTAATTTAGGTTATCCTATGTGGTTAGTGGCTTAGGAATAGAGTAAAAGAAGGTAAAATGGTAATAAATATAGAAGTTAACGTTGTATTAATTCAGAATATAGAAAATTTATCATCGCTACTTAATAATTGTTCTAGTGTTTTTTGTCAAATATAAAATATACTATTGTGCTATAGTCAAGTACTAAGTAAACAATGATTTCTTTGCTAGCTAGATACAGAGCACCTCCCCGCTCTGTATAGTGAATCTCGACTAACCGTACTGGGACAATTCTCCTCTAGCTCCACCATTTGCTTTCATGACAACTTTAATTAATAAATTAGTTGAATTATTTAGTCTTAGTATGTCTGTCTTAATAAAAGAGGACAAGCAAAGTGCTTCAAGTGATCTATCAGCTTTTCACAATGAAGAATTATCTTTCTATTGTGATGATGGAATTGCACAACTTTAATTTAATTTAAAAATATATTTATTGTTAGCGAAACTGTTTAACATTATAACATAATTATGGACACAACATTACTATCCATTCAAAAGGGTCTGATAGATCCAATTTCTGAAGGAAAGATAATTTAATTCAAAGGGAATGTATTATTTGGTCGCAGTCTTTCCGCATCTCAACATCGGAAACTATTATAGCTTCTATGAACTATGGTAATTTCAGTTTAGTCTTCTAATGATATCTAACCTGTACATTAATTGTGTTTGTCAATAAGTACTTAAATTCAATTGTGGAATATAATTCTATTGAAACAACTTCCAATTGAATTGGTAAATGAAACTTAGCTGAAATATTGATGAGAAAGTACTTTAGTTTAACCATTTGAGAATTTGGATATATTCACTAAACAGTTTGATACTTTTATAGTACATAATTGAAGTATTGTTTCTATATTATACAAAACTATTCTATTAATAGAAAAAGTCCACTCAAACTTTTTGATCTAGCGTTCTAATAGCCGTGAATCAACCTTAGCATATATAGAAACGCAGGTTTTTTTCATACACCCAGATCTAGATTTCAGTACACCTTCTAGATTACTAGAATAGAATATTTCTTTTAAAATCAATAGTCTACACACAAAATCATCATAAATCCAATCCAATTCAAAGATAAAGGAACTTTCTTTTATAAGTAGTAATAAATCAACTTTCACTATCCACTCACTGAAGTAATTAATTAATATGTACTCACCGAAACTGGTTAAACTCAACACAATTAATGCTACATGATGAATATTCACTACACCGAGCTATAGTTTAAATGGATTTTTTGTTAAGGCACCTACCTACAACACTTGTTAAGGCGCCTACTTTAAGACATGGAATCTTACCTAGTGAACTTACCTGCCTAACAACTACTAAATTTCTGAATTCCTATGCGACCCCCATGATGTTTCCCGACATCTTTGACGCCCACACAGATCTCACTTCAAAGAATACCCCACCTTCTTGAAATGCTACCTTTTACTTTTGCTCAATTCACCTAATAATAATATTCCTACCTTATTAATGAATTTACCTGCCTATTTGCGTCTAAATTTAGAATTTCCTATGCAATTCTTGGAATGCTTACCACCAATCCTGTTGCCCAATTCTGTACAGTTTGAGTGGCACTCCCTAATTTTCTAGCAACCTTTGACGCTCTCTTGGCCGAGTGGGAAGGAACGACCAAGACCCTACATAAGGAATAATAATACCAAGCCTGCTGCCCACAGCCATGGACAGGGATATCTCCCAACTCATTTCGGACCGTCTGATTTCCATCGCTGTAGGTAAGCTTGGTAATATTATGTGACTAGCTAGGCAATTTTCAAAACAAATGCCCATCTAACCCGCCACAAGGCTAGACTTTTCTACCTAAACCCCCCGCGAGGATCTGACAAATCGCCCCAAAAAGACACAAAACTAAATGAATACTCATCTAAAATCAACATTGTATAATAATACTAGCAAATCTAGTTAGCTTTCATCCCACAAAATAATGCAGCCCCGACCTCAACAGACTCAAGAACCAATACAGTTGTATTACCTCATGACCCCACCGAGAGAACTACATCACTCTATTGGATTTCACTACAAATCTGCATATTTTAATTATGAACTTCAATTCTTAGTAGTCCTACTATACTAATTCAAGAATTTACAGGGAAAGCTACGTTACTTTATGATTATCGCAAACAAAATCTACATACTTTAATTATGAACTTAATTATACCAGATAAGCTCAAATTAAAGCATTTATGCAAAAGATTCGCGGGACAAATGCGGCCCTATTCGTCAGAAAACCTCGACCACTTTCTTGCTGACTTCTTGAAATTTGCTTGATTTAAAAATAAACTTTTTCAGTAACGCGATCTTACAGAGGGATGTGGAGTTTCTTCAAAAATTACGTCTTGACGCTTCGCTTGACACCGGAGAAATGAATCCCCGCTTCTCTGATCCTTCCCCTTATAAAGACTAAATTAGCGTCATGACGCGACCCAAAACGGCGCCAAGTAATTTGCGCTTTTTTCATCAAAATAGCTAAAATTCCCCGCGCTAAATTGACATTGTGCACTTTAGCCCATTCCTATTGGTGCCCTATTTCTAGCTCCTCCCCTTATTCAGTGTTCCCCGCTTATGAAAATATTTCACTAACCCTATTAATGGAGATATTAAAAATTACTTACATTACATTTTGATAATTATCTTATTTAAATCAACAAAGACTATAAGTTTCATTTTATGTGAAGTCGTTAACAGTTTCAATAATTCGTCATAACCTCGAAACGCAACACTTTGAGAAAATCATTTTCGAATAATAAAATTTCACAATAATATTACTAAAAGTTACGTAATCAGTTTTGTCTTGTCAATCTTTAATAATACGATTAATATAATTTCCTTACATAAACTAATACCCTCAAACCAACTTCATTTAGATTTTAACTAATTAATCGTTTCACTTTGCTTTACCTAATCCCGTATAATTTAAATTGCCAAAATACCTATTGCTGAGTACTAATTAATGCAAATATTCCGCTTTTCCACCTGCTTAAAATACAGTAAACTTATTATCTCTAACTAAACACACATACAAAAATGGGTACGTTGCAATTTTAGTTAGCAACATTCTTATTATTTTACCCCCCGCGACATTCCGTCGCCATCAATCCAACGCGCCAGTTCTGCCATATTGAAAATATAAATTGTGCAGACCGCCTAATGGTGATTGTGCAATCGTGCAATCTGTACCATAGCTGCCAACTTACTGAACCTATTTAATCGCCAAATTTTTATTCCTCTTTAAAGTATTTTTTAGAAATAAACAATTATGACGATAACTGATGAGTGCTAATAAAATTAATAATATTATCAATAATAATTATGAATGAATTATAACTTAATCCATGTTTTGAACGTCACGAGGATTAATATTTAAACCTTGGCGCCAAGAAAGAATTAAGAACCTTCCGCCTATTTTTATGACCTTAAATTACTCTTTAGACAGATTATTATATCAATTAATTACTTAATCATGTTCTATTTTACTAATTATTATTCAGTAAAATAAACAAACACAATTCAGCATTATTTAGTCACATTTATCTCTTGGTAAACAAACTTGAACGAGAATAAAATAGTTTCACATTTATGCAAACCAATATGTTTATTTAAGTTTTTCCCAACAATTTATGCTTTTAAACATTATTAATTTATCACATGAACTTATCTGTGGAAATGAAATTAATTCGTTTTGACTTCCAAAATTGGCAGTAAGGTTAAAACCCTTTGCCTTTCTTACAGAAAATTCACAATTGCTAAATAGTTCCGATTTTTATCACTAGCTGTCAGATTTACGTCATCCTATCTGTCATAATCTTCTGTAATTATCTGTTATTAATTTATAACCTTCTAAGCTAATATTATGTTATTCTTTCTCATCATCAAATTATGACAAACAAATTGTGAAGTACAACAATTTATGAGTCCAAGTAATGTTTAACACAAGCTCCTTTGAAAAATAATGAACATTTTATTAATTGTTGATTGACATCTGAAGTGCTTATGATTTACTACAAAACCTGTGTTTTTTGTGAATAACTGCATAATCAAATGCCGATAAGTTCCTGAGAACAAGGTCAGTGACAACCTTCCTTTAATATATTTCTTTTCTTTACAATTTAAGTAATATTTGAGATAAAAATTAACATGTTCAGTTTTGAACTGTTACACGCTTATAATATTTAGATCTCTTAAATGTAATCTACTCACGTAGAAGATTTCTGAATGACAAAGACCATTTATTCAACGCACTAATACTCATACTCAACGTCAAGATGATGTAAACCAAAATCAATAGAGTAGCCTTTCGAGAAATCTTGAATAAACTCCTATTTATTTTGCAAGTCTAGAATGAAAATTAGTAATTATTTGTATTTGTTAGTAATTATTATAATCTTTACTAATATCATACCATTATGCAATCATTATCATCATATCAGCCGCCCGACACTCACTGCTGGGTATAGGCCTCCCCCACGGATCTCCACGGCGATCGGTCCTGCGCTGCCTGCATCCAGCGGTTTACCGCGACCTTCACCAGACCGTCGGTACACCTTGTCGGGCACCTAACCATGGAGCGTCATCCGGTGCGCGGTCGCCATTCAAGAAGGAACCTTTCTGCCCCAACGGCCATCAGTTCTTCTCGCTATGTGTCCCGCCTACTGCCACTTCAGCTGAGCAATCCTTCGAGCGATGTCGGTTACTTCAGTTCTTTTACGGATCTCCTCGTTTCTGATTCAATCACACAGGGAAACGCCGAGCATGGCTCTCTCCATTGCACGCTGGGTGACCTTGAGCCTTTTTATAAGACCCGTAGTTAGCGACCACGTTTCACTGCCGTAATAAGTCATCACTGGCAACACACACGGTCATAGACTTTCGTCTTGAGACATAGGTAAGTTGGACGCGAAGATTTTTCGAAGCTTCCCGAATGCTGCCCTTCCGAATTGGATTCAATAAGAGATCTCTTTCTCGAAGTTGGACTTTACCTAACTGGACTGTATCTCCTAGGTAGACGTAATGGTCCACAACTTCGAGTGTAGTGTTCCCAACATGAGCTGGAGTGGGTACAACATGAGCATTCGACATGATTTTCGTCTTATCACCCACTCTTTGGAAGGCACTACGGAGATCTTGGAGGATTGTGTTCAGGTCTTCTATTGTCTCAGCCATAAGAACTATATCATCGGCAAAACGAAGGTGCGTTAGGTACTGGCCATTAATGATACCACATCCTTTCCGGTCCAAGAGCTTAAAGATGTCCTACAACGCAGCTATGAACAGTTTCGGAGAAATAACGTCTCCCTGTCTCACACCTCGCTGCAGTTGGATGGGGTCTGTGCTCTGGCTCTGTACTCGGACAGACATGGTGGCATTTTCGTATAAATACCTCAACACCTCTATATACTTATAGTCCACTCGGTACCTTTGTAGAGACTACAGCACCACCCAGGTCTCTATCGAATCAAAGGCTTTCTCATACAAGTCCACGAACGCCAAGCAGAGTAGCAGATTATACTTCTCAGTCTTCTTTTGGTTGCGGCGCGGTGGTATTGTATTGTTCGCGAGGTTGGAACGCTGGAAATCGTCGAACCTGCGACTGAGACGATTCGTAAGGACTCTCGAAAACAACTTATAAACATGGCTTAATTAAAAGCAGTTTTTTAAGAGGGTCTTGTCACCCTTTTTAAAGAACAGAATCAGCTCACTTATGTTCCATGTCTTCTCCATTGTGCAATGGAAAGAGCCAAATATATCAGAAATTAGGAGATCCGTAGGAGAACTAAGGTAACAGATAACGCTTGTAGGATTGCTCAGCCGAAGTATCAATAGACGGAACACAAAGCGAGAAGAATCGATGGCCGTTGGGCCGAAATTTTGAAATGGAAATCGCGCCCCGCGTTCCGCGTTCCCGACAAGGTGCACATTTGTAAGAGTTTATGTAAATATTTTAAACTTAGCTTTTTAATCCCTTATTCTTAACAGCTACCTTTTGGATCCTGTTGAAACCGATGGTGATAGATTTAAGTCTTCTCAGAGAGGTGTAGCCCATTAAGGCAGGAACTATCATAATGAACATGTTGCCAAACACTCCTAACACCACTTCAATGACCGGCAGGCTTAGAATTTGTATATGTGGTGGCATTTTCCGTTGTATCAATGCCATACCAACTATATAAGATAGTGCTGTGACATAAATAAAATATATCTTACAATCTCAGTCATATTTGATTGACTTGGTTTATTAATAATTTTTAGGAAAGGTTTCATTTCTAATCTGATATTATGTAACGATAAGGTTTAGGTGATGCTCTAGCAGTCTACCACGGAAGAAGGGCCAGCTTTCCTCTAAATATGAACTGTTGGGAATCGAAGTCCTGATAAAACCACTAGATTATATAGGCAGTTGGAAGATTATTCTACCTCTACTTCTAGAATTAGTCAATCAGTTAGGTACTTTTGTGAGGGAATTAATTAATTGGGTGACTGAAAATAATTAAAGGCGACTGTTAATGGGATACTTAATTCTAAATGAGTGACAAAAATACTTAGTGGGTAACTATTATACCAAGTAGGTAACTATATTTCTGATTTAAGCTGCCCAACATGGTATTTTTGTCATCTCGATTAGGTTATCCTAATCGACTATTATTAGTCACCGATTTTAAATAAAATATACAGGGTTATTTGTAAAACACCAAGAACCTCGCAGGAGTAGATTACTAACATCATATACAACTTGTTCTAAGACTTTTCCGAAAACAGACAAAAAATAATCGACTGTCCATACAAGTGTCCGAACAGCTGATCGAGTTTTGTATGAAAGTAGTTTTTTTGTCTGTTTTTGGAAAAGTCGTAGAACGAAATGTTGTTGTATATGATGTATCTAATCTACTCCTGCGAGGTTGTTGGTGTTTTACAAATAACCCTGTTTATGCCTTAAATGTTTTGTGTGCCCTAAGACTGTCGCCCAAATAGTAATTTGGTCGCCCGCTCTGAAGAACTAGTTACTTATTTTGTATTTTAAAGGCACCCATTTTGAACATTTGTAGTCGTTCACAGTCCGTTGTCCACTTAGTATTTCAGTACGCTATATTCAGTGTTTTTGATGCCCAAAATGGGAATTTATTGTTACCCGATTAAATACTACCCCTTTAGTAATTGTAACAAAAAAACTTGAAGTGTTCTGGTGAGGCATATTTTTAGTGGAGTCCCTCAAGGTATGCGTTGATCTTACCCAGCAAAGTTGAGAAAACATAGTTAATAACCCCTAGGTTATTGGAGGTGCGCATTGCCCACCCATTCTTGTGCTTCCTGAACCTCACAGGTGCCACCCCCAGAATCTGACACACTCTGAGGACCACGTACAACGCTCCTGATACCACGCACTCATCTTGATCATCAACCACAGACAGCGGTCTTTGGAATGTGTTTGCCATTGCGCAGATAATGACGCTTTGCTGGATCTGTAATACTAGGATAGAAATATTGAGACAATCTATTTGTCTTCGATGCAAAAACAATATTTAGCAATAACTTCCACACAATAGATGGCAAAATTTTATGCAAGAAATGCACAAATTTATGCAAATTCAAATACTTACCTGCAGACACACCGACAACAACACAACTTATCCTTATACCACCCTAAACCATCAACTCTACACGTGTTTCGTCCCTGCTCTGAGCATCATTTAGAGCTGTGACCGTGAAATGACAAGCACCAAATCACCGAATAATGGACTTCTTTAAGGTAACGCCTGATTCTATTAAATACTGTCTTGCTTGTCTGTCTGACATGACTATGAAGTTCCTTTAGGCTACCTATCACAACTCGGTATCTTTCAGTAGCTCTATCTCTTCCTAGCGCTCAGTCCCAGTTAGAGTTGCCAACTGTTTTTCCATCAAATATAGTATTTTCAAGATTATTAGTGTAAAAATATAGTAGATGGCAAAAAAAGTCCAAAAAAATATGGATGAAATATAAAAAAAAAGTTTTTTTTTTATATTTAAGTACCTACTAACCTTTTTTAATTTATTCAACAACCATAAACACAAGTGTTTAATCACAAAAAATATTATGCATTTATCAACTTATGTGCATAATTATTAGTAATAATTTTTTGCTGCTTTTGTTTAATTTTTTCACTTGGAAAAATATAGTAGGCGAGCCCTCAATATAGTAGGATACTATATTATATAGTAGGGTTGGCTGGCAACCCTAGTCCCAGTCGCCCCCTCTATTGGACTGGGACATTTGAGAATAACCCCCGAATATACTTCTACTAAGAACAGTTGAGAATATTGCTCGGCGAAGACCGGTTCACCGATATCGAAGACCGCGGTCAAAGTCGAGAGTTGTCTTCTTGCCCAGGTTATGAAAAATGTCCGTTCTGACGGACGGGTAAAGGGAAAAGTAGAGCTTGGGTGAGATGCATTGCCAAGTGGTCATTGGTCCAGCTTTTAAATTGAAGCACAGAGTACAATAATAATACTTGTAGCTTATAATAACCGTTCCTACCATAAGATTCAATACATAAATAACATGGTAAGCACTAAAATTAATAAAAACACCACAATATTTCTAAACATTACAGTTACCTGTTCATTTACCACCGATTTACCTACAATACCCATCAAAAACACAGAATTGAATACAAAACTTTAAAAATAATAGTATCATAATCTTGATGGTGTTATTACTATTTCGAGGAAGTTAGATAAACAAAAAATACAGGTTAATTTCAGAGGGCCAGTAAATTAAATATAATCGACGCGCGGTAAATAAACGTCATATTTATTTTGTCATCGGTTAATTTCCTTGCTTCAGTGGGCATACCTACCTACCTACATTATTAAGAGCTATTTTAGTTGTTTCTTGTTTGAAGAAGATTTTTAAAGACTTAGATAAGGGTACGTTCGTAAATAATGATAAATCTCTCAGTATTATGTAATATTTGTAATATTACTACTATAACTATAACTTTTTATTACAATATATATTATTTTGTATATATATTATAGTTTGAACTCGTTTCACACGGAATAACAATAAAAAAATACAACTTATTAGTTAAAAGGTACCAAAGTATTAATGTAAAGTATGAAAAGTGTATGAAAACAATTAGTTGAAATATCAAAAAATATCCTAGTCTATAAATACCTTTGTCTATAATATTATAGACTGTTATGTGATCTACGACTCTATTTTATATGAAACACGGAAAAACAATTTCAAACTTAGGTACTAAGATAATTAATATATTAGAAAAAACAACTTATTGGTTACAAGGTAGGTACTCTATTTATCTTTGGGGTCACAAGAGTGCAGTGATTGGGCTTCCAATAACCTGCCTAGGTTATTTGTTAGTAGAAATTTTTTTGTAGTAGGAAACTGGAGGCTGCTGGAGCCATATCAAAGCGAATCTGAAAATAAGAAAAGTATGTTGATTTTGGAAACTAGAGAAAAGCCCCGGATCTGTACGGAGCTGGAGTTGGTCCTGTTTTCATTTTTCCAGAAGCAAAAATTTAGTGCTGTCACTAAAGTTATTATAAGCTTACTGAGGATGGTAAGTAATTAAATATTCTGTGACCGAGGTCGAAAGCAAATATTTTCTTTACCATCGCCACTCAAAAAAGTGCGTCTTATTCATTGATAACAGTGAATAAAACGCGTTTTTATTCACCGAGTGAATAAAAATATTTTGAATTTGGAACAAGCGCGCATTGTATGAATTAGGTACAAAAAAAATAAAAGGTGCTGAAAGTATGGAGCTATTCCATAGATAAAGATATAGTTCTACAATTAAATGACAAAAATAATCCCGCCAATTTTATTTAGGTTCTTTTTAGTGTCTTATCTTTGGGTGCTTTTCTAAAAAATATCCCGCTAAATCAATTAGGTCATTTTTAGTGTCTTATATTTGGGTTCTTTTTATATATTTGAGGGAGATTAGTTGTTCAGTCTTGCATCAGTCCATTCCATCAGTCTGGTACGATCTTCAGTCTGTAAAAATTCAAAGTCTATACAAACTGATGAAGTGGACTGATGCCAGATTGATCATGTAGTTTCCCTCTTAGTTAGCTCGGTGGCGCAGTGGTTTAGCGCCTGGACCAGCGATAGCGGAAGTTAAGCAACGTTCGCAAGGGTCGGTCATGGGATGGGTGACCAAAAAATGTATTATCTCGAGCTCCTCCGTGCTTCAGAAGGCACGTTAAGCCGTTGGTCCCGGCTGCATTTGCAGTCGTTAACACCCACCAATCCGCATTGGGCCCGCGTGGTGGGTTATGGCCCGTCCTCCTTACCACCCATAAGGAAGGCCTGTGCCCCACAGTGGGGACATCAAAAATGGCTGATGGACAACTATAAATACTATAGGTACTGCTATTTTTTTTTCTCGCAGTCAATGGTAAAAAGTAGAGTACACAACTCGTGAAAAAAATTTTCATCTCGGTCCTTTGTATCCCTCGCTTCGCTCAGGATTCTACTTTTGAATCCTTCGCTGCTCTCGGGATCCAACTTAGTCCCTCGAACTAAATTCCCTCTTTTTTCACTTGTTGTATAATCTACTATTACTGTATTCAACCGCTATTAAATGCTTGTTAAAAATTTGTACTTACCGCCAAGTTGCTTCAACTGTATACATATCACTAGGTAGGTGATGACAAATCCAGCTATCTGAAAAATGATAAAAGTAACATTACATGCATTGGTTTTTAAGTATTCATGAATCAGCAATAATCGGAATAGAGATTAGAGATCTAGTAACAGTACCTAAACGGCTAGTGGCTACCTTACCTTACAAGCTCTTCAATCTTGCCAGGTTTATGGTTTACTATTTATATAAATATTTATATCTCTTTCTCGTTGCAAATATAAAAAAATGCATTGATAGCTATTCAGAAAACACAAGTTTTAAGAGCTTATACAAGGACAGGCTTTCGATCACGTCCAGCAAAGATGTTTTTTCTCAAAACTATCATCACACGGACATATAAAGTATCTTGTGTTGTTATCAGCATTTTATCGGAATGTAGCCTACAATCTGCTGTCCTGTCGTAGGATTTAGCTAATGAGCTGATATGCTTCTCGAATCCCAATAATGCTGGCGTTCCTCAGGGTTCTAAGCTGTCACCTACACTTCTTAATATGCATATAAATAACTTACTGTTGTCTGCAAAGGCGAGTATTACTTAACGGATAACAGCGTGTATTGTCAACGACACCACTGGGGGGTGTAGTTTACAAATTTTTGGTAACCTCACCACTGCCTTGTAACATGTCATGTCGTGACGTGATATAACGAATGATAAATAATTGATTTCAATAAATGCAAGGTGGTATTAGAACTAAACAACGGTGGTGTGGTTAAAAAAAATGTAAACGACACCCCAGTAATTGTCGTCCAGTGGTGTCGTTGACAATACATGGACAATAGCATGCTTTGTGTTCTGGGAAGAACGCAGGTCGCGAGTAGATTTGTTTTGCAGTAGGTACTCACTGTAACAACTAAAGGTCTGTCGAGCGTGCAGATGTGCATTGGATCAAACTGGGCCTTGCAGAGCAGCAGGTGCCGCTGGAACTGCTGCAGCTGCACGCTGGCCGCCTGCTGCTGGCGTCGCATGCACAGACGGCTCACCAAGTTGACAGTACGGGACATCTAAACGTTGTTGTAAGAATTGTTTAATATGTGATTAGATTCTCAAATTCTCAACTGCTGCCCCTCTGCTCAAGTGGCCAACAAATTATGTGTTTGAACGCTACGCTAACTAGGTACTTACTAAAGCTTTAAATTAAGCGGTAAACTACAAAATTACGTGCCGTTAGCTTATCAATTATATACGATACATCAAAGTCTGTGATTTACACAAGTTTTTGACGTCATTTAATCGTCTATTGCTCATATTTTACAAACGTACAGATAGATACAATGTTGGCCATTTGAGTAGGGGTGCTGTTCGCTAATATTATTGGGTCATCATAATATTTTTCTGTTTTTTATACGACAAGCTTAGCATCGCGTCTAAGTAAGAATAACTTCTAATTTTCACACCCACCCTGCCCTTATGACCCGTGGACCCACTGGCATTATCCACTGGTGGGTCGAATGGGAAATTGCGTTTCTGGTTCGACCCTCTGGGGCTCTATTTTTGAATCGCTCGTATGACATTATGTGGTCGCATGCGACTTAAGTCACACTCGCCTTCCAAGTCGCATGACGCCGATTTTCCGTATTTTTGAATGGTTCGTTTTCGGAATACGAAATGTTGGGTTTTATCAGTTCCTCGCAGAATTTAGAGAAAACCGATAACTAACCGCAACGAAAATGGAACGTAATATCCATGTTTCTATTGGCTGTTAAAAAATCTTTGCTTTTTAGTAGAAAACATATCGCTCGCCGTACCATATCGCTCGACTACAAACGAGTGGGTGAGGGAGGGCACTCGTTTCGGTCGAGTGATGTAAAAAATATGGAAAGTCAAATAAATGTCGAACGAAAATCAGTAGAAACCAAGCGCTCGACGCCAGTCGCAGGATTCAAAAATAGGGCCCCTGATGCACTAGAGTTGAGATCGAGATTGTCAAAACATGTCAGACACATTAGCATTTGGAGTCCATTTAACTACGGTGGTACCTATCCAAATAAGTGTAAATGATTAACAGAAAATATTTTTCTGTTTAAGTACTGTTGTATTTGAATGAAAGGTAAGTAACGACTTTCAGTAATTTATTAATTATTAATAAAAGTTGTATAATAATATAGTGCGGTAGGTACCTAAGCTTATTAGTACCTACCTCACAATTTAATCTGTGGCTAGGCTCTACAACCATGAGGAGCCACGTGGCAGAGATGATGGTCTCGCTGGCGAAATAAAATATGGTCATCCAGGTGAATAATTCAGGAACTGAAAAAAAAACATTTAAGTAAGTATTGTTAAAACACAATTTTATTTTATTTTATTTTTATTTTATTTTCATTGGAAAACATACAGTATTTATAACTAATAGCATAACTAAATATGACACAAATATACTCATTTAATTTGTTTTCGCATATAAACACCAAGTTAGCTTATTTGTATTCACAAAGTATAGATTTTAAAATACATGTTTGGATCGGAAGAAAGTAGTTAAGAAAAAATATGCTATTATACTTAAAAAAAAACTGAAATCGGTAACAAAATAAAAGAGGAAATCTTAAGAAACCACATCAAACCATTTCTTACTCAAAACATTTCTAAATTGTTCCGGTTTAGAGTTAAAAATGTACAGATATGTCAACCATTCTATTAAAAGTAACAGCTGATCGGATAAAAAACGAGTTTTTTCTGTAGTTGGTAGCACAATACGGAACACTAAGGTTGTTGATGTGTCTACTATTTCTGTTTGGAACTTTGAAATTTATTAGTGATAGAAGATGCGGGGAATCAATAAGAGATTGTGATAATTTTGCAAGTGTAACGACATCGGCAATTTTTCGTCGCTCAACGAGAGGTAAAATATGATGTTTTTTGCATCTCTCAAAATAGTCTTTCTCATAACCTTTACACTTAAATTGCAAGTATCTTAAAAACTTACGTTGAATAGTCTCCAACCTGTTTATATAGACCCCATACTGTGGGTTCCAAATCTATGAGCAATACTCGAGATGGCCACGCACTAGTGAGCAAAACAATACTTTGGCGATTTTGGCACTGGAAAACTGAGAGCAGGATCTAATAATGAAACCGAGAGACCGATTGGCTTTTTTGGCTATATGATCGATGTGCTTTTCATATGTCAATTTAGTGTCATGAATGACACCAAGGTCTCGAATTATTATGTCGTGTCGTAAGACTTAGAAACTGTTTACTAGCTGCTAGTTTGTAAAGTATGTTAGCAACATACTAACTAGTTAGAGGTACAAGTTTAAGTATAAAGTACTTACAAAATTATTATACTCAAAGGCTTCAGTCATACTAACATCATTAGAAACTGTTGAGTCATGAGACTTGAGTCATACTAACTCGAATCCGGTAGAGAAACGATTGCACATTTTACAACTGTTACTTACACTCAGACGTCTAATCTTAAGAAATTACCCAAAAGCATTTTTACTTAGATGACTTAATGATATTTTGATTTGATATGTAGGTAGGTATTATTGTTTTCAATAGGTAACTTACTGAGAGATTGCGTAAGGCAATAAGGGTACAGCACTAGGGTCCAGCAAGACAGCCACAGTAAAGTCATTATGGTGAAGCCAAACGCTTCATTAATTTTCTCCACCACTTCACAGATGGTCCCGTACATCGCGAAGAGAGTGTGAATAATTTCGTCAGTCGAATTGTGTTCATCTAAAACGAAAGAAGTATCAAGTATAGTATCTGGTGCAGTCCAGTTAGGTAAGTCCAACTTCGAGAAAGAGGATCTCTCGTCGAATCCACCTCGAATGGGCAGCATTCGAGAAGCCTCGAAACATCTTCGCGTCTGACTCACCCCAGTGTCTCAAGACGAAAGTCTATGACCTGTGTGAGTTGCCAGTGATGACTTACGGCAGTGAAACGTGGTCGCTAACTATAGGCTCAAGGTCACCCAGCGTACAATGGATGGAGAGAGCAATGCTCGACGTTTCCCTGCATGATCGAAACAGAAATGAGGAGATCCGTAGGAGAACTAAAGTAACCGACATCGCTCGAAGGATTGCTTAGCTGAAGTAGGCGGCAGTGGGTGGGACACATAGCGAGAAGAACCCATGGCCGTTAGGGCGGAAAGGTTCTGAAAAGGCGACCGCGCACCGGACGACGCGACACTCCGTGGGTAGGCCCCCGACAAGGTGGACCGACGATCTGGTGAAGGTAGCGGGAGGCCGTTGATGCAGCGCAGGACCGATCGTCGTGGTGATCCTTGGGGGAGGCCTATACCCAGCAGTGGGTGCGTGCGGCTGACATGATGATCAATATAGAAAAATGAGATTGTTAGATCTATTAATAAGATTTTAAAAAATGCGGAAGTAAGTTTGTTTGTTTATTATTACTCAAATAATGATTACACGTTGTCAGGGTATCAGAAAAGGACGTAATTACCTTTCATCCATTAAAAACGTCGGTACTGTCTGTCCTCGGGGACAGACAATACCGACGTTTTTAATGGATGGACAGTTATTTTTGTATTCCTCGGGGAATACAAAAATAACTGTCCATCCACGCAGACGAAGACGAGGGCGGCCATTAGTTTCGATTATACCTAATTCTGATAAGTATATAATTATTATGACTTAACTTCTATTTTTTTGTATAGCAAAGTTTCATCTAATACTATTATGTATTCTGTGATCTAATGAGGATTTGATGTTGGGGTCTTCATACAAAAAATCGCTTGATTTCCTACACTAATATCCCAACCCCAGTGTAGTATAGTACCCCTTTCCCATTTTCTTTTCATAAAGGACTTGCTTTAAATTAGTTTAAATAGCAGACCGAATGTGCTTTGCTTACCCAACATAGTTTTTTCTTTCTCCTTCTCAGTTTCTTCATGGACAATTAATTGTGAAAGCCGATTATTAACTAGTCGTAGGACTGATTTGACTTCTGAAGTGACGAACATGAACTGCAGTAATGTGAACACGGTCATCAATTGATAAATATCAATTGCGCAGTGTTGTAATAGGGCTTCGGCTAAAAAATATGGCATTACATATAAAATTCATTAATTATGATTTTTAAAATCAGATATCTACGTCTCTTGAATAGACTGTAATCTACTCACGTAGAAGATTTCCGAATGACAAAAACCATTTATTCAACGCACCAATACCCAACATAAAGATGATGTAAATCAATATCAATATGATAGTCTTACGAGAAATCTTGAGTAAACTCCTTTTTATTTGGCTGGTCTGGAATGAAAGTTGGGTCATTACCTATTATATCTTTACTAATATCATACCATTATATAATTATATCTTTACTGATATATAAGGTTGGTGCATGGTAGGGCTTATTTCAAGTCCGCCAAGTCAATGATTGTGTTCCGGCAGTGACGAGGATTCCGGGTGTAGTGCGCTTCACCTTCGGCTTTATGGTCACTTAACATCATGTGAGGTGAAGGCCAAGTACTATCCCGTTGTGCATAAAATAATAATAAAAATAATATCATACCATTGTGCAATAGAGAGAGCCATATAGGAGAATTGTAAGGTAAAAGATATCGCTTGAAGGATTGCTCAGCCGGAGTAGCAATGGGCGGGACCACAGACCATACAACAAGTACTCAGGCGGGACACATAGCGAGAAGAACCAATAGCCGTTTGGGAAAAAATCTGGAATGGGGTTTTGGAAGAAAACGCGCCCCGCGGCCCCGAAAAGACAAGGTGCAAATTCGCAAGAATTGATGTAAATACTTATTTAAAACACAGCTTTTTAATCACTTATTCTAAACAGTTACCTACCTTTTGGATTCTGTTTAAACCGATAGTGATCGACTTAAGTCTTCTCAGAGAGGTGTAGCCCATTAAGGTAGGAACTACCATAATTAACAAATTGCCACACATCCCTAACACTACCTCAGTGACCGGCAGGAGTAGGACATGTATATGTGGTGGCATTTTCCTTTGTATCAATGCGATGCCAATCATATATGATAGTGCTGTGAATAAATTAAAGATCCTACAATCTCAGCCATATATTAAGTTGTTTTTTTTAATATTTTTTAGGAATGTTTTCATTTCTAAGTAACTATAAGCTTTAGGTGATGCTCTAGCAAGAAGAGCTTTCGTTTCCTGTAAAATACGAATTGTTGGAAATCGAGGTCCTGATAAAAACACAAGATTATAGAGGCAGTTGGAAGATTTAACTACCTCTACTTCTAACTTTCAGATTTAGTTAGGTACTTTAGTGATTGAAATTAAAAAACCTTGAAATGTTCTGATTAGGCATATTTTTAGTGGAGTCCCTCAAGGTATGCATTGATCTTACCAAGCACAGTAGAGAAAACATAGTTAATAACCCCCAGGTTATTAGAGGTGCGCATTGTCCACCCATCCTTGTGCTTCCTGAACCTCACAGGTGCCACCCCCAGAATCTGACACACTCTGAGGACCACGTACAACGCTCCTGATACCACGCACTCATCTTGATCATCAACCACAGACAGCGGGCTTTGGAAATTGTTTGCCATTGTGCAGATAAATTATTCTTTGCTGGATCTGTAATACTGGGATAGAAATATTGAAACACAATAGGGATGTTGACTAATGAATAAAAAAACGAAATACTAATAAAAATCGTAAACACATTAAACTTTTAGAGTAGCTTGTATACCTCTTGGTTTTATATATTGCATATTATTTGTTTTATGACCCTTCAAAGTTGGGTGGACAAGTCCATTTAAAATGTATAAAATTTATTAAAATAAATGATACCTTTAATTAGTCCGTAAAATGTATAGCAAATTTGTCGAAGAAACCATTTTGATAAACACAATATTTAATATAGCTGCTGAACAAATTTCCTATGCGTTGCATACAAACTTGCACGGCGTGATGTCATAACTTGCAAGAGCGTTTTTGATCGAGTCCATTTGTGCGCATTTCACACTGTGATATCTCGGGCAGTTTTCATGCTAGCGAATTAATTCTTTTACCAATGTTTCTTTTTTTGAGAGGTAATTTATGTAACATAAAATAAAATAAATAGTCAACATCCCTATTAAGCAATAACTTCCACGCAATAAATGGCAAATTATTATACAAGAAATATCCACCCACAAATTAATGCACATGCAAATACCTACCTGCAAACACACCGACAACAACACATCTTGGCCTTATACCTACCACCCTTTTTTTTTTTTTTTTTTTTTTTTTTTTTAAACCACCTTTACTCGTTTCGTCCCTACTCTGAGCATCATTAAGGGTTTCCTAGGATGACGGTGCCGTCATATTACGGCCGTAATTTAGCGGCGTAGAACGCCGTCTATGTGAACGGTGAATAAATGTCTTGGCGGGCGGTGTCGCCATATTGTTTACATTCAACGCCGCTATATTACGGCCGTAATATGACGGCACCGCTATTCTAGGAAACTAGCTTTAGGAGCTGTTAGGCCGTGAAATTACAAGCACCAAATAACCAAATAATGGTCTTCTTTAAGGTAACGCCTGATTCCTTGACTATCTGGCATGATTATGAAGTTCCTTTAGGCTGCCTACCCAAACTTGGTAACTTTCAGTAGCTCTATCTCTTCGTAGAGCGCTCAGAAAAATGAGTTACGCCCCCTCTATTGGACGGTGACATTTTGTTAGAAAAGTTCTTAACGCTAGAGGGTGCTTAACATTATACAGCTACTAAGAACGGTTGAGAATAGGTACTGCTCAGCAAAGACCAGTTTACCGATGCCGAAGATTGCGGTCAAAGTCGAGAGTTGTCTTCTTGTCCAGGTTATGAAAAATGATTTTTAGGTACGGGTATAGGTAGAGCTTGGGTGAAATGCATTGCCAGTTTGCCAGGCGGACCAATGAAGCTTTTAACGTTACCGTAAGATTCAGACATAAACAGCATGTTAAGAACTTAAAATACAAAGAACACAGCTCGTGTTATTACAAAAGATTTTTAAACACTATTTAACTAAACACCTGTAAAAGTTAAGCTGTCTCTTTCAAACAATACTGTCAAAAAAGTGACAGCATCACATGTGTTTAATTAAACAGTGTTTAAAAATCTTTGTAATAACACGGGTTATTTCTAAACGATATTTATATTACCTGTTCATTTAGTTACCACCGATTTACTTAAGTACTTACCTATCAAAAACTCAGAATTAAATACATTACTTACGTTCAAAAAATTATGTATCCTTGTTAATCTTAATGATGTTATTATTTACTTAAAGTTGCTTTCGTTGAACAAAGAAGGTAGGTATAATGTAAACAAGAATTACGTTAATTTCACAGGTCGCTAATTTAAATATAATCGACGCGCGGTAAATAAACGTACCTAATATTTATTTTGTCATCAGGGGATAGGAGTATCCCGGCTAAAGTGGGCATACATTATTAAAAACTACTTTCTTGTTTGACGAATTTTTTTAAAGATCTGCGTACTATGTAAAGGTAGGTATATTGTACGAGGGTGGATTGATAAGCCCATGACTTTGTAATGAAGAAACACTTTTATTCGGAATATGTTGTTGTATTTCTCTACATAATCTTATTGTAGCTCTGCGTATTCAGTCCAACGAAGTTCCTACCTACCTCTTTAACCAATTATTTTTTTCTTTCATCGCCTGAAAACTGGTAACTGACCCATTATTATTAGGTACCATATTTTTTGTCCCAAATAAAATAAAATAATTATTATTATTTCAGACGCCACCTTTTGGCTTGATGAAAATCTTTGCCCGCCAAGACATTTATTCATGTTTGGTAGGAGAAATAATCTCAGTGGATTGAATCTAGAGAATAGGAAGGATTCGCATCTTCATTCGATGAGTTTTGATGTCATGAGTGCCGCCGAGAGGGTCGACAGGGTCATAAGAAAAGTTAGAAGTCGCTTGAGCTTTTTGTTTCCAAAAGTACCTAATAATCTTTTGCCGAATTTGAAAAAAATGTAGTGTAAAGATGCCTTAAGGAGTTTCTTTTGAGACAAAAATAAATTATGAAAAATAAGTATTTTTTCTTTTCAAAGTCATGGACTTATCAAACCGCCCTCGTACCTAGATACTTGTCTAATTATTCTGTTTTATGAGAAAAAAACATTATTTATTCGGTATTTCAATGTCCCTGTGCAGGGCAAACTGAGCACGGGCACGGAGCTCGGTGGCGCAGTGGTTTAGCGCCTGGCCCAGCGATTGCGGAAGTTAAGCAACGTTCGCAAGGGTCGGTCATGGGATGGGTGACCAAAAATTTATTATCACGAGCTCCTCCGTGCTTCGGAAAGCACGTTAAGCCGTTGGTCCCGGGTGCATTTGCAGTCGTTAACACCCACCAATCCGCATTGGGCCCGCGTGGTGGGTTATGGCCCGTCCTCCTTACCGACCATAAGGAAGGCCTGTGCCCCAGCAGTGGGGACATCAAAAATGGCTGATGGACATGCAGGGCACAGGTCACGGTGGATGCCCTTAGCCAGAAAAAAAAATGTAAAATGTATCAGTTTTATTTCGAAAAATGTTTTTCATTGTTTTGTGTGCCAGAAAAAAATAATGTAAAGATGTGAATCACAGAACAGTGAAAAACATTTTTGTTTTTCGAATTTCAATCGGTGCCTAGTGAATTAGGTTCTCGGTAGTCTTTTGGATGAATGAAATAAATATTAACTAATTATTTTTTTGCATTTCCCGACCGACGCTGACGGTCCTTGTTACGGGGATACCTACTAAAAAGGAATTAATATTTTGTAAAGGAATAATAAACAACCAGAAATCAACAAGCACACATTTTATTTTCTTTTTAAAACAAACATTACCTACTTGCTACAAAAACGTGTAATAAATCTCCACTTCCAATTAAAATGAAGTCGGTTAACTGTGTAGCTAGGAGGACAAGGTACAGATATAACACTAAACTCTGTGTAATTTTATAATTATACTTTATGGATCTATAGGTCTATAAGAAACTCATATTTTTTTGGATGCAATACCGATGTATAAGACTGTTTGTATCCTAAATAAAATAAAATAAAAATATGACGTAATTAGGTATCAGTATTCATAATAAAAATGCAGTTACAAAATTATACAATTTTCATACCATATAAGTTACTGAAGTATTTTGGTAATTATGAATAGAATTAGATTTGTATTAGTGTTGACCAGTTTTATCGTAGTCTTTGAAACTAGCAATCATCAAAATATATGTCGCCACATTACTGCATTTCTGAAAATCAGGAATAAATATTTTGAATAAATTACGGATTACTTGGACATAGTTATTGTGACTTGGAGCAGGCGAAACTGAAGAGCAACTACACAAGAATGCACTCCAACCTGCCACCCTTGAGGAGTTCGGTGGTGCAGTGGTTTAGCGCCTGGCCCGGCGATTGCGGAGGTTAAGCAACTTTCGCAGGGGTCGGTCATGGGATGGGTGACCAAAAATTTATTCTAGAACTCCTCCGTGCTTCGGTAGGCACGTTAAGCCGTTGGTCCCGGCTGCATTTGCAGTCGTTAACACCCACCAATCCGCATTGGGCCCGCGTGGTAGGTTATGGCCCATTCTCCTTATCCACCCATAAGGAAGGCCTGTGCCCTCAGCAGTGGGGACATTAAGAATGACTAATGGTCAATACGTACTTGCAAAACGCTGACCCTTGAGAGCGTGCTAAGCTTCGTGTTGGATGCAGTGACGTCACTGAGACGGAGACACAGCTGCAGCTTGCCCAGCTGCTCGGCGACGTGCTCGTCGCTGCATTCACATAGCAGCTGTCCCACCTCGCTGCGCGTGCGCAAACGCTGGAAAGGCAGTTGCATTACTAAAAGTTCTTCTTCAAACGTGGAAAGGAATATTTAATTAAAAAAAAAACAAAAAAAACGACTTCAAAAAACCTTAAAATAAAACAAAAACATCTTCAAAATTAAATACTTACATCTAAAAAGCAAGAAATAATTTTCTAATCACTAGATAGGTAATAAAATAAAACACGTCTAATGAAGTCGGGTGGGGCTCTTAGAATAAAAAAAGAAGTTGTCCTCCAGCTTTTTAGAAGTATAAATTTAAGTTTGAAGCTGTTTTGTTTTTATTTTCAGGATTTTTGAAGTCGGTTTTTTGTTTTTAAACAATTTTTAACCGACTTCAGCAAAAGGAGGAGATTCTCAATTCGATTGTATGTTTTTTTTTATCGTTGTTCGCGCGTATCTTCGACATTTATGGACCGATTTTGATGATTATTTTTTTGTTCGATTGAGTTTTCTTGCGAGATGGTCCCATTTATTAGAGGCAGGTTTTTTGAAGTCGGTTTTTTTGTTTTTTTTAAACATTTTTTTTCTTTTTTTCTTTTTAGTGTAAGTACCTTCTATAACGGGTGTAACAAGACCCTCAACGAAGCCGAAGCCCACGCATTCCGCCTATCATCACGATCATTTTTGTCTTTTAGGCTATACCTGGGAAACCATAGCTACGAAGTTATTGAAGGTCAAAGTCATTTTTTTTTAATTATTATAAAATCTTAATTTTTTCGTTATTTCCTAATTTTTGTCTACAGAAACATTATCAAAATTATATGTATTTCATAACAAACAATGGCTTCAAAATGTCATCACTCGTATTTCATGAGAACGCACATAAACGTTGCCTTTCAACTCGGCCGCACGCAGCTGTGTAGCATACACTTGCAGGCGCGGTCTGTTGTACGCGTTACATTGCGTGGTAATGTATGCAATGCTTTTTTAACACCAAAAATTAAAATCGTTTCCCAGCAATAATTTTGAACAGAAATGGTCCTGATGATGGGCAAAATACGTAGACCTCGGCTTCGTTGAGGGTCTTGTTACACCTGGTATAAGGTAGTTTTACCTTTTTATGGGTATGTATATTATGTAAATGTAAGTGATGATGTTATGTATTTTTTTATATTTCACACTTTTCCATGGTATAATACCACTAATAACTCAATTTCGTTGTTCCTTCGCAGATCAAATCTAGTCCAAAACGTCCTTGACCATATATAGATGCCTAATTTGTTTAAGATTGTCATAATCCTAGCAATATTTCAATCACTATACAGTTTCTATTTGATTTTGAGGAGTTACCTTGTGTATCGTTAAAATCCAAAATCATATTGGTATCATCACTAAAGTATCCTCTTTCAAACAAAAAAAAGAATCATCTAAATCGGTTCATAAAAAACAAACAAGATATGGTCGATCATCCGTATAAGTTCGTAACGAAAATGTCAGTATTTTCAGGTTTTCCTGTAAAGTACTGAACCGATTTCAGAATTTCAAAAAATGGGACCAACTTTGGGAACAAACCTGGGGCCTAATCGCGCTAATTTTCAACGATAAAACCAAAGCTAAATCGTTACCATTTGAGTTTCGTATACAGAAAAATACTCGCTTTAGTTTTGTTAAAATTCTTGAATACTCTGCCTAAGGAGTCTAGGATTACAATCTGGGACAATTTAAGTGAAAATTATTAAGCTAAACCAAAGATTTTTAGGTAAATATATCCTTAATGACAACGTAACATTTTTGGTTTTATCGTTCAGAATTTAATAACGAAACTACTGACTTTAATAACGAAACCGATCTAATAACGTTTAAATTAATTTAATCGGTTCAGCCGTCTTCGAGTAATCGGTGGACTACATAAAAAACATACATACAGCCGAACAGAGAACCTCCTCCTTTTTAGAAGTCAGTTAATAAAAAAACGTTTAAAAAAGCAAGAAATAATATTCGTATATAATAATAAAAATACGTCTATTAAAGTCGGGTGGGGCTGGAGTATAGATTCCTTTTTTTAAATTCTAAAATCGAATAAAAAAAAAAACAAATATACAGACGAACAGAGAACCTCCTCCTTTTTTGGAAGTCGGTTAAAAAAACATCAAGTTCTAAATAGGGGAAACCATTTAGTTATTGGCCACTTATGCGACCTCAAGATCGAAAATATATCAGTTAAAAATAAATAAAAGTTATGTCATATTGTTTTTTACCGACTTCCAAAAAAGGAGGAGGTTCTCTGTTCGTCTGTATATTTGTGTTTTTTGTATGTCCACCGATTACTCAAAGACGGCTGGACCAATTGAAATGATTCAAACTTTATTATATAAGGTTAGGTAAACTCCCAAGTTGGTCCCATTTTTTAAAATTTGGAAATCGGTTCAGTACTTTTCAAGTTATCTTGAAAAATGCACGAAAATATTACAATTTTGTGTGAACTACCTCGATGATCAGTCGTATAACTTCTTTGTTTATGAACTGAATAAGATAATTATTTTTTCGTTGGAAAAGGGATATCTTAAGTGTAGTTCTTTAACCGACTTAAAAAAGGAGGTTCTCAGTTTGACCCGTACGTATGTATGTTTCTCCGCGAATAACTCACGTTTGGCTGAGCCGATTTTTCTATGTATATAAAATACCAACACTACCTAAATACAGAAGGTAAGTAACTAACTAAAAATAAAAAAAATAAAAAAATAGTTTAAAAAAAAATTGACTTCAAAAAACCTACCTCTAAAAAGCAAGAAATAATATTCGTAATAATATAAAAAAACGTCTATTGAAGTCTGGTGGGGCTTTTATAATTAAAAATAAAGGAATGTGTACTCTAGCCCCACCCGACTTCAATAGACGTGTTTTTATTATTACGAATATTATTTCTTGCTTTTTGAAACTCGACTGAAAACTGAAACTGATACCTATGCGTATCTAATTATTTGAATATGATTTCTTGCTTTTAGAGGTAAGTATTTAAGTTTCTTAATAATCTTATTTTATTTTTAGGTTTTTTGAAGGAGGTTTTCTTTTCTTTTTTTAAGGTTTTTTACTTTCTAAGAACTTTTAGTGTGTCCCACGTATTGGTCTATTATTTGTCAATTTATTTTTGCTTTTCTGTATGTCTTCATTTCATTTGTTAGATGTATCTGCGTAGGTATTTGTGTAAAGGTGTAGGTGGGTATTTGCGTATTTGCACGATTGGCAGCGCACAGATAATATGGCATATGCATTGGTGTAAGAATTTCTGTTTTTGTGCACTGTATATCAGTGTATCTATTTGTTATTTTAATGTATTAATTGTTAGTTTCCAAAATGTGTGTCTCAGTAAAAGTGTTTTCTTTCAATCTGTCTTTACCTCCCGATAAAATCCATGATAAGTTTCCATCATAACCATCAGCACTAGGAAGTCTAACAAAACCGTATTGGGCCACGTCACTTTTTCGATTAGTCTTCCTTCATTAGCTGTAAATAATTAATTACGGTGATACATATATGTTTTTTTAATCTGTTATTCGCTAATGTATAAATTTCTATGTCTATGGTTTTAATGGTAGGTTCTTACACTTAGAATATATAAAAAAAAATGCAGAAACCACAATGTTTAAGAAGCATATCCCAATTTGTAGTAAAACAGTGAGCCCAAAACAATCGTCCAGTTGTTTTATCATGTCCGGGAATGAGTGGTACATTTCTGTTATATTTTCGAGGGTCTTCTGATCTGCGTCTGACATGTTTTTGTGTTCAATTCCTGCGAAAAGGAAACAACCACGATCTCCGAAATGTCTTTATTGTCTGAGGGCCTAGCCAAAGTAACATTTGCAAATCTTCGTTATCGCTTCGCTTTCGAAACATGTATGACGTAAGGAGGTAAGGTAAGGTGCCCTTGTACTACTCTTCTGTCCATTATTTTTTTCATGTAAAAATTGTGTGTGTACTAAATAAATAAATAAATAAAAATAAGGTTTCGTTAACAATCTAATTTTAAAACGTCAAATCCATACATGTTTCGAAGCGAAGCGATAACGAAAATTTGCAAATGTTACTTTGGCTAGGGGGGCAGGTCTCTAGAATTCATTGGGTTAAGGCGAGGCCAGTTCACGCAATTTACTCTTTCACTATGTCTTTAGAATAAGGTTGAATATTGCATAACTTTAATTGACGCTTCGTCAGAAATTTGACGAATTTTAGTACATTTTTATTGATTTCTGAAATACTGGATCATTTATTAAAAATGTACTCGGTTATTGTGTTAGATCGATAAAAAGCTATCCTTTTTTGCATAAAAAATCATTTCACTGTCGTTGAAAATTACGAAATCTGACGATTTGAAATTTAGTTTTATATGTTTTTATGGTGTTATTCAGGATTTTTTTACAGAGTTACCATGCCATTTTTCAATATTCTGTTCGGTTAATTTGCTTCTTTATTTCTTTTTCAGTCTACAGTAATTTTTGTGAAGTAGAATTTTACATCAGTTCTTCACATTGGAAGTTCAAAAATCAGACTTTTCATCAGATCGTGAACTGGCCTCGCCTTAAAACTAAATTTAATTTAGCGGCGTTTGTAGACGGCTAGAGTCTGGCCCACAGAACATAGTTTTTTTTGTTCTGTGGTCTGGCCAGCAGCGAGCCGTGTCCTCTACATGGTGGCGCTACTTTACCAGATAAATTAATATGTTATTGGAAACTGACCCTTAAAATAAGGCCTAAAATTAGTTCATTTTTCAACCACGAGCCAGCTTTCATTTGTCAGACTCTACATGCCCCACAAAATTATTAGCACTTACTGGATTTGTTAGACAAATATATCGAATGCAGACGATCGTTCAAGAGGATGAGTGCAGAATGGACTTCCGCAGTAACGCAAATAAACTGCAAAGTCAACGCATATATCTTGAATGCAGTATATTGCGTACACAATGAGTGACAGGAAATTAACACTGTAATAAGCAAAAAATTACATATTCCAAGGTGTCCAATTAACGAAATATTTTGTTGTGGTTGCTGCACGATTTCTAAAAGCATACTCGATGCGGCCTATTCTGTTGTCCCCCACTTTAGTCCCCCACTGGGCGGTATCGGGAAAGAGTATGGAAAAATAAACGTTTTTTCCCGTTATCTCTCGATGAGGACAAAAGAGGGGGAACGATCGGAATAGGCACACTATGCAGCCTGCTATCGTGACAGCAGTGTGTCACCCACCGATTGAACCAAAATTTCTCAAGCCAAGTGTTCTTGACAAATTATTAACTAGAAAATGGACGAGAAACGCATATAAAGTTAGTCCCCACATCATCAAGGTGCTAGGTAGTTTTGCTTTCTTTGATTGTAATTTTACGTGAAAAGCTGTTTTGATCTGTAACAAAATATTTTAGGGTTTTAAATTTTGAACAAAAAAATTAAAAATCTAATTCTATTTCCTTGGCAAATTAAATGTTAATCATTTGGTTCCCGCAGTGGGGTGGTTCCACTCATGATTACAAGCTACTTTTACTATGGGGCCAACTCTGATATCGTGAAAAAAATCTGCTGTTCTACAATAGCGCAATTTACCTACCTACTCGACCTTAATGTATGGAACAACTGATTTTTTTTCGTTATATCAGAGTTGGCCCCTTAGTACAAGTTGCTTGTAATCATGAGTGGAACCACCCCACTGCGGGAACCATGATGAAAATTCCACGATGTATAAAATTATGTAGAAATATTGTATTTAATACTTAACATGGATTAAGTACTATTCGATGGTATAGTCTCTTACCTCTTGAACAGTATTCAAACATTTGATGATTCCCTTCGACCTGGATTTGGCGCAGTAAACACATATCAGTGCAGTCGACTCAACGCCAACGATGATGGCCGCACATAAGCTCACCAGGATACGAGGCATGCTAAAAATTCGGTTCTTGCCTACGTCGGCGTGTAAAAAGTGGATCCCAAGATAGTTGGTTAAGGCTGAAAACAGATAAGTATTTAGTACTCTCTGGACCGTGAATGGGGCGAAGCGTCAGGCATCGGGACTCGGTTGCACGCGGCTTGACACACCATTGCCGAACAAAGTGATACATTTTATTTCGGCACACCATCAGCTGTAGGTATAACCTTTTAATCTACATGGCGTAAAAAGGCCTTCAACGCAGCCAAAGTCTACGTATTTTGCCCATCATCAGGGCCATTTCTGTTCAAAATTATTGCTGGGTAAACAACCACGCAATGTAACGCGTGCATCAGACCGCGCCTGCGAGTGCGTGCTACACAGCCGCGCGCGGCCGAGTTGAAAGACAGCTGCGATACATTGAGTCATGTGAGGTTTTGAAGCCATCGTTTGTTACGAAATACTTAAATTTAATATTTCTTTGGACTGCTACTACTTTGACCTACATACCTATAAAATTAGTTTTCAAAAAAATCTTGAAAAAAACTTTTTGATTTTAATCTTCAATAACTTCATAGCTATTGATTTCCCAGGTACAGTCTAAAAGACAAAAATGATCCTGATGATGGGCGAATTGCGTAGACTTCGGCTTCGTTGAGGGTATTTTTACACCCTTTATGTTTAAGTATCTACAAATAAATGGTTTGTATTGCTAGAGGTAGATCAATCAATACAACGTTATATTATTAATCAAAATGTGTACTTTAACTAATATCCCCAATCAAAACCTAATAAAAGTTTAAGAATTATTTTCTGACCTGTAATAACGACTATGACGTAGTGCATTGCGGCTTGTGTAGCAGACACGCTGATGCGCCACTTGTTGCGTTGTTTACGGAACTGCAGAGGCGCAACCCCCATCACCTGCGAGAGGCGCAACGCCCAGTAGGTCGCACCGGCCACTGCGCACTCGCTGTGCTGGCTCCACGCACTCCGACGACGCATTGCACGGGAGTGATCACGGGACACTTACAACGAACGGGAGAAATAACTTTTTAATTAATATACCTACCTACCTAACTGCTTATAAGTATGTTTTTTTTAATTAAAACCTAACGATAATTCTTTTCTTTTGCTTTAAATCTGCCTGCTGTTTACGGAATTGTATAGGCGCAACCCCAACCACCTGCGAGATGCGCAGCACCCAGTACGTCGCACTCGCACCTAGAGTTACCAGGACCAAAATTCGGAAATCCGGTCGCAAAAGCTTGAAACTTTTTGGAAAAAAGTCCGGTCTTTAATTCAAATTAAAAAAATGTACGCCATTTACAATGCACAACGTATATTATTATCTGCTGGCAATAGATTTATCTTATTTTTTATGACAAATTTAACACAAGTGGGTGGTTTCTTATAAGAAAATTATGGGCATCTTTCAGGAAACCACCCACTCATAGAGCCTATAGTCGCGGCGTGCGAAACGCGCCGCGCGCTCCCAGCTGTGCGGCGATGATGGTTTAGACAAAATCATAACAATCAATGATGGTGTAGGTAATGTTTGACCAAGCATGATTGAAAATCCGGTCTCGAATGAAATCCGGGCGGAGTCCGGTCTGAGCTCTTAAAATCCGGTCAAGACCGGATTTATCCGGTCAGATGGTAACCCTACTCGCACCGGCCACTGCGCACTCGCTGTGCTGACTCCACGCACTCCGACGCATTGCACGGGACACTTACAGGTTAAAGGAACGGGAGAAAAAACCTCTTTATTGCTCTAACTGCTTATACAAGGTGTTTGGTAAAAGCCTTATAAAGCCGAATTATGGTAGATAGGGACCATAAAACTGAACAATTTTTACTATGGGATGGGACCAACTCTGAAATCGCGAAAAAAAATCAGCTGTTTCATACATTTTATATTTTCGTTAATTATTTTTTGTCCTACCTAACTGCTTTCTGCTGGCTCCGAGCACTCCGACGCATTGCTCAGGAAACTTACAGGTTAAGGAGCGGGAGAAATAACTTCTTTATTAATTTAACTAACTGCATATTATACTTAATCATATTTTTTTTAAACATCCGATTTATATCGCGTGATATAGCATTTTATCGACACTCAACTGTCAAATTCTTTTGTCTTTTTGACAGTTGAACGTGATAAAACGCTATATCACGCGATATAAATCGGTCATGCTAGGCAGGCAGCACCGCTCTCTAGGAATCCGCGCCGTATTGTTTACATAGACAACGTTCTACGCCGCTAAATTACGGCCGTTATATGAGGGCACGTCGGCGGTGTCATCCTAGGAAACCTAGCTTCACAGAATAATGGGAGAAAACTCGATCATTCTGCATCCCCACCACCTATAAGATGCGCAGCGCCCAGACGTCGCACGCATACCCATAACCTAATTATGTATTACTTATTTATTATTTAAAAATTCAAAGAAGCTATGGTACTCCAGAAATTCAGTAACAATGCTAGAATTCAGTACCTACTCTTACCTGTAGAGTTATTTAGTCTAGGCAAAATATTATTCCAGACTATTTAGTCTAGACAGTCATGCACACTTCGCAGGCACATGGAAGTGCCGAATACTATTCGTAAATCTACACCGCTTCTCCTATTAAAAGAAATGCAGTAATGTACAACAAAAACATTAATAATTTACTTACTTACTGTTTATTTAAGAAACATTAAAATTCTCCACCAGCAACAGTAATTTTGTCAGTAAATGACAACAGTATAGTTGTGAACAAAACCTTTCCCCAGTTAAACTTGTTGAGTTCATCAAAACATTATCTACCATCAAATAATTATATTTGTTCATTCTACTAATCATCGATCACCACCGCCATTAATGTTATTTTTTGGGTAGTATTTAATCGGCTAACAATAAATTCCCATTTTGGGTATCAACATTACTGAATATAGCGTAGGTAAGGTACTGAAATACTAAGTAGGCGACGGACTGAGGGCGACTACAGATATTGAAAATGGGTGACTCTAAAATACAAATTGAGTAACTAGTTATTCAGAACGGGCGACCAAAATACTATTTGGGATTTTAATTAAAAAATGTGACTATTATCCTAATAGAGATGACAAAAATTTGGCATATTATTTTATTTAAAAAAGGTTAAATAGTATCTGAATATATAATATTATCTTGATAATAGTAACATTTTTAAATTAAATAATATGCCAAATTTTTGTCATCTCTATTAGGATAATAGTCACATTAAATAGTTGCCCATTCAGTATTTTTGTCACTCATTTAGAATTTTCACTGCTAACTTAAATTATTTATCTCCTACATGTAGTCACCCGTTTTATGTTTTTTTGTAATCCACAGTTTGTCGCCCGTTTAGTTATTTTGTCGCCCAAAAAATAAACCGCTGACAAAAAAAACAGTTATTTGAATATTAGACATTATTATGAGGAAATACAACATAACTTGAATATCCATTGGTCGATCAATAGCACATAGGATATTAATAATTATTATTATTGCTGCGACTAATTTATTTGAATAAAATAATTTATCGGTTTAGCAATAAAATTTTACCAGCACAATTTGTCTCAGAAGATTAAAACTTATTTTGATCTGGATGATTCCATGGAAAATTGCAATAAAATTGAATGTCTTACAATAAGTACTGTAAAAATACTACTGTTGCTGGAATTGCACTTCTCATACATATTCTTGACATTTGGGTCTTCCCAAGCAAGATGTAATTGGCATTTTCTGTGACCTTTCTAAGGCATTCGATTGCGTAGATCACAAAACACTATTAAAGAAGCTAGAACATTATGGTGTCTCTGATAAATCAGTTAGTCCTATGAAATCGTATTTGTACAATAGAAGTCAGAAAGTAGTGATTAATAGAACTGAATCTACTGGAGCCCCCACCACTATGGGTGTGCCACAGGGATCAATATTGGGTTCATTGCTGTTTCTGATTTATATAAATGACCTTCCCAACTACGAGAATAATTTATGTGAGACAGTACTATTTGTGGATGATACTTCTTTAGTTTTCAAAGTAAACAGAGGTAATAAGTGTATTGTTATTTAAAAAATCATATAATTTATTCTGTAGGTATGTCTGTACTGTATGAGTCTACTGCTCTGACAGCTGGAATTGAATTATTATCACCAAGTACGTTGCTACGCTGCCAATAATCTGAAATAAAAATCATTACATTATTTTATACTTTACACCAAATTTCCCATGTATGTGGCCCTAGCAGGGACAAACAAGAAGAATGATCTACAGCCCATATAAAATAATAAAAAAAAACTTAATTTTGGACAGGCTAAGTGCGTGTCGGGCCACGCGCAGTAAAGGACTCCGTTGTTACCTTATTTACACTATTGGCTATCTGTTTCACACAATTAACAGCTATAAATAAATAACTAAGTATAATAGGTACCTTCCAGCCTCACTTTACATGTAGGGAGGTATAAGGTACGTGTATACTATACACTACACATATATATTTTTTAAGATTTTATTCTACCACTTTTTCGGCGTAATTAATACTTATATACACATTCATGCCAAATAACATCTTTGTAGTATCTAATAAGGGCCTCTGGGCTAAGGCTCGAACGGACAAACAGACGGTAGACGGACATGGCGAAACTATAAGGGTTTCTTGTTCCTTTGACTACGGAACCCTAAAAAAATCCTTTTCTGTTGGGCTCGGGAAACTACCATTCTTCTTTCTGGTGACATTTACCTACCGAAGCAACGAGAGACCGCGTCAACGTACAGACTCCGAGCGGAGAGTATGACACCGTGTTCAATGAGAGGTATGTAGAGAACTTCTGAAGCTCTTTGCATACTACGCCATCCGTGGATTTGAGCAGCATACAACTTATCGCCAAATTAGTGCGTTCGACCTGAAAATACAGAAGAAAATTGATGTTCTGTAAATTTCCACGGGAAGTAGAAAATATTCAGACTGGCAGAAGCTAAGTTTATAACTAATATTTGTTTTTCATGCCATGGTGTATTGGTAAAATGTTAATTTCATTTAAACTTTTACCTCGAGTTGCATCCTGTAACTGGGCTCTGCTATTATCACGGTACAAGCGAAGTGGAACGCACACCACAACACCTGCAAGCCAGCTGTCAAATCCAGCCCATTTCTGGAAGCTTGTAAGAAATAGGTATCATTAAATCTTTCTTGAAGCTGAAGTTACGCCACAAATAGTTCATTTACAATATAATGGTATTAATGGTGCCATTGGATTCAAATTTTTCAAAGTTCCTTTCGCTATTTCCGCCACGCAGTAACATCGCTTGCTAGAGTTATGAAGATGACCGATGATGCAGCCGAGTGTTATTTCAATTAAATTTTGATGTTTCTATGTGGACTGTGTAGGATTTTTTTCTCTGACTTCAGGGGGGGCTATTACGAAAAGTTTAATGCGATACACGCAGCTGCGTCCGTGCTTCGTGCTAATTTTTTCCTATTACAAAGCACTTGCGTATGCGATATCGCAAAGTGATTGCGTAAGTTTGACAGTTTTTCTCTAGCGTATCCGACATCATTCGTTCAATAGTCTTTGAACTACGCTAGTCAAATTAAAAATGTGTTAAATAGCCACAACCGACGAACTGCAGACGTCTACCGTGACCAAGTAACTGCGTTATGCAATTGCATACGTTATTTTCGTAATAGGCCCCCAGTAAGCCGGTCGTCGCCGATCGGTACTCCCGCTCTTGCTAAAGAAAGAGCGGCAAAAAAAGATAAGAGATTGGAGCTATCGAAAAATGCGAAGCCGGGTCATTCCTTAAACCACGTACATACAAGTAATGTGAACAATAAGGTTGTACGGTGTGATGACCAGGTGCAGGAGGAATGAAAGCAGCAGTAGCAGCACCGCGGGGCCGTGACAGCCGTCCATCTGTCTCACCACCTGGCACACTTGCGTGTACGTTGAAGCGAGACGGCGAATGGTCTCACTGACTAACTTTGGAGGTGGGCTTACTATGAATTCTGTTGACACACAGAACAAAGTACCGTTACCGGAAACCGTAAAACTGGCATTACGCAAACACATTGGAAATATTTTTAACGACATTATTGCACAGAATGTCGTTATTTCAATAATAATTAAAGATATATATACTTACTTACTTAGGTACCTATTTTATTTTACCTGATCCAAAATTATTCGAAGCCAACGAATCGATAATTAAATTCAAAGATTGCGTTGATACTGTTTTGGTTGGATAATTGGATATCATTTTATCGTACGATAGATCTGAAAATAAGCCATTTTTCAGTAATGTTTCCAGCACTCACTATCCCGCTGTCTATGACGTCATCACGGGTTCATTTATGTCAAATTCACTACGGATTATGCGAGGTTAAATCCTCTTCAAAAGACTTACGGTTCATATTCAGATAATGTGACAGATCGATGATCGAGTTGCTTATAGCTCTCAAAACTTTGGCGACCTCCAGGGCACTTAAGACGAATTGCAACTCCAATAGAAATAGAAGGACGTACGCGTAATAATATGAGGAGTAGAGACACGCCACTGTGACTAAAAAAAAGAACGAAGTTTTTTACACATTCAAACTTTATATACACAGAAAGTTACAGAAATCTGTATCCTATAGTAGGACCTATACCTACTATAGCACAACAAACTATCTAACAAAGAGTTTACGAAATATCGGATCGTACGTAGATTAATAATTACTGTCATCTCAACGCTTCGAATGTCAACTTCAAGTGACTATATGCTAGAAACAAAAATCAACTAACATTCTTTATAGAGGATGTACTTTTAGTTAATGTAGCAGATGGTAGGACAATATAGAAATTAATAATACTTACACTCTCTGTTAGAGATCAAAACATCTTTTACAAAGACACAGTAATCCGTTGTTAGCAAGCTAATAGCGAAGACGAGGAACATAATTACGCCAGCGCTGGTCCTCCATCCATTTGGTGACATGCTGTAAGCAGCTATGTTCATCTACGAAGTAAAATCTGGGATTCAGATTCATTGCTTCACACGAAACACGGTACACAGATTGTTAAAATACTTAGAAATAATAAGTCATGTTTCACTAAATTAGTATGCGAATGTTATAAAACACCACTATTGATTGGGTGGAATATTTTAAATCAACAACGATAACAGATACTACAATTCTTCTTATTGTCCGTGAAACATGGTAAAAGTAATGTAATCAGCTCATAAAGCAAAAAGAGTTTTGAAAGCGAAACACCAATTATTTTTAAGTGCCAGTTTCATAATAAGCCACACCCGAGACAGGTAGTGCCACCATAGACCTAAGCCGATTTCGTAATTTGCCTTGTTATAAAAGTGATCCAACTTCATGGATTCTTTTAACCCCTACTTTTTGTATCCTGCTTAAAAGGTACCTAGCCTCATAAGTCTAGTTTCTATTATATTAATTTCAGCCAGTTTCTTGTAGGCTCTTCATACCTTTTGTATCATGTTTAAACACAATATACTCTCCCTCAATCTCCTCGGAGCGCCATATGCTGCGACACTCCCTGTCAGTAAAACAATGATGTAATCACTGATCCACACGTACTTCCTCGTGGGAGAACGGACTCGAGCTGAATTAGAAGGTACTGCATGCAGGTCAAGTAGCAAACCAGTCAGCGCTGCGATATCTGGGTGAGAAGATCAGGCAGACAACCATTAGGTACCTACCCCAGAATACATAATAGTAAGTAGGTACATAATTAGGTACACCAGTAAAAAAGGCTCTTCAGATTTAGGGCCCTAGTTTCACAGGTTCTGTTGAAGTTCGTTCATGCAGATTTAAATTAAACCAGCGATACTGAGTCCTATCATTAGAAAATGTGAAACAAGACCTTATAAACTTTGAATAATCTACCTAGCAGAAACAGTCATCTTTTTGGTGAACTGGGATTAAGTATTTTCATGGATTGTAATACACTTCGTGAAGTCTTTGAGAACTTACCGTACCTACGTTAATAGCTTTCTCGATTTTGCCAAACTTGAATCCAAATCATTGATGTGAAGTAGAGGCACTATACCAAAGCTGGTTCAGGGACCGGTACCTACTTATCAACGTCAAGTCAAAAAGATTTGCTATTCTGTCCATTCGAAGAAAATACAACAAGTCGCAATAAATCTACAAATACGGTCTTGTGCATGCATGCTGCATGCTGAGCATGTTCCGTGGTGTCAAAATCATTTTATTTAAGTTTTATCACGTGACTTTCATTTTAGGACATACACAACACATAGGCTTCATCTCATTTGGGTCAGTTGGATAGTATGAGCACCAGTGCTATTCACCGAGCCCACGATGCTATTCTATGTTTTAGCTATTGGAGATAAAGACTAAAGTGGTTTGCGGGTGAAACTGTGTCTTTATTAGGATGCCAGTGAATCTCTCGCCAGATGCTGTTCTACCGACCGCTGCCATTTTCGTTTTCTGCTGCATTCAATAACGACTTACTCATAACAGTAGCAGCAATGAAGCTAGCGGAGCACAGAGTTGGTGATAATCTGACATTCCATCTTTGGCCTCTCTTCTTGAAGACCAGTGGTCCGATTCCCACCAGCTGTGATATTCGAAGCACCAGACCCAAGGCACCGGATATTGAGCATTCTGATGAGGATGAGTATCTTCTGGTGACTTTTATCATTCTTTGTTGATTTTTAACTACCTATTTTGATTAAAAAATGTTGATTTGATAAAGCCAGAAATAAAATGTCAGTCAAATGGAGTCCAAATGTTTCATAAACATTGTTAATGCTATCGTTACAAACATAAAATTCGAAATGTTTTTAATATCAAAGTAAAGTGCTACAATAATTCTTAGTTTTCAAAATACAGCAGCTGTTTTTTTATTGCAATTATTTCCAAAATTAATGCAGGCGATAACTGAAATCGCTTTTTAAGTCGTTGTAACTACTTGCCTAACAATATTTTGAAATATCTTCAATCCTTCAAAAGATACGATACAGTTTTTTGTCTAGAAGTTATTTCATCAAAAAATGACGACACATTTCCGGGAAAGCTGATATGCCCAAAACAACTTTATCAATACACTTTTCTTGTCTAATGTGACAATAATGTGTTGTTGCTGTACCTTTTTAGGAAATTTAACTTTTAGTGAACACATTAAGACTTATTTGTTTTTAATAAAGGTTTCTATATTAAGTTGGTTTTATCATTAACAGTATATTATCGTGATACCAAAACTAATTTCATCGGTCCTTCCTTACTATCTACCTCTATATTGTACACAGTTACAAACCGGTGACTCTCGGACGTCGGCGTCAGTCCCGAGTTCGATTCCCCGGAGTTAGATCTTACATTTTTAGTATTCGGTTTGGTTAGCGGTAGGGCTTATTAGCCCGTCTAGATAGCTACCACTACCGCCACCTTACTTAAGTCTGACGCCATAACAACGTATCTAACATGGTTGTGCTCCGGCAGTTGAAGGTAAGTAAGATAGCCAGTTCAACAGTGGTTGAAGGACTTCTGGTAAAATGCGCTTTCATCTCTATAGCCTTATCGTCACTATTCATCAGGTGAACAGCCAAGTACCTATGTACTTGCCCGTTGTAGATAAAAAATAGGTTTGACGATAAAAATAAGATAGGTACAAAATTCTGTATAACTAATCACACGGTATCGTAACGTAAACTTATCAAAGTAGAATGGAAATATAAATAAACACAATATTTGTGCGCCAAACCTTTTATTTCAAATAAATTCGACACAACAAAGAAACATTCAATTTATGACTATGTTCAGTAGGTATTTAAAAAAATCGGTAAGTATAATTATTTGAATAATATAATTTTAAAGTTTCCTGTGTACTAGACGCGATTCAGAATATTCTGAATAACTCCTTAAAATATAGTTGGTGTGATGAAAAATATTTTATCTACACTCACAACGTAATGTTCCAAATATGAATTCAAAAAAGGTAATATAAATACGTACTTTATTTTCGTGAATAGGTAAAATAAAAAAAAAACTCATTACGATGCAGTCAGCTGCATCATAAAGTAACTTTTTTCTCATTACGATACAGGGCAAATCCAAGAAGAAGGTAGTGCAGTGATATAAAAAAACAACGATATTTTCTATTATAGGAAATATGACTCATCTCATTTTTTTAATGCCATTTTTAGAGCATTACAAAAAAAGTTTTGAATTTTGATTTCAATTTTTACATTTTGTTATACTGAATTTCGTAGGTGTTTTTTATTCTTGCTTAAAATGTAAAAAAAATTGACTCTGCAAAATTATTTTATATGCAGCTAAGGAAATGACTTATATTACAAGGTAGTGTAGGTACCTACATAGCTAATACAACCAAAGTCTCTCTCTCTTTCTAACGTTGATCTTTTATTTAGTAGGTTCATTCCCAAATGTATGAGTGTAGATAAAGTAGTGTATGAAACTGCACATAACTAGGTATTAAAACACTCGTGTGATACTATTAAAATTTTACCCTCGACCTGCGGCTCGGGTGGATATATAAACGTCTCGTGTAAAATGATGCGTTTTATGCACTTGTTGTACAATCTACTATTATCTACACTCACAACGTAATGTTCCAAATATGAATTCAAAAATGGTAATATAAATACGTACTTTATTTTCGTGAATAGGTAAAATTTAAAAAAAAAACTCATTACGATGCAGTTAGCTGCATCATAAAATAACTTTTTTTCTCATTACGATACAGGGCAAATCCAAGAAGAAGGTAGTGCCGTGATATTAAAAAAGAACAACGATATTTTCCCACATACTTTCCATGATTAAAATGCACTCTATGGTGATCGATGACTTAGGTATTGCGATTAGTATGCAAGAATGCACTCATCTCATTTTTTTTTCTAATGGAATGCGCGCCATTTTTAGAGCATTACAAAAAAGTTTTGAATTTTGATTTCAATTTCTGAATTTCGTAGGTGTTTTTTATTTTTGCTTAAAACTGTGAAAAAAAATTGCCTGCAAAATTATTTTAGATGCAACTAAGGAAATGACTTATTAATTACAAGGTAGGTACATAGCTAATACACCCATAGTCTCTTTCTGTTTTCTAACGTTGATCTTTAATTTAGTAGGTTCAATCCCAAATGTATGAGTGTAGATAAAGTAGTGTATGAAACTGCACATAACTAGGTATTAAAACACTCGTGTGATACTATTAAAAACCTATGTTTTAATACCCCCCATTATGCATCAGTATCATAAACTACTATAATATCATAAAAGTAGTAAATAAAAATATGTTAGACCTGCGCGTGCGCAACCGTTGATCTCTCTCTACCTTGAAGTGTCATACGTGCATTTCATGCGTAAAAAGTTACAGTTAACTCTGCCAAACAGTGGCTTAAAACTAAATGATTATTAATACCAATTGTTTAGTTTTCACTCTTCTCGATCCGTAGTTTGGAACTGAATAATTATTACAAGGTAAGTTGTAACGTTTGCTATTATCTGTAAAGAAAAAAAATAAGGAATTTATTTCATGATATTATGTTGTAATGTATAAAAATGTGAATTGCACAACAAAAGCAAATAGCCACTAGCCTTCCCCACTTGACTCAATGCACATTGCGATTAGTCATCTCAGTGAAGTTAGAGTGTTAGAGAAAATCTCTAACTTCACTGGAGCGCGGTAAGTGAGGTGAGACCCATACCCATGAGCTACAAACTTACCGTAGCGATGATAGACCGCGACAATGTGCACACTCCCATCGGAGAGTATCCCACTTGGTTCAACGAGAGATATTGGGATAGTTTCTCTAACTCCTCTGAGATGGAGCGTACGGTAAGTAAGGTGAGACCCATGAGCTACAAACTTACCGTAGCGATGATAGACCGCGACAATGTGCACACTCCCATCGGGGAGTATCCCACTTGGTTCAACGAGAGATATTGGGATAGTTTCTCTAACTCCTCTGAGATGGAGCGTACGGTAAGTAAGGTGAGACCCATGAGCTACAAACTTACCGTAGCGATGATAGACCGCGACAATGTGCACACTCCCATCGGGGAGTATCCCACTTGGTTCAACGAGAGATATTGGGATAGTTTCTCTAACACCTCTGAGATGGAGCGTACGGTAAGATTATTGGATAAGTTGCTGATCAATAAGCTTGTGCGATCGACCTGGAAATGATATTTTATAATAATTAAGTAACTTTAATAATTATAGTTTGATGGTAGATCTACATTGGCCCGTATGACACTGAATTTTCCATACTTCTATCTCTTTTAAATTAGTAGATCGTGAAAACTTTTCGGCTGTTTCCGTGTTCTTTGGCATCGGTGAGCCGACCCTCGCTGAACGGTATATACTCGCTCTATACAGCGTGAAATTTTAATCATTTGGTTCCCGCAGTGGGGTGGTTCCACTCATGATTACAAGCAATTTTTACTATGGGGTCAACCCTCATATCGCGAAAAAAAATCTGTTGTTCCATACAAAACTCGAACCTAATGTATGGAACAGCTGTTTTTTTTTGAGCTAAGAGGGTTGGCCTCATAGTAAAAGTTGATTGTAATCATGAGTGGAACCACCCCACTGCGGGAACCAAATGATTAAAATTTCAGCGTGTATACTTAGTATAATGACAAAAAAGATGGAGCTATGATATATAACAAAAAAGATGGAGCTATGGAAAATGGTAAGTCCGGGTGGTCCAACGTAGCATACCCCTCAGTGATGAGAACCAAATTAAATTAAATGCTAAAAGTTGATGCTGCCAATTGCCCCAACCGACCTACAATGCATGTGCGATCGAAGCACGGACGCAGCTGCGGTAATAAAGCTCAAGGGAAAAAGCTTGATCTAAGATACTAAGTATCTCAAATCAACAGTTTAATTTGCAATATCAAAACGAATAAATTTAAAACACTGAATACCTCAAGCTTAGTTTGATGACATGGCTCTACCACTTCCATCAACCACACGATCGGACTTAGGCACCAAACCAGATGTGAAAGCATTGTGGGGAAGGACCTAAATGAAATGACTGCAATGATAAAAAAGTTGTTTGTAAAAGAGATAAACTCAAAGCTTCGCAAAATATCTAACGTGGACGTGTGTGGACGAGAAAAAGAAAACATTATTTTTTTCAATTTACAAGATTGTAGAGGCAAGTAAACGAAACTTAATTCGGTGGTGTGCAAGCTAGTCCACCACGTTCCATTTTGTCCTAAATTAAAGATATTCATAAAGCCAAAGCACTAGCGACAGCTCTAAAGAAGACTTCTTAAACACCGTCTTACAAATATCTTGTGACAGCCCATAAGACTGCGTGATCAGCTGTAAGAAGCAGCTCATCAAAAGCAGCAGGATGTTGCAGCCGCAGCTGGAATCCAACTGCTCGACCACGTCGCAGGTCTCCACATACAACGAGGACAAGTGACGGATTACTTCATCAATCGGCTTCATTTTTCTGTAACCTGGAACACCTGCGCACAGCATCATTAGCGTCAGTCACTGTTAGGTTTGCATGCATACTTTCAAATAAAAGTTAGAATATTTGTGTTTATGATGTAGATTAATTATAATGCTAACAATGCTTACTCGTGACCCAAAGGGTTCTGATACAAAGTCAAGCAAATTCTATCTTCAGAAAAATTTAGAAACTCCAACAGAATTTTAATAAAACATAAAGCTCCAGGATCTGACGCAAGAACCTATCTGAAGAGTCCTAAATATTGATAGCAAAAAATAAATAAATAAACGGCTGATGAAGTTGAACTCACACAGTAAACCATTCTGACTCGAAGACGATTTTTCGATTTGCTCAAGAACGTCATTGATCGATCTGATCGTTGAATACACTTTCATAGAACTGATTGTGAACTGTAACTTTGCCATCATCACCATAAGGTGCATCATGATGAATATTGGGTTGTTGTACAAAACCTCAACTGGAAACAAAAAGTTTAGGAAAATATAAAACACAAAGAGCGCCGACTTGCCATTTCTAGTGTAGGTACTTAATAATTTCATTAATAGTTGTTTGCAACTGCATTAAGTTGTTCGTAAGCTCGATGGTGCACTGGATTAGCCTCTAAGTACGCTAATACCATTGTCGTGGTTAATTATCAGTTAGGTCAGTCGTACAGTGTGATCAAAATTATATTATCACGAGCTCCTCGTTAGTCTAGGGTCACAGACCATACAACAAGTATGTATGTCTGTGTCTAGGGTGCGTTTGTATCCATTAACACCCGCTAGCTCGCGTTGGATTCGGATGGTGTTTTTATGGTCCTATCTCATAAAGAAGCTAGTAGTTTTTTCATATCTAATCCTGAAAAATATCAATTATTTAGCTTGCCATCGCACCAGTTTTTACGGAATTTCGGACATAACATCTTTGTTTATAAACCGATTTAGATGATTCTTTTTTTGTACAAAAGGGTATAATTATATACATCAAGAATAGTCACCTTTTAATTTCATCAGTATTGGACTTTGAACTTCGAAGATACACAAGGGAACTCCTCAAAGTCAAATAGTATAATGTAAAGTGATTTAGATTTGGATAATCCAAAACAATCCAAACCATGGTCTGCGATGCAACGTTCTCGACTAGACTTTGGACTATGAAGACACAACGGAACTCCTCAAAAACTATCAGCGTAAATTTGGAAATTGAGTTCTAGGCATTTTACCATTGAAAATAGGTATCTATATATATAAAGTTAAAAAATATAAACACGCTGCGCTTACATACCTACCTACCACTAAAAAGTTGAAAATAAATAAAGCTTTTTTTTTAAAAAAAGGAAAACCTCCTTCAAAATACCTGAAAACAAAAACAGCTTCAAAATTAAATAGGTACCTCTAAAAAGCAAGAAATAAAATTCGAATCATTCGTTACACATATAAACATTAATAAAACACGTCTATTGAAGTCGGGTGGGGCTGGAGGACAACTTCATTTTTTTTCTAAAAGCCCCACCTGACTTCATTAGACGTGTTTTATTAATATTGATATGTGTAACGAATGATTCGAATATTATTTCTCGCTTTTTAGAGGTATTTAATTTTGAAGCTGTTTTTGTTTTTAGTTTCAATTTTCATACATTTATTAGATAAGTTACTATATTATTGGATTTAAGTTACGATTAGGTAACGTATGAAGGATATAAATCTGAAAACTAAGCCATTCTGGCTTAGTTAGTTGCTTCACTTTGCATACGAGGACACGGCTACTAGGTGTTATTATTCTAAGCCACCTAAGCTGTTACAGTAATACATTCGGTAGGTATTGTCGGTACTTACAAATTATAATCCGTCCAGTGTTGATTTTGAATGATATAATAAACCAATCATTAACAGCAAAACCCAAAAATGAGAGAATGATTGACAGGCCAATGATCACGAAGATTTTCACATCTCTGTGTGAGTACCATTTTATGTATTCCTCATTTATCGTTTTCGTCACCTTAAATATCAATGATCGATAATAAATTATTCAAAAACTTGTAGAACCATCAGCACACTTATATAAGTGAAATTTGCAATTGAAATTTGCAAGTAATAGATATCTATTACTTGCAAATTTCAACATGTTCCAACGTTATCAACAACAATTTCATTTAGGTTTTGCGGTAGATTTTTGAGGTTTCAGCTTATTTTGTAAAAACTAACTCAGTTATTTTTTTAAAAGTTAACTGTTCTGTAAATCTGTTCTGTAAAAAATTAACAAGTTTATTGAATTATCATATTTTAGGCATTCACAATGCTATTTTGATATTATCGTAATTAACAAGTTGTCTACCTTCCCTAAGTATTTGAATGACTTATTCATTTGTAGATTAACAAATTTAATTAGTTAGGTAGTATTATAAATATTATTTTCATTCCTTCTTTCTATTATTACTAATAGAAGAGCACTAGTACTTACTAGTACTCTTCTCTGTCATCCGATTTTATTGGTTACGTAGGTATAGCAAGCAATAATACCTAATCTTCTGACCACATGTTTAGTTTGTAGTCATTATTACCTTCTGTACTCGTTTCACACATCGAATTATTTGCAGCGTTCTTTCTGGACCACCTATCACTGTATTGCTCGCCCAAATCACCATTATTAAACAGTTCGCAAAGTAAATGATCGAACGGAGATTTGATTTGCTGTCCATTCGATGGCCCCCGTTCAAGTTTATGTACGGACTTGCAAGAATACCGACATCTGGTAAAAAAACATTCTTGTGTTAATGCCGCAGGGTGCATTTATGTCGAACTGCTGTGTCATTAAAAAAATGTGAAAAATTACACTATTTTCAGGATTACTTCAAAACTATTGAACCAATTTCAAAATTAAAAAAATGGGAACAACTTGGAACCACATGGGACATTTGAATCATTTTAATCGGTCCAGTTGTCTTCGAGTAATCGGTGAACATACACAAAAACTCCATAGAAATAGACACTAACCTCCCTCCACTGACCTCCTTTTTGAAGTTTTATAAAACAGTGCTTTGCTATGTCATCTTTATGTTACATTACACGTTACCATTTTTTTATTAATTAGTTATTGATACAATTTATGGTTGACTAGGGACCGCCCGCGAGTTCATCTGCGAGGTCAGTTTTTTCTCTATCCCTCGGGAACTGTACTTTTTTCTAGGATAAAAGATACCCTATGTCCTTCTCTGTACCCCTGACAACGTTTATGTAAAGTTTGATGATGATCGGTTCAGTAGTTGAGACGTGAAGACGTGACATAAAAATAAACTAACAAACAAACAAACGGACTTTTGCATTTATAATATTAGTAACGAAAATAATGATACGGTATAATGATTCACGATGCTAGATTAAGTAATAGCAGAAAACAACATTAATGTGAAGATATTGTTTATTCTTGAAACAAATAAATTTGACAATCTGCGAATAGGTAGGTACTTTAAAACGTTACTAAATACCTAGGTACTTAAGTACTAATTTTTACTTACCCGATAAAATGACGAATATAAAGCTAAGGACGTATGCTGTTTTTGAAGTTTGGACTTGCCATTCACAGATACCGTTCAGCTTGGTGAACCTCACAGGAGCCACCCCGACGCATCGCGACCACCACATAACGCGGTACAAGGCGCCTGACACGGTACATTCTAATGGGTCATTTCCGTTATCCTCCAAAGACTTAATGGGTTTTACCTTAGCTGGAAAACAGGGATAAACAAGTCAAACTATATAATAAAAACTGTTTTAGATTTTGTAAGGAAATACAAAAGTATGACTTTTTTATTCCATCAAGTAAACGCATAGATCACAAAAAATTGGCTCTAAAAAAATTGTTTGAAGATATTAGGAATAGTAAGCAATATTAGGTACAAGTAGTAAGTTATTAATAGTAACTAGTAGAATAGTAAGCCATAGTTAAGATATCTAAAAAGTAACCTCTGCAATCCAAGTTAGGCATTCGATTACTTAAATTTGTTTTTTTTTAATACGAGTACTTACTTATACTTTTTTGGCGTAATAAAAAAAAAGATTAAAAAAAAAATGGTAAGTACGTGTGTATTGTAATACTCACTCATAGCTCTTAATATGCAGTCGTTGTTGTTAAAACAAGAATAAAACCTATATGAAAAAACATGAGCAATGGCGTTTAACAATCATAACTCATTATTGGGTACATACTTCCACAAGGGTGATTATTGGGTCCCCATATTTATTCAACAGAATAAACATGCCCTTTATTTTATGAATTTGGACAATCATTATTCAATGGCTTAGCTATTGAAAATATTTGCCTACGTTACAAATGACTCGTATTATTTGTTTGATTACATAATATTTGATTAATAGTTTTGTGTTTTTGTCCAAGTACTTAGGTTGATATTTCAAATATGAAATCCTTATTTTTTATTATTTGTTTAAGTGCCTGTTTCACAATCAATGATGACTTCTGATTTAATTTAAAAATGGAACAGAATTTATACAAAATTATTCGGTAAGGTCCCTACCGAAAGTGGCGCCCTCAGAGGTTTTTATTTAATAAGTTAGTCACCGAGCCTTCTGATGCTATTCTATGTTTTAGCTATTGGAGATAAAGATTAAAGTGGTTTGCGGGTGAAACTGTGTCTTTACTAGTATGCCAGTGTAACGGTTTCTAAAAACCTACCACTTATAATTAATACTTACTGTTATATTTTTCTTAAAAATTCATTACATTCACTTGTTTTCATAGTACTGACAAGTATTGTCAAAATTCTGATTGTCCCACCTACTCTCAATACTATATTTCCTAAAACTTGGAAGTCGTGCGTTTTGAGACACCGATGATCATGACTAGACTATTTATTTACTTTTTTTTATAATTAAACTAAAAATTAAATTCCTTTAATTTTTCTGTATATTAATTTCACAAAATATTAAAAATAATAATATCGTTTTACAACCATAGACTGTCCATCTATGACAGCCATATTTGTTTATGGTCATGCACGACCAATAAAGCCGCGATTACATACGCCGATCTAGCGTCCTTACTGGGGATCCAATCTAGGAACCCAAATTGGATGTAGCGATCACACTATGTCCCAATTAGTATCTGATTTCACCGATTAGGGTTGGCACCAGTTCATGACAATAACTTAATTAAACAATGAATTTTTAACACCCCTGCTCGTAAAGCTGATATAATTCCACCGGTTTTAAATATGTAAAGCGGGTCATAAAAAACGCGTGTGTTACCAAAGCAAATAGTTAAGTTATAGTCCATACAAATTCCATAACAGTATTAGCGCCACCGCTCACGGGCGCTTAATCGCCGAGCGATTTTTTGTAGCCCAGAATAGAACATATGGAGTTCAATACGTAAACGCCCACGAGCTACAAAAAGTAGCTCACACATAGCTCGGCGACTAATCGCCCACGAAATGACACTGACAAGAGTGACAAGCGGCTTTAACCCTAAAAGACACTACATTTTTTTTCGCTGGCTGACATAATTATTTTTGTAATGGTAGAGTTTGCAATAAAAAGTAAGAGAATTATTATTACATGATATGCTTACCAATTTATATAATTCTTGAATTTGCGCATATAAAGTAAATGCAGAATTTTTGTTCTTCACACTATTTTGACGAAAAAAGGATCTGTACCCTTAGCACGAACAGCTATCAAAAAAATAATCATTCGATAGATAAATTTTGTATTGGAAATTTGTACAACGCCATCTATCGCCGATAAGCGAAATGAAATTTTCCATAGAGAATTGTCTATCGAGTAATTTTACGTGCGTTTTTTTTCTCGATAGCTGTTCGTGCTAAGGGTACTGAAGACATTTGAATCGTATACATTGTTTGCTTCATTTGTGAAAAGTATATAATTACTGACATAAATAAATCATAAACTTTATTTTATAGAGCTTAGCAATAATAAAAGTGATTGTTCTATAATATTATTACCGGGTGCCTTTTAGGGTTAACCTACGTCAGCGACTAAAAAGCGCCGTGATTGTCGCCGCGATTATCGCCGCGTTTATCGCAGCGATATCGCCGCGATTAACGCCGCGCTTATCGCAGCTACAAAATAGCGCCCGTCAGCGGTAAGCATTATTTGCCATTTCAAATATGGAACTGATCGCCGCCGCACGACTCCAGCTAGTGAGCAGCGCGCTGTTGCTATTCAAATTTTGAACTAATCGCCGCGCGGCGCCAGTCAGTAGACAGTGTGCATTCACAGATTGAGTTTATTTAAAATAAAACAAAAACAGTTTATTCGGTAATTTAAAAACTTGGCTGCATGCTTTAGCGTCTTTGCCAACATTTTCACGCAGCCACGGCAGAAAATAATCCTCGCGCCATTTTTCTCAAATTTTCTTTTCTTTGTACTTGTATTGTGAATATCTAAAAATGACAACTTTCAATAATGAAGATGAGCAAGTAGAACTTCAACTCCACCGGATATACTAACAGAAGCGCGAACCGCATGCGACAGCTTGCTGCCGTCAATATCCAAGGACAGATGCATAACCACGTATGAAAATTTCTTGAAGTGGAAAACATGAAAAATGCCAAGTCATTTTCCGAAAATGTAGTTTTGGCGTATTTTTTATTTCTGTTTCCTCGCAAATGTGTTAAAAACGTCGTACGATATACGTGCGTACTGGTTATAACATCCTTACGCACTAATATCGTAATGTACTATTTCAACACACTTGCTCGTAAAGTGAGCCCTAATACACCGCTTTTAGGGCCATAAACCGAGCTATAACAAACGCGTGCAATAATATATAAAACACTAGTTCGTAATAGAATTAACCCTACAAAGTTAAATTAGTACCTTACTCAAAGTTCTATGCGAGTAAACAGAGCAAGCAATTAAAATTTGTTAAATTTTAATTTCTGAACGTCTTAAAAAAATTCACCGCTGAGGGTAGGCTCACAAGTAGCTTCAGTCCCCCGTGACCACGGCAGCTGCAGAGGTGCCGAAACGTCGGGAAAATAAAAAATCAAACCAAATACCAACTAATTACCAAAGTACTTTCAATAAAACCGCGCTAGTATCTGTTAAAAGTGTTTTATTTCATGTCTAGTGAGCGCGTAAGCTTGAGAAGTGAATATCATAAAAGTTGTAAATAAAAATATGTTAGACCTGCGCGTGCGCAACTGTTTTGCTGCGCATTTTATGCGTAAACAGTGGCTTAAAATTAAATGATTATTAATCTCAATTGTTTAGTTTTCACTCTTCTCGATCATTAGCTTGGAACTGAATAATTATGACAAGGTAAGTTGTAACGTTTGCTATTATCTGTAAAGAAAGAAAATAAGTAATTTATTTTATGATAATGTTGTAATGTATAAAAATGTAAATTCCACAACAAAAGCAAATAGCCTTCCCCACTTGACTCAATGCACATCGCGATTAGTCATCTCTGTGAAGTTAGAGTGTTAGAGAAAATCTCTAACTTCACTGGAGCGTACGGTAAGTGAGGTGAGACCAATACCCATGAGCTTCAAACTTACCGTAGCGATGATAGACCGCGACAATGTGCACACTCCCATTGGGGAGTATCCCACTTGGTTCAACGCGAGATATTGGGATAGTTTCTCTAACTCCTCTGAGATGGAGCGTACGGTAAGTAAGGTGAGACCCATGAGCTACAAACTTACCGTAGCGATGATAGACCGCGACAATGTGCACACTCCCATCGGAGAGTATCCCACTTGGTTCAACGAGAGATATTGGGATAGTTTCTCTAACTCCTCTGAGATGGAGCGTACGGTAAGATTGTTGGATAAGTTGCTGATCAATAAACTTGTGCGATCGACCTGGAATTGATATTTTATAATAATTAACTTTAATAATAATTATAGTTTGATGGTAGAGCTACATTGGCACGTATGACACTGAATTTTCCATACTTCCATCTCTTTTAAATTAGTAGATCCTGAAAACTCTCCGGCTGTTTCCGCGTTCTTTGGCATCGGTGAGCCGACCCTCGCTGAACGGTATATACTCGCTCTTTATACCTATATGCCAAAAAAGGTGGAGCTATAATATATTATGACAAAAAAGATGGAGCTATGGAAAATAGTACTTAAGTCGGGGTGGTCCAACATAGCATACCCCTCAGTAATAAGAACCAAATTAAATTAAATGCTAAAAGTTGATGCTGCCAATTGCCCCAACCGACCTACAATGCATATGCGATCTAAATGCGATCGAAGCACGGACGCAGCTGCGTGTAATAAAGCTCAAGGGAAATAGCTTGATCTAATTAAGATACTATCTCAAATCAGCAGTAAATTTGCAATATCAAAACTAATATAAAACACTGAATACCTCAAGCTTGGTTTGATGACACGGCTCTACTACTTCCATCAACCACACGATCGGACTTAGGCACCAAATCAGGACTGAAAGCATTGTGGGGATGGACCTCATTGAAATGACTGCAATGATAAAAAAATGATTGGTGAAAGAGATAAACTCAAAGCTTCGCAAAAATATATGACTGAAATGGACGAGTAAAAAATATCACTTTTAATTTACAACCCTGACCAATTATTGTAGAGGCAAGGGGAAGTAAACGATACATAATTTGGTAATATGATAGGCAACATCACGTATGTACATTGCTCTGATCCCTAAGTAAGTTGCTAGAGTCAAGTTGTGATAATAAATATGTAGATAAAAAACAACAACAAATACATTGGCACTCAAAAGCAAAAATTTGCAAATTATAGAAAAGTAAGTTTTTGCACATTTACCCAGCAGGGATTGAATCCGGGATCTTAGAGATGGCTCTAATGCAATAACAGTTAATGTGCAATAACATACTTTTAGCCATCAATATCATGAAAACTGGTGTGCAAGCCAGTCCACCACGTTCCATTTTGTCCTTAATCTTCTTCTCTCTTATATAAAAGTGAAGGGGTGACTGACAGACTATTGCCCAGCCCAAACCACTGAACCTAGAGACTTGAAATTTTGTACATACATACTTTACATAATGTAAACACCCATTAAGAAGGGATTTTTGCAAATTCCACCCCTAAAGGGTTGAAATGGGGGTACAAAGTTTATATGGAAAAAAATATTCAATAGACATTTCAACTTGAAACTTCGTAGGAGTACTTCTAAAAACAAATAAGCAAACAAATGTTTCGTGGTTTTCCGAAACTCAACCCTTTAGGAGGTAAATGGGGTAAAAAAGCCCAACATCGATATGGGTGTCGTTATGGAGGTTTTATAGGATGTTGATTGCGAAAATGGCATTTATTTTCAAGTGGTAGACATTATTCAACCCCTAAAGGGGTCAAATGGGGTTCAAACTTTTAATGGAAAAAATATAAAGTAGACATTACTATTTCAAACTTCGTAGGAGTACTTCAAAAATTGTTTAAAAAAAAAACAAAAAACCGACTTCAAAAAACCTACCTCTAAAAAGCAAGAAATAATATTCCTAATAATAAAAATACGTCTATTGAAGTCGGGTAGGGCTGGAGTACAAATTCCATTACTTCCATTCAAATACTTTTTATCTTGGTCAAAGGTTCCATAGCGATTTTCCGAATATCCACGCGGACGAAGTCGCGGGCAAAAGCTAGTTAAAGATATATAGGGTCCTTCTTAAATAGTGCACGAAATTTTAAGGGGTCAATGTACTCATGCATACAAACAACTTTTACTATGGGACCAACATTGAAATCGAGAAAAAATATCGGATGTTCCATACATTTTGATCTATTCGGTTTAAAAATTTCTATGGAACAGCAGATTTTTTTTCTCGATTTCAATGTTGGTCCCATAGTAAAAGTTGTTTGTATGCATGAGTACATTGACCCCTTAAAATTTTGTGCACCATTTAAGAAGGACCTTATATATATAGCCAAAACACACTACGACAGCTCTACTTAAACAACGTCTTACAAATATTTTGTGCCAGCCAATAAGATTGCGTGATCAGCTGCAAGAAGCAGCTCATCAAAAGCAGCAGGATGTTGCAGCCGCAGCTGGAATCCAACAGCTCGACCACGTCGCAGGTCTCCACATACAACGAGGACAAGTGACGGATTACTTCATCAATCGGCTTCATTTTTCTGTAACCTGGAACACCTTCGCACAACAACATCAGCGTCAGTCACTGATAGGTTTTCATGCATATTAAGTTTCGAATAAAAGTTAGAATATTAGTGTCTTTATGAATAATGAATATTGGGTAAATTTATAAATTAATTCTAATGTTAACAGTATCTTAATTATGACACAATGGATCATTCTTCTGATACACGGCTCTATGATTCAAAGGCAAGTTTAAACAGAATTTTCATAACAATTTTAAACCAATAAAACATACCGGGTGTAACAAGACCTTCAACGAAGCCGAGGTCTACGTATTCTGCCCATCATCAGGACCATTTCTGTTCAAAATTATTGCTGGGAAACGATTTTAATTTTTGGTGTTAAAAAAGCATTGCATACATTACAACGCAATGTAACGCGTACAAAAGCCCGCGCCTGCGAGTGAATGCTACACTGCTACGTGCAGCCGAGTTGAAAGACAACGTTTATGTGCGTGCGTAAAAAGTAGGAAATAACGAATAAAATAAGATTTCATAAAAAATTTGAAAAAAAAAATTACTTTGACCTTCAATAACTTCGTAGCTATTGGTTTCCCAGGTATAGTCTAAAAGACAAAAATGATCATGATGATGGGCGGAATGAGTGGACTTCGGCTTCGTTGAGGGTCTTGTTACACCATTTCGTCAATTTCGTCATATTCATACCTTATGAATCTGACGCAAAAACCCATGGATCTGAAGAATCCTAAATATTGATAGCAAAAAGGAAAGAAAATAAAATAAAATAAACGGCTGAAGTAGTTGAACTCACACAGTAAACCATTCTGGCTCGAAGGCGACTTTTCGATTTGCTCAAGAACGTCATTGATCGATCTGATTGTTGAATACACTTTCATAGAACTGAACGTGAACTGTAACCTTGCCATCAACACCATAAAGTGCATCATGATGAATATTGGGTTGCTGTTCAAAACCTTAACTGGAAACAAAAAAAATAGGAAAATCTAAAACACAAAGAGCGCATGTCTTGCCATTTCTAGTGTACTACTAAGTAGTACAAGTCACTCCTACCAAGGAGTGACTTGCCATTTCATTATAAGTTGTTTGTAAACTCGATGGCGCACTGGATTAGCCGCTAAAGCTAGGGTTTCCTAAGATGACGGTGCCGTCATATTACGGCCGTAATTTAGCGGCGTAGAACGTTGTCTATGTAAACAATACGGCGCGCCATATTGTTTTACATAGACAACGTTCTAAGGCGCTAAATTACGGCCGTAATATGACGGCACCGTCATCCAAGGAAACCCTAGCTTAAGTCCGCTAATCCATGGAGCCATCATTATGGTATTAACCATTGTAGTGGTTATCTATCATCACTTAGGCCAGTTAGACAGTGTGAACCTTGTTAATCTTGGCTGCATTTGTAGCCGATGAAAAATAGTTGATGAGTGGATGATTGCAATCTACGAGTTTGCAATGGAATATCTAGAGCAAAACTGCCCAAAAATCATCTAAGCAAAGCTGTCATGGTAATACATTCGGTAATAGCCCAGGACTTTTAGCAAAAATTTCAAAGAAACCTAGGACTAATACCGGCGGAAGTTTTTTTGTTTTTAAAGTGTTCCTTAGGTCCCCCTGAATATATCTAAAAAGTTCCCCGTGGAGTCCCCCCTCCCACCCCTCAAACGTCTGCCTGATTTTAGTTTTTTCTATTTATCTCAGAAACGGTTGAAGATAGAAGAAAGTTGTCAACGTATGATATAATTGTTATGAAATTTCCAACCCGTTGACACTTTAATCATTTCGATGAGAGCTGTAGTCTCTGAACTATACCTACAGACGTTTCACCAAAAAAAATTTTTTGCCCAAAAATCGTTCTTTGTACTAGTTTTTTAAAAAAAGGAGTGGAGTTGTGGCAAAATTTTATAAGGTTATATAAATCTAGATACGTAGAGGAATAAAACGAGGTATAATACATTGTTATAGCAGCGGTATAATTCCAGTGGTAAGCTTTTGTCTTTTAAAATGTTCCTTAGGTCCCTTTGAACATATCTGGAAAGTTCCCGATGAATCCCGTGTCCGCTCCCCCCTCCCCCTCAAAAATCTCCCTGATTTAAGTTTTTCTCATTTATCTCAGAAATGGTTGAAGATAGAAGAAAGCTGTTGACGTATGATATAACGAGGTATAAAACATTGTTTTAGCATCGTTGTTTCTAGATTTACAGCGATTGTCCAACACCACGATATAATTTAACCTAGTATGAAGACAGCAGGAACTATGCAAATGACGTTGCCGTTTAGGATTAAGTTATAGCACTTATAAGTTTAAATGAACGGAACTAAATTGAAAATGATTCTACTGGAACACTCAAAGATTTATGCTTTCAGTAACTATGTAGCGCCACTTTATCATCATCAAAATGGTTGCTCCGTTTTTAATACATGACGGACGTGTCGAACGGTAGGTACTCGTATCAAGCGATAATATCTTCGGACGATACCTTCGTGTAATTATGACACTAAGAACTTCACTTACTTACAGGTGAGTTCGTTTAATCATTAATTACATACTGATCATGCTCCCTCACTCATCCGCGTCGTCGTACAAACGAAAGATTTGTATGTATGTATGTTTGAACGAATTAACTCAGAAATTACTAAAGCTAGTAGGTATTACAATAAATTTATTTGGCGTTTGACACCACTCGCTATAAATCGGGAACCAATGCTGCTAAAACAATGTATTATACCTCGTTTTATTCCTCTACGTATCTAGATTCATATGACTTTATAAAATTTTGCCACAACTCCACTCCTTTTTTTTAAAACTAGTACAAAGTACGATTTTTGGGCAAAAACATTTTTTTGGTGAAACGTCTGTAGGTAAAGTTCAGAGACTACAGCTCACATCGAAATGATTAAAGTGTCGACGGGTTGGAAATTTCATAACAATAATATCATACGTTGACAACTTTCTTCTATCTTCAACCGTTTACGAGATAAATAGAAAAAACTAAAATCAGGGAGACGTTTGAGGGGGGGGGAGGGGGGAGCGTACATGGGATCCACGGGGAACTTTCCAGATATATTCAGGGGGACCTAAGGAACACTTTAAAAACAAAAAACCTTCCGCCGGAATTAGTCCAAGGTTTTTTGTTAAAAGGCCTGGGCTATAAGTAGGTATTATACATATAGGTACTCACAAATTAAAATCCGTCCAGTGTTGATTTTGAATAATATAATAAACCAAGCATTAGCAGCAAAACCCAAAAATGAGAGAAAGATTGACAAGCCAATGATCACGAAGATTTTCACATCTCTGTGTGAATACCATTTTATGTACTCCTCATTTATCGTTTTCGTCACCTTAAATATCAATGATCAATAATTAATCAAAAACTTGTATAACCATCAGCACACTTATATCTATTACTTGCAAACGTGTTTCGACGTTATCAAAAACAATTTCATTTAGGTTTTGTGGTAGATTTTGAGGTTTCAGCTTCTAAATGTAAAATATTCTTAAAAAGTTAACTGTTCTGTAAAAAATTAACAAGTTTATGGAATTCTCATATTTTAGGCATTAACAATGCTATTTTGATATTATCGTAATTAACAAGTTGTCTACCTTCCCTAAGTATTTGAATGGCTTATTGATTTGTAGATTATTGGATTCGTTCTATAATTTTTGTATAAAAACAATATTGGAAGCGAAGCCTACTGACGAGTTCATTCTTAAGTTCAAGACTGCAACCTAACGGAGACTACTTGATTCCATCGGTTAGTGGTTCTCCAGATAACAAATCAATTAGTTTACTTGAGCTCTTCAGGTGGCATCAGGTGCTCTCGTCTGGTGATGTGAATCGTGATGTAGAAATTTTTCACAAAAAAAATATTGAACTAATAACAAGACATACTCCGTTAATCAAAGACGATTCTTGTTATTTTCCATCTTGGTTTAGTTCTGGACTTAAGCATTGATTAAATGAAAAACTTAAATATCATAATCTAAGAATCCACGGGACTACGACTCTTTTTCGATGGAACGTGCTCGCAGTAAAAGACTTATGGATGCTTGCTACAGTAAATATATCGAATCGGTGGAAGATGGTCTAAGTGATAATATAAAATTGTTCTGGAGTTACGAACATAACAAAAAATCATCATTCAATAGTGTACCAAAAACTATGAGGTTTAAGGATCAGGAAAAACAAATAGAAAAGATATATTATTATGTGAACTTTTTGCCGAATGCTTCAATTCTGTATACAATAACAGTACGGTCAGTTCGAATGATTACCACTCGTATTCCTCACACATTAAACACAACAATTTTATTAATTCTTTCAAAGTATCCGAATAAGAAGTTTTGGCCAAAATTAAAAAACTAGATGAATCCAAAGCAGCTGGTCCTGATGGCCTACCTCCTTTAGTAATAAAGTAAATAAATAAAAGATGCGCTGAAACAATTTGTGTTCCGTTGTGTATTTTATTCAATAAATCGTTAGCATTAAGAGTATTCCCTACGCAGTGGAACACAGCTCACATTGTCCCAGTTTTCAATTCTGGAGACCGATCATACTGTAAAAACTATCGTCCGATTAGTATCCTATCTTGTTGCGCGAAATTATTTGAAACATTTGTATAGTATATCACCGAATCAACATGGATTTGTCAAAAATAAATCAACTTCCAGTAACTTCATGGAGTATAAAAGCTACTTGTGTGACGCGTTTGCTAAGGGGGGACAGGTAGACTCTGTCTAAACCGACTTTTCCAAGGCATTTGACAGAGTTAATCATTCGATGCTTTGTGCAAAGTTAGTAACTCATGGTGTATGCGGTAACTTTTTGAGATGGGTCGAGTCCTATCTAGATAGACGCAGTCAGTTAGTGGCCTTAAAGGGTGAACTTTCAACAGCCTTTGTGGCCCCATCTGGTGTCCCGCAGGGGTCTCACCTTGGCCCTTTATTTTTTATTTTATTTATAAATGATCTGGTGTATCACTTGTCATGTCCTTGTCTACTGAATGCTGATGACCTAAAGATTTTCAATACTATTTCTTGCATTAATGACGCGATTAATCTCCAAAAAGATCTAGACTCTGTATCAGACTGGTGTCAATTAAACAACATGACTCTAAACACTAATAAATGCTATGTTATGACATTCACGAAGAAAATCAACGCTATCCATTTCAATTACTCGTTAAACAACCAAAACCTTCTTTGTAAAACTGAAATTAGAGATCTGGGAGTCATTTTCGATGGTGAGTTGTCATTTCATCCTCATTATGATCACATAGTGGAAAGGTCGTCGCGTATGTTAGGCTTGATATACAAAGTGGCTAAGGATTTTAATCATACTTGACTCTTTACTATGCGTTAGTCCGTAGCTTGTTGGAATATAACACAGTAATTTGGTCACCACTTTATCAGGTCATATGGAAAGGATAGAGAATATCCAGAAGCGTTTCCTTCGGATGCTTTGTTTCAGAATCGAATGTCATCGTACTTTTCGTTCATATGAGGAATGATTAGAAAAAATCCACATGGTGTATTTGACTACTCGCAGAAAACATCTGGAACTAATGCTACTCTATAAAATCATCAACTATAAAATTGATTCACCATATTTGCTGTCTCAATTAAAATTTAATACACTTTACCGCGTTCGTAAGCCTAAATTATTCGCCATTAATGTTTATTGTAATAATATTTCTTATTTTAACCCACTGACTAGAATGTGCCGTCAGTATAATGAACTCGTCGGTGGCTGTTTGGATGTTGATATATATATTTTCGACTGTAGCCTGCTAAGATTCAAGAATAGATTAAGAGATTGTCTCAAGTAATAAGGATTTTACTCTAAAATTTTGATTTTAATTTGTATTGCGATTGCGACTTTATTTTTAATTTTTATTTTTCTATTTTTTTGTGATGAAATGCATTGATATGATTTATTTTAATTTTGGTTTTTTTTTATTGTGATGAAATGTATAATTTTATTTTATTTTAATGAATTGCTTCTTATTTCTTTTTAATGTACTTAAATGAATTCAAATAGTAATCATTTTCAGATAACACAACATATTCGCTGCTAGTAAATTCCAGTAGTATGTACATATTTAAGGGTTTCAACCTAGCCTTTAAGTCACTTATCATTCCTTGTAGGTACTGTTCTGGCTGTCACCTGTTTTGTACATCTGAATTTAAAAAATAAACATTATAAAATTTAATTAGCTAGTCATATTTTACCCATTATTATGGGTAAAATATGACGAACTTAATAATGTATCTCTTTTCACCTTTTATGTACCTACTCATATTTATGCAAAAATAAATGAATTGAATTGAATTAGCTAGGTTAGGTAGTATTATAAATATTATTTTCATTCCTTCCTTCTATTATTACTAATAGAAGAGTACTAGTACTTACTAGTACTCTTCTCTGTCATCCGATTTTCTTGGTTACGTAGGTATAGCAAGCAATAATACCTAATCTTCTGACCACATGTTTAGTTTGTAGTCATTATTACCTTCTGTACTCGTTTCACACATCGAATTATTTGCATCGTTCTTACTGGACCACCTATCACTGCATTGCTCGCCCAAATCACCATTATTAAATAGTTCGCAAAGTTAATGATCGAACGGAGGTGTGATCTGTTGTACATTCGAAGGCCCACGTCCAAGTTTATGTACGGACTTGCAAAAATACCGACATCTGGTAAAAAAACATTCCTGTGTTAATGCCGCAGGGTGCATTTATGTCGGATCTGCTGTGTCATTAAAAAAATGTGAAAAATTACAATATTTTCAGGATTACTTCAAAACTACTGAAACAATTTCAAAATTAAAAAAATAGGACCAACTTGGAACCACATGGGACATTTGAATGATTTCAATCAGTCCAGCTGTCTTCGAGTAATCGGTGAACATACACAAAAACTCCATACAAATAGACACTAACCTCCCTCCACTGACCTCCTTTTTAACCGACTTCCAAAAAGGAGGAGGTTCTATGTTCGTCTGTATATTTGTTTTTGTTTGTTTTTGTGTATGTCCACCGATTACTCGAAGACGGCTGGACCGATTGAAATGATTCAAACGTTATTACGTTAGGTACACTCCCAAGTTGGTCCCATTTTTTAAAATTTGGAAATCGGTTCAGTACTTTTCAAGTAATTTTGAAAAAAGCACGAAAATAGTATGATTTTGTGTGAATTACCTCGATGATTGGTCGTATTGTAGTGGCTCAAACCCTGATTTGTATATGTGATCGTCTAGTTATAATGTTTTCTATGTATTTGGTGGTCTTGGTGAAAGTCAATGTTACTGGCATCTAAGTGATCTGCGAATCGTGTTTATGTTTGTACTATTTAGTAGCTGCGTGTGAATAGAACGGAGGCTCATCGAGATAAATCCATCATTCCGCAGGCCTATGGTTTTAAATAACATCGCGAAGCTTGTTAATATTAAAATGCAAATTGTTTTAATCTGATCGCGACTTTCGCCTCTCCTCTACTCTAATTACCTAAGGTATAACCAAAAGATGTCTGCTCACGAGGTGGATTACTCTCTGGTCGTTTAGTAGCGCCTACAAAACCTTCTAGGAAAAACCCTTCTGAGGTTTATTATTTGGGGAACGTCAGCCATCTTTGTTACGCTGCGAAGCGTTTGTCAGACATCTCCAGGATGTGGACATTTATTTACTTTACTTTATAAGGTGTTCGCTAGACACCTTTCCCCATAATACCATGGTAAACTTTATTTATTCGTACTTGTATTAATTAAGAAAGTTCGATTTGGCCAAATCGGGCGATGGCTGAACGCTATGAAAGTGCAAATGTGACGACGACCCAGAAATGCTTCTACCCGTTCACTGGATCCACACGCAGATAGCCTTTAGGCTCAATAAGGCTGAGCTCGCGAGTACCGGCCAAAGCATCCCGTTCAGTCAAGTCTAAGAGAATAATCTCTTATAGTCAAGAGCTCTCATTCGATTAAAGTCAGTGGGTGGAATGCCTAGCTCGCAGCCTCAAGCGGTCAAACACCCCAGGATCTAAACATCCTGTGCAAGTTCTATTTCATCACAGATCACCTAGTATACCTATCCCTATTTCCTATCCTAAATTCAAGTCTATAAGTGCACCTAACAATGTCTATGTCCTGTGTAGAGGCAAAATGTACTTACACATTATACCTATTCAACACTAATACATTATACTTCCTTCTGCTCAGCTCCTGTTGTGCCTCTCGTCCAAATTCAGCAGCTAGACTCCTTTACTAACACGTTTAAATAAACTACCTATACACAAGTAACCTCAACGGTTTGAATGTAGTCTCTCCCTTAAGGTCTTTAATCACTCCCTACTATCCCATGTTTATTTATTTAGATATATGTATAGAAATCTACCTAGACCTAAACTGAAATCTAACGAATTTAACTCATAGAAATCGTGATTCAACTGAAAGGTATATATGTGAGAACGCAAAGTGTTAAACGAAGTCAAACAAACTAGCTCAATGGTTCTTCTAAGTATTTCTTAGTATTTAACACGGGTTTGACTATGCCTCACACTGTGCTTCCTCTTAGGAATCTTATCTCTAAGCATTAAAACATTTAATTATGGAAAAAAAATATTATTTATTTAAATTAAATGTGTTTAGTTTATCTTCGAAATAGCAAAAAGAAACTGGTTTGATTATTTAAGCTGTCACCTATAGGTTGCTATATAATGACAGCTAGATTTTCAGCTCCTATCTTAAGACCACACTAAATAGAGAGAAAGCGAAAATCCAAAGAAAAAACTCTCTAAGGTCATCTAGATTCACACTTAAATTTAATTAAACACACACTAAAGTTTCAATAGTTATTTCACAAATTAAGTCTAAAGTGAGATACGAACACATTTATAGAACTAACCTGACACATTGATTGAAAAAAAATAGAAAGGAAAAACTATTTCACATATTAGTCTAATCTAGACTTGATTATTAACATTCATGGTAGATATTAGTGTTTCGTATTCCACCAGGCTACATAAAGTTACAGTCTCTAGAGCTTTAATTAATACTTTCACGTTAACCATCCTTATCTCTGAGATTAACTATGTATCAAGAAAACGCAATCCAATTCAATCTAACCCGGCTCTTTGCATTTCTATCTCATTCGGTAGACCATCTTGCAAATACCTCCGTCTATTTAATATTCGATGATTGCAATAACTGAATATCTCATATCCACAACACCCTAACACAACTATTGCGCATATTGATGCCAACACAAAAATGAGGTGTTCTACCGAGTTCCATTCGGTTATTAAAGCGAAACCCCCAGAATGGAGTTGTTCTTCGTATTGATACATTTCTACGTTGTATGCGATATACTGCTCGTTATTCTAGAGATTGTACCTTTATTGACACACGAAATAAATCACAATGTACACAATTACATACCCCACTCGACGTTGTTTAGATTCACTTTGTAAAATAGTTACACTTGTTTTAATATTCAAATCTACAATTTACTTAACAAAGTTAGTATTTATTTAATAGTTAACTCTTTAGTCTTTATTTCTCACACAGTTAGTTACAATGGAGTCACGAAACTCCCAATCTATCACTCCTAAAATATTAAAAGCGTCTCGGCCCACGTCTGTCCCGAATGCTAGTTGCCTCCTCGTTTTATCTCTTCCATCCCTACTGAAGTTTTTCTCCTCCCGCTCTACGCCCATCTAGCCCCCTCATTGGTCAGCTTGATGCTTGCAATCTTCACGGCGACGCCCACGCACAATTTCTCACGATCCGCCCTACCAATTCTGAGAACTCAAGTTTTTTCCTTCCTTTGTCTACTTCACCCATCTGTAACACATTTAAATCTACCAAACTCTTAGAAATCTGTGCATTTCAACTAAAATTGTCCATCATTCACCAGTTTGAATAGTTTGTCTGACAGTTTGAGCGTAATTTACGGCCTACCCAAGACTTCATTTGTCTTAGTCCCCGCTGTGCGCTAATAAAACTTGTCGCTCTTAATCTATTAGAAGAAATATTCGAAACAATTTTTTATTCCTAGTTTTGTTTTACGAGCCCGGCCCGCACATCTGCTAATAATACGAATGCCATCACACATTCCCCTAAATAGAATCTTAAACACCTACATCCGAATGTACGGTCGTTTTAAATTATATTTCCTATCTGTCCACATTTCCAAACTCTCCCACGGTATTCGTTCAGTTCTCACGTTCCCTTTCTATAGCTCTTATCTGTCCATTGTATACCCAAGTAGGCAATAAACCCCGATACTCCGCCTCCTTTGTTACATAAGTATGGCGCCTCACAAACCATTGTCCCTATTTTTTTTCTTTTATTTTTTTTTTTTTTTTATTTTTATCTATTCACATAATAGCGAAACAGGTGTATCGCATTGTAATTCCCTTTTATCTTGTTTGTTTGTTTATCTATTAGAGTGTACACGTTGCTACTGGGAATAGCACCAATGACGTATGGTCCTTCAAACAAACGTGCAAACTTCTTAGTCACTTTTTTAGATGCATCCGATTTCGCAAACTTTTTCAACTTCACTAGATCACCTATGTCAAAACACACTAGTTTATGATTTTTGTTATAATGAAATTCTCTACTCTCGGCTGACTTCAATATGTTCTGTCTCGCTCGTTCCCGAACTAATTCTAATGGCTCTTGTTGTAGGCCTAACCCTACTCCAATAATTTTGTCGTTATCCGTAGACAAGCGAGTTCCTGTACCCCATACTATTTCGTTAGGTGTGTAACCCGTCGTGGTGTGTATAACTTGATTGTAACAATCCTCTATTTTCGGCAATACGTCAACCCAAGAACAATGTGATTTTTCACAATACGTCCTAAACATTCTTCCTAGCTCTCTATTGACCCTCTCCGTAGAATTAGGTCGCGGGTTCCTGATTGAGGTGTGCGTTAGCACGATGCCTAACTGTCTAACACCTGACTCAAAAATCCTTGATGTGAAATTTGCACCTCTATCCGAACATAAAACCTTTATTTTGACCTGTTCGTGAAATTTTCTAACACAAGTTAATGAGGCCCTGCCACTCGCCTGTCGTAATGAGTATAATCTAATTAATTTGCTGAAGGCGTCCTGCATAACAAACACGTACTTATGACCAAAGCGTCCTGCCGGTATTGGTCCATAAATGTCACAAAATACTCGTTCCCCTATCTCCCTAGCTATCACCGTCTTAATTGGTCCTGAGTGTGTCTCCAACGCATGTTTCGATTTTTGACACACGTCGCAAGCCCTAACTACCTGTCCTATTTTGCGTGCCATATCAGTGAAGTAGTAACGTCGCTTCATTAACGCAAGCACCTTGTATCGCCCAAAATGTCCTACTTCCTCGTGTATACTAGTAATCAATTCCGTTTGTAAGTTCTCGGGAACATATAATCGCGACCTACCCGAACCTATCTCTATCCTATAGAGAATCCCGTCTATTAGTCTGTAATATCTAGCCTCAGACTCGCTCTCAACTTTTATACGCTTAGTTATTTCGCTAACAACACGATCGCGCCCCTGATGTTCTCTTATCTCTTCCCACTTATTCTTTATGAGTCGTCCAGTTGGTATTTCAAACAAATTCATTTCCGGTCCCACAGTTTTATTAGTCAAGATATCGGTGGCTCCACTTATGTGTCGTGACAACACGTCAGCTACAGTGTTCAGACTACCCTTGACATGTTCAATCGTATAATTGAACTGTCCTATATAACTTACCCACCGTATCATGCGAGCGCTTAGTAATTTACACGATTGTAGAAACGTCAAACTCTTATGATCGGTCCTAATTACTAACTGAGCACCCCTTAAATACGTTTCAAACTTTGATAGACTATAAATTATGGCCCACAGCTCTTGTTCAGTGACTGTCCATCTGCGTTCCGTTTCTGATAATGATTTACTACAAAACCCTATAACTCTCTCTTCCCCCTCACTCGTTAGTTGGTAGATGTATCCTGCGACACCTATATTCGAGCTGTCCGTTTGTAAATAATATATATCCTTCGGGTTTGGATGTGCAAGAAGCTCGGTATCTACAAATAAAGTTTTCACCCTTTTAAAACAATCGTCTACTTCCTGTGTCCATGACCATCTTTTGTTTTGTTTCAATAGGTCACACAGAGGCCTAACCTCCTCACTATACTTTGATATAAATCTACGAAAATAGTTTATTAATCCCAGAAATCCTCTTAATTGTTTTATGGTTCGAGGTGCGGGGAAATCCAATATCGCCCTTACCCTATCCGGATCCATTTGTACCCCTTTGGTTTTTACAATGTGTCCTAATAACTTTACCTCCACACATAAGAATTTACACTTTTCCTTCCTACTCGTTAGTCTAGCCGCCTCTAACCTGCTCAGTACTTGATCTAGGTGTTCTAGGTGTAACTTTAGGTCCCCCTTAGTGAACACTACTATGTCATCTATATAATTTATACAAAACTCGCGCACCCCTTCTAGTATCGAATCCATAGCCCTCGAGAAACCTGCCACCGATGTCTTAAGTCCTTGAGGTAAAACACAATACGTATAGGTTTTCCCCATAAAAGTGAACCCTGTATACTTTCTAGAATCGGGATGTAATGGTATCTGAAAATATGCATTATTGAGGTCAATAAGACTGATGTAATTAACCCCATAAAAGGATTGTATGATTTCTGATGTAAGTGGTGGCGCTCCCGCGTCCCCCACCATCTTCTTATTGAGTTCGCGCGCGTCTAATAAGAGTCTAATTGTTCCGTCTCGCTTTTTTGTAAAGGTAAGCGGACTACAACACGGCGTCGCCTCCTGACGGATAACTCCTAAACTCTCTAACCCATCTAGTTCTCTTTTTATCTCCTCCCTATATGCTAAAGGTATTGGATAACTTCGCTTTATAAAAGGCGTGTCGTCGATTAATTCGATAACATGCTCGTATCTGTCCGTCAATCCTAATTCGTCGGTAAACACTCTACTATATCTGTTTAAAACGGGTAACAATAGTTTCTTTTGTTCGTCATTTAAACCCATCTCGTCCAAGTAGGTAGCCACCTTTCCGCTATTGTTTATTTTCTCGCTCGCCTCACTATACACCGCCGGTTGGGCGTCCGTTTCTAACATCGTATTTATCATGTTTGCATTGTCTCTCCCGCCTAACCGTTTTAATTCGCAACTCGAATTTATTTTGACACTAGTCCTAACTCCTAAGTGCTCAATTGATAACGTCCTTTCTCTACCACACTCCACTATCCCCTTGACACGTTCCAACCAGTCGTATCCTAATATCATTGACCTAGGAAGCCTATGCAGAATTAACATTGACGCTTCAATGATTGTGCCACCCAAACTTAGCTCTATTAGTACCATACGATTCGCACTTTCACTCCGTGATCCAAATGCTCCCTGCACCTGTATAGCCGGGATAGCGATCTCGGGCAAATCACCTCTCTTTTTCCGAATAGAATCGTGTAGTTCCCTAGTTATAGCGCTTATTTGGCTCCCAGTATCTATCAATGCACTTATACGCATCCCGTACACATCCACTCCTATCTCGGGTAATCTAGGCAACGAATAATCAACACCTAAGTAATCTAACTCGTCTAGCTCATGTGATATCGACAAAACCTCTCTACCCCTGCTTGTACAAAGATCACACGCAAGCCCTTCTTCGTCACATTCTATCACATGATTGAATTGATTTTCCAATAAGACACCTATGCTACACGCTATCGCTCGCAAACTGTTGCTACTCACTGACACTCCCCCGGTCAATGGCCTCTTCAATCCCTTTCCGTCTGCTCCTAAACCCTGACCTGGCTCCCATCCATTTTTAACTAAAATCTTATATGCTATATCGTCTTTCCTATTTTCTGAAGTCCATTCATTCCCCTTCCTACACTTTGATAACCGATCGGACTCCGCTTGTGTAGGGGGTATTAGTTTTTTGTTTTATCCTCCCTCACAGACGTTGATAATGTTGACCCCTCACCTTCCTTCATGAATGTTATAGCTGGCCTAGTATTTATTTCACCCAACACGTTTGACCGTGATGTATTCCTATTAGAATATGATCCGTAACCTATCCTGCCTCGTCGGTGAGCCCTTCCCCGAGTTGAACCGCCTCTGCCTCGCCATCTTTCCGCTAAAATCGTTGCCGCAACTGGATAATCTGTCTGTGTCCTACTGTAACGACCTCTCTGGTTATTTCCTCTCTCTCTAGCATATCTACCTATCTCTCTCTGTCCCACAACTACATTTTGTTCGATACTCCTAAGAAAGTTCGCGCCTTTCATAATAGTGGGTTCCTCTGCTCTCGTAAACCACAACCGTTGAACATCTAAAGGATAATGACGCATTATCGAATTTACTAAATCCCTTTCACTAAAAGATATAGTCAAGGACTGCATCGACTCAACATATTCAGCAAAATGTTCGGACATCGAAATCGCTGATTCACTTGTGTACACCGTGTTAATCAACCTATACCTAACGGATTCTTGTATTTGTTCAGTCCAATAAGTCCGTCTAAAGTCGTCCTCAAAATCACTAAATGTATTCCATCTTCTTGAGTACATCTCCATCAATTTTCGTGCATGTCCCGTGATGCAACCTAGCGCTATATCAATTTCGCGGTCCTGTCCATTCACTTCTCTAATATATTTTTTTAATCGTTTCAAAAACGCAATAGGGTTCGCGAATGGTTTTCCGTCAAAACTCGGCTTCGCAACTGAAGGCTGTATGACGTATAAGTTTCTAGTTTCCGAATTCGCGACACTACCACTAGCTGTTGTGCTAATCGACTCCTGTCTAATCGTCTGATGACTATTTTGCACATTCCCGCGCGACTCTAACCTTTCGTTTAATCGCTCCGCGCTCAACTGTCGTAATGCATTTTGAAATTCATCCATTCTTTGTGACATCTGTTGTAAAGTTATGTTATCTATATTTTCCGTTTGTTCCCCTATGCCTCCATTACTCTCGCGACTTTCCCCTGTCCTATCTTGACCCCTAACCCGTCTCTTACTGCGCCTAGGCATTATAACGTCACTTAACTCAACTGCCGACAAACTAGTTTCGATTTAAACTTTCCCCTACTCCTAAATGCACAGATCGTTCTTTATGAGAAAGGTAGATAGTACCACATGTGATTAAAATACTCATGATAACAGACTTACATTGAAATGTAACAATATCTTGAGAATCTGCTCCCGCCTTTGTCTCCACCTAAATCACACATCTTTATTATGCTAACCTTTTTACGTACAGTCAAAATCGTCAAACGCGCTGCTATGCTTTGAATAATATTGGAAAGTATTTTTATTTTACTCTTTTATTGTTTATTTTGTTCGGTAAGAATTCTCCACGTCCTTCCCTTTTGTCTTTAATGTACAACCGTCAAATTTTACTTCAATGGACAACAGCAGTTAAGTTGCAAACCAATAAAACATTAACCCTAAGGTCTCCTTTGTCTCGCTTCCCATTCACAAGCTTGTCAGACAGGCTTTTGTCTTCCGTGAACAAATAACTTGGCTATACAGTTGTCTAAAAATAGATTCTTTTAATTTTATAATTTACGAAATAGGTATGTATATATTATTATTTTTTTCGATCTCGTTGATAACATTATGACGAATTCTGACTGTAACTGTGTCTTTCCCCTACATTCAAAAGACATGTAAACAGTTTAACACAATAAAATAATCACACCATGCACATAATTAAAATAATTATTCCATGCACAATTTATCTCGCCTCCTTGTTTCGCATCACGATGTCTCGTAACATCCCTGTAAAAGTATTCCTTTCAACTGACCACGATTTCTACGTTGTGTTTATTTTATTTATTTTTGTTTTATTTATTTATTATAATTATTTGGTCCTTTTGATCCAATCGTATCGTTATTTCGAATACGTATTTGGAATCCTGGTCGACACGGCATCATTTTCTGTAGTGGCTCAAACCCTGATTTGTATATGTGATCGTCTAGTTATAATGTTTTCTATGTATTTGGTGGTCTTGGTGAAAGTCAATGTTACTGGCATCTAAGTGATCTGCGAATCGTGTTTATGTTTGTACTATTTAGTAGCTGCGTGTGAATAGAACGGAGGCTCATCGAGATAAATCCATCATTCCGCAGGCCTATGGTTTTAAATAACATCGCGAAGCTTGTTAATATTAAAATGCAAATTGTTTTAATCTGATCGCGACTTTCGCCTCTCCTCTACTCTAATTACCTAAGGTATAACCAAAAGATGTCTGCTCACGAGGTGGATTACTCTCTGGTCGTTTAGTAGCGCCTACAAAACCTTCTAGGAAAAACCCTTCTGAGGTTTATTATTTGGGGAACGTCAGCCATCTTTGTTACGCTGCGAAGCGTTTGTCAGACATCTCCAGGATGTGGACATTTATTTACTTTACTTTATAAGGTGTTCGCTAGACACCTTTCCCCATAATACCATGGTAAACTTTATTTATTCGTACTTGTATTAATTAAGAAAGTTCGATTTGGCCAAATCGGGCGATGGCTGAACGCTATGAAAGTGCAAATGTGACGACGACCCAGAAATGCTTCTACCCGTTCACTGGATCCACACGCAGATAGCCTTTAGGCTCAATAAGGCTGAGCTCGCGAGTACCGGCCAAAGCATCCCGTTCAGTCAAGTCTAAGAGAATAATCTCTTATAGTCAAGAGCTCTCATTCGATTAAAGTCAGTGGGTGGAATGCCTAGCTCGCAGCCTCAAGCGGTCAAACACCCCAGGATCTAAACATCCTGTGCAAGTTCTATTTCATCACAGATCACCTAGTATACCTATCCCTATTTCCTATCCTAAATTCAAGTCTATAAGTGCACCTAACAATGTCTATGTCCTGTGTAGAGGCAAAATGTACTTACACATTATACCTATTCAACACTAATACATTATACTTCCTTCTGCTCAGCTCCTGTTGTGCCTCTCGTCCAAATTCAGCAGCTAGACTCCTTTACTAACACGTTTAAATAAACTACCTATACACAAGTAACCTCAACGGTTTGAATGTAGTCTCTCCCTTAAGGTCTTTAATCACTCCCTACTATCCCATGTTTATTTATTTAGATATATGTATAGAAATCTACCTAGACCTAAACTGAAATCTAACGAATTTAACTCATAGAAATCGTGATTCAACTGAAAGGTATATATGTGAGAACGCAAAGTGTTAAACGAAGTCAAACAAACTAGCTCAATGGTTCTTCTAAGTATTTCTTAGTATTTAACACGGGTTTGACTATGCCTCACACTGTGCTTCCTCTTAGGAATCTTATCTCTAAGCATTAAAACATTTAATTATGGAAAAAAAATATTATTTATTTAAATTAAATGTGTTTAGTTTATCTTCGAAATAGCAAAAAGAAACTGGTTTGATTATTTAAGCTGTCACCTATAGGTTGCTATATAATGACAGCTAGATTTTCAGCTCCTATCTTAAGACCACACTAAATAGAGAGAAAGCGAAAATCCAAAGAAAAAACTCTCTAAGGTCATCTAGATTCACACTTAAATTTAATTAAACACACACTAAAGTTTCAATAGTTATTTCACAAATTAAGTCTAAAGTGAGATACGAACACATTTATAGAACTAACCTGACACATTGATTGAAAAAAAATAGAAAGGAAAAACTATTTCACATATTAGTCTAATCTAGACTTGATTATTAACATTCATGGTAGATATTAGTGTTTCGTATTCCACCAGGCTACATAAAGTTACAGTCTCTAGAGCTTTAATTAATACTTTCACGTTAACCATCCTTATCTCTGAGATTAACTATGTATCAAGAAAACGCAATCCAATTCAATCTAACCCGGCTCTTTGCATTTCTATCTCATTCGGTAGACCATCTTGCAAATACCTCCGTCTATTTAATATTCGATGATTGCAACAACTGAATATCTCATATCCACAACACCCTAACACAACTATTGCGCATATTGATGCCAACACAAAAATGAGGTGTTCTACCGAGTTCCATTCGGTTATTAAAGCGAAACCCCCAGAATGGAGTTGTTCTTCGTATTGATACATTTCTACGTTGTATGCGATATACTGCTCGTTATTCTAGAGATTGTACCTTTATTGACACACGAAATAAATCACAATGTACACAATTACATACCCCACTCGACGTTGTTTAGATTCACTTTGTAAAATAGTTACACTTGTTTTAATATTCAAATCTACAATTTACTTAACAAAGTTAGTATTTATTTAATAGTTAACTCTTTAGTCTTTATTTCTCACACAGTTAGTTACAATGGAGTCACGAAACTCCCAATCTATCACTCCTAAAATATTAAAAGCGTCTCGGCCCACGTCTGTCCCGAATGCTAGTTGCCTCCTCGTTTTATCTCTTCCATCCCTACTGAAGTTTTTCTCCTCCCGCTCTACGCCCATCTAGCCCCCTCATTGGTCAGCTTGATGCTTGCAATCTTCACGGCGACGCCCACGCACAATTTCTCACGATCCGCCCTACCAATTCTGAGAACTCAAGTTTTTTCCTTCCTTTGTCTACTTCACCCATCTGTAACACATTTAAATCTACCAAACTCTTAGAAATCTGTGCATTTCAACTAAAATTGTCCATCATTCACCAGTTTGAATAGTTTGTCTGACAGTTTGAGCGTAATTTACGGCCTACCCAAGACTTCATTTGTCTTAGTCCCCGCTGTGCGCTAATAAAACTTGTCGCTCTTAATCTATTAGAAGAAATATTCGAAACAATTTTTTATTCCTAGTTTTGTTTTACGAGCCCGGCCCGCACATCTGCTAATAATACGAATGCCATCACAGTATTACTTCTTTGTTTATGAACTGAATAAGATAATATTTTTTTTGTTGAAAGAGGGATATCTTAAGTGTAGTTTTTTAACCGACTTAAAAAAGGAGGTTCTCAGTTTCACCCGTATTTAAGTATGTTTCTCCGAGATTATCTTACTTTTGGCTGAGCCGATTTTTCTACATATATAATATACCTTACCTACAAGGTACCTTTTAGAATAAAAAAAAGTAATCTGTACTCCAGCCCCACCTGACTTCAATAGACGTATTTTTATAATTACGAATATTATTTCTTGCTTTTTAGAGGTAGGTTTTTTGAAGTCGGTTTTTTGAAGTCTTTAAAACAGTGCTATGCTATGTCATCTTTATGTTACACTACACGTTACTATTTTTTATTACTTAGTTATTTATACAATTTATAGTTGACAAGCGACCGCCCGCGACTTCATCTGCGAGGTCAGTTTTTTCTCTATCCCTCGGGAATTTATTTTATTTTATTTATTTTCCAACTTACTATCATTACAGGCTCTTAACCTAATGCGATAGTGTAGACTAATTTATTTACTTATCCTTAAAATTAACTATTATTATAACAAACTAGGTTCCGCCCGCGACTTCGTCCGCGTGGACATTCGATAAAATCCTCATGTTTTAATTTCATTAAATTCTGATCAGCCGTTTTTACGTGATTATGCGGGTCCCACCAAGCGCGCTGCCTCGCGAGGTAGGTCGTTTGCCGCACGGGCCTCGCACGAGGCTGCTCGCTTAGTGGGGACCCGCATAATCACGTAAAAACGGCTGATCAGAATTTAATGAAATTAAAACATGAGGATTTTATCGAATGTGAATGAATGAAGCTAGTTTTATATATTATTATATAGATAACAAATAATGCCGCCTTTGTGAATGCGTTCAGTGAGCAACCGAATATGTCCACGGTATCAGCCATGTTGTTTAGCATCCTCAGTGCTCGAGTAAATGGTGCTTTTTTTATAAATTAGTGCGCGCGCGCGGTATAGCGAACAAAGTTGGCCGTCTCCGCCGCCACACGTACCGGTCTGGGAGATGCCACATCTTTACAGATGCCAGACAATCGATTAAGATGAAACAGCTATATAATATTGAATTTTTAGATTTTAGCATTCACAATGCTATCTTTATATTTAAGTTACTTAATATAACTGAAAAATATTAGAAAAAATCGACTCACCCATAGCAGCTCAGACGGGACTCGAACCCGCACCCTTAGGATTCCGGCCCAATGCACTAACCAGCCCGTCTGAGCTGCTACGGGTGAGTCGAGTTTTTCTAATATTTTTTCAGTTACTTATATTAAGTAACTTAACAAACGGACTTTTGCATTTATAATATTAGTAACGATAATAATGATACGGTAGATATAATGATTTACGATGCTGCAATTGAAATTAAATAGAAATTGTTCTTTATTTAAATAAGTTCACATAATAAGCGGTTTTAAATCGTCAATTCTTTTAGAGAATATAGAGAAGGCTATGCTATTACCCATTATGACGTCTTTTAACTGACAAGAAAAATGGGCGCAAAAAACTTGCCAGCTTTATCAGATGGAACGATATTTACAAATATATATATCGTTTCCAGACATTATGTTAACATAGATTAACAAAAAAATAACATTATTTAATTAACACACTTCATTATAAATCAATTTACAGGGTTCAAGCTAAGTTTTTTTTTTTAAGTAATTATACCTACAGTCTAGGCTCTTACAAAAAAAAAACTATTTATACAATTCAATATGCGTTAAGATAGGTAGTCAGAAGCAGACCCATTCCCACTGGCAGCACCCGTTCACGAGCATGACGTGTGAACCAGCCATCGCTTCGCTCAACCATATAAGATTAAGTAATAGCAGAAAACAACATTAATGTGAAGATATTGTTTATTCTTTAAACAAATCAATTTGACAATCTGCGAATACTTTAAAACGTTACTAAGTAGGTACTTAAGTACCAAATTTTACTTACCCAATAATATGATGAATATAAAGCTAAGGACGTATGCTGTTTTTGAAGTTTGGACTTGCCATTCACAGATACCGTTCAGCTTGGTGAACCTCACAGGAGCCACCCCGACGCATCGCGACCACCACATAACGCGGTACAAGGCGCCTGACACGGTACATTCTAATGGGTCTTTTCCGTTATGCTCTAAAGACTTAATGGGTTTTACCTTAGCTGGAAAACAGGGATAAACAAGGTCAAAAAAAATCAAATCAGCATTAGGTTTTGTAAGGCAATACAAAAGTATGTCCTTCAAGTAAACGGATAGATCACAAAAAACATTGTAATTGGTCTTCCCTTATCCTCCAAAAACTTAATGGGTTTAACCTTAGCTGAAAAACAGGGATAAACAAGTCAAACTATATAATCAAAACGGTTTTAGATTTTGTAAGTAAATACAAAAGTATGACGTCATTATTCCATCAAATAAACGGATAGATCACAAAAAATTGGCTCTAAAAAAATTGTTTGATTATTAGGAATAGTAAGCAAAATTAGGTACAAGTAGTAAGTTATTAATAGTAACTAGTAGAATAGTAAGCCATAGTTAAGATATCTAAAAAGTAACCTCTGCAATCCAAGTTAGGCATTCGATTAAATTAAATAAATTAAACAAAAATTTGGTACGTGTGTATTGTAATACTCACTCATAGCTCTTAATATGCAGTCGTTGTTGTTAAAACAAGAATAAAAGCTATATGAAAAAACATGAGCAATGGCGTTTAACAATCATAATTCATTATTGGGTACATACATTATTGGGCATGTTTATTCAACAGAATAAACATGCCCTTTATTTTATGAATTTGGACAATCATTATTATTGAATAATGATTGTCTTAGCTGGCTTGGCTTAGCTATAGAAAATATTTGCCTACGTTACAAATGACTCGTATTATATTATGTTTGATTACAAAATATTTGATTAATAGTTTTGTATTTTTGTCCAAGTACTTAGGTTGATATTTCAAATATGAAATCCTTATTTTTTAATATTTGTTTAAGTGCCTGTTTCACAATCTATGATTATTATAAGCACTGCTGACTTCTGGTTTAATTTAAAAATGGAACAGAATTTATACATAATTATTCGTTAAGGTCCCAACCGACAGTGGCGCCCTCAGAGGTTTTTATTTAATAAGTTAGTCACCGAGCCTTCTGATGCTATTCTATGTTTTAGCTATTGGAGATAAAGATAAAAGTGGTTTGCGGGTGAAACTGTGTCTTTACTAGTATGCCAGTGAATCTCTCGCCAGATGCTGTTTTTTGCTGCATTCAATAACGACTTACTCATAACAGTAGCAGCAATGAAGCTAGCGGAGCACAGAGTTGGTGATAATCTGACATTCCATCTTTGGCCTCTCTTCTTGAAGACCAGTGGTCCGATTCCCACCAGCTGTGACATTCGAAGCACTAGACCCAAGGCACCGGATATTGAGCATTCAGATGAGGATGAGTATCTTCTGGTGACTTTTATAATTATTTGTTGATTTTGAACTACATTTTGATTAAAAAATGTTGATTTGATAAAGGCAGAAATTAATTTTTAGTCAAATGGAGTCCAAAGGATTCGTTAACTTTGTTAATGCTATCGTTACAAACAATTGGAAATGTTTTAAATAAATAAGTAAAGTGCTACAATTAATCTTAGTTTTCAAAATTCTGTATAACTAATCACACGGTATATTAAGGTAAACTTATCAAAGTAGATTGGAAATATTAAAAATAAACACAATATTTGTGCGCCAAACCTTTTATTTCAAATAAATTCGACACAACAAAGAAACATTAAATTTATGACTATGTTCAGTAGGTATTTAAAAAAAACGGTAAGTATAATTTTTTGAATAATATTATTTTAAAGTTTCCTGTGTACTAGACGCGATTCAGAATATTCTGAATAACTCCTTAAAATATGGTTGGTGTTTGTAATATCCTATATTTTGATATGAAAAAGATTTAATATCATAAAAGTTGTAAATAAAAATATGTTAGACCTGCGCGTGCGCGACTGTTGATCTCTCTCTACCTTAAAAACTCTCTCTCTACCTCGCGTAAAAAGGGGTACGTATCAGAATGTCTAAAGTTAGAATGTCTAAACTTAAAATAGCAAAGTTCAAAATATCAAAAATTTTAATGTCTAACGATTAAAATGTCGAAAGTTCAAAATCTCAAAAACGAAAACGTCAAACGGTCAGATAGTACTAAATAAAAATGATTAAAACTTAAAATGTCTAATAGTCCAAATACATTATAATGACGTTTAGAATTTATTTATACCTTTCTTTCATTTATGTACTTAATTAATTAAGTTAAATAATTGCGTGTTAACCTCTTTGCCTCCGCCGCACATCACCATAGCCACGCCGCTCCCTGATTCAGTAGCCACCAACTGAGTTTGAAAATATTTTTTCTGGCGCTTTGCCGGCCGCTGGTGCGGCACGCTCGCTTCGCTCACTCGGCTCGCGCGCTGAGTTCATGTCAACCTAACATGCTCGCCGCTACGCTCCTCGCACTTATCTCGTGACCTACGGTCTACGGTGTCTAAGTCCCAATAGACTAGTTGAGACTCATTTCCGGCAACTAAATTTGCTATAAAGCATTTCAGGCGAAGCCCAAAGACACCTCCTCAGACTAAATTAACCTCAAAGAAGGCGATTCGTTTTAAGATCCAACCCAATTCAAATAAATAATTGTAAACTTAGACTTAATGACCATTGGTATTTAACTCGTCAAGTATTTGAAACGTTTGATACTTTGAATTTTGCTATTTTGAAGTTATACATAATGATTTTCGACATTTTAAACCATTTAAATTTTTGACATTTTGAACTTTGCCATTTTAAGTTTAGACATTCTAACTTTAGACATTCTGATACGTACCCCTTTTTACGCGAGGTAGAGAGAGAGAGTTTTTAAGGTAGAGAGAGATCAACAGTCGCGCACGCGCAGGTCTAACATATTTTTATTTACAACTTTTATGATATTAAATCTTTTTCATATCAAAATATAGGATATTACAAACACCAACCATATTTTAAGGAGTTATTCAGAATATTCTGAATCGCGTCTAGTACACAGGAAACTTTAAAATAATATTATTCAAAAAATTATACTTACGTACCCGTAAAAAGTTACAGTTAACTCTGCCAAACAGTGGCTTAAAATTAAAAGATTATTAATCCCAATTGTTTAGTTTTCACTCTTCTCGATCCGTAGTTTTGAACTGAATAATTATGACAAGGTAAGTTGTAACGTTTGCTATTATCTGTAAAGAAAAAAAATAAGGAATTTATTTTATGATAATGTTGTAATGTATAAAAATGTAAATTCCACAACAAAAGCAAATAGCCTTCCCCACTTGACTCAATGCACATCGCGATTAGTCATCTCTGTGAAGTTAGAGTGTTAGAGAAAATCTCTAACTTCACTAAGATGGAGCGTACGGTAAGTAAGGTGAGACCCATGAGCTACAAACTTACCGTAGCGATGATAGACCGCGACAATGTGCACACTCCCATCGGGGAGTATCCCACTTGGTTCAACGAGAGATATTGGGATAGTTTCTCTAACTCCTCTGAGATGGAGCGTACGGTAAGATTATTGGATAAGTTGCTGATCAATAAGCTTGTGCGATCGACCTGGAAATGATATTTTACAATGATTAACTAATAATTATAGTATGAAATTTAATTGTCAAATCAGGGTAGAGCTACATTGACTCTTTTGACACTGCCATTTCCATAATTATCTATATCTCTTTTAAAAATCTCGAGAAAACCAGTCGGCCGCTTCCATGTTCTTTGGTATCTATAGGTGAGCCGATCCTCGCCGAATGGTTTACTTACTAGCAAATGATATATATTATGACGAAAAAGATGGAGCTATGGAAAATGGTAAGACGGGTGGTCCGATATAGCATACCCCTCAGTGATGAGAACCAAATTCAATTAAATGCTAAAAGTAGATGCTGCCATAACCGACCTATAATGCATGTGAATCGATGATTTCTAAAAGGGCACTTGTCCATATCCAAGACATTTTAATAGAAAGTATCTATTAATATTATAATTCTAATACACAATTTTAAAAATGATTATCGTGGAGATTTTAGGGCCTACAGTCTAGTATTTTTAGACGGTATCGTTACATTCCCTCGTAGTCACTGCTAGAAGTAGATAGCAAAACTGCTAAAAGTGGCCGTTTTTGACACATTTGCTATCTACTTCTACGAATGACTACGAGGGCATGTAGTAATTGATACCTTCTAAAAATACTAGACCATGGGGCCTAAAATCTCCACGATAAACATTAATATTTTTTTTTCTATTAATAACTTATTAAATAAAAACCTCTGAGGGCGCCACTTTCGGTCATATATCCGCCTTAAAGATTAGAAAGTGAGAAAGTGAAAGCGAAATAAGCTTTATTCAAATAAACTTAATTATTAAGTACTTTTGAATCGTCTATATTTTCCTACCACCCGTTCCAGACTTTTACTGTTCAACTGTTCCAGATTATCTGCCGTACTCAGAGACATCGATTAAGTTCAATGCTTCATTAAATTTATTGTCGTCTTATACTATCACTATGGAAAAGAAAGAGATAGCACCAATTTAATGAAGCATTAAACTTAATTGACGTCTTTGAGTACGGCCGTACGTATGTTTGCTTTCATTTTGTGTACTAGAGAATACAGTATTCGATTTATGAACCAAGACCAAGTCGACTTCACAGGAGACGAACAAAAGTTTTATTTTTCTTCAAAGAAAAGCTTATTAGTTCCGAAATTACTGTAGATAGCTGGTATTTAAAATTAGTTACTTAGGTGGTATTGGTAAATACCAATACCAAAACTGCATAAAGACTTAATTTAAGATTATTATACCAGGCGAATATAATGTTAGAAGCGTTTGAAATTTGCAAGTTTTACTCAAGTTACTTTACTCGTCTATAGATACGATGGTAAAAGGGCACTTGTCATAGAACCAAGACCAATCAAGAACCAAGAACCAACCAAGACCATTAAATAAGGAACTCCTTATTTAATGCGAATGAGAAAATTTAAAATAAATTTATAAGTACTTACTACAAATTGCATGGGTAATTGCAAGGAAAAAGGTTGATCAAAGCTATACTATCTCAAATCAACAGTTAATGTGCAATATCAAAACTCATATAAAAACGCTGAATACCTCTAGCTTGGTTTGATGACACGGCTCTACCACTTCCATCAACCACACGATTTGACTTGTGCACCAAATAAGATGTGAAAACATCGTGGACAAGGACTTAAATGAAATGACTGCAATGATAAAAAAAATTAGGTACAATTAAAAAAAGTACAGAAATTAGGTACAGGTTCTGATGCATACCTACACCTTTATAGGTGACACGACATTAGCATTAAAATCTATTTTAAATGAAATCAATATTAAAATACATTCCTCAAGTCAAATTACATTAAAAAATTACATTAAGAATTTACACTTAAGGAACTTTGGAACTGTGTTAGCCTATGTACAAACATATCTATTTTCATTCATAAATACATACATTAATATTGAGCGGTATGTTTCCCTTATCCAATAAAATAAAAAATAAAAATAAAATATATTTTTATAAAATTGCACGTGTGCATTAACTATAAAGTTAATGCCGTGTGCATTAACTTTATAGTTAATGCACACGGACCGGATGGATGTTAACGGTGTTCGGTAGACGGTATAGAAGTCTTCATTAGAGCTGTCGTAGCTCTAATGAAGACTTCTTAAACAGCTTCTTACAAATATTTTGTGACAGCCAATAAGACTGCGAGGTCAGCTGTAAGAAGCAGCTCATCAAAAGCAGCAGGATGTTGCAGCCGCAGCTGGAATCCAACTGCTCGACCACGTCGCAGGTCTCCACATACAACGAGGACAAGTGACGGATTACTTCATCAATTGGCTTCATTTTTCTGTAACCTGGAACAACTGCGCACAACAACATCAGCGTCAGTCACTGATAGGTTTTCATGCATACTAAGTTTCGAATAAAAGTTAAAATATTAGTGTCTATGAATAATGAATATAGGGTAACTTTATAAATTAATTCTAATGTTAACAGTATCTTAATTGTGACACAATGGATCATACCTCTGATACACGGCTCGGCTCTATCTATGGTTCAAAGGCAAGTTTAAACAGAATTTTCATAGGTAACAATTTTAAACCAATAAAACATATACCTTATGAATCTGACGCAAAAACCCCATGGATCTGAAGAATCATAAATATTGATAGCAAAAATAAAATAAAATCAAATAAACGGCTGAAGAATTGAACTCACACAGTAAACCATTCTGGCTCGAAGACGACTTTTCGATTTGCTCAAGAACGTCATTGATCGATCTGATTGTTGAATACACTTTCATAGAACTGATCGTGAACTGTAACTTTGCCATCATCACCATAATGTGCATCATGATGAATATTGGGTTGCTGTACAAAACCTCAACTGGAAACAAAAAAAATAGAAAAATCTTAAACACAAAGAGCGCATGTCTTGCCATTTCTAGTGTACTTAGTAGGAGTGACTTGCCATTTCATTATAAGTTGTTTGCAACTGCATTAAGTTGTTTGTAAGCTCGATGGCGCAATGGATTAGCCGCTAAAGCTAGATGACGGTGCCGTCATATTACGGCCGTAATTTAGCGGCGTAGAACGTTGTCTATGTAAACAATGCGGCGCGCCATATTGTTTTACATATAGACAAACGTTCTAAGGCGCTAAATTACGGCCGTAATATGACGGCACCGTCATCATAGGAAACCCTAGCTTAAGTCCGCTAATCCATGGAGCCATCATTATGGTATTAACCATTGTAGTGGTTATCTATCATCGCTTAGGTCAATTAGACAGTGTGAACCTTGTTAGTCTTGGCTGCATTGTAGCCGATGAAAAATAGTTGATGAGAGCATGATTGCAATCTACGAGATTGCAATGGAATATCTAGAGAAAAACTGCCCAAAAATTTTCTGTTGTCAAATAAGTGCTTAAATAAAAATAAGTTACCATCTAAGCAAAGCTGTTATGGTAATACATTCGGTAGGTAGCTATTATACATATACTCACAAATTATAAGCCGTCCAGTTTTAGAGTGGAGATTTAATGATATAACAAACCAATAATTAACAGCAAAACCCAAAAATGAGAGAAAGATTGACAGGCCAATGATCACGAAGATTTTCATATCTCTGTGTAAGTACCATTTTATGTACTCCTCATTTATCGTTTTCGTCACCTTAAATGTCAATGAAAGATAATGATCAAAAACTTGTAGAACCATCAGCACACTTATATCTATTACTTGCAATTTCATTTAGGTTTTGTAGTAGATTTTTGAGGTTTCAGCTTATTTTGTGAAAACTAACTCAGTTCTTAATGTAAAATATTCTTAAAAAGTTAACTGTTCTGTAAATCTGTTCTATAAAAAAATAACAAGTTTATTGAATTATCATATTTTAGGCATTAACAATGTCCATCAGCCATTTTTGATGTCCCCACTGCTGGGGCACAGGCCTTCCTTATGGGTGGTAAGGAGGACGGGCCATAACCCACCACGCGGGCCCAATGCGGATTGGTGGGTGTTAACGACTGCAAATGCAGCCGGGACCAACGGCTTAACGTGCCTTCCGAAGCACGGAGGAGCTCGAGATAATAAATTTTTGGTCACCCATCCCATGACCGACCCTTGCGAACGTTGCTTAACTTCCGCAATCGCTGGGCCGGGCGCTAAACCACTACGCCACCGAGCTCCAATTTGGCATTTACAATGCTATTTTGATATTATCGTAATTAACAAGTTGTCTACCTTCCCTAAGTATTTGAATGGCTTATTGATTTGTAGATTATAAAATTTAATTGTTAGGTAAATAGTAGATATTATAAATATTATTTTCATTCCTTCTTTCTATTATTACTAATAGAAGAGTACTAGTACTTACTAGTACTCTTCTCTGTCATCCGATTTTCTTGGTTACGTAGGTATAGCAAGCAATAATACCTAATCTTCTGATCACATGTTTAGTTTGTAGTCATTATTACCTTCTGTACTCGTTTCACACATCGCATTATTTGCATCGTTCTTACTGGACCACCTATCACTGCATTGCTCGCCCAAATCACCATTATTAAATAGTTCGCAAAGTTAATGATCGAACGGAGGTGTGATCTGTTGTCCATTCGTTGGTCCCCGTTCAAGTTTATGTACGGACTTGCAAAACTACCGACATCTGGTAAAAAAACATTCTTGTGTTAATGCCGCAGGGTGCATTTATCTCTGATTTGCTGTGTCATTAAAAAAAATGAGAAAAATAACAGTATTTTCAGGATTACTTCAAAACGTTTTATTACTTCAATTTCAAAATTAAAAAAAAACCCGGCCAAGTGCGTGTCGGGCCACGCGCCGTAGGGTTCCGTAGTTACCTTATACCATACCATATTTAATACCACTATAATTTTTCGTTTGTAAAAATAACTTTGTTTTTGACAAATGACAAAGTTATATAATTGCGGTTTTGGAAAATATATTATATCTCGAAAACTAATTACTATATATCGTTCAAACCAATTTTCTTTAAAAGTTTTTATTAAGATCTATTGCATATATTTTTTTTAGATTTTTGACTCTCTTATTTCAAAAGTTAGAGGGGGGGACACACATTTTACCACTTTGGCAGTGTTTCAAACGGTTGACTTTGAGAAAAAATTGTCTTAGGAACCTCAATGTAATTTTTGAAGACCTATCTATAGACACCCCGCACGTATTGGTATGAAGAAGATTTTTTTTCAGTTTCAGTTCCATGTAAGGGGAGCCCCCTTAATCTTTATTTTTTTTTATTTTTGTGTTAAAATCGTTAAGCGGTTAACAGAATACATCTACGTACTAAGTTTCAACTGTGTAATCCTAATACTTTCGGAATATAATAGCTGCGACATACGGACGGACAGACAGACAGACAGCTAATCTATTAATTATTATTTGCATGTTATTGTCTGTAGCTGAGTAGGTGAAACTATTGTTAAGTATAAGGTTTTGTAAACCATTTATAATCCTATTCTACCCTATTCAAAATAAATTCATTCATTTATTCATTCAGACAGACAGACGGACAGACAGACAGACAGACATGACGAATCTATAAGGGTTCCGTTTTTTGCCATTTTGGCTACGGAACCCTAAAAATGGAACCAACTTGGATCCAAATGGCGCATTTGAATCATTTCAATCGGTCCAGCTGTTTAGTAATGTCAACATACACAAAAACTCCCTCCACTCACCTCCTTTTTGAAGTTTTAAAAAACAGTGCTATGCTATGTCATCTTTATGTTACACTACACGTTACCATTTTTTTATTACATTTAATATACAATTTATAGTTGACTAGCGACCGCCCGCGACTTCATCTGCGAGGTCAGTTTTTTCTCTATCCCTCGGGAACTGTACTTTTTTCTGGGATAAAAGATATTCTATGTCCTTCTCTGTACCCCTGACAACGTTTATGTAAAGTTTGATGATGATCGGTTCATTAGTTGAGACGTGAAGGCGTAACAAACAAATAAACCAACAAACAAACTAACGGACTTTTGCATTTATAATATTAGTAAGGATAATAATGATACGGTGTAATTATTCACGATGCTAGATTAAGTATAAGATATTGTTTAAACTTAAAACAAATAAATTTGACAATCTGCGAATACTTTAAAACGTTACTAAATAGGTACTTAAGTACTAATTTTTACTTACCCAATAAAATGACGAATATAAAGCTAAGGACGTATGCTGTTTTTGATGTTTGGACTTGCCATTCACAGATACCGTTCAGCTTGGTGAACCTCACAGGAGCCACCCCGACGCATCGCGACCACCACATAACGCGGTACAAGGCGCCTGACACGGTACATTCTAATTGGTCTTTTCCGTTTTCCTCCAAAGACTTAATGGGTTTTACCTTAGCTGGAAAACAGGGATAAACAAGGTCAAAAAAGTTCAAAATGGCATTAGGTTTTGTAAGGCAATATTTTTATATTGCCTATATTTTTTATATTGTCATACTTTTGTATGACGTCATTATTCCATCAAGTAAACGGATAGATCACAAAAAACATTGTAATTGGTCTTCCCATATCCTCCAAAAACATAATGGGTTTAACCTTAGCTGGGAAACAGGGATAAACAAGTCAAACTATAATCAAAAAGGCATTAGATTTTGTAAGGAAATACAAAAGTATCAAGTTAACGGATAGATCACAAAAAAAACATTTATTACATTTAACGTTATCCTCCAAAGACTTAATGGGTTTAATCTTAACTGGAAAACAGGGATAAACAAGGTAAAAAAAGTTCAAAACGGTATTGTATTTCGTAAAGAAATAAAAAAGTATGACGACGTCATTATTTCAGCATGTAAACGGATAGATAAATAAAATCTAATTGGTCTTTCCTTATCCTCCAAAAATTTAATGGGTTTAACCTTAGCTGGAAAACAGGGATAAACAAGCCAAACTATAGGTAATCCAAACGGCATTAGATTTTGTAAGGAAGAACAAAAGTATGACGTCATTATTCCATCAAGTAAGTATACGGATAGATCACAAAAAGTTGTCTCTAAAAATATTGTTTGAAGATATTAGGAATAGTAAGCAATATTAGGTACAAGTAGTAAGTTATTAATAGTAACTAGTAGAATAGTAATCTATAAGTAGTTAAGATATCTATATATATATCGGTTCAGTACTTTTCAAGTAATCTTGAAAAAAGCACGAAAATAGTATGATTTTGTGTGAATTACCTCGATGAAAATGGTCGTATTACTTCTTTGTTTTTTATGAACTGAATAAGATAATTATCTTATTCAGTATTAATTATATCAGTGTAGGTTCTTTAACCGACTTAAAAAAAAAAAAATTTCACTACGTATAATAGCACCGTACAGCCGCCATGTTGGTTTTATTATAACGCCACCTTCTTAAGAACACTTGGGCTGAATAGACAAATCTAACGATATCTTAATCATAAAAATCCGTTCAGCCGTTTGAAAGATATGAGGTAATAAAGAATATTACATACAAACATACATACATACATACATACTTACAAACATACAAACATACTTACAAGATACGCGCGAAACACATAACCCTTTCTTTGCAGTCGGGTAAAAAGGAGGTTCTTAGTTTGCCCGTATGTATGTTTCTCCGCGATTATCTTACGTTTGGCTAAGCCGATTTTTCTACATATATATTATAATATACCTATACCTACAAGGTACCTACACTAAAAATAAAAAAAATAAAAAATTGTTTAAAAAAAACAAAAAACCGACTTCAAAAAACCTACCTCTAAAATGCAAGAAATAATATTATATAAAATACGTCTATTGCAGTCCGGTGGGGTTTTTAGAATAAAAAAAAGGAATCTGTACTCCAGCCCCACCCGACTTCAATAGACGTATTTTTATTAATTACGAATATTATTTCTTGCATTTTAGAGGTAGGTTTTTTGAAGTCGGTTTTTTGTTTTTTTGAGCAATGCAGTTAGGTTTACATCGGTTTACTTAATGTTTATTGATTTTGGAGACAACATGTATTCTATTACAGTTCTTGCCGCTTCTTGAATTTCAGGTGGCGTCAAAACATCACTTTCGTCGCTTGAACTCATTTTTATAATAAATCAAAGATAAAATATTTGACAAAACGACAAACAATTTCAACTTCCCGCGCCAAGATCCATAGATAATACAACGTTACTTTATGCCGCCTGTCCGAATTGTATGTTACACGTTAGTTTTGTAACTAGGAATACAGATTAAGTGCGATACACACCGGATGCGTAAGCGTATGCGTAAGTAAGCGTGCACGTAGACGTACGGTTTAGTATTGCTTCAGCAAACTAAATACCCATTGAAATTGTATAGCTTTCTCGCTCTAATGTTCTCTTCCGTCTCGGTCTCCAAACAGTAGACACGCGCTCGCACCTAAATTAATTAAATAAATTAGTTGCCCTTGATTTGTAACCATTCTAAAGGTTTTAAAAACATTGTGAAAGTGTGTGTGGTGTTTTGGAAATAAACAGTGAACAGCAGCCTAGAATCTTTCATTCAACTCCATCTCCAACACGTACCATGACGTTGTAATGTCTGAAACTTTATGAGACATGGTACACCGCTTGCGTAACGTACGCGTGCACGTGGACCGATGCGTAACCCTACGAATTGCAGCTCTCATGAGACAAACAGGCTGCGTACTTACGCAGAGCGGAACGCATTGATGACGTTGTATTCAATGGCATTCCCTATTGGACGTCACACCGAACAAATACGAACACGCACGTTTCTTTCCTGCGCGTCACTACGCGCGTGACTACGAGAGACGAGGTCCAGGCAGGGTCTGATCCATCGAGTTTGGAGTATTCAAATAGAAAAGAGCGTCCAATCGTCAGACATCGTGCACAAGAATTGCAAACATAAAAAGTATGGCTGCCGCAGCGGCTGGGTACGCAAGAGACAGGTTGCGTTGCGTATGCGTAATCGTAGACGTATGCGTAACCCGGTGTGTCAGGGGGTTACACGCGCGCGTGACCACGCGCGTGTCTACGCATCCGGTGTGACCAGGCCTTTAATGGGCGGGCGTTAGTGCGCTCATGGTACTCTGTTACCGTGATTCGGAACTTTCCATTTGCAATGCCATTTCTAATTTTAAATATTGATAAATAAATAAATAAAAATAAAATAAGATTATTTTTCTTTTAAACCTATTACAATTTTAGAAGTAAGTTGGTGTCCCCATTTAAGCTGAAAGCCTGTGTTTGATGATTGATGTCATCATCAGTCGGTTAAAGAGGTCTGTGATCATTCACAGACCTCTTTAACCCACTTCCAAAAAAGGAGGAGGTTCTATGTTCGTCTGTATATTTGTTTTTTTTGTTTTTTTTTTGTGTATGTCCACCGATTACTCGAAGACGGCTGGACCGATTAAAATGATTCAAACGTTATTACGTTAAGTACACTCCCAAGTTGGTCCCATTTTTTAAAATTTGGAAATTGGTTCAGTACTTTTCAAGTAATTTTGAAAAAAGCACGAAAATAGTATGATTTTGTGTGAATTACCTCGATGATTGGTCGTATTACTTCTTTGTTTATGAACTGAATAAGATAATTATTTTTTTGTTGGAAGAGGGATATCTTAAGGGGTAGTTTTTTAACCGACTTAAAAAAGGAGGTTCTCAGTTTAACCTGTATTTAAGTATGTTTCTCCGCCATTATCTTACGTTTGGCCGAGCCGATTTTTCTACATATATAATATACCTTACCTACAAGGTACCTACACTGAAAATAAAAAATAGTTTAAAAAAAAACAAAAAACCGACTTCAAAAAACCTACCTCTAAAAAGCAAGAAATAATATTCGTAATAATAAAAATACGTCTATTGAAGTCGGGTGGGGCTTTTAAAATAAAAAAAAGGAATCTGTACTCCAGCCCCACCCGACTTCAATAGACGTATTTTTATTATTACGAATATTATTTCTTGCTTTTTAGAGGTAGGTTTTTTAAAGTCGGTTTTTTGTTTTTTTTATTGGCTGTCGTGTTTCATTGAAAATTTCGTTCCATTTCTGAATTACACGTGTATAATGAGTTTCAATACGGTCAGACGCTGGCAATGTCTCTATGAAAGTCCATTATTACACGTTAGTAATGGATTCTCATACAAAAATTACCGGCGCGGTTTAGGTCTGTCCGGAAACTCCAAATTAGCACGAAGAAAGTTGTCAAAATAATGTTCGAATTTCCAAGCAGGTTTAAGAAAAACAGATTTTTTAAATAAGAGCAGGTACTTATATTTTTTTGGTACGTTTTGAATAAAAAAAATTGGCACGTGTGTATTGTAATACTCACTCATAGCTCATAATATGCAGTCGTTGTCGTTAAAAACTAAAAAACTATATGGAAAAACATGAGCAATGGCGTTTAACAATCATGTGTGACTTCCGCATGGGTGATTATTTTGTCCCATGTTTATTCAACAGGATAAACATGCACTTTATTTTATGAATTTGGACAATAATTATTCAATGGCTTAGCTATAGAAAATATTTGCCTACGTTACAAATGACTCGTATTATTTGCTTGATTACATATTTGATAAATAGTTTTGTGTTTTTGTCCAAGTAAGGTGGGTGCACCATGGAAGGCCACCTTAACGTTTAAACAAGTTTCATTGGTTTATTTCTTGGCCAAACAAAACATACTAAGTGTAGGATAAAGCTTTGTTTCATTGTTTAATATAAACATCTGGAGAATGTTTAATATTTGTAATAAATTATTATCAAAATTTGAGTTTACCACAGTGCTTACAAATGGCCTTGCAAGAAACATGTGCTCCAAATAAGGCCAATTTCCTAAATCAGTCATTGTGCTTAAAATTAACATTGTAACAATCAGATACTGTGGTTTTATATAAACTTTACCAAAAACTCTTTTGTTACATAACAGAACTTAGCAGAGTTTCACAATTTAAATATTTGGGTCACATAGTCACTGAAAACATGTCTGATGATTGTGATATAGAGCGTGAGAGGAGAGCGTTGGCAGTCAGATGCAACATGCTGGCCCGCAGGTTTGCAAAGTGTACACAGGAAGTGAAGATCTCGTTGTTCAAGGCCTTTTGCCAATCATTTTACTCCTGTAGCCTGTGGGTCAAGTACACGCAAAAGACTTTTAACGCACTCCGCGTGCAATATAATAATGCTTTCCGGATGTTGATGGGTCTTCCCCGATACTGTAGTGCGTCAGGTATGTTCTCGGAGGCTCGAATTGATGACTTTTTCGCCATTATTCGCAAGCGTATCGCCTCTATGCGACACAGAGTCAGGGGAAGCTCTAATAGCATCCTGATTGCAATAAAGGATAGAACAGACTGCCCTATCGCTAAGCATTGGACCCAGATGCACATGTACGGGTCTCGTAAATATTTAAATTGAAATTTTTGTCGTTCGTTTTGTTTTAATGTTACTAACATAGTCTAAGTAATACTAACAAATATGGATGCAATTTAATATCTGAAATAAATATAATAATAATAATAATAATAAATCAACAAACACCTATGATAACATTTTGACCAAAAATTACATCACTGAACTACACTTGAAAGGAAAAGTAAAACTTAGAATAAAAACAAAGAACTAAGAAAAAAAAACGTTTTGCTGAATATTATATCAGTGTCAGATACATGTGAACAACTTTTTTTATTGAATTTTTTTCAGAAAACACCATATGACTGGCCTTACAAGGCACGATTGGCCTTCCTAGGAACACAGCAATATTTACAATCAAAATTAAATAAAATTACCAATTTTTAACGTCGGTTGTATAGTGCAACTAGTATATATCAATTCAGAATAAAAAACTGAAACAAAATGCCAGTCATATTAATTGAAAACTTACAATTTGTTCCGGGCGCAAATTAGATGGGGTCTCACAACACACCTCGATGAAGTGACGCACTTTACTGGTCGCTGGCGTAATAGTGGTGCGATCAGTACGGGGCGCCGCGTTTGTAGCTTTGGATTGGTTGGATCTTTGTGTTAATTGAAAAGGTTTTGAGATCATACGATATTAACCCTTCAGCGCCATCCGCCATTTTGTTAAAAAACAAGAAAACCCTCCCCACCAACTGACAAGAAAGAAATAAAATGGAGTCTTACACAAAAAATCCGATAATTTCGTAATCAGGCTATAATTTATCATTTTGTAAAGATAGTTTTACTTATGAATACTTTTCTCATTTCTAGATACCAAAATCATAGTCATTTACATAGAGAAAAAACCGATTACCGGTACCGGTCTCCGGCGACCGCTTGGGCTTTGACAGAACGGCAATATGGCTATTATGTCAGGTCGCCGGCGACCGCTCTGGCACTTAGAGGTTAACTGCCATTTTACGGTAATTGGCCTTACAAGGAGCATGGCCTTCCATGGTACACCCACCTTACTTAGGTTGATATTTCTAATATGAAATCCTTATTTTTTATTATTTGTTTAAGTGCCTGTTTCACAATCAATGACTATTATAGGCACTGTTGACTTCTGGTTTAATTTAAAAATGGAACAGAATTTATACAAAATTATTCGTTAAGGTCCCCACCGAAAGTGGCGCCCTCGGAGGTTTTTATTTAATAAGTTATTAATAGAAAAAGATTTTAATAATGTTTTTGTGGAGTTTTTAGGGCCCATGGTCTAGTATTTTTAGAAGGTATCGTTACATTCCCTCGTAGTCACTGCTAGAAGTAGATAGCAAAACTGCTAAAAGTGGCCGTTTTTGACACATTTGCTATCTACTTCTACGAATGACTACGAGGGCATGTAGTGATACCTTCTAAAAATACTAGATCATGGGCCCTAAAATCTCCCCGATAAACATTATTAAAATCTTTTTCTATTAATAACTTATTAAATAAAAACCTCCGAGGGCGCCACTTTCGGTGGGGACCTTTAACGAATAATTTTGTATAAATTCTGTTCCATTTTTAAATTAAACCAGAAGTCAACAGTGCCTATAATAATAATTGATTGTGAAACAGGCACTTAATCAAATAATAAAAAATAAGGATTTCATATTAGAAATCTTTTTCTATTCATAACTTATTAAATTTTGGAACAAAAACTGATGCAAGCGAAAAACGATATACTCAAACTGGAAATTCAAATAGAAGAACTAAGCAGCAAACTCACACAACCAGACCAATCTACTCCGAACTTAACTCACGAGATCTTACCAAACAACATAGAAGAAGAAGAAAAAGAACGATCTACTAAACAAAATATTATCATCATTGGGTCTCAACAATGTACTGGTCTAGCAGCGGAACTAAAGAAAAGTAGAACTAATAACAAGCAAGAAGACTACCAAATTTCTTCACTGGTGAAACCATTCGCTCCTACCGAAGAAATCCTAAAAACTTGTTCAAATTTGGAGGCAAACTTGAACGATAAGGTAATTCTGTGTATAGGCGAAAATGATAATGACCCAATAGTAACTGTATCAGAGTTATATAATGCATTAAAATCACTACATCAGACAACTGTTATTGTAATTAACGTTATTAATAGCAAGCATATAAATACCAAATTACTTAATAAGCAACTGCAAATGATGTGTAATAAGTTTAATAATTGTCACTTCTTAGATACCGAACATTCTTATTTTCGTTGTCCCCTTAAAAAATATGTGCTATAGTATTAATTTATTAATAGATTATATGCATTATGAGAAAACATTTCTGAACTACAGCTTCATCAGGGAACATATACATTGCAATAGTAAGCAAAATAAAAAATCCTCCAAAAATCAATTTTCTAGCCAGTCTGTAAGTACCTACAAGCAAACGTATATTCTAGACTACTTCTGCCCAATTAAAAAAGGTCAGAAGCATGCAGATAATAATATTTTTCGTTCCTAACGATGGCATAATTTCTAGTAATTGCAAGACTCCTGCGAAACCACTACATTTTACAGTATTACACCAAAACATAGCGGGCTTACTCTCTAAAAAAGATTTAATAGAGATAACGATGTCGGAGTTGCACGATTCAGGCGTAGAATCTGACGTACTGTGTTTTTCGGAGTCGTTCATTATGAAGGGTGAGGAAAAAAATGCAAATCTCTCAAACTTCAAACTAGTTGCAAATTATTCAAGGAAAAAAAGACGTGGTGGTACATGTATCTTTATTCGAAAAGATTTAGCATTCAAAGAAATTAAATTAGCTGACAGGTTTTTGTTACCAGGAATATTTGAATGTTGTGTAGTCAGCATCCCTAACCACAATCTAATAATCATGTGCGTGTACACCTTACATAATAAACATGCTCATCAATTTTTAACAAGATTGGAAGCAGTATTACATGAATTATTTAAAAAAAATGGGAAATTTAAATTAGTAATAGCTGGAGATTTTAATATCAATATTTTAACGGATTCTAGAGCGTCCCAACATTTGAGGGATGTCTCAAAATATTTCGACCTTACTCTTCATATTAATACACCTACCAGAGGCCAAAACTGCATAGACAATATTTTAAGTAGGTAATATAAAATCAGCTGCTGGTGAGACACTATCTCTTTACCTTTCAGATCACGATACAGCACAAATGATATATACTGGTTCGCCTACAGGAGAGACTATTGTATGGAAAACCTCTTGAAGTTTCGCGGTTACTTGCAGTCTTTATCATTCTCTGATGTATATAGTGAAACAAACTTAAACATAGCATTTGATAGTTTCTATGAGCTCTTTTCTACGTTGTATAAAGCTTGTTTTCCAAAATTAAAAGTAAAAATCAAGAGTACACTTTCAAAACCGAAATGGATATCTAAGGGGTTAAAAGTTTGTTCAAAGGCAAAACGATTGTTGCGATTTAAATATTACAAAGACAAAACGAGTCCAAACAAACAATCCTATGAGTGTTATTCAAAAATGCTCAAAAAATGTATAACAATCGCTCAAAAAAACTGTAATAACAAGTATCTACAACACAGTCATAATATTTGCAGAGCGTCATGGAGACTTATCAAAGATGAAACTGAAACGGAAGTTCCGCGATCTTTTATTTCTGGTGTAAAACACGAAATGAATGAAGTCTCTGATGGAAAGGAAATCGCGGAAATATTAATAACTATTATATAAACTTGACGGGCAATGAGTACGCATATGACTGTGATAAGAAGCGAAAAATACTATCAACAGTTGACACTGTCTCTAATTCCACGTTTCTGGAACCAGTGACGATTGAAGAGACCCTTAATATTATTCAGTCTTTAAAAAAATCCAATTCTTGTGGCTATGATGAAATATCAACCAACGTAGTAAAATTCTGTAAATATGAGTTGGCTCATGTCATTACATTTCTTATAAATTTATCTTTTGAGAACGGCTGTTTCCCTGATGCTCTTAAATATTCGATAGTAAAACCTATCCATAAAAAAAATTATACAGCGGAAGTAGAGAACTATCGTCCGGTTTCGCTGACATCAATTATGTCCAAGATATTCGAAAAAGCCATGCAAAAAAGACTGATAAACTTTCTTAAAAAATTTAATATATTAACTCCGGAGCAATATGGCTTTCAAAAGGGAAAATCTACTTCTCTCGCATGCTTTCACCTAGTCCATAATGTTATTAAGGGTCTCGATGAAAAACAACGCACTGCCGTGCTCTTTCTAGATATGACCAAAGCATTTGATTTCGTAGTGCACGATGTGTTACTTGATAAACTTGAGAGATATGGAATCCGCGGAAGTGGTCTCTCCTGGATAAAATCCTACTTACACAACAGAAATCAATGCGTAGAGGTTAATAGACTGGGCAAAGACCATGTAGCAGTATCAGATCGCTCTACTTTTAAAGTTAGCATGTTTGGGGTACCGCAGGGTACTAGGCCCCATTTTGTTCCTTTTATATGTTAATGATTTACAAAAGTGACTAAAAACCAATGTATTATGTTTGCTGATGATATTTCCATTATTATTAAATCTAATAATTCCGATGACATAAATAATTATGAACGTGACATTAATCAAACTATTAATAATTTAATACAATATCTTAATACTAATAATTTGAATGTAAATTTATGTAAGACTAATTTTATGAATTTTAATATTAAAGGACGAGCCGTAGATAATGTAAATGTACAGTATAAAGACAAAACTATTCTAAGATCTGACGGTGTTACATTCTTGGGAATAGAACTTAATGAAAGTTTAAACTTTACTACCCACGTTAAAAAAGTTTGTAGCAAAATTAATAGGTTCGTTTATGTCTTAAGGCGATTAACTAAGAAAACGACCCTTAATGTTACTTTGTCTGCTTACTATGGTCATGTCGCCTCAAATATCTCTTACGGGCTTCTCCTATGGGGCAATAGCACAGATGCAAGTAAGGTATTTATTGCTCAAAAGAAATGCATTCGAGCGATATGCAACAAAGGTCCATTTGAAACATGCAGACCACTGTTTGTAAAGTTAGGTATACTAACAGTCCCTAGTATGTACATATTAGAAATTTTAAAAATTTGTTAAAAGCCAACGAGAGTTATTTAAAATATCCAAGGATATATACCCTCGGAATACTAGAGACAGTCATAGACTTGTCTTGGATTTTCATCCAAGAACATCTGCATGTCGAAAGAGTTGTTACTGCATGTGTGTTAAAGTATATAACAAGATCCCCAACCAATTTAAACTCGGACCTGTAACTCTAATGACCAGAAAGCTACGTGAATAACTAGTACAACAATGTTATTATAGCTTGAAAGATTTTCTAAATTGTTAAATTTTGCATGTTAAAGTTTTTAACTGAATAGCGGTTGAAATTATATGTAACATCTTGTGTAATACCTATTTTTTGCAAATAAACACTTTGACTTTGAATAAAAACCTCTGAGGGCGACACTTTCGGTCATACAACCGCCTTAAGTAATAAAATTAACTTATAATTATGCTATACATATTAAAAGACTAGAATCTATTCAGAAGAGATTTATTAGCAGATTATGTGGTAAATTTGGATTGAAGCATACACTGGTGACATACGAAAATAGAATAAATAAATTTAAATTGGACACATTAGAAAAAAGAGGTAAAATTGCAGACTTACTCACATTATATAAAATTGTACATTCTCAATTAGATACAACAATCCTGGGCCAGCTTTCACTTAGGACACCTAAAAAATCTATCCGAAGACAGCATTTGTTCTCGACAAATTTCTCCTCAAATCATGTTACACGGTTCAGTCCGATACCCCGAATGTGCACCCTGTACAATGATCTTCATAAGGATCTGGATATTTTTCATTACAGTTTGTTTAAATTTAAGAAGGAAATAATGTCATTGCTAACTAACTCTTAAATGTATTGTAATAATATTGCAATGTAACCACGTGTGTAGTCAAATGTTGTGCATAGATGTAATAGATATACAAATTTAACATGGTTATAAGCTCATTTCTTTTTTGTTAAAATTATAATTTGTATATTGTTTCTGTGCCAAATAAATAAAAATAAAATAAAATAAAATAACCAGATAATGTGGGTATTTATATTACCAAATTACCAAGTTGACCTAAAGATCTTGTCACTGTCTACCGGACCGCTTGACAACAGAACTGACTTTTCAAAAACATCACTTTCGTGTGGGGTGACTCCGGGTGACACAGGTGATAGTGTGGGCAGCAATGACATAATCAAGCGATACACTCATTTTAATTAAGTCAATCCAATGAATAGGATTTAGGATGTTTTTTTGCGAACCATATCGGACCTGAAATAAGAGTATAATATATAAAATATGCTCTCTATAAATATGATATGAGCTCGGTGGCGCAGTGGTTTAGCGCCTGGCCCAGCGATTGCGGAAGTTAAGCAGCGTTCGCAAGGGTCGGTCATGGGATGGGTGACCAAAAATTTATTATGTCGAGCTCCTCCGTGCTTCGGAAGGCACGTTAAGCCGTTGGTCCCGGCTGCATTTGCAGTCGTTAACACCCACCAATCCGCATTGGGCCCGCGTGGTGGGTTATGGCCCATCCTCCTTACCACCCATAAGGAAGGCCTGTGCCCCAGCAGTGGGGACATCGAAAATGGCTGATGGACATATAAAATATTAATTAAGTAGGTCCCTAGACTAAAATCCTTTACATTTTTGGTTCGATTAAATAAATCTTACAACTTTTTGACAGTCTTTTATTATTTTAGGGTTCAATAGGAAATTAAGCAACCCTTAAGTTATAGGATCCCTTCGTTGTCCGTGTGTTTTTTTTTGCAAAAATGCGTTCAAAATTTCGATGCCTTGGGAGACGTAAAATAATCTAGTAAACTCAAAAATATGTATATCTCATCATATTTGAATTTCTAAAAGTCTCACCGAAACATTAAAAAGTCCAAAAAGGTACAATATAATCATAAAAATAAACCAGTTTAGAATGTGTAGTAAAATGTATAACAAATAACATAATTATGAACAAGCAAAAATGGTAGCATTTGCTGCATTCAAGTTTGTTTCACAACTTCGTGCTGAAACTATGGGCACCAAATATAATATAATACAAAGATCGTTACTTTTGTATCCTTTTCCTTAATAATACAACTATTAAATTTCTTCTAAAGAATACGTCAAAACCATACAAATTTCGTTTGACATTATCACATTCCGGGAAGACGACATCTTCTAAACAGGTGTGGTTTTTACGCTTGACAAAAAAAATTACGTCATATTATTTTCGTGGTAGGTGTGTACCTTTTATGTCTGTATACGTAGCATTTAGATGTTTAAAAATAGAAATGTTAATGACAGTAAGTTGACCTTCACTCTTTGAAAAATATATTCTGAGTAGTGGTGCGAAACTTGGTTGGCGAGGAAATTCTATCGTGTGTGTGGAAAAGATTTTTATTTTCACCGACGTTTGCTTATGCTATAAAAGCTTATGTTCCAATTGTTGCTTTATAAAATTAAAATGTTGAAGATTAATAAAATATTATTTAAAATGTGGTAGTGCTAATTAGCCAAAAATTACATAAAAGTGCGTATTAACAAAATAAACACAACCAGCAAACGTCTACCTCTATAATTTAGAGAAGACAATATTTCGCTTTTAGCGCCTGGCCCAGCGATTGCGGAAGTTAAGCAACGTTCGCAAGGGTCGGTCATGGGATGAGTGACCAAATATTTATGATCTCGAGCTCCTCCGTGCTTCGGAAGGCACGTTAAGCCGTTGGTCCCGGCTGCATTTGCAGTCGTTAACACCCACCAATCCGCATTGGGCCCGCGTGGTGGGTTATGGTCCATCCTCCTTACCACCCATAAGGAAGGCCTGTGCCCCAGCAATGGGGACATCGAAAATGGCTGATGGACAATATTTCGCTCGTCGAAAACACAGAATAAACAAATCAATAATAACAAAAAAAAACTCCAATAGGTTTGCAAAGCTACAGCAACACCCAGCAACACAATATTAAAATAAAAAGTTATATTAAAAAACAGGACACATTAGAATAAATAAAACAGATGATTAAAAAAAACGAGTCTTCTTTAATTTACGACTGTCAGACCGGATGAAAAGCCATAAGTCCTGAGTTGTCCTTATATGAATTGGATCATCGAAATCAACATGCGGCAGTAGCTTGAAGCTGCGTAGGCGCAGGCGAGGTATAAGGACCGTGTACAACCAAAGGAATTGTTTCCTTCAACGCAAATACAGACGAACAGACGTAAGTGAGACAGTGTGATATTTATTAGTTATTGTTTTATTTGTGTTTAAACAGTGGTATAGAATAAAGTGTTAAAAATATTAGCAATTTTTATAAAAAAGGTTAAAAGTTTCTTAGTGATTGTTGGCGCGAAACCATCATAGTTTTTTTTATTAAAAACATATATTAAAATCTAAAAAGTTAAAGATTAAAACAACGGTCATCAATATGACAATAAGTATTTTTAATTAAAAATTCAGCACTTACAACCTACCTATGATGGTAAAAGTATAAATAATTCATATGATAGTAGAGGCAGATACATCGATCCTCTTAAGAATCAGTATAAATCAGCAATAACTAACAATCAGCAATAATAACAATAAAATAAATTTTTCATAACAATTAAATAAAACACAAATACTAAGCAATTTATTTATTTCCCAGCAGTTCTTGTAAATTTATGAATGATTCAATACACACACTCGATCTATTGATATACCTTAACAGGTGACATATTGCTGTCTGCTTCCCTCATTCATTTAGTGTGACTCATTACGGCTCAATGCTTAGTAACTCTGTCATCTGCGCGTGCGCTGGATTCGTTTGACCAAAAACAACGATATAAAAAATATGAATTCCGGATTAAATTTTAGAATTGAATTGTTGTCTTTAAAACCCGTAAAATTAATTTATATAACGTTACAATAAACAAAATAGAAATTAAGTGAGCGCCTTTCAGTGATTACCTACACAGAATCTGCAAAAAATTGTGTGTGCGTGTGTGTGTGGAATACAACGTGTTACAAAATAACCCCTAATGCTGAATATGGTAGACAGCGACCATCAAACTGAACAATGAACAACTTTTACTATGGGACCAACTCTGAAATCGCGAAAAAAATCAGCTGTTTCATACAAAAATTAATAACGAAAATATCAAAATGTATGAAACTTCAAACATCTAATTTTTTTAGCGATTTCAGAGTTGGTCCCCTAAATAAAGTTGTACAGATTGATGGTCCCTATCTACCATATTCGGTAGGGTTTATTTTGTAACACTTAAATAACTGTTGTAATAGCTTAAATTGTATTTTTTTCTATATTTTACTTGACTATATACGTACGTTCTTTTATTTTTTGAGCTAAGTACAATGACAAATAAGTAATTATTATTACATACAGTTTTAAATTAAAGTTGTGTATGAAAATATGTTGATTCAATTCAGATTTCAGATGTGTAATCGTGTAACATTCAAATCTATTTAATGAAGTAGACATAATTGTATCTAAAGACAAATATTGAAATAAATTCGTTATATATTATATTGATTAAGGTATTCTTATGGCCTTATACGCCGTAAAATTTTAAATAAATTGTTATGTTAAATAGTGTAAAGGCCTCATAATTAACGCGAATAAATTAATTGAAGTGCATGAATTGAACAATTTCTCGTAATCCACTGAAAACTATTTTTTTTTCATAAGCAAATTTAATGATTATTTCAAAAGAGAGCTAGGTAATTTACCAAATTCTTAGGACAAGTAAGGCAAGGTCAACAAAAATCTTGCTAAAGAACTCTACGATAAGCTTTTGCATCGCGAGACGCAAGACGAAAGTGTGTGTATACTAAACATGTTAATGGTAGATAGGGACCATCAAACTGAACAACTTTTACTATGGAACCAACTCTGAAATCGCGAAAAAAATCAGCTGTTTCATACAAAAAAATAATATCAAAATGTATGAAACAGCTGATTTTTTTTTCATGATTTCAGAGTTGGACCATATTCGGCATTAGAGTTATTTTGTAAAGCCCTCCGCTGCGTCAAGCGGGATCCCGCCGCGGGTACACGGCGCGGGAATATAGATTGCTGGTTTTTGACGGACAGATGCTTGCGTAGTGCATGAGTAAGCTCTAATCTATGTCGCCCCGCGCACGCAGGGAGCCTAACACGTTGTATACGCCGCCGCGCCGCGCCGCGCCGCCCCGTCCATAAATTAATGTACCTACTTACCTTATAAAGATTTTCCTTTTTATTATGTTTATCATTTTCATTCCAGATGGGTGAGAAACTGTTATGTTTGGCGCCGATAGTGCTACTGGCCTTCCTTGGACTAGGTGTAGACGGTAAGTGAAAAGGGTTTTATTAATAATTATTATATTAAATATAAATATTAAGTACTTTAATACCTTATAATTTTCTCTGAGCTCAAGTCTAAGTTATTTAGTTCAATAACTGCAAAATTGTTTTTTTTTTTCGTTCAAATAGGGAACCTCGTCACTTCGAGGATTTAATAATATTCATCAATTGCTTGATATTATATTGAAAAATGACAATCACAGACAACTATCAATAGTGAAAAAATCCATATCTGGGGGCACGGTAGTGCCCCCGCCAAGACGAGCAAGCGAAGCTCAAGGGCTCTACCTACCATTTCTCGAAGCGTTTCGTCGTATTTTTAACCCTATCTTGGGTTTATAGTTTTCTAAACATAAAAAAATACCTTAAAAATTACTACTCTTTTTGTTAGCAGAAATTACCAATTTATTTGTTTTACCTTGGCCAAAACTTATGTTTTCGCTTAACCTAAGAGACATAGGTACTTATGTCTCTTCGATCAAGGATATTCTTGATCGAAGTTATGCCTCTTTATCTTAGATAAGAGTTTTGAGACTAGTGCATAAAAGTTTTAAACCATTAGCGTTCATAGTTGTTAAATAAATTAAGAAAATGTTATATGAAAAATGCAACTTCTTTAAAATCCTCCATACAAATCGCAAATTTGAGATTATTAAGGATTACAATCAAAACATGAAGACTTTATTTTACAGTACTTACCTTTCTCCTATCTTTAGAATAATTTCAGCTGAAGCTAACTTTTATTCTCGTTAGAACTATATCTTGATTTTTTTTATTAGAGACTTCAAATATATTTTGCCCTCCAATGAGCCAGGGAGTCTATTACGAAAAAAACATACGCAACTGCGCAACGCAGTCACTTGGTCACAGAAGCCCGTCTTACCACAGAATACATAATAGTGTCTTACTCTAAGCTTGGTCACGATAGTCGTCTGCAGTTCGTCGGTTGTAGTTATTACAAACATTTTTAATGTAGCTATCGTAGTTCATAGACTATTCATAGATCGAAGAATGACGGATCCACTAGAGAGAAACTGTCAAATTTACGCAATCACTTTCCAATATCACATAATTTGTAATAGGAAACAATTAGAACGAAGCACGGATGCAGCTGCGTGTATCGCATTAAACTTTTCGTAATAGACCCCCTGAAATGAAACTCAAAATCTTACAAAAGTGTTAAACGAGTTAACTTAGTAACAAAGTTTCGTTTTAAAAAATAATGCGCGCGGCAAACTTCACAAAAGCAAAACAATAGATAATAACAAAGATCTAGTCAGTTTTTATTAGTTAATCCTTATATATTAGTCATCATTTTACATTTAAAGCGTCTCTAATAGTTTGCAAAGTCAATAAAAATGAAAAATTGTTTATTAAATGTCCAGTATTGAATTATTTTGATTACATCACGACTTAATTAACAACCAGTGATACCATATAGGTTTTTAAAGTGGGTGTTATGCGGCGAGCTTATAGTTAACCTTTAGTTAGTCGTGCTAGAATTTCTGTCGGTGCGTGGGATCTAAAAGACCCTAGTAATTATGTTAAAAAGGAACAATTAAGCAATAGTGCTTAAAAATAATCACAAACAATAATTAAAAGGGTTTATATGAAAGGAATACGTTGAAGGAAGTACGTATAAGAAGGATACGTTTAGCGCCTGGCCCAGCGATTGCGGAAGTTAAGCAACGTTCGTATGGGTCGGTCATGGGATGGGTGACCAAAAATTTATTATCTCGAGCTCCGTGCTTCGGAAGGCACGTTAAGCCGTTGGTCCCGGCTGTATTTGCAGTCGTTAACACCCACCAATCCGCATTGGGCCCGCGTGGTGGGTTATGGCTCATCCTCCTTACCACCCATAAGGAAGTTCTGTGCCCCAGCAGTGGGGATATCAAAAATGGCTGATGGACAAGTACGTATATTACAATATATAAATATAAATATTTGCACTGGTGTTTGAAATTGATATTAATCTGTTATCATAAACTACTCACTTGTTATTGTAAATATTTGAAGAAAAGTTTATGAATCAGAAGCCATTTGATATTATCACATAGAACAAAAAATGTTTTGGGCCTAATTGTCCCAACCAAATTCTTTTAAGGGTTAATTAATAAACTAAACAAACATTGTTTGATATTTTTTGCTTCAGGCTCATTTGTAGCTAAATATCAATTAACTTTTGGCGTCGTAATGTCTGCACAGTGTTTGTAGCTTGTGTTTAATAATCGCCATTATTATTATTCCGTTAGATTGATTAGATAATAAATAATCAGGCCCCTGTTTCACCAAATTGACATTTTTTGTCAGTGACATAATTTATTATGTCGGCAATTTTACAACAACAATTAAGTATGTAAACTTGACTCGGCTCCAATCTCATGTCAAGAATTACTGACAAATCTACAAATATGTCGACTTGTAAAAAAAAGCTTTGTTCCACAACACACTTGTCCTTAATTAAAGTAACGACAATTGTAAAATTAACGGACATACTATAGGTAATATGTCACTGATAAATGTCGACTAGGTGAAATACCTAGGGCCCAGAGAAATCGAAGTAAGGAATTTCGTATTGTAAGTACTATATTTGCCGACGTTATTTGGAAGATAATCGAGGTTCGTGTGATATCATGAATTGGAGTTCGCCATTTTGGGCTGATTGGGGCTCGATTTATCTGTTTTAATTTGAAGCCGGGCAGACTTTGCCGAAGTTCGATGCGTTAACCGGTACGGCTCGGTGACGTTTGATCATACCTACGTCATTTTAAGAGTAATTTTTGCAACACACGTATATTATGTTTGCGACAGGTTTGCGTTGATTGACCACGCGGAATCGTCCCACCCACTCCATCATGCATAATTTATCTATAACAAACAATTATTAACGCGAAGGTCGATCCAATCGATGTGTACAAGGACATTTTGGGTTACCAAGTGGGTGTGGTATTGTTTACTGGAAATGATTTGAATTAAGAACATCCTTTTAGCCTTTTTTGGTTGAAATAGTTTTTTCTTTTTTAAGATAAATTAACCTTAATTATTGTTTTAACGTTTCTTAAAAGTTCCGTACCTCAAAAGGAAAACTAAACCCTTATAGGATCACTTTGACGTCCGTCTGTCTGTCTGTCAAGACCTCAGGAACGGAACCCTTGGTGGGCGAGTCCGACTCGCACTTGTCGGTTTTTTTGGTTAATAAACCTCCTTTACAAATCTACAGATGCATTAGAAGGTGAATCTGCAAATACGTCCACCGATGCGACAAAGGGAGTTATTTGCATTTGCGGATTCTGCGGATGTGTCCGCCGATGTGGTAGATGGAGGTATTTGCTTGTTTACCGGCCACAAACGTCCAAACATCCCCACATCGACGGATGGCACCTGCAGATTGAATCAGCTGATGCCTCTGTCGTTTTGTAGAAGCTGCATAAGGTACTTCTACTGGCCTGGCCTTCCAACCACCCACAGACCATATAATGATAAAAGTCTGTGCTACCTCATCCTTAGTTCGTTAGTAATCGTAATTTAAAAAAAAAATGTGTCAGTATGATAATTATTAAAAGCCTTGAATAGGACAAAGCTTTAGATCCCTAATCATTTGAATCAATGGATTCAGTATTCAAATAATTTTTATAACTACATGATTTCCTATGTGATGCTGATGGTGTTTCTCATTTGAATGATTTCCCCTTATAAGTCAAAATTAGTCAAACCAATCATTTCACCAAATACGGAATTGTACAAAAGGAGTTTTATAAAACTCGTAATCATAAGCAAGCATTTAAGCAAATAAATCTTTGGCACCTATAACACTGACTGTCGATTGATGTCCAAAATGTTAATAACTTAAATCGACAACATCCTATATCACTTGAGGTTTCCTAACTTAATTAACATTACATTAAATGTATTTTCTTTCACGCAGTATTGTAAGCGTGGTGGGTTATGGCCCATCCTCCTTACCACCCATAAGGAAGGCCTGTGCCCCAGCAGTGGGGACGTCAAAAATGGCTGATGGACAGTATTGTAAACGACCGCGTATACAGACTGCATTTTCATTTATTCTTAAAATTTCTTTCTTCTTAAACTTTCTCCATGAAATATGTATGTGTCGAGATACGCCACAAAATTTTGGCCATCTCTTCCTAAACTGAGCACGTGATCTCTTTGATTTGTATGGAAAGTAGGTAGATTTTTTTTACATATTTGACCCCTTGTTTCTAATAGAAAGTTGTTCGGTTTCATAGACTGAACACATCCTTAATATTTGGAGAGTGAATATAAAGAAACCCTCGATACAAAACAACCAAATCAAAATTCCTCTTTCGAAAAAGTCGGCAAATTTTCAGTCAGTACCTATCCGGTTTTACCATAATTTCTTTTTCACCTCTCCAGCACGAAAAGGGCGCTTTTGGCGCGTAAAAACTCGAAAAGCGTGAGGCAAAGTGCTTTTTTAATTTCTAACACTTGTAAAATTGATATAAGACTTGTAAAATTGATATGTCAGAAAAGGATAAATAGTGTGCTTTATGGTGTCATACATGGATTAAAAAAATAAAATGCACGGTTATACCTATTATATATATATAGTCCTACCAAGGAGTTTTAAATAAGGATTGTTAAAAAAGAAGATTGATAATTCGAAATAATGAATATGGACGAAATGAGGTCGCATGTATGAAATAAATATAAAATAAGAAAAAAATATGAATTTTATTAACAAATTAGTGTTGATGATTATAAATAAATAAATAAGATAGGATATTAATGAATAAGAGAAAAACACAAAGTAATTTAAACAAAACGACGGGAATCTAGGTACTTTATGAATAAAAATTTCAGCATAGGTTTGATCGAACTATTTTTGTGATACTTAAATTAAAAAAAATGAGTGCATCCAACGATGAAGATAGTTGTCTAACTCCAAAATAGTTGAGTGAACATGTTTCTAATGCTGAATTTAGCTTTTTACTAAGAAAGTCAGCACGTGAAAATTTTCTCGCTGGTAGAGGTGAAAAGTTGTATGTTTTACACGAGTCCAAAATTTTGTTCTGCCTCGTGCCTTTTAATCACTCACTGTGCTCAGTAGTCTATATTAGAATCACCAATTCAAGACTACTTCGCTAGTTTGTGATTTAAAGTCGGAACTCGCAGCACAAATTGATTTTGGTCACTTGTATAACAAATAACTATTCTATGGAGTTAATAATATCATCGTTTAAAGTCCACTTGCTCTTCTACAAGGACAAAAGGTCTAACTAACGTGGGCGCACCTATTTGCATTCCTCAGTTGTTGCCAAGGTTACTATCATTGTTTTGGATTCTGAAACGTTTTTTAAGACACAATTATGTATTTAGATTAGGTGAATGTGGGCGTGGTTTATTATGTATTGTGTTTACTTAAACCAGGAACAAGTGTGCTCTAAGTGTTGTTAAAGATCATCGTTTATTTTATTTTGAATCCTACGCAAAGTTTGATAAATATTGCACATAAAATTTGCAATAATATCAACAAGCGTTGAAGGCTAATGTTCCTCAATTATTAGCAAATCAAAGATACGTCGTAATTATTATTTTTATAGAGTCCCTAGGCAAAAAAACCTTTTAAAATACCCACCACACCGATTCACTATGCAGATCATAACATTTTTTGTAGAACGGCTTACCTTCGCCATGATTTCACCTCTCGCCACTGCAGTCCAACCATGGTTGGAAGTTTTAAATATGTTGAGTCGCTGAGAGAACTCCGTTAGCAAGATGTAGGTTTCTATACTATTTAGATAACATTTTCTTGTACATTATCTTTCCAGGTCAACGCTACCACAACTACTACCCTCGCAGCAATTACGGCCGTAACTTGTACGAGCATGGCCGCTCCATCTCCGACAATACGGTCACATGCGGCCCCCACACGTGCGGGGTTGGGTCCCACTGCATCCACGGAAGCGTGAGACCCGTCTGCGCGTGCCTGCCCGGGTACTCCGGGGACCCGTTGTCACAGTGCGTCAAAATTGAGTGTTTGGGTAAGTACCTTAAAGTCTTTTTGGCATAAGTTGTTCTGCGGCCCCCACACGTGCGACTGGGGGCCCCACTGCATCCACGGAAGCGTGAGACTAGTCTGCGCGTGCCTGCCCGGGTACTCTGGGGACCCGTTGTCACAGTGCGTCAAAATCAAGTGTTTGGGCAAGTAAAACTCTTTTTGCATTAAGTTGATATTATTCTCACATATTTAGTCATCGAAATGAAAATCGCGTCCCTACATTTCACACGCTGGTGATACTTTGGATCCGAGGTACTCAGGAGATCATCGTCCCAGTTTCTCAAAATTGAATTTTAGTCAATAAACTGTTTGCCATCAGCTGGCGAAGACCTAAACTAAAGCAATAATATTAGTGTTAGACGCTGCAATACTTACTTACTTACTTCGCTGGCTCAGCGACCCGAAGTGGATCTTGGCCTCCGACATCAGACTGCGCCACAATATAGACGCTATAATTTACCGTTTACGAAGAGCCTATAATCTTCCTTTTCGATATTTATTTTTATAAAATAACGCAATGTTATGTGAAGCAATGAGGTTTAAATTAAAATTAACGATTTTCCACAGACAACAGCGAGTGCCGCAGTCACCAAACCTGTGTGAACCAACACTGCGTCAACCCTTGCGATGGCACCTGCGGCGTCAACGCAAACTGCGATGTATGTATTAATTCTATTTTATAAGGCTGGCTTAGATTATCTTAGCTGTTAGTAGAGAGTAGACGTAAATTGCCTAGTGTGTTTGACGTTCCTTTAAAATCGGCGAACATGCCAGGCAATGTAGGTACATCTACTCCCTAATAACAGCTGCTAAGATAATGTTAACCAGAAAACTTGTATGTAATAAGTACCGAAAAAAGCTAACCTAAGCATTTGTTTAAACCTGGTATCGAGCAGGATTAAAATAGATAAATTTAAATTTGATTTTGATTATGACTCAATAAAACTATGTTCTGATTTTCAGGTACGCAACCACATCGCTGTATGCACCTGTCCAGCGGGTTACACTGGAAGTCCTTTCGTCTCTTGCAGAATCGCTGATCCCGGTAAGAATCTACTTGGAAACTTTAAAACCGCAGATTTTTTTTACATTATTTTTCTTTATACTGAAAGGGGGAACAGGGACTAGATGGCCCTGTGTGAAATTGTTCATGCATTTATTTATTATTTATTTATTTATTTATTATACTTTTTTCTGGTCCATAGAGGAAGCTTGCCACCCCTCGCCTTGCGGTCTCAACACCAAATGCCACGTTGCGAACAACCAAGCTATCTGCACTTGTCTGCCAGGATATCGGGTAATTTCTTTCACAATCTTACTTTTTCCTTAATGCTACGAGCAAATATCTCAAAGATAATAAAGATAGGAATCAAAATTGAGCTAAAGCCTCTCGCTTGCCAAATAATAAGAGTGAGGAGAGAGAGTTCGGGTTTGAATAATGATTTATTATGATGATGGAACCAAATGATGTTGTGATGATACTGAAACAAGTGATAGCAAATGTATTGGTCAGCTGACCGACTTACTATGGAAAGGCAACATATTAGTTTTTAGTTCGTCTAAGTTTCTTGGCGAATGTTGTTCAGTTTTAGCAACACTATCACCTGTTTCAGTATCAACACATCATTTGGTTCCACCTTATACAGGGTTATTTGTAAAACACCAACAACCTCGCAGGAGTAGATTATTAACATCGTAAACAACAACATTTGTTCTACGACTTTTCCGAGAACCGACAAAAAAAATTCGACTCTCCATACAAAAGGTTTTCGGAAAAGTTGTAACTGTATAGGAGAACTTCTTTGAAGGTTTCATCTTTTTGCAATTATAATAAAACAGTAGTTTCAGTTATATCTATCTTTCTGTTTTCTTGAATTCTTAACTCTTCGGTTGCAGGGTAGCCCGCTAGCCGGCTGCCGCCACGAATGCGAGTCCGACGGCGAGTGCGGCGCGCAGCAATCCTGCCGCGACTTCAAGTGCGCAAGCCCCTGCAGCGACTGCGGCGTCAACGCTGACTGCGAGACTGTGGCTGCTCACCGCGCCGTCTGCAAGTGTCCTAGGGTAAGGATGACTTAACTGCACATTATCGAACGGTGTCCTCGGGACCTGACTTTTGCCACCATAATTGCGAGTCCGTGGTGAGTGCGACGCGCAGCAAACATGGCGCGACTTCAAACCTCTGAAGCGACTGCGGCGTCAACGCTCACTGCGAGACTGTGGTTGCGTACCGAACCATCTGCAAGTGTCCTAGGGTGAGACTGATTTAATTTTACTGCACCGAACAAGTAAAAGCTATGAGCTGAACACCTTAAGGTTCATTTCTAGATTGAGTAGTCTGTATTGTCTTGCATTTACCCAAAAGTCACAAAAGCATCTTTTGTATAAAAACAATGGAGACGGGTAAAGACGAACTTTTAGTTGCATCCTTGCAAGCGATTTATTTTGAAACTGTAAAGGTCATTACTTTGCTGACTATACCTTAGGGTTTAACTGACTTCTGCCGCCACGAGTGCGAGTCAATTTTTCGAGTTCGAGGACACCAAACTCTGAATTCATTCAAATTCTTCTTTCGAAATTCTTTCACAATTCAAGCACCATACGATAGATCTCCGCGCTTTGCACATTCTGACACTTCTCCCATAGAGATATCTCTAATTTTGACCGATCTACGGCCATGTCGCACTTTTGGCTGCCCATCAGGCATATACACTGGTGATCACATTAATATTTTCAATTTTAAAAACTTGCTCGTGTTGACCCCGCTACTCTGAATAGTTATCAAGATATTGATGATTTAATCTTACGTTTTCAGGGCTACTTCGGTGATCCCTACAGGATCTGTACCCCAGAATGCAGCTCCGACACCGAGTGCCCCAGCTACAAGCCCGCGTGCGTGTACAACGCCTGCATCAACCCATGCGTCAACTCCTGTGGTGTCAACGCTGACTGCAACCTTCGTGGACTCACGCCCGTGTGCTCCTGCCCAAGGAACATGACTGGCGACCCCTTCACTTTCTGCAGACCTTTTGAAGCTCGTAAGTTTCGTTTATAATCCTGTTAACATTAATAACTTTTCGCATCACTTTCGTGGACGTAATGAGAACATATTCTTTTTGTATCTTTTTTCAAGAAAAGGATTTTTTTGTTACTATAAGCAACTGCAACTGCAAAATGTATGTTAGTCTTTAAGGTATATATTGTATGGGCCATTGATGCCTGAAATAAATGGTTAAATAAAATGTGACCTATGTACAAATTGATAGATTGACTTTTGCTTAAAGAACCAACCGTGTTTTTCCCCACAAAGTTAGCAGCTAAACTTCAGTTATGTCGTGTTTTTAGGTGATCTCTGTGAACCCAACCCATGTGGCACGAACGCTAAGTGCACCCCCGGCCACGACCGCACCGGCGCTGAGCGTCCCGTCTGCACATGCCCGTCTGGATACATCGGAAATGCTCTCGTCGCTTGTGATAGGGTAAGTGAGACACCACCTTATTCATAAAAAGAAGCTATATGAGGCTTATAACAATGTTTTGTTTCTTTTACTCTTTTGACAAAATGATAAATATATAACAATGTTAACGGTGCAATAGCTAAAATAGAATTATTAGGCGTTTATTAAAAGTCCGGTTAGTCTTTGTTCACTTTTTTCTGATTCTTTGCAATACACTGAATAAAATAAGTGTAGCTGTTTACGTGTAAATAGCATTTAGTAATATGTCTGATGCATATTTTTGTTCAAAAATCCGGTAAAAGTCCGGTTAGTCTTTGTTCACTTTTTTCTGATTCTTTGCAATACACTGAATAAAATAAGTGTAGCTGTTTACGTGTAAATAGCATTTAGTAATATGTCTGATGCATATTTTTGTTTGTTACCAGGGTGAATGCGAGTTGGACTCCCAGTGCTCCGACCACTTGGCCTGCGTGGGGTACCAGTGCGTGGACCCTTGTCTCGGTAACACCCAATGTGGTTCTGGCGCCGTGTGCATGGCCAGACGCCATCTTGCCGTCTGCACGTGCCCTAATGGTAATTTAAAGTACAATAAATAAAAATTTGGCAGATTCAAATACGTTACTCTGATACCTCCTAAGTATGTTGCTGAAGAACTTGTATTATGGAAGATCGCAAAAACCTAGACCCGAGATCTATGGCAGATAATTGAACTACATCTAGACCACGATTTATTGGTTTTGATACGTAAGCTAGGCTAGAAAGATAAAATTTGTTTGTTGTTGTTTTTGTACAAAAACGGTTCACTGTCATCGCCTTTCTTACCTTGACAAAAAGCTACCCGTCAGTTTTTTATCATGCTTATGTTTCATATCAGATACATGTAGATTCTCGAAATCGGGATATAGGTTTAAGCAATATCAGGACTCTAATGTAGGTGACATTCGATCCAGTTTTAGACAACACTTTTTAATCTTTTGCTCACAATGTCTCAACGCTCAACAATGACAACAAAATTAATTGAAATACTTAAAAAATCTATATTTCAGGTCACAACGGTGATGCGCTAGTAAACTGCTATGAGTCACGATCAGTGGTTGCATCTGCACGCTACTACAGATATAAGAGGAACGGCGACGCTGTCTCTGACGCGACCAAAGCTGAAGAAGCAAAAGCCACAGAAGAGGCAAAAGCCACAGAAGTGACGAAAACCACAGATGTGACGAAAGCCACAGAGGAGACAAAAGCCACAGAGGAGACAAAAGCCACAGAGGAGACAAAAGCCACAGAGGAGACAAAAGCCACAGAGGAGACAAAAGCCGCAGAAAAGACAAAGGACACGAAAGAGACAAACCCTACAGTGAAGGCCTAATTTGACAAAAGATTACATTGCTTTGCCAAATGTGACAGTTTTATAATGTTAAATGATAAAGTAAAAATCACCCTGTCTGATGAAATAAATGAAATGAAATGAACGAATTAACGAATTTGAAAATATTTTTGTTTTTACTAAAGATTTATAAAATTAAAGTGAGTTATTAGAAAACTTGTTGATATATTGACAATATATTGTACTTATTACGAGTTTGGATTTGTGAATCCATTTTTGATGCGTATATTTTTAATATGAAGTAATTAAACTGCCACTTTTTGCCATAATGATATTTATGAATCAAACTTTAGTATTGTATTTTTTATATTAAGCATTTTTAATGTTATAAAGTAACAAGAATTTATAAAGTAACATTATAAATAAGTAGATTGGATTTTATTTATTTTTACCCAATGCACTATTTATTATAAATACTCTTCAATACCTAGGTACTCATCGTTCCAGAAACAAAATAAAGTGTGTTTTTTTTACAGAATGCTAGTAAAGAAAATAAATCCTATAAGAATCCGTCCGCAATTCTGTGTATTATAACATTGCTCTAGTTTCGAACTTGGGTCTCCTACAATCATGTTGGAATAGCTATTTAGTTATTTTATTTTATTAACTTAATAAGTTTATGTCTTTTATTTACATCACATTGAAACTATTGTCACATTCGTAGCTTTATTTGTCGATTCGCTCATCGAAAGTTCTTGTCAGCTAGAAAAGTCTCGAATGGGTGGTAGTAAAATATAAAAAAATTCAAAAGCACTTAATATCCAAGTTTATTTGAATAAAGAAGTCTTTATTCATTCATTCATGAAATCGACCGTTCACACACACATCGAAAGCAAATGAAATCAAACTTATGTGAGATATACATTTATTTGGACAACTGACAACAATTATTTAGTCCCAAACTAAGCAGAGCTGTTACTATGGGTAGGTACTAAACAAGGTAACGTATAGAATACATAAATAAGTATATAAAAGACCATGACTCGGGAACAAATGCTTGTGCTCATTACATAAACACATAATAAAAACAAATACATAAATACATTAAACACTCTTTTGGGGCAGAAGGTAGGATCTCTATTTTGCTATGGGACCAACTCTTAAATCGCGAAAAATAAAATCAACTGTTTCATACATTTTGATATTTTTCGTTATTAATTTTTGTATGAAACAGCAGATTTTTTTCGCGATTTCTTAGTTGGTCCAATAGTAAAAGTTGTTCAGCTTGATGGTCCCTATCTACCATATACGGCATTAGGGGTTGTTTTGTAACACGTTGTATAATGATATCAATAAAAAGCTATTTTATTTTCCACTTTTTAGTGGTAGGTAGGTATGTAAGCGCAGCGTGTAAATATTTTTTAACTTTATATTTTAATGTTCAATGGTAATGCCTAGAACTCAATTTCCAAATTTACGCTGATTGTTTTTTAGGAGTTCCGTTGTGTCTTCGTAGTCCAAGTCTAGTCGAGAACGTTGCATCGCAGACCATGGTTTGGTTTGTTTTGGATTAGCATAAACCTACCAAAATCTAAATCACTTTACATTATACTATTTGACTTTGAGGAGTTCCCTTGTGTATCTTCGAAGTTCAAAGTCCAATACCGATGAAATTAAAATGTGACTATTCTTGAAGTATACCCTTTCAATTCTATTATTTTCATACATAAAAAAAATCGACTTGAGAACTTCGTCCTTTTTTTGAAGTCGGTTAAAAATACATTTCAAATAATGATTTAACCTTTCTAATAAATCTATGTAAATATGAAATGAAAACCATTTTGAAGAACATTATTTAATCTTTTGAACGGTTTTGTCGTGGGCTCCATATTTGTAAATCAATTGAAAATTATCTGGAGTTATGTACCGTTTTAAATCTGTCCCTATCAAGGTACTGACAAACAACATTTTGTGTGTTTGCATTTAATAAATGTTTATAACCAATGAATATTTATTCTGTTTGTACATACATTTGTCAATATAAATAATTAAATGAATGTTGGTACTGAGTCAATATTGTAAATCAAGCGAAGTACATGGGACTATTTTGCGAGTACTCTTCATGCATTTTGAATAATAAATTAAAGCCTAAAGCCTGAAATCAGCATTTTATTTTCATTTGATTTTTAAGAGATTAAACGACTACACTTTAAAAACACTGAAAGTAGTTAATATCAATTATTTTTCAGACGTTAATTTCGTTTAGTCGCATTACGTCCGATTTTTGAAAACACGTCACTTTCGTTTATTTTGAAGAAACTTACTAACATAGAAATAGAATGCCAAAGAACAACAATGTCAATAAACAGAGGGTCTATTACAAAACAGAATCACGATAGTCGGACGCAATTCGTCGTACAATTTACTTGATATTGAACCTTATTTGTGAGTCAATAGTGCCACGGTGTGCGACGAATATCGTACGCTTATCGTGATGCTTTTTTGTAATAGGCCCTCAGGTGATCCGAAAAACGAGTGTAAACATACGTAAAATAATAATAATAAATAAATACGTGTATGAGATAGGTACGTAAAATATGATTTACATACATAAAAATAAGGCAAAAGAAATTAATAAACTATGTTCCATACTGTTTTCTTCGTCGATTAACGAATAAATGTAGCGAAATTTGGTTTTAGAGAAATGTGTGGCAATATCTTATTTACCTGTGACAAGTGTGATTACTTGGATTGTTTCTTTTTGTCACATCACAATCACTAACAGAACAAGACACCATGGCTCCACGATACCCTTATTTAAAATTCTAATCAAGATTACCAAACATTTTAAAGAAATTGTGATTGCTCTTTTGCTAGGCGGGACGCTAGGGGCTCTTACTGTAAAAAATGTTGGCACATTGTCACTTGATCCTTTGTCTCTTTTTTTCATAGACCGTGTCCGTATAATGTTAACTTCTCTTTTCCACGCTTTGTTGGTCTTTCGAGCGCAGCGAAAATTTTTCTATGTCTATGCTTACTACTTACCTGGGCTGTGCCAGAGATAAAGTATTGACCGTGGAATTACAATTATAAATTAGTGGCTCCGCATCCGTGGACCACAACATGGGCTGCGGGACCGATGAAAATTGCCTACTAATAATTTTACATTTGAGGCATTTCTAGGGTTTGGTCTATGTATGGTAATGAACAATTCGCACACTTTAAATGAAAATTATAATTAACTCACAATCACTTTAAATGAAAAGTATAATAATTTAGGTGTATTTAAGGTAGAGTTACCTTGAAAGTTACGCAAACGTTGGAATTTTGAGAAAATGATAAAATTTGACAGCCTATAACAAAGTGTTTAATATCACGGACATTACCAATTAATTAAGCCCGATCGACTTATCGTTATCTCTTTACTAACGAATGAAATATCAGCCGTTTGATCCGATTGGTCCGACAGGCCTATAAATTTAGTGCGATTCGATTTAAATGCATCCGCGTGCTTGCATAACGAGCGCTCTTAAACAGCCTGCAGTGCTCACAATGGCCGACCTTACAGAGAATGGCCCACTTTTTGACCTTTTGTACCGCACCCAAAATCGTAGACTGGCGTTAGACTGAGGTTCTTTGGAGCAGTGTTTCTCAAGGTGGGTTAATCATGATATCAAATAAACAAAGACGGTTTGTTTTCAATCTCTGATCATGTCATTCGCAGCAAAATCAAATGTCAGATTTATCAACTTCACGTATACACTCACACACACACAGACACACTCACATACACACACACATACATACACACACTTTCCTTCATAAAAATATAATGTTACTTTTAAATAGCTTTCCATTTCTTTATATTAGTTTTTGTTAACATATGTTATAATAAGTTGCAAGCAGGGCACGGAGCGAAGCGCCCCAAACACAAGTATTTTAGAATTACTTACTGGGGTTGTTTCATTATATGTTATTAATGTATGATTTATGTTAACACCTTAAACGCCACCATACAAACATATTTTGTACAATTCATGAATGAAACACTAAAAATAAATTAACAAAAATAAAAACGTTTGTAGAACATTTCAGATTTCATACACAATATCAAAAATAAACGAAAATTTCCTTTGGGGAATAAAGAAAATTTTGAAGCATGTGTTTTTTTAACATTATTTTAAATTTATTTTTAACTGGCTCATGTCTAATATCCGCTGGCAGGCCATTCAGTAAATAGGGTAGACGTTTTTTAATCGTTCTATCACCATAATAATTATTCACCCTAGGTACCTCAAACTTGCCCGCGGATATTGACCTCGTCTCGTGGTTATGTTTGATAAGTGCTAGGTTATGCGTTTGATTGCCATGTTGATTTGTGATTAATAAATATTTGTGTTTCAAGCTTGCTGGTAGAACATTACATATTTTAAATAATTCCATGTAGTTTTGTTTACACTTATTTTTAGTTTTTTTGTCAACTAGTAATTTCAGAAATCTTATTTGAAGTTTTTCTATTTTTGCTAAGTTTGTTTTAAAGGTTAAACCATAGCAATCAAGCGCGTAACTCACAATTGAATCAACTAAGGTAATGTACAGACATTTTAGTGTACTTTTAGGAAGTTTGAAACTAAGGTGGTAAAATTTTCCTAAGAGTATTCTTAGTTTACTACAGATATCATTAACGTGTATCGACCATGAAAAATGTTTATCTAGTTTCAGACCTAGGTATGTGACGTTATCGACTTCTTTAATTGGATTACAATGGCAATTAGTATTATTATTATGAATACAATATAAATCATGTGTATATATAGAGGCCCTCAACTCGGGTGGATGGAGATAAGGCGAGTAGATGGTAAGGAGATTAGTTTTCTCTGCATTGAGTACTAAACCATTATCGTGCGCCCATTTGACGACTGCGTTTACATCTTCTTGTATTAAGCTATACATTTCAGCAAGATCTGTGCCGGCAAGCAATATGCACAAGTCGTCCGCGAACATATGCGCTGAACAATGCTTGAGCACTCCACTTATGCTGTTAGCATGCATTAGGTAGCAGACAGGTCCACAACCGGATCCCTGTGTTACTCCGCACTGAACCTCCACCTCCTCGCTGATTGCCTCGCCTACCTTTACGCGGTAGGAGCGCGCGGTGAGGTAGTCGCTGAACCATTGTTTCAGCGGCCCCCTCACCCCACACTCCTCCATTGCTTTCAGTAACGTTTCTGTTTCTAAGGTGTCGAAAGATTGTTTACCGTTGAATCAAAAATAGGCCAATTTCGATTTATTTTTGAATATACTGGCCTTAAATATTTCATTATTACGTATTGCAGTAGCGGCAAGACGACGTCGTCGCTCGCGTCGGTTGTGATACTTGTGCTCGTGCAGCTCTGTGATATATTGAGACAAATTACCCCAGCGCTGTTATGTTTGTACTGTACTAAGTCATAACAACATTATTACATTGAGAGCATTTAGTACAGTTACGTGTACATTGCCGGCAATCGGTTAGGATTTATGCTTTTTTTTAGTTCATAGTAAATACTAATTACAATACAGTCTATATACCTACACTTTTAAACTTTCGCGTTGCATTTTATTAGATTAAGAACCCAGATATTAAACGCGTTTATACTAAACCTATTATAAACATAGGTGTTTAAACACCTATATTTAGTTTAAACGCGATTAATACCTGTGTTCTTAATCTTATTTTAGCTGTCTAGTTAGTATGAGAGGACCAAAATTTTTTGTCGTTTTTCGATTCTTGTTTCTTTGGCAAAAATATTTATTAGAACACTCCCTTTTAATTACAAAATAACGGTGTTGTTTTTAATATCTGCTCCTATTATCTTATAATAATATACTATAAGTATGTTATTTATTCTGTCTTATAACTACATTTTATATATTTTGTAATTACTGGATGTCACACACTTTTGCAATATAATGTTGTTAAAATGCTTTTATTCAATAAATATTATTTATATTATTTATTTATTATAAATAAATAAATAAATATAATATAATAAATTACAGACAAAATTCTTTTTTGAATAGAGTATTAAACAATTTCAACCGTAATCACTCCGAGCATGTTGACCTATTTATGGCGAGCTCCACCTATTTTAATAAAAAAATCTGTTCTGGTTTCTTTGAAAATTAATCATATTTTGATTGTGTTTTTATATATATAACTATATATATATATATATATATATATATATATATATATATATATATATATATATATATATATATAATATTATACATAATGTTTTGATATGGGTATAGTATTTAATGTCAATGTTTTAATTTCAACTCCAAATAGTTTAATGGCATTTTTTTTTGTATTTTTTTTGTTGTTTTCACGAACTTGTTATTTCAATTTGTATAACTTTTTAATTTGTATTTTGGACTGTTCTATAAGTGAAAACTGTTTAAGGCATTTTCAGACTAAAATTTAGTTATTACTGTTGTTACTTTTATGCTGTTTGTTTTCCATGAATATAAAATATAAAATATAAATTTAATATTATTTATTCTCAAAAGTAATGCCATGCCTCTCTTTAAGATAACGTTTGCTTAATGCCTATAGTCTTATATTTACATCAGACGCAACTCTAGATCTTTATGTAATAGTCTTATTTGCAGGAGTTGATTGGTTCGTTGCAAAATGATATATATACCTTCTGTGTGATTCTTTATCATTTCCCCACCCGTAGTAAATCAATAATAAATGTGGTGTGCGGTGTAATTTATTGATGGATAGCAGGGCCAAGAGGTAATAGCAACCACTAGAAATACCATTTTTTGAAACAGATTTAAGGTTGATTTCCAAATATCTTTACGTGAGATGCTGAATAACAGTCATTTGGCTCGATACCAATGTAAATGTGTAAATAAGTAATTATTGTAGTAAATACATTAAGAAATAAAAGTAAGCGCGCGTTTGACTGAACCCAGTTTCACAAGCGAATACTACGAAGATACTCGTAGCATCATTTCTGTGGATAGGTAAGTAACTGTGTTTAATACACACTTTTTTGTTTGTTTTAAGAAACACTTTACAATCGGAAACAAAATCCTTATATACTCAGATATACCTATATGATCGAAGGATAGTTCGGATCGTTCAATCGATACTATCGTTTCTCGTTATTGTAACGAACGAAACCTCCGCTGCGTTTCGCAGTAAAAGGCGACCACGCCCGCTGCGTTCTTGCGTTCTTGCCCCAATATCTCCGTCGGATATTCGCCATCGCAACAGAACTGTGTCGGGCACGGGCGATTTTGTAATTTATTGTGGGGCAACACGCACTTGCCGTCTGGGCCTCTACTCTCTATTACAAGTCTCAGTTTCAACCGAAGTTCCGTAATATCAGCCCATTTCAGGACCAGCTTCTACAAAGACGTATTCGCGACAAACTTATTGACTTGTTCGCCTATGATGCCATTTATTGGTAATGACGACCTCCGTTTGTACACCGGTTTTCAAGCAGTCGCTAGCTCTGAGGTCCTGGGTTCGAACCCCGACTGGGTTTTTTTTTTACTTTGGAATGTTGCATATTATATATTATTTAACAATAGCAGGATAATTTTGCAGGAGGCGTGGTGGCCCAATGGAATTCTTGTAGTAGGTAGTAGTTTAGCTAGCAGCTAGATGTCAAACGTCAAAAATGATTCTGCCATTTGTATAAGGATTGTATCGAAAAGTTATTTCGAATTCGAAACTACGACACGAACGTCAAGACGATGATCCCACGACACATCAAAAGACTAACTAATGTAGCTGATTTAAGGCGAGGCCAGTTCACGATCTGATGAAAAGTCTGATTTTTGAACTTCCAATGTGAAGAACTGATGTAAAATTCTACTTCACAAAAATTACTGTAGACTGAAAAAGAAACAAAGAAGCAAATTAACCGAACAGAATATTGAAAAATGGCATGGTAACTCTGTAAAAAAATCTTATTCGTATCTACTCGTTTATTTGACTAGTATAGGATTCGAAGCATCGAATAACGGCAATATCCGTTATTCGATGAATAGAATAGATCCCCTTCTATCAGTTTTTGAAGTATAACACCTGTATTTGTAGAAAAGTAAAGAGCAAAATAATTACTAAATAAATACACCATTGATTTTACATTTGAGAAATTGGATGGAGCAAGAAATGTCGTAATCGTAAGTAAGTCAAAAATCAAGCGTCAAATAAAATTGGATTTGTAAGTATAAATTGTAATTTGTAACCCATTTAATAGCATGCAATTATTTTGCAGCGTAATTTTACTTCTTTTAAGTTGTAATTCTTACATCCAGGTGCAGAACAAACAATAAAGAATAGGAAGACTGAGCTTAATGGTGCAGTAGCTGTGCGCATTCGGCCTGCGATTTTAGTGGTAAAGCAACTTTCGCTAATTGATCACAGGATGTGTGACCAAAAATGTTATCTTCTCGGCTCCCTTCGTTCTTCGGAAAGCACGTTAAGCTATTGGTATCAGCAATTCATAGGACAAGCCGTCCATACATACATACATGTAATTGTATTTAATAGACTCCTAACCCACACATCCACGAGGAGATCGGTGGCGCAGTGGTTTAGCGCCTGGCCCAGCGATTGCGGAAGTTAAGCAACGTTCGCAAGGGTCGGTCATGGGATGGGTGACCAAAAATTTATTATCTCGAGCTCCTCCGTGCTTCAGAAGGCACGTTAAACAGTTGGTCCCGGCTGCATTTGCAGTAGTTAACACCCACCAATCCGCATTGGGCCTGTGTGGTGGGTTACGGCCCATCCTCCTTACCACCCATAAGGAAGGCCTGTGCCCCAGCAGTGGGGACATCAAAAAATCGCTGATGGACCTTAACGGACTGTGCCTAGCAGGGGGAACTATAAAAAATGGCTGATAATTCAATATAACTCCAATTTGTGAAATTGTCCTTGCTATAGTAAAACAGAAGATTAGTAAAATATCAATTATACAAAAATTACTTACTGAAAGTATCGTGTGTCAGTCATGAACTTAATAGTAATGGCTAACATTTGCTAGCAATGTGCAATTTATGAAGATTTAAATCTGTTGGCTAATAGCGGAACAATAAACAATTGTAATGTTAAAGACAATCTCAATAATTGTTAAGACATTATTGCCTCGAGGTTATTGGATCGCCTCTTTTAAGTAACTATAGTGCGTTAACAGTTATTTATAGGTACTTTTGAAAATTACATTTCTTAATTGTATTTACTTACGAGAAGAATGGGATTTGCAGAGATGAAATAACTTTGAACGGACTGTACATGTTTTGAATAAAGTTTCAAAGAAGAGAGTCGCATTTAAAAATCAATAGAACTTACCAAACGAATGCTAAAAGAATATAAGGTAATTTTTCAATTTGACGGCTCCTGCACGAAATAAGACAGGGAGAGCGTTTAGGCGCATATTATCAGAAACGCAATATAGCCAGACAAAAATGTCAGGCAATCAAAAGCGCTGTGAGCCGCCATTTAAGCATCTCATAACGAGTTTCTTGCAAGTTGTTCTTCTCGTGGTCTCCCAATTAGGGTTTGAGAACCGTAGCTTCTTCGATGTTTGTAACAGCCTGACTGAATTAATTATTTCGAATTTTAAGGGACCCAAGTCTAAACATTTTTAACAGTCTCCAAGCTAGAGCACTGTACCTCGTGGGTCGGTATGCAAGTTAAGGTGCCAACGAAAGTAGCCCTGCCCTGTCTGTCGTTGTGCAAGAATATCGTTTCTTGGGCCAATAACACAACAATGCCTTGTTGATAGCAATTCAAGTACACTCGCAGACAAAAGAGATTGTGGTTGTAATTAAAACTTTTTGCAACACACAGTGTCGCACTGTGGCACGGGGCATAGCCCCCGCTTTGTCGTATGCAAAACGCACTAACACACTCTTGTCAACTTATCCTGATTTCGATGACGAGTATTTGTTGACGATGCGAAAATATTTCTATCTCAATGTGATATTGTTAATTTTGATTAGTAAGCATAATTATGTAATTGGGCATAAGCACCTTTAATTATGACAAATAAAATAATAAAAATAAATAGTAATAAATGGTTGTTAGGCGTTTGTTTAATATTTTAAAAGTTGCTTGTAATCATAAGTGGAACTGGAAGTCCCCCACTGCGGGAACCAAATGATCAAAACTTCAGCGTGCCTACTTCATGGTCGAAATTAACTTGTTTATAGCACACTACACCCGGAATTCTCAGCACCTGAGGAACTTCTTTCCCGTTCTCCTTTCGCATTGCATTCAATAGTCAGCGTGCCCTATGATCTCAAAAAAAATACGAAAGTTAAAACGGTGCGCTTTTGCGTTGTACCGTTTTGAACAATATTGAAAACGTCAATGTATGGCAGAAGACAGACCATGATTATGGCGTCAGGTAAGATGGTGGTAGCTAGCCAAGCGGGCTCGAAACAAGCAATAAAACCAATCTATCTTAATTTTATTTAAAAACAATGTTAATTAATCTTAATGATATCACATCTGTTGGTGTCTGTACATAGAGACAGGTGGGCGCGGCGGGTCCACATTTTACTGCGCCGCGGCTAACTCTAACTTATTAATGTCTCAGACCACTTAGGTAACAGAGCTGTTACTATTTTTAATCTGTGCGCAAGCGCAAGTCACGGTCTGCGTAACGAATAACTCTATTAAAATAACTTGTCACACATCGATTGATAAGTCTAGACATGGAATTGTTAATGTTGATTGAAGTTGGCGAATTTATTGATAGTAATATCAAGATATTTTTCAACTTTCCAAGTTTCCATCTACAATTTCTTGTGCTTTATTTACCATTTTAGAGTTCCCACAAAGTTAAGCCTTTGAATACAGACTGGTGGGTGCTAGGACCAGCTGATTTTCCTAAGTTTATCACGAGGTACAGAATTTTGTAGAATGTACGACAATATCTAAGTTTATAATGATTGTTATTAAATTTCAACATCAAGAATTTAATTATTTTTGATGTTTTAACTCGTCTACGCCCGGATAACGAGACACAATAGATTTTCTATTGTTGTCCGGTCGCCGGAGACCGCTCGGGCGTTGATGATTTTTTATTACTTTGGGAAACATACAGCTTTAAATAATACATAGTAATAGTAAAACAAAATATTAGTACATCCGATAATATCGTTAAATTGGTGTTACTGAACATTAATGTAATTTATGCGTTTGTTATATTATAATTCGTGTAACATTAGCAATGTAGTGTTAACTAATATTTGACCTAATTTGTACTGCGGTTAGCAGAGTGGGCGGTTAACATTGTTAGCCTACGGAGCCTGACATAATATAGAGATCAAAATGACACCTTTGGGATTGTTTAATGACATGATACTACTTAATGGGGCTTAAGAATATGAATTTAACTAGTGTTTAATGTTAAATCAAATATCGTTTCTTGAGAATAGGGATGTTGACTAATGAATAAAATAACGAAATACTAATAAAAATCGTAAACATATTAAACTTTTAGAGTAGCTTGTATACCTCTTGGTTTTATATATTGCATATTATTTGTTTTATGACCCTTCAAAGTTGGGGTGGACAAGTCCATTTAAAAAGTATAAAATTTATTAAAATAAATAATACCTTTAATTAGTCCGTAAAATGTATAGCAAATTTGTCTAAGAAACTATTTTGATAAACACAATATATAATATAGCTGCCGAACAAATTTCCTACGCGTTGCATACAAACTAGCACGGCGTCACGTCATAACGTGCAAGCCATTAGTATGGAGCGTTTTTGATCGAGTCCATTTGTGTGCATTTCACACTGTGATATCTCGGGCAGTTTTCATGCTAGCGAATTAATTCTTTTACCTATGTTTCTTTTTTTGAGAGGTAATTTATGTAAAATAAAATAAAAAAAATAGTCAACATCCCTATTCTATAAACATCCGGTTGATGTTTATTTCAGGCGACACACATCGATACCACAAAATATTCAGTAGCCAAAAGCGAACAATTCTTTTTTCGCGATTTTCTGGACACGTAGATATTAGAAATTACGTAAAGGGAATCTCGATCTCGAGTCAAATCAGGTGAGCTCAAACACACAGGATTCTTTCCGGTCAGCGAACTAAAATCTATGGAATAAGCATTCTGCTCAAAAAATGGCACCACACGAAAAGTACAACTAAGTGGATAGAGATAAAAATGCTGGCATTTAATTATGCAGCACAAAGCGTCTGAACACTAGTTGCTTATTAGCGACCATAATTTGTATACTCATAGATATTTTCTATACTTAAACGAAAAAATAAGATACGTTTTTTCTGCATCTTTTTACTGTCTTCTTTGCATCTTTTACACCATTTGACTACAAAGCACGTCATTTCTAATAAACTTTCTCTTTCTATCTTTTCTCTACAATACAAACTGCAATATATTAAAATGAACACTAACACAAGTCACCGGGTGCGTCCCGACTAAAGCTGAGCGGGTTGTGTGCCATTTTTTCGGCCCCGTGGTGCCATTTTTTAAGCAATATTTGTTTGCAATTACACTTCCATAGATTTTAGTTCGCTGTTTCCGGTCATCCCCGCAGATCGCTACCACAGTACATAATTATAAGTTTTTTCAAACTTATATTATGTACTGTGTCGTCGTCTATGAGATGTATGGAGTTCCATTCTACACTGGTTGCGTAACGGTCCTATTATCGAGATAGTAACTACTGTAGCATAGCACATACTGTAAAACAAAATAAGTATGACGACGTGCGACCAAAATGACAGCTTTTGCTACGAATGTTAAATATGATAAAGACCTTGTCGTTCCGCGCCTACCATAATAACTTAGTTATTTTTTACTATATTTTAATTAGTACACTTTAATCACAACTTTTGATTAATTTCGTTACAGTTTCCTAACCTATAATTAAAGTAATCATCGCTTACTCCAATATTTTGGCAATTAGTCGAACACTGCAGTCGCGTGCGGCTCGCGTGGCTGCGCGCGAGTGCATTAATTAATTTGACCTTAAAGTGGGTCAAATCCCAATATTCAATTCAAATTATTGAAAGATACGCGTGAAGCTATCATGGAGAAAATATATAATGTACTTGAAATAATACACAATAGATTTAATTGAAAGCATTTATAAAAATGTTACCACCTTTGATGTAAAAAAATATTCCGTGGACCCTGTTTCTGGTGTTTTTGCAAAATTTCTCGGAAACAGAACATTCGTTTATGTTAAAACCAACCATAAAAATCAGCGATGTTAATACCTTCAATCTTAATAGAACAGATTTTTTTTAAGTAACTTGTAAGCGAAGAAAAGTAAAAAACATGTAAAAATTGAGAATTCGGTGCAAGTTCTGAACGCAACCGCCGCGTTGGAATGCGCACTGATTTGAACCCAAAGTGACGTTCGATTTCACTCCATCACGGATCGACCCACCTTAAGGCCTTAACAGATTATCAGACAAAAGGCCATTAATTTGCTTTTTTCTTTTCGCACCTGAAAAACTGCTTAGCTAGAGCAATTTTTAGTTGAGCTTCCGGTAATTATTTGTATGTAAGACGAGCTATATTGACGAGGTTGAACTTCGTGAATATCTTTGCATTTTGTAATAATATCTTGAATGTGGAAAAACTCTTCTGTTGTCTTTTTTTTTCAGAAATGTTTTATGAAAGTTGACAACTCTTCGTTAAATTAACAAAGACCTTTACAGGACTAAAATAGGCAAGGGCGAACGGTTTATCGCCGTTAATCCACGGTTTATTCTCCGTGCGTAGGCACAGTACTATATGTTAGTCTGTAAGGTATATATTGTATGGGCCTAGTCGCCTGAATTAAATTAATAAATTAAAATAAAATAAAATAAATAAAGGCGTAGGCATGGTAGACGTGTTGTATGAAGCACTATGGATGGAGTCTACATACGGGGCGCCAGCGTAGCGCCGTATATTTTTACGGAAAAACGTGTCTGTATGGTTACAGACACGTTTTTCCACACTCGGCTGAAAAACACTCAGAGACTAACCTTAGCAACTAATCAAGACTATTGCAACTATACTGTTTAGGGACTACTGGGCTGGATTCCCGTTGTCGGAGAAAACCCCCGCAGATAAAGAAAAATTACCTACCAGGATCACATAAATCTAGAGAAGGTTATATTAAAAAATCAGTATACTTTAATTCATGGGAATATTTCGCATTAACGCAATTAACTAATGCTGAAAAAAATTACACATTAATTAAGTAATACTAATCAGAATACTTAATTCACCCAGGTGATTTGGCCCAGGTGAATTAAGTCTACGACGGGATCGGATTGGGATTTGGGTGGACTAGAATTTGGGATATATGGAAAAGAAACGTTATCGGGCGTTTGTATGGAGACCGTTTGCTTCATACTCCTAATTGCTTTTCTTATAGTTGTTAAACTGCACCTATAAACGTAACGAGTGGCGATATCATTAATAGCATTGATAATATCACCTTATTTAGTTTCTTTGTTTATTTTCTTCAATAGCAAACGACACGTCTAAACGCGCCTTGAGGGCGTATCATAATGGTTATTGTGATTGGCACTTATCGACTCGTACCAAATACACGCTGTTGCGACTTCCAATCTAGAACAGTCGGTTATAGAAATTGCTGAACATATAAGGACCTAGTCACACCAACTATCAAGCTTGTTCAGTTGTTGTAAGCCTGTTATGCATTGAAATAATTGACGCGACATGGTACTATAATTGTTTAGCTACTTCTGAGATTAACCGTGTAGTTTCGTCAGTCACCCTGTAGGCGAAAACGTGCTTTTAACATGCTGTTTGATTTTATAAGGGCACAATTCGAGGTTGGACGCAAGTAGGTATAATAAAGACAAAATCGCAAAAGCTTGCAATCGTGTTGCAAACGTCTGATGAAGAGAACTATTTGAAGTCCTTTAAAATAAAATAAAAAATTAATATTTCAGACAAGTCTCTTAGTACCAAACTGCAACTGCAAAGTTTGTGCCTTAATACTAACTAACGAATAAAAAACCTTTGTTAATATAAAAAATTGTTTAAAAAATACAAAAAACCGACTTCAAAAAACCTACCTCTAAAAAGCAAGAAATAATATTCGTAATAATAAAAATACGTCTATTGAAGTCGGGTGGGGCTGGAGTACAAATTCCTTTTTTTTATTCTAAAAGCCCCACCCGACTTCAATAGACGTATTTTTATTATTACGAATATTGTTTCTTGCGAGAACCTCCTTTTTTAAGTCGGTTAAAAAATTACACTTAAGACAAAAAAATAATTATCTTATTCAGTTCATAAACAAAGAAGTAATACGACCAATCATCGAGGTAATTCACACAAAATCATACTATTTTCGTGCTTTTTTCAAAATTAAGTCAAAGTACTTAACATTTCGAAACTTGTATGGGACTGACAAAAGTTTTCGTTTAAAATCATAGATATTATAGTATATTTAAAATCGATTATTAAAATGTCAAACTTACATAGTTTGACAGTTTCGAAAGCGAAGCGATAACGAAGATTTTCATTTGTTACTTTAGCAGGGGGCAGTCTGTAGTTCTCGTCATTCTGATGAACTAATAAAATAAAATAAATAAAATTAAAATATTTTATTTTTATTTTATTTAATTAGGATACAAACAGTCTTATACATTGGTATTGTATACAAAAAATATGAGTTTCTTATAGACCTATAGATCCATAAAGTAAATAAATAGTTTATTAAATAGTTTATTACTCAATAATTAAATTACAAATATGCGTTGAGACAGCCCCAAAGAGTAATATTAATACTTGTGTTGAGGTGACTCGCTCTTGCCTTAGTGCTAGATTAAAACTATTGAGCAAACTATGAACTGTAGAATTATATAATATACTAAATATAACCACAGTACCTATGATGGTAAAGCTGTGATATAACTTTTCAGTGGCCGCTGGTTGACCGATCAGACTTCATGATCAGCTGTATGGCAGTATGGAAGTACAAGTATTTGTGTTACATGATGTGTTGCCCCGTAAAATCAACTTAAGCTACATTCTTATCAGTAGTAAGATGATTAATTTTAAATTGCATTGAGCTATTGAATAATAGACAAATAAATCTTAAACGAGGAAGCTATTAATGAAATAAGAATTGCGTAAAATATGGCAGCTCAAATCGTTTGTCTATACGGGGTCACAGAATATATACTCTAACGCGAAATCAAATACGGAGTAGGTATAAAGAACTCGACGTGGTTCTTGCGTCCACGAAAGAGTATTTTAAGATTAAAGTTGAATTTGACAACAATTAAGAGTGGAAAAAATGTGAAAAGACAAAAACATACAAATTAGGGACCTGCTTTACAATAATCATTTCTGCGGTGGTGTCGTGTGAGGCGGGTCGTTACGTTCCCTCTGGTTGAGCGAAGCGATGGCTGGTTCACACGTCATGCTCGTGAACGGGTGCTGCCAGTGGGAATGAGTCTGCTTCTGACTACCTATCTTAACGCATATTGAATTGTATGAATAGATTTTTTTTTAAGAGCCTAGACTGTATAATTACTTAATTTTTTTTTTAAATTAGCTTGAACCCTGTAAATTGATTCATAATGAAATGTGTTAATTAAATAATGTTATTTTTTTGTTAATCTATGTTAACATAATGTCTGGAAACGATATATATATATTTGTAAATATCTATCTGATAAAGCTGGCAAGTATTTTGCGCCCATTTTTTTTGTCAGTTAAAGTCGTCATAATGGGTAGTAGGGTAAAAGAATTGACGATTTAAAAACGCTTATTATGTGAGCTTATTTAAATAAAGATTATTTCAATTTAAAGGTTCCAATATAAACATTTCTTCTGGTAAGAATAGAACAGATTTTCGATAAGTTTATCTGTCAGATAAGTTAATGGGAACCCATCCGAAACCTGTAAAACAAGCTCAAGATCTAAAAAAAAGAATCACTATTGAATCAAGTCACAATTACTCATTAAAGATCTCGTGGGTGTGACATTTCCTTAATTTATTGTACAATTGACATTTGAGTTACAATTAAGTGAACTATTTATTACTTTACCCACTGATATTCTAATTAAACAATGCGGAAATAGGTATTTAGTTGGTGGTCCGATCGAAACACGTCTTACGTCGATGTTGTAAATGTTGCACGGCCCTATTGTGTGATATTCGCACACTATTTTTGCATTAAGAAACTAAACTAGATAAGTAATATAACTCAACTGATATTGAAAAAAAATGGTTTTCACACTGAAATATTTTTATATTGCATTCTTTATTGTTATCTCTAGAGTCAGTCGGTCGTCAGACTGATGTTAAGAAAAGAATAAACTTAGAAAGTTATCTAGAACAACTTATACGGAACAAGTTATTGTTAATTTTAGATACCTGAATCTGACACAAACTCCCACAAACTCTTGCACACACACACACACATACAGTGTAATATTAATAAGTTATTTATGATAAGGTTTTTATCTTAGTCTAGTGTCTTAGTTTGTTATCTACGGAAGGAAGAGCGGTGTCCCACAAACACAGGCTTTTAGCTTAAATGGGGACACCAACTTATTTCTAAAATTGTAATAGGTTTAAAAGAAAAATAAACTTATTTTATATTACACAATACTAAATAATATACTAGAAAAAATACGACTCGCACCAGATCAACACTCAGACGGGAATCGAACCCGCGACCTTTGGATATCCGGTCCAATGCTCTGACCGCTGAGCTGCCGAGTCACTAGTGACATCGCCGAATTTCTTCTAGTATATCCTACTCTTACGCTGCAAGCCAGCGTTATTTCACCAATGTGAGGAATTACCTCGACATTCAATTTAAATATCTTTCCAGATATTTGGCAATCGATTATATTGCTATTTTTATTGATATTGATATTTTTTCTAGTATATTATTTAGTATTGTCTAAAAATAGCATTGTGAATGCAAAAATCTTAAATTTAAAAATTATATTTTATTATTACTTATATTTATTTTATTTTTATTTATTTTATACCTTACTTGTTAGTTAATTTAAGATAGGTAAAAGTAACTTTAAGAATAAAGCAGCTTTTATTTTCTATTGCATGCCGTGGCAGCCTTTAATTAAGATGACACTATATCTATTCCTAGATTAAGTTGCAACTGTATTTTAAATCATGTATTTTACTTTGTTGGTTGTCCTTAAATAAATGAAAAAATAACCAAGTAAAACTAACACTCACACTCTTTGCTCTAATCTTAATTTTAATTTCACTAACGATAAATAAAATACAACTTCTACATAAACAATCTTTACACTCCATATTCGGCAACATTCAAGTTTAATTTTTAACCAAAACAAAACTCTATCCTGGCCAATTAGTAATTAACCTAATTCTATAGTTAAATAATAGTTATTTTATAGCACCGTTTAGTTTAACTGCTTTCGAAGTAATACAGTAAGTTAGGCGTGGCCAATGGAATGCCCTATTGAATTCTAAAAGCGATCATAAAAGTCTTTACCAGTGCATAACGCCTTATGTTCACAATAACATTATGTAAAGTACCTTTTGCTTTATTTAAGTTGCCAGGTCGTGGCCTCTTGTTACTTAGCAGTTAAGATAAAACAAATAGTAGATTGTTATACAAGACGCTAAAATGACCCATTGCATACGAGGTAGTTTTATTCCCGAGCTTTAGCGAGGGATATAGAAACCGAGTTACTGGGTTTTAGCGTCGTGAGTTACACTCTACTTTTCACTACGATTGCGAGAAAATAAAATACAATATTAAATAGTTTATACCTACTTCCGTACGAATCCACTCGTTTTTCTATCCTCCACTTCATAAACTTTTTGTACAGTATTTAAATAAATGATTTGTGCTTGATGGCAAAAGATTAAAATTATTTCTTTCCTATTACAGTCACACAATTATATCAGTTTGTAATTATAGAAAAATTCTAAAGATTTCGCGCCATGGCACCTTTTTTTAATTTCTGCTGTAGCAGCTAAGCAACACAATCACGCATTCTACGATTCACTCTGTGCAAAAAGTATACATAAGTCTATGTTTTCACCGAAGGGATGCTTTTAGTTCTATTTTCAAAAATAAGAATGAGAAACAGTTTTAAGTCGAGTGAGTCATTATTCGTGATTATGAATAAAGACTTTTTCATTTTAGTAGGCTCATTGGTAAAAGACAAACATTAAAAAAGAAAAACTTTAACCCCTAGGGGTTATTGTGCTATTTTGTCTCAGTTCTTGTACGTTAAAATGACGGACTTTTGAGCAAGAGGAGTGAAAACTATTTCACTGTAAGGCAGTGGCGAAGGGTCCATACAAGCCGATTCCCATCGGCTTACCTTTTAGAAATTCCACCCCACCCATTCACTATGCAGATCATAACATTGTTGTAGAACGGCTTACCTTCGCCATAACTTCACCCCTCGCCACTGCTGTACAGTTTACGGACTCTGATACACTTAGCATGAAAAACTGTTGACTTTATTATTAGACTCCTACGACGTAATTTTTTGCCACCCAAGTTTTATAAAATAAAATATTTTTTAAATTTTAAACGACAATTTTTACTGATGAGGAAGTCCTTTTTATTCAATAAGTGAATTACAATATTAAAATAAAATCAAAACTAAAGTGACACACCTTAAAGTGGCTATTGTATGTTTGAGAATCGAAGCCGTGACCTCGAGATGAGTTGAGACACTTACTTAGTTATGGCCGGTTTCCTTCTTGAAACGACTCGTTAAATCAAGCCAATTAATTATGTTTTATTTAGGAAATGCATCGGCCATTGAAAATATTTTTGAGGATGAAGCTGTTAATATTTTTATTATTAGGTAGGTTCTTTTACCACAGATAACTATACTATACTAGATTATTAAAATCCAAATCTTAAGTTCCTACTGAGACCCCATGTTTCTTACAAAAAAAAGTTACCACATTTTAATTTAACTATAATAACATGTATATTCTCCACATGGTATTTTAGTACTTGGATAAATATAGTTAGAATACCATTTATTGTACACTATGGTAAATATAAAGGATAATACAAAAGACGAACAATTGGCGGCCTTATCGCTGAAAAGGAATTTCTATGGTCATATGGTTGGTTATTGGTTTATACGGTTACTTGGAAAAAAATAGGGTACCTACTCTGAAAATACTGTAAAAATATATTCCAATGCATAAATTCGTCATCTAATGTCATTGCGATTTTAGAATTGAATACATTTTCATTTTAAAAACGTCTTTATTTTGCAGTGTCTTTATATTGCTCTGTCTGTAAGATGGAAGATTGGTCTACTTTCACGGGTTCTGTAAATATTTACCAAATTGACAACCGATCGGTTAACCACTTACGAATCGTTACTTGTAGAGGTCGGCCATTATTATGTTGCTGGTAACAAGATATCTGGCTCACCTAGATGTGGTTAAGTTGACCCGGAGACAGTATAAGGTGTAATTGGTATATATTAACAATACCAATGTTTTACAAAAAAGTCTAATTGGAGTGATACCAATGTTTTACAAAAACATTTCATGAGTCAGTGAATTTCCGCAGCAACGCTTTTTTGAAATCAGTACGTTTACTGCAACTCAAATAGTCATATTAGATACGTACTATTCGAGCGGCGGCGTTTATTTGCTTACTGGTAATATGTTTACTATGACATCTCATAATAGAGATACAGCTCGACAATAACAGATTTGCAAAAAAATTCGTAGCGTTTTTTTTTTCATGTATTTTTAATATTGTAGTTACCTACTTATTGATAAGACATAGGTAAAAAAACTTCGCAAATTATAAAATGACATTCATAAATCCATAAAAATTTAAAAACCACTAATGTAATTAAACAAAAACCAGTACCTAACATTCAAATACGCATTGATCGTACTTGAAAATTTAGATCAAATTCATGTTTTGTGCCGAAGGCGACAATAACAACTTCGCGTTAAGTATAGTTTAGTTGATATGTAAAGTGTGTCATAATAATAATCATTAACTTTTCGAGACTTGTTAAACTTAAAATACTTACTTACGATGCAAATTATGTCTATTTATTTCAGCGAAATCGCTTTAGGAATGTTATTTATTTGAAATAGTGTTAAAGGGACATTCATTTACATACGATCGTAAAAACGAAGTTCATTTATTTACCATTTCATTTTATTGACGTTAATTCCCATGCATCTTATAACATTCGAATTGAGGAATAAACGTTATTACGAAAAATAATTGTTAAAAAGGTTAAAAAAATCATTGTGTTTTTTTCAATTATATTAATTATCATAATGTAAACATTGTGAATGTCTAAAATCTAAAAATTCTATAAAAAAACTTTTTCACTCCTCTTGCTCAAAAAGTCCGTCATTGTAACGTACAAGAGCCGAGATAAAATAGCATAATAACCCCTAGGGGATAAAGTTTTTTCTTTTTTAATGTTTGTCTATTACCAATGAGCCTACTAAAACTAAAGAGTCTTTATTCATAATCACGAATAAAAACTCGCTCGACTTAATACTGGGGGTCTATTACGAAAAGTTTTATGCGATACACGCAGCTGCATCCGTGCTTCATTCTTATTGTTTCCTATTACAAAGCACTTGCGTATGCGATATTGCAAAGTGACTACGTGAATTTGACAGTTTCTCTGTAGCAGATCCGTCATTATTCGTTCAAAAGTCTATGGACTACGATAGCTACATGGAAAATGTTTGTAATAACTACAACCGACGAACTGCTGACGACTATCATGTTCGTACCGTATCGCATCGCAGTTGCGTACGTTATTTTCGTAATAGGCCCCCAGTTTCTCATTCTTATTTTTGAAAATGGAACTAACAGCACCTCTTAATATTTATACTCTGTGCACAGAGTGAATCTTAGAATGCGTGTTTGTGTTGCTTAGCAGCTACAGCAGAAATTTAAAAAAGGTACCATGGCGCGAAATCTTTAGAATTTTTCTATAATTACAAACTGATTGAATTGAGTGACTGTAATAGGAAAGAAATAATTTTAATCTTTTGCCGTCAAGCACAAATCATTTATTTAAAAATTGTACAAAAAGTTTATGAAGTGGAGGATAGAAAACGAGTGGATTCGTTTACGAAAGTAGGTATAAACTATTTAATATTGTATTTTATTTTCTCGCAATCATAGTGAAAAGTATATTGTAACACACGACGCTAAAACCCATTGTAACTCGGTTTCTATTTATTCCCTCGCTAAAGCTCGGGAATAAAACTACCTCGTATGCAATGGGTCTTTTTAGCGTCTTGTATAACAATCTACTAGGGTACGTATCAGAATGTCTAAAGTTAGAATGTCTAAACTTAAATGGTTTAAAATTTTTGACATTTTAAACCATTTGAATTTAAATTTTGGTCATTTTGAACTTTGCCATTTTAAGTTTAGACATTCTAATTTTAGACATTCTGATACGTACCCATCTACTATTGTCACCCATCACAAAAGTCGTTCTTAGGGTCAACATGTTACGTATGATGTGCCGTCGTCTGCACACACCTAACACCACCGGTGGTACGAAAATGGGCAGCAGCGTTCCCGATGAAAACGGTACGACCAACAAATAAAACTTTATTCAAAATCCTTACTAATATCATAAGATTTTATTTATTCTTATGCTAATATCCCTATTCCCTACTTAATATTGTAAATGTAAACGCCTTCAAGTCTTAACTACTCAACCGATCATCATGAAATTTTGCATCGCTCGAAGGATTGCTCAGCTGAAGTGGCAATGGACGGGACACATAGCGAGAAGAACCGATGGCCGTTGGGGCGGAAAGGTTCTGGAATGGCTCGCGCGCACCGGACGACGCTCCGTGGGTAGGCCCCCGACAAGGTGGACCGACGAGAGGGTGAAGGTTGCGGGAAGCCACTGGACGCGGGCAGCGCAGGACCGATCGTCGTGGAGATCCTTAGGGGAGGCCTATACCCAGCAGTGGGTGTCGTGCGGCTGATATGATGATGATGATGATGAGGAGTGTAAAAAAATCTAATTATTGACCAAATACAGTATCCTTTTTAAAGCTGCAGTAGCTAATAAATCAATTTACAATGCCACTCGTAACAGGTGTTGCTCGATCGATATAAGATAACCGAATATTAATCACTATTATTTTTAAGCGCCAGAAATATAGCTGATCGATTACTATGAGTAATTGCTTGTTATTACAAGTAGATTTGCATCTCAGTCAAGATTTTTAGTGTCTTAAATCAGTTCACTAATTTATAACGAGATATATAATTTTTCAACACGATTATTGTAATCTGCAAATTAATTTTGGCGCGAAGGAATTGGGCGTGTATAAATTTTAATAAATGATTGCATTGGTGGTGTCATGTAATGACAATGATTGAGTTTTTGTTTTAGTAGAAATGTGTAGGTTTATGAACTAATACTTCAAAGTATTTGTAAATTCAAATATTTGATTTATTATGTTGTTTAAATACGATCCTGAACCTTAGAATAAACAAATTATGAATAAATAACATAATAGACTTGAAATATACAAGGCACATTTGAAAAGCTCACAAAGTAAAACGTAACGTAAAACGATTTAAAATAATCTTTATTGAAATTACCTTAAAAAGTTAAGCGCTTTTGAATCGTCAAACGATTTATTCCTCGTTTGCCTCACTGAGTTTCGTCCTTCATAAAAAAACACGATTCGTCCTAAATTATGTCTCCTTCGCCCCAAAATAGAAATTATTAAAATTATTATTATTTTGTTCCTGATTCGCCCCATTTCATATACTCTTCGCCCCACATGTTTTTATATTGCCTACTTACTTGTTCGTAGGTACAATCAGCAAAAAGGTTTCGTATTATTTTAAATGCCTATTATGTATTATAGGCCGCCCTCCAAAACGATGGGTTGACGACATCGGAGAACAAGCGGGACACAACTGGGGGTCAAGTCTGCTAATGTTAACGTCAAAATCGTGTTTAAATGGTGTTTGAATGGTAATGTTTTTTGGCACAGTTCTTGTTTTTTAAACCCAAAACAGAAACACAATTGTGTTTCTTAAACCCAAAACGGAAACATATTGTGTCTCGATTTTAGGTTTTAGAAACAAGAACTGTGTCAAAAAGCAATACCATTCAGACACCATTGAAACACGATTTTGACGTTAACATTAGCAGACTTGGTGTCCCGCTTGTTCTCCGATGTCGTCAACCCATCGTTTTGGAGGGCGGCCTATAATACATAATTATAGGTAAATACCATTCAGACACCACTGAAACACGATTTTGACGTTGACATTAGCAGACTTGACCCCCTGGATGACCGAGGCGCAGGACCGGACCCAGTGGAATAATTTGGGAGAGGCCTATGTCCAGAAATGGACCCAAAGAGGCTCATGATGATGTTGATGTATTTAACATCAATCAACTATTTCATAGCGTATTCGAAATTAATTACCGCCGAGTTCAGCGTCGAACGTTGATAAACCGCTAAATGTGGAGTGAATATCACACTTTTGGTGACCATGCTATGGGAACTGAAGTAGTTCACTTAAAATAGTGTCCATCAGCCATTTTTGATGTCCCCACTGCTGGGGCACAGGCCTTCCTTATGGTTGGTAAGGAGGATGGACCACGCAGGCCCAATGCGGATTGGTGGGTGTTAACGACTGCAAATGCAGCCGGGATCAACGGCTTAACGTGTCTTCCTAAGCACGGAGGAGATCGAGATAATAAATTTTTGGTCACCCATCCTATAACCGACCCTCGCGAACGTTGCTTAACTTCCGCAATCACTGGGCCAGGCGCTAAACCACTGCGCCACCGAGCTCCACGTAGTTAAAATAGTGGTGTCTTTATTTTATAAAACTGTCAAAACGTTTTCAAGTTTTGACTTAAATTTGCCCTTCTAAAATAAGTTCCTCCTTTTAAATAACTTTGCCCTGAATATCAATCCATTGAATATAACGCTGTTTTATAAAATGTTTTTTGATGTTAAGTTTGGATTGATATTTGCTTTTTCCCGACGTTTCGCCACCTTTGTAGCTGCTTTGTGTAATTAATTTTATACACCGTGTTACAAAACAATCCCTTATGCCGAATACGGTATAGGGAGTATAGGAACGATCAAACTGTACACCTAGTACAAGACGGTAAACAAAAGTTAACTAAAATTACAGGTATAAAAAATAAACAAAACAATGTAAACTAACATATAGTATACACCCCAAAGCTAAGATGTATATGTGTAAGTAAGTGAGTGTGTAGGTGAATGTGCGTTCGTGTTTGTATGGGTGGTGTGTGCATGCGTCTGCGTGTGTGCGTGAATATCTGTAGGAGCGAGAGATATATACCGACACGAAATCCAATATTTGACATAAGTAATTAATATATAATAAAATAACATTCACATTTATTTCTGAATGCTGAGTAGGTTTTCAGTCGCATCGTAGTCAAGAGTCATAAGAAATTTAGTCACAGTACGTTTGCAGTTAGAAGTCAGAAGCGGATAGATATTAAAAGAAGCATTAAGTCTATTATAAAGTAGTGGTCCGAGACAGTCAAAGAAATGATGAGCAAAGGATGTTCTGACAGCAGGTGTACAACTTTTATTATGGGACCAACTCTGAAATCGTGAAGAAATATCTGCTGTTTCCATTTTGATATTTTTATTATTAATTTTTGTATGTAACAGCTGTTTTTTTGCGATTTCTTAGTTGGTCTCATATTAAAAGTTGTTCAATTTGATGGTCCCTATCTACCATTTTCGGCATTAGAGGTTTTTTGTAACACGTTGTATATATGTTAAAAGTGTTTTATTTTAACGTAAAGTATGCGCGTAAACCTTACCTATGTGGTATTTACACGGGTCGACTTAGCAGGCGACTTGCTGATCAATTTTAGTCAACTAGCACTTATTATCGACAATCGCTTAAGGCGCTAAGGTGGGTCAATCCGAGCGGGTCGATCCGTGATGGAGTGAAATCGAACGTAACTCTACTCACTTTGGGTTCAAATCAGTGCGCGTTCCAACGAGGCGGCGGTTGCGTTGAGAACTTGCACCGAATTCTCAATTTTTTACATGTTTTTATTACTTTTCTTCGCTTTCAAGTTAGTTAAAAAAATCTGTTCAATTAAGATTGAAGGTATTAACATCGCTGATTTTTATGGGTTGGTTTTAACATAGACGAATGTTCTGTTTCCGAGAAATTTTGCAAATAACACCAGAAACAGGGTCCACAGAATATATTTTTTTACATCAAAGGTGGTAACATTTTTATAATGCTTTCAATTTTATTTGTAAGTAAATATTAAAATTGTAATGTTAGCTTCACTTTTAATAGCAGCACCTTCATAACTTTAATAAATATTGTAATGTCGTGCATAGTGTAAAGGTTAGTTGGTTTGCAATGTATTATAATGATAAGTCATTTTGCTCATTAAGATAATTACTGTGCCTAACTACATAAAATAAAATAAATAAATAAAATAAAATCTATTGTGTATTATTTCTAATACATTATATAAATTTTTTCCATGATAGCTTCACGCGTGTAATCTTTCAATAATTTGAATTGAATATTGGGATTTGACTCACCTTAGCGCCTTAACAGCCTGCCAAATCGACCCGCGTAAATACGACATAAGGCGTGAAATACACAGACATGCTGGGCGGAGATAAGGCGCAGATACGGCGGCGGCGATACGTGTATTTCCTTTGCCGACCGTCTAAACCGTGCAAAGGAAATACACGTATCGCCGCCGTATCTGCGCCTTATCTCCGCCGCATCTCTTCTGTGTATTTCATGCCTTAGATGTGAAATCACTCCATGACTTAAGTATATACCTAAGTACTACTTAAACTAGTTTTGTCACATGTTACTAATTAGTCCGTCAATTCGGTTCGGCAGCTGATAGTAGCAAATAGCTGTAATTAGCTCGTCTAACTAACCGAAACAGTGCAAGCATACCATTTCCAAAGATATGCGATTACATAGTCAAATAGATATTGCGCAGTAATCCATTAAAATATCTCACTAATAATACAACACTGATAATCGCATTGCATTAAAATTATAACTCAAAAGTTCAGGTTTCTCAAAGATCGGGATTTGGATGGGTGACCAAATCTGACATTACTATCTCCGCAAATTGGTAATACGATGGAATTTTGTCACATTAACATACACGTTGACGTCATCCGCAACAAAAAATGACATGTAACAACAAAATTTTAATACGTAATTTTTATAATATTGATCATGAATTATTATTTTCAATCAATCTCAAAGAATTCTTATGTTTTCAAGAAGCTTTGATTTTAAATATTTTTTTAGTGTCATATCAATATCTACTGTTGATTACGGGACGCTATTTCTCCAATCATTCCAATATTTTTTTAAAACTTGGTTTATTTAAGGTTTATTTCAATATTACTTGCTCGTAATAACATCATAAACGGCGCTTTGTCTCGCATTCCATACCAATGTTAACAGCGATTTTATCAACTGGCAATTCCAGAGTAATATGCGGCGATTAGCATTGGCTAATTGCATTTACATATCACAGCTACTGAGCTTTAACTTTTATGATATATTTTAAAACCCTTTCAGACCGGATGGTCTACATTTTGTCTCAGTCTTCTTGGGACTAATTGAATACGAGAGTGGATAAGTCCTTGACTTTTTAATGAAGTTTGTTTTATTTCTCCACATAATACTTATTATTGTAGTTATTCAGTCCAACGAAGTTCCTACCTCTTTAACCCATATTTTTTTCTTTCATCGCCTGAAAACTGGTAACTGAAATGAGGGCCCATTTCAGATACCACCTTTTGACTTGATGCAAATCTTTGCCCGCCAATACATTTATTCATGTTTGGTAGGAGATAAAATCTCACTGGGGCTGAATCTAGAGAATAGGAAGGATTCGCATCTTCATTCGATAAGTTTTGATATCATGAGTGCCGCCGAGAGGGGGAGGACATTCCCCATTATAAATATTTTTGATAGAGTTGTGTTTTCATTATCTGTCAGACTCTTTTTCGAAACTAACCAAGTGGTATAGTAGGCTGCATGAAAACATCCGAGGCCAAAAACTATAATCGAAAGACATTGTATTACTTGGCACTTTTGGTTAAATTCACACATGACCAATTTTTAATGTTATGCTAATATACACTTAAGTAGGATATTGCTAACTTAATGCTGGTAAAGTATCTGGGCATAGTATCTTATCAGACACGCTAAGTGGGTTTTGCTCTGATGAAACGGTGCATAAAGTGAAATACTTATCTAAGTATAATGCTTAGAACAAGGTCGGAGCTAGGTAAAAAAATGTTTGCCTAATATCTTAATTTAACTGGGCTGGTTAACTGTTAATGATATTTATTGCGACTTAAAATGTATATATTTTTGTAGTTTTATGTTTTATTTGTCTTAAAAAGTAATTCTACCACGAAGTTTTGCTATTTTAAAATCTTATTTTTATATTGTGACAAATTAACACATATTTTACGAACAAGTGAAATATTTTGTCAAACAACTTTGTAGTTCTTTTATTAGTAATATAAAATTCCATTGACTGATTTTAATTACCATGCTCACGAACCGTATAATAATTATAAGAGCTACTTAAGTAACGTTTGAGAGCGCGTATATCAAATTGCAAACGATAGATTGGATCATTTCGAGATGGGCGTTTCCTTGTAATAATGTTTAAAAAAAATATGTACTTGAATTAAGTTCTTTATCTTTACGTTAATAGCTAAAAGTGAATGTAAAATAATAATTCTGGCTTAAAGATTAGTGATTTGGATAATAAACAAAGGAATGCTCTAACTAAACGGCCTCTTGCGTATGTCTAGATTTTCCAGCTTGTATTGTATTGGATTTGTCTTCGTTACACTGCCATACTCAGAGACGTCAATAGAGTTTAATATTTTATTAAGGCTGAGTTGCACCATCTAACTTTAACGATAACAAGCTTGTTAAAGTACCGGTTAAGCACAAGTTAGCCAAAAAGAGTTTGCCAGCCAGCATGAGGTCCTTTGACAAGTTTGACGTGACATATAACTTTAACTTTGATAGCGTTTTGTTGCAACTCACACAGTGTCGTTTCGTCCTTTACTTTATTAAGGACAAGAAAGTGGTAGCACTAACTTTACCTAATGGGGCAATTTCATTGATGTCTCTGAGTGCGGCAGTACCAATAGACTTACTTTCATTAGGTACTTATGAAATAATATCATAGAAATTCTGTTCCATTTTGTAACAGAAGAAATGGTAAAAATTAATGGATTTTTGACAACTTAACGCGTATTTTCCTCATTTCTTTTAGATAATAATGATAACAATTTCGGTAAAAGTAGGTACACTAATGTAGTAGTAGGTACATACTTGGAAATGTTTTGTAACTACTAGTACCTAGCTAGATAATGTAGGTATCACTTAGCAGTGTCTTAAGACAATTTTTTATATCACGTAGCGATACGTGGACAATTTGTCGTTGAGTATTGCACGATTTTCTATAAGCGACACTGAACTATATATTCAATTTCCGAAAGCCGCAAGAACATGTACCAAATGCAATTTGTTTTTTGCGAAAACGAAAGTGAACTATTAAAGTATAATTGGTTTAGTAACCGCAAATGTTTGATCAGTCGAATCCGGATGTATGTTGATTGTATGAAGTATCTACCATATATATCTAACAGCTGTTGCATATTTCATTTGTTGTTTTATGTTTGGAAATAATTTTATCACATCAGCCGCACGACACACTCTGGTGGGTATAGGCCGCCCCCAAATATCTTCACAGCTGCATTCGGCAGCTTCGAGCTACCTTCACCAGATCGTTGATACACCTTGTTGGGGCCATGTGTTTTATTCTTTATGTCATCAGAGTCTCGATGATACAAAAATTAAATATTAAATACTCCGTTCCACGAATCGAACTCCTAGGAAACAAAATACTCGCAGCTCATTGGTCAATGCGTGCGGCTAGAGTTAGGCTATTAGTCTAGCTAGGCTATTAACCAATGGGCGCAACGGAGTAATTTTCTTTGGCAGCACGTTTCGTGAAATGGACTCAAGACGATGTCAATGGAGGCATTCCAGCAGACCAATCGCTAAGTCATCGATCACTACTGTATACATTAATAGTTAACACAAAGTAATTTGTTTTAATTTTCAATTTTATTTACTTTCTATGATTAAAATGTAATCTATTGCAATTGATGACTCAGCGATTAGTCTGTTGGAATGCACCCATTAATATTACATCTATCTCTACTCCATAATGCATTCCAATGAAATAAGAACCTTCTAGAGATTATACTAAAACGCGTTTTAATCAAATTCTATCTCCAATTAAACTTGAACTTGCAATTACACTGCAACTCTCCAACTGCACGCAAAATGCATGTAGCGGTAATAAACCTTTTGAAATGCCTAAATCGATTAAGACTGAAAAATTAATAGAGCGGATAATTAAAGCGTCACTGCACGCGATTGACTGATATGGGTTTTCCTCCATAAATTCGTGAACCTTATTAGAGGGGATTACAGTTTATTATAGAACTTTAAGAGTTTGTATTGGCAGATGTGCACTGCAATTTGTTGCTTCAGTTTATATGCAAGAAACTATGCAACGGGTAAGTGCATATTAGCCCAGTAATTAGCCTTTTTAAAATGTGTTAATCTCGTAGTTTCAGAGAGTTTGCAACGATGATAACACGAGTTTGCAGTTAAATAAAAATCACAGCGTACTCTTTTACAATAGTATTAAGGTTAATTACTAACACAAATATGGATGCAATTTATCTGAAATAAAAAATATTTAATTTAATTTAATTTTACTTTGCCATTTATAAGAAAAGTAATAATCGACGCTACGTATCGTCAATTCTACCAATTTAAGTAAAATTTAACAACTTATTTTTCATTATGTAACTACTTATTTAATTAATTTATTTTATCGCTACGACGTAGCAACCGATCGTTACGAAAGATCGTGATGACTATCATCACGATTTATTTTACGTGTAAGACGGGCTTTATAAGCTGCCACCATTTTTTAAAGTAAATGATCGATTGTCAGGAACTTGGAGGTATGATTTGTCAGCTTTAGGATCTAGTCCATAACTAGGCCATGATTATGTATTACATTACCTTTTTTATTACTTAATGTTAATCATTTTTAAGGGATCTAAAAATCTCGGAAACACTCTTGAATAATTTACTAGCCAAGGTTAACAAGGTAAAACTTACCATTCATGATTTCTGAAACAAAAATCGTATCGTGGTTCAAAATTTATTTTTGTATTTTTATTTTATGTAATTCGTGTGTAATACAATAAAATGAAAAATAATAATAATGAAAAAAATGTTCTGGCACATGAAATTTTGATTAAAATTCATAAATTAACCTAAAAATTTAACGCAAGTTCCTTAAAAACAGCGCGAAATCGAAAGTCAAAAGTCTATTGCATTTTTTTAGATTACATTCATGACTTCCGCGCTTCGATCAAAAATACCCTAGATGTCCGGTCAGAGTCTCAAAAATTACACCTCAAATAGCGTCCCACTTATAAACTGGTCACTTATAATGCACAAGTGATAAAAAATATTTTTGTACAAAATAAGAGCTGATTCTGTACAAAATAAGCGCCAAGTTTGTAAGTGGGACGCTATTTGAGGTGCCATTTTTGCGTACTGTTTTAGTTCGTGAGGATATTCTTGATCGAAGCTTCCGCGTCCTAAAATTAGGTCAATATTGAGCGTAGTTTCCCCTATGACCTATATATAGTATCAAATACCATCTACCTCGCTGACCGATCGAAATTGTTTGGTCTTGAGCCTGACCTTTCGTAGCTAGGAGTGGCTACTGCCATGTTGTTTGTTCCATATCAGATAAAGGTGGACTAAGTGTTTTTTTTATTATTAGTTTGTGTATGCATTATTGACAGAGCGAGCGCGATGCGTCTCTGCTTAGGCAAAAAAAAACGTATGTCAGGCGGATGTCTGTCTGTCGGTTTGTTCACCTCTACAGAATGCGACCGGGAGCCTAATCGCGCTAATTTTCAACGATAAAACCAAAGCTAAATCGTTGCCGATTCAGTTTCGTTTACAGAAAAATACTCTCTTTAGTTTTGTTAAAATTGTTGAATACTCTGCCTAAGGAGTCTAGGATTACAATCTGGAACAATTTGAGCGAAAATATTATGAAGCTAACCAAAGATTTTTAGGTAAATATAACCTAAATGACAACATAACGTTTTTGGTTTTATCGTTCAGAATTACCGCGATTGGGCTCCTGTTCTCGTAAAATTTTCTAAGCAGGTTCGATAATTACATATAATTTTTTTAAGCCAGTTTTTTTTTAATTTTAAAAATGGCGGAGATATGTATAAATATCATATTTCAGCCGTTTTAAAAATGATCAAAAATGTAGCAATTTTTTTTTGTTAGCGGTGCAAAGCAAATTTAGTTTTTTTTATTTTTAGAAGCCTCAAAACTTGGTTGAATGCTCTAGGCTCTAACCTCAAAAGTTCATAAATCAGAACATTTCTGACCAATATTCGAAATTTGAAAATAATAAGGTTGTGACTTTGTGACAGAACCATAGAGTTAATATACCTATGTTAACTTTATGGACAGAACCTAGGACTGCGTATATTATCTATATTCATAATTATTTATTTATATAAAGCACATGTTACAGTTACAGTATCACTTTCACATAAATAACCGAGATATTAAACAAAGTGTGATGACCTGAAAAAACATACCCTGTTAGGGTGTTGCTTATTATGACTTAATTATTAAATTAAAAATAATCATAGAGCAAAATAATTAACATAGATTGATATTTAGAGATTATTATTTGCACAGTAATTATTAATTGAAAAGACTAATATATATTCTGTGTTATTTGTTTTACTTTTTAACACGAGGTTTATAGAGATATTTAAGAAACGAGTAGTTTAATTTTTTTAATCAAAAGAGTTAGAAAATAGTACTGGTCTATATCTAAAACTTAGCAGCGTCTAATTCTTAGTTGCGGTTGCGATGTCTGGCATGTGGCATATATCCATTGTAATCTAAGCTTGTAATTAACTTTTAAGTGTATATTTGTTACCCGACTGCAAAGAAAGGGTTATGTTTTTCGCGCGTATAAAAATAAAATAAATAAAAAATAAAATAAAATCAACATGGCGGCTGTACAGTGCTATTATACGTAGTGAAACCATATTTTTTTTTTAGAATACTGCAATATGGGTGTCATATTAAAGTGCATATTATAAGGATTTCAAAAAGGTATACCATGACCGTAATATATAATACCTAAAAAGAGATAAATAAAAAAAAAAAAAAAAAAAAAAAAAAAACCCGCCTGCATAAAAAGACAAGTCAACTGAAAAGATGGAAACAAGATTAAATATTAAAAGCAACATGTCATAATAACATGCAGTCGTAGGCATATAATTTAAATCATTCATAATGTCACTTTCTTTATGCATGCCTCCGACTGCATGTTATTATGTCATGTTGCCTTTAATATTTAATCTTGTTTCCATCTTTTCAGTTGACTTGTCTTTTTATGCAGGCGGGTTTTTTATTTTTTTTATACAACTTACTTGTAAATGATGTTTAAAGTAAAACTAGGATCTTTTAGCTGACAAGGTGAAAGAACTGACTCATCTTATGTCAACCAATCTTTTGTTTTACATTAGCAATATTAAGAAAATATCGAAAGTAGGTAATTGAGTTACGTACCTACCGACGGGATTGGAATTACATACTTAAAATTATGAAACTCTTTAAGACTACAAAAAGCTACAAATGTATAGTTGAACAGTGATTCAGATAATGACGTCAGTCATCTATACCTATATTTTCGTTTCCTACTTAGTCACCTGTTATAACTAAATAAGCAAAATATTATACAAGTAAATTTAGTAACCCACTCCTTAATTCTAGCAATTTCAATAGAATCAAGTGAATGTGTCTCGATATATTACATTAAATAAGTCTATGTTGTTGCCAATAATTCTGTCACCCTTTTGTAATTATGTTACCCTGGTAACGATATATTCAAGTTTGTAAATATCGTTACTTATGGCTGTTACAGCTGATAAGTTTCTTGCGCCCGTTCTTCTTGTCAGCTAAAAAAGTCTGGAACGGGTGGTAGGAAAATTTGAATAAAGCTTATTTCACTTTCACTTTCACTAAGTCTGATTCAATAAACCGTAAAATACGTGACCAGTGGTCGGTGTTATCATGCTAATTATTTCGTTATATAGGTATCTAACAAATTTTATTAAAGTTATTTGTCTCTCGACACTTGAAAATACGGTTACTGAAAGGACTTGAAAATTTTAACTGAATGTGTAGCTTTATTTTAACTGAGTCATCTAACTTAAAGATAGATCGTTCGATCAGATGGTGGAACTTTGTATTTTTATATTTTTCAAGGGAGGGGGAGGGGGAGATTGCGAGGGAGGGGGAGGGACGGGGAGAGGTAAAGAAGGACTGCGCGCTTGGTGGGGACTCGCTTTGTCACGTAAAAGTGGCTGATCTCAATTTGATGTAATTAAAGCATAAAAGTTATTTTGTACCCTGATTAAAGTTTTCTTAAAGATTTTCTCTAATATCCACGCAGAGTAAATCGCGGGCAGAAGCTAGTCCTTTATATTTGCGGCCTCGATCACAAAAGGAATCTTGTAAATGATATTATTGCTGGCTGATTACAATTCAATCAAGAAATAGTTACAAAGAGCTGTTATCAGTTAATTGACAATTTGTGTTCATATATCTTATGTACAAACAGTTATCAGGTAATCGACAATTATTACTGTGTTCATATTTTGTCCTTTAGAGCTTTTCTAGTGTGTAAGATAAAAAAAATATGTGTCTATGATAACGACACAAACATTAAAGAAAAATAAATATATACTTAAATACTGACTACTACGAAAATAAATAAAAATTATAAATAATAAAAAAACTACTACTTAAAAGAAAATAGTAGCCACTTATGGTTTTCCATACAAACAAGCTAACTGGCAAGGTTTTTTTAAAATATTAATTTAATCTGATTTTATTCGAATTTGATATCATTCGAAAGCTGTAATAATCAACTTGTGGACTTTACTACTGAATTTACTATATTTATGTACTTTATGTACCCGCTTACTATAAATCTCTGACACCTCTTAGGTTGGCTGGAAGAGATCTCTTTAGAGATAAGTCCACCTTTGCTCACAATTATCATAATGACTTGCAATAAAGAATTGTTAGTAATATTCAAACTAAGGGATCTGTTTTTTTATTATTTTAGATGTAAAGAGCTACAACAATAAAAGTATTTCAAGTTCAAGTTGGTCAATGAACTGAGTGCCATTGAAAGGGAAATGAGGTTGCAGCGAGAGTGCTTACGTCACTGCACTGTAGCGAAACGAAGAGGCAGTCATACGCTGCGATCGTGTAGCTTTTGTACCTGACAAAAAAATTGATGCCTAATGTCCGAAGCTGACGTTTGGGAGAAAAGTAGGCAGTCTGCAAAATAGTCGCTTTGAGAAGTAGACTGTTTGCGAAGTAAGATAATTGCTAGGTTGGCTAGCTGCAAAGATATTTCATTGAGAAGTAGTCGGAATGAGAAATTGGCTATATGATAAGGAGCCCGGTGGCGCAGAGAAGCTCGGTGGCGCAGTGGTTTAGCGCCTGGCCCAGCGATTGCGGAAGTTAAGCAACGTTCGCTTGTGTCGGTCATGGGATGGGTGACCAAAAATTTATTATCTCGAGCTCCTCCGTGCTTCGGAAGGCACGTTAAGCCGTTGGTCCCGGCTGCATTTGCAGTCGTTAACACCCACCAATCCGCATTGGGCCCGCGTGGTGGGTTATGGTCCGTCCTCCTTACCACCCATAAGGAAGGCCTGTGCCCCAGCAGTGGGGACATCAAAAGTGGCTGATGGACAAGTAGAAAGGGCTCCAAAGCAGGACGTATTAGATGATCGAAGCCCCAAAGTCATAATCTGATTGAAATACTTAGAACACTTACGTCCGAATACTCAAAGGCTTCTTAGCTAAAATCTTAAGTTAAGGTCTCCTTAACTTTAAGGAAGCTGTCAGTTTCATAGAGTTTCTGACAACTTTTATGTATTTAAGGTGGCCTTAACTTTAAGATTCGTTTGAGTATTTGGCCGTTAGAAAGGGTTTTTTTTTGTAGACAACTGATTTTCAACCCCATTTTAATGAATTTAGCACTGAAATTCTTTTGTTATTCACTAGTACGACGTCGCCAATAGATATTTAGCCGGTGTATACCAAATAAGTTGTGGCAGCCATAAAACGTCTATTTCCAGTCTGCTCACCCAAACAGCATACTGTCATCGAATCGTGCGGGCAAACTGCTTGTAGAGGATGAGCCAAAAGAAATGAAACGGTGTCAAAGTTTCTGGGTCTTCCGCCATGCTGACCACTGTACCACTCAGGTCTTAGATCGCAATGAGGATCAGTATTTATTTTTGTTTAGTGGCTTATCAGAAAGCTTATGCCACCACATGATTAACAACTGTGAAGAAATTTATGCGATATCTCTTAAACCTGAGAAGTTAAACGAGCTAAAACGTGTAAAACCATTATTTTGGGGGGTCCTTATGACATCATCGCGACGATCGCGAACCTTATGCCGTACGTGATAAAGCGAATATTGCATTGAGTTTGGCATTTCCTTCAAACCCTTAATAACTCAACCATTTCTAAACGGACTTCAAAAAATCTTTCACTAAGTTTCATAGCTATTAATATGATTTTATATTATATCAATAAAACTATAGGATTCAAACCTGTTACTGATCCTCATTAGAAATACCTAGGTACTAAAATTCAATTTATAACGGATCAAGGTAAAGATCTTTATACGTAAATACCGATACAGCTGTTATTCTAGCTAGTATTACATAAATTATGTTTAAAGACATATCTTCAAATTTGATACTGATTTCGCTATTGTTCGAAAATGTATCTACTAATGTGCCAGTACTACGAAGTGAAAAAACATAATCTGTTCAGCGATCAGCAAGGAGTGCACAGTCACGATTGCTGAGCTCCTGACATTTGCCCAGTCGCTGGCTACCGACCATATGGATCTTGACCTATAATTAACAAAATGGTTTAATCTATTTCAACAATTGAATGGGTGTTCAATCGAAGAAAAAGCACGAAACTAAAATGAATAACTACGACATTTTATTTTGAACAATATTATGTAAATGTCACTTATTAAGATCGCAGCTACTTTTCGTTCTTTGAAATCCAACTACGTATGTGGAAGTTTGTATGTTTGTTATTTAATCACGCAAAAATTGCTGAACGTATTCGAATGAAACTTGGTACACAGATAGTTCAAAGCCTGAGTTAACCTATAGGAAAATTCAGTAAGTGTGTGCTTTCCCTACTAATACTAAGTATTCTTCATTGTTTGACAATAAGATCATCATAAACCAAGAAAGGTACTTTCGGAAAACATTAATCTAAGGGAATTTCACTTTAAAAATAGATCAGAAAAAAACCTGTATTATTATCTCTTTCAAGAGACTTGAAATTTTTTATGCAATATTAGAACAATTTTGTACAAATCAGATTAAACGTTTCACGCCTTGTTGAATAAGATAGTAGTTTATCAACAACTTTAAACCCAACAGTTTGTACATTAAGCCCTTTAGAACTGTTTAATATTATAACTTGAAACATTAAGTTAAACAAGGTCATTAATGGTTCGTTAAGTTATTTTACAAACAATAACTTAGTCATTGGTTTTAGTAAGTTAGCAGTTACAACACGTGTTACTGTCATAGAAAGTAATAAATGAGTCAAATGCGACAAATAATTTAATTCGTAGAAGAATTTTAATACGTAGGTACCTAGTTATAGTTACTAATTAATGATAGTTAATAGGTACAATTCTTTGTAAGTACGTACATAAATAGCTTGTTTTTATGAACAAATTCAACTAATTTCATCGGTACTAAATTATGCAGAAGTGGTGTAAAAAATAATAAATAAACGCGCTTAAAAAATACGCCTATTACCTATGTGATTGATAAGACGAACGGTCTCTCCATACAAAAGACATCAACGTCGTCTTACATGAAAAAAATAGTTGTCACCATATCAAATACCAGACTTTATTTCAGACATATTTTATATACCTAACTAATAACATAAACAGGCCTTTATTAAAAAATAGTATTAAAAAATACTTACTTACACCAGTAAAAATGAACTTTTTAGTATTTAAGACTGTAAATAGCTAATTCAGTAATTCCGTTTTTTTTACATAATACCTATATTTTTACTTGATTACCAGAAACTTTGAAAACGAGTTACCCACCTATCTACAACAATTTCAATGAAACAAAAAATACACAGTTAAATTATTTACTAACATGTTTATTGTTTGTACAGTACAGCTTTATAGATATGGCGATTTTGACGCACTTCTACACGAAAAGTAGCACTCGATAACTAAAATTGTTATAAAGTTCCTATAGCTTTTATATTTTAAAACTCATTCGATTATGGTAAATCGATTTGTCAATTACCATAAATCATTGACTGAATGGTTTCGACGCGGATTAAATCGGCTTAGCTATACCAAACTTGACCAAACAGATCAATTATTCGAAATGATATATTTTCATATTTAAATTTTCAATTATTCACGATTTTACTGGTCGCAGTCGCTACTGATATTTAGGACTCATAATCTGAATGAACATTGATTATAGGCAAGCTGTTCAAATGTATCTTGTATGTTGCAACCGTGTTATAAAAGATAATCGTTTGCTCACTTGTATACGTAGGTAACATTGAAATAAAAAAACTAGATACTTATTAATAATTATTGGCTACTAAATGTCCCCCTGGTGAAGATTGATCACTATCTCAAATATTGTAATAAACATCTAAAACCATGCTGATTCTAAAAAGTTATTCGTAATATATTTTTTTTACATCCTACTTTTTACCTCGGAGGAGCTCGGTGGTGTAGTGGTTTAGCGCCTGGCCCAGCAATTACGGAAGTTAAGCAACGTTCGCAAGGGTCGGTCGCTCCTCCGTGCTTCGGAAGGCAGGTTAAGCCGTTGGTCTCGGCTGCATTTGCAGTCGTTAACACCTACCAATCCGCATTGGGCCCGCGTGGTGGGTTATAATAATTTATTTATTTACTCGAGAAACAGAGTCTCATTATGGTTAGTAACAATGTGATTTAAAGCTAGGTTAGTACAATGGTCCGTCCTCCTTACTACCCATAAGGAAGGCCTGTGCCCCAGCAGTGGGGACATCAAAAATGGCTGATGTAGGAATCTCCACTTTCTTTCTATTCTAACTGACACACGGTGAATAGGAGAAATATTAAGTAAGTTTAGTAAATTCGACGATAAAGCCCGCGAGTTGGTTATTACAGCTTTCGAACAATATCAAATTCAAATAAAATCTGATTGAATTTATATTAAAAAAACCTTGCCCTCATCAAAATTAGTAATAGGTAGTATATTAATGGCTTTTACTTATTACTAACTAATTTTGAAGAGGGGCGCTACTTCGTGGCACTCTTACCGAAAGTGGCGGCGCCGCGGTGAATTTTATTTAATACCTATTGTAATTCTAATACACAATTTTAATAAAACTTTACGTGGATTTTTTAGGGCCCATAGTCCAGTATTTTAGACGGTATCATTACATTCCCTCGTAGTCACTGCACATAGCAAAACTGCTAAAAGTGCTATCTATTTCTTTCATTTGCAATCACGCAAAACGGCAAAAATTATAAATTTTAAATAAATAAAATAAATTCTAAATTTTATTAAAAAACTGAATTAAAACATTGAATAGCTTTTATCCCGGTCAAAGGTTCCCGCGGACGAAGTCGCCGGCGGAAGCTAGTTATCTTATCTATATTTATAAAATCGTAAACTGACTGACTGACTGATCTATCAACGCACAGCCCAAACCGCTGGGTCTAGAGACTCCAAATTTGGCACGTAGGTTCCTTATGAGGTCTAGGTGTGCACTAAGAAAGGGGTTTTCAAAATTCACCCTCTAAGGGGGTAAAAAAGGGGATCAAAGTTTGTATGAAAGTCCCTCAGTTTTGGGTCAAAAGGTGGATGAAGTTGTGTATTGAAGAAAATCTATTAATTTTCAAAGTAAAAATCGCTAAATTTATAAATTAGGCTTATGGATGGAAATCTATCGCAACGTATATTGTTATTGTTAGTATTTCAACTCCTATGGGGATGAAATGGGGGTGAAAAGGGGTAAAAAACCCAAAAATAGATATGGATGTATGGGGTTTTCTGGGATGACGATTGCAAAAATGACATTTATTTTGAAGTCCAACATGGTGGACATGATTTGACCCCTAAAGGAGTGAAAATGGGGTGCAAATTTTGTATGGAAAAATAATATAAAATAGACGTAATACAACTTTAACCTACGTAGGAGCACATCTTAAAATAAATAGGCAAACATATATTTTGTAATTTTGAAAATCAACCACTTAGGGGTAAATGGGGTGAGTAAACATGAACATGGGGTTTCATGGGATGGTGATTGCGAAAATGACATTTATTTTGAAGTCCAACACGGTGGACATGATTGGACCTGGACATGCACATCCAGGGGACGGGGACAGGAACGGGAACGGAATAGGGAACGGAAACGGGAACGAGAACGGGAACGGGATACTAATATCTCTGGATACAATTCTGAATATTATAAACTAGCTTCCGCCCGCGACTTCGTCCGCGTGGACATTCGATAAAATCCTCATGTTTTAATTTCATTAAATTCTGATCAACCGTTTTTACGTGATTAGGCGGGTCTCCACCAAGCGAGCAGCCTCGTTCGAGGCCCGTGCGGCAAACGTCTTGCCTCGCGAGGCAGCGCAGAATTTAATGAAATTAAAACATGAGGATTTTATCGAATGTCCACGCGGACGAAGTCGCGGGCGGAAGCTAGTAAATTAATAATAGCTTAATTAAACAAAAAATAATGAGAATACCTACTCGCCTCTAGATAGTTACTTCCTTCAATTTTCAGATTACCTAACTGCCTAGCTCTATGTTTAAACAGTGTAAAATATTTTGTAAAAAAACACAAATTACCCAGATAAATATCAAGGTGAATTTAGAACTTGCGAAATTCAACGTACCAAAAAATAGCAACATACAATTAAAATATATATTATGTTTGGCAGCGATGGAACAAATTTCACAAAACCTGGTTTTGTTTAGAGTTAAGTAATGTTAGTTATGTTTTCTCAACGCAATAAGTTTAGTTTTGCACGCCTACTTACTTATATGGGTATAATTGTGAATATGACAGAAACGCATTTTCTTGACGACAATACACAGTGACATCATCATGATCATCAATCTTTATAGAAACTAGCTTTTGTTCGCGACTTCGTCCGCGTAGAATTTTGTTTCCCGTGGGAATTTCGGGAAAATAGTACCCTTAGTTAAAAATGAAGAGCCCGGTGGCGCAGTGGTTTAGCGCCTGGCCCAGCGATTGCGGATGTTTAACAACGTTCGCAAGGGTCGGTCATGGGATGGGTGACCAAACATTTATTTTCTCGAGCTCCTCCGTGCTTCGGAAGCACGTTAAGCCGTTGGTCCCGGCTGCATATGCAGTCGATAACACTCACCAATCTGCATTGGGCCCGCGTGGGTGGTTATGGCCCATCCTCCTTATCCACCCCATAAGGAAGGCCTGTGCCCCAGCAGTGGGGACTTTAAAAATGGCTGATGGACAAGTTAAAAATCGATCTCTAAACCAAAAAATACCTTTTTGCATTCAATTTTTTTTTTCACATCCCCATACAATATTTCTTTCTTTATTTCATACCCTTCCCTCCCTTTATAAAGTTTAAAACTAGACACATTAATATCTTAAATAATTTCAAAAAATCAAAAATATTTTCATTATCATAAATACGTTATTGGGACAATTTTTTATAAGTTCGCCCACTTAAAATATTATTATGTTAATAAAGTTTACAATACACATGTCTACTTTATGATTAATGCGAGCAATAAACAAATGTTCTAATTTTGATAAATTTGAGCGATAATGTTCTGATTCAGGAAACAATAATTTTTACTGCTACTTTATTAATAACCTTACACGCCCGCTCGCCTTCGACACTGTAGAGAGTTTAGCACACCGAATGCGAAGCGATATGTTACTATAAAATACTAATATAATTTGAAAAATTGTTTGAATTATGTAGTAGAAAGTAACATTTTAAATACCTATGGAAAAGAATCAAAAACTACAACAAAGATTTTGAGAAAAATATTGAGTAGGTATATAATAGGTACATATTAGTTCACATTGGTTAAAGTTTGCTAGTACTCAATGTAAATGTAATAGATAAAATTCAGATTTGTAGGTAACTTTTTAAGAGCTTTTATTTTTATTTTATTTTAAAATGCTTAGCAATATGTGATCTGAACTCCATAGTTTAGGTATTTATAAGGTACAAATAGTTTATTTCAATTGCATAATTAAATATATTCCAAATTATATTTTTAACATAACATTTCAATTGTTTAACATAACATTTTAATTGTTTGTGTGTGAGTAAATAAAAATAAAGTTCAATTCTTTACTCAAATAAGCTCACATAATTAGCATTTTTAAATGGTCAATTATTTCACCCTACCACCCATTATGACGTTTTAAAAGACAGCTTAAGCTGACAAGAAAGATGGGCGCAAAAAACTTATCTACCAGCTATTAGATGGACTTTAATTCATGTTATATCGCGTATGTGTCAATTCGCGTATCTGTCATTTTGCGTATGTGTCATTTTGCGTATGTGTCATTTTGCGTATGTCATTTCGCGTATGTGTCATTTCGCTTATATGCCATTTTGCGTATGTGTCATTTTGCGTATGTCATTTCGCGTATGTGTCATTTCGCTTATGTGCCATTTTGCGTATGTGTCATTTTGCGTAATCAAAATGTGTAAAATTGTTACAAATTATGTAGGTATATCGTTTCCAGACATAAGATTCATATTATAATGTTACGATTAGGTAACATAAATTAATAAATAAATAACATTATTAAGTTAGAACCATTCTAGGTTTAAGTTTTTTTACGAAACCGGTCACTATATTATGTCGATTAGCTATCGCTAAGTATCGCGTCGCGTCGCGTGCGATGTATAAACACCCTTAACTGGACTGAATTGCAGTCCAGAATTTATTTATGTAATTTGTCAAAAAAGGACGAGAAAGAAACGTGTTCATTAAAATATAGATATCTACATTACCTACACTTGGAAAGTATCGAACAGTTAAGACAAGATAAACAATGTCTATTTATTGCTTATTTTAAAGTTTTAATAGCAAGCGTAGCGTAGAACGCATAGAATGTTCGTCATTTGAGTAGGGGGGCTTGTAAGAAGGGTTGCTCTACCGGACTGCTTTTAAGCATACGTCACCTCAGTCAGTGCTTGTTTGTCCTATCTACCATTGACAACATTTGCGGTGTAACCTTCTCTTTATTAATTTGTCACAAGATTCCAGCATACTACACATAGCCACTTATTTTATTATAGATTGATGCAACTTTGCTCTTGACCTGCGGTACATTTTTTTAAATGGTTGTTTTAATTTAATAAAATACTAAGGGCTGATTTTTCAATGCCTGGGCATTGAAAAATCAGCCCTAAATCTATCTGGATAGAGCTTTATCCGTTTGATAGCGTGTTATACTGCTAAATTGAAAATGCTTGTCATTAATTTTGTCTGTCACATTTTTGAATGACTTTTATTAGATTTGGTTAATATTTAAACTGACTGATATCTATCTGAGGATTGAAAAATCAGCCGTAAAATATACTAAAATCATTTAACTAAGAGAAAGCCATGCCAATTGATGCAACCAATGGTAGATAGAACAAACAAGCACCGAGGCAACGCATTGGTAATTTAGGTATCGTGATAGTAAAATATTTTAAGCTCTTTATAAATTTACTAACTTTGCGAAATAAACAAGTGTTGTACGATACTATCGTAACCGCATTACTCAAAATAGGAATTGTTATTTCAATTTTATCGAACACGTACAAGAAAATAGAATATTAGAAGACTAACATCAAAAGGAAATGAAATTAAAAATGAAACATTTGTAAGTAAAACCTACGGTACGTTACAATTTTAATAAAATTGCAAATATTTGTTAGAAATAACTTTTATTTGATTTTTGATGAATTTCATTATAAACTTTGCTTCGTGAGATTCATTAGTCACCTTTACAATTTCCTAACTATTATATCTCTCTTTTTATGAACAACCAACAAAGTCTTACTAACGAGGTTACCCAGCACTGTCTTGAAGGTAACAATACCATGCAAACCATCAACTACCTGAGTACCTTTCTATGACCATCAGCCATTCTTCATGTCCCCACTGCTGGGGCACAGGCCTTCCTTATAGGTGGATAAGGAAGATGGCCCATAACACAACACGCGGGCCCAATGTGGCTTTGTGGGTGTTAACGACTGCAAATGCACCCGGGACCAACCGCAATCGCAGGGCCAGGTGCTAAGCTTAACCACTGCGCTACCGAGCTCCTCACCTTTTTGATCATTACGCATCCATCGCCTGCAGGTGAGCAGGCGGAGCGTATGTGGATATGGGGCTCGCCAGCGCCCAGTGGGAAGCGCTCATGGCGGAACTTGACAGACTTATCGTACTCGATCACGTTTGTTAAGCAACGCTCGGTCCGGCCAGGTATCGGATGGGTGACCGTTAAGTCGCATTACAACTGAGCGCTTCCGTGCTTCGGAGGGCACGTTAAACCATCGGTCCCGGCTGTTGTCATCTGATAACAGCCGCCTGTAAGGCCTCTAACTTGGCTTGATAAACTCTAACACTAGAGGTGGCCACTATTCCTCATTCGATAAGAAGAAGATGAGGCTCGCCAGGAGAGGGTCGCTGCACCCTCCGTGGCTACCTCCCAAGATCCCACCCAGCCCCTAAAACTATTAAATTTATTTACGCATCTCCCCCGCAGGTGAGCAAGGGGATCGTATGTGGGGCTCGCCAGAAGAGGACCGCAACATTCAACGTTGCGGCTCCCTCCACGACCGCCTCCCGTGGTCCCACGCAGCCGTGACTCGATGGGACCTGGGAAGGGGGGAATACCCACTAAAAACCCGGTACTTACCGGAGTCGCCTCAAAACTATTACCTGCAGGGTATCTATCAAAAGTAGGTATTTTTTTATGAAACAAAACATTGCATTTATCGTCCATTGAGTCTTATTTGATTAACAAATACCGCGCCATGTGGTGTGGTCATGAGAATCATAGACAATAAGTAATATTTTTGTGTAGCATTGCAAATTAAAAGACTCATATACTTACTCAGAATAAAAATGTAATGTATGAAATACTTAGATCAATTAGTAGCTTCATAACATTATACGAACGGGTTGACATGTTTGTTTAATGGAGCTGGTAATTTTTGTAATACCCTTAGATAGCCAAATGTGGTAGATAGAGTAGGTATAGGTACCATGCATAATACAACCCCGGAATATAAATATAAACCCTGAAAACCACTACTATTTTGAAAGGTCATAGGGTATTTTGTTCGGACATTTGACCTATTTTGTAACCTCATATTGTATCCTCTTTGTTCATAATAAATATAAAAAAAAAAAAAAAAAACGAAATAGGGCTCGGTATGTAAAGTAAATGTATCTGCTACGCAGTGGTATGGCATATCGCATTCTATCAGGACATGTTTCATTTTTTATCATTATATCATAGCATATCAATAGTGAATAAATAAAAAAAAAGACAATACAAACGTTTATTATGCTTGTACCACACATTTTCACAATGCATAAAGTAAAAACTTCTGTTTTATTAACAAAAGTTTAATAATATTAAACATATTATACTCACACACATAATGTGAAATAACTTTTTCTGCCGGTCGGTACCTACATAAAAAAAAATACATAAGTATTTTGAAAAGTGGGATTGAATTCTTCAATTTATAACTGGTTTGGTTTCTGTGCGCGAACTTTCATCAAGCAGGTCAAATATGCCCAATGACCTTTCATGATAAACTGCATAGTGGGAACACTAGAACGAAATTGTGTGTTTGATTTGCGCATTAATGGTGTCCGAGATGTGCCTGCCTAATCGGGTGAACTCCTCAGAAGGTTGTAGAAAATAAAAGTCCAAATTGTCTATGATAATTTTGGGTGTAATTACTGAAATTCAGATTTTACAAAAAATACACTTTTATAACTCTATAAAATGTAAGCGGTTTAGGCTGAGGACTAGAGAGAGAGCGCGACGGGAAATGACATAGGCTGCGTTCAAACCATAAAGTTGATATACCTAAATTAACTTTATGGTTCAAACGATAACACACCACACGAACCGAGACGACCTTAACCAGAACTCAACCCAAACTCACCTCAACCGCAGCCCACCTTAATATACACACCACCTTAATATACATCGCTTACAATGTTGAGTCTTATGACATATTGATAAGCTCCTGTGTAATGTTAAGGTGAGTTTGAGGTGAGTTCGGGTTGAGTTTGAGTTGAGTTCGGGTTGTTTTCGGGTTGAGTTTGAGTTGAGTTCGGGTTGAGCGCGGGGCGTGTGCAGTTGTATCGTTGTAAGCGCTGTATTTCAAGGAGTGGAGTGGGCTCCGGTTGAGTTGAGTTTAGTTCGGGTTGAGGTCGGGTCGTGCGTTATCGTCTGAACGCAGCCTGACGCAACTCGGCGACACACTCCTGCGCAGTCGGCAAAATGCAAAGTCAGCGAAATACATTGTGTCCCTGCAATGGGATTGAAAATAACACTCTATTTGCGTCTAGGGTCGTCACATCTTAGCAGTTTTCCATACAAATAAAAATATTCTCAGTCATGTGTTGGGTTTCAGGGATTAAAATAATTTTCCAGGGTTGCTTACATAGTAAGGACCATATTCGGCTTTATAAGGGTTTGCCAAAAAGCTTGTATGTGTGCATGCTTTTATCTAAGTCTAGGCCCGTATTTATAAACCGCTCTCAACGTTGAGAGTTATCTTGAAACCATACCTGATATGCTGTTTCTATAGGTAGGACATCCCAAGTAAGATCTCAAGATAGCTCTCAACGTTGGGAGTGGTTTATAAATACGGACCTAAGTATGGTACTGTTTTACCCACGCGGATTATAAAGTATACTTATGTACTTGTCCAATAAAACAATAGAAAACATACTGTAAACAACATACGGACATATTTGGCTCGGTACAAACACTTGTTCACTACAAAAGTATTTGGTCCACGTGAGAACAGAACCCACGACCTTTTGTTTCGGAGTCAGGGCCAGTAATACTTTGTTGTACTTTAGATTTTAGTGAAAATTAATTTTTAAATTTGAGATTTTTGCATTCACAATGCTATTTTTTATACAATACTAAATAATATACTAGAAAAAATACGACTGGCACCAGATCAATACTCAGACGGGAATCGAACCCGCGACCTTTGGATATCCGGTCCAATGCTCTGACCGCTGAGCTACCGAGTCACTAGTGACATCGCCGAATTTCTTCTAGTATATCCTACTCTTACGCTGCAAGCCAGCGTTATATCACCAATGTGAGGAATTACCTCGACATTCAATTGAAATATCTTTCCAGATATGCTCAGCGGTCAGAGCATTGGACCGGATATCCAAGGGTCGCGGGTTCGATTCCCGTCTGAGTATTGATCTGGTGCGAGTCGTATTTTTTCTAGTATATTATTTAGTATTGTATGAAAATTAATTCTTTCAACACTAGCAAACTTTCTTAATTTTCTTTTTTCTGTGGTTCGTCGCGGACTTGGGGTCACACCGACTGTGGTAACGATTGATAGCGATAAGCTGACCCAAATCTTTAAGAGATAATTTTTCAAAAATTAAGATTTTGGCATTCGCAATGCTATTTTTATACATTACTAAATAATATACTGGAAAAAAATCGATTCGCACCAGATCATATTCTCCAGGCGGGAAACCTAGTGACTCGGTAGCTCAGTTGGAAGAGCATTGGACCGGACTTCCCGAGGTTGCAGGTCCCCCCTGAAAATATGGTGGTGCGAATTGATTTATTTAGTATATCATGTAGTATTAAATAATTTTTTCTTTGAGAAAAGAAAAGGCGTTATTTTCACATATTTCATAAGCGTAATTGTTAGCCACACGACACCCACTGATGCAACTGGGTAAAGGTCTTTCCTAAGGATCTCCACAAGTCAACGTCTGGTCCTGCTTGGCCCGCATCCAGCGGCTTCCCGCGACCTTCACCAGACCTACGGAGCGTCGTCCGGTGCGCGGTCCCTATTCTGGTAACTTTCCGCACAAAAATTTTAGTTTATTTTATATTTATATATTATTATCTTGCCCAAGGGTTGAGCAGAGCTTTAAGTGACACAAGGATTAAAGCCATGAAAGGATTAGATTTGATATGATAACGACCTTCGACATTCTTTGAGCACTTAGACGCCGGTTCCAATAACAAAATCCGTGGTCAGAAATAGGTCTACAATGGTTCAGTTATCACAGGTAAGCCCGAATCTCATATGCATCTAAATTCGAATAAAATATAACCTAAATCCCACCTATCCGCATTGGGGTTATGTCCCATCCTCCTTATCCACCTATAAGGAAGACCTGCATGTGCCCCAGCAGTGCTGATGGTCATAACCTAAAAAATGTTATCGAGTCAGACACTTTCTCAATCAACTTTTACTGTTTGCAAGGCATGATAAGCTAAATAAGCCGTGACGCTATGCTTTTGTTTTATCCAGCAGCATTTAAAAATGTAAAAGAACATAGCGCTAGCAAGGCGAAATAAGAAGCCTACGGAATTGAGGACAAAAATGTGGAATTCGATTTTGAAAACGGGGTGCAACTCGCTGGGGTGCAAACTGTGACACGTTGGGGTGCGTGTTTTAAATTTCGAACAACTTTGGAACGCTCTATGAAGATTTCTCTCTGGTTTCCACAGAAGACTTTTGTTTACTCTGAGCTGAGAGCGTCTGGAGGTTGTCTGTACTAAGCTCGATAACTCCCAAAAGATCGTTATTTTAAAAAATATATGACTATAGGTAATTTATCGCATTATGTGAAAAGAAGGCTGGAACATAATTGATGCTATTGAGAAAATAAGTTTTTTTCAAATAAGTTACTTTTCAAAAAACTATTTTTATAAAATACATAACTATCACTTACCAGTTGTACATTATTACTCTCATCATTGCATGTTGTCTACAATATAATGAAATAAAAAAATATGAACAAAATACTTAAGTACCTACTAATTATTATCTTCAGCTAACATATACTTAAAGAACGCCAATAAAATTTAATTAACTCTGTGCCGCATTGCTACACAGATTAAATTATGCTACGAACTTAAAACAAAATACAAATTATACTTACAAACGTGGCGATTTATGCTACGACCCTAAAAACAAAAGACGAACAACGACAAAAGACGAGACGAGGTGGTTTTCAGTGCATCCTCTATGCTTCATCCCTGTTGCGTTCCGGCGGAAATTCGCCCATCTCACAATTAAAAATTACACCAATACACCTGTTGACCGGCTAATTGTTTCCAATTACTACTTTAAGCGGGGTGCGATATATATAAAGGGGCGCGCTGTGACCAATCGTCATACCGACTCCGAATCTAGTTGTGTTCACACGTCGTCACTTAGGCGGAAATTTCTAGGCGAGTACTGGATAACCAGCAGCGCCTAAGTTAGTTCGTTTGAGATCTCCAAAACTTTAGTTTAAAACAATAATCATGCAGTCTGTGGTAAGTACACATTGTTTTTTATTTTTCAGTTTTTTTTTAATATCGTTACGTAGTGTTATAAAATAACCCCTAATGCTGAAATGATTTTCGTTACAAAATTAACAAGGAAAATATATATATTTTTTGCGATTTCAGAGTTGGTCCCATAGTAAAAGTGGTTCAGTTTGATGGTCCCTATCTACCATATTCATTAGGAGTTATTTTGTAACACGTTGTATAGAGTAGGATAAGTTCCGGGTTTTAAATTATTTTCCAATTAAAACAAGTACTAATCTAAATGAAAAATCAATTCTTAACACGCAAGCTTTGCAAGTTTCATACGGTTACAGTTAAAGTGGTTTGCGAAAGCTTTGTCATAATTTAATGTATCATGTCAAGGATCTTTGTTGAACAATGTTATTGATGATTAATACATTATTATGCATCCGGTGTCGCCTACATTACTCCTCCTACTTATTAATTTTCATGAGCTTGATCGTAAACTAAGATGCCGAGAGTATTGTTTCGCGCCTAAACTACTGACAAATTTGTTTTCCCGCGCGCTTTTTGCATTTTTCGATTAGGCGGGAAAGTTATAAAAAGTACTTTTTTCAAAATTGCTTAAACTTTGCTATAAATAGTTCAGTATTTTTAGATACTTACAATGCCATTAATTTAACAATGTGCAACTGAAGTGGCTAACTCGAGCGCTTGCGGACAAAACGACGTATTTAATCTGTAAAGTGAAGTTGCAGCGAATCACTGTATATTGTTAATTTAATCGCACTGTATGCTAGAGTGTGGTAGTTCATATTTTTTTAAAGTAAAAGAAAATGCTTAATACGGTTAAAATATTGACCTTTTGTTCAGCTACTTATATAAACGTACTTAACTAATATGATTTTTGGTGTTTTATCAGATGCATTTTTTCCATAATCCTATTATTATTATAAATGTAAAGGTTAGTTAGATGTTTGGATGTTTTTATTCAGTCACGTAAAATGGCTGAGCGGATTTGGATGAAGCTGTGCACACAGATAGTTTATAGCCTGGATTAAAAAATACGTGGATACCTATTAGTTATCCCGGTAAAAAGTTCCCTAGGAGTTTCCCGAATGTCCACGCGGACGAAGTAGCGCGCGGTAGCTAGTACCTATCTTAAATTCATAAACATTGTATACCAACCACGTAATTTAGTAAAAAAAAATAAAGATAATATGAACATAAAAAAGTGAAAAATAAATTAAGTTTTAGGCATAAATTAACATTATTTTGAGTTTGTCAATTGAAAAAGTTTTAAAGTTTTTTCGAATATAAAATTATTTCTAGCAGAATTAGCATTTCCAAATCCGTTAAGCTAAGTTATGCGTAAACCATATTAAATTAAAACCACAAAAAAATCTACGCGCAAAAAGGAAAATATTCAATACTTAACAACAATTTTAACAAAAAAAAGTTTCAATATAGAGATATTATAGGTTACAGTTCAACCGTGACCGTCCGATTTCCATTTCCAAAGTAATATTTTGATGACCTTCGTTAAACCATAACACTTCCTACGCCTAGGAACTTGCCCAACCAAATTGCATTACTGGTTGTGCACCAGTTAGTCGAATGATAATTCCGATCTGTTGCAAAACCCCATTTTGCAACAGAATGCAAAGACCTAATATGAGGCACACGCCCAGAAATTATAGTGCATTGCTTTGTTACAGTCCTTCAATTTTCCCCTGATCGAAAATTGTCCCGTTGCTATTGCATCGCGGTGATGCAATTTCATATTAAATACGTAACGGCATTTGAAGATCATAGATTGGTTATGCTGTAACTAATATAATAATGGCAGTTCAATAGGGATGTTGACTATTTTTTTATGTTACATAAATTACCTCTCAAAAAAAGAAACATTGGTAAAAGAATTAATTCGCTAGCATGAAAACCGAGATATCACAGTGTGGAATGCACACAAATGGACTCGATCAAAAACGCTCCTAATGGCTTGCAAGTTATGACGTTACGCCTTGCAAGTTTGTATGCAACGCATAGGAAATTTGTTCAGCAGCTATATTAAATATTGTGTTTATCAAAATGGTTTCTTCGACAAATTTGCTATACATTTTACGGACTAATTAAAGGTAACATTTATTTTAATAAATTTTATACTTTTTAAATGGACATGTCCACCCAACTTTGAAGGGTCATAAAACAAATAATATGCAATATATAAAACCAAGAGGTATACAAGCTACTCTAAAAGTTTAATATGTTTACGATTTTTATTAGTATTTCGTTATTTTATTCATTAGTCAACATCCCTATTATATGCACCTTATATACCTTTATCTTTAGCATGAAACTTATTTCATAAATAGCATTATCTGTCTTTTGTTTCAATGAAGAACTCCAAAAAGTTTTAAAGCTCTACCTACCTATTTAACAAAAAAACAAATATTTTACCGAAAACAAATGAGAAGTTTAGATCGTAGTTATACCTCGTTTTTTTAAAATTACCATTATTATATTAATAGTTCTAGAGCTTCATATTCATATATTTTATTGCACTATAATATTATCATTGTATCAGATATTTAAATGAATTATAGAGTATAAATTATTACTATTTCCAACACTAAAATATTAAATATAAGCACAAAGCGATTAAATTGACAATAGCCAGTGATTCACGGCAACTTCAGAGCACTTTTGTTTAAAACGATGTATTTTAACCTGTTAAAATGTATGCGCACCATACATTCTCGAGACTATTGACAATATAGGTTTATATTATTTTTGTACGTAAATCTGAAAATTAATTGAAAGTCGAAATATCTACCTGTCTTTGACAACTGTAATATAGCTGTAATTCGTGCCCATAAACAAAATTACAGTGCCAACATAACAAGCAAATTCAGAGCAAAACCTTTCTATGGTGGACATTTATCATTGCACAACTGTCGATTGTTTATAAAATGACGCGAGTTATTTGCTTCAAGGCGGCGCGATCATTTGTTTTCGATTGACAACATTTTGAAATTCGTGTCAACAACTAAGTAAAAATCATTTCTGCATTACGAGCAATTTAAATTCTTGTGATTTTTTTCCCTTCGAACCATTATCCGAAAATTAACGCATTAGCTAATGAAATTGAAAGTGATTAGGTTGATAATTATAGATCATCAATCATAGATTAACAAATTATGTATACTTAAGCATCTCTTTTTATGAAAATGGATTTGAAAATATCGAGATTTCAGCTTAAGGTGGCAGCTTAAGGTGGTTCTCTGAACGAAAGTGGCGCTGCGGTGAATTATAATTAATATTATAATTCTAATACACAATTTTAGAAATGTTTATCGTGGAGATTTTAGGGCCCACAGTCTAGTATTTTTAGACGGTATCGTTTCATTCCCTCGTAGTCACTGCTAGAAGTAGATAGCAAAACTGCTAAAAGTGGCATTTTTTGACACATTTGCTATCTACGTAATTTATGATTATGATTATTATTATGATTACTTCTACGAATGACTACGTGGGCATGTAGTGATACCTTCTAAAAATACTGGACCATGGGCCCTAAAATCTCCACGATAAACATTTTTAAAATTGTGTATTAGAATTATAATATTAAATATAATTCACCGCGGCGCCACTTTCGCTCAGGGTACCACCTTAACGAGCACCTTTGTTCTTGTCAATTTGTTGTAAAAGCACGTTTGGTTAACGAAAATGGAAGTTAAGTTACTTTGATCAGGTTGATCAAGTGGTCATCACTTCTCATTTTTCAAAGAAAAAAAATTGGCTCTACTGCTGACTAAAAATCTACGTTGCTTACTCTCAAATAAATTATAATTTGTATGAACACAAATACAAATAGCAAATGTAACTGATGCGTATAAAAAGTAATTACTTTATGCAAAAAAAACTTACAGTATTGTTAAAGTCTCTTTGTTTAGTATAAATTGGATAAAATATGATAGTCATTGTTCAATATTTTCGTTAGTAGATCTGCTGGACACACCCATGTAATTTAAATTATAATTGAAACGTATATCAGCTTTGTTTATCTAGACTTGTTCATATATATTCTGATTTTATGTTGGGAAATTATTTTGCGTCATACAAACGCGCATTAAAGTTAAGTAGGTGTATGCGTTTGCATTTAGTGTTGTTATTTTATTATAACGTTTATAACTAAATAACATAAGTGTATTTTAGAAAAAAACATTTAATCCCAAAGTAAATAAAAATATGTAAAGTTTCTTAAAAAAATATGAAATTTGCAGAATTACAAACTTCCTCGATAACTTGTAGAGGTACTAAAGTACGACATAAAGTACTTATGCTGGTTGAATTAAAAATGGAACAAAATATTATGTATTAAATTATCTGTCAGATAGTTAACTAGCATAAATAAGTCGGAAAATTAAAAACCAAACTAAGTAACATTTAAAACAGTTAAGTATTTAATTTTATGTTAAAAGAATAGGTGTTGTAATCCGAATAAGAAATCTTTGAAGTGTAAAAGGCAATAGAATTATGTAATTAGAGTTTCATAAAGCTAATTTCCAATAATTGACAAAGTTGCTACGATTCAGTTTCGGTCGTTAAAACTAACTCGGCAATGTAAATCAGACTCAGCGATATCGTATTGTATGTCAGTAAACAATTTTGGTTATCGGCTGGAAACGCCTACAACGTTGGTACATAAGTAATAGAGATTAGAATCTTTATTAAGTACATACCTAGTTGCTATATTTCGCTGTCAATTAGCTATTAAAATAAATATGCAGTAACAAGACTAAAGTCCAAAAATAGACACCTTTCGAGCTACGGAAGTTGCTTAACACTTTAGTACTTTGTCATAGCAACTTTTTGATAGAATGTCTCACAGTTTGAAACGTTAATAAAAATAGTTGCTATGACAAAGTACTAAAGAGTTAAGCGTCTTTCATTACTGACTGTACAACCGACGAGAATAAATCGAATCGAATAAACATCGAAACAGTATAGGTAATCGAAACCCTGGCAACCGTTTGCAAAATACCAAAATAACAGAATTTTGATGTTTATTCGATCCTGATGTGAACTCGATTCCTTCGAGAGTAGGTTTCTGTAGTAGGTTTTTATTATTTATTATTTCAGTTACCGGCTCTGGATCTTTTCAATACTTTTGATGACTAAGCATTAACGTTTATGAAGATACCGTCATGACAACGTCGCAACGACATTTTCGAACAATTTTCGTGTGTTTTTCGTATTTTCGCGATGGCAACACTGCTTTTGTCACGACAATTTTAAAATCACGTAATGTACCTACACATAAAATATCAATGAAGGATAATTACTCTTTTCAAAACAATAAAAAATACCTTCGCGAAGATACTTATTTTCGTGACAGTGCTTTCTTAAAAGTAAAATTCGGCTTTATGCAAAAATTAGAACTAAATTAAAATCGAACAACTAGGAAGCAAATGATACATCAGTGTTTTGGGTGTAACAGTTGTAATGCAAATTGAAGGTTGTTCCTTACAAGGGTCATCTTGTATCCATTACTTCCTTTAATTAGTAATACAATTGAACGTGCAAGTTCAATGATATCTTTCTTAATCAATACAGGGCCAGATTAAACAATACAATACTAGAAAAGGAGGAAGGATACTTAATTACTTTCCCTTTCCAAAATTATACCTACTTAGGTATTTTACAGGCACTTTTATTAAAGTTTAAGAACCTACTTCATTTTTCAATTCTTCAGAAAACTTAGAAAAGTTTTAATAAATTAATCTCTTTTTGTTTTTATGCGTTTATGGTCTCACTTCATGATATTATTAAAAAATATTTTAATGTAAGTAATGACCTAGAGCCGGTTTCAATATTAATGCAATGACTAGTAAAATACAAAAAAACTAAATTCCTTTTATATCGTCGTTTATAATTTTATTCTAAGTATGTCAAAAATAAGCATAGACGTACCTACTGTTAAAAAATCTTTTAAGACACCAAAATGTTTTTTAACAAATTTTTCGTAACCATTTTGTTCTATTGTATTAAGTGAACAGTAAAATCTCCATAATTAATTTATATTTTGTTAGAAATTTGACATAGTTATCTATTCACATTAAACAAATTGCAATACGACGAAGATATTGAAACCTTTTCCAAATTTGAAATTAAAAAATGTCTTCTACGTGCTGGATATCATTTATCTTATCGATGGTTCGTTCCAGTTTAAATAAATTTCCGCGTCTGGAACTAGGATTTATAGACCTAGCAACACTGATTTCCTAGACCAGTTTCCAATCTGACATCAGTGCGTGCAGCCCCGCCCTTACCGCAACGTAACTCTTTAAGCTAATTTAAATACGCTGGTTGCATATAAATGAATGCAAACTAGATCGTTCCTTTAATTAGAACCGAACTATGCAGTAGCAGAGAAAGTGGTAGATATTTATCGCAATACAATAGTTATACGACTGCAAAATAAATACGGTTTCAATTTAGACTACATCATAAAGTTAATATACCTGACGGAATAGAGGAACAAACAAGAGCTGTCAAACGAAACCGAAATTGAATTATATTAGTGTGTGTAAAAATTATTTTTTGTACGTGTTAGTGCCTATATCTTGTCACTTGTCACACGTATATAGTGCAGACGAATTGTCAAACAGTTGCGAAAAAAGTTCTGTTACGTCAAATCACGCATTTCTTTTTATCACACGTTGTTGCTGATTAGTGACATCTCGCTTACTCAGCCCTTTGTTCCTCTATTCCGCTAGGTATATTAACTTTATGGACTACATGGAGCAAAGCTTGATCTATGGTAGTTAAATAAAAGAAAGAAAACATAAAAATTCATGATTCGAGAACAAAATGCTAAATTAACATGCTTCTACCTGGATTTCAACCCAGGCGTTTGGCGTTGTAGGCAGGATCGCTACCACTGCACCCAGTGGCCATCTTAAAGCATAAAAAATACCACTGCAGATTAAAATGTGAAACCAAACCAATTTGGTACCTACTTAACCATAATTCCACTATCTGAAAATTCACTTTTTCAAAAGTTACCTTGCTTAACCTAAGTAACTTGCACATCGCACTAATCGATAAGAATCACTCATATGTTTGACTAGTTTAAATATAAAGACAGCAATGTAACCATTATTCTAGCAAAATAAATTAGTTAGGTATTTTATCAAATTATTAATTGTAGACCGAAAGCGCCATGTATTTTTTTCGAACAGTATAGTTAACAGAAACAGTTCTACACAGTACCTAATATAAATGTTACAAACGTTTTGAAACCAGTGGAATTTCTCAAAATATCTCTATTATAGTTCGCTTGCAAGCAAATTGCATCAGTTTTTAATGCCCTGTTCACACGTTCCGTTGCCAAAATCTGTTTTGACAATTATACGATATTATGACACGTGGCCCGTGAGAATTAATTATTGTATCAAAAGTCGTTAGAATGCCGGTTTTAATAGCAAATTAGTGTAATTAAAGCCTTGTTTTGAATTCATTACTCATGTTGGTAATGATAGTTCTCGTCATAATTATAATGTATTACATTGGGTATGGTAATGAGAAAAATTACTGTTGAAAGCTTATGAACATTTCTAAACAATAGTATTGGGGTTGGTAAACTTTTTCGAAAAGAATTGTTTTATATTTTTTTTTGATAGCACAAGTTTGAAGAATAAAGAAAATAATATTATGATTTTTTTATTTCACCTTGTTAACTAAATATATTTTTTTATATTATTATCGCGATAAAATATCGAACATACGGCTGAACACGAAGTTCCTTTGCATTTACTGATTTAAAAATCTGATTGACAGATTTGACAGACAGTGACAAAGAGTAATCATACCTTTGTTTTTTTTGTTTTGAGCAACAACATAGAAAGTCTTTGGAGCAAAGGCATAACCTACGCATACAGCCGTAATAGTGATTTATTGTACTATGCTGTAAATGAAAAATTTAAATTTTTATTTAAATAAAAATGAAGCATTATATAATTCCGCAATTTGTTATTCCTGACTCCAAAGCCAAAAGCTACCAGAAAATATATAATTCACAACAGTTTTGGAAAAGTTTACCAACCCCATTGTTTTGATTTTAATTTTTTATCAAATGAAACTCTATGAATAAATAAGTCCTATATCAATATTTACTACTCAATTTACGTTTAGAAATAATTTGTTCGTTGTTCACTTAGCTAGTCATGTATGAAGCAATTAGCACTGTTTCGAAATAATTCAGATAGTAATAATAACACTGCACCAGAATGTGCAGTAAGTGACACGTAAAAGTTGCTTTACCATAGCCTACAGTAACATATTTCAATTTTTAAGATTTTTTCTTTTTGACCACGATTTAATATCCAAATGAAATCCCAAGTTTTTTTTTCATTTCTAGTTAATTATAAACTAAAGGATCTCCTTATATTCCAAATGCTGTTTCCATTACCTTTTTAATGACATTTGACATAAAGGTGTGGACAATTTGAAAGCTAAGTTTTAAATCATAGAAAAACCTTTCCTTAGTTACTCTGCTAAATATTAGTTAAATACCTATTTGCTAACTTAAATTCATATTTTTACGCCTACTAGCGGTTTACACATAGCAATTTAACTAAGCGCGTACATATTTATCAGTGCAATCCACGTGCAATCTTATTCAATAGAAACGAACGGGTAATACTTTAGTGGCACGACACCATGCAATCGAGTTGCGCTCGCTGTAGTGTTCAAGGCCAATGTCAGGAAAGTTGTCGTTTTTGGCAATTGTCCGATGAGAATTAAATAAGAGTATAACTATTTTTTTAAACTAACAGTTACTTAAGAAATGTTAAGTAAATTTCATCATTCTTCAGTCCGCAAGCTTATGCCAAGATAATGCCATAGCGACATGTGTTATATGAAATAGTATTTACGATTCATTTACAAAATATATCATTATGGTCAATTAATTATTGGTTAAAAAATTAATTATTGGTTAATATTTAATTATATTAATCAATAATTGGTATTATTTTCAAAATAACAAAGGTTTTTGTTATGGTTTTATACGGTTAATTACTTTCGTTGAAAATATTGTATATAGCTAGATTCGGATTTAGGATATAGCTAGTCACGCCACCCTCATTTTTCTTCAAACGATTGGTATCTTTGATATGGCTTATCTATAAAGCAATTTAAAACCACAGAGACCCAATTCCACTAATCTATTTTAGCTAAACGTAAACGTGAACGCAAAAAACTTGAAAATAAACAAAATTTTCTTTCTTTACAGATTATCCTCGCCACCACCCTTTGCTTGGCGCAAGCGTCATTCTACCCCGGCCCCCCCGCTCACATTCAACTCAGCTCGGACGGCAAACACGTGCTGGACACGCCCGAGGTCGCTCACGCTAAGGCCGCTCACTTAGCCGCTCACGCGCAGGCGTCGACCGCTCACGGAGCGTGGGCGCCGGCCGCTGGATACTTGGGTGGTGCGGGAGCGTATGGTGGTGGACCGGCGTATGGTGCTGGTCACTATGGCGCGCCTGCTGCTGGTATGTAGCTTAAAAATATATAAAATAAAAGGCTTAAATAACAAGCCCAATCAGGCCAGCGAAAACCTATACTATGCGAGCCAAATAAGAATAGTACTGTCAAAACGGCCATATTTGTTTGCGTTTCGCTTCCACTACAGCGTGTAGGATGTGCAAGAAAAGGAACAAAGATCAAAATTGCCGTTTGGCAGTACTATTCTAATTTAACTCGTATAGTAAGTCTTTTTGGTTTTAAAAGGCAGAACCGGAACCAACTCGTTTTATGATACCAATTTAGTCTATCGACTGCCAGTCATGTTTATGTGACACAAGTTACAACAAATATAGAAGGCGATCGATTAAACTGTTGACAGATACGACTGGCTGATTTTACAGACTTCCTCAGAAAATGTTTTTTTTAAGTGACTATAACCTTTGATTTATTTTATTTACAGGTCTCCACAAATACGGCCCCGCGCCTCTCGCACACGACGGTCGCGTGATCGACACCCCCGAGGTCGCTCACCTGAAGGCCGCTCATGCCGCCGCTCACGCTAACGCCGCGCACGGTGCTTACGCTCACGGCGGTTACGGCCCGATCGCTCACGGCGCTTCGCTCGGTTACGCCGCTGCTCCCCTCGCTCACGGCGCTGGTTACGGCGCTGGTTACGCCGCCGGCTACGGCAAATGGACTGGACCTCCGGTAATTATATTTTAGAATTGGTAATATTTTCATTAAATTCAATAAGGTTTAACTTTTCAAGCGCTGGAAAATGAGACACAATTGCTATTCCATTGTTGTCCGGCTATTAATGAATTAAAGTATTATAAAAATCACGAACAGCTGAGCACTTTGTAGGTTTTACCTAAGCAATCATATTTTACATAATATTTTGTGAGTGCCACCATCTGAGATATTGAACCATGGTGTGTAATTTGTTACACCATGACTCAATCTCTCCATCCGTTTCCAACAGCCGGTTTCTGAATTGAGAAATTGAATTTGAGCATTAAAGCACTACTCAAATGTTACTTAAGCAACCTAAGTAACAGTTAATTAGTGCTTAAGTAGTACTCAACCGGAATTTCTCAATTCAGAAACCAGCCATTAGGAATAATAATATGCTATAAACTATGCTGCTTAATAGCAGTTAATACTAAGCCACATAACTCTACATAAAAAACAATGTCTAAAATTACTCCGTTTCTACCAGGCCCACATCCAGCTGACTCACGACGGGCAATATGTAGTAGACACCCCTGAGGTGCAGCACGCTCGCGCCGCTCACCTCGCTCAATACGCTCACGCCGCTCACGCTGCCGCCGCCGCGCCCGAAGAGCCCTGGGGCCATGGCCAAGGCCACGGATGGCACTGAACTCTACCTCTGACCCACGACGGACTGCTTTTTATACAAAATGTAAATAAAACACAAAAAAATTGTATGTATAAAGTTGAATGACTGTGTAATGCAAACTGCAAACTCTTGTAGAGCGAACATGAAAATGTAAATAAAAACATTTTTAAAACTTTTTAATTGGTGACTTTTCAATATATTTATATATATATTTCATATTAGTTGTTTTCTGTGGGCAGCCATTCTAAATACAACGCTTGGCTGAGGCAAGAGAACCATTAAAATATCAAATTTAAAACGTAATAAAGAATAACCGAAAGTGGCACCGCAGTCCATCAACCATTTTTGATATCCCCACTGCTGGGGCACAGGCCTTCCTTATGGGTGGTAAGGAGTATGGGCCATAACCCACCACGCGGGCCCAATGCGGATTGGTGGGTGTTAACGACTGCAAATGCAGCCGGGACCAACGGCTTAACGTGCCTTCCGAAGCACGGAGGAGCTCGAGATAATAAATTTTTGGTCACCCATCCCATGACCGACCCTCGCGAACGTTGCTTAACTTTCGCAATCGCTGGGCCAGGCGCTAAACCACTGCGCCACCGCAGTGAATTTTATTTAATATTGCAATAGGGATGATGACTAATGAATAAAATAACGAAATACTAATAAAAATCGTAAACATATTAAACTTTTAGAGTAGCTTGTATACCTCTTGGTTTTATAGATTGTATATTATTTATTTTATGACCCTTCAAAGTTGGGTGGACAAGTCTATTTAAAAAGTATAAAATTTATTAAAATAAATGATACCTTTAATTAGTCCGTAAAATGTATAGCAAATTTGTCTAAGAAACTATTTTGATAAACACAGTATTTAATATAGCTGCCGAACAAATTTCCTACGCGTTGCATACAAACTTCTCAGGCGTGACGTCATATAACTAGGAAGCCATTAGTATGGAGCGTTTTTGGGCGAGTCCATTTGTGTGCATTTCACACTGTGATATCTCGGGCAGTTTTCATGCTAGCGAATTAATTCTTTTACCAATGTTTCTTTTTTTGAGAGGTAATTTATGTAACATAAAATAAAAAAGTTGTCATCATCCCTATTCTAATACACAATTTTAATTTTACGCGGAATTTTTAGGGCACCTCAGTTAAGGTGGCTTTTTATTTAAGTTTGTTAATAGAAAAAGATGTTAATAATAATACTTTACGTGAAATTTTAGGGCCCATGGTCTAGTTTTAGAAGGTATCGTTACATTCCCTCGTAGTCACTGCTAGAAGTAGAGAGCAAAACTGCTATAAGTGGCCGTTTTTGACACTTTTGCTATCTACTTCTACGAGTCAAAGCTGCATACTTTTGTTCCTATTTAAAAATCAGAGCCAGTCAATCATTTGTTTGCTCTTTCATAAAAAACCGCACGAGTGCAAGTCGGACTCGCCCACCGAGGGTTCCGTACAAATTAATAGGTCCTACATATTATAATTAGTTCAGGAATCGACTCTCGCAGTTTTTTTCCGAGCTTTTCCCTTCATGCGTTCCTGAGATAAAGGTTCTTGGCAGACGGACAACAAAGTGATCCTATAAGGGTTCCGATTTTTCATTTTGAGGTACGGAACCCTAAAAATTTTTTACACCAGTTCCAAATTGGATCGTAACTAAACTGAATGAAGGATGCTGGCCTGAAGCCGAAGGGCCAATAATAAGGGCGGTTTAATAATTTGTGCCAACAGTAAGAAATAAGATGAATTAAAAAAATGATAGTCAAGTAAAGTCACATAGTAAGAAGAACCGATGTTGGTTGGGACGGGGCGGTTCTGGAATGGCGACCGCGCACCGGACGACGCTCCGTGGGTAGGCCCCCCACAAGGTGGACCGACGATCTGGCGAAGATCGCGAGAGAAGACCGAGCGTCGTGGAGATCCTTGGGGGTTTTTGCCACATTTTTGGGGAAAAATAACGATCTTGGCGAAATATTGGGGAAATGAAATCTTTGGGGAAATGTTTGGGGAGAAAAATATATAAGACCACAAATAAAATGTTGGAAATATTTAACTCCAATAATAATCTATTTATCTGACCATGTTAAGCAAAGATGAAGCTTTAAAAGTTCTAAACGTTTTAGATGATTCAGTTTAGAACTTCTGATACTTCTTTATTTTCTTAATAAACTTAGTTTAATATCTTTCAATTCGTTTTATTTCCTGTTTAACAAAAATGGGGAAAAAAGCTGTTAAACGTATAATATCATTTTGGGGAAAAGAATTCTTGAATATGGGGAAATTTTAAAATCTGGATCTACCAACCCCGGCAGTAGTGGGTGTCATGCTGATATGATGATGATAGATTACAAGTGCAATAGAGTTACACTTCATTAAAGCAAACTACAAATATTTCACTAAACCAATTACAACACACGATTTTACTAGAGTTGTAATTAGCAATACAAAACTATGCTAATAAAATTGCAACGATAGTTAACTGGCAGTAATTTATTATTTCGTACGCTGTCAGTATAAATTTACGTCAAAACCAATTATTTAAGGACACTAATTGTATATTGCCTAAAGTTGTGCATAAAGATTGATACTTAGGTACTCTATTGAATAATTAAATAGTAGTAGTATTACATATTATCAAAACCTACAAATAGCAAATAAAGCATATTCAAATCAACTGTTTCATTCTTCAAAATCTCTGCACCTAAGTAAGCTCTACTTATCTTAAATCTGTGATAAAAGTCTTAATTTTTTTCTTTAATAATTTTGTTTGTTACTCTCAGTCTGTCTCGGGTAGATTAGATCCGAGGTAAAACTTTTAAACATTTTTTGAATAAATGTGAAATTTTCCCGAAAGTGGCGCCCTCAGAGTGTTTTATTTAATAAGTTGTTAATAGAAAATGATTTGGAATTTTTAGGGCCCATGGTCTAGTATTTTAGAAGATATATTATCACTGCATTCCCTCGTAGTCATTCGTAGAAGAAGATAGAAAATGTGTCAAAAAATGCCACTATTAGCAGTTTTGCTATCTACTTCTAGCAGTGACTACGAGGGAATGTAACGATACCGTTTAAAAATACTAGACTATGGGCCCTAAAAAACCACGAAGAATTACAATATTAAATAAAATTCACCGCGGCGCCACTTTCGGTCATACAACCGCCTTCACAATAATTATTAAGAGTTCAAAGTGTTTGCTATCCAAAAATCACAGGCATATTCTTCTCCGTGTTTGTCTATCACAGACAATAAAGATACAAACTAACATTGTTAATCTGAAACAAATAAAATAGGGTTTCAGTATGAAATTGCCGTTTCGTATGGAGAATTTTAAACAATTTGCATTTTACATACTAACATTGTCTTAATTTATTTAATAACCATGAACGCCAATGTTTTAAAACTGTTTTGCACAAATCTTTAAGCACTCAGCTAACTAATGCCACATGTGTTAAGTAGAAAAAATAAGTATCGGCTAGGTTACAACGAATTAAGTGGTAATTTCTGCTTGTCTTAGTAGTCTTGGCCACATCTGTGTAATGTAACGCCTAGATTAACGCTTCAAGCTATGCGTTAAGACCTGTGGCCCTACCATGAGTTGATGCAAACTGTTTCGTTATTGTTTTGTCTCTTTCACTCGCACTGACTGTGAGCAGTATATCCGATAGTTTACGGCAACGTAAACAGTTTGCATCAACTCATGGTAGGGCCACAGGTGGAGCCGTAGCAATACAGAAATACATTTTTGCCATGATTTTATTTTCATCTAGATTTTATCTGAAAAACTATCGTTTGTTTCTCATTTATATCTTGACGTTAAATGCAAATAGGTACTCGTAAGTTATTGTTGTTTATGAAAATTCACCTAAAACAAAAAGCATATCCCAAAACCAAACCTGTATTTATTATTTACGAAATTACAAGAGTTTCTGTCCATTCGTAAAAGCCTCAAGACATAATAATGCCTAGAAAAATCTTAATGTTTAAAAAGTAAACTTGTAAAATTGTTAATGTGGTTTAACGAGGCGTTTTCAATTTGTTTTCTTTATAGAAAATCATTAGCTTTTAAGTAAGTACTTTATTAACTGACAATTATTTAGTATTATCAATTTTAGTAGTGTCAGTAAATATAAATAAATTCTTGAAGACTGGGTTTATTTATTAAGGGCGTTCATGCGCTATACTAGCGCCGCCAATCGAAAAAAAACATAGTGCTCAAATAAAGACAAAATTGTAAATTGTGTTCTAATGTACTCCTAAGTAGCTATGTGGTACTTTTTATCGCTTAAACAATATTTTATAACCTGTCGTTTAGTTGTCGTTTAGTTTATTGCCAAAAGTGGCCACTTTTAGCAATAAAACTTCATTAAACTAAACGACAGACTAGAAAATATTGTTTAAGCGATAAAGAGTACCACAAAGCTTTTTCGGAGTACACTAGAAGAACACAATTTACAATTTCATCTTTATTTAAGGACTATGATTTTTTTTCGATTGGCGGCGCTAGTATAGCGCATGAACGCTCTTAAGATACAAAATAGGGTTTTCACTCCTCTTGCTCAAAAAGTGCGTCATTGTAACGTACAAGAGTCGAGATAAAATAGCATAATAACCCCTAGGGGATAAAGTTTTTTCTTTTTTAATGTTTGTCTATTACCAATGAGCCTACTAAAACGAAAAAGTCTTTATTCATAATCACGAATAAAAACTCGCTTGACTTAATACTGGGGGTCTATTACGAAAAGTTTAATACGATACACGCAGCTGCGTCCCTGCTTCGTTCTGATTGATTCCTATTACAAAGCACTTGCGTATGCGATATTGCAAAGTGATTGCGTAAATTTGACAGTTTCTCTCTAGTAGATCCGTCATTGTTCGTTCAATAGACTATGGACTACGATAGCTACATTGAAAATATTTGTAATAACTACAACCGACGAACTGCGGACGACTAACGTGACCAAGTTTCGTAATAGGCCCCCAGTTTCTCATTCTTATTTTTGAAAATGGAACTAAAAGCATATCTTCGGTGAAATCATAGACTTATTTATACTCTGTGTACAGAGTGAATCGTAGAATGCGTGTTTGTGTTGCTTAGCTGCTACAGCAGAAATTAAAAAGTTACCATGGCGCGAAATCTTTAGATTTTTTCTATAATTACAAACTGATTGAATAGGCTTGTTTCCATTAAGAATAAATATAATGGATAGGGGTTTATAATGATTAATTATATTATGGAGAAAATAACAAACAATTTTAATTATTAAAAGCGTTAAAGATTAATAATATTTTTAAAAAATAAATTTCGTAAAATGAAACCTTTAGTCACGTGACAGTGAACACCAATCAGAAAGCGTTACGTCACGCCGTGCGAAACTCCAATCTTGTCTTTGACGTTTCGAGTATCACTACCGGAGGCGCGTTCCAAACCTACACTCCGAGTGCAACCTAACCACAACCGAACGCAAGTTTTAGCCACTTTTTCCGTATTTCTCCATTGTTTGGAACATATATAAATAACTGGTTTGGCGTTTTTATAGTCGTGCTATCACACTGGGGCACTATACAGTACTTATAATATGAGAAATTCATTTTTAAACGATAAAAACTAGCTATAACGTACGAAGACACGATCGCTCTTTTGTTTGTTTCGCACGGCGTGACGTCATTCAAGACGCCATGACAGTCTTGTGCGTTTTGGAACCAAATTAAAATTGGTTTTTTTAAACGCGAAATTTATAATGTAAACGCTCGATTAAAAATAAATAAACCTTTTTTTTCGATAAAATACCTAATAAGCTAAAATATTAAGCAGTTATTGAAATTTTGTCAACTAGCCTATTGTGTGACTGTAATAGGAAATAAATAATTTTAATCTTTTGCCGCCAAGCACAAATCATTTATTTAAATATTGTACAAAAAGTTTATGAAGTGGAGGATAAAAAAACGAGTGTATACCTATTCGTTTACGGAAGTAGGTATAAACTATTTAATATTGTATTTTATTTTCTCGCAATCGTAGTGAAAAGTATAGTGTAACACACGACGCTAAAACCCATTGTAACTCGGTTTCTATTTATTCCCTCGCTAAAGCTCGGGAATAAAACTACCTCGTATGCAATGGGTAATTTTAGCGTCTTGTATAACAATCTACTATATTTTAGTACTCCTCACTCTGCTACAATTTTGCTAATTTTGCTATTCACAAAAATCCAAACCGAGCGGTTAGTTACATTAAGTGGCTCAAATTGTAGCGAAAGGCATCTGTAATTTCATCCCTTTACGGTATAAAAAAACCGAGTCTGCCTCGAGCCTGGTGGGTTCCATGCATTTTTTCTATGATATAAAAACAAAATGACAATTTTAATTTTCACCCATACATGATTTTAATTTTCCTTGACTATTTAAATTGGGAGGCCTCGTTCCTGTCACTTTGAACAAATTTATTATGACTTAAGAATTTATTTGTATTTTGAAATATGGTTTATATTTAGTGTATAAAATAAAAAACAGTGTATATTTATAAACTTTTATTGTATTATTTATCAAAAATACTAAAACTAAAATCAACTAATTCTTTAAAAAAAATATGTTATTGAGAATCTTATATTCTTTAAGTTTTTAAAGTTGATTTTATATTTTTATTAAAGAATTAGTTGATTTTAGTTCCTTTTTCAGAAGTTCCTTTTTTTGTTTTTTTGTAAATGTTATATTTTAGTATTTCTGATAAATAATACAATAAAAGTATATAAATATACACTGTTTTTTATTTTATACACTAAATATAAACCATATTTCAAAATACGAATAAATTCTTAAGTCTTGGTTTAATAAATTGGCATTTATAGGTAATTATATGTTGGGGTTTGGCAAACCCCACCACATGCTAGGTGTAACTTTTTTCACCACATGCTCGCCGGGTTAAGGGTTATGAGGTACGGAACACCCTTCTGTCGGAAAATAGGCGCAGCTAGGGTTACCATATCTCAGGATTTCTGAACTCTTCTCAGGGCCCCTATTTTTGAATCGCTCGTCTGGCGTCGAGCGCTCTTTTCTACTGATTTTCGTTCGACATTTGACTCAAATGTATGGAGATCGAGTCGAATGTACTACGAAAATCAGTAGAAAAGAGCGCTTGACGCCAATCGAGCGATTCAAAAATAGGGCCCCAGTATTGCGGCCGGATTTTGCGAATTACAGGATTTTTAGAATTTTCAACAGTGCATTTTTAAAGATATTTTTAATAAAGCGCCTCCCCCCTCCGACCCCGTCACACCTCATTCTCAAACTGCAACAAATATCAGGTTTTTTAAAGGAAAATCGGGCTTTTTCTCCGGACTTTTGACTTTTTCATCTGGTAACCCTAGGCGCAATGGACGTAGAGTGGTGGAAACAGCCCGTTTTGAAACCACCTTCTTTCTTACTTCTACCACTAGAAGTACGGAACCCTGAAAAATTGCGGTATTAAATTACTGTCATATTAACTTTATGAATGACAGTGCGGGCGATCTAGCCCAGTTCACAGTATTGGTATAACTAAAGTACCTACTTATTATCAATTCTGTGCTATTGATGTCAATGCAACTGATATCTTCATAATGCACACCACAACTAGGTTATGATGTCAATATTGTGCTGGTTATTAAAATTGGTTAAATGTGACCATGTCATTACTAAAAGAGATTAGTAATAATGCTTCAATTCAATAATCAGTTAGAGATTTTTTTACCGACTTCCAAAACAGGAGGAGGTTCTCTGTTCGTCTGTATATTTGTTTTTTTTTTGTGTATGTCCACCGATTACTCAAAGGCGGCTGGACCGATTGAAATGATTTAAACGTTATTACATTAGGTAAACTCCCAAGTTGGTCCCATTTTTTAAAATTTGGAAATCGGTTTAGTACTTTTCAAGTAATCTTGAAAAAAGCACGAAAATAATATGATTTTGTGAGAATTACCTCGATGATAATGGTCGTATTACTTCTTTGTTATGAACTGAACTTATTTTTTTGTTGAAAGAGGGATTCTTATCTATAGTGTGTAGTTCTTTAACCGACTTAAAAAAGGAGGTTTGACCCGTATGTAGGTATGTATGTTTCTCCGCGATTAACTCGCGTTTGGCTGAGCCGATTTTTCTACCGAGCCGATTTTTCTACCTAAATAATATACCTACATTACAGAAGGAAGAATTACCTACCTACTTACACTACAACACAAAATAAAAAATAAAGATTAAGGTGGGCCCCTATACATGGAACTGAAACTGAAATTTTTTTTTTCTTCATACCTATACATTGAGAAAAGGAACTTTTAGGAACCTCAATGTCATTTTTAAAGACCTATCTATAGACCGCACGTCTAGTGATCCCTTCTTTATATCGTGGCGGACAACTTGCAACAATTATTTAGCCCCAAACTAAGCAGAGCTTGTACTATGGGTATTAAACATAAATAAGTATATATAAACGACCATGACTCGGGAACAATTAATGCTTGTACATCTGCCCCACCAGGATTCGAACGCGGGACCTTTGGCAAAAAAGGTAGGATCACTACCGTTACACCATGCGGCCGTCGACTATCAAAAGACAATGGATTTTGACAGTTGACTGTCTTCTTCTTCTTATTTTTGTTATGGCAATCTACTCCTCTTCAGGGAGTAATTTTTGCCAGTGTCAAGTGTTAAATAATTCAGTGGTATTGTTGTTTCAGTTTACATTAGAATGCGGGTGCATCGCATTCCAATGCTGCTTGGAGCATTTGGCATCAAATATATCGATACAGTTTACTCGGTAAGTTCTGCCGAGGAAGCCACCACTACAATAAAAGTCTCAGCTTCACACAACCATGATCGCACCTATTTCAATTATCCCACATTGTTCAGATGCGTAGACACTTGTACCACAAAACTGCACTAATTTTAAGATCAATATCCACTATAAAACAATTTGCAAATAATTAAAATAGCCACCGAACTGAACCTGACAAAATTGCGCCAAAAACTCCCCAGTTGAATGTCAGTCAATCGCTATGTCATTTATCGCGTTTCTTCTTCTTCTTATTTTTTTAATGGCAATCTATTCCTCTTCATGGAGTAATTTTTGCCAGTGTCAAGTGTTAAATAATTCAGTGGTATTGTTTCAGTTTACATTAGAATGCGGGTGCACGCGTTTCGTTGCTCTTTATAAAATGGCAGACACAATAGAGAAAAGTAAAGTCTTTATTCGATTATGAGTTAAAAGAAAACATTGCAAAGATAAGGCTGATGCAGGCTGGGGGTCAAGTCTGCTAATGTTTTCGTCAAAATTGTGGTTCAATGGTGTTTGAATGGTAATGCTTTTTGACACAGTTATTGTTTTTTAAACCCAAAACCGAAACACATTGTGTTTCTTAAACCTTAAACGATTTTGGGTCGAAAACAGTGTCAAAAAGCATTACCATTCACACACCATTGAACTACGATTTTGACGAAAACATTAGCAGACTTGACTCCCTGATCTTCTACCATTGGTTCTTTACTAAAAAAAACACGGAAAACCCACAAGCTTTAATTCAGAGATAGCTAATAATATAAACGATTGCACTTACTTACAATATTATTATCAATAGATATGACTCCAATACTCCATTAAGCGGATTCAACTTTTTTAAACTTTTTAGCAAATGTCAAGATCTGATGGTAATATATATTTATTTTCTCGTATGTCGGTTGGGTTTTCCGATGTTTTTGGTGAGGAACAAAAACTGTGTTTGACAATGATTCATCAAATTAATTGATGTAAAGATCCTCACGATTTGCGGTTGGTAACAATGATATGGCTTATTTTAGTATACTATGTGTGACTCTTCTTGTCAGCTAAAAAAGTGTCTGATTAGTGGTAGGAAATTCTATACAATTTAAAAGCACTTAATTTCAATATCGGTTTTCTCATTTTTAGGGTTCCGTTGCCAAAATGGCAAAAAACGGAACCCTTATAGATTCGTCATGTCTGTCTGTCTGTCCGTCCGTATGTCACAGCCATTTTATTCCGAAAGTATTAGGATTACACAGTTGAAACTTAAAGTAGATGTATTCTGTTAACCGCTTAACGATTTTAACACAAAAATAAAAAATAAAGATTAAGGGGGGCTCCCCATACATGGAAAATATTCATCATACTAATACGTGCGGGGTATCTATAGATAGGTCTTTAAAAATTACATTGAGGTTTCTATGACAATTTTTTCTCAAAGTCAACCGTTTGAAAGATAAACACTGCCAAAGTGGTAAAATGTGTGTCCCCCCCCCTCTAACTTTTGAAATAACAGAGTGAAAATCTAAAAAAATATATGCTATAGATCTTAATAGAAACTTTCAACGAAAATTGGTTTGAACGAGATATATAGTAATTAGTTTTCGAGATATATTTTCCAAAACCGCAAATATTACTTTATCATTCATACCAACACTGTGAAAAACAAAGTTATTTTAACAGACGAAAAATGATAGCGGTATTAAATATGGTATATGGTATAAGTTAACTACGGAACCCTACGGCGCGTGGCCCGACACGCACTTGGCCGGTTTTTTTACAAAGTTTGTATCGGTCGTCTACACAATATTGTTTCTCCCTATTCGTGATTCTACACAATATGGATTCCGCACAACTGCCATTGCTCACATTCTCTATTCCACACAATCTTCAATTTTTAACCGACTTCATCAAAAGGAGGAGGTTCTCAATTCGATTGTATGTTTTTTTTTTCTTAATCGTTGTTCGCGCGTATCTAAGACATTTATGGACCGATTTAGATGATTCTTTTTTTGTTCGATTGAGTTTTCTTGCGAGATGGTCCCATTTTTTTTTTCAAATCGGTTCAGTAGTTTACAAGTAATCCTGAAAATACTATGATATTAAATCAACTAACTTGACAATTTTGTTATTTATGAACCGAATTAGATGTTTTTTTTTTGTTGGGGAAGGGATACCTTTGTGTAGTATTTTTAACCGACTTCAAAAAAAGGAGGTATTCAGTTTGTATGCATGTATGTTTCTCCGCGATTATCTCACGTTTGGCTGAGCCGATTTTTCTACCTAAATAATATACCTACACTACCTAATACAGAAGGTACTTACACTAAAAATAAAAAAATTGTTTAAAAAACAAAAAAACCGACTTCAAAAAACCTGCCTCTAAAAAGCAAGAAATAAAATACAAATCATTAGATACGCATTATCATTGTTATAATAAAACACGTCAATTGAAGTCGGGTGGGGCTTTTAGAATAAAAAAAGGAAGATGTTCTCCAGCCCCACCCGACTTTAATAGACGTGTTTTATTATAACAATGATAATGCGTATCTAATGATTTGTATTTTATTTCTTGCTTTTTAGAGGCAGGTTTTTTGAAGTCGGTTTTACACAAACGCGTTTCTTCCTATTAGCAATTCTACTCAATATTAATTACACACAACTGCCTTTCATCACATTCGCTATTCTTTATAATCCTACTTAATATTATAAATGTGAAAGTTTGTGGGTTTGGATGTTTAGATGTTTGTTCCTCAATCATGCAAAAACTACTGAACGGATTTGGTTGGAATTTGGCACACAGATAGTAGATAGCCTAGATTAAAACATAGGATACTTTTTATTCCGATATTCCCACGGGAACGGGAAACACGCGGGTGAAATCGCGGGCGGCCGCTAGTAACTAATAGATGGCGCCACCTGGGCGAAGCCGGGGCGGGTAGCTAGTGTAAAATAAAAAGTACATACTATGAAAAAAGTTTATCAACAATTTATTCTCATTTATTTATTAAATCTCTCTATTTCTTTCTAATCGACTCTATTTATTTATTTTAAAAACTGGACTCAAATTAGACCTTTTCTTGAGCGCTGTCAAGTTTCGTCAGCTTTTGGTATAGGTATTTCCTTTTAACTTTTTACTCTTTGTACTTATTATGAATTCTACTAGTTTTCTTTTTAAAGTTAGATTTAAAAAAAAAAAAATTCTTAAAATCAATTGGTAAAATAAAAAATGGTTTTATTTATACTCGATTGTGTACTATCATTGATTATTTTCGTTTCTAGATTTTAAGATTTTTAAGTAAGTACCACTTTCGTAAAGTTATTCATCAAGTTACTTTATTTATGCATGAATTTGTAGTTTTGTTTTGTATTGTATTAATGTAGAATATTTTTGATTTTGTATTTTAATTTAATGAAGTGAGATAGACTGTGGTGCGTATTTTAAAAATTATAATTAAGCTCTCTCTATTGCTGCGTCTATATCTTTTACATGTAACATCTTTATAAACTTTGTGACATGCAATAAATAAATAAGTTAATAAATATTTTTATGCTTAACTTTGTACGACATGTTTTAAAAAGGCAAATTGTATTCAACATTGTTTAAATGGAGTGTAACAAATTCTACCATATTATTGTAGGAAGGAAGAGATTTGGCGCTATAAACGTTGATATTATCACGTACTATGGCTAATCTAATTAAAATAGTACCTTGAGTATTTGATTGTTATGGACATTAAGCAACAGTTCCTGAATAATTAAGTTCGTATGCAAAATTTAAGTTAACTTCAGTTAATATCAAAGTGAACTGCGCTGCGGTTAATACATCACTGAAGGGCGTCCATTTGGCATAACGACGCTTAAGAACCAAGACCATCTATCTACACTTTTGGCGATATTAGGGTTCCGTACTAAAATGGTAAAAAAGGAACCCTTATGGTGTGATTAAGTCTGTCTGTCACAGCTGGATATCTCGAGAACTACTAATGGTATCAACTTGAAATTTGGAACAGTTTCAAATCAAATCAAATCAAATCAAATTGTTTTATTTGCAGAATATAGGTATTTACAATAATTGGTGTTGTATTACAAAATTTGGGCGCTGTATTCTCACCCAATGGGTGTGCAAAATTAATAATTACATAGAAAAAGTCAAACAATTAACATCATGAAAAAATATCGATTAAAAGAAATGTCACATAATAATAATACATTGCATTACAATACAATCAATTTAAATGTCAGTGTCACATAGGTATTCAGTCAACGTATAATTGGTTTTATTTATCAAAAAATCTTTAAGTGCCAATTTATATTTAATTATATTATCAATTTGTTTTATGTCTTTCGGCAACTTATTGAATATTTTTGGAGCAATACCATAAATATTCTTTCTAAAGAGAGCAGTTTTATGTGGTATTTGACACAGCTTATCATTATGCCTCTTCGATGAAAATTTAATAAATAATTTTAAATTCGACTTAACAAATACACACACTTCGAATATATATAAACATGGTACTGTCAAAATTTTTAACTGTTTGAAGTAAGGGCAACAGGAGTCGGTAGGACGAAGTCTACATATAGCACGAATACACTTTTTTTGCGCTTTAAAGACTCTTTCTTTGTTGGTCGAGTTTCCCCAAAATAGTATGCCATATCGTAATATCGATGCAACGTAGCCATGATATGCCGTCATTAACGCAAATTGATTCGCAATCTTGTTTAACATGTATAACGCATAAGAAAATTTACTCAACTTTTCACAAACGTAATCAGTATGGGTTTCCCAATTCATGTTACTGTCAATATAAATGCCTAGAAACTTAGTAGTATCAACTTCTTCTACTTGTTTTCCTGAGTGCTGTATCTTGACATCAACAATTTTCTTACATTCTCTTTGTCTAAAAGTCATAAATTTTGTTTTTTCTATATTTACAACTAGTTTATTATTCCGAAGCCATGTAATAACTTTGTCAAGATCTTTATTTATTGAATTTTCATAATCCCTTTCATGATCACATTCAAATATTATCGTGCTGTCATCCGCAAACATCACCATCGGGCGTTGTATAGACATTGGCAGGTCATTTATATAAATAAGGAATAATAATGGTCCCAAAACGCTACCTTGTGGGACACCACAAACCGTTTCCCTCGACCGTGATGTATATGTCTTTTCAAATCTAGTACGGCAGCAAAACTTCACAATTTGTGTTATATTTCGTCTGTCAGTGAGATAGGATTTTATGAGCTCAAGAACATTTCCCCTCCATATTTATGTAATTTATCTAATAATATTTTGTGATCGACTAAATCAAACGCCTTGGTCATATCCATGTATAGGCCCATAACTTGTACTCCTGAATCCATACAAGTAATAATCTTATTGACAAATTCAAATACTGCCATATTAATGTTTTTATTTTTACGGAAACCTTGTTGTTCTTTAGCTAGCAAATTATTAGTCTCAAAGTAAGCATAAAGCGATTTGTATATGGCTTTTTCAAATACTTTTGCAAAAACTGATTCAAGGGCAATGGGTCTATAGTTCGCTATGTTCTCTCTATCACCCTTTTTAAAAAGAGGTTTTATGACAGTGACTTTTAAACTGTCTGGGAACGTTCCGGTTTCAATGCATAAATTTATAATATGAGCAATTATCGGGGATACAATGTCATTCACATTTTTTAACATTCTTGTATTAATTTCATCATAGCCAGTACTATTAGTAGATTTAAGAGATTTCATAATATTAAAAATATCTTGTGGAATTACCGGAGTCATAAATAATGAATTGCTACTACTATATGTCAAAGTTTTGTCAATTCTTAGTCTTATGTTTTCTGATGTCAATGAAAGATCAATAAAAAAGTCATTAAAATGCTCGGCAATATGGTTTGGATCACTAATTGTATTGCCATTTACTTTTATTTGTTTTATATCTTCCCTAGGAAAATTTCTTTTAGATCTGTTTATAATTTGCCACGTTGCCCTTGATTTGTTAACAGAGTTATTTATAAAGTAGCTGTTTTGTGACCTTTGAGTTAATTGCACAATTTTATTAAAGCGTTTAGTATAATTTTTCAACTGTGTTTTCTTTAACTCATTAGGCTTTCGCCTGTACTTATGCAGTAGATCTCGTTTTCGTTTACTGCACGTTTTGATTCCTTTGGTCACCCATTTTGGTTTAATAGCCGTAGGTATTTTAATAAGTCTTATAGGGAAGCAGAGATCATAATATAATTTAAAAGTTTCATAAAAACATTTAAAGGCTGTATTTGGATTGTTAGTTTCATAAACATCATTAAAACTAAGACTCATAATACTCTCACGAAATTTTTTAATATTGTCCATACCATAGTCACGCCGCTTGACATACCAGAAAGGGAATTTACAAGTTTTCTTAACTGGACATTTAAAAACCTGTGCATTATGGTCCGACAAAGTCAATTCGGTCGTTTCGCCTTTACCGTTACGTCTAACGTTATGAATGAAGTTATCCAGACATGTACCACTAGATGGGCGTGTAGGTGTCTTAATGCTAATATTTAAATTATAACTTTGTATTATGTCAGTAAAATCTCTAGTCAATTTATCATTCGTCAAAATATCTATATTAAAGTCACCACATATAATAATTTTGTATTTATCTTTAAAACAATATTTATGTAAAATGTCTTCAAATTTATAAAGAAAAATATTTATCTTATCTACATTACGTCGAGGAGGTCTATATATACAGATAATTATAATCTTATGATCGACTAATTGTAAACCACAACATTCCATTACCCCAGAAATACTCATTTCAGCAACGTCTTTTAGTTCTTTATACTTATGGGTATGTTTAATTAATATGCATGACCCACCATACCTGTTTGACCTACAAAAGCAAGCACCAATTACATAACCAGGCAGGTAAAGTTGCTCCTTATCATTTCCTATCATGTTATGTTCCGTAATACAAACTATGTCAATATCCCTACCAGAGTCTGCCATTTCAGATAGGCCAACACACAGCCTGTCCGACTTTCCAATCAGGCCATCAATGTTCTGGTGTAAAAAGTAAATGTAATCAAACACGAAAAAGATTATTTGTTTTATCATTACTAGTTTGTTCCGTTCCTTGAGACAAAGTATTTCCGCCTATCTGATTAAAAGATAAATTATTTGCATCATTAAAGTCTGTTTGAGTGCATTTACTCTCACATTTTGTTGGACGATCATGATTAACTTAAGTTACAACATTGTGATTTTTTAATTTTATCTGAAAGTCCAAACGTAACAACTCTCTAAGCAACCAGCGACATAGGTTGTTTGTGTAATAGAAACCTTTCGGAATATTATTAGTACCATACATTCTGTCGACAAACGATACATTATTATGCTTACTACACATATATCTAAGCTCACTATTCAATTTGTCTACGTAAATATTGTTGTTATAAGGCACCTCAGTCATGATTACATTTGTATTAGTGATGGAACAGAGCATATCATTTACAGAGCTTTTAGAAATATAAGGATTACATTCATTAGTCCCACCTATTATAATTACAAAATCATTTTCAGTCAATTTCAATATTTCATTGAGAGCCGGTTTTAAAATTTCACTTAACTTAGCACTAGATTTCCAAAAAGATAATACTTGATATTCTGCTCCAAGAAGATTTTGCAATATTTTTTTGACATTTCTTCCCTGTTGATCTGCTAAAACAATCACTTTCTTTTTTTCCTTGATATCTTCTAAATTTTTGTTTTCGTGTGATGTTTTATCTTCTTCCAAAGTTAAAGATGACGTTTGTTCAACTATTTTGCAAATAAGAAAGAAATATTTTTTTTTTTACAACAGGCACCGAAATGGGGTCTTAAAAATTTTAAGAGAAGCGACTAGACTAGACAATAAATATATTGAATTGAATTAGGGCATGTGGGGTATCATAATGAAAGAGCGCTGTTTGCACATTTTAAATCCTTTTTTTTAGGCCGCATAGTTTTCGACTTATGATGAAAAATGTAAAAAAATACCGTTCCCCCCTTATCTCCGAAGTTTGCAAAGAGAAAAATCTGAAATAATTCTATGTGATAGTAGTTTATGTAAAGATTACAGGAAAAATAAAACGATGTCTCAATATAACACACTTTTTTTAGAAATTAAAAAAAACAAACAAAAATTTATTAGTTCCTCTACCAGTCAACAGATGGCCCTGACCTCAGTAAAATTAAAATAGTTCCACTATCGGTCAAGAGATGGCGCTGTCCTAAGAATAAAAAATAGTTCCACTATCGGCCAAGAGATGGTGCTGACCTAATACTGCAATACTAATTTAATGGCCCTGACCTCAGTAAAATTAAAATAGTTCCACTATCGGTCAAGAGATGGCGCTGTCCTAAGAATAAAAAATAGTTCCACTATCGGCCAAGAGATGGTGCTGACCTAATACTGCAATACTAATTTTATTATTCTACAGCTCTGCAGTGTATTTATTATGATAGTACGGAAACCCTCGGTGCGCGAGTCCGACTCGCTCTTGACTGGTTTTTTTACTTTTTAATGCAGTTATTTTTATGGTTGATTTACGCATCGCTTCCTTTTATCAGTTACCTCAAATTCGCATTAAATAAGGAGTTAAGAGAATATACCAATACCACCTAAGTAACTAATTATAACTAAATACCAGCTATATTATATCTACAGTAATTTCAGAACTAATTAAGCTTTTGTTTGAAGAAAAAAAAACTTTTTTCGTCTCCTGTGAACTCGCCTTTTTGTAGATAAGCGTCGATAAGTACTTTTATAACCAAATGTTTATTTAATTTTTAACTCCAATATCTACCATGAAACGACCAAAAGTAACCGAATAAGTTAGTACTTGGTACCCAATAAACGTTGAATCCCGTTAAGTGTGAAACAGGATCAGTGCGAAATGTCGTCACGCACGTCTCGAGTCAATGACCGATCTACCAGAAATCGTATTTTAAAATACGATTTAAAGCAGTTTTATTTTACCGGCCAAAGCCAAGATAAAAAAGTACACAGATACAGTACCCTTAGCACGAACAGCTATCGAGAAAAAAAACGCACGTAAGATTACTCGATAGACAATTCTCTATGGAAAATTTCATTTCGCTTATCGGCGATAGATGGCATTGTACAAATTTCCAATACAAAATGTATCTATCGAATGATTTTACGCGAGTTATTTTTTTCGATAGCTGTTCGTGCTAAGGGTACAGTTTATATCTACTTAGTGATTTGTGTAAAGGATATAAAATCTATTGAAACTTCATGTTTAATGTTTAAATCGACTTCTACTTTCTTTACAGATTTTGATATCGTTGACGATTTATCTAAACCATACCCTTCTATAATTCCAAGCCATAAAGTGAGCAAAACGGCAATATCGCATGTGGTCAAGCATATAGTTTAATAATATTCTTTTTATTATTGATTATTTCTTTTTCCTATATTATCTGCGTTTAAACTATTTGTGAATTGTGATGTAAGATTATTTCAATCAAGATTTTATATTTATTTTTATTATTTATTTATTAGGACATTAGGTTTGCGTCGAATTGTTTGACCTTCTCGGGGGTCCTTTAATTCTATGAGCATTTTGATCTAGGCCTCCTCTAGCAATGAATCTTACACCATTGGAAAGGTCTTTAAATTTGAAACACTTTATTGTATGACAGCATGTCAACTATTGTACCTACTTTGAGAGTTATAAAGCTCTGAACTCAACCAAATTTTATAACATTAATGACTTAAAACTCCGAAAATACTAACAATTGATAGAAATAATGTTGACAGCAAATATTTGTCAAATGAAAACCTTTCTAATGATATATCATTCATTGCTATGGGGTAGATCAACACCCATAAGCAATTAAACAGTTTTATACTTTAATAACATGTGACTCCAAAAGTATTAACAATTGATATAAAGTATAGTCAGGTGGGGTAAGTGAAACACCGGGGTAAGTGAAACACCCAACCATATCTAAGAAACTATCGTAGTTTATTCTCATAGCGATGTGTCGATAAATCAGGAATGACGAATTACTGCCCTCAATACAACACAGATATCGCTGCGATCATACAACTAGCTAGTAAACCAAAAAGAAAATTAAGTTATTTTTACAAACCATAAGTGAAAATGATTTTAAAAAAAGAACGGTCTACAACAACCTAACACTTTAATTTAATTCTTACTAACTTTAATCATGAACTAATTTTAATCAGACACTAACTTTAATCAGTACGACAATATTTAACACTGAATTAAATATGAGAGAGCACTATAACACCACAAAGAAACATCCGTCGCATCCAAACGCCGCGCGCAAAGTGAGGCCGTGCCGCAGGTGACGCCGCCTTTTATACAGCGCCGCTCGGCCCGGGCTCGTGAGTGGGGGAAGTTGCTAAAACGGCCGTTCCTGGCAGCTGAACGTCCTCGTCAGCTTGACTCTCGTCTGTCCTTGGCGTTTGGTTGGGGACCAGCACCACAGCCTCATCAGCATCAGCTGATGGTACCGGGTCTAGGCCTTGGCATGTGGTCCTCGCCAGACCTTGGTGGGTGGCGGTCCTCACAGACTACGATGACGTGGTGGTCCTCGTCGTCTGGCTCTTCATCTAGAACACACACTTAACAAAAAAGCAAACATGTTTTTTATTTTTTTTATTAGTTTTTAGCACCGGCGACCCACCGCGGCACAACCACAAGCGTGCACTCAAGTGATTGAGACACGATAAGCGACCAGCGCAAAGCAACTAAGCCAAAACGTCATTCGCGATGAAAGAGTGAAAGAACTCCATCATCGACAATGACGAATTCATTCCAGCACCACATTAAGTAGGTAGGTAGGTAAGGTTCATGTTACCATCCGGATCCGGCAACCCATACTGAAGCTCCAGATGATAACACAAACAAAATTTAATACAACAATGTCGGGGCCAATTAACTGCCACAATGTCGGGGCATAGGGGATTGCCATAATGTCGAGGCATTAGGGAATTGCCATAATGTCGAGGCATAAAGAATTTGCCATAATGTCGAGGCATTAGGGAATTGCCATAATGTCGAGGCATAAAGAATTTGCCATAATGTCGAGGCATTAGGGAATTGCCATAATGTCGAGGCATTAAGAATTTGCCATAATGTCGAGGCATAAAGAATTTGCCATAATGTCGAGGCATTAGGGAATTGCCATAATGTCGAGGCATAAAGAATTTGCCATAATGTCGAGGCATTAGGGAATTGCCATAATGTCGAGGCATAAAGAATTTGCCATAATGTCGAGGCACTACAGACTTGCCATAATGTCGAGGCAATCACTCACACTTCCGAAGAACGCTTCGCACGCATCCGGCGTCCACTCGCCGCGCCACAGAACCATGTGTTCAGCAGCAGCTTGAGTTTTCTTGCCGTAAGAGCCGGCCAGCAGCTCGAGCTCGTAGCGCTGATGGGGCAGCGCACGCAGAACCTTGTAAGGCCCGCGCATACCGGAGTCCAGCTTGCCGGTACTTTGTGTGGCCTTGCTCACGAACACTTGATCACCCACGACGAAACTGCGTGACTGTCGGTGATCTTCGTTGACGTAGGCGTCCTGACGCTGTTGATTGGCAGTCAAGAGTTCAGTCGCCCGCTGTCTTCTGAGGGCCATAAGAGCTTCCCGATTAGGTTGGAAATCACTTAGCGCTACATCTCGCACCAGTGTCCTGATGGCAGGCGTCGCAGCATCAATGCCCACCAACAACTGCAGGGGTGAGGCTTGTGTTGTAGCTTGCCTCGTGATTCACTTTTATAAGATAAACATATAAGGCAGTGATTAACATATTTCCTAACAAAATATCTTAAATTTGGAAACCAAAAATGTCGTAAAATAACATCGGTGGTTTTATCGACGCCAATATGGTCGTGGTCATCATGAAAAACCCGTAGCAAGCTTAACCTGTGACCCTTAGGGATAAAGCATAAGAGTCGTGGCTCTTCACCTGTAGGTTATGTTTATAAAATAAAAGTTCATTTTTAATAAAATACCTGTTTTGATCTAATTGCCCTTCCCTTAGTTTAGTCATCAACTCCTGCGTCTCCACATCAGCAGTTTGAGCAATCTTTGCCCAATTGACCGGACTGCGTATGTGGGAGACTTGTGCTGGAGGATTCCTACTTAAATAATCAGCATGTTGCATCATACAACCTTTCCTATACTCGAGGGTGAATGTAAACCCACCAGCGTGCGAAATTGGCGGACCTCTAACGTTAGTAAGTCGATTTTACTAGGGCTTCTATTTTCACAGGGCTCGGCCGTACCTGACCCTTACCTATGAATAATAATAAATGAACTTGAAAAAGTTTTAATTATTTCTAAAAGGCGGTCTTTACCATGCCCAGTTAAAGGCGTCTTGATAGATTCAACTTCCACGGTGTTCACGTGCTGCACCGTTGAACTTGTTGTTCATTATTAGTCCGTATGTAAGTCAGTCCCTTTCGGTTTAAAACATCAGTGCCAATTAAAATTGGCGCACTAATACATTCATAAGGGGGCTTACCATCAGCAAATAAGAAACCGTACAGTTCAAAAGCAGGCCTTAAACAGGACTGCTCATGGCCTGCCTTCATACTAACCGTTGAAGTCATAGTACGAAAAAGTAAGGCAGTTCAATATAAGCCCTGCTATAAGAGCTCGTAGTAAGGCTACAGGTACAACATATAAATCAACTTCTAACTAGCAGTGACATAAGAGGCTGCCTTAATCTCCTGGCTTCTTATGCTACGCATTTAACGATAGGTTGGAATTTTATTAAAATTAAAATGCTTCAAAACTGATTGTTTTACAAAAAGTACAAAATTTGGTTGACCTGTTATTGTCATTGGGTGGTAAAGGAACTGAGTCGTATCAGTTTTAGACTTTTTAGGGCAATGCCATTCTTGTGACCAAACTTGCCACAAATGAGACACTTAGAGTTGTCTCCAAACCTAGGTGCATCTCGCTTACGCGATTGCATCGGCCCTATGTGGCTTGACGGACGGACAGCATTGTCGGAGGCTCGAAAATCATCATCAAAAATCATGTTTCGGTTTAACATATACCAATAGGAAATAAGTCTTTTGACAGCAGCTTAGCATTGGTATCACCACATACCAAAATCATGTATACTCGGTTCAAATGAGGAAATATAATACTTATGAGACCTTACTTGCATCAAGGATGAAAGAGCTCCAACAATCCTGTTTGCCACGCCTTTGTCTGCGCTGGTACTAGCGTCAGCATCACGCACTGTACCCAAAGTCGCCCCATCGGTAACGCCGGAACCCTGCTCGCTGGCGAGGGTTGGCGCCACGATAAGCGATGGCGTCAGCGTATGATCACCAAGAAGATGCGACGGACTATCAACCGTTGGCGTTGTTGTAGGTTGTTGTAGCCTATTTTCGATAGCATCTAATCTAGTGAGAATTCGTTCAAACACAACATCCTGTGAGCTCTCGCGGCGGTCACTTGCGCTATTATGGCGATCGTGAGTTCCACATAGCGAGCTATGCGAAGCATTATGACGTCTATTCGAAAACTACTTTTAAAGACACGTGGCATACCTTTTTCTTTACAAATGTTCACGAAAACTTATACAAAACACGTGGCACTTTAATCGAATACTCACGAAAACAACTTTTACAAAACACGTGGCACTTTAATCGAATACTCACGAAAACAACTTTTACAAAACACGTGGCACTTTTAAAACACACAGAACACTACTTTTAACACGAAAATTAACTTTTGGATGGCAAAACAAGCTGGTAGAACGCGTAGTGAATCCCACTTCTGATTTTACAAACCATAAGTGAAAATGATTTTAAAAAAAGAACGGTCTACAACAACCTAACACTTTAATTTAATTCTTACTAACTTTAATCATGAACTAATTTTAATCAGACACTAACTTTAATCAGTACGACAATATTTAACACTGAATTAAATATGAGAGAGCACTATAACACCACAAAGAAACATCCGTCGCATCCAAACGCCGCGCGCAAAGTGAGGCCGTGCCGCAGGTGACGCCGCCTTTTATACAGCGCCGCTCGGCCCGGGCTCGTGAGTGGGGGAAGTTGCTAAAATTATGTTATAAAATGAAAATTACGTTTTTTTGATAAATCTTTGAAACTTGACCCTATTTTATTAGAATTTGATACATTTTGGATGTTAACGGTTTAAAATGATCCTTTTGTCCTGTTTTTAATTAAATTGACTCAATATTTAAAGCTATTTTGGCCACTGTTTCACTTCCCCCTTGTCAGGGGTAAGTGAAACACTTCTTAGCCTTTATATTCTTTTAGTGATTTTGTTGCTTAATACAAGTCTTTAGATATTTATATTCATACCGTTAAAGGCTGATTTAATGAGGAGTACATTGCCTACACAGCTACTTTAATTGCGAGTTTTACAGCTTTACTAAACCTTGTTAAATAAAAATAAAATAAAGTATGTTTCACTTACCCCACCTGACTATATATTAACAGAAAATATTTGTCTCTAAAAGACCTTTTTAATGATATATCATTTTTTGCTAGAGGGCGTGTTAATCAACTCCCTCTGAAAAAAATCAACAAAAAGGATAATATCTTTGACAGACATTTTTTCCTGGTAAACATTGATATTTTTCTTATTGTTTTATACATAAAGCATTTCAATAAAAGAACTATTTTTTTTTTATATTTTCAACCCCGCACGATTACTACAAAAGAAAATAATATCGACTTTTTAAAATTGAAATATTCCCAAACATTTCGTATGGAGACTAACCGACGCCATGACCACGAACTGACACTAACACACGTTGTCAAACTTATATTCATGGCTAGTAAAATAGAGAAGGCTATGCCTAAACTCAAAGTAAGATCGGCACATCACATTGTAGAAAAATTCGTGTTACGCGTGCGTGTATCGCCCCTGCACGAACTAAACGTGTGCTTCTACACGGTGCAAGTAGCCCGCTCAAGTTGAACACTTGCGCAGGTTACATGCTCCATGGAAACATGTAAAGCGGATCCAGCTCCATAGCATTGTACAGTCAGCAGCATCAAGCTATACAAAACTGTCAAAAATCTACAATTAATTTTGAACCTTAAGCTCGACTTAAAGTTTAAAAATGATTGAAGAAATTTGACAAGTTGTTGAAGCCTAGCGTGCCGTCCACCGACACCCGCGAAAGTAACCCGCGCCTCAAAGTGCGCAAGCTACATGCACCGTGTAGAAGCACCCTTGCGGTGTGCAAGCGATTTTAAGCTTAGGGGTGGTAAAGCGGAAGTGTTGTCGATAGTACTTAACACACTGTGTACTTAGCCAGTTATGTAACATTACATAAGTAGTTTACTGCCAAATATGTTTTGTTTACTCGTAAGTACTTAGTTATTATTTTTCTTGTAACGCTAGCAAAAGCATTGATATGTTTTGACTTAGTCTATAAAGGAGGTAAAAAATATATTCACTATGTTTTTGCTCTACCTGTGGTTTATAGGGAGGTAGGTAATTACCAATAATCAAATTTTGGGTACCTATATAGGTATTTAAATTTTTAATGACTACTTATTTCATATGTATTAGTGGGTAGATAAAACAATACCCTTTTTTATTGTTATCTAATAATCGATGCTAATTTAAAACAACGACGATTCTTACAAAAACAGGGGAAACCCAAGCAAAAAATGATAGCAAAAGAACATAATACTTATTTATTAAAAACAGATTAGAACTTACTTATATCAAAAACTTGATAAATACCCATATTGCAGTATTCTAAAAAAAGTTTTTTAACTTCAAATAATAGCATCGTAGAACCGCAATGTTGTTTTTTTTTTAAACGTCACTTACCTAAGAACACTTGGGCTATCAAGACAAACCTAACGATATTTTAATTCTAGAAATTCATCCAGCCGTGTCAAAGATATGAGGCAATAAAACATACAAACAAACATACAAGATACGCGCGAAAAACATAACCTCTCCTTGCAGTCGGGTAAAAACAGCAGGGCAGAACAATCATTGGATACCTTAGTAAAATGATAAATGCTTTGGCAAATGTAACGCAAGAAACAAAGAACCTTTGATGATATTGTGTAATCTTCTTTTTTTGTGGAATACTGTAAGGTTTTGCCGAATAATAAAATGTAAGTAAGGTGTTTTCCGAAAACAAAATCAATTTTCAAATTAAGATATTAAATTGTTACTAGAAAAATCACCCGTCACTCATCTCAGATAGGACTAATACGGGTGAGTCGATAAATTATATCATTGTGAAATGTATACAAAAGGGAGTAGCGACGCTTTTCCCGACGCGTCGAGAATAGTACATTATGAGACAAGTTAGCTTAGGTTGCTTATTGCACACAAGGCTGTGGGTTGCAGCCCGAGCCGCAGGCGAGGGCGTAACTCAGCCGAGTGTGCAATAAGCAAAAGCTCACGAGTTTCATACGACGTTTTTCAACACATTTGCGAGGAAAAAACAAAGTAATTTACCACACAGCAACAAATACGACAAAAACAAAATATGATAATTATGGGAAAAGGCGCGCAGGTTTTTTTTTTTGTTTTTTTCACACGTTCAATGCAAGAATATTGGGGTGAGGAGCATACAGCCTACTTCAAAATTATAATTTTAAGTAAAAATGCAAATATTTTAATATTTTTTAACAAAATATTGTGAATTATGAATAATTTGATAATAATAAATATTTGTTTGACTTAATTAAGGACTTACACATTTATTTATTCCAAAAATTTATATGAATTTTCAGCGGCATAAAACCTCTTTGTTGAAGTTTGTTGTTACTAAAAAAAATATCTGTATAACCTGGTTAAATTGAGAATACTCTGTTTACTCGCATAGAACTTGCAGTAAGGTACTTATTTAACTTTGTAGGGTTAATTCTATTACGAACTAGTGTTTTATATATTACTAGCTTCTGCCCGCGACTTCGTCCGCGTAGATATTAGAGAAAATCATTAAGGATCTGACCAGCCATTTTTACGCATTTAGGCGGGTTCCTACCAAGGGCGCTAACTGGCGAGGCATGACATTTGCCGCGTGTGGCGGCCTCGCACGTGGCTTCCCGTCCCCGACCCCGTCCCCGTCCCCGTCCCCGTCCCCGTCCCCGTCCCCGTCCCCGTCCCCGTCCCCGTCCCCGTCCCCGTCCCCGTCCCCGTCCCCGTCCCCGTCCCCGTCCCCGTCCCCGTCCCCGTCCCCGTCCCCGTCCCCGTCCCCGTCCCCGTCCCCGTCCCCGTCCCCGTCCCCGTCCCCGTCCCCGTCCCCGTCCCCGTCCCCGTCCCCGTCCCCGTCCCCTGGATGTGCATGTCCAGGTCCAATCATGTCCACCGTGTTGGACTTCAAAATAAATGTCATTTTCGCAATCACCATCCCATGAAACCTCAAGAACGACGTCCACATCGATTTTCATGTTTACTTACCCCATTTACACCTTAATTAAGGGATGATTTTCAAAATTACAAAATATATGTTTGCCTATTTATTTTTAGATGTGCTCCTACGAAGTTTAAAGTTGTAATGTCTATTTTATATTATTTTTCCATACAAAATTTAAACCCCATATTCACCCCTTTAGGGGTCAAATCATGACCACCGTGTTGGACTTCAAAATAAATGTCATTTTTGCAATCGTCATCCTAGAAAACCCCAATAACGACATCCTTATCTATTTTTGTGTTTTTTTTACCCCTTTACACCCCCATTTCATCCCCATAGGGGTTTAAATACTAACAATAACAATATACGTTGCGGTAGATTTCCATCCATAAGCCTAAATTATAAATTTAGCGACTTTTACTTCGAAAATAAAGAATTTTCTTCAATACACAACTTCATCCCCCTTTTGACCCCTTCGGGGGAAGAATTTTGAAATACGCTGAGACCCGTATTTATTTATTTTCAATGGTCAGTCTAAACACAAAATTTGAAGATCCTAGCTTCAAAACTGAGGGACTTTCATACAAACTTTGATCCCCTTTTTTACCCCCTTAGGGGGTGAATTTTGAAAAACCCTTTCTTAGTGCACCCCTAGACCTCATAAGGAACCTACGTGCCAAATTTGGAGTCTCTAGACCCAGCGGTTTGGGCTGTGCGTTGATAGATCAGTCAGTCAGTCAGTCATTCAGTCATTCAGTTTACGATTTTATAAATATAGATAGATTGCACGCGTTTGTTATAGCTCGGTTTATGGCCCTAAAAACGATGTATTAGGGCTCACTTTACGAGCAAGTGTGTTAAAAAATAAAAAATCAAACCAAATACCAATAAATTATCAATTTTCAAATTCAAATCATTCCACTATTTGTGCCATTTTCTGGGTAAGCTCGCTCCATTGCAGAACTCGTCTTGAATCTCGTATCTCGATATATTAATAAGTTTTTTTTCATTTCATCACTAAAGAGAGTCCTTCCGTTTTGTCCCTTAGAAAGAAATATTGGATGTGTGCCTATTCGTTGAATATGAAATCGATCGTCTACACAATATTGTTTCTCCCTATTCGTGATTATACACGGAATCCTGTGTATTGATCACATTGATCACATTCTCACACCTGCCATTGATCACATTCTCTATTCCACACAGTCTTTAATATGAATATGAATGTGAATATGTAGGTAACGTATTCTTTTTTGTCAAAACTGTATGCTTCGTTCCAATAAAATGTTCGTTTTTATGGCATTGGTAGATTCGCTTCGTCTGCCGATTAAAAATCTGCTTTATTTCGAATGGTCATACAGAAGACCGGAACTTAAGAATTAGTAATGGTCCAGTATTGTGTGGGAATCCCTGATTTCCGCGTACATATTGTATATTACTTTTTATTCATTGCTCGAAATAGTTTGTATCACTACGTCTTAATCTTTTAGGTATAGTTGTTTTATCTCACGAACCCTTTTGCTATGAATGTTGTTAGGCGTGCACATATACATTGTTTTAGTGTGCGCAATACGAGAGCGTGACGTACGTATGTGCACGCCTAACACATTCATAGCAAAAGGGTTATCGTGAGATAGAACAAATAAACCTAAGTCCACACTTTATATGTACTAATATGTATTTTTTTAAAGTTGATTTACCAACCAGAAAAGATGTGAAGATCTCAAACGGCTGAACTGATACTTTTGTATAATTGACATGATCAAGTTATTTTTTATTAAAAAAAATATCAAAATTAATTCATCCGTTTGGAAGGTAGGTACAAACAATGACACAGACAAGTACCTACATCATCATTTTCTTTACGTAGGGAAGCTAAGTACTAAGAAAATGTTAAGTTATTATTGTCTTTTTTAAGTAGGCTAAGTTAGGCTAAGTTATTTACTACACCCTCTTAGGGCCAGACCATCAATTTGTAAACTAGTTACATCTAAAAATTTATGTAAAATTGCTATAAAACAAATAAATATTTGAAGACCTTTAAAGTGGATAAAAGTGGAAAAGAACTGGTGTGCTCTAGCCCTTGAGCACATCAGTAGTCTTTTGCATTTTTATCCAAACCAAATTAAGATTTTTTTGATAGGGCTTCCCTAAGCATTATCACAGTACTTAGTGGTTTATCCTTATGCAACACGTTCGTGATCAAAAGGCTCAAGTCATACCACAGAATAACTAATAGTACTTACAAGTAGTCATACTCTTCTGACGCTCAGTTTCAAAACATTAAAACCTGACACTTTATCAAAACCACAGAGTAAACAAAAATCTTCAAAGTTGAGCCCTGTCTAAAGTGCCTGTAATTTTCCTTATCATCAGCGTATGAAATCTTACTATGAACCTTATCAAATAAGCTCCCAGTTCAAGGCGAAAGTTTACTATTAATTCTCGGAATGAAACAGGTTTTTACAAGAATCCGATTGTATAAAAACACCATGTTTATTTCGTAACGATTTGGACAAAAAACTGAAGCACGTGTTTTTGTCAGCTAATTACTTGGGCACGGATGGGTTTATCTCGGTTACTAATTTTATTGCTTGTAATGTAACAGAGTTTATCTTTGGCGATCTTAACACGGACTACTGAAAGTGTTATGCTAAATGGATAATGAAAATCGATATAACGTTACACTTACACTGATCAGCCCCTTAACTAGCCAATCACATTTCGGGTATAGTGCAAATACGGGTAACTGCATTGGATAATTCCGTTAACTCCAGATGCCGTTGAAATTTTAAAAAAATAAAGTTACCCCGTAAAACTATTAAGAATCTAATTTAGAGGTAAAACGCACCTTTTTAATCCATCTGTATCGAAATATCTATTTTTTTGTTTCCCCAAATAAAAAAAATAGTTAGCAACCCTACTGATGCACGCGTCTGCAATATCACAGGCGTGTCTGCGATATCGAATAGTTTATAATACAGACAGAATCTAGGTACATTGAAACTTATTATTTTGTCGAATGCATTTGAATTTGCCCTTAGTCCAGTCAACATACAGTTACCGAACCATTAAGGTCAGCGCACACCATCAGCTACCGTTGGAACGGCGAGTTTGGTCACAATTGAAACTCTTGCGCAAGCAATTGTGACAGCACACTGAGATATATGCGCCGTTTTTACATTTTATTGTTATAGAAAAATCACTCGTTTCAATAACATGACTTGCATTTTGATGCTGCTAAAAGTTTTTTTATTTTTATTTGATTGATACGTTTGTGATTGATTAAAAAATGATGCGTTTTCAGACTTGTTTGAGTCAAGTTATATAACAATCGCATAACCGCCTGCGGCATTCGTCTCACCTTGACATTGACAATGACCGCGCGTGCGCAGTGAGCGCTCGCTCCTTCAATCCGTGGCATCTTTTCTCAGCTAATATACAACGTGTTAAAATCCATAATGCCGAATATGGTAGATAGGGATAGGGACTATCAAACTTAACAACTTTTAGTATGGGACCAACTCTGTACCCTTAGCACGAACAGCTATCGAAAAAAATAACGCGCGTAAAATCATTCGATAGTGCAATTTAGCATGGAAAATTTGTACAACGCCATCTACCGCCGAATAGCGAAACTAAAATTTCCATAGATAGTTCTCTATCGAGTAAATTTACGCACGTTTTTTTTCTCGATAGCTGTTCGTGCAGGCTACTGAAATCGCGAAAAAAGAATCAGCTGTTTCATACAAAAATTTGATAACGAAGATATCAAAATGGATAAAACTAGGTGTTTTTTTTCGCGATTTAAGAATTGGTCCCATAATAAAAGTGGTTTTTGATAGTCTCTATATCTACCATATTCAGCATTAGGGGTTTTATTTGTAACACATTGTATAATAGATATTCGAGAGGAGCTCGATGGCGCAGTGGAGTCCTACGAATGCGGAAGTTAAACATCTTTCTCAATGGTCGGTCATGGGATGGGTGACCAAAAATTATCCTAGGACTCTGCCTTGCTTCGGAAGGCACGTTTAGCCATTTGTTTCCTACATTTGGAGTCGATAACACACACCAATCTAAATTGGATCCGCGTGTGCGTTATGACCCTCCTTACTCAGCCGTAGGCAAGGAACGTGCCCCAGTAGGTCATAAAAAAATTGCTGGAGAAACCTGACTGACATAATATCAGCGTACAGCCTAGAAGTTTGAAACTTACTTTAATATCTAGGCAAGCACTATAAAACTCGAAGGCGAGTGCTACTAGCTGTTATACTTAAAAGTGTTACACAAAGTACGAAAATTTTTATAACATAATGTAGCAGAGATGAAAATGTTGAGGTGGATGTGTGGTGTGACGCGAATGGATAAAATTAGGAATGAGTATGTCAGAGGAAGTCTGAAAGTAGCACCAGTAACAGAGAAGTTGAAAGGGAATCGTCTGGCTTGGTTTAGGCATGTAATGAGAAAAGATGAAAGGCATGTTACTAGAAGAGTAATGGATATGGATGTTGAGGGCTGGAAAGTAAGAGGAAGACCGCAGAAAAGATGGATGGATTGTGTGCGGAATGATATGAATGTGAAGGGAGTGGATGAGGAGATGACGAGTGTCAGGAAGGAATGGAAGAGAAGGACGCACTGCACCGACCCCAAATAAATTGGGATAAGGGTAGGGGGATGATGATGAGTCCCGATTAAAGGAAAAGTTAGTTCATAAGCTTTGACACAAAGGGAATTAAATTAAAGAGCCTTAGACACTCGGTTTCTGACAAATCTATCTTTGTACAAATAAACCACAACTGTAAAATATCAGGGTATACGAAATTCAGAGAATCTTCACGGTCATTCTTGTACACATTACGGAACACAAAATCTGAGAATTGTCAACATTATTGTGTTAAGTAGTGAATCATACAGAAGCAAAAGTTACACATGATAAATAATATGACGAATTTACACCCATATTATGATGACTTGCATTACTTTCAAAGAAACACGTAACAAATAACGATCTCGTACTCTACACGACTTGAAAGGGCATTGAAAATGAATCTACTTATTTTAGATTATTAAATTTATTGAATTTTATAAAAAAAATATTCCTTTGAAAAAATATTACATCCTTGTTACCGTGTTTTATGCAAATAAAGATTTATGATTTATTTGTTTGAATTAGTACTTACAATACTTTGAAATCACAGAAAAGCCATGAACAAATTATGGATCTACTTTCTGTGATTCGTGTGTATGAAATTCATATAAAAATATTTCATTGTAAATATTATTATTTTATTGAAAGGTAGAGTACTACTACCTAAAAAATATAAAAAATCTAAGATTTCTTTTGAAGCGCCTCGGGCTTCAACTACGTCAAACCACCAAACCTCAATAACTATACTCAGCGACGCGACGTGCATCTAAGGATCGCGCTTCCCGAAATTACGCGCACATTATCTTGAAACCCGTCGATTTAAATTTTCAGTAAGAACGCGTCATTTGTCGGTCGAAAAAATTTTTTTTTTTCAAAACCAACTTTTCCAAAATATTTTTACATTATCTTAAAGCCCTGCAAATTCCGCGTCATTTGAGCTCTACTTCGTTACTAAGGTATTTTGCGTTTTAGACGTCGATTATAGACATAAGGGATTTACGAACGATTACCTATCTATCTAGTTACCCAGCTGTAAGTCAATCGGTTAGTTTTTAGCCAAAGAGTAAAAACGGGACCCTATTAATAAGACTCCCCTGTCCGTCTGTCTGTCACCAGGCTGTATCTCATGAACCGTAATAGCTAGACAGTTGAATCAAAGATGATGTATTTCTGTTGCTGCTATAACAACAAATACTGAAATCAGAATAAAATAAATATTTAAGTGGGGCTCCCATACAAAAATACGTGATATTTTTTTTTGCCGTTTTTTGGTACGGAACCCTTCGAGCGCGAGTCCGACTCGCACTTGGCCGGTTTCTCTTAAGAGGATTGTCAAGCAAGCGGTCTCCATACAAACGGCGATAACGTTTCCCACTCTCTAAATCTTAACCTACAGCAATGAATTTTTGGTATGTTTTTGAAATGCCTAAAAACTAGGGCTGTACGTTTTGATTTTTTAAATATTCATTGTAGATTTGAAAATATTGGCACTTTTTTGTTTTGTACGAAATCACTAAAATGCAAATATTTCGAAATCTATTATAGATATTTAAAAAATCAAAACGTACAGCCCTAGTATTTAGGTATTTCAAAAAATACCAAAAATTAATTACTGTAGGTTAAGGTTTAGAGGGTGGGAAACGTTATCACCGTTTGTATGGAGACCGTTTGCTTGACAATCCTCTTAATAAATGTAGGTAGATAAACTACGCTAGAACAAATTGTAAGAAAGTTAGTAATACCACTGATAATTGCAATACAATTATTACAATGAAATAGTGTGTTGTTTCTTGGATTCTTCATTTCCGTACCTATACAATGGAAGATCATGACTATAATTATGGGTGATTCAAGAAATTATTCTATTCATATTCTATTGCAAAAAACAATTCGAATTCGAACTAAAGAGGATTTTTTTTTAAATACGAAAAATTTAAAACGGTGCTGAGCTAAGTTTAAAAATAACGTTTTAGGATTTTATTATTTTTCTTAAGGCGGTTGTATGACCGAAAGTGGCGCCCTCAGAGGTTTTTATTTAGGTAATAAGTTATTAATAGAAAAGATTTAAATAGTGTTTATCGTGGAGATTTTAGGGCCCATGGTCTAGTATTTTTAGAAGGTATCACTACATGCCCTCGTAGTCATTCGTAGAAGTAGATAGCAAATGTGTCAAAAGCGGCCACTTTTAGCAGTTTTGCTATCTACTTCTAGCAGTGACTACGAGGGAATGTAACGATACCGTCTAAAAATACTAGACTGTGGGCCCTAAAATCTCCACTATAAAAATTTTTTAAATTGTGTATTAGAATTATAATATTAAATATAATTCACCGCGGCGCCACTTTCGCTCAGGGTGCCTTAATAAAAGACTTCAACGCGTTCAAAGTTTTTCCTCTTCAATTTCTTAATACCGTAAAGCAATATGTACCTACCTAATTATAATTTGCTAGATGCCACCACAAGCTCTATAAAATCCAAAAACACTTTATTAACTTTGAAAATATTTATCCTTTTTGAAAGACTAACAATAATTTTCGAGGCACATTCACACTACCAGTCTCAAAGAAAATCTATTATTTTCAAACGTACCCAGGAAAATGCCTGTTATACTTACATATAGAAATGCCATGGTGTAAATCTCTTAAAAAGCTCACTCTGTCACTCCCGTCATCATTTTATGTCTAACAGCAAGGTACATGACATTATTTCTCTTCTTTGAGTAACTTTTTACTCATGACCCAACACAAAATATTTACAAAATTAGTGTCACAGAAAAGCCCATTTCTTTACCTCTCTTTAAATAAAATTGTACCCATGATGATAATATTTATAATTACCGTCAAAGAAATAACATGAAAAGCACATTTGAAACGCAAGAAAATTATAGAAATGCCATGGTGTTCATCTGCTAAAAAGCCCGCTCCGCGAGTCCCATCATCATTTATGTGGTGACTGCTCGCGAAACGTGTCATCTTCGCTGGTCCGTGCGCGTGCGTCGCGCCACGGTTTTTACGAACTGTGTTTTTGTGCGGTGTTACTGTAACTGTGAAAAATTTACTAAATAGAAGAGGTAAAGTATTAGTGATGAAAATATTTTGTTCTTTTAAAAATATATTTACTTAAATGTAAAACTTTTTCCCAGATAGTTTTGATTTACCAAAAAACTTGAAATAGATTTTAATGTCCACAAAACAACTCTTTTCTAATATAAAAATAGATTAAAATGCCATTGTAATTGCAAAATCTAAAAATATTTTGTAATAATTAAGATGATAATTAAGGTACTGTAGTTCAAAAAAAATATTAAGTAAGTACCTTTTTAGCACTTTTAAATGTAGTACGCGTTTAGTAGTTTATTATAGAGTTAGAGGTGAAGTCGTGACTTTTAGGTATCGTACACAATGGGCATCAGAAATAACTACACACTTTAATACCATGTAACACTAACTATTACTTTCATATATAATAGTAGAGTTGCATTGCATTGCATTACTGAACAAGTCTTACATAGTTGGTGTGACAAAGTACTTTAGTGTTCGAACTTATCTATCACTATTTTAATACTTCTTTAAAGAAATAGGACCTTAATCTTTACTACATTTAGGAGTCCTTCTTTCTTGATAATCGTTTAGTTTATTACTTTTTAGTCGTTTTAAAACTTTTTTTCAAAGTGTATGTAGTTAAGTACTGTACATTTCTTCTTTTTAACTTTGATTTATAAATATTTATAATATCGTCACTGAGATCGAAATCATACAGTAAATTCTACAGTAAAGTGGGCAAGTTGACTATTATTGTTTTCGAACAATATCAAATTCAAATAAAATCTGATTGAATTTATCAGAAATAGTAGTTTAATAATCGTTTAATTTGACATTATACAATAATATTATGACGATCATAAATATAGATTGAGGTTCTTTACCTATTGAAAAACATGTTTTGTCATGTTAATTTTTATAATGTTAATAAAAACACGTTATTCAAGTTATTATCGTTATTATAATCAGGCCAAAGAACTTTAAACAAATTAACTATGTATTTAAAAAGTTATTTACAACGATATTCAATTGACAAGTTTTCATTTTTTACAAGGTACCTTAAATTGAAAACCATTTCGAGGTTTTTCAATTTCTGACACCGTACATAATTTTTCGGGGTCCTTGATCAATTTTTTACCGAAATATGTGGAAAAAAACCCTGAATCATCGAGATAAAGGAATTGGTATTAAAAATTAAATTATTAAGAATGAACAAGTTTTCAAATTAATATTATGATGAATTAAAATAAAAATTTTGGAAAAGAAAAAAATACGTGTCTCTTGTTTTCATCAGTAATTTCTAAATAACAAATAAAATCACTGGACAAAAATTTTGAAATGTTGTCAATGACTATCGTTTCGATTGGTAGTAGAGGTTAGTCTTGTGTTTTATTAACTTCTTAGTTACTTAAGTATTACAAGAAACGGTTACCTACCTATAAATAGACCACACTGTACAAAGGTAATAGTTTCAGAACTGAAGCAAACAAATATTTCGTTCATTCATTCATACATTTATTACACTTTTAATTCATCTTGCTAGTAATCCTACTACTCTACTTCCTACTATGTATATCCTATCTCATTCCTACTATATTTTTCTACATCCCTACTATTCCTATTCCTTACTATATTTCCTACTTTCCTACTATATTCCTATTCCTACTTCCTATCCCACTATATTATAAATGTGAAAGTTTGCATTGCTTGCTCACTCAATCACGAAAAAACGTCTGAACGGATTTGGATGAAATTTTGCACACAGAAAGCTTATAGCCTGGATTAAAACATAGGATGTTTTTTATCTCAAAGGTTCACTAGGGATTTTTCAAATGTCCACGCAGACAAGTCGCAGACAAGGGCAAAAGCTAGTATTTAAATATCAGACTATACTGCCCTTAATTTACAAGTACCTAGATCACCACAGATAATCTAATCTACTATTGCTCTAATTTGAATGAATATTCGTATTAAAAGGCTATTAACATTCTCATTTAGCATTGTCATTAATATATTGTATGTAAAGTCTTGCAATGTTTACAATTGTGTAAGCGATAAATGCCTTCCAAGTTTTATGTTAAATCTTTTGAAAATGCATAATATTAAAAAAACCCGCCTGCATAAAAAGACAAGTCGACTGAAAAGATGGAAACAAGATTTAATAAATATTAAAGGCAACCTGTCATAATAACATGCAGTCGGAGGCATGCATAAAGAAAGTGACATTATGAATGATTGAATTATATGCCTCCGACTGCATGTTATTATGACATGTTGCCTTTAATATTTATTAAATCTTGTTTCCATCTTTTCAGTCGACTTGTCTTTTTATGCAGGCGGGTTTTTTAATCTTTTTAATATATTTTTTTATTTTTCTCTTTTTAGTTATTATATATTACGGTCATGATATACCTTTTTGAAATCCTCATAATAAGCCCTTTAATTTGACACCCATACTGCAGTATTCTAAAAAAAATTTTTTTTTTTCACTACGAATAATAGCACCGTACAGCCGCCATGTTGGTTTTATTATAACGCCACCTTCTTAAGAACACTTGGGCTGAATAGACAAATCTAACGATATCTTAATCATAAAAATCCGTTCAGCCGTTTGAAAGATATGAGGTAATAAAGAATATTACATACAAACATACATACATACTTACAAACATACAAACATACTTACAAGATAGGCGCGAAACACATAACCCTTTCTTTGCAGTCGGGTAAAAAACGGAAAAGTGTGAAGCGCTTCGTAATTGGTGTTCTTTGGGTAAAAAAAAGTAATTTATTAACTTTGAAAAATTACAAAAAGTTTTAATAACAACGTTTATTTTGTTTCATTTAACAAAGCTTTATGTTTATTATCTTTTTGGAAAAAAATCTTTAAGAAGTTTTTTTTTTAATTTAAGTAGCAGCAGATTTATAGCTTAAATTCAAAAATATTCGTTTATTAGACATTTGAGTCACAAAATACACTATACTGTTATTTTGTGATTGGGTGAAGTTAACAAAACACTATAAAAATGTATTTAAAAGTTAGCTTATGACGAGATAATAATTTTGGCACAAGTATTTAGACTTATGATAGGAGATTTTTGGCACGGGTATTTACTACGGAATCCTAATTGTAAATAATATAACTTGCTATATTTCGAGCGGTTTCAATATCACACTTGCCTATTTAACATACTGTTCTGGTTCGAATAACACAGTTAAGGCCATAATACCTTAATGGGTCACGTAATTTCAACGGTATCCAACACGTATCCAACATCAAAACGACCGCAAACGTAATGATAATTTCGTTAAATCTATCAATGTCTACAGGTTACAGACATCCATACCAATGTTATACACTGAACCAGTTTCATTAAAATTAAGTATAGTTAGGTGGGGTAAGTGAAACACCCAACCATATCTAAGAAACTATCGTAGTTTATTCTCATAGCGATGTGTCGATAAATCAGGAATGACGAATTACTGCCCTCAATACAACACAGATATCGCTGCGATCATTAAACTAGCTAGTAAACCAAAAAGAAAACTAAGTTATGTTATAAAATGAAAATTACGTTTTTTTGATAAATCTTTGAAACTAGACCCTATTTTATTAGAATTTGATACATTTTGGATGTTAACGGTTTAAAATGATCCTTTTGTCCTGTTTTTAATTAAATTGACTCAATATTTAAAGCTATTTTGGCCACTGTTTCACTTCCCCCTTGTCAGGGGTAAGTGAAACACTTCTTAGCCTTTATATTCTTTTCGTGATTTTGTTGCTTAATGCAAGTCTTTAGATATTTATATTCATACCGTTAAAGGCTGATTTAATGAGGAGTACATTGCTTTACTAAACCTTGTTAAATAAAAATAAAAATAAAGTATGTTTCACTTACCCCACCTGACTATAAATAGTTACAGTTTATTTGTAAAACTCGATCAGCTGTTCGGACATTTTGTATGGAGAGTCGATGGAGAGTTTTCGAAAAAGTCGTAGAACAAAATGTTTTTGTTTCTCATAGTCTCATAGTCTCTGCCTACCCCCATAGGAAACAGGCGTGAGTATATATATGTATGTTAGTGATCTACGCTCCTGCGAGGTTGTTGGTGTTTTACAAATAACCCTGTATATATAAGTAAGATCATGGGAAATGAAATATTATTATGAAATCTTAGCGATAATGAATATCAAAGTGAGTTAAATAGGGAATATTTAATAGGGGATGAAAGTTCTTAAGAGGATTGTCAAGCAAACGGTCTCCATACAAACGGCGATAACGTTTCCCACCCTCTAAACCTTAACCTAAAGTAATTAATTTTGGGATGTATTTAATAGCACTTTAAATTTGATGAAAACAGCAATAAAATTGGAGTCGGAGCAATGTATGTGATGTTGTCAAATACTTAAAAAAAAATACTTAGTAAAAGTACTTAAGCACTTTAAAATAATAATAGATCTTTAATATAATATTATCACTTAAATAATCATGAACCAAATTTACAAAATTAATATACACTCTAAAGTAATAATTTCATAGACAACTTAATTAAAATACCTACAAAAATAATGGTTTGCACTTTAACTATGTTAAAATTGAAACGAAGTAGAGAGTAGTTAAAAGTAATTGAATTAACCATAAAAATAATGATTTCCACTGTAAATATGCTTAGCTTTCGATAATACTTTGCACTATACAATTTATTTTTATAACTTTAGTCAAGCTTTAGTACTTATTGTGTATTGTGTAGTGTACGTAAGTAGTTGATAATTAATTGCTCGCTAAGTAGGTACATAATGTATAGGTTTAGAAAATTCACACTTACCGGTTGAAGCTGAGGTTCTATAGTTTATTTACAAATAATAACCTCAGTAAAATATAGTTTGTTGTAGACGTTGTAGTAGGCAAAAGTGTCCAATTTTTGCTCTTGAGGTTGAAGTTTGTAATAGATATTATAAAATTAAATTGTATAGTGAAAAGTATTAATTCTAAAGCTAAGCATATTTTCAGTGGAAATCATTATTTTTATGGTTTATTCAATTATTTTTAAAGCTAAGCATATTTGTAGTGGAAACCATTATTTTTAAAGTTCATTCAATTAATTTTATAGCTAAACATTTTAATGTGTATAGCATTATTTTTAAAGTGCGTTTATATATTCCCCATTAATTTTTGGTATTTTTTTGAAATGCCTAAATACTAGGGCTGTACGTTTAAATTTTTTAAATATCTATAATAGATTTCGAAATATTTGCATTTTAGTGATTTCATACAAAACACAGAAATGCCAATATTTTCAAATCTACAATGAATATTTTAAAAATCAAAACGTACAGCCCTAGTTTTTAGGCATTTCAAAAAAATACCAAAAAATTATTGCTGTAGGTTAAGATTTAGAGGGTGGGAAACGTTATCGCCGTTTGTATGGAGACCGCTTGCCTGACAATCCTCTTAAGGGACCCTGGATGTCGCGGGCGGCCTTAGTTGTATGTTTTCGATCTCAATTGACATAGAAAGTAGTTATGTGTTATCAGTTCTCGCCGCGTTTACCGCAAACATGTTGGAAAGCGTACTTTCTTCGGAGGAAATCTGCAACGTTCTGATGTATGCATAGAATACAAATTGAGGCGGATATAATGCTTTTATCCTTGTTTCACAATAATTATGTAAATTCAACATTTTGTAATGATGTATACTATGTGACCTACTATAGAAATGTCCCTCGATCCACTAAAATCCATTTTAAAGATACATTGATGGATCTTTTTGCAATCTTATAGAGGTACTTTGGGGCAGTTAGAAGTAAGATAGCCAGTTCCTCAGTGATTAGGATTCCTGGTGTAGTCCACCTTCCACTTATCGCTTTATCGCCACTTCACATCAGGTGAGGTGAAGGCCAAGCACATCCCGTAGAGCATTAAACAAAATCCATTTTAATCCTTGATCCACTAAAATCCATTCTTGATTCAGGATTTTTTATTATTTTTTTGAACTAACTTGTATGTCGGTAGTATTTGTATAAAAAAATACTCTTACACGACTCAGTAGCTCAGTGGCCAGAGGTTTGGTTATGCCTCTCCCTGTTAACTGTCATTTATTTTGCGCAAAAAAAAAACTTACTCGAAAAATTATTGCTTAGACAAAAAAGTTGTTTATTTATTTTAAAAAAATAATTAAGTATTTTAATTGATCTTCCTTTTCAGAATAACGAGAGTTCCTATCTTCGGCTAAGATGATTCGTTCACCTGGGGTTAGTATAAAATATAAAATATTATTTAAAAATATGATATTGTTGACAAATAACAGCAATTTTCAGAAAAATTTAAAGTGGAAGTAAGAAAAAATTATTTATATAAATCTTATCATTATATTATTTAAAATTTCTACCTACCTATCTCTAAGATATAAATCATTGATTAAAGGTATAGGATGTGGTGTAGGCATATGGGTAATTATTTGTACTATAACGATGATCACACCATAGTGATTAATGAGCCTTGAAATCTAGGGTTTAACCATGATTAGAACGCTAGGTTAGGTATAAAAATAACGTAGGTATTTGTATTAGTTGGTAGGTACGTCATAAAAAAACGCCTACGTAGGTATCATAAAGTTGAATTGAAATTTGCTTTACCTAATGCTCACATATTTGTCGAAGAATTATTTCCAATGAATTTGGGAAATTCTTTGAGGAAACCTTATGTGGGCCCAATGCGGATTAGTGAATGTTAGTTAACGACTGCAAATACATCCGGGACTAACGGCTTTACGCTACGAATGATAGCTAGAGACTAAGTTTTTGGTCACCCATCCAATGACCAGCGAACTACATAGTTGCTTAACCGACACAATCGCAGGTTGAATGTGCTAAGCATTTGGTAGAGTCGCCATCAGCCATTTTTAATGTCTCCATCGCTGGGGCACAGGCCTTCCTTATGGGCGGATATGGAGGATGGGCCATAACCCACCACCAGGCCCAAAATGTTAACGACTGCAAATGCAGCTGGGACCAACGGCTTAACGTGCCTTCCAAAGCACAGAGGAATTCGACATAATAAATTTTTGGTCACCCATCTCATGACTGACCCTTGCGAAAGTTGCTTAACCTCCGCAATCGCAGGGCCAGGCGCTAAACCACTGTGCCACCGAGCTCCTCATTTGGTAGAGTACTAGTGAATAATTACTATATGATTGCAATGAGTAGGTGTACCTACTTCAGCACTAATAGCATTGACAATATCCATTGTTGAACATCAACATCAATGGTAAAAAATCATACTGAGGAATCAATTACCTATAGTTACTTAACTATTACAATATTCGATCGATTTGTTTGCTAACAGTACCTACGACATAACTTCCGCTTAAAGGTAGCTATGCTAGTTTTTGCAATCAATATCTATTAGAGAAGATTAAATACCTTGTTGATTGGACTCGTTTTTTTTCTATGTGGTGTCTTGACTTTTCCAACAGCCATTTTTTGATTGGGTGGTAAGGAGGATGGGCCATAACCCACCACGCGGGCCCAATGCGGATTGGTGGGTGTTAACGACTGCAAATGCAGCCGGGACCAACGGCTTAACGTGCCTTCCGAAGCACGGAGGAGCTCAAGATAATAAATTTTGGTCACCCATCCCATGACATGACCGACCCTTGCGAACGTTTCTTAACTTCTGCAATCGCTGGGCCAGGCGCTAAACCACTGCGCCACCTCGATTAGGGTATCAAATGAAAGGCCTTGATAAGCACATTCCAAAATTATAATATATTGTCACTAAAATTTCAGAAAAAAAAATTATCTTTTGAATATGGGTATCAAATGACAGCCCTTGATGAGCACGTCCCAAAAATATGTAATTTGTCACAAAAACTTAAGAAAAAAATATATTTTTTTTAATTTTCGAATATGGGTATCAAATGAAAGGCCTTACTGAGCACATTCCAAAATTATATAATTTGTCACTAAAAATGAACAAAAAAAATATTTTTTTCCATTTTTGAATATGGGTATCAAATAAAAGGCCTTGATGAGCACATTCCAAAATTATATAATTTGTCACTTTTTTTCAACATTGTTGAAAAAAAAGTTTAATTTCCTATTTCCTCTCAATCGAAGTGAAAAGAAGAGTGTATAACTCGTACATAAAATCCATTTTATGCACTTGTTGTACAATCTACTATTTCGTCCATGGTTGTATGTAAGAAAAATTGTAAAACCTACTTAGAGATTACAGTAAAACTTCAATACTGCGTTTGTGACTCATGTCATGAGTTACAATTTAAAAGTATAAATTTATTCTTCATTTTGTTACAAAAGTACCTATAACAAAAGTCATTTTCTTTAGTTTTTTCATGTTGTAAGCTTATTTTGTTTTAATTTTCGCAGGAATGTCCCTGTTCCATAAAAGAAGTGGGACCCTCGATGGTGGGGTCTTGCCCAAGCCAGTTCATGCTGTTCATGACTATTTTAGAAGCTTACATCAACGGGCGATGCGACCTGGCTGACCCATGTCAAAGGTACGAGGACGTTTTACTAAGAATGTAGACCCACTGGTAGTAGGTCACCCCCAAGGAAGGATCTCAAATACCATAGTTTTTGATCTCTACTGAAATAAAACCGGTCAAGAGCGAGTCGGACTCGCGCACCGAGGGTTTCCGTACCATCATAATAAATACACTGCAGAGCTGAAGAATTATAAAATTATTATTGCAGTATTAGGTCAGCACCATCTCTTGGCCGATAGTGGAACTATTTTTTCTTCTTAGGCCAGCGCCATCTCTTGACCGATAGTGGAACTAATTTTTTTTTTTTTAGGTCAGTGTTTAATTTCTAAAAAAGTGTGTTATATTGAGACATCGTTTTATTTTTCCTGTAATCTTTACATAAACTACTATTACATAGAATTGTTTCAGATTTTTCTCTGCAAACTTCGGAGATAAGGGGGGGGGGAACGGTATTTTTTTACATTTTTCATCTCCCCATAAGTCTAAAACTATGAGGCCTAAAATAAAAGAAAAAAATGTTTTAAAATGTGCAAACAGCGCTCTTTCATATGATATCCTACATGCCCTAGTCGCCCCACTTAAAATTTTTAAGACTCCTTTTCAGTCCCTGTTGTAAAAAAATATTTTTTTTTATTTCTTTCTTATTTGCAAAATAGTTGGGCAAACGCCATCTTAAACTATTCCAAATTTCAAGTTGATACCATTAGTAGTTCTCGAGATATCCAGCTGTGACAGACAGACAGACAACATTCGGACAGTGGCGCGTTGGCAGACCCCACATTTCATAAATTGCTGCATCCTGTTTGACCCACGCTTTTATTTCATTTAATTATAAAAAAAAATTGTTTGTTGATAATGCTACTAGTACCAGGGCTCCGTCACTCCGCGCGCGAGTATGAAGCGCTCGGCGTCCTCTGAGAGGACAAATTTCATACATCAGAAAAGATAAGACCTACGCGATAGAAAGAGAGGCAACTACTAAGTGCATGTTTTGGAGCGAAGGGAGCGCAACCCGAATTGCATTTTATTGTGTGGGAGCAAGAGTCGCAATTCATTTGAACAATTTTGCAGAGTGCAACTTCTGTACGCTAGTACTATTATCTATTCTGTGCTAGTACACTTACCTAGGTATTTTATCTTTTTGTGTTAACAGGGTATCCAATGCAGAAAGGTTGGAAGAAAGCTATGATTTCGTGGTCGCAGGCGGCGGTACTGCGGGCTCAGTAATCGCAGCTAGGCTGTCAGAAAATCCGCAGTGGAAGGTACCTACATTTAAGTAGTTATTTAAATTAATTAACAAAAAACTATTTTACTGTAGTTAAGTATTTCCCTGCGTGATCAAATCAGAAACGAAGAGATCCGCAAGAGAACTAAAGTAACCGACATCGCTCGAAGGATTGCTCAGCTGAAGTGGCAATGGGCGGGCCACATAGCGAGAAGAACCGATGGCCGTTGGGGCGGAAAGGTTCTGGAATGGCGACCACGCACCGGACGGCGCTCCGTGGGTAGGCCCCCGACAAGGTGGACCGACGATCTGGTGAAGGTCGCGGGAAGCCGCTGGATGCGGGCAGCGCAGGACCGATCGTCGTGGAGATCCTTAGGGGAGGCCTATACCCAGCAGTGGGTGTCGTGCGGCTGATATGATGAAGTATTTGATTTTGTCCTAAATTGTTTACTGCCCGGTCCGCAACAGCTGCCTGACATATCGGCAAATCTACGAGAAATGCAAAATCTTTAAGTACAAATAAATTATTTTGAAATTATTATTATACGGCCGAAGCGCGGACGGGCCTTTTATTGTCTAATTTCAAAATCTATCGCAATTGCTTTCAGGATGAAACACATTGATGCTTCTTTTTGGCACAAATAAAAACTTACCAAAGAAATGCAGCAATGTGTCGGACCCAACTGTTAAATGAAAGCGATTGCGATAGATTTTTAAATTAGACAATTAGCCCCCCGATCACCCTTGGTCGGATAAATATATCACAGAGTTGGTAATTATTTTTAAAAAGTAGGAAGTACAAGTAGGTAACCAAATGAACGCCACGAATGGAATAAAATTCTTCATAAACATAATTATTGCTAATTTTGCTAACCTCTAGTCTAGCTAGACTAATTTCAGAGGGTGCTCACTCACTCAATGCACACGCACACAAATACATAGCATTGCGAATAAAACTTATTTATTTATTTATATACTCTTTATTGTATACACACAGAACAAACAAGTAACAATACAAACATAAAGGAGACATACAAATACAATACATACAATTATCTGATACCTTTTTTTAATTTTCATCTTAATATGCTAAGAAGCTATTCAAGAAGTCAAGATCTTGACCTTTTCTGCAAGTTAACCTAAACGACAAAGCTAACGCATTAAAGCATTAAGACCTCCCATTCAACATTTTGGTCATCTCGTCAATGTACCGCAAATCCGCACATTGTTCTATATCTATTGTCCTATCTTTGCAGTTTAGATGTCCGATAATCATTCGCTAGAACATCCGCAGTACATTCTTGAGGTGACTATTGGGTCTTGGCGTTGTTGGGTTTTTAACTAAAAGATATATTTTGACGAATAAAAAATTTTATGGGCACCTTTTAACAGGTTTTAGCGGAAAAACATATTAAATAGGTACGTACTTAACGATAATTTTTAGTATCTACCTAATCACCCGCGAGTTCGTGTGAACTTTGTTCCTTACCCCTTAAGTACCTACGAACTTTCTTCCCATAAAGGTAGTTATTCACCCCATTCGTTATAAATTTTCATGACAAATGGACAAATAAACAAACAGACCTCCTCATTTTTTGAAGTCGCTTAATTTAGCTCGAGATAATCGGATGACCAACTTAATAGTACCTACCCATCAAAAATGTACTCAAAAATGTAAATCAACGACAATTAGAATATATTCTATCTTCGATAACCCTCTTCGAAATCGTTCAGGAAGTAAAGTGCTAAATAATTTAAATAATTATACTAGAAAAATTCGACTCGCACCAGATCATATCTCAGATGGTAATCGAATCCGCGACCTTTGGAAGTCCGGTCCAATGCTCTTACCACTGACTAAGGGCGTCGCCAGCCCATGGCCCAGGGGGGGGGGGTAAGTTAATATTTAATATTACAGAGGATGAGAAAAATATGAATTTATTGAAGTTTTGAAATGGGGCGGGATTTATCGGAAAAGCAAGTCAATTGCACGGCCTTAGGACTTTGGTTATTTTGCAGTTGGCTACATTTTTTAACCACTAGGGGGCAACTGCCCCCCCCCTGCCCTGCCCACCCTTGGCGACGCCCTTGCCACTGGCATACCGAGTCACTAGTGGCATCGTCGTCGCTCTAGTATATCATTTAGTATTGTATAAAAATAGCATTGTGAATGCTAAAATCTCAAATTTAAAAAAATATTTGTTTCCGTAGGTGGATATAAATAGAATTGACACAAAACTAAATGACGCTTTTTCATTCGCGAATAAAAACTATATGTTACTCATGTCTGTGAATTAAAAACGGGTAATTTGATGGGACTCCACAAAACCACAAGAGTTTTTGCGATGATGAACGAATACGCAAATATGATGATTTTTTCGCGGAAGTGATGCTGTTTGAGTTATCTACAGTACCTAATGATAAAGGACATCTTATAGGTATAATTAGTCGACAAGAAAAAACATTTGTTCTAAAATATCATAAAAGTTAGATAAGTACGTATCTACCTATGTAAATAAAATGTGCAAAACACGACACTAAGCTTATAATGTGTTTGACAAATAATTGCATTGCATTATTAAATTGGTATGAAACTTCTAAAAGGATTTTAGTGTGATTAAACAGTGAAAGTCAAAATGAGGGAGGAACGGTCTAGCACATCGAAAACATAATACTTATCTCGGTAGAAGGTCTTCGACTTAGGGTTAGAAAAGCAATTTAATGTGTGGCTGTGGATGGCCTTCAAATTGTCTATTCCATGTGTCTTGGTATCATTGTGTTACTCAAGCCATACTCAGTCTCTTATGGAGTGGGAGTCATTAAAGATTAGTTTTGTAACTAAGTATTACTGAAAAGTATCTACTTAAATACTTCATTCCATAGTCATAACTTCATAGTTTTAACTTCCAGGTCCTATTAATAGAAGCAGGTGGAGACGAGCCTACACAGTCATCAGTTCCCGCCTGGGTGACGGCGTACTGGAACAGAGAGGACACCGACTGGATGTACCACACGGAACTGCAGGAGAAGGCATGTCTTCATGAAGGGGGGAAGTGCTCGTGGGCTAGAGCGAAAATGTTAGGTGAGAACTATACTTTTTACAGGGTTATCACCATACTTTAGTCCCCTTATTACACTCAGTTTTCAAGAGAGACAACAAGTCTCCACTATGAGCCATATAATGCCTTCTTTAATGCCGCACCATATATTATCTTCTTTATGACGCACAACACTCAGAAAAAAACCTACGCATCAGCGTTGCTGGCTGGCTATTTGAGATGTGGTAATACACAAACAAACTTTTTAATGGGACCTATTATACTATACCTATAAAATTATTACAGGACATAAGTAATCGTTCAAAACCCATCTTATTTTCGTCAAATGAATGTAATCGCTGACTTTATTGTTGAGCTCTCCGGGCTAAATTTAAAAAAACCCTGCCCTTCCGTTAGAAGTTCTTTATGTGAACTTTTGAAGTACTTTTGAATCGTCTATCCATGAATTTCCATCTATTGTGTTTAGGATTATAAGTAAATGAGTTTCATGCCATCTTCCAGGTGGCTGTTCCGTAATCAACGGCATGATGTACATGAGGGGCCACGGCGCGGACTACGACGGATGGGCCATCAATGGTGCTAAGGGCTGGTCCTGGTTTGACGTCATGCCTTACTTCTTGAAGAGCGAGGACAACAAGGAAATCGGGAACGGCGTCTCTGGACAGTACCACTCTACCGGAGGACCTATTCCTGTGCAGAAGGTAGGGGTTTACTTCAGATGGAGAGCTTTATGATCTAGCCCACTGCAGGACGTTAGGCCTATTATTTGGAAGGATATTGCCATAATTTCTATGCCTGTCAAGGTTGGAGATTGAAGTATTGGATCGTTTTCAGCGGACTGGCAAAAAGTCAACTGTGTTATAGAAATCGGAAATTAGGTAGTACGTTATAATTAATTAGGTAATCAAATCCAATTCTTTTTCCTTCGTTCACAGTTCCCCTATGCGCCCCAATTCGCCCATGATGTGGTGTCAGCAGGTATCGAACTGGGCTACCCACCGACCACCGATTTGAATGGAGAGACCATCACCGGCTTCACAATCGCCCAGACACAAAATGAGTAAGTTTAGTACAGAAAATTACCAAAGCTAGGCAGAGGTTTTTATTATACGACAAACAATAGTAACAAGTTTGAACGGGCAATCATAATCAGCATTATATTTAGTCCCAATAAACACTAATGATTGCTGTCATCAAATGAGATTTAGATCTTTCTTGCTGTGTAGCAAAAAGTCATTACGGAGCCTAACAGCAGTGTTGCTGTTAGGCTCCGTAATGACTTTCTGGTCTATCACTTTGAAGCCATGTTTTCTCATGAGGAATCTTCAATATAAAATTGTTTGCAGCAAAGGTTCACGGTATAGTACCGCGAGAGCCTACTTGCGGCCAGCGTCCCAACGTGAGAATCTGGACGTACTATTGAACGCACACGTGACCAAAGTAATCATCAACCCTGCCTCGAAAAAAGTTACAGGAGTAGAATACATAAAAGACGGACAGGTCGAAACAGTTGGTGTGAAGAAAGAGGTTAGTTTTAATTTCTGAGAAGTAAATGAAAGCGTGATTATACATATTATGGGATTTTAAAAGCAACTTTGCCAAATCTGGGTGACCAAATAATTAGCTATTGATTTTCTATAGGAGAACAGAGAGGTGCTTTAAATATGAACGGAAAAATCCGATGTGTTCTTATGTTATACGCCCTTTCCTTGATGATGCCAATAAAGACAATATGGTACTTAGAAGTACGTAACTCTCTTTTGAAAAAAATAACATGACTTTCATTGCGACTTTAAATTCCTTTAATTCATATTATGGTTCCTCTACAAGTAAAAAAATATATTAATCATAACCATAAACCTTCTTTCTCTAGGCAATAGTCTCCGGAGGCACCATCAACTCCCCCCAAATCCTAATGCTATCAGGAATCGGTCCCAAAGAGACCTTGGACAAGTTCAACATCCCCGTGATCAACAACCTACCTGGAGTAGGCCAGAACCTCCAAAACCACGTTGGTGTGCATCTGAGCTTCGTATTGAAGAAGGAGCCAGACGTACCGGAACTGAACTGGTCGACAGCGATGGACTATATGCTGGACAGAAATGGACCGTTAGCAGCTACTGGTCTTTCACAGGTGATCGTCGAATTTGATGCGAAAATATTTAGCTACTTCCACAAAATAGATAATTACTGCGTCTGCCCGAATGAGTGCAAATATCACTCAATAAAGTTTTTGCGAAATTGTGCGACATCATCCTGTCAAACTAACACAATGGAGTAGGTACACTAAATACAGCTTCAATTCGTACGCGTAGCATGCTCAGTTTTTGAGGACCAGCAAAATATAAAACTTTAGAACGAACCGTGGTTCGTATTAGGTAGAATATTCTTTCATGCAAGTCCGTGTGCACTGCTCTCGTGAACTATGTCTGAAACTGAAAAACAGACGAAATGCTACTGGATTTAGAAAGCTCCAACCTTAAAATCTTCAAGTAAAGTACTTATATCAAATAGGTAGGTACTGAGAGTACTGACATATTAATGATAACTTAACATACAGTTAACAGGAATCGTGAACTCCCGATACGCACCAGCGGGTGGCAGACAACCAGACGTGCAGTTCTTCTTCGGAGGGTACTACGCGTCCTGCAGCACTGGGGAGGTCGCACAGAAAGGAAGCGACGAGGAAGGGGATGAAGGAGAGAAAGAGAAGAGAGAAGTCGAGTGAGTAAAGTACATCATACTACAATTCGATTGGGATTAGAACCAAGTAGCATGCCGTGTGGCATCTAGGCAGAATAGAAACACTATCAGCACCAACTTCTCATTTAAGGGTCTCGTTAAAGGAATCGATAGGTAATGAAATCCAAAATAAACAACTGCGTTGCCATAGTAAGGAACAAAAACGCAGATGACACTTGAGTAGGTTTAAAAGACCGAAGTTTCCTATGACCCGTGAATAAAAACCCTCCCCATCGATTAACTTGGTGCTCTGTAATGGTCTATAGCAACGGTTCTCGAATGGTGTTCCGCGGAACCCTGGGGTTCTGTAAGAGACTCTCAGGGGTTCCGCGAAAATTCAAGAGTTAAATAAATATATTTTTGTTTTAATTATCTTAAAAATTCCTTCCTTGAAAGTCAAATTATACTTAGAATAAATTACAATACGCGAACACCAAGCCAAAAAGCCTCAGTCTACCTATGGTGTGATTTCACGTTAAAAAAACATGTTACAGTCCTCCCAGTTACCTTCTTCCTTGAGCTAGGGTTCCGCCCAAAATGGGCGAACCAAAAAGTGTTCCGTAGCCATAAGAATTCGGCTACTGGTCTATCTCTTCAACAGTTTCCTTTTTTATAACTCATCATGAGCTGATTAAGGATTATGGTGCGTTCCAGGATCTCAGCGATATCCCTGCAGCCCCGCAGCCGTGGCTACGTAACCATCCAGTCAGTGGACCCTCTCCAGCCGCCGATTATGCAGCCCAACTATTTCCTGGATGAACACGAGCTGAATGTCATCGTTGACGCTGCCAAGATCGCCTACAAACTCGCCAACACAACGGTATGTTGACTGTCTCTCGGAGGGAAATTCTTGGAATGTAATTTTTTATAAATTCCGTTAGAGTGAAGAAAATAATCGTGTCATCATCGTCCAGACCAGAGGATCGCGGAACACATTGCCCACAATAAACTTAATATGAAGAATATTAAGTTTATGTCGCCCACATAGATATTTATCGCGTCTCGTAAAAGAACGCTGAACATATGTCGCCCACATAGATATTTATCGCGTCTCGTAAAAGAACGCTGAACAGCATAAGCAAATAATGGACAAATCTATACTGTTTTCTAAAGACATAGGATACATTTTCGCTTAACTTTGAGGCACTTATCAGCGCTCTTTCTACATGACGCGTACATTACGGTAGGCGTAGAGCATAGAGACAGTACACAAAAATATTTTCTAGAAGTTCCTGACGCAGAAAAACAAATGAAAGAAGCGTTTTTAAATACGATCTGAGGGGTTACTCCCGAAACACCATCGAAACACGAACGAGGTTCAGATCGAATTGGTATCGAATAAACGTCAAACAGTACAATGGAAACCATGGCAACCGTATTCAATGTAGGTACCTACCTACTAAAATGAAAGATTTTTGACGTTTATTCGATACCGATGTGAACTCGAGAGTAGGGGGGCTGAGCGCGCGGTGCTCTGTCTTGAATACACGCCCACACCACAGGGTATTTTTTTCTGACACGACTAGTATTTGTGCGAATACTGACAAACTGAACTGAACAAAGAAAGGCAAACAACTATATGATTTACTATTTTCATGCGTTAATAGATTAAAAACAAACGATAAACTTCCAGATAATGCGAGAGAAATACGGCATGACCCCCTCCCTCCACTACGGCGAGGAGTGCGGGGAGAACTCCCGCAGCCCGCCGGACGAGTACTTCCGGTGCCTGGCGATGCAGCACACGGCGCCGGAGAACCACCAAGTGGGGACCTGCAAGATGGGGCCGGATTCAGACCCGATGGCTGTAGTGGATATGCAGCTAAGGGTGCATGGGATCCAAGGTAAAGCTAATGGTTTTCTTTCATCATATCAGCTGCAGCGCACGTCACCCATCGGCGTAGGAAGGTCTAGTAGGAATAGTACCCCAGAAAATCTGATATACTTTTCTTATTTTATTTTATTTTTATTTTATTTGGGACAAAAAACAGTTATACAATGTGTTTTAGTCATACAATTATGCGTTACAGGTGACATCTTATATTATTGTACAACCAACTTCATTATCCACTAGTTACTTAAAAGTATATGTAAATATATGCTGTGCGCTTCAGTAGTGATTAAATCACATAAATTTTATCAATTTTGAATTTCAATTAATTATTTATAATTCTGTAACAAACAAAACAGAATGGAATAAGATTTAGATGTTATTGCGTGAGGGACAATGTGACATTTTTCTTATACAAAGAAGTAGACAACCAGAGTATGTCAACATTGCTTAGATTTTCATTGTAAAATTTTATTATTCTGTACAATGGAGCACGTTTTCCAGCGTTCGTCTTACAATGAGGGAGTGAAAATAAGCGATGCTGATACTTCTGCCGAATTCTTTTAGATTGACTAGGAACTTAATAGTTTAATCTGTTTACCAAATTAGTGCAGTCAAAATTGTTATGGCACAAATTATGCAGAAACATGGAGCTCAGGAGTGACCTTCTAACTTCTAATGTACTAAGTGAAAATTTATGTAATAGGTTCTCATATGAGGCTTTGGAACGATGACATTTAAAATTTACATATCTTAGAAATTTACGTTGAACGGATTCAAGTTGATTATGATATTTGTTATAAAAAGGATTCCATATGACGATACCACATTCAAGCTGATGAATGTGTTGATGAATATGTTATTATCATGTTAATGAGCATTAACATGATAATAACATATCTCTAGATACGCCTATGACGACACCCACTGATATTCATGGGGGGAAAGGGAAAGAGACCATAATCGCCATGCTTGACAGGCAGGTTGGTGATCGCAGGTTTTATGTACCTACGCGATGCATCCATTAAGTAGATGTACAAACAGCTGTCTGTATTATTTCAATCTCTTTTTAATGTCTCAGTAAGTATTTTAGTCTTGCAGCTAGATTTTTGATAATTTTCATTTTTCCAGGTCTGAGGGTGGCGGATGCTTCAATCATGCCAAATATTGTCACCAGTAAGTAAAATCAAGTTATTCACTAACAACGCATTCCAAAAAACCCCTAAATCCTATAGGTAGGTAATATGGTAGATAGGGTATCCTCGCAAACAACCCCGGAAAATTATTATAAACTCTGAAAACTGGTACTTACCTACTTTTTAAAAAAAATATTTAGAAATTTCGAAACAGAAGAAAAATATTTTTTCTCACTTGCTCTGAAATGTTATCATTCAATTTGAAAAAGAAACACATTTCCGTGGTGTTCTGGTTCATCAGTGCGGAAATTAATTTCAATTCTTACTTCCCGCACTTTCTTGACTAGGTATATGCATTTTATGACTTTCTTGACTGTATGCAACAACCACGTGTTTTTAGTAAAAATAATTTTACTTCCGTTTCATGAGTTTCTGGACTACCTATAACCACAACCACACCAGAATGAAAATTAGTAGGAAAACCTGACCAAATCACACATCATAAAATCCCATGATAAACTAACTATCTCTCGTTTTGTATGTACTCAACAGGCAACACGGCCGCGCCCACAGTGATGATAGCAGAGCGGGCGGCGGAGTTCATCACCACCCGCTACCAGCTCGCCAAGAAGCAGCCGCAGCCGGACCTCGGCAATAGGTTCGGCGACGATAACGCCAGCCAGCCCAGTAATGAGGGAGACAGGTACGATACTTTTCTCGTTTACTTGATTAGTGTCAAAATAGGACAGTAAGAGGCAAACATCTTGACACTTTTTCGACGGAGTGGGGATAAGTTCGCGCATGTGCACTTGCGAGCGACCAATAGCGCGCGCCCCTCTCCCGCCGCCCGCGCCCCTCACCGCTACGCATACCCAAAATACGCGTTCTGCGCAATCCCCACCCGGTTACAAGATGCTTGCCTCATACTGTAGGTACACATAACTATTTTTGGCCTTATTTATACTGTATCGTTGAGAATCGAATGCATTCTCAAAATGATTGAAATACAGTTAGCATCAAAATAATCTGAGCATTCAAACCTACCAAAATACCCGAACATCTGTCAAAAATCAACCTTATCTCATGACGTTAAGGTGAACTTTCATTTGATGTCTGATTACAAACGCAAGTGCACCTTAACATCTTGACATAAGGTTGAAATTTTGGCAATAAGTTTTGGTATTTATTTTGGTCGTTTCTTTCTCGATAGATGTTCGTGCTAGCGCTACTGATAATTTTGGCGCCGACCTAAGGCCGATTTCAATAATCTACCTTCAGTAAGAGATACTTGTATGGATCTGTTATTAGGCAACTATTGTTAGGCAACAATAGTTGCCTAATAACAAGGTTGCTAGGCAACAATTCTTTAGTAAGCCCTATATCTTTACTGAGGATAGGTTATTGAAATCGGGCATTAGACATAAATACTTTTATTGTACTTTGGTACTTGACGATCTGTATTAATTCTATTCTAAAACAAACACTGAAAAAGACCATAATGAAAGTAGTGGCGCACACACTTTCCAAACTGTCTTTCTCTTTCTCTAACTTTATTTCTCATTCTCTTATTGAATAGCTTGTATTATATCTATCATTATTTACACAATCACCCAATTTACAGAAAGCAGCATTACACTGACCATCGAAAAGGTCCCCCTTCGTAAACTCACACCCGCAGAAATCCACCGGGGGTAATACACAGACAACATCCAACACAAGTATTATGAACAACAAATCCACTACACATTATGTGCTTGCACGGCATAACGTCACAAAGCTTTTTGAATTGAAATGTAATCAATAAGATCATAATTCAGCGAGCAAATACAACTCTTCTTGGTGCTATTAGCCAATGTCACATTTGCAAAATTGATAATGAACTTCGCTATCGAGAGATGTGGAAAATGTGTGGGTTTGACGTTAGTTTTCGCTAAACCTAAACATCTACGGCCTTATTAATAAACAAAGAGTAAGGCAGAGTTGCACCATAACTTATCTGAGCCAGTGATTAAAAGTGGAACTAAGGTGTTATTACATTATTGTTGCCTAGGTTACGCCATAGACGACAGCGACGCTGTCATCGAGTCAGATATTATTGTATCTGTTAAAGTTATGGTTAAGTCAACATGGTGCAACTCAGCCTCAGCCTAAGGCTGAAGTTCACCAACATTTAAACAGTCGATCAATTTTTAACCGACTATTTTTGACGCTTTTATGTATGGAATAAATGTCAAAAACAGGTGGTTAAAAATTAATCGGCTGTTAAAGTAGTTGGTGAACTTGGGTCTAAGTTACTAAGAGTAAAGTAAACACGTGGTTTAACCAAGGCTTATCAATATTACTCCTTACGTTTGACGTCTCAAAGCGTCATATTCCTAAGCAAACTTTTTGGTTAAACTAGGTGTAAACTTGATCTTCGTTTATTAACAAGGGGGCTAGGGTTGGACTGCAGAAGAGCTTTTTACACACCAAAATTATCTACAAGCCTAGACTTTTATGTGTCCACAAAAGCCTGTCATAGACTACATTCGTTAAACTTTCGAAAACTTCGACTTTGCGCTGCGCTTGCGTTGAAAAGTGGGTTACCAGTTTTTACATTTAAACGTCGAAATGTTGTATCGAGCCTCTATTCTCAAAGTTGCGTGCACGCACAAAATAACCACAGCTTGCTATTTATTCTGCTCACTACACAACATGCACAGAAATATTTTTCCAACTACATCATGTGATGATATTGAAAGTCAATCCTTACGTGGAGTAAGAACCTTCCATCATTTATGCCTGTAGCGATACTGCCCGATCGGCTCGGACCGTTGGCACACCTCCGCCGCGAAACCTACTATTATATATTCTGTGACGGAACCGCTACCACAGAATAGATAATAGTACTAACGTACAGAAGTTGCACTCTGAAAAACCGTTTAAATAAATTGCGACTCTTGCTCCGACACAATAAGGTGCAATTCAGGTCGCACAGCGCTCCCTTCGCTCCAAAACATTCACTTAGTAGTTGCCTCTCTTTCTATCGCGTAGGTCTTATCTTTTCTGATGTATGAAATTTGTCCTCTCAGAGGACGCCGTGTGGTTCAGACTCGCGCGCGGAGTGACAGAGCCCTGCCGCTACGTAGATATGATCGTCGACACGTCAATAGAAGTCAAGGCGGAACCTACTCCGGTTTCGCTAGTATTGTTTCGCGGCGGTGTGCTACAGGCGTTATTATTATTAAAAAAAAACAATCAAAAATATTCAAAAGAAAACGTTATACAGTGGCGGTCACATAAATTAAAGACTAGTCGATTTTCATACAATCGAGGGAACTTTGAAGCCTTGGTTCTCCGCCAAGGATTGACCTAGCTGTGATCTGATGATGGCCATCCAGGGAGTAGATTCAAATCGCTATACACACCAAGCGATATAACGATCAGAGTTTTCAGTTTCATGATTTCCATACATTTGTATGCTAATTTTGCGGATTTTTTAAACATATTCTTATATCTCTTAGAATCTTGATCAGATTAGTTGGGTGTGTATAGCGATTTGAATCTTCTCCATTCACTCCCTGGATGGCCATAATCAGATCACAAAATAGGTCAAGCCTTGGCGGAGAACCAAAGCTTCAAAGCACCATGGGCAACTCCCACTCACGTAGTTTTATAGTTCTTTCTTACTTAAGTTAAGATAAATAACCTTCACTTGTTATAGATAGATCAATGTATAATAAGTTTTTACTTAGACTAGTAGTAATTGAGTTTTTAATAACCGTTCTAAAATATATATACGTACGTAGTAACTGTTGTCATACGTACTCTCATCACACCGCATCGGACAAATCTACGTGATTTTTGGTGCGCGTAACATCAATTGAGTTTTTATTTTTGATAAATAAATTAAAAAAAAACAGCGTCGCTTAACCACTCCTAAGTTTAAGGCGCGATTACATACGCCGATTTAGCATACCAATTTCGGGTTGCCACTCGTACTTGACAATAAAATATTGTATAATAAGTACGATTTTAAAAGTGAATTTACCCTATAACGGAAAGATAAACATTGTATAAGATTGGAGATGAGAATTGAAAATAAAAAAAAACACAATGTTGATCTTTGCGTTATTTGTTTAAATTAATTGTTAAAATTTAACTTATTATACGGGTGGCAACTCTAAATTGGTATGCTAGATTGGAATATGTAATCGCGGCTTTACACGCCGCGCCATCACACATACGGTTAGTTCGTGCAGGGGCGATACGCATACCCTGAGCGAAAGTGGCGCCGCGGTGAATTATATTTAATATTATAATTCTAATACACAATTTAAAAAATGTTTATCGTGGAGATTTTAGGGCCCACAGTCTAGTATTTTTAGACGGTATCGTTACATTCCCTCGTAGTCACTGCTAGAAGTAGATAGCAAAACTGCTAAAAGTGGCCGTTTTTGACACATTTGCTATCTACTTCTACGAATGACTACGAGGGCAGGTAGTGATACCTTCTAAAATACTAGACTATGGGTCTCCACTAAATCTCCACGATAAACATTATTAAAATCTTTTTCTATTAATAACTTATTAAATAAAAACCTCTGAGGGCGCCACTTTCGGTCATACAACCGCCTTAAGCGACGCTGTTGCCCATAGTACCCTCGTTTGTATGAAAATCGACTGGTGTCCTTATATGACCGCCATTCTATTATTTATAACGCGTTATATTTCTCTAACCTCAAATATTTAATTTTTTCGCAGATGGAATTACGACGAATACGGAAGCAACGAGGCCAAGCTAACAGACGGCCAGCGCTGGAAGCCGTGGCACAAGGACTGGCATCTTTGGCACAAGAATAACGACCACAACGTCGACTGGCACACTAAACACAACGCGCCGATCGAGCGCCAGTACTAGTAGATTAAGACTGACTTTTGTATTATAGGGTTAAGTTAAGATACCTTTGCCAATAAAAAAGGGAGTTAAATTGGAGGTTTTCATTATTCAATTAAATTCAATTCACTTTATTGCATTCCACAATGATAACAAGATGGTAGGTAGGTAGAAAGACAAAGTACATTGTAGACCCTGAATAGGGCACAGCAAATTATTTGGAGAGGAGTTGAGAGGACGACTTACTTTTTTTCAATTAAATGACAATACTTAAAATTAAATACTTAATTTAAATTTTTAAATCCTTATCGTTTAAAAAATCTGAAACACTTTAGTAGCATTTTTCCAAGAGCAGTTTTTATAAGTTTTTTAAGTATACAGGGTGACATGGAAATTCGACCTATTCCTTGAAAGGGGTTATACCAGAGGTCATTTGCAACAAATTAAGCCCAGTGAACCAGGGGTCAAAACTGGATGGTTACCGAGCTGTAGCAGTTCTTCGATATTTAAGAAATTTTCCGACTTGTTACCAAAAACCATTAATTATGAATAAACTACTACACTCTAAACATTGAATTGATACTTTTCTGAAAGCTGAAAAATAAGTGATCAATTTAAAAAAAACGTTTGCCCAAAACATACATAATCACAGATATAAAAGGTCCTAAGTAGCAATAACTTTTATTTTCTGATATTTTTCTCGAAAATCGCCGTAAGTTATTGAAAAAAAGTTGTATGAAAGTTGGCGTACAAATTAGTAGAATAACTTACTGGACTCATTAGCTTCCCAAAAAGGTATAAATGTTATTAACTTTCCCAGCTGTTATAAATAAAATCAGCAAAAGGGCGCTCTAGGTCAAACTTTTAATTTTTATTTGTTAATTGAATTCAGCTCTAAAGGTAACAGTGTTACTCTACTTACACTGTAAATAAAAAATAAATGTAAATTGATAAAGTTTAATGCAAAAAAAACAGTAAACAATTACAAATCCTGTTCAAACTGTCTACCATTGTTGCGTATGCAAGCACGGAGCCTACGACGTACTTCGCTCACTGTCGCTCGCGTTGAAATTGAGGTTTTTATTTGTTCGGCAGCTGCCAAAATTCTCTGCCTCAACTCTTCAACGGATGTCGCTGGTTGATTCTCAGGGTACACCAAGTCCTTCATGTGACCCCAGAGATAAATGAAAGAAAGGGCCCACCAGAGAAGATTTTCATTGAATGTTTGGATGGAAATTGTCCATGATAAGGTGATCGGGCCATTCTTCTTGCCCCAAAATTTGAATGGCATATCCTACGAAAACTTTCTAAGATAGGAAGTGTATACGCTTTTGGAAGATGTGCCACTAGCTACCAGAAGAGACATGGTCTACCAGCACGATGGGTGCCCAGCTCACTTTTACCGAGGTGTGCGACAATGGCTGGACGAGAATTATCCGCTGAGGTGGATCGGTCGAGGTGGCCCGACGCCATGGCCGGCGAGAAGTCCAGATTTAACGCCATGCGACTTTTATCTCTGGGGTCACATGAAGGACTTGGTGTACCCTGCGAATCAACCAGCGACATCCGTTGAAGAGTTGAGGCAGAGAATTTTGGCAGCTGCCGAACAAATAAAAACCTCAATTTCAACGCGAGCGACAGTGAGCGAAGTACGTCGTAGGCTCCGTGCTTGCATACGCAACAATGGTAGACAGTTTGAACAGGATTTGTAATTGTTTACTGTTTTTTTTGCATTAAACTTTATCAATTTACATTTATTTTTTATTCACAGTGTAAGTAGAGTAACACTGTTACCTTTAGAGCTGAATTCAATTAACAAATAAAAATTAAAAGTTTGACCTAGAGCGCCCTTTTGCTGATTTTATTTATAACAGCTGGGAAAGTTAATAACATTTATACCTTTTTGGGAAGCTAATGAGTCCAGTAAGTTATTCTACTAATTTGTACGCCAACTTTCATACAACTTTTTTTCAATAACTTACGGCGATTTTCGGGAAAAATATCAGAAAATAAAAGTTTTTGCTACTTAGGACCTTTTATTTCTGTGATTATGAATGTTTTGGGCCAACGTTTTTTTTTAATTGATCACTTATTTTTCAGCTTTCAGAAAAGTATCAATTCAATGTTTAGAGTGTAGTAGTTTATACATAATTAATGGTTTTTGTTAACAAGTCGAAAAATTTCTTAAATATCGAAGAACTGCTACAGCTCGGTAACCATCCAGTTTTGACCCCTGGTTCACTGGGCTTAATTTGTTGCAAATGACCTCTGGTATAACCCCTTTCAAGGAATAGGTCGAATTTCCATGTCACCCTGTATACTGTAACTTTTTTCTTCTGTTAGTTCTTTCGGTAATTTATTGTGTATTTTTACTGACATTTCGAGTGGACTGGATGAGTTCATTCGAAGCCTATGTACTGGTATCATTAACTTGTGGCCGTGTCGTGATGTGTATCGTGATGAGATGTCTTGTCTCTTTGTAAAGTAATTTGGATGTTTTCGTATGAATTTACAAATTTCTAATATATACAAATTTCTTTAAAAAATGGTTTGCAGCTGTCTGTTGGATCAATGTTAACTAAAATTCGAATAAGCTTTTTTTGTGCTGTGAAAACTGTGATTGCATCCGAGCTACACCCCCACAATATGACGCCGTAATTTAACCATGCATGAGCGTATGCGTATTATATCATGCTTTTTAGTTTTTTGTACAAGACAAAGAATGGGATTGAAAATGGCTCCTCACCGCGCTTACCACGAGTGTGACTGAGAGAGCGATAAGTGTGGCGTTTAGTGTGCGAGCGAGAACTGAATATGAACGACGATGTCTAATAATCCCATTCTTTATTTGCATGGGTTGTATATCTTATATTGTGTTAATTTCGAACGCACATGTATTAACGCCATTTACCAAAAACAATTATGTTTACAGTTTAAACTGTAGTTAGTATTTAATTGCGTAATGATCTGAAGGTGTCACTCAAGTGCAATAGATACTCAATAATATTGGGAACAATATTTTCTGACACCTAAGTTTAGATGTGTCACTAATTTGAAATACCCTAATAATAATTATGCATCCCCAAGAAAAATATATGTCATCATATTAATCAAAACTGTCCCTAAGTATAAATCATCGGATTAATGTAAACATGTATCTTAAATAATATTGACTATTGCTGCAATCAACTACTAATTTCAACCTTATGAACATAAAAATAAAAGCTAATTTATATTAGAAAACAATTTATTAAATGCTACACTTAACTTGACAAAATAATAACTACTTCTTCTTCGCATTTCGTTTGTTTTTCGCCTTGGTGTTCACCGGTTCGGTTTCCGGTTCAGACCTAAAACAATTTTTTCCATGATTTAAATAGTGGTCTAATTAAATCAAATAGTGGACTATAACTACTAAACGTGATAATATTAGTACCGCCTATTCATATAACCGCCATACGATTAAACAAATAAATATTAGTACCTACTAGTATATTTTTAGAAGAAAAAGTTCCAGATAAGTATTCGACATCAGTCATTTTTAATGTCCAACTGCTAGGCACAAAGCCTTGCTTATGGGTAGATAAGGAGAATAGAAGAAGAAGAAACAGAGAGAATGGCTGTTTTAGATATTTGATTGAATCAGGCGTCACTTGGCGGAAGTCCCAAACCATTTTGAAAAAAGAAATATAGCTTACTTCCGCAAATAATATGTGCAAGATGCTAGATGATATAAGTGCACAATACCTGCATTTAGCAAGACAGCAACACACCTTGCACCTTCACCAATTAGGCTACTCTACGCGTTTCGCCCCAACCCGGAGCATCCTCAGGAGTTAGATCGTGCGTAAACCAACACCAACATATATTTCTTTTTTCAAAATGGCTTTTTAGCGTTATTTTTCAAACTATCAAGAAAACAGGGTCTTTATCAATCAATCAATCGTACTCTATCACGCTTGTTAAGGCGAGGCAGTTCCCGAAATTTACTCTTTCACTATGTCTTTAGAATAAGGTTGAATATTGCATAGCTTTAATTGACGCTTCGCCAGAAATTTTACGAAATTTAGTACATTTTTATTGATTTCTGAAATACTGGATTATTTATTAAAAATGTACTCGGTTATTGTGTTAGATCAATAAAAAAGCTATCCTTTTTGCATAAAAAATCATATCACTGTCGTTGAAAATAACGAAATCTGACGATTTGAAGTTTATTTTTATGGTGTTATTCAGGATTTATTTACAGAGTAACCATGACATTTTTCAATATTCTGTTCGGTTATTGTGTTTCTTTGTTTCTTTTTCAGTCTACAGTAATTTTTGTAAAGTAGAATTCGCTCAGTCCGGCCAGGTTTCGGATGAGTGACCGTTAAGTCGCATAACAACTGAGCTCTTCCGTGCTTCGGAGGGCACGTTAAACCGTCGGTCCCGGTTGTTGTCATCTGATAAGAGTTGATAAACTCTAACACCAAAGGTGGCCACTATTTCTCATTCGATAAGAAGAAGAATCAATTTGTTAACTTACTCGTCACTAGCATCCGGAGTTTCTGGAATTGTAACATTGCCTTTGGAGATCTGCTTGCTGTCCAATAATTCACTCGAATCATTTAGCAGCGATTGTTCCTGTCATAACAATAATAGAAATTAATTTAAGGAGGTAAGGTGGCATACTGAAACTTTGCGGGTACTGATAAAAGCTAATAAAAGTACAGTAGTAAGTAGCTGATAAAAATAAAAGTACTGATAAAATGCTCCTAGGATTGTTAAAAATCAAAAACAAAGCGACACCTACATTGAACAACTTTGATATGCGACTGGAGTTATATTTACAATATCTACCTACTTTTAGTACATAATTACGTAGATATACATAAATAAAGAGAAGAGAAAGTGTATGTATATAAAATGAAAGTTGAAAGGGAGATATCAGAAAAAAAGTAGTATTAGGTGGGAGAAAGGAAATGCGTTCTGACTTGATCTTTGAAAGATCTCAGGGTACGAGCTTTACGGATGCCCTCTGGAAGTGCGTTCCACAAACGGACAGCATGCACAGAGAATGATTGAATAGGAAAGGAAATCAGTGGAATGACGGGGAATATCGAGGGTGCGATTAGAAGAAGAACGCAGAGTACGCAGTGAAGAAGAGGATCGAAAGTCGAAAGATTCTTTAAGATAAAGTGGTGAAGTTGGAAGGAAAAGGATTGAGTATAGGAGCGTAAGAGTGTGTTAGTCCCTGCGCCGACGGATGGGGAGCCAATTAAGCTTTTGGCGAAAGTGAGATACGTGGTCCAATTTTCGTAAATTGAAAATCAACCATATTTATAGACCGCTCTCAACGTTGAACGCCATCTTGAGATCATACTTGAGATGCTCTGCTTATAGGAACAGCATCTCAGAACTGATCTCAAGCTAGCTCTTAACGCTGAGAGCGGTTTATAAATACAGGCCTTACAATTGTTTACTTACAATTTCCTGATCATAAACGATGGTATGCAGCTGCGTCTCGTCGCCGGAGTCGTCGAACATGGAGTGTGAGCCGGCGCTGCTGCGGTTAGACCCTACCGACGATCTTGTTACTCGCGCGGTTTTAGGCTCTAAGACAAAGGCAATAGAGACGTTATTTACTTGTCAATCATCATATTAGCCACACTACACCCACTGCTGGGTATAGGCCAGTGATCTCCACGACGATCGGTCCTGCGCTGCCCGCATCCAGCAGCGCACCGCGACCTTAACTTGTCAATAAGAGCTCTTATTTAATTACTAAATTTTAGTACAACGATCAAACTTTCGAACGTAGAGTGGTGGGAGCTCGCGCTGCTGCGGTTCGATCTTACCGAAGACCTTGTCACTCGCGCGGTTTTAGGTTCTAAGACAAGGCAATAGAGTCGTTATTCTCTTGTCGGTAAAAGCTCTTAATCTAGTACAACGACCAAACATTCGAGCGTAGAGTGGTGGGAGCCGGCGCTGCTGCAGTTTAATCCTACCGACAATATTGTTACTCACGCGGTTTTAGGTTCTAAGACAAAGACAATAGAGTCGTTATTCTCTTGTCGGTAAGACCTCTTAATCTATACAACGACCAAACATTCGAACGTAGAGTGGTGGGAGCCGGCGCTGCTGCAGTTTAATCCTACCGACAATCTTGTTACTCACGCGGTTTTAGGTTCTAAGACAAAGGCAATAGAGTCGTTATTCTCTTGTCGGTAAGACCTCTTAATCTAATACAACGACCAAACATTCGAACGTAGAGTGGTGGGAGCCGGCGCTGCTGCAGTTTAATCCTACCGACAATGTTGTTACTCACGCGGTTTTAGGTTCTAAGACAAAGGCAATAGAGTCGTTATTCACTTGTAGATAAGAGCCCTTAATCTAGTACAACGACCTCACTGGTAGGCCGACTTTCTTGGATGTTGCCTATCATCCAAATTTTCTCTACGATGCACCGTTTTGGAGATATTGGCGAAAAACCCTAGTCACTAGCTTCCGCCCACGACTTCGTTCACGTGGACCCTAAAGAACCTTTTAATAAAAAGTATCCAATGTTTTAATTCAGGTTATAAACTATCTGTATGCCAATTTTCCAAATCCGTATGAGAATTTTTTAAGCTTTTATTCCGTAGAAGAACACTTCTCCACGACGCGCGACGCACTGTTTTATAGATACTAGCGAAAAAGTAAAAACCCAAAAGTGAGAACTTAAAACCTCCCCCTCCCACTCCCGCTCATCTCCCAAACGAGAGTACTTTTAGTATATTCACACCATAAATACCCTAAACAGGTTTCTGAAGAAATCGCTGAGGTACCCGATCGCACTCTCATTTGACCGGACTATTAGTGATTCGATTCATTCACTTTTTTCTTTCTTTTTCTTTCTATCTAACTAATTGTACCATACTTTCAATTTTTTTATTTTACTCCTCTTGCTCAAAAAGTCCGTCATTGTAACGTACAAGAGTCGAGATAAAATAGCATAATAACCACTAGGGGAAAAAGTTTTTTCTCTTTTAATGTTTGTCTATTACCAATGAGCCTACCAAACGAAAAAGTCTTTATTCATAATCACGAATAAAGACTCGCTCGACTTAATACTGTTTCTCATTCTTATTTTTGAAAATGGAACTAAAAGCATCTCTTCGGTGAAATCATAGACTTATTTATACTCTGTGCACAGAGTGAATCGTAGAATGCGTGATTGTGTTGCTTAGCTTAGAATTTTTCTATAATTACAAACTGATTGAATTGTGTGACTGTAATAGGAAAGAAATAATTTTAATCTTTTGCCGTCAAGCACAAATATTGTACAAAAAGTTTATGCAGTGGAGGATAGAAAAACGAGTGGATTCGTTTACGGAAGTAGGTAGAAACTATTTAATATTGTATTTTATTTTCTTGCAATCGTAGTGAAAAGTATAGTGTAACACACGACGCTAAAACCCATTGTAACTCGGTTTCTATTTATTCCCTCGCTGGAATGCAATGGGTCATTTTAGCGTCTTGTATAACAATCTACTATTTGGGCTAAGATCTAGTTTGAATATACTAACTTTTAGGACTTCTAAAACAAATTACTTATTTATGTTATTTTAAATTAACACTCCAATATACAAGGCTAACCTTCTACTTTCTTCTTAGCTTTCCCCTTCTTATCCTTGCCGGGTCCACTGGAGTCGGAGCTGGACCCTGAAGGTGGACCTCGGGTGGACCTCCTCACTGTCACGTTGGAGCTGTCCAGGTCTTGGAACGGTGGCGGCGGGGAGGCTCGAGTGGACCTTCTTACTGTCACGTTGGAACTGTCCAAGTCTTGGAACGATGGGGGTGAGGAGGACTCGGGAGATGGGGTCTTTTTGGCTTTTGCTGCTTCTGCTCTGGCTTTTTGTGCTGAGAGAAATAAACAAAATGATTTTGAATTGTGCATAAAAGATATTTAATTTAAAATGTAATTAATGGAGAATTTCTGAAAAATATCAAATTGGCTGAATATTTTTCGATAGGTAAGAATAAGCTCTCTTATTGAGCGGCAGCATATTATAAGAAATTTATAATAAAACAAATATGTGGCTCGCCGTACGCACCAGGATAGTATCCGACTTTTTGATCCGGCAACTTTTGAGCCCAGTCGTGTTTGATACGCCCGTCGGACAACATATGAATGAAGATACGTTGATATTGCTCTTAGCACTATTGTTTTGTTTAAGTAAAAAAGACACCTCGACCACAGAATATATAATAGTACTAACGTACAGAAGTCCGACCCCGCGAGGACCATCAAATAATAAGCTACTCTCGCTGCACGGCAATAAAGTACAATTTCAAACTGCACAACGCTGCGTGGATAAAATTATATGCACCTACGAAGAAGAAAGAGAGGCGTCTCTTTCTGTCGCATAGCTCTGTCTCAACCGACACATTTCGGGGTTGCTACTCGCTAGTTACTGATATCATAGAAAACATTCGTTATGCCCATGAATAAACAATGAAATTACTATAATAGGTACCTACTTATAAAATAAAATAAATCTACCTAATAGGTGAGCTGAGCATATTTAAAGAGCATAAATAATAAGTATTTCTAAGTAGTTAGAGAAGCTCGATGGCGCAGTGGTATAGCGCTTGGCCCAACGATTGCGGAGGTTAAGCAACTTTTGCAAGGGTCAGTTATGGGATGGGTGAAAAAAAAAAGTATTTTTTAGCTTTTTTCTTTACTGGTGCCATATTTCGAACTTCAATACAACTAAGTATGTAAATATGTATACAAAAAATACAATAAACTTTGGTAGGTAGGTAGGTACGTTAGTAATTAAGTATCAAAAACGAAGTGCATGCAGTTTCGCATTCGGCGCTTGACTGACTCGTTTCGTTGGTGACGTTCACGCGCTGCGCTCTCGTCGCTTGCACACGCCGCGGCCGCGCGTTTCGGTTGGCGCGTTGATATCCCTCGACAATGGCCCTCTTGGAGTGGGCCGCGAGCAGTAGGCTAATATAAAAGTTTAAGCGCGGAGTTATACCCTCCTGCCTCGACCCTAAAAAGTCATCTCATACAATCTGGATACGACAATGCGACAATAAATTAAATATCCTATTGCTAATACGCTCCCAACCCAGTCTACATAGAAAAAAATCAATTAAAAATGTTAAATAGTTTAGTCATAGGAAATATTTTTCAGTTGCTGTTTTCAGTACAATTTCATGCTATTTAGTTTTTTTAATTTCGTTCCTAGGAATTATTTGATACTTAGTTCAAAAAAATCTATGAACTAATGTCACCAATGTTTTTATTTTATTGTCGTGTTGTCGTCTTCACTTTGTTTACAAATTATTTAATTTTTAGATTTTAGGCATTCATTGTGAATGCCTAAAATCTAAAAATTAATTTTTAACCGACTTCCAAAAAAGGAGGAGGTTCTCTTTTCTTCTCAATATTTTTGTTTTTTTTTTGTGTATGTCCACCGATTACTCAAAAACGGCTGGACCGATTGAAATGATTCAAACGTTATTACATTAAGTAAACTCCTAAGTTGGTCCCATTTTTTAAAATTTGGAAATCGGTTCAGTACTTTTCAAGTAATCTTGAAAAAAGCACGAAAATAGTATGACTTAGTGTAGAATTTGTACTCCAGCCCCACCCGACTTAAATAGACGTATTTTTATTATTACGAATATTATTTCTTGCTTTTTAGAGGTAGGTTTTTTGAAGTCGGTCTGAGCTGCTACGGGCGTGTCGATTTTTACTAGTATTTTTTTCTAATATAATAATTATCTTAAATATCAAATCCAATAAATAGATACCCACATACAATGCAATTAATTTAACAATGGATTACAACTGAAATTACTAACGCTTGCAGTACAAAACGAAGTCATTTAATGTGTTGAAGTGTGCTAAGATTCAACACGATCCGTTCAGTGGTTAAAGTTATGATGAATAGATGAGTCAGTTATTATGACACATTTTAATAAGTATAGAAGATAAAAAAAAGCACTTACCTCTCTCTACGTCTACCAGGGACCTCTGCGATCGACTCCTCTTGATGCCTCCCTTTTCAACATCGTCTTCCGTCGCCTTGCTAGAAGTCTGCGCTTTGGATTTGCCTTTTGATGGCTCGGATGACTGTTTGCTTAGTGACAACTTCTTTTTCTTAGCTATAGACAAAACATTTCTATTATGTTGAATACTTTTTACTCGCATTGACATATACTCATCAACTTTGTCTAGGGATACAGGTGTTATTTTCATACAAACGAGGTAACTTTGAAGCCTTGGTTTTCTGCCAGGGATGTACCGTGCTGTGATCTAATGGTGGCCATCCAGGGAGTGAATGGAGGAGATTCAGATCGCTATACACACCCAACTGATCTAATCAGCATTCTAAAAGATTGATGGGTCAGAGTTCTCAGTTTCAGGATTTCCATACATTTTCGTGCTATTTTCGCGGTTTTTTAAACATGTCCATTAATCTTTTAGAATGCTGGTCCGATCAGTTAGGTGTATATAGCGATCTGAATCTCCTCCATTCACTCCCTGGATAGCCATCATCAGATCACAGCACAGTACATCCCTGGCAGGAAACCAAGGCTTCAAAGTTACCTCGTTAGTATGAAAATAACACCTGTATCCCTAGACAAAGTTGATGTGTGTATTTTGAATGTGTTCTACTAATGAAACAACATTTTTGCCAAAAAAACATGGGTCAAAAAACGACAAAAAAGTTTGGTCCTCCCATACTAACTATAGACAACAACAATCTGTAAAAAAACGCATGAAATTAATGGGGGAGCAAAGAAAGTGTCATTAGTGTTATTGTATGGCAACACTTGACTACTTTTGTATGCAAAACCCACGGGGTTATGCATACAAAGTTGTCAAGTGTATGTTTCTAGTAAAAATAACAAAATAATCGGAACTAACAGTTTTCATGAGTTTCTTAAGACACTTTGTATGAGTCAGAAAAAAATAAAAAATATACGTTTTTCTTTGGCAAAAATGTTTAGTTTAATTAGTAGAGAACACTCACCTTAAGAGATAAACGACTATAAAATAACCGTGTTAGTTACCTTTAGTAGTTTTAGCCTTCTTAACCGGAGATACACCACTGCTAGAGTCTGACTGTGGTTCGGTAGGGGTAGGGTTGTCAGCGACCGAAGATGGCTTGTCCGATTTAGGGCTGCTACAATCGCCGCCTACTAAATTCTCTATAAAACAAATAAGACAGCTTTTTATTTACTTTCTTTATAATTGTCTTTCTATCCTATAATATGTAAAAAGTTATAAGCGATAAGACTCTAAGATAAAATAAATCAGGGTGACATTATTGCAGTATTACATTAGGACTAGTTTTCTTTTTTTTTATCGGTCATTGTTATCGAACTCAGTTTTGGTTTAACGCGAATATGACATTGAACTTCTTTGTGTGACTAAAGTGAAATGCCTTTCATCTTCCTTTTACTTTTCGTTAAGAGGCCGTCCACGTTTTACCGCTCTCGCTCGCACTTTCCATGTTTTCTCAAGATTTATTAAATCTGAGTGCGCAACTAAAAAATGTGTTTCGAAATATAAGATTACGGACATTTTAACATATATTTCAGTTACGTGTTGCTGAAGTACAAAAAGTTGTCATTTTTAACAGTTCTAAGAATCTTTGATAAAAAAAATGAAATGCGCGAGCGAGAGAGCGGTCTCATAAATAAAAAAATCAACAGAAATTACCTTCCGAGATCCTAGTGACGATTGCCGACGGAGATGTCTCGTCTATCTCAACTTCCTCCTCCACAGTTTCATTGATAACGACGTGAGTGCTTCGCGCCAGAGGTTGAGCTATAATCATTGAACATTCTTAGAATACTAAACAGTAGTTTACAATTTATATAATTTTAAAACTACATAGTGTGAATTTCATTACATACTCTAGTAATCTATAGTTCCATAAAATAAAATGAAAGTTAGTAATCGACCTTTTAGATACTACGTACAAACAATTCCAATACGATATACAGGGTGTCCCAAATTTTTGTCACATGGAGGGAAAGTACCTTAAATATTGAAGATAGGAAATTTTACTAAAAGAAGACTTCGTTTTGTTTTACAAAATAATGCGAACTGCATTCAAAGATTTTTTTTAAAATCGCATTCATTCCCATACAAATTGACACAATACTTAAAAATAAAAATTGTTTTTTTTTTCTAATTTGGTGCGTTCGATTCCTGGCATGCGATGTTTTAAAAAATTTTGAGCAGTTCCTATTATTTTAAAAATCAAAATGAAGTCTTCTTTCAGTAAAATTCCCTATCTTCAATATTTAAGGTACTTTCCCTCCGTGTGGCAAAGTTTTGGGACACCCTGTATATGTATTTCAACAAATGATTAAAACGATAATTCGAATTCAAACGCTATCAAAATGTTAACACTAATTTAATTTTAACTATCAATACTGGAAAATCGACAATGGTTAGTACATGCGCAACGAAACAAACTTTGCTAGCGCAATCTTGACAGACTCCGAACGATAAAATAATCGTGGTTCATAAGCTATGCTGACTGTGATATAATTAGAATCATGGTGTGAAAACAAAACAATACATGAATTGCTAATTATTATTTAAACTGTGGACATACGTAACGTCATTCTGAAACATCCGCTTGATGGTTTACTGAACCGATAGTCGGAGAAACCACCTGATTATAAAGAAAATACGATGATGTCGAGTCAGTTTTTCTAAATTTTTCAAAATGGCGGAGATATGGGGAATATTCATATTTTAGCCATTTCGAAAAATTATCAAGTCTTACAAACGAGCCAAACGGGCGAGGTCTACAACTCTAGAGCCACTAGTATAATTTATCCAACAAGAATTTAATGAGTTTTGGGCTTTCAAGGTTTAAAATAAAAGTATTTTCTCAATTAATTACATACCTAACTCTTCGATCAGATAACCTGACCTACCTCTTCACAGTGGCGCCCTCACCTTAATTAAATTGATTTCTCACTAAGTACATACTGTATGGTGAGGAGCTCGGTGGCGCAGTGGTTTAGCGCCTGGCCCAGCGATTGCGGAAGTTAAGCAACGTTCGCATGGGTCGGTCAAAGGATGGGTGACCAAAAATTTATTTTCTCGAGCTCCTCCGTGCTCCGGAAGGCACGTTAAGCCGTTGGTCCCGGCTGCATTTGCAATCGTTAACACCCACCAATCCGCATTTGGGCCCGCGTGGTGGGTTATTGCCCGTCCTCCTTACCACTCATAAGGAAGGCCTGTGCCCCAGCAGTGGGGACATCAAAAATGTCTGATGGACATACTGTATTAAAATTTTAAACGTTGTTTATATAAGCTAAGTTTTTATAGTTTATTTACAAACAATAACCTCAGTAAAATATAGTTTCTTGTAGCAGTAGTAGGCAAAAGAGCAAAAAGTGACCACTTTTGCCTACTACTACTACGAACTATATTTTAGAGTTTATTATTTGTTAATTAACTATAGAAATTTAGCTTCAATCGCATCGTTTGAATTTTCGATACATTATGTACTTAGCGAGCAATAGATTTAATTATGATGAGGGCGCCACTTGAGGATACTAATCACCTTAAGCTAAAATTAGTATTCAAGCATAGCAAAGTTGTTTGGTTTTTTTACGATAGATTACACCTTAGAAAAGGACATAGGGTAATAAACAATATTTAAGTGCAATACTTACGCAGTGACGTAGTTGTGCGTCCCGTCACTTGTGCTAATGTATCTTCACTTTGAATTGTTCCTTCAGTAATACCTGATGACAATCATTATTTTATTACTTTCATTAATAGAGAGAAAGAAAAATTATGACCCCGCCTTATTATTAACATTATTTTGTAAATAAATTGATTAGGTACTGATTTTCTTTGAAAAAATATTATTAGAAATCGAGCCCGACATAGCGATCACAATGAAAATACTCTATACATATGATATGTAAGTATGTATTATAAAAACTGTAAATTGTACATGTATGTGCGCGCATCACAAAACGCAAAAACCGCTGAACAGATTTCGATAGGCTTTTTTTTATTTAAACTATATTGTTAAAATTACAGCAAATGGCGGACTTAATGCCATAGGGCATTCTCTAACAGTCAACCGGTAAGGTTGTTAGAATTATAATTATGTGTCGGCAACAAAGCAAAAATCTATGTTTAAAAATGTAAACTAATAAAATTAGTAAATTAATAAAATTAAATAAAAAAATATTTTCACGGCTTTGTAGGTCCAACTTTAAAATCTTAGCCATGTTTTATCTAATTCGGGTGGGTAGAACCAGTGAGACAGCTTGAACTCTCCATAGAACTAACTTTCATACACTAAGGAGGTTATTTAAACTGGTCGCCTTATTTTTCTATTGACCACTCGGACGAAGTCGCGGGCGAAAGCTAGTTAGAGATAGTTACGTTTCTACATTTACCTGTGTTCGACATCTTGTTGACACTGGTATGCTCCATGGCTTCCAAAGCTCCTAAATAGCGTGTAAGATTCCTGCACGATTGCTTGTCGGGTAATTTCTATGATCAAAAAAATAAATCAAAATTTAAATTGAAAAATCATAATTGATGTCTTTGCGATAAATAGGGTGATACATAAATGTGGTGTTTACAAAATTAGAAAAAAGTATGGTATTTTATTACCTCTGGATTTAACAAAACAAACTATGGTTGAAATATAAAAAAAACTATATTATTAATCTAATGTTATTGTAGTATTTTTTCAAATTGGTTTACCAACTAAAGTATTTTAATTTATATTTTGCCATATTTATAGTTAGTTCGACAACTTTATTTCACGAGTAACTAAGATAAAATCTGAATAACTTTTTTAAAGTAACATGAGGTTAAATCACATAAAAAGTTGGCTTTTCGATCTACCACAGTAAATCAATCATGATATCTTCTTGACTTGTAAGATTTATCTAACACATTGATGACGTTAGAACCTTATTTTTCAGTTTCATGAGCATTATACATCTTTAAAGATTGAAAAAAAAAACTTATAATATTAAATGATATACTAGAAAAAAATACCTGGCAAGCGTCCCTGAGCATGACGGCGAGTTCTGCCGCCACATGAGCAGCTCGCGGCGGCGACAGCAGCGCCAGCATGCGGCAAACCAAGCCAACGCACGCCGCCGTCGGCCGCCGCACTATGTACGCGCACAGACACATCGCCATCGCGCCTTGACTGTCTGTCAGCTGTCACACGAGATAACATGGATATACTACGTCACAGTATCTACAACAAACCGAGCCAACGCACGCCGCCGTCGGCCGCCGCACTATGTACGCGCACAGATACTTCGCTCCTTGACTGACTGTCAGCTGTCACACGAGATAACATCGATATACTACGTCACAGTATCTACAACAAACCGAGCCAACGCACGCCGCCGTCGGCCGCCGCACTATGTACGCGCACAGATACATCGCTCCTTGACTGACTGTCAGCTGTCACACGAGATAACATCGATATACTACGTCACAGTATCTATTACAAACCGAGCCAACGCACGCCGCCGTCGGCCGCCGCACTATGTACGCGCACAGACACATCGCCATCGCGCCTTGACTGTCTGTCAGCTGTCACACGAGATAACATCGATATACTACGTCACAGTATCTACAACAAACCGAGCCAACGCACGCCGCCGTCGGCCGCCGCACTATGTACGCGCACAGATACATCGCTCCTTGACTGACTGTCAGCTGTCACACGAGATACCATCGATATACTACGTCACACTATCTACAACAAACCGAGCCAACGCACGCCGCCGTCGGCCGCCGCACTATGTACGCGCACAGATACATCGCTCCTTGACTGACTGTCAGCTGTCACACGAGATACCATCGATATACTACGTCACAGTATCTACAACAAACCGAGCCAACGCACGCCGCCGTCGGCCGCCGCACTATGTACGCGCACAGACACATCGCCATCGCGCCTTGACTGTCTGTCAGCTGTCACACGAGATACCATCGATATACTACGTCACAGTATCTACAACAAACCGAGCCAACGCACGCCGCAGTCGGCCGCCGCACTATGTACGCGCACAGACACATCGCCATCGCGCCTTGACTGTCTATTAGCTGTCACACGAGATAACATCGGAATACTACGTCACAGTATCTACAACAAACCAAGCCAACGCACGCCGCCGTCGGCCGCCGCACTATGTACGCGCACAGACATATCGCCATCGCGCCTTGACTGTCTGTCAACAGTCACACGAGATAACATCGATATACTACGTCACAGTATCTACAACAAACCGAGCCAACGCACGCCGCCGTCGGCCGCCGCACTATGTACGCGCACAGACACATCGCCATCGCGAATTGACTGTCTGTCAGCTGTCACACGAGATAACATCGATATACTACGTCACAGTATCTACAACAAACCGAGCCAACGCACGCCGCCGTCGGCCGCCGCACTATGTACGCGCACAGACACATCGCCATCGCGCCTTGACTGTCTGTCAGCTGTCACACGAGATAACATCGATATACTACGCCACAGTATCTACAACAAACCGAGCCAACGCACGCCGTCGTCGGCCGCCGCACTATGTACGCGCACAGACACATCGCCATCGCGCCTTGACTGTCTGTCAGCTGTCACACGTGATAACATCGATATACTACGTCACAGTATCTACAACAAACCAAGTATTTATAACAACTTTTAGTTTAGTGTAGTTACCGCCAGACTCTGTGCCAAATCGCATACAAAATTGCCTACTACAGTCGCTATCGAGTAAACGCAACTGTGCTAAGTCATAACATAACTCATAATACAGGCACTGAACAGGAATATAAAGCTTACTTCAACAATAGGCTATTATACACCATGTAAGATAAAGTATAAAAATGCATATTTAAGATAGATTTCATTAATAGTAAACGAGAAACGTCGATATTTATTCATAAAAATGGAAAATAAATTTTAGAATTCAATTTTAAAAATCGACTTTTTTAATCTATTCATCAAATGTTCAAAACGCCATTCGACATTTTGGATTGCGATGTGACGTCACTCTGATAGTAAACAAACATGACAGCTCTCTTCAAGTCTCTTCGTATTCGTATTGTTTACTAACGGAGTGACGTCACAAGCCCAAACAAAATGGTGGCTAGTGTTTTTGCGCGAAAATTCAAAATCAAAAATTAAAATCGTGTTTTAGGGCATTTAATGGTTTTATAAAATTAAAATAAAAATTCTACTGGTTTATTACTACCTCAGGATTAATTTAAAGCAGTTTTAAAAAAATGGTGTAATTCCCTATTAAGTATGAATTAATCCAAAGACAAAAGCAAGAGTATCTATGTCAACATAATAATAACAGCTTTTAATCCAAAGACAAAAAGCAAGAGTAATTTATGCTCACCTCATGGTTGACCCTGGTGAGAGAGACGATGAACCTCACGACAGCTTCTTGGTCTATCTCGGCCAGCGGGGAGCTGGACGGTGCATTTGCAAGAGTACGTAGCGTAGGTATCGTGGCTTTCTGTAAAACGTATTTTTTTGTGATAACTTGAGATCGGATATTCTGATGCATATTTATTACATAACGGGTGTAACAAGACACTCAACGAAGCCAAGTCCACGCATTCGGGCCATCATCAGGATCATTTTTGTCTTTTAGACAATACCTGGGAAACCAATAGCTACGAAGATATTGAAGGTCAAAGTCAATTTTTTTTTAAATTTTTATGTTATCTTATTTTATTTGTTATTTCCTATTTTTTTTTCTATAGAAACCATTTTGCATTGACGAGCACCAGAACAGTACATAATGTTTGATGAAAAAAAAACTTACCTGTATTTGCTCCTGCGCGCCATCTACATTTGCTGGGAATGTTTGGAAGAACACTCCGATAATTTGTCTCAGCATATCCTCTTCCACTAAAATGCAGAATACCATGATACAGTGTAAAAAGAGAACTGCCATATGATTTGTGCCTGACTATACCGTTTTTGTCATTTTGACGTAACTGTTACGTCATAGATCAGCCGCAAGATTACGTATCTTTGTTGCTAACAATTCTCGATTGAAATCGATTGAAACCGCAGTTACATTGCTGCTTTAATTAAGATAGTTCTCATATTGGTTCTTAATAAAGCAGCAATGTAACTACGAGAGTTGATTGCAACAAAGTTACATAATCAGCCCCCTATAATCGGATGCATATTTACCTAAAGTCAATTGTTTTCTAACACATTATGGAAACGGCTTCTTAAAATATTTAAAATTCTTAAAATGTCATGAGGTTTAATAGGCCTTGTTACAAAGTAATAAGATTGTGTTTGCTTCTTCAAAAATCACTGACAATAAAAGTAGGGAAAAGCAAACTAATTAAGTTTGTCACAGCCAACTGGAATTTGTGTCAAATCGGGTTTGTTTATTTATTTACATCTCACAGAGTATACTCTAAAATTCATTACTCCAAGTTTTTTTTTATAAAAAAGTGCTTTCTATAATACCCAACATCTGAACATCAGGTAAATAAGTATGCAGCCGAATATCCGATATTGAATTTTTAGATTTTAGCACTCACAATGCTATTTTTATATATTAATTATTAAGTTACTTAATATAGTGCATTGGGCCGGAATCCTAAGGGTGCGGGTTTGGGTCCCGTCTGAGCTGCTACGGGTGAGTCGATTTTTTCTAGTATTTTTTCAATTATATTCAGTAACCGAATATCCGATCTCTAGTCATTCTAGAGCGACTATCTTGACTTGATAGATATCAAAATACTAGAGTCGCACTATAATGACGAAACAGTGTCGTCAACATAACAAAAACGGTAATCAAGTACCGTCCGTGCTTCGGAAGGCACGTTAAGCCGTTGGTCCCGGCTGCATTTGCAGTCGTTAACACCCATCAATCATTGGGCATTGGGCCCGCGTGGTGGGTTATGGTCCGTCCTCCTTACCACCCATAAGGAAGGCATGTGCCCAAGCAGTGGGGACATCAAAAATGGCTGATGGACAATCAAGTACAAATCCAATAGCAGTTCTTTTTCCGCACCGACTCTAACTGTTACATTTTCAAAATTGAGTAAGAAAAAAATATCATTTCACCAAAATCAGAATTGAATAATAGATGACAAGCATTTACCGTAAAATCAACCTTAAATCTAAAGCATAAAAGTAGACATACCTGTAGCAGGGTTGAACCAAAGCAGTAGTAAGCGACTGATAATCGCCGGCGACTCCAAATGGCCGAGGTAAAGTAGTCTGCATAGACCTTCCACGATTATGAGTCGGTATGTCGCACACTACGGAATAATTATGTTACAAATTGAAGATAAGGGTCTCTGCCCAAAATACTGCACCATACCATGACCGTGCTAGGAACGAGTCTGGCAAAAAAATATATATTTGTATTGAAAAGTGTCATACTATTCCCACTAGACCGTTTCTTCACCGACCATGCACTTGTCATTATTTTCATTACAAAGTTTTTTTTTTTTTTTTGCCTGATACGTTCCTAGCACGGTCATGGTATGGTACGGTGTAGTGGGCAGAGACCTTATTTTTTAATAACTTAGGACTGTATTTATAAACCGCCTGTCTTGAGATCATACCTGAGATCCTTTGTTCCCTCTATACCAGATTTCCAAAATACCAGATGACCATAAAGCTGTTCCTATAAGAAGAGCATCTCAAGTATGATCTAAAGATAGCTCTTAACGTTGAGAGCGGTTTATAAATACGGGCCTTAGAGCCGCCAGTTTCACAGATAATGAATAACACTTTCTTTTGGTTTTATTATAAAATGGAAATAACAATATTTCTATGAAATTATCTGTTAATAATTTAAATGGCACTTATTACCTGTGAAAAACCTGCAGTTCTTTTCAAAGAAAATGTTTCAAAATTATTATTGTAAAGCAAATACAGTAATTTCTTAATGTTAACATGCAGTTGCAAAGCTACCGAAACGTCAGGAAAAATAAAAATCACACTAAATACTAACTAATCACTATAGTACTTTGAATAAAACTTCGCTAGTATATGTTAAGTGTTTTATTTCAAAAGTAGGTAGTTGATAATTGTAATGGCACAGAATAGATAATAATACTTGCGTACAGAAGTTGCACTCCGCAAAATCGTTTAAATAAATTGCAACTCTTGCTCCGACACAATAAAATGCAATTCAGGTCGCACAGCGCTCTCTTCGCTCCAAAAAATCCACTTAGTCGTTACCTCTCTTTCTATCGCGTAGGTCTTATCTTTTCTAATGTATGAAATTTGTCCTCTCAGAGGACGCCGAGCGCTTCAGACTCGCGCGCGGAGTGACATAGCCCTGGTTATGGTCACACTTACTGTACTATCCATAATTTTCAAAAGCAGCTCTATAACAGTGCTGTGGGCAGGAGTCAGCGATATCACCGATTCAGATATACTTCCTGCCAAGAAAAACAAAACTTATCAAACATATATAACAAGAGAACGGGAAAAGTCATAGCCAATAACTATAATATTATGTACGACTTTTAAAAGTGGCTTATATCGCAGAATTAATTTGTTATTCTCATACCGTCTTCTTCGGTTGCATCTAAAGAGTGATAAGTGCTTCTCTTTCTAGCAGTTTTGGAGTCGTCCCGTTGCGTGTCGTCTGTCGCTACGTCCTCGAACACTCTCGCGCCGTGCACGCACAGGAGATCCACTATGGCTTTGAGAACTGTCGTTACTATAGGCTCGTTGGATGTGTCTATTAGCTACGAAAGATACATAATTATTCTACTTTTTATACTCCAAATTTTAAGGATGTGTTCAGTCAATGAAACTGAACAACGTTCTCTAAGAAACATAGGGTCAAATATGTAAAAAAAAATGATTTTCCATACAAATCAAAGAGATCACGTGATTAGTTTAGTAAGAGATGACCAAAATTTTGTTGCGTATTTCGACACATGTTACATGAAGAAAGTTGTTCAGTTTCATGGACTGAACACATCATTAAAATTTGAAGAGTGAAAAAAATGCAGCCTTTACTATATATTGAAAGGGTATAAATAAAGGATAAAATAAAAATCCTAAAAAAATTGTGACGTGGAAACGTAGTTTTTAATTCATTATGCTCTGCCTTTCTATTGTCTTATTTTAAAATCTATCGCAATCGCTTTCAGGATGAAATGAAACACATTGATGCTTCTTTTTGGCACAAATAAAAACTCACCAAAGAAATGCAGCAATGTGTCGGATCCAACTGTCAAATGAAAGCGATTGCGATTGATTTTTAAATTAGACAATAAGCCCAGATTACACTGGTTACAATTGTTGCAAAAAAAATTGGCAATGTTTAAGAACTGAAATATGTCACAAATAGTCAAGTCACAATACATTAAAACAAATTTGATATTATTTCAACCACATTATTATACTTACATTTGCAAAGAAAAAGGCCTTGTTTTCTTTAGCGAATTCTTTATCCAACATACCAAAGAGAGCTACTGTTTCTAAAGCATTTTGTAGTATTTCTGGATTTTGGAATATGTCCACCTGCAAGTACATTAAACAATAAGCGACTTTATTACTAATAAGAAAGCCTATTTCTCACAAAAAATTTGAATCTTAGTCATAAAAAATAAAATAAATTGTTAACTTGTGCTTTTGTCAGAAAGGTATAGCCCGCGTATAGGTAAATGCATCATTATTAACCATAGAAATCTTGATGTGATTTATTTTTGCTATTAGTGTGTTTTCACCGAGTCATTTTCCTGTCCACTTTCGTTTTCATCTTTAATTCGTTTTTTGAAAAGATGGGGCATGCGCTATTGCATGCCTCAGATGAAAGCGCAAGGCAAAAGTGAAAGCGACTGAGTAAAGACAGAGCCTATGAGGACCTTAATTACTCACGAGTTTATTTAAAAGTTCATAGATAAACAATATAACATTTACAGATTTTCGAATACCATTTCCATTTACAAATCCCCACATAATAGGCTTCTTTATAAGCCTAGTCGTAGTCCGTAGTTGCATTATCCATAAGATTTTTAGTACAAACATTTTTTTTATAAAAAAAAAACAATTAAGAATTATCAGATTTTAGCATTCACAATGCTATTTTTATATATTAAGTCACTTAATATAATTGAAAATAACAACAATAATAAAATAACTAACCTCCAAATCGTTGAATATCATCTGCAGCATCGGCGTGACACTCTTCAGTTGGGGGGTGTCGAGCGCGCAGTTCAATATCGTCAGACATTTGTTCAACGTAACCGCGTCTGACACTTTCTCTCTTATTGTCTAAGAAAAAAATTATAAACAATAATTACACGACAATAAAAAAATCTTGCTTGTCCTTTTTGACAGCTATCTTTTTTATTTTATTTATTTATTCAATCTTTATTGCTAATTTACAAAGGTGGGGACAGGGACAGTGTCGGAAACTACAGACCAATATCAGTCTTGACTGTAATATCCAAAATATTAGAAAAAGCATTAAATATTAGACTTATAAAATACCTCCAGCACAAACACATAATCGCCGATAATCAGTTCGGGTTTGTGGGAAGCAGGTCCACCGATGATGCTACTCTGCTTCTCACAGACACGATTGCTCAACATCTTGATAGTGGATTGAAGGTCATAGGAGTGTTTCTAGATTTGTCAAAGGCTTTCGACACTGTCCCGATCCATCTTCTGCTCTGTCGCTTGGAGTCAATTGGAATACGCGGGCCTGCACTGGAAATCTTTAGTAGCTACCTTACTAATCGCACTCAATGCGTAAAAATTGGAGCGTATAGCAGTAAAGACATGAACTTGCTTTTTGGCGTACCACAAGGTAGCGTGCTAGGACCAACCTTATTTTTAGCGTACATCAACAGCCTGTGCAAAAAATCTTTACCCTACTGCAAAACGGTCACATATGCTGATGACACGGCTTTGATAGTTCACGGCAAAGACTGGAATGAAGCTCAAAGTCGCACTGAAATAGTTCTTAGAGAAGTAATGCAATGGTTAAACTTTAGCTTGCTAACCTTGAACATAGCTAAGACCAAGTACATTACTTTTTCACTTCGTTCTGATACACAACCACCAGATTGTTTTCGTATTCGTGCTCACTCATGCAGTCAAGATGGTGGGTGTGGATGTCCTGATATTGATAGAGTCCCTAATATAAAATATCTAGGTCTTACTATTGATAGGTTTATGACTTGGTCGGAACATATTAAAAATTTAACTAAGCGTATGAGGAAACTTATACCTGTTTTTCGAAAATTAAGGAACTCAGCTGACCCAGAAACACTGTTATGCGTTTACTATGCTCTTGCTCAGAGTCTAATCCAATATTGCATAACTACATGGGGTGGTGTTGGAATCTCTACTTTACTCCCTTTAGAACGTGCACAAAGGGCTATACTTAAAGTCATGCTTGGTAAACCGAGAAGATACAGCACAGATCTTCTTTACAGTGAATGTCCAGTCCTAACGGTAAGAAAGCTCTTTATTATGAATGTAATCTTAAGAAAACATAAAGATATAAATCTTGCTTGTTTGCCAAAGCGCAAGAATAAGGGAGTTTGTCCAATACAGTCACACAGAACAGCAGTAGCCAAACGACAATTCTATGCTTGTAGTTCCCATATCTACAATGTGGCAAATAAGGTTAATAACATGGTATTATTGTCATCTTATAAATGTAAGCAAATAATACGTCAATGGTTACTTAACCTAAACTATAAAGAAACAGAAGAAATTCTACTTAAGTAACACACATACAATAACACAAATACACACACACACATATACACACACACACACGCGCACGCGCGCGCGCACACTCACAAACACACATTTTGTGGCTTTTATTAGTGAATACTTGTAATACTGGTAACAGATGACGATTTGTTGTATTATATTTTACTTTTGTTATTTTTTAAGGTTTTTTTTCTCTAAATGTAATAGATAGTCCTTGACCCAGGGCGGGTGGGAGACGCTGACAGCTGTGACACAGTTCATACTAGTATGGTTGTCAACGTTAACCTCTAAATAGTTATACAATCTATTTTTATGTTCCATCTTATATATAAGAGGATATTTGTAACTTTTAATTTGAAATAAATATAAATTATTAAATTATTATTAAATTATTAATTATTATTATTAATTATTATTAAAATTATAAAAATACAGCAAATAGCGGACTTTATATTTTATCTGTCAAATTGATAAATAATGATTTTTTAATAAGTGATTTTTGCACGCTGTGCAATAATTTCAATTAAATAAATTTAATCTTGAGTGCGAAAACTTTAATGATCAAAATTAATTAGAAATTTTTTGAGTTTTGTATAACTCGATGTGCTGCTGACTGTACTTAAAAATTATTATATTATTAAAAAGTTGAGTGAACCTTGTTTACTAAGGGCGGATTCGACCAAACTTCAATATAAACGGGAATAACTATACCAAGAATACATATTATACTCCACGATTTTTTTCTCAAGTAAAAATATGGTAATTTTTCTATGCAATCCAAAGATAAGTTACTCTTTCCTTCATTAGTGAGTGAATATGTAAATGAAGGTATTATCCGGCTAATTGTCATTGTTCTATAAACGAACTATTTAAAAGGCAAAGTCTTGTCAACTCTATTTTGTCGCCTTGTACGTATTTGTAGCGGTGAAAGTCAAATGTCAAACAAATGTCACTGACGTAATATGGCACGCGGACGCCATTAAAATACTCGCGGATTAACTCTGTTATTTCCCCGAAATTGTGGTATAGTGACTATAGGCTTGTTTCCATTAAGAATAAATATAATGGATAGGGGTTTATAATGATTAATTATATTATGGAGAAAATAAAAAACAATTTTAATTATTAAAAGCGTTAAAGATTAATAATATTTTTAAAAAATAAATTTCGTAAAATGAAACCTTTAGTCACGTGACAGTGAACACCAATCAGAAAGCGTTACGTCACGCCGTGCGAAACTCCAATCTTGTCTTTGACGTTTCGAGTATCACTACCGGAGGCGCGTTCCAAACCTACACTCCGAGTGCAACCTAACCACAACCGAACGCAAGTTTTAGCCACTTTTTCCGTATTTCTCCATTGTTTGGAACATATGTAAATAACTGGTTTGGCGTTTTTATAGTCGTGCTATCACACTGGGGCTCTATACAGTACTATAATATGAGAAATTCATTTTTAAACGATAAAAACTAGCTATAACGTACGAAGACACGATCGCTCTTTTGTTTGTTTTGCACGGCGTGACGGCATTCAAGACGCCATGACAGTCTTGTGCGTTTTGGAACCAAATTAAAATTGTTTTTTTAAAACGCGAAATTTATAATGTAAACGCTCGATTAAAAATAAATAAACCTTTTTTTTCGATAAAATGCCTAATAAGCTAAAATATTAAGCAGTTATTGAAATTTTGTCAACTAGCCTATTCCTGAATAGGCAAAATACTCTGAGAATAGTGCGTAGCAGTGGCGAAGGGTCCATACAAGCCGATTCCCACCGGCTTACCTTTTAGAAATCCCTCCCCACCAATTCACTATGCAGATCATAACATTTTACTAGTACAGCTTACCTTTGCCATAATTTCACCTCTCGCCACTGGTGCGTAATGAAACGTAATTTAGATTTACTCTCGAATAACTGGTCATTTTATCTAAGAATAACATTTATTCTCACTTGGTCGAATCCGCCCTAAATAGGATAATTACGAAAAAAAAACTGACTATAAAATGTTTTAACTACAATACCTACTTATTGTAGGTATTGTATTTTAAAATAAAACTTAGTGTACACTTACTGGTATTGGCGCAGGAGGCGGTGCGGGTTGTACGTTTAACTCTTCCAGTTTCTTTTGAATGTCTGCCACCTAAATAATAAAATAAGTGGGTAATTATAATTAAGGAATAATATTGCTAGAAAAATAAATATGATAAATAGAGATGGGCGGTGGGTAAATACCCGATGGGTATTTACCGGGTAAATACCCAATTTGGGTATATACCGGGTATTTACCGGGTAAATACCCAAAAGCATGGGTAAAAACAATAAGCACGATGTGGTTTAGTAGTATTTTTTCTTTTCGTCTTTCTTTTTATCAATTTAAGTTTAGTTTTATGTTTAGGTGCAAAAAAATTATATTATCTTGATTATTGACTAAACTAGTGAGATGATTTTCATTTCCGACTATTTGGTTAGTTGTGTTCTATAACAAAAATAAATTAAAAAATAATAATTTAGTGAATTACTTTACTACATAATTTAAAAAAATGGATATTGTACTGGTAGTTACGAACAGTCATAAATAATTATAGCGGTATTGTTGTTAATCAGTCTTTTCAAAATATGCCCTACCCTAACCGCTCGGTTGCCCCGGGCGCCCGTCGTAATCACTCGAGCTTTGCCCGTCAATTTTCCACCCTTGCCGGCCCCTCGCCACCGGGCAGCTCGATTCCCGTTAAAGCGTTCATTGCGACTTAACTCGATATGTTACACTATCAAGTGTTGTGTTTTTATGATAAGTAGGTATACAGCTATAGAATGCAGTTAGTGGGGCCGGAAATCGATAAAATTGTGCGCATCGTGATGAAAGATGATGAATTTTTACCATGCTTAGGGGACACCACTGTGATTATTTTTAGGTGTGGAGGCTATCTGGATTTGACCCCTAACGTACTTTAGAGGTCAAATTCGATATAGAGGACGTTTTATTCCGTATTATTCCGTTTTATGTCTTTTTACGAAGCTAATACCCTTCCTATTTAGCTGAAAACTGACATATGCAAACACATCTACATATCACCCCCTTTCCAATGACACCTCAATCATCAAAATCGGTTCAGTAGTTTAGGCAGCAAAAGTGATATTTTTACATTTGAGAGATATTCAAATGAGTACTGAATTGTACTGATTACTGGTTGTTGAAAGAAAAAAGTACAAATATCGACATAAAAAAATATGATTAGAAAGCCACATTAATACAGATTTAAAAAATATAAGTTAAATTGGAACAGTTTGATAAAAAAAAGCGTTTAAAAATATTATACACAGTGCGGTAATTACATAAAAAAATCTTAAAAATGCGTTCTGTTAAAGGCCGGTGCAGTTATCTCTGTGATACCAGCACCAAATTTTTATATGTTGTTTAACATTTTGTTATTGTTTGTAAAGGTACTTGAAAATTATATTATTTCAAATCTGCATTAAATTGAATTTATCAACATATTTTTTGTTTGCACTAAAATTATCAGTTTATTATTTACGGTAATTTAAAATAAAATAAAAAATTAAAGTTTTTAAAAATTGAATTTCCATATTATAATTTAATATATTTTCGTAACTGTACTACTCAGCCTATGTTTTGTATTATAACATTATAGAACACTTAATTCCCTTTAATCGGACAACGGATTCATAGAATCATAATTATCATCATAATTATTATATTATTTTGATGACGTCATATCTCCGGAACAAAACACTTCACAGGCGGTCTCCCGACGGTTTTTAAGAGAAAATAAAATGTTAAACAACATATAAAAATTTAGTGCTGGTATCACAGAGATAACTGTAACGGCCTTTAATAAAACGCATTTTTAAGATTTTTTTATGTATTGCCGCGCTGTGTATAATATTTTTAACCGACTTCCAAAAAAGGAGGAGGTTCTATGTTCGTCTGTATATTTGTTTTGTTTATGTTTTTTTGTGTATGTCCACCGATTACTCGAAGACGGCTGGACCGATTGAAATTATTCAAACGTTATTACATTAGGTACACTCCCAAGTTGGTCCCATTTTTTAAAATTTGGAAATATGTTCAGTACTTTTCAAGTAATTTTGAAAAAGCACGAAAATAGTATGATTTTGTGTGAATTACCTCGAGTATTGGTCGTATTACTTCTTTGTTTATGAACTGAATAAGATAATTATTTTTTTGTTGGAAGAGGGATATCTTAAGTGTAGTTTTTTAACCGACTTAAAAAAGGAGGTTCTCAGTTTGACCCGTATTTAAGTATGTTTCTCCGCGATTTTCTTTCGTTTGGCTGAGCCGATTTTTCTACATATATAATATACCTTACCTACAAGGTGTACCTACACTAAAAATAAAATAATAAAAAATTGTTTAAAAGAAAACAAAAAACCGACTTCAAAAAACTTACCTCTAAAAAGCAAGAAATAATATTCGTAATAATGAAAATACGTCTATTGAAGTCGGGTGGGGCTTTTAGAATAAAAAAAAAGGAATTTGTACTCCAGCCCCACCTGACTTCAATAGACGTATTTTTATTATTACGAATATTATTTCTTGCTTTTTAGAGGTAGGTTTTTTGAAGTCGTTTTTTTGTTTTCTTTTTTAAACGTATTTTTTATGACACTGTTCCAATTAAACTTATATTTTTTTAAATCTGTATTAATGTGGCTTTCTAATCATATTTTTTTAAAGCCGATATCTGTACTCGTCTCAAATTTATCGTTACTGGAAAATATTTTTTTGTTAATACATTTTCGATTTTTGGGGTTCGGAATTACGGTTATTTATTTTCTAGTATGTAAAGGTTTGTTTTTTATTTCAGAAATCTATTGGCCGTCTTTTATTTATCCGAAAATGATACCACACTTGCCCTAGTAGCTGTAAATTTGCAGTTATTACGACAAACATCATGCGCGTCGAAATGATAAGTCCGTGATGAACAATTTGACCTCTATAATCTGTTAGGGGTCAAATCCAGCTTGCATCCACATCTTAAAACGATCACTGTAGTGTAACTTACGAATGGTAAAAGAATCATGCTTTCATCACAATGTGCACAATTTTAATGAAAATAAGCGATTTCCGGCTCCACTACGTCTTTTGATTTTCAAAACGCGATTCCGGTAAAGTATTACGATGAGGTAAACATTGAGATGGCGCGTTTTAGAGCGCACTTTTATTAAAAAATTCGTACCATAAATTAAAGCGATGACCTATGGTTTTTTATTTTAAAATACGTCAATAAGATAATAAAGATTATGTTAAAAAATAAAAACATACACTTGTCTATACAAAATACTAAAATCACTCAAAACACAGAAAACACAATAAACTTTTCGACAGACCACCACGTTCAATACGAATTGTCATTTTTTTCTCTCTCAGAGACCTAATGCTTGTTTATGGATTGTACAGCTAGCAAATTTCACAGAATAACGAGACAAACGTTCAGAAATGTCCCTAAGAGTAAAAGAGATATTATAAGTATAATTCAATAAATCGAGGCCTCTCTCACGCGCTAGCCCATGTCAACCAGTAGTTGACACGGGCATTTCAGGTAGGTACTCAAACTCGTGTCAACTAATGGTTGACATGGGCAAACTAATCGCATTACAGAGTAAAAAAGTCGTTGGACCTGTTTTTAGCAAACATGCCAGATGCTCTACACCTCTATGACAGATCAAGCAACATTTAAATAGTATAAGAGACTAATAAGAGACTTAAAAAATAGTTGGAAAGTAAATACCCACCCTTTGGGTATTTACCTGGGTAAATACCTTGATTTTGGGTACGTTGGGTATTTACCCGGTATTTACCGGGTAGAATCCCATCTCTAATGATAAATGAGTGATACCAGAATAAGTTTGGATAAGTGTTCCAGTCTTTCAAAATTATGACGCGTTTAGGTTGCCGAATTACATTACTTAATTAATTAATTATCAAAAAAGATATTAATCTTGAAAAACCCAAAAAAATGCCATTGTTTAGACATCCAGCAATCAAAGGAGTCGTTCTTTCCTGGGTTCACTTTTTTAAAATTTTCCTACACCCATAATATTTTTTTTCTCGTAGATTTCTTTCGTGGGACAAGGTTTCCAAAAAGAAAAAAATATTAATGCCTGCAAACATAAATAAAAAATATTTAAAACTCGAATAATGGTGATCTTCATCGTGTATTTCTTAATGTTTTCGCTTTAAAATTAAAGTGTCTTCCTATTAATTTAACTCTCCCAAGTATATCAATAAATTCTAATGCTTGTTACAAGTTTTTACTGTTGATTTAATCCTGAAAATCTATTTTGTGCGGCTGCCGGCTGTTAAGGGATATTCCTTTGCATTTTTATTTCTATTAAAATGACTACATTGGCTGTTGATATGTCATTTGTCATTTTATTTGACATCTGACAGCATCAATGCGACATAGGACAGTAAAAAATCGATGTTGCCATGGTAGAAAAACGTTTTGGGTGGCTGTTTTATTAACTTTAACTATCCGACTTTAAAAATAAATAAAAAATGTTTGCCGGTTTAAAAAAAAATATTTATACATGGACAGATTCCTTATTTTGTTCTCTTTCCATAAAATATAATTTTATGACCGTAGGCCACGGGTTACCCAAATGGGCCCAGCCCCCATACAAAAATGGAACAACTCCTTTGACAAGATTATATAAAAATGCAAAACATAAAAACACAGCCAAAGCATTTCTTTATTTTTTGATGAAAAAAGTATTCTAATCGGTCTAAATTTGGAGGAGGAAAGAGGGGTCTACGAAACGTAAATTTTGCCAACTTTCTATAGGAAGTTTTCAATTCTATCGACCGTGGTGTTTCCTGTTAAGCCCCTAATTTAATGTTAGTACTTACCTTTGCTTTGCATTCAGCAGCGAGGGAGTAATTCTGATCCTTCACAGCTTCCTCTTGAGCTTCTATGGCCACGTTCAGCGAGACACGCAAACGGGCCCTCTGTAACAAGCAGGGAATGATAACGTTATTTTTAAATGGAACGTTATTTCTTACATTTTTTACCGTTAATTTTAACATTATGTCAATAAATGACGTTACTTTAGATAACGTTACATTGAAATTAACGTTATTTCTGTAAATAACGTTAATTTTAACGTTATTTTTTACTTTTTGTTACCGTTACTTTAAAATTAACGTTATTCCAATTAATAACGTTAATTTTTTACCTTTAATTTTACCGGTACAATAGTACCGGTAAAGTTTAACTCTATATTTAACGGTAATTTTACCGGTACAATATTTTTAACGTTATCTTTACCGGTAAATTTACCGATAAAATGTTTTAACGGTATTTTTAACGTTATTTTTTTAACGGTATTTCAATCCCTGGTAACAAGTGTACAAGATATACCTAAATGAATGTATGTGGGAATTTTTCACTGGGGTACCTGCCGGATTATTCTGGATTAATTTAAACCTAGCCCCTTTTAACCGCCTCTGTGGTCTAGTGGTTCGCCCACCCGTATAAAACGCAGGCGTTTAGTCGCATAATGCCTAATTCGCGAAATGGCACCCGAGTCTGGAAAGGACTAATTCGCGAATGGACTAATTCTTAAAAAGACTAATTCGCGAAATGGCTAATTCTGAAAAGGGCTAATTCGCGAAAAGGCTAATTCGTGAAATGGCTAATTCTGAAAAGGGCTAATTCGTGAAATGGGTAATTCCTAAAAAGACTAATTCGCGAAACGGCTAATTCTGGAATTGACTAATTCGTGAAATGGGTAATTCTTAAAAAGACTAATTCGCGAAATGGCAAATTCTGAAAAGGACTAATTCGTGAAATGGGTAATTTTTAAAAAGACTAATTCGCGAAATGGCTAATTCTGAAAAGGACTAATTCGAATAAAAACTCCAGTGGAATCTTATTGTCATATGTGTAGTCTATTTTGGTACCTGCATTTTGACCTCAGCGCTGTCCACGGGCGGCGGCGGCTGACACGGCTCTACTTCAGGCGGGTCCCGGAGCGCTGATAACACGGGTATGTATTACAATTTCCAAGTTGAAAAGAACGAATTTTACAAGACCTATGGACGAAAGACCGAAAATTAAAAGGTCAAATGGTTGTATGGCCGTACGTTTTAAATCACGAAAGGACATTTTACCTAAAAGACTAAATCCCGAAACTTAAAAAACCGAAGGTTAATGAGGATCAACACGACAATTGAATATATCAATTTTGTATATCACATCAAATACAATATCAATATCTGAGTGAATCTCTGTTTAAATTTCTCAAATCCATCAAGAAATGACAAAATGATTAAAGATTTAAAAAGTGAGTTTAAAAAACACGGCCGGCCCTTGCGGATCATGCGATGACGTCACGTGCCACGATCGCCCGAACAAACATCTGCCGCGCCGCTGAGCGGCGCACGTGTCACGTCATCAGCCAATCGTGAATTGGGGAGCGTATTTGAAAATGCGACACGAAAATCGCTCTATCTTCGTCATTTTTGGTCCAATTTCAATAATTCTATCACTGAAATAATTTATTTTGATGTGACTGAAACTCTACATATTTAACTAAAAACCTCGTTGATCCTCATTGAGGGTTACACGTCAGTAGGTCGGTTCTGGTTGTTGGTCGCAATGGAACCTAAACTCCTCCTCGCTTGTCGTCGCACTTAATCCTTCAGCTGGCGTCAAGCGCTCTTTTCAACTGATTTTCGTTCGACATTTGACTCGATCTCAATCATTTGCCCCAGATATATATGCGGGATTTCAATCTATCACTTATTTAATAAATCGATCTTTCAAGTTTCGGTCTATCGAATATCGACATTTAAGAGGCCGTAGCGATTTTGCCGCTGACTGCAGCTCTCTCGCTCGCACATTTTATGTTTTCTCAACATCTCATAAAACTGAGTGCGTAATTGAAAAATGTGTCTCGTCCACTTTTCGCAATAAAAGATTACAGACATTTTAAAATATATTTTAGTTTTTTGTTGCTAAAGTACGAAAAGTTATAGTTTCTAACAGTTATTTGAACTGACAAAAATCATAACTTTTTGTACTTCAGCAACTCGAAACTGAAATATATTGCGAAAAGTGGCTGAGACACATTTTTCAATTACGCACTCAGATTAAGGAAATCTTGAGAAAACATGAAATGTGCGAGCGAGAGAGCTGCAGTCAGCGGCAAAATAGCTACGGGCTTTTCGGTATTTTGAAAATAGGTGTTTATTATATATTTCGGTCGTATGTGTTATGAATTTTCGGCATTTTAATACATACCCGATAACACGCCGCTGATCACTTCCATGCGGGGCGATATCTCTGGTACTACCAGCTCTAGGGCCGATACGAATGCGCGGATCACGTCTGCATTTAGGGGGCCGTAGTCACCTAAACATTACCTCATTTTTAATCGTTTATCATCACGTAATAAATTATTTAGTTAGGGCAAGAATCCACTTTTATTAGGCAGAGAAAACATCTTAAATCAATACTGACATTTCACGATAACTTGGTAAATCCTACTTATATAATATTATAAATGTGAAAGTTTGTGGGTTTGGTTGTTTGTTCCTCAATCACGCAAAAACTACTAAACGAATTTGGTCGGAATTTGGCACACAGATAGTAGATAGCCTAGATTAAAACATAGAATACTTTTAATACCGGTATTCCCACGGGAACAGGAACCACGCGGGTGAAACCGCGGGCGGCCGCTAGTAAAAAAAAATATAGCTTAACTTATGCCGTTATTATTTTTTAGTAACCTTTCTTATAAATTAAATATCTAAAAACCATTAGTAGCATCTGCAATAAAATGTCATTCTTCGTAACTATAATATAACCATTGAATTTCTAGATTTTAGGCAGTCACAATGCAATTTTTATATTATTTGAAAAAATATTAGAAAAAATCGACTCACCCGTAACACCTCAGACGGGACGTATTGACTTATTATCATTATCATTACATTTAAATTTACATTGAAACCTTACTTTATTTTACTGGATCGACTACTACAATATTAAATCCCTTATTTCTAAGAATAACATTAGATATATAACATACGCGTACGAACATACGCGCGAAGATCATTCGCGTTGTATTAGGAGTTAAGGACACACATTTCTTGTCATCGCGCGAACACGCGATGGTCGCGTCGCTTACTCGCGCGATTATCGCGTTCTATTTCGACGATCTCTTATAGTTCACAATCAAACATCACTCACCAGAAGTGCGTCAGTAATCAAAGTTTGCAGTGAAGTTCGTCCAGTAGGATCTGTACACTCGTAGCATGCTGGCCAACTCGTGTAACACATACTGCCTCGTACTGAATCCTAACGGATCGTCTACTACAATATATCCCTTATTTCTATAACATTAAAGTTCATAATCATACTTCACTTACCAGTAAGTGCGTCAGTAATCAAAGTCTGCTGTGAAGTTCGCCCAGTGGGATCTGTCGCGTCGTACACTTTCAAAATACTTCCTAACTACAATATGGCTCTAATTTTTCTTGTATCAAAGTCCAAAATCAAACTTCCCTTACCAGTAAGTGCGTCAGTAATCAAAGTCTGCAGTGAAGTTCGTCCAGTAGGATCTGTCGCGTCGTATACTCGCAGCATGCTGGCCAACTCAGGTAAATCATACTGCCTCGTACTGAATCCTACTGGATCGTCTACTACAACATCTCCCTTATTTCTATTAAAATTAAAGTTCACAATCAAACTTCCCTTACCAGTAAGTGCGTCAGTAATCAAAGTCTGCAGTGAAGTTCGCCCAGTAGGATCTGTCGCGTCGTATACTCGCAGCATGCTGGCCAACTCGTGTAAAACATACTGCCTCGTACTGAATCCTACTGGATCGTCGCTTTCGGAGGGGCATGGGGATTCTACGATACTGGGAAAAGAATAAGAAATGAATATCGATGATATCAGTGTCAAATATTTTAGGAAATAATAGGGATGTTGACTAATAAATAAAATAACGAAAAACTAATAAAAGTCGTAAACATATTAAACTTTTAGAGTAGCTTGTATACCTCTTGGTTTTATATATTGCATATTATTTGTTTTATGACCCTTCAAAGTTGGGTGGACAAGTCCATTTAAAAAGTTTAAAATTTATTAAAATAAATGATACCTTTAATTAGTCCGTAAAATGTATAGCAAATTTGTCGAAGAAACCATTTTGATAAACACAATATTTAATATAGCTGCTGAACAAATTTCCTATGCGTTGCATACAAACTTGCAAGGCGTGACGTCATAACGTGGAAGCCATTAGTATGGAGCGTTTTTGATCGAGTCCATTTGTGTGCATTTCACACTGTGATATCTCGGGCAGTTTTCATGCTAGCGAATTAATTCTTTTAACAATGTTTCTTTTTTTGAGAGGTAATTTATGTAACATAAAATAAAAAAAAAATTAATATCCCTATTAGGCAGTCATCATAGTTTAACGCCATTTTGTTTCGACAACACAAATTGCTATCATGAAAATACGTCGATTTGTACAGCAAGTGCTCTGAAGATAGCCACTTCAGTTGTACATTTTTTAATTAATCTCATTGTACAATGGTTTCATATTCGATTGCCAGAAGTGAAGTATAATACTGTACTCAAGTCGGTATTAGGACTTATTTTAAGACTGAATAACTAGTTAATAAAACGAACATCAAAATTTCAAAAAACACTTCACAGTGTAGACAAAGCTTTTGTTTAACCAAAGTTGTGCCTAGTGATGAATAGGCAAAGGACCGGGTTTAAACCCGACCACTGGGTTTAAACCCAATATAACCCACATAGTATGTTATAGAAACTTTCCAGATTATTTTTTTTCCTATTAAATGTCAAATGTGATGTTGCTATGGAAAAAAAATCTTGCTAAATCAATAATTACACAAAAATATTCAAAGGCCACCGGACGGCGCTCCGTGGGTAGGCCCCCGACAAGGTGGACCGACGATCTGGTGAAGGTCGCGGGAAGCCGCTGGATGCGGACAGCGCAGGACCGATCGTCGTGGAGATCCTTAGGGGAGGCCTATACCCAGCAGTGGGTGTCGTGCGGCTGATATGATGATGATGATTCAAAGGCCAAAACATCTCTTATTTTTAAATATTTTATTTATTTCAACATAATGGTCTATGGGCGTTAACGGGGTTCAACCCAGCAATCGAGTCAAAATCGGCGGGCTGATTATCTAACTAGAAACCACCTAGCGACCGGTCTCATATGACAGATGAATGTGATACATTGCTTCTTCTTTTTGAGGTAAAAAAAACATACCAAAGAAAAGTAGCAATATATGCCAAATGAAACCAGTCGCTAAATAGTTTCCATTTAGATAATCAGCCTGCGGGTCCTTTGCCCATCTCTAGTTGTGCCGCAACTTCCTGGAAACAAAACTAAAAAAACATACTTACGCCCTTATATACCCCGTCAGCACCACCAAATCTGGCAGCACCGTCTCCAGCGTCTCATCATCGTCGATCCTCTGCAGGTGTTCCGCCAGGTGGCGCCAGTACCAAGCCGACTCTTTGTTCAGTTTCTCTGCGGGGATCAGTCGTAAAGTCTTGTCTGTGGGCAGCCATTCTAGGAGCTCTGAGATTGGGAGGCGTCTGTGAAAAACGAGCTTCTGTTCATACAAATTATTTACTATCAAAATTACAGGTAGGTAATGAAACTAGCGCCGCCACTAGATTTATTTTTATTACTCGTAAACCAAGTCAATATTTAAAAAAAGCTCATGTAATAATCTCTTAAATTGTCTCTAATATTTTTCGAATAACTCTTAAACAGTTTTCATTCTTTCTGTAAGTTTTAAAATCCAATTTAACTCAAAGTGGCCACTTGTGGCTTTATTATTTTTCTCATTATTAATTTAATTATTCTTCATTTTGTATAATTTTGCATGCTGTATATTCAGCGAAACATGTTGGCCATATTAAATATTATTGAAATAAATGATTATTATTATTATTATTATATTATTATAACGACAACTTTGTAACCATGTTCCTAGCAAAATAAAATTATTCTTATTCTAGCTTAACTTATAATATATCTAGGCGCAACAAACACTTATAGGTAAATACAGCTTTATTGTTATATTTATATTGTTGTAATAAAAATATCTTACTTGAACAGCGACTCAAGTAGTTTCCCCGCAACATACTGCGAGTCCTTCGCGTCGTGCGCGTTGTCCAATCGTATGGCCTTCAGCAAATCCACTATGTTGCCTTGGAATGTACTCAACCAACCGGGTATGAGGATCTCTTCTACGACGCGACGAACGCGCGCACTGCGTTCTGTTAGGCCAACCTAGGGGGGTGTTACCACAGAATATTAAAAAAGTACAGTACTAAACGTACAGAAGCACAGAATATATAATAGTACTAACGTACAGAAGTCGGTCCCCGCGAGGACCATCAAATAATAAGCTACTCTCGCTGCACGGCAATAAAGTACAATTTCAAACTGCACAACGCTGCGTGGATAAAATTATATGCACCTACGAAGAAGAAAGAGAGGCGTCTCTTTCTGTCGCATAGCTCTGTCTCAACCGACACATTTCGGGGTTGCTACTCGCTAGTTACTGATATCATAGAAAACATTCGTTATGCCCATGAATAAACAATGAAATTACTAAAAGGTACCTACTTATAATATAAAATAAATCTACCTAATAGGTGAGCTGAGCATATTTAAAGAGCATAAATAATAAGTATTTCTAAGTAGTTAGAGAAGCTCGATGGCGCAGTGGTATAGCGCCTGGCCCAACGATTGCGGAGGCTAAGCAACTTTTGCAAGGGTCGGTTATGGGATGGGTGAAAAAAAATAGTATTTTTTAGCTTTTTTTCTTTACTGGTGCCATATTTCGAACTTCGATACAACTAAGTATGTAAATATGTATACAAAAAATACAATAAACTTTGGTAGATAGGTAGGTACGTTAGTACCTAATTAAGTATCAAAAACGAAGTGCATGCAGTTTCGCATTCGGCGCTTAAGTGACTGGTTTCGTTGGTGACGTTCACGCGCTGCGCTCTCGTCGCTTGCACACGCCGCGCGTTTCGGTCGGCGCAGTGATATCCCTCGACAATGGCCCTCTTGGAGTGGGCCGCGAGCAGTAGGCTAATATAAAAGTTTAAGCGCGGAGTGACAGCCCATCCGCGCGATGACAATCAAATATTAAGTAACTCTCGCTGCACGGCAATAAAGTACAATTTCAAATTGCTCAGCGCTGCGAGCCTATTATTATAAGCATCCCCGAAGAGCATTTCTTTCTGTATGTATGGGTACACTGTGAGACCGCACCGCAGCGCAAATTCGCGAATGATTTATTGTAGGTTTTAAGTAGGTAAACAATGAGGATTAACACGACAATTGAATATATCAATTTTGTATATCACATCGAATACAATATCAATATCTGAGTAAATCTCTGTTCAAATTTCTCAAATCCATCAAGAAATGACATATTATTATTAATTATTTAAAAAGTGAGTTTAAAAAACACGGCCGGCCCTTGCGGATCATGCGATGACGTCACGTGCCACGATCGCCCGAACTAACACCTGCCGCGCCGCTGAGCGGCGCACGCGTGTCACGTCATCAGCCAATCGTGAATTGGGGAGCGTTTTTGAGAATGCGACACGAAAATCGCTCTATCTTCGTCATTTTTGGTCCAATTTCAATAATTTTTTCACTGAAATAATTTATTTTGATACGACTGAAACTCTACATATTTAACTAAAAACCTCGTTGATCCTCAGTGTAGAATGTAGTTGTATAGTTAAAAAGATACATCCTGAAATATGTGGTCTCTCAGTTATCAGTTTCTCACAAAGCATCTTCTACATTTGGGAAAATATTAAGTTTAAGCAAGATCTTTGCTAGTGGATGGTATAATGGCACCTCCATTCGTTTACTGTTCGGTTGAGAACGCTTATTTTACAACCTTGCTGTTTTTCTGACGGACAGATGCTTGCAGTGCATGAGTAAGCTCTAATCTATGTCGGCCCGCGGCGCGATCCCGCTTAACGCAGCGGACGGCCTTAAAAGTTAGGTGGCTACACGGTCCACTTGCTAATGGGCCCTGCCTGCCTAGCATGACCGATTTATATCGCGTGATATAGCATTTTATCGACACTGAACTGTCAAATTCCTTTGTCTTTTTGACAGTTAAACGTGATAAAACGCTATATCACGCGATATAAATCGGTCATGCTAGGCAGGTTGGGGGGACTTGTCAGGTTTATGAATTGCTATAGTTACATCTCTTTCTCGCTGTATAGCAAATAAAAGAGACGCATTGATAGCCATTCAGAAAACTGGCAGGATTTAAGAGGCTGTAACACGGGGGCAGGGACCAGTGGCCATTTTTTTTTTTTTAATTTATTTATTTCTTTACAATAAAAGTGTTTTACAAAAATAACAACTGCCAAACTGCTCAGCAGTTTGTCGGCAGTAATAGTTCTCGCCTTAGTTTTAACTTATAATCTAATTATGTACTAGATACTTACTATAAACTTATTTTTTAACATTGATTATATTAAATCTAATTGTGGAGCCGGCATTGATAACAGCGCAAATACATTTTCAATAAACAATCTAACCTTTTCTTAAACCCGAAACACAATTATGACGTTAAAATAGCAGACTTGGACCCCTTACCGTAATGATTATAATAATTGCCATATCTTACCTTGAGAGTGAGTACTCTCTGCCGGACTCTCAGCTGCGTAACGTTGACCCCGGCTATGTACAGGAAGGCCGCGCGCCGCACGGCCTCGTCCACGTCGCACAAACGCTCTAACACGTACGGGACATTGCGGGTACACTTCGCTATGGACATCACTACCGCTCTGGAATGTGGTACATGTCAACAAGTCAATAATAACACCTTATCTAAATAACAACCTCCGTGATAGAGTGGTTTCTACACCAGTTTTCAAGTTGTCGCCTCTCATCTCATCTCTGAGGTCCCGGGTTCGTTCCCCGGTTAGAGATGGGCAAAGGACCCGACTGGTGGGTTTAAACCCAGTTAACGCCCATAGACCATTTTGTTGAACAAAAAAATCCTTAGAAATAAGAGATGTTTCGTTCTTTGAATATTTTTCTGTATTGATTTAAGAAGAAATTGTTTCCATTTCATAGCAACGTCACATTTGACATAATCAATAGAAATAAAAAGCTCTTAAAAGTTTATATGGGTTTTCATTAGGTTTAAACCCAGTGGTCGGGTTTAAAGCAAGTCTTTTGCCCATCTCTATTCACAATACGCCTCGTGAGAAAAAAGAACTGACTAAACCACCCGACCCTAGCTAAATCCAAAAGGGAACTGACAAAGCACAAAAAAAAGAACAATCATAAAACAAGTCTACCTTCTCACTGAGGAGCTTGGATCACAGCTCATGTGGAATCTGTACGCCCTCGTGACCTCATCATCCTGCTCCATTGGATTCTGCAACCGTTGCAATGCTAAAGCAGCACGACAACGGACCGCACCGCGGGTGTCTTGCAAGCGTTGCATCTGTGGAGATTATTATAGGTAATACAAATAATTTTGATTCAATGTTACAGTAGCTTTTTTATTTGCTTAGAGTTTTACCATTAATCTACAATGTGGTTCAGCTATCACTTGTCAGTTTTACGACAAGCGAAATAGATGCGGAACAGCCAGTTCTAAGATATTACACATACTTAGATTTAACTATGATGCATTAGCATGATGATGATGCAGAGACATCTTTCACGCGCGACCGTTGTTGGCAAACTTCCGCCGCGAAAATAATGAAACCGCTACATAAAGGTATGATTCCGATCTTGGCAGCAAGCAGCAGTGCTGCCGCAGCACTGCGCTCCAAATTGAACCGTAAAGTTATGAGTAAAAGGCTTAATTTGAAGTGAGCCGAAAAGTGTCGCGACCGCACAGCTGCCGCCTTTCATTAACATTACGGTTCAATTTCGTTGGTATAGTTTCGCGGTGGAAGTGTGTTACAGACGTGACTGTTGACTTGAAAATGCTACACTTGATTATACAACACATGAGCAATAAAAATATACACAACTGAGTCCACTTTTGCCCCTCCGTATCAGAAGGACAATTTAGTAAAACGCCCTTGTAGTATAAATGACGTTATAGTAAAACGACCTACGAGTAAAACGTCTGAAATTTATATAGAGTAATCAACTCGACAAAAATGTATGGAACAGCTGATTATTTTTTTGTTCTGATTAAGTTGGCCCCATCGGAGGGGTCAAATTGAACAACTTTGTCTTTGTCTATGCTGTAGACAGTCCAAGTTGGCGATGACTGCAGTCTCGCCGCGGTTGACCTGTAGACTGCTCAGCCTTAATCGTCCAGACCTCTGAATAGTTGTAGGTACACTTACAGGTCACCTAGCATTAAACCGACAACTATTCATCATGAATGCGACTGACAGTCCCCTATGTAGAGGATGCCTGGACGCAGAGGAAACAGCCGCCCACGTGATCCCGGAGTGCGTGGGTTTGGCCGCACACCGGACAGAAATCCTCAAAGACGTGAGGTCGCTCCTAGAAGCCTGTGAACGCCCCAGGAGGCTTCTGCGCTTCTACAAGGAGCTGGGATGGCTTGACTAGCCATACCAATGCTATGCTCACGCATAACGGGCCGAATGGGAGTCTAAATGCGGAGAAAAAAACCCATCACCAATACCAATGTCCTTCTGATACGGACCGACTTTTGCCTGTATCTGAAAGCAGTGTCTATAGACTGCATTGTACCTAGTCAGTCTATCTATAGTATAAACTGAAGAGAGTCAACCACTGACTCCAATTTAAAGTCAGCACTTACTTGAGAAGCCAGTAGTTTATCACACAGGTCATCGTCGAGGGAAGCATCTTCACCCAAAGCAGACAACACAGCCGCCAGCAGCTGACTTGCTCTGTACCTCACAGATTGTCCCGATACGCATTGGCACTGACAAACAATCATAATTTAAATTTTATTCTTCACTACAAAAGTGTTACAGTAGATTACAAGTTAAGTATTATGAAACTATGGGTTTGAAAATAAAAAAGCTTTATTACAGCATTGAGGAAATACAGCATTTCATACAAACTTTCAAGGCCTTTTTTCGAAATGAATGTATCGATTTTAATTAAACTTCATACACATAAGCACTACATTGGTCTTATATAAAAGTTAGTGGAGCTCGGTGGCGCAGTGGTTTAGCGCCTGGCGATTGCGGAAGTTAAGCAACGTTCGCAAGGGTCGGTCATGGGATGGGTGACCAAAAATTTATTATCTTGAGCTCCTCCGTGCTTCGGTAGGCACGTTAAGCCGTTGGTCCCGGCTGCATTTGCAGTCGTTAACACCCACCAATCCCGCCGCCCAGGGCCCGCGTGGTGGGTTATGGCCCATCCTCCTTACCACCCATAAGGAAGGCCTGTGCCCCAGCAGTGGGGACATCAAAAATGGCTGATGGACATGGACCCTTTTCCAATAGCTGGTTTAATTTAGCTGGTATTTGGTTAGTTACAGCATTAGGCCGATTTTAAAGAAACAGCCAAGTATATTTTTAAATAAGACATTTCAAAATAATCTTAACTAACTTTTAGACCTATGTATCCTGCTTATACATATGAAGTTTCATTAAAATCGGTTCATTCATTTTGAAAAATAAGGACTTGAAAGTTTGTATGAAAGCCCTTTTTGTCAATGCAAGGGCATTTTAAGGAATATAAGGGCATAATATTAAGGAATATTATTATAATAAAGTCTGTTATTATTATACTCTCTCTTAAATGTTTTTTTTGTCATGTGGCCGTCTCACATTTGATAAATTCTGTGTTATAACTGCGTGTAGTGGTTACCTCAAAAATGATATTGCAAATGAACATCAAAAACTCTTCCTCGTCATCGAGGGAAGTGCAAAATGTGGCCACAAACTGTATCACTCTGTCCACATTAGCGCTTGTGTCTCCAAAAGTAAACAGATACTGTAAAGCATTCTTGAAACTTTCACGGAATGAATCTTCACCAATCTGGAAATTTAATAATTCAGTAGGTATATATTTTTTAATGTTATTTATTGTCCCCTCCGGACACTAGACTCCCATGGGATCCTCAGATTTATGTGACCCTAGCTAGTACATAACATTTAAAATGATTATTTACCATACTTTTTACTTCAGCATATTAAAAATATATAAAAGTTACCGTTCTTTAGATTTAGGTAATCCTGCCTTTCTATTGTCTAATTTTAAAATCTATTGCAATCGCTTTCAGGATGAAACACATTGATGCTTCTTTTTGGCACAAATAAAAACTTACCAAAGAAATGCAGCAATGTGTCGGATCTAACTGTTAAATGAAAGTGATTGCGATAGATTTTTAAATTAGACAATTAGCCCCCTTGTTTCATACAAAAATATAAAAATGTAAGTATGAAACAGTTGGTCCCATAGAAAAGTTGTTCAGGGGCCGTACCGGCTAACTTACATGGCTATCGTTATCGTTTTCATTTGACAGATGGATGTGACACATCGCTACTTTATATGGTAAGTTTTTATTTATGCCAAATAGAAGCAGCAATGTGTCACATCCATCTGTCAAATGAAAGCGATTACGATAGCCATGTAAGTTAGCCGGTACGGCCCCAGGCAGTTACATAAATCTAGAGAAGGGCAACTTTTACATATATTATGTAGATTCCATCCCGATCCCGGAATCATGGTAGCCCAGTGTCCGGAGTGTTACAGGGACCAGAAAAACCCCTTTTTAGTTTAAAGTGTTTAGTACCTATTTACAGAATGAAAATTAAAAAAATATACAATAAATAGATTCTTTGATAGGGAAACCCTATTTGATGTGCAAGCAAAACAATCATAGCATATTAGAATAATAACACCTAGAAGCAGAGTCCTTGCATGTAAAATGAGGCAAAAAAACTTAGAATGGCTCAATTTTCAGATTTATATCCTTGATGAGTTACATAATTGTAACTAAAATCTAATAAAATTGTAACTAATCCCCTAAATGTAGGGAAATTGAAACTTTTACGTTAGGTAATTAGGTAATGTATGAAGGATAAAAACCTAAAACTGAGCAATTTTGGCTCGGTTTTATTTGCCTTGCTTTTAATAGTGCACTTTGTAGGGAACTATTTTTCTAGGTTGTTATTATTCTAAGCATAGCATCAAGAGAATACGAGATATCGTAGATCAAAATTGATGTACGTAGATCAAAGTTGCTTGAAGGAGTTGTGGTATGAATAAGTGAATAACTACAGTGAAACTTGAGTCTTGTACCTAATTAAGAGTTTACAACATTATCAGGATTTAAACATTAACTAATAGTCAGGGGGGCCAACAAGGGGCCAACCCCCCAGATCAACAAAAAATAATGTTATTTGCTATTTGTTGTTATTGCTGTACCTTTTTGTATAATTTTATCATTTCCTTCACATATTTCTTGTGTTGTACGACATTATATTGAACATTTTGAAAAATCTTGAACATCGTTGGGTTGTTGCGCGGGTTCGGTTTCGTTGTAACAATTTGTGGAGTATCTGCATCTTTCGGCGGCATTTTTACAGGCAACCAAAGTGTGAAAACAAATTGAGCTGATGTAAATTTACAAAAGCTTTCTTCAATCTTCAAACAACAGAAAAGTCCGTCCGTTTGTTTTGATTTTGAAATTTTTTAAACAACTCAACTCACTCACTCAACCAATCTGACAATTTGATTTGACAGGTTAGAACTAGGGATGTGAAAAAATAATCGATTATAAAAAACGATTTTTCTTCAATAAAAATTGATTATTTTTAGCGATTTTTATTTAAAAAAATAGACATAATATCGACACAAAATTAAACATCACAAGCGCGCATGTAACTACGATTTTTCAGATCAGATGTTGTTAGGTACCTTGAGAGTAGTTTTAACCCTTCAAAACTCTGTACTGCTGGAAAAACTCGGCATTTGTTTCAGTATTTTCAAAAAAAAACTAAGGAAACGTTTTTCAGGTAACACTATCTACTTTTGTATACTTTTGTAAAGCTAACAAAAGGAGATGTTCCATTTTTGTATGGAGGCTGGGTCCATTTGGGTAACCCGTGGCCTACAGTCATAAAATTATATTTTATGGAAAGAGAACAAAATAAGGAACCTGTCCATGTGTCAATATATTATTTTTAAACCTGCAAATATTCTTTTCAATACAGTTGCTCGAAAATGTAAGTTTACGATGACAGTCGAGCGTGCGGAAAGTTGATTTTACCGCACGCCGTGCGTTTTTGTTTACGGAGTAGTACAGCGTGCGGAAAGTTGATTTTACCGCACGCCGGCGCCGTGCGTTTTTGTTTACGAACGTTTTTTTAATTTCTACTAGCTTCCGCCCGCGACTTCATCCGCGTGGACAGTAGAAAAATATTGCAACCAGTTTAAAATGACCCCTTTAGTGTATGAAAGCTAGTACTACGGAGAGTTCAAGCTGTTTCCCTGATTCCACCCACCTGAATTTGATGAAACATAGCTTAGATTTTAAGTTGGACCTCAATCTACTAAATTGTGAAAAATCCATCAAAATTCGTTTAGCGGTTTTTGCGTAATTCGCGCACAAATATTTAGAATTTACAGTTTTATTATATGTGTAGATTACAATTTCAGCAGTTTAATGTTTTTTAAGCCTTTAATGTTTTCTCGCAAATGTATTGAAAAACGTAGTATGGCACACGGTTGTTAAGGTTTTTTAAAACTCGTGACGATTATAAACCCTCGCCTACGGCTCGGGCTTATAAAACGTCAACTCGTTTTAAAAACCTCCTTACCAACCTTGTATCATAAACTACTATTTTTTATTTTTAAAGTTGGATAGTTAAAGTTAATAAAACAGCAACTCAAAACGTTTTTTTACCTTGGCAACATCGATTTTTTCTGTCATATGTCACATTGATGCTGTCAGATGTCAAATAAAATGGCGAATGACATATCAACAGCCAATGTAGTCATTTTAATAGAAATAAAAATGCAAAGGACATCCCTTAACAGCCGGCAGCCGCACAAAATGGATTTTCAGGATTAAATCAACAGTAAGAACTTGTAAAAAGCATTAGAACGTCACGTAAAAGTCCCGTCTGAGTTGCTACGGGTGAGTCGATTTTTTCTTGTATTTTATCAATTATATTAAGCATTAGAATTTATTGATATACTCGGGAGAGTAAAATTAAAAGTAAGACACTTTCATTTTAAAGCGAAAACATTAAGAAATACACGATGAAGAGCTCCATTATTCGAGTTTTTAAATATTTTTTTATTTATGTTTGCAGGGATTAATATTTTTTTTCTTTTTGGAAACCTTGTCCCACGAGAGAAATCTACGAGAAAATAAAATATTATGGGTGTAGGAAAATTTTAAAAAAGTGAACCCAGGAAAAAACGACTCCTTTGCTATAATTTGAGCCTATCACAATCGAGTTTCGATTGGATTTTTAAAATTTTAGTATTTAATAAAAAAACTTCCTTACAACGGTAACAAAGTTTTTTTTTATTAGCCAAACAGTAATATTTTCTTTAATTATTATTTAAAAAAGAAAAGGATAATAGAGGTCCTGACTTTAACGCCTGACTCCTGTATTTTTCTTTTTCAAATATTCCAATTTGTGTGTTTAATGGATTTTTTTTTCTTTAATCAAGCGAGTATTTTTATTTTTGTTTTTAAGTTGTTTAAATATTTTAACATTTGAATCGTGCAAATATAAATCCAAAAATGAAATTCGACACCCTAAATTAATACGAATATGATATCAAACTGGGTATATCGAGATAGGGCTGAAGGCTAAAACTTCATAAAATTTACTACAAAATTCTTGGTGGCTCCACATCTTAAATCCATCCTTAGATCCTAAGAACCAATCCTACCAAAGAAAATCCTCTGGTTCACGAAACTCCGTATTATTCAACGCACAACGTACAGAGTGCTTAGTGCGAGTTTCTTAATATCATGCGAATTACTTTACTATCGCGTTAATCGAGTAAACGTCAAACGCGGCGTAAATCGAAAACGAGCGAGTGCGAGATGAAGTTACATGTTACCGCTCGATCCACGTTTACTCACCGTGACTAGCGTTTAATTGTCTTCTTATGTTGGTAGTAAGTTTACGTCGTGATATAGGTAATCCAACCGACTAAAGAATGGTCTTTTTATTAATTGGTCAAAGGAAATCAGCTGCTTTTTAATTTGGCAGGGTTATAAGATAGGAATGTGTCTGTTTATTTTAGAGAACAACCAATGTTTTGTTTCTAGAATTCAATTCAAGATGTTTTTAAGAGTCCCAAATTTCAAGTGGTTAATTTATTGCGGGAACATGCTTATGTTTACTTGTGGCTTTGGCCATTTGTTATACTTACTTAATAATGATTTTTTATGATTAAAAGTAGGTAACCTCTTAAGAGTTTTTAATATTTTTACCTATTAAAATTAAGTATTTAGTATGGTTTGCATTTTATGTTATATGGAGAGGTGTCTAGAAGTAATATTAGCAATGAGATATTGGTAGCTAGGTAGTTTTTAACAATTCTACTTAGGGACTTAAATTGTTCCTTATTTTTAATTGTCATTTAATAATAGATCATTTTTATGATCAGTTTATGATGAAATCTAAATATTGTTAGTTCATAAAGATGATTTTACTACGATTTTACTTTATTAAGAACCATAAACTTTTTATTGTTTATATTATGACAGAGAGTAGGTACAATAAATCTCTAGGTATATTAATAACAAAAACAATTGCCTTTGAATATTAGCGATTGTGATAGACACATCATAGTACTTAGGCAGTAGGCACTTTAAACCTGAAATTATTGTAGGTAAGTAACTAAGGTAAGTAAGTCGTTTATTATTGAAATAAAAAGACTAATTCAAATCAAACCATTTATTTATAAGTACCTATATTAACCTTATAAATTAGTTATTGGTTATAGACAGACCTAGCTAGGTAGGTACTTTAAACCTGAAATTATTGAATAAAAGACATCAATTCAATTCAAAGCGATTTATTTATTTTTAGAATTAAATAATTCAATATGCTAAAACAACAAACATAATTACATTCAGCACATTAATTCTAATTAACATAATACACAATATTCCTTAACCTATTCAAAGATGCCACCCCGGGTCATACCAGGCGCAAAGGTCTCCATAATACTATTAAGCATTTGTACCTTCAGTGAATAATAATGTTTCTTGCTTAAACTTAAAGAAGTTCTTCTTTAATAATGGAACAACTATTTTGACAATGACCAGCTTGCTCGGTATCCCATACTTTCTGTAACAAATAAACAATGACAATTTAAATTACAAGTTAAATGTTTTGATGTTATTAGCAAGCCAGAATATAGGCTTTTATTTTTTGCCACTTTACTAGAATATCTGATACTAACCTTGACTAACAGCCAGGCTGGCAGCAGGAGAGGAAGTTGTTTATAGGTGTATAATATCTTTAGGAGACTTCCATAGTACCTACTTCATTAACTTCATTTATGTAGATACACACTGCACATTTTTGCAACACTTTTCAACACAAATAAGCCTTTGGTAGGGTCCGTCCATCACCTGAAATTAAAAAGAAAGAGTTAAGTCAAACAAGCTTTTTAAGTACCTAGTTCATAGTTGTTAGGTTTGGTATTAGCTGTGTACTAAGTGATGCACCCGAGATACAGGTTTCCTAGTTTGGGTGCAGATGTTTTTAAATTTAAATTGTAGGTATATTATTAAGGTTTAATCTAAATTGTTTTCAAAAGTTTTGTTTTTGTAATTCTGTCAATAAAATTTTTATTATTATTATTCAGTGTTGAGAAGAAAGACTTATACATACCTTTAATTCAACATTTATGCTCTTTAGGGATGCCTTTGAATTGGTTTTTGTCTTCCAATTCTTTGCAACAAACCACCTTTTGATAAGCTATAATAACCTCCAAATTCGTCATCCGGTATATAATGTTTGTTTGATGAAACTTGAACTTTTGCTTCACTGGCACTATCGAAATTTCGATTTATCTGAGCCTCTGCGGCAACCAGCATCTTCCAACAATCAAATAAAGTACACTTCCATGTTCTCACTACAAAATATAATGCTTTTCACTGAATAAAAGTAGGTGACAACGTTACGGTATCTTCTCACTTGATTTCACGTATTTCTCACTGTAGTTAACCACTCGAAATGTCAAAAATCCAACTCGCACTCGCAAGTTATATCAAAGGACCAATCACAAGCAAGAACGTTCTCACGTGGTCACGTGGTGTTCTCACTTTTCGATTGTCGTTGCTCGGTATCGACCGCGTAAAAAACTGGCACTCAGGATTTCTAGTACAGCCTTTCGTCACGAGATGGCGTTGTTTCGATTCCATACTAAATCGCGTTTACTTTAACGCGATCGAATAGGTAAGAAAACTCGCACTAAGCACTCAGATGCCTCTACTCCTACGTTTAGTCTGAAGTCCGGACTATCAGCAACATGACATTTAGGCCATCTGTGCGTCTGTAATTTCTTTTGTGCTTTCAAAGCGTTTTAGTTTAAGTTCATAAAACTTGTCACTAGATGGCGTCAAAAGAGTCAACGACGTACTAAGTAATACTATAAATCTGTGTCAACGAACTGTTTTACATAGAGAAATTGACCGTATTGAACCTCGGTGCAAAGCCATAAAACCTACACCCCTATACTAAAAAAAATATTGTTTTGTCATCTACCGACATTAGGTTGTTACAGACAATTTTTGTATCAAATTTTTTGTGTTTTTAAAAGTCTTGTTTTAGTTTTTAACGCGTTCATTTTAATTTGACTAATTTGGAAAAAAACGATTAATATAAAAAATCTATTATTTTATAATCGATATTTCATGCTAAGTAGAAGAATCGATTATTTATGTAGAATGCCACATCCCTAGTTGAAACGGGTGCATTCCAGCAGGCTAACCGCTGAGTCATCGATTGCAATAGAGTACGTTTTAACCACGGAAAGAAAAAAAACGTTAGTACAATTATATTCTGTGGCATTTTATACAAATTGCCGGCAAACTGGGGTAATTCGTAACTGCGCACAGTGTAGGTATATTATAGATATAGATAGACAACCTAGCGGAATTTAATTAAGCTCAATTTTTGTGTTAAAAGCTTCCTGTTTCACAAACTAAGACAACTGCTGATAATTAAAAATTTAAAAAATTAATATTTAAAATTAATATAAAAAATATGTTTTATATTGATAGGTACAAATATCTTATGTAGGTACTGTAAAGTATCGTCTACTGAGGATTTACTGTGGGGGTCCACTACCTTCCATTCCTACACTAACGAGGGCTAGGGCCTTGTCGACTGGCCTGCGATATATAATAATTATAGTGTCTTTTTGCTAATAAATAAAGATATTAGTGGATTTAACTACACATATAGTGGATTATTTATCATATTTCACGACATTAGTGCTCCTGATTACTGAGTTATTGCTTGGGGACTTCGATTATGGTAGGTCTGTACCTAAGTATATTAATATAGGCTTATAATATTATTATATATCTTGCTAGGAATGTTGGGGATGAACTCGTTGGAGGTCAGAAGGGCGCGATCAGAGGTTGTTGTTACAGCCACAATGGAAAGAGATAGTTTATTAGAAATGAGTAAATGACGTTCTTTATTAGTCAAATGGTGTAAGTAAAAGATGCAAAGAAGGCAGTAAAAAAGATGCAAAAAAAACGTATCTTATTTTTTCGTTTAAGTATAGTAATTATATCTAAGTAGGTATACCAATTATGGTCGCTGATAATCATCCAGTGTTCAGACGCTTTGTGTAGCTCTATCCACATGTTGTACTTTTATGGTGCCATTTTTGAAGCAGAATGCTTTTTCCATAGATTTTAGTTCGCTGGGTTCAGCAGACAAAATAAAAGACATTAATTTCAGTAAAAGTTTATTGTGCTGAATACCTTGATATAAATAAATCATAATTAATTATTAATATTTTTATGCTTAAGCTTAAATTAATATTATGTACAATCACAAGAATACGTAAATATTAACATTATAGTGTAGGTACATTATTTTGGTGTTATTACGTTTTTTTAATTAAAAAAGTAAGTACATAAACTTGATACCGAAAAGCACAAGTAGATGGACATAAGTTAGGCCCTGGTTTACATTAGGTTTCATCGTAAGTTAAGTAACATAAGTACTAGCTAGAGTCTAGTAAGTAAACTAATATTGAAAGTGTATGGATGGTGTACTTAATAATTAGGTACTTATATATATATTATATCCTAGTAAAGTATTGTATGTACTTAGTAATAGTTGTTAGTTATCGTTACGGGACGCGTTGTATGGTATACATAAGTGAATTTACGAAGATAGGTAGGCAAATATTTGTACAAATAGCTTCAAGTTAATAGTTTACAAAAAATGAATTTGAAGTAAAAAAAATACTTATGGTCCTTTGAGCCGGGTAGCAACATTTAGTAGGTAATTAAGGTTTTTTAATGTATATCTGGGGGTCTATTACGAAAAGTTTTATGCGATACACGCAGCTGCGTCCGTGCTTCGTTCTCATTGTTTCCTATTACAAAGCACTTGCGTATGCGATATTGCAAAGTGACTGCGTAAATTTGACAGTTTCTCTCTAGCAGAACCGTCATTATTCGTTCAATAGTCTATGGACTACGATAGCTACATTGAAAATGTTTGTAATATCTACAACCGACGAACTGCTGACGACTATCGCGACCAAGTGACTGCGTTACGCAGTTGCGTACCTTATTTTCGTAATAGGCCCCCTGGGCAGCAACTTTCAAATTTAATGATACTTTTTTTTAAAATAATAATGTTTTATTACTTATAAAGCAAACAAAGTTTGGTAAAGCTGTATTGAATTTTCTGTACAATACAAACTCGATTTCGAAAGTTCGTGTGTCGGTAAAGTGAGAGCGGATTCGTAATAATTTCCAAAAACCTTTTGTTCCCCTCCTCCCTGTCCTCCAAAAAGTTTTTGGAGATTATTACGAATCCGCAACGAAAGTAGCTTAGCACTTTAGTACTTTGTCACATGAACTTTTTTGACAGATGTCTCAGAGTTTGAAGCATTAGTCAAAAAAGTTTCTATGACAAAGTACTAAAGTGTAAAAGAACTTTCATTGCTGACTGTACCTAATTAGGTGCATCGAAAGTTCAACATTATACGCCAGTCTTTCACGACTTTTCCTTACATTTGGCAACAGCCACAACGTTTTAGTTTGTATAATACAGAAATAACTGTAAGTACCTATATAACGAGAGGGCCTACTCCGAAAACAGAACCGACAATCCATCCACTTCATGACACTTATAAGGTCCAAAATCATCAAACATCGATTATCACGATTATTTTTCGTAGTAGGCCCTATACACTAATCTACTCCAAGTCATCTATCAAAGAGTCGAGCTCCTTCTGCAATGCGACCGACTCGTCCCTCTGCTTGAGCACGTCGTCTTTCAACCGGTCTACATTCGCCATGAGTAGAGCGTTGCCCTTCTTCAAGGCGTGGACTCTGGTCTCGTGCCGCTTGAGACGCTTGGTCAGGTTCTCTTTCTTGTTGGGGACTGGCGCGTCCTGGAAGTTGCAAAGAATATTAGAACTGTAATTCCTGAGGTCTCAGGCCGGCAGGTCACTAGTCCGTGTCAGCAAAATAGTTGGTGATACGTCGGGAGCTAGGGCCATGAGCGCCCCTAGCACGATTAGGATTTTGTGCCCCAAGACTTATTTTAGGATCATGAGCGACCCTGGCAAGACTTGAATTTTACGCCCCAAAACTTAGATTTGTTTTCTAGCTTGGGTCAGTAAAGTGCGCCCCCCAGAGGGTAGCGCCCCTGGCAGCGGCCCCTCTTGCCAACTCCGAGATACGACGCTGGTGATACGGATGATCTACCGGCCTAGCATAAGCATGCACACCACGACAAAATGTTGTCTACACTTTTCTCGCGATAGCGCCCCTGTCCTGCTATGCAATTCTCTAAGAGATTCGGCAGTTCAGCGGTGCGGTAAAGTCGTGATACAATTTGTGACAACTCCTGGCGACACCAGCGCTCCGACTTCGAGCACGATGCGAGTCGAAACTAACAGTTTGACATTTTTCCATACAATTTGGTATTCAGCAAAAAAAACAGAGTCGAGCTCGCCTCACAGCCCGAGTGCTATTCTCCGTACACACTAGCGCTCTAAGGTGGGTACAGCGCGTCATCGCGAGACGAGTATTGACAACAAAATTAAATACTAGACCGCTCTGCTGGTGAGGGAAATTAAAAATAGGTAACGTAGTTTGTGTGACATGAATGTGATTCATACATTTTGGTTAAATTGGTAAAGCGAAAGAAAATTACGGTGGCTAAGTACTGGTAAGCCGCATCTTGTGCTCTTTTGTATGATATAGATTGTGACGATCAAGACGCTTCTAACGATACCTCATTTGTCTAATAATAATTATGATAAGTAGTTAAGAAGTTATATGTGAACAGATGCCAGATACATACATTACCAGTCAACATCATAACTCTAATTCCAAGAAGCCATTCTGATTTCACTACGGCCTGAATACCTACAGATGTTTCACAGTGACCACTATAATACGCACATGATGATAGATAGTTTTGATCCCCTAGAAATCTAGATTTAACTACATTATTTACATACCTCAGGTTCACTTTCGCTTTCAGTTTCACTCTCCGTGTCTTGCTCCGTTTCAGTTTCAGTTTCCTCTTCTTCGCTTTCACTCTTCTTTTCTTCCTCTTCCTCAGACTCTTCATCTTCGTCTTCGTCTGAACCAGCCTCCTTCATCATAGCCGCCATTTTGTCTACCTCGTGTTTCAACTCCTTATATTTCCGTTTTTCCTCTCTAGAACACGAGTAGGTATTATTATTAAAGTTGTCATTTATAGTCTGCATTATCTCATGGATTCGTACCCAGTATTGCAATAGGTAAGCCATTATGAATTAGCTTTTAACGATAACATTAATTTTGTTAGCAGGTATGTGAATATAGCGAGTGCATTATTGGAAAATACTAACCATCAGTAATATTAGGCATGCCTAAAGAATTCTACACAAAGAGAAAGAAGTAAATAGTTAAGGATACTTGTAGGTACGTGAAATGCCAGAAACGCATCATGTGATGTTTAGAGGATGTGATGAGATGAAAAAACAAATGAAAGTCGTAACAATGCTGGATCAAGGACTTTATTATTGTTAAAAGATTCAAACACTAATTAATAAAATGGATGCCTTACACCAAAACTGCCGACTAATATTAAACTATCAGTGCAATCAAACACTAGAAGCACTACTGTATACAATATCCACTGTGCTACGAAGAACTACAAAGAAAAAAGTGTGACGATGGTCTTTTTTGCGATCGAAGTTACGCATGATCCTTTTTTAACTAATCACTGACAGAATTTGTCAGCATTATAAAAACTGTGCAACAAAAAATAGTTATCTGTAAGGAAAATCTATTCCTAAGAGATAACTAGATAAACTGGAGGGAAAAAATCTTCACAGATAACCAGTTATCTGGCCATAGTTATCTCCAAGGAACAAAGGAATTATTCATGCTGCGCATAGTAAAAGACCCTCGTCTGTGTAGTAGACCCTCGTAGATCCGTTAGAAAGATTTAAAAGATGCAAGAGCGTTCCAAATAGAATGTCTAGACTTGTAAACAAGCTTTAGAAGGACAACAGAACCGAAAAACAAAACTGACTTGAGTGCTGCTTGCTGATTCTTCAGGGACATCTTGAAGGCCATCCTTTCTCTTTTCATGTTGTCCTGTTTCTCCTTCAGGTGTCTTATCTTGTTTCTCATGTTCCTGATCTCCTTTTCCATTCGCTTCTGTTTCTTTTCTTCAGTCTCCTCCTAAAATGAGAAACAGTTTTCTTTCATTCAACGTTTTTAGGGGCGTGTTTTAGACAGTTGGAATTTTCTTGCCAAGCCGTCTTTTTATTCACTTTACTACTTATATGATTTTGTTCTTATATCAAAATCAGTTCGATATATTAAAAAAACAAATTCATTCTAATTGCTGAATTATAAGATTAATACTTATACTAAATTATATTCACCTCTTCTTCTTCAGATTCCTCTTCTTCTTCGAAACTGTCATCTTTCGTGACGGACAGCTGTCTGATAGCGTGACTCGATCTCCTCGAACCCATATTGGTAGGCATTATACCCTGAAAATGATTTCACTTACATTATTTGAAGGAAAATTATTACAAATAGTTACGATTGAAGAGTCACGATGTTCATTAAGATTAGGATAACTTGTTAGTCACACTGACTATTAATCATAATACTAGAAAACTTAACCATCATCGTTACAAACTGAGTAGGTAATTATGTAAGATTTCTTGAGAAGTTCTCTTACCATTTTTTCTATTTAGCTTAAATTATTACGAGGAAGTTATTTCTTTCTTAAATACGACTTCTGCACAAAAACCGCAGGGCATGTATGAAAAGATTGATGGATGTGAAAGAAGCGAAAGAAGTGTGTAAGGATCGTAGCAGGTGGCGATCCATAGTCTCTACCTACCCCCATGGGAAACAGGCGTGAGTTGTATGTATCTTAAAATCAGTTGGAAATAATTTTGTCGATGACTTTTCATAAAACCTACAATTGTTCAACACATCGCACAGGGTAAATAATATCTATATAGAAAAGAAGAAGAAATAGTAATTACTACACATAACCGGTGTTACTTAACTGGTACTTAACCGGTACTACTTAATTAAAACAAAAACCTTAAAGTATAGTACTGATGCAAACGTAATTGAAATAAAAGAATAACTTTTTACCTCATAAGCTGCATTAAAATTGTTAGTATAAGCGTCAGCGTTATTATTATTGTCAGTAGCACTTCTTTTCAACTGTTGCGCTTCTTCGGAGTTAGTGTCAATATTCAACAACCTACACTGCTTTTCAAAATCTAATTGTCTCTTCTGATAGAAAGATAAAGGTTCTTCTGAAACACACATCCCTTCAAACTGGTTCTGCAAATGGTTTAGTAAAAGCATTATTAAAGAAGCCAAAGCTAAGTATTAACTTTTTGTTTTAGATAAAAAAAGATTCGAGTAATAACTAATACATACTGCTAGAGCTTGTTCTAATTTCTTCTCTAACTCCGCGTTCCTTCTCTTTACTTCTTCTAACTCTGTCAGTGCCGTGTCCCTGTCTTCTGCTGCATCTAAGTATTGTTTCTCAAGGCTATCAGCAGTCTCTTTTGTTTTTTCTACCTCCGTTTTGAGACTGTTGACCAATCTTTCATCGTACGCGTCCGTGACTGATATGACAGTTTTATGTTGCTCTTGTTTGATAATGGCTCTCTCTCTAGCTAGTTCAGCTTCTAAGTTAGCTATCCTCGTTAATAGCCGTTTGTTTTCTCTTTCTTGGGCTTCTTTATTTCTGTAAAGATTTTGGTTTTTAATTAACTCTTTTTTTACAGATATAATATTAATCCCTTAATTTCGTAGCTCTGAATTAAAACAAAAAGTTAGATCCTTAAAATGTTAGATACTTGCGTCATAATTTTAGAAAACTGTAATTGTCGCTAGAAGTTGCTTCGTCTTCAGGGACAACATTGTTTTTTACAGATACTTAAGAATTTCCTATGTCGTAGCACTGAATGAATACAGTAGATATTATGTAACTAACTTATGTCAACCATTTTTAAAAACTGTAATTGTCTTACCTAAGTTCAATAGCTAGAAGCTGCTTTGTAGATTGGAGATCATCTCTGACTTTGTCAATGTCGTCCATTTCATCGATTTCTTCTTCTTCTGTGGCAGGAACCTGTTAAGATGAAATATCTTTCAAATTCTGCATAAAAATTACACTGTCAGTGTCATGTTATATGGTTTAACATTTTTGTTTTAATACTACAATGTCAAGAATGAAGGCAACGCTGCAGCAACAAAGTCGCACTGTTTTGCATATCATTTGAAAATAAGAAGTAATAGGTAGTCTGAATTTCGGACTACTTACTTACTTCTTCTTTTCTTATCACCTCATCGATGACCATTATTTTGTATTTTAGTCTCCGAACTACAAAAAAATGGTCATCAATGATGTTTTGACCTTCGTTCTGCCTTCTTATAGTTTATTGTTATTTTCTTACCTCAGCGAGACCGACTCCTCCAACAAAGACTCCAGAAGGAGACGCCGCAATATTGGCCTGTGACATCGACTTCTGGACTTGTTCCTCTATCGTCATTTGTCTTCTGAACTTTCTGAGACCTTCAAGATTGGGTTTACTTCTGTCATTAGTCTTTGTTTTCTTTAACTTAACACCTTTGTTGATTTCCTTGAGGAGGTTATTGTGAGAGTTCGGCTTTTCAGATTCGAAAATGAATTGACCTTTGTTCTTCACTACTGCAGATCTTGCAATTATCGGGCTTGATCTGAAAAACGAAAATGATATAACAATCAACTTAACGAGCATTCCCAGAAGTTCCGTTAAAGTTATCCCGTAATGGGCCGGCTGTAGAGCGAGTCCAGCTTCTTCAACTTGGAGTTCTTGAACTCAGGCAGAGAATACTTGAAATCTCGAAATCTTGCAGAGCTCACCTATCATTACAGACGACTTTCTTCCGCTTTTTTCTGCCTCCTTGGCTGGCTGTGTGTGGCGCGACTCCAGCTTCTTCAACTTTGGGTTTTTGAACTCAAATGGGGGTTGGTTGAGAATCTCCAAGTCTTTCAGAATTCACCTATTATTACAGACCACTTTCTCAGCTTTTTTCCGGCTCCTTGGCCTGTTGTGGAACGACTCCAACTTTTTCAACATGGGGACCTAACTGGGTGGGGAGACCTAACTAACTCGAAATTCTTCAGAACTTACCTATCATTACAGACTACTTTCTTCAGCTTCTTCCCTTTCTCCGCCTCGACCTTCTTTATCATGTCGGTCCTGTCCGTTCTTCAACTTGGTGGTGGGACCTAACAGGCGGGGGATACTAAGAATTCTACCAAATCTTTCAACCTCACCTATCATTACAGACTACTTTCTTCAGCTTCTTTCCTTCCTCGACCTCCTTCATCATGTCGCTCCAGTCGGGCCGCCTCCTCGGCCGGCTGCGGAGCGACTCCAGCTTCTTTAACTTGGTGGGGTCCAACGGGTCCTTCTTGAACTCTGGAGGGGGTGGCATCTTGGGCGGTAGAGGCGGCGGCATTGGGGGTGGAGTCGGTTTGAGTAAGCCTGAGAGAAATCGCATTATTACAGTTTGTGCCATTACATTAATGACGATAAAAAGTGCTGCAGTGACACGACTATAATATGTTTTAAGATAATGAATACCGATATTATATTTTTCTTCAATTAAAATAATTGTACACCGTGTTATACAGCTGGACAAGCTTTAGAATGGATACACGCCCTACCGATCTTGCCTTGATTTTCTATATTTTTAAAGTAAAATACCTATAAATATACTTTTAATAAACTTACTTAAGTAAATCAAAATAAATATTTTGTTGGTCTAGGCAAAGAACAAGCAAAGTATAAATATCCACATCAGCTGTCTGTTAATAAAAAAAAACAAATGAATTTAAAAAAAAACAAATGAATTATGAATACCTAGGTACCTACACCTAGTACCTACTCGTAAAAACGCTGAAATGCTCGCCGTTTTTTTTTATACTTCGATTTTTACTTAAACAGGAGCATACTTAATATAAAAATCTACTAAATTTTAACAACATTTGGTAGATTTAAAAACGAACCTTTAAACAAATTTCCTTGTTCCTCATCATCCATTGTGATGTAAAATCACTTATCACAGACACAAATCACGTATTTATCACCAAATCACAACGAGAGAATATCACAGAGATCCTCAGAAAACCATTTCAAAAGCGTTTCAGACATTTGAATGCACCGACACCTGATGTCACTACAGGAGACGCGGAACTGTGGTCTATTTTAGACCGAATTTAGACCAAAAGCTAGACCGCTGCACAAGAGATCAAAAGGTATAATGGGCTATATTTATGGCATACCTAACCGACGCGACGGCAAATCAGTACCTATGGTCCCAATTTGTATAGACGGAAATTCAGTTTCATTTGATTTTCAGCTTTATAATAAGGTGGTTTTAAATAAATCTTCGATTTTTATTATTGGAAAATCTTACGAGCATATTTCCAGATTGATAGCCTTAGCTTCAACTCGAAATAAAATGCTGTTTCAAATTCGAAAAACATTTAAAAGTATATACTATTAAATATCTAGCTACTTTTATTTTTACATTCATTCAATATTTACTATTTTTATTACAGGGAACTGCAAAGATGAGATCAATTTTATCTTTATGTTAAAAGTTGTTATCGTTTAAAGTAAAAAACATGTCTCAATTCTTACAAAAATAAGTTTCTTTGCAAAAACTAATTTCTCGGTCTTTGTTATTTATAGAAAAGAATCCACTACAAGCAGGATTTTTTGCGAGGTCCAGTTTTGGTTGCTGAGTGGAGTACTTTACATCCTAACGCTTAACGGGACACAGACAATAGGCATATTCCCGCTGTCCCCCACTGGAGTTCCCCACATATCGGGAAAAAAGTACATACCTATGGCAAAACAAACTTGTTTTCCCGATATCTCCAGTGGGGGACAAATTGTGCATCCTTTGTAATTTATAGATAAAAACACGATAGTGTTTATTGAGTAAAAAATATCTGCAGATAATAACCTCATTGTGTCCCTATACACAACTCTGCCAAGATCGATGATCAATCAGTAGAACGCGTCGATCGACGTCTAAAATTAAACGGGAAAGTGCCACTGTGTCAATGTTGGTGTCACACAAATGGATCAATAGGCTGATGGCTGGATCTATTCATATTGTTCGTTTTGCATCTATTCTGGTGATGATCCTGAGACAATGACATTGATGTTAATGTCGCGGTTGCAACTATCACTGGTCTTATTCGCTTGACGCAATGATAGATAAGTTATAGCTTCAAAGTAAGAAACTACATTGTGTCGTATTGTATGGGATAGACTAGCCTACGGCACGTAATTTTGTATAGTACCTACCTATACTTACTTTATGCTTACTTTACCTTTAAGTTACTTAGCGTCAGTTTTCGCCATTTTAATAAAGGCTTTGTTCTTATACATAAGTAATGAGTTTACTTACTTCTCAAGCTTTCATTCTTGGTGAGTGTGTGTCCTTTAGGAGTCTCGTTGGCGAGAGTCTTGTCGATGTTCTCCTTGACTCGCTCGAGTAACGGGTCCCTCCATTTCTTCCCAGGCTCGTCTTTTGATGGTTGTTTCTGAAGAGACGGCTTCCGCGGGGGCAACTGGAAATGTAAACAAATGAATCATTAGATGGAATGGATGCGACATTCGTGAAACTATAAAAACAGATGAAAGAAATAACTTAGGCTGAGTTGCAACATCTTAACTTAACACAGATACAAACTTATCTGAGCCAGTGGTCAAAAGTGGAACTAAGGTGTTTTACATATTGTTACCTAGGTTACGCCATAGACGACAGCGACGCTGTCATCGAGTCAGATAAGTTTGTATCTGATAAAGTTATGGTTAAGTCAAGATGGAGCAAAAAAGACCATATTATATATTTAACGATGGCAAATGATTAAGAAAAAAAATTTTTAGGTACCAGGCTTATCTATGAATTGGAAAGAAGTCATGTGATAGGGAGTAAAACTAATTTCGTAATATTGCTCAACTTTTTTTGTGTTATTTCGAGTAGGATGATGATGTTTTTAGTAGGAAACCCAATGATGGTACAACAGAGGACCTTTTGTAATAAAAAAAGAATCACGATAGTCGGACGATGTTCGTTGATCGATTAACATGATTTTGAACCTTATACATGTTCATAATGTCACAGAGTGAGACGAATATCGTACCTACGCTTTTTTGTAAAAGGCCCTCAGAAGTAATTGAGGAAAACGTATAGAATTTATTATTATCGCAATCTACGATCTATTGAACGAATTCTACGAAATAATGGTAATCTTGTTAATGACGAAAGCATTAATTTTGATAATTATTTTATAAGAAGATAGATAGTAATTTTTATTCAAAAGAACATACCTTAGAAGGAGTCTTTTCAAGTGGTGGTTTTGTAGCCATTTTAGATTTATCTTCTGCTTTCTCCTCAGCTTTTGGAGTTTCTGCTACTTTAGCAGTTTCAACTCCCTTGGGGTCAGGAGTCTTAGCTGATTCAGTTTTAGTTGCTAAAGATGGCTTACTTTCAGGTGTTTTGACTGGAGTTTTAACTGGTTCAGACACTTTTGTCGGCTCAGATGCCTTTGAAATTTCAGATGCTTTAGAAACTGGTTTATTTACTTTATTATTAACAATTTTCTCAATAGGCTTATCATTCAATTTGTCATTTAGTTTATTTACGGTATTATTTGTCTTTGCTGTACCATTTTTGTCAGTTGTCTTTCTATCTACTATAGTTACAGACTTTTCTTTAGCCTTATCATCTATAGTTCTAACAGTCCTGAGAGTTGGCCTTTCTGGCGCTTTATCATTTGTTTTTTCTTCTGACTTTAACTTGTCAGCTGATCTAAAACTTGACTTTGTGAATCTTGGCTTTTCATCCGGTGGCCTTGATGCTTTATCAGCTTGCTTGATAGCAGAAGGTTTGGCAAGTCTCTCTTCAACAGTTTCTGACTTTTCTGCAACGCCGTTTTCTGGTTTATCCCTTATCGTAGACTGCTTCTTCAAAGCAGCTGAAATAAAATAATAGTAGAAATATTAAAAACTATTTCTACGCAAATTCTCAAAAGAAGGAAAAAATACAATGTATTATTATTGTCAAACCAGTGGGAAATTTTCAACTGATTTTTCGTAAAGGTATTTAATCTTTAATCTCAATATCAAAGAACACAGTTCAAATTATTTAGATTTTATCAATGATTGTTGATGCTAAGAAAGGAAACAGTTTCAAAAAGGGAATTTAATTCAACTTTAGTGCATTACAAAAACTGTCGATCCTACTAAAAGGTTTTGATGAAAAATATAGAGAAAATAAAGTATCAAAATGAAAAGAAGTAAACAAATTGTTTATTTATAAAGAGTAAATTATTAATTATGATTCAATACATAGAACCCATAATAAAAACAATGAAATTGATGGAAGCACGTGTCAACGAGTCAGTGTTGCATCGCATTCGTAAATAAACATGGCCGCTGCCAAGATGGCCGGCCTTCGCTATTTTAGCGCAGCCACCGCTAAATTCCCTATTATATGGCCAAGTGTATGAGAGCAATCCGATAAAATTTGTCTTTTATAATAAGACGGGAGACATTATCACATTTCCAAAGTATCTTTACATCAAAGTAAGTACACAACGCTACATCATTCATTATCGAAAATGAAACATTTTCATGAAGCTTCTATCATTTCTATTCTATATTTCATTTTCAGATGTATTGATACTAGTTAATGATTTGGGTTAAGGTCTTGAAAGTGTTCATTCAATTATAAGCTGAAGAAGTTCAATGCTAATTGCTACTTAGAATACGAACGTGATATACCTAGCCATTCATTAAGAATAGATTGCAATAAATTATCCTTGAACTACGTCTCGTACTCATAAAAAATGGTATGTAAGTAATAGCGAAATCATATCTTTTAAGTATAATTATAAGTTTATAGGTAGTGCTGGCTGCTGCATCAGCAGTCATAAACGAAGTAAAAAGTTTGGTAAACAGACAAATGAATAATGAAAAACCATCGAAATTATCTTTGAAATGAAAACTCCGTGGTAAAAAAAAACTGACCAAAAAGTTCGGATTCCGAAATTCAAACAAAAACAAAAACCAAACGGAGATGTTTAATTACGAAATGATGTGTGCCTCTTATAAATCAGCGTGTAATCCCCATTTCTCGGTTTATTTTCTAAACGCCTTGTCTAAAAATACCGCGGTTCGCCGGCGACGCTCGGAATATTGCTACAAAACGCAAGCTTGAGAACGCGTCATCATATAAATGTGAGATTCTAAATGGAATATTCCGTAATTACTTAATAAAAAGTTCAAAGTTATATTATTAACTTTCCTAACTGTTTTCTAAGACATGTGTTTTTCCACAGCGATGCAAAAATAAATCTCCTATATTCCCTCTTTTTTATTATAAATGAGTCATATACCTATGCCTATAGTTGATTGTAGTTGTGCCAACTTTAATAACAGAAAAATGTACCTTGTTGGGGATGAAAATTATATAACTCGTCATTCCTAAAATTATTAAGTTCTTCTTGCCTGTAAGTAGAGACTAGGGTACGAAAATATAACTGCCAAATGAAGCCGTTAATTTCGAAATTACTGCTAATACTTTATCATAACAATGCTTTATTAAAGTTTTCCACGTCAACTTCTTTTCACTGCAGCTAAATCAACATGACATAATGATGTGTGTTGAAGTAGGTAAGTATTATCTTTATTTACTTGCATGATATGTATATGCAAAGGATAACTTTTATCTCACTGTATACAATGATTCCACAAGTTTGTAATAACCTGAAATATTGACGAATATAGCAGAACTCCAAATATACTGAATATATCTATGTATAATCCAAGAAATTAAAAAACGTGCCTTTAAGGTTTTAATCGCGCGTTGAAGTCTTTCTAGAGTTGTTTTAATGATAACTGCAAGTCTGCTTCTTTGCTATGATTAGCATGAAAAAGGTTAATGATTTAAAAGTTTAATTACGTCATACAGTACGTTCATACTTTAACACTATTATTTAGCGAATTCAATAAGTCTACCTACTTAAACGTTTCAGGATTCAAGAGCAAAAGAAAAATGGCATGCACGGCCTAGAAACTATACAAGACACGACCACAAAGCATTTTTTACAGATGATCGAAACATAATTTTAGATGGCAACACCTACGTGTTCTCGCTTTATTTATTTCCACTTGTCATCAATAACCAATGAGGAGTGCCAAAATTGAAAGGAATGCCCCACCTGGTCCAATAAAATAATGCTAAAGGTTCTTGGTTTAAATTTTCCAAGGAGGTTTTTGACTTTTTAAGGTTTCACTTGTTTTCTAAAACTTTTTGCACTGTCACGCACAGATTATGTTCATCCGCGATTTTCACAAATACGGAGTTTTTAAGACGCAACACATCGGCATGAGCCGGTTCCAAACTCCAGACTAAAAAGTTTGAACGCTTTTAGGAGAGTCAATTATTGGGACTGTGTCTCCTGCCAAAGTTTCAGGTGTTTACGTCACTTGTACACATACATACATCAACACACCCAGAATACAGTCACGAAGAATATAATATTTTGCTTGATATATCGGTTGCGAGTAGCGTCAGTATAAAAATGTACACCGTGGTCCAAAATAACGTTGACAAAATTAATAAAATAATACTTCAAAAACATAACCCTCTTGCAGTCGGGCAAAATCTCAAACAATGCAGGGTTGGCTGAAACAGATCTCTATTAGAGATAAGCCCACCTTTGTAAACAACTTTTATATTTATCTGTGTAATTATGTTACAAGTGCAATAAAGAATAAATATAAAATCAAAAATGGATTATTGCTTTGCATTCTATTTTTGTGTTCGTTTATTGTTTTACATTCGTTGTGCTTCGAAGTGGAAATATCGTTTTCTCCGATGAAAAATTGTTCTAGATAGAACAAGTACATAATCACCAAAATGACAGAGTCTGGTCTTCCACTCGTCCTGGAGCTGCTGCAGTTATTTCACATCACCAAATAGTTGTTTTTGGTTTGGGGAATTAGGGAGCAGTTTGCGCCACCGGCAATACTCCCCTCGTTTTCGTAGAAAAAGTTATCAAAATTAACCAAGAAAATTACCGACGAGACATCCTTGGATCTGTGGTTCTTGGATCCATGGATATTCCAAATTCCAATTTCTCTGATTGCATAAGGTCAAAAGAATGGCCACCCTACTCGCCTGATCTGAATCCAATGGGTTACAGTTTATGGTCACTGTTAGAGACAAGGACCTGCACTATGCCACATAGAACTGTTGATGGCTCTTTTACATGCGTATGGGACAAAATATCTGTTCAGTAAGTGCGGAAAATTTTGGAAAATTTTACCAAGCGTTTGACTTTTTCTATTCGCGCTAGAGGAGGTAAAAAATAAATTGGTTCTTTTAATTATTAACTTTATTTATTACTAGCGGCCGCCCGCGATTTCCCCCTCGTGGTTCCCGTTCCCGTGGGAATATCGGGATAAAAAGTATCCTATGTTTTAATCTAGGCTATCTACTATCTGTTTGCCAAATTTCAACCAAATCTGTTTAGTAGTTTTTGCGTGATTAAGGAACAAACATCTAAACATCCAAACCCACAAACTTTCACATTTATAATATAATATAATATAATATAATATAATATAATATAATATACTCGTAATATAATATAATATAATATAATATAATATAATATAATATAATATAATATAATATAATATAATATAATATAATCTTTATATATAAAATTCAAAGTCCTGACTGACTGATTGACTGACTGACTGAGTGAGATATCAACACACAGCCCAAACCGCTGAACCTAGAGACTTGAAATTTTGCACAGAGGTTCCTTATGAAGTCCAGGGGTGCACTAAGAAGGGATTTTTCAAAACTCACCCCCCAAGGGGGTAAAACGGGGGTCCAAAGTTTGTATGAAAGTCCCTCAGTTTTGAAGCTAGGATCTTCAAATTTTGTGATTAGGCTGACCATTGAAAAAATTAATAAATAAGGGTGTCAGCGTTTTTCGAAATTCAACCCCCGAAGGGGTCAAAAGAGAGATGAAGTTGTGTATTGAAGAAAATCCTTTATTTTCAAAGTAAAAATCGCTAAATTTATAATTTAGGCTTATGGATGGAAATCTTACGCAATGTATATTGTTATTGTTAGTATTTCAACCCCTATGGGAATAAAATGGGGGTGAAAAGGGGTAAAAAAAACCCAAAAATGACATTTATTTTGAAGTCTAACACGGTGGACATGATTTGACCCCTAATGGGGTGTTAATGAGGTTCAAATTTTGTATGGAAAAATAATATAAAATAGACATTACAACTTTAAAATTCGTAGGAGCATGGAGCATGTAGGAACATGGAGCAGGCAAACACATATTTTGTTATTTTGAAAATCATCCCTTAAGGTGTAAATGGGGTAAGTAAACATGAAAATCGATGTGGATGTCGTTCTTGAGGTTTCATGAGGTGGTGATGCCGTTTTTACGTGATTAGGCGAATCCCCATCAAGCGAGCAGCGTCGTGCGAGGCCCGTGCGGCAAACGTCCTGCCTCGCGAGGCAGCGCGCTTGGTGGGATGAGAATAATCGCCTAATCATCACGTAAAAACGGCTGATCAGAATTTAATGAAATTAAAACATAAGGATTTTATCGAATGTCCACGCGGACGAAGTCGCGGGCGAAAGCTAGTATTATATTATATTATATTATATAAGTAGGATAGTAGGAAGTAGGATTGCAAAATATATTTGGAAAGGTTAGCTGGCTGATTATTATAACAACCAATCCTTTTTAAAATTTAATAAATAATTAATTAAATTGATTAAATCAATTATTAATTAATAAATTGTTTAAGAATTGCTGGTTTTAATACTTGTGTATTTAAACGAAGAGTTCCAAACCAATGGTACAAAATAAATTAGGTACTAACAATGGTATAGAGGTACTTTTTGTTAAGTAAGTAGATAACTAATTTTACCACTGAACTGTTTTTCTCCCTTTTGTCATAATTTTCGTTCTTTTTCAGTGGAAAATGAGTAAGTGTAATTCATTCATTTATTTAAACTCTTATAGGTATTTTTAAGAACTAAATGAAAGCTTTTTGGTATTCGTTAGATCAGCCTTGACCGTATTCATAATTAGAGTTTCGTTTACTAAACTATAGTTTGTAGGTACCTAGTAGGTACTTAGGTATTTCTTTTTCTTCTTATTTTTAGTTTAGCAATCTACTCTCCTTTTAGGAGTAATTTTTGCCAGTGTCAAGACAAGTGTTCTCTCATGAAAACCTAGTAACCTTAGTTATAAAAACTTTTTCGAGTTTTCGACATATAATACCAATAAAGTTAAAATAATGACAAGTTTATGGAATATTACAGAACAGAACGATAAATCACTGGGAAGGAATGATTTTTTGTTAAAACCAATGCAATGTTTGGAACTGAAATAGACTTGATAAATTTATTTACGTCCAGTAATTTATTTGTTGACCTTACGCACCCACACATACACGTGACGTGATTCTCACAGATCGGGTAAGAAAATATTGGCTGATCTTCATTTTATCAAAGTGGCCGATTCATGACTATTTTTTTATTATTATGTGGTTTCCTCGTCCAAAGTTGTCATTCAGCCAACAAGTCGTCGAGTTAGTATTGCAAGGTTAATGCGAGGTTGAAACTGAACTCTTCGGTCGAAGCGAAGCGTGAAAAAAAAATACGGGTCAAGAGCACGGCCTGAAACACGCCTAACGTCACTCGTATTCATTACTATGAGGTCTCACAGTGCCCGCGGACGCAGCAGCAGAGTCCCAATTACAAATCACACGTAGGTTATACAGCTGTGGTTATACGTATAAAACAAACGAATCTATGAATACGGGTGTGAATCTAACATGGAAATTCTTCAGTATTTGACTCTATCACAAACAAGTGTAAAACAGATAATAATTTTCTCGCGTATTTTTCCTCAAATGCACAAAAAAACAAGAAAAATCTTATTAAAATCAATTTACAGCTTTAAAGTTTCACTCGTGAAATAAAGTTTCATTAGAGAGTTATAAAAACCCTATAGCTGTAAGTTTCGGCTCTAACTTGACGGACAAAAATCGTGAAAAATAAAACTGCATTTTTCGTTATAATAGGGATAGAGCGTCTCGAAATTCATGTTAAAATATTTGAAAATGTTCAATTTGTTTTGATATTATGCAATGTTTAATAATAATAATATAAAGAGACAGTAGCCTAATATTTTAAGATGGCGACGTAATATTTTGTGCGTTGCGCGTGGGCAGTCGCCTGTCCTGTCTTCACGAGTGGGTTTTATTCAGTTTTCTATTGCTGCGTCAAACATGCTTTTACGCGTAATAAAACTGAACGTAAATAATAACATAATTGTGCTTATAGCTTCGCACATCCTCTGTTACGATAGGAAATTAGGAAGTATGACGATTATTAATCAGCTGTTAGGCGATTTTAGAAAAAAGAACGATTATCTCTTTTAATTAGTGCATTGAAATACCTAGTTAAATATATTTGCATTAAAATTACAAGAGTGAACTCATTAAAGTTCACTTTATTTGAGCCCTACGCGATAAGGTCAACATGATCCGCTTTTCCTCCTTTGTGTGCGTGCACGGAAAACTTTCTACTTTCCTACGCAAAGGCGTAGGAAAGTACCTACACACGACGTACAACGTGTTCGCGAAAAAAAAGAAAAGAAGAAACCTCTATCAGTACCCTTAGCACAGAATACATAATAGTACCTACAAGTCCCTTAGCACGAACAGCTATCGAGAAAAAAAACGCGCGTAAAATTACTCGATAGAGAATTTATCTATGGAAATTTTAATTTCGCTAGTCGGCGGTAGATGGCGTTGTCCAAATTTCTAATACAAAATAGCATCGAATGATTTTACGCGCGTTATTTTTTTCGATAGCTGCTCGTGCTAAGAGTACAGGTTTTTTGATTCTTATCTAAGTACTTACGTTTCAAAGGTCTAGCTACCGCCGCCACCGGCTGTGTTGGCTCTTCAGCTTCCACTGTCTTCGCTACCTCCACCGACTTCGCCACCTCTACCGGCTTCAGCTTCTTCTGCATCCAGGAGGGGGGTGCTTCCGCGCCTTTTTCCTTCACCCAGGGGGGGCGGTTGCTGTCCCGTTTGGACGGCTCCCGGCTTACGTTACCAATCGGCATTGTGGTGCACTGGTAAAGAAGTGAACGAGTAATAAGTGTGCGTGTGTGTGTGTGTGTGTGTGTAACGCAAAGGTAAATAATTCAAAATATATTGTAACGCATAGGTTAATAATTGAAAACATTGAAAACACACTTCTTCCTGCCGTTTTATGAAGACGATGATAGAGATACGAATTACATTTTTACATTTTTAAAAAGTACCTACCTTATTTACCTACTCTTTGCAACTTATATACACCGTTAATTTTTAAGTATTTATCCAAAAAAGAGGATTTATACTTAAAAATTAACGGTGTATACGATACGATGTTACTGTGACGTAGTCGAAGCAAACCTACGTGAGTTTGATATTACATTCTCTTTGGCAAATACTATCCATCTTACTTAATTTTGTATAATATTAGGTTCAAATCAAATCAAATCAAATCAAATTTATTGTGAAACACAGGTAAATAAAGATATTGTAAAAAATATAATTATGATCAGCTGGTTTCCGCCGTTATGGCATACAATTTTATACAATGTCAAAATTTTAAATAGTCAAAACAGATTGTTACAGGTTCTTATAAAATAAAACAATTCAAAGTAAAATACTTAAGTATTTTTTAAATAAAGTCTCATTAATTATTATTTATTACCACACACACACACACAGAAAAACAATTTATAACGCGTGAAGTTCGACTTTGGCAAAACAAACGAGCGTTCATTCAACATTAGTTATTTTTAAATTTGCTCACATATCGTCCTACTACAAGTCACAAGTCTATTGCTTCAGTTGCATAGCGCGTGTATGTTATACCTACCACAAAATATGAAGTGAACAGAAGAGTAGGTTGGAATAAATCACGGTTTTCCGTGCACGCACACATAGACATTACGTACAAGGCAATTTAAGACCCAACCGCGCCATTGTTTTGTTACCAAAAGATGGATGAAAATAAAAAAACTGTAGACAGTCTCAGTTGACAAGAAGAAAATTAGAGAGTTGCTGAAACTAAGTCGGGAAAGCATTAGAATAATAATATAGTGTTATACACATAGAAATTTTGTCAACTTCATCGTCAATCAAATTAATATTTAATTTGGTCTGTTCAACATTAGGTAGATGAAAATTTTGCAGGTTTATTTTTTTTAAAGCTAAATTATTACTATTAAACCAGTATGAAACTTTAGAGGGGCACTATTTACTTCGTTCGAACAGTTATTACCTCTGTTTACTTCGAAAACTGAAAAAGTATCATCCGCAAATAGTACTGTCTCACATAAATTATTCGTGTAGTTAGGAAAGGTCATTTATATAAATCAAAAACAGCAATGGGCCCAAAATTGATCCCTGTGGCACCCCCATATTGATGGGGGCTCCACCGGCTCCAGTAGATTCAGTTTTATTAATCACAACTTTCTGAGTTCTATTTTACAAATACGATTCTAATTAGCTCTTAAATGATTTATCAGAGACATTAAGTATAATGTTCTAACTTCTTTAATTGTGTTTGGTGAATCTTGAAAAAAGGGGTTCTAATATTGTTATAATTCTAATTGTGGAGCCCGGTGGCGCAGTGGCTTAGCGCCTGGCCCAGCGATTGCGAAAGTTAAGCAACGTTCGCAAGGGTCGGTCATGGGATTGGTGACCAAAAATTTATTATCTCGAGCTCCTCCGTGCTTCGGAAGGCACGTTAAGTCATTGGCCCCGGCTGCATTTGCAGTCGTTAACACCCACCAATCCGCATTGGGCCCGCGTGGTGGGTTATGGCCCATCCTCCGTACCATCCATAAGGAAGGCCTGTGCCCCAGCAGTGGGAACATCAAAAATGGCTGATGGACAATATTGTAATAATAATAATATAATTAAGTATGTGTAATAATATTGTAATAGGTTCTAATATTTTACCATCATGAGACAATAAAACTATAATTGCATTTGTATTTTGAAATAGGTACCTATATTTTATTTACAAAATACTCTTGTAAGTAAATAAAATAATAAATATACCTACTTACATTCTTTTTACAATACAATACAATGTGGTTTAAAAGTGGTTTTGATATAATTCCGATTCGATGAATCCCTTTCTAAACGCAATGAGATGATAAATCAAATAATACCTAACAATACTGAATGGCGACATCGACACGTGTCGTGTAGATTATCAATAATAACCTATTCATACAATAATAATGCAGCTATTAGTGAAATGTTATTCCCCTAATCTGTATTGTAATAGGTAATAGGCATGTATGATTGTCAAAAGACTATTTCATTTCTCATATTCGAAAAGTGATGTATATTTGAACTGAGCAGCGGGTCCAAAACTCTTCGTTCCACCCTAGGGTGGAAAAGTAATTTAAAAATAGAACTGAATTTGGCAATGAAAAAGTTTACATTAGTGAAAAACAAATGGTTTAAAAAAAAGTTGCAGGCTTGTAGGGCGCATTCACGAACAACAACAAAACATGGTATTGCAAAATTAAAAACATTGTGCGGAGCGGCCGGCGACGCGATGTGTTCCAAATTTAAAATAAGAAAAACTATAAAATTTTGGAGGGAGACTTACCTAACTCTGTGACTTTGAGCTGTATGTGCCGTATTAAAGTTTTGTGTTGATTTTGTATTTATTAAAAATGAGTTTAAAACTAAAAAAAAAAGTTCAAATAAAATAAAAGAAACAATAAAACTACGCTGTAATTCGCCTACAGGAAACAACTACTTCAGGAGAGTCTCTGCCATGGACTTAACGTCTTATGAAAGACCAAAGAAAATCTCCAACTTTTACAGGCATCCAACAAAGCCAAGTCTGTCATCATAATAATTTATATCAAACTGTAAATATTCCAAGCAAGAATTTAACTTTAAATTTCACAAATTGTTCTAATTTTCCTAGGTTTTAAAAGGTAAGTTGGTATAGGTAATAATTATAAGGTCTACCAATGTAGTCACTAAGTAGGTACATGTTTTTATTAGTAAACATTTTGGAATAACTAAGACTTTTTTACTTTCCTGAAATTCGAAATGAAAAGTAGAGTGTTTAACACGGGTAAAAGTCATCAATTCCATTCTCGAACTGTAGCCGCCCTCGCTATGCTCGGGCGTCTAAATATCTCGAATGGGAATTGCTTCCTTTTGACCCTCGTATAACAATCTACTAGAGTCTATACCAGTAATCACGATTTTAGTACCTAATGTTAGATGTTATAATTAGAGCGATACCACATAATAATACCAAGCGATAATACCAAGATATACAAACAAACCTATTGAAAATAGGTAACACTTATTTAGCTAATAGTGCTATATAATAGTAGTTAGCTAATCTTTCAACTGCCTCTGGGGTTAGTGGTTTCGCCCACCCGTATAAGACGCAGGAGTCCTGGGTTTGATTCCTAGAAGGGAGGTACAATTATACCGTGCTAAAAGGCTGCATTGAAAATAGCGTTAGCTTTTCAACCACCTCTGTGGTCTAGTGGTTCGCCCACAGGGGTCCCGGGTTAGTGGTTTCGCCCACCCGTATAAGACGCAGGAGTCCTGGGTTTGATTCCTAGAAGGGAGGTACAATTATACCGTGCTAAAAGGCTTCATTGAAAATAGGTAACACTTATGTAGTTAGATAATCTTTCAACCGCCTCTGTGGTTAGTGGTTCGCCCACCCGTGTAAGACGAAGGGGTACCGGGTTCGATTCCCAGGAGGAGGGTACAACTGTACTCGGTTAAGTTGGTGGTAGGGCTTATTTCAAGTCCGCCTGGCTAGCTATCACCACCTTACCTAAGTCTGACGCCATAACAACAATTTAAAAAGAAAAGTTAGAGGTAAGATAGCCAGTTCCTCAGTGATAATGATAAGGCTGTTGTGCGCTTCCACCTTCGGCCTTATCGTCACTTAACATCAGGTGAGGTGAAGGCCAAATACTATCCCGTTGTGCATAAAAAAATCTGTAGACAACTCGATCACCAAGCCTTCTCACCAAACATTTAACCCTAAAATAAGGAGAGCTCCAATAGAATCAAATATGATTAAGTACTATTTTACTGAATCAAAGCCTCAGTTACGTTAATTAACCGATAGCAGAAAATCGGAGATTTGTTGATAATTTGAATGAAAACAATTTTTTATCTGATTCTGTCAGTTCTTTTTTGTTGTTTTTTGTCGGAGCGAGAGCGTAATGCTGGTGACTAATCGGAACAGAATCAGTGCAGGCTGAATACGACTAAACCTTATGTTGTTAAACTCCTTTGATTATGGTAATGGTTGACTGGCTGGTTGGAGAAATGTGAGCAAGCGTTACGTCAGTTTTGACATAACGTTGGAGTGTGGTCTGTGATTGGGTCGTCTCCATCCATAGATATAGTATATTAAAATCTCCATCGTATAGCGATTCGGTGACCCCTTTTAATATACTATATCTATGTTCGGTGAGCTCAGTGTAAAAAGATGGAGGTTATAATATTGGAAACCTACTTGACATTGGCTAATGCACAAACCGTGCGAGCCAGAGAGAAAAAAAAATATTGGAAAATGGAGATTATTGATTATTGCGAGTTGTGTTGTGATTGTGATTCATTCATGGAGAATCGTGAAAGGCCTACTCAGAACTCACTGCGTTTCTCTAATCAGTCTTCATCATAGGATTAGAGGAAACGCTTGCGAGTTTATTTTAATAAAAATATACCACAATCAAGAATATCTGATATCGGCAAGAAATACTTGAGAAACCAAAGGTCTACTGCGACATATTTATTTAGAATCTGTATCCATGACTTTTTAAAAACATTTAAATCTGTTGGTATCTTTAGACACAGATAATATAATACTATATTAGATAAGATATTCATTTAATTACAAAACCCCTGTGTCCTAAAGATTCAAAACATTGGGCTTATCGGTCAAAATAAAAACACACACATTGAACTCAAATGAGGTCGTATTTGATATCATCAAATTATTATGCACTCAAAAATATTTACTTTTTTTAAGCCAGCCTCCTCGTCAAACGTGGTTTGAAGACTGTAAATTTAGCAGAAACTACATATTTAAGTTGGTATTGAGACTCCGATCAGGCCATTATCCTTCAGCAAAGTTTGCATTTTTGATGAAAAAGGCAGAGTCGGACAAATGCCCTACCTGTAATAAGGTTGAAGATGTGCAACATTTGGTGATGGACTGTGTGAGAAACAAGAGTAAGAGGGAGGCATTTGTCAAAACTTTTAACATAAATTTCTTAGATGTAGGAATGGCCCAAAGTGTTCTGTCGGATCCTAAATCGGAAGCCACAAAATCCTTGTGTAGCATAATTAGTAGTTTATGCGTACCGACTGGTGGACATTCTGATGTCAACAGGGAGCGCATTCCACAGCGAGATAGGATATACGAAAAAAGAAGAGTGTATGGTTATGTTATATGTTATGAGTTTACCTAATGTTTTCGAGTAATCGGTGGACATACACAAAAAAAAACAAATATACAGACGAACATAGAACCTCCTCCTTTTTTGAAAGTCGGTTAAAAAATTCTTAAATCAAAGTAATCCAAATTCAAGATGAAATAAACATAAAAAGTTCACAGTAAGTCATACGTAAAAGGTAAGTACTTAACGAATTTTTTTATTTAAAAAAAGGTAACCTACCACTTGCTTTCTAAAAATTACTTCGATTTCGTTGACGTAGGACTGTAAGTTAACAAGGCGGGTGGTAATTACCAATTAACGGTAAATCTTATCAAGCTTTCGGGAAATTACCTACAAAGTTCAAGTCAATTTAAATCTTTGATGCCTCCTTCTTCACAGATACTTGCCTTCTTAGATTGGTTTTCTCTTGCAACAACCAATAAATAAATGAATCATTTGTAATCGACTGCTCGGGACATTTTTAACCGACTTTCAAAAAAAGAGGAGGTTCTATGTTCATTTTACGTGAACAATGTTTATAATATAGCAATATTTTACATAAGTAGGTTAAAATTAGATGTTTACATTTTTAGTGTAGGTAGGTACCTAGTCTAATTGATTTTCTATTCATTCAGTAGTTAATAAAAGAGGCGAGTTTATTCGAAAATAAGACATTATGAGGAGTTCGGTAGCGAAGTGGTTTAGCACCCGGCCCTGCGATTTCACAATGGTCGGTCATGGGGTGGGAGACCGAAAATGTATTATCTTGTGCTCCTCCGTGCTACAGAAGGCACGATAACCCACCAATCCTCATTGGGCCCGCGTGGTGAGTTATGGCCTATCCTCCTTATCCACCCATAAAGAAGGCCTGTACCAGCAGTGAGGACATTTGAAATGGCTGATGTAGACAGTTAGTTTAGCTTTAATTTTAATGAGAAGAGTAATTATAATTAAAATTATTAACTTAAAACCGCCTTGAACAACTGGTTTCGTGCCCGGACAGGCAACGAACCTTCAACCGAAGCGACTGCCCTCCCTCGGGGGAGAGGACAGCGCAGACGTCACATTTCACCTAGGTGATTGTGCGTCGACTCCCTGAGGGGGATCGATCATCCAGAGAGGGTGGGGGTTGACCAGAAGGGTCGGGGTTGGTGGGGGCGGAATCGTCCTCCGTCGCCTCCAGGAGGAGGTTCAGGTCAGACGAAAGCTTGAGATATCGTAGAAATTACGAAGTTGGTAAAACTTTTAGATTATTTTCAACTCTTAGATAGTTGATCAAGTAATGCCGCTTTTAAATATTTTGGAACATAAAATCGTCTTTAATAAGATGGTTTATTGTTTTTAAATCTTGGATAAATCTGAACATATCTAATATCTAGAACAATATTTGTGAAACCTAGATCTAAATAGTACGGAGTACCAATGTAGAGAAAAAAGAAAAGTGAGACGACATGGTGCGTGGATTTTTTTGTGTGTGTTTTCTTTATGCATAGAAATTCCTAATTTATATAAATATCTTCAGCTAAACGTATCAGGAAGAAGTGTGTGCTATTTTCAAAACCACACACAAAACGGATCTTCATCTGTAAAAGTAGGTACCTTACATTTATCAGTCTTTTCACAAGTCACACTTTAAAAACACACCGATATGTCACTTTTGACTTGTCATATTCTAAGGCGAGCGAGCGTAGCGAACGCGCCGCTCGTCTTCCCGATACTAAACGCCAGGAATTTTGTCTGAGTTTTCTGGAACTTATAAATAGGTGCGCCTGACCGACCCATCGGGATGGTGTATACGTACGTTCGGATTAGATGTTTTTTTTTCGTTCCGCTAATAACGCCCTTGACACTAACACGCTTAAATCTTGTGGTTTTGTGATATTGTCAATGATATTTGCAATATCGCGGTTTTCGTGTTGCAGTCGCATTTTACTGTAAAATGTTGCAAACTTGAATTTCTAAACAAAAATATTCATCTTGCATTGCTTATTGAATTCAGAAGCGGTTAGGTAATATTTAAGGTACTTGAACGAGAATTATTTTGAGTTTGAGTTTGTATAATGGAAAGATATTGTTATAAAATTGCGAAAAATTAAGATGCCGGGCGGACCAATGTACTTACCTTAAGTTTTCAGGGTTTTAAAGTAGGTAACTCAAAGGCAAATTATCTAAAGTTGTTTGAGGGCTGCACTAAGGTCTTAATATTAATATTTTTTGTACTATGAATTACTTACAAACTTACATAAAGGGCATAATTATTTTGAACATTGTTGCTTTCTTGCTGGTTCTTCTCGTTACAAGATCTCGCGAGCCGATGGCATAGCTTCTTCGATATTCACAAGTTTGTGCTTGTAACAGTAACAGCATAAATACTGAGCATGCTTTAATTTTAGTGTGGTCCCAGCCTAATGTAATATGTTGTCTCTGTAGTCAAAACATTTGTGATGGTGCCTGTAAAAAGCTGAAAATGAAAACAAAAAAACTTTAAAATTAAATACCTCTAAAAAGCAAGAAATAATCTTCAAATCACTAAATACGAATATCATTGTAATAAAACACGTCTATTGAAGTCGGGTGGGGCTGAAGTTCATCATCTTTTTTTATTCTAAAAGCCCCACCCGACTTCATTAGACGTGTTTTATTACAATGATATTCGTATTTAGTGATTTGAAGATTATTTCTTGCTTTTTAGAGGTATTTAATTTTAAAGCTTTTTTGTTCTCATTTTCAGCTTTTTTGAAGTCGGTTTTTTGTTTTTTAAACATTTTTTATTTTTTTATTTTTAGTGTTAGTAAATAGTAAGTACCTTCTGTATTTGGTAGATAATTACTTAAGTTTATTTATATTATCTTATTCAGTAAGTATATTATCTAGGTAGATAAAACATGGGTAGACCCAAAGTTATTTTTTTTTTAACTTTTTTGTGTAAGTATGGTATATTTAGCGACGATATTATCTAAGTTACAATAGTCTTATGTCAATGGCTCATCACCTTTTACAAAATACTGGTTTTCCCGACGCAGGGGCGTTAATTCTTGAGGAGTTCTCCTGGTACTTCACTATCAGCTCCACTTCACCATTGCATTATGACGAACAAAATAAATAGCCTAGCAACCGTAGCAATCGTATCGCACCAGTGAGATACTTAGCTTAGTACCTATTGAATAGTTCCGGTGATCATCTATGGTCTTCATCATCAGTTCCACTTCACCAAAATGGTACTTTTCGAAAGCAAATGCACAAGTTACTTATGAAAATACCAAAATCGCTATAGGTGTGCCTATAATATTTGAAGAGTTCCCTTGATTTCTCCAGGATCCCATCATCAGATCGTGATTTTATGACAATGGGACCAATCTGTAACTATATGCTTTCAAACAAAAAAATAATTTTTAAAATCGGTTTGAGATTGACAAAGTTATGAGGTAACAAACATAAAAAAAAAAAAAAAAATTCAGACGAACTGATAACCTCCTCCTTTTTTTGAAGTCGGTTAAAAATAAAGAAACGTTTCTTAGCAAAATTTTCAATTCATTCAGAAGCCAAAAAAATGCATAGTGCGGTGTGACTAAGATTATAATATGATCACTATAATTACGCGTAACACACGACACGACTGCGTCACTTTCCTAACAAAATAGAACATCCAACGTCGGCGAATCTATTTTAGACAATTTCCACACTTTCTGCACATCCTGTAGAGCTACTCATATCATTAATGTTAAAAGCTCCCTCATTGAATGTTATTGGGTTCAAAATGTAATGGTAATGTCTAGAGACCGGATTATATGCAACATAAAAAGCCTAAAATATGCATGCAAATACTTATGCAAGAAAAATAGCTAAAATATGCACGAAAATCCATAAAAAGGGCCAGAATATGCAACATGAAATAATAAAAAAGTTGTTTTTAAGGTTTTTTTATTCCTAAAAGGTATTATTACTTAACCAAAAGAATCGTATTTGTGAAAATATCAATTACAATTTGACATTGAAATTCAACTTTAAAAATGTATATTCTGAAGACAAATTTTATGGAAGTGAAAAGGACCGTTCTACGTCCACTGAGGCATGCACTGAGGTGACTGGGCAGAATTTAAATTTGAGTGCCATTGTTTGGATATGGTAGACATCTGAACGATGAACGAGATCGAACGGAAATATGCATGATTTCAAATTTTATTGCCAAAATATGCAACTACTTCTGGAAGGGGGTTAAATATGCAAATGCATATTATGTAATATGCATTTGCATATAATCCGGTCTCTAGTAATGTCGAACGCACAAAACATCGACAGAAAGCATTATATCGACATTTTGATCTCAATTTTCAGGTTTCTTTGCATCCTAATAAATTTGTCATTGTGTTTATCAGAATTCTTGTTCTTGTTTCATTAACACACAGAAATAGTTTAAAAAAGTAGGTAGTTAATTAGTTATCTCATTCTTAATGAAAAAAAAATATGTTAGAAATTTTTATTATGAGTGGAGTCAAACTTTTGAACTCAAAAGAATGGTAATCCAAAATTACTTAGTTTTAAAATTTTGAATTTAGATGAGACTATTAAAGCAAGTGTAGATGAGACTAGCAATAATTTTTTATACAATAACCTGGGGCATTTTTGTCGAATTATGTATGTATTTTACAGGTAATAAAAAGGCGTTGCTTGTGGTTTATATGTAGGAGCAAGGTGTTTTTGTAGTGCAATTCCTGCTACTGCTAGATAACAAAATTTAGACCAACAAGCCCCCTAGCCAAGTGGCCTATCGACAATTCGAATAGAATGGATGTGACGTTAAATGTATAAAATTGACATTTCAAAAAGCTCTGTCCCCCTTCTTAAATGGCCAACATTCTATATTTGAACGAATACGCTTATGTAACATTCTAATTTATACCATACTTTTGGAAATAAATAATAATTTAATTTAATTTACTTTTAAATCTTAAATATGAGCAAAGCCGATTAAATCACAAGTTGCAAACTTATGTAAATCACACACTTTAATGTATTGTATGGAATTGACAAGCTTACGGCACATAACGGCGCACCAACTTGTTAAAAGAAGCACCTCTTATTCGAGCATTGCGAACATTAAATATTGTTGCCAATACTGTTGACGTATTTTGTTGCTCATTGGATGAGTTCACAAGAGTTACCTACTCTGTTTGTGCTGTGTTACAGTCAAAGTTAAGAAAATGTAGCATTTATTTATAATCATACAATATTTTGTCCATATAACAATAATATTAGTTAAGTATTCTTAAATTATATTTTGTCTACACTATCGTCTTGGGCGTACCTGTAAAGATAGATGTGTGTTATAAATAAATAAAATAAAAATAAAATAAAAAATAATTTTGCAGTTTACTGCTTATTTTAAAGCTTTGAAAGTAAGCGTAGCGTTCAAACGCATAGAACGATGGGCATTTGAGTAGGGGGGCTGATTGTCTATGGTTAGCTACATTAGTATTACCGTACGTCAATTACATATATTTTTGATTTGACTACTTATAGAAAGTCTTTTAGCTAAAGGACAGACAAGATATTTATAACATTATTGTTCTTTATCTCACTCATAGTCATAACTTTATCAACTAATGCGTCAATCAAACAAATTGGCACACTTCAAGGTACCTATTACCGCAAAATCGATTACGTCACAGTGTCTATATTACCTTGATCGATTTTGAGACAATACCACAGAATAGCTAATAGTACAAGTACAATACATCTTCGTAATAACTGAGATATTGATCATCATCTGGTGATTTATAATACGGCGCCTGCTTCCGGTCGCCGCCCGGATGACGTAAGGCGGGCGCTCCTGGGATAGTGATGGGAAAGTGAAGGAATATCGATAGAAAATTGGAGTAAGTGAACGTTTTTTTGCAGGTTGTTTTTACCCGACTGCAAAGAAAGGGTTATGTTTTTCGCGCGTATCTTGTAAGTATGTTTGTATGTGTGTTTGTATGTTTGTATGTAATATTCTTTATTAGGTACCTCCATATCTTACAAACGGCTGAACGGATTTCTATGATTAAAATATCGTTAGATGTTCTTTTCAGCCCAAGTGTTCTTAAGAAGGTGGCGTTATAAAAAAACCAACATGGCGGCTGTACGGTGCTATTATACGTAGTGAAAAAAGTTTTTTTTTAGAATACTGCAATATGGGTGTCAAACTAAAGGGCTTATTATAAGGATTTCAAAAAGGTATATCATGACCGTAATATATAATAACTAAAAAGAGATAAATAAAAAAATTAATTAAAAAAAATTAAAAACCCGCCTGCATAAAAAGACAAGTCGACTGAAAAGATGGAAACAAGATTAAATAAATATTAATGGCAACATGTCATAATAACATGCAGTCGGAGGCATATAATTTAAATCATTCATAATGTCACTTTCTTTATGCATGCCTCCGACTGCATGTTATTATGACATGTTGCCTTTAATATTTATTTAACCTTGTTTCCATCTTTTCAGTCAACTTGTCTTTTTTTAAATCATGTCAATGTATCGTATAAAAACCATTATACTACTTTCCATACAAAATTAGTCCATCGAGTTTTTTTCGTGCTATCTAAGGTACTGTAATAAGCATGGCGTTTAAACCAAATTATACTAAAAGACGGAGGTAGTCAAAGATATTATAGGGTTACCCCAACTTTCAGGAACCAACTAATTATAGTAAGGGACCAACGTCCCATTACGTCTAATAAAATACTATAGTAATATAATATAGTATACTATCATAATCATATAATCATAATCATAGGTGAAAGTCCCGCATATACGGGACGTATGGCAACCCTAAAGATATACCTATCTACAAATATGACCAAAGTTATAACAATGGGTTAATAACTTAAGTAATTAAACTATCATACATAACTCAGTCGTGCGTGCGATTCGATATCCGAAAAAGAAATCGATATGTTTTAAACGTCTCTATTTTCAGACACCGAACTACTGAAGTGTGATAAATTAAATAACTGATAGGTAGACTGATTTGTTAGTGGTCCCAAAATCGAAGGTCATCTGTGACTGCTAAAAATTATTATTGTATTGTTTTAAACTGTGACTTGACAATGGACCGAAATCGCATGCCAAGGTATCGATTATAAGTTCAGTTACTTTCATTCTTATACAATACTAAATAATATATTAGAAAAAATACGACTCGCAGCTAAGTGACTCGGTAGCTCAGCGGTCAGAGCATTGGACCGGATATCCAAAGGTCGCGGGTTCGATTCCCGTCTGAGTATTGATCTGGTGCGAGTCGTATTTTTTCTAGTATATTATTTAGTATTGTATAAAAATAGCATTGTGAATGCAAAAATCTCAAATTTAAAAAAAACATACATTCTTATTTAATTACTAACGATGTCTGCGTAGAAAGTATTTTTGCTATCCCTCGGGATCAGTACTTTTCTTCTAGATGAAAGGTACCCTATGACCTCTGTACCCCTGGGAACGTGTATGCAAAATTTCATGATGATCGGTTCAGTAGTTAAGACGTGAAGGCGTAACACTTGTACTATTATGTATTCTGTGGCGTAACTACCAAACAAACAAACGGACTCTCGCATTTATAATATTAATAAGGGAGTGTTTTTTTGGATTTGAGGAAATAACTTCAGCGCCATCAGAAAAAACATGAATTTTTAGAGAGAAAACATCGTTTTTTTCGTCCACTCGCGGACGCAAGGGTCTCCTTTTGTACGCTTTTGGATCTCAAATTAAGCGTAGGAGATACGAAAAAAAGTTATGTAGACGGAATAAGGGAGTCCGCCTGCAGTGATTAATGGGATTTTCATAATAATATAATGAAATGAAAGTTTTGAAATTCGTAATTTTTGGGGTTCCGTACCCAAAGGGTAAAAACGGGACCATAAATTACTAAGGTTCCACTGTCCGTCTGTCTGTATGCCAGGCTGTATCTCATGAAACGTGATAGCTAGACAGTTGAAATTTTCACAGATGATATATTTCTGTTGACGCTTTAATAACAAATATTAAAAACAGAACAAAATAAATATTTAAATGGAGCTCCCATACAACAAATGTGATTATTTTGCCGTTTTTTGGTACGGAACCCTTCGTGCGCGAGTCCGACTCGCACTTGGCCGGTTTTTATGATCTTCGTTTAATTTAAGATTGGTACTTTCTTTGTAAGAAGAAGAAGTGGAGCTCGGTGGCGCAGTGGTTTAGCGCCTGGGCCCAGCGATTGCGGACGTTAAGCAACGTTCGCAAGGGTCGGTCATGGGATGGGTGACCAAAAATGTAATGTAATCTCGAGCTCCTCCGTGCTTCGGAAGGCACGTTAAGCCGTCGGTCCCGGCTGCATTTGCAGTCGTTAACACCCACCAATCCGCATTGGGCCCGCGTGGTGTGTAATGGCCCATCCTCCTTACCCATAAGGAAGGCCTGTGCCCCAGCAGTGGGGACACCAAAAATGGCTGATGGACTTTCTTTGTTAGAGAGTGTTTTAAAATTAAATAATGTTTTTAAATTATTTTACTTCGATTCCTGGTTTATCAAGCATATTTCTAAAGATCTTTGAAGGCAGTTATTCTTCTTTTTTAAAAAAGGTCAATTTTCCCTTTAAAAAAATAGCTATCTTCATCATTAGGCACTTTCCCTGAGGTTCACTTAAAATAATCAACCTGTACAAAAATACAAGATGACAAATTATAGGAAACAGGAAACAGTGTAGTTTCATTGAAATTCATTACTACAAATAAGGAAAAAGGTAAAAATGTACGCAAATATCACACATTTACTATAAATTCGATGAAATAGGGACTTCCAAAATTTTACAGTTATCAAAAAGCACCTGGCGATGTACCTACTTGAAACTAATACACATGCATTGATTCATTGAAATCGTTATTTATCTATAGGGTAGCTAGGTATTCCACCTACTTGAGTAGTGTACTGTAATGTTATTTATTCAATAATCATAATAAGTAGGTACCTATAGGTACCTATATTACCATTGCACGCTGCTGTTGAAGCTGAATCATTACGGTGTAAAAAATAATGCTCAAAAATTAATACTGTCGTATCTCAGTTCCAGGACTCAAACAGTTAATATCAATGGAATAAGTTCGTCAGGTTCTCATGTAAAAATGGGCGTTCCGCAAGGCTTTATTTTGGGCCCTTTCTTATTTTTAATATATATAAATGATTTACCCTTTTTTGCAGAAAAATTCTGTGATATTGTTTTGTTCGCAGATGATACTTCTTTAATATTCAAAGTTGACAGGAATAAAACTGATTTTGACGATGTGAACAGGGCACTCTCGCAGGTTCTTGCTTGGTTTAATGTTAATAATCTCCAGCTTAATGCTAAGAAAACAAAATGTGTTAAATTCGCTTTACCTAATGTACAGGCGAATCCCACTGAAATTGTTATCAATAATGAGAAATTAGATTTGCTCGATTCAACAGTTTTCTTGGGTGTTACTCTTGACAGTAAACTTCAATGGAATATGCATATCGCAGCTCTGGCTGGCAAGCTTAGCTCTGCTGCCTATGCCATTAGAAAAGTTAGACAGTTAACAGATGAAGAAACTGCCAGATTAGTGTATTTCAGTTATTTTCATAGCATTATGTCATACTGTATTCTTTTATGGGGGATAGCAGCCGATATAAATACTATTTTTGTTTTACAAAAACGAGCAATAAGAGCTATTTATCAACTAAGTTCTAGAACATCTCTTAGGGATAGATTCAAAGAGATTGGTATATTGACAGCAGCATCTCAATTTATATTAAACTGCATACTTTTCGTGCGTCGCAATATTAACTTATATACAAAACATAGTGATTGGCACAATCGGAATACCAGAAATAAAGACAAACTTGTAATGCCTCAGAATAGATTAGAAAAAGTCCGTGGTTCTTTCATAGGTCTTGGTATAAAGTTTTATAATAAAATTCCAAGTAATATTTTAGATTTACCATTTGAAAACTTTAAGTCTCATGTAAAAAATTGTCTTCTCAAAAAAGGATACTATACCGTTAAAGATTATTTAATTGATAAAACAGCCTGGTCGTAGATTTTTCTATTCTATGTGAAAATTGAGGGAATTGTCCTATGGTGTGGCGTGTAAATAGCCAAGCACCATGGGGGTGGATTACACCTAGGAGGATTATGGAGGAAGATATGGAAACATCGAGTAAATGCACTCACTCACCTGGTGGACGATGCGGAGCAGTTCACGCCATCCGGATGGTCTCGATCAACGGCACTTTAAGATTATTTACGGGTTTTCACATTCTTCGAATTGCTGCTTAATTACAGAGAGAAGTAAGTGTCAGGGAGGTTTAGACACTTCAGAATGCAAAGAGATCATTTCTCTTAATGGCCAGTGCGTCTTGGATTCATCGACGACATAATCCCACAGATTAGTGAGCGCGAGCTTATCGATGGTCTCATACACATTCCACAATACTCGCTAAATATTTAACACTCCTTATGTGCTTAACCATGCTCCCCGCCTTGGAAGTTCGCAGAAGTTCCAAAACAAAAAATAAATTACAAACATAATCGTAGCAACATAAAATAACATGCACGCAGTTTATACTAAGGTTAACAGAAAGACCAAACTTCATGGCTAAATCCTAAACAACCTAAGTTACAATTAAATATAAAATAATACAGAGAGTTATTAAGTAGCAATCGGATATAATTTTACAATAGGACTCTTAAAGATCCCGAATCTAGTTTTCACCGTCGCCACTCGAATAATCCCGCCCGACGCCGGTAGGAACAAAAGCCTTTGCTTCTGTGACACAGAAGGAAGGTAGATAAGCCACCTTGGGCGTGGGGTACGACGGATTCAATAGAAAGCAACAATTGCATTCCCGAACCTTTGCTCTTATAACCGCCCTGGCATCCAAAATCCAAAAACGTTGCCGCAAGATCGACATCAAAGGTCCTGGACCAGTATGACAGTTCATATTATGGTAGTGTTGAATGATAAGATCCACTATATGGTCATGTTTAGGGAGTAAAGCCGGATGTTTAGCCTCAAATGGTAAATCCGATATAGAAAGCCGTCCTCCAACACGCAGCACACCATCTTCGTCAAGAAACACCGACAAGTTTAAAAGCTTCTTAGAAGGCAATTTACCCTTCTTAAGCGCGGTAAGATCCTCTGCGAAGTGGATACTCTGCACTGAACGTATCACAAATTTCTCGGCAGTCATAATATTATTGACTGCTCCAGAAGAAGGCGAGATTTTTTTAATAAATCGGAGGACGTATACAACAACTCGTAGAAGTTTATCCCACCCGGATATACGCCGAGCCAATTCCATCAGAGCCGATGGTTCACACTGAACCGTTGCAGTCAGCACACTAACTTTGTGCTCAGGCAACTCGGCGGTTATGGTAGGTGAAAAGGCTTTTATTGGCCAATTTGACGGAGGGCTACGAATCCATGATGGGCCGTTCCACCATAAATCATGTGAAGTGAGTTGGGAGGGAAGCCCCCGGGAAAGACAATCACTTGGATTCTCACTTCCTGCGACATGATAAAAGTTTTCAGGAGGCAGATTCTCCTGACATTGAGCGACGCGGTTACTTACAAATACCGACCAACGATGCGGTGAAGAATGAATCCACGAAAGCGCAATGGTAGAATCCGAGAAAGCATACGTTCCCGCAATGGGTACACGCGCTTGATAGGAGTCTTGAACTGTCCGTATTAGTTTAGACATCAAGACGGCAGCACATAATTCCAAACGTGCGAGGGTGGTCACTTTAGTGGGTGAAACCTTGGACTTCGCACAAAGTAATCTCACAGTTATATTACCCATGGAGTCAGTGGTGTGTAAGTATAGGACACAACCATAACCGTTCATACTTGCATCACAAAACGCAACAATAAGTACCGTACAGTCGTTAAAGACGCCTATATGACGTGGGATTTTCAAAGTTGAAATGAGAGGAAACTCCTGTATGAGCGCCGAGAATTTTCGTATAACGCTCTCAGGCGGAGTATCATCCCAATCTATGTTGCATAACCATAGCTCTTTAATAAGCAACTTGGCGTACAAAATGACAGGGGCCATCAAACCGAGGACATCAAACAAACGAGCAACCACAGATAGTATATTTCGTTTCGTACATTTCTCTTGGACGTAAGCAGTCGTAAAGAAGAAGTTGTCATCGGCTGGTTCCCACGAAAGGCCTAACACCTTCAAGGTATGGCTAGAACCATCATTCAGATCCACTGCACTGCGGTGAGAGTCTGGAAGGTTTCCCAGGACCACGCGAGAATTACTTGTCCATTTGACCAGGTCAAAGGCACCGGCCTTGAACAACGAGATCAATTCTTGAGAAAGGCGCACGGCGCTGACCTCATCAGAGATAGAATAAACTAGATCATCCATGTACAACCTAGACTCTGCCACCTTAGCAGCTTCCGGGTAATGTGATCTCATGTCATCAGCCAGTTGACGAACAGTTCGCATTGCTAAGTATGGGCTTGATTTGAGACCAAAGGGGACCCGATTAAATTGAAAGGTTCGTACGACTTCGTTCTCCGAAAAACGAAACAAAATCCTAATATATTTACGGTGTTCATACGGAACCAAAATCTGTAAATACATTTGTTTAATATCAGCAGTCATAGCGACTGGAAAAAGACGAAAGCCAAGCAAAAGCAGAAATAAATCGGCTTGCAAATTAGGGCCAATATGAAGGACGTCATTTAGTGACAACCCTGTATGCGTTTTCGCACTAGCATCGAGCACGATCCGAGGCATGGGCTTACCCGGATGGGTGACAGCGTGATGCGGGATGTAGTATCCTTCCTCCGTCACCTCGGATTCAGGAACCTCAGACAAGTAGCCCTTTTCAATATATTCACCGATAACACTATTATATTTATCTCGTAAATCCGGTGACTGTTTAAATCTCCGCTCCAAAGCCATAAATCGTCTTTGAGCAGCAGTGCGAGAATTACCCAATTCTTTCGGGTTCTTGCAGAATGGTAAAGCAACCGAGTACCTACTACCCTCCCCCCGGGTGACCGACGAAGCAAACAAATTTTCACATTCCGTCTCCTCCGGACTCAAAAACCTCATGTTAGGTAATTCCTCTAATTGCCAAAATTTCTGCACAATATCATTAAGCGAGAGTGCGCAGAACGACGTAGAAGTATTAACAAGAATATTACTTGGGAAATCACCCATCAGCACGTAACCAAACGCGGTCAGCAAAGCAGGAGGTGCACTGGTACCAGACACGACCCTATTCCCTAAATAAATATATGGAAACAGCTGAGCACCCAGGACGACATCCACCGACCCAGGAACGTTCCATGTCAGATCGGCTAGGGGAATCCCTTTCAAGTAACCCATATCACCCATGTCCACATAATGAGCAGGCAGCTGATCGGTGATACAGTCAATCACTAAAGCATGTATAGTGTATTTATTATTCGTATAAACACGGGACTCAATATCCAAATAAACATATCCTAAAATCGGCCGAGACGCTAAACCAATTCCTTTGACAAAAGAGTTACTCAGTGGAATTATAGGTAAATTAAGCGATTTACAACAGTCCAATGTAATTAAATTATTTTGCGATCCGTTATCTATTAAACAGCGGATAATTCTTTTATTATTACAATTTTTAATTTTAGCATAAACTTGCGCTGTCGATAGTAAAATCGTAGAGTTTGGTTTTACTTCCGCACTTAAAGACAATGAAGGGGTACCCGGGGTGCCCAAGATACTCGGTGTATCTGAACTAGATGGGGTCCCCATAATGGATTGGGTACCCGATGGGGTATTCAAAACACACGGGTTCGTTCCTACGCCGGGTGCAGAAAGAGGCGACGCTGCCGGCAGCAAGGCGACGGACGGCACCGACGACGGTAAATGAGGCGACGACCCTTCAACGGTAGGTACTCGCGACGTATGAGCGTAAGTATTTTTCCGACCATTATTATTCTTAGTATCAAAATGTAAGAGGGTATGGTGACGTTTTTTGCATAATTCGCAAGCAACCGTCGACCCACATGACGTTACGGTATGCGACCCACTAAGACAACTGACGCAACCCTGTTTCGATTTAATAAAATCAAATCGGGCTTGGGGTGAACTCAAACTTTTAAACTGTGAACATGCATTAACCGAATGATCACTTTTATTGCAAAAAATACACGACTTTCCCGACGTGTAAGTCATATTTTCATTACTCGCGACAAACGACTTGTAAGTATTAGGACGGGCTGCCGCGGTCGCGACAGACGATGACGCTTTATTAACACCACCGCTCGAAGGCCGTGACGAGTATGAAACATTAGACCGTTCCAAGATTTTAACTTGATCTTGCACGAAAGAAATTAATTCATTATAAGAAGGAATGTCCTTATGACGCACAGATAATTCGAACGCTTGAACAGTTTGAACATCGATCTTCCTTAAAGCACAATGCAAAAGTATGAAATCAGTCACATCACTGATATTCAGTTGTTTTAAGGCCAACACAGACGCTGAATATTTTTCAATAAAATAATCAAGACTGGCTGCCGTATTCGAACAATTTTTCGCATCGAGAATATTGTTAAGATAAATTGTACCTAATGCACGCACATCTTGATATTTATTCACCAAGCTATCCCAAATAATATTATAGGTTTCACCCGAGGGTACAATACCCGCGGTAGCCTTAAGCGCGCCGTGGGTTAATTTCCCTACTAAATACTGCACGCGCTGCGAGTCAGACAGCTGTTTGTTATTGTGGATGTTGGACTTAAAAGATTCGTAAAATTTAGGCCAATTTTCCGTTTTGCCGTCGAAGCTCGGCAATTCAATCGGAGGCAACTTAATGGTGCATTTCGGATTATGATCGCCGGAACTATTCGATGACGACGGTACAATTGATTGCGACGACTGAATAAAATTATTTCGGACGCGCTTTACAATAAAGTACAGATCTTCAAAAGCAGTCAAAGGCTGATAGTCAGGCAGAAATTTCGAATCTAACGTAAGCTTGCGGTCATTTATGTCATCAATTATAGACTCAAATTGTCTACGCATTTCATCGATTATTTCAGATTGAGCCATGAAAGTCTCATTATTACGGGATGCAAAATTAGTTACATTATTCGCAAATCTATAAAGATCACTCATCCGCGAAAAAAGACGCTCCTTTTTCGCTTTTAATAAGGTAAGCTGTTTATCTGATAGTTCAATGACGGAATCATTTTTATAAAGAAATTACGCTATTCCAATGCGAAAATAAATCAAATAAATTCAACGCTATTCCAATGCGAAAAGAAATTACTTAAAAAGAATTACGCTATTTCAATGCGAAACTAAATTAAAATAAATCACTCGCTATTTCAATGCGAAAATAAATCACCCGCTATTTCAATGCGAAAATAAATCACCCGCTATTTCAATGCGGGAATACCCTAAAAGAAATCACGCTATTACAATGCGAGAATTAATTTTAAGTAAAAATAATTTATTCCGTAAAATTTTGTACCAATTACAAAATGGCGGAGTACGGCGGTAAGTACGGAACTTCGCGAATTTACCAATTAATACGTAATTATTCTGCGAACATCCAACTTACCAAAATACGCAAAAATTCCTGCTGGAGCATGGAATCCGGCTCGAAGGACCATAAGATGGTGTGGCGTGTAAATAGCCAAGCACCATGGGGGTGGATTACACCTAGGAGGATTATGGAGGAAGATATGGAAACATCGAGTAAATGCACTCACTCACCTGGTGGACGATGCGGAGCAGTTCACGCCATCCGGATGGTCTCGATCAACGGCACTTTAAGATTATTTACGGGTTTTCACATTCTTCGAATTGCTGCTTAATTACAGAGAGAAGTAAGTGTCAGGGAGGTTTAGACACTTCAGAATGCAAAGAGATCATTTCTCTTAATGGCCAGTGCGTCTTGGATTCATCGACGACATAATCCCACAGATTAGTGAGCGCGAGCTTATCGATGGTCTCATACACATTCCACAATACTCGCTAAATATTTAACACTCCTTATGTGCTTAACCAGTCCTACCTACTTAAAACTTATTGTAAGCTTTTTGACTCGACGACGCCTTAATGCGAGTAGCTTTAGTATGTCATGCTCACTTTAAACATTTCTGCGGTGGTGTCGTGTGGGGCGGGTCGTTACGTTCCCTCAAATATGGTTGAGCGAAGCGATGGCTGGTCCATGCGTCATGCTCGTGAACGGGTGCTGCCAGTGGGAATGGGTCTGCTTCTGTCTGCTTGTACTAAGGGCGTCGTATATTTATATTTTTTTTTTCTCTGTTTGATGTTATCAATATGTATGGCACTTCTTACTCAAAACATAAAACTAATAGGCAAGTAAACCTTGTTTTGATTTCTCTTTTTTTTTTTTATTGCAATCATTTTGCTTTCTATAGTCAGTAGTTTTTGTAAGTAAAGGCCTATGAAAAGCTTTTGGATATTAGTTTTCAATTCAGTGTCTTAGGATGGGTAGCCTAAGTATGTCATGCTCTCTTTAATCATTTCTGCGGTGGTGTCGTGTGGGGCGGGTCGTTACGTTCCCTCAAATATGGTTGAGCGAAGCGATGGCTGGTCCACGCGTCATGCTCGTGAACGGGTGCTGCCAGTGGGAATGGGTCTGCTTCTGAGTACCTATCTTAACGCATATTGAATTGTAAGAATTGCGTTTTTTATTGTTATTTTTTATGTCTTGTCTCAAGTATTTTTTGGTAAATTTTGCCTACTTAGGTGCACTTTCGAGTAGCAGACATAGTGATTACTGATTTCTCAACTGGTTGAAAGTTATTTACTCTCACAATTACCTATCCGATATGTAGTAGGTATTTAATTTCAACCTACCTACCCATTGTGTACAATCTTTTGTTAATTATTGTGATGGAAAATGACCTCACTTTAAATGTGGAGCTCATTTTTCAATGTTGACGACTCTGTATGAAATATACAGGGAGAAAAAAGCAGCCCTTGACGAGTTTCTTGCCGGTTCTTCTCGTTACAAGGTCTCCCGCTCAGGGTTTGCGAACCGATGGCGTAGCTTCTTTGACATTCACAAGTGCTTGTAACAGCCTAGACTGAATAAATGATTTTTTGATTTGATTTGATTTGATATATTTATTATTGGTTTTGGTATGATACTAATAATTATTCAATAAGATAAATAAACGATTGTACTAAGGCCAGACTTCATTTGACCGATCCAACACTACTTTTTATCGGCGAATGTTTCTCTAAAATATCTTTCGACTCTGAATATTTACTCTTCATTATCTTTTGCGGACGAACGATCGCTTCGCCGGCGATCGTTCTGCCTGAGTAATATTTTGACAATGACCTTTTCATCGCCAGACGCAAACAATACTATAAACTAAGATTATTAAATATATAAAAGGATATGTTATCTGATCAAAATACTCTTTTAATAATCAATTCAAGTATTTATGTGCGGTCATCAACGAAAACACTTGATGACACGTAATAGATATTAAACAAACAAACAACAATAGCAATTAAATGTCGAAAAATTCGTTCTCTGAACATATTCGTTTTGTCGTAAATCAAGGTAATAATATATTACTAGTTGATTAAGAAAACGGGAGAATTTTGTACACCTACTTATTTACAATTGCCACCAATTTTTCCATCTAGTGTTATCAAAATAATGTTGTAATGTGAACCAAATTAAGGCCGATTAAATTTCATATCTGTAAATTTTATTAACTCACAAATTAAGTCACAATAGTACTTCCTAGTGAGTTATCTACAATATCTAATAAGTATCTATTGAAATAACTATTACGGTTTCAAATGCGTAAAAGGGTTATTAAAAAAACGTTATTGATAATATTGTTTACGCATATTGTTATTTAAATTGTATCTTGAAAATACAAAGTTCTTTCACACGACTTCCGATCACTCAATTTTTAAAATAATAGTTGTTTAAGTATGAAATGGCCCATTTTTTTCTCAGTCACAGAAACGCATATCATTTTATGATGTTATGATTTAGTTGATTGTTATTATTTTTAAATTTGATCATGACAGACAAATTAGCAATAAAAATATTTCTGATTTTATTTCTTTAACGTTAAAATATGTATCTTCCTTAAAAGTTACTCCTTTTTACCGACTTCAAAAGGAGGGAGGTACTCAATTCGACCCTTTTTTTTTGTTTTTTTTGTATGTACACCGATTACTCGAAGACGGCTAAACCGATTAAAATGATTTACGTTATTACATTAGATAAACTCCCAAGTTGGTCCTATTTTTTAAAATTTTGAAATCGGTTCAGTACTTTTCAAGTAATCTTGAAAAAAGCACGAAAATAGTATGATTTTGTGTGAATTACCTCGATGATCAATCGTATAACTTCTTTGTTTATGAACTGAATAAGATAAGTAATTATTTTTTTGTTGGAAAAAGGATACCTTAAGTGTAGTTCTTTAACCGACATAAAAAAGGAGGTTCTCAGTTTGACCCGCATGTATGTATTCTCCGCGATTAATTCACGTTTGGCTGAGCCGATTTTTCTACCTAAATAATATACCTACACTACATAATACAAAAGGTATTAATTAACACTAAACATTTAAAAAAATTAAAAATTGTTTAAAAAAACAAAAAACCGTTTTCAAAAAACCTACCTCTAAAAAGCAAGAAATAATATATAAAAACACGTCTATTGAAGTCGGGTGTGGCTTTTAGAATAAAAAAGAAATTTGTACTCCAGCCCCACCCGACTTCAATTAAATAGACGTGTTTTTATTATTACGAATATTATTTCTTGCTTTTTAGAGGTAGGTTTTTGAAGACGGTTTTTTTTTTTTTTAAACAATTTTTGTTAGCAGAAATGACCACTAAAACCCATGTAACTTAGCCGATACTTATATCTTAATTAGTTACCTTACATTTGTATATAAAAGTTTTACATACAACATTAGCAAATTAAGAAAATGTTAGTAGGTAGGTATGGAAAGTGTAAATTCTTTAAAATTCTCCATACAAAACGACAAATTCATACTTAAGCCCCAAGTAAGTATATTTTTACCCGACTGCAAAGAAAGGGTTATGTGTTTCGCGCGTATCTTGTTTTTAATAAAGTCTCAAAAGTGAGTAAAAATTGCTATTTTTACCCGACTGCGGGTTATGTATTTCGCGCGTATCTTGTAAGTATGTATGTTTGTATGTAATATTCTTTATTACCTCATATCTCTCAAACGGCTGAACGGATTTTTATGATTAAGATATCGTTAGATTGGTCTTTTCAGCCCAAGTGTTCTTAAGAAGGTGGCGTTATAAAAAAACCAACATGGCGGCTGTACGGTGCTATTATACGTAGTGAAAAAAAAATTTTTTTTTAGAATACTGCAATATGGGTGTCAAATTAAAGGGCTTATTATAAGGATTTCAAAAAGGTAATATCATGACCGTAAAATATAATAACTAAAAAGAGATAAATAAAAAAATAAATTAAAAAAATTAAAAAACCCGCCTGCATAAAAAGACAAGTCGACTGAAAAGATGGAAACAAGATTAAATAAATATTAAAGGCAACATGTCATAATAACATGCAGTCGGAGGCATATAATTCAATCATTCATAATGTCACTTTCTTTATGCATGCCTCCGACTGCATGTTATTATGACATGTTGCCTTTAATATTTATTTAATCTTGTTTCCATCTTTTCAGTCGACTTGTCTTTTTTGTTGTTAATACCCTTGTGACCAATGTTGTGTTTTAATGTGCATCTCTGTTGGTATGCATCAATAGTAAATAGAAGCGCTCATGGCGGAGCTTGACATACTGATCGTACTCAACTCGATCCTGCCAGGTGTTGGTTGGGTGACCGTTCGGGGCATTACAACTGAGCGCTTCCGTGCTTCGGAAGGCACGTTAAACCGCCAGTCGGTCCCGGCTGTTGTCATCTGGTAACAGTCGTTAAACCAAGTAACACCAGAGGTGGCCACTTATCCTCATATGATAGGAAGTTAGAGCAACGTTGGCTTCCGTACCTGACGGAAGCCGGAAGCCGCGTTACTCTAAGGATAGGAAGAAGAAGGATAGTAAAAAAATAAACAAAAAATTTTAACCAAAGCCTAAAATATGACCAACCAAACACCTTAGTTAACCGCCTCTGAGGTCTAGGGGCTCGCCCACCCGTGTAAGATACAGGGTTCCGGGTTCGATTCCCAGGGGGGTACAATTTGTACTCGGTTTAGTTGGTAGTAGGGCTTTACGTTCGCAAGAGTCCGTCATGGGATGAGTGACCAAAAATTTATTATCTCGAGCTCCTCCGTGCTTCGGAAGGCACGTGAAGTTGGTCCCGGCTGCATTTGCAGTCGTTAACACCCACCAATCCGCATTGGGCCCGCGTGGTGGGTTATGGTATGGCCCATCCTCCTTACCACCTATAAGGAAGGCCTGTGCCCCAGCAGTGGGGACATATAAAATGGCTGATGGACAGGGCTTATTTCAAGTCCGCCTGGCTAGATACCACCATCTTACCTAAGTCTGACGCCATAACAACAACTTAAAAATTGTTGTGTTCCGGCAGTTAGAGGAAAGATAGTCAGTTCCTCAGTGGTGAGGATTCCGGGTGTAGTGCGCCTTCGGCCTTATCGTCCCTTACATCAGGTGAGGTGAAGGCCAATCACTATACCGTTGTGCATAAAAAAAAACATGAAAAGATTTGGGGTACAACCGCGTAGCCAAAAACACGCAATGCAACGCAATCTTAACTGACCTTAAGTTAATTAAGTGTACCTACGTGTGTCACAGCGAGAAAGTCCCTGCTTCTTAATAAACAGATACGATGCACGTGAGTCCCCTAGCGTGGTGTAAATTTAACTTTTTTCCTCTTACAAATTAGTACATTGTATATTCGATGGTCATTTTATGAAAAGGGAAGGGGGCATTTAGAGCGGGGACATTTCGAGAACATACCTAATTATTTTGAGAACATAATGAAAGATGTGAAGCTGTATCACGGGTGTTACAAAATACCTAGTAGGTATGGTATAAAATAATATTAGTGCCATTTTAACTGACATAAAAATAAAATGGAGGAGGTTATCAATTCGTTTGTTTGTTACCTCAGTACCTACTCCATCTTGTAACGGTTCGTTTTGAAAATATTTTTTATTTCAAAGAATATACTTCCAGATTGGTTTCATTTTTTGAAATTTTGAAATCCTACTGAACGAAATTCAAAATTTCACAATATGGGATCAATCTTTCAGTACCCTTACATAACTTCTTTGTTTAATTAACCGATTAAAATATTTTTTTTTGTTTGAAAGAAGATAAGTACTTCAAGATTGATATAGTTTGAATTTCATTATCATTCTTCTTCTTATTTTTGTTATGGCAATCTACTCCTCTTCAGGGAGTAATTTTTGCCAGAGTCAAGTGTTAAATAATTCAGTGGTATTGTTTGAGTTTACATTAGAATGCGGGTGCATCGCATTCCAATGCTGCTTGGAGCATTTGGCATCAAATATATCGATACAGTTTACTCGGTAAGTCCTGCCGAGGTAGCCACCACTACAATAAAAGTCTCAGCTTCACACAAGCAAGATCGCACCTATTTCAATTATCCCACATATTGTTCAGATGCGTAGACACTTGTACCACAAAACTGCGCCAATTTTAAGACACGACATCCACTAAAAAACAATTTGCAAATAATTAAAATAGCCACCGAACTGAACCCGACAAAATGGCGCCAAAAATATACACAAAGATACTCTTCAAAATCAAATAGGAACTGTATAGTGATGGATTGAAATATTGAAGACTTATGTATGACAGTCAAAAACAAGGTAGATAAGGTAGGTGTACTTATCTGATGGTCAAGGACGTTCTGGAATAGATTTGCGCTGCGAAGACAGAACGGAAATCCTCAACAAAATGTGGAATTGAGTAATAGGGGTATTTGCCATTGAAAGGTGTGAAATACAAAAACTTTTATCTAACAATGTCAACGCTTACTTAACACAAATGAGTTGTAAATAAAAAAAGCTTAAAAAAATTCAAAACTTCCTCCAAAAATCCCCTGACAACAGCTCCAAAAACCAAGAAATAATATTAAAATCTGCATTAAGGTGGTTCGATGAGCTCAGTAGCGCCACCAATGGAAATAAATCATTTACGTTGTACCAAGGGCTTAGAATAAAAGTTTTGGAAATTTTGCGCAAATAGAAGAGTAATAAAGTGCAATTTTTAAATATTTTTTCATGGCCTCAAATACAAACAATAAGTTATATGAATGTCGATATTGCTAAATGTGGCCACTTTTGGCACTAGTGACATGCACGACTTATTGCTTAAGTTTGAGTTCTTGAAACTATATTTAGAAAATGCATTTTAGTCTTTTATTTGCGCAAAATCATCAAAACTTTTAATCTAAACCCTTGATAAAACGTAATTGATTTATTTCCATTGGTGGCGCTACTGAGCTCAACGAACCACCTTAATGTTTATTAGGTGTCACATATCTAAATTAATTAAAGAACGTCAAATGAAGACGCTGGGGCCAAGAACTTTATAAGCTTTTAAAAAATAAATAAAAAATTGAGACGACGAAAAAAAAACCTCTAGCCCCACCCCGACTTCAATGTAGATTTCTGTAGATATGCGTGTCATAATTTATACTTAATATTGCATATATTTGAGTATTATTTCTTGGTTTTAGGGCTGTATTTTAAAGCGTATTTTTTATTTAAAATTTTGGATTTATTTCCCAATTTATTTCCAATTTATTTCCCAATCAAATCTCGGGACTTCCAAAAACTATCTTTAATAGCTAAAAAACAAATTATAAGTTAATTGTATAATTTGTTTTAAGCCATCTATTAAATAAAAGCTCGTGCTCAAACATGCTGTAAATAGTTAAAAACAGCACAAATAAATAAACTCCCCCTAACCATAATAATTGAGCTCAGTGGCGCAGTGGTTTAGCGCCTGACCCAGCGAAGTTAAGCAACGTTCGCAAGGGTCATGGGATGGGTGACCAATAATGTATTATCTCGAGCTTCGGAAGGCACGTTAAGCCGTTGGTCCCGGCTGCATTTGCAGTCGTTAACACCCACCAATCCGCATTGGGCCCGCGTGGTGGGTTATGGCCCGTCCTCCTTACCACCCATAAGGAAGGCCTGTGCCCCAGCAGTGGGGACATCAAAAATGGCTGATGGACAAACATAATTGTGGGAAAACTAAGAACTAAACAAATTATAGGTACTTTTATCTACACTCACATCGTAATGTTCCAAATATGAATTCAAAAAAGGTAATATAAATACGTACTTTATTTTCGTGGACACGAAAAATTAAAAAAAAACTCATTACGATGCAGTCAACTGAATCATAAAATAACTTTTTTTCTCATTACGATACAGGGCAAATCCAAGAAGTAGGCAGTGCCTTGATATTAAAAAAAACAACGATATTTTCCCATACATTATCCATGATTAAAATGCACTCCATGGTGATCGATGACATTAGTGCGATTAGTTTGCAGGGTTGCGTTTAGAGGCTTAGAGTGCGGTTGTTTGGTTTTTAGCTTTAAGGTTCGGAACGACCAAGAACTTTAAATGACATTAATAGTACAAATTCTTCTTTTTCCATTTGGAATGCGAATAATTTAAACTTTCCTTTATTCTAAATGAAATAAAATCTGTTTCTGAGAAGCTACCATGAATATTTAAAAAAATTGGACACAAAACATCAAAATACAAAATAATGTCAAATGGCATTGACAATTTTACTATAGACAAACGTCAGCGTTTTTCAACCACCTATTTTGATGGTTAAAAAGTTGCAACGCTCTGACGTTTGAAACGGGAAAGCTGTTACAACCGGAAGTCACGCTCTAATGTTTGGAACGCCGTTAGAGCATTCGGTTGCACTCGGAGCGTAGGTTCTGAACGCAACCCAGTGCACTCATCTCATTATTTTTTTTCTAATGGAATGCGCGCCATTTTTAGAGCTTTATAAAAATGTTTTGATTTCAATTTTAACATTTTGTTGTAATAAATTTCGTATGTTTTTTTAATTCTTGATTTAAAATGTGAAGAAAATTTGACTCTGCTCGATATTTTAGATGCAGCTAAGGAAATGACTTACCTATTACAAGGTAATAACGTTGATCTTTTATTTAGTAGGTTCAATCCTAAATGTATGAGTGTAGATAAAGTAGTGTATGAAACTGCACATAACTAGGTATTAAAACACTCGTGTGATACTATTAAAAACCTCGCCTACGGCTCGGTCTTTAAACACACACTCATGTTTTAATACCCCTCATTATGTGGCAGTATCATAAACTACTATAATTGTGTAATTTGTTTTTTTAGCCAACTATTTATTAAAAGCTCGTTTCAAACATGTTTTGTAGCGTTAACTGTAATGCTGCCTAGTTAAAAACAGCACAAATAAACTAAACTAAAAACAATAACTTGATCAGATAAGGTACTTTCCCTAAAACTTCGACAATTAACGTAATTAAAACGTCACAATTTCACTAATCTTGATTATGTATCATTTTGATCAGCATCAGAACGTTAGGTTATCTACTACAGTTTGAGCCAACTTATTTAAATACCCATGACTGATTGGCGTTTTATATTAATTCGTTTATTTCATTTGTAGTGACAGGTTGTGCTTAAACTTTATTAGGGTAAGTAAGCTTATTGTCTTTACTTTATTCAGCTTTTACACTTGTAAATAATTGTTTAATTATAATAGTTTACAGACAAAGTTTTTCACTCATTGATTTCTTTTGACAAAATAATAAAAAGGCTTTTGTTTGAAAGTGATTTTGTGTATTTTTTAGTGATTCAATCATTAAAAATGTAAAAAAAATACTGTGGGTGTGACCATAGAAATGAGATATTTATGACCACTACACCTTAAATGATATAATTTAACTGGTTTTTAGGGTTCTTTGTGGACTTGACTACTGATTTTTATATACATTAATCACGCCAAAAAAATTGTAGAAAAATATCTTGAAAATCATTTTTTTTTTGTGTACGACTACTTTTTAATTCAGGGATCTGTTTCCGAAATATTAAGCTTAAAAGTGCAAGTATGAGTTGTGGTAAGCTTTACAAGTTAGTCTTGGACGTATTAATAGTCGATCAACTTAAATAAAATTGATATAGGATTTTATTTCATTGAATAATAATAATAATATCCCCACGCAAGCCTAGGACCCCAGCCTAGGAGCCTAGGGTCACTTTTGGCCCGTGAATTCCTAAGAGTACATAATAATAAAGTTTATTTATTTTCACCACAAACAGTAGTTTTAAATACAATTACAAGGTATGACAAATTACATTACTTGTTTGTGGAGACTGGAGATCTATGAAAAGTATCGAAATACTCGTGTTACCCCAGGTCTCCCTATAATATTATTCAGTAAATACCCAGCATCATGCGTATAGGGTTAACTCATTACATCATAATTTATTATATACGTGCAAGTAAACTGGTTCGTTTTAATTGCTCAAAAGATTTTCAGTTTGTTGATATATGATAAGCGCATTAGCCATTCAGTTATGGTCTTTTTGCATTCATACTTATTTCTACGGTATATAGCAAGTAAATTATTAGCTTTGTTGTACAATCTAGTTCCCTGGTAACAGAAAAACTTGTGCATGAATGATGTTTTAAATGCTTCATTGCGACATACACTGCGACATAAACGAAATGCAATAGTTAGGGATAATAGTTAGACAGTCGTTAGTTGTGTAAAACAGGGAGTAAATACAAGTTCATGGCCATGTGGTATGGTATAAAGGTAAACGGAACCTTACTGCGCGTAGTTCGACACGCACTTGGCCGGTTGTAACATTTAATTTCACCTTGAAAGAACACGACAAACCTAATTTTATGCAGAACTTATTTTTAGACTTTATTTTTCTTTATTTAGACTTCGTTAAGATTTAGTTCATCTTTTGGAACGGGCCAATATGTACGTATATTTGATATTATTTGATTATTTTATTAATTTAAACAATGGGATTTAATATTAAGTGTACCTACATTTAGCAGTGTTGTTTTTCTGATTTATGTTTTTTTTGCATCATTATTATAGATTGTGTTAGTATTTTATTAAATAGACTAGCTTCCGCCCGCGACTTCGTCCGCGTGGACATTCAATAAAATCCTCATGTTTTAATTTCATTAAATTCTGATCAGACGTTTTTACGTGATTAAGTGGGTTCCCATCCCACCAAGCGCGCTGCCTCGCGAGGCAGGACGTTTGCCGCACGGGCCTCGCACGAGGCTGCTCGCTTGGTGGGGACCCGCCTAATCACGAAAAAACGGCTGATCAGAATTTAATGAAATTAAAACATGAGGATTTTATCGAATGTCCACGCGGACGAAGTCGCGGGCGGAAGCTAGTTTATAATATTCAGAATTGTATCCAGATATTAGTATCCCGTTCCCGTTCCCGTTTCCGTTTCCGTTCCCGTCCCTGTCCCCGTCCCCTGGATGTGCATGTCCAGGTCCAGTCATGTCCACCGTGTTGGACTTCAAAATAAATGTCATTTTCACAATCACCATCCCATGAAACCTCAAGAACGACACATCGATTTTCATGTTTACTTACCCCATTTACCCCTAAGTGGTTGATTTTCAAAATTACAAAATATATGTTTGCCTATTTATTTTTAGATGTGCTCCTACGAAGTTTTAAGTTGTAATGTCTATTTTATATTATTTTTCCATACAAACATTGAAACCCTTTTTCACCCCTTTAGGGGTCAAATCATGTCCACCGTGTTGGACTTCAAAATAAATGTCATTTTTGCAATCGTCATCTCAGAAAACCCCAGTAACGACATCCATATCTATTTTTGGGTTTTTTTACCCCTTTTCACTCCCATTTTATCCCCATAGGGGGTTGAAATACTAACAATAACAATATACGATGCGTTAGATTTCCATCCATAAGCCTAAATTATAAATTTAGCGATTTTTACTTCGAAAATAAAGGATTTTCTTCAATACACAACTTCATCCCCCCTTTTGACCCCTTCGGGGGTAGAATTTCGAAAAACGCTGAGACCCTTATTTATTAATTTTCAATGGTCAGCCTAATCACAAAATTTGAAGATCTTAGCTTTAAAACTGAGGGACTTTCATACAAACTTTCATCCCTTATTTCATCCCTTTAGGGATGGAATTTTTAAAAATCCTTTCTTAGTGGATGCCTACACTGTATAAGGTATCTGTGTGCAAAATTCCAAGTCTCTAGGTCCAGCGGTTTGGGCTGTGCGTTGATATCTCACTCAGTCAGTCAGTCAGTCAGGACTTTGAATTTTATATATATAGATTGAATGGGTTTTGGGTTAAATAACATTGATCGATTTGAAAGACCTTAATTAAATTTTCTTGATTTTATTGGTAATCAAGCAAGACAGGCACTTTAGTTTAAATAATTCATTGTTAATATTATCGATAATCTTATCATCTCGATAATTATTGATTGTCCCACAATCTAGTCACATGGACGATTTGTTTTGTATTTGTATTACTTATCAATTCAATAATAAATAATATGTGTTTTTAATATTGAACGGTAACAATGAAATAAGATATAATCATGGTAAAATATAATTATAGCAAGTTAATATAGATTAGATATCAATATTATTGTTTATCGAAAAAGTGGCTGCTCAGCAAAACCCCATATTTATAATACATATTTTTTTATTTATCAGGCTGTGAACAGTACTCTTAGCACGAACAGCTGTCGAGAAAAAACCGCGCGTAAAATTACTCGATAGAGAATTCTCTATGGAAATTTTAATTTCGCTATTCGGCGGTAGATAGCGTTGTACAAATTTTCAATACAAAATCGCATAAAAAAATAACTCGCGTAAAATCATTCTCCATCTATCGCCGATAAGCGAAATGAAATTTTCCATAGAGAATTGTCTATCGAGTAATTTTACGTGCGTTTTTTTTCTCGATAGCTGTTCGTGCTAAGGGTACTGAGCACGTTTTAAGTATGAAATTAACGCGTATAAGAACTCGATTTCTATCACATCATTCCGGTTTTTTTTTTATTTAATGACATTTTCAAATAAAGATTTTTCTATTCTATTTCTATTCTATTCTATTTTTTTGTTATGACAAATTATTATTCCTAAATTATGTAAAACATAATGGTCATATTTTCTCTTTAGTTTGTCCACTCTGTGCCTATAGTAGGGTGATGGCCCGAACCCATACAATTAGATACATTTCATAACCATTTTGACGTAGCAGCTGCTGCGCACACCCAAAACCGGCTTTTTGCATAATAATTATGACTTGCCTGTCACACGCTATATACCTAAAATAGGTACCTATATATAGATCTCTCGACTACATATCTATCTTATTTAGCTAAAATACTTTTTCGAGTACAAAACGTCTTTATTATATTTCATAAACTTTTGAAATAGCTGTTGCATATTGCCAAAAATTTTGGAGTTTAGGTATATAAAGAAGTTAAACCCATTATTTATTCTGTGGTTTTAACTTACTTTTTAGGTAGGCGGGTTGTCATACCCCCTTCCCGATCACCAGCGGGAAGGGAAGCGCGTAAATGCGTTTTTCTACGGCATAAAAAAGGCGGGTTGTAGCTTGTGTGTTTTATTTTGAAAAAACAATAATATAATTTATTTTCCAACTTTAATCTTGTTTTTGGTCTCAAGATATCAAAGTAGTTAAATAAATAAATACCTTTACTATTTATAAAAAAATGCAAACGATTGCTTTCCAAAACTATTGGTTTTTTTACGTTTTTAAGTTACCTAACTTTGTTTTTTTTTTTTCAGAAAATGGCGAGTAACACATTATTCATTTTGGTGACCATATTTGCGAGCTGTACAAGTTATATATTAACGCCGAGTAAGTAAAAATAGTAGATTGTTATACAAGACGCTAAAATTACCCATTGCATACGAGGTATTTTTATTCCCGAGCTTTAGCGAGGGAATAAATAGAAACCGAGTTACAATGGGTTTTAGCGTCGTGTGTTACACTATACTTTTCACTACGATTACGAGAAAATAAAATACAATATTAAATAATTTATACCTACTTACCTACTTCCGTAAACGAATCCACTCGTTTTTCTATCCTCCATCACTTCATAAACTTTTTGTACAATATTTAAATAAATCATTTGTGCTTGACGGCAAAAGATTAAAATTATTTCTTTCCTACACAATTCAATCAGTTTGTAATTAAGTATAGAAAAATTCTAAAGATTTCGCGCCATGGTACCTTTTTTTAAATTTCTGCTGTAGCAGCTAAGCAACACAAACACGCATTCTACGATTCACTCTGTGAACAGAGTATAAATAAGTCTATGATTTTACCGAAGAGATGCTTTTAGTTCCATTTTCAAAAATAAGAATGAGAAACTGGGGGCCTATTACGAAACTTGGTCACGATAGTCGTCCGCAGTTCGTCGGTTGTAGTTATTACAAATATTTTTAATGTAGCTATCGTAGTCCATAGTCTATTGAACGAATAATGACGGATCCACTAGAGAGAAACTGTCAAATTTACGCAATCAGTTTGCAATATCGCATACGCATGTGCTTTGTAATAGGAATCATTCAGAACGAAGCACGGACGCAGCTGCGTGTATCGCATTAAACTTTTCGTAATAGACCCCCAGTATTAAGTCGAGCTAGTTTTTATTCGTGATTATGAATAAAGACTTTTTCGTTTTAGTAGGCTCATTGGTAATAGACAAACATTAAAAAAGAAAAAACTTTATCCCCTAGGGCTTATTATGCTATTTTATCTCGACTCTTGTACGTTACAATGACGCACTTTTTGAGCAAGAGGAGTGAAAAACCTTTTATTTGTGTTTGTTAATTTTTATTAGATACCGTACGTGGTGAAACGTACGGTATCGGTATCGGTATCGGTATCGGTATACGGTATTACGCTGCGCTGGGGCAATTGCATGCCGAAATGAACTAACTTATTAAAAAAGCACATTGGTCAGTGTATTGGGCCGGAATCCCAATGGGGCGGGTTCGAGTCCCGTCTAAGGTGCCAGTTTAAAACATTTTGGCTAATCCAAATAAAATTCAGCTTCAATTTTGTGACTGTAAATTTAACTTTTAAATTTGACATTTTAGCATTCACAATTTAATGCTAGTTTTACTCAATAATATAGAAGAAAAAATTCGACTCCCACCAGACAATATCCTCAGGCGGAAATCGAACCCGGCGACCTTTGGAAGTCCGTTCCATTGCCGTGCCGACGACTCGGTAGCTGAGTTGGAAGACCACTGGACCGGACTTCCAAAGGTCGCGGGTTCGATTTCCGACTGACTCAGAAAAGTTTGATCAGCCTTCTTATTGTCTAATTTTCAAAATCTATCGCAATCGCTTTCATTTGACAGATGAATGTGACACATTGCTGCATTTCTTTGGTACGTCTTTATTTGTGCCAAAAAGAAGCATCAATGTATCACATCCTGAATGCAATTGCGATAGATTTGAAATTAGACAATTAGCCCCCTGGTTTGAGTCGATTTTTTTTCTAGCATAATTATTAAATAAATAAATACTTAAATAAAAATGTATTTATTTTTCATCACACAATGGTTGGTTACACAAAGAACTTAACTTACTGATAGTAACAAAATAAATACGATTGTTATTTGATAGAGATGTGCCTTATATGGAAGCTTTATGTTAATATTATAATAATTGTATTTTTTTCTCCAGCGTACCCCTTCGATTTCGTGGGCAGATGCGACTGGGGCGCACGCCCCTCCGGCCCAGTGAGCATGTTAGAAAACGTGACGTCACATGTGGTGATCCACCATACCTACCAACCTGGTGTCTGTCTGACTCTTGAAGGTTGCAAGGCAGCCATGAGAGGCATGCAGGTTTTCCATCAGGATGGAAACGGATGGGTTGATATTGGATACAAGTGAGTTAATTAGAAGATATTTATGTATTTGATTGAATCAGGCGTCACTTGGCGGAAGTCCCAAACCATTTTGAAAAAAGAAATATATGTAGCTTACTTCCGCAAACAAAATATGCAAGATGCAAAAAAAAAAAATATAAATAATGTGCATAAAATGCTTAAGATAACTAACGTATTTAAATTGATAAGGATTAATACTGAATACTTCTAAATAGCTTTCTAAAATTACCGCATTGTAAGTAGAAGATGCCATCGCGGACTTTTTGTAGACCTATTAAAAATGATCAATTCCATCATACATTATTTTGTTATAGTTCAAAAGGTTTATGCAGCGTTTTCGATGCAAGCTCCCAGTCAGCTTAATTTTTGCCGACTTGTTCAACAATTATCGTCATATTTCTACCAATTTACATAAAACTTGAACTTATTATTTCCTCGAGAATTGCTCTATCATTTGGTGAAAACCGCATGAAAATCCTCCTCCTCATGAGGAGGAGGATTTTCATTTTTCTGAACATGTTCAGTAGGTAGTTTCTGAGTTTATCGCGAACAGACAGACAGACGCGGCGAGGCACTTTGTTTTATAATATTATGTAGTCTTCGATCAAGAATATCCTAGTAATATTCGGAAACCTCAAAGCAGCTCTGACATAGCTCAAATAAAAAATAGACAGATGGCATTTTATGAAAGCCGAGCCGTAAAGTTAAACCCTCTTCACAAAAAGCAATTAATCGCATGCATTTTTTTTTATTTGATGCTCTATATGTACGTAGTACGTACCCTTCCGCCTTGAAGAGTGATAAACGACACGGGGAAGATAAACGGCGATAGACAAGTTTACGATGGCTTGCCTTTCATAAAACGCCATATATCTATATTTTTGAACTAATTTCTTTTCCTTTTGTTGGTCACGGAAAATCGCCCTATAGGTAGCTAACTTAAATAAATATTTCTATTAAGTATAAAATTTGGTTTACTAACTTATTTTTGTTCCTTCCCAGCTTTGCGATAGGCGGAGAAGGTCGCGTGTATGAAGGCCGCGGGTGGGAGGTCGTGGGAGCCCACGCTGTGGGATACAACTCGAAGAGTGTTGGCATCGCGCTTATTGGTGATTGGAGAAGTAAGTGATTTTTAACCGACTTCCAAAAAAGGAGGCGGTTCTATGTTCGTATGTATATTTGTTTTTTTTTGTGTATGTCCACCGATTACTTGAAGACGGCTGGACCGATTGAAATTATTCAAACGTTATTACATTAGGTAAACTCCTAAGTTGGTCCCATTTTTTAAAATTTAGAAATCGGTTCAGTACTTTTCAAGTAATCTTGAAAAAAGCACGAAAACAGTATGATTTTGTGTGAATTACCTCGAAGATAATGGTCGTATTACTTCTTTGTTTATGAACTGAATAAGATAATGATTTTTTTGTTGGAAGAGGGATATCTTAAGTGGTCATTTTTTAAATAGTACATTATGAGACAAGTTAGCTTAAATTGCTCATTGCACATCGAGGCTGTGCGTTGCAGCCCGAACCCTAGGCGAGGTAACTCAGCCAAGTGAATAAGCAAGAGCTCACGCGTTTCATAAGACTTTTTTCAACACATTTGCGCGGAAAAAACAAAATAATTTACCACACAGCAACAAATACGACGAAAACTAAATATGAAAATTATGGGAATAGGCGCCAAGGTTTTTTTTTCACACGCCCAATGCAAGAATATTTTGCGTACAAATGCGTGTTATAATACCTCGGTTTATGGCCCTAAAAGATTAATAAGGCTCACTATACGAGCATCAAGTGTGTTGAAAAAGTCGTGGGGCGGGCAGCAGAGTATAATTATGGCCTATTCTATTTTTATGCTCAACGGGATAGTGCTTGGCTCTCACCTCACCTGATGTTAAGTGACAATAATGCAGGAAGTGGAAACGCACTACACACAGAATCATCATAACTGAGGAACTGGCTATCATAACTCTAACTGCCGGAACACAATATTTTTTTAATTGTTGTAATGGCGTTAGACTTAGGTAAGATGGCTAGTTACTAATAAAAAAAATGCAAAATATTGGGAACTAATAAAAAAATGCAAAATGTTGGGATCATTACTTTTGTATTAAAAAGCTGTTAAAGCTCTCCGCTAAATAATAACTCCTTTTTATTACAGCGGAGGTACCACCAGTAGCCACACTGGAGGCTGCGAAGGTTTTGATCGAGGAAGGAGTGAGGAGAGGGTACATATCATCAGAGTACATCCTCATGGGGCACAGACAAGCCTCCGCGACGGAATGCCCTGGGGAAGCACTCTTCAATGAAATAGCCACATGGCCACGCTTCAGGACTGAATAATACATAATAAACGAAATAAGCTGCACATGTATACCTACAATATCTTCACACAGTCTTGCGCTTTCAACAGAGGCATTGCGCATGCCCTATCTTCTCAAAAAACGTCAAAATGTTTATGGCATGCCTTTGATGCAAGACGAATTATTGAAAGTTGAAGACGAAAGGGAACAGGAAAGTGACTCAGCTAAGAAACACCTTTAGACTTCAAAAGTAGCACTTAAGCTAGGGTTTCCTAAGATGACGGTGCCGTCAAATTACGGCCGTAATTTAGCGGCGGCGTAGAACGTTGTCTATGTAAACAATATGGCGGCGGCAAAATATAATACGGCGCGCCATATTGATTACATAGACAACGTTCTACGCCGCTAAATTAAGGCCGTAATATCACGGCACTGTCATCCTAAGAAACCCTAGCTTTAGGTAGATCTTGGTAATACTATTAATAAAAAAGAAAAATAAACAGAATCCTAACTTTAGCTAGCTGCACATATAGAAAATGTGCAGCTAGCTAAAGTTAGAAACATGACCTCTCAAAAACGTGCTTAGAAAAATTGGCTGTAACCACCCGGATTCGTCGTGCGTACCTACGCGTAGACGTGCACGTTCCATTGCGTTGTAACGGTAGGTAAATTACTTACGTAGATATGCACGTGTACACACAGAATAAATACTTAAATGAATGTAGAGCAGTTGAACGTGCATATCTCTACGTCTACGCGTACGCATCCGGTGGGTATAGCCTTAATATTAATAGAGTATGTACCTACAACATACACTAATGTAGTAGTAGCCTATAGGCGTACTGTGATAAAATGTGCAATAATTATTTTTAATGTTCTTATAAAAGGTGTTTTTATTCACTCTCCAAAATTTAATGATGTGTTCAGTCCATGAAACTAAACAACTTTTTTCTAAACATAGGGTCAAATGTAAAAAAATAATTGACTTTCCATACAAATCAAAGAGATCACGTAGGTAATCAGTTTAGTATGGGATGACTAAAATTTTTTCGCCTTTTTCGACACATGTTTCATGACGAAAGTTGTTCAGTTTCATGGACTGAACACATCCTAAAAATTTGGAGGGTAATTAAAAAAAAACACCCTGTAGTTTTTACAAAACATGCCTCTTTGTGTGGGTAAACTTTTTCAAAACTTACAATAAAGTTATTAATGTTACTTACTTATTCGATGATAATATTAACTTAGGAATTTATCAAAACATAGGAATATTGAAGAACTCGTTCTTATGTATAAAAATTGTCAACAATATAATTCATATTTTATAATTATTAACTGACTGTGATATTATGTATTTCTAGCAATATATTTTTAAGGCAAAATAAGTAACGTGTTTTTATTTCCTTGATACTAAAGAAAGTAAAACATAATTAACATTTGTGTCTACTCTCCGATCGTCTCGTAGACATCCTAAAGAGCTCCATATGCCTTTCGTCCGACCCCCTAGCCTGATCCCCCAGCCTGATCCCCCAGGGGATCCCATTCCCGTGAATTCGACATCTGTTCATCAGAATCCCTTTTTACCGACTTCCAAAAAAAGGATAAGGTTCTCTGTTCGTCTGTATATTTGTTTTTTTTTGTGTATGTCCACCGATTACTCGAAGACGGCTGGACCGATTGAAATGATTCAAACGTTATTACTTACATTAGGTAAACTCCCAAATTGGTCCAATTTTTTTAAATTTGGAAATCGGTTTAGTACTTTTCAAGTAATCTTGAAAAAAGCACGAAAATAGTATGATTTTATGTGAACTACCTCGATGATCAGTCGTATAATGTAATATTATGAACTGAATAAGATAATTATTTTTTTGTTGGAAAAGGGATATCTTAAGTGTAATTCTTTAACCGACTTAAAAAAGGAGGTTCTCAGTTTGACCCGTATGTATGTATGTTTCTCCGCGATTAACTCACGTTTGGCTGAGCCGATTTTTCTACCTACACTAAAAATAAAAAATTGATTAAAAAAACAAAGAACAGACTTCAAAAAACCTACCTGTATAAAGCAAGAAATAATATTCCTAATAATAAAAACACGTCTATTGAAGTCGGGTGGGGCTTTTAGAATAAAAAAATAGGAATTTGTACTCCAGCTCCACCCGACTTCAATAGACGTGTTTTTATTATTACGAATATTATTTCTTGCTTTTTAGAGGTAGGTTTTTTCTATACTGATTTTTTAATTTTTTTACAAGGTAAATAATCACTACATATTATAAAACAATGTCCCGCGCCGCCTCTGTCTGTCTGTTCGCGATAAACTCAAAAACTACTGAATGAATTTTTATGCATCATCATCATCATCATCAGCCTATCATCGTCCACTGCTGAACATAGGCCTCTCCGAGAGCACGCCACTGAGCACGATCCGCGGCTATACTCATCCAGTTTCTGCCAGCCACCTTGCGAAGATCATCGCTCCACCTTGTCAGGTTTAATGTACATTAATGGAAATATGAGGATAATTGTTGAACAAGTCAGCAAAAATTAAGCCGACTGGGAGCTTGCATCGAAAACGCTGCGTAAACGGTCGAGCGGTTGGAGTCCCGCCACAATGTGAACTTCAACTCATTCGTGGTGAGGGTACCGACTGAACATCTGTCGACCTTCATGAAAGAAGATTTTTGGCCGAAGGGTGTCTTGTTCCGACGCTTTCGCGGTCGGATACCGGACACTGCATTGCGCAACACGTCGCCGCCTTCGATACGTGTAAACAAATAGATTATTTTTATTTAATAATTATGTATGTTAGTCTGTAAGGTATATATTGTATGGGCCTAGTAGCCTGAAATAAATGGTTAAATAAATAAACCTTTTGAACCTACAAAAAAGTCCGCGATGGCATATTTACTATTACTATTATATCTTCTAAAAAGTTGGTCACGTACAATGCGGTAATTTAGAAAGCTTTAGCATTTTACGCACATTATTTTTGCCTTTTACACCATTGCATTTAAATGAATATCTTATTAGCTATCGCAAAAAAATAACGCGTGCGAAAATAAATTCAAGCGCATTTCTTACACCGACGACGGGAGGGACTCGAACGGGATGGAAGAGACTTTTGGAGATTGGAGGTGACGACTGTAAGGGATTTGTTTTTTGTTCGGGTGTTGTTGGAAGGTTGCATTTGGCAAAAAAAGAAAGGAACCGAAGCGAAGCGAGGGCGGGTCGCTAGTCTTACTAGAACTTGTGTTCAAGACATCGTACTGAATGCATTGATACCTCTACTACTTACATTTTCCTATTTCCAAGATGACTTGTGCGAAAACTAACACCTACACCTAATTTTTCCGACCTACGAAACTGTTTTCGTTATAGAAAGCTGGGTAAGTACTTATCGTTTTTTCTGTTTTACTCGCATTGACGATGAGCAGTATATCCGATTGTACAAACCATGAAAACAGTTTGTATCAAATTCGCACTCAGCACTAACATTTCTAAACGGATTTCAAAAAATCTTTAACTAACTTCCATAGCTATTAAAACTAGTGGCTCCGTGAGCTGTAGACCTCGCGATAAAATAAAATAAAATGTCGCCATGAAGTTTGCAAAGGACACAGAAGGTACGTGAGTATTCGCAGCTAGATGGTGCTTCTAATTTTGATAATTTTTCAAAATGGGTAAATATTTTTTTTATAAATTTGGAAAAATTGGCTTGACTAAACAGTTTTAAATGATTATCGAACCTACTCACAAAATTTCACGAGAATCGGTTGAGAAATGCGGCCTGTAATAGAGGAGAACAGGCAGAGCTGGAATGTCGGACTAAAGTATGTTTTTTTAACATATCTCCGACATTTTGAAAAAAAAAACTGGCGCGACAAAATATTCTCTATAATTTTCGAACCTGCTCACAAAATTTCATGAGAATCGGTTGAGAAATGCGATCTGTAGGTGGGAACAGACAGCCGGACATACGAAAGAATTTTTGCCCAAGCTGAAGCAGAGACGCTTCGCTCGCACTTCGTGCTCGCTCGGTCAATGATTTTATATTATATAAATAAAACTATAGGATTCAAACCAATCCTCATTATACAACGTGTTACAAAATAACCCCTAAAGCCGATTAGGTAGATAGGGACCATCAAACTGAACAACTTTTACTATGAGACCAACCCTGAAAGCGCGAAAAAAAATATCAGCTGTTTCATACAAAAATTAATAACAAAAAATGTTTGAGACAGCTGTTTTTTTGCGATTTCAGAGTTGGTCTCATAGTAAAAGTTGTTCAGTTTGATGGTCCCTATCTACCTAATCGGCTTTAGGGGTATTTTTGTAACACGTTGTATAGTTTTTTTTTGTCGATTCAGTTTTTCGATTTTTTTCAAAATTGCGGAGTTCACAGCTCACAGCCACTGTTTATTCGTATGTTTATTATAATTATTTATATACTACAATTACTTACTAGGATTTGAACCACTGAGCAAGTAATCACTACGTTTATTTGAACATCTGGTACCCTTAGCACGAACCGCTAGGCATCGAAAAAAATAACGCGCGTAAAATTACTCGATAGACTCTATGGAAAATTTCATTTCGCTTATCGGCGACAGATGGCGCTGTACAAATTTCCAATACAAAATTTATCTATCGAATGATTTTACGCGCGTTATTTTTTTCGATAGCTGTTCGTGCTAAGGGTACAGAATCCGCTAACCACTACACGACAGAGCCACAGAATACATCTGGGGGTCTATTACGAAAAGTTTAATGTGATACACGCAGCTGCGTCCGTGCTTCGTTCCGATTGTTTCCTATTACAAAGCACTTTCGTATGCGATACTGCAAAGTGATATCGTAAATTTGACAGTTTCTCTCTACTGGATCCGTCATTATTCGTTCAACAGTATAATGGGCTACTATAGCCAATTGAAAATGTGTTTAATAGCCACAACCGACGAACTGCGGACGATTATCGTGACCAAGTGACTGCGTTACGTAATTGCGTACGTTATTTTCGTAATAGGCCCCCAGGTAACAAAAAAATCAACCCAAAATTCTTTCAGGGCGTTAGGACCAAGGTGCTAAAATGACCAGGGTTCTGAAATGTCCAAAGTTGCAAAATTACAATGTACTTAATGTACGGGTAAATAATAAAAAAATATTACCAATCGATTGAATAGATACACGGTTAAAAGATAAATAAATAAGGTCAAATGACGCGCAATTTTTATTTTATCAATGTTTATTGATGACAAATTATAACAAGTTAGGTATATACATAATTTATGAAGATATGAATTCATTCAAATTCTTTTAGCTCGCGTAATACGTTGTATGTTTATAACTAGACCAGTTATAAGAAGAACATAAACTGGACCAAAATATAATGACTTTGTTTATAATTACTTAGAAACTTGTATGGTGTGATCAGCAGCCAGGGGAAAGAACCGTGCCGTCAAGAAATCGTATATAATCAAGGAATCGTTGAATTAAATTTCAATTGATTGCAGATTGTGCAAGTGTCTTTATACTTACTGAAAAGTGCAATTATGATTAAAGTGTTGGTGTGTGTGTTTGTTATGGGTTCCATCAAAGCATTTCCACAACCTGAAGAATTGAAAGGTAATATAATTATTATTATTTATTATTTAATTCTTGATGCACAATTTGTACAATGGCGGACTTAATGCCTTACATGTAATACTTACGTTTTTACTTAACAATTATTACGCTATTGCAAGAATTTGTGTTTGCCTAGATTTTTTTCTCAATTATAAGTAGTTATTTTTACTTTATCTACACCCATAAATCCTCTGTAAAAGGTTCAGGAAACAGCTTACTGCCAACATTATAACAGCCAGTGTCATTGTCGCGCTACCCGCGCCCACGCTCGACGATTTACATTATGAAATTCAGTACAACATTATAACACTCGTTCGGATGATGTAATGACGAGGAGGAGGAAAGTCAAAACCCATTATTGAGGATACATATCATGGGTGAAGATAAAGTCTTGTTTGCAACTGTACATAATTAGGTATTGTAATACAGTTGTATAAATAACTAACAAATAACCTTAGGATAGTATTATATTATCTGTGCCTTAGGCAATGATTCCGGTGAATATTATCATCAAAATTTCATTAAATAAAAAATTTAAACTCGACTGCCCTACCAAAAGTGACATTGCAGTGGGGGACTATCGTTAACTCTTATAGGATCGCTTTGTTATCCGTCTGTCTGTCAAGACCCTTTTTATGAAAAAGTTTGACTGTAGAAGTACATAACACTACACAGTGTGCCCAAACTTTTTACATAATATTTTATTTTAATTTTTCATAAAACTCCTTTTCATTTTTGATCCAAATGAAAATGAGACACAACACAATAGATTTTCTATTGTTGTCCGGACGACTGCTTCCGCAGTCCGCACGAACATTGATGAATACAAGCGTATTTTTTTTCAAAATTAATATTTCTTTACAGTTCCATACAAATTCTACAGCCGAAAAGACTGGGGCGCTGCTGCACCCAATGGCACCCGACCATTGGCCACACCAGTTTCATACGTGGTCATCCACCACACCTATATCCCAGCCGCTTGCCACACTTTCGAGACATGCGCAGCAAGCATGCGCTCCATGCAGAAATACCACGGAGTCGATTTGGAATGGGGTGACATTGGATACAAGTAAGTGTTCACTACAAATTGGCGACCATACAATACAATGTCAGCCTACCTAGAAACAGTTCCTCAAATGGAATGGTCATCAACCACACCATATCCCACCCGCTTGCCACACCTTCGAGACATGCGCAGCAAGCATGCGCTCCATGCAGAAATACCACGGAGTTGATTTGGGTTGGGGTGACATTGGATACAAGTAAGTGTTCACTACAACTTGGCAACCATACAATGGCAGCCTACCCAGAAACAGTTCCTCAAATGGTCATCAACCACACCATATCCCACCCGCTTGCCACACCTTCGAGACATGCGCAGCAAGCATTATGCGCTCCATGCAGAAATACCACGGAGTTGATTTGGGTTGGGGTGACATTGGATACAAGTAAGTGTTCACAACAACTTGGCAACCATACAATGGCAGCCTACCCAGAAACAGTTCCTCAAATGGTCATCAACCACACCATATCCCACCCCCTTGCCACACCTTCGAGACATGCGCAGCAAGTATGCTCTCCATGCAGAAATACCACGGAGTTGATTTGGGTTGGGGTGACATTGGATACAAGTAAGTGTTTACTACAACTTGGCGACCATACAATGACAGCCTTGATACAGTTCGTTACGTGGTCATCCACCACACCTACATCCCAGCAGCTGCGTGTCACACCTTTGAGAATTGTGCGACAAGCGTACGCTCCACGCAGTTACTACGACGTCGATTTGGGTTGGGGGACATTAGGTACAAGTAAGTGTTCACTACCAGCTTGGCGACTATACAATGTCGCCGTGCCTTGATCCTTGATACAATTTCATAATATGTGGTCATCCAGGTACGTATCAGAAAGTCTAAAGTTAGAATGCCTAAAGTTAAAATGGCGAAGTTCAAAATGTCGAAAACGAAAATATCTAACGGTCAGTACCCTTAGCACGAACAGCTTTCGAAAAAAATAACGCGCGTAAAATCATTCGATAGTGCTATTTTGTATTGGAAATTTGGACAACGCCATCTACCGCCGACTAGCGAAATTAAAATTTCCATAGATAATTCTCTATCGAGTAATTTTACGCGCGTTTTTTTTCTCGATAGCTGTTCGTGCTAAGGGTACCTATGGTCATAATTAAAAAAGTCTAAGTGCAAATGAATAGAATTTAAAATGTCTAATATTCCAAATACATAATGTATAGAATTTACTTATGCCTTTCTTTCATTTAGGTACCTAATTAATTAGTTTAAATAATTCTACTATGTCTGTGCCTCCGCCGCACATCACCAATTAGCCGCGATTCGGTAGCCGCTAGCCGGTGCCAGTCAATGATTCAAGCCGGCGAACCAAATCCACCAATTGAGTTTGAAATAGATTTTTTCTGGTGCTTTGGAAAATTTAACCTTAATTTATAACTTCGGAATTTTTATTTCAATGATATTTAATCAACTTAAAAGCTAACTTGTCTCATAATGTACCTACTATTAAATCATAGAAGTTTATTATTTTATAAGTATAAAAGCGTAGTACTGGTTAATTTGGGGCCCAATTTAGGAATACAAGGTCTGTGTAGAACACTACACAGCAAGGGCTGTGTAGTGTTCTACACAGACCTTGTATTCCTAAATTCCTGTATAAGGATACAGGAACCTAAAACAGCACTGAGAGCTACTATATCATGTAGTGCAGCGACTATACAGCATCGTGTGCTACTTGGGATGTGACAAAATATAGGCAATTTCATAGAAAGGTCAAGAATCTTGTTTGGTAAAGATCAATAATCATTCTCTGTTATGGAAAATATAACTTACCTTAAATTGCGATGACATGAGAATCACATGTCGTTTTGTTTGCTTACTTTTTAACAGCTCTGTCGTCACCATGACTCATTCATTGATTGACTTTAGTTGTAAAATGACTTGTTTACAATACATCGCGCAATCTGTATGTATGTCACAACAGGTCATTATAACAAAATGTACTATCAGCTTCAGTGATAAAACTTTACTGAGAAATGCTGTAGAAATGCGATTGATTAAAGATGAATTAAGTACCTCGTTTGGCGATGTCAAGTTTTTTACTTTTTTTTCTTCCTTTTTAACCGACTTCCAAAAAAGGAGGAGGTTCTATGTTCGTCTGTATATTTGTTTTTTTTTCTTTTTTTTTTGTGTATGTCCATCGATTACTCGAAGACGGCTGGACCGATTGAAATGATTCAAACGTTATTACATTAGGCACACTCCCAAGTTGGTCCCATTTTTTAAAATTTGGAAATCGGTTCAGTACTTTTCAAGTAATTTTGAAAAAAAGCACTAAAATAGTATGATTTTGTGTGAATTACCTCGATGATTGGTCGTATTACTTCTTTGTTTATGAACTGAATGAGATAATTATTTTTTTGTTGGAAGAGGGATATCTTAAGTGTAGTTTTTTAATCGACTTAAAAAAGGAGGTTCTCAGTTTGACCCATATTTAAGTATGTTTCTCCGCGATTATCTTACGTTTGGCTGAGCCAATTTTTCTACATATATAATATACCTTACCTACAAGGTACCTACACTAAAAAATTAAAAAATAAAAAATTGTTTAAAAAAACAAAAAACCGACTTCAAAAAACCTACCTCTAAAAAGCAAGAAATAATATTCGTAATAATAAAAATACGTCTATTGAAGTCGGGTGGGGATTTTAGAATAAAAAAAAGGAATTTGTACTCCAGCCCCACCCGACTTCAATAGACGTATTTTTATTATTACGAATATTATTTCTTGCTTTTTAGAGGTAGGTTTTTTTGCTTCTTTGTTCTGTGCCCAACTATGTAAGCTAAGCTTCTTGGTCTGCCTCCAACTTATGACCTTATGATTATGAGTATTTGATATAGGTATAAGGATGAAATAAATAATAAAGAGGTGCCAAAACAGGAAAATTAATAATCAAATTTTAAAACGCGCTATTATCCGGAATAAGTGTAAAAGAAATGTAAAATAGTTTTTCATTTTTGTTAAAATTTATTCAATCTGCAAAATATTCTAAAACAAATCCTGAAATGGTTCACCGATTTTACTCCACAGCACAGAATAAAGAAAAAAACTAAGTACAAAAAAAAGTCTCAAAAAGCAAGGAATTGTAATTACTTGTATGTTCTGAAAACAACACTAAAGTTAAAAAAGAAACAAACAAATAAGAAAGCAATCTAATAAAAACGTGTTAAAAATACTCACATTTGTAACGAATAAAGTAATTAAATGACTTTGAAATCATTAAAAATAATGATAATATAATAATTTACGTTCGGACGCATCTGCTCAGCGGAAACAGGAAAAAATATCTACATTTTTGTGGTGTTTTTTTTCCATGTACATACCTACTGTATTTTAGTAGTGTAAAAAGTACCTGAGAGTAGTTTTTATCAACTTGAGGCAGTTACCTTAACTTAATCAGTTTTTTCAGTAGATATGTACCTATAGGTAATAATGTTATTTGTACTGATTTCTGTACTTAAACTTAAAGTCGGGTCATCGTCAATCTGTTGAGGTTGATTGGTTTTTGTTTTTTTTTTTGATTTGGTCAATTCAATAAAAAATACTAAGTACCTACCTTTTTTTTAAGGTACCTAATTCAATTTATGCCACATCGAATCCTATAAAATAGTTTCAGCACGCATTATTCATAAAATAACAAGACTATTTATAATGTTCTGCGTTTTTATTATCTGAACAGTAGGTAGTTCAGGAGTAGAAAGATTTGTTAAGTTATGAGATTTGTAATATTTTGTCTAAAACTAATTAAAATAAAGAATTCGCATATAAAAAACACTAGGTAGGTAGGTATGTAATTGACGTACATTCGCTACTGAAGAAGAATAAAAATATCGATGATCTTTATTAATTTGCAGACGTGTAAGATAAAGGTCGACTCATCTTATTTATTATATTTTGTTAAGAAACTTAAGGTAAGCCAAACTTTTACAAAAAAGCAACATTTTTAGGTTGCAATGAAAAAAAACTATTTATATTTCACGTCATACTAAATGAAAGAAAAGAACCTGAACAATATAATAATAACATTGAACACACAGGCCATAAACAACGATTTAACTAATGTTTTAAATTATAATCTTATTTTAACTAATGTTTTGTATTCTCATGTTTTTTTTTTGTTTTTGAAACTAGATTTAGTAGAAAATGTATTAGAGTAACATTGATTTGGCCTTTTTAAAGGCAACAAACAAAATGATTGGTATCATGTTAGGTACGTGTTTCATTAAGTTATTCATGACGTCAACTGCGTATGCCCAAAGAGCATGTAATCACTATGTTTAACATATGCCAACAAAAAGATTTTTCATAAAAATTGACACTTTACAAATTACGCTCATTGTTTATATTTAACAAAAAGTTTTGATGATTTATAGTTAGCCTTCTGGGGAACCACCGAGGAGTTTCGGCAAAAGAATTTGCATGAAAAAAGGTCGAGTGTTTATTTAATTAATGTGGTGGCTATTTTAATCCTCATTCGTATATCCGGTTTGTAGTGTGGTCATAGAAGGTTGTCACGTGTTTTATGATAGTTACAAACTTTTTGCTTTAAACTTAATTGTCAGAAATTAATCCATTCTATCATAATATCAAAGCTATGTGGTCCCTATTTTGAACCTTCCCCAGTTCATCCGATTTGGAAAGTGTGGACACAAGGAGGTTAAAAGCCAACGTGCTTATGACAAGTACCTAGTTACAACATAGTACGGCTTTGCCCTTTAAATGAAAGCGCTAAAGGTAAAATATTAGTTAAAAAAGATCGTTGCAAACATTCAAAAGCCTGATCAATCACAAAAAAAATAATGGCTCCTCGTTTTCGCTATAAATAGGATGTTGAGGATCCGATGGTGCTACCAGTGCCAGCGTCGAGCTAGGGGCTGGTAAGGGGGGCAGCTGCTAGGGGCCCAACCCTCAGAGGGGCGCAAAATTCAAATCTAGCCAGGGGCGCTCATGACCCTTTGTACATTATAATACAAATACAAGTTAAAGTTATTACATGGCTATCTATCTTCATGTATTTACATAATTATATTTGCCGACTCATGCCATTATTTTATTAAGTTGATTCAAAAGGTTTATCTTTATTCGTAGTTTCTGCGTGGGCAGCGAGGGCGGTGCGTACGAGGGTCGAGGCTGGAAGACCAAGGGCATCCACGCGGGCCGGGCCAACGGCGTCAGCGTCGGGATCTGTCTCATCGGTGATTGGAGGAGTAAGTTACTCAGTATCGTCAGCCATTTTGATGTCCCCACTGTTAAGGCAACAGTAATATACCAGCCTGCCTAGCATGACCGATTTATATCGCGTGATATAGCATTTTATCGACACTCAACTGTCAAATTCTTTTGTCTTTTTGACAGATAAACGTGATAAAACGCTATATCACGCGATATAAATCGGTCATGCTACGCAGGCAGGCTCTAGTCAACTAAAGTCTGGGTTGGCAGGTCTGAGATTGTATACCTACACCGTTATTTTTTAAGTATATCTAAAAATGAAAAGGGGATTTCAGACCACGTGAATGAACAACTTTTACTATGGGGCCAACGGCCAACCACGAAATCGCGAAAAAAAAATCTGCTGTTCCATACATTATAGTAGAGTCGATTTTGTACTTTTCTATGGAACAGCTGATTTTTTTTCGCGATTTCGTGGTTGGCCTCATAATAAAAGTTGTTCATTCAAGTGGTCTGAACAACCGTTTTCATTTTTAGTTATACTTAAAAAATAACGGTGTATGTGAGTCCATGGAAAACTTATTTGTTTGTCTGTCTATATCTATTTTGTGTCTGTAATACAACACAAATAACTAACGTTCTTAATTTTCAATAGCCGAGCTGCCACCCAAAATCCAGCTAGAAACGACTAAAGATCTCATCCAGTTTGGAGTGGACCACGGGCACATCAGTCCCGACTACAAGCTGGTCGGCCACCGACAGGTGATGGCCACGGAGTGCCCCGGGGGAGCGTTATACGACCACATATCGACGTGGGAACATTTTGTATCAGAATTCGTACCACCTAGTACACCAAATGATAATGTTATAGTAGCATAGTTTATTGAATATACTTATAGTTAATACAAAAAGAGTTACTTGTGTTTTATTGACCGAGTGAACGCGAACGGAGCGCACACCACAATTTTTTGGTTAGCTTTTCAGCTCACCAAAAAATTGTGTTGGTGCCTTACACTACAATTTGGGCGGAAAATAAAAAAAAAATAGCGAATCCCCTAGGCACAAGGGGGGCTGGTTACAATAAATTTTAATTGATATTAATGGAATGTATGATAACATGGTGGTTCAAAACAACCCGCAATTTCGAATATAATAATTATAATAATAATTTCTTTATTGTTACATAAAACAAAGGTTACATAATATAGTGAAGTCCCTGACCTCCATGCTAGGTTGAACGCCTGTGTGACAGAGGTCAGTTCTTTCCTCCTCTTAGGGAACTAAAATTTATGTAAACAATAAGACTTAAAAACAAACTTAAAATAGGTACTTATTATAAAACAAAAAATAAGTAATTTTAAACTTATAACAATAAAAGTGAATGCATTTACATGACATGTGTGGGGGAAAAGAATAAAAGAAATAAGAAAAATAAATCATTGGGTACAGAAGATTATTTTTGGAGTAATGATTCCGTTTCGTTATAGTTAAGGGATAGTAGCCATTTTCGTATTTTAGTTTTAGCTTCACTGAGCGATGATGGGTAAAAATCAATTTTTTTATTCACTCTATTATACAGAAACCTTGACAGGTAAGAGTACTGCCGTTTAGCAAAAACAGTTCTAAAGTTGGGAAGATTACACACACTAACTATAGTACGTTTACTTCTATATGTTTTGTGGTCATACGGAGTACTTTTATGCAGTTTCAAAAGTGTTTGTAAAATGAATAATTGTCTAGCTGTTAAAACTTCACATTTTTCATACAGCAACCTAGTAGAAAATCTAAATGGACTGAAGGTCATAACTTTAAGTAAGGATCTTTGGGCTCTCTCTAAGTGAATCATAAAAGTCTTGCAGGCACCGCCCCATACACTAATGCAATAGCTAAGAACTGACCGAGCCAAAGCATAGTATAAGTTCCGTAAAAGGACAAAGTCAGCGGCATGCCGTAAACGCTTGAAGGCCCAAATAAGTTTTCTAAGGCGAGAGGTTGTTAGATTAATATGTGTTTGCCAGTTTAAATTGTGATCTATAATTACACCAAGGTACTTAATATGGTTAGTATTTTCAATAGTGTGGCATGAGCAGTTATCGTGTTGAGGCTGATTGCATGAGTGAAATTTTAAATTTAGGTTGTCAGAATTAATCTTGGAGATACTAAATTGAAGACATTTGGTTTTTGAGAGATTCAAAGATAGAACATTTGATCTAAGCCACAGACCAACCCTATGAAGCCCGGCTTCAGCCTTTCGCCTTACATCATTCCAGGTCTCTCCATGAAATATCAGAGCCGTGTCATCAGCATAAGTGAATATCTTGCCATTGACTAGAGATTGTTGACACAACTCATCAATGTATATCAAGAAGAGTAATATGGTAGATCTGGACCATCAAACTGAACAACTTTTAATATGGGACCAATTCAGTACACTTAGCACGAACAGCTATCGAGAATAAAAACGCGCGTAAAATTAATAAAGCGCTTATTACACCATCCTGAATTTCGGATCCGGAATTTAGTGTCCGATTTAGGACGAGAAATTCAGTCGCCAATTAGACCGTCCTGAATGTCGGATCCGATATCACAGCTTTACGATCATACAGTTGTTAAACGAATGTTCTTGTAGCCGTAAAAATACATAGCTAGGTAAATAGGAGGTATATGTATGTAGCTAGGTAGGTAGTAGGTACGTGTCATTTTCAACGCTAATCTGAACTAGTTTTTAACCGACTTCATCAAAAGGTTCTCAATTCGATTGTATACTTTTTTTATCGTTATTCGCGCGTATCTTCGACATTTATGGACCGATTTTGATGATTCTTTTTTTGTTCGATTGAGTTTTCTTGCGAGATGGTCCCATTTATTCCCGTTCGTTTTTTTTTTCAAATCGGTTGAGTAGTTTTCAAGTAATCCCGAAAATACTATGACTTTACATCAACTACCTTGGCGACTTTGTTATTTATGAACCGAATTAGATGATTGTTTTTGTTGGGAAAGGGATACATTTGTGTAGTCTTTTTAACAGACTTCAAAAAATTTTACTACCTAAATAATATACCTACACTAACTAATACAGAAGGTTTACACTAAAAATAAAAAAAAATAAAAAATTGTTTAAAAAACAAAAAAAACCGACTTCAAAAAACCTGCCTCTAAAAAGCAAGAAATAATATATAAATCATTAGATACGCATTATCATATCATTGGTATAATAAAACACGTCTATTGAAGTCGGGTGGGGCTTTTAGAATAAAAAAAGGAAGTTGTAGGTACTCCAGCCCCACCCGACTTTAATAGACGTGTTTTATTGTAACAATGATAATGCGTAGCTAATGATTTATATATTATTTCTTGCTTTTTAGAGGCAGGTTTTTATATTCATGTAGGTCAAAAAAAAAGCAAATCACAGAGTGACAACCCTTATATACTTTTAGTCGTTGCGCCAACTGTCTATCTAGACGAACGGCGCGGCGGATTTTTTTTCGCCAACATAAAAGGCGTTGACTGACTGTACTATTTATGCTGTGGTACTACTGTGTCGGAGCCGAGCGTCCTGAATGCGATTACACTGTCCTAAGTGCTTCCGATCTAGCATCCGTTATGTCGGAGACAATTTCTATCCTAATTAGGATCCTAAATCGGATCCTAGCTTCCTGAATGCAATTACACTGCTCTGAATTTAGGAGAGACTTCATATCGGGTCCGATATTTAGGATGATCTAATTAGCTCTTAATTTCGCTATTTGGCGGTAGATGGCGTTGTACAAATTTCCAATACAAAATTGCACCCTTACTTGGTACTGTACCCTAAGCACGAACAGCTATCGAAAAAAATAACGCGCGTAAAGTCATTCGATAGTGCAATTTTGTATTGGAAATTTGTACAACGCCATCTACCGCCGAATAGCGAAATTAAAATTTCCATAGATAATTCTCTGTCGAGTAATTTTACGCGCGTTTTTTTTCTCGATAGCTGTTCGTGCTAAGGGTACTGCTGTTTCGTACGAAAATTAACAACGAAAATACCCATCAAAATGCATGAAACAACAATTTTTTTTCGTGATTAAGTTTGGTCCTATAGTAAAAGTCGTTCAGTTTGAAAAATGGAAACATACAAATCCCTACATCCTACATTTAACAATCATGTTGGGCACTATTCGAGTAATTTTTTATAACGCTGAATTTGTTTTAATTTGATAAATTTTTAAACGAACCCCTACCTGTTCCTTATTTCGGTTGTACCTTGTTTACACCTATCTTGTGTTATCTGTCACCAAATAAATTAAAATTAAGTTTAGATTCGATTATTGTTAGATAATATTATACTCCTTTGTGTACCTACATATCTCAATTTATTTTTGTGTAACTGTTTTTATGAGTGCAATAAAGAGTATAATAATAATTACTTAGGTATGACAGTTACAGACGGAATCTTCTAAGTAGTCTAGATAATAACAACAAGTAGATAATTTTCTTTATGAAATGCACAAAATGTCCCCATTAACTTAATAATAAGATAATGCTAATAATGGTGTTATCCAAAGTCCAAGATAACAAGATTCACACTGCAGATTATAAATAACTCAGTCTGCGATATTAATAATTTTGTTTGTATGTATACAGGGTGTTTGGTAATAGCCTTATAAAGCCGAATATGGTGGATAGGGACCATCAAACTGAACAACTTTTTAAATTTGAGATTTTTGCATTCACAATGCTATTTTTACATTATATAGCTATATTTCATCTTAATTTTTTTTTTTTTTATTTTATTTATTTGTCACACAAAACAGATTTACAGCAAATACATAAATATAGATCACAACATTATAAAAAGTAAGCAGGTAGGCTGCAACTCCAACAACATGTGTGAACAACATGATTAATCGGACAAGTCAGCAATTAAATTAAATTACATAAAATAAATTAAGTTGAATAATAATTAAATTGAAATGATTAAGATTAAATTACATTACAAAATTAAATAAATTAGATTGGATTAAAAATTAATTAGATTGAATACAATTAAATTCCATTAACTAATTAATATAGACAGGAACAAAATACAAATTGAATATAGTCCATCATACCAGCCTGCGTAGTAAAGTTCTGAACCGATTGAGCGAGGAAGCGTAGATATCAGTCAATATCAATTATATAGCTTTTTCATCTTAATCGATTGCTAAATATCTAGAAAGATATTTCAATTGAATGTCGAGGTAATTCCTTACATTGGTGAAATAACGCTGGCTTGCAGCGTAAGAGTACCTAGGATATACTAGAAGAAATTCGGCGATGTCACTAGTGACTCGGTAGCTCAGCGGTCAGAGCATTGAACCGGATATCCAAAGGTCGCGGGTTCGATTCCCGTCTGAGTATTGATCTGGTGCGAGTCGTATTTTTTCTAGTATATTATTTAGTATTGAACAACTTTTACTATGAGACCAACTCTGAAATCGCGAAACAAATCAGCTGTTTCATACATTTTGATATTTTGTTATGAATTTTTGTATGAAACAGCTGATTTTTTTTCGCGATTTCAGAGTTGGTCTCATAGTAAAAGTTGTTCAGTTTGATGGTCCCTATCCTCCATATTCGGCTTCATAAGGCTATTACCAAACACCCTGTATAGGGTAGGTACCTACATTTTTTACCAAGATATTGATTAAGTACTTAGTCTTTTTTGCTATTGTTCTATCTGTCGCTATCTATTGTGATAAGTTTTAAAGAACCGCGAAAATAGCATAAAGATCCTGAAACTGAAAACTCTGATCTTTAGGTACCTACATCTCTTAGCATGTCCTTTAGCACGAATATAGCTATGGAAAAAATAACGCGCGTAAAAAAATTTGATAGAGTAATTTTGTAAGGGAAATTTGTACAGCGCCATCTACCGCCAAAGAGAGTATTGAAATTTTTCATAGATAATAACTCTTTTGAGTAGGTACTTAGGTACTTTTTAGCTAGTTTTTTTCATGATAGCTGTAATCACCTATGTCAATAATCCTTGGCGGAGCAAAGTTACTTATTACCTCGTTTTGAAAATCACATACAGTGGCAGTTTAGATTCTAAACTCGCATTGTACCTAGGTACCTACCTACAGCTTATTTATTATAATCTCCATGACTAAGTTTTTTTCACTGGTGTTAGAAAATTAGATAACGTGCCTGGTGGTACCCTGAGCGAAAGTGGCACCGCGGTGAATTATATTTAATATTATATTTCTAATACACAATTTAAAAAATGTTTATCGTGGAGATTTTAGGGCCCACAGTCTAGTATTTTTAGACGGTATCGTTTTATTCCCTCGTAGGTAGTCACTGCTAGAAGTAGATAGCAAAACTGCTAAAAGCGCTTATTACACCATCCTGAATGTCGGACCCGGAATTTAGTGTCCGATTTAAGCGCGAATTACACCATCCTGAATGTCGGACCCGGAATTCAGTGTCCGATTTAGGACGAGAAATTCAGTCGCCAATTAGACCGTCCTGAATGTCGGATCCGATATCACAGCTTTACGATCATACAGTTGTTAAACGAATGTTCTTGTAGCTGTAAAAATACATAGCTAGGTAAATAGGAGGTATATGTAGGTAGCTAGGTAGGTAGTAGTACGTGTCATTTTCAACGCTAATCTGAACTAGTTTTTAACCGACTTCATCAAAAGGAGGAGGTTCTCAATTCGATTGTATACTTTTTTTTATCGTTATTCGCGCGTATCTTCGACATTTATGGACCGATTTTGATGATTATTTTGTTGTTCGATTGAGTTTTCTTGCGAGATGGTTCCATTTATTTTTTTTTCAAATCGGGTCAGTAGTTTTCAAGTAATCCCGAAAATACTATGACTTTACATCAACTACCTTGACGACTTTGTTATTTATGAACCGAATTAGATGATTGTTTTTGTTGGGAGAGGGATACCTTTGAGTAGTCTTTTTAACAGACTTCAAAAAAAGGAGGTATTCAGTTTGTATATGTATGTACGTTTCTCCGCGATTATCTCACGTTTGGCTGAGCCGATTTTACTACCTAAATAATATACCTACACTACCTAATACAGAAGGTACTTATACTAAAAGTAAAAAAAATAAAAAATTGTTTAAAAAACAAAAAAACCGACTTCAAAAAACCTGCCTCTAAAAAGCAAGAAATAATATATAAATCATTAGATACGCATTATCATAATATGATTGTTATAATAAAACACGTCTATTGAAGTCGGGTGGGGCTTTTAAAATAAAAAAAGAAAGTTGTAGGTACTCCAGCCCCACCCGACTTTAATAGACGTGTTTTAATGATAATGCGTAGCTAATGATTTATATATTATTTCTTGCTTTTCAGAGGCAGGTTTTTTCGTTTTTTATATTGATGTAGGTCAAAAAAAAAGCAAATCACAGTGACAACCCTTATTTACTTTTAGTCGTTGCGCCAACTGTCTATCTAGACGAACGGCGCGGCGGATTTTTTTTCGCCAACATAAAAGGCGTTGACTGACTGTACTATTTATGCTGTGGTACTACTGTGTCGGAGCCGAGCGTCCTGAATGCGATTACACTGTCCTAAGTGCTTCCGATTTAGCATCCGTTATGTCGGAGACAATTTCTATCCTAACTAGGATCCTAAATCGGATCCTAGCTTCCTGAATGCAATTACACTGCTCTGAATTTAGGAGAGACTTCATATCGGGTCCGATATTTAGGATGATCTAATTAGCTCTTTAGGACGAGAAATTCAGTCGCCAATTAGACCGTCCTGAATGTCGTATCCGATATCACAGCTTTACGATCATACAGTAGTTAAACGAATGTTCTTGTAGCTGTAAAAATACAAAGCTAGGTAAATAGGAGGTATATGTAGGTAGCTAGGTAGGTACGTGTCATTTTCAACGCTAATCTGAACTAGTTTTTAACCGACTTCATCAAAAGGAGGAGGTTCTCAATTCGATTGTATACTTTTTTTTTTATCGTTATTCGCGCGTATCTTCGACATTTATGGACCGATTTTGATGATTATTTTGTTGTTCGATTGAGTTTTTTTGCGAGATGGTTCCAATTATTTTTTTTTCAAATCGGGTCAGTAGTTTTCAAGTAATCCCGAAAATACTATGACTTTACATCAACTACCTTGACGACTTTGTTATTTATGAACCGAATTAGATGATTGTTTTTGTTGGGAGAGGGATACCTTTGTGTAGTATTTTTAACAGACTTCAAAAAAAGGAGGTATTCAGTTTGTATATGTATGTACGTTTCTTCGCGATTATCTCACGTTTGGCTGAGCCGATTTTACTACCTGTAATGAAACTACAATAATAACGGTGAACAACTTTTACTTTCTCCACAGGAATACACCATGACTCTTATTAACTAGGTTATAGCAACAGTACGTTAGCAGTTTTCCCTAACTACTTCTTTTCTCGACGGTTGAACAGTGACTGAGCCTGCAACTGACTTTCGTTGACCGTCCCGCCGATTATCCCCACCACTTTACCTCCCCATTCAACTACAAAATGGCGGGAAAATGTGGCGGGAAACGGTGGAGCCAAGCTGCGGTGTTGCCAGACTATTAAACGAAGATACTATTATCCTTTCAATTTCATTTGAAATCATAACAATAAAATGAATTTATTACTACCCAACGACAAAACGTCACATTCGTCCATCCTGACGTCGTGCGTGTCCTCATGCACGGTCAAAATATCGTCACATTCGGCAGGTTGTGTGTTTTATTTTATTTATTTGGGATAACAAACAGTTAGTTAAATTATATTGCATTAATTTGATATTTATAAAACGTTCAGAAGTCTTATGTTATACAAAGAATTTAATGGTTTAATTTATTGTTTTATTTCAATTTTGTGAATTGATAAATGCTAAAAAGAGAATCTACTGAATCTACCACCATTTCACAAAATTGTGAGGCCCCTTCAAGAAAGAAATGGCGAAAGAAAACTTGAGAGGGTTGTTGACCTCTGTCTTTTATATATATTATTATTTATTTATTTACAAAAGAAACTAGTTTTATCATTAGATCCTGCAGTGTGTGTTTGGGGCTATAACTGGTGACTTATGGGGTCCCAAGCTGGGATTATTCATATGGCATACACAACAGATGACAGTCAACAATAGCACACAATATCAGCTAGACATATTGTTTTGAACTAAACTGACATCCAAACACGTGCACATACAGAAATACATGCGATGCGCAAATATTTAAATTATTATAAATTGGTATCTACTGTTAAAGTTGCGTGATTACTTTACATAATTAATACTAATGGGAAAATATTAAATTAATTACCTATTGAAATTATTACAGTGATCAGAGTTAATTTGACATAAATTATTGAATTATTATTGAATTATAAATATCAAAAATATAATAGTAAATGAAATCAACATAAAACTTTTTTGACATGGGACTTAAAAATAGTGTGCTTTGTAGTGTAGATATAGAGTTTCATCACCTCATCCACTCACACCATCTCACCATCATGAAATTAGAATATTTATTGATTTCAATTCAATAGCCTCGCGGAGGAATGAATCTTTGTTCCATGAACATTTATAAAAGCCTGTAGGTAATATTGTATTACAAATATTAACTCTTAAACATCTTCAATTCTTAGAAACCCACAATAATGCAAATAAATTATTTTTATGTAAGTAGATACAAAGTTAACACTTCTTATAAGTTCCTTCTACTAAATTATGAATTTAATTATAATGTTAAACGAATACAAGAATAAAAAGAATATAGCAGCCAACAGCACGCTGGGTAACAACGACAGGGTAACTCATACTCAATCACAAATTGCAGATCTTTGACAGACAATAACCCCTGATACCCAACTGAATTTATCAATGATTTTAATACAAAGTTAAATTTTATTCAATTAACAATAATTCTTATTAATGGGGAATATAAATGTAACTTCCTTTCTTTGCTTTGTTACTACACAGTAAGTGCACTTCATAAACAACGTTCAACGGCTATACAATCTTGAGTCTTGTTAAAAATAAGAAAATAAATTTTACCACTTACAGTAAGTAACTACACACGTAAATCATGTTGATTAAATTTGTGTTGCAACAATAATTATGATGCATTAATTATTTACTTCATAATCCGCAGCATGACATAGGTTCGGTACCTACCTAATATTTTTGTAGTATCTGTGTTACTTATAATGTTTAATTTAGTTAAAACTTTCTACTTTAACAGGTTCTAAATAAGATTTAAATATAATTGATAAATCAATTTGTAGAAATTCTGTTATATTTCTCAGTTCAACCAGAAGATAATTGCAGCTGAAACCCATCGTCTGTAGCAGCCCGTTGCCGTCGTGCCACCAAAACTTCTGTCCGCCAATACGCAATCGTCGTTTCTACCATTCAGTCACCCAAAAATCTTCTGTAGCACATCCTCCAGCCTGCTGCCGCGCTACCGCCACCTAGCGTCCTCTATAGCGCATCGGCATCTTGTTAGATGCCACATGTTTCTGAAATAAATAGAACATAATCGACAGTAACCGTTCATATATCATAGTACAAATGACAACCAAATAAAACATCAGAGTCAAAAGGAAAATATTTAAATCTATGAGTACATGGGAATTGTTTGAGATAAGAACAGGGATTGAATAATTTACCAATATTTTTACCGTTACATAATAATATAATAGGTAACGTCAAACTGTATCAGTAAATTTACCGGCAAAAATAACCCAACAAACAGTGTACCGGTTAGAGTGTATATTCTGTTAAATTACGAGATACCTAAACAAGAAAATCAATCGCATAGAACTCTGTGTAAGTGAACATTTCCTCAGGCTGAATACTTTCTGTATACCAACATCGTCTACCTACGCGTTCACTTCACGTTGAGTTGGCAACGTCGCATTCGCGGGCTGGTATCGGAATGAAAATAACGTTTTTTTTTTACCTAAAAAAGTAACGTTATTTATTGAATTTTAAAGTAACGATACAAAAGCAACGTTATCTATTAAAATACCGTTAATGTAAAAAGTAACGGTAAACAGTAAGAAACAACGTTACATTTTAAAATAACGTTATCAATCCCTGGATAAGAACGATGTCGTAAACTAATTTTTTTACATACAAAACGATAGATATCTATTTAATTGCATTGTTTTGAAATTATAATAATATCAAAGTAATAATTAAAACTTTGCTTTCTTTATTTGATCATAATAAAAAAAAATAGTTATTACAATAGACAAAGTTTCTGCAACAATTGAAGCGTTTTAATAACGACAATAAATTTAGTAACTCATCATGGTCTGAAGCTATTAAATTTTCCAGATAATTCACTCATTTTATTTCACAATTTGTGGTTCTCAGACACTTCATATATAATGTGTTCAATTTTAGTAATTGCTAATGTTGATACTCAGGGCTACCGTTTGCCACTATGTGGACACGACCTGCCAAAGCGCTGATATTCCAGCCAGGGCTACCATTAGTCATCATGCGGACAGGGCCTGCCAAGACACTGATACTCAGGGCTACCGTTTGCCACTTGTAGGTAGACACGGCCTGCCAAAAGGCTGACATTCCGGTCAGGGCTACCCTTTGCCGCCATGTGTTCACGGCCTACCAAGACTTAGATATATTCAGGCCAGAGCTATCAACTGAGGACACACATGGCCCATAGATGCGACACACTTGGCCGCTTAACCATTAAACTTTAGGACACACATGGCCCATAGACGCGACACACTTGGCCGCTTACAGAGCTTTCAACTGAGGACACACATGGCCCATAGATGCGACACACTTGGCCGCTTAACCATTACGCTTTAGGACACACATGGCCCATAGATGCGACACACTTGGCCGCTTAACCATTAAACTTTAGGACACACTTGGCCCATAGACGCAACATACCTAGTCGCCTAAAAACTACAAATAGTTCATATTATAATAGTAGCTTATACACTGCTATGTACTTAACATTGAAAGACTTATTTTCTCAAGCATAAATATAATGTATTCAAATTAACCATAATTATATTAACATCGAATTGCAATATTATTAACCAATAGATAACCAAGTAAAATGAAGTTGTATCTTAAAGAAGAACGCGGACTACATAAAGTCTACTTATTTCTTTTTACAGATCTTTGTTCGTAATTGAAAAGTATCCCAATATATTTATTTAAGGGCCCGTGCACTAAGCTAAGCAACAACAACTTAAATAATCGTATGCAGATGACGATTCGAATATGAAACTAATAAAATGGCATAATATAGTCACATAAACGTGTAACATAATTATCGCATCTAGCCCTCTAAACTGATGGCGCATCTAGCCCTCTAAACTGATGGCGCATCTAGCCAAACTGGATTTGCATCTAAATAATAAACCAATCATTTATTTCCCAGAATATTGTAGTATACATTGATGACATTATAATATAACAAAATCTGCATATCCTGCCTTAGTTAGGCGTGGAAATCTGCAAGTAGCTAGGTGATTATAAAATTTAAATTTGAGAATCTGTACTTAACATTAATCATTAATAAAAATATTATAACTAGGTACTTTATTTACCCATCTTTCCATTAAATAATTTAAAATCCCAATAAAATAAATGTCAAACTTTAATGCCAAATATGATAAAATGACAATAATAATAGTTGCCTGCCAGTACAATGTTATTTTAATTTAAAGTAATAAGATATTAATTACAACTAGTCAAACCACAGGTGAATCTAGCCCTGTAAACTGATGGCGCATCTAGCCTTTTAATATAAAGGCGCATCTAACCTTGTAAAATAAAGGCGCATCTAACCTTGTAAAATAAAGACGCATCTAACCTTGTAAAATAAAGGCGCATCTAACCTTGTAAAATAAAGGCGCATCTAACCTTGTAAAATAAAGGCGCATCTAACCTTGTAAAATAAAGGCGCATCTAACCTTGTAAACTAAAGGCGCATCTAACCTTGTAAAATAAAGGCGCATCTAACCTTGTAAAATAAAGGCGCATCTAACCTTGTAAAATAAAGGCGCATCTAACCTTGTAAAATAAAGGCGCAACTAACCTTGTAAAATAAAGGCGCATCTAACCTTGTAAAATAAAGGCGCATCTAACCTTGTAAAATAAAGGCCCATCTAACCTTGTAAAATAAAGGCGCATCTAACCTTGTAAAATAAACGCGCATCTAACCTTGTAAAATAAACGCGCATCTTAACCTTGTAAAATAAACGCGCATCTAACCTTGTAAAATTTAAACTTTAATTGTTAAAGACTGTTTTTTTACCTAAATAAATAAATAAAATGAAGGCAAATCCGACCTTTAAAATGCTTCACCCTTATAAATTCTCAAACCTATTTATCATTCTAGTATGAAAACGAACAAAAGCTATAGGTACCTTACTTTAGGTCGAAGGCGCGTTTAGGCTTGTCCTAGCCTTACAAACTGGATGTGCATCTAGCCTCGCAAGTCAAAATAAATTTTAGTTCATATTAATATCTAGTATAAACTGCTTAGGGTTGGGTGAAATATTTAGAATAAGGTTCATTTTAGTTTGAAATATTTCATAAATTCCATATAAGTAAATTTAATTTTAATTTCATTGAAATTTTCACTGGACCCATCCATATGTATTACAGAAAACCAAAAGTTAAACCTTGTAAACCAAAGACGCGTTTAGCCTTGTAAACTGTAGGCGCGTCTAGCCTTTTAAACCGAAGGCGCGTCTAGCCTTTTCAACCGAAGGCGCGTCTAGCCTTCTAAACCACGTAAGGCACGTCTAGCTTTCTAAACCGAAGTATATTTCTTCAAACTAAGAAATTAGGACAAAATATCATGTACTTCAAAGTAAACTTACATCATTCATTTAGGAACAAATAAAAATGAAATCAAAATTATAATCTTTTACTAGTAAACATACCGCGCATCGAAACCATGTAGAAAAAAAATAAAAACGTAGCTCGTACACCAGATCATGAAATTATCTTTCGTTTTATTTTATTCATGAAAGATGAGCTACTTGTAGGTAGGTACAGTTTTTTTTTTAACTGAGATCACTTCTGTAAAATCACGTTAATTAGTGAAATCGGCAATTTTTGTGAACGGCCTCTTAATAGAATAAGAATTAACTTCTTGAACTAAAATAAAACTCCTTAAGGGTCCATTATAGGAAAACATGGTTTGCGAGGGTCATTTAAAGAAAACGTAAAGTTGTAGTCACAAAAAAACATACAACAAGCTAAAGAGATTCTCTAGTAGCTACAAGTATTAAATTGCGTATAAACCTCACAGATTATTGTAAGAAATATAAGAATAACATCAGAAGCGTTTGCGTAGTTCATATTTTTGGCGTAAGTAATAGCGGAAACGTATTGAATCCTACATGAAAAATATACTTTAACGTACTGTGAAGTAATAGCTCCAATAACTTTTATTCGAGAAAGATAATGATGAAAAAAAAAACACCGAAAGTCATCGAAAAAGTACAGATTTGAGGTTATTTTCCATACTCTTTACAAGTTAAGTAAAAGACAGATAAATGTTTTGCGTAACGGAGCCTTAAGCTACGACTATAGCGTCATTGTACTACTAAAACCCTTTTGAAGGTCAAAATAACTTGGTGCTAATTCTACAGTAAGTATCACGTATCCGTACATCCCCAGGGTACAGTGTAAAGGTAGACTACTAACGACAATTACCTACAATGGTATGAAATATATAAAAAAAAATTAACTTGATAACCTCTGCGAAACACATTGTCCGAGATAAAAATACTCAGTAACATAGATAGGTACTGAAAATACACAGTTCCTATTTCCATAATTCATTATGTAATGCATTTCCAGAGTTTAAATCACGAAAGTTACAGTTGGGCAGTAAAGATAACAAAACTTTAATTTCATGACCTCGCTATATAAAATTACTATTCCATTCCATTATCATGCACTATTTCATCATGGTGACTGACGACTGAGTGTAGTTTTGTGTGCAGTGTATTGCACGACCGAAGAGTAGCCTCGATCACGTGCAGTTTTGTGTGCAGTGTATGCACGACCGAAGTGTAGCCTCGATCACGTGCAATGAATGTGAATAATGGTATATGTATGCACGGCCGAAGTGTTGCCTCGACCACGTGCAATGTTTGTGAATAATGGTGTGTATGCACGGCATGGCAATGGTGTATTATGCAGTTTATTAAAACTTGAAACTACCCAACTTAATTTCGTAATTTTAGCTCGGTTTAAAACGTTAGATAAGTAAGAAGTTCGTGAGCGTACATACCTTGGTTCTTCCACTGCTGATTTGTAATGAAACTACAATAATAACGGTGAACAACTTTTACTTTCTCCACAGGAATACACCATGACTCTTATTAACTAGGTTATAGCAACAGTACGTTAGCAGTTTTCCCTAACTACTTCTTTTCTCGACGGTTGAACAGTGACTGAGCCTGCAACTGACTTTCGTTGACTGTCCCGCCGATTATCCCCACCACTTTACCTCCCCATTCCACTACAAAATGGCGGGAAAATGTGGCGGGAAACGGTGGAGCCAAGCTGCGGTGTTGCCAGACTATTAAACGAAGATACTATTATCCTTTCAATTTCATTTGAAATCATAACAATAAAATGAATTTATTACTACCCAACGACAAAACGTCACATTCGTCCATCCTGACGTCGTGCGTGTCCTCATGCACGGTCAAAATATCGTCACATTCGGCAGGTTGTGTGTTTTATTTTATTTATTTGGGATAACAAACAGTTAAATTATATTGCATTAATTTGATATTTATAAAACGTTCCGAAATCTTATGTTATACAAAGAATTTAATGGTTTAATTTATTGTTTTATTTCAATTTTGTGAATTGATAAATGCTAAAAAGAGAATCTACTGAATCTACCACCATTTCACAAAATTGTGAGGCCCCTTCAAGAAAGAAATGGCGAAAGAAAACTTGAGAGGGTTGTTGACCTCTGTCTTTTATATATATTCTTATTTATTTATTTACAAAAGAAACTAGTTTTATCATTAGATCCTGCAGTGTGTGTTTGGGGCTATAACTGGTGACTTATGGGGTCCCAAGCTGGGATTATTCATATGGCATACACAACAGATGACAGTCAACAATAGCACACAATAACAGCTAGACATATTGTTTTGAACTAAACTGACATCCAAACACGTGCACACACAGAAATATATGCGATGCGCAAATATTTAAATTATTATAAATTGGTATCTACTGTTAAAGTTGCGTGATTACTTTACATAATTAATACTAATGGGAAAATATTAAATTAATTACCTATTGAAATTATTACAGTGATCAGAGTTAATTTGACATAAATTATTTAATTATTATTGAATTATAAATATCAAAAATATAATAGTAAATGAAATCAACATAAAACTTTTTTGACATGGGACTTAAAAATAGTGTGCTTTGTAGTGTAGATATAGAGTTTCATCACCTCATCCACTCACACCATCTCACCATCATGAAATTAGGATATTTATTGATTTCAATTCAATAGCCTCGCGGAGTATACTAGAAATGAATCTTTGTTCCATGATCATTTATAAAAGCCTGTAGGTAATATTGTATTACAAATATTAACTCTTAAACATCTTCAATTCTTAGAAACCCACAATACTGCAAATAAATTATTTTTATGTAAGTAGATACAAAGTTAACACTTCTCATTAGTTCCTTTTACTAAATTATGAATTTAATTATAATGTTAAACGAATACAAGAATAAAAAGAATATAGCAGCCAACAGCACGCTGGGTAACAACGACAGGGTAACTCAATCACAAATTGCAGATCTTTGACAGACAATAACCCCTGATACCCAACTGAATTTATCAATGATTTTAATACAAATTTAAATTTTATTCAATTTACAATAATTCCTATTAATGGGGAATATAAATGTAACTTCCTTTCTTTGCTTTGTTACTACACAGTAAGTGCACTTCATAAACAACGTTCAACGGCTATACAATCTTGAGTCTTGTTAAAAATAAGAAAATAAATATTACCACTTACAGTAAGTAACTACACACGTAAATCAAATTGATTAAATTTGTGTTGCAACAATAATTATGATGCATTAATTATTTACTTCATAATCCGCAGCATGACTTAGGTTAGGTACCTACCTAATATTTTTATAGTATCTGTGTTACTTATAATGTTTAATTTAGTTAAAACTTTCTACTTTAACAGGTTCTAAATAAGATTTAAATATAATTGATAAATCAATTTGTAGAAATTCTGTTATATTTCTCAGTTCAACCAGAAGATAATTGCAGCTGAAACCCATCGTCTGTCGCAGCCCGTTGCCGTCGTGCCACCAAAACTTCAATAACGCAATCGTCGTTTCTACCATTCAGTCACCCAAAAATCTTCCGTCGCACATCCTTCAGCCTGCTGCCGCGCTACCGCCACCTAGCGTCCTCTATAGCGCATCGGCATCTTGTTAGATGCCACATGTTTCTGAAATAAATAGAACATAATCGACAGTAACCGTTCATATATCATAGTACAAATGACAACCAAATAAAACATCAGAGTCAAAAGGAAAATATTTAAATCTATAAGTACATGGGAATTATTTGAGATAAGAACAGGGATTGAATAATTTACCAATATTTTTACCGTTACATAATAATATAATAGGTAACGTCAAACTGTATCAGTAAATTTACCGGCAAAAATAACCCAACAAACAGTGTACCGGTTAGAGTGTATATTCTGTTAAATTACGAGATACCTAAACAAGAAAATCAATCGCATAGAACTCTGTGTAAGTGAACATTTCCTCAGGCTGAATACTTTCTGTATATCAACATCGTCTACCTACGCGTTCACTTCACGTTGAGTTGGCAACGTCGCATTCGCGGGCTGGTATCGGAATGAAAATAACCTTTTTTTTTTTACCTAAAAAAAAGTAACGTTATTTATTGAATTTTAAAGTACGATACAAAAGCAACGTTATCTATTAAAATACCGTTAATGTAAAAAGTAACGGTAAACAGTAAGAAACAACGTTACATTTTAAAATAACGTTATCAATCCCTGGATAAGAACGATGTCGTAAACTAATTTTTTTACATACAAAACGATAGATATCTATTTAATTGCATTGTTTTGAAATTATAATAATATCAAAGTAATAATTAAAACTTTGCTTTCTTTATTTGATCATAATAAAAAAATAGTTATTAATAGACAAAGTTTCTGCAACAATTGAAGCGTTTTAATAACGACAATAAATTTAGTAACTCATCATGGTCTGAAGCTGTTAAATTTTCCTGATAATTCACTCATTTTATTTCACAATTTGTGGTTCTCAGACACTTCATATATAATGTGTTCAATTTTAGTAATTGCTAATGTTGATACTCGGGGCTACCGTTTGCCACTATGTGGACACGACCTGCCAAAGCGCTGATATTCCAGCCAGGGCTACCATTAGTCATCATGCGGACAGGGCCTGCCAAGACACTGATACTCAGGGCTACCGTTTGCCACTTGTAGGTAGACACGGCCTGCCAAAAGGCTGACATTCCGGTCAGGGCTACCCTTTGCCGCCATGTGTTCACGGCCTACCAAGGCTTAGATATATTCAGGCCAGAGCTATCAACTGTGGACACACATGGCCCATAGATGCGACACACTTGGCCGCTTAACCATTTAACTTTAGGACACACATGGCCCATAGACGCGACACACTTGGCCGCTTACAGAGCTTTCAACTGAGGACACACATGGCCCATAGATGCGACACACTTGGCCGCTTAACCATTACACTTTAAGACACACATGGCCCATAGATGCGACACACTTGGCCGCTTAACCATTAAACTTTAGGACACACTTGGCCCATAGACGCAACATACCTAGTCGCCTAAAAACTACAAATAGTTCATATTATAATAGTAGCTTATACACTGCTATGTACTTAACATTGAAAGACTTATTTTCTCAAGCATAAATATAATGTATTCAAATTAACCATAATTATATTAACATCGAATTGCAATATTATTAACCAATAGATAACCATGTAAAATGAAGTTGTGTCTTAAAGAAGAACGCGGACTACATAAAGTCTACTTATTTCTTTTTACAGATCTTTGTTCGTAATTGAAAAGTATCCCAATATATTTATTTAAGGGCCCGTGCACTAAGCTAAGCAACAACAACTTAAATAATCGTATGCAGATGACGATTCGAATATGAAATTAATAAAATGGCATAATATAGTCACATAAACGCGTAACATAATTAAATGACAACCTAGCCTTGTAAACCGCTGGCGCTTCTAGCCTAACTGTAGGCGCATCTAACAAAATCGTAGGCGAATCTAGCCCTCTAAACTGATGGCGCATCTAGCCCTCTAAACTGATGGCGCATCTAGCCAAACTGGATTTGCATCTAAATAATAAACCAATCATTTATTTCCCAGAATATTGTAGTATACATTGATGACATTATAATATAACAAAATCTGCATATCCTGCCTTAGTTAGGCGTGGAAATCTGCAAGTAGCTAGGTGATTATAAAATTTAAATTTGAGAATCTGTACTTAACATTAATCATTAATAAAAATATTATAACTAGGTACTTTATTTACCCATCTTTCCATTAAATAATTTAAAATTCCAATAAAATAAATGTCAAACTTTAATGCCAAATATGATAAATTGACATTAATAATAATAGTTGCCTGCCAGTACAATGTTATTTTAATTTAAAGTAATAAGATATTAATTACAACTAGTCAAACCACAGGTGAATCTAGCCCTGTAAACTGATGGCACATCTAGCCTTTTAATATAAAGGCGCATCTAACCTTGTAAAATAAAGGCGCATCTAACCTTGTAAAATAAAGGCGCATCTAACCTTGTAAAATAAAGGCGAATCTAACCTTGTAAAATAAAGGCGCATCTAACCTTGTAAAATAAAGGCGCATCTAACCTTGTAAAATAAAGGCGCGTCTAACCTTGTAAAATAAAGGCGCATCTAACCTTGTAAAATAAAGGCGCATCTAACCTTGTAAAATAAAGGCGCATCTAACCTTGTAAAATAAAGGCGCATCTAACCTTGTAAAATAAAGGCGCATCTAACCTTGTAAAATAAAGGCGCATCTAACCTTGTAAAATAAAAGCGCATTAACCTTGTAAAATAAAGGCGCATCTAACCTTGTAAAATAAAGGCGCATCTAACCTTGTAAAATAAAGGTGCATCTAACCTTGTAAAATAAAGGCGCATCTAACCTTGTAAAATAAAGGCGCATATAACCTTGTAAAATAAAGGCGCATCTAGCCTTGTAAAATAAAGGCGCATCTAACCTTGTAAAATAAAGGCGCATCTAGCCTTGTAAAATAAAGGCGCATCTAACCTTTTAAAATAAACGCGCATCTAACCTTGTAAAATAAACGCGCATTTAACCTTGTAAAATAAACGCGCACCTAACCTTGTAAATAAACGCGCATCTTAACCTTGTAAAATAAACGCGCATCTAACCTTGTAAAATTTAAACTTTAATTGTTAAAGACTGATTTTTTTACCTAAATAAATAAAATGAAGGCAAATCCGACCTTTAAAATGCTTCACCCTTATAAATTCTCAAACCTATTTATCATTCTAGTATGAAAACGAACAAAAGCTATAGGTACCTTACTTTAGGTCGAAGGCGCGTTTAGGCTTGTCCTAGCCTTACAAACTGGATGTGCATCTAGCCTCGCAAGTCAAAATAAATTTTAGTTCATATAAATATCTAATATAAACTGCTTAGGGTTGGGTGAAATATTTAGAATATGGTTCATTTTAGTTTGAAATATTTCATAAATTCCATATAAGTAAATTTAATTTTAATTTCATTGAAATTTTCACTGGACCCATCCATATGTATTATAGAAAACCAAAAGTTAAACCTTGTAAACCAAAGACGCGTTTAGCCTTCTAAACCACGTAGGGCACGTCTAGCTTTCTAAACCGAAGTATATTTCTTCAAACTAAGAAATTAGGACAAAATATCATGTACTTCAAAGTAAACTTACATCATTCATTTAGGAACAAATAAAAATGAAATCAAAATTATAATCTTTTACTAGTAAACATACCGCGCATCGAAACCATGTAGAAAAAAAATAAAAACGTAGCTCGTACACCAGATAATGAAATTATCTTTCGTTTTATTTTATTCATGAAAGATGAGCTACTTGTAGGTAGGTACAGTTTTTTTTTTAACTGAGATCACTTCTGTAAAATCACGTTAATTAGTGAAATCGGCAATTTTTGTGAATGGCCTCTTAATAGAATAAAAATTTACTTCTTGAACTAAAATAAAACTCCTTAAGGGTCCATTATAGGAAAACATGGTTTGCGAGGGTCATATATAGAAAACGTAAAGTTGTAGTCACAAAAAAAACATACAACAAGCTAAAGAGATTCTCTAGTAGCTACAAGTATTAAATTGCGTATAAACCTCACAGATTATTGTAAGAAATATAAGAATAACATCAGAAGCGTTTGCGTAGTTTATATTTTTGGCGTAAGTAATAGCGGAAACGTATTGAATCCTACATGAAAAATATACTTTAACGTACTGTGAAGTAATAGCTCCAATAACTTTTATTCGAGAAAGATAATGATGAAAAAAAAACACCGAAAGTCATCGAAAAAGTACAGATTTGCGGTTATTTTCCATACTCTTTACAAGTTAAGTAAAAGACAGATAAATGTTTCGCGTAACGGAGCCTTAAGCTACGACTATAGCGTCATTGTACTACTAAAACCCTTTTGAAGGTCAAAATAACTTGGTGCTAATTCTACAGTAAGTATCACGTATCCGTACATCCCCAGGGTACAGTGTAAAGGTAGACTACTAACGACAATTACCTACAATGGTATGAAATATAAAAAAAATAAACTTGATAACCTCTGCGAAACACATTGTCCGAGATAAAAATACTCAGTAACATAGATACTGAAAATACACAGTTCCTATTTCCATAATTCATTATGTAATGCATTTCCAGAGTTTAAATCACGAAAGTTACAGTTGGGCAGTAAAGATAACAAAACTTTCATTTCATGACCTCGCTATATACAATTATGAAAATTACTATTCCATTCCATTATCATGCACTATTTCATCATGGTGACTGACGACTGAGTGTAGTTTTGTGTGCAGTGTATTGCACGACCGAAGAGTAGCCTCGATCACGTGCAGTTTTGTGTGCAGTGTATGCACGACCGAAGTGTAGCCTCGATCACGTGCAATGAATGTGAATAATGGTATATGTATGCACGGCCGAAGTGTTGCCTCGACCACGTGCAATGTTTGTGAATAATGGTGTGTATGCACGGCATGGCAATGGTGTATTATGCAGTTTATTAAAACTTGAAACTACCCAACTTAATTTCGTAATTTTAGCTCGGTTTAAAACGTTAGATAAGTAAGAAGTTCGTGAGCGTACATACCTTGGTTCTTCCACTGCTGATTTGTAATGAAACTACAATAATAACGGTGAACAACTTTTACTTTCTCCACAGGAATACACCATGACTCTTATTAACTAGGTTATAGCAACAGTACGTTAGCAGTTTTCCCTAACTACTTCTTTTCTCGACGGTTGAACAGTGACTGCCTGCAACTGACTTTCGTTGACTGTCCCGCCGATTATCCCCACCACTTTACCTCCCCATTCCACTACAAAATGGCGGGAAAATGTGGCGGGAAACGGTGGAGCCAAGCTGCGGTGTTGCCAGACTATTAAACGAAGATACTATTATCCTTTCAATTTCATTTGAAATCATAACAATAAAATGAATTTATTACTACCCAACGACAAAACGTCACATTCGTCCATCCTGACGTCGTGCGTGTCCTCATGCACGGTCAAAATATCGTCACATTCGGCAGGTTGTGTGTTTTATTTTATTTATTTGGGATAACAAACAGTTAAATTATATTGCATTAATTTGATATTTATAAAACGTTCAGAAATCTTATGTTATACAAAGAATTTAATGGTTTAATTTATTGTTTTATTTCAATTTTGTGAATTGATAAATGCTAAAAAGAGAATCTACTGAATCTACCACCATTTCACAAAATTGTGAGGCCCCTTCAAGAAAGAAATGGCGAAAGAAAACTTGAGAGGGTTGTTGACCTCTGTCTTTTATATATATTATTATTGAATTATAAATATCAAAAATATAATAGTAAATGAAATCAACATAAAACTTTTTTGACATGGGACTTAAAAATAGTGTGCTTTGTAGTGTAGATATAGAGTTTCATCACCTCATCCACTCACACCATCTCACCATCATGAAATTAGGATATTTATTGATTTCAATTCAATAGCCTCGCGGAGTATACTAGAAATGAATCTTTGTTCCATGATCATTTATAAAAGCCTGTAGGTAATATTGTATTACAAATATTAACTCTTAAACATCTTCAATTCTTAGAAACCCACAATACTGCAAATAAATTATTTTTATGTAAGTAGATACAAAGTTAACACTTCTTATTAGTTCCTTTTACTAAATTATGAATTTAATTATAATATTAAACGAATACAAGAATAAAAAGAATATAGCAGCCAACAGCACGCTGGGTAACAACGACAGGGTAACTCAATCACAAATTGCAGATCTTTGACAGACAATAACCCCTGATACCCAACTGAATTTATCAATGATTTTAATACAAATTTAAATTTTATTCAATTTACAATAATTCTTATTAATGGGGAATATAAATGTAACTTCCTTTCTTTGCTTTGTTACTACACAGTAAGTGCACTTCATAAACAACGTTCAACGGCTATACAATCTTGAGTCTTGTTAAAAATAAGAAAATAAATATTACCACTTACAGTAAGTAACTACACACGTAAATCAAATTGATTAAATTTGTGTTGCAACAATAATTATGATGCATTAATTATTTACTTCATAATCCGCAGCATGACTTAGGTTAGGTACCTACCTAATATTTTTATAGTATCTGTGTTACTTATAATGTTTAATTTAGTTAAAACTTTCTACTTTAACAGGTTCTAAATAAGATTTAAATATAATTGATAAATCAATTTGTAGAAATTCTGTTATATTTCTCAGTTCAACCAGAAGATAATTGCAGCTGAAACCCATCGTCTGTCGCAGCCCGTTGCCGTCGTGCCACCAAAACTTCAATAACGCAATCGTCGTTTCTACCATTCAGTCACCCAAAAATCTTCCGTCGCACATCCTTCAGCCTGCTGCCGCGCTACCGCCACCTAGCGTCCTCTATAGCGCATCGGCATCTTGTTAGATGCCACATGTTTCTGAAATAAATAGAACATAATCGACAGTAACCGTTCATATATCATAGTACAAATGACAACCAAATAAAACATCAGAGTCAAAAGGAAAATATTTAAATCTATAAGTACATGGGAATTGTTTGAGATAAGAACAGGGATTGAATAATTTACCAATATTTTTACCGTTACATAATAATATAATAGGTAACGTCAAACTGTATCAGTAAATTTACCGGCAAAAACAGTGTACCGGTTAGAGTGTATATTCTGTTAAATTACGAGATACCTAAACAAGAAAATCAATCGCATAGAACTCTGTGTAAGTGAACATTTCCTCAGGCTGAATACTTTCTGTATACCAACATCGTCTACCTACGCGTTCACTTCACGTTGAGTTGGCAACGTCGCATTCGCGGGCTGGTATCGGAATGAAAATAACGTTTTTTTTTTTACCTAAAAAAAAAGTAACGTTATTTATTGAATTTTAAAGTAACGATACAAAAGCAACGTTATCTATTAAAATACCGTTAATGTAAAAAGTAACGGTAAACAGTAAGAAACAACGTTACATTTTAAAATAACGTTATCAATCCCTGGATAAGAACGATGTCGTAAACTAATTTTTTTACATACAAAACGATAGATATCTATTTAATTGCATTGTTTTGAAATTATAATAACATCAAAGTAATAATTAAAACTTTGCTTTCTTTATTTGATCATAATAAAAAAATAGTTATTAATAGACAAAGTTTCTGCAACAATTGAAGCGTTTTAATAACGACAATAAATTTAGTAACTCATCATGGTCTGAAGCTGTTAAATTTTCCTGATAATTCACTCATTTTATTTCACAATTTGTGGTTCTCAGACACTTCATATATAATGTGTTCAATTTTAGTAATTGCTAATGTTGATACTCGGGGCTACCGTTTGCCACTATGTGGACACGACCTGCCAAAGCGCTGATATTCCAGCCAGGGCTACCATTAGTCATCATGCGGACAGGGCCTGCCAAGACACTGATACTCAGGGCTACCGTTTGCCACTTGTAGGTAGACACGGCCTGCCAAAAGGCTGACATTCCGGTCAGGGCTACCCTTTGCCGCCATGTGTTCACGGCCTACCAAGGCTTAGATATATTCAGGCCAGAGCTATCAACTGAGGACACACATGGCCCATAGATGCGACACACTTGGCCGCTTAACCATTAAACTTTAGGACACACATGGCCCATAGACGCGACACACTTGGCCGCTTACAGAGCTTTCAACTGAGGACACACATGGCCCATAGATGCGACACACTTGGCCGCTTAACCATTACACTTTAAGACACACATGGCCCATAGATGCGACACACTTGGCCGCTTAACCATTAAACTTTAGGACACACTTGGCCCATAGACGCAACATACCTAGTCGCCTAAAAACTACAAATAGTTCATATTATAATAGTAGCTTATACACTGCTATGTACTTAACATTGAAAGACTTATTTTCTCAAGCATAAATATAATGTATTCAAATTAACCATAATTATATTAACATCGAATTGCAATATTATTAACCAATAGATAACCATGTAAAATGAAGTTGTGTCTTAAAGAAGAACGCGGACTACATAAAGTCTACTTATTTCTTTTTACAGATCTTTGTTCGTAATTGAAAAGTATCCCAATATATTTATTTAAGGGCCAGTGCACTAAGCTAAGCAACAACAACTTAAATAATCGTATGCAGATGACGATTCGAATATGAAATTAATAAAATGGCATAATATAGTCACATAAACGCGTAACATAATTAAATGACAACCTAGCCTTGTAAACCGCTGGCGCTTCTAGCCTAACTGTAGGCGCATCTAACAAAATCGTAGGCGAATCTAGCCCTCTAAACTGATGGCGCATCTAGCCCTCTAAACTGATGGCGCATCTAGCCAAACTGGATTTGCATCTAAATAATAAACCAATCATTTATTTCCCAGAATATTGTAGTATACATTGATGACATTATAATATAACAAAATCTGCATATCCTGCCTTAGTTAGGCGTGGAAATCTGCAAGTAGCTAGGTGATTATAAAATTTTAATTTGAGAATCTGTACTTAACATTAATCATTAATAAAAATATTATAACTAGGTACTTTATTTACCCATCTTTCCATTAAATAATTTAAAATCCCAATAAAATAAATGTCAAACTTTAATGCCAAATATGATAAATTGACATTAATAATAATAGTTGCCTGCCAGTACAATGTTATTTTAATTTAAAGTAATAAGATATTAATTACAACTAGTCAAACCACAGGTGAATCTAGCCCTGTAAACTGATGGCACATCTAGCCTTTTAATATAAAGGCGCATCTAACCTTGTAAAATAAAGGCGCATCTAACCTTGTAAAATAAAGGCGCATCTAACCTTGTAAAATAAAGGCGCATCTAACCTTGTAAAATAAAGGCGCATCTAACCTTGTAAAATAAAGGCGCATCTAACCTTGTAAATTAAAGGCGCATCTAACCTTGTAAATTAAAGGCGCATCTAACCTTGTAAAATAAAGGCGCATCTAACCTTGTAAAATAAAGGCGCATCTAACCTTGTAAAATAAAGGCGCATCTAACCTTGTAAAATAAAGGCGCATCTAACCTTGTAAAATAAAGGCGCATCTAACCTTGTAAAATAAAGGCGCATCTAACCTTGTAAAATAAAGGCGCATCTAACCTTGTAAAATAAAGGCGCATCTAACCTTGTAAAATAAAAGCACATTAACCTTGTAAAATAAAGGCGCATCTAACCTTGTAAAATAAAGGCGCATCTAACCTTGTAAAATAAAGGTGCATCTAACCTTGTAAAATAAAGGCGCATCTAACCTTGTAAAATAAAGGCGCATATAACCTTGTAAAATAAAGGCGCATCTAGCCTTGTAAAATAAAGGCGCATCTAACCTTGTAAAATAAAGGCGCATCTAACCTTGTAAAATAAAAGCGCATCTAGCCTTGTAAAATAAAGGCGCATCTAACCTTTTAAAATAAACGCGCATCTAACCTTGTAAAATAAACGCGCATTTAACCTTGTAAAATAAACGCGCACCTAACCTTGTAAATAAACGCGTATCTTAACCTTGTAAAATAAACGCGCATCTAACCTTGTAAAATTTAAACTTTAATTGTTAAAGACTGATTTTTTACCTAAATAAATAAAATGAAGGCAAATCCGACCTTTAAAATGCTTCACCCTTATAAATTCTCAAACCTATTTATCATTCTAGTATGAAAACGAACAAAAGCTATAGGTACCTTACTTTAGGTCGAAGGCGCGTTTAGGCTTGTCCTAGCCTTACAAACTGGATGTGCATCTAGCCTCGCAAGTCAAAATAAATTTTAGTTCATATAAATATCTAGTATAAACTGCTTAGGGTTGGGTGAAATATTTAGAATATGGTTCATTTTAGTTTGAAATATTTCATAAATTCCATATAAGTAAATTTAATTTTAATTTCATTGAAATTTTCACTGGACCCATCCATATGTATTATAGAAAACCAAAAGTTAAACCTTGTAAACCAAAGACGCGTTTAGCCTTCTAAACCACGTAGGGCACGTCTAGCTTTCTAAACCGAAGTATATTTCTTCAAACTAAGAAATTAGGACAAAATATCATGTACTTCAAAGTAAACTTACATCATTCATTTAGGAACAAATAAAAATGAAATCAAAATTATAATCTTTTACTAGTAAACATACCGCGCATCGAAACCATGTAGAAAAAAAATAAAAACGTAGCTCGTACACCAGATAATGAAATTATCTTTCGTTTTATTTTATTCATGAAAGATGAGCTACTTGTAGGTAGGTACAGTTTTTTTTTTTTAACTGAGATCACTTCTGTAAAATCACGTTAATTAGTGAAATCGGCAATTTTTGTGAACGGCCTCTTAATAGAATAAAAATTTACTTCTTGAACTAAAATAAAACTCCTTAAGGGTCCATTATAGGAAAACATGGTTTGCGAGGGTCATATATAGAAAACGTAAAGTTGTAGTCACAAAAAAAACATACAACAAGCTAAAGAGATTCTCTAGTAGCTACAAGTATTAAATTGCGTATAAACCTCACAGATTATTGTAAGAAATATAAGAATAACATCCGAAGCGTTTGCGTAGTTCATATTTTTGGCGTAAGTAATAGCGGAAACGTATTGAATCCTACATGAAAAATATACTTTAACGTACTGTGAAGTAATAGCTCCAATAACTTTTATTCGAGAAAGATAATGATGAAAAAAAAACACCGAAAGTCATCGAAAAAGTACAGATTTGAGGTTATTTTCCATACTCTTTACAAGTTAAGTAAAAGACAGATAAATGTTTTGCGTAACGGAGCCTTAAGCTACGACTATAGCGTCATTGTACTACTAAAACCCTTTTGAAGGTCAAAATAACTTGGTGCTAATTCTACAGTAAGTATCACGTATCCGTACATCCCCAGGGTACAGTGTAAAGGTAGACTACTAACGACAATTACCTACAATGGTATGAAATAAAAAAAAATAAACTTGATAACCTCTGCGAAACACATTGTCCGAGATAAAAATACTCAGTAACATAGATACTGAAAATACACAGTTCCTATTTCCATAATTCATTATGTAATGCATTTCCAGAGTTTAAATCACGAAAGTTACAGTTGGGCAGTAAAGATAACAAAACTTTCATTTCATGACCTCGCTATATACAATTATGAAAATTACTATTCCATTCCATTATCATGCACTATTTCATCATGGTGACTGACGACTGAGTGTAGTTTTGTGTGCAGTGTATTGCACGACCGAAGAGTAGCCTCGATCACGTGCAGTTTTGTGTGCAGTGTATGCAAGACCGAAGTGTAGCCTCGATCACGTGCAATGAATGTGAATAATGGTATATGTATGCACGGCCGAAGTGTTGCCTCGACCACGTGCAATGTTTGTGAATAATGGTGTGTATGCACGGCATGGCAATGGTGTATTATGCAGTTTTTCAAATTTAAAAATTTTACTCAAATTTAAAAAGTTGTTCAGTTTGATGGTCCCTATCCTCCATATTCGGCTTCATAAGGCTATTACCAAACACCCTGTATAGGGTAGGTACCTACATTTTTTACCAAGATATTGATTAAGTACTTAGTCTTTTTTGCTATTGTTCTATCTGTCGCTATCTATTGTGATAAGTTTTAAAGAACCGCGAAAATAGCATAAAGATCCTGAAACTGAAAACTCTGATCTTTAGGTACCTACATCTCTTAGCATGTCCTTTAGCACGAATATAGCTATGGAAAAAATAACGCGCGTAAAAAAATTTGATAGAGTAATTTTGTAAGGGAAATTTGTACAGCGCCATCTACCGCCAAAGAGAGTATTGAAATTTTTCATAGATAATAACTCTTTTGAGTAGGTACTTAGGTACTTTTTAGCTAGTTTTTTTCATGATAGCTGTAATCACCTATGTCAATAATCCTTGGCGGAGCAAAGTTACTTATTACCTCGTTTTGAAAATCACATACAGTGGCAGTTTAGATTCTAAACTCGCATTGTACCTAGGTACCTACCTACAGCTTATTTATTATAATCTCCATGACTAAGTTTTTTTCACTGGTGTTAGAAAATTAGATAACGTGCCTGGTGGTACCCTGAGCGAAAGTGGCACCGCGGTGAATTATATTTAATATTATATTTCTAATACACAATTTAAAAAATGTTTATCGTGGAGATTTTAGGGCCCACAGTCTAGTATTTTTAGACGGTATCGTTTTATTCCCTCGTAGGTAGTCACTGCTAGAAGTAGATAGCAAAACTGCTAAAAGCGCTTATTACACCATCCTGAATGTCGGACCCGGAATTTAGTGTCCGATTTAGGACGAGAAATTCAGTCGCCAATTAGACCGTCCTGAATGTCGGATCCGATATCACAGCTTTACGATCATACAGTTGTTAAACGAATGTTCTTGTAGCTGTAAAAATACATAGCTAGGTAAATAGGAGGTATATGTAGGTAGCTAGGTAGGTAGTAGTACGTGTCATTTTCAACGCTAATCTGAACTAGTTTTTAACCGACTTCATCAAAAGGAGGAGGTTCTCAATTCGATTGTATACTTTTTTTTATCGTTATTCGCGCGTATCTTCGACATTTATGGACCGATTTTGATGATTATTTTGTTGTTCGATTGAGTTTTCTTGCGAGATGGTTCCATTTATTTTTTTTTCAAATCGGGTCAGTAGTTTTCAAGTAATCCCGAAAATACTATGACTTTACATCAACTACCTTGACGACTTTGTTATTTATGAACCGAATTAGATGATTGTTTTTGTTGGGAGAGGGATACCTTTGAGTAGTCTTTTTAACAGACTTCAAAAAAAGGAGGTATTCAGTTTGTATATGTATGTACGTTTCTCCGCGATTATCTCACGTTTGGCTGAGCCGATTTTACTACCTAAATAATATACCTACACTACCTAATACAGAAGGTACTTATACTAAAAGTAAAAAAAATAAAAAATTGTTTAAAAAACAAAAAAACCGACTTCAAAAAACCTGCCTCTAAAAAGCAAGAAATAATATATAAATCATTAGATACGCATTATCATAATATGATTGTTATAATAAAACACGTCTATTGAAGTCGGGTGGGGCTTTTAAAATAAAAAAAGAAAGTTGTAGGTACTCCAGCCCCACCCGACTTTAATAGACGTGTTTTAATGATAATGCGTAGCTAATGATTTATATATTATTTCTTGCTTTTCAGAGGCAGGTTTTTTCGTTTTTTATATTGATGTAGGTCAAAAAAAAAGCAAATCACAGTGACAACCCTTATTTACTTTTAGTCGTTGCGCCAACTGTCTATCTAGACGAACGGCGCGGCGGATTTTTTTTCGCCAACATAAAAGGCGTTGACTGACTGTACTATTTATGCTGTGGTACTACTGTGTCGGAGCCGAGCGTCCTGAATGCGATTACACTGTCCTAAGTGCTTCCGATTTAGCATCCGTTATGTCGGAGACAATTTCTATCCTAACTAGGATCCTAAATCGGATCCTAGCTTCCTGAATGCAATTACACTGCTCTGAATTTAGGAGAGACTTCATATCGGGTCCGATATTTAGGATGATCTAATTAGCTCTTTAGGACGAGAAATTCAGTCGCCAATTAGACCGTCCTGAATGTCGTATCCGATATCACAGCTTTACGATCATACAGTAGTTAAACGAATGTTCTTGTAGCTGTAAAAATACAAAGCTAGGTAAATAGGAGGTATATGTAGGTAGCTAGGTAGGTACGTGTCATTTTCAACGCTAATCTGAACTAGTTTTTAACCGACTTCATCAAAAGGAGGAGGTTCTCAATTCGATTGTATACTTTTTTTTTTATCGTTATTCGCGCGTATCTTCGACATTTATGGACCGATTTTGATGATTATTTTGTTGTTCGATTGAGTTTTTTTGCGAGATGGTTCCAATTATTTTTTTTTCAAATCGGGTCAGTAGTTTTCAAGTAATCCCGAAAATACTATGACTTTACATCAACTACCTTGACGACTTTGTTATTTATGAACCGAATTAGATGATTGTTTTTGTTGGGAGAGGGATACCTTTGTGTAGTATTTTTAACAGACTTCAAAAAAAGGAGGTATTCAGTTTGTATATGTATGTACGTTTCTTCGCGATTATCTCACGTTTGGCTGAGCCGATTTTACTACCTAAATAATATACCTACACTACCTAATACGGAAGGTACTTACTAAAAATAAAAAAAAATAAAAATGTTTAAAAAACAAAAAAACCGACTTCAAAAAACCTGCCTCTAAAAAGCAAGAAATAATATATAAATCATTAGATACGCATTATCATATCATTGTTATAATAAAACACGTCTATTGAAGTCGGGTGGGGCTTTTAGAATAAAAAAGAAAGTTGTAGGTACTCCAGCCCCACCCGACTTTAATAGACGTGTTTTATTATAAAAATGATAATGCGTAGCTAATGATTTATATATTATTTCTTGCTTTTCAGAGGCAGGTTTTTTTGTTTTTTATATTGATGTAGGTCAAAAAAAAGCAAATCACAGAGTGACAACCCTTATATACTTTTAGTCGTTGCGCCAACTGTCTATCTAGACGAACGGCGCGGCGGATATTTTTTCGCCAACTTAAAAGGCGTTGACTGACTGTACTATTTATGCTGTGGTACTACTGTGTCGGAGCCGAGCGTCCTGAATGCGATTACACCGTCCTAAGTGCTTCCGATTTAGCATCCGATATGTCGGAGACAATTTCTATCCTAACTAGGATCCTAAATCGGATCCTAGCTTCCTGAATGCAATTACACTGCTCTGAATTTAGGAGTGACGTCATATCGGGTCCGACATTCAGGATGATCTAATTAGCTCTTAAAAGTGGCCGTTTTTGACACATTTGCTATCTACTTCTACGAATGACTACGACTGCAAGTAGCAAGTAGTGATACCTTCTAAAAATACTAGACCATGGGCCCTAAAATCTCCACGATAAAAAAAATTAAAATATTTTTCTTTTAATCTTTTAATAACTTATTAAATAAACCAAACCAAACTCACGGCAATGGTTTTGCTGGATTTTAGCAGTGCATTCAACTGTGTTGACTTTGATCTTCTCCTCGGTGCTCTTCGTTCCTTTAACGTCTCGGCCTCTGTCATCGATTGGTTCAAATCCTATCTTCTCGACCGTTCTCAATGTGTAGTCTATAATGACGCCTCTTCCGATTGGTCACATTTATCAGCGGGTGTGCCACAAGGTGGTGTTCTCTCTCCATTACTGTTTTCTATTTTCATCAACAATGTCTCCTGTGCTATATCTTCCTCTTTCCACCTATATGCTGATGACCTTCAAATTTACAGACACTTTCCCATTGCTGAGGTTGCGGAAGCGATAGATTCGTTAAATCGGGATTTGGCTTCGATCCGGGACTGGGCCTCTTCTTTTGGTCTTGTTGTGAACCCAAGCAAATGCCAAGCTATGATTGTGGGTAGCAACCGGCTAAGGTGTAAGCTTGACTTTAAATCTGTTCCACCACTTATCTATAACAATTTGCCTATCCCGTTCACCGACAAAATCAAAAATCTCGGACTCATTATGGACAGCACCTTATCTTGGTCCCAGCAAATCAATGAAGTCAGCAAACGCATCCATTACGCTTCTCACTCCCTCAAGCGACTTCAATACTTTCTTCCTTTTAAAACCAAAATTATGCTGGCGCAATCACTTCTCCTCCCCCTTCTCGACTACGCCGACGTTTGCTTTTTGGATATTACTGAGGAACAGCTAAACAAGCTGGAACGACTGCAAAATCTAGCCATTCGTTTCATCTTCGGACTTCGCAAATACGACCATGTGTCATTATTTCGCTGTCAACTAAAATAGCTTCCCATTGGCCTTCGCCGTGATATGCACATCCTTTCTGCCCTATTCAAAATCCTCAAGGATCCTAACTCACCCAACTACCTTGTTTCCCGTTTCCAAATCCTTCCTCCTCCCACCCGCCCTAGGCAGGCTTGTATCACTAAGATGCTTGAGCTGCCTAGAAGCAACACCAACTTCCTGCGTAACTCCTTCTCCGTTAAAGCCGCTCAGCTTTGGAACAAACTCCCGTCAAACATCCAGAATTGCCAGAACATCATATCTTTCAAATCAAAAGTCAAAGCTCACTTTCTATCACAATTGTCTCATTCATGATTCACGAGATAGTTAATACAACCAGTTTTATATATTTATATTACATAGGTATATATCATTTTATGTATATGTATTATGTTATGTGTATTTATTCATATTTATATTTATTTAATTATGTTAAGTTTATACCTACTATAAAGTTAATTTATAAGTATATGTATGTGTATAAAATGATCTAGATTAAGTTTTATTTAGGATTTCACTTATCTCCATCTTACTATGCACTTTCTATTACCTGCTTACTCAAAAATCTCAAACAATGCTGGGTTGGCTGGAAGAGATCTCTTTTAAAGATAAGCCCACCTTTGTAAACAACTTTCATATTTACCTGTGTAATTATGTTACAAGTGCAATAATATATATAAATAAAAACCTCTGAGGGCGCCACTTTCGGTCATACAACCGCCTTAATTATTATGCTTCTATGATGTCACTTTAGCCGCAAACCATCATAATTTCACGGTTTTTACCTTTTTCTAACATAATGGAATAGATTAAACTATAATAACATACAACTGACTGTTGCCTTTGATTACTTATTTACCTATTAAAAAGTAGAGGTAGGTACCTACCTACATATACTTATAAACGATAACTATTAACACGAAAGAAACTGAGGGACGAGGGACTTATTCTTATTACTTATGATGTTACAAATAGACTAAACCTTATAGAGCAACACTCCCGCGAAACAAACATTGAAATTAACGGTGTTCCAGAGAGTAAAACGGAAAATATTGTATCCATCGCAAAACAACTATGTAAGGTGATCTCCGTTCCCTTACAGGACAACGATATCTTAACAAGCACTAGGGTCAGAAAGATGAATGAAGAAACTGACAGACCGAGATCGATTATTATAAAGTTGCCAAGCACGATAAAACGTGACGAAATATTAGCAGCGGTTTCAACGTTCAATAAAAAGAACCAAAAGGAAAAGCTAAACTCTGCTCACTTGGGTTTTGGCAGCAAAAAGTCACCAATTTACATCTCCGAGCATTTATCACCATTCAATAAATCATTACACGCAAAAACAAGAAATGTTTCACGCGAAAAGGGATACAAGTACATTTGGATTAGAAATGTACGTATTTTTGTACGGAAGGACGATAACGCTCCAGCCAAGCAAATAAGATGTCACGAATCTCTTGGTAACCTTTAATAATAAAAAGTCATACCTAAGTATTAGTCAGTACGTTTTTCTATAAAATTCAACATATACTATCAGAACTTAAGGGGCACGAGAACGAAAACTAAGGACATCAAATTAGCTACTGCGTCTAATAATTACGATATTATAGTTGGAACTGAGACATGGCTAAACGATTCCATTAAAGACAACGAACTATTCGACACTAAATATGACGTCTATAGAAGAAATCGCGATTCGACCTATTTGGCTGGTAAAGATGGGGGTGGTGTCTTCATTGCTGTCTCCAAATCAGTGAGTTCTAGAAGAGTAAATCATTTTGAAAGCATTTGTTAGGACATTTGGGTGACAGTGAAAATGACAATAAACGGTAAACAATCGGAGTGTTTGATATGCGCAGTTTACTTATCTCCTCCTGTGAGTGGCGATATGCTGGATGTATTTTTGGAGAATTGTAATTCTGTAATGCAGTCCTGTAACACAAATACTATTATTCTGGGGGATTTTAATTTGGGCTTTGTTAATTGGGTTGAGGACTCAAGTAACGTAAATTCAAATATATTATCTCCAAATAACTATTCTTGTAATCTTGGTTACCAATTAATTGATTTTATGTCCTTAAACAATCTTTCACAATTCAACAATGTAAAAAATCAAAATAACCGTATTTTAGATCTAGTTCTAAGTAACTTGAGTGACATTAGTATTGTTGAATGTTTGTGTCCTGTAAGTAAACTGGATTACGTCCATCATCCCGCTCTAGAGATAAATGTAAATGTAAGTTTAACTCCAGCGTTGAGAAGTAAAACTTTTGCCACGCATAACTTTAAAAAAGCCGATTACACTCTTGTCAATCAAAGGTTAGGTCGAGTGGATTGGTACACGGAGCTTAGCGGATTTAAAGACGTTGATACTGCGGTGTCTAAGTTCTATGAGATCTTGTACAAGATAATTGATGATACTATACCCAAATCTAAACCTCGTAATATGAAATTCCCATGCTGGTTCACTCGTAACCTGATTAAATTGATCGGAGAAAAGGAAAGGATACTTAGAAAGTACAAAATATATAAAAACCCTAGGGATGGCCTGGATCTGAAGCGTTGCAGTCGTCGTATCGATTCTTTAGTATCTACCTGCTACTCTGCTTATGTTGACAGAATAGAAGACTTGATGGTTCAGGATCCTAAAAAAATTTGGGCCTTTGTTCATCAGCAGAAAGGTTCTAACTGTAGTATTCCAATGGAAATGCAGTTAAATGGTGTTACAGCAGGAGAGGGTGAAAGTATATGTAATTTATTTGCAAAACATTTTTCCTCTATCTACGAAGGACCGGATGATTCGACACCTCCTCGTTTTGTTGATCGTAACCCTCAATTATCACTTTTGTAAAATAAACATCACAGAGCGTAAAATAATGACTATTTTGAAATCATTGAATGTGAGCAAAGGAGCCGGCCCGGACGGAATACCACCTCTGTTTATTAAAATGGTATCTAAGCATCTGACGCTTCCTTTAAAGCTTATTTTTGAAAAATCTCTGCTTACTGGCATATTTCCCGCTACATGGAAGTGCTCAAATATCATACCGATCCTAAAAAAGGGTAACAAACATAATGTAGAAAATTACAGACCGGTTGCTATCCTTAGTTTATTTGCCAAAGTATTCGAATGCATTGTTTGTCCTGTTTTGACTAGCCATCTCAAAAATGTTATTGAAGAAACCCAGCACGGATTTAGCAAAAACAAGTCTACGGTTAGCAATTTAACGGAATACGTCACAAATATAACAAAATCTATGGATGATAACATCCAAGTCGATTCAGTGTACACTGATTTTTCGAGTGCATTCGATAGGGTCGATCATGCTCTGCTATCGGCTAAGTTAGAATCATATGGAGTTCATGGCTCCTTGCTCCACTGGTTGAGCTCCTACCTGAAGTCTAGAGTTCATACTGTTGTAGTCCATGGTTATAGGTCAGAGATCTATACTGTCAATTCAGGCGTTCCTCAAGGGTCGCACCTTGGGCCAATCCTTTTTTTATCGTTTCTAAATGATGTTTCAGAGTGTATTGAACATAGTCAAATTTCAGTTTTTGCGGATGATATAAAACTTTTCCGATGTGTTCGTGATCAAGGGGACGTGGCACTCTTGCAGAAAGATATTGATTCGGTTAGTACTTGGTGCACGAAGAATAGAATGGAACTTAACCCGAGGAAGTGCACCTTTTTACAGTTTAGCAGAAAAAAAACAATCGTGCCAACTAACTATTCAATTGCTAATGAGGTGTTACAACAGTCTTTAGCGATTCGTGACCTTGGCGTAGTATTAGACAATAAGTTAGACTACAGACAACACATCGACAGCATTGTTGCACGTGCTTGGAAAATGCTGGGTTTTGTAAAGCGTACATGCAAAGCTTTTAAAAACAGTAACACTGTCATTGTCATTTTTAATGCCCTTATACGTAGCATTTTGGAATACGCCTCATCAGTATGGAATCCTGTTTATGATGTTCATGCTCAAAGGATAGAACGCATTCAGAGAAACTTTACTCGTTACCTTGCCTTCCGTTATCGAGGTTGTCCTTACAGATCTGATTATGATACTCGTCTCTCACACTTCAGGATTACGTCGCTGAAAAATCGACGCAAAGTTACCGACCTCTTGACTCTACATAAACTCCTTCATGGTAACCTTAACTCACCCTATCTATTATCAAAAATCGGCCTGAATGTTCCATACCACATACCTAGACAAGCTTTAACCAAAAACTTTAGCATACCCTTTAGCAAGACTAATTCAGGGAAAAACGCTCCTCCTTATCGTTGCATGCAAACTTATAATGATATTAATAATTCCGACATTGACATATTTGGTGATACAGAAAGCGTTTTTAAGAAAAAGTGTGTGGCAATGTTTTCTTCTTCGTCCAACCTTTGATTATCTTTGTTTTTATTGTAATAATAATAATAAAAATACCTTGTTATTAATGACAGATTTTCTCTCTTATTTGGTTATTTTAATTCTAAAAAACTACTTCTTGATAAGATTTTGAAAGACTTATTACGTAAGTAATCATTAATATTGTTTAACAGAACTATAAAATGTTAATGTACCTATATTAAGTTAATTGTATTCATTATTATTGTGTTGTAAGTACTTAATATTCTTTTTTAGAAGTGCTGTATACGCCTATAAAGGCATATCATTATTCCGAGAATATCTATATCAAAATTGTTATAAAATGTAAAATGATTTTGTCGCTGGTGTATCTTAATCAATAAATAAATAAATAAATAAATTTCTTCTAAGTAGGTAGGTATAGTAGGTAATAGTTTTTCACATGAAACGAATGTTTATGATATAACTATATAATAAACGATTCCTATAAATTATGTACCTACCTATCAAATCTCTGTTAAAAGGCAGATAATGCCTTTTTAACGAAAAAGTAGTTGAGAAATTACCTAGTTATACCTACTTACTTACCTAACTAGGTAGTTTGATGACTAAGAATAATTACAGTAGATTTTTTCCACCTAAAGTCATTACCTACCTGCGATTTTTTTATTTAAGTAGTTCTATTTCATTGATTGTAGACTCATTTTGAAACTTAATTACTTAACTAAATTGTTGTTTGCTTTTAAGCAAGTAGGTAGGTAGCTACCTACCTAGTTAAAATTCCAATTACTTACTAGGCAATTTTTATAGTCAAAATATTATAGACATTTACCAATCAGCACTCTCCTGGCGAGCCCCACACATGGGCGTAGCCACGGTAGGGCAGGGTGGGGCGCTTGCCCCACCCTGGCTCTGACTTGAGAGGTACCTACCTAATCTTACCTAAATAAGAAAATATAAAAATGACGCGGAATTAATGAGATAGGCCCGTAGCAATACAAAATATGCATAGAAAAAAATCATCCAGGGTAAGACCGCGGGCATAGTTTGCTAGTTACATATTATTTTAGACTGCTGCCCCACCCTGAGCCCATGGCTGGCTACGCTCATGGCCCCACATACGAACCTTCTGCTCTCCTGCAGTAAATGAATTTTACACAAGACCTACTTACAGTACCCGTAGCACGAACAGCTATCGTAAAAAATAACGCACGTAAAATCATTCGATAGTGCAATTTTGTATTAGAAATTTGTACAGCGCCATCTACCGTCGAATAACGAAATTAAAATTTCCATAGATAATTCTCTATCATTTTATTTTATTTTTTATTTTATTTTTCTTTGGCACAGTTACAAGATACAAACCAAGCAGTACAAATAAAAATTATTCAAAAACAAAACAAAAGTGTAAATTTGTACTCAATTACAACCATGCACAACATGCAAATATAGTTTTCATAAAAAGTGCGGCTAACTAGGTAGTTCTAATTAATTATACTTAATACAAAAACGAAATAAAATTTTCACAAAAGTTCCTACAAATAAAATCAAATAAAGAAATTAATCTTCAATTTGTGCAAGTGCTCCAATGTTCTCTGGATCTTTTATTGTTTTTACAAATGTGTTAGGACTTTGGTAGAATATATTATCAAGCTGTTTACATAACAAATTATAAAGTCTATCGAGTAATTTTACGCACGTTTTTTTTCTCGATAGCTGTTCGTGCTAAGGGTACAGACTACAAAGTATTTTACAGATACTATTCAAAAAATAAAGATCACTAGACAATCTCTGAACATATCGCCATAAGTTTCAATTTATTTTCTTCTCGTGTTATCACAGAATACATAATAGTACAAGTGTGTTATGCAGCGTACACACCGGGCCAACGAAGGCCAACGAACGATTCCCTCTCTTTCTACTTCCTTATTTTTATTAGGACAGAGAGACATTCGTTAGCGTTCGTTGGCCCGGTATGTACACAGCATTATGGCTGGTTTACATTATCTTAGTCTTTAGTAGAGTGCTTTAGTTGAAACATATAAACGGTCGCCTTATGACTAAGACGGTCGTCTTCTGAGTAACGTCACAGAATATATAATAGTAACGTTCTAGTTCTAGTAGCCTTTCAACTGGAATCATCGCTTTCCAGTAGAACCCCCCGCGCGCCCGCGCCGCCCGCTCACCCTCCCGCCCGCGCGACACTTTCTCCTCGCACTGGAAGCATGTAAATCGACATTTTAGTAGCGTAATTAGTAGAGTGCTTTAGTCAAATGACACTGTACTGGAAGCATGTAAACGCTCACTGTAAAGGCACCAAAACTACTAGAGCACTGCACTCGCATTCGAATCTACTCGCACGCTACTAAAGCACTCTACTAAAGACTAAGATATTGGTGTCGATTCGGTTGGCAACGACTTAACTAAATTGACAGGATTTAACTAAATTAAGTTTTCCATCCTTCTCTTTTGGTATCGAAAAGACAAGAACAGGATGCTAAAATTATGTTTTCACTCCTCTTGCTCAAAAAGTGCGTCATTGTAACGTACAAGAGTCGAGATAAAATAGCATAATAAGCCCTAGGGGATAAAGTTTTTTCTTTTTTAATGTTTGTCTATTACCAATGAGCGTACTAAAACGAAAAAGTCTTTATTCATAATCACGAATAAAAACTCGCTCGACTTAATACTGGGGGTCTATTACGAAAAGTTTAATGCGATACACGCGGCTGCGTCCGTGCTTCGTTCTGATTGATTCCTATTACAAAGCACTTGCGTATGCGATATTGCAAAGTGATTGCGTAAATTTGTCAGTTTCTCTCTAGTGGATCCGTCATTATTCGTTCAATAGACTATAGACTACGATAGCTACATTGAAAATATTTGTAATAACTATAACCGACGAACTGCGGACGACTATCGTGACCAAGTTTCGTAATAGGCCCCCAGTTTCTCATTCTTATTTTTGTAAATGGAACTAAAAGCATCTCTTCGGTAAAATCATAGACTTATTTAAACTCTGTGTACAGAGTGAATCGTAGAATGCGTGTTTGTGTTGCTTAGCTGCTACAGCAGAAATTAAAAAAAGGTACTTACCATGGCGCGAAATCTTTAGAATTTTTTTATAATTACAAACTGATTGAATTGTTATTGAATTGTGACTGTAATAGGAAATAAATAATTTTAATCTTCTGCCGTCAAGCACAAATCATTTATTTAAATATTGTACAAAAAGTTTATAAATTGGAGGAAAGAAAAACGAGTGGATTCGTTTACGGAAGTAAATAGGTATAAACTATTTAATATTGTATTTTATTTTCTCGCAATCGTAGTGAAAAGTATAGTGTAACACACGACGCTAAAACCCATTGTAACTCGGTTTCTATTTATTCCCTCGCTAAAGCTCGGGAATAAAAATACCTCGTATGCAATGGGTACTTTTAGCGTCTTGTATAACAATCTACTATTAGTCCTGTCAATTAAGTTTAGTTGTACCAAAACCGAATCGACACCAATGTAAACCAGTCTTTAGTGTTACCGTTCGGCCATCACATTTCACGACCCCGGGGGTGTACCGCGGTCGAATCTCATCTTATATAAGAGTAATATTATACTTGTATATAACGACCGATGACGTTCTATTCGATCAGTGAGCGGTCGACCGCCGCAGTTCGGTTTGTGTGTTATCATCACTAACACTGCTGTGTGTGATAGTGCAAATAAATAGAGTGTTAAGTGTAAAAGTGTCATGTAAGTATACCTACTATATAAAAATTTGGAATGCAGTTGACGGACAAATTAAATGTGTTCTTGTGCAGAAAAAACCAAATAGGAATTTGAAAAAATAATAAAGCTTTTTAAAATCACCATAAAGTATAGCGACGTCAACATTAATCAATTCCTTTCCTGGCTACCGGTGTTTTTTTTATCTGTACCCTTAGCATGAACAGCTATCGAGAAAAAAAACGCGCGTAAAATTATTCGAAAGAGAATTCTCTATGGAAATTTTAATTTCGCTTTTAGGCGGTAGATGGCGTTGTTCAAATTTCCAGTACAAAATTGCACTATCGAATGATTTTACGCGCGTTATTTTTTTCGATAGCTGTTCGTGCTAAGGGTACTGAATTGCTGTTGCTCGCTATTAACCTTTTTTCAGGTATGATTTTGTTTTTTATTATTTTTAGCGTATTCAACATAGGTATAAAAATGTATGTTAACCTAAGATAAAAAATTAAAAAATAATAGGATATTTTTACGTAATTAATAGGATTTACGAAATAAGGATATTTTCGAATTATCGATAACAACAACAGAACAATAGAAATACTCCTTAATAACTTAGCAATCAAATAAAATCTAAGGGCTGCGTTGAGTTCGGGTTGAGGTCGCGTCGGGTGCTTTGATCGAAGGTCGTGTGTTAGGTATCGTCTGGACGCAGCCTAACCAGCACCATATTCTGTGCCAGCACTACTTACTTTGTACTAATACCTAGTAGTGACTTCTAAAGTCACTTAAGACACCATGGTCATCATAATGTAGTCACCTCACTCTTACAATTACAACCTTACAATTATTTAATCATGGACATTGTTTGCGTGCTTATTTTTTCCGCCACCCATAACATGATAAGGAAAACCTTTGTAAATAATTTACAGTTTGTTTAAATAAATAAACTTGAAGAAGTAATAGAAAAAACGCGCTCTTGATTACCTTTTTTTTGCATTAAAAACGCTAAATTAGTCGATGTTGTGCGAAAACCACACTAGGTACCTACCCACCATACAACAAATACAAAACGCTCTGACGTTTATTAGAAAAAAATGTCAATGTCAATTGACATTATTTTGTATTTTGATGTTTTTGAGTCTAATTCTTAAAATAATCATGGTAGATCCTCAAAAAACGGATTTTATTTGATTTAGAATGTAGATAAGTTAAAAGTCTGTGACGAAAACTTATAAGGAGGGGATTTCAAATTGACATTAAAAAAAAGAAAATTAACTATTTGCCTCCCTAGATGGCGTTGATGGTAAGAAGTGAGTCAAAATTGGCTTTTATAAATAAACGGCCTACCAAAGAGTACCAAAGAGGAAAGTATGCATGTACTGCATTGACCTCTATTATACAAGTTTTTTTTTTTGTGATCCTATCTGCAATCAGTATTCTACTTTAATCAGATTTGGTGTTTGATCATTGTCTCGAACACTCTACTCGAAGTTAAATATCACTATTTGTGCCGATTCGACTATAGTATGTCTTTTCTTTTTAGGCGTTTGGAGTAAGATCTCGTCTTCAGTGCTGCGGCCAGATCATTAGGATGCTTTTCCAGTCTCTCCTGGTATTTGCTTTTGTGCTTCTGGATTTCCTCCTGGATGGTACTGATCATCAACTCTTTGTGAATTTCAGCGTTAGTGACGAACCAAGGAACACCACTTATTGTTCGTAAGATAGAATTTTGCATTCTTTGTATTTTAATTACACTGGACTTGCAGGCGCTACCCCAGAGTTGAATGCCGTAGAGCCATATTGGTTTCAGAATGGCCTTATAGATCAGGAGTTTGTTGTCGATACTTAATTTGCTGTTGCGTCCCATAATCCAATGAAGGTTTTTGTATCGTATATTAAGCTCTTGTCTCTTGGTTTTAATATGGTGAGACCAAGTCAGGCGGCGATCAAGATGAAGCCCCAGGTATCTTACATGGTCTTGGTGTGGTAAAGTGGCATTTTCAAGGGTAACAGGTGGGCAGTTGCCTTTCCGAAGCGTAAAGCTGACATGAACTGATTTGCTCGTACTTGCTTTTATACGCCATTGTTGAAGTCATGATGTTATTTTATCCAGACCCTTCTGAAGCACTTTTGATGCCAATTCTGGGTCGCTGTTGCTTGCGAGTATCGCAGTATCATCAGCAAAAGTCGCTGTTGTGACACCATCAATCTGTGGTAAGTCTGCAGTGTATACTGTATACAAGATTGGACCTAAGACAGACCCCTGCGGAACTCCAGCCAAAATATCGTGAAATTTAGATTTATTATCTCCATCTTTGACTTGAAATATTCTTTCAGTAAGATATGACTTTAGAAGGGAGTAGTACTGATGAGGAAGGTTGATTTTCAATTTATACAGGAGCCCTTTGTGCCAGACCTTGTCGAACGCCTGTTGGATATCTAAAAACACCGATGAGCAATATTGCTTCTCTTCCAAGCTTTTTCTAATCTTCTCATAGACTCTATGGACCTGTTCAGTGGTGGAATGCTCTTGTCTGAAACCGAACTGATGATCTGGAATGACTTTAGCACTATTCAGAATAGGTAGTATACGGTATTTAAGTAGCTTCTCAAACACTTTTGATAATATTGGAAGAAGGCTTATAGGTCTGTATGAGGTCACTTCATTTGGTGGTTTGCCTGCCTTGTGTATCATAACAATTTGTGACACTTTCCATACGAGTGGAAAGTACTGCACCCTCAGTATGCTATTGAAGAGTGACGTGAGGAATACAATGGCCTTTTTTGGTAGCTGTTTTAATATTTCCTTGGTAAGAAGATCATAACCAGGGGCTTTTTTATCTTTTAAGTTTTGGATGGTTCGCCATACCTCTCTCACAGTAACGGGGCATGGGAGCAGCGACATTTGAAAGTCTTGATCAAGGGTTTTGTCAATAAATTCCTCGCTATGCGGGTTAGTGGGCATATTTGGAGTGAATACTTTCCTTAGATGTTTGGCGAATGTATCCACTTTTTCTTGTGGTGTTCGAGCCCAACCTCTTGGTGTTCTAAGTGGAGGCTTCGCATTTTGGGGTCTATCCATGTTCTTTGTGAATTTCCAAAGAGAGTAATCCGTTTTCGCATTTGCTGTTAAGGACTGCAACTGATCTTCTAATGTCTTATTGTGCCAATCGTGTAATAGCTCTTTAAGATCGTTGGCAGCTTTGTTGAATTCAGTCTTATCCGCCGGTAGTCTGCTCTGTTGCCAGATTCTACGTAGTCTGCGTTTACCCAGTAATGCATTTTTAATCCTCAGAGGATGATTTAGGTGCCTATTATTCGGTTCGGACGGGGGTGTATGGATCCAGCAAGCTTTTTGTATCAGTTGTGTTATATATATAGTTGCTTCCTCTATGTCGTCTGAACTTTTGAGAGGCACTTTTAACTCTATGTTATTTTCGATATACTCCCTGAATGAATCCCAATCTGTATGCTTTGTAGTGAGCGTTTCTTTAGTCTCAGATTGAATTAGCAGTGTGCTGATGGTTAATATCACAGAGCTGTGGTCGAAAGAGCTATCAAAGCATGACTCACATTTGAGGTAATGTTTTGGGAGTCCCTTGAGTATAAAGAAGTCCAACAGGTCTGGGGTTTTGTTGGAATCTGTTGGCCAGTATGTAGGTTCGCCTGTGGATATTATACAAGTAGATATAGTATATTAAAAGGGGTAGATGCGCTACCGAGCGACCGGGTGTAATGGAGCCCCTAGACGATCAAGCATTTCTTGTCAATCATTTATATTGCATTCACCATTTGGGGGCGTGGCCTACTTTTGATTGGCCACGGTAATCTATCTATTCTGTGGTGCTTGTCAAGCATAGCTCCTAGACGATCAAAATGTGATTGACAAGCAATGCAATGTAAATGATTGACAAGCAATTTTGATCGTTTAGGGGGTCCATAAGGGATAGATATATTATGACGTCAAAATATGGGGTTGCCATGATCAGAAAAAGTACCCTTAACGGTGTAGCATCCGTTAACGTGCAGATTACTAGTTAAAGCACGGAAACAATAAATAATTCTAAATAATTTATTGCTTAATATAATAATATTGTTTCCTAATATTACCACCCTTTTTACCCAAATATTGATTTTTTAACTTTAATTTTTAAATATTTATTTATTTTATTTATTTATTAAGAAATTACAAAGGTCCTTAGCTAACAATGTGACAAAAACCAGTATTGGTTTGTCCGCACACTCACACTCGCCTCTTTACGCTCACATAGGTATACATTTTATAAGAATTAATTATTTACTACATTACTATTAAGTTATTAACTAACACCATTGTTTTATATTTTTATATAGTCAGGTGGGGTAAGTGAAACACCGGGGTAAGTGAAACACCCAACAATATCTAAGAAACTATCGTAGTTTATTCTCATAGCGATGTGTTGATAAATCAGGGATGACGAATTACTGCCCTCAATACAACACAAATATCGCTGCGATCATTAAACTAGCTAGTAAACCAAAAAGAAAATTAAGTTATGTTATAAAATGAAAATTACGTTTTTTTGATAAATCTTTGAAACTTGACCCTATTTTATTAGAATTTGATACATTTTGGATGTTAACGGTTTAAAATGATCCTTTTGTCCTGTTTTTAATTAAATTGACTCAATATTTAAAGCTATTTTGGCCACTGTTTCACTTCCCCCTTGTCAGGGGTAAGTGAAACACTTCTTAGCCTTTATATTCTTTTCGTGATTTTGTTGCTTAATGCAAGTCCCACCTGTCTGTCAAACTGTGCTCGCATATCGAGACGACACGACAAGCAAGTCTTCGTAGATAAGAGTCCCGTTTGCTCATGCTACGCGTGAGGTAGTTGATATGAGATTGTGTGGTTAAATGGAATAAAAAGATAAACTGTAAATTATAACAGGTAAAGTCTTTATTAAACTTTGGAATACAGAACTTCTTTTTTCCAGTTGCTTCTATACATTTCTCGCGAGTTTTATCTTCCGTCGGAAATCTGGAAAAATCAAATCGCTTGAAATTCCCTGAAATATGGGGTAATTTTCGGGGAAATTTTTCTATATAGTAGGCATCCGGAAATCGAATTATAAACCTACTGATTTTAGTGGACGTCAAAGCTAAGCTGACTTCTACTATTACGTAGATGTACGCAATTTTACCGGTTTGCATGTCAAATGTTTACGAGGTTATTTTTAGAAATAATTTTTAGATTTTTCCTATTTATCAGGATTTTCATGATATAACTAATGATTTAGCTCAGAAACTTGGTTCCTGTGCGATTTGAGAAAGAAATACGTGATCAAAATATAGAAAACAGTGTACTCACGCATGAAATGTAACACCCGCTTCTTTCCTTTGATTGTTGCTTTTGCAGCCAAATATCGAACATCCCACCATTTTGTATGCTAGACACAAACACTACACATTCGATTTATAATAAATCTTGGGTATCAATTAGGTAGTAATCCACAAACCTTTAATTTCTCTGGCACTCTTGATATAACCCCACTTGTTTGTTTTGCCTAGTTGAACTGTGCCTATAACCCGACCATGAAAAAAAGTCCGGTCGGTGATAGAGAAAAAACATGACACTCTTCTCTATTTCCTCCTATAGGAATCTTAATAAGACGATCTCGCTCTATCAAAGCATGTCAGACCCTTGATTATACAAGGAGCACAGAATACATAATAGTACCAATTTTCGAAGCGTACCTAGTAAAAAATACTTTGAATCCCCTATTTTTTTCAACGCCATCTTTTTAGCCTACAGCTTTTTCTCTATATGTAAATAGTTAATTAATATTCAATAATATTAATTTTGGACAATTTATAATTTCGACGTCTTCATTAGCAAATCTATTGTATCGACCCCAGGAGGGGGGCTACCATCAGCAAATTTATAACAAACCGTTCAGTTCAAAAGCAGGCTTTAAACAAGACTGCTTAAGGCCTGCTTTCATACTAACCGTTTAGGTCATAGTACGAAAAAGTAAGGTTCAATATAAGCCCTGCTATAAGAGCTCATAGTAAGGCCCCAGGGGGGGCAATTTGTTGAAAATCAAATATATATATAATATATGGCAAATAAGAACTTTTGTTGATAACAATTAATAATTAGTGGAGGTTAACAATATCATTGAGTAAGGCTCACTTATTTGATGTGTTAATCAATATCAGTCATTCAGTTACTCAAATCAATTCGTAGAAAAAAACGAATTTAATCGTGACACAGAACAAGACGTGATTCGTTTTAGATTTAATGTAAATTTGCCTTCTTCTGAAGTTGTCAGTCTTACAATAATTACTCATGATAGTAGGTACCACGCGTTCACATCGTCATTGCCGTCGACGACCGTTATGACGTCACAGCTAACGGTACTGTAGACAAAAAAGTAATCATGTTTTTCAACAATCAATCACACAGATGGGACATCGCATGCAGGAGCTGCAATCATAATAAAGGAGAACATCAAACATCATGTCCTTCCAAATTTTAAACATGAATTTCTACAAGCAACTGTAATATCAGTGGATGATTGGCAGGGTCCACTCACTCTCTCTGCTGTGTACTGTCCACCTAGGCATCGTATAGACGAACATATGTTCAATAACTTTTTTCAAAGGCTTGGCTGCAGATTTATAGCTGGGGGGGACTGGAACTCCAAACATACCTATTGGGGTTCTAGGCTGATTACAACCAGAGGTAGGGAGTTAAAAAAGACCATAGATGCGAATGGGTTCAATACACTGTCAACAGGAGAACCAACTTACTGGCCATCAGACCCCAATAAAACACCTGACCTACTCGACTTTTTTGTTACGAGGGGAATCTCAGATCTGTACACAAAAGTGGAATCATGCTTGGACGGTAGCTCTGATCACACACCGGCGATATGCACATTAAGTACCACGATCATTTGTAAAGAGCCCGCCGAAAAATTGTACAATGGCAGGACCGACTGGAAGGCCTTCCACGATTACATACAGGATGAAGCCGACTTGCACATACCTCTCAAAACAGAGGAAGACATAGAGAATGCTGCATGGTACACTACCAATCTCATCCAGACAGCTGCCTCGCTATCCACCCCTCACATTGAGTACAATCCACAAAAGCAGGACTACACAATGGACATTCGAAAGATGATAGCTACCAAACGGAGGCTGAGAAGACAGTGGCACACTAGCAGAAGCGCAAGTGATAAAAGAGCACTAAATAAAGCACAAAAGGAGCTAAAAGATCTCATCAAGGAAAATGAAGATACTACACTGCAAAAAAAGCTTAAAACTTTATCACCCTACAAATCAGATGATTATTCGTTGTGGAAACTGACAAAGTCATTGAAAAGGCCAAAACAGCACGTGCCGCCACTGAAACAACCAGACGGCAAGTGGGCAAGAAAACCAGAAGAGAAAGCCGAGCTGTTCGCCCAATCATTAAAAGACGTTTTCAAACCTAATGAACCACATGCCACGTTTTCAGATAAAGAAGCCGATGACATCTTGAACAGTGATCAACAAATGTCCTTACCATTAACACTCTGTACTCCTGCAGAGGTAAAAAAACACATAAAACAATTAAAGAAGAAAAAAGCACCAGGTTTTGATCTAATCACATCTGAAGTCCTGAATCATCTACCAAAAAAAGGCATCGTCCTGTTAACAATACTATTCAATGCGATTCTGAGGCTACACTATTTCCCGCTCATTTGGAAAGTCTCTATAATTAATATGATCGCTAAGCCAGGAAAGGCTCCAACGGAGGTTGCTTCATACAGGCCAATAAGCCTTTTGCCCCTGCTATCAAAATTATTTGAGAAGCTTCTTCTAAAACGTCTGCTGCCTATACTGGAAGAACAAAAGACTATCCCAGACCACCAGTTCGGATTTCGGGCACATCATGGAACGACGGAACAAATACACAGAGTGGCTCATACAATCCGCCAATCCTTGGAAAGAAAAGAATACTGTTCGGCTGTCTTCCTTGATGTGCAACAGGCATTTGACCGAGTTTGGCACAAGGGCCTTCTGTGTAAACTAAAAATATGCCTACCACATACGGCTTACACACTTCTGAGATCTTACCTGCAAAACCGGCTATTCCAGGTAAAGAGCGGTGATTCTTTGTCTTCCTTATACCAAATAGAAGCTGGAGTACCACAGGGTTCTGTCCTCGGACCAGTTCTGTACACAATTTACACCGCAGACCTACCAACATCCAAAGACGTCGTAACTGCAACATACGCAGACGACACTGCTATCCTGTCGTGCAACGATAATCACATATCCGCATCTTTATTGCTTCAAAAGCACTTAAATGAAGTCGAACTGTGGCTTAAAAGGTGGCGAATCAGAGCTAGTGCTACAAAATCTGTCCACATCACCTTTACCCTTCGAAGAAACAACTGTCCACCGGTAACCTTCAATGGAAACCTACTACCACAGGAAAATACCGTCAAATACCTAGGCATGCATTTAGACAGAAGGCTTACCTGGCATGAACACATAAAAAACAAGAGAGACCAAGCAAACCGAAAATTCAGTGAGATGTATTGGCTGCTGGGCAGACAGTCCGCACTTAGTTTGACTAATAAAATGATAATTTATAAATGTATACTCAAGCCTATATGGACCTATGGCATAGAACTCTGGGGATCGGCAAGTCACTCAAATATAGAGATACTACAAAGATTTCAAAATAAAGCTCTAAAAACGATTAGCGGCGCTACTTGGTTCACAAGAAACACTGAAATACATGAGTACCTACAGTTTCCAACAGTAAAGGAAGAGGTAGAGAGATATACCAAAAGTTACAAACAAAGGCTTCAAAACCATAAAAACCAACTTGCACTCTCACTGCTGGACAGTGGAACATCTACATGTAGACTCAAGAGGAAACGAATAGCCTCAATATAGTAAAGCTCACAAATAATAAGCAAATATGAGGTGACACATCACAGGATGTGAATATACCCGAACTACTAAAAAGAAAATCCATACAATCTGATTAAAGCTAATGGGCTGATCGCAGATGGAAAAAAAAAAAAAATCTTTTAATCATTATAACAACAAAAATAATGAACGTAATGATTAAATCAACAGAAACAAAAATTAAGCTTTGCATTGCTAGCCGTACTAGAAAGGCGACGCAGGGGGTGCGGTATGACGAAGCGGGCCGGGAGGTAGCGGCAATGATGAAGTGAACGCGTAGTAGGTATAATTATTGAATAGGTATCTACTATCGTGTCGTGAGGTATTTTCCAAAAGATATTATAGTGTTATCCACCACGATCGATAAATCAGCAGATAACAAACTGTAATCTTAATACGTCAGTATCAATTTTTACTATCGATGTTACCGTGCAAACGTGAAAAATACTGTTTTTTTATTTATTGTAAATAATCATATTCAGCATACTTATTGTTAGGTATATCGACAAACAAGGTACAGTCGAGGTCAATAATATGTACACACCTTTGAGAGGTAGGTATTTCTCGAAGCGCACCCCTTTTCAAGCGCACCTAAACTACTCCTCGATGCGCCCCTTTTAAGTGCGCTAACAAAATCAATTAACACCCTAAAAAATGCGCATTGAGGTGCGCTTCGAGGAACACCTCACCTTTGACAGTTCATCAAACTTTATGCTATTGTAATAAAAGTCGACATCCTGTCAAACAAAAGTGTCAAGCCAACATATTGATGAACTCGACTATACAAAACTGTTGAGTGACCAAACAATTTGTTAAATTTTAGACTATTAAACTGTTGATGTAGTGAACTTGATCTAGTGGTGTTGGTTGATGTAGTAAATTTTGACCTAATGAATGTTGATCTTAGGTATCAAACCCTCTACCGGACTGCTACAATTCGTTATTTTATTTTTATAATAACCTTGCCTTAGAATAATAACACCAACGATAGTTCTCTACAAAGCGCACTGTCAAAAGTGAGGCAACTAAAACAGCCAAAATGGCTTCGTTTTCAGATTTTTATTCTCCATTATTTCCTAATTAGGAGATTAGTTAGCTACTTACTATATTATTGGATTTTAGTTACGATTAGGTAACGCGTAAATGAAGGTCATAAATCTGAAAACTAAGCCATTTTGGCTTAGTATTAATTGCCTCATTTTGCATACGAGGACACGGCTTCTAGGTGTTATTATTATAAGAACCTTACCTTATTAAAATAAAACAGAAAAGCAAAAAGGGTCGCAGTTTAACGCTACAGTTTATTAAAAATAAATTTACGGATTTACGTATTTTCGATAATATTGTGATAATTTTAATCACAAAATATACTGTAATCTGTAACCAATATAAAAAAGGTAAAAAAATAATCGCGTAAAGGGTACCTACTGTACCCGTAGCACGAACAGCTATCGAAAAAATAACGCGCGTAAAATCATTCGATAGTGCAATTTTGTATTGGAAATTTGTACAACGCCATCTACCGCCGAATAGCGAAATTAAAATTTCAATAGATAATTCTCTATCGAGTAATTTTACGCGCGTTTTTTTTCTCGACAGCTGTTCGTGTTAAGGGTACTGAGGATTGAAAAATCAGCCCTCAAGTAGTTGAGAATATTAAATGAAACAAAAATACCTACTGTAAATTGATTTTGCCAACACTACTTCAATAAAAAAACTGAATAACAAACTTTCATAAAAATATCTTGAACTTAGATCACGTACCGTAAACGTAGGTTACTTTAACCCTTAGGGGTTACTATGGCCCAAATCAAGAAAAGATTTTGATTTCCCGCCTTCGTTTTGGAGTGACAGATACCGAAGTAGTTTGTACTACAATTCATAGATGGCGATATAGGCGTGTCGGTAAACAGTTTCTGGGGGCTTACCATCAGCAAATAAGAAACCGTTCAGTTCAAAAGCAGGCCGTAAAAAAGACTGCTTAAGGCCTGCTTTCATACTAACCGTTCAGGTCATAGTACGATAAAGTAATGCCGTTCAATATAAGTCCTGCTATAAGAGCTCATAGTAAGGCCCCTGATAGCTAATTCGTTAGTTTTTAACGGTTAGTAGTGTTGACAAGTTGTGACCTGGAAAGTGCAAGAATATTGGGTGTGTAAACTTTGTATTGTTACTAAATTTTAAGTTAAGTCTGGCTGTCTTTTTGTAGTTGGTCGTATCAAACATGTAAAGGAGATGCGTAATGCCAATTATAGCCCAGTTTTACGAAGTTATTAGTATTAAAATTGCAGAAATAAAACTGCAGGGTACTTTGACCCGCAAGTATAGGTATCTTTAGCCCATGGGCCAAAGTAACCTACAGATAAAGAATTTCATATAATTTCTTGATTATCGGCCTCTAACGGACACATGGATATTGCACAGCCTTAGATCATTTCACAAGGATATAAGTAACTAATTTAAGTAAAAAATATATTTCATATTATACAGAAAACTATTATATATGTCGGAAAATAGGGTCAGACATCAGAAGCAAAAATGCAGTACTCAGTGACAGTCCGAGTAGTTAGACAACGGTCCGTGCACCAGGGGCTTTGCACTTAGTACTTGACTCACTACAAGGGAGCGCGGCCTAAGATTTTAGTTGCGGATTGATTTGATAGATGGCGCTCATTTTTCGTTTGTCAAACAGTCGAGAGATGTCGCTATCCCGTGCTGAATCGCGGTATCGTGTGTCTTTCACAGTTTTATATAGTCAAAGCTGATTAGCTATAAAGCAAATTATTTTAAATTTATTTCATGACATAGCGGTTACCTCCCAAAAAAATTACAAATCAAGATTTATAGAAACCTACTAGTACCTAATACCAATATTATAATATCGTACACTTTTTGTCACATTTCGTTAGATGGCGTTGATCATTAGGTCTGACTGATAACTCTATCTCTAGTATAATAATGTACTCTATGCCGTGCACCAAGACGCATCCAACAGAAATGCGTGCCGAGCGAGCGCTGCGGCCGCTTTTATAGGCAAGAGTGGGGATATCCCCGATCGACCGGTCGCACCGCAAGCCCGTTCGAGGCGATGACGTCAGGGCGCACGTGCCGCTAGCGAGTCATAACACCGTCTTTTCACGCCGCGCCGACACGGCCATTCTGACAATCGCTCGTCCTCGAGCGAAGAGTTTCACTCTGCTAAAGGAACAGGCACAGTTTAATTATAAAATCTAACTACTTTTCGTAATAGAAACGACATCTTTAATTACAACCTGGACTAGACCATCACGCCATAACAAATGGGCGAGGCCCCTACAGCAGACTATGACTATTGCTGGACTAGACCGTCACCCACAAAAGCAGGTGAGGTCCCTACAGCAGACTACGACTATTGCTGGACTAGACCGTCACCCACAAAAGCGGGTGAGGTCCCTACAGCAGACTATGACTATTGCTGGACTAGACCGTCACCCACAAAAGCAGGTGAGGTCCCTACAGCAGACTACGACTATTGCTGGACTAGACCGTCACCCACAAAAGCAGGTGAGGTCCCTACAGCAGACTACGACTATTGCTGGACTAGACCGTCACCCACAAAAGCGGGTGAGGTCCCTACAGCAGACTATGACTATTGCTGGACTAGACCGTCACCCACAAAAGCAGGTGAGGTCCCTACAGCAGACTATGACTATTGCTGGACTAGACCGTCACCCACAAAAGCAGGTGAGGTCCCTACAACAGGCAGGTGAATGCTGCTGCTCCATTTTTAAAGGATTGGAAGCGGCCTGTTCTGAAGTGTGTGGAGTGGATTTGCATCCCATTTCTGATGTCGGAAAATAGGGTCAGACATCAGAAGCAATAATGCAGTACTCAGTGACAGTCCGAGTGGTTAGACAACGGTCCGTGCACCAAGACGCATCCAACAGAAATGCGTGCCGAGTGAGCGCTGCGGCCGCTTTTATAGGCAAGAGTGGGGATATCCCCGCTCGACCGGTCGCACCGCAAGCCCGTTCGAGGCGATGACGTCAGGGCGCACGTGCCGCTAGCGAGTCATAACACCGTCTTTTCACGCCGCGCCGACATATATATTTTTTTAAACTTTGGGCCAAAGTTGTACTTTGGAGGTGGTTTCATTGACCAACACCCTTTTTAGGAGCTGAAACACACTATAAAATCATTTAAGGCTAATGTAGGCTGCAGGGAATATCTGTATCTCACCAGGGGCCGTACCGGCTAACTTACATGGCTATCGTAATCGTTTTCATTTGACAGATGGATGTGACACATCGCTACTTTATATGGTAAGTTTTTATTTATGCCAAATAGAAGCAGCAATGTGTCACATCCATCTGTCAAATGAAAGCGATTACGATAGCCATGTAAGTTAGCCGGTACGGCCCCAGTACTGAAGCTTCCGACGCCCGATCCTCAGAGCTATGATAAAGAAGACAATGCTATCGGTGACTCACCAGTACTGAAGCTTCTGACGCCAGATCTTCAGAGTCTAGATGCTGGAGACGAGGATATAGGTAATGCTCAGAACTGCCATAAGGCAGAGAAAGCCGTTGCTGACTTGAAACTGATGATTCTCATAAAACAGACTGAATTGATGTTAATTTTGATAAGAAAAATATATTTTTTGTTATATTTTATAATTACTTTATACTAAGGCTAAACTCATAATAATATAAGTCCCTACAAATAAATAGTTTGCAAAGCAAAATGTTGATTATATTTAATTCTGTAGGCAAAAAATACTTTTTTACTGAGATTTACCAAAAAAATTGATATTATGAATAATTTTCCATGAAAAATAATCCAAATTTTATGTATTATGGTAGTTTAAATCCTCTGCTCTTATTCCCTGCAGCCTACATTAGCCTTAAATGATTTTATAGTGTGTTTAAGCTCCTAAAAAGGGTGATGGTCAATGAAACCACCTCCAAAGTACAACTTTGGCCCAAAGTTTAAAAAAAAAATATAATAGTTTTCAGTATAATATGCAATATATTTTTTACCTAGATTAGTTACTTATATCCTTGTGAAATGATCTAAGGCTGTGCAATATCCATGTGTCCGTTAGAGGCCAAGAAATCAGGAGAAACGTAACAAGATACCCTATTTTGGGACAAAGTAACCTACGTTTACGGTACCTAACTTAAATTGAAAACACTGGATATTTTAACTAGCAAGATAGAACTTTTTTAACAAAACTGACTCGTCATGTTTACCGTAACATCTGCAAGTAGGTATTTAGTTGATTAGATTGACTCGTTAAATTAAGAATAAGTAAACATAGTTTCATATTCCTATTTGGAGAGTGTTAACTGTGATCCTGAAAATTGTCCTTTCGTTTGTTTCAGTGAAGAGTGAGTGCGAAGTGATGAAAATGTATTTTTTACTGACAATTTCCTTTTTGAAGTTTGTGGGCGTTACTTTTGCAATGCCGCCAGTATTGGGTAAGTTTGACGTTCAAACGATGATTAATGTATTAAAAAAAATATTGCTGAAACTTTGAGTGGAGAACCCAGGAAGTCATATAAGTACTTACACTTCTGAAAATTGTTAAATTAAAAATTTTATCAGGAATATTGGAAGTCACTAAGTTTCAGTTTTGGTTTAGGTAGTCGTTCAAATTACACGTAGTTTCATTCAGTCATAATATTCACTTCTCAAGCTTACGCGCTCACTAGACATGAAATAAAACACTTTTAACGGATACTAGCGCGGTTTTATTGAAAGTACTTTGGTCATTTTATTAATTTTATGAAATGGTAGTAGTTTCAGTAGATTCTCTCTTTTTAGCATACTTATGTATAAAATTAAATTAAAACCAAACCAAAACTTAAACCAATTAAAAAATATTGTTAAATTTTAATTTTTGAACGTCTTAAAAAATCATCGCTTGAGGGTAGGCTCACAAGTAGCTTCAGTCCCCCGTGACCACGGCAGCTGCAAAGGTGCCGAAACGTCGGGAAAATCAAAAATCAAACCAAATACCAACTAATTACCAAAGTACTTTCAATAAAACCGCGCTAGTATCCGTTAAAAGTGATTTATTTCATGTTCATTCAGTCATTCAGTCATTCACTTTTGACGCTCTCTGCCCCTGCAGTGCATTCTTCTTATGTAATAATGTAATATTTCATTGGTCTTTATTTTACGTTATGTTACGTTAAAAGTAAGATAAAATAAACTGTAATAGTTATCCTATAAACTAGCCACTATGATATTATTTTAAGGTTTAATATGGGGTAGGGGCTGAATCCCTAATTACAGGTTATTCCATAACCTAGTAGGGTTAGCTAAGACTTTATTATAATATTTTCTTTTGCCTTAAAATCTGTAATTGTAACTTGTTTAATATAGCTATAGCTATTTCTGTTGTGACTATGTAATTTAATTGGCATGAATAAAAAGCTTTATTATTATTATTATTAGTTAGGTTTCATTACATTACATTTCGTCTAAGTAACATTTTAGAAAATGATATTTATAGAAGGTACCTACTTACAACAATTTAACCTCAGAAAGACGGAATAACTGAAGCAGGGTATCTTTTTGCAGTAAAAAATAATATCCTACGCTTTTTTTTACATTTTATCCGATTCGCTTACAAAATTTCACAACACGGGGCAGCTACTTATTCCATAAAATCTTGGACGAATAAACCACTACCTGTACTTTTAAGAGATTCGAATTGATTTTATTCGATATTTAGCTCTAACTTTTATCTTAGTTATTTAGCACACTTACCTCTATTATTACAGGCCTAACCCGGGGCCCTACCGCCTAACTCAAAGCTTAAAACCGCGATTACGTACGCCGATTTAGCATACCAATTTGTTGCCACTCGTACTTGACAATAAAATATTGTATAATAAGTTCGATTTTAAAAGTGAATTTACCCTATATAACGGAAAGATAAACATTCTATAAGATTGGAGATGAGAATTGAAAATAAAAAAACATAAACAATGTTGACCTTTGCGTTATTTGTTCAAATTAATTGTTAAAATTTAACTTATTATACGGGTGGCAACTCTAAATTGGTATGCTAGATTGGAATATGTAATCGCGGCTTTAGCCAGCAATGCTCTGTCCGTCCTTGTCATATCATAACACGATGACAAGATAAAGTAACTAGGCCGGTACCGGTACCTAAAGTAGGGATATTTGGGATAGTTGTGTTATTTGAGATTTCGGATAGGTACCTACTGTTTCAAAGGACATGTCCTAATTTGGGCCACGTCTATGTACACCATCCCCAAAGATGGAGAAAAATATACTGATGCTGAGAAAAATACAAATAATTTTATAGAATGCATGGTTAAATGGTTATTAATAAAAACAGATCAATATTTTTTACTCGAAATAAAGCGTCTCGAAATAAAGTAGCCCGCGCAAGTTGAGCACTTGCGCTGGTTACATGCTCCGTGGAAACACGTAAAGCGGCGGGTCTATTTATTACGGTTCCTTTCCATGGTTAAAATGTACCTACTCTATGGCGATCGATGACTCAAAGATTTGTCTGGCAGACAGAATGCGCCCATTGTCACTTCACTTGTCACTGTCATGTGCTGTCATTGAGTTAGTGTTCCTTTCAGTATGCTTTCAGTCAGAAAACAAAGCGATTTTAAAGAAATTGGATAAGTGTCTTTATTAACTACCTACTACCAAACATAAACGTAGTGATTATATTCTCTTTGCCTACTACAGTACAGTATTCACACGCTTTGCCATAAGTTTAGTTATAACAGAAATGGTAAAAATTAGTCTAACTTCATTTATTTCGAGAATAGTACGATGATATCAAAACACGATGTTTGTAGAGTCTCGAACAGCCTCGCAAATCCCAAATATGCCCACTTTACGGTACTTATTTATTAACAGATATATTGTTTTTAGAGCACCCGTCAAAAAACGAAGTGAGCTCCTACGAATTCGCGTTTGTCCCACGGTCCCAGTGGCAGGCGCGGTGTCCCAAACAGACCCTGCCACTTAAGACACCAGTGCCGTATGTGGTCATACACCACTCGTATACTCCAGGGGCCTGCGCGAACAGACCGCAGTGCATTAGGGCTATGAAGGCCATGCAAAACTTCCATATGGACGATAGGGGCTGGTGGGATATTGGATACAAGTGAGTTTTAACTATTTCTCGTTTCGTTAACTTCCTGCCACTTAGGTAAGACACCAGTGCCGTACGTGGTTATAAACCACTCTTACGCTCCAGGGGTTTGGGCGACCAGATCACACTGCACTTCCATATGGATGATAGAAAGGTGCGATATTGGATACAAGTGAGTTACTATTTCTCGTTTTATTAATTCCCTACCACTTAAGACATCAGTGCCGTGCGTGGGCATACACCATTCGTACACCCCAGGGGCTTGGGCAAACAGACCGTAGTGCATTAAGCCTATAAAGGCCATTCAAAACTTCCATACGGACAATAGGAGCTGGTGGGATATCGGATACAAGTGAGTTTGGTTTTCTATTTCTCGTTTCGTTAACTTCCTGCCACTTAGGTAAAACACCAGTGTCATATGTGGTCATACACCACTCGTACACGCAGGGGCCTGCGTGAACAGACCGCAGTGCATTAAGACTATAAGGCAATGCAAAACTTCCATAATGGACGATAGGGACTGGTTCGATATTGGATACAAGTGAGTTTTTACTATTTCCCGTTTTATTGCTCTGCCACTTAAGACACCATTGGCATACAGGGTATTGGCACCTCTGTTGAATAAGAAAATGGTTGCTTTTGCACCAAAAATCTGTAGCGACTACTCTTATCATATTTTTCTCCCTCAAGAAAAGTGTGCCTCAAAATAGTGCCCGTGTCATTAGTCAAAAGTTGATCACGGCCGTTCACATTGCTAAATCTCTTTACTAGTTTGTTGTAGAGACAACTAAGTACAAAAGAAAAATCTCGCTTTTTGACCAACGCTCATATTTTCTGATAGACTCTCACTCGTAGATAGGTTACCTACACAAGCCCCGTAATCACGTAAAACGTAAATGAACATGCTAATTTTAATTTATTTTTGTCGCCTACAGTTTTGCCGTGGGCGGCGACGGAGCGGCGTACGATAATCACGTAAAACGTAAATGAACATGCTAATTTTAATTTATTTTTGTCGCCTACAGTTTTGCCGTGGGCGGCGACGGGGCGGCTTACGAGGGCCGCGGCTGGGAGATCCTGGGTGCGCACGCGCTGCACTTTAACAGCGTCAGTATTGGGATATGCATCATCGGCGATTGGAGTCGTAAGTTCAAAACTTGGCCATCATTTGTGGCCAACATGTGGGGCAGAGAACTGAACTACCTACTTTTAATATGGAACCAACTCTGAAATCGCGAAAAAGATCAGTTGTTTCATTATAAAATAATAAATATGTAAATGTATGAAACAGCTTGAGCACATGAGGAGCTCGGTGGCAACAAAGCAAAAATCTATGTAAAAATGCAAATACATTACTTATATAATTTAAGGATTATATAAGATACGTAAGATAAGATAAGATATATAAGATACATTACGATGTAACCATGTTTCCAACAATTTATTATTTACTTATTCTTTCTTATTGTTTGACAGACGAACTGCCACCAGCAGAGCAGCTAGAAACAGCCAAAGCGCTGATTTCAGAGGGAGTCAGTCTCGGCTGGGTGAAACCCGACTATAAGTTGGTAGGACACAGACAAGTCAGGGAAACCGAGTGTCCAGGGGACGCTCTCTTCAACGAAATCAAGACGTGGAAGCATTTCTCCCCTTACCCCAGTTCTCATAAAGATCTTCTTCTGCTGCCAGAAATACCAGAAAAAGTTAAAGAAGTTATCAAAGGAAATAGCACTTACGATTAAAATTAGATTATTTTACTAACAGTGACAGAAAAACCTTTTAAGAGGATTGTCAAGCAAACGGTCTCCATACAATCGGCGATAACGTTTCCCACCCTCTAAATCTTAACCTACAGCAATGAATTTTTGGTATGTTTTTGAAATGCTTAAAACCTAGGGCTGCACGTTTTGATTTTCTAAATATTCATTGTAGATTTGAAAATATTGGCACTTCTGTGTTTTGTATGAAATCACTAAAGTGCAAATATTTCGAAATCTATTATAGATATTTAAAAAATCAAAACGTACAGCCCTAGTATTTAGGCATTTCAAAAACATACCAAAAATTAATTACTGTAGGTTAAGGTTTAGAGGGTGGGAAACGTTATCGCCGTTTGTATGGAGACCGTTTGCTTGACAATCCTCTTAAAACTTTGATCTTGTTCCTATTTGATACTGTAGATAAAAAATATATCAAAATCACAAGGAACCATCAGAGATTTCGCTATATTTAAGCAAATAGTTTTTATTTTGAAATAATGTATAAAATTGTTTGATTTATAGGTACTTAAGTACTTACCAAGACTCATCTTGTATAAATAAGTAGGTAGATTAATAAATGTGTAATTTTATTTATGCTCTTATTATCTAATCTTATTCGTCCAACATCAGCTTAGTTATTTTTAATGGAAAAACTGAGTTTATTTTGTATTTTTTTCTATATAATTCGTTGTTTTATATTTGAGAAATCTTGGTGTGTACCAGATTTTTAAGGGTATGATTTTACCAATTACCTAATAAACGCATTTTCAGTGACCTAATAAATAATATTTATTCCTAAAATAGTAGATCTGTCACCTAAATTAAATCACCAAATAATATTAAAATGCTTACCTAAATAATTAATTAAATAATTAAGAATTACTTGGAAATAATATCAATCATCAATAATTATACCTATTGGGTTTCAAAATAATAAAAGTTTCACTAAAACTGAATCACCGAACAAAATAAAAATATTTAAGTAAGTACCTTTAATTTAATTTAATTAATTTATCAAATAATTCAACTGAAATTTAACGATACAGAATTAATTAAATAGAACTGCCATAGGTTTTATAATAATAATGTACCTACTTTATTAAATCCAACATTGCACTGTAAAAAAATAACAAAGAAAAAACAAGTGAAAAAAAAAGAGAAATTTTATTACTGTACTATTAAAGTGATGGTTTTGATTTAGACTTAGAGGGACACCCTCTTTTTCGTTTTTGACCTATGGTGGTGCGTTTACAATTTCTAAACGGATTGCTAACCCTATTATGTGTTTGCATTTTATGTACTTTTTTATAAAAATTGGGACAGTAAAATTTTCCATTTATCTAATCATTATTGAGAGGCAAAGCTACCTTCCATTTGCTGAAAAACTGAATTGAAGTCGGTCCAAAGATTGTCAAAGTGCATAACCCGCCAATTTCTGCGGGATCTCAAAAAACCAGGCTATGCAACTCCTTAAAGACAATCTCTTGGACGAGTCGAGGAAATTCTGGCTAAAACAGCCAGGACTGAGACACTCCAAAGCCTTGGTAGAAGGCTACTCGCAAAGACGGACGAATGAGCTTATACAACTCAGTAGATCGAACGTCAGTGCGACTGTTAGAACCTTAACTGGACACTGCAAACTAAACAGACACCTATTTCATATGAAATTGAGTGATACTGACATCTGCAGATATTGTAACGAGGAGCAGGAAACGCCCAAGCACCTCTTATGTGATTGTGGACCTCTAATCCACAAGCGTAGTATCCATCTGGGACGACACGTTATCGACCCGGAGGAAATAAAAACTCTTAAAACCAGGAAGATACTAGACTTCCTGGAAGCCGCTGGGCTCAAAGAGTTACTATAATTAGGTGGCGAGTTACAATAGATCTTTTAGGTCGCAGTGACTACAGCCTCATCTTGAGCTGCATAGCCCCTAACACTCAAATAATAATAATAACCCGCCAATTTGACTCCGACTCTGTAAGGTATTTTTTCTTTGAATTAGGGAACCTATTTAATAAGTGACAGACCTATAATTTCGATGATTGAATGAATTAAGTAAATGATACTAATAGTTTGTTGATTAGATTTTAGAGGACGGATCTAATATTCAGGCTATAGAAAAAAGTGATCAAATTATGATACATATTTACATTAATCTGATGATTTATACTTAGAGACAGTTTTGATGAATAGATGACAAATATATTTCTTGGGGGATAGATATTATTATTAGGGTACCTACCTATTGCAGAGTAGTGACACATCTAAACTTAGGTGACAGAAAATATTGTTCCCTTTTTTTAATACTTTTTAATAACGTCCAATAAAAGTTAGACTTCCACGTCCACGGTTGTTGTTCCATCAAAAGTTCTAGGCTCTAAAAGAGCCACCATTCAAGCTAAAAGCTTGAATTGGGTAACAATATAAGTGATACGGGAAATTGAGCTTTATGTACTTACGTAGGTAAATCTCAACCGGCACGTGCAATATTAATTTTAAGTTCTAACGGGTGTAACAAGACCCTCAACGAAGCCGAAGTCCACGTATTCCGCCCATCATCCGGATCATTTATGTCTTTTGGACTATACCTGGGAAACCAATAGCTACGAAGTTATTGGAGGCCAAATTTCAAATTTTTTTTTCATTTTTTTTATGAAATCTTATTTTATTCGTTATTTCCTTATTTTTGTCCAAAGAAACAATGTTGTATTTCGTAACAAACAATGGCTTCAAAACGTCATCTCTCAATGTATTTCATGAGCACGCACATAAACGCTGCCTTTCAACTCGGCCGCACGCAGCTGTGTAGCATACACTCGCAGGCGCGGTCTGTTGTACTCGCTACATTGCGTGGTAATGTATGCAATGCTTTTTTAACATCAAAAATTAAAGTCGTTTCCCAGCATAATTTTGAACAGAAATGGTCCTGATGATGGGCAGCATACGTAGACCTCGGCTTCGTTGAGGGTCTTGTTACACCCGGTATAATTATTAAGACAACATTCATTTTGCCATTAGACATAAGCAAAGAATAATATCAATAAGTAGGTATCATAAATATTTGGCAGATACTATACTTTAAGAGCCCGTAGCGATTTTGCCGCTGACTGCCGCTCTCTCGCTCGCACATCTCATGTTTTCTCAAGATTTCTTAAATCTGAGTGCGTAATTGAAAAATGTGTCTCGGCCACTTTTCGCAATATAAGATAATGGACATTTTAAAATAAATTTCAGTTTTTTGTTGCTGTAGTACAAAAAGTTGTCGTTTCTAACAGTTTATTTGAACTGGCAAAATCGATAACTTTTTGTACTTCAGCAACTCGAAACTGAAATACACTCAACGTCAGAAAAATCGCACCTCTTCGAAAATCAGCTTAGACTTGGCTACCTGCTATTGCTAGCTAACGTTTTATTGTGTAAATGTTTATATCTATTGAAAGTACATTTACTGAGCTTTCAATTAATAATTGTTTGATTTTATTAACATAAACGCTTAAAGCCTTATTGCTAGCTCTGCCATAAAAGGGAAATAAAAGGGGTCCATTCAGGAAATGTGGGTAAATTCGCTGTCGAGATGATGGAGAAAACACACTTCAACAGTTCAATTAAAAAAAGGAATAACTAAGATGGATACTGTTGCCCATGAAGTTGCTCTAATATTGCAAAAAAATGAGGCAATGTAATGTTGCTCGGAAACTTAATCTCAGTAGGTAATTGATTACGTTCGACGAGTATTCCAACGGTTTCTAGAGACTGTTGGCTATGTCCGAAGGGGAAGAAGCATTTAACAACACTTACCATTAAAATTAGATAGGATTAAGTGACTTTGAAGATTTTTTTAAAAGGTGCGATATTGAAATGCCCGTAATCTTATATTGCGAAAAGTGGCCGAGACATATTTTTCAATTAGGCAGTCAGATTTAAGAAATCTTGAGAAAACATGACATGTGCGAGCGAGAGAGCGGCAGTCAGCGGCAAAATGTGTACGGACTCTTAATTTATTATTTATGTTTTATGTAGTTGGCTAGAAATTAGAATTTAATTGAATGACAAAAAATAAAGTGATGCATTCGAGTTTTTTGTGTTAAAAATATTGATACCTACCTACCTAAGGCTTTAAGTTTTACATGTTCCGGTTATGTCCCAGTTAATTTCTTCTCAGATAAGTAGTTTCATAGAAAACAAATTCTGTTAAATTTTTTATTAAATCCAAAAGATCGAACAATACGCAACCTGTGTGAAACACAAGCACAAAATGTTATTTTAAATGTTAATTTGTTTCAATAAAAAATATCAATATTCTCAACTTTTATCTTATACTTATCTACTATTTTTCATTCGAGGGTAGAAGAAATAATTTAAGTACTTTTACTTTATAAGCTTTTATTATTACTAAAGCAAAGAAAGTAAAAAAACAAAGAACCAATCAAACACCAACACATGGTGTGGCAAATCATGCAATTTCTAAATTAAGACTAACTTAACTTATGTGCATAATTAAACTGATACTTAAGGGCAAAGCCGGATTTATATGGACCAGTGGCGCCTTTTTTAACTTTTTTTGTTACATCAATCGCGCATTTTTTTTAATTCGAGACTATTATAACAAGCAAAATTTATTATTCCACTGTACTTAAAAATATTAATCTGCACCATTCATTGATATATCAAAACAAAGTTTAGATGCGTTATGCGCCAACATCATGCAATGAGGAAGATGAGTGTAATTATTTTATAATATAGAAAAATCAAACGTAAAATCTAAAAAATATCTGTGAAAGAATTTTTTAGATATCTCAAAAACTGAATTTTTTATTAATTTTCAAAGTTGAATGTTTTTAAAATCAGCGCGGTCTTGACCGTTTAAGGCGTGACGTCACATCGCCGGTTACGTCCGCCGAGATGTTATAAAACAAAGTCTTTCCGCCGCATCTGTCTATCTGTTCGCGATAAACTCAAAAACTACTAAACGGATTTTCATGCGGTTTTTACCAAATGATAGAATGATCCTTGAGGAAGGTTTAAATGTATAATAAGTTAAGGTTTTATCTAAATTGGTAGAAATATGACGATACTAGTTAAAGATTTTGCCAAAAATTAAGCCGACTGGGAGCTAGCATCGAAAACGCTGCATAAAAATTTTGAGCTATAACAAAATAATGTATGATGGAATTGTTTCTCTTTTATAGATCTACAAAAAAGTCCGCGATGGCATATATCTATCTTTTAAGACTAGCTCACTATACCCATTATAATCTTCTAAAAAATCGGTCACATACAATGCGGTAATTTGGAAAGCTATTTAGAAGGATACAGTATTAATCCTTATCAACTTAAATACATCTGTTACCTGAAGCATTTCATGCACATTATTTTATTTTTTACACCATACTATTTAAATGAATATCTTAGGAGTTGTCGCAAAAAATAACGCGAGCGAAAATAAATTCATGCGCGTCTTCTGGAGCAAAGGTAACGACTGTACGATATTTGTTTTATTTTAGGGTGTGCAAAAAAAGAAAGAAGCGAAGCGAGGGCGGGTCGCTAGTACACTTAAAATACTTGTTTAAAACAGTGTATTTTTTCAAGACAATATGAGACTATGATGGAGCCAGAAGGTGGCCATGGGAACTCTGTAATAAAATGAAGAAACCCTATCGAGTTTATGCTCGTTTGATTCGTCTTGACATGGACTCTGGTACTAGATGATATCCAAGTTCTGATGATGGAGCCAGAAGGTGGCTATGGCAAATCTGTAATAAAATGACGAAACACCGTCGAATTTAGGCTCGTTTGGTTTGGTTTGACAAGAACTCTGGTCCTAAAAGATATCTAGGGTGATGATGGAGCCAGAAAGTAGCCATGGTATCTCTATAATAAAAGGACCCAAACCAGTTGGTTTGGGCTCGTATAATTTGTCTTGACAAGGACTCTGGTTCTAGATGATATCCAAGGTTTATGATGGAGCCAGAAGGTGGCCGTGGGAACTTTGTAATAAAACCCTGACAAAACGACGAAACACCATTGAGTTTGGATTCATATGATTGGTCTTGACAAAAACTTTAGACAAAATCCAAGGATGATGGAGCCAGAAAGAGCCCATGGGAACTCTGTTATAAAATGACGCAATACCCTAGAATTTAGGCTGGTTTGTTTGAAACGATCCCAAATTCAATGGTGTTGTGTCGTTTTATTACAGATCTCTCATTACCACTTTCTAGCTCCATCATGAGACCCTGGGAACCATCTAGAAATAGGGTCTAAGGTCTTAGTCAAGACAAATCAAACAAAACCAAACTCGATGAAGTTGTATGGTTTTATTGCTGTGAACTTCTTCTGGCTCCATTTTAAGACCCTGGAGACCATCTCCTATCATACATAGTACTTGTCAAGGCAAATCAAACCATTCTAAACTAGATCATGGTGTTGCATGGTTTTATTACAGAGTTCCAGTGACCTTCTTCCGGCTCCATCATCAGAACCTGGAAACCATCTCCCACCATAGTACTTGTCAAGGCGAATCAAACGATTTCAAACTAGAATATGGGGTTGCATGGTTTTATTTCAGAATTCTTGTGGCCTTCTTCTGGCTTCATCATCAGACCCTGAACACTTTTTCCCAACAGTGTACTCGTCAAGACGAATCAAACGAGCTCAAACTTGACGGGGTTGCATGGTTTGATTACAGAGTTCCTGTAGTCTTTTGCAGGTCCATCATCAGACCCTGGACACTGTTTCCCAACATAATACTCGTCAAAATGAATCAAACGAGCCCAAACTGGAAGGAGTTGCTGTTTTATTACAGAGTTCCTGTGACCTTCTCTCAGCTCCATCATCAGACCCCGGATTCTATTTCCCAACAGAGTACTCGTCAAGACGAATCAAATGAGCCCAAACTCGATTGGGTTGCATGGTTTGAATACAGAGATCCTGTGGCCTTCTTCCGACTCCATCATCAGGCTCTGGAAACTATCTCCCATCATAGTACTTGTCAAGGCAAATCCAACGATTCCAAATGATATCAGACCCTTGAAACTACGAGTATTTCTCAATAGAGAACTCGTCAAGACGAATTAAATGAGCCTAAACTCGATGGGGTTGCATGGTTTGAACACAGAGTTCCTGTAGCCTTCTTCCGGCTCCATCATCAGACCTTGGACCTCATCTCCCATTCCTATCAGAGTACTTGTCAAGACGAATTAAACGAGCACAAAAGTCGATGTGATTGTATGGTTTTATTATAGAGTTCCTGTGGCCTTCTTCCAGCTCCGTCATCAGATCAGCTGAATGATGATCAGCGTTGTCTTACAGTTCTGACCTATATTCAAAGTTTCAAGTCTAGCTCATTATAAAATCATTCCCAGTAATTAAACAAAGAAACAAATAAACGAGATAACGACCTAAGAAAATAAAAAATACCTCAAAAAATACCTGTTAAAACGTCAACTTGCGAAAGATACGTATCCGAGGAACTCTATGAAACTTTCTGTACCTACCTAATTTTATTGAAAAATACAGTGGTTGTATGAAAAATGTAAAATAACAAAACAAAAGTATCGAAATTAACAAAAATAAGTTTACAGAGCCTGTCAATCACATAGTGTCGCTAAGCTTCCATACGCCCGCCGCCGCTGTCCATCGTACAACCGGCGATGTGACGTCATAGCCATTACTCGAACGACGCAATCAGATTCCGCGCGTCCCCAAATTGATTTGCTTATAAAAAATTCAATTTTCGTGATATCAACATATTTTTTTCACAGTTAGTCTTATAATTGCTTATACTTTTAATTAGGGCTAAAAAAATTGAATAAATTTTTATTTACATCTTCCCCATTTAAAACAGCGACAGGTACTGCAGATACACACATTGACATATTACATCAATAGTGGGACAAAAATGAACGCCACCATACGGAATCCCTGTCGTTAGAAAGAGATAAACAGACATCATAAGTTTCGTCTGACACGCTGCATGCTCATTGGCGCGTCTCGCTCTTTGTAAAAAAATGGCCGATTAGAGTAATACAAAATACGAAAATACATTTTACGGTAAAATACAGTACTTACGTGTGAAATAAAACATTTTTCCGATCTCTGACTGTTGCTGTATAATTTGCACATCGTTTATAGACGCAGGAAGGCATTTTTGATCAGAATGTCACGGTTTTTTAGTGTCTGTCTGACGAGAGTGATGTGTGTTTACGTGTCACGAGCCTGTGCCTGACTAATTGAAAGTCGGGCAATTACCTTACTTTCGTCTTGCCATTGTGGAGTGCGGGTAACGCATCTAAACTTTGTTTTGATATATCAATGGCACCATTTTACTAAACTTCCAACCCCTTTTAACTTCACTCGGACTGCGTTTAGAATATAGTAGGTACTTATAATAAAATGTGTTTGTTAAATTATTTAAAACTTTAAAAAATCAGTGTGCTCGATGTAACAGGCAGCGGAAAAAAACTGCCAAAATCTGTCATTGACTTTTCTAATCCATTGGAGATGGAAAGTTTCATGATGATGATGATGAAAGGTTTATTTTATTTGTAGGTAAGGTAAGTAAAACTAATAGACAAATCAATGACAGCTCAGCTAAACCATAGCCTTCTTTATTGTTCAAAACGGCAACATCAAGTCATTCAACGAAAAGTCAAGCCATTGACCTCTATATTATTACACTACACTGGACTCAGGGGCTTTTCACTTAGTACTTGACTCACTACAAGGGAGCGCGGCCTAAGATTTTAGTTGCGGATTGATTTGATAGATGGCGCTCATTTTTCGTTTGTCAAACAGTCGAGAGATGTCGCTATCCCGTGCTGAATCGCGGTATCGTGTGTCTTTCACAGTTTTATATAGTCTAAGCTGATTAGCTATAAAGTAAATTAATTTAAATTTATTTCATGACATAGCGGTTACCTCCCAAAAAAATTACAAGTCAAGATTTATAGAAACCTACTAGTACCTTTATTATAATATCGTACACTTTTTGTCACATTTCGTTAGATGGCGTTGATCGTTAGGTCTGACTGATAACTCTATCTCTAGTATAATAATGTACTCTATGACTGGACTGGCTGCTGTCAAACTGTTCTTGTGCCTACTTGATTTCCACCATTTTGGCGCTGTAGGACGTATATTGTGCGTACAGGGTAGGTACTAAATCTAGTGATGTGCTTATGTCAACGCAAATACCGATAACCCTTAATTTAAACAACTTAAAACTTCCATTCAAACTTGTCAAAAATGTACCTGTGCCAAATGCCAAAATTTGATCTTTAGACGCACGCTAGTGGCGTTTCAAAAAGGCACAAAAACTTTGCTGTCAAACCATACAGACAGCCAGTCCAGTTTAATAGAAAAAAAAATGAAAAAAAAATTCAGGTCAGTGAGTCAAGCATACAAAATACAAATAATAATAGGTACCTAGGTAGGTTTTATAATTATTATTTATCATTTCTTTTTCCTATCTATGTTTAAACTAGTTGAGTACCTACGTACTTGTGAGGCCCTTAAGTATGTGAACAAATATTTAAATACCTACCTAAGTGTATCTTAGGGGTTCAAATTCACACAGTTTTTTTTAATGATAATGGTTTCGGATGTTTACGCATGCGTAGTGTTTGTACACTAAGTTCAGTCCACTTCTGGGAACGGGCCTTTCCCGTATACGTTTAGATTAGATTTAAACAAAAAACAGTCATTAAGTAGATATTGATTATGCTACAACGTAAATTAATTTATTGCGAACGTAGATGTTGGACTACGTAGGTACGTCATCAAATGAACCGAAGATAAATAGATTATTTTACCTACTTATTTATAAGTAGGTAAGTATTATAGTTTCATCATAATAATATTAAATTTATTATCATCTTCATCGTCATCATAACAATCAATCGTTAAGTAGATACAAACTTTTAAAATTAGTAAGTAGGTAAGTAGGTACCTACCTATGCAATGATTCAGAATTGCTTAATTTAGAGTTCCTTACATCCCTAATTCCCTAGCCTAAGCTATACTAACTATTTAGTATTCAGTTCACTTAGCATGTTGTTAGTATGACATAGGACCTGTATTTAGTAGTAGTAAAGTAAGTATAATCCGCGCGCGATGAGAATGGTAAGGGACCTTGTCAAAGTGAATTGAAAATGACTGTAAAGCAGTAGTGTACAGCGCCGCGCTGCCGCGTTAGCGGTACCATAGTAGAATCAAATAAGTAAGTCGTCTTACTCATTAATACGCCCGAAAGCAATTTGTATGTGAGCGCGGCCCATACGTATGAGCGTCGCACGCACACACTGACAACATTTATAGATGATAAAGATGCGCCAGTCGTGGCTGCGCCGCATAGAGTACATTTGCTGCGCCGTACGTGATCCCGCCCGCGCTCACCCACGCTCCGCGCCGCTGCGCTGCCGCTCGTGATAATTTGTACGTGTACCTAACCTACCTACAGTACCTACATAACATGCTTTCCAAAGATATTTTGCAAAAAAGATTTGTTAGAATGAGGATTTATTTAACATATTAAACTTTAAGTAATAAGGCATTTTGTACTTGTCGAAGCAGCCGTTTTTTCTGTAAGTAACAATTGTGTAATTTTGTTTACAAAATCACAAATTCCTACAGGAAAAAGTATATTAATGTCAATTATTTGAGGTTATTGTAAAATATTCAATTTCCGAATTTAAAGATTATAATTTTATTTTGATAAGTGTAGGTAAATGAAAAAGTATAAGGATTAAATTAATAGTGTAAAAAATACAATTCATTATCATTTTATTTTATTTGAATAAATACAACCGTATATAATATTTCGACCGTTATTTTCAAATCAATTTCAAATCACATAACATGACGTATGTAATAAAAACATTGTAGAAAATTTCTAGTCTATTATACAAAAAATAATTAAAAAAACTTTGTATTATAGATCCCTGATGCTTACCATACAAGGAGAAAATGTTTTGTATAGAGATTGAGTATGTATTTTTGACGATTGAATAAACTAGCGACAGCCCTACGTGGGCTACGTGTTTAGGCTATTATCGCTCGCTCGAGGCGCGAGTTGGCCTACTTATTTGATTCTACTATGGCGGTACCGTGCGCGTCTCAGTTCCAAAAGGTATTATAGATACCATTCTCATCGCGCGCGGATTATACTAATATCTATCACGTGACTATAGGTCTATCCCATGATTCCCATGAGAGGATGTTGTATGTTGCCATAATATTAAGGGTGCATCGCGCGTCCACTAGCGCCGCCAATCAAGTAAAAAACATTACAACGAAATAACTATGTTAAGGTGGTACCCTGAGCGAAAGTGGCGCCGCGGTGAATTATATTTAATATTATAATTCTAAATACACAATTTTATAAATGTTTATCTTGGAGATTTTAGGGCCCACAGTCACAGAATATATAATAGTACTAACGTCCACAGTCTAGTATTTTTAGACGGTATCGTTACATTCCCTCGTAGTCACTGCTAGAAGTAGATAGCAAAACTGCTAAAAGTGGCAGTTTTTGACACATTTGCTATTTACTTCTACGAATGACTACGAGGGCATGTAGTGATACCATCTAAAAATACTAGACAATAGGCCCTAAAATCTCCACGATAAACATTATTAAAATCTTTTTCTATTAATAACTTATTAAATAAAAACCTCTGAGGGCGCCACTTTCGGTCATACAACCGCCTTAATGTTAAAATTAAATTAATATCATTTCTACACACTCGGCAGGCAGGTTAGTGTCACACTTCGTGCGCAGGCCATAGATATAGTATATTAAAAAGGCGCATGCAGACTCATTTTTTCGAGAATGGCGGGATGTCACAAAATTTATCCCACTTGGTGGCGCTACCTGCTGCTGGATACCTTTGTACGGGCCATATACCCCCTTATTTTAAATTATTATCTTAAAATGGTTGAATAGTAGGTAATAATAATTATTATTAGGTCGTTGGATAGTAAATGAATTAAATATCAAATTGGAAATAAAGAAAACCAAAATGAGTTGGCAGAAAAATGTATATTAAGGAAATTCGCTTCCAACATCCAAAATTGATAGCAAAGCAAACACATAGAAAACAACAAAATGACAGGTCTACATCTACACTAGCACCAAGTTAGCGGTAGGTAGTGCGCTGGCTGGTGGGTTTGTGATTCAGCAAAATTATCCTGCCGGATGCTGTTTTATCAATGACCAACTGGTGACAGGGAGTTTACTGAATTCCATTGAATGAAGAATGAATCGATAGTATTATTAGTAGTATTGGTAAATACTTTTTCTTATCTGCGTATTACCTATACCTACCTAGTTAGTTTTTTTTCCTGCCTCCAATGAAATGAGGAGCTCGATGGCTTAGTTACCGCATTTGGCCTGCGCTTGCGTCTTTAAGAGCCATTATTTAATATGTATCATAATTAGAATGAAAGTGGCCACTTTTAGTTTAAAACTTATACTTAGAAGGAATGAAAAGTATGAAAGAGCTATGCAATAAAATATATTAGAAACACATTGTGTTTGGTTGTTGTGTGAAACTCCAATCCCAATCTCCAATTTGGTAACTTTTAGTTGGTAGGTATTTTTAATATTTTTTTATCTAATACTGATTAGTCCACCTTATATAGAACTGAGCTGGTAAACACATGGTACCTAATTCAGGATTCGACCATTTCGCTTTTGTACATATCTATATTCGTACTAAGTCTTATGTACCTACAGTAAAATGTACCTTTTGGACTTGACGGGTTTCTCCCAAACACCAGAGTTTATTTTATGATTCCTGCAATAAGGTGTACGTCACTTTATAAGGATATGTCTATGAGGATCTGACTGCATTTGCAGTCTTAATATCCACCAACCCATATTGGTAATTAATTGTATAAATAAAGAGACTTTTCACAGTACAACTGGTTTTATTCATAGCAAATATTAATTTTAGACAGATGACTGAAATAAAAAATAAAAAATCATATAAAATAATACATACTACTTATATGCCTCTTTTAACATTTACAAATTCAACTAGTGAAACTCTATAAAATATTTTGATCTGTATATAATTATATTTAGGTTATTTTAAAAAATCATACTTTTTAAAATCATTTAAGTCCATTTAAAAAATATAATTCTTAATTTAACATTGTTTAAAGAATAATACAGACAAAAGAGTTCGAGGCCCTGTCAATGTATTTTTTTAAAGCGATAACGAATTTCGTAATGTAATGTCATAAAGTACATTTTAAATAAAATATTAGCGCGAAATAACTGGTTCTACATTTTTTGTAATTAAATAGTTTTCCAATAATTATTCGCTTAATTTAACAAGTGCAATTTATTAAAAAATGGTCGTTACATAGATTCATGCCTACAATAAAGATTCATTTAGTTAATAAGCTTACAAAACCTAATTATTATAGGTAGTTGTGTTTTTATTTTTATTTTCTTCGTTAGACAGGTTAGAAATAGAAACTATAACTGGCTAAGCACAAAAGAAACAAAATATCTTATAATATTATGTTATAAAATATCTTTCAAAATATTATAATTACATAATAAGTAAATATCAGAATTCTTTATAAGTACCTAGGTATAACGTAATGTACCTACAGTCACTCTCGTTTAAAAATATGTAGGTACTTATAATACTTTTGAACTTTGTCACTTTGTTGTACTTAGTTGTTTTTTGTCATTGGTTTCTGTTAAAAAAAACATGGCTTTTAAAGTGACAAAGTTCCTGTACTGTGACTGTAGGTGTACTTAACTTTAAGTATTCGACTATTGTAGGCTTTGGTAGTAGGTACTAATATTTATTCTGTCTGTGCTGTATGCTTGCTTATGGTATTGTATAAATAGAAATAGTCCATGAGAACGTTCGTGGCACGCGAGGTTGTAAAACGCGTCAGTGACGTCAGCCATTAGGATTGCGCGTGCCATTGAAATGAGTCCGAGCCCGCCCATACTTGTACTATTATGTACTCTGTGCCATAAGGCCGTATGATGAAACTTCCTGGCAACGCCACAATCAAGTGCGTTTTTCTCTGAAACTATCAGAGGTACAATTTTTTGAGTCAGGGTACAATTAGGTACATTTTATGGTCTTTCATTTGAGGGTATTTAGAAATCTCTACGCCATGGTGGCGTTGCTGGGAAGTATCACACAATATGAGAGCGCGCAATATAGCTACTCCGTTGGCACATTTTACAACCTCGCGTGCCACGAACGTTATCGTGGACTATAAGTTATTCTTCCGTTCTTCAGATCTGAAAAATTACCACTAACATTTTTATAAATAGGTTTTCTTAAAATAGGTATTCCGGGTTTAACAAAGCTTAGCTTCGATTCAACTTAGGCCCGTATTTCACAGGAATCTATACAATTAAGCGTACAATTACATTACAATCACATATACCTACCTAGTATATACTACTGATAATTCAACTGACAAAGACCTTACAGCACATAATTCAGCACATAAATAATTACGTAAAATGCATAAAAATAATTACAATAATTGTTGTAAATAACTAGATATTACAAAATAGAATAAAATTCATTAAAATACTTAGTTTTTTTATTTGTACGTGGCATTATGCATAGTTTTTTGTAGTTGGAACGAATAGATGAAAGCCTATCGCAATTTCTTTAATTCTTTCTAGCTAATATTAAATTACTAGAATAACCGAAATTAGTGATTTAGGCAGCCTAGTACCTACTTAGATGTTGGAAGTACAATTATTTTAAGATAATTTAATTAATTTAACATTTATGAATAAATAGGTAACTAATCTTCCAAAATAATAGTTTTCCACAAATATTAAACTTTTATTGTAAATTAAAAAGTGAAAATATGTGTTATTGTGAGTAAGTAGGTAGGTATGTAACTAATTTTGTTTTGCATGGACGAAATATAAAAAGCGTAATTTGATTTATTAAGTAAACATTAACTTTTATTTCAATAATTCCTTTGAGCAAAGGAGTTAATTCGTTTTGCAAATTTAAGGTATCAATTTGTAGTTGCATGAGATTAACATTACACAGAAACATAAAATATTTTTTACACGTAAGCTAATATTAGTGAAGCAAGAAAATTTTATTTTCTGTACTTTCTTTTTAAAATATGTAAATAGATGATTTATGGTTAGGTTAAATTAGGTTATTCATTTGAAGGCACTGGGGGAACGTGTAATAGAATCATTTAATTAAATAAATAGGTGTTTCTATAGAAAATTATGTACGTAGGTACCTATAACTTTTAAATTCTAACAATATTCTGCCAAAAGAATTTATTTATTTTTTTATATTATTTTAAACTCTTTATTGTAGGTATCAGTGTGTGGAAGTCCGGCATACTTTTCTAATATTTAAGTTTAAACTTATTGAACCAGATACGATTTCTAAAGTGACTTGTGTCATCGGAAATTATAGGTAATGTATTAATTTACTTATATTGGTCTAAAAATAATATTAATTGTAATAATCTTTAGATTTATATGATATTTTTTAAATCTCGGCGTGTAGACGGACTTCCCAAGCAGTTTGAGGTAAGTCCGTCTAGTACCAATATAACCATAACTAGTGTGGCTATATGAATGAAAACAGTTTCTAGCAGTGACGCAAAACAGGCGTTGAAATATGTGTTTTATTTCATTGTGCTTACGGTTTAGATTTCAATGATAATTCATTTTATTTTATTTTAAGGCAAGTCTTAACTTTGGTGACAGTGGTTGCAAACATTTTCAACAAAATTATAACAATTTTTTTTTCCGTAAAATTAAATACTAAGTAAAAACATAAATCTTTATTTCAAATTGAACATTATAAGGAGTGACTGCAAAAATAACAATTACCTTCCCTCATTATCATTTAAGAGGTCATAAATTTTTCAACCATATTTTTTGCATAACTATCAAATTTATTTAGTATTTAAATATGTCAACCTAGTTGTATTTTTTGTATAAGTATTTATCCCCTGTGTTTTGAGCTATAAAACAAAAAATTGACAGACAGACAAAAGTGACACAATATATATATATGTGCAGCTGAAAAGGTTGACAATATCTGCAATCAAGGCAAGACCGGCATATGACGGACTTTCCTTAAGCATGCTAGACGGACTTCCCAACTATTTACATTTTAAGGTTAGTATATTTTGTGCATGTAATAATTATGAAATTCAAGCGATATTAATAAATTCATCACCAGAAATAGGTACCTATATGGATCACTAAATGACTTACGTAATCACAGAAACTCCAAAAACTCTATTGATTTTCTATTTTTTTTATTTTTTTTCGAAGAGACGTTACACTCCAACTTCAAGTACTTAACGCGAAAAAAAACTGATGACCGATTTCTTTCAACCTAATGATGTTAGCGACATCTATGTTTCTCAGTTCAAACTAGCTCCGTAATACTTTTTTAACGACCGCGGCTTAAGAACCTAGTCCTTCAAAAATGGAAGTTATGGCACAGAATATATAATAGTACTAACGTGTTATGGCCTCTAGATGGACTTGCCTCCCAGACGGACTTTCACACATTGACCTTACTATAATAAAATGATGTACAAGAGCCGGACTTAATGCTAAAAGCATTCTCTCCTAGCAACCCTTAGGGAACAGATAGCCACGAATGCGGTACATTTAATAGTGTAGGTATAATAATATACATTCAGTATAATAAATACAAACATATATAATACATAAAAACTTCTACAATAATATACTCAATACAACAAATCAAAATAATCATACAATAAAAGGAAAAGCAAAATTATAATGATGATTTTCACATTATGCTCATTATAAGCTTTCTAAAAGATAAGCGCGAACGTTTCTTTTAAAGAAGAACTTGCTGGGTAATCTCCTGATAGCTTCAGGAAGACCGTTCCAGAGACGCAAAGCGTGCGGAGTGAAAGATTCGGACATAAAGGTACCCGGAACGAAACAGAGGAGTGCGGCTAAGAACCAGACCAGACCCCCTAGCCTAGCACTTTTTTAATTTTATGATTTTTTCACCGGACCCTTACCAACAAAAAAAAACCTTTTTAACTTAGTATAAAAGTGTCCGAAATGTCAGTGAAAAATTATAAAATTTAAAAGCGTCATTTCGGACAGTCTCCGAAATTATTTTGTCCTAATTTTTTGATAGTGAAGTGCCTACCTACTCACATAATTTTTTGTGCGTGTTGGGTTGGTCGAGTGGTAAATACAAATACTTACATAATAATAGCACAGTTTTACAATTTGTAAAACTGTACACAATTGTGTACAGTGTGTGTGTGTGTGTGTTACAATTTGTAAAACTGTGGTAAGTAATATTAAATACGAGACGGGCAGACGGCAGAATATTCACTATGATTCAGTGATCTTAATCATATTCATTCTATTCAACATGATGTTTGATAATACCTGTAGATTTAAAAAAGGTACATAATTATCCTTCCTTATATTCTAGATATGGCAATTGTACCTACCTACATATACCTCCATGAATAATCATGACCAGACCAATCCCGAAAATAAGTGACAGCCCTAAACTAAAATATTATATTGGGCATAAGGACCTGTCGTTTCTGATATATTCCTTTTCCAGTCGTGTTATGTTACGGTAACGTTTTATGTACTTACCTTAATATAATTATTATTTAAATATTATAAACAACCGTGGCTGAGGAACAAACAGATGATATAATTTAAATAACTAACATATAAAATACCTTTCGGAATTAGAATTTGGAGCCTACCTATGTCTCAATTTTTGTGTTTTAGTAACAAAAACTTTAACAAAAATTTATACAATTGAAGCACCGCTGAGACACGAATGGTTTGAAATCCTTTATTAGTAAAATGGTTTCCTCCTAAAACATTTTCAACGATATGTCAAGTAGGTACATTTTCGACTGTGTAATACGATACTAACCTTTTACATTTCCTTTTAAATAAACCAAAATTATATTTCATTTAAGTACTCCAAATATAATAGGAATAGCAAAATAATTAAAGTACTTAGCTAACAATGACGGCATACTTTGGCAAATAACTTTGTACTTTCTAAATACAATTTTGTATATTTGAATTAAAAATATATTTTAATTAACTTTTAAATGGGAAGAACAACATTCATTACATTTAGGTATATAAATATATTCATTTCATTAAATATATTATCTTTCACGATATTTATGTAAGTATTAAATTTTGCCAAATGTTAAAAAGACAAAAACCAAATCGCTACTTCAACACCGACATAAACATTTAATTGTAAATATAATAATAATACAAAATATCTACATTTTACACACTTAAGCACATTAAATATTAAAATCCATAAACTTCTATTTATTGATGAATAAAATCCAATAAAAAAATAATATTATAATGTGCTTAACTGTATCTAACGCTAAAACGTCTATTTATTATAATTTAAAATACACAGTCATCTAACTTTTGAAAAGGTGTTGACACATTATGTTAATTGTTTTATAGTTTATCAAATCTAATATTTTAACATTTATTACCTACTCCATCATTGTGCATATTTTTTATTTCTAACAATATCGCTAAGGATCGTTCATTAATCACATGAGCTGTAGTATTAATATCTAATCTATGACGTAAGGTTCAAATTTCAATCACGACATATCAGAAGGGGGAGGGAGGTTGTAGTGAGATATCACGTGTATTTAATTTTTCGTTGAACGCGCGATTTTAAACCGAAATAACCTGCAGGGTTAAAAAAATTTGCTCAAAAACATCACGTGATTGATGAACGACATAAGCGACAGTCAAATAAATGTTGTTAAATATTAGACAGGTATTTTTCTAGGGTTAAATGCACTGTTTATGGAATAAAAAAACGCTTACGTGTAACAAAGATCTAGTTAATTTTTAATCGTATTGAAATGTCAAAATTTCGTTAAAATCTTCTATCACCGTTAAAATTTATTTAAGTAAAAGGAGAATAAACACAAACGTTCATAATAATTATCTGACCTAAATATTTTTTCCTCAAATACATTTACTCTACTGATAGGTCTGATTAACATTAGTGCCTTTATTACGCCAATTTGAAATGTTCTAGTGTAAAAGTGTCACTTTTGTACATTTACCACGATATGCCAAATGACCTGTTTCATGGTGTTTGGTATATAAAGTTATAATATTCCCCAAATCATGCTTAGGTATATTATTATGAAGTACCTACCTACACTGAAGTAATAAATAGTGTAGGTACTAGTACTTCAATCGTTTATTATAGTTTAAAAAATTTGACTCTTATTTGTTCTCTATTAAGGTTTGAACTTGGAGCACGAGATCCCTCGCCAAAGATAAAACAGCTGATGCGTCGTGACGTTCGGCCATTTCTGAAATACGCAGTTGACAAAATTTTACAGAAGAAGAAAAGGAATTTAGAGACGCAGAAAAGGATTAGCCACAAGAATCTTATATTAATATTCTATTACACATTAGCCGTAATGCCACAGAATAACTAATAGTACGTAATGCGTACGACAGAGTATGGACTAAGAGCTAGCCCCGGAAATAAGTAGGTGGACAATTTACAGAGTGACGAAATCCCTCTTATTAGTTTGAAATAAGTACTATCATTATTAACAGATCCGGGCATTACCTTCAATCGCTTTTCAGCCCCTTTGTTGCTCAACCACTCCCACCCCCACCACTGAAAATCTGCGAGGTGCCCGGATCTATAGTACCTATAGGTAACTAACTAGAGGGGTTTCGTCGCTCTATAAATTGTCCATCTATTTCCTGCTCTTAGTAATCACACCCATCACAGTTCACAGTAGGTGTAATAAAAGGTGACTAAGCCTGTGCATATTGATTGGAAAGACCATTCCTTACATCCCCCCCCTTCTTACGCCTATGCTCACCGTTGAAGAACTTGATGATGTCCGTGAAGTCCATGGTGTTGGCGAGGATTACGTCGCGGTAGGTCTCGAGCAGCGCCAGCGCGATGAACAGCACCATGTGCTCCGACGCCACGTGGCGCGCCGCCCAGATCAGCTCCCACGCCGCGAACACCTGCCCACGTTCATACAGGGTGTTAAGAAACAACCCGCAATGCCGCATTATGGTAGATGGCAGTGACGAAGGGTCCATACAAGCCGATTCCCATCGGCTTACCTTTAGAAATCTCACCCCACCGATCCACTGTGCAGATCATAACATTTATACACCGTTAATTTTTAACTTATATCTTAAAATGAAATGAGGATTTCAGACCACGTGAATGAACAACTTTTACTATGGGTGGGGCCAACGAAATCGAGATTTCGTAGTAGTCCCCTACCAATTCCGGGCTGTCAACAATTACCCTCAGCACAGCATTAGGGCTCCGTCTGAGACGGTTCACAAGTAATCCAGATTTTTTGCGCATCATTGCACAAAAATTATCAAGTCTTGCATCAGCAAACATGCCTGAATTTAAGATAAGTCCACAGTGTCGCAAGTAAAAGATCCACATGGGTGGATTAAGATATGAAGAAACAACTCACGTCTTGGTAAAGAAGTTCCCGCTTGAAATCGAGCAGGAACCAGCGGTAGCAGAAATAGAAGTGCGTGTAGTCCCCGTGCGCGTGCATCAGCTCGTACAACTCGCAGTCCAGGATTTGAATGAGCGATCTGAAAGTATTTATTGATGTTAATCTTTAAAATACCCACCATCATAAATGAAAACCAACTCGTCCAACCTAACATGATGCCCAAAACAAGTCAGAAAAAGCTAAGAAAAAGAAGAATAAATCTAAAGCAAATAACATAATTTCATGGTTGTATGTTTCTGACCCCCCTTACCCAAATGGCCAACATTCTATGCGTTTGAACGCTACGCTTACTATCAAAGCTTTAGAATATGCAGTAAACTATAAAGTAACATGCTGTTTGTCAATTCTATAAATTACATCAAATTAAGTCTGTGACTTACATAAGTTTGGGATTTGTGATTTATATTTCTACTGCTCATTATTTAAGCTTTAAAAGTAAGCGTAGCGTTTAAACGTATAGAATATTGGCTATTTGATTAGGGGGTCTGTCTGTGGTGTGTAGGATGATGGCTCATTGACCATTTCCATATTGCTCGTCAGTATGTTTCTTATAGATTTTTTACCCGACTGCGGGTTATGTTTTTCGCGCGTATCTTGTAAGTATGTTTGTATGTTTGTATGTATGTATGTATGTATGTATGTTTGTATGTAATATTCTTTATTACCTCATATCTCTCAAACGGCTGAACGGATTTCTATGATTAAGATATCGTTAGATTGGTCTTTTCAACCCAAGTGTTCTTAAGAAGGTGGCGTTATAAAAAAACCAACATGGCGGCTGTACGGTGCTATTATACATAGTGTAAAAAAAATTTTTTTTTTAGAATACTGCAATATGGGTGTCAAATTAAAGGGCTTATTATAAGGATTTCAAAAAGATATATCATGACCGTTATATATAATAACTAAAAAGAGATAAATAAAAAAATAAATTAAAAGCATTAAAAAACCCGCCTGCATAAAAAGACAAGTCGACTGAAAAGATGGAAACAAGATTAAATAAATATTAAAGGCAACATGTCATAATAACATGCAGTCGGAGGCATATAATTCAATCATTCATAATGTCACTTTCTTTATGCATGCCTCCGACTGCATGTTATTATGACATGTTGCCTTTAATATTTATTTAATCTTGTTTCCATCTTTTCAGTCGACTTGTCTTTTTATGCAGGCGGGTTTTTTAATGCTTTTAATTTATTTTTTTTGTAAAATTGGTATGCTGTTCTGCCCCTTCAGGCCCCTTGCTTCTTCTACTGAAATTTCTACATTATCTAAAGTTTCAGCTTTCGATACGTACCTCATATCAGCGAAATGCGCATCCATTGCCTGCCCAGATGGGAAGTTATCCGTAGCTTTGTCCATTAATCGCGCGAATAGTGCGTGTGCAACGGCCTCTTCTCGCATCATCACTAGCAAGGGCGCTGCGAGATCGCACATGCCCTGCATGTAGCCCGTTTCTAAGTGTTCCCAGACGTAACTGTGAAAAACAAACAATACAAAAACTGGCTAAGTGAGAGAAGGGTTCCGTACCAAAAAACGGGGAAAATATCACGTTTGTTGTATGGGAACCCCACTTAAATACTTATTTATTTTATTCTGTTTTTATTAGTTGTTTTTATAGCGGCAACAGAAATACATCATCTGTGACTGTCTAGATATCATGGTTCATGAGATACAAGTATCTAGTATAGACTTCTGTCAAGTATTGTGCATAATGTTTATGAAGAGGTTAATATCAGAACATATACTTTACCACAGACCAAGGATTATTCAAGGACATGGTCCAAGACTACCTAATGAGGATGGGTAATTGTTGAATTTTTAGAAATTAAAACAAAAGAAACTGGAAGGGCTTACTTTTGAAGTGTTTGTAGGATGGCGTTATGTATATAAGTGGTACTTATGGTAAGGGTTCTACACTAAACTTACGTGCACATAATATTCCTGAGTTTGTCGAGGTTTTCGTCTGTGAAGAACGGGTAGTTTCTGTCGCACCGCTGCACATCCTTTTCAATGCGATGCAAGTTTAGGGCGAAACTCTCCACCAGTTCGTTCTAAACAAACAAGAAATAAATAACAACCAATCGACAACATCTATGGAAATTGGAAATTAGATGTACGAATAAGTGATGTCGGCTCTGAATGTTCTATTTGTGTGACATTTCGGGATACTTATTACAATGATGAATCGATAAAGTACGGGAATAAAGAAATTTAAACAACAGTATCACAGTCATGCATGAGATGAGTCATCACAAAAGCTTGAGACCGTTTTTATGCCTCTCCTACATAATAATAGTATGGAATAGCACCTCGTAGTATAGAAAATATTATTTTTTTTTATTTATTTTATTTAACCATTTATTTCAGGCTACTAGGCCCATACAATTATATGGAGAACCTATACATCTCGCTAACGGAGTTCACTCAGCGACTCAGCATATACATATACAACTTTCTACCATCATCGGTTGGACAGCCTGGAGGAAGATCTTCCCTTTGGCCTTCCTATCAGTGGCTACCTACCTCACTCCTTTCAAACCTCTTCCATTCCCACAGCTTTACCATATATGGATTGTTAAACTGTGTCCATACCATCATCATCATCATCAGCCGCACGACACCCACTGCTGGGTATAGGCCTCCCCTAAGGATCTCCACGACGATCGGTCCCGCGCTGTCCGCATCCAGTGGCTTCCCGCGACCTCCACCAGATCGTCGGTCCACCTTGTCGGGGGCCTACCCACGGAGCGTCGTCCGTCCCACGTCCCGCGTCCACTGTCACGCCCCGTGTACCCCACTACAATTCCTACAAAGCACACAACAAAGAAGTGGGTTGAAGCGTACCTGGAAGGCGGTACCTAAGTTATAGAGTTATGTTACCGAGTAGACGCCGCCGTTGGAGCTGGCGGGCGAGCAGCAGTTGGAGCGTGCGTCGGCGCGCGCGTCGGCGCCCGCGGCCGGCTCCAGCGTGTCGAACGACGCGCCCGCCGACACCGACTCCTCGCGCACCACGCCCAGCGGGCTGCGGGATGGGCTCACGTTCGCTGGACAATACATAATAGCGTAATTATTACTATAACAGTGGGATAACTATGCCGTGTTGGCAGGGCAACGACGGCGTGGGGTGTGGGGGAGGGTGACGGACGTCCCCCGCCGCTACCGCCAGGCAAGACGTACCTAAGTTTACCCCACTAAGCGTATACAGGGTTATTTGTAAAACACCAACAACCTCGCAGGAGTAGATTACTAACATCATAAACAACAACATTTGTTCTACGACTTTTCCGAAAACAGCTAAAAAAAAATATTTTCATACAAAACTCGATCAGCTGTTCGGGCATAAGTATGTATGGAGTTGAATATATTTTGTCTGTTTTCCGGAAAAGTCATAGAACGTACCTAGTGATTTACTCCTGCTAGGAAGTTGGTGTTTTACAAATAACCCTGTAGATAACATTGCTACACTATACCATTATCATCATCATCATCAACTATTTTAATGTCCTCAGTGCTCCAGCAAAGGCTTATCTCATTAATGAATAAGGAGGATAAACCATAACTAACCCATCTACGCGAGCCCAATAAGGATTGGTGTGTGTTAGCCACTGCACATGCAGCTGGGACCAACAGCTTTAATGTGCCTTCCGAGTTCAAGATAATGAGTTTTTAGTCATCCACCTGATGTCCTAAACTCCTAACCCTAGCGATAGTTACCGCAACTGCACGCCGAAAACGCTAGGCCACTGCATTATCGATCAAATTCTTCTTTCCAATCGCAAAGACTCGAATACTGAGGTCGAGGATTTCCTTATGGGTAAAAACACCATTAAGGCCGTAACCACAGAATATACCTATTGCCATAACGTGCCTAATCTAACACATGAGTCCAACGCAGATTGAAAGATTTCATTGTATTATGTATTACCTAGTGTACTAATTGTCTTCTAGGTTCTAAATCCACGGAGAATATTGAAATAATAAAGTTGAACTTTACGAAATGTTTTAACATCCAAAGAAAATATAAGTTCTATCTTTACCTGTTGTTCCTCCAGATACTGGAGAACCAGAAGCAGCTAAATCCACCGACGGGTTTGTTATTATAACACTGGTGTGCTGCTGTTGCGATGTTTGTTCGGGTAGGCTTTCATCTATCGACGACCTTAATTCGTTGCCGTTAAGATTCATATTCGCACTATCCACACTACACAACAAGCCTCGTCCTTCGCCCTTCTGCACGATACCTTCAGCTAACCTTTTAATTTCTGCTATACTTTCTCGTCTCATATCTGGATTCTCTATAATACTCTTAATGTGTACTTCTTCATCGTCTTCTAAGTCTTTAAGACTGTCTATATCTAAATCCCTACTATCACCCGTCTCAGTCTCTCCGTTTACTTTCGTGGCATCTTTCTCTTTCCCTTCCGAATCTAATTCGATGTTATCGACTTCATCTATGCTCGGAGCTCTCGAAAGCACTGGTTTTGATTCCTGCCTCCTCTGTTCGATTTCGCTCGGTTCTGGCGAAACTATCGGTGGATTGTCGGATATAACACTACAGTCGTCTTCAAACACCTAGAAACAATAAAGAGTAGTTAGGATAACACTTTTCATATAAATGCCAATAGGTATCAAGTCAACTGAAGTCTGAAAGGGACACCAACTTATTGTCGAAATAATTCATAACGTGCTATCAAGTTAAAGTGAAAGCCATTTTGGTGCCGGGTGAATCCACGGGCGTTTTGAACGCCGTCATTCTCCTCGACATCCTACTTAATATTATAAGTTTGTGGGTTTGGATGTTAGTTCCTCAATCACGCAAAAACAGCTGAACAGATTTGGATGAAATTTGATACAGAGATAGTTTATAGCCTGGATTAATACATAAGTATATTTTTAATCCCGGTCAAAGGTTCTCCTGGGTTTTTCCGACGCGGGCGGAAGCTAGTATTTTCATAATTTAGAGCAAGAAAATTTTGACCCCGTGTGACGTGACGAGAATAGGTTCCAGACGGGTAGCGTTTAGCAGCATTTATAAGTTTTTTTTTCATTTTATCATGACAATTCACCCTGTCTCTAAGTTAGCGGCCGGAATGCCACGATTGCCACCACGGGAGGCCGGCCCTCTCTGTACGATCTCGCAGGCCGGGGCCTGTGGATATGAAGGGTTAGTGGTTACCTCAGGCTCGTTGTCAGCGGGCGCGGGGTGCGCGGGGGGGCGCGCCAGGCGCGCTATAGAGGCGGCGGTGGCCTCGCGGTCGCGCTGGCGCACGATGGCCTCCACGCACAGCCACTCAGACATCGTCGTCTCGTACTGCCGCCGGCACATAGTGTCTAGTTCTGACCGCTCCTCGGCTGTTGAACCGAACCTACGAAAACGATTTATATGTTTAAACAATGCCAGACGCTGAGAAGAATAATCACCTCTGAAAGTTTGCAGTCTCGTTTGCCGTATCAAGATAACCTAGGGCAAAAGAATAAATAAGGGCCCTATTTCTTTCATTCAAACAGAATAGCTTTGCTAATACCAGAAACCTTTAAATCGCTTCTGTGGTCTAGTGATGCCCACCCATGTAAGACGCAGCGGTCACAGGTTCGATTCCCAGAGGGGGTGCAATTTGTACGCGGTTTGTACAGATAGACCCTCCTCCTAATGGATGGATATGAAGAATATGAAATTGAGTAAGTACTCACTCGTAATACCCGAGCAGGTAGGGCCACACCTCGCGGCGGATCTCGTGCTGCACGCCGCGGTAGTACACCTGGCGGTACACCTCGTCGCGGTCCGCTACCGCGCCGCGCGAGTCCGTCATTGAGCGCCATAGCTCTTCTGTTAGTCCATTATCTGTACCTTCTGCAATGGAAAATATAGATGAAGCCTGATTTACACGATGACAATGGACTGGAAGTTTGCTACACAATACGTCTTTTTACAGGCCCAACAGCAGGCTTTCCCTGCAGCAAACTGACTTACTGCTGATCACCTGATCCGTGACTGCGTCCTCCAAATCACTGATGGGCCAGTTAGGTACTTTCATTGCATCGCAATAAACCAGACTTGAGTTCAGTTCAAAGTCATGTAATAACAGATGATAGTGGGCATAAATCATCTTGATAAGGTCTAATCTATTGAGACTGAACTGATACTAACCTCTAGGGACAATGTTAGCATGGACGAGCCCACTCAAGTGCGTTCTCACGGTAGACAAGTGGCGGCAGTATGCGAGCCAGCCGTAGAACGCCCGCGATATGATCTGTCGACGCATTGTGCTGCACACCAGCTCGATGGATGCAGGCTAGAACAAACACAGCGCATTATAGGCCCTCCCTCGCCACATGCACAGGACCGGTCTGTAGGATCCTCAGTCCTGAGGAGGCCCGCGGAGGTCGCGCCTCTACCTACACACGTAGAAATTTGTCCAAAAGGCTGCAGGAGGCCACGCCTCTCCGTGCGATCCTGGCTGGGCCTGTGCATGTAGAAGGTCCATTTGGTTTAAATGTTCTACTTATCTCACGAAATTCGTCGTCGACGCTCTTATCTTCGTGAGACAGAACAACTATACCTTACCTTTAAGGTAAGTATAAGAACTTGCTACTGATGTGATCCTGGGCCACTTCTCAAGCCAAGAAGTAGGATTTCAAAAACATGGTGCATGATTGACGTCACGCGTTCTAGCAACAAATGTTAAATAGACTTACTTCCTCAACAAGTTGTGGTAGAGGCAATGTCTGCTAAATGTACTTAATTATGTCACAGCAAAAGACGGACAGTCCACAGACATAGCAAAAGAGTCAGATGTCGTGGCAGATGTAGAAGCTAGCGACTTTATGAACTAACAAGTGATGTATTCATAGACTTACTTCCTCAACGGGTGGTAGCGGAGGCAGCACTTGCTGAGGAGCTCCGTTGTGTCCGGCTGAAGGCGGACAGTCCACAGACATGGTGGAGGAGTCGGACGACGTTGTGGAGGTGGAAGCCAGCGGCCGGCGCGGCGTCCGAGGGGGCGATGACACTGCGCGCTCTAGCAGGGAGTGTCGCATCGCTGTCAAACAATAAAGCATTAAACAGTCTGCGTATGAAACAGAAAACAATACAATGCCCTCCTCGCCATAATTTTCTCGAAGAATGAGCAAACCAGATCCAGAATAACCTCAGCTGAGTCAGCCGCGAGCAGTAGGCTAATGTAAAGTGTTGGCGCGGAGTGAGACCCCCTGCCCAAACACTACATTCAAATATGGTACCTTCTCTATCGGTGATGGCGTTGTTGACGATCCTGAACACGTAGTCTCCGGCGGCCTCCTCCCACTCCGCCTCCTCGGCCTCGCCGCTCTCGCACAGGCTCGGCATCGGTCGGCGGCGAATCTTGCCTCGCCCAAACACCTATATCAAAACAAAACCGATAAGCAACAACAACGTGTTACAAAATATTTCCAATATTAATTTTTGTATGAAATAAATTTATTATTATTTTTCGCGATTACAGAGTTGGTCTCATAGTAAAAGTTGTTCAGTTTGATCGTTCCTATCTACCAAATTCGGCATTAGGGGTATTTTTGTAACACGTAGTATAAGGTGGAACCAAATGAAACAGGTGATAGTGTTTCTAAAACTGAACAACATTCTCCAAGTTACATAAGTCAATCATTCTCCCATACAAAATATATTGGTGAGCAAGAAGACCGACTTTCTATGGAAAGACAAAAAAAAAATTTTTTTTCTCTTCGTTCCTTGGAGAAATTGTGTCAGTATCATTACATAATTATTTGGTTGTGTGATAGAATACTTTTGTACACTGACACACTTTTTATCATATGGTACACAAGGGTTGCATTTTAACACGAGTTGACAAAACAGTTAAAGAATCAAAACAGAGATAATATGTGCATTAAGTCTTTAATGCATTAAACTATAATGAGACTGAATTACTGTTGTCCATTGTCGAGTAATTCCCAGTTATTATTGTAAACATTTTTTCTTTACTTTTAAAAATACTCATATGAATTGTACACTCACTCACACCCTCTCAACACACACTCACATACATCTACACACTTACTCACCGAGAGGGCTAACACTATACAAAAGTTTTTTATTTTTTACATATTATAAATTAAGGTATTTCATACTTTCTCTGTAATTGTTGTAGATTATACATTCCCTGGGGTGAGACCTGGTGACCCGTACCACAGGTTTTTTTCAAACTTTTATCGGTGCGCCAGATCTCATACTAAACTTAAGACAAAGTAGTATGTATATTATGTAATTACATACCTTAGTATGAGATAAATAAATCCATTTTTACTTTTTACTTTACTTTAATCATCATAATGTTAAAAATAGATGATAAAAACACTTACTTTTCCAGTCCCTCGTTGAGACCACAGAGGAGGGTCCAATTGACCATGTGGTAACAATCCTGTCTCTAAGTTACTCAAAAAGGAGAGTAAGTGACCTCCTGGAACAAAACAACGACTATGTCATTATCATTACATTACCATCGTTAGCTGCATGACGTCTACTGGTTTCTATTTCTGACACAGAACACGATTCCTTGTGAGTTCTTGTTCTGTGGGCACCAGTCCCTCACAAATATAGAAACCCTCCATGTGTAACTAATAGAGTCACTAGACTTCAGTTCTATTAATTGTGATGGGAAAAAAACTCTCCCAAGATTTTTCAGGAGATCGATTCTGCACTGCCCGTATCCAGCTGCTTTCGGCGATCTTCGCAATTTTAACTAGTCGTTCGATGGCGTTTGTGGCCAGTGATGAAATCGACAGTTATTTGCTTGGGTCGATCATCGAATAAGTGACAAAAAACTATTATTTCAAGATCCTTCGTGCTTTGAAAACCTCATAAAGCCTTGGTCCCTGCTAAATTATCAATTAATCTACAATAAGCCGCATGATGATTGACCCTCCCTTATCATCCTTTTGAAAGGCTTATGAATTGGATGGGAAACATCTTATTTATTCATTATCTGGTCATACATATTCATAAGAAATAAAAAAAATTGAAGCTTCGATCAAAACTATCCGGCAAAACGGCACCTCGAAATAACGTCCCAATGGGGATAGCAACGCAAAGCTAATCGCAGATGGCACCAGCGGCGATCCAGCCGCTATCAATACTTTTGATTGGTTAAAAAATGATAGAAATGTTGACATTTGAAACAACCAATCAAAATATTTTAGTACAAACGCTTGTGGCGCCATTAGTTCCTCAGTTTGCATCACCATTGGGATTTGGGGATTCCAATTTCAAAATTTCGAATCGCTTTTTGGTGCCACATTTGCGTGCGTGCGTGAAGCGATATGTAAGATATTCTCGATCGAAGGTTTGAAGAGGTACCTTTTGGGAACTGTATGGGCGGCCTCTGGACCCCGTCCTGGCCCACCAGGATGAGGGCGTCGCCGGCCAGCGAGCGGTGCACGTGCACGTACACCACCTCCCACAAGCACACCTGCAGCGACATCGCCCAGTATACGCTGCACAGTTTACAAAAGGACATAGATAACCTTGGGTTGGCAATCGTACAAATCATATTTTTCAACAAACATCAATTTTAATAATATACACGCTAAAATTTACGAATAATAGTTGGAAATTCGAGCCAAACGTGAATTACATTATAGGTACACGCTGAAATGGTTATTTTCCCGCAGTGGGGTGGTTCCACTCATGATTACAAGCAACTTTTACTATGGGGCCAACTTTGATATCGCGAAAAAAAACAACTATCTCATACGTTAAAATCGAGTAGGTTTAGCCTTTTTTTTTCGCGATATCGGAGTTGGCCACATAGTAAAAGTTGCTTGTAATCATGAGTGGAACCACCCCTCTGCGAGAAAACAACCATTAAAACTTCAGCGTGTTACCTATAATGTACAATGTATACATAGTTCACGTTTGGCTCGAATTCCCAAATGCGATAACTACAGTGGAAACAGGACGTGTTCTAAGAAAAGATAACCGTTTATTAAATCAGTATTAATGATCAAGTAGGTACTACCTATACAAAAAAAAAGGAAAATTAAAAGAGAAAACATAAACTTCATTAAGAAAAGAACCAAATAAAAAACAACTGAAAAATAACCAAAAAAAAACATACCAATCAATACAAAGGGGTCCTCTACAAAGCCGCCTGTAGACAGTGCATGGGGCGGTGCTGCACAGAACACAGGTGTTTTGGCAGGCGGACGCATGCACTAGGTGGCAGCGCACCGAACTATACACGCAGACGACACAAGCATGCGCACTGTTACATCTAATTACATTATTAAGGACCTGTGCTACACTGAACACAGGTGTTTTGGCAGGTAGACGTATGCATTAGGTGGTCGTGCATAGTACATGAGCGCACCGAACTACGCACGCAGACGACACATGCATGCGCACTGTTACATCTAATTACATTGCACTGGACACAGGTATTTTGGCGTGTAAACACATGCACTAGGTGGCTGGCTGCAACGCATGAGCGCACCGAACTACACACGTAAACGACATAAGCATGCGCACTGTTACATCGAATACTGGTAATAAGTGTAAGGAAGGACTTGTGCTTTCCTAAGACAGTTTGACGCTTTATTCACTTCTCAGTTTGACGCTTGCACAGGTAGCAGCGCACCTAACTACACACGCAGATGACACAAACATTGGCATTGTTAAGTAAGTACATTTAATACAGGTAATAAGCGTAAGGAAAGAACTGTGCTACACTGAACACAGGTGTTTTGACAGATTGACGCATGAACTAGGTGGTCTAAGCGATTCCTTCAGAAACTTTTTCAGGGTGCTTAGGGTAGAGAGTGAACATACTAAAAGTCCCCTGTCTAGGAGGTAAGCTGGAGTGGGGGGGATGCAAATAAAAAAAACTTAATTACTAATTGATTCTAGCAACCGAAATCAAGTTAATGACTATATCTAATGATTCTAATGACTAATCAATAACGGCTGTTAGACTGATTAAAGGCATTATTATAAATGTGTTACCCCTTGTCGATGCCCTCGCTCTCCGCGTAGCCGTTCATGAGCTGGTTGGGGGTCCACTTGATGACGAGTCCGGCCGCCGTGTGGTGCAGACTCAGGTACCCGGCCATCGGCTCCTCCACATCTTTCTGGAGTTTTTTTAATTTCAATACCAAAAGCGCTACGAAGTGATTATCTTATTTCACTAGTGGTTTTGTAGAGCTGTAGACCTCGCGTTTGTAACATTTTTCAGTCACACAGACTATACACATACACATGCTTAATGATGGATTGATTTGAGAGACCAATGGTAGCAGTCTCTTTGGAATTCCTCTTTTAGATGTATTCTATGCTTTTAGTAATATTTAATTTTCTTATAAATTTTATTATACCTGTGGAGGTATGTCTAGTTAGGATCGAGTAGCACAAAGTGATGCGTATAGTATCTGAAAAATCTAGATTAGGTAACTACTAGATTTATCTCCAGATTACATAGATTTTTTAATTGGTGGGGCATAACTTCCTCCCCCTTTGGGTGGGGGGCTAGTTATAGTACACAATAGATTTTAATCTTAAAACAGCCGTGGTTGAGAGCCTTGGGTTGGGGTGTTGAGTCACACTGCTCACAAAATTTCACGAGAATTTGTTGACAAATGCGACCGCGCGTTGGTAGAAAAATTTTTTGCCCAAACTAAAGCGGAGACGCTTCGCTCACGCCTCACGCTCGCTCGGTCAAAAACAAATAATAAGGCTTTTTACAGACTTTGCAAGGACAGATAACTTAAAAATGAGGTAGGTAGGTTTATAATGTAATCACGCTATCGATATGCTATTTATGTAAAAATAGTTAGTTATAAAGTAGAAACCACGCCTTTATTTTGAAAGGCTTTTTGAATCACGGCACCTTAGATGCTCTAGGCACGGTACGGATGAAAAAAATCCAATCAAATATACATAATTGTATAAGTAAAGATTGGTTTAATTTGCTGGTTGAAAAGAAAAAGAAAGAAAAAAAATATGAATGCTTGGCACCTTACCGGTTGGACCCTGACGTTGTTTTTGCCGTACAAGAGTGTCGCCGTAGAGTTTTGATGTAAGCTCTCCACGTAGTCTTTGGCAGTAGAGCCCACTGATTTTCCACCACCTGCAATCAACAGCATTTTGCTATAAGTAAATAACATAAAGTAGGTATATCTTTAATGCCCGAATAGACCTTAAATTCGCCACACGGCTAATTGAAGTGTATAGCTATATCTGGATCATCGCTTTGTATGGCAGTGAAACTTGGACCAAGACGCAACGTGATCGAGAAAGGCTGGATGCCTTCAAAATGTGGTGTAGGAAAATTGCTGGACAGAGAAAAGGATCAACGAAGAGGTGTTTTGGGAATGGCTGGATATGAGAGAACTTTGTTGAAGACGCTAGAAATCAGAAGAGAATAGATGTTGGAACATTTGATACGACACGACAGTTTCATCGGATCCATTATTGAAGGGAAAATGGAAGGCAAGAGGAAGATGGGGGAGGCCTCGAAGAATCTATATGAAGCAAATAAGGGAGACGATAGGTCGTGTCGTGTTAAGAAATCAAGAAGATAGCAATGTGAAGGGAGTGGAAAAGACTTCACTGACAAGAGCTGCATACTTTTCGTGCGTCGCAATATTAACTTATATACAAAACATAGTGATTGGCACAATCGGAATACCAGAAATAAAGACAAACTTGTAATGCCTCAGTATAGATTAGAAAAAGTCCGTGGTTCTTTCATAGGTCTTGGTATAAAGTTTTATAATAAAATTCCAAGTAATATTTTGGATTTACCATTTGAAAACTTTAAAGGATCATTCACACAGCTGCGGCGCGTCAGCGGCGCGTCAACGGCAAAAATATAGTTACATACAAGTTGTACTACACTGTTCACACACATCAGTCGCGTCAACGTCCAGTCACCGGCAAGTCAAACGCATATTGCTACGGCATGCCGGCGCCGCGCCGCTGCCGCGCCGCTGACGCGCCGTGCGGCACGTCACCGGCGCGGCGCGTCGCCGGCGAGTCACCGGCAAGGAGAACAGGGTTGCTACTTTTTTGTTTAACTAAATTATTGGTTATCGTTATAGAAAAGTACACTGTGGTATGGAAATAAAGTATTATTTATTTATTTCAACTTTGAAAAACATTTATTTTTACAACTTTTGGTAATATCTTGGTAAATTTATTGGACTTAATTTACACCACCAGTCTAGGATGAGTATTTTTCGAGATATTCCTGTTTTAAGATTAACAGATGACAGCTGTCAAACTTAAAACAGCAATATCTCAAAAAGAAATTGTTGAGGTTTGCGTACGTTGCGGATGACGTCATAATTTAATTACAGATCACTAGACTATGTTTTCCTACAATCACTTGTTTTTACGACATTCATTTGTTTACTCTAAATCCACTCACATTGTTGTATTTTTATTAAAATTTAAAAAAAAAAAACCTTTACTAGAACTCAGTGGAACAGGTGAATTAAGTCTCATAAAGTTACCAAAATATTAACAAAATTAAAAAATAAAACTGTTTTTAAAATTGAAATAAATAAATAATACTTTATTTCCATACCACAATGTACTTTTTTTCTACCTATTATAATACAACCAATAGTTTATTAAAACAAATAAGTGGCAACCCTGTTTGCCTTGCCGGGGAAGTGGGCGGCGGCGCGGCAGCGGCGGCGGCGCGGCACCGGCGGCGGCGCGGCACCGGCGGCGGCGCGGCAGCGGCGGCGGCGCGTCACCGGCAAAACAAACAGGGTTGCTATTTTTTTGTTTTAATAAATTATTAGTTGCTATAATCGGTAGAAAAAAAGTACATTGTGGTATGGAAATAAAGTATTATTTATTTACTTCAACTTTGAAAAACATTTATTTTTATTTTGGTAATACTCTTAATTTTCACCACCAGTTTAAGATGAGTATTTTTCGAGATATATTGCTGATTTAAGATTGACAGATGACAGCTGACAAAGTTAAAACAGCAATATCTCAAAAAGAAATTGTTGACCTTTACATTGTTTTTCCGACATTCATTGTTTACCCGAAATCCACACACATTATTGTATTTTTATTAAAATTCGAAAAATTGTTCCCTTGCTAGAACTTAGTGGAACAGGTGAAATTAAGTCTCAAAAAATTACCAAAATATTAACAAAATTAAAAAATAAAACTGTTTTTAAAATTGAAACAAATAAATAATACTTTATTTCCATACCACAATGTACTTTTTTTCTACCGATTATAGCAACTAATAATTTATTAAAACAAAAAAATAGCAACCCTGTTTGTTTTGCCGGTGACGCGCCGCTGCCGCGCCGCCGCCGCTGCCGTGGACTGCTTGTTCACACACATTTTTGACGTTGCCGGACGGGCCGGTGACGCGCCGTTGACGCGCCGCAGCTGTGTGAATGATCCTTAAGTCTCATGTAAAAAATTGTCTTCTCAAAAAAGGATACTATACCGTTAAAGATTATTTAATTGATAAAACAGCCTGGTCGTAGATTTTTCTATTCTATGTGAAAATTGAGGGAATTGTCCTACCTACTTAAAACTTATTGTAAGCTTTTTGACTCGACGACGCCTTAATGCGAGTAGCTTTAGTATGTCATGCTCACTTTAAACATTTCTGCGGTGGTGTCGTGTGGGGCGGGTCGTTACGTTCCCTCAAATATGGTTGAGCGAAGCGATGGCTGGTCCATGCGTCATGCTCGTGAACGGGTGCTGCCAGTGGGAATGGGTCTGCTTCTGTCTGCTTGTACTAAGGGCGTCGTATATTTATATTTTTTTTTTCTCTGTTTGATGTTATCAATATGTATGGCACTTCTTACTCAAAACATAAAACTAATAGGCAAGTAAACCTTGTTTTGATTTCTCTTTTTTTTTATTGCAATCATTTTGCTTTCTATAGTCAGTAGTTTTTGTAAGTAAAGGCCTATGAAAAGCTTTTGGATATTAGTTTTCAATTCAGTGCCTTGGGATGGGTAGCCTAAGTATGTCATGCTCTCTTTAATCATTTCTGCGGTGGTGTCGTGTGGGGCGGGTCGTTACGTTCCCTCAAATATGGTTGAGCGAAGCGATGGCTGGTCCACGCGTCATGCTCGTGAACGGGTGCTGCCAGTGGGAATGGGTCTGCTTCTGAGTACCTATCTTAACGCAAATTGAATTGTAAGAATTGCGTTTTTTATTGTTATTTTTTATGTCTTGTCTCAAGTATTTTATGGTAAATTTTGCCTACTTAGGTGCACTTTCGAGTAGCAGACATAGTGATTACTGATTTCTCAACTAGTTGAAAGTTATTTACTCTCACAATTACCTATCCGATATGTAGTAGTGTGATGGCATTCGTATTATTAGCAGATGTGAGAGCCGGGCTCGTAAAACAAAACTAGGAATAAAAAATTTGTTTCGAATATTTCTTCTAATAGATTAAGAGCGACAAGTTTTATTAGCGCACAGCGGGGACTAAGACAAATGGAGTCTTGGGTAGGCCGTAAATTACGCTCAACTGTCATACAAACTATTCAAACTGGTGAATGATGGACAATTTTAGTTGAAATGCACAGATTTCTAAGAGTTTGGTAGATATAAATGTGTTACAGATGGGTGAAGTAGTCGAAGGAAGGAAAAAAAACTTGAGTTCTCAGAATTGGTAGGGCGGATCGTGAGAAATGGTGCGTAGGCGTCGCCGTGAAGATTGCAAGCATCAAGCTGACCAATGAGGGGTCTAAATGGGCGTAGAGCGGGCGGAGAAAAACTTCAGTAGGAATGGAAGAGATAAAACGACGATGCAACTGGGATTTAGGGGACAGACGCTAAGACAGACAGTAGGGCGCAGACGCTTTTAATATTTTAGGAGTGGTAGATTGGGAGTTTCGTGACTCCATTGTAACTAACTGTGTGAGAAATAAAGACTAAAGAGTTAACTATTAAATAAATACTAACTTTGTTAAGTAAATTGTAGATTTGAATATTAAAACAAGTGTAACTATTTTACAAAGTGAATCCAAACAACGTCGAGTGGGGTATGTAATTGTGTACATTGTGATTTATTTCGTGTGTCAATAAAGGTACAATCTCTAGATTAACGAGCAGAATATCGTATACAACGTAGAAATGTATCAATACGAAGAACAACTCCATTCTAGGGGTTTCGCTTTAATAACCGAATGGAACTCGGTAGAACACCTCATTTTTGTGTTGACTTTAATATGCGCAATAGTTGTATTAGGGTGTTGTGGATATAAGATATTCAGTTATTGCAATCGTCGAATATTAAATAGACGGAGGTATTTGCAAGATGGTCTACCAAATGAGATAGAAATGCAAAGAGCCGGGTTAGATTGAATTGGATTGCGTTTTCTTAATGCATAGTTAATCTCGGAGATAAGGATGGTTAACGTGAAAGTATTAATTAAAGCTCTAGAGACTGTAACTTTATGTAGCCTGGTGGAATACGAAACACTAATATCTATTATGAATGTTAATAATCAAGTCTAGATTAGACTAATATGTGAAATAGTTTTTTCTTTCCATTTTTCAATCAATGTATCAGGTTAGTTCTATAAATGTGTTCGTATCTCACTTTAGACTTAATTTGTAAAATAACTATTGAAACTTTAGTGTATGTTTAATTAAAATTAAGTGTGAATCTAGATGACCTTAGAGAGTTTTTTCTTTGGATTTTCGCTTTCTCTCTATTTAGTGTGGTCTTAAGATAGGAGCTGAAAATCTAGCTGTCATTATATAGCAACCTATAGGTGACAGCTTAAATAATCAAACCAGTTTCTTTTGCTATTTCGAAGTTAAACTAAACACATTTAATTTAAATAAATAATATTTTTTTCCATAATTATATGTTTTACTGCTTAGAGATAAGATTCCTAAGAGGAGGCACAGTGTGAGGCATAGTCAAACTCGTGTTAAATACTAAGAAATACTTAGAAGAACCTTTGAGCTAGTTTGTTTGGCTTCGTTTAACACTTTGCGTTCTCACACATATACCTTTCAGTTGAATCACGATTTCTATGAGCTAAATTCGTTAGATTTCAGTCTAGGTCTAGGTAGATTTCTATACATATACCTAATTAAATAAACATGGGATAGTAGGGAGTGATTAAAGACTAAGGAAGAGACTACATTCAAACCGTTGAGGTTACTTGTGTATAGGTAGTTTATTTAAACGTGTTAGTAAAGGAGTCTAGCTGCTGAATTTGGACGAGAGACACAACAGGAGCTGAGCAGAAGGAAGTATAATGTATTAGTGTTGAATAGGTATAATGTGTAAGTACATTTTGCCTCTACACAGGACATAGACATTGTTAGGTGCACTTATAGACTTGTATTTAGGATAGGAAATAGGGATAGGTATACTAGGTGATCTGTGATGAAATTAAACTTGTACAGGATGTTTAGATCCTGGGGTGTTTGACCGCTTGAGGCTGCGAGCTAGGCATTCCACCCACTGACTTTAATCGAATGAGGGCTCTTGACTATAAGAGATTATTCTCTTAGACTTGACTGAACGGGATGCTATGGCCGGTACTCGCGAGCTCAGCCTTATTGAGCCTAAAGGCTATCTGCGTGTGGATCCAGTGAACGGGTAGAAGCATTTCTGGGTCGTCGTCACATTTGCACTTTCATAGCGTTCAGCCATCGCCCGATTTGGCCAAATCGAACTTTCTCAATTAATACAAATATGAATAAATAAAGTTTACCATGGTTTTATGGGGAAAGGTGTCTAGCGAACACCTTATAAAGTAAAGTAAATAAATGTCCACATCCTGGAGATGTCTGACAAACGCTCCGCAGCGTAACAAAGATGGCTGACGCTCCCCAAATAATAAACCCCAGAAGGGTTTTTCCTAGAAGGTTTTGTAGGCGCTATTAAACGACCAGAGTGTAATCCACATCATGAGCAGACATCTTTTGGTTATAGCTTAGGTAATTAGAGTAGAGGAGAGGCGAAAGTCGCGATCAGATTAAAACAATTTGCATTTTAATATTAACAAGCTTCGCAATGTTATTTAAAACCATAGGCCTGCGGAATGATGGATTTATCTCGATGAGCCTCCGTTCCATTCACACGCAGCTACTAAATAGTACAAACATAAACACGATTCGCAGATCACTTAGATGCCAGTAACATCGACTTTCACCAAGACCACCAAATACATAGAAAAACATTATAACTAGACGATCACATATACAAATTAGGATTTGAGCCACTACAGAAAATGATGCCGTGTCGACCAGGATTCCAAATACGTATTCGAAATAACGATACGATTGGATCAAAAGGACCAAATAATTATAATAAATAAATAAAACAAAAATAAATAAAATAAACACAACGTAGAAATCGTGGTCAGTTGAAAGGAATACTTTTACAGGGATGTTACGAGACATCGTGATGCGAAACAAGGAGGCGAGATAAATTGTGCATGGAATAATTATTTTAATTATGTGCATGGTGTGATTATTTTATTGTGTTAAACTGTTTACATGTCTTTTGAATGTAGGGGAAAGACACAGTTACAGTCAGAATTCGTCATAATGTTATCAACGAGATCGAAAGAAAAAAATATATACATACCTATTTCGTAAATTATAAAATTAAAAGAATTTATTTTTAGACAACTGTATAGCCAAGTTATTTGTTCACGGAAGACAAAAGCCTGTCTGACAAGCTTGTGAATGGGAAGCGAGACAAAGGAAACCTTAGGGTAATGTTTTATTGGTTTGCAACTTAACTGCTGTTGTCCATTGAAGTAAAATTTGACGGTTGTACATTAAAGACAAAAGGGAAGGACGTGGAGAAATCTTACCCAACAAAATAAACAATAAAAGAGTAAAATAAAGATACTTTCCAATATTATTCAAAGCATAGCAGCGCGTTTGACGATTTTGACTGTACGTAAAAAGGTTAGCATAATAAAGATGTGTGATTTAGGTGGAGACAAAGGCGGGAGCAGATTCTCAAGATATTGTTACATTTCAATGTAAGTCTGTTATCATGAGTATTTTAATCACATGTGGAACTATCTACCTTTCTCATAAAGAACGATCTGTGCATTTAGGAGTAGGGGAAAGTTTAAATCGAAACTAGTTTGTCGGCAGTTGAGTTAAGTGACGTTATAATGCCTAGGCGCAGTAAGAGACGGGTTAGAGGTCAAGATAGGACAGGGGAAAGTCGCGAGAGTAACGGAAGCATAGGGGAACAAACGGGAAATATAGATAACATAACTTTACAACAGATGTCACAAAGAATGGATGAATTTCAAAATACATTACGGCAGTTGAGCGCGGAGCGATTAAACGAGAGGATAGAGTCGAGCGGGAATGTGCAAAATAGTCATCAGACGATTAGACAAGAGTCGATTAGCACAATAGCTAGTGGTAGTGTCGCGAATTCGGAAACTAGAAACTTATACGTCATACAGCCTTCAGTTGCGAAGCCGAGTTTTGACGGAAAACCATTCACGAACCCTATTGCGTTTTTGAAACGATTAAAAAATATATTAGAGAAGTGAACGGACAGGACCGCGAAATTGATATAGCGCTAGGTTGCATCACGGGACATGCACGAAAATTGATGGAGATGTACTCAAGGAGATGGAATACTTTTAGTGATTTTGAGGACGACTTTAGACGGACTTATTGGACTGAACAAATACAAGAATCCGTTAGGTATAGGTTGATTAACACGGTGTACACAAGTGAATCAGCAATTTCGATGTCCGAACATTTTGCTGAATATGTTGAGTCAATGCAGTCCTTGACCATATCTTTTAGTGAAAGGGATTTAGTAAATTCGATAATGCGTCATTATCCTTTGGATGTTCAACGGTTGTGGTTTACGAGAGCAGAGGAACCCACTATTATGAAAGGCGCGAACTTTCTTAGGAGTATCGAACAAAATGTAGTTGTGGGACAGAGAGAGATAGGTAGATATGCTAGAGAGAGAGGAAATAATCAGAGAGGTCGTTACAGTAGGACACAGACAGATTATCCAGTTGCGGCAACGATTTTAGCGGAAAGATGGCGAGGCAGAGGCGGTTCGACTCGGGGAAGGGCTCACCGACGAGGCAGGATAGGTTACGGATCATATTCTAATAGGAATACATCACGGTCGAACGTGTTGGGTGAAATAAATACTAGGCCAGCTATAACATTCATGAAGGAAGGTGAGGGGTCAACATTATCAACGTCTGTGAGGGAGGATAAAACAAAAAACTAATACCCCCTACACAAGCGGAGTCCGATCGGTTATCAAAGTGTAGGAAGGGGAATGAATGGACTTCAGAAAATAGGAAAGACGATATAGCGTATAAGATTTTAGTTAAAAATGGATGGGAGCCAGGTCAGGGTTTAGGAGCAGACGGAAAGGGATTGAAGAGGCCATTGACCGGGGGAGTGTCAGTGAGTAGCAACAGTTTGCGAGCAATAGCGTGTAGCATAGGTGTCTTATTGGAAAATCAATTCAATCATGTGATAGAATGTGACGAAGAAGGGCTTGCGTGTGATCTTTGTACAAGCAGGGGTAGAGAGGTTTTGTCGATATCACATGAGCTAGACGAGTCAGATTACTTAGGTGTTGATTATTCGTTGCCTAGATTACCCGAGATAGGAGTGGATGTGTACGGGATGCGTATAAGTGCATTGATAGACACAGGGAGCCAAATAAGCGCTATAACTAGGGAACTACACGATTCTATTCGGAAAGAGAGAGGTGATTTGCCCGAGATCGCTATCCCGGCTATACAGGTGCAGGGAGCATTTGGATCACGGAGTGAAAGTGCGAATCGTATGGTACTAATAGAGCTAAGTTTGGGTGGCACAATCATTGAAGCGTCAATGTTAATTCTGCATAGGCTTCCTAGGTCAATGATATTAGGATACGACTGGTTGGAACGTGTCAAGGGGATAGTGGAGTGTGGCAGAGAAAGGACGTTATCAATTGAGCACTTTGGAGTCAGGACTAGTGTCAAAATAAATTCGAGTTGCGAATTAAAACGGTTAGGCGGGAGAGACAATGCAAACATGATAAATACGATGTTAGAGACGGACGCCCAACCGGCGGTGTATAGTGAGGCGAGCGAGAAAATAAACAATAGCGGAAAGGTGGCTACCTACTTGGACGAGATGGGTTTAAATGACGAACAAAAGAAACTATTGTTACCCGTTTTAAACAGATATAGTAGAGTGTTTACCGACGAATTAGGATTGACGGACAGATACGAGCATGTTATTGAATTAATCGACGACACGCCTTTTATAAAGCGAAGTTATCCAATACCTTTAGCATATAGGGAGGAGATAAAAAGAGAACTAGATGGGTTAGAGAGTTTAGGAGTTATCCGTCAGGAGGCGACACCGTGTTGTAGTCCGCTTACCTTTACAAAAAAGCGAGACGGAACAATTAGACTCTTATTAGACGCGCGCGAACTCAATAAGAAGATGGTGGGGGACGCGGGAGCGCCACCACTTACATCAGAAATCATACAATCCTTTTATGGGGTTAATTACATCAGCCTTATTGACCTCAATAATGCATATTTTCAGATACCATTACATCCCGATTCTAGAAAGTATACAGGGTTCACTTTTATGGGGAAAACCTATACGTATTGTGTTTTACCTCAAGGACTTAAGACATCGGTGGCAGGTTTCTCGAGGGCTATGGATTCGATACTAGAAGGGGTGCGCGAGTTTTGTATAAATTATATAGATGACATAGTAGTGTTCACTAAGGGGGACCTAAAGTTACACCTAGAACACCTAGATCAAGTACTGAGCAGGTTAGAGGCGGCTAGACTAACGAGTAGGAAGGAAAAGTGTAAATTCCTATGTGTGGAGGTAAAGTTATTAGGACACATTGTAAATACCAAAGGGGTACAAATGGATCCGGATAGGGTAAGGGCGATATTGGATTTCCCCGCACCTCGAACCATAAAACAATTAAGAGGATTTCTGGGATTAATAAACTATTTTCGTAGATTTATATCAAAGTATAGTGAGGAGGTTAGGCCTCTGTGTGACCTATTGAAACAAAACAAAAGATGGTCATGGACACAGGAAGTAGACGATTGTTTTAAAAGGGTGAAAACTTTATTTGTAGATACCGTGCTTCTTGCACATCCAAACCCGAAGGATATATATTATTTACAAACGGACAGCTCGAATATAGGTGTCGCAGGATACATCTACCAACTAACGAGTGAGGGGGAAGAGAGAGTTATAGGGTTTTGTAGTAAATCATTATCAGAAACGGAACGCAGATGGACAGTCACTGAACAAGAGCTGTGGGCCATAATTTATAGTCTATCAAAGTTTGAAACGTATTTAAGGGGTGCTCAGTTAGTAATTAGGACCGATCATAAGAGTTTGACGTTTCTACAATCGTGTAAATTACTAAGCGCTCGCATGATACGGTGGGTAAGTTATATAGGACAGTTCAATTATACGATTGAACATGTCAAGGGTAGTCTGAACACTGTAGCGGACGTGTTGTCACGACATATAAGTGGAGCCACCGATACCTTGACTAATAAAACTGTGGGACCGGAAATGAATTTGTTTGAAATACCAACTGGACGACTCATAAAGAATAAGTGGGAAGAGATAAGAGAACATCAGGGGCGTGATCGTGTTGTTAGCGAAATAACTAAGCGTATAAAAGCTGAGAGCGAGTCTGAGGCTAGACATTACAGACTAATAGACGGGATTCTCTATAGGATAGAGATAGGTTCGGGTAGGTCGCGATTATATGTTCCCGAGAACTTACAAACGGAATTGATTACTAGTATACACGAGGAAGTAGGACATTTTGGGCGATACAAGGTGCTTGCGTTAATGAAGCGACGTCACTACTTCACTGATATGGCACGCAAAATAGGACAGGTAGTTAGGGCTTGCGACGTGTGTCAAAAATCGAAACATGCGTTGGAGGCACACTCAGGACCAATTAAGACGGTGATAGCTAGGGAGATAGGGGAACGAGTATTTTGTGACATTTATGGACCAATACCGGCAGGACGCTTTGGTCATAAGTACGTGTTTGTTATGCAGGACGCCTTCAGCAAATTAATTAGATTATACTCATTACGACAGGCGAGTGGCAGGGCCTCGTTAACTTGTGTTAGAAAATTTCACGAACAGGTCAAAATAAAGGTTTTATGTTCGGATAGAGGTGCAAATTTCACATCAAGGATTTTTGAGTCAGGTGTTAGACAGTTAGGTATCGTGCTAACGCACACCTCAATCAGAAACCCGCGACCTAATTCTACGGAGAGGGTCAATAGAGAGCTAGGAAGAATGTTTAGGACGTATTGTGAAAAATCACATTGTTCTTGGGTTGACGTATTGCCGAAAATAGAGGATTGTTACAATCAAGTTATACACACCACGACGGGTTACACACCTAACGAGATAGTATGGGGTACAAGAACTCGCTTATCTACGGATAACGACAAAATTATTGGAGTAGGGTTAGGCCTACAACAAGAGCCATTAGAATTAGTTCGGGAACGAGCGAGACAGAACATATTGAAGTCAGCCGAGAGTAGAGAATTTCATTATAACAAAAATCATAAACTAGTGTGTTTTGACATAGGTGATCTAGTGAAGTTGAAAAAGTTTGCGAAATCGGATGCATCTAAAAAAGTGACTAAGAAGTTTGCACGTTTGTTTGAAGGACCATACGTCATTGGTGCTATTCCCAGTAGCAACGTGTACACTCTAATAGATAAACAAACAAACAAGATAAAAGGGAATTACAATGCGATACACCTGTTTCGCTATTATGTGAATAGGTAAAAATAATAAAAAAATAAAATAAAAGAAAAAAAATAGGGACAATGGTTTGTGAGGCGCCATACTTATGTAACAAAGGAGGCGGAGTATCGGGGTTTATTGCCTACTTGGGTATACAATGGACAGATAAGAGCTATAGAAAGGGAACGTGAGAACTGAACGAATACCGTGGGAAAGTTTGGAAATGTGGACAGATAGGAAATATAATTTAAAACGACCGTACATTCGGATGTAGGTGTTTAAGATTCTATTTAGGGGAATGTGTGATGGCATTCGTATTATTAGCAGATGTGAGAGCCGGGCTCGTAAAACAAAACTAGGAATAAAAAATTTGTTTCGAATATTTCTTCTAATAGATTAAGAGCGACAAGTTTTATTAGCGCACAGCGGGGACTAAGACAAATGGAGTCTTGGGTAGGCCGTAAATTACGCTCAACTGTCATACAAACTATTCAAACTGGTGAATGATGGACAATTTTAGTTGAAATGCACAGATTTCTAAGAGTTTGGTAGATATAAATGTGTTACAGATGGGTGAAGTAGTCGAAGGAAGGAAAAAAAACTTGAGTTCTCAGAATTGGTAGGGCGGATCGTGAGAAATGGTGCGTAGGCGTCGCCGTGAAGATTGCAAGCATCAAGCTGACCAATGAGGGGTCTAAATGGGCGTAGAGCGGGCGGAGAAAAACTTCAGTAGGAATGGAAGAGATAAAACGACGATGCAACTGGGATTTAGGGGACAGACGCTAAGACAGACAGTAGGGCGCAGACGCTTTTAATATTTTAGGAGTGGTAGATTGGGAGTTTCGTGACTCCATTGTAACTAACTGTGTGAGAAATAAAGACTAAAGAGTTAACTATTAAATAAATACTAACTTTGTTAAGTAAATTGTAGATTTGAATATTAAAACAAGTGTAACTATTTTACAAAGTGAATCCAAACAACGTCGAGTGGGGTATGTAATTGTGTACATTGTGATTTATTTCGTGTGTCAATAAAGGTACAATCTCTAGATTAACGAGCAGAATATCGTATACAACGTAGAAATGTATCAATACGAAGAACAACTCCATTCTAGGGGTTTCGCTTTAATAACCGAATGGAACTCGGTAGAACACCTCATTTTTGTGTTGACTTTAATATGCGCAATAGTTGTATTAGGGTGTTGTGGATATAAGATATTCAGTTATTGCAATCGTCGAATATTAAATAGACGGAGGTATTTGCAAGATGGTCTACCAAATGAGATAGAAATGCAAAGAGCCGGGTTAGATTGAATTGGATTGCGTTTTCTTAATGCATAGTTAATCTCGGAGATAAGGATGGTTAACGTGAAAGTATTAATTAAAGCTCTAGAGACTGTAACTTTATGTAGCCTGGTGGAATACGAAACACTAATATCTATTATGAATGTTAATAATCAAGTCTAGATTAGACTAATATGTGAAATAGTTTTTTCTTTCCATTTTTCAATCAATGTATCAGGTTAGTTCTATAAATGTGTTCGTATCTCACTTTAGACTTAATTTGTAAAATAACTATTGAAACTTTAGTGTGTGTTTAATTAAAATTAAGTGTGAATCTAGATGACCTTAGAGAGTTTTTTCTTTGGATTTTCGCTTTCTCTCTATTTAGTGTGGTCTTAAGATAGGAGCTGAAAATCTAGCTGTCATTATATAGCAACCTATAGGTGACAGCTTAAATAATCAAACCAGTTTCTTTTGCTATTTCGAAGTTAAACTAAACACATTTAATTTAAATAAATAATATTTTTTTCCATAATTATATGTTTTACTGCTTAGAGATAAGATTCCTAAGAGGAGGCACAGTGTGAGGCATAGTCAAACTCGTGTTAAATACTAAGAAATACTTAGAAGAACCTTTGAGCTAGTTTGTTTGGCTTCGTTTAACACTTTGCGTTCTCACACATATACCTTTCAGTTGAATCACGATTTCTATGAGCTAAATTCGTTAGATTTCAGTCTAGGTCTAGGTAGATTTCTATACATATACCTAATTAAATAAACATGGGATAGTAGGGAGTGATTAAAGACTAAGGAAGAGACTACATTCAAACCGTTGAGGTTACTTGTGTATAGGTAGTTTATTTAAACGTGTTAGTAAAGGAGTCTAGCTGCTGAATTTGGACGAGAGACACAACAGGAGCTGAGCAGAAGGAAGTATAATGTATTAGTGTTGAATAGGTATAATGTGTAAGTACATTTTGCCTCTACACAGGACATAGACATTGTTAGGTGCACTTATAGACTTGTATTTAGGATAGGAAATAGGGATAGGTATACTAGGTGATCTGTGATGAAATTAAACTTGTACAGGATGTTTAGATCCTGGGGTGTTTGACCGCTTGAGGCTGCGAGCTAGGCATTCCACCCACTGACTTTAATCGAATGAGGGCTCTTGACTATAAGAGATTATTCTCTTAGACTTGACTGAACGGGATGCTATGGCCGGTACTCGCGAGCTCAGCCTTATTGAGCCTAAAGGCTATCTGCGTGTGGATCCAGTGAACGGGTAGAAGCATTTCTGGGTCGTCGTCACATTTGCACTTTCATAGCGTTCAGCCATCGCCCGATTTGGCCAAATCGAACTTTCTCAATTAATACAAATATGAATAAATAAAGTTTACCATGGTTTTATGGGGAAAGGTGTCTAGCGAACACCTTATAAAGTAAAGTAAATAAATGTCCACATCCTGGAGATGTCTGACAAACGCTCCGCAGCGTAACAAAGATGGCTGACGCTCCCCAAATAATAAACCCCAGAAGGGTTTTTCCTAGAAGGTTTTGTAGGCGCTATTAAACGACCAGAGTGTAATCCACATCATGAGCAGACATCTTTTGGTTATAGCTTAGGTAATTAGAGTAGAGGAGAGGCGAAAGTCGCGATCAGATTAAAACAATTTGCATTTTAATATTAACAAGCTTCGCAATGTTATTTAAAACCATAGGCCTGCGGAATGATGGATTTATCTCGATGAGCCTCCGTTCCATTCACACGCAGCTACTAAATAGTACAAACATAAACACGATTCGCAGATCACTTAGATGCCAGTAACATCGACTTTCACCAAGACCACCAAATACATAGAAAAACATTATAACTAGACGATCACATATACAAATTAGGATTTGAGCCACTACAGTAGGTATTTAATTTCAACCTACCTACCCATTGTGTACAAACTTTTGTTAATTATTGTGATGGAAAATGACCTCACTTTAAAAGTGGAGCTCATTTTTCAATGTTGACGACTCTGTATGAAATATACAGGGAGAAAAAAGCAGCCCTTGACGAGTTTCTTGCCGGTTCTTCTCGTTACAAGGTCTCCCGCTCAGGGTTTGCGAACCGATGGCGTAGCTTCTTTGACATTCACAAGTGCTTGTAACAGCCTAGACTGAATAAATGATTTTTTGATTTGATTTGATTTTGATTGATTGAATAAAGAAGACATGGAAATAAGTAAACACAGGCAGGTAGAAGTAGGTACACCTACTGCTCCTGTTGTATTAATAATCTTATATTACGATTTTTCCACTTCACACTTAAATCTGAGACTTAAATATTTAACATTATGGTCTAGGTATCTTCGCCGAGTGGCTTAATTCTACTTTCAATAGGGAACATGCATAAGTCACCGATTTTGATAAATTTGAGCTTGATCGCTGCGTATAAAAACATGATGGAACAGAAAAAAAAAATAAAAAATGCATTGTTTTAGTTATAACACACAGGTGAAAATAACGATTTTTTTTTTTCATTTTCGGATATAATGCACTTAACAGTCGGATAGAATATCGAATAAGAAATAATAATGTGTACTTAATCGCAATATTTAGGGAGATATTTGAAAATTCTTGGCTAACTCCATAATAATGCGCCTGAAACATGGCATAAGTGACGTCACAAATGTTGACCGTTTTCGGCGGGTGCTGCTGCGTGCTAACTTCAAGTAACTATATCACGAGAAAAAAACGCAAGAGAAAAATTTTAATATACAGTTGATTGTCTCACGCATTATACTTTTGATTTTGACAAAAAAAAATATGCATGTTCCCTATTCAGCTTGCGTAAAACACATCAAAATTGTCTCTAAACCGTGCGCTTTCCCTTTCAGGTGAAAGCCTTACTGCCATACAAATTTGACATTTTCTGAAAAGATACAGGGCATGCGCTGTGGCATGCCCTGAGGCATGCCTCTGTTGTAAGCGCAAGAGGAACGGGAAAGCAACTATGTCAAGACACTCCTTAGAAGAGAGTTCTATATTTATTGTTTTAATTTTTTATCAGAATCAAAATAGTTATGTATGACAAACCAGAATTAACAGAGCTCCCATCGTCAGAAGACGCGTTCAGACTCCTTCGGAAGTTGAGGATCGGACGACGCACCGACGGCGGCGTGGTGGTGCCGGCTGACATGCGGTGCCTTTGTACCTACACAGAAAAACGCCTCTTCTATTATTGGTTACAGCATGACCCAGCCGGGGATCAAACCCAAGGACCTCAAAAATGTACAAGCCACTCTCACTTTAGTACATATTATTATTGTCGCGCCATGGTCTGTGGTCGTCAAACTATGTAGTTCAAGTGTAAAAGTGTAGTTATTTTTGAGACACCTAGGTACGTATGGGCACAGAATACATTTAATAGTTTATGGGGGAAATGTATTAAGTTGAATAAGTGCGTACTTATAATAGGTACTCGTATGTACCTGTCTGTCTTTTACTTAATTTCGTTCGCCGTAGATTATGAAACCTACGCATTACTAAATATTTCATAACATGTCGCTAAGAATCTCTTTGATCTTTTCGGTTATTTATAAGAATTCTGTAAAATACCTACGTTGCTCTACCTAATAAAAGCAAACGTAAAAACAATTTATAAAAATAAATTAATATTTATTCAAGAATAAGTAATTCAAACGCAATTTCGTTACAGTACACATAATATAATCTTATATTCAGAGAGGACACAAAAAGAAAAAATATTTGTCACTAAAATCTTTCAGAATTTTAGTGATTCATATTTATGAAACAATTTTGTTGGAGAAAACAATTGATTACGTCCATTAAAAAATAGCGAATTAGCTCACTGACGTACCTTCTGAAGCACAGAAGAGCACGACACAATTAAATGGGTCATAATTATATCCCACATCCCATGTATTCTGTGTCCATGACATGACCGACTCGTACGAATCGCACGCAGGGCGAATTATTTAATTCGCCCTGCGTGCTAAGCTAGCGTTAGCGTAGTTACGCTAACGCTAGCTTAGTTATTGACTGTCGTTCAGCTGTCAAAGTTATATGATTTCAAGAGCACCGGACGATATAAAATATTTGTTAGCTACTTATTTTACTCTGTGGTAAAATGTAGGTAGGTAAAATTATAAAGATTGTAAGCCGACGGAACCGTTTCTAATCATGTTATTTCGGTCTTCAGTCAAGGGTCGGCTTGAGTTCCGCTCAAAGAAGAGGCGTTTTGAAAATTTTACCGCATAAAAGCTTTTTCACACCTGAAGTATTTTTAATATTTTACGAATAGGAAAACAAAAATTTTACTTCGTATCACCGACAGATACGAGTAGGTACCATAATGATCTCAACATTTTACAATATTTTGTAATAATGTTTAGTTTTTTTTTCTTTTCCTTATCTTGAAATCAGTCAGACTATAAGCAAATGGTTTGTAGTCAATATGGCTTGTAGGGAGCCACTCCCATCGGAGCGCGCCCATTATTATTTGCAGTCAACTGTCTAGGACTATGATCTAGTCAAAGATGTCTCGCCTCTTCTTCAGTCGACGAATGTGCTGGGAGGGGGGTGACTGGTTATAATACTGAAAATAAAGTCATAAAACCTTAAACAACAATGATCACGAACCTTGGGTATGGATAAACAGAGGTATGGTTAGCTGTCCCGCAAGCTGATTTGGGTGTTTTTGTAGTCGTGACTTGTTTAGCCTTCGAGTACTCCAAGGCGCAGGGTCCGACCAGCAGCGAGCTCAAGATGCTGCCGTAGTCAGGGTCGGCGACCAGCGCGTCTCTCTCGTAGTACCACAGAATACATAATAGTGTAGCACCACCGTGTGTAGCATATTATATAGTGAACATCTGGTGCAAAGGTAGAAGCTTACCAGTTCATCCGCAGGTGGATCAGTCCAGAAGCAAGCCGGTGCCTTAGCCTTCGAGTACTCCAAGGCGCAGGGTCCGACCAGCAGCGAGCTCAAGATGCTGCCGTAGTCAGGGTCAGCGACCAGCGCGTCTCTCTCGTAGTACCGTGTGTAGGGTGTAGAGAACATCTATTACACGATAGAAGCTCACCAGTTCATCCGCAGGTGGATCAGTCCAGAAGCAAGCCGGTGCCTTAGCCTTCGAGTACTCCAAGGCGCAGGGCCCGACCAGCAGCGAGCTCAAGATGCTGCCGTAGTCAGGGTCGGCGACCAGCGCGTCTCTCTCGTAGTACCGTGTTGCGTTGTTCACTAAATGCTCTATGATCTTCGCCAACTGCTTCTCGAACAGTGCGATTCGGATCCAAAGGTATCTGAAAAGAGGTTCATAGATAAATAAATATTGAACATCACATACATATTGCTCAGTACCCTTACTTAGCACGAAAACCTACCTATCGAGACTTCGAGAGAGAAAAAACGCGCGTAAAAGTACTCCATAAAGTAATTAATGTAAGGGGCCATCCATAATTACGTCACACGTTAAGGGGGAAGGAGGGGGTTGACGGAGTGTGACATAGTGTGACAATGGGGTGGGAGAAATTTTGTGATGTCACATTTCAAAATCATTTAAATTGAAATAAAACAAATTTCGGAACTGATGTTTAAATTCAATAAAAAAAATTAGATGTAAAATTGTAAAATAAGTGACCGTCACACTAGGGAGGGGGGTCCCACAATGTGACCAGCTGTGACAATGAGGGGGGAGGGGTCAAAAGTCGAAAAATTTGTGTGACGTAATTAAGAAAAAATTGCGCGTAAAAATACTCGATAAAGTATCTAATATAACTCTATTCTATTATAGTAACTCTATGGAAAATTTTATTTCGCTTTTCGGCGGTAGATGGCGCTGTACAAATTTCCCATGCAAAATTAACTCTATTGAATTTTTTTACGCGCGTTTGTATTTTCGATAGCTGTTCGTGCTACGGATCTCATGTACCTACCTTAGTGGCTAAACGTTCTTTGCTATGGAGTTCGTGCTACGGGTGATCTCAAAGTACCTACCTAAAAACGTTGTGCTATGGAAATCAGAGACAATGGTGTTATCACAAACACCCCTGAGGCAATATAAAAGTTAGTTTTTTAAATTGACCCGACTGGTGATCGAACCTGGAACGTAATAAGAAAAAAGCCACTCGACCACAGAGGTCAACAACTAATGTCGTCATAACAGTATCTAATAAAATTCTTCATAATTCTTTGTTCTTAGACCTTTTCTTCCATCTGAGAATTAAGAGGAACCACAAACTTAAACGTTTTGTAAAGGAATATCCCCAAAGGATGCTTTAACCGTGTTATAAAGGTTGTGTAAGGATAAACCGACGTCTCATAAAGTAAACAAGGGGAGACGATAAGATCTCAGATCGCGGCATCCTATGATATACACGTAGGTAACAACGTACCTAAAGGTTGGTTTTCACTGTCGAGTCGAGTTATATTTGTTTCATTTTGTCCGAAATTAAGCAGAGACAGAGGCCTAAAAATGGATACTAATTGTCAAAAGTAATATCTAGTTACCTAATTTGTTTAGTGGAGTAAATAATAAACTAGAGAACATAAAGATATGTGTTTCCAACTTTATGTAAAAGGTTTACCATAACTAAGATATCACGTTTAAAATCGCATCAAACAAACCCTGAAAGACAATAAGAAAATAGATTCCCAAGGTAACAGAACAGACAGAACAATATATTTATCAATATACATACAAGAATATGCTTGTCTAGATATACTAACAGATATCTCGCTTTATGGGAACTAAGGTTTATAAAAAATTATGACAAGTCTAAAATAGTAGTTTATGATACTGCCACATAATGAGGGGTATTAAAACATGAGTGTGTGTTTAAAAACCGAGCCGTAGGCGAGGTTTTTAATAGTATCACACGAGTGTTTTAATACCTAGGGTTGTGCAGTTTCATACACTACTTTATCTACACTCATACATTTAGGATTGAACCTACTAAATAAAAGATCAACGTTAGAAAAGAGAGTGACACATTGTTTGTATTAGCTAGGTATTACCTTGTAATAAGTCATTTCCTTAGCTGCATCTAAAATATCGAGCAGAGTCAAATTTTCTTCACATTTTAAATCAAGAATTAAAAAATCCTACGAAAATCATTACAACAAAATGTTAAAATTGAAATCAAAACATTTTTGTAAAGCTCTAAAAATGGCGCGCATTCCATTAGAAAAAAAATTATGAGATGAGTGGAGATGAGTGCATTGGGATGCGTTCAGAACCTACGCTTCGAGTGCAACCGAATGCTCTAACGGCGTTCCAAACATTAGAGCGTGACTTCCGGTTGTAACAGCTTTCCCGTTTCAAACGTCAGAGCGTTGCAACTTTTTAACCATCGGTGGTTGAAAAACGCTGACGTTTGTCTGTAGTAAAATTGTCAATGCCATTTGACATTATTTTGTATTTTGATGTTTTTGTGTCTAATTTTTTTAAATATTCATGGTAGCTCCTCAGAAACAGATTTTATTTCATTTAGAATAAAGGAAAGTTTAAATTATTCGCATTCCAAATGGAAAACGAAGAATTTGTACTATTAATGTCATTTAAAGTTCTTGGTCGTTCCGATCCGAACCTTAAAGCCAAAAACCAAACAACCGCACTCTAAGCCTCTAAACGCAACCCTGCAAACTAATCGCACTAATGTCATCGATCACCATAGAGTGCATTTGAATCATGGAAAATGTTTGTGAAAATATCGTTATTTTTTTTTAATATCAAGGCACTGCCTACTTCTTGGATTTGCCCTGTATCGTAATGAGAAAAAAAGTTATTTTATGATTCAGTTGACTGCATCGTAATGAGTTTTTTTTTAATTTTTCGTGTCCACGAAAATAAAGTACGTATTTATATTACCTTTTTTGAATTCATATTTGGAACATTACGATGTGAGTGTAGATAATAGTAGTTTATGATACAAGGTTGGTAAGGAGGTTTTTAAAACCTTAACAACCGTGTGCCATACTACGTTTTTCAATACATTTGCGAGAAAACATTATAGGTACTGCTGAAATTGTAATCTATACATATAATAAAACTGTAAATTCTAAATATTTATGCCCGAATTACGCAAAAACCGCTAAACGAATTTTGATGGATTTTTCACAATTTAGTAGATTGAGGTCCAACTTAAAATCTAAGCTATGTTTCATCAAATTCAGGTAGGTGGAACAAGGAAACAGCTTGAACTCTCCGTAGTACTAGCTTTCATACACTAAAGGGGTCATTATAAACTGGTCGCAATATTTTTCTACTGTCCACGCGGATGAGGTCGCGGGCGGAAGCTAGTAGAAATAAAAAAAAACGTTCGTAAACAAAAACGCACTGCGCCGGCGTGCGGTAAAATCAACTTTCCGCACGCTGTACTACTCCGTAAACAAAAACGCACGGCGTGCGGTAAAATCAACTTTCCGCACGCTCGACTTTCATCGTAAACTTATATTTTCGAGCAACTGTATTGAAAAAGAGTTTTTCGGATTCCGTTTGAAAAAAATGTTGGCCGCCCATAGACTTATTATATTACTCGCCACATGCAGACGGAATCTGTACCCGTAGCACGAACAGCTATCGAGAAACCGATACCGATTCTCGATACCGTATGTCAAAAGTGGGTTCGTGCTACCGATTTCCATACAAGTTATAACTTTACTATTCGATCTCGATTCGAAGGCTGCTCGATCTTATGTCAAAATGGCCTTCGTGCTTTGAAATCTTAGTTCCGTTTACGGACGTAGTGGCGCTGTACTAATTTCCATACAAAATTGTGAGATTCGAGTAATTTTACGCGCGTTATTTTTCTCGATAGCTGTTCGTGCTAAGGGTACTGATTCGGAATTCCGAATCGGAAGATAGATAGGTATAAAGTAAGAACATTTCGAACGGGAAACTACCGCATCTACCTATGTGGTAGGTCCATAGATTTATATGGATTTGATCGTTCGGAATTATTCCGTTTTTTTTTTTTTTTTTTTTTTGAATTATTCCGTTTAGGAGTTCCGAAACCAGTGTCTGCGGGCCTCACGGCCAAATAATCAAACGAATCTTAAAGTTAAGGCCACCTAAAATTCAAAAAGTTGTCAGATTTTACAGAAACAGTATGAACCTGACAGCTTCTATAGTTATGGAGATTTAAACAAGAAGCCTTTGAGTATTCGGCCATTATATAGACTCTTACTTTTTCTCTTTTTACCCGACTGCGGGTTATGTATTTCGCGCGTATCTTGTAAGTATGTTTGTATGTAATATTCTTTATTACCTCATATCTCTCAAACGGCTGAACGGATTTCTATGATTAAGATATCGTTAGATTGGTCTTTTCAGCCCAAGTGTTCTTAAGAAGGTGGCGTTATAAAAAAACCAACATGGCGGCTGTACGGTGCTATTATACGTAGTGAAAAAAAAATTTTTTTTTTAGAATACTGCAATATGGGTGTCAAATTAAAGGGCTTATTATAAGGATTTCAAAAAGGTATATCATGACCGTAAAATATAATAACTAAAAAGAGATAAATAAAAAAATAAATTAAAAAAATTAAAAAACCCGCCTGCATAAAAAGACAAGTCGACTGAAAAGATGGAAACAAGATTAAATAAATATTAAAGGCAACATGTCATAATAACATGCAGTCGGAGGCATATAATTCAATCATTCATAATGTCACTTTCTCTATGCATGCCTCCGACTGCATGTTATTATGACATTGTTGCCTTGAATATTTATTTAATCTTGTTTCCATCTTTTCAGTCGACTTGTCTTTTTATGCAGGCGGGTTTTTTAATTTTCTTGGGATAGATGAGAAGCTTATACAGTGAAAAATTTTCTAAGTCTATGATCTTATGAGAAGATACAAATGTTTAAAAATAACAAAACACATTTCGTTTTTATTTACGACGTGACATAAACCAGTCGTAAAGAAAGGACAACCTAAGTAGAAAATTCTACTTTTTTTCAACGATAAAACCACTTTACGGCTTATGTCAAGATTGAACGATGTTCGTGGGCGGTATGCGGTTATTATTGCAGAATTTTATCAGCACTTCACGCTTCAAGTGATTAACGCGAGCATTGGTACGGTAGTTTGCGCGAAAACTATTTAGCCCATACTGAAACTTTTTCTTTCTTTCTTCCAAACACAATTATATTCGCGCGTCTAATTATATGGGATTTATTTTTTACACAAATATTAAAAAGTTACGTCTGTGTATTCACTTCTCAAGCTTACGCGCTCACTAGACATGAAATAAAACACTTTTAACGGATACTTGCGCGGTTTTATTTAAAGTACTTTGGTAATTAGTTGGTATTTGGATTGATTTTTTATTTTCCCGACGTTTCGGCACCTTTGCAGCTGTAGTGATCTCGGGGGACTGAAGCTACTCATGAGCCTACCCTTAAGCGATGATTTTTTTAAAGACGTTCAGAAATTAAAATTTAACAATTTTTTAATTGGTTTAAGTTTTTTGGTTTGGTTTTTTTACGTCTTCGTTCTCAATTACCTATCTGCCTGCCTAGCATGACCGATTTATATCGCGTGATATAGCGTTTTATCATGTTTAACTGTCAACAAGACAAAGGAGTTTGACAGTTGAGTGTCGATAAAATGATATATCACGCGATATAAATCGGTCATGCTAGGCAGGCTGAATTCTGAACCTATCCATTACCTAACTGAAACATCTTGCCTAGGTTATACTACTAAAAATATCATGCAACAAATCTTTAGTACCTACCTATGCCACATCTAGTCTGGTAGATCATAATAATGATGCGTAAACTACATAACAACAAAATATAAATCGTATTAGTTATAACATTTTGAAAATAATAGCAAGATTCTATCTAATATTACTTCGTTCGACACGACACGATATTCACAACACGATGCCCGAATACCGCGTAAACTAACAAAAAAAAAAATCCTCCTCCTTTTTTTTGAAGTCGGTTAAAATGGTTGGCAATCGACGCCTCTCGCAAATTCATCTGTTTCCAGTCATTGATCTACGCGCATGGAATTTAAATGTCATCCCGGAATCCTGAGTTATCACATCACCACTTTAAAAAGACCCTCGAAAACAGATTCTCTGTATAAATTCGCTGCAGCATAAAACAAGGGAGAGATCTTCAATAATTTGACAGATCTTGTCATTCCAGACATGTTTAACACCAATTCGGCTGGAAAATGGAGGGAGTGATTTCTCGCAAGTTGTTTTATGCGTCGTAACAGAATTAGTAGTGAAGACTTCAGCTTATGTGATATTTAACACGAAATTCGTAAACAAGCTCAAACGTTGAGATAAAAACAATTTAAATTTGTATAGGTAAGTATAGTTAAATGATTTTAAAGAAGATGAGAACTTTCTCACTATACGTCGTTTCATCAGCATTATTCTGCTGCACATAAAGACATCCCCTCTTATTCTCTTATTTTAAAACGTCAAAGAATCAAGCAGGTTTAAAACTGATGTTGTCTGTCTTTTAAAATTAGTCTTAGACTAGATTAACTTTATGCAGGGGATCAAGATTTACATTGTGAATTAGAAATTATTATTACGGATTAAAGCTCTTAAATTTGAGACTTGAGTCACGTTTGCACATAAAAAAATCTAAGATCCTGTCCCTAAAAAGCTCTGCGAAAGAGGGTAAGATTGCTTTTGTTTCCCAAATCCATTGTTATTTCGACATTGGCAACACAAGGGACAAAAAAACCGTTTGTTACTAGACTTGTGTACTCGTGAATATTGTTTTCTTTGAACCGAAATTGATGAAACAAAATTATACGCTGATCTCGAAACAAAAGCAGCTGAGCCCTCATTCAAATGGTTTTGTCAATTCCATGTAATTTAATACAATACACCTTGATTGGCATAATCTTATAAGATTACGACATTGCGATTTGATATTCTATAGCTTATTTCTAAGCTTTACGTGAGCGTTAGCTTTTAACACATTGAAAATTGGTGACTGACATTTTGAGGAAAGTTGAAGGATATTTTTAAACTTAAGAATATCATTGCTCTACTTTATGCTTTGTTCAGACTCATTGACGATTATGACAACACGAGATTAGTCAAATTAATTAGTCAAGCAATCTCTTCTTAGCGATAATCTAATTAATATGATCTGAGCCTTAAGTCTGTCTTTCAGCACGGATTAGAGTCCTAAAATTCATCATGCTAGGCTTCTACTCCAGACGAGTTCAAATGTTTTTGCTTTTAATTAACTATGTCTTTGTAATTTTGGTGCTTTTTTAATTTATTTCATTTTCAAATATCAAACTTCGTCGAGCCAGCAAACCAGCAAGCATGAGAGCATTACCTACTTCCGAGCTCTATGCATGAGAGTTTGAAACAGTTGCCAATGAAGTAACATCAATAATCAATATACAACACAACATTATTTTATTTTACACTTCACAACAGAGATTTAAATCGTTCGCATGTATATACTTATAGCTGTAACTAAACGTAAATATATCATTTTCCATCAGCAAACTTTCGAAAGAGGCTGAGGGTCGAAAATAGATGAGGGTAGGCACGGCCCAGCCTAATGGAATATTTGTCAAACTTATTGGAGGCATTATTCTTCGGCACTGCCAAAGCTTTTTCTGTTTATAGGAAAAAATGAAAGGTTTAAAGAAAACACATTTTGTTTTCGGTTTATTCTCGAAAAATGTTTGTACCTAATGGAATTTTTCGCAGTTCGATTCGTTTTTGTTATTGTGGGTATGAGGATGAGGTCGGAACTAATATTGTGAATCAAGTATGATTAAAATTTGTAAAATGTTTAATGTTTTTCTTAAGTAACTTGAAGGTTGTTTTGTTAAAACTAATAGAATCATCATTTAAAAAAACTGTATAGGTACTTATATAATGATAATCGTCAAATCGCTCTTTATTCCAAGTCGCACAACTAAAAACAATTTAATAATACAATTTCCCAAGTCCTACCTCGATTTTGCCAAGTTCCTCTTAAAAGTTATCCGTTTTAATATTGCTGTATCAAACGATCGCGGCAAATGAAGCGAAAACAGCTGAACTATCAGATGTCAGCACACTCAGCAGATTAAGTCTATGATATTATGAAAAGTTGCGACGCGCAATTTCTCTATGTTTAGTGTCACAAAGTTGTTTATGGCTACAAGTAAATGAACACGAAGCACTGTTTTCGGAATCTAATTACACTTAAGAGAGTTACTGCGCTACACTAGCGCCGCCAATGGGAAAAAAATCGAAGTGCTTAAATAAAGACGAAATTGTGAATTGTGTTCTTCTAGTGTACCTACTCCGAAGAAACTTTGTGGTACTTTTTATCGCTTAATAGTACATTATGAGACAAGTTAGCTTAGGTTGCAAATTGCACACAAGGCTGTGGGTTGCAGCCCGAGACGCAGGCGAGGGCGTAACTCAGCCAAGTGTGCAATAAGCAAGAGCTCACGAGTTTCATACCACGTTTTTCAACACATTTGCGAGGAAAAAACAAAGTAATATATCACAAACCAACAAATATGGCAAAATAAAATATGATAGTTATGGGAAAAGGTGCGCATGTTTTTTTTTTTTTTTTCACAGGCTAACGCAAGAATTTTTTGCGTACAAAGGGGTGAGGACAGCCTTCTACTAATACTTCAAAATTATAATTTTAAGTGACAAAATGCAAATATTTTAATATTTTATAACAAAATATTGTGAATTATGAATAATTTGATAATACTTATATATTTATTTGACTTAATTAAGGACTTACACATTTATTTATTCCAAAAATGTATATGAATTTTCAGCAGCATAAAACCTCTTTGTTGTCAAAAAAAAAATGTATTACCCGACTAAATTGGGAATGCTTTGTTTACTCGCATAGAACTTGCAGTAAGGTACTAATTTAACTTTGTAGGGTTAATTATATTACGAACTAGTGTTTTATATATTATTGCACGCGTTTGTTATAGCTCGGTTTATGGCCCTAAAAGCGATGTATTAGGACTCACTTTACGCGCAAATGTGTTGAAAAGTTGTTTATGGCTACAAGTAAATGAACACGAAGCACTGTTTTCGGAATCTAATTACACTTAAGAGAGTTACTGCGCTACACTAGCGCCGCCAATGGGAAAAAAATCGAAGTGCTTAAATAAAGACGAATTTGTGAATTGTGTTCTTCTAGTGTACCTACTCCGAAGAAACTTTGTGGTACTTTTTATCGCTTAATAGTACATTATGAGAGAAGTTAGCTTAGGTTGCTCATTGCACACAAGGCTGATGGGTTGCAGCCCGAGACGCAGGCGAGGGCGTAACTCAGCCGAGTGTGCAATAAGCAAGAGCTCACGAGTTTCATACCACGTTTTTCAACACATTTGCGAGGAAAAAACAAAGTAATATATCACAAACCAACAAATATGGCAAAATAAAATATGATAGTTATGGGAAAAGGTGCGCATGTTTTTTTTGTTTTTTTTTTCACAGGCTAACGCAAGAATTTTTTGCGAACAAAGGGGTGAGGACAGCCTTCTACTAATACTTCAAAATTATAATTTTATTAAGATTATTAATATAATTGAAAAATATTGAAAAACGTGAAAAGTATTAGAAAATTTCGCCAAGCTCGCTAGCGACTCGGTAGCATAATTAGTTAGTGCATTGGGCCGGAATCCTAAGGGTGCAGGTTCGAGTCCCGTCTGAGCTGCTACGGGTGAGTCGATTTTTTCTAATATTTTTCAATTATATTAATAATCTTAATATAAAAATAGCATTGTGAATGCATAAAATTTAAAAAGTTTAAAAATTATAATTTTAAGTGACAAAATGCAAATATTTTAATATTTTATAACAAAATATTGTGAATTATGAATAATTTGATAATAATTATATATTTATTTGACTTAATTAAGGACTTACACATTTATTTATTCCAAAAATGTATATGAATTTTCAGCAGCATAAAACCTCTTTGTTGTTAAAAAAAAAATGTATTACCCGACTAAATTGGGAATGCTTTGTTTACTCGCATAGAACTTGCAGTAAGGTACTAATTTAACTTTGTAGGGTTAATTCTATTACGAACTAGTGTTTTATATATTATTGCACGCGTTTGTTATAGCTCGGTTTATGGCCCTAAAAGCGATGTATTAGGACTCACTTTACGCGCAAATGTGTTGAAAAGTTGTTTATGGCTACAAGTAAATGAACACGAAGCACTGTTTTCGGAATCTAATTACACTTAAGAGAGTTACCGCGCTACACTAGCGCCGCCAATGGAAAAAAATCGTAGTGTTTAAATAAAGACGAATTTGTGAATTGTGTTCTTCTAGTGTACCTACTCCGAAGAAACTTTGTGGTACTTTTTATCGCTAACAATATTCTCTAGTCTGTCGTTTAGTTTAATAGAGTTTTATTGCTAAAAGTATCCACTTTTGGCAATAAACTAAACGACAGGTTATAAAAAAAAAATTATAAATAAGCGATAAAAATTACCACAAAGCTTCTTCCTTCGTTTTTTCCATTGGCGGCGCTAGTGTAGCGCATTAAACCCTAAAAGCAATAAAATTGACTAAGCTAAGTTTTTCCACCGTTTTCAGCAACTCAACTGATTAGTACCTACCTTTTTAAAGCTCGTTAATGGAGCTTTGAAATGTATCATTTAATTATCTTAACTGATCCTATGTAGGAAAGAACTTAAAAAACCTTGCTGAGTCAATTTCATAACTATTTTAAAAGAAAGAAAGCAGCAAACTTTAGCTCTATCCTTGTCCGTTGACGTTGACCATTAACCATTTTTAATGTCCCCACTACTGGGGCTGGGGCTTTTGTGCCTTCCGAAGCACGGCTCGAGATAATATGGTAACCCATCCCATGACCTACCCTTGCGAAAGTTGCTTAACCTCCGCAATCGCTTCGCCAGGCGCTAAACCACTGCACCATCGAGTTCCTAAATCCTCTTTTGTCAGTTACTACATCAAAATATTATTTTCATTTCTCATATTCGGAAAGTGATGTATATTTGAACTGAGCAGCGGGTCCAAAACTCTTCGTTCCACCCTAGGGTGTAAAAGTAATTTAAAAATAGAACTGAATTTGGCAATGAAAAAGTTTACAATAGTTAAAAACAAATGGTTTAAAAAAAGTTGCAGCCTTGTAGGGCGCATTCACGAACAACAACAAAACATGGTATAAACAGCCAGTGCAAAATTAAAAACATTGGGCGGAGCGGCCGGCGACGCGACGTGTTCCAAATTTGAAATAAGAAAAACTATAAAATATTGGAGGGAGACTTACCTAACTCTGTGACTTTGAGCTGTGTGTGCCGTATTAAAGTTTTGTGTTGATTTTGTATTTACTAAAAATGAGTTTAAAACTAAAACAAAAAGTTCAACTTAACGTCTTATGAAAGACCAAAGAATATCTCCAACTTTTACAGGCATCCAACAAAGCCAAATCTGTCATCATAATAATTTATATCAAACTGTAAATATTCCAAGCAAGAATTTAACTTTAAATTTCACAAATTGTTCTAATTTTCCTAGGTTTTTAAAGGTAAGTTGGTATAGGTAATAATTATAAGGTCTACCAATGTAGTTACTAAGTAGGTACATGTTTTTATTAATAAACATTTTGGAATAACTAAGACTTTTTTTACTTTCCTGAAATTCGAAATGAAAAGTAGAGTGTTTAACACGGGTAAAAGTCATCAATTCCATCCTCTAATATCTATAATCTAAATATCTCGAATGGGAATTGCTTCCTTTTGACCCTCGTATAACAATCTACTATTATTTCTATCTGTTTATTGAAGCAAATAATGCCCAATACAAAGTTAACACTCACGACCATAACTTAATGATGTGAAAAGAAAATAACAATATACAAGTCAATGTCAATCCTTCGATACACTGAAGATCTGAGAAAATCCGAAGTCCGGAGTAAGCCTCCAATTCAATAAAATGTCGGATAAAATAAATAGGGGACGTTTGACGGATCACGATATCAAACACTCGGCAGATTGAATTGAATGGAAAAGGACTGTATAGGTATACTCACTTGCTGAACCTATTCGTTACACTTACAATTGGATAAAAGAAGATTTAACGGGTGATACTGAATAATCTATTTTTTTACAACAGAGATTTGTACCTTACTACGTTATACAACAGCATAGAGTTTTCTTTCACAGCTAATGTGATATACGAAAATCTACTTTAGAAAAAAACCGGCCAAGTGCGTGTCGGGCCACGCGCCGTAGGGTTCCGTAGTTACCTTATATACCATACCATATTTAATACCACTATCATTTTTCGCCTGTAAAAATAACTTTTCACAGTGTTGGTATGAATGACAAAGTTATATTTGCGGTTTTAGAAAATATGATATATCTCGAAAACTAATTACTATATCTCGTTCAAACTAATTTTCAGTGAAGGTTTTTATTAAGATCTATAGTATATATTTTTTTTAGATTTTTCATTCACCTATTTCAAAAGTTAGAGGGTGGGGACACACATTTTACCACTTTGGCAGTGTTTATCTTTCAAACGGTTGACTTTGAGAAAAAATTGTCTTAGGAACCTCAATGTCATTTTCCCGCACGTATTGGTATGAAGAAAAAATTTTTTTTCAGTTTCAGTTCCATGTATGGGGCCCCCCCTTAATCTTTATTTTTTTTATTTTTGTGTTAAAATCGTTAAGCGGTTTACAGAATACATCTACCTACTAAGTTTCAACTGTGTAATCCTAATACTTTCGGAATAAAATGGCTGTGACATACGGACGGACAGACAGACAGACATGACGAATCTATAAGGGTTCCGTTTTTTTCCATTTTGGCTACGGAACCCTAAAAAAGTAGGTAATTACTAAGCTTGTAATCTTGGATTTACGAAAGTAATCCTCTAAACTACGGTTCCAGTTAAAATAGTTATTTCACTCCTCTTGCTCAAAAAGTGCGTCATTGTAACGTACAAGAGTCGAGATAAAATAGCATAATAAGCCCTAGGGGATAAAGTTTTTTCTTTTTTAATGTTTGTCTATTACCAATGAGCGTACTAAAACGAAAAAGTTTTTATTCATAATCACGAATAAAAACTCGCTCGACTTAATACTGGGGGTCTATTACGAAAAGTTTAATGCGATACACGCGACTGCGTCCGTGCTTTCGTTCTGATTGATTCCTATTACAAAGCACTTGCGTATGCGATATTGCAAAGTGATTGCGTAAATTTGACAGTTTCTCTCTAGTGGATCCGTCATTATTCGTTCAATAGACTATGGACTACGATAGCTACATTGAAAATATTTGTAATAACTATAACCGACGAACTGCGGACGACTATCGTGACCAAGTTTCGTAATAGGCCCCCAGTTTCTCATTCTTATTTTTGAAAATGGAACTAAAAGCATCTCTTCGGTAAAATCATAGACTTATATATACTCTGTGTACAGAGTGAATCGTAGAATGCGTGTTTGTGTTGCTTAGCTGCTACAGCAGAAATTAAAAAAGGTACCATGGCGCGAAATCTTTAGATTTTTTTTATAATTACAAACTGATTGAATTGTGTGACTGTAATTGGAAAGAAATAATTTTAATCTTCTGCCGTCAAGCACAAATCATTTATTTAAATATTGTACAAAAAGTTTGTGAAGTGGAGGAAAAAAAAACGAGTGGATTCGTTTACGGAAGTAAGTAAGTAGGTATAAACTATTTAATATTGTATTTTATTTTCTCGCAATCGTAGTGAAAAGTATAGTGTAACACACGACGCTAAAACCCATTGTAACTCGGTTTCTATTTATTCCCTCGCTAAAGCTCGGGAATAAAAATACCTCGTATGCAATGGGTACTTTTAGCGTCTTGTATAACAATCTACTATTTTACTGATGCTTCTAAAAGACATTAGCGACGATTTTATCTTTTTCTGTTCAATAGGGATGTTGACTATTTTTTTATTTAATGTTACATAAATTACCTCTCAAAAAAAGAAACATTGGTAAAAGAATTAATTCGCTAGCATGAAAACTGCCCGAGATATAACAGTGTGAAATGCACACAAATGGACTCGATCAAAAACGCTCCATACTAATGGCTTGCACGTTATGACGTCACGCCGTGCTAGTTTGTATGCAACGCATAGGAAATTTGTTCAGCAGCTATATTAAATATTGTGTTTATCAAAATGCTATACATTTTACGGACTAATTAAAGGTATCATTTATTTTAATAAATTTTATACTTTTTAAATGGACTTGTCCACCCAACTTTGAAGGGTCATAAAACAAATAATATGCAATATATAAAACCAAGAGGTATACAAGCTACTCTAAAAGTTTAATATATTTACGATTTTTATTAGTATTTCGTTATTTTATTCATTAGTCAACATCCCTATTGCTACCAAAATTAAAAATAATAAACTAAGAAGCTTTACAGTTTGACCATAAAGAGTTGAAATTAAATAAAATGGAACTAAAATTTTTCAGTACAAAATTTAGTCAGTGTTGCCAAATTATTCGTGATTTTGACGTGTTTACATAGAAAGTGGCGCCCTCAATTTTTGTCAACTCTTTATGGTCAAGCTGTACGTGGCTTTACATAATCTTCGCGTCGTCACATGTTCTAACATTTACATCTAGCTCATTTCAAATACTTTTGCTATGCGAATATTGGAAGCGTGACTTAACTTTATCGATAGGCACGGCCCGTAGAGAATATGAAAGTGAAAGTGAAAGTGAAATAAGCTTTATTCAAATAAACTTAATTGTTAAGTACTTTTGAATCGTCTATATTTTCCTACCACCCGTACCAGACTTTTTTAGCTGACAAGAAGAACGGGCGCAAGAAACTTATCAGCTGTAACAGCCATAAGTAACGATATTTACAAACTTGAATATATATATCTGATATGATATGATAACTTTAACAGCTTTTTTCTTTACTGAAAAGCTCAGGTTTTCTAATTTCCTCGGCCGGCAGAAAAAATAAAGAGCAACCGTATAAAATAACAGTAATCTAATATTATTATAATACAGAATCATAACGAAATTATAGTACCTAAAATATCTAATGTAGGTACATAATGACGGCACATACACGTAACGTGTTGATTTGAGATCGACTTGACATGGTGGAGTCAAGTTTACAGTTTAGGTTTCGGTTTTATTAAACCTCATGTAATAAAAGCTGTTTTCGCAGTTCAACATAACTTAATGTGCTGTTGTGTGTACTTAGAAACATCGTATATAATATCGACCAATCAAATTACTGTCGGAGGCTCATCACAGTGACCTTGGACTCGGATTAACATTGTCTCAATAAGAAATCAAGAGCAATAACGATTTCTTATTCAAGAGATGTTGCCAATCTGAAAATTATTAATCATATTTAGCCATTAGGATGTATAATCTTTGTGAAAATATTTCCATTGAAATATAAGGTTGTTTTGTTCTGATAATTAAACCTTTTCATCCTTTTTTTCAGGCAGTTACAAAAATTTTGTCTTACTTAATATCTAGGGAGTTCATGTTTTTGGATGTTGAATTTATCTAAGTACCATTTGACCGTAACCATCAGCCATTTTTTAATGGATGATGGGCCTGAACCCACCACGCGGGCCCAATGCGGATTGGTGGGTGTTAACGACTGCAAATGCACCCGGGACCAACGACTTAACTAATGTGCCTTCCGAAGCATGGTGGAGCTCGAGATAATAAATTTTTGGTCACCCATCCCATGACCGACCCTTGCGAAAGTTTCATAACCTCGGCGCTACGCCACCAGCTTAGCTTACCTACTGTAAAAAAATAAAATAATAAAAAAGTTAATTTCAAATCCAGAAATTCGTTTTGCCTTTGTACACTTTTAACGATCATGAGCGGAGGTCGGTCGAACGGTCGACCTTGCAAGAGGAAAGAGGATCGATCAACGGCCTTTAATTCTGTCAGCTACCTAATTTGTCAGACAGGAGTCGCATTACTAAGAACAGGATAAATTTCAACAGTAATATTACTTTCCTTTGGGAGTTAACGATATTCCGTCTCGAGAAAATTCCATCGATTTCTATTTCCGTTTATTTTGACTTGACACCTAAAAAGCATAATTTTTCTTGGCATGGCAGAATTATTGTACTTTTGTGGTCACACCTTGGTCACACGTCTTACATTTTTTTTTTTATTCTGTGGTCTTACACATAGTGAGTCGAATAAGTTTTAAGCAAATTAGGCAAAAGTTAAATGATTTTGTTTTTGTTTTTTTACTGCCATGAACTAAATTCATAAAAGGAAACTTTAATATTGTTGTTTTACTAAGCTGTTTAGAAATATTTCAAAAACATTCCGTGTATTTAAGAAAATTAGTAAGAAAAGGAAAGTTTGGAAATAATATATGCCGAAAATGTTTCAACTAAAAAAGTTAACATCGGAAAAATGATTACTTACAAAGAATTTGTGAAAACATGAAATGTTTCATCTTTAACAAGTATAAGATAGCCGAAAGTTTTATAAGTACCTAGGTATAACATAGTCTGCATAAACTTTACTAGGGATGGATACTGAATTCCTAGTAGAAGGCGAAATTAAATCATCAATCTCAAAAAAAACTTTGAAAAACACAAAAAGTAAAAAAGTTTAGAATAAAACGAGGCCGCTATCGTAATTTATCAAGGTGAAATATTATCTCTGTCCCCAACGGACGGCTATCCGAAAAGTTCCAAACTCCCTTCATTTGTCAATTTCTTGGAAAACCTTCGGTTACGTAATTACAACTTTCTGGGCTTTTAAGGGAAGGTTAAAAATCCCTGGCCACTTTTTTACTCGTCTTGCCACCGTCGATGGGGCTGTTGGGGCTACAATGGAGATGACCGCGTATCGAATGATGCTCGTTAGTAGTAGTAGCTAGTAGCCCCCCTTCAAGGTGGTGATGGTCGCGGTGCGCCGCTGGATGCGGACAGCGCAGGATCGTCGTGGAGATACTTGGGGGAGGCCTATACCCAGTAGTGGGTGTCGTGCGGCTAACGGACTAACAAAGACGAATATGGATTTCCTTGGTCATTCTGTATAGAGTAGAGAAACTACGACGTTTTTATTTAATTACTGAAAATGGAATGAAGAGCAACTAGAGCTTCCCAAATGTAAAATTAAAAAAAATGGTACGTAACAGAGCTGAGAAAATTGCACTCCGAACGAACGTAATTTCCTTCAGGGAATTTTGTGTGGGACTTTATATTAAAAAAGCTGTGGTATCAGAATTTAGCAACCTGCGCGTCTGTCCATCTGCCAATCCAATTTTTCACTGGTTGAGTTTACTTACTCTGCTAGTTACTCTACATTTTTACAATAGTTATAAGAGTTCATCGCATTTATAAAGCTACAGTAATTATATGTGTAGAAAAATCGGCTCTGCCAAACGTAAGATAATCGCGGAGAAACATACATACGGGTCAAACTGAGAACCTCCTTTCTTAAGTCGGTTAAAGAACCTACACTTAAGATATCCCTCTTCCTACAAAAAAATAATTATCTTATTCAGTTTATAAAAAACAAAGAAGTAATACGACCATTATCGTCGAGGTAATTCACACAAAATCATACTATTTTCGTGCTTTTTTCAAGATTATTTGAAAAGTACTGAACTGATTTCCAAATTTTAAAAAATGGGACCAACTTGGGAGTTTACCTAATGTAATAACGTTTGAATAATTTCAATCGGTTTAGCCGTCTTCGAGTAATCGGTGGACATACACAAAAAAAACAAATATACAGACGAACATAGAACCTCCTCCTTTTTTGGAAGTCAGTTAATAACATAAGCTAAAATATTGATCGTGTATTTTCACTATCTATCTAGGTAATTAATTTTAGTATCTAAACATAGAGATAGATTGTACCGTGTGCGCATGCCAGGCCCGCAGGGGCCGCAAGTCTAAACAAAGTCCACGCAAACGAAATCACAGACGGCCTGTTAAATAGACTTTTATAGGGTTCCGTACCCAAGAGTAAAAACGAGACCCTATTAACTAAGACTCCGTCTGTCTGACTGTCAGTCTGTTGCTCTGTCACCGGGCTGTACCTATCTCATGAACCGTGATAGCTAGACAGTTGAAATTTTCACAGATAATGTATTTCTGTTGGCGCTATAAATACTAAAAACAGAATAAAAACGTGATTTTTTTGCCGTTTTTGGTACAGAACCTTTCGTGCGCGAGTCCGGTTTTTATTTCAGTATAGAGTGTGTCTACACCGTGTAGGTATGAACTGTAACAAGCGCAATCAGAACGCAAACAAAGCCTTAATCAGAGCTCGTTACATATATTTGCACTGCCATCCAATCCAATATAGAAACTCATCACATCCTTTTGCCCCTCTGTATTTTTAACAAACAAAAGGCCAGTTTTTCTTTGTGTTTTATTTTCGCAATTCATATTCTGTTTCAAAACGCTAGCCATTCTATGAGACTGAATAAACACGGTTATGTAACTATTGATCAAGCGTGCGCGATATTCCTAACTTAATTGATTGATTCCGAAGCCGTACGTGATCTTTCGTAAGTTCATACGACACTACATACATCGAGAATATATTTAGATTTGAGAGGCAGGCTTACATACACTAATACGAGGGCCAAAAGCTTTATATACTCTCTCTTTCTCTCCTTAAGAATTTTGATACTGGCAAGTATACACCATCGTAAACACTTTATTTAGTTTATTTTTCGTTTCGTATGAACCTTCTACGAATTATTAGAAAACATAAAAAAATATTAAAAACGGGCAGGGCTGTCCTGCCAAAAACGAACTAAAAAGTTAAATAACATAACAATGTGTCATTCAGTTCACAGTCGGGCTTTGGTCAAAAATTGTTCTTCAGAACATTTCCCGACTGCAATGACATTGTTATTTAATTTAACTTTTTAGTTATTTTTTGGCAGGGCAGCCCTGTTTTTAATATTTTTAAATTTATTTTATTTTAATGACAAAATTTATATAGTTTTGGGAAGTGCTCATCAAGGCCTTTCATTTGATATTGTAATAATTTATGAAAAAACCGGGACAAGTGCGAGTCGGATTCGCCCACCAAGGGTTCCGTACAAACATCTGGTACATATTTGTTGGTACAGTCAGCAACGAAAGTCGCTTAGTATAGTAAAGTAGCACTTTAGTACATTGTCATTGCAATTTTTTTGTTTGATGTTTTAAACTAGGAGACATCCTGGTAAATGTAAGTTGCTTTGACAACGTACTAAAGTGTTAAATCACTTTCGTTGCTGACTGTACTTAAATAAAGACTATATTATTTTTTTCAACACACTTGCTCGTAAAGTGAGCCCTAATACATCGCTTTTAGGGCCAAAATCGAGCTATAACAAACGCGTTCAATAATATATAAAACACTAGTAGATACGTTATAGAATTAACCCAACAAAATTAAATTAGTATATACCTTACTGCAAGTTCTATGCGAGTAAACAGAGCATTCCCAATTTAGCCGGGTAATACAGTTTTTTTTTTTAGTAATAACAAAGAGGTTTTATGCAGCTGAATATTCATATACATTTTTGGAATAAATAAATGTGTAAGTCCTTAATTAAGTCAAAAAATATTTATTATTATCAAATTATTCATAATTCACAATATTTTGTTATAAAATATTAAAATATTTGCATTTTATCACTTAAAATTATAATTTTGAAGTAGGCTGTAATGGCTGTATGCTCACTCACCCCTTTGTTCGCAAAATATGCTTGCGTTGGGCGTGTGAAAAAAACAAAAAAAACCTGCGACCCTTTTCCCATAACAATTATCATATTTTGTTTTTGTCGTATTTGTTGCTGTGTGGTAAATTACTTTGTATTTTCCTCGCAAATGTGTTGAAAATCGTCGTATGAAACTCGTGAGCTCTTGCTTATTGCACACTCGGCTGAGTTACGCCCTCGCCTACGGCTCGGGCTGCAACCCACAGCCTTGTGTGCAATGAGCAACCTAAGCTAACTTGTCTCATAATGTACTATTATGACTTAATTACAAATCCAATGTTTTCAGATTTTTCTCTGTATGTATTTGAATTATTTATATGACGATATTACTTGCCAAACATAGTTCTAGATTAACGAGAAGTATCGTAATAATATCGCAATCGTATAAGTTTGTTTTTTTCACCGCTTCAAAGGACCATAAATTTGAATATAATTATATATATGCTTTTCATTTCACTCGATACCGCCACGCAACCGCAAGGTAAAGAACAGACCGATGGACAGACATACAGACAGTTTATGATTTAATCACAAATATGTGGTTCTCAGATTTTTTCCTGTATTTGTAGCTTATACTACAAATACAGGAAAAAATCTGAGAACAATATAGTAACAATATTACTTGCCAAATTTCATAGTAAGGATTGTAACAATACCTCACACATACCCAAATCTGTTCAGTCATTTCACGCCGCGTGATCAAGGGATACTTATAAGGATTAATTTTTATGTCAAACAAAGGTTAAAACATTATAAAACTAGGTATATACTCTCCTACCTACAAACTTGTGGGCACAAAACACATACATACACACACACACATACACATACACACACACACACACACACACACACACACATACACATACACACACACACTTGGAATATTACTCTTTGTTAAATAAAATTGTTCTTATCTTACTATGTATAGTATACCTAGCACATACTCAATATAATGTTTTGTCTTGGGAAGAGCGAGTCAACCCCAACACGAGTATTGTATTACTCTCTGGGGTGTCTCATTACTATGTTAAATTGATATTGAGTAATAAAGTTATTTTTATTTTATTTTTATTTTTATAATATTTCCTGTAGATGATTCTTATGATTATTATTGTCAATCTAACAATCATGGAATAAATTGGCAGGATGTCCAATTAAAGATAGCAAGAAATGTAGATTAATTATAGCTGGTGTTTTCTCCTGATATTACACTATCTCTTGGAAACCAATTAAGATATATTTCTACGATAACACCTAATTCTTTTCAGTCAGCATTTCTTTTAGCGTAGGATTAAATAATTTATTCTTATGCTTTCAGGTAAATTGGCATCCTAAAGAGTTACGAAACAATAAAAATATCAAGAGAATTTCCACTGGATATAATAAAAAGATAAATAAATTCCACTCTGTTACCCGTATCGTACTTAACGCACCTACAGAGTTATATTTTTTTCACCATCCAGAAGGTATAGGCACAGTACATATATAAGTTTAAAACTTATATATGTACTGTGGTATAGGTATTTACTTCATGATACTGAACTTCCTTAAGGTGGTGAGCCTGAGCGAAAGTGGCGCCGCGGTGAATTATATTTAATATTATAATTCTAACACACAATTTTTAAAATGTTTATCGTGGAGGTTTTAGGGCCTACAGTCTAGTATTTTTAGACGGTATAAGGGATGGAAATGAGAACACCACAATTTCGGGACACTCTTTTTGGATAGCTGCCGGTTGCGATCGCGGGGTTCTCACGACTACTGCAATTATGATGGCGGACGTGCAGATCGCAAACGGCGCGCAACCATTCTTTATTTGAATTTAAATGCATTTTTACAAAATCACGTTATTACGCTATATATCAAAGTATTTATGACATATATGTATTATTTTAAGCTTATTTACTTATTTTAACATTAGGTTTAGGTATTTTCTTTTACATTTATAAAGTTTGTATTTTAATTTATTATAACTTATAGCTTATAGCCGTACACAGTATGCGTGTGTGAGTGAATGAGAGAATGTGTGTATGCGTCGCCTACAATATTCCCCCCCTAGTGTTGCAAACACTATCATCCCGTGGGTTAAGTAAGGCGACGCGAGTTACAGGACGGCGTAAAATACCGGTGCGCGTGCGGACATCAACGATACGGACGCGACCATCACTGCCTGCGTGAGCCGCAGTCACTACACCATGCCGCCAGCTGTTACGTTCCAAATTAGGTTCAATTAAAATAACGTAATCGCCTACCTGCAAAGACCTATTTTCTTGCGTCCACTTTTGGCGAGGTATAAGTGTTGGTAGGTATTCCCTAGTCCACCGGGCCCAGAAAGAGTCCGCTAAACGTTGCGCTACACGCCATCGTTTCCTAAGGCACAGATCTTGGTCATCGTATTTACCGAACGAGGGGTTATTCGATGAGGAGCCGATTAAAAAATGATTAGGCGTGAGTGCCTCCGGGTAATTAGGATCAGTGGATACGTGAGTTATAGGGCGACTGTTAACTATCGCTTCCACCTCCGCCAATAAAGTAACTAACGTGTCAGGGTGTGGGGCACGTTCTTTTAAAATAACTTTTAGTGATGACTTAACAGTACGTATCATACGCTCCCACGAGCCGCCCATTTCTGGCGCTCCGGGTGGGATAAATCTCCACTCTATGCCACGAACTGCTCCGTCCTCACGCAATAAATCCGTGTTCATTTCGGCCAAGCTCCGTTTCAGTTCATTATCAGCGCCTCGCAAGTTAGTACCATTATCTGAATAGATAACGGAAGGGAACCCTCGGCGCGCTCCCATTCGACGGAGCCCCATTATCGTGGAGTCAGCACTGAGATCTTCAGTGAGCTCAATATGTATGGCACGTATGGTTAGACAGGTAAACAACATTCCATAACGTTTTTGTCGTCTACGGCCGACTGTGACCTCTAATGGTCCAAAATAGTCGATTCCGGAAAAACTAAAGGCGCGGCGGTAGTGTTCCAATCTGGCTGCTGGTAAGTCACCCATGCGTTGTGGCTTGGCCACCGCTCTCCTATAACGACAAAACAAGCAGTGAGCAGATACTGAGCGGACGGATGGTCTAAGTTGTAACACCCAGTATCGCTGTCTTAATTCATTAACCACGAGTTCGTTGGCGCCATGAAGGGCGCGCTTGTGATAGTGTTCTATCAAAAGTCGGGTGATTCTATGTCGGCCATCTAAAATAGCTGGTCTTCGTACTGACTGCTCGACACCAATAACTTTGTCGATTCGACCACTGACGCGAAGAATACCTGACTCGTCACAATAAGGTGATAGCTGTAGCAAACGGCTGTTTGATGGCAGCGGCTTACCTTGCTGTAAACATGTAAGTTCAGCTTTAAATGTGAGCTGTTGACATTTTTTAATAATGAGTAGCTCTGCTTCCTTCATTAGAGGCACGTCAAGTTGGACGCTTTGACGCCTACATTTACGAATGAAGAGCAGGACTCTGGCGGTAGCCCGCAGAAGGATGATCCACTTCGAGACATTATCTTCGTTTGGCAAAGATAAGTCCGAGTGTTCGACCACTGTGAGCACAGACCGTTCCTCACAAGTTGCATCTTCAGACCGTTTGGAAAATTTTGTGTCCTTAGGCCATTCACATTCAGGTCGGCGTAAAAACGAAGGACCTTGAAACCAAACGTCTGAAAATGTCAGAGGAGGGGCGTCCTCTCGAGTTGCTACATCAGCAATGTTAATTCCTGACGGCACGTGACGCCATTCACAAACTTTAGTTAATTCATCAATCTCACCGAGACGATGAGCCACAAATGGCTTATAATTTCTCGGATCGCTACGAAGCCATTGTAAAACAGTGCTCGAGTCGGTCCAGTAATAGCGCTTAACGACTTGAGTATTTTTATGTTCACGACACACAGTGTCGGCGAGACGTGCACCTAAAAGCGCAGCCTGTATCTCCAATCTTGGGATAGAAATAGGACGTAAGGGACTTACTCTGCTTTTACTTGCAGCAAAACAAACTAATACGCGTCCATCCAACAAAGTATAACGCCAATAAATGACCGCTGCGTACGCTTTCATCGACGCGTCGCAAAAAATGTGCATTTGTTTTTCTATAATGTCCGAGTCACTAACAAAATTAGACGAGCGTTGTTCACATACGCCTGCGTAGCAAGGTGACCAATCAGCTGTTTTTAAATAACAGCGAGGAATACGCAACAAACACAATAACTTCAACTCTTTCAACCAATCCATCCACTTAGCGTGCTCATCACTATGGATGCGGCAATTCCATTCTACTCCGCTTCGATGAACAGACTGAAAGAGTATTTTGCCTTTTATAATAAAAGGAGAAAGAAAACCATGTAAATCGTACACTGACATAATTACGCTAAGCATTTGTGACTTAGTAGGTGCTTGCGTACCATCCAGTACATCACTAAGTATGCGATCAAGTGATAATTTAAATGCGAAAGAATCATCGTTCGGGTACCACATCAAACCGAGTGTGCGCTCAGTGACGTTCGTAGCTCCGTGGCTAAAATCAATAGCTGTCTGCGCGAGCGATTCAGACGGAATAGTTCGTAACACTTGTTTACTATTGCTCGACCAACGAGCTATCTCAAAACCACCCTTGCTGTGGATGTATGTAATATCATGCACTAATTGAATAGCTTGGCTTTCGCTATCACATGAGTGGATACAATCATCCATATAGTGATTATTAATAATCACATCTGCAGCATCAGGATACAAGTCTTGGTACTTTAAAGCGTTTTTATTTTTGATATATTGTGCTATAAACGGCGAACAAGTCGCACCAAAAATTAAACTTTGCATAACACATATTTTTAAAGGGGCGTTAACGTTATCTTGCCACAAAAATCGCAAAACATGTTGATCTTCAACACGTATTTTTATTTTCAAAAACATATCGTTTATGTCGCCAACTATGACGAAGTTATGCTGACGAAACCGTAACATAATACCTAAAAGTGAATTATACAAATCGGGACCGGTCAACAAATAATCATTTAAACAAACACCGTTAACTTTACCTGCACCGTCAAAAACTAATCTTAATTTACCGGGTTTGTTAGGATTTTGTACCCCAAAGTGAGATAAATACCAAATATGACTAGCCGAGAGTTCGTTAATCATAAGTTCCCGAGCGTAGCCGAGATCGAATAATTTTTGCATTTCTTTACGATATCTAACTGCATAAGATTCATCACTATGAAATTTTCTCATTAATCCCTTCAAACGCGACAGTGCATAGTTATAACTATCAGGCATAGAAAAATCGTCCTTAGTGAACGGCAAACCTACTTCCCAGTGATCGCCAATATTACGTGAACTTTCGTCTAAAATACGAACAGCTCTTAAATGCGCCATATTCTCGCGGCGTACGGTCGAAATTCCTATGGAGTCTAATTCGTACGACTGTTTAATTAACTGGGTCAATTCGTCGTTAGCACTCGCCTGGGGCTCGGACTCAGGGTGAGCGAGATGAAACGTGTGCGCGTGCGCAGGTGTGTGACTGCGACCTACGCAGCCGTGTATGGTCCACCCTAACCTGCATTTGGTCGCGTAAGGTTCACGTTCATTTCCGTGCAAAACTTCTAAAGGAGCCATTAGAAAATAATTATCTTCCCCGATAAGTAGGCGAGGCACAACACACTCTTTACAAACAAATCGTTTTAAATGCGAAAAATGATCACATGACATATTATTAATGATGGACAAATTTTGTTTTGGTAACTGAAGTTTGTCAACTTGACGTAAAGTAACATCATACATTTTACTTTCGTTATGTATACCAGAAATCTTAGTACAAATTTTCGGAGCATCAGATTGAAATATTTCTAAGCCAAACGCATCTATAAATTTAATGGCACTAGCACAGAATATATAATAGTACTAGACTAACGTACAGAAGTCCGTCCCCGCGAGGACCATCAAATAATAAGCTACTCTCGCTGCACGGCAATAAAGTACAATTTCAAACTGCACAACGCTGCGTGGATAAAATTATATGCACCTACGAAGAAGAAAGAGAGGCGTCTCTTTCTGTCGCATAGCTCTGTCTCAACCGACACATTTCGGGGTTGCTACTCGCTAGTTACTGATATCATAGAAAACATTCGTTATGCCCATGAATAAACAATGAAATTACTAATAGGTAGGTACCCTTTATCATTTTTTAAGAAAAATAACATTTTAAAATTATAAGTTAAATAGGTAGGTAGATTAGTTACCTATCCTAGGTAGTTTAGTTACCTATCTTAGACGTTAGGATTTTGATAGGAACTTTAATTCATCTCGTTACAATTTTTGGTCCAAATTAAAAAGACGTAGGTAGGTACTACCTACGTAATAGTAGGTACTTTTTACCTTGTACTTTTTTGTTTAATGTGCCTAACAAGTAAGTAATAAGGTAGGTAAATACTAGATATATCACTAAGTTTTCTAAAAAGAAAATGAATAGGTTAGGTACCTACTATACGATACGAATAATAAAACAAAACTTACCTTTCAACATTTTCAGGAAGATAGAAAAAATAAATTCCTGGGATGGAATCTTTGTTTAGACAACCAAAGACAATGCAGTATTTTTTAGCTTTTTTCTTTACTGGTGCCATATTTCGAACTTCGATACCTACAACTAAGTATGTAAATATGTATACAAAAAATACAATAAACTTTGGTAGGTAGGTAGGTACGTTAGTAATTATGTATCAAAAACGAAGTGCATGCAGTTTCGCATTCGGCGCTTGACTGACTCGTTTCGTTCGTGACGTTCACGCGCTGCGCTCTCGTCGCTTGCACACGCCGCGCGTTTCGGTCGGCGCGGTGATATCCCTCGACAATGGCCCTCTTGGAGTGGGCCGCGAGCAGTAGGCTAATATAAAAGTTTAAGCGCGGAGTTATACCCCCCTGGCACTAGGTTGAAAACATTTTAAGCCTAATTCGTTTACCAAAGTCTTATCGATCATCGAAATCGCGGCACCATCATCTAATAATGCAAATGTACTCACAGTACCGAGGGGTCCACTGACGTTCACTTTTACCACTTTGAGAAGGACGTGTGGCGCTGCGCCCTCGTGAGGCGCCGGAGGCGCGAGCGGCGCCGGCGGCAGGGGCCCAGACACATGGGCAACGGTGGCGCGCGCTTGCGCCGCGGCGGCGCTGGGCATCGGCGGCTGCGTGGGCTCGGCGGCGGCCGGGGCGGGCGGCGCCAGCGCTGGCGCCGTGCTGGCGCGCGCGGCGGTTTGGGCGGCGCCGTCGACTAGCGGCGCGGTACCAACGCGCGAACTGTCCTGCGCGTCGGTGGCGGCAGTGGCCGTACCCGATGGCTCCTGTTCGTCTGATGTGACGTGGGACGTCGTATGACTCGGCTGCGGTTTGTTGTAGTGCAACAAATGATGATGTGCGCGTCCACAGTTATTGATGTCACACGGCGGCGCTGGGCACTCATCGCGATCGTGTTTCGATAGACAACAGAAACATAAGTTGTTCGTCTTAACAAACCTCCAGCGCTCTTTTTAACCGACTTCATCAAAAGGAGGAGGTTCTCAATTCGATTGTATGTTTTTTTTTTTTTTTTTTTTTTTTTTTTTTTTTTTTTTTTTTTTTTTTTTTATCGTTGTTCGCGCGTATCTTCGACATTTATGGACCGATTTCGATAATTTTTTTTTTGTTCGATTGAGTTTTCTTGCGAGATGGTCCCATTTAATTTTTTTTCAAATCGGTTCAGTAGTTTACAAGTAATCCTGAAAATACTATGATATTAAATCGACTAACTTGACAACTTTGTTATTTATGAACCGAATTAGATGATTTTTTTTTGTTGGGGAAGGGATACCGTTGTGTAGTCTTTTTAACCGACTTCAAAAAAAGGAGGTAAGTTTCAGTTTGTATGTATGTATGTTTCTCCGCGATTATCTCACGTTTGGCTGAGCCGATTTTTCTACCTAAATAATATACCTACACTACCTAATGCAGAAGGTACTTACACTAAAAATAAAAAAATAAAAAAATTGTTTAAAAAACAAAAAACCGACTTCAAAAAACCTGCCTCTAAAAAAAGGAAGAAATAATATACAAATCATTAGATACGCATTATCATTGTTATAATAAAACACGTCAATTGAAGTCGGGTGGGGCTTTTAGAATAAAAAAGGAAGATGTTTTCCAGCCCCACCCGACTTTAATAGACGTGTTCTATTATAACAATGATAATGCGTATCTAATGATTTGTATATTATTTCTTCCTTTTTTTAGAGGCAGGTTTTTTGAAGTCGGTTTTTTGTTTTTTAAACAATTTTCTCATAGCTCGTTTGAATGAACGACAAGTCGATAGTGCGTGCGACGATTTATTACAGTAAATGCATTCATTTGCGTTCCCGTCGCTTATAGAAGAAGTTAGTACCGGCTTGTATGTGTTGTAGCGTGGATCAGCTGTTTGCTTACGAATGTAGGTCACGTGCTCCTTTCTGTTTTCTTTAGGCTGTGGCTGTGTCATGCCCACAATAGAAATCATATCGGCTTCTCGCTTCAGAAATGATGATAGTAACTCCAACTTAGTCACTTTTTCATCGAGATTTTGGTATACATAATCGGTCCATTTACCGATAAGAGTGCTCGGTAGCTTCGAGGTGATGGATGAAAGCAATTCTGGACTACATAAATAGTCATTTTGGTTAATGGCACGTAAGGTAGCTACACAGTTGGTTACTTTAATAGAAAAGTTAAATATGTCTTGCTGGTAATTATTAGGTAACGGGGTCAACTTCTTTACCTGATTTAGTAAGTGATGAATAATAATATCAGGTCGACCAAACCGTAATTCCAAGGTGTCGAGTATCTGTGACGGCGACGTGTTCCCGATCAGGAGGTCAGTGACCGCCTCCTTGGCTTCGCCCTTGAGTGCACGACGAAGTCGCCACATATTTTCTGACTCGGTGAACTGGCACATCCGTGCCGTTTCTTCGTAGGCACTCTTGAAGTGCAGCCATTCAATACAGTCCCCACTGAATATGGGTAGGTCACGAGGGGTGGACAGGCGTGTAAGGAGCCGTTCCTCGTGCTTTTGTGACGACGTGGTCATGAGGTCCTTGAGGGTGTGTGCTAGCTGAAGTATGCCGTCGACAGGCTGGGTGGAGGGCGTTGCACGGCGCGGTTCTACACAATTAGTGGCCGGCGCTGCCTCCGTGGCCGTCGCTGGTGCCTCGGGCTCCTGCCCGGGCGGGTGCATGCTGCTGCGGTCCAGCCATTCCTCAACTTGGGACCGTTTCGTGTCACTATTTTTGGTAAATTGTGAGTGACTATCAGACCTGTTATCGTCATCTTCGCCGATCAGAGCTAAATTCACTTCTAATTGTTTGTCAATAAGGTCCATTTGGACTTTTGCTTGATCCATTTGGATTTTGGCTTTCGCTTGAGCAGCCTCCAGTTCCAGCTGTTTGCGGCGTGCTTGCGATGACGTCGATCTCTTTGACGAAAGTACCGATTCGTTTTTAATCGATTTTGGAACTGTCACTTTAGAGTGTCCCGGACACAGTTGCAATGATAAACTATCACTATTATGCACTGGCACTGCAATTTCACGGCTACTTTTCGTGAGCACATGTTCGGAAGCGCACTCCAAACGTTCCGATAACTTTTGCCGGTTCGACGTGATTTTATCGCGAGGTGGTGTTCTCGGCATCATTATACACTATAATAGGCACTGGTGGTGAAGATCCGGCTCGAAGGACCAGATTTTATAAGGGATGGAAATGAGAACACCACAATTTCGGGACACTCTTTTTGGATAGCTGCCGGTTGCGATCGCGGGGTTCTCACGACTACTGCAATTATGATGGCGGACGTGCAGATCGCAAACGGCGCGCAACCATTCTTTATTTGAATTTAAATGCATTTTTACAAAATCACGTTATTACGCTATATATCAAAGTATTTATGACATATATGTATTATTTTAAGCTTATTTACTTATTTTAACATTAGGTTTAGGTATTTTCTTTTACATTTATAAAGTTTGTATTTTAATTTATTATAACTTATAGCTTATAGCCGTACACAGTATGCGTGTGTGAGTGAATGAGAGAATGTGTGTATGCGTCGCCTACAGACGGTATCGTTACATTCCCTCGTAGTCACTGCTAGAAATAGCAAAACTGCTAAAAGTGGCCGTTTTTGACACTTTTGCTATCTACTTCTACGAATGACTACGAGGGCATGTAGTGATACCTTCTAAAAATACTAGACCATGGGCACTAAAATCTGCACGATAAATATTATTAAAATCTTTTTCTATTAATAACTTAAATAAAACCTCTGAGGGTGCCACTTTCGGTCATACAACCGCCTTAATACACTCGTGGGTCGGAAAAAAGGCGAGGTACTTACCTATTTACTTGCGTCAATTTTTTATTTACTCTTCTTCGTTCAAATCGGAGAGATAAGTAGATCAACTTAGTTTGGAAGGTCCAAAAATTACATCGACACCTATTTAGACCCAGATTGAAATAAAATTGTTTACTTTCGTCTGCGATCATAAGGTATTGATCGAAGAGTTTCATGGACTGAGTAATATAATATTAGTGTATTCAGGCTATGAAAAATTACAGTTTACAGAATAGATTTAGGTACTTTGTTACCTTTGAAATTAATATCCAGTAACTATAACCATTATTTTTTATTCTCTCAATAGCGGACGCCCGCGGTTTCACCCGCGCGGTTTTCGTTCCCGTAGGAATATCGGGATAAAAAGTATCCTATGTTTTAATCTAGGATTCTAGGCTATCTACTATCTGTGTGCCAAATTTTAACTAAATCCGTTCAGTAGTTTTTGCGTGATTGAGGAACAAACATCAAACATCTAAACATCCAAACATTCAACAAACCCACAAACTTTAACATTTATAATATTAGTAGCATAGGTGTTGATCTTTGTCCTCCTCCTTTCTTAGTGCAGCGGGCCCTCTTTATATTTTGAGCGGCGGCTGGCGGATTGTCAGAGCTATCAGCATTTTATTGCTAATCTAAATAAACACCATTTCTTTTTGCTAACCATTTATTGAAGAAGCACTTGACAGTGACACAAGTCACTGTCATCGACATTGACAAATGACATTTTTGACGTTTTACTTTTTTAAACTAATAGCGTTGGATAAGTTGACGTTCCGAAACTGAACAATATAGGGAAGTAGGATAACGTTTCAGGGTGTACTGCCCGTACCCTCAAAGTTTAGATGGTAAATGAAAAGATAAAATACCCTGTATTTCTAAGCATTATTATAATGCTCAACAATATTTTGCCTAATCCCTGTTAATATTCGGAACAAAGCTGGGTCAGCGTCCTTGAGCTAACACGTTAACGGCAAATCGTATTTCTCGGCTCGTCGCTCCCAACAATTTCATTTTCCTAACTAATTCAGGGGAAATCTCGTCATTAAGGGGACATAATAGGAAAACATGGTTTGCGCGGGCCATACTTTTATATATATTTTTTTTATTTTATTTATTTAAATAAACAAAATTTACATATTTATCTTAATCTAAATAGTGCAACAAAAACCAGATGGGTTTATTCGTACACTACACATTCGTCACTGATATCCATGAATGTAGGTCACTATACAGACAGTTACAAGTTAGTTACAATTATTATTTTCCAAGCATCATCGAAACATAATACATATAGAAAACGTAAAGTTGTAGCCACAAAAAACAAACGACAAGCTAATAGTAGATTAGTAGCCAAGGGCTGTAAGGCATCAATTGCAGCCCGAGATATTTCTCTCATATTCGGTAAGTAGGTCCTATAACCCCCAAATGGGGCTTGTAGGTAACCAATTAGCGCTCTAAGGTAATAATGTAGCTAGAAAAGCCCTAGGGCGGTAAGTAATTAAAAAAATCCTGTAAGTAAGTAAAAATCCGGTAAGTAATTAAAAAAAGCCCTAGGGCGGTAAGTTATTAAAAAAAGCCCTAAGGCGGTAAGTAATTAAAAAAATCCAGCAAGGTGGCTGAAGGTTACATTGGAGATTCCATACAAAATAAAAGTAAAATTATCAACAAAATAACAGAAATTATTCAACTTTCAAAAAATGAAACATCTTTCTCAAGAGATGATCCGCAACCATCAACTTCTGCTGAAGAAAGCTTCAGCCCGTCAGATTTTGTCCATGACCAACAAATATCACAATCTCAAACTATTAACATACTTACCAAAAAAACACCTGTCCCTAAAATTTTAAATTTGTTCTCGTTTCACTATTCTACTTACCTCACCATCGAGATGTAAAACAGAGTAGTTAGCTCGGGTGTAAGCAACAATTGCACCCTCGAACTATCGCTCGCTGCGCTCGTGCGCCTAAATATCTCGGGCTGCAATTGATGCCTTACAGCCCTTGGCTACTGATTAGTAGATTTACTATTAACGTACGGTGCAGTTGCTCCTATAACTTTTTTCAAGAAAGGTAATTGTGCTAAAGATAAACAACGAAAAACATCGAAAATGTGCAGAAGTGAGGTTATTTTCCATACTCTTTACACGTAAAGAAAAACACAGAGACAAATGATTTCGCGTAACGGAGCCTTAATAATTTTCCCGCGACGGAACGCTGCAGGCGGCATAATTCGGTTTGTTACTGCTGTTGCTCGTTCGTGAGTTTGCTCGTGTATGCTATATTTCATTAAGTTTATCCTTGAACTTCAACACAAATCCTTCAGCGATAAATAATTACCTACACCAAAAACATTATTTATCCATACATTTTCACAAGATCAAGATGGTCACTAAACGTCACACGTTAAGTAACGATTTTGTTCCTTTTATGATTTTCAAGACATTTTTATTGGAAAATTGGTAGGTAGGTATTGAAATAATTATTCGTAATTGTCTTTATCTCCTCTGAATTGTTTTCGTTTTCTTCAATATGCTAAATTGCTAATGTTCATGAACTTTGATTTGATCTAACCCTTTGACCGCCAGAGACGGATTAATCCGACTTTATTGTGTCTTTTATGTCAAGGTCGTTTGTATGACTAAATACCAAAATGGACATGAAAATATTTGTCGCATAAATCCGACCAAGGGTTAAGTATCAACATTGATAGTATTGTTCTCGAGAGAACAATATACTAAGAACTACTGTAACACAGTGGAATGCAATAAATGGTGTTTTGTGTTGTCAATACATTATTCATAAATTATTTGAATGTCACAGAGTTCAAATATTCCAAACACTTCGCCTGTACCACAGAATAGTTAATAGTAAACCTGTACGTATAAGCAAATGGACTTATTCAGACCACCAAAGCACTCAACTGTAATACTTATAGCATTATGCTAAGCTGATAATGCCATGACCAGACGCTTTCATAACGAGAGGGCAACCACCCAGAGGGAATAAAAAGGTTCTGTCTCAGAAATTCGCAAACATTTCACCCTAGAACGTTGGCGAATAAACATAAGACCCTCCCTTTAGACGCTTAGGAATAAATAAGTATTTTTCTTTTGGGGCCATGAGAAATCCATGGAATTTCAATTTCAATAATATGAATATGAATATGAAAATAATTTATTTCACACACCATAACAATGCACAATAACACACATGCAAATAAAAATAGAAATTAAACACTTATTTACTAGGTACTTTAGAATTGTGAGCAGTGCTACAGTGGAGAAAAGGTCCCCGGCTCAGCATATGTTACGGCGTTGATGTTGGTGCCATAACGCTGTTTTTCAGACGGAGGCTATAATACACACACAATACAAACACACACGACAATGTACACACACATACACACTATCAGAGTCGCACATTTTTATTTTCACCACTTCTAAATTCTTCTCTCATGAGCTTGCTTACATACTTTCTGACACAGTAAGAATAAATCAATTAGTAGAATAAGTTAAATAAAAACAAAAAATAATAAAATATATTAATAAATGAAAAAATATAAACGCAATCAAATCCATACAATCCATATAAAAAATATTAAAATGCATAAATAAAAATGTAAATTAATAAGAACCAATGATACATCGGTATTAAGCAACATTAAGGAGTACTTAACTGAATGGAAAGCAGATGTTTCTTAAAATTGTTTTTAAAAGCCACCTTAGTCTTAGCCTTCCTTATAGGCGGAGGGAGATTGTTCCAACACTTAGTTGGGTTGTTCTTCTTTTTAACCTACAAAAAGGTGTCTCCACCAGTAAGTGAAATAAAAAACAAGGAAAATACCACTATTTTTTCTTAGTTGTTTATCCACATGAATTGTACTATACACATAATGGCTCATCACGATTAAAAAACATATTTATTGAATAATTTCATTGTAAAAAGTTCGCTACAGAGCTGTAATAGAAGCGTGACAGAAGTGTATTTCATACAAATCACAGTTGTCTCCCGGTACCTCGGCTTTCGTTTAATCCTTAATATTACGAAAAAATTATATGACGATTCAAAACTTAAAAATATCTTATTTACTCCTAAATATATTACCTATCGTGTAATAGCCACCATTATTTTTTATCACTTTTAATGAAATATTCAAAAAATTTCAAATACTTGTCTCCTACTACCTAATGTTTTGGTTTGTAAATTCTGTCACGTGGGTTGACCTTCGAAACACGCGTTTGTGCCGCTCGTCTTTGTGGCCTGTGATTGGAGATGTAGACCCCCTTCTCCCCCTCGTACGATTTCCCCTCTGAGATCAAGAGACAGCGCGTCAGTGGCCCGAAAGCTGTGATAGGAGGTGCGTGTGTTTATTCGGCTACCGCTTCGTCACGTAAGTATTTGATTCAAAATATGATTATTATTGGAACTTTTCGTTGTCTACTCTTACGTAATAATAAATATTTTTTGCCAACGTGTAAATTTATTCATTCTATGTCAACTTCTAAGTGTTATCGACTTTGCAATAATTTTTTACCCCTCCGTCACAGACAACTCAGTCACATGTTTATTGTGACGGAGTGGTAAAGTACGTTACGGAGGGGTAATAAACGATATTCATGTTCTTTTCATGCTGAATCTGAGACATACTGAAATAGAAACACTATTATTTATTATAGTAATTATTCCTACGGAAAGTGTTACAAATATTTTTCTATCTTCTCGTTTGTTTTGGTACTCATTACTTATTTCCTTTTACCAGATACCATCATGGCGAAAAAGAAGGCATTAACACCAGCAGAAAGACAGCGGCGTTGTCGGGAAAAACGAAAAAATGATCCTGAGAAGGTAGCTGAAATAAAGCGTAAGGATTTAGTAAGATACCATGCGCGTAAAAAGCTAGTAGCTGACATGACCATGCGAGAACATCGAATCAAAAAGCGGATATGGCAAGAAGGAAATAAAAAATGAAGGGAGAGGAAAAAGATGCTTCAAGAGGTACTTTTAAACACTCCAGCTCCATCACCAATACCAGAAACTCCACCAATGACTCCATCTGCAACACCGACTCCCTCTGAAGTATCTGCTCGTAGTTCAAGGGGAAGAAAGAAAGTGAAAAGAGATAGAACCAAGTTATACAGGTATAGTATTAAGTTACAAGAAAAAATAGACCAGTTAGAGAAGCAAGTTCGAAAATATAAGAAGAGATTGCACAGAAAATCCAAAAAAGACAGCAGCAACAACAAAGATGAAAACAATAGTCAGAATACAAAGAAGTACAGCGTTCTTTCTAATGCCATTAAAGAACGATACAAAACTGCTAAAAGTCGAGAAGAAAAACGCCTTATCCAATCGGTACTTCAAACCCGTATCGTAAAAGAGTCCAGAATGCAGATCGAAATGGTAAGAGACACATTAGGTGTAGACCGACCTTCAACATACAAGAGCGTTCCAGCGAAACGTACTGATCTTGTATGGAAGATTCGTCAGTTCTTCTTGCGGGATGATGTAACGAGAGCTACAGCTGGCAAGAAGGAGACTGTCACGCACAAAAAAAAGAAGGTTCAGAAAAGATTTTTATTGGACTCCATGAAAAACCTGTACAAAGCCTTCTTGAAAGAAAATAGTGGCCTCACATGCCACTACAGCTACTTCACTAAAAATAGACCATTTTATGTAAAGCCCCCTACTGTAGATGGAAGAGATACTTGCTTATGTAAGTTACATGCAAATGTTACCTATGTGGTTAATACATTACATAAGAATAAAGTCATTGTTCAGAGAGACACGAATGCAGTCTTAGAATCTCTAGTTTGTTCTGTTGATTCGGTATTCTGTATGAAAGGAGTATGTTCGGAGTGCAAGAACCGGTGCATAAATTATGATAAAAGTAACCAAACAGAGATTGTAGACTTACGACAGTGGATAAGGAAAAGTGAAGTTATAGAAAAGGCAGAGAAAAAGGTAAAGATAACTAAAAATGTACCAGTTACTGAAAAGCTCACAATTGAAGAAGTTATTTATAAATTTGAGAGCGAGCTGCAAAACTTCAAAACGCACATCCACAATATCAGACACCAATACAAAGCTTACCGACAGTGCATCGACGGGCTGACAGAAAGTGAAGTAGCATTACATATAGATTTTAGTGAGAATTATGCCTGCAAGTATCATTCTGAAGTCCAGTCTCACCATTTCGGTGGTTCTCGTAACCAAATCACCCTGCATACAGCAGTGATGTACCATTCTTCAGCAGGAGCACACACAAAACAAGTAACCTCATACTGTACAGTGTCATCCAATCAAAACCATGGACCTTCTGCGATTTGGGCTCACCTTCATCCAATTCTGTTCGAATTAAAAGAAATACACCCTGCTGTAACAACTGTTCACTTCTTCTCTGATGGACCTGCAACCCAGTACAAGCAAAAGATAAACTTTTACCTTATGGCAAACAGGTTTTTCGATGAATACGGATTTCGCAAAATATCCTGGAACTTCTTTGAATCAGGGCATGGAAAAGGAGCTGCTGATGGTGTTGGAGGGACAATGAAACGCCAAGCTGATGCCATAGTAGCTAGAGGAAACGATATTGCAGATGTGTTCCAATTCTTTTCCGCACTTCAAGATGCCAACAAAATCAAACTTTTCATGGTGACAGACGAAGACGTGGAAAAGGTAGCAGCAACGATTCCAAGTAACCTTGTGCCCCTGAAAGGAACAATGCAAGTCCATCAAATGTTCACGGAAACTCGTGGAATCTTAAACCATTGGGTATTAAGTTGTTTTTGTGAACAATTCTGTTCTTGCTACGATCCTAAAACTTATCGGCCTCTGCCTGAAACCCAACAACAACAAAATACTGTGGACGAGTTCTTATCTAACGAAAAAGAAGACGATTTAATTCATGATGTGGATTTCACGCTTGCTGATATTACGAATACGAATAGGATGCCCCGAAAAAGTTTTTACGATACTGTGTATAGCCCAGATGAATCATCCGATGAAGATCAGCCTTTGGCCACGCTTAAAACGAAAGATCAAACTGATCAAACTGCCGTCTGCAGTACTTCTTACCAAACACTACAGCCTGAAGACATTCATCCAATGAATATTAAAGACGGAGTACACGTATTGGTTAAAGTACGAAGCGAGAGAAAAATCCAATACACTTACGCTGGAGTCGCAAAAAGTACCGTCGATGAAGAAGGCGATGTCTTGGTAATGTTCTTAAAAACAGTCGATGATAGTGGAAGACTGTTCAAGTTGGTGGAGAATGACGTATCGGATGTTCCTTTTGATGATTTAATTAAAGTTTTACCAGCTCCGAATGATATTAAAAAGGGAAAGAGACAATATTTTAAGTTCGAAGAGCCACTGTCAGTATTCGAAAAATAATACTTTCTATTAGTGGCTTCGAAATTGAAATATTGTCTTGCTAGTTTGTGCTATTGTTAATGATGATTATTTTATTTTATGATTTAATTAATTAATTAGCTAAGTTCGATCTCAATTATGAACATGTTGAAGACTGATGTAGATTTATATCAAAATAAATGATTCTAGAGAAATAAACCTGTGTTTTATTACAAAACGCAGCCTGGTATCAGGTAAAATAACAGCTCTGTCACATAATTTACTACTCTGTCACGATCTGTCTCCTGGTAGGAAAATTATTTAGGCCGTGTATATATTTTGTTATGACTAGTGCAACATTGGAAAATTTATATTTATAATAGTTGATGATATTGCCGTCTGTGATATTCGTGTTTATTTGTAAATAATAGTAAAAGTTGATTTATCGCAAAAATATACTTAATATCAACAAAAAATGTGACGGAGTGGTATAAGATCATGAATAAAACATATTATAAATATACAAATGTATTATTTTAATATGCCTTCTAAAAGATAATTTAGTTAATTAATGTATTACAAAAGTAAAAGTTATTTGACGAAGAGTATTCGATAGAATAAAATAAAAGATTTCGTGACGGAGGTGTGCTTTTTTTTTGTCGTATCATCTTTCAGGTCTTGAAAATCGTTAAAAAATCTGTAAACTTCTCGGCCAACAACTTTTTCTGATGGAATAGAAATTCTGCTATTAGAATATAATGAATATACTGACGTGGAAACCTTATATTTTTTTTTCGAAATTGAGCTATCGTTCTATCAAATTGTAGGTTAAAAAGAAGAACGACCCAGTTGCCAAATACCGAAAACTACCACGAAAAGCAGCAGTATTATGTGGAGGGATAACCATTTTCCAGGACGCTCCACGAGTCTTGAGATGCACATTGGAATTAGCCCAGACCAGCTTATCAGCTAAGTACTCAGGTACCTTATTAATCGCTACATCAAAAAGTAAACTGGCGAAATGAAGGTCACATCTTGCTCCCATCTTTAATAAGTTGGCCTCATTAAGAAAAGGTGTGATATGTGCTCTGGGAGGTACAGAGAAACAAAATCTCGCACAAGCGTTCTGTACTCGCTGTATAAGTTTTTTTGTACGCTGTAACAGACATGGACCGAACACTGGTAGGCAATAGTTTAATTTAGAAAGCACTAGTGCTTCACAAAGTCTAATTCTTATTTGTTCACTCAAGTACTGCCGTATCCTGTACAGGGCCTTAAGTTTATAGAAGCAGTTCCTAACAACTTCCGCTACGTGATCCTCAAAACGGAGTTCCGCATCCATCTTGATTCCCAGATTTCGTGCCGTCCAGACTCTCTCTATTGTTTGCGATCCTATATTGACTACAGGGGTCATGCTCTCTGTTGTTTTAACTTGTTTTTTAGACCCAAAAATCATGAACTTAGACTTTTTTGGATTGAGAACAAGAGAATTTTGATCAGCCCATGATTTTATTCTATTTAAATCTTCATTTAGCTTGTGTACCTCCCCGAATAACGAATATTTTATTTATACTTTTACTTTGACTTCTAGCTAGATGATCTAGAACTCTCAGAATTATTCCAAAATTCCAGAAGTAGTCTTATAAAGGGTAAGCTATATTACGCCACCCGACTTCGCATGCATCCATCCTCACCGACTCGGTACGTTTTCGTTTCGGTATTTTTTAATTAAAGGATCTGTACATAGACCACCCCAGCACCGATCTTACCCCAGCTCCGATCTTACTCGCTCCGGACGGCACATATACCTTGACTGTGGTGGTGCAGCGCCCAGCAGCGACCCAGAGCCTCGTTTGTTGAGCGGCGGCCTCGGCGCGGACGGCCGCCTCTCCACGCCGGACGCCGAGCGAGTCGCCGGTGCGCCCTCCGCCGAAAGCACCCGGGCCGACACTAGCGCCGCTTCTGGGCAATGCTGAAAAAGAAACTGATGTTTGACAGCAGTTTGATGCAACGTACGAAATTAAATTAGTTTATTGTAATTAGGTATTTATTGACATCAAAATTATATGATAAAAAATCGGATTATAGGGAACTAGCCGCCGCCCGCAGTTTCACCCGCGTGGTTCCCGTTCCCGTGGGAATATCGGGATAAAAAGTATCCTATGTTTTAATCTAGGCTATCTACTATCTGTGTGCCAAATTTCAACCAAATACGTTCAGCCGTTTTTGCGTGATTGAGGAACAAACATCCAAACCCACAAACTTTCACATTTATAATATTATAGTATATAATAGTATATAGTAAGATAGTATAGATAGGATTAATAATGTGGGATTTACACTGGTCGATTTTAGTCGACTACCGCTTTTTATCGACAATCGCTTGTAAAATGTAATCACAAACCAACCTAATTTTGAATGAGGTGGCGATTCGATTTTACAAGCGATTGTCGATAGGCGACTAAAATCGCCCAGCAAGTCATCTAGAAAATCAACCCGTGTAAATCCCACATCATGAGCATACTGAGGGGAGGGAATGGGGGTTCATTATTTTACGTATTTTAGTATGTAGTATGTAAGTACTTTGGATTCAAATATAGGTATATATTTCAAAACTCAAGTTTACAAAGTTTCATTGTTTAACGTTGAGTGAGTTGGTTGTTGTATATTTTATTATATTGTAGCAACAGACTGTATTTCGGTTGTGTCATGTTTATTGAATTCTCCGCCATGTCAAGAAGGAATTCGTCACAGATTGAGAAGCGTAGATCCTGTACTTCTCCCAAAATTGTTTCACCAAAGATTCAATATAAGCCTTTGTATGAACGCGTTTATTGAAGTAGTCGTTTAAGCGTAATTGAATCATACAACAGCCTGTCGATTCTGTAACCAAACTATATAAATTAGCTGAACATAAGCTACTTTACCGATAGCAAAAGGTTTGTGGTAGCTACCGTAGCTATCTTAAATCTATTGTGATTAAAAAACACCCTTTCATCATCACATTTATGATTTAAAATTCCCGGGCAGTAAAGTGAGATTTGAAGTGAGGTTCGAATTTGGTTCTAGAATCGACAGGCAGGTCATTTAGATATTAATAGTAGATTGTTATACAAGACGCTAAAATGACCCATTGCATACGAGGTATTTTTATTCCCGAGCTTTAGCGAGGGAATAAATAGAAACCGAGTTACAATGGGTTTTAGCGTCGTGTGTTACACTATACTTTTCACTACGATTGCGAGAAAATAAAATACAATATTAAATAGTTTATACCTACTTACTTCCGTAAACGAATCCACTCGTCTTTCTATCCTCCACTTCATAAACTTTTTGTACAATATTTAAATAAATGATTTGTGCTTGACGGCAGAAGATTAAAATTATTTCTTTCCTATTACAGTCACACAATTCAATCAGTTTGTAATTAAGTATAAAAAAATTCTAAAGATTTCGCGCCATGGTACCTTTTTTTAATTTCTGCTGTAGCAGCTAAACAACACAAACACGCATTCTACGATTCACTCTGTGCACAGAGTATGTATGATTTCACCGAAGAGATGCTTTTAGTTCCATTTTCAAAAATAAGAATGAGAATCTGGGGGCCTATTACGAAACTTGGTCACGATAGTCGTCCGCAGTTCGTCGGTTGTAGTTATTACAAATGTTTTCAATGTAGCTATCGTAGTCCATATTCTATTGAACGAATAATGACGGATCCACTAGAGAGAAACTGTCAAATTTACGCAATCACTTTGCAATATCGCATACGCAAGTGCTTTGTAATAGGAATCAATCAGAACGAAGCACGGACGCAGCCGCGTGTATCGCATTAAACTTTTCGTAATAGACCCCCAGTAAAGTCGAGCTAGTTTTTATTCGGATTATGAATAAAGACTTTTTCGTTTTAGTACGCTCATTGGTAATAGACAAACATTAAAAAAGAAAAAACTTTTTCCCCTAGGGCTTATTATGCTATTTTATCTCGACTCTTGTACGTTACAATGACGCACTTTTTGAGCAAGAGGAGTGAAAAATATATTTTTGTAGTAAATTAAGTTATCAACAAACAAAATGGGTCTTGAGGTACCGGTTTACGACAGAATATATTTTCTGAATTTAATGGGTATTTTTTTTACGAATTTAAACATGGAACTTAATATGTATGTACTTATCTATTATTAAAATGGGCGCGTAGATAAATATTATTTTCATAATAGATCAGAAATTATGGCTAGCTAGGTATAGATTTTTAATTACCGAGAAGTGAATATTACCGTTGTTAGCACATTACATCCCTTGTGGTCACCATGCTAAACTTTACAAATCCATACAAACATTTAACAATTCCTCTAGATAACAGTACCCTTAGCACGAACAGCTATCGAAAAAAAAAACGCGCGTAAAATTACTCGATAGAGAATTATCTATGGAAATTTTAATTTCGCTATTCGGCGATAGATGGCGTTGTACAAATTTTCAATACAAAATTGCACTATCGAATGATTTTACGCACGTTATTTTTCTCAATAGCTGTTCGTGCTAAGGGTACAGAGCTTCCGATTCTCATCAAAATGCTACCGGTCCTAAAGAGATGCTAATCCTAATGCCTACATAAGCATCCTCTCGGGAAATCATATAACCAGCCCAGTGGAACTGGAAAAGAAAGAAATCCTAGAAAGATTATAGTAAGAGCTCCAGCTAAACGAGCGATTTTTTTTCTCGTTGCAAAACCGAGTTCATGATAAATCGGGTAATTTCACATTTTACCGGCGATTTTTCTCGCCGAATATGTTTTCCACTTTCAGCAACATTTTTTTCGGACTAGGGCGAATTACGCAGACGTTTGTTTTATAAAAGCTATATATTCCCATCAATCTTAGCACACAACACAACTTAAAATTAAAAAGGATTTTGAAATTATACAAGGTGTCCCAGAAAATATTGTCAAGCCAAAGTGGAATAGCAGTGCCCATCATTACAAATAACTTTTACTAAAAAAAAATAGTGTTAAATCGCGAAATTGTGATCATATTTACTCTAGAAAAAGTATGAAGCAGCTGACATTGTTTCCTCTATTTGACAATAAGTTCCATTAGTAAAGTTTTTCTTAATGACGGGTACTGCTATTCAACTTCGGCTTGACAATATTTTCCGAGACACCCTGTATATAAGAATAGATCTGAAATATGTTAACCACCTATCAAGGAAATTATAAGTACATCAACAAGTAGGTACAAGGAAATTATTCCTTGCCACCTATTGGTCCAAGACCTCTCGGTCCCTTTAATATGTCAGATGAGAGTTGACACTAATTGCTTTGAAGTGCTTGGAAGTTGTGTGACTAGACTTTGATGGCAATAAATATAATAGCAACTTATTATTCTTTCGCTTGTCCATCAGCCATTTTTAATGTCCCCACTGCTGGGGCACAGGCCTTCCTTATGGGTGGTAAGGTGAATGCGCCATAACCTACCACGCGGGCCAAATGCGGATTGGTGGGTGTTATGTTAACGACTGCAAATGCAGCCGGGACCAACGGCTTAACGTGCCTTCTGAAGCACGGAGAAGCTCGAGATAATAAATTTTTGGTCACCCATCCCATGACCGACCATTGCGAACGTTGCTTAACCTCCGCAATCGCTGGGGCCAGGCGCCACCGAGCTCCTCATTCTTTCGCTTGTCGAACACAAAATAGTAAGCATTTTTTCTGCTATCAAATTATGTACCTAGATTATATTTCAGGTACCTATTAAACGCGTTTAAACTAAAACAAAGTTTAAACAGCTACCTTTTCCCGACGCCGACGTTTCGACGGAGTTGCATCGACCGTGGTCATGGTCACGGGCTAACTGTCCTTTTTTTTTTTTTTTTATATGCCGTAGAAAAACGCATTTACGCGCTTCCCCTCCAGCTGGTGATCGGGAAGGGGGTATGTGGGACTCGCCAGGAGGGGGCTGCAACATTCAACGTTGCGGCCCCCTCCACGACTGCCTCCCGTGATCCCACCCAACCAGAAGGTTCGGTGGGATCTCGGGAGGAGGGAATAACGGGCTAACTGTCCTAACTAATCAAATGCAACGCGAAAGTTTAATAATAGAACATATAAATTATTTACATATTTGTAGTTATTACAGCAATAAATGACGAAATCACTCTACATGACCAACATAAACGACATGATAATTAGATACATACTTTAACCAGCCGCTGATTTTGAATCTAACTAAAAGTTTCAATAATTTTACAGAGATTTCGCACTTAACTCAATAAATTTATTTAAATTTTATGTTGCTTCAGCTTAACCTATCTTATCTACCTAAGTTTGAAGAACTATTGATTATAACAAAATAGTCTAACTTAAAATATGGCAAACGTTAACTAAGTAACCCAGCTCTATTACCGGATTATGAACGGTCTAGTGCTCAGGGACTTAATGTCAGTGATTATTCGACCCACTCAAAATTAACAATATACCTACTCAATGATAGATACTATTTTCAGAACATCATTACTTATTTAACTAAATGATAAATGGCAAGCCATAACATTTGACTATGCCAAGCCTCATTGAAAAAGAAACAATTAACAATTTATTTAACACATCATCATCATCATCATCAGCGTATCATCGTCCACTGCTGAACATTTTATAGTAACCTCCACGCTCCACGAACTTGCACCAATTGTTTTTATAATCCTATGCAGTACACAGTACAACGTACGATGTTCGTCCACTCCGTGACATTATTAACTCATTTTAAGGTTCAAAATTGCAATCGATCTACGAACATCTTCCGACTATCGTGTTTTTTTTACCCGACTGCAAAGAAAGGGTTATGTGTTTCGCGCGTATCTTGTAAGTATGTTTGTATGTTTGTAAGTATGTATGTATGTATGTTTGTATGTAATATTCTTTATTACCTCATATCTCTCAAACGGCTGAACGGATTTCTATGATTAAGATATCGTTAGATTGGTCTTTTCAGCCCAAGTGTTCTTAAGAAGGTGGCGTTATAAAAAAACCAACATGGCGGCTGTTCGGTGCTATTATACATAGTGAAAAAAAATTTTTTTTTTTAGAATACTGCAATATGGGTGTCAAATTAAAGGGCTTATTATAAGGATTTTAAAAAGGTATAATCATGACCTTAATATATAATAACTAAAAAGAGATAAATAAAAAAATAAATTTACAACATTAAAAAACCCGCCTGCATAAAAAGACAAGTCGACTGAAAAGATGGAAACAAGATTAAATAAATATTAAAGGCAACATGTCATAATAACATGCAGTCGGAGGCATATAATTCAATCATTCATAATGTCACTTTCTTTATGCATGCCTCCGACTGCATGTTATTATGACATGTTGCCTTTAATATTTATTTAATCTTGTTTCCATCTTTTCAGTCGACTTGTCTTTTTATGCAGGCGGGTTTTTTAATGTTGTAAATTTATTTTTTTATTTATCTCTTTTTGTAATAGGTCCTCAACCTCTGTAATAGGTTCACACACGTGCACACTATGGCAAAAGTGAAAAAAAATAATGCTATGGCATACTGTTCCAAGTTCGCCGAGCGTGGAGATCGCGAATCTAAGTAGGGTAGGTACCTATTTGGAACTCACCCTAATATTCATACGTTAAGTTGTACAACAACCGCCGCGTTTTAAATTCATCGCTCAAAGCAAAAAAAGGAACAGCATACCAAACGCCGCTGGAGACTAAAAGCATAAACATGTCTGTATCAGCATAGCCATACATCTTGATATAGGTAAGGTAGCTACTTATTGTCATGACGTATCGACGAAGTTGAACGGAACAAATAAAATGGCACGTTCCGAATAGGACTGAGCATTGAGCACATCCTGAATTCACGTTTCTTTGAGATAAAGGTCGACTCTTAGATGGGGTAATACATTTATTAATATAATGTATCACTTGCTCTTGCCGGCGACTTCGTTCGCGTGATTAAGGCGGTTGTATGACCGAAAGTGGCGCCCTCAGAGGTTTTTATTTAATAAGTTTTTAATATAAAAAGATTTTAATAATGTTTATCGTGGAGATTTTAGGGCCCCTGGTCTAGTATTTTTAGAAGGTATCACTACATGCCCTTTAGTCATTCGTAGAATTAGATAGCAAATGTGTCAATAACGGCCACTTTTTGCAGTTTTGCTATCTACTTCTAACAGTGACTACGAGGAAATGTAACGATACCGGCTAAAATACTAGACTGTGGGCCCTAAAATCTCCACGATAAACATTTTTAAAATTGTGTATTAGAATTATAATATTAAATATAATTCACCGCGGCGCCACTTTCGCTCAGGGTACCACCTTAAACAAACGTTGTTTATGATGTTAGCACTCCTGCGAGGTTGTTGGTGTTCTGCAAATAACCCTGAATAATACCATAATACCTGTATTTCCTCACCCATTGTAAAGTTGCGAACCGTATATCGCTGCAACGGCAAAGCTTTAGCAAATTGTGCTTTGCAATTAGGCTAATTACAATCCTCGACATTAAATATAGCCCTTGGAGCATTATACGCAAGTTGCGTACTTAAGATAAAGCAGACAAAGATTAATTTTGTATGTATGTAATGTAGGTTCGGATTATTTATTGTAGGTAGTTCACGCAAAACCGACTTAATTTAAGCTTTTAAGCATAAAATGCTTCTTTTTCAACAAAACCCTTCTCTTAAGAGATTTATTCAGGAGCTTCTAATTATGTTTGCTTGTATTTAATTTTAATATTATATTAGGTATATTAGTTAAGTTACAATAATAAATATAATTAACTACAGTGTTGATTAGAAACAAAAGTAAGAAGAAACTCCAAAAGACTCAAGATTGAAATGAAAATGAAGATTTGAAATGAAAAAAAAACGAATGAATTGAGTTACCTACCTAGAGGTATGTCAGTCAAAATATCATAAAATCTCTATTGTGCAAATCAAAGGATTTTAATAGTCTTCATCAAATATCCCTTGTTCCTCTTAGATAACCGAGATTAGTTTTACTATGGGTGACGCCAAATTAAAACAAGATACTTACAAGAATATTGATTACGATACTAAATACGAATAATGATACTATGACAATTTTTTTTATTTATTTTGGCACATACAGTCATTACAAAAAATAATTAAAATAAAAGAGTTAATGGTGTAGATAGACAAGGAGTGCCCAAAATTAAACATAATGAAATGTTGGTTGCAGACTTACAGCTAGTTAAAATATTTGTTAACAGTAACATGCTATTAATTTACATATTATGTGGTAAGATATAATAAAAATATAGTGAGGTATACAGATATAATTAGATAGAATTTATACGATACTTAATGATATTAGTACCTACTTATTCAGCTTTTTATGCAGCAGCATAATAATGAGTCTCATAAAAAAGCTGAATATATTTCAACAAAACCAAACTCGGTCACTGTTAATAAAATGAAATTCCAAATATAGACGGCAGCCACAATAGCAGCAACGATATTATCATAATAGTTAGGCGTCAAAGCGATATAATTATGAAAATTGAAAATGACGAAACCGCCAAAATAGGGACACGGACATCAAAGCAAAAGCAATTTGCCGACGCAAATTAATTTTCCGGCTCCATTTATTGACACACTGTGATAAACTTTAGTTGAATAGAAATCGTTTGGAATGAGCTTTTGTTGCCATTCAGTGCACTGCTAAGGTTGCGGTAAACTTTCATGTTGCAGATAAAAAGTTGTTTGCTTCTTTTCGAAGTTTGTTCTTCTATGTTTTCGAAGTATACCGATTGTGAAGAAAAAACTGCTCTTTCGTTTCATTCTGAAATGACTTGGTGTGTTTGCTAGGACTTTGAATAGGCAAAGAAAGAAATAAGATAGAGCTGTGACTGCATAACCTTATGATGTTATATCGTCTAGTTATCGTATATTATTGTCATGTCGTAGGATAACCGTATAAACCGGATCTTTGCAAAAATCCTAGATCGATTGTAAAGGACCGGATAATTATTAGAATATAAGGACATTTTCGCAATCATCCGAGTAATTTTTAGGATTTTATTAAAATCCTTGTATGTTTCGGACAATTGGAAACTTGAATGCTGATTGGATAAACTAAGAGTCGATTAGGTAGCCGTTAGCCAATCAGCCCCCCTACAATGACTGTCAAAAATAATATCGAAGCAATTTTGTAAATGAGATGGCGCTCTACGCGATGTATAGCTCTGCGATGTATAACAACATTACCTACTTTGAGGTTGCTGTAAGAACTCAGAGTACGGCCTCAGAGCATCGGTCAGTCATAACGTTAACGTAAGCCAATCAGCGCGCGCAAAATGATGATCATTCGCGATTTACCTAAGATACGCTGGATCTTTGTAAATATTACTCGGACGATTGCAAAAATCTATCTCGTAGATTCTAATTTTCCGGTTTTTTGCAATCATACTAGGATTTTTGTAAAGTTCCGATTTGTACGATTATCCTACGACATACATAATATAAAGTTAAGTAGCTAGATAAGTAGGTACTTACTTTTTTTTAAGTTTGACACATTAATCGAAGCATTTTCTGATCTAAATCATGTTTGATCTATATATAAGTTAGATCTACTTTGACCTGAACGTTTAGTTTTTGTTCTCTAGAATTACCTCCAATGATTTCAATTATAATAAAATCAACTTATAAAAAGAAAAAAAATGTTTTCTCGCGCGATTTGGTGACAATACAAACTGACACAATTTTATTTCTTTTAGGGCTGATTTTTTAATCCTCAGATAACAGATATCAGGCAGTTTAAATATTCACCAAATCTAATAAAAGTCATTAAAAAATGTGACAGACAAATGAATGACAAGCATTTTCAATTTGGCAGAATAATACGCTATCAAACGGATAAAGCTCTATCTAGGCATTGAAAAATCAGCCCTTAAGTATTTAAATTATTTTTCATTTACTTTCCATTTAGCAGCAAACAGAAAATCAATTCCACCCTACCTCTCTTAATAACAGCTCACTACTTACTCTTTGCTTAAGAAATTGAGTACCTAAGCAAGCACACCATAAGTCCTTGATATACCGAATACAAACACAAAGCCTACACTTGAGGCAAACTTAATAACAACTTGGGTACACGTGCTCAACTTTCATATTAATAAAAAAGTTATAATGTTTTGAGAAAATATGTAGAGAAAGTACTTACTAGCTAGATCTCTGTAAAAAATTCCACACATGAACAATGTTCTTTGAGATAAAGAAAATTGTTTTCAATCGGTTTACAACTGGCAATGTTATAGTAAAGAAACCGTCGACTTGATAACCTCCTCCTTTTTTTTAAGTCGGTTAAAAGCAGTCCCGCTGTCTCTCCAATTCTCCATGTAAGTATGCTTAGATCTTTAAAACTATACACAACGGGTTTTGATGCGGTTTTTTAATAGATAGAGCATCGAGATAAAGATAGAGTGATTTAAGAGAACCGAAGCGAAGCGAGGGCGGGTCGCTAGTTCCTTTTAAACTTAACTATTTAATTAAACATTTCAAATATTAAAAGCCGTCTGTTTATCTTCGTAAACCTAATTGCTTCAAAACCTTCTTGTTGCTTATCAAAATTCTCAACAATTTCTATTGTGTTATAACTACTAACTAGTTAATACACAACAGTCAAAGTATCCCAAACTTCCATCACTTTACAAGATAGTTTGGGAGGCGTGTTTTGCCCGAAGGTATCAGTTAACGTCTCCACTCTCCATCTAAACCTGAGGTTCTCAAACTTTTTTCTTCTACGGATTACTTTGAGAATTAATTATTTTCTTACGCCCAACACACATTTTTTTTCTTTACCACTCTTCAAAATCACTTTTTCGCTCTTAAAATAACTTGAAATCACTTTCTATGGGCCCTTTACAGCCTACAACTTTGAGAATGACTAATTTCTAAACTAACAAACTAAGTTTTTGCTATAAATTATATCTATTACCAATAAAAGATAATTTTATAAGTTTACATTTATGTATGTAGGTAGTAAGAAACTGTAAAGTTTCAAGGAAAGAGCGTGGGATTTGCCATCTAAAAGTTAAGAGATATTCTAAAGTTATTCAATAGTGCGAAAGTAGTTTAATTACGATTTACTCTTTATTCTTTCTAGTAGTTAGAATGTGAAGTAACGATATTTTTCTACGTTAGTTAGAGGTAAACAATGGTAAACGCGTTTTATCGAGTTGCACGGCCGATGCAACTCGCCGTCGATTTGTCGAAAAAAGGTAGGTGCTTAAACATAAATACCTATATATGTTTAATTTAAAAACGCTTTAATTTAATATCTGTGATTTTTTATCTAAAACCTACCTTAATAAATTTTGCCTAACTATAGTTAGAGGCAGGCAAAATTTATTAAGTAAAAATTATTTATCCAGAAAACACGTCTAAATCGACCTCATTTTTCACAATCAAAGCATGCACAACTTAGCGCAAACAAATATTTTACTCTAACAAATTGTACAAAATATATTGTGCTGAGTTGAGTTACTAATCTATATTACCTTCGCTATCTTATGCAGCAATGCAGTTGTGGAGCTGGTCTTGAAGAGCCCTAGAGCCCGCCTCCTCAGGCCCTGCCCGAGGCACGCCTCTACTGCCCCGCAGAGCGCGGTCACTCCGCCACTGTCCTCATGCACGAACTTGCGGGTTACAGCCTGTTAACAACAAGAACTAATATTAGATTATTCACAGGGAACTCGGTCGAAACTTTATACGCATTTAATAACTATTGTTTTCATCTTTAATAAAATGCAACGCGAAATTAAAAAGTATACAAATGTTAAATTAAAACTATAAAAAAATCTTGTCTCCATCAGAAGGGACTCGAAGCCCTGAACTTAGCCACCTGGCTTAATGCAAACATCTGAATAAAAATACAACTAATAAAAATATTTTCAAAACATAGAAGAAATTAATATTATTGGAGTCGGTTGTTAAAGCCAAGATTTTGATAATTGCCAGCTTTTGAGAGCCTACGCAAGTGATGGGACACTTTGTCCCATCTAGCCCACTATAAAAGTAGTAATAACGGCACAAATGATGATACTTACTTAACTAATTAGGTAATAAAATTACTGAAACATAGAAAGTGAAGATCTACGACAACTTGCACTGCTACGAGATTTCGCTACGATAGGGGTTCAATGTAATCGTAGCATTTTCTCGTAGCACGTGTGACCTACAGCCGTAGTACTATTACTATGACGCAAACAAAAAAAGTTTTGTCAACAAACTCGCCCGACAAAATCGCTTTTCGAGCTTGTCATATTACAGGGGCTGGTGACACCTGCACAAAAGGGACTTTAACTGCGAAATGAAAGACAAAAGAATTCGGACAGTAAACACTTTATTACCTATATAATGATTATTGAATCGTTTAAGTAACTAAAGTAATAAAAATACTGAAGCATAGAAAAGTGAAGTTCTACGAAAAAATGCATTGCTACGAAATTTCGCTACGATAGGGGTACAATGTAGTCGTAGCGTTTCCTCGTAGCACGTAGTACTTCCGTAGTACTATGACGCACCCGAGAAAAGTTTTTACAACAAACTCGCTCGACAAAACCACTTTTCGAATTCAATTGGCTAAGAAATCTGAATGTTGACATCTAATAATTCATGTACCCGCCTATTCATATAACCGCCATACGATTAAATAAATAAATAGACTAAAGGTGTAGGTATATATACCTACTGTCCGAATTTTTCAGTCCTTCATTTCGCAGTTAAAGTCCCTCTTGTGCAGATGTCACCAGCCCCTATAATATATGTCGAGCTCGAAAAGTGGTTTTGTCGAGCGAGTTTGTTGTAAAAACTTTTCTCGGGTGCGTCATAGTACTACGGAAGTACTACGTGCTACGAGGAAACGCTACGACTACATTGTACCCCTATCGTAGCGAAATTTCGTAGCAATGCATTTTTTCGTAGAACTTCACTTTTCTATGCTTCAGTATTTTTATTACTTTAGTTACTTAAACGATTCAATAATCATTATATAGGTAATAAAGTGTTTACTGTCCGAATTCTTTAATTTAATTTCGTCTTGGGTGAGGTTGTAGATGTCTTCAATAGGTCCCGGGTAAGAATGTATTTGGCATCGCTGCTTTATGTGTTCCATTGTTTGAGCCTCTTCGCCACATTCGCATAGGTCCGAGTCTCGCCACCCCCATTTATGCCGAAGGAAGTTGCAGCAGACCTTTAGTCTATAACCGAGCAAAACAATTCACTTTAATTGAATCGTTTATTTATTATGGATTTCGCAATCCTGGCTGCATTTGCAGTCGTTAACACATCTTTTTTTAAATGTAAGTGCGCGCATCACATAAAAACCGCTGAGCGGATTTTGTTTGCGCTTTTACAGTTTGGTAGCTTCTTGGTAGCTTGTAGTCCAACTTAAAATCTAGGGAAACAGCTTTCTTGAACTCTCCTTAGTACTAGCTTTCATACAATAAAGAGGTCATTTGAACTGGTCTCAAAAAGTCGTAGGAACTTTCTAATGCCCAACTTTTTCATGTGAAGTGCGGTAGTTACGTGATCTTCTTTGAGTCACATCACCTTAAGATAATAGCCTCAAATGTTCTAGAACCGTTCTAGAACCGTAAATATCGAAAATTAGCTTATTTATAGAACCGATAAAACGTGAAACATACGAAATAAGCTTTTTATGGCATTACGTAAAAGTAGGTAGCTTATATTTCGGTATTTAATTTTCCCGAGTTGATCAAATAAACATTTTATGATGCTTTGTTATATTCTATACGTTGGTTGGAGTTATAAAGAGCTAGCTAATTTGTTTACGAGTTTGAGGAATACTTTAACCCTATTAAATTTTTACTTTTTGGAATTCTTCCATATTTCCCCACTCGTGTACCACATCGATTTCCAGAAAGGGAGTTTTCATTAGTTAGGGCTTGTTACGAGCTCGCCTAGCTAGCTACCATCATCTTACCAAAGTCTGATGTCATATATTTACGGTAGTGAGAGTGTGAACATAGCCGGTTCCTCAATTATTGAGGATACCGGATGAAGTGAGCTTCCACTTTTTTAATATCATTGTCCTTACCAGCGACATGGACGAAATGCCAGGGAACTAAAATCTATATATGAAACAAGCATGATGTGGTGCCAACCACATGAAAATTACAACTAAGTGGATGGAGCTAAAAATGCTGGCATTATTATGCAGCACAAATCGACTGAACACTGGTTGCTTAGGTATTAGCGACCCATAGTTTGTATACTCATAGATATTTTCTATGCTTAAACGAAAAAATAAGATAGACGTACGTTATTTCTTTCTGCATCTTTTTACTGTCTTCTTTGCGTCTTTTATATACACCCATTTGACTACATTTCTAAAAACTCTCTTTCTTTCTTTTCTTTTCAATAAAAACTGCCATTTTGTTCGAACGCCAACGTCAGTCACCGAGCGCGTGGCTGGCCCGACAAGCTGTGCATTGTAAATTTTTGGCCCCGTGGTGCCATTTTTAAGCAATAATTTTGTTTGCAATTACACTTCCATAGATTTTAGTTCGGCATTTTAGAGGAGCTCGGTGGCGCAGTGGTTTAGCGCCTGGCCCAGTGATTGCGGAGGTTAAGCAACGTTCGCAGGGTCGGTCATGAGATGGGTGACCAAAAATTATTATCTCAAGCTCCTCCGTGAAGGACGAAGGCACGTTAGGCCGTTGGTCCCGGCTGCATTTGCGGTCGTTAACACCTACCAATCCGCATTGGGCCCACGTGGTGGGTTATTATGACCCATCCTCCTTACTACCCATAAGGAAGGCCTGTGCCCCAAAAGTGGGGACATTAAAAAAATGTCTGATGGACAAGATTTTAGTTCGCTGGTCCTTACCTCTTCCATCAACTGCTTGACCTCCTTCTTGACGGCGGCGATGAGGCGGTCCTTGTGCTCGGTGCTGGGGTCCGCGGCAGCGGCGCCCGCCGGCATCTCCCCCGACCCGCTCTCAGCTGTAACAATTACAACATCATTATAATCCGTTGCTTTGTCATCGCACTACTCGAGTAAAATACAATTCGAATCATTAAGACGAGTACCTACCATACAGAAAGTGGGAACCCACTTGAAACGTGCTACGGCTACATTCTGATCTGTAAAAGCGCTTGGAGCGTTCCTGGCTGAGCTGGGCTGGCTGGACTGATCCGGCCACACACCCTCCAGATGCAAAATAGGCGCAATAGACGTCGAGTTGCGGAAACCGCCTGTATTGTTAAAGAAGATCTGAGCCTGTAGCCTTAGATTTTAGAGCAGGCGGCACCAAATGGCGGACCGCGGTCTGCATTCGGACCACCGACCCATTTTGTGCGGACTGCGAGACACAGGAACTTACGAAAATACCTACTTTAAGTACCTAATAATTACATTTCTCTAATAAATATTATTTTCTATAAAATGTTGTGCGGACCGCGATGGTCATTTCATTTCTTAAAGCGGACCCCGAACGAAACTAATAATTGGTGACCCGTCCTTTAGAGCAGGGGTCTCCAAACTACGGCTCGCGGGCCAGCTCCGGCCCGCGGGCACCAACAAACCGGCCCGCGAAAGCAGGTCCGATCGTACCAACAATACTGTAATTTACAGATGTTAGTACGATGAGCTAGCTAGATCCTGGCCCTTGAGACTTCATGCAGGAGTTAATCTGGCCCTTATGCAAAAAAGTTTGGAGACCTATGCTTTAGAACATTGCTCTACTGATTGATCTGCCCCACCTAGAACCTCAAATGTCCAACATTCTCTATGCGTTTGAACGCTACGCTTACTATTAAAGCTTTAAAATGAGAAGTAAATTATAAAATAATTTGCCGTAAACTTGTAAATTCCATGGAAGTATTGAATTTTTAGCTTTTAGCATTCACAATGCTATTTTTATAGTGGTACCCTGAGCGAAAGTGGCGCCGCGGTGAATTATATTTAATATTATAATCCTAATACACAATTTTAAAAATGTTTATCATGGAGATTTTAGAGCCCACAGTCTAGTATTTTTAGACGGTATCGTTACATTCCCTCGTAGTCACTGCTAGAAGTAGATAGCAAAACTGCTGTTTTTGACACATTTCTATCTACTTCTACGAATGACTACGAGGGCATGTAGTGATACTCGTACCTTCTAAAAATACTAGACCATGGGCCCTAAAATCTCCACGATAAACATTATTAAAATATTTTTCTATTAATAACTTATTAAATAAAAACCTCCGAGGGCGCCACTTTTGGTCATACAACCGCCTTAAGTAAGTTATTTAAGTTACTTATTTTTTCAATTGTATTAAGTTTCCATGGAAGTTTTCGTCAAGTGATATAATCGTCTATAGCTCATCAAAATGTTTTGCCGAACAACTTCAGAAATGTTTGTGTTAAAAATCCTTTCAGAAAACAATTTGCTTTCTAATTCTAACCATTGTGATTAAACATTCATGAAGGGCAGTAATCGCGGCAGTTAATTAACTGAGTGAAAATGAGCGCTTTGGAGTCTTTGAACGTATTTTTGCCAAAAGCAAAACGTGGAAGGAAAAATTTGAAAATTCATTTATTTTTAGAGGAAAATTTTAAAAGGAAAATAGCAATTTCCTTACCCAAATCATAAATTAATTTACAAAATCATTATCAATATGTATATATAATGCAATCATTTCAATGTAATTGCATTCAACATTAAAACATTCGAGTAATAATAAAAATACAAGTTGACGACTAAGTTATTGCTGTGAACCTACTCAGCTAAAGTGTCTACGATTTTATGACTATGGAAATCGTGAAATGAACTAGGTGACTACCTAGTTCATTTCACTCGACTCGATCGACTGATTAAATAAATAAAGTAACGGGGAAAATGAGAACGCACAGGTTCATTAAATTGCAGAAAGTAGTAAGTAGGTAGGTACCTAATTAAGTTTTAGTTGGTCAGGGCGAAATTTTGAAGAAAAATCCTGTTTTAATTTGTTAACGTAACGCCCAAGGCGGCCCGATTGGGCCGCACAACAATTGAAAATCTATTGTAGCTCATTTTTCGGGGCTTGAAGGATTAAAAGATGCCCAACCCGATCCGTCTAGACCAGTGGTTCTTAAGCTTAGTGATGAGGGACCATTTGACAAAATTTCTGTCTTGCCATGGACCACCCACTGTTTGAATTGAAGATAAAATACAGTAAATGTTAGTAAATGAATGAAGGGTTGTTATTTTAGCATGATTTCGCGGACCACTTCTGGTGCTTTCAAGGACCACCGGTTAAGAACCACTGGTCTAGACGATGGCGAATCAGTCAATCAAAACTCGGGCCCTTTTTTATCAACCACTCTCAACGTTGAGATCATACTTGAGATGTTCTTCTTATAGGAATAGAACAGCATCTCAGGTGTGATATCAAGATGATCTCAAGATAGATCTCAACGTTGAGAGTGTTTATACATACGGGCCTCAGACCCCCTAACACGGCCACTGTCAAAATTCGTTGTCTTTTGACATTTAAACGTGATTTGTTTGAATTTTGTCTTATTTGGTAAACAATCTTCACTCAACTCTTTATTGCAAAAAAAAAATGTTTTTCCACACTAGATTATTAAATAAATTAAAGTAATAATTAGTGGCAATTTGATTTAATAAGACATCATGTTTTAAAGTAACGATTTAAAAAAAACCGGTCAAGATCGAGTCGCACTCGCGCACCGAGGGTTTCCGTACCATCATAATAAATACACTGCAGAGCCTGCTGTAGAATGTAGAATAATAAAATTATTATTGCAGGTCAGCACCATCTCTTGGCCGATAGTTGAACTATTTTTTTTTTCTTAGGCCAGCGCCATCTCTTGACCGATAGTGGAAATAATTTAATTTTTCTTAAATCAGGGCCATCTGTTGACTGGTAGAGGAACATATGAATTTTTTGTTTGTTATTGAATATCTAAAAAAGTGTGTTATATTGAGACATCGTTTTATTTTTTCTGTAATATTCACATAAACTACTATCACATAAAATTATTTCAGACTTCTTCGATAAGGGGGGGGGACGGTATTTTTTTTACATTTTTTATCATAAGTCAAAAACTATGCGGCCTAAAAAAAAGAAAAAATGTTTTAAAATGTGCAAACAGCGCTCTTTCATATGATACCCCACATGCCCTAGTCGCTCCACTTAAAATTTTTAAAACCCCTTTTCAGTCCCTGTTGTAAAAAAATATTTCTTTTTTTATTTCTTTTTTATTTGCAAAATAGTTGGCCAAACGTCATCTTAATCTATTCTAAATTTCAAGTTGATAGCATTAGTAGTTCTCGAGATATCCAGCTGTGACAGACAGACTGAGTCACACCATAAGGGTTCCTTTTTACCATTTTGGTACGGAACCCTAAAAAGACGTATGTATGACAACTGTCAAAAACTGTTTACTAATAGGGCTTCGGTGGTCATGCTAGAGGGCTGCGCCTCTAAAAAGCTGGATGGCAAAAAATTATTTTTGCGAGCTGACTGTAATTATTATCTTACCAAAGTTACCCAAAGATGATAAGTATCAATGTTTTCTGAAGAAAATTGGTTTTGATGAAATGAGCTTTACCGAAAGCTATTTTCAGTTTCAGATGATAAGGAACATTATCGCCTGCGGAATATCTCTTATTTTCAGCAGAGGAAATTAAAAGGTGCCTACTTACCTACTTATCTTTCAAGGGCTGTCTTTAGCAAATAAGTTCGAGTTTCTAATTAAATATCTGGCTTTTTCTCTTCACTTTTGTACTGAAAGAAGATCCAACTAAGTAATCACACACGCAACACGCTCCATTGTGCATATTTCTCTGAAATAGTATAGAAACTAAACTCTTCATTATTTATTCGTAACATTTTTGCATTTTTATTATTTGTCAGATGTAACAAATAAAAGAAAAGTTGTAACATGTTATAAAATACGCAATACAAATAAATTATTTATGTCACAAGGAATTTTCATATCACAAGCGACACATTTTGTTGGAAAGAATGATTTATCATACCCAATTTTCCCCTCAACATGAAAAACGGGGAAAGTTAGACGGGGTAAGGGAGAATTCCCACCTTATTTAATTAAGGTTGACAAACGTATACCTACCTACCTTAGAGTAAGACGCGTTTCTCTACCTACCTACCGGTGATATTTTTTCTTTTACCAACAGATAACATAACGTCAAATAACATTCATAAAATAATAAAGGTTATGGATAAATTTTCCTTACAAAATAACTGAAGCAATTTAAAAAAGTGATTGGTAAATATTTATTGTTTTCTCGTACGACAAACAAGATATTGTCAACAAGTTTTTAATTCAATTGCCAACGTTATAGATGGGACGCTGTGTATATTTTACGCTTGGGTGTTAAAAGGATTAACTACCTACCTACAAAACATAAGTATACTTACCCGTAGATCGAACAGCTATCGAAAAAAATAAAACGCGTAAAACATTCGATAGAGTAATTTTGTATGAGAAATGTGTACAGCGCAATCTACCGCTGAAAAGCGGAATGAAATTTCTTATAGACAAACTTTCATTCTGCGCTTTGGTCATTTTGCCCTCATAGTCTATTTGCTTTTTAGGCAGCGTGATCTGTACCCTTAGCACGAACAGCTATCGAAAAAAAAACGCACGTAAAATTACTCGATAGACAATTCTCTATGGAAAATTTCATTTCGCTTATCGGCGATAGATGGCGTTGTACAAATTTCCAATACAAAATTTATCTATCGAATGATTTTACGCGAGTTATTTTTTTCGATAGCTGTTCGTGCTAAGGGTACAGCTATCAAGAGCCTACTTTTACGCGCGTTTTTTTCTCGATGTCTGTTCGTGCTAGGGTACCTACTGCAGTGGAAATAACGTTACTTTACATTATTATTATCTTTATCACTGACTTTTAACCCTTCAGCGCCATCCGCCATTTTGTTAAAAAACAAGAAAACCCTCCCCACCAACTGACAAGAAAGAAATAAAATGGCGTCTTACACAAAAAATCCGATAATTTCGTAATCAGGCTATAATTAATAATTTCGTAAAGATAGTTTTACTTATGAATACTTTTCTCATTTCTAGATACCAAAATCATAGTCATTTACATAGAGAAAAAACCGATTACCGGTACCGGTCTCCGGCGACCGCTTGGGCTTTGACAGAACGGCAATATGGCTATTATGTCAGGTCGCCGGCGACCGCTCTGGCACTTAGAGGTTAAGAGGATTGTCAAGCAAACGGTCTCCATACAAACGGCGATAACGTGTACCTACAGTAATTAATTTTTGGTATTTTTTTGAAATGCCTAAATACTAGGGCTGTACGTTTTGATTTTTTAAATATCTATAATAGATTTCGAAATATTTGCATTTTAGTGATTTCATACAAAACACAGAAGTGCCAATATTTTCAAATCTACAATGAATATTTTAAAAATCAAAACGTACAGCCCTAGTTTTTAGGCATTTCAAAAACATACCAAGTGGGAAACGTTATCGCCGATTTTATGGAGACCGTTTGCTTGACAATCCTCTTAAGTACAAGAAAAACTTTAGGCTTCACCTACACGACGACGACACACTCTAAAGTCTCTAGATAAGCAAACATTTATTACCTATTCGTATTCAAATTGGTTTCCCAAAAATATATCCGACATGAAACATAAGAAAGCCTTTTACATATCCGTGTGGCGAATAAGTATTAAGAAAAAATAATGTAAGAAAATGCCGTTTTGATTTTCTTCCAAAACTCGTTTGTTTGAGGATAAAAACTTTCTTTCGGGTTTAGTTTGGTTCACTTAACATTTTATCTTCGTGGGTACGTGTGTAATATTGGGAGTATTGGCGCAGGAAGGGGGGACGGGTGGGTCGTGCCCACCCGGAAATAGTGTGGTGCCCCTGCCCACCCCAGATAAACACCTGACTAACCTGTACCCTTAGCACGAACAGCTATCGAAAAAAATAACTCGCGTAAAATCATTCGATAGATAAATTTTGTATTGGAAATTTGTACAGCGCCATCTATCGCCGATAAGCGAAATGAAATTTTCCATAGAGAATTGTATATCGAGTAATTTTACGTGCGTTTTTTTTCTCGATAATGTTCGTGCTAAGGGTACTGATCCCTTCTTATCTGTAACGCGCCTCTAGTACCCCTCCCCCCTGGAAAAATTCCCTAGATACGCCAAAGATGTGGAGCGCGGTGGCGCAGTGGTTTAGCGCCTAGCCCAGCGATTACGGAAGTTAAGCAACGTTCGCAAGCGTCGGTCATGGGATGGGTGACCAAAAAGGCACGTTAAGCCGTTGGTCCCGCTAAGAAAAAAAATAGTTCCACTATCGGCCAAGAGATGGTGCTGACCTAATACTGCAATAATAATTTTATTATTCTACAGCTGCTCTGCAGTGTATCTACTTATTATGATGGTACGGAAACCCTCGGTGCGCGAGTCCGACTCGCTTTTGACCGGTTTTTTTTTTACTAATAGCTACACTAGATTATACCGTAAACCTTAATGATGAATAAATATGATTTTATTTACACACTTGCTTCAAACAAAAGGTACCTACATAAAGAAGAACATTTAATTGGACGCCATTTTTCTTCATTTTACTTCATTTAACCACTAACTTATTAACAAAAACAGTCTCTTGTCTTACTTAATTATTGTCTTACTTACTTAATTACTTTGGAGCTAATTAAAGTCCACTCTGTCTCGATTTTCTACTTACCTAATTATATTGGCGTCACTAGGGTTTTCTAAAGATAATTGATCTGAACTGAAAATTATATCTCTTATATTTAGTAATTGGCTTACCTAAGCAAAATTAAAGGTACAGAAAAGGACATAGGGTAGGTACTGTAGGGGATGAAGGCTTTAAATAAGACTACAGAACTTTATAATCTTGATTTTGGTTTTTATTCGGAAACGATTACTATGTGATCTTCTCCTTACTTATGTTTTGGCAATCTACTTTCCTCTTGGAAGTAATTTTTGCCAGTGTCAAGTGTTGAATAGTTCATGGTAAATATTGTTTCAATTTTCATTAGAATGCGGGTGCATCGCATTCCAATGCTGCTTGGAGCATTTGGCACGAAGTATATCAAGACAGTTTACTCGGTAAGTTCTGCCGAGGTAGCCACCACTAGAATAAAAGTCTCAGCTTCACACAACCAAGATCGCGCCTATTTTAATTATCCCACATATTGTTCAGTTGCGTAGACACTTGTACCACAAAACTGCACGGATTTTAAGACACAATATGAAATCCAATCCACTATGAAACAATTTGCAAACAATTAAAATAGCCACCGAACTGAACTCGACAAATTGGCGCCAGAAACTCCTCTAGAATGTGATCAGTACCCTTAGCACGAACATCTATCGAGAAAAATAACGCTCGTAAAACATTCGATAGAGCAATTTTGTATGGGAAATTTGTATAGCGCCATCTACCGCCGAGAAGCGAAATGAAATTTTGGGGTTGGTAAACTTTTCCAAAACTGTTGTGAATTATATATTTTCTGGTAGCTTTTGGCTTTGGAGTCAGAAATAACCGATTGCGGAATTTTTATAATACTTCATTTTAATTTAAATAAAAATTTTAATTTTTAATTTACAGCATAGTACAATAAATCACTATTACGGCTGTATGCGTAGGTAATGCCTTTGCTCCAAAGACTTTCTATGTTGTTGCTCAAAACAAAAAAAGCAAAGGTATGATTACTCTTTGTCACTGTCTGTCAAATCTGTCAATCAGTTTTTTTAATCAATAAATGCAAAGGAACTTCGTGTTCAGCCGTATGTTTGATATTTTATCGCGATAATAATATAAAAAAATATATTTGGTTAACGAGGTAAAATAAAAAAATCATAATATTATTTTCTTTATTCTTTAAACTTGTGCTACTAAAAAAAATATAAAACAATTCTCTTCGAAAAAGTTTACCAACCCTATTCCCTATCGAGTACTTTTACGCGCGTTTTTTGGATCATCAAACTGAACAGCTTTTGCTATGGGATGGGACCAACTCTGAAATTTCGAAAAATAAACTGCTGTTTCATACATTTCGTTGTTAATTTTTGTATGAAACAGCTGTTTTTTTTTCGCCATTTCAGACTTGGTCCCACCCATAGTAAAAGTTGTTCAGTAAACTGTTTTCCCATTTTAAGTTCATTCATTACCACGTTGTAAGTACTTATAGTTAGGTACCTAACCTAGTGAAAATTGTAAGTTTTAGACTATTACCTATACACCGTTATTTTTTAAGTATATCTAAAAATGCAAAGGGTTGTTCAGTGAATGAACAACTTTTACTATGGGGCCAACCACGAAATCGCGAAAAAAAAACAGCTGTTCCATAGAAAAGTACAACATCGACTCGACTATAATGTATGAACAGCTGATATTTGTTTCGCGATTTCGTGGTTGGCCCCATAGTAAATGTTGTGTCTGAAATCCACTTTTCATTTTTAGATATAGGTACTTAAAAATAACGGTGTATATTCTGTGGTTGTAGTATAGAGCGATTAGCACCACCTTTATATTGTATACAAGCGGCCGCCCGCGGTTTCACCCGCGTGGTTCCCGTTCCCGTGATATCGGGATAAAAAGTATTCTATGTTTTAATCTAGGCTATTTACTATGTGTGCCAAATTTCAACCAAATCCGTTCAGTAGTTTTTGCGTGATTGAGGAACAAACATCCAAACACCCAATTCCACAAACTTTCACATTTGTAATATTAAGTAGGATAGTAGGAAGTAGGATTAATACCTTCGTATGAAGGCCATTGCGTTATCATCCTCACCCCCAGATAGCGTCTCTCTCCACGCATCAATCTTGCGGAATGGCTGAACATTTAAAAACCAAGATTAATTGCCACCCGGCCGCCCGCACCCGCGCAATTTCTCACAAGGGCTTACGACAGAAACGCTCGGGGAGGCCTAGATATTTTCAAGGTCATCTAAGCAACATCTAAGTAACTGATAGCCATTTGTTAAACACAAAACACAAAATATGAATTATCATTTTGTAGAGATGATTATTATGAACAACTTTTACCATTGAAAATGGTAAGGTATCAGATGCAAATCGCCTAAAACGTATTTTTGGCCATACCTATCTCCGAGGATTTTGGAAGGATCGAGATGGGAATAGTACCAAAAGTTGAGAAATTTATCGAGACACGTGTGAACGTTTGAATTTTGAAAATCTAATGGTAACTTTTATTGGAATTATGCAAAATTCGGGTAAATTCGGGTTTTTTTGGGGGTGTTTGTTTAATAAATTGTAAATATTTCAGAAAAAAAACAGACTTAAGAAAAATAAAAAAAATGGGTCCTAGTGTATTAGTTTGGCTACAAAATGGCTATAAACTTTTGAAAATCGGTTAATAATTGTGACCTGTAAGTGGTTCCTTTAGATTTGAAATTGTAGAAAAACGGGTGTTTTCGTACATAAAAAGTGATGAAGTTTCTATGATTATTGACCGATCGTCATGGTAATAGTGTTAAAAGATGCAGAAGCAGACGAGAAGTGCATTCATTGAAATTTTGAAAACCTAGTGTATGGAGGTCACCAATGTCTTAGAAATTATGTATGAAGGAACTAAAAAGATTTTCTAAAGATGTTGACGCAATTTTCTGTAGGTGCACGAAAAACTATCGAGAAAAACGCGCGCAAAGATTTTGTACGAGTAATTTGTACAGCGCCATCTACCTCCGAAAAGCGAATAAGATTTCTCACATACAAATCCTCTATTGAGGAAGTATATTTTTAGTCGCGTTTTTTTTTCTCGATCGATATTCGTGATTATGTGTGATGCTCGCAGTCCTAGTACCTATTTTAAAGGTCACCGGGTGTGGTGAACCCCATTGCTACTTAAACGGAGCCATAGTAGAATCAAACTATGACAGAGCGAAAGAAATAGAGACTTTCTCGATTTTTTTTGGTGTAATTTTGTCGATTTTACGGCCAAATACTGAAACGAATCTTAAAGTTAAGGCCACCCTAACTTCAAAAAAGTTGTCAGTACCCTTAGCACGAACAGCTATCGAAAAAAATAACGCGCGTAAAATCATTCGATAGATACATTTTGTATTGGAAATTTGTACAGCGCCATCTATCGCCGATAAGCGAAATGAATTTTTCCATAGAGAATTGTCTATCGAGTAATTTTACGCACGTTTTTTTTCTCGATAGCTGTTCGTGCTAAGGGTACAGATTTACCAGAAATTCTATGAAACTGACTTGGATCAAGAATAAAGTACAAAAAGGTAAATCAGTTAAGTAAATAAAAAAAAACGAGGAAATCCACCAACTATCCCGCTTCTGTATTCTATGGTGTCTTTTCAGTGACTTTTTTTGGTAAAATCGATTATACCTATTACTTATATAGTGGATATTGTAAAATTGTAACAATTTTGTAACTTAAAACCTTATACTAATAAGGTTTTGCATCTCGCACGTGTCTGCGCAACTGAACAAGGTGTGAAAATACGAGTACTATTGAAATAAGGGCTACTTAGGTATCTCTTATAAAAGATGAGGCATTTAAATAATATTATTGCGGACTATAATCCACTCTGCAACGCAACAAGTGTGCTAAATCCTATAGGGTGTCTTGTTACCATGGTGGTCTTAATAAAATCCAAGCTTTTACCTCAAAATGCGCCTTATAAAATGCAAACCTCTTTAGAACCGAGTTATGTAAATAAGTAAGTAAAAAAAACACTTAGTTTAAAAAAGACAAAGTTCTGGAAAACAAAAATATTTTTTCGTAAAGTGCCAACAAAAGTATGTCACACGAAATAGGAAACTTTCCACTGTATGTTTATGCGAATCCCATCCCTTTTATCTGTGTGCCATGTGCCATGAAAACAAGATTACTAACGCCGCTCACATGGACTAATTCACCCACGCTCACTGTTATCATGTCAATGCTCACTCGAACGGTAAACGTGCCCTAAAAACACCGACCTTCTACATTATCGACGCATTACAAATTCAAAAACAGAACACAAACTTGCCTTTATTCCGAGCGGCCATGGTCCTTCGCCCTCGGGGAGAGGCACATAATTTTAGCGGGAAAACACTCACATTTTCTAGTAGCCCGGAGATACGAGTACAGACCGACGGCGACGTCTGTTTGTTTGAAACGTGTTTGTAATGTAAGCTGTGGATGGAAATGACTTGTTTTGTGGGAAAATCGATGAGACGCCGCGCGCACCCGGCCGCCCGACCAAGTAGGGTTGCCAACCTTAGGTACTACCGTACTATTGGCTCCGTGCACGCTTTTAGCGCCACCTAGCGTTCGCAACTTTGTTGGCTCGGACCTGACCGTTTTGATATGAAATGGCGGCATTGTGACAAAATGTTAAAATTAGCGGAATTTTGCAAAATGTTAAAACTGAATTGCAAGCCATTCATTAAGAAGAAGAAGAATACTGTACATTATTGTGTTAATATAAATTTAAAAAATTCTGTGATTTGGGTGGACAAAGTGTTGTGAAATCATTTTTGGTCATTTAAATTAAATATGGCAAGTAAAATCTATTCAATAAGAGTGTTTTATTTTGGTTATAATCAGGGGTTGTTTACTACTTTTTAACCGACTTCAAAAAAAGGAGGAGGTTCTCAAGTCGACGGTATTTTTTTTATTTTTATTTTTATGTATGTTTTAACATAACTTTGTCAATCTCAAACCGATTTTAAAAATTATTTTTTGTTTGAAAGCATATAGTTACAGATTGATCCCATTGTCATAAGATCACGATCTGATGATGGGATCCTGGAGAAATCAAGGGAACTCTTCAAATATTATAGGCACACCTATAGCGATTTTGGTATTTTCTTAAGTAACTCGTGCATTTGCTTTCGAAAAGTACCATTTTGGTGAAGTGGAACTGATGATGTAGACCATAGATGATCACCGGAACTATTCAATAGGTACTAAACTAAGTATCTCACTGGTGCGATACGATTACTTTAATACGGTTGCTAGGCTATTTATGTTGTTCGTCATAATGCATATGGTGAAGTGGAGCTGATAGTGAAGTACCAGGAGAACTCCTCAAGAACTAACGCCCCTGCGTCGGGAAAACCAGTATTTTGTAAAAGGTGATGAGCTATTGACATAAGACTATTGTAACTTAGATAATATTGTCGCTAAATAAGCTTTAAAATTGAATACCTCTAAAAACCTACACTACCTAATACAGAAGGTAAAAATAAAAAATTGTTTAAAAAACAAAAAAACCGACTTCAAAAAACCTGCCTCTAAAAAAAGTAAGAAATAATATACAAATCATTAGATACGCATTATCATTGTTATAATAAAACACGTCAATTGAAGTCGGGTGGGGCTTTTAGAATAAAAAAAGGAAGATGTACTCCAGCCCCACCCGACTTTAATAGACGTGTTTTATTATAACAATGATAACGCGTATCTAATGATTTGTATATTATTTCTTACTTTTTTTAGAGGCAGGTTTTTTTAGTTGTAGATTTTGTAAAACAAGAAAATAAAGCTACTTTAATAATTTTATTATTGATAATAAACATATATAATAGGGATGTTGACTAATGAATAAAATAACGAAATACTAATAAAAATCGTAAACATATTAAACTTTTAGAGTAGCTTGTATACCTCTTGGTTTTATATATTGCATATTATTTGTTTTATGACCCTTCAAAGTTGGGTGGACAAGTCCATTTAAAAAGTATAAAATTTATTAAAATAAATGATACCTTTTATTAGTCCGTAAAATGTATAGCAAATTTGTCGAAGAAACCATTTTGATAAACACAATATTTAATATAGCTGCTGAACAAATTTCCTATGCGTTGCATACAAACTTGCAAGGCGTGACGTCATAACGTGCAAGCCATTAGTATGGAGCGTTTTTGATCGAGTCCATTTGTGTGCATTTCACACTGTGATATCTCGGGCAGTTTTCATGCTAGCGGATTAATTCTTTTACCAATGTTTCTTTTTTTGAGAGGTAATTTATGTAACATAAAATAAAAAAAATAGTCAACATCCCTATTGTTCCTGTATCGCTAGTAATAAGTTAAATATCGTTTTCAAACAGATTACAGTGGCCCTACCATGAGTTGATGCAAACTGTTTACGTTACCGTAAACTATCGTTTTGTCTCTTTCACTCGTACTGACTGTGAGCAGTTTATCCGGTAGTTTAATGTAACGTAAACAGTTTGCATCAACTCATGGTAGGGCCGCAGTACCCTTAGCACGAACAGCTATCGAGAAAAATAACGCGCGTAAAATTTCTCGATAGCTGTTCGTGCTAATAAGGGTACTAAGCCTACATTATTTACCTTATCAGGCGTTTCATGGGCTGGACGCACATCTTTGAAATATGAATGGAAAGTTCAGAATATAATATAGTATCCTACCTACTACGGGCTCGCCTACAATTTTTTTGAAAAATATATAATAGGCAAAACTTCTATATTTTTTCAAGTGAAAAAATTAAACAAAAGCAGCAAAAGGAGTAATTTCATAATAATTGTTGAATAAATTATAAAAATGGCTAACATTTTTAAGTATGAAAAATGCAATTTCTTTAAAATCCACAATACAAAACGTAATACTATAAATTTTTTGTACTTTTTCGCCATCGACTACTTATATTTTTACACGTAATAATCTTAAAAATACTACTTATAAGTATTTGATGCAAAAAAAGTTGGCAACCCTGGACGCAAGTGATAACATTCGTAGCTCGTAGATCGCAGAGACGCCGGGTACCTATACTATACTATGGTGTGTTGGATGGCAACCGTGAACTACGATTGATTGTGTAGTGGTAGGTATTTGTTAGTGGTTGCTACCTTTAGTTATTACGTCTCAAACGGGTGTTAGAGACCTAGAATGTTTCTTCGACAGACAAATTGTTTTTTCGGCTTTAAAACTTAATAATTAATGCCGTAAGCTTCCAAGTCGCATAATAAATGTGATGCAATTAATTATGGTAATGGACGCTTTTCCTTCTTTAAACACGAACCATTTTGTAATTAGGTACCTTATAATATTTAATTGTAAAAACTTTAAGGCCACCAATAATCTATATTTATAAAATCGTAAACTGAATGACTGACTGACTTATCTATCAACGCACAGCCCAAACCGCTGGGTCTAGAGACTCTAAATTTGGCACGTAGGTTCCTTATGAGGTCTAGGGGTGCACTAAGAAAGGGTTTTTCAAAATTCACCCCCTAAGGGGGTAAAAAAGGGGATCAAAGTTTGTATGAAAGTCCCTCAGTTTTGAAGCTAGGACCTTCAAATTTTGTGTTTAGACCGACCATTGAAAATAAATAAATACGGGTCTCAGCGTTTTTCAAAATTCTACCCCCGAAGGGGTCAAAAGGGGGATGAAGTTGTGTATTGAAGAAAATCCTTTATTTTCGAAGTAAAAATCGCTAAATTTATAATTTAGGCTTATGGATAGAAATCTAACGCAACGTATATTGTTATTGTTAGTATTTAAACCCTTATTGGGATGAAATGGGGGTGAAAAGGGGTAAAAAACCCCAAAAATAGATATGGATGTCGTTATTGGGGTTTTCTGGGATGACGATTGCAAAAATAACATTTATTTTGAAGTCCCACACGGTGGACATGATTTAAACTCTAAAGGGGTGAAAATGGGGTTCAAATTTTGTATGGAAAAATAATATAAAATAGACATTACAACTTTAAAATTCGTAGGAGCATGTCTAAAAAGAAATAGGCAAACACATATTTTGTTATTTTGAAAATCCTCCCTTAAGGTGTAAATGGGGTAAGTAAACATACCTAGTATAACATAAGTAGACGGGGACGGGGACGGGGACGGGGACGGGGACGGGCCATGCATGCCATGCATAAAGAAAGTGACATTATGAATGATTGAATTATATGCCTCCGACTGCATGTTATTATGACATGTTGCCTTTAATATTTATTTAATCTTGTTTCCATCTTTTCAGTCGACTTGTCTTTTTATGCAGGCGGGTTTTTTAATTTTTTTAATTTATTTTTTTATTTATCTCTTTTTAGTTATTATATTTTACGGTCATGATATACCTTTTTGAAATCCTTATAATAAGCCCTTTAATTTGACATCCATATTGCAGTATTCTAAAAAAAAATTTTTTTTTTCACTACGTATATTAGCACCGTACAGCCGCCATGTTGGTTTTTTTATAACGCCACCTTCTTAAGAACACTTGGGCTGAAAAGACAAATCTAACGATATCTTAATCATAGAAATCCGTTCAGCCGTTTGAAAGATATGAGGTAATAAAGAATATTACATACAAACATACATACATACAAACATACAAACTTACAAGATACGCGCGAAGAACATAACCCGCAGTCGGGTAAAAATAGGGTCCCTGTGCGCCAAGCTCGCAGTGCGGTCGGTTGCGAATAAAATTATTATTGCAGTTTTAGGTCAGCGCCATCTCTTGACCGATAGTGGAACTAATGTACTTTTTCGTTGGTCAGCGCCATCTGTTGACCGATAGAGTGTAACGGGGGTTCGTCGGAGGGCGCTGTAGTAGCGAATTACAACGCAGAATAGGTCGCTTGACATCCAATCTTGCATCCAATGTATGTAAATTATACGAAAGGCACATCACGGCACCATGATGAGTAATTTCTTTACTCATGTGATAGAGGTTTACAACCGTAATACCACATGAGTAGAATAATACCACAAAATAACTAATAGTAGGTACAAATTAATGTAATACACGTTAGTACTATTATATATTCTGTGGTAATACAACGGTTCTTCTTGTCATTTAAAAAGCCTTGAACGGGTGGTATAGGGCTGCCACCTTTCAACAAGAGCACACCCGGAGATTTTCGAAAAATCGCATTTTTTTAATAAATCATATTTTGGGTAGGTAAATAAATATTATTTATTTAAATTAAATAAGTTGGCAACTGTAAGGAAAATCGGATTTTTTAAACTCGAGCGTTTATATTTTGGTCAGTTTCATTCACTAATCTAGGAATTATTTGTCAGTCTATAGTAGAAAAACGGCCGCGCAGCGCGATTTTTTGTCAGTTTCATCTACTAATACCTATAGTAAATCTTGCCAGTCTATAGTAGAAAAACGGCCGCGCAGCGCGATTTTTAGTCAGTTTCATCCACTAATCTTGTAATCTTGCCTTTCTCGTCTACAGTAAAGAAACGGCCGCGCAGCACGATTTTTAGACACTTTTATTTATTTATTTATTTATTTATTTATTATTCGGTGAATCATCAGCTTACACAACAATATCTTTAAATTACAAAGTATAAACTTAAAAAGCTAATAATAGATTCACACGGTTAGCGTAAGTATAGCTAAATCTAATGTGAGCTTAAATCTAAATTAGCATAAATGAATCAAAAACAATAGTTTAAGATTTGACAAAAAATTAATAACTGACAAAAAAAAAACGGAATTAATCGCCATTGAAGAAATGCTTACTAATGAGTGTCTTCGCCGCACGGATACTGGTGTTAAATACGTCCAAATCAAACTTTCATCCACTGATGTAGTAAATTTAATCTTGTTAGTCTACAGTAGAAAAACGGCCGCGCAGCGCGATTTTCAGTCAGTTTCATCCACTAATCTTGTAATCTTGCCTTTCTCGTCTACAGTAAAGAAACTGCCGCGCAGCGCGATTTTTAGACTTCATCCACTAATCTAGAAATCTTGCCAGTCTTTTAGTAGAAAAACGGCCGCGCAGCGCGATTTTTTGTCAGTTTCATCCACTAATCTAGTAATCTTGCAAGTCCATAGTAGTAAAACGGCCGCGCAGCGCGATTTTTAGTCAGTTTCATCCATTAATTTTGTAGTCTTGTCTTTCTCATCTACAGTAAAGAAACGGCCGCGCAGCGCGATTTTTAGACACTTTCATCCACTGATCTAGTAAATTTAATATTGTCAGTCTACAGTAGAAAAACGGCCGCGCAGCGCGATTTTTGTCAGGCGCCACCCGGAGACATCGATGTTAAACCCGTAGCCCGGACATCCACTACTCAAACCCGTAGACTCCGGGTCAAACCCGGAGAGGTGGCAGCCCTAGGTGGTAGTGGTAGGGAAATTGAATAAAGCTTTTTGACCTACCTAACCACAACCGAACGCTCTAACGGCGTTCCAAACATTTGAGCGTGACGTTCGGTTGACACAACCGTGTCGTTCCAAACGTCAGAGCGTTGCAACCAAACAACCATCAAAAATGATGGTTGTAAAACGCTCTGACGTTTGTCTATAGAAAAAATGTCAATGTCATTTGACATTATTTTGTATTTTTGATGTTTTTATGTCTAATTTTTAAAATAATCATGGTAGATCGTCAAAAAACGTATTTTATTTGATTTAGTATAAAGAAAAGTTTAAATTATTCGTATTCCAAATGGAAAATGAAGAATTTGTATTGACATTGACATTTAAAGTTCTTGGTCGTTCCAAACCTTAGAGCGAGTTAAAAAACAACCACACAACCGACGCTCAAACGTTCTGAACGCAACCCTGGTGGGTCACGTAAAGTTATACATTATACTACGCCCCGCCCACCCCGCCACTCACCGTTGAAAATGGATAGTTTGTGTTGTGATAAAACAATATTTACTTTCACTCACCGAACAAAAGGCTGTATAATCAATTATTACATTACTTATAATTAAAAAAACTATTGTCAAATGTCAATGTGTGCATTCCATCAGAACAATAGCTAAGTCATCGGTCACCACAGTATACATTTTAACCATGGAAAATAAATATCATAATGTTCAATGAGTGATTTTTGAAAACAATAAAAGGTTAAAAAAATCTCGATAGATGATGTTTTTTGAAAGCCGAATCGTCTAATTGTTTATATGGCGATCGGTGACTCAGCGATTAGCCTACTGGAATGCACCCAATGTCACTTGACAGTGACAACACACCTGTCGCTTCGCTTGTCGTTGTCATTGTCAGTTTGTGACATTTATTTGTTGTTCTTTTGCTGCGCCTCGTTTTTTTAATTACCAATTTATTTCTATTGTAAATGAAACATTAATCAAAGATGAAGGATCCAAAAATGAGTACGCACTTATCCGGCGGCCGTCTTAATGTCGCTTTGGTGCAAGAGACTATGAGAAAAGAGCTGCTGAATCTATTGCAACTTTGTGAGGGGCCGAAAGTAAGTTTTTATTAATTACCTCAAAATAGATAGATTCTCTACAGCAGGGGGGCCGTCTAGTCGATCGCTGGAGACAGATCGGCCGATAAGGCCCGTATGAGCTATCTTGAGATCATACAAGAGGGCCTAGTATGTATGTATGTATGTAGTAGGGTTGGTGTTTTGCTCTCACTTCACTTTGCGAGCGAATAGTTAACTATCGTTTCCTCACTTTCACTCGTTCACTCACTCGCATTGACTGTGAGCAGTATGTCTGATACTATTCACGAAGTGAGGTGAGAACACAACTCATACTAGGCCCTCCGAGATTCGGTTCCTGTAAGAAGAACATCTCAAGTATAATCTCCAGATAGCTCTCAATGTTGAGAGCAGTTTTAAATACGCACAATAAGTACACTACATTTTATGAATACAAATTATTCCCAACCTAATCATCATCAAGTCATCCCCAATAAGAAAGTAGATCGTAGCCCCATAGAAGTATGACGCCCTGCTATATAAAGCAACATAAAGATTATTACTTATAGGTGACGATCTGGGACGAATGGTTAGCAGGACCTGTTGGTCTCGTCGCTCAGTATTCATTGCTGAAGGAGCACGAGGTGGAAGATATGTTCCCTTTACGGCCTGGAAGTCTTCCCACCATATCGGTCAAGCATATTGTGTTTATCGCTAGACCTAAACTAGATCTGATGGACTTGGTCGCAGACTACATAGTATCTCTAAGGTAATAGCTTTTGTTCAGCTTCAAAGGTCAATTTGAGTCCAATAACAAGGCCATTAATATACAGGGTGTTAATTAATGAACCAAAAATGGGAAAACCGTTTCTTTGGACCATCGTACTGAACAACTTACTATGGGACCAACTCTGAAATCGTGAAAAAACAAAACTACTGTTACTGTATATACTAGTGATGCAACGAATACTACTTTAACGAATACGAATATCAAACTTACTATTCGGCAAATACGAATAATTCAACAACGTAATTAATATTACACATTCTTTTTTACTGAGATATTTGATAATTGAAATTAACTGCTGACAAATTTTTGTTCAAAAAGCACTTTGCAAAGTTATCAGGCATATTATGCTATGAAACAAACAAGTCACAATTGAGAACTCGACTCCGTTCATTCATTAAATGTTAGGGCAATCCCCGTCAATAGATACAAACTGTAAAGTGCGTAGGTGCGTTTGGATACATGGTGCACATCCAAACTGTTAAGTTGCGTTCAGTTATAAATAATATAAATAGTTTGTTTAAATATTCGTGATGATATTCGGCGAATACGAATATTCGGCGAGTAGGGATATTCGTATTCGAATTCGTTGCATCACTAGTATATACATTTGATATTTTCGTTAATATTTTTTGAATGAAGCAAAGCAGCTGATTTCTTTTCCACAATTTCAGAGTTGGTTCCATAAAGTTGTTCAGTTTGATGGCCCCGAGAAATGGTTTCCCACTATGGGTTAATTCATTATCACCCCATCTTAATGCTTATCTTAAAATGTTGAAGTAGGAGATATTTAGTATTTTTACAATGTATTAAAATCACAGCAATATTAATGTGCCAAATATCATTATGAATGCTTGTTATCATAAAAACCTTTGCTCATTACCTATTATATATTCTGTGTCATTACTGTTTTGCTTTACCTGTGTAGATAAGGCTACCAAAATAGTACTAAAAATAAATAATCTAAACATTAAATTAACTGAAAAGTCACAGTAGGTAAGTTAAATGCATGACAACATTTTTTTATTGAAGATATTTTAAAAATTCTTGAATGGGTGGTGGAAAATTACATTTGACCCAAAAGCACTTCATTTCTAAGTTTATTTGAATATATTTTTTCACTTAAACAGGTCTAAACAAAACCCCGGAGTGGAATTCCACTTGTTCTTTGTGCCACGCAAGAGCGAGCTCTGTGAGAAACACCTCACGAACAGAGGAGTTATAGGAAATCTCTCCATACAAGAATTCAAATGCGATATCTTTCCGTTTGAAAGCGATGTTATGTCTTTGGAGCTGAAAAATGATTTCAGGTAATTAAAAACTTTGTATTGATTTTAATAAAAATTATATTTGTAAATACCTACTGGACTTAGAAATAACTGCTTATACACATCACACAAATATTTATCAGGATTTAAGCCCCACATGTGGAGCTCGGTGGCACAGTGGTTTAGCGCCTGGCCCAGCGATTGCGGATGTTAAGCAACGTTCGTATGGGTCGGTCATGCGATGGGTGACCAAAAATGTATTATCTCGAGCTCCTCCGTGCTTCGGAAGGCACGTTAAGCCGTAAGTCCCGGCTGCATTTGCAGTCGTTAACACCCACCAATCCGCATTGCGCCCGCATGGTGGGTTATCGCCCATCCTCCTTACCACCCATAAGGAAGGCCTGTGCCCCAGCAGTGGGGGTGGGGACATCAAATATGGCTGATGGACAAGCTGCACATAAGTATGTATTATTTTATTTATTTGGACAACCAACAAAAACATATACATACAGTCAGCAAAGCTGTGAGCTGAACACCCTTTAGTCTGTATTGTCTTGCATTTACCCAAAAGTCACAAAAGCATAATTTGTATAAAAACAATGGAGGCAGGTAAAAGACGAACTTTTAGTTCCATCCTTGCTAACAATTTGTTTTCAAACTGTTAAGGTCATAACTTTTGACTGTACGTACATGCTAATATTTACATTAACTTGATGTTGTCTTAATCGCATTCACTATTCCTCTCACTCCCTCAAGCGACTGCAATACTTCCTTCCCTTTAAAACTAAAATTATGCTGGCCCAATCGCTTCTCCTCCCACTCCTCGACTACGCTGACGTTTGCTTTCTGGATGTAACCGAGGAACAGCTGAACAAGCTGGAACGTCTTCAAAATTTGGCCATACGTTTCATATTCGGTTTACGTAAATACGATCATGTGTCACAATTTCGCTGTCAGCTTAAATGGCTTCCTATACGCCTTCGCCGTGATATGCACATCCTGTCTGCACTCTTTAAAATCCTCAAGGATCCCAAATCACCTAAGTCCATCGTTTCCCGGTTCCAAATGCTTCCTCCTCCCTCTCGCCCTAGGCGTGCTTGCATCATACCTAAGATGCTGGAGTTACCTAAAAGCAACACCAGTTTCCTCCGTAACTCCTTCGCTGTTAGAGCTGTACAGCTTTGGAATAAACTCCCGTTGAACATTCAGGATTGTCTTAACGTCAAGACCTTTAAATCCAAAGTTAAGTCGCACTTTCTAGCACAACTATCGTACATCGAGTCATATTGGTATTGGTATTGGTATTGGTGATGGGCTCTTTTCTCCGCATTTAGACTCTCATTTGGTCCGTTATGCGTTAACATGGCATTGGTGTGGCTAGTCAAGCCATCCCAGCTCCTTCCAGAAGCGCAGAAGCCTCCTGGGGCGTTCACAGGCTTCTAGGAGCGACCTCACGTCTTTGAGGATTTCTGCCCGGTGTGCGGCCAAACCCACGCACTCCAGGATCACGTGGGCGGCTGTTTCCTCTGCGTCCAGGCATCCTCTACACAGGGGACTGTCTGTCGCATTCATGATGAATAGTTGTCGATTCAATGCTAGGTGACCTGTAAGTGTACCTACAACTATTCGGAGGTCTGGACGATTAAGGCTGAGCAGTCTGCAGGTCAACCGCGGCGAGACTGCAGTCATCGCCAACTTGGACTGTCTACAGCTTGTTAGATCTACCCAACGAGTATTATGTGCAGCACGAGTACGTTGTCTTACCCATGAGCGCAGTTGGCTGAACGGGAGTGGCAGAATGGGTATAGGTCCTGCCACTATTGTGGAGGATCCCCTTCTAGCCAGCTCATCGGCGGCGTCGTTCCCGTGTGATCCGCTATGCCCTTTAATCCATTGTAGGATTACTTCGTTGTTGGATGCTAGGCGATCCAACACTCGGTGGCATTCGTAGACGATACTGGAGTTGATCGTGTTAGCCTCCAGTGCTGTTAGGACGGCCATACTGTCGGTCAGTATGCGGATGTTTAATTCCTTCATACCTCTAGACAGGGCCGTGGTGGCGGCATTTATTATTGCAACACATTCGCATTGAAATATCGAACTGTGTTGGCCTAATGCTAGTGATATTTTGATATTTAGGTCTTGTGAGAATACTCCAGCTCCAGTTCCATTCCCCATCTTGGAGCCGTCTGTATAGATTCGGACTTCATGTATGCCGGAGTAATCTCGGTCACTTTCAGATAATTGTATCTGGTATTTCTTTTCGAAAATGTATTGTTTAGGGATCCTGTCGCATGGGGCAGCGATTAGTGGCTCATGTTTCACTAGATTATTCCACAATGTGGAATGAGGACCCTCTCGGTTGTACCACAGACCCAGGTGTTTAAGCCTTATAGCAGCCATGGAGGCTTCCTGTTGTATAAACAGGTCCAGGGGTGTTAGATCCAGAGCTACTTCTAGGGCGGCTGTGGGGGTAGTTCGCATGCAGCCGGTTATCGCAGAACATGCCAGTCTTTGGAATTTCTGCAGCTTGTTGATGACGGTGCTTTGCTCTGTTTTGGACCACCAGGCAACGGCTCCGTATGTGATTATGGGACGTATAACAGTTTTATACAGCCACATAGTTATTTTCGGTGATAGCCCCCAGCTTTTGCCGAGTAGTCTTTTACATTGGCAAAAGATGATGGTGGCTTTGTTTAGTTTTCCTTCGAGATGTCTATTCCAGAGGAGTTTGTTGTCTAGTATCACTCCTAGATACTTGACTTCCTTACTAAGGGACAGACTGGTATTGAATAGTTTAGGCAGTTTTAGATTGCCTAGACTTCGTTTCTTTGTGAACATGATCAACTCCGTCTTTGTTGGGTTCACTGTTAGATTGTGTTTATTGCACCACTGTTCAACGACCTTCAATGCGCACCTCATACGGTCACATATCACACTCTCAACTCGTCCGCTGATGAGTATGGTCAGGTCGTCTGCATAGCCTACTGTGAGGAAGTTGCGGTCGTTGAGCCAACTAATCAGCTCATTTACCACAATATTCCATAAGAGAGGTGAGAGGACACCCCCTTGGGGACATCCTTTAGCTACTACCCCTCTGGTAGTACTATTCACAGTAAATTGTATAGCTCTGTCTCTTAACATGCTGTCAATCCACCCGGCAATAGTGGGATCGACACCATGTTTAGAGAGGGCCTGGCTTATGCTGGTAAAATTGGTTTTATCAAAGGCTCCTTCGATGTCGATGAAGGTGCCTAGTGTTGATATTTGGTCTTTGAGATTGCCTTCTATATAAGAAACCACCTTATGTAGGGCAGACTCTGTTGATTTGCCTGCAGAGTAGGCATGTTGGTTTGGATTTAAGGGGTTCCTGGCTAGTGCAGTGCTCCTTATCTCCTTGTCTATTAGCCTCTCCAACGCCTTTAAAAGGAACGATGTGAGGCTAATTGGTCTGAATGATTTAGGTTGAGTGTAGTCTCCTTTGCCGGGTTTAGGAATAAAGACTACTTTGACTTCCCTCCATTTCAAAGGAATATAGCGATGTGCTAGGCAGCTTCTGTAGATGGCTACGAGGTGGTCAATAAGACTACCGTCGCTCCACCTCATCAGCCCTGGAAAAATTCCATCTAGTCCCGCTGATTTGAATGGGAGGAAGCTGTCAATTGCCCATCTTACTTTCTCCGGGTTGACAACCTTGTGGGCGGTAGTCCAGTCGGTTTCAGCAGGTAGATACTCATCTTTTTCTTCCCATGTGCGACTTTCCGTTATGCGGCAGCCGGGGAAGTGAGTGGTCATTAACAGTTCTGAGGTATCTTGATCTGTTTTGGTATAAGTTCCGTCAGGCTTTTTCAGGAAACCAAGATTGTGTATTGGTTCGCTGCACAGGATGTTTTTCACTCTGTTAGCCTCGTTGTTGGTTTCAATGTTGGTGCAGTAGCGTCTCCAGCATTCTCTTTTCTTGAGGCGAATACGCTTCCTGTAGTTGTATTGGGCTTGTTTATAGGCGTCCCAATGGTGCGCTTCTCGAGAGTTCTTTGCTTTGTTGAACAACTTCCTTACCTTGCGGCGTAATTTCTCCAGATCAGGTCCCCACCAGTGACATTTGTTACTTGGCCGGGAGCTGGGAGTAGAAAGTGGGCATGTTTCTTCAAAGCTGGTGGTTAAAGTTGTTGTTATGTGATCAACATGGTTATCAATATCCGCTTTTACCGCGTGAGTTGTAGGTGTGTCCAGACACCTTAGCTTCTCCGCGGTCAGAAGCTCATACTTACGTCGGTCCATCTTACGTGGATTACGTCGGGGCTTAGGCGGTGTGAGAGTCGTATTAAGGTTGTACTTGACCCAGCGATGATCGGAGCACGACGCCTCGTCAGATACATGCCAATCGGAGATGTGACGAGACGCGTGTTCACTTGCTAAAGTTAGGTCAACGATTGTTTGGGCTCGAGATGTTACGAAAGTCGGTTCGGAGCCCCTGTTGATTAGGTTCATATTAGTCGCGTGTAAAAAAGAAATGAATTCCTCACCTCGCGTGTTGTTTTCCTTGCTGCCCCATAGCACATGGTGTGCGTTGGAGTCAACTGATATGATCAGCTCCAGTCCCTCGCGCTCGCAGTGTTGAACCAGCGCGGCCAGTTCAGGGGTAGGGATATCCGCGTCGCCCGGCAGGTAGGCGGACGCTATCACCACATCAGGCAGGCCTGGGGAGGGGTCATTTCGGAGCCTTATGGTGGTCAGGTCTCTGGAACAGAACTCGGTCATTAAGGTTGTGTTTGCGTGTTTAGGTGTGAAGATACATGTACGCGGGTTGTCAGCGGTGGTGTCTAGTAGTAGCTTACCTCCGATGTTGCTTAGACCGCATATTCTGCCCTTCCTAATCCACGGCTCCTGGATTAGGGCTACGGTCTTGGGATTGACCTCCAGCATTCTGCGTAGGTTAGCCGTTGCAGTCTGGCTGTGCTGGAGGTTGGTTTGGAGGACGGGGAGGTTATTGCTGGGGGGTGCTGGCAGCGCCATCGTCGCTGTTCAGCATAACCTCCTCGTCTACGTCGCTGTCACCGCTCTCGTCGTCCATAGAGGTATCCCCCATCCCCTCCTCCTGGGTGGCTACCCTGGGGTCCTCTTTGGGCGGTTCAGCGTCGTTGGTGGTTTGTGGTGGTTGTGGAGGGTTTGGTTGTGTGGTGTGGTGTGGTGTGCCGCTGCCGAGGTCACTAGTGGCCTCCCCGGGTGCATTGGGGTTCGGCGGGGGCATGCTCGTGTCGTCAAGGAAGCGGGCGTAGATGTTACCCAGCTTGTAGTAAACTCTACGCTCGCTTGCCTTGAGTTTCTCGACGTCTTCCTCTGGGACACCAAGCACGAGGAACAGGCATTGTTTGTCCTCCTGCTCCTCGGCGTGGTAGACGGCCCAGTTGGAGACGTTAAGATTGGCATTTTGGTACGTGAGGCGCATGCGTACCCGGTCTAGGTTGTCGTTTGGTCCATACTGTGGCACCAAGAGCCCCGTTTTAATGCGCTTGGGGATCTCTAGTTGTCGCTTGACAACCAGTTTGGTGCCCGGACGTGGTGAGCCGATTCTCGCAGTGGTGCGATGGAGCCATTGGAGCGAGAAGTCATCCTTGCACCAGAATTTAAGGACGCCCTCACTATAGAAGGCGTTCGCCTTAAAAGCTGGTGCGACATAGCTTGATGGTTTCGGAGCAAATAACTCGTCGTCCAACAAGCTATCCACCTGCCCCTTGATGACCTCAGCTTGCTCCTTGGTAAGGTCATGGTAGGGCTCCACCATGATCGCGACGCTAAGATCCGATTTCAGAGCGTCGGCATATGCGATGGAGCTGGTAGTGGTGGGGTGGGGTTTAATACGCTTACCCCCGCCTTGCGGAGTAAAGGAGTCATCGGGACGATTCCTCTTTACAGGCTTGGCGGGCGTAGTGGTATTCCCTTTACCACGGTGACCTCGCCTGACCGGTTTGCGTCGCTCAGGAGCATTGGAGGCAGCTGGCTTCGAGGCGGTAGATGGTGCCCCTTTAGGAGCAGCTTTCTCCTCGGCAGGACTGTTGTCCACGTGAGGAGTCAGCGCATCACTGTTCGGGGCGTCGCGGGGTTTTGTAGCCCCTTTGGCAGCTTCACGCGGCCTACTACCATCCGTAGCCTGTCGCCGCGCCTTCCTCGCTTCCTTCCGGGCTTCCACCCGTTTGGCTTTGCGTAACGGGTCAGGCGGATTGGGTGGTTGATTGGGTGGTTGTTTGGGCTTCTTCTTCTTAACGACTACCTCGTTCCAACCGGATTCCTCCTGTTGGGGTTCGGAGGTCGTCGGCATTGCTGCCTTCAGAGAGGAGAGGTCCAAACTGTGGTGTACTGGCGGCGCTACACTTGGGTTGTGCACCTGAGGAGCTGCCTGTGTGTTTGGTGGCGCTACACTCAGGTTGTGCACCTGAGGAGCTGCCGGTGTGTTGTGTGGCGCAACACTCTGGTTATTCACCTGAGGTGCAGCCTGGGTGCTGGGCGCGCCGCCTTGGTTTTCACCTTGGGGTGCAGCCTTGGTTGGTTGGTTATGTTTTTGTTTGTGTTTAGATGCCATGTATGTAGTTGGTAGATTCGTCTTTGTTGCTTTCCACCCTCCATGGAGCCCTCAAGTGGGGACGTTGCGGCAAGCGGCACACAAACGCCAGAAATACAACAAAGATATAGAGTCCCAATATAGCAGGAGGCAGGCCGAACATAGCAAGAAGACAAAGTCGTCCCGCCCGTCGTCTACCCCTACCATATCAGGACTCTCGCCTGACAGCCCTCTGACGAGATGTCCCAGCCGATTGACCTAGGATGGCTAGTCCTAGGCCTCCCGTGTGAGAGGAAATCCGGGCCAAAGTGATGTGTTGTCTCAGGAGTGTTTAAAACAACCTACACTCCATCGACTCAATCACCAGGACACCTTCATCCCCCCGTACGGGTCCCCGCGCACGGCACAAACACGCGGGTGGTTGTCCCCCTCCCCCTCACCATCAGTCATGTTTGATGATGAGGCCGCCAGTACCAACCACATAATACCCGCAGTAAGGTGTGGGATAGGATGGAAGGATGGGAAAGGTCATAAATAACATATTATCTCATAATTACTTACATGTTTATTTATATGTATGTATTGAGTATGTATTTAATGTAGGTATATATTTTTTTTTTTATATATATGTATGTGTATTTTATATATTATAAAAATGAATAAGTATTATTATCTTATTATTTAATTATTATTTTTTATATGTCATGCACTTTATGTGCCCGCTTATATACTGTAAATCTCTGACACCTCTTAGGTTGGCTGGAAGAGATCTCTTTAGAGATAAGTCCACCTTTGCTCACAATTATTATTATAAATTATGTAACAATAATTATTAGTGCAATAAAGAATATATATATAATCACAATATTGATTGGACGGCCTAAAAAGACCTACAAAATGGCAAATGCAACACATCAAATAATTTAGTTCAATCTACATTTAACCTTGTTTTTTCCTAGAGAGAATTACCTGGAAGGTGACCCAACATGCATTTACAATGCGGCACAAGCGTTGCAGACAATCCAGCATCTTTATGGTATTATTCCGAGAGTTTTTGGCAAAGGAGTTGCTGCTAAACAGGTTTGTTACTTTATTGTGTTGTCTATAAAAGACAAACATTTCATATTACATGCATTTTTTTAACACACATACATAAGGTTTCAAAACACATTTCCAATAAACTTATAAAAAATTTGAAAGTATCACTGTCTACCTGCCCTGTGTTTTTTTTGTTAGATTTACACGCTTTATCAGCTGAACAGAGCTTGTACAGAGATAGATTGGACTTTACAGAACTAAGAAACCTACATCTAACTTTCCCAAATTCATGAGAAATGATTACACGCAATCAAATTCAAGGGTTACATAATCATTCTGACGACTCTGTATGAAATATACAGGGAGAAATAAGCAGCCCTTGAAGAGTTCCTTGTCGGTTCTTCTTGTTACAAGGTCTCCCGCTAAGGGCTTGCGAACCGATGGCATAGCACCTCGGCTGTCACAAGTGCTAATAACAGGATGAAATGACTTTGATGTTTGTATTTATATTCTTGTAGGTATGGGATCTACTGTGCCGTCTGAACAAAGAGGAGCAGGGCACAGCACCTAAAGGCTCGACCACATCTTGTATCGACCACCTGCTGCTGCTGGACAGAGCCGTAGACTTCACGAGCGTCATGACCACACAGCTTACCTATGAAGGGCTCATTGGTAAGTATGTTTCTGGTTTCTGAGGTATTAATGTTTATATTTGGTTCATCAGTTCGATAAATAGTTCGGTCCACTAGCGCCGCCAATACATTTAGTTGATTTAATTTTATACCATACCATACAATAAGTATTACAATTGTAAATTACGATTACATTCGGAATACATTGCGGTGTATGTTAGTAATGTGAACAGTTTATTTTCTATGTGTCAAATTGACTGACGCAATGAACACCAAGCTCTCATTGTAATTTTTTATCAAACAGGGTCCAAGTCAATAATTAAAAAAATGAAACAACCAAGTTCATTTTACAGGGCCAGTAGGCCTATTTTATAACTTTGACATTGAAAAACTGACTTTGGCATAAGGTGAAAGTATATACATTGCTGCTACAGTTAAAATCAATATAACGACTCTGTATGGGTTGAGTTGAGATACACCAAAGAAAGATAGTTTTGGAATTAACAAGGATATACTTTTATTGGCACAAAATTACTTGTTTATTATTTGATGAAGTGTGAATCGCGGTTTGATGAACGCGCCGTGCGTGCCCCAGATTCGTCGCACTGACTGGCGTAAGTAAATATGCTGACATGAAAAATTGCAATAAATTATAAATAATTCGGTGCGGTTATCTGTACCGTACAAACTCTCCATTAAAACCCAGCAATATATGCACTTACTCAGTAGTCCACCGAAGCTGTCAGTTACAAAACAGGCCTGCAAGTCGTTGAATAAAATCGAATTAACCCTCCAGACGAATTGTTCGGCATCAAGAACTCTACCGCCACATTCCCCGGACACAAGTTCGTGAGCCCCGACGACGCCAGCCCCGAGGTGACGGCGCGCGAGAAGAAGCGCATCATACTCAACTCTAGCGAGGAGCTGTTCGCGGAGCTCAGGGATTGCAACTTTACTGTGGTAAGTCTAGGGTTAAACTAGATAAGATATTCATCATATTCATAGCGAGGAGCGGTTTTAAGAGTTTAAGGATTGCAACTTCACTGTGGTATGACTAGTCTGGTCCAGGGTTCAACTAGATGAGTTGTTCGGCAACTAGAACTCAACAGCCAGTATAGTGCCACAAACTTATCAGACCCAGTGACGGCATCGCTCTTGGTGAATATGTTACGACTAATACCCGAAGTGTTGTGTAGTTTTAGCCAGCAACTGCCGGCGACACCTAGTTTTAGCCGGCTAGAACTAGGTTTAGCCGCACTTCGGGTATTAGCCGTAACAAATACACAACATGACAGCTTAGTAATAACACTTTGTTCCACTTTTGGCAACCGGACGTTTAGTACTATTATATAATCTGTGCTACCAGGTCAGATAAATATGTGGCACTGTACAACAAAATGAACAATTTCAATATGATGCGATCGCAGCGATTAAACAACGGTTGGTCACGAACGGGATGGGTGACCAACATTTATTATCTGGAGGTCTTCCATGCCCTTCCACCCATCTTCAGCCGTTCATCCCGGCTGCATTTTTTGAACACATTTATTGTAAACATTAAACGTTCTTAATTCTTATCATTTCTACACCACACAGTTTAAGAGTCCGTACACATTTTGCCGCTAATTGGTTCAATCAATCAATCATTTATTTGTGTTAAACATGGTTTTACAAAGATGATACTTATAAATTAGGAAGATCTCACATTTGGCCAAAACTGCCGCCCCTCGCTTGCACATTTCCTGTTTTCTATAGATTTCTTAAATCTGAGTGCGTAATTGAAAAATGTGTCTCGGCCACTTTTCTAGTATAAGATTACGGACATTTGAGCATTTTTTCATTTAAGTATTTCAGTTTCGAGTTGCTGAAGTACAAAAAGTTATAATTTTTTCCAGTTCAAATAACTGTCAGAAACGACAACTTTTTGTACTTTAGCAACAAAAAACTGAAACCTATTTTAAAATGTTCGTAATCATAAGATTACGCAATATAAATTGCGAAAAGTGACCGAGACACATTTTGCAATTACGCACTCGAGATTTAAGAAATGTTGTGAACGGCAGTCAGTGGCAAAATGTGTACGGGCTCTTAATGCCATAAAGACTAGTTTATTGCTCTCATCAGGTGGGGGCAGCACTATCGAAGAAGGCTCGCGTCATAAAGAACCAGTTAGACGAGCGCCACAACGAGAAGTCGGTGCAAGAGATCAAGCAGTTCGTGTCCCGTCTGCCGCAGATGTTGGCCAACAAGCAATCGCTCGCCACGCACACGGCCATCGCGGAATATATCAAGGAGGTTAGTGGCTGACACTTATTTTATTTATCTATAAATCTTTATTGTACAAATACATAGAGTAAGGTACAAATGGCGGACTTAATGCTAATAGCATTCTCTACCAGTCAACCAACAGTAAACAGATAAACGCGAATGCGGCACAAATAAAGAAGAATGATATTTACATGCATACAAAATACATTGATACACACCAATAAATACATATCTACAGAATTATATAATATACTTACATATTAATAAATAAATAAATATATATATATATATATATTATATACTTACATATTATATACTTACATATAATATATTATATGTAACATATAATATATTATATACTTATTGTGACCTCTCCAGACTCACGCGCGAATCACGGCAAAATTGGCCCACAGTTCCACACTCGCAGAGGTTCGCACCAGGTTCACATCACAGATAGTTCGCGCACTCAATAAAGATGGACGCCGAAGTTGCCGGTGCAGGGTTGCGGGGTTACGTTGTGCATCAGCAATTTATGCTGATATAAAAAGTAAATTAATCAAACTTAATTTTAAATACCACGAAAACAGCTCTAAATACATAAAATGCTCACAGCTTATAAAGTTATGATTTTTTTTAAATTCGCCTTCACGCGAACACAGTGCGAATGTGGAGCCGACAATTTAGCAAAAAACCGTCAATTTACGGGAACGAGGCGCGAACGCGACGCGACGCTGCGAAGAATATGCGAATCGGTTCTACACTCATGCTTCGCGGAAAGTTCGCGGATTCGCGGGAGTCTGGAGAGCGCATTAAGGGTGCATCGTCGTGCGTCCACTAGCGCCGCCAACCAATTAAGAAAAAAAACATTTTAATTTTATTTTTCTTTTAGTTACACAGTTGTTACAAGATACAAACCAAGCAGTACAAATAAAAATAATTAAAAAACAATATAAAAGTATAAAATAATATAAAAGTGTAAATTTGTACCTTCAATGCACAACATGCAAATATAGTTTTCATAAAATTACAAAGAAATTACTATGTTTAATAAAATTCTGAAATATATTAAAATTAGTATTAGTTATAAACTATTTTTGTATGCGTTCTTCCTGGTTTATATGTGTCTGTGTAGTTTAAAAGTGGCCACTTTAGGCGTTAATCCAGATTGTAACTACACGAACACATTTAAACTAAGAATTAACGCATACAAAAATATACAAAAATAGTTTACTAGTTTTTATACTTTTCAGAATTTTAATAAACATAGTCATTTTATTGTAATGATTTTTTCTTGACTGGCGGCGCTAGTAGTGGCTTCGAAAAATTAGAGCTTTAGAAAATCCCTTGAGAACCTTTAGCATCATCATCATATCAGCCGCACGACACCCACTGCTGGGTATAGGCCTCCCCCAAGGATCTCCACGACTCCTGCGCTGCCCGCATCCAGCTAAATCCATCAAATATATTAAAACTTTTTTCTATAGACTGACATCAAACACATTAGAAATTCTATTGTTAGGGGACACTCGACAGCTAATGCCTTTCCCAATTTAAAAAAAAACAGACGTTCCCCATTGTCCTACATTTTTTCCTAAAATCTAACAAAATTATAATTTTGTTAATGATGATGCAGATAAGTGACGACTTCGACTTCCAAGACGCGATACAGTGCGAAGAAGACTTCCTCAACTGCGTAGACAACGAGAGAGTGTGTCCCTTCGTAGAAGATCTAATAGCCAAGAAAGAGCCACTTACTAAGGTAACTCTTTAATTCATTCGCCTTTAGTGGTCGAGCGGGGCGGAGAGTGTCCTTTCTGTACGGTAGTACTTATATCTATTCTGTGATAATACTTAGTACAAGTCTATAACGCTTATTTGTCTGTATTTAACTAGTAATTACGTCGGCAGGTACTTCGCTTGATCTGCCTGCAATGTTCGACCGGTTCGGGGCTAAAACCAAAAGTGTTGGAGTACTACAAGCGCGAACTTGCGCAAGTATACGGCTTGCCCGCCTGGCTTACACTCTGCAACCTGGAGAAATGTGGACTATTGAGGCTTCAGCAAGGCACGAGGCAGTACACTGTGCTGAGGAAGGTCGGTTTCATACAGACATTCATACATACACCCAAAGTAGTAAGCTCAACTCATGGTTGCCTGGAAGAAATCGCTTTTTAGCGATAAGGCCGCCAGTAGGCTTGTTTCCATTAAGAATAAATATAATGGATAGGGGTTTATAATGATTAATTATATTATGGAGAAAATAACAAACAATTTTAATTATTAAAAGCGTTAAAGATTAATAATATTTTTAAAAAATAAATTGAACACCAATCAGAAAGCGTTACGTCACGCCGTGCGAAACTCCAATCTTGTCTTTGACGTTTCGAGTATCACTACCGGAGGCGCGTTCCAAACCTACACTCCGAGTGCAACCTAACCACAACCGAACGCAAGTTTTAGCCACTTTTTCCGTATTTCTCCATTGTTTGGAACATATATAAATAACTGGTTTGGCGTTTTTATAGTCGTGCTATCACACTGGGGCACTATACAGTACTTATGATATAAGAAATTCATTTTTAAACGATAAAAACTAGCTATAACGTACGAAGACACGATCGCTCTTTGGTTTGTTTCGCACGGCGTGACGTCATTCAAGACGCCATGACAGTCTTGTGCGTTTTGGAACCAAATTAAAATTGGTTTTTTAAAACGCGAAATTTATAATGTAAACGCTCGATTAAAAATAAATAAACCTTTTTTTTCGATAAAATGCCTAATAAACTAAAATATTAAGCAGTTATTGAAATTTTGTCAACTAGCCTATTGTTCTTCTTTTGTTTGTTTCTGTTATATGTCCACAGGCTCTCAGGGCTGTTTTCACGGTTCTCACCAATCTTTCCCGCGCTCCGCCCATGAACGGTGATGCCGGTGGTATGAAGCGCCATTCGATTTTGTGGTTTGTGGCGTATTCTTGCACTGCGTCGTCTTGTAACGAGCGTAGCTCTCGGGAGGCGCCGACAAAGTTGGTGCCATTATCTGTAAATATTGTTGAAGGCGAACCTCGGCGAGCAATAAAACGTCTCAGGCTCATAATGGCAGCATCGGATGAAAGTGAGGTGACAAGTTCTAAATGGATGGCTCTCGTTACTAGGCAGGTGTACAGCGCCACGTAGCGTTTTGGCTCATAATGGCAGCATCGGATGAAAGTGAGGTGACAAGTTCTAAATGGATGGCTCTCGTTACTAGGCAGGTGTTCAGCGCCACGTAGCGTTTTGGCTCATAATGGCAGCATCGGATGAAAGTGAGGTGACAAGTTCTAAATGGATGGCTCTCGTTACTAGGCAGGTGTTCAGCGCCACGTAGCGTTTTTCACGGCGTCTGAAGATTGTGACAGTGATCGCACCAAAATAATCTAGGCCTACGTGCGTGAACGGCCTCTTGTGTTGGTCGAGTCGCTCTTCCGGTAGGTTGCCAATTTGAGGTCGAACAGGTTGGCCAACAAAACAGGATGCAAAACTTCTTAGTGAACCAATTTCTTTTCTTATTAAAATGCCGAAACTTTTTACTGAAAAAAAAACCATGCACTGTGTTGCACATGCCAACTTACACAGCCTCTTACCATACTAGTAAATCCTAGTTTCCGAGCAGTATGATGCAAAGAATATTTTATCTTTATCTTTATGGTTATCAACTGGGGGTATTACAAGCTCTTAAAACTTGTCAGTTTTCTGAATGGCTAGCCAATGCGTCTCTTTCTCGCTGTATAGCAAATAAAAGAGACTCCAGCTTTCCATCTTTACAAAGTTAGTTATTTTGTGAAATTTTAAGTTTAAAAACTTACATAAATTTAAAATTTTCATCAACAGATTATATTCTATGTTTTAATGAGAACATTACGGGCAGTTTTAGACACAATATGTCCGTCAGCCATTTTTGATGTCCCCACTGCTGGGGCACAGGCCTTCCTTATGGGTGGTAAGGAGGATGGGCCATAACCCACCACGCGGGCCCAATGCGGATTGGTGGGTGTTAACGACTGCAAATGCAGCCGGGACCAACGGCTTAACGTGCCTTCCGAAGCACGGAGGAGCTCGAGATAATAAATTTTTGGTCACCCATCCCAATCGCTGGGCGAGGCGCTAAACCACTGCGCCACCGAGCTCCTCTTTAGACACAACAAGTCTTGGCTAACTTTGTTTTTTTTTCAGGCCTTACACCTCACAATGGATGATTCCGAACTAATCGCGAAGGATAAAACTTACTTATCCAATAAGTACACTCCGCTCACCGTGCGGCTGAGCGAGCACATAGCCAAGAACAAGGGATGGAATGGTAAATAGATTATTCTATTTTTTTTAATACAATCTATCAGCAATTTGACATTATAACTTGGTCATTTACGCTGCATTTCCACCACAGATGTGCTAGGATAGGAAGATGAGCGGAGCGAGGATGCAGTATTTATATGACCTAAAAATACCGAAACTCAGAACTGCATTTCTTCAGAATAGTTTCCTACTCATGGCACCTCGAGTTTTCAATAAGATACCGAATAACATCAAGCTGTTTAATTATCAGGCTTTTAAAAAGAAATTTACGGAATTTTTGATTGAAAAATCCTACTAATCCGTAAAGGACTAATGATCTTAGATGATAAGACAGTATTTTGATAATAGTTTTGTATGAATTGACATTTTAATTTTAATTTCATTGTTATTTTCATTTTTCTGCTTATATTAATGTTGCATGTCAGAAGACAGAATATGGCTGATCGAATTTACTATGTTATATCTCTTACTACCTGTATTCGCAATAAAATGATGTGATTTGATTAACGAAGCTGTGAAACGGTGAAACGGAGCTAGTGTGCTGATGCTGACCGAGACGAAGTCATCTCATCTTTCATCTCTCGCTACGCGTCTTCGCACATCTCTGGTGGAAACGCAGTCTTATAAAGGGATAGAAATTAGCGGCTTGTGATAGGCTTTATGATGAGTGGAAGTGATGATGAGCGTGTAGGTGTTGTGTGAGCAAGAGGCAAATTGGATCCCTTCATTTCATTGACCGAACTATACAAAGACACTATCACTACAAGGCGGCTATTTCAGAGATTTTTTAAACTATGTGGAACCCAATGAAGTAAATACTTACTTAGATTTGACTATTAGATATGCTAAGTGGCGCCCCCTAAAAATAATTAAAAAAGTGAATGGTTGTGTGACGATTAGGTAAGCTAGTGGCGCCCCCATATTAAAAATAATATTACTTGCCAAGTTTCTATAATAAGAAAACAAACTCTCACAAAGTAACCATTTTTTGGTTATCTATATTACTACAGCGAACTATTTATATTTTGTTTCTATTTGCAAGTGCGCATATGATATAAAATTTCGATACCCTACAAACACCCCAACAAAAACCGACTTCAAAAAACCTGCCTCTAAAAAAAGCAAGAAATAATATACAAATCATTAGATACGCATTATCATTGTTATAATAAAACACGTCTATTAAAGTCGGGTGGGGCTGGAGTACATCTTCCTTTTTTTATTCTAAAAGCCCCACCCGACTTGAATTGACGTGTTTTATTATAACAATGATAATGCGTATCTAATGATTTGTATATTATTTCTTGCTTTTTTTAGAGGCAGGTTTTTTGAAGTCGGTTTTTTTGTTTTTTAAACAATTTTTTTATTTTTAGTGTAAGTACCTTCTGTATTAGGTAGTGTAGGTATATTATTTAGGTAGAAAAATCGGCTCAGCCAAACGTGAGATAATCGCGGAGAAACATACATACATACAAACTGAATACCTCCTTTTTTTGAAGTCGGTTAAAAAGACTACACAAAGGTATCCCTTCCCCAACAAAAAAAATCATCTAATTCGGTTCATAAATAACAAAATTGTCAAGTTAGTTGATTTAATATCATAGTATTTTCAGGATTACTTGTAAACTACTGAACCGATTTGAAAAAAAAATTAAATGGGACCATCTCGCAAGAAAACTCAATCGAACAAAAAAAGAATTATCTAAATCGGTCCATAAATGTCGAAGAAACGCGCGAACAACGGTAAAAAAAAAAAAAAAAAAAAACATACAATCGAATTGAGAACCTCCTCCTTTTGATGAAGTCGGTTAAAAACACACCGAAAAGTATTTGTAAACTATATTAATGCATTTTATCAGTTTCAATGTGCGGTCTGTTCTGGCGTGGAATTTATCGCGTTAACACTAACCTTGATAAGCGGAAACATAAAAATATGAACTTATCAACTCAGACACACCCAAGCTATTTAATTATCACTCGTATTCCCATATGAGTTGTAGTCAAATTCTAATAGCAACATTTCATTTTAGTGCAATTAACACAACAAAACTGGCTGACCTCAAATTTCTTCCCAAATGCAAACAATACCTATCAATTCAGTGAAAAAAAAAATGTTGACTACACCTCCGCTCTGTGGTCGAGTGACTTGTATTATACACCGGTTTTCGCGGTGACGCCCTTTGAGGTCCCGGGTTTGATCCCCGGCTGGGTCAATCAATTTAGAAAACTAACTTTTCCGTATTGTCTTGGCTGGGTATAGTGTATGTAGTACCGTCTTTGTCTCAGATTTCCATAAAACAAGTACTTTGACTTGTTACTTTCGAATTTGAGCAATGTATGTAGTGTCCAATTTATATTTATTTTCCAGGAATCCAGGATGTGCTGGGATCTCTCCCAGGCCCGACAGTGGACGAACTGCAGAGCCTCCAGCCGCGTATGATGCGACGTAACTCCATCTCCAGTGAAAACTCCTCACTGGAGAACCCTAAAGTTATCCTCGTCTTCTTCATCGGAGGCTGTACTTACCAAGAAATATCAGCACTGAGAACTATTAGCCAGCAAGAAGACTCCTGCGTCGAATTCGTCATTTTAACCACAAAGATTATAAATGGAACGACATTCATTGAATCTCTAATGGAAACCGAGTAATTTATCATTATTCATGACATGAAAAGTATGTGTAATACATATTTACAAGTACTAAATAATATACTAGAAAAAATACGACTCGCACCAGATCAATACTCAGACGGGAATCGAACGAAATTGGTGAAATAACGCTGGCTTGCAGCGTAAGAGTAGGATATACTAGAAGAAATTCGGCGATGTCACTAGTGACTCGGTAGCTCAGCGGTCAGAGCATTGGACCGGATATCCAAAGGTCGCGGGTTCGATTCCCGTCTGAGTATTGATCTGGTGCGAGTCGTATTTTTTCTAGTATATTATTTAGTATTGTGTAAAAATAGCATTGTGAATGCAAAAATCTCAAATTTAAAAATATTTACAAGTTTTCATAACTTTCATTTTACCAAAAATTTAATTCCTTGCAATATTTTTAATGTACAGTATTACATAAGTGTATATTCCAGTAAATAATAAATAAGGATAATTATATCTTATTAAACATTGGTTTCATTTAATAGTCACAAAATAAAAATACACAGTGAACCATTAATTTTGGTTTATTAAAATTTCATATTGATAACTTGCATATAATATAAATTTTAATTTGATCAGTTTTCTTTTTAAATAAACTTACAAAAATCCTTGCATGCTTAATATCTATCTATATAATACAATTTTAAAGCTTCAGCATAATAAAAATAATTTAGTACACAACATACACAAATAATTTCTACCCTCATAAATACTCATTGCTTGTGTATTTTGTGATGTTGGATTTCTTTGGTGGTGCAACGTTTACACCATTTTTCTTAGCGAGAGCAATGAGTTTCTCATTATCATAGCCAACCTCTTCTTTATATCGCCTCAACATGAGCGGTGTGACAGTATCTAAAATGAACTTGAAATTTTTTTGTGCATACCCAGTATCATTTCCTGAAGAGAGTGCAAGGCGGGAGTTGAATATAGCATGAATACATTCGTCTAATACATCCATCATATCTTTAGTGACGAGCCTCAACCCCACCTTCTGCACTGTTATTACAGACTGAGCATACCATATGGTACTACTTGACAAATCCACCCAAGTTTCATTGATTACATACTTAGCTAAGATAAGGCCCAAATTTTCCATCTGAGATAAGAATTTATTGACCCCAGCTTTGGTGTGCATGTTCACAGGAGTCCATTTATCATCAGACACTTTAGTTTTCATAGAATCGACAATTTTCTCTTTATACTCTCTCAGTGCTTTTGTAATGGGTGATCTTAAACAGCTGTTCATTTGAAATCTTAAATCTAAGCCGAACTCACAGAACAGTGTGCATTGTTCTCTCAAACTGTCGACACATTCCAGTATCGACTCTAAAGCACATTGGGGAGTAAAAATCTGTTTTATAATTTGGCTCATCAGAGTCCTAAGTTGTATGCTAGCCCAAACTACAAAAGCACTAATTTTATTCTTAGGGAATAATGTAGTGAATTCTGTTAAGGCATCGCTGAGTGAGCAAAAGAACACTTCACCGACTTGCTGCACGTAACTGTTGATTGAGCCCTCCAGCTGCACTCCTTTGACATGGACTTTCACAGTTTGACTACATATGGCTAGAAATAGTTCACACGCCTGACTGGTCATGTTAAACTTATTGAGTATTACGACAGGCTGCCTCGCCGAGCGCAGGCCACTTCGTGGGCTCCAGTTGTGGGTGGCATCGAGCTCTTTTAATAATATCTCTATCAGGGCTTTCTGCTTCTGTTCGATCTTTTTCAATATGTCAGATCTCTGAGGATGTTCTTTGAATTCCTCAGTGTCTAATGCATTTTGTGCTTGCACCATTAGTTCATAGGTTTTCTGGAAATGTCTTTCCACAATTAGAACATCCAACTCCTCAGTCACATCGACTAACCATTCAGGGAGAGGAGCTGTTTGTGGTGACGGCAACTCTTCCACTGACAGGCTAGGAGACTCCATAGACTCTAATTTAGGTTTGCCTTCACTTTCTTTCTTCTTCTGCTTTGAATTTTCTTTTTCAATATACATCTTCTTTGCCACATCAAACTTGTCAAGCCAATCTTTCTTGACTGCAATACTATTACATTGAAACACCCTTGTATCAGGGAAGGCTAGCACTTTGAAAGCTTGCTTAACAGTCCCCAGATCCCGCACGTTCACCACTGCCAGAGTACTTATGGGATAACTACACTGAAACTTATATCTCATTGGACCACGACGATTTGATATCCAGGATGTCAGCATGAGGCAGTCATTGAACAAATAAACATGCATTCTCTGTATGGCAGTGTTTTCTTCAGCATCTATTTCTAATAAATCACCTTCATGCAATAAAGTTCTTTCTGGGACATCTAACAAGTTCATACAACCTTCAACTTTCTCTGTTATCATATTGAGCTTATTTTTACGCTGATCCTCCGCTCGTTCGGCTTCGACGTCATGGTTGTCGAGGGACTCGCGTGAAACAGTGTTTTCGTTACCTAGAATTGACGCATGAGATAAAGCAGTGAGCACCGTACGCTGTTCGCTTAGCAAGTGGGATAACTTATACATTTCGGCTTCTAGGTGGGATATCTCGGTGGCGGTCTCAATGAACTGCATGTAGTTCTCGTAGACATTTTTCTTTAGCGCACTTGCTGTTTCGTCGGCTAAAACTTGGATGTTCTCCTTCTGCTGATGGAGCTCCTCCCCCCCGACGCAAGACCGCGCTAGCTCCTTCACATAGCGCTCGGGGGCAAAGTCAGGCACGGCAAACTTCTCCATATTAATGTCAGACATCGTTTTACATGTATATTTACAGATTTAACGGGTAATTATTAGTAAAAAACTTAAGTTCTCTCATCATTCAACAATCGAATCGAACGACTGGACAAATCAAACTCAAATGTCAAAATCTGTCTAATCAAATGTCAAAAATTATGCCATCCACCATCATAAAAAGTTGAAGTTGATCGTTTTGCGTTTTGTTTAGTCATATTTTTCATGATGTGTACGAACGTTTTGCGAGTTTCTTATGGACCCCTAAACGATCAAAATTGCTTGTCAATCATTTACATTGCATTGTTTGTCAATCACATTTTGATCGTCCAGAGGGCTTACCGTCAGCAAATAAGAAACCGTTCAGTTCAATAGCAGGCCTTAAAAAAGACTGCTTAAGGCCTGCTTTCATACTAACCGTTGAGGTCATAGTACGAAAAAGTAAGACAGTTCAATATAAGCCCTGCTATAAGAGCTCATAGTAAGGCCCTAGGAGCGATGCTTGACAAGCACCACAGAATAGATAGATTACCGTGGCCAATTAAAAGTAGGCCACGCCCCCCAAATGGTAAATGCAATGTAAATGATTGACAAGAAATGCTTGATCGTCTAGGGGCTGCATTAGAATGTAGAACCCGAAATGAAGAGTGTCTAATGAACCCCCTAAACGATCAAAATTGCTTGTCAATCACATTTTGATCGTCTAGGAGCGATAATATCTCGATGCGCGTTGAAAAAATCGCTCGTGTGAACGATCGCTAACAGGGGCCTTACTATGAGCTCTTATAGTCTTATAGCGGGGCTTATATTGAACTGCCTTACATTTTCGTACTATGACCCCAACAGTTAGTATGAAAGCAGTCCTGTTTAAGGCCTGCTTTTGAACTGAACGGTTTCTTATTTGCTGATGGTAATGGTAAGCCCCCAGCTAGGTGATTGCGTAAAGTCAATCGTATTCATTTGACAGTTCATATTGTATCATAATATATGTCATCCCATACAAATTGCAGCCGATGGAATACGATATGAACTGTCAAATGAATACGATTACCTTACGCAATTCCACCCCAGCCTGCCTAGCATGACCGATTTATATCGCGTGATATAGCATTTTATCGACACTCAACTGTCAAATTCTTTTGTCTTTTTGACAGTTGAACGTGATAAAACGCTATATCACGCGATATAAATCGGTCATGCTAGGCAGGCTGGCCTATACAAGCTTACGGCTAATGCGATGTGCGAGAAAGAGTTAAAAACAAAATGACAGCAGAACCTGGCTTGATTTAATTTAGGGTCTTTTATCATCTTGTCAAAAAGCGTCCACTTGATTATTTTGTGATTTTGATCGCGATCGCTTCGATTTGGCTCTTATAACTACATAAATCAATAATGGTCTTGAGGGCATCCCTAAAATTCACGCACACGTTTACTATAAACACTAGCTCATGTCACTTTTGGTGTCGCGTCGCAGCCAAGTGAACTCTTAGTTCGTCTATTCGAGTGGAATATGAGGTTTATGGTTTCAGTTTACATTAGCGTATATTTGGCAGCCTCACCATGGAGTTAGAAGGTTTTGACTAGGTCAAAAAATTGTTAATAAATAGTGATACTATGGTTCAAAAGATTTTTATTTTATTTATTTAGGAAACAACAGCATATAATATACAAACTTAAGGATACAATAAATGTTAGCACATTAGCCTAACAGTTTCCACTAGTAGTTAATACAAATAATGCAAATAATTAAAATTGCTACCGAACTAAACCCGACAAAATGGAGCCAAAAACTCTGGCTACTTACTACTTATTACTGTGTTAACGACTTTTTCACTTAACTTAACATTTAGTTTCCCATTTAGATACTACAGTATTAATATGTAAACAGGGGCCTTACTATGAGCTCTTATAGCAGGGCGTATATTGAATTGACTTACTTTTTCGTACTATGACCTCAACAGTTAGTGTGAAAGCAGGCCTTAAGCAGTCGCATTATTTATTTACGTCTGTGAATCAAAGGGTGCATTCGTAGCCTTCTTCTCTATTTTACAAGCCGTGAACTTAAGTTTGGCAACGTCTGTTAGTGTCAGTTCGTGGTCATGGCATCGGTTAGTGTCCATACTAAACGTATGGGAATATTTCAATTTTAAAAAGTCGATATTTTCTTTCGTAGTAATCGTGCGGGGTTGAAAATATGAAAATAATGTAGTTTTTTTTATTGAAGTTCTTTATAAATATTAAACAATAAGAAAAATTTCATTTTAAACCAGGAAAAAATGGCTGTCAAAGATGTCATCTTTTTTGTTAATTTTTTTCAGCAGGGCGTTGATTAACACGCCCTCTAGCTATAAATGATATATCATTAGAAAGGTTTTTTAAAGACAAATATTTGCTGTTAATATACTTTATATCAGTTGTTAATACTTTTGAAATTTAACATAGGAAAAATAAATAATCAATAATAAAAAGAATATTTTTAAACTATGTGCTTGACCACATGCAATGTTGCCGTTCTGCTCACTTCATGGCTTGGAATTATAGAAGGCTATGGTGCCATTCCAAAATATTTTGAGGTGATTTTGACATTTTGAGTTTTTTTTTCTTTGAGTGTTGACTGACAGTGACAGGTATTTGGTATCTTTTTCATTTCATTCCTCAAAATGAACTGAAAGTGTTGTAAACTTCTTCTTTAACCAAATTGTTTAAATAGATTCAATAGCTCACCAACACAGTTTGTGCACAATCCCGGGAAAATGTCCACCAGTAGGTTAGATGCTGTTTACAGGAGTATTTTACTAACGAAATTTTTTACAAAAGGTTGGGGTAAACCTGAAAATTTACGCAGGTAAACATACTTATGACCAGTTTTGGTTCTGCCGTAACTTAAAATTGTATTGGTGCATACATTTTGTGTTAGTTTTTGCAAATAAGATGTAAACAAATACATAATATTTGTTTCAATAATTTTTAGGTTATTCGAGTTCAGGAAAGTAGTGTCCAATCGAGATGAGTGCTTCAAACTAGTAGAGAGAGATTATCCAGTGACTATAACGAAGGTAAAATTTACTATTGAGTAAATTAATACATTATGCCGTTGGCAATGCATTTATTTGTTTGTGTTGTTTCAAATATCCACTCTTTTTATGATTAAAAAAAACTATTGTTCAATGATACCAGGCAAATTAATTAACCTTAGGAATTGTGAACAAGTAGAAAGTACACAGGTTACAGATACCTAAATACAAATAGAAAACTTTTATAGTCTGTTCATCCTTACTTGTCTTATTTTTATAAAATACAACATATAGTTTTCCACACCTAGATTATGGAATAAATTGTTAATAATTAATAATAATCTGATATAGTTAATAAATTATTTTTAAATAACATTTTAACTCTTTAACGCCCGGAAAAAAATACAACAATAGATTTCTATTGTTGTTTGTGCCCGATAGGGCACAGCGGGCGTTGACGAGTTAAGTAAGTATAAATCACAACTGTCAGAAACTGTTTACTGAATAAGTCAACTTTTTTAAAAACACCTTTTTTGTCCAACAGGAACAAAAACTGACCGACTGCCATCTCCTCGAGGGTTATTTCATCAGTCCGCTTGAACGATACCTCCCCGGGATAGTGCCAGAGATTGCTCAGAAGGCCCATTTCCAAGTTGTTCTCCCGATACACTGGCCCGAGCGATCATGCAAACCCATTTGTCTACATTTGGCTGGAACCGGTGATCATGTAAGTAATCCTAGTTCCTATTTGTCCACCTTTCAAAATTGAATTATAGTAGTGTCGATTCGGTTGGCAACGACTAAACTAAATTGACAGTACTAAACTAAATTTAGATAGATAGATTAACTCTTTATTGCACACACATTAAAAAGGAATACAGTATAACTTAAAACTTAAGACTAATGGTGGGCAAAGGCGGTCTTATCGCTGGCAGCGCTGGAAGCCTGGAAGCTTAGTTTTCCATCCTATTCTTTTTATGGGTATCGAAAAGACAGGAACAGGATGCTAAAATTAAGTTTAGTCCTGTCAATTTAGTTAATTTGTGCCAACAAAATCTACATCATTGTCTTTGCATAAAATAAAAGCAAAGAAGTTGGCACAGTAGTTAATGCAATTAGTATTTTGTTTCCTGCAATGCTGGTTTGCAGTTAATGTAATGGTATACATTAGTATACAATCTATTAAGATGTGTTGGTAATTTTTTATAATAGCTGTGCTCAAGGGGCTGATAAAGTTACTTTTTAAATTTTTAATATTGTAATGTAATACATATTACTGTCATTAAGAAAGTTATGACTGTTTTATCTGTGATGTAGTGTAGATAGGGTTGCCAACTCTCCTGAAATTCTGGGAATCTCCTGGTATTTTGAGAGGGTTTGATTTCCATAATTCATAAAATTTATTGATATTCATTGTTTTTTTTTCACCTTCCGGATTTCTGATCCACACAGTTGGCAACCCTAAGTGTAGACCATTGGTCCAGCCACATGAAAGGAAAAAAGGATAATTATGATGCAATTATTTGACTTTAGAGGTTGTTATTCAGTAACGAGTAATAATATACTGAAGTACAGCAGTTGGTTCTAAAATTAAGGTGGTTCTCACACTGGCTCTAATAAGTTGCATTGAAAGTAAACAAAAACACAAACAAGTGCCATGTGGCCACTGCCATGCAATGCTCTTGGCAGATCTCCAGAATGTAAATAGTATGAGCTGAAAATACTAATTGTAATACAATGTAATACTCGGTAAACTATGAAACAATGTAGTAGTAAAAAGTAATACCTAGTTTTATTTATTTACAAAGCGAAAAAATACAATAATAACAAGTCAAATAAAGACTTTTAAAGATTGTTTAAAGTTAAACTAATTTACTGTCGATTTGCCTGTTGTCCAAACTATTAGTGCTAGTCTGGCGTCACCGAGCTATCTATAGATAGCGGTGACGTAACTCTCCGCGTTACGTTATGTAAGGCAAGATACAATGTAAACTTGTTTGTTCCTTATCTATAACGTCATACGTATAATCAATCACTATAATGTGGGATGGCGCACTTTGAACAGATGAGGATTAAATAGGGCTTTGATGGATTACCAATTGGAGTTGTTCTATCTTACTAATCTTATGAAGTTCGTTGTTGACGCTTATATCTCTTTGCAATATAGTTGAAACTAGTTTAATTCTTAGGCCTTCGTGAGATATATATAACGCATCATCTGTTTGTCTTCAACTCATCTCTGTAGAACTTATCATCTTATCATCTGTCAAGCAAGTTAACCGGAACTTGTAAATCAGGCCCTAAACTGGGTTGATCACATATTTATAAACTAGCCTCTGCCCGCGACTTCGTTCGCGTGGACAGTCGAAAAATCCCCAGTCGGTATCCCTTTTGCCCGCATGAGGCAACCAGTTTAAACGATCTTCTTAGTGTATGAAAGCTTGTACTACGGAGAGTTTAAGCTGTTCCCCTGGTTCTACCCATCCGAGTTAGATGAATCATGGCTTAGATTTTAAGTTGGACCCCAAACTAAAGTTTTTACCTATTAACCTATAATAAAGTAAAAAAGGTAAAAAAAAACTGCTAAGTGACTGGCAATCAATATTTATTCAGAATTTTTAGATTTTAGCTTTCACAATGCTATTTTTATATATTAAGTTACTTAATATGACTGAAAAAATATTAGAAAAAATCGACTCACCCATAGCAGCTCAGACGGGACTCGAACCCGCACCCTTAGTATTCCGGCCCAATGCACTAACCAATTATGCTACCGAGTCGCTTGTGGGAGCGGCGAAATTTTCGAATACTTTTTACGTATATTTATTCTGTTTGGCGCAATTTGCAGTGAATGAGTCACATTATAAAAATTGGCTTAAATTTTCAGTTGATATTTTTCTAACAGTTTTTCTGGCGACGACGAAATTTAATGGTCAAGCCTTTACTGAAAGAAGCTGGAATCGGAGGGATCATCCTAGAGAACCCATTCTATGGACTCCGGAAACCATTAGATCAAATGTAAGTACGTATTTAAACGTAAATGTTTTTTTCTCGTAGTACATAAGGTTCATTTTAATCCAGCTATCTATATCATAAAATAATTCTGAGTTTTGTATACTGAACAAATGTATAAAAAACCACAGAAAATATAATAGTACTTACTAAACGTACAGAAGCCCATCCGCGTGAGGACAGTCAAATAATAAGCTACTCGCTGCACAGCAATAAAGTACAATTTCAAATTGCACAGCGCTGCGTGCCTATTATTATAAGCGCCTCCGAAGCGCTTCTCTTTTTTGTTCACATAGCTCTGTCTCAAGTCTCAGCATACACATGTCATCTGTCGTGCGCTGGCTCGACTGAGTCAGCCGCGAGCAGTATGAAAATTTTAGCGCGGAGTGAGACGTAGCATACAACTTTGACTAGTCTATTTGTATACGTTTATCACACTTTAATTTGCCATTTTGTTTTATTAAAAATCAATATTTGAATTCATCACTATGGGTCAATTTATTGACTTCACTGCTGGGGCACAAGTTTTCTTTTAGGATACACAAGGCGGATGGACCGTAACGCAACTACCACGCGGATCCAACGTAAATAAGTTGGTGTTAAGGGCTACAAACCTGGCATAGCGATTGCGGAGGTCAAGCTTTCGCAAGGTTTGGTCATTGGATGGGTGACCAAAGCTTTTCCGTGCTTCGGAAGGCACGTTAAGCCGTTGGTCCCGGCTGCATTTGCAGTCGTTAACACCCACCAATCCGCATTGAGCCCGCGTGGTGGGTTATGGACTTATGGCCCATCCTCCTTACCACCCATAAGGAATGCCTGTGCTTCAGCAGTGGGGACATTAAAAAATGGCTGATGGTCATGATTTTGTTTGCAGTCGTTCGTCGCTACACAACGTGTCGGACATATTCGTGATGGGCGGCTGCCTAATCCTGGAGTCGCTGGTGATGTTCCACTGGTGCGAGCGCCACGGCCTCGGCCCGCTCGGGGTCACCGGCCTCTCTATGGGCGGACACGTCAGTACAACAATATTAGTACAGAACGAGGCAAACATCTTGAAATCGGGTGGGGATTGCGCAGAATGCGTATTTTGGGCATGCGCAGCGGTGAGGGGCGCGGGCGGCGGGAGAGGGGCGCGCGCTATTGGTCGCCCGCAAGTGCACATGCGCGAACTTATCCCCACTCCGTCGAAAAAGTGTCAAGATGTTTGCCTCGTACTGAAACATCTTGAATATACGGGGTCATTTAATCACCATCCAAATTTTAAGGTGTTCAGTCCATGAAACTGAACAAATTTCTCTAAGAAACACAGGGCCAAATACGTAAAAAAACGACTATCCATTGATCCATACAAATCAAAGAAATCACGTGGTCAATTTTGTATGGGATGCTTCGATCATCTATACCTGATGGGATGACTAAAATTTTGTGCTAAAAGGGTTCGGACATTTATGTATGAAGACTGGCATGCCTACCTGTCCGCCATTTTGAAAAAAGTCGATTTTGGCCGCCTCTGATAAAAGGTGATGTCAATCGATAGAGTAAGTCTTTGTAAAAAAAAGTAATAAGAAAAAATCTCGTAAGTGATAACTTGTTTCTTGGAGAAAGTTGTTTAATTTCATGGACTGGAAACATCCTTGTTTGGATGGTAAGTTTAGAATGACTGTATAGTGTGTTGTTCAAAGTGTCGGACATATTTGAGTTGATAATATCAAACTCCGGTATGTCCACCTGTCGTTTGGTTGGTTTTCATTTGTGATGGGTGGTGGTTGGTGGTATAATTCTGGAGTCACTGGTGCGAGCGCCACGGCCTCGGCCCGCTCGGGGTCACCGGCCTCTATGGGGTCCTGGGTTCGAATCCCAGGAGGGGGGCACATTTGTACTCGGTTTGGTTGGTGGTTAACATCAGGCGAGGTGAAGGCCAAACGCCATCCCGTTGTTTATAAAAAAGGTATTATAGAATCTGCTTAGTATATAGTTTACATATTCTGTAGTCATCGTTTTTCAAACCTGTGAATAGCTAAAATATTTATTTTGAAATTATACGAGGTTATTTTTATAAAACTCTGTCCTTGAAACTGAACAACTTTCAACAAGAAAGTTGTACAAATCTTGTAAACCATCGTAATGGTTCGTTTTAAAATTTCGTTACTCTTCTTAAAACGTACACCCCTTCAAGTTAGAGAGCGCAAACTAGAGGAGATTGCGCTCGTCGACTCTGCCGCTCTCTTCCCCGCGTAGCCCCCGTCGTTGACCCGCGCAAGTACATGAGTCGGACGACTGTTAGTAGTATTAACACTGTGACGGTAGCCCTAGACTTACACACACAGTTGCGCGTGTACAAAAACGTCATGTGACGTCATCTGTTTATAATGACGCGGTTGTATGGAGTCGGGGTGTGGTCATAGCTTCCACGGTCTATAAAAAGCGTATAATTTCAGATGGCTTCGCTGGCGGCCACCAACTGGCCCAAGCCACTAGTGCTAGTTCCTTGCCTCTCCTGGTCCACTGCTTCTGCGGTTTTTTTGCAGGTATCATTTATTTATTTTTTATTCTTTATTCTTTTTTTGGCAACAAACAGTCATTCAAACAAAAGCACTTATATCTATATTACTAGCTATAACAGACCTATAGTGCCGATAAGGATGAATTATTCGGACAAGTTATATATATAATACTTAACGAAAAACAAAACAGTAGTAAGTAACTAATTTACACTTCAGTAGTAGGTATACATTAGTCGTTTTGTGTATTAAGGTTCGCACATACTAATCGTTTAAATTTAGGTAAAGAGTTACTGAAAATATCCACTTCTGAATCAACCATGTCAAGATTACAGTAATCATCATTATATTTATTTATACTTCTGATTAGAAATCTATTACGTGTATAATTTTTTCCTGCTGTGGGTGGCACGAAGACATTAAGATACTTATCGTTTAGTGATTTGACTCGTGAGGGGCGCGTTAGAAATTTACTTTTAGTGATGAAACCTATCTTAGGTAATAAATCAGGGCAGTACATTTGATTATTTATGATTTTAAATAGGTTACAAAGATCAAATTGAGAACGACGGTTTATAAGGGTGGAGATACCATAATGAGCAGCTGATTCTTCATATGAGGAATTTAAGCGGTTTGTTTTGTAATTTAAGAATTTTACAAACTTTTGTTGGACCTGTTCTAGTCTATTAACATGCACATGATATGAGGGGCTCCAAATTGTGCACCCAAAGTCAAGTATGGATCGGACAAAAGCAAAGTAAAGTATTTTTAACGTGGTTGGGTATCTGAATTCTCTTCCAATTCTCTTAATAAAACCTAATAATTTTAATGACCTTTCAACTACCTTGTCAATGTGATTGTTAAATGAAAGTTTTTCATCCATAATGATACCGAGGTCACGGATAGTATTAACTCTGCTTAGAGTATTATTATTGATTGAGTATGGGTAAATTATAGGTTTTCGATTTCTAGTGTAAGTGACAGAGAAACATTTGTCGTTATTTAAATAAAGTTGATTATCGAGACAATATTTAGATAAGTTATTTAGATCGGATTGAATACTAGCGCAATCACTAATTGATTTCACTACAGCAAATATTTTAGTATCATCTGCATAGAGTAATTGGCGAGTGTTTGGTAAATATTGGCCCATATCATTAATGTACAAAGTGAACAGGACGGGTCCGAGATGGGAGCCCTGTGGGACTCCAGACTTTATTGTTAGATAGTCTGAGCCTTGACCTTGACCTTTGATACAAACCGCTTGAGACCTATTTTTTATATAAGATTCAATCCATCGCAGGAGGCTGCCATGCACACCGGCTCTCCAAAGTTTATTTAAGAGTATATCATAATTAATTTTGTCGAACGCTTTGGAGAAGTCGGTGTACACGACGTCCACCTGGAGGTTTTTGTCCATAGCACTAAGTAAAAATTCTGTGAAGGATAGCATATTCGATTCAACGCTTCGGGACTTCATAAAGCCATGTTGGTCTGGTGAAATCAAATTTATAAAACAAGTTGCCAGGAATATCGTCACAAGTTTTTCTAAGATTTTACCCAATATACACAGTTTGGAAATAGGTCTATATTCTGTCACCTGATCTTTTTTCGTGTTTTTAGGAATCGGTGTGATTAAGGCCCTTTTCCAAACATCAGGAAATGTTCCAGAGCTGAGGGAAAAATTATAGATGTATGAAATGGGTTTTAATAATTCGTTTGCACACTTGGATACGAGCACTGGGTGTATGCCATCGGACCCTGCCCCCTTGTGTACATTTACATTTTTCAGTTCTTTGAGTATGGTGTCCGGTTCGATATTTAATGAGTGAATATTCAGATAAGCGTCATTAGATGCGGTGTCAGGTAAAGAGGGCAAAGTGGATGACTGGGTGGGGCGTATCTATGAAAACTGAGTGAAAATATGAATTGAACTGAATTGAACTGAATTGAACGTATTTTGAACTTTAAATTTATTTTATTTTGAACAACTGACAGTCATTTACAATACTTGTTGTTTTATTAGTACAACTTACTTTAAGTCTCAGTGCTGTATTTATAGATCTGTGTGAGAGAACAAATAAAGATTTATTTTATTTTATCTACACTCACAACGTAATGTTCCAAATATGAATTCAAAAAAGGTAATATAAATACGTACTTTATTTTCGTGAATAGGTAAAATTAAAAAAAAAACTCATTACGATGCAGTTAGCTGCATCATAATAGTAGTTTATGATACTGCCACATAATGAGGGGTATTAAAACATGAGTGTGTGTTTAAAAACCGAGCCGTAGGCGAGGTTTTTAATAGTATCACACGAGTGTTTTAATACCTAGTTATGTGCAGTTTCATACACTACTTTATCTACACTTATACATTTAGGATTGAACCTACTAAATAAAAGATCAACGTTAGAAAAGAGAGTGAGACATTGTTTGTATTAGCTAGGTATTACCTTTAAGTCATTTCCTTAGCTGCATCTAAAATATCGAGCAGAGTCAAATTTTCTTCACATTTTAAATCAAGAATTAAAAAAACCTACGAAATTAATTACAACAAAATGTTAAAATTGAAATCAAAACATTTTTGTAAAGCTCTAAAAATGGCGCGCATTCCATTAGAAAAAAAATAATGAGATGAGTCACTGGGTTGCGTTCAGAACCTACGCTCCGAGTGCAACCGAACGGCGTGACTTCCGGTTGTAACAGCTTTCCCGTTTCAAACGTCAGAGCGTTGCAACTTTTTAACCATCAAAATCGGTGGTTGAAAAACGCTGACGTTTGTCTATAGTAAAAATGTCAATGCCATTTTTGACATTATTTTGTATTTTGATGTTTTTGTGTCTAATTTTTTAAAATATTCTTGGTAGCTCCTCAGAAACAGATTTTATTTCATTTAGAATAAAGGAAAGTTTAAATTATTCGCATTCCAAATGGAAAACGAAGAATTTGTACTATTAATGTCATTTAAAGTTCTTGGTCGTTCCGAACCTTAAAGCCAAAATCAAACAACCGCACTCTAAGCCTCTAAACGCAACCCTGCAAACTAATCGCACTAATGTCATCGATCACCTAGAGTGCATTTTAATCATGGAAAATGTGTGGGAAAATATCTTTGTTTTTTTTAATATCACGGCACTGCCTACTTCTTGGATTTGCCCTGTATCGTAATGAGAAAAAAAGTTATTTTATGATTCAGTTGACTGCATCGTAATGAGTTTTTTTTTTAATTTTTCGTGTCCACGAAAATAAAGTACGTATTTATATTACCTTTTTTGAATTCATATTTGGAACATTACGATGTGAGTGTAGATAAAATAACTTTTTTTCTCATTACGATACAGGGCAAATCCAAGAAGAAGGTAGTGCCGTGATATCGCCTACGGCTCGGTTTTTAAACACACACTCATGTTTTAATACCCCTCATTATGCATCAGTATCATAAACTACTATTATTTATTTATTATTTTATTATTAGTCACTTATAACAATACAGACCTTGATTGCAAATACATTTACCGTAGCTTCATTTCATATTCCAGAATAAGGGAATTAAGTTTTAACTTCTATGTTATTAAATGACAACTCAGTGTATGAAGTCATCCAGTCAACTTGAATACATTTTTCAATAATGTAAATAAACCACAGGATTCGGTATAAATGAAATTAATTTAAAAGAATGATGTCACGCATTGTGCACAGTTTTATGTTAATTGCATAGTTTTATCAATGCTCGTTAAGAAAATAGTCATTATGGGATTATAAAGTACATAGTTTGACCGTGTGCTGTACCGCGGCGCGCGGCGGCAGACGTGGGGAAGAGAAAGCGGCGATAAACTCACATGCGGAAGGGTGATAAAAGAGGCCGCTACCGCTCACCGCGCACCTACCCAAGGCGCGGCACTGCACTTGCGGAGTTGCGGTCAAACTATAGTTCCTCAGTCTGTCTCTTGTATTTTTTTCTTTTATTCAAAAGAAAAAAAAACGAAATCGTAATAACTTTATCCTATTATTTATTGCTGGCATACCTACATCATCTCCTCGCTTCAATTTTTGTCAGAAATCTTTTCTTTTAGTACTGTGCTCATTGAGGTAAACTCACTTTTACCCACATTTGGTTTTACGAATAATACCTACATATACCCTATTCAACGGTCCAAGAAAACAAGGTCTGGTTTCCAGGCGATGCACAGGCATACGTCACTATCCAGTTGCGCGAGTAACAAGCAAAGAATGAAGGTTTTTCTGTCACGCTCATTACAAAATTATTATAGTGCACAGTTCAATTAAAAATGAATAAAAACGTTATTATACTAAATAATATACTAGAAAAAATACGACTCGCACCAGATCAATACTCAGACGGGAATCGAACCCGCGACCTTTGGATATCCGGTCCAATGCTCTGACCGCTGAGCTACCGAGTATTGATCTGGTGCGAGTCGTATTTTTTCTAGTATATTATTTAATATTGTATAAAAATAGCATTGTGAATGCAAAAATCTCAAATTTAAAAACGTTTTTTCAATACCGATAGCGGAGATGACGTATGCCTGTGCAGACCTACGTCACTTCCTGTCTCAGAGTGCTACACCTGGCACACTATATTATTGTACCATGCCCTATCCTAATACCTGTAAACATTTCTAGGGCGTAATGTCACAATCAATAAATTGGGACCTTTTAGAAGACCAGTACATGTCTGATGGGGTGTACAGAGAAAAGCTATCGAAAATGGTCACAATAATTGACGAAGCTTTCCTAGCTGGCAAGAAATTCGCACGCACCTACTCACGAACCGTAGAAAAAACACAAAACCAACCAGAAAGAGAAATAAGTCCAAATCCGGAAAAAAATCTCGATGTCACATACACAGAACCGAAATGTGCCAAAGAAAAAGTACACGTTACAAAATCATTACTCATCAGTGATACGATCGATAATGGCAAAAATTCAGACTTCAGTAAACATATGGCTCTTTTGAGCGAAGATCTGAAAAAGTTACTCGAAGAAAAGAAAATTAATAAGGAACTTTATAATAAATTGGTGTCCAATGAGAAATTCCAGCTCGACTCCAAAGATATTGCCGATATCAATAAATTGACTGCAAGTCGGGTTAAGGATTTGTTATTGAAATTTAAAGTTGGTAAGTAAAATTGTGTATTCGTATTGTACGAGCTTTTTTACTCATTTGTCATGATGTCATGAATGCTTCGATCAAGAATTTCCTATATAACGCTTCACGAACTAAAACAGTACGCAAAAATGGCACCTCAAATAGCGTCCTACTTACAAACTTGGCGCTTATTTTGTACAAAAACACATCTTTTATCGCTTTGTGCAAAATTAGCGCCCATTTTGTAAGTGGGACGCTATTTGAGGTGTCATTTTTGAGACTCTGACCGGACATCTAGGGTACTCTTGATCGAAGCATGAATGATAGTATGTTTTGCTAGGATGGAAAAAAAAATACTATTAAAATACTATACCAAGGTGCCAATGCGGTCGATCGCGAGAGATTTTAAGGTCGATCGTCAAGGATAACAGCCCCCCTAGCCAAAGTAACATTTGCAAATTTTCGTTATCGTTTCGCTTCGGAACATGTATGGATTTGACGTTTTAAATTTCGATAGTTAACGAAACCTTATGTCAATCCCATACATGTTTCGAAAGCGAAGCGATAACGAAAATTTGCAAATGTTACTTTGACTAGGCCCTCAGATTTGACAATTTGCACCCAGTGTAGTTTTACTTATGCATTTTTTGTTTCTTGATAAATATTTGGTGGGTTAAACGGTCAAAATGTCGATGTCTTAGTCATAAATTTTTGCTAAGTCGATCTCCTTAAGAAAAAGTATGGGCACCCCTGCTCTATACTATATCCATTTCCGTATCTTCCGTATAACCCGCGCCGTTAAAGAATGGGATTGAAAATGAAATTGTACATGTTCACTTCTCGCTCGCACACCATATCACCAACCCTATATCGCTCCCTCTCATACTTATTGTGGAGAGCGCGATTAACTCTCCAGTCCCATTCTTTATCTGCGCGGGATTGTACATTTTTGTATGTTATATGTATACTTAAAGAAATTTACTATAATATAGTAGTTAACATAATATAACATAATATTTATTATCTATTTCAGCACTAATACAAAACGAAATCAAAAGTAGTAAAGAAGAAAGTTCTCAGCACGAAGCATCAAAAGAGGTCATACGGAACTCCATAGAAACTAATTTGAAAATAGAACCGCCAAAGAAAACACAAAGAACAGAAGAAGTGACCACAGATCAAGAGACCACAGTTAAAGTGACCACAGAAAAAGTGACGACAGACCAAGCGACCACAGACAAAATAGATTCAAAACGAAAAAAAAGCGAAAGGAAATGGAACGTGTCAGAGATAGCGCAAGACTTTTGGGTGAACTTGCCGTTTTTGCGGTCGAGCGGGAGGAAGATAGACATAAACAAGATACACTGGAGGGACAGAGAGGCGTTACAGTTCATGCGGGGTATTATGGACGAGTGCACGCATCTCAGCAACTTCTCTGTGCCGTTTGACACTTCTTTGATTATTGGTGAGTGCTTTTTTCAAATTTTTGTTTAAGTATTATTTATTTTCAAGTTGTTTGTCTGGTTAACGCTTTAATCAAGAATATTCTGGGATTTACGAACTAAACAGCACCCCAATGTGGTACAGCTTGTGCATCATAACTTGAACCGAACCATAGACAACGAAGCTTGCGCAGTAGCAATTTTCAGTATAAAAATTGTAGTGCGCAGGTCACGTGGTACTAAAAATTGGGTCAAGTTATGTTGCGCCAGCGTCAGGGTTGGCATGATTAAATCACATTGACTTAAATCATGATTTCAAATTGCCTTTTTTCTTTCCTATTTGTATAAAAATATAAAATTCTTAATTTTAAATAATTGAAAGACACATAAAAATGTATGTTAAATGTAACTTTGTGTTAGAATTACTGCTTTATACTGTTTTTTTCTTCTAAAAAAACCGCCAAATCATTTGTCCTAATATTTAACTTTCACCAGGCATTTTTATTTTGAACTGTTTTATTGATCTTTACTTGTGTTTCTTCCGAATTCAAGTGTTAAATAAGTCAAACAAAAGCGCGTTGTGGTTTCACGCACTCACTATATAAAGTGGATTTAAAGGCTCAAGCAAAAAAACGAAAAAATCAGATTTTTTTGATTTTTTGAAAAAATCAGTGATTTTTGATTTTTTGCAATAAATCATGATTTTTTCCAACCCTTGCGAGCGTACCGACTGACAACACAAAAAGCGATTCGAAATTTTGAAACTCGAATCCCCACATGAATATTTTTGTACCACTCGCCGAACGTGCACCTTTTAAGGGTATAATATTTTAAGGTATCAAAACAATAAAGAACTTATCTAAAGCATGGATATTTTCGTCCATGTCTAAAGGTACAAAGTTCAACGAGAGCGTGAAAATATTCAGCTTTCTTTACGCATGCTGTTGCCGCGAGATGCAAGTTTGTATTCTACCTTTTTGTATTGTTTTTGTCAGTGTGAGATAATATGATAAGTATGGGAATAGGCGCGCAGGTTTTTTTTGTTTTTTTCACACCCCAACGCAAGAATATTTTAATATTTTATAACAAAATATTGTGAATTATGAATAATTTGATAATAATAAATATTTGTTTGACTTAATTAAGGACTTAACACATTTATTTATTCCAAAAATGTATAGGTATGAATTTTCAGCAGCATTAAAACCTCTTTGTTGTTACTAAAAAATAACTATTACCCGGTCTAATTGGGAATATCTGTTTACTCGCATAGAACTTGCAGTAAGGTACTAATTTAACTTTGTAGGGTTAATTCTATAACGTACTAGTGTTTTATATATTATTGCACGCGTTTGTGATAGCTCGGTTTATGGCCCCAAAAGCGATGTATTAGGGCTCACTTTACGAGTAAGTGTGTTGAAAACTACTATATGTATTGTTTTGTAGCGGTGTGCGCGAAACACGACGCGTACGTACCTCGCGATGATGTCGGAACTCTGGAAGAGATCTGGCCCGGCGCCGAGGTGCGCTACGTAGACGCGGGCCACGTGTCCGCCTACATCCTGCACCAGTCTATGTTCAGGCGAGTACCACAGAATAGATATAAGTAGATAGATAGATTTTTTCTTTTATCTTACACATACCACCACATATCAGGCAAAGGGATATAATTTATATTTATTTAGTTAGGTAATCTATTTTTTAAGTTGTGGTCCTTTTTCTAAAGTGTTTATTTAATCCGCTTCTTCCTTCTTTTACTGTGTCACTGCACCACATCGTCCAGCGAGCTGGCTGAAAACCAGCGATTCTGCGCAATACCGCAAAAGCATACTGAGACAGCTACCCTTTGGTTCTCACCCTTAATCTTTAAGTACCTTATTTTAATTTTAGTAATCTCTTTTCTGTTTTTTTCCTGATATTTTTTTTTACTTATGTTCATGTTTTTTTTTGAGGCCAATAAATGTTTCTTTATCTTTATCTTTTTATAGATATACTCTTTATTGTTCACCAAAATAGAAAAACATTACAAGAAAAAATACATATACATATTGAACAATTTGGCGGCCTTAGCGCTGAAAAGCAATTTCTTCCAGGCAACCATTTGTAAGACTGGAAGAAGAGAAATAAGAAGTGGGCAGTTTCTGGTGCTTTTACACTAAGATTCTACATATTACAAAAAAAAATATACCTACACAAATAATATACATTACCATACACTACATATAAAATATTATATAAGTAGGAATGAAGTAAGGCTATGATGACAACGATAGATAGTGTTCTTTTACAAGTAATTTAAAGATCTTTAGGGATTTTGCAGTATCTAAAGTACTACCGTACAGAAAGGACACTCTCCGCCCCGCCCCGGAATCAATTACCTCACCCCACCCCGCGAGTTCGTGTGCCGAATCGTGTACTCGTTTAGTCCTGTTTGTTTCCTGTTTATCTCTTTCAAACGCTGATGTCGGCATATGAAATATATAGGAATGTTTACTCTGACGTCAGACGTCGCGTATAGCATAAAATAGGGAGACCAAGGCCTTAGTTAATCAAGGATGACATCGATCGTAGGTTTGGTCATAAATTTTCTTATGCAGGAGATTCCGAAGCTGTATATAAACTCATGTTATTTCATACTCAGAAATTAAAAATGAATTATAATGGTTTAAACGTAAAGGCACTAAAACGCACTAAAATTGTATGTATTTATTAAAACGTTCCGACAACTGATTACGGATTGCCGGTGGTTATCCCGCCATTTTGATATCAAGATGGCGGGACAACCAGCAATGCTGAATATCTTTGAAACTATTAATGGCACAATTTTTTGAACATAGGCACCAAATGGCACCAAAGTGGCACTATTGACGTTCACCGTATTTTGTGTATGCGTAGCGGTGAGGGGCGCGGGCGGCGGGAGAGGGTCCCCACTCCGTCGAAAAAGAGTCAAGATGTTTGCCTCGTACTGTAATTTGTTTTTATCTATACAGGAATCTTTTCTCCTTGATTCTCTATGTAAATTCCATTGTCTGTCACAATTAAAAAAACACACTTCGTCAACAGATCCTGCATAAAAGAAGCTTTCGAACGATCAAAGAAGAAATGGAAAGACGGCAAGCACATCGGCTGACGATCGGCCCACTTACCTAGCACTATAAGATATAGTTCCTGTGTGACATTCGCGCTGTTCGCTGCTCAAGCTAAACGATAACCACGTAACTATAACGCACTTGTTGTATTTTATACTTTACTTTATTAACCGTCCGTCTGGGAGTAGCAAAAGAGAGGGGCTTGTACTCAATACTAACTACCACCGAACCATTCATAAAAAAATATGTAGAAATAACTACACATCATTCAAGGAATTATTTTGAAAATTGAAAAAAAATGTTATTGTTAAACATATCTCAAGCCACAGGTATTTAAAGGCAAATAATGATAGGCATTTACACACCTACTGATGTATTAGGCGTGGTCACGGGCTGACTCCACGTTGAATACTTGATGACAATAATTTGACCACATCACACCGTCATCCTGATTGAATTCAATTGCAAAAACTTGATTGTTGACAGTAATGGCTTAAATAATATAATTATGTAGTTTTTACTCCCTTTTTAACTCTTGTTATCGACTATACATCCAACTGACTGTTTAAAATAAAATAGTTAATGCTCTTTTTCTGAGAAATGCAATAAATTTTTGCGTGCATTCATATTGAGATTTAGTAAATGTGCACTGATTTTAATGACCTGTAATTAGCTCTATTTATATTTTTGATACGTGTTTTATTATATTCAAAGTACTATATCTGTACTTAAATGATAATAAACCTTATGCAATGCAAAACAAAGATCATTTTACATTCATAATGGGCATATTTGTGTAGTAAGTTGCAAGTCTGAAAATTGCCTTTCTGAATAGCACTTACATTATTCTGTAGTAATAAATACAGAATAATGTCAAAGGTTTTAATATGTTAAAATTAACTTGCACAATGCACAAACATGTCAAAATGTGACAACAGCATATTATTATGCCAGTGGTCATTTATTGTTTTTTAATGTTAATAAATAATAGCTCAATAATAAATAGCTGTTTTTAAATAATGTTTTTCGATGTAGAAATGTGTGCCATATCCATTGTCTTGAATTTTAGCACAAAGGTATTTAGCTCTGGAGTAAGGAGGCGTCATTAAAGAATGCCTACATTTAAAATGCTTATACGCACATTTGTGCCAGCCTGTGTTTAAGAGATTGTCAACCACGTGGTCTCCATACAAACGGCGATAACGTTTCCCACCCTCTAAACCTTAACCTACAGCAATGAATTTTTGGTATGTTTTTGAAATGCCTAAAAACTAGGGCTGTGCGTTTTGATTTTTAAAATATTAATTGTAGATTTGAAAATATTGGCACTTCTGTGTTTTGTATGAAATCACTAAAATGCAAATATTTCGAAATCTATTATAGATATTTAAAAAATCAAAACGTACAGCCCTAGTATTTAGGCATTTCAAAAAAATACCAAAAATTAATTACTGTAGGTTAAGGTTTAGAGGGTGGGAAACGTTATCGCCGTTTGTATGGAGACCACGTGGTTGACAATCCACTTAAGCAAAATATTCCGTACTCCTTATCGTTCGTTACAAAAAATATTTTTGTGACTGTGATAGAGCATAGTTTGCTTTACTCGTGATATTTCTCTTAACTGAAATTCAAATACACGAAAGACTGATAATGTAGATTAAAAAAAAAGTTACTAGAAGAAATTTATGTGTACCTCCTTATTCCATAATTTTTGGTATTGCTGCACTTCTTGATAAGTATTTTCTTATTATTTCTTCATAAATGTTTGATAATAATTATCTTATATATACTTTTAAACTTTCGCGTTGCATTTTATTAGATTAGGAACACAGATTTTAAACGCGTTTTTAAACTAAGCACAGGTGTTGGACACCTACCTTATCCCGACGTTTCGACCGAGTTGCATCGGCCGTGGTCACGGCTGCCCGTGCCCGCTTAGTTTAAAAACGCGTTTAAAACCTGTGTTCCTAATCTAATAATTATCTTATTTTATATTTTGTTACCAAATTAATTTTTCAGAATAACTAACAGGTAAAATAGAGATGGGCCTTTCGCACACTGGTCAGGCGCCCTAGATCCACTAAAATCCATTGATGGATCTTTTTGCACTTTTATGTCCACTTTAATCCTTGATTCAGAATTTTTGCAAAGTGGATTTTTAATAACTAACGTGCGTCTGAAAATCTATTTAAGAATGGGTGGCACATGCAAAATAACCCTAAGGCAGCCATTACATGCTCATGCAAGCGTCATTCAATTCCATCAGTCATGAATTACGTTTGACCGATGGAAGAACAAATCAACTTCATGCAACCATAGGTGGGTTAATCGTCAGTCACGTTAAACTGACAGCAAAACCTACCGTGTAATGGCTGCCTAATGACCATGGACCCGCTGGCATTACCCACTCGCGGGTCGAACGGCAAATTGCGTTTCCGGTTCGACCCAAGCCCACTGCATTATAGTTGGGATCGAGATTTAAATGCAAAATTTAAAAAATATTATTTCCAATAGAATAACAAAAACAAGGATTACCATTACCATTATTTTAAAAAGTACCAGGGTCACATAAATCTAGAGAAGGTTAGCTTTAACTCTTAAAAATGTTGCATTTTTATTTTTTTCCAAGAAGTTCATAAATGCAATGGATTTTTGGACAGACGTTTAGTTTTAAAAAATCCACTTTGCAAAAACACTGAATCAAGGGTGGGTATTTGTGAATCACAGATTAAAGTGGACATAAGAGTGCAAAAAGATCCATCAATGGATTTTTTCAATGGATTTTAGTGGATCTAGACGTATATATATATTTTCTAGTTAAATATTTTTATCGTAACTTACGAGTAAGTCATTGAGCTTAATTTGTAATTAGTTAAATAACTGAAGCGCGAATGTTAACAAAATACTTATAGCTCTTGTGTGATGGATGTCAATATTTAGTACAAAACAGTTTTTGAGTCTATATCTAGAAGAAATGTCATCGCTTTTAGATTTTATTTATTGTAGTATTGGCCTGTATATAAGATTTACTCTCTATTGAGAATGTATAGAATATATTTTTTTATAAATAAATGTTGTTTTGTTAATGAAATTATGGTTTAAATTTATATCATTGAGTCTGATTATGATTCTCGAGTACCACTTGAATTGATAGTGGGGTGGTGCAGACTAAGGAACTGATGGCGCTACCTATAATCGACTATCCTAAAATTATTTAGATTGGTTGTTTCAACTGTTCACATTTCTGACTTATTTAACCCAATCAAATCCATTGATAGCGGTCTGGTCGCCGCTGGCGCCATCTGCGACTAGCTTTGCGTGTGTATCATTAAAATGACAACAATTTGTTATAAAATAGGTACCTAATAATGAGTATTATAACCACTACAACGATAGTTTGAAATGTTTGAAAAGGCGTAATAAAAAACAGAACTTTTGAAACAAGTATCCTTTTATTATGTATCATCATTCTTCAATCAACCATGCACTGCAGCAAGTTTTGAAAATAAATACTGTGCCTACACATACAAATTGACTGTAACCAAACCATATTGAGTAATCAGCTTACATAAACTAAGCTTAGACAAGAGTTAGGCCACGTACGCATTGACAGGCGGCTTGCTTAGCGCCTAGAGCCAAGAATTAGTCGCCTAGCGTGTACTGCGTGTAGCGAAGTGAAAGGAACGTTCGCAGCTGGCCGGGCTGCACTGCGCACTTGGCGCTTTCGCTATGCGGCCGGTTGCGAACCTTTCACTTCGCTACACTTCAATTGGATGTTGACATTGTTTTTTTTTGTATGATATTGATGTGTATTGATTGACATTTTGAGCTTTTTATTATTCCACATTTTGTAATTTGCTATTTTAATTATTGACTGTCGAGCCTATTATTGAAGATTATTGACTAACCTTACTCTGACATCTATATTGTTGACATTTTGATTTTGACATTATCGTGCAAGATTGGACGTTTGGACATTTTGAATTGTATACTTTTTTTTTTTAATTAATTTAATTTGTATTGTTTTTTTTTATAATTATTTAATTTGATTTGATTTGTTTTTTTTTTAATTTGATTATTTTTGATATTTTCGATTTATTTAATTTATTTGATTTTATTTTAATCTTAAATAGATGCATGACGACTGATTTATTTGCATATCGCTAGAGAGCGGTAAAACATGTATGAACTTTTTATATTATAAGATCTGAATTGTACCATGTTTTATGTGAATAAACAAATTCTAATTCTAATTCACGCTATCTATGTGTCTCGCTAGGCTCTAGGCGCTGCGGCTAGTTGCGACCATTTTAGAACGTTCCATTCACTTCGCTGCACGCTACGCGACTACCTAGCTAGGCTCTAGGCCAAGGGTCTTCAACCCGCGGCCCGCGGGCCGCATGCGGCCCGCGGTTGCGTTCTTGGCGGCCCGTCATTGTATTGATTGACAAAATTAAATTCACATATTGTCTACAAATTATACCTAGGTATTTACCTACCTATTTAGTTAGAATATAATGTTTTCGTTGTGTTGCGGCCCACCGAACCAATATCAGAGTATACTAGGTATAGGCCCTGGACTTCAAAAAGGTTGAAGACCCTTGCTCTAGGCGTTACTAGCCGCCTGTCAGTGCGTACGTGGCGTTAGGAATTAGCTTACTAGGGTGTGGCTGTATGGCCGAGTCTCGTTTGGAAAGTGCGGTGGGTGTGGGTACATTTACATACATTTTTAAATAATGGGCCGGCAATTGTTATTTAATAATATGCTAATATTTTAAAGACTAAAATATTAGGTATCTATTCATTATGACTGTAAAATGTGCTTTTATAGGTGTGTAGATTATTTCACAAACAAAACAGTTAAAGATCTGAATTTCATTAAGTGCAAAGAAAAGTTTATATTGATTTTCATAGACATAATATCGACTTTATTTTGGTATGGACTAAAGACTTAATAAATTGGCACAACAAATGCACCGAAAGTGATAATCTTTTTTGTATTGGATAATTATAATAATGATCGAATATCAGAAGGGATTTTTTAGCTTTTTGAGTACAGTAGCAGTTAGTGCAAGTGCTACTTGTGATACGCGGCCTTTTGTGATAAGTTACTTGGTAAACACTAGTTATACATTGCTGTATAGGTAATATAAAAAAATACACCATCAACAGACAGAATAAAACATGGCTATACAGTCAAGAAAAAAATGAATTACAGCTTGAACTTTATAAAAATAAGGTTCGCATTTTACATGAACTGACCCGACTGTTTAAGTGTAAATGAAATAACAAAGATGAAATATAATTTTAAAACACGTTTATAGTTAAATTTTAAATTGTGGAAAATCCAACATTATTATAAAACATGATTTTAACAGCTTCTTTAAAATGTAATCTTATTTTACTAACGTAACTAACTTTCAAGTCAATGTTATTTCATTCACAACACATTTTTAAAAAAACTTGCATTGATTACAAAAGAAGGACTAGCGATATAACTTAAATTGACACCTCACTGGACCAAAATAAAACTATCTTCACATTTTAAAATCAACAAACATAATCGACAGAACGACACGCATACATAATCATCTTAAAACAATCATATTATGAGTTGTTACTAATTTGCTTAAACTACTTACATCTACTTATTTATTAACCGAGCTGCATAGACGGTAGAGCTTGAATTGGTCGCAAGCGTGATTTCATAGATAGCTCATTAATTTATTTATTTAAACGTCTTGTATATAACTGGAAAAAATAAATCACAACTACCAATATTTTTATAAGTTAATAATGCAGATGAAGTTTTGTACAATCGTATAAAACAAAGTTGAGAAGCTCGATGGAAGTGGTTTAGCGCATTCGACCCGCGATTGTGGCGGTCGGTCGGCAGGCTGATTATCTAAATAGAAACTATTTAGCGACCGGTTTCATTTGACATACATTGCTACTTTTTTTGGTATGTTTTTTTTTACCCCAAAGAGAAGAAGCGTTGTATCACATTCATCTGTCAAATGAGACCGGCCGTTGGTGGTGGTTTCTAACTAGATAATCAGCCCGGTTCTGTCATCGCGTGGTATAATAAAGTTTCACGGTTCACCAGAGGGGGGTATTACAACCTCTTAAAACATTCAAGTTTTCTGAACGGCTATCAATGCGGCTCTCTATCTCGCTGTATAACAAATAAAAGAAACACATTGAAAATAAAACTGACAAGTTATAAGTTGTAATAAACCCATTTGATTGGTCATGTCGTGACGTGTTCGTGGGCTAGTCACGTGACCCGCGGGCTGATTATCTAATTAGAAACCACCTAGCGACCGGTCTCATTTGACAGATGAATGTAATACATTGCTTCTTCTTTTTGGGGTAAAAAAAACATACTAAAGAAATGTAGTAATGTATGTCAAATGAAACCGGTCGCTAAATAGTTTCTATTTAGATAATCGGCCTGCCAGCTGTCACAGGAAGAGATTACCGGACCTAAATTATAAACGTGACAATTTGTCATCTTTCATGACAATTTCATATCCATTGCGTTAACCAATTATGAAAAAGAACAAACTACTCCACTGCAATGTAAACCAAAATGTCATGACAATTGATAAATTGCCCTGGTTTTATTCATACCATGGATCATCGTATGAGTAGCTCCTCCTTGCTTCGGAAGGCACGCTAAGCCGCTGGTCCCAGCTGTATGTGCAGTCGTTAACACCCTCCACCAAGCTTTTTATTCGCGGGTGGGTTTCGGTCATTCTCCTTTTCCACCCGTAAGGCCTATGCCCCACCAGTGGTGACATTAAAATGGCGCATAATGACCAGTGGTGACATTAAATTGCACATGATGTCTAGTGGTGACAGTAAAATGGCACACGATGACCAGTGATGACATAAAATGACCAGTGCGGTGACTAAAATGGCGCGTGATGGCCATTGGTGACAATAAAATGGCGCATGATGACCAGTGGTGACATTAAAATGGCACATGATGACCAGTGGTGACTAAAATGGCGCGTGATGACCAATGGTGACAATAAAATGGTGCATGATGACCAGTGGTGACATTAAAATGGCACACGATGACGCCTCGTAGCTCCCGCATGTGCAGCTCGGCCATTACTATGCTATATTTACAAAAAGCTCTGCACTTTAATACCCATACTAAAACAGCGTCATGAAACTTGTTTAGTTATACAGCGGACGGACACGATTTCAACACTACTATATTTATACATAAATTCAATTATTTTTGACTTTTCGATTTTATATTTTTGAGTTTTTAGATTAAAAAACATATTTTAGCAATTTCGAAAAATGTCACAAACACAAAGTCTACAGCTCACAGAGCCACTAGTGACTAGTGGGATGGCGAACCAATGGCACGCTACGCGTGCTATTAATGGCACGCGACGCAATATTTTGGGCACAACCAATTCATTATGCACTATGAAAAAAAATTATCAATTTAAATTACACGTGTGATTGAAACATTGCAAAATGTACCGACTTTTTTCTAGTAAATAGACTTTTGAGTTGATAGTACCTATTTATTGTTATGATTTTTTTCCCAATAATCACAAAGTCAAAAATATTTGATGGCACGTCTATGACATCATTTAACAAGTGAATAAGCATCTTCTGGGCAAGCTCGCTCCATCGTAGACCCTGTCTTTGCTTTTAGGCAAGACTGGGGTCAAGAGCAAACCCATTAAATATAAAAAATAAAAAAATAATAAAAAACATTTCCTTAGAAAAATTACGATACATAAAGGTTGTCTTTACTGTATCTATTTAGAGTATTTAACATTATAGCTTGTCCTCGTAAAATACGTCAACCTCGATATATGAGATGGACGTCTGTTTGTTTGGGATATATTCACAATACATAAAATTACTAAAATAGTTTCAGACGTAAAATTCCTTTTCGACACTGTATAACAAAACAACACTTCCACACTGTTAGTATGGCCCTACTTGGATAAAATTCTATAAAATCATCTTTTTAACATGAAAACGTCGGATAATTAAATCTTGTATTCAAATTTTCAGAGTCCTATTCCTTATTCACTAGTTTACTCAGTTACTTTGGTACGTTCGACACTCGCAAAGTGAAAACCACTGTCAATCAGCCAAAACATTATTTACAACCGATTATCGCTTTTAAGTTCAATACATTAAGTTGAATATCGATTGAGATTCTTTATTATAGAAAATACAACGACGTTAACAAACTATCGCCTTTGGCCTTAACCAGATTTTTATCACATTCTAAGCATCGAAGGTACCGCCTACAACTATATACCGTTTTTGTTCACACTATTTAGCAAACAATCTTGACTAAGTACTTTTATTAATAAATAATGGTTTATAAAATACACTAATCTTTAGAATAAAAAGATGATTTGTTTCAAGTTAACGTTTATTTTTTTTGCCAATAACAAATCAAGCTTAAACAACTTCACAAGTCACAACCGATTCTCAACTTACAACGCATTATATTTTGTAACCAATTTATTTATAGTGAAGATTGTTCACTAAAAAGAGCAGTAACCGCAGAAATAAATCAAGATAAAAGGCGACGAGTTTTTTTTTTTATAACAAAAATAAACAAGAATGCGATTTAATAAAAACGTGTTAAAAAGTAGCATTTCTACTAATTTTGCCTTCATTGTGATAACGTGTCATAATTAGCGATAGAGTTTGGTCAACGAAAGATGAGACTCGAGGAAATGGAACTAAATAATTCCCTGTTTCCACATTCGCCAACTTCCTTTTTCGCGAAGGAATTGGCGAATCAGGAGTTGGCGAAAAACCAACCTAGCTGGCCTACAGCCAAACCCAAACATTGTATTGCCAATGTGTTTTGTAATAAATAAACGTCAAAAATTCACATTTACAGTTTATTTATTGTGGAATTGGCTGAAAAAGCCCATCAACGCTCGAGCGACCGAAATAACAGATTCTCAATAAGGATTTGGCAAGTCAGGTGTTGGCGAATGTGGACACCCCCTAATTTTGCGCCTTATTTTAAGGTAACTTAACCTCTAAACGTTAATTTAACAGGGAAAGTGGCGCCGCCATTTCATAGCTCATCTTTCGTTGACCAGACCACAGAATAGATAATAGTACTAGACCAGACTCTATACCACCTTTAATTTTGTTTATATATGGCATTATTTTTAAGAAATTATCGATCGTCCGTTTGTTTTCCTCTACAGGTCGCATTTCTGAATCGATTCTCATGAAATTTTGTGAACAGGGAAATTCTATAATTAAGTATATTTTCTTTGTCGATTCAGTTATTCGATTTTTTTCAAAATGGTGGAGACATGGGGAAAATTATATGTCAGACATTTTGAAAAATGTTCAAAAATGGCACAAAACGCGAGGTCTAAAGCTCTACAGCGCCACTAGTTTTAAAGGAATCACGTTACTGACAGTAACGAAAACCGCACGCGTAGTCATAGTCATACAAACTTGTACTGACATGCACGACCACGGACCATACAACAAGTACTTATTGCACGACGAACCCGACAACTTCGTCTACATCTAAACAAAAATTTTGACAAATATGTAAACAAAAGATTTCGACGAAAACAAAATCGTTCTCAAGCTTGTCTCACTACAGGGGCTACACTCTTATATCACCATTATATCTTAGTTTATTTCTGTGGCAGTAACAAAAACTAGTTTAAACAGTGGTTATACAAATAGTTTTATTTCTTAAGTAGTAGGTTCCTAAAGTCTGTGTTGGAGAGCGGCTTGGCGGGCGCGTGGCCGTTGGCGGCGCTGGTGCTGGCCACGGGCTTCTGCAGCACGCTGGGGATGAAGCTGCTCAGCTGCGTCCGCCGCCTGGGGGAGACAACGCTCAACTTAGGAATATTAATAGTACAGTCGCCCGTGATACATTTCAATCAAGAAAAATATTCGTTATACAGTTATTTATTATGCCATTGTAGATACTAAAACCCAAGTTATACATAATATTGCAACCCGCCGTAACCTATTTATATGTTAAATCAAAAATCTGCAAAAGTGATATTTTTACCTACTTTTTATGTTCGATTGGCACATATAATAATAGTAAGATTATGGAAAGTGGCCATACACAGATTTAAGACTAGATAAAGTCTAACCATTTTAAATGTGTGTTCCATATTCTTACTATTATCTGTGGCAATCGTAAAAATCTGTAGAACACGACAATAGCTAAACCAAGTGGTAAACCTCAAAAAATAAAAAAATAACAGTCTTGGAGATCACATAAATAGGTTAAATAGGTAGTCAATACTGCAGCTATCTATATTTTCATATACAGGGTTATTTGTAAAACACCAACAACCTCACAGGAGTACATTACCAACATCATATACAACAACGTTTGTTCTACGACTTTTATCTTAACTCAATACATTCACCAAAAATGAATTTTCAAGATTTTTTTGTACTGTTCGACACTTTTTACGTCTTTGGATGGCGGCGGGGCGGGGCGGGGTCGCGCGCACCAGGCGCTCCGCGCGCCTATATTTTTTTTGTATGAAAGTAAAATCTAAGGAATTACCAAAAGTCGTAGAACAAATGTTGTTGTTTATGATGTTGGTAATCTACTCCTGCGAGGTTGTTGGTGTTTTACAAATAACAATGTATAAATGCGACTTTTAACTCACATAGCATTCCCATGGCTGGGCTTCGGCTGCCCCAGCGTGGGCGGCGCGGCGTCCTGCTTGGGCGGCGGCCGGCTGACGGCCACGTCGATGTTCCTGCCCTCCAACAGTAGCCCGTTGGTGGCCTCCAGAGCCTTAGACGCGGAGCTCTCGTCCTCATACTCTATGTACGCGAGCCCTTTGGGTTTGCCGTCTCTGTGTACAAAAATAATCAAATTATGAGTGTTATGCTACGGCTCCACCTGCGTCTTAACACGTAAATTAACTCATTTATTTAGGCGTTACGCAGATGTAGCAAACACTTTAACGTGTTAATTAACAAACGACATTACTAAATATATAAAATATAATTGTAAAATTGTTTAAAATCTTTACTTTTGTTTTTCGTAATTTTGTTAATGCTTTTTTTTAGTAATTCGAGGATGACGTTTTTGGCTTTATTCTTATGTAATTTTTATGTAGTAATTTAAGTAGTTTTAAGCTGTTGTCAACCCAAATATTTTAAAATAAAATAAAATATATATAATGCCTTAGCTAACGCATAGTTTTTATTTTTTATCTTATTTTATTCAACAAAACTTAGTACTACCAGTTGGACATTACCATCGAAGTTAATATTAACGCAGGTGGAGCCGTAACATTAGGGATCGTCCTATCCTAATAGAACGCGACTACGCGATCAACGCAAGTTCGCCTGAATTTTAGTCGCACGAATCCGCAATCAAACATACAGTCGAATAGGTCCTAATTCACATTCACGCAATGCGGTCGCGCGACTAAAATGTTTGAAATCTATTAGTCTATAAATTTCGCTTTTTTAAGCGCTTGTCGCGGGTCATATTTTTAGCGTAAATAATAGAAACGTATTGAATTCTACATTAAAATACACTTTAACGTACTGTGCAGTTGCTCCAATAACTTTTTTTCAAGAAAGATAATTGTGCTAAAGATTATGATGAAAAAACAACGAAAAACATTGAAAAAGTGCAGAAGTGAGGTTATTTTCCATACTCTTTACACGTAAAGAAAAAGACAGAGACAAATGATTTCGCGTAACGGAGCCTTAAGGTCATGACAGAATAATAAGACTACAGAATAACCACTCAAACCTACAGATTTGTCATCAACAAACAAAAAAAAACTCACTTGAACGTAACAACCCTCACGTCCTTCAGCTTGCCATATTTGTCGAATATCTCCGTCAAGGGTTCCTTGGCGCAGTGGGAGTAAGGCAGGTTTTTGACAAACAGCTTATTGTCTTCGGCTGTGGTGGGGTACTTGAACGACGGCTTAGTCTTCTTGGAGGAGTAGCGCGAGAAGAACATCGGTCGGCCGTTTAGGGGCGTGCGATCGTGGGTTAAGGCCTCGTCTACGGATGCCTGGGGGAAAATATTAAATTCAGTTATTGCAATCCGCAATGGTAAAACCAGAAAATTACAAAACGATTTTTGAAACGAGGACTAATAGCCAATTTTACCATTGATGTGAAACGCGATTTGTCACTAAACGAGTTTTTTAACAGGGCCGGTCTCACTTCGCGCTTAAACTTTTATATTAGCCTACTGCTCGCGGCTCACTCAGTCGAGCCAGCGCACGAGGGGTGTCGTGTGTCGGTTGAGACAGAGCTATGCGACTAACGCAACAGAAAGAGAAGGTGCATACAATAATAGGCATGCAGCGTTGTGTAAAATATTTACTAGAGCACTAATATTAGGCCCTTTACACGCTGCAACTTGCAGCGCGCGGCAGCAAATCAGTTGCGATACAATTGACATTTCGAACACAAAAACCATAGAGTTATTATAATACAGCGTGAAATTTTAGTCATTTGGTTCCCGCAGTGGGGTGGTTCTACTCATGATTACTTTTACTATGGGGCCAACCCTCTTAGCGCGAAAAAAAAAAGATAAATCGAGCCCCAATTGGGCCAAAATGGTGAACCCCAATTCATGATGTCACACGAACATCGATACCGGTAGTGGCCCCTGGGCCCTGGGGCCGTACCGGCTAACTTTTCGAACTTCGGCGGGTCTGCAGAGCTTCAACTTAAAACAGATAAATCGAAGGAAGGAATTTCGTATTGTACTATTTGCCGAAGTTATTTAGAAGATATCGATGTTCGTGTGACATCATGAATTGGGGTTCGCCATTTTGCCCTAATTGGGGCTCGATTTGTCTGTTTTAATTTGAAGCCCAGCTGATTTACCGAAGCTTCCATGCGTTAGCCGGTACGGCCCCCGTAGTGATTTATTTCTAACATTATTGTATAAATGTTATAGATAGAGAGGCCTTGTTACAAATTATTTTTAAACACTGTTTAACTAAACACATGTTGAAATGTGTTGCTGTCACTTTTTTGACAATATTGTTTGACAGAGACTGTCAGAGACAGCATCACATTTAAACATGTGTTTATAAACAGTGTTTAAAAATCTTTTGTGATAACACGGAGAATGTCTCACGGGCGTCTTGTACTGGCAGTAGCAGATGGAGCCGCCGAAGGCCTTGGCGCCGGTCTTCACCCGCAACGACACGATATCGCCGAACTTCGACAAACTGTCCCGTAGCTTCTGTTCATCCACTCTGCAATGTACAAGTACAATATTTTTTCTATTAAAGATCCAAGTTTTAAATATATTTTCATCATTTATGCTCCGACTCGTGGTTGCAATTAACTCGGAAACCGAGATGTACTATAGTCGCAAGTTGATAATGGACGGCGGCCATTTTTTCAACCTCAAAAACGAAAAACAATTGTATAATGTTTATATACCTAGACCCTGTCTTATTGAAGATAATAATTTAATAATTTTTCAGTATCGTTATAGTACATTATGAGACAAGTTAGCTTAGGTTGCTTATTGCACACGAGGCTGTGGGTTGCAGGCAGCCCGCGCCTGAAAATTATGGGAAAAAGCGCGCAGGTTTTTTTTCACACGCCCAACGCAAGAATATTTTGCGAACAAAGGGGTGAGGAGCATACAGCCTACTTCAAAATTATAATTTTAAGTGATAAAAAGCAAATATTTTAATATTTTATAACAAAATATTGTGAATTATGAATAATTTGATAATAATAAATATTTGTTTGACTTAATTAAGAACTTACACATTTATTTATTCCAAAAATGTATATGAATTTTCAGCGGCATAAAACCTCTTTGTTGTAACTAAAAAAATAACTCTATTACCCGGTTAAATTGGGAATGCTCTGTTTACTCGCATAGAACTAGCAGTAAGGTACCAATTTAACTTTGCAGGGATAATTCTAAAACGAACTAGTGTTTTATATATTACCGCACGGTGTTTGTTATAGCTCGGTTTATGGCCTTATAAGCGATGTATTAGGGCTCACTTTACGAGCAAGTGTGTTGAAAAATAATTTGGTTCCATCTTATACAACGTGTTACTAAAAACCCCTAATACCGATTATGGTAGATAGGGACCATCAAACTGAACAACCTTTACTATGGGACCAACTCTGAAATCGCGAAAATAAATCAGCTGTTTTCGTTATTAATTTTTGTATGAAACAACTGATTTTTTTCGCGATTTCAGAGTTGACCCCATAGTAAAAGTTGTTCAGTTTGATGGTCCCTATCTACCATATTCGGCATTTGGGGTTTTGCAACACGTTGTATAAACTTTATTTGGCAGGCGTGTAAAAGCATTGACTAACTTGAACTCCAGATTGCTGACGAACAGGGTGCAGGCCTCCCTCGCGCCGGCGCGCGACGGGGACTCAGTCTTTACCCGCTTGCTTTCACTCTCTACAAATATTTACATCACGTTGTTAATAGGATTGTCAGGCAAGCGGTCTCCATACAAACGGCGATAACGTTTCCCACTCTCTAAATCTTAACCTACAACAGGTATGTTTTTGAAATGCCTAAAAACTAGGGCTGTACGTTTTGATTTTTAAAATATTCATTGTAGATTTGAAAATATTGGCACTTCTGTGTTTTGTATGAAATCACTAAAATGCAAATATTTCGAAATCTATTATAGATATTCCTCAAATTGAAGAAAGGTAGATTATTTTTTTGGAATCAATAACGATTAGAAATTTTGTCCCAAATTGATTTCATATTACTTCAATTTCTTTTTACTAACACCTATAAATTTATAACTTGGCTAACTACAAGTTTGAGATTAAAAAGGAGTAAGTTTGAACACTTTCTTATTCACGGCTATAGAATCATTATAAATTAGGATGATAAAAACTAAAATTACTCAAGTTTAATTATACCTTCATTATCATCTTCCTCATGTGTCCTTTTCACTCCACTACCGGACTGCTCCGGTTCCTTCTCTTTCTCACACTCTTCAACTTCCATCTTACTGTCTCGTTTCCTCTTCGCCTCACTGCCGTCGCCACTTTCACTAGATTTTCTTTTATTTTTATTCTTCGGCGGGTCATCTTCTTTCTTCTTCTTCTTTTTGTCGAATTTTGATTTCTTGTCCGCTTGCTTGCCTTTTTGTTTTTTGCCAATCATTTTGTCTTTCATCGCTTGGTAAGTCTCTTTCCATTCCTTTAATTTAGTCTGAAATTAATAAATTAAATAAATATTAGACAAATTCATTTCTCAAGCTTACACGCCACTGGACATGAAATAAAACACTTTTTAACGGATACTAGCGTTCGGCAGCTGCAAAGGTGCCGAAACGTCGGGAAATTTAATCAAACCAAATACCAACTAATTACCAAAGTATTTTCAATAAAACCGCGCTAGTGTCCGTTAAAAAGTGATTTATTTCATATATTAGACAACATCACAAACATTGTTCCGATTCCAAAGTAAGTAGTAAGGCACTTGTGTATGGAAATCAAAGACAACGGTGGAACTACAAACACCCAGATCTGAGCCAATATAGAAGAGTTACGGCCAAATACTCAAACGAATCTTAAAGTTATAGCCACCTTAAATACATAAAAATTGTCAGATTTGACAGAAACTCCATGAAACTGACAGCTTCCTTAAAGTTAAGGAGGCCTTAACTTAAGATTTTAGCTAAGAAGCCTTTGCGTATTCGGCCGTTAGTTTTTTAGATTAACTCAGTCGGGGTCGAACCCGGGACCTCAGATGGCGACACCTTGAAAAGCAGTGTACAAACCACTCGACCAGGGAGGTCGTCAATAAAATAATACAGGACTCAAATGCGAATGCCAAACTTGGGCAACAACACAAAATTACATCCAAAAGTTAGTAACATGTCAAAGAAGTATGGAAAGGAGCATTTATTGGATTTATTATGGGATATACAACTTATGTGGAGCTCGGTGGCGCAGTGGTTTAGCGCCTGGCCCAGCGATTGCAGAAGTTAAGCAACGTTCGCAAGGGTCGGTCATGGGATGGGTGACCAAAAATTTATTATTTCGAGCTCCTCCGTGCTTCGGAAGGCACGTTAAGCCGTTGGTCCCGGCTGCATTTGTAGTCGTTAACACCCACCAATCCGCATTGGGCCCGCGTGGTGGGTTATGGCCCATCCTCCTTACCATCCATAAGGAAGGCCTGTGCCCCAGCAGTGGGGACATCAAAAATGGCTGATGGACATACAACTTATACAAGGACGGACAAGAAGAGAGAAGCGATTTAAGGAAAGTGCCACATTGAGTTCAAAAAAAAAAAAAAACACTTACATACTATGTATGAACAAACGAATTTAGTAAAGTTATATAATTATTATATTTTTTTATTGTGTGTGTGAGAATGCGTGTGTGTGAGTGTGTGTGTGTGTGTGCGTGTGTGTGTGAGTTGAGAATATCATCGATTTTTGTTTAGTGACTTATCCGATCGATAGCTTGTAGTATCTATCACGTGAACAACTGTGAAGAAACTTTCGCGATATCTTTTAAAACAGAAAAGCTATATGGTCTACTAAAAAAAACGATATTTTGTTATGACGTCATAACTCGAGCGATGAACTTTACGTCGTTAAGTAATAAAGCACGTAATCGAAATGCGATTGGCATTTCCCTCAAACCTTTGTAACTTGAAAACTATTCGCTTGATTTAAATGAAACAAAAACAGTTGTATGCCTTAGTAATGTAGCCACTATACAACATAGAAACTTATAGAAAGAAATAAAAGAAAAAAAAACAAAGGTATTGAAAATGTAATTGCGCTGTTATCAATGCCGCATAGGCTCCATACAGAGTTAATAATTATAATCAATGTTAAAAAATAAGTTTATAGTAAGTACCTAGTACATAATTAGATTATAAGTTAAAACTAAGGCGAGAACTATTACTGCCGACAAACTGCTGAGCAGTTTGGCAGTTGTTATTTTTAAAAACAATTTATTATAATAAAATAAAAAAAATAAAAAAACATGTTACAAAAATACCCCAAATACCGCATATGGTAGACTAGCTTCTGCCCGCGATTTCGTCCGCGTGGATATTAGGGAAAATCCTTAGGGAACCTTCAACCAGGATCTGACCAGCCATTTTTACGCATTTAGGCGGGTTCCTACCAAGGGCGCTAACTGGCGAGGCAAGACATTTGCCGCGTGTGGCGGGCCACGCACGTTCCCGTCCCCGTCCCCGTCCCCTGGATGTGCATGTCCAAGTCCAATCATGGCCACCGTGTTGGACTTCAAAATAAATGTCATTTTCGCAACCACCATCCCATGAAACCTCAAGAACGACATCCACATCGATTTTCATGTTTACTTACCCCATTTACACCTTAAGGGAGGATTTTCAAAATAACAAAATATGTGTTTGCCTATTTATTTTTAGACATGCTCCTACGAATTTTAAAGTTGTAATGTCTATTTTATATTATTTTTCCATACAAAATTTAAACCCCATTTTCACCCCTTTAGGGATTAAATCATGTCCACCGTGTTGGACTTTCAAAATTACAAAATAAATGTTTGCCTATTTATTTTTAGATGTGCTCCAACGAAGTTTAAAGTTGTAATGTCTATTTTATATTATTTCTTCCTACAAAATTTGAACCCCATTTTCACCCCTTTAGGGGTCAAATCATGTCCACCGTGTTGGACTTCAAAATAAATGTCATTTTTGCAATCGTCATCCCCGAAAACCCCAATAACGACATCCATATCTATTTTTGGGTTTTTTACCCCTTTTCACCCCCATTTCATCCCATTAGGGGTTCAAATACTAACAATAACAATATACGTTGCCTTAGATGTCTAATCATAAGCCTAAATTATAAATTTAGCGATTTTTACTTCGAAAATAAAGGATGTTCTTAATACACAACTTCATCCCCCTTTTGACCCCTTTGGGGGTAGAATTTTGAAAAACGCTAAGATCCGTATTTATTTATTTTCAATGGTCAGTCTAAACACAAAATTTGAAGATCCTAGCTTCAAAACTGAGAGACTTTCATACAAACCTTGATCCCCTTTTTTACCCCCTTAGGGGGTGAATTTTGAAAAACCCTTTCTTAGTGCACCCCTAGACCTCATAAGGAACCTACGTGCCAAATTTGGAGTCTCTAGACCCAGCGGTTTGGGCTGTGCGTTGATAGATCAGTCAGTCAGTCAGTCAGTTTACGATTTTATAAATATAGATAAGGACCATCAAACTGATCATCTTTTACCATGGGACCAACTCTGAAATCGTGAAAATAATGAGCTGTTACATACAAAAATTAATAACGAAAATATAAAAATGTATGAAACAGCAGATTTTTTCCGCAATTTCGGAGTTGGTCCCATAGTAAAAGTTGTACAGTTTGATGGTCCCTATCTACCATTCGGTATTAGGGGTATTTCTGTAACACGTTGCATAGTACATACCTCGCAGGCGTCGTAGCACTCTCTAGCATCGTGCAGCTCCCCGTAGTCGCGCTCGTAGTCGCTCCACAGGCGCGCTACGGCGGGCGGATAATCAGCCACAAACCGTAGCGCGCGCCGGTACAGTTCGCGACGTTTGTGCGCGGACGGTGCGGGAGACCGATTGCATTCCAGGTTGATTAACGCTTCCCAGTACTTGACTAGAGTTTTGTTCTCGCCGTATTCTGAAAGATGTTGAGTTAGCTTCTTGATATTTACTATTTTGAACTAAACAAAAGGGAAAAGTTCACAATTCTGAATTAAAGACACCATCAAAAACATGCAAGCACATATACATATTTAAAAAATGTAGATTCTTCTTAGCTATTTAGTTGGGTTCTTTAATTCCATTTTTAACTTTTTTTTAATGTCATTGAGTTTTGCATTGAAAAGTCGTTTAAACTGCCTACATTTTAAGGGGCCGTACAAAGTTGGAAGCAATTGTCATAGTAAAAATTATCGAAATTATCGTTTTTATTAATAACTACTAAACTATTTCTTATTTTGGAAATCTGTCAATCACACAACTAGAAAGCTAGTTGAAGTTTATTTTTATTATAAGTTTATTATTGGTTAGCACATCAGTGAAAAACTACAAAATTGGAGTCACTTTAGGATTTTTTTTCTATCGAGAAAAGTTTTAGCTAGGTATCATGTTTCTGTGAATCACAAAACTGAGTACTATAATCTACTTTCTAATATTTATTTTGGACCTATAAATCAATAAAATAATACTGTGTGAAATCTTAGTTCAAAATTGTGTATTTGGCGGCCCTTTAATAAGTGAATATTTGTACAACTTACTGAATATTTCCTCAAAGATCTCCTTGCCCTGGTGCGGGTCGTTCATGCGGCGGTACTCGAGGCGCGCCCAGTACAGAGGCACTTCGCAGTCGTTGGCCTCTTCGCCCCACGTCTAACAAAACGTTAAACTTCACTTCTAATCGAGTTGTTGATACCATTAAGGCGATAAGTGCCCTGACAGTGGCGCCCTCATATTAAATTTATTGCCCGCTAAGTACATAATGTATCGAAAATTCACACATCCAGATTGAAGCTTAGGTTCTATAGTATATTTACATACAATAACCTCTGTAAATTATAGTTCGTTGTAGAAGTAGTAAATAGGCAAAAATTATGTGATTTAATTAAATTAGTTTGAGGGTGCCACTGCGAGGGCGCTAAGCTAACGTCTTAATCAATAATTCAAGTCAACTTCTTTAAAAAACACTTAAGCCTTGAAAAACTTTTAATTTTAAAATAACTTAACACATTTTTAGTTATTTGGAATCAATAAATAGTTAGTCAATTGTGTTGGCAAATATCATCTCTATGAAGATACAGAGAGACTATTGGTTGTATTAAAATAGTAAATTGTATTTTTATTTTAGTAAGTTTTAATCAAAGAATAATTTGTAATGTTTGTATGTGTACCTACTTTAAACTTTATTTTGTAGAAAAAAATATATTTGCTTAACTAATAAGTTAGTGATTAACTAATTTTTGTGAATATTATTAGCTCAAATCGTCTGTAACACAGGATTTCCTTGTTCAGGCAAATGTTATAAATATTGTTCATTATGTAAACCTTGCACAAAAACATTGTATCTGCACCAATGGAAAATAAATAATTATTCTATTCTATTCTATACATCACACTTGGGCTATGCTACAACTAGATTTGGATGTTATTGCAATTGAGTAAATTTTTTTATTATTATTTATTTGCACGCCATTACTTTTTGGCAAAATATGTGAAATTATTTTAATGATTTATTGGCAATCTTCTCTCCTCTTTAGGGAGTTATTTTTGCCAGTGTCAAGTGTTGAATAATGGCATTTTATTTTTAACCAACTTCCAAAAAAGGAGGAGGTTCTCTGTTCGTCTGTATATTTGTTTTTTTTTGTGTATGTCCACCGATTACTCGAAGACGGCTGGACCGATTGAAATGATTCAAGTTGGTCCCATTTTTTAAAATTTGGAAATCGGTTCAGTACTTTTCAAGTAATCTTGAAAAAAAAGCACGAAAATAGTATGATTTTGTGTGAACTACCTCGATGATCAGTCGTATAACTTCTTTGTTTATGAACTGAATAAGATAATTATTTTTTTGTTTACCTACACTAAAAATAAAAAATTGTTTAAAAAAACGACTTCTAAAAACCTACCTCTAAAAAGCAAGAAATAATATTCGTAATAATAAAAACGCGTCTATTGAAGTGGGGCTTTTAGAATAAAAAAAAGGAATTTGTACTCCAGCCCCACCCGACTTCCATAGACGTGTTTTTATTATTACGAATATTATTTCTTGCTTTTTAGAGGTAGGTTTTTTGAAGTCGGTTTTTTGATTTTTTTTTATTATAAATTTTCTACAGTAAAGAGAGGATTATGAACCATATCTTATTCGATATTCAAATCACAACTGCTTTATTAAAAAACATAATCTAGTGCAGTAATAACAAAGGTTAAAATTGCATAGATTTCTCACACGTGATGATGCATTTTTATTCATATTTAAAACGTACTAGTGCAACGTACATGATAAAAAAGAAAACCTAACTATTTTTATGGTTTCAAAGGTATTATCGGCAAAGTGGGTCATGATTCAGTTGAGTCGACTGTACCATATTCTAAGCAAATAAATCTTAATAGTATCCATTGTTAAAGATTCAGTTTAAACGCTCCTATTTATCATAGTTAGTTCCCCACCTCTCCGAGCGAGTCCCAGGCGAGCCTGCACGTCTGGCGCAGCCTCTGCAGCTGGTCATCGAGCGAGAAGTTGGTGCGCCGCCGCACGTACTCCACGTAGCTGAGCCACAGCTGCTCTGCGTCTTTGTACGACTCCATGCCTTTGGACAGAGCCTTCTCGAACATAGCTTTCACCTAAAAAAATATGCATTGCCTAAAGCCGGCCATATATAGACGGAATCCCGATTCGGAACTCCGAACGGAACGTTATCGATATAATGTATGAACATTCCATACGGAAATATCCCGCATGTGTGGTAGGTCCATAGATTTGTCTGGATTAGCTGCGTTCGCAATTACGTATGTACGGAATTCTGTCCGTATGTGGCCAGCCTTACTGCAGTTTTCACGAAATTGAGAGGTCTATACTTATTTGACATCAACATACAAATCATTGCAGAGATACACAACCTTTTTTTATTCACAGCCAACTAAAAGCTATGGAAATGTAATTGCAAACAAATATTGCTTAAAAAATGGCACTACGGGGCCGAAAAAAATCATTTCAATAAATTACAGTTTGTATTGTAGAGAAAAGATAGAGAGTTTATTAGAAATGACGTCCTTTATAGTCAAATAGTGTAAAAGATGCAAAGAAGGCAGTAAAAAAATTCAGAAAAAACGTATCTTATTTTTTCGTTTAAGTATAGAAAATATCTATGAGTAAACAAATTATGGCCGCTAATAAGCAACCAGTGTTCAGACGCTTTGTGCTGCATAATTAAATGCCAGCATTTTTAACTCTATCCACATAGTTGTACTTTTCGTATGGTGCCATTTTTTGAGCAGAATGCTTATACCATCGATTTTAGTTCGCTGTTTATTCATAAGACTGTGAAGTGAGCATGTTTGTATGAAAATAACGGTGTTGGCGGTTAATTGTGCCGCTGAGTATTTTTGTAATGTTTTGAAACAACCCATTACTATAACAATAACGTATATAATTATCTGATTAAAACTTTTCTCATATTCAGCTTGTTTTAATTGCATCGTCATTTAGCGAACTCTTGTAAAACATCTATTACTATAGTAGTAAAGTCTTAAATCGAAAAAAAATCACATAACTCGTTGCAATTGTATAGAAGAAAGTGTTTTTCGTCTAACAGAACATTTTTAAACAACCTATATAGCAGCAATTATAGTAGGAGTAATGTAAAAAGAGCGCTGATAAACATAAGTAGCCTCAAAGATGAGCGAAAATGTATCTTATGTCTTTGGAAAACAGTATAGATTCCTCCTTCCTAGAATATTACCTGGTCAAAAGTATTTTTATTCATGTTCAACTTGTTGCAAGTGCAATATCCAATGCTTTTCCTAGGACATCGTCGCACGTTAGTATCTAGCACTCGCCAGAAGTGAATGGCGATGATCCGCGGTGCGTGTGTTTAGCGAGTTCTTGAGAAACATCTATTACTATACTAGTCAGTCCTTGCGAAACGCGGTACAATGCGGATTGCAGTGGGACAAGCGAGCGGCAGGGTACAGAAATATAGAACCCTTGGCCGGGCCAGTCGGCGACTGGCGGCTGCACTCCCCGCGCGCCGCGCGCACCCCCCGCGCACCTCCAGACACGCACACATAGCCGCGAGCGATTTTACGAGCATACATGCTCAAGTGTCGTTTCTTTTCGCGTTAGAGTATATATTCTGTGGCGAGGGACACAATTCTTTCAGCCTTACATTGTTTTGTAATTTTAATAATTTATCTTTATCTTTTGAATTACTGTCACTATGTTTGTGTTGAAAGGTACAGCATGTTATTGTAACATTACTTTTTTTATATATAGCGTCCGTTACAGCCAGGCCGGCCTGTCAGAATAGCAGCGTGCCGTGGCGTTACTCTAACGTCACGGCATTCATACGCTGAGGCAGGGGCCTTTTATTAATCTCTTTCTTTGGTTTTTTAATCTCTTTTCATTGATTTTATTTTAATGGATTTTTATTTTAGTGTTTAAGTATTTTGTTCATTCTTTGTGAGATTAATAATAAACTATTTTCTATTCTATATTCTATTCTAAAATCGCCTACCTGGTCAAAAGTATTTTCTTCATGTTCAGCTTGTTGCAACTGCAATATCCAGAAAGTGCTTTTCCTGGGGCATCGTCGCACGCAAGTATCTAGCACCCGCCAGTAAGTGAACCGCGATGAGCCGCGGTGCGTGTGCTTAGCGAACTCTTGTGAAACATCTATTACTATAGTAGTAAAGTCTAAAATCGCCTACCTGATCAAAAGCATTTTCTTCATGTTCAGCTTGTTGCAACTGCAATATCCAGAAAGTGCTTTTCCTGGGGCATCGTCGCACGCAAGTATCTAGCACCCGCCAGTAAGTGAACCGCGATGAGCCGCGGTGCGTGTGCTTAGCGAACTCTTGTGAAACATCTATTACTATAGTAGTAAAGTCTAAAATCGCCTACCTGATCAAAAGCATTTTCTTCATGTTCAGCTTGTTGCAACTGCAATATCCAGAAAGTGCTTTTCCTGGGGCATCGTCGCACGCAAGTATCTAGCACCCGCCAGTAAGTGAACCGCGATGAGCCGCGGTGCGTGTGCTTAGCGAACTCTTGCAGCAGAGAATGCACGCCCAGACAGGTAGAACATTCGCTTGTAGCGCGATCGTAGAGCACCTTACCAACAATAAAATACAAGTTAACTAGGTCACGAATGAGGATCAGTAACGATTTTTGTTTAGTGGCTTATCAGAAAGCTTATGCCACCACATGATTAACTGAAGAAATTTTTACGATATCTCTTAAACCTGAGAAGTTATACGTGCTAAAACGTGCTAAAACACTATTATTTTGTGGGGTCCTTACTTATGACGTCATCGAGACGTACGCGAACCTTATGTCGAACGTGATAAAGCACATATTGCATTGAGCTTGCTTGCTTCCTTCAAAACCCTTATTACTCAACCATTTCTAAACGGATTTCAAAAAATCTTTCACTAAGTTTCATAGCTATGAATATGTTTTTATATTATACCAATAAAACTAGGATTCAAACCTGTTACTGATCCTCATTTTGGAAGGTTTTGTAATCAATAATTTTAAAGTAATTTTGAATAATGAATTAGCTTAATAAAGAATAATAAGGTTGGGTGTGTCATGTGTGTGACATACTTTAAACCAGGGGTGTCAAAGATACGGCCCGCGACCAGAATCTACCCAGTGAGGATTTCAGATGGCATTCGATGCCACTACGTATTGATAAAATAAGAGACCTCAGGAATCTGGATCCTCAAGCTCAAGATAACTCCTTTTTACTGCCTTTGTATGAAAATTTAATTAAACGAAATAAATAAAGATATTAATTTTTAATTTTGAGTCTGGCCCGCTAACATATCCTGAATCTATTAAATGGCCCTTTAAAAAAAATCAGTCTAACTAATACATACTTTGAGTATCCCGTCGCTGTCACAGTTGGCAAACTTATCGTCGCGTGATAGTTCCTTCACAGTATCAATGTATTCCCGATATATCTTGAATTTCTCTTCTTGGTTCCTGGGACAATCAATTTTACTATAAATATCTTCATACATATAAGTACAATAGCAAATAAGATTGATTGAAATAAAACAAATATTTCAAACAGTATAAAAAAATGAAATTGCCACGCTTATGCGTCGGTAAACGGTCCTGCCAGAATACCAGCGTTGCTGTGACACTTATGTGGCATGGCAACACAAGTTGAGGTAGGTCCTACTAGGACCTACCTCAACTTGTGTTGTCCTAGTTAGCCCTAAGACCTGTTTTTTGTGAACTGTAATTACCTACTTATTTATAAAATAAATTTAAAAAAAAAAATTTAATTTTTTCTATAAAATTTTTTTGCTCTATGTAATTATTGTAACGTGTGGTTTTTGTGTTAATAAAAAATATATATCTCTCTCTCTAAATTATTCATAGAAAAAATATGAGTTCACTTACTCCACTGTTAGTAATTTGTCTTCAAACGGAGTTATTTTTTGCAAGTACTCCACAGCATCTTCGTGTTGACCCTTTACCTAAAATAAATTCAAATTCAAGAATTACAGTAGCCGAGAAGTCTGGTCCGGAAGACCGAGAATCAGAGAGCTCTACACTCGCTGAGAAGTCTGGTCCGGAAGACCGAGAATCAGAGAGCTCTACACTCGCTGAGAAGTCTGGTCCGGAAGACCGAGAATCAGAGAGCTCTACACTCGCTGAGAAGTCTGGTCCGGAAGACCGAGAATCAGAGAGCTCTACTCTCGCCGAGAAGTCCGGTCCGGAAGACCGAGAATCAGAGAGCTCTACTCTCGCTGAGAAGTCTGGTCCGGAAGACCGAGAATCAGAGAGCTCTACTCTCGCCGAGAAGTCCGGTCCGGAAGACCGAGAATCAGAGAGCTCTACTCTCGCCGAGAAGTCCGGTCCGGAAGACCGAGAATCAGAGAGCTCTACTCTCGCCGAGAAGTCTGGTCCGGAAGACCGAGAATCAGAGAGCTCTACTCTCGTTGTCTTCAGAAGTTTCAAAATCATAGAAATTGGGGCTGTAGATGAAAACATCGACGACAACTGTCAACATGTTCGCTATTGATGTACGCAGGAGGCACACCACACTTACTCCTTTCCACGAATCAAACTCCTATGGAACAACATACTCGCAGCTCATTGGTCAATACGCGCGGCTAAAGCTAGGCTATAGGCTAGCTAGGCTATTGAAGGTCACGCATGCGCATTAAGAGGGGGCTCCCAGAACTTGGCAATATTTAAACTCAAATAAATAGCTCTACAATCTCAATGAATGTCAAATTCAGATATATGCTTTTTACTTAATTGAGTGGATGACGGCATGATTTCAGAAATAATAGTTTGGCTCAATACATTTTTTTCTATAACGTGTCCTTTTTAAGGGTACGTTCAGATGACAAGCGCTCAACGCGCGTTGGATGCGCGTTAAATTATTGTAGTGTTCACATGGTGTGCGCTTATCAAGCGTTGAACGCGCGTTGCCGCGGCCGCCCTGGTTCAGTTTGAGTTCTACATTTGTCAAAGATGGACATAGAAACAGTTTTAACGGTGATTCATATGGTAATTAGATAGATAGATAACTTATTTATTTCAATAATAACAGCACACACATTCAGGCTTACAATAAAATACAAAATTACAAAGAAAAAAAACTTCGAATAGATTCGATAATTCGGTATTAAAAGCTTCCGTTTCCATTTGTAGCGATTTCTGGATGAATTGAGCAAACCCTACAATACGTCTATCCGCGTCAAAAGCGCGCGCTCATCTGAACGGTAACGTAGAAAACCAATGATCTCAAGCGCTAGCGCAGCGTTCAACGCGCGCTTTATCAAAACGCGCGTTAGCATGTGTACGGCTTGATAAGATGTATGTAGTACTTGTAAACGCGCGTTATCAAAACGCGCGTTAGCATGTGTACGGCTTGATAAGATGTATGTAGTACTTGTAAACGCGCGTTATCAAAACGCGCGTTAGCATGTGTACGGCTTGATAAGATGTATGTAGTACTTGTAAACGCGCGTTATCAAAACGCGCGTTAGCATGTGTACGGCTTGATAAGATGTATGTAGTACTTGTAAACGCGCGTTATCAAAACGCGCGTTAAGCGCTTGTCATGTGAACCTGCTCTAAGAGAATTTTTGAATTATCTCTCTAGTTATACATCGTGTCAGAACAAAATTTGTGTGCCTTGTAGACTAGTGTATGATTGGTAAATAGTTGATTACCTTGTCAATGTACTTAGGGTCGTTAAGTGTAAGCGCCAACTCCTCCAAGGGCTGCCACGCCTCGTGGTTGCGCAGCAACGGCCGGGACACTATCTCCTCGAGGCAGAACAGTACGCGCATTTTCTGGGCCTTGTAGTCGGACGTCTCCTCACTGGTGAATCAAAGTTTTATTTGTTAACAGATAGGTAATAAACTGCCTCGTTAAAATTTTTATTTACGCAAAATTTGCTTTCATTTAAACATCCAAAAATGTATAGCAATCAACAAAATGACAGGGGCCCTATTTTTGAATCGCTCGTCTGGCGTCGAGCGCTCTTTTCTACTGATTTTCGTTCGACATTTGACTCAAATGTATGGAGGTCGAGTCAAATGTCGAACGAAAATCAGTAGAAAAGAGCGCTCGACGCCAGACGAGCGATTCAAAAATAGGGCCCCTGGTCTTCTACACTAGCGCGCCATTTGTGGATCAGCAAAATTATGCTGCCATTCGCTATCGTCGCATCCATCACCAACCAACCATGTATAAGTCACGCGTGTTCGTGCGCAATGTAAATAAATAAAAGATATATAAATGCTTGGACAATTTCACACAGCGCCATCTAGCTTCAAACCAAGCAAATCTTGTAATATGGGTGCTAGACAACTGTTATACTACTTGTATATCGCCCGCGACTTCGCCTGCGTGGACAGTTATTTGTCTGTCCCTCGGGAACAGGCTTTTTTTTCGGGATGAAAGGTACCTTATGTCCTTCTATGTACCCCTGACAACATGTATGAATATTTAATGATGATCGGTTCAGTAGCTAAGACGTTAAGGCGTAACAAACAAACAAACAAACGGACTTTCGCATTTAAATAATATATTAGTAAGGAATTAAGGATTATACCTACATAGTATTTTTTTTATATTTATTTCTTCTAATATATATTCTAATATAGTAATCGCAATATAGTAGTCGTATAGTAATCGTTCATCGTTTCAATTCTGCCTGGCCGGGAATCGTGGTAGACCGGCATGTTGACCACTGCACCACTCAGGTCGTATGTGTGCGAGTGAGTGTGTATGTAATATAGTACTACATCAAATGTCCTCACGTCATAGCATCAAGCTGCGCCTTCTCGAGCTCCATCTTGGCGTCCCACAGGATCTTGCCGGACAGCGGGTCGGCGCCGGCGCGCCGCAGCACCTCGTCCATCTGCGCGCGCGCCGCGTCCGTGTCGCCGCTGCTCACCGACCACGTGCACCACTCGCTCAGGATCGGGATGGCTGCCAAACATATTCACTTTTTAGACTCAACTAGCATTTATTCTGTGCAACTAGCGACCAAACTTTATAACAAACAACGAAATCCACGAGAACCTACAAATGAACACAGAAATCCGGGCTACATCTACAAGATATCAGAAACGACTTGCTTAGCATCCCAACGAGCTAGCAGTCCCACATACAATACAATCCTGCTGTAACCGGCTTCAACGACATAATATCTCGTCACTGCAAGACTGTATGTAGCTCCCGGATGTAGCACATGGAGTAGTGCTCTAAATGGAGGGCACACTCGTCGCAATTATAACGTCCAAACAAAAAAACTAGCGAACGCTCAAATAAAATTAGAAATTAAGTGCTTTTGAATTGTCTAGTTTCTTACTGCCAGTTCGAGACATTTTTTGACTTATTCATCAACTCGCCATCTCAAAATCTAATAAACCTTTATATCAAATTTCAGCAGTTTAGACGTGAAATCGTAACAGACAGACATACAAACTTAAACTGCTGAAATTTGGTATAAAATTAGCTTGATTTATTAGATTTTGAAACAAACTGAAATTCGTCAACTCTCCGCTGCTGGGCCAGATTCGATATGGCGAGTTGACATATAAGTCCATTTTTAACACCACTTGATAGAAACTCACAATAGCAGTCCAGCATCGCCTGACGGAACAACTGTGCGATACGAGTGTGCGCTTCTTCGGAATGTGCCAGAGTCACCTCAGTCTGCAGCCGTCGCAGCCAGTGCTCGGGCTGAAGCACCGACACCTCCTGCAGCCGGTCGTATGCACTCCTCCACCGATCCAGTTCAGACAGCTCCCTATACAATAAATGCTTGTTTAGCGCGTAGGCTGCACACTAGCGCCGCGAGGATCACAATGCTCAAATAAAGACGAAATTGTGAATTATCTCTCTGCAAAAAGTGACCACTTTTAGCAAAAAAAACTCCATTAAACTAAACAACAGGCTAGAAAATATTGTTTAAGCGATAAAAGTACCACAAAGCTTCCTCGGAGTGCACTACAGAGCAATAATTCACAATTTTAAGCACCATGATTCTAGTTTCTATGGCTGTGCTAGTATGCAGACTATGCGCTGTTAAATTTTAACTTTCAACATGAGTTAATTAAAAATTTACATTTTTCCTTCTTTTTATGCTTTGGCAGTTCCTTTAATTCATGTTTTATAGAAGGTAGCATGTCTGTCATAGGTCTGGTAGCATTACGGTTGCCAACATGTCTTTGGGGCGAAATATAGTATTTTTCAAATTCAGCTATAAAAAATATAGTACACTTAAAAAATATATAGTATTTAATAGACAAATATATTTTTTTATTTTTTATAAAATAAAAACTATATTTTATTCACTTTTTGCATTTCTCAACAAGTTTTGGATATTTGTATCTTTAGCTTTTTAATCGGCGTTAGCGGCGCACTTGAATTGAACTTGACGCACTTTCATAATCGCTACCACTTTCCATAACTAATTTATCTAAAACCTATATTTCTCAAAAAAAGAACAATTTTATATTTTGCAGATACTTAATAAAATCTTAAAACAAAATAGAGCATCAGCAGACCAACCAATGACCAAACTATCGTTTGAAGCTTTTGCATTTGATATTGACAAGTTCGGAATGCAATAAGACAGACGTTCAGAATTCAGATACGTGAATGTAGCGTGCTGCCTGTCGCTCCTAAACTCTTAGTTTTAAGCTAGTTTAAATTAGTTTAAGTTCCTTAGCTCTCTGTTTGTAAGTCTAGTGTAAATAAATATTTATTGTACTTTACTTCCATCTTCCTACTCTACTCCCTACTAGATAGATTCCATTATCCTAGGTAGACTCTTTCTTTCTTTCCTCTCCTCTGTAAACTCTGTAGAAATTTTGTTGTCTGTGTTTGGTTAAAGTTAATGTAACTGTTGGTAGGAAGCATTTAAGAAGTTTATAAGTTTAGCAGGTAATTCGAAGTTTATCATAGGGTTGTACAAGCAGTTAGAAAGGGTTTTGGTCAGGATGGTCAGCATGTGCAGCAGATTGAGGGGGTGTGTTGAGGGAGGCTTACGACCTACATAGTTAACATAGTTTATGATCTATGGTATGTTCAAAGCTTAAGTTTATTATGACAATCTGCTGTGCACATGATGCTGTCATGTCATTATGCACTTCATTGTGAGACTTCAACATGAATGTATTTTAATAGTAGCAGTGAATAGAAATTAAATGATATATGAACTAGAATCCCCTAGTTTCCCTGACTACAAACAAGAACCAAGATAAATGAGAAATGGCCCTCAATAGCATTATTTAGCAGTAGATCCTTACCATAAAATCTGTATCAATTCAATATGGTCATCATAGTTATAGGGATATTCTGAAATACGCTGTTCCAATTCAGCAATCTTCCTCTCCAGTACATCATCAAATTCCTCATCCTGTAAAAATAATAATGAAATTATACTTGTTCACCTCTTAAGCTTTGTCCACACTTGTATCATTTTGGCATATCAGATCACCGTATCTTTGTCATACATCGTCTCTTTGATACAGTATTACTCCAACGTACCACCAACCAAACAGCGATGTATGCTAAAGATACGGTGATCTGATACGCCAAAATGATACAAAGCTTTAGGTGTTAAGAAATGATACTTATCTAGCATTCAACCTTAAAGAACTAACCTTCTACATGGGCTTGATAGTCTGTTCAACATTCTAAATAAATATTAAATTGCATTGTGATACACCTCAATCAAGAACGTTAGCTATAAAGGTTAATAAGTTCGGTCGGAGATTCAAAAAAAAAGTAGATATTGAAGTTTTTTTTAATTCCTAATTATTAAAAACTATTCCCAATTCTGTCCAGACTCCAGATTCATGTTGGGTATATTTCTTAGTAAATTGGCATGTGATTTCAAATGAAGAATGGTTATTGTGTAAAAACAAATCCATTTTCATTGGATGGACGATTTCATGTTTGGACATCTAAATATTGTATTGTAAGGAGTAGAATTCAAATTCTATTTCCGTGAATTATTAGTAGAGAACAGGAAACGAGTATTTGTTCAATTTACATATAAATAAATGCAAGGATGAAAGTACAAATAAGCAATGGAAAAACTGTAAAACAGACCTCGGAATCATCGGAATCTCTGTCGCCGTCGTCTTCTTCTACGACGACTTCTATCTCATTTTCTTCTTCCGACTCATTTCTCACCTCGTCTTCCACAATAGCCATGATAGGACAGCAAATCGAAAAGAAAACAAAATGTTTCACCAAACTCGTGTTTGATAACAAATTCCTTTCCTTCCTTCACAAATTGCACGATGGCGGACACCATAGAGTACATTTTTTTTTGGTTAATTTTTTCCGCTTCGAGCAGAAAAGGCAAAGGCTCATTTGCGCCATACAGCCAGGATTTCAGAGTTTATATTCAAAATATTTGTACAGCTTGATTGGCGGACACGGACAACAAGAACGAACGAAACGATCAACCGACGCGCGACGCCATGACCGCCATGACCACGAACTGACACTTATCTGACACTAACAGACGTTGCCAAACTTAAGTTCATGGCTTGTAAAATAGAGAAGGCTATGCTACAAGTAGGGTTGCCAGATCGCCCAGACAAAAAACCGAACATTTTTTATTAAAGGGTCCCCCTTTGATTTTTTTTGTTACAATTTGACAAAAAATCAATTTTGACCAGATCAAAGAGAGAAAGCTGAGCGAGCGGGTTGGGGCCGTGCGTGGGTAGGCGAATCACGCGGCTAGGAGCGGGCGGAGAGCGCCCTTTTCCCCGCCCGCAAGTCTTGCTTACTACCCGCCACAATAACTCACAGTTTTTGCTCTGTAAATTCTCTCGTTAGTGAGATATATAACCGAGTATTTAAAAAAAACGGACTTTCTATTGTCCGGTTTTCTAAAATTTTCTAGACCGGACAGCCGATCAAAAAACCGTACTGTCCGGTCTAAAACCGGACATCTGGCAACCCTAGCTACAAGACTACAAGGACGCTAGATCCACAGAGGAAATAATCACTACGTTTTAGCTAGATCGGCGTATATACAATATTTTTGTAATCGCGGCTTAAGCACAGAATAAATAATAGTACGCTTATGTTAAATTATAAACATTGCATAAAACGTAGTGATTATTTCCTCTGTGCATTGCATTATAAATAGGTAATAAAGATTGTATTGGGCGGAAACTTGTTTACTTTAACCTGTCGGGTCAACTGTTTTAAGATTGTAATTTGTATAAACCCGGGGGCCCTGGGTTTTCTACTGTGGTTATTTATCATCCATTTTTTAACTAATTGTGATTAAGTACTTGTGGTTTTGATCCATTCTATTTATGTTATTATACTTAACCTATATAGTCTTATTGTCTCTTCTCTCATCTTTAAATTAATTAAATTAGTGGTTGGAAAATGTTTATATGTGGAGGTGATCAGGATCAGCAGGATGTGAACTACAGTTTACTTAGTGCGGTTCGTGAAGGAAGGCTAGAAAATGCTAGGGAGTTAATCAATTCTTTTGGGCTGTGCTACTCAAAGGGATGGTCAGGAGGATATGTTTTACTTTGCGATGCCCTTAAGAATAAACATGCAGCAGTTGCTAAACTACTATTAACAAGCGGTTCTAGAGTTAACAGCAAAAATAATAATAAATCTAATACTCCTCTTCACTTCGCTGTTATAAATGGTGACATAGAAATTGTTAAGATGATTCTAGACAAAGGTGCTAATATTGATGCTCAAGATCATGATGGTAGAACTCCACTGCACTTTGCTGTTATAAATGGTGACATAAAAATAGTTAAGATTGTTCTGGGCAAAGGTGCTAATATTGATGCTAAAAATAAATATGGTAGAACTTCACTCCATGATGCAATTGAAAATAAGAAAATGGAAGTTACTGAATTACTTTTAAGGCATAGAGCTAATGTTAATGCTACAGACAATGTTGGTAGAAATTCACTTCATGTTGCAGCTGAGATAGGATGTTCAAAAATTGTTGAGAATCTTTTGGAATATGGAGCTTATGTTGATTGTATGCGTACTTCACAATGGTATCAAGGTTATGTACCACTGCACTTTGCTGTCGAAAAAGGTAGTAAAAAAGTTGTCTCTTTGCTTTTAAGTAGTGGTGCTACTGTTGATGTTAAAGGGGTAGATAGTATAACCCCTCTTCATATTGCTGCTAAGATGGGATATGTACGTATTGCCAAAGATCTTCTAAACCATGGTGCTTGTATTCATTCTTTAACGAAGAAAGGGTATACGCCATTACATTTTGCTTCTGAACGAGGTGATGAAGAAGCTCAAGCCGCTGTGAAATTATTCTTGAATAAAGGTGCTGATATTAATGCTAGCACAAAGAATCATTTAACGCCACTTCATATTGCTACCAAAACAGGACATGAAACAGTTGTAAAGCTGCTTTTACAACGGACTAACGGAGCTAAAGTTGATAGTCAGGATAAAGATAGCAAAACCATACTACACCTTGCTGTTGACAAAGGACATTTAATGACTGTTAAGGATGTTTTAAAGTATTGTCCTAATATTACTGATCAAAGTAACCAAAGCTCTCTTAACATTGCAGTGTGCCGCCCTGGAGAAGAGTATAAAAAGATTGTCGAGGCTCTTCTAGAATATGGCCTTAAGGTTAACCCAGAAGATAAAAATAGTCCTGAGTTATTACATGCTGCAGTTAAAAATGGATATTTGAAAATTATTGAAGATCTATTAAAGTATGGTGCTGATGTTAATATGTTAAACAATTCAACAGACGGTTTTACACCTTTACATAATGCAGCCAAAAACAAACAGGAAGAAGTAGCTCAATTGTTGATAAGCTATGAAGCTGATATAAATGCTCAAGATAAAACTGGAAAAACACCAATATTTTATGCTTTTGAGGATGCCGATTCAGAAATTACCAATATGTTAAACAATTCAAGATTTAATGAAGGTTTCACACCTTTACATAGTGCAGCCAAAATAAAACAGGAAAAAGTAGCTAAATTGTTGATAAGCTATGAAGCTAATATAAATGCTCAAGATAATTCTGGAAAAACTCCAATATTTTATGCTATTGAGAATGCTGATTTAAAAATTACCAAGCTACTTTTGGCTAATGGAGCTAATATAACAAAAAGTCCTGAGCTATTGTATATTGCTGTTATTAAGGGATGCATAGAAATCGTTGAAGCTCTTTTGCAACATGATGCTGACGTTAATGCTTATGACGAATATGGAAGAACAGCATTGAATTATACTGCTTTAAATGAAAGTTTTTTTTATAAATTTCCTAACCCTTATAACATTAGGGGAGAAGATCCTTGTAATATTACTAGGGGAGAAATTGCTAAACTGCTTCTAAGTAAAGGTGCTAATGTAGAAGCTCAAACTAAAGATGGTTTAACAACACTTCATGCTGCTATTCACAACGGATATGCAGAAGTTGTTGAAGCTCTTTTGGAATATAATGCAAATGTTAACTCTGGAATAAATAGTTACGATACACCACTCCAGTATTCTGTTCGGAAAGGACATAAAGAAATTAGCAAAATGCTTTTGACTAAAGGAGCTAATGTAAATGCTAAGGAGGAGGATAGTATCACTGCACTACACATTGCAACTTGGAACGGTGATGAAGAACTTGTAAAAGTATTGCTAGAATTCGGTGCTGATATTAACTCACTAAGAGATCCAGATGGTAGAACAGCACTTCACATCGCCTCTGAAGAAGGAGATAAAGATGTTGTTGTAACTCTTCTGGAGAATGGCGCTGATATTAATATTACAAGTACAAATAATCATACAGCTCTTGATCTGACTATGCCTGGGATAAGGACGTTGTATGGCTCTGATGATGAGTATTACTATAATCCTGATCGTGCTGAAGTAACTGCTGAAGCTCTTAACCGCTACATAGTTAAAATGAAAACTGCAAATTTATATGTTAGCGAAAAAAATTTACTATCAGTATCAATGAGTAGCAGTGATGAAATAAGTGATTTTCAGGATGAATGTGAGAAAGAAATAGCAAGCATGAAGAGCGAGAAGATTAATAATCTCAACACATCATTTTATGATATCTTGGTAAAAGATACACGCTCATTAGCAATATATATGAGGAATGAAAATATAGTGCAGGTTTTAAAATCAGAAAAATACAAATATAAAACAAAATTTCCAATATACGCTAGTACGATAGAAAGTAATTTCAGAAAGGGTATGGAAAGAAAAGAATTACTTGAACAAGGCAATAAAATTTTCCATTTTCTCTTTAACAAATTTCCTGAGTTACCATATAACTGTACTGAAAAAATATTTAGTTACCTGAGTGACGAAGACATAAGAATTTTGATGGATGCTTGTAAACCACTTGGCATCTGTAATCCAGAAACTAATATAAACGATCTAGTGATTGGATGCTTTTATAATTCGGAACGGGCCGGCCCGGCACGGCAGCGGCGACGCCGACGCCGAAAAAAGCATTTATAATAGGCTTGTTTCCATTAAGAATAAATATAATGGATAGGGGTTTATAGTGATTAATTATATTATGGAGAAAATAACAAACAATTTTAATTATTAAAAGCGTTAAAGATTAATAATATTTTTAAAAGATAATTTTCGTAAAATGAAACCTTTAGTCACGTGACAGTGAACACCAATCAGAAAGCGTTACGTCACGCCGTGCGAAACTCCAATCTTGGCTTTGACGTTTCGAGTATCACTACCGGAAGCGCGTTCCAAACCTACACTCCGAGTGCAACCGAACGCAAGTTTTAGCCACTATTTCCGTATTTCTCCATTGTTTGGAACATATATAAATAACTGGTTTGGTGTTTTTATAGTCGTGCTATCACACTGGGGCACTATGCAGTACTTATAATATGAGAAATTCATTTTTAAACGATAAAAACTAGCTATAACGTACGAAGACACGATCGCTCTTTGGTTTGTTTCGCACGACGTGACGTCATTCAAGACGCCATGACAGTCTTGTGCGTTTTGGAACCAAATTAAAATTGGTTTTTTAAAACGCGAAATTTATAGTGTCCTACATCTTGGCATGGACCACTTTGAAAACCGCAATTCTGACTACATGGAAAATTTCTCCCCAATTAGTCCTACTTTTTCGGAATTAGTCCCAAAAAGGACTGAAAGATATAAGCGATTTAAATGGTCCATGCCAAAGCAAACCTTCATTTTGGCAGGGACAGGCTATATCTAGTGAACCTAAACACCTAGCCAGGATCTGATTATTCAAAAAAAATCTCCCTTTTTTATGGATCCCGCAATGCCTAGAATCAAAACGAAATGAAGCGCCGTTCAAAAAATATAAAGGAATGATTTGGTCCCTGCCAAAATCAACCTACATCTTGGCGAGGACTTTTGAACCAGGTCACCTAGAGAAAATCTGGTTATTGGAAACGATTCGTGTAAATTAGTCCCAATTAGTCCTAAAGCCACAAAATTAGTCCCCCTTTAGTTTAGGAGAAATTCCGTTTTTTGATATAAGTACAGTCATGTACAAAAGCGTACAGTAAAAATTAATTACATAAAACTATTCCGTTCCGTAATGCGCAGTGGTCATGCTAGGGGGGCAGCCCTTCCTCCCTCCAGTTAAACGTGATAAATCACTGGGTACCATATCACGTTTCGGTGGTCATGCTAGGCTAAGAGGGAGGGATTGTAACGGCGTTTTCCTACGAACAAACAATGACACGACACGATTGTCAACAGTGTTGCCAGAACGTACCAAAAAGTACAGTTGTCAGCACTATATACTGTCGTGCAGCTTGTGAATCATCTATCTGTGTCATCCATTTGAAGCAAAATGGACGAGACAGGTACCTAAATGTTGCGAAACATGTTGTCTAAATGGCTCTTAACCAAGCCATACCACACCCAAAAAAATAGTTCGTTTTTGTCATACATTACATGATGTGTTGCCGTTCTAGCGACATTGTAGCTGGATTAGCGGATTTTTTTAATATTTTTGTAATTTAGTCGCTAAAAAAGTATAACTTACCTAATATATTTTAATGTTTTTAAGCAAAATTGTGAACCTTTGTTAATTATGTAGGTACTATTTGCCTATAATTATTAATAAAGGAGTGCTTGATTTCATAAATTCGCTTTTATTTACACATTTTTTATCAAAACTATTTTAATATTCTAGTGACTTTTATCGATATTTTTAGTACCTACCTATTTTTTTCCAAATTTTTACACAAGTCAAAAGTTACTAGAAAAAATTACAGGCATGAAAGGCAGTGTTGCCATTTTGTTTATTCAAATTTAGCATTTTTTCATCCCATTTTACATGTATGTGAACTTGGCATTTTGCATTTTTTTTTTTTTTAAATTAGGTTTAATTTTCAACTTTCGTCTATGACAACATTTTACGGGAAAACGGCAACACTAAATTGGCACTTGGCAGGTGTTTGTTTTTTTCGTTATTTGGTAGGTTTATTTATTTTTATTTTAGAGTGGTTTTTTTCACTATGAGACTTCTACGGTGAAAAAAAAATCAGCTGTTCCATGCAAAAGCTTTTTAAGAATTTTTTTAAGTAAAATTAAATACATAATGATGGACAAATACATAAAAGTCCAATACCTTACTCTGTCAAAATTTAGATTTTTATTTTTTAATATTTCATTATTATTTTCTTGTCAAAATAGTACCAGAAACCGAGATTCATCAAAATCGGTCCACAAACAAAAAAGTTGGCCGCCATCTTGGATTTTTTAAATTGCGTTGCTGTTTTCTTGTCAAAATAGTACCAAAAACCGAGTTTCATCGAAATCGGCCCATAAACAAAAAGTTGGCCGCCATCTTGGATTTTTTATATTTTTTACATAGTGTTGCTGTTATCTTGTCAAAATAGTACCAAAAACCGAGTTTCATCGAAATCGGCCTACAAACCAAAAAGTTGGCCGCCATCTTGGATTTTCATATTTTTAACATTGCATTGCTGTATTCTTGTCAAAATAGTAGCAAAAACCGAGTTTCATCGAAATCGGCCTACAAACAAAAAAAAGTTTGCCGCCATCTTGGATTTTTTATATTTTTAACATTGCATTGCTGTATTTTTTGTCAAAATAGTAGCAAAAACCGAGTTTCATCGAAATCGGCCTACAAACAAAAAGTTGGCCGCCATCTTGAATTTTTTTATATTTTTAAAATTGCATTGTTGCTGTATTCTTGTCAAAATAGTAGCAAAAACCGAGTTTCATCGAAATCGGCCTACAAACAAAAAAGTTTGCCGCCATCTTGGATTTTTTATATTTTAACATTGCATTGCTGTATTCTTGTCAAAATAGTAGCAAAAACCGAGTTTCATCGAAATCGGCATACAAACAAAAAAGTTGGCCGCCATCTTGTATTTTTTTATTTTTTTAACATTGAGTTGTTATTTTCTTGTTAAACTAGAAAAAAAACACCTGTTCCATACATAAGTACAATGCGTAGGTAGGTACTCCATCGAAATGTATGAAACAGCTGATATTTTTTTTCGTTTTCAAAGTTGTACAGTTTGATGGTGTGATGAGAGGTTTTAAATTAATTACAAATAACCCTGTATAGGTACAAAGTTTCAAGTGAACCCATTGAAGGAAGAAAATCACTCTCTACTCCAAATATGAATAGTTTCGAAAGAAAAGCAATATAACTTTAAAATTCAACTTTATACATGACCATTTCATACTTCTTTTGAAATTATTTTGTACGCGACTGTACATGTTTTTGATATAGTCCAGGAGCCCGGGATCAAAATACCTCTAAGAAATCATTTTTATTTTATGACTTAAAAATTAAGGTTTTGAGTTTCGAAAATGCATAAAAGTTACGTATTACTTTACGTTATACTTTTGTTTTACATTATACGTTAATAACACTTCATTTATTTAACACAAACACGCAAAAATAAAACAAGATACAAACATCGTCACTAAATAGGAAGTCGGCTTCTGTACTATAAAAACCAAACTTTAATTCCGATTATCTCCTAAACTAAAGGGGGACTAATTTTGTGGCTTTAGGACTAATTGGGACTAATTTACACGAATCGTTTCCAATAATCAGATTTTCTCTAGGTGGCCTGGTTCAAAAGTCCTCGCCAAGATGTAGGTTGATTTTGGCAGGGACCAAATCATTCCTTTATATTTTTTGAACGGCGCTTCATTTCGTTTTGATTCTAGGCATTGCGGGATCCATAAAAAAGGGAGATTTTTTTTGAATAATCAGATCCTGGCTAGGTGTTTAGGTTCACTAGATGTCCTGTCCCTGCCAAAATGAAGGTTTGCTTTGGCATGGACCATTTAAATCGCTTATATCTTTCAGTCCTTTTTGGGACTAATTCCGAAAAAGTAGGTCTAGTTGGGACTAATTGGGGAGAAATTTTCCATGTAGTCAGAATTGCGGTTTTCAAAGTGGTCCATGCCAAGATGTAGGACACTTATAATGTAAACGCTCGATTAAAAATAAATAAACCTTTTTTTTTCGATAAAATGCCTAATAAGCTAAAGTATTAAGCAGTTATTGAAATTTTGTCAACTAGCCTATTGCTGCCGTGCCGTGCCGGGCCGGGCCGTTGGATGTTCAACATAGAACATGAGAATCGAAAATAAAAAAAAACATAAATATAATGTTGACCTTTCCGTTATTTGTGTAAATCCAGCATGGCAACTCTAAATTGGCTTCCTATAAATCGGACACTAGATTGGTATATTATGTAATCGCGGCTTTAATAGAACATTACTGACGCGGTCAATAATGACTGCATTGCTAGCAGCGCGATGATGATGGCCGATAGTAGCTTTGATGGCTTTGAGTAGCCCGCTTCACTTCACTTGTTACAAGGCAAAAAGCAATAAAACAAACTTAATTTTACATTGTTTATTATATAAAAATAATTATTGATTACATAAGTTTTTACTAATACATTATTCGTTATGTATAGGTATTTTTAATTCGCCGAGCGTCATTGGTGTAGTTTAGAACAAGACAGAAGTTAAACTATTTTGTAGCTTTGGCACCAATTTAATGTCTATAATTTTAAGAATTATAATTCTACTATTTCTACAATGTTTAGTCTTCGAAGCTTCATGAGCCAAGGTATAATATAGGTAATAATTTTAAAAATAAAACTTAATCTTTATAAAATAAATGCTATTATAAATTTACTTTGAAAAAGCACTCCTTCACGAAATACCTACTCACTCTCACTCATTTGGTGAAAAAGAATCAATAATGGGGTTGGTAAACTTTTCCAAAACTGTTGTGAATTATATATTTTCTAGTAGCTTTTGGCTTTGGAGTCAGGAATAACAAATTGCGGAATTTTTATAATGCTTCATTTTAATTTAAATATTAATTTACAGCATAGTACAATAAATCACTATTACGGCTGTATGCGTAGGTTATGCCTGTGCTCCAAAGACTTTCTATGTTGTTGCTCAAAACAAAAAAAACAAAGGTATGATTACTCTTTGTCACTGTCTGTCAAATCTGTCAATCAGTTTTTTAAATCAGTAAATGCAAAGGAACTTCGTGTTCAGCCGTATGTTTGATATTTTATCGCGATAATAATATAAAAAAATATATTTAGTTAACAAGGTAAAATAAAAAAATCATAATATTATTTTCTTTATTCTTCAAACTTGTGCTATCAAAAAAATATATAAAAATCTCTTCGAAAAAGTTTACCAACCCCATTATTTAAGAGCGTTTATGCGCTACACTAGCGCCGCCAATGGAAAACAAATCATAGTGCTTAACCCGGCGAGCATGTGGTGAAAAAAGTTACACCTAGCATGTGGTGGGGTTTGCCAAACCCCAACATATAATTACCTATAAATGCCAATTTATTAAACCAAGACTTAAGAATTTATTCGTATTTTGAAATATGGTTTATATTTAGTGTATAAAATAAAAAACAGTGTATATTTATATACTTTTATTGTATTATTTATCAGAAATACTAAAATATAACATTTACAAAAAAACAAAAAAAGGAACTTCTGAAAAAGGAACTAAAATCAACTAATTCTTTAATAAAAATATAAAATCAACTTTAAAAACTTAAAGAATATAAGATTCTCAATAACATATTTTTTTTAAAGAATTAGTTGATTTTAGTTTTAGTATTTTTGATAAATAATACAATAAAAGTATATAAATATACACTGTTTTTTATTTTATACACTAAATATAAACCATATTTCAAAATACAAATAAATTCTTAAGTATTGGTTTAATAAATTGGCATTTATAGGTAGATATATGTTAAAACTAACACGGAGCATGTGGCGGGGTATGACGCACCCCACGAACGTTTACACGCGTGTAGCTCCTGCGCCGGTTGACGCGACACTGCGGTCACGCCACTCTCCCCCCGCGGAGTACATTGGCTCCAGCTACTCGAAGCAACAAACCAATTGAGGGGCAAATTTGAAAAATACACGACTTCGCGCAAAGCATGGGCATGTCACACCCCACACTCGCCGGGTTAAATAAAGACGAAATTGTGAATTGTGTTCTTCTAGTGTACTCCGTATAAGATTTGTGGTTCTTTTTATCGCTTAAACTATATTATCTAGTCTGTCGTTTAGTTTAATGGAGTTTTATTGCTTAAAAGTGACCTTTTAGCAATAAACTAAACGACAGGTTATAAAATATTGTTTAAACGATAAAAAGTACAACAAAGCTTATTCGGAGTACACTAGAAGAACACAATTCATAATTTCGTCTTTATTTAACACTACGATTTTTTTCCATTGGCGGCGCTAGTGTAGCACAGTAATTTTCCGACAGCTTACTTCCGCAAAGAAAAATATTGCTTATGTTAAAGAAATAGAGAACATTTTAGGAATCTTTAGTCTGTACCCTTAGCACGAACAGCTATCGAAAACAATTACGCACGTAAAATCATTCGATAGTGCAATATAGTATGGACAATTTGTACAACGCCATCTACCGCCGAATAGCGAAACTAAAATTTCCATAGATAATTCTCTATCGAGTAATTTTACGCACGTTTTTTTTCTCGATAGCTGTTCGTGCTAAGGGTACTGGTCAACGAAAGATGAGGCTGAAATGGTGGCGCCACTTTCCCTGTTAAATTAATAAGTTATTAGAAACTGACCCCTAAAATAAGGCGCAAAATTAGTTCCTTTTCCAACCGAGTCTCATCTTTCGTTGACGAGATAACTAGAGACACAGTTGCAATACTTACCTTCGCAAAATAAATTGTAATAGGCTAGATTTTATAAAGCGAGTCCTTTTATTCATTTATTAGCATCCATGACTCTTTATTTACTCTGCGAACAATCCTGGTATAATCCGCGCGCGATGAGAATGGGATGGAACCTTCTCCAACTGAGACGCGCACGGTACGCCGCCCGACCAGCCATAGGGATATTCTAAAACACGGTCTCACGCATCCGAGGTGAGGGAACTTTTGCTGCAGCAACTTCTAAGATAATCAATAAATTAAAATTAACTTATTAGTCAATTTTCCAATTTACTTTGACAAGGTTTCATCCCATTCTCATTGCGCGCGGATTATATTAATCAACATTGTTACTGCATTAAAATAAATAACCAGCTCTCCACTTCATACTAAACTAACCACCACAAACATGGGTATTGTTGATAGGTTTTTTAACTAATACTTTGCAGTATTAATACTTCAGACTAATAAATGCACCAATATTGGAATATTGAAATATCTACTCTCGAATGATAACACATTTAAGTACCTACTTATTCTAAATGATTCATTGCAATCATAATCATTCTCAGACTTCCAATTTTTCACACCTTTACGTACAAAAGAAAGATCTAAAGAAAGTTGAAAAATAATACAAGAAAATGTAGTACAAATGGAATACATAAAATCAGTCAATTTGTTTATAAGGTGGAACCAAATTATTAAACTGTTTATAGTTCTCCAAGGAACATCGAAAAAAAAATATTTTTTCGCCTTTCCATAGTAAGTCGGTCAGCTGACCAATACTTTTTGTATGGGAGTATGATTTGTTTGTTTTCGACCTATGTTCATTGGAGAAAGTTATTCAGTTTAAGCACCACTATCGCCTGTATCAGTATTGTTAGATAATTTGGTTTCACATTAAGTCGGGTCTCCTGCGCTTAATTTTCAACATGTTTTGTGTTTTGCTAAACAAAACTCATAGGCCACGCCCCTAACATGTTAGCAAAACACGGAGGAGACGCGGCTTTTTGTGTTTTTGCTAAACAAAACTCATAGGCCACGCCCCTCAAAACATTGTTTGATGTTTGAAAACACAAAACATGTTGAAAATTAAGCGCAGGAGACCCGGCTTTATACAACATGTAACAGAATTAATGGCTAAACCAGAATATGCTAGACAGGGTTATCAACCTGAACATCTTTTACTAATCGCGAAAAAAAACAGCTTCATTCATAACCACATTTTTGTTTAAAATTTTTGTATGAAACAGTTGTTTTTTTTCGCAATTTCGGAGTTAGTCCCACAGTAAAAGTTGGTCACTTTGATACCCCTATCTACCATAATATTCTGGTTTAGCCATCAATGTTGGCCGGTATACATTTTGATTAGTGTTTAGTGCGAGCGGCTCGTTTAGTGTTTAGCAAAAAAACACGTTCGGACAGTCTCTGATTAGTGTTAAGTGTTTAGTGCTTAGCGAAGTACAGTGTTTAGAGCGCGTTCCATTTTTTCTGCGAGTAGCTCCTCCCGCGCGTCCCGCCCTATCGCACTATCGCACTAAACACGTCTGGACAGGATTGTTAAGTGTTTAGTTTATACGTCTTATTTTTTTTTACAATTAACTAAACAGTATGGGACATCACCTACTAATCACTACACTTAACACTAAGCACTTAACTAATCAAAGTGTAAACCAGTCTACACAAAATACAATACAATGTTATATTATAGGCATTGCGTACGAACAAACATTATTTTTGTCAAAATTATAACAGACATAAGTGCAAATACTAAAATTGTGATATGACTCAAAATGATATGTTGTAAAAATTCGTAACATAAAATTGTGCGTTTATAACTTGTGATAAATATTACAGAATATAGTCCGTACGCTTAGGAGCCCGCGTCGAAGCCAAATAATATTAATATTCGTGAGAAATGGCACGAGACACAAATCAGATCAAATAATAAATAGGCCATATTAGGCAACTCGTACTTCGTATTTAATTTACATAATTATGCTTTATGCAAAACCGTATGAAAATCCAAAGTACAAGTGAAGTTGGCAAAGGGTTAAATATATATTGGATCTCCTTTTCCATAGCTATACCTCTCTTCACCACTTAAAAACTTTGTTAGCTGAAGTTCTTTCGTGATAGGAAAATCTGTTTTTCAATTAAGATCTTTTTTTATATCATTTCATTTTAGAGTGAGAATAATACCGCTCAGCGACACCTGCCAAAGAGTGCAAGCGAGGCAAAGTGGTTTTCTCGCTCTAGTAGATTTTCTGAGTTCAGAGATAGAGCTACAGAATTATAAGGTGCAAAGCAGGCCAATGTAATCCAATTTTATTTAGTTTCACCTGCTTATAAATAGTTTGTTTGCGGAGAGTTGATGAAACGCCGCTGATAAAACTATTTAGTAATCTGTGCCCGTGGTCCGGGACTTGCGCTTGCCAATTTTTTTTACAATAAAAAAGTATATTTAGGTCTGGGAAGGAAAATAAACAGTAAGTATTTTAGAAAATGTACAGCGAGGTAATTATGTAACTTTGTTGCAATCAACTCTGACAGAAATCGCAGTTACATCGCTGCTTAGTAAGAAACAATGTGACTGAGCAATGCAACTGCGCTTTCAATCGAGAATTGTTAGCAACAGACTTACGTAATCAACGAGCATGTATTTCCTCCTACAGTAGTAACAGTAAATTCAACAGTAAAGAGTATAATTTGGTGAAAAACAGTATAATACTGATTTTAACGATATGGTTGGCAACCCTAGCAGCGTGTGCGCACAGCGATAAGCGACACGCCCGTCATACAGATGGCGGGCGATCATTGACATCTGTATTCCAGAACAATTTATTGCTTAAGTGATTGCACTGCGTTGAAATAGAGCTCTGTGCTAGGTTCGTTTGTTTTACGTATTACGTGTTAATGCTAGATGAGTTGCCGTGCGACCATATTGTATTTTTTGTGAATACAGATGCAAGAGACAGTAGCTATACCTCCGAGACGTTTTCATAATATTTATCAACTCTCGGCAAACGTACCGAATTATACGGAACAAGTATAATCATAAGTTATGATTATATATGATTCATATCATAACATAACGCCATAATACATTAATATTTTAAGCGATCAAGAAAATGTTTACAAGAATAAAAAAAATAAGATTCTTCACAAGTAAATATTTTTCTGACGATCACCACCATTATGATTATCATAACAATATTGCATTTCCTTATTACTAATTATAGAGAGATGTGTTTAAAATGTATATTCGATAACATTTATCTGAGATATATCTACCTAAACAGTAAGCGCAATTACATAGAAATAAATGAGTAAAAATAATACTTGAATAAATGATTTTATAAACAAAATTACTGAAGTCACACCAATCACACTGATCAAGATAATATCTAAAATTTCATCTCTTGTCAAACTTTTTGATTGCTCTGAATATAGCTGTGAAAGTTTTGATTTGCAACAATGACAGATAAGTGTATGTGTAACGATTTACGACTCACCCACTTTAAGAAAAGTAGCAATGTATCACGTCCATCTGTCAAATCAGAGCGATCACGATAGCAATGTAAGTTTAGCCGATGGAGCCCCAGGTAATGGCCATATTCAGAGCAACCACGAAAATTAACGCAAGTGGTAATAAACCGTTTTCATTATCAATATGTCCGCTATCATTATAATTTATAACAGTTAAAGGTTTAATCTCAATACTATTTAAATCTACTCAGACCGAAAGATAGGAAAAAGTTAATTTCTTCAAGTGCAATCAGCAAAAGATGCGAGGGCTCTCACAGACTAGGAAATTGTATATAATGTAGATTTGGATTAACTCTTTTATATGAGTCACCTAATTATCACTGATTTTAAAAAAAGAACTACGAGGAATAATGTCTCATGTGTTTAATGTAAATATAATAACTCGTTAAGCCAACTCAAAAATCTTTAGTATATTTTACTGAATCTGTTAACGGATGGTTCCAAAAAACCAGTCTGGCAGAGCCGCCATATCTCATAATATTTTAAGGACGAATTTAGTCGATATCTGATGATCGTACATTTCGTCATTTGGACGTTAGTTTCGTTCACATGCACCACACGTTCAACAGAGTAGGTAATTACGTCGAACGTCGTATATAGAAGTGCATGATCGTCTATTATAGACTCTATTCTATAGTTAGTTGGAAGTAACACAGTATGGTATGACGCGCAGTATCGAGTTGACGACGTCGCAGGCGACTGGCATCTGGACAGTCGTTTTTAACTGGAAAAAAATGTAGCATTTTATTTGTGAATGTCATATTGGCGGGATACCGCCTGGTTTTTGAAATATTTCATGGCTAGCATATAGTGCCATTTTGGTGCCATTTGGTGCCTATGTTAAAAAAATTGTGCCATTAATAGTTTCAAAGATATTCAGCATAGCTGGTTGTCCCGCCATCTTGATATCAAAATGGCGGGATAACCACTGGCAATCGATAATCAGTTGTCTTGGCGGTTTAACAAACACATACGATTTTAGTGCGTTTAAATCGTTATAATTTATTTTTGATTTGTAATTATGAAATAAAACGGTTTTATGATTTAGCTTCGGAAACTCCTGCATAAGAGAACATAGCAATGTGCTGGTTATATATTTTATTGCTCTTATAGTTTATCAAGGAGTTAGGTCGTACTGGTCAAAGATAATATAATCACTACGTTTTAGTGCTGGTTTGTTTCCGTACGTAAGCACTTACATGTTAATAATAATACAGTTAGGTTTTTATACCCTAAAATCAATTCATTACTAGACTTTTATAATTGAATCTGCAATTTTGATATGCAAAGCTATTATAGTGAAATTACATGTCATGCTCCCTAGTAAACCCACTATCGAATTTTCTCTTTATAAATACAAGGTGAAATTGTTCAGAATGAGTACCGAATTAGTACATACTAAAAAAATGCACACCGATAGTTAAAATGCCCCTAGCAACCCCAAATTAAATTTCACGGAACATCTGTGGAAACCTACTTAAAATAGTTGTACACCACAAACTGATTATATTATCTTTGACCAGTACGACCTAACTCCTTGATAAACTATAAGAGCAATAAAATATATAACCAGCACATTGCTATGTTCTCTTATGCAGGAGTTTCCGAAGCTTAATCATAAAACCGTTTTATTTCATAATTACAAATCAAAAATAAATTATAATGATTTAAACGTGAAGGCACTAAAACGCACTTAAATCGTATGTGTTTGTTAAACCGCCAAGACAACTGATTATCGATTGCCAGTGGTTATCCCGCCATTTTGATATCAAGATGGCGGGACAACCAGCTATGCTGAATATCTTTGAAACTATTAATGGCACAATTTTTTTAACATAGGCACCAAATGGCACCAAAATGGCACTATATGCTAGCCATGAAATATTTCAAAAACCAGGCGGTATCCCGCCATTATGACATTCACTTTTATTTAACTTTTCACAAAGCTGGTGTTTCTTATTTTGATCACGTAGGGAAACACAAAGCATGGCTCTCTTGTTTCTCCATTGCCCGTTGGGTGAGCCTTCTTATGAGATATACCGGGTGTTAGTAGCACTCTAGCAAAAATTTTTAGGGCATAATCGACTCATGATTCTGAGTCTATCTGAAAAGGAATTTTCCGTCGCAAAAATCATGAAAAAGTGAGTGGCTTTTGTAATTTTTTCTATCACACAGAGTCTGTATTAATTGCATAGAACCTAAATTTACAAAAAAATAATTAAAATATCGAAATTTTATAAACCCGCAATGTACATTAACAGCTGTTTGCTATCGTTCGTTAGGGTCGCTGACCTGAGGGCCTAGCCAAAGTAACATTCGCTAATCTTCGTTATCGCTACGCTTTCGAAACATGTATGGGATTGACATAAGGTTTCGTTAACAATCGAATTTTAAAACGTCAAATCCATACATGTTTCGAAGCGAAGCGATAGCGAAAATTTGCAAATGTTACTTTGGCTAGGGGGGCTTGAGCCCAATCGCGGTAATTTTGAACGATAAAACCAAAAACGTTACGTTGTCATTTAGGTTATATTTACCTAAAAATCTTTGGTTTATCTTCATAAATTTTCACTTAAATTGTCCCAGATTGTAATCCTAGACTCCTTAGGCAGAGTATTCAACAATTTTAACAAAATAAAGAGAGTATTTTTCTGTAAACGAAACTGAAATGGTAACGATTTAGCTTTGGTTTTATCGTTGAAACTTAGCGCGATTAGGCCCCTGACACTGCTCGGTCGCATCTCTCAAACTCAACTATTTGCGACAAGTGGAATAGAGAAAGTTTCTTAACTCTAAGGGTAGAATCATCTAGTGGTATATACCTGTGCGTCACGTAGCCCCTATGCGGTGCTAGTAGCGCCGGCCGCCTGCAGCTGCATCTGCCGCTGCATCTGCTCCAGCATCTCCTGCATGCGACGGAGTTCCGCCTCCTACGAAAATGACGCAACAACTTAACTATCTTGAATTGAAACACTTATAACGGGTGTAACAAGACACTCAACGAAGCCGAAGTCCACGCATTCCGCCCATCATCGGGATCATTTTTGTCTTTTAGACTATATCTGGGAAACCAATAGCTACGAAGTTATTGAACGTCAAAGTCAAAAAAAATTTTTTTTTATGAAATCTTATTTTATTCGTTATTTCCTAATTTTTGTCTACAGAAACATTATCAAAATTTTATGTATTTCGTAACAAACAATGACTTCAAAACGTCATCACTCAATGTATTTCATGAGCACTCACATAAACGTTGCCTTTCAACTCGGCCGCACGCAGCTGTGTAGCATTCACTCGCAGGCGCGGTCATTTGTACTCGCTACATTGCGTGGAAATGTATGCAATGCTTTTTTAACACCAAAAATTATAATCGTTTCCCAGAAATAATTTTGAACAGAAATGGTCCTGATGATGGGCAGAATACGTAGACCTCGGCTTCGTTGAGGGCCTTGTTACACCCTGTATAGATTGTCGGGACGGAAGATGTCTCCAATGAAGTTGATGCCTATTGAGATCGACTTGAAGCATTTTCATTTTAGATATTCTGAACCGGAGTGCCAAGGCATGTTTACCGGACCGCACACGCAAAAATGTACGAAAACTTAGTTGTAATCTAAGACAGCCACCCACTACTAACCCGTGCGCGTTCCTTCCTGCTAATGTGCGGCCAAAGTCCGCTTGAAAAATAATCTACTGTGCTCGATGCAATAATCTACTATTATAAAATTTGCTGTGGTGTAATTTTTAAAACTTATTTTTTCGATTATCAATAAACACATAGTTGTTGACTATAATGAGTAGGTTACCTTTTCGCGCAGTGCCCGCTCGCGCTCGGTGGGGTCCTCGGCGGAGCCGTTGCTCAGTCCGTTGGTGTCCGCCTCACTCAAACCACTCTCCGTAGACCTGACACAGTATCAGGTAAGTGTTATTTAACTTAGTGATGCGCGATTATTAATTGACTACTTATTACTAATTTCAATAATCGAATAAGTATTACTAATTAGTAGTCCTTTTGAAAAGTGGCTCTACGCAAAACTATGCCTTAATGTACAAGCATAAAGTTCATTATCGCTTGAAGGTTGCGAAAGTTACTAATCCAAATGAGTAACTCATTATTAGAATAGAATAGAATAGAATAGAATTCATTTATTCATAAACATAGGTACATTAATGATGTTAATACTTATACATTAAACAATGTTTATAGTGCTATCTATGTTTCACCATTTTCGGTATATGAAGTATAAAACAGATTACAATTCTATTATTATTAAGAAATTATACAAATTAAATATTAAAAAGCCGGACCAACTGAGTACCTAAGTAAATGATTATTTATAAATTAAAATCCAAAAATTAATTATTGAAATTATTGATTATCATGTCAATATCATTATTAAAATTATCATTATAAAAATCCCTAATGTCATAATAGCATTTGTCAATTAATAGTTTGGTCAACACAGTTTTAAACTTAGTATTGTTCAAGTTTGTCACATTATCCGGCAACTTATTATATAAACGTGGAGCCATCATGACTACACTCTTATTCATCATTGCTGTTTTACACTGCAGGGTACGAACATAGGGTTTTCTAGGGCGAAGGCGAGAATCTTTTGCAGATTTTACCACCTCAAACAAATCAGGATTACATTTGACAAACACACAGCATTCGAGAACATAGAGGCTGGGAAAAGTTAACAATCCTAAAGACTTGAAATAAGGTTGGCAGCTTTCTATAAGGTTTTAGTCCACAAATTGCTCGAACGCATTTCTTTTGAGCCTTAAATATAATTTCTCTGTAAGAAGAATTTCCCCAAAAAATAATCCCAAATCGTAATGTAGCAACAACAAAGCCGTGATATGCCATCAGCAATGTTTTTTGATCCACAGATCTAGACAACATGTACAGTGCATATGAGTACTTATATAATTTTTTACAAACCTCTATAGAATGGGACTCCCATGTCATATTACTATCAATGTGAACTCCTAAGAACCTACCTTATTATCGCTGATAATGAAAGAAAGTTGTAAGTTTATACAAAAATCCAAATTAAAAAGGCAGTTTCCTCCTTTTACACTAACGTACCGCAGTATTGCCGTAGCTCTAGTATCAAATCAATAAAAGAAAATTACACTACTAATTAAGTAATTAATACAATAGGGATGTTGACTATTTTTTTTATTTTATGTTACATAAATTACCTCTCAAAAAAAGAAACATTGGTAAAAGAATTAATTCGCTAGCATGAAAACTGCCCGAGATATCACAGTGTGAAATGCGCACAAATGGACTCGATCAAAAACGCTCCATACTAATGGCTTGCACGCTATGACGTCACGCCGTGCTAGTTTGTATGCAACGCATAGGAAATTTGTTCAGCAGCTATATTAAATAATGTGTTTATCAAAATGGTTTCTTCGACAAATTTGCTATACATTTTACGGACTAAATAAAGGTATCATTTATTTTAATAAATTTTATACTTTTTAAATGGACTTGTCCACCCAACTTTGAAGGGTCATAAAACCAAGAGGTATACAAGCTACTCTAAAAGTTTCATTTGTTTACGATTTTTATTAGTATTTCGTTATTTTATTCATTAGTCAACATCCCTATTGTTAGGTCATTCGAATTATTCGAATGATTGAGGTAATCGAATAATAATCAAATGATATTCATAATCGCGCATCGCTTTAACTAGCTTTTGCCCGCAACTTCGTTCGCGTGGAAATTTTTAGAAAATCTTAAGAATTCTTAAAATTTAAACTTTCATCACACAAAAAGTACTTTTCCCGAGGGATGAAGAAATAACTGACCACGCAGTCGAAGTCAAGGGCGGCCGCTAGTATCATAATACTAGCTTCCGCCCGCGACTTCGTCCGCGTGCATATTAGAGAAAATCCTTAAGGAACCTTCAACCAGAATCCGACCAGCCGTTTTGACGCGATTAAGCGGGTCCCCCCCTCACCAAGCGCGCGAGGCGAGGCTGCTCGCTTGGTGGGCACCCGCCTAATCGCTTCAAAACGGCTGGATGGCTCCTGGTTGAAGGTGCCCTAAGGATTTCCTCTAATATGCAGTCACCAATCAGTTTCTTCTTTTATATATTTAGATATTTAATTCGGCAGAATTAAATTTCTTGAAGGAACCACGAGGAAAAAATACGCGCATAATATAACATAATAATAATAAAAAAATACATTTATACAAAAATAATAAGATCACACTTCGATAAAAGACAACACATAAGTTATATTTTCCAACTTACGTATGTCGCTTGGGCACCTGCCCGCTGCGCGCGAGTCGCTCCGAGCGGTAGTTCTCGTAGTGCACCTCCTGCGTCACCTCCTGCAGGTCTTGCATGTGCGTGCTAACAAAGACAATGTACAACAGGTTTAATATACTAGCATGCGTCATAATAATTTAAGAATATAACCTCCCTTATTCATAAAGTTTAAGCGAATTCAATAATCACTGCGCGCTGCGCGGAACTAGCTTGCCGCGCCGCCTTCCTCGCTGGCTGTAGCCGGGCCGTAAAACTTTATGTGAAACGAATAAGTTAAGTGTATACCGGGTGTAACAAGACCCTCAACAAAGCCGAGGTCTACGTATTCTGCCCATCATCACATCAGGACCATTTCTGTTCACAATTATTGCTGGGGAACGATTTTAATTTTAACTTTTGGTGTTAAAAAAGCATACCATACATTACTACGCAATGTAATGCGTACAACAGACCGCGCCTGCGAGTGTATGCTACACAGCTGCGTGCGGCCGAGTTGAAAGGCAGCGTTTGTGTGCGTGCTCATGAGATACATTGAGTGATGATGTTTTGAAGCCATAGTTTGTTACGAAATACATGAAATGTTGATAATGTTTCTTTGTATAAAAATTGGAAATTACGAATAAAATAAGATTTCATAAAAAATAAATTTAACTTTTTTACTTAGACCTTCAATAACTTCGTAGCTATTGGTTTCCCAGGCATAGTCTAAAAGACAAAAATGATCCTGGTGATGGGCGGAATGCGTGGACTTCGGCTTCGTTGAGGGTCTTTTTGCATCTGTTATATTTAATAAGGAGATTATTATTCAAGGGGTTCCACGGGTAAAAATATTTGTTTGTGGTACCCCAAGGAGAACTCCACACTTCACTTCACTAGTAACTCACATGAGCATAGTCCTCAGCTTGATGAAGTCGCAGTGCTCGGGGTTCTCCACCTCCACGACCCCCCAGGGGTACAGGCGGCCGCGCACGCGCCGCCCGCGCACCTCCAGCTGCTGCCCCGCGCCGCACACCGCGAAAGGGACTGCTTCTTTTAGTTGACGCACCTGTGTACAGTACAATTATTATTTTTATCTACACCATGGGGTCTTACTGGGAACATCAGATGTGGCTTAGTTATCAAGTACCACCATCTAGTGAGGTAAATTTAAACTAATGTTGGAATTAGTTTAAATTTACCTAACTAGATGGCGGTACTTGCTTCGTTTTGTTTTTGTAATATTAAAATACAGATAAAGTTATGAAACTTTTAATTTGTTTCTTAAAAACAATCACCAAATGCAAAATTGTAGTGAAACAGTAAAATAAAGGGTTTTTTAAACATATTTCAATAAAAATTGAGTGACACCTATCGGCAATAATTTGTACTAAGATTGTTTTGCTTTTTGTATTTCAAAGTTTTTGACGTTTCTTTGAAAATTTGGTAAAGGCATGCTGCGACGATAGCGGCGCCATCTAGTATTCTATAAGAAAAACATTTTAAATCGCCCCGTAAGTCACCTTAAGGTGCGTTCCCACCGGTGCGTCTGGAGATGCACGAGAGCGCACCAGACAAGACGACACACCGTGGGAAACGACGCGTTCGCCGCGGTGCGTTCGTAGTTTGTTCCTGTGCGCCCGTGTTCGTCCTCGCGCGGTTCGTTGCGGTGCGTGGTGCGCTACCACGCACCGCACAGGTGGGAACGCACCTTTAGACGGGCCATTTCTTTAGTATGGGATGAGGTATCTGTACTAGTATAGTATTATATTATTACCCATGATTTAAATCCTCTGTAAAGGGTTCTGAATCGGTTAGCTTACTGCCAAAGTTCAATATCCGAGCGAGAGGATGTCGCGCTGCTCCCCACGCCCACGCGCGACGAGTTACATAATGAAATTCAGTACATTATAACACTCTTTTGGATGATAAAATGACGAGGAGGGGGAGGAAAGTTAAAGTAAAAGTCAAATTCAAGGACAAGGTCAAAGTCAAAACCCTTTGTAGAGGATACATATCATGGGTGTAGATGTAGATAAATATTACGGGTGTTTTTAATCCATATGAATTGAAAAAAAAAAATAGTTTCTCAAATAAAAATAAATATAAAAAAATGGATGAAGATAAAGTCTTGCATGCAACTATATAATTTGATATTATAGTACAGTTGCATAAATAACGATTTATCCACAACGGGATAATTTACCCCCTAAACGGTCAAGCATTTCTTGTCAAGCACGTACACGTAATTACCACGACCACTACCATTTGGGGGCGTGGCCTACTTGTGGCAGCGGGTAGATCTTAATGCCCTCCTTCTCGATTCCTATCCACTAAATCCCCAACCCAACACATGTCCACAATAAGAGGCCATGTGAAACCAACCAAGGCATCATGAGCCAACTACAACAAACCCACCTGCTCCTTATAATCCTCATCCTCATCGCTGTCGCAATCGGGCAGCGGGTAGATCTTGATGCCTTCCTTCTCGATCTCCTCCATGACCCGCGACTTGAGCCGCTGCACCTCCTTCTTGGTGAGGCAGTCGGCCTTCGCGATCACCGGCACTATGTTCACTTTGTTGTGCAGCTGCTTCATGAACTCGATGTCTAGGGGTTTCAACCTAAAATGTTTATGTAGATTATAATGCTGCGCGCTAACAACCGAAAATCTATGTCCAATGTATATGTCGGTATAGGTGCCGACACGGATCTTGAGCGTTGAGAGAAATAATGAAATAAATAAAAAATCGGAACGCATATTACGACCGATAAAAGTGGGTCCTTTTATTCCATAGCAGGTAGGTCGCGAATTCATACGCATGAGTTTGTTTCAGGTCCCATACAAAATTTCTTCTCCAATTACACCTCCTTCAATTTAGGTTTTAGCGACAAACAATAGTCATGTCTTTGCCCCTAGGTCCAATCTATTATTATACCAAGATTCGTCAAAATTGGTTCACATACAGATTGTAATGTCTGTGCGTTCAACACAAACGATAAAAGTCGGTGTTATAAATAAATAGACCAATTCCATAATTGGCCGACAAAAAGTTGTTCGTGAAGTCTACCTACATGACCAATCGACGATCCGTTTAGACAAAATAATAAATCATTTATACAAAAGCATTCTTTAATAAGCCAATAATACGGTTTAAAGTCTCGCGCCGGTGCGATTAACAAAATTACCCATGTCCAAAAGGCGATATGAAGTAGAAGCAGCAATGTATGCGGTTGTCGACGATGTTGCGCCGGTTCAGCCCGCTCTCGTCGCGCAAGAATCGCTCGAACTGCTCGTCTATGTATTGGATGATTGACTGGAAACAAGCGGGTAATTGTTAACAGATTACGATTAATTGATACTTACCTAACTGTTAGTTTAGTTACCTTCCTGATTGATTACTGGTGAATGTTATTTTGCAAACAGTCATTTTAACTGTTTTTGTTAGTTTTTTATTTAGAAAACAGTGTTTGTAAGCTTTCCTGTATTTTTAAACAAAAGTGTAATTCCAAGATAATTTTAAAACCAGTTACAGTCTATAATCTTAAAAAAAAATGACGAAAAATTTACTGTAACTACAATTCATTTAATTAAATAAAACCGCAATGACGACATCCATATCGATTTTTAGGTTTATTTACCCCATTTCACCCCCTTAAGCGTTGCCCTCAATGACGACATCCATATTGATTTTTAGGTCTTATATTTACCCCATTTCACCTTGTTTAGGGTTGCTTACTGTAATGTATTTGATTTTTTGTATGTGATTTCGAAGTACCTGACGTAATTGTGTATCTGCTGATGAATGGTTATTTTTGTTGCGTGATGCGCGGTATGTGATTTCTCTTTCACAATCACACTGTTGTATATCTTATAACTTTCAGATAAGCTCTATTTTATCAAAAAGGTAATAAAATGTATACTTATTCCAAAGGTGATTTTAAAAACTATTCATGGCCGCTGAAAAAGCCATGTGAAATTATAACAGGATAATTCTACACCATTTTCAACAAAAGATTGGTGGATTTTCTAGAAGATCATAACTTGATACCCGCTAGTCAATTTGGCTTCAGAAGTAAAAAATCAACTGAAGATGCGGTTTTGTCATTGAGTAAAGTTGTGTCCGAATCTCTTGACCATGGTGAAAATTGTATCGGAGTCTTCATCGACTTAACCAAGGCCTTTGACACAGTTTCCATACCAATCCTTTTGCGGAAACTGGAGTGTTTGGGTATCAGAGGGATATGCAATGATTGGCTTAAAAGTTACCTCTCCGAGAGAAAACAGTGTGTTCGTGTTGGCCTGGACTTAGGCAGCCATTTACCGGTAGAATTTGGGGTGCCGCAGGGCAGTATACTTGTTTCTGGTATACATGAGCGACATAGTACAAGTCCCGTTAGAGAGAGCAGAAATTATTTGCTATGCCGACGACACGGTTATACTCTTCCACGGTTCGTCTTGGAAAGATACCTACGAAGCTGCAGAAAATGGTATGCGATCCATTTCTGAGTGGACGCATCACAACTTACTCACTATTAATCTAGATAAGACCAAGTACATTGCTTTCCATAAAACACTTGCCACAGAGCCTCCCCCAACCCAAAATCTAAAAATTCATAAATGCACCAGCATAACAGCCACCTGTGACTGCTACTCCATAGAACGTACCACCAATCTGAAATACTTGGGTGTCACGGTGGATGAAAATTTGTCCCATACGTTCCAGGTTAATAGCTTATCAGCTCGCACTCGTAAAATAATCTTTATAATGAAACGTTTAAGTCACTCGGCCACCAGGGATACTCTTCTTCTGGTATACAAAGCTCTCTGCGAATCAATTCTTACATATTGTATCAGGTTCTGGGGAGGAGCAGCGAAATCTACCTTAATCCAACTCGAAAGGGCCCAAAGGAGAGTTTTAAAGGTAATGCTGCGTAAACCATTTAGATTTAGGACCAACTTGCTTTATAACCAACTTTTAAACTAAAATAAAATAAAATAAAAAATAAAATAAGGAATCAAATGTGTTACGAGTGAGACAGCTATATGTGTTAAGAGCCGTGGTCGCCATCCATACCTATTCTCTTGCTTCCCCCACCGAGCATGTTGGATCGCTCGACGTGTTTATAGAATACCTACGCCTCCTGTACACACTACCTTTGCAAAGCGCCAGCCATTCTCTCTTTTGCCACGAGTCTACAACACTATATGCCGCAATGTGAACATCAAGAACCTAACTGTTCGAGGTGCGAGACGGGAGACTGAATCCTGGCTGAAGAGCTTGAGTTATGAGAAGACAGAAAACCTTATAGTTTAAAATAGACCCTACGCACTTACACACACGCACATACACTCACACATACGTCCACACATTCACTCACGCACTTTATCAGAAAAATGTTTTAACTTTAACTATACTCTTTTTATTTTCTGTATTTGAATATAATTATAACGGATATGAATTGTAATAATTAGCTAGTAGGTATCTTAAATAGCGTCTACCTTGTAAACAGTATGTTCACTAATAAATGATTGTTGTTAACTCGATTCTGGCTGCTGCGATACAAGCTCGTCTTAGTGCAGAGGCCGCTAAAATTAAGGATGAACGAACTATTGTAAATCTGGTATAGAATAAATTATATTTATTTATTTATTATTTATTTATTTATATTTGTATGATTAACACACAGTTCTAAACATGGTATTAAGGCATTAAGGTAACTTCAAGGTCTTACCTTGTTGCTCCAATAAGGAGTAATTGACTCTTAACCTTTCTGGTCAGTTAATGAATAAATAAGGTACTAGAAATTAGAAGGTAGATATCAACTACAAAAAATAATGTTAATAGCAAAATAATACTTTTTTCATATAGATAATATGATGATATACCATTATTTCTATACTTATTGAAGTTGCTACATTTAGTAACAACAGCACTATGAAATGGAATCATCATATCATCGAAAGTAGACTCTGTTGCTTTAAAATAAATCATGTTTTTGACAGCTGGTCAATTACAAGAAAATTATGTGTGTGAAAAAATATTTTTCTAAGTAATTGGAGGTTACTGCAATGCCTAATTTACATAAAGAACATCGAACAGCTGTCAGCACAAAAAGTAGCTGAACAATAATTTAAGCACCATGTCACACTATTTGTGCTTGTTCAGAAAGTTGGAACCATAAATTAAAGGAACACACTCATTGGTGTGACATAACATGGTATTAAAGCATTAATCTTTTTTAAGGCAGACTTTACCTAACCATGTGAAGGGGCAATAAAATTAACCGCTGAGCGGTGTTTCAATAAATGAAGATGCTTTTCGTGTGTTGCATGGTCAGGCCGTAGAAATACTTACTCGGAAGCAGTCTGTGTTGTCAATGGCATCTCCATAACCAGGAGTGTCGACCACGGTAAGACGTAGCTTAACCCCTCTCTCTTCTATCTCCACTGTAGAAGCGTCTAGTTTCACCGTCTGATTTGTCTTCTCTAAAGAATAGAAAAAAAAACTATTACAAAACACCCTAAATACTTCATCTACAAAACCTCATATTTTATTCTTTTCAGTAATAATTTTTTGAGTTGTCAATCACTGTTATAATAATAACCTATACTATAATTGACATCAGAATGAGGATTTATATAATTGATATTTATTTCTTTAATAATAGAACTGCATGTTTTAAAGTTTACTAACCAAAAAAATAAGCATGTCTGAAAAATCTAATTGGCTGAATATTTTTTTTTGGTAATAGAAGGTAGGGGGTATAAGCTTCCTCAATAATAGAAAAATGTTTCAGACTTTTTTGTTGCATGAAAAAATAAAAAAAAATACTTCGTAATCACAAATGTAATGTCTACATAAGTAACAGCAGAATGGAGAGTATTCCCTAATCACCACATTTAAAAAAAAACTGTTTCTTTCAGACATTCCCCATCGATAAGAAGCATAAGCCAAACCAATAGTTTTTCAAAACAACCGATAAAACCTTGCATGTGCCGACATATGCACAAAAGCATAAAGTGTAAAAGATTTAAAGTATTTACAATTTCAGCAATACTAAAAACAAAAAGTTTACCAACCAGTAGCATCAGGAATCACTCTCTCAGGATAAAGATCAGTCAGGAACAGTGAGTTTACGAGTGTAGACTTCCCCAGACCACTCTCCCCGACGACCATCAGGGTAAACTCGAAACCCTTCTTCACCGACTTACGGTGCACCTGGTTTGGCAAGTTGGCAAAACCCACATAGCCCGGAGTTTCTAGGTTGGAAAACTGTAAGCAGAAAGAAGTAGGTAATTTGATTTGACTTGGAACTTTAATGATTTACGAAGGGAAATAAGAAAATGCAGAAATAGATAACCAAATGAGTAGGTTACATTTTAAACCTACACACACACAGGGTTTTATTATCCTTTTAAACACATAGATGCGCTAATGGTAGGAGGATGTTATCAGTATAAACTATGCGTACCAACATTTTTCCTATGTTTAATGGACGCATTGAGTTTCTTATCTAATGGTTGAACAAGCAGTCACAATGTAAAGTGAACCTAAAAGAAAACTAAATGTAAGTGTTACATTCCTGCATAAAATATTCAATCGGCACGCGCAAACAGTGACACACATCCGCCGTTAACTGTATCGAGATACATTTCACCGACATGAATAAAATAACAAGCAAATATACATAACACAGAGAACTGGTGACTCATAGCTAAAACTAACATATTTCCAGTGATTGAACTGTGATATCTACATAATGTTGATATTTTGAAAATGAAATGCATAATATTGTTTGTGTTTTGTATTGTAAACTATAAATAAAGAAATACTTACGTTTTTATTGGAAGTCGTGTCGTTGGACATGGTTGATTCGAATCACTTTATTTAGGGCCTGTTTGTGTTTTATGCTCAGACAGATATTATGTCGTAACGTAAGTAAGTTAAACACACAAAAATATTATTGTATCGATAGAATAGAACGGTCTTTTTGATCAAAAATAACATAAAACGGCCTTCTTCAATCACCACAAAATTTTACGGTGAACGAATGACAACAAAAAAAAACTGACATGACAAAAGTGTCAAGAGTGAGTGAATGAAAGGTTCTTTTGAGTTTATACGCAAAAAAACAGCATTTGAATCGATTAATTTTTTTATTGAAAGTTCAATTTTTGATCTGATTGAAGTCGGTGGTAAAAACTGGATCACTTGGGCCTTAGAGCATTTAACTTTGGCAGTTGGGCAGCTAGTGATTCAGTTTTTAACGGGTCCGCACAGGGGCCTTACTATGAGCTTATATTGAACTACCTTACGTTTTCGTACTATGACCTCAACGGTTAGTATGAAAGCATGTCTTGCTTGAGCAGTCCTGTTTAAGGCCTGCTTTTGAACTGAACGGTTTCTTATTTGCTGATGGTAAGCCCCCGCCCGCGGGTCTACCGCCTAACTCTGCTTTGGTTTATGACGTCAGTGACCTGGGGCCTTACTATGAGCTCTTATAGCAGGACCCCCTGGGGGGCTTACCATCAGCAAATAACAAAACCGTTCAGTTCAAAAGCAGGCCTTAAACAGGGCTGTTTAAGCCCTGCTTTCATACTAACCGTTGAGGTCATAGTACGAAAAAGTTAGGCAGTTCAATATAAGCCCTGCTATAAGAGCTCATAGTAAGGCCCCTGTCCGTCCTTGTCATCGTGTTATGATATGACAAGGACGGACAAAGCATTGCGGTTAGACGGTAGGGCCCCCGGACTTATAGACCCAGCCTGCGGCATGACCGATTTATATCGCGAGATATAGCATTTTATCATCGACACTCAACTGTCAAACTCCTTTGTCTTTTTGACAGTTAAACGTGATAAAACGCTATATCACGCGATATAAATCGTGTTATGCCTGCCTAGCATGACCGATTTATATCGCGTGATATAGCATTTTATCGACACTCAACTGTCAAACTCCTTTGTCTTTTTGGCAGCAGGCAGCATGACCAGCAGCCTGCCTAGCATGACCGATTTATATCGCGTGATATAGCGTTTTAACTGTCAAAAAGACAAAGGAGTTTGACAGTTGAGTGTCGATAAAATGCTATATCACGCGATATAAATCGGTCATGCTAGGCAGGCAGGAACGCCTAATAATTGTACAGGGGAGGCAGGGGACTTTACTATAAATTAAATATATAGGTCGGCCATTACAGCTTGGCCATAAAGAGTTGAAATTAAATAAAATGAAACTTTTTTCAGTACAAAATATAGTCAGTGTTGCCAAATTATTCGTGATTTTGACGTAGAAAGTGGCGCCCTAAATTTTTGTCAACTCTTTATGGTCAAGCATGAACAAAAATTCTGTTGCGAACGATGACTCAGCGATTAGTGCGTTGGAATGCACCCACTGTCATTAGGACTGTCAAGTGTCAGTGAAATAAGTTGATCATCCGATTTTTACTACATTCCCTGAAAGTTTAGTTTATTTTATAAAATCAGAATAAGCAGAAATTAAGGTTTAGACAAAGAATAGGGAATAGTTGATACGATGGCCACGTCCAGCGAAAACTCTGATCAGAATGTTAAGTCCAGGCGTCCAGCTGGTATGCAATTAAGTTTTTCCTGTACTCGACCTTCTTTACGTTATTGATTACTTTACTCTTGTGATATTTTTCCAGAATCTGCTTTCAAACAGCAGCGTTTGCCTGCCTGGCAGCCCATTTTGACTGCTGGAACTGTTTTACCAACTTTTTTCGTGATTGGAATTGCTTTTATTCCTGTTGGGATAGGACTGCTGTACTTCTCAGATGAGGTAATATTCAGAAATAGCATCGTGATATTGATATTTAAATGTCATTGGTCAGCGTGTACTTAAAACTCTTTCTTTAGAGTAGAATTAACATAAATAAGTAGAGGCATGGATAGGTTTAATAACTTTGATTCTTTAGTGGTAATATAATATTTTCATTGAACCAGCTCAAAGTTGCTTATCATCTGTACTTTATTATTATACTTTTTCATATTTCTAGGTCAAGGAAAAAGTGATAGATTACACAGATTGTGTAAAAGAAGATGAGAACATATCTTGTGCAGATTATATAAAACAGAACTTTATGGAGCCATGCACATGCCGTTTGGAATTCAACCTGACTGAAGACTTCAAAGGAGATGTTTACTTTTACTATGGTTTGAGCAACTATTACCAAAATCACCGCAGATATGTGAAATCCAGGTTGGTTAATATTTGACGACCTCCGTGGTCGAGTGGTTTCCACTCCAGTTTTCAAGGCGTAACCATCTCTTGAGGTCCCGGGTTCGATCCCCGGCTTGGTCAATGTAGAAAATGAACTTTTCTATATTGTCTCAGGTCTGGGTGTTTGTGATACCACAGTTGTCTCTGATTTCCATAACACAAGTGCTTAGCTACTTACTTTGGTATCTGTGCAATGTATGTGATGTTGTCAAATATTTATTTATTTATTTATCTAAGATAGGGCTGCCATAAATGCTGAAATGCCGACCAGGACATTTAGAACAGAAATAGAGTAAACCATGGTTTTTCAATAACTCGGGTAATATTTAAGAAACTTAATAAAAAAATATTGCTTCAAACCAAGACATGTCACTGGGACAATCTATATATATAAAATTCAAAGTCCTGACTGACCGATTGACTGACTGACTGACTGACTGACTGAGTGAGATATCAACGCACAGCCCAAACCGCTGGACCTAGAGACTTGAAATTTTGCACACAGATACCTTATACAGTGTAGGCATCCACTAAGAAAGGATTTTTGAAAATTCCATCCCTAAGGGGATGAAAGTTTGTATGAAAGTCCCTCGGTTTTAAAGCTAGGATCTTCAAATTTTGTGATTAGGCTGACCATTAATAAATACTGGTCTCAGCGTTTTTCAAAATTCTACCCCCGAAGGGGTCAAAAGGGGGATGAAGTTGTGTATTGAAGAAAATCCTTTATTTTCAAAGTAAAAATCGCAAAATTTATAATTTAGGCTTATGGATGGAAATCTAACGCAACGTATATTGTTATTGTTCGTATTTCAAGCCCTATGGGGATGAAATGGGGGTGAAAATGGGTAAAAAAAAACCCCAAAAATAGATATGGATGTCGTTATTGAGGTTTTCTGGGATGACGATTGCAAAAATGACATTAATCACGCAAAAACGGCTGAACGGATTTAGACGAAATTTGGCACACAGATAGTTTATAGCCTGGATTAACACATAGGATACTTTTTATCCCGGTTTTTTGTTCCTGTGGGATAATACAGGATCTCGGCAAATTTGAGACGGCAAAAAAATTGAGCATATTATGTACATAGTTAGGTTTAACTTAACATGCAGGATACATTAATTTTTATCCCGGTTTTTCTTCCCGTGGGATAATTAATATAAAATAATTTATTACGAGACGGCTGAACGAAATGAACTGAAATTTGGCCAGGTATAGGTACCTCTAAGTTTTGAATCTCAACACATGAGCTTTACATTTTATCCCGGTTGTTTGTTCCCGTGGGATAGTATAGGATATTTGATGATTGTTATTTTTTTCAATAAATCTTTATAGGTGAAATATAATAATCCTACTTCCTATCCTACTAATATTATAAATGTGAAAGTTTGTGGGTTTGGATGTTTGTTCCTCAATCACGCAAAAACGGCTAAAACGAATTTAGATGAAACTAGCTTCCGCCCGTGACTTCGTCCGCGTGGACATTCGAAAAAATCCTCAGAGAAGCTTAAACCAGGATAAACAGTATTCTATGATTTAATTTTCCACGCGGACAAAGTCGCGGGCGGAAGCTAGTATATTATAAATATATAAAAATATGAGCAGCCCTTATTTATTTCTAATGAACTGTACGCGCATACAGTTCATTAGAAATAAAGAATCCTTAGCGCTCCTATACACGACGCCGCCACCGCGCCGCCGCCGCCGCACCTCCACACTGTGGATACATGATGCGTAAAATCCGCCACCGCGCCGCCGATAGGTACGTGATTTTACCGTTCTGTTGGCCCGGGAGTAATCTGGTAATAGTACATTATGAGACAAGTTAGCTTAGGTTGCTCATTGCACACAAGGCAGTGGGTTGCAGCCCGAGCCGCAGGCGAGGGCGTAACTCAGCCGAGTGTGCAATAAGCAAGAGCTCACGAGTTTCATACGACGTTTTTCAACACATTTGCGAGGAAAAAATAATAGTAGATTATACAACAAGTGAAAAAAGAGGGAATTTAGTTCGAGGGACTAAGTTGGATCCCGAGAGCAGCAAAGGATTCTAGAGTAGAGTTAGAGTAGAGAGAGGATTCGCGGGCCCAATGCGGATTGGTGGGTGTTAACGACTGCAAATGCAGCCGGGACCAACGGCTTAACGTGCCTTCTGAAGCACGGAGGAGCTCGAGATAATACATTTTTGGTCACCCATCCCCATGACCGACCCTTGCGAACGTTGCTTAACTTCCGCAATCGCTGGGCCAGGCGCTAAACCACTGCGCCACCGAGCTAACTAAGAGGGAAACTACATGATCAGTCTGGCATCAGTCCACTTCATCAGTTTGTACAGACTTTTAATTTTTACAGACTGAAGATCGTACCAGACTGATGGAATGGACTGATGCAAGACTGAACAACTAATCTCCCTCAAATATATAAAAAAGAACCCAAATATAAGACACTAAAAAGAAGCTAAATAAAATTGACGGGATTATTTTTGTCATTTAATTGTAGAACTATATCTTTATCTATGGAATAGCTCCATACTTTCAGCACCTTTTATTTTTTTTTGTACCTAATTCATACGATGCGCGCTTGTTCCAAATCCAAAATATTTTTATTCACTCGGTGAATAAAAACGCGTTTTATTCACTGTTATCAATGAATAAGACGCACTATTTTGAGTGGCGATGGTAAATAGTAGTTTATGATACAAGGTTGGTAAGGAGGTTTTTAAAACGAGTTGACGTTTTATAAGCCCGAGCCGTAGGCGAGGGTTTATAATCGTCACGAGTTTTAAAAAACCTTAACAACCGTGTGCCATACTACGTTTTTCAATACATTTGCGAGAAAACATTATAGGTACTGCTGAAATTGTAATCTATACATATAATAAAACTGTAAATTCTAAATATTTCTGCGCGAATTACGCAAAAACCGCTAATCTAATTTTGATTGATTTTTCACAATTTAGTAGATTGTGGTCCAACTTAAAATCTAAGCTATGTTTCATCAAATTCGGGTGGGTGGAACCAGAGAAACAGCTTGAACTCTCCGTAGTACTAGCTTTCATACACTAAAGGGGTCATTTTAAACTGGTTGCATATTTTTCTACTGTCCACGCGGATGAAGTCGCGGGCGGAAGCTAGTAGAAATTAAAAAAAACGTTAGTAAACAAAAACGCACGGCGCCGGCGTGCGGTAAAATCAACTTTCCGCACGCTGTACTACTCCGTAAACAAAAACGCACGGCGTGCGGTAAAATCAACTTTCCGCACGCTCGACTGTCATCGTAAACTTACATTTTCGAGCAACTGTATTGAAAAAGTAATTTATCACACAGCATATAAAAGCCACGCATATAAAAGGTCCTGCTAGAATACCAGCGTTGCTGTGACACGTATGTGTCATGGCAACACAAGCTGAGGTAGGTCCTAGTTAGCCCTAAGACCTGTTTTTTTTTTTGTGAAATTTTTAGCTTTATTTAATTATAGTAACGTGTGGTCTTTGAGTTAATAAAAAAAAAATATCTCTCTCTCTCTCTCTCACAGCAACAAATATGGCAAAAACAAAATATGATAATTATGGGAAGAAAAGGCGCGCTTTTTTTTTTGTTTTTTTTTCACACCCCCAACGCAAGAATATTTTGCGATCAAAGGGGTGAGGAGCATACAGCCTACTACTAATACTTCAAAATTATAATTTTAAGTGACAAAATGCAAATATTTTAATATTTTATAACAAAATATTGTGAATTATGAATAATTTGATAATAATTATATATTTATTTGACTTAATTAAGGACTTACACATTTATTTACTCCAAGAATGTATATGAATTTGCAGCATCATAAAACCTCTTTGTTGTAAAAAAAAATAACTGTATTACCCGGAATGCTCTGTTTACTCGCATAGAACTTGCAGTAAGGTACTAATTTAACTTTGTAGGGTTAATTCTATTACGAACTAGTGTTTTATATATTATTGCACGCGTTTGTTATAGCTCGGTTTATGGCCCTAAAAGCGATGTAATAAGGCTCACTTTACGAGCAAGTGTGTTGAAAATTTCATATTCTTTACTAAGATTTCCGAAATATAAGGACAAGTTTTGTGATTACTTTCAGATGAATTACAAGATATTTGACAAATTATAACGCGGCGGCGGCGCGGTGGCGGCTTTTACGCGTCACGTATCCACAGTGTAGAGGTGCGGCGGCGGCGCGGCGTCGTGTACAGGAGCGCTTAGAAGTGTATAATAAAACATTTTTTTTATTGTTGTTTCAGAGATGACAACCAATTGCTTGGCCGTTTGTCGATGACCCCAAATTCGGATTGTGCCCCATTCGACATCGCTCCTGACGGCAGACCGATAGCACCTTGTGGAGCAATAGCTAATTCACTATTTAATGGTATGAGTATGACACATTATAATATGGGTACCTACTCCCACAGCTGATTTTTTTTCGAGATTCCGTGGTTGGCCCCATAGTAAAAGTTGTCCATTCACATGGTCTGAAATCCTTCATTTCATTTTTAGATATTCTTAAAAATTAACGGTGTATAAGTTTCTTGAAAATATCTTTTAATTAGGGTAGTTTTAGTATCTTGATATTTACATGCATCTCGAATGTGATGAGGAGCTCGGTGGCGCAGTGGTTTAGCGCCTGGCCCAGCGAATGCGGAAGTTAAGCAACGTTCGCAAGGGTCGGTCATGGGATGGGTGACCAAAAAATTATTATCTCCAGCTCCTGCGTGCCTCGGAAGGCACGTTAAGCCGTTGGTATCGGCTGCATTTGCAGTCGTTAACACTCACCATTCCGCATTAGGCCCGCGTGGTGGGTTATGGCCCATCCTATTTACCACCCATAAGGAAGGCCTGTGCCCCAGCAGTGGGGACATCTTAAATGGCTAATGGACAAATGTGAATTGCTAAATCACTACCTATAGCTTGTATACTATTTTTCAGATACCTTAACTGTTAACTATATTGAACCAAACAATGATGTCCCCGTGCCTGTCCCGGTATTCCGGACACAGATCGCGTGGGATTCAGATAAGCGAATTAAATTTCAGAATCCAAAAGGAGATCTGAAAGTTGGTAAGTCTTTGTTTGTCATTTTTTTATATAAGATAATTTTAAGAGCCATGTAGAAATAGAAATATTTTTTTTATTTAAATATATACTTATTTATAAGTACTTTTAAATCATCCAGTTTTTTTTCCTACCACCCATTTGGGATGTCTTAATAAGTGCCAAACATATGCATGATAGTAACAATTGTTTTAACTGTTTTTGAATATATTGAACTGTTGATTATCTTTTCAGCTTTTGCAAATTTCTCCAAACCTGTGAATTGGCGTGTAAATGTTTGGGAGTTAGACCCGGACGATCCAGATAATAATGGTTTTCAGGTAAAAACACTACTTATTATTTTGGTAAAATAATGTTAACTATTTGCAAGCCTTTCGTTTAACAGTGCACCTACAAACAAAAGTTTTCAAAACAAGTTTTTTCCTTAAACAATCTGTTTAAGGCGATTCTTACACTGGTTCCGCGTTCCGCGACGGGGCGGCGAACATTTCTCCCGCGACGGTGCGCGGGGCCAGTGTGTGGTGCCGCGCGTGTTTTCTATACAAGGACGGCTTCAAGAAGGTGGAAAGGAAGAGGAAGCCCACTCGCCGTAACCTATGTGGCACCGCCCCGACCGGACACAACCACCTGCTTCGTCCGGCCATCCCGACAACGCTGCTGTACGTGTCCCGCCTGCACTACAGTACGAAACCTGATGATATTGTAGAGTTCATCAGAGTGAAGACCAAATTCTGTCTGAGGGTCGAGCGGTTGGAGTCTCGCCACATTGTGAACTTCAATTCATTTGTGGTGAGGGCACCGACCGAACATCTGTCGACCTTCATGAAAGAAGATTTTTGGCCGAAGGGTGTTTTGTTCCGACGGTTTCGCGGTCGGATACCGGACACTGCGTTGCGCAACACGTCGCCGCCATCAATACGTGGAAAATAGTATAAATATATTATGTAATAATATGTATGTTAGTCTGTAAGGTATATATTGTATGGGCCTAGTCGCCTGAATTAAATTAATAAATAAATAAAAAATAAACTAACGTACTTTCATAGAACGTTAAAATCTGCGTCGTCTACCGTCGCGGAGCGCGGAGCAGTGTGTGAACCGTCTAAATTCTGTTAAGAATTTTAATCAAGAATACACAAGTTTATTTTTAAAGCATTGGGTCTTAAGCAGTCTGTATCTGTGATGAGTTTTCTAGTTACTAGCCGGCGAATTTACTATTTGCTAGTAAAATTCATCCAGTGTATAATCTGCTACTGAGCTAGTGAATACACTGAGCGAGTTCGCGATATTAGCCATTTTTTATGGACGGGTAAGGAGGATGCGCCATAACTCCATAACCCACCACGCAGGTTCAATGCGGATTGGTGGCTGCAAATGCAGCCGAGACCAACGGTTTAACGAGCCTTCCGATTTTTTAAGTCACCCATCCCATGACTAACCCTTGCGATTTTCGCAACGCCATGCTCTAAAACATTGCGTCACTGACAGTTACTGCGTAAAGTTAATGCGTCATTAAAGGTATCACCGTCCTTTACTTCTTTTGAAAGAAGAAAAAGATGGCGATACATTTAATGAAGCATTAACTTTAAAGATCGTTCTTGCAACTGACTGTGAGCTCCTTAATTGGTGCTTTAGTATGGGTCGCCAAAATTTTTAGCCTAGGGGCCAGACTAACTCCTCCACGTAGTCCCAAGGGCCAGGACCAGCTAGCTCATCGTACCAGCATACTGTAAATTACAGTATGTCGGTACGATCCAGCCGCTTTCGCGGGCCGGATTGTTGGTGCTCGCGGGCCGGATTGTTGGTGCTCGCGGGCCGGAGCTGGCCCGCGGGCCGCAGTTTGGAGACCCTGCCTTAGAGTAATGTTTGTCGTACAGAATGAGGACCTGATAGTGTGGATGCGCACGGCGGCCCTGCCGACCTTCCGCAAGCTGTACCGGCGCGTGGACCACTCCAAGGACGGGTTCATGAAGGGGCTGGCCAAGGGGCCCTACGTGCTCAGCGTCGCCTACAGTCAGTATCTGCATATTTTTTTTTTAAACTCTTTATTGTACTACAATAAAATGATGTACAAGAGGCGGACTTAATGCTAAAAGCATTCTCTCCCAGTCAACCCTTAGGGAACAGATAGCCACGAATGCGGTACATTTAATAGTGTAGGTATAATAATATATATTCAGTATAATAAATACAAACACATATAATACATAAATACTTCTACAATAATATATATATAAATACTCAATACAACAAATGTCAATACAACAATCAATATTTATCACTCAATACTCAATACAACAATCAATATTTAGCAACAATTCATTTTTTTATTCTCAACGGGATAGTGCTTGGCCTTCACCTCACCTGATGTTGAAGGATATAATCGAATAAAAGATAGATAGATAAATAACAATAAAAACCTCAAACCTCAGTAGTAGCTGTTACAGTTTTCAGTTAGAAAAAATACCTGAAACTTCATTACATTTCCAATTGATTGTAAAAAAAAAATTATTGAAATAAGTCTCGAGTCAAAACTTCAGTAGTAGCCGTTACAAACACATGCTTGTTTTGCAGACTACCCAGTGAAAGAGTTCGACGGCCGCAAAACGTTCATAATATCGACAACCTCGCTACTGGGCGGCAAGAACCCGTTCCTGGGCGTGGCCTACGTGGTCGTGGGGACATTGTGCCTGCTGCTGGGAATCGTGCTGCTCGTCATACACGTGCGCTGCTCTAAGAGGTAACTACTATGTTTTTATTCACTTTTTTATGCACAACGGGGTAGTGCTTTAATTTCAATTTATTTAATTCAATAACAATATTTTACAATTGTGTCTGAATGTTGCACACAAAAAAAAAAATTAAGTAAAAATGTACAATTAGAGATTTAAAGCTAAACGTCAATAAAATAAAATATTGATAACATTATAAGTGTGGAAAACGTATATAATCATAACAGTATCTATATATACAAATGTCCAACCCGTCAGTAATAATTCCATGTCAATACAATACATTATTGAGTAAAAATGCACGGATTACCGATAAAGTCGTCAAGTGAGTAAAAACAGCCATTAAGTAAGAAGCTTGGCCTTCACCTCACCTGATGTTAAGTGACGATAACGCCGAAGGTGGAAGTGCACTACACCCGGAATCCTCATCATTGAGGAATTGGCTATCATACCTCTAACTGTCGGAACACAAAAAAAAAAATTGTTTTGGCGTCAGACTTAGGCAAGATGGTGGTAGCTAACAGGCGGAATTGAAATTAATCCTACCACCAACCAAACCGAGTACAAATTGTACAATTTCAGTTTCAATTAACCCTGAATAGCAAGAGGCATCATCATTATATGAATCCTCCATAATAATTAGGTTGATAATCGCTCGACAGATACCCCCCTCCTATCACCACGTCCGTCTTCCTAATGGAGCGACAGACTGCACGTAACCAACAATCCCTCGTGAGTTTATACGAAACTCCACCGTAATGTACATGTAGATAGCGTCGAAATTTGTGTATAAGGGCTACTGTCCAAGGAGGCGTAGCTTCATAGCCGCTTCAAAATACGCTGTGCAGCTTGTGCAGTACAGAGCGTACTGAACTCTGTCCACGCGGCGTATTGCACGCGTATAACGTCTTCAATCAATTTGTACAATTATTTTGGCTTATTACTACATTCGAAGTCGCCGAAGACGACGAGATTCTAATGGACGCATCCATATACATCGTTAATTTTTCAGTATATCTAAAAATGTATATCTAAATATGAAAAAGGTATTTCAGACCATTGTTCATTCACGTGGTCTGAAATCCCTATTTCATTTTTAGATATACATGCTTAAAAATTAACGGTGTATTGAAAAAATATCAACTGTAGATTGTTCATAGCGGGAAGAGAATTAATTATAAGAAGATGATAGTTTATTTCCCTCATTCTATAGAATGAGTAAAACTACTTATCAAAATTTTTCAACAAACGCGACCATTGCTGCCATTTATACAAAAAATAAATATGTGTGCTCACTCGATGTACGCTCCGGCGTATGACATGCGGTACGGCAGGAGTCGTGAAGCCTGGACGCAGCGACGCGAGCGCGACGTTACCGCTCCGTCGACAGAGTTATAGTTCTAGCAACTCACGAATGCGCGTCGGCTATGAATGTTGTTAGCAGAGATTGAAATACCGTTGAAAAAATAACGATACAAAAAAAACAACGTTAAAAATACCGTTAAAACATTTTATCGGTAAAATTACCGTTAAATATAGCGTTAAACTTTACCGGTACAATAGTACCGGTAAAATTATCGGTAAAAAAGTAACGTTATTAATTGGAATAACGTTAATTTTAAAGAAACGGTAACAAAAATTAAGAAATAACGTTAAAATTAACGTTATTTACTGAAATAACGTTAATTTCAATGTAACGTTATCTAAAGTAACGTTATTTATTGACATAACGTTATTGTTAAAAGTAGGTAACGGTAAAAAAGTAAGAAATAACGTTACATTTAAAAAATTGTTTAAAAAACAAAAAACCGACTTCAAAAAACCTGCCTCTAAAAAAAAGGAAGAAATAATATACAAATCATTAGATACGCATTATCATTGTTATAATAAAACACGTCTATTAAAGTCGGGTGGGGCTGGAGAACATCTTCCTTTTTTTATTCTAAAAGCCCCACCCGACTTCAATTGACGTGTTTTATTATAACAATGATAATGCGTATCTAATGATTTGTATATTATTTCTTCCTTTTTTTTAGAGGCAGGTTTTTTGAAGTCGGTTTTTTGTTTTTTAAACAATTTTTTTATTTTTAGTGTAAGTACCTTCTGCATTAGGTAGTGTAGGTATATTATTTAGGTAGAAAAATCGGCTCAGCCAAACGTGAGATAATCGCGGAGAAACATACATATATACAAACTGAAAACTTACCTCCTTTTTTTGAAGTCGGTTAAAAAGACTACACAACGGTATCCCTTCCCCAACAAAAAAAAAACATCTAATTCGGTTCATAAATAACAAAATTGTCAAGTTAGTTGATTTAATATCATAGTATTTTCAGGATTACTTGTAAACTACTGAACCGATTTGAAAAAAAATTAAATGGGACCATCTCGCAAGAAAACTCAATCGAACAAAAAAAAAATTATCGAAATCGGTCCATAAATGTCGAAGATACGCGCGAACAACGATAAAAAAAAAAAAAAAAAAAAAAAAAAAAAAAAACATACAATCGAATTGAGAACCTCCTCCTTTTGATGAAGTCGGTTAAAAATAACGTTATCAATCCCTGGTTGTTAGGCGTGCAAATACACGTTGTTTTTGTGTGCGTAATAGGAAAACGTGCACTGTGCACGTGCACGCCTAACAACATTCATAGCCGCCGCGCATTCCTGAGTTGCAACAACTATACATAGTTTTGTATGTAAGCTGCAAGCAGCCGTATAATGATGAATACGCGTCTACGAAGCTACGCCGCCGTGGACAGTGGGCCTTAGTAATTTTTTGGTACCTTTAAATGTGGGTTGAAAATAATGATTTTGAAAAGTACTGTATTTCAAAAACTATACTCTTTTCTCGATTACTCTAATACCACAGGGTAACAAAAATAATAAGTAACAAGTATTTAATAAAGGTAGTGTTATTAATAGTAGCCAATATGAAGTAAATTAGATTCTTTTAAAGTTTGACGAATCCTATGACAAAAGCTTTATGTAAACCTCAACTTTAGTAGATTAGTTATAGATGTCCCAAAACTTTGCGTCTGATTAAATTACTTAAGTTATTAGGTGCTTAACCATTTTAGTGTATTTTTTATATTTTATTGAAGCGAAAAACAATACATCTAAAAAATACACTTATGCTGAGGCCACATTATCGCGCTGTCGTCGCGAAGCTTTTCGTTGTCGTGTTTTACAATTAGAAACCTTGAGTCAAAGAATTAAAGTTTATTTTCATTAAATTCCTTCCATTTTTTTATTGTGAAATTAAACTCTATTTCCATAACTCTAAAGTTTCTGATTGTCCAACACGACAACGGAAGGCTAGGCGACAGCGCGCTAATGTGGCCGCAGCATTATAAGAAACAATCTTCAGCTTCAACGATCTTCTATTTCATATTTTTAACAATATAATTTTGTTACAGCACGACAGAGATGATAAACGTGAATCCACGCACCCCGTACTCTTAATCACCAGGAACGAAAGTAAGTATAGAATTGTATCACTAGTACTACACACTGAGTTGGTAATAGTAACTTGTACCAAACGAATTACCAACAATAAGAGGCTGTTTCACAGGTTCCATTCATTCCATAATTTCATCCATGTTCTGTTCCATTTGTATTGTAAATTACAATTAAATATGGACTCATTTTGTATGAAAAATCCGAGTATCTTAGCGGCGTACTGCGATTTCTGCAATACGATTTTCTTGCCCGCTGTGTGCGTCCCTCTGCAGCTGCCTAAATTAAAAGAGCCCTTACATTGATTTTATATTAAGTACATTTTTTAACACATCGAAAATACATTATTTAATAAATTAATAAAGTACTTAATTTTGATATTTATTTATTTGAATTGTAATTGTTATTACGGCGTTGAATTTTGGTCCATCAATGCCAACCCTTAAGTATGTTTTCCACTCATAATTTAAAGGTTTAAAAGATATGCACTGTAAAGTACATATTAAATAGCTGGTGGGGTACAACCGACGAGATCGAGTTCGAATCGAATAAACGTCAAAACAGTACAATGGAAACCATGGCAACCGTTGCAAAGTACCAAAATAACAGGTTTTTGACGTTAATTCGATCCTGATGTGAATGTGAACTCGATCCTGTCGAATTAGGGGGCTGTTTCTTAACATTCCAATCTTCTATTTATAAACCACATCACATTTAATAACAATTTTCGTTTTACTTTATGGTTCAGTCTTTCTATTCTATATTTTTTGAGAATGGAATGTGTGACATCAAAAAGTCTACGAATGTCGTAATCTTGAGGCAAGCTTGTTTTTCTTTCACCAGGGGGATATTACCACTATTTACAACCTCTTAAAAACTTGCCAGGTGTATAAATTGCTATAGTTACATCCCTTTCTCGCTATAGCAAATAAAAGAGACGCATTGATAGCCATTCAGAAAACTGGCAAGTTTTACGAGGTTGTATTACGGGTGCTGGTGGTTTATTATTCTAATATGATTACTCTTATATTTCAAGATAACAATTCACAAGATAATACTATGCGCACTTAAGCTCGGAAAATCAAGCGACAGTTCCTGTCAAGCTACAGATTATACGACAAGATCGCTTTGCTCGCCGTTTCGAAGTAAAGACAAACTGTCGAACCAAGACTCACGCATATAACTTTACTTTTTGGCTCGGGCGCCAGCGGCTTGCGCTTTGAGAACAACTGCGTGCCTATGTCCACAAAACTCAGTAGACAGCCCGACATACAGTCGCTACTACAAGACGTTTTCATAAATACCTGCATTAATAAATTCTCGGCGAGCAGAGTGACCCTAACCATAAGTTGAAACAAACTGTTTATGCTACCGTAAACTATCGTTTTCTCTCTTTCACTCGAATTAACTGTGAGCAGTATATCCGATAGTTTACGGTAGCGTACACAGTTTGCTTCAACTCATGGTAGGGCCACAGACTAGTATAAATGGAATGCGCTCAAGATCCGTGCCGACGACCAAAATGTTATTATTTTACGAGAGAGAGCAACTATTTTGTCTCACATGATTTGTATGAAAAGTTGCCGACGACTGCGTCGCTTCGTGTGCGCGCTTTCATATAAACCCGTGGACTTGATGGGAGAGACAAAATAGTTGCGGAGACAAAAGTTGCTCGTGTGCGGTGTCGCTTAAGAGGATTGTCAAGCAAATGGTCTCCATACAAACGGCGATAACGTTTCCCACCCTCTAAACCTTAAACAGTTATAAATTTTTGGTATTTTTTTGAAATGCCTAAATACTAGGGCTGTACGTTTTGATTTTTTAAAATATTCATTGTAGATTTGAAAATATTGGCACTTCTGTGTTTTGTATGAAATCACTAAAATGCAAATATTTCGAAATCTATTATAGATATTGAAAAAATCAAAACGTACAGCCCTATTATTTAGGCACTTAAAAAAAAATACCAAAAATTAATTACTGTATGTTAAAGTTTAGAGGGTGGGAAACGTTATCGCCGTTTGTATGGAGACCGTTTGCTTGACAATCCTCTTAATGTTTATTTATTTATACGTACTTACAGACGTGGCCCAGATCGGGGCATCTCCTTTATTTGTGTTAAAATTGTAATAAATATATTGATATTAAGATCATTAAGTTTATTTTTCAATTTATTGTTGTATTCAAAAGGTATTGTAACTTTAGTATTTGTAATGGATGGTACAGTCCAAATGACAAGATTGTTTTAGTTTCATAATTATAAAAATGTAGCGTTTTATTTTTGAATTAAAAAAAACGCAAAAAAGTGAATAGTAAATAATATTTTATTACAATATTTAAAAAAAATGTGTATCGCTTTTCTAAAGTATGTTATCCAATGACCTCTTCTCACTACTAAACGAATACTTATCTCGTTATACCAACTATTATCTATTCTGGGGATTGCCCCAGATTACCCCAGTATTAACTGAAAATATAATCGCATACCTATCGTCACAATCGCGCATTGCAAATTGCCTACATCTTAATCTTAAAATGAATCTATATTTTATTCTAAAGAATTCCATTAGAAGTATTGATGATGTTTTAAAATGTAAATATTTAAAACATCAGGTAATAGCGGCAATTTCAAGTTATTGTTAGAATAATATTCTTGTTTTTTATTGTTACGTTGCCTACTGTCCTGTTTATTGAAACTAAGCTTATACAGGGTGTATTTGTAACCACTCTCCAAATTTTAAGGATGTGTTCAGTCCATGAAACTGAACAACATTCTCCATGAAACATGTGTCGAAATACGCCAAAAAATTTTGGCCATCCCATACTAAACTGATCACGTGATTTCTTTGATTTGTATGAAAAGTCAATATTTTTTAACCCTATGTTTCATGGAGAAAGTTGTTCAGTTCATGGACTGGGGGCTATTACAACCTCTTAATACTTGCCAGGTTTATGAATTGCTATAGTTACATCTCTTTCTTCCTGTATAGCAAATAAAAGAGATAGATTGATAGCCAGTCAGAAAACTGCCAGGAAATAAGAGGTCACAATACGGCCCCTGAACACATCCTTAAAATTTGGAGAGTGGTTACAAATACACCTTGTATATCTATGTATAGTTTATTTGGTAGGTACACCGACGATTTATGCAATATTACATTAACATTAGACAAGTGATTAAACATAATGCTAGACGGCTTTATATGTAACTAAGTTGAAATAAAATAAACTAAGTTGAAATAAAATAAAACAAATCTCTTGATGTTATATGAGATATTATGTAATAATATAAATTATGTTATAAGACTTAGTTCAAATTATTTGAAGTAATCGAGATAAACCAAAATGTACTGATTTAAGCTCTTATCTACATTTATTTCGATAATTATTGGATGTAGCTGCTTCTAAACCTTAAATATAATCTATTTACTGAAGTGCCTTGTCTATATTTAAAAACATATTTAAATATTTATTAAAATTATTAATTTTAGTAAACTTTAAGGATTCGTACACGACACTTAGTTTTGTATATTTTAAGAAATTTTAATATACTTATATTAATGTTTAAATTCACCTATATTTGCACTCGGAATAGATATATGTGTCAAGTTTTTTTGAGGCTTATGAATTTAGTGAAAAAAATATAACAAAGAAGAATATATATAAAATAATATACAAATAGCAAAATGAAAGAACAACCTAATTTTATTTATCCTATCGTAAAGGCGGGTTTAGACAGACTCAGGCGTGCATGCGAGTGTAATGTAACATACGCGGATTGGAGCGTTATTGGTTTATGCAGTTTATACACTTGGGTCTTATCTCGCTAGGACACCGTTCGCGATCTTTTATAGCACATGAATTTACCAGCATTTGAATTTTATTAGCAGATTTATGCTCATAATAGGCCTCCAACCGCAAACAATCGATGACTGTGTGGTGATTTCACTCGCATGTACGTTTAGAGCGTACTTTGCCGAAATGGCATTTAACTTATTTAGTGCTAGGATTGTATTACTGTTTTAATCAATAAATGTTTTAGAATAAATACTTATATGTTTCTTATTTGTTACCACTATTTCGACGCTCTCATAATCGTAGTAAATATTTAGGATTTTATAAAAATACCGAGTCATGTTACCATTTAGTAGGCATCACAAATTAAATTACTTATATCGAGTACGGACCTATTTAAGGAAGCCGCCTACTTAAGTGCCGAGGATGCGAATGAGATAATTTGCACTCTACGTTAGTGCATTGTTTGTGCATGTGTGCTGATGTGGCAATTGTTAGAGCAATACAGTTTCCGGCTTTTATTTATTTATTTTATTTATTTAATCTTTATTGCTTATATATAAAAATACAGCAAATGGCGGACTTAATGCTAAAATGGCATTCTCTCCCAGTCAACCAGAGAGGATGTGACAATAAAAAATGTGCAGGCAATAAAGCGGATATGAAAATAATAATATTCAATTTACACATAAGTACTATAACATAACATATATTAAATATATATTATAATATAAATATATAATTATATACATACATAATAATATGCAATAAGAATATTTATATAAGTAGGTAATAGAGGAAGTTAGATTCCAAGGGAGCTAGCGTAGAGAACCAAGATAATGTTCTCGAACCAGTCTCTTAAAAGTGAACTTGCTGGGGGCTTTCCGTATGTGCGTGGGTAGGGCGTTCCAGAGTCGTATAGCCGTAAGGGTGAAAGAGTAGGATACGAAGCCAGAAGAATGAGATTTGATGATGATTTTCACTATCATTTAGTTATTATATATTTACTTGGGGCGGAAAAATAAAAGTAATTAAGTATAATTTTACATTAGTTTTATTTACTTATGCTTTTTCAGAAAATAAAAAAAAACATGGTCGGAAGTCAGTTCAATTTCACTTATCCAGATATTAACAATGTAGTTTATGCACATCAGACATTTGTCAAGTCCCCACTGCTGGTGCGCATGCCATCCTTATGTGAAAAGGAGGAGTCATAGAATCTCATTTAAACGATCTAGTCTAGAACTAGGAAGTTCTTTGCTAATAATGACATCGATTTAATATTGATTATTATAATTTCAATACATCACAATCATAAGTCACAAATAGAGCAATAAATGAGCTGATTAGATTAACTTTATGCTCATAAAAGTAGTCTTGATAAGCCATCTTAACGCTTGTAAAAAGAACGTGGCTTATTCTTATCTGATTTATTGGTTATTAATATATTTATTATATGTTCAGGTACGGACTAAGGGGTATGTGACACGCCCACTTAGTTTAAAAAAAGTTAAACTTTAAAAATTATACGCGTTCAAAAACTAATAGTCTTACTATGAATGAAGTTGAAAGCAATAAAGGGGAAATAGTAGACTTTAGTTCTACGGTCTTAAAGTACAAATTGTGTTTATCGAAAAGTTATGAAATATAATTTCTAAAAGTTTTTTGTTGAGCACAATAAAAAGAAAATTTTATTTTATTATATCATTTAATTTAATCTATCTACTTATTACATAACATTAATTATTTTTAATTAAAATATATACCTAAATACGACCAACAAATAAATGGCAATCAAGATTTTGCAAATTAGTTTACTGTTATGAATATCATAGATAACATTTTCATATCAATCGAGGCACATTAGTTACTTTAGAGTTTAAGACTTGGGAGGGTAGGTAGAAAACAAAACTAGCTAATAGTGTTATAATAATGTTTGGACTAATAGTGTTGGGTCTAACATTGACATTAGGAGTGGGGGCGGAAAACAGTGATGGATTGTTTGAGCTGAACATCATACATTTTAATGACTTTCACGCACAGTAAGTATATACCCACCTACTTTTTTTTGCAATTTTTAATACATAGACTCAAATAGTCTTTCTATAAACATTAGGACAATGTTGCTAATATGGAAAACGGGTCATCATGCCCGGGTGTAACAAGACCCTCAACGAAGCCGAGGTCTACGTATTCTGCCCATCATCAGGACCATTTCTGTTCAAAATTATTGCTGGGAAACGATTTTAATTTTTCGTGTTAAAAAGCATTATCCATATCGTAAGCAAGTTCGTAAATAAAACGGTCGCCACAATAAAACTGAAAAATATACTAACGCGTACAACAGACCGCGCCTGCGAGTGTATGCTACACAGCTGCGTGCGGCCGAGTTGAAAGGCAATGTTTATGTGCGTGCTCATGAAATACATTGAGTGATGACGTTTTGAAGCCACTGTTCGTAACGAAATGTAAAATTTTGATAATGTTTCAGTAGACAAAAATTAGGAAATAACGAATAATAATAATAATAAATGCTTGGACAATTTCACACAGCGCCATCTAGCCCCAAACTAAGCAAAGCTTGTAATATGGGTGCTAGATAACTGATATACTACTTATATACTTTTTTTGAATATATACTTATATACATAGTAACACCCAGACCCGTCACAGAAATTAAAATCCATCATTTCAATTTCTGCCCAGCCGGGAATCGAACCTGGGACCTCTTGCGTGGTAGGCGCCATGTTGCCCACTGCACCACTCAGGTCGTCGAATAAAATAAGATTTCATAATTATAAATATTGAAAAAAAAAATTCGACTTTGACCTTCATAACTTCGTAGCTATTGGTTTCCCAGGTATAGTCTAAAAGACAAAAATGATCCTGATGATGGGCGGAATGCGTGGACTTCGGCTTCGTTGAGTGTCTTGTTACACCCGTTATAATACAATATTCACACTAAATAATTTAAACTGTCTAAACGCTTTTAAAAGCTGCAAAAACAGTTGTTTTAACTCACGAATGCGGTCGGCTATGAATGTTGTTACACATTATTTTAGTGTGCAACGAGAGCGTGCAGGCAGACGCACACTAAAACAATGTGTAACAAGCCGAACCGCATTCGTGAGATAAAACAACTGTCTACTCCACCACAAAAGTTCTCAAAGTTGTGCAAAGAGGATCAACACTTATTTTTTTTACCATCAAGCTTCGAAGAGGTCAGTCCATTCGGCACCGTGTGCGTGCCCGAAGAGGCGGACTGCGTGGGGGGCTACGCGCGGCTGTACGCGGCCATCGCGCAGGCGCGCGAGGCGGAGCCCGACTCGCTGGTGCTCAACGGCGGCGACACCTTCCAGGGCACCATCTGGTACAACTTCCTGCGCTGGAATGTCAGCTACCACTTCATGAACCGGCTGCCTCATGATGCTCATGTAAGTACATTACCGCCTGTCTCCGTATAACCTCTTAAAACTTGCCAGTTTTTTGAATGGCTATCAATGTGTCCCTTTTATTTGTTATACCTACATCAGTTCTAAGACTCGTATTTATAAACCGCTCTCAACGTTGACAGCTATCTTGAGATCATACTTGAAATGCTCTTCTTAATGGAACAGCATCTCAGGTATGATCTCAAGATAGCTCTTAACGTTGAGAGCGGTTTATAAATACGGGCCTAAGAGGATCTAATGCGGATCATCATAGCTCAGTCACATCAAAAAATATAGTTACATACACATTGTGAGACACTGTCTAGACACAACACAACGGCACACACACACACACACACGGCGAGTCTAAAGGCGGCTACTCACGATTCAATTTCTTTTTCAATTTGCTGACCCAATCTGCTGAGTTGACAGATTGAATCGTCAGAAGTAGAGTTGGGGGCGCAACGCAACGTGAGTAGAGTACAGCCAACCGCGACTTCAACAAATTGTGTCAGCAGATTGTGGTTGAGTTGAATCGTGAGTAGGAGTTGCACCATCTTGACTTAACCATAACTTTAACAGATACACACATATCTGACTCGACGGCGTCGCTGTCGTCTATGGCGTAACCCAGGTTACAATATGTAATAACACCTTAGTTCCACTTTTGACCACTGGCTCAGATAAGTTTGTATCTGGGGCCTTACTATGAGCTCTTATAGCAGGGCTTATATTGAACTGCCTTACTATGACCTCAACGGTTAGTATGAAAGCAGGCCTTAAGGCAGGCAGGTTTAAGGCCTACTTTTGAACTGAACGGTTTCTTATTTGCTGATGGTAAGCCCCCTGTTAAAGTTAAGGTTAAGTTAAGATGGCGGTGGCGTCACCGTAAGTTAAACGCGTATTGCTACGGCATAGATCAGTCACGTCAGTACAGTCTCGTACTACCGGTGGCTGACCAGGGCCTAAGAGGACCCAAGTCTGCTATTAACGTCATAATCGTGTTTCAATTGTGTTTCAGTTTTATTAATAAACAAGAACAGTGTTAAATAGCATTACAATTCAAACATAATTCAAACACGATTATGACGTTAACAATAGAAGACTTGGGCCCCTGACTGACTGCTTGATCACACACCAGCACCACACGTCCCTGAAGTTGACGTGACTGACCGGTGACTGACCGTTGACGTGACTGAGACGTGCTGAGCTGTGTGAATGATACTTTAAGATATTATGTGTATGGATCGTGTTAAGAAATGGACATACAATGATGATAGATAGAAGTAATCATCTTCACGTTTGTCCATGGCAGGTGCTTGGCAACCACGAGTTCGACCACGGCGTGGAAGGCTTGCTGCCGTACTTGGAGCGGCTGGACGCGCCGATGTTAGGAGCCAACGTCAACACAACCTTCGAGCCCGAGCTCGGGCAGTACGTGAAGAATCACGTGGTTCTCACCCGCCGGGGCAGGCGGATTGGTATCATTGGAGTCTTACTTAGAACGGTACGTAACAAAAGAACATTAGGGTGGGTTCCCACTTAGGTTCGCGAACCTCCGCGCTCTGCGAACCTGCACCAAGTTTACCCTGTGCTGCAACAGTCCGCCATAGTGTGTACGTATGGTTCGTACACGTACATAGTGATGTAGCGAGCCTTAATTATACCTGACCGCCGGGTCGCGAACCGTTCATTCTCAAAATATCGAACCGTTCGGGACCCGGCCGAGCCGACTCGGTATTTATTTAGGCCTTTTGGCGCGCTAGTAATAAAGACTTTTACGTTTTAGTAGGTTCATTGGTAATAGACAAACATTAAAAAAGATAAAAACTTTTCCCCTAGGAGTTATTATGCTATTTTATCTCAGCTCTTGTACGTTACAATGACGGACCTTTTGAGCAAGAGGAGTGAAAAAATCATTAAAAAGTTCTCGGAACATTTTGATGCCCTGTCTTACCTTACAATTACAATATACATTCGATAAAAGCTATCGGTGTTATGTTATTACAAAAGATTAGATTTAAAAGACCTGTTTAACTTAGACACTGTTTTAATGTGATGCGGTCTCTTTCAAACAATATTGTCAAAAAAGTGACAGCATCACATTTAAACAGTGTCTGAGATAAACAGGTGTTTGAAAATCTTTTTTAATAACACCGGTCACCGTCTGGCATCTGTGAAGATGTTGCATTCGAATGTCGAAGGTAATTCTTCACATCGATGAAATAACGCTGACTTACAGCGAAAACGTTAAAAGTACTCTCTTTACTAGAAAATTTCCCCGCTCCACTAGCGACTCGGTAGCATAATATTGGTAGCATTTGGCCGGAATCCCAAGGGTGCGGGTTCGTGTCCCGTCTGGTCTGAGGTGCTACGTGTGAGTCGATTTTTTCTAGTATTTTTCTAATACAGCGTGAAATTTTAATAATTTGGTTAACATAATATCTGGAAACGATATATATATTTGTACATATCGTTCCATCTGATAAAGCTGGCAAGTTTTTTGCGCCCATTTTTCTTGTCAGTTAAAAGACGTCATAATGGGTAGTAGGGTAAAAGAATTGCCTATTTAAAAACGCTTATTATGTGAGCTTATTTAAATAAAGAATATTTCAATTTCAAATACTTATCTTATTATCAGTTTTCGGCCCCGATCGGGCGAGTGATAATGGAGGACGAGGTGCAGGCCATCAACCGCGAGGCGGCCATCCTCACGGCGGACGGCGTCGACATCATCATCGTGCTGTCACACGTCGGATTCACCAGTGACTTGTGAGTATCCTTACCCCTTTCAACAAACCGGTCCCGACGGAAGACCAGCGCTGGTCTCAGACCATGCATAGTCGGGACCGTTTTGAGATATGTTTTTAACGTCCTGCCTCCTTCGATCAAGGATATCCTAGAAGTCCGGTCAGAGTCTCAATAGCGGCACCACCAATAACGGCGCACTTTCAAACTGGGTTGATATTTTGATTTAGTTCACTTTTGGTTGCGCCAACATACTCACGTGCCGCAATTTTATTAAAAACTAAAAATAATAATCGGAACACAAATATATCAAATGGAAAATCATACTTTCGGTAAGCTTAGATCGTTTTATAAGATAAATGATAAAACATCTAATTATTTTAAGGTAGAAGCGCTCATGGCGGAACTTGATAGATTGATCGGTATTGTAAAATGTTACTGATAATTTTAATACGAAATATGGCTTAATTTGAATTATTTTATTTGTGAAATTGATTTTTTTTAGCTTTATTTACAATGTTATTTGCTTGCCATATTAAAATTGGTAAAACATGAGGTCATTTTAAACAACTTAACACCTTTTTACCGTGTTTTGTGCAAATAAAGATTTCTTATTCTTATTCTATTATATATATTTTTTTTCGAAAAATCGCTCACTCTAATCTATGCCTTTCGCATCAGAAACATGGCCGCCGTGATATCCCCCGACGTGGACATAATCGTGGGCGGCCACTCGCACACGCTGCTGTACACGGGCGAGACTCCCAACGGCGACACCCCAGCGAGCGACTACCCTACTGTGGTCACCAGGGCCGATGGGCATAGGGTGAGTGCATAATGTTGAAGGCCAACGTACAGAAACATGGCCGCCGTGATATCCCCCGACGTGGACATAATCGTGGGCGGCCACTCGCACACGCTGCTGTACACGGGCGAGACTCCCAACGGCGACACCCCAGCGAGCGACTACCCTACTGTGGTCACCAGGGCCGATGGGCATAGGGTGAGTGCATAATGTTGAAGGCCAACGTACAGAAACATGGCCGCCGTGATATCCCCCGACGTGGACATAATCGTGGGCGGCCACTCGCACACGCTGCTGTACACGGGCGAGACTCCCAACGGCGACACCCCAGCGAGCGACTACCCTACTGTGGTCACCAGGGCCGATGGGCATAGGGTGAGTGCATAATGTTGAAGGCCAACGTACAGAAACATGGCCGCCGTGATATCCCCCGACGTGGACATAATCGTGGGCGGCCACTCGCACACGCTGCTGTACACGGGCGAGACTCCCAACGGCGACACCCCAGCGAGCGACTACCCTACTGTGGTCACCAGGGCCGATGGGCATAGGGTGAGTGCATAATGTTGAAGGCCAACGTACAGAAACATGGCCGCCGTGATATCCCCCGACGTGGACATAATCGTGGGCGGCCACTCGCACACGCTGCTGTACACGGGCGAGACTCCCAACGGCGACACCCCAGCGAGCGACTACCCTACTGTGGTCACCAGGGCCGATGGGCATAGGGTGAGTGCATAATGTTGAAGGCCAACGTACAGAAACATGGCCGCCGTGATATCCCCCGACGTGGACATAATCGTGGGCGGCCACTCGCACACGCTGCTGTACACGGGCGAGACTCCCAACGGCGACACCCCAGCGAGCGACTACCCTACTGTGGTCACCAGGGCCGATGGGCATAGGGTGAGTGCATAATGTTGAAGGCCAACGTACAGAAACATGGCCGCCGTGATATCCCCCGACGTGGACATAATCGTGGGCGGCCACTCGCACACGCTGCTGTACACGGGCGAGACTCCCAACGGCGACACCCCAGCGAGCGACTACCCTACTGTGGTCACCAGGGCCGATGGGCATAGGGTGAGTGCATAATGTTGAAGGCCAACGTACAGAAACATGGCCGCCGTGATATCCCCCGACGTGGACATAATCGTGGGCGGCCACTCGCACACGCTGCTGTACACGGGCGAGACTCCCAACGGCGACACCCCAGCGAGCGACTACCCTACTGTGGTCACCAGGGCCGATGGGCATAGGGTGAGTGCATAATGTTGAAGGCCAACGTACAGAAACATGGCCGCCGTGATATCCCCCGACGTGGACATAATCGTGGGCGGCCACTCGCACACGCTGCTGTTCACGGGCGAGACTCCCAACGGCGACACCCCAGCGAGCGACTACCCTACTGTGGTCACCAGGGCCGATGGGCATAGGGTGAGTGTTGGGAGAAGCGGGACTTCAATATCAGCATCATTTGTCCCACGGGACTATTGGGACATAATTTAAAAAAAAAACTAGTATAATTTGTCCCATGGGACTAGTGGGACATAATCTTCCCACCTGTCCTATCATGGGACTGGGTCAATGGGACAGACAGGTCTAATGCATGTAAAGTTGTCACTCTGCCACCTTGCTAGACTCAGTATTATGAATCTTATGTATGTATGTCCAATGTGTAAAGTGCAAACTTACGACTAGATGCTGCGCGGGAATGCGCATGAATTCCTTGAAAGACGAGCGACCTCTTTTAATATTTAATATTTTAATGGGTAGCTCGGGTTTTTGTCAACTTTTAGTAAGTTTTTTTTTACTTCTGGCGGTTAATTTTTTTTTTTTTTTTTTTTTTTATTTATTTATCCAGATAACATTACAATAATTATTCTAAAGATGCCTTCACGCTTATAAACCTACGAGGTTTGTCCAAGCGTTGCACATTCGACTCGGACGATAACAATTAAGTAAAAACAATAACAATACTGTGACGTGCGTCAGTCGCACGCACACAATTAGAGGTGGTTAATATAACGTCTAGCGCAATATTCTAGCGCGCTATTTATGCATAGCGCACATCGCGCGCTATGTAAGTAGTCGTTATGACGCTAGAAATATAACGAGTAGCAACTAGCAGCGGGCGTTGGCCAGCAGCGGGCGAGAGGCCGCGTTGGGCGCGCGCGGGCGGGCAGTCGTCGCGTAAGCGCTATTGGTATCGGTCGCGTTATGAACGTTATTCTCGCAGCCAGTCGCAGCACGCTAGTCGCTAGGTACTTATCGCGCGCGAACTTATTTGTTATAGTGACTTTGTGTATCTAACACGTTATTGACGTTATTGTTAAATAAATTAGGACTTTTGGGACACATAACTATTAACTATATCGCGCGCGACCTTATATTGTGATAGTTCGATTAGGACTGTTATGACATAACTAAGTCAATTAGTTATTATGTAAAAGCTATTTAGCTAAGCAAAGTTAATGAACGAGAGATATGGAAAAAACAACCGAATTTCAAACGTCAATAAGGTCGAAAACCGCTTGCACTTGTTTTTTTTTAACTAGAAAACACTGTCTAGTGATCCTTAGTTAAAAAAAAATAGTGCAAGCTATTTTCGGCCTTATTGACATTTGTCTAAATAACGGGTTTTATTGAATCTTTAAGTTAGTAAACGAGAATACGGCAAAAAAACAACCCAATTTCAAATGTCAATAAGGTCGAAAATAGCTTGCATCGTTTTTTTTAACTAGAAAACATTGTCTAGTGATCACAAGTAAAAAAAATGAGTGCAAGCGATTTTCGACCTTATTGACATTTATCAAAATAACGGTTTTTATTGAATCTTTAAGTTAGTAAACGAGAATACGGCAAAAAAAACAACCGAATTTCAAATGTCAATAAGGTCGAAAATCGCTTGCACCGGTTTTTCTTAACTACAGATCACTAGACAAACTTTTCCTACCTTCACTTGTTTTTCCGACATACGTTTGTTCTTCCGAAATCGTATAATTCAATAATAGACAGTTCTAAGCCCGAAAAGTATGAAAGAAAGTTCATTAGTTTACTGCGTTATTTTATTTAAGACTAAAATGCGACGTATTAATAAATAACATTTTTGTATAGCGCGCGATCTGTCTAACGAACGACGTGTGACGTAACGTGTTACGAGATCCAACGTGCTGCATCTAACGCGCCAGCCATCCGCCCGCACGCTTCCTGATAAATAGCGCGTTATAACATAGCGTATTTAATAGCGCGCTAGAAATCAATAGCATATAGTCTGTAGCGTGCTGTTGCTTTATAGGCGTTTTGAACAACTCTACACACAATAATAAGATACAAATAAGTTGCATTGATGCGCATGAGTGAAATAGTTTCGTGTGCGTCCACCAGTTATCCAACAGGTTTCTGGTTTATGCGCTACAGGATTTTCTAATTTCAAAATCGATCGCAATCACTTTCAGGATGTTGATTGTTGATACATTGATGCTTATTTTTGGCACAAATAAAGACTTACCAATGAAATGCAGCAATGTGTCACATCCATCTGTCAAATGAAAGCGATTGCGTTAGATTTTTAAAATTAGACAATAAGAAGGCTGGTTTGGCAATGCATTTTAAATGCACCTAAATATCAAGGAGATGGTGGATCCTACTGGATAGAGGAATTCCGGATAATCTAACGAAGAATTTTAACATGCTGTGTAACCCAAGGTACTGTCTACCTGTTAAGTAAGATGTCATTATTTCCATTTAGATCCCAGTGGTGCAGGCGTCGTGCTATACTCGGTACTTGGGCAATATCAAGCTCTTCTTCGACAACGACGGGGCCCTCCAACGGTGGGAAGGACAGCCAGTTTATTTGGGGACATCCATCATCCCAGGTTAAATTAGATTTACTTTTTAATGTTAATTAATTTGTTACGTTGTCACTTTGTTACTACTTAACTGGTAATCATGAAATGCAATCGCGTTGTCAGGGGTACAGGTAAATATACATAAGGTACAGATTTCCGTAAAGATCTTGAAGCTGTATCAATGGAGTGGGGATAATTCGCGCATGTGCACTTGCGAGCGACCAATAGCGCGCGCCCCTCCCGCCGCCAGCGCCCCTCACCGCTACGCATGCCCAAAATACGCGCTCTGCGCAATCCCCATCCGATTTCAAGATATTTGCCGGCTACAGTACCTTTTATCTAGGAAAAAAAATACTGTTCACTCACAGTTCAGTTCACGCAAACGAATCGCGGGCGGCCGTCAGCCTTTTATAAGTTATCCTTTTTTATTTCGTTGGTGCATTAATTTGGAACTTTGGAACGAATTTGGTACTAGCGACCAGTGGCGTGCCCAGGCCTACAGGGTAGAGCAAGCCCGAACCCTCAAATCAAGCAATTTTTTTTACCAGCTCAAGCAAAAAAACAATGCATATTTTTTTTTTCATACGATGATCTTTACCAAAATATCGATGCGACACACCCCAGCGCCATCTAGACTAATTCATAGATAACTCTCAAAAAATCACCAAAAGCACACCAATTATTTACAAAATGCTAGATGGCGTGACTTTATCGAATTATATTATTGTGTAATCAAAACTAAATTTCTCGTGTGTCACTCATAATAAATATCTAAATCAATTCACAAAATAATAGCGTCACTGAGCTTTTGCTAGATAATTTCAATCCTATCTCCTGCATTCCAAACAAACATTATTGTCGTTCAAATGAAAGACGCAAAACTAACCTTACTTATTTATGTTTATAAGAACAACCAACAATGTAAACAAGTCCACTACAAAATTACGATACTTACATTGAAGAATATTATATTTTTTGCAAAATACTCAAATGAAATAGTAGTTTATGATACAAGGTTGGTAAGGAGGTTTTTAAAATGAGTTGACGTTTTATAAGCCCGAGCCGTAGGCGAGGGTTTATAATCGTCACGAGTTTTAAAAAACCTTAACAACCGTGTGCCATACTACGTTTTTCAATACATTTGCGAGAAAACATTATAGGTACTGCTGAAATTGTAATTTATTCATATAATAAAACTGTAAATTCTAAATATTTGTGCGCGAATTACGCAAAAACCGCTAAACGAATTTTGATGGATTTTTCACAATTTAGTAGATTGAGGTCCAACTTAAAATCTAAGCTATGTTTCATCAAATTCAGGTGGGTGGAACCAGGGAAACAGCTTGAACTCTCCGTAGTACTAGCTTTCATACACTAAAGGGGTCATTTTAAACTGGTTGCAATATTTTTCTACTGTCCACGCGGATGAAGTCGCGGGCGGAAGCTAGTAGAAATAAAAAAAAACGTTCGTAAACAAAAACGCACGGCGCCGGCGTGCGGTAAAATCAACTTTCCGCACGCTATACTACTCCGTAAACAAAAACGCACGGCGTGCGGTAAAATCAACTTTCCGCACGCTCGACTGTCATCGTAAACTTACATTTTCGAGCAACTGTATTGAAAAGGTTTATTACCGGACTGCAAGGAAAGAGTTATTTTGTATTTCTCTTGGATCGACTCGACTCGTGGACACTTTCACAGAGAATAAACATTTTAATCCATCACATAAAACCATTATCAATCATTAAACTGAAATTTAAACTCATTTTTAACACAAAAAACACTATTTTAGGCATAACACTTGTTGTTTCAAAACAGCTGTCGTCACAGATTGAAACAACTTCACACTCCTCAGCGCGTTGTGCAGTCTACCGAACTGGAGCGAACTTCGGAGGCAAGCCGGCTTTCGCTCGGCATTGTGTAGTTCTCATAGAATCTATAGATACGTACAGCAGTACTATGTATGCGGGTAGCACTTTTGTTGATGTTAGAAGAGAGCGGATATATACAGATCGCAAAGCCCGGTTGCAAGCCAACGAGTGCGAGGGAGATAAATGCATTGTAGAGGGTTTATTGAGGAAAGTAATGCAGTTTAGCGACTTGTCTATCGATCAGTTGTTGTAAAAATTGAATTTGTGGTTATTGATTATTGAAAATTAACATTTGTTAATAATATTGTGTTGTAATTAATTACGATTCATTGGTGTAGTGTTAGCAAGTTATTGTTAGGGCAAGCCGGGCTTTTGGGCTTGTATGGAGGTACCGCCACTGCTAGCGACCCGCCCTCGCTTCGCGTCGGTTCATTCTTTTTTTGTCAAAATTTTCCCTCCCGTTCGTCCCGTCGCTTTCCGTTTATTTTCGCGCGCGTTAATTTTTTGCGAAAACTCCTAAGATATTCATTTAAATGGTATGGTGTTAATGGTTAAAATAATGTGCATAAAATGCTTAAGATAACTAACGTATTAAATTTGATAAGGATTAATACTGTATCCTTCTAAATAGCTTTCCAAATTACCGCTTTGTACTTGACAATTTTTTTAGAAGATATAATGGGCTATAGTGAGCTATTCTTAAAAGATAGATATATGCCATCGCGGACTTTTTTGTAGATCTATAAAAGAAAAACAATTCCATCATATAACAAAATAATGTAATTTTGTTATAGTTTAAGCAGCGTTTTCAAGGCAAACTCCCAGTCGGCTTAATTTTTGCCGACCTCTTCAACAATAATCGTCATATTTCTATCAATTTACATAAAACCTCAACTTATTATACACCTATAACCTTCCTCAGGAATCACTCTATCATTTAGTGAAAACCGCATGAAAATCCGTTCAGCAGTTTTTGAGTTTATCGCGAACAGACAGACAGACAGACACGGCGAGGATTTTTGTTTTATAATATGTAGTGATTAGGATACTTATATGCACATGAAGCTAGTTATGTGCACAGATAATATAATACTATACTATGTATGTGTAATATTCTCTGACGTTTTTTTGATTTTTTTTGTTGTTAACATCCAGACCCACAGATAGTGCTAGAGCTGGAGCCATGGCAGCAGATAGTAGACGCGGTGGGGAGAGTAGTGCTGTCCCGCTCCAAGGTGACCCTCAACCGCTCGTGGTGCTACGCGCGCGAGTGCAACATGGGCAGCTGGGCCTGCGACGGGTTCCTGCACCATGTGAGTAATATGGGTTGCTGTTTAAGATGCTTCGGTTACTTGTTATTATTTCGAATTATGATCATAACGGCTTACTACATGCCTTGGCATGTAACTTTGAGACTTTGTAACTTTGTGCGCAGAAGTAATTTTTGGGGAAATAAATAATTAAATATCGACACTAAAAATTATTCCATATACGATATCCCTAAAGCGATATTTTGCTTTCCAGAAGTAAGTTGTAGTTTTACAGGTCTCCTCTTAGACGCTTCGTATTGCGCTACCCGGTCCCGCATGTCAAATGGAACTTTTAATTGAAATAGGCTAATAAAATACCTCATTTGAACCCGCGACTTTTTGAGCAAGTAGTAACTGGCGGTATTATTAACAAATATAACTTTCCCATACCTATGGTTGTAATTTAAAACCTTCTAGTTTGCTGCGCCCCTTGTACTATAAGTATTTTGTTAAATTTAAGACCAAACAACCGTTGTGGCAATCAGGCATAGAATTGAATTTGAACTTCTGACAAGGGGGTCTCACTCCACGCTTTTTATATTAGCCTACTGCTCGCGGCTGACTCAGTCGAACCAGCGCACGAGGGGTGACATGTGTCGGTTCAGACAGAGCTGTGCGACAGAAAGAGTAGCGATTCGGTCGGAGGCGCTTATAATAGGCACGCAGCGTTGTACTTTATTGCCATGCAAAGAGAGTAGCTTATCATTTGATTGTGTTCGCGCGGATGGGCTTCTGTATTTTTAGTACCATTATATTCTGCGCTTGTGATCTAAAATACCGCTAAAGTCAAATAAAGTGTGTGGCTGACGATTATACAACGTGTTACAAAACAACCTCTGAAAAGTCTCAAAAGTCTAAACAACTTTTACTATGAAACCAACTCTGAAATCGCGAAAAAAACAAAATTTAAATATCAAAATTGCAAATATCAAAATAAACGAAAATATCAAAATTTGTGAAACAGCTGGTAATTTTTTCGCGATTTCAGAGTTGGTTTCATAGTAAAAGTTGTTCAGATTGATGGTCTCTATCTACCATATTCGGCATTCAGGGTATTTTGCAACACGTTGTATAATAAACTTATGTTTGGTTTGTAGTTGATGCAAAAAGCGAGTGCGCCCGCGTGGCAGCACGCGCACGTGTGCCTCATCAACGCCGGCGGGCTGCGCGTGCAGATCAACCCCGGCAGTGAGTGCTCCTCCTATACAGGGTCATTCTGAACTTACCATCCAAATTTCAAGGTTGTGTCCATTAAACTAAATAACTTTCTCCAAAAAACACGTGTCGAATTTCGCCACAAAATTTTGGTCAACCCATATTAAATTGATCACGTGATTTCTTTGATTTGTATGGATAGTAGATTTTTTACATACCTTTTTGGCCCTGCGTTTCTTAGAGAAAGTTGTTGTTTCATGGACTTAACACATCCTCAAAATTTGGATGGTGTATACAAAATGACCCTGTATAGAGATACAGTAGCCGCTCAAAATTTGGATGGTGAATACAAAATGACCCTGTATAGAGATACAGTAGCCGGCAAACACCTTGAAATCGTGTTATACTCTGTCGCAGTACCACGACGCCAAACAAGTGCAAATCCTGTTTAAAATAAATGTTCATGAATTGTTCGTAATTTGTACGCCAGTAAAAAAATTGTACGTTGCGTATTTGAGTCTAAACAAAGGGTCGGTGTGGTACTGCCAGGGAGTATGCTCTGCCGCAGTACCACTCGTTATTCTCATGAAACAGACACAGTTTGCATGTTTTTTTGGCTGAAAAAAATGTTAATTAATTGTACGCTCTAGTATCTTACAAGAAAATGGCCAAGTGCGAGTCAAATTCTAGCTACAGGGCATTTACAATCTCTTATATAAAAATGAAGGGGTGACTGACAGACTATTGCCCAGCCCAAACTATTAAACCTAGAGACTTGAAATTTGGTACATAGATACTTTAAACAGTGTGAACACCCACTGAGAAGGGATTTTTTGGAAATTCCACCCCTAAAGGGTTGAAATGGGGGTACAAAGTTTGTATGGAAAAAACTATTAAATAGACATTTCAACTTGAAACTACGTAGGAGTACTTCTAAAAACAAATAAGCAAACACATGTTTCGTGGTTTTCCGAAACTCAACCCTTTAGGGGGTAAATGGGGTAAAAAAGCCCAACATCGATATGGGTGTCGTTATCGAGGTTTTATGGGATGTTGATTGCGAAAATGGCATTAATTTTTAAGTAGTAGACATTATTCAACTCCTAAAGGGGTCGAATGGGGTTCAAACTTTGTATGTTTTTTTTAAATAAAATATATAGAATAGACATTACGACTTGAAACTTCATAGGAGTACTTCTATAAACAAATGATCAAACATGTATTTCGTAAATTTATGAAAAGCAACCCCTTCAGGGGTAAATAGGGTAAAAAGCCCAAACTCGATATGGATGTCGTAATTGAGGTTTTATGGGATGTTAATTGCAAAAATGGCATTTATTTTTATGTCCAATAGTGGCTATGTTTCAACCCCTTAAGGGGTAAAATGGGTTTCATGTTTTGTATGAAAAAATAATATTAAATAGACATTTCGACGTAAAACTTCGTAGGAGTACTTTTAAAAACTAACAACTTTTAAAAGCAAACACGTATTTTGTGATTTTCTGATAATTAACCCTTTAGGGGTAAATAGGGTAATTAAACCCATAGAATAGAATAGAATAATGATTTATTTGCATATCATAAGGGTACACTTGAGGTGGATACAAAATAAGCCCCATTTCCCCCCTTTAAGGGAAGCATCATGACCACCGTGTTAGACTTCAAAATAAATACCGTTTTCGCAATCAACATCCTATGAAACCTCAATAACGACATCCATGTCGATTTGTGCAAAAAAGTATAAGTATCTACTTACTTATTAATTTTAATTTAAAATAATGTTTGCATGCTATTGTTAATGGTTGAATTGGTTGATATTTTAAAGACCTTCAGTTTACCCTTATGAAATGCAAATAAATCATTATTCTATTTTATGGGTTTATTTACCCCATTTACCCCTAAGGGGTTAATTATCAGAAAATCACAAAATACGTGTTTGCTTTTAAAAGTTGTTAGTTTTTAAAAGTACTTCTACGAAGTTTTACGTCGAAATGTCTATTTAATATTATTTTTTCATATAAAACATGAAACCCATTTTACCCCTTAAGGGGTTGAAACATAGCCACTATTGGACATAAAAATAAATGCCATTTTTGCAATCAACATCCCATAAAACCTCAATTACGACATCCATATCGAGTTTGGGCTTTTTACCCTATTTACCCCTGAAGGGGTTGCTTTTCATAAATTTACGAAATACATGTTTGATCATTTGTTTATAGAAGAACTCCTATGAAGTTTCAAGTCGTAATGTCTATTCTATATATTTTATTTAAAAAAAAACCATACAAAGTTTGAACCCCATTGACCCCTTTAGGAGTTGAATAATTTATTTATTTATTTATTTATCGTTTATGGATAGCTAACAGCTTATAAACATACAGATAACAACAAATATATATATAACTAAAAGCTATTGACATGCTACCACATGTAGAATTCAAAAGAAATTGATCGCAAAGTAGGTAATCGTAGCCTAGAAAGGACAGGTGCGTAAAATAGTAACATTAAACTAAATTTTAAACAATAACTTAATAACAGTGGTGATGCTGTTGAAAAATAAATCAATATTGGCGTCAGCGTTGTTAATGGCGGAACAAGCTCTAATAAGGAAACTGTTATGCCTGTAGTTGGTGTGCATAGAAGGAATACTAAATGGTCTATATGAATCGTTGCGGGGTGCTCTTGTAGGTATTTTAAAACGAATTTTATGAAGTAGTTCCGGACAATCTACTGAACCTCTACTTGAGTAGAAAAGTAACATCTGCAATATTACGTCTAACAGAAAGCGGTAGCAAGTGATATTTAGTACAACGGTCTTCGTAAGATGTTTTCGGAATTTTGAATTTGAAATTTAGGAACCGAGTAAATTTTTTCTGGATCTTCTCTATATCATTTATGTATGTTACGTAACAGGGGTTCCAAATCTGGCTGGCATACTCAAGATGGCTGCGGACATAAGCACAAGAAAGGATTTTGATGGTTTTCATGCGTTTAAAAGGCTTAGACAGACGCATAATAAACCCTAGTGAACGAGATGCTTTATTAATAGTACTGACAATATGTTTGTCAAATAGCAGTTTAGAATCAAGGATGACTCCCAGGTCTTTAGCTTCCTGACGAATGGATAATTTTTCATTTTTGATACTGTAACTACTATTAAAGGGATTGATTTTACGAGTAAAACTTATAGAAAAACATTTGGATACGTTCAAATCTAGTTTATTTAAGTAACAGTATGAGTCTAACCTTCGGAGATCATCCTGAAGCTGAACTGCATCGTCGTTGTCAATGTCTACTACTTAAAAATTAATGCCATTTTCGCAATCAACATCCCATAAAACCTCGATAACGACACCCATATCGATGTTGGGCTTTTATACCCCATTTACCCCCTAAAGGGTTGAGTTTCGGAAAACCACGAAACATGTGTTTGCTCATTTGTTTATAGAAGAACTCCTACGTAGTTTCAAGTTGAAATGTCTATTTAATAGTTTTTTCCATACAAACTTTGTACCCCCATTTCAACCCTTTAGGGGTGGAATTTCCAAAAAATCCCTTCTCAGTGGGTGTTCACACTGTTTAAAGTATCTATGTACCAAATTTCAAGTCTCTAGTTTTAATAGTTTGGGCTGGGCAATAGTCTGTCAGTCACCCCTTAATATTTATATAAGAGATTGTAAATGCCCTGTAGCTCGAATTTGACTCGCACTTGGCCATTTTCTTGTATGATACTAGAACGTACAATTAATGAACATTTTTTTCAGCCAAAAAAACATGCAAACTGTGTCTGTTTCGTGAGAATAACGAGTGGTACTGCGGCAGAGCATACTCCCTGGCAGTACCACACCCCTCCAGTCGAAAATGGTAAATAGAGACCATCAAACGAGGTACGAAATTATAGTGTCCGTTACGCCAGCAAGAAAGTAGCTTCTAGAGGGAAACGAGTTTGATGAATAATTTGTGCGTAATTCGGTGTAAATGTGCGCCAAATAAAAAAAATTGTGGGCCCCATACTTTTGGAATAAAACGGGAAAAACGAATCCTGCTGGGGTAACGGTGCTCCAGCAGGAAGAATCTAAACTAATGATCGGAGAGAAATAAAAGATATATGGGCGGGTAGCTTGATACTAGCAAGAAATGTGCGCCAAATTTATAATTTGTGGGCCTTACAGTTTTGGAGATATTTGATTTCCTGCTGGCGTAACGTTTTGCCGAATCCCAGATCTCGGAAACTACTAAATGTGCGATCTTACAGTAAACACATATAAGTAGCCCCTAATTTGTGCTATTTGTGCGGTAGAAAACATTTCAAAAATATTCACAGATTTTGAAGTAATCAGCCATTTTCTGAAAACAGAAAAAAAAATCTAGCTCCTAAACTATTACATAAATAAAGAAACCAGAAACAGTGTTCTATTCTTCTTGTTATTTCTCATTACCATAAAAAGTTTGAAAATCCCACATTTACGCGTTTTTGAATAATACCCATATGAAGGTGAGACTGACCAAGTCATGACTTTGACGGTCAGCAGGATAAAAATATCAGAGATTATTTAGATCCTAGCCCAATGAATAATTTGTGCGGTTACTGAAGTACACGCTCTGAAAATTTCAGCTTCAAATTTTTCGTATTTAAGTAAATATCAATAAAAATCTGAAACAACTGTCAGTATTCCGATTAACCGACTAAATTCGATAGACCACTAAAAAGCGATGCGTTCATACATTTTGATGACCTCCTTAAATTTGTTGTCGAGCAGGTTTGTACACGTCACGTCTGCGTACACTTAAGTAAAAAAGTGATTTGAGTGAGTGCTTTTATTTTAATAAAAAATGAAGTTATATCTCTTTTATTTCATTTTTACTTGAATTGAAAGAATTTTAACCATTTTAACATTATTTTATTCAAAAAATAAAGGCTGTTTTGTAATTTTATTTCGTGTTTTTGTCAAACATATACATACAATTACAATGCGATTAAATTGACAATAGACAGTGATCCGCTGCAACTTCACTAGAGAATGTAGGTAGGTAGGTACCTATGGAAAAGAGAAAATTTTACAGATTAAAAAACGTTGTTTTATACCGCATGCTAGCGCTCTGAAGTTGACCACTCACTTCTGTTGTAAAATTAATCGCATTGTAAGTACTTACCTAAATAAAATATTATCTATCACAGAATAAATAATAGTATTATTACAATAAATACCTACTTGCTACACCAAAACTCGCCGTCCGTCGTCGTCGCGGGGCACGGCTCGGCGGGCGGCGGTTTATTTTATTTATTTTTATTTTTATTTATTTGGCACAGAAACAATATACAAATTATAATTTTAACAAAAAAGAAATGAGCTTATAACCATGTTAAATTTGTATATCTATTACATCTATGCACAACATTTGACTACACACGTGGTTACATTGCAATATTATTACAATACATTTAAGAGTTAGTTAGCAATGACATTATTTCCTTCTTAAATTTAAACAAACTGTAATGAAAAATATCCAGATCCTTATGAAGATCATTGTACAGGGTGCACATTCGGGGTATCGGACTGAACCGTGTTGCCAACTAGGGTTGCCAACCCTACTATATAATATCCTACTATATTGCGGGCTCGCCTACTATATTTTTTGCAAAAATATATAGTAGGCAAAACTACTACCACAGCCGAGAGAGTATTCTTCTTACAGTCGGACATCGCCCTTTGTGCTGGCGAATAAGCGCCGTTCGTCTAGACAGGTGACGCAACGACTAACACGTTGGCACATTGTGATTTGCCTTTTTGAATTTCAAAAATAATTAGGAAAAATAAGATAGTCACTTCAAAATTCTTGTTTTATTCTTTGAATTAATTATTGTAATTTTTTATAGTATTTTTTTTTCAAATAAAGAAATTTATATGTATAATGATAATGATAATAATTTTAATTGTAAATCATTACTAATTTAGGGCTAAATAAGTACAAAATAAATATTAAATAAGTTATTAATAAGGAAAAAATAAGTTCTAAGATGGCGGCTGCCAACTTTTTTGTTTATGGGCCGATTTCAATGAAACTCTGTTTTTTGTACCATTTTGACACGAAAATAACAACGCAATGTTGAAAATATTAAAAAATCCAAGATGGCGGCCATCTTTTTTGTTTGTGGGCCGATTTCGATGAAACTCGGTTTTTGACAAGAAAATAACAAAGCAATGTTAAAAAATCCAAGATGGCGGCTATCTTTTTTGTTTGTGGGCCGATTTCGATGAAACTCGGTTTTTGATACTATTTTGACAGGAAAACAGCAACGCAATGTCAAAATATAAGAAATCCAAGATGGCGGCCATCTTTTTTGTTTGTGGGCCGATTTCGATGAAACTCTGTTTTTGGTACTATTTTCTCAAGAAAATAACAAAGCAATGTTAAAAAAATAAAAATCCAAGATGGCGGCCATCTTTTTAGTTTGTGGGCCGATTTCGATGAAACCCGGGTTTTGGTACTATTTGGCAAGAAAACAGCAGCACAATGTTAAAAATATAAAAATCTAAGATGGCGGCCATCTTTTTTGTTTGTAGGCCGGGCCGATTTCGATGAAACACGGTTTTTGGTACTATTTTGACAAGAAAATAAAAAAGCAATGTAAAAAAAATAAAAAAAAACAAGATGGCGGCCATCTTCTTTGTTTGTGGGCAGTTTTCGATAAAACTCGAGTTTTGGTACTATTTTGACAAGAAAATAACAAAGCGATGTAAAAAAATCCAAGATGGCGGCCATCTTTTTTGTTTGTGGGCCGATTTCGATGAATCTCGGTTTTTGGTACTATTTTGACAAGAAAATAACAAAGCAATCATAAATAAAAATAAAAAATCCAAATGGAGATCATTTTTTTTGTGTCGGCCGATTTCATGACATTCGCATTTTCGTGACTAGAAAACAGCAACGCAATGTTAAAAATATAATAAATCAAACATAAAGAGTATTTAGTTCATACAGTCGATCATTGCCTTTTGTGTTGGCGAAAAAGCCGACAGTCGGCACGACGAATAAAAAGTGTAAGGGTTGTATATTGTTTTAAACAAGAGTATAACAATATACCTGTGTGTAGATGATGTAAATTTTAGTTTTATTTGATAAATGTTAGTAAATTCATTACTTTTATTTTATCTCATTTTTTATGTCGCTTTTTTGTCTATGTTTTTTTATTTGTGTATTTATGTCTGTTCCTTTTATTAGCTTCTCGATGAGCTAGAGACTTGACATTTTGAACATAACTCAGAACTTGATGACAAGACAATGCAATATTAGAAACCAGCAGGCTGATTATCTAATTAGAAACCACATAGCGACCGGTTTCAGTTCACAGATGAATGTGATACATTGCTACTTATCTTTGATGTTTTTTTACCCCAAAAAAAATTGCAATGCACATACAAAAAATTTGACCGCCATCTTGAATTTTTTGCATTTTTAACATTGCGTTGCTATTTTCTTATCAAAATAGTAGGTACCAAAAACCGAGTTTCATCGAAATCGACCCACTAACAAAAAAGTTGGCCGCCATCTTGAATTTATTATTTTTTTTACATTGTGTTGCTATTTTCTTATCAAAATAGTACCAAAAACCAAGTTTCATCGAAATCGGCTTACTAACATAAAAGTTGGCCGCCATCTTGAATTTTTTACATTTTAACATTGCATTGCTGTTTTCTTGTCAAAATATTAGCAAAAACGATAGTTTTATCAAAATCGGCCTGCAAACAAAAAAGATGGCCGCCATCTTGAATTTTTCATTTTTTTTAACATGGCGTTGCTGTTGTCTTGTCAAAATAGTACCAAAACCGAGTTTCATCGATACATACATACACATACATATACTCACGCCTGTTTCCCATGTGTGTAGGCATCGGCCCATAAACAAAAAAGATAGCCGTCATCTTGTCATCAAAATAGTTCTGAAAACAGAGTTTTATCGAAATCGGCCCATAAACAATAAAGATAGCAGCCATCTTGGATTTTTTTATATTTGTAACATTGCGTTGCTGTTTTCTTTCCAAAATAGTACCAAAACCCGAGTTTCATCGAAATCGGCCCACAAACAAAAAAGTAGGCCGCCATCTTGGATTGTTTATTATTTTAACATTGCATTGTTATTTTCTTGTCAAAATAGTTCCAAAACAAAGTTTCATCGAAATCGGCCCAAAAAAATATACCAATATAAACAAATTCGCCAATGTGCGGCCGCCATTTTGGATTCCAAATCTAACATTAAAATCGTGCCAAAAACACTTTTTCATGACACCAACATCAAAAAATTGCAAACACTACTTTCAATAATAATATAATAATTATAACCCAATCGAAAGCGTAAGCCCTGTCGGGTTAGGGCCCGAGATACATACATTGCCAAAGTATGGGCTCTCGGACATTATACCTTCGGAATCGGCTCGTCTTTTTTACTTTAATAGGACAATTATGTTGTGAAACAGTGGATAATTTTTACAAGTCGACAATTGTCATGCAAACTTGACTCGGCTCCAATCTCATGTCAAGAATCACTGACAAATCTACAAATATGTTTACCTGTAAAAAATATCCCTGTTTCACAACATACCTGTCCCTAATTAAAGTAACGACTAAATGTAAAATTAACCGACATATTATGTCACTGACAAATGTCGACTTGGTGAAATAGGGCCCTGGACGTAATGTAACATATCAATGCTATATACTATAGGCACACAGGTATGTATAAAGGCACAAACTATGTATTTAAATGTTAAAACACTATTTACTCACATTGCCAATAAAAAGTTATGAACGCGACTGTACAAACAATTTTTCTGCATAATACGACACATTAAAGGAGGTCATCAAAATGTATGAACGCGTCGCTTTTTAGTGGTCTATCGAATTTGGTCGGTTAATCGGAATACTGACAGTTGTTTCAGATTTTTATTGATATTTACTTAAATATGAAAAATTTGAAGCTGAAATTTTCAGAGCGTGTACTTCAGTAACCGCACAAATTATTCATTGGGCTAGGATCTAAATAATCTCTGATATTTTTATCCTGCTGACCGTCAAAGTCATGACTTGGTCAGTCTCACCTTCATTATGGGTATTATTTAAAAACGCGTAAATGTGGGATTTTCAAACTTTTTATGGTAATGAGAAATAACAAGAAGAATAGAACACTGTTTCTGGTTTCTTTATTTATGTAATAGTTTAGGAGCTAGATTTTTTTTTCTGTTTTCAGAAAATGGCTGATTACTTCAAAATCTGTGAATATTTTTGAAATGTTTTCTACCGCACAAATAGCACAAATTAGGGGCTACTTATATGTGTTTACTGTAAGATCGCACATTTAGTAGTTTCCGAGATCTGGGATTCGGCAAAACGTTACGCCAGCAGGAAATCAAATATCTCCAAAACTGTAAGGCCCACAAATTATATATTTGGCGCACATTTCTTGCTAGTATCAAGCTACCTGCCCATATATCTTTTATTTCTCTCCGATCATTAGTTTAGATTCTTCCTGCTGGAGCACCGTTACCCCAGCAGGATTCGTTTTTCCCGTTTTATTCCAAAAGTATGGGGCCCACAATTTTTTTTATTTGGCGCACATTTACACCGAATTACGCACAAATTATTCATCAAACTCGTTTCCCTCTAGAAGCTACTTTCTTGCTGGCGTAACGGACACTTAAAAAAAGACAAAGAAAAATTGATTCGTTCGTATATTTGTGTTAAGAAACCTTGCATTTCTAAAAACGCTTTCAAAACCCGACTAGCTTATTTCCAGATTTTTTTATATACCTACACAACGGGATAGTGCTTGGCCTTCACCTCACCTGATGTTAAGTGACGATAAGACCAAAGGTGAAGCGCACTACACACGGAATCCTCATCGCTAAGGAACTGGCTATTTTACCTCTAACTGCCGGAACACAACAATGTTTACTTCCAGATGTGACAACGCAGACGCTCCTGATGGCGATGCCGTTCGAGAACGACGTGCAAGTATACGACCTACGCGGCGAGTTCCTGCTGCAAGCGCTCGAGCACTCCGTCGGCACCAACCAGAATAACCCCGGCAACTTCTACAGCGGACGCATGCTGCAGATCGGCGGTACTATTCTGTTACTCACTTTTTAACAGATCGGCTATAATTTTTAACCATTAAACTAAGGAAAAAGTTGTACAGTCAGCAGCATATCAAGCTATACAAAACTGTCAAAAATCTACAATGAATTTACCAGGGGCCATAATAGGAAAATATGGTTTGCGCGGGCCATATTTTTATATAGAAAACGTAAAGTTGTAGCCACAAAAAAAAACATACGACAAGCTAAAGAGATTATCTAGTACCTACAAGTATTAAATTGCGTATAAACCTCACAGATGATTGTAAAATAAATTAGAATATCAGCAAAAGCGCTTGTCGCGGGCCATATTTTTGGGGTAAATAATAGCGGAAACGTATTGAATTCTACATCAAAATACACTTTAACGTACTGAGCAGTTGCTCCAATAACTTTTTTTTAAGAAAGATAATTGTGCTAAAGATTATGATGAAAAAACAACGAAAAACATCGAAAAAGTGCATAAGTGAGGTTATTTTCCATACTCTTTACACATAAAGAAAAAGACAGAGACAAGTGATTTCGCGTAACGGAACTTTAAACTGCTCGACTTAAACTTTAAAAATGATTGAAGAAATTAAGCCCAGCGTGCCGTCTACCGTACCTAACCATTTAAGAAACAACGATTTATCTTCAACTAAGCAATCAGTTGAAAATAGAACCCGCGACCTTTCACATTTCGGACGAATACCTCACCGTTTGAGCAAGGACTTTTTCGTAGTTAACCAGCGTTACTTCATAGATATGCGTGAATCATAAAGTTATAATACCTAACGGAATAGAGGAACAAAGGGCTGAGCAAGCAAGATGTCACTAATTGACAACACGGTGTGATAAAAAGAGATGCGTGATGCGACGTGATAGAACTCTTACGCAACTGATTGACAGTTTGTCTGCTCTTATCGGCACGCTGAGAATTTGAGTACTTTAATTATTAAGCGACCTTTCTTTTGGACGACAACTTTAGGGCACAAATAGCATTTAAAAATTAACATATAAATATTATTATATATTGTTAAAAGGCGACTATTAACCTAATAGAGATGACAAAAAAAATTTAAGGCTTTTATTCTGTAGCTTAAATTTGTTTTATAGTTACCTATTTGATAAAATAGTTGCCTACTCAGTATTTTTGTCACTCATTTAGAATTTTCACTTTTTGTAATCCACAGTTTGTCGTCCGGTTAGGTTATTTTGTCGCAAACAAAACAAACCGCTGCCGGTTTTAGTATTTAAGTATCCCATTAACAGTCGCCTCAGTAACAATTTTTGTTTAGTGGTTTATCAGAAAGCATATGCCACCACATGATTAACTGTGAAGAAATTTTTGCGATATCTCTTAAACCTGAGAAGTTATACGAGCTAAAACACTGTTATTTTGGGGGGTCATTATGACGTCATCGAGACGTACGCGAACTAACGTTATGCCGTACGTGGTAAAGCACATATTGCATCGAGCCTTGCATTTTCTTCAAAACCCTTATAAGTAACTCAACCATTTCTAATCGGATTTAAAAAAATCTTTCACTAAGTTTCATAGCTATGAATATGTTTTTATATTATACCAATAAAACTATAGGATTCAAACCTGTTACTGATCCTTATTAAAAATATCCCATTGATATTAACTTGTGTAACCGGCAGGTTTACGCGTAGTGTACAACGCGTCGCGGCCGGTGGGGTCGCGCGTGGTGTCCGCCCTAGTGCGCTGCATCGAGTGCGCCGTGCCTACATACGAACCGCTCGACGCAGGCGCCACCTACCGCGTCGCCACGCAGAGCTACATCGGCGACGGCGGCGGCGGGTACACGGTCTGTACAACTTGTCTTATTTGGTAATCATTCTCACCCAACTCTTTATTGAAAACTAAAAAATTGGGTGAATGCAAGCAAAGCCGCGGGTAAAAGCTAACAATATACATATATTTGAAAAGTGCTCATTAACCTTTTCGGGACCGGATGGCATTTCTTTCCCTTTCATTTGGTACCCAACACGGCATCATTGAATTTTTTTTTAGTTTATGACTAACTCCTCTAGAGGGCGCCATATTCATTTTAATGTACGTCACTCCTCTAACCAGTGGACGATTAAGACGCTTCTAACGATACCTCATTTGTCAAATTATAATAAGTAGTTTAGAAGATAATATGAAAAAGATGAACATACATACATGTCAAAATCATATACCCTCCGTTTTGGCTTCGCCATAGTCGGGTAAAAATATGTTTCGCACTGTTCAGTACGGTAGCATTTGTACAGTATACGGGTTCTAAAATTGCATTAGGACATTACACCTTATGGCGCGTCTGGGCGTATGCTTACACTTGAAGAGAAATAAAAGAAATGCTTTAAACGCGCATTATACTCTTTTGACACTCTTTCATGCAGATTTTTCGAGAGATTTCCAGATTAAATTTTGTTTTCCCACCAGATGCTGTCAGAGAACCGTGAGAACCTCGTGATCCTGCCAGTAGTGGACTACGTTCTCTTGCAAGAGTATGCGCGCGCGCAGCAAGTCATTATGCAGGACCTGGACGGCAGGATACAGATCGTCTGGTGAACGAGCATGCGAATTTGAACCTTCGGCTGTTGTAAATAAATGTTACGAGAAACTTATTGCTGTCTTTTTATTTTGAAATCAGATTAGTAATTTGATTCATCTAGCGTAGACTACTACCGTTATGCATGATATTGTGCTAAAAGCGCTACCTAAAATTATTTTAATTGAAAGTAAAATAAATGAAATTCTATACAGGATGGTCCAAAATAACGTTGGCAAGTGATTTTTCAAATAATTTTGTTAACTTTTAACATAAATAAAATTAAGTTATAATTTTATAAAATCAGCTTTTCGCGTTTTGACGATGTGGAACAAATGCAGCGGCTCCAGGACGAGTGGAAGATTAAATTGCGTCATTTTGGTGATTATGGGCTTTTTCTATCGAAAACAATTTTTAGTCGGACAAAACGATATTTTTCCAATTCGGAACATTGTGGAAAATTTCTATGTATTCGCGCTAAAGGGTATTTGATCAGAAAGCCTAACTTGCAGAACGTCTTTAAAGCAAAATGTCTAAAATCAGTATAGGGATTCTTGTCAAAGGTTGCATTTTTTTTAAACTAATTATCCTAAATTATTTTAAGTTTAAAGTTAACAACATTATTTTAAAAATCACTTGACAAAGTCATAATTACAAAAATGAAAAGTAAGGTAAAGTAAAAAAATAACGAAGAAAAAATTAAACTAACTTCTGTTTAATTCAGTTTATTTATCGATCATCTGTCGCATGCACAGAAGTGTTAATTTATGAGTCGAAAGGCGAGCAACAATTTTACTTTTAATTTGTCATTTTTGATAGAAAGGAACTGATTTTCATAAAAATCATTTTTTTTAAGGAAAGTGAATATCCACCTCATTATTTAAAAAAATATTTACATATAACGTAAAATTAAATATCTAAATATAAAAACAACTTTCATAATCACATATGTACATAAATAGCTAGTAAATGTCATGTTCTTTACACTTTTGTGTAATTTAACAATATTAATTGAAAATAGTTTTTATTAAAGAAATAATGCTACAGCTTTGTTAGTTTTTACATTACGAAGCTAACTTCTGTATTTACGGCAGTTCCCAAAACGCTTTGTTATTACGATAAATAGTATCTTAAGTAAATTCATTGTTTTTTTATCCTTTAACAAATGTCAAACTTTAAATGAATCACACTGGCCCCAACTACATTATAATTTACATTATTAAGTCCAAATTTTTATTACATAATATCATATATACGTTTGTTTTACCACTAATTTATCATAATGATGAGCCAAAAATCATGTAATTTGTAAAATATTGATACTCGTAGTAATTATTTGCTTTCTATTGAGCTGAACTTCATCTATTTTAACAGCTATATTATTAAATAAAATAAAATTATCGACCTGTTTTAATGAGTCTTTTGTATTTCGCTTTTTATTGATGATATTTTTATATTAAACTTTCAGTCGATGTTTAGTGCTGCTTCAGATTTCTAAAAAAACTTATAGGTACACCGTTAATTTTTAAGTAAATATATTTATAAATTAAATGGGGATACCAGAACAAAATATATACGAGTTTAAAAATAAGTAATTATATCTAAAAATATATGGGGATATCAGAACATCAAAATATTATACGAGTTTAAAAATCAATGCCTGAAAAATAGGAAAAAAACATGATAATTGGTATACCTCCAAAGATGTACGCACGCGCTATTCAGTCTTTTCATTGCGTGCGTGTTTGTCTATAAATGGGCCATAAATCACGAAAACAGTCAAATTTTGAGACAAACAAATCTCAATATCTTAACTAATCATGTTGTCCTTTTTTAGGTGGACATAAAAAAATACTGTGTATGGCTTATGGAACAAAATACGTATACTTAATAATTGAGATAGGTCAATTTTAACATAGATTACACATGCCTAAGCAATGGGAGCTGAATTACCTACGACGTGGGTGTAATGACGATTAAAGCCTGATTCACACATATCAGTGAAATCGCAGTTCCATCAGTCCCGGCACAGTACCGCCTCCGTGATAATGAGGGCTTTTCAAAGTGATATTTAAAAAAATAAAGTAACTATTTGCCTCACTGGATGGCGTTGATGGTCAAGTGAAGAGTCACAATTGGCTTTGTAAGCTTCACTGATATGTGTGAATCAGGCTTAAATTATTCTATTATTTACAAGCTATTTTTGCGTGAAATCTTAGCATTGTGCAAGTTCCGTTTTAGGCACATCTATAATGGGCAGATCCTTCTTAAAGTCGTTGATATCCTTGATGAAGTCGGCGTTGTTTTCGGTGGTGTCGCCGATCGGCTGAGTCGCGTCCAAGTACGACAGTTTGTAGTCTTTGATTTCTGGTACGGTTGTGTTGTCTTTGTCTACCTTATGGCCCATTATCTGGAAGAAAAGGACCGACGTATTTTTACTTGACTAGGTCGAACTACCTACGTATTAATGATGTATGTAGCGTCGAGTATATACTTTATACTTTACTTTAGTAAAACAGTTTGATAAAAACGCTTTTTATTTTCGACCTAATTTAAAGAATCATGTATTTTCAGCCATGAAACATTAGAGAACAAATAAAGAAAAATATGAGATCTTTTAAACGAAATTTGTGTTATGTATAGTATTGGTAACTTTTGTGCATTAATTTTGAAATAATACTGACACTGCCTGACCAAAGTGGTCAAAATAAAATTCGTTGCCAAACATATGAACCACAAATAACGTAAATAGAATAAACAGCGCCTCTTTTCAGTTAGAAGCGATATGGTTTGAATGTTTTTTTAAGATTGTAATTGATGAGTTTATGTAGTGTATTTTTCAATTAAAATCTGCGGTTTGCTTACCTGGACGGACAGTTTCCTGAACTGGGAGCGGTTGCCGGTCGCGAAGTGCTCCTCCACCCACGTCTTAATATCTTTTAGTGTGATCTTCTCTATCGCTTCGGCCTGAAAGAACAACGTTATTGAAAAATAATATTTTTTATTTTTAATATTAGACAACATCACAAACATTGCTCTGATTCCAAAGTAAGTAGCTAAAGCACTTGTGTTATGGAAATGAAAGACAACGGTGGAACTACAAACACCCCGAGACTTGAACCAATATAGAAAATATTGTTTTCTAAATTGATCCAGCTGGGGATCGAACCCGGGACCTCAGAGATGGCAACACCTTGAACACCGGTGTACAGACCGCTTGACCACGGAGGTTGTCAATTTCAGCCAAAGTCTTTGGCTGAGCTGAGGTCTCCATAATTTTAGCTAAAGTCTTTGGCTGAGCTGAGGTCTCCATAAATTTAGCTAAAGTCTTTGGCTGAGCTGAGGTCTCCATAATTTTAGCTAAAGTCTTTGGCTGAGCTGGGGTCTCCATAAATTTAGCTAAAGTCTTTGGCTGAGCTGAGGTCTCCATAATTTTAGCTAAAGTCTTTGGCTGAGCTGAGGTCTCCATAATTTCAGCTAAAGTCTTTGGCTGAGCTGAGGTCTCCATAAATTCAGCTAAAGTCTTTGGCTGAGCTGAGGTCTCCATAATTTCAGCTTTGGCTGAGCTGAGGTCTCCATAATTTCAGCTAAAGTCTTTCGCTGAGCTGAGGTCTCCATAAATTCAGCTAAAGTCTTTGGCTGAGCTGAGGTCTCCATAATTTCAGCTTTGGCTGAGCTGAGGTCTCCATAATTTCAGCTTTGGCTGAGCAGAGGTCTCCATAAATTCAGCTAAAGTCTTTGGCTGAGCTGAGGTCTCCATAATTTCAGCTTTGGCTGAGCTGAGGTCTCCATAATTTCAGCTAAAGTCTTTGGCTGAGCTGAGGTCTCCATAAATTCAGCTAAAGTCTTTGGCTGAGCTGAGGTCTCCATAATTTCAGCTTTGGCTGAGCTGAGGTCTCCATAATTTCAGCTTTGGCTGAGCAGAGGTCTCCATAAATTCAGCTAAAGTCTTTGGCTGAGCTGAGGTCTCCATAATTTCAGCTTTGGCTGAGCTGAGGTCTCCATAATTTCAGCTTTGGCTGAGCTGAGGTCTCCATAATTTCAGCTAAAGTCTTTGGCTGAGCTGAGGTCTCCATAATTTCAACTAAAGTCTTTGGTTGAGCTGAGGTCTCCATAATTTTAAGGAAGCTGTTAATTTGGTAGTATTTCTGAGTATTTGGCCGTTCCTGATGTGTGTCAGAGCTGGCTGGATTGATATATTCATGTGCTCTTCCAATCACAAAATTTGGGCTAAATCAGACACTAAAGACAACTTGTTAACAGATATGTCTATGATAAATGTCGCAACGCAACACGCAACTCCGTGGCTTAAGGTGGGTCCACACTTGTAACATTTTGGCGTGTCAGAACACCGTGTCTTTATCATACATCGCTAGTTTGAACAAGCGTGCGCTATGGAATTACTGTAACAAAGAGACGATGTATGATAAAGACACGGTGTTCTGACACGCCAAAAGTGTAGACCCACCATTACAGACAGACGTATGTCTGTGTGACGTGCGACGGGCTAATTTAGGAAGGAATATTAAAGCAGCATGATAACTCACCTCCATGAAAAGTCTCTGGAACTGGTAGTCCGTCGTGACGATCTCTCTCCAGTTTCTTTCAACCTGTAAAGACATTTTTTTTATTTAATTAAAATTGCGCGCGTCTTCCGGGTAATTGTGTGCATTCTCGAGTCGGTATCTAATAATTCTAGTTTGCACTTTACACAATAGACAAGTAAATATTATAGTGTTACAAAAATACTTTTAAAGCGGAATATGGTAGATAGGAACTATCACACTTTTGAACAAAAATTAATTACGAAAATATCAAAATGTAAGAAACAGCTGTTTTTTTCGCGATCTCCCATAGTAAAAATTTTTCAATTTGATGGTTTCTATCTTCCATATTCGGCATAAGGGGTTATTTTGTAACTGGTATACTGTATACTGGGTTATTTGTAAAACACCAACAACCTCGCAGGAGTAGATTACCAACATCATAAACAACATTTGTTCTACGACTTTTGATAATTCGTTAGATTTTATTTTCATACAAAAAAAACATCATTTTAATTTACCGTTCGTATGTATGTGTATATAACTGTACGCGCGGCACTCGGAGCGCCTGGTGCGTGCGACCCTCCCCCGCCCCCGCCCCGCCGCCATCTATAGACGTAAAAAGTGTCGAACAGTACAATAAAAACTTGAAAAATCATTTTTGGTGAATGTATTGAGTTATGATAAAAGTCGTAGAACAAATTTTGTTGTTTATGATGTTGGTCTACTCCTGCGAGGTTGTTGGTGTTTTACAAATAACCCTGTATACAAGTTTTGTTTGCCCACATTTTGTTCGCAATCTCAGAATTGATCCCATAGTGAAAGTTGTTCAGTTCGGCATTAGGGGTTATTTTGTAACACGTTGTTGTGTACCTCCTCCTTGAGCTCGTAGTCGGTGGTGTGCTTGAGCTGCACGAGCGCGTACTTGGCCGCTTGGAGCGCTTTTTCTGTAAGTTTCCGCATGTCGCGCGCGAACTTCTTCAGGAACGCTTCCACGCGGCTGTCTACGTGCGCAACACTGTAGTCAAAGAGAATGAAGGTGTAAAACATTTAGCGGCCACTCACGTGCTAAAAGCCCTGCGAATTTGTGTTTTGCAACATTAACATCTACATGCCGTCATTCGCAACTAAAAATGACATGTAACTGCCTAAAAATGGCGGCCTGCGCATTAGCAATTTGCTAATATTTTCGACTCACTTGTCCCGCCGGCGGAACGGCTAGCGGTAGGTGCTTGTCGCGCGACCTTGAGCGAGTGAAGGAGGCCTGCTAGTACTTATATCTACTCTGTGGCCGTACCTGAACTTATCCACCTGCGTGTTGACGGTGACGGAGAAGCCCAGCACCCCGAAGGTGTACCGCATCATGCTGAACACGCTGTACCCGAGCTGCTCCTTCGTGCGCAGCATGTCGAATACCGGCTCCTCCATCAACATCTGTATGCAACAACATACATAACCTATCAATCCTACTCATAATAGGGGTTAAAGTATGAAATTTGCTATACAACGAGCTTCGATCAAGATGATCGAAGATTGATAGCCATTCATAAAACTGTCAAGTTGTAAGAGCTTGTAATACGGGGGCTCCACACGGACGCAGTCGCGGGCGGTGTTATCATAAAGGGGCCTACATGCGTCAAGTTAACTAACGCCCCAGCGGATTTTATTTTATTATTCTTAAACCAAGTCAATATAAAAAAAACTTTCCTTCATTTTATTACTTATACTAGCGGTCACCCACGAATTCGTCCGCGTGGACCCTAGGGAACTTTTGACCAGGATAAAAGTATCCTATGTTTTAATCCAGGTTATAAACTATCTGTGTGTCAAATTTCAACTAAATCCGTCCAGCTGTTTAGGCCTGAAGGAAGAAGAAGTAATAAATACACACACACACACACAAACTTTCGCATTTATTGTATTATTAAATATAGTAGGAAGTACAGCTTGACCATAAAGAGTTGACAAAAATTGAGGGCGCCACGTCAAAATCACGACTAGTTTGGCAACACTGACTATATTTTGTACTAAAATACTTTAGTTCCATTTTATTTAATTTCACCTCTTTATGGCCAAGCTGTAGGATTATTATTGAATAATTTTTATTCTTTCTATTTGAAAATGGTAGAACGAAATTGACTTGATGGATTGCTCAGCTGAAGTGATTTCTGTCGTTTCTAGTACTCATACCTTAAATGGTCCGATAGTCTTTTGATCCCCACATGAAATAGGATCGACTAGCATAAATTTTTTTTTTTGGTATTTTAGCATTTTTTTTGCTAACGGTATTTTTTTCTAAAATCTGTGAATGCAGTCTTAAAAAGTTATGGTAGGTCTCCCAGGAACGTTTTCCTGTAACTATAACGGTCAAGGTACCTGCCCTTAATGTACCGTCTCAAAAATCCAGCCTGTAAAAATACATTCGTTTTTCGGATCACCTATTTTATTGACATTGTTAGATAGATAGATTAGATTAACTCTTTATTGCACACACATTAAAAAGGAATACAGTATAATCTCTTCCAGACAACCTTTGATTCAGAGAATAGGTACCTGAGAAGGGATATAAAAACAGTGTGCTAACTACATACAAAACAAACAAAATAAAAAGAAAAGCTTATACCTACAATAACTACCTATACAAAATCAATAAACTTACACAAATACGGTACGAATAACAAAAATACACTACATAAACCTAAATAAATATATAAGTTGTTGCAAACTAAGATTTAGCCAGTAGGTAAGCGTGTAGATGGGTCTTAAATGCGGCGAGGGATTTCGAGTGTCGGACATCAGGTGGAAGATTATTCCCTAAGCCAGTAGCAGTAACCGTAAACGAGTCCCTGTAGTATCCAGAGCCGAAGTGAGGAGCTCTAAGGCGATTGTCGGATTTGCTTTTAAGATCCCGATTATGATCCACGCCAATGGGCTGGAAACGCTCTTTGAGATAGGAAGGAGATCTGGGGTCGTAAAGGACATTGTTGTTCTTTGACATTCTATTTCTATGGTTCTGAGCGATATCGCACGCGTAGCTTTCAAACGTTCCCATCCGCGCGTTATGGCCACACTCACGGGCCTAGTTAACAGGCGATCTCACGCGCGGAGGCGGGGATATCAAACCAGTTCGGTCTTGCCGGCTGACTTATGCGCGTCTACAAATATTTTTTGTAAAATGGTGGTTAATACTGAAGTGTTTATAAGTGCCGTTCAATCTAAACCAGCTATATAGCAAAGTAAACATTCACACCCCGTAATCGCATAACAACAAGAAAGTTATGGAGTGAAATAAAAGAACCCAGCCCCCCCTAGCCAAAGTAACTAACCAGAAGGGCCATACCCAGCGGTGGGTGTCGTGCGAGAGATAATTAATGATGAACAAGCGATATACCATGAGCACTTCCAGCGTGGCGGTGTCCTGCGGCGTGGTGGCGGCGCCTTGGTAGTAGTTGGTGACGATGCTGTTGGTAGACTGAGGATTGAGGCTCAGAACTCGTAGTTTCCGCTCTCCCAGCGGCAACTGGTGTACTTTGAACTGAGAAACAATATTTAGGTGAACGACCAAGTTAATAAAAAAAAACACTTCTTTAAGGCGGACCCAGACATGCCTCGGCTTGAAGCGTGCGTGTCGAAAAACTATAAACCCATATGCTCGGGTCGATCCAACGCGTGTGAAACGATACCCCGTCCGTCTGTCTGTCTTCATATTCTGCACATCTCGCAAAGTGCATGCGCGAAGATTCAAAAGCACTTAATTAAAGGCTTCTTCAAACAGAACGCGTTTTAGCGCCGTGCTAGAGCGCTATTCTGACGTCGCGCTATAGCGCCGCCCTGTGTTGTAGGACGTGCATAGTTGTAGTACGCTGCGTTCGACTAGCGCCGGCGCTGTGTTTGGCATGAAACTATGCACGTCCTACAACACAACGCGGCGCTATAGCGCGACGTCAGGTTAGCGCTCTAGCGCGGCGCTAAAATGCGTTCTGTTTGGCAAAGCCATAATAAGTTTATTTGAATAAAGATATTTTGACTCGCACGTGCATAACACATGCCTTGCCACGAATATGGAGGTCTACACTACACCTTACGATACGAGGCATTCGTACACAGCGCATGACTCGCAACATTTGGATGCATTTGTCTTTAAATGAAGTATTTTTAGAATTGAAGCTTTATTGGACCGTCCTGAGTTAGTTTTACTAAGATCACGTGATCATGATTCGTATTTGATGATCCAACTTTCAATCCCAGAAACAATTAATAGGCGAATTCCGGAATATTTTTATTACCTACCATAAATTACAAAATTACGAATTCATTTAAAAAACAATAACAATATTCACATTACTGATATGATGTTAATACAAACCTTTGGTAGTTCTTCCGGTAGTGGTCCTTCAAACCGTAAGTTCTTCTGTACATTTTCGGATATTCGGACCGCTTCGTACCACGGAATGTTGCCTTGCATAAGAACCTAAAGTAATTGAATAATCAATGAGCACTTTAAACAAATTTTGATCAACAAATTCTTAAAAACTTTTGTAAATATTTTGTCTTTCCTTCTCATTTCAAATTTTTGTAAAATTATTTAAAAGAGAGTCACCGATGGGATCTATACACATACATGTGGCCCTTTTCACGTTTGACTGCAGCCAATAATATTTCAATTCAAAAAGTAAGACTGTACCTATGCAATGAGTTTTTTTTCCCTTTAAAGTTAGGTTTTGCGGCCCACTGATACTACGGTCAATATGCATTTGGCCCATCAGCGATTTTGAGATTGACATGGCTGATCTATAGCATAGTATAGACTTTATATATACAGTAATTTTTATAAGTGACAACAAAAAGCCTCAAATAACATTATTTACATAAGAAAATCTTCGTCGAAAAATCGAAAGTTCGATAGTAAAATTGCTTTGAATATTTTGTTTCGAAGAAAGTCAGAAGAACAGTGACTCAATAGTAAATGTATGGTGTGTGTGTCATACCTGCATATAGATCATGTCGAGCAGTTTGTCGCTGAAGGCCTGCAGCTCTTGTAATGATATCGAGTGCACCAGTTCAGCCTTGTCCCGCGGCGATATGTACGGCTCTATCAGGAGGTTCATGCGCACGTCCCTATACAACGATGTTATTGCTTAAGTATCAACCAATTTATAAGTGACTAAAGTTAAAAATAAAAAAGTATAATAGAACACTATATTCTGAACATGGAATGGACTACAGATTATAAGCGTTGTAATGTGTAGTGGTGAAGTGATGTGTCGTTGTGTGCGGGTGTGTGAGCATGAGCACGTTGTGGTACGCTCGCACGCGTATATCACGTACGCGTACAGCGTCGAAAATTTCATAAACAATTTATTTATTTATTCATTCATATCATGCAAGTTAAAAAGAGACAGCTCCAACACACAAGCAATTAAATTTCAATGCAATTAATTTTATTCTTTTATATTTTACAATACGATAAGACATCGATTTCCACGTTTTTGTTTTTTATTTTTTGTAAAAATATTGTTTTTCGTTTTTAATACTTTCTTTTTATCACGGCACGGCCGATTTTGTCAATGCGTCCTTGCGACTATAACAGGTGACAGCTGAAAACCAGTGTTTTTCCTCATCATCGGGGCAAATATATACGCTGAGCTTTAACCTAATTGCATCGCTGTGACACACAATTTAAGCAGTATTATTTAGTTACCAATATGCAGTTTTAGAATAGCAGTGAGGGGCTCGGTGGCGCAGTGGTTTAGCGCCTGGCCAAGCGATTGCGGAAGTTAAGCAACGTTCGCATGGGTCGGTCATGGGATGGGTGACCAGAAATTTATTATCTCGAGCTCCTCCGTGCTTCAGAAGGCACGTTAAGCCGTTGGTCCCGGCTGCATTTTGCAGTCGTTAACACCCACCAATTCGCATTGGGCCCGCGTGGTGGGTTATGGCCCATCCTCCTTACCACCCATAAGGAAGGCCTGTGCCCCAGCAGTGGGGACATCAAAAATGGCTGATGGACATGGACATGCAGTTTTAATTGTTGAAATTATCTTTTTATTTTATTTTTAATTTTTTGTCCATGCGCATGTGTGTTGTGGTTGTGATGCTAATAAATCATTCTATTCTATTCAATTCATTCAATATACTTTTTCCTAATATTATACTAACAATAGATAGAAATTAAATTAAAAAACAAAGGCCACGACAAGTTGTGATGTAATATCACAGAATAGATATAAGTACTACCGTACAGAAAGGACACTCTCCGCCCCGCCCCAGAATCAATTTCCTCACCCACCCCGCGAGTTCATGTGCCGAATCGTGTGCTCGTTAAGTCGTGTTCATCAACTTTTAACTTATTTTAATACTCAAAGCAATGCGTCGTTACTTTTAGTCGTGTTTATAAACTGTCAACTTATATTGATATTCAAAGCAATGCGTCGTAACTTTATTCACCAAAAAGTTCGAATTATGAATTGAACGCCGCCGCCGCGCCGCTCATATAGTTGCGCGTGTACAAAAACGTAATGTGACGTCATCTGTTTATAATGGCGTGGTTGTATGGAGTGTCCGAGGTGTGGTAATGTGTAGAGTGGTATAGTGATGTGTCATATAGTGTATCACTTACTTGGCGAGCTTGTGCGGGCGTATGAGCACGTTGTGGTACGACCGCGCGCGTACATCGCGCACGGCGTCGAACATTTCCATAGACAAGTTGGCCGCCGCGCCGCGCATTTCTCGTGTCACCAATTCTACCAGTAGCTGTCATAAACACGGCAGTTTAATTTTAATACATTCATAAATACTATCTTATCTCTCCCTTAAAAGGTCGAATTGGAATTCTGTTCTACACACGACGTTGACTTTGAGACCGTCTTTTGCCTTTTATGCATAAAAACTAACATAATAACAATGAAAAAGCAATAAATTGTTGTAAAGGCAATTTTTTCACACAAATAGAATCTAGTCACTTCTACGATTTAAATATTTATCAATTATTGCGTAATGTTATATCGAATAATAACCATCATAGACAACGATCAATAGTAAAAAGTTTTTGTAACCTTAAAAATGACTACTGTTTTTGTTAGCAGAAATGACCACTTTATTTTTACATAGCCAAAACTTATTTTTTTCGCTTAACCTAAATGGCATACGTTATCTTAGTGTTTAAACATTAGTGCTTTAAAAGTTTTACAAGATAAGCGTTCATGGTTGTTAAATAAATTAAGAAAATGTTAATTTGAAAAATGCAACTCCTTTAAAATTCTCCATACAAAACGCTAATTTGATAGGTAAAGTTAACTAAACTATTATTATTATGAAGCGTATGCACTCACATGTAAGTTCTGACTGTACCCGTTGACCTTGAGCGTGAACCCCTGGTCGGACATGAACAGCGAGTGGGACAGGTCCGCCATGTTGGCGGGGTACACTTCTTCCTGTGCACAATTACAAATCAGATCAGATCTACTTTACTAGCGCTGGAACGAGAATCATAGTATAGTGCTTAAAATATAATGACGATTTTTTTTATTATCTCTCTGTAGTGCACTCCAAGGAAGCTTTGTGATACTTTTTATCGCTTAAGAGGGTTACTGCGCTACACTAGCGCTGCCAATGGAAAAAAAATCGTAGTGCTTAAATAAAGACGAAATTGTAAATTGTGTTCTTCTAGTGTACTCCGAAGAAGCTTTGTTGTACTTTTTATCGTTTAAACAATATTTTATAACCTGTCTTTTAGTTGTCGTTTACTTAAACTAAACGGCAGACTAGAAAATATAGTTTAAGCGATTAAAAGTACTTTATTTAAGCACTATTTATTAATTGTTTTAGGAATACTTATTTCGCTTTTGTACTTAAAATTAATGCAAATAAACATATCATTAATTCGTTAAATTATACGAACTTACCTTCAACCCTTGTTGTAACACGTCAGTCCACAGATCCATAAGGCATGCACTATGAAACGAAATATAAAGAATAATAATAAAAAAATATGACAAACATCTCTGTGCTACTGACAGAAAAGTTCGCTCGAAAGTCATTTTTTATTAGAGAGACAAAATCATAGTAGAATCAAATAAGTAGGCCAACTCGCGCCTCGAGCGAGCGATAATAGCCTAAACACGTAGCCCACGTAGGGCTGTCGCTAGTTTATTCAATCGTCAAAAATGCAGAGTCAATCTCTATACAAAACATTTTTTCCTTGTATGGTAAGCATCAGGGATCTATAATACAAAGTTTTTTAATTATTTTTTGTACATAAACCAGAAACTGTCTACAATGTTTTATTACATACCTCATGTTATGTGATTTGAAAATCACGGTCGAAATAGGATTAATTAAAACGTAGCTTTACTGAATCATGTATTTATTCAAATAAAATAAAATGATTATGAAATCGTATTTTTTACACTATTAATTTATTCCTTTTACTTTTTCATTTACTTACCTACACTTATCAAAATAAAATTATAATCTTTAAGTTCGGAAATTTTACAATAACCTCAAATAATTGACATTAAAATACTTTTTCCTGTAGGATTTTGTGATTTTTTAAACAAAATTACACAATTAAATTGTTACTTACAGAAAAAACGGCTGTTTCGACAAGTACAAAATGCCTTATTATTTAAAGTTTAATATGTAAAATAAATCCTCTTTCTAAAAAATCCTTTTTCCAAAAAAATCTTCGGAAAGCATGGTATGTACTGTAGGTAGGTACACGTACAAATTATCACGAGCGGCAGCACAGCGGCCGGCGTGGAGCGTGCGTGAGCGCGGGCGGGATCACGAACGGCGCAGCCACGACTGGCGCATCTTTATCATCTATAAATGTTGTCAGTGTGTGCGTGCGACGCTCATACGTACGGGCCGCGCTCACATACAAACCGCGTTCGGGCGTATAATGAGTAAGACGACTTACTTATTTGATTCTACTATGACAAAATTGACAGTTTTATCTGTCAAATTTAAAAACTGTTGTGATCATATTAATACGATTTATGTTGTTTATTAGATTCTGGTTTAGACTAAATCAATTTAAATTTCCTAAAGAATAATGTAATTACATAACAGTCACAAGAATAATTTGCAAACGAACGAAATGTGCAATTACGAAAAATTTAAACCACCTCTGTGGTCTAGTGGTTCGCGCATCCGTGTAAGACGCAGGGGTCCCGGGTTCGATTCCCAGGAGGCCCGTACAATTTGTACTCGGTTTGGTGGGTGGTAGGGCTTATTTCAAGTCCGCCTGGCTAGTTACCACCATCTTACCTAAGTTTGACGCCATAAAAACAATTTAAAAATTGTTGTGTTCCGGCAGTTAGAGGTAAGATGCCTCAGTGACGAGGATTCCAGATGTAGTGCGCTTCCACCTTCAGCCTTATCGTCACTTAACATCAGGTGAAGTGAAGGCCAAGCACTATCCCGTTGAGCATAAAAAATGACACGTCATTTCTAATAAAAAAATGACTTTAGTAAGCTTTCATTTGTTTCGTGAATAAATTATTAATGAAGAAAATGTACAGTTAAATCAACTCTTCACTCAACATGATGTTAAACGAAGGGCAATAAGGCCATATCTAAATACTCCTTAGGGATCAAAATTAATACTTACTCTCTGGGCGACTTGATACTGAGCGGCGATATGAAGTAGAAGTACAGAAGTGCGGTGGGGAACCGGAACTTGAAGTCCGGCTTGTACCACAACTCCATGTTGCGGTTCTTGCGGAGAAGGTTGGGCTGGTCAAGCCTACAGCAATCAACGAGATTTTTAGGAATTATACTTTCTTAACAAAATTACTTTACGAAAACGGCTGGAAATCTGAGCACCGTTGAAAGTTTTTGATCATACAAAATCTTCGACTCGAAGGACCATAAAATGTTTAGTTATTTAAATACGCCAATGAAGATGCAAACTGAGAAACTAATGGAGCCAAGTGACTGTCCTAAAACGTTTGATTGGATTGATTCAACAATGAAGAATAACAGCGATTTCTTTTAGTGACTTATCCAATAGCTTATGTGAACAACTGTGAAGAAAATTTCGCGATATCTCTTAAAACAGAAAAGTAATATGGTTTAGACTAGAACACTGTTATATTGTGTTGTCGAATGACGTCATTGGACATACAGGTGAACCTTACGTCATACGTAATAGAGCAGCATATTTCAGTGCGCTGGCATTTCCTTTAAACCCTTATAACTTCGAAACTACTCACTTGATTGAAATGAAACAGTTGTATTGCTATACATTTAGCTACATAGTCATAAAGCTTCAAGTTATTAACAGACCCAGTGACATTATCCATTGTCAAATGCAATTTTCACGTACATATTTTTAACCAATTGAGACCATTTATAAAGGGCGGGTCGCCGCTGGCGCGATCTAGCCTATGCTTTGCGCATGGAACTCCATTGAATGCGATTCTCACACTTTTTATCACAAATCCTTCAGTTAACTATATTAACACAAAACTACTAAATAATACCAACCTGAAGTTGTTAACAGTAGCCATGATACCCCCCTGCGTTAACACGTCCTGCTGCGGCAAGATTGCGACCACTTTCTTGTGTAGATCCTTCAATTAACTAAATTAATATCAAACCTGTGCTAAATAAATACCAACCAACCTGAAGTTGTTGACAGTAGCTACGATATCGCCCTGCGTCAACACTTCCTGCTGCGGCGGGTTTGCGACCGCTTTCTTGTGTAGATCCTTCAGAGAGCTCTTGGACGAGTCTACGCCCATCTCGTGCGCTAATCGTACGTAGGGCTCCGCCGGAGGTATGACGTCGAAGTTCGTCGTAATGTACAGTCAACGGATCGTCAGACACATGTTAACATTGAGACCGTCTTTATTCCGTACGTAATAAAAGCTGTTTTCGTAATTCAACTGTCGTGCGTACACGTTTTTCTCGGGGAGGTGGTAAAAAGTGTAGGACTTTGGCGGGTTTGTAGTCAAACTACTTAAAAAATACCAACCTGAAGTTGTTGACAGTAGCTACGATCTCCCCTTGCGTCAACACTTCCTGCTGAGGCGGGTTTGCGACCACTTTCTTGTGAAGATCCTTCAGCGAGCTCTTAGCTAAGTCTACGCCCATCTCGTGCGCTAATCGTACGTAGGGCTCCGCTGGAGGTATGAGGTCGAAGTCCGTCGTAATGTACACGTTTTTCTCGGGCAAGTGGTAGGACGAGTAGGGCTCCACGGTTAGCCAACGTTGTAACCAGTCCGAGGGGATATCTGTTTGAGATGATACAGATAATCAATTAATCAGATTCAAGAAACGAAATCTATTTTTAAATGAGGTTAAGTACTTGTTATTTTTTGTATTAAAAGAAAATATTTGGACAGTTAAATTACTTTTTATTTGTGCATAGTAATGAGAGAAAGGTTGCACAAAATAACTTTAAACACTAGAAAACGTTGTTTACATAAGCCTAAGCGTTTACGATAAGGTTGAAAATTGCGTGTATTCGTAAAAAAATAATTTAACGTTTGGTCTTGCGACGAGACAAACATTGTATGGAGACCTGACTTACGATATCGAAGTTTTATAAGCACTTTCATTGTCATAAATGCAAATTCTAATATCGAACAGTTGGACCGCGGTTACCGATCACAGACGCCTAGCTCGGTGGAAGTATTTCTCTTTTCGCTGAATACATGGCACAACGATTATTCCTCAACATAAAGATTTACAGAATGTATAAATAAATAAAATTCGTTACCCTGTCGCTTGTAGTCGGTGCCGAACCAAGTCTCCTTGGCGTCGTACTGGATGGGTGTGGTATGCTTGTTGGACAGGATCATTATGTTGACGGCGTCCGCGCGCATGCACTCCAGCAGCTCCGTTATGCCCTGCACATGGGGAAATATGGTTGAAATTAACAAGTTGACACTAAAAAAAACCGGTCAAGAGCGAGTCGTACTCGCGCACCGAGGGTTTCCGTACCATCATAATAAATGCACTGCAGAGCTGCACAATAATAAAATAATTATTGCAGGTCAGCACCATCTCTTGAACGATAGTGGAACTAATTTAATTTTTCTTAGGTTAGGGCCATCTGTTGAATGGTAGAGGAACTATTTATTTTTTTGTTTGTTTTTTGAATTTCTAAAAAAGGTGTTATATTGAGACATCGTTTTATTTTTCCTGTAATCTTTACATAAACAACTATCACAAAGAATTATTTCAGATTTTTCTCTCTGCAAACTTCGGAGATAAGGGGGGGGGGACGGTATATTTTTTACATTTTTCATCATAAGTCAAAAACTATGCGGCCTAAAAAAAGAAAAGAAATGTTTTAAAATGTGCAAACAGCGCTCTTTCATATGATACCCCACATGCCCTAGTCGCCCCACATAAAATTTTTAAGACCCGTTTTCAGTTCATGTTGTAAATAAGATATTATTTTTTTTATTTGCAAAATAGTTGGGCAAACGTCATCTTAAGCTATTCCAAATTTCAAGTTGATACCATTAGTAGTTCTCGAGATATCCAGCTGTGACAGACTGACAGACTCAGTCTGTCAGTCTGTCACTGTCACACCATAAGGGTTCCTTTTTACCATTTTGGTACGGAACCGAACTAAAACTTAACTGTGACACAGAATATACAACGTGATACAAAACAACTCCTAATGCCGAATATGATAGATAGGGACCACCAAACTAATTTTTTTTTCGCGATTTCAGAGTTGGTCCCATAGTAAAAGTTGTGCAGTTTAATGGTCCCTATCTACCATATTCGGTATTAGGGGTTTTGTAACACGTTGTGTAATATCACTAAGTCATCGTTAACACTATCCATCTGCGTGAAAACAAGCAAATAATAAGTTACTCTCACTGCACGGCACTAAAATATACAATTTCAAATTGCACAGCACTGCGTCACAGAATATATAATAGTACTAACGTACAGAAGTTGGTCCCCGCGAGGACCATCAAATAATAAGCTACTCTCGCTGCACGGCAATAAAGTACAATTTCAAACTGCACAACGCTGCGTGGATAAAATTATATGCACCTACGAAGAAGAAAGAGAGGCGTCTCTTTCTGTCGCATAGCTCTGTCTCAACCGACACATTTCGGGGTTGCTACTCGCTAGTTACTGATATCATAGAAAACATTCGTTATGCCCATGAATACACAATGAAATTACTAATAGGTACCTACTTATAAAATAAAATAAATCTACCTAATAGGTGAGCTGAGCATATTTAAAGAGCATAAATAATAAGTATTTCTAAGTAGTTAGAGAAGCTCGATGGCGCAGTGGTATAGCGCCTGGCCCAACGATTGCGGAGGTTAAGCAACTTTTCCAAGGGTCGGTTATGGGATGGGTGAAAAAAAATAGTATTTTTTAGCTTTTTTTCTTTACTGGTGCCATATTTCGATACAACTAAGTATGTAAATATGTATAAGTACAAAAAATACAATAAACTTTGGTAGGTAGGTAGGTACGTTAGTAATTAAGTATCAAAAACGAAGTGCATGCAGTTTCGCATTCGGCGCTTGACTGACTCGTTTCGTTGGTGACGTTCACGCGCTGCGCTCTCGTCGCTTGCACACGCCGCGGCCGCGCGTTTCGGTCGGCGCGGTGATATCCCTCGACAATGGCCCTCTTGGAGTGGGCCGCGAGCAGTAGGCTAATATAAAAGTTTAAGCGCGGAGTGATACCCCCCTGACTGCGTGCTTATTATTGTATGCATCTTCTCTTTCTATCGCGTAGCTCTGTCTCAACCGACACACGACATCCCTCGTGTGCTGGCTCAACTGAGTGAGCCGCGAGCAGTAGGCTGCATTACGAGGCAAACATCTTGACACTTTTTTGACGGAGTGGGAATAAGTTCGCGCATGTGCACTTGCGAGCGACCAATAGCGCGCGCCCCTCTCCAAACTTCACTTAGGTTTAAGCTCCAAAAGTTTAAGCGCGGAGCGAGCCCATTCATTTCATTCTTACTTCACTTAGGTTAGTTTAGCTTCATTTGCAAAAACTTTAAAGAAAACTCGACCTCACTGCACTCACCTTAGGGTCGTATTTGTAGTAAAGCCGGTCGCCAGTGATGTAATGTTCTGGGGGATAGAAGTGCATGTTCTCGGCAAGCGTCTCCACGTATTCAGATGGTTGAGATTCTTCTTCGAAACGGAAGCTCGTATCTTCGATTGCCTAAAAATAATACATAGGATAAACAACAAACAACCTTGTTCCAAAGTGTTTATAGTCCATGAGAACGTTCGTGGCACGTCGTAAAATGTGCGAACGGAGTAGCTATATTGCGCGCTCCCTTTCACTTATAGGCCTTATGGGCGGGCTCGGACTCATTTCAATTTTCAATGGCACGCGCAACCGCGTTTTACGGCCCCGCGTGCCACGAACGTTCTTATGGATCATATTTTAGTGTCTATAATTAAGTGAAGTGTTCTAACATTATAAAATGCAGAATAGTCTATGGTTTCAGGTAAGAAAACTCTCCAAGAAGATAAAAACAACTTACCTTGATCTCCTCGTATATTCTTTCGGAGGGGCCTATCTTCTTCAACATATTTATGTACGAGAATATTGCTTCTAGTACCTAAAAAAATAGATTTTTTGATACATTTAAAAACAAGAATTGAGTGGTAAAAGTGTACAGAAAATCGCAGATTTTATAGAAACCATTAATTTATTGAGGGCGCCACTTTCTATGCAAAAACGTGCAAAATCACGAATAACTTGACAACACTGCCCATATTTTGCAAAGATAAAATTTTAGTGCCATTTTATTTAATTTCTACTCTTTCTGGCCAAGATGTAGTTAATGTTTTTTTTTTAATTATTTCATATTCATATTAGATGTAATGACTAATTACCTCGTCAATGTGATCAAGCCCTTTCTTGGTGAGCACCACTTGCGTTGAAAAGAGACTGTACATAGAAGTATAGTCGATGCCGCTCTCAGAGTTGCCCGTGTAAATGCCCAGCGCCCAAACTCTATGAATAAAATAATATTATACAGGGTTATTTGTAAAACACCAACAACCTCGCAGGAGAAGATCACTATCATCATAAACAACAACATTTGTTCAACGACTTTTCCGAAAACAGGCAAAAAAAGGACATTGGGCATATTTGACCTGCGTACATGAAGGTTTGCGTACAGAAACCAAACCAGTTTTAATTTAAAGAATTCAATCCCACTTTTCTAAATATGTATTGTTTTTTTATGTACGGACCGGCAGAAAAAAGTTATTTCACATTATGTGTGTGAGTATATGTATAGTGTTGTTAAACTTTTGTTAGTAAAACGGAAGTTTTTACTTTCAGCATTGTGAAAATGCGTGGCACATGCATAATAAACGTTTGTATTGGCTTTATTTTTTTATTTTATTTTATTTCTTATTGAAATCATAATCATCATCATCATATCAGCCGCACGACACCCACTGCTGGGTATAGGCCTCCCCTAAGGATCTCCTCAAGAATGCGACCCATACCACTGCGTAGCAGATACATTTATGTACATAGCTAGCCCTATTTCGTTCGTGTACGCCGTAGGTCAAATGTCCGAACAAAATGCCCAATGACCTTTGACTCCCCAATCTCCCCATACAAATGTCCGAACAGCTGATCGAGTTTTGTATGAGAAGTCGATTTATTTTGTCTAGTGGTAAGTTATTAAAAGGATAGACAGAGTATATTATAGATAGTTACTTTTTCCTGAGGTAGGAGAGCAGGCTGCCCTTGCCCTCGTGGCCTAGCAGGTAGGAGATGTACTGGTGCGGCTTGGACTGGTACTCCGCCACCAGCGACCGCATGCACCACGACAGGTGCACCTGCACCACAGTTATCGAGTTATGTACTATCTTACAATAATAACACCTAGAACGATAGTTCTCTACAAAGCGCATTGTCAAAAGTGAGGCAACTAAAACAGCCAAATTGGCCCCGTTTTCAGATTTTTATTCTCCATTATTACCTAATCATACCGAATAAGTACAAAACAGTTTAAATTTTCCTACATTTATTAGATTAGTTACAATATTATTGGATTTTAGTTACGATTAGGTAACGTATGAAGGATATAAATCTGAAAACTAAGCCATTCTGGCTTAGTATTAGTTGCCTCACTTATTCTAAGTGTAAGATTCAAACAGACCGGCCCGAGTCGGAACGCATTTTACTTTTGCCAGAGGAAAATAAAGCGTCTCTGCAGGTAGTTAGTTCCATATTCTTCTTCGTCTTATTTTTGTTATGGCAATCTACTCCTTTTCAGGGAGTATTTTTTGCCAGTGTCAAGTGTTAAATAATGTGGTATTGTTGTGTTTCAGTTTACATTAGAATGCGGGTGCATCGCATTCCAATGCTGCTTGGAGCATTTGTCATCAAATATATCGATACAGTTTACTCGGTAAGTTCTGACGAGGTACCACTACAATAAAAGTCTCAGCTGCACACAACCAAGATCGCACCTATTTCAATTATCCCACATATTGTTCAGTTGCGTAGACACTTGTACCACAAAACTGCACCGATTTTAAGACACAATATCCACTATGAAACAATTTTCAAATAATTAAAATAACCACCGAACTGAACTGGAAAAAATGGCGCTAAATACTCTAATTCCATATTTGCATGAAACCGCGGCAGCCGGTCGGCTCCGTCCGCATGCCGCGGCAGCCGGTCGAGGCCGCCCGCAATATGAAACTTAACAACTGTATACACGCTTTCTATTTCTCTGGCAGAAGTAAAATACGCTCCGATGCGGGCCGGTCTGTTTGAATCGTACATTATTGCGCGCTTGACTCACTCGAGGGTCACCGACCGCACAGCAGTTAATAAATTCGTGGCATCGTACGCCATGTACATCGAAACTTACAAGTCTACAAGTATACTTTACAAGAAATAAATTACAAGTTCATGTGAATTATGTCTTTTTCCAAATAATTTATGCAAGACACTTCTAAAAATTGTCAGGAATGGAGAGTCGCCGGACACCCTCCGAAATACTCAAAATTTTCAGTTTTTTACAAGTAATACGAGTTGTAAGTTTTTTACAAGTGTCGATTTTTTTGATTAACTAAATCACTAACATAAAGATGAAAAAATATTAGTTAAGTAAACAAAAACATTTGTAGCGTTTAATTTAACGTATTTTGATAATAATAATTATGTTCATATGGAAAATGCTTGTTTTAAAAAAATACAAGACAGGGCACTGGCCGTTACAGAATGAGGTACAATACAATTAAATTGATAATGTATAACTGAAGCGGTTAACTTCAGAGTGCTTGCAGCACAAAACGACCTTTAACTAATAATCTGTGAAACTGACTCTTTGCCATACATTGTCGAGTGAAGTTGCAGCTTCTTTTGTACATTGTTAAATTAATCGCATTTGTGTTTTGATAACTTTAGAAAATTATATGCAACTAGAAATTTGATAAACATAATGCCGGATAGTGAAGTCAATAGCTTTGCTTTGCCAAACATCTGTGCCAAAGTATTTTTCAACTATCAATCTTATATGTGGAGCTCGGTGGGCGTGGAGCTCGGTGGCGCAGTGGTTTAACGCCTGGCCCAGCGATTGCGGAAGTTAAGCAACGTTCGCAAGGGTCGGTCATGGGATGGGTGACCAAAAATGTATTATCTCGAGCTCCTCCGTGCTTCGGAAGGCACGTTAAACCGTTGGTCCCGGCAGCATTTGCAGTTTAACACCCACCAATCCGCATTGGGCCCGCGTGGTGGGTTATGGCCCGTCCTCCTTACCACCCATAAGGAAGGCCTGTGCCCCAGCAGTGGGGACATCCAAAATGGCTGATGGACACAATCTTATTGCCAGCTATGAAGTTAGCCACTATGCACGTAACCGTGCGTAAAATTGTGTTCTTCCGAGCCGCCAATAATATTGAAACGCATTATAGTAGTTATGTGTGTATAGTTGTTATGCGACTGACCTCGGTGGTATCTCCGACGGGTTTCACGTAGAATATGCTGCGGAATTCCGGCGTGACGGCGTCCGGACGGAACGCGAACTGCGAGAAGTCTTCCGGAGGCAGCTTGTTGGTGGGCACGCGCCCGAACGTGTTTACCACGTACTGCTCCAACGCTTCTAGGTCCATGCGCGCCTGGACACAAGATAATGTCAACTTTTGACTAACTGTTGGGGATTTGGTATGTCTGGGGTCAGACATGAAGGTCAGGACGGCCGAGTGTAGGATGTTCAGTGTAGGATGGATGGATGGTTCATCAGAGTGAAGACCAAATTCTGTCTGAGGGTCGAGCGGTTGGAGTTTCGCCACAATGTGAACTTCAATTCATTTGTGGTGAGGGCACCGACCGAACATCTGTCGACCTTCATGAAAGAAGATTTTTGGCCGAAGGGTGTTTTGTTCCGACGGTTTCGCGGTCGGATACCGGACACTGCGTTGCGCAACACGTCGCCGCCATCAATAAGTGGAAAATAGTATAAATATATTATGTAATAATATGTATGTTAGTCTGTGAGGTATATATTGTATGGGCCTAGTCGCCTGAATAAAATTAATAAATAAAAAATAATAATAATAAAATAACAACAATTAAAAAAATTGTGTTCCGGCAGTTAGAGGTAAGATAGCCAGTTCCTCAGTGATGGATGAGGATTCCGGGTGCAGTGCTCTTCCACCTTCGGCCTTATCGTCAGTCACTTAACATCAGGTGAGGTAAAGGCCAAGCATTATCCCGTTGTGCATAAAAAACATATAATGGTGTTTATTTACCACAAAGACTCAAAAAGTAACCCTTAAACAGTTTCTTTCCGGTTCTTCTTTTGTAAGTCTATAAGTAAAGATGATTTTGAATTTGCATTTGTATCGACTGACCTGCACGGCGACAGTCATCCTATTGGCGCTGTAGTGGCGCTTCCTAAACTCGTGCGCGGCGCGGTACAGCTTGTCGTCGTCGTTAATGTCGTCGCGCAGGCTGCGCAAGTTGCCCCACGTGAACGTGCGCGCCGGGTGGTCTTCGGGGAACAAGCTTGAGAGCAACTGGTCTTTGCGGTTCGAGTCTGAGGGCGATGCTATCGCGAATTCTAGAATAAAGGAAGTTCAGCTTCAGAAAATGCTACGCACTAAGTAAAGGTGAAAACATTAATTCATCATTTCAATTTCTGCCCGGCCGGGATTCGAACCCGGGACCTCTTGCGTGGTAAACGGCATGTTGACCACTGCACCACTCAGGTCGTCAATGTCAAATGTTTATTGATTGACAAATTGACGTTTAATAGTTTCACACGAAGTGCAGTAGCGCCATTGAGACAACTACCTATTTCGCTTTTCCAAGTCATAGAATGCACCATAATCATGAAATTCATTTCGCATAATTGAATGAAATGATATGTAATAATAATCCAACATAGTACGTCAACTCAGTAATCAAGTATCGTTCGAGGTGCAATGGGGTTGGTAAACTTTTCCAAAACTGTTGTGAATTATATATTTTCTGGTAGCTTTTGGCTTTGGAGTCAGGAATAACAAATTGCGGAATTATATAATGCTTCATTTTAATTTAAATAAAAATTTAAATTTTTCATTTACAGCATAGTACAATAAATCACTATTACGGCTGTATGCGTAGGTTATGCCTTTGCTCCAAAGACTTTCTATGTTGTTGCTCAAAACAAAAAAAACAAAGGTTTGATTACTCTTTGTCACTGTCTGTCAAATCTGTCAATCAGATTTTTAAATCAGTAAATGCAAAGGAACTTCGTGTTCAGCCGTATGTTTGATATTTTATCGCGATAATAATATAAAAAAATATATTTAGTTAACAAGGTAAAATAAAAATATCATAATATTATTTTCTTTATTCTTCAAACTTGTGCTATCAAAAAAAAATATAAAACAATTATTTTCGAAAAAGTTTACCAACCCCATTTTAGTTCCTACATTCGATACGAGTAGAAATAAAACATCAAGTACCTACACCTACACGGTGAAATCGAAGTGAGTGGCAATCTTTTAAACTAAGAGATTCTTAACTATTGATATTGATAGCTTTAGAACAAAAAATTCTGTTAGAAAAGTGATCTAAATTCAAGTTGCTAAAAACATGAAATTAACGATTTTTCGTCACTTTCACGTTTTTACATTAGTAATAATCTGTTACTAGTGTGGTAGTGTTTCGTAAACGACTTAAAGAACTAATTCTTTCACAACAAAAAGACGGCTGCAGTACATTTCTATGATTTTAATAAAAAGTATATCTATGTATTTTTTAATTCAAAATATCTTATATCCATCATTATTATTCTCTAGGTACCTATCTATCTACATTACACATCTTTTATCTATCAACACTCGCACAATCACCGTTGTAAGTTTTTTATGCACGCAAAAGTATGTATAAAACCACCGTTCTTGTTATCCCTTCTCGTGTATCTCTTTTTAACCGAATTCATCAAAAGGAGGAGGTTCTCAATTCGATTGTATGTTTTTTTTTTTCTTTTTTTTTTATCGTTGTTCGCGCGTATCTTCGACATTTATGGACCGATTTAGATAATTCTTTTTTTGTTCGATTGAGTTTTCTTGCGAGATGGTCCCATTTAATTTTTTTTTCAAATCGGTTCAGTAGTTTACAAGTAATCCTGAAAATACTACGATATTAAATCAACTAACTTGACAATTTTGTTATTTATGAACCGAATTAGATGATTTTTTTTGTTGGGGAAGGGATACCATTGTGTAGTCTTTTTAACCGACTTCAAAAAAAGGAGGTATTCAGTTTGTATGTATGTATGTTTCTCCGCGATTATCTCACGTTTGGCTGAGCCGATTTTTCTACCTAAATAATATACCTACACTACCTAATACAGAAGGTACTTACACTAAAAATAAAAAAATAAAAAAATTGTTTAAAAAACAAAAAAACCGACTTCAAAAAACCTGCCTCTAAAAAGCAAGAAATAATATACAAATCATTAGATACGCATTATCATTGTTATAATAAAACACGTCTATTAAAGTCGGGTGGGGCTGGAGTACCTACATCTTCCTTTTTTATTCTAAAAGCCCCACCCGACTTCATGGGCTGGAGTACCTACATCTTCCTTTTTTATTCTAAAAGCCCCACCCGACTTCATGGGCTGGAGTACCTACATCTTCCTTTTTTATTCTAAAAGCCCCACCCGACTTCATGGGCTGGAGTACCTACATCTTCCTTTTTTATTCTAAAAGCCCCACCCGACTTCAATTGACGTGTTTTATTATAACAATGATAATGCGTATCTAATGATTTGTATATTATTTCTTGCTTTTTAGAGGCAGGTTTTTTGAAGTCGGTTTTTTTGTTTTTTAAACAATTTTTTTATTCAGGACCAGCCTTTTTGGTTACTATTACATAATTATTTATACCTAATTAATTTAGAAGGCGTTTAAATATTCCATAGTGAATGTTTTTGTAAACCATTTTGCTTGTTATTTGTAAGTAACCAAATAAAGTTTTTTATTCTTATTCTTATTCTTACTTAAGTTAGTGGCTCGAACGCGGCCACTCGAACGCTCGGTTTGCGCCGATAAGACTTCTTGTGATTTTTCAAGCTTATTATGTATGACATAAGAACATTTTTAAATAATAAAATAGATACAATATAAGTTATGCATGACTTAAAAATAATTGCTAATAATAGATTTTAAATACTGACATTCTGCATTTTACTATAATTTTATTCATAATGACTGTAATTCATTTGATATAAGTTTACTAATGATAATAATAATTAATAATTCTGAAATCTATATTATAATATTTTAGCATGAACAGGTTATGTATGTTCATATATAATCCGTGCGCGATGAGAATGGTAAGGGACCTTGTCAAAGTGAATTGAAAATGACTGTAAAGCAGTAGTGTACAGCGCCGCGCTGCCGCGTTAGCGGTACCGTCTCAGTTCCAAAAGGTATTATACCATTCTCATCGCGCGCTGATTATACCTATAAGGTGAATCATGGCTGTACTTTACTATTTTCTGTAGCTAAAATCTTGTAATACCCATGTTTGTTTATGGACCAATAAATGAATTGAATTGAGTTTTTTTATGTTTACTCTACCTTGAATTTTGACTTCTGACACCTTTACTTCGATTTCACACTGTATAAGGGAATGTTTTGTTGAATAATATACATCAGTCTTTTGAAAAATATTGAATCTTATTTCAATAGAAGAAAGAAATGTTATTCCCACGAATGCCCTGTTAATGTATTGAATATAAACAAAGTACCTACCTACTTACTGAGTAACGTGGATATAGATTTATCTTTATTCAAAACATCTACGTCTTCTTGTAATACTAGACCTACACTGACACTGACTTAATGCCATTAATTATCGTGCAAACTGTTCATATGTATAAGGTTTATTCGAAATTAAGAAAACCTGGTTTAACCAAAAATTTGGCTTAACAATATTACTCCTTACGTTTGACGTCTCAAAGCGTCATATTCCTAAGCAAACTTTTGGTTAAACTAGATGTTAACTTAATCTTCGTTTATTAATAAGTTTATGCAAACTGTTTACGTTACCGTAAACTATCGTTTTGTCTCTTTCACTGGCACTGACTGTGAGCAGTATATCCGATAGTACGGTAACGTAAACAGTTTGCATCAACTCATGGTAGGGCTCCTGTAAACGTAACTTAACTAATGCCTGGTTTATACGGGGCCAGTGACATGGCAGTACAGTAACCCAGTCCAGCGCCGAGTTGCTACTGGTCTCGTGTACACTAGTTTCAACCCAGTCCAGTTCTGACTTCTCGCTGACTAGCCACCTGTTCTATTTTCGGGCATAGTACGACTTACTGCCGATCCTGTCACATGTACCCAGTTACTGGGTCCGAAATTCCGAGTCGCTGGGTCCAGTCACTGACGCCGCCGTAACAACCAGCCGTATATAAGAAACACTATACACAACGTACCAGATTCAATAGCTTCCCTCTCGCGCTGCATCGCTTCCTTCAACATGAGGGGGCTGACGAAGAACTGGCTGAACATATCCATCGCATGGGGGAGGTACTTCTCCTGGATCTCGAAGTAGAAGGTGGTCATCTCGCAGTCTGTTGAAGCATTGTCGGAGCCACCTTTTTTCTATGAAAAGGAGTTTTAAACTAACATTTTATTTTATCCGGCACGACATTTTCACCCTCCGTATCAAAAGGACAATCTAGTAAAACGCCCTTGTAGTATAAATGACGTTAATGTAAAACGACCTACTATTAACACGCCTAAAATTTAAAATCGTCATGCTAGTAGAACGTCTGAAATGAAAAAAAAACCGCATGTTGGGCAAAAGGACTGCTACACTGACGCAGAAAAGAAATCAAAGATAATAAGTAAATTATTTTAATTTTGACCTAATGAATTTTTATTTTGTGCACTTGAAAAAAAATATAGTATAGGCAAGTCTTTTTGCCCAACACGCCGTTTTTTCATTTCAGACGTTCTACTAGCATGATTTTAAATGTTAGACGTTTTACTAGTAGGTCGTTTTACTTTAACGTCATTTATACTACAAGGGCGTTTTATTAGATTGTCCTTCTGATACGGAAGGCATTTTCAAACGTATTCGAATCCAACTGATAGGTACTGTGTGTAATGTTAATTTAACTGCCTCTGTGTAAAAATGACCTCACATTAAATGCTGGGGTCATTTTTAAATTTTTGACGACTCTGTATGAAATATACAGGGAGAAAAGAGCAGCCCTTGACGAGTTTCTTGCCGGTTCTTCTCGTTACAAGGTCTCCCGCTTAGGGCGAGCGAACCGATGGCGTAGCTTCTTTGACATTTACAAGTGCTTGTAACAGCCTAGACTGAATAAATGATTTTTGAATTTGAATGGTCTAGTAGTTCGTCTACCTTTTTAAGACGCAAGCGTCCCGGATTTCATTCAAAGGAAGGTTTTTTTTGCACTCGGTTTTTTTAATGGTTACGCTTCGGTGTTGGTTTACGCACGATCTAACTCCTGAGGATGCTCCGGGTTGGGGCGAAACACGTGTAGAGTAGCCTAATTGGTGAAGGTGCAAGGTGTGTTGCTGTCTTGCTAAATGCAAGTATTGTGCACTTATATTTTGTGGTGTGTATGTGCATATTTTTGCGGGCGGGCGGGCGGTGCATCTTGCATATTTTATTTGCGGAAATAAGCTGCATATATTTCTTTTTTCAAAATGGTTTGGGACTTCCGCCAAGTGACGCCTGATTCAATCAAAATGGTTACGCTTGTTTTAAGCTTCCCTAGCAAACATACATACATACACTCACGCCTGTTCCCATGGGGGTAGGCAGAGACTATGGATCGCCACCTGCTACGATCCTTGCACACTTCTTGCGCTTCATTCACATCCATCAATCTTTTCATACATGCCCTGCGGTTTACCCTAGCTAACAACAGCCATATTTTAAGTCTGACGCCACAACAATAATTTTAACATTGAGATGTTCTGGCAATTAAGAAAGATACGATAAACTGTCATTATCTTACAGGCGGTTGTCCTCAACCTATGTCCTCATTCCTATGAGGATTACGGGTGAAGTACGCTTATATCTCCGGCCTTATCGTCACTTAACATCAGATGAGATGATGACCTACAAACCTTTTATATACAACAAGTATGGTTTACAATAATAATTATGGCTAGCCGCATAATAAATGGTGACCGCAGTTTATGCCCATAATGATACCGAAGCCTTGGCCACCATTCTCAACCCTATACTCATCAACAGAAACAGAACGCAACCATGTTGTGTTATTTTGACTGCGGTTTTCTGTATTATGTTTTTCAACAATTTAAAATGCTCATACCCGAGTGAAAACATATTTTAATTTCGGTCAGAGAGTTATTCAGAGAAAATAACCTTAAAAAGTATTGAATATTAAAATATATTTTTAATATCCCATAGCAAACTAAGCAAAGCTTGTACTATTGTGATTGGTGATTGGTAGAAAGATATTCATAAATAAGAATATAAACAAATAGGACTCGGGAACATGCACACAATGTTTATGCTCATCACAAAAAATAATGACATCTGACATCCGGTATCAGGATTCGAATCTGTGACCTTTGGTTAAAGAGATAGGACTGCTGCCACTGCGCCAAGCGGTCGACAAATATGAACTACTAGATACTGCCCGCGACTTCAATCGCGCTGTCTATAGAATTAAGTCATCCAACGGGATAGACATTTCCCTTTATGTTAACAGGCATTGATTTGATTTGAACCCAATGTGTACCTCATCCAAATCTGGGTTTCCACCAGCTAACAATTCAAACTTCGGCGGGTCTGCCGGGCTTCAACTTAAAACAAGATAAAATCGAAGTAAGGAATTTCGTATTGTACTATTTTCCGAAGTTAATTGAAAGATATCGATGTTCGTGGGACATCATAAATTGGGATTCGCCATTTTGACCTGATTGGGGCTCGATTTATCTGTTTTAATTTAAAGCCCGGCAGACTTGCCGAGTTTCTGAGCGTTAGCCGGTACGGCCCCTGTGGGCGATTGCGCAAGTGTTCATCGGCATCGCTATCGGCTATCGGCTTTGTTTGACAGATGAATGTGACACATTGCTACTTTTCTTTGGTAAGTTTTTATTTAATACAATATAATACAGCTATTCTTACAGGGGTTCCTTATACAATAGTGTAGTCATCAAAGTTTACAGATACGTCCTTATTTAAAAATTAAATTAAATCCATTCCATTCATATTAATCATTCAATTCAATCTATTTCATTAATTCATTATTATTATTTATTAATTTACTTATATCAATATCATATTTGTGCCAAAAAGTTGACTGGGAGAGAATGCTTTTAGCATTAAGTCCGCCTTTTGTACATCATTTTATTGTAGTACAATAAGAAGTTTAAATAAAATAAATAAATAAAAAGTAACAATGTGTCACATCCATCTGTCAAATGAAGCCGATAGCGAAGCCGACGACACTTGCACGGTAAGGCTGTGTTGGTTGGCCCCTGTTGGTTGAAAAACGACTAGTTTTTTCATGAACAATCATACGCAGGTAACAAACATCCAAATAAAATAAACAAACTTTCAGATTTTTATAATATTAGTAGGATGAACTAACTCGTTGAATGGTCAGATGGCTAGACGCACTCCATTTCACCCATTGTTCACACACAGTGGCGCGTGGCGTAACCATCATTATGAAATGCACGGAAAGTGACGCTAGCGCCTTCCGACTGTTACAACCGGAACGCACTTATGCAAACTACTTTCTAGTTGGATAGCTATAGCACCTTTTTGCACATTGAATAATATTTTTTTTTCGCTTTGCATGTTTGTATTCTTATATTCATACTGGTACTTGGTTCTGTTAAAAATAAAGGAAATCACATGCTGGTAGATCATGCAGCATGCTACCCATCTAAACAAAAATAGCTAACGGGGTTTAATTGTGAATATTATCACATTCCTCCTGCCTGTTTCTTTTAAAGGGGCCTAATTGTCTAACTCAATATCTACTACGACCGTTTTCAATTTGGCAATCTGTGTACATCCATCACTGGCTAAAGTGCACATTTTGCGTATTGTACATATGCTACGAAGGGAAACAAAGGCATTGGAGTGCAAAAGGGCTCTTTTGGCGCGTAAAAACTCGCAGCAAAATCGATTTTTGCTGCGAGCGTGAGGCAAAGTGCTTTTTTAATTTCTAACACCAACTTTAAAAATAATAAAGAAAAAAGAAATACAGTGACAAGAAGAAACTTGTAAAATTGATATGTGAGAAAAGGATAGATAGAGTGCTTTATGGTGTCATACATGGATTAAAAAATAAAATGCACGGATATACCAAGGAGTTTTAAATAAGGATTATTAAAAAAGAAGGTTGATAATTCGAAAAAAAGAGTAATGACGAAATGAGGTCGCAATGGTCGCATGTATGAAATAAATATAAAATAAGAAAAAATTATAAAATTTATTAACAAATTAGTGTTTTATGATTATAAATAAACAAATAAGATGGGATATTAATGTATAAGAGAAAAACACAGCGTAATGTTAAACAAAACGAAGGGAATCTACTTTATAAATAAAAAAATCAACTTAAGTTTGATCGAACTATTTTTGTGATAAAACAAAAAATGAGTGCGTCCAACGATGAAAATGTTGTCTAACTCCAAAAGAGTTGAGTGAACAAGTTTCTAATGCTGAATTTACCTTTTTACAGGAAAGTCACGTGAAAATTTTCTCGCTGTTAGAGGTGAAAAGTTGTATGTTTAACACGTGACCAAAATTTTGCTCTGCCTCGTGCCTTTAAATCGCTCACGGTGCTCAGTAGTCTATATTAGAATCATTCGCTACGCTCATGATTCAATTCTAGACTACTTCGCTAGTTCGTGATTTAAAGTCGGCACTCGCAGCACAAATTGATTTTGGTCACTTGTATAACAAATAACAGCTATTGTATCACCGCAGCAATGGATAAAATTGAAATCGATCCCGATAGATTGTAAGCCCCAAAAAGTAATTTAACTACCTATACGACTTTAAATTCTACATCACTCACTTACTCCTACTCTAGTAATTGGAATTAGGTCCAAATCAAGACGACCTGAATGGTGCAGTGGTCAACATGCCGGTTTACCGCACAGGGAGTCCCGGGTTCGATTACCGACCGGGCAGAAGCTGTTGAAATGATGAATTTTAATTTCTGTGACGGGTCTGGCTGTTACTAAATAAATATATATTATTTTAAAAGTATGTAGTAGTATAACAGTCGCCTAGCACCCATAATACAGGCTTTGCTTAGTTTGGGGCTAGATGGCGTGTGAAATAGTCCAAGCATTTATTTATTACCTTAATGAAGGAGTCAAACTCGTTTTCCTTAGGGTATTTCTCGCTGCCCATGAAGACCATGTGCTCCACGAAGTGCGCCAGCCCCTGTATGTCGGGCGGATCGCTGTAGCTGCCGACGCCCACGCACAGCGCGCACGCCGCCTGCAACCAATTATGGTCCTTAATTTTATTGACATAAAGCTAATAATTGAACAACAAGGTCTACTCTCGATGTATGTTTTTTCACACATTACGTCTTAGTTCTGCATTTCTCAGATTCAATAGGGCATTTATGCATTGAGTGTGCAGACTGTGCAGCTGTCAAATGGTCAGCCAGACGGTCTGATTTGGTCCGAAGTTGGAGTCCGAAGCAGAGCAGCAACAACCATCCATAGACTTTGTATTGTAGATAGACATAACTTGGCAAGACAAAGATGAGACAAAAGATGCGCATCAGCAGCTATACAAACACTAAACTCGGCGCATTTTTTGTCTCATCTTTGTCGTGCCAAGTTAGGTGCCAGCACCTATACTCGAATGTGAAGTATGGTGTGGTGTGGTATGAGTAAATCAATTGGTGGAATTTGTCAATAAAGCTGGGTTCACACTTGTGACATTTTGGCGTGTCAGATCACCGTCTCTTTATCATGCATCGTCTCTTTGATACTTTGCCGAACACATTGACGTTAATGTGTGTGCTATCACACCGTATATTTTTATTTTAGGTTTAGTCACCCAAATCATAATATTCGTGTTTAATGTTATTGATAATTGATAAAAGATAAGTATTACTTTGTGCTTTGGTATTTAGATTTTCAGGAATAAGGATACAGATTTGTGAATTAAAATGTTTAATCATTCGTATTTTCTCATAATTTTATTGCTGTTACTTTTCGCTAGATCGCAAGCAATTAACAATTATACCACAATCCTTCATTGTGGTATAATTGTTAATTGCTTGCTGTTTTCACGGTTTAGAAATTGGTCTGATTGCAAAACTGGTTCTCACTTATGTTGATAGATAAAGGCACTTTCACATCATTACATTATGTTACTAAAGTTTTTATGAAATAGCTTTACAAGAATTTTATGCTTTTTTTAAGTTAATCACATTATGATCATACACAATAATTAAACGAAGTATGCTTTAACATATTGATCAGTTTGAGGTTAAATTTTTAAGACAGCTTATCATAAAGAACTGGTTAGCATCTCAAAAGAATAGGTAATAAAATAAATATAACTTACTAGGCTTAGGAAATAATATGATAAATGCGTGTCAATCAATATCATAGATAATTTATTTATTTTTATTTTAAGATATTTGGGTTGACAACAGCTTAAAATTACTTAAATTACTACATGAAAATTACATAAGAGTAAAGCCAAAAACGTCATCCTCGAATTACTAAAAAAAGCATTAACAAAATTATAGATAACATAATATATAGTCCTCAATATAATAGTTAGTTAACTTCAATTATAAATACTTATCACATTAACGTCAATAGTCCGTTGCATGACTTAAATTATATAATGTTAGATTAAATATTATTATGTTTTTTTTTACTTTTCAATATGTTAGTGAGCTCTTCACTCGCAGACAAACCATGGAAATGGTTTTGCGGGGAAAAATAAATGTAATAGATAATAAGTAAATTATATATGATTTGATTTATTATAAATGATTAAATTTGATTAGAAATCACACACGAAACATTTATAATGTATTTGTATAAATAAGTACCTAAGTCAACCTAGCTACGTGATCTATCAACAAAGTCGATATAATTATTGAAATTGATATCAAATCCACTAATGTTTTTTTAGAAACTATTGAATAATAACGAAGGTATGAATGACTGATAAGTTGTACAAAGATGATTATTACTTAAACTTGTGATTGTGATGGCAAAGAATGGGTTCCAGGTAAATTAAACAAAAACCTGTTACGGCAATTTTTTTTAAACTAACGCTATACGTAAATAGTAATAAATAACGTACACGAAGAGTCAAAGAAAATAACAATCTACGTAATATGGAGTTCTAAAACCGGAAGAAGAAATGATAATTTCTGGTAGTATAAAAATGCCAAAGCTCCTATCGAGTAGACACTTTTCCACATATGGTGGAGAAGAGTGAACTATATTCTGTACTATCCTTGGTGCTAAGCTCAAGGCGACATAAGTTTTTGGTTCAAAATTTAAATATTCCAATATTATTTTTTTTTATTTTATTAATTTAGGAAACAACAGCATATAATATACAATCTTAATGATACAATAAATGTTAGCACATTAGCTTAACAGTTTCCACTAGTTAATAGTTAATACAAAAACTATTTCTGTTGAGTAACAAAGGTGCGAATTATTATTATTATTATAATAAACGTACTGTTTCTTTTTTTTTTTTTTTTATAAGCAAAAACAAATTTAAAAATATTTGTACTAACATTTTGTTTTAATAAAATAATTATGGACTGTTAAATTCAGAAAAAGAAGAAGAATGTTCATCAAATTAATACTAAATTGGTACTACAAAACTGTTAAACAAATTATGATCTTTAATCTAAAAATGGTACGGAATTGATATGAAATTGGAAATAACAAGCCAAGAATATTTATTCAAAACTGATCAAACCTTGTACGTATATTTTATATTTCAACTTCTAATAAAACCGGTAGGTAAGTCATACCGTATCAAGAGAAAGCTCTGTTGTGAGCAGCTTGCACCGCTTTCTAGTGATATTGTCACGCGCGATCTTCATGAGCCTAAGCATATTTCGTTTGTAGCGATACACCTGTTGAAGGCATAAACTGGGTTACTTTTTAGCTTTACCATTCGATGTTCTATAGATTCTGGTGGATAAAGAAATGTGGGGTGCTTTTTCTCACTAAACATTTCGAGAGTTATTTATTTTCAGTGGTCATTTAATTTTGTTCAAAGCTAGGTACGATAGTGTTTGCAGATGAGCTTTTTTCAAACTACACAACATAAAATCCTCACTTTGTGCCCTAAAAGTACCATCACGCAATTTTTTGTATTATTCGTTGGTTCGTTTACTCGTTAACTTGTCGGTAACACGATAAGTACAATTCCAAAATAACTACGAATATTGTTGATAGACGAACATACAAAGCTTCTGTTTCGAAAAAGTAATACAGAGAATATATTAGCCTCTGGCTGGTGGCTGGCTTAGCTTAGGTCTGCCAAAGTAGCATCGTTAATATTAAAACTTACATAAAGTACAACATGCAGCTAGCCTATTATAAAATGCAAACTGCTCTGGATTCTCAGTCTGAAAACGAATTGGAACACGACGATTATTCAATAGAATATTGTCAATTTCGCGGTTAAAGAACGTAATATTGACGTGGTTTAGTAAAATGAAAAGAAAAAAAAACAGAAGAAGGAACCATTACATCGAAAAATTTAAAGTAGGCATCCGACTTTAAAAGAGTCTACTTTGAATTAAATACTGTTACAAAGATACATTTTTTAGTTAGCAGATATTGATTTTAGGAAATCTGGCACTGACCTGAATACTCGTAAATAACTAATTATTTATTATCTTTTTAAAGACAGCCGATTTCTCTTCTAAAAACAGCTATAAAAAAGGTACCCACCTAGTACAAAAAGTGAATGCATCAGTATGATACAATAGGTCGTTGTTGTGCAAGCATACAATGATGAAGGATGGAGGTCATTATCGACATTTATTTCATGGTCAATGTTTTGTTACTGTATTCTAAACTATGGATTCTTTATTTACGATATGAAAGTTTTTGTCAATATTTTAAAGCTTAGCGTAGCCTTGCGTAGTAAGCCATAACATAATTTGTCTGGCTGATGATGATGATGATGCCAAAAATTTTCTAAAGTTATAAAGCTTAACGCACACGGCAATTTTTATTTTTATTTGCCATGCGAAATAAAAATTGAAATCTGACTAGAAATATTCAGTGAAACATGGCGAACATCGACATTGTACTGTGTCTAGCACAAAGCACAACTTATTATTTTGGCGTTAACATGCCTCAATCCGAGCGGGTCGATCCGTGATGGAGTGAAATCGAACGTAACTCTACTCACTTTGGGTTCAAATCAGTGCGCGTTCCAACGCGGCGGTTGCGTTGAGAACTAGCACCGAATTCTCAATTTTTACATGCTTTTATTAAATTTCTTCGCTTTCAAGTTAGTTAAAAAAAAATCTGTTCAATTAAGATTGAAGGTATTAACATCGCCGATTTTTATGTGTCGGTTTTAACATAAACGAATGTTCTGTTTCCGAGAAATTTTGCAAATAGGACCAGAAACAGGGTCCACGGAATATTTTTTTACATCAAAGGTGGTAACATTTTTACAACTGCTTTCAATTAAATCTATTGTGTATTATTCCAAGTACATTATATATTTTTTTCCATAATAGCTTCACGCGCGTAATATTTCAATAATTTGAATTGAATATTAGGATTTGACGCATGTTAGCGCCTTAAATTACAATTACTACGACTACGAACGACATCAGTATTTTTTACTTCGAACACAAAATAATCGTACAGTAGTAGGCGATTTATTTTTTCAAACTACGCGATAAAGCATGGATTTTCTGAAGGAAAAATCACGCACGACGCACGAGCGTTGAATATCGCTCATCGTCGCGTAGTTCGCCTTATTAATAGTCTCAGAGCTACCAATTAAATGTGTAGATACATAATAAACATGAAATAAACGATACTATAATAAAAGTAAATTAAAAACCACCCTTGGGCAATTAGGCCAAGTTTGTAGTCAAAACCATTTCAATGTGGGAGTGTGTGTGGAGTTTGAGGGTGTGTCAAACAGCCACAGCTATCAATTTCATGTGTCTCTCTCTACTAGCATTGCCTGATTTGCTGACATCAATTTTAGGACAAAACTTTCCACTTTGCAGCGCTATGGCTGACTATGATTGACTTCCTAACTTAAACTTGACGCAAAAAATAAAACTTTACTCGTTAAGATTTTGGAAAGTCCAGTACCCTAACCATATACTGGACCCAGGACAATCCCAGTGGGTTCTAGTCACTTGACAGCCCTAGACTCAACTAGGGCTTCCAATACTGGTATTTCGAAGAATTTACTTTAGTTTTAATTAAAATGTAATCAATCACACAAACATTTATGAAGCAATGAGCAATGAGCATTGAAAATTGAATAATCTTTTTATAATGTTAGAGGATTATTCTCCTCTTGATAAAGACAAAGATTTTAAAATCCAATCCAAAAAAAGACATTGTTGTTACCTTCATAGTTAAAAATACAATAGAACATTGTTCTTAATTAGTTTTTGGGAAAAATATCATTCCAAATACTACATAATTTATCAAAATATATTACGATATAGTTAAATATATATGTGTGCTACATACCTTGTTCTAACTAAAAGATCCATAACTTGATTTTAGTATTTTAAAAATAAAACCAAAATTAAATCGGCAAAAGATATGGTTTTCTGAGTTGTCATGTTCTGTTACATGTGTGCACACGCAAGGCGTGATTCGACTAATAAAAACCAATCATATTGAGCCAGCAGTGGGATTTTGGGCTCTGATTAGGGTAGAGTAGCTCTTGAGCTTTGAAAAAATAAAGAAATTTGTTGTTTGTTTAAGTTTCATAAAATGAGTTTTGCGCATTTATGTCCATACAAGCACCCCATAGTGCGCCGCCCGCACCCCTCACCGCTACACATGCCTAAAATATGCATTCCGCGCAATCCCCACCCGATTTCAAGATACATACTGTACTTAGTTGTTTTGGGCATTCCATTTTTTTTACGTAAATAACAATCTGGTGGTTTTAGTATGCACTTAAAGCAATGTAAGTTAGGTGGTAGAGCCCATGGTCTTATTTATACTTAATTAGAAATAATTAATTTTGTTTCGATAATCTACAGTTTCCTTTCAATACAGATGAAATTGATGAATTTTAAGTCTATTTAATTTTGTACAATTATCTTTGTACAAAATTAAATAGACTATGAAGTATAAATGAATTAGGTAGATTTTACAGTAGGTAGGTAAGTAGTTATTTTTAATGATCTTCATTTTTTCCTACCACCCATTAGAATTTATTTAAATTTGATGAAGGACTGAATAGTTCCTTGACATCATTAATTAATCGCAACAGTCTCCAAATAATATTTGGATTTATTGAAAGGGTAAAATTAAAGAAATACTTGCCAGTTTTTCTTCATCAAATTCTCCTTTTCTCTTAGTGCCATGCTGGTCACTAGTAGTGGAATGGCCCGATTTGCCACTGTCACTCTCTGGGCCACTAGATTCATCAGTACCACTGCTATCTTCCTCACTTGAACTCGGCTGATCAGAATCAACAGGACGACTAGGATCAGAGATAAGAAGTGCAGTCAATCCATTCTCCAATCTTATGGTCCTGAAAACAATAATAATAAATTCATATGGGTAAGTAGTTTATTTCAGTTTTTCATTGCGTTTTTGGTGATGAGTGTGTGATAAAAACAAACTTACTTGTATACCTTCTTATCAGATTCAGACTTGATAGGCTCCGACAAGGCTGTAACTTTTTCCTTTTTAGTGGTTAATGTTACAGACTGCTTGGAGCGACTATTGTGTACTATCGTTTCTGGCCGAAATTTTGGAGACTTACGGAAAGCGTTTCTTTTGAACATTGTGCTGGGTGTGGGTGCAGTGAGGTTCGTTGCCTTCAGATATCCAGATGTTTTTTGAATAAAATTAGACAGAAATTTTGACATTTATTGAAGTAAGCATAGAGAACAGAAAACGGAGTGGAGTGATGCACTGACCAAAGAGAATATAATCACGCTTTTCACTTAGTACTTAGGCGCGTTCCAAACCTACACTCCGAGTGCACTGTGCAACCCAACCAGTCCAACCACAACCATTTGAGCGTGACGTTCGGTTGACACAACCGTGTCGTTCCAAACGTCAGGGGCCTTACTATGAGCTCTTATAGCAGGGCTTATATTGAACTGCCTAACTTTTTCGTACTATGACATCAACGGTTAGTATGAAAGCAGGGGGCTTACCATCAGCAAATAAGGAACCGTTCAGTTCAAAAGCAGGCCTTAAACAGGACTGTTTAAGGCCAGCTTTCATACTAACCGTTGAGGTCATAGTACGAAAAAGTAATGCAGTTCAATATAAGCCCTGCTATAAGAGCTCATAGTAAGGCCCCAGGCCTTAAGCAGTCCTGTTTAAGGCCTGCTTTTCAACTGAACGGTTTCTTATTTGCTGATGGTAAGCCCCCAGAGCGTTGCAACCAAACAACCATCAAAAATGATGGTTGTAAAACGCTCTGACGTTTGTCTATAGAAAAAATGTCAATGTCATTTGACATTATTTTGTATTTTTGATGTTTTTGTCTAATTTTTAAAATAATCATGGTAGATCCTCTAAAAACGGATTTTATTTGATTTAGTATAAAGAAAAGTTTAAATTATTCGTATTCCAAATGGAAAATGAAGAATTTGTATTGACATTGACATTTAAAGTTCTTGGTCGTTCCAAACTTCAGGGGCCTTACTATGAGCTCTTATAGCAGGACTTATATTGAACGGCATTACTTTTTCGTACCATGATCTCAACGGTTAGTATGAAAGCAGGCCTTAAGCAGTCTTTTTTACGGCCTGCTTTTGAACTGAATGGTTTCTTATTTGCTGATGGTAAGCCCCCAGAGCGAGTTAAAAACAACCAAACAACCGGCGCTCAAACGTTCTGAACGCAACCCTTGACTCACTACAAGGGAGCGCGGCCTAAGATTTTAGTTGCGGATTGATTTGATAGATGGCGCTCATTTTTCATTTGTCAAACAGTCGATAGATGTCGCTATCCCGTGCTGAATCGCGGTATCGTGTGGCTTTCACATTTTTATATAGTCAAAGCTGATTGGCTATAAATTAAATGATTTTAAATTTATTTCATGACAGCGGTTACCTCCCAAAAAATTACAAGTCAAGATTTATAGGAACCTACTAGTACCTATAATATAATATCGTATGTGGGGATTCACCCACACTATCTTACATATTATATAATTATTTTGTTATTCACAAAATATTATATTATATATATTTACATACAATTTATATTTAATATAAAACCTTAAATATATTTATTTACATTTATGTACAAAATATTATTTATATAACTATTATATTTATTACATTCATCACAAGCACAATACATTCACAAACATTTATTCTATACAAAACAGAAATAAAATCATTCGTCATTTATTTCACGTACCGGCTGGCCGCCCGGTAGAATGGAAACGTGCAATCGAGTAGCGATTCATTGTTCTCGAAACTGGTATGTGCACGCGCAGCCAGCGTGCCGCCGCGCTCTGTTCCCACGCCAGTCGGAACCTAAGCTTGACGTGAGACGCACGATAATTTGCTCCGCCGTTTGCTTACGATACGCGCTAAATACCTAGCCTATTGTTTATGTTTGCTTGTGCTACACTTTCCTGTGATTGTAATCTTTCCTGCTGTGCTCTGTTCTCCTTCTGTTTCTTCTGTGCTTGTGTACCCAATAAACTCTGTGGACTTGTATGCTGTTTGTTGGATTTATTACGCCGGCTACCTACTGCAGCTAAGTACCAGCACTGACTATTTACCTTGGCGGAATATTCGCATCACACCACCCCCGCCAAACTGGTGACCCCGACGTGATCCATAATGAGCGACAGCAGTGATTCGGCGAAAACCGTTCAGTCTAACAAAGGCGCAAACGAGAACGTCACTACCCGTCGCAAAACAAAAAAGTGCGTTTCCACTGCCTCACGTCACGAGTCATCCGACTTTAAACCGTGTGCCATGAAGGTTCCGTCATTTTCACCGGACGACCCAGAGATTTGGTTCGCGCTTTTGGAGGGCCAATTTGACAGTTACGGCATAACAGAGGATGCTGTCAAATTTACAAACGTCATCACGAACCTCGATATGACCCACGCGAAGGCAGTGAAGGACATCATTATGAACCCTCCGTCACAAAACCGCTACCAGACGATCAAGAGCGAGCTGATCAAGCGCCTCACCGCCTCCCATGAAAAGAAGGTCAAGCAGTTGCTAACCCATGAAGAGCTGGGAGACCGCAAGGCGTCGCAATTTCTTCGACATCTGCAAGATCTGGCTGGGCCAAACGTCCCTAAGGAATTTATTCAGTCTATCTGGACCAGTCGCCTGCCGCAGAATATCCAGACGGTATTAGCTTCTCAGCCCTCACATTCTCTGCAGCAGCTGGCAGACCTGGCCGACCGCATCCAGGAGATAACTGCACCTGGACAAGTCGCAGCTGCCTCTTCGCCTGGCATAGCACCTGCCGGCCACAGCACGTCGAGCGAGATGAGCGAGCTTCGTCGGATGGTGGAGAGCCTCTCCATGAAACTCGACCAGTACACACGTTCGTCGCGCAGTCCCAATCGTTCGAGACCTCTTCAGCGACGTCGTGAATCATCACGCTCTCGGTCGAGATCAGCCTCCAGCTACCGACGACACCCTCTCTGCTGGTACCACTTCAAGTTTGGCTCGAACGCGAAGAGATGCCAAACTCCATGCGATTTTAAGGCGGGAAACGCCGCAGGCAGTCGGTAATGGCGACAGACGATTGCCTCACCTCTCCAGGTCGCCTCTTCGTAACCGACCGCACCACGAAGACTCAGTTTTTGGTCGACACTGGCAGCGACCTCTGCGTCTTCCCTCGCAGCCAACTTCGAGAGCGCCGCGCAGCAACGGACTACCAACTTTCCGCAGCCAATGGGACTTCCATCTCCACCTATGGTTATGCACATTTTAACCTGGACTTAGGACTACGCCGTACCTATCCATGGCGTTTCGTAGTGGCAGATGTCACTAAACCAATTATTGGTGTTGATTTTTTGTGTTTTTACAATTTAATAGTGGACTGTAAAAATAGAAAGCTAACTGATAACTTAACTACTGTTTCCACCCCAGCTTCACTGGCTTTTAATTGTAATAATGTTCTTTCAGTTAAGGTTCTGACAGGTGAGCCGCGTTATCATCATTTACTGTCGCGTGAGTTTCCTGAAATCACGCGACCAGCTGGTACCCAACGCACTATACCACACAACACACGGCACCACATACGCACTACACCAGGTCCTCCAGTTGCGTCTGCACCTAGGCGTTTAGCTCCGGACAAGCTCAAAATAGCGAAGGCCGAGTTCGATGCTATGCTCGCAAATGGCACAGCTAGGCCTTCTGAAAGCTCCTGGTCCTCTCCGCTACACCTGGCGCCGAAGAAGGACAACGGTTGGCGCCCCTGTGGCGATTACAGGCAGCTCAATGCACGGACCATCCCAGACAGGTACCCAATACGTCATATCCATGACTTCACCCACAGCATCTCGGGTTGCAAGGTCTTTAGCACCATCGACCTTGAAAAGGCGTACCAACAAATACCTGTCTGCGCGGAGGACATACCGAAGACCGCCATAACCACCCCATTCGGTATGTTCGAATTTCCATACATGACGTTTGGTCTGCGTAATGCTGGCCAAACTTTTCAGCGTTTTGTCGACGAGGTAACGCGCGGGCTAGACTTCGTGTTCACTTACTTGGACGATTTTTTAATCTTCAGTAGGAACCACCAGGAACACGAAGACCACCTGAGGCAAATTTTCACCAGGCTTCGGGACTACGGCATGGTTGTCAACGTGTCCAAGTGTGTTTTCGGGGCTCCCGAGGTAACCTTTTTGGGTTATCGTATTTCGGAGAGCGGAACCAAACCACTGGACCTAAAAGTCCAAGCCATCCGCGATTTTCCCCCTCCAAAGGACGTCAGGTCGCTCAGACGGTTTTTGGGCATGGCCAATTTTTATAGGCGATTCTTGCCTAACGCCGCCCAAACCCAAGCGCCTTTAAACGCCTTACTCACGGGGGCAATAAAAGGGTCCACACCTATCACCCTAGCCGGTGATGCTCTGAAGGCTTTCTCAGAGACCAAAGAAAGCCTCTCCAACGCAGCTCTTTTGGCACATCCAGATTGCCGAGCAAAGCTGGCGTTGGTTACAGACGCATCAGACCTGGCTCTTGGGGCCGTCCTGCAGCAGTTAAAGGACGACGTGTGGGAACCCCTAGCGTTTTTCTCCCGCAAACTCAGCCCGTCGCAACAAAAGTACTCACCGTACGATCGCGAGCTTCTCGCAATCTACGAAGCAATAAAGTACTTTCGACACATGCTTGAGGCGAGACATTTTACGGTCTACACGGACCACAAGCCGATCAGTTATGCCTTCCACGAACGGAAGCATAACTGCTCACCAAGGCAGTTCCGACATCTGGACTACATATCTCAGTTCACGACCGACATAAGGCATATCTCCGGCAAGAACAACGTCGTAGCCGACACCTTATCTCGCGTCGATGAACTGAGCGCTCCAGCTTGTCTCATTAACCTCGCTCAAGCTCAAGAGTCGGATACAGAACTAGCCCAGTATCTGTGTGAGGGCTCATCTCTCCGGCTTGAAAAAATCGAATACCCTGGAAGTTCGTCATCCCTGTACTGCGATGTCAGCACACCGACTCCCAGGCCATTCATCACAAAGGACTTGCGTAAACAGGTGTTTCGCACAGTTTGAGTCCGCACTGTTTCAATATCTCGCAAAAACCATCGGCTTCAACCACAAACGTACAACCGCCTACCACCCGGCGTGCAACGGTCTTGTGGAGCGCTTTCATCGACAGCTCAAAGCCTCCATCACCTGTCATGCACAACAGAATTGGATAGAGGTGTTACCTTTTGTGCTGCTTGGCATCCGCAGCGCTTTCAAAGAAGACCTGCAGTCTTCTTCGGCAGAATTGCTGTACGGCGAGCCCTTAAGGCTCCCTGGTGAATTTTTCCATCCGAGCACACCCTGTACATCTGACTTGTCAGACTTCACAGCGCGCTTACGCTCGTTCGCCGAGAAACTTAAGCCAGTTCCAGCTTCTCGCCATAATAATCACAAGGTGTTTGTTTTTAAAGAGCTAGCCACAACCGAAAACGTCTTCCTCCGTGAAGACGCTTCGCACGTGACCTTTCAGCCAGCCTATTCTGGACCTCACAAGGTGTTAGAGAGAAGTGACAAGGTCTTTAAAATCCTGGTCAAGGGCAAACCTGTCACGGTTAGTATCGACCGCCTAAAACCCGCGTTTATGCTCACAGACGAGGAAGACCTGCTACATAACACACACACTCACACACCTCCAAACACCACTGACACACACACTAACACACCTCCAAACAAAACTGACACACCTACATCACTTCAGCCTCATAAAATCACACGCTCCGGGAGACACGTCCGGTTTCCGGATTATTATCGACCCTAACCAGGTCTCTGGGGGGGAGTGATGTGGGGATTCACCCACACTATCTTACATATTATATAATTATTTTGTTATTCACAAAATATTATATTATATATATTTACATACAATTTATATTTAATATAAAACCTTAAATATATTTATTTACATTTATGTACAAAATATTATTTATATAACTATTATATTTATTACATTCATCACAAGCACAATACATTCACAAACATTTATTCTATACAAAACAGAAATAAAATCATTCGTCATTTATTTCACGTACCGGCTGGCCGCCCGGTAGAATGGAAACGTGCAATCGAGTAGCGATTCATTGTTCTCGAAACTGGTATGTGCACGCGCAGCCAGCGTGCCGCCGCGCTCTGTTCCCACGCCAGTCGGAACCTAAGCTTGACGTGAGACGCACGATAATTTGCTCCGCCGTTTGCTTACGATACGCGCTAAATACCTAGCCTATTGTTTATGTTTGCTTGTGCTACACTTTCCTGTGATTGTAATCTTTCCTGCTGTGCTCTGTTCTCCTTCTGTTTCTTCTGTGCTTGTGTACCCAATAAACTCTGTGGACTTGTATGCTGTTTGTTGGATTTATTACGCCGGCTACCTACTGCAGCTAAGTACCAGCACTGACTATTTACCTTGGCGGAATATTCGCATCACACCACCCCCGCCAAATCGTACACGTTTTGTCACATTTCGCTAGATGGCGTTGATCATTAGGTCTGACTGATAACTCTATCTCTAGTATAATAATGTACTCTATGATTTATCACTACGTAGGCCGGCCACACACAGACGGAATCTCGAAACGGAATCCCGATTCGGAATTCCGAAGTCCGACCGCAGGGTTGCGTTCCAAACCTACGCTCCGAGTGCAACCTAACCACAACCAAACGCTCTAACGGCGCGCGGCGTTCCAAACATTAGAGCGTGACGTTCGGTTGACACAACCGTCCCGTTCCAAACGTCAGAGCGTTGCAACTTTTTAACCATCAAAATGGATGGTTGTAAAACGCTCTGACGTTTGTCTATAGAAAAAATGACAATGTCAATTGACATTATTTTGTATTTTGATGTTTTTGAGTCTAATTCTTAAAATAATCATGGTAGATCCTCAAAAAAACGAATTTTATTTGATTTAGAATAAAGAAAAGTTTAAATTATTCGTATTCCAAATGGAAAACGAAGACTTTGTATTGACATTGACATTTAAAGTTCTTGGTCGTTCCAAACCTTAGAGCGAGTTAAAAAAACAACCAAACAACCGCGCTCTAACGCTCTGGGGGCTTACCATCAGCAAATAAGAAACCATTCAGTTCAAAAGCAGGCCGTAAAAAGACTGCCTGCTTTCATACTAACCGTTGAGATCATGGTACGAAAAAGTAAGGCCGTTCAATATAAGTCCTGCTATAAGAGCTCATAGTAAGGCCCCTGAACGCAACCCTGCAATTGCATACAAAATCTATGGGCCTGCCACACACATGCGTTAACGTTCCGTACGTAATTTTATTCCGTACGTAATTCCACATGAGAGCCCGTGCATTCGGAATCTCGCACGGAAAAAAGCCATTCCGAACGTAAGACTACCTTATATTTTGTATGGGTTGGCCACTCACAACAGAGACGCGTTCCAAACCTACACTCCGAGTGCAACCTATCCACAACCGAACGCTCTAATGGCGTTCCAAACATTTGAGCGTGACGTTCGGTTGACACAACCGTGTCGTTCCAAACGTCAGGGGGTTTACCATCAGCAAATAAGAAACCGTTCAGTTCAAAAGCAGGCCTTAAACAGGACTGCTTGAGGCATGCTTTCATACTAGCCGTTGAGGTCATAGTACGAAAAAGTAAGGCAGTTCTATATAAGCCCTGCTATAAGAGCTCATAGTAATGCCCCAGCCTGCCTAGCATGACCGATTTATATCGCGTGATATAGCATTTTATCGACACTCAACTGTCAAATTCTTTTGTCTTTTTGACAGTTAAACGTGATAAAACGCAATATCACGCGATATAAATCAGTCATGCTAGGCAGGCTGAGCGTTGCAACCAAACAACCATCATAAATGATGGTTGTAAAACGCTCTGACGTTTGTCTATAGAAAAAATGTCAATGTCATTTGACATTATTTTGTTCTCTTGTGTTGGTTATTTTCTTCGGAAAAATTACTAATACTAAGTGACAACGTTTAGAATGTTTTAGAAGATACCTAGAACAAAGCAGTAGGTAGGTTATGACTAGGTATTAAAAAAAAAGAAACAAAAAAAAACGCCGATCAGAGATGGCGCTTCAAAATGAGTTGGCATTAAAAACGCGAGAGGGCTCTCTATTCCCTAATTTATTTATCTTTCTCTATGAATTAGTACCTAATCTGTGATACAAATGTCAAAATGCCGTTGAAACTTGAAAATTTTAAGTTTCTTTTGTAATGTTTTTTTGTTGTGTTGTGGTTCATTAATTTTATTTTACTGACAAAAATGCAAAATTAAACCTTTTCGCTATGGATCAGTCTTATTCCGAGAGTGATATTTCACTTTCGCCATCGCAGATACTAGAGCGTTTACAAGTGTTACGACAACTTCAACTCCTTCAGCGAGGGAAACTTCAAAAACAACGTTTAGAATACCAGGAAACTTCAGAAAACTCGTCAGGTCTTACAGAAATAGTGAGTCACTTTAGCACTAGCACAAGTTATAACACCTTTCGCAGTTTGTTAGAAACGGCTAACGATTCTTCCACAGATTCGACACCCCGTTCAATAGCGAGAAGTGTGTCATCAAAAGTTAAAGAAAAAGACTTGGTAGACGGTGTATCGATTTTGAATTTGTCTCAAGAGTCTGAATTTATAGTTAACTCACCAATATCAGCTAGAAGCGCTGTATCTAGCAAAAATGAAGGTCAAAATTCTGTTAGTATTCATTCGGGCAGGTCCACAACCAAAAAACAGATTGCACTGGATGACATGCCAGTATTGACCCCAAAAAAAGATTTCGAAGCTTTAATTTTAGAAAAATTGAAGAACGAAGTGAATAAAAAAGTTACCGAAGATGTAACAAAATCTATGCCTGCAGCTAAAAAGCCATTTCTGAGAAAAGGAGAGGGCACTTCTCGATTTGGAGTACAAAAAAAAGATTTAATCATTCAAAACACCAAGTCTTTACCATGGAGGAAAAATGTTAAGAAAAAACCTAATAATGTATGTAAACAGATGAAAAGTGTGTCTGAAATTGGAAGTGAAAAAGTAGATATTGAAATACTGGTAACAGACCATGAAAAGACATCACAACAACTCCCAAAAGAAACAGAACAGAGTGCACGTGGCAATAATAATAAAAATTCTAAAGAAGATGTTATTAGTAATATTTCACTACAATCAAAAGACAATAACTGTGAGCATTCGCCAAATGTGATAAAACAAAAGATAATTCAATTACCAAAAGATAAACATCCTTTATTGTCTAATAGAGGAAAGACATGGGCTTCAGTGTTAACTAAAGAACAGAATGACTTCTTATGTCACTTGAAACAAAGTGATTATTATAAAAATTTTACTTCTCCTGCAAAAAGTACAGTATCAGATGCGAGTTGTGATGAAAATCTTTTAAAACTTAAAATTGAAAGGGAAATGGCTGAGCAAAACATGTTTGATTTGCTTGAAAGTAAAGTATGTCATGAAAGTTTCAATTTAGAGAACTCCTTCTTCAACCGGTTTCTCCGGCGCAGCCAACTCGAATGTTCAGGAGAGAGTACACCTCTGGTTATGCAGCAGTGTCTTGCAAAAAATCCAGACCTGAGGACACTATTACCTAATTTAGACCACAGAAAAAGAAATTATGATTCTCATGCTGACATTGAAACTAATCCTGAGAGTTCTGATTGCTGCAGTGAAACATGCTCAATGATATCAAGTTGCTGTTCATGTAAAACAGTGGAAGAATACAATAGCACCTTTTGTGAACGAAAAGTAAATGTAGATAAAAAGAAATCCAAAGAGAAAAAGGTAGTAGTTCAAAATCCATCCAGAGATAAAGATAAGGCTACAAAAGTGACTGATGCTGAAAAAAAAGACAGTGACAATGTCAAAGATGACACAGAAATGAAAGCAAACATGGTGGAAATGAATGCTAAATTAATTGCTACAAGTGAACTGTTAAAAGAAAGACTACGAGAGTTAGAAGATGAAATAGAAACATTTAGAAAAGAGAATGCAAATCTTACAAAAATGCGAGAGGAAATTGATGCTGAAAGACATAAATTCTATGAAGAAAAATCTATGTTTGAACAAAAGTTTAATGAAGAGAAAATATTATCAGAGTATTATATAGCTGAAGAAAAAGAAAAATTAACAAAGCAGAAGCAGTTATATGAAAAATATGTCAGAGAAATGAGAGGCCGTTTGAATAGAAAAGACAAAGATGAAGTAACTAATTTGAAAAAAGAAATAAGCGATCTCAAAGAAGAAATAAGATTAAAAGATTCAAAATCCACTTCTACAATTGCAAGACTTCGAAATCAAATTAAAATTTTTGAAAAGGATAAAAAGGACTTACTAGATGAGATAGAAAAACTAAAGAAAGAAAATAGACGTATTCAACATAATAATGATATGACAAGGAGGATGACGAATATTAAGTACTTAGAAGAGATAAACAAAAAGCTTTCAAATATGACTGCTAAAGATACACAATCGGAAACAAATTTTGACAGTAATGCTAAATACAAAGACTTTGAAATAGAAAGACAAAGTAGACCTCGAAAAGTTCAAACAGGGGAAAATAAACTAATACGGAGTAGGGCAAAAAGTGTTCCAAATCTTAAGGTGACTTCAAGATATGCAAAATACTTTAGTCAAAGAGATGCTGTTAGTGATATGGATAAGAATAATATTGTTAATACTGAATCTATTAGTAGATACACCTGTTCGCCTGATAGTGATCAATCAGAAGATGAATTACTGAATGTTGCTGACGAATCTGTACATAGCTCAGACTCTGAACCTGAAAATAATAATTTAGAAAAGCTATACATGGAAAGATTCCATTCATTGTCCCCTAAAAGTGTCAGATCTAATTTATCAAATTCAAATGGAAAACTTGATTCCAAAAGTATACATTCAGGAACAAGTAACCAAAATCCTGATGATTTTTTTATATCAAAATCGACATCGAAGAATGAGAATATAAGTAACAATGTTTTGCCCATTAGTAACTTGTCTGAATTAAATTCACATAGATCAAGGGAATCCGCATCCATCATATCGAGTCATAGGTTGAGTGACCAAAGATCACCAAGGAATTCCTCTCAAGAACTCAACATTAATAAAACAAATATAGACCGGTTTTCCAATTCTTCAAATGCTTCTAGTAAATCACATAATTTGTCCAAATCACCAGTCTCCATTCTCACAAACAAATCTTCAAGCAGTCATAAGCCAACCACAGTTATACATAAAGATTATCTCAGAGACACTTTCAATATAACTCCAGAACCACCAACAAGTAGATCTAGTGCATCAAAAACCAATTTGAATCCAACAGAAATTAAAAAACCTGATGGCTCAAAGGAACTGAGGTTTCCTAATGGAAATGTCAAGTTTATCTCATCCGATGGCAACTACAGCAAGTTTGTTTATTACAATGGAGATGTTAAAGAAAACTTTTACAGTGAGGGAAGGATCAAATATTTCTATGCAGAAACTAAAACATGTCACACTACACATGCAGATGGATTAGAAGTCCTAGAATTTCCTGAGTAAGTTTAGTCTACAATCCTGATAATCTAAGGCCACGTTGACATGATAAAAGTATATGTGGACCAAGTAAATTGGACAAAGTAGCTTAGATCAAAGTATACTTGGATACCTGTTGACACGATCAAAGTATACTTGGACAGAGTAGCTTTTTCGATACAGCGACGTCAATTGTGCACTTGGATTGCTCGTTTACATGATCCAAGTAGCGTCCAAGTAGTCATCAATAACTACTTGGTCCAAGTATACTTTGACGATGTCAACGCAGCTTAAGCCATTTTAACATATTTTGATATTTTCCAATAAGTATTAAATGTTTTTTTTTTCATCAACAGTGGACAGGTCGAAAAGCGATATAAGGACGGGTCTTCGGAGATCCGGCTGCCCAATGGAAGTATTCGCTATTTCGACCCCAAAAATGAGCATGTGCGTGAAGAGTGGCGGTTTCCCGACGGCACTGCGATCACAGTGTCTGCGTCTGGAGAGCAACGCATCGTGTTCAGCAATGGACAGGTTGAAGTGCACGCTAAGGACCATAAGGTGAGTACTAAGTAGATTGATTGTCATTATGGCTTTTATTTAAACGTACCCTATTATAAAAAAACACCGCCATTTATGAAACATTACATTCTGTTGATTCTTCATCGCCAACTTTTTAAGGGTCTGTTAGAAACCCTAAAATTTTAATTTTTACCATACCCAAGCGTACATGCCACTATTATATATAACGGCATCCATTGCCCACATGCGTACTGACTTCAAACTCGTCGTTTCGCGACCGAAAAAGATGAATTAATAATTATGATCTTTCTGGTATTGAAATCTTAAGGCGAGGCCAGTTCACGATCTGATGAAGACTGATTTTTTAACTTCCAATGTGAAGAACTGATGTGGAATTCTACTTCACAAAAATTACTGTAGACTGAAAAAGAAACAACGAAGCACAATAACTGAAGAGAATATTGAAAAATGGCATGGTAACTCTGTAAAAACATGCTGAATAACACCATAAAAACTTATAAAAATAAATTTCAAATCGTCAATTTCGTAATTTTTTTATGACAGTGATATATGATTTTTTTATGCCAAAAGGATAGTTTTTTTATCGATCTAACACGATAACCGAGTACCTACCTACATTTTTAATAAATGGTCCAGTATTTCAGAAATCAATAAAAATGTACTAAATTTCGCAATTTCTGGCGAAGCGTCAATTAAAGCTATGCAATATTCAACCTTATTCTAAAGACATAGTGTAAGAGTAAATTTCGTGACCTGCCTCGCCTTAAGCTTAAAAAGGTCTAAATTATGTTTGTATGAATTTGGGTTTTCATTCTGCGACATAATACTTTTGTGGTCACAATTTTTTTGCAATCACCTATCATTATTTCCACCATTCTCAAGATTTCATGGATTCCATTTACTGATCCTAAAAAAAATTGGTTTAGCGTCGAGAATTCCCGGACGGCACAGTGAAGCTGGTCTACACTGACGGCACCTCGGAGACTCGGTACGCGTCAGGACGGGTCCGAATCAAGGACAAACATGGCAACCTTATCATGGACTCTGCAACCAGATGACGACAACCTATCGTTGAATAAGTGACGTAGATGCTGTGATATTGTATGGGTAAAAGTGGTGAAACGTACATCATTCTGTGGCAGTGGATTAAACTTAAGCATATAAACTGTTTGATACTTAACTATTGAGGACTAAATATTTGCGATTGCATTATTAAACTGGTTTTGACTATGTGAATTTCTGTGCCAAGTTACCAAAAAAGTTAAGTCACGCTTTGCCGATCCTGACTGAGCTTATTTCTTTGTCGTAGAGCTCTCGCGTCTTACTCACCAACAGAAAGACAATGATACTGATAAGTGTTAAACAACTGTAAGGTCTTCTATAAGATAAAGGTACTTCGACTTTAGATAAAACTTTGTTCGGATTCGTCATATCATATTACGCCTGCAGGTTCAGGCACTTTATTGTTGAAAGAAAAACATTTGCACCAAGTGTTAATATGGCACAGTATCATGCATTCATATTTTAAACTCCGTTTTATAATTTATAAAGGACCAAAAACAAAGACTTCTCAATATTTTGAGTCAAAGGTTAAAAATAGTTATATTAAAATGTCTACTGTCTATTACAATTACAATATTATATATTTTTATAATTAATGAGTTTAACTAATATTGTAAGCATTTATTATTTTATAAGTAAAGATTTAATTATTAAACAATGTTATTTCTAGCTAAGTTGTTTTATTGAATCATAAAAAGAAACTAGTTATTTTCTTATTAAATATTTATCTATTTTTACAATATATTTATAATCTAGCTAGCTGATATTTGATAGCGAATATTAGTAATATTAGTGTCGGGCTTCGGTATGCCATTTATTTGGAAGTTCATGGGTTTCATGTGATCTTCTGTTCCAAATATCTTTTTGAGAGCCTCTTGTGCTGCCATTTCTTTAGCAACTGCTACCGACTCTCCATAGCCTGAAAATATAAAGCATAGAGCTTGTAATGGATTTTTATTGCCATCTCTATGGCAGTCTACTTGCATTGTTGTATTTGATAAGTGTTTTAATTTTACTACAAAAAAAACACATGTTAGTGAGGTTCTTTATTACTATTATAATAATATATTAATTTAATATACCTGAGGAAATCATCTTTTTGTCCACATAGAGGCCAACTCTGTAGCAAGCAAGCAATGTATTCTTGCCTGCCTCTCCAATCAGACGTGGCTCTACCACAGCTCCATCCTGTCCCAGAATGCCAGTTAGCATTGCATAGGGGTCAGATATAAGCCAGTAATCATTCACATCTTTGCCTGTAAATTTATTCATATTTTTGTAAAACAAAACCTTAAGCAATGTCTCCGATGACATCTTTATTATATTACTAGGGTAAAAATTTGGTAAAGCTTCCTCTATCTTATATACAAATTTTTCCCTGAACGTCGCTTCACATACTTCATAAGTTAATCCATTTTAATCAACAAGGTTATTTGGATGCTATATTTAGATGAGTACCTACCTAGTAATAAATTTTCAAGCGAATTAGTATATTTTTTAATCAGTCTATTTTATTTAAGATCACGGCCATTGGTATAATTATAATAAAGTTACCTTGCAGCTGTGTTATCACAAAATCTCGAACAAAATTGGCAGATCTCTCATCACCTGATGAATGTAACAAAGCCCCAACAATAGCTTTGAAAGTATTTGCTAAAATAAAGTTATCAACTGGATATTCCTGAAATAGAAATTATAAATAAAGGAATACAAGTACATAGTTACAATATTCAATATATACAAATCAAATGGATACATTGTCAGTGACTTAGCATGTACTTACAGCAGCTAATATGATATCCTTTGTACCAAGATGTCGAGAAATGTGAGCTAGAGTATCTTCACTTATTAAGTGATTTCTGATGCTGTTAACACCTTCTAAAGGAAACAGCGGCAGTGCTGTCTCCAAGTATAACTGAATATACTGCTTGATATACTTTTCACCTGTTTTAAAGTAACTTTAATTACGAAGAGCTTTAATTCATTAATTTCATTCACACATGTGGCTGTACAAAAATGAAGTAAGTATCTATTGTTTCTCATTTTCTTGTACCTAATGGGAAACTTGCTAAATTAAGGATCATTCACACAGCTGCGGCGCGTCAACGGCGCGTCACCGGCCCGTCCGGCAACGTCAAAAATGTGTGTGAACAAGCAGTCCACGGCACGGCCGGCGCGTCGCCGGCGCGGCGCGTCACCGGCGAGTCACCGGCAAAACAAACAGGGTTGCTATTTTTTTGTTTTAATAAATTATTAGTTGCTATAATCGGTAGAGAAAAAGTATATTGTGGTATGGAAATAAAGTATTATTTATTTATTTTAACTTTGAAAATCATTTTTTTATTACTTTTGTTAATATTTCGGTAACTTTATGAGACTTAATTCACCTGTTCGGCGGCGCGGCACCGGCACGGCGCGTCACCGGCGAGTCACCGGCAAGACAAACAGGGTTGCTACTTTTTTATTTTAATAAATTATTGGTTGCTATAATCGGTAGACAAGTACACTGTGGTATGGAAATAAAGTATTATTTATTTATTTCAACTTTGAATATCATTTATTTTTACATCTTATGGTAAAACAGGAATATCTCGAAAAATACTCATTCTAGACTGGTAGTGAAAATTAAGTTTAATAAATTTACCAAAATTTTACCATCACGTGCACGGCCGGCACTTCCCCGGCAAGGCAAACAGGGTTGCCACTTATTTGTTTTAATAAACAATTGGTTGTATTAAAATAGGTAGAAAAAAAGTACATTGTGGTATGGAAATAAAGTATTATTTATTTATTTCAATTTTAAAAACAGTTTTATTTTTTAATTTTGTTAATATTTTGGTAACTTTATGAGACTTAATTCACCTGTTCCACTAAGTTCTAGTAAAGGTAATTTTTTTCAAATTTTAATAAAAATACAACAATGTGAGTGGATTTAGAGTAAACAAATGAATGTCGTAAAACAAGTGATGGTAGGAATTCCTGTGTTAATCTTAAAACAGGAATATCTCGAAAAATACTCATCCTTGACTGGTGGTGTAAATTAAGTCCAATAAATTTACCAAGATATTACCAAAAGTTGTAAAAATAAATGTTTTTCAAAGTTGAAATAAATAAATAATACTTTATTTCCATACCACAGTGTACTTTTCTATAACGATTAAAGCAACCAATAATTTAGTTAAACAAAAAAGTAGCAACCCTGTTCTCCTTGCCGGTGACTCGCGGCGCAACAATCTCTTGACCAACTGAACTAGGTATTTTTTTTTGACAAATCCTTTCCTTTCTTCCTTCACGTGAACTGGCGTAACGCCAGAAGTTGTTAATAATTTCAATCCAAAACTGACCTTTTGGTTACAGCAGGTATAGATGATCGAAGCTTTGGCGTTGCAAAAATACCATTTTGTTTTCTACTCAATGCCATCCTTAATCATAAAAAGTGAAATCCAACTTACGGCTCTAGAGCCCACAGCTGAAAGCAATAAACCTCGGAACAATAATGCCTTAGAAATAATTTTGAGCAAAAAACAATACAAGTTTATGTCATTGTCTCGGCCCTCCATGTCACACGTGCGGCGGACCTTACTCCGTCGTTGGTGTAAAGGTGTTACTCACGCTACACCCATACCCCATAACGCCTTTGTTGACTGTTGCTATCTATTTGTCTAGTAACTGCTTACGAAAAATCACTAGTTTCTTGTTCGAGTCGAAACTAGTGATTCGGTTACAGGCTGCGTAACCAGTTACTGTAACTGGTTACGTTAAATAACGCCCATACCTAATGTAACTATATTTTTTGCCGTTGACGGGCCGGTGACGCGCCGGAGCTGTGTGAATGATCCTTTATGAAACTAAATGGTGCTAAAAATAATATACATACCATCTGCAACTAATTCTTTGTTATCTTTAATTTTGATGTCTACACCCATTTCTTTTTGTCTCATTTCTTCCTTGATCACATAAGACCTGTCTGTGAAAGCTTGAAGCAAAATATCCGAATCGAAGTCTTCATTTAGCCGTTTTCCAAAAGCATATAATTCAGCTTCCAAGTTCCACTCCAAAAATGCATTTCTCGGTAAAAATTTCTTGCCACCAAGTTTTTTTTCCCTTTTATTTAATTCCAATAATGTTGGGGCTACCCAACGATGAATCTGTCGAGCTAAAATATTTAAAATTCGGCATTACGAAATAGGTTAGGTTTAGTTTATAACAGTATATAAACATAGGTATTTACTTTGTATAGTTGATGGTATTACTTTTACAGCCTTGGTGCTCAATGGCACAATTCTTCTGATAAATACTAATTTATTCATTCTGTTATTTTATAATCGAGAAATAAGATAACCACCACCACAGTCCACACGAACTTCACGAACCACCATTTATTATTATTTTGCTGTCATGTCAGTGTCATATGTCATCCATCATGTCAACCAGGGTTGCCAGATGCGATTTTGCTATTCTCCCCAAATTTGAAATATTTTTCTCCAAAATGATACAATTTTCGGTAGATTTACCCAAGGGCCTAAAAAATCTTGTAGATCGATTAGTTCGTTCAAGGCACTACCTTTATTTCGTTTAATTCATACTTTGTGGTTGTGGGTACAACAAGGTGATCTTTTACATTCACTCAATTTTGACAAATTATGACATTTCAAGCAGTTCAATCAAATAGTTTTTCCTTACTTGCTTTGCTATTAAATTAGGGTAGGCAAAGTCTGAAGCAGATTATTTTGTTTTTAACCTTTGACTAAAAAGTTTGACATACATTGGAATTTGGTTTGGGCTATGCTGAAATTAATTGGTTGGATAAACCACTCATTCCGCGACGAGATAACTGTCGATCTTCGACTATAACATAATGTACACGAAAACTATGCTCTTGTATTCTTCGTTTCGTATAAATAATACTTCCATAACTCAAAATGTTGTTTCCCAAAATTCTCCATGATATATTATTTTTCTCCAAATATTTCTCCAAACATTCCATTTCTCTAAAATTTCTCCCAAGAGCCAAATTTTTACCCACAATTGCGAGAAAAATACCACATCTGGCAGCCCTGATGTCAACTGTCAGTCAACTAGACCAAATCTGTCAACTGTCAATGGGTGCATTTCAACAGACTAACCGCTGAGTCATTGATCGCCATAGAGTACATTTGAAACCTAAACCATAGAGTACTTTTAAAACCATGGAAAGTAATAAAGTTGTGTGATTCCATCATCCTCGAGGAAAAAGCGCGGGAAACTTCGAGAAAGGCTCCCACAAGGTTCAGTACTAAGCCCACTCTTGTACAATATAATATAATATTATACCCACGACCTAGAATGTTCCCTTCCCGATAACATTAGCATACTACAATATGCTGATGATTTGCTTATTTATTGTACAAACAAATAAATTGTCTCAAAACTTGGCTTGAAAACAATGGTCTAAATCTCTCCATAGCAAAAAGTAATATAGTTCTTTTCTCAAGAATGCGGTGCCCTCCACCTATTTCCGTATACTACGATAATGTAATGTTACCAACTGAAAATGAAGTCAATTTTTTAGGAATCATCTTGGATAGTAAACTCATTGCCCTAGCTCATTGTTACTATGTTGTTGCCAAATGTGAAAGAATCTTAAATATTTTAAGATGTTTATCTGGAGTTTGGTGGGGTTCTCATTCTCATCCCTCCTCATTGAAACAACTTTATAATTCCTTAGTCAGAAGTATTTTAGATTATGGGACATATTTTCTTGAACCTTGTAGCGCCCTTGGAATACACAAACTTGATATTATACAGTCAAAAGCTCTCCGCATTGAATCTGGGGTCTGGGGCCATCAAATCGAGTCCCACGAATGCTTTACAAGTGGACTCATCTGATCCTCCTTTAATGACTACGACGCCAATACTTATGTGACAGATATTTATTTCGAGCTTTACAGTTATACAATCACCCGCTCAATAATAAATTAAGTAGACTTTTAGAACTCGTGGAATCCTCTTCATACTGGGGCCTTACTATGAGCTCTTATACCAGGGCTTATATTGAACTGCCTTACTTTTTCGTACTATGACCTCAACGGTTAGTATGAAAGCAGGCCTTAAGGCGAGGCCAGTTCACGAAATTTACTCTATCACTATGTCTTTAGAATAAGGTTGAATATTGCATAACTTTAATTGACGCTTCGTCAGATTTTTGACGAATTTTAGTACATTTTTATTGATTTCTGAAATACTGGATCATTTATTAAAAATGTACTCGGTTATTGTGTTAGATCGATAAAAAAGCTATCCTTTTTGCATAAAAAATCATATCACTGTCGTTGAAAATTACGAAATGTGACGATTTGAAATTTAGTTTTATAAGTTTTTATGGTGTTATTCAGGATTTTTTTACAGAGTTACCATGCCATTTTTCAATATTCTGTTCGGTTAATTTGCTTCTTTGTTTCTTTTTCAGTCTACAGTAATTTTTGTGAAGTAGAATTTTACATCAGTTCTTCACATTGGAAGTTCAGAAATCAGACTTTTCATCAGATCGTGAACTGGCCTCGCCTTAAGCAGTCCTGTTTAGGGCCTGCTTTTGAACTAAACGGTTTCTTATTTGCTGATGGTAAGCCCCCTGGTCTCATAAACAAGTACCAGGTCTTATTGTTAGTTTTAGTCAGTTTCGCTCTTTTCAAGCCCCAACACATAGATCATCAATCATCATATCTTCCAATTTTCTCCAAAAACTACGAATCATTAATTCTATTACCTAATATTATCTTCAATTTAGATTTTCATAAAAATTATTGCAATCTAAAGTATAATTTTAATTATCTCTTAGCTGATGAATGGCATGACTATCATCATATCTATTGTGAATATTGTGATGCTTCAAAGCTCGATAGTAATAGCCATGTCGGCGTTGGAGTTTTCATAAACAGTACCAAATTGTTCAAAAAGTAAAACTCCCACCCGAATCTTCAGTATTTACTGGTGAATGCTACGGTCTTTTTAAATCATTAGAGTACGTTTTACTTTTTAAATTAAAAAGTCTGAGTATTGATCTGGTGCGAGTCGTATTTTTTCTAGTATATTATTTAGTATTGTTTAAAAAAAGTTATAATTTTCTCTGACTTTAAGAGCGCTCTTGAAGCTTTACAAAAATTCCCTTTAAAAGTAATCTAAGCCATCAAGATTTTAAGAGGAGCTCGGTGGCGCAGTGGTTTAGCGCCTGGCCCAGTGATTGCGGAAGTTAAGCAACGTTCGCATGGGTCGGTCATGGGATGGGTGACCAAAAATTTATTATCTCGAGCTCCTCCGTGCTTCGGAAGGCACGTTAAGCCGTTGGTCCCGGCTGCATTTGCAGTCGTTAACACCCACCAATCCGCATTGGGCCCGCGTGGTGGGTTATGGCCCATCCTCCTTACCACTCATAAGGAAGGCCTGTGCCCCAGCAGTGGGGACATCAAAAATGGCTGATGGACAAGCCATCAAATCATTATAGACTGCCGTGTTTACTTCAAAAATGTTCATTGGAAGGTTATGATATATCGTTTGTATGGGTGCCTAGTCACAGCAATGTTGCAGGTAATGATAAGGCTGACCAACTGGCGAAAGAAGCAATTAATTCTGGAGACTTGTTTCCTTATAAAAATTATTGCTATGATCTATGTGCCCAAGCAGGCGTTTCCCTCAGAGAATCATGGGAATCCCAATGGCAGATTAGCAGCAACTTTAAAGGTAGCTTTTATAAACTCATTCAACCAAATATTCCTAATAAGCCATGGTTTAGCAGAATGAAGCTTGGTAAGGTTTCATCCACAATCATCATAAGAATGAGACTGGGTCATACGTGCACTCCTGCCCATCTGGCAAGATTGCGAATCGTGCAGGATTCTATTTGCGCGTGTGGCACTGGAGTGGGAGAAGTTAACCATATTTTCTTCTCGTGCCCCCTTTAGATTAGATTAGATTAGATAATTCTTTATTTCAACACCAAAAGTGAAACATACAAATAGAGACTTAACAATACAACTTACAGTGCTAAACATGGCGGCCTTATCGCTAATAGCGATTTCTTCCAGGCAACCGAAGGCATGGAGATATTGACAGTAGATGAAAAAGAGGGCGGTGTGAAATAGCACGGACGGTATAGCAAGTAATAAATGAAAAGTTAAAGTCATAAACATACATAAAATAATATGATTTAATAAACTTACATAAACATACTATACACTTAAATAGGTAATTATAGAAAACACATTGACAACTTATTTGCAGTATAGGAGTAGTAAGTAATAATTTATTATAAAGCGACAAAATCATAGTGACAAGTAATGTTGTTTTACTTGGTTCTTGAAAGTATATGATCACACTTCCTTTTATGAATCCCTTATATCCCTCAGAATTTCTCTATTTGTCTTTTATGTACCAATGATATAAATGTATAATATCCGATTTTATAACTTCCAACAATATAAGAATTTAAGTTTTGTTTCCGTATTATAATTATTTATTATGTAATTTATATATCCTTTCCACTATCCAAATTTCCATATTCCGTTTTGTGATCATTTTATTTTATAATGTTTCCCTACCTTTTGTTGTGGCTAATACCCAAACCGGGTGGAGCTAAAAAAAAAAAGTGAACATTAAAAAACATAGAGTTAAGTTAAATAAAATAGTTAAAACGAATTGAGCGCCGAATTCCGATCTAGCATCCGATTTAGGAACCAATTTCCAATGCATCAATTTTTACATATTTTGAGCTCGTACTCTTATTTTTACCCGACTGCGGGTTATGTATTTCGCGCGTATCTTGTAAGTATGTTTGTATGTTTGTATGTAATATTCTTTATTACCTCATATCTCTCAAACGGCTGAACGGATTTCTATGATTAAGATATCGTTAGATTGGTCTTTTCAGCCCAAGTGTTCTTAAGAAGGTGGCGTTATAAAAAAACCAACATGGCGGCTGTACGGTGCTATTAACGTAGTGAAAAAAAAAATTTTTTTTAGAATACTGCAATATGGGTGTCAAATTAAAGGGCTTATTATAAGGATTTCAAAAAGGTATATCATGACCGTAAAATATAATAACTAAAAATTACAAAAATTAAAAAACCCGCCTGCTAAAAAAGACAAGTCAACTGAAAAGATAGAAACAAGATTAAATAAATGTTAAAGGCAACATGTCATAATAACATGCAGTCGGAGGCAAATAATTTAAATCATTCATAATGTCACTTTCTTTATGCATGCCTCCGACTGCATGTTATTATGACATGTTGCCTTTAATATTTATTTAATCTTGTTTCCATCTTTTCAGTCGACTTGTCTTTTTATGCAGGCGGGTTTTTTATTTTTTTTAATTAGGAAGGTTAACAAAACGAATATATAAATCAAAATATTATATTGACAAAACAACATCAAAAATTAAAAATAATAAACAATACAAAATACGTAATACCATCGTAATACTATTTCCGACAAAACTTTTAATTTTTATGGATTTTTCATCGATTGACTTTTGCGAATGCTGAGGAATTCGCGTACAGAGTTAAAAAACCCACGCTTGATTTTGCTATTGATGGGATAAATGCTGTGGTTGGTGTAGAATGAAATTGACGTGTCGTACATTGATGATGACATTTCCACTCCCTGTAATTTAAATATTATATTTTTTAATATCAATTTGTTTACAACGAATTCATTATTAACTAAAATCAAGGAAATCATAAGTACCTACTTCGTACAACAGGAAGGTGCTCTGCGGCTAAAAAAACGGTCCACTGGAGATAGCAAGTACGAGGTCAGTTTGTCTCGCTCTATTAGGGTAACCATAAGTTTGAAAACAAATAGATTTGTTCTTTTTTAAGCAATTTGTTATTATTGGTTTACTAAAGGTCGCTGTAGGTATACGTAACGGGAAAAATCTCGGACGGGACAGGGACGGAACGGGCACGGGGCGGGGACGGAACGTTTAATGCATACGTAACGTGCTAGTCGCGCGCGACAGTTGACGTGGTGGTAGCGTACTAGTGTTGTGAAAACAACTTTATTAAAACACTATTTATTTGACTTTTTTATATTTTCAATGTCAATTAATACAATTCCACTTTATTCTAAACCGATTTAAGTATTTTTCATTGACAAAAGACAGAGCGATCTTTCAATCTAAATAAAGAAACTTTTTTATTAGATTTTTAAGTCGATTGATTTATATTTAATAGTCAAATAAACAGATTGTCAAAGATTTTTTAAAATAGGGGAATAGATAATTCTTTATTTCAACACCAAAAGTGAAACATACATATAGAGAGGGAATATTGTATTACGATACAATCATGTTTAGAGCCCCTGACTCTATTCTATGCCGGTATTGTCTCTGAAAATGTCATCGGGTCTGAAGTGATTACCACACACAAATGAATATTTCCCAACATTTACTTGTAGTGATTTTTGCCATTGCATCCTCACTTCCTCGTTCTTAGGGAAGATAAAAAATAGATTACTTTGAGTTTTACTAACGTTTTAAAGAATCCAATGAAACGGAAAATTGTTGTCACCCTAATCTGGCAATGTGCGGGAAAGAGACACCCTTACCTCGTACTCGCTATCTCAACTGGACCGCATTTTTTTTCTATTGAAATATAAACCTTATGTTTTAAGGATAAAGTGTATTTTCGTATTTACAGAAATACGGCGTGCACCTTCCTGTTATTGCTGTTGTACGAAGTACTTATAATTTCCTTGACTAAAATCTTCGATCAATCGGAGACTAAAATGCAAGCTTGTTGTAAAGCTACCCGAGCCCTATTTAATAAATGTGACAATTTGTCACTTGTCATGACAATTTTATATCCATTGCGCCAACCAATTTGAAAATAGAAACTAGAACTCATAGTGACACCGCAATGTAAATCATTTTTTTTTTTAATCAAAATCAAAAGTTTAATGCGTGAGAAAATCAACAGTAATCTTCTGACTGTAGGTAATATTAAAACTTTTCTCTTGCGTTTTTTTCTCGTGATATAGTGACTTGAATATAGCACGCAGCAGCACCCGCCGAAAACGCTCTATACAAAACGGTCAACATTAAATTTGTGACGTCACTTATGCCACGTTTCAGGCGCATTATTATGGATAATACAAAATATTATTTCTTATTCGATATTCTATCCGACTGCATGTGTACTGCATTAATCCGAAAATGAAAAAATAAACTATCGTTATTTTCGCTGGCTGACTGCTGCCTAAAGAGAAACATTTTAGTGCTACATCTACTTGCCTTGCCTACATGTGTACTCTTCGAAGCTTAGTAAAAAAAAAATTGACACCTACATTTTTATCAACGCCATCTATTGAGCCTACCTACAGTTTTTTGTCATTTTGAAAAGCCCTCATTGACAAATTGACACTTTATTAAATAGGGCCCAGAAGCCATACTCTGAGCTCTTATAGCAACATCAAAGTAATGTCACAGCTTTAAACTGTGGTAATGTTGTACCTACTTGTGATAAAGACAGAGCTATACATCGCGTATAGCGCCATCTCAATCACTTAATGCCCCCCTGGAAAATATCTCTAGATACACTCATGAACAACAGCACACTTCTGCAAGTCTGACAGTCAGTCAGACAAGAGAGTTCTCACCAACTGACGGTATTCGCGATAGGTCGTGGGTTCTACTATCATCTGCGTACTAAGTTAAATAAGAGTTGCTTTTTTTTCTATAAATCAATGTACCTAGGTACAGTCGAGTTCATTAATATGGTGGCATTTTTGACAGGCTGTTGACCTTTATTATAAAGCCATAAAGGTTGATGAGCTGTCAAAAGTGCCAACATATATTAATGAACTCGACTGTACCTAAATAGCTATTGTTAGCTAGGGTGATGGCACCAGTAATGGACACTTAAAGAAAGTTTTGTCTAGCTCTCCTGGGAATAGATTATTTGTTGGTGGCATTTGGTGGTAATGGCAAAAGTTGAAATCCAACCGTCTCACCAGTAAGGTTAAAAATTCTAACATTCCAACTTGCTTTAACAGGTAACGTGTACCAATACCTACCAGATGTAGGACTGATTATATGATAGATATATGATTATTTTGTAAATGACCCTATGTTGGTTGAATAAATAAATATTATTATTATTATTAAAAAAGTTTCTTACACAAAAAGAGCTGCTAATGTGGTAAGCATCAAATGAGCTACCGATCGAAGGCTTGTTTGACAACGGTGGTGAAGCATTTGGGTCAGGGCTCATTTCAGTGACTCTGGATCGCATCACCAGGCAAGACATTAGCCTCTTCAGGAACGGTTTCTTCGACTTGGGCTCGCATATGGGCGGTGGCTTTATAGGCTGGAGATACCCCTCATCTTCAGAGTTCAGGGAATACACCGAGGTACCCAAATTAGGTGTTGTGCATCGTCTGTATCCTGCAAGCAGAGATTAATTTTATTTAACATGATGAAGGCAATCAGCAGTCTTGTCTTGAACATGCAACCCCGGAAAATTATTAAGCCCTGTAAACCACCACTTTTGTTATTTTTATGATAAACTGCATGGTGACAACTCTCGTCGTCTTTGCCGTCAATGGGATTGTTTGTTTATTGAATACAATCGTCTATAATATGCGTTTAGGATTGTCATTTTTCCAAACAAATAAAAATACAAAATTTCTCAGCCATTAGGTAGGTGGTTTTCAGAGTTTATCAGTTTATAATATAATTTTCGAGGTTGTATGCATGATCTACCTACCATATTTGGCTTTATAAGGGAATTAACAAACAGCCTGTATAGATCGTTAATTCGTAATTAAGGTGCTGGCACATTTGTCTGACGTCACAAAATGTTAACACGCCCGTCACCGTCAGCCGTCAGATGACATCGCCATCGGTCGGTTTTCATAGTAAATGTATTATAATACGGCGTGTTAACACGTATGTACCTCAGACATACATATGTGCCAGCACCCTAAAACAGTACGTTACTACCTACGTACCCTACGAACTTATAAAAAGTGTGAGAGTACCTAATTACAGTTAACCACAAAGACCAATCATAAAATTACCTTTGAAAATTGTATGAAGTGACAGTGACTCCTTTTCATCTAACGGAGAAGGTATTGAACCAACTTCCACATTGGTCGATGAAAACGTAACGTATTTTGTATACGACATACTTGCGCATCGAAATTCTACTGTGGATTCTACTTGTCGGTGCGTCTCACCATCTTTGGCACTTGGATTTTGCTCTCCAGTGAATACAAAGAATGCTTTCTGTTCTGGCTCTTCGCTACTACTTGTAGCAGTCTTAGATTCATCGCTAGCACTTTCTCGCTGTGTTTCAGCTTCTTTTTTAGTCGACTTTTGCCATCCCGACTTCCTTCTCACCTCACCCACAGACACCAAACTGGTTTTGCAGATACAAGTTCTACGCCTTGATTTGTTCGATATTGTGTTATCTATAGTTCTTTTCACTTTATCATATTGTTTTCTGGATAATACAATTGGCTTCTGCTTTGAAAATTGTTCTACTTGCAAGAATATCTGTATGTTTCGGTTTAAAATAAGCTGCTGGTACAATGATGTCCTTGGATTCCTTGTTACAGGAGCCTCCATGTTTGCAGGTGCTTCTTCGTATTGTGTCGATTTGGTTTCAGATGTAACAGACTTTTTTGATGAAAAATACTTAAAAACTTTAACCAGTTTTTCTGGAGAGAGTAAGTTAGTGCAAGTGCATGATTTTTTTCTGTCAATAGATGGTTTATTTTGTGTACCATCAGTATTTGCCACTGCTCCTCCACCCTTTTCCTGCTCTGCAGCACTTCCATCCTGTTCCTGATCTGAATCCTGTTCTTGTTTGCTGTTCGCATTTTGTTTGTCCTCGGGACATACATAATAGTCCACAGGTCTGCCATCAGGGTAACATTCACATTTTGTTCTCGGCAAACTGGGAGTTTTGCTGCTATTCTTAGTATCACTATTGGAATCGCTGGTATTGCCAATGCTGTCGTCGATGCCATTCCTGGCATCGCCAAATCTGTAACTGCTTATTCTGCCACTGCCTTTCCAAGTATCGTCATTTTTATGATTGCCATTTCTATCATTGCTTGTTCTGCCATCGTCATTTCTACCATAGCCGTTACTGTCATTGCCATATCTGGTATTATGCTTTGTATTGCTAATTCTTTCATTAAAATTACTGGAACTGTTGTGACCACTGTTCTTCTCCATAATATCTGGGCATACAAATCCTTTTGAGTGATTGAATTTTTAGATTTTAGCATTCACAATGCTATTTTTATATATTAAGATACTTAATATAATTGAAAAATCCCGTCTGAGCTGCTACGGGTGAGTCGATTTTTTCTAGTATTTTTCAATTATATTAAGTACCTTTTGAGTGATTTTCGCGTAGTTCTTTAAAATGTTTACTGCCAATGCTTTTCCATGTATCGACATTTCTGTGATTGCCGTTTTTATCATTGCTTATTCTGCCATCGTCATTCCTGCTATAGCTGTTCTTGACATAGTCATTTCTACCACTGCCTTTCCTAGTATCTAAATTTCTGTGATTGCCATTTCTATCATTGCTCATTCTGCCATCATCATTCCTGTCATAGCCGTTTCTGTCATTGCTACTTCTGGTATAAGGTTTATTTGTGTTGCTAATTCTTTCATTAGAATTACTGACACTGCTTTGACCACTGTTCTTCTCTATAATATCTGTGCATACACATTGTTTTGGATGATTTTCGAGTATTTCTTCAAAATGTTTATAGTCTTTATAGCTAAAAATAACAATTTCATATTATACTTAGTTCTTAATTATAAAACCAAAACGTTGGCTTATAAAAAATAATCATGTTGTAAATTTAATAAGAAATCAATAAAAAAACATAGTAAATAAACCATTTTTCGTCGTAAGCACAACGTTGTCTCATATGATTTACGGAATGGGCCTAGAAAAAACAAAATACATTGATTATTTATGTCGTCGTGGCCATTTGTCGTGGTAAACTTGCCAGTAAAATTGTAATAAATAAGTTAGCATAATCGTTTTACATACGTAACACTAAAAATATCTTACCTTGCTGGTTCCAACGTTAGTTCCTTTATCGACTCCTAAGAGGGCTCTAATTTCCTGATCCCTTTTTAACGGATCAGGAATAGAACAGCTGTCGCCTCTATAATGCTTGGTTGGAGGAGCTGAAAACATAAATATTCGTATACATACACACACTTTAAACAATATAGTAAAGTCATTGCCAAGAAATTAATAATTTCAATGATATCTACTTACGTTTTTCTTTATTGTTTGTATTTTTTTTATTATTGGCACGGTCTGTAGGGGGGGTGTGAGGGCTACCTTCGCGTCTGTAATTTTAGGAGAAATTATCCTTACTAACACATATTATAATTGCGAAAGTCTGTTTGTTACGCCTTCACGTCTTAAGTACTGACTGACCCGATCATCATGAAATTTTGCACACACGTTATCAGGGGTACCTACAGAGAAGGACCAGCAACAGACCAGTAGGAGATTTGTTCTGCTTATTAAGAATACCATTCTTCTGTTGTTGCATCCAAAAGTGGCACGTGACGTGGCGCATGACTTAAATTTTATTCCGGAGATTGAAAAGTTTCATAAAGTTTAGGTTGTCGATCAAGCGAATCTACGCTTCTACGTGTTGAGATTGAGAGAGAGTTCCTAGAGATACATAATTAATTATATGTAGGTAGGCCACACATTACTAAAAAGTTACGATTGGCATCCAATATTTAAAAAAAATATAAAAATAATTCTACCTGTGACATATTTCTAAACTATCTCTGACTCGTAATCTTGTAAATGTATCTTCTGTCTGTTGCTGAAAATAAAATAAAGCTACGTTCAACTCGACTACATTGTTTGATGAATGTCCAAAAATATATAAAACACAACAGCTCAAGCTTACCTCCTTGTCTTCATGAGCAACCGTCTGAGAGACGGATCGCTGCCGCTGTATAGGATCTTTTTCTGGTACCATAAGAAAATTCTTTAGCGATGGCGAAATATTTAATGTTTTATCGTTGTAGGATCCTACTTTTTTCGAATCGATCTTCTTATTAACACATTTGCTATCTTTGATATTAATATTTCTTTTTAAATCGTTTTGTTGTAAGCAATCACAGTCTCTTTCGAGTTGGTTCTTTTGCATGAGAAACGTTAAATGTTTTGTATAATTATCCACTAAAAGTTTCTTTGTAACATTATGTTCTGTGTTTGTACTCTTGTTTGCTCTCTTCGACAATTTGTCTGGCCTACCAAAATTTTTATTTCTCTCTGTATTGAATATGGGTTTTTCTTTATTTATTCTAACTTGGCGATTAGTTTTGCTCGGTGATGTGTTTCTGTCTCGCACAGGACTGCTTTTCCTGCTGATATTTGTTCTCAATACTTTATTTTCAATAACGTTCGTCTTGCTTTGAATTTTAGTTTGTGGTGATCGAGATGGACTCCTAGATCTATTAGGGCTATAAGGATTGGGGCTTTTATTTGCAGCCCTACTTTCTCTGACAGGCTTTTTGGTATTAGCTTCTTTCTTAAAGTTTTTGTTTATTTGTACATTTTTTTGGGTCGACAAATATCTTCTATCAATGGGTGGGTCTGTGACTACTTTAACATTTTCACTGTCGCTTTGAATTGGGTATACAGATATGACAACCATGGGGCTTTGACTCTTTTTCAAACATTTGTCATCACAACCACTGTTTGATGACGACTCGTCGCAACTATCTTCGTCTTCATTAGTACAGTTGCATTGAATGATTTCATCTTTAACGGAACAGGCACATGTATGGCATTCAGGTTCTGTGAATCCTACGTTGAAATTTACTTGCGTACAGTGAGATGATTGACTGCAAAAGATATATAATATTGTACCACTGTGAAATGAGAATATAAGACAGACAGAACATACAGAAAATAAAACGAAGAAACAAGCAATGTGGTAATAACCACATTATCAGGGGTGGGGATAACGCGGCACGCGTATTTTGGGCATGCGTAGCTGTGAGGTTGTAGTTGTACGCGGGCGGTGGCGGGTGAGGGGCGCGCGCTATTGGTCGCTCGCAATCGCAAGTCTTATCCCCACTTCGTCGAAAAAAATTGCAAAAGATATATACTATTGTACCAATGTGAAATGAGAATTTATGACAGAACATAATATAGAAAATAAAACGAAGAAGCAAGCAATGTGGTAATAACCACATTATCAGGGGTGGGGATTACGCGGAACGCGTATTTTGGGCATGCGTAGCTGTGAGGTTGTAGTTGTACATGTATTCTGTGGTTGTACCGGTTGTACCCAGAGGCGCGTTCCAAACCTACACTCCGAGTGCAACCTATCTACAACCGAACGCTCTAATGTTTGGAACGCCTTTGCGTTCCAAACGTTCGGTTGACACAACCGTGTCGTTCCAAACGTCAGAGCGTTGCAACCAAACAACCATCAAAAATGATGGTTGTAAAACGCTCTGTACGAGCTACCTCGTACATTGCCGACGCATCATTTCTTTTATGACCCAATTAATTTATATTAGCAATTAATTTTACACAATTCAGTTCGCAATTAGCAGTGTATCAAGTCACGCGTACTCATTTCATTTACCATTATTGCATAATAATTTTATAGTTTTTATTCTAAATATACAACAGTTTAATTCTATCAGTTTTATCATTTTATTAGTTAATTGTCCTATCAATTAACACGCTCTGACGTTTGTCTATAGAAAAAATGTCAATGTCAAATTGACATTATTTTGTATTTTGATGTTTTGAGTCTAATTCTTAAAATAATCATGGTAGATCCTCAAAAAACGGATTTTATTTGATTTAGAATAAAGAAAAGTTTAAATTATTCGTATTCCAAATGGAAAATGAAGAATTTGTATTGACATTGACATTTAAAGTTCTTGGTCGTTCCAAACCTTAGAGCGAGTTAAAAAACAACCAAACAACCGACGCTCAAACGTTCTGAACGCAACCCAGGCGGCGGCGGCGGCGGCGGGAGAGGGGCGCGCGCTATTGGTCGCTCGCAATCGCAAGTCCACGCATGCGCGAACTTATCCCCACTCCGTCGAAAAAATTTCAAGATATATATGCCTCGTACTGTAGGTATCTAAAATTTCAACTTTTTACCATTTTTGATATCTGGCCGTCGTTCCACATGACACGCTCGTGGTCTCATGGCCTCTTCTGTTGGGTAAGTCAACTTGTATGTTGCAGTCCTTTTTACTGAAAGTCGAACTAAAAACAGTTAGGAATAAGTATATAGGTACAAACCTAAACCTAAAGTTGCGTTATGCACAAGCATAACGCAACTTTTTTATAAGCAATAAAATTGTCTTTTTAAAATAAGACATTGACGTCGGCGTTTTTCCTTTTGTAACTTTCTTGTCATTGTGAAAATTATCTGAAAAATTGCCTTTTATATTGATAATAAAATTCCCTTCCATTCCATTACGTATCCGCCTTTAAATTATTAACCAGTTTATACAGTCCCTCAGTCACAATTATACCAATTAATAAAAAGGGTGAGGTATGGTTATCCAATATCTTCTTGGTCTATGTCCAATCTCACCTTTTTATATTGTTTTATAGTAATGTAACGCTTTTAATAAGCTACTAGTACTCACCCCACGTTTGTGGCTTTAAAACTACAGTTAAGTCGGTTGCAGCATGCACAAATTTTGAACCTACAACAATATTTTCGTTGATTTTTTCGTCTCGTTTGTGTTCAATGTTTTAACAGTTTGTGAACGTCGAAATCAAAATTGTAAGATTAGGTATATTTTGACAAATCTTTTTTAAATATCATATACCTAGTACGAGAGGTCGCGGCAAAAGAAAGAGGTACCTACTTCAAGGCCCATAACTCAATATGATTTAGTGTTAATTAAAAAGTCTCATATGATAGTTTGCATAATACCTAAGAGACTTTGCTCTGAAATTTTTTAGGCGTTATGTTTGTATACCGGAATAAGAGACATCGTTATGAAACTTCTAGTAGGCGCTATCCTATGGCGACAACCTTTGTGTGTTTAAAATCAACATAATACTTACAATTTGATCCTAGATTCCTAATTTTGACTAGATAGACAGAACTAGGTAAGTACTTAAGAGGGTTACTGCGCTACACTAGCGCCGCCTATGAAAAAAAATCGTAGTGCTTAAATAAAGACGAAATTGTGCATTGTGTTCTTCTAGTGTACTCCGAAGACGCTTTGTTGTACTTTATATCGTTTAAACAATATTTTATAACCTGTCGTTTAGTTTATTGCTAAAAGTGGCCACTTTAAGCAATCGAACTCCATTAAATTAAACGACAGACTACAAAATATAGTTTAAGCGATAAAAAGTACCACAAATCTTATTCGGAGTATACTAGAAGAACACAATTCACAATTTCGTCTTTATTTAAGAACTTTGTTTTTTTTCCATTGGCGGCGCTAGTGTAGCGCATAAACGCTCTTAAATGTTTCTTAGTTTTGGTTTTTAGTAAAAATACTTACCTATTTCTTCGTTTGATAAAACGTACGTTTTATAGTTGTTAGTTATATTATTTTTTCGGTAACTAGGTACCTACCTACCTACCAAGGTGGAATGGAAGTCACCTTTTTACAACTTAGGTAGGTATGATGTAGGTAGGTACTATTGAAATGGACTTTCAAAATAGATATTCAAATACTTGCCTTGGATGTGTAGACTTATTGGTTTCAACATTTCTGCAACACTCGTTAGTCAGATCATCAACCTGATCATTACTATCTCTTTGACATCTGAAAATGCGATAACATGCTTAAAATAATAATAAATGTGTAAAGCTTTACCAAAGCGAGAGGCGAGAGGGACGGAGCAATACAAAGAAAAGGGACATACTGACAACATTCGCTTTCGCATTCGCGTCCCTCTCAGTCTCTCCGGCCGCCTGTCGCCTGTGCATGTAGAGGGCCCATAAAGTCGCAGAAGGCTCGAGCTTACGTACCTACATCTATTAATGAGTACCTGCTAATGATTTCAAACCGTCCACTCCCATGAGGTAGGGCGGTCGCTTTGGTCGGTCGAAAGTTTGTTGCCCGGTTTTAGTCAGTAGGAAGTCTGACATAACATAACCATCATAGCCGGCTATGTGGTATTATCCAATGTGGATTTCCGCCTCCTTCCCCCCTCACGGGGAGGGTAGCTCCGAACCCCTCAGGTTGAGAGCGGAAAAAAAGATTTCAAACGAATGATTCAAAAATAGGGCTCTTGGCCCAAATGACCACCCCCAATACTTATGTTTATATAGTACTTATAGCTAAGTAGGTTCCCGAAATTTCTTGCAAAACCTTCTAGAGCAGGGTATGCTTCAACATTACAGTTACAGTATTGTTGTGGGTAACCCTGTTCGTAAGATTTCGCTATGATTTATAGGTTCTTAAATAAAATATGTCACATTTCATAGTACGATAAGATAATAAAACACTACCAGTCTGCCACCGTATGTACATACTTTAAGTTAAGGCTACTAATTGTCTTGATAAATTATAGTTACCTTCGGTCATTCCGTTGAGCTGAGTAAAAACGAACCGAGTCCACTGTAATAAAAACGTTCATTTTAGTAGTCTTTGAAAGGAATTCAAACGCATCTGGCCGTATCAAAATAATAAAGATATGATAACACGATACAAAGGTGAGATGATTTGAACACAGCTACATAAAATTTAACTTCGATTCCTTACGTCGAGATACATGACAATATAATTTTTAATTAAAACGCACCTGGTTCATCGTCCATGGTGGTATTGCACTTTAACACATAGCGGTCGTCTTCCGTAAGTCCTAGACGACCAACCACCCTCACACAACTTCTTCTGGTATTAACATCTGGTACATTGTCACCCTTGGCTGTATTAGAACACGAACACTCTCCAAACATCTCACTTTCACGGAAATGTCGAGACGCCATTGGACATTCTGGTGAATTATACAATCTCCTCGATGCTCCTTTGTTTCCCACATCATTATGCCGGTCCATATTCAAAGAATCCAATACTAATTTGAGGCTGGAAATTTGATCTAATGAAATGTTATCATCTTTATGCAACTTTTGAGTATTGCTATCGATTGATTTCTCTGTTCTTTTGAATTTATAAATTTCTTCCTTTTGTTGTCCTCCGAATACCAAGAAAAAGTTCTTAGCTTTTATAGAATTAATTTCGTGATTAGATACTGTAGCTTGGACTTTCTTCGGGAGGTGTTTCTGTTTTTTAAGGATATTAGATGTTTGTGTTTCCACTGTTTTTGGAGTTACGGTAACTTTTATTATGGGCTTTTCGACAAAACCAAGTATTTGCTTGGTCAGTATGCTTCTCTCGGTCTCTTTTCCGCCGAACAGATTGGTGTAACTTAGCAAAGTGTAGTTTTCGGTAACCTATTATAAAATGGTATCGTGTTATGAGATTTTTTTCAACTTTACTGAGAAACCAGTTTTCGATCCTGAAACTATTATAAATAGCAAGTCGGTCGGCCCGCTGCGATACCAAATAGCTAGTTATTATAGGTAATCTATAGAGAACAAAATATTTGTGTGGCTTTAGATTGTCATACCGTACATTTACTTTACAGCGCGCCTCGTCTGCGCACGAGCACATTTGGGCCTAAGAATTCAATGATGTTTATGTAACAAGGGATGCAATCTTTAAATGGAAGGTCGCCATTGCTTCTAAATAATGCCTAATGCCTACCTTATTTATACGTTGGAATGGAACTTTGGAACAAAATACTTAAGTATAAGACAAGAAACCAACTACGTACACCCTACTTCCTGACAGAAACCAAATATTCTACAGAATTACAGCGTTAAATGACTATTATAGTCTTCATATGACGTACAGAAATGTATGTTTCTATTCTGTGAGATTCCTTCTTGAACCTTATTTTTTTTTTCTGCCTTCTGGTTTATGATGAAGCCAAACAGGTCCACGTGTCTGTCGTGCCTCATCAGAGAGTCAGAAATGGTATGTATAGCGTGGCTTTCCAGCAATTACCTACCTCCTTTTCAGCAGTTTTCTTCAAAATCAGTGATGACGAAGTTCCTACACCCCGTCTTTTTGTTTGAGGAAATTGTGTTTTCTTTGTGAGCTTTGAACGGGAATGTTTAATGACTCTAATGCCGCCTACGTTGCAATCAGAACCAGAATTCCTGGCAATTCTCTTCACTGGCAGTCTTAAATAATCCAACGATTCTACAGGCAAACAAAACAAATATAAAAACAAAACAACACAACACAAAACAAACAAAATAAGACACTAATGCAGACCAATTAATTCGGAGCTAATACTGCTGTAATCCATGGTGATAATTTTGTTGTTATGTTATTGTATAATAAAAATCCCACAGCGAGACCACCGGCATTATTTATATAGATTTGTCAAAATTATTGACATTTAGCTGGCGGCTGATTCTTTAATCTCTGGCTATAATAGCTACACAAAAAAAACAAGGAAAACTTTTTATTTCGTAACATTATTTTCGCCAAAGAGGCATTTGTCAAAAGTTCAAGCCAAAATGTCACATCGTGTCTAAATTATTCCCATCCCATCAAATATTTTTTGTTGAATTCAGCTATGTAAATAATTGAATTGAGTTTAAATTGCCTCTTATGAGTCACATCTATTAAATTTGCTGTTTTAAAAGATTACAATCATGGCGGCGAGTAATAACGTAATTGAAGATCGTCTGAGGACCCAGATGATAATTCCAGTTTCGAAGCAAACTTATTTTAATACCAACTGGGTACCGAAGGAGGCACCTTTGTGTGCTTACGACATGCTGTTCCACCCACCAGACTACAACCCTAAGTCGGCGAGGTCAGACAGACAGGAAATAAAGATTATTAGGAAAAACATTTGGACACAAGTAAGCGTTGTATAAGACACTTAATAAATAATGAACCCACGAGCTATGTAATAATAATGGAATAGTAATATGTAAGAATAATATCTATGTTACCTACAACATGAAAAGTGCAATAAAAATTTGAATTTGAATTTGCCATTCATTTTTTACCGACTTCAAAAGGAGGGAGTACTCAATTCGACCCGTTTTTTTTGTTTTTTTTTGTATGTACACCGATTACTCGAAGACGTTTGGACCGATTGAAATGATTCAAACGTTATTAAATAAGGTAAACTGCCAATTTAAAATTTGGTAATCGGTTCAGTACTTTTCAAGTAATCTTGAAAAAACACGAAAATAGTATGATTTTGTGTGAATTACCTCGATGATATGGTCGTATTACTTCTTTGTTTATGAACTGAATCAGATAATTATTTTTTTGTTGGAAGAGGGATATTATCTTAAGTGTAGTTCTTCAACCGACTTAAAAAAGGAGGTTCTCAGTTTGACCCGTATGTATATATGTTTCTTCGCGAAATGTTCTCATGTTTGGCTGAGCCGATTTTTAATTGGTTTAAAGATTAAGAAACTTTCTCTATTTCGTCAACATTTATTTTGGTAACTTACTTAACTTTTACCAAGCAAGCATGGAGATGATGGCAACCTTTCTACAGTACCTAAAATACATCCTGTGACGATGTACTATTACGATAGGTATTTACGAAGAAGTTCATTATAATTGCAGGAATTGCACAAGGGTATACCGTCAACAACACATTTTCAGCTAGGGCGGCCGAAATGGAAACTGATTGACATTCCTACTAAGCAATTTGTTAGGGTACAAGGTAAGTTATCGAATTCTATTTATTTTCATGCCTAGTTGTTACCCTGTCCAAATTAAATCCAAAAGCAATTAAGTACCTTAGATCTTTATGAGCTTCTGGACAGTCCAAAGACAAGCCCTGATAAATTCGATGAACGGAAATTGATCGTGTCGTGGGTCTTAACGACCTATGAATTCAACAGATTATAAGTAACAGAAAAAATAGTGACACCCTCAATCTGGAATTTGAACTTACTCATGTTTTTAATCCAAAAACATGAATGAGTCATCATTAAGTTAGATGTGCGCTTCATCTGTAAAAAAATTGACAAGACTTAACTAAGCTAAACCATCTGCTGTTATGTATTCTCTCTGTGGCATCTGTGCAAGCAAATTTATTACTAACCGTTAGTAGTTTGGTTACCAAATAATAATGTAAATATGACGTTCTACTCTACTGGTATTGAAACAGATACTTATTGTTAGCTAATATCAACGCCCTGGAATCGTTAATCAACATACGTACGTTATCGACTATCGATAACGATGGAAAATACACTTTTTTAAACTCCGTTCCTGTATTAAATTACAATATCTTACCATAATAAACATAAACCAACCCATCCGCATTGGGCTCGCGTAGTATTTTATGTCACATCCACCCTAATATTTTAGAATGATGAAAATAATATTTTGGAAGCCGCATTTTATCACATTGTCGGGACCTATATATGGGTACCTCAATGAAGTTAAACCATGAACTCGTATTCTGTTTGATTTCAGTGAAAAGTGAAAACCCACACATGAGAATACACCACGTGTTGGAATGGGCAAAGCTAATAGAAGAGGGAAAGCCGATGTGTGAGATATAGACGGAAAGAAGAAGAATCAATGTTGAACGGCTCATTTTTACTAGCAGAGAATTTTTGAATGAATCAAGTGAATTGATCAGAAATCGGTCTGACATAGAAACAGAAAGTTGGAAGCGATATTCGTTGTGAAATTAAAATCTATAAGTAACATTTATTTATCTATGCATATCTCATCTGGAAAATCCGAAGAGCCAAATGTGAAATAAAATCTCAATAACAAGTTCAGTGTATCCTTGACAAAAAATCATTGATTTGGAGTTTTATAAAACTAATACATAGGTAATTATAAACATTTAGGGGTTGATGATATGATACCTCTAGAAAGAATTTTCTTACATTTGGTTCCGTAAATCTCAGGATCCCATATAAGAGTCAAGAAAGAGGCGAAAAAATAATATGTGAACCCCATGGGAGGGAAATATGGGAGCCTAGTGTCCAAACAACTAGTGTTGTCAATGCAAGACAAGACATTTAGACCTACCTGCTACATGAACATCGTTTGACAATAGAAAAATATTATCAGGGACTTAATGATACCTTTCGTAAACTACACTCATCCTTAATTTACGCCGCCCCGCGGCGGAAGTTAATTAAGTCACTTGTAGAACACTATCTGCTTATTTTCTGCTTCTACATAAGCATGCAAATTAGTGTAACTTTGCACTACATTAATTAGATAAAAAGTACAGGACACAGTTTCAGCTATACATAGATAATTATATTTAATTAAATATTTACTCATGGTTTCGATATATTATCTAACCTCGGTTTTAATTAACAAATCGAGGAACTAGAGTTGTTTCAAGATAGTGTGATCTTGTTAAACAGTCGTCAGTGGCGTCTGTATGTTTGATAACCGGCCCTGTTTCATGAACATTAGGTACCTACCATAGTAAATTACAACGATCGTTTGGTGTTCATTGCGTCGCCAATTTGAAACTAGAAAATAAACTACTCACACACACTGCAATGTACGCGAATTATCGTAGTAAATTACAAATTATGATATTTTTGAAATAGGCACTAGCGACGTAAAGAGGCAGAAGAAATTGCAAATAATGCTGTCATCGCAGTCTATTAAATTTTGGCAGCAGATCAATACAATGCTAGGAAGGAAAAGACCATCAAGGTTTTAGAACATTATGCCCTTATAAGGTAGTAAGAGCCATGGGTCCTTTCGTTTCGAATGACTACAGAGAGAGAAACACCATACCCGCGGATCCAGTGTTGACAGACCCGTTTTTTAAAAAAATAGGAGGTGGCAGTAAAGAACTTGTAGATGTAAAGAGCTGCTGGAAAAAACAGGAGATTTTTTCTCATTCGTTAATAATCGCCGTCACAAGTCACAAACCGCATGAAAAAACGTGTTAACAAATAAAGTTTATATAACAATAGCAATCATTGAAAATTACACGTTTATGACGTTAGGAGTTTAGCTTTGCTTTATACCGGTCACTCACATTCGCGCAAATACGCGAACCCACAAGTGTAGGACGGACATTCGCAGATATACGCAAATGATTTTCCATACAAAATTGAAAACATTCGTATTTTTGCGCGCATGTGAGTGACCGGGGTTATAAAGTAAATGCTCTTTCAATTAGGTAGTTTTTACAATAGGTACATGCAAAAACCGGTAAGTATTAATTATCATTTAGCGGGTTTTTTTATAGACACTACTTTATTTGTTCACCAATAAGGTCCTGTCGTAGTTTTATATTTATATTCTCAGTGGCGGAAAGGCAGTAATACATACATACATACATATACTCACGCCTGTTTCCCATGGGGGTAGGCAGAGACTATGGATCGCCACCTGCTACGATCCTTGCACACTTCTTTAGGCAATAACACTATAATAACCCATGTGAAGCATTGATATATCAAAACAAAGTTTAGATGCGTTACCCGCACTCCACAATGGCAAGACGAAAGTAAGGTAATTGCCCGACTTTCAATTAGTCAGACACAGGCTCGTGACACGTAAACACACATCACTCTCGTCAGACAGACACTAAAAAACCATGACATTCTGATCAAAAATGCCTTCCTGCGTCTATAAACGATGTGCAAATTATACAGCAACAGTCAGAGATCGGAAAAATGTTTTATTTCACACGTAAGTACTGTATTTAATCGTAAAATGTATTTTCGTATTTTGTATTACTCTAATCGGCCATTTTTTACAAAGAGCGAGACGCGCCAATGAGCATGCAGCGTATCAGACGAAACTTATGATGTCTGTTTATCTCTTTCTAACGACAGGGATTCCGTATGGTGGCGTTCATTTTTGTCCCACTATTGATGTAATATGTCAATGTGTGTATTTGCAGTACCTGTCGCTGTTTTAAATTGCATGATGTTGGCGCATAACGCATCTAAACTTTGTTTTGATATATCAATGATGTGAAGTGTTTTACGTTACATTTCATGCAATTACGTTATTTAAAAAAAACAGGAGATATTTTAGGGAGATCTCCTGTACCTACTTACCTAAATAGTGGTCATCCTACGAGCTCAAAATAAATGGAATACTTACCGCAAATCGACGTACAGCATAGCCGTTTGGTACACGTATACTTGAGGTCAAAACAAAATTTTTGACCCGCAATTCTTAAAAATTCTTCCCTTAGAAGAGAAGTTATAGTGTCATCTTTTTTTTGTATGGGGAAAAAAGTTTTTTTCTAAAACCTATTATATCGTGTATGGTATCGAATGAAAGGGCTTGCTGAGCCGGTTCCAAGTACGAGTCGAGTTTAAGCAGACAAGACCGGAAGGACTTCCAACAGGAGTGCAAACCAAAAAATAAAATACCGTAATTATCCAGAGAGGGTAAGAAATAAAAACTAAAAAATATTAATGATATGAAAACATGTTTCCCCACCCAACCCACACAATCACCCACTCCCCCCATCCCAGCTCCTTCCTCTTACTCTCTTAATACTCAAGGTTGCCTGGAAGAGATTGCTATTTAGTGTGTGTTCTGTATTTGTGTATTGCGTGGGAAACTTATAGACTACATCAAAAATGACTAACATATATCTATCCCTTTCGAACAGTGATAATTTCTCTCAGTTACGACTTTAATGGGCAGTTAGCTCTGTTGCTGTTTGTACCTATGTGAAAAATAATGATATATATATATAATCAAACAAACTATTTTTTATTAGTAATTAAGTAACATATTAATTTGCATGTGTAGTAATAATCAACATCATTTTTTAACATAAATTATAACTATCATTGTGTATAGTCTAAGCGGTCACGGGATTTTTGGTAACGATCAAGGAAAAGATTAGATTCATTTTCATGGGTTGTAGAGTGGTCCTCTAATGTGAATGATGTCGGTCTGCCTGCTCTCAGTGGTTGCAACTTCGAGTTATAGCGCTTACAAGAGACATCATTGTTTCCAAAAAAAACGATCAGAGAAATGGTCAGTTTTAGTACCTATTCAAAGTGTGGCGTCTCCGTAGCTGAAATGATGTGGTCTGCCGGCTCTCAGTGTTTGCATTTCAGAGCTATGACGCGCGCAAGTTGCAACTAAATATTTTTTCGTCAAATTGTATTTTTTAAAAACACCAATCGATAGAGCTCTTTATTCTAATGAAAAAATGTCTTAAGTAATTTTTGTCTAAAATGAATAGTTTGGTCGGAAAAAAATATTATATGTTTTTTTTGTATGAAGTGAGATATTCAATGTGCTCTTACGGCCAATTCCTATTTTTTTCTGCCTCAAAACTACTTCTGCGTCAATATTTCAAACGTTTCAAATAATCATACACTATCAACGCGCGCCCAAAATTGTACATTCACACAGCTTGGATTTCGAAACAGTATAAAATCGGTTTTTTGTCATTCTTTATTACATTCTCATCAATTTTAACACTAGAAAAGCCAACAAAACATTCAGTTAAGGTTTATTATACAATTGTTTTTACCATAATTACAACTCAACTAAAATATAAAGCCAAATTGTTCCCAACAAAAACCATAAATATCTGAGTTGTAATTGTTTCATTAAATTGTTTTGACCTGACCAAATTCCTATAGAACTCTTAAGAGGTATTGCGGAAGAGATGGGGCCAATACTGGCTAAACTGTCTTCAACGAAATACTACGCACGGTTATTATACCTAGACAATGGGAAGAGTCACACATAATACTCTTACATAAGAAAGGATCAAGGGAAGAAGACCTAAAATTTTGAGTGATTTACTTAATAAAATAATTGTGTCACCTTATTTAAAGAAAATTAAATTCTTATTACCACACGTAACATGACTTAACTAATATTAAAGAATAGACTATAGATCTAACACAATTAATATTAAATAAAGATTACTAAAATTTACAGGGCTTTTTATTTTACACATAGCTTCTAAACTAGCGACGTGCAATAAGACCCAATGTATAATGTTTAATAAATGGATAATTAGAAATACAATTAAATTTTCATACAAACAAGGAAACTTTGATGCGTTGATCGTTTCGCTCGCAAGTTCGGCGACTTTCAACCTCTCGAACAAGCCGGGATCCGAAAAGGCTTTAGCACCATAGACCACATCTATAATCTGCCACTATGCTTGGCGTTCGTGAACTATGAGAAAGCCTTTGATTTGATTGAAACCTGGGCGGTGCAGTCTCACCAAAGTTGCCAAGTGGACTGTAGGTATATCGAGGTGATGTGGTTATACGAAAATGCCAACATGTCGATCCGACTTCGATCAGATACCGATCCGAGTACAGAACCAGAGCACAAATCGTATCCAACTGCAGCGAGGTGTGAGACAGGGAGATGCTATTTCCCCGAAACTGTTCACAGCTGCGTTGGAGGACATCTTTTAACTCTTAGACTGGAAAGGACTCAGAATCAAGATTAATGGCCAGTACCTAACACACCTTCGTTTTGCCGATGATATAAATCGATACAGTTCTTATGGCTGAAACCTTGGAAGACCTGAACACAATGCCCGAAGATCTCCGTTAGTGCTTCCCAAAGAGTGGGTCTCAGGATGAACATGGATAAGATGAAAATCATGTCGAATGCCCATGTTGTGCCCGCTCCAGTTCATGTTGGGAATGTTCCATGTTGTTGTCCATTACGTATAGGTACCTAGGACAGGCAGTCCAGTTAGGCAAGTCCAACTTCGAGAAAGAGATCTCTCGTCGAATCCAATACGGGTGCCACCCGTATTTGGCATTCGGGCAGCTTCGAAAACATCTTCCCGTCCGATTAACCTCAGTGTCTCAAGACGAAAGTCTATGACCAGTGTGTGTTGCCAGTGATCACCTACGGCAGTGAAACGTGGCCGCTAACTATTGGGCTCAAGGTCACCCAGCGTGATCGACATCGCTCGAAGAATTGCTCAGTTGAAGTGGCAGTAGGCTGGACATACAGCGAGAAGAACCGATGGCCGTTGGGGCGGAAAGGTTCTGGAATGGCGACCGCGGACCGGACGACGATCTGGTGAAGGTCGCGGGAAGCTGCTGGATGCGAGTAGTGCAGGACCGTTCGTCGTGGAGATCCTTGGGGGTAGCTTATACCCATCAGTGGGTGTCGTGGTGATATGATGATACATCCAAGTGATCTGATCGGCATTCTAAGAGCGGTATGTACCAAAGTTCTCAGTTTCAAGATTTCCATACTTTTTAATGCTATTTACGCGATTTTTTAAACTTATCGAAACAGCTCTTACAATCCTGATAGATCAGTTGTGTGTATATTGCGATCTGGATCTCCTCCATTTACTCTCTTGATAGCCGTCTTCAAATCACAGCTTGATCAATCCCTTGCGGAGAACCAATGCTTCAAAGTTACCTCGTTTGTATAAAAAATATTTAACTGGTGCTTCTTATTATCCGTCGCATAATAAAATATTGATGATTTTAGTTTCTGCTTGTTTCTATCGATGTTCATAAATACAATTTTAATATTAATATATCTTCAAAATCTTTACTTTTGTGAAAAATAAACGAGCCTTATTTTTTTTTAGTAAAGCCCAAAATAAAGGTTTTTAAAAATAATAATAATATTTAGTTTCTATCGTTATAATTTTAAAAGCTTCATTTATTTGAATATAATATTAATCATTGATCTGATGTAAACTTGTTTCTTTATTGTAAAATAAAAATACTATTTTAGTTTGTAATAACCCGCCTGGGCCTTGCTTAACATCCCGCTGCATTTTGTTGTTTCGGTTTTATTTTATTTATTATGGTAAAAAGTTATCCATAGTAATAATAGTGACATTAGTGAGTGACCGAAGCTTTCGGTTGTTGGTTGTTGGCTTTTATTGTGTTAAAATTGATGAGAAAGTAATAAATAATGACAAAACAATCAGTGTTTACTAAAAAAAAACCATTTTATACTGTTTCGAAATCCAAGCTGTGTGAATGTACAATTTTGGGCGCGCGTTGATAGTGTATGATTATTTTAAACGTTTGAAATATTGACGCAGAAGTAGTTATGAGGCAGAAAAAAAATAGGAATTGGCCGTAAGAGCACATTGAATATCTCACTTCATACAAAAAAACATATAATATTTTTTTCCGACCAAACTATTCATTTTAGACAAAAATTACTTAAGATATTTTTTCATTAAAGAGCTCTATCGGTTAGTATTTTTTAACCGACTTCATCAAAAGGAGGAGGTTCTCAATTCGATTGTATGTTTTTTTTTTTTTTTTTTTTTTTTAATCGTTGTTCGCGCGTATCTTCGACATTTATGAACCGATTTAGATAATTCTTTTTTTGTTCGATTGAGTTTTCTTGCGAGATGGTCCCATTTATTTTTTTTTCAAATCGGTTCAGTAGTTTACAAGTAATCCTGAAAATACTATGATATTAAATCAACTAACTTGACAATTTTGTTATTTATGAACCGAATTAGATGATTTTTTTGTTGGGGAAGGGATACCTTTGTGTAGTCTTTTTAACCGACTTCAAAAAAAGGAGGTATTCAGTTTGTATGTATGTATGTTTCTCCGCGATTATCTCACGTTTGGCTGAGCCGATTTTTCTACCTAAATAATATACCTACACTACCTAATACAGAAGGTACTTACACTAAAAATAAAAAAATTGTTTAAAAACAAAAAAACCGACTTCAAAAAACCTGCCTCTAAAAAGCAAGAAATAATATACAAATCATTAGATACGCATTATCATTGTTATAATAAAACACGTCAATTGAAGTCGGGTGGGGCTTTTAGAATAAAAAAGGAATATGTACTCCAGCCCCACCCGACTTTAATAGACGTGTTTTATTATAACAATGATAATGCGTATCTAATGATTTGTATATTATTTCTTGCTTTTTAGAGGCAGGTTTTTTGAAGTCGGTTTTTTTGTTTTTAAACAATTTTTAAAAATACAATTTGACGAATAAAATATTTTGTTGCAACTTGCGCGCGTCATAGCTCTGAAATGCAACCACTGAGAGCCGGCAGACCACATTATTTCAGCTACGGAGACGCCATACTTTGAATAGGTACTAAAACTGACCATTTCTCTGATTGTTTTTTTTTTCGAAACAATGATGCCTCTTGTAAGCGCTATAACTCGAAGTTGCAACCACTGAGAGCAGGCAGACCGACATCATTCACATTAGGGGACCACTCTACAACCCATGAAAATGAATCTAACCTTTTCCTTGATCGTTACCAAAAATCCCGTGACCGCTCAGTCTAGTACATTTAAAGGTAATAACAATAGTCAGTTTTTTATTTTATATACTTATACATAATTATACGGGATAGAGATTTTAGTTGAATAATAATAATTTATTATCGATTACAGTAATGTGGCTATTGTTTGGATGATTTTAACAGGGAACTTGACATTTCGGGAATTTGACATTTCGGGAACTTGACATTTTGGGAGTCTGACGTTTTGGGAACTTGACATTTTAAAACCGCTTGACATTTTGGGAATTTGACATTGTGGACTGAAAGGGCCTCGAGTTCGGTCTGCACTCGGTACACAAACAGTCGCGAATGCGCGCAGTGACGAACGAAAGATATTTATTTATTTATATACATACTCTTTATTGTACCTATACACACAGAACACACAAGTAACAAAACAATACAAACATAAAGGAGACATACAAATGGCGGCCTTATCACTAAGAAGCGATTTCTTCCAGGCAACCTTGGGATGGACAGGAATTCAGATAAATATGATGCGGTAGTTAGACGTGTGCAATAATAATCCTACTAAACTCGAATACCTTCATAAATATATGATAAAATGTAACTAATATACTATATATATACCAAAATATAATAATCCTACATAAACTACATAATACCTACAATGCGAAGAGAAAATTATGTAAGTTAAATCCAGTTGTAACACCAGGAAAAAAATAACTTAAAAAGCAAGATAGTGCTCCTTGACTAGCTTTTTAAATGTGTGCTGAGATTGAGCAGTCCTTATCGTTACCGTTAGGTGTATTTAGCTTTTTTTTAACCATGTTTTGTTAATCTAGGTATTTTATTGCCTAAAAATTAATTATTTGAACCTGTTGATGTTCCGCGCGGCTTTTATTTTAACATGAGGGTCTTGATTCCCCCGAGACGTCGGCAAGTTACTCTTACTGTTCCCGCGTTTCAGTGACGGCTGAAAATCGGTGTTTTTGTTGTCAGGCAAATGTGATGCACCGAGCCTAGACCTTAGTTGCTGCTGCACGTGCACACACGTGCATTCCATTCCTCTCATTGTTTTTGTCGTCTTTTATTTTCTTTTATATTTATCTCATAAATATGTATTTTTTTTAATTGTTATTTTTAAGTCATTTTTGTATTGATGAATGTATGTGTGTGTCGTAGTAAATAAAACTTTTTTATCTATCTATCTACCTATCTATCTTACTGAATTTATTACACACAACACAGCCCACAAATTATTTAATTGACGTCAACGCTCTGCTTTGAATAATAAGGAAACGTTTATTGTATGTTATATCTACGCAATAAATATAAAACGGTAATGTATGAAGACGAGAATAATTAATAGGTACAATTTATCTTTGAATTTAAATGACTAAGGCTGCGAACGCACCGAGTTGGAGTAGACCCTAATGATTTTGGGGGGGCTTGAGCCCCTTAGCCCCCCCTTCCCCCCCCTGGATCCGCTAGTGTAGGTAGATTGGTGCCTACATAATTAGATTATATCCAGGTATCTTGGTGACCGCACCTGGTAGGTGAGTCGCTAGGATGGTCGCCTTGGTCTCATAGACTTTGGTTGTACCTAGTCCTAGGGTAGGTACCTAGTCGCCTGGATGTATCGAGGCACCTATCACGCAGTGCAGCCGATTGCATAATGAGAATATTTGTGAACGTTCGTTTTACTTTGTTACAGTATATCTATCTAGGCTCCAGGCCAGGGATTGATAACGTTATTTTGACATTGAAAATGTCCTTTCGTTCGCTCCAGTATAGACTCCGATTTCACGAAAAAGTGCGATCCCCTTATATCGCAGAGAGTTGTGAAGATATGATATTCAAAATGACTTAAAAGTCGCGTATTCACGAGAGCTGCAAGGTGAAAAAAGAATAATTCGAAAAAATAAAAAATGAGAAAAAAAATTGGCCGAAATAGTGGAAATATTTTTTTTTCCGATTTTTTTATTTTAACGCTCGATATTTTGGAAACTTAAGAATGATATCAAAATTTTGAGAAAAACTCCTCAGCCTGCCTAGCATGACCGATTTATATCGCGTGATATAGCATTTTATCGACACTCAACTGTCAAATTCCTTTGTCTTTTTGACAGTTAAACGTGATAAAACAATAGATATAGGATAAAACGCTATATCACGCGATATAAATCGGTCATGCTAGGCAGACTGAACAATTTAGTCAGCTACAATTTGAGCCTAAAACAAAGACGATCGGGTTAAGGGTTTGCCCTGTAGCTTAACCTTTAACATTGAAAATGATTTTTCGATCGCTTCAGTAGATATAGCCCCCATTTTCGCTCAGAGTGCGACGCGACATCGCATTGGTGTCGTAAGTTTTAAGGCTACATGAATGGTTGAAGCCAATGATATTGGTTGAAGCCTCAAAAGATGCGTATCAACGGGCCTACAATAATGTGGCGTGTTGGCGTAATTTCGGGAAGCGCGCTCCTTAGATGCGCGTCGCGTCGCCGAGTTGGAAGCTGGAATAATGTAGGTTAAAACACAAATATACTATTGCTATTTTAAAATTTCATAATACATAAAATATAACAGCCGTTTAAAATTTACGTACCCAGAGACAACTTTCAAAAATAACAACTGGCCTAAGATGGCGACAGATGTGTTTGACAATTCAGTTCGGAAACCCTAGTAAAATACATAGATATAGTAGTAAAATATTAGAAAGTCAAAGAGTAATAGCCACTGTTATACTGTGCCCCTTGTTGCACTGATCCCTACCTTCCCCTACAGTTCGTGACTGATTGGTTGGCGAAAGTAAGTAGGTAGGGTAAAGTGCCAGTTTCCGGCCGTTTAAGGCAGTTGTTGACTTTGAACAGTTGTAACTTAAATTTAACAAATAGTAATGATCCCAACTATTTTTTATGTTGTTGGATATATCCTTGAGAATTACTTGTATTTTTTTTGAAAATTTCCATCAGTCGGTTTTGTCATTAGAAATTATTTTCCAAAAAAGTACGATTTGCCCAGTTTCCGGCCCCCCTGTTCCTATTTCCGGCCCCCCTTTGCCCAGTATACCGGCCGCCTTTCAAAGAACATGACGGCCGGATACTGGGCAAAAGATAAGCTAGCCCAGTAAGCGGCCTGTGACTCTTAATACAGTTAAAATAAGGTCCATTTTTCTTTGATTTTTGTATGAAATTGAATTTCAGATAATATACTTAACAAGTATTGTCCTATGGCTTTGCTTGTGATGTGAACTATTATTTTTGAGTTAAAAAAATCGTTGATTGTACTTTTATTTAACATTTGCTATTAATTGGAACCTTTATATTGATTCTGGAATCAGCCTTGCAGTTTTTCATATAGGAATAGGAAAATTTATAGAAAATGTAAAACTTCGATTAATAATTTTATTACCCTTAAGTAATCAAGAAGACATGTCCAACAGCCATTTTTGACGTCCCCACTGCTGGGGCACAGGCCTTCTTTATGGGTGGTTAGGAGGATGGGCCATAACCCACCTCGCGGGCCCAATGCGGATTGGTGGGTGTTAACGACTGCAAATGCAGCCGGGACCTACGGCTTAACGTGCCTTCCGAAGCACGGAGGAGCTCGAGATAATAAATTTTTGGTCACCCATCCCATGACCGACCCTTGCGAACGTTGCTTAACTTCCGCAATCGCTGGGCCAGGCGCTGAACAATTGCGCCACCGAGCTCAAGAAGACATAGGTAACAAATAATAATTTAATAATTAACAAAAAAATAGTTTCTAAAGCCGAATGTCAATAGGTCTCTTATAAACAATAACAATAAATATTATGGGTATTAATATTATGATAATGACCGGAAGTACGTATAATCTGTAAAAAATATAATATTAACAATCAATAACATTTATTAGTATTCAATAATAATATAGGTATAATAATATTTTTGTGTATTTTTTTCTAATTATAATATATAGATTAGTATTAAAGTGTAGAGTAGAAATAAAGAAGTCTAGCTAATAGGCAAGTCTGCTTAAAAAAACACATCGTTCAATGCAGTAGCGTTCGTTTGAGTAATTCGCTGACATACACTTCGGAAATAACAAGAGACAAATAGGTATTCAGCGAGGGTCAACGACCTGGATGGCGGGCACGTCGCCGTCGCTTGTTCACGAGACGCACAATTAATTGTATTAGTAGATAAATTTCAAAGCTGGCCGGTGTACTGGGAGTATTTTGCAGGATAGCCAGTATACCGGCCTCCTAGTGTATACTAGGAGGCCGGTAAACTGGGCAAGCACCCAGTAGAACCGGCCACCCGTTTCCATACAAAAAGAAAAAATCAACTTCTTATACAAGCACATTTAGGCGGCCGAGTACTGGACACAAAGTACTTTAAAATAAATAAAAAGGGATAGCATTATACATTCTTCTATGGAATCCCTCTTTTAACAAAAAAAAACAAAACAATATATCGAGCTCAGTCCCAGTTAACCGGCCCCCGGCCGGTATACTGGAAACATGTGGTTTCGTTGTCTAGTAAGGCGGCCCCCATGATATTACTAAATATCTGCTTATTAAGCCATATTTAACGTTAAAATAGTAATAAATAACAACATACCTTGAGAACAAACTAAATATTTACCTTTTAACGATGCCCTGACGGACAATATTGACTATTTGGCAAGAGCTCTCCACTATTTTTTTTTTATCTCCACTTGCGAAATCGACCCAGATGCGGTAGGCTTCAACGTGAAACACAAATTATAAAATATTACGTAACGTTTCGCTAGTGGCGTCCTTACCATTCGATAGATCGATAACAGTGCTGCCAGGAAAATATCCAAATTGATAAGAAATTGCCACGAATTTCTTATTTTATTCGAAAAACTGTTGGGGGGCCGGATAACTGGGGGCGGCCGGTTAACTAGGCATATTACCCTACCTACTATTGTTTTATTTTGCAAGTGTAGTAATATACGAGTTCTTGATTAGAAAAATAGTTAAACATAGATGTTTTTGTGATAACAGGGACTATTGGCAAGCAAACGCTTTGACGTAGGTGTTACTTTGTTGACACAATTGTATCGACGTGGGCCCTACATTACCTCATGCGTATTTTAAGTTTCTAAAGATTATTAATTTTTCAGAGTTTCCGCACCATATTTATAGTTTTAAACGACGCTGCTATTGCAAAGATGCCCAATGCTTCGAGGGGCGAGGGCGATGACAACGACGAAATCGATTTGTACTAGGTACTTTGTTGAAGGAAACCCCCAATATTCAAGTTCCTCTTCTTCTGATGAAGGCGAAGAAAGTGATGACGATAACATACCTCTGAATATGCTTGCAGGATGGCAGAAAAAGCCCAAGCTCCAAGAAAGAGACCGCAAGGCAAGATCTGGAATTTGCTGATATGTTTAGGTGCCTCTTCCAAAAGTGTCTTCCCATGCACAGTCGACCGACAGTACGACGATTTTTTTTCCTGAATGGATCATGAACGTTCGAGTGGCTTGTACAAAGTTGTGTTTGTAATTTCTAATAAATATTTTTTCACTCCTCTTGCTCAAAAAGTGCGTCATTGTAACGTACAAGAGTCAAGATAAAATAGCATAATAAGCCCTAGGGGATAAAGTTTTTTCTTTTTTAATGTTTGTCTATTACCAATGAGCGTACTAAAACGAAAAAGTCTTTATTCATAATCACACTCGCTCGACTTAATACTGGGGGTCTATTACGAAAAGTTTAATGCGATACACGCGGCTGCGTCCGTGCTTCGTTCTGATTGATTCCTATATTAAAGCACTTGCGTATGCGATATTGCAAAGTGATTGCGTAAATTTGACAGTTTCTCTCTAGTGGATCCGTCATTATTCGTTCAATAGACTATGGACTACGATAGCTACATTGAAAATATTAATTGTAATAACTATAACCGACGAACTGCGGACGACTATCGTGACCAAGTTTCGTAATAGGCCCCCAGTTTCTCATTCTTATTTTTGAAAATGGAACTAAAAGCATCTCTTCGGTAAAATCATAGACTTATTTAAACTCAGTGTACAGAGTGAATCGTAGAATGCGTGTTTGTGTTGCTTAGCTGCTACAGCAGAAATTAAAAAAAAGTACCATGGCGCGAAATCTTTAGATTTTTTTTATAATTACAAACTGATTGAATTGTGTGACTGTAATAGGAAAGATATGTTTTAATCTTCTGCCGTCAAGCACAAATAATTTATTTAAATATTGGACAAAAAGTTTATGAAGTGGAGGATAGAAAAACGAGTGGATTCGTTTACGGAAGTAAGTAGGTATAAACTATTTAATATTGTATTTTATTTTCTCGCAATCGTAGTGAAAAGTATAGTGTAACACACGACGCTAAAACCCATTGTAACTCGGTTTCTATTTATTCCCTCGCTGAAGCTCGGGAATAAAAATACCTCGTATGCAATGGGTAATTTTAGCGTCTTGTATAACAATCTACTATTGTAAATTTCATGTTTATTTCATTCATGGCCTCTCTTTAGAAAAACGAACAAGGAGGCGTTAGGCCCAATGTGATACAATTGTGACCCTCACAATTGTACATAGGAAATGAAGGGCCCAACTTGATACAATTGTTGGTACATGAATTTTCCAAGATGGCGGCGGAAAATCTGGAAAATTATAGCAGACTAGCTTCCGCCCGCGACTTCGTCCGCGTGGACATTCGATAAAATTCTCATGTTTTAATTTCATTAAATTCTGAATAGCCGTTTTTACGTGATTAGGCGGGTTCCCACTAAGCGCGCTGCCTCGCGAGGCAGGACGTTTGCCGCACGGGCCTCGCACGAAAAATCGATATGGATGTCGTTATTGAGGTTTTATGGGATGGTGATTGCAAAAATGAGATTTATTTTGAAGTCCAACACTGTGGACATGATTTAACCCCTAAAGGGGTGAAAATGGGGTTCAAATTTTATATGGAAAAAGAATATAAAATAGATATTACAACTTTAAAATTCATAGGAGCATGTCTGAAAATAAATAGGCAAACACATATTTTGTTATTTTGAAAATCATCCCTTAAGGTGTAAATGGCGTAAGTAAACATGAAAATCGAAGTGGATGTCGTTCTTGAGGTTTCATGGGATGTGATGGTGAAAATGACATTTATTTTGAAGTCCAACACGGTGGACATGATTGGACCTGGACATGCACATCCAGGGGACGGGAACGGGAACGGAAACGGAAACGGTATACTAATATCTCTGGATACAATTCTGAATATTATAAACTAGCTTAAGCCCGCGACTTCGTCCGCGTGGACATTCGATAAAATCCTCATGTTTTAATTTCATTAAATTCTGATCAGCCGTTTTTACGTGATTAGGCGGGTCCCCACCAAGCGAGCAGCTTCGTGCGAGGCCCGTGCGGCAAACGTCCTGCCTCGCGAGGCAGCGCGCTAGGTGGGAACCCGCCTAATCACGTAAAAACGGCTGATCAGAATTTAATGAAATTAAAATATGAGGATTTTATCGAATGTCCACGCGGACGAAGTCGCGGGCGGAAGCTAGTCCATATCTATTTTTGGGTGTTTTTACCCCTTTTCATCCCCATTTCATCCCCATTGGGGTTGAAATACTAACAATAACAATATACGTTGCGTTCGATTTCCATCCATAAGCCTAAATTATAAATTTTTACTTCGAAAATAAAGGATTTTCTTCAATACATAACTTCATCCCCCTTTTGACCCCTTCGAGGATAGAATTTTGAAAAACGCTGAGACCCGTATTTATTAATTTTCAATGGCTGACCATGTTTAGGCTGACCTAAACACAAAATTTGAAGATCCTAGCTTGAAAACTGAGGGACTTTCATACAAACTTTGGACCCCCGTTTCACCCCCTTGGAGGGTGAGTTTTGAAAAATCCTTTCTTAATGCACCCCTAGACCTCATGAGAAACCTATGTGCAAAATTTCAAGTCTCTAGGTTCAGCGGTTTGGGCTGTGCGTTGATATCTCACTCAGTCAGTCAGTAATTTTAAAGTCAAGATTCGTAATCTGCGACCCCAAATTACCTTAGATTGAAGTTCCTTCAAAATTACATTTAAGCGCCGCCGGTCCGAAAGGGATATGGTAGGTAGGTACCTAGGTACCTACCTAGATCTAGATTGCCATGCATTGCATACCTACAACTCCGGAAAAATATAAACCATGAAAACCAACACTTTTCTAAACAAATTGTACCTACCTACATATTTGGTTGGATCATTTGACGCGCAACGTTATCAAAACAAAGATTTATATTTTATAGGATAGGTAGGTAGGTACCTACAAATACAGTTATTAGCGTAATCTAAAACTATCACACATATCATACATGGTTGGTTTGGTAACTATGGTATGTACCTATGTGTGGTTTATATGGTTAGCAAAACAAATATTCGTATTTTAGCAAAAAAAAATATTCGGTAAGCCAAATTGGTTAGTTGGTCAGCAACTTTTGGCTAGTAAATATTTCTAAATCAATCAGCAATTAATGTCATACTGGATTGCTCAAATTTTTTTGCTGCATTCAATGATCTACGTTTAAGAAAATAAAAAAACGACAATTGACAACATTTCAAAATATTAAGGTACCTGTTTTTATGAATATACTTAATGAAAATTTATCGTTTTTAGGCAACACGTATTTTTTCTTTTCCATTTATTTTCATACATTACTGAGATATTAATTAATAGAAAACGGTTTATTCTAAAAGGACGTAAGTAAGTACATGATATAGGTAAAATATAAGCGATTCCTTTGCCATGCCTCTTAAAACGACAAATAAAAAAAAATTGATTGGGATGTAGGTACGCCAGTATTTTGTATCGATAATGATGATATTTTTGTTTATTAGGAGAACCCTACACGCATGTTACTGTGATCCATCAGTATTTAATCATAAAAGAATAAGGGGCCTATTTCATAAAAGAATGTAGGACTACAGAATATTTACCATAGCAGTAGTTTATTGGGGTAGAATATGCTCCATTATTTTCATCTAATCTGGATTATCTCCTTACAAAATAATTTGTCTTTTCCATGACTCGTGTCACAAAGACTCTATTAGGCCGGCCACACACACGACGGAATCCCGATTCAGAATTCCGAATAGGAAGACCTATATCGACCATTTTACACATTTTTTTAAATACCTCATTAAATAAGCAACCAGAAAATCTAAAAGTATTTTATTTATGTTTATTGACTTCGAAACTTGCAAAAAATGAAAAGTTGACAATTGTAGGTACTAACGACACTGACGCGTCGTCGTCGCCGCCCGCGCCGCCGGCCGCTGCGCTCGCTCGCGTTTTTTTTTATCGCAGAACCTAATTAAGGCCAGTATATTTCAAATTATCGAAATTGGCCTATTTTTGATTCAACGGTAAACAATCAAATAGTATTTATTTTGAGCAGATAAAAATCGGAGTTGAAGTTTCATAAACGATCTTGATTATTTTACGGTTAAAAATACGATATTCGTATCTTCACTCGACTATAAAAATATACAAAGACAGAAAATTTTCATTAATTTTATATTTTTTGGATAATACTTAAAGTTTATTAATCTCTTATTCACCTATCATATAATATAGAAAAATAGGTAATGAAATATAGAAGAATATTCAACGGTTACTTTTAAAAAAAAAATACTTTATGCTTAAAATAACAGCAAAAACATTGAAAAAATGAAAAAGTGAGGTTATTTTCATTACTCTTCACACGTAAAGAAAAAGACAGAGACAGAGTTTTTGGAATATACTGGCCTTAACTTTTTAAGACTTTATTCGTGTATGGGAGGGATGGGGGCTTTGCCCTCGAGCCCCTCTTTTTGTGTGATTGAGGAACAAACATCCAAACCCACAAACTTTCACATTTATAATATTATATTAGTAGGATATATCGGCCTTACCACAAAAGATTTTATAACACTGTTTAATAAAAACACTGTTTAAATGTGATGCTGTCTCTTTCAAACAATATTGTCAAATAAGTGACAGCATCACATTAAAACAGTGTTTTAGTTAAATACTTGTTAAACAGTGTTTTAAAATCTTTTGTGGTTTTATATATATATAAATATATATAAAACGGTTTTATATATATAAAAATATATATATATATAAAAATATATATATATAAAAATATATATATATATACGGCCTTACCACAAAAGATTATATATATATATATAGTATAATATAAATTAATGAAGATTATATATATATATATAGTAGGAAGTAGGATATTAATTTAATACGAACCAAATAATATGCGAAGCAACAAGCAAATAATGCTAGACAAATATTAAAAAAGCTGTTTTTTTGCTAACTAACTGATGGTTAGAAAAATACTTCCCATTGATAACCATGAATTTACGAAACTTTTGGCTGTTTGTTACGAGAAAAAACATTTAAGTGAAAAATTACATACGTAGGTACGTAGTTTATAACAGGTATTTTCTTAAGATTAATACCTACTTACACTTTCCTAAATCCATATTTGGTCTATCTTTATTGTGTGTAATATATGGTGTCACATTATGAAATTATGATAATAACCGACGCGGCATACCACCCAGCCCCTATCTCTTTCAATTATGTTTTTAAACAAGTGTTTATTTTATTTATTTTATTAAATATTTATTATATGTTGTCAATTTACATTGTAATGAAATATTTCCCTATGCCTAAAATCTAGAATTACAATAAAATTATTTAATTAAGTATTAGTTAAGTATTAATTTTTGAATGAACTTTCTACGATAAAATACTATGTAATCGGTATCAAAATATATTTTCTAATTAAATAGGTCCTTTTACTGAGGTAAATGCAATTTTTCAGTAAGTAACTTGATTGTCCACTGAAAAATTAAAATTCAGATTAACTTACCGCCCGCCTACCTACCTGCTTCCTTGTGGTAGGTACCTACCTACCATAAGAAAAGAACAAATAAAACCTACCTACATTTTGAAATTACAAGGTTTCTTTCAGCATATTGTATTTTTAGGTAAGGTACTACCTATTCATTAACTTGCCCAATAAGTATTATAAACTGGTCCGCATTTTTTTTTCTTTTTCTGGTCAAACTTGCTATTACGACGATTAAGGTTGGTTAGAGGCTGTTACACAAGGAAAGTTTCTCGCACTCTCGAGTGCCGATTTCTTCTAGGCAATAATATTACCCTTGTGTAACAAACAACCTCCTTAGGGTAGAACTGTGACCAGCAAAAAAGAAATTGCGGGCGAGTTTAGATTGAGCTAAGTAGTTAAACCAGTTTTTCTTACCAGCACATCATGACGCTGCCGGGAGCACGAGCACAGCAGCAGCGTATTGAACAACATTATTGTAGCGGTGACAAAACAGCTTCACGCGATTTGGATGATAAAGGACATAATGTTAACATAAATAAACAGTGCGGTTGGCAAGTAGATAAATGGAAGCGCCACTGAACGGCGGTAGTCAGTGTGGCTGAAGGCTTTTCCGACCAAAACACGGTAGGGTACATCTGTGATAATTATAAATTCTCTTTAAAGTTAAATTTTAATTAATTAATTTATCTATCTATAACTATACCTAGGTACAAGTAGTCTAATATTTTTTTCAGTCATTGAGCTAATGTTTTCAGTCCTGTTTCTTAGGAGTTCAATTTTTTTGTAATAATTTTAAGTTATGGCCATTTCCTAAATAAGTATATAGTATTTTTTATTTTATTTCTTATAATTTACGAAACAGTGTTCTTACTTAATTACTTTAAACCGAAAAAATGCAAGGAACTAGGTAATTTAAATTAAATTAGGTACTTACCTACCTAATTATGCCTAATTATATGAGTAAAGAAAAAAAGCGATGATGTAAACGGCGGTTATTTAATTTATTAATTCTCAATTCTAGCAGAAATAGTCCAGTCGGCAAGTACATAAATAGGGGGATTACCTGGAATCAATTCCCAATTTTGCCTTTTGCTTTCCAGAAAAAAAACCCGTAGGTTTGCTTTCCTAACTTTTATTTTTCTTTTTAAGACTTTTCTTTTCAAAGTTCTTATACTTATTATCAAAAAATCCAAGGGCTCGATAACATTTTCGGATTTTTTTTAACTTCCACCAAGTTTTCAAAGTCGCAAATTTCATGTATGATTAACAGCCCTCACTGATAGATAACCTGACGCACAAGAAATCAAAACTTCTTAAATTATTTCTAGCTAGAGTGGAATATACCGAACTGACTAGGTATTCCGTCTTATTACAAATGTGCGATCGACATATTTCCGAAGCATTTCAGTTTTTTCTTGCAGGATTCGCTCACTGGATAAACTGCAGGCGTCGCCATGATTTTATCAGCTGGGGTAAGTTTTTTTTCTGACAATATTTTTACTGTCGATGCTGTCCGAACTCTCTACCAGAGGGTATCAGGAAAGCGCAAACACTTAGTTAGTTGCTTCTGAGATAGAGTTAGAAGTTATTTCCTTTCCTCTTAAATATTCTGACTGACTTTTGGTATAATTCTCCTTTATATTTATTTCTGGATATATTTATTTTCAAACGCACAGTCCTTTCATAATTGCACCCCACTCGCTCTTTTAGTCCTATCTTTATTTCTTTTTCACCCAAGGGTTGCCTATAAGAAATTGCTGCTTAGCAATAAGGCCGCCTCTTGCATGCTTTTTCTCTGTAACTGTAATTCTTCTTTTGTGTGCAATAAAGTGTAAGTAATTTACTATTATTATTTTTATTTTCATGTTGGATGGTTTTTAAAAAAAGGTGAAGCAACTAGGTACCTAACTGGGTTTAAAAGAGTATTTTACGACTTTTAGTGATCTCGGAACTCGGATCACAATTTTATTGATCAGAAAACTCATATATGTAATAACCTTGATTTTTATAGGATTGCCAATGTCCCCTGGTAGACGAAGGTGTGTCTCTGGTGAACTCCCCGATATGCAGCGGCTACATCTACTTTATGGTCCTCTTAGAGGCGTATTTGAAAGGCCGCTGTAAGATCGCCGCGCCCTGCGAGAGGATTAGTCCAGTGAAGGAACTCCGCCCAGAATATGATTTCATTGTGGTCGGCGCTGGATCGGCCGGCTCCATAGTCGCGGGGAGACTAAGCGAGAACAAAATGCAAAAGGTATAGTGTTGAATTTGAACTCTTCATTGTCCAATGACCATCAGTCATTTTTAACGTCCCCACTGCTGGGGCACAGGCCTTCCTTATGGGTGGATAAGGAGGATGGGCCATAACCCACCACGCGGGCCCAATGCAGATTGGTGGGTGTTAACGACTGCAAATGCTGCATAACGTGCCACGCGCTAAACCACTGCGCCATCAAGCTCCTCAGATGTTGTCTGCAGTTCTATTTGTGAAAATCTACTTTATTCCTGTAGGTTTTACTCATAGAGGCGGGTGGCCAAGAGCCCATAGGTGCCCGTCCACCGTCCTTCTACCGCACCTTCTGGTGGAATGACAAGTTGGACTGGCAGTATCGCACCGTGCCTGCTGACTACTGCCTAGACCAAGAGGGCAAGGGCTGCATGTGGCCCAGGGGGAAGGGACTTGGTTAGTATATTGTCAAATATTTTTCTCTCGCCGTAGAAGAAGTGGGAGAGGGAACTCTTGACAATGCCTACTTTTAATAAATCCGCTGATCCTGTCTCTCATGATTTAAATAGCAAAATCAAAAGTTTGGAAGTTGGCATGGGAATCTATAGCTTTGTGAAAGAGAACAATAGAGCCAAAACGCACTGTCGAGTGTCGACCGGTCGCCGACCGACTGTCGACGCGACGACGACTAATATTTCTAAGTACGCACGACAGCACGCTAGGTTGAACAGTTGAAAAAAAAAAGGTTGAACAGTTGAACTACGAAAACAGCTCTTTTACGTACGGCATAAAGGCGGTCTCAAGGTCAATATGTACAGCCTGATGTGCTGCTGACTGTACAATAGTTTATATGGACGCGTAGGAACGCACTTGGTTGGACTCACGAACTATTTTTATTCATTTAGTTTTTTAACAACAAATGACGTGCTTTTATCCTCGTCTGTTTCTCTACCTATAGCACAGAATATATATAATAGTACTAACGTCCTATAGTCCTATACGCCGTTAATTTTTCAGTAGATAGATATATCTTTAAAATGAAAAGGGAATTTCAGACCACATGAATGAACAACTTTTACTATGGGGCCAACCACGGAATCGGGAAAAAATATCAGCTGTTCCATACATTATAGTCGAGTCGATGTTGTACTTTTCTATGGAACAGCTGATTTTTTTTTGAGATTCCGTGGTTGGGCCCATAGTAAAAGTTGTTCATTCACGTGGTCTGAAATCCCCATTTCATCTTTAGATATAAGTGCTTAAAAATTATCGGTGTATAATTAGTAACGATAATATTGCAACTTCCATGCACGTGAAACACAACCCATGTTCAAGTCGCTCGCTTGGTCGCCGATCTTAGAATAATATATTTTAAGTCGCCCATGTTTTTGGTCGTCGGGAGACCCGAGTTACTCATCGACCGGCCGACAGTGCGTTTTGGCTCTAACTTACTGAAGTGGAACTTGGTAAACCTTGTGAACGTTATCATTAGTACGATCAAATGTTTTTACGCTACTCAAGCGACTGTTCCGGATTTCGACTACTTTAATAAACTAGAAATAATTACACAAATTATGACTATCATCAGGTGGAAGCAGTCTCCTCAACGGGATGATGTACCACCGAGGGCACCCTGCGGACTACCAGGACTGGGTGGACGCCGGGGCCAAGGGCTGGTCCTGGGAGGAGGACCGGCCCTACTTCGACAGGACGGAGGGCAACAAACAGATTGGCACTTTGGTCAGCGCTAAGCACCATTCTGCGAAAGGACCTCTGCCCGTTCAACAGGTATGTACCTACGTGAGGTTCAGCGATAAATTTTGGTTTTTCAAGTTGGGTATTATACACGCTGAAATATTAGTCATTTGGTTCCCGCCGTGGGGTGGTTCCACTCATGATTACAAGCAACTTTTACTATGGGGCCAACTCTCCTCCTCGCAAAAAAAACAGCTGTTCCATACATTAAGGTCGAGTAGGTAGAGTACTGTAGTGAATGAAACAAGACGTAATAGCCGCCGATTTTTTTTTTGTGTTTTACGTTTCAACCTACACACACACAAGATACTTAGATAACAATTAGGCGCGCTAACGCTTACGTTCCGCTTACTCTCATGTCATTGTAATGAAAATGAAATGCTCTCGGAAGTATAAGAAATGATCAGGTAGGTAATCTTGTTGGTTGCATTTCAGATTCCAACCCCTATAATGATTACTTACTAATAGTTAATCTTGTTGGTTGCAGTTCAGATTCCAACCCCTAGAAATGATTACATACTTATAGTTAGTCTTGTTGGTTGCAGTTCAGATTCCAACCCCTAGAAATGATTACTTACTTCCAACCCCTAGAAATGATTAATTACTTATAGTTAATCTTGTTGGTTGCAGTTCAGATTCCAACCCCTAGAAATGATTACTTACTTATAATTAATCTTGTTGGTTGCAGTTCAGATTCCAACCCCTAGAAATGATTACATACTTACTTATAGTTAATCTTGTTGGTTGCAGTTCAGATGCCAACCCCTAGAAATGATTACTTACTTATAGTTAATCTTGTTGGTTGCAGTTCAGATTCCAACCCCTAGAAATAATTACTTACTTATAGTTAATCTTGTTGGTTGCAGTTCAGATTCCAACCCCTAGAAATGATTACTTACTTATAGTTAATCTTGTTGGTTGCAGTTCAGATTCCAACCCCAGGCCGCGCACGTCCTGCTGCAAGCCATCAACCAGACCGGCTTCCCGATCGTCGCCGACATGAACGACCCAGACACGCCCGAGGGGTTCACCATTGCACAAACTTTCAACCAGTAATCTTTTTATTTTATTTAACTGACCAGCCCTCGCTTCGCTTCGGTTCCTTCTTTTTTTTGCTAAACGCGACCTTCCAACAACACCCATAATGAAAACGAATATCTCACCTCCATTTGCTCCAAAAGTCTTTTTCCCTCTCGTTCGTCCCGTCCGCTCCCGTCATCGGTGTAATAAACGCGTTTATTTTCGCGCGTGTTAATTTTTGCGACAACTCCTAAGATGTTCATTTAAATGGTATGGTGTAAAGGGTTAAAATAATGTGCATAGGTAACTATTGTATTTAATTTGATAAGGATTAATACTGTATCCTTTTAAATAGCTTTCAAAATTACCGCATGTACTTTTTTTAGAAGATATAATAAAAGGTATAGTAAGCTATTCTTAAAAGATAGATATATACCATCGCGGACTTTTTTGTAGATCTATAAAAGAGGAACAATTCCATCATACATTATTTTGTTACAGCTCAAAGGTAAGTAGCGTTTACAATGCAAGCTCCAAGTCGGCTCAATTTTTGCCGACCTTTTTCAACAATTATCGTCATATTTCTACTATTTTACATAGAACCTAAACTTATTATACACCTAAACCTTCCTCAGTAATCACTCTATCATTTAGTGAAAACCGCATGAAAATCCGTTCAGTAGTTTTTGAGTTTATCGCTAACAGACAGACGCGGCGGAGAACTGTTTTTTTATAATATGGATTTGATAGTGATGTAGTGATAGTACGATACACTGTTTCATAATAACTTGTATGTTGGGAGGAGGAGTCGTAAAACCTTCGTAGAACAAACGCTGTTAGTAATCTAGTCTTGCGAGGTTATTGGTGTTTTACAAATAACCCTGTATAATGTTATCTTTTTCAGAGATGGGCAAAGGTACACAACGGCAAGGGCGTTCTTAAAACCAAAATCACAAAGGCCCAATTTGGATGTGCTACTTAACTCGTTGGTATCAAGGGTGATATTTGATAAGAAGAAGCGGGCAGTCGGTGTAGAATTCATTAACGAAAAAGGGGAAACTAAGACTGTGCGTGCTTCTAAGGAGGTAAGATAACCAAACCAACACGGTTAAAATCTTTAGTTATCATTATAACTTTTTTGTCTCATTAGACAAAACAACTAATTTAGATTTCCAATAAGTGATTCGATTACTATTACAACATCTAGATAATATACAATTTCTAGACAAGGTCTATTTAATTTTCATTAATATTACAGTTATGTAATTTACTACGGTGATTCGCGTACTATGCGGTGTCTGTGAGTAGTTTTTTTTCTAGTTTTTAAATTGGCGACGCAATGAACACCAAACGATCGTTGTAATTTACTACGGTAATGTTTATGAAATAGGGCGCTGGTAACTCATTCGCTTGTATCTTTATCGCGACGCGACCTCCAAATTTAAGCGTGTTAAGTACAAAAATACCGAATATGGTAGATAAGGACCATCAAATTGAACAACTTCTATGAGACCAACTCTGAAATCGCGAAAAAATTTCAGCTGATTCATACAAAAATATCAAAATGTATGAGATGTATGGAGCTCGGTGGCGCAGTGGTTTAGCGCCTGGCCCAGCGATTGCGAAAGTTAAGCAACGTATTATCTCGAGCTCCTCCGTGCTTCGGAAGGCACGTTAAGCCGTTGGTCCCGGCTGCCTTTGCAGTCGTTAACACCCACCAATCCGCATTGGGCCCGCGTGGTGGGTTATGGCCCGTCCCTCCTTACCACCCATAAGGAAGGCCTGTGCCGCAGCAGTGGGGACATCAAAAATGGCTGATGGACATGAAACGACTGTTTTTTTCGCGATTTCAGAGTTGGGCCAATAGTAAAAGTTGTTCAGTTTGATGGTCCCTGTTGCTGATACTGGCCTTATTTGTGTATTTTATTTTGTACTTAATTCAAATGTATTTTTGATAGTTGGTTTTGTTGGTTGTCAGTGTGATAGGAAGGTTTGTGACACTTACCTTTGCTTGGACACGGGAGGCTGCAGCAACGGCAATGCTCGCTACAGCTTCTGCTAGTTGTAAAGTGTCATTCTGTTTACTATTAAACTCTTTATTTGTGTTTTCGAAACAATTATTATTATTAGCGTTTAAATGTGTACCTACGCCTACACTACGTGCGTCTAAAGGTGTCTCCGCTTCAGCTGGCCCGGTGGTCTTCCAGGGTGCCTCGGTACTGGCTCCAAACCGTGTAGTTGGGGCAGGCGCGGTGGTGAGCAACATTCCGCCTTGGGGCGCAAACGTATAAATGGGCGCACTGAAATAGGCGGGGTTAAAGGCACACGCAGTTGGACAAGATTGGTACCGAGATATATATCCCTCAGACGGAGCAATGTCTAGAGGCGACTCCACCATCGCGCCCTCGGGTGCCAGATAGGGCACGGGCGCAACAGGGATGGTGGAGTGCGACACCGTCTGAGGTGGAATAGAATTCGACTGAGCTTCTTGGTCTTACCAATCTTTCAATCGTGAACTGCAGCTGGTCCTTGACCGGTGGCTTCCGCTGCTCGACGCCTCGAGCGAGGCGACATGAGCACGGTGCGCTCAGCCTCGGCAACAGCACGTTCCAGGTCCGTTAGGCGACGTAGGTGCTGGGCCTCCGCCGCGAGGATACGTGCCTGTATTGTAGCCGATGATTTACCGGAACTGCTTTTTTCACTTTTTTTCAAATGCACTACGTAATTTCTTACTTCTGGTGAGCATTTTAAATTATTTAAATTAATTTTCTGACACCAAAAACCTTTACGCGCTCGTCGTTAGGAGTATTGCCATCTAAATTGACAAAACGTTCTGCTTTGGCTTACCTGATGCGCATCTATGATCCCCTCGGTTTTTTAACACCTCTCATTGTAAAAGGGAGAACAATCTTCCAGGAAACCTGGAAGTTAGGAATTGATTGGGATCAAGAATTGCCGTCGTCAGTTGTGTCGAAATGGAACGCTTGGTCTACAGAATTTTCACAAATTAAGTCTAGTGCCATTCCTCGCCACTATTTGCGTGGGCGTCAGGCCGTGTCAGCGGAACTTCACGTATTCGGTGACGCAAGCGAAGTTGCGTACGCTTGCGTTGCTTATTGGCGTTTTACGTGTTCTAATGGTGATGTAGTGCTCAGTCTCATAGGTGGCAAAGCTCGATTGGCCCCTATTAAACCAGCATCTAGTCCTCGGCTAGAATTACAGGCCGCCCTCATAACGGCTCGTTTTGCTTCTTATATTACAAAAGTCCATAAGCGCAAGCCGTCTAAAATTATTCTTTGGACAGACAGCCTCACTGTTTTAAAGTGGTTGCGCACAAACGTCCGCTCTCTGAAAACCTTTGTAGCCCACCGTGTAGGTGAAATATTAGAGTTGACCATCGCAGCGAACTGGCGTTATGTGCCAACGTCTTTGAATGTGGCGGACGATGCGACGCGTACGAACACAAAGTTCGACACCACATCGAGATGGTTTTCTGGGCCACCATTTTAGTCGAACCTCACTCTCAGTGGCCCCCAGAACCCTCGGATCATCATAGTTCATTAGGCGAGAGTGAGATGAAGAAGTCGTCTGCTTCACCTGACTCTCATTTCATAGCCTTCATTGTTTCATCATTACCATCGCCGCCGATTGTTGAACCTACTCGATTTAGTAGATGGTTCCGTCTTTTGAGAGCTACTGCTCGGGTGATTCAATGCGCTAAAACCTTTCGAGCGCTTTTAGGCCGTAGAAATTTAAATTCCAAAACATCAAAAGGCGCTGGGTCTGTGTCTACGTCTCTTACAAAATTTCCCGTGTTAGATGCAGAAGAGCTAGGAAAGGCTGAACGGAATCTCTTGTTGCACTCTCAATTGCAGCACTTTGAAGAAGAGTACACCGCGACATTGAAAGGCAGCCCATTCCCTAAGGCGAGTAAGCTCCATAGTTTCACCATCTGCATCGATGACAATGGATTGTTGCGGCTCAAGGGCAGAATATCTGCAGTCCAGGATGTCGACATTGACAAGAACCTTATTGTGCTTTTTGCAAAACATCATACCGTTAAGCTACTTATCGAGTTTTATCACGAGAGATTTGCTCATGGTGGCAGCAACATTATCATAAATGAGCTCCGGCAACGTTTTTATATTGTGGGAATCCGATGGGCGGTGAAGACTGTATTAAAAACCTGCCGCCAATGCGCATTCAGAAACAAAAATCCTTCCAGCCCACCAACTGGCAACCTACCTGCAGAGCGCCTTAGCCATCACGTTAGACCATTCACCAACGTTGGCTTGGATTATTTTGGCCCGATCACGGTATCTATAGGAAGGAGGACAGAAAAACGATGGGTGGCGTTATTTACATGTTTGTCAGTGCGCGCAGTCCATCTGGAAGTAGTCAACAGCTTAAGCACAGACTCTGCCATTATGGCGTTGAGACGGTTTATTGCTAGAAGAGGCAGTCCAGACATAATCTTCTCCGACAACGGGACCGCCTTCGTGGGAGCCAACCGAGAGCTGCGAAAATTTTATGAAGAACCAGTCCAGGAGTTCGCGGCCAATTCATTGATACGCTGGAAGTTTATACCGCCGGCTGCACCCTTTATGGGCGGATGTTGGGAGCGCCTTGTACGAAGTGTAAAAACTGCCTTAGTCGCGACGTTAAAGGAAAGATCTCCGACGGAAGAAACGCTGAGTACCTTTCTTCTAGAAGCAGAGGCAATTTTAAACTCTAGACCGTTGACGCATGTGGATACAGACCCAGAAGCCGAGCAGGCAATCACGCCGTTCCATTTTATACTTGGGTCATCGTCACCATACTCGCCCCTCGCTCAGGTGGATGACGCAGATTTAGTCCGTCGTGTTCGTTGGCGTAAAGGTCTACGCTTAGCTGACCACTTCTGGGCTCGTTGGATAAAGGAATATTTGCCTTCCCTTATCCCAAAAGCTGCCACAGCACCGAGCTCGAATCTTTGTGTCGGAGACTTGGTCCTTATTGCGGACGGCAACCTCCCACGAGGTGTATGGCCACGTGGCCGAATCATTCGCTTCTTGCCCGGCTCAGACGGCGTTTTGCGAATAGCAGATGTGAGTACAACTCATGGGGTTCTTCGCCGACCCACCAAAAAACTTGTGCACTTGAGAACAACTGCTTCACCTCCTTGAAGGTTGCCGTTCTCGGCTTATGTTACTGTCGTGCGTGTATCACTACACCGGGGGCGAGGATGTTGCTGATACTGGCCTTATTTGTGTATTTTATTTTGTACTTAATTCAAATGTATTTTTGATAGTTGGTTTTGTTGGTTGTCAGTGTGATAGAAGTAAAATATATTGCGTTTTAAATTCAACCTTGGTTTTTATTTTCCAACAGTCCCTATCTACCATACTCGGCATTAGGTGTATTTTTGTATCACCTTGTATGTTGACATCATGTTTTCAGGTGATATTAAGTGCAGGAGCACTAAACAGTCCACACATTCTTCTGTTATCCGGAATCGGGCCGAAGGAAGTTTTAGAGAAATTTGACATTCCCGCCCTCGCCGACTTACCTGTCGGCCAAAACTTGAGAAATCACTACGGCCTCACATTAGATTTTATACTGACTAAGCTGCAAAACACAGATGTTTTGGATTGGAATGCTTTGACTAGATATCTGCTGACTTTGGATGGTCCGATGTCGGGAAATGGAGTAACTCAGGTTGGTTAAAAGGGTTTAAGTAGGCACACTAGCGCCGCGAATGGGAAAAAACATAGTGCTTAAATAAAGACGAAATTGTGAATTGAGTTTTATTGCGAAAAGTGGCACTTTTAGCAATAAAACTCAAAAAAATTAAGCGATTAAAGTACCACGAAGCTTTTTTCGGCGTGCGCACCAATTCACAATTTCTGGCGGCGCTAGTGTGTCCTACATCTTGGCAAGGGTCACTTTGAAAACCGCAATTCTGACTACATACATGGTAAAGTAGTCCCAATTAGTCCTATATTAGTCCCACTTTTTTCAGAATTAATCCCAAAGGGGACTAATTATATCTTATAAGCGATTTAAATGTTATTATCAGTGTTTTTGACTAACCCGCAGGCTGATTATCTAAATAGAAACTATTTAGCGACCGGTTTCATTTGACATACATTGCTACTTTTCTTTGGTATGATTTTTTTACCCCAAAAAGAAGAAGCAATGTATGTAATGAGACCGGTCGCTAGGTGGTTTCTAAGTAGATAATCAGCCCGCCGATCATCTAGCTAGATTCTAGTGTATTGTTGATCGAAGAGATTTTAATTTCTTGCCTTCGCCTCGCCAGTTAACAGGACTACTGTATTCGAGTCTGGCGGACAAGAGTCGGAAGCAGCCAGACCTTCAATTCTTCTTCAACGGATTTTACGCGGAATGTTCCAAAACTGGCCAGATCGACGAATATCGTGAAGACGGCAACAGCGGAAGAAATGTCTCGTAAGTAGCATTATCAATCTAAAACTTAGTATTTAGTTAAGTGAAGTCACAACTGGGAAGATAATTCCCTGAGGGAACTGCTGAGAATAAAGGTTTAGTACACAGTGGTGTCACTTTCATATAAGTACCTACCCAACCAGCAAAGAAGTCTCAGGGTGCGCACTTTATAGAGTGGTCGGCTTACAGGGCTCTTGTCATCAAATCAAATCATTTATTAGTTCAAAAGCATGGGTATTACAAGATGTCACATATAAAAAGGTACAGCCATGATTCACCTTAAGGTATACGAACATTGATAAAAATTAAATTTAAATTATTATTATTACTTGGTCATTCTAGTTCATTAAATTCATTAAAAAATTATTTTAGTCATTTCTAAAGGAATATATATCACAGAGAAAGCAATACTATACGTAATATATATATAAGAGAATAAAGAGGCAAGTAGATGTCAGTATTGAAGTAACAATTTTTAATTATTAATTATATTTTGTCATCAAAAAAGATCGCATGTCGTAGTAAGCTTTTTCTGCAAGAAAGCCATTGAGTGCACTTTGAAACCTGTTATTGTTTTGAATCGATCTGATATTTAACGGAATTTTATTATAGACTTTAGGTGCCATGCAATTTATACTCATTCTTCGGAGAAGGGTCGTACATCCATGAATTACTTTTAGTGTGCCTTCACGACGACTTCCAATAGAATTCATCTCAAAATGGGTTGGATTATTTCGGACAAAGTTTGCAATTTCGCTTATGTACATAGATGGCAGAGTGAGAATTTTATATTTGCGGAAGAACGTTTCACATGAATCATCCTGCTTTAGGCCGAACATGGATCTAAGACATTTTTTTTTGAGCTTTGAAGGCACTTTTCTCATCGTTCTTAAAAGACTAATAAAAACAAATACGCTTATAATTGGTGCTCAAACCCAGGGGTCCAAGTCTGCTAATGTTTTCATCAAAATCGTGTTTCAATGGTGTTTGAATGGTAATGCTTTTTGACACTGTTCTTGTTCCTTAAACCCAAAATCGAGACATAATATGTTTCCGTTTTGGGTTTAAGAAACACAATGTGTTTCGGTTTTGGGTTTGAGAAACAACAACTGTGTCAAAAAGCATTATCATTCAAACACCATTGAACTACGATTTTGACGAAAACATTAGCAGACTTGACCCTCTGGCCTAATACGATTTAGAATCAATGTAAGAGCGAAAAATATAGACTTTAGTCAGTCAGTTGTAAGCCGGGCTTTGCTGTTGCGCGCGTTGAAGTACATACTAGGTAGGTATTTATCACTGAAAGTTACTAAGATAGGACTTCCCGGCACCATATTTTTATGTCGATAAGCAAATTTTGCAAAGGCTGGTTATTTGATGGGTGACCGACGGACCGAAAAAAGTAATGTTGACCTCAAATCGGTATGAAACTCGAAAAAGCTTTGGGACGGGTACCTAACATCCGTCGTCAAATGACAGACAGACAGATTGATGACGAAACCTAAGCAAAGTAGGTATAGGTAATTAATTTTATCTACAAATTTACTGAAATTGTCTAGATTGCCATTTTCTAAAAAGAAGTGGTCAAGCGACGCTGTTCCTGAGGGCCTAGCCAAAGTAACATTGGCAAATCTTCGTTATAGCTTCACTTTCGAAACATGTATGGGATTGACATAAGGTTTCGTTAGCAATAATCGAATTTTAAAACGTCAAATCCATATGTCGGAAACAGGGTCAGACATTAGAAGCATAAATGCAGTACTCAGTTACAGTCCGAGTGGTTAGACAAAGGTCCGTGCACCAAGACACATTAAACAGAAATGCGTGCCGAGTGAGCGCTGCGGCCGCTTTTATAGGCAAGAGTGGGGATATCCCCGCTCGACCGGTCGCACCGCAAGCCCGTTCGAGACGATGACGTCAGGGCGCAAGTGCCGCTAGCGAGTCATAACGCCGTCTTTTCACGCCGCGCCGTCACATACATGTTTCGAAGCGAAGCGATAACGAAAATTTGCAAATGTTAGTTTGGCTAGGGGGGCTGTTCGTGCCACCAGGGGAAATCGTTGGTGGCACGACGAGGAATGTTGCGGACTTAGCGCTTACTCGCAACAAAACACTTAATTGCCGCTGGCTGGATTGATGAGGATGCCTATTTTCGAGGTCTAAATAAAAATAACACGCTTACGAAGTAATTCGATATTTTATTATTTAACTCTTCAAAATACTCTTTAAATATCACTTAATAATAGTCTTGACACTAAATCAATTATAACTTAAATTGTCCCAACACTAAAACAGTTTAATATGCCAAGTCAATAATTCAACACTTAGGCCGCGTTCCCTTTTGAGCCAATAGTACTGTTGGCGCTGTGAGCGCTAAAAGCTGTTCCGTTTTGATTATCGCGCTGACAGCACTGTTGACGCGATTTCAATTCGGAACGGCAATTATCGCACGCATCGCGCGCCGAGCTTTGTTTTGACGTTTTGTAACGTCAAAACAAAGTAAATAACGAATCAGAAGTGTGTAAGGACATGAAAAGTTGTATTTGTTAGTTGAAAATAAACTTAGGTACCTTGTTGCGCTCTTTCATACTGTTCCGTGCTTAAATTTAGAGAAATATCTCTACTCGTAGTTTCGTCTTTAATAAGCACTATCATCTTGTATTATTGCTGTTCTGCTTCGGGTTATAGAATCCAATAAATAATAAACTATAAGATAAACAAAACAATAGGTCAATGCAAAACAACTCAAAACGTCAAATATGACAGACTGCTCACAGTGCTAACGCTCGAGAACGATATCACTGTAATCGCAAAATGGCGGCGATAGTGACGTCATCCGTGACGTAAATACTGCTATCGTTGGCGCGCTCACATCAAATCGGAACGAAGTGTGAGCGCGATATCAGTGATATTATCGCTGTTGGCTCAAAAGGGAACGCGGCCTTAATTAGTACTTTAACAACAATTGAATACGGCACTTATTATAATTAAACACTTCCAGCACTTAGACACTTCAATTACTTTTCGAACTCTTCACTATTTGTTGTTACTTCACTATGATTCACAACGTAACTGCTTACGCGTCGAAACCGCGCGGCTTTATACCACTCGACGGGAGCGCGGGGACAATCTCGCTCGATGTTCGCGAATAATCCAGCAACGTCACGCTCGAACATTCCCAACGACTCACGGCGCGGGCCGGCGGGCGGCCGACACTCGTGCTGTCTCGCTCTTTTTACGCTTCCTTTCCTTATCTTTCATTGCAGCGGCCGCTCGTCGTACCGTTCAATTTTCAACCTTATTTATACGTCGCTAACATACTCCCCCGCGGTGCATAGCACCTATCTTCCTGGATGCGACGTCCAGCGTATGCACGCAACGGGTGCAGCGTAGGGGCACTTCGGAGATCTTCTTTTAGCTTTGTCCTTTCCGTTCTTTCGACCATGGCTGGTGGTATGTCGGAGTGCAGTGCAGTATGATGCCACCTTCCACACTTCTTGCATGTATCTGCTCGTTAGTTGATGCGTGAGTGCCTAAACTTCAAGCACTTAAAACATATCTCTTCTTAGCCATATTCCATTTCACACTTATGTGAGCATTTTTAAATTTTTGGCACTCGTATAAGAAATGGTTTCCTTGACACTCGGGGCACGTGTTCGCGTCCTTGTTAGACCCTTTGTGACAGACGTGAACATGGTACATCCTATGCGACTCGCTGCCTTTCTGCTCCGGAGACACTTCACGTGGAGCGAATTGCGGGCGTGTCCACTTTTCCTCTCTTCCTCTATCACGCTCTCGAAACACTTCGTATGGAGCTCTTTTCGGGCGTGAGGACCTAACTTCCAGGTACTCTTCAAGTGGGGCGAAGTCTGCACACATAGTTGCTTCATCCTCCAGGAAATTACTGATGAGCGTCAATTCTGGCGACTCTTCTTCTTGCTTACTTCGGAAGAAGACGTACCACCTGTACTTCATCGAGGCGGGCATCTTCTCGACCAATGACTTTGTTGTTTCCGGAGAACTTAAATATCGTGACTTCCCCAGCGCCTTAATAGTAGCGACAGAATTTCTTACTTGGCTAGCGAAGGCGCACACTTTGTTGGGGTTTTCGGTGATGCTCGGCAGGCTTTTCAACTTTTCTAACTCCGTAAGCGCCAGCGCACCGGGTCTTCCAAATCTTGCTTCCAGCCCTTTCATTACTTCGGCAGGATCCTCTGCGGTGAACAATAAACTCTTCACTGCATCTCTTGCCCTTCCGTGAAGCGTTCTTCTCAGGCGGGCCAGGTTTTGGGTTGGCGTGAAAGCGTGGGCGGTGTCTTCATATGACCGCCGGAATGCCAACCATTCTTCACTTGCACCATTAAAGTAAGGTAACTCGATGATCTGTCTTGATGATGCAGTCTCCAATGTCTTATGGCAGATGCTTGCGATTGCTTGAGCCAATGCTTCTATGTCCGTCTTTTTCCTTTTCTGATGCAGTAGTGGCGGCAGGTTCGTTTGGTGGAGACAGCTTTCCTCTTGTTGCTGCTGATACACCTCTTCTTCATCCTCAATATCGGATTCAACTTGCAGCGACTCTAGCTCCGCCTGGGACACTTTCAACTTCGCTTTGGCTACATCGTATTCCCTCCTGGCAACTTGCATCTTCACTTCGGCAACTTCCAGTTCCCTTCTGGCAACTTCCATGTTCGCTTCAGCTTCGGCGCGACTCCTTGATAACCGTACGGAGTGCGCGTCTGATCTTCAAATCACTTCCATCAGTGTATGCGGCGCTTGCATCTTGTCGACTGGAGCGGGCGACGTAAGATGTGCATCTTCTTTTATGCGAGCTTCTTGGATATTGCCACTGGTGCGCGTAGCTTCTCTTCTTTCCGTCGGCGTGATGGCGTAGTCTCTCGGATAGTGCGCGGGTGACACTCCTCCTAGGGCACGAGCGGTTGGTGCGGCGTGGTCTTCCTCAGGACGCGAAGGTGACACACCTCCAGTAGGGGCGCGATGTGGCGATGTTCTTCTTGTAAGCGTGGACCGGCTTGACGTCACAGTATATTCAGTAGCGGTTTCCGCTGGCGTCTTCATGCTCCAATCCGTTGACGTCGCCGGCTTCGCAGAAATCTTCATCTTCGCTGACCTCGTAGTTGGCATCTTCTTCCTTTTCCAGGATCCGGCTCGAAGGACCAAAAATATGTTGCGGACTTAGCGCTTACTCGCAACAAAACACTTAATTGCCGCTGGCTGGATTGATGAGGATGCCTATTTTCGAGGTCTAAATAAAAATAACACGCTTACGAAGTAATTCGATATTTTATTATTTAACTCTTCAAAATACTCTTTAAATATCACTTAATAATAGTCTTGACACTAAATCAATTATAACTTAAATTGTCCCAACACTAAAACAGTTTAATATGCAAAGTCAATAATTCAACACTTAATTAGTACTTTAACAACAATTGAATACGGCACTTATTATAATTAAACACTTCCAGCACTTAGACACTTCAATTACTTTTCGAACTCTTTACTATTTGTTGTTACTTCACTATTATTCACAACGTAACTGCTTACGCGTCGAAACCGCGCGGCTTTATACCACTCGACGGGAGCGCGGGGACAATCTAGCTCGATGTTCGCGAATAATCCAGCAACGTCACGCTCGAACATTCCCGACGACTCGCGGCGCGGGCCGACTGCGGCGGGCGGCCGACACTCGTGCTGTCTCGCTCTTTTTACGCTTCCTTTCCTTATCTTTCATTGCAGCGGCCGCTCGTCGTACCGTTCAATTTTCAACCTTATTTATACGTCGCTAACAAGGAATAAGGGAATTAATCGCATCGCCCTCGTTGCAGAGCCAACGCAGCGATCCTGCAGCCGCGCAGCGTGGGCTACATGACGCTCCGCTCGTCGGACCCGCGCGACCCGCCGCTCTTCTACCCTAACTACTTCTCGCACCCCGACGACCTGGTCATGATCAAGGACGGGGCCAGATACCTGCAGAAAATCGTCCAATCCGATGTAAGATCATCATAACCCAGTTTATTTTTGGGTCGGCGCAGTCGTCCCTTTACTTTACTTCTTAAGGTGGTACCCTGAGCGAAAGTGGCGCCGCGGTGAATTATATTTAATATTATAACCCTAATACACAATTTTAGAAATGTTTATCGTAGAGATTTTAGGGCCCATGGTCTTGTATTTTAGCAGGTATCACTACATGCCCTCGTAGTCATTCGTAGAAGTAGATAGCAAATGTGTCAAAAACGGCCACTTTTAGCAGTTTTGCTATCTACTTCTAGCAGTGACTACGAGGGAATGTAACGATACCGTCGATAAACATTATCTCCACGATAAACATTATTAAAATCTTATAAAATAAAACCTCTGAGGGCGCCACTTTCGGTCATACAACCGCCTTAAGGCCGTCCGCTGCGTCAAGCGGGATCCCGCCGCGGGTACACGGCGCGGGAATATAGATTGCTGGTTTTTGACGGACAGATGCTTGTGCAGTGCATGAGTAAGCTCTAATCTATGTCGCCCCGCGCGCGTGTCCCGGTTGACACAGCGGAGGGCCTAAGTGTAACATAATAGTAGATTGTTATACGAGGGTCAAAAGGAAGCAATTCCCATTCGAGACATTTAGACGCCCGAGCATAGCGAGGGCGGGTATAGTTCGAGAATGGAATTGATGACTTTTACCCGTGTTAAACACTCTACTTTTCATTTCGAATTTCAAGAAAGTAAAAAAAGTCTTAGTTATTCCAAAATGTTAGTAATAAAAACATGTACCTACTTAGTAACTACATTGGTATGACCTTATAATTATACCTATACCAACTTACCTTTAAAAACCTAGAAAAATTAGAACAATTTGTGAAATTTAAAGTCAAATTCATGCTTGGAATATTTACAGTTTGATATAAATTATTATAATGACAGATTTGGCTTGATATAGATATTGGATGCCTGTAAAAGTTGGAGATATTCTTTGGTCTTTCATAAGACGTTAAGTCCATGGCAGAGACTCTCCTGAAGTAGTTGTTTCCTGTAGGCGAATTACAGCGTAGTTTTATTGTTTCTTTTATTTTATTTGAACTTTTTGTTTTAGTTTTAAACTCATTTTTAATAAATACAAAATCAACACAAAACTTTAATACGGCACATACAGCTCAAAGTCACAGAGTTAGGTAAGTCTCCCTCCAATATTTTATAGTTTTTCTTATTTTAAATTTGGAATACGTCACGTCGCCGGCCGCTCCGCCTAATGTTTTTAATTTTGCACTGGCTGTTTATACCATGTTTTGTTGTTGTTCGTGAATGCGCCCTACAAGGCTGCAACGTTTTTTAAACCATTGGTTTTTAACTATAAACTTTTTCATTGGCAAATTCAGATCTATTTTTAAATTACTTTTCCACCCTAGGGTGGAACGAAGAGTTTTGGACCCGCTGCTCAGTTCAAATATACATCACTTTCCGAATATGAGAAATGAAAACTATTTTTTAATATTACTCTTGCATTCACAATGTAGCATTGTAAATACATAACTACTGTTCACCGAAACACGAATAATTAACTAAAAACCGTCAAAGATAAGATCTATATAAAGATTATGCATATAGGTACTGTACTGTAACAGATATATTTATGAATTATAAATTCTAAAAGGAACATGATTTCTTATTGAATCTCTAAACTCTAAATTGTATGTATGCAAAATGTTTATAGCAGTTGTAAGAGTAAGTCCTTACAAGTAAGTATGTTTAGATGATAAGTTCAGTTATGAGAGTACGTAAGTTAGGTTTTTACTACGGGAGCGGGATGTTAATTAAAGTGGCCGTCACCGTGTATAACGTTTATTGTACGACTGAATTAAATTACAATTCATAAGTATTGAAGTGACGTAAAATGTCTACTCAACAAAATATGATAAATGTCGAGCGTGCTCGTACATGCTGCCAAAGAAGAGAAAGAAGAAAGGATGCTTAAGGCGGTGACGCCTTGTCTAATTTACGCGCAGCAGTTACGATCACCTCGTTAACAACACTTTCGATGTCCGAATGGCGCTGTTGTGATGTCGTCGTCGGTCTCTCGGCTGATGGCGAATGCCTCTGAAGATTCGCGCTGCAACGATATCTTCTTCTGATTCTTAATGTGCCCCAAATAATGAAGCATATGATGATGACACCGCATATCGAGTAAAGCACGTAGTTGTGCGTGTCATGTGTCGATGTTTTCACATTTAGCGTCTGTTGTTGCTGTTTGACTATGTCTATATTGGTTTTCAGGCCCTGAAGTATTTCTTGGTGGTCTTCAGGAATAAAGTTTAGGGTGTGGTTGAAATCTGTCAACACGTGATTTATGCTCGATTCGCTCATTTTAATCGATTCAGAGTTTATCTTCAAATCGCTGTGGAAGTCGTTACGAGCGTGAATAGTGAAGCTGTCACCTTTGAGCATGCATCCAAGGCCTAGTGCTACAATCCCTGTGCCACGAAGGTGTTGTGTTTGCATTCCACTTGGGCAGAAAATGCGCGTAGTGCATTCTTCGCAACACGAAAAAAACCATGCGCCGCGCCGGTGTAACCGTACCCACTTGTCGGTGCAATCCGATACTTCGACGCGGCATGGCGATAAGCTTCCATTGTTTATAATTTGCGCCTCGCATAATGCTTTGACAACCTTGATATCATAAGTGGGTTGATTGATAGTGCATAGTAATTTAAATTCACTTGAATGAATGCATGTTGATACATCTTTGTTTTCTAGCGGCACTATTAAATCCCTTCTTAAGTTCACTGCAACGTACTCGGTTGTGGGCTTGATACCTTTTGTTCTGTGCCCGGTGACTTGAGGTATAGGTATAATCCGGTTAAGTTCATATTGTTCGTTGTTTATAAGCGGCAGCTTTATTTCGAATATGAGCAGTGCGCTTGTTAGGTGCACGTGCACTCGAGCCAACTTATAAAGTTCACGCGTACAGTCTCGTGTGTGCGTGATGCAAGGTAGTGACAAGTCACTTGAAAGTTGACCGGAAATAATGTTTAATTGATGTTCGAATTGTTCTGGCTTGATGAGATGCGTATCTATTCTTCCGTCTCGAGCATCTGTTACTAGGTCTAGTAACATCTGTTGGATTCGCCGTATATTTGAGATCATCAAATCTATGGCGAGCGCGCTAGCCGTTATGTATAAAGCGTTATCGTGGCTAGCGCGTATGCGTTCTTCACTTTCTGCGAGATGTTTTTCAATTATTAAAAATTGTTTATTCATCACTTCTTCATTCCTTTTCAGAAGATTGTATTCGCTCTCTATGATTGATGTATGGTTTTTGTATAAGTCAAGTAGGTGGTTTTCGTTTGATTGTATAATGTTGATGTCGGATTCATACTTCTTTGCAAATCTCTCATCTAACACACCAAAAAGTGAGTTTGCAAGGTAGCCAACTCCATCGATGAGTCCTCTTTTAGATCGTGTCATTCGACGATATGAGCTGTGTTCTGATAATAGGATGTCGTTATAATGTTGGATCTCGTTTAGTTCATGTTGAAATTGTGAAGATACGGTAAGGAAGGGTGCTTCACTTTTGCATAGCTCTGTTAAATGATTGACATAACGTTGAATGCTTGAAAGACTTCGCCAATATGTTGTGGTGTTGTAATACACAACCATTTTCCATTCATCTTGTATTATCTGCATGTCTGCTATTTTGTCGAAGTAGATGAGTCTGTTAGGAGATAAGCTGGTAATGTTAGCCACTTGTTGAGATGACGGTCCGATGAATATAGTGAAGGTCATTAAAAGTATATGAAAAATGTTGAAAAATACGTTTTTGTAGTTGACCCTTCTTCGATTTCTTTTCGGCCTTTCAGTAGGTTTGTCCTGATGGTCAGCGACGTTTGGCAGCTCGTTGCTAGGTGACTTCGACTCAATTGGAAGACGTGAAAGTTTTGTTACAGGTCGTTTTATGGTGGACGTCTTCGTTTTAACCATGGCTACTCGTACCCGTCCATCCGCCCCAGGGTAAGTTTCAAGGATTCGCCCAAGCAGCCATTTGGCGGGTGGAAGGTTGTCTTCTCTCACGAGCACAATATCACCAATTTCAAGGTTTTTGGTTGGAAAATGCCATTTACTCCGAGGCTGCAATGTTTGTAGATACTCGTTCGACCATTTTTTCCAAAATGTCTTAAAAATGTTTTCAGTTAGTCGCCAACGGGTTGACATGTCCATGTGTTCATCTTCGACTGAAAGTGGTGGTGCCAATGTGGAAGTTCCAATCAAGAAGTGAGCGGGAGTTAAGCATTCAAGGTCATCTATGTTTTCAGTTGGAGCAAGTAATGGCCTTGAATTAAGGCAGGCTTCGATTTGAGCGAGGAGTGTGGAGAACTCCTCGAAGGTAAGTTTCTGCTCCCCCAGCACTCGCTTGAGGTGATTCTTCATGCTTTTGACAGCGGCCTCCCATAGGCCGCCAGCTGATGGCCAGGAAGGCGCGTTGAAATGCCATTCTATCCCTTGCTCGGCCAGTTCTGTTAACAGCTCCTCATTTATGTAATGTTCAAGAGCTTCTTTATGTTGTTTCTGTAGCAGACGTGCGGCACCGACAAAGTTGGTGCCATTGTCGCTGTACATATGTTTGGGCGTCCCTCTGCGTGCGCACAGTCGTTTAAGGGCGTTCAAAAATGCAGCAGTGCTCAGGTCGCTAACCAGCTCCAGGTGGACAGCCTTGGTGCATAGGCATACAAACACTGCGACGTAACCCTTTGAGGTTTTTATTCCTCTGCCCTTGTTGGCCTTCACCTCCACGAACCCGCTGAAATCAACAGCTGTGTGTGTATAAGGTCGAGATGGAGTGACGCGTGGCTGAGGAAGGTCTGCCATAAGTTGATTGTTGTTGGTTTGTTTGAAGCGATGGCACCGTACACATTTGAGTAAATGTTTTTTAACTGCTCTCATGCCGCTGACTATCCAATATCTATTACGTAGATAGGTCAGGGTTAGTCTGGCGCCTCCATGAAGAGTTTTCCCGTGAGCTTGTTCAATCAATAACTCCGTTAACTTGCTGTTATAAGGTAAGATAATAGGATGTTTCTGTGATTGCTGCAAGTGAGCGTTTTCTAGTCGTCCTCCAACTCGTAAAACGTTTTGGCTGTCTAAAGTTGGATTTAAGTTAAGTATGTTGCTAGTTCGTCGCACTAAGTTTTGTTTATGTAGTCGTTCAATCTCGTCGGCAAAATAAACGTTCTGTATTGCCTTTATAATTATATTATGTGCATTCTGCAGTTCACTTGTAGTTAAGTGCGATAATCGCTTGGCAGTTTTGTCAGCTGTAGCGTTGTTTACAAATCGAAGTATCCAACTTAGGATTCGTGTTACACGCGTTATAGAGTTATAACGCTGTAGAAGTTCTTCGACTAATTTGTTCGTTTTTAGTGTCGCGCAGACTTGTTTTGTTTTTCGTTCCTCTTCATTGGTTTCAAATGTTGCTTGAGTGGGGGTGTAGTTGCTCTTCAACCAAGATGGCCCTTCCCACCACAAGGGATGCGAGACGAGCTGTGACGGTGATAGACCTCTGCTGGCACAGTCGACTGGGTTGTCTTCAGATTTTACATGTTTCCAGCATGAAGGTGGCATGTTCTCTGTTATCTTGGCTACCCGATGGGCTACGAACGGTTTCCATCGAGTAGGGTTACCATTTAACCAACCCAACACGACCATCGAGTCTGTCCATCCATGAACTGTTACTGTCTGTGCGTTTATTGACTCTATGGTCTTTTTCATAAGACGCGATAGAAGCATACTGCCACATATTTCCAATTTTGGCAAAGAAATTTTGTTTTTCAAGGGCGCGAGCTTAGTTTTTGCAGCCACTAGCTTGATGACGTATTGACCGTTTTCGTCAATCGACTTGCAGTATATAGCGCACGCGTATCCCCTTTCCGACGCATCGCTGAACCCATGTAGTTCGATCGTCTTGTTTATATCGCCAATCCACCGAGGTATGTTAATGTTGTTAATTTGGGGTAGGTCTTGTCTAAATTTTTTCCACTCCCTTTGAATATCGTCGGGCAAGGCTTCATCCCAAGATGTTGTAGTTTTCCAACTTTGTTGGAATATGAGTTTGGCCTTCATGGTGGCGGGTGATAACCATCCGAGCGGGTCGTATAGTTTTGATACGTCAGATAGTAACATGCGCTTCGTAATGACGTCATCCTCGTTGTTGAGTGCACCTTGTTTATATGTAAAACAATCTGTTGACGGATTCCAGTTAATTCCAAGTGTTTTATTGGTTTCGGCATGCTTGAAGTTTAACATATTTTGGTGGACGAGTTCTTTTGGCAAATTTTCGAGTAAGGTTGAGCTGTTGCTGGACCACTTGCGTAGGTTGAATCCGCCTCCCTTCATCATGTTAATTAGTTGACCTTGAGTAGTTTTTGCAGTTTCAAGGTCGTTGCTCCCGCCGAGGAGGTCATCTACATAAAGCTGATTTTCTAAAATTGGGGCGGCCAAGGGGTATTTATGACCATCGTCCATGATAAGCTGTTTGACGGTGCGCATGGCTAAAAACGACGCGGCCTTGAAGCCGTAAGTGATAGTGCATAGTTGATATTCTGTTATCGGATCGTCTCGTGAGTCACGCCACACTATCTTTTGTAAATGTTGATCTTCGTCGCATATCCATACTTGTCTATAGAATTTTTCTATATCAGCTATGTAAACGAATTGGAAAGCTCGCCACCGTAGGATAATTGTTTGAAGATCTTGTTGTATGTTGGGACCACATTCCATAAGTTCATTGAGGCTGTGGCCCGATGAGGTTTTAGCTGATGCGTTGAAAACTGTGCGGAGCTTTGTTGTTGTTGAATCTGGTCTTAGGACTCCATGATGAGGTAGAAAAAAGCTTGGTTCCTTATAGGTGTCACATTTCTTCATATGATTAAGGTTTCGGTATTCTTTAATAAAGTCCTTGTAGTGTCCAGCGAACTCTTGGTTTTTGTCTAGACGTTTTTCTAGTTGTTTGAATTGAGCCACTGCTTGAGGTTTTGATGAGCCCAAATGTTGCTCGAAATTGGGTTTCATTGGGATTTTGACCTTGTATCGCCCATCTTCCAATCTTTGTGTTGTTTTGCTATATAATGTTTCGCAATAGCTGTTTTCGGGTGATTCAGGCGTCATCTCAGAAATTTCTTCCATTTCCCAAAATCTTGAGAAATCTTCGGTGTTGTTAAGTATGACGTGGCAGTTGAAAGTTTTGACATTGCCCATTAGCACCCATCCAAGTTTGGTTTGTTGGGCGATGGGCGCCTCAGGTGAACCCTTTAATACACCTGTCATTACGATGTCGGCATAGACCCCTGCATCAAGAAGAATGTCGACGGGGCGCGAGATGTTGTAGTCAGGATCCGCTAGGTTAATGTTGTGCAAATGAGGCCAGTGTTGTTTTTCGAATGAGTAGTTTGGAAGATTGTTTAGCATTTTACTCATGACAAGTGCTTCCGTGGTGAAAGTGTAATCACCGAAAAGCGATTCACCTATAAGCTGGACGGTCCCATTGCTTTGGTTAGCAGAAAATCCAATCCCGGATATTGTTGCATTTTGTTTACGGCGTTGAAGGCCAAGGCGTTGAGCAGCTGACTCTGTTATCAAGTTTATCTGAGATCCTTGATCAAGCAGACATCTCAATGTTAGGTACGTTCCATCAGCTGACCTAATTTTTAGTTGAGCGGTAGCAAGTAAAACTTCGTTGAAATCGTTGGCAACGTGGTTTGCGTTGCGCTGTGGTTGCAACCTTGAAGTTGCGGGCGGCGGCGGCGGTGGCGGCGAGTTCAGAGTCATGTTACCGGTTGGGTTCAAAGAAACCGCTCCACGCAACACGTCGTGTAAAGATGTGTGGTGTGCGTTGTTACACACACGACAACGTTTGGTTGACGTGCATTTTTGCCCATTGTGTGAAAACATGCAGTTATCACACAAATTCAATTGCGAAATAGATTTTAGCTTGGCATCCGGCTGCATTTGTTTAAATGTGATGCAATAAGGCAGGAAATGATCGCCTTTGCACAAAGGGCAATTTCTTCCAGTATTGATGTGGTAACTTTTGCCAAAATGTTTTTTAGGTTTATTGTTGTAATGTTGAGAGTCACGCAGAGACGATGCATTGAACTCCCTTGGTGGTTGGTGTGGCTTCATTGTAGGAAGTGGTAGCTGTTTTTTCTTGTTTACAGGTTCTAAGGCCGTATACTTTCGTTGCAGGAACGCCATAAATTCGTCATAAGATGGAAGTTCCCGGGGATGCTGTCTGCTTTCCATATAAGAAGCGTAGGTTTCAGTGTCTAGTTTTCCCGCCAAAATATGAACAAGGATGGGGTCCCACGATTTTGTTTCAATACCTAAGTTGTGTATAGCGTGGATAGTTTCCAAGCTGGTATCATATAGGCGTTTTAGTTCGAACGATGTTTGTTGTTGGATAGACGGCTGATTCATAAAAGCTTGAATTTGTTTCGTAAAAAGCAGCTGTTTGTTGTTGTACCTGAGGGTAAGTATCTCCCAACAGGTATCGTAGTTTTCAGCCGACACCGATAAATGTTGAACTATGCGTTCCGCTTCACCTCTAAGCTTTCCCTTGAGATGCTGCATCTTCTGAATTTTGCTGAGCATAGTGTTGTTGTGAATGGCCTCGCTGTACAGGTCCATGAAAGTTGGCCATTGAGCATAGTTTCCCGTAAAGGTTGGTATCTCAATAGGCGGCAAGGATTGTTGTTGATGAGATGTCGTGTTTAGCTTACGGTTCAAATCTCGTTTGGCGTTTTCGTAGTCAGCTTCATGTTTCGAAAACTCTTGTTCATAATCCAGATTGGTTCCGATCAGCAGGTTGTCCAGTTGCCAATGTGTTTCATCGATGACCTTCCAGCGTGTCTGCAGCGTTTGAAGCTTGTCTACAATTTCCCATTTCTCGTTGAGCGTGGGCAGGTTTAGGTTACGTATCATGCGTGAAAAAGCACGGAAGTTGGTTGTTTGCTGACTCATAAGTTCGTCAGTTTTGGAAAATCCACCTGCATCAGTTTGTTTTCCAGCAGAAATTAGTTTCTGAAATTCAGATCGTAAGGTTTCGTATTTCTTGCTGAGAACGTCGTAGGCATTGGTGGTAAAATAGTCGCCTGACTTATTCTCAAATGTAAGAAGATGTTCGTGGTTGAGTTTGAATTCATCCCACAAAGGTTGAAGAGCATCCAATCGTTTCTGAGCATACTCCGACGTCTTGCGTGAGGCAGGGTCCTTCTTGTAATTGACGAATATTTTTTCAATTCCCTCAGCAATCGTCTGTTGGCGTTTCAGGATACCTTCCATGTTGGTAGTTGTTTGTTTCAGGTGGTGACTGTGGTGCAATCAACGTGACAGAGGCTCATCCACGATATGTGCGTCCTCGTCTCAATTTGCCTGGTGAGACCCGCTTCTGGGAGGCCAGACAAACCGATTCGCTATCGCAGGTAAGTCACTAATCACGCAATCACACTTCACTGGTTGGAGATCACAGATCACACACAATCCGGCTCGAAGAAATGTAAGAGTAAGTCCTTACAAGTAAGTATGTTTAGATGATAAGTTCAGTTATGAGAGTACGTAAGTTAGGTTTTTACTACGGGAGCGGGATGTTAATTAAAGTGGCCGTCACCGTGTATAACGTTTATTGTACGACTGAATTAAATTACAATTCATAAGTATTGAAGTGACGTAAAATGTCTACTCAACAAAATATGATAAATGTCGAGCGTGCTCGTACAGCAGTCGTATTAAATCTGAAGCAGAGCTATTTGCACCTTCAAACCGGTCTTAATTAGATTCAATAGTTTAGTTTCCTACAAATTGGATAATGTAAAAGCCCTCGAACACTCCACAGACTCTAAGAAACAAATACGGCTTGCAACTGGACAGAAAGAGCACGGCGAGGTGTTCGAACTCGGAGGAGTGGAGCGACGAGTGGATCGAGTGTATGGCGCGCGTCAACACCGACCCGCAGAACCACCAGGCCGGCACGGCGGCCATCGGGCGGGTGCTCGACCCGCAGCTGAGGGTGTACAACGTGAGAGGTACGCTCTAACTACAGGGACGAGTGGAGCCACCGGTGGGTCGAGTGTATGGCGCGCGTCAACACCGACCCGCAGAACCACCAGGCCGGCACGGCGGCCATCGGGCGGGTGCTCGACCCGCAGCTGAGGGTGTACAACGTGAGAGGTACGCTCTAACTACAGTGACGAGTGGAGCCACCGGTGGGTCGAGTGCATGGCGCGCGTCATCACCGACCCGCAGAACCACCAGGCCGGCACGGCGGCCATCGGGCGGGTGCTCGACCCGCAGCTGAGGGTGTACAACGTGAGAGGTACGCTCTAACTACAGGGACGATGGAGCCACCGGTGGGTCGAGTGCATGGCGCGCGTCAACACCGACCCGCAGAACCACCAGGCCGGCACGGCGGCCATCGGGCGGGTGCTCGACCCGCAGCTGAGGGTGTACAACGTGAGAGGTACGCTCTAACTACAGGGACGAGTGGAGCCACCGGTGGGTCGAGTGCATGGCGCGCGTCATCACCGACCCGCAGAACCACCAGGCCGGAACGGCGGCCATCGGGCGGGTGCTCGACCCGCAGCTGAGGGTGTACAACGTGAGAGGTACGCTCTAACTACAGGGACGATGGAGCCACCGGTGGGTCGAGTGCATGGCGCGCGTCAACACCGACCCGCAGTACCACCAGGCCGGCACGGCGGCCATCGGGCGGGTGCTCGACCCGCAGCTGAGGGTGTACAACGTGAGAGGTACGCTCTAACTACAGGGACGAGTGGAGCCACCGGTGGGTCGAGTGCATGGCGCGCGTCAACACCGACCCGCAGAACCACCAGGCCGGCACGGCGGCCATCGGGCGGGTGCTCGGCCCGCAGCTGAGGGTGTACAACGTGAGAGGTACGCTCTAACTACAGGGACGATGGAGCCACCGGTGGGTCGAGTGCATGGCGCGCGTCAACATCGACCCGCAGTACCACCAGGCCGGCACGGCGGCCATCGGGCGGGTGCTCGACCCGCAGCTGAGGGTGTACAACGTGAGAGGTACGCTCTAACTACAGGGACGAGTGGAGCCACCGGTGGGTCGAGTGCATGGCGCGCGTCAACACCGACCCGCAGAACCACCAGGCCGGCACGGCGGCCATCGGGCGGGTGCTCGACCCGCAGCTGAGGGTGTACAACGTGAGAGGTACGCTCTAACTACAGGGACGATGGAGCCACCGGTGGGTCGAGTGCATGGCGCGCGTCAACACCGACCCGCAGAACCACCAGGCCGGCACGGCGGCCATCGGGCGGGTGCTCGACCCGCAGCTGAGGGTGTACAACGTGAGAGGTACGCTCTAACTACAGGGACGAGTGGAGCCACCGGTGGGTCGAGTGCATGGCGCGCGTCATCACCGACCCGCAGAACCACCAGGCCGGAACGGCGGCCATCGGGCGGGTGCTCGACCCGCAGCTGAGGGTGTACAACGTGAGAGGTACGCTCTAACTACAGGGACGATGGAGCCACCGGTGGGTCGAGTGCATGGCGCGCGTCAACACCGACCCGCAGTACCACCAGGCCGGCACGGCGGCCATCGGGCGGGTGCTCGACCCGCAGCTGAGGGTGTACAACGTGAGAGGTACGCTCTAACTACAGGGACGAGTGGAGCCACCGGTGGGTCGAGTGCATGGCGCGCGTCAACACCGACCCGCAGAACCACCAGGCCGGCACGGCGGCCATCGGGCGGGTGCTCGGCCCGCAGCTGAGGGTGTACAACGTGAGAGGTACGCTCTAACTACAGGGACGATGGAGCCACCGGTGGGTCGAGTGCATGGCGCGCGTCAACATCGACCCGCAGTACCACCAGGCCGGCACGGCGGCCATCGGGCGGGTGCTCGACCCGCAGCTGAGGGTGTACAACGTGAGAGGTACGCTCTAACTACAGGGACGAGTGGAGCCACCGGTGGGTCGAGTGCATGGCGCGCGTCAACACCGACCCGCAGAACCACCAGGCCGGCACGGCGGCCATCGGGCGGGTGCTCGACCCGCAGCTGAGGGTGTACAACGTGAGAGGTACGCTCTAACTACGATGTAGGGACGAGTGGAGCCCGAGTGCATGGCGCGCAGTCAGTTTAAATATTAACCAAATCTAATAGAAGTCATTCAAAAATGTGACAAACAAATGAATGACAAGCATTTTCAATTTGGCAGTATCATGCGCTATCAAACGGATAAAGCACTATCCAGGCATTGAAAAATCAGCCCTTAATCACAAATCACAACACAGTGTTCAAATTAGAAAAGACCCATTTGAGATAGCAAGTCTTGATTGCAGGTTTGAGGGTGATCGACGCCGCGGCTGCACCTACGGTGGTGACGGGGAACCCCCAGGGGTCCATCATGATGATCGCCGAGAGGGGGGCCGCCTTCATTAAAGATTACTGGAAATTCATACTATAGTTGTTCCATTTCACGAAGTCCGTTCGGCTATAAATGTTGTTATTGTTATATGCTACGGCTCCACCTGCGTCTTAACGCCTAGCTAAAAGCGTTAATCTAGGCGTTACGTAGATGTGGCCAAGACTTTAACGTGTATTTACAAACGACAGTACTAAATTTACTTAACGCCTTAGCTAAAGCGTATAGACTGAGCGGTCACGGGATTTTTGGTAACGATCAAGAAAAAGGATAGATTCATTTTCATGGGTTGTAGAGTGGTGGTGGTGGTGATAATAAACTTTAACTGAACGTTTTGTTGGCTTTTCTAGTGTTAAAATTGATGAGAATGTAATAATGAATGACAAAAAATCGATTTTATACTGTTTCGAAATCCAAGCTGTGTGAATGTACAATTTTGGGCGCGCGTTGATAGTGTATGATTATTTTAAACGTTTAAAATATTGACGCAGAAGTAGTTTTGAGGCAGAAAAAAAAGGAATTGGCCGTAAGAGCACATTGAATATCTCACTCCATACAAAAAAAAACATATAGTATTTTTTTCCGACCCAACTATTCATTTTAGACAAAAATGACTATTTTTCATTAGAATAAAGAGCTCTATCGATTAGTATTTTTTTAAAATACAATTTGACGAAAAAAATATTTTGTTGCAACTTGCGCGCGTCATATCTCTGAAATGCAACCACTGAGAGCCGGCAGACCACATCATTTCAGCTACGGAGACGCCACACTTTGAATAGGTACTAAAACTGACCATTTCTCTGATCGTTTTTTTTTCGTAACAATGATGCCTCTTGTAAGCGCTATAACTCGAAGTTGCAACCACTGAGAGCAGGCAAACCGACATCATTCACATTAGGGGACCCCTCTACAACCCATGAAAATGAATCTAACCTTTTCCTTGATCGTTACCAAAAATCCCGTGACCGCTTAGACTAGTAGTTGGACATTACCACTGCGTTAACGCAGGTGGAGCAGTAGCATTAGGCGTGCACATGCATATTATTTAAGTGTCGGTAAATACGAGCGTGCAGACGCACACCTAAAACAATGTGTATGTGCTGCACGCCTAGCAACATTCATAAACCGAACCGCATTCTTGAGATAAAACAACCTATACTATAAGTACTGATAATTAAAACTCATGCCAATATTTATCTCAAAGAATAGACCAGTAAATTAACGTTATTATAATAGTACATTAGCTTAGGTTGCTCATTGCACACAAGGCTGTGGGTTGCAGCCCGAGCCGCAGGCGAGGGCGTAACTCAGCCTAGTGTGCAATAAGCAAGAGCTCACGAGTTTCATAAGACGTTTTTCAACACATTTGCGAGGAAAAAACTAAGTAATAACAAAGCAACAAATATGGCAAAAACAAAATATGATAATTATGGGAAAAGGCGCGCATGTTTTTTTCGTTTTTTTTTTCACAGGCAAGAATTTTTTGCGAACAAAGGGGTGAGGAGCATACAGCCTTCTACTAATATTTCAAAATTATAATTTTAAGTGACAAAATGCAAATATTTTAATAGTTTATAACAAAATATTGTGAATTACGAATAATTTGATAATAATTATATATTTATTTGACTTAATTAAGGACTTTGGATTTATTTATTCCAAAAATGTATATGAATTTTCAGCAGCATAAAACCTCTTTGTTGTCAAAAAAAAATAACTGTATTACCCGGCTAAATTGGGAATGCTCTGTTTACTCGCATAGAACTTGCAGTAAGGTACTAATTTAACTTTGTAGGGTTAATTCTATTACGAACTAGTGTTTTATATATTATTGCACGCGTTTGTTATAGCTCGGTTTATGGCCCTATAAGCGATGTATTAGGGCTCACTTTACGAGCAAGTGTGTTGAAAAATATAATATTGGATAAATTCCAACATTTTAACTTAAAACTCTGAATAGAATTGTAATTTATTGGTTAAGGCGCTGTGGTAGTGTAACTAGCGCCGCCACTACATTTACTTTTATTACTCGTAAACCAAGTCAATATTTTAAAAAGCTCATGTAATAATCTCTTAAATTCGTAATCGTCTTAAACTCGTAATATTTTTTGAATAACTCTTCAACAGTTATCATTTATTCTGTAAGTTTTAAAATCCGTAATTGCCGGCCACTTTGAGCTAAAATGGATTTTATTACATGAGCTAATTAAGGGCTTAATTATTACATGAGCTTTTTTTTTTAAATATTTACTTGGCTTCCGAGTAATAAAAATAAATGTAGTGGCGGCGCTAGTTTCACTACCACAGCGCCTTAATATGCATTTAAAAGTGCTTTATGTTATACACATTCCAAAATAATATATTTATTCAAATGTTGGTTTTTTCTGTTTGATGTTAAATAATGTAACCAATTTACACCATGTATAAAGCAACGCACTTTGTGGCAACACTGTGTAATAAGTATACAATAAAATGTGCCAAAAATGAGCTAGTTTCATTAGAACTGATTGACGTGAAGCGTCACCATGGTGACCTAATTAACAATCTAATTTTAGCAAATAATAACATCGTCAGATTGAGTTATCACGTCACGTCACACACCTTTAATTAACAAAGGCAAAGAATGCTTTAAAAATATTTTTTTATCCCTAATGGGATAAAAAAAAGTCCGTGAACTAAGGGTAAATAAATTCCTTACTTTGTTGATATTTCTAAATAAGTTGATGAAGTGACTTCATACAAGTGCTTTAAGGTAGGTTTCAATGTATGTATGACTCTGAAAACAAGTATTGCTTTTTACACAAAATAAAGAGGTCCAATAAATAAATAATATGGTCGAAATATATCTAAAAAGCAAGAAATAATATTCGAATCATTCGTTAGGTACACATATCAATATTAATAAAACACGTCTATTGAAGTCGGGTGGGGCTAGAGGACAACTTCATTTTTTTTCTAAAAGCCCCACCCGACTTTATTAACAGCCATAACACGGTAGGTTTTGCTGTCAGATTAACCACAGTCACGGTGTTATACTCCGTCGCAGTACCACGACGCCAAACAAGTGCAAATCCTGTTTAAAATAAATGTTCATGAATTGTTTGTAATTTGTACGCCAGTAAAAAATTGTACATTACGTATTTTAGTCTAAACAAAGGGTCGGTGTGGTACTGCCAGGGAGTATGTTCTGCCGCAGTACCACTCGTTATTCTCACGAAACAGAAACAGTTTGCATGTTTTTTTGGCTGAAAAAAATGTACATTAATTATACGTTCTAGTATCATACAAGAAAATGGCCAAGTGCGAGTCAAATTCGAGCTACTAAAACCCATTTTACCCTTTAAGGGGTTGAAACATAGCCACTATTGGACTGGACTGAAGTCTAGTCCAGAACGTTGCATCGCAGACCATGGTTTGGTTTGTTTTGGATTATCATAAACCTACCAAAATCTAAATCACTTTACATTTTATACTATTTGACTTTGAGGAGTTCCTTTGTGTATCTTCGAAGTTCAAAGTCCAATACCGATGAAATTAAAATGTGACCATTCTTGAAGTATAACCCTTTCAGACAAAAAAGAATCATCTACAGCTTGACCATAAAGAGTTGACAAAAATTGAGGGCGCCACTTTATATGTAAACACGTCAATAATTTGGCAACACTGACTATATTTAGTACTGAGAAATTTTAGTTCCATTTTATTTAATTTCATCTCTTTATGGCCAAACTGTAAATCGGTTTATAAACAAAGATGTTATGTCCGAAATGCCGTAAAAACTCGTGCGATGGCAAGCTAAATAATTGATATTTTTCAGTATTATGAAAAAACTACTAGCCAAATCTCTGTATTTTTTTATGGGACCACACACGAACTATGTTCTTTGAGATGAAAAAAGAATTGTATAATCGGAACTGACGAAGTTATGTTAAAACATACTTGCATAAAAAATAAAAAAACCGTCGACTTGAAAACTTCCTTTTTTTGAAGTCGGTTAATAAAATTTCTAAGAGCGTCCACTGCGTTAAGCGGGACCCCGCCGCGGGTACGCGGCGCGGCATTATAGATTGCTGGTTTTCTGACGGACAGATGCTTGCAGTGCATGAGTAAGCTCTAATCTATATCGTCTTACTTTTGAAAGAAAACCATGTTTGATCAAAGAAGAGAATCAGCAGATACAGCTACTGTATTCTAATTATCTCTTTTATTTAAAAAAAACTTATTTCTATTCTAATCCATAAAAAACATTCCTCTTTTTTTCATTATTTCATAGAGGCAAGTGTAGACTAGCCCTTTATTTATGCCCAGAGAGGTAAAAGTATGTACAGTAAGCAGCACATGATGTTATACAAAACTGACAAAAATCTGTTATTTATTTTGAACCTTAATAGCTTTGCATTTAAGTATAAAATTGATTGAATATCATTCCCCTGTCGTGGAAGCCCAGCGGGCCGTTCACTGTACGTAGGGATTTTTTAAAAACAAATATTTAGTTAAAAATTGTAATAAATACATACAATGATTACATGACTACTGTAATAAACTAACACATTGCAGGCACATATAAAAGTACATATTATACAAATTATTTATTCATTTTCGGTCAACAATAAGAAAGATTCAAGGAGATGTTTTCTTGGTCATTTTAATTGTTATTAGAATTAACAAAATGATGATATTCTATTTAGATTTACCGAAAATAAATAAATATGGAAGAATTTCATATTACAATACACAAAACCTATTGTCTTCAAACTTAATACATCATTTTCTAAAACTTGATTTAATACATATTCTACCAATTTAAGGAATGATTAATAATACTACTTAACTGAATATTTCTTGAGTACCTAATCAAATGTTTCAAGAAATTTAGGTCAAACTTATAGATAAAAGGAATTTTGTTTGTCAAATACATCATGCCATTGAAATGCAAAAATTTAAAAACTATGTTTATAAGTTAGCACCTCCTATGTTCTGATATTGTTATGAATTCCATGAAGAATGAACTTAAAACTAATTTAGTTATCCTTATAAATTCAATTATTTGTTTGGCAGATATATGTATACCTATCTTATTCAGTATAGATGTGTTACTGAGCAGGCCACAAAAAGTAAGTCAAATTATCATATTTATTTATTATTTTCTTGTTTTTGACCCCTTGTCTAACATAACTTTATAGCATATATCAAGGGCGTCGCCAGCCCATGGCCCAGGGGGGGGGGGGATATTCAAGTTTTGAGATGGGGCAGGATTTATCGGAAAAGCCTTAAGACTTTGTTTTTTTTGCAGTTGGCTACATTTTTTAACCTTTAGGGGGGGGGGTAGCTGCCCCCCCTGCCCACTCCTGGCGACGCCCTTGGCATATATCCCATAACTTGATTTCATCTTACATAACTAAGTACAATTTCAGAAAATGAGATGCAGCCTGCTATAGTATTTACCAAAACATTTAACGCTTACTGCTCATCCTTGTCCTTGGCACCATGCTTCAGGATACGAGTGAACTCCACATAGTCAAAGATCCCGTTACGAATGGGTGCCTCACGCAACATTTCGTCCACATCATCATCAGTGAACCGGTCACCCATGGTCGTCAAGAGTTCCCGAAGACGATCCTCAGCAATCACACCCATATTCTCTTCATCGAAACATCTGTACAAAAATTCTTAAATTTCAATATCCATCCACATCCAACATAATATTTTGAAATGAATGTAATGTAAAAGTTTACATTTCTTTGTTACATTTTACCAATATTGGCGAATTTGAGGTGTAGAGACATGGTAGAGACAGAGGGGACCTTTGAGGACAAAATACCACTACTACAGTATTAATCCCAAAATTAAAACATAGTGGACTCTGCCAAATACTCAAAGGCTTCTTAGCTGAAATCTTTGGTTGAGATCTCCTTAACTTTAAGAAAGCTGTCTGTTTCATAGATTTCTGTCAAATCTGGCAGCATTTTTTAATTTAAGATGGCCTTTACTTTAAGAATTGTTTGCATATTTGGCCAAATCATTTTTTATTATCTGATTGTAATAGTTATTCATTAAATGCGAGGCGGCCGCATGAGGCTGGACAACAATGGAAAATCTATTGTCTCATTTTGTCTGGCTTGACGGGTCAAATATATAAATTACATCCACTAGAGGAGCAGAACAAACATATTACAAATATTTTCTTGTGTCAAAACAAAATGCATATCTCACCCAAAGGCATTCTTGATGACATCTTCAGGGTCTGTGCCCTGGAGTCGTTCACCAAATAATGTCAAAAACATGGTGAAGTTGATGGGGCCAGGAGCTTCATTCATCATGCCTTCCAAATAGTCCTCAGTTGGATTCTTACCTGCAAACAGTTGTTACCCAAATAATTCATTATGTTACTGACTAGAAAGACAGTTGCTGATAGTCATGGTCACATTTGGTATGAAAATTCATATAATTTCTTTATTTGTTATGTACAAGTACTATGAGAAATGATAAAATGGAAACAAACCAAGTGATGCGAGCATATCATGAAGGTCATCCTTGTCCACAAATCCATCGCGGTTCTGGTCAATCATGTTGAAGGCTTCTTTGAACTCCGCGATCTGTGCTTGATCAAACATAGCAAATACATTGGAAGTAGCTCGCTGAGCACGCTTTTTGTTGGTGCCGCGGCGGCCAGCTGTCTTACGGGACGACATGATGGTTCTGAAATATATCGGAACTGTTTATCCCTTGTCTCTGACAGACTTTAACTGTTGAACAAAGGCTAACTAGCAGAGTGAACGCGCGATGACTAAGCCGAAGTTTAAAAATAAATAATTCTTGTAACGATAAACGACTAATGGTCAGACGTTTTCGCTAACGTGACTCATCAGCTGAGAGTGTGATGTGAATGTGAACTAAAGCGCTTGCTTTCCGTTTTTCGACGTTAGCAAAGTAGGGCAGGGCACCTCGTTTGATGTCACAATCGAGAATTTCCATATAAGGTTGCATATTTGAATAGTGCACACATGACGTTAAATCGTATTATCTAGCAACAACTTACAAGCAAATTATACTTACAATGTTATAGTACTTCAAAATCAAGTAAATAAACGCAAAAATGACGCTTTCACAGCCAAAATAATATTTTTACGAATTATCCGAAACAGACCTGACGTCAACAAATATACCTATGCAATCTAGGAGTATGTGTTCTGTGTATGCAATGCACGTCAAACAAATGTCAACAGAGGCGCGTTCCAAACCTAAGGCGCGTTCCAAACGCAACCGTTGCGTTCAACGTTCGAGCGCCAGTTGTTTGATTGTGAAATGTTTGGAACGCCGTTAGAGCGTTCGGTTGTGGTTAGGTTGCACTCGGAGTGTAGGTTTGGAACGCGCCTCAGAACGCTCTAACGGCGTTCCAAACATTAGAGCGTGACGTTCGGTTGACACAACAGGGGCCTTACTATAAGCTCTTATAGCAGGACTTATATTGAACGGCATTACTTTTTCGTACTATGACCTCAACGGTTAGTATGAAAGCTGGCCTTAAACAGTCCTGTTTAAGGCCTGCTTTTGAACTGAACGGTTTATTATTTGCTGATGGTAAGCCCCCAGGGTTGCGTTCAGAACGTTCGAGCGCCGGTTGTTTGATTGTTTTTTAACTCGCTCTAAGGTTTGGAACGACCAAGAACTTTAAATGTCAATGTCAATACAAAGTCTTCGTTTTCCATTTGGAATACGAATAATTTAAACTTTTCTTTATTCTAAATCAAATAAAATCCGTTTTTTTGAGAATCTACCATGATTATTTTAAGAATTAAACTCAAAAACATCAAAATACAAAATAATAAATTGTAATTTGACTCAATAATAACTACATATATTGAAAAAAATATTACTTTACACAACAGGTGATTATATTCTCAACATTAATAACGCAAAACAAAAATTATTGAATATTGAATATTATGAAATATTTAGAGTTGAAATTTAATGACCTCTTAGAGTGCTCATAATTGGGTCCGTCACCCTATATCATATACTCACTGCAATCATGCAAGAAGCGAGGACAATGCCGGCCAGCCAACCACTCTTGCCCTCTAAGTACCAAGTCAGCTCATCCACACAGCCGTGAAAGTATGCGTTTCCTGTCACAGAGTCTCTGCATTCAGCTGGGAAGGGTTTGTTTAGCTGAAGGTAGTCCATGGGTCCTTCTGCGCCACAGCAGGCGATCTGAAATAAAGTATCTAAATAAGAAGAAATGCTTTTAATTAACCCAGGGTTGCGTTCAGAACCAGAGCATTGGGTTGCGTTCAGAACGTTTGAGCGTCGGTTGTTTGGTTGTTTTTTAACTCGCTCTAAGGTTTGGAACGACCAAGAACTTTAAATGTCAATACAAATTCTTCATTTTCCATTTGGAATACGAATAATTTAAACTTTTCTTTATACTTTAGTATTTGATTTTGATTTATCAAATAAAATCCGTTTTTTGAGGATCTACCATGATTATTTTAAAAAATAGACATAAAAACATCAAAAATACAAAATAATGTCAAATGACATTGACATTTTTTCTATAGACAAACGTCAGAGCGTTTTACAACCATCATTTTCGATGGTTGTTTGGTTGCTACGCTCTGGGGGCTTACCATCAGCAAATAAGAAACCATTCAGTTCAAAAGCAGGCCGTAAAAAAGACTGCTTAAGGCCTGCTTTCATACTAACCGTTGAGATCATGGTACGAAAAAGTAAGGCCGTTCAATATAAGTCCTGCTATAAGAGCTCATAGTAAGGCCCCTGACGTTTGGAACGGGCCGGTTGTGTCAACCGAACGTCACGCTCAAATGTTTGGAACGCCGTTAGAGCGTTCGGTTGTGGTTAGGTTGCACTCGGAGTGTAGGTTTGGAACGCGCCTCCGTTAGAGCGTTCGGTTGTGGTTAGGTTGCACTCGGAGTGTAGGTTTGGAACGCGCCTTAGTAGGTTCCGTGCACAGAAAAAAAACAGTTGATGGTATTTGACGTTCTACTTGACAGTGACAGGTCAGTTTTTGACACTTCACTTGTCATATAAAAAACTGACTGATGGCCTATGGCCTTGACGAAATTTACGAAAATGTAGATAATGACGAAAATATTGGTTTTTGTCATTATTGAATAGCATTTCAATTGCTTCACAGTCTAAATTAATCTAGTTCTACATCGTTAAGGTAAATTCGATTTCAGAAAATGTTACTCTAAAACAAACAAATGGTTCTGTAACTTTTTGTTTTGTCCCTTCGATAGATGTTATGTCGAGCCAAATCACGGTCAGTCAGCGTGGTTCGCTTCATATCCACATCTTTAAGCGTTCACGCTAGCCATTACGAAGTGCTGGGAATCACCCCAAAAGCCACACAGAATGATATTAAATCAGCCTACTACAAACTGTCCAAAATTCACCATCCGGACAAATCCAGCGTATGTAATCCTTATATAATTCTTTGATTATAAACAAAAACACTGTGGTCTCATAATACTATACAATAAACTAGAACCCGCATATGGCCCTAATGGTGAGGCAAGTTATACTTGTATGAAACTATTTCTGAGTAGTATTGACGTTTTGGTCCTCCTAAATCCTGCATGCAGGTGGTTTTCTTTTGTGGATAAACAAACAGTAGTTCTTTATGACTTGCCTACCTCAAAAAGTTTTATAAATCTTACAGCAAAGAGCAGGTGCAGGGGTTTTGGACATAATGTTTAACTATTCAATTCAATTCTATTCTCACTGTATCTATCATCTTCCAAGTTAAGGAAAATGATTGCACCTCCACTTTTCATGAAATCCTTGCAGGAGTGCCACAAGGTTTGGTACTTGGACCAATTTTATACACTATCTTCACATCAGACCCACCTGAAACTCCGGGAACAACTGTGGCTACATTTGCAGATGATACTGCCATCTTAGCAACCAGCACAAGTAGTGAGGAAGCCTCTAAGCTCCTACAAAAAAGTCTCAACAATGTCGACCAATGGCTAAGAAAATGGAAAATCAAGGCAAGCCCATCAAAGTCAATCCACATAACATTCACACTTCGAAAAGATAACTGCCCTGAAGTGAGACTGGGTTGCAACCCTCTACCAACCAGTGAATCAGTCAAATACCTGGGTATTCATTTAGATCGTCGTCTTACCTGGGCCAAGCACATTCAAACAAAAAGAGACGAAATAAACCTCAAGTACCGAGGAATGTACTGGTTGCTCGGAAGAAACTCACAGTTGTCTGTGGACAATAAGTTACTCCTGTATAATGCCATCCTCAAACCCATATGGACCTATGGACTTCAATTGTGGGGTTCGGCTAGTGATTCCAATGTCAACAAAATTCAGAGAGCACAGAATTATATCCTAAAACAGATCTCAAATGCTCCTTGGTTTATTCGCAACTCAGAAGTTCACCAACATCTCCATATCAACACTGTCAGGGATGAAATCTCAAGGATATTTGACAAATTCAAAAATAGGCTAGACAACCACCCAAATGAACTACCGAAACAGCTGACATTGCCGGATTGTATGAGACGCCTGAAAAGGCGCAAACTACCAGATATGTAAAACTCGGCTAAGACTAATTCAAGAATGAGTGGGCTCTCGATGGAGCGCCTTGCTCATAGTCCAGGAGACTGATTGCATGATACAATTTATAAAAAAAAAAACTCACTGTATGCGGGTTCTGATTTGCTATATATTCCGAGACTGTGGTTACAAATAGCCTCTGATTTTTCTTGGATGTATTGTTTCAGCTTTTATGATTCAACTAATTATAGTAACCCATTGATTAATTATAAATATTTTTTGTATTGTGTCCAGGATGAAACTTCAGCAAAAAAGTTTAGAGCACTTACAGAAGCCTATGAAGTCTTAGGAAATATTAAATTAAAGAAAATGTATGATAAAGGTATATATCATAGGTATAATTTAATCAGTTTCTTTCAACAGTATGATTTTCTGACTTCGTATTATCACAGAATACTATATGCTAACTTTGGTTATTTTTAAAAAAATACCATAAATTCTCTGGTTCTTAACTACTTTTTATGATATTTTGTCAAGCACAGGAAAATGAGACACAATAAGTTTTCCATTGTTGTGTGGCTTCAAATTAAGAAGTTGTTATTCCATTTCACAGGCCTTATGGTAGGTCGTGAAAATACATCAAGAATGGAGTACAGACCCGAACCAGAGCCAACTGATCCGACACTGAAGTTCTACAAATCCAGATTGCAGCGTCATGTTGTACCCACTATGGATGGAAAAACACCTATTTATAATTTTGATGCCTGGTATATTATACTTTTGCTTCTTGAAGTAATATTAGTATTGAGATTAGTTACAGTTTGACTACCAAGTTTTTTCCTTTTAAAAATAGACATCTTTTGCCCAATGTTGTAAAAAAATAATTTGTCTTTTTATATTTTTAGGTCTAAAAGTCACTATGGTGACATATTCCAGCAAAAACAACAGGATAAAATAAATTTAAAAAAGCAGCAAGCAAAGCAAGTAGATTATAAGTCTGCAGCCAGACAGGAAGCACTTATGTACATCATTTTTGCAATAGGAAGTTTGTTCATAGTACTTGTTGCACATGGAACAGAAGATTTTGATAATATTGATAGAAGTAATAAAAAAAATGATAAAAAATAATGTCAACTTTCAATCAAATTACACACCTAATTTTTAATTTATTGAAATTTAAATATGTTTATGTATAAAATGTACATAGCTTATTTAAAATACCTCATCACTAGCGTAGTAAAATTGTGATACTAAAAGAAATAAAGAAGATTATAGTCATTTACTTGTGTTTATTTTCATTGTATAGGTAGGTACAATTATTACTTTACTTACAATCTGAAATATTGTATTATGCTGATTTTAAAGGAGGATTTTGAATAAGAGATCAAAGACTTGGATAAGTATTGTATGTAACATACAATACTTACATTATTATTAGTATGGCTCCTAACTATTTAAGGCTCAAGTTATTCTATAACGGCTAGAATTAATAATCAATCCAAAGGAAAAGGGATAACTTGGTGATTGCATAAAGCCAATCGTATTCATTTGACAGTTCATATTGTATCATAATGTATGTCATCCCATACAAATTGCAGCCGATGGAATACGTTATGAATTGTCAAATGAATACGATTACCATACACAATTCCACCCCAGCGGGTCTACCGGCTAAAAATAATGAAGTTAATGTTAACTGTAATTTGACAGATGGATATGATACATTGCTTCTTTTTTTTGGTAAGTTTTTATTTGTGTCAAAACGAAGTAGCAATGTATCACATACATCTGTCAAATTAAAGTTAACATTAACTTCATTGTTTTTAGGTACATTTAACATCTGTAAGCAGAAACAGTTTACGTTATATCATATCACTATGGTTTACTCTGATTTTCACATTCTGAACTTGGTAATACCAAATACATGATAGTTGAGGACATTTATTTAGATTTATGGCCCATCCTCCTTACCACCTATAAGGAAGGCCTGTGCCTCAGCAGTGGGGACATCAAAAATGGCTGATGGACATTTAGATTTCAGAGCTGCATTAAACATGTTTTGTAGTATAATGTGGTACAGCTCTTATAATAATTTATATACATGTTTCTAAAATTAAACATTATAATTTCTTACATTTTCTTAGTTATCATCACATCATTTCTTCTAAATAAGCACCAACACGAATCGGACTGTTTAGAAATCTTCCCTCAAGATGATGCAAGATGTTAAATAAAATCCTTAAAGTAATATTGAATTGACATTAAATTATACTAAACATTAAATTACTTGTTGGTACATAATTGTATAAAAAAATAGAAAAACCGAATTATTAACATTATACATAACTATCAACCTAATGATTGAATTCCAATATCTGCAACAAGCACATTGACACTTACTTCACATTAAAAGTTACCAAGTGTCAGTGTTTCAAGTCAAGTGTATTTAGCATCCTAAAACTATCTTAACAATAAGAGCTCATCAATGTATAATTCAATCAAATTGGATGCTAAATTCTACACTGAATTCCTTGTAGGTACATACATACTATTATTTATTCTGTGGTAAAACTAGCTATGTTTATAGCATTTCCTTTTGGCCAAAAGTATTGATGTTATTTGTAAAATTATGAAACAATCATTAGTCTTTTACATATATAACACATATAGATTTTCTATTAAAAAAGATGCAGAACTTTTGGGGTTTTACATATTATCTCACATTGTTTTATTTGATCCAGTGGTTTTAGATAAAGTTAATAATTTGAACACCTTTAAACTGGCCATCATAAGAGTTTAGTTCTGTACATATTTTTTGCATTGAATATTGTAGTTGGTTCATAGTTGATTTTCATTGTGTGGTCGAGCACTCACTGCAAAGTGGTTGTCTGCCATCAATTGCCATGTATAAGAAATTCACTTGCCGTGCCCTATTGGATGTCTATCCAAATGTATGTGTTCATTGAAAAATATGGGGTCATGCTAGGGCGGCAAGCTTCAACAATGTGAATTTGTAAAACCATCAAAAATCAAGCTTTTAGTAATTTTAAATACCTGAACACATCACAATACTCATTCAGAAGTGATTTCCATACATGCCAGGCATTGGCATGTTAAGAGGGCCAACTGGGTATGGCATACTCGGCATACTTGGGACACCTGATGGTCCATAGCTGGGATACGGTAGATAAGGTTTTGAGTATCCATTTCCATATGAAGATTGATTGTTTCTGATTAATTCACTCATTTTTTCTGCTTTGAACTTTCTAAGGTGCATCTTTGTGCGTATCGGCTCAAAGTCTTCTAGAAATTTCTCAACATCTATTTTCCCACTGAGGAAGTCTTGGGCTATGGTCTCCGACTGTTCTTCAGTTTCAGCAGCTGAAGTCTGCAGCAACGCTACTGTTGTGTCTGCTGATATGCCAACAGACTTTGATTCTGAAAGTTATTAACTTTACAGTAGTGTAAGTAATCAAAATAATTTATACTATTAGCAAAGATAATGGATTGGAACAATTTGGCTTAATTTTATAGTAAAGAAAACAATTTATATGAACTATTTTGGTTTAATTCAACAGTTAAATATCACAAATAGAGCAGGGATGGCGAACCTATGGCATGCAACACAATATTTTGGACACATCACTGATCACAAAATTAATTATGCTACGATTTGATGGCAATGGCACGTCTATGACCTCATTATACACTAACATTTAGAAAAATGGCATGTTTCATGTTGATACATAAAGATTCGCTATCCCGGCAATAGAGCTTTTATAAAGTAGCAAATACCACTCACTGTACTCTTCCAATAGTTCCTGAATATGTGAACTCAGTTGTTCCCCAGCTTCAGATTTTTCTAACACTTGCTGTTTCAGTTTCTCCAATTCTGGTTCCTTAGTTAAGTTGAACTCTGCTAGAGATCTATTGCTAGCTATAATCATCTCCTTTTCCACCTCCCATTCTTTGACCTAATTATAAATAGTAGGTATACATAAAAGTGAATCGAGCTTCAGCGCTTGTTTCTAAAAAAATCTTAACTTTAAAAAACTGTATGTAATAATAATCGCCTTTTTGTCTTCACGTAAACAATGTAATGTATTGTATTACACGAGATTGGCTATAATGTTCAATGAGTCACTATTATTAGAGGGGAAAAAAGTGACTTTGTGCAACTATGTTCCAAATTCTGTGGTTATACCTATTGAGGTATAATTTTGCATATTGATGTAATTTAATTGAGACTGAAAAAGCTCTTGGTATTTACCTGCTCCACATCCTTTAGGACTGCATCAAATTTATTATCGTCGTTTAACATTTCTTTTAGCTCATCGGAATTCAAATGAGTCAATAAGCCCATTGCTGCAGACATATCTGGTTGAATCATGTCGTATACGGCACGGAAGTGAGAAAAATATTTAATCGTCCAAATTAATAAAGACAAAATAAACAAAGCACTTGAATATTTTTTTATAAAAATCCGCTCCTTCGAGAGTTCCGAAAAACTATTTTATCATCGAAATCGACGCAATAGGAAACGTCACTTTGACATTTGATCAAAGAGTATAAAATAATTAAGGTCCGACCGAGATCTCGGTCTCTGCCATTCTCGGCTAAAAATTGTCTCGGTCTTGGCCTCGCTCGGCCTCGCCCAAAATGGCCGAGAATCTCGGCCTATTATTACCCCACTTACCGGACTTACCTAGGCGAAATATACTCAGGAGCAAGGCAGTTCAATATAAGCCAAGGACAGCTTAGGAACTAAACTCGAACTAAAATCGAGGTCATGGTACGTAAGACAGTTCAATATAAGTCCTGCTTTATGAGCTCATAGTAAGGCCCAAGCCCTTTGTTCCTCTATTCCGTTAGTTATATTAACTTTGTGGTTCAAATCAAACCAATGTTGGCAAACGCGTTTGACAAACACGTAAAAATAATGACAATCACGTTTGAAGGTTTACCGGTCCTTTAAATGGTCTGTGGATTAGACTGCGTGGTCTGTGCTCAAGTCAAGTCAAGCTGTCATAAGTGATCTGTATAGCTGTCAATGTCAAAAATGATAAAAAAAAAATAACGATTCTTATTAATTTAATTAAACAAAAAATGAATTTAAAACAAAATAATGAATAAAGTAGGCTTTTAAAATAGTAATCAATTTAAAGATTTTTTTATTCTAGTCGGAAATGTTAAGTATAAACTCTGCATACGACTTCGAATTTTTATACAGTTTTTACATAAAATTCGTGGCAGAAACTCTTCTTTATCTCAGGAATTTTGCATTGTATATTAGTGTATGGGTTTTGGGATATTTGCTGGTGTGTTGTGTGGTGTATCGCAGATATGCTCGTCGACTTCCAACTCGAACCAGAGGAGCTCTAAGAGCAAAAAGAGTGTTGATCGTAGTGGCTCATCCTGATGATGAATGTATGTTTTTCGGCCCTACAATATTTAGACTTTGTGAGCAGGGTGCCGATGTTTACTTACTGTGTTTGTCTAATGGTGAGTAATTAATCAAATAGGTGGTTAAAACAGCCGTTTAACTTAGAAACTGTTTAAATGTGATGCTGTCACTTTTTAACAATATTGTTTGAAAGAGAGCTATCACACACACAGGTGTTTAAAAATCTTTTGTAATAATAACACTGATGTTTTGTTCAGCATCAAGGGGTACGCAGGTCAATCTAACTGGGAATCACTGTTTTATTCCATTTTAGGAAACTATGAAGGTAAAGGTGATACTCGAAAACAAGAATTATGGAGTGCTTGCCAAGAACTTGGTGTTCCACATGAAAACATCTGTTTGGTCATGGATACGAGACTCCGAGATGACCCTAAGTTACACTGGCCAGTCTCTGTCATCGCTAAGCTGATGCAACACAACTTAGAAGCGCTAGAGATAGATACTCTTGTGACGTTTGACAGAGGAGGTGTGTCTTCTCATGCAAACCATTCTGCCATTTTCTACGCTGTTGCTTATATGTTTGTTGAAAAACTTATGCCTATAAGTAAGTATAATTTTTGCTGATTTTTGATCATGAGAGACAATCACACTATTGTGAGATACAATTTTATCTTTTAACTAGTGTACCCTATGATTTGTATCATCTGCCTGGAATTTTTTTGCTATCCCTCAGGAACAGTACATTTTTTCTTTTTTCTGGATGAAAGGTACTAGTCGCGGTTGCTCATTAAAAAATATGGTGTTTGGTGATTGAGGGGTATCCTTTGGCAGGGTAAACCTTCTGAACCCTTAAATCATTTTAAAAAGGGGAGCCATCTTGGATTTTTGTATGGGAGGGAGCTATAACACAATCTTTTTTTGTATGGATTTTGATTTTTTTTTCAAATCCCATCGTGTGGGATATCTAATGAAAGGGCTTCTTGAGCTGATTCCAAATATATACAATATTATTACATTGCAGCATAAGAATTCATTAAGTGGTTTTCTTCCTGCAAGAGCTCAAACTTAGTATGTTTGGAAAATGATTTTCTGTTTTTTTTAAACCAGTAGCTGCAAAGTAATCATATTGCATATATTTGGAATCAGCTCAAGAAACCCTTTAATTCGATACCCCACACAATGGGTTTTGAAAAAAATTCAAATTCCATACAAAAAAAAGATTGTGTTGTAACTCCCTCATACAAAAATCCAAGATGGCTCCCCTTCTTAAAATGATCTAAGGGTTCAGAAGGTTCACTCTGCAAAATGATATCCCTCGATCACAAAACGCCGTATATTGCACTTTTATGTTGTGTGGAAATGTAACTATACCCTATGTCCTTCTCTGTAGTATAATATAGTTCATGATGATAGGTACAGTAGTTAAGATGTGATACAGACTTTTGCATTTTTTATATTAGTAAGGATGACCTTAGAGTATCAATCCTATCAATTTTACCTTGAGAATTTTAAAATATTAAAAAAAAAAAAATATGTTGAAAGTTTTTTTTATGTGGGAAGTGGTCCATGAACCAATAACGATACTGTTCTGTTATTCCTGTAAATACACCTCATTTACACCCACCCGTATGCAAAGGGGCTTCAAAATCTGACCCAACAGTTTTGATAAAAAAAACAGTGTAGGCATCAGTACAGATCTTGAGCGGTGATCTTGGCATTTAAGCACACAAGTATTTTTTTAGTCATTGGTGGGATCGTGGTGCAGGGCTACTGCAAATATGAGCACTCAGGATTCATGCCGGCACTTATACTTATGTATAAGTGTGTACCTACTTATGTTTTACCAATTTTATATGAGATTATTATTATTATTATTAATTGACAGACAAGCAGTTGAGACAACTGATAAGAGCCTGTATCCAGTTATATCATGAGTCGAGTTTATCTATCATTGGTTTTTAAATATTTGTCCAATCTATTCTTAAACTGATTCGTATTCTGTGCAGGATATCACTTCTTCTGGCAACTTGTTCCAAGCTTCAACTACTCTATTATTAAAGAAGTGTTTATGTGGATTGTTTCCTGATAGTGCCTTAGATAATTTGAGATGATGGCCTCGTAGGTGTATGTTTCGTGAGTACTGGAATAGTTGTTTATCAAAACTCTCTATGTCATAGTGTCCATGCAAGATTTTATATGTTTCTATTAAGTCCCCACGTTCCCTGCATTCCTTTAAAGTTGTGAGTTTCAGTGATTCCAGTTTCATATGGTTTATTCTTCAAGGCTTTCGGGACTTTTGAGAACCTACGTTGAACTTTTTCTAGTAATTGAATATCTTTCTTGAAGTATGGACTCCAGATTTGAAAAGCATATTCTAAAATCGGTTTTACATAGGTTTTGTATATTTTTAGCATCATTTCAGGTGTTAAGTACGCGAAAGCTTTTCGGATGAGGTAAATGAAACTGTTAGCTTTCTTGGTCACAGTGGTGATATGATGTTCCCATTTTAGATCGTTAGCAACATGTACTCCTTAGTCTACCTGTACCTCTACTGGTCGTAGCGGAACACCATTGATTTCATAAGGGTTGTGGGGATTACGATTTCCAATGTGGAGAACTGTGCATTTGTCTATGTTGAGGTTAATAAGCCATTCCTTTGACCAATTAACTCTCTACTACTCAGGATTCATGCCGGCACTTATACTTGTGTATAAGTGTGTATTCTCTTATATAAAATTGGTAAAACGTGAAGATTATCATTTCACCCTCACTTCTTGATCATTGAGATATCATACTCTATTATCTAGCACTATAACAGGGGGTCAAGTCTGCTAATGTTCTTGTTTCTTAAACCCAAAACCGAAACACATTGTGTTTACTAAAAACCCAAAACGGAATGACATTGTGTTTCGATTTTGGGTTTCAGAAACAAGAACTGTGTCAAAAAGCAATTCCATTCAAACACCATTGAACCACGATTTCGACGTTAACATTAGCAGACTTGACCCCCAGGTGTCACTTACATGATAATTATGATATGTATGATAATGTCATATTTCATTCTATGAGTGCCTATTCAATATGAGCTCTGTTTCGGTTTCAGGGTGTACGGTCTATACATTAGACTCTGTTAATATTCTAAGAAAATACTTAAGCTTCCTGGATATACCGCTTAGCTTCGTATTGTCTTCCAAAAGGTAAGTTTTCTTTTATTCACATCATAATTTTTGGAGACAAATAATTTGTTCAACAATCAGTATTGTGTTTATAATAAAATCTACTGAAAATTCTGATAATTCTATCCAATTTTTTTGTACTTATAATAAAAAAATATTATGATAGGTGGTTAATTTTAATGTAAGGTCAACTCAATGTACATGTGGCTGGACAAAAATGAAATATCTATTGGGACTGTACCTAAGAGGTTAATTAATTTGTTGCCGAGTGCGACTATGTTGTGTATCAACATCAATGAACTAAGTTCGCTGATCAACATCATGCTTGCATAAGACGGCAACAATCACATAAACTGGTGACGCAAAACTTCTTATTACAAGGCTGCTGCAAGCAAATCTCTCATTGTGGATACAAATACAAGACATTATTAGTGAAAAACTTTCATCTTTACATATTGGTGTTCGCAGATACTTCCTCCGCTGGAGTGAGAGCAGGCGCATAGTGCGCGCCATGAAGCAGCATCGCTCTCAGATGGTATGGTTTCGCTACCTCTACGTTCTATTCTCAAGATATATGGTTATTAACACTTTAAGAAGAATAAGCTTAGCTGATATAGAACTTGAATTAGAAGTGGATGATTGAATCACCATAATCGTAAAGTAAAGTGTGACCACTAACAGAATGCAAACTTAACAGTCCAGATATGTTCCTTGGGCTAGCTTAGAATGAAAATATTAGAACTCTAAAACCTTTGTTCGCTTTAGGACAGATTCGGTCAGATTATCTTTTTCGTGTTGACTGTACTTCTGTCGTATAATCTGCTGTGAAGCGATTCTGTCGTAAAACGAATCTGTCTTACGGCCGGCCACAGCCAGCCGCGGCGGGTGGCGATGGCGCGGCAAGCGAATTCGGTAATCACTGCGCGGTCGTGATGTCGAGCTGAGAGGCCGCCATCGAGAAAGCGCGCAGTGATTATTGAATTCGCTTGCCGCGCCGCCCGCCGCGGCTGGCTAAGGCCGGGCCGTTAAAGCGACTCTGTCTTAAAGCGAACAAAGGAATCTGTTAAATGTGCATTCTATCAGCCGTGTACATACTGTAAGGCCGGCCACACACAGACGGAATCACGTTACGGAATTCCGTACATACGTGATTCCGAACGCAGCTAATCTATGGACTACCACACACAGACGGGATTTTTCCGTGCGGAATCTTCATACATTATCGAAATTCCGTTCGGAATTCCGTTACGTGATTACGTCTGTGTGTGGCCGGCCTAACTGTTTTTGCACTGTGCAATTAAGCTTTTCTTTTCTTCAGTTAGAAGATATTGAACTGATGCTAAAGTATTTATAGAGACTACACCATTTGGTGTTCGATAACTATCAGAACTAATAAATAGAAGTTAAGTAATTTTTTTTATCATACTAAGTATGACTTGTATGTTTTGATGAATATGTATATTTTTTTAGTATGTTTGAATGGTGTACAATATTGTAATAATTTATTAGATCTCATAAACCTAAGTGTCATTGTTTTTGTATATGAGTGCTGCTTGATATGAGTGATAGATAATACTTCATCATCATCATCATCATATCAGCCGCACGACACCCACTGCTGGGTATAGGCCTCCCCCAAGGATCTCCACTTGGCTCGGTCCCGCGCTGCCCGCATCCAGGGGCCCCCGCGACCGCGCACCAGGGGCCTAATCGCGCTAATTTTCAACGATAAAACCAAAGCTAAATCGTTACCGTTTCAGTATCGTTTACAGAAAAATACTCGCTTTAGTTTTGTTAAAATTGTTGAATACTCTGCCTAAGGAGTCTAGGATTACAATCTGGGACAATTTAAGTGAAAATTATTAAGCTAAACCAAAGATTTTTAGGTAAATATAACCTAAATAACAACGTAACGTTTTTGGTTTTATCGTTCAGAATTACCGCGATTGGGCTCCGATCGTGGGTCCACCTTGTTGGGGGCTAATAATAATACTTATTAACAATGACTTTTAATATCATTGCTTATTAACTTTTTTATAATATTTTCCAACCATAAAATGCAGTTGATACTACTCAGATTTGTGATTTGTCCAATGAGAATCATGTTTGTATTATTTAGGTATTTATTATTATGATTCTGTTAATATGATATAAATAAATATCAACGATCGTCTTGTTGGTAGTACCAGGGCTCCGTCACTCCGCGCGCGAGTGCAAAGCGCTCGGCGTCCTCTGAGAGGACAAATTCCATACATCAGAAAAGATAAGACCTATGCGACAGAAAGAGAGGCAAGTACTAAGTGCATGTTTTGGAGCGAAGGGAGCGCTGTGCGACCTGAATTGCACTTTATTGTGTCGGAGCAAGAGTCGCAATTTATTTAAACAATTTCGCGGAGTGCAACTTCTGTACGCTAGTACTATTATCTATTCTGTGGTAGTACCTAAATCAAATCTGTCTGCTATAATAACAGAGGGATCTGGCGCACTTGTTGTAGTCCAACCTAATGTCAATCTCAGTATTTGTCCAATTATAATGTTGATAAAAACCTCCTTAATATTTTTTGTGGTTCCAATCGGTCGTCGTTCGATCGGGATTTAATTCAAAGGTCTTTATTTTCAAATTCAAAGTACCCATGCATGACGCAGGAACTGTGCTCATAGATTTACATAGTCTAATTTAATATAATAGGTAATTGGAGTAAATGTAGTAAAATACGAGTTGACTCAAAAACGGGCGTTTAAAATTAGATTTTTCATTTTTTTTTAAACTTTTAGATTTTATGCATTCACAATGCTATTTTTATATTAAGATTATTAATATAATTGAAAAATATTAGAAAAAATCGACTCACCCGTAGCAGCTCAGACGGGACTCGAACCCGCACCCTTAGGATTCCGGCCCAATGCACTAACCAATTATGCTACCGAGTCGCTAGCGAGCTTGGCGAAATTTTCTAATACTTTTCACGTTGAGTCGATTTTTTCTAATATTTTTCAATTATATTAATAATCTTAATAGATTTTTCATGTACAAAATGTGAAAGTGAGAGGGTAATGTAACAATATTGTAAGATCTAAGACTATTTACCTATCGTGTTTTTATATTACCTACCTAATTAATTTGTATTCATTAATTTTTTATCATAAGCTTAAATCGAACCGTCTCTTTAGCTAAATCAATCAATCAATCAATCATGCTAGCGCTGTAGTGAGTTTCAGTAGGTACTATGTACAAAATTTACCGATTTAATTGAAAAATGTATGTATGGATACGATATTTTGTTGCTGCCGTCTTTATTCAGTGCTTAGTGTGATAAGATGTAGACGAGATTAAATGTAGGTGGATGTTTCTAAATACATAGGAGTATTTTGCCAATGCTAAGCTTTATACTTTTACTCAACGAAAGTGTGAGAGATTTGCTGTTATAGTCACAATTACCTAGTTTGTTTTATAATAATATAAATGGTTTCTTTCCATTGTTATTCATTTAAGAAGTGAAGTGAACGTTTGTTTTGTTACATTATGATGCAATAAATGACCAACTCAATTTAAGCTATTCTGTTTTTATTAATTCATAAATACGGAATTAAAGGTTGACGAGAACAATTGTCTATATACAATCCAAACAAAACATAACAGATTAAATTAGTTTTTATTTCCTGTTGGCCTCAAAATATTAATAGTACATTTTACAACAAATGTTATTACAATAATATTATACTTACATTTCAATGCAGACACTTTCAAACTTTAATTAGCTAAACATTTTTTTAAATTGACAATTTTAGCGCTAGGTATTACCTATTTTATGGAACTCTCGAGACCGTCTTAATACAACGTGCTACTGACACAAAACTATCTACCGAATACTGATTTTTTATCTCATAACCATAACCGTCAGACAAAATAAACCGAAAAAAAGAAAAGTAATTTGAGATAAATAGAACATGCATTGCGCCACACAAAAAAAACCGCACTAATGTCGCCAAAGGTTGTGAAAAATCAAAAACTCCCTCATATGTACTTCATTTTATTTGGTAACTGCTACAAAAAAAGCTATAACAATATTAAGTGAATCCGTATATTACAGTCAATTATTATATAAAAAAAATGCATGTTACTATCTACAGCCGAATCTAAAAGTCTGATGTGGAGAATCTCACCCAATTTTGTGTGCAATATTCATCAAATCTACGAAGTATTGTCAAATATTAGGGATTGTTAAATATTTCTTTACTAAAAGTAATTTGCCAGAGTGGTTAAGATGTGTCAATATTGTGCTGTTTTTCCCCGAGAAAGTTAAGTACTCATAGACAGGCTAAATCGTTTAATTAATAAGTTATAAAAAAACACGAGCACTAGTCAACGCTAAAAGCGGGTTACCACATTCGTCTCATATCTACTAATAAAAGACTAAGCTCAAATATATATATATCACGCTGTATTTGATGTAAAACTTATTACAACATAAGTAAAAAAAAAACTTAAAAACAAATAAGTGCATAAGTAAGCAAAAACAAAATAGTTTGTCGCAAACCCCGCGGACGGTTTTGAAGTAGTAAAAGATCGGAAAAAGTTAACAAATGGAATTTAATGTCGTCCTTTGGGGTCTGAGAATCACATCACGCGGCCGGTCTTGTAGCGGTCAACCGGAGGAACGTTGTAACGACTGACTTCATTACGGATAGGTGAAAGAGTAAAACTAATTTGATATCATACATTGTACTGATCATATGTAAAAATATAATTGATTTCAATCTTATGCCTCGCTACGTATGCGCGGGGGCCACAGAGAGCTGTACAATCAATAGAAAATAAGACCGAGTAGCGTATCCACTGACGACTTTACCATCGGCATAGAATCTGGAATGTCACACATATTAAAATACTGATTTGTTAAAACAACAAAACTTAAAATATACATAAAATATACATGAAACCACCTATGGGGTGTTGCAAATTGAACCAAAACCCATTTAGGAATAAATATAAATACAGTACCCATAATATCCCAACATAATCGACCGACAACCATAAATAAGTTAGTCACATTCACCTTGCAACACCCCTCACAAATAGCCCAAACTACCGTTCCACAATCGCGGGTTGCCATCGTTAAAAATATATTGCACCGTTAATTTATTCACTGTAGTAACACCGTGCCAGGACTATGTTACTATTGCGCAAAATACTTACAGTAAGTGTTTATTTAATTATAATTAAATACACAACAGCCAAAAACTTCCTGCGTAACGCTGGTAATTTATCTAACAGAACAATATGAAACAGTGAAATATTAATCTTTCAGGCATATGTCTCCTTAGATTCTCGCTGATAATGAGTAAGGCTGGCCACATACAGACGGAATCCCGATTCGGAATCACGCACGTACGTGATTCCGTACGTACCACCACACACAGACGTTTTTTTTCGTTCGGAATCACGGCTCAGTCAGACGCTAAACCTTGATGAGGAAACATTGAGCGAAGATGAATTATTTTTCTAAAAATAAACAAAAACTACATAATTATAGACTATTTATTATTTATATTACGCACAGGTCAGTTCTATTGCTTTTTTGGAAACTAGAACTACATAATAACTAAGCAAAATAATAAAAGGTTTGCCAAAAATCTGGTATCCAGAGCTGTAATAAAAAAGTTGTAGGGGTTTGTATACGTCACTCACACATAGGCCGTGCGTGTGTGCGCATTCCGTACGGAATAAAAACGGTTGTGTGTGGCGACCAATACAAAATATATGGTAGTCTTGCGTTCGGAATGGCTTTTTTCCGTGCGAGATTCCGAACGCACGGGCTCTCATGCGGAATAACGTACGGAATAAAGTTACGTACGGAATGTTAACGCATGTGTCTGGCAGGCCCATAGATTTTGTATGCAATTGCTGCGTTCGGAATTCCGAATCGTGATTACGTCTGTGTGTGGCCGGCCTAAGTAGTTGTCAAAGTATAGAAATATTTTTAATTAGGTAACGACAACACTACCTGTTAACCACTGACTACATCGACTTAAAGTTATTCATTTAAATAGTATCTATACCACATTTCATGACGTTAATTTTCTAATGGTAATGGCCCTCGCCTCGCCTGTCCGCGGACCACATCTGATACCTACAATTAAGAGTCTGGCGAACAGTGAACTTCCTATACAAACTTGATATCAAAATGCAATTTGAGTATAATTAACTCTTCTAGTGATGTTATTCGGATTACGACAGTATTTCTCTAAGGTTCTATTAAATAAAAAAATCCAAAATACTAATCCAATTCAAAATAATTGCCAATTACATTTTAAACTGTAAATCGCATTTTACTGTCTTAATCCGAATAACATCACAAGAAGAGTTAATTATACTCAAATTGCATTTTGATATCAAGTTTGTATAGGAAGTTTACTGTTCGCCCGGCCTCTTAAGAACGGCAAACTTCACATATTGTTACAAATTTAAACTATATTATTATGACTTAATTGATATAATGAGCAAATGACTGCCAGCAGTCGGTCGTTTGCGGATACTACAGAAGTTTAAATTTATATTACTAAGCAAATTTTTTAAATTATTCTAGTAAATACATCATGGTGGTTTGGTCCGAGGCAGAGGCTCGGGCGCGCGGTCGCCGACTCGGGCGCACAACACATACATTTTATTGCTAAAGATGGAACTCTTAAGCATTCAATATAGTAAGACGGAAACATCAATAAAAAAATTCAATTTTCACTTGTCGAATAAATAAACTTTTGGTATATCTACCTATTTACGATGTATAAGCGGCGGCGTAAACTATACAAAGAGGTTTTCGTACCTTTATAAAAAAATAAAAAAAATTGCCGCCACAACATTTTCAGTTGCTTTGATTGACATTTCAAACACTGAAAAAGGACTTACACCTGGGAGGGAATCGAAACAGTTCACTGTTCTGTCGAGATTTCAATTTCCTCTCTGGTGGGGACTTCAATAAATAGGATGTAAAAACCGTACTAAAATAATGATGCTACAAAGTAATAAACTTGGAGCTCACAGCTCGCGTAGTATGAGTGTGGGTACGCCCGGAGCTCGTAGCGCGCGGGACGAGGCGGCTACGCGCCGGCGCAGTGCTACGGCGTAGCGGCGTGGAGACGCCCAGCGGTCGTCTATATTTTCGACGAGTCACACTGAATCGTGTCACAGTGTGACTGGTTGAGAAAAAAAATCGCTACGAGTACAGATACCGGCACAGAACTTGGCAAGACAAAGATGAGACAAAAGATGCGCCGAGTTAAGTGTTCGTAGCTGCTGCGCATCTTTTGTCTCATCTTTCTCTTGGCAAGTTGAAGTCATATGCCGGTATCTGTAAAAGTGTGACTAGATGCGAAGTTTATTCTCATCTAGTAACACTCGTGATGCGACTTTTTTCCGAACATGTATATCACTATTTACGATCCAGTGTTACTGGACGAGAATATAAGTTCGCAGTGACAGTGTTACAAGATGCGGTTTTTCTGCGAACGTGTCACACTATACACAAACCAGTGTTACTAGATGAGAATAAACATTCGCAACGAGTCACGCCCCTGTTACTCGTAACAGTCGTAACAGGGGTTTTCTCAACCGGTCACCGTCTGACACGATTCAGTGTGATTCGTTAAGAATATAGAGGCGGTCGTAGCACGCGGATGGGACGTGTGGACGCTACGACGGACTACGCGCCGACGCAGTGCTACGGCGTAGCGACAGCGCGCCGCAGCTTACTCGTTCTCGGCGCGCATGCCGCGCACCTCGCCCTCGCGCCGCAGCCGCTCCAGCTCCTCCTTGGTGCGGTCCTCGATGGCGCGGATGTCGGCCATCGTCATACCAAACCAGTCGTCCATCGAACAGAACACTTGCCTGAAACATAAAACAAACACTCTAATCAAAATAATACATTCTTTTTATGTTTGTCACAATAACATCAAGACATTTGTTTAAAAAGTGAAAATGTGTACAATATATCAAGAATACCAGTTTTAGTCGTTATAATTATGACAATATATTCTATATACTAACACATGCTACTGTACTACTTTATAAATTAATGATACAAACCTATGGAATATGGTGAACAACCGCCGTTCCGATTTCTGGATAACATTTTCTACTTTACTCTGAAAAATAAAATCTCTTATTAGCAAACAATATTCAACCTTTGACATTGAAATAGCAAAAACAAATTGCTGTCAAAGTAAAAAAAAATACACGTCTATAAAAACTGTTTACGTTCAATGCAAATAAATTCTTTCAACCTATTGTTTACGCTTTAATCTTTTCTAGAGAATTGTTGAGTTGGCATTCAAATTATACATAAAATAAATACCATAGTATAAAATCACAAATGGAAAGTCGAATTTTATTCATTAAAATGGTTTGATTGCCGCGAATTTTCAGGGCACTTTTTTACATTTAGGTACGAAGTAAATGTATGTCGTAACTTAAGACACTTTTATTCGCCCCACCGCGCCACGGTTTTTGCCGATTTGAACATGGTGGGATCCGTCTCCGTAACTTTGGAAACGGGGTTTTTACTATGGCAACGGGGCCATATTACAGGGGTAATAGCGCGGTGTCTCAGTTTTGCTCCAGTCGAATTCAGGTTGAATTCCGATCCAGCTGCAATGGACACGAAGCTTAAGGACTGGAAAATAATAATACTAAGCTGAGGGTATCACCTGGAGGCCGAACCACTTGAACTCTGCAGTGACGAGCTTGTAGCAGGTCATGACGGGCTTGACCTCGTTCTTCCAGTTGGGCCCCACCAGTGGGCCACGCCCGGTCTTCGCCGACTTGAACTTGGTGGGGTCCGTCTCTGGCTTGTAGTCGGCCGTGGGCAGCGGGTCGTTCGCGATGTCGATGTTCACTACCTCGCGGATCTTCAGCTTTTCAGGGGATAATTCGTGTACCTAAAACCAAATTAAAAAATTACCACTTCATTTTGTGATTTTAGTTATAACTAAGAAACATTTTCCATCAGACTATATAGACCTGCGTGGTCGAGTGGCTTGTACACCGGTTTTCGTGATGTCGGGTTCGATTCCCAGCAAACTCAATTTACATTTACGAAGACAGTACAGTAATAACCATTGGATCAGTTTACTGTGGGCAACTGTTGTTATTTCCCTTAATAAATCTTTAGTAGTCCTTTTACTGAGGTTAAGTTATTGGGCCGTTCGAAAACAAACTTTCTATGATTGTCTTAATACCATACCCTACCATAGTTGTCTCTTGACACAAGTGCTTCAGCTAGGCTAGTTACCAACTTAGGTACTTTGAAATCAGAACAGTTATGTGATGTGGTCCTTTAAAGTTATGACTAGGCAATACGTATGATAGTTGATCACAACCCAAGTCATGGCTGTTAATATATTTATTTATATCGTATTCCAAACATTGTTTAGTATTTATGTAATGTATGGTACAAGATCTTCTTAGTTTGGGACTAAATAACTATTATGAGGTTTTTTGTTATACTTGAGTTGTTACATTGTTTCTTGTCGTTACAATTTAGAAAACATCGGAAATGTTATCAGAATATCGTTTGAACTTACACGTGCCCATGTGTAGGTAGGTGGTTTAACGGCTGATATGTATCGGAAGGAACTCCATTTTTGACTTTAAATATTTTGATAGCAACATATTTCACTTTACGCCTTCGATCAAGAATATCCTAGATAACGCTTCATGAACTAAAACAGTACGCAAAAATGGCACCTCAAATAGCGTCCCACTTACAAACTTGGCGCTTATTTTGTATATTATAATCACCTCTTATTTTGTACAAACACACATTTTATATAATTTATTTTGTACAAAATAAGCTTATTTTGTACAAAAACACATCTTTTATCGCTTAATTTGTGCAAAATAAGCGCCCAGTTTGTAGGTGGGACGCTATTTGAGGTGCCATTTTTGAGACTCTGAGGGGACATCTAGGGTATTCTTGATCGAAGCTTTACGCTTAACAACAGTTTTTTTACAAGTTATTCAGTTTCAGCAAATATGTTTAGATAAATATTCATTTGTCATCATAAAATATTCAAAATATATCTTCTGTACGTCATTTTTATTTTCTTTTCTCTAAGTTTTTCGTTTGTATGGAAAACGGCAAAGTGGCAACCCTAGACGCAAATAGACTATTGTTTTCGATAATCAATCCCATTAATGGGGAAAAGCAAAGCACAATTTAGGTCTGGGGTTGCCACTATTATTATTATTATTTATTAAATTCAAGTTACAAGGACTCATTTTTGTTAGTAAGTAACAAAGCTTTTACTTAACCTATGTTAGTAAAATCATATTTCACTATGCAGTTTATCATGAATAATGTTTTTTAGCGTTTATTATTTACCGGGGTTGTATGCATGCATGGTATGCATTTCGGTTGGTGGTAGGGCTTAATTCAAGTCCGTCTGGCTAGTTACCACCATCTTACCTAAGTCTGACGTCATAACAATTAAAAATTGCTGTGTTCCGGCAGTTACAGGTAAGATAGCCAGTTCCTCAGTGATGAGGATTTAATCGGCAATTAAACGACCGACTTAATAACGCAGTTTGTGAAACCGTCCTGTAATAACTCTTAGTAAACTAGCTATTAGCAATCGCAACCTAGGGCCTACACAAGTTCCGGATAGCAACTATCTTATAAAAATAGAACAGAATTTATCTGTCAGTTATTGTAGGTAGGATCATATCGAAAGTTGTGGCACTATCAAGTTATATTTGAAATAGAAAAGTCTACAGATGGCGTAGATTTTCGATAGCCTCAAGTAAACATTCTTATCCTAGACTGAATGAAGTAGTATTACGAAGTCAGGAGTAGTTTTAGGAATATATTCACAACAAAATATACTGTAACTCTTGCGACAAATCAAGAAGCAAGTTTATACAGTTATTTAAAATTATTTGTAAACATTTTGTATAATTATTTAAAACATAATTTAAATGCTCATTATTCAAAATCTCTGTCGTAAGGTATTTTTAAGCAGCTAGAAGGTAAACTCTTAAATATGTGTTTTTGAAAGTTTCGGTTGCGTTAAGCTGAGATTTGATTTCAGTAAAAAAACTACTTACTTCCTTCTTTGAGGAGCCTAGGTTGCAAGTTGCAAGCAGCATGCATGAAAAACTCGAAAAAAATGCCTCCATCTTAATATCATTTTATTTTGATGAACGAACAAAATCGGTGTTGTTACAAAAGACCTGTTTAACTTTCAAACAATATTGTCAAAAAATTGACATCACATTTAAACAGTGTCTAAGTTAAACAGGTGTTTTAAAATATTTTGTAATAATACCGAATATGTTTAATCTCGTAGGGCAATTAAACAATGAAAATCACGAAAATCAAACTTCTGCTATTTTATCGCTCGTCATTCTTGCTTTCCAAAGGTGCAGAATATTTCGACCTAGTTTCGCCTATTAAAAATATGAAAATTTGTATTTTGAAGGCAACACTAATCAACACTTGAGCATCGCAGTTTATAGTTTCAACTCGAAATTATATACGATTGCCCAATCACCAATCAATGGTGTGTAATTTAGAGCAGAGAGGTCAGTTCAATTTGAGTCAGCGAAACGAAAACTAATATTATCTATTCGATAGAATTTTCTTTCACAAATATCTTTTTTAAATTCAGGGCATGTATTCTTTTGCAGATTAACTCCGAAACTACTCATCCAATAAAAAAAATGTTATAGGTACTAAAGAAAAGCTACTTTATACCAGAAACAAAGGCTGTATTTATCAACGTAATACCCACCGGAAATGGAACTATACGAGGACGAAGTCGCGGGCGGAAGATAATACTTTTATTAGAAGATTTATGTAGCAAATGCAGAATATACAATTTTACTTTTTCATAATAATACAGTATTAATGAACTACTAACATAAACGATTATAAGTAGGTACTTTTTGAATTAAAAAGAAATTATTTAAGTAGTGCGAGTTCAACAACCGTATAAAATAACTGACAACGTTTTCCACTATCTTTAATATTATGTGATATTACCGTACTATCTTTATTTACTGTAGAGGTTTTTGGAGCATGGCTCATGGTCATGATATTAATTATCAGTAATTATTGAATTCGAGCATTACTCATACCAATATAGGTAAGTTAGTAATATTGTTTTCTTGGAACTATGTTACTTTTTAAATCGTACATTTTAAAACATAAAACCATGTTCTATACTCAATAACACGTAAAAGCTGTACTTATGAGGAAATCCGTTACTTGTATGTTTTTTTTGGAGAAAACTTGTTTGCGGCAATAAGTTTTGGTAGATGACAAGATGACGAGGTCAAAGCTACGTGACTCGGTGGAATTACGTAAGCATACGTAGCCTTGCTATCGACATACAATAATATTATAGTATGTATTTAGTTTAGTGACCCAGTGGTCTAGTGGTTAGCCGTGACTTCAACCCTTGATGTGATTCGGTTCTTATAAATTGGATATTGAAGAATGCTGATCTCGATATCACAGTTGCATTGCATAGCGCATTCGGTCACGATTGTGACAATTATAAAACATTCGTAAAGGTCGTCGGTAGGATGGGTGACCAAAAATGTATTAGTTCGAGCTACTCCGTGCTTCGGTAGGCACATTAAGCTGCATTCGCAGTCACATTCTACCAATCTGCATCGGGTTTGCGTGCTTATGGCCGCCCATGATCCTTAAATCAATAAGGAAGACCAGAGGTCGTATTTATTACAAGCTCTTAAAACCTGGCAGATTTATCGTTAGCCAGTCTGATTTAAAAGAGATATATCGTTAGCCAGTCTGAAAACTGCCTAGAAATAAGAGGTCTTAATTAATACAGCCTCTTTGTTTATTCCCAACCGACCTTACGCCTCTGTACCCATGTGGGGACCGTTGGGTTTTAAAAAAAAATACCCCCTTCTAATAACATTGGGACGTTTGAAATGTTATTGGCCATGTTATAGGGCCAGATTTTTTGTAAAAATCCCAACTGTCCCCACGTGGCGACACAGGCGTGGGTTCTGTTGGGAATAATACATAGCAGTAGGGTCATCAAAAAAGGCTGGTGATGAATAAATTGACTTACGTTGTACTGCTCGCCGACATCTGGTAAATGCAGAGTTTCTATGCAAATGACGAAATTTTCTTTCATGTAGCCGGGGTTCTGTGAATAAAATGATTATTGATTGTAATAAGTTGCTTATCAAAAGATAAGGCAGTTGGTAAGTTATTTATTGGTTTATAAATAAAATAAGGAAGTCGCCGAAAAATTTAGCTTGCTTTTTACAAATTAGTGAGGACGTTTTGTTTTTTCAAATAAGTTAAAGGTTTATTTTTTTTGTGTCGTTAACACCCTGCCCACCTGTATTGTGCCCACGTTTTTTCACATTCCGTGATTTAGTAAATATATTAAGGACCATATAAAACGAATAATTTAGAGATAAGTAGAATACATACTTAAGGTGATTAGTATTCTCAAGTGGCGCCCTCATCTTAATTAAATTTATTGCTCGCTGAGTACATAATGTATCGAAAATTCAAACGTTGAGATTGAAGCTAAGGTTCTATTAAAGTTTATTTACAAACTATAACCTCTGTAAAATATAGTTAGTTGTACTAGTAGTAAGCAAAAGAGCAAAAAGTGGCCAAATTTAACACTTTTTGCTCTTTTTACCCGACTGCGGGTTATGTTTTTCGCGCGTATCTTGTAAGTATGTTTGTATGTATGTATGTTTGTAATATTCTTTATTATCTCATATCTTTCAAACGGCTGAACGGATTTCTATGTAAGATATCGATAGATTTGTCTTTTCAGCCCAAGTGTTCTTAAGAAGGTGGCGTTATAAAAAAACCAACATGGCGGCTGTACGGTGCGTAGTGAAATAATTTTTTTTTTTAGAATACTGCAATATTTATTATATTTTATTATGTACTTAGCGAGCAATTAATTTATTTAAGGTGAGGGCGCCACTGTGAGGAAGCTAATCGCCTTAAGTGGAAGACATGGGCGTAGCGAGGGGGGTGATTCGGGGATCCAAAACCTCTTCCCCCGAAATAAAAACTTACTAAGTAAAATCCTGTTTTCTGTCAAGCGTTTTTAGGGTTCCATACCTCAAAAGGTAAAAACGGAACCCTTATAAGAATCACTTTTTTTAACATGGACCTAACCTAACTGCGACCTCCCCAAAGAACTGCCCTCTGGCTACGCCTTTGGTGGGCCGTGGGAGAGAATAAGAATAGTTACCTACCGTTAATACAGTCCTGCAGTAAGGGTATGCGTTCCACGCCTCCTCGTGGACTTCTAGGGATCCTTTCGGCGCCAGCAGCCTGATGAAAGCTGGCACCTTCGATGCTAAGTGGTATATCTTGTATGTGTACTGACCCGCGGAAAACCGGCCACCTATGGTAAACCAAAACATTCACTTCTATATTTACCCTTTATTGCCAACTGCCCTTCAAGCTCCGCCACCAGGGTGGTGGTCGGCACTAATAGGTGGCGTTCACCACCCCAATGGAACCCTCAAGATGGCAGATGGGAATAAATAGGTGCCATCGACCACCGGGATGGTGAACGCCACCTATTAGTGCCAACCACCACCCCGGTGGCGAAACTTGAAGGGGCAGATGGGAATAAAGGATATTTACTACCTATATATTACTATATACTTAAAAAAAGCTAAATTTTTACGGATACAAGCGCGATTTTATGATTTTGTAGGCTCACAAGTTGCTTCAGTTCAGTACCTCGTACGTAACGTAACCACGGAACTGTAAAGTTGCCGAAACGCCAAAAAATAAAAAAACTGATCTAAAAACCTTTGATAAAACTGCGCTAGTATCCGTCAAAATTGTCAAGACATACTTTATTAGGTACCTACCTCAAATCCACATACTGTAATCGCGTTTACATAAACATACTTTATGGTATTTACCGACCAAGATACAACTACGGTAGCTAGATAAACAAATAAACATAGTCTTTATAAAGTACGTAAGTAACCTACTTATTTATAAGTTTTTTGTTAACAATGGAGTTTAAGTTTAACTTAAGTATGTCACTTACAATAGTTATTTTGTTCCTTTAAGTTTTTATTACTTAGTAAATTGATTGGATTGGGTTCTTCGCCTTATTTTTTTAAACGTTTTAAGGATAATAAAATTAACTAAAAATATTTTATCTAAGAAAACCCACCGCTATCAATATATGTTTGTTTATCGTCGCCATCGGCGCGCTCATATAAGCAAACTTAGATAATGGCTTGTACCATTATTATTCTTCTGTGGTAATTGTATACTTACGTTTGGACTTCGAAATGACAAAACTGCGGAATGTGCGAAAGTAAAACTGTTTTATCAATGATATATCAAAACAAAGTTAATGTAATTATCGTTGGTACCGTGGCGTGCGACTTTAACCCTATTCCGCCTTTGCAAAGTAGTATAGGTAACTCTTGCAAATAGTGGAGATGCCAGGCCTTCGATATTGAAATCTCGTCGGACAAGCGAGTGCTCCACCGAAAACTAGTACCATTGTCTTCAGCATGATCTCCTGAATAAGAATACACCGGTTAAGGGCCAAAAATCGGGTATCAGGGTTTGGTTAATTTTTCAATAACCACTTGCCCAATAGGGATGTTGACTATTTTTTTTATTTTATGTTACATAAATTACCTCTCAAAAAAGAAACATTGGTAAAAGAATTAATTCGCTAGCATGAAAACTGCCCGAGATATAACAGTGTGAAATGCACACAAATGGACTCGATCAAAAACGCTCCATACTAATGGCTTGCACGTTATGACGTCACGCCTTGCAAGTTTGTATGCAACGCATAGGAAATTTGTTTAGCAGCTATATTAAATATTGTGTTTATCAAAATGGTTTCTTCGACAAATTTGCTATACATTTTACGGACTAATTAAAGGTATCATTTATTTTAATAAATTTTATACTTTTTAAATGGACTTGTCCACCCAACTTTGAAGGGTCATAAAACAAATAATATGCAATATATAAAACCAAGAGGTATACAAGCTACTCTAAAAGATAAATATGTTTAAGATTTTTATTAGTATTTCGTTATTTTATTCATTAGTCAACATCCCTATTTAAACAAATATGGTGCCATAGGGTAGGTTAGGTTAGGTTATTTTTTTGGAAAGTCCTCTACATAATTAAAACTATGAAGATTGGCCCCAGAAAAAAAATTGTAGATAATGGTTCAGTTATTTAGCTATATAGAATAATAAACTTGTTAAACATTTTTGACTAGTAACTGTGTTAAAAATGTTTTGTGTTTCGTGGCGATATTTTCTCTACCATTTTTTTTTTTCAAAAATCGATTTTGTCTTCGATGGATTCTCTATCTATATGGATGGATCTTTTTGAACGGTAGGAAAATGCCTTTCGACGCATAGTGCCAGAAACGCAAATTACCGTACACGCTAACGACCATGTTTTCAACAGCAAACTACCAGGACTATTCAAAAGCGCTTAATTTCTAAGTTTATTTGAATACTTAAACATATTTTGACTTTGACTTTGTTTGACATTTCAAAATGCTTTCGTAAGCGAAGTCTTTTTTACTTTGCGAAGTTCGTTATAGTTTTTTTATGTGACTTTGTCTGGGCTTCTTCTGCCAAGAACACGTCCAATAAGATATATAAACTTTTTTAATAGGTACTCGTATAATCTAATTTCTATATAAATTATCCTCAATTTGAACGCTGCAAAATTTTATCTATAAGTACGCTAATAAGGGGTAACCAATGTGGTAAGCCCAAATCTAAGGTAACGCCTTATGGTTTGATATACTAGCTAGAATTTGTCTTAACTACTTACCGGAATATTTGCGATTAGATATAGATACGTACCTAGTAGGTAGGTATTATACAATACAATTAAAAAGACACGTAGTGTGCCTATGCCTACCTACATACATACATACACAAACTCAGCTATTATACAGTTTATTTGTTGATTGGAAATATTTTGTAAAATAATATTAAGTAATAAAGACTATTATAAAACTAGGTACCTATTAAAGATTTTTATTATTTTCTTCAGAATAATTTTGTAAGAAGAATTAATCGCTAAGAAAGAATACAACAAAAATCTACAATTATTTATTTAAAGTAAAAATTAGTCTCTAAAACAAAACTGCAGCAAAAAATCTGTAGTCCAAGAATTTCTTACAATTATTTTTATTCAAAGCAGTAAAACAGAAATACCACACCAACCAAAAGTAAAAAGATTTACTAAATTTAGCACAAGACAAAGTTTTGTTTAGAAGAATTAAAAGTTACGGCGAGATTAATTTTGAAGAATAAATGCGTTCAAAGGTTACATATGGTTATAATGTCTGATGAACTATACAGATGAAACGAATACATCTATCCAAACAATACTTGTGGCAGGCAACTGAGTAAACTTGTAAATATGACGTCATTCGAAAAACTGGTATAAATTCTCTTAAATTCAAAGTATATCATGGTATTGCTGTGTGCATTCAGACTTGGTTTGTAGGCACCTAGGGGAAGACCTCTCATTAGTATAACGTAGTTTCTGTACTGAATGAAAATCGACTGTGGCCACCACTATTCTTCCTTTATTAATATGCAGTACGTCTAATAAAAGTAGGAGACTTTTAGTTGGTTTTCCATCTACGACATCCTAGTAGTCAAGAAATCCTAGAAATGAAAGGGCGGAGTCCACGGTTGTTCGTAGGGGCTGACCTCCTGGGATTCTAGTATGGAAGACATGTTAGGGGAAATCACTGAGGGCTCCCTTTCGGGGCGGTCAGTAGTGTTCCTGGAGCTGGAGCGAGGGCGGGGTTTACTTTTATAATGCGAACAGCTAAGGAGTGGAACAGGCTGCCTGCCGGTGTGTTTCCCAAGTTACAACTTGGGCCTTTTCAAGGATAGAGTGAATAGGCTTTATCTAAGTGAGCATGCTCAATCGTAGCTCGAAATGCTCACCTATTTTAAATAAAATAAGTAAAAAAAAAACTGTTTATTTCAGCGTTTTCGCGAAAAAAGAAATTACGACTTGAACTATTATGTATTCTGTTCTGTGACGCTGACGACGGACGGTTAATTAAAAAAATCATAGAAGTAAGCGAAAGCACAGATTAAATAATAGACTACAAAATATACCAATGACCGATTCATAAGAATGGTTGATTCTAATAAATGATATTATTCTAAAACCAACTTAATTTTAAAGGGATATTTGAATGTTCTGCAGATTTAATGTTCGACAGATTTTAGATTCAAGGTTGAACATAAATAGAAAATAAGTGACAAACAGTAATTAATGGAAGGCAATTTTGAACACGTGAAGTTACATGAATCCATTAGAATACGTCTGTATATTATGTATGAGTTGTTAGTCTTACTCGACCTCAGTGTTTACCACAGATCACAGAAAGTTTACAATATTAAATAACACATTTATTAGGAAGTTAAGGCGCTGTAGGTAGTAAAACTAGCGCCGCCACTACATTTATTTTATTACTTGTAAACCAAGTAATTTTAAAAAAAAACACCTCACCATGTTTTTGGTATAGTACGATAGGATGTAAAAAAATATATTAGAATCCGAATCTACTTGATTCTGGTAATGATTGGAAAAATCAGCGGAGACACCAGAATTACGTCAAAAGGTCACTCGTGCGTCGTTGCGTGCGCGTGTCACGTCACTAAACCGGCTTATGATTATTATATTATTTTTTGTAGACGAGATTATCTGGTTTTATAAACAGTTTTTGATACAAATCAAATATAAAATTACATAATTGTGAATTTTATAACATATAATTGACCTCGTGTTCGTATTTTGTCCACAAAATAAATATTTTGCCTTTATTATTTCATACCAATGGCTTTAGTTAGACTGACCGTAACGGTTCGGCTATAGATTAGATTGCTATATTTTCTTACAACGAGCAATATATTAAAATGTAATACTATAATAATATAACCTAGTGTATTTTTTTGAATGAAAGTAAAAATCGATAGAGCACAAAAATTGAAAACAAATCATGCCGTATTTTGGGGGTTTCCTTACTTATTTGGAACGCGCCTCCTTTTTACAAAAAAACAATTCTGCACCCCGCTCTGCCCAGACAATCTTAGGTTTAATAGCAGGTTATGAGGCGACTCCCAAAGGGGACCCTCAGGGCTAACCGGCGGAGCGAGGGCTAGTGCTGTAGTTTTTTAGTGGGTATTCCCTCCTCCCGAGATCCCATCGAACCATTCTGGTTGGGTGGGATCACGGGAGGCAGTCGTGGAGGGGGCCGCAACGTTGAATCCCCCTCCTGGCGAGTCCCACATACCCCCTTCCCTATCACCAGCGGGAGTTCGAAAAAAAAATCCCTGCCTTACATTGATCGTTTTAACCGAATCCTGTAGAAAATTCGGCTTAAAATATAGTCTATGTATATGTTACTTTGTCACAGGAATAGTGTATCTTTCTATGAATTGGTGTAATCATTTTTGAAATCGCACTCGTAATTTCGGAGGTTGCCTTCTACCATATTTAAATATTTAGTTCTTCAACTTCTAAAGTTACAAAGTTTACCTACTTCTTCTTTCTATTAAGATTTACGTTAACAATTGTAGATACTAAATTACGCTACGATTAGCTAAATTCGTTATAGTGGCCATACACGCACTGCATGGTATACCTGACAGGTACACCTGTCAGATATCAATCGGAGCGTGTTTGTTCGAGACCACAGTTTTATCACATACACGCAACGTTATACACCGGAACAGATTATCATAACAGGGGCCTAATCGCGCTAATTTTCAACGATAAAACCAAAGCTAAATCGTTACCGCTTCAGTTTCGTTTAAAGAAAAATACTCGCTTTAGTTTGGTTAAAATTGTTGAATACTCTGCCTAAGGAGTCTAGGATTACAATCTGGGACAATTTAAGTGAAAATTATGAAGCTAAACCAAAGATTTTTAGGTAAATATAACTTAAATGACAACGTAACGTTTTGGTTTTATCGTTAAGAATTACCGCGATTGTGCTCCAGGTAAACCTGTCAGGTACACAAGTAAGAAGCAAACATATTGACACTTTTTTGACGGAGTGGGGATAAATTCGCGCATGTGCACTTGCGAGCAACCAATAGCGCCGCCGCCCGCTTACCTCACCACTCTACATACCAAACAGACGCGTTCTGCGTAATCCCCACCCGATTTCAAGATGTTTGCCTCGTACATACATTGCGTGTATGGCCACCATTACAGATAAATTCATGTTCATGTACCAGCATCATCGTCATCGATACAGGAAGGGCAAGCCTTGCATTCCGCTATGGCTGTGCTAGTCGTCATAGGCTTTTCTAGATAAAACATTGAAATTAAAAAGAAACTATGTTAAAAAAACATAATTTTAAAACTGAATTGGACTGAGATCTACTTACGGCGGCAATTTGTCTTAGATCCGAGAATGTACTTAAGGGTGCATCGCACCCTTAAGATTATTTATTAAAAAGTACCTAATGTTAAGAGCACGTAGTCTGCACACTAGCGCCACCATTAAAACGAGAATTATAATTAAATAAAGACGAAATCGTGAATTATCTTGCTGTAGTGCACTTTATACAGGGTGTATTTGTAACCACTCTTCAAATTTTAAGGATGTGTTCAGTCCATGAAACTAAACAACTTTCTCCGTGAAACACGTGTCGAAATACGCCAAAAAATTTTGGTCATCCCATACTAAACTGATCACGTGATCTCTTTGATTTGTATGAAAAGTATTTTTTTTTTACATATTTGACCCTATGTTTCATGGAGAAAGTTGTTCAGTTTCATGGACTGAACACATCCTTAAAATTTGGAGAGTGGTTACAAATACACCCTGTATAAAGTGCCAGAATTCAGATAAGGCCCAGAATGAATGATCTCCTTTACTTCTTTACCATAATAAACAAAATACAAAGAAACCCTAATATTCTATACTAGGACCATAATTTATAATTTAATAAAAGAAATCATATTTTTACTTACCAAGCAGTGGAAAGTCTTTGAACGGTTCATTTTTTATAACTTCTATACCTTCGCCACCGCCCGTTTCATTTTTGGATACTTCTGCCACGCAATACAATTGCGCTACTTGGTACTGAATGAAAAGAAACAAACATGTATAAGTATTTAAAACTTTAGTGTATTTGATAGATCCCACATTTGTGTACTATCAATTATTGTTTGTATAGATAAAACTAAAATAACATGCCTGAAATGAATGAAACTTTTTTCTTCTTGCAGAAAAAACATACACATTCAAACCTCAACCAAATTGAAAAAAAATTTTTTTTTAACATGCTCTCCGTACTCTACATGAAATATTATCTGTAAGGAAAACAAGTTACTGTTTATGTTTTCATAAGTAGTTTCAATAATATTTTAAGTCTATAACTTAAATATTATACATTGATATTATATTTGATAAAGCACTTTTTTATTAGCTTCTTTTGTTATCATTACAGAAAATTTATGAAATGTAAGGACTAACCTAAAGAAATTATCTCTAATATACAATCAGCACTAATAAGTTATCTTTTATATGATTCACATTACATAATCAATTGATAAAAGTTATTTATTTGACTAACTAGTAAGTACAGTCTAAAAAATATCTATGAAATAATGATACTTACAGCAGAACTCAAGAGACGTCAATTAAGTTTAATGCTTCAATAAAATTGGTGCTATCTCTTTCTTTTCCATAATGATACTATAAGATGACATGATATTTAATGAAGCATTAAACATAATTGACGTCTCTGAGTACGGCAGTTATGGTCGAATACTCAAAGGCTTCTTAGTTAAAATCTTAAGTTAAGGTCTCCTTAACTTTAAGGAAGCTGTCAGTTTCATGGAGTTTCTGTCAAATCTGACAACTTTTTTTAATTTAAGGTGGCCTTAACTTTAAGATTCGTTTAAGTATTTGGCCGTTAGTTTATTAAAAAAGGGGTTTTTGGACCATATGTTATTTCCATCATATCCACTAACATTTGACAGTAATTTGTTTAATTTATTACAGTGGTGAGCAGTTTTGAAGTGATCTATAGCAATAATATAAAATATGTAATTGATATCACAAATAAAATAAGATTGATTAAATAACATGCAATATGCTTCACTAACCAAATATTCTAGGATTGTGCAGATAAAGATTTCTTACCTCTTCAACTGTTAGAGGAAGAGTAACACGGCTGTAAGAGAAAAAAATACTTTTTAGTATAGGTACTTTATACATTGCCTAAGTGTTCACAACACTTGATGAAAAATTAATAATATGTATCCAATTAAAAGTTGATTTGTTGTCAGTCAGCTGGATATTCATTTTGCAAAGTAACTATATCAGGTGTCGGTCAGGGTGTCGTCTAGATGGTGTCCATCTGCTAGACCTAGAGGCTCAGCCTTGACCTGAACATCTTGGTCTGCTACTGTCAGTGTCATTGCAATTTTTCTTTCAAACATGACTCACTTTGTATCCTAGCAATATGTATGTTTAAATATCGTGGAAATTGACTCTGACTTACTTCTACTGATAAGGTGGAACCTCACGACGACTTTTGTCAAGAGTATTCAAGTAGAACGACCAAAAATCGATTGATATTCACAGAGTTATAACCTTAGCAAATGTACTTACTATTCTTTGATAAGCATGATGTAGTCTTTATAATTTCACTTAAATGCACATCAGATAGTCCACACCACCGCAAATCAAAACTTATCACAGTGAGTGAACTGCAAACCTTGAGCTATGTAGCGATTATTGGCAGATTATTGTAATTTTTTTATCTATGACTAGCCAACGAAAGTGACAAGGCGCATGCTCGCTCGTTTCATGACGCAACGGAAATTACGTCAACACAAAGGTCCATAAGGGCTCGTTTACACAAGCGATTATTTCAACGCGCGATTTTTTACCGCTAACGGGAAAGGTACCCTATGGCCAGGCGATAAGGGGGCTTACCATCAGGGGGCTTACCATCAGCAAATAAGAAACCATTCAGTTCAAAAGCAGGCCGTAAAAAAGACTGCTTAAGGCCTGCTTTCATACTAACCGTTGAGATCATGGTACGAAAAAGTCAAGCCGTTCAATATAAGTCCTGCTATAAGAGCTCATAGTAAGGCCCCAGCAAATAAGAAACCGTTCAGTTCAAAAGCAGGCCTTAAACAGGACTGCTTAAGGATGGCTTAAGGCCTGCTTTCATACTAACCGTAGCGTAGAGGTCATGGTCATAGTACGAAAAAGTGAGGTAGTTCAATATAAGCCCTGCTATAAGAGCTTATAGTAAGGCCCCTGTAGTTGAGGGTTTTTTGTAAAAGCAACATTCGATCGAATGCGTTTATTTATACCTACTAAGGCCTAAAACACACTAGCGGCAGGCCATGATGCGGCGTGCCGTTGCGGCAGGCCGCACTTCAATTTTTTTTATATGAAACCGCTTGATATAAACGCACTGACTTGCGGCCAGCCGTCAACAAAAACACCATACAAAAACATCAAAAAAAACCATAGGTCATCGCTTTACTTTTTGAGATAAGTAGTTTTAAAAAAATCACGCGAAAAAACGCTTCTTTGAGTTTTTTGCCTTATATTTCTACAGGGTATTAAAGTTTCAAAACCAAAACAGTCATAAAATTAAAGATTTATTACTTCTCATCATAAAAAACATAACTTCAAGCATCTGTCTTGCATAAACAAGTCACAGTAACCGTTATTACATCACCCGGCGCGCTCACTTTTTCGAGGCCCCCCGGCTGCGCAATCAACCGTTTTTTTATGTGGCCTCCGCGCAATCAAGAGGATATAAATAAATAACTACTTACAGCAACTTCTTCGATGTCCATCATGTCTAATACCTATGTCTAGGCACTGACGACGAAATGCGGCAGGCTGCTACAAAACCAAGACTATACGGTTGGCCGGGATAAGACGTGCCGTTGCGGTGGACCGTACATACTACGGCCTGCCGCAGCGGCGCGCCGGATCGCGGCCTGCCGCAGCGGCGCGCCGGGTCGCGGCCTGCCGCTAGTGCATTTGGACTATTCTCTAGGCAGTGTGGTTTTAAGCCTTGGGGCTTACCATCAGCTAATAAGAAACCGTTCAGTTCAAAAACAGGACTGCTTAAGGCCTGCTTTCATACTAACCGTTGAGGTCATAGTACGAAAAAGTAAGGCAGTTCAATATAAGCCCTGCTATAAGAGCTCATAGTGAGGCCTCTTAGCCTTTTCTTGAAATCCACTCTATGGGCGATCGGTGACCCAGCGATTAGCCTGCTGGAATAATAACAGTGCGTTTCGAAATTTGACATTGACGTTGACGTTTGATTGTAATGAAAAAATACAGAAAAATACCAAATTGATTTTTCGCAATTTCAACGCCTTTTGTAATATAATATTTATTTATAATGTCTTGAGTAATGAATCCGAAACGTTAATAGTGCTTTGAAAATTCGCGTCGTCCCTGTATGCAAATAACTTATTGTATTGGTTACGAACAAACAAAAAATGAGTCTCGTTGGTAAAAAGTGTGAATCGATATCGTTACTCGAATCCAGCAAAGGGGATATTGTATTAAGTAAAATTACACCGGACGAAGTATTGCGTTTAGAGAAAATTACTGACACATATCTTTGTAGTCCCGAAGCCAATGTATACGATATAGACTTTACCAGATTCAAAATTCGCGATTTGGAGACAGGTACTGTATTGTTTGAAATAGCTAAGCCTCCAACAGACTTTGGAGTCGAGAATGATGGTACCGAAGAAACCCCAGAGGAACCTCTTGATCCTAATGCAGGCAGATTTGTAAGATATCAATTTACACCACAGTTTTTGAAGTTGAAGACAGTAGGTGCTACGTAAGTATTTGAGGGATTTAGTAGGTAGTAAATTTTCTTTTCATACCCAAATAAGATTAGTTTTATTATCAAACTTTTACAGTGTGGAGTTTACTGTTGGAGCTCGGCCTGTGAATCATTTTCGGATGATTGAGAAGCATTTTTTTAGGGATACCTTACTCAAAACCTTTGATTTTGAGTTTGGTTTCTGCATACCATTTTCGAGGAATACGTGCGAACATATTTACGAGTTTCCAACGCTGCCCCCTGATTTAGGTTGGTGGTTTTTGAATATTTTCATTTCAACTTACAAGTTTTATTTATATTTTTACTATACCTTTACATAATAAATACCAATACGAAATATCTGATTTATTTTGTAACACATTATTTGTGTCTTGTTTATACAGTGGTGGTCACATAATTAAAGACCAGTTGATTTTCATAAAAATGAGGTAGGTAACTTTGAAGCCTTGGTTCTCCTCCATGTTTAAAAAAACTGCGAAATCAGCATAAAAATGTGTGGAAATCCTGAAACTGAAAGCTCTGACCGCCAGTCTATAAATAAAGACTATTTAAACACTTTTTACTCTGGTATAGAAAAGTACTTGTATAGGATATTGCCCACTAATACAAAACTGCAGTTTCTTGCCAATTTTAACATGATTTATGTTTTTTTTAGTGGAGGATATGATTGCTGCACCTTTTGAAACATGCTCCGACAGTTTTTACTTTGTGGACAACCAACTGGTAATGCACAATAAGGCTGACTATGCGTACAATGGTGGTACGAATAACTGAAAGAGCTTAAACATAACCATTTCATCTTAATATAAATTATTTTCAGCACTAAAAAGACATTTTACACTTTCGGTGTTTTTAAATTATGTTTAATAACGGACTTTACCAATACAGTGACAGAATAAGTTACTGTAAAGTCCTTGTAATAAATTGAACATTCAAAACAATGAAAATGCCTTATGGAAGATAATTCCTAACTAAATGTTTTACTTTCAAGGCATGATTAATTAAACTTAACTTTTGAACTAGGAAACTACTTGATGTTTTGTTCTGTTTAAATTTACCAAAACTTGTTAATTCCTATTTTAGATTCTCTACTTTAGAATTATCCTAAATGAACCCCAAAAAGAGTTTGCCTATTCAATAGTATATTTTTAGGAAGGATGTTTTATTGTTAGAATTTACACATTGTTGCCCAACTCATAATTCCACTAGGTACTAAAAAATTAGTAGGTACCTACTTAATTGATAATAATAATGTAATGAAGTTTGTAGCTAATCAGAATGCGAAACAGTGCCTGAATTATGAGTTAGCACAGTTACGTTTACTATTACTTGATAGCGACTGTAGTGAGCTGAGTAGCTAGGGACTGGCAAGGGGGCGGCTGCCAGGGGCGCAACACTCGGGTGGGCGCACTTTGCTGACCCATAGCTAGAAAATAAATCTATAATTCTAATCTTGCCAGGGGCGCTCATGACCCTGGCTCTGACGCTAACTGTAGTAAGTAATTTGGTATGCAATTTGGCACAGCGCCTCTGGCGGTAACTATGGTAAAACATAAACTTAATTATTATTTGCTAATCTAAAAGTTGCCATACAAATGTCAACTACAGTCGCTATAGTATGCATAAACTTATAACAACTACTGCCCTCCTAGCATGACCACCGAAACACGATATAATATAGTGATTTATCACGTTTAACTGTCAAAAGATAATGGATTTTGGCAGTTGGATGTTGATAAAACGGTATATCACGCGATATACAGTGGCGGTCACATAATTAAAGACACCGCAGTCGATTTTCATACAAACGAGGTAACATTAAAGCCATGGTTCTCCGCCAAGGATTGACCTCGCTATGATCTGATGAGGGCCATCTAGAGACTAGATGGAGGAGATTCAAATCGCCATATACACCCAACTGATCTGATCAGCATTCTAAAAGATGTGAGGACCAGAGTTTTCCGTTTCAGGGTTTCCATACATTTTTATGCTAATTTCGCAGTTTTTTTAAACATATCCTTATATCTCTTTAGATTAGTTGGGCGTGTATAGCGATCTGAATCTCCACGATTCACTCCCTGGATAGCCATCATCAGATCACAGCTAGATCAATCCTAGGCAGAGAACCAAGGCTTCAAAGTTACCTCGTTTGTATGAAAATCGACCGCCACGTCCGTCGTCTGTCATGTTTAAGGGGCAGGCATGTTAAACAAAAGTAGTAATCTTCAATTTGCAGTCTAAAGGCTTTGGTCTCATATAAACTTACATTCCGATACGTTTCATATGCTGATTTCAGCATTTGAAAGTGACTAGTACATTTTTCTAGTAAGCATTTTGATGCCGATGATGGCGATCATGGGAGACCCTGTCTAACATTTGTGAATGATCTCATTCAAATTGTTTGTGGTTTTATAAACACTTAGTTGTCACCCTTTGGCACATGTTTGATGTAAGAACACTTTTTTTCGTATGTTTGGTGTGCAACACTATTTGTATCGTGTGTAGAATAAGGATGTGCTTTACACTGTCAGAAACGTAATCTAGTCATTATTGTTTAAACTTAGAAAAATTAAGAAGTGTATACAGGGAATTATTCGTTTTCTTCTTATGTATATAAGGTACAGTTAGCACCATGTTGTGTTACCATAATAATATGTCAAAATTCCTCAATCAGTTTAAAAACTGTCAAGCAAGGTAAGATTCAAAATTTAAGAAGTTTGCCAGGTCTGAAGAACCGATGTGCTCTTGACCATACTTTATTTTGATGGCTTAACGTGTCACCGAAACATGGCAATGGCATCAAAACCATATTGAAAACAAAAATAAACCATGCCTGTATATTATCTTGTGTTGGTGTGATACATATTCTGTGGTGATACTATAAAATAGCGGGAAGCCGCTGGATGCGGGCAGCGCAGGACCGGTCGTCGTGGAGATCCTTAGGGGAGGCCTATACCCAGCAGTGGGTGTCGTGCGGCTGATATGTTCATGTACTGTATACAAAAGCGACTTAAATTTATTTTTTCTGCCCCATTTTAAAAGATAATTGTCATTCAACAACTATCTTGTATTTCCAGCTAGAGTGGATATACGACTACCTGACTACTGGACTAAACTTTTATTTCATGCACAAATATTAAATTAAGTATAATGGCGGCTTATTACAAAATTGATTGAATTATGGAATCTTGTATCTCAATGCCGTCCAGTGACTTGTTACTTTGAACAAGTTCTCTTGCTTTAAATATGAATATAAAAAATATGAATTAATAACGAACTTGTATGTGTTCATTTTTATGTAAAATGTTTGATTTTTTAAATAATTGGAAACCTAATTACATAGGTTTAGTAAAATACTTGTATGTAATATTATGTTTAATAGTATGTATGCTTAAGAATATAAAATATTTATTATGATAAAGACATGATAAATACCCTAGTTTCTCTTAACAAAAGCTGGCACGTGTTTGGAAAAGGAACTAAAATAATTTTGCGCCTTGGGTCCGTTTAATATATTAATTCAATAGGGAGAGTGGCGGCGCCACAATTTCGATGACACGGACCAGACTTTTAGAGACATAGCGCACTTGCTGCCTGGCCGCGATCGGTATATACTATATCTTATGGTATATTAGTATGAAATCGCCGCAGAGCGCGCGCACCTAGCTGTACGCGGCCAGCGGCCACGCTTGGCCGCGGCGGCCAACGAGAACGAAGCGACGCCTGGCCGCTGCGGCCACTTGTACAAAAATACCAGAGTGCGCGCACTAGCCGCCGCCAGCCGCAAGTGAGCTATTGCTCTTAAGATTACAGACTGCCACGCATCACGTTCCGTCATACAGATTTTAGTAGGAAAATTAATCGAAATAGTATGACACTATGCGTTTTTACAAACTTGTCACTAAAGGGCGTCGCCATGGGTGGCGGCTGCCCCCCCCCCCCCCCTAGAGGCTAAAAAATGTAGCCAACTGCAAAATAACCAAAGTCCTAAGGCCGTGCAATTGACTTGCTTTTCTGTGTACCTACAATTCATATTTTTCTCATCCTCTTTAAATATTAACTTGCCCCCCCCCCCATGGCCATGGGCTGGCGACGCCCTTGTCACTTTACATACAACTTTAAAATCTGCAGTCACTCATTCATGATGCGTGGCAGTCAGATCGATCTTACTCTCTTACGCCGTAAACAGATTTTTGCAATTTATCAACCATGTAATATGCATACTGAGTGAGACCACTTCTCGCGATGTTGACATTTTGAGAAAGGTACCTACCATTTGAAACCGATGTACCTACCTACTTTAGGGGGGAAGGTACCTACATTACGGTTAATTCACGATGACGACAGTTGCGATTAGCCGTTTTTTCGCGCCTAAAAATATTTTTTGTGCCAGTTATAATGAGATTTATATCGAAGTGCGACATCTCATCTTCAAAATGCCATAGAAGATAAACGATTTTTTTTATAAGTTATAATTTCATCAATCTATTACCTAATTAATTATTGATTTACGTAGGTACCTACTTGCTATGCTTGGTAACCAAAAAATTTATGAAAATAATACGCATTCCAAGAGACATTCCTTTAGAATTATCGACATTTGTATTTATATTTTGTTATGTGGTTAAAAGTAACATTTTATAAGGTAAGAGATTACATTGTATCAAAATTCTTTTTTATTTAACATAATGTAGGTATAGAACTCAAGAGTGAGTTTGAAAAATCACTTGACTTTGGCCGCGTTCCGAATCACGCCAACAGCACTGTTAGCGTATAATCCATATCTGTGTAATATTTTGTGACTTTAATTTGGTCGGATTCGCGATTCCTTAATTTCAGAGCCAGTTTCGCGATCAAAAAGTAAGTTCTGAGTAGCTTACTTGACAGATTATTTGACATAATTTTAATTATCACAAACTGTAGGTATCATCTGTCAAGTTGCTTGCTACTCGGAACTTACATTTTGATTGTGACACAGGCCCTCACATTAATACGCCTTCTATTGTAATTTGTAATGAACTTGTGTATCTGTTATGTTTATGTAGGATGTTTTAATTCACCTTATTCACAACACTACCTAATATGTCCATGGTAATAAAATGAACTGGTTTAAAATTACAATTTTGTATTTTATCTTAAACATCCTTCTTCTAAAGTTAAACTATACTTACAAGAATGCGAACACCAAGCCAAAAAGCCTGGTGTGTATTTCACGTATAATATACAATATTTACTTTACTTCTTACTTGCGTGAGCTAGGGTTCCGCCCAAAAACGGTGAACCAAAAAGCCAAAATAATTCGGGAACCGCCGCCGAGTTAGGGAATGTTGGTACGGTCAGCAATGAAATCGTGTTAGTATCAACTAAAATTCAAATTTTAATTTATTTAAGACTCAATTTGTCTAAAGGATAACATTCTGAATTATATAGGTACAATAATATAACTGAAGTAACGAAACATAGGTAATTACAATAACGCATAGAAATACATATAATTGCCATGAGCGGTTTTCATAAGACAGTTTAAGAAAAAATGTAGTAGGTAAATAAAAAAAACTATATGGCGTAGTAGGTAGGTACATAAAAAAGAAGTAGATAGCTTTTTAGGAAAAGGCAAAGGGTGAAACGTAATAATTTTTTTATCATACGTTTGTTGAGTAGGTATGTGGTTTGTTGCGTTGTACGTTGGTTGTCCTTTGGCGTGTTCCGAAGAACTTTTTTCTGACCCTTATTGGGAATATTTTTTAAAATATCTACCTAGTTGAAATAGCGCCATCTATCGACATAAAATTTTACTTAAATTATCAGCTGTCAGAAAACCGCTCTTTATAGTTTAGTTGTAATATAACAAACTATTCGTAATCTATACATTTTTGATATCATACATTATTTATTTATGATTACGTATTAATAATAGATTTTCTCATAAAAAAATAGAATCAGCCTAAAAGACTGATCAATAATAAGGGCTAGTAAAAGTAACACGGTAAAGGCACCTAAATATATTTATTTTTTCGTAGGTATTTATTCCTTTTTCCAAGCTGCCCTATTTCTTTTTCTAATCCAAAGAAATATTTAAGTATAAAAAAGTCTATCTACTCGACAATATTATATTAAATCAGCCAGTGGTAGACCCAAATGCTGGCTTCACATTAAGTTTTTCAAAAGAGCTTAAGTATAATTATTTAGAAACCCTTAAAAAGTTATTTCTTGTTTCCTATAAAAGGTTATCATTGGCAAATCATTGGTAAATATGGACCTTGCCTATGTTGATCCAAACCTTCATAAAAATAAACCAAAATCGTCTTACAAAACAATCATAATAATAATTATATCTTGCCAACTTTCTTTTTGACACAATCGAAATACTTAGATTATCAATTCCATCATTTCCAACATCTTATATAGATACCGTAATGCAGCCCCTAGCTAGATGATCAAGAATTTCTTGTCATCATTTTCAGTGCCTATTTTTGATTGGCCACAGTAATCTATCTATTCTGTGGTGCTTGTCAAGCATCGCTCATAGACGATCAAAATGTGATCGACAAGCCGATGCAATGTGAATGATTGACAAGCAGTTTTGATTTTTTAGGGGGATGTGCATAACAGAATAATGATAAATTATTATCCTTTGCATGTGAGTTGTCTCAAATCTTGGTAAAATAGAGACTATACTAGATACTATAAGTACATAATTGCCTTAACTCAAGGAACCATTGGCCACAAGCGATAAACTTACATAAAAAGCTATAATGAACTTCGCAAACGAAAGTATGGATTTAACGCTATAGTCTATGGCTGGCTATAGTTATCTATTTTTCGTTAACGCAGTTCGTTATCGTTTTTACAAATATGCGCACTGTTTGGTCTGAGTGAGCCTGATTACTTACATCATTTATATTTATTTGTACACACATGCGGTATTCCAAAACTGCCACACATGCTTGTGACACTTTTGGAACTTAAAATAGAAATGCAATTATTTTCATTAAAAAAATCGTCAACAACTAAGTAATTCTTTAAACTAAGACACTTGATAATGAAATACCACGCGTTTGAGCAATGCCGAACATCTTTCGCTAGAGCGAGAATTATTATTGTCGGTCGCAGTTCATCTCCTATAGCTCTTTCTCTTTCTTATCGTAGCAGAAGAAAATGCCATGCCGGTTGGTCCAAATATGATATTACAAATAGATACATATGTTATACTAAATAATATACTAGAAAAAATACGACTCGCACCAGATCAATACTCAGACGGGAATCGAACCCGCGACCTTTGGAAATCCGGTCCAATGCTCTGACCGCTGAGCTACCGAGTCACTAGTGACATCGTCGGATTTCTTCTAGTATATCCTATTCTTACGCTGTACCTACTACTAATGTCATAAGTTATTATTATAAAAAATAATCAGAAACTTTATGCAAGGTATCCCAGTTTCAAAAGCATGCAATGGTAATACTTATATGGAATGCTACCCATCACTGTTCTTTTCTGTTATAGCGACGTCTGGCACCACCTTGCCATTGATTCCTAGGTTTACTGTCGACGTCTTTTTTTATAAAGAATTTATAAGCAAGCAGATCTCTGTTCGCAAACGTGTCTGCATAAGCAAAGGGCAGTGTGGCACATTGCTCCGCAGTGAATATCTCATTCAAAGGGGTGTTATTGCTTTGACAAATATCAGAGTATTGATACTTTCTACGTGGCTCGTTTTTGTTGTAGACATGGATGTCATAGGACCATTTCTCAGCACTATGCTTTGTGCCTATCAGCTGCACGGTCATATATATTTTTCGATCAAGTTCCGACGCTTTCAGGTTAAATAAAAAGTTAAAGGAGCCAATGATCACTAAATATACTATTTGCTTTTCGTTGCGTGTTACAAGTAACTCCTTATTAACTTCGCCGCAATGGATCGGATGGGCTTCTTTAAAATGTTTCCATATTTGAGGAAGTTTTCCTGCAAAAAGAAGGTAGGTTTGTAGTTTTCTAGGTGTACAATCGAGGTGGTTGGCGCTCTGCCACTTTGCAAACAAAATGGTTTAAATGGTTTTCGTCGGTTGGGCACGCGCTTACTGACTAGGTACATCGTTAGAACAATAAATTTTTGCCTTATGGATGCGCGTTTCCACTGAAGGGGAGCGGTGCTTAACGGTGCATGAAATGTCCAATCACGATGATCCGCTACGACATCGATAATATAATATTTTAAGTGCTATGTACGCCGATATTGGTGTCGATTCGGTTGGCAACGACTTGACTGAAGGATGGAAAACTAAATTTAGTTTAATCCTGTCAAAGGATTAAACTAAATTTAGTTTTCCATCCTTCTCTTTTGGTATCGAAAAGACAAGAACGGGATGCTAAAATTAAGTTTAGTCCTGTCAATTTAGTTTAGTTGTGCCAACCGAATTGACACCATTGTGGTTCATATTTTTTTTGTATGTAGTTATAATTTGTATAATATATACCATGTGGCAGTGCCAGTGGCGTGCATACCATATAGGCAGTTAGGCAGTGCTTACCTCATGACGAACCTAATAAATATAGATACCACTAGTCACTAGTGTTAAAGTAAAAAATAATTAATTGGTTCCGTTAATATTCTATAATAACCAAACTTCTATTGAACACTCAGTTAGTAAGCAAATTTTCCTTGCGCATCATTCCTACCTACGCGCTACGGTGGGGTAAGCAGTCTCCAGAATGCATATTCGAAGCAAGGAGCGTTTCATACAAAACTCATTTAAAAAATTTCGGTAAAAGTTATACGACCACAGAAAAAAGTGCGCTCTTTGTACGTGTAAGGTTCTAAAACATGACCTTCGCAATATAACAGCGCTAGGTAATCATGCTTACTCGGGCTACCTCGGACCATGCGCCGGGCGGCCGCGGCCGAACGAATTTTACCGAGAAGCCGACGACGACATTATTTTTCTCACTCGCTCCTATGCACAAACCGCTCGCTCCTAGTCCGTGTTTTATTATCTCACGAGTGCGGGTGAATTTAACAAGTTTCAACCTTGTTACCTTGTCCTAAGAGTGTTGATACCCGCGCCTAATAGAATGTTTGTTTTCGGAAATAAAGATGCAAGCAATGCGGTTGTCATATTTATTTTGTTTGTTTTTAGTTCCGTTAGTTTCTGCAGAGAAAGCAATAACTTATATTATATATTTTTTTTGTCTTCTTGACACCACGCGCGAGTTAATGAGAGATATTTTTATTGTTTTGTTATTTTGTTTTTGTGAACTTAACTATTTAGTGTTTTTTCTGTGAAAACAAAAAGAAATTTCTGTGTTTTGTGATTAAAATATTACCTAATTAAATAATGGAGAAATTAGTAGAGTGTGCCGATTGTGGTGAGAATTCGATTTGTTTACAAAAATGACGTATCCTTTCGCAGTTCGCACAGTTTTCGTTCATAGAAAAAGTAATGGCCGCTTTTGGTCGCTAATGGATAATTTATACCTAGGAAGCAACTTCACATAACATAAGTTTACAACGTGAAGAAAAGGCAGTATAAAAGTGGTAGGTAAACAATTAAACATCCTTATTACCTACTAATAGTATTAATTTTAAAATGATAAGAGCTTAATTACAACTGTTTAGATGTAGAGTGCCTACCTAGCTTGAAAACCAATGCACGCCCCTGGGCAGTGCTCAATAAATACATAAATATAAATAGACAGCGGTGCTGCGCGGTGCAATGAATTGACCAATCACCACGACACGATGCCCCGCTCCGCTTCAGTGGAATAACGCGCCCTCATTGACTGTACAATGTACAAAAGGACATTTTGCAAAAGAAGCGTAAGATTTACACCCCTTTAAAGCCACGATAGTGAACTTTGCATACCTACTTACAACAGACATATGGAATTGACAGTAGAAAGTATAAACGTTGTTGGTCTGTGACTAGCGAAAACTTTAACTAAACTAAACTAAATTAATAGAATTGGAATTGTAATTTGTAGAGACACAGTATGTTCCTTAAGGTTCATATTACCGAACCAATTTTGTATTGTGTAACTAGGTGCCGCACAGTCGTCGCCGCGCACCCAACTTGTAAACGCGCCTCTCAATATTATAAAAATTTAAGGCGAGGCCAGTTCACGATCTGATGAAAAGTCTGATTTTTGAACATCCAATGTGAAGAACTGATGTAAAATTCTACTTCACAAAAATTACTGTAGACTGAAAAAGAAACAAAGAAGCAAATTAACCGAACAGAACATTGAAAAATGGCATGGTAACTCTGTAAAAAAATCCTGAATAACACCATAAAAACTTATAAAAATAAATTTCAGATCGTCAGATTTCTTAATTTTCAACGACAGTGATCTGATTTTTTATGCAAAAAGGATAGCTTTTTTATCGATCTAACACAATAACCGAGTACATTTTTAATAAATGATCCAATATTTCAGAAATCGATAAAAAAGTACTAAAATTCGTCAAATTTCTGGCGAAGCGTCAATTAAAGTTATGCAATATTCAACCTTATTCTAAAGACATAGTGAAAGAGTAAATTTCGTGAACTGGCCTCGCCTTAATTTAAATATCGTCTTTTACTCCCACTCGCGTGGTCCGCCTTGTTAGGATCCTTATATCCAACATAATTTATTAATATAAGAATTTTTATGACACTTCAAATAGTGCTACTTGTATAAAATTTTGCATGCTATTCAATACTGGCTTAACATGATGTAAGTACTTATAATAATGAGATTGTCACCTTTCATACCATGTTAAATGCAAATAAATTATATTATTATGCCAATCAATCCCATGCTCTATCGATTACGCAGTAACCTAAGTTATTGTTTTTACAAGTATGTTGGGGGTAAAATTACGAAAAAGCTCGTTACCTCTCCACCGGCATTGACCAAAAATATCCGCGAGGGGACATCCCATTTCTTTAAACGGACATTCCTTTTCGTGAATCTCCAGATCCGCCATTTTTAAGATTAACTTGCATCCATCTTGTGAATTTGGGCAGTTAACTTTTCTCTGTAAAAAATAAAAAAGTTTTTACAAACAGTCCCATATTTTTGCAAAAAATATTGTTTAAATCAAAATGCTGCAAACCTCTCCGATGAAACTTTCCAAGGTTATATTCCTAACGTCTCCAATGCGTTGTCCACAAATACCGCACATGAATCTGTTTTTACAGTCGCTACAGGAACTGTGTCCACTGTTGCATTGGTAGATCTTAGGTGTATACTTCTGATGACACGTAGGGCAGTTGAGCTCGTCGTTGACGTCACGATCACGATCACGACGAACTTGGTTTCGAGGCCTAGAAATCATATTTTGCGAATTTATTGCATAAGTAGAAAATCTTAATCCCCTTTACGGAGATAGATGGCACTGGAGCCCAATCGCGGTAATTCTGAACGATAAAACCAAAAACGTTACGTTGTCATTTAGGTTATATTTATCTAAAAATCTTTGGTTTAGCTTCATAATTTTCACTTAAATTGTCCCAGATTGTAATTCTAGACTCCTTAGGCAGAGTATTCAACAATTTTAAGAAAACTAAAGCGAGTATTTTTCTGTAAACGCCACTGAAACGGTAACGATTTAGCTTTGGTTTTATCGTTGAAAATTAGCGCGATTAGACCCCTGTACAGGTACAAATCTTAATACAAAACATTTATGATCGAGAATTTGATTCACACTCAATAGTGTTTTTAATAAGTTCGGACGGAACGGGACGGGCACGGGGCGGGAAAAACATCGTTTCATATTATATCACGTTACTACCACGTCAACTGTCGTGACTAGCACGTTGCGTATGCATTAAACTCCCCGTCAGGATCACGTTCCGTCCCCGCCCCATGCCCGTCCTGGATTTTCCCGTTACCTATACAGCGAGGACGTTTAAAAGGGGCTCCCAGTATCCTCAGAAAAGAAGAAATCAGCTTTAACAAAAAAAAAATAAGTTTAAAAAAATTAGAAGAGGTAAAGGTACTAAAAGGGACAATATCTTACTTGAATAAAAATAAGATAAGTATTATGTCAGTAACCTTTTTTTATATATTATCATTCCTGTGGGGGGTGCAATAAGGGGTACGCGAGTGAGTTTGGGGATTTTCTTGGAGGGGAACGTAGAAAAAACTAATCTTACCTGGATGTAGATCTATCTCTAAAGTGAGGCCGTGGGGCACACCCCGGTGCTTGTGGGGCACACCTCGGCGCTTGTGGGGCATACCCCGGCGATTGTGGGGCACACCCCGGCGATTGTGGGACACACCCCGGCGATTGTGGGGCGCACCCCGGCGATTGTGGGGCATACCCCGGCGCATGTGGGGAACCGACCGGCACTTTTGGGGCACACACCGGCGCTGGTGGGGCTGTTGGCGTAACCGAACTGGAAAGAAACCATTTAAGTAGGTAGTATTTATTGTGTTTTTTATCCAATTTAAGTAGGACTTAAGCTACTTTTTATCCCATTGTTGGGGACGGGTCTCCGCCTGCACGATACGCGAGCGATGCGAAAGTAACTCTGTCTGTTACGTTTCGCGCCTAGACCGATTTTGACGAAATTTGGTACGGATATAGATGGGACCTTAGGGAAGGGCATTGGCTACTTTTTATCCCACTGCTGGCCACGAGTCTCCGCCCGCACGATATAACCTGGGTTGCGTTCAGAGCCTTAGAGCGCGGTTGTTTGGTTGTTTTTTAACTCACTCTAAGGTTCGGAACTACCAAGAACTTTAAATGTCAATGTCAATACAAAGTCTTCATTTTCCATTTGGAATACAAATAATTTAAACTTTTTCTTTATTCTAAATCAAATAAAATCCGTTTTTTGAGGATCTACCATGATTATTTTAAGAATTAGACTCAAAAACATCAAAATACAAAATAATGTCAATGGGGTTGGTCAACTTTTTCGAAGAGAATTGTTTTATATTTTTTTTTGATAGCACAAGTTTGAAGAATAAAGAAAATAATATTATGATTTTTTTATTTTACCTTGTTAACTAAATATATTTTTTTATATTATTATCGCGATAAAATATCGAACATACGGCTGAACACGAAGTTCCTTTGCATTTACTGATTTAAAGAACTGATTGACAGATTTGACAGACAGTGACAAAGAGTGACATAGAAAGTCTTTGGAGCAAAGGCATAACCTACGCATACAGCCGTAATAGTGATTTATTGTACTATGCTGTAAATTAAAAATTTAAATTTTTATTTAAATTAAAATGAAGCATTATAAAAATTCCGCAATTTGTTATTCCTAACTCCAAAGCCAAAAGCTACCAGAAAATATATAATTCTCAACAGTTTTGGAAAAGTTTACCAACCCCATTGACATTGTCATTTTTTCTATAGACAAACGTCAGAGCGTTTTCCAACCACCGATTTTGATGGTTAAAAAGTTGCAACACTCTGACGTTTGGAACGGGACGGTTGTGACAACCGAACGTCACGCTCTAATGTTTGGAACGCCGTTAGAGCGTTTGGTTGTGGTTAGGTTGCACTCGGAGCGTAGGTTTGGAACGCAACTCTGTAGTCCAAGCGGCGAAGCTGCAGTAATAATACAAACTCATAAAAATTATTCAAAATCATTACCTTTGATTTCCAATATTGTTATTGTGGTTGAATTTATAAATATTGTCCAGAGGTTGGTACGAGCTTGGAGGAGGAGTGGTGTGGTATGTAGTGGTACGGTTATGGCTCGGTGAAGCAGCCGCTGCGTTTGTTCCCAAGTTTGGATACAAGTTGGTCTTCGTCGGCTGTGCCACCCCAATTTGGATATCATTTTGAGTAAGGCTGTATGGTGTGCGATTTCTTTCTAAGCTGAAAAGTAAATCCTTTGTTAATTTATAATTTCTGCATTTTTCATATTATACATATTTATCTACCTACATTGTAAGTACAAAGTTTTTTGATAATAAAACTGGCAGAGTAAAATTAACCTTTTTTTTCTCATTTTCTGTATGGGGAATTTTTTATTTGAAGATAAGGTGAGCCTCTTTCAGTGAGATATGGTCATAGAATAGAAAGAGAATAGAATAGAATTAGAACCATATGGTCCAAATAAGTTGGTAGAGTGTGTTTCATTGGATATTTCCTATGCCATTATGTTGGTTTTCTAAAAACCTATTCAATTTTGAACCGTAATCCAGCGATAAGATTACAACGACGGTACTGCCAACATAACGTCATAGGAAGTATCCCTGTCCATGAAACGCATTCAACCCTTTTGACAGCTAACTTCTGCAAAGCAAAATACTGTTCATGTCAATAGGAATAAGTGCTATCCAGTGGCGTGCATACCATATAGGCAGTTAGGCAGTGCTTACCTCATGACGAACCTAATAAATATAGATACCACTAGTCACTAGTGTTAAAGTAAAAAATAATTAATTGGTTCCGTTAATATTCTATAATAACCAAACTTCTATTGAACACTCAGTTAGTAAGCAAATTTTCCTTGCGCATCATTCCTACCTACGCGCTACGGTGGGGTAAGCAGTCTCCAGAATGCATATTCGAAGCAAGGAGCGTTTCATACAAAACTCATTTAAAAAATTTCGGTAAAAGTTATACGACCACAGAAAAAAGTGCGCTCTTTGTACGTGTAAGGTTCTAAAACATGACCTTCGCAATATAACAGCGCTAGGTAATCATGCTTACTCGGGCTACCTCGGACCATGCGCCGGGCGGCCGCGGCCGAACGAATTTTACCGAGAAGCCGACGACGACATTATTTTTCTCACTCGCTCCTATGCACAAACCGCTCGCTCCTAGTCCGTGTTTTATTATCTCACGAGTGCGGGTGAATTTAACAAGTTTCAACCTTGTTACCTTGTCCTAAGAGTGTTGATACCCGCGCCTAATAGAATGTTTGTTTTCGGAAATAAAGATGCAAGCAATGCGGTTGTCATATTTATTTTGTTTGTTTTTAGTTCCGTTAGTTTCTGCAGAGAAAGCAATAACTTATATTATATATTTTTTTTGTCTTCTTGACACCACGCGCGAGTTAATGAGAGATATTTTTATTGTTTTGTTATTTTGTTTTTGTGAACTTAACTATTTAGTGTTTTTTCTGTGAAAACAAAAAGAAATTTCTGTGTTTTGTGATTAAAATATTACCTAATTAAATAATGGAGAAATTAGTAGAGTGTGCCGATTGTGGTGAGAATTCGATTTGTTTACAAAAATGACGTATCCTTTCGCAGTTCGCACAGTTTTCGTTCATAGAAAAAGTAATGGCCGCTTTTGGTCGCTAATGGATAATTTATACCTAGGAAGCAACTTCACATAACATAAGTTTACAACGTGAAGAAAAGGCAGTATAAAAGTGGTAGGTAAACAATTAAACATCCTTATTACCTACTAATAGTATTAATTTTAAAATGATAAGAGCTTAATTACAACTGTTTAGATGTAGAGTGCCTACCTAGCTTGAAAACCAATGCACGCCCCTGGTGCTATCGCAGGGTAAAAAATATTTTTGGTGGAGACTTCCTGTGGTGCTGTTAGTGTGGTGCTACAATTTGATATATTATTATTTTTTCACTTCTCATGCTCGTAAAGTTCGTCGTTATGTTGGGTATAGGCTGCATAAAATCGCTTTTCATGCTCTAGAGCATAAAGTAAAATCTTCGTCTAAGTTCGGCTCTAAGACAAAGGTTGTCAGGTAAACAGCCACACATGCAATTAAACTTCGTTAAATAAACTTGTTATTTTCCTTATTTTTAATCATAATCCATATTATAATAACTGCCTACATTTTTTTTAAATTTTTTTGAAAATGGTATCAATTGAAAAGCCTTAATTAAAAAAATCCATTTTTGAATATGGGTATCAAATGAAAGGCTTTGATGAGCACATTCCAAAATTATGTAATTTGCACAAAAATTTAAGAAAAATTTTTTTTTTTTCAATTTTTGAATATGGGTATCAAATGAAAGGCCTTGGTGAGCACATTCCAAAATTATATAGTTTGTCACTAAAATTTAAAAAAAAAAATTTTTGTCTATTTTTGAATATGGGTATCAAATGAAAGGCCTTGATGAGCACATTCCAAAATTATATAATTTGTCACTAATATTAAAGAATTTTTTTTTTTTTTGAAATTTTTGAATATGGGCACAGAATATAAATAATAGTACTAACGTACAGAAGTCCGACCCCGCGAGGACCATCAAATAATAAGCTACTCTCGCTGCACGGCAATAAAGTACAATTTCAAACTGCACAACGCTGCGTGGATAAAATTATATGCACCTACGAAGAAGAAAGAGAGGCGTCTCTTTCTGTCGCATAGCTCTGTCTCAACCGACACATTTCGGGGTTGCTACTCGCTAGTTACTGATATCATAGAAAACATTCGTTATGCCCATGAATAAACAATGAAATTACTATAATAGGTACCTACTTATAATAGTACATTACAGCCGTGAACGGGAAGCTAGCGATTGCATTGTCGAGGATGGTTTGAAGCCCGAGCCGCAGGCGAGGGCTTTAACCATTCGAGGCAATGCAAGTAGCTTCCAGAACAAGGCTTGTATAGTGCTTTTCTCAAGAAATGCGAGGAAATAAAAAACTTTTCAATTGAAACTTAATTAAATTAAATTCCCGCCAGTTTTTTTTTTGGGTGCATTCCAGCAGTTTAATCGCTCGAAGCGCCGAAAAGCAAAATGAGATTTATCATAGACAAATCCTCTGAGTAATCTTGAATTACGTGCAGCGCCATCTACCGCCGAGAAGCAAAAACCCATCTCATTTCGCTTCTCGGCGGTAGATGGCGCTGTACATAATTCAAGATTACTTAGAGGATTTGTCTCTGACTAATCTGGTACAATACAATGTAATATTTATTTATTCTTATAGTAATATACTCTGTGCGCACCATTTTTTTTATTGTATCGTTATTATACTACCTATTAAATAATTTTACCTTTATAATATTAACTGTCTTGTCGTTGGCTTGCGTGCCAGAAAAAAGGAACTAAAGTTATGGCTGTATGGTGCAAATGTGCCTTTGCTTTTTTTGTTTTTGTGAACAGCTAAAACATAATGTAAAAAGTTGCCGTAGACCACCCAGATCATCTTCGCACTGTACCTACTTCCCGCACCCGGTGCTGGTGCGGGAAGTAAGTATTGAAATTCATTCCTGGCCTGAATTTTAAATTTAGAATGTGATGAACCAGACCCCCTCGGAAATGTGGAACGCCCCGCATTCCTTTTTCAAATGGAATGATAAGATTTCAGAGCATAAGTGAGAAAAATAAAATAAATCTACCTAATAGGTGAGCTGAGCATATTTAAAGAGCATAAATAATAAGTATTTCTAAGTAGTTAGAGAAGCTCGATGGCGCAGTGGTATAGCGCCTGGCCCAACGATTGCGGAGGTTAAGCAACTTTTGCAAGGGTCAGTTATGGGATGGGTGAAAAAAAATAGTATTTTTTTAGCTTTTTTCTTTACTGGTGCCATATTTCGAACTTCGATACAACTAAGTATGTAAATATGTATACAAAAAATACAATAAACTTTGGTAGGTAGGTAGGTACGTTAGTAATTAAGTATCAAAAACGAAGTGCATGCAGTTTCGCATTCGGCGCTTGACTGACTCGTTTCGTTGGTGACGTTCACGCGCTGCGCTCTCGTCGCTTGCACACGCCGGCGGGCGCCGCGCGTTTCGGTCGGCGCGGTGATATCCCTCGACAATGGCCCTCTTGGAGTGGGCCGCGAGCAGTAGGCTAATATAAAAGTTTAAGCGCGGAGTTATACCCCCCTGATATGGGTATCAAATGAAAGGCCTTGATGAGCACATTCCAAAATTATATAATTTGTCACTAAAATTTAAGAAAAAAATTTTTTTTTTGAAATTTTTGAATATGGGTATCAAATGAAAGGCCTTGGTGAGCACATTCCAAAATTATATAATTTGTCACTAAAATTTAAGAAAAAATTTATTTTTTTTAATTTTTGAATATGGGTATCAAATGAAAGGCCTTGGTGAGCACATTCCAAAATTATATAATTTGTCACTAACATTTAAAAAAAGTTTCATTTTTTTTCATTTTTTGTTTAATTTCCTCACAATCGAAGTGAAAAGCAGAGTGTATAACTCGTACATAAAACCCATTTTACCCTCGACTTGACTATCCATATATAAACGTCTCGGGTAAAATGATGCGTTTTATGCACTTGTTGTACAATCTACTATTAATTTTACAGGCAAGCAGTTGAGACAACTGATATATGAATTTTAAATGAGGATCAGTAACAGGTTTGAATCCTATAGTTTTATTGGTATAATATAAAAACATAGGTATCCATAGCTATGAAGCTTAGTGAAAGATTTTGAAATCCGTTTAGAAATGGTGGAAATGGGGAAATTTATAAAATTATACAAAAACGAGTTAAAAGACTGTATTTTATTTTATTTAATAAGTACCTAGTTATCCTCAAGATGCTTCGATATTTGCCTATAGTTATGACTAGCCTAGGAAACCCTAAAATAAAACACTAACCTTGCAAGTTCCCCAACTGTTGCTGAACTTTTTTGTAATTGCTGCTGCTCAAACATTCTTCTTTGTCTTTCCAACATTCTTTGTACATCATCCTTGCTATATTTTTCTCTATTAAAAAAATATTAAAACAGGTAGGTAAGTACCTATTCCAAATTAACTTAATGAGGGTAGGTAAAATAAAGGTACTATGCGAGCCAAATAAGTATAGTAGGTACTGTCAAACGGCAATCTTGATCTTTTTTCCTTTTCTTGCACATGCTACACCCCTCAAGTGGAAGTGAATCGCAAATAAAAATGACTGTTTGACAGTCCTATTCTTAGAACAATTAAAAAAATTTATATAGGTAATAGGTAAAAATCTACTTAAGTACCTACTACCTAGAAATCAAATCAATACTTAGAGTATAAGTACCTACCTACCTATCTATCACATGATAACAAAGAACATTGTAGTATTCCTCTATTTATAGACTTTAGTAAACTAGGTATGGTATCTGAATAGTAGATTGTAAAAACAAATGAACTTACTTGTCGCTTTTCGATTGCTCAGTTCCCATTTTTAGGGTTCAAAAATACCGTACGATGACAATAAAAGAGCACCCCACTCTCTTGCTTGACTTTGAAGAAACTATGAAATCGGTTTGATTCAGCCAAGCAAAGCACCAATCCGGGATAACGAATTTTATTAAACTGATTCCTCTTGATATCCGCCTTTTATTACAAAAAGTACTCTTCTTTGGAGCCTATTTAAACTGCCTGTGCCTGCGCTGCGCGTGCGATAAGGAATAATGATACGATAAGAAAATGCATTGTGTTGTGTCACATAGTGAAGTGAAAGGTAATTTTCTATCTTGATTTCAGAACTCGATATCGATGAAATATGATCATTTTTACTAAACTGCATTGTTATGATGAAAGTAAAATTGGATTTTGTTTGAATTTTACCTACTGCAACACAAGAAATAGGTAACTACTATGCGCGCCAAATAAGAATAGTACACTGTCAAACGGCAATTTTGATCTTTGTTCCTTTTCTTGCACATTCCTACACCCAGAAGTGGAAACGAAACGCAAACTAAAATGGCAGCTTTGACAGTTCTATTCTTATTTGGTTCGCATAGTAGGTACTTAAATTAAGTTACGATGTCAATTTATTTCATATATCCTCTTTAAATTTTATAGAGCATTATTTCATTATTGTAGGTCTGTACCTACTAAAAAATTGTCGTGGTTTTAAATTAGTATGATCTAATTTAAAACGGTTTATTTGCAACTAGAACCTAGTTCAATAAAGTTGTACCTACTTTTAAGTAAATCACATTACATTAAATTATATTCTGAAATATAATTAGGTACTGTACATTGTGATACCTTCTTTACTTCCCAAGTAAAAACATTTTTCCTCAGACTTGCAATACCAAACGCACAGTTAAGAATTTTATCGATATCTTATCTATGTATAAATATACGTGGGCATCACTAAGCCATGATAGTGGAGAAAACCTACCAGAGACAAGAATGACAAGATGTAATTCAACATAAAAAGAGAGATGGTCTTTGTCTGGTCGTCATAGTAATGTGCAGTGTTGGCAATCTGTGGAGAATTCCGCAATGTTTGAGGCGATTTTCAATCCCATGGGCGACGGCATAGAGAAAGACAAATATACCAAAAGGCGACGGCTACACGCATGGTAAATACTGGGTTGCGTTCAGAACGTTTGAGCGCCGGTTGTTTGGTTTTTTTTTTAACTCGCTCTAAGGTTTGGAACGACCAAGAACTTTAAATGTCAATGTCAATACAAATTCTTCATTTTCCATTTGGAATACGAATAATTTAAACTTTTCTTTATACTAAATCAAATAAAATCCGTTTTTTGAGGATCTACCATGATTATTTTAAAAATTAGACATAAAAACATCAAAAATACAAAATAATGTCAAATGACATTGACATTTTTTCTATAGACAAACGTCAGCCTGCCTAGCATGACCGATTTATATCTTGGATATAGAGTTTTATCACGTTTAACTGTCAAAAAGACAAAGGAATTTGACAGTTCAGTGTCGATAAAATGCTATATCACGCGATATGCTAGGCAGGCTGAGCGTTTTACAACCATCATTTTTGATGGTTGTTTGGTTGCAACGCTCTGACGTTTGGAACGACACGGTTGTGTCAACCGAACGTCACGCTCAAATGTTTGGAACGCCGGCGCCGAGGCGCGTTCCAAACCTACACTCCGAGTGCAACCTAACCACAACCGAACGCTCTAACGGCGTTCCAAACATTTGAGCGTGACGTTCGGTTGACACAACCGTGTCGTTCCAAACGTCAGAGCGTTGCAACAAAACAACCATCAAAAATGATGGTTGTAAAGCGCTCTGACGTTTGTCTATAGAAAAAATGTCAATGTCATTTGACATTATTTTGTATTTTTGATGTTTTTATGTCTAATTTTTAAAATAATCATGGTAGATCGTCAAAAAACGGATTTTATTTGATTTAGTATAAAGAAAAGTTTAAATTATTCGTATTCCAAATGGAAAATGAAGAATTTGTATTGACATTGACATTTAAAGTTCTTGGTCGTTCCAAACCTTAGAGCGAGTTAAAAAACAACCAAACAACCGACGCTCAAACGTTCTGAACGCAACCCAGTTAGAGCGTTCGGTTGTGGTTAGGTTGCACTCGGAGAGTAGGTTTGGAACGTGCCTCTGTGATCCATCAGTATTTAATCGGGGGTCTATTTCATAAAAGATTAGGTAACTACAATAATTTACCATTGTTGTTATTGGGGTAGAATTATGTTTCATATTAATTATAAAACATAATAGGCATGACGAATATTTTTTTATTTTATTTTACAGAAATTACCTCTCAAAAAAGACACATTGGTAAAATAATTATTTCGCTAGCATGAAAACTGCCAGAGATGTCACAGTTTGAAATGCACACAAATTGAACTCACCCAAAAACTTTCGTCAACTCGCCATCACAGAGGAAATAATCACTACGTTTTACTCGCCATATCGAATCTGGCCCAGCGGCGAGTTGACGAATTTCAATTTGTGAATGCGTCAACTCGCCATCTCAAAATCTAATAAATCAAGCTAATTTTATACCAAATTTCAGCAGTTTAGACGTGAAATCGTAACAAACAGACATACACACGACGTTGACGAATACTTAAGTCCTAAAGTTATATTAGGAGACTTTAAAAGTGCCATATAATTAATAATTTGATCACCACGAGGGTTTATATCTTTTTAAACGACCTCAACAAAAGCAGGAGGTTCTCAATTCGATTGTATATAGGTATATTTTTTTTTATCGTTTACAGGCACTATAATTATTAACCGATTTTTAAAAGTTTTTTCTCTAAAAAAAACCGGTCAAGAGCGAGTCAGACACGCGAACCGAGGGTTTCCGTACTATCATAATAAATACTCTGCAAAGCCTGCTGTAAAATAATAAAATTATTATTGCAGTACTAATACTGCCTGACCTAAGTCAGCACCATCTTTTGGCCGATAGTGGAACTATTTTTTTTTCTTAGTCCAGCGCCATTTACATAAACTTCTATCACATAGAATTATTTCAGATTTTTCTGTTAGCAAACTTTGGAGATAAAGGGGGGGAACGGTATTTTTTTTTACATTTTTCATCATAAGTCACTATCTGCTACTCAGTGGTTGGGTCACATTCTTGCAGGCCATTTCATTTATTATTATTATATCATAGCATTTCATAATAAATAATATAAATAAAATAAATAAAAAAAGAAAAATATTTATTAAGTTAAGTTTGTACCACACATTTTACAATGCTGAAAGTAAAAAGGGTACTTAGTATTTAATCGGGTAACAATAAATTCCTATTTTGGGTATCAAAAATACTTATTATACTCAGATTCGTCCTCGATATTAGTATATTAACACATGTAGTACCGCTTTTGCATGTATCACCACTTAGCACGTTATTTTAAAGTAATAACCTAAAAAACCTGAAAAGAGAAGGTTTTTGACTTAAAATTGACAGATATTTTGACATTTCCGGTCAGAGCCCTCCTCGTCACTACTAGCCGCCAACCACTTCATTCGTTTTTCGTGCTTCGCCACGGACGCACGTATACAGTCTCAATGTGAGACTTCTTTAGAATTATATTTTTACAGTGAAAATTAAATTTTATTTAAAATGCTTCGTGAAGAAAGGAAAAGTTTTCAAGACTGAAGAGGACAAGAAGAAGAAGAAGTCAAGACGAAGGAACACTACTCAATGCCGTTTACTTGGTTAAACCTGCTTACCTTTATGAATGCGTAACTGCCACACTGGGCTTTTACCATTATTTTAATTTAATTATTTGTCTGATGCGAACTTACCATACCGGGTATTTTCTGTCAATTTATTTAATTATCTGATGCGAACTTACCATGCTGGGTACTTTCTGTCAGTTTATTTATTTGTCTGATGCGAATTTACCATACTGGGTACTTTCTGTCAAAGCATTGTGTCTAATTAGACATCAACTAAATATCTTTTGCACTCGAGATAGTTATACTGGACTATTTCACCGCATAGATAGGTCAGACAACGCAACTGCAACAACTATACCAACTCAAAGTGCCGTTGACGACGCGACATTGTAAAAAGCAGACTACCCTCAAAGTTTGCCACGTTGGAACCGCTGCAGAGCACCAATCGGGTGACTCCGTCGTCCGCTAAATCCACTGCCATCCACCTTCCAGGCAGGCGGCCGCTGTGCTGTAGCTGCAACAGCAGCCCTGACAAGAGCGTTGTTCATCAGGTATGAGTTATGATATCATGATATTCTTGGTGTTGAGTTGAGTTAATCTCAACGGTATAATACGAGTACCATCGGTACTAAGATAAATTTATAGTTTACAAAACTGACAGAGCTCGCTATAAATGCTAAAACTTAAGAACTTAATGGAACCAGATATTGAGTTGTACAGCAACTAGCTCATACTTGATATTTCACACCTTTTATATAAAATAGCTTAGCTGCTGAAATAGCTAGCTGCTGGCATGCTGATAGAAATTTCAATAAAATAAAAATGGATTAACAGAAACCTTACATTTTATTATCTATAAATGCATAAATCATAATTGCAGTTAATGTTTGTTGGTATACAGTAACATTTGCCTAAACTAGAACACCTTGTATTTTAGGCGGGTAGACCTAACATGTTGAAAAACCTGTTAATCACTACCTAACTATTTAGTATGTTTTTTTTCCTAAGCTTTGCCCTTGTACAAATTATCTCTATTACTTTTCAAATTTAATTTTTGTGAGTGTGTACAAAATGATGTTTCTGAAGTGAAATTTTTTTAGCTACAAGTATCACTTATGTTTAAGGTATAGTATTATGTAATCTGTGGTTAAGACAGCTTTCCAATACAAAACTATACACATCTATTTTGTGACAGTAGTTCGCATTTTTTACATTATTACATTATGGCATTACGACGTTCGGTTATACCGTACACGGTCAACTCTAGTGTAGCTGAGGCTTTTCGCTTAAACGGCCACCGACAGTTCAGTCGAATATGAATGATGCATTGGCCACAGGCCTGATGTGAACGATATGGATCAACGAAAAAACTGTAAGTAAATCGGGCGCAGTACTCAATAAAACATTTTTAAAACTGATTTATATATTTAATTAACTTAAAAACGACAAACAAAAGACGTAGGCAGGTATGCCACATGCTTCATCTCCGACGGCAAACGAACAGCGAGTCGCGGCGAGGAAGCTCCATCAGCGATTTGTTTCGTCAGTCACATCACAGCAGACTCGCAGACGGGCGTTACGGCCCATCCAAACAGTTGCCGATGATGCAATCAAATTAGGATATTGTATTCGTGAGGGTGCGTGTTGGTGTAGCATTTGTCTGTATTCAGCGAATACAGGCAGTAGTCGCCAACTACAGGTGCAAAGGTCGACTCAATAGCTGGCGCCGGCTAATAATCATCTATGTGTAAGTACTTACCATTTAGCCGCGCTACGCAGGGCACCTAGATTATTATTATATTTTTCTTTTATATTTTTTATGAGTGTATCTGTTTAATGATTCACTTTTATACCATCTCCAGAGATATATTATAGTCTACCATTAATATGACTAAAATTCTGGCAGTATATTTCATACATATAAATAATAGTTTTGTTTCATTTTCTGAAGGTTCAACAGAATGTGATCTATGTTCAAATAAAATAAATAAAAAATAAAAAACAGGTTGTCATATCAGCCCCCCCTACTATGACTGTCAAAAGCTCAAAAGTAATATCGAAGCGATGTTGTGATTGAGATGGCGCTATACGCGATGTATAGCTCTGTCCCTTTAACAACATTACTTTAAGGTTGTTTTAAGAGCTCAGAGTACGGCCCCAGGTTAAGTTAAGAACTGTTTAAAAGTTAACTTAGCTTTTAGAAAAATGTACGTACTAAAAGTACGTAAAAATAATAATAATATCACAATTAAAAATGCTTATTGTTCTAAAAAAAAAAAGTCTAGAGATCACATCACCTATAAGGTTTTAATATTGATAAGGAAAGTAATAGAAATACACGAACTAAAAAATCTTAACTTTTAGTCATTGTAGTGCCGATATTTTTATTACAAAACTACCGCCGCCAGCTATGACTTTTTTTTTAACAGCATGAATCTGTTATTGAACAATATCTACTATAATGGACTTAGAATTGAAGCTCATCTTTTTATATACAATGTTTTTCTTTTTTAATATACAGCTACCGTCACAACTTTCCATTATATTACAAATGTAATGGCAATTATGGTCTTCACAAGACAAACGTTCATAAAACTACAAAAATCACTTATTTATGACCGTTTTTATGAATTGATTAAACTGGTAGATACCGGTATGTCATCGTATTATTTACATAGTATAATGTCATCGATACTTACACCGAATTAGAGACTACATAATTGTAGACATATTTTATTTTGTGCCTTTCAACAACGGGGTAGACTAGGGGACACTAGTGGTCACACCAGGAATAAAATTGCAAAATAATTGCAAGTTTTATGCAAATAAATGATTATGATTATTGCCAATTATCTATAACATGCAGCTCATGATATTTTCATTGCAATTTTTCTTAAGGTATTCAGTGTGGGGTGTTAGTATTCTAGATTTATTTTGATGCTAAATAAAAATTATTCAATTCATTAATTTAAAAAACTAATCACTAGTTTTTTTTTTTCCAGATTGAGATTGAGTAAATTCGATTGAAAGTCGAATTAGGCAGTAGAAATAAAATGTAGTAGATTTCTATTTCTAGCATTTGGATCCCAAAAACATTTATTTTATAATTTGAGATTTTAGCATTCACAATGCTATTTTGGTTTAGTATTGTACAAAGTCTATTCTGACACTAAGCTACCTATTATTTTAATTATTTTCCACCAGTTTCTAAGCTAGAGGTGTAACGATTGTGCCATCATGATCGTCACAATCTTGACTTGAGTCTTGGTTTGGTACCTCTTATTCACTTACCTCTTATTCTAATACAAAATATTAACATCCTATAACTTTCAATTTCAGAGACGGAAATTAATCGCACAAATAAATTGGTTTTAACAACATTATCAAGGTGCATTTACATTATTTTACAGGTATATTATTTATGTTATAATTGAAGCTGCTGTCTGCTAATGCTATCAGGAAGTACAGAGATCGGTAACAGAAACGGTTCGATTATTTAACAATAATATTGACAAAATAAAATCATTTTTTTTTACAGAAGTGTATAACAAAAATTATCAGTATTGCATAATATTGCGATCATTATTAAATTGAGCTAATCTCAAGGTTTGGTAAAGAATCTAACTACGCCTTTGCGTAGACTTCATTGTTCAAATACAATGTTTAACTTAGATTACTTAATTATTTTTATTAAATATTTTCCAATTCTCTTCCTTTTTCAACTTTTTTATTTTAAAAGTTTAACTTTGATTACCTTGCCTATTGCACAAAGAATGCAAACAATACTAAAAAAATATAAATACAAGAATGTATTATATTAAATATAATAAACAGTTCATAATCACTTCTTATTTAGAAAGAAATTAAATTCTTATATTATTATGACAAGTAATGTAATTAATAGATTGCTGAAATAAAACATTTAATGATAGTGGAGTAGACTCGTGTCCAACCAATTTTAGCACTCGACGTCACCGGCCTATATCTTTATAGCCCTAACAAAAAATGATATTATAGATGTTCCAGGTAATACGGCGGGATGGTCAATGACTCCACTATACTCGAAAAATATTAAAACATAATTATCATCAATAATAATAAAACTGAGTTTTCCAAACCAACCTTGCATATTTTTTTTTTTTTGTACCAACCATCTGTAGGTACTGTTTTTAATAATAATCATGTAAAACGTTCAGAGTTATGTTAAATGGTATTCTTTTCTTTTTTAAAAAGACTCATATGCAAGAAATGATATTTCCATTTTCTTATTATAATGCTTTCAACATCTACATGTGTTAATATACTAATATCGAGGACGAATCTGAGTATAATTAATGATTAAACGAACTTACCTGAAAGTGAAGTTCTATCATAATTATACGAAGGATTCGTCCGAAGATATTAGTATAGAATCCCACCCTCCCTACTCATTATTGTTAATTACAATAACTATCTACCCACTGAAGAAAATGAGGAAATATCATAGAATTTGGACTTTAAACTAAATGAAGTGGTTGGCGGCTAGTAGTGACGAGGAGGGCTCTGACCGGAAATGTCAAAATATCTGTCAATTTTAAGTCAAAAACCTTCTCTTTTCAGGTTTTTTAGGTTATTACTTTAAAATAACGTGCTAAGTGGTGATACATGCAAAAGCGGTACTACATGTGTTAATATACTAATATCTTCGGACGAATCCTTCGTATAATTATGATACAACTTCACTTTTAGGTAAGTTCGTTTAATCATTAAATATAGCGTAGGTACTGATATAGCTGCGATTTTGTCGCCAACAAAAAAAAACCGCTGCCGGGTTTAGTATTTTAGTATCCCATTAACAGTTGCCTTTAATTATTTCCAGTCACCTAATTAAAAATATCCCAAGTAAAAATTTCTGTTTTATTAACAAAAGATTTATAACACTAAACATGCTGTAAATTACGCACTAGTCCGATTAACAAATTGCTCTAAAGAGGGTATAAAGTGCGTGAGCGGGGAACTCAGCGATTTCTTCAAAAACTTATTCAGGGTGCTAAGGGAGAAAACATACTACTTAGAAGTCGATGACTAGAAGGCGAAGCGGAGGGAGGAGGGGGGGGACAATGGACCCAATTTTGGATTTTTCGCCAATATCTCAAAAATGGTGCGTTGTAGCGAATAATTTTCTAATATAAATGAAAGCTTTTAAAATTTTCTAAGCACCCTGAATACATTTCTGAAGAAATCGCTAAGGTTCCCTCTAACGCACTCTACAACTTCTTATTGATTGGCCTAACACATACTGTAAAATAACTTTTTTCTGATGGTCGGTAGTGTCGGTACTCGGTATACATACAAAAATAATACATATTTTGAAAAGTGGGATTGAATTCTTTAATTTCAAACTAATTTGGTTCTGTATGCGAACTTTAATCAAAGTAGGTCAAACATGCCCAATGACCTTTAATTAAAGTAGGCATAGGCAGACCTTAAAGTTTGTTTTTATCCATATATGTATAAATGCATATAGTACTGTTTTTAAAATCATTGTTTTAATGTGAACATTTAATTATAAAATATCTTAGTTTGATTTTGTCGTTTTTGTCCATAAATGACAAAAATGTCCAGACATAGGTACATAATACGTCTGGACATTTATGTCAAATATGTCCATTATACTCGGACATTTTCAGCAGACATATTGAAGTTGTCCGACACTTTAAAACTCTAGGTACCTATACAAGCAGCTACCTACTCTAAAAGTTTAATATGTTTACGATAATTATTAGTATTTCGTTATTTTATTCATTTAGTCGTCATCCCTATTCTACCCCAATAAACTACTACTTTGGTGAATTACTGTACCTACTTAATTACAAGCTGTTATCTAAAGCCGGGTTCTGGAGCGCCAATTTTCTATCAAAACATAATTATCAAAAAACATGCTAGCATTACCAACAGTCCGCTGCGCCTATGTTATTGTTTCAAAAATGAGAAGCTGAAGTAACTATCAGGATCGTGGAGAGTGAAATTAAAGAAGTTGTTTCTTTAATCGTCGTGTATTATTAAGAGAGCCCACAAAAAACACAATTTAATATAAGTAGGTACAACCTGTATTTTTTTAAATCCCATAAGCACTTCCATGTCGGACTAATGCTTATTGTCTAATAACTATGTTCTGTCGAAGCAGTGAGTAGGCGATTGACTGTCCAAATTCAGACTTTGCCTGAGGGTATTATTATGGGTAGGCTAGGTAGTCCTTGCCACTGCATTGCATTGATTGACGTTGATCGGGATTCCGTATTAGTTAAGGTAGTATTATCTACATAAAAACACAAATATTTTTTTAATTTATTTAATAAATGGACTCAATTATTCTTTAAAACTAAGATTAAATATAGGTAGGATAAGATAATTTTTTTATGTCATAAGTAGGTATATTACAAAACATTAAATATTGATAACGTATAAGTATTGTTTTTTTTAAAGGTATAAAAATGAATTAGACGATCTCTTTCAGAGATAAGTCCTTCTTTGTGTACAGTCAGCAGCATATCAAGCTATACAAAACTGTCAAAAATCTACAATGAATTTTGAACCTTATATTGCTTTTCTTAAAGTTTAAAAATGATTGAAGAAATTTGACAGATTGTGGAAGCCCAGCGTGCCGTCGACCGTACATTATCTCAATTTTTTTTTGTATGTACTGTTTTTATGAGAGCAATAAAAAGTATAAAAAATGAATTAGCCTAAAGATGACTGACTAAATCCAATAAGCGCAATAAGGGCTAGGGAAGGGAGCCTGTACCGTAAAATACGCACTCACGCGCTAATGTGTACAGGCTTCTAGGGCTAGGGCCTCCCTCGCTAATGGTCAGGCAAAAAACAGGCCAAGGCGGATTACTTAGCATAAAACAGAAAGGCATATCCGCATGGTTATGCGAAAAAACGTTATGAAATGCTAAACATTTCATAACGTTTTTTCGCATAACCATGCGGTCTCATCAGGAACAACAAAACTGATGTGGCTTAGTTAGCAGGTACCGCCATCTAGTGGTATATTTAAACTAATGTTAGAATTAGCTTAAATTTACCTCACTAGATGGCGGTACCTGCTTCGATTTGTTTTTGTAATATTCATTCAAATACAGATAAAAAAGTCATGTCATTATTTTTTTTACCGAATTGAAAAAAGAAGGAAGAAGTTATCAATTCGGTTATAGGTTTTTTTTATTTTTTTTCTAATACAATGGTTATTAAAAATATTAAAATAAGAGTCTATCTGACTCTGCAACATAATAATAATATAAAATCAGCCAGTGGTAAACCCAAATGCTGGCTTCACATGTTTTAAAAAAAAAAATATTCCTACTTATAAATGTACCTAAACGTATTATAAAAACAGTTTTTCTTACTACAGCTTGGCCAAAAAGAGTTGGTGGTAGAAATTATTTAAAATGGAACAAAATTTTTCATTAAAGTACTTTTACTTGTACATCATAATATAATAAAGTCAATGTTGGCACAGTCTAGTTATTCGTGATTCGACGTGTCTGCGTAGAAAGTGGCGCCCTTAATTAACTTATGATCAAGCTGAAGGTACAAAAAATATAATCAGCGCGCAATGAGAATGGGATGGAACCTTGTCAAACTGAGACGCGCAACGCATCCGAGGTGAGGAAACTTTTGCTGCAGCAACTTCAAGTAAGATAACAAGGTTTACCTGTTATCAAGTTAATATTAAAGAGGATGAGAAAAATATGAATTGTTATAACAATTCATATTTTTAGGTACCTACCTACAGTTAAGAGCACCTAGTGAATTTATTCAAGTTTTGAGATAGGGCAGGATTTATCAGAAAAACACGGCCTTAGGACTTTAGTTATTTTGCAGTTGGCTACATTTTTTAGCCTCTAGGGGGGCATTTAATATCTTTGCGTGTTTCCTAAGAAAAAAGATAAATTTTCGGCAATAAGAAAAAAAAATTGAAAACAATTTCTTCGCGCTACTTATGTTGCGCAACTTTATCATCCATTGTGAATTAAGATTTTTTCTAATATTTTTCAATTATATTAATAATCTTAATATAAAATTAGCACTGTGAATGCATAAAATCTAAAAGTTTAAAATACATTGTGAAGTTTTAAAATATTTAGTAAAATGCTAATAATTTCGGAATAAAGTGGCTGTGACATACGGGCGGACGGACGGCCAGACATGACGAATCTATAAGGCACTCCGCTGTGTTAAGCGCGATCCCGCCGCGGGTACACGGCGCGGGAATATAGATTGCTGGTTTTTTGACCTAATTTAAGTCGCCCCGCGCGCGTGTCCCGCTTAACGCAGCGGAGAGCCTGATGGTTCCGTATTTTGCCTTAAGGCTACGGAACCCTAAAAAGCGATAAAACTTCGCAAAAAAAAAAGAATAAAGAAAGATGTGTTTGACAAAAAAACGCTATAGTCTATATATGGCTAGAGAAACTTAAGTTAATCCCATACATTGTTTGTTTGAATTAGGTAAGTACATTAAAATATTTGTACTTTTCAGTCTTTACATACCTATTATAAAGTTAGTATAAGTACCACTAGGTACCAGTTTTAGAGAACCGCATGTGTGTGTAAAAAAAAAAGGTATCATGAAGTGGGTAGGTTTATATAACGTACTTTCTTCTTGGTACACAATACATATGCGGTTCTCCAAAACTGTCACACTTTTGGAAAATGGTATAAAACACAGTTCTTTTTATAATAAAAATCGTCGAAATATATAAATTGTCCTCAAGAACCACTTCTCTTCCCACCCTTCTTAAATTATAAAGTTTTAATACTAAATCAAGTCAAACATAACGAACACTCGCTTTGACACTATTCCAACCTCTTTTTAATACAATATTATTGATTCCACTTGATAAAAATATATACCTACCTACCTAGTTAACACGTAAAATATGCCTTGCGATACGACCGTTGCTTGCTATTATCTGAGACTATTAGAGCCAACTATTGCATATCCCCCTACTCAAATGGATAACAAACATTCTATGCGTTTTAACGCTACGGCTTACTATTAAAGCTTTAAAATAATCAGTAAACCATAAAATTATGGAGAATATATACTTAAATGCACTTTAAAAATAATGTAACACACTTTAAAATGTTTAGCTTCAAAATTTATTGAATGAACTATAAAAATAATGGTTGCCACTATAAATATGCTAAGCTTTAAAAACTATACAATTTAATTGCTTAGCTTTAAAATTAATACTTTGCACCATACAAATTAATTTTATAACTTTAGTGCTGGTAAACAGACAACTAGGTGCGACGACGAGCGGGCGCAGCGAGAGAGGAGCCGAGGAGGAGGTTAGGTTCCATTGTGACATTTGTGACCAACAACGCCAGGACCGACCTGCTGGCGTGTACCATGTATTATGCCACAAGTTGTTATCATCTTGCCTGTCAGTCTGACATGGTCGGACAGAAACTAAATGGTTTCGGAGTTGGGACACAGTTATAGTGCAAACCATTATTTTTGTAGTGATAATATTAAATTATAGATCTATTATTATTTTAAAGTGCTGACAAAATTGTTAAAGTGCAAACTATATTTTTTGTAGTGATAGTATTAAATTATATTATATCTATCATTATTTTAAAGTGTTGATATACAGTTTTATAGCTGGTTTAATCAAATTTAAAGTGCTATTAAATACATCCCTAAAATTATGTGCTGTAAAGGCGCGTTCCCACCTCTTCTATTCTATGATTTATTTGCTAGAATCTATGAAATAGATCAATGTGAACTGGTTTTCTATGGGATAGAATAGTCGCTAGAAATAGAAGCCCAATATTGAACTACCTTCAACTTTGATTCTATTCTATATATAGAATAGACCAGCAATAGAACCTTGTGAACGACAGTCGCAGCGGGTACGCAGTCAATTGCACACTTGTATGAGCCTCTTCAACAATGTCAAGCAAAAAAGTGCCATATAAATGACGCGTAAGTGATACCTATGATAATATTTTTAGAATACTACAGAAAGTATGAGTGCCTGTGGAATATTATATCGGCTGAATATAATGATAAAACTAAGTGTGATTGGGCCTACGAATTGTTCAAGATAAATGAATTGAAGATAAATGTAAATTCCTAGATTTACGGTTAACGGCTTAAAATTAAAAATCAACAATATTAGTGCGACCTAAGGCGTGTAGAATTGAATAAAATAATAATTTCACCAGGTCCGATAGTAGATTGGACGATGTATAGACCGAACAGAATCAATCTATCTGATAGAATAATGTGAACTCTTGAATTATTCCTTTCTATATAGAAAGACTAGTTCTATAAAATAGATCATAGAATAGAAGAGGTGGGAACGCACCTTAAGCGTAAGCCATCGAAATGTCGTAAGCTTGTCAATTCTATACAATAGATACCTACCTACATCAAAGTCTGTGATTTAGGTACATAAGTTTGCGACTCTTATTATTATGTTTTTTAAGTAAGCGTAGCGTTCAAACGTATAAAATGTTGGCAATTTGAGTAGTGGGACAGGACAGGATACAGCTGTTGCCCATCTGTTGCCTCATGGACTTTTCCTATTTCTATCTCTTTCTATCACAGAATAGAATATAGAATCATCATAATAGTTCCCTAGACTAGAGTGAGGAAATCTCTCGTCCACGTACACGCGTTTGTCCAGCTTTGCATTTTATAGCTCAATCTTATTTATTCTGCTGAACATATGATTTTTCGCTAGAGCGAGAATAAGATTATTGTCGCAGTTCATCGCTTATAACTCTTTTTCTTCCTAATTAGGTAGCAGAAGAATGAGATTGAGCTATAAAATGCGAAGCTGGTTGATCCAATATAGTTTAATTCACGTTATGATACAAATAGAAAAAATAAGAAAAATTAAGGAACAAAGCATGCAGTAGTACATTTTGGAATGCTACTATCACTGAACATCCCGTTTTTTCTGGTTCGTGCGTGAGTGTATTAATAGCGACGTCTAGCACCTCCTTGCCCTTGGTTCCTAGGATTACTGTCGACGTCTTTTTTTATACAGAATTTATAAGTAAGAAGATCTCTGTTCACAAACGTGGCTGCATAAGCAAGGGGCAGTGTGGCACACTTCTCGGCAGTGAATATCTCATTCAAAGGGGTGTAATTGCTTTGACAAATATCGGAGTATAGATACTTCCTATATGGCTGGTTTTTGTTATAGATATGGATCTCATAGGACCATTTCTCAGCACTATGCTTTGTGCCTATCAGTTGCACGGTCATATATATTTTTTGATCTTGCTCAGATACTTTCATGTTAAATAAAAAGTGAAATAATCCAATTACCACTAAATATACTATTTGCTTTTCGTTTCGTGTTACGGTTAACTCCTTATTAACTTCACCGCAATGGATCGGATGGGCTTCTAGAAAATGTTTAGATATTTGAGGAAGTTTTCCTGCAAAAAAGTAAATAAATATAAGTACAGGTATTTCGTAGTGTTCTAACTTCTAGGTAGGTACATACAATCAATAAAGTTGTCGCTCTGCCACTTTGCAAACAAAAAATGCTTTGAACAGTCGAAGTCGCACGCGCGTTGTTTATGGGTCCTCCCCTCCACATGCACAAGTCCAGCCGAAAGGATCATACAATAGCTTCTCGCGGCCTTCCGGCCAAATATCTCACGCAGCGATTTGGCCGGAAGGCCGCGCCTCGCCATACGATCCTTCCGGCCGGGCCTGTAGGTACACGTGGAGTGCCAACTATACGACGACATTAGCGCAAGCAACTTTGGAGGCAGACGCTGTTACAGACAGATCAAAAATGGTAAAACCGTTACTTCGGACATGGACGAATTCGGACCATCAAGCTGAACAACTTTTACCATGGGACCAACTGGAATCGTGAAAAAAATAAAATAGAAAAGCTAAAAAACCCACATGCATTAAAAAACAAGTCAACTGAAAAGATGGAAACAAGATAATATATAAAGGCAAACTTAAAAAATATTGATGGTAGTGTTTAGATTAAAGGCAAACTTAAAAAATATTGATGGTAGTGTTTAGATTAAAGGCAAACTTAAAACATATTGATGGTAGTGTTTAGAACTTTTGTTCAACATAATAACATGCAGTCGGAGGCATGCATAAAGAAAGTGACATTATGAATGATTTTACTTATCATTCAATTCTATGCCTCCGACTGCATGTTATTATGTTGAACAAAAGTTCTAAACACTACCATCAATATGTTTTAAGTTTGCCTTTAATCTAAACACTACCATCAATATTTTTTAAGTTTGCCTTTAATCTAAACACTACCATCAATATTTTTTAAGTTTGCCTTTATATATTATCTTGTTTCCATCTTTTCAGTTGACTTGTTTTTTAATGCATGTGGGTTTTTTAGCTTTTCTATTTTATTTTTCTGTTGACTTGTCTGTTTTTAGGCAGGCGGGTTTTTATTTTTTTAAATTTAGTTGTTTTTTATTTACGTCTTTTTAGTTATATTCTCCTTACAAATTACGTAGACGGTCTAATTCTTTAATAGAATTTTCATCGTGTGGTTTAAATAAGAATTTTTTAGGGTCAAGACAACTGACAGCAAGCCCTGCGAGAGATCGAACTCTGCTTAGAGCCACGTAAGCTTGACCTTTAGCAAATAGGTGACTGCTCAAATCGACAACTGCCCGGTCTAAAGTTGTACCTTGCAATTTATGCACAGTCACCGCCCAGCATAAAATTAGAGGTAGCATTACGTCGCTCGATCTTGCCTTTACCGCGTAAACCATCAAACTCAGACGCAGAAGGTTCAATCCGAACACCAATACAAGAAGCTTCCAATTTTCTAAATAATATTTTATCGATATCAAAGAGAATGTAATTAATCACTAATTCAGTAATAAGATATTCCTAAACACCCTATTCCTTAGTCCTAACTAAACTAGGTATGCTTCCTACAAAACCTAACAAAATCTACTTCTTTAATATTTTTTTCAATATTAATGCAAGTAAAGTAAGGCAACACGCGTTCCAATTCCAATTAGATAGATGGAATCTAGTATAATAAATAATGAATGTACTCTAGCTAGCTAGATGGAATCGTATTAAAATAATTATCAATTAAAAAAGTTGTTAATTGTTATAAAGACCACAAACGAGAATCGTTTCTTCTTATTTCTCGTTATCGTTTCTCCGATTCTTGTATTATTATCTTTTTATTTTCAGTATAAACACAAAAGACCTTATATAATCTACAGAGAGCTAAACCATACCGAGATGTATTTGGCTACAACGCCATCTATTGATATGGTCTATGCAACTAGAAATCTATTGATGATGAATACAAAACCATACCGCGATGTACTCGGCTACAGCGCCATCTATTGATTAACTTAGCCGTGCCCTGCGGCATAGCCTGAGGCTTCGATCCCGAGGGATTTTGGGATGATATAGCCTATTTTTTCATCATGAATGTGGCTAACATACACAAACAAAATATAAATTTCTCATTGACATGTTTATAGCGGCCGCTCGCATTTGCGTAATATAATTTACTTTTTTTATTTTATTGTTTTTTTTATAATTATATTATGGTCATGATATACCTTTTTGAAATCCTTATAATAAGCCCTTTAATTTGACACCCATATTGCAGTATTCTAAAAAAAAAATTTTTTTTTCACTACGTATAATAGCACCGTACAGCCGCCATGTTGGTTTTTTTATAACGCCACCTTCTTAAGAACACTTGGGCTGAAAAGACCAATCTAACGATATCTTAATCATAGAAATCCGTTCAGCCGTTTGAAAGATATGAGGTAATAAAGAATATTACATACAAACATACATACATACAAACATACATACATACAAACATACTTACAAGATACGCGCGAAACACATAACCCTTTCTTTGCAGTCGGGTAAAAAAGATTTGCCGTTTCATTCATACATTTTGATATATTCATTATTAATTTTTGTATGAGACATCTGATATTTATTCGCGATATTAGAGTCAAGGGCGGATCCAGGATTTAAATTTGGGGGGGCCCTCGGAGCCTCGGTTCTAGGGTCTATGTAAGGGATCCCTGTCTAGGATGCACAAAATGCCTGATATAGAAATAATGACTGCCTATCAATGATATTAAATCTGCCTATAGAAAAAACGCAAAAAAAAACTGCCGCGCAGCGAGATTTTTTGTCAGTTAAGCCACTTGTATGTACTCTTATGTATATAGCAAAAAATACGGCCGCGCAGCGCGATTTTTTGTCAGTTTCATCCACTAATCTTGTACTCTTGTCTACAAGAAACGGCCGCGCAGCGCGATTATAAGTCAGTTTCAGCCACTAATTTTGTAGTGTTGTCCATAGTAGAAAAACTGCCGCGCAGCGCGATTTTTTGTCAGTTTAGCCACTTGTATGTACTCTTATCTATATAGTAAAAAACAGCCGCGCAGCGCGATTTTTTGTCAGTTACATCCACTAATCTTGTCTACAAGAAACGGCCGCGCAACGCGATTATAAGTCAGTTTCAGCCACTAATTTTGTAGTGTTGTCTATAGTAGAAAAACAGCCGCGCAGCGCGATTTTTTGTCAGTTACATCCACTAATCTTGTCTACAAGAAACGGCCGGCGCAACGCGATTATAAGTCAGTTTCAGCCACTAATTTTGTAGTGTTGTCTATAGTAGAAAAACTGCCGCGCAGCGCGATTTTTTGTCAGTTTAGCCACTTGTATGTACTCTTATCTATAGTAAAAAACAGCCGCGCAGCGCGATTTTTTGTCAGTTTCATCCACTATTCTTGTCTACAAGAAACGACCGCGCAGCGCGATTATAAGTCAGTTTCAGCCACTAATTTTGTAGTGTTGTCTATAGTAGAAAAACTGCCGCGCAGCGCGATTTTTTGTCAGTTTCATCCACTATTCTTGTCTACAAGAAACGGCCGCGCAGCGCGATTATAAGTCAGTTTCAGCCACTAATTTTGTAGTGTTGTCTATAGTAGAAAAACTGCCGCGCAGCGCGATTTTTTGTCAGTTTAGCCACTTGTATGTACTCTTTGGATGCAATTTTAACACTGTTTTAGGCAGTTTCGATTGAAAATGAGTTGAGATTTGAATTCAGCGGGCCCAAAACCTCCGGAATGTAAAAAAAAAGTATATTGACCAGGGGCTCTATTTTTGAATCGCTCGTATGACATAGTTTTGTCGCATGCGACTTGAGTCACACTCGTCTTCCTAGTCGCATGACGCCGATTTTCCGTATTTTTGAATCGTTCGTTTCCGGTGCTGCCAATATAAACGAAATGTTGGATTGTATCCGTCCCACGCAGAATCTAGAGAAAACTGGTAATTACCGCAACGAAAACGAAACGTAATATCCATGTTTTTATTGGCTGTTACATAAAAATCTTTGGTTTTTAATAGAAAAGAATATCGCTCGCCTTACCGTATCGCTCGTCTCTTCAGGAGTGGGTAGGGGCACTCGTTGCGGTCAAGAGATTCAAAAATATGGAAAGTCAAATGTCGAAAGAAAATCAGTAGAAACCAAGCGCTCGACGCCAGTCGAAGGATTCAAAAATAGGGCCCCAAATGGTAATTAACGCGTTTTGTTCGCCAGCTTCTCATATATCATTGGGTAATGGTAGGTACATTCACCGGCACGCTGAGCTGCCGCGACAGCAGGGGGGGTATCACTTCGCGCTTAAACTTTTATATTAGCCTAACTGCTCGCGGCCCACTCCAAGAGGGCCATTGTCGAGGGATATCACCGCGCCGACCGAAACGCGCGGCGTGTGCAAGCGACGAGAGCGCAGCGCGTGAACGTCACGTCACGAACGAAACGAGTCAGTCAAGCGCCGAATGCGAAACTGCATGCACTTCGTTTTTGATACTTAATTACTAACGTACCTACCTACCTACCAAAGTTTATTGTATTTTTTGTATACATATTTACATACTTAGTTGTATCGAAGTTCGAAATATGGCACCAGTAAAGAAAAAAGCTAAAAAATACAATTTTTTTTTCACCCATCCCATAACCGACCCTTGCAAAAGTTTCTTAACCTCCGCAATCGTTGGGCCAGGCGCTATACCACTGCGCTATCGAGCTTCTCTAACTACTTAGAAATACTTATTATTTATGCACTTTAAATATGCTCAGCTCACCTATTAGGTAGATTTATTTTATAAGTAGGTACCTATTAGTAATTTCATTGTTTATACATGGGCATAACGAATGTTTTCTATGATATCAGTAACTAGCGAGTAGCAACCCCGAAATGTGTCGGTTGAGACAGAGCTATGCGACAGAAAGAGACGCCTCTCTTTCTTCTTCGTAGGTGCATATAATTTTATCCACGCAGCGTTGTGCAGTTTGAAATTGTACTTTATTGCCGTGCAGCAAGAGTAGCTTATTATTTGATGGGGACGGGACGGGGACCGACTTCTGTACGTTAGTACTATTATATATTCTGTGGCGACAGCATAATGATATTCAATAAATTTTACACTTAAATGCAAAGCTATTAAGGTTCAAAAAAAAGCACATTTTTGACAGTTTTGTATAACCTCATGTGCTGTTGACTCTAAAGTATACATGCTTCATGCTTGGTCTTACTAATGAGTTAATGACTGTTGATTTAATCTAATATGTTGGAACAACTTAATCGATAAATAATGAATTTAAACAATCTATCAAGTAATAATGTCCCGACCGTATCCGGTCACAGCGACTCGGGATCTAAGGAGAGCGTCGATCGTGTGCTCTCATGTGACTGACATATCTAATTTTAGCTTTGAATGTGCGTCCACAATCGCCACAAGTCAGTACTCCTCCTACATAATTATAATGGTAGGCCGTAGGTGGTCGGGCCTTAAGCTCGTCCCGCTTAGTATCGAGCTCATCCTTTCGTCTCCGTTCATACTCAACAACTTTAGTGTTCACAGTACGTCTCCACAGTGACCGCTCTTCTGCCATTGCCTCCCATTGTGACGGGTCCACATCACATCGCTTCATGTGACGCTTAAGCACGTCTTTATACCGCAGAAATTGACCACCTTGCTTCCGTTTGCCTTGCTGCAGTTCGGAGTAAAAGATGCGCTTTGCCACTCTGTCATCAGGCATCCGGGAGATGTGACCACACCACCGCAACTGCCGCCTCATTAAGTAAGCCTCTATTCCACCGACATTAGCTCGTCGCAGAACTTCCGTGTTACGTATACGATCAGACCAATGTATATTCATAATGTCGCGCAAGCATTTAAGATGGTACCCATCTAGTAGACGGATATGCTTGCGATACAGAACCCACGTTTCAGAGGCGTACAGAAGATTCGGCAAAACGATTGCCATGTACACAGCTATTTTTGTAGAGAGCTTTATATCATGCGAGCGGAACACTTTAGGGCGTAATCTACCAAAGGCAGCAGCAGCTGCTCCGATTCTGTTGTTTATTTCATCGTCAAGAAGACATTAAAATTTGTCAATAATTAAATAATGCATTTTTAATTTATCACGAATTGACCCGACAGACTTTCGTATTTTCAATACCTATATTTTGTGATCTGGACAATGGGATCAGGGACGCTGTGCATGTGAGGGCCCATAATAGGCTCTCCACACAGAGAGGCGGCCGGAGAGACCGAGAGGGACGGAGCAATACGAACAAAAGGGAATATTGTCAGTATGTCCCTTTTCTTTGTATTGCTCCGTCCCTCTCGGCCTCTCCGGCCGCCAGTGCATGTGGAGGGTCCATAAGTTGGCATCCAATGGTGGAGCCACTTTCCCAGTTAAAATCTTATTGGAAAGTGGTAGGAAACTGACCCTTATTATAGCTGTCAAAATTAGATCCTTTTTCTACTACGCGCCAACGCCGCCAACTTATTCTTGCCTTAGTTCGTTTTGTTTACTTGTACAAATGGTACAGTCAGCAATGAAAGTCGCTTAACGCTTTGGTATTTTGTCATAGCAACTTTTTTAACAGGTGTCTCTCGGTTTGAAACATTTGTTATAAAATTTACTATGACAAAGTACTAAACAACTGTTTAACAACTTTCGTTGCTAACCGTACATGTTGATTGTTGAAGTTGGCATTATTAAATTAGGGCTAAAATTACGATAAAGCTGTTTACCTCTCCACTGACATTGCCCATAAACAGCCGTGAGGGGACATCTCATCTCTTTGAACAGACAACTCTTTTCGTGAATTCCCACATCCGCCATTTTTAATATTACCTTGCATCCATCTTGTGAATTTGGGCAGTTAACTTTTCTCTGCAAAATAAAAAAATGATTACCCTACAAACAGTCCGATATTTTGGCAAAAATAATATAATTACAAAAAAAAAATAAAAAAAATAAAAAACCCGCCTGCATAAAAAGACAAGTCGACTGAAAAGATGGAAACAAGATTAAATAAATATGAAAGGCAACATGTCATAATAACATGCAGTCGGAGGCATGCATAAAGAAAGTGACATTATGAATGATTGAATTATATGCCTCCGACTGCATGTTATTATGACATGTTGCCTTTCATATTTATTTAATCTTGTTTCCATCTTTTCAGTCGACTTGTCTTTTTATGCAGGCGGGTTTTTTAATTTTTTAATTTTTTTTTATTTATCTCTTTTTAGTTATTATATTTTACGGTCATTATACCTTTTTGAAATCCTTGTAATAAGCCCTTTAATTTGACACCCATATTGCAGTATTCTAAAAAAAAATTTTTTTTTCACTACCTACGTAAGTAATAGCACCGTACAGCCGCCATGTTGTTTTTTTTATAACGCCACCTTCTTAAGAACACTTGGGCTGAAAAGACAAATCTAACGATATCTTAATCATAGAAATCCGTTCAGCCGTTTGAAAGATATGAGGTAATAAAGAATATTACATACAAACATACATACATACAAACATACTTACAAGATACGCGCGAAATACATAACCCGCAGTCGGGTAAAAAGGGACTTTAAAAAAAACGAGATAAAAAATATGCAAACCTCTGCCAACTGTATGACCTCTTCAACGTATCTTTCCAATGTTCTATTCCTAATATCTCCAATGCGTTTTCCGCAAATACCGCACGTTGATCTGCCTTTACAGTTGCTGCAGGAACTGTGGCCACTGTCACATTGGTAGATGTTGTCGAGTGTATACTTCTGATGACACGTAGGGCAGTTGAGCTCGTCGTGGTTTCGTGGTTTTGAAGTCGGTAAACTATAAGCAGTTTATTAATTTGACGGTGCCAGGTGTAATCTATACATTAATGTTACCGGCCAAACCCGATTTCAGGACAAACTAGTTTGGCCTAGGCTAAATTAGTTTCTCCTATACGCGATAAGATTAACTGGTATAGCCTAGACCAAACTAGTTTGTCCTAAGCCCGATAGGATAAACTAGTTTAGGCTAGGCCAAACTATACTTGATCCTGATATAAATACGCACATTCTAGGATAAACTAGTACGGCCTAGTCTAAACTCATTTAGCCTTATCGGCCATTAATTTACTTAATCCTAAAATAAAAATATATAAAAATTTTTTTTTCAAAATTTTGGTTTTTTATTATAATTTTATTTGATATTATATTTACATGAACATTATGTATAAAATCAAATGATGTGAATTACATTATCTTTCATTCGACACCTTATTTAAGTAAATCGGTTCAGTAGTTATCTAGAAATACCGTTTAGTAGAATGGGCCGGCCGCCATCTTTGTTACGTCACAGCTCCCCCCTCCATACCCCTAGGAAGTGACTACCGCACTTTTCGTATTCAAGAAAACATACCAAACAAGTACATACCGGCAGTCGGTATAATGGAGCTGGGTCCCACGAAAATCGTTATTTGAAGACTTTTTTACAAATGGGGACTACACTATGGCTACGGTCCGCATGGCGATAAAAATCGATTTTAGCGCGAATCCGACCAAATTAAGTATAGCCTCAATATAATTATTACACATATTAAGGTTTTTGTACCTACTGCATTTATTTGGATTCGCGATAATATCGATATTATCGCTAATATCGCTATGCGGAACGCGCCCTATATTGTTATGTACATAGGTATATAGCATATCAAGCTATACAAAACTGTCAAAAATCTATAATGAATTTTGAACCTTAAATTGATCAACTTAAAGTTTAAAAAGGATTGAAGAAATTTGACAGGTTGTAGAAGCCCAGCGTGCCGTCTACTATACTACGCGTTCACTTCGTCATTGCCGTCGACGACCGTTATGACGTCACAGCTAACGGTACTGTAGACAAAAAGTAATCGTGTTTTTCAACTGTTTTTCATTTTTTTCTTATTCAAAGAGTGTCATTAATTTATATAACAAGTTAAGTTCGCCATTATTTAGGAACTTTACTCTTTTAATCATTAAAACAACACAAATAACGAACGTAATAATTAAATGAACAAAAACAAAAATTAAGCTTTGCATTGCTAGCCGTACGAGAAAGGCGACGCAGGGGGTGCGGTATGACGAAGCGGGCCGGGATGTAGCGGCAATGATGAAGTGAACGCGTAGTACCTATAAGTAGGTAAGTATAATCTATACATACGTTTTTGGCAGGGCAGGGCAGATAAGTTTAATAATATTTTTTTGGTATTTTCCTAGTTTAGGTAAAGTAATAAAGATAAATGAACTTACTTGTCGCTTTTCGATTCCTCAGCTCCCATTTTTAAGGTAAGATAACTTTAAGGTGACGTCACTAAAGAAGAAAATTAGCACAGCCTGGAACAAATTATCAAACAAATATTAACCTAGGTACCCTTGGTCTTGGTGGTACCTATTTAATTCAATGGAATGGAACAGGAAATTTTGTTTGATTCAATTAAGGATGTAATGTAATGATCTGTACCTCTTTTCCTTGTTTTTGGAGCTTTTACAATAAACGGCACAGTAAAGTCAGTAAAAGCTACACTTTTGGCAAAGAAAATATACACTAACTTTTAGTAAGTAAGTATCAACCTAACAACCACGTACCTAGTGATTATTTCCTCTGTGCTAACAACTATAAACAGTACACACACTTCATTAGAGAGTCAAAAACCAATACGATAAGATAAGCCGAAAAAGAAGCGATGATAAAATAAGAATCACAGACGTTTATAGAACCACACAAAGAACCAATTATTACTTATTAAAGAATGCAGTTCTCTTGTTTGCTGTTTGCAATGCGTGTGTGTGTGTGATTATGTGCACAGATTAACTAATTTGTAGATTGTGTGTAGCTGTAGTGTAGGAAGTGTAGTGAAGCGTAGTTGATTTCAGAATTCGAATCAAATCAAATCAAATATATGTTTATTGCGAATACAGGTTTTACATGAGATTTCACATAGGTAGCAAATTAGTTCAGCCATATTCTGCCTTTCTGACATGCAATAATTAAAATAATAGTAATTAAAAGTAGGTACAATGCAAAGTCTTTTAGGTAAGTACTTATCAAAAATTATCAAAGCTCATTATTAAATTAAAAAATAAAATAAAAAATAGATATTATAGCAACTTACATGTCAAAGTACAATTTTCAAATTACAAAATAATGTCAAATTACAAAATAATGTCAAATTACAAAATAATGTCAAATTATAAGATGAATGTCAAAAACACAATAAAATACAAAATTAATGTCAAACAAGAAACCAAATAACCTAAGTCACAAAACCAAATCTAATTATAACATTTTATCTTTCAAATATTCGTCAACCGTATAGTATGCCTTATCAACCAGTAGCTTCTTAATGCTGGTTTTAAAAATTTCTATTTCATTTGTCTCTTTCAAACTTTCTGGCAGCTTATTATACAGTCGCGGCGCCATGCCAAAGATACTTTTATTGAGCAGAGCAGTTCTGCAAGGGGGGAAACAAATATCGTTTCTTTTCCTCAAGCTTCTAAAATGTTGAAACTGATTAATATTTAATTTAACAAATACTACTACTTCATATATATACAGAGATGGTAATGTCATTATTTTAAGGTTTGCAAAATGCTGCTTACAACTATCCCTACATTTTAATTTACAAATTGCTCTTATACACTTTTTTCGTTATATAGGTATCGATAAATATGATATTATTATTTTGTACTAAGTAAACAACATTGATAAAACTGATGAAAGTAAAATTGGACATGCAATCATAATAATTTATTTCATTTTTATTACCTTTCGTAATATTTAAAGCCTTTAGCACCCCCTTAAGAGCCCGTAGCGATTTTGCCGCTGACTGCAGCTCTCTCGCTCGCACCGCTTGAAATTCCAAAAATAGCTATATACATTGAGTTATTTTCCAACCATAAGCCTAAATAATAAGTTTAGTAATTTTTACTCCGAAAATGAAGAATTTTCTTTACACAGCTCCATTCCCCTTTTCCGGGGGGAAAAGGGGAATGGAGTAATAATAGTACTAGAATATAATAGTGCTATTATACTAGTACTATTATATTCTGTGGTGAAATTAACAAAAACGCTGAGACACATTATATTATTCTTTTATCGTCAGCCTATACATTATGTATTATGTGCCTTTACACTGAAGATCCTAGCTTCGTAACCAAGGAACTGTCTCATACAAATTTTAATCCCCTATTTCAACCCCTTCAACCCTTTTTCACGATATTATGATAAGGTTATAAAGGCCTTAGACAGAAATAATACTTTGTATTTTTTTGGAAAAAAAAAACTTTTATTTTTATTTTATTTACTAAAAATTACAAAGGAATACGCGTCATGTAAAGTATATCACATTACATCAAAATAAAATTTATTCTGAAAATATATAATAACTTCAGTAAGTACTTACTTTACTTGCCTAATCAATTATTAAATTAAACTTATAAATTATTTTGTAATAGCATTTCGTTTAAATCAACTAACAAAATACAAATACAATACAAAATTATTTATTTCGGTAAAAACATATTCTAATACTCAGTAGTTGAGATGATTACTTACTTACAAATCAAAAGCGGCATGGTCCATTATTAATGGAAAAAATAAAAATGTACCAAGAAATGATATAATTAAAATTAAGGTTGACAATAAAATTATCACTGACCCATATTGTATAGCACAGACATTTAATGACTTCTTTATAAATCAATCACATGTTGCCTTGCAGGATAGTAATGTAAATGATAACAACAACACAACGAAAAACTCATTGACGCTGAATGACAAATCAATTTTTTGAGACCTACTTCTCCAGATGAAATAAAAAATACAATAACGTCGTTAAAAAACACAAACAGCACCGGATACGACGAAATTTGTACAAAAGTCCTCAAATATGTAAGCAATATAATTGCGCCAATATTAAGTCACATTATTAACTTATGTATTGAATACGGTATTTTTCCAGATAATCTTAAAATATCATTAGTCAAACCCCTTTTTAAAAAAAATGAGACTAAAAACATGGCATGTTATCGACCCATAGCACTAGGAACAGTATTTGCTAAAATATTTGAAAAGATATTTTATAAAAGGCTTTATGATTTCTTTGAGAAATATAATATTTTAGTTGACGAACAAATGGGATTCCGTACAAATAAATCGATTAATTTAGCAATTTATAACTTTTTGGACACCGTAGTAAAGAACATTGACAAAAAAAGTTTGGTTAGTGCTATATACATGGATTTAACTAAGGCATTTGACCTTGTAGATCACGAAATTCTTCTCTATAAACTAGAGCAATATGGAGTAAGGGGTAACGTGTTAAAGTTAATTATGTCGTATCTGACAAACAGAAAACAGTCAACACAGGTCACTCGACTATGTATAAAAAGTAAAAAAGAAGTAACTTATACATCTGAAATCAAATGTGTTAAACGAGGTGTACCCCAAGGGAGTGTACTTGGTCCCCTACTTTTTCTTGTATACATTAATGACCTCCCAAAAGCGCTAAATGAAAAAGTTGTACTATTTGCAGACGACAGTACTGCAATATTTGTTGACAATAATACCCAAAGCCTAAGCAATAAAATGTGTGAATCACTTCACAATATTGACAATTGGTTAAATGCTAATAAACTTTGTATGAATATTGACAAAACTAATTACATGACATTTTCTAATAATTATAATAATTCCAAAAATGACTATGATGTTAACTTTAGAAACCAAAAAATTCAAGAAGTGAACGTAACAAAGTTCCTTGGAATCTATATTGATAATAAACTGAATTGGAAGACTCACGTCGAGATTGTGTATACTCGTATCAACAAGTTTTCTTATGCATTATACCGATTAAGTAAAATTGTGAATCTATCTACGTCAGTAATTGCCTACCGTAGTCATGTTGAATCAATTTTGAGGTATGGTGTTATGTTTTGGGGCAACTCCACTGATAGATACACTGTTTTTAAAGCCCAAAAAAAGTGTATAAGAGCAATTTGTAAATTAAAATGTAGGGATAGTTGTAAGCAGCATTTTGCAAACCTTAAAATAATGACATTACCATCTCTGTATATATATGAAGTAGTAGTATTTGTTAAATTAAATATTAATCAGTTTCAACATTTTAGAAGCTTGAGGAAAAGAAACGATATTTGTTTCCCCCCTTGCAGAACTGCTCTGCTCAATAAAAGTATCTTTGGCATGGCGCCGCGACTGTATAATAAGCTGCCAGAAAGTTTGAAAGAGACAAATGAAATAGAAATTTTTAAAACCAGCATTAAGAAGCTACTGGTTGATAAGGCATACTATACGGTTGACGAATATTTGAAAGATAAAATGTTATAATTAGATTTGGTTTTGTGACTTAGGTTATTTGGTTTCTTGTCTGACATTAATTTTGTATTTTATTGTGTTTTCGACATTCATCTTATAATTTGACATTATTTTGTAATTTGAAAATTGTACTTTGACATGTAAGTTGCTATAATATCTATTTTTTATTTTTTTATTTAATAATGAGCTTTGATAATATTTGATAAGTACTTACCTAAAAGACTTTGCATTGTACCTACTTTTAATTACTATTATTTTAATTATTGCATGTCAGAAAGGCAGAATATGGCTGAACTAATTTGCTACCTATGTGAAATCTCATGTAACACCTGTATTCGCAATAAACATATTTTTGATTTGATTTGATTTGATTTGATTACATTGTGATAGCGTTTTAATTCCCAAGTTGTTCCCAAGTTAAAAAAAAATCTCTAGGCTTGCAAATCCTAAATCACACGCACAGCTAACAATTTTATCGATACTTAGATATTAAAAAATGTTACATCACTAAGGTCATGGAAAATGTGGAAAATACCTACCAGAGACAAACAAGAAGTAAGTACACACTAGTACCACAAACAAAATACAGGACAGAATCTCTTCACGTTTTTATTTTTATTTATTATGGAGCCCCTAGACGGTCAAGCATTTCTTTTCAATCATTTACATTGTATTTACCATTTGGGGGCGTGGCCTACTTTTGATTGGCCACGATAATCTATCTATTCTGTGGTGCTTGTCAAGCATCGCTCCTAGACATAGATATAGTATATTAAAAGGGGTAGATGCGCTACCGAGCGACCGGGTGTAAGGGATAGATATATTATGACGTCAAAATATGGGGTTGCCATGATCAGAACAAAGTACCCTTAACGGTGTAGCATCCGTATAGTTAAAGCACGGAAATCGTCTACTTTAAGAATAATTTCGCACTTTAATCTGCAGATTAACGGATTCCGTACTTTAACGGTAACATACGTATACATAGAATAGAAATGGAAATAAACTTTATTCGCAGTAATTGTGGTACAGCAGAGATATTAATAAAATGTTAAGACCTCACAATTCGCCGTTTCCAGCATGCAAAAACTCAGTATAATTATAAATGGTACACGACTTCCCTGCTAAAATCGAACTAAATAACAATCGTCATTGCAGTCGGGACGGGAGTACACACAACTGCCCTGCTAAAAAAAGAGAGATAGAGTAAACTAGCTGGGGTTCGGTCAGGTAGTTGATATGAGATTGTGTGGTTAATGGAATAAAAAGATAAACTTTAAATTAAAACAGGTAAAGTCTTTATTAAACGTTGGAATACATAACTTTTTTTATTAACGTTAGTTTTTCTGTTTTTCGGAAACAATTTTATTCAAAATGTTTTGAACAAATTCGTGTGTGGCACCCAATTCTTTTTTCCATTTGCTTCTATCCATTTTTCACGAGTTTTATCTTCCGTCGGAAATCTGGAAAAATCAAATCGCTTGAAATTCCCTGAAATATGGGGTAATTTTTGGGGAAAATTTTCTATATAGTAAGCATCCGGAAATCGAATTATAAACCTACTGATTCTAGTGGACGTCAAAGCTAAGTTGACTTCTACTATTACGTAGATGTACGCAATTTTACCGGTTTGCATGTCAAATGTTTACGAGGTTATTTTTAGAAATAATTTTTAGATTTTTCCTATTTATCAGGTATTTCATGATATAACTAATGATTTAGCTCAGAAACTTGGTTCCTGTGAGATTTGAGAAAGAAATACGTGATCAAAATATAGAAAACAGTGTACTTACGCATGAAATGTAACATCCGATTCTTTTCTTTGATTGTTGCTTTTGCAGCCAAATATCGAACACCCCACCATTTTGTATGCTATAGACACAAACACAACACATACGATTTATAATAAATCTTGGGTATCAATTAGGTAGTAATCCACAAAACCTTTAATTTCTTTGGCACTCTTGATATAACCCACTTGTTTATTTGGCCTAGTTGAACTGTACCAATAACCCGACCATGAAATAAAGTCCGGTCGGTGATAGAGAAAAAACATGACACTCTTCTCTATTTCCTCCTATAGGAATCTCAATAAGACGATCTCGCTCTATCAAAGCATGTCAGACCCTTGCTCCTAGACGATCAAAATGTGATTGACAAGCAATGCAATGTAAATGATTGACAAGCAATTTTGATCGTTTATGGAGCCCCTAGACGATCAAGCATTTCTTGTCAATCATTTACATTGCATTTACCATTTGGGGGCGTGGCCTACTTTTGATTGGCCACGGTAATCTATCTATTCTGTGGTGCTTGTCAAGCATCGCTCCTAGACATAGATATAGTATATTAAAAGGGGTAGATGCGCTACCGAGCGACCGGGTGTAAGGGATAGATATATTATGACGTCAAAATATGGGGTTGCCATGATCAGAAAAAGTACCCTTAACGGTGTAGCATCCGTTTATGTGCAGATTACTAGTTAGTACGGAAATCGTCTACTGAAAATATTATGACGTCAAAATATGGGGTTGCCATGATCAGAAAAAGTACCCTTAACGGTGTAGCATCCGTTTATGTGCAGATTACTAGTTAGTACGGAAATCGTCTACTGAAAAATTTCGCACATAACGCACTTTAACTGACTCGACCAGTTAATCTGCAGATAAACGGATTTCGTACTTTAACGGTAACATACGTATACAATATACATAGAGTAAACTAGCTGGGGTTCGCTTAGGTAGTTGATATGAGATTGTGTGGTTAATGGAAAAGAAGATAAACTTTAAATTCTTTATTAAACGTTGGAATACAGAACTTTTTGTATTAACGTTGGTTTTTCTGTTTTTCGGAAACAATTTTTTTCAAAATGTTTCGAACAAATTCGTGTGTGACACCCAATACTTTTTTCCAGTTGCTTCTATCCATTTTTCACGAGTTTTATCTTCTGTCGGAAATCTGGAAAAATCAAATCGCTTGAAATTCCCTGAAATATGGGGTAATTTTTGGGGAAAATTTTCTATATAGTAGGCATCCGGAAATCGAATTATAAACCTACTGATTTTAGTGGACGTCAAAGCTAAGCTGACTTCTACTATTACGTAGATGTACGCAATTTTACCGGTTTGCATGTCAAATGTTTACGAGGTTATTTTTAGAAATAATTTTTAGATTTTTCCTATTTATCAGGTTTTTCATGATATAACTAATGATTGAGCTCAGAAACTGGGTTCGTGTGAGATTTGAGAAAGAAATACGTGATCAAAATATAGAAAACCGTGTACTTACGCATGAAATGTAACACCCGCTTCTTTTCTTTGATTGTAGCTTTTGCAGGCAAATATAGAACACTCCACCATTGTGGATGCTAGACACAAACACAACACATACGATTTATAATAAATCTTGGGTATCAATTAGGTAGTAATCCACAAAATCTTTAATTTCTTTGGCACTCTTGATATAACCCCACTTGTTTATTTGGCCTAGTTGAACTGTACCAATAATCCGACCATGAAAAAAAGTCCGGTCGGTGATAGAGAAAAAACATGACACTTTTCTCTATTTCCTCCTATAGGAATCTCAATAAGACGATCTCGCTCTATCAAAGCATGTCAGACCCTTGCTCCTAGACGATCAAAATGTGATTGACAAGCAATGCAATGTAAATGATTGACAAGCAATTTTGATCGTTTAGGGGGTCCATTAGGGCTTAGAGTAAGACGCGTTTCTGTTCCAGCAAGAGAAGCCATACGAAGCGTTCCCCTCTGCCGAAGTACAAGCCCAAATGGGCATACGCGTTAGTAAAACCAGTTGCGCCCGGATTTCTTTTTAGACCGAGTCCAGTCGCGCATGTGAACGCTGCTGTGTTTAAAATGTCGAATTGATGAGTTTTTTGCTGTTAAAAGAGGTCTGGAACTGGAACATCAAGTAAATAAAAACACGGTGTTACATTTCACATGAAAGTATTTTTTTATCGTATTATTGCTATTTGTTTACATTTAAACATTCAAATTTCAGATCTGTTGCTAGATAAATCCGAGTTCTCGCCGATGGGCAACTTAGTGATGTTACCGTTATATAATGTTTTTCGATAAAGTTTCGGTCAATTTTGGTCTTTGCACTGATCCTGCGTCAAATTCATTTGTGATATTTTTGCAATTTTTTTTTTAAATTGTTGTTATCGCGTCAGACTGATTATTCTGATTATTCGTTATTCTGATTGTCTTTTCATATTAAAATTAATGATATGTACACCTACTCTGCAAAAAGCAACATTGCCTATTGAAATAAATGACGTTCGGGCTGACGCACTTATCGATACAGGAAGTTCAAGTAGTTTTATTGATGCAGAGTTAGCGAAGTCGATGAAACTAAAGATAAAAAGAGTAACACAAACAGTTTCATTAGCTTCACTGAGTCACATGTCATACGTTAACGGCATATGTCACGCTAATATCAAAGTTAGTAAATATAGCTACGAACGGCATCCTTTGCTTATTATTAATAATCTTTGCGCTGATGTCATCATAGGCCACGATATTTTAAAACATCACAGTTCTTTAGAATTTGCATTTGGAGGAGACAGAGAACCACTTCAAATATGTAATGTGATGCAGGCTTCTGTGCCAACCGCGACTATTTTCTCAAACCTTACTGCTAATATTACTCCTGTGGCCATTAAATCGAAAACCTTTTCCGAAAATGATGAAAAGTTCATTAAAGAAGAAATTGTGAAATTGCTGAACGATGGAGTCATCGAACAAAGCGTGTCGCCATGGAGAGCTCAAGTGCTAGTAACGGGTGGTATCACGCATCGCAAAAGAATGGTCATTGATTATTCTCGCACAATAAATCGTTACACAGAACTGGACGCATTCCCTTTGCCAAAAATAGATTCGATAATTTCTAAAGTATCAAAATTTAATTATTTTAGCCAAATTGATTTAAAATCAGCTTATCATCAGGTCCCTATATTACTTAAAGAACGACCCTATACAGCATTCGAAGCATGTGGGAATTTATATCAATTCACACGCATACCGTTTGGAGTGACTAACGGAGTAGCTGCGTTTCAAAGAACTCTACAACATATTATACAAACTGAGAATCTCAATGGAACGTTTGCATATTTAGATGACGTCACCGTGTGCGGGAAAACAAAAGAAGATCATGATAAGAATCTTGCACAATTCATGAAGGCTGTAGAAAAATACCGTCTTACTCTAAATAAGGAGAAATGTACTTTTGCCAGTGAATGTATTAATTTGCTGGGCTATACAATTAGTAATAATCAAATTACTCCTGACAAAAATCGTCTAAAACCTTTGATGGATTTACCAGTACCAAATGACGCCGCTTCTTTTAAAAGAGCGCTTGGAATGTTTGCTCACTACTCGAAGTGGATTCCCAGTTTTTCAGCAAAAATACAACCATTAGTACAAGCACAATTACCTCTCGATTCGGACAAGAGCCAGTGCTTCCAACAACTTAAGAATGAAATAGCTAAAGCAGCTCTAGTAAGCATTAATGATAATGAAATACTAACAGTCGAAACAGATGCTTCTGAAAATGCAATTGCAGGAACTCTATCCCAATGTGGAAGGCCTGTAGCATTTTTTTCTCGTTCACTAAATGAATCTGAAAGAAAGCACTCGGCGATTGAAAAAGAAGCATACGCAATCGTGGAGTCATTACGAAAATGGCGTCATTTCCTTATTGGTCGACATTTCTTACTGCTGACAGATCAAAAATCAGTCTCTTTTATGATGAATCAACACCACAACAGCAAAATTAAAAATGAGAAAATTGAGAGATGGCGACTTGAATTATCTTGCTATAAATATGACATTGTGTATCGTCCAGGAAAAGAAAATGTTCCAGCAGATGCATTGTCGAGAATCTGTGCTAGCATCTGTACTAATAAACTTTATGAGCTACATAAATTACTTTGTCACCCAGGAGTTGTGAGAATGTGGCACTGGGTTCGGGCCAAAAATTTGCCATACTCTATTGGTGATGTAAGAACTATGACAGCTTCTTGTCCAGTATGCGCAGAGATTAAACCCCGATATCACAAAACGGGAAGCCACCTCATCAGAGCAACGGAGCCCTTTCAACGACTGAGTATTGATTTTAAAGGCCCTTTACCGTCCACCTCTCGCAATAAATATATACTAACAATAATTGATGAATATTCCAGATTTCCTTTTGCCTATCCATGTCCTGATCTTTCTTCTCAGACTGTCATTAAATGTTTGAAGGACATGTTCTTTATGTTTGGAGCGCCGTCATTAATTCATTCCGACAGAGGTACAGCTTTTGTATCTGACGAAATGAAGCGATTCCTGGCTGGCTACGGTGTCGCCTCAAGTCGGACCACTCCATATAACCCACAAGGCAATGGCCAAGTTGAACGCCTGAACGGGACTCTGTGGAAAACCATTCAACTCTGTCTTAAGACAAATGATCTGCAGATCGAAAGTTGGGAAAAAGTCCTTCCTGTAGCTCTACATTCCATTCGTTCTCTATTATGCACAACTACAAATGAAACACCTCATGAGCGGCTGTTTCGCCATTCACGTCGGTCACCTACGGGCGAATCAATGCCTTCATGGTTGTTGGTACCAGGTCCGGTATTGATGAAAAAGAATGTAAGAGCATCGAAATATGATCCCGTGGTAGAGGAAGTTGAATTACTTCAAGGCAACCCCTATTATTCCCATGTTCGCTTGCCCGATGGCCGTGAAAGCACAGTCTCAAATAGACAGTTGGCGCAACTACCAACAGAAGACTCTGAATTAGATGAGAGTGCGGAGGAGGGCTACCCAAATGATGAAGTTTCTACCGACATAATTAACACTGGAGACTCTTCATTAACGCCTTCCACCTCTACAGACATAGAGAATGGTACGGGAGTACGTCGCTCAACTCGAGACAAGAAGATACCAAATTATCTCAAAGATTTTGTGTTATAGATAAAGAAGCTAGAGGGGGTGAATGTAGTGTACTCTCTTCTTATTGTCTATTGTCATATTTGTCATATCAAAGAAACAGTCATGTCTAATTTTTAAATTGAATAAAGCCAAGATTTAGTTGGTAAATTCGTATCATTTATTACACCTACTTTACAAGATATAGTAATTTATAATAATAAAGATTAATACAAATAGTAGTAAAATGTTTGAGTTTGTTCTTGTTTGACCTTTATTCCTTTTTCGAAATTTATCGATATTGCTGCATCAACAGTTAAGCCCAGCCCTTTATGTCAAAAACGTGTCATATTTTGATGTGTACTCATCCGTACACAAATTTTTGCTGTTTTGTTTTATTTTTTATGTGTGAGTGTCGTCATTACAGTGGTGTGCGTGTGTTCCCCTCGTACGAAGCCGCGATGCTCGAAGGTTTAGGGGTCCATTAGGACAACCAACAATAAGTACACTGATACAAAAAAATATTATAACTAGTACATGATATATATAATTTTAGTGTCTTATCAATTATAGGCAGTCATATCATGCATCGAAACGATTATACCTACCTAATAATTTTAAACATTTAAGATATGAGATAGTTACTCTATATAAAATTATAATTGCAAAATTGATTAATCATTATTATTATTTATTATTTATTACAGACCTCATCAATCGTACAATTTTCTTCTTATTTTTGTTTTGGCAATCTACTTTCGTCTTGTAAGTAATTTTTGCCAGTGTCAATGCCATGTGTTGAATTATAGTTCAGCAAGCGTTCCGCAAGTCCGCAACGCGACTTCACGCCGTGATTCGCATCGCACGTGAGTCTGGAGAGGCTAGGCGACGCGACGGCTACACGCGTGGATACTGTGATCATTCAGTATTTAATTAGGCATCTATTTCATAAATAGTTTTTTGGAAAATAGTCTTTAAAGTTTGCTGTTTACAGAATTGTTTTTTTAGCTTAATCTACTTTTTGTTTGTTTATTATTTGGCTTTTATAGTGTGGAATGCGTACCTATACCTACTTATTAAGTGCTTAGTATTGTAAATTGTTTCCATCGGTGAGGACCTGTAATTGGCCTTCAAGTGTTATATTAGCTTCCTACTGTATTAAGTTTAGCTGTTGGTCTTCCGAATAATTAAAATAAAATAAAATAAAAAATAAAAGAATGGAAAAGTACAGAATTTTCCATGGTAGTAGTAGTTTATTAGGGTAGAATTATGTTAATTACAACAATAGTAAATTATTGTAGTTTTACTAATCTTTTATAAAATAGGCCCCTGATTAAATACTGATGGATCACAGATCACAGTCACAGTACCTATTTACCACGCGTGTAGCCTTCGCCTTAATACTCTTCTCTAGTCTTTGTCTCTCTGTCAGTGTTTCATATATAAGTACTCTGTGTCAGTGTCAAAAACGCAGCAGGCAGTCAAACATTTTTTTTGGGTTTGGTTGGTTGGTTTGGCCTCGGTCGGTGTTGGTGTTTTCGATTTGTGATCCTGCGTTTGTTTGTTGGGTGGATTCGTGCATGCGGCACACTGATAAAACTAAATAACATAACCCTAAAAATATTCCTACAAGACGCAGCTAATAGCTACCTACATTTCAACACTTGAACCTAGCTAGAACTCCAATTCTTGCAAAATGGAGGTGGATCGAAGCGTTGAGGACACACCTGCTTCCCAGAGGCTAACTAATGAAGACTTCAGGAAGCTGCTTATGACCCCAAGGTCTACGCCTGCAGGAGGCGCCCATCCTGCCGGCTCTGTGCGGGAGGCAATGGCTAATGCTGGGTAACCACAAATGTGTTAATTTATAATCTGTTTGTCCTTGTCCTATTCGATAAACAATCTTCACCCAACTCTTTATTGAAATAATTATGAAATAAATATAATAAATGCTTTTCCACACATAAGAAAGAAATAGTTAATTTATTAATGATTTACTATGCATGGCAAATAAGAATAGTACTGTCGAACGGCAATTTTGATCTTTGTTCCTTTTCTTGCACATTCCTACACCCTGAAGTGGAAGCGCAATGCAAACTTCTTATTTGGCTCGCATAGTAATAAGACAAATTAGCTATTTAAGTTTAAAAGACATTACTGTCAAAAACTGTATAGTGAGACGAGTAAAAACAGTCTATAGTAGTTTTACAAGAGACTACACAATGCCCTCCGTATCAGAAGGACAGTTAAGTAAAAGTAAAAGTATGTATGGAACAGCTGATAATTTTTTTGCTCTGATTAAGTTGGCCCCATCGGAGGGGTCAAATTGAACAACTTTGTCTATGGGGCCAACTTAATCAGAGTAAAAAAATAATCAGCTGTTCCATACATCTTGGTCGAGTAGATCACTCGATATAAATTTCAGACATTTACTAGTAGGTTGTTTTACTTTAACGTCATTTATATTACAAGGGTGTTTTACTAAACTGTCCTTCTGATACAGAGGGACACAATGTAGTACTATACAATGCAGTTACCTGTTTCAGGTCTATGCCACCCCCGACAGAAAACAAGAGTGAATTACGTCGAAAAAAGAAGTCTTACTATGCGGCCTTAAAAAAACAGGAAGACAATAAGTTAGCTGAATTAGCGGAGAAGTACAGGGACAGAGCTCGAGAGAGACGTGATGGTACTAATGAGTTGGGCCCCACTGATCCCACTAGTAACACAAGTAGTGCTTACAGGTAAGTACAGAAGAAGAGAAGAGGCCCTATTTCATTAAAATGACTGTAATGAATCACAAGGATCGTTTGCGTTGGCAATTTGAAACTAGAAAAAAGAAAAGAAGTCAAAAGTAAATTAACATGTTAAAGTCTTGGTCACATCTGTGTAACAACTAGATTAACGCTTTAGGCTATGCGTGGAGCAGTAGCATTACAGTAATGTTTTACTCTTTAAACTGTAGTGATACTAAATAAAATAATATACTAGAAAAACTTGACTCATCACCAGATCATATTATAAGGCAAAAATCGAACCGGTGACCTTTGGAAGTCTTGTTCAATGACATTCCAACTGTGCTACAGAGTCTCTTTCAGCTACCGAACCAAGTACGATTCCCGGAATCGCAATATGACAGAAATTTATCACATTAAACTGTCAAAAGACAATGGATTACGACAGTTTTTTAACACATACAATTTATATTCTATCAATTTATATTCTACAAAGTGATGAAATATGGACTGATTTTGAAATAAATCTGTTTCAGAGCTGTTGCTCCAGATGTTAAATCAGGAATGGATGCCAAAGAAAGAAGGAGGCAGCTAATTCAGGTGTGTCCTTATTGTTATTTTTATTAGGCCCTTTTCTAACGTCTATGAAATGGGCTGATAGAGATTTGATTGTGACAGAGTTCTGAACTATACGGAGGTTTGACAATATCCTGAAGGCAGCTGAGACAGTCAGAAAAAATAATGCTTTTCTTTAAATTGTGCGACTTAACCACAGAATACATAATAGTACAAGTACAGAAGATCCACTCCGCAAAGTCATTTAAATAAATAGCGACTCTATCCCAAGCGCAATAAAGTGCAATTTAGGTCGCAAACCGCTCCCTTGCCTACAGTTATATTCACCTAGAAGTTGCCTCTCTTTCTATCGCGTAGCTCTTATTTCTTCTAACGACTTCAGGGTTGTCTTCTTTTAAATAATAATTAATCTGAATACCTAATTTATTACAAGTTATTGTGTTAGCATTGTGAGGAGCTCGGTGAAGCAGTGGTTTAGCGCCTGGCCCAGCGATTGCGGAAGTTAAGCAACGTTCGCAAGGGTCGGTCATGGGATGGGTGACCAAAATTTATTATCTCGAGCTCCTCCGTGCTTCGGAAGGCACGTTAAGCCGTTGGTCCCGGCTGCATTTGCAGTCGTTAACGCCCACCAATCCGCATGGGCCCGCGTGGTGGGTTATGTCCCATCCTCCTTACCAACCCATAAGGAAGGCCTGTGCCCTAGCAGTGAGGAGCTCGGTGGAGCAGTGGTTTAGCGCCTGACCCAGCGATTGCGGAAGTTAGGCAACGTTCGCAAGGGTCGGTCGTGGGATGGGTGACCAGAAATGTATTATTTCGAGCTCCTCCGTGCTTCGGAAGGCACGTTAAGCCGTTGGTCCCGGCTGCATTTTCAGTCGTTAACACCCACCTATCCGCATTGGGCCCGCGTGGTGGGTTATGGCCCGTCCTCCTTACCACCCATAAGGAAGGCCTGTTTCCCAGCAGTGGGGACATCAAAAATGGCTGATGGACATGCTGGCTTCTTTCATTATTTCTTTGCTGAAATAATAGAAAACAAGGTTCGTTTTGCCAAATATTGTAATAAGTATTATGGAAAATCATTGTTATGGATAATAACATTATTTTAAATGAAGAGTATGGCAAATAAAATTATGTAATAAGAACAATATGTCATTTGACTGTTTATGACCAATGAAATTAGTGAAAATAAATTTATGTAATTTGTTAGTTATGGCAAATATAACATTATGTTTAATGAATTTATGGCATATGCAGTTATGGCAAATGAAATTATTGCATTTAAAATTATGGAAAACATTAGTAAACCGGCCGAAACAGTGTGACGACCGCTGGTATAGAGAGTGTGTTGTACGCAGAGCGCTCTTCGCTTCCGCGCGCGCCTGGTGGCAGTATCTGCTCACGTGCCGCGTCGCCTTTTAGTGTAGGAAATCTTTAGGAAATGAAGCGATCTTTTGTATGGAGAGAGACCCCAACATTAAATCCTCAGTCGATGAAACTTTGAAGGGATGTAATATAGTGAACCAAAACCTATGTACAAATATCCAAAAACAAAAAAGAAATCGATTTGGATATTTTATAAAATATGTTTCATTTATGATACTTTATCATACTACATACTTTATTAAAAAAAAATACTGTCAAGTTTCGTCTACTGAGGATTTACAGTGGGGGTCCACTACCTTCCTTTGCTTAAACTATTTTAGGTGTGTTGGACGAGGCGTGTTTTTGCATACAATATTAAAATCTGCAACCCCACTCTAGGTGACGGAGCGCAGAGTAGTGTATGGACCGCCTTAGTGTTAACTTTTTGGTCATTGTAGTTTAGCTGTTGTTGACCATATCATATTTATTTTTTAGGAATCCAAATATCTTGGAGGTGATATGGAGCACACCCATTTAGTGAAAGGCTTGGATTATGCTTTATTACAAAAGGTAATTTTTTTATATAATTCATTTGTCACTTTGCTTTGTTAAGGTGATGCCATCTACAACTCTTTGTTTACGTGAAATTCTTCTCATGCACATTTTAGGTTCGCTCAGAGATTCAGACTCGCGAGCAGGAACAGGAGGCCGAAATGGAAAGACTGGTCACTGCCCCCGTAGAACCTGAAGTAAAAGAGAAAAAAGAAGTTGTAGTAAGTACAATAAAAGCACAAAATAGATATAAGTACTACGAATAGAAAGGACGCTCCCCGCCCCAGAATCAATTACCTTTAGAGTTCCGTACCCAAAGGGTAAAAACGGGACCCTATTACTAAGACCCACTGTCTGTCTGTCACCAGGCTGTATCTAATGAACCATGATAGCTAAACAGTTGAAATTTTCACAGATGATGTATTTCTGTTACCGCTATTACAACAAATACTAAAAACAAAATAAAAAAATAAATATCCACATACAACAAAGTTTTTTTTTTTACCGTTTTTTGGTACGGAACCTTTCGTGCTCGAGTCCGACTCGAACTTGGCCGGGTTTTATTATATATTAGTGTGCATGTAAGATAGTTCAGTAAATTGCACAATAGCAAAGTGTCTGTAGTCCGTATTTTACTATTTCAGCAAGAAGAGGAAATGCAATTTAAAACTACAATGGGGAAAAATATCTATAACTTGATTATAGAACAGAAGTAAGTATTAAAGCGTGAAAAACAACATAAAAATATTGTATTGAAAGTCAAACATAGACTCTAAAACAGCCACTGCTAAGCGTTTGTCAAAATTATTGTTTTGTAGAGTTTAAATGCAGATAATTGAAATCTGTAACTTCTGAAACTGTGTAAACTTTATTTTTTGCTAATAAATAATACTTGATTGAGTTTAATAAAGTTAATACACTAATATTCGAGTAATGATTTTTCATGCATTAATGTGCCTTTTTATTATTTTCATTTACGATACGATATCTTCCAAAATCGATTCCGAGCTATACGATTCAAATCGTGAATCGATTCAAGGGGTTACGATACAATCTATTACGATTCAATCCAAAATTTTGGCGTTGACTGTACTAAGGAGTTAAATTTTTAATTTTGAGATTTTTGCATTCACAATGCTATTTTTATACAATACTAAATAATATACTAGAAAAAATACGACTCGCACCAGATCAATACTCAGACGGGAATCGATCTTGAAGTATTGATCTGGTGCGAGTCGTACTTTTTCTAGTATATTATTTAGTATTGTATAAGGAGTTAAAATCGATCAATCCAAAATGTTGTAGCCCACCGTGCCGTTGACTGTTGTACTTAGGAGATAAATAATCGACTTTTCACGAATAGGAATAAAAAAGTGATACGTAACGAGTTGTTCGCGCCGGGTCGCATGGCTTACGTCGTCGAGTTAGAAGAGGAAGGCACTATCGACAGCGACATCCCGACCACTCTGACGCGAAGCAAAGCAGACGTGCCCGAACTGGATGAAAGGAGTTCTGCTTCGAGCGCTAACGATGTTGTTTTGGATAAACTGGCGCAGATATTCTCGTACCTGCGCCACGGACGGCATAGGAAGCAGAAGAAGACAAAGGTCAGTATTGTCGTTATACGCGTCCAATTGGACTTACAATAACTGTTTTTTTTTATTTCAATGAGCGGTTTCTGATAGCTGAGAATTTTAGTTTATTTTTATGTTGATAGATGGCGCTATTCAACTAGGTAGTTTTTTTTAATTTTTCCTAGCAGCTGAGTATACCACTTAATTATTCAACACTTGACACTGGCAAAAATTACTCCCTGAAGAGTAGATTTGCCATAACAACGTCAAAAATTGGCATTGACTCCTTTCATCTTTTGCTTTTTTCTTAAAAAGTTACGTACTTAGTTGAACAACGACATCTAGCCGTCTTTAAGGTACTACTTTTTTTTAAACTGCCTTTTGAAAACCGCTCATTGAATGAGCGATTGAAATAAAGAGTTTATAGGCCGCCTACGCACCGATAGATCCTAAATCACATTTATTTTAATGACATATGATATTATTATGTTATCAAGTAAAACAAACGTTCACGAATGTTTGCAATCGGCCGCACTCCACGCTAGGTGCGTCGATGCATCCAGGCGACTAGACTACCTAGAATGTATCGTAGGCGCGAGGCTTACAACCAAAGTCACCACGGCGACTTTTCTAGTGACTCACCTACCAGTGCGGTCACCAAATAACCTGAATATATGCCAATGGTATATGCAAATATATGCTGCGAACGCACCTGTATGTCGGTGCGTTCGCAGCGCAGCCATAGAGTTATTAAGGAACTCAGTGGCGTTTTGGTTTGGTCGCCCTGCTATTGTGGAGTTTTCGCAAGGGTTGGTCATGGTATGGGTGACCAACAATTATTATATCAAGTTGAAGCTTCTCCGTGTTTCAGCAGGTACATTGAGCCGTTCGTCTCGGCTGTCCAATCCATATTCGGCACGCGTTTTGGATTTTATAATTAGAGTCCATTCTCCTTATCCACCAGTAGAGAAATTGAAAAATCTTTAAGGTGGTTATACCACCGAAAGTGTCGCCCTCAGAGGTTTTTATTTAATAAGTTGTTAATAGAAAATGATTTTAGGGCCCATGGTTTAGTATTTTTAGAAGGTATCACTATATTACCTTGTAGAATGATACCGTTTAAAAATACTAGACTATGGGGCTATAAAACTTCCACGTAAAGTTTTTTTTTTTTTATTACAATTTACAATATTCAATAAAATTCACCGCGGAGCCACTTTCGGTCATACAACCGCCTTAAAAAATGCAGGAACATTTGCTGCTCTGTCTAAAAGAACAACTGATTTTAGGATAAAACAACAGAGAAGGGCAGGGCTGACGATACGATATACGGCGAGATTGGGGACTACGTGGTGGGCGACAGGCGAGCCGACCGCCGCGACGAGCGACCCAGGACTGGGTACTTCGACAAACCGCTCGAGACAGAGAAGGAGGAAGGTAACTGCTTCTAGAACATTCCAGAAGTATTGCTAGAGATTAGGGAGTATGTGGTGGGCGACAGACGAGCGACCCAGGACTGGGTACTTTGACAAACCGCTCGAGACTGAGAAGGAGGAAGGTAACTACTTCTAGAACATTCTAGTAGTATGGCTAAAGATTGGGGACTACGTGGTGGGCGACAGGCGAGCCGACCGCCGCGACGAGCGACCCAGGACTGGGTACTTCGACAAACCGCTCGAGACTGAGAAGGAGGAAGGTAACTACTTCTAGAACATTCTAGTAGTATTGCTAGAGATTGGGGACTACGTGGTGGGCGACAGGAGAGCGACCCAGGACTGGATACTTCGACAAACCGCTCGAGACTGAGAAGGAGGGAGGTAACTGTGCTTCTAGAACATTCTAGTAGTATTGCTAGAGATTGGGGACTACGTGGTGGGCGACAGGAGAGCGACCCAGGACTGGATACTTCGACAAACCGCTCGAGACTGAGAAGGAGGGAGGTAACTGTGCTTCTAGAACATTCTAGTAGTATTGCTAGAGATTGGGGACTACGTGGTGGGCGACAGGAGAGCGACCCAGGACTGGGTACTTCGACAAACCGCTCGAGACTGAGAAGGAGGGAGGTAACTGTGCTTCTAGAACATTCCGGAAGTATTGCTAGATTGGGGAGTATGTGGTGAGCGTCAGACGAGCGACCCGGGGCTGGGTACTTCGACAAACCGCTCGAGACAGAAGGAAGAAGGTAACTTCTAGAATATTCCAGTATAACAATTTAGATTATTCCTTTAGTATTGGCTATTCCTGAAGATTGGTGACTATTCCTATATTATCAGCCGTTCCTAAAGCTTTAATAATAGTTTCACGGAACGGATTTATCTCAATTTTTCATTAATTTTTTTTATAATAAAATTATCAATGCAATGGCAACAAAGATATTTTTAGGGTTCCGTACCCAAAGGGTAAAAACTGACTGTCTGTCTGTCTGTCACCAGGCTGTATCTCATGAACCGTGATAGCTAGAGAGTTGAAATTTTCACATATGATGTATTTCTGTTGTCGCTATAACAACAAATACTAAAAACAATAAAAAATAAATATTTTAGGGGGGCTCCCATACAACAAACGTGTTTTTTTTTGCCTTTTTTTGCTCGATATTAATAACGACAACAGGTAGATAGTTGAAATTTTCACAGATGATGTATTTCTGTTGTCGCTATAACAACAAATAGTAAAAGCAGAATAAAATAAATATTTAAGGGGGGCTCCCATACAACAAACGTGATTTTATTGCCATTTTTTGGTACGGAACCCTTCGTGCGCGAGTCCGACTCGCAATTGGCCGGTTTTTTTTCCTGTTCCTAAAATCGAAATCGTGTTCGGACCTGCATATTAAGGCCATTATCTTTTTTTAAGGTCCCGGTCCACTGCCCCGTCGGCAAGCGTCGGGCAACGCAGAAGAGCGAGACAAGCGATCGGCCGCGCTGCTCTCGCGGCTGGCGGCGGAGCCCGAGGGCTACGCGGAGTGCTACCCCGGCCTGAGAGAGATGGACGATGCTATTGACGACTCGGACGATGAAGTCGATTATACCAAGATGGATGCCGGAAACAAGAAGGGACCTATTGGTAAGTTCTAGAATTGTCAACAAACAGTCTTGTACATCGACATAAATAATTATGCTTAAACTAATAATTATTACAGATTAATAAAATACGTCGTTTTGCACCACAAGCGCTCAGAAGTTGGTCACTTCTGTTGTACATTGTTGAATTAATTGCTTTGTACTTTAATTATTTCGTTAACGCTGCACGCGTTTGGAATCTTACGGCCTTACCACAAAACACTGTTTAACAAGTATTTAGCTAAAACACTGTTTAAATGTGATGCTGTCACTTTTTTGACAATATTATTTGAAAGAGACAGCATCACACTTAAACAGTGTTTTAGCTAAACAGTGGTTTAAGATCTTTTGTGGTAAGGCCGTTAATGATGAAAATTATGGAAATTTTATATTTTTAAGGTATACAGGGTATTTGGTAAAACCCTTATAAAGCCGAATATGGTAGATAGGGGCCATCAAACTGAACAACTTTTACTATGGGACCAATTCTGAAATCACGAAAAAAAAAAACAGCTGTTTCATACAAAAATTAATAACGAAAATATCAAAATGTATGAAACGGCTGATTTTTTTTTCGCGATTTCAGAGTTGGTCCCATAGTAAAAGTTGTTCAGTTTGATGGCACCTATCTACCATATTCGGCTTTATAAGGCTATTACCAAACACCCTGTATAGGATGACTTTTCAGAACAATAACGGGTCTTCATCCATGTTGTCAGATGTGCGTATGAAACACGACTGGGCTCAAAAGTTGTCGGATCAAAATGTCTGACAGTATGCGTGGTGCGTCCGTCGAATGTTAGAATTTTACTGTCAGAAATTTCTTTAGCCGGCGACTGACCTGTAACATTTCGTCGTAACGTAACGTTACATTACGACAATGTTATAGGTCAGTACAGCGAGCCGAGCCGCTCGCTGCGAGCGCCGCGTGCTCCACCAAACTGTCGGTATTTTGGCGAATCCCTTTGAGTGTTACGTTACGCCTTAATGTTAGGTCAGTGCAACCCCAAGCGTCCGTCGTCGCGAGCGCATGTAAATGTCTTTTAGTTTTTTAATTTTGTCATTGACGGTAGTTATATTTTAGTAGTAATTAAATAATTCAGTAAAATCATAGAATTCAGAATCACGACTTCTTTATCCGACATTTCGATCCTGACTATGTTCCGTTGCGGAGCACAGTCGAGCGCAGTGCTCGCCACGAGCAAGGGTACAGTGGCCCTACCATGAGTTGATGCAAACTGTTTACGTTACCGTAAACTATCGTTTTGTCTCTTTCACTCGCACTGACTGTGAGCGCAGTATATCCGATAGTTTACGGTAACGTTACAAGTTTGCATCAACTCCTGTTAAGGCCACAGGTCAGTTAGGCAATGCCGTAACGTAACGCGCTCGCCTCGAATGTTACGTTACGGCAAAATGCTCAGTGGCCCTACCATGAGTTGATGCAAACTGTTTACGTAATCGTAATCTATCGTTTTGTCTCTTTCACTCGCCCTGACTATGAGCAGTATATCCGATAGTTTACGATAACGTAAATAGTTTGCATTAACTCATGGTAGAGCCACAGGTCAGTCGCCGGCTTTAGAATATGCGGCCGGTCGCTTCAAGGGCGACTGTCACCCTCAAGTGGTGCCCTCATCTTAATTAAATAAATTTCTCGCTAAGTACATAATTTATCGAACACTCACAGTACAGATTGAAGCCAACATTCTATAGTTTATTTACAAACAATAACTCTAAACAATAAATAAAATATAGTTCATTGTAGTAGTAGTTAGAAAAAGTACCAGAAGTAGCTTATTGCTCTTTTTCTAATAATGCGTACATGTGAATTTCGATACATTATGTATGTACTTTTATTTTTTATTTATTTATTTCAAATAGCAACACTAACATTATGTTTATCATGCATTATACAGAGATCTTATAGCAATTTAGTTTTTAACCTATAAACACAACAATTACAAGTGTCGACATCACTCTCAAAAATTACAATTTAATCAATACGCTCAATAAATTATTATACTAATAAAAAATTAAAAATAAATGCTAGAATTTTCATTTTTTTTTTCAATGTACTTTGCAAGTAATTAATTTAATTATGATGTGGGCGGCACTTTAAGGTTAGGCCTTATAAAAAATCCTACTCTTAAAAACTTGTATCTTGTTCTATCAGGTCGTTGGGACTTCGACACACAAGAAGAGTACTCAGCGTACATGAGTAACAAAGAGGCGCTGCCCAAGGCGGCCTTCCAGTACGGCGTGAAGACTCAGGACGGCCGCAAGACAAGGAAGACGAAAGATAAGAGCGAGAAGGCGGAGCTCGACAGAGAATGGCAGAAGGTAACGTTTTATACAGTGTTTGGTAATAGCATTATAAAGCCAAATATATTTTGATACTAGCGGCCGCCCGCGGTTTCACCCCCGTGGTTCCTGTTCCCGTAAGAATATCGGGATAAAAAGTATTCTATGTTTTAACCTAGGCTATCTTCTATCTGTGTGCCAAATTTCAACCAAATCCGTTCAGCAGCTTTTGCGTGATTGAGGAACAAACATCCAAACATCTAAACCCACAAACTTTCACATTTATAATATTAGTAGGATAGTAGGATTTTCGTTATTAATTTTTGTGTGAAACAGCTGATTTTTTTCGCGATTTTAGAGTTAAGTTGTTCAGTTTGATAATCCCTATCTACCATATCCGGCTTTATAAGGCTATTATCAAATACCCGTATTAGATTAGATTATTAGAAAAAGAACTGCTAGTGTTTATGGTTACTTTGTAAATCCGGCTCGAAGGACCAAATTTTTTTGATAGTTTATTTTGTAAGGGTGTTAACTTAATAGTGAAAAATAAAGGCATGTCTATAAAAGATAGTATGCGGTAATTAGGGAATCATTTCCATTCTGCTATTATCCGTACATTTGAGTGTTTTTTTTTTAATTTTGACGTAACCAAAAATTCTAAAACTCTTTTCTGTTAATAAGGAAGCTTATTCATATTCTACCTAGACAGTTTTTTTTTAAGTTTGATGTAAATCATGTTAAGTTTTGGCTGCATGCTCATAATAAGATGTTTAAAAAATGCGCGTTCCTTCTGTTATAAATTTTATTTAATGAAATATTAATTTTGTCACAGATTCAAAACATCATACAGAAGAGAAAAGCACCTCAATCAACCAATGACGAGCCTGGGTTCAAAACGCCCAAATTTCAGCAATAAAGCAAAGTTAGAGTGTCATAGATTAATCCCCGCCAATTGCCAATGCGCAGGAACCTTGTCACATTAACATCCACGTTGACGTCATCCGCAACAAAAAATGAAATGCAACAAGAACATTCTAATAGGTAATTTAATATATTATTGAATTATTATTTTCATTATAATAGTGTTTAAGTATATAATATTTTTATACAAATGTTTTTCCTTTTCGAGGTTAAGAAAATGGCCGCCAGGCGCATTAGCAATTGGCGCGGATAGTATTATAACAAAAGCCCTTTACTTTAGCCACATTACTTACGCAAGGAATATTTATAATCACCTAACCGTTATTATTACAACTTTTATAAATATTGATAGATTACTTAGGTATACTGTATTTTTTTTTCAATACAGTTGCTCGAAAATGTAAGTTTACGATGACAGTCGAGCGTGCGGTAAGTTGATTTTACCGCACGCCGTGCGTTTTTGTTTACGGATTATAACAGCGTGCGGAAAGTTGATTTTACCGGACGCCGGCGCCGTGCGTTTTTGTTTACGAACGTAAATTCAATTTTATTTTATTTAATTTTCAATTTCTACTAGCTTCCGCCCGCGACTTCATCCGCGTGGACAGTAGAAAATTATTGCATCCAGTTTAAAATGACCCAATTTAGTGTATGAAAGTTAGTACTACGGAGAGTTCAAGCTGTTTCCCTGGTTCCACCCACCTGAATTTGATAAAACATAGCTTAGATTTTAAGTTGGACCTCCATCTACTAAATTGTGAAAAATTCATCAAAATTCGTTTAGCGGTTATTGCGTAATACGCGCACAAATATTTAGAATTTACAGTTTTATTATATGTATGTATAGATTACAATTTCAGTAGTACCTATAATGTTTTCTCGCAAATGTATTGAAAAACGTAGTATGGCACACGGTTGTTAAGGTTTTTTAAAACCTCCTTACCAACCTTGTATCATAAACTACTATTACAATGCGTTAATTCTACTGAAACTTATGTGGAACGAAATAAAAAGGTTTTGTTTATAAACATTCATTTCGTAAGTCGGCTGGAGTATAGATACGATCCGATTTTTGTAAAAAAAATTACGTCTTTAGAGACCGATATCGAATCCTTCAGTGCTGTCGGACATCCCAAATCGAATGGTGTAAGTTGGCTATAAGATTTGTATTGGTCCGTTGAAATAACACGGCCTTACCACAAAAGATTCTTCAACACACTTGCTCGTAAAGTGAGCCCTAATACATCGCTTTTAGGGCCATAAACCGAGCTATAACAAACGCGTGCAATCCTACTAATCCTACTAATATTATAAATGTGAAAGTTTGTGTGTTTGGATGTTTGTTCCTCAATCACGCAAAAACTACTGAACGGATTTGGTTGAAATTTGGCACACAGATAGTAGATAGCCTGGATTTAAACATAGGATACTTTTTATCTCGATATTCCCACGGGAACGGAAACCACGCGGGTGAAACCGCGAGCGGCCGCTAGTAATATATAAAACACTAGTTCGTAATAGAATTAACCCTACAAAGTTAAATTAGTACCTTACTCCAAGTTCTATGCGAGTAAACAGAGCATTCCCAAATTAGCCGGGTAATACAGTTTTTTTTTTGACAACAAAGAGGTTTTATGCTGCTGAAAATTCATATACATTTTTGAAATAAATAAATGTGTAAGTTATAATTATTATCAAATTATTCATAATTCACAATATTTTGTTATAAAATATTGTGAATTTTGAAATTTTGTCATTTAAAATTATAATTTTGAAGTATTAGTAGTAGGCTGTATGCTCCTCACCCCTTTGTTCGAAAATATTCTTGCGTTGGGCGTGTGAAAAAAAACCAAAAAAAAACATGCGCGCCTTTTCCCATAATTATCATTTTTTGGTTTTTGCCATATTTGTTGCTGTGTGATAAATTACTTGGTTTTTGCCTCGCAAATGTGTTGAAAAACGTCGTATGAAACTCGTGAGCTCTTGCTTATTGCACACTCGGCTGAGTTACGCCCTCGCCTGCGGCTCGGGCTGCAACTCACAGCCTTGTGTGCAATGAGCAACCTAAGCTAACTTGTCTCATAATGTACTATTAAAACACTGTTCAACAAGGTTTTAATTAAACACTGTTTTAATGAGACGCATCACATTTAAACAGTGGTCTAAATTAAACAGTGTTTTAAAATCTTTTGTGGTAAGGCCGACCATGTTTGATCTAAACTTTTAAGGGCCTTACTCTCGATATAAATTAATAAGTGAATATGATTTTTTTCATGAATGAGTTGTATAAAGTATATTAAGTGTGTTAAGAAAACTCTACTTCTGTATATATTATTTTTAGAAATAAATAGTTATAATTCTCAATTGATGCATTTGTTTTGAAATGTGGAATCCCATATCTATAGCACTTCCACAGCTCCGTAGCATAATATAATAGTGAGTGTCACTCAAACATTACTATGAGGTCTCACAGCACCCGCGGATGCACAGCGTCCTTTCGAATCAATCACACGTAATAAATACGTAAAACAAAGGAACCAATCACAGAGTTCCATTTCAACGCAGTGCGTTAGCGTAGTCAAGGGTCGTTCGAGTGGTGTTTGTAAATACGGGTGTAAGTGTCGATAAATCGCCGTAAGTAATCATAATCGGCTAAAATCAAGAACTTGTATTATCATGTGACACGGTCTGTACGCAATATCGCGATCCAGTATCAAGATTATTTTTGGTATAGTTTTTTTTCACTTATACAGGGTTATTTGTCTAACAACCTTGTAGGAGTAGATACAACAACGTTTGTTTTACGACTTTTCCGAAAATAGACAAAAAAAATGTTTTTCCACACAAATGTCCAAACAGCTGATCAAGTTTTCCAAACAATTCCGTTTTTTGCAACAGATAAATAAACAAAAATACTAATTTCTGTAGTTAGTAATCATCAGGAAATAGGTCTAGAAGTAATACTCATTCTAGTTTTTAGTCATCATTATTAATCAATTCGGCCCATTAAGTAATGATGTTAAATTAATAGTCACCACTTACTGTCAAAATTTACCTTTTTGATGTTATTTCAAAGTTAATTAAAAGATCCCGACGAATTCAGAACCGTCTCCTTTTTTGAAGTCGGTTAAAAAGTGATTACAGTGTTGGATTCATGAGTGAGATATTACGACCGAAAAGTTAATTGTATTATCTTTTTTGAAAAAGAAAAAGAAAAACTTCCTGAGTGATAGAAAATAGTGTCCAGTTTTGAATGACAGGGTCCACAAGTTGTGGACCACGACTGTTAATGAACTTAATGAAATGCGCGTCACGGTTCCGTAGCTTCAAAGGAAAACAATGATCTCCCATCGGCCGGCTGACCTTCAGATTTCACTGTAGGAACACTGAAAAGTGTGGCATTCCGTCACGTCGGTTATGTGACGCGGCATACGGAGTGAAATGCGACCGAATTCGCGACAATTGACACGATGCCGGTTCATCGGCTGCTTTACCCAAGGCGTCTTCACAGGTGCGTAAGCGCAGCGCAGGTACGGCGCCCCCGCCCGCCCCGCCGCGCCGCTCCGACCGCCGGCCATCTTGAATTCCGCTCACTCAGACCCGCGCCTGTCTCGCGGCCTGCGCACGTACACGCCGAGCGCAGCGGAACAATTAGTGTTTCAAGTGTTTCGGTGTCATGTTGTGATTGTGCAGTGACGAAATGGAATCGACACCCATCTGTCGGTGCCGCGTGCTCTACCTCGGCTCCGCGGTGCCGCAGCAGAGCAAGGACGGCCTACAAGGCATACAGGAGCCGTTGCGCGAGTTGTATCCGGAAAAGGGAGCGACCAGCGGCGGCATCGACTCGTGGCTGTCCGTCTGGTCCAATGGAATCTTGCTGGAGAACGTCGACGAGAGCGGTTCTCGGGTGGCGAGGTTTTTCCCTATATCGAGTTTGCATTACTGCGCGGCCGTGCGTCGAGTGACCGTAGAAGGAGCGCCGAGATTTTTACCCTTGGATTCGCCCTTCGCTCGAGCGCCGGCCCCGCGACGTCCTCCTTTATTCGCGGCGGTTCTGCGCCGCACGCAAGGCATAAAGGTCTTGGAATGTCACGCCTTCATATGCCGTCGCGAGGCGGCGGCCAACGCGCTGGTCCGGTGTTGCTTCCACGCTTATGCGGACAGCTCGTATGCAAAGCGGCTGGAGGCGGAGCGCTCGCCGTCCCAGCTGCCGCCCGATCACGACGAGGAGATGGAGGTGTTCGACGGAGACGAGAACCACAAAGTTTGGGTCGGGGAGGATCGCGACGACGCGAGCGACGACATCCCGCACCCGGCGCGGGCGCCGCGGCCGCGACAGATCACGCGGCCCGCCTCCGTGCCGCCGCCCCCGCCCCCGCCGGAGGAGCCCAAGAAGAAGACTTCGACCACGAAGAAAACTAAGAAGAAGTCTTCGGCTTCGGCCGACGAGCTGTATGCGACGATGCCGGGGCCCGCTCCAATGATGAACGGGCGGTCGCTGGGGCGGGCGCCGCCGGCTTGGGCGGGGCACGGGCACCCGATGGTGCTGGTGGCGCACCCGGCCGCCACGCTGCCGCACGCGCGGCCGGCCACGCTGTCGCACCGCGGGCGCGTGCCCGGCGCCCTGGGCCCGCCGCCGTTCCCGGGCCCGCCCGGCCGGGGCCGCATGCAGTACGCCACGGTCGACCCTCGCCGCTCGAAGCCGCCTCCGCCGGCTCTGAAACCCGCCCAGAGCATGACCGGCCTCGAGGCCGTGGAGGACGGCGGCGGCATCTACAGGAAGAAGGGCCACCTCAACGAACGAGCCTTCTCCTACAGCATCAGACAGGAGCACCGGAGCCGGTCCCACGGCTCCCTCGCCAACCTCAAGTTCGCCGCTCCACCAGAGGTAATTCTGAAATATTATTCTAGTGATTACTTAGAAATTAACTAAGTATAGTGGGATGAGTTGACTGCTGTTTACGCTTTCTATTCGCACGTCTCCACTGGCGATATCTTTTTCAATAAGCTAAAGTGTCCATCGAGCTCCTTACGTGACAAAGTCGCCGTCTCGTAATCTCGGAGTATGCATGCACTATGTAATTATAATAATTTATTATCTCGCTGGATGAAGTTGTCGGCTGTTACACAATGTAGATAGGCAACTATGTATATGTTTTACTGTTTTACATACTTCATTCATCTAACCTACAAGTTATAACGCGGAAAACATCAATGTTAGTTACTATTAAATAATTACACTTCACTGCCAAGCCAAAATATTTCGAAGAGCGAAGGCCAATTTAGTTTTTGCTACTTAATGCACTATTACATCCATTTAATTGACCATCGTTCACTTCCATAATGAACTAGTTCTTGCTTATGATGATTAATTCGATGATTACGCAACATTCAAACTTGCGGATTGCCAATGACTTGCCAGAGAATTCGTATTTTCCAGTAATTACTTCATCAAATTTACTAGCCGGTCAATAATTTGTTTCTTTTCCTTGAAATTGCGGAGCGTAAAATTAAAACTTTGAATTTGTAGGTCGCGACCTCATACCATCCATCGTTGTTTTTAATTTCCACAGCTTTTGCTATCTTGGGATCAGAGGAACCCATGGCTGTTAGTAACCGGGGCGAAACCATGTTTTTTCTGTAAAACGAGATGCCAAATCAACACGGTTTATTCATCCTTCTCACACTTAACTACTTAAAATTTTATTGTTCACGACGAAAGTTGTTTAACACTTTAGAATTTTGTCATAGTAACTTTTTTGACTAATGTTTCAAACCATGAGACACCTGTTAAATAGTTGCTATGACAAAGTACCAAAGCGTTAAGCGACTTTCATTGCTGACTGTACCTGGCTTGTACACCGGTTTTCATGGTGTCGCCATCGCTCAGGTCACGGGTTCGATTCCCAGCTGGTTTAATTTAGAAAATGAACTTTTATATTGTCTTAAATCTGGGTGTTTGTGCACGTCGTCGGTAGGTCGGCGGCGTTGTCTCCAAATTCCATTACACAAAGAAGGCAGGCAAAGCTACTTTGGAATCGAAGCAATGTAGATGATATTGTCCAATATTTATTTATTTCTGTTTTAAGAGCTTATGCTAAAGGCACTGGCAGTACCTAGTTACATCTTGGTCGCCGTCAGACCAGTTAGAAATGTCGCCCTCTCAAGTTATCTGAGCGGTAATGTTGTAGCTGCAAGTTACGCCCCCTCTTATGAAGCTGCATTATATAACCACATAGGGATGAGCCGCATTTATCTGTACGAGTATAACTTTAGTCTAAATCATAATCTTTTCTATTCATATCCGGCATTCTAAAGCGAATAATACGAATTAAATATGTTTCACTACTCACAAAACTAGATTATCATAATGGGATAATATTGGAAGCTAAAGTAGATGGAGAAATCTTGAATGTCTCCTAGCAGGACAATCAAGAACCTAATTAAATAAAATACTTACTCCCAAATCAAATTTATACTTTGGATATGGTCCGAATCACCAAATATCATAAACAAACGTAACATATTTTTATGTTGGACAAATGTGATGAAAAAGGCACGAAAATGATAAGACGACCTTGATTGAAACTTGTTTTCCAGCCTTTTTGTGCAATAGACCTCTACCAATTTCTTCCCACGGCTTCTGAGCTGACTATAAAACAAACAACATGACCCATTTCTTTAAAAAACAGTGATAAGTAAACTTCGTAAGGAGGCGAGAGCGTAATTTTCAACCCAAACATAAGTACGTTATTTTGATACGCATTATAAAAATATATTCAAAGATTCAATTAACCTACAATTTTCAACTAATAGATCTTCGCCGTTCACTGGATTCAGATATAGTGAGCTTTAATTACGGGCATGCAATGTTAATGTATGATGCGGTAATTTTGTAAGAATAAATTATATACATTACTGTAGAGCTGAGATCATCGGTTGCGTAAACACGTAGCAAAAACTTAAATCATAGGTGTTCTGTGGTGATAAATCAACTTGTGTAAAAATGAAACTTGTTTTGATGGACTGCATAGCTTCATGACTTCGCAATCTGTCATTGAATTCACTTTTTTCAGTTTTATTTCATAAAGTGTTTAAAGATTGACAGCGCGTCTTTGCAATATCTGTGTTTAATTAAATATGGACAAATGAAAAGCGGTTACCTACTGTTAGAAAATTAATGAAAATGAATGGTAAAACGTAAAATGTGAAGATATTTTAAAACTGAAAACACTTGTAGGTAGTTGTAACGTTCATGCCGTAAAAGTGTTTTTTATTAGCTACTTCTTGTTACGTTTATTATTTTTTATATAATTTAGCAACTCATACTTAAATACCAACATTTAGTATCCTAAACATAGTAGTTATTATTAGAACAATCTCAATAAAGAACAGACATGAATTAATTAAGTTCTCATAGAGTAAACCAAAACCTAAAGATTGCGTTGATATCTTTTGTATGGAAAATATTTCATGAAGAAATGAACGAAGAAGAATCAGTTTATTTCTTAAATTTTTGGCTTGTGTATGTGTAGATGGTACATGAGTGATATATTTCTACAGTAAATAATGTAATCAATTACCAAACTTGCCTAGTTGTTGTGTGCAGTAAAATAAATCTGCTAATGTCATAACATAATAATATATTACTAAGCGCATTATACCTAGTCTAGTCTTAATTTAATAAATAGTAAAGTCTATAAGGAGCTCGGTGGCGCAGTGGTTTAGCGCCTGGCCCAGCGATTGCGGAAGTTAAGCAACGTTAGCAAGGGTCGGTCATGGGATGGGTGACCATTTTTTTTTATCTAGAGCTCTTCCGTGCTTCGGAAGGCACGTTAAGCCGTTGGTCCCGGCTGCATTTGCAGTCGTTAACACCCACCAATCCGCATTGGGCCCGCGTGGTGGGTTATGGCCCGTCCTCCTTATCCACCTATAAGGAAGGCCTGTGCCCCAGCAGTGGGGACATTAAAAATGGCTGATGGACTGAAAGTCTAGAAGTTAGAATAATTTTTAAATTTGAGATTTTTGCATTCACAATGCTATGTTTACACAATACTAAATAATATACTAGAAAAAATATAGCTATTTCATCTTAATCGATTGCCAAATATCTGGAAAGATATTTCAATTGAATGTCGAGGTAGTAATTCCTCACATTGGTGAAATAACGCTGGCTTGCAGCGTAAGAGTAGGATATACTAGAAGAAATTCGGCGATGTCACTAGTGACTCGGTAGCTCAGCGGTCAGATGTCACTAGTGACTCGGTAGCTCAGCGGTCAGAGCATTGGACCGGATATCCAAAGGTCGCGGGTTCGATTCCCGTCTGAGTATTGATCTGGTGCGAGTCGTCTTTTTCTAGTATATTATTTAGTATTGTGTAAAGTTAGAATAATGTTTTTTAAAACTAATTCTGAATTTATTATTGTTTAAAAAAATCACAAATGAAGGCATTGCAAGTTTAAATGACCTTTAGGAGAGAGAAACGATTGCCGTCTTTTCCCACAACATGGCAGGTTCAAATGCACTAGTGAGTAGTGTGTTATGAAATAAGATCTCCTTGCACGCTCGCATGCCGGGTAGGGTACGGTTTGCGGTAATCATCACGATTTTCAAGAAATGTGTCGATTTGCACGACACTGCACATTTGTGTCATGTTCGTTATTATTCGACATTCACGCTAATTTGATTGCTAGATAAAATTATTATTGGTGTTATTGATAATTGAATTATTATGAAATTAAATTTTAACTTGGGTTCTGGTATAATATAATATAATATTTTAGTCTAATTTACGAGGCGATTGGTACTAGATTCTGTCAAGCTTGGGTGAAAGTTTGGATATCTAAAACCAATATTTTTGTTTTTTCCACTTATCATTAAATATTAAGTTAGATATTATTAATTCAGCTGGAACTGTGACTAAAATACTAGCAGCACCCAAAGACAGTCTTTCGAAACTTATCTACGTACCTATTCTTTGTCAAATACAACATTGAACTGTTACCACAACCAACATCAACTAGAAATAGGCTATACATTGCGTGTCACGACAATGCAACTGCATAAAATAGTATTAGCGTTGCAACAAAGTATGCAATTTAAGATAAGAACGATGCTTCGGCTTCGTTTTTCAGTCACAGTAACACTGTCCTAGTTTATCAACGTGATACTGCGCGTGCGACTCTTATTGTCATTTGCCACGTCCCTGCTTGAGAATCTTAAACTTTATTATAAGGTATTAAGGGTTACTCCAAGATGTTTTAGCACACATTGTTGGTACTATCCCACGCGGGGCGGTCACCTGGCTCCGGTCAATGCTTCGTGTAGGAAGCTCGAGATTACAAGCGCAACTAGATCGCTTGTTACAATTAAACATGAAAAATGGAAATGCTTTGAAAGCTAAGAGAGTTATTACTCGTGTTAGCTAAAGAATACCGCCTTTTTACAGGGCTTTCCTTCTACAGTAAAAAAATAAATACTTAAGTAGGTATAGTAGATTTAAAGCGATAACGTATTAACGTATAGAATAGATCAGCAGCGGTTCCCGAAAATTGGCTACGGACCCCTTTTTGGTTGACCGTTTTTGAGCGGAAACCTAGCTCAAGTAAGAAGTAAACTTAATATATTTAACATTTTTTTTTACATCCCCTTTAGACGCATAATACCACATACGCAAAATACCAACTAAGCAGAACACCAACTTTGATTTATATACGCAAAATACCAACTACGCATAACAACCAACCTTTTCGTAATTGACTGTTTGAAAAAACTACTTTCTCTACTTTGATTTGCTACCAGTACCTAAAGACGAAGTCTCCACCTTACTGAGGCTTTTTAGCTCGGTGTTCATCTTGTATAACTCTTGAATTTTCGCGAAACCCCTGAGAGCCTCTTACGGAACCCCATGGTTTCGCGGAACACCATTCGGGAACCGCCGGGCCTGGAGTAGATGAAAGATTAATAACATTTATTAAATTATAACATTTTAAAATACTGTCATTAGTAAAGCGAAATCTTAGGTCAACTCCATTCATCTTTATTTGCGAAGTTCGAAATCTGTTTCAGAGTAACTTTGTTAAACCAGGGCTCTATCACTCCGCGCGCGAGTCTGTAGCGCTCGGCGTCCTCTGAGAGGACAAATTTCATACATCAGAAAAGATAAGACCTACGCGATAGAAAGAGAGGCAACTACTAAGTGAATGTTTTGGAGCGAAGGGAGCGTTGTGCGACCTGAATTGCACTTTATTGTGTCGGAGCAAGAGTCGCAATTTATTTAAACGATTTTGCGGAGTGCAACTTCTGTACGCTAGTACTAATAGTAGTCTATTGTTTCTCAATGGTGGAGATTTAAATCCCATGTTTGTGTGACCTACGATGGATTTGTCAACGCATTTGTATGTAGACGAGAACGATGTAAAATTTACATTGTAAGAAATTACTATTGCTTTAAAATAGAATTTAAGTCTTAAATAGTTTTCGCAAATTTTTATGCACTTCACTACTAATTAATTATGTGGCACTGTCGTAATAGGTAGGTAGGTAAGTACTTCATATAAATAATATTAGCTACTTGTTCAGCTTATTGGCTGTTTTAAATATCTTTTAAAGTTCTTGATTAACTAGAAGTTGTAATTAGAAGGACATTTTAATTAATATTACACATTATTTTCAATCCGATCTGAATAAAATCCTGATCTCCAAACCGTTATCATTTTTTTTATAATTTCCTGACGTTTCAACGGTTTTCGTACTACCGCACTTTAGTACCTTGTCCTAGCAACTTTTTTGATAAATGTTACAAACTTTAAAACATCTGTCAAAATTGTTGCTATTTGTTTATTTATTTGTACATAATTATACGGGATAGACCCAATTACACAGTACCTACTAAAGTGTTAAGCAACTTTTGTTGCTGACCGTACAAGGCGGTTTTCACAATAGACGGCAAAATTATTTTTTCAAAAACCCAGTTAAGATAGAATTAATTAGTAGGTACTCCTTCCTTATTTTTTGTGGTTTCAAGGTCGCGGGACAGCTGTTTGTGATACCAAAACTTTATTCGTACTTTTTTTATAACAAATTAGTATTATTATGTGTGCGTTTGAGTCATATAGCGTAAACAAAAGAACCGCGAACAAATTATAGTTTTCCGTGCTTGGACACATCAATAACACAAAATACATAATTTGGTAGGTAATAACAATAATTTATATCGAACAACATCTTTTCATTTGTAATTTATGAATAGATTGATAAATATAATGTATAGTACCTATTACCTACATCACTTTAAGTCGGGGGGATTTTCGTAAAAATATATTAGGTGGGTAGGTCTACTCTTTTTCAATAAAAAGTAACCGTCGTCGTGGGTTTTTTTCTTAATTGAAGCCTCAGAGTTGGTTGGTGACTCCATGAAACCGTGCAAGCCATTCGACCAAGGAGGTCGTCAATAAATGCACTATAATACCTACATATACAATACCTACTACAATACACACACACGTAGCGTAGCTGCGCATCAAAGAGCGGAGCTTCCTATTAACTGACTCTATAATATTTTTGCTTACAGTGTATGCAATAATAGATACTGTATGTATGCAATAGGCCAAGGGCATAACTCCTTTGTGTGCGTTCAATGCACGAGACTTAACGTGCTTTAACTACAATAGCATAGTACCTATTATTAAGTCGTGAGCAAACATAACGTGACGAAAATTTGTCATCGCTGTTTTTTTTGAATAAGATGCTATGCCATAATCTTTATTCAACCTCGATACGAGATCTTTAATGTTTTCTATAAGCAGTTTAATAAAAATATAATTTTAAAATAAGAGGAATTGTCAGGCAAGCGGTCTCCATACAAACGGCGATAACGTTTCCCACTCTCTTAATCTTAACCTACAGCAATGAATTTTTGGTATGTTTTTGAAATGCCTAAAAACTATGGCTGCACGTTTTGATTTTTTTGAATATTCATTGTAGATTTGAAAATATTGTCACTTCTGTGTTTTGTGTGAAATCACTAAAATGCTAATATTTCGAAATCTATTATAGATATTTAAAAAATCAAAACGTACAGCCATAGTATTTAGGCATTTCAAAAAAATACCAAAAATTTATTACTGTAGGTTAAGGTTTAGAGGGTGGGAAACGTTATCGCCGTTTGTATGGAGACCGTTTGCTTGACAATCCTCTTAAGTAATTGACCAAGCGAGCGCGAAGCGTTTTCGTTTCAGCGAGCGTGTAGGTAAAAATGCTTTCAAATGTCCGGTCTGTCTCCTCTAAGGTCGCATTTCTCAACCGATTCTCGTGAAATTTCGTGAGCAGGTTCGATAATTCGATTTTTTGATCGATTCATTTTTAGAAGTTTTTCAAAATGGTGGAGATATTTCTTTGGGTTTAATAGGGGGTTGAAAACATAAAAAATACTTATATCAACCATTTCTAAAAATGCAAAGACAGACATATAATTTCTACATTCACAGAGCCACTTTTTATGGCTCTGTAAGCTGTAGGTAAGTAGTTAAAGCTTTAGTGCTTTAAATATTTTTTTTAAATATTTTAATCACTGAAATGGGCTAATGTCCTTATGTTGTTACTTTAATTTCAAGTAACAACATTGCTTGCCACAGAGTACATAATATTTAGTAGGTACTTACCTAACGTTATACTTATTCTTATGTCGCGAAGTCGTTTATAAATATTACATCACAGATAGGTACTCGTACTTAATATTAGGTACTAATAAGTTACCTACATCGACTAAATTGTTGATAACTGTACCATGGCTGTACTTATTTACACAAAAAAAAATCAAAAGCTAGGGCTAAAAATAAGGTGTTTGTTTTGGTTAAAGAATTTTTTATGCTTCCAAAATGACGTACGTATAAGCTTTTCAACGATAAATTATCGTTAAACACACCATTAATTGTCTATTTTAAACTAATAAAATAGGGCCATTATGGTCTTCCATACAAACGAGCTAACATTGGCAAGATTTTTTCAATCTGATTTATTTGAGTTTCATTTTGTTCGAAAGCTGTAATAGTCAACTTGCGGACTTTACTGTCGAATTCCATGTATATGTTACAGTCAAAACCCTTAACCAGTCAAAAACCTTATTGACCGGTAAAATTAGTCAATAAGGTTATTGACTAAAGGTGTCGGTCAAAACCCTTATTGACTGATTTTATCTGATAAAATCAGTTAATAAGGTTATTGTCCGACACCCTCAGTCAATCACCTTATTGACTGATTTAAAGTCCAGACATTTAGTCAATATAGGTTTTGACCGACGTGCCCAGTCAAAAGTCAATAAGGTTATTGACTGCTTAAGGGTTTTGACTGTAACATATATACTTCTAATTTCTCCTATTCGCCATGTGTCAGTTAGAATAGAATGAAATTGGAATTTCATACAAAACGCACGTGAATATAACGTTGTTTGTATGGAAAACCATATAATAACCCCTATTTTCTTTTTTGAGCAGTAAATATTATTGTCTCTCCGTTGACTGTCCATCTATTACACACGAAGAAGACTCATACAAACTGCCAATTAAATCATCTATAAATATTAATAAGCAGTTTTCTTGACAGTCTATTTTGCATATTCCAACATTTGTCAGGTCGGTTAACGGCGACGGCGTATAACAGGTTAACTTGAAGAAGTTAAATTATAGATAATAATAATTATGCATTCTACTACATTGTAATAAGGTTCAAACCTTTCAAACTTCCAATGTTTCCGCGTTTTGTGAAAATGTATTCATTTTATGGGATCCATGACAGTATTCTGAAATAGAAAAGAAGCCGTTGTATTGTACCATACAATACAATCATACAAAATAAATCAAAGTAGTGTTGTGGGCTTTGAATGGCATCGATCAACTAACGGTATCGTTTGAAAATTTTCAGTTATATTTTTGCTTCGTTTTACGATAATCTTTTACAGTGTAGACAATCATAAAAATAATAAATGTCACATTTTGTATTTTATACGTTCAATATCAATTCATAGTATGAATGAAAGTGACAGAACATACTGATTACCTAACTAGTTATTCATAGATAGTTCCGCAAAACTGGGCACAGACGGAAACTGTGTATACAGTTTTGCCTGTGTCATCTAGTAATTATTTCCTCTGTGGTGTCATCTCTAGATAGAGTAGAGACATATAGAACTAATGTATTCTTTGACGTAGATACGTCAAAGAATACATTAGTTCTATAAATAGATATAGTATATTAAAGTTCTATATGTTACATGATTGTATTTGTTTAAAAAAAATCACAGATTTTACAGTCCCCGCAAGAATCGGAGCATTGAAAATGAACACAAAAATTTAAAAAACTAAAAAACCAAAATCAAATCAAATGCAAGTATTAAAATGCAAAAAAAGAATTTTTAAAGTTACCTAGGCAGTACCATGGCATGGCAGGTAGTACCATACCATATTTTTTTTACGATTGTGACACGAGGCGACAAAAAACCCGAATTTACCCGAATTTTGCAAAATTACAAAAAGTAATTTTCAAAATTCAAACGTACACGTGTCTCGATAAATTTCTCAACTTTTGGTACTATTCCCATCTCGATCATCCCAAAATCCTCGGAGATATGGCCAAAACTACGTCTCAGGCGATTTGCATCTAAAAACCATTTTCAATGGTAAAAACACGCTTCTTGCCCCTTATGAAAATAAAGGATTCCGGAGAGCTCCCATAGTTTCTAACGCCATATTATATTATGGTTAAATTTCAATATGGCACAGATATTCGTATAATAAGCCAAGAAATAAAGAAATAGTGACAGGTTGCCGGCTAAAGTGGCACCATAAAACCCGAAAACTTCCGTTGACGTTTACAACTTGCTTGTTTGAAACTGCTGATATAATAATGTATTCAATTTTTTATGCCTCGTTCCCAGATTAGTATCTATGGAAACTTATGTTTTTTTTATTTCTGCTAAAAGCCTTCTACCTGCGGCTAGGCCAGAGCTTTTAAAGAAGTGTAAAAGAGATACCTAGCTACACGTTGCGTATAGCGGCGTCTCACTTTCCCACCTGCAAATTGCTTGAGTTCATGGTTATGCCACAGAATATAAAGTTTGTGTTCTAACAGAAGGCCGCTTTTGCCGAGATTGCCTGTACGGTCAGCAATTCATTGACTTTAAATTCGCTTCACACTTTAAGTACCTACTTTGTCATAGCAACTTTTGTGATTAATATTTCAAACTGTCAGGCATCTGTCACAAAAGTTGCTATCACAAAATACTAATGTGTTAAGCAACTTTCGTTGCTGACTATACGACATTTGTCTATTTTGTGTGGAAAAGCGCGTTTTGTTCCAAATACCATTTCTGTTAACTTTATATTCAGAGATGATGCCCAGCCTCAATCGATCCATTCTTCTTTCGGAAACGTTACATTACAATGTGTTATCAACTATTTAACGAGTCTTTTGTTTTACGTTTTCGTTACACTTGAGTCGGCGTATTCAATATGCATGCAAACGAACTCTTACTCAAGTCAATTATAAACAAAACAAAAACACAATAGGTGCGATGCCTACAGTTCATTTGAAGTCAGTGATGGCTGACAAGTAAACTCTTATATTTCGGTAAATAAGTTGTTTTCTTCAGTTTTCAGCCCAAGTCTAAAGAATAATAGTAGTTCAATCACATGTGTGTGCTGGGGTCCCAGGTTCGATTCACAGGAAGGGGGTACAACAAGGGGGCTTAGGTCATGTCCGCCGTTCTAGCTACCACCATCTTACCTAAGTCTGACGCCATAAAAAAAATCTTGTGTTCCGGCAGTTAGAGGTAAGATAGCCAGTTCCTAAGTGATGAGGATTCCTGGTGTAGTACGCTTACACTTTCAGCCTTATTGTCACTTAACATCAGGTGAGGTAAAGTCCAAGCACTATCCCGTTGTGGATAAAATAAGTAAGTAGTTTTAATTCAACCTAATGTTACCTAACTACGTCTGAATTCGCAATAAATTGATTTGTATGAAAATCTTAAAAATAAATTAATCATAAAAGTAATATCTACTTAATAAATCATTTATGTTACTGAGAGTTGCAAGCATGTTGCAAGGATTTTCTTATTTGCCTTGTCCGGCAAAAAATTTTCAGGAAGTGAAAATCTTTTATCTATAAACCAAACGAAACAAAGCTGAATGAAAATTATTAACAGACTCGACAATAAGTTTGTTCACCAATTTTTTTTTCAATTTAAAGTCCAATAACAAAGTCTAAATAGACTAAATATAAATAGTAAGAAAACTTCTTTATTTTTTTTAAAGATATTGTTAATAAAATAATACCTGATTGATACTACGTTCAGTCTGTCGTAAATAAAATAGCTTTCACAGTATTTACTTGTTCGTTGCGCCGGCGCACATAATTCACGGTTTGGCAATGTTAAATAACCGAGTATGGGTTTGATTTTTTTATAAAGAACTTTCTTTTCTGTCAATTAAGCGTATCACAGTTATTTACAGCTGTATTATTTCGTTCATTGACAATTTGAGAGATTTCACTTGACTTGATATGACTAAAAATAAAAACTTATTCACTACGTTATTTTTCAATTAATAAATAGCAAGCTATTAATCTTGGTAGATATAAGCGAAGTGAAAGGTGTAGTACTAAAAAAATAGGTAAGTACTGTGATGTAGTACCTACTTATTTATTTATTTATTTGTTCTGTACACACACAATTACAAACGGAAAAGAAATGGACAGAAGAATTGTACAAGGGCACAACTTATTTCACATTGAAATTTCTTCCAGCAGGCCCGGGACAGGAAAAACATTGAGAAGGGCAGACAGTGTGTACCTCAAAAATATATGATAAGTAAATATATTATAGACATACATATATATAATATTATCTATAAATAAATACACAAATAATAATTATAATAATAAATACCTACATATAAATATACTACACAATAATAATTATGATGAGGACAGATGAAAATATAATTAAATCGAACAATGCTAAGAACAAGTAGTTAGGTTCAGCAAACCAAACGCAGGTCAGAAGCAGAGCAGGTCAGTAGCAGCGCGGGAGTCGTCACACTGAACGCAGCGGCAGTTTTAAAGCAGTTACAACGCCGGACCGCGTCTACCGCGTTCAGTATGACGGGCTAGGCAGGCAGGCTGCAAGATCACAGAATACATATGGCAAGATGTCGAACGACACGGACTCGGATGAAGAAGAATTTGTACTGCTTTTGGCTTTAAGGCGAAACAAAAGAATTTGGGTTCTTGATATTAATAGAGAAGAATATGGGGAATATCATCGTCTATGCAGGGAGCTGGAAAGTCATGAGGATAATTTTTTCACATATTTTCGAATGTCGAGAAGTTCTTTTGAAGATCTGCATCAATTATTGCGGCCTGAAATAATGAAAATTAATACAAATTATCTCGAAAATCATACAAACATTTATTTTTACGCACTAATTCGATTATCTTTTCATTGATATCCATCACGCGGTTGTAAAAAAATACAGTTAGTCGTCAACCGCTTTCGACGCGCTGCGCTGCACTGCGAACGCCCTGCCCCTGGTGTATCATGCTAACACGCCCGCCATAGTTATACAACAGCGCGGGCCCGCGTTCGAGCTGCTCTGCGCCCCGCATGCGCTGCTTCTGCCTCGCTCCCGTGCCGCCTGGTTTGTCGCCCGGCAGTTGCAGTGCGGCGCGGCGCAGAGCAGTTCAAACGCGGGCCCGCGTTCAAATTTGGTGTAACGTGGTTCAAAGAGCCTCTTGTATTACAACTTGCGCGGGCCCGCATTCAAACAGCGCTGCTACTGTCCCGCGTTTGGTTTGCCGAAGCCTTAATGCTCCTTTACACGTTTTTTGAAAAGAGAAAGCGTTTCACTGTCTCGTATCTCAGCTGGTAGCGAGTTCCAGAGACGGACGGCATGTACGGAAAAGGAATAGGAAGCAAAGTCGGAATGATGTGAGGGAAACTTAAGAAGGGATTTTAGATGGGATCTGCACGAGGTATTGGGAGGATGAACAAAGGAGAAACGTTCACGGAGATAAGAGGGGTAGGCAGGGTTGAAAAGGACGTTAAAGAGGAGACAGAGGATTCTGACATTCCTGCGCAGACATATTGGGAGCCACTTGAGATCCTTCCGGAAGTTGGAAACGTGATCATACTTACGCAGACCAAAAATGAAGCGTATAGCAGCATTTTGAAGGCGCTCAAGTTTGTTCAAAAGTAGCTCTGTAGCGTCTAAGTAGCAAGCATCAGCATAGTCGAGAAGAGGTAGAATAAGTGATTGAGCAAGAGTGATTTTGGTGATTTTGGAGTGATTATTACCAATGCTTTGTAGGTATTTATAAAATAAATATAACAAAGCATTGGTAATAATCTTTTTCCAAAGTAAGTAGCTAAAGCACTTAACTGAAATCAGCTTTTTCCGCGTATAGATTTATTGAAATGACATGTTTTAAAAACTCGGTCAATGATATCTTCAAGCCATTTTCCAAGTCCAACCAACCTCTAGGTATCCGTCCGTTCACTACATAGGATTTGGTTTGAGCGGAGCGTATGGTAGATTGGTAGCTATTTATGCACGAGGGCAGTTTGATATGTCCATGACTTTTCTTCATGAACTTTGGACCAAATATGCAGAGCTACAAAAAGATTATGTAAAGAAATAGAACGAAATGTGCCGAAAAAGTGTACCTACTTATTTCTTAGATTATTTATATTATAGTTAGAGTGTTGCGCTTTTTACGCACTCAACAAAATAGGCCAACTTTTTTAGGTTGGTTTGCATTTTTAACATTGTCGCGTCCAAAGAGTATGATGATGGATGATGAAACTTCTTTGACATCTCCAGTGGCAGAAGTGTCGGATGCACTCTGTCACGAGACGGTGGCAGTGGCGCACGATGCTGTCACTTTCGCACGATGCTGTCACTTTCGCACGCTAACGGGACCACCGCCATCGCCTCGCGAATTCCTCCACATGGAATGAGGCGGTTGCGAAAGCCCTCCGACTAGGTTGGTTGGAGCTGCTCTTACACCAATGCCTAATATCTACTTGGCACGGAATACAGTAGGTACTAGTTAAGTACTTACAACGAATTACATTCTGTTCCAACTTTCATGCCAACTGACAAATAAACGGTAATTTGATGTTAATACAGCGCTTTATGTTCAGGTAATTAATCCCTAATATGGAAATAAATTATTTTAAAACTGAAAAACATCCAAAATGGTCATTTAGCTGGGACACCGTTTAACTTGGTTGCTCCGGGCGAAGTGTAGTGAAATAAAAATGTTACCTTTTAAAATTCATATTCAACAACAGAAATCAATATGACAAATACTTAATTACAAATAAAATATTTCCACTAACTCACCTGTTCGAGGCAAGGTACCCAAAACCGACTTTTTGTTTTTAAACAATTTTTTATTTTTTTATTTTTAGTGTAGGTAGCCTTCTGTATTAGGTAGTGTAGGTATATTATTTAGGTAGAAAAATCGGCTCAGCCAAACGTGAGATAATCGTAGAGAAACATGGTCAGGTCAAACTGAGAACCTTATTTTTTTTGAAATCGGTTAAAAAGACTACACTAAAGGTTACCACCCATATTACAAGCTTTGCTTAGTTTGGGGCTAGATGGCGCTGTGTGAAATTGTCCAAGCATTTATTTATTTATTTATTTATTTATTATTTATTATCCCTTTTCCAACACAAAAAAAAAACATCTAATTCGGTTCATAAATAACAAAGTCATCAAGGTAGTTGATGCAAAATCATAGTATTTTCAGAATTACTTGAAAACTACTAAACCGATTTGAAAAAAATATAATGGGACTATCTCGCAAGAACACTCAATCGAATAAAAAATGAATCATCAAAATCGGTTCATAATTAATGTTGAAGATACGCGCGAACAACGATAAAAAAATACAATCGAATTGAGAGCCTCCTCCTTTTGTTGAAGTCGGTTGAAAAGGTACCTACCTAGTGATGAGATAATTTGTATGCTTTGAGTTTTTTGTTTTATGATGCGTCATAAAATTAGGATTTACTTATCTTGAAAATAATAACATTTGTAATACTTATACTGCTGGTTGAAGATTAAATTTTTTAATACATTGATAGTAAAGAACCCTACAATAAATAAAAAAGGCTTTTTACAAATAAGTATGTAGGTATTGTAGGTATATCGTCCATAAAAGTTATTTAAAGGCACAAAAACTCATTAAAATGCATGGAAATGATAATGTAAGTAAATTTAACATGATAATTTTACGTTTAAATGACGCAACATAATTTTGTTAGTGACGCCTCGTGGTTTCGTTACCACTCTTATATTATGTTATTTGCATTATTATAAAATTGACACAATCACGTTATAATAATATGTAGTATTCTATTATAGTTATTTATGCAACTGTACTATAATGAGGGGTATACTAGTATCTAGTATCACATGCGTGTTTTGCATACAAGACTTTACCTACACCCATGATAATGTATCCTCTATAATGGATTTTGACTTTGCCTTTCCTCCTCCTTCTCGTCATTTTATTATCCGAATGAGTGTTATAATGTTGTAAGTAATTAATTTCATAATGTTACTCGTCGGGCGTGGGCGCGGGGAGGTAATGTTGGCAGTAAGCTAACCGTTTCAGCACCCTTTACAGAGGATTAAAACCACAATAAAATAATATATTTGTAATTTGGACTTGACGCCCACTGCTGAGTCTTTCTTAAGAACTTCCACTAGTGGATATAGCTATCATCATCATCATCATCATCATCATCACCCACTGCTGGGTATAGACCTCTCCTAAGGATCTCCACTACGATCGGTCCCGTGGGTGTCGTAAAAGGCGACTAAGGGCGCATAGCCTTCAAGAGACGGGCAGCAGCGTCTCCAAAAAACCTTGGCCTACTGCGATCGCCAACCCGCCTGCCAAGCGTGGTGATTATTGCAAACCCCCCCTCATGTACAATGGATAAATAAGACTACTTAGCTGAAAATAATAATAATAATTAACTAAATCTTTTGGCATACATAAATCTACATAATAATAAAAGTACATAATGTTTTTTTTTGCATATATATAAATGTGTGACTGTTTGTTCCTCAATAAAGAGAAAAAAAAAATAATGAAGAAGGAGAAAATCTTGAAATAGAAAAAGAACTGTTTTCATTGGCAGATGTTGTTTTGATTATCAGTGTTTATTTAGTCAGTTTAAACAGTTTTACGTTAAATAGTTTTAAGAAGAATCTAAATACCTACTATATCACACATTAATTTGTAACAGATTTGAATATGTGTAACTTAATATTTCGATATTATTACAATTTACTTGAAGCAAATCGGAGGATGTGTTTTTTCAACGTTAATTTAATTGATGATAATGCATGCTTAATCGAGGGAAACTTTAGTCCATCCTCAGTTAATAGTCAATGTTAAGAAATACGGGAAAAACATCCCCGTTTCCTTGTGGCCAAACTAAAATGCCAAACTAATTTGGCCACGAGGAAACTTAATTCTTTCGGAAGCATGATAGGTACATAAGAAGATACCTCGTGGATTTTCATGGTTTTAAATTTAGGTTTAGACCTATTGATCCTACTACTATTGTTCTAATTTTAGAATATGTTAAAATAGACTAATAAATAGATGTTTTGATCAAGCTCATAACATGAATGGAAACAATTTTCTCGATAGAAAAAAATCCAAAGTTGATGCCACGCATTTCATTTTTGCAGTACTGTAAGCCAACGGTAGGTTTATAAGATAAGTAATAAACAGTTCAAACTTCTGATAAAACCATTTTTTTTTTAAATAATTTATAAAAAAAAAATCACCAGGCGTCGTCTTAATTGCGTAAAATAAAGTATGTAGGTGAAGATCAGGCGTATAATTATTTACGATTTTTGCATATTACCTACTGCGTTGCGATTTCGTCCAAATGTGTGTCGATTTTTTTTGTATTGGAAAACATGATTTTTTTGGTGTGAATTACTTTTGTAAAAATGCTAAGCTAACAATAAGAATGTCCATAGTCCATGCAGGGTTAACAAAAATGAGAAGACATTTTGCGTTTACTTAATTATCTAGATTCCCTAATTGCCAATAAACATTGGTTAAGTCTATACTTAAGACTCTATAGTATTAAAAGAAGCTCATGGAATAAGCTTAGGTTAATAATTCCATGGTTATTTCTAAATACATTATTTCCTTTTATTACTATTCTATTTACTGCGAACTTTATAACAGTCAAAACAACATTTAACAAAACGTTTAACGGTGTTGATTATCCAGTTTTTATGGGGTATTTACATGGAGCGGTTTGGCAGTCGACTTTAGTCAATTAGCGCTTTTGATCCACAATCGCTTGTAAAATCTAATCGCAAACCTAATATCAATAAGGTCATCATATCAGCCGCACGACACCCACTGCTGGGTATAGGCCTCCCCCAAGGATCTCCAAGACGATCGGTTCTGCGCTGCCCGCATCCAGCGGCTTCCCGCGACCTTCACCAGATCGTCGGTCCACCTTGTCGGGGGCCTACCCACGGAGCGCCGTCCGGTGCGCGGTCGCCATTCCAGAACCTTTCCGCCCCAACGGCCATCGGTTCTTCTCGCTATGTGTCCCGCCCATTGCCACTTCAGCTGAGCAATCCTTCGAGCGATATCGGTTACTTTAGTTCTCTTGCGGATCTCTTCGTTTCTGATTCGATCACGCAGGGAACACACACTGTTCATAGACTTTCATCTTGAGACACTGAGGTAAGTCGGACGCGAAGATTTTTCGAAGCTTCCCGAATGCTGCCCACCCGAGTTGGATTCGACGAGAGATCTCTTTCTCGAAGTTGGACTTACCTAACTGGATTGCCTGTCCTAGGTATACGTAATGGTCAACAACTTCAAGTGTAGTGTTCCCAACAATTTCAATGAGGTGGCGATTCGATTTTACAAGCGATTGTCGACAAAAAGCGCTAATTGACTAAAAAGTCGCCTACAAAGTTGCCTGCCAAGCCGACTCGTGTAAATACCCCGTTAGTATGCAACCTTTTTAGAAAACCTTTTAATAGCAATATCTTTTTATTAAAAAGACTTCGTTAATGTTTCGATAACTGCAATAAAATCATTCAAAAATGCATTAACAGTGTAGAAATAAGGTTCAAATTTTAAACTGCAAATAAGAGAATTTTTTTTACGGGTTCCTACGGGTAGGGTTAACAGAACAAATAATGAGTATTCTTGAGTTTTCCTGACTTTTCATTTTTTGACAATTTTTTAATAAAAAAATTCCCACCCCGATATTTAACAAAAATAATATATATTGCCAGCAAAGCCTCTTTAGTTTGCTTTTTGGTTTATTTTTTATGAATATTTTTTATGGTTTATTTTTTATGAATTTTTTTATTTGCCCATAATGATTACCTACATATTCTCTTTGCAGTTGCCAATAAAATATCACCAGGACTGGATCTGGTCTTTTCTTGGTAGTGCTCGATCCTCAACACACCTGTGTTTTTAATATGTAAACTAGGTACTTTCTTCTCAGGACTTAAAAATCATTGACATGACTGCCCAAAAACGGATTATTTCCCAAAGATGTAAATCGTTGTTTACCAGCCCCAAGATAACGTAACTGTTGCTAACAATTCTCGATTGAAACCGCAGTTACATTGCTGCTTTAAGTAAGGTAGTTCTCATATTGGTTTTTACTAAAGCAGCAATGTAACTGCGATTTATGTCAGAGTTGATTGCAATAAAGTTACATTATAATCAGCCCCCTGTTCTCTTCTCAGATGTCTAAAATTCCTGACATATCAGGAAAACTCCTGTCGTGTGGTAGCCCTAGTTGCTGGGCGTAATGGCGGGACACGTTTGCGCATGCGTGTTGGCTGGTTGCGCAATCGCATCTCTCCGATATTACGTTATCGTCAAAGAATTTATCTTCTGAGAAACTGTGTAATGTTTTATCTCCGTTTTGTTTATGTTATTTTGTAAAAAAATTGTCTCTTGGTATTTTTATTTTATTTAATAAGGTCTGCCAACGGCTGCTACATTATTTTAGGTGTACATTAGTTACATTGTATAAATAAAGCTAAATGTGCAAGCCAATTATTTCTTTATTTCTTTATTTCTTTATTTATACATTTGCACTACATGCGACTTAACTACTAGATCTTAAAGTAACTAATTATCGCATGCACCTTGACAGGCATAGCAATGTGGAAGAGAGGGGCAGACATTTAAATATTCCTATCATTAAAATATTCGTTAACAGAATAATAACATTTAGTTAGTAACAGTTGTTTTATTGAATTAATGAACTTATTGATTTTTGGTTCGGCTTTTAGATTTTCTGGTAATTTATTATAAATTTTTATTGACATCGGGTAAGGACCCGAACTATGTAAAGTTAAATTAGATGTAGTTTGCACAAGATTATTTTTATATCGCGGGACATTGTGACGAGGCGCGTCTATAGTTTTAATATAAAGATTTGGATGTTTCCTAACAAACTTGCACATTTCTAAAATGTATAAGCAAGGTAATGTTAAAATTTTTAAATTTTTAAAATGTGGTTTGCAGCTATCGGTTTGTTTTATATTTGCTAGTACTCGTATACATTTCTTTTGTGAGATTAAAAGATCTTTCGCATCTACACTATTACCCCATAATATGACCCCGTAGTTCAACCATGCATGCGCATAAGCATAGTAAGCAGCCACTGCGGTTTTTAAATTTGTAGATTTTTTTAATTCTCTTAGCGCGTATATAAATTGTGATATTTTTTTTTTAATTTTTAGAATGTGTGATTTCCAATTAATGTTTGAATCTATATTTATACCTAAAAAAGAAAAAATAGGAACGCATTCTATTTTAATTTGATTATAAGTAAAGTTAATGTCTAGTTCTTTTTTTTTGTATTGGCCTAAATTGCATTAGTTTAGTTTTGTTGAAATTTACTTCTAAATTATGATCATTTAACCAATTTACAATTTTATTTATAATATTATTAATTTTATCATTGAGATCGGTATCATTATTATATGGAAACACAAGGGAGAAGTCATCAGCAAACATCACACAAGTCTCATTGATGGCTTTAGGAAGGTCATTGATATATATCAAGAAGAGGGCACATCCAAGGACTGATCCTTGGGGTATGGAGTCCTGCACCGGTTTAGCCCTCGACTGAACATAGGAAATGACTCGCGATTTCTCATCAACATTTTCAATTTGGACGTACTGTGAACGGTTACTGAGAAAAGAAGTAAACCACTTATGTGCCACGCCACGAACGCCTATATTATAAAGTTTATTTAAAAGTATGTCATATTTAATTTTTTCGTAAGCTTTCGTCATGTCGAAGAGAATCCCTATAGCGTATTTTTTATTATTCAATGTATTTAAAATTTCATTAATATATTTATATGTGGCTAAGATTGTTGAACGGTTTTTTCTAAAGCCATTTTGAGCATTATCGAATATATTGTTTGCTTCACAAAAAGAATACAGCCGTTTGAACATGGCTCTCTCAAAAATTTTTGAAAGTATTGGTAGAAGTGCGATAGGGCGATAATTGTTTGGGTCAGTTTTTTCGTCTCTTTTATGTATGGGTTTTATTATAGCAGTTTTTAGTTGTTGTGGGAATATTCCCTCGGAAAAAGATTGATTGATGATTAAAGATAATGGTGGAACAAGTTCAATTGCACATTTTTTAATTAGAGAAGACGGCAGTTCGTCAATACCGAAACTAGACTTTGATTTGAGTTCACGCAATAATGTCAACACCTCTGTTTCGTCGACTGGGCGTACAAACATCGAGTGTAGGGAGGGGCGCATGACAGGACGGCCGCGCGGCGAGGGCCCGCGTGCTGCGCGTGCGCTGCCTGCTCCCGGCGATGTCGCTTGCCCGACTGATGCGAAGAGCTCGTTGAAAATATTTGCGACCTGTTCTGGGTCCGATATTAGTTTATTGTGGATGCGCAATGTAATGTTTTTATTGTTCTTTTTATTAAAGTTTTGCTTTGTTTTTTCATTTATGATTTGCCACATGCACTTGATTTTATTATTTGCTTTATTCATTCTTTTTATTGATTGTAAACGTTTGGATCGTATTATAGCCTTTTTTAAATATTTTTCATAAAGTTTATAATGATTTTGTAGGATTTTATTTTTAGAATACATAGCATGAATTTTGAGGAGTCTTTTATGTCTACATGATTTTTTAATACCTCTTGTGAGCCATAATTTCTTTGGCTTAAAATAAATTTTTAGACGTTTACGCGGAATACAGCTATCTAATGCATCTTGTAAAATTATATTTAGTGAGTTATAGTTATCATCAACAGATTTATTATTTGAAATGTGTTCGTGCCAGTTTATGTTTTGTAAATAAATTTTGAATTTATTTATGTTTTTATCATCATATATTCGTTTTGTTGTATAAAAATAAGAAGCGTTTTCTTTTTCCAATGGAGCATTTTGTAATTTTAACACTGTACATTTGTGATCTGAAAAACCTAAATCTAGTACACCAGTATTTAGGTTATGAGTGAAGTTGGTAAATATTAAATCAATGCAATTTTTTAAGCGTGTCGGTTCTTTTATATGTTGTTTAAAATTATATTCTAACATTAAATCAATAAGTTCCGTTGATTGTGTATTTGTTTTTAGAGTATTAATATTGAAATCGCCACCTATTATTATTCTTTTATTTTGAAATTTTCTTGTTACATATTTTAAAAGTAAGTTTAACTGTCTATAGAAAATGTCTGACTCTCTACTATTCCAATATACAACAATTAACAATGTGTCTAGTTTCAAAAGTTCTACGGCACAAAACTCAATAATATATTCAACAGACATGTCCATGATATCTTTACGTTCGACGTATTCAATGTTATTATTTAATAGAATGCATACACCACCGCCGGTGTAGTTTTCTCGGTGGAACGATGCAGCCAGGTGGTATTCGTTAAGATGAACAAAAGTAGCCTTAATTTTCGTAAGCCAAGTTTCAGAGATACAAAGTGCTTGATACTCATTGTTGTGGTCATCCAGGAATGCTTCAAGAATATCTCTTTTGTTGAACAAGCTCTGCATGTTTTGGAAAATAACATTAAAAGTTTGTGTGTCAGTGTTCACGAAAGTTATTGGTGTCATTATAAGTGGTCGTTCGTAGTTGTTGGCTGTCATTATTCTGGTAAGTTTTTTCGTTTGCTTGCACTTCACTTAATGTATCACTTCTGTTTACATCACGTTCTGTGTATGGCTCATTTGTGTTTATATATTCCTTGCCGTTTATTATAAGTTTATTATTTCGCATAACAGCGTATTGACCGTTGCTTCTAGCTTCTTTCATTACGTTTTTTAATTTTTGCCGTAATTGACGCGATGGTTCGTCCAAGTATTCGGAGATTGCAAGTCCTGTATTTCCTAGATATTGTTTATTCGAAAGAATATAGCGAACCATTCTTTTGCTTAATAGCTCGACAACAATTGGTCGTCTGTATCCTTTCTTCCCTATTCTATGTAGGCTTTCTAGGTACTCCTCCAGATTAATATTCAGTAAGTCTTGAAATATATAAGTTACACGGTCAAATAACTCATTTTCAGTTTCCCATTGATTTTCATTTAAACCGTACAATACAAATTTCTTTTTGTTTTCAAAATTATATTCAAAATTATTTTGTGATTTAAAATGTTTGTTTGTTTGTGGGGTCATCTTAAGTTGTAAATCTTCAATTTCTGCCTGTAATTTGAGCTTTTCCATTTGTAGATTTTTTATGTGAGTATTCATGGCGGCCATATCCTTTCTAATTGATTTTTGCTCCGAAGATAAAGCATTTAAATTCAAAGATATTTCATTTGTTACTTTATTTGTAATTTCTTCTATAATCAAGGTTTTCAATTCAGATAGTAGTGTTTTCTTATTATTTTCTAATTTATTATCCAAAAGAGTTTCAAGTTGAGTTATTATTGTTGAGTCGATTGTATGGCGATCACTTACAGTATCGTTTTTTGTACATGGATTGCCAAAAATGCTTTCATCCTCATCAAAAACTGGTGTCGTGTCGTACTCACTTAAAGTTGGTTTTCTTCTCAGCGTTACATTGCTATTGCTTGATTGTTGAGTGGCATTTTGAGTGCGAACTGGCGTGTGTTTGTTGTCGGTTTTAGGCGTTTTGCAGTGACAAGCCTGACATTTCCAAGTCCGTTTATGCTCAGCGCTCATTGTATTATTAAATCGAACAATAGGTACATTAGCGCAATCTAAATCATAACTTAACTTACAAAGGGAGCAGGTTAAGAATTCTCTCTTTGGGAGTTTTTGTAAACAACCAGCGCATTCTGTCGCCATCTTGAGCAATCAGATATTTGTATTAATAATTTGTGCCACTTTTTATAATTTTCACACTCAACTAACATTAATTAGTGGTTAAGTTGTAACAATCACTAATTTAATTGAATTAGCAAATATCTTCAATCCTTTTTGTCACTTATTCTGGTTGATAATCGTCACAGTTTTGCGTCGACTTTTAACTGTGAAAATCACCGTAGTTTGTCACTTTCTATCACTGATAACACTGCCGTGTCTTTATTATTGATAGGTTTATTTGAAAATATACATTAATTATTCGAAACACTTGTTGTAATATTTTAACAGTTACATCCCCCAGATCCAATAAATAATCAATCCCGTAAATAATCAATAAATAATTAAAGGCGGACACCGCATGCAAGTATACAAAAAAACTTAATATTATAGATTACTAACTATAATAGGTACCTTCATACACCAAAGTACAAAATAAATATGTCTGTCACGCATGTCACGTCTCATAAGCTTCGATAAAGGTATGCAAGTAGGAAATCTGTTAAACAGGTGGAGGAAATGATACCTATCAAAATATTTTAACTAATTAAATTCCTACTCAATCAGCACTGGGATCAATGCACAAATTTATACTGTAGTCTATGATACTCGTACTTTTATATTTTTTACCAAGGTTATTTTTCTGTCAAGAACTTCATCTAAGTTTTGGTTAAGTTTTTTTAAAATTTGTTGTCTGTAAGTAGGTAATATTATGAGAGGAGTAACTTTTAATAAACAGTAATGTAGAGTGTAAGAAGTTGTCCATTAACTGCCCGGAAACATTGTTTAACATTTTTAGAGCTATAGGTACCTGCTCTGCTCTGCTTCGGTTTTAAGTTCTATTAAGGTTTTGATTTCGAGTACTTCGACTCGAATATTTTTTGTTTGCATAGGTTCAAGTGGATTATTTTTCATTAGTTTCATAGGTACTCTAAAGTTTAAACAGGTCCAAGAGTCCTCATTAGTATCTGTACCCTTAGCACGAACAGCTATCGAGAAAAAAAACGCGCGTAAAATTACTCGATATACAATTCTCTATGGAAAATTTCATTCCGCTTGTACAAATTTCCAATACAAAATTTATCTATCGAATGATTTTACGCGCGTTATTTTTTTCGATAGCTGTTCCTGCTAAGTGTACAGATTCCGTACGTAACACCTAACGTTTTCGTCGTCACATCAGCCACGCCAGTCAATCGGTTGATCCTACGCAATGCAAATGTCACGCAACTGGCACGCCGATCGGAATGCGGGCCTACTGCGTTCCGAATACGCCCCAAGCTTTACCTCTATAACCTACGAATATAAGCCTTAACCCAACGGAACAGGGTACACTGTAATTGAAAGCAAGATTGCAGCCTAACTATGGAGCTGCAAAGAAATCACTGACCTTTGATTCTTATGTGCGTTTAGATCTTAGTTGTAATTAAAGTTACCTGAGAACCCTGACTCGAATCCTTTTTTCAAGATCCTGAGTTTCAAGATTAAGTGCAATTCGAGCCATAAGTAAATCACTCATTCACCGACTTCATATCTCACCCTTTTATAACGCTTTCTTCTTTCTATTGGCGCCTTTTTTTAATAGGTTTTCGTTTTATTAAAGCGAAATGTAAAAAAAGTTTGAATGCTGACACGAGTCCACTTGGCTGGCGACTTTAGTCAATTATCGCTTTTTATCGACAATCGCATGTAAAATCGAATCGCCACCTCATTGAAATTAGGTTTGCGATTAGATTTAACAAGCGCTAATTGACTAAAGTAGACTGCCAAGTCGCTCCATGTAAATACCCCATAACTTTAATGGAACTAAAATTAGAAATCTTATGTTAACTGGCAGGTTATAGGTACCCAATAGTGTGTGGTTAAAATATTTACACCAGGGCCAGTTTAGAACCGGTTGCTAATAGGCGACAACTTTTAGAAGTTACCTCGCCGTAGGTATCATTCAGGTACAGTCCTATGAGAAATCCATAAATTACCTTATTTAACAAAATATTTTCTATTACAGCCTACTAAAACGAAAAAGTCTTTATTCGTGATTATGAATCACTCGACTTTAATACTGCTTCTCATTCTTATTTTTGAAAATGGAACTAAAAGCATCTCTTTGGTGAAATCATAGACTTATTTATACTCTGTGCACAGAGTGAATCGTAGAATGCGTGATTGTGTTGCTTAGCTGCTACAGCAGAAATTAAAAAAAGGTACCATGGCGCGAAATCTTATTTTTTTTTCTATAATTACAAACTGATTGAATTGTGTGACTGTAATAGGAAAGAAATCATTTTATTCTTTTGCCGTCAAGCACAAATCATTTATTTAAATACTGGACAAAAAGTTAATGAAGTGGAGGATAGAAAAACGAGTGGATTCGTTTACGGAAGTAGGTATAAACTATTTAATATTGTATTTTATTTTCTCGCAATCGTAGTGAAAAGTAGAGTGTAACACACGACGCTAAACCCATTGTAACTAGGTTTCTATTTATTCCCTCGCTAATAAAACTACCTCGTATGCAATGGGTTATTTTAGCGTCTTCTATAACAATCTACTATTGACTACCTACTGCGTGTTTTGCGAGATAAAATACCTATCTTCTGGTTCATAGGAAAGTTTTGATTTTGAACTATATTTTTATAGTAGGAATTTAGCCATAAATGAAGCCAAGTCGACTGACAGAAATATTTTTTTTCTGATTTCCTGTATACTTACATAATATACTGTGCTAGCGCGGCACTTTAACTATAGAAGATAGTAATGATATGAGAGGCTCAACTCAATAAGCGTAAATATGAAAAATAAATTTCTTTACGAGCAATTTGTAAAAGTCGAAAGTATTGAATAAAACACTTTTTATTTCTACTGCATATTAAAGTGTCCAATGAGGAAGGAAGGAAGTAGCAGAGCAGAATATTATAAAAATATGAAGCTTTATATAAGTACATAACTAAAATTATTGCTATTGAAATCTCGCCGACAAGTTTATAACAATAATCTATAAAATCTTATTATGGCAACACTAGATAATTGTCCGTACTTTCAGAAGTTTGCGATAGAACAAGATGGTTGGGAAATGTGTTGCAAATCTGGGTGAGGTAACGCGGTGAGAATTTTTATTGTCAGATTAAGTGATTCGAGGCATTAAAATCGATTTTGCACTAAGCATTGTTTGTTTAATGTTTAATAATAAAAATAAAGTAAGTATAATTAAAAGAAATAATTTAGGAATTAATATCAATATTTAATGTACCATTTAGAGATGCAAATTATGATTGGAATGTGTTAAGTACAATGTTTTAGCAAATAAATTATCTATAAAGCTACAATGTCCCTTTTTGTTGAGATACATACGTGTATTTAGAAATATGTAATTAAATAAATGGTTTGAAATACCTAGTTTTGTTTATTTAATAGAAATCATTCAAACAGTTTTAGCAACTAAATATGTTTGTTGAAAACTTTTTACAGTTTCAGAGGATCAGATAAGTAGTACAAAAGTATTGGAAATATAGTTATTCATATTGACGAATTGACGAACGCATAAGTTCGTTAGTTATGGACCTGTCGGCATATAATGATAAGTTTATAAAATATACGGATTTCGAGTATCAACTCATCCCGAGTTAGAGATTTTCTGGCGATACAAAGGATAAATGTTTGGGATTACGTATTTACCTACTCCTATATACACTTACAGCTTACATGTTCATAAATAACTGAAGTTTATCGTCATTAACCATTGGTCATTCCATCATTGGCGGATACCAAGTACGTGATTAGCCTACCAATCCGTTACGCGAACTTTCTACCAACATCAAGTCGTCATGTAAGGTTCAACATTCGCGAATTTGCCCCTTATTTCCAGCCTATTAGAGTCGTGGCTTATCCATGGGTAGCCATGGGTTCCACTAATTTGATTAATGAACATGTGTGGAGCGTTTAATGGTGCTTAAATTATGCCGTGAGATGTTCTTAATCGTGGGAATGAGATAGAATGTGAGTCGGACAATTTGCAAGTCGTGGCATTATCGTTTAGTTGGGTGCAATTCTGATTTGTTAAAGAATGAAAATAAATTAATGGTCCACTTAATCTCAACTTTACTCAACTGGACCCGCTCATGTGGTATTTACAAGAGTCGACTTGGCAGGCAACTTGCTGGTCGATTTTAGTCAATTAGGGCTTTTTATCAACAATCGCTTGTAAAATCTAATCTCAAACCTAATTTCTATGAGGTGGCGATTCGATTTTACAAGCTATTGTCAATAATAGCCCTATTCGACTAGTCGCCTAGCAAGTCGCCCGGAAAATCGACCCGTCACAGTACTATTATATATTCTGTGCCGTCACTACTAAACTAACACTACTTAGGAATGGTCTATGAACCTTGACAAAAATCATCAGCGGGGTTAATTTTGCTAGATTTGTATGAAACATTTTAATCTGAATCTGTTCTGTACCCTTAGCACGAACAGCTATCGAGAAAATAAACGCACGTAAAATTACTCGATAGACAATTCTCTATGGAAAATTTCATTTCGCTTATCGGCGATAGATGGTGTTGTACAAATTTCCAATACAAAATTTATCTATCGAATGATTTCACGCGAGTTATTTTTTTCGATAGCTGTTCGTGCTAAGGGTACTGAGGTGCGATTGTATAAAGGAATCGTACCTATTCATTTGACAGTTCAAAACGTAAGATTTCATTTTTCAAACGTCTAATAATGAGAATTCTTACGTTTGACAAATGGAAAATAAAACCGTACAATTCGTATGAGTACGTACGTATATGAACTGTCAAATAATAGTACATTATAAGACAAGGCTGTGGGTTGCAGCCCGAGCCGCAGGCGAGGGCGTAACTCAGCCGAGTGTGCAATTAGCAAGAGCTCACGAGTTTCATACGTAGTTTTTCAACACATTTGCGAGGAAAAAACAAAGTAATTTACCTACCACACAGCAACAAATACGACAATAACAAAATATGATAATTATGAGAAAAGGCGCGCATCAGGTTTTTTTTTGTTGTTTTCACACGCCCAACGCAAGAATATTTTGCGAACAAAGGGGTGAGTGAGCATACAGCCTACTTCAAAATTATAATTATAAGTGATGAAATGCAAATATTTTAATATTTTATAACAAAATATTGTGAATTATGAATAATTTGGTAATAATAAATGTTTGTTTGACTTAATTAAGGACTTACACATTTATTTATTCCAAAAATGTCAGGTATGAATTTTCAGCAGCATAAAACCTCTTTGTTGTTACTAAAAAAAATAACTGTAAGTATTACCCGGCTAAATTGGGAATGCTTTAGCATAGAACTTGCAGTAAGGTACTAATTTAACTTTGTAGGGTAGCTCGGTTTATGATCCTAAAAGCGATGTATTTAGGGCTCACTTTACGAGCAAGTGTGTTGAAAATACGATTCCTTTACAGTTTTACACAGTCGCCTACAATCTGAATTAATAAAATGTTTCATAATATCATTATTATACCTAATGTTTTACTTAGCCAAAATTTTGCAAAATAAAGGGCGCGATAGCTCAACATCAGATGAGAGTCTTCAAAGAAGGTTTGCTTTCAATCAAAAAGTTTGGATTATTTCAAAAGTAATAAAACAAAATCTACAGCTGTTGTCAAGTTCTGGATTCTAGACCTTCTTGGTTGTAGTGTAGAGAGTGCGGAAGTAGAAATTACGAATTTGTGTCACAGATGTTTAATTAATTTGATCACATACGGTGGGCTTGGTCGTTGGCGATGTGAAAAAAAAACCTCGTACACCCGGTGTAAGCTCGGGGCGGGTCTATCGAATGTCAATCGGTCAGTGATCTCAGTTTTGGCGGGAGAAACTCGACAGGCGAGTTTTTTGTGTATTTTACTTTCTCGGCCGACCACAGTTTGGGAGGTTGCTATTGCTAACGCGAGAACTGAGAATAAAACCAACGAAACGCCCGCCGCCGTTGTGACAAAAGCGATTTGTGAGAAATGCATTGTTGTTTTGTATTCTTCCTTTTACTTTTTTTTGGTACATACAACCTTATCGGATGTGAGGCAAAAGAATTCATTTATACTGCTGTTTTGGTTCTTTATTTGAACTGGGAAGGCTTTTAATGTTGGCTTGAATGGAATGGACGTTATGGCTCTTTTATTACGTCGACAATAATGTTTTGTATGAATGTTATATATGAATACGTAACCAGTAAGAAGAATTTTATTTCCTGCCGCTGAATGACGACGTTGTACAAGTACCATTCAAATTAGAATTTGTTCTAACGAAATAGATTCATAATAAATAGCTGGATAAACCCATGAGAATATTGAAAAAGCTATTTTGTTATTTTTTCTCTAAGTACTTACCTTTTTTCCACTTTGCGCAAACCTGAAGAAGAGTCTGTAGGCAGACAAAGCTGGAATGCCTAAAATTCATGTCCAGTCACTAGCTGTTACTTCAACCATAACATAAGAGACACAAGTTTAACTAAAATGCCTATTCAAATCCAAACATCCTTACAAGCGTTATTTTCTTTTTGTTCAGTGCAGCCCTTTGCTCTAAGGTGCAGCCTAAAGATAAGGGAATTTTATTAATACTTACTTGTTGTATTGTCTGTGGCACGCAGTGGTGTAGTGATGAGAATGTGAAAGTGGTGGTGATATGAAACTTTTATCGTAAACATAGGGTAAAGCCATGGGACACTGAGATTTTGCATCCTCATTTTATATTAATGCTTTAATTTTATTAATTTAAATTAAATTAATGCTGTCTTGTGCAAAAATCCATAAATCGTTATTAAACAAGTTATAAAACAAGTTATTTTCGTCCCCGTTTCCATATTCGGCAACTTCCTTTTTCGCCAATTCCTAATTTGCCAATTCCTGATTCGCCAATTCCTGATTCGCCAATTCTTAATTCGCCAGTTCCTTACTTCCTACAGCCAAACCCAAACATTGTATTGCCAATGTATTTAAATATTTTACTAGGATTTGTAAAATTATTATTTTTTGGTTTCGATTTTCTAAACACCTGCACCACGTAGCATGAAGTATGAGCAACATTTTGAGAGTTTTGTTGATGGAATGTCAATTTTGACAGCCAATCCAAAGGTTTACCATTTGTACCACGAGGTTGACGACATGGGAATGTCATTTTGCCATTCCGCAATCAACAAAAGTGAACAAAAGTCATCTCGAGTTCAAAGTGCTACGCGTATGCATCGACTGGTTTAGAATGCAAATAAATAACAAGATAGATTGAATGAAGTTGTAACCTTCACATTATTAAATAACTGCAACGTATAATTTGAATTTTATAACACTAGGAAGTTTTCGCAGAAATTCCAAGCTCTTGGAAAAGAATCGTGAATTGCAAAGCCTTCTAGCTGGCCATAAATCTTAATAAGTAGTGATTGTTTGATAATACTCGTAAACAACGCATAAAATAAAAGCTGTGTTATAAGTATTTTCGATAGCAAATTAAATCTTTAAAATTAATGCTAGATACATAACGTAACGTAATACAATTCTTGTGCAGAGTGCCCCAAACTACCTGTCTGGACTCTGGATTATAAGAAACCAGCATATAGTAACAAAGCATTATATTTAACTTTAAAATAATAAGGAAGGTAACAACGATATTCGGAATTATACGTGATTCATAAATATTTTGTTTTATAAAAACAGTCACCAACAAAAACATAGAGTTATTTAACCTTTCTCGATCTCTAGTCGCCTCAACTCTACGATCAATGCATTATTACAACGATCAGTCCTAATCCGAAACAGCTGATTGCGTGAAAGCTCCAACTGGCTCCAACCTTGAACGCTGTGGCCCCGTCAATGGACTGCGACCTAGAAACGTCAAACTGTATTCGATATTTTTCTAGCGGTATCGGCTTACCGGTATCGGGTAGTGACAATTGTAATGACGGGTGGCAATACTGGCAATCGAGTATGGAGGACCGCTACTTTTGTACGCTCTGTTTTTAATTAATTGGCGACAAATTGTTGCCGCTTACGTTATGTGTAGGGTTTCTACTTCTTCTTTCACGTGTATTTTCAATTTATTAACATATATCTTAGATATTTCTTAGCGGTATTTACTATTCGACACAAAGTTGTGTCAATAATTTGTAATAATGTGTGTCTTTTTGTGTATGGAAGACTACATTGTTAATTGTTTACTCAAATTGTCACATCGTATTTCAAATTGTGCCGCACTTCACGCAAATCTACGGTAACAAAATAATTTGGATTTCACTACTACCTAATTATATTGTATTTGCTGCCCCCCTGATTACGTAACTCTGTAGCTAACAAATCGCGTTTGAAATCATTTAAAATTAAATGTAATATGACTGTTTCATTTATTAACAAAGTATTAATATTATAAAACTTTTTCGATACTTATATTTAACTATGTTAAATGGAATATAATGAACAGAAACATATTTTTGCGGCCCTTGAATAGGAATATAAGTAAGTACTAAAAATGAGAAAAAATCGGATAATTAACGTAACGTAATAACGTAAAAACACGGGTGTTGTAACCGTAAAAGGGCTTGCTAAACGTTTTACTTTGAGGAAATGTTGTAGTTATGTTAAACTCGTTTGCTCTAATTGACAACAAGTTCCGTGTTGCAAATACGAACAAGTCGATTTTTTTAAACTACTTATCTAAAATTATAAATGATAGGTAACTTTTATGTTCAAGTGAATTTTATTGCAAATAATTGTGCACTGAAAAAGATAAAATGTATAGGTTTCCTCTCTCCTCAGGAAAGTTCGTTTTAAGTTTTAGCGAATTACCAAAAATATGTTTTGTTTCACAATGCTTGCTGCTGTCTCTGACTGCTAAATGATTCAAGCCATTGGACGATAAAATATTAAGTTGGTTGGTATTAAGCACAGCTACGTCACGACCGTAGTAATCGAGGCATTAGCGAATCACGGCCGCAGCTTTTGACAACACGCCTTGTCTTGCTTCCTATTTTGTGGAATGAGGAAGGAAGCGTAGGTACCTATAATTATCCAATAATCCGTTTGTAATTAATAAAAATCTGGTCAGAAACCTTCAGAGCTTCCAAGGGTCTTCAACCTTTTTGAAGTCAAGGGCCTAATATACTCTGATATTGGTTCGGTGGGCCTCAACACAAGAAAAACATTATATTCTAACTAAATAGGTATAATTTGTAGACATGTGAATTTAATTTTGTCAATACAATGACGGGCCGCCAAGAACGTAACCGCGGGCCGCATGCGGCCCGCGGGCCGCGGGTTGAAGACCCTTGCTTTAGACCTTTAACCGCCTCTGTGGTCTAGTGGTTGGCCTACCCGTGTAAGACGCAGGGGTCCCGGGTTCGATTCCCAGGGGTACATTTGTGCTCGGTTCGGTTGGTGGTAGGGCTTATTTTAAGTCCGCCTGGCTAGCTATTTCACGTTAAGTTTTATTGAAATTAAGTATTTAAATTAATAACTACAATTCGGTACTTACGTAATATTCATCTCGGTGCCACTTTCGGTCTGGGTACTGTGGGTACCGTCTCAAGGCCGCTCATCAAATAGGCAATTGAAATATAAACAAATAGTAGGATAAGTCACATAAAAAAATTAGTCCCAAACTAAGCAAAGCAAACTAGCAAGTATAATCAGTGGACATACACAAAAAAAACAAATATACAGACGAACAGAGAACCTCCTCCTTTTATGGAAGTCGGTAAAAATTAAATTTATATAGGACAGCGTAGTTAGTTCCAGTTCTTACAAGCTGTTATACTTAGTTTGCCGTTATACTCTATAACTAACTATACTTTCATTTTAGGACGTGTGTTCGCATAATTACTCCTTATGACAATGACACCCACCGTATACGCCACGGCGCCGTCCCGCCCCGGCCCGTTAGGAAATATTGCCAACATACAACACAGCTGGTGCCGCGATCTCAGACAATTTGGAGATTTTATCATTAGCCGGTGAAAAGTAATTTCAAAAGTAGATTGTCATTAATTTGTTGTCCTCGTTAAGTGCCACAGAGTAGGCATTTTGGAACAAAAGAGCCGTTAAAATTAAAAAAACCACTTTTGCTGATTTCTGATGAAATTTTGTTCAGTACACACATAGCTGTACTGTACCTACATAATTTGTAGTAGATAAAAAATAAAGTGCATGAATAAAGATGTTCTGTAATAAAAGAGCTATAATGAACATACACTTTGTGAAAAAAGTTTTAGTAATCAGAACACGGGTTAAGTTTTCGACTTGCAATATACAAAACTAAATATAAAACAGAATAACTATTTTGTATAATCAGAGGGCCTACACTGAAAACCAAAACACGACAACGACAGACAGATTTTTCCGATATTTCAATTCAAGAATTGAGAGACCCAATATTAATAAATTTTGCTTTGCGAACGCGCCCATTTGCACTCATCCCACCCACACTCGTACTTCTTCATTCGCGTCTCCCGCACGTCCCTGCATCGGTCGATACAGAAAGAATCAGACAGTTACAGACATAAGTAAGATTCACACCTACTGGCGAGCATCGGAGCGCATTTAACTCTGCTGAAGAAAATTAAAGCGTCTATACATAAACAGTTAGTTAATTTCATATTTGTATGAACATTTAGCCCAGTGTGCCTAATTAAGACAAGGGCGCCACTTTGAGGGCTATGGCCCTTAAGCAAACATCGACAAATAATCGCGATTATATTTTCGAGGTAGGCTCAGTAACGCGGTGCATTCATTTGCTCCTTACAAGAACAACTACAAGCGCGTGAGAACTTTGTTAGCAAATTGGCTTTAGATTACCGCTGCTTACTGCATTATTACAATAGGGATGTTGACTATTTTTTTTATTTTATGTTACATAAATTACCTCTCAAAAAAATAAACATTGGTAAAAGAATTAATTCGCTAGCATGAAAACTGCCCGAGATATCACAGTGTGAAATCACACAAATGGACAAATGCCCAAAAACGCTCCATACTAACGGCTACTAAGTGATGACGTCACGCCTTGCTAGTTTGTATGCAACGCGTAGGAAATTTGTTCGGCAGCTATATTAAATATTGTATTTATCAAAATAGTTTCTTAGATAAATTTGCTATACATTTTACGGACTAATTAAAGGTATCATTTATTTTAATAAATTTTATACTTTTTAAATGGACTTGTCCACCCAACTTTGAAGGGTCATAAAATAAATAATATGCAATATATAAAACCAAGAGGTATACAAGCTACTCTAAAAGTTTAATATGTTTACGATTTTTATTAGTATTTCGTTATTTTATTCATTAGTCATCATCCCTATTATAGATCTGCCACAGATGATCCTTTCTTACATTATCGTTTTACAATATAGAATATTTAACGATCTGTTTATTTGAGGTAAAATTAAAGTATGTTTGTTTGTGATGTTAGAAGTCTGAAAAAACATTTATATTAATAGTGAGTATAACCACAGAACAAACAAGTACCTACATAAATACTACCTTGTATAAAACCCACCAAAGACATTCTTGCTTCCGTTAATTTATTCTTATATTGAAATATAGAATTTAAACCTAATAAAATTGACATTTGACTAACAACTACCTACCTATCATAAAATACTAGTAGTAACATGAGAAAATAAATTGTAAAGTTATGGTGCGAATGAATTCGTAAGCCATCACGATAGCTTCAACTTTTACTTTTGTGAAATTTTGCGAGCAGACGATAATTGCCGTTAAATAACATACATATTCGGAAATATCTATTTAACTCGAGTTTACATGTCTTGAGATTTTTAGATAAATCATTGCGACGTAGATTTTATTAATCGTCACAAGGTTTTTTTTTTATTACTGAGTTTGAGATGACACGAGTTAATTTCTTTATTAGTGGTTCGACCTATATTTATTCGTATTGCAGTGTTGGAGAGTATTTATAATAATTATGGTTTATGATAAAATAAAATACCTATATAATAATATAAAATATAATAATATTTATCTATGACTTCTTCGACAGTCATAGTTAAAAGTCATGTCATGGGTAGAATGCATCTTTAAAAGGGAATTATGAGGTCAGCTGAGAGATGTTATCTCTTACACTATTTCAGGGATGGCAAACCTTTATGTATGTATGTTTTCTAAATGCTAATGTTACATGAGGACATAGACGTGCCATCATCCATCAAATCGTAGCGTACTAATGAATTTTGAGATCGGTGACGTGCCCAAAATATAGTGTCGAGTTCCAATCGTGCCATTGGTTCGCCATCCCTGCACTATTTGATTGACTTACGCCCTTTTCGGTGAAAACATGTTTTGATTATAGACAAACACTTTCTCATACTTAACTAAGTAGTTTGGCAAAAAGTGGTGACTTGCGCCCCTTTCAAAATAATCGATTCAATTATTCGCGAGTTAAGCAACGTGTACAAATAAACCCCTACGCCGAATATGGTAGATAGGGTACCAATTACCATGCATAGTATGCATACAACTCCGAAAAAATATTATAAGCCCTGAAAAACCGCCACTTAAAAAAAATTTTTCATGATAAACTGCTTAGTGGCAACCCCAGACCTAAATTGTGCTTTACTTTTCCCCATTAATGGGATTGATTATCGAAAACTAGTCTATTTGCGTCTAGGGTTGTCTCTTTGCAGTTTTCCATACATTTAAAGGTTAGTATGAAATTATTCACTGACCTTTTCGCCAATGTTGACAATGATTGAATAATAACGTTGGTAAAGAAAATTGTTGGTAAGTAGGTAGTTGATTTTACAGTTATCGCCCCATACTATGTGGGTCGGTCGACCCATAAGCAAATCGCTAACACGCGAGTCATAAGGAACTGCGTTTAGTGTCTGCAAGTCGCCAAGTAGCTTGCGCAACAAGTTACGTCAAGTCATTGAACATGCGTTTTGCGATTGATTTTGATCTCGGTTCGATTATGTCAACTGCCAGTGTGCTCGATGGAAAAACCTGAAAAGATTGATACTAGAAAACAGTGCAAGTGAAAATTTAAAATCTTTTACTTTTCTGTAGCAAATGTGAACAAATTCAACTAAGTCTTTAGTAAATCAAACGGCATCTAAAGCAAAAAATAAAATGTAACAAAAATATGGCGTCTTAACATCAACTTTTATTACAATAGTTTAAAGCAATGATAACACTTTCACGACTGCTATAAAAACTGTCCAAAGAATCGTAAGACCTGTAACTTTTGAAGTATCGCGTTATGTTACTTTAGTTGTACAAATAAACAGCAGTTAACTACATCTATTTAAAAAAAACTTATTAAATAACTTTACTACTACTAGATATAAGCAATAGTATTGATACCACACTGCAAGGCATAAACAAGACGCCTAGCAAGAGCTCATAGCGCAATATTTAAGCAGCTGTTATATCTGGAACGTGATGTACCTACGTCTGACTTTCACAGCTCTACAACCGTCAGGTTCAAAATATACACTATCCCAACTTATTAATAAGAAAATAATATGCACAACGGGATAGTGCTTGGCCTTCACCTCACCTGATGTTAAGTGACGATAAGGCCGAAGGTGGAAGTGCACTACACCCGGAATCCTCATCACTGAGGAACTGGCTATCTTACCTCTAACTGCCGGAACGCAACAATTTTTAAATTGTTGTTATGGACTCAGATTTAGGTAAGATGGTAGTAGCTAGCCAGGCGGACTTGCAATATGCCCTACCACCAACCGAACCGAGTACAAATTGTACCCCCCCCTGGTAATCGAACCAGAGAGGCGTTAAATAATTTACTTCTAATCCCAAATTAAACAATCTTTTTCTTTCTAAGTACTTTGTTCAAGACTGGCATCGTCTGTTTTCCAGGTGGAGTCAGGTCGTGAGGAGCTTAAGAAGGAGCGGGAGATCATGCAGATGGTGGCTGGTCTTCAGCTGGGCCCCGACGAGCTGGAGCGACGCGAGGTGCCGCCGCACCTCATCAGGTCGAGGCATGGGCCTAGGTACTGGGATTATATCATAATTACATCATCATCATCATATCAGCCGCACGATACCTACTGCTGGGTAGAAGCCTCCCCCAAGGATCTCCACGATGATTGGTCATGCGCTACCCGCATCCATTGGCTTCCTTCACCAGATCGTTGGTCCACCTTGTCGGGGTCTACTACCACGGAGCGTCGTCCGGTGCGCGGTCACCATTTCAGAACCTTTCCGCCCCAAAGGCCATCGGCCATCATAATAGCTTCATAATTTATCATTTATATGACTATGGGTCACATAAGGACGCTCAAGGTCACCCAGCGTGCAATGGAGAAAGCCATGCTCTGCGTTTTCCTGCGTGATCGAATCAGAAATGAGAAGATCCGCAGGCGAACTAAAGTAAGCGACATCGCTTGAAGGATTGCTCAGCTGAAGTGGCAGTGGGCTGGACACATCGCAAGAAGAACCGATGATGGCCGGGGGCGGAAACATTCTGGAATAGTGACCGTGCACCGGATGACGCTCCGTGGGTAGGCCCCCGACAAGGTGAACCGACGTAAGGGTGAAGGTCGCGGTGCGGCCGCTGGATGCGGGCAGCGCAGGACCGGTCGTCGTAGAGATCCTTGGGGGAAGCCTTTACCCAGCGTATATAGGTGTCGTGCGGCTGATATGATTTTGATGATGAATTTATCATTTAATGTCATTGCTGAAGAGTGCGGGATCATGTATTAAAACTAATAACTATGTCTGTCGAGGATGGCCAACAAGTTTATGGCAATCGCGCTCTGTCAGGCGGAGAATATCATCGACTACCATCAGCCTGTCGATTCTGTAACCAAACTCGAACCTCACTTCGAATCTCACTTCACTGCGCGGGAATTTTAACTCATAATCGAGATAATGATAGGCTGTATTTTTAATCACAAAAAGATTTTAGATAGCTACGGTAGCTACCTAAAACCTTTTGCAATCGGTAAAGTATTTATTTATTTATTTATTTATTTATTTATTTATTTAGTACACACACAATTTTTACATGAAAAAAATAATGGACAGAAGAGTATCTTATATTCCGCTAATTTCTAATAACAAAATTCACGCGAAGCGAACTGAAGTTCGAAGTGAGATGCGAGTTTGGTAAGAGAATCGACAGACAGCAGTTGAAATCAGTAATAATGCCAGGGTTTGAACTAACCTAACCCAACCCTACGGAAGAGCTACTCGGTCACAGGGTCATAAAAGATGACCCTATAGCCGAGTAGTTCGAGTAGGGTTGGGTTTCGGGGTTAAATCCCGCTTGTGTCAATACTAAATTATAGAAGAAATATCATCAGAAGTATTTACTTTGCAGTCTTATCTTTACGTGTAAACTGTGTTTTTTTTACTAAACTATTTTAGTTCCCGTAGTTATTCCGGAGAAAGTTATCGAGTTGTACGTGACTCAATATCAATTTTCGTGTCCACGTATACCTACCTAACCTTCTACCAATAGGAGTATTGGTTTTCCTTTTTTCTTTTCTAAAACAGGAAATAGATTTTCTCTTGAATTAATGATCTCTATTTCTTGTCCACAGATAACATATCGCTTTAGCAACTGGCGGTGCCATCTTTCGGGTCAAAAAAGAAGTACGAGCGCGCGTGAGCGTCTGACCGGAACAACTTGCAAATTACCTCGATACGATTTCAATCCTGGACACAACCAAATAAACTGATGTTCTGAGCCTTATCACAATGCCACAAAGCTCAAAATGAATTGCCATAGACGCAAACCATTTTGTACGGTCACAAATTCGATTGCTAAATCGAATTGATATCGCGTTTTATATCGATTAGTCACGAATACATTCCATATTGTACAATAATAATGTACCTATCAGTAATTTTAATATTATTTTTAATAATAAATTCTATATGTACATACATTGAGCCAAATTATTTGTAATTAATAATTAAATGTTAACGGTAGCTGAATGTAAGTAAATCCAGTTGGGCAGATGGCACTTCAATGTGTAAGAATGCCAAAAATCATGATTGATTCGGAATCGGATTGGAAGCGTGTCCTAGCTTTACCTTTATTATATTATATCATGGCGAAATGTCCACAGTGCAGTCAGTTTATTTATAATGGGGCTCTGATCATGATCAAACTGACTGCCAGTCACTGAATTGCATATCATAGAGAATGTAACCAACCACTAATTGCAGGGGAGCCCAGGGGATCTAAATCACGTGAAAATCCTTTTTTGGAATTTTTACATCACCCATCACCTATCTGAAACTTAAAAAAAAAGAAAAATAACATAGCAAATAAAAAAATAATAGCATTAAAATGTGTGGAATTCCTGAAATTAAGAACTCTGTACCCTTAGCACGAACAGCTATCGAGAAAAAAAACGTGCGTAAAATTACTTGATAGACAATTCTCTATGGAAAATTTCATTTCGCTTATCGGCGATAGATGGCACTGTACAAATTTTCAATACAAAATTTATCTATCGAATGATTTTACGCGCGTTATTTTTTTCGATAGCTGTTCGTGCTAAGGGTACTGTACCCTTAGCACGAACAGCTATCGAGAAAAAAAACGCACGTAAAATTACTCGATAGACAATTCTCTATGGAAAATTTCATTTCGCTTATCGGCGATAGATGGCGTTGTACAACTTTCCAATACAGAATTTAACTATCGAATGATTTTACGCGCGTTATTTTTTTCGATAGCTGTTCGTGCTAAGGGTACAGATCCTTACATCTCTTAGAATGCTGATCAGATTAGTTGGGTGTGTGTGTGTAGTGATCTGGATCTCCTCCATTCACTCCCTGGATAGCCAAAATCTTACAGCTCGATACAGTTTGTATGAATATCGACTGGCGTCTTTAATTTTGTGGCCTGAACCAAGAGCGTCACCAGCCCATGGAGGGGGGCAAGATAAATTAAGGAGGATGAGAAAACAAAAATATGAATACGCCTAGTGAATCTATTCAAGTTTTGAGATGCGATTTTTATCGGAAAAGCAAGTTGCACGGCCTCAAAACTTTGGTTACTTTGCACAGTTGGCTACATTTTTTAATCTCTAGGGGGGAAGAGGCAGCTGCCCCTCCCTGCTCACCCCTGGCCACCACTATATTTTATGATTGAAAATTGTGATCAACAAGTGACCGACTACATAATATTATGATATATATAAATATTTTTGCCCAAAAGGATTAATCATGGTTTTTGTACAACTGGATATTCAATGAAATATTAAGTTTTATGCTGTAGGTACCTCTCGAGAAGTATGAATGAGTAGGTAATTTTTTATAGTTACATAATTTACTAAATTAAATGTAATATTATATTTTTGTACTCTTTATACAGTCAACTTGTACGTTTAAAGTGCCTTAGTATGGAGTGGTATGGATAAATGGAAAGAGGTTTTGTAATTACCCCCTTACTAATAAAGATTGTATAGCAGATGTATAGTTACACAGTGTTTTGTCACTTTCTTTTCAATGTCAAACTCAAATACTTTGACGGAGAGTAACCATGGTGCAACTATACATCTGCTATACAATCTTTATTAGTAAAGGGGTTAATGTTTATATAAGTACTTACCTCAGAAACGAAAATGAACGAAATATTGAAGTTGTGAGGTCCAAAGTGGTCCGAGAAATATGTTTGTACAAAAATAGGAATTAGAGGGTTTCTAGAAAGCTTATTCCGCATACAAAATATGTTGTAACTTTGAAATAATAATATGTAAAGTAGAAAGTACGAAAAATCTTTATGAATCTATAATGAAAATTGTGTTTAAGGCGCTGTAGGTAGTGAAACTAGCGCTGACAGTTAACATAGCGCTGATAGCTAACAGTTTTCATTCTTTCTGTAGCTCAAAGTGGCCACTTTTGGCAATTATGGATTTTAAAACTTACAGAATGAATGATAACCGTTCAAGAGTTATTCAAAACACCGCGCCTTAAGTTATACCACTTACGATGTTGCTATATTATCAATATATATGTATGTATCATTATCATTAATTGTATATAAAGATACTATCGAAAATGTAGACTTCAAAATATTGTATAGGTACATAATAATAACATGTTTTGAGTCAAAAGCTTTAGGAATTGTTAGTTAGGTAAGATACTTATTTGAAGTAAGCTTCGATCGATCGAAGAAAGTAAGAAACGAAAATTACTTAAATGTATTTCCAATTTGTGGAAGGTACTTATAAAAAAGAAGATTCATTATAATAATATTGTTATTTGCATTTGTTATTCATCAACTTATTATAAAAAATGTGGAGTCTTAGTTTTGGAAAATGTTTTCGTATGTACTTACATAAATAATAATAGAATGATAATAAGGTATCTATACTTACTTACTTACTATGCTTGGACGAATTGATTCGTCAAAGTTGCTATGTTAAAAATATGTTTGTCGACTTCTGACTCAGTCTTAGCTAGCTTATGTTTCCAGTTTTCACATTGAAAAAAAATGCGAAACAATAAAGAAATATAGTAAGAAACGTAAATAAAAAAATGAAGGTAATCTATCTAGTTTTTCTAATAGGTAAGTATTATAATTATTTTATTATAATTAATTCTCATACAATTTTGCAACTGGATAATGTGAAACGAAACTAACGAGTGTTGTATATACTTTTGAGATTTTTTCTATTTTAAATTAATTTTAAATTATGAAATAGGAACAGGGATATCTTTATAAAATCTTAATGGTATATAAATTACCAGAGTATGTAATTTAAATTTAGGCTATGAGTGCCATTAATGTTATTTCGTTATACTTATCATAATTAAATAAGTTTAATGGATATTATTAAACATATATTTTAATGTATGTTTTTGTAATATAGTTTTTCCTTTTGTATATAAAGGTTCAATATAAAACATGGTTTCTGCAAAAGACAACGATATATTTTGCTTATCATTATTTTATTAATTCAATAAATATAGTCTGTATAAATTATTGTCTTTTATTTTCTTTTACCAGCGTGAGAGTTTCATCAAAGTGTCACAATTATTTTTTGTGATACTTAAAATGATTTTTTTTAAATTCTTACTAATATGTACACTTTACATTTTGGTGTCATTTTCATGCATTGCAGATTGCAGCAAATATTAGGAATAGAAGTTTGCTTCTTGCTTTCGTTAAAACAAACTACTCACACTTACACTCAAATTAGTGTGGATCTGAACTGAGAGCCCAAATTTTAAATCATTGCGAATCAAATTGAAACTTATAGGGGAGTTAAGAGGATTGTCAACCACGTGGTCTCCATACAAACGGCGATAACGTTTCCCACCCTCTAAACCTTAACCTACAGCAATGAATTTTTGGTATGTTTTGAAATGCCTAAAAACTAGGGCTGTACGTTTTGATTTTTAAAATATTCATTGTAGATTTGAAAATATTGGCACTTCTGTGTTTTGTATGAAATCACTAAAATGCAAATATTTTATAGGGATTTATTATTATACTCTTTGCCAAGAACTAAAGTGCTCCACATTTCCATGGGTAGACTACATCTCTATAGAAATAAAAATGAATGTAAGCCGGCATAACTTCAGAATGACTGCACCAAATTAGGTAATTCTTTTTTTATTGTGTTTGTTTTATCAGGACAGGTTTGTATAAAAAAATATTTTCAAAAATTGTACGGACAGGCGTAATTTTTTTCTCTTTTCCTTCATTTTAAATCGAATATAACTAAAAGATCGCGTCACCCGTGCAAAGGCGGGCTGGCAGCTAGTAAGTGTATAATAATAAATTCACAGCACATATTTATTTCGCGTGCTTTTACTGCCATCTACCGGGTATTGCATTTGTTAAATGTCTCACTCTATAATGACTGGTTTGCAAGTGAAAGGTGCTATAACATTCAGCACGAATGCTTTTCATCACAACACGACTCTACCTGCTAAATGGTAGATCGTAAATGGCGATAGATGGCGACTGCATATTGAAAACCACTTCGTGACGTAACGGCCCTGCCGACTGGGCCAAATGTTAAAAAAACCGGCCAAGTGCATGTCGGGCCTCGCGTCGTAGGGTTCTGTAGTTACCTTATACCATATTTAATATCACTATCATTTTTCGTCTGTAAAAATAACTTTGTTTTTCTCAGTGTTGGTATGAATGACAAAGTTATAATGGGTGTAACAAGACACTCAACGAAGCCGAAGTCCACGCATTCCGCCCATCATCAGGATCATTTTTGACTTTTGGACCATACCTGGGAAACCAATAGCTACGAAGTTATTGAAGGTCAAAGTCAAATTTTTTTTTTTCAAAATTTTTATGAATTCTTATTCTATTCGTTATTTCCTTATTTTTGTCTACTGAAACATTATCAAAATTTTATGTATTTCGTAACAAACAATGGCTTCAAAAGGTCATCACTCAATGTATTTCATGAGCACGCACATAAACGTTGCCTTTTACTCGGCCGCACGCATCTGTGTAGCATTCACTCGCAGGCGCGATCTTTTGTACGAGTTACATTGCATGGAAATGTATGCAATGCTTTTTAACACCAAAAATTAAAATCGTTTCCCAGCAATAATTTTGAACAGAAGTGGTCCTGATGATGGGCAGAATACGTAGATCTCGGCTTCGTTGAGGGTCTTGTTACACCCGGTATTTGCGGTTTTGGAAAAAATTATATATCTCTTAAACTAATTACTATATCTCGTTTAAACCAATTTTCTGTGAAAGTTTTTATTAAGATCTATAGCATATATATTTTTTGATTTTTCACTTACCTATTTCAAAAGTAAGAGGGGGGGGGGACACACATTTTACCACTTTGGCAATTTATCTTTCAAACGGTTGACTTTGAGAAAAAATTGACTTAGGAACCTCAATGTCATTTTTGAAGACCTATTGGTATGAAGAAATTTTTTTTTTTTCAGTTTCAGTGCCATGTATGGGTAGCCTTAGTAATCTTTATTTTTTTTTATTTTTGTGTTAAAATCGTTAAGCGGTTAACAGAATACATATACCTACTAAGTTTCAATTGTGTAATCTTAATACTTTCGGAATAAAATGGCTGTGACATACGGACGGACGGACAGACAGACAGACAGACAGACATGACGAATCTATAAGGGTTCCGTTTTTTGCCATTTTGGCTACGGAACCCTAAAACCAGACTTTGTAGGTATGACTAACTCGTCTGTCAAAAATAACACGATGTAGACCGCGATTGCCGCGATTAGACAATGTATAATATGTGTCAAAAAGGATATTTAGATGTAGACATTTTTTGTCCGTTTCGTCATGCTACGCCTGGCAGGGGCGACGTGAACATTTCTGTAACATTGCACTGTAATAATACCTCAGTAATGAGAGAAAAAATAAAAATTGAATATACAATAATAATAATAATGTGTCCCGAGGAATATAATAATAATAATTATTTATTTCAGACACAGGATCCATAATTATAGAATATACACAAAACTAGACAATACAGCACAATAAAATCTACTTAGATCTACTTAGAAATAAGCATTTACCAAATTACCAACACGTGGCTCTGTAAGCTATAGCTTTCGATCCCTTGATCGAAGGCTATAGGCCTCGCTTCATAGACTTGAATATTAAGTTTATGCCTCGCTTTAAGATATCTCCGCCATTTTGAAAATTATCGAAAAACTGAATTGATAAAAAAACTATTTTTAGATAAAAAATCGAACAAAATTTTACGAGAATTGGTTGAACAAACGGACAGCCGGACGGAAATCATTTTTGAAAGCATTTTTGCCTAAGCTAAAACCATAGTCAGAGAGGCTTCGCTCGCGCTTTACCAATATGAAGGCAGAAAGCCAAAATAAATACATTTTGATAAAATAAATCAACTTTTAAAGTAGCAACAATTTTATGGCGACCGATCCTACCTGATTTTTACAACTGCGCAAAAGTTGATCAGTGCGCTATTTATCTTCTCATCTTTTTGTGTTCAGGCTTTTTAAATTAAGTAGTTTACAAACCCAACTATGCTATAAGGTTAAATACAGCGGAAGACTAGAAAACATGCATTAAATTACCACCTTGTTTATTTTGTACCCCTATAATTATCGGTAGTTTCATCGACGCTCCAGTTCATAAAAAAACAGATTAATAATGAAACGCAATAGCACATATCAATAAGTTGGCCGATCTAGTTAGAAACTTTATAACAACCACTTCTCAGTTACTGAAGCCTATCTGTTGCTATTGGATATTGATCTCTATTCGTACAGCTATACGATGTATGTCGTGTTTTGTTAAAATGTATGCGATATTAGAAGTCAGCGGATCATTAATAACCGTATAACGGATAATACGATCAAGACTCAGTTGTTACGTAGGTGAGGAATTTGTTGTAGAAGCGACTCTCATGTCATGATCGTACAAAAAAACATGGAAACAGTATAAAAAGTGCGTTGATGTCTTTTCTATTAAAAAATGAAAAAAATATTTTCCGATAAAAATAGAGTACATTTAGAGTAGACATAGAGGTTTCATCATCTTTGCCGTCTTTTGGCGGGTTAAAAACATTATTTACTTTGATATAATTTAAAAAAAACTTATCTTTCATTCGCTTCTAATCTTCGTATCGGAATTTAACAAATCATATTAAAACGGATACCTACGTCATAATAAACTTAAACCAAAGTGCATTAGTTTGAGCTGTGCGATGGTCAATCAGTGCATCAGTCAGTAACACCTAGCTAATAAATAAATTCGTTATATCGTATCTGTTTTTTATTTTAATCTTTGACAAGAACTTGATGCGGCTATTCGCGGAGATAGCGGCAACTGGCGACGCGTGCTTCAATATATACAACTATAGGTACTAACTATAATATTACTACTATAGCCACTATAATGCCCGTCGGTTTCAAAAACACAAGTAAGTAATACGAGTAATACAGTTTTGTTAGTTCGTAATTTTTGTTAGACAGAAAATGGTGTTAGGTAGATAGAGTTTTCAAAAGTATTTTTTTATTTTATTCGACTAGCATTTTAACATGCAGTGCTGTGGCATCCGGCAGAGTAGAAAAGTAGCAACTTTAATAATAATAAAGACTTTATTGCACATGATAGAAAAAACAAGAAAACATACAATAGGCGGCCTTATTGCTACATAGCAATTTCTTCCAGGCAACCTTGGGCGAAATAAAATAAGATAAATAGGATAAAAGGGGAATAGGTGCACTTTAGAGGACAGAATATGAATATACAAAAATACTAAAGGATAAATACATAATACCATGGTATAGGAGATAAATATAAACAAGAAATATTAGTCGCGGGAAGAAGAGAGAAAATGACTCCTAACTTGTTCTCTTAATGACCTAAACTTTACACTTAGTTGTGCCTAATGGCGACTAATGACTTGGATAGTACATCTAACGCCTCCGTGGACCAGAAAGTCGACCGTCTTGTGGTTCGCCCACCTAAGTAAGACGCAGGGGTTCCGGGTTCGATTCTTAGGAGGGGAGTACATTTGTACTCGGTTTGGTTGGTGGTAGGGCTTATTTCAAGTCCGCCTGGCTAGCTACCATTATCTTACCTAAGTCTGACGCCATAACAACAATTTGATATTGTTGAGTTCCGGCATTTCGAGGTAAGATAGCTAGTTCCTCAGTGATGAAGATTCCGGGTGAAGTGCGCTTCGGCCTTATCGTCACTTAACATCAGGTGAGGTGAAGGCCAAGCACTTTCCCGTTGTGCTTTAAAAAAATGGGTAGCTGCGTTTGCGATGAGAATGGTTAAACATGGTCAAACACACTACGATCTGCAATCCACCTCCAAGCTTAAAGATTATGGCTATATCCTCCCATGGGAGAGGCCTATAAACAACATGCAGTGGACTAAATTATTATCGTTTTTTTTATAAAGTTGAGATTTTCAATCATTGCGATTCTCTAAATAAATTTTACTGTCCTCTTCGATTAATCGAGTTAGGACAGGCTTGAGCCGCTTTTAATTTACATTAATAAGTACATATGACATAGCGCTGCCGCAGCGACTAATTCGGTGCTGTTAAGTTAGGGTTTCCTAGGATGGCGGTGCCGTCATATTACGGCCGTAATTTAGCGGCGTAGAACGTTGTCTATGTAAACAATACTAAATTACGGCCGTAATATGACGGCACCGCCATCCTAGGAAACCCTAGCTTTACTTTAGTAAGAGGAGCTCGATGGCGTAGTGGTTCAGCGCTTGGCCCAGCGATTGCGGAGGTTAAGCAACTTTCGCAAGGGTCGGTCATGGGATGGGTGACCAAAAATTTATTATCTCGAGCTTCTCCGTGCTTCGGAAGGCACGTTAAGCCGTTGGTCCCGGGTGCATTTGCAGTCATTAACACCCACCAATCCGCATTCGGTCCGCGTGGTGGGTATAGCCCATTCCCTTATCCAGCCATAAGGAAGGCCTGTATCCCAGCAGAGGGACTCAAATATAGCCGATGGTCAACTTTAGTGAATAACAAGTTTTTACTACCAAAGTACCAATTCAATGAAGCGTTCTTCGTCGAAGTTCACAAAGCCAGCTAACAGTCAAAAGCAAGTGTCATCGCTTTCTCCGACGAAAATCGCTGATTATCATGATATATGTCGACGAACATGGCGACATGGTGGGTTCTATATGGCTTTCACTTTCGATACAGTTCTAGCAAACTATGTAGAGATTTATGGTGAATGAACTTTAACAAATTAAAAAAATCGTTAAAAAAATTAACTACCTTATTCAACAGCAAGGTGAAACGAATACGCGCACCTACGATAAAGTGGCATGAACATGGATTCTCCCTTATTCTTAAACTTTGACTAAAATAAAACTTAATTTAACACAATTAACATTTCTTCAGCATCTATACAACGTGTTACAAAATAACCCCTAATGCCAAATATAGTAGATAGGGACCATCAAACTGAACAACTTTTACTATGGGACCAACTCTGAAATCACAAAAAAAATCAGCTGTTTCATACAAAAAATAATAAAGAAAATATCATAAGGTGTGACACAGCAACTTTTTTCGCAATTTCAGAGTAGGTCCCATAGTAAAAGTTGTTCAGTTTGATGGTCCCTATCTACCATATTCAGTATTAGGGGTTATTTTGTAATACGTTGTATAAAACAGTCAGCAACAAGTCAAAGTCATATATAAGGTTTACTTCAAAAAATATAATACTTCATTTTTGAATGTATGTATGTTATGTTTCAATGTATTATTTGAATAATGTCTAATTATATACTCTCTAATTTATTGTTATTCATATCCTTGTTGTTAACTTTCAGTGTTAATCCCAAGACAGTTAAATTTTCACTTTCCTTTAGAGGAAGCGTAAAATTTTAACTGTTACTTTTACTAAGTTGAAAATTTACATAGGTAGAACTTAATTTAAGCATTTTCCAAATTTCTGGTTGTTGTTTAGTGTGTTTTCAGTACTTACAGACAAATTTTTTTGTAGGTAAACAGACAAAAATAAAAAAAATGATTTGATGATCACGAACTTCATTTTTAAGTTCAAATCCTTTTAAAAGCATCAGTTTTTTTACACAGAGGCCTAGCATTTAATCACTTTTTGGACTGAATTATTTTTATAACTAACTACATTTTAGCTCTAAATTTCGTTACAATTTGAATTATTGACCGTCTGAAACTCAGTAGACTATACTCGTACCAAATAGTTGCATATAGTACGTTTCTCGCATCATACGGCGCTTGCGGTCGCGTGTGCACTACTCCGAGCACAGTTGACCACAGTCCGGCGCGTCCACTGCACGCATCACGCCTCATTCTCACGACACCTTGGCCTACGAGAAACAATTAAAAAATAAAAAGTCACCATTACAACCGCCCGCCAAACTATCCCGGTAACGCACGCGATTCAAATTTAGAACTCGATTAGTGATGTGCAACAGTGATTGAATAGAATCGAAATGACTTGAACCGTACGTTTTTTTTAAAGACAACCAGTTTATTGTTTACTTAATTTACAGCTTTGTCAATATTCGGATTTCGCTTTGCACAGGACCAATTACGGATTATATTATGGTGAGTGAAATTTTTATTAACTTTTTAATTTAGTGTTCGCTGCTTATTAACATTTTACATGGATGAAATATTAGGTACAGACTTTTAGCACTTAGGTGTTAACTTTAATTGCGGATGTATTTTTTTATTGTTTAAATATTATACACACGTGTGTTTTTATGATTGCGTAGTTTTAAGTAAAACCTCTAAAACGTCATTATTAGTATACCTAAATTCAATTATTTTTTGAATCGGAACAAGATTCACCCCCATTTTTAATACCGAGTCCCCCAGTTTTATAGCCAACGTCGAAACGAAGTTAAATGCTTACTTGTAAATGAATTAAGAGATCATAAAAGTGGAACATTATTAAAGTACTGTAAAATGAATTTAATAAGCATTTTATCTTTCGTATATGACCACTGCAATCGCCGTTATAAAAAATATCAAAACCGAAGTCGTTTTATTTCAGGAATTTCATTCGTTTTGCATAAGAGTTCCGTTGGTGCTCTATATGTATATTTTTTAAAGATTTTATTAGTGACTTCATTTATTTTACCAAAATGATAAGAACATTGGGTTAGTTAATAATCATTCTATGACGTCTACCCCACGCATACTGTTTATTTAACTCACCACAAAATATGCTACATGTATGTATGTACTCAACCTATGAAAAACTCAGCAAATACAGGGTGATTTTTTGAACACTGCACAAATCTAGTGTGGCTTAGACCGTCAAACTGAACAACTTTGTCTATGGGACCAATTTAATCAGAGCAAAAAAATAATCAGCTGTTATAGAGAAAATGTCAATATCTACTCGGCCAAAATGTATGGAACAGCTGATTATTTTTTTGCTCTGATTAAGTTGGTCTCATAGACAAAGTTGTTTAGTTTGACGGTCTAAGCCACACCACAAAATTTGTGCAGTGTTCAAAAAATCACCCTGTATAAAATACACAAAAATTTTCGAACCTATTAAGCTTTTGCCACAGCAAGAATGTGGCGCTGATTATCACGTAGAGCCATTACAGTTCTTAAATCAAGAGTTCCATTTCAGAATAGCACGGCAACTCCCCATGCGTGTGACATTTTTTTTTAATTTGACATTTTCATATCAATCATAAAATATTATAGGTAACTATTGAAAAGATATAAATCTAACGAGTTTTCAACAAAATTCATTAGTGACAAAATTGGCGGTTGTAAACTTCCTTCCAATAACTTTCCCTTTAGAAGATGTTCCCGGGCAGTACGTTTATAAAATCACTACATAGTAAATATAAAACAAAGTCGCTTCCCGCTGTCTGTCCCTTTGTATGCTTAGATCTTTAAAACTACACAATGGATTTTGATGCGGTTTTTTTAAACAGATAGAGTGATCCAAGACGAAGGTTTATAGGTAAATATAAAAAAGCAAGGAACCGAAGCGAAGCAAGGGCGGCACTAGTTACAAAATATGATCTAAAGTAGTAAAAGCATTAGCTCTTTGTTAAAGTTCCTTAGTTTTGATAAAAAAGTGAAATACATAATCTTACGTAACACATAATTATTGCAAACGACATAAAAATATGAATTTCATTACATTCCACGCAGCGTGAGGCCTAAAATATGTTAAAAAGGCAAACTCTATTAAAAGAAAGCTTTGTAAAACGAACGAAATGAATGAATGAATGAATGAATGAAAGATTTAATTAAGTCAACAGGTGACGGAATGGCAAACTCTTATCTTTTGCAATAAGGAAAATTGCCAAAATATTTGCCAGTTTAACTGATAGAGACATTTAAAACCTATAAATTAACTAATTAGTTAAATAGCGGTTAAATTGTCGTTTATATATTGAACCACTTAGCGGAACAACGTCAAAGCTGCTTTTTATTTTATTAACATTTCTATGTCTTTACACTCGTAAAAATTAGTAAGACTAAGATGTAAGATTCCCCGTAAACACAGTTTTTTAAGTAAATCAAGTAGACAATTACAACGGTAAGCTAGTGTGTGAAAACTGTTCATTAAAATCCAGTTGGTTCGTTTTGCAGACAATTTTTATCTGAGCATGTTGTATAGGTAGAGCATACAGTAGAGTAGCATGGTATAGTACTATCTTAACTATACTAATGTAGACAGCATTGGTAGAGTATAGTACTGAAATATGGAATAGTAGAGTAGCTGGCACCGTGAGCAATCTACTCTATCACTCTACCACTTTTCATCCCCTCATTCCGGCGTCCACTCTACTCTACCGTACAAGTGTACGGTACCACTACCCCTCGACCGATGTATCTTGGATAAGGAGGAAGGGCGATTACCCACCACGCGGGCCGAATGCGGATTGGTGGGTGTTAACGGCTGAAAATGCACCCGGGACCAACGGTTTTACGTGTCTTCCGAAACACGGAGGAGCTCAAGATAATACATTTTTGGTCACCCATCCCATGACTGACCCTTGCGAAAGTTGCTTAACCTCCACAATCACTGGGCCAGGCGCTAAACCACTGCGCCATCGAGCTCCTCAAGAATTATTAGTTGTGCAGTGTTAATCAAGACAAGTGCTGATCATAACTATGACGTACCTACCTATGTAACTTAGGTATGTCAGAGTTGTAGTACGTATTTTTCGTGTTTTGTTAACCGACTTCATCAAAAGGAGGAGGTTCTCAATTCGATTGTATGTTTTTTTTTTTTTTTTTTTTTTTTTTTTATCGTTGTTCGCGCGTATCTTCGACATTTATGGACCGATTTCGATAATTTTTTTTTGTTCGATTGAGTTTTCTTGAGAGATGGTCCCATTTAATTTTTTTTCAAATCGGTTCAGTAGTTTACAAGTAATCCTGAAAATACTATGATATTAAATCAACTAACTTGACAACTTTGTTATTTATGAACCGAATTAGATGATTTTTTTTGTTGGGGAAGGGATACCGTTGTGTAGTCTTTTTAACCGACTTCAAAAAAAGGAGGTAAGTTTCAGTTTGTATGTATGTATGTTTCTCCGCGATTATCTCACGTTTGGCTGAGCCGATTTTTCTACATAATATACCTACACTACCTAATGCAGAAGGTACTTACACTAAAAATAAAAAAATAAAAAAATTGTTTAAAAAACAAAAAACCGACTTCAAAAAACCTGCTTCTAAAAAAAGGAAGAAATAATATACAAATCATTAGATACGCATTATCATTGTTATAATAAAACACGTCAATTGAAGTCGGGTGGGGCTTTTAGAATAAAAAAGGAAGATGTTCTCCAGCCCCACCCGACTTTAATAGACGTGTTTTATTATAACAATGATAATGCGTATCTAATGATTTGTATATTATTTCTTCCTTTTTTTAGAAGCAGGTTTTTTGAAGTCGGTTTTTTGTTTTTTGTTGACCAAATTATTTAACGAACACCTTGAGGTGTTTTCTTTGAAGAAATCTGCCTCGCCCATGATGTATACACAGTATAGTATAGTGTTCACAGAAAAAAATGAATAAATTAAATAGATATACTTATACATAAAATATAAACACATATTTACGATATTATATTCAATTGGACAATATTGTTGAAAAAAATCATAAATACTAAGATTGGTTATTGGTATAAGGAAAATACAATTTTTATTATTCGTAAGTACACTACGATAACATAGAAACGGATGAATATTTTATAAAGTAAGTGTCAATAAAATTTGAAGACACGCCAAAATCTCACTTCAAAGGCAATAAAATTTTATGTTAGCATAATGCATCAATTTTTTATAGTTTTATTTGGCGTTAATATAAGAAATCTGCATAAGCAACTAATTAGAATCTTGTTTATTTGCTAAAATTAAGTTGTTTATCTCATTGATGCATAGCAAATCAATACAGCTATAGATTATGCATTTCGATAATATTTAAGAATTAAGTCGATGCTAAAATATGCATGCATAGAAAGTATTAAATGTTTGACATATGCATTTGATGGAACATATTTGTCAATTTTGTTAATTTATATAACTATCATGAAAACTATGAATGTCACTAAATCAAACAAATTGCATTTTAAAATAACTTAGAATGGATGGTATTTATTTTATCTACATATCGCTAATAAATAACAGAAAGATTAACATAAACAAGTATCTTACATTTATTTATTTACATGTAAACACAATAGGTAAGGTAGGTATTTCAAAACACCAACAAGAAATAAAGTCAATGAAAATTTTAATAAAATATTTGAATACAAATATATTTTTATATTACCAAAGAAAGTACACACGGTGCTATTCAATATATTAAATAATCCACTATAATAATGCATAATGGTATACGTACCTATAATAGGCACACGAAATGTCAACAATAACATCTCGACCCCAACAAACCTTTTGTTTTGCGTCCGGAGAACAATAGAAAATCTAATTTTCCGATCAAAAATGTCACGAAGCCGATAAAAATATTGTATACTAAAAAGCTGGCCCGGAAATAGGTGGACAATTTACAGAGTGACGAAATCCCTCTAGTTAGTTTGCCATATTATCATTTTTAACAGATCCGGTCACCTCGCGGATTTTCAGTGGTGGGGGTGGGAGTGATTGAGCAACAAAGGGGCTGAGAAGCGATTGAAGGCATACAATTTACAGAGCTCTGGATTTGGTGTGGTATAGCAAGCCAATTGTGTTATGCAGCAATGTGTCACATCCATCTCTCAAATGAAAGCGATTGCGATAGATGTTTAAATTAGACAATTAGCCCCTGGTCTTAGTCCACTGTCTACATTTATGTAGACACATTTTTATCGGCTTCGTTATTGCTATGCTTACTGGAATGAAGATCGGGATCTTAAATTGACGTAAGGATCTGGATGTTAACTATCTAGATTATAGACATAGGTACATACTTAACTTACTTTTTCAAGAAAACTTATCAAAAATTAAACCATATGTTTTCGGACTAATTTAAGATCTAAGCGCATGCGGCCCAAGATTTTGCTCGTAAATTAATTTATGTATGAATGTTGATGGTCCGTCTTGCTCGCAAGACGCAAGAGCGTGCAATTCCGAAAGTTACCCGCTCACCGAGAGAGAAATGCGCGTACCTACATAATTGTTTTTATTATGACGACTTGCGGCTATCAAGTTTGCCCGATAACATCGAAAATGAACAGGAAACTCGGCTGATGTAAGTATTTAACCATAGGGTCGTCATACTCGTATTTACAAATAATTTCGTAGTATCCCACTTTCGAGCAACTGGGCGAATAGCAACTGGGCGAATAGCAACTGGGCGAATAGCAGCTGAAATATTCTAAAACTTTTAATAAACGTTGTATTGAAACCAATACAACAATTTACGAAAATATTAAAAGTTGTTCGCTGATTTGCTCTGACTAATCTAAGATAATTCCCTTGCGCTAAATATTTTCCAAGTTATATCAATATACATACTACACAGCTACGATAATCGAGATCGCGAGGATATCGTATTTACAGTGTACAGTCACGTCTATAAAATATATGTATACAGTAGAACTTTGTCACTCTAAAGTTATTACTTTTTTGAACAGAAATTAATGACATAATGACAACTGCAACAAAGTGTCAAACTTTTAAACTGTATACATAATTTAGACATGACTGTACCGCGACCGGTCAGTGAAACCACTATAAGCTTTCTTGTTATAACTCTTGTAAACAGAGTGCGGATTTCATTTATCCTGTTTTTTGGTCCAAGAAATGTTATTCTTGTTTTATTAGTTAATTTATTTGAATTTCAGGGTCACCTGTCCAATTAAAAGAGAATTAATCACTTTTCTGCTGTTTCTGGTGATAAGATGATAAAATGGAAGTGCACTTCTAACGGAATCTTCAGTAAAAATAGTTCGTTCAGTAAAACTAAACTAAGATTACCTACAAAATTAATTTTCGCAAGTTTAAGTTACTACGACAGTGCGTGTGTCACGACTTATTATTTTAAATTTTTATGTCTTCGAAACAAAGATTAAGAAGGTTGTGGAAATTACTTACTGGTTCTAAAATAAACCACACAGAATCTATGCAGTGTTGTGTTGCCAACAAGATATTTTGAATTCCGCTAAGCAAGTTGGTTCCGTCAAAATGCCGTCTTGCGTCTATACTTTTCCGTCAATTAAATTCTTCAATTAGAATACCGATAACTTCGGGTAAATCGAATGAGTAGCATGTTTAGCCATTTTTTTTAGGCTGAAATGTATTTATTTATGGTATTGACCATATTTTCTGCACTTTTTTCTTTTATTATGATTTCACCCTGAACGTTACACAAATCAAAGTCAAAAATAAAAAAAAATAGTCAAAACTATTCCCGTCAATAAGTCCGTCAGCCGTCAAAATATATTTTCTCCTGTTAGCGCCTGGCCCTAATCTGTTAAATCTGACGGGAAACCCCTTAAGTTAACACTGAATGGTTAAGTTGGTTTAAGTTGACACGATTAATTTTAGAACCCTTATAGTTTTAAGTGGTCTTAAGACTACTTAAATAGCCGTCCCAAATTTCAAACGTCTTGAATATGCTTTAGTGAAACAATTTATAACAAGAAAATACATTTTTAACTTTAAAAGTCATTAAACTCATCTCATCGTCAAAAGCTTTCATAGACAGAATACGAGTCATCACTAACATGACGATACAACTTCTCTTAAAGTTCTCATCTAGCAGACAATTCGCAACTTTAAAAATAAGCCCATAAGGTCAATTATTGATAGGAAAATTTGAAATCACGCCCCGGTTTATATCCAACACTTTCAAGTATAGCCAGCACAGCAGCTTCAGAAATAGCTGACACCTTTAGTACTATGTCACATTAACTATTGCGCATTTTCACTAAGTTCAGTAAGTATTCTTTTGAATTCAAATGACATAGTAGGTACTAAAATATTCAGCTTTTTTGAGACCGATTCTACTGACAAATTTTTATTTTGTACGTTGTGTATTTATTAAAAGATTCTGGAAAAAAAAACAAAATAACGAATAATATAGACCCATTTCTAAAACTTAATAATAAAATGTGAATAAGTAGAGTAACTTAGTCACTATGTATTCTTCATTAATCACTATGTTCTTTGAGTTACTGAAAAAAGTTTTTTAACTAAAAAATTATGAAAAAAAATCAAAATAACGAATACTATCTGCAAATAAAATGCCTACAGTTACCTAGACAGACACTTTGTACTCCTAAATATTCTTTGACTTTAGGAGTACCGTATACGTTACGTAGTGTCTAACTGAATGAACGTAAGATTTTCAACTTTGTTAGTGTTTTCACAAAGCGAGTGCAATTTTAATATTCGAGTACAGTGATTTGTTCTTGCAGTAAATTATACGGATTTTATGTACAGACAGAAGCTAATAAAATAATCTAAATCTCAAGTTTATTCAAATGATTTTAAACTTTACCACAGTGAATGTTAGGTTCAAATTGACGAATTTTGTGGTAAAATGAAGTACTGCTGTGTGTATGTCAGTTGATTATTGTGGAGATAATACGCAACGTGTTATTATTATTACAAATAGGTGTGTTTGTATAGATCCCGTTTTAATTTGGGAAGTACGAAAGTTGATTAACATATCCATTTGAGGTTGATCTACTTGAGCATTTGTATTATTTGAGGTATTGATTTTAATGTATTCACATTGATGCAGAAATTGGCTCTACTTTTAATATATTCACTTAAAAAAATAGGAATATTAGGATTGTGAAATACCAATATCATCGAACAATTTTTTCATTATTATTATTATTATTATTTTTAATTGACAGACAAGCAGTTGAGACAACTGATAAGAGCCTGTATCCAGTTATATCATGAGTCGAGTTTATCTATCATTGGTTTTTAAATATTTGTCCAATCTATTCTTAAACTGATTCGTATTCTGTGCAGATATCACTTCTTCTGGCAACTTGTTCCAAGCTTCAACTACTCTATTATTAAAGAAATGTTTATGTGGATTGTTTCCTGATAGTGCCTTTGATAATTTGAGATGATGGCCTCGTAGGTGTATGTTTCGTGAGTACTGGAATAGTTGTTTATCAAAATTCTCTATGTCATAGTGTCCATGCAAGATTTTATATGTTTCTATTAAGTTCCCACGTTCCCTGCGTTCCTTTAAAGTTGTGAGTTTCAGTGATTCCAGTCTTTCCTCATATGGTTTATTCTTCAAGGCTTTCGGGACTTTTGAGAACCTACGTTGAACTTTTTCTAGTAATTGAATATCTTTCTTGAAGTATGGACTCCAGATTTGAAAAGCATTTTCTAAAATCGGCCTTACATAGGTTTTGTATATTTTCAGCATCATTTCAGGTGTTAAGTACGCGAAAGCTTTTCGGATGAGGTAAATGAAACTGTTAGCTTTCTTGGTCACAGTGGTGATATGATGTTCCCATTTTAGATCGTTAGCAACATGTACTCCTAAGTCTACCTGTACCTCTACTGGTCGTAGCGGAACACCATTGATTTCATAAGGGTTGTGGGGATTACGATTTCCAATGTGGAGAACTGTGCATTTGTCTATGTTGAGGTTAATAAGCCATTCCTTTGACCAATTTGCCAATCGAGTCAAATCATTTTGAAGTCGTTCCGAGTTTACAAGAGGATTTGCAAATATTTTTGTATCATCAGCAAACATGCTTACTTTGCAATTCAAATTTTTAGGTAAGTCGAAAGTAAAAATGATGTACAGCACTGGCCCAAGTACGGACCCCTGGGGCACACCACTTTGAATATCTCTTTCGTCTGAGAGTGTTTCGCCAATTCTTACTCGGAATGTTCTTTGTCTCAGAAAAGCTTCTATCCAATTTAATAATTTACCCCGAATGCCAACAAATTCCAGCTTTTTCAAGAGTCTGCCGATTGGTACTTTGTCGAAAGCTTTTTAATAATCGAGATATATTACATCAACTGGTTCCCGAACGTTTTGGCTATTGACCCAAGATGATAAGCAAGACAACAGATTGGATACTGTGGATCGACGTGGGCAGAAGCCATGTTTTATTAGGTAACTTTATTAGGGTAATTTTATTAGGTAACTTTTCGTGTAAGAAGTTATTAACTCTAAAATGTAGAGCTTTCTTGATTAGGGACCACTGTACAACTCTTACTATGAGACCAACAATGAATTCGCAAAAAAACACCTTAATCATTTTGATATTTTCGTTATAAATTGTTGTATGAAACAGCTGATTTCAGAGTTGGTCCCATAGTAAAAGTTGTTCGGTTTGATGGTCTCATATCTACCATTTTGGGGATATTGTAACACGTTATTATATTCTATAAATGTGAAGTCTTTGATAAAGGTAAGTTGTTTATGTTTAGCTTATCAAAAGAATATTTTGATACATTTTAAAGGTAAATTTTCTGATACTCAGTCCTTGATTTTCTGCGGCTTTCTTCAGTTAGATTTAAGTACTTATTTTAAGAAATATTATGATAATAATGTGTTTTACCACTTTTATGAAATGAGTCAGAAAAGTTGTATATTCAGAGTGTTACGAGATGCCAGCTAGATACGCAACATTTATAATTAACCGCACTCATTTATATAATAAGTAAGTAATATTATTTTTGGCATAAGCGAGTTTTTATCGTATAATTGTTTCTAATTTCTCCGCGGATCTTGAAGCGTCGGACCGTGACTGTATCACATCTGTCTTTGTTAGACAGGTGGAGGGAAATAGATGACTTTTACTTATAGTGATACCAAATACTTATTATACTAGTAGAATACCTATTAAGTTTATGAGTGGTACTAAAATGAGCTCGTATGTCACTTTGCTGGTCTATCATTAGTCTTATGTTATTAGAATATTGGAGGTCGACCGTACTTTCACGTGTATTTTGTTCCAAAGAATTTTCATACGAACTTTCATGAGAGAAACCTACGTCCTTCGTTATGTGTCTTTTCTATCTCTACTTAAGGCGCTTATATAGTTCAACTAGCGCCGCCAATACATTTATTTTTATTACTCGTAAACCAAGTAAATATTTAAAAAAATATTGTTTCTAATATTTTTTAATATTCATATTTTTCATTTTTATACTAGTTTTAAAATGCATTTGAAATGAGCGACCGGTGGCCTCTTTTGGTTTAAATGGATTTTAAAACTTACAGAAAGAATGAAAACTGTTGAAGAGTTATTCAAAAAATATTTGAGACAATTTAAGAGGGCATAGTTGTTTCCTTTTTTTTAATATTAACCTGGCTTACGTATAATAAAAATAAATGAATTGGCGGCGCTAGTTGAGGGCTATAAGGGCCTTAAGTAGGTATAACAAAATTAATTGAAATTGGTATGGTGGTTCAGGCGTGAAAAGGCTTCGTGCTAGATTCTGAAACGACACGTTTGTGACAAAAGCAACAAGCGTCAATTTAGGACTTGACTACTAATAGTAAAATACTGGCCAAAATCATGGCCAGAATTAATTTTATATTACCACATTACTTAAGTAACCATAAAAACTGTTAACAATTAATAATGACTGTCGATATTTTTATTGTATCTCAGTTTTAATGACTCAGCTTCGGCCATAAACAATAAAAGCGTTAAGACACCATTTTGGCTCATGCGCACGCTTCGCCGCTGTCTTGACAGCAGTTTTGGCGGGAGCTCAATGATTTATGTTCTGTTGTTCCATTTTCAAGTTCAGGATGACGAAGCTTAAATTTTATTGTTATTTCTTTTGTGTTGACGTCAGCGAAAGTTGAGGTTGTAGGTCGAGTTAGCAGGAATTGTCGAAGAGAAAATGAGAGTGTATTTCGCTTGATATTAAAGATAATAAAGTCCAATGGTTATGTCAGGATGACTTTCTTCGAATATATTTATAGACGTATACTCTTCTAAGATACCCGTCGTTGTTTAGATCAGTTCTATTCTGCCAGATTCCTTTGTGAATTTAATTACAGTTATGGATTCAGACACGCGAACAGAACTTGAATCAATTTGGTACTTTCTTTTCCAATTATTTCTCTAATATTTTATTGGTGTAGGTACCTATTTCAAAAGTTTGGACTGTCACTACATTATAAATGTTTACATATGACGGAGTGGATCATTTAAAACGATGATTATTGGTTTAATGTTAGAATAAGTAAACTGATCTTGAACTAGTCATTAGAGAGGTCTGAGTGCAAAAACTAGTAACGGTAAGCACTCATTAGGTTTGTAAAAAGCATTTCTTCAGTTACGTCACATTCAATGGACTGGTTACCTGATCATGTATAGTGAGCTTTTTCCTTGTCCACTGTAGTGTAAGTTATTGTTTTATAGAACTTTTTTCATAATAACTACCAAAGGTTTAACAAATCCTCAGCTGTTAAAAGTCATTAAGACGTGTCAAATAAAAAAATGATACGATCAATTTTTTCTTATTTCAAATAAGATTTATTATTTCACGATTTTATTTTAAAGTGAAAGAAATCAATTCATGACATATGACATATAACTAGTGTTAGTAAATTCAATAGAATCCTTTGCATTGGAGACAAAAACCTATATACCTACTTGCATAATAATTGTTGTTGCTAAATTATCATCATCTGATAAGCTTACAAAATAATACTGAGAAGAGGTTCGACCTTTAAACAATTTTATTAATGAAAATATTATACCTACTTACTAAGTTATTTCCCCCTTGTGCGACTTCTAAATTGATCTTACCATTGATTGCATGAAAAAGTTCGCAATTTCCATTTGAAATTGGTCCATCGTAACGTAGAGGAATAAGTAACGCACTCGACTGAGCCGTGTCGTGTCCAGGCAACTTTCTAGAGCGGGAAAATTAATACTTTCCGCTAGATCTTGGCAGAATCGCGCCGAAGACGGATTACGAACCGACAGAGGTGGACTTAGGGGGTATAGATACGCTATAAGCCTATCATGATTCTGTTTATGATTGTGCTCATGTTACGGGAGCATCAAAGAAGGGGGCTTTTCTTCTTTTTGTTCAGATACTAAGAGCGTCGGCTGCATCAAGCGGGATCCCGCCGCGGGTACACGGAGTGGAAATATAGATTACTGGTTATCTGACGGACAGGATGCTTGCAGTGCATGAGTAAGCTCTAATCTATGTCGCCTCGCGCCGGGATCCCGCTAAACGCAGCAGACGCCGGAATAGTCAGAGAAATTGCACGTCAGAGAAATTGCACGTAATTACCCGATCTTGATTCCATGGTTGCTGCTTTTAATTCACTTGTATTACAACTCTTTGAACTCCATGCTCCTCTAAAATCCATCATTATAAAGGAGCAATCATATCCATGGATTACTGACACTGTCAAGCAAATGATGCTCACCAGGGACGTTGCACATGCTAAGTGGAAGAAAACCAAATGTGAATCTCATAAAGTATTTTATAAAGATATGAAAAATATTGTTATATCAGCACTGTTTCAGGAGAAAAGTTGTTATTTTCAGAACGACATAAATAAAAATATTAATAATCCAAAGACACTGTGGAAAAATCTTAAGAAGCATGTTGTAATAAAAAATAACAATGATTTATCTATACCGGGTCTTGATCCTGACACTATAAATGATCATTTTCTAAATGTCCCTGGCACTTCTTCCACTAGTATCTCTGAGTTGACATATTATGAGTATCACAGGCTTGGCACTTCAACATTTTCTCTTTCCCCGATTTCTGAAAAATCTGTTGCTGAGATTATTCATAGTCTTCACTCGGATGCAGTTGGCATTGAAGGTATCTCTTTGCATATGATTATTATGACTCTGCCGAACTCACTCGGTGCTATTACAGCTATAGTAAATAAATCTCTGACTGATTCTCAATTTTCTGACATATGGAAGACAGCCCTTATTAAGCCTATACCTAAAAAATCTAGCCCTGGCAGTGTCCATGATCTGCGACCAATTAGCATACTTCCTTGTCTCTCTAAGATTGTTGAAAAGGCAGTGAGCTTGCAAATGATCAAATACTTAGAATCTAATTCTTTGCTTCCTCAGTTACAGTCAGGCTTTCGGAAGAAACGCAGTACGTCTACAGCACTTCTCAATGTAGTTGATGATATACTTTCTGCACAGGATAGGGGAATGGGCACTATTCTCGTTCTCCTTGACTACTCACGGGCTTTTGATTGTTTAAATATCCCACTACTTCTTTCAAAACTTGCGTATTATGGTTTTGATGCTGCTGCAGTACGGTGGTTCCATAATTATCTTCTGAACCGCTCTCAGATCGTGGAGGTTAAAGGGAATGATGGTGGGGTCTCCTACTCTCAATGCAAGGCCCTGTCCAGAGGCGTCCCACAGGGTTCAATACTAGGTCCTCTTCTTTTCATTTTGTTCACTGCAGATATAACTGAAAGTGTAAAACATTGTCAGTACCATCTTTATGCTGATGATGTTCAGTTGTATCTCAGTTTCCATCCTAATGAGACATCTAGTGCAGTGGGGAGGATTAACGAGGATCTACTAAATTTGTCTAATTGGTCAAACAAAAATAGTCTGGTATTGAACCCAAACAAGACAAAATTTATGATCCTTGGTTCAGCTAAACAAGTTTCCTCTATCTCTGAGCGCCACCCACTAATCTGTATCGCTGACCAACCGGTTGAGATGGTACATGAAGCGAGAAATTTAGGAGTGATCTTCGAGTCGAACATGCGCTTTGAAAAGTACACTCTTGAAGTTGTCCGTAACTGTTTCTACCGACTCAAGGTCCTCTACAGGTATCGCCCTTTTCTCTCGGAGGATCTCAGGGTCAGATTATGCGAGTCCTTAGTACTATCAAAACTTAACTATGCTGATATAGTCTCTGGCCCCTGTCTACTATCAAGAACTAAGCAACTTCTACAACGTGTACAAAATGCGTGTGCACGTTTCTGTTTCTCTGTCCCTCCGAGAGCACATGTTACTCCTTTTCTCAACAACTCTCGTCTGCTCAAAATGAACTCTCGTAGAGAACTGCATTATGCCACCTTACTGTTTGATATTGTTCTTACTAAAACTCCTGAATATCTGTTTAGTAAACTCAAGTGGGCAAGGGATAACCATACTTACAAGACCAGAGCAGCTTCCTACATGATTCTGACGCCTGCACACAGAACTGCTGCCTTCCGTGGGTCTTTCAAATATTCGGCCTCGAAGTGCTGGAACAACTTGCCACCCCCTCTTCGCACACTGAAAACTCGTAAAGCTTTTAGTAAGGCATATAAGGAGTTCTTACTGAACACACAGCTACTTAATTAAAAATAGGTACAAACTTACTGGGCTGCGATACATGCTGTGCTTTGGGAGGCTTAGTCGTTTGATCACTTCGAGGTGCGAGATAAAGTTGTTACACTATTTTTATGTCCTGTCCTCATTTATTTTGTTTGTTTTGTTACAAGTACAAGTTTTTTGTACGTTTCTGTGTTCTTTTTGTTTTTTGCTTGCCACGTTGCATAAATATTGTTATCAATGGCGGCTGATGACGTGTCTACCACATGTCCACCCCACTACGTGTCCATTTATTTGTTTGCTGTTTTTAAAATTAAAATGTGTGGAGGTAAAATTAAATTATTCTTGCAGAATAAACGGCTAGTCTGACCACACCACAGATTACAAATTTGTAGCAAGAGTGTATGTGTCACTGTCAAGTGTATGTGTCAATCAAAGTTTGCGTTTGTGTCCCTTTGTACTATATCTATGGTTTGTGTGCGCTTGACCACAGACTTCTTATTTTTGTTTTGGCAATCTACTTTCCTGAAATGTGTTTATTTATATTATTATTTTTTAAACTTTATATGTGTTTTCGGTCCTGATGTCATTACTGTGCTCGGCAGAATATCAGTGCAGCTGGCCTTGCCTGCTGCTTATACTGAGCCGAGTACAGTTTTGACTTCATGCGACGATGCGCAATGTTATTGTAATTAGCCTTAGATTTGTTTTAGTTTTTGTATTGTCTTTGTAATGTTGTGTATCGTTGTGTGGTGTTCAAAATAAATGTATTTTCTTTCTTTTCTTTCTTTCTGTAAGTAGATTATAATTATTATAATCATATTTTATAAATTTCTCTGATTTTAAGACCTGTAACTGAAATACTTCAAGGATGAAAATCAGAAATGTCGTTGGTATCATCAAATTATGGATATAAGCCTTGTGTAAACGATTAAACGCAAAAACTGTTTCGCGTTTAATCGTTTACACAAGCAGTATCAATCTCCTGAATTATTTGGCACTTGTTTTAATAATGAGCAACATCAACAGCAATAATATTTAATTGTCGCAGGTGTCGTTATACACATAAAAATATGAGTAAAAGTTCAGACGTGCCCCTGCGTGCCCTTACAGCCGGCCCTGGTACCAGATCTGGCATCAATATTATAAGCTATATATTTCCTACTAACGTAATGGTAGGAAACTGATGTATTATTGGTAGTTTCTCGGTGTAACGTCAGCTGATGTGTCTGGCAATAATGTGTACAATCGCTAGTAATATATAGTCAATGTGTACAATAGACATTCTTGCAATCGGCTGCCGTTTCTTAGTAATGTGTGTCAATGTGACGAGTAATAATTGTTTTGCTTTTGTATTTTATTAGCGCTACAAGCCAAGATTTCATCTTTATTACATTAATTAACTACCTAGCTTTTCATACACGTTTTTTAATGAAATAAGTACTTTATTTATGATACTTATTAATACTTTAAATACTAAACTACATATAATTTATAAACAAAGTTACGGAATATTTTATGGTCTGCATTTTAAGTAATGTAAAATTTTACATCTCCATTGTGTACAATGTAGTGTTTCATTTCTTAATTAATGTCCTATGACGTTTTATGTGCTTGTAATAGGTACTACGTATTTTCTGTGCTATTTAATTTATTTAATAAAATTTAGATACAAAGCTAGGTCTTCGATTTCTAAAGCCTTATCTATGTGTCCAGTTCCTTATTTTGATTAAATTTTGTTATCAACGTCGTTGTTACTTTTTGTAAGTAACAATTTACTTATTGGTTTCAGTAAGTTCAAAATTTCAGGTTCTTATTGCGTCTGAAATTCGAAGCTAAGACGAAGTTTAAGAATGCAAAACTTTATGAACGTTCATTTCCGTTTACATTAAAGTTGAAGTATGCATAATAGTTAATACGTGCCATAGCATCGGTACGTACGGTGTAAGGCATAATACAAACAATTAACTATACCGTTAACTTGAGCATACTAGTTAAATAATACAAGCGGAACACTTAGCATTCTAATGAGCTTCGAACTTGTCTTTTAAAATGAAGAGGTTTAAAAGTAAATACTTATGAGTAATTTATTATTTATAGATGAAAAATACTATTTTACAGTAGTTATTTAGCCAAATTACTAGCTCGGCAGTTTTTGAACAAAACTTATGTGGAGATTATTAATATCGACTGTAAAGGATTTATGCTTAGGGGTCCAAGAGCAACAACGATTATACGTGAACACCCAAGGGGGTTCAAGTGTAATAGTGAGTTTCTATGGACACCCCTGCCTCCTATTGTTGTGATGGAATATGACCTCACTTTAAATGTGGAGCTCATTTTTCAATGTTGACGACTCTGTATGAAATATACAGGGAGAAAAAAGCAGCCCTTGACGAGTTTCTTGCCGGTTCTTCTCGTTACAAGGTCTCCCGCTCAAGGTTTGCGAACCGATGGCGTAGCTTCTTTGACATTCACAAGTGCTTGTAACAGCCTAGACTAAATATATTTTTTTTTGATTTTTTGATATATTTTTTTTTATTAGGGAACATGCATCATTTTTTTTGTATCAAAATCAGGTATCAAAAATTGGTAGCAATTTCTCAGTTCATTGTCTTTGTGACATTGCATGTTTTTCCCCTATGCCCTTCATTTCATATGATTACTAGCAGATGGCCTTGCGTAATGGCTCTATGTCCTCTCCTAGAATTTTCCTATTATTCGTTTTTACCGTTAAAAATGTAATGATTTCAATAAAATAATTAATTAAATCATCTGAAACTAATATTTTTGATAGTAGATATCTTATTGCCTATTTCTTTTTTGGTTTTTCTGTGTAGTGAACAGTAGCCAGCAAACATCTTAAAATCGGGAGGATTGCGCAGAACGCGTATTTTGGGTATTCGTAGCGGTGAGGGGCGCGGGCGGCGGGAGGGGGGCGCGCGCTATTGGTCGCTCGCAAGTGCACATGCGCGAAGAGCATCAAGATGTTTGCCGGAATAGACTGTATATAGTTATAATTTGTAAATAAGTTTTTTTTTCATTTCTAGTCGCACTCAAGACCCACCAAAAGATGTGTCTAACGGCGACAAACCTGTGGTAATCATCTGGTTGACATCAGTTTTTATGCCTATGAATGAATACCTACATAATTGAGGTAATCACGATCTTGCGTGCTGCCTTAAATTGCGTTGAAATGCCGTTTATTGCTGTTGATGTGCACAGAGGTGCACTTGTGGTCATAACGCCAGCAATCTTACTTCTAAGCAACTAAGGGTTGCCAGTTTTTTTTTTAGGATTTTTTTTCCATTGGCGGCGCTAGTGTAGTGCAGTAAAGGGTTCATACATTTTTTTTCGTAACTTCGATAAATCTCAGCACTGATAGCACAAATGCTAATTGTAAATAAAATTGAGTAGTTAAATTTTTTATTTAAGTTTATGTAGTTTTTCAAGCATACTTATAGTTAAGTAAGTGGGCGAAAGAGTACGTAACTAAACTTATTATAGATAAGTACACATATTATTATTAACTTAGGGTTACCTACTCGACAATGTTAATTGATTAAGAATTAAAAAACAAATAGGTACTACCTATTATATTAAATATTGTTCCAAGTTTCGTTATTCAACTTTAGATGCCTTTCTTAGGAAGTTAACTTTCTCCATAGTCTTCCTGTAATTTGAAAACAGGTATATACGTTCATTTTAGATAGTGTAGTTAAGTTACCAGCCCTAACTAAGTAGCGCGAGCCAAGCAAACAGCGCCGAGAAACCGGAGAGAGTCAACATCGGTCATGCACAGGTGGTCTTCTACAAAAGTGACCTTTATTGACTGCGCCATAAGGACCACTGGAAAGTACCGAGTACACTGACATCTGTCAAGACCATCTTGTAACGAGCGTCTGTCATGAAAAGCTTTTTTTTGGTAAACTGGAAAACATTTATTATTACTCTGGATTTTGGATTTGGGTAGTTTAGAGTTGGTTTTGCGCATAATAGTAGAAGAAAGCTAAACAATATAATTTCGATGATACAATTGATCGAACACAGATGATGATTATGATGACAGTGACGTATTTTATACATAGGCTTCAGTTCCACTTGGCTGATAATTTCATACAAATTCTGTACCATTTTTATATTAACCAGAAGCTGTAAAACAAAAAGCCGACTTCAAAAAACCTACCTCTAAAAAGCAAGAAATAATATTCGTAATAATAAAAATACGTCTATTGAAGTCGGGTGGGGCTGGAGCCGCTGGAGTACAAATTCTTTTTTTTATTCTAAAAGCCCCACCCGACTTCAATAGACGTATTTTTATTATTACGAATATTATTTCTTGCTTTTTAGAGGTAGGTTTTTTGTTTTTTTTAAACAATTTTAATTTTTTTTTTTTAGTGTAGGTACCTTGTAGGTAAGGTATATTATATATGTAGAATTTTTTTTTTATTTTTTTTAGTGTTTACCTTCTGTATTAGGTAGTGTAGGTAAGAAATCGACTCAGCCAAACGTAAGATAATCGCGGAGAAACATACTGAAATACGGGTCAAACTGAGAACCTCCTTTTTTAAGTCGGTTAAAAAACTACACTTAAGATATCCCTCTTCCAACAAAAAAAATATTATGATATTCAGTTCATAAACAAAGAAGTAATACGACCAATCATCGAGGTAATTCACACAAAATCATACTATTTTCGTGCTTTTTTCAAAATTACTTGAAAAGTACTGAACCGATTTCCAAATTTTAAAAAATGGGACCAACTTGGGAGTGTACCTAATGTAATAACGTTTGAATCATTTCAATCGGTCCAGCCGTCTTCGAGTAATCGGTGGACATACACAAAAAAAAAAACAAATATACAGACGAACATAGAACCTCCTTCTTTTTTGAAAGTCGGTTAAAAACTGGCATATGACGGACAATGCCCGTTGTCCCCTGCCGTTTGTCCACCACTGGTGGATATTGGGAAATAAAGTATGGACGGTCTATTCTTGCTGTCCACCACTGGGGCACAATATAGAGAGAGTACAGTAGTTGAGCTTAGCACTCGCGCGCTCGAGCAACACACACATAGACATCTCTCACCGACACTGTATAACCGGAATCTCAAACCAATCTCAAAACAGTTCGAGTACGTGACGCAGCGGCGAGAGCAGTCTTTGTGTGTGTGCGATGCTCGAGCGCTCGTAGTACTAAGCTAAACTTCTGTTAGTCTCTCTGTTTTGTGACGGGGGGGGAAGAAATGTCTAGAGAAAAGCTTTTTTCCCCCCTATATCCTCCAGTGTGTGACAAAGGTGGTGGACAACGGGAATAGGCCCATATGACGCGCTAAACGATCTGCTATACTTGACTTTCTTTATAGTATGTAATCTCAATTGTTTTAACCAACGATATATCAAAAAAAAAACAAATATACAGACGAACATAGAACCTCCTCCTTTTTTGAAAGTCGGTTAACAAAGTTTAGATGCGTTATGCGCCAACATCATGCAATTTAAAACAGCGACAGGTACTGCAGATACACACATTGACATATTACGTCAAGAGTGGGACAAAAATGAACGCCACCGTACGGAATCCCTGTCGTTAGAAAGAGATAAACAGATATCATAAGTTTCGTCTGATACGCTGCATGCTCATTGGCGCGTCTCGCGCTTTGTAAAAAAATGGCCGATTAGAGTAATACAAAATACGAAAATACATTTTACGGTTAAATACAGTACTTACGTGTGTGTTTACGTGTCACAAGCCTGTGCCTGACTAATTGAAAGTCGGGCAATTACCTTACTTTCGTCTTGCCATTGTGGAGTGCGGGTAACGCATCTATTTTGTTATCGTTTTAGTTTGTAGTATGATTCAAGTCCGCCTGAGTAGCTACAACCATCTTATCTTAATCTGACGCCATTGATGATCGAAGCGCCATAGCAACAATTGACATTATCTTACTCTATGATTGATATGTTTTAATTTTTTACAAGGTAGGTACTTACCCTAAATCGAAAACCATTTCGAGGTTTTTCAATTTCTGACACCCTACATAATTTTTCGGGGTTTTTGATCAATTATTTAACGAAATATGTGGAAAAATCCCTGTATCATCAAAATAAAGGAATAATAAAATAGGTAAAAATAGCGACAATAAAAGAAAAACAACCTCGAGCAAAAGATAAACAAACAAACGTCATTAGCGTCCATAGATTAGGTTGACAGGTTAACCGTTGACGTCAAGGTGTATTTTTTATCCATATTGGCAAAGGATTGTCCGCCAGAAATCCTATAAACGGCACTTACGCTCTTTTAGAATGAATAAGTTTTCAAATTAATATTATTATGATGACTTATAATTTTTTTAGACTTTATTTAGAGCTTATTGTCAATCATTTTACTCGTGCAGCCTGTGGGTCAAGTATACACAAAAGTCGTACAATGCCCTGCGTATCCAGTATAACAATGCATTCAGGATACTGTTGGGGTTGCCGCGGTTCTGTAGCGCATCAGGCATGTTCGCAGAGGCCCGCATTCAAGACTTTTATGCCATAATGCGCAACAGAATAGCCTCGCTGATGCATAGAGTCCGCTGCAGCACCAACAGCCTCCTGACCGTGATTGCAGACCGCTGTGACGGTCCAATACTGAAACACTGGGTCACTATACATATGACCCGTGTATCAGTCAAATAAAATTTGTTTCTAGCCCTGTTGTTACTAACATAGTTATGTAAGTTTTATTTTACTAACAAATATGGACTTTGTCTGAATTAAATAAATAATAATAATAATAATAAAAATTTTGGAAAAGAAAAAAATACGTGTCTCTTGTTTTCATCAGTAATTTCTAAATAACAAATAAAAACACTGGACAATTTTTTTAAATGTTGTCAATTTTGTTGTGTTCCGGAGGCGGTTACAGTTAAGATAGTCATAGCCAGTTCCTCAATGGTTTGTAATTTGCTGCATTACAATAAGTTTACTTGTGTTACTCCACAAATATTATCATAATTTTCGACATCTTTTTGCAATGTATGCTTCGTAGCTTCCTTAGTTGAGTACCTACTTCGCGATAAAACACTCAAGTCTTTTGTAAGTAACTCTTTCAAAAGATGGGACCTACAATAACATGACTGAATTGCGCCATAACGCGAAACTCGCTCTGAAAATATTTCATAAGCATTTGTTTATACTGTCGTTTTTGTTACAGTGTAATAGCATAAAACCTTGGATACCCAGATAACTTTTATTATAATACTATAAGTATTAGTGTAAAAAATATTTTGTAAAATTTTATTCTCAACTCATGTAGCTAGCTCTAAATTCGTATTTTTACGACTGTTCAGCACCCTTATTTAAGGCGATTAGCTTCCTCACAGTGGCGCCCTCACCTTAAATATATGTATTGCTCGCTAAGTACATAATGTATCGAAAATTCAAACGTTGAGATTAAAGCTAAGGTTCTATAGTTAATTTACAAATAATAGCCTCTGTAAGATATAGTTCGTTGTAGTAGTAAGTAGGCAAATGTGCCAAAAGTGGCCACTTTTTGCTCTTTTGCCTACTTCTACTACAACGAACTATATTTTACACAGATTACTTATAGTTTGTAAATAAACTATAGAACCTTAGCTTTAATCTCAACGTTTGAATTTTTGATACATTATGTACTTAACGAGCGATAAATTTAATTAAGATGAGGGCGCCACTTGAGGGTACTAATCACCTTAAATGAAACGATTAAATAACATGTCGCAAAATTATGTAAATCACAGAGTTTGATGTATTGTTTGGAATTGACAAGCTTTGGCATGTAATTGTAAAGTTTACTGCATATTTTAAAGCGTAGCATTCAAACGTATAACAATGTAGGCCGTTTGATTAGGGAGCTCGGTCGATTGATGAATACGAACGTCATCTACGATTTTTATCAACCCGTGTAAATGAGATAGTGATACGATTTTTGCAGTCGATGCAGCTATAGTAATAGTAACATGCCGCACGGAGAAAATCGACCAATGTAAAGCCGCCATTAGAGTATATATTTTTAACAACAAACATAGTAGACTACTTATTCATATTTTTTTACTTTTTTACTTTCAATTTAATCTGTATCATGTCTGTGCGCAATTAACCTCCTGCATTTGAGTTAACCTGTGTGGTCGTCTCGTCATGGTGTTTTATGGGGTATCGTTGTTACTTTACCGTAACTTTGGCGTGTGTCTCACCAATCATCAAATGGGTGTAATTGTTCATACATATCTGGGTCAATGTTATATGGAGCAAACTCTCGCTACCAAGGGTTTTAACTTTAATGTCGATATTTACTGCATATTTTGTTTGTATATTAGCCTATGCTAATATTAATACAAAAGCAACTATGTCTGATAATCTCTTACTTTTTACGAGGAAAACAACAAATTTTAAAGACTTTAAATAGATTAGAATAGAAAAATATTTATTCGAAACAAAACAAAAATACACAAGAAATAAAAATAAAAAAATAAATAGAGGAAATTTTGATGTAGAGATACCTTGGCGAAGGATATATGTTGGCTTTTATTTATGGAACGAAGTCGTCTGTAAAAGCTATTATGATAATAAATACATGTTATATAAATAGCATTAGCACTATATCAGTAGGTTTATAAGCGTCCTATATGGGAAACACTTAGGTAGGTATTCGAAAAATAACAGTATTTCATGTCACACGTTTCATGTAGGTACGTTTCGTAAGATTTCTCTTCTCCGTTTATATCTTACTGAGCATAACTCACATGTCCTGTTATTTCAATTTCCAAACGAAAGTAAAAGATTAAAGAAGATTCCATCGGATTAAAGGCAACCTTTCTTGGTGATAGATAACTTATAATTTATTTTCGGTGTGGTTACGCATCAGTAAAATATTCATGTAACTCTAAAGGAGTGGAGGGGTTAAATTTATTTTTTAAAAATAACTACAACCACAGTATAACTATAAAGTAGTACGTCCACTACTTTTAAATATTTAAAGAAATACTTAAAGAGCCAACTGTGATTAAGTTTTGTCAATTGATATTAAAAACGTATTTAGACTTTTAAGTTTTTGTGGCAAAACAGTGTTACTAATTTGCCAATGTCAAGTTATATAAAAGGTAGGGAAACAGGGAAAGCAAATACCGGAATTTGGAAGAAAGTAGAAAAATTTAGAAGCTTTTACAACTTGACATTTAGTTGAAGCTTGAAATAAAACCATAGACGTACAAAAGAAAAATAGTAATTTAATTTATATAATTTATATAAAAGTATCCAAAATACAAATCCAAAACGTAACGTGCTCCAGTAATTCGTTTAAGGAAGCCAAAACGACGAATGCCTACTTTTTAGTAGTAAAAATAACTACTAAACACGTTCAGATGTTTTATTCATCAACGACAATATACGTCAGCTTACAACGAGAATAGTCTCATAAATTCTTATGTTATTATAATGTAATGGGTCTTTCTGAATGAAATCTGACTAAATTTTAATACTGAATAATAATATTGTGCGATAGATACAATCTTTTATTTATTGATAATAAAATAAATGTTTAATAGGATTGCGTAAAATTATAGAAGCCACCTAATTGTTATTATAATATAAAAACTAATAAGTTTACTTTTGCGATTTTAATTTAGAAGTTATATCTACAATGCAATTATTGAACCTAAACGATATGATTAAATATTACAATGTGTAAAGTATTTATGATTTTATTTTTTCTTTCATTTAATGAAGAAGCGAAATTGGAGAAGCTCGAAGGATGCGCAGTGCAGTTACTCAGCGCATGCAGTGGTTAAGCAACTTTCACTACAGTCGGTCATATGGATGGGTGACCATCAATTCTTATCTCCAGCGCCTTCGTACTTTGGAAGGCACATCTAGGTGTCATTTTTTCATAATTATTCTAACAATATGAGAATAATTACCAACACACTACGCACTTGAGGCTAAACTAAACTCTGCCCGGGCAGTGTCGATATCAAAAAACGTCAGTTGTCTTTAAAAATTATAAAAAATAAGCAATACCTACGCTTAAATCATAATATTGTAACGGAAGCTTTACGTCAAGTACTAACTGTATAAAATTGACAAGCTATAAGGCCCTCCGGTGCGTCAAGAGGGATCCCGCCGCGGGTACACGGCGCGGGAATATAGATTGCTGGTTTTTATGATGGACAGATACTTGCAGGGCATGAGTAAGCTCTAATCTATGTTGCCCCGCGCGCGTGTCCCGCTTAACACAGCGGAGGGCCTAACGCCATGCAAATATTATAGTTAGCGTTCAAACATTATATAAAGTCCATTGATTTTAATTTCAACAAATTCCATACCGATCTATGATTAATTAACTGACGACATTAAAAAAAATCTAAATGACTTGCAAAACTAAAATTACGGCAAATGGCGTCAATGTGTCATAATATCATAAACATCATATTTGATAAATTCATACACTCTCTCCAATCAAGATCGCGAATTAATTAGCAAGTGAAATATTGGAAAAGAAAATACTGTCTCTCCAAAACGAGATTCCCTTCACATAACGCACGAATCTATATTATGATTTGTGTGATATTATGTCATGTTCGACTACCGGTTTTAAGCGTTTTGATTGAATAGAGATCTTATCGTCAAGTCATAGTTCAGAATATGCATTTGAAAACAGAGATCTTAAAATATGATATTTTTAAGGTGAGCGGAACTTGGAGAATGATAGTTAGGTATGTATAGCAGAAGGAACCAGATTGATAGTGTATTAGAAGTAAAATTATGAATACACTGATATTAATATTAAGTAGATACACAACCAATTGGGCTGTCTACCCCCCCTTAACAATGTTTTTGCAAATCTTGGCGTTGGTTTCAAAATATGTGTGGGATTGACATTTAAGTAAGTACTTAAGTTCTTAAGTAAGTAAAATCTTTCTGTAAGTTTTAAAATCCATTTTAGCTCAAAGTCGCCACTTTTGGCAATTATGGATTTAAAAACTTACAGAATGAATGATAACTGTTGAAGAGTTATTCAAAAAATATTAGAGATAATTTAAGAGATTATTACATGAGCTTTTTAAATATTCGAGTAACAAAAATAAATGTAGTGGCGGCGCTAGTTTCACTACCACCGCGCCTTAATGTAATAAATAACCGCTTAAGGTGGTTATATCATCGAAAGTGGCGCCCTCAGAGGTTTTTATTTAATAAGTTGTTAATAGAAACTGATTTTAATAAAACTTTACGTGGAATTTTTAGGGCCCATGCTCTAGTGTTTTTAGAAGGTATCACTATATTGTATAGTAGTAATTCGTAGAAACAGATTGCAAATGTGTCAAAAACGGCCACTTTTAGCAGTTTTTAAACTTCTAGCAGCAGCAGTGACTACGAGGGAATGTAATGATACCGTTTAAAAAAAAATAGACTATGGGCCATTCCACGTAAAGTTTTAGTAAAATTGTGTATTAGAAATACCATAAGTATTAAATAAAATTCACCGTGGCGCCACTTTCGGCCATACAACCGCCTTAAGGTCAACTACAGACACCATATGAATTAAATGCATTTAAGTACTAAGTAGGTTTTTAAATTTAATATCTAAAAGTTATAACCGTGCTAAATGTTTTAAAATAGAAGGAAATCGTTTAATACGTGTATTATATAACATAGATAGATATATGTATATCTCGTGACGCTTGTAGTGTTAAATTCATCAATATTCGACAGGCATTTAAAGGCCTATAAAGATTATTCCAATTTAAATATGCTAATTTTATCTTTTTCTGATACAAATCTTTTAAAAATATAGAAAATGTTAAGCAAATTTTTATAGTCGTGTTCATACACGGCAATAACCCTCGGTTTCTGAGGTATTTCATCGGAGATTTAACTTTATCGAAAGGGTCCACATAAAGTACATATTAAATTACCTTTTAACCACCGTTAAGTAACTCAGAAACCGGGCATAAACCCTTTTTAAAATTTTCAGAAAATATATTATGCTAATGTTTATTTTTTTGTTGATTTTATTTGAGTTTATTTGTAAAATAAGTAATAAAAGACGATCGATCGAAGATTTCAATGAGGGCTTTTCAAAATGATAAAAAGCTGTAGGCTCGATAGATGGCGTTGATAAAAATGTATGTCTCAATGTATTTTTTTTACTAATCTTCTAAGAGTACTCAGGTAGACCGGCAGATGTAACCCTTAAATGTTTCTCTTTAGGCAGATGTCAGAAAGCGAGCGCTTACTTGCCTCTTTGGTACAGGTCGTTTATTTGTAAAGGCCAATTTTGACTTACCATCTCTTTCCATGAACGCCATCTAATGAGGCAAATATAAACTATTTTTATTTTTTTAAAGTCACTATGAAAAGCCCTCATTAGAAATATTACCTACTAGAAAAGATTCAGCACCTCATTAATAAAAATGTGCTGATGAAATGAGTTCAAAGTCTATCGGCCTTACCACAAAAAGATTTCTAAACACTGTTTAACTAAACACATGTTTAAATGTGATGCGTCTCTTTCAAACAATATTGTCAAAAAAGTGACAGCATCACATTAAAACAGTGACCGTGTTATTACAAAAGATTTTCACTCTTTGTCACTTTTTTGACAATATTGTGATTTTGATTTTGACATTTAAACAGGTGTTTAGTTAAACAGTGTTTAAAAATCTTTTGTAATAACGCGGTCAGTGTTTAAGTTAACTTGTTGAACAGTGTTTTAAAATCTGTTTGACAGAGACAGCATCACATTTAAACAGGTGTTTAGTTAAACAGTGTTTTAAAATAATTTGTAATAACGCGGTCAGTGTTTAAGTTAACTTGTTGAACAGTGTTTTAAAATCTTTTGTGGTAAAGCCGATAGAGTTTGAACTCATTTCATCAGCACATTTTTATGAACTAGGTGCTGAATCTTTTCTTGTTGGTAATATTTCTAATGAGGGCTTTTAAAAGTGACATTAAAAAATAAAAATAGTAACTATTTGCCTCATTAGATATAATTTTATATGTAACTCTTCGATCATTGATCGAAGATGTAACTAGTTAACAAGTTAGTTTAGTATTGAAAAAATAACAAAAGAATAGGGTTTGACGCGCGGAATTAAAATAACAAAAGATGGAGCTACATTCTGTGTTTTCGAGAAAAATGCGAAAATAGTGATGGAAATGATCAAATGATAGTGAAAGTTAGTGATATAAGGGATTAGGTTACGATATTATGCTTATGAATGTAAATTTACTTTCTTAGGACTGAAGAAAGCCGTAACCTTGAGATATTCGGTTTCGACGCGCAACAGCCTATTGAGTTATTTTAATTGGATTAAGTTTAATTTTATGCTGTTGTGTAATACAAAACTGGTGCGATAAAAATGTATTAAGGGCCTAATGGGTGCTTTTTAAATTTCAATCTTTTAAAGATTCATTACCATCAGTAATGTGCATAATTTTAAATAATTTCTGGCGGTTCAGTGATAATGTGTAAATTAATGTTAGCCTTGAAAAATTGGTTTCAAAACTTAATCGGGGGACTAAAAGTAGAGTGATATACTTAAAGTTTTTTTATTACATACATTTTGATGTTATTCTTCATCCATTAATTCATTTTTACGCGCACTTCACCCGTAATTCTCATCACTGAGGAACTGCCTATCTTCTTCTTACTGCTGGAGTACAACCATTTTTAAATTGTTTTTATGGCGTCAGACTTAGGTAAGATGGTGGTAGCTAGCCAGGCGGACTTGAAATATGTCCTACCACCAAACCGAGTACAAATTGAACCCTCCAGGGAATCGAACCCGGGACCCTTGCATCTTACACGGGTGGGCGAACCACTAGACCATAAAGGCGGTTAAATATTATATGTACCTAAGTAAAAATTATAGTTTTAGTTTGATAGATCATTTATTTTAAACAATTGGAAGCATTTTATGTTCCTAGACGATTGCATAATTATTATAAACATAAAAATGTAGAAAGTGCTAAGTAAAAAGAGCTGAATAAAAAAGTAAGTGTTAAAATGCTTGTTTAATAATAAAGAATTACTTAATCACAGTATGTCATCATTAATATTTAAAAAGACATTATCACACATAGATATTGTCCAGATAGGAGCAAAGATCAATTTAATTTAAATATTTTAATCAGAGGCCATTCAAAAATGCTAAATGACAAAATTAATTCGTAGTATTGAAACTAATATTAATAAGATATGATGTATTATATTAATTAATTAATTAATTACATCTTAATCTTTGAATGATTTTGCAACTTATTTTTGTCAACTTACATCTATCATTAATTTACTTCTTTTTAAGTTAGTAGTAAGTAGTAAGTTAGTAGTAAGTAAGTATGTGGTATCATTAAAAAAGATGCGTCAATACCTGAACTTATACATTTTGTAGTATTTAGTTACTATTACAAAACCAAGAAAAGATGGTAAAAAAAAATATTCCATTCTTTCATTCATTAAAAAAAATGAGTAGACAAGTGGTTTTTTCCGGCCTCCTGAATGGTGTGTAAATTATCTATGCAAAAAGCCTAGATATCGACGATGAAAGAAATTGCACGATTTTGCATGAATATGCCATTTAAAAATGAAATTCTTCACGATTTTCTAGTTCCTTTGCAAATCTCCAAGGAAAGTCTACTCCAAAGCAAAAGAAATTAGAACATTCGATGAAAATGATCTAAGAAGCAAAATGCAATAGATGATGTTACAATTAACAGTATAGATAATGTTACAATTAACTATTAGTTCTCTTCCATCGATAGATGTAACTTCATGTAAGTGAGTTTTAAGTGTTGTTAGAGTTATTGTTGTGACAGGTTGTAATGTTGTAATGACACTTGTAAGTGCTGTTCTTAAGTGGATTGTCTGTGCTAATGTGAATTTAGCTATTGTAATATCACTATCAGCTAAAAGTAACTAGCTACACTCATTTTAATTCGACGAAGGAAGGTTATTGAAACTTTGATTAGGTAGGTAATAAGTAACTGTGATTAATATTAATAATTACTTACTATAATAATTGTTTGCCTTTACTTTGCCACTAAATGATTGTAATGAGTAAAAAATTAACACGTTTTATGTATATCAGCAGACTTAGCATGAATCTCTAAATTGAAGAAAACCTATTTATTTTACCATTGAAAATGGTTATCAGTACCCTTAGCACGAACATCCATCGAAAAAAATAACGCGCGTAAAATCATTCGATAGATAAGTTTTGTATTGGAAATTTGTACAGCGCCATCTATCGCCGATAAGTGAAATGAAATTTTCCATAGAGAATTGTCTATCGAGTAATTTTACGCACGTTTTTTTTCTCGATGGCTGTTCGTGCTAAGGGTACAGATGCAAATCGCCTAAAACGTATTTTTGGCCATATCTCCGAGGATTTTGGGAGGATCGAGATGTAAATAGTACCAAAGTTGAGGAATTTATCGAGACACGTGTGAACATTTGAATTTTGAAAATCTACTGGTAACTTTTTTTTGGAATTCTGCAAAATTCGGGTAAATTCGGGTTTTTTGGGGGGCGTTTGTTTACTAAATTGTAAATATTTTAGAAAAAAAAAACGACTTAAGAAAAAATAAAAAATGGGTCCTAGTGTATTAGTTTGACTACAAAATGGCTAAAAACTTTTGAAAATCGGTTAATAATTGTGACCTTTGAGAGTTAGGTGGTCCCTTTAGATTTGGAATTGTAAAAAAATGGTGTTTCCGTACATAAAAAGTGATGTAGTTTCTATGATTATTGACCGATCGTCATGGTAATAGTGCTAAAAGATGCAGAAAGTGAAAGTGAAAGTGAAATAAGCTTTATTCAAATAAACTTAATTATTAAGTACTTTTGAATCGTCTATATTTTCCTACCACCCGTTCCAGACTTTTTAGGCACGACCAGAAGCAGACGAAAAGTGCATTCATTGGAATTTTGAAAATCGGTTAATAATATTTCGGCCGCGTCGAGGCAGTCAGCAGGCGCTTTTGTGACACGAGGCGAAGCCGAGTGTCACAATCGTAAAAATAAATAGGTACTACCTAGGTTACTTTAAAAATATAATAGGATTTTGCATATGTGTTGATTTTGGTTTTTCGTAAATTTTTGGGTTCATTTTCAATGCTCCGATTCTTGCGGGGACTGTGAATTCTGTGAATTTTTTGTCTATTAATGTCGTTTTTAGGGTTCCGTATCTCAAAAGGAAAAAACGGAACCCTTATACGATCACTTTGTTGTCCGTCTGTCTGTCTGTCTGTCCATCTGTTAAGCCTTTATCTCTAACCCTTTATCTCTGGAATGCGTGGAGGTATCGAAATGAAATTAAAACTATAGTAAATTATATATAAGGCTTTTACAACATTTGAGTTTAGTGCATTACATGGCTGTTATGGTATTCGTGTAATCACGTTCAAATAGCGAATATAGCTATCCTACTTTGATAATATGAAATATTTATGTGACAGTATCACTCAAGTTTGCAGTGTACGTAAATGATGGATACTAGTAAAAAGCACTAAGTTAACGAGTTGGTATTAACACTCACCCACCTGGTGGGTAACCATATTTAAGGCGTGGTCATTAAGGCTGGCGTACTGTTATGTCCTAATTTACTTGATAGGTCATCCATCTCGCGTAGAGGGTTTTAGTTTCTTGTGATGCTGAAGGCATCTTGGCATATTTGAACTAAATCTAAGATCATAAGATATGTGAGATAACTGGATTGAATTAAGAAAACAAATTAATTAAAACAATCTTAATGTCTCACCGTATACGTTAACGACATCAAAAGAAAGATGAAAATAGCGTAAGCAATGTTTTGCGACCTATACAAAATATTCAAAATAATAATAATATTCAATACTCTGGATGAAAAAAATAACACAATAACCAAAACTTTTGGAACAATCGTAAATCTGAGATTTAGAACAATAAATAAAAGAGAGAGAGAGAATCTTAATTATTAAAACCATAAATTTATTTATACTAGCGTTATGATTGAAACATAGCTGAGGGCCTATTACAAAAAAGAATAGGGATGATGACTAATGAATAAAATAACGAAATACTAATAAAAATCGTAAACTTATTAAACTTTTAGAGTAGCTTGTATACCTCTTGGTTTTATATATTGCATATTATTTATTTTATGACCCTTCAAAGTTGGGTGGACAAGTCCATTTAAAAAGTATAAAATTTATTAAAATAAATGATACCTTTAATTAGTCCGTAAAATGTATAGCAAATTTGTCTAGGAAACTATTTTGATAAACACAGTATTTAATATAGCTGCCAAACAAATTTCCTACGCGTAGCAAACAAACTATATACTTATTCGTGACGTCATAACTAGGAAGCCATTAGTATAGAGCGTTTTAGGGCGAGTCCATTTGTGTGCATTTCACACTGTGATATCTCGGGCAGTTTTCATGCTAGCGAATTAATTCTTTTACCAATGTTTCTTTTTTTGAGGGGTAATTTATGTAACATAAAATAAAAAAAATATTCATCATGCCTATTACAATAGTCGGACATAATTGATCGTTCAATTTACTTTATATTGAACCTTATTTGTGGGTCAATAGGCCATGGAGTGGGACGAACCTCGGTGCGCTTATCGCGATGCTTTTTTCTAATAGGCCCTCTGATATAGTGATTATTAGAAACAAAACACGTTAACAAAAGACATTGGGAAAATGTGGTAACTACATATTTAAGGTCAATCAGGACCCTTCCTCAGCTCGTGTCTATACGACAGGTAGGTATGTCGTAACGACAATGTGGTATACAAAAGGATTCTGTTTGCAATCATAGTGCTTAAATAAAGACGAAATTGTGAATTGTGTTCTTCTAGTGTACTCCGAATAATATTTGTGGTACTTTTTATCACTTTAACTATATCTTCTAGTCTGTCGTTTGGTTTAATGGAGTTTTATTGCTAAAAGTGACCCCTTTTACTAGTGACTATTGCTAAAACGACAACTAAACGACAGGTTATAAAATATTGTTTGAACGATAAAAGGTACAACAAAGCTTCTTCGGAGTACACTAGAAGAACACAATTCACAATTTCGTCTTTATACGATTACTACGATTTTTTTTCCATTGGCGGCGCTAATGTAGCGCACTTATAACAAAAAAAAAAAAGCAAAACATACAGACACAGATACTGATGATATTTGATCGTTTGATTTTTCAATAATTTCAAAAAATCATTGATCTAGCTAGGGTCAAAAACCAGGGAGGAAACAGTCGAAAACATTTGTATCGAAAAATAACCGCTAATGTTTTGAGTTATTTTTTCAATTGTGGTACCAATTAATACCTAGCTGTTTCTCTGTTATAATAACGTAAGTTAAGCTAATACGGTACATATTATTTGCATATTAATTTCTCATTCATGGACGATTGAACCTCGTCTGAGTATTTGAATGTATAATTACGAATTCCTGTTATAATTATTACTGCATCCTATTTTTTCACGTAAAGAACAGTTAAGTAGGTATTTGTTTTTACGAGTCAATTTTTCAAGTCTGATTACATCCGTACGAAAATTTTTGCGTAAGTGATAACTAAATCGGAAACAAATTTTTCAGCACTATCGTTTTTTAACAGTTTTGTTCCTACTAACTGAAATTAAAAGGTATAATAATAGTACTAAACTAAAGTATAAGTATGTAAGGTCCATTTATTTAAGAGAGTCTTATTTGATTAACAAAATACAGCATCGTGAGAATGCTACTATCCCCGCAAATTGCTGATACGATGGAACCTTGTCACATTAACATCCAAGTTCGGCATCCGCAACTAAAAATTACATGTACCTATCAATAAAATTTAATAGGTAATTTAATATACATATTAATTATTGAATTATTATTTTCAATTAGATTCGGTCTAGGTAAATATATAAGAATTTTACAATTGATTTTCCCGCAAAATGGCCGCCAGGACTATTATACAAAATATTCTGTGCGCCAGGTCCTTTAGCAATTCGCGGGGATTATTATTAAGTCTTGTGTAGCAGTTGAAAATTAAGAGAGTGATATTATACGAATTAAATATATCAACAGTTTTTTTGTTTCGGAATATTACGAACAAGATAGTTGTTTACAAAATAAGTATTTCCTAAATAAATGGACTACAGTTAAAATCTGATTTCCTTCTCCACTCCGAAACTAACAAAAGTTAATTGAAAATGCTATCTTATGTAATTTATTTGATGTAAAAACGAGCTTTATCGACTAAAACATTAGATAATAGTATTGTTCTATTGTTATGTACGGCGATGGTGATTAACGATAAAGTAACACTTAGTTACGATGTTTTATTTATCTAATTTAAACACAATGTCTTTTATAAATGGGGTATAATCTTGGGATAGTTATGCCGTGCTTTGTTAATGGAAGCATAACCCTAAGGGCCTATTACAAAAAAAGCATCGTGATATACGTACGATGTTCGTCCCACTCCATGATATTATAAGTTCATGTTAAAGTTATAAATCAAGTTAATCGATCAACGAACATCAAGGTTTTTGTAGGCCTTCTTTGATTTCATTCATTGGACTGTTTAAAAAAACGTTTTCCTATTCAACATCTATTTCGGCAAAAAAAACAGTTTTCATTTTCACGCTAAGCTGATGTTAATTTTGTTTAAGAAAAGTTAAGCTTAAATGGAGAGACACCAACTTATTGCATAAACTGTAATAGGTGCAAATGAAAAATAAATTTATTGTATTTAATTTATTTTTAATTTTTAAAGTAAACGCTAGGTAAATTAATGAAGTATTTAAAAGCTTTATATCAGAAGAATGGATTTATTTATGTCTTTGTTTCAGTATAATTTAAAACGGGTTAATTACAATTTTACAATATTACTAGCAATAAATACCTACTTTTAATAAACTCTTCTGAGCTTTATTGGAAAAGAGATTTCCCGCCTCGCTGTAAAGTGATGTCTACCTATGGTTGTATTTTGTCGTAGGATAGTTGCAAATCAGGATTTTTGAGATAATCCTAGGACTATTGCGAAGCACGCACCTGATGATTGGAATCATTGGGAAAAATTCAAGTTCAAACTAATATTTTAAAACTTTTGTTCTGTTTTTACAAGAATGCCAAAAAAGATAGTGTATTGCGTGTATGTTTGCATGTATCTAAATTTCTTTATTCCATCATAACTTCAAAATGCCTAAACAGATTTGGATGTGTGAGTTATCGTTAGAATTTAACATCACCCCGAGTGACACCTGGCTGCAGTGCGACATTTTTAATTTGAAAGTAAAAAACTCATGTAAATTATTATAATATTGGTATCAAATGAAAGGCCTAGATAAAAACATTCCAAAACTATATAATTTGTCACTAAAATATATGAATTAAAAATAAATAATTCAAAAATATTAAAAACATGACTCTCCTGCCAAAAACGAAATAAAGGTTGCAATGTGTCTCTTTGATTGAAAAGAATTCCTCAAAATGGTGCCCCGACTGCAGTGACACTAGTTATTTAACTTTTAAGTTCGTTTTTTGGTAGGGTTTCGTGTTTTTAATATTTATTAATTTTTTTTAACTTTTACTTTGAAAACAGATAGATTGGAATGCATCAAATCTATCACCAACATGACCTTGGCCGTTTTTTTGTGGAAATCAGTGTCCGATTTTGACCGTAGCCAAACACTTTTGGCTACGGTTGTTAATACAATTTACTTTTGGAGAATCGCATTTTATGCTTTACCAGGCAATATAAAACTAGTGCCAGATCTACAGCCTTTTATCAATTTACAACTACAGTAACATTCCTTCATAGGTAATCGTATCAAATTGAGGAGGTACTCTTGGCGGTGATTTCGAGCGCATTATAACGGCCGGCCGCTACCCTGCGCCGGCGCATACAGTTACATTTTAGCCTAGTACCCTGGATCCGAGCGACAGTTCCGTGGCAAACTCATCAGATGCGAATGGGTGGTCTGAGATTCGACCCAAATTGGTATATCTATGCAACATCAACATGTTTCTAAACTGTACAAGAAAGTACTTACTAAAGTAGAAGGATAATTTGAATCTACTGCAAGAATTTGGAATTCCGCCTGGTTTAGCGCCTGGCCCAGCGATTGCGGAAGTTAAGCAACGTTCGCAAGGGTCGGTCATGGGATGGGTGACCAAAAATGTATTATCTCGAGCTCCTCCATGCTTTGGAAGTCAAGTTAAGCCGTTGGTCCCAGCTGCATTTGCAGTCGTTAACACCCACCAATCCGCATTGGGCCCGCGTGGTGGGTTACGGCCCGTCCTTCTAACCACCCATAAGGAAGGCCTGTGCGTGCAGTGGGGACATCAAAATTGGCTGATGAACACAAATTGTGTGGAATTTTATTTGTGTTCTTTTTATTAATATACAAAAATATTTACTTCGTATTATAGTATTTATACAAATCTTCCACTTGGTTTCAAAGCCTTCTGACATTTAGTGGTTTTTTTCTATCAGTGAGTTCAAAATTTAGCCCCTAGTCAAAATAAAAAACGTTGATCCTCCGGAAGCACTATCAACTCATCGTATTTGTCCCATTAATTTTCAACCAACGATGTTCAAACTCTTGATAACACCATAAAGTTTTGTTCACAACCATATGCTATAATGAATGCTCCAAAATTAGCGTAAGAAGAAATGCGTGTTCCAAATATTAATCTCAACAAAACAAATCCTTGAAACCTCATTACTATTAATTATAAGCAATATTTCATTTAAAAAAATAATCATGGTGACAGAGTGGTGATAATTTTAAATAGGTACTTTCGATTTGTCATATCTATTAATCGAATGATTTGAAAAGTTAAAAATGTAAAGGATCGGTATGATGAGCTACCTATCTCGTGATAATTTAAATGCCTATTTTGCAATATTCAACAGGTAGGTAGTAAACAATTTATTATATTAATAGGCATAAAACTATGCATAAAGATTAAGGAAAATTGTATTATCCTAAACTATGACTGTTCTAATATTAGAAAGATATATAGCGTTTGTAAGTTTCTAAGAATCTCCCAACTTGTTCATTCGATTTATTAAATAAATACATTGATAAAAACCTACAATCCAAAAGCCTAAGTTATGTATGTATAAATAAATGACCTAGGTATAATTTTAGTATCGAATTTTCCTGAAATTTTCTTATGAAATTGTTATTTCATAATTTTTTAAATAGAACGTAACATGTTATTTGATGTTTTAAATCTATATTTACAGATAGTTGGATTCCTATTTCAAAATAGTTTTATGTGTTTTAGAGTGTAAGACAATTTTCGCTAAGGTCGGCCATCGGATGGGTGATCAGAGTTTTATAAAAAAAAAAAAAAAAAAACAAGTGGGTAATACAGGGTATGGTTGATTCCTCCTTTTAAGTGTAAAAACACTTGTACCAAGAGAAAATCGCTCTCTCATAACAATATCAGTTTTTCGTGTTTTTAAAGAAATAAAACAAACAAAAAAATTGAATAACAAAAAAATATCAACTCCTTAACTCTAAAATGTGAGTGTGTGTGTGTGTATGTGTGAGTATAAATGTGCGTATGCGTGTGTGACCTCGTATGCATTTGTATGTAATGTTATATTTATATAAATAAAAATAAAATAAAAAATAATTAATAATAAAATGCAGTGTATAAAGTCTTCAGAGATAACTCAGTTAAGTACTGATATGAACTATAACTGTTTCAGTTTCCTTATAGTTCAGTTTTTTAACCCATTCTGTTACTAGCTGCTTGCAAACGTGGTTGGTTTTTGTGTATATTTTAAGAATTTTATTAGCATGGTTATATATATGAGATGATTGGTAAATGTACTGGTGTTTGGCAAAGTAAGTTTTTCATTGACTTGTTTTAGCTACAATATCATTACGTCTTTTTGCTAAAATACTGGAGTCAATTGATAGTGATTTGTGTTTTAACGAATTATAATATTATAATAATAATAATTAAAAAAAAAAATTGTTGAAATAAAACATTGTTATTAAGTAAAAAGTTAATAAAAGTAATAATTTTGGAATGCTTTTGTAACACAGAATTGTGAAATGCAACCGACAACCTTCAAGATAAATTCAAATGGTTAGTTCTTTTTTTATGCTATGTAAACTTTCAACTCTAAAATGAGGTAGGTACAATATTTTTATGGCATATAACCTATTTGCTTGCGCGAAATAATATTAAATACTTGCTCAAAATAATGCCTGCGGTTGTTTTCTCATACACAAATGGTCCTTTTCTACACATTTACATCACAAAGCAATATGACCCGCGTTGGAAAGTAACCACAATATGTTTATTGTTTAACAACTTTTTATGAAATACCTTTGTAAATAGTAATACCACAAAATATTAATAGAACGCACAAAATACTATGTAGGTAATTTTCTATATGTTATAAGATATAATTATCTGAACTGACTATAAAAGTTAAGTTTTCAGAAGTTTTTGCTTTTCAATAATTCAAAACAAAAATATTTTTAAAAGATTGTACCTAATTAATAAATATGCAATCACTTATGCAAATAACACAATAAATAAGCGTAGTAACTGGAACTTAATTAATTGTAAGTAAAGAAGTTTACTTTTGACGCTAACTTTGTGCTAAGTTGTCTGACATTTGGGATATAATTTGATAATAACTAAACGTCAAGGTGATTGAAGATGTATTATTAATTTGTTATTGACTTTAAATATGACAATTGATGACATTTATTTTAAAGTTCAAATGTTACTTATAAGTTATAAATTATGATATTAGTGATTATTCTAAGTCTCATGGGAAAAGTGTATTCTAGAAAAACCGACTTCAAAAAACCTATCTCTAAAAAGCAAGAAATAATATTCGTAATAATAAAAATACGTCTATTGAAGTCGGGTGGAGCTGGCGTACAGATTCCTTTTTCCATTCCAACCGACTTAAAAAAGGAGGTTCTCAGTTTGACCCGTATGTATGTTTCTCCGCGATTATCTTACGTTTGGCTGAGCCGATATTTCTACATAATATTATAATATACCTTACCTACAAGGTACCTACACTAAAAATAAAAAAATAAAAAAATTATTAAAAAAAACAAAAAACCGACTTCAAAAAACCTACCTCTAAAGAGCAAGAAATAATATTCGTAATAATAAAAATACATCTATTAAAGTCGGGTGGGGCTTTTAGAATAAAAAAAGGAATCTGTACTCCAGCCCCACCCGACTTCAATAGACGACCTTGTAGGTCCTTACCTATACACTAAAAATATATTATATATGTAGAAAAATCGGCTCAGCCAAACGTAAGATAATCGCGGAGAAACATACTAAAATACGGGTCAAACTGAGAACCTCCTTTTTTTTTGGAAGTCGGTTAAAAACGGTTTCCATAGTACCGTTTTGACGTTTACTTGATTTCAACGCGATCTCGATATTCTCGATCACGTCGGGAGACGATTTAAATCTTTGGTCGGGAGTAACTCCCGGTCGGTGCTCTTCTACTCAGCCGGTCGTCACGTCACACGGTTAATATTTTATGCATGCAAGTTGCATGCATTAATATTGCTTAAAATAATCGTTAGCGCGTTAACAGATAATTAACTGTATTATTTACACATTAGTTGACCTTACGGTCAAAAGTGAACACACGAGCGAAATGCGACTGGAAATGAAATCTCCATACAAAAATTAAAAAAAAACACGTAAACTCATTTAAATGATTAAGGAATTTATTTAAATATTTGTCAAACGAATTAAGAGCTATCGATCAGTTTCATGGACTGAACTAAACTAAAATTATCCAGGAAAAAAGATGTAAATGATCACGTTTCTAACTTCCGGAAGGATCTCAAGTGGCTACCAATACGTCTGCGCAGGAATGTCAGAATCCTCTGTCTCCTCTTTAACGTCCTTTTCAACCCTGCCTACCCCTCTTATCTCCGTAAACGTTTCTCCTTTGTTCATCCTCCCAATACCTCGTGCAGATCCCATCTAAAATCCCTTCTTAAGTTTCCCTCACATCATTAATTCCGACTTTGCTTCCTATTCCTTTTCCGTACATGCCGTCCGTCTCTGGAACTCGCTACCAGCTGAGATACGAGACAGTGAAACGCTTTCTCTTTTCAAAAAACGTGTAAAGGAACATTAACTAACTACTTGTTCTTAGCATTGTTCGATTTAATTATATTTTCATCTGTCCTCATCATAATTATTATTGTGTAGTATATTTATATGTAGGTATTTATTATTATATTAATTATTTGTGTATGTGTATTTATTTATAGATAATATTATATATATGTATGTCTATAATATATATACTTATCATATATTTTTGAGGTACACATTGTCTGCCCTTCTCAATGTTTTTCCTGTCCCGGGCCTGCTGGAAGAAATTTCAATGTGAAATAAGTTGTGCCCTTGTACAATTCTTCTGTCCATTTCTTTTCCGTTTGTAATTGTGTGTGTACAGAACTAATAAATAAATAAATAAATTGGATTTCCATCAAAGAAAGGCAATATGTCACAGTATTGTTAAATTTAAATACTCTAAAATTAATTTTATTAATTAATTATTAAAAAAATGAAAATGTTAACCCTATGGTTTGATGGCGTATGGTATTGAAAAGTACTGGGCATTAAATAATACTGCAAAATAAACTTCGATCAAGAATATTAATAAATCAATATTACAGGCTATAATGTTGGCAACACTTTATTGTTGTAAACTGTTTAGTAGCAGCAAAAGAACCGATAAACTACAATCTACGAGCAGCAATCTGACTTATATACGAGTACTTAACAAGAATAACTAGAACCAGGGGCCCTATTTTTGAATCCTTCGACTGGCGTCGAGTGCTTGTTTTCTAATGATTTTCGTTCGACATTTGACTTTCCATATTTTTGAATCACTCGACCGCAACGAGTGCCCTCACCCACTCGTTTGCAGTCGAGCGATACGGTACGGCGAGCGATATTCTTTTCAACCAAAAAGGCGAAGTTTTTTTTAAACAGCCAATAGAAACATGGATATTACGTTCCGTTTTCTTTGCTGTAGTTATCGGTTTTCTCTAAATTCTGCGTGGAACGGATAAAATCCATCATTTCGTATTCCGAAAACGAACGATTCAAAAATACGGAAAATCGGCGTCATGCGACTTGGAAGGCGAGTGTGACTTAAGTCGCATGCGACAACATAATGTCATACGAGCGATTCAAAAATAGAGCCCCAGTGAAATGTTACCGCTAGAGTACGGAATACGTTAAAGTGCGCTATAACTAGGTAATCTGCAGATTACCGGGTACGATCCGTTAAAGTGCGAAATTTTTATTTAAGTAGCGGATTTCTGCACTTTACCTAATTGATCTGCATATTAACAGATGCTACAGCGTTATCGCACAAGACAGTAAGTGAAATGGCCAAGGTTTAAGGAAATTTCAGTAAAAGACTTCCATTGATAATATTGACAAAAACGACGTTTCTGTTAGGAAATCTGCAGATTACCTAGTTAATGTATGAACTGTCCATGAACTGTCCAATCCACTTTAACGGACTCGACTAGTTAATCTGCACTTCAACTGATTATACGCACGCACATTAAAGGTAACAGATATATTATTTAAACTTTATTATTGAGTAGTACCTATATCTTGTAGAATTTGTAACTTCTCCTGAAAAAGTAAAGTCAGAAATAGAAATAGAAATAGAAATAATTTGATTTGCATATGATTGGGGTACACAATACAATACAGAACCAGAGGACTAGGCACCTGGGGGTACGGTACGCGTACCACTAATTGGGAAACACTGGCCTAGACTAATGCCCAGTAGTTGGCAACTTCACAGACTTTAAAACAACATTAATGTTGTTTGTTTTAGTTTTGAAACTAAGTATATTACAGTACGTAGGTATTGCATTAACCTTATTACAAAATAGCAAGGTTACACTCAAACATTTTTTTAGAAATGACCCCTACACAATTACCCTATAATCACAGTTATTAGTGAAATAACTGCGTACATTAACTCTTTAGAGCTCAATAATCCAAATGGAAATCAACGTAACGCACAATCTGCATACAAATTACGAAATAAGTTAGTCACTAAAATGGGGAAATGATACTGTTACACAATTGAATAAACCACGGCAATTATTGCGAACTACGTTAGGCCTTCGTTAACTCTCCGTTAAACTGTAGATAACTGTATGTTTATTTAATTAACTATGCAAATCGTATAAACAGGGAAAGCGAAAGTATTTTACATTTCTGGCTTAAATTACTGTGAATTGAATGGCAGTTGCGTAGTGTTTAAATACGTCTACAACATATTTTTTTTTGTGCAATTTTATTATGATTATAATTTCTTTCGATCATCGAACGGAATGAGATTTGCAGTTGAATAATCATAATTTAAAGGTCGAAAGTTACAGTTGAACGGATTAAGTCCAGCAGTTGAATAATAATTTTGAATAAAAGAACGAGGATATTACAGTGTTTAGCCCGAAGGCACTGTTTTCGTAAATTAAAAGTGGTGACCTATGCCCTGTTTATCAAAACTTACAAGTCTTGTACTTTTTAAAAGGAAGCATTTTCCTTATGAAAATAATTATTCCAGAAACCCGTTTATCAAAATACGTTAAATTAAACACTACAAATGTTTTTGTTTATTTAACTAATATGTTTTCACCGCTATATTAGTCATTTCGTTAATCAAAAGAATTAAAAACTTGTAAAAAAACTTACAACTTGTAAAAAACTCAATGGAAATTCCTGTGTATTTCTGGTATTAAAGGCTCTGTGTATTTAAGGCTTAAAGTTAAATTCAAAAGAGTTGTCAAGTTTGACAGCAGCTTCTTTAAAGTTAAGGAGACCTCAACTTAAGATTTTAATTATTTAATGATTTTAATTTTAAACTTTAAGATTCGTTTGAGTATTTGGCCGTTAGTATGCAAAAAGTTCGTCAAAACTTAAGTGACGAACTTTTTGAAGCTAAACTAAGTTTTATCCGCTGATAATATCTGCTTAGGTAATCCTCTTTTTATTTTTAATTGTTCTTTATTTACCTCAACATTTTGTTTTCTATTCTTAATAAAATAAATAAAGTATTTTTCCCTTTGTCACAGGTACTTGGAGTAGAAGACGGCAGTTGGTCAAGATGCTAATAAATATTGGGCCAAGGGCCCACCAATACGAGAAGAAGTAAGTAATAAGATAGTTGTAAGCTTTCGAAAGCGGCCTTTTAGAACATCAATAGAACAAAGACTATACCATAGACCAGACAACCCTTTTGTATCTTTGAAAGACTTTCTAATTATATTTCTATGGTTTTGTCTACGTAACTGTGAGACCTTGCATTTAAGAGGATTGTCAACCACGTGGTCTCCATACAAACGGCGATAACGTTTCCCACCCTCTAAACCTTAACCTACAGCAATGAATTTTTGGTATGTTTTTGAAATGCCTAAAAACTAGGGCTGTACGTTTTGATTTTTAAAATATTCATTGTAGATTTGAAAATATTGGCACTTCTGTGTTTTGTATGAAATCACTAAAATGCAAATATTTCGAAATCTATTATAGATATTTAAAAAATCAAAACGTACAGCCCTAGTATTTAGGCATTTCAAAAAAATACCAAAAATTAATTACTGTAGGTTAAGGTTTAGAGGGTGGGAAACGTTATCGCCGTTTGTATGGAGACCACGTGGTTGACAATCCTCTTAAGGTATTTGAATACTTGTAACAACGCAATCCTGCACAATATTTCTGTATACTGTCGAATTTAAATTTATTTCCTCAAAGTTTAACAACAAACCTGCGCATATGCGAAAGTAACGAGCACATACGTAAGTTGAATAAATAAGCGGCTTTCATCACTTGTTTGCGAAGAAGAATATGAGAATTATTACAAAAACTAGTTACGATACCATCACGGTTCCCTGGGCAGTGTTCAAACTGATATAATACTTTTTTAGGCGTTATGTTATGGCGTATGTACGGCCTTTGCAAGAAAACTGTTCATTTTTGGATATGTTGGTTTTTAGCGCGGAACGATGTTAAATTTGCGACATTGTTAGCAATTTACTTATTTAATGGTTTCAAACGGAGGTTTTTTTTTATATTAGAAGAATAGTTTTCGGGATCTAAGCTACTGTAATTATTTTGCGTTGCGTGTCAATACCGGGCCAGGTAACGAGGCACGAAAATGTATCGCAAGTAACAATTTTTGTGGTTAATTTGCCACACACTTACGACACGAACAGCGTTAATAAGTAAATTTTAACACGGTCCCAAATAGCGACCAAATTGCCGATTAAACAGCATTGATTCACGCCTGTTTATTTCAGGAATGTATACTTCATTAATCTTACAATTAAAAGTAATTTCGAAAGTAAATGCTGTGTCAGTCTTCCAGAGACTTCTGCCTCAGAGTTGTTAAAACATTGTCCATCAGCCATTTTTTATGTCCCCACTGCTGGGGCACAGGCCTTCCTTATGGGTGGTAAGGAGGACGGGCCATAACCCACCATGCGGGCCCAATGCGGATTGGTGGGTGTTAACGACTGCAAATACAGCCGGGACCAACGGCTTAACGTGCCTTCCGAAGCACGGAGGAGCTCGAGATAATACATTTTTGGTCACCCATCCCATGACCGACCCTTGCGAACATTGCTTAACTTCCGCAATCGCTGGGCCAGGCGCTAAACCACTGCGCCACTGAGCTCCTCACCACTGCGCCACTGAGCTCCTCCTGAGCTGAGCTGAGTTAAAACATTATTTGTTGTTAATAATAGTTAAGTAAGTAAAAAACTAAGAAACATTAACAATCATTCTAGGCCTCTAGGGTAACGACCATCCACCATTTAAACCTGATTCTGTTCACTTTTATGCGTCTCTAACTTTCAAATGTAGTTTTTATACTGGGGCAAGTGCTCCTAGGCATCCCCTGTCAATTCATATGTGGGACTTGCCGGACGATGAGCCTCTGCCCAAACCTTTACAGTGGGACATTTATGTAATCTTGCCCATGAGTTTGTAAGAGATTTTTACTTTCTTCCAGATGGTGACGTGTGAGGCGGAAAGCGCGCCACTCAGCGGTTTCCGCTTGGGCGCGCGCGACGACGACTCGCGGCGATCGCGCGCCCCCAGCGTATCTTCTCTCTCGCTCTACAAGCAGAAGATAGATGCTCTCTTTGACGACACCCGGTCGGTCGCAAGCTTGTCGCAGTACGGCCATGTGACCGCGTCAGAATCGGGGAGAATAGATAGCAAGGTAACATTATTAATGTATTTTTATTAACATTCAACATAATCCTTGAATTAGTAAAACAAACTTTTCTTTAAGTATAATATTAATTGTTCCAGCCATTCCATTAGTGCTAATGGGAATTTTATAAGATTCGTCTATTGCATGTGTATGTTAATATTTTGTAAATGAAAGATAATTATATCATTTCAGATCAGTTCTGCGCGCGATAGTCAAGCAACGGTATACGAAGATGATGACGACGACTACTGTCAAAAGAAAATCAACAAGATCAACAATACGGTGCAGGACCGCATAGAGAGGATGTTCGCAGATATGGCAGGCGAATCGAAACAGTCGCCGGAGAACATTGGAATCCATGTGTTCAATGTGCACTACCTTGGCTCGACGCCACTACAAAGCAAAGTCACCAGCTTATCAGGCCTACAGAGGCCACTTAAAGACCTATATTTTGCATATAGAAGAAACTTGCGCCATAAATGCACTTTCGCTGGTCGATTAGAAATATCCAAATCTGGTCTCAAAGTAAGATATAAAGGAGAAAAAGGTGATTTAGAACAACTAAATCCATTCCCAACGATAGCTGTGTGGTCAGCAGTGAAGTTTGTGGTTCAGCCTTCAGAACATGAGTCTCACGACCTAAGCTACGCATTCCTGCCTCTAATCACGGATCCAGATAATATTGATCGTCATGCTTTATTTAGATTGTTAGAAATACCAGACAAAAAATACATTCTCTCCCACAACGAAAACTCTCATTCCCCGCTTTTCGCTGTTGTGATGAGGAAAATCGGTGTCGCCAAACAATTGGAGTGTCATGGATTTGTATGCCAAACGACGGAAGACGCAATAGTGATAGCAGCTACGCTATACAAGTCCCTTATGTCACATATGAGTCGTCAGGGCCATAACGACAAAAAGAAGTTCAAGAACAGGAATGGGGTCAGCTGTATGAGCATAACGAGTAGTTTGTCTCCAAATGATATCCCCATGAGACCACCTCGTAAAAAACGCAGTACGTCATCGATGAGTGGAGACAGCGATAGGGCAGACGGTTACTCTGCTAGTGAATCGTTTAGCGAAAGACCTAAACAAGAAAGGACTAAAAAGATCTCATTAGACAGTTTACCCAAACTTCCACCTCCTTCATTCATTGCTCCCGCCGAAGCTAAAAGAATTACAGTCGAAGAAGTGAAAGCTAAATTAGACTCGATTAAGCAAAACGACACCAGTGGAAGTGATACACAAGGTTCAAAAAAATCTATACAGAAAAAATCTATGAACCCGAATATTAGTAAACTTCAAAATTCTCAGAGTAGCAACGAATCGTCTGTAAGAAGTAAGGTGTCAGAGAAAATTGAACTATTTAGAGAGCTGGAAAGACGGAAAAATTTACAGAGACCCCCAACTTTACCACCACCAGTGCCTACCAAGCCAACTTCGGATTCATCACCAGAACATGTCAAAGAACCTTTAAGAAGAACTCAAAGCGGAAGAAAATCTTTAAATGACTCTGGGGATATACTTACCAAAGTGGCCATTCCTCGTTCCGGTAGCTTCCTCAATGCTGGCGGACTTACGAGATACAAGTCAATTGGACATAGGTACGTTATTGACCGTTCAATAATTACCAACCTGCATGTATCTACACTGCTAATTAAGTTCCAATATGGTATGCTCCATTCTTGGTAATTTCTTTTCTACGCATGAACGACGTCATTTCCTTTTTATCCGATGTCCGCTGCTGACATTTGAGTAATTTTTTACTCTTCCACTGCTTCCACTAAGCCAATCACTGAAATAACTCACTAACGAGAGAGGAACGGAACGCGTTTAGTGAAGTGTTTCACCATCTTGCATGCAACTAATTGTGATAACGCAACCGCGTCCGCTACATTCCTCTGATCCAGTGCAACACCAGTGTTATTTTTTACTAATCATCGTTATATTACATTATATATTGCTTAACCTAATATTGCTTGCCTAATTTTATCTTTATTAAGTTTAAAAGTGATCATTTTTATTCTCATTTCAGAAACAATGGCAAGAAGGGAGGTGGCTCGCCATTAGGGTTCAACGAACTTTTTAACGAATTCAAAGTTCAGGAGAACTTGCACTCCATGGATGAGATCCTAAACGCCATAATAGATGCAGAAGGAATGTCCTTCAACGACCTAAAGCCGATCTACAAAGAATTTTTATTAAAACTAGCAGTAACTTTAACGAAAGACGAAATATTTCAGCACAGTAAAGCGATAATGAAAAAACAGAAAAAGAAAATTTTAAGAAGAAATAGCTCTTTCCAAAATAAAAGAAGGAAAATTTTCAAGGGAGCCAGTGGTCTCCGGATGGTATTTAGATTGCCTTTCGGGAAAGATATTCGAAAAAAAGAGAAAAAGCAACAATCTTCTTTAGACTTTCAGAATGTAGCGAACAATAAAGAACCTGCATCTGAAAGTTCAGTCTCTACGTCCAGTTACGATCTGCGACAATTTCGACCAAAAGAACCTGTAGTACCTCCTCCGAAGAGACAAGCATCTCGACAGCGGAATTCAAAACGTTCAGATAAGATGGTGCATGTGTCAAAACGAAATGGCAAAGTATCAAGACCGGGAGAAAGGACTTCTACATCCGAAGATTCAGATTTCCTAACACTTAGTAATCGACTCGGCTGCCAAAATAGGAATAGTTCTAGTGGATACGTATCATGTTCTGAATGCGAATCGGAAAGCTGCGTGGACCGCTGTTATTGTTCCTTAAAAGGAGATGACTTTAAATCAAAATGTTACTGTTCAGCTGTTCAAGATAAAGACCCAGCAAAGTCACGAATAATGGGTAAAAGCAAGAACTGCAAGGATTGTTCAAGGTAATTTTTTCATAATATATAATTTTCAACACAAAATCACAAAATGATCTCCTGATTCTGGTCTTGCTGTAAAGTATACCTTAACAATTTATGCCACGTGGTGTGCCTCGTCTATTCTTGTTAAATTGACATCACATTCTTATATCATTAACTAACCTTTCTCGCCTATTTAATTATCATTATGAGCAATGTTTTTTTTAATTTTTGTTTACTTCCAAATTTCTCTACTTTCATCCATCTCCGCTTTACATTTCATTTACTTTTAATAGAGGCGCATCTCGGAGAAATGAGTTTGTGTCTTTAATTTCATTTGCAGATCCGTAGTTAATATCTCCAGAGGAATTTCTGCCTTGTTCAATCTTATTTATGGTTCATTATAAAATAATACTAGTTGCTTGTAGAAATGAAATGTGTGCGGTGATTATTAGACCGTGGCCCGTCCGCCACTCGCGACGCCTCATGAGTAACTAAACTAAATTATAATTATTTACTGTTGAATATGAATTCGTTATTTCTGCAACACGATCTTTATAACAAACTATTGTTCTGTTTATTGATAAAAATTGCCTGTGCGTACGTTTCATTGTCTTGCTTGTCGTTTGATCAAACGAGTATTCATTTTAGACATCTACTTCTTTGCGTGTTTAAAGATAAACGAGTTCAAGTAATAATAATTGTTAGATGATACCGTCTGTAGTTTGATTTGCGTTACTAAAATGCTATTATTAAAGTCATGCAAGCAAAGACTTGCTAATTGGAACAGAGAAATCTATAACGTCTATTGATTCTTATGGCAAATTATTGTTTTTCAAAGTCAATTTAAAATATTGTTTATTTATAAATAATGAGAAACTTACAGAGAAACAAATGACTACAGCATTCTTTTACTTTTTGAGTATTTTTTTGTCCATTCCAAAACATGAAAGCTATCTTTATTATTAGCTTTATAAAGTACAGGTATGCCGATCACTTTATTGATTCGACGGTATGTAGTTACAACTATAGCTTTACTTTCCAGGGAGATATACGATGGCGACTTTTCTTACTGCTCGTGCGACTCCGAGAGCTGTGCTGACAGCAACAAGTGCTACTGCGCAGGCCCCAGGCACACCAGCATGCAGGCCTCACAAAGCCTGGAGTACTTGCGGAGTCCCTCGCAGAAGACCTACTCGGATCGGATGAAAAAGGCTTTTGATGAATGTGAGGGTCAAAAGTCCAATAGAAGGTACGTCTAATCTTTTTTGATAATTATGTGTGGATCAATGCACAAGTGCTTCTTAGTTTGCGTCTCCGAGTTTGCCATGTTCTATTTCTAATAAGAATTTATTATCTCGAGCTCCTCCGTGCTTCGGAAGGCACGTGAAGCCGTTGGTCCCGGCTGCATTTGCAGTCGTTAACACCCACCAATCCGCATTGGGCCTGAGTGGTGGGTTATGGCCCATCCTCCTTACCACCCATAAGGAAGGCCTGTGCCCCAGCAGTGGGGACATCAAAAATGGCTGATGGACTCCCCCTCCCCCCACTAACAGAAGCAAAAGACATTCGGGAGGTTATAGAATGGTAACGTTGAAGACCAAAGTTATAGTTGATTCTATACTTGCTGTCTTTGTATTATATCTGTTGGGTGCAAACTTAGCTCATTTGGGATATAAAAGTTAGTAATACTTTTAAGATATTCATTTAAATATCAAATACTTGGTTTTCCCTAGATCGTCGAGTCGTCGTCGGGAGGAGCGCAGTCGCCGCGCGCGCAGTTCTGACAGTCTCGCACTTGATTATGAACTCCTGCTGCAGAATAAAGCACGTGACACTAGGAGCAGAAACATGCAGAGATTGACCGGTAAGTTACCAAGAAAGATAGTCATTTAATATTTGCTAATGCACAGTAAATATAATAGTTAGGTAGTAATATAGTTTTTTTAAGAACTGGGCTCCCAGGAGTTTCAGGGGAGTTTGCTGCCAAACATGCTAAAGTACCTTTACTAAAGTTTTGCATCGTGATTTATCTGGTCTATAAGTAAGTATGATATTTTGACAGACACCGCTATATAAGGTCTGTTATAAGGAGTCTTACTTAGTGGCTGTGTAGTCAATGATGATTACTCGATGAATATAGTTCAAGATTGATAATGCCAATATGAGATCACATACCATATTACCTCGAAATCTTAAAGTCACGCAGTGGCTAACGAATTTGAAATGACATGAGCCAATTTCTCTTTCTTTCAGTTCGGAGTACAGGGGCGGGCTCACAAGACGCTCTAAGCGTGAAGAAGTCTGCAGAGATGGCTGCGCTGTTCGCTGACGTCCGTCTATCACAGCGGACGGACGTGCGTGCTCTAGCGGGTGGGAGACGAGCTCGTGGTCCCCCCCTCCCACCCGGCCCCCCGCCCCCCGCGCCCCCCAGAGCCGCGTCTCACCTCGCTAGAATGTTCGACCACCGCCCGCTCAGCAGGAACGCCAGTCTAGAAGATACTTTAGGATACCTGCCGTAGATAATAATGTTCCTATAACTTTCTGAAAGGAGGCAATGTTTTAGAAGACAACTTGTTCGAACTTTTTCTGGAATTTTATGTAATTAATCTCAACCGACTCGTTAGATCTGGTAACATTATCTAAGGGCGACTTGCACCATAAATTAAATATTGTATGTACAACTTAAACACACGTGTTATTACAAAAGATTTTTAAACACTGTTTAACTAAACACGTGTTTAAATGTTATGCTGTCACTTTTTTGACAATATTGTTTGACAGAGACAGCATCACATTTAAACAGGTGTTTAGTTTAACAGTGTTTAAAAATCTTTTGTAATAACACGGAACTTCTTCTTTAAATGGTACTCAAACCATATTTAATGTATGGTGCAATTCGCCCTTAGTAAGCTAAGTGAGTGAGCTTTTGTGCGTAATTTAAAAAAATATATGTCTTGAGGCCTTACGTTACGACTGGTCCTTGGAGCAGCTGAAGTTGTGAAATCTAAAAGCAGCATATAATATTTTAAATAAAAGTTGGAAATGAAATATTTCCATAATTTTTTAAATTTTCCATTCCAAAAATATATTTTAAAAGAGAAGTGGCTTTTTGTTCTGCGGATTCAGGACAAATATTCTTTTATATAAAATTAACATAGCTATTGATTCATAAGGTGCGCTTGCGCACTTTTCTGTCACCATTTTTCAAACACACCATAGTCGTTCAATCGCTCTAGAGACATTTAATTTCAGTAGTAAAATTATTTTATATACCTATTAGACAACATTTTAAAAACAAAATTAATAACAAAACAAGAAGAATTAATAACAACAAGCTTTTCGTGTAGGCAAATTTTTATCTGTTTTGCGGGTAACGATTGTAGCGTGCTGCAACGTTACACGATGCACAAGAGGAAATCGCGCGATATGGAACAAACTTCTGGAAAAAACTATAGGTAGCTTTTCATCCCATTACCACTGTTATAGGATGAAATTACACTATCAGTTAAGGCGCTATAGGTAGTGAAACTAGCGCCGCCACTATAATATTTATTTTTATAACTCGTAAACCAAGTCAATATTTAAATAAAGCTCATGTAATAATTTCTTAAATTGTCTCTTATATTTTTTTAATAACTCTTCAACAGTTTTCTTTCTTTCTATAAGGTTTTAAAATCCATTTTAGCTCAAAGTAGCCACTTTTGGCAATTATGGATTTTAAAACTTACAGAATGAATGGTAACTGTTGAAGAGTTATTCCAAAAATATTAGAGATAATTTAAGAGATTATTACATGAGTTTTTTTTAAATATTGACTTGGTTTACGAGTAATAAAAATAAATGTAGTGGCGGCGCTGGTTTCACTACCACCGCGCCTTAAGTAACCTTCACTATTATGCGTGTAAAATAAAATTAATTCGAAAAATCTACTGATTTTTAGAAAGTTTTGTAAGTATTTTTCAACGGTGGGATAATTTTATTATATTTTCGTATCTAAATGTAAACGTATACCACCTTATTATTTTAAATAAGGATTTTAAGTATATCGATTGTTTGTAACGTAAATAATTATTCTATGTATGTAGTTATTTATTATCGAAAATAACCTTTATTATACATAGGTGCAATTAAATCAGTCACTTTTAGATAAAACGTATTACTTTTTTTTACTTTTAAGACTAATAAATTAGTGATAAACTATGAAACGGTTTTGTAATGTGTCTATAATTTTGTAGATAACTGATAAATACTTACTTATTTATGTTACAATATTTTAAGCATACCAATCCAATTACTAACCGAAGGAATTTTACATGTCGAATGCATGGAAATGTCGATTTTGTTTTAAACGCTACTTAGTTCTTTTCTCTCTGGTGAAATTAGCTTGGTTTTTAAACATCACTAAATTAAATAGTTGTTTTTTAGACATTCGGATTCGCTACAAAATATCGGAATGACTTTTAAAAAACTTACAAGAGGGTTATTGCATACAAAAAAAACACAATAATAAGTATTTGTTATTCATTATTAAAATGACGTTTCATAGTGACATTTAAGTTAAACTGATTGTTAATCTGTACCCTTAGCACGAACAGCTATCGAAAAAAATAACGCGCGTAAAATCATTCGATAGATAAATGTTGTATTGGAAATTTGTACAGCGCCATCTATCGCCGATAAGCGAAATGAAATTTTCCATAGAGAATTTTCTACCGAGTAAATTTACGCGCATTTTTTTTCTCGATTGTTGTTCGTGCTAAGGGTACTGAGTGGCAACTCGCCTTAATTGAAACTCACTCGCTATTTGTTTTTTTATGGATCACAGTTTTAACCCAACCTAATAAAAAAGCGGGCGAGTTTCAACTGGGCCAGTTATTACCTAATTTTCCTTATCATAAGTTTAGCTAACTTACGCATTTGTCGATCTTACCAGTGGTTTGTGCAATCTTGGTGCAATATTTTTAAACATTATTTTTTACATTTGTTAGTGCTGGCTCACTTGCCAAGTGCAATAATGCTGTAAATATTTTGTATTGAAAGAATAAAAAAATAAATTTTGCTCCTATTGTAATTATTTAGTTGCCCTATTTCCTGTGTTTTTTCTTTATAACTGTACGCTCAACGGCACGCTGGGCTTCCTCAATGTGTCAAATTTCTTCAATCATTTTTAAACTTTTAGTGGAGCAGTTTAAGGTTCAAAATTCATTAATAGATTTTTGACAGTTTTGTATAGCTTGATATGCTGCTGACTGTATAATACTGTATATTGGAGATAAAAAATGAAATATATAGGTAGGTATATATATGTTTTTTAAACCAAGTTTCGTTATTAGTTGAAAAAAACAAAAAGAATAACCATATGGGATTTGCTACTTACCAGTTTTAGTATTCAGTTACGAAAAAAGTAAGTATACATAATAATTAATTTATAATCAACAAAAACCTGATGAAATTTTAATATGAATGACAGAACGGGGCTCAGACTAGTTGAACCCGGCTCCCGGCTCACACCCGCCACCCGCCCGCCATAGTTTATCTATTAATCTTAATCAATGAATTAATACAGTTCCGAAATAAACACAAAAATACACAATGATATTGTCCATAACAATATCGAAAGAAAAGTCAAATGAAAAATAATTTTGAGTGTAAACTCAATAATTCCTTTAAACTATACTCCGTTAATTTTTAAGTAAGTATATCTTAAGCGCTTATTACACCATCCTGAATGTCGGACCCGGAATTTAGTGTCCGATTTAGGACGAGAAATTCAGTCGCCAATTAGACCGTCCTGAATGTCGGATCCGATATCACAGCTTTACGATCATACAGTTGTTAAACGAATGTTCTTGTAGCTGTAAAAATACATAGCTAGGTAAATAGGAGGTATATGTAGGTAGCTAGGTAGGTACGTGTCATTTTCAACGCTAATCTGAACTAGTTTTTAACCGACTTCATCAAAAGGAGGAGGTTCTCAATTCGATTGTATACTTTTTTTTATCGTTATTCGCGCGTATCTTCGACATTTATGGACCGATTTTGATGATTATTTTGTTGTTCGATTGAGTTTTCTTGCGAGATGGTTCCATTTATTTCTTTTTCAAATCGGGTCAGTAGTTTTCAAGTAATCCCGAAAATACTATGACTTTACATCAACTACCTTGACGACTTTGTTATTTATGAACCGAATTAGATGATTGTTTTTGTTGGGAGAGGGATACCTTTGTGTAGTCTTTTTAACAGACTTCAAAAAAAGGAGGTATTCAGTTTGTATATGTATGTACGTTTCTCCGCGATTATCTCACGTTTGGCTGAGCCGATTTTACTACCTAAATAATATACCTACACTTCCTAATACAGAAGGTACTTATACTAAAAATAAAAAAAATAAAAAATTGTTTAAAAAACAAAAAAACCGACTTCAAAAAACCTGCCTCTAAAAAGCAAGAAATAATATATAAATTATTAGATACGCATTATCATATCATTGTTATAATAAAACACGTCTATTGAAGTCGGGTGGGGCTTTTAGAATAAAAAAGAAAGTTGTAGGTACTCCAGCCCCACCCGACTTTAATAGACGTGTTTTATTATAAAAATGATAATGATTTATATATTATTTCTTGCTTTTCAGAGGCAGGTTTTTTTGTTTTTTATATTGATGTAGGTCAAAAAAAAAAGCAAATCACAGAGTGACAACCCTTATATACTTTTAGTCGTTGCGCCAACTGTCTATCTAGACGAACGGCGCGGCGGATTTTTTTTCGCCAACATAAAAGGCGTTGACTGACTGTACTATTTATGCTGTGTTACTACTGTGTCGGAGCCGAGCGTCCTGAATGCGATTACACTGTCCTAAGTGCTTCCGATTTAGCATCCGTTATGTCGGAGACAATTTCTATCCTAACTAGGATCCTAAATCGGATCCTAGCTTCCTGAATGCAATTACACTGCTCTGAATTTAGGAGCGACTTCATATCGGGTCCGATATTTAGGATGATCTAATTAAAAATGAAATGGGGATTTCAGACCACGTGAATGAACAACTTTTACTATGGGGCCAACCACGGAATCTCGAAACAAAACAGCTGCTCCATAGAAAAGTACAACATCGACTCAACTAATATAATGTATGGAACAGCACATTTTTTTTCGAGATTGGTTGGCCCCATAGTAAAAGTTGTTCATTCACGTGGTCTGAAATCCCCATTTCATTTTTAGATATACTTACTTAAAAATTAACGGTGCAGAAGTTGTGGGAGGTAAGCCATTTATTAAGTTTTCTCTTAAATAAACCAACATTATCAATAGCCTTTAATTCATTCGGTATTTTCACAGATATAATACTATACTAGTAATATTTTGTCGTAAACTCAAACACACAGTGCGAGACAGCTCTTATCATAATTACGTGAACTTGAACAGTATCCAATCAAAGGTGTAGGTCACTGTAGGTAATTCAATCAAATAGGATTGTCAGCATTATTTTTAACGTCAGTATTTGGAGCACCTTTCCATAGATTAAATCACCGTCATAAGTTGGTGATTATTAATTCCTTATACTTGCGAGCAATGTGAATGCAATGCAGTCGTTTTGCGTATATGGATGCGTATCAAGCCTTATACGCTAAATGACTGCATTGCAGGTGTAGCACGCATTCCGACTGCAACTCTGCAGAATGCAGTTTGTAGGACGGACGAACCGAGTGCTTGACATCAATAGCAAAAATAAAACTAAAATAAGCTTGTGATGGCGATACAATATTTTGGATGAAGAAGTTTTAAATTTAAATCTCGATGAGGTAAGACCAAAAAAATATATCACTTCAATGATTTTTTTCAATCCTCAATTATTTTTAATTTTTCTATAACCTACACTTAAAGTTTGTACCCGTTTGAATTTGCAGTCGTTAACACCCATCAATCCACGTTTATTATTATGGCTCATCCTCCTCATCCACCCATAAGGATAAGGCCTGTGCCCCAGCAGTGTGCAGCGGGGACATTAAAAATGACTGATGATTAAGCATAGTACCTTTTCTTCTTTCTAAATACGAGTCAGTAGGTATTTTACAAAAAAAACTATCGTTTAAAAATAGTTTTTGTGTGATCGTGGCCCTCTAATATTATCAGGCGCTATTTGTCCGTCCACCAGTCTACGTCGATCGAACATAAAGTATATTAGGTAGGTATTTGAGTTTTTTGAATTTTTTTATTTTAGGCATTCACAATGCTATTTTTATATTAAGATAATTACGTAATAAATTAGAAAAAATACTAGGAAAAATCGACTCACCTGGGATTCCGTATGAGGTGCTACCCTCATACGGAATCCCAAGGGTGCCGTTTTTAGTCCCATCTGAGGTGCTACGGGTAAGTCGATTATTTCTAGTATTTTTCTAATATTTTAATTAGGTATTTGAGTTTTACCAACCAACACTCTGGATAAATGGTTCGCACACCCCGACTGCGTTTTGGGTTCCATTTCCAGGAGTGGGGTACTATTGTAGGTACTCACTCGGTTTGGCCCCAAACCAAGTACAATGTTAATTATGTTGTGTGTCATGTCGGTTGCTGTGTTTCGGCAGTATTGGAAAGATAAACTGTTCCTCAGTGGTTGGAGATTCTGGATGCAATTTCAGTCTTATTGTCACTTATATATTAGGTGAGATATGGGAATGGTGGTCTGACCAACTGACCTGTTGGAAATAAAAAATACTTACCATAAATTGCAGACACTGCGGTCTGCGATCTCCAATCCCTGCCAACCGCGTGAAGATTTTCAAAACATCAAGGGGCCTACGTCCACAAGGGGCTACATCTAATAAAGCGAGACAGCAATAAATAAATAATAAAAAAAATTAAAAATCATTTTATTTGCGTTTTCCACAAGTAGGACTTAAGATAGGTACTTATGATTAGTAGGTACATTTGTATGTAACATAGTACTTGTGGAGTCTGATGCCTAGGATAAGCAAAAGCCTGTGTTCCAGAATCACCAGAGCCCCAGATGTAAAGCCCGGATGCACTACTTTAAATAAATTATAGCAGTCCTATATCCGAATTTAGTACGAAATCTAAATTACAAAATTTCTAACTTGTAGCAATGAGAATAGGTACAACGCGCGCGGGATCGAGATCGATTTGGCAAATTAGGCGAAAAAATCACAAAATTAATTCATAGTAAATAACCATAGCGATTAGAGAAATTAATGCTTTAACTACACGATTCAGAATATTGATGATACAAATTACTTAAAGTACCTACCTAAATTCGACCTGAATATTCATAGAGCATTCAACCAAGTCACTTATAGCATTCAACCAAAAAACTCACATGATTCACAAATATACCTAGATGTTTTTCACGATAAACAGTACAATGATAACCTCTTTTACTTGTTAATGACTTTGTAAACTTTAAATTAAAACCAGAAAAACCATTATAAGCGGTCAGAGTTATGATTTTCACTCCATACCTAATGTTGTTTCTAAATAATCTCAAACTTAAGATTATTTTTAGAGATATTTTCGCTGGTTCAAGACGTGTCTGGATAAATATATTTTCAGTGAAACCGCTTGGTTTCGGAGTTTGAGATTAATTTCCTTGATTCCCGACCAAGTACCTACACAAGAGGTTTATGTGGATAGGTGAAAGGTGAAAGGAAAAGGACTTACGTGTATGGCTGGCCACCGCTTCGCCAGCGGCAGCGACGACTCCAAATGAAGATGCTGGTGGTTGTTAACACTTGCACCACACTGGCACTCACTTCTGTTATGTTCCTTGATCGATCAATGGAGCCGGCTCCGTCTTTTACACAGTTTTTCATAAGATTTTAAGGATTTTCAGCGGGCAGTGACCCGGCGCGTGCACGCGGTGTCTCGAAAAAGCAGTTGTTCCAGTCTTCTTTTGAGGGCGCTAATGTCGCGCAGCCAGGTTTACTTATTAGCGCCAGAGATGGCGTTAGGTGTTTGGAAATGGAGGTGAAATAAGTAAAGGACAACAGGATGGGAAGCCTGAACATAATCCCCCCACTTGAAATCGTCTCGATTTCAAAAGTACAAAAGGAAAGAAGCCAATTAAGAACTAATTGTTAAAGTTGCATTCCTTCCTATCAATAGTTTAACATTTAATAATGAATTTGGTTTTACAATTAAGATTGAGAAATTATCAAATTAAGAACTTAAAACTAAGAAAATGTACCGATAAAAACCGATACAGTTAATTTTCTATCGGCAACGGACAAAGTTTAGTGACTGGTCTCCGAAGGAGGCCACGCGTAGTACGGAGTGTAACGACACGGACCACACCGTCAACGCCAGGGTGTAAGGCAGTCACTTGCCCTGATCGCCAATCTAATGGTGGCAAATTGTTATCAACGAGCAATACAATATCACCGCACTGTACGTTCGTTTGACCGTGAAACCACTTCGCACGCTGTTGTAACGTATGGAGGTAGTCATGCTGCCAGATACGCCAGAATGATTGGGTAAGTTTTTGCAGCATCCGCCAACGCTCTCGAGGCGACACGTATTGATCCGTCAGTTCAGGTTCAGGTAACGCTACTAGAGGACTATTAACTAAAAAATGCCCCGGTGTTAGAATATCTACTTCGTCCGGATCCGAGGATATGTTGCACAACGGTCGCGAGTTCAATACCGCTTCGACCTTAGTAAGTACAGTAATCAACTCTTCGAGAGTTAAAATCTGCGATCCTATTACCCGTTTTAAGTGGTATTTCATGGATTTAACTCCACTTTCGTAAATTCCACCAAAGTGACTACCGGTTGGAGGGTTAAATTGCCAGATGATTCCACGTTCTGCGAGATTAGATGATATGGGATCGCGATTTTCCCATATAAGTTTATATAATTCGTTAAGATAGCGTTTCGCGCCGATAAAATTGGTACCATTATCGGTAACTATAAAAGTACAAAGCCCACGACGGGAAACAAAACGGTCTAAAGCCGCAATAAACGCAGGAGTAGATAGTTCGGTGACCACTTCAAGGTGGATTGCCTTTACGGCAAGGCATACAAAGACGCATACGTAGACCTTATAAGTTTGCGCCTTTCGTCTATGACTTTCTTTAACTAGAAAAGCTCCAGCAAGGTCGATGCCGACTTTTTGAAAGCAACGCGTTTGTTGGACTCGGGAAGATGGAAGATCTCCCATTAAAGGTTGACACGGAATAGGTTTTGCTTTAAAACATAGAACGCACTTTGAGAGTCTGGAACGAATCAAATTACGAATCCCAAGAATCCAAAATTGACGTTGAATAATCGATTGCAGGGTACGAGGACCACAATGCAAGTAAGTTATATGGAAATAATCTACTATCAGCAAGGACAGACGTGAACCTTTAGGTAATAAAACTGGATGTTTAGCAGATACAGGTAAGTTAGAATGTTTTAGTCGTCCCCCCACTCGGAGGAGACCCAGGTCGTCTACAAATGGACGGAGTTTCTGGATAGCCTTAGAACTCTGCACGTCATCAGTAAGATACGACTGTTGTTCATGTTTAATTAAACACTGAAGCGAATAGTTTAATTCTTTAAAGGTAAGCGTTTTACTGTGTTCGGAATGGCGTGAACACGCCGATATAAATCGCAAACACCAAGCAAGAATGCGCTGCAAACGCGTTAAAGAGGAATAGCGTTCTAATAATGTCGATATGAGACCAGGCTCAGCTGTTGTAGCCTGCGCTAAACACGCGTTGGGACGCAGTTCCGGAATCTCATCGGAGCAATCCAAATGAGGATTACCTGGCCAATAGGAAGTATCTTTCGCCAACCAGTCCGGACCCACCCACCAGGAGGAACATTCAGCGAGTTTTATCGAGCTTAAGCCTCGACTGCAGTGGTCCGCAGGGTTGTCATGAGTGGAGACGTGTTGCCAGTGCTCGAGGGGAACATCGTCTGTTATTTTAACAACTCGATGTGCAACGAACGTCTTCAGCTTATGGGGTTCGATGTGTAGCCAGGCAAGCACAGTGCTACTGTCAGTGAACGCAATGATTTGATTAATTGGGATTTTAGTTTTTAATAAATTATGCATATGTTTAAGGACACGTGCAAGTAAAACAGCGCCACAGAGTTCAAGGCGGTTTACTGTTAATGGTTTTATGGGAGCCAGTTTAGACTTGGCAATCAATAGATGCACTTGACATTCATTAATACCGACACTGCGCAAATAGACACAGCATCCGTATGCTTTTGAGGACCCGTCACAGAATCCTATTAATTGATGTTGAACAGCATCATTAGCTGTAACTTTACGAGGAACAGTAATGGTTTTAACATATTCTAATTCAATGAGGAAGTTTCGCCATTTGTCAGCGATATCTGTGGGTACAGTGTCGTCCCAGCCTAAATTAAGACGCCAAAGGTCTTGCAAGAGAAATTTAGCTATTAGTACAACGGGTGCAAGCCATCCAACGGGATCGTAAATTCGAGCGATGCATGACAGAATAGCACGTTTAGTAAAACTTGAATTCAATGCTGAAATTGAATAAGTAAAAAAGTCTTTAAGAGGGTCCCACTGGACGCCTAAGATTTTGATAATATGTTGATGATTTTCATCACAAAATGATTTTGGAACCTGACAGTGTTCAACAGGAAGAGATGCATTAAATTCAGGTGAATTGCTACTCCACTTGCGGAGTTCAAACTGAGCACAAGCCAAAAGGTTTACAAGTTGGTCTTTTAACTGAAGTGCTTGGGCTACGGTAGGTGCCCCCGCCGTTATGTCGTCCATAAATGTGTCCTGACGAACCACTTCAGCAGCTTTAGGATAGTCAGAGCCGTGATCGGCTGCGAGCTGATGCAATGTACGAATTGCCAGATACGGTGAACTAGTCACGCCATAGGTAACCGTTTTTAGCTCGTACTCCGAGACAGGATCAGAAGGCGACGATCGCCAGAGTACGTGTTGCCACACCCTATCTTCAGGGCGCAAATCAATGTTACGATACATTTTGGTAATATCAGCAGTGAACACTATAGGTTGCAAACGAAATTTGGTAAGTATGTCTACGATATCATTCTGGAGCTTAGGTCCAGTATAAACAATGTCGTTTAACGATTTTCCATTTGTTGTTTTCGAGCTGGCGTCAAAAACAACACGGAGCTTTGTGGTCGCACTATCTGGGCGGACTACACAATGATGTGGAATGACGAATTTACCTGAGCCTAAACTTGAAGGTTGCATGTGACCTAAGTTCTGATACTCAGCCATAAAATCGCCGTAATCTTTGTTTAACTCGGAATTCCGTTCGAGTCGCTTTTCGAGCTTACTTAAGCGAGACTTTGCGTTATTGAAAGAATCGCCTAAAGATTCGCACGATTCTTTTAACAGTAACGGTACCACGTATCGCCCGTCAGGCTTACGAGAAACTAGACTGGTAAAAAGCTCCTCACACTTGACGTCCTCCGGGTTCGTTAATTCCGTTTTTGGTGGCTCTTCGACCTCCCAGAAACGCTTGACCACGTCATCTAATGCACGAGTGGAAGCCACGAGGGAAGAGATTGTGGATGGGGGACGGCTAACGGGATCGACCCTGCCCGTGAGAACCCACCCGAACACGCTGTGTAAAGCAACCGGTAGACCGTTGCCCAAATCGAGGCGTTGGCCGTCATAAATCGCGTGGAACTGCTCCGCGCCTAATAATAAGTCTATGTCTGTCGGTTTGTCAAATTGCGTATCAGCAAGTACTAAATGTTTAAAGTTGTTACGTACAACCGGCGGTATTGGAACTGTAGGCATTTTACTAGTAATTGTGTCCATAACAATTACATTAATATTAAATTTAGGATTATCCGAATCGCGAGGCTGTACCGTACAGGATGTCTCCCCTTTTATTTGATGCACTACGCTTTTACCTAGACCCGCGACGGTTAGTTTGCAACGGCGCATAGGTAAGCGCAAACGTTGCGCGAGCGATGACGTAATGAAGCAATCCTGCGCGCCGCTATCTATGAGTGCGCGAGCCAAAACAGGCGGAGCGGAGCCCGCCGGATCGCACACGCGCACCGTACAAGTGCCGAGTAGAACCAAAGCGCGGCTATGTCCTAGGTGTGTACTAGTAGTTACCGACGTTTCGTTTACAACAGGCGGTTCAATCACGCTAAACCCATCTGAACCGTCAGTCACTTCGGTTGAAGTACCAGGTACCGCGACAGTGGTCCCGCCATCGTCATGCAACAAACTGTGATGACGCTTGTTACAAACCGAGCAAGAAGATTTAGAAAAACACTGATCAACATTATGATTCGGACGTAAACAATTTTTACATAACTTTTGTTTAAACACGACTTTATTCTTTTCAGGAATGTTAAGTGATTGAAACTTAGAACATTTGAAAATATTATGTTGTTCACCGCAGTACATACAGGTCACCGAATACTGATTAGGTATCGAAGCATTGACGGCGCCGGCACTGGACGGCAACGAATTAGATTTATAATTGTTTTTGTTTCGAACCTCTAAGGGGCGTTTAGTTATTTTATTTAATTGATTTAATTGAGTACCAGAACCGGATATCGTGCCGGATTGACTGACCTCCAATACTTTGACATAACTTTGTAAAAATGTTAACAAATCAGAAAAAGTAGGTATTTGTTCCTTATTCTGAATTTCAAAACGTTTACGAGTATCGCTGTCTAGAACGCGCGAGGCTAAATAAAAAAGTATAAACTCATCCAATTGTTTTATTTTCATAGCCCGAAGGGCGTTAACTGTTTCGTTTAAAATGTTAGTTAAATTCCTAAGATCGGAAAAATTACTATTTTTTAAAGGTGAAAAATTACTAATTTTTTCCATATAATTATAAGCCAAAACGCGTTTGTTTTCAAATCTATCAATAAGAGTATCGAAAACAATTGGATAATTTTCACTCGTAACCGGAATGCCCTTGGCAAGCGACAAAGCCTGACCGGAAAGACATGATAACAAATAATGGAACTTCTCAATCGAACTTATGCTATTATTGTTATGCACAAGTGACGAGAATGTGTCAAAGAATGTTTGCCAATGTTCAATGTTACCATCAAACTTTGGTAACTCAAGATTAGGTAAACGCACTTGCGAGAATGGCTTCGCGGTATGACAATTATCACACGCGCCGACTTTTGTCGAGACGCGAGCGGCGTGAGCCGTGTCGACACTACCTTCGCTTTCGCTCGGAAAAATACTATCCGCGACGGCTATCACACTATAGTATAAATCGTCAAATGCTTGGACAACTTTTAAATCAATTTTTTCACTTGGTTTTAAGATCAACTTTAATTCATTTATCTGAGTAGTGTACTCGAAGAATTCGCTACGTAATTTCTCAATCCGTTTGAACCTAGCTTTGAATTTAGTTAATGCTGATTGATCAGAGTGAATATTATTCGATAAATCCGTCAAAATTTGCATATCACGAAACGCATATTCTCGCTGCGTTTGAACCAGTTTTAATTGTCTTTCATTCGTTAATGCACTATTTGCACTATTACTAGCAGGCTGTGAATCTTCAGGCATTGTCTATAAGTACCTAACACCAAATTACCCAAAAGTAAAAATCGATATACGAACAAATTTTAACGATAAAATTCGTTAGCAAAAATGTAATTTTATGTAAAAATACGTAATTATGAATGAGATTTACTGTGATTGACTTTATCGTAAATGATCGGTAAACAAAAAATGGCCGGCGCTCGGTGAACACACAGCGCTTGAGTTGAATAAATAGGTACTTATAATTTACGCTAGGAATGCAACGTTAACGATTGTTTTGATTAAAATTTAGCTTTATATGTTTTAAATTGGACTGTAAATGGAATTTTAAACTGGTTAAAAAACCGGTAACCATAGGCATCTGTGCTCGTATGGACCAAAAAAATGAAACCGCTTGGTTTCGGAGTTTGAGATTAATTTCCTTGATTCCCGACCAAGTACCTACACAAGAGGTTTATGTGGATAGGTGAAAGGTGAAAGGAAAAGGACTTACGTGTATGGCTGGCCACCGCTTCGCCAGCGGCAGCGACGACTCCAAATGAAGATGCTGGTGGTTGTTAACACTTGCACCACACTGGCACTCACTTCTGTTATGTTCCTTGATCGATCAATGGAGCCGGCTCCGTCTTTTACACAGTTTTTCATAAGATTTTAAGGATTTTCAGCGGGCAGTGACCCGGCGCGTGCACGCGGTGTCTCGAAAAAGCAGTTGTTCCAGTCTTCTTTTGAGGGCGCTAATGTCGCGCAGCCAGGTTTACTTATTAGCGCCAGAGATGGCGTTAGGTGTTTGGAAATGGAGGTGAAATAAGTAAAGGACAACAGGATGGGAAGCCTGAAAAATATATCACTTCAATGATTTTTTTCAATCCTCAATTATTTTTAATTTTTCTATAACCTACACTTAAAGTTTGTACCCGTTTGAATTTGCAGTCGTTAACACCCATCAATCCACGTTTATTATTATGGCTCATCCTCCTCATCCACCCATAAGGATAAGGCCTGTGCCCCAGCAGTGTGCAGCGGGGACATTAAAAATGACTGATGATTAAGCATAGTACCTTTTCTTCTTTCTAAATACGAGTCAGTAGGTATTTTACAAAAAAAACTATCGTTTAAAAATAGTTTTTGTGTGATCGTGGCCCTCTAATATTATCAGGCGCTATTTGTCCGTCCACCAGTCTACGTCGATCGAACATAAAGTATATTAGGTAGGTATTTGAGTTTTTTGAATTTTTTTATTTTAGGCATTCACAATGCTATTTTTATATTAAGATAATTACGTAATAAATTAGAAAAAATACTAGGAAAAATCGACTCACCTGGGATTCCGTATGAGGTGCTACCCTCATACGGAATCCCAAGGGTGCCGTTTTTAGTCCCATCTGAGGTGCTACGGGTAAGTCGATTATTTCTAGTATTTTTCTAATATTTTAATTAGGTATTTGAGTTTTACCAACCAACACTCTGGATAAATGGTTCGCACACCCCGACTGCGTTTTGGGTTCCATTTCCAGGAGTGGGGTACTATTGTAGGTACTCACTCGGTTTGGCCCCAAACCAAGTACAATGTTAATTATGTTGTGTGTCATGTCGGTTGCTGTGTTTCGGCAGTATTGGAAAGATAAACTGTTCCTCAGTGGTTGGAGATTCTGGATGCAATTTCAGTCTTATTGTCACTTATATATTAGGTGAGATATGGGAATGGTGGTCTGACCAACTGACCTGTTGGAAATAAAAAATACTTACCATAAATTGCAGACACTGCGGTCTGCGATCTCCAATCCCTGCCAACCGCGTGAAGATTTTCAAAACATCAAGGGGCCTACGTCCACAAGGGGCTACATCTAATAAAGCGAGACAGCAATAAATAAATAATAAAAAAAATTAAAAATCATTTTATTTGCGTTTTCCACAAGTAGGACTTAAGATAGGTACTTATGATTAGTAGGTACATTTGTATGTAACATAGTACTTGTGGAGTCTGATGCCTAGGATAAGCAAAAGCCTGTGTTCCAGAATCACCAGAGCCCCAGATGTAAAGCCCGGATGCACTACTTTAAATAAATTATAGCAGTCCTATATCCGAATTTAGTACGAAATCTAAATTACAAAATTTCTAACTTGTAGCAATGAGAATAGGTACAACGCGCGCGGGATCGAGATCGATTTGGCAAATTAGGCGAAAAAATCACAAAATTAATTCATAGTAAATAACCATAGCGATTAGAGAAATTAATGCTTTAACTACACGATTCAGAATATTGATGATACAAATTACTTAAAGTACCTACCTAAATTCGACCTGAATATTCATAGAGCATTCAACCAAGTCACTTATAGCATTCAACCAAAAAACTCACATGATTCACAAATATACCTAGATGTTTTTCACGATAAACAGTACAATGATAACCTCTTTTACTTGTTAATGACTTTGTAAACTTTAAATTAAAACCAGAAAAACCATTATAAGCGGTCAGAGTTATGATTTTCACTCCATACCTAATGTTGTTTCTAAATAATCTCAAACTTAAGATTATTTTTAGAGATATTTTCGCTGGTTCAAGACGTGTCTGGATAAATATATTTTCAGCGACCTAATTACATTACTTAAAAAGTGTTTTTTTTTAAATATCGCCTTATGATGATAGATAAGTCCCTTCCGAGTACAATTCTGAATAAATTTAATCACTGATCATTTTGTTTTGACACAGTCCTTTTCAGCTAGATTAAAGATTTTAAAACAGAATAATACTCGCTAAGGACGCTCTTCAAAGTTCTATGCTATCTACCTAACCTATGTACTTTTAATTAGGTAACCATAATTAAAAAAGTCTTCGACCAACACAGTACCGGCATTTTTCCTGTAAATAGAATCTAAATAAATAGTCTAGTTGCATAATCAATCACATTGGTATACATTACACGTATTGATGATTGATGCAATACAGGAAAGGGTATCGAAAGATTTCAACATGACTGTGAACTAACGACAGTATTTTATTAGCTTTGCACAGTAAAAACTTGACTATACCATCAAAGGAATGTTGGAGCTTGGAGCACTGCCGGGTTAAGAATTATCTACCTATCTAGTTCTTTCTGTAGAGCTCCTTAAAATAAATAAAATACCTAGGTACTCATTTGCTTTAATGGTCCTATTATGTAGTTAGTTACCTATGTTTACCTTTTTATTACTTTTTGTTATGTTTGATCTGTCTAGTCAGTGTCCAGTGAAATAATAACAAAACGAGAATACTTTTTGGTAAGTAATGATTTTAGTTGGCGTTCAATTACATTACAGTTATCCGAAAGTTTGTAATTTCACAAGTAAGATTCCGGTTTTTATAATAATCAACAAAATAATGTAGGTAATACTCGTTTGGTCTAAAACTCTAACTAAAGGATCATTAGTATAGTAAATAAAAATACCTACATTAATAATTAAAGTTTTATTTTAAACTATTTTACAAACATATTAAAATAAATCGGACGGATATTTTGATTTCAACATGTCACTGGTGTGTTTATCTATATTTTTTGTAAAATATATTTTTTATACTTACCTAAATTCTTTATGTTATGTAATCTCAATGTCGACGGAATTTTGGCAAAGGCCAAACAAAAAAAAACAGTAAATTAATTTAATATCATTAAATGCAGGTACTACTAAAAACATTTCAAAACAAGAAAAGCTTGATAATTCATTTGCTAAAATAAGTAAAAATATATTTTGTAATTTGTTTTAAAACAATATTGGTCAAAATTCAACATTTAATTTTATATATTATAATATATTTTGATTACATACCTATCGTTGTTGTAATTCTTCGCGTTGAGCACATACCAGTTTGTGCATTTTTGTATGACTTACCTAAAAATACAATTACAGCTATATGTTATAGTCCTTTACTATGTGATGTGTATAATTTATATTTACAAGATATTTACCGATACACCTTTCAAAATTGAGTATTTATAAATATAATTTATAATTATCATTTCTATGGGGTAAGCTTAATTAGTGTCTATAATATTACCACAAATTACTTGACTAAGATTCCAAAAAGGATATTTTTTTATAAAAGTATTGTATATTATTAACACAATATAAACTAAACGGTGTTATAAGTAATTATACATTTTGTTTCATAACTGCGTAATACAATGTCTTCGTTAGATACAAAATTATTGTAATATTTTAACAAATCGTTTGTATTAATGGTCTTTTAAATTCCATGAAACAGAAAAGTATTTTTATGAAAATTTAAACAATAAAATAAGTAAACATAATAGAAATAATATAATATTTTGTTCGGAAATTAACACTAGGTACGATCATAATGGCCGCGAGAAAAGTTATATCCATGCCCATAGGGAACTTTAGGGAAGTCGTAATTTTTGTCAGAAATGTTTGTTCATCTTTCAAATTACCTTCAAGGTATAAACGTCAAAGCACATAGGAGTATTCGTCTTTCTTTTGTATGGAATTTTTCGCTATATCCTTGAAATCACCCACTTCGTGAATCGGTACAAAAAACAAATACGCATCATTAATTTCAATTAACGATTTCTAATCTATTATGGCTGGTTTAGTACGGACGGACCGTGCCCAGTCGTCCTCTAGGTATCGGTTCTGCGTAGCTGTGGCGGAACTTCGTCTGTTGCCGGTCGGCGAGGTCACGGAAATCTCTATAGTCTCTCTCAAAGAACCTATCTCTGTCTCCCTCTGCGTACGATTGACGCTGATCGTCCAACAGTCGCGAGCGACTGAAACCCCTTTGCCTATCCGTCCAGTCTCTCCTCCGGTCCTCGATTACGGGCTCAATTATCTCATCCTCTTCAATACGACGGTCCAATTCTCTCCTTTCCCTAAATCTGTCAAAATCATCTCTAAGTGGCTTCGGCTCGACCCTATTCAAATAGTCCTCAGCTCCATACTCGTACCTCTTGACGTCATCGCGCTTTCTACCAACTCTAGGAAGCCTCTCTATCTCCCTGTGCGCCAGATCTCTAGAATCATCCCGAACTCGTTCTTCCTTGCGTCTTTCCGGCTCCCTGTGAGAACGCTCAATATCCCTGTGAGAACGTTCAGGTTCTCTACGGGAGCTCAGCTCTCTGTGACGCTCCGGTCGCTCGTCCCTTCTTTCCTCCTCGGGGGAAGAAGTCGAGCGACTGTTCCTTTCAAGCATGCTCCTGCGTATCGCCATATGCTGCTCCAACTCTCTATTAAATCTCTCCCTCTCTAGATTCATGAACTTCTCCTTTGCAACGTTGAAACGATCTTTTGGGGAAGCTTCAGCTATCTTTAGGCTGCCTTCGCTGGCTCCTCTCTGCAATTTACCGAATCTGCGTTCTTCAACCCTGTCAATGCTCCTGTTAGATGGTTTGGTTTCCGCTACATACCGCCGCCTGTAGTTCGTGCTCTCATCAATGAACTTTTCAGGTTTCTCTTTACTGACGCGTTCTAGGGATTCATGACGGAACCTGCGTTCGAAGGTTGCATCCCTGAAGGGTGCTAGTTGGTCTCGGAACTGTTCTGGATAATCGTCGTTGTAGGGGCGGTCGTAGTCACGGGGTGAGAGAGCGCGGCGGGGTGGTGAGATGCGGCGGGGTGAGGTAGCACGGCGGGGCGAGGCTGCGCGGCGAGGCGGGGATGCTCGTCGGGGCGAGGCAGCGCGGCGAGGCGAGGCAGCGCGACGTGGTGGTGATGGGTCGAATGCTTCGTGCATCAGGTACGCTGTACTTTCTGCCCAATCCTCTTCTGTAAAAAATGCAATTTATTTATTTATATTCAAATCAATTAAATAACCGGGATGGGACTGCTTTGTGTAAGTATTTAAATAAACATTACCACGGTGACGGGTTTCTTAATTTATTTTGGGATCTTCAGATCCTAACTTATTCACTACTTATCTTATGATATGAATTTTAAGTCATTAGACTTCTAAATAAAGACGTTTTCTAGACTTATGCAACTTAACTTCAGTTAAAGTCACTAATAAAAGTAAATAAAAAATAACATAAAAAAATTAACTAGTGAAAATTAGTAAAGCACACGCTATAAAAAACTAGGTACTGTAAGTGCCTTAAACTACCTATTCGAACTTTGGCGTATGCGTATCGTTAGTAGCTCAAAACAAATTGAAAACTCGAGAATAACGTAGGCAGCCATTTGTGGGTTGCTAGCCTAAATACCTCTTAGGTAAATTTATGCGTGGTTCTAGTAAGTACACACACTTCACGACTTGACCTATACACACAAGACTATTGACTTAACATCGAAATAGTGTTGGATGGATAAACCATGAAGGTAATAAGATGTACTTAAATTGAAATCAAGTAAGCAGCTAGCTGGGTTGGGTTATTTGTGTCAATCTTGTGTCAATTGTAGGCGACAACGCGACTTTTACTATGAGTATGTATCCAAATGCCAAACCTTTTAAGTATACCGCAATGGTCTCATTTTCACCTTTGACGACCATGCAGAAGTTAAACTCAGGTCAGAAAAAAAACTGAATCGCATATTGCAAAAAAGGGCATAAGTCAACATAATGTTATAAAAACAACAAAGTTTGTTTTTATAACAAAATATAAAAACAAACTTTGTTAAACGAAACGTACCATAACCATAGCCGAACCGAATCATAATACATAGGTAGAGTGTGTGTTAATACAGTCCATCAAAATTTGTTATTATAAAATTAAAAAGTTTTTACTTAATTCCCTAAAGTAAATTTAAATGGACTAAGGTCCTTTCTGCAATATGCGATTCTACTAATCCAAGCATTTTCTGTGATCATTCACATGTGGTTGTATTTTGTTCTGATAGGTAATAAAATTGGATATTCGATCAAATACAATAATAACTATTTGGTATTAGTATCTTGAGGAGCTCGGTGGCGCAGTGGTTTAGCGCCTGGCCCAGCGATTGCGGATGTTAAGCAACGTTCGCAAGGGTCGGTCATAGGATGGGTGACCAAAAATTTATTATCTCGAGCTCCTCCGTGCCTTGGAAGACACGTTAAGTCGTTAGTCCCGGCTGTATCTGCAGTCGTTCACACTCACCAATTCGCATTGGGCCCGCGTGGTGGGTTATGGCCCGTCCTCCTATCCACCCAAAAGGAAGGCCTGTGCCCCAGCAGTGGGGACATTAAAAATGGCTGATGGTATTAGTATCTAAAATAGGGCTGCCATATGTCCCGATGTTCCGGTCAAATCGAAGAACAGGTACCTACGAAAGAAAAGCTAATCTTCTTAAAATGTGCCAATATATTTTTACAATCCCAGGCGTGTGGAACGAGTGTTTTCGTTTTTTTTAATACATGTCTAGCCCTATTTTTGTTCTAAATGTTTTAGCATCTCAGCATTTATAACAGCCCTATTTTAATACTATAAGTAAATATTTTGCTCTTAAGAGGATTTTAACCTATAACCGTACCTACATAGGATTTGATTTTTTTAAATGGTCAATGCAATGTATACACATATAGCAAAAAGTGAAAATATTAATTAAAACATAACTACTTATATTATAAAACCAGATTTTCGCAAAAAGACTCATCATTTTAGTATACGGCTCACTTAACGGTATTCATCAGAATCGCACCTTTTTAAAAACTTGTTTCTAAAATCAAATTGACATAGAAAAGAACCTGTCGGCTCCCACGCGCTGCCATCTTAGAATTATCGCCGCCATCTTATTAAAGTGCGCGCCTTTTTAATTGTATGGGATTTAGGTAATGGTGATAAGTTTCATTTTATTGTTGTGCGGCAGTGGTCTAGTTCACTTTGCACAATATGGCGAAGACAATGATCAAGGCTCTTTTCATTAAGTGCGCTTTCTTAAGTTTTTGTTTTGGCAGAGTAATGAACAGCGCGATTCAACTGACTGTCGAGTTAAGTATCGCTGTCACTTTCTTCAAATGCGGAGAAAACTATTAAGTTTTAAGGTTTAGTACACTTTTTTTTGCTTTCTGTAAGTATAGCGTGTGTGATTGCTAAATGTCGATAAGTATTTAGGCCTTAGAATATGCTCTCCAAGCTTTTATTATTTACATATTTATGTGCTTACATTTACAAACGTCGAAAGAAAAAGGCAGATTGGAAGAAATCAGCAGCGTTTAGGTTTCTTTTAGCCAGCTTATACTCATACCCCCCTACTAATAAAGACTGTATAGCAGATGTATAGTTACACAATGGTTACTCTCTGTCAAACTATTTGAGTTTGACATTGAAAAGAAAGTGTCAAAACACTGTGTAACTATACATCTGCTATACAATCTTTATTAGTAAGGGGGTAAGAAAGAAAGTAAAATGTTAACTTAGGCAAGTACCTAAGTCATTTGATGTTAAGTAAAGTTTATCAAACAGGTTACCGAAAAGTTGCAGAAAAATGTTAAGCAAAGTGAAAGGAGCTTAGATGCGACTGTGTCCATGAAAAATACCTAAATAAACTCTTTTATCTCCTCTACGACCGAGTATTAATAGTAGATTATACAACAAGTGAAAAAAAGGGAATTTAGTTCGAAGGACTAAGTTGGATCCCGAGAGTAGCGAAGGATTCAAGAGTAGAACCCTGAGCGAAGCGAGGGATACAAAGGACCGAGATGATTTTTTTTTCACGAGTTGTGTACTCTACTTTTTACCATCGACTGCGAGAAAACAAATAGCAGTACTTATATACCAATAGTAGGTATTTATAGGTTATCAGATTTTTATATTTAGGTAGGAAATCGATAATATTTAAAACATAAGAAAAATTAAATAGTGAAATTAGAAATTTTGAAATTTTCTAATGAACTGTACGCGCGCAAGCTTTAGAAGTGTATATGAAATTACATAAAACAACCACGATAAGAGGGAGATTACATGATCAGTCAGTCTCGCATCAGTCCATGCCATCAATCTGTAGACTTTGAATTTTTTCCAGACCTGATGATCGTACCCTGAAAAAAAGGTCTGATGCCACAGACTGAACATCTAATTTCCCTATAATAGATAGAAAAGAACCCAAAGCCAAGACACTAAAAAGAACCTATAGATAGAAAAGAACCCAAAACTAAGACACTAAAAAGAACCTAACTAAAATAGGCGGGATATTTTTTTTTATTTAATTGTATGCTTTATCTATGGAATAGCTCCATACTTTCAGGACGTTTTTTTTTTTTGTACATAATTCATTATGATGCGCGCTTGTTCCAAATTCAAAATACTTTTATTCACTCGGTGAATAAAAACGCGTTTTATTCACTGTTAGGTATCAATGAATAAGACGCACTTTTTTGAGTGGCGATGGTAAAAAAAAAGTAATTGTATCGTATGAAAGATCAAGTAAGTAAGCAGATCCGAAGAGTAGTAAATAAGGCTTAAAACAATAGAATTGATAACTTTATTGTTGAACAAGGTCGTATTATTCATTAAGATTTTCCAAACAATTGCATTTTTTGATGTTGGGAAAAAGGGCGATTGCTTCTTTGTTTCATCCCATACAAATCATACAATACAACTTAAGTACCAACACTGTAGTTTTTGTATGAAGGAGGCGTGAGAAATTACCTATTTAAGGGTATCTCGCTGAAAGTTGCAAACATGGCATGCAATATCTAAATACTTACGACGAGGAGCTCGATGGCCCAGCGATTGCGGAGGTTAAGCAACTTTCGCACGGGTCGGTCATGGGATGGGTGACCAAAAATTTATCTTGTGCTCCTCCTTGCTTCGGAAGGCACGTTAAACGGTTGGTCCCGGGTCCCGGATGCATTTGCAGTCGTTATCACCCACCAATCCGATTTGGGCCCGCGTGGTGGTTATGTAAGGCCCATCCTCCTTATCCACCCATAAGGAAGGCCTGTGCCCTAGCAGTAGGAACTTCTACAATATGGGTATCAAATGAAATGGCTTGCGGAGAATAACTCGAAAAATAAAGTGACGTCACTCTAAATCCAATATGGTAGACAAAAGTGCAGTCGGCAATAAAAGCTTGCTGTTGTAAAATATTTTTGACAGAAACTTATTTCTCTTTGGATCATACAAAATAGAGTATGTTTTGTCGTCACAACTTGTAGGTACATGGGATAAATGTCAACTAGGTACTCTATTCAACCGGTCCATTAATACCCAGAAGTTTTGCAATTGTTTCATTCACACCTCGCGTTGAACTTACATTAGTTAGTAAGTGTTGGGCGTATAGACGTTACATAACTGATTGGAATCCGCTACGATTGTTAGCAACTTGCTAAGTTGTTGACCTTCATTTTAAGAGGCTTACTTATGCAATTTGATTGTGATGAAGGGCCTGACTTATGTCTTTGTTATGTTAAGCTTTCGAAAACAAAAGATAACTCAATTCTAATTTATCTTTATTATAAAAATCTTAAAACATAAATACTAATGATGAACTTAACCGCCTCTATGGTCTAGTGGTTCGCCCACCCGTGTAAGACGCAGGGGTCCCGGGTTCGATTCCCAGGGGGGTACAATTTGTACTCGGTTTGGTTGAGGGCTTATTTCAAATCCGCCTGGCTAGCTACCACCATCTTACCAAAGTCTGACGCCATAACAACAATTAAAAAATTGTTGTGTTCCGTCAGTTAGAGGTGTGATAGCCAGTTCCTCAGTGATGAGGATTCCGGGTGTAGTGCGCTTCCACCTTCGACCTTATCATCACTTAACATCAGGAAAGGCCAAGCACTATCCCGCAGTGCATAAAAAATAGCCCTGTTAGTAATTTAGTGTTTTTAAAAGTGAACTTTATACCAAAACATTAGCGATTTTTTTATATCTCTTTTTAATATCATTTCCAGAAAAACTGTTTTGTTAGTAACTGTAATTTTAGTATTTGACCAACGAACAAAAGTGTTTTTTACTTCATCTGGAATTTTATGAAGAGTCGTTACTTCTCACATGTAAGCCATCATTAATCTTCATCTCTAATTACAAACTAATGATACGTTTTGGGCTGATCATTTTATAATATTCAAGAGCCGTGGGCCATGTTCCTAATGACACACTGGTCTTATTCACTTCTCAAGCTTACGCGCTCACTAGACATGAAATAAAACACTTTTAACGGATACTAGCGCGGTTTTATTGAAAGTACTTTGGTAATTAGTTGGTATTTGGTTTGATTTTTGATTTTCCCGACGTTTCGGCACCTTTGCAGCTGCCGTGGTCACGGGGGACTGAAGCTACTTGTGAGCCTACCCTCAAGCGATGAATTTTATAACGTTCAGAAATTAAAATTTTTATCAAATTTAATTAGTTTAATTTTGGTTTAGTTTTAATTTAATTTTATATGTTAAAAAGAGAGAATCTACTGAAACTACTACCATTTCAAAAATTGGGAGGCCCCTCCAAGAAAGAAATGGCGAAAGAAAACTTGGAGAGGAAGGCCGACCTCCGTCTTTTATATTAATTAATTTATTTGCAAAAGGAACTAACCGTATCATTAGATCTTACAGTGTGTGTTTGGGGCTTTAGCTTGTGAATGATGGGGTCCCAAGCTGGTGGAATTTTCCAACCATCATCTCTATTGAAATTAGGATATTTATTTATTTCGATAGCCTCGCGGAGCATTCTAGGAATGAATCTACGTTCCCTAGCAAGGATTTGGGGTTTGTCAAATCTAATATAATGGTTGGGCCCCTCAAAGGCGTGTTCACTCACTGCAGACTTGTTATCGCGCCTATGTTTCATGTCAGCTACATGTTCTTTAACCCGGGTCCCTATGCTTCTCTTTGTTTGCCCGATGTAGGAGAGCCCACAGTCACAATCTAGTTTGTAGACGCCTGCGGCTTGAAGGGGGATATTACACTTGACAGGTCGTAAGAATTGGTTGATCTTCTTCGGCGGCTTGAAGTAAGTTTTGATTGACGCTCGCTTCAGAATGTTTCCAATCTTGTCAGTGACACCCTTCAAGTATGGTAGGATGGCAGGTTGACGCTCTACTGTGGCTGTTTTGGTGCGTACACTGGTCTTAATTCAATTTGCTTTGCTCGACTGTTAATAAAAAAGCTAGTAAACAATTATTGTGGACGTACTTTTTTTAGACTGAGAAATGGCTATAGGTACCGTTAAAATTGACTAATTTATCCAAATTTTCTTTTTGTGTGTAGATATAAAATGCCTTTTTGAGATTTAAGTAAGTGCCTACGTGAATATTTTGGAAAATTAAGTTTTAATTTGAAAAAAAAACAACATCGATTTTTGTTATTCTCCTTTTTTGGAAAATATACAAAATGACACACCAAGCAAAATCAGAACAATTATTAAAATTGCATACGGGAAAGCCAGTTAAGGGTTGATCCGTTCGTAATATTTTTATTCCATGCATACAAAGATGATGGTATTCTAGTATTATTTAAGAAGCAACCACTAAAACTTTTTATCCCAAAATTTAGATAGTTACTAAGTAAAAATCCAACAGCCTTTCACAAAAGGCTTCTTCACAGAGCGGTGTCAAGGCTGAACCATTAACATCTTCTTCATCAGAAATAACATGACCCTTATATCTATCACAACAAGGTTTAGAGTCTGTTGTAATTTTCAAAAAGCTTATACGTCGTGAGCAATCAATTTTGTAAGTTAAGGGTATTTAAATGTTTAACGCAAGTTTAACGTAAACACAAATGAATTGAATTGCAGCGATACCCGTCATATCTAGTTTGACTACATATTTGTTTTTCGTGAGTTTTAGTTATTGTCGATAAACACACACTATTAAATAAAAACAAATTAACTAATTATGTTGTAGTATATTACATTATGAAATAAAATGTACAAATCAATAAACCTAAGAACCTACTATTGATGTCTGAAGAAAATCAAATTGGCTGAATATTTATTATAGGTTCCCTCATTAATAGAAAAAAGTTTCAGAACTTTTGGTTGTGTGAAAAAAAAATGGAAATTAAAATCACTTTCGTCTTCGCAAATATACGGAAGTAACAGCAGAATGGAGATTATTCTCAGATATAAAAAAAACAGGCCAAGAGCGAGTCGGACTCGCGCACCTAGGGTTTCCGTACCATCATAATAAATACACTGCAGAGCTGTAGAATAATGAAATTATTATAGCAGTATTACAGATGGCCCTGACCTAAGATAAATTAAATTAGTACCACTATCGGTCAAGAGATGGCGCTGGCCTAAGAAAAAAAAATAGTTCCACTATCGGCCAAGAGATGGTGCTGACCGAATACTGCAATAATAATTTTATTATTCTTTAGCTCTGCAGTGTATTTATTATGATGGTACGGAAACCCTCGGTGCGCGAGTCCGACTCGCTCTTGACCGGTTTTTTTTCACGTAACCAAAAACTCTGAAACATTTTTCTATTAATGAAAATATTCAGCCAATTTGATTTTCTTTAGACATAAATAGTAGGTTTTTAGTTTGATTGATTTGATTGACCAAGTGCATTTATTTCAAACTGTTTCTTAAAACTGTAATTATTACTGACTAAGCCAGAGAATACTTAAAATATACTACAACATACCATGTATAACAATAAATTATCTTCTACTACTAATAAGCTAATAAAGTAACATTTTTGAAATACTGTGTACCTATACTGGCATTGGTTTGCGTTTTTTAACTTCTATTTTTTTTAAGTATTTTATTTTATTAAAATACTTATGTTTTATTTTATGAAACCGGACTTGTAAAGTATTTAAGTACTACAGTCATTGAATACTAAGTTGGTAACAAGTTCGGGGAAATTAATACTGGTGTTGCATATGAATGTGTCAATTTGTATACTGTTTTGTTTTAGACAATGTGACTTGAATATTGATCGAAGAAATTTTTATATCTTACGTACCTACCCCTATACATGTATCATTGTTCATACAGGGTTCAATTCCGGTCAACTTAATGTAGAAAGGAAGATCTTTAAAAATTATAGATTATTAAATGACTGATTGTAAGTAAAGCCTTGGTGTTTGAGAAATAACTTTGTTCTTTTACTTTGATTATTAGTTCATACAAAATAAGGTAACGCACTCAATATACGACATTAAGAATCTTTGTTTATAAATCCACCAGCCACCACCATGCAGGCACCTCCCCATACCCCTGACCTAAACATCAACTGAGCATGATATTATTTGCCAATATTATATTAAAAAAACAAATCTAAATAATAATTTGCGACACGTTTTCTGCGACACACAAGTCGGGTGATGTAAACATAGTGAGCGGAGTCACGAGCGAAGTGACGCCATCGCAACAAAATACCAAGTTTTTTTGCTCGATTTCAAGAATTCCTTTATAATTCACCCGTTCGTAAAGGGTTAAATGGTATGCCATTAGGCTCAGTGCCGATTCATGACGAGTATTAAGCAACTTCGGATTTTAAACTATTCAATCGAAGAAGTATATTTAACAGCAAATAGTACATTATGAGACAAGTTAGCTTAGGTTGCTCATTGCAGACAAGGCTGTGGGTTGCACAGCCCGAGCCGCAGGCGAGGGCGTAACTCAGCCGAGTGTGTAATAAGCAAGAGCTCACGAGTTTCATACGACGTTTTTCAACACATTTGCGAGAAAAAAACAAAGTAATTTACTACATGGCAACAAATACGACAAAAACAAAATAATATCACAGAATATAATAATAGTACATAATATGATAATTAGGGGAAAAGGCGCGCAGGTTTTTTTTGTTTTTTTCACACGCCCAACGCAAGAATATTCTGCGAACAAAGGGGTGTGTGAGCATACAGCCTACTTCAAAGTTATAATTTTTTAAGTGATAAAATGCTGATATTTTAATATTTTATTACAAAATATTATGAATTATAAATAATTTGGTAATAATAAATATTTGTTTCACTTAATTATGGACTTACACATTTATTTATTCCAAAAATGTATATAAATTTTCAGCAGCAAAAAACCTCTTTGTTGTTACTAAAAAAATAACTGTATTACCCGGCTAAATTGGGAATGCTCTGTTTACTCGCCTAGAACTTGCAGTAAGGTACTAATTTAACTTTGTAGGGTTAATTCTATTACGTGCTAGTGTTTTATATATTATTGCACGCGTTTGTTATTGCTCGGTTTATGGCCCTAAAAGCGATGTATTAGGGCTCACTTTACGAGCAAATGTGTTGATAAGCTTTAGATGATGATTTCTAGATTACAATCAAGACAGAGGCTTTACACCTTCGATCAACTAAGCTTTACACACACGCGAAGGTGTCATCTCTATTTACGTATGCATACACATTTTGAAGTTTTCATTGAGTAAAATTGATCAATCAACACTATAATGTTGCTTTTAGCTCTACTTGAGCGATTTATTTTTAAATTCTTCTATTGTAATAGCTCACGATATAGCTAGGCTAGGCACTCTACCTACATATCATGATAGCTAGGTATATCTCTACCTACTTATTTAGATACGCCAGTACTATTATTTATTCTGAGCCATGGTATTTATGCGGAAATGTCAAAGATTACTAGTTTTTTACTGTCTCCAATGAAATCATCAACATTATAAAAGATGTTCAATTTAAATAATTAGATACGATGCTCTCATCGGTAATTTTACATCAACAGGAAATATCTAGTTATCTTGAAACAAGATTAAGATTTTTTTTGATTGGCAACACATATATCGAATAAATTCTAAACAAGTATGTAACATTTTAAGTGTACAAAAAATATCAATACGGACATATCATTATGTAATAATATACCATTCGATATTTTTTTCATTTTGCATCGTTAGCCAATACACGTTCTTTAGCTTGGTACAGAAATTGTAGATCTTGTAATTAAAGGCTATCAAATCAAATAATATTTTTAGTACTTACCTACAAATTGCAAAGTCTAGCTGTGAAACATTGTTTTAGTGCATTGCTCTCGCTCGAGTAGTTCAAAGTCAATGTCTAGCCTATGCCACAAATTTCAATAAAAATGGTCTACCTATTTCCAGAAAAAACATTGCTAGTAGTTGGCATAGTATTCTACTATGTAGTTGGGCTGTCAATGTCGCCTCGCACAGTTCTTCCACTACCCAAAGCCTATGCAAATGCATCACTTTCAGCCCTTTTGTAAAAAAGAGCAGAACTCTACATTTAATTATTTATTTTAAAATGTAATAGCTAGTTACTATCATGTTGCCTCGCGAAGATATGGACCGTCAGCCAAGAAGCTCATTTTCAATCTTTCGCATAATATTGGTGCAAGACCACATTGACAAGATAGCCATTACTTTGGTGTTATCAAATATCGTCGTCTGGGTTGCGTAGTAGTAAGCTTCTGGGAGATATGCCACCCTGAACATATGGCCTCCTATACAATGATTTCCAATCGCAAAAAATAATCGATCGCATATTGATATAAATGGTAAACAGGGTCGTAGGTAGCATCAGTACAAACATGTTAGACATGACGGTCCAGTAGTCGTTCTTCTCTGGAATGGAGCGAGGTCGCTACGCTATGCCAGAGCTATTCCGCCAGATGACTCTAGTTTGCGCCTCGCGTTCACTCGTACGATGTTCTGGTTGAGGCTGCGCCGAGTGTCGATGTTACTGAGGTTGCCGTGTTCAGCTCTATTTATTTCTTAATTATTTCAAACTTACCGCTAGTACTGTGGTTGTCGTGTTGCCTCGCGTAGTCGTTCCTCTCTGGCGATGGAGCGAGGTCACTACCGATGCCAGAGCTTCCGCCAGATGACTCCAGTTTGCGCCTCGCGTTCACTCCCACTATGTTCTGGTTGAGGCAGCGCCGAGTGTCGATGTTGCTGAGGTTGCCTTTCTGTCTGTGGACCGTGTCGTAGTCACGCGGTGGCAGAAGTATTGGGCTTTTGCCTGTAAGTTGAGTTTTAGGAGTCATTTAACGTTTAAACAATACAGTTTGTATACTTCAGCTAGCATGACCATCGATACACGATTTGTATCGCGTGATATAGCGGTTATCGACACTCAACTATCAAAATCCATTGTCTTTCGACAGTTGAACGTGATAAATCGCTATATCATATCGCTTTTCGGTGGTCATGCTAGGGGGTAAGGTTTATTTATAGGTAATAGAAACAGTAATTTTCATTTTATTTCTCTTCGTTTTACAGGTAAAAAGCACACAAAAAAGGTAAACTGCAGTCATGTCATGCTGACTGTTATGCTTAAGTTCCATCAATGCACTTTGAAAAGTAGAAAAAAACTTAAATTTATTTATCGAGATCATTAATACTAAATATCCATGGCAATAAGCATTTATAGCACAAATAGCATATTATTTGTAATGGGTCAAAAAATAGTAATGCATAAATATTAAATATTTTATAACTTAATCATTTTTGGTTAGATAAACTTTAAGCAAGCCGAAGCCGAAGTAAATGAAATATATACTCGTAATTCAGGTTTTTCGTGCATTACTATATTTTTAAAGTCATCTACACAGATGTCAGAGTCATAGATAAAAATTATTCGTCAGCTAGATACGGTTGATTTTTAATAAGTGGAAACTCGATATCCCATTTCACGTTGAGTACGTATTTCAATGAGGGACTTTCCAAGTGTCATTTAAAAACAAAAAATAGTCACTATTTGCATCACTAGATTGGCGTTGATGGACAAGTGAAGTATCAAAATTGGATTCTTTTTCATTTCTTGGCGTTCGTTGGTTGTTAGCGGTGTTTTTAAGTGAATTGTGTTTTCTTTTTCCTACGATTTCTACACTCGACACTTGCCTTGTATATCAACGCCATCTATCGAGCTTCAGTTCCTTGTCATTTTGAAAGACCCTCATTGATTTCTAAGATCGTCGTCCTCGTCTGTCGTGTTAACTTTTCATAAATACATACATACCATAGCATCGAATGTGCACATACAATGCGTGGAAGCGTCTACCTACATTAAAAATGTATACGACCACTGACCTATGCCCTTTTTACCTGTCGACAACTTCTGCTTCAATTCTGCTGCCAGACTGTCGTACAGGTTGGCCACACAGCGCTCCTCATTGCTACCGGAGTCCGATTCTCTTGACACTTCACTTCCTAATGAAGAATCCGGTGGTTTCTTAGAAGAAGGGAGGGCTCCCCTACTTTGTAACTTGCGCTCGATGTCCGCAAACTTCTTTTGGTTTTCTGGCCTCTCTATTAGTGCTTGGAGATGCGTGTATAGCATTTCGGCTGTGTGGTCGGAATCGCATCTGGGGAAGAAGAGATTACAACAATTAAAATTAAGATTACAAAATTATTATTACAAATATTAAAAGATAAGGGCAAATCACATCAGTTTATTTAACATGGCTCAGCGCATGAAAATTGCGATTTAATAATTTAGTAACGAAATTTCCTAAAGTATTTTTTTTATTTTCATGCCCTGCGTGTTTGGTCTTATTAAAAAAATCGATTCAAAAAAACAAATACCCTATAATAAGTTATTATATCGTAATTCCCTGTAGGTATTTATTGAAATTTGTGTTATTTTTTTTATAAAAATTACTGAAAATATAATAATAATAAATAATAATAAAAATGTTTATTCTTCTCTTTACAAATAATTCTTATGCTAAAAAACAACACCAAAAGTTGGAAAATATGGAAAACAAAGTATTATTTTTTAGTTGTCTCTGGCTAGGGTCACAGAATATATAATAGTGTAATGGCTGGCGGCTTTGGCGGCGAGAGGGTAAGTGCCGGAAGTTTTTAGTGGGTATTCCCTTTCCCTCCTCCCGAGATCCCACCGAACTCGGTTGGGTTTGATCACGGGAGGAAGTCGTGGAGCCGCAACGCTGAATGTTGCGGTCTCCTCCTGACGAGTCCCACATGCCCCCCTCTCGCACACCTGCGGGAGGGGAAGCGCGTAAATGAGTTTTCCTTCGGCATAAAAAAAGGATGATGAGGTACACTGTCGTAGAGTGAGCTATGAATTAATGGCTGCAACCAGAAACGGTGTACTAGCTATAACTACTGGCCACTGCGATAGGCATCGATATCTTTTAGTTAAGCCCTTGAGGCATAGTATCACTCACGCTTACGCACCCAAATCAGCTGCACGTAACTATGTCGCAACCATGACTGATCACGTAACTCGATTGACAGTTCTCGCGTGCCAAAGTAATGCGTGCGAATGTCAAAGTTGAATTAATTCAACGAGCAGTAGCCCTACCATGAGCTGATGCAAACTGTTTACGTTACCGTAAACTATCGGATATACTGCTCATAGTCAGTGCGAGTGAAAGAGACAAAACTATAGTTTACGGTAACGTAAACAGTTTGCATCAACTCATGGTAGGGCCACAGACCTTCTAAAAATCCACCCTGGTCACTTTGATGGTCTATGATAATATTTCTAATTTAATCCACTTATTACCTACTGATTCAAGCTACAGATCTATCGGTTGGTAGATTTTCTCTGTGCATTTGTAGGACCGACTTTTTGGCGGTTTCGGGAGTGCAGCATGTCTTGTTAAGGTGGTACCCTGAGCGAAAGTGGCGCCGCGGTGAATTATATTTAATATTATATTTCTAATACACAATTTTAAAAATGTTTATCGTAGAGATTTTAGGGCCCACAGTCTAGTATTTTTAGACGGTATCGTTACATTCCCTCGTAGTCACTGCTAGAAGTAGATAGAAAAACTGCTAAAAGTGGCCGTTTTTGACACATTTGCTATCTACTTCTACGAATGACTACGAGGGCAAGTAGTGATACCTTCTAAAAATACTAGACCCTAAAACCTCCGCGATAAACATTATTAAAATCTTCTTCTATTAATAACTTATTAAATAAAAACCTCTGAGGGCGCCTCTTTCGGTCATACAACCGCCTTATGCTAACGAAATAAGCTAGGCATATTTTTAAAACTCTTCGTTTTCTAAAAGTTTAACGAAAAGTAAGATAACCAAGCGTAAGTTACCTATTAAAAAAAATTAGCATTATGGACGCGGCTATATCTGCTTGTTAATCTGTTTTCTTCATAATAAAATGTTTTCATTATTGTAAAATATCGATAGTTTTATTTAGTAACGCATTATAGCCCTATCACTCACGCACCCAATACTGTCGCAACAATGACCAATCACGTAACCAGTTTGACAGTTCCCGCGTGCCAGAGCTACGCGGGCGAATGTACCCGAATGTCAAAGTTGAGCGATAATCGACAAGGTCCTGTCACTTCGTTGTGCATTAGTAGTGACGTGCCTAAATGAGTTATACGATATCGACAACGAAAATCGCTTTGAAGTCCCTATCAAAATCGTGAAGTTATGAAAGGTCACGGCGCTATTTCGACTTTCAAGAGTTTATTTATCGATTCAAGTTAGTTTTACAACACGTTTTTGTTTTTTTATATATACCCATACGTACATACTTACACACAATATATTTTTTAAACTTTGTAGCCTCATGAATATATCCGTATTGCTGAGTTGTCTAGAGTTAAATTTTCAAAGCACCACAACGCTGAAAAGTTTTTTATTTGTATGAAAAACTGCAAAGTGACAACCCTAGATGCAAATAGAAATGTTTCCGATAATCGGTCTAGAGTTACGATACCACAATACAGTTAATCATTAAAAAATGTGGTTTTCATGTTTGTCAATTTTGTTTGTAGGCATGGTATCCTATCGGATAGGATAGACTATCATATCTACCATATTCTGCTTTATGCTTCTATTCTGTTACAAGATGTATATTTGTTTTTCTTACACTTTGATATCTCATAAATACCGGAGTACCATTATAACTATAAAATAACTTGCACAAACTGAAGTCATTTAAGGCGCTGTAGGTAGTGAAACTAGCGCCGCCACTACATTTATTTTTATTATATTCGTAAACCAAGTCAATATTTGGAAAAAGCTCATGTACCTCAAAGTGGCCACTTTTGGCAATTATGGATTTTAAAACTTACAGAATGAATGATAAACTGTTGAAGAGTTAAGTATTCAAAAAATATTAGAGACAATTTAAGAAATTATTAGGTACATGAGCTTTTTTCAAATATTGACTTGGGTTTACGAGTAATAAAAATAAATGCAGTGGCGGCGCTAGTTTCACTACCACTGCGCCTTAATAAATATTAAAATCTACCAACGGATATGGTGCAATCTTATGGACCATGTGCATGGGTGTTTCGATCCCATACTATTACCATAACGCGCTTATTATTACCATAACCACCCATGATGTTACGTAATAGCTTATTACCATAACGTTACGTAATTGTTATAACGAGTTATTAACATACCATTTACTGATTCTTATTGTGATGTGACAGATACTGTCCAATGCAGTTGTCCTTTCCGATTGATATAATTTAAATTTTAAAGTTTTTTTATGAAATTAAATCCTATTTAATACAGAAGTATTACAAAATCATAATGAACTTTTACTTTCAAATTACTTTTGGTAAATTTATTTCTAACGTAACGATGTTTGCTTAAACTATAGTTTATTATTGTTTATTGTAACTATTGTTTGCTTATTGTGTGACAAAGATAAATATGCAGCGGATGAAAGAATACAAATTACTTAATTTTGTTATTGTCATGCTTAGACTGTTATGCCAATGTGAATGGAGTAATAAGTATTTGTATTCTATTCTGAACTTATAAATAATAAAACACTATAGGAAAAAGGCAAGGCTAGTTCACGATCTGATGAAAAGACTGATTTTTATACTTCCAATGTGAAGAACTGATGTAGAATTCTACTTTACAAAAATTACTATAGACTGAAAAAGAAACAAAGAAACAAAATAACCGAACAGAATATTGAAAAATGCCATGGTAACTCTGTAAAAAAATCCTGACTAACTCAAATCAAAAAAAATATATATATTCATATACCTTCAAATATCATTTTACACTAACACCATAAAAACTTCAAATCGTCAGATTTCGTAATTTTCAACGACAGTGATATGATTTTTTATGCAAAAAGGATAGCTTTTTATCGATCTAACACAATAAAATGATCCAGTATTTCAGAAATCAATAAAAAGTCCTAAATTTCGTCAAATTTCTGGCGAAGCGTCAATTATAGCTATGCAATATTCAACCTTATTCTAAAGACATAGTGAAAGAGTAAATTTCGTGAACTGCCTCGCCTTAAGGCGCTGTAGGTAGTGAAACTAGCGCCGCCACTACATTTATTTTTATTACTCGTAAACCAAGTCAATATTTAAAAAAAGCTCACGTAATAATTTCTTAAATTGTCTCTAATATTTTTTGATTAACTCTTCAACAGTTTTCATTCTTTCTATAAGTATTAAAATCCATTTTAGCTCAAAGTGGCCACTTTTGGTAATTATGGATTTTAAAACTTACAGATTGAATAATAACTGTTGAAGAGGTATTCAAAAAATATTAGAGACAATTCGCTAGTTTCACTACCACCTCGCCTTAAGAGTAACTTCTCAATAATTTCTAGCAGACGCCGATTAAGTAATAATTGATCGGAACACCGTTACTCAGTTAATTGGATATACGATTAGAACGAAATGTCAAATAGTTAACAGATCATCGATGCATATGCCGTTGAAATGGCAACGGTTAAATAACGGTACATATTATTTAGCATTGCAGATGTTTTAGCTTCCAAGGTGTTTTGGGAGTTAAAGATGAGCATAGTAAATATCAGCTGTTCATCCCACGCAAGTTGTAAAAGTCGATTGATGTATATGTAGGCGATATGCTAGTAACTTCTCTATTTTGTAATATAAATTACTCAGTCAAAAGCCGACTTCAAAAAACCTACCTCTAAAAAGCAAGAAATAATATTCGTAATAATAAAAGCACGTCTATTGAAATCGGGTGGGGCTGAAGTCAAATTCCTTTTTTTTATTCTAAAAGCGCCACCCGACTTCAATAGACGTGTTTTTATTATTACGAATATTGTTAATTCTTGCTTTTTAGAGGTAGGTTTTTTGTTTTTTAAACATTTTTTTATTTTTTTTAGTGTTTACCTTCTGTATTAGGTAGTGTAGGTAAGAAATCGACTCAGCCAAACGTTAGTTAATCGCGGAGAAACATATAAGTATACATACGGGTCAAACTGAGAACCTCCTTTTAAGTCGGTTAAAGAACTACACTTAAGATATCCCTTTTCCAACAAAAAAATAATTATCATATTCAGTTCATAAACAAAGAAGTTATACGACTGATCATCGAGGTAGTTCACACAAAATCATACTATTTTCGTGCTTTTTTTAAGATTACTTAAAAAGTAGTGAACCGATTTCCAAATTTTAAAAAATGGGATCAACTTAGGAGTTTACCTAATGTAGTAACGTCTAATGTAATTTCCATCGGTCTTCGAGTAATCGGTAGACATACTAAAAAAAAAACAAATATACAGACGAACAGAGAACCTCCTCCTTTTTTGGAAGTCGGTTAAAAAGTCGATATTAGGTGTGACTTTAGAAGCTACTCTCTATTCCTGTAGGTTGCTAGTGGGTTAAACATTATGTAAGTAAATGAATAAAAGAGGGGAAAGGCTATTAAAATATTTTTTTATCATCTTTACTCAAAACCCAAAACAAAGTTTATTAAACGTTTGCTAGTAATTTTTACCCCGATAAATTTTTAAAGTATGATGATAATGTTCTGTAATATATAATCATTATAGATAGTGTTAAGTATTTTAGGAAAATGTGCAAATCTTTCTAAATCTCTGGGCGTTACCAAACAGCAGTACTGAAGTAAGTACCTAATAATAAATCAAATTATATGAAAGTCAAAGCAGCCGGATGAACTTTTAAAAAGAATAATACTTACAGGATAATTATATCTTTTAGTCATATCAAATACATAATGACGATGCTCATCTCAGTAGAGTGCAAACCGTAGGCCGTGTTGGTGGAATGCTGACATTTAAAGGCAAGGCTAGGATTCGACGGTTCGCCGAGCATACAATATTATTTATGCCTTTATTAGTGCTGACACCTGACTCAGACTGGTATGAAATAAAAAAAACATTAAAGATACTAGTCGTGTTCTGCAAAGGTCATTTGATACAACCAAATTGTATAACAACCAATATTCAAGTAGGCATTTATAATTTTGTCGGCAACTGCTTTTTATAACATGGCAGAAGAACAACTGTAGGTACCTACATTTTAATAAAGGTAATGTCTAGAGAATTTAATAGGTGTAGATGTAAACAGGTTTTATTTGAAAATGTTCAATAATCGCATTACAAAATAATTAAGTACCACAATAGGGATGTTGACTATTTTTTTTATTTTATGTTACATAAATTACCTCTCAAAAAAAGAAACATTGGTAAAAGAATTAATTCGCTAGCATGAAAACTGCCCGAGATATCACAGTGTGAAATGCCCACAAATGGACTCGATCAAAAACGCTCCATACTAATGGCTTGCACGTTATGACGTCACGCCTTGCAAGTTTGTATGCAACGCATAGGAAATTTGTTCAGCAGCTATATTAAATATTGTGTTTATCAAAATGGTTTCTTTGACAAATTTGCTATACATTTTACGGACTAATTAAAGGTATCATTTATTTTAATAAATTTTATACTTTTTAAATGGACTTGTCCACCCAACTTTGAAGGGTCATAAAACAAATAATATGCAATATATAAAACCAAGAGGTATACAAGCTACTCTAAAAGTTTAATATGTTTACGATTTTTATTAGTATTTCGTTATTTTATTCATTAGTCAACATCCCTATAATAGAACCATCGTGCGTTTGAATGACGTCAACTCTATAAACCCGGAATTGCATTCAACAACCAGCTAAATTTCCAACACCATAAAAAATAAAATAAAAAATCAGCGGTCACCTTTGCTACTACTTTTAATTTTCACTTCACGGTTGGTTAACAAAACTATTCAACCTTTTTTCGCACCCAAACGTGCAACATTGTTGGTAACACCATTTTTCTTTTGACAGGTGACAATATTGGAGAAAGTCTTGCAGATTTTTTATCTGTTGAACGGCCATTTTAAACAACTGTCAAAAATACCGCCAAAAGCAATAATGAGTGATGAATACGTACCGGTACGTGATCCATTGCGCGGTGAAAGGAAAAAACAAGAATTATATTTGTAACAAAAACGGTCGGTGACTATGTGGTTTGGTTGTGATATCGCTGATTGTTATATGGGTTTCTATGTCTTTGTCAAAGAGGTCGCTTCACTCACCTTTGAACTAGAAAACGATATCTATGAGAAAACGGAAGATATTTAAGTATCCTTATGTCTATTCGTTAGAAAGTTATTTGCATCTTTTATTATAAATGATCACCAAAATTCCCTTAGGAAGTAGAATTTCAGTACGAAGTCGCGGAGTTAAACTAGTTGTATTGAGTATATTTTCAGATATTTTCTGAAAAAGATGTATCATGTGATTTAAGTATTTTAATTAAACAGTAGGATAGACTGGTTTATTTATGGTGATGAGTATGGGCGGTGCTTTCATGTCAGTTATTAAATTGCAAATTGTAATCCTGCGCATGCGCAGACCGGTGAATGTTGCTAGTAACGAGCTAAATGCTAATCTCATGTCAAGATTCTTGAACTGGAATTTATAGATAAACTGGTGATGATTTTATACAAGGCCAATACAGAATGTTTGGAAATAGCCTTATAATGCCGAATATGGTAGATAAGGACCATCAAACTGAACAACTTTTACTATGGGGTCAACTCTGAAATCGCGAATAAAAATCAGCTGTTGCATACATTTTTAAATTTTTGTATGAAACAGCAGATTTTTTTCGCTATTTCAGAGTTGGTCCCATTTAATCAGTTTGATGGTCCATTATGTACCACATTCGGCGTTACAAGGCTATTTCCAAACACCCTGTATAATTTGTATGAAAATTTTATAATAAACTAATTATTTAAAAGTTTCTCACTTATTTTACCATTCAATTATTAAAATAACTTTATTGTGGACTTTACTGTGTAATTTAATTTTTTCACATAAGTTTGAGTTACATTGTCAATAAATAGGCCGTTGGAAATAGACATTAAATTCGCAAAGTGTGATGTAGTTCTTTCTGCATTTTTGGTATGTTGTATGGGTCTGTTAGGGTAGTGTGAATTTTAATTTGCAACTTCGAAAAACCTGTGGAAACTGAGAAAATCGAGAAAAACTTGAACTTTTTTCACTAACAGACCCATACAACATACCAAAAAATGCAGAACTACATCACGCTTTGGGAATTTAGCCTCTTTTTTTGTCTATTTCCAACGGCCTAAAAGCCGATAAAAAGTATTTTGATAATGTTTTTAAAAGTTTAGTATTTTGATCTGTGTATTTGTACCCTTAGCCCCCTAGATACACTTTCTTTTATATTTTATGAATTGGAATAGGTATCAATCGAGTCCTTGTCACAGATTCCAAAGCCGCCCATAGATGTCGCTAGCTCCGATGCGCCGGCGCATAAACGTGATATGGCACCGTTCGGTTGCCACATCTACTTCGTTTGCATTCCCCATACCATCCGATATTACTATAAATGCCATGGAATAATAACAAGCTCTATGTTAGTAGCTCTCCATTTTTTATGTCACTTATTTTCTTTTGATCAGGCATTCCACAACATTTTTTTTTAATTCAATGCTTAAGATACCTAGTTCTTCTTTTGGGCAAATCATAAACGCTCACATAAGTCAAAGTGTATTTAAATAAGACAAATACTATTAATTATTGGATGAAACATAATGATTCAATGAAATACCGTATGTCTTGTTACTTTGACCGTACGCTTACTAAAGAAACAATCTCAATGTAGTAAGTTTTTCTGCATTTTTAAAATGATCATTTTACAAACGACGGATAATCAAACTTGTCTCTCCGTAGTAGCTTTTATAACAAACTGCACAATATTGCAATACTGTAAAGATGCTCCCAAGCTCCCAACGTACCTCACGTTGTAATATTGCGACACGTGAAATGTCAGATGAAGATTTAGTATTCTAGGATGGAAATGTTAATCTTTTGTTTATAGCCTGTGTCTGACACAAATTACTGTCGAAATAGCTATCCGGGATTTGCCAATATTACAACCGCTCCCTATTACTAATTTGTCCACAGTAAGAGATACTTAACTTCTTTGCTGTGGGCAAAGGAGTGGGTGTTGGAGAATTTAATGTTTAGATTTTAGATGGTCTTTAGTGGTTTCCCAAAATGCAACCGAATTTAGGCAACTAAATTAGTTTTTACATTCTGAACGTGTATGATGTCACTATTTTAAAATATGTATCCTATAAACAAGTTTAAAGAGAAAAAGTAATTAGAAATCAGATAGAAGGTTCAAAATGATGTCTAATTTTTTTATCAGGTGGGAAAATTATCAACTTTTGTTTTTCCCATCAAGATCGATAATCTTACACCACTTTGTTCCATTATTTGTGGATCAGTATATTGGGAAAAAAAGAGTATTGGTGATTAACAGCAATGGAGATAATAAAAAAAACATAAGTATTTCCCTAAGTAACGGTCAATTTAATAGTCTCAAATAAAATACAGGTTAAATATTGTTTCTATTTTCTCTTATCTGAAAACCATTTGTCGCAAACAATACTCAATTATTTCTGCCTTGCAATTTGATTATGATTAGGAGCATTTCTAAGCAGTATTATGATCTACAGATCCTTTTATTACTTATTTCTAAAGTATTCGAATGTTCTAAAAGCAAAGAGGATTTGGTATTTGTGGTTTAAAAGGTCGACTAAATGTCAAGTGTCTCAATATTTTTTAGCACTTTGGTATCAATGAGAACCTGTGTCGTGTTTGCGAAATGTTGAGTTCGTTGTCTTTGCATACTTGGTAGGTAAATATTTAAGCATGCAGACTAAATTATTTTAATGGTTTGAAGTACTTAAGTGATTTGTTGGCTGAATTTAAAGTGTTTTTTTTAGATATTCGGATAATCCTGAAAAATTCCTATCTATTTTCAAAGAGGGAGTTTCAGTAACTAACTAACATTTATAGAGGCCTTAAGAGGCTAAGAGTGAGCGATTCACATCAATTTATGATGCACTGTGCTATTGCTATGCTCTTCATATAGAGCATAACATGGATAGAGTCTATCTAGTTAAACCTCTCTTCTAGATTATAAAAGAGACAACCATTTCGGGACTTGCATTAAGGCTGTACTCAGCCGGTGTAGAAACTTGTTATTAAGGTTTCTTATTTTCTCTCATCTGCACATATGCTAATTTTTGCTAATCTTGCATTGATTCACTGTTCACGACTGCCAGTGTACCTAACTATAATAATATGATTTTGTTGCTACTCCACGTTTGCTAATATTACTAATTCAATCGTAAAAAGTACGTGTACCGGACATCCAGTGAAACATGTACAGGAGTAGCACGCAGGCCACTACGTCTCACTGCACTACGGCGCTAGTGATGCTGCCGTGAGGGATGATCTTCCTCACAACAAATTCAACCGTAGAAGGTGTGTACATCTCACCTGTACCACAGAATAGATAATAGTACTAGCGTACAGAAGTTGCACTCCTCAAAATCGTTTAAATAAATTGAGTCTCTTGCGCCGACACAATAAAGTACAATTCAGGTCGCACAGAGCTCCCTTTGCTCCAAAACAATCACTTAGTAGTTGCCTCTCTTTCTATCGCATAGGTCTTATCTTTTTTGATGTATGAAATTTGTCCTTTCAGAGGACGCCTAGCGCTTCATACTCGCGCGCGGAGTGACAGAGTCCTGCCTGTACGCATGGACGTGTACCGGACAGCCAGTAAGGGGGTTGGTTGTACAGGAGTAGCACACAGGCTACCACGTCTCCCTGCACCACGGCTCTAGGGTTGCTGCCATGGGGGATGAAGTGTTTGATCTCCCTTACAACCAATTCAACCGTAAAAAGTGTGGACATCTCACCTGTACGCATGAACGTGTACCGGACAGCCAGTGAGGGGGTTGTACAGGAGTAGCACACAGGCCACCACGTCTCCCTGCACCACGGCGCTAGTAATGCTGCCGTGAGGGATGAAATGTTTGATCGTCTGCTGTTTTCCCTTTGCTGTCACATTCTGGATGATCTTTAGGCCTTTGTGGGACACCTGGGGAAGAATTAACTGGATTAGCAAAAATAAATAGGAATGAAATAAAAATTCTTACATTTTTGGCGTGGAATTTAGCTACTCTTGGGATTCTTTACTGATAGCAGCATATTATATCCTTTTTCAAGGTCGAATCTATCTCTTTACCAAAATTCTGTAGTAAAGGCTTGAAAATATATTTCAAACAAACAAACTTAAGGACTTTTATTTAATTACTTGTCCTTTTTTTCAATGTTTTAATCTTTTCATAACGAAAGTTTATTGTTTTTAATTTTATTTGACCAAAAAGTTAATATTCACAGATGAACTTAACTGTAATCATTTGGTTCGTATATTTATGACAAAATACCGTTTAAGTACCTACCAGTTTACCACATGTTATTACTCTACTCTAGAAAGTTTATGACACCCAATCAACGTATTTTATGGAATGCAGCATTTAAGTGATTCGTTTTGCTCTAAATGTTTAACTAAATTTCCTTTGATTACAAGTAAATCAGTTTTTATTATGATCATAAATAATTCAAGTTTATTTGCTTTAAATAGGGTATTTGCATAAAGTAGTAGGTAGCTACTTAATTTATATACGTAGTAAAATGCAGCAACTAACTATTAATGTATGATTTGCGCTTTGTAGTAGCTACAAAATATTTATTGAAAGTATCTAAGATTTAGCAAAGTGATGAAAAACCTAAAATATATTTGTTCTTGCTTGGAAAAAAACAAAATATATCCTGTATTTATGATTTGAACTGGTTACTGCAATACTGATATTTAAAATAATGTTAATGGACTTGCATAACTGTTGCTCTGAAATCGGACCTCAGTTGTAATTTAATTAGAATGCACTGATGCTAGGGTTGCCAAAATTATTCTGACCATTCGATACATCATGAAGAAAGAAAGAGATATGAACAAAGATATGAAATATATGACATCGGAACTTTATTATAATTATACTCAGATTCGTCCTTGATATTAGTATATTAACACATGTAGTACCGCTTTTGCATGTATCACCACTTAGCACGTTATTTTAAAGTAATAACCTAAAAAACCTGAAAAGAGAAGGTTTTTGACTTAAAATTTACAGATATTTTGACATTTCCGGTCAGAGCCCTCCTCGTCACTACTAGCCGCCAACCACTTCATTCGTTTTTCGTGCTTCGCCACGGACGCACGTATACAGCCTCAATGTGAGACTTCTTTAGAATTATATTTTTACAGTGAAAATTAAATTTTATTTAAAATGCTTCGTGAAGAAAGGAAAAAGTTTTCAAGACTGAAGAGGACAAGAAGAAGAAGAAGTCAAGACGGAGGAATACTATTCAATGCCGTTTACTTGGTTAAACCTGCTTACCTTTATGAATGCGTAACTGCCACACTGGGCTTTTACCATTATTTTAATTATTTGTCTGATGCGAACTTACCATACCGGGTATTTTCTGTCAATTTATTTATTTATCTGATGCGAACTTACCATACTGGGTACTTTCTGTCAGTTTATTTATTTGTCTGATGCGAATTTACCATACAGGGTACTTTCTGTCAAAGCATTGTGTCTAATAAGACATCAACTAAATATCTATTGCACTCGAGATAGTTATACTGGACTATTTCACCGCATAGATAGGTCAGACAACGCAACTGCAACAACTACACCAACTCAAAGTGCCATTGACGACGCGACATTGTAAAAAGCAGACTACCCTCAAGGTTTGCCACGTTGGAACCGCTGCCGAGCACCAATCGGGTGACTCCGTCGTCCGCTAAATCCACTGCCATCCACCTTCCAGGCAGGCGGCCGCTGTGCTGTAGCTGCAACAGCAGCCCTGACAAGAGCGTTGTTCATCAGGTATGAGTTATGATATCATGATATTCTTGGTGTTGAGTTGAGTTAATCTCAACGGTATAATACGAGTACCATCGGTACTAAGATAAATTTATAGTTTACAAAACTGACAGAGCTCGCTATAAATGCTAAAACTTAAGAACTTAATGGAACCAGATATTGAGTTGTACAGCAACTAGCTCATACTTGATACTTCACACCTTTTATATAAAATAGCTTAGCTGCTGAAATAGCTAGCTGCTGGCATGCTGATAGAAATTTCAATGAAATAAAAATGGATTAACAGAATCCTTACATTTTATTATCTATAAATGCATAAATCATAATTGCAGTTAATGTTTGTTGGTATACAGTAACATTTGCCTAAACTAGAACACCTTGTATTTCAGGCGGGTAGACCTAACATTTTGAAAAACCTGTTAATCACTACCTAACTATTTAGTATGTTTTTTTTCCTAAGCCTTGCCCTTGTACAAATTATCTCTATTACTTTTCAAATTTAATTTTTGTGAGTGTGTACAAAATGATGTTTCTGAAGAGAATTTTTTTTTTTAGCTACAAGTATCACTTATGTTTAAGGTATAGTATTATGTAATCTGTGGTTAAGACAGCTTTCCAACTATACACATCTATTTTGTGACAGTAGTTCGCATTTTTTACATTATTACATTATGGCATTACGACGTTCGGTTATACCGTACACGGTCAACTCTAGTGTAGCTGAGGTTTTTCGCTTAAACGGCCACCGACAGTTCAGTCGAATATGAATGATGCATTGGCCACAGGCCTGATGTGAACGATATGGATCAACGAAAAAACTGTAAGTAAATCGGGCGCAGTACTCAATAAAACATTTTTTAAAACTGATTTATATATTTAATTTACTTAAAAACGACAAACAAAAGACTTAGGCAGGTATGCCACATGCTTCATCTCCGACGGCAAACGAACAGCGAGACGCGGCGAGGAAAATCCATCAGCGATTTGTTTCGTCAGTCACATCACAGCAGACTCGCAGACGGGCGTTACGGCCCACCCAAACAGTTGCCGATGATGCATTCAAATTAGGATATTGTATTCGTGAGGGTGCGTGTTGGTGTAGCATTTGTCTGTATTCAGCGAATACAGGCAGTAGTCGCCAACTACAGGTGCAAAGGTCGACTCAAAAGCTGGCGCCGGTAATCGTCTATGTGTAAGTACTTACCATTTAGCCGCGCTACGCAGGGCACCTAGATTATTATTATATATTTTTTTTATATTTTTTATTAGTGTATCTGTTTAATGATTCACTGTTATACCATCTCCAGAGATATAATTATAGTCTACCATTAATATGACTAAAATTCTGGCAGTTATAATACATATAAATAATAGTTTTGTTTCATTTTGTTGAAGGTTCAACAGAATGTGATCTATGTTCAAATAAAATAAAATAAATAAAAAATAAAAAACAGGTTGTCATATCAGCCCCCCCTACTATGACTGTCAAAAGCTCAAAAGTAGTATCGAAGCGATGTTGTGATTGAGATGGCGCTATACGCGATGTATAGCTCTGTCCCTTTAACAACATTACTTTAAGGTTGTTATAAGAGCTCAGAGTACGGCCCCAGGTTAAGTTAAGAACTGTTTAAAAGTTAACTTAGCTTTTAGAAAAATGTACGTACTAAAAGTACGTAAAAATAATAATAATATCACATTTAAAAAATGCTTATTGTTCTAAAAAAAAAAAAAAAAAAAAAAAGGCAGTCTAGAGATCACATCACCTATAAGGTTTTAATACTGATAAGGAAAGTAATAGAAATACACGATCTAAAAAATCTTAACTTTTGGGCATTGTAGTGCCGATATTTTTATTACAAAACTACCGCCGCCAGCTATGACGTTTTTTAAATAGCATGAATTCCCTGTTATTGAACAATATCTACTATAATGGACTCAGAATTGAAGCTCATCTTTTTATATACAATGTTTTTCTTTTTTAATATACAGCTACCGTCACAACTTTCCATTATATTACAAATGTAATGGCAATTATAGTCTTCACAAGACAAACGTTCATAAAACTACAAAAATCACTTATTTATGACATTTTTTATGAATTGATTAAACTGGTAGATACCGGTATGTGATCGTATTATTTACTTAGTATAATGTCATCGATACTTACACCGAATTAGAGACTACATATTTGTAGACATATTTTCTTTTGTGCCTTTAAACAACGGGGTGGACTAGGGGACACTAGTGGTCACACCAGGATTAAAATTGCAAAATAATTGCAAGTTTTATGCAAATAAATGATTATGATTATGATTATTGTCAATTATCTATAACATGCAGCTCATGATATTTTCATTGCAATTTTTCTTATGGTATTCAGTGTGGGGTGTTGAGTATTCTAGATTTATTTTGATGCTAAATAAAAATTATTCAATTCATTAATTTAAAAAAAAAAAAAAACTAATCACTAGTTTTTTTGTTTTTTCCAGATTGAGATTGAGTAAATTCGAATGAAAGTCGAATTAGGCAGTAGAAATAAAATGTAGTAGATATATATATATATTTTCTTTCTATTTCTAGTATTTGGATCCCAAAAACATTTATTTTATAATTTGAGATTTTAGCATTCACAATGCTATTTTGGTTTAGTATTGTACAAAGTCTATTCTGACACTAAGCTACCTATTGTTTTAATTATTTTCCACCAGTTTCTTAAGCTAGAGGTGTAACGATTGTGCCATCATGATCGTTACAATCTTAACTTGAGCCTTGGTTTGGTACCTCTTATTCACATATATGGTACTTCTTTGTATCTCTTATTCTAATACAAAATATTAACATCCTATAACTTTCAATTTCAGAGATGGAAATTAATCGCACAAATAAATTGGTTTTAACAACATTATCAAGGTGGTATTATTTTACAGGTATATTATTTATGTTATTATTGAAGCAGCTGTCTGCTAATGCTATCAGGAAGTACAGAGATTGGTAACAGAAACGGTTTGATTATTTAACAATAATATTTACAGAATAAACTATTTTTTTTTTTACAGAAGTGTATAACACAAATTATCAGTATTGCATAATATTGCGATCATTATTAAATTGAGCTAATCTCAAGGTTTGGTAAAGAATCTAACTACGCCTTTGCGTAGACTTCATTGTTCAAATACAATGTTTAACTTAGATCACTTAATTATTTTTATTAAATATTTTCCAATTCTCTTCTTTTTTCAACTTTTTTATTTTAAAAGTTTAACTTTGATTATCTTGCCTATTGCACAAAGAATGCAAACAATACAAAAAATATATATACAAGAATGTATTATATTAAATATAATAAACAGTTCATAATCACTTCTTATTTAGAAAGAAATTAAATTCTTATATTATTATGACAAGTAATGTAATTAATAGATTGCTGAAATAAAACATCATTATCATTAAGATAGTGGAGTAGACTCGTGTCCAACCAATTTTAGCACTCGACGTCACCGGCCTATACCTTTATAGCCCTAACAAAAAATGATATTATAGATGTTCCAGGTAATACGGCGGGATGGTCAATGACTCCATATTCGAAAAATATTAAAACATATTATCATCTATAATAATAAAACTGAGTTTTCCAAACCAACCTTGCATATTTTTTTTTTGTACCAACCATCTGTAGGTACTGTTTTTAATAATAATCATGTAAAACGTTCAGAGTTATGTTAAATGGTATTCTTTTCTTTATTAAAAAGACTCATATGCAAGAAATGATATTTCCATTTTCTTATTATAATGCTTTCAACATCTACATGTGTTAATATACTAATATCAAGGACGAATCTGAGTATAATTAATGATTAAACGAACTTACCTGTAAGTGAAGTTCTATCATAATTATACGAAGGATTCGTCCGAAGATATTAGTATAGAATCCCTCCCTCCCTACTCATTATTGTAAATTACAATAACAATCTACCCATTGAAGAAAATGAGGAAATATCATAGAATTTGGACTTTAAACTAAATGAAGTGGTTGGCGGCTAGTAGTGACGAGGAGGGCTCTGACCGGAAATGTCAAAATATCTGTAAATTTTAAGTCAAAAACCTTCTCTTTTCAGGTTTTTTAGGTTATTACTTTAAAATAACGTGCTAAGTGGTGATACATGCAAAAGCGGTACTACATGTGTTAATATACTAATATCTTCGGACGAATCCTTCGTATAATTATGATAGAACTTCACTTACAGGTAAGTTCGTTTAATCATTAATTATTAATACTATCATACTTCTAAGATATCATTTGTGATACAAAATAAAAGCAATGCTATTTAATTCAAAGTATATACTTGATATTTATTCCCAAGGTATAACATCGTATCATGGACGCAATATCTCATAAGGAAATAAATAATTGTTAGAATGTATAGAGCAACAGAAATATGTTTTGAATAGAAGTGCCGAGAAAAAACTGCAAACATAATAGGTAAAAGCTATGAGTGACCTTGTGATTTTTTTCTATTTGTTCCCAAAGGTTTTATTATTTTTTATGTATTTTTAATCACCATAGTATCTACAAGATATGCTTATTTTTTGGCTAAATAAATTATATTATGGCATGTCCGAAATATTTATTTACTATTTAAACTAAATGTATAAGGGACAGCCCTAGCGTTAGGAAGTTCAAATGTATAGTTACGTAACCATTACCGGTGTTGCATGCCAACGTCTCGAAATAAATCAATTAGACCATCATAAATTACTTTCTCTGACCCTTTTCTGTCGGGATTTTGATATTACCAAGTGTGAACTCATATCAAACATTTAACACACACAAGTGCATGTAAAAATCACTTGTTATAGCAACACTGTGATTGACTGTAACGTGACGTGACAGTTTCCGCTTATTTCGATGTGATACCCCAAAGAATGCACCCTGTGGTGAATTCTGGGAAACCTATGTACGAAATTCTCCCTATTCTAGCTCCCTCCCTAGCTTATGGTGAATTCTCGGATTTCGTTTCCTAGAATTCACCTCAGAGTAGATTCTTTGGGTATTGGAATAACCTTGTATTTCGGCTCTTTTGGTGCGAGTTCATCCGCAACAAAAAAAAATACCTATCTCTTTGCCCGTATTTCTAATAACAGATATTTGCATTATTTTCGGTTTGCCTGTTTTATCAAGTTCTTTATAACTTTCAGTAAATATCTTCTGTGATGGCGTACAAAGTTTATTTGTACAATATTGTATTGTAATCTGCTTTGATATTAGATCGTGATGCCTACGCACTCTCGTCTCGATTCAATCCAATTTGCCTATTATTTCGCTTATTAGATTTCCATTTGCTTTTGTAAAGCAATCAAAGTAGGTTCCAGTTCTAGGGTCGATTTATTTCCATATTATAAGCATTTATAAAGCGTCACACTTAGAATAATAACATCTAGAAGCCGTGTCCTCGTATGCAAAGTGAGGCAACTAATACTAAGCCAGAATGGCTTTGTTTTCAGATTTATATACTTCATACGTTACCTAATCGTAACTAAAATCCAATAATATTGTTACTAATCTAATTAATGTAGGAAAATTGAAACTGTTTTGTACTTACTAGGTAAGGTAGGTAGGTAGGTAATAATAAAGAATAAAAATTTGAGAACGGGGCTTTTGGCTGTTTTAGTTGCCTCACTTTTGACAGTGCGCTTTGTAGAGAACTATCGTTCTAGGTGTTATTATTCTAAGGCGTCACACATACTCGTATGTTACGGTTTTTCTACATTAGCTAATGTAACATTGGTCTGATCTTTAAAACTTTTGTCACCAACGAAAAAAAAATGAAACTTCAGAGAAAATACAATGTTTTTATAGAAAACAAAAGCTAACTAACCTGTAAAGTAACTTTAAAAGGTTCTAAGTCTCTCGCCCTCTCTTCTAGAATCCTGATGGCTGGTATGGCGTACTCTTCTCCTCGGAGGCCCCTCGACTCCTGCGCTCCGAGGAACCACACATAGTAGGAAGCTTTCTTTATATCCTTTTTCAACCTTAGCGCCATTTTGAATTAGCCCTTATGTCATTGTTGGAAATCTGAAACAAAAGAAAGTGTCGATGAGTTTGTTGTTCTTATTCATTCAAAATTAGAATTAGAATTACATGTACTTGATTAGTTGAATTACTTAACAAAACAAAAGATAGAACTTAAATAAAAGAGTTACCTATGTAAGATCTTAATTTAGATTAAGTCTTTTTGAAAATATTTATGTCAATAGGACAATAGGTACATGAACAAATGTTTAACTGGAAAAATGCGTCTGTTGTTTATTTGATGTGCCCTTACATATTTTAGTCATAAAGTTTTAATTGCATTTTTTTAAAGTGAATTTCTATGGTTTAATTATCAATAAGGTTAGCCTTATTTCCTATAGGAAAATTATATTTAATAAAATAATCTAATTCCGCATACCAGTAGACGATAGCATCCATTTCCAATATCGATAATGAATCTGATATGTATCGAATCGAAAGTACCGATCATCGAGACATCGAATGCTCATAAACATCGAACAATCGGTTTTATTCGATCATCGTGGAATCAATGAAACATTTAGAAGTGAAAAGTTTATCGATGGCATTTGTAATGGGTATTAGATAACTATGGAAGGGTTTACGTCATTGTTGTATAATTTAATAGATGTCAAAACTTAGTTCAATAGTATCTTTATTCGTTTTCATCAATATAGTTTTATCTGTGGAGCGATAAAAAGTTCGCTTAGCGCAACGAAACTCTTTTGACATGTTTTGAATAGTTAGTATTATAATTAATAGTTTAAACATTATGGAAATACTTTATTTACATCTACAAAACTTTTGCAAATATGATAATTAGGTAGCAATATTTAATCAGCATTAAGTACACAGTGTGTCAAAATTAAAATTTCTAGTTATTTATTTTTATTTACTTATGTCATTTAATGTGTAACATATAACATAGAAAACATTAGTTGAATAGTCACGAGCAAAGAAATGTACAAACCATAGAACCATGACAAATTAATACATCGCATGGAGAATGTGACATAGTTTTATGGTAAGTACATTTTCATTGCTCATGACTACTGACATTAACACTGCATAACCGTCGTTAAACTGTTATACTTTTGGTCGTACCCATAGATATAGTATATTAAAAGGGGGTCGTACCTTGTCAGGTACGACCCCCTTTACACTCTCATACACATTGTTGTTTGAGTATGTATACATTTACATACTCAAACATTTCAAACAGTTTCTATATTCAAACAACATGTCACATTAAAATTCTTATGTCGTAAAGCTAAGTTGACAAATTGCCCATATTATTAGCGCATAAGCATTACGAAATAAGGGCGCTGGACACACCGTTTCGGCGTTTGTGTCTCTCGTCTCACGCTCTCGTTGCACAAAATGTAACCTTGAGTTACATTTTAATTACCAAAACACAATCGACGCTTGAGTAAGTCATTTTTGGATCTCCTCATGCGCGATAATGCTTATAATTTAAGATTTCGGTGTGAACATATTAATGATTGGTGTGAAGTATAATTAAGTACAAAATTATGACTTTATTTCGAGCGTAGTTAATGCGAAAATGATGTATTAATTTGTTGTATTGCATACCTCAAATAATTAGGCCATCATTAAAGAATCGCTGACTAAGTGATTATCGATTTTGTTTGCTCACTTAAATTATTTACAATTTAATTGACTACGTCTTGCACTGAAGGTTTTCGTATTTGGTTTGTGGTAAAGCTTGTTATTTATGCCACTAGATCAGTATATATTAAAACACAACCGTAAACATAGCTGATGTTGACATCTCAAATATTCCGGGCTAGAAATCAAATGAGTACCCCATACAATGCATAAAAATGTAGTTTACAGTAAAAAATCTAATGCATAATGTTGCATCAATAATGCACGCACAGTGGCCTTTGACACCAAATTCTCGGAAATAAAATTATATCATCAAAAAGGCCGTTTAATAAACATAGCGAATTGAATGATTGCCTTTTTTATGTTGGTTCATTATAAACAATGACATTAACTTTAAAAATGCACAAAGTCCCGTTTGACACGGCTTCAATCGTAATTCCTCTGTTGTAATAACATGTGTGTAATTTTATGAAAGATGAGGTATTAGACTAATGGTTGATGCTGTTACTTTTTTGTTACGTATTAAATTTACAGTTGCTAGTTTTTGGAATACAGACGAAGAATACACTTATTGCGAAAGTTCTCCGTGTCATGGGTAAGGTAAGGAATTGATGATTTAAAATTGCTTATTATATGAGCTTATTTGAATACAGAATTTTTCTATTACATTCTATTCTATTCTCTTCTATTCTATTCATATTTACAATTATTGTTTATTATTACTAATATAATTTGATTTTTGTGACCTCATTATCGAAAAGATGGTACTAGAATAGAAATCGAAAAGGTTTATGCTTTTTTTTCTTTAGGTGAATCGGAAAACCGTTACAGCTGTTCTGATACAAATATAATCAAGTCTCAACCTTAAAATAATAACACCTAGAACGATAGTTCCCTACAAAGCGCACTGTCAAAAGTGAGGCCACTGAAACAAGAGAGTAAGATTTAAATCCTTATTATGATAATCATTTTGAAATGTCGGACACAACTCTACCATTGGAATAGTAACTTGACTGACTACAAATAAGCCTACGTATTAGAATAATACTTAGATATTGCAAAAATTAGTAAGCAAGTACATGCTTACCGAAAATATCACATCCCTATGATAATTAGTATGCTAATGCGCACATGACAATATGGCATTGTGTCGTTACGTCACTCTTTGTGCAATGTTTACAATGACTGTAATTAGTTTTTGCTGGTTGTCGTCAGGATTCAAAATATAATTGGTTGCTGTCAAAAAACAACTTCGCACGATGACAGAACAATGACGAGCGCCAATTAAAAGACAGTTAGCCCATGTGTGGATGGGTCGAAGGCGTATAATCTCCGTTTGATTGTGCAAATGTATGTAACATTTTTGTCATCATTAATCATCACAAGATTATATAAAAAAACTTCCTCAGCTGAGAACCAAAGAGAATTAGTGACAAAGTTATTTTATTCGAATGCTCTTTGAAGAAGGCAAATACCCACACCTTTTTATAACTTTGCGAAACTTCCTGCATTGAATCTCTTTTTTAATATGAATAGCAAATTAAATAACCTGTTATTAACCTCTATCTTTTTTATAGTGGCTATCTGTGCCCTAAAATAATTAAAAAAATAATCACTCCATCGAAAAAATATTGTGATTCACAATTTGATGAACTAGAAATGCAATTTAACGTGTTGATCCAATTCCTTAAGTGATTCTCATAAATTTTATCTAACAGATGAAGGAGGCGTTTCTTATTACCCAATGCCATTGTTTATTTAAGCTAAAAACGAGAACAAATTGTTTCATCCAAAAAAAGAAAAAAGTATTGCATCATTGGCCCTCGCTATTGTGTAATTATTTGCAGTCACCAAACTCGGCACTTTCACTATAGTTATCACAATTAAGTACCAAAACGGTAACGTAACGCAATTAAATTCGTTCTATCTATCGAGCCCTATTCGAATAGCTGTGCTGAATCAGTAATTGAGTGGTCGAAATCGATTCGACATGTATTCAATGTTATTAGGTATGACAAGTGATTTATAACTTGGTTTTACACACGTTTTAGAGATCAGCGGGTGGCGTGAGTTAATGAGCTGTTTATAAATACCAACATTCTACATACATTACACGTTGTTTCAATACAGTTTGTTTAGAAACAACGTCTTTATAATTAATCTTTTCTTTAGAAACTTTGAAGTTCCTCATCAAAAGACCCCGTACAAATGTTTGAAAAAAGCCAATTGGTCAATTTGGCTGAAATTTTGTGTAAATATACCCTGTAACAGGTTGATCGAAATTGTAAAGTTGCAAAGTGAAATAATGACTAGTTTTAGAGATATGGCTTTTTTAATGTTGTAAGCAGAAAGTAAAAAATATCGAAGCACATCACATTTTCATGTTTCTAATTTAATTCTTAGGTTTAACAGTACCATGTACTCGCATTTAGTGTGGTTTGGCTATCAGAAACGGATACTTGACATTTTCACACAAAAAGAAAAAGAAAAAAAAGGCATTATTATTATTACGTCTCTTTCTTACCTCAGTTAATATTGTTAATACATCTGGCGTTTTATTTGATTGAATCAGGCGTCACTTGGCGGAAGTCCCAAACCATTTTGAAAAAAGAAATATATGTAGCTTACTTCCGCAAACAAAATATTTCGTACTACTAATACCGTCCGGCGTGCCATTTGCAATGGCAAGGAAAAAACGGAGGTTGGCAGGAAGTCGGGGATATATAAGTTAACATGTAACCAATGTAATTCAGTATACGTTGGTCAAACTGGCCGTAGTTTTGATATACGTTATAAAGAACATATTTCCGCCTATAGGAATGGCCGACCGGAACGATCTCATTTCGCGGAACATTTATTAAATACCGGACATCAATTATCTGATGGCCATTCCTATGAGGTTTTACATACTTGTAGTAAAGGTCTACGACTGAACGTGTTGGAAAACCTAGAAATTATCAAACACAATGTTGATGGAACCATACTTAACAATCAACTTGACGTCTCTTCCTCGCCATTGCTGCGTATTTTCTCAAATAATAATAATTCTTAAAAATAAGTATCTTATTAATAAAACACATTATTTAATGTATATCAATTTATTTGTAGGTAATTTAAATTAAAAAACATGTTTTCTTTCTTTTTTCTTTTTTATTTGAAACTGGCAACATTCTTCAAACGTTGTCACTGTCAAACACTCGATGCGCAGTGGGGAGGAAGTGACAATAAATACGGTGTCGGAGGGCGTAGTTGCTCATTCGGTGTTGGTTTACGCACGATCTAACTCCTGAGGATGCTCCGGGTTGGGGCGAAACACGTGTAGAGTAGCCTAATTGGTGAAGGTGCAAGGTGTGTTGCTGTCTTGCTAAATGCAGGTATTGTGCACTTATATTTTGTGGTGTGCTGCATATTTTTGCGGGCGGGCGGGCGGTGCATCTTGCATATTTTGTTTGCGGAAGTAAGCTACATATATTTCTTTTTTCAAAAAAACATCTGGCGTTAGTTCTGACTGTGGTCACGTCATTTCAAATAGTTTTGCTAGGTAGCTACTAGACGGCAGATACGATTACATGGCACAACAAAACACAGAACCTTTTTTCTGTGTACTGTGTATGGGACTACGCATATCAAAATATGAACTAAATGCGAGTACATGGTACTGTTAAACCTAAGAATTAAATTAGAAACATGAAAATGTGATGTGCTTCGATATTTTTTACTTTCTGCTTACAACATTAAAAGCCATATCTCTAAAACTAGTCATTATTTCACTTTGCAACTTTACAGTTTCGATCAACCTGTTACAGGGTATATTTACACAAAATTTCAGCCAAATTGACCAATTGGCTTTTTTCGAATATTTCGTACGGGGTCATTTCTCCAAAAGCTTTTACTAGAAGGGGCTAACCACATCTATCCACCTACTGTATAACTACTTACACCTACTACACTACTACAGGTTAGATTTTACTCGGAAAAGCTGGTTTGCCTCTGAACAGTCAACTCTTTTGTCACCTTTCTCAAAGAGGTTCCTCTTACAAAAAATAGTATTACCCGAAACTACGGAGGTGAGTCGAGAGTACGCCTCATAGAGCACCTAAAGTATAAGGCCTCCAGTATTGAAAAGTCTCGAAATTTTCTTTCAAAGGAGATGTTCCATTTTTGTATGGAGGCTGGGCCCATTTGGGTAACCCGTGCCCTACGGTCATAAAATTATGTTTTATGGAAAGAGAACAAAATAAGGAACCTGCCCATGTATCAATATTTTTTTTTTTAAAACTGCAAACATTCTTTTTTTATTTTTAAAGTTGGACAGTTAATGTTAATAAAACAGCAACCCAAAACGTTTTTCTACCTTGGCAACATCGATTTTTTACTGTTATATGTCACATTGATGCTGTCAGATGGCAAATAAAATGACAAATGACATATCAACAGCCAATGTAGTCATTTTAATAGAAATAAAAATGCAAAGGAATATCCCTTAACAGCCGGCAGCCGCACAAAATGGATTTTTAGGATTAAATCAACAGTAAAAACTTGTAACAAGCATTAGAATTTATTGATATACTCGGGAGAGTAAAATTAATAGTAAGATACTTTAATTTTAAAGCGAAAACATTAAGAAATACACGATAAAGAGCACCATTATTCGAGTTTTTAATATGTTTGCAGAATTCAATATTTTTTTCTTTTTGGAAACCTTGTCCCACGAGAGAAATCTACAAGAAAAAAATATATTATGGGTGTAGGAAAATTTTAAAAAAGTGAACCTGGGTTCTTTCCTGGGAAAGAACGACTCCTTTCAAATTCAATACGTGCGTTTGTAAGCGTCTATTAAATGTCGTTTTACACACTCTAAAGGAGACCTTGAACATTTGTGGTCGAGAACAATTTGTTTCAATTTGTACACTGCTGTGATAAATATTGCTAGACTTATTTTAATGGTTTCTTCATATTTCTTTCCATTAGTTGAAATATTTCGTAAAGACATTTCGTTGTTACAGTGTTTTGTTTTCAGGTTTTTTTAATTTACTGACTTTGGCTTTATGTGCGGTGATACTAGCATAATGGTTACCTAGTTTAATAGTAACCTTTACACTTCCTATTTGAAATTTTTAGCGATGATCAAAATTACTTACACTACATTTTTCATATTTTTTAAATAAAATAAGTGAAGTGAAGTCGTACATCAACCTATAAAACTAATTTATTTCAACTATAGAAATGAAGATTTACAAAATAAACTTACAAAAGTTTTTGAAATGTGCTGCGCGTAATACTTGAATCCACGCATGTCGTAAAAGTCAATTGAGGGTCCAAAAGAAATTAGGCTTTATATTTCTGTCTTACCGGTTATTTTTGGTTGACAAAGATATAGATATACGATATACGTAGGTGTACGTAGTGAAAAAACCGCAGGGCATGTATGCAAGGATCGTAGCAGGTGGCGATCCATAGTCTCTGCCTACCTCCATGGGAAACAGGCGTGAGTATATGTATGTTTGTATGTATGTAAAGACATAGATTAGGGGTCTGATCCAATGGATCTGTAATATTATACGAAGCGGAAGCCCCTGGTCAACGCTTGCCAAATTAATGTCCCACCTCCCATGATTCATCAATGGGAAAGACATCCTAACTAATATTATGTGAAATTAAGTTTGTATGTTACACTTTCACGTCTTAACTACTCAACCGATTATCATGGAATTTTGCATACCTACACATTGTCAAGGGTATATGGCATAGTGCCTTTATTCCAGAAAAAAAATTACGATTACCGTGGGAGCGAAAAAGAACTGTCCGCAAGCAGACGAAGACGCGGGCGGTCGCTAGACTTTAATTATAATATTTGGTAGGTAGCTATATTTGTTTGCCTTATATTCCTATGTAAGCATTCATTAAAATCAAATAATTTTTATTTTCTATTCTATGAATCCACCCACAAATCCGCATTGGGCCCGCGTGGTGGGTTATGTATGACCCATCCTCCTTACCACCCATAAGGAAGGCCTGTGCCCCAGCAGTGGGGACATCAAAAATTGGCTCATGGACATTCTATGAATAGATATCAAAAATTTTCCAGTATGTCGTACGGATTATAGAATCTAATTCGTGCAAGAGCACGTTATCATCGCGATTAGTATGGTAAAAACTTAAAAAAAAAATCTTGAAGTTACCATTTGCAAAGTAGGTTTCCAAGAACGGAACACAATTTTGGTGTTTTTCTTTAAAAACTAGTAAACAATGTTTAACCTATTTTATACGATCCTACTTCCACTTATATTAAAATGTGAAAGTTGGATGTTTTGATGTTTGTTACTCAATAAAAAATTTAAAAGCACTCAAAAACAGCTGAACGGATAAGTTTAATTTAAAGCCTGAAATGTATTTATAGTAGATTGTTATACAAGACGCTAAAAGTACCCATTGCATACGAGGTATTTTTATTCCCGAGCTTTAGCGAGGGAATAAATAGAAACCGAGTTACAATGGGTTTTAGCGTCGTGTGTTACACTATACTTTTCACTACGATTGCGAGAAAATAAAATACAATATTAAATAGTTTATACCTACTTACTTACTTCCGTAAACGAATCCACTCGTTTTTTTTCCTCCACTTACTTTTTGTACAATATTTAAATAAATGATTTGTGCTTGACGGCAGAAGATTAAAATTATTTCTTTCCAATTACAGTCACACAATTCAATCAGTTTGTAATTATAAAAAAATTCTAAAGATTTCGCGCCATGGTACCTTTTTTAATTTCTGCTGTAGCAGCTAAGCAACACAAACACGCATTCTACGATTCACTCTGTACACAGAGTATAAATAAGTCTATGATTTTACCGAAGAGATGCTTTTAGTTCCATTTTCAAAAATAAGAATGAGAAACTGGGGGCCTATTACGAAACTTGGTCACGATAGTCGTCCGCAGTTCGTCGGTTATAGTTATTACAAATATTTTCAATGTAGCTATCGTAGTCCATAGTCTATTGAACGAATAATGACGGATCCACTAGAGAGAAACTGTCAAATTTACGCAATCACTTTGCAATATCGCATACGCAAGTGCTTTGTAATAGGAATCAATCAGAACGAAGCACGGACGCAGCCGCGTGTATCGCATTAAACTTTTCGTAATAGACCCCCAGTATTAAGTCGAGCGAGTTTTTATTCGTGATTATGAATAAAAACTTTTTCGTTTTAGTACGCTCATTGGTAATAGACAAACATTAAAAAAGAAAAAACTTTATCCCCTAGGGCTTATTATGCTATTTTATCTCGACTCTTGTACGTTACAATGACGCACTTTTTGAGCAAGAGGAGTGAAAAAACATTTATGATACTTTTTATCCTGCATGTTTGAAGGTTCCCTAAGGATTTTCCGAATGTCCACGCGGACGAAGTCGCGGACGAAACCTAGTATTTCATATAATAATTTATGCTGGTGAAATGAATTATAAAATATAACAACTAGGCCTAATTTGCCAAATAACGACTCTTTGTTATTGTAAGAGTAATTTGACAAAACAATTTGTGTTTCGCATTAGTAAAAGTCAATTTAGGTCGAGAGAGCCGCCTCAACAAAATATGAACAAAACTTTTAAGTAATTAAGACCTCACTTTGTAGTCAGTATGTGAGAAGCGAATAACGGGGTGACCTAAATATCCTTTTATTTTGTTAATATTTGATTGTATTGTTATTGTATTGTTTATTGATGAACATTACAATGTTAAGCATTAATTACTTACGGTATTTATCGATTGAATTGTCTGTCAGAATGAAATCAAATGAATTATGTTTGAAGATAATTTGCTATTTTGACACTTAATTTATCACTGATTGATTGGAACAAATTTAATTGGGTAAAACCGGAACTGGTTCAATTTATGATGCTGCATATGAATAAAAAAATACTATTTTGATCGATTTTATCAAAAAAAGGTTCCTCAAAAATAAAATGTAAATAAAAATAGGTTTATAAGTTTTACCCTTTTTGGAGTATAATCCACTCAGTATATACGCAATAAATGAGGACTGCTTTTCCAAACTGATGTAATTGGTAGGCCAGTTCACGATGTGATGAAAAGATTGATTTTTGAGCATCCAATGTGAAGAACTGATGTAGAAATCTACTTCACAAAAATTACTGCAGTCTGAAAAAAAGAAAGAAACTCAATAGCCGAACAGAATATTGGAAAATGGCTTGTCAACTCTGTAAAAAAATCCTGAATAACACCATAAAAATTTACAATTTCGTGATTTTCAACAACAATTCGTAATTTTATGCAAAAGGATCTAGCTTTTTTTATTGATCTAACACAATAGCCGAGTAGATTTTTAATAAATGATCCAGTATTTCAGAAATCAAATAAATATGTACTAAATTTCGGCAAATTTCTGGCGAAGCGAAAATTAAAGCATAATAACCAACCATATGAGTAGCTGTTCAACTTGAAATTACTGGACTGCGATGACCTGGCTGACCACGTAATTTACTGGAGAAAGATATACTTAAACATGATTTAGAAGAAATGTACATAGGTATAACTGTAAGGTGCAGGAAAAGATTCCATGGTATAGTTAGAGATACAGGTATTTAGCCTAGTTTGGGTGTCAGAGTCTTCATAGGAATTTGTACTAAAGATTATGTCAAATAAAAAAAAAAAAAATTATTAAAAAATATTTCAAAGAGATAGTGATAGACTTTGTGAACTGCCTTTGCCTTAAGTATGTAATAGTCGCTGTAACGCTTAGGAATTTTTCCATTGACATACAGAACGTGCAAATTTATTAACCAAAACATTAAAATAACGCAATGTCGAAACTGTCACAATGTCAGCAGCTTGATCGGTCGCAGTTAATGAACTAACCGGCCGTTAGCCGTTAACTGTCGCAGTTACGACACCGTTCGAGGTCGAACAGAACAATGTTACTGCGAGGAGCAATTACATCCAAGTTAATGGTTCTGAATTGTTTGTTCGGCGTAGGAAGTGTGCGAGTGTTTTTAAGTATCTACTTACTATGTAATAGCAATATATGACAAATTGATATATTAGTATGTAAATTAGGATGAGATGAATAGTAAATTGTTATACAAGACGCTAAAATTACCCATTGCATACGAGGTAGTTTTATTCCCGAGCTTTAGCGAGGGAATAAAATAGAAACCGAGGTACAATGGGTTTTAGCGTCGTGTGTTACACTCTTCTTTTCACTACGATTGCGAGAAAATAAAATATAGTTTAAATAGTTTATACCTACTTCCGTAAACGAATCCACTCGTTATTCTATCCTCCACTTTTTGTACAATATTTAAATAATTGATGTGTGCTTGATGGCAAAAGATTAAAATTATTTCTTTCCTATTACAGTCACACAATTCAATCAGTTTGTAATTATAGAAAAATTCTAAAGATTTCGCGCCATACCTCTTTTTAATTTCTGCTGTAGCAGCTAAGCAACACAATCACGCATCTACGATTCACTCTGTGCACAGAGTATAAATAAGTCTATGATTTCTTCTTCTTATTTTTGTTATGGCAATCTACTCCTCTTCAGGCAGTAATTTTTGCCAGTGTCAAGTGTAATGATTTCACCGAAGAGATGCTTTTATATAGTTCCATTTTCAAAAATACGAATAAGAAACAGTATGAAGTCGAGCGAGTCTTTATTCGTGTTTATGAATAAAGACTTTTTCGTTTTAGTAGGCTCATTGGTAATAGACAAGCATTAAAAAAGAAAAAACTTTATCCCCTAGGGGTTATTATGCTATTTTATCTCGGCTCTTGTAAGTTACAATGACGGACTTTTTGAGCAAGAGGAGTGAAAAATACTTTTTTTAATTGCTGGAATATATGATAGCTTCTTTAATTGTATTCTAGACTTATTTTACGTTTTCTCAGTAAAATGCATGTTCATATGACATCCTATGCTTTTAGACATAAGGTCACGACTTTCTCCTATACAAATCATTGTTTACTTTTACAGACATTTTTATACAAGAGCTATATTAAACTACACACTACTACTATGAAAAGAAGAAAGTGTCACATTGGCTATTATTAAAAATCAAAACCTATCACATATACTAATACGATTTTAATTTAATAACTACCTACTCGATAGGGTTTCATATTATAAATTTGAAAAGTTTCACCTGTATAAATACTCGTACTACCTATTAGTTTCCACGCCACGCTAAATTCAGCAGACATGGCAACGAGGCCGCGCTACACGGCAACCTTTCCCCTCAGATTGGCCACATTTCACGAAGAATAGATCAATAGATTACAAATAGCTCGATTTCGTAAGGAAGGATAATATAGATACAAACAAACAACGTACAAACTAGCTTCTTTTCTAGAAGGCCTTTTTCACAGCTTCCGGATCGCATTTATCTCTCGGATTAGTCGCAATTTAGGACACCCCTTCATGTAAAAGGATAACATTAAATCTTTTCCTGCACCTTACAGTTATACCTATGTACATTTCTTCTAAATCATGTTTAAGTATATCTTTCTCCAGTAAATAACGTGGTCAGTCAGGTCATCGCAGTCCAGTAATTTCAAGTTGAACAGCTACTCACATTTACAGGTTTGTAGCTAATTTACCCCGCTGTATGCAATTAGCAGGTTGTCTTACCCCGTGTTATACATAACGGTTATAACGGTGCGCCTGCGCATAGGGTTACCATCTATGTAAGGGAGGATGCCTGTCTAGGAAGCACAAAATTCCTGTTTTTTTTTATGCACAACGGGTTTGTGGTTGGCCTTCACCTCACCTGTGTTAAGTGACGATAATGCCGAAGGCGCACTAAACCCGGAATCCTCATCACTGAGGAGCTGGCTATCTTACCTCTAACTGCCGGAATACAACAATTTTGAAATTGTTGTTATGGCGTCAGACTTAGGTAAGATGGTGGTATAGCTAGCCAGGCGGACTTGATATAAGCCCTACCACCAACCAAACCGATGACTAATTGTACCCCCGTCTCTTACGTTTCGTCTATAAAAAAATAAACGGCTTTTTTGTCCGTTTCATCCCCTAATCTTGTAATCGGTGGTTTCATCCCGGGCGGGCGGGTATACCCGCGGTATAGCTCACCGCGGGCTTGCGTGAATAAAGCATGTAAGTATGTGACGAGTTTTCAAATTTCAGAAAGACCAGCTAAATTAAAAAATGTCTGCCTCAGCCACAGACATTATATAACCAAGTACTTGTTGTATGGTCTGTGGCCTCAGCTTACCGCCCGCCGCCGCCTGTTAAAATGCCTGTCAGATGGTAACCCTACCATGCGCCTGATAACGGAACTAGTGCAATAATTTCACGACCATTTTCTATGTGTAACCGAACTTCATTTGTTTTTCTATGGTTTTCGAACTTTTTTCGTGTAGCTCTCCGTTCCGGTCACGCCACAAAAAGGTTTTTGTTTTTGAGCTTTAGATGCACGTGTAGAATTTTAATGACTTTCAATTCTCTTGAGACATGTTAGCTTAAGCTTGGTATGTTTGTGATTGTTGTAACCTACCACTTGTTTTTTATAAGCATGGTTAGTCGAATTCAGAGAATGCTCAATGTCATCATGGCTAGAGTTAAAATTAATCCCGAGGCCGAAAGTTGTGGAAATCTTTGGGGGAGGTATATATACCCAGCAGTAGCTGTCGTGCGGTTGAGATGATGAAGATGATACTATAGCCAATTGGTTGCCACCCCTTATAATGCATTGTGAGAATGACAAATTACTGGTATGCTTTTCTATTCTAATGCTATGATGACAGAGTAGTCTTTTCCTTTCATGAAAAATAAACGCATAAGTTTTTATGCTTACCTTTACTTTTCTTTTGACCTACTATAAAGAATTTCCACAAAATAGCAAACCCGGATATGTATTTAGGTGCATTTACTATATTAATTTTGATCTTTTTACATATTATGTAAACCTTCCCTGGATCAGTCGCGGGATGGGTGAACAAATATTATTATGTTCAGCTCCGCTTCGGATTCCACGTTAACTCACCCAATCCGAATTGGGCCCGCGAGGTGAGTTATGGCCCATACTTCTTATCAATTTATAAGGACATCCTGTACTCCAGTAGTGATGCCATTAAAATGGCAGATGTGCAACCTTAAATAAATATTTTTCTTTTCAATCATTGAGTGAAAATAATTCATAATAATAGAGAAAGTATTTAACCACCTAATTCGTATGCCCCGCATGGCCAGCGCATTCTTGTCTTCATGCAGACAATTCCAAAAGTGAAAACATTAATGGCTCGCGTTTTTTTCTAAAGCTGCCGAAGGCGCATCGTAATTAAATCCATAGACGTATGATTACACGATGAAAATACTCATTCGCATCTCTTAGTTGATCACGGACTAAGCACTTTGGGGTTCCGTGTTCGAAAAAGACTATTATAAGTATAAGTTTAATAGAGTCATTGTCCTCAGTGGGATATAGTCCATCAGCCATTTTTGATGTCCCCATCACTGCTGGGGCAGAGGCCTTCCTTATGGGTGGTAAGGAGGAGGTGAGGAGGATATAGTGTTTATTACAAATTCAGATAAACATTAAATACAGCTAGGTATTCTATTAAGCGTTTGGTAGAATATTTGCAGTCGTTACAGATTGCATTAATTCAAAACATTAAAATATCGAGTAAGTATTAAACAAAGGAAGTATTTGAAATATTTATGTTCTATTAAGTAATGCCCTTTCTTCCATAAGATATAAAGGTGATTTCATTTTTGCTCTAGTACTTCTATATAGTATAGCAGCTGTGTGGTGTCCAATAAAGTAGAATACCTATATAACTAACCTAACGTAGAGGGGTGTTCACTTCGTCGTGTTAAAGGTTGGTTCTATTCCTACAGGAGAAAAATCTGTCCTGCTGTGGATTATTTATTTATTTTATAATTAGGCACACAGACAGATAACAGTCATCACATCATCGAGTACATGCCTTAATAAAAAAAGATTTATTTATTTATTTATAAAGGCTCATGATGATAAGTTAAAGTTTAATGATCTAAAACTAGTACTATAGTAAGCTAGTACGTATATACTTTAGAGCTTTGTTAATCTAAGGCTAACAAATGACAACTTCAGCAAAGTGACCAAGTTCTACATTTACTATTATATTACCTATATTTACTATTAGGTTATCTGTGCTGTTTACGTTAACCTGAAGATATACTATTTAACTTACAATTTTAATTAGATAGTTAGTTAGTCATGATTTAACTACAACTTAACTATTACCTTACTATGCCGATACTCTAAACAACAATTCGTTTAAAGTGTTGCCTGTTTTTTCACGTTTATCGCTAAATGAAAGTCGGAAATTGCGCGGCAAATGTGGCAACCGGCGCTGTAACATGCTAACATTGTTTCAGTTTTTCCGCAGTCTCGGTTTTCTCGAAGAACCGCAATGTTCTTTTAAGGGGATTGTCAACCACGTGGTCTCCATACAAACGGCGATAACGTTTCCCACCCTCTAAACCTTAACCTACAGCAATTAATTTTTGGTATGTTTTTGAAATGCCTAAAAACTAGGGCTGTACGTTTTGATTTTTAAAATATTCATTGTAGATTTGAAAATATTGGCACTTCTGTGTTTTGTATGAAATCACGAAAATGCAAATATTTCGAAATCTATTATGGCATTTCAAAAAAATACCAAAAATTAATTACTGTAGGTTAAGGTTTAGAGGGTGGGAAACGTTATCGCCGTTTGTATGGAGACCACGTGGTTGACAATTCTCTTAAGGTTTTACAACTACTTCATTTGCGTAAATAGTAGAAAGAAAAACACTAACCCCCTTATCAATAAAGATTGTATAGGTATAGCGTATAGCAGATGCATAGTAGGTACTGTAGCGCCCGTGGGCGCTACATAAATAAAACAACCCTTTGGACTGAATAAATTATTATTTTAAATCTTTTTAATTACTTTCGAATATACAAATGTAAAATGCTAGGATGCCTCCATGGCCGCGCACCGTGTCTTCTGTCACAAATCGAACCTTAACTTTTTAAATGACAATAATAATTATTTAAATCCATGTCATCGCGCCACCGTAGTAACGGCCAGTACGCGGGCATAAACACCACAGTACCTACACCGTGTTTTGTCACTTTCTTTTCAATGTCAAACTCAAATAGTTTGACAGAGAGTAACCATTGTGTAACTATACATCTGCTGTACAATCTTTATTAGTAAGGGGGTTAGTCAGTAATATCTAAAAAAGTATTTGTGCATAAAAAGTACATTGTTGGATGAAGGATGCAGGCCTCCGTCCGTCTTTTTTCCCACCCCTGTATAATAAAAATCAAAACTATCGTCAACTTATATTAATAGCTTGACAGTACTATGTAGAGTACTGTGTAAATGTTAAGCTGTATGACGCAACTTCCGTAGGAAGCCACCGCGTCGCGACTGTCGGTGCGCTTGAGACCCCTTTCGTTCGTAAAGCTGTTATTATAAAGCAAGCTATAATTATACATTTTGTAGCTTTGAGTTCTGCCCCCTTTCTCTTGAATCCGATCTCAGTCCATGTTCAACTACAATGTTGACAAACGTTTCCTTGAATACCAGAGTGACTTTTAACTGATTGGACGATTTCCAAGGTCAATTTTATTGGTCAACCCCTCTAGTCAATGTAACATTAACAAATCTTAGTTATCAATTGACTTTCAAAGATGTAATAGATTTGATATTTTAAAAATAGTTTGTTAACGAAAACTTTTGTCAATCTCATTCCTGTATCTTCCGTAAGCGAAGCAATAACGAAGATTAGCTAATGTTATTTGGCTAGGGGGGCAGGATTGATTTCAAGACTTTGAAGCGAAGACGAGAGGTAGTGCTGGCGGGATGAAAGCAATATTCATGTTTTAAATCCTATTCATGAAAGAGTATATTTAAGTATCTAATCCAGTAAAATTATTTTGTAAGCAGAAAAACCTAATTAGAATCGTAGTAGCTTATCACTCGCTATCGCCTCTCACCGTAAGAGGACAACAAGCTTTACGAGCCAATCTTGTCATGGATATAGCAGGTTAGTAATTTATGTAATTATCAACCTTTCGCTTGATTCTAGCCACACACTAAGTACTTGCAAAAGGAAACCGGGTTAAACATAACGACCGTGACGAGATAAAAAAAATATTGAATAGGCAAAGATTACTTAACATTTTAAGCCTATACGTGTATTAAAAAGACTTTTTTTACTTAGCTTTAAATACAGATTGTTTTGATTTTGTTTACTGAGAACTTGTAAAAACAAAAAAAAACTACAATCATCATTATCTTTTTTTTAGGAGGTTTAATAATACTCTAGGGGCTGTATATTATTTCACGTAAGAATCTTTTTTATGGTAGCCATGCTAAGCAGGGCATTATTTTTCTAAAATTTTTCAATAATTACATTTAAGTACCTACAACTATTTCACTAAAGAAAGAATTTAATTAATTCATATTTTTATTAATAGTAAGAGTTATTTATAGTAAGAGTGCGTAGGTACTTATGTGATGTGAACCCATATTGTGTACCTATTAGAGTTATTTCGTAGGCCACAAAAGTTGGGTTTATGAGCTCAGACAGCTCGACTCATTCACTCGCAAAGAGAAAAACTTGAGATCAAACGCTCAAGTATCAATCATAAAAATATCTCACATTGACTTTACAATTTGTTTATTACCTTCAGTCCACTTTAGCAGCTTTCAGAATTCACACCTGTAACAAAGCAATACATTTACATTAATAACTCATATTTTTATGTTTTTTTAAGTAAATTTTATAATCGAAAAAGCAACGTGTCTCTATCTACGTATCTACTCAGATGGCACCTGCCGACAGACAGCACTATTCGACGTATTCGGTAGCTCAGCAGACATAGCTATCGCCCGGGTTCCGATTCGTGGGTGCGATTCCCATAATCTGCTAGGCGATTGCGTAAAGTCAATCGTATTCATTTGACAGTTCATAATATCGTATTCCATCCATCGAATACGATATGAACTGTCAAATGAATACGATTACCTTACGCAATTCAACCCCTGAGTCGTTGGAGTCCAGTTTCTATTCTTTGTAAAAATAGCATTGTAAATAACGTATAAAAATAGCATGATTTAAATATTTTTTTATTATTATCAGAAGGGGATTTAATTAAAGTGTTCCCAGACTAGTTGAGTCTAGTAAATTCATTGGCTCAATTACAAAATGCAAACGAAGTAGGCCGTATAGGACAGGCTTATCTTATGCGCAGGCGCAGGGAACTTTATCGCGGGTCAACGAACTCAGATAAACACACCTAGCATACACACGGCTGATGCATACAAATGAATTTACTTTGATTAAAGAATACCATCTACCGGGGTTTAACTATCGAGGAATAAAACGTTTCCAAATAAGAAACTTTAATCTTACTTAGAAAACAATCTAGGTATCTACCTATGTAAAATTAGTAGGTATTAGATTATTTTAGAAAATTAGTGTTTCTACTGAATCCACTATAAATAGTGGCACTATTGCATTAGGTCTCCTGTAATAAATTATTTATAATCTATAGTTTTGACACTGGTGTTAGTACAGGGTTTACATTGTATATTATCTTAAACTCATTTATTCCTTTAATATCTGTTGCACAGCCAACACTACAATAATGGGAAAGGTCGTTAAACTGAGCGAAAGCCATTTTTTATATGACTGCCGCCCCACACGCTTTTACAGACAAGTTGCGAAATTTAACAACTGTTAAAGCCTTTCGGGGCGTTAGGACCAAGGTGCTAAAATGACAAAGGTGCTGAAATGACCAAAGTGGTAAAATGACCAAGTTGCTGAAATGACCAAGCTGCTAAAATGCCCAAGGTGCTAAAATGCCCAAGGTGCAGAAATGTCCATATTGCTGAATTGACCATAGGGTATAAGGAATAAGGTTCAATATCAAGTAAATTGAACTACGAATTGCGTCCGACTATCGTGATACTTTTTTGTAATAAGCCTTCTGATATTATGAGATATCTCTAAGTTCTGAGGTAGAGAAAATCAGGACATTCATATATCAGTTAAAAACATTATTAAACCTTCTTTTGAAAGTACTTAAATTTCTAACTCGTGCCTACGGCAGTAACAATTTTATAACGCTATTAAGTTTAATTTCATTAGCTAAGCGTACTCAACAAATTATTGCATCGTAGCACGCCAGAAGATTAGAACATGCTATCAACTGGTCCAAGGTTCGATTCCTGGCACGCACTATCCGAATTCCACCTCATATGGTTAGCAATCACGAGTAATTTGAGGTAATTACTAACTAAATTACTACGTAGATATAAGTGGCTGATTAATGGCGATTTTTATAGGTGTTATGTTCCAAAATAATAGATATTACGCTTGCAACCTTTAATTTATTTTGATTTGGTGTTGAAATTAAGCATGTACAAGCGATAGATCGGTAATCGAAATATTATGTAAAGAAATAATATTAATAGCGAAGAACTAGTTTCTAAGCTAGATTAGTAGCAAAAAGCTTATATTCAATGAAAGATGGACCACAGAATTCATTGTCATTTCTCTTTTGTTTCTATAAATCATTCTCTAACAATATTACGCACTTTCACACACTCGTCTTCACCGTTACATGTTAACGTTACCTCACTCTTGATTGTTTTTTAATTATCATCGATAACAGTAAACCGATCATTCGCATCACTCGATAAACTCGATTTCATTACAACTGCAACTATTTTCTTGCAGATTCAATCACGCGAATAGTTACCAAACGTAAATGAACTGAAAAAAGTGAAGCAGAATAAATCGAGAAAAAAAATTGAAGGAAGATGAAGATTGCGCGTCCGGACTTTCGCTTCGCACCGAATTCGGAATTGATCAAGAGTGAGTACGATAAGCAGGCTTACATTGATTCCAATAATATTTCGATCGAATACAATGTCAATCTAAATTATTTTCGTTAAGGTGGTACCCTGAGCGATAGTGGCGCCGCGGTGAATTATATTTAATATTATAATTCTAATTATAATTCTAATACACAATTTTAAAAATGTTTATCGTAAAGATTTTAGGGCCCACAGTCTAGTATTTTTAGCCGGTATCGTTACATTCCCTCGTAGTCACTGCTAGAAGTAGATAGCAAAACTGCTAAAAGTGGCCGTTTTTGACACATTTGCTATCTACTTCTACGAATGACTACGAGGGCATGTAGTGATACCTTCTAAAAATACTGGACCATGGGCCCTAAAATCTCCACGATAAACATTATTAAATCTTTTTCTATTAATAACTTATTAAATAAAAACTTCTGAGGGCGCCACTTTCGGTCATACAACCGCCTTAAGATATTTTACCGTTTTCTTGGATTCGAGACTGCCTTCTATTGGATTGGACGAATTCCAATCGCAATTATTAGCAATATTGGGCCAAGAGTACGAAACTACCTAATTGAAACGACACAATTGACAACTTTTCCAAATTTTTGTCCTGTGTTTTTATTTGTTATTTAGAAATTAATGATAAAAGCAAGAGACACGTATTTTTTCTTTTCCAAACTTATTCATTCTAAAAGAGCGTAAGTGCCGTTTAAAGGATTTCTGGCGGACAATCCTTTGCCCACATCGATCGTCGATCGATCTATATTGATTTTAAGATAGTCACGAAAAACTAAAACTAAAGTGAAACTAAGTTTCACGAAAAACTTAGTTTAACTTTAGTTGTCATCAAAATTGCCCTTTCTAAGATTTTTTTAAACCCATTTAAGGAGTTAGACCATTCACGTTTCTGGATAGGCAAACTTCACATTATAATAGAAAAAGCTTATTATACTTATGTTGAACGTAAGTTTACGAAGTTACGTTCCGGAGAAAGCGAACCCCCTGCTGCGAGATCCAATGACAAGTTTTTACTGTTACTGATAATGTTACGTGGTCATTATCGAGGTATGGAATGCGCCGGCGCAGTGATACAATCGGCATCTTGATTGCTATTGAAGATGCTGTCAGTGAGAAGAATCACTTGTATGATCTGTTGCAGATCTTTATAACGTAACAGGGGCCCTATTTTTGAAAGGCGGCAAGCGCTTTTCACCGACTTAAAAAAAGGAGGAGGTTCTCAGTTCGTCTTTACTACTCATATTCATTCGACAGCTTGGCTGTGAAAGAAAATGAGTAGTAAAGAATGCTCGCCACCTTTCGAAAATAGGGCCCTAGAATCAACTTACAACTTTTAAGTTAGATAAAGATAAAAAAGTTTTATTTACTACGACACACACAAGTTGAGGTCCCATGGAGGGAAAAAAGAAAGTTTGATACTTCACTGTAATATCAAATAATTCAAACTACGAGTACCTACACTGTTGAAGCACTAAGCAGCCAGGGAGCACTAAACGCTGAGAGTAAGTACTTAGGTAAATTCTTGGTCCATTCCACACACGGTTGGGTCAATATAATAATCCATTGGATGTTTTAATTTTTATAGAAAAGGAAAGAAGTTTTATATAAAACATTAACATTAACTAAGTCTTACGCCATAACAACAATTTAATAAGTTGTATTCCGGCAGTTAGAGGTAAGTTGGCCAGTTCCTTAGTGATGAGGATTCCGGGTGTAGTGCGCTTCCACCTTTGGCCTTATCGTCACTTAACATCAGGTGAGGTAAAAGCCAAGCACTACCCGCTGTTATGCATAAAAAAAAACGGACATCTAAAGAATATTACTTTGTGTACTACCTATTGATCAATCTGTGATATTACTTCATTACACACTTCTAAATCGTGCATTATGAATGAAAATTAAGATGCTATCTAAATGTTTAGATGCTGTGAGCATGAAACATTTTATGTGCAAGATTCCGAAAAGAAAAGTAACTTTAATGTTCAAATGAATTAATTACTATAGCTTGAATGATCAGCACGCCATCTCCAACTGTGTACACGTTACCTAATATTCTAGTAAGTAATGATGTAAAAAACATTAAAAAACCCGCCTGCATAAAAAGACAAGTCGACTGAAAAGATGGAAACAAGATTAAATAAATATTAAAGGCAACATGTCATAATAACATGCAGTCGGAGGCATGCATAAAGAAAGTGACATTATGAATGATTGAATTATATGCCTCCGACTGCATGTTATTATGACATGTTGCCTTTAATATTTATTTGATCTTGTTTCCATCTTTTCAGTCGAATTGTCTTTTTATGCAGGCGGGTTTTTTAATGTTTTAAATTTATTTTTTTATTTATCTCTTTTTAGTTATTATATATTACGGTCATGATATATAACTATATATTTTTTTATAACGCCACCTTCTTAAGAACACTTGGGCTGAAAAGACCAATCTAACGATATCTTAATCATAGAAATCCGTTCAGCCGTTTGAGAGATATGAGGTAATAAAGAATATTATATACAAACATACATACATACATACTTACAAACATACTTACAAGATACGCGCGAAACACATAACCCTTTCTTTGCGTCAAAAAATGGTCTTACACCAAAGCGAAAACTGAACTAATTTTATCACAATTTTTCCCTAAAGTTTAACAATATTGAAAGAAAGGTGTACTAATGAAATTATTGAAGTAATTGAGTATACACGTGTTTTACTAAAAAAATAAACAACAATAATTTTACGAAAAAGTCATTTCGTTTTAGTTACTTAGCGAAAAAAAACTACAGACTTTAAAACCTTACTGTATGCTTTTGTGCAAGTTGAATAAGTACAAAATAAAATAGCGCTTAAAGTTAAACTGAATTAATAGCAATAAAGGTGTTTTTATTAGCTACAAAAGGCAAAAAGTTAAGTCAAGTACCGCCATAAAAATACCTTCGAAACTTTATTTTTTAACCACCGTCTAAATTTAACAATTTGCAACAATTTATCGAATAGATCACGTAGTTATAGCATAGTCATTTAAACGTGCAGATATAATGTGGCTTATCTAATTCAAGGCTCCAATAAACACTTCCTGTAAAACTGGCTAGGCCTAGGACCGGTCGGAGTGATAACGGGACGGTTAAGGGGGTTCCAAGGGCTTGTGGAAAACAACCTTAAGGTAAAACCATGGTAGAATCAAATAAAGCTGTTAAATTTTAAATTTGTATGGGTAAGAAACGGCAAAATTTATATTCGCAAAGATGAGAATTCTAGGGCCATGATGGTATCAGGTAAAGAAATGTTGGAAAGATTGGTGGCTTAAGGGGATCATTACATCATTGTTTAAAACAAGAATCGGCATCTATTATTACAACATTCAACATCTATTACCAGAATACAAGAGGCTTGAAAACGAAGACTACTGAGTTTTACTCGAACTTGGCTCAAGCTGACTATGATGTAATTGTCCTAACTGAAACATGGCTAAACCCCGATATATACGACAGTGAATTAATCGATTCTCGATTCAACGTTTATAGAAGAGACCGCTCAACTTGCCCAAATGCAATTAAGTCGGAGGGTGGCGGAGTATTGATCGCAGTCAACAAAAAACTCAAGTCTTTTAGAGAACCTCAATGGGAGAGCGATGGAGAAGATCTGTGGGTGATTCTGGAAGTTCAGTTCGGTAAGAGCACTACAAGACTTGGACTTTGCGCGGTGTATTTACCTTCACCCCTGAAATTACATATAGCTCACGACTTTTTCTCGAAATGCAGTGATCAAGTGAATAAAGTCGACCATTTAGTTATGGTTGGTGATTTCAATATGAGCTTCATCTCATGGGCACATGATCCTACTACAAATAAATTGTCACCTTCAAATTACAATAATACCTTAGGATATAACTTGGTCGATTTTATGGCTCTGTCATGTTTAACACAGTTCAATAATATCACAAATAGTGACAACAAAATATTAGATTTAGTGTTATCGGACATTTCAGATGTAACTGTTACAAAATCAAAGAATGTTTTAAGTAAAATAGATAAATATCATCCACCACTCGATATAGAGTTACAGGGCTGTGAGCCATCTCATGTCATTGCTAAACCACGTTCAGATTTTAACTTCTTTAAAGCGAACTACGATGCTATTAATAAGTATCTTAAAAGTATAGACTGGCATGAAGTCTTTAGCGGGTGTAATGTTGATGATATGGTTCACGGATGGTATGAGAGGGTGAATGAGGCTGTTGTTGGAAATGTCCCCAGATACAAATCTTTTCCAGCGTGCTATCCTGTTTGGTTTGACCGGAGTTTCATTGGTATCTTACGCGAAAAAGAGAAATTGCGAAACAGGCATCGAAGAGGTGGAAACCCGCGCGATAGACATGAATACGAGATTTTGCGTGAACGTTGTAAAAAACGCGAAAAGTCGCTATATGGATCTTACATCAGAAAGGTTGAGGGTAATATCCAAAAGGACCCTAAATTCTTTTGGAGTTTTGTGAAAAATAAAAGGTCACGATTGGGAGGCATACCATCTAACATGCATCTTGATGAAGAGAAGGCAACTAGTGGAAACGATGTGGTCAACTTATTTGCCAAAAAGTTTAGTTCTGTTTTCAGTAAGCCGAGCGATTCAGCAGGGGGTTTCGTCCTCGAGGACACCTTTGGGGGCGCCCCATTAAGTAAGATAAAGTTTACTGAAAACCAAGTTCTTCGAAAATTAAAGAGTCTAGATATTCACAAGGGAACTGGACCTGATAAGCTTCCACCTTTATTTCTGAAAATGTGTGCATCATCTCTTGCTCTTCCAATCACATTAATATTTAATAAATCTTTGAGTGTTGGCATTTTCCCGACGGAATGGAGAAAGGCGAGGATTGTTCCCATTTTTAAAAAAGGTCACCATGATGATGTTTCCAATTACCGCCCAGTCTCTATTCTCTCCTCTGTTTCAAAAGTGTTTGAGTCATTAGTATGTCCCTTCATTGTTAGACACACCAAGCATTTAATTAGTGATAAACAACATGGGTTCCAAGAGAAAAAATCTACTACTACTAATCTGTTTCCATACATTAATACTCTCATCAAAGTGTTAGACGAGGGCGGGCAGGTCGACTCAATATACACCGATTTCAGCAGCGCGTTCGATAGAGTTGACCACCACGTTTTACTTTGCAAGCTAGAAAGAACTTACGGCATCGCTGAACCCCTACTCTCTTGGTTCAGGTCATATCTTTCGAAACGCTGTCAGAGTGTGGTTGTTAAGGGACACGAATCTCAGCCGTATGTGTCAACTTCGGGTGTACCTCAAGGATCCCATCTCGGCCCTATATTGTTTCTTCTCTTCGTCAATGACATAGTATGTAGCATCAAACATAGTAAATGTTCAGTGTTCGCTGACGATATGAAGATTTTCAAAGTCATAAAAAATAAACAGGATTCTATGCTCTTGCAATATGACCTATATTCCATTCAAGATTGGTGTGACAGGAACAGAATGAGTATGAATGCTTCTAAATGTCTTCATATCACGTTTACCAGGAAGAGACTTCCCAATAATAATTGCTATGTTATTGGCGGGGGCCAGATTCAAAAGGTCAATGAAGTGAGGGATCTTGGTGTTATTTTAGACGAGCGTTTGAGTTTTACGAACCATTACGACAACATCGTCAATCGTGCTTCTCGTATGTTAGGGTTTATAAAGCGTGCCACTAGGGATTTCCAGAGAGCCGAGTCCAGAATAGTTATATTTAATGCACTCGTTAGGAGCCTATTGGAGTATGCTTGTGTAATCTGGAATCCTTATTACAGCGTTCACTCAGACAGGATTGAGAGGTTAAATCGTTCCTTTACCCGGTACTTAGCTTTTACCACGAGAGGCATAACATCTCGCCACACATATGATGAACGACTAAAATTTTTCAATATTCTACAATTAAAAGATCGTCGTTGGATATTGGACTTAAGCTTTTTATATAAACTGTTACATGGTATGTTACTCGCTGAGTCTTCGTTGGATGAAATCTCCCTTCGAGTTCCTAGACCTAATTCTCGGTATGTTTGTAAGGACTTGTTTCACATCCCTTTATGTCGGACTAAACTTGGCAAGAATTCACCTATTTACCGTATGTGTACGTATTATAATATGTTAACTAATGACTCTTCTGATTTGGATCTGGACATTTTTGGCTGCAGCTTTAATAAATTTAAACGCAACCTCTTGGAGTTCAGATCGGGAATGTAATAATATTATCAATATATATATATATATATATTATTAACTAATACAATATTATCTTTGTTTAAGAATTCACTTTTTTATAGTTCATAATCTTCTTTTTCAAAGTATTTATTGTCAAAACTGTAATAACAATTTAAATTTGTTTAAAAAAAATTAAAAACCTTTAGTTTTTATGTTACTAATTTATAGATAAGCTAGAGTTCATTATCAATGTTGAGTATACCTGTAATAGAAATCATACACATCAAGTATAGCTTAGTGAATGAAATATGTGTAATGTTACTGTATGCATTTTGTTGGTGTACCTATAAAATAAAATAAAATAAAATAAAATAAAATAAAACCTAGTAAATTAAATTAAATTGAACTTGAGGAGCTCGGTGGCGCAGTGGTCTAACGCCTGGCCCAGCGATTGCGGAAGTTAAGCAACGTTCGCAAGGGTCGGTCATGGGATGGGTGACCAAAAATTTATTATCTCGAGCTCCTCCGTACTTCGGAAGGCACGTTAAGCCGTTGGTCCCGGTTGCATTTGCAGTCGTTAACACCCACCAATCCGCATTGGGCCCGCGTGGTGGGTTATGGCCCATCCTCCTTACCACCCATAAGGAAGGCCTGTGCCCCAGCAGTGCGGACATCAAAAATGCTGATGGACTAAATTAAATTTAATTGAAAATGGTAACGAGAAACGGGGCCCGAAAAAGACACTGGCCATTTGAGTAGGTACTAAATTAGTACTTAAGTTCTTGACAAATGACTTTTGTTCATTACTTACAGTAGTTATTGTTGCTATCTCTTTCTTTTCCATAGTGATAGTATAAGTCGACACGATACTTAATGAAGCATTAAACTTAATTTAAAGTCTCTGAGTACGGCAGTGAGTTGAAAATATTTTAAGTATAAGTAGGTACCTATAGATATTTACTTTTCGTAAGGGTTACAAAGTACTATTAATATTATTATTATTTTTATGTTTCCATAGTCCAAAAACTAATTGAATCGATAAATTTGAAAACGAACAAAGTAATACACAATACACATTATAAATTTTACAAGAAGCAATAAAAACTAACTATACAGGGTTATTTGTAGAACAACCTCGCAAGAGTAGATTACTAACATCATACACAACAATATTTGTTTTACGACTTTTCCGAAAACAGACAAAATAAAAGATTTTTGCAAGTGCTATTGAAAAACTTTCATTTTATTTCAGCAATAGGTAAACAACCCTACAAGCTGAATTCCTTAGAAACATCCTTCCAATGTTAATTTTCGCAATTTGCTCAAGCATGTGAGCGCAAAGACCGCCATTTGCGTACCGGCCATCTTGTAATACCTGTTTTTATTATTTATTCCAGTAATAACATATGCGTATTTATGGTTTCCGCAGATTTCTTGAAATTACATTCGAGAGAAATCTATACTCTTCGATATCACGATATATTATGTTGTTGGACGCAAAAACTTCATTTTCTATTATAGGCAGACACACTTTCTGAAAAAAGTGTTTACCTATTTTTAAATCAAAATGCATGTAAGTAACTTTTGCTATATTTAATTAAGTGTTACTTAAGCAGTTGGTGAAATCTATACATATAATAAAACTGTAAATTTTAAATTGTGAGCGCATCACGCAAAAAGTGCTGAACCGATATTGATGGGCATTTCACTCGGAGTAATTAATCACATTTATATAGTATCTAAAACGAATTCAATGTTTCAATGCTATGAATACAATTCATTTTACATAATATTAATCATGTTTTTTTATTATTTTTTTGTTATTATAGAAAGAAAGAAAATACATTTATTTTTGACATACACAACGAATATTAATGTTCTTAAGTTTTATTTATTTTCATCATAATCTAGTGACCGAAAGCCTCTTTTGTCAACGGGTAAAAAGGCAACAATTTTTCTATAAAAAAATAAAGTTAAAATTGTACTTAAGGCGCGGTGGTAGTGAAACTAGCGCCGCCACTACATTTATTTTTATTACTCGTAAACCAAGTCAATATTTAAAAAAAGCTCATGTAATAATCTCTAAATTGTCTCTAATATTTTTTGAATAACTCGTCAACAGTTATCATTCATTCTGTAAATTTTAAAATCCATAATTGCCAAAAGTGGCCACTTTGAGCTAAAATGGATTTTAAAACTTACAGAAAGAATGAAAACTGTTGAAGAGTTATTCAAAAAATATTAGAGACAATTTAAGAAATTATTACATGAACTATTTTTAAATATTGACTTGGTTTACGAGTAATAAAAATAAATGTAGTGGCGTCGCTAGTTTCACTACTTACAGCTATATCTATGACTTACAGCGCCTTATTGTATGAAAGCGAATAAAAGTTTGAATATACTCGCTTTGTTTGTACATTGATTAAGTCTTAACCGTTGTATATGCCTGTAAAAATAGTTCACACAGTCTTATAAGTTATGTAAGTAATCTTTTTAACCTATAAATGTTATGTGATATTGTTGATGGTGTATCTAATAAATAAAATAAATAAATAAACTCTTTACCTTCTCTTCATGTGGTTAAGCGATGAGATAGTGTTATAACAACTTCCTACAAAACCACACAAATCACAATCGCGCAAAAAGACGGAACGACGAGGCGCTGAGGACGCTGTCATCGACCGCACCCGTTACTCTGTCGCGTGTCATAGACTACACTAGACTATAGAGGTGACAGCTAAAACTGTTAAGGTGGTACCCTGAGCGAAAGTGGCGCCGCGGTGAATTATATTTAATATTATAATTCTAATACACAATTTAAAAATGTTTATCGTGGCGATTTTAGAGCCCCACAGTCTAGTATTTTAGACGGTATCGTTACATTCCCTCGTAGTCACTGCTAGATGTAGATAGCAAAACTGTTAAAAGTGGCCGTTTTTGACACATTTGCTATCTACTTCTACGATGATACCTTCTAAAATTACTAGACCATGGGCCTCCATAAACATCAACTCCATCTCCACGATAAACATTATTAAAATCTTTTTCTATTAATAACTTATTAAATAAAAACCTCTGAGGGCGCCACTTTCGGTCATACAACCGCCTTAAGACAATAGCCACATACTACTAATACTACTTATCCTACTAAAATTTGGATGCTTGACCGTTTGTTACTCAATCACTCAAAAATTGCTAAATGGATTTGGAGGAAAGGCACACAGATAGTGTACTTATAGCCTGGATTAATACAGGATACTTTGTATCCCGGTCAAAAGTTCCCTGCATTGTTTTTCCGAATAGCCATGCGGATGAAATCGCGGGCGGAAGCTATAAAGGTTTGATGTAATTTAATTCAATTCAATTCTTTTTTACACATCAATATACAGTTTAACAATTATGGGCCGCACCACGAAAACCTCGCAGGGTTTATCTGGGTTGCGGCGAGTTGCTATACACTTATTTAGGTAGATAGTAAGATGTTTGTTAGGTACTCAATCATGCAAAATTGGCTGAACGGATTTGAATGTAACTTTGCACACAGGTAGTTTATAGCCTGGATAACAACATATCAAAGATTCCCTAGGTATTTTTCGAATGTCCATTTCTCCAATAGATGGATGGCGAGAGAAAATAATCTTAATTTTGTACACTCTAAAGACTTAACAAGACCGGTAAAATAATAATAAAAATGTTAATATAAAATAATAGAAACTAGCACATACATACTTACGCCCTTGCTTTGTTTATTATTCTAATCAATAATTTTTCTTTTGTTTTAGCGTTTATTATAGTTTTTTAAAGCGTTATTTACTTACAAAACAATTTCTATAAGCGATATTCATTGTTCGCCACCATTCTTTGATAATATTTCAAATACGCGCGACGTGATTCGTTTCGAATAGTTTTTCAAGTCTATTACAAAATACTCTTGCGGAACAACAAAAGGGCAAGTAATTTTGAATCTTATTCAGTTGATTCACAATCCAAATTGATGTAAACTTAGTTAAATTATTATTATCCTAACGATATTTTGAGTAGAACATTATTCGTCAATTTGATCAGATTAAATAGAATTGTACCTACAAGTTGCGTTGCAATCGTTTTAGAATAAGCATTGAAGGGATTTACTGCCTAACGTTACGAGTAAGTACTTATTTTTTTTATTTTATTTGTAAGTTTATATGAGGTAAGGTAAAATAATTTCTGTGTGTTATCTAATTCATTACAAGACACAGTTCGTCTTATTTTTAAACTACTTATAATTTGACATTTTGAAAACATTTTTGAAACTTGATTGAATGGAACTATATGATTTGATACCATATTAATTATCAATATTAAAAAAAAGATATCTAATGTGATCTTAAAAATCGTACATCTTTTATCAGTTCACACTTACTAAGATATACCTTATCTCAGCAGATTTCGCAAGATACAATCTTTTTTATTTTGGTATTTCAACATTCTTGTCCAATGACTGTACCTTCATACAAATAACTATTCTTCAGATAAGTGATATCTGAATGATGAATGGCGTTTGAAGGCCTTTAGGGTTCCGTAGTCAAGTCAACAAGGAACCTTTATAGTTTCGCCATGTCCGTCTGTTCGTCCGCGGCTTAGCTCTGAGCCCATTAGTACAGAAAGCTGTAGTTTGGCACGAAGATATTATGTATAGGTATAATACTTTTTTGGCCAGATTCTACCACTTTTTTGGCCAGATTAATATGTATAGGTATATTAATCTGGCCAAAAAAGTTGTAGTATAAAATCTTGAAAAGTATTTTTTGTAGTGTACCTACCTTCCCTACATGTAAAGAGCGCATTTGTATTTGTAAGATCATTCTAATAGGACCTAATTCACATTTTTTTCTACAACTCAAACAAACAATATTTTCACTATAAAAAGTCAAGTTGTTAAAACGGTTCCCTGACCGAAAGTGGTGCCACGGTGAATATTATAATTAAATAAAACTTTTTATGGAATTATTAAGACCCATGGTCTATTTTTTTTAGATGGTATATTTAAGGCGCTGTAGGTAGTGAAACTAGCGCCGCCACTACATTTATTTTTAATGCTTGTAAACCAAGTCAATATTTTAAAAAAGCTCATGTAATAATTTATTAAATTGTCTCTAATATTTTTTGAATAACTCTTCAACATTCTTGTCCAATGACTGTAGAGTTATTAAAAAAATATTTGAGACAATTTAAGAAATTATTACATAAGCTTTTTTTAAATATTTACTTGTTTTACGAGTAATCAAAATAAATGTAGTGGCGGCGCTAGTTTCACTACCACCGCGCCTTAACTAAGCAAGCAAGCTAGCTAATGGCAACATTATACGCTTCGTTGGCAGCAATAGATATTTTAAAGTAAGAAGCATCGGAATTTTGGCAACATGAAACCAAATGTAAAAACAGTACTAACTGCAAATTATAAATGCAAATTTATACAACCGATAAAATGAAAAGCGATTCCTATTGTTCTTTGAATAACTCAATTATATTATGAAGAATGAATATTAGTATAAGTATATGAATATTCATTCTTCTTAACATAGATTTAAAGTATGAGTCAGCTATTGATAATTTTAAATCAATATGCTTATTATATTTACCTTGACGTTTTTTAAGGAGTGAATCAATTGAATCAATTAACATTCTGTATTGAACAAAAATTTTAATACAATGATGAGGGCGTACCATAAAATCTTCATAAGGAATTAAAGATCGAAAACGGTAATATTTATGAGAAACTTTCACTTCATGACTCATTAGTGTAAGTAATAAACAAGTACATTTAGAAAAAATCTAATTCGCAATTTAGAACCATAATAATATAGAGGAAAATTATAAAAAGTCGAGAAATTGTAACCAATTTGGCTGGTTCTTTTGAACAAATAATTATGATTTGGGTTAATTTACGGGCGTTTTGAACACCGTAATTTTCGTGAACATAAAATTGCCATGATAGGTTGCGAAAATAATTGCTCAACGTTGAAAATACCTATGTTTATGAGAATAACCCATTTCTAACATGTGCAAAACTGACTAAACAGTCACATAATACTATATTATTATAAGTAGAGACCGGATTATATGCAACATAAAAATCCCAAAATATGCATGCAAATATGCAAGAAAATAGCTAAAATATGCACGAAAATCCATAAAAAGGGCCAAAATATGCAACATGAAATAATAAAAAATAAGTTTTTAAGGTTTTTTTATTCTTATAAGGTATTATTACTCAACTATAACAATAATATTTGCGAAAATATAAATTAAGTAGGTACTAAATTTATTTGACATTGAAATTTTAACTTTTCAAATGTATACGACTAAGTAGGTACTGTTCCAAATGTTCTAAAGACAAATTGTGTCTATGATCTCTTAATTATACTTTTGTAAGCGGAAAGGACCGTTCTACTTGGCATGCACTGAGGTGACTGGGCAGAATTTAAATTTGAGTGCCATTGTTTGGACATGTTAGACATATGAACGATGAACGAGATCTAGCGTAAATATGCATGATTTTCATTTTTTTTTGTCAAAATATGCAACTACCACTGAAAAGGGGTTAAATATGCAAATGAATAATGAAATATGCATTTGCATATAATCCGGTCTCTAATTATAAGTAATTAACACAGTAAATTAATGTAGGTATACACCTGTATTTAATATAATTAGCTATTGTGTACCTACTTTAAAAGATTAATTATCAATCCCTTTTAGTTTAAATCGTAATTGATTAAACTTATACAACAAATAATTGAATTTCACCATGAAATCTATTTCAAAAAACAATTTGAAATGCCATACAACCATGACAATTTATCTTGCAATTTAGTAATCGAATGCGCGTGACATATAGATTCCATTGAGTAATTTATGTAAGTCAATGTCAGTCGTATGTAGGTACAGTCACCGTTGTTACAGGGCTTATTTTAAACATGATATGAAATACGATTTTAAGAGTCAAAAATATTACGTTTCGACCTATTTTTTTATAAAGTTGTTCGGTATCATGGACTGAACACATCATCCTTTAAGGGGCCATAATAGGAAAACATGGTTTGCGCGGGCCATATTTTTATATAGAAAACGTAAAGTTGTAGGCACAAAAAAAAACATACGACAAGCTAAAGAGATTATTCAGTAGCTACAAGTATTAAATTGCGTATAAACCTCACAGATGATTGTAAAAAAAATCAGAATATCATCAAAAGCGCTTGTTTGTTTGACCCGCGTCATATTTTTGGCGTAAATAATAGCGAAAACGTATTGAATTCTACATTAAAATACACTTTAACGTACTGTGCAGTTGCTCCAATAACTTTTTTTCAAGAAAGATAATTGTGCTAAAGATTATGATAAAAAAACAACGAAAAACATCGAAAAAGTGCAGATTTTCCATACACGTAAAGAAAAAGACAGAGACAAATGATTTCGCGTAACGGAGCCTTAAGTTTGGAAAACTATTAAGGAACATTTGAAGAGATCAAAAATATTTAACAAAACTGTTCAAATGATGGTAATCATCACATTTTAGGGGTTTTAAAAATTAGAGCACTTTTATTTAAAGATATTTTAATCACTTTGGATGTTTTTAAATATTTTTTGATATTGGCTGTCTTTACTCTCTACACTGTTAATTTTTAAGTATTATATCTAAAATTGAAATGGAGATTTCAGACCACGTAAATGAACAACTTTTAATATGGGACCAACCACGGAATTAGCTGTTCCATAGAAAAGTACAACATCGACTAGACTGTAATGTATGGAAAAGCTGTTTTTTTTTATTCGCGATTCCTTGGTTGGCCCGATAGTAAAAGTTGTTCATTCACGTGGTCTGAAATCCCCTTTTCATTTTTAGATACTTAAAAATTTACGGTGTATAAATATACACTATAATAATACATTGATAATAGTATATATATGGCGCTGACTGTACTATTCATTGAAAACTAATTCATCAATCACGTAGTATAAAGATATTAGGGTATAATTACAAATGTAATTAAAACCTCAATGACAAGGTCATTTGGCATTACTTTGTAATATACCGAGTGCATTGAGTTAAAATTAGGTTCTATTACAACCATGCAAACTTCTTTCAACCGATTTTCATCAACCAGCAGGCCTATTACATAAAAAGAATCGCGATAATCGGACGCGATTCGTCGATCTTTACTTGATATTGAACCTAATTCGTGAGCTAATAGTGTCACGGAGTGGGACGAACATCGCCGCTTATCGTGATTGTTTTTATGTAATAGGCCTACAGATTGAATTTGGAATCAAAAAGACAAGTCATCATAAATTATTGGTTGGAAAAAATAAAAAGCAAATAGGTACCTACTTAGACTAAGACGCGTTTCGTAGAAACCGCGATGCTCGAAGGGTACCTACATAGGTACATAGCGCTACTATTTGAAAAATGTATAGGTACTTACTAAAAAAACCCGTATGCATCGAAAGACAAGTCAACTGAAAAGATGGAAACAAGATTAAATATTAAAGAAAACAGTAAGAAAAACATATATATAATATTATAAAAACATATTCCTTGCAGTCGGGTAAAGCTAAAATTGTTTTGAAAGGACCTAACTGCTCGCCTGTTGGAGGCAACAGGTGACCGAAGGTCTGGCAACTATTTTGCTCAGCGCATAAGCCTAGCGATACAAAGGGGCAATGCCGCCAGTCTTTTGGGTACCTTGCCTCGAACAGGTGAGTTAGTGGAAATATTTTATTTGTAATAATGTTTGTCATATTAATTTCTGTTGTTGAATAAATCATTTATCAGATACTAAGAAGACAATAAAAAAAACATAACCCTTTCCTTGCAGTCGTCTTGTCTCTAACTAAGTATGTTCCTATCCACCTGAGTACATGTTTAGATATGAGTTGCATTTTTCTAGTATAAAATTTAACAAAGTACATTTCTCTTTCTGTCACGGCGAATATGACAGTGACAGCAGACAAATTCCAAACGTTCTGACCGTAGAGTAGAACCCGTAATTTGATTAATTCGGTATCAATCGGTTCCAATCAGCCTCCCGTTACTGACTTATATTATAAAGAATATTTTAACGGTACTTGGCTAACTGCAATTATTTAAACTAACTAGCTTCTGCTGTCTTTGTAACTTTTACAGTACTTAGATATATCTCTTTAAAAGGTTATATTCTTCATATGACTTATCGTATTATGATACCTTAAATAGCTGTGTTAAAAATACTAATTAAAAAAACTTAATTCAAAATAAACATAGAAATTAAGTGCTTTTGAATTGTCAACATTTTTTTAGCTGACAAGTACCTAATATTCATTATACCTAATTTTATTGAATACAATGTTAATTGGTTCCAACACATTAAGGCTCTAAGGTGGGTCAATCCGTGATGGAGTGAAATCGAACGTAACTCTACTCACTTTGGGTTCAAATCAGTGCGCGTTCCAACGCGGTGGTTGCGTTGAGAGCTTGCACCGAATTCTCAATTTTTTAATGTTTTTATTACTTTTCTTCGCTTTCAAGTTAGTTAAAAAAATCTGTTCAATTAAGATTGAAGGTATTAACATCGCCGATTATTATGGGTTGGTTTTAACAAACGAATGTTCTGTTTGCGAGAAGTTTTTGCAAATAAGACCAGAAACGGGGTCCACGGAATATTTTTTTACATCAAAGGTGGTTACATTTTTATAAATGCTTTCAATTAAATCTATTGTGTATTATTTCAAGTAAGTACATTATATATTTTTTCCATGATAGCTTCACGCGCGTAATCTTTCAATAATTTGAATTGAATATTGGGATTTGACCCACCTTAGCGCCTTAATGAGTATTTAACATGTTAAAAATCAGCTGTTTTCATAACATTTAAAAATTAAGCATACAATCAATACAATACAAAGATTTTATAAATGTAAGTAAATTTGTTCTTTTTTTGGTAGGCGATTGTGTAAAGGAATCGTATTCATTTGACAGTTCAAAACGTACAGACAGTTTCATTTGTCAAACTGTTAGAATTCTTCCGTTTGCCAAATGAAACCGTACGTTTTGAACTGTCAAATGAATACGATTCCCGATTCCTTTAAACAATCGCATCTCATAGTGAAAGTTATCACAGAAAGAGAGAAAGAATATTTTATTTAACAACAAAACAACCGACAGAAAAACCCCTTTTACAATTTGATTGATGCCGATGATTTGAACATAAATAAATATTAACCAACCAAACTCTCTGCAATTTATTATCTCTGAAATGTGGTACCTATACTTTCAGAGGTAGTAAATCTGAATAGAAATTTTCTGCTATTTATCACCTCTGAAATGTGATACCTATACTTTCAGAGATAGTAACTCTGAATAGAAATTTTCTGCTATTTATCACCTCTGAAATGAGGTACCTATACTTTCAGAGGTAGTAACTCTGAATAGAAATTTTCTGCTATTTATCACCTCTGAAATGTGGAACCTATACTTTCAGAGATAGTAACTCTGAATAGAAATTTTCTGCTATTTATCACCTCTGAAATGAGGTACCTATACTTTCAGAGGTAGTAACTCTGAATAGAAATTTTCTGCTATTTAACACCTCTGAAATGTGGAACCTATACTTTCAGAGATAGTAACTCTGAATAGAATTTTTCTGCTATTTATCACCTCTGAAATGAGGTGTCTATACTTTCAGAGGTAGTAACTCTGAATAGAAATTTTCTGCTATTCATCACCTCTGAAATGAGGATCCTACTTTCAGAGGTAGAAATGCACTCTGAATGCAAATTTCAAAGTCTTCCATAAAGTTTCCTTCCATTTAATTGACCGGAAAAACAAGTTGCATAATGTAAGGTGCACTCCGATCAAATGTTAAGCTGAACGATTATCCGTGACCTCAAACGAAGAATGCGGAGAAACGTATGCTTAATGCTCATCTAAATAATAGATGCCACGACCACCTAGACATTATGTATATTATATTAAACCTTGGAGACTTGTTGTAAGACTTAAATGTACCTATGTTGTTCTGTTTGCATTAATAAAGTCAGAAAAAAGTGAAGGGCACAAATAAACACTTACTTACCACATTTTCTTCAGTACCTAGTTATAATCTTCTCAACTTTTTTCTTTTATTTTCACCCCAAAATAGGGTTAACATTGTTCGATGTGACTTTCGGTCGATCATAATGATCGAAGTGACTTTCCAATTAGAATTAACCCCCAGTTTATAATCATTCTTTGATTTTTTTTATATAATTTACTAAGTTCCACTAAAGCTAAAGACATTTTGGATATTCTGTGTTACAAATGTTAAGATTATGTAACCCACATTCGTACATGTAACTTTAGACATCTTAGCATTCAGATGCAAAATAGTTACTTTTACTTAGCGGTCATTCGCTAAAATATTAAATTGTGGACATACATTCGTGTCTTAATAACTTTGTTTATTTTTTTCAACTATGATTTCGCATTATGCAGTTTTTGAACAAAATTCTTTTTCAGCATATCATTTCGATGACATTTAAATTTAAATTTTATAGTTAGACTTTTTACATTCCTACAAAATTCCAAAATTTCCACTCTGCACTTGAAGAAATCCACTCACAACAATAAATTAGTATCTTTTCCCTTTTCTTAAAAATAATTACTACTTAAAATTTCGCAAATCAAATTGTTTCTGATGTCTCACAATAATTTCTTCAATACGTTTACGGCAAGAGGTAAAGACGGTCATAATTTAATGGAAAGTTTTTATCATTAACAGCTCGCGTTAACATTTTATTGAGCTTCTTTAATACATTATTTAACTCTCACCGAAATGACACTTACTTACCTTATAAGGCACGTGTCTTAATTATAGTCACTTTAATAGTTTCTTGAAAAGACTATTAAAGTGACTATAATTAAGACATGTGCTTTCTTAAAAGCTCAGAAAATATTTTGTTCATGTATTTTTGAGGAGTTTCATCCGTTTTGGATATGTCTACAAGATCGCACTTTTGATGGAAATACTTAACAAACAAATGGAAAACAAAAAACCGGATTTTATCATACTTTAGTAAGGTAACTTAAAAAAAAAAACTAATTTTTTGGCGCATTCAGATTTAAGATCTGAGAAAATATTATCAATCAGATCAACATGTACACTTACAGCATGAACAGGTTCCATTTTATTTTTAATAAATGACTTCTTCTCATCAAAAAAATGTTTACTGTCCTTGAAATAAGGCTCACAATAAAGCCTAGATGGAGTCAAAACAAATGTTATTAAGTTATCTATTTCAAGGTGATGACATCGCAAATAAAAGATAAGATAAAGTTTATTATGAAAAAGAGAGATGATACAAAACAATTTTACCAGTTGCCCATTTAGTTACGACCTCTTCCAAAAACCTTTATAAATATCTATGGCTTCTATTTTAATTCCTAAGGACCCGGATCCGATCCTGGATCCTAAGTAGACATGCGCAAAACAGTACTCTATGAAGTAATGCCATATTGCATGACATTTGGTACCGCGTAATATGGCATTATAGCAGTACTCGGTACAGTACTCTTATTAGTACTCATGATATGAACTAATGCCATTTTTCATGACATTTCGTACTGGGTAATATGGCATTATAGCATTACTCAGTTTGGCCTAATGTACGACGCAATCGCAAGCTTCATTGACTAAGTTGATTTCCATTCATACTCAACCCTGATTAAAATATCTCTTAAAAACAAACATTCCGACGAACTGAGAACCTCCTCCTTTTTTGAAGTCGGTTAAAAAGAATTTTCTGGCTTAGGACTGGCAATATTCATGGACCTCAACCGCCAGTGCCACGCCATGTTTAGTGTCATGTGTCATGCTAAATTTTGCCGGGTAAAGGTACTGTTACAGTACGCGGTCGTGATATATTACGCGTACTGCATTACTCGCAGTACCTACTTACACATCTCTAATCCTAAGGATCCGATTTAATGTAAAAAATATATGTCATATTGTTCGGTGGTTTACCAATTCCTTTTGCCCATTTCGGGCAAATATCACGCTTTTAGTTTTTTGCCTTACTTAAATGAGTTTGATAGCGTAGGTGGGTAAACGCATTGGCCCTGCGATTAAGCAGTAAACAAACTTTCCCAAGGGTCGATAAATGGATATAGATATTGGATAAGTAACAATGAAATATTATCTCTACACTCCTCCATGCTTCGGAAGGTATTTAAAGCGGTTGGTCTCGGCTATATTTGCTATCGCCCACCAAAGTTGCATTGCTTCCGCATGGTATGTTATTTTATTATGTATTTTTGAGGAGTTTCATCCTCCTTCTTTACCCATCCATAAGGGTGGCCTGTACATCAGCAGTGGGGCATTACAAATGGTTGATGATGCTAATACACAGAAAAGTATGAGGTTTTTAATTGCTAATGTTAGTTAACTGAAAAAATGTGTATGACGTCATGTCACGTGCTCTGCTTGTATACGTCTATCCACAGTACATATAAGTTTTCAAACAGTATAGGAGCTCCATGGAAACGGTCGAATTTGACGGCTGACGTCACTCTAAGAGCTCTAAGCAAAGTTCGCAGTACTTTAGTCGGGGTTGTCACATCGCGTGGATTAGTTCACCGAGACTATTGTTACTTACTTTTATTGATTCGCCAAAACTATTCGACGAGACGGCCGGAGAATGCCAACCCTAGCGATCCGACGGAGTGCAATGACAAAAGGGTCTAAGTGACGTTAGCTCTTCTACTGTTTGAAAAACTTATATATATAATGTACTGTGTCTATACGTTGCAATTAAGATAACGGTCATTCGGTTGCAACAGATGAAATGTGATTATTTTGTGTAACTATCTAATCAAGCTGTTGCGTTTTTATTACAATAAACAATAGATTTAGTAATACTTCAGTCAGTAGACACATTCACACGATTGTTGTAACTGCGATGATAAAATACCTGTGGCTCTAGTAGTATTACATCGTAATGTGATACTATTTTAATGTCATTTGGACTTTTTTATTAGAAGTTTACGTCTTGAAAATTAAAGTAAATAATAAATGGAGTACAAACATCATCATCATCATTATCATCATATCAGCCGCACGACACCCACTGCTGGGTATAGGCCTCCCCTAAGGATCTCCACGACGATCGGTCCTGCGCTGCCCGCATCCAGCGGCTTCCCGCGACCTTCACCCTCACGTCGGTCCACCTTGTCGGGGGTAGGGCTTGAAAATCGGAGTATTTTTCAGCTCCGGAGTTGGGTTTCGATTTTCAGAGTTCCAACTCCGGAGTTCCGGAGCTCCGGAGTTTTCAGTCTCTATTTAAATAAAATTGCAGTGGTAATTTTAGCGTGTCTATAGAGGTTATTAACTAACCGAAAATCAAGATATACTCGTTTTGTCATCGATAAATTAATAAGTTGAATCACTTAGGAACTTACTTGCTTATTGCGCAAATAATTCGACTTAAAATACATTTTTCTTACATTTCACGCCACTCAAATTTGCCTAGTGTTGGTTCATCATCATATTCATATCAGTCACACTACATCCACAGTTGGTTATGGCCTCGCTCAAGGATCTCCACAACGATCGATTTTGCTCTGCTCGCATCCAGCGGCGCCCCACGAGCCCGCGACCTTCACTAGTCACCAGATCATTGGTCCACCTTGTCAGGAGCCTATCCACGAAGAGTTTTGTGTACGGTCGCCATTCGAGAACCTTTCCTTCCCAATGGCGATCGGTTCTCTATTCTCTAATCTAATATCCCTACTTGTTAAGTGCCTCGGCCACTGCCACTTCAGCTGATCAATCCTTAGAGAGATGTCGGTTACTTTAGTTCTCCTACTGATTTCTGATTCGATCATGCAGGAAAACGCCGAACATGGCTCTCTCCATTGGCACGCTGGGTCGCTGGGTGAACTTGAGCCTTTTTATGAGACCCTTAGTTAGCGAGCACGTTTCACAGCCTTTAGTCATCCATCACTGGCAACACACGCTGATCAAGGTCTTTTCGTCTAAAAACACTGATTTTTGAAGATTTTTAAAAGCTTCCCGAATACTGCCCATTCGAGCTAAATAAAACGAGAGATATATTTTCTGTCTGTCTTATGATCTTATCCTAGGTAATGGTCTAGAACTTCGAGTATTGTGTTTGTTCCTAACATGAAGGAGCGGGGAAATACAGCACGGCCATTCGACATGATTTTTGTCTTATGTTCATGTTTCATCTATCCATCCATGTTCAGCCTAAGAGACACTCTTTTCGAAAACACTACGGAAATATTCGATCATTACGAGTATGTTCAGGTTTTACAAGGCCTCAGCCGTGAGAACTGATCTGCAAAAAGAAGGTGTGTTAGGTACTCGACATTAATGTTGCTGCCAAGTCCTTTACAGTTCAAGAGCTTATATTATCCTCCAAAGCGCTGTAAACAACTTCTAAGAAATGACGTCTCCCTGCTTCTCACACCGCTGCAGTTGGATTGGGATTTGTGCTCAGGGGGCTAATTGTCTAATTTCAAAATCTATCACAATCGCTTTCAGGATGTGATACATCGATGCTTATTTTTGGCACAAATTAAAACTTACCAAAGAAATGCAGCAATGTGTCCACATCCATCTGTCAAATGAAAGTGATTGCGATAGATTTTGAAAATTAGACAATAAGGCTGGTTCTGTAATCGGATCGACATGGTGGCATTTTCGTATACTTAAGTACCTCAGTCAGCACCTCGATATACCTGTAGTCCACTTGGCACCTCTGGAGAGACTGTAACACCGCCCAGGGGTATATGGCCACGGCGATTAAAATGCTTACTTTAATTTTTTTTTGAAAATCGAAACTCCGATTTTGGTAGTGAAACTCCGGTTTTATAAACCGATGCTGAAATTCTTCGAAACTCCGGAGCTAGACCAAAACCGGGGTTCCGGACTTCAAGCCCTAGTCGGGGGCCTACCCACGGAGCGCCGTCCGGTGCGCGGTCGCCATTCCAGAACCTTTCCGCCCCAACGGCCATCGGTTCTTCTCGCTATGTGTCCCGCCCATTGCCACTTCAGCTGAGCAATCCTTCGAGCGATGTCGGTTACTTTAGTTCTCTTGCGGATCTCTTCGTTTCTGATTCGATCACGCAGGGAAACGCCGAGCATGGCTCTCTCCATTGCACGCTGGGTGACCTTGAGCCTCCTTATGAGACCCATAGTTAGCGACCACGTTTCACTGCCGTAAGTCATCACTGGCAACACACACTGTTCATAGACTTTCGTCTTGAGACGGAGTACATACACCTTTATCTAATTATTTTTATTGCAATGTATTATTTATTTATACTTACATAGACTTACATTTACTTTTGATTGACATTTATTTAATGTGATTACGATAATTAAAAAAACATTAAGCGCATGTTTAAGAAGCTCCGGAAAGCATCTATCTTCAAAAAATAGAACATAATTGCTATAAAATTACCTGTTATATTTATCTGAAATTTGTGAAATTAGCCCAAAAATTTAAATCTTTAACCAACTTTTCACAACTTCACTTGAAACAGTTTGGTAATAGTAGGCATTGGGCAAGGAGTCTAAAAAAGAACATCATAATCTATGGCTACGTTGACAGCAGCACAACTCTTTGTAGACTATGCAGAGTCGAGAGTCGAGCGCGCCCAAGGTGAATCGGTCGACTGACCGGTCGCATTCCTTTACTACACTGCGTTTTTACTTTGTTGTTACTATACAACACCCTTCTGGGACCTTGTTATAGCTCTTGTGTTTGTGCTAGAAATATTGCAGTTAGTTGTGGAAATGAGATGATGCTATACACACAGCATAGGGTCACATGCATTGATATATCAAAACAAAGTTTAGATGCGTTACCCGCACTCCACAATGGCAAGACGAAAGTAAGGTAATTGCCCGACTTTCAATTAGTCAGGCACAGGCTCGTGACACGTAAACACACATCACTCTCGTCAAACAGACACTAAAAAACCGTGACATTCTGATCAAAAATGCCTTCCTGCGTCTATAAACGATGTGCAAAATTATACAGCAACAGTCAGAGATCGGAAAAATGTTTTATTTCACACGTAAGTACTGTATTTAATCGTAAAATGTATTTTCGTATTTTGTATTACTCTAATCGGCCATTTTTTTACAAAGAGCGAGACGCGCCAATGAGCATGCAGCGTATCAGACGAAACTTATGATGTCTGTTTATCTCTTTCTAACGACAGGGATTCCGTATGGTGGCGTTCATTTTTGTCCCACTATTGATGTAATATGTCAATGTGTGTATCTGCAGTACCTGTCGCTGTTTTAAATTGCATGATGTTGGCGCATAACGCATCTAAACTTTGTTTTGATATATCAATGGGTCACATGATTTTTTTATTTTAGCGTGAGCTCGCCGCGTCCACAATGTAAAAATTGTGTATCCTCTTACACAATTTCTTTATATCTAGATCATAACATTTTTGGAGAATAAAATAAATAAGTAATAATGAAATCAAGACTTCATGGAACTAATGGTGAAGAACAAGAACTATGTATTATTTTTTATTTTTTATCTGTCAAGCGTTTGATTTAAAATTATAAGTAACTTCATCAAATTATTAGGTATAATCCGCGCGCGATGAGAATGGTAAGGGACCTTATCAAAGTGAATTGAAAATGACTGTAAAGCAGTAGTGTACATACAGCACCGCGCTGCCGCGTTAGCGGTACCGTGCGCGTCTCAGTTCCAAAAGGTATTATACCATTCTCATCGCGCGCGGATTATAATATAAAATAAAATAAATAAATAAATAAATATTTGACAACTTCACATACATTGCTCCGACTCCAAGGTAAGTAGCTAAAGCACTTGTGTTATGGAAATCAGAGACAACGGTGGTATCACAAACACCCAGACATGAGACAATATTGAAAAGTTCATTTTCTACATTGACCCAGCCGGGGATCGAACCCGGGACCTCAAGAGATGGTGACGCCTTGAAAACCGGCGTACAAACCACTCGACCACGGAGGTCGACCACGGAGGATATAAATGGGTACGATACGAGTACGAGTATTTTATCGTAAGGAAATCGTCGGATAGGTGAATGTTAAAACAACACCACAAAAAATCTTTATGATCTTCTGTTTATGACTCGGTTGTTATAAACTTAACTATCAGCACTAGCTTGTGAAATGGGAAAAGCGTTACATACGTAAATATTGGAGAAAACTTAAAAGAGTCTTTGTATTTTTAGACTTAATGGCTATGACAAGTGACTAATAGAAGCCTTTCACATACCTGATATAATAAACAACGAATAGAGCTTCTAGTGAGCCATTAGCAGCCATTTTGATAACCCAACTCCTGGGAACAGACCTTCCTTATAGATGGGTAGGAGTATAAACCACGTTTGTGTCTGATGTACTGTCACAGAAAAGATATAAGTACTACGTGTACTGTCACAGAATAGGTACTGTGTTCAGCACAGGCTGAGCAGACCCATTTACTGAGCCGTAGGCGTATTATAAGTTTAACACCTTAGGCGCCGCGTAGGTCACCGGTGACCTCAATTTTAAAATTAACTTTTAATTTTCTTTTTTCCCCAAAGGAAATTTTCGTTTATTTTTGATATTGTGTATGAAATCTGAAATGTTCTACAAACGTTTTTATTTTTGTTAATTTATTTTTAGTGTTTCATTCATGAATTGTAAAAAATATGTTAGTATGGTGGCGTTTAAGGTGTTAATAGCGACTGTAGTTGTCATTTTGAATGTCAACTTTTAATTTAGTGTAGTTAACGACAGAGGCGCTGTGCCAAATTGCATACAAAATTGCTTACACAGTCTAGTCGCTATCGTAACTCATAATAGAGACACGAGCATAGTTTTGGCACCACTAGAGGATGAGCAAATTGAGCAATGTACATTTATGTTAGTGCTAGTATCCTTTTAATGTTGTTTCTAGTCTAATATGAAACGTAATTTTGTATTCGTTATGTGTTCCATAACACACGTTTTTTCTTTCTTTCTTTCAATAGCGTTATTTTCTGAGAGAGAACAAGCTCTAGGTAACCTAACCTAACTGCATTTCCTACGAAGCTGTCATCGGCACCTCGACTCAAGATACGTCATTACGTCTTCAATAAAAAAATTCTTTTTGTTATTGACAGTACACCGAGCCATTATAAAGAATGACGCAGTTTTTAAACTATAGTTTGAAACTGAGTGTTTCAATATCAAATCCGGTTTTATAGTATGTAAATAAATTAATGTATAACTTTGTAATAGAAAGTTTCGATGTAACGTCTAATTCGTATTCGAAAGAATAAATGTTTGATTTTGGATTTGATGTTAAGTGCTGATTCCTTTTTTTTAAACTTTACATAAATCATTATTATGGAATACTTGTATCTACAAGGTATTTGGAAATAGCCCTAGGTATAAATATAGTAGATAGGATACCAAAAATCACCACTTTTGAAAAAAAAAACGTTTTATTCAAAAGTGATGCTCCATATCCAACATTCACAGACATTCACAGGTTAAATTTAATTAGTTTTTTTTCTTAATAAACTTATGACACGACGTGCGATTTTATATACCTTAAAACGATTCTTCTGCCGTGAGATCAATAGCTTTCGATACTAAAGTAAAAGATCATTGAATTTAAAGTCAAACGCGATCATTCGAGACGCTGTAATCTATTCGCGTGTCACAATCAACTAACATGCCACAGTTTCTCAATTATTCAACAGAACGTTGACAAAAAGGCAATTCTTATTTAGAAATTTCAATTAGCTCACACAGAGTTTTATAGCCACAAAAAGTTTGCATAACTTTTTAACTGCTTATGTTGCTAGTGTAAAACAAGCTCATGTAGAGCGTAAAATCACGTAAAATAACTTGACAGTCATCATCATCATCATCATATCAGTCGCACGACACCCACTGCTGGGTATAGGCCTCCCCTAAGGATTTCCACGACGATCGGTCCTGCTTGGCCCGCATCCAGCGGCTTCCCGCGACGTGAACGCGAACTTGACAGTAAGTATCGCAAAAAAAAAACCTTTATTATCAAGGCAGCGATATTAAGCCTTGTTCCGTTGAGAAAGGTAGTGTAAAACCAGTGCTGTCATATTATTGACTTTAGCTATAATTTGTAAGTAAAACTCCTACGACCCGGAGAAAATTTTAAAATGGCAACACCTCGACACAATCATTTTCCCGCCAACGACCAGTTCTAAATAAAGTGCCCGTCAAACAATCCGAAGTACTCGTTTATTACTGACCTTGCAGCTTTCGCTGGGGTTACAGGTTAATTTGAGCATGGAGAAACCGGCCACCGGTGGGCAAGTTATACACGTTTCGATTCAAGAAAATGTTGCCATGAGAATCACGAACTTTTCTGGGGTGCTTGACGTTATGTTTACACTCTGCGATTGTTTTGGCCTGCTGAATTCTGTAATTGAATTCTTTACTAATGCTTATTCCTAAAAATTACAATCCTCTAAATAAGTACTGTGATGCATTGCACTGGCAAACATCATATACGGACTATTTGGGTCGCAGAATATCGTAAAACGATCGGCTTTTTCCTGTTCTGTAGAGATTTTGGACCGCGCCCTTCTGGGGGGTTATTCACGATCGTCGAAAACCAACTTTCCGAATCGAATCGGAAAGTCTATAGTCTTCGATCTTATTTTCTACCTTATGCTACCAAACTTTGTAAATGCATTGCGCTTTCGCGTCAGAAAGTGAATCGAATGCCAGTCGAATGTATTTGTAATAGCTATATTTTTGTAATATCGGAGGATACGGATTCGAATCGAATGCTTTCGAGTAGATTTCCGACAATCGTGAATAACCCTACTGGAGCGGGTTGATGTGTCACATCTTTGCATCAAATAAAAAGTTAAAATATAGAAAGTATTTTATTATTTAAAGGCTTTCGCCGTAACAGTACTTATACATTAATCATGATTAACATAATCATCCAGAAACTTCATAGAACGCAAAGAAAACAGGCCAATATGGTATTCACCATCATCATTTCGAATGATTAACAATTATATTCGTCTTTATATTTTAACCGATACATGTATTATTCAGTATCTTACAAAACACACAGTGTAAAATTTTACATCAAAGTAAAACTACCATTACAAAAAAGGTCTGCCATAACGTTGCATAAATAAACAGACACAATTCACGTGTAAGAGGCTATTATCGAAGCCACGAAGCAGCGAGGACTACTTAACACAAAGCCGCATAAAACAATGGTGTGCGTACGCGCATGGAGTTATTACATGACTGTATGAACTATGGTACTGAGGGCCTATTACCAAAAATAATCGGACGATGTTCGTCCCTTTCCGTGACACTTTAGCCGGCTTTACACGGTCACTCTATCGCGTGTTCAGGAGCGTACAGGGATTGCGTGCCGGTAAGTCTTTACAGCCCTTCTCTTTCCTTCCTATAAACACGCACTCTTTCCCGCGCGAAAGACCGCAGAAAAGAGAATTATTCCACTTAGAGCAAAGCGAGTACCAGCTGAAGTATTTCATTTATGCTGATGCCACAATATCGTTTTCGGTGTCGTGTTGTACAATTAGAAACGTTTAGTCAAGCAATTAGAGTTTAATTACCCTTAAAGGATTTCCTTTAAATTAAATTAAAGGAATTTAACGAAAATTTACCTTAATTCCTTGACTCAAAGTTTCTGATTACACACACGACAACTGTGTGGAATACTTCAGTTGCGATTCACCCAGTTGCTATTCGCTCAGTTATATATAGTGGAATACCTACCTACTTCCGAAAACAGCGTAACGTATATTAATGTTGAACCTCGGCCTCGTAGAGTCAACAATAGCCAGCTTTGGCTATTATTAACTCTGCAAGGTTCAAAATCAAGTAGGCAAATCGAACAACGAACATCGTCCGATTCTCGTGTTTTTTTAATAGGCCCTCTGGTTGCTACTTCGTAACTTCATTTGCGATCGAATGATAATAATACCTAAGTATTCGAGACTGTTATGCAGTCAGGAGCTAAAATATTGAGCGGATTTGAACTCAAACTTGAAAAATTAAACGTAAATAAATTATAAGTATTGGGGTAGGTTGACTATCTTCGTAACTGTTTCCTTCTAAAGTTAATATTAGAAAAAGTTTATCTGAAAAATACTATCACGGGGCTAATTAGTAGCCATAACTTTACACAAGACATATATCAAGGTAGCATTTAGTGAAAACCAATTTTCGGGAAAATACAAATAATCCAAATGTTACAATTGATGGGTTTCACAGGAAGAAAAAAATTCACTACAATTTTGAAATTAATTCACCTAAACGTTCCACGTCACGACTCAAAAGCCCTATTCACGACTCGAATATGAAACCGTCTCGTCGGTTCCAAAGAGTACGGTCGGTGTCAACACAAAAGCAACTTACAGAAAAAAATATAAAAACATGTTAAATTCATACGCAACAAAACAAAACACAATCGACTTCTTTCTCCGCAGTGACATTGTGTGCACCCGATATTGCATTCGATTATGCAACCTCTTCAACGATTTTCCGGTAGAATCGATTCTGGGTAATTGAATCGGTACCGTAAGTCGGCCAAGTGCTTGACAAATCGGACGATGCTTCGATTCCTAGTGTCCCAACTTAAACAGATTGAAAAAAAACCTTTGAAAAAAAATCAATTACCTTTTGACAATAGATTCTTTAAACATATTACTTAACTATAAGTAAGACTAGATATTAGCGGTCCATAAAATCCATACAATGCGATTAAATTGACAATAGAAGGTGATCCGCGGCATTTCCACACGAGTTTTCCGAAAACAGACAAAATAATCAACTTTCCATACAAATGTCCCGACCCGAACAGCTGATTGAGTTTTGAATTAAAAGTCGAATTTTTTTATGTGTTTTCGGAAAAGTCGTAGAACAAATGTTGTTGTTTATGTGTTAGTAATCTACCCCTGCGACAAGCTGTCTTATTCTAAAAGAACATTCCAACCCTTTCCGTGAGAACTACATTTAAATCAGCTTAAAATCGGTATTCGTCTTAAAGTAGCTTAATCGAAAAGAACATTAACAAATTACAGCAAAAAAGTATAAATTCCAACGCTGAACTGCTTATAGATAAAAAATATAAATCTTCAACGCTTTTTAACCCAACAACTTTAGATGCGACAAAAAAATAACAAAAAGGGGTATTAAAATACCAAAACATAGCACGCGATCAGGAATCGAACCTGCGCCATTAACGTGCCGGGCGCGCCTACCTGTCGAGAAAAAAATAACCCGAAAGTACACACAGCGACAAAAGGGTTATATCAAACTTATTGTAAAGTTGGCTTCAAAATCATACGTTGTAAATTGTTTGGCATTGTTTTAGTTAGTACATGTTTTTGTTGACTGCCCAATAAATAAATAAAATAAAAATAAAATAAATATATCCTAGTGTGTGGGTTAGTTTAGTTTACATAACTATATAAACACAATGGAACTAAACAATTTATTTATTTATTATTTATTTATCGTTGTCTAGCCTTAGAGTAGTATCACTATTAATTTCTAAAGTGCTGTCAAATCTGTTTAAAACTCATGTTTTACTCGATTATTTAGAATAGAATAGAATATACATTTATTGACACTCACATTATTTGATCTTAAAGTGTAAGGAGTAGTACTAATTAATGGATATTGTAAAAACACCTTTGATTATATATAACTCACTTTTCTTCTCATATATACCAATCGGCTGCAAGTCCAAACAAGTTTTGGGATACGACGAATATTTTAGATAAGAGATAAAGAATACACTCATACAAAGTAAATTTTATTTTTGGAAAATTAATTCTAATATTGATGATGATGAAGTTTTTGTTGTGATTCGGTGTCAATTTATAAACTAGATTCGCCTATATTGAAATCGAGTTGATTCCAGAAAATTCCGAAATTCATATCTGTACAAGATTTTAGAAATTCCGGTCTAATAAAATTATAGTCCGACGTAAGTTTCTTCCAATAAATGCACGCGAGGTGTATTTGGTTTATAATTAGAAACTTCACAAATTATTGTCGACATACACTGGCATTCAAAACTAAGTACCCACTGTGTGATTTTCATACAAACATAATTATACTCACTTTACACACTCGTAAATAAAAAAGTACATCTATCACTGCAATTTCTTTTATGTCGACCAAATGTTCATCTCTTAAATAAGCATTTCAAATAAGTAACTACAAATTCTCCATTTCTTTAAACATACAAAAATACATTTTTAGAGAATTTTTAGAGGATAAACATTTGTAACTTTAAAATTTATTGTTAATTTGAATGCCATGTGGTAAAATACGGATTAAGCTACACACAATATATTATATTAAATACCTCTGTACTACCTGTATTTGCAAATAAATGGAATTGAATTGAACATTGATTGAAATTCCAAACAATTATAAGGAATGCGAAAACTGTTTTTTTTTTTGAGGAAATTGAAATGTTTTTAAGATTGGTTGAAGTGCTTATTTGATAGTCGAACATTTGGTCAATCCATCAACATCAAAGTCATTGCAGTATTACATGTAGCTACTTTTTTATTTATGTGAATGTGAAGTGAGCATGTTTGTATAAAAATCACACAGTGGGTGGGTACTAAGTTTTGAAGGCCAATGTATTTTGGAATTATTATTAGATATTGTCGGTTTATTTTTGGAAAGTTTTCACCCTACGATCAGGTCAAGAGCACAGCGCGGAGCCGTGAAAGTAAATACATAATACATCAGGCCAACCAATTGTTTTCACTCCACTCGAAGAATGATAATGTCTAAGTAAAAGTGAGAAGATTCGTCGCAGAATAACTTTGGATTAGTCATCAAATATTGGCAACTATAACGACGGGGAAAACCCAATCAATGGTATAACGGTAGTAGACGGAAATAGAAACCGAATGGTTACCGAATTTTACGTTAAAATAGTATGGAGCGCGAATTACATAAAATAAAAAACTATATAACTACTACTAATAGGTACTTACTGAAATAGTAAGATATCGATAACATTAATGTTTAAAAAAACATTATTATTGAAATTGTTATTATTTGAAGAGTCTCTTGTAACACAGGGTAACCTTATATGAGAGCAGTTCATATTTTGCTTTGTTATGTGTTTTCCTGAATAAACTGATTTTTATTTTTATTTTTTTATTTATTATTATTATGGTCACATAGATAGCATGGTCCCCCAGAATATGGTAAATGACAACACAAGTTACCAATTAACAAATAAGTTAGGTAGGAACCTATATTTCAAGTTCTGAGGTAGATAGGTAGGTAGGTGTAATGGATTCCTCGCTTACAATGATCCAGATCCAATGATGAAGAGAACAGCTGTTGCCCGTAAATCATCAAACCAAAATTAGTATTACACTTTTAGTTTTTTAACGTGTAAGTTAAAATTGTTGTCTGACTGTTTCCGCCAATAAGTACATGCAAAATAAATAATGCTGATAAAAAATATTCCACTTTTGCCTACAAAATGACATAGATCTTCCTGGTGCAAGCTACAAGCAAGTGCATCACTATGTTCACATTATAAGCAATCTAATTTCACTTTGCTTGCATACTAATCACCGGGGTACTTCCTACCATTTCCTGCGCATCGATTTAATTGCATAATTCTTCTTTCTGTTTCCTTATTTCCGCTTTTAATCGTTAGCTATTCAATTACTTGAAAGTCTACGAGTATTATTGAAAAATTCATTTGGTAGTTGGTAAAACAAGATTTGGCATAAGTATTAAGTAAGTATGACTTAAGTGTTAGAATATATTCGATAGAAAATACAGTTTTTTCTAATTTTCCACAAAATCGGTATGTATTGTGATTGTGAACGAAAGGCGTATAATTGATTTCCCGCGATTTACCATAGAGCCAATTATTTCTGTATTAACTTAGTCATGGGTTAACAATTAACATTAAGCTAATTAGAAATGTATAATATTACAATTCGATATAGTTTATTTTACTTGAAAGAATCGTAAGTTTTGAAGGCCAGCGTTAATTATAAACAACGACAGCATTTGGTGAAATGCGTAGAAATGAAAAAAAAATTGTTGGACAAATAGTGTAAAATATATGGTTAGAGAATAGCGTAATTCTGAGATGAAAACAGGTAATTTAAACCGTAAACAACCAAATATAATTGCGCTAATACTTAGTGTTAATGTTTGACTAAAGGCACAACAGATTTTTTATTTTGTACTAAAGTCGCGTGGAAAAATTCCTTAGTCCGTCACATTAATAAGGCTATAGTTACTAACACGACACAAAAATGTACACACAATAAATACTTAATTCAAACATCGTAAATCGCGATGAGAATTCTCGAAGTGTTACTTACGAATCTCGTCGTAAACCTGTATGGCGAGGTCACAAGGATAAACATGACTAAGAATCATCTTTAGATAATAGTGGATTGGAATGTGTAATCTGCATATTAGTTTTAGCCTAAAAAGCCTTGGTGCCGCGTGCAAAACACTAAAGTAATAGTATATAATTTATGAATATTAGATTTTTAGCCACCTCTGCGGTCTAGTGGTCCGCCCACCGTTCGATTCCCAAGAGGAGGTACATTTGTACTCGGTTTGGTTGGTGGTAGGACTTATTTCAAGTCTGCCTGACTAGCTACCACCATATTACCAAGTTTGACGCCATTGCCAATGACAAAGATTATTGTTGTGTTCCGGCTTTACCACTGAATACCTTTAACTGTAGAGGTAAGATAGCCAGTTCTTCAGTGGTGAGGATTCCAGGTGTAGTGCGCTCCTACCTTCGGCCTTATCGTCACTTAACATCAGGTGAGGTGAAGGCCAAGCAATATCCCGATGTGCATTAAAAGAATCGAACTTTAAGTATATATATGAATTTATATGAAGTAGATTAAAATTTTACACCTACAATAATAGCAATCTAACCAAACGATTTACATTTGATTCGCATTTCGATAACAATCACCTATTATACGCTCTAAGTATTATGAATTTATCAAACGGGTAAGCACGTAAATTGCCTAATGGTAGTGCTAGTCAAACAATTAAAACTCATTAAGTATCTTATAGCCGTTTATAGCTTTTTTGAAAACTGAAAGCAAATAACGGATAATCATGCTTAACCCGCGACTTTGCACGGTGTTTAATTATTCGTGGTTTTTTTTTTGTTTGTGACACCTCTTTACTCCTGTTTAATCTTTGTCTGTTTAATTAAACTCCCGTTTCTCTGTGTTGTTCTTAAAGTAAGTATAAGCTATCGAAGACATCGTAATTATTTAATTTTATTGAATAACAGTGTTTTTTATATTTTTAAAATCAAAATAAAGTCTTCTTTAATAAAATTTTCTACCTTAAGGTGGTTCGATGAGCTCAGTAGCGCCACCAATGGAAATAAATCATTTACGTTGTATCAAGGGCTTAGAATAAAAGTTTTGGATATTTTGCGCAAATAGAAGAGTAAAGTGCAATTTTTAAATATTTTTTCATGGCCTCAAATATAAACAATAAGTTATGAATGTCGATATTGCTAAATGTGGCCACTTTTGGCACTAGTGACATGCACGACTTATTGCTTAAGTTTGAGTTCTTGAAACTATATTTAGAAAATGCATTTTAGTCTTTTATTTGCGCAAAATCATCAAAACTTTTAATCTAAACCCTTGATAAAACTTAATTGATTTATTTCCATTGGTGGCGCTACTGAGCTCATCGAACCACCTTAAGGTACTTTCCCTTCGTGTGGCAAAGTTTTGGGACATCCTGTATTTAACTGTAATTACAAAGCGTCATCTCTTTGATCTAGTTGATAAGCAGTCAGTGTACATAACCATGGAATTGAACACGTGATCTTAGCTTAATAACCGTACTTACTAGAACTGGTAGGTAATTTTGTTTGCTCTTGACCATAAAATGTTATGAACTTCATAGCATTTTATGTATGTTTTCTGTAAAACAATTCTGTATATTTTTTCATCATTGTAAAGTTGATTTATGTAAAAGGTGTGTGAGAATGTGATTGTATTTTTGGTTATAAATTGACATATCTGACATTAGGATTTAGGAGAGTATATTGATTGATTAATGAATTATTTAGTATTCAATCATGAAATCTATGTAAACACATCTTTTACAATTAAGTGGCATTTGAAAACATGTAACTCCCACAGCCTTAGCAATCAATATACAACCTTATTATAACACCCATACGCGATAAACTAATATTAATTACACTTACATATCTATGAAGTAGTAACACTGCAAATGTTTTTTAAACCATGATTTTTTCTTGTGCCTTACTTAACCTTTACAATTGTGTCAAGGTATAACGTGCAGAGTGACACAGCAATAGTAAAATACTGATTCATAACGATGTCAATAATATCACGTTTTTATACTAAACAAAATAACATAAATCATGAAGATTTTAGAAATAGAATCCTTGGAAAGTACGGATTTTTTTAAAGAAATTATAACAATCTGGAGTAATCGTTAGTAAAAAAGAAATGAGAACTTTCAGAACTTTTACACATAAAAAATAGGAATTATAATCAAAATTCACTTGCATGAGTGTCTAAAAAAGTTAATTTACATCTGACACATGTCAAAAAGCCCGCCAATCGCGTCATGCTGAGATCGAAAGCGCGGGCAACTGCCCCGAACAGTAGACAATTTGGCGTTACGTGCACAACATTGGATCAGACTTTCTCATGTTTATATTTCACACGTTTTCGAACTGTACTAACTCGGCGTATTGGACGTTGTGATATAATAAATGATTGTGGTGAGAAAATGTGCTGGGTAAATATGAACCATTGACAAAAAATCACGCAAGAAAATAAAGGCGCCTAGTAGGTACCTTTAATTTATTCCTAATGGCTCCTTAAAATACTTGTAAATGCTTGTAAATAAAATTAATTAGACAGTCGATAAAAACATTTTGCAAAATTGAATGGTGTTAAAACATTTGCTATTGACCTTTAAAATTTAATTATTAATTTAAAAAATTAGAATCATTAGGTACTTTAAAGATGGAATACTCCAACTGATGATTTTATTTAAAAGTCGACAAGTTAATAACTGCTGACAATTACTGAACTATTAAGTAAAATAACGAGTAGGTAATTTGTTTACGAGCATAGTCGCGGGATAACATACTAGGTATGTAATTATATCTAATTGCGTTCACACTTCTTGCATCACGTTCATGACTGAGTAGTAAAATTAATGTGTATTTCACTTCGTCCAGGCAAGTTTGATGATTTTTTTTTTCTAAATTGATTTCAAAAAAATATTTAACACGTTCACGGACACTCCGTCTGAGGACGTTGAAAGAATAATTTGAAATATGACACTTCGAAATCCCATACATTTTTTCATGACGGCTGAAGACGCAATGTCACCTATGCCATACTTCTACACATGTGCTGTGACAAACTCGTTCATGGACGTCAACGTCTGCAGACGAAACGTCACGCTTTGACTTGAAGTACATATGTGCTATGACGATACCGGCTACAAACGACAACGTTTGCGGACGGGCCGTCACGCTTCATACTACAAAACATGTGTCATATATCACCATATATCAGTCATCTGCTATATCATAAGCCATCTGCAAAAGGGGCAGAATTTACGCTAAGTAAGTATACCTATTCGTCTCCCAAAGTCGATAAATAACCCAAACAAAACACCCCGATCATATATCAGTCAGTAACCACAAATACAACATATACAATTATCAACTTTTACTTTGATATATTGTACCTACTCACCGTATGCTTATTACTTCCATAATATTGCTAAATATTACAAGCAAACAATCAGATCACAACAAATATCGAGGTAGGTACTATACTGGCTATCAACCCTACTTTTATTCATTTCCTTATTGAATTTGAAATATATGAACACAGAACAGTAATATTAGGGCACTTACTATGTTTACAAGTACCTAAACATCACTCTAATTGAAAAACTATTGAAATAACTCAGCTTAGAATCATCTAGAAACTGGTTGTAGCCGTTCCGATTGCGATGCGCATGACCTTCTCGTACTGTGACACCGGGCGACTGCGCGAACGAACGTGTTCGGAAATCGGCCGGCTGCCGACGACATGTCACAACACGCATTTCGATGTGTGCGCCAACACACACATACAAACCTTCCTAAAACTTGACATAAAATCTTTTGCAGTGACACTAGGAAGATAAAATATTTCGTGTTGTGACACAGGGTCACGTGATCCCTTATGCTGCTTAGTAAATCGGTCGTCTGCTCACGGGACGTCAGTTTCAAAGCAACAAAACTTGCCGTCTACAGACGGTGTGTCATATCAAAATTAATTCTTTCAACGTCCTCAGACGGAGTGTCCGTGAACGTGTTAATAAGTAGTAGGTACTTACTCTATTATGATTTTGTCCTTGTCAGCGATTTGAAATCTGAAATAAAAAAAAAACAAATGAGTTTCATTCTTGGAAAAGTTGTTCAGATGGATAGCCCTTACTAAATAATACAAAATGTTCGATAAAACACTGCATTTATGAAGCCTTCATATTTTCTAATCAGATTATTATGAAAGGGAAAAGCATAAACTTAATATTTACGCTAGTATAAATAAGTTTACGGGGAAAAGCTTTTGTAATCAATGAAATGGCTAATTGTTTTTTTTTTAGTTTTCGTCTGCGTGTCCGCAGTCAAACTTTAAAAAAAAAACAGATTTCAACCTTCATAGACGTCATTCCCGTCCCCTACGTTTGTGCCGGCACTTTACACCCGAGTGAAGACGAGCGTGGCGTGCATTGCCGGTTTTGTAACAAATGTGTCAAAGAGGTCCTTTTCAAAAGCATCAAGCAACTTATAGATTGGCCGAAGTTTGAGCGAGCGTGTGGAGCACACATTACATAACACTTGTCCACTTTTCAGTTGTCAACAAAAGCCGGTGCACAGATAAGAAATCGTATATTTTTTAAACGTCGGGCGCGCTAAATAACGGCTCCGAGTCACAGTGGGTCGAGTCGAGCCATCTTGGAGTGAAAGCCGGCGCACCTTCAACGCACTCGTAATACGAGTGGAATCACTGCACATTCCATAATTTCACTAAACATCGGAAATGCATGAGCTTTTTTTAATCTCACGAATTTAGGGATTGGAATCAAATTTTCACTTCTCCATCTAGGTATTTCTGTATTTTCTATCTCACCGTCTATGAAACTTCATATAAGTATGGTGTAGATTCGTAATGTAAATTGTTTAGTATCAAACAAAATAAAGATTCTTTGATGTGGAATCAAAAGGCTTCTCACCTAGCTCGTTATTGACTTACCATCATGTTTAACATTTATCAATATGTGGTGGATAGTAGCTTTGTAAATAGTTTGTATAGTTTTTATATCTTTTTTGCTTCTTGTCTATTTTCCTTCCTTCTTTGTTTCTTTTGCTGTCAGTGTGTTGTCGTAAAATTATAGCTGTACCGAGCAGTCGCCTTGTTTTTATCTAACCTAATTACAGTCCCTTTCCTATACAATATAAGTATAAAATTACCATATCTCGCGGATAAAAGCTTTAATTTTTCACACAAGTGTTTGCCTTCAACGGTATTTGAAGCCACGACCGTGAATTCCGCAGACAGGGTCACAAACTAACAGTTAAACCAAAACAGCCACCGAAATGATAAAACTTGGTTTCCTTGGACAAATAAACCATTTATTCGTCCAAACTGATTTCCCCATAGGCAAAGACAAACTTTTGTATACTAAAAAGTACTTTCGTGTACATTTTCGCTTCAGTTGTTTTATACATTCCGTGTAAACAAGCTATAAAGCATTTTGTTAACAATTTGTTTCCATTACTTTCGCTTTCCGCTGACTTCACTAAAAAGCATTAACATAAATAAATTGTCTGATATCTAACTTCTTATATAAAAGTAAATTTTTACACGTTTATCAAACACTTTTGCACAGATTTATGACAAGAATTATTTTTAAACAGTGCTTAACTTTTTTTTTTATTTTCCATAAAAAGTTTTGTCATTTGAAAATACGAAATTAAATAATAAGTTAGTAAGTAGGTATAGTTTTCTATATGAAGCAGACCTTGAAACCATCTTCTGAGATAAACTGTCGCTGACATCGAGCCTAGAGGCAATCTAGACCTACATCTTAAATTGTCTATGATTTTATTCTATCTTCCAGCGATGTGGAGCGAGACCCCAGCTGTTTACAAATAGTTTAATAGTTTAACGGAACGATATGGCAGAGCTATGAAATCGAGTTGATTTAGCGTTTACTGTTTATTTCCCTTATTTACATGTATTATTCTTGACATAAATTTCACAATATAGATGGCAATAAAATCTTGAAGTTTTCGGCTTGTTTATTTATGTAGTTAATATCAGAAACTATTACGAAAGTAGGTGCCGAAGTTACTAGATGGATTCTAGGTGCCTGCCTCATCATCATTTCAATTCAACAGATCATAGTTCATACTAACAGCGCAACGCCCAATGTTAGGATCTTGATAACGATCGGATCGATCAATCGGTATCAGTGAATAATTATTTGATCGATGAAATATTCACACAGTTTATACAGGAATTCATGACCTGACTAATTACTAACCAAGGTGTCGATTCTGCTAATGTTATCGTCATAATCGTGCTTCAATTGTGTTTTAATTTTTATCTTTTTTCACACAGTTCTTGTTTCATAAACCCGAAACTGAAACACAATTGAAACACCAATATGACGTTAACATTTTAGCGGAATCGGCACCCAGCCCCCTACTCATATGGCCCATTCTACTAAAATTAACGCTAGTAGAATAGAATAACAATAAATAAATAAAATAAAAATAAATCTTTATTTGTTCTCTCACACAGATCTATAAATACAGCACTGAGACTTAAAGTAAGTTGTACAAAATATTGGTTTAATAATAATTTAATAATCTATGTTAGAGACTGGTTTCTTTGCTAGGAAAAAACCTATGTATGGGAATGAAATAAGCTAACGCCTAGCTCCTGTCAATCCCATACATTGTCATTCCATTCTACTAGCTTTAATTTTAGAAGAATGGCCATTTGACTAAGTTGTCCCTCAGAAAATATCCCAATATTATCTAAGTGAAGACAATAAAGTTTTATTTGTCGAAAACATGTCTGTTTTCACGAATACCATAAAGCTAGTCACGAGGAAATGAGTTTCCTTCAACAGCAAGAACTTATAGAATTCAAGTGTCATCCTACAGTTTCACAAGAAGAAGAATATTAACATATAAACGTGTCCGGTGGCGAACGGGCGCAGCGCCTTATACGCGGCCATATCCCTGTGTAACAGTTGTCGAAGTGCGCGGAATACTAACTGGCGCGCGTCCGGAACACCGTGTGTCAGTGAATAGTCCCCTCATTTACATCGGTCAGGGAGTTTTACAAGGTTTCTTCCAACCATCTTTATAGGTTTAATAATCCTTACAGTTACCGACCAGCAACGTTACAGCCTCTTTGGATTTCCTTTTGGTCTACCCTACCTTCCAAATTCTAACTTGCAGTGACATAAAATAGTACCGTTGACAATAAACTGCAAGACCGGGAAAAAGTACCCCATCCTCAAACACTTGAGGCATTGGCCTGCAAATAGGCTGGCCATAACACAATTATGTATATTTTCGAGTGTCAAAATTTGCTAACGCAACCGGAACAATCGTAAAGACCTGCCTTAATTTTTACACTATTTAATTTTTAAGCAGTTGGTACATAAAGGTGGGATTTTAACTGTCGCGAGTTTTACACTCCAAAGCAGATAAACATGGTTAAAAATGTAAGTTTCGACAATCTCGTTAGGTATCTCGTAACATCAATGGCCTAGTTATATAACTCGGAAAGACATATCGAATATCATCGGAGGCATTCGATTGTGTAAGATTTTATCGATAGCGCTTTGATGAAGCTGATATTTCGTTGACGGATTAATCAACCTTTTGAACTAAGAAATTTCCAGATTGCAAAATGCAAAGTACACAATTTATCATGTCATCTGTACTTGATTAAGCTTCCAACTGAGCAATGCTGTTTTTTAACCGACTTCATCAAAAGGAGGAGGTTCTCAATTCGATTGTATGTTTTTTTTTTTTTTTTTTTTTTTTTTTTTTTTTTTTTTTTTTTATCGTTGTTCGCGCGTATCTTCGACATTTATGGACCGATTTAGATAATTCTTTTTTTGTTCGATTGAGTTTTCTTGCGAGATGGTCCCATTGAATTTTTTTTCAAATCGGTTCAGTAGTTTACAAGTAATCCTGAAAATACTATGATATTAAATCAACTAACTTGACAATTTTGTTATTTATGAACCGAATTAGATGATTTTTTTGTTGGGGAAGGGATACCTTTGTGTAGTCTTTTTAACCGACTTCAAAAAAAGGAGGTATTCAGTTTGTATGTATGTATGTTTTTCCGCGATTATCTCACGTTTGGCTGAGCCGATTTTTCTACCTAAATAATATACCTACACTACCTAATACAGAAGGTACTTACACTAAAAATAGAAAAATAAAAAAATTGTTTAAAAAACAAAAAAACCGACTTCAAAAAACCTGCCTCTAAAAAGCAAGAAATAATATTCAAATCATTAGATACGCATTATCATTGTTATAGTAAAACACGTCTATTGAAGTCGGGTGGGGCTTTTAGAATAAAAAAAGGAATAATATGTACTCCAGCCCCACCCGACTTTAATAGTCGTGTTTTACTATAACAATGATAATGCGTATCTAATGATTTGAATATTATTTCTTGCTTTTTAGAGGCAGGTTTTTTGAAGTCGGTTTTCTTTAAATACATTCTCGGCTTCTTAACTTTGATACAAACTTTAATTTTAGTTTGTAGTCCATCAGCCATTTTTGATGTCCCCACTGCTGGAGCACGGGCCTTCTTTATACGGGCCGGGTAAGGAGGATGGGCCATAACCCACCATGCGGGCCCAATGCGGATTGGCAGGTGTTAACGACTGCAAATGCAGCCGGGACCGACAGCTTAACGTGCCCTTCCGAAGCACGAAGGAGCTCGAGATAATAAATTTTTGATCACCTATCCCATGACTGACCCTTGCGAACGTTGCTTAACTTCCGCAATCGCTGGGCCAGGCGCTACACCACTGCGCCACCGAGCTCCACATTTTTTAGTTTCTCAAAATTTTAGTTTAGTTAGATATAAAGGAATTTGAATTAGAAATGCTTGAAGATTTTGATAATTCGTATTTAGGTACTAAATCAGACTTTTAACGCACCAACGATACTTGTTTCAAATTCAGCATAGGTAATGCTGTATAAGTAGACGAAAAGAAAACTTTGGAACAACGATTTTATTTATTAAAACATTATATAAAGTATTTAGTTTTATTTTCTACCTAATCAAGCACCATATAAACACATGATTTTAGTGAAACTGTCAGTGGATGATGCAGCTAACGATATGTCACAGAAGATAGTAGAAAGCTCATGAAAGGTAATTTATAGACAGTCACTTTAATAACTAATCGTGTTGTTTCATAGCAAGATTATCTTTATGTTAAACTTTAATATTACTAACTTTAATACCTGAGGGTTATTTGCGAATAACTATTGTAGACAGTATGTTTTTAAGAAGTCAATATTGGATAACATCACCGTCAACTCCGCTAAGCTTTGAAACCACATAAGACATGTAGAACATTCTTTAACATTGTGAATGCAAAAACCACACATATTTTTTGTTAAGATTATTTCATCTCGATGATTGATAAATGATACTTATTTAAAATCTAAGGCCGTAGAACCTCTTCATTCATAAAATAACGCTGGCTTACAGCGACAGTGAAAACAATACTAGAAATATGGCTCTTCCCGCCCGAGTAATAAGATACATTGCATTTTTCTGGTAAAAAGTTTACATAGGTATCAAAATAGCATTGTCAATGTGAAAATGTAAATCTTTTGCCTCATCAAAACACTCATCACTGTTTTTCCCTCACATCCAAGTATTAAACTACGGTATTTTTTCTTCATTGTTCGAACATGATTGTCAAGCGGCTATGGGATCTGTCGATCAATTTAATTGATCTATTAAGCAATAAGGAAAAGGTCTATGGTGTTGGTTTCACACGTGTCGGATGTGTTTCTGGTAGGTTTTGTTTAAAAACAATGATGCTTCCTGTCATGTTTAGTTAGCAAAATAACTAATAATACGATGTTTAGTTAGTGAATTGAAAGAAAAAGTTAAAGATCACCTTGAGATTCAATTACCTAACCGATGTATAGAGTTTATTTAGCACGACAAAGTTTAACGAATAAACTTTTGCAAAAATTTAGGCTAAGACCCGAGTTCACCAACTACTTAAACAGCTGATTAATTTCTAATCATCTGTTTTTGACATTTTCTCCATACATAAAAATGTCAAAAACAGACGGTTGAAACTTAATCAGCTGTTTTTGCATTGGTGAACTTTTAGCCTTATCTGTAACAACTGAATTGCGTAATTTCCATTAGAATCCTTTGATTCCGATGCAGTAGCGAAGACACGTTAAGTTGAGCATGCAAGAACGAAGAAGCAAGAATTAGCAGAGTAGCGAAATGAGGCATTAATCTAAAGGGATTTCGACTCCAACGGTGTTAACAAGAATACTAGAAATATTCCCTAAAACCTTTAGGACTATTACATAAAAACAATCCCAATATGCGGACGATGTTCGTCCCACTCAGTGACACTAATAACCCTATTACCTCACGAGTAAGGTTCAAAATCAAGTAAACTGAACGCCGAATTGCGTCCGTCCGATTATCGCGATTCTTTTTATGTAATAGGCCTTGTTTTTATTCAAGTTACTAACATTATTTCTCAATTTTTATACAAACACATAAATATTTTACGAAATCAAGCTTTGCCACGATTAGTTTGACATACGTAACGTGTTACTTTACAACTCTTTTCAAGGTTTTGACACATAAAGTAAGATAAATAAATTTGTTTTGACAGCAAATCTTAAATGAGGGCTTTTCACAATGACATGAAGCTTCGAAGAGTACTCAGGCAGATGTAACCCTAAAATGTCTGTTTGGGCAGATGTCAGCCAGCGATCGCTTACTCTCTTTGGTACAGGCGGTTTATTTTTAAAAGCCAATTTTGACACTTCTCTTTCCATCAGCGCCATCTAGTGAGGGAAATAGTTACTATATATATATATAGCTTTCTACCTATATCTAGACTTTAATTGTTATATTTTTGATGTAAGATTATTTTAATAAAGATTTATTTATTTATTTTATTACAATTTTTTTTTTATGTTACTTTGTAAAGCCCTCATTAACACTTCTCAAATCACCGACCTTTGCCACAATTTATTTTGACATGCGCCACTTTTCACCTCATAGGTATAACGTTGTTTTGACATCAAAACTTCTGTCAAAATGTTAAGATTATTACAACGAGCGTACTATGATTGAACCCGTGACCCGCGTGTCCGATGAGTCAACAATTAAACTAACCAGCGAACCGTTGTGACCTTTCATTCTATTTAGGCTCAGTCGAAAACTGGCCAAAAAGGCTCAAAAACTGTTTTGTTAAATTAGCACTTTAATATCTTAGATGTTGAGTTTCGATTTTGGATGTAAATGAAATATTTAGACACTTATATACGTAACAGAGGAAAAAAACTTAGATTATCTTTTCTTAATTTTAAAACTTTTTTAAACGGAATGATCTGGTTTTATTAATAACAAATAATATGTAGGAAGTTAAATAACAGTAGCAAGTAAAACACTTTTTGTTACTAGAGGGCTATGAATAAATTCAGTATTCAGTATTCAGTCTTCATTTATTGCATATCACATTACATAATGAGGTGGAATATTTAATAAGGTCTACATGTGACGCCCTGCAAGGGCATAGCAATATTAGTTTTTAGGGCTATTAATTACTAAATATAACACAAATTTAAAATAACTTACAAAATTAACATAAAATAATTACTACTTAATTAATCATACAAAAACTAACATTCAGGGCTAATCATTAATTCTTATTTATAATCATCTATTTTATATGGAGTAATATAAAAAAAAACATTATCTACGCCATTTATAACATTTATAACACCGTACTTATATTATATTTATTTTATTTTATTTACTTGACTATAGGTTGAAATAATTTCTATTATTCGTTTTAGATGTTTTTATCTTCAAAAAATTCATTTAAATTATAATAACATTTAGCGATGAGAAATTCTTTTAATTGTTTAATAAAATGAGTAGGTTTTACAAAGTTTTTTAGGTAATTAGGAATGTGGTTAAAAATCTTAATTAACATGGTATGAGGGCTAGATGATACTAATTTCATACTAGAGAAAGGTACTTTTAGTTTGTTTAAGTTGCGGTTATTTATTTTATTATTGATAAGAGCAGAATAAAATTCTGGATGTTTTATAACAAACTTGCATGCCTCTAGAATATAGATAGATGTGACAGTCAGAATATTATGCTTCACAAAATGAGATCTGCAGGATTTCATTTGGTCTATGTTAGTAAGTATTCTCACACATTTCTTCTGCAATACAAATACCCTATCCACATCGCAAGAATTTCCCCATAAAATTACTCCATATGAGAGTATTGATCGGTATTTCATCCAACGTATTGCGAGTCTAATAAAATCGAATATTAAAACTACAAAATATTAAACAACAGTCAAATGGCATAGTTTTCCTGCACGCGATATCCTTTCTGGGTGGTCTACTGTCACTCCTTTTTAGGGTTCCGTAGCCAAAATGGCAAAAAACGGAACCCTTATAGATTCGTCATGTCTGTCTGTCTGTCTGTTCGTCCGTCCGTCCGTATATCAGCCATTTTTTTGTCATACTCATTATCTCTGTTTATAAACTCTAGTTGTAAATAATATTTTCTGGAAATAAATTGCCCTAAAAACATAAAGAAAAATTTCTGCTCGAATTGGACGAATTGACTATGGAAAATTTAACTCTCATCATAATAATCTCGGATTTTTTTATCTTTTCTGAGGGCCTAGCCAAAGTAACATTGGCAAATCTTCGTTATCGCTTCGCTTTCGAAACATGTATGGGATTGACATAAGGTTTCGTTAACAATCGAATTTTAAAACGTCAAATCCATACAAGCTGCGAAGCGAAGCGATAACGAAAATTTGCAAATGTTACTTTGGCTAGGGGGGCTGGTCCTTAAGTAAGACGTATAAAATTGTTAACATAACACTCACACATACAGACACAATACACATACAAACACAACACACACACACACACATACAGACACAACACACACACCCATACATACACACACAAATTAAATTTAAGCTGTAAGCATATTGTGATAATAAAGGAACTGTCTTTTTCATAAATTTTGAAAGTAGGTATTTGCAAAATCTATTTTGCAAAAAATAATTTAAAATCAATGTTTTCGATGTATACCTGTGTAACATACACTAGGTAAGTATAATGTACTTACATAAGTACATATATACCTAGTGTATGTTAGTTGGTGAAAATAACAGATAAGTATTTTATAGAACAATGGTACTAACTAACATACACTAAAGTGTATTCAGCTAAAAGTAGTTTCAGACAGAGTGTAATGAGAACAATAAATCGAGGTGGTTTTCTTCGCCAGAAAAAGGAACAGAATTATGACGTAACCGTATTCGTACAAGTCACGACTATAAATGGAATTACTAAAAACAAAATTTTCTCAAACCGCACGCAGCCGTTCCTATGGACAAACGTAAGAGTACAATGCTCCTCCTAGTCTTTGAACCAGTTTAACTCAATCAGAAAGACGTGTCTCACGCTTGACCAAATCGAAATCTCCGCTAATAGCCTTAAAGCTCAATCTCCTTTGGCAATAAATCTACACCTATCGTTTTTGATACGAAAGTGTAATGCGATTATAGAGAGAAAAACAAGTGTGACGAGGGCATTATATATTAAATTAAATATTACGTCTTTATGTTAAACGCATAAAGGTCATTTCAGCTTAGCATTTTGCCTCTTTTGGTCTACGTTTAGTAGGAGTTGGGTGGTCGTTGTAAATTATTCTCTGTCTGGTATTAAATAATATTTTGTACCCATTCATAGGGCGGATTGAATCATTATACAACTGTAAGAAAGGTATGTGATTTATAGATGAAAAAATTAAGGTTGGAAAGACATCGAGACTTTAAAAAAAATATGTAATTAGAGTTTCTACAGTCAAAAACTTGTAGTTGAGGTAATCGCTAAAATTAAATATATACAAGCATTTATAAAAATAAATAAATGCGAAAAAGAATATGTAATGACTCGAGATAAGGAGACATTAAAAAAGGTTTTAAATAAACAAAGATACAATCTGTGGCAATATTTTGGCGGGATGAAAGCGCCCGCGCAAAGTACGTACATACTACATAAGTAACCAAAACGAACTTTCGTACTTTCTTTCGCACAGTTTATGTGTATTGTTGCCGCAAACGGACTAATGAAGCTATTAATTATCTCTTTATGGGCAATAAGTGAAAACAACGCTATTTTGTCGCTAAAATTGTATGTCGGTGTGGAAATATAATTAACTATTTTAGTTAGGCGCCACGTTTTTAATACCTATTACGTGAGGATGGTTTGCGTTACAAAATTGACCAAAATGAACATCACTGTTCCTTTATTAAACACTTACACGCCTATAAAGGAATTCATAATATAGTCTTTTGGAAAACATTTGTAGAGGGTTGGTAGGTACCTGTACAAATATCTCTACATAGATTGCTTGGGACAACGAAGGAACCAATGGACCAACTTATATTTTTTTTTTATCAAAACACACAATGACAAAATCTTAGGTGTCGGTAAAATAGACCAATATACTTGAATAAAAGTATCCGTAAAAAGTGTCTCATTTCTTATTTTCCAAATAGCATGCTAAAACCTACAAATTAGCGTGCTAATGAAATTTAGCATTATTAACTGATCGAAGATTATTAACGAAAGTTAGCATTCTATGTCCATTACAACTTCCGAGGGAAAAAGCTATTAGAACATTACTTATTATACAATTAAGTTACCTAAGTTACCTAGAATCTGCTTCCATAAAGCGCAAAAAGATAACTTTTGGGAGACGCTACAGGAGTTTTACTCTTCGAACATAATAAAACTATGCAACAGAGCTTCCTAGCATTCTCTTAACGATATTTAATCAGGTGATTACGTAGCTACTTGTTGAGTGTGATCAATATCCGTGACGTAACGTAGGTGCAGCTTATAATGAAAGTTGTTTCGCCCACACAAAGGCAAAAGACAAAGTCACGGGCCTAACATTCTTGTACAACATAAATATTGAGCATTGATCAGTTCCAATCGAATACAGTGCTCGTGTTTTATTTATAATAGCTGTCGGCGATTGTCATGTTTCTGATGACTCTCTAAATGTAACAATACTGGGAGAAATATAGCCCTTACCATTGCAACTTTACAAGGCTTATCGTCAAATAGTGTTTCAATAGTGTTGCAAAACAATTTGAAATAGACCTTTTCAACACTTCCTCAAGTAAGCTTAGGCGAATATTAAGTGATAGTTATTTTTCTAACAAATAATTTGTACAACTTTAGTGGGTAGCTACTTGTTTATGCTGAAACTACTGTACTGGATGTAATAACCTAAAATTCTTAACATAACGTAGGCTAACATTTTTGTAACTAATAATATTTGGCTATATGTGGAAGCTTGTAATTGGCCTTCGATATTTATTTAAGTTAACCACTTTCTTCTCAACCTAGCTGTTAGCTTCCCGAAGATTGTAAAATAAAATAAAAAATCTTCAAAAAATATTAACTTAACGTCCATCAGTCCCAAATGCGCACACGATGCGTCGATTGACGTAATAAAAATAAAAACGTTTAAAGCCCTTGACGAGTTTTTTTAGGCTTCTCGATAAAAAAATATTTTGATGTATTTGCGAAGCCGTGGCATATCCAACACTGTAATATTTTTGGAATGTAAACTTTTAATTTTAAATAAATAATAATAATATTTGACAACATCACATACATTGCTCCGATTCCAAAGTAAGTAGGTAGCTAAAGCATTTGTGTTATGGAAATCAAAGACAACGGTGGTATCACAAAACCTGAGACAATATAGAAAAGTTCATTTTCTACATTGACCCAGCCGGGGATCGAACCCGGGACCTCAAGATAAGGTGACGCCATGAAAACCGGCGTGGAAACCACTCGACCACGGAGGTCGTCGTTTTATTTTGTTCGTAGGTAAAGTCTGAATGAAGAACAAATACACAAATGATTAGGTACAAACTTCTAGTTTAATTTAAAAATAGAAAATAATCTTTAATTATTAACTTATCAACTAGTTATATTAATTTGAACTTAAACGGACTTTGTGAAAAGGACCCTAAACACTAAGCCTAAACATAAACAAAATTGAAGTAAGTCGTTGATGTCTTTTGTATGGGCTAATGTTTGCACAACGTTATTCCCGACATAGCCATTGAAATCTTTTGCTATTCGTCAACAGTAATGTTTATAAACATTATTGAAGTTGTTGGTAAAAAGAAACAGGTGGCAAATATGTAACAAGCAAACAAACAAATAGATTTGTATTGGCGATTGTTTTAATTTCACTCCAAACAAAACAATATTTGTCACAATGTTGTTGAAAGTATTACATATTTATTTTGTTCAAGAATTTAAAGCTAGTTAAGAAAGATACTTAAAGGAAAATTATTGCAAAAAATATACGGTAGGTAACAAAAGTAACTTTTAGTTCAGAATATTAAACATTTTATCTCTTGCACTTTTAAATTGTGTAACGCAGATATTTTTCGTAATTTTGCCGATGTTTTTATACCCATTTATTAAATGATAGAGAAAATGATAGAGATACATAAAATAGAGAGGAGTTCGATGGCGCAGTGGCTTAGTGAATCAAGTCTGCAGTGGCCAAGCAACTATTGCTATGGTGATGTCACAGAAGGTGGTCGCAGAGAGGGACCGAGAAGCGGATGTGGACGCAGACCCGCTCCGACGGTGACGGCCAGGAAGAGGGAGGAGACGCTACGCACACCTCATTCCTCCCTAGTCCTTGTCAGGGGGCGAGCGCCACCCGGTTGTCCTCGCAAGTGCCGGGCTCGATGGGGCAACAACACCAGACCCACACGGTGCGTGATATCAGTCCCGTAGGTCCTGCGTGTTAGGAGTGGGGGAAGCAGGGGGTTTAGTGGTAGCCTTGGCGAGTCTCACATGGCTTCGGAATGCATAACCGCATTCCCCCTACTATAAAAAAGGGTCGGTCATCGAATGGGTGATCTAACATTCACAATCTTGAGCTGTCATCAGTGTTCATCCTACTTCCTACTAATATTTTTAAATGTGAAAGTTTGAATATGTTTGCTACTCAATCAGGCAAAAACGGATTTTGGTGGAATTTGGCACACATATTAGTTTATAGCATGGATACTTTTATCCTGCCGTGCTATTCATCTATCTCTAACATGCAACTTCACTATGAGTGATAGTTTCGTCGAGTTTCTGACAGATGTCATTATACCCATTACTGAGCCACAAAGAGTTTAACCAGTAATGGGAATATGACACCTGTCTGACAACGCTGCCGCAGTGACGAACTCAACGTTGCTAATTTTAGAGAATAGCAGATCAAAGTTTCCCTAGGGACTTTTTGAATCTCCACGCGGACGAATTCGCGGGCGGAAGCTAGCCCAATTAAAGAGTAAAGTAGGTTGATAGTTAAACAGTTAAACTAAATATTCAATGTATGTACCTACATCAAACAATTCTTTTGAATAGAAACCTACTATGGCAATATGACAGTTAGACAGCGGAAGACAACCAACGTGAACGAAATATGAAACAGACAAAAAATATGACATATTTAAGTCGTCATACGACAGCGACAGGTGACTGTTATGTGAAAGTCAACTGTCGTTTGACTTATTTAGTTGGTATTGCAAACAAGGTATGTTATCAGTAGCATCTTGTATAAATTATAGTAGGCAAGTAGCTATCTGATAAATATTTTGAGTACTAATAGTGATTTGATGATGATTTTTCAATCCTCAGATAACAGATATCAGTCAGTTTAAATATTAACCAAATCTAATAAAAGTCATTCAAAAATGTGATAGACAAATGAATGACAAGCATTTTCAGTTTGGCAGTTTAATACGCTATCAACCGGATAAAGCTCTATCTTCTAGGCATTAAAAAATCAACCCCTCAAAATGGCACTGAAAATAAATCTAAGTTACACATATATTTTAGGTATGTAGTCTGATTTAAGTAGGTAACTATAGAAACAACAATTTATTATTCTTAAGAACATCAAAAGTTTTTGACATCTTTTGACCACTGTACTTAACTCCTATGGTTGTTTCAATATTAGGCACGGTAGTTAGTATCAAAGTTAAACCGAAGCTTTTTTTGTTGGAGCTTTTTATAAAGCTTTCTATTCACGTTTACGAAACAGCAAAGTGAGATTTATAATCATCATTAGTTAACACGTGACCTTTGCAGATTTTTTATCAACGGTATTAAAAACGTTGAAATTTCGTGCAGTTGGACCCCTGTTAACGATATCTGATAATCTCTTTCCCCCTTTACAAAATTAAACCATAAATAAACTAAATGGAATCATACTAACATAAGTTAGGGCGTTGACATTACAACCTTCGTAGCGACAGTCTGTATGCTACTTACCTACGTGTATTTTAGTACTAACATAACAAAACAATACCAATGTAGTTTTATATGAGTCCTGTCCGTATATTTTTATTATGCTATTGTAATTTTACCACGTTTTAACGTTTGTTGAGGGCGAAAAGTTCAATATTCTCTCAAGGACATACCTAATGGTGGGTTTTTTTATTACATAAAAATGTTATTGATGTTATTAAGATATTACTTTTATAAGTAGGAGCGTGACATTTTTTTAAGTTACCTTTAAAATGTTTTGTAGTATTGATAAATGAGACATCAATAACGTATCATCAGTAAGATAATAACAACAGTTGCCTAGTAACAGTATCTCTTACTGAGGTAGATTATTGATTTCGGCCGTTAGTCAATTACTTACTAAACTTGGGGTCGATAGACTAACCTCTCTCCTCTCTGTTTACGTCATAAGACCTCTCTATCTGTGTCTCTCCCTCTATCCTTATCTAAAAAATATTCCATTAATAATGGAATAAATTATTGTGACGTGCAGTGTTTAAGAATTTACACATTTGCTAAGGAATGTGCTTGGTTTCTTATTCAGCTCACCAGAAGTAACATAACACCTCCACATTCCAACGCTAAACCATGTAACCTCAACAAAACCATTAAACATTATGTAATTATGAAATAGTTTCAAATTTACACTTAATTAAAGTTCATTTCTTCATAACAACGAAGCTTAAAATTTCCGCATTTTTTGCGAGTGACCCGCAAGTCTAGCGTTACGGGACCAGCCAGTTACGTAAAAAAAAAACCAAAACGACTGCACTCCTGACAAAAACCAATTAGTAACCAACAATCACTCACCTTATATTAAGTGTTGACACGCAAAAATCCCGTATTAGAACAAGAAACCGAAAAATATCACTTTTCAAACCTGCGAACTAAACTTTCAAACACTGTCCTTGTATACCGTTAACTTTTCCTTTTGCGTTCGAAAAGTTTGCGTCGATCCAAAACCGGCAAATAGTTATCCTTTCTTATATAAACACAGTGTTTAATATCAGTTACACCAATTAAGAAATTAATGCTAATGTAAGGTAAAGAAAACGCGACGCACGTCCGTGCTTCGTCGAGGTCCGCGATAAACTAAAGGAAGAGAAGTGAGAAGAGACACGTCGCTGCGCCCGCGCACGGCTCACCTTTACCTCGGTGTACTATGGAATATTAATTTGATACTTTCAAGTGTTGTCACTTGACACAAGAGATATAGACGTGACCAGCCAGCGTCATATAACGGGGCCCGATCGATCATGCTAATTTTCAACAATTAAGTAAATCTAACTTAATCGTAACTTAAATCTAACTTAAAAACTATGATTGAAATTTTGCTCTGGGGTTCGGTTTCAACGATTATATTTAACTTAATCTAAAATCAACATGAATGATTTTCGGTCTTAGTTTAAGGGTGATAGAGAGGTCCAGAACCCAGTTACGGGCAAGCAAAACTAGACTTATCTACCTTTCATAAACCTTTCCACCATTTTTTTCAGCTACGTATCCAATCTAAGCGCCTGTAAATGTCTGTAAAACAACAAAATTGCTGTAATTTTTTGTAGTAAAGTACAGTAAATAGGTACTCAAGTTGTATGTTGTACACTATATCTTACATAAATCGGGATTTACTTTTAAAAAAATATTTTCATGTTTTTAAATTATGTATAATTGTTATTTATTTAAGACGGGTTTAATTTTTGTAATATTCCTTCACATAAATCAACGAAATACTATTTCGTATAGGTAGGTAAGTTTCTTTACCCAAAACAAGGAAGAACACAATCTCTATTTTTTTTAAATAACACAAATTCTGCAAGTATCAAATAAATAAATCGTGCTGCAACCTCAACATCCCGTGGAGTGGCCTCGATATTCGGGCGCAGCCTCTCTATGCTCCATCTAGCCATCGGTCCAATCCGACCGTGTGTCAGATAGTCAGATCGCCGTGTGTCAGACGAAGACCGGAAAAATTACCATAAAGACCAGCAACCTAGATAAACAACCACATCTATCGCATTCCACGAGGAAATTTTGAATATTCGCGGTGTGAAGAATACGAGAAAAAGACTGAACATTTTAAAAAGATGCAATCAAAAAAAGTTTTTTTTTTAAAGTTAAAAGAACCTAAATAAATAAATATAACTTACCTGCACCAAATTATCATTACCTATTAAATTTGATTGTCACCAGGAAAATTTTGATATTTTCCGACTTTGTTTTTGTCTTGCAACTTCTATAATGTTCATCATACGAAAAAATAACTAAAGCAAAGCATTATAGTTAGTTGTTAACTATTGATATGTATCGGTAACAAAACAACATCCTGAGAATCTATAATATTAGTAGGTTTTAGTATCCATGTTTCCTAAAAACATTAAATTTTCCAACTTTTTCTTAACTTAAAAAAAAACACTTTATTTCACAAACCAGACAGACATGTTATTTAGAATATTTTTAAAGGCAAAGTAATTTAGATTAATAAAATTAATTGGCAGTTAAGTAAAAGAATGTCGAGTTAAAGAAAAATCGTATTTCCTGAATGCAAACGATGAGGAAAAATGAAACATTTCCTAAAAAGATTTTAAGTATTTACTTAAAGTTAAATTACCATGCGGGTCTGAAAATTAAAGTAACGCGCAAAAAATGAACTAATGAACTAATGTTCGGAAATTGATGATGATCGCAAAACAGGTTAGATTTTTATCATCGAGACTTAGTCAATCACGGGTTTTGCTACTAGCATGCTTGATGCTAACCATTTTTAAGTGACAATTTAGAATTAAAGTTGGGTTAGGTGCTGGCCTTATTAATAAATGAAGAGTAAGTTTAGTTAAGTAAGTAAGTTAAACAAAAATTCACAGATTTTACAGTCCCCGCAAGAATCGGATCGCATTGAAAATGAACCCAAAAATTTACGAAAAACCAAAATCAAATAAAATGCATTTTTTTTTTAAAGTTACCTAGTAGTTACATATTTATTTTTACAATTGTGAAGCGCACACGAACTGCCTCGACGCGGCCGAAATATTATTAACCGATTTTCAAAATTCCAACGAATGCCCTTCTTGTCTGCTTCTGCATCTTTTAACACTATTACCATGACGATCGGTCAATAATCATAGAAGCTACAATAAAATGCATTTTTTTTTAAAGTTACCTAGTAGTTACATTATTTATTTTTACAATTGTGAAGCGCACACGAACTGCCTCGACGCGGCCGAAATATTATTAACCGGTTTTTTAAAATTCCAACGAATGCCCTTCTTGTCTGCTTCTGCATCTTTTAACACTATTACCATGACGATCGGTCAATAATCATAGAAGCTACATCACTTTTTATGTACGGGTCACAATTATTAACCGATTTTAAAAAAAAATAGCCATTTTGTAGCCAAACTAATACCTTAGGACCCATTTTTCCCTAGTCAGTTTTTTTCCAAAATAGTAAACAATTTAGTAAACAAACACCCCCCAAAAAACCCGAATTTACACGAATTTTGCATAATTTCAAAAAAGTTACCAGTAGATTTTCAAAATTCAAACGTTTACACGTGTCTCGATAAATATCTCAACTTTTAGTACTATTCCCATCTCGATTCTCCTAAAATCCTCGGAGATATTGCCAAAAATACGTCTCAGGCGATTTGCATCTGATAACCATTTTCAATGGTAAAATTAGGTTACTCCTTACGTTTGACGTCTCAAAGCGTCATATTCCTAAGCGAACGTTTGGTTAAACTAGCTGGTGAAAATATAATCTTCGTTTACTTATTAATAAAATTTACACGTAGGTACACCTAATTTAGGATAAGTCCTTAGGTGTTTTACCCACCTAAAAAGAGCTTCAAAATGGCTCTTATTTCCGGAGGGAAAGTACTATTAATAAAGATACATGACGGCAAATTTTACTGAAACATTTCTTTATTTTTAAAAATAAGTAAAACTGCATTCAGAGATTTTTGATTAATCGCTTATCTCAGCCGGGAATCGAACGGGTTAAAATCCGATAAAATAACATCCTGTACTTTTATCATACCAATCGATAATGGTCACTGATAAGAGTCAACTGCTAAATAACATAGTATCTTAAATTAAAGACGGACCCAAGAACTACTTGTTACATATTTTGATAGAAATGTTTCCTTACAGATAAATATCCCATCATCAATATTCAGGGTTCTTTCTCTCCACCTAGGTATGAATAAATAAATGCAAAACTTGAAATAAATTTTCACACCCAGCAGTGACAATACAATAACATTAAAATACTTATTATGGGTTAGTTTAATAAACATTTATTATGAAATAAATCTCTTAAAACGGATACTAGCGCGGTTTTATTGAAAGTACTTGTGAGCCTACCCTCAAGCGATGAATTTTTCATCGCCAAAAATTCATCGCTTGAGGGTAGGCTCACCAGTAGCTTCAGTCCCCCGTGACCACGGCAGCTGCAAAGGTGCCGAAACGTCGGGAAAATCAAAAATCAATCCAAATACCAAAGTACTTTCAATAAAACCGCGCTAGTAGGTACTTACCTATCCGTTTAAAAGTGTTTTATTTCATGTCTAGTGAGCGCGTAAGCTTGAGAAGTGAAAACATTGATTAGCTTTTAATAATTATAGGAAAGACGCCATATTTCTAGCGTCAAGTTTAATCCACTTTAGTCTCATAACGAATTTCATACTCTAAGATAGCTGATCATCTTGGCAGTGCGAAAGCTGCAATCAGCAATCTGCCATTTTGCCATTGGTTTTATGAGCTCCGTCCCGAAACATGTTTTGCGAAAGAAAGTGTCGTTGTCGTATCCTTGGGAAAGATAAATTGTTTAGCCGCCACATTCTTTGTGCTTTCCCTTCGAATATGTAGGTAAATTAATATTCAGTATCTTCCTAAGTTCTTATTCTCGTCTGTAACTTTGGAAAATTGGGAGGATTATAGCAGGTGTTAAAAGTTATGAAATAGTGTAAAATTCAAGGATTATTAAAAACCTTTATTTCCAGTAAAAAGTTAAAAAACGTTTTCACATTTTTTGGCAATGTTTTTGTAAATTATTTGGATAGATAGGAGGTTTTCGAATTTTTTTTTTGATAATACGAAAAAGTTGATCCAACTAGTATTTTTTTTCCACCTGTATTGGAGTGACATTGCCAAACGTAGCACGACAAACGATAAAGCCTGCCATTGCACGGAGCTTATAAATGGAAATTGCAAAAATTGCTTTTCAGCTTTTAGGTACAAGAATCATTACTTACCAGAGGTCAAGTTCAGTTGTTTAATTTTAAGCTGCTGATAATCATCGAGATACCTAACGGGTGTAACAAGACCTTCAACGAAGCCGAAGTCCACGTATTCCGCCCATCATCAGGATCATTTTTGTCTTTTAGACTATACCTGGGAAACCAATAGTTACGAAGTTATTTAAGGTCAAAGTCAAAATTTTGTTTTCAAAATTTTTATAAAATCTTATTTTATTCGTTATTTCCTACTTTTTGACTAAAGAGACATTATCAAAATTTTAAGTATTTCGTAACAAACAATGGCTTCAAAACGCCGTCACTCGATGAGCACGCACATAAACGGTGCCTTTCAACTCGGCCGCACGCAGCTGTGTAGCATACACTCGCAGGCGCGGCCTGTTGTACGCGTCACATTGCGTGGTAATGCATGCAATTCTTTTTTAACACCAAAAATCAAAATGGTTTCCCAGTAATAATTTTGAACAGAAATGGTCCTGATGATGGGCAGAATACGTAGACCTCGGCTTCGTTGAAGGTCTTGTTACACCCTGTATACTTAAGATATTTTTAAATATAGCAACTATCCTGAATCGGATCACATCAGCGCCACACGAGGCCCTTCCCAGAACTCGAATAACCAAAAATACCAATATAACCAAAATGAGCTTTTAGCATCACCATGCTCTCAGCGCATACCTAAACCAGATTTCACCGGTCGCCATTTTTTGAACTTCGGTGTATGCGAGCGATTTTTACGAGCGGAAGAAAGTCCTACAGTGGGTCACAACCTGCCGTGAACTTGACCGAAAACCGGTCGGAGCGACCGATAATACTGAATATTCGAATATAGGTACAGGCGACAACGAAAGAGATCAAGATCAAGTTTCACAATGTACTTACTTAAAAATCTACAGATCTCACACTAGCGCACGCAACTATCAAAGGCATTGAAAATGTAATTTAGAAATAAAGCACACAGCTGTTATTAATGCCATAGTAGAATTCTACTATGTTAATGCCGCATAGGCTCCACACATAGTTAATAGGAATTAATTCTTTATCGTAGGTATACTGACGAAAGGGCTGGCGGAGCTCTGGTCACCCATTCTATATTGAAATTTGCTTTACTTCCGTTCGTAGGACGATGCGCTAATCCATTGCACGCGCCATCGAGCTCCTTAACACCTACCTTTGGGATTAGTGCCTTCTGCCTTCGTATTGTCACACAATTCTAATTAAATTATGTAAGTCACTATAAAATCCAAAATATTGTGTCAAACGCCACCATGCTGTACTTTTTTGAGTACAATTAAGTACAATGTACAATTAAGTAAGAAATCTTTTTTATGGTATTTCATTCGAGGGTATTTGGAAATCTCTACAGCATGGCATGGTGGCGTAGCTGGGAAGTATACACAAAATATTCTATGATATATTTAAAGTTTAAAGCATGAGGGTTACTATTAAATAAAACAAAATATTTCTTAATATAAACAGATATATAATTTACTTTGACACCGTCAACTTATAATAGATTATGTACCAATATCGTCTTTACAATAACATTCATAATAATACTACATAATGTAGATGAAAGAAACAAAACCGTTTGGTACAAAACATAGAGTAATCATCGACTTATCAACTAAGTCCGTTAATTATGTCAATATAAATAATTTACTCATTCATTTTACACACACGGATGTTAAGAACAATGTATAACTAGGCATTTTTCAACCGTGCCATTTGACATTTTATAAATTAGAATTAATTTTCAGATTAGTGTTCCCAATTACCCATGAAATCGGTGATAAAACTTGCATTAGTTCTTAGTATACAAATTAAATTGTTAAACTCTCGTGGCGCTGTGCTGTGTGCTTGGCTTTTCAATTGAAACCTAATCTGGGCTACTATTGTCTAATTTTAAAAATCTATCGCAATCTCTTTCACAGATGGGATTTCTCTTCTTTTGACAGATGGATGTGACACATTGCTGCATTTCTTTGGTAAGTTTTTATTTGTGCCAAAAAGAAGCATCAATGTATCACATCCTGAAAGCGATTGCGATAGATTTTGAAATTAGACAATAAGCCCCCTGGTTCTTTATATTTAAATTAAATGTCATAAGGAATCAACAGTAACTTAGTAAATTGTCTGAATTCACTTCACTACTTTCCTCTTTAATAATAATAATAATTCATTTATATCGGATCAATCCAAAACATTTCATTTCTTTGTAAGGAAAAGAAAAGCCATAATATACTTTTGCACAAAGCACATGCACAAATTAATAATGTAGGTACTGTATTGCGATTAACCTTTTCTCGTCATAAATATAAAAAAAACTTTTACCTATAACTGTCTAAAATCATACATACATACATACACTCACGCCTGTTTCCCATGGGGGTAGGCAGAGACTATGGATCGCCACCTGCTACATAACGACGTTTAACCGCAGAATCATTTGAGTGTATTTTTATCATTTTATTGATAAATGCTTTATTTATTAATTAGGAAAGGTTATTCATCAAATAAATAAAAGTGATTCTTTTTATTTTTTTTGATTAATATTGGCAACAATAATTTGGAATTTTGCATCACCAAATATCGTTTAAATTCGAATAATCACATATATGCCAAAATGATCTTAGACAGTAATATACAATTACTTTGCGTTTGATAAAACATCTAGTTACCCACTAGTACTGTGACTAGAGTATATAAAATTAATAAACAACATTACTTACTATACATACTTTTGTCTGAAAGAGTGATGCTTATGACCTAAGCTAAAGTTGTGAGAGAAATAACTATCTCACATAGTTAGCATATAAATAAGATAGTTGCTATAAGACTGCTATTTATAATATCTTGGTTTAAATATTCCAAGCGACTTAATGACATGAAATTATAAAAAAAATAATGAAATGATGTACGTCCTCCGACACAAGTACATATGTGTGGCTTAAAAAAGTGTAGTCAGATGCGATAAAATAAAATATGCTTTATGTTGAAAATAGATTATTATGTTTCCAAAAAGATACTTACAAAGTATCCGATTTCAATGAGTCATATCATAATAGTCGATAGCATAGCATTGTTTTTTCTAGATTACTATGAAAATTATTAAATTAATTTAACATTTTTCCACCAGCAACGAAAACGAAATAAAAACCGAATAGGTACTTAAGTCACCATTAACCTAACTACCTATTGTACTTTTAGTAGAAAACTTCTTTTTACTTCTATCAACTATTTCTGGGCTACCGAACTGTCTAGCCTAGTCTATGGTAATAACTATTTCGCTTCACCGATTTTTTTTAATATTACTGAATTGATAATTTGATATAATCGCGTCAATAAACGAATTTTCATAAGAAAAGTTTCCATACAATAATTCTGAATCTATTTATTTAATAATAACCATTATTTTTTAGATAAAAAAATTAAGAGTACAAATATGATAGCGTAATAATATCAATACCACATAATAAAATTACAAGAAAAGTTCTCATTAACACGTTTTTATTAAACCAAAGATACAGCGGTTTCATTCTTAGATGACCTTTTATGTTTCTGTAGGAATGTGAACTTTATTGTCAAATACCGTAAGAGTACTTCAAACTATGAAATCTATTTATTCCAGTAAGATTCGTCATTTGGCAACTTATTTTTTTGCAGTAAGGCTGCGAATTTTAGGCCATGATTTCTTTTATATATTTCGGATTGTTTTGACGGAAGATATGTTATCTATATTGGTCCAAGTGACATGCATAAAAATTAAAAGCGCTATATCGTTATTTTATAATGGCACTCACACTTCCAAACAAAATAACTACCTATATAAACTACTAGTAACAGCATCCGAGGAATGTATACGCACGCTACTTGTTTACACAAGTTGAAATAATACAGTGTAATTCATAATTGGTTTAATCGTTTAGCACAAAATATAAAGTCTACAGAAGAACCACTCGGAACACTAGCCATTATACAGGGCAGATACAGGGTTATTTGTAAAACACCTACAACCTCGCAGAAGTAGATTACTAACATCATAAACAGCATTTGAAACGCGACGCTTGTATGGAGTGCCCGGGGTGTGCCTAACGTGCGGAGTGTCCCTGCCTGCCTAGCATGACCGATTTATATCGCGTGATATAGCATTTTATCGACACTCAACTGTCAAATTCTTTTGTCTTTTTGACAGTTGAACGTGATAAAACGCTATATCACGCGATATAAATCGGTCATGCTAGGCAGGCAGGTTTGGTACTATTGCAGCTTCTAGCGCAATAAAACAAATTTAATGACGGACGTGAGAAATTATTTTTGAAAACTGTTTTAAAGCGGCGCTTTTGTTAGTTAGAACCATAAAGTTAATATGCCTAGCGGAATAGAGGAACAGATAAAAAACAAGAACTGTGTCAATAAGCATTACCATTCAAACACTATTGAACCACGATTTTGACGTTAACATTAGCAGACTTGCCCCCCTTTTATATGCTCATACATTTACTATTTATTTAACTATTACCAATAATATTTTATCATTCCAAACCCAAACCAACTCCTCTGATCCTTTTCTTCGCAAATTTCGGTATTTTGCTTTTCCTGTTTCCCTACCTTTTATATAACTTGACATTGGCAAATTAGTTACACTGTATTGCCACAAAAAAAAAAGGGCTGAGTAAGCGAGATGTCACTAATAAGCAACAACGTGTGATAAAAAGAAATGCGTGATTTGACGTAACAGAACTCTTTTTCGCAACTGTTCGACAATTCGTCTGCACTATATACGTGTGACAAGTGACAAGATATAGGCACTAACACATATAAATAACAAGGGTCTGACATGCTTTGATAGAGCGAGATCGTCTTATTAAGATTCCTATAGGAGGAAATAGAGAAGAGTGTCATGTTTTTTCTCTATCACCGACCGGACTTTTTTTCATGGTCGGGTTATAGGCAGAGATCAACTAAGCAAAACAAACAAGTGGGGTTATACCAAAATTGCCAGAGAAATTAAAGTTTTTGTGGATAACTCCCTAATTAATATTGAAGATTTATTATAAATCGAATGTGTAGTGTTTGTGTCTATCATTCAAAATGGTGGGATGTTCGATATTTGGCTGCAAAAGCAACAATCAAAGGAAAGAAGCGGGCGTTACATTTCATGCGTGAGTACACTGTTTTCTATATTTTGATCACGTATTTCTTTCTCAAATCTCACAGGAACCAAGTTTCTGAGCTAAATCATTAGTTATATCATGAAATACCTGATAAATAGGAAAAATCTAAAAATTATTTCTAAAAATAACCTCGTAAACATTTGACATGCAAACCGGTAAAATTGCGTACATCTACGTAATAGTAGAAGTCAGCTTAGCTTTGACGTCCACTAAAATAAGTAGGTTTATAATTCGATTTCCGGATGCCTACTATATAGAAAATTTTCCCCAAAAATTACCCCATATTTCAGGGAATTTCTAGCGATTTCATTTTTCCAGATTTCCGACGGAAGATAAAACTCGTGAAAAATGGATAGAAGCAAATGGAAAAAAGAAATGGGTGCCACACACGAATTTGTTCAAAACATTTTGAAAAAAATTGTTTCCGAAAAACAGAAAAACTAACGTTAATAAAATAAGTTCTGTATTCCAACGTTTAATAAAGACTTTACCTGTTTTAATTTAAAGTTTATCTTTTTATTCCATTAACCTCACAATCTCAATATCAACTACCTGAGCGAACCCCAGCTAGTTTACTATATCTCTCTTTTTTTAGCAGGGCAGTTGTGTGTACTCCCGTCCCGACTGCAATGACGATTGTTATTTAACTTTAGTTCGATTTTAGCAGGGAAGACGTGTTTTTATTTTTCTGAATACCATTTATAATTATACTGAGTTTTTGCATGCTGGAAATGGCGAATTGTCTAAACATTTTATTAATATCTCTGCTGTACCACAATTACTGCGAATAAAGTTTATTTCCATTTCTATTCTATGTATACGTATGTTACCGTTAAAGTACGGAATCCGTTAATCTGCAGATTAACTGGTCGAGTCAGTTAAGAGGATTGTCAACCACGTGGTCTCCATACAAACGGCGATAACGTTTCCCACCCTATAAACCTTAACCTACAGTAATTAATTTTTGGTGTTTTTTTGAAATGCCTAAATACTAGGGCTGTACGTTTTGATTTTTTAAATATTTATAATAGATTTCGAAATATTTGCATTTTAGTGATTTCATACAAAACACAGAAGTGCCAATATTTTCAAATCTACAATGAATATTTTAAAAACCAAAACGTACAGCCCTAGTTTTTAGGCATTTCAAAAACATACCCAAAATTCATTGCTGTAGGTTAAGGTTTAGAGGGTGGGAAACGTTATCGCCGTTTGTATGGAGACCACGTGGTTGACAATCCTCTTAAAGCACAGAATACATAATAGTACCGAAATTTTTCTTAAAGTAGACGATTTCCGTGCTTTAACTAGTAATCTGCACATTAACGGATGCTACCCCGTTAAGGGTACTTTTTCTGATCATGGCAACCCCATATTTTGACGTCATAATATATCTATCCCTTACACCCGGTCGCTCGGTAGCGCATCTACCCCTTTTAATATACTATAATTATATATATTATATATTATCTATGATAAATAATCATTTTTACACACACTGATATAATTCAATTTCGGTTTCGTTTGACAGCTCATGTTTGTTCCTCTATTCCGTCAGGTATATTAACTTTATGGTTAGAACACAGACTTTATATTTTGTGCGTATGGTAAAAAGACTCAAGACCGTGGTTTCACAAAAAAATTACATTTAAATGTTTAGATCAGTGAAAATGAACAGTCTATAAGAAAATAACCGTTAATACGGAATAGTTATATTATTAAAAGTTTGTTTAACGATGAAAATGTGCAAACACGGTCCGAATTTGTAAAAATCACGTAAAACTTAACTAACAAGCTGTGTTAACACATGTAACTTTACAATGTCGCACAAACACAGCCTTCCATCTCAGTCACTTCTAATGTAGTGCTCGATTCTAAAATGACCTTTCTGCGATATAAATTACTCATCTTGTTCTCGTATTTTGTTACAAAAAACATCATGCACCATCTTAGTAATCGAGCAACAAATACTAAATGTTAGTACAAATTGGAAGCCACTTTTCTACATTTACATAAATATGTGTATAAAACGGAATTACGCAATGTATATTTCGTTCTGGGTTTGTACTAAAATTCAGTATAAAAACCTATTTTAAAACATTCATACAACTGGGAAGTATGAAATTGACAAAAATTCGAACGTCTTATAGAGAGAGTTAGAGTAAAGATAATACATATTCGATGAATCGACATACATTTTAGAAAGTGTTTCGCAGAATTTAATGTGGGAAAATGTTTTACATTACCATTATTTTCATATATTTGATAATTATAACAAATTGTGTTGTGATACTAAAAAGTCTGATTAAACACCATACTAAAGTTTTGGACATAAATATATAAAAATATTAAACAATTTGTAATTTACTCGTCATATTCTAAATTAAACTATAAATCAACCTTATCTTAAACACACAAAATTATATTAAATTACATCCAAAACAATGGTTAAAGTAATTATGAAAGATAGTGAAATCAGAAATATGACGAGTAAAAAACGCATCGATTATGAATTTACTGACATATAATCAACAACTCCATCAACACCAAATACGAGTTTACAAAGTTTCTACTATCTAAATTAATTGTGATCTAAATGCCTCAACCAAAGACCGAATAATAACTTCATAACGTGAACGACGCAAGTGTACATTTCGCCTTCGTTCAAATTGTTATTTTCATCCCAGCATGACAACTTTCTACTGTAGTCTCTATAAGACGCTATCTTCACGAGAATATTGCGCAATATCTCTTTCAATGGCGACTTCCTCTCTCTCTCATAATATCTCTCCTCTTCCATACAAATTTGACAGCCACATTTACTACTTACTTCTACTAAATTGGAAGTTGTAGTAGGATCATCCTCGTTTTTGGCAACACTTTCCTCGGAACGTTCAGCGTTTGTTATAATTATAGCAGGTAAACCGCTCTGAGTATTCTCCATTTCCTTGCTTGTTTCAACTTTGACCGTATAGCTATCGTTTAGCCCAGTAAACGGAGCTAATTCGCCGGCAGCAGTCTCACTGCGATATGTCTGTTTACGTCCACTTGCGGATATATCCTCGCAACTGTGGTAATTGCTTAAACTCTGTTTCAACACCTCCTTTCTTAAATTCGTCCCCAATCTCCTAATACCTTGGTAAGACATGTTTCTTGGCAGCCCGACCTTACGTAACGATCTGTCCGATTCGTTATCTAACATCTTATTTGATTCCGTTGAAACACTCCTAAATAAAGGTTTGCGAATGTTTGCAGAAACGTTAATTTTTCTCTCTTTATATTCCAAGTTTTCAATTGACTTTTTGATATTCAAAATTGCTAGACTATCTTTTTCAGGAGTATAAAAAGATTTGTTGCTTTCAGAGAGTGACGATTTGCTTCTGTTATATTGTTTAGGGTTATTAACTTCGATATAATCCCTAGCTGTTTTTTTCGCACTAAAAGTTAATTTCTTTAGTTCCTCCAAAGAGTTTTTTGCTGGTGAATGTTTTAACTTATTAACAACAGGCGATAGTCTGCTTGTATTTCTGTTCACATCACCCTCAAAAGATCTCGCAGATTCTACAGATATACTCCTGTAGTAAGGTCTCGTAACCGTCTCATCATCAGTCCGATCACTATCGTAAGCTTCACTCTCTTTGTAATTATCAGAAGTAGAAAACGAAAAGTTCTCTTTCAATTTCTTAACTTGCGGCGATAAACTCCCACTATCCTCACTAACATTTCCGTAGCTATCCTTTAAAACCGACAGGCCTAATCGCCCGAAAGGCTCGAAATCAGAAGATGCACGCCTGCTTTTCACTCTAATCTGAGAAGCGGGGATATCTTCGAAACTTCTGTACTGCTCTGCGACCCGATTTTGAGGCGATTCCGAGTTCAAAGTCCACGTAGACGCGACGCTACTTCCCGACCAATCGGAGCCGACCGTTTGTATGAAATAAAAGATATCTTTACCTCCATCCAACGAGACGGACCTTCGCAGCGGGATGTCGGACTTAAACCTACCTTCTTCTTTATACTTCCCGAGCCAAGCGTCGTATTCGGAGTTGACGTCCAAAAGCTCCTGTCTAAGATCTTGATGTTTGTGTTTGGTGTTTGTATGGGTTGTTTGTGTTGTATGGTTATGTGTTGTATGGGAGGTGGGGTCGGAGTGCCTACGCGGGGGCGGAGGGGGCGCCACCGGGCGCGGACATCTTGTGCGCGAGCGTGGACAGCGAGCGGCGCGGGAACGATCCCACGGTGATATCAGACTCAGTAAAGAGCTTGCGAAAACTGGAAACGATATGCCAAATATTACTATAGGTACATGTTCACTTTCATACCCCAACCCCTTAGGAGGCTGTTACACAACAGAGTCTCGCACGCGAGTGGCGATTTCTAAAAGAAAAATGCCACTCGCGTGCGGCTCTCCTTGTGTAACAGCCTTCTGAACATAACCAACGGAATATGATACAGCGATTTATCGACTTCACTGTCAATACAAAGTCAACACTGAAAATGATATGACAAATATTACTATTACTATACATACCTATTCACTTTTATACTCAAGGCTGCCAACCCCTTAGTTAGAGTAACCAACGTAATATGTTATAACTAAAATCTATGGAACAAGCAATCCGCTCCAAAAATGGCACCACGCAAATGACAACCGAGTGGGCCAGGCTAAAAATTACAACCCGAGTCAGGACAGTCACGCGAGCCAAGTATCCAATGATGTTTTATCTGCTTAGTCAATACAAAATGTCATATTTTATTTTATTTTCATTGGAAAACATACAGTATTTATAACTAATAGCATAACTAAATATGATACAAATATACTCATTTATGCGCCAGAATACAACATTAATACCGATTGTGCGCGCATTATAATAACAAGGTGTGTTTTTACTAGTTAATAGTCGAGTTTGCGGCCTTTTGTGATTTGGACTATGTGAGGCGGGCTCGTGGTACTGTTTTTGAGCAATATTTGCTTGCAATCACACTTCCATAGATTTTAGTTCACTGCAAATAACTACTATACTAATGTTAATATGCTAGGTTAACAGTCCTTGTACAGTGCAATACAATAATTTAAGATCTATTATGAAGTTACCAAAGCAGTATACATATATATTTTGAAGTCTCTAACAAACGTAGTCGCTAGCTGTTTTGGTAAACTCACTTAAAGATGCTTTATTATTAGTCAAGTGTAAAATCCTACTTGGAACAATGCATTTTGTTCTCAAAACTTTGACAGACGCCAGGGATTTGACTGGATCGGATATACGCGAATTTGATATTTTATTCTTTTCTGAAGCTTACAAAAAATACATTTCCGTAAGAACTTAGAAAACTATACGTACTTTTCAGTAGGAACCCTTTAAAAACTTTAATAACGGCACTTCCAAACAAAACCCTGCCGTCTAACGGCCGCTCCCGCTAACCTATCCTCAGGAAGAAATAGGCCTTTTATCTGTTATTATATTAGGCAATTGTTATTATTTTCCCGGAGAAATAATTAAGGTGGTAAGTAGAAAATCAGGGTTTCTAAACTCACAAAATATCGCGGCCCGCTAGTTATTTAACTACAATGAACAGCCTTGCGCTTGACAAAGACACTGCATGCCTTGTTCTCGTAACAAATCAAATGTGCATGCTCCGATTAGCGACACACGACTAAAACAGCATACAAAAATGGCACCTCAAATAGCGTCCCACTTGCAAACTTGGCGATTATTTTATACATGTCCATCAGCCATTTTTGATGTCCCCACTGCTGGCCTTCCTTATGGGTGGTAAGGAGGATGGGCCATAACCCACCACGCGGGCCCAATGCGGATTGGTGGGTGTAAACGACTGCAAATGCAGCCGGGACCAACGGCTTAACGTGTCTTCCGAAGCACGGAGCACGGAGGAGCTCGAGATAATAAATTTTTGGTCACCCATCCCATGACCGACCCTTGCGAACGTTGCTTAACTTCCGCAATCGCTGAGCCAGGCGCTAAACCACTGCGCCACCGAACTCCTCATTTTATACATAATCACCTCTTAATGTGTACAAACTTACATTTTATATCACTTATTTTGTACAAAATCACATTTTTTATCACCTACTTTTATTTGTGCAAAATAAGCGCCCAGTTTGTAAATGGGACGTTATTTTGAGGTGTCATTTTTGAGACTCTGACCGGACATCTAGGATATTCTTGATCGAAGGCGACACCCGCCATACAGATTGCGATTATAAAGCGACAGTCTCTTTTCCAAGACGTTTTCATCATATTTATCGGCAACTAGACTTCACGACAACAATACTTTAGTAGGCCTATTTCTTATATTTTATTCTAACCGCAAGAGCAGTGCCGCGCCTTGGGTAGGTGCGGGGGCAAAGCAACTTCCTCTTTCTCCCTCCCGCACGTACATCTATAGCCACTTGGCTCCCCCCGCCACGTCATTCCCCAAATCCCCACTCAAGGCGCGGTACAGCGCTTGCGGTCAAACTACACTGAGGATGGGTTATAGGGATCGGAGTAGGGTTGCCACCCTTACTTTATAATAAAGTATATACTTTATTTCGGGGTAAATGTACTCTATACTTTATGAGGCAAAAAAATACGCGAAAATACTTTATTTCACATTGTTTGTTTAAATATAACCAAAAGTAATAAAAAGTATGTTTTTAAAGGTAAAAATAAATAATACTTTATTTCCATACTATACAATGTACTTTTTTTTCTACCATTAGCAACCACCATACTTTATTAGTCCGAAAGAGGTGGCAACCCTAATCGGGGGTAAACCAGCACATACCGTTATTCAGTACCAAGGGCCGAAAGAGATCCGCGGCGGCGGCGAGCGGCGGCCCCGCGCGCGCGACGACAACGCCAGCCAAAACCTACGCCACACGACCGTTAGGGGATGGGAATTCAAACAAAAATGGGGGCTCCTACTAAATTAACTGTTAAATAATGGGGTTTAAAAAATCAGGGGCTATTATAAAACTAACTGGTAAATAATGGGGTTTTGATATAGAAATTGGGGGCTAATATAAATATAACTGTTAAATGGGGTTTGATAAAGAAACCAGGGGCGAATATAAAATTAACTATCAAATAATTTGGTTAAAAGAAAGAAATTAGGGACTGATATAATATTAACTGTTAAATAATGGGGTTTTAATAAAATCGGGGCCTAATATAAAGTTAACTGTCAAATTATAGGGTTAAAAGAAAGAAACTAGGGGCTTATATAAAATTAACTGGTAAAAAATGGGGTTTAATAAAGAAATCAGGCGCTAATATAAAATTTACTGTCAAATAATGGGGTTGAAAGAAAGAAATTAGGGGCTGATATAATATTAACTGTTAAATAATGGGGTTTAAATAAAACCGGGGCTAATATAAAATATTCTGTTAAATAATGGGGTTTATATAAAATTGGGGGCTAATATAAAATTAACTGTTAAATAATGGATTTTATATAAAATTAAAGGCTTAAATTATGGGGTTTAAATAAAGCAAATAAATAAATATAATAAGAAAATAGGTAATTAAAGGATTATTCAAAATAACTAAAAAGGGGTCATTATAATCAGATAATTCATTATTGACTGGTATTAAAAGCGCTGATTTTTAAAGTTTAGGTAATCCAATAAGGATTTATGTTTTTGACATCAAAGTATTTTCAAGTTTGAAATAATTTATCTAGCAACCCATTACAGAATGCAATTTTTTATTGCAAATACAGATTAGATGGAAACACAATTCTACGGCAATAAATAAAAATTAATTATTGATGAAAATGCCAGTCACACACTGAAAAATTATAAAATTTGTAAGTAGCGCTATTTATAATAACGACTGCTAAAAAAATAGCGCTCAAACACTGAAAAATAAGCTTTTTACAGCTTGAAATTTCATTTGTGCTATGTTGTGTGTTACACAATGAAGTAAAGTATGAAACGATGTTTATATATTAAAAAATGAAAGTGAAACATAAAATTAGTATAAAATAAAGGGATCAAGGGTAAGGAAAGGTAAGGAAGGAGAAGCATTAAGCATCATCGGGTGCTCAATCCATGCACCGTGCTTCGTGCCAAATGTTGTATGTATGTCGGTGTTCGTGTGATCTCTTTCGGCCCTGGTAACATTTTCTACAACAATTTTAACCACCTAAAAGACAAAACAACAAAATTTTGAATGAAGACCAAATATCTCTACTTAAACCAGCGAACTAAAATCTATGGAAGTGTAATTGCAAACAAATATTGCTTAAAAAATGTCATCACGGGGTGTAAAAAATGAAAACTTGCACTGCGTTTAGTTGGGCCAGCCACGCGTCCGGTAACAGACGTTAGCGTTCTTTTACAATATTGCAGTTTGTATTGTAAATAAAGGAAAGAGTTTATTAGAAATGCCGTCTTGTGTAGTCAAATGGTGTACGTAAAAGACGCAAAGAAGGCAGCAAAAAGATGCAGAAATAACATATCATATTGTTTCGTTTAAGTATAGAAAATATCTATAGTACACAAGTTATGGTCGCTATTATGCAACGAATGTTCAGTCGCTTTGTGCTGCATAATTAACTGCCAGCATTTTTAGCTCCGCCCACTTAGTTGTCATTTTAGTGTGATTACATTTTATGAGCGGAATGTTTGTTCCATGGATTTTATAGTTCGCTAACTTAAACCATGCTTCTATCATAGTGTAATTATATATTTTCTTTTAGTGAGGCAACTCCTTTGTATCGGCGATGAATGCAGACAAACAACGACTAGTATAAAGCCATGCTTACACGAGCTTAGCTACTAATGCTTAGTACTTATCACACTAATACCTTCCATGTAAACAAAAGCACTTGTTCAGTATGTTTACACGCAAGGTATTAGTGACAAGTAATAAGTACTAAGCATTAGTAGCTAAGCTCGTGTAAACATGGCATTATACTAGTCATTATTTGTCTGCATTCATGGTAATGATTTACGCTATTCTTCTAGTGTCCCCTTGATTATAACAAAAAAAATGTACCAGAACCAAATAAAGCGAAAGTGTGTGAGAGAGACAACACCCTGATTATGATAATGATGTGCAAAAGTGCTCGCAAATGCCTGGTAATAAAGACTATTTTGTTTTGCCAAAATAACATGCTTACATAAATACACAGGGTATAGGAAAGTAATGTTATACACAAACACCATGGTGTATTTTCCCATAACCATATAAGTATAGATACCAAGACAACCCAACCATAATCCAAGAAATTGGTGAAACATGCGAATATTCTGACAAAACTCTATCTAGAAAAATAATCAGTGAAATAGATTCCCAAAATCCTTTTTAAAGTCACATGCATTGTATAGACCTGCCCCCCTAGCCAAAGTAACATTTGCTAATTTTCGTTATCGTTTCGCTTCGAAACATGTATGGATTTGACGTTTTAAATTTCGATAGTTAACGAAACCTTATGTCAATCCCATACATGTTTCGAAAGCGAAGCGATAACTAACATTTGCAAATGTTACTTTGGGGCTAGGCGCTCAGAGGTGCCCAAACGGTAGATCGCGAGATGTTTTAAAGTCGATCGCCAAGGATAACACATTTGACAGTTTATGCACCCAATGTAGTTTTACTTATGCAATTTCTTTTCTTAATAAATATTTGGTGGGTTAAACGGTCAAAATGTCGATCTCTTAATCACAAATTTTTGTTAGGGCATGGGCACCCCTGGTATAGATAGACTGCAATGGTGCGTATTACCAGGGTGAACCTGCCACGCAAATGTGAATCTTAATCTCAATTGGATAAGAACATTCTGAACATACGCTTTTTAAATAGTTGATGTCATTTCAGAGTTGAGTCTGATATACAAAGTGATTGGAAATAGCCATATAAAGCCGAATATGGTAGATAGGGACCATCAAACTGAATAACTTTTACTACGGGACCAACTATCAAAACGCGAAAAAAAATATCAACAGTTTCATACATTTTGATATTCTCATTATTATTTTTTGTATTATTAAACAGCTGAATTTTATTTCGCGATTGCAGAGTTGGTCCTATAGTAAAAGCACAGAATAGATAATAGTATCTACTAACGTACAGAAGTTGCACTCTGCAAAATCGTTTAAATAAATTGCGACTCTTGCTCCGATATAATAAGGTGCAATTCAGGTCGCACAGCGCTCCATTCGCTCCAAAACATTCACTTAGTAGTTGCCTCTCTTTCTATCGCGTAGGTCTTATCTTTTCTGATGTATGAAATTTGTCCTCTCAGAGGACGCCGAGCGGTTCAAACTCGCGCGTGGAGTGACAGAGCCCTGGTAAAAGTTGTTCAGTTCGATGGTCCCTATCTTCGGCTTTATAAGGTTATTTCCAAACACCTTGTAGATATACGATAGATTAAAAATGAGCCTCTAGGCCGGGGGCGGGGGTCTAGTATAATTATGTGTTTGGTTGGTAAGCCTTATCCAAATAAGAAGTAACAGTACCTACTAAATAAGAATTAAAGTAAAATAAATAAGACTTGGTACTCACAACTTCCTGATGCCGCTGTTTCTCTTCCATGGAGCGTCGTCTGGTTCAGCGGGCAACGGCCCTTGGACTGGCGCCTCGTCGTCTTCCGCAGCCACTGTGCTTATTGACGGGGACGTATCCGAACTGCTGCAGTAACAACGACAAATAAACATTACCTATAGAATCTTTAGAAATAAATCAATAGGGATGTTGACTATTTTTTTTATTTTATGTTACATAAATGACCTCTCAAAAAAAGAAACATTGGTAAAAGAATTAATTCGCTAGCATGAAAACTGCCCGAGATATCACAGTGTGAAATGCGCACAAATGGACTCGATCAAAAACGCTCCATACTAATGGCTTGCACGTTATGACGTCACGCCTTGCAAGTTTGTATGCAACGCATAGGAAATTTGTTCAGCAGCTATGTTAAATATTGTGTTTATCAAAATGGTTTCTTCGACAAATTTGCTATACATTTTACGGACTAATTAAAGGTATCATTTATTTTAATAAATTTTATACTTTTTAAATGGACTTGTCCACCCAACTTTGAAGGGTCATAAAACAAATAATATGCAATATATAAAACCAAGAGGTATACAAGCTACTCTAAAAGTTTAATATGTTTACGATTTTTATTAGTATTTCGTTATTTTATTCATTAGTCATCCCTATTACAACTTTACCGTAGTTACGAAATGACTATCACCTCGTGACCACGGCCCCTGAAAAAGGTATCGAAACGTCGGAAAATCAAAAAGCAATAAATCCAAACTAAATAATTCTAAAATAACTCCTTGTATTTCTTAGAATGTTGATCAGATCAGTTGAGTGTGTATAGTGATCTGAATCTGCTCGATTTACTTCCCAGATGGCCATCATCAGATCACAGCTAGATCAACCCCTGGCGGAGAACCAAGGTTTCAAAGTTACCTCGTTTGTATGAAAATCGACTGTTGTTTCTAATTATCCGGCCAATAGGTGTACTCGTATGTTTGACTATATGTACCTGTCTGGAGGTGGGTCCACTTGCAGCGCCTGTAATTGCTCTTCAGCGCGGTTCAGCTTGAGTTTGAGTTCGTTCCTCTCGTGCAGTAAGTATATCACTACTAGCTACTGTATGTGTATGTATGTATTATTGCCTGTAGGTGGATATGGATATAGTATGTATCACTATATGTACCTGTCTGGAGGTGGGTCCACTTGCAGCGCCTGTAATTGCTCCTCAGCGCGGTTCAGCTTGAGTTTGAGTTCGTTCCTCTCGTGCAGTATCGCGCGGAGCTCCTTCACGCTGAACGTCGGTTTAGAGGACTGATCTTCGTCGTCGCTTTCGGGAGTCACCGCGCCGCATGCTGCACATTTCTAAACACCAATTATAGTTTCAGTTACAATACTATTCTAGCTATCTAGGTTTATCAAAACTTTGAAGCTGTAAAGTTTGAAGCTCAATCTGAAGATGAGAATGCTAGATTGCAGATACAACGCTTTTTCACGCTATCTATACTATTTTGGAGGCAAATTGTGTTAAATATTTCGCTGAATGACATCTTTCCGTAACAATTTGAAAATGTAAGTACTAAAATAAAAACAAATTTAAAATTTACGTTTTCGATACTTCGAAGAAGTATAAGATAAGTCATTGTGAGAAGTTGTCATTCTGCAAAGTTAACATTTCGCGAGCCGTTGGCCTTTTTTCGTTGACATTATAAGATGAGACCGTGGCCAGGAAACGTCCTCAGTAACGACTGAGGATAGCGAGTTGTAAACATTGTCGTACCTTGTCTTGCGCATTGACTTGCTGCAGCGCGGCGATGTCCCGTTGCTGCGCCTGCACGATGGCCGTCAGCTCCGAACGCTCCTCGCATACTAAACGCATCTGCACAAATCAACTTTACAATTAACACACGAATAAACACCAAAATTCACACGCGTTGCTCTGATATCAAAGTTAGTAGTTAAAACAATAGGCTAGTTGACAAAATTTCAATAACTGCTTAATATTTTAGCTTATTAGGCATTTTATCGAAAAAAAAGGTTTATTTATTTTTAATCGAGCGTTTACATTATAAATTTCGCGTTTTAAAAAACCAATTTTAATTTGGTTCCAAAACGCACAAGACTGTCATGGCGTCTTGAATGACGTCACGCCGTGCGAAACAAACCAAAGAGCGATCGTGTCTTCGTACGTTATAGCTAGTTTGTATCGTTTAAAAATGAATTTCTCATATTATAAGTACTGTATAGTGCCCCAGTGTGATAGCACGACTATAAAAACGCCAAACCAGTTATTTATATATGTTCCAAACAATGGAGAAATACGGAAAAAGTGGCTAAAACTTGCGTTCGGTTGTGGTTAGGTTGCACTCGGAGTGTAGGTTTGGAACGCGCCTCCGGTAGTGATACTCGAAACGTCAAAGACAAGATTGGAGTTTCGCACGGCGTGACGTAACGCTTTCTGATTGGTGTTCACTGTCACGTGACTAAAGGTTTCATTTTACGAAATTTTTTTTTTAAAAATATTATTAATCTTTAACGGTTTTAATAATTAAAATTGTTTGTTATTTTCTCCATAATATAATTAATCATTATAAACCCCTATCCATTATATTTATTCTTAATGGAAACAAGCCTATTGTGTTGGCAAAAATGGCAATGTAACAAAACAGGTGACAATGTTAACAAAAAAAAAATATTACAGCGACCTGCCTATCTACAGTCTAATTTCAAAATCTATCGCAATCGCTTTCAGGATGTGATACATTGATACTTGTTTTTAACACAAATAAAGACTTACCAAAGAAATGTCGCAATGTATCACATCCATCTGTCAAATAAAGGCGATTGCGATAGATTTTAAAATTAGACAATTAAGTAGCCCCCTGGTTGAAGATCATAAACATATTTTTTTAAATAATGCCAGAAAGTGCTAGATACAAAAAGTATTGAACAAGACACATTCACCCACTTTTGGGCATGCAAAATAAATGTTAACCTGTAGCTAATCCAGAAGATTCATATTTCGAACTGATCGAAACCGACATTCACCGGCAGACAGAGAAATCTAACAATATCTTGAAAATGTTATTGATTAACCTTGATTGTATATAAAAACACAATTAAAATTATCTATCCTGGAAATTGATATCACTACAGTAGTACCTACATATTAACAGATTTCTATCAAAAGGAATGTCATAAAAACAACCATTGTTTAGTTAGATGATAAATAAATGATTCAGATGCTTGTTTAGTGACGAGTGCAAACCAGAAAAGTATGTCAAAATTGACATACAGATTATCGGATACCAACCAATTTCCATGCAAAATGTACATACAGACAGACTGCAGGACTAGGACCCAGAATCAGACTTAATTTATAAAATTTACACGTGTTAGGTAGATAAACAACAAATACCTGATTTTGTAGTTGCTTGTGTTTGCGCCTCAGGTCCCGACTGACTTGTGCCAACTTCTCCACTTGACTGGTCAACTGCAACGTATCCAAAATAGCCATTTTAATAAATAAAAAAACACTAAAACCTCACACAGAATCAGAAAATATCGTTCAAAACTAGTTAAAAACAATCATGTGACGTTGGCGCTAAACTTAACCATTTGTGTTATCACTAACAGTTAAAAAATAAATGTGACAACAACTAAACTTCAAAACAAGATTAGTCTCGATAAGATAATGCTACAACGATAGATATAAATAATCTTTGCAGATCAATAATGAATGACAAATGGGTCATAAAAAATATAACAAAATATATTTGCCGATGCAATTTCCTTATAAATCAGAACGGATGATAAACGATTTCATTTTCAAATCTTCAAATTGCCGAATCAAATAGTAATCAGGAAGGATTCCTTCAGTAACATTCATTTATCATCTCGATTGCCGATTCATGATTACAATTCCTAATTTTCCAATTTTCATGAGCAACAAAATGGCAGAGTCCTAATGGAAATGGGACAAAAGGCATTTTTTTTAAAATAGACTCTTCTTCAGATAAGCAAGTTCCAATTTTATTTTTTTATTTATATTAATATTTTGGTTCAGAAATTATTATAATCAGTAAAAGTCCATCCCCCTAATTAACAGACCTGTTATCCCTATCTATGGATTGATTATTAATTCTTGGCGTTAATCAGTAACGTAGATACAAAATTTGAAGCAATCTGATTGCTACTAGCGAGCTAAAATACGCTAACAAGAGAAACGAAATAATATATAGGTAGAAAGAACCACCATGCCTACATTAAATCACTTTTTTCACTGAATAAAATATACCTAAGCTAACATTTATGTACATCTTTTTAATGTCAACTATAATGTATTCAAGCTCAACGCAATCATCACAAATTATTTACTTTTTATACTATTTTAATGTGAGATAGTAATCGTAGGTAATCGTATGTGGATAAGAAATACATATTTACAATATAAGATTCATCCAAGGCATAAATGCATAGCATATGCCTTGGAAGAATCCTATATTGTGCCTAACATGCATTTCTATAGGCACGCAAAATGATAGAAACAAATGAAACAAGATGGCAATGACGTCATCGTTTATTAGGTGAAATAGGTGGTACATAAAGTCTGAGCAGATGACGCATCTGCGTCTGGGGAAAAGTGCGTCATAGAAAGGGGGGTGTAGCCCTGGGGGTGGGGTGACCATATCGAAGTTAGACTAGTCCGGACACTAACGAAAACGTTTGGTCCGGACATTTGTTCAAAAACATGTTTTGATTTTATAATTGAAAGAGAAAATGAAAAAGCAACCTAATAAAAACGTGTTAAAATACAATCCAAATTATTCCCTCCACAAGCATCAAAATTCAACGCAGAAGAAGACTCGGGCAAAAGCTACTTATTAAAATTAAATTTCCTTCGAAATCAAAAAACTGCATTTTTAATCCACTTTTTTCCCTAAAACGGTGGATCAAAGTGGAATGTATGATATTTAAATCCACTTTTTGCCTTAAACCGGTGGATCGAACAGGAAAATAAATATCCTTCGATCCACAGGCCTCGTCGGTGGATCGTAGAGGAATAAGGGATAAATTGCATAACTGGACAAATTCCGGACTGACCCCGACGTATGGTAACCCTACCTGGGGCCTTTACGTTATTTACAATAAAAGTAGCTTCGCGGGACTATGCCGAGTTTATTGTATTCGAGACAGCCGTTTGGTCTGGCGATGATAGGACCGAGCCAATCTGACAAGGCACTTAGACTGGGGCGTTTTACTATAAATGTACAATAAAAATGAGGTTTGTTATTATTTTATAGACCGTTCTAAAGATAAGCAATTAGATCGTCATACATACCGACTATAAATAGTTTAGTGTGATGGAAAATGACATTTTCATTTCAAACCAATTGGATTGAACGAGACATGAACATGACAAATAATTTGAAAAGAGTTACGTACTGCCACAGAATACTTAATAGTAAATACTTATAGTACCTATGTAATACTGCAGTTTTACTATTATGTATTCAGTGGTACTGCGCCCCGGCCCTTAATAAATTGTGATAATTGCAGGGAGATGACGAGAGGATAAATAAATAGGAAATCAAAAACTTTGCAACTACATCGAATTCTAAATTTAGCATAATACAAAGCTCGACAAAGCCTATCATTGTGGTTTGACATATAATTTAATTTTGCTAATTAGTTACATGTTATTAATGAATTGATTTACTTTACTCCAATGACCAAACAGAAAATTGTGGTTGAATTACACAAAATTCAAAGCATTGCAATTATCTAATAGCTACGGCAATTAGTAGTTAACTCTGCAACCTTATTGTACCAAGTACCTACCCCTTTAGTTATTTTATTTCATTATGACCAGTATTTTCCCTCACAGAGCTTTGCGGTTTGCGGAGCCCTAGGAATCCACGAAGTATACTTTGAGAATAGCTGCCCTAAAGTACTATTTCAATAATGTCTCAAACAATCTTTTAAACTAGGTTTTTTTAACGCCTTTCGCTTTTAAATGAACTAACAATGGCAGTTTTTGCTTTTGTTAGTTGCATGCTAAATTAAATTTCTACAGCCATGAGAACGACTTGATGTTACGCCATTTACAAACGAAATAAACGAACAAATTTAACCAGAGATATGAGATCATTTGTATGAAAAAAATGCAACACTTTGTCACGAAGTGTCTATGAATCACGAACATGGACACATGAACAAATAATGGCTCTCACATTTCACGCAATTCTCATAAATAATACTTATGTAATGCATTTGGATCCACAAAGTGTTGTGAATGATAAATAGGTAAATTATTCTCAATTTCAAGAATCTTTTTTTCAGTCATACCCATTTCCTTCATTTCCAAGCATACACTGAAATAAACACTTTATATTTACAGCATACAACACAATTTCAGTAAAGATTGTTTGATGTTTTTTTTTGAATATTTTCCAAATAATCCAAACATCGTTCATCACTATTTATTTACATGGACGAATAAACCATGAATATAGATATCCTTGGGATGTAAGAGTGAATAGAAACTTTCTCATATTATTTATCAAGTCTTGGACAACGTAGCAGTTAAGTATGTAATGGGGTTGGTAAACTTTTCCAAAACTGTTAAGAATTATATATTTTCTGATAGCTTTTGGCTTTGGAGTCAGGAATAACAAATTGCGGAATTTTTATAATGCTTCTTTTAATTTAAATAAAAATTTAAATTTTTAATTTACAGCATAATACAAATAAATCACTATTACGGCTGTATGCGTAGGTTATGCCTGTGCTCCAAAGACTTTCTATGTTGTTGCTCAAAACAAAAAAAACAAAGGTATGATTACTCTTTGTCACTGTCTGTCAAATCTGTCAATCAGTTTTTTAAATCAGTAAATGCAAAGAAACTTCGTGTTCAGCCGTATGTTTGATATTTTATCGCGTTAATAATATAAAAAAATATATTTAGTTAACAAGATAAAATAAAAAAATCATAATATTATTTTCTTTATTCTTCAAACTTGTGCTATCAAAAAAAAAAATAAAACAATTCTCTTCGAAAAAGTTTACCAACCCCATTCAGACAGATCGTTGTAATTTGTATCGACGACAGACGTAGAACAACATTATTGCATAACAGTGAACGTATCGGGAGCAAGGATTTTAGTTCATACTGTATTTTACTAGGAAATATCATATTATTATTAACTGACTTTTTACTACATCTCTTATTAATATAATTTCACTAAAATTACGCTGACTTATATCATTATTACGAACTTTCGGGACGTCCAGATTTGTCTGCGACTTTTTGGCTTTTGCTGGTCTTTATCCGGCTTTTTAAATAAGTCTGGACTTCGACATGGTAAGTAATCCTATTCGTATACAAATATTACCAACTATCCATAATAATTTAAAGGAAAACAACCAAACAAGAATAGGAAAGGGTGCCTTTTCTTTGCATGCCTCATGCTTTTCCTAAAAGTAAAAAAAACTACTATTTATTATCATTTTTAATCGCTTTAAACTATCTCACGCAACATACCTACGTATGTGTTTAATATAATAAGTACCTACTCTTATCAGTAAAACACATTCGCTATTTCCATAATCTCTAACTATATTTATCAGTACCGAAGTTTATCGAAACACACCCATTTATTTTAGTTAGGATAAAACGGCCTTTAAATAAATTAACAGAAACTCAAGGCAGCCCACAGATAACCCAATTTGATTTTTATTTGTCATAAAGTTTTTATCACGCTTCAACAGGGATACTTTTGGCACTGATTACTAATTTAGTTGAATTAATATGAGCGTTGACAACTTTTAAATTGTAAATTTTATTATAATTATTTGATACCGTTTGCCGAAACACCCATCCCTCGTGGTATTTCACTTACTAAGTACTTACTACCATAAAGTAAAAAGAGATTGTTAAAAAACTAAAATGTAAATCAAGAGCTTTTCAGCCATTGCCTTGTTTTAAAAACAAGGCAAGGCCTTGTTACAAAGGCCTCGTGGTGATCTCTGCGATTCAGAGTGGCTTATTAAACTAAAATTGGGTTAAGATAAAACTGCTTTTCAAATTCCAGAAAGAGTGGGTTAAATAGAATGAAAGTGTAGGAAGTTAACATACGAATATGTCTTAAGGCGGTTGTATGACCGAAATTGGCGCCCTCAGAGGTTTTTATTTAATAAGTTATTAATAGAAAAAGATTTTAATAATGTTTATCGTGGAGATTTTAGGGCCAATGGTCTAGTATTTTTAGAAGGTATCACTACATGCCCTCGTAGTCATTCGTAGAAGTAGATAGCAAATGTGTCAAAAACGGCCACTTTTAGCAGCTTTGCTATCTACTTCTAGCAGTGACTACGAGGGAATGTAACGATACCGTCTAAAAATACTAGACTGTGGGCCCTAAAATCTCCACGATAAACATTTTTAAAATTATGTATTAGAATTATAATATTAAATATAATTCACCGCGGCGCCACTTTCGCATTTATACCATGAAAAAATTGTATCGCAACTAAATGAAAATAGTAACGATTTTTAAACAAAGGTAGGTACAATTTAGTCTAAAAATACTTGTGGATAGAGATGACCGGATGACAAGCTAATGCCAAATCGTTAATCAAATAAAAAACACGTCGCTTACAATTCTAAGAATAATCTACATCTATTAAGATGTAAAAAAAACATGACACGGAACAGGAAATGGGAAAAAAGTCACGAAACCCTTATGATGTGGGACAACGATGAGCTTTATGGGATTTAGAAGCTTACAGTAATAATTCAGTAGAAGCAATGGAATACGTAACATTCATTCGGAGAAAAGACCTCATATTGAAGACAAGGTCTTTGGAATGAACCTACTTATTGAACATGAGGCATTGAGCAATTCTGCTAAAACAAGCAAATCTTTTCATCATAATTAACAAGGATTCTTTATTCAATACTAGCGCACTATCCGTTAAAGACGCCTCGACTTCAAGTTAACAACATAACTCTATAAAGAGGTTTTCATTAAGTCGGAGTTAAGGTGAGGATTAAATCTATTATGTCTACTCAAGATGTCGTTAATTACAGACTCCCTTATACAGCTTTTGTGGACTACATAGGATAAAACGCTTTCGTTGGAAAGGTAAAGAGATTTAAGGCTTAACTAAATGGTAGTCGCTTGCTTAAAGAAAGTAGGTAGGCCTTTGAAATACGTCACGAATATATCTCATTTTCTTGCAATCGCGAAATTAAGGAATATGTTTGGGTTGGGGCATAATCGTGGAAGTTGGTGTTTAAATATTCTAAAATAAAGAATATAATTTTGTATTAAAGAGATGAACAACTGGATGTTTTATTTAGGTAGGTTCAAGGGTCGAAGATCTTACACATTGCCGATATTTTGATCTTCTCTAACTTAAAAATTAAGCCCTACTATACTATGCAGCCAACCACTGAATCGCGAAAAAAATCTGCTGTTCCATACATTATGGTCGAGTCGATGTTGTACTTTTCTATGGAACAGCTGATTTGCTTTTTTTGAGATTGCGTGGTTGGCCCCATAGTAAAAGTTGTTCATACACGTGGTCTGAAATCCCCATTTCATTTTTAGATATACTTAAAAATTTACGGTGTATAATTTGATAACGCATTGTGTAAATACTAACCTACATGATAAGATTTTTCATAGTTGGAAAAGGAAAATTGGAGGACGTTCATATCTTTATGGACTGCCCTGAGGCAGGAAATCTCTGGCGGGACCGCTCTGTGATGTCTTCAACAGATTAAAGGTCTTGCTATAAACTCTATCTTTTGGATTATTGGTGTTGTAATAGTAAGAACAAACGATTTGTAATAGTAGATAGAGATAGTAAGAAGTAGCTATAAAAACAAGAGATTCTCCTATGAGCGAAAAGACGACGTTCGCTAAGAATGTCAAAACATACGCCATCAGTTCGTTTCGTACTGATGTACTAGAGTCTAGCTAGTGCATCAGTACGATCTAGTAATTAGACTATTCCTCTACCATTAAACACAAACATCATAATGCCACATTGGAGACTTTTGACATTATACCATGCATGGTCTTTTGCAACAATCGGTGTGGAGATAGTGCCCATATCGCGCATATAGTATACTCGTGAGCTAAGTCAAAGCATTTTGTCATTATAGGTAACTGTATGGAGAATTACAGAACAAGCAACTATTAATATCGGTACCATGAATGAAAGATGGATCAATTCGATCAATGTCAGAGACATCATGTAGCGCAAACAATCAATTGTTTACAAGAAAACAATGAAGGTAGGTATTTTGTGTTTTTGGTGCATAAGTTTGAGTTTTTTAATGCTTAAACTATTCGTTAGTCGATTCAACCCGGACGGACTGGACGGTCCGTGTGGAGGTCCGTCGTCCAGCTATCGTAAAGACTGACTCGGTAGCTCAGCGGTCAGAGCATTGGACCGGATATCCAAAGGTCGCGGGTTCGATTCCCGTCTGAGTATTGATCTGGTGCGAGTCGTGTTTTTTCTAGTATTAATTTACTTAAATAATTTTAGTATTATCGTAAAGAAATTGCGTTTAGTAGCGCACGGCCCGCGGACCGACCGGACGAAAACTATCCGTCAAGCGCGTCCGCACTCCGCACACAGGGCACGCTAGGCATCTAATCAGGGGCTTTTCACTTAGTACTTGACTCACTACAAGGGAGCGCGGCCTAAGATTTTAGTTGCGGATTGATTTGATAGATGGCGCTCATTTTTCGTTTGTCAAACAGTCGAGAGATGTCGCTATCCCGTGCTGAATCGCGGTATCGTGTGTCTTTCACAGTTTTATATAGTCAAAGCTGATTAGCTATAAAGTGAATTATTTTAAATTTATTTCATGACATAGCGGTTACCTCCCAAAAAAATTACAAGTCAAGATTTATAGAAACCTACTAGTACCTATATTATAATATTGTACGCTTTTTGTCACATTTCGTTAGATGGCGTTGATCATTAGGTCTGACTGATAACTCTATCTCTAGTATAATAATGTACTCTATGCATCTAATCCAGGGGCTTATCACTTAGTACTTGACTCACTACAAGGGAGCGCGGCCTAAGATTTACGTTGCGGATTGATTTGATAGATGGCGCTCATTTTTCGTTTGTCAAACAGTCGAGAGATGTCGCTATCCCGTGCTGAATCGCGGTATCGTGTGTCTTTCACAGTTTTATATAGTCAAAGCTGATTAGCTATAAAGTAAATTATTTTAAATTTAATTCATGACATAGCGGTTACCTCCCAAAAAAATTACAAGTCAAGATTTATAGAAACCTACTAGTACCTATATTATAATATCGTACACTTTTTGTCACATTTCGTTAGATGGCGTTGATCATTAGGTCTGACTGATAACTCTATCTCTAGTATAATAATGTACTCTATGATCTAATCGACGCGTTTAGTGCTATGCGGACGGTCAGTGCGGACGCTCTATGCGGTTCGCAGATAAATGACTAAACAGAGTTTACATTAACATGCGTCAACACGGCCAAGCCACCCACAACACGGACGACGACGACGCGGCACACGCATGTGCTAACCTATGCTATTTTAACAATCAGAAAAACTAGGTACCTATATAAACCGTACAATATTTACCTTATTCGTCATTACTCATTACTCACAACCATCTATCCTGTTTTTTTAACATGTTTACTTGTTTGTTTATTTTGCTCGACTAGAAACAACTTTATTTCTATCAGTTAAAGTTGATTTTAATCTAATAGTAAACGTCTGGTCTGGCTCATCTCATTGACCCAGTTAGGACGAATCTGAAGCCGTCACCTTAATTTAGTTGAACTTAATTCGATATTAAGGTATTTTCGCGTGGTTAACATTAGAAACAGTTTGGGTAAGTACTTATTCAAGTTCGAAAACTCATTGGAAAATAATGAGTAACCCTAACACGTGTTTTAAGTAAAATATCGCTCTGGGTAATTTTTCTAAATCGTAACTACTTTTATAACTCGATACAAAAATAATATTCATTGCCTACTCTATTTCAAAGAGGTGATTAGCACGTTAAAGTGTTAAAGTAAAGACGGGCTAAACTTTTGGGTCGAGTTTTAAAGTTACACAAAGCAGCCGTTTTGTAATTTAAGATAATTAAGTATTTGACGAAAGGCGTTAAAGGAGACATGAAATATTTAAAGAAATAATTTTTTTAAAAGATACATTTTTGTATGAACAATTTCTTAGAAAAATGCAGAAGCTATGGATTATAGAAGATTACAGATTACAGTACCCAGCAGTGGGTGTCGTGCGGCTGATATGATGACAGTCTTGAGTCTTGTTTTGGACCAAGCTAGGTCCTTTTCAATAAATAACTAGCAAAAAACAGACAAATCAAACTTCGATTATATTAGAAGTTTCAACTAATTTCCTTTTTCTCTGCACTAACCACAGTATTTAGGCGACACAATTTTTTCTTACACCGGCGATAGTCCGTCCGGGTTGAATCGACCATAAGTAGCTATCCGTTTTTTAGGACTTGTACCGACGACAGCACTATTTTCCTTTTTGGTATAAAAAAGATTTTGAAATTCTTCGGTCACATTCTCCCGAAAAGATGGACACAATCTCGAACAATTGATGGTCACTGGCAACCTGGCAAGCTCGATAACAAGCGGCTGAGAAGTCGAAGCCCTGATAGGTAGTCTGTCTGACCAAAACCGCTCTATACTGAACACCAAGCTACACGATGCACTCCATGACACCAAGGAGCAAGGACTTAACATAATTATGGAGGGGTATCATCAAGTAAAAATTAACTTCCCCTTTGGGAATTAACCCTCAGTAATGAGGAATACGACGCGAGGAGGAGCTTACCTAATCAATAACACATTGCCTCTCCTCCTTCTTATCGAATGAGGAATAGTGGCCACCTCTGGTGTTAGAGTTTATCAAGCCGCCTGTAAGGCCCCTTGACAACAGCCGGGACCGACGGGTTAACGTGCCCTCCGAAGCACGGAAGCGCTCAGTTGTAATGTAATGCCACTCCACGGTCACCCATCCGACACCTGGCCGGACTCGATCGCGTTTGCTTAACAAACGCGATCGAGTACGATCAGTCTGTCAAGTTCAGCCATGAGCGCTTCTGTCTCTCCTGCAGCTGCAGCTCTGGTCAAGCATGGCTACTTATGGACTTGCGCTGAAGGTAGCACTTTTCTCTTGCAATCGTACCATAAATATTTTGAACTTACCCCATCAATAATTTGTTGCTTATCCTGTAGCTGCAGCTCCTGATGGCGCAGGGTGGCCCGCTGCTTCTCCGCCGTGCTGCTGAGCCGCGACAGCACCTCTTGGTCGTGCTCCCGCGCCGGCGACGGTGGAGCGCTTGTGCCTGTGAATTAGAATTTTATGAGTCGTCGCCATTTTTAACGTTATTACTGCTGGGGCACAGGCCTTCCTTACGGGTGGACCAGATAATCTATCCCGTTGCCCCCTCCTCCTGGAGTAGCCATAGCGCTCCCCAAAAATGGGTACGTGGGTGGGAAAACTCGCGTTGTCCCGCCGCGTCGGGGGGCTTATTGCCCCTCTGGAAAATGTTGACTGTAAACACTGTCATGACGCCGACCCAATGCGGATTGTTGCATTACAGCCATTGATATAGAATACTAATCTTTACTATTTACTATTTACAAACAGTTAAACAACCTTCGCCTTTCTGAAGAGAAAAAGTTTGATCCTAATCTCAGAATCGAATGAAATGGTATCATAAATGATTGTCTGTCCAATGAGCTACGAGCCTTATTTCCGTTTGGTGTCCTATCCGTTCGATCGTGTGCAACCTTAGCAATGCATCATAAGATACGATGATTACGTGTTTAAAGAGCTCTATTTCAAGAATATTTTTGAATACATAACAATAGCGTCAATTCAACTTTACTTTCGACTCCTGAAAGGCAAAATATTGAGGAAATAAATGGAGTCTAACCCCACCGTTATGCAGACCTTTTCCCGCGAGTAATATTTCAAAGATTTACCTACATTAGCAATAAAATACCTCTTGTAACTTGCCTTTCTGTATAGCATCTACTATGAACATTAACACGGAATTTTATCAAGACTAAAAGGCGAAGCATTTGGTTAAATAAATCTGTAAGTTTGTAATTTGCCATGCCGAAAACTTTAAGAAAACAAAAAAGTGTCGCTGTATACTGTGTTAGGAATTGAAAACTTACAATTTGCCTTTGAGACTCACTTGAGACTTGACCCAGTCTCATTGCTTTTTATGGCCCTTTGTCTCTTTCTGACGTTCAGTTTCTTTTCGACAGCTGCTTAACACCCCCAAAGCATTTTGCTTACTACTAATCGTGCTACTTTAAAGAAGCCATTCAAAAGTGTATTGCTCAACGAGCGAAGGGACTTTCTGTCACCGAACTATCGATCGTCGTTGTCAGCCAGACACCTAAGAAGTGTTATTTGGGGGAGAAAACATACTTAATGCTAAGTATATTAACAGACAAGAAAAGTGAAAAGCTTTTACCATCATTTCTGACAGGACTTAAGGGTTTTAAGATCCCACTTACCTAAGTGGTCTCCATTTTTAAACGACTTCTATTACTTAGTCAATATTTTTTATATCATAATGTTGGTAACAAAATTATATAGGCATATCTCTCAGCTCTATCAAGAACAAAATATAAAAGATACTTTAATCATCTTACTCGGTACGTTAAATTATACAAAAAGTGTGTGATTTGGCTCAAGAATGATGATAGCGGCCAACTTTATATCCTTTTTAGAGCTTCGTGAAATATTAATAAGCAGGCATCAAAATAAATTGCTAACTTGCTGAAAATGTAGCCGTGAAATTAACATTGCAAAATAGTTCTTATTTCTAGTAAAATAAGGCTTTTTTGGTGTATTTGTCAGTTATCGCCGACTGTACCTCTCACTTGACGGGTAAGGTCACCGATTACTTATTATGTAAAAGTGAAAGAATATTTTACTATGTTATAATACGAGATAAATTATTAGCCCAAATAAATTGTAGATAATAATCTTTATATAGCGTGTGATGATCAGTTACACACACTGTTTTGTTTTGAGTTTGAGAAAGTTACCAGTTTCAATCTTTCTCTATTTAGGCCGTAGGCAAGTCTAGTTTGCTCTAATATTCTTTTACATAAATAACTAAGTAGATAATCGTACAATGGTTATTTACATAATTATACCTCAATTTTAATTCTTTCATTTCCTTTCCTCTATTTAAATGCATTTCTTGGGGGATGTCACAAAGGGAATGTTCTAATGAACCTAAGCTATACAATCCTTTAGTGCTCGTTTACGGAGACCAGCCCAATGATATTATCATTGGACGAGACACGTTGCGCGTCGCGTGCGGCTGTTTTATTTATGTGTTGTATTTAATTTCCTTATTTTCGCAATAAAATACAATTATTTGATATTATATCAAGATTGCGGCGGCCCGCCTCTCTGCAAACGAAAAAAACATCCGACGTCACGCCGCCGCCGCACGCCACGCCGCACGCGACGCCCGACGCCCCGCCTCACCGTAAACGAGCACTTAGCGAGCACTTAGGTAGTCTATATTGCACCTGTCAAATTGTTCATAAACATGAATATAAAAAACTCGCGGCTAGTGGTAAAGGCACTCGTTGGTAAGAAAGCAATTACAATTGCATCAGGCAAGCCACATCGCATCGCATTCACCGCATTGCGTATTTCTGGTGTATGAATAGCCCAAATTAGGTAAGCTGCAAATGCATTCAGTCTACGAAATTTAAGCAAAACGCTGACTATTTTCAGAAAGATGCAAAATACATTTTTATTGAAAAGACGACATCGTCAAAAGACATACTATACGTGATAAATACCACGGAATATATAAAAGTAACCACAAAAAAGATTTGCAAGTATTCATTTGCACCAGAAGATTTTGGGCCTTAGTGGTGGGTTGTTGTGACTCTCCTCAGGGTAGTAATGTAACATAGAAGGTCCCTGATTTCTATTACTTAGCTACCTACATTAGAATGTGGTCGTCTCATTCATTACTTCGCCTAATATTATGATCGCCATTCAGCTATGGACACTGAATTAAGCATGTGACCAAATCTAAGCTAAGTTACTATCAGACCTTTTCCATAAAATACGACATTATTGAATCAATTAAGTTTAATGGTTAAATTACATGAAGAAACAACTTTTGCCTTTGAGTGTGAAATTAGCATAGCATTCCCACGGCCACGTTTATCGCTTAAACGCATTCAATATTCATACTTAAGGGCCCTATGACATTTTTTTGTCGAAACTTCAATTTTGACGGATTTTAGCGATACAACCCAGAGAAACCTTTGGGTCTACTAAATACATTTGTATGTGTCCGCGACAAAAAGTAATATGATGATTCACTGGAAAGTTATAAGCTTAGATATGAAAATGCATGTTGGTGAACGATTTCTCAAAGTCAACTTTGAACATACACAGAAAGACAAACAAGTACAAACAACAAATAAAAGTATGAAATTGGATTTTCTTATGAAGAATTATTCTGGTATAAAATTTACGTAATAATATTAATGTATCTAGGAGAAATTCACAGTTAATTCTGAGCGTTTTTTGTAGTTTTATGGTTTTTGATTGGGATTTTATTTTCACATATTCCATACATAATTTCAAAATTCCGAGGCCGCTATGAACTATTCGACTATATAAGAGATAACATTCATTTTTTTCTATTTCATTTGTTTAGAACAGTAGTTCAATCTAGGAGCTCAAAAAAGTGCCTTCGCGGATTTTATGAAAATCTTTCTCTGCAATTTTGGGTTTAATTAAAAAGTTAAGCAAAATTTACAAAAAGCGAGGCCACTACGAACTATGCCAGTAGCTATTCTACACTACTCAATAACTCAAAATTGTTAATGTATTTTTGTTTCTGAGATCAAGAACGCCAAAATTGCCCATTTTACGCTAAAATCACAGTCGAGATGTAATATGGCTCTTAAAGTAGGTAATAAACTGTCCAAACCAGACCTATTCAGAATGATATAAGCAAATTTCGTCTATTTAACGAAAACAATAAAGACCATTTTAAGTTGACTCACCGTCTGCAGGCGAATTGATAGTACGCCTAAGCCGTTTGTTCTCATCTTGGAGTCGCCCAACCGCTGTCACCAACTCTGCAGATTCTGTTCTCCACTGCTCTTCAATGGCCTCTATTTCCTAAACAATAGATAACAAATTTGAATAACATACAAAGGAAGCATTAGTTATGGTTGAAGAAATTACTACGAATTCGTTTTCTGCTGACAAACTGTTACGCTGCAGCCAAAATCATTTACGCGCTGATAAATCCCAAATCATACAATCAACCAATTAAACTCCTAACCCTGGAGGGTAAGGATGACTTAGATCATAATCGGATAAAGAAAATTGATTTATTGTGTTAGAATTTTATGGTGGCTTAGGAATCAAACTGGTTGACATACGAGCTAACGCGATAATAAATTAATGAGCCCTAACGTGTGCCTGGGCATTAGTTTGTTATTTCAACGATTTATTTATTTATTTGCATTGAAGTTTGATTCACCAGTATAGCGTGATAACGAGAAGGTGAATCCTGCATTTGTTTGACATTATTGTATCGATAAAAATGTAGGTCAATGGAAACATTACACTCCAACAATTTATTGCCATTTAAATGTCAAGTCATGAAATTGTTATAAAGCAAGGACATTTACGGATTTTGATAAAAATTATAGCCATATAAAATAGTATGTCTTCCTTAAACTTCCTTTAAACTGTTGTCTTAAATAAATTGGGTCAAGAGATTATAAAGGCGATAAAAGCACTACTTATAGCAAATCTAACATTCTTAGGATTCTTCTAAGATATATTTAAAGGCATAATAACAAAAGTAACAGAAATCCGTTTGTTATGAGCTCCTCTTAAAATCTCATAGTCACACACTAACAATTAACAGTGTATTAAAGACATAGGTAACAAACAGTAAAATCATTAATCCGAAACCTAATCAATTTCTTCCTTTCTTATCAGAAATTTCATTTGGTAGCTTCACATCTAATCAAGCCAAGCCTCAATACACAAAGGAAAACATAAAATAATAATAAATATTTTTGAACAAATACTATATTTTTTCTAACAAAATATATAATGTACGAACTAATAAGGGTAGTTTATCTGGGTAAAAGGGAAATACTTTTCAAACACATGAAATGGCAAGTAACTCCGCAATGGCTAGTTTTCTCCCTTGTATTTTAATGTGTAGCGTGAATATTTAATATAACTGCTCTGATTTATACAACTCGGACAATAAAATTTATCCGCTGGATATCAAAACAATGTAGGGACTTGTTTATAAAATTTTACTACAAACATTTTCGAAGAAAAGCCGTCCTGTCTTCTGTAGATAACTTATCTAGTTCAGACAGATTGTTTATTGACTTTTGCATATAAACAGCATAATAAAAAATACACTAACTTTTTAAGACCTTAAACGTTTACGATGCTAGCATAATACAGTTGGTTGGTAGGTCACACAACACAACTCATATGTATAGTTTTTCATATCAATGCCATTCGAATCATGCAAACACTGATCATGATATCATTTGATCTTCTATGTAACATACATGTACCTATGTGTAATTCGAAGCCATTGTTTTACTAAACTGTCGAGATCAAAATATGAGTGCAACAATGATTTGCTCTCTTTGGCAAGTAGGCACGTGTTGAAATTTATTGAGAAATGTTTGAAAAGGGAGAGAGGTTAGCGAACAACTGATGTAAAACACAATACACAATATTACTTATTTGCAAAACAACATTACAAGTGTTTAACCAAAGCTGGCGTTATTGTAGAAGTAGCACTAAACCTTGCGGAAGGAAAATTACTAGAACGCGTAGTAACTAGTAAGATTACAGTTAGACGGATGATTTTGTCGGTAAACAAAAAATATAAATAAGAAGGCATAATCATAGGTTGAAGTGACTATGAGTTTGCAGTTTTTAAACACTTTAGAAAAAGTATGGAATTTTATGAATCGATACCTATTTTAAATGTCACCATAAAATAATGTGACCTTCCACATCATGTATTCGAAAGACCTAACGACCTCTATGGTCTACTGGTTAGCATGCAATTGACGTCCGTGACCGATGTCCGAGACTCCAAGGTATCATTCCCGTTAATTCATGTGTGAATGGGTGATCCGTATTTGAAACATATTTAAAACATATCGCCTTAAAATAAACCCTCCATTCGTCTGCCAATTAAAAAGACTTGATTTCATCGCGAGACGGTTTACCTATAAGCTTTAATATTAATTACTAATTTTCAGAAACTTAATTAAGATTTAAAGATAAGACAAACGTACACGCCGAGTGGACCAAAAAGAAAGTAGACTTTTCGCAGTTTATCACTTTTAGATTAAGGTTAAAATAATTTCTAACAAAGTGGCAAGACAGACGAGTCTATAGTTAAGCTAAATCTGGACAACTATTGATCAGCTCAATGGAAGAATAACCAATTATTAGCACTTGGTCGGATTCGCAAAAAGGTCGGATTCTCATTTCGCCGGAAGACAGTCATAAAGAAAAGTTAAATTGATTAGCACTTGGTCGGATTCTCATATCGCATATTTAACTTGTGTCTCTTTACCAACTTTTTTCTATGACCACGGCCCTGAAATTAAACCAAACGTCGGGATGTGCAAATTTGGTTTTTTTATGAATTTAGTGTGTCTTCGTAATGGTCGTTGATTCATTCGATGCCATAGGGCTGCTGTAATGACCTTAAAATTAACCAGCTCGTAAACTAATAAGTTGAGAAGCACGGTGGCGGCGCAGTGGTTTAGCGCCTGGGCCTGCGATTGCGGAAGGGTCGGTCGGTCATGAGATAGGTGGGTGACCAAAAATGTATCATCTCGGATTCCTTATTGCTTCGGACGGCACGTTAGACCGTTGGATCTGGGCTGCAGTAGTCGTTAACACCCACCAATCCGCTTCGGCCTACGTGGTGGGTTATATGAGCCATCCTCTTTATCCATCTACAAGGAAGGTCTGTGCGCCAGCAGTGAGGATATTAAGGCCTTAAGGTGGGTCAAATTCAAATTATTGAAAGATTACGCGCGTGAAGCTATCATGGAAAAAATATATAATGTACTTGAAATAATACACAATAGATTTAATTGAAAGCATTTATAAAAATGTTACCACCTTTGATGTAAAACAATATTCCATGGACCCTGTTTCTGGTCTTATTTGCAAAATTTATCGGAAACGGAATATTCGTTTATGTTAAAACCAACCCATAAAAATCGGCGATGTTAATACTTTTAATCTTATTTGAACAGATTTTTTTTAACTAACTTGAAAGCGAAGAAAAGTATTAAAAACATGTAAAAATTGAGAATTCGGTGCAAGTTCTCAACACAACCAGCGCGTTGGAATGCGCATTGATTTGAACCCAAAGTGAGTAGAGTTTAGAGTTACGTTCGATTTCACTCCATCACGGATCGACCCGCTCGGATTGACCCACCTTAGGGCCTTAAATATGGCTGATGTCGAAACTAATAAGTAAGCTGCTTAATTTACTATGAAAGTATGAAACATGTTAATGCCATGGATGACGGAACACAAAAACTGAAAATAGCAATGTCCGAAAATAATTCCTACGAAAGGTGAGGTCATGTCTTTACCCTAACGAAAAGGTCACACTATCAAAAACACTATAATTGGTGCTTAGCCAATAATAACTTGATTATCATATTATATGAGGTTGTGAATATCACAAATATATTATTATGTAAATGTTGATAACGTAGAAATAATTATCTAACTTAATCATGATTAAACGTGTCTTAAATGGGACCACGTAGAAGGCATCGTAGAAGTGAGTACCAAAGATTTATCATTTTGTTGGTTCACTCATATTAAGAACTATAATTTGAGCTTCAGTAATTCTATATTCATCGAAAGAGGCATTCTCCGAAAGCACCATTTTGCTATGACTGACGACAATTTATGAGGTTAGATGTTCTGCGTTTCATCTCAAATCAAACAGTTTGCGCTACCTACGCTCAAACCCTGAAAATATTTTTTTTGTGCCCTGAGCCTGAGCACCTAGAATAAATAGTTGCCCAGCCTGCCCCCATAGCATGACGTCTTTTGACAGATAAGTGTAGAAATCCGTGTTTAGGTGGTCATGCTACGGGACTGAGTTGCATAAATTATATCATAACATAGCGTAATTTTCAGATTTCAAGACTCGATTACCTACCTTCTTTAAAATTGTTTCCTGAACTAGATAATAATGACTAAATTCGCTGTAAAATACAAGTACTATGCGAGCCAAATAAGAATAGTACTGTCAAAACGGACGCAACATATTTGTTGCGTTTCGCTTCCACTTCAGGGTGAAGGATGTGCAAGAAAAGGAACAAAGATCTTTAAATCTATAGGTACAATGATTATAAGTTGACCCTTTCATAATGGGTCCAGCTTTGCTAGTGGCTGAAAATGACGAGTGGTATCAAAGTCATCTGCACAGAAATCTAGAACAATAACTAAACTTTCTGTCTGAAAACGATAAGTCCTTCAATGTCACCGCCACGCATAGCCTCATTTTCAGTACTAAATTCCGATTAGTCATTAGGAATGTTATTAATAGAATAGACAAACACTTAAAACGACGTTTACTTATAATAATTATTTAAGCAAAAAATTTGTGAGCTAAGAAAGTAATTAGGCAAGTAACAATGATTTTGAAACAATCATTAGCAAAGTTTTTTTAAATTACTGTGAAGATTGCAAAGAGATAATACCTAAGTATTTTATTTGTATTTAAAACGACTCATAATCATTACCGAATGATAAACGACCGAAATAAAAAAACCGGCCAAGTGCGTGTTGGACTTCGTACATTTAGGGTTCTGTACTAAATAGGGCTACCGGCTAAGGGGCGCGGGCGGGGCTATCTGTGCTACGCTCAGGGAATGATAACGTTATTTTTTTAACATTAATATTTAACGTTAATTTAAACATTAACTTTATGTCAATAAATAACGTTACATTTAAATTAACATTATTTCAGTAAATAACGTTAATGTTAACGTTATTTTAACGAAATTAACGTTAATTTTAACGTTATTTTAACGAAATTAACGTTAATTTTAACGTTATTTTAACGAAATTAACGTTATTTCAGTAAATAACGTTAATTTTAACTTAATTTCTTACTTTTTGTTACCGTTACTTTAAAATTAACGTTATTCCAATTAATAACGTCATTTTTTTACCGATAATTTTACCGGTACTTTTGTACCGGTAAAGTACAAAGCTATATTTAACGGTAATTTTACCAGTACAATATTTTTAACGTTATTTTTACCGGTAAATTTACCGATAAAATGTTTTAACGGTATTTTTAACGTTTTTTTTTTAACGGTATTTCAATCCATGGCTACGCTTGCTTGTTGGTGAGAATATAATAGAATCAGATTAATGAATATGAATTATAAGTATGATAAACATTATCGCCGAATTTCAAGTTCATACGTCAATGGGAAGTTAAAAATACTTCGGAACAAAATTTTGCATAAAGTTGACTTTGGCGGCTTCTCATACCTTTTCTAATTTCGATTTGTAGCTAATAGCAGCATCTAGAATTCTGTAACAATGAACGCAGCACAGGTATTGTGTTCGCCGCAGGAAACGATCAATCCAATTACTCAATTGCAAACACAAAGTACAAGATACCGCACGTCATAATGAATACTGTAGTGTAGAGCGAGGCAAATAATAAACACTATACTATTTGTTGAATATAAGATGTTATTATTGAATGAAGTAGGTAAATGAAAAAGAATCAGAATAAAAAGTGCTAACATAATTGAATTCATAATGAAGGTATGGTAATTCTTGTTTTCGAAAGAAAAATATAGATTGAATCTGCGCAATTCCACAGAATACATAATAGTACAATTCGTGAATGCCAATCGAGAAATACTTTAGTATTCAAAAACTAGGTAAATAAATAAATACCTAGTTTTTGGCGGCGACATCAACAAAATTACACTTTTATATTTTTTTTGTGCTTATGAATCTTATGATGCCTCATGTGACAAAAATATTGCATTACATTTAGGGTAAATAGAGTAAATAGAGTATTGTCTTTTACTTCGTGTAGTTAGTTGTACTCTTCTATAATCTACGACAATTAACGTAACTCTTGACTGTTATTGGCTTGTTACAGGGTAGTGAGTAGGTACCTACTTGAGTTGTGAAAAGTAAGACAAAATATGTTTTTAGTGATAAATAAGAAAATAAATTATGTGCTCTTTTTCTATGCTGCACTTTTGTTCTATACTCTAAGTATTTGTCTTACCGAATTTGTAGCCAAAGAATTGTTTAAAAAAAAACAAAAAACCGACTTCAAAAAACCTACCTCTAAAAAGCAAGAAATAATATTCGTAATAATAAAAATACGTCTATTGAAGTCGGGTGGGGCTGGAGTACAAATTCTTTTTTTTATTCTAAAAGCCCCACCCGACTTCAATAGACATATTTTTATTATTACGAATATTATTTCTTGCTTTTTAGAGGTAGGTTTTTTGAAGTCGGTTTTTTGTTTTTTTTTAAACAATTTTTTATTTTTTCATTTTTAGTATAGGTACCTTGTAGGTAAGGTATATTATATATGTAGAAAAATCGGCTCAGCCAAACGTAAGATAATCGCGGAGAAACATACTTAAATACGGGTCAAACTGAGAACCTCCTTTTTTAAGTCGGTTAAAAAACTACACTTAAGATATCCCTCTTCCAACAAAAAAAATATTATCTTATTCAGTTCATAAACAATGAAGTAATACGACCAAACATCGAGTAGTAGTAATTCACACAAAATCATACTATTTTCGTGCTTTTTTTCAAAATTACTTGAAAAGTACTGAACCGATTTCCAAATTTTAAAAAATGGGACCAACTTGGGAGTGTACCTAATGGTATAACGTTTGAATCATTTTAATCGGTCCAGCCGTCTTCGAGTAATCGGTGGACATACACAAAAAAAAACAAAAAAAAATAAAAACAAATATACCTACAGACGAACATAGAACCTCCTCCTTATTTGGAAGTCGGTTAAAAAACTTTAATGTGAATTTCACGTTATTCAAAATTAGGTAGGATAGATGACTAATTATGATATCATTAGGACATTAATATAATGTATCATTCTCAACTTTACCGCTTCAGAAATCAACCTGTTTTGTTAAATTCACATAATAGAAACACAGAGGCACAGAAGATAATTATTTTGTTAAATGTAATAGAAAAAGGATATAAGGACATTCTACAGTTACTGTAAATTTTGGTTCCATAAAGAAACCTGGGTTCATAACAAAGTTATAATTCAAAAACAATCATACTAAAAGACAATGCAACTTACTAGCCTATTTTTTTAAATTATGGTACAGAAATGAAACTTGTTTTCAAGTATAGATTTTATCATTAGGGTTGATTTTTACTACAGCCCCAAAAAAATCTATCCCAGTGAAAAAAAGTTATGATGCACTAACGCCAGAAATATTCGTTTATTTTCTGGCTTCAGTGCATTTATAAGTTTTTTACCGGGATAGATTTTTTTGGTGCCATACTAAAAGTCAACCCTAATGATAATATCGATACTTGGAAACAAGTTTCATTCTTGTGCCATCCTTTTAAAAAAATTGGGCCACAGGTCAAGGGAAAAATTGCATTGTCTTTTGCACAATATTGAGTGGAGATTACTATCACATTATTTTTAAAACACAGACAAGTGAAAGTTAGATCCAATAAATCAAAATTAGATAATATTTGCAGTGGTCTCAGTGAAAGGCAATTGGATGTGAGATTATAATGATCGTTACAATGGCAATAGAATTAGAAACTTGTTTGTAAAAAAACGATTGGCTGAGCAAGTAATGAACCCAAGTACTAATTGGTCAAGTATGGTATGCTTGTCTCATTTGGCAGTATGCAAGAGATATAAATGGCACACATGGTTCATTATTTATGTTATGGTTTATTATGTTATTATAAGTAATATAATAACAACCAAAAAAAAAAGATTTTACTACCTAGTGGTGTGACGACCTGAGTGGTGCAGTGGTCAACATGCCGCCTACCACGCAAGAGGTCCCGGGTTCGATTTCCAGCCGGGCAGAAAATGAAATGATGAATTTTAATTTATGTGACGGGTCTGGGTGTTACTATGAATAATAAGTATTTTATTATATTTAAAAAGTTGTTAAGTAGTATATCAGTTGTTTAGCACCCATTACAAGCTTTGCTTAGTTTGGGGCTAGATGGCGCTGTGTGAAATTGTCCAAACATTTATTCATTATATTCATCATTATTCAGTTTATTCCTAATATTTTTTAACTTACTACTGGATTGTTTTGGACTAGCACAGCTTACTATTTATTTACAGACTTTTTGTGTTTCTCTACCTGCAGTCTGCAGAATTGAATTGAAAGACTAAACTTCTGGTAGACTCTGTTTTTCCAAAGAACAAACCTACTAATACCACACTAGTCAATAGTTTAATGCAAATGAAAAATAAGGTAAACAAGGTAGGTAGGTAATATGTTTTGGAATGTAATGTCTGGAATGAAAAATATCAAATAAACACAAGTACCTACATAACAACATCGAAGAATCATGTTACTTCCCAGAATTGGCTTCCTTAACCCCGTCGAGCTCGGTGGCGCAGTGGTTTAGCGCCTGGCCCAGCGATTGCGGAAGTTAAGCAACGTTCGCAAGGGTCGGTCATGGGATGGATGACCAAAAATGTATTATCTCGAGCTCCTCCGTGCTTCGGAAGGCACGTTAAGCCGTTGGTCCCGGCTGCATTTGCAATCGTTAACACCCACCAATCCGCAGTGGGCCCGCGTGGTGGGTTATGGCCCATCCTCCTTACCACCCATAAGGAAGGCCTGTGCCCCAGCAGTGGGGACATCAAAAAAGGCTGATGGACAAACCCCTGTTTGCTACTTATAAGACTTATTCTAAAAACACAAGTGCAAAGATTCACATAGGTATTTATTTATGTTCAGCATACAAAGGGATGAAACATAATTATGGACTCCAGTCGATTTTCCTACAAATGAGATAACCTTGAAGCCTTTGTTCTCCCCCAAAGATTGATCGAACTGTGATCTCAATGGCTACCCTGGAAATAGAGATTGAGATTGCAAAACATACCCAACTGATCTGATTAACTTTCTAAGAGATGTAAGGATATTAAAAAATACCACGAAAATAGCAATAAACGTATGGAAATTCTGAAACTGACAACTCTGATCCTTATATCTCTTAGAATGCTGATCAGATTCACTCCCTGGATAGCCATCATTAGATCACAGATCAATCAATCCCTGCAGGAGAACCAAGGCTTTAAAGCAGGGATGCACAGACTGCGGCCTGCGGGCCACATATGGCCCGTCGGCAATATGCCAGTGGCCTGCCAGCAATTTCTTCGTATACTTGAAAAAAAAAATTTTTTTGTCTATGTTTATGTTTTTAATTTGTGCTGGTGGCCATCACTTCATCATTTGCCCAATTTGCCCATGGTCTCAAGTCTGTGCATCCCTGCTTTAAAGTTAGGTACCTTGTTGGTTTGAAAATCAAAGTGGTGTCTTAATTATATAGTATATTTTTGTTGACTGATTATTTTTATTGTCGACGTATTATAGTTAGGTACAGATGCCGGCATAAATTGGCAAGAGAAAGATGAGACAAAAGATATGCAGTAGCCACAAACACTTAAGTTTGTGGCTACTGGGCATCTTTTGTCTCGTTTTTATCTTGCCAAGTTACGTGCCGGGCAGTATACTACAAAAGATTTTTAAGTTGTTTAATTTAGAGACTGCTCAAATGTGATGCTGTATTTTTTAAATATTGTTTGAAAGAGGCAGCATAACATTCAAACAGTGTTTAAATTAAACATAGTTTAAGAATCTTTTGAAATAACATGGTTAAGGTCAAAAGTTTTAAAACTAAGATCAGCTAGGCGATTGCGTAAAGTCAATCGTATTCATTTGACAGTTCATATTGTATCATAATATATGTCATCCCATACAAATTGCAGCCGATGGAATACGATATGAACTGTCAAATGAATACGATTACCTTACGCAATTCCACCCCTGGTATGTGATGTGATAACATAAAGATAATTTCTTTTGTAAACATTTGGCGAAATGGATCAGTGAATGGGTGTGAAAAGGAAAACATCCAAGATTAAAACTATTTTGTCACAGATAACATCAGAATTGATGTGGAAAATTGTTGTGTAAGCAGGGGGGTATCACTCCGCGCTTAAACTTTTATATTAGCCTACTGATCGCGGCCCACTCCAAGAGGGCCATTGTCGAGGGATATCACCGCGCCGACCGAAACGCGCGGCGTGTGCGAGCGACGAGAGCGCAGCGCGTGAACGTCACCAACGAAACGAGTCAGTCAAGCGCCGAATGCGAAACTGCATGCACTTCGTTTTTGATACTTAATTACTAACGTACCTACCTACCTACCAAAGTTTATTGTATTTTTTGTATACATATTTACATACTTAGTTGTATCGAAGTTCGAAATATGGCACCAGTAAAGAAAAAAGCTAAAAAATACTATTTTTTTTTCACCCATCCCATAACCGACCCTTGCAAAAGTTGCTTAACCTCCGCAATCGTTGAGCCAGGCGCTATACCACTGCGCCATCGAGCTTCTCTAATTACTTAGAAATACTTATTATTTATGCTCTTTAAATATGCTCAGCTCACCTATTAGGTAGATTTATTTTATTTTATAAGTAGGTACCTATTAGTAATGTCATTGTTTATTCATGGGCATAACGAATGTTTTCTATGATATCAGTAACTAGCGAGTAGCAACCCCGAAATGTGTCGGTTGAGACAGAGCTATGCGACAGAAAGAGACGCCTCTCTTTCTTCTTCGTAGGTGCATATAATTTTATCCACGCAGCGTTGTGCAGTTTGAAATTGTACTTTATTGACGTGCAGCGAGAGTAGCTTATTATTTGATGGTCTTCGCGGGGACGGACTTCTGTACGTTAGTACTATTATATATTCTGTGGTGTAAGGCTAAATATTGAAGTATTTGAAATTTTTTTTTTATTATGCTGATACAGGCAAGTTTATTCTTAATTACTACTTTGAAGTTGAAACCATTACTTTCTTTCTATCTAATTTATATATATATGTATATGATGCCGCAGTGTATGTAGCTGTCCCATTTTGTGAATAAATACATAGCATTACGATACGAGGAATAGTAACAGGCCTGCTATTTTGAAAAAAAATATCTAAGTAAATCAGCTGATACAAAAGAGATAAAGAGATAAGCAACATTTACATAAGAATAAAATAAGTTATTACTTATTATACTTACTTACAGTACAACAACACTTGACCGTCACTATTACATTAACTGTGCCCGAGCAAATACCGTAGCGAATAGAAAAACTGTGTAGATGAGTAATAACGCATTATCATTTGGACGTGAGTAACCGTTGTCAATGTCGCGCAATAATAGTGGCCTGCGAGTAGCGCTGGACTTTTGCAACTGAAGCCAGTACAGTATGACGAAACTAACTAAACATTTCGTGCGTCCGATTCTGCTGCACGCGAAAAACACCTAATTCAACATGACCTTTACGAACCTTTTCAAAACGCTGTCTGTATTCGGCCTTCTCCAACTTGTCATTTTCCAGCTGGGAAATCTTCGCTGTCAGCTCCTGCAAAGCTTGGTTCTCCTTCTCGTTCCGCACCGCAAGGTTCTCCAGAAGCTCCAAAGTGTTTATCACTTTAGGAAGCAACGCTGTAACAGCGTCTGGTCCATACTTTTCGATAATAATTTCGCATTCCTTGCCTATATCCGATGCCAGATCGTATACATCGACGACGGTGACTTCGTCATCGAAATCCGGCATCTTGGCGGAGAAACGCCTGCGGTACGGCATTAAAAATCCTTGTTTTCACTTCACCACACTACACAAAATAAAGATTACAGAAAAATATCCACCTTTCGCAAGTGCGCCATTATTACTGAAAAAGTGAAATGTCAAAAACGTAACGTAATAGGGTTGTTCCATAAAAAGCTATGCTGTCAATAAATAGCACATAGCCGGTGAATGCATTAAGCAGCTATTGTTTTCAGCAATTTCAAATATATTTTGTTTTCTTATAAAACATTAAATGAGCTTTAAAAGTAAAGAAAGTTGGGTCAGTTTTTAATAACATTTTAATATAACATGAAAAGTAGCGCCATTATTTGGATGCCAATATACCTTCTGTGAATATTCACGGAAGGTGTATTACTATAAAAAAAACAACTTACATTTCATTGTGTGCAGTGCTGCGATTATACCGTTTGTCACATTTGGTCCAAGACATAATATTCAAAGTTTATTGATAGTTTCCACCTCGTATCACTTGTAAATTCACAAAATACTAAATTAAATATGTAGCTTCTAACCGTTTCGTGTCGCAAAAGATTTTAAACAAACAATATGGCCGAACAGCGACGACGTGTGACGTCATGAGCGAGCAGGTCTGTGATTGGTTTATTTGAGGATATACGGCAAACAAGCACGCGCTGAGAATTTCTGTATTGGATGTCGGTCAATTTTTGGTGGTAAGCCATACCAGCACGAAGAATAAAATTCTAACTGTTTATTTGTATAATTACACGAGTCATTCTTGATTTAGACTGTGTAGAATTTGATTCTTAAGCATACATACTACATTCAGAGTTCATTATCGCCTAAATTGGTCTGGGACCTTACTATGAGCTCTTATAGCAGGGCTTATATTGAACTGCCTTACTTTTTCGTACTAAGACCTCAATGGTTATTAAGAAAGCAGGCCTTAAGCAGTCCTGTTTAAGGTCTGCTTTTGAACTGAACGGTTTCTTATTTGCTGATGGTAAGCTCCCTGTTGGGCAAACAAGCCCTGAGGCGACAATATGGACTTGAGTCTGTGAGGAAAGAAAACCGTCTCGTAGGCTTTGTGCTTGATTACCGTTTTTGACATGTTGACGGCGGCACTGTAACGTTTTAGTGCGTTTGTAATATCTTCATATCTTTCAAGTCAAGATAGTCGCACTTGTTGGTATGTTATCCATCACAATTTTTACTGTAAATCACTGCTTCATTTGAAGGTGCGCTTCCCGCTCTCTCTTTATTTCCGGACACCATTGCGTGGGTTGTGTCGTGTTTCCATATTTTTATAAGTATTCTAAGTTAAATACAAGTTGTATATGCCATTTTTATATCCAAAATAAACCCTGCATTCATTCAGTCTCAAGCATACCAGTGAGCTTCACTACCTAATCTACAGTCCTACATCAATATACGTGCCACCCCACACTTATAACATTGCCATCAACACAACAATATGACAGAAACGGTGATCAAAATCCCATGACGATTATCTTTCCGCACAGACTTTACAGGCATTATTTCTTAATTTAAAAAAGAAAAATAGACAAAAGTGGTTACAAAATAGTTTATTAAAATCGCTATACTCAACTTCAGAACAATAAATGTACCTATAAAGACTGAACGTCTTGTGTTTTTAACGCTGATGAGACCAAATTATCGCACTCTGTCGCGAAGCTTTTCGGTGTCGTCTTTTATAATAAAAAAATTTTGAGTCGAGGAATAAAATAAAATAACGAATTAAATTAAAGAGATTTTAAGAAAAGCGCCTGGCCCAGCGATTGCGGAGGTTAAGCAAACGTTCGCAAGGGTCGGTCATGGGATGGGTGACCAAAAATTTATTATCTCAAGCTCTTCCGTGCCCCAGAAGGCACATTAAGCCGTTGGCCCGGCTGCATTTGCAGTCGTTTACACCCACCAATCCGCATTGGGCCCGCGTGGTGGGTTATGGCCCATCCTCCTTACCACCCATAAGGAAGGCCTGTGCCCCAGCAGTGGGGACATTAAAAATGGCTGATGGACAATGAAAATAAACTTTAATCCCTTGACTCAAAGTTTCTAACTGTGTAACGCCACAGCGAAAAGCTTAGCGACCGCGCATTAAAGTTGCTTCAGCATAAGGGATCGTCCTAATAGAACGCGACTACTTGATCATCGCAAGTTCGCGCAAATTTTAGCGATCAACAAATACTAATGTCGAATAGGTGCTCTAACTAGCATTCGCGCGATGCGGTCGCGCGACTAAAATGATTGAAATCTATTCGCGCGAACTAAGTTCGTACGAATCTGCGATCAAAAATATTGATATCTAATATGGGGCCTCAGTAACATTCGCTCGATATTCGCGTCGCGTTGTTGGTACGCGATTAAAAAAAATAATAAACTGATTTTTCATTGGTACAATACGCTTTTTGGATAATGATTTAAAAACCATAAATAATAATAATAAAAAAACTGCTTTTATTGTAACCAAAAGCAGTAACGTTATTCCTAACTACGTTTTTTGTTGGCAGCACTAGTAATATTGAATTGACAAACACGAAAAGTGGGATAAACATATACTGCCATCTCATTCTTTTGTTCGGATATATCATCAGCTGTTTACAAAATAATAATTAATCATGAATTTTAATTTTAATGCTTTGATCTAGAGAAGGCAATGTTTGATCAGATCGAAGAATGTTGTGATTTGCGATTTATGACTTCATCAGAGACGAAGTACTTAGCACATTAGAACAATCCACTCTCTCTACGATACAATGAGTTAATTTTAATAAACACGATTGGCCATCGATTGGCAAACTAAAACTTTGCAGCAAAAACTATCGCAGGTGTTTTTTATAGTTCATTCATCTCATAGTTCATACTTACAAATCCCGGACTGGCCAAAGTGACCAATTGGCCATAAAATAAGGAGACTGTGTCTTAATTTTAGCTTTTCGATAGGTACCTACCTACCTATTTTTGTTGATTTATTTTTAGCTCATGTTAAAGTAGGTATGTAGGTACCTAAGGTAGGTACCTACATACAATATTTATATAAAGAGGACTAAGGTATTTTTTCCTTACGTGGCTGGAGTTTAAGATTCCCGGATCCCGGAGAAACCACAGAACCTTTAATAGGTAGGTACCTAGGCCTACTATAATAATTTCCAGAGATTTGTAAGTTTAGCCTTGCCAAAAATGATTAAACCTATTGTTACTTACGTAGGTATGTACCAATTTCGTGATACAGAAAATATTGATGTCCAGATGAAGGTATTTATGATACGTACCTAGGTGTATTATGATAGCAGTTACTCATACAGTGATAGATAGATAGCAGACCGCTCGCTCCGCGCATCCCATTAAGTGGCTATCAGAGTTAACGCTGTCGAAGTGCGTGTTTGATAAGAAATGTCATACCTACACGAACATATTGTTGGTGTTTTCAAGAGCAGTGCAACGCTAACAGCGTGTTGTTAAAATATCGATCATAGGACTCGCCACGCGCGAAGCAACAGTTGGATGTTATCAACGGAGGGGAACGCGCGGCGGCTGTTTTCCCGCTCTTTCGTGATCGTGTTTTCTTTTTAAAATATTTTTTTTATTTGTAACGCAATGAATTTTCAAAGTAAAGCCAGCAAGTATGTGTGTCCGAATGATCGTCAGCTTTCCCTGCGAGCAAAGTGAGTAAAGTTAAAATTTTGTTGCAACGGCTGACTTTTGTTTACGTTATCAACTCTTTTTGTTGATAAGCTCTAAAAAAATTTAGAGCTTTGTATGAATTTCAATATTATAGGTAGGTACCTACATATGATATTTCTCAAGTATTTGTTTCTATGGATGCTGTATGTGTATGCTAAAGCTATAAGGTAACAATTTTCCGATGATTGTAAAAGTGCAACGCTAAAAGTTCCTAGATCTAACACAAATAAATAAGAGACAGACAAACATTAGAAACATCCGAAGGTTGGTAAAGTTCTTTACTCTCTAGTCTCTACTTACGATATAATGTAAGGAATACTTAATTAATTAATTAATGCCAAATGTAGAGTTTTAATTTGTACAAAAACCTTTGAAGTTCCGACTTCAGTTGGTTCCTACTCGGTGGAATTTGTATTTAACATTACAAGATTATTGGCTTATATTTCCTTATTTTATTTAAAATAATAACAAAATGTCTTTAATTTTCTGTTTTTAATAAACTTACCGTACCTACCTACCTACTGAACCCTATCATCCAGGCATTAAAATCAAAAAAATATACCTACTTACGAAAAGATGTTTTGGGAAAGGACGTTTAAGGCGCTGCTTAATCGAGTAGCAAGCCCCCGGGCGTTCATCCTGCCTGCGCTAGCAAATATTTTTCGAAATGCATGTCTCTTTACATTTTTTAGGCGCTAAAAAACCTGTTTATTTTGATTTTAATAGTGATCCATAACATTTACATTCTTTTTTTTAGGTAACTCTTTAATTCATCTTATGTCCAATTTGTAATTTGAAAAAAATATGCTAGTTACCGCTGAAAATTTCGAGTATTTCGCGACGAAAAAACTTTTTAGAAAATTTTTTTTTCACTGACTATGCTTTTCCTTGAAATTATTTATAGCTATTGTATCTCATTCAGGATTTCAGGATATGTCAAATACAATAATATTTTTTTCTAACTTTCAAAATGAGTGGATTCTTATAACTATGCGACAAAACTTTATATGTTTTCATTGACGCTACGTTTTGCAGGCCCTTAAATCAGATTAAAAAAAAAACTAATTAGGTACTTGGTCTCTCAGAACAGAACAAACAAACAGCTTTCAAAGGTTTCATTTTCTAGAAGTTACACCACCCACGCATTTTACGTTCAAAAATCTATTATTTTAAATGAAAAGCAATCAAGGTCACGATGTCGATATAAATAGATCTCAATTTTCTTCTATAATCACTTAAAAACGATTCCCCGCTACCTATAGGTACCGTAGGCACTTTTGCCTTGTATCATCAATGGTACATGACACTAAGTTTCGTTTGTTCTATTAATATTAATTCTTCTTATCGTATGAGGATTAGTGGCCGGCCACCTGCCACCTCTTGTGTTTGAGTTTATGAGGCCGCCTGATGACAACAGCTGGGACCGACGGCTTAACGTGCCCTCCGAAGCACGGAAGCGCTCAGTTGTAGCACAGTATTATAATTGTAGTGACACTTAACGGTCACCCATCCGACACCTGGTCGGACCGTGCGTTGCTTAACAACGTGATCGATTACGATCAGTCTATCAATTAATACAACTACTTCACCAAGTTCATAAGCCATAGGTACTCTGTACTTACTTCTAATTAAGTTCTAATTTCGTTTATTAAGTTAAAATTAACTAAATAAACGAACTAACAGTCTAACAACTAACCTAAGTTAGTTAGTGTGAAAGTAACTAAACTGCTTGCGAACTTCGGAGAGGCCGTTTATCTAATTGATCAAAGTTGTTGATTAGAGCAAGATTAAAGCCTACACAGAGAAGCGGTTGTATCTGTCGCCTTTTCCGTAAGTAAGTATAGCGTTTATTCAGATTTTAAGTAATTAGTAAGTTGAACTTATTAATTTCTTAAAAATCATAGCGAGAACCGATATTAAGTAGGTACTATTTATTAAGTAAGTAGTTGTATACGTAAAAGTGAGCTGATACTAACGTGCGAGGAACCGAGGTACCTACCTTTTTTAAAGGAAAATGCATTTACGCTCTTCCCCTTCAGCAGGTGAGCCAGAGGGGATATGTGGGACTCGCCAGGAGGGGACCGTAGGGTCCCTACTATAAAATTGAAAAAGAGCTGAAAGACATTGAAAGAAAAAATTATGTAGGCAAAATTTTACTAATTACTTACTTAATTACCTTTAAACTTGCAAAAAAGTTTATGACTGTGAAGTCGATTAGGTACTAAGTACATTGTGTGCTGTAGATCTCGCGTTTGTGACATTTTTGATCATGCAAAAAAACGCTTACAAAATTTCACGAGATTCGGTTGAGAAATGCGACTTGTAGAGGAGAAAACGGACAAAAATACGAAAGCATTTTTGCTGACAAGGAGACGCTTCGCGCTCGCTCGGTCAATAAAAGCTAGCAAAAATATGAACAAAAAAACTACTAGCCAGTACCCTTAGCACGAACAGCTATCGACAAAAAAAACGCGCGTAAAATTACTCGATAGACAATTCTCTATGGAAAATTTCATTTCGCTTATCGGCGATAGATGGCGCTGTACAAATTTCCAATACAAAATTTATCTATCGAATGATTTTACGCGCGTTATTTTTTTCGATAGCTGTTCGTACAGGGTACAAGGGTACAGATTGTTCTGTAAAAAAATTATGGGACTAACCACACTTGAACTTGAACTATGTTCTTTTAGTTAAAAAAATAATTATTAAAATCGCTGATTAACTGGCGAAGTTATCGTACATAAAAAAATACCCACGAGTTGCATTATATACCTCCTCCTTTTTTGAAGTCGGTTAAAACTATATCTAGTTTATTTTTATTTATATGACAAAACATTAGACGTTCACGTTGATAAGGTAAACATAGAGTGTGGGTGAAACATCTTCACACAATAATACTTACCAAAGTCACAGAATACATGCCAAAGTTAGGAACTTACCTGAATGGTTTCTAAGCTATAGGTGTCCATCTTGGGAACACAAACAGCCTCAATTCTGACAGGTACTTATACAAGGTGTTTGGTAAAAGCCTTATAAAGCCGAATATGGTAGATAGGGACCATCAAACTGAACAACTTTGACTATTGGACCAACTCTGAAATCGCAAAAAAAAATCAGCTGTTTCATACAAAAATTAATAACGAAAATATCAAAATGTATGAAACAGCTGATTTTTTTGGCGATTTCAGAGTTGATCCCATAGTAAAAGTTGTTCAGTTTGATGGTTCCTAGTCCCTATCTACCATAGTCGACTTTATAAGGCTTTTACCAAACACCTTGTATAGGTAGGTACCTACACTACACTCCCACAGAGTTGAGCCTAATAATAGACTCGAGGGCTTTATTATTAGAGCAAATTAATATTATGATAATGTAAGTACCGATTTTTATAATGTGACCATAGATAAATATTATATTTTGACTTTAGCTTGGTTGGTATATTTATGAAAGAAAGAAAATAGTTTTATTTTTCCCAGATCAATGAAAGAATAAAACATAAAACTTTAAAGTCAAAATCGAAAAAAAACATTAATTTAAAAATAAAAATAAAAGCAAGGCACAATTTGGGGACTAAATAAGGACCCTGCCTCAGCGAGGTCTGCGACTACTGTTATATTTTTTGATCCATTTCATGAAAATTTTATTCGTTCGTAACACGGTACAAATTAATCATAAATAACTAAGGTAACAAGTTCAGAATTTTATCAAAAATCAAGTTACTTACTTATTATATTACCATAGAATAATAACACCTATAGAACGATAGTTCTCTACAAAGCTCACTGTCAAAAGTGAGGCAACTAAAACAGCCAAAATGGCTCCGTTTTTAGTTTTTTATTCTCCATTATTACCTAATCATACCGAATAAGTACATACAAAACAGTTTCAATTTTCCTACATCTAGGAAATAAGTTACTATATTATTGGATTTTAGTTACGATTAGGTAACGTTTGAAGGATTATAAATCTGAAAACTAAGCCATTTTGGCTTGTATTAGTTGCCTCACTTTGCATACGAGGACACGGCATCTAGGTGTTATTATTCTAAGCTTATTATAATAAAATTTAAATTAAAAACATTGCATATATTTTCCCTATTTCGAACCATTATGAGAGGAAGAAGTAGAACCTTGACATTAGGGAAAATGCAACAACGACCATAGACAACGTAGTGGGTGTAGTTACGTAACATTTTAGTGAAGTCTGCATTTTTGTTAGATAAGTAGGTACTATTACCTATCATGAATTCCTGAACTACCTATCTGAAAGTTTAACAAAAATTGGACGTAATTTTACTTGTATTTATTGAATAAACTAACAGTTTTGACTTTCGGCTACATTATGCTACCGAGTAATTCTATGTGAAAGTTAACCATAATGTTACAAATAATATCTGTAAAAGGTTAAATTGTGAAAATAAATAGATAGGTAGGTAGGTACTTAATGAATTGCTGGAAAGAATTTTGTTTTCTATGATCCTCTTTTGTTCTGAAATTATTTGCCCGAACTCGGTGCTAGGAGATTTTCTCACTGCAATACAACGTATTTCTTTGTTGACAATGAAATTTCATCGAGAATAAAATTAAACTTAGTGGGTACCGCTCATTTCACCATCGGACATTTTAAATAACCCCACTGTTGGGCACAGACTTCCTCATGAGTAAGAAAGGAAGATAGGCCATAACTCACAACACGGGCCCAATCCGCATTGGTTGGTATTAACGATTGGAAATGCAGCCGGGACCAACGGCTTAACGCCCAACGTTTTTCCCCAGGGTAACATAAATTAATGTGATGTGGAACGGTTGGGTTTCTTTGAAAATATAGAACTAAAAGTTTGACCACAGATACTCGTAATTAACACTATGTATACATGAGAATTTAATATGCTACAAAGAAGCAAAGTAAGTACTAAATCCATGGAAACATGAACTGAAACCTACTTATGTAACGATACTAATTATAATCTGAAGTGTCAAATAACTATTCAACATTTAATACAATAAAAACTAGTAAAAAAAACAAATGAGATTTAACAATATTCTGCGGTTGGCCACCTTAGAATAATAACACCTACAGGCAACTAATACTAAGCCCGAATGGCTTTTCAGATTTATATCCGCTTTTTTTACCGACTTCAAAAGGAGGGAGGTACTCAATTCGACCCGTTTTTTTTTGTTTTTTGTATGTACACCGATTACTCAAAGACAGCTAGACCGATTGAAATGATTCAAACGTAAAAAATGGTCCATTTAGTTAGGGACTAACGTCGTTAACTCGGACTAACGTTGGGACTTGAGTCCCATTTTTTTAAATTTGGAAATCGGCTCAGTACTTTTCAAGTAATCTTGAAAAAAGCACAAAAATAGTATGATTTTGTGTGAATTACTTAACTTTAATTATTACGCTCTAAAAGAAACCAATTATTGAATGGATGTAAAACTAAATTAAACAAACGGTTGGTAAAAGCTCTATGGTAGAGCAAAAAGCTTTTGAAGAATTTTATCGTGATAAAAAGTGTTTTTCTTGGAAATGATTTTCGCGAAAGCTTTTTAAGTTAAGTATTAATTAATTCAAAATGGCAAGCAGCTGTATTGTGTGGCCAACTTAGAATAATAACACCTCGAACGATAGTTCTCTAAAAAGATAGCTCTACAAAGCGCACTGGCAAAAGTGAGGCAAGTAAAACAGCCAAAAAAACCTACCTCTAAAAAGCAAGATATTTTCTTAAAAACACGTCTCTTTAAGTGGGTCTGGAGTACAAATTCCTTTTTTTAATTATTATTATTCTTAAAGCCCCACCCGACTTCATAAGACGTGTTTTTATTATTACGAATATTATTTATTGCTTTTTAGAGGTAAGTTTTTTGAAGTCGGTTTTTTGTTTTTTTTTTATTTATTTTTAGTGTATTAGGTACCTTTTGTATTAGGTAGTGTAGTAGGTGGTAGAGAAATCGGCTCAGCCAAACGTGAGATAAGCGCGAAGAAACATACATACATACGGGTCAAACTGAGATCCTCCTTTTTTTAAGTCGGTTGAAGAACTACACTTAAGATATATCCCTCTTCCAACAAAAAAATATTTATCTTATTCAGTTCATAAACAAAGAAGTAATACGACCATATCATCTAAGTAAAAATTATAGGACCTAGTTAGGTCTTTAGTTAGATTTAACTTTAGTTAAAGTTAAATCTAAATAGTAAGTTAACGACATCAAACGAAACCTTTTTAGATAAATGGATAAAACAATTGAATAGAAGTAAATTGATACCCTTCCATTTTTGTTTACAAACAAATAATTATATTAAAGTTAAATTACGAAATTAATATCTTTGACCCGTTTTAGTGAGAGCCCAGCCAGGGGCCGTTTTCAATTATTGCTTTCTAAAAGACTATACAGTTAATCTGTTTAAATCCACCCCTTTTTAAAGATAGTCGTCGAAATATTTTTGTAGAAATACTTACATACTTACTTACATTGAGGAGCTCGGTGGCGCAGTGGTTTAGCGCCTGGCCTAGCGATTGCGGAAGTTAAGCAACGTTCGCAAGGGTCGGTCATGGGATGGGTGACCAAAAATTTATTATCTCGAGCTCCTCCGTGCTTCGGAAGGCACGTTAAGCCGTTGGTCCCGGCTGCATTTGCAGTCGTTAACTCCCACAAATCCGCATTGGGCCCGTGTGGTGGGTTATGGCCCATACTCCTTACCACCCATAAGGAAGGCCTGTGCCCCAGCAGTGGGGACATCAAAAATGGCTGATGGCCAAACTAACATAGGTACGTTACCTAACGCAAAGAAATAGTTTTCGAGAAAGCGCCTTCGGCACAGAATACTCTAACGCCCTTCGGGCACTGCGCACACTGAATCTACTTGAAAAAATTATCGGTAATTTGTGTGAATTTACAAGATCGGCCTTATATGTTATAAACAAAATAATTAAATATTATGTGGTGTTCCGCAGGGAAAACATCCTGTAATAGTAATTGTAGGTATGTGTGAAATAAAAAACAAAAAAAAAGTTTACACTTTATATTTTGATTAGGTTGTAGTATTATGTTCTGTGATGATGTGATTATGATTATGTAGGTGCTACCTATGTGTAAGTATAATTATTTCATAAACATAACCCAAAAACTTGTCACTAGTTTCAGTTGGATGCATTGTGGACCCATATTATAATTTTGACAATATTGGGCATTGCAATTTTATTCATGACTGATTTTCATTTCAAGTCTTGTTTCTTTCTCTTTTTGTAGTCGACTCTCGTATAAGTCCGTCTTTATATTTCCATTAATGTGAGGAAAAGTCGAGAAAATGGTGTGCAGTCAACTCTAATACATTTCATTTCATATGTTTATAAAGCAGCTTGCCTTTGACCTACATTCTGTGGCTAGAATATTAATACAAGAATTTAGCTTTTAGAGATGACGTGACTATGACGTCACGCACGCTACCGAAATGACCCGTCTTGTCTCAGCCACTGCTAAAGTTGTTGATTTATTAAAACACTTGATTCCACCCTCAGAATAGTCTACTTGGAAGTCTTCTCTCGTGGAAATTTCGATCATTCCTTTTTAGCGAATCCCTACGTCATAAAACCGTAAGCCAAGTTTTAGCTACTAAGATGGGCACCTGTACCTGTAGCCCTTTTGATCTATCTCACATCGATAAATACTGAGAAACACTTTCTACTGCTTTGTTTAGATCTGATAAAAGGAGAGGACTCTAATGGACATCATGCAGAAACTTTATCACCTTGAATTTTTAGATTTTAGCATTTACAATGCTATTTTTATATATTAAGTTACTTAATATAACTGAAAAAATATTAGAAAAAATCGACTCACCCGTAGCAGCTCAGACGGGTGAGTCGATTTTTTCTAATATTTTTTCAGTTATACTTTATCACCTTATTTTGACTTTAAGTATTTTTCTACTGCTATGACTAGGCTTTGGAGCGTGTTAGCGACGCGGCTCCAGGGCCGTTAATTTTGGCTTAAAAATATAAATGTTTAAAAAGTTAGTGGTCAGAGAGTAGTTTTTTGGGTTTAGGTACTCACTGTTTATTGTGAATGTCAAATATACGTGCGACTAAAATATCTAATTCCAGTTTTTAATTTATTATTTTGCTCCGTCGCCTTCCTTCATTTTGGAAACCTACCTATAACTTTTTATGTTTAATTTCTCAAAAAAAACCTCAAATCGGTAATATCAAATAGAAACTTTCATAAGTGTGCTCGGGATCTGAATTAAAAACTCAACCAATGTGCATTAAACAAATTTAATCAAAATAGTTAATTTACATAAAACAAAACGATATCGAATGGAATCTCTATTATCTATTTACGAATTCAACAAACGAACACACCAAAATACTTTCAAAAAAGGAAAACGTATAGCGGGAAAACTCGTTTTTTTTTCTAAAAATACAACAAGGCTATAGTAATAAGGATTATTCAGCCGGCCTTGCCAACAGAGTACGTCCACACCGTTTATCTCCCCACGACTCATCCGCTTCCTACATAGATTAAGTATACCTATACCAATGCATAGTTTCTATTACAAGTCTTTTGTTTTCTCTTTGTTTACGTTTAGATCAATATGTGTGTGCACCCGCAAGCATTCATAAAAGTACTTTCCTGATAACATCGATAATGATACTAGTATCACCGGTAACTTTATATCCGGTGCATTTTCCGCACATTTACCGCTACAAACTCACGTAAAATGTAAAAATCTTAAATACAAGTAAAACATTGAAAATAAAAGAATTCCGAAAACAGTCACGCACGGTTAGGATAAACTGTGCTTTCTTTCGTAGTTATATTAATTTTAATTTTCTTTATTTAGACACATAACAGAATACAGTCATGAAAGCAAATGATTACAATAGTACAATGTCCAAGTACTAGACTGAACTCCAACAACATGCATCCTTTCATAAACAATGTTTTCTGTGAGTGAAAAAGAAACATAGGTACCTAGATACTTAAAATACTTAGGTACTCAGTTAACTAAACTCTAATTTAGTACTTAATAATTATAAATCGTTATTGTATCGTATCATGTAACAAAAATATAGTAGGATCTATAATAGGATAGAAATAGTAGATTGTTATACAAGACGCTAAAATTACCCATTGCATACGAGGTAGTTTTATTACCGAGCTTTAGCGAGGGAATAAATAGAAACCGAGTTACAATGGGTTTTAGCGTCGTGTGTTACACTATACTTTTCACTACGATTGCGAGAAAATAAAATACAATATTAAATAGTTAATACCTAGATACTTCCATAAACGAATCCACTCGTTTTCTATCCTCCACTTCATAAACTTTTTGTACAATATTTAAATAAATGATTTGTGCTTGACGGCAAAAGATTAAAATTATTTATTTCCTATTACAGTCACAAAATTCAATCAGTTTGTAATTATAGAAAAATTCTAAAGATTTCGCGCCATGGTACCTTTTTTAATTTCTGCTGTAGCAGCTAAGCAACACAAACACGCATTCTACGATTCACTCTGTACACAGAGTATAAATAAGTCTATGATTTCACCGAAGAGATGCTTTTAGTTCCATTTTCAAAAATAAGAATGAGAAACTGGGGGCCTATTACGAAACTTGGTCACGATAGTCGTCCGCAGTTCGTCGGTTGTAGTTATTACAAATATTTTCAAGTAGCTATCGTAGTCCATAGTCTATTGAACGAATAATGACGGATCCACTAAAGAGAAACTGTCAAATTTACGCAATCACTTTGCAATATCGCATACGCAAGTGCTTTGTAATAGGAATCAATCAGAACGAAGCACGGACGCAGCTGCGTGTATCGTATTAAACTTTTCGTAATAGACCCCCAGTATTAAGTCGAGCGAGTTTTTATTCGTGATTATGAATAAAGACTTTTTCGTTTTAGTAGGCTCATTGGTAATAGACAAACATTAAAAAAGAAAAAACTTTATCCCCTAGGGCTTCTTATGCTATTTTATCTCGACTCTTGTACGTTACAATGACACACTTTTTGAGCAAGAGGAGTGAAAAAGATATTGTAGAGTCTTTCAAGCGTCTTACCCACAAAATAGAATATAGAGATGCAACCTACTTACATCTACTCGTGTAATACTTACATGTTTCCCTGCGAGATAGAGCATTGCGAGAGGAAGCCGTGTTGCTCTAAGGTTATTCCTATTAGACATTAGGAGATCAGCAGGACAACTAAAGTCACCGACATCGCTCGAAGGATGACTTAGCTCATGGGTCTGCAAACTACTTAAGGGCCAGACTAACTCCTCCATGAAGTCCCAAGTGCCAGGATCTAGCTAGCTCCGTCTAACATACCTACTGTAAATTAAAGTATTGTTGGTAAGATCCGGCCTGCTTTCGCGGGCCAGATTGTTGGTGCTCGCGGGCCGAAGCTGGCCGTAGTTTGGAGACCCCTGGCTTAGCTGAATGGCAGTGGGCGAGAAATGGCGATCACGCACCGAACGACGCTCCTCGGTTAGGGTGGACAGACAGTGAGGTAGTGTAAGCACAGAATACATAATAGTACAAGTAAGTTGGAGATCTTTGGAGTCTCTACCCAGCATTGTGTGTCGTGCAGCTATGATGATGATTAGGAAAAACAAAATAAATCACCCATAAGACGCAAGTATTTAAAGTTATACTGTGGTCATACGAAGCCGATAATTAGCTTTATTTATTTTTATTACCTTAAGTTTTTCTTTTTTAACACGTTAATCACCATTCGTGGATCTATATTCTAGTTAGAGTTACAAATAACACATAACGAGGCCGAAGTGGGCTAAAATAAGTTACTAGAGTTTCTCGAAAACTTGTTTTGGGATCTTTTGGCAGTAATATGATTATTTTTTTTACTTATATCTTTCAAATGGCAATGTAGACCAGAGAAAATGGTTTATCTTAAAAGTCGCTTCCGCCAATCGTCCACGTGAAATTCCACTTCGCGTGAAATTTAAAAAAAAACTATCTTAGCGTATGACTACGTCATAATAATTATCATACGACCCCTCCAGAGCTTTAGGTCAGGGACTCAGGACAAATTGTTTATAAGGTAGATAGAGAGAGATACATATCGATTTTCTTATATATTTTATCAAAACTACCCCTTTTCAACACACGTTATTCATTATAACATATACATTATACCTACAAACCAAAACTATAACACAGAATAATTAATAGTACAAGTCTTATGAGCACAAAATAGACTCTCTATATTGTGTTATGTTATGACTTATGAGGGACTACGTTTTTGAAAACGTTACGTTACCTTTTATAAATATAACGTGTATCAAAAAGGGGGTAAATATCAACCCGAAAGGTGAATCAATGTACTCGTGAAACTGCATGAACACCTTCCAACAGAAAAAAAAATTGAACTCTCCATACAAAATGTTGGCGGCAAATTCATATTTTCTATGGAGAGTCCAACATTTTTGGTTGATGATTTTAAGGTTGATACCCCCTTTCTGTTACACGTTGTAAGTAGATATAGTAGCTATCGGGTATCTGGTCGTTAGCGAACCCTCACCGGTAAAACTATCCTATGCTATTCGTCAACGAGACAATCCTATAGAGTTTCAAACATGTCATGTCATTAGCTGGCAAGAAAAATTGGATCACATTTTTTGACAAACTTTTTTTGCGTTGTGTAGGTGGATTGTTAAAGATTTTGGACGTTAAGGTATTATTTATTCAAGAAAAAGTTTAAAATATTTATACTTAGGTACAATGTTGTATCTGTCGTCCTCATAAAGTTTTAATTAGGTATAGACTTGTGTTAGAGATAAAGTTTTACAGCTTTAGAACTACAAGAAAAACAAAATATTAATTAAGTACAAGAAACGTTTAATTATAATCATCTAAATAGGATTCTTTTAAACATGTTTCTGATATTGTTTTTTTATTTTTGGCATTCACAATGCTATTTTTATATTATGGTAATAAATATAATAGAAATCCCGTCTGAGCTGCTATGGGTGAGTCGATTTTTTCTAGTATTTTTTATATTATTATTTATTACTTACCTTAATGTTTCTAATACCTAAGTGGCATCTTTAACTAAGTAAATAGATAATTCGTGTATTGCTGCTTTACACACAATGAATTTATACATCACAAGTCACATAATGTCACATGTATATTAATATGTGTGTGCAGCAGCAATAGGCCAAGGCGCAACGTGATTTTTGTTAGAAACAAAAACCGGCCAAGTGCGTGTCGATCCACGCGCCGTAGGGTTCCGTAGTTACCTTATATACCATACCATATTTAATACCACTATCATTTTTCGTCTGTTAAAATAACTTTGTTTTTCACAGTTTTGGTATGAATGACAAAGTTATATTTGCTGTTTTGGAAAATATGATATAAAGATCTCAAAAAATAATTACTATATCTTTTAGATTTTTCACTCACCTATTTCAAAAGTTAGAGGGGGGGGACACACATTTTACCACTTTGGCAGTGTTTATCTTTTAAACGGTTGACTTTGAGAAAAAATTGTCTTAGGAACCTCAATGTCATTTTTGAAGACCTATATAGACACTAGACACCCCGCACGTATTGGTATGAAGAAACAAATTTTTTTTTCAGTTTCAGTTCCATGTATGGGTAGCCCCCCCTTAATCTTTTTTTTTGTGTTAAAATCGGTTAACGGTTAACAGAATACATCTACCTACTAAGTTTCAACGGTGTAATCCTAATACTTTCGGAATAAAATGGCTGTGACATACGGACGGACGGACAGACAGACAGACAGACAGACATGACGAATCTATATAAGGGTTCCGTTTTTTGCTATTTTGGCTACGTGACCCTAAAAACGCTGAATTTCAGCCATCACACACAATAAGTAGATATAAAAATATTTTTGACTAGCAATCCGCCCTCGCTTCGCTTCGGTTCCTTTCTTTACGCTCCAAAAGTCTGTACCCGACCCCGTTCGAGTCCCGTCATCATCGGTATGAGAAACGCGCTTGAATTTATTTTCGCGCGGGTAAACTTTTTGCGATAACTCCTAATACCTTAGATCAACACGGCTTCCCATAGAAGGGCGGAGCCATACGAAGCGTTCCCCTCTGCTACAAGCCCAAATGGTCATACGCGTTAATAAAACCAGTTGCGCCCGGATTTCTTTCTAGACCGAGTCCAGTCGCGCATGTGAACGCTGCAGTGTTTAAAATACCCTCAGTGTTTTAACTTTTAATTTTCGCTTTTTAACCGACTTCATCAAAAGGAGGAGGTTCTCAATTCGATTGTATGTTTTTTTTTTTATTTTTTTTTTATCGTTGTTCGCGCGTATCTTCGACATTTATGGACCGATTTAGATAATTCTTTTTTTGTTCGATTGAGTTTTCTTGCGAGATGGTCCCATTTAATTTTTTTTCAAATCGGTTCAGTAGTTTACAAGTAATCCTGAAAATACTATGAAATTAAATCAACTAACTTGACAATTTTGTTATTTATGAACCGAATTAGATGATTTTTTTTGTTGGGGAAGGGATACCTTTGTGTAGTCTTTTTAACCGACTTCAAAAAAAGGAGGTATTGTATGTATGTTTCTCCGCGATTATCTCACGTTTGGCTAGGCCGATTTTTCTACCTAAATAATATACTTACCTACACTACCTAATACAGAAGGTACTTACACTAAAAATAAAAAAATAAAAAAATTATTTAAAAAGCAAAAAACCGACTTCAAAAAAATAGAAAATTTTAATAGACGTGTTTTATTATAACAATGATAATGCGTATCTAATGATTTGAATATTATTTCTTGCTTTTTAGAGGCAGGTTTTTTGAAGTCGGTTTTTTGTTTTTTAAATATTTTTTTAATAAAACAGTAATTATTCTGTGATGAAAAGATTCTTCGTTTCCATACAAACGTTTGCATTTGCTACATCTCTTCTCTACTTATTGATTTGAACCTGATAGCATAGCGTAATCCGTAGATAAATAACTGCATAATTCAGTGTTTACTTGTTGTTTAGTTATTATCACGTTTTAGTATTAATCGGCGGCTTATCTTACTCGTTATAACTTCTTTTACAACTAAACTCATTCTAATAATACTGTCGCGTATTTTATTTTAGCAGAGAATAAAATGCCAAAATACATGTCTTTGAATAAATTTTAATGTATGAAACTTTATTTCAACATCAATTAATGAAATAATTTAGTTAAAATATGATTCTTCTTTGCCTATTAAAATAGAAGGATGGGAAACCTCGCCTTGAGCTGTTGCTTCTCTATTCTCGCTGGGCCGCTGCTTTGAAGGACTAAAGTCTAAATATAAACTAGAACACGTGTAAGCCAATCCTATTGCGTTACTATTACTACCACCATGGTCAACGCAACATGTCGCACAGATTCTAACAATCACGATAACCTACATCAAAATATTATGTATTTTTCAAAACTTTGCTGTAAGTATTTAGGAAATTCATTGCCTTCCCTTCTCGCGTCTGAAAAAAAAATGTTACTTGAACGTACTGCATTAAAAATTCTAAAAGCCAATCTAATGTATCTATATAGGTCTTATTAGATAGATAAAAAAATTACTCAAATGAGTTTAAATTAAAGATCAAAACATCTTTTCAAGTCTAAAGTTTTAGACGTCGAATTCACATAATCTTGAATGTCTGTTACATGTTACGAATCGCTGATGTCTGTTACGAATCGCTGATGTCTGTTACACTGATTTGTCAGAGCAACTTCTTGACAAACTTGAGAGACTACAGAATGTCTGTATCAGGTTCATTTTTAATCTTCGCAAATTTGACCACGTGTCTCACTTCCGTTCTAAATTGAACTGGCTCCCTATTCGCCGGCGCAGGGACTTACACACTCTTACGCTCCTTTACTCCATACTTTTCCTTCCAACCTCACCACCTTATCTCAAAGCCTGTTTCTCCTATCTCTCTTCCTCTTCGCAGTGTAAACTACGATCTTCTTCAAATCTTACCCTTGAAATTCCTCAACACTCCACCGATTTCTTCTCCTATTCCTTTACTGTCCATGCTGTCCGCTTATGGAACTCCCTACCCGAGGATATCAGGAAAGCTCAGACTCTTAGTTCTTTCCGAGATAGAGTTAGAAGTTATTTCCTTTCCTCTTATTCTGACTGACTATTAATATATATTTTTATTTTTTATTTTTATTTATCTTTAGATATATTTATTCTCAGACGCACTATTCCTTCCGTAATTGCACCCTAGTCCCCTTATAGGACCCCTATCTTTATTTATTTTTCACCCAAGGGTTGCCTGGAAGAGATTGCTGCTTAGCAATAAGGCCGCCTCTTGTATGCTTTTTTCTCTGTAACTGTCCTTCTTTCTGTAATTCTTTTTGTGTGTGCAATAAAGTGTAATTTATTTATTTATTTATTTAATCTTGATAAATGACGTCACGTCATAAATTGAAAATAAAATGTCTCGACTTTTTTATAATTGAAGTAAGTACCCTGGTAGCTTTAATAGCACCACTCCAATAAACGACACACACATCCAATTTTCTACTCGAATGCACTGCAAGAGGCGCACAGATTTTATTATGCACTTAATGGACGAGAAGTTATACCTCGACACGTTTCAAAGGACGAAACAGTCGAAACAACAAAGAATACCATACCTACCTACGTCTACGGAGAATTTTAAGAAGGTTTCATTTTACATAGGTATTAAGTTGATATTATATATACTTAACAAAAATTATCCCAGATGTTATAAATTTTATGTACAAACTAGCGGACAACAGTTTTTCCATCCCTCGAGTATAGTTTTTTTTTCTAATCGAAAGGACTATAGACCCTATTAGCGTTAGTACTATTATATATTCTGTGCCTATAGACTATAGACCTTGAGACTGTCTTTATGCCCTACGCAATAAAAGCTGTTTTCGCAGTTCAACTGTTGAACTGTTCTTATGTATATCGTAATTTTCTCCGGTCAATTTCCTCAAAGTCAAGGACAGCCGAAGTATTTCGCCAATGGGAGTCCTTGTAATCAGGCGTCAGGCGTATAGCAACAACAGTTCTGATTACATTATTGTGTCCAGCCCGTATGGGGCGGCACCCCGTTGTCCGAAGGGTTTGTTGACACTGAAATAAAGTACTAAGGGACTTTGTTAAAGCGAGCGCTCTGGACACGTGAGAGAGGCGCTGTGTGTGTGAGAGAAAATAATATGACGCACAATAAAACAAAATAGAGCAAGCTTCGGGCATGAGTTTCATACATTTTACATCACAGTGCTTCTTACACGCGTCAGCAGAGGCTTTTCTATCAAATAATGCTCCGACATGCTGATTTTAGTAGAAAACTCACGCGCTAGATGTTTGACGATTGACACTACACCTTGCGAGATTTCTATACAAAGTTGTCACTTTACACAATTTTAAAGGGTTCTCTGGTTGGATTCCTGTCCTCCTGATATTGTACCTATTTTGGTTGGTGGAAGGTCTTTTCACCTTCGGCACTGACTCATTGTGAATAAAAAAGTACTTAAGTCTTTCTTCAATTGCTTTAGGCTTCGAACAGGCTGGTGTGCAGCACGCAGCGAGCCGCCCTTGACGCCGAGCGAGCGGGAGGCCATCGCAGCGGTGGTGCAGCGAGCCGAGAAGCTGGAGGAAGTCGAGGCTAAGCGGATAGGTCGGCTGGTCGCCAGGCTTGAAGGTGAGCACTTAAGACATGACCGACTCATGGTCACACCAAATTGCCTAATCGGGTTGATATGGTCATCAGTCATCAGTCTTCGCACCAGCTGATGTGCAGCTCGCAGCGAATCGCCCTTGACACCAAGTGAGCCTAGAACCATCGCAGCGGAGTTGTAGCGAAAACTCAACGAAGTCAAAGCTAAGGTATAGGTCGGCTGGTCGCCAGACCGCCTAAGCTACCATAAAATGATTAAAGCGGATAGGATTATGTACATTACGATAGTAATATGACTTTGCTTAATTAAAGAATATGCTGATTAGTATATCTGGTAAAAAACTAAAATGTAGGTGCTTTTCGTGGGTACTTTCTTCTACTACAACAGGCATAAGAATATAATAGAATAGAAATCATTTATTAATAGGTAAATTGTTCGCATCATGAGAAAATTCCTTATTTTAAAGATATTCAATATTCTCTTCAAAAAATAATATTTTTCATTACAAATTAACCATGCCTATTTTTAACATTCGTCTTTTTCGTGGCAAAAAATTATTAACATAAAAATGAAATTGGGTTCTTTTGAATATTTAACCTGTAGGAATTAGCAATTCATAAATTTCGGATGAAATAAAGGAAAAGAAGCAATCTAAGTAGAGTTTTTCTTACTTTTTTAGTATCTCTCCGTTAATTTTTGGCGTTATCAATATGTCAGTGCAATATCAGATTTTTAATAAAGTTCTTTTGTAGCCATAGATAAGTAAAAAATGAAAACAAAATTGGCTTTTAAAGTGGGCCTAAGCCAACGAGAGCCATAAAAAAGATGTTTACTAAAACCCCTCTCTTTTACCGCCTCAAATATTGGCCATCGGATTGGAGTTTCAAAGCACTTTAATACATTACTACTACAAAGCTATTTAATATCCAGAAATGTATCTTTTTATTCTTTGTGAGAAGAATCGTGGAAAATTTTGCGTCGTATGAAAAAATTTCCTTAGATGGAATTGAAACTGGTCAACATCACATTTATGAGTAATTTCAGAATGATTAATGGGCAGGGAATCAATTAGGTATTTATTATTTAAAAATGAATTACATTCCGATGTATTTATCGAACAGGCGGCCTCTGGATACTTTAGCATGCAGCACCAATAACTGCGCTCTTAATAGTACCTATTCTTACTATTTATTAAACAAGCCTATTTTTGGTCTGTCAAAGTTTAGCTACCTACTTCTAAAGTCGACTATAGATACTAACGCATTCACAAAGGGTTAAGCGGAGCTTTGAGTAGCATTAATTACGTGACTTAAGCCTCATCTGATATATCTTTGAAGGAATGTCAATCAGTTATTTGATTTAATAAAAACAACTGGCCAAGTGCATGTCGGGCCACGCGCAATATAATATCCTTATTTATACAATTATTCTTATACCATATGGTAAGAAGACTAAGAAGTGGCTGTAGGGAATACAATACTTATTCCACCATAAACATTTTCATATAAAATGTTGCCAATACTGCCATAGATGGCTCGCATCGCGCTTACAAAAAGTTATTCCGAGCTCATCAAGCTTCTAAGTCTACGTGCATTGTGATGAAAAATTTCGATTATGAGTAGGTACGGTTATGATGTCCAAGTAAGTACGTATTCAAAAGGAGCAGATAGATTTTGGCCGCATAGGCGGCATAGGTTATCTTATATAGTATATGAAAAATGGGACGAGTTAGCCAACGAATCAAAATATCTGAAGTATATATATGGACAATAACATTAACAGGTATGCGTCGCTCGGCGCAAGGGCCGGCTCCACGCACGTGTCTGGTGTGCGGTGAAACAGCACGCTTGCTAGCTCCTCTAAGGACCTGCGCCATCTGCCGCCATTCCGCCTGTACCAAATGCGTCATCGACACTCCGCCACACAGGTCAGTCCCTTTACCTAAGTTTGGGACTTTCACTATCTTGGTGTGTGGTGAGACGGCAGGTCTACAAGCTGAACTCAGGATCTGTGCTATATGCCGCCAATGCGCCTTCTTCAAGTGCGTCATTGACACTCCGCCACACAGGTCAGTCCCTTTACTTCAGTTTGGGACCTTCACTATCTTGGTGTGTGTTGAGACGGCAGGTCTACCAGCTGCACTCAAGATCTGTGCTATAAGCCGTCAATGCGACTGCTCCAAGTGCGTCATCCTTACACCACCTCACACTTCGCTATATTGGTGTGTGGTGAGATGGCAGATCTACCAGGGTGAATCTTCAGGCATTTTGAACGCCGTCATTCTTCTCAGCCTACATTTACATAATTTTGTAAGAAAATTATGTCCTCGTATCCAGTAACGAGTATAGGTTCCAGACGAGTAGTGTTTAGCAGCAAAAATTTTATTATTTTCCCAACCTACTATGACAAATTTATGTTGAGGAGAATGGCTGTGTTCAAAACACCTGGAGATTCCCCCACCAGCTGCATTCAAGATCTGTGCTATATGCCGCCATTCCGCTGTTGCTGTTACTTCGTATGACGCAAGTATGTCAAGGATACCCCGCCTAAGGTCAGTGAATCCTCTTTCAATATCTTACTATCCTACTTATCAGTTATCCTGATGTGCGGTGAAACAGCTTGCTATTCCAATCAGGGCCCAAGTCTGATATTGTTGAAGTCATTTGTAATGCTTTTTGACACATAGGTATACACAGTTCTTGTTTCTTAAACCCAAAACGGAACCACAGTCTTTTTGTGGCGCTACTTTGCATAATGCAAGTGTCATCGACACTTCAACACATATGCTTGGAGCGTCTTTGTAAAAATGAAATACAATATTTATCGGAATCTGTGAAACTCGACCCCTAATAACTAAGATAAGACTTGTTAGTTAGGTACAACTTATGTTACAATATGAACGCTTAGATTTATAGTGACTATTAGTAGTAAATTTCGCAGCTTCCAATGAAATTCATCGTATTACAATTTTATAATTTCGCTTTGAAAAAGATATCAGAACATGATGCTTCAGCTATTTACAGGGAACCGATATTGAAATGGAACGTTGTCGTTGTCTAACAAGGACATCAAAGATACTTATTTGATTTTAGGGGAATTTGAGTACTCGATGCTTCCATTCGATATCAAAAGAACAATGTACCTAGGTGACAGTGAAAGTAAAGGCACCTGGAATATGTTGTAGTGACTATCTGTTGTTGTTTGTTAACTTTCTCTTTTTAACGCTTCCGTGGGTGCTATAAACTATTATCTGTTTGGGTGCATATTACTCTGTGTTTTTTCTTATTTGTTGAAAATGTATATATTTATTTATATACTCTTTATTGCATACACACATAACACACAGAACAAACAAAGTAACAGTACAAACATAAAGGAGACATACAAATGGTGGCGGCCTTTATCACTAAAAAGCGATTTCTTCCGGGCAATTTAATACGCGTTGTAATCCGAAGTGTTTTCAGGAACTAAAGTGTGATTTTTTTGTGCTCTGATTCGTAATCTCATTTCAGATATATATCAATGCTTTGCGTGTGTGTTCTCAGGTCGCCATTAAGTAGAGAGCAGTACATGTGCAACCTGTGCGCAGAGACCCGGGAGATGTGGAAGAAGTCAGGAGCCTGGTTCTTCAAGTCCCTCCCCAAGTACGTGCTGCCCGAGAGGAGGGTCACGAGGTACAACGAATCGGAGCTGGCCAGAACTTTACAGGTAGATGTTTGCTATCATCAGCCCTCGTCAGCCATTTTTTTCAATCCACAATCGGTCTTGTACCCACTTAGGTTCGCGAACCTCCGTGCACCGGAACTTGCAACAATTTTTTCCCCGTGCTACTACAGTGCGCCGCTTACTGAATCGCACAGATCCTAGTAGGTACAGTCAGCTTCAAGTTTATATGAGCGTCTAGAGTAGTCAAAATAACCTGGAAAACAAAAAACAATTTGATCTACGCACTTAGAATGATCATATTGTTGTAAGCACACAAGATGTTCAAAATATCTTAGTTACTCGATGTGCCCTCCGAGTTTCCGACACAATTATAATGTAGAGAGAGAAGTTAGCACTCGCGCGCTCGAGCAACGCACACAAATACACCTTGACCTCTCACCGAACCGACACATACTGTATATTAACCGGAATCTCAATCCAATATTAAAGCAGTTCGAGTACGTGACGCAGCGGCGAGTTTGTGTGTGTAATGTTTGTGTGAGCAAAATAGAGAGACCAACAGAAGGTAACTTCTGTTAGTCTCTCTATTTTGTGCTTCCGAGGCACAGAGAAGCTCGAGATAGTAAATATTTGGTTTGTTCAGATGACCGATACGATAAACGATCAGTGCTTAACTGCCGCAATCACAGCAACATCGAGTTATAGTTTGATTTAGTAGGAAATTCAGAGAAACCGACCAATATAGGTTGCCGACACAAACAGTTTGACTCTGACTGTAAGCTTTAGGCGCATTAAGTCCGCCATTTGCTGTATTTTTTAGCAAATAAAAAATATTAGACTTTGCCTTAGATAATATTATTACCTATAGTAACCACGATAATGTCGATACATAATAATTCTATTACATTCTAAAAATAAACTTATGTGCTTCGACAAGTGATTTTGTGATTTGTTTGCCAAAATATTGTATGTACGTTCACGCCCCAATTGTTTGTCGAGTAATACAAATATTTTTCACAAGAACTTTCCTCCATTAGACGATGAAAGCTTTGATGAAAAATTATATTTATAGCATTGAAATGATATAAGAATATACCCGTCAATTTTTCTCTTTTGTTTCACTATGACTAAAACAATGTAACTTCACTGTATTATACAACGTTATTTATTGTAAACACAAAACCTAAAAACCATGTAGAATCAGTATGAACTTGTATGGTAACAAACAACCCTGAATTAACCAAAACAAAACTGTGGTTATACCATGGGCAAGGTTAAAATTGCCAGGAGCGCTTTCGTACACGGGCGATAATCGTGCACACGAATGTTGCCCATAGTACCGATACGTTTTTGTTTCCAAAGGACGCGGGCAACAGCAGCAATGATGGCAAGACCGACTCGGAACCCGGGTCTCCTCTCAGCGTCCACGCGCCCACTTTCTCGAGGCAGGCCAGCAGCATCGAGAGGAGGTCGATCGGATCGCCACATGTAAGTTAATCATTAAAATCATTACTGCCTATTACAACGTGTTACAAAAAACCACTACAGCCTAATCTTAGACAGGGACCATTAAACTGAATAACTTTTACTATGGGAACAACTATGAAATCGCGAAAAAAATCTGCTATTTAGCATACAAAAATTAATAACGAAAATATCAAAATGTAGGTACCTATTGAAAAAACTAATTTATTTTCGCGATTTCAGAGTTGGTCCCATAGTAAAAGTTACAAGTAGAACAGATCCGAAAACGCTGATGTCAATGATCCACGAAGGTGTTAGAAGTAAAATTCCGAGTCCATTAATCACCATTTACAATGTGAAGGTTTTGCTATTCTACTTTGCCGGAGACTACACGTGGGTAATAATAATAATAATAAATTCGTCCCGAGAGTTTCCAGCCGAGATAATAATAATAATAACGCTTTATTGCACACTAGAAAAAGACATTACAAAGAAGCAAACAATATAAACATAGACAAGTACACAAAAGGCGACCTTGCTAAGTAGCAGTCTCTTCCAGGCAACCTTGAGTAGAAAAATATTAAGGGGAAGAGGACAGATGGGGAGTGGGTGCAAAAATACTAAAAGGGCAACAGATATAGATGTACATAAATAAATATATATATATACATAATTTTGGCTTGAAAGTAATAGGAGACCCACAATCAGCTTTCAGCAGGAAAAAACAAGACTTTTTCGTCGGGGTTTCAAATAAAACATAAAGAATTCGGTCATTTCTCGTGAAATAACGACTGATTGACCACACCGCATCGTTGAGAATCGCGCAAAATGAGCTCGCAAACTTTGGGCACCTTGACAAATCGATGGATTATTTACTAAATAATATACTAGAAATATACATTTTAGTATAAAAATAGGTCCATACTTGCTTAGATATTATTTAGAATTGTATAAAAGTAGCATTGTGAATGCTAAAATCTCAAAAGATCGATGAATTGCAAAAATATCCTCAAATAAGAATAAACTTTTCCGAAAACTTTGGAAGCTTGCAAACGTGACTTGATTCGTGCTATTGTTACAATAATTATAGTAAGTACCTACTATTATGTTCCTGTGCTACGGGTAGTATAACGTACTGATGATCTTAACGATCTTCAGAATATCAGTGTCAGTCACCCAGGAGTTATTACTTTTTTAACCATAGTCAATAGAAACAGAATAATACAACATCTTCTTTCTTCATAACAAACAAAACAAACAAAAATTTCACTCTCATAGAGAAATCTAATACAAATAAAAATTAATCAACATTTCTCCTCTCATAGAAAAAAAAAACAATTAATTAACAGTTCTCCTCTCATAGACAAAAATAAACAAACAAAAACAAATGAACGTAAATTTTCGTAGCATGTAGCACTTGCTACGAGATGACGACTACGAAAATGTAACAATTTGACGTTTGACAATTTCTTCAAAATTCAAACAATTTTAACGAATTCATATTGTATATGATACTCGTATTTTGTTTTAAATTACTCACGACTGTAAACAATTTGACAAACACCGATAGTTTTTTATTTGGTTAAACTAATTTGTAAATCATTTACAAAAGTTGTAGCACACTCTGCTACGAGCTACGACCGAATGATTTTTCGTAGCTTTATAATGTTTTGGCCGTTTACCGGTATTACGAATATTTTTGACCATGAGTTATTGTCCCTACTGCTGGGGCACAGGCCTTCCTTATGGATGGATGGATAAGGAGGATAGGCCATAAATAACCCACCACGCGGCGCGGGCCCAACGCGAATTAGTGTGTTTTAACGACTGCAAATGCAGCCGGGACCAATGGCTTAACGTGCCTTCCAAAGCACGGAGGAGCTCAAGATAATACATTTTGGTCACCCATCCCATGACCGACCATTGCGAAAGTTGCTTAACCTCCGCAATCGCTGGGTCAGGCATTAAGCCACTGCGCCAACGAGCTCCTCGAATATTTTTTACAGATATTATTATATAATAAAGAAGAATAAAAGTTGAAGCATAAAAAGACACCCGCAGGCGTAAATAATTTTACTAGGTATAAACATATTCTTAGATGTTGACAAAATTCTATTTTGAACTTTACCTTGGCGACAATATATGCCTCATTAATTTTCGTTAGACACGAGCAGCTCCCTGCAAATGCCCACAAAATAGGTCAAAGCGGAAAGGAATACCCCATCAAAAAGATTTTTATGTAAAAATTCGCCAAGTTTCATGACTGTCCGTAAAAATATATGAGATCTAGGTAGAGGTAGGTAAGTATGGCAGTACTTTTTTCAATCAATATTCAACAAGAATTTCATTTTTTCTGACTTAGCAATCACGAAATGTACCTACCTAGTAAATTTCGCTAATTTTTTTTTATTGTGATTGCCAAGTCAGAAAAATACGTATCTTTATGAGATAAAATAAACTTGGTTTATTATAAGCTATCTATCGATAAATGCAAAATCTATCAAATTATTCAGTTTGATAGATCATTGATCATTTAAAATGAAGGAAACAATTTGGAATATCAAAAAAAACCGGAAGGACAGTCTTGCTAGGCAGTCTGTTATTATAAGTATCTGTCTAAACGAGAAATTATGGAAAAGTTACAAAAAAGCTGTAAAAGAAGTAAAATTACATGCAATTAACCTACTAATATTATAAATGTGAAAGTTTGTAGGTTTGGATGTTTGTTCCTCAATCACGCAAAAACTACTGCACGGATTTGGTTGGCACACAGGTATCCTAGATTAAAACATAAAATACTTTTTATCCCGATATTCCCAAGGGAACGGGAACCACGCGGGTGAAACCGCGGGCGGCTGCTAGTAACTAATTTATATTTTCTCCCTACAAATGAGTTTTATGAAATCCCAGGATGTATTTTAGCGTAGGCTCTGACGAGCGTTCGTTAGACCCAATTTTGTTGAATTTTGTAAAATCGGAGGGTTGCTTTGTGCCTACTATTGAATTATGTTCAGTATCATCTATTATTTTATGAGTTGGCAAGCAATTAAGCTCACAAACATCCTAATGAATTCAATTATCGTTCTAACTTCCACACGAATTGATTGCGAATATTTTCTTTGCGTATTGTACCTAACTACATGTCGGTAGTTCATGCGGGAAATTTTAATTACTTATCTGAATCACCTCGACGGGCACTTGACGTAAGTTTTAACAATATTAATTTACGTTCTGTTAAACATTTAATTACATATTTTAATTTAGAACTTGAAGACTCTTTTAGTAAGTAATTATTTAAATTTGCCACTTTGCTTAAGTCACCTCGTACCTATACTCCTGTCACAATAGGATGGTTGGTATAATATATTTGTTTTATTTACCTGTCAAACAATAGTAATTCGCCACTTTGATTTGATTAGCTTTTATCATCAAATTGATCGAAGCACCAAATGAATAGAAAACTTTAACAGCAGAAAGCCTAGAAAGAGTAACAAACAATAAACAAACACTACCTATTAAACATTGATGCATCATAATGTAGTCTTGAGAACAAAAACTAACAAACATTACAAGTTAGTTAACTGGAAGCTTCTAAAAGATTCTCATTTATTCCGTTTACGTATTCCCCGTTGTCCGGCGTTTTACTTTCCTAAAGAGAAAACAAACATTTTTTTCGTTCGGTGTGTGATCCAGAATTCATCAATCAATCCGTATTCTGTACGGTTGTCTACTCCAGCTTCTTCTTCTTCTTATCGAATGAGGAATAGTGTCCACCTCTGGTGTTTATCAAGCCGCCGTAAGGCCTCTAACTTGGCTTAACGACTATTATCAGATGACAACAGCCGGGACCGACTTCGTGCCCTCCGAAGCACGGAAGCACTCAGTTGTAATGCCACTTAACGGTCACCCATCCGACACATGTGGCCTTACCATGAGTTGATGCAAACTGTTTACGTTACCGTAAACTATCGGATATACTGCTCACAGTCAGTGCGAGTGAAAGGGACAAAACGGTAGTTTACGGTAACGTGAACAGTTTGCATCAACTCATGGTAGGGCCCCTGGCCGGACTGAGCGTTGCTTAACAAACGTGATCGAGTACGATCAGTCTGTCAAGTTCCGCCATAAGCGCTTCGGCTTACTGAAAAGCAGTAATTATAGTGAAACTTAGTTAAACTAAGTGTAGATATTATCATCTTTTACTAAAAATCTAAGTAGCTTTAAAGGAAAAGTCCGTTTTGATAGGTTTTTTTTATGGGATAAATAAGAGCTCTTTTCAAAACGCCTTGGGCGATCGTCATCAGCCATATTTATGTTCTCACTGCTGAACCATGGGTGGATAAAAGGAGAATGGCCCACGCGGGCCCAGTGCGGATTAGTACCTTGTCTTGTCCATTGCCTTGGACGGTTTTGGGGACAAATATTAACAGATTAAAGGCGCAAAACTAATTAAAAATAATCTAAATCATGCGAAACATTAAAATTATGTTAAGTAGAAGTAGGTAATTTTTAAATTTAAAAATTGCTATTATTTCTAAATAATCATCAAAACACCAACACAGTTCATTGAAAGCTCAATTATGCACATTTACGCGACAATCCTACAAAATTTTATTACTTCCGGGCTGTAACAAAAGGTGAAAAGAAAAACTAGAAATTTAAATCACTTTACTTTGCGGTTATACAGGACCAATTCAAAGCTCTTATAAATGAGTTATTAAAATGCATGTGTAGTTAACATATTTCGTTCTGGTTTCTTGGCCGTTATTACAATAAAATGGCTTCAGTTAATAAATTATTTAGAATAGGCAATAACTTAGCTTCTTTCTAGACGGAGTATCAAACATACACCTTATTTTATGTAGATTAGTGTTAGCAATACAAATGTAAATAAAAACGCATCCAGTTTCGTAAAGTAAGTAGTTTTTGCCTAATGGGAGGCGAAAAAAATACAGCGGTTTTTGTGCGGTTTGTACTTTGTGTGTGTGTCCCTTTCTCACGCGAGCTTTATGTATATTTTCATCCTCGTTGTTTCGCCAGCTGGATGATGCCCCCTATAAAGACCTTTCATTTTATTTTTTCTTAATTATTATCTCTTACGTGCAGACATTGGTTCATTACAATAGGCATGTTGACTATTTTTTTATTTTATGTTACATAAATTACCTCTCAAAAAAAGAAACATTGGTAAAAGAATTAAGTCGCTAGCATGAAAACTGCCCGAGATATCACAGTGTGAAATCACACAAATGGACAAATGCCCAAAAACGCTCCATACTAACGGCTACTAAGTGATGACGTCACGCCTTGCTAGTTTGTATGCAACGCGTAGGAAATTTGTTCGGCAGCTATATTAAATATTGTGTTTATCAAAATAGTTTCTTAGACAAATTTGCTATACAATTTACGGACTCATTAAAGGTATCATTTATTTTAATAAATTTTATACTTTTTAAATGGACTTGTCCACCCAACTTTGAAGGGTCACAAAATAAATAATATGCAATATATAAAACCAAGAGGTATACAAGCTACTCTAAAAGTTTAATATGTTTACGATTTTTATTAGTATTTCGTTATTTTATTCATTAGTCAACATCCCTATTTATATGAACCTAGGTAAGTATTGTAAGTGGTAAAAAAATCAAACGAAAATAACTTTCACTTTGTTCTCTAAAACAAACTATTGAAGCGTGCGATGTTGTTTAATAACCACTTTCACATAAAGTTCATCGGGCTTTAATCACAAAGTACTCTAGGTACCTATTAAAAAGTTTTTATTTCTTTTGAAGCAAAGAAGCGATGCGCACAAGCCGTTGGTCAAAGCCGTAAAAATGAGGAAAAGCTTAAAAAGTTTTGTTTCAAAGTTTTATCTGGAAATCTCGTTAACAGAAACCCTCGTTATGGTGAATGTTAAGTGCGTTGTATTGCTTAATTAGAAGAGGAAAACAATTAAAAGGAATGAGACAATAATATAGGTAAAAGTATCTACTCTATTATATTCTCCTTTTTTTTAAATAAATAAAAAACAGAAACACGATATACTATATCGCGTGATAAAGCGTTTCTTTTATCGACACTTGACTTACAAAATCCATTGTAAGTATTGCATTTTGACTGTTAAACCACAGTTAAACTTAAATAAATGATAATCACTATTTCGTAGCGTTTTCGGTGGCCATGCTGGGGGGGGGGCAAAAGCCTTTGTACACACGACGGCAACTCAGACTATACATGTTGACCTTGAGACTGCCTTTATGCCCTACGTAATAAAAGCTGTTTTCGCAGTGTAATGTAACTTCTATAACCTGACGTGCTGTCGTGCGTACTTATGATTATATTATGACAAAAAAAAACGTCTTTGGGTTTAATCAATAATAATAAAAAATAGGGATGAGATTAGGTAGTGACCAAGTCGATTTAAAATTGGTACCTTTGGATTAGCCAATGGGTATTTTATGTCAGGATTTCGTTGCAAAATTTTTAAGATTTGCAATGACTAGAAATTATTGGAGTGTTAGACGCTAAATAGGTAGTTAGTGATACTATGTATTTAGTTACCGATAGTTTGTAACTTTACGTTTCATAAAATCTGTTCAATATGTTCTGTTAGATTAAATAAAACGTGAACGTTTTTTATTAGTTGGTTGAGAAAGGTGATGATAACTTATCTTTATTCTTGTTTTTTTAAACATCTAAGAATATATTTTTGCCTCATCTTCCCGGTCGGGACACATCACATCTCTAGTCCAAAAAAGGTCACAACAATACAAGGTAAGCCGCGTATAGAGATCGAGGCCGAGGCCGTCCAATAAATGAATATCTCGAAACATAATGAAAGGAGTCAGATCCCGTGGGAGGTCGCCTTTATTTGTCCTTCTCCTTCTATTGACACGTTGAACTCGATATTTCAAATTGAATTTTATTACCCACTGGTGATTATCAGTGATTTTTGCCTTGTATTTGTGTGCCTTATTGTACCTTTACGTAAAATGCTACGAATAAAAAAATAACGTGTAATAAGGTAAAATTATGGTAGCGTTAGGCATTGATGTAAATTATTAGGTATCTGTCAAAATCAGCTCAGCTGTTGGAACTGATTTATAAATAAGACATTTATAGCAGCGAGCGACTCTAAGTCAGTATCTAATTTCTTTGAGTAGGTAGGTAATTAATTTACGTAACTAAATTTAATTAAATTTAGTGGATATGAGCTTCATTAATTAATAAGGCTTCAGGCAGTTCTTGACTTGTTGCTATTGTACCTATAGCACAATTTAGCAGGCCATTATCACCCAAGTCCGTCGAGTCTCTACGTCACTCGTGCGGAGTCGTGCGTCATCCGCCAGCTGACACGGCACAGACACAACTGTGAGACAGTAGGGCAAAGGCCGCCTACACACCAACAGGTGCCTAGATTAGCGCCTAGATACATCTAGTATACACGGTGACCGCACTGGACTGGAAGGGGGTCGCTGGGGTATGAGCCTTGGTCTCATTACAAAGTACGCAGCGGCCGGCGATTCAATATTTTGTGGTCTCATGGTCTTTTGATTGTAAGCCTAGAACGTAGGCCGAACTGTCGTGTCAGTGTGGAGGCGGTCAAATCGGGTACGTATCAGAATGTCTAAAGTTAGAATGTCTAAACTTAAAATGGCAAATTTCAAAATGTCAACTATCTAGTTTTTTCTCCCTACTTTAATAAAAGTAGGAAGTTTAGTGGGTATGGCTTCCCAAGGCGATTCCTACATAAGTCATACCACAGATAATATAATACGTCATACTCATAACACCGTTAATTACCAGGCAGCAGGCATGGGCATGGGCATTCGTATGCATTCTCCCTATTATAATAAATTAATAAAATGGAAAGGGGTAAACTGTTCTTATTGTTATAGTAGAAGACAGATCACATCATGGGTTTAGGAATGGAGGGAGTTTGTGCCCACCCTAGAATAGTCTGAACCCACCCCAGGACTTTTTACTAACAGAAAATTAAGCCTTGAAAAATTAAAAAACCTTTACACAAAAAGAGACCACTGGAGGCCAGGCCCCCCTGGAAGATATTTATCTCTAGACACGCTACTTGGTAAGAGACACTGCCATGTTCATAATCGGTGTGGTGTGTGTGGATTCCAACTGTGGATACACGTCATAAAGATAATAAGGTACCCGCCAGAAGTAGAGCCATATAAATACGCAATAAAGAACCTGCGACTGCGAGAAACAATAAAATTTTGATGTCTCATACTAAATGATATCAATAGTGTTTCAAGTGCTTTTGTTTTTAGACACATTTCTCTTCACTAAACCACAACAACGGCAATTTGAATAAAACATCGATGAGACCACACCTTATTGAAAAAAAAAGTATCTAAAGAATGAAGAAAGAGTTACCACACTGGTTTAGCTACTAAATTGTGGCACGGATGTAGAATGGGGTGATATTCATTCAGAGTTTTATTGATTCAGGGTTAATTGAGGCTGGCTTAGCCGGCATCGGCGTCTTTATGGCGTTACTTGATGATCACCACTAAATTAGTACAAAAAATATAATTATAATTTTATTTTTGTTGGTAGGTAGATGCCTACGAACAAAGATTTGTTCGTAGGTAGATGATAAGGTAAACTACAGGGATAGGGTATTTTTAAAAGCCCAACAACCTCGCAGGAGAAGATTACTAACATCATAACAACGTTTGTTCTACGACTTTTCAAAAAAAGATAAAAAAAATCTCGACTTTCCGTTCCATGCAAAATGTCCGAATCCGTGCCCTTAGCACGAACAGCTATCGAGAAAAAAAACGCGCGTAAAATTACTCGACTCGATATCTATGGAAATTTTAATTTCGTTATTCAGCGGTAGATAGCGCTGTACAAATTTCCACAAAATTGCACTATCGAATGATTTTACGCGCGTTATTTTTTTCGATAGCTGTTCGTGCTACGGGTACCGATCGATCGAGTGAGATCGAGTTGTTTTTTTACGGGTACCGATCGATCGAGTGAGATCGAGTTGTTTTTTTACGGGTACCGATCGATCGAGTGAGATCGAGTTGTTTTTTTACGGGTACCGATCGATCGAGTGAGATCGAGTTGTTTTTTTACGGGTACCGATCGATCGAGTGAGATCGAGTTGTTTTTTTTCTTTTTTCGGAAAAGTCGTAGAACAATTTGAACATTATTGTAGGCGTTTTCAATGTCTACAAAACAAGCTGCCATACTAATGTTTTCGGAAAAACCTAACTGTGTATATAATAAGAAACTAGTCTGGCTAATGAATTAATACAAGATTGTGCTCTTCTGAATCCAGTTGTGGAAGGAGACAGTATTTTGCGCTTTTCAACAAACCATTCTATCCTCCTACATAGCATGGTATGAAAAATCTTACATAAACATGGTATGAAAAGTCTTACATAAACATGGTATGAAAAATCTTACATAAACATGGTATGAAAAATCTTACATAAACATGGTATGAAAAATCTTACATAAACATGAAATGAGCGATATCGGTCATACCTTAGGTTCAGAAATGGTATTATTACTGCTTGATTTCGGAATTGGTACCACCAAAATTGTTCGCCACTGATTTGGAACGACATTATATTTAAATATGGCATCAGATCGAGACAGATTATAAATCATAGAGTATGTAACTCCGTCAGACAGAACCAGGGGAGGTATCTTTTTTTCTTTAAACAATTTTCTAACCAAGAGTTAGAAAATTGTGAATAAGGACTGAAGCTGATCATTGCTAGATTCAAACTTAGGAGGGCAGTTAATAACAGAATCAGGAGTAAGTGACCTCAATAACTGTTTTTGTTTGTCTTCAGGTACCGAAACGATTGACTGACGAAATCCTTTATACCAACGCATCTTTTTCCACATTTCTGTAACCGACATAGTTTTGTTAAATCCATTGCAAAAATTTTCTCTAATTCTCTGATTTTGCTTTCTGTAGTAACTTTTTAGATTCTATAGATTGTTTTTGTTTCTAAATTTTGAAGATTTAATGGGTTGGGATTCCCTCTAAATGTTTTTAGAGCGAGTCGTCTCTGTGCAACTGTTTTTGATAGAGCCGAACTCCAGTATTCTTTAGGTTTAAATGAACTTGTAGGGTTGGTGCAAAATTGTATAGTTGGGATATTTTTTTCTGCGGATATTATAATCTGGTTCAAAAATTTATCATAATAATCTTTGAATATCATTAGTTTCACAATCGTCAAAATCAGATATTGGAAAGGAATTCGTCAGATCATCTCGGTAACCCGATTGCTTTCTTGAAATTTAATATTTATTGCAATATTTATTGTCTCTAATAAGTACTAGGTACCTACCTAATTTAGTGTTGATTCCAGGATCTACGATTCCCGAATACCAGTATATTTCAGGAATTTATTCCAAGCTAATAAAATAATCTTAGTGATATTTTTGCCGGGAACGTAAAATCTAATTCGACGACACCAATGCGATGCGCATCTTGAGCTTGACGCTACGGAAACGTCATTTCTGTATAGAAAAATATTAGTTCCGAGCATCGGCGAGCTCGTCGTCCCAGCGCTAGCGTCTCTGTGACAGACAGCGGTGCCGCATCGTAGAGATATTTTTAGAGAATTATTAACACGTTGGTTATTAACAAAACAAACAATTCTAAAGAACTGTTTTTTTTTGGCATAAAAGCTACATGAGAATGTATAATGATGGTGTTATTATTCCCGTTGGTTTCAAAAATATATATTGTTTCTCAAAATATGATAGGAGCTGCCACTTCAACCCACTGGAAGATAGATCGAGGTCGGGTCGGGATGAAATAACAACCTGGATAATAAAGGTTTATATTTCATCTAGGTTACCTGTTTTCAAGATAATTACATAAACTAAACTAACACATTGACAATGATTAGTACTTATTATTATTACTTACGTGGTAGTTAGCGTATAAGCACAGATAATATAATACTACCTATAATAGGTACTAGTGTATCAGTAAGTATATAATTTAGTGGTAATAAACAAAATATGTTGGCGGTTACATTATAAAGCACCTCAGCATATTTTTAACCGACTTCAAAAAAGGAGGAGGTTTGCAATCCTTTTTTACTGCACGTACTTTTACCAAGTACCTACCTAGGTAGGTACCTATACCTACTTAAGTATTATTTTATTCTGTGCTTTTCCGTTAGGAATTTTTAATTTATATTATGTTTTTTTTATATTTAACTATTGTAATAACAAGAATAACAAAAATCATCGAGATAACTTTCGAATGATCACAAACTCCAACAAACCACCTTTAAACTATCTGTCAAGTTAGATAAAAGTGCCAAAACGCCATGCCCGGCAGTGGTAATTTTGGCGCGAACCGGAAGTGATCGCTGATTGGATGACCTTAGCCAATGGACGGAATTAACGGACACGAATTTAGGCCGGAAGTCAAGTATGCTACTCTCATGTGTATTATTAGGCTTCGAATAAGGTAAGTATGTTTAATAACCGTTTTATTTTCAGGTAAAACTTTACTATTCTGTGCCAATAGCTAACACAGCCTGCTTTCATCCACCACAGTAATTACCTACAGTTGGTGTAGGGCTCAAGATTTTATATTCATATTCTAAGTACCTAATATGTCTTACATAAAGCATGTAAGTATAGCCACTAGTAGGAAGGCCAAATGGAAGATCTTCCTCCGGGCTGGCTGGCTGGGTAGTATAAAACTACGTAAGCGTGATTAAGGTTTTTCCATGCTATTGGGTGTTTATCCATAGTAATATTCATTTTCTTCGACACTAGCGACATCTAGTAACACGGTGATGAACTTTACTGATTGTTGTTGTACTGTATGTGTGTTGTTGTGGTTTGTGCGGCGTGGGTAGATGCCGCCTCACAAGATACCTAGGTGTTTCTAGTTTTTTTTTGTTATGGCGTCGCGCAGTTTGGTTGATAGGAATTTAGTTTTTTTTTTGTGGCAATACAGTGTTACTAATTTGCCAATGTCAAGTTATATAAAAGGTAGAGAAACAGGGAAAGCAAATACCGGAATTTGGAAGAAAAGGATCAGAGGAGTTGGTTTGGGTTTGGAATGATAAAATATTGTTGGTAATAGTTAAATAAATAGTAAATGTATGAGCATATAAAAATCATATTTTAATATTATCTTCTTAAAAGTTGAAATAGGTACAGTCGAGTAGAAAATGCTATTGATATGGTTTAAATTATACTTTACGTTTTAATATTAAGGGTGATAATTATTTGAAATAACCACACTAAGGGCTGATTTTTCAATGCCTTGATAGAGCTTTATCCGTTTGATAGCGTAATCAAATTGAAAATGCTTGTCATTCATTTGTCTGTCACATTTTTGAATGACTTTTATTAGATTTGGTTTATATTTAAACTGACTATCTGTTATCTGAGGATTGAAAAATCAGCCCTAAGTATTTAAAATGGATTAGTTACCAACAAAAACACGTAAAAATTTAAAACAAATAAAGGCACAGAATATTAATAGTTCTTACCCACTTTAAAGACGAAATATTTTGTAGCATCTACTGCTGAACTAGGGTTTATTATCGTGCTATTTTTATATATATTTGAAAAATAAATCCTAATTATTTAATATCCTGTAACCTGTTCAAATAAATAATTCTAAAAAAGATCCTGTTAAAATATTTTCGTGCTTGGTAACTTCAATTCAACGCTAAATTAGTTTTCTTTTTATACAGGACACTCACTACGAATGGTCCGAGACAGACATCCTCTCTCACGGAGTTAGCGGCCTCAGCCTCCATAGAACAGATAGCCTGAATCAACGTCCCTTAGCTGGCCTCAAACGAACTGGCAGCAAAGGCAGCGCTTACAGCTTACGAAGCACAAGAAAAGACGTGGCAAAACCGGTGAATCAAATAGAAAGGCCACCTACGATACCCGATGCTGGCTTTGGAACTTTGGAAATCAAACTAGCATACGATAATGCGACGTCTTCGCTTGCAGTCACAGTTTTGAGAGCAAGAGGTCTAATTGGTATGGATATGACAGGTCTTTCTGATCCTTTTTGCAGACTGGAGGTGCTGCCAGTTGGTAAGTAAAATATACATTATATAAAACTAAAACTGATGGGTATCCGATGCCATGCTTTCCTTAATATTTACTCTATGGATGGTTTCCGTATTCGAATTGTCAATTTTCTTCCAGATGGATACTCCATAAATAATACACTATATACTAATTGAAAACTCACTCTCCCAACACCAAATAGTCTAAACTTTAAAAACTAAACAAAAGCTTATAATTATCACTATTTTAAGTATGTACCTACCTACTTAAGTAGGTATATTTCACATAATATTATTTCCTTCTTATATTTTCACATTAAATTATTTCATTCCAGAGGGCACCTATTCAAATAGACTGCGAACGAAGACCGTTCACAAAACAAAGAATCCAGAGTTCAACGAGACTATTCACTTCTTCGGCATCACCGAATCAGATTTATCTGTCAAGTCTTTAGAAATTGTACTATTTGATGATGACAGGTTTGTACCTACTTGCATATAAATAGGCATAGTTTTTCTTATACTTACGGTAAAAACAACTTGCTATCTACCTGTAGAGTAGTATTAACTAAACTGCCACAAGGCTCTAAAAAGCTCACAAATCATGAGCTTTTTAAAACAAATCTATTAGTAATTTTTTTTGTTCATGTGTGCTTTGCTGTTTTGAATTCTAACTATACCTACTTAAATAATTTTTACATTTATTAAAGATAGATTTTAAATATATTATCAAAAATATTACAGGTATGGTTGCGATGACATGGGCTCTGCTACAGTAGCTCTGAGGGAATGTGTCAAAGCATCTGCTCAGCTGCGACTTGCCCTCTCTGGGTCTTCAGGATCTGAACCGACTGGCCCCAGAATTCTGCTGGCCCTCTGTTATAATACCAAGAGAAGGGCACTTGTGGTGATTGTCTGTAGAGCCGCCGACCTGCCCCCACAGGATAGCAATGGATACTCAGATCCTTTTGTTAAGCTGTAAGTAACGAAGGTCAATCCAAAGTATTGTGTACACTTCTTCTACAGTCATCGGGAAACTTAATTTAATCGGGTAATTAAATTACCTAATATCATTAAACGATTCATTTTATCTTTCAGACACCTAGATCCAGACCCGTACCACAAAAAGCATAAAACCTCGATAAAGTGGCGTAATCTCAATCCCGTATGGAATGAAGAGTTCCATTTTGAGACTCGACCAACAGAGCTATCCAGGCAAAACTTGACTCTTACTGTTTGGGATAAGGACTATGGAAAACCGAATGACTTTTTAGGCAGCTTGGTCCTTGGAGCGAGCAGTAAAGGAAGAAGGTTGAAACAATGGATGGACTGTATTAAGTTTCCTGATCATCGTCATGAACAGTGGCACTCGTTAACAGACACACAACATTTGTAAATATACCTTAACAATATCGTAAATACTACCTACTATGTAAGATATAAGTAAATAATCTGTCTATTTTGTAAAACTAAATATGGTATAATATGTAGGTAAGTATACCTTCAACAACCCTTTTCTAATGGAAAGAGAAATATAATATTATGTTTGTTCATCTACGTAATATTGACGTGAAAGCACAGAATAAATAAGTAATTGGTGAAAGTAAATAATAGTACATTATGAGACAAGTTAGCTTAGGTTGCTTATTGCACACAAGGCTGTGGGTTGCAGCCCGAGCCGCAGGCGAGGGCGTTACTCAGCCGAGTGTGCAATAAGCAAAAGCTCACGAGTTTCATACGACGTTTTTCAACACATTTGCGAGGAAAAAACAAAGTAATTTATCACACAGCAACAAATACGACAAAAACAAAATATGATAATTATGGGAAAAGGCGCGTATGTTTTTTTTTGTTTTTTTTTTCACAAACCCAACGCAAGAATATTTTGCGAACAAAGGGGTGAGGAGCATACAGCCTACTTCAAAATTATAATTTTAAGTGACAAAATGCAAATATTTTAATATTTTATAACAAAATATTGTGAATTATGAATAATTTGATAATAATAATATTTTTATTTGACTTAATTAAGGACTTACACATTTATTTATTCCAAAAATGTTTATGAATTTTCAGCAGCATAAAACCTCTTTGTTGTAAAAAAAAAATAACTGTATTACCCGGCTAAATTGGGAATGCTCTGTTTACTCGCATAGAACTTGCAGTATGGTACTAATTTAACTTTGTAGGGTTAATTCTATTACGAACTAGTGTTTTATATATTATTGCACGCGTTTGTTATCGCTCGATTTATGTCCCTAAAAGCGATGTATTAGGGCTCACTTTACGAGCAAGTGTGTTGAAAATCAATTTATAATACAGGTTTGTAGTTGATAAAATGAAACCTACATTGTTGAGCTTTTATTGGAGAATGGTGCTAAAACAATATGACAAGAAACATCAACTTATGAATGTGAACTTATGAAAGAGAGGGTCCCACATGTATTAAAAGTTTTAGTAGATAGGTAATATTATAATTTTTTCATAAAGATGAAAAAGAATAGTAACTGTGATAAATTACAGAAGTTCAGTGCCAGAATATTTATAATTTTTTATTTAGTTATTTTCAAATGCTGCTAAAGTTATATTAGGTACTTACTTAAGCGAAAAAAATGTACTAATTAAAAGTACTTAAATCAATTATGCGCAGGTAGAATAGATTATTATAACTACCTACTGTTATTATAATTAAACTCATCATGCTTCTTTGTAAGACACGACACGTAGTATGGATGTACCTATACCAACAATAAAAACTTAAGTAACACTAGAAAAAAGCAACACTCCTCTTTCTAGTTTAATTAAAGTAAGTAGGTACACCTACAATGCCATTAAATTAAAAATGGACAACTGAACTGACCAACTAACTTCATAGCGCTTGCGTTACAAATCGACGAATTTTAATCTGTAAAATTACCTCTTTTTCGTACATATTTAAGTCAGGAAATGTTGGATCTTCTCTTTGTGTTGCAAAATGTATTAAATAAACGAAATATAAATAATTTTGTATAGGTACCTAAGTACCTATAATAAATGTGTTGGTGTTAAAATGTGCCAAATGTAACGAAAGTATTTAAAGTATGTTACTATAAGCAGCTGCCTTTATGTGATTCGTCAGTAAAATAAAGTTTTGTAAAAACCATTTTGTGTATTCGTTAATTTCAACCTACCTCTATACCACAGAAAATATATTATATTCTATGTCTGTCTATTCGCTGGGTGCGAAGGAATAATAGTCGATCGCAGCGCTCATGGTGGCAAAAAGTAGAAATAATGTAGGCTCTGTAATCTGTTTGAAAACTATATTTAATTTATTACTAGCGATACAGGAACAATTATATATGTTTATTTATTATCACTTAATAAAATTATTAAAGTAGTTTTATCCTCTTTTTTAACAAAATCTACAACTAAAAAAGAAGTAAACAAACCCTGATGTAATAACCAAAATAAAACACTCTTTTTGAATAGATCTTACTTGCCATACCTATTTAATTTAAATGACCACAAAAATGATTTCACAACACTGTCCACCCAAATCACAGTAATTTTGAAATTTACATTAATAACACAATTTGTACATAGTATTTTTTAACATTTTGTCATAAATTCAAATAAAACTTTTGTTCATAGCTGTACAACTGTTGCGTTTCGTTGCACCATTACTATTTTGTCAGTGTGCTTTTTACGCCCGACGACGACCGACCGGCCGACCGTAGAACAAAACGCAACTAAAAAAACTTGTTTTGTGAACTTTTTTGACATGTAGAAGTAGAATTTGTAGAAACCGTGTGAAAATCGTTTACGAGAACAAAGATTACTGAATAAAACATATTTTAGAATTTAATTTGTGACAGGAATGTGTTAAAATAAACCGATAAAGACATGGCATTCTTATGTCCAGTCAGAATAAGAAGGGGAAAGAAGAAGAAATGTAAGTTTTTATGAGCTTTCGTACTAAGTTTTAAGTCATTGACCTCAACTTTCTATATAATTTATAAATATGAATTTCGTCCTGACAAACAACTTCCATGTTAATTCCTCGTACGTTGGAGCAATGAGAACTAGGTACTCATAAAAATTAATCATTGGATGAATAATGCAATTTGACCACTCATCATTTATCATCATCATCTCATAGAAAAATGGTTTAGAGCTTGTATCTTTAAAATATTAAGAATTACTGCTATTTTATTCACCTAATTATTGAAAATAAATAAATAATTATGATAATTTAAAGATACCTCAACCTAAAGTGTAAAATAAATCATACTTTATTGCAGCCAGTAGTGGAGACTCAGATAAGGATTTATCCAGACCAAGCTCGGGGCTTAGCCCTGGCATGGGCAGAATCACAGGTTCAGCTAGTATAGAGACTCTAGTTAGAGTTGGTATTGAGAAAGAACATGGACTTAGTCCAGATTCTAAGATGGTGGTGTTACATGACTTTGCACCATGTGTAGATGATGAATTAGAGGTATGTTGATAATTACAATATGATTAATTTAACAATGTACATACAACAGAAGTAACCAACTTCAGAGGGGTTGCAGTTTAAAATTGATACACAAGAAATATGGTTCTACACCCCTGCTAATTTATCGCACTGTAGTTATATACAGATTTTCATAGCATTTCTGCCGATAAAAGTATGTAAAGTTTACACTTTGTCATTCATTCTCGAGTGAAGTAGCAGCAGATTATTGTCTATTGCCAATTCAATCGCATTTTATGTTTTTGATGTCCCCACTGCTGGGGCACAGGCCTTCCTTATGGGTGGTAAGGAGGATGGGCCATAACCCACAATGCGGGCCCAATGCGGATTGGTGGGTGTTAACGACTGCAAATGCAGCCGGGACCGACGGTTTAACGTGTCTTCCGAAGCACAGAGGAGCTCGAGATAGTAAATTGTTGGTCACCCATCCCATGACCGACCCTTGCGAACGTTGCTTAACTTCCGCAATCGCTGTGCCAGGCGCTAAACAACTGTGCCACCGAGCTTGACCGTAGATTTGTCTAATAACTTTAAAATAAGGAAGATTTTACCACTGAAACCTTTTGGACTAGCTCTATACCTGTGATATATTCATGCTGAAGTAAAAATAGATCCTATTAGTTTATTTAATATTTTTATTAATTTTCTACATGTCTAGTTTATTCCACAAGTTCAATAATACCACCAGGATAAATAGCTATTATATAGAAGTATCTCATTTAACCATAAAAATTCACAATATTTTAGGTAAAACGTGGCCAAATTGTAAATGTATTATACCGGGAAAATGATTGGGTGTATGTAATTGTTGCGGAATCTAGAAGAGAAGGTTTCATACCACATTCTTATTGTGCACCGTGTGAACACCATGATTTGAAGAAGAAACTGCCTCGGAGTAGGTCTCCAACGGATATGGCGCATAGAGATGTATCACAGTAAGTAATTTTCTCTCTTTTAGGCCGGCCACACACAGACCGAATCACGTTACGGAATTCCGTACATACGTGATTCCGAACGCAGCTAATCTATACAAATCTATGGACTACCACACACAGACGGGATTTTTCCGTACGGAATCTTCATACATTATCGAAATTCCGTTCGGAATTCCGTAACGGGATTCCGTCTGTGTGTGGCCGGCCTTATAAGTGATGCTTGCAAATGGAAACAATAGATGCAACCTAAAAAGATATAATAATGCCTTTTATTTCCGAGCTGCACTTTTTAGAAGTTACATTATTACAATATAATAATATTTAAATCACGTCTCAGCTCAGTGTGCCTTTCGGCAAAGGCCTCCTCCAACTCCCTCCAGTGCTGCCTATCAGCAGCCACTCTGGTCCAGAAAGGCCCTAGGGTCAACTTTAGCTCATCTTCTCGTCTTCTTATGGGTCGACCTTTGCTTCGGTGCCCATCCCTTGTATGCCATAGCATCACTTGTTTACTCCATTTGACTTTATTGCAATAAAGATATAGGTATTCAAATAGAATTGAATTAGTCTATCATATTAAAAGTTATCATTATGTGAAATATTATAAGATTGGCATATAACCAACTACTTATTATGTATTCTGTGATATAACCTATTCCTAAGTTTCTTCTAATAGGTTTCTTTACATTACAGACAGTTACTGTTTCTACTACTCAATGTCTTTAACATTCCTCTGTAATGTTATATTAGTAAAAAGAAGCTTACTTAGACTTAAAATCTCTTAAAACCTCTATTTTATGAGCAAAACAGGACACAAGGCAATGTTTTATCAGGTTATTCATCTCAACAGATTATCAGTGTCAGATGGAGCAACAAACGATGGTCACTCAGAGCTGGGCAGTGAAGGCGAAGCTTGTCCATTCAGCAAAGATCCGTCCGGTCGCTATGTAGTTCTCTACACATTTACCGCACGAGATGAAAACGATGTGGATGTAGAAAGAGGAGAATTTGTCACAGGTTTGTTTGCTTTATTGTCTATTGCATTGCACTTTTGATACATTTTTGGGCAGTCACATATAATATTAAAATATATAGATTTTTCCTTTGTGGAATGGCTGGAATGGAATGGCTCAAAGTTGTTCAAAAAAATGCATCTTTTCACAGAAAAATCATATAATAGCTTTCAATAACTTTTACTATTTATTTGTTTATTTCAGTACTGAACAGAGAAGACCCAGACTGGTATTGGATAGTTCGAAGTGATGGCCAAGAAGGATTCATTCCGTCTGGCTTTGTATATCCTGCTGTGGTACAAGGTAAGTAGAAGTATCAAAGTGCAGGTATAAGAGCACAGTATTTCATTGCTTTAGCTTGCTTAACTTTTTGTAGGATTGATTATCAGATGTAGGGACATAATTTTTGATGTTGCGTTATATTTATTTACTAGCTTCCACCCGCGACTTCGTCCGCGTGGACATTCGATAAAATCCTCAGAGAAGCTTAAACCAGGATAAACAGTACCTAGTCGACTCTACGAAGTCGCGGGCGGAAGCTAGTTTATAATATTCAGAATTTAGAATCCAAAGATATTAGTATCCCGTTTACGTACTGGTTCTCGATCCCGTTCCCGTCCTGTTCCCGTTCCGGGAAGGCGAGAAGAAGGCGGGCCAACTCATTGCCTGTCAACCTCTGATACCCCCGATTCACCATTACCTACAGACAGGGTTCTAATTTTTGTCATGTTCACCGTGTTGGACTTCTAAATAAATACAATTTTCGCAATAAACCACCAATAAAACCTCAAAAACGAAATCCATATAAATTTTTAGGTTTATATTTGCATGCCAGTCTGGTAAAACATGTTTGTACGCTCTAATGTTGTGACCACCTATTTTACCATGTTTTTTGCGAATAAATTATCATTTATCATTTATTTATTTATACCCCATGTACGTAGTTGATATTCAAAAATATACGAAATATGTTTGCTTATTTGCTTTTTTTAGGAGTAAGTACTCCTACGAAGTTTCAAGATTTCAGATTTCAGATTCATTTATTCACACGAAACACGGTACACAGATGTTGAAATAAAAAATAATAAGTCCAAACATGTTTCACTAAAATTAGTATGCGAATGTCAAATTACTTATACATTATTATTAAATTACATTAAGATTATTATATTAAAATTATTAGGTACATTTTTATATTATTAATTATTATTATAAATTTTAAACATGTCATAAGCGTTCCACGTCAAAAACATAATATTAAAATAAAGTGTCATTTTAAATATTCTTCAACAGAATAGAAGGACTTTTCCTGTAGCCACAACTTTACGGTTCTACGGAACCGTGTTTCTGGAAGAGTTTTAAACTCATTAGGGAGCGCATTAAATACATTAACACACATAGCCGCACAATTTTTTAAATAGAGTTTAGTCTTTGGTCTGATACTGTAAGTAAGTTTCTCAGAATGCCTTGTGGATCTTTGCGTAATATCTTTGAACATAGTAAACAGATGACCATTGGATTTTACGAAACAAACTAAATTCAAAATATACATACATGGCAGTGTCAAGATATGCAATTTTTTAAATAAAAACCTACAAGTATCATCCGGTGCCAATCCATACATAGCTCGGATACATTTTTTTTGGCCAATAAAGGCCCTGTCAGCATCTGTACTGTTACCCCAAAGCAACAGGCCATAATCCAGCGCTGAATATCGAAGTCGAAATGTTAAATCCAATCTATTCCTTCCCAGCCGCGCAACAAGACAACTCCCAACAGATGCACTCTCCGCAGTCAAACATGAACAGTGCCATGATAACAGCCAACAATACAAGTGTGAATTCAACTCAACCGGAACCGGACGCGCGCTACCACGGGACTGAGCTAGTCATGCTTTACGATTATAAGGTCAGTATACAAGGGAGATTACAATATTTAGTTTAGCATCAGTCCATTCCATCATTCTGGCAAAGAATAGTTATAGGTACAGAAAGGAAGCTCTCCGCCCCGCCCCAGAATCAATTACCTCACCCCACCCCGCGAGTTCGTGTGCCGCATCGTGTGCTCATTCAATAGCCCAAGACCATAGTATAATCAAATAAGTAAGTCGTCTTACTCATTATACGCCCGAACGCGGTTAGTATGTGAGCACGGCCCGTACGTATAAGCGTCGCACGCACACACTGACAACATTTATAGATGATAAAGATGCGCCAGTCGTGGCTGCGCCATAAGTATAGTAATGTACTCTATGCTGCGCCGTACGTGATCCCGCCCGCCCTCACGCACGCTCCGCGCCGCTGTGCTGCCGCTCGTGATAATTTGTACGTGTAGTGTACCTACCTACAGTACATACCATGCTTTCCGAAGATATTTTTGGAAAAAAGATTTGTTAGAATGAGGATTATTTTAAATATTAAACTTTAATAAGGCATTTTGTACTTGTCGAAACAGCTGTTTTTTCTGTAAGTAACAATTGTGTAATTATGTTTAAAAAATCACAAATTCCTACAGGAAAAAGTATTTTAATGTCAATAATTTGAGGTTATTGTAAAATATTCAATTTCCGAAATTAAAGATTATAATTTTATTTTGATAAGTGTAGGTAAATGAAAAAGTAAAAGGAATAAATTAATAGTGTAAAAAATACAATTTGATAATCATTTTATTTTATTTGAATAAATACATGATTGAGTAAAGCTACGTTTTAATTAATCCTATTTCGACCCTCTTTTTAAAATTCTAATATCTTTGATTTCGACCGTGATTTTCAAATCAATTTCAAATCACATAACATGACGTATGTAATAAAAAAATTATAGACAGTTTCTGGTCTATGTACAAAACATAATTAAAAAACTTTGTATTATAGATCCCTGATGCTTACCCTACAAGGAAAAAATGTTTTGTATAGAGATTGACTATGCATTTTTGACGATTGAATAAACTAGCGACAGCCCTACGTGGGTTACGTGTTTAGGCTATTATCGCTCGCTCGAGGCGCGAGTTGACCTACTTATTTGATTCTACCATGCCTAGACTTCACGCACGCAGTTGCGCGTGTGCAAAAACGTCACTGTGTAGTGTCTGTGTAATAGGTAATTGAAACGCGGCGCTTGTATGGAGTGCCCGGGGTGTGATTCTGGTTCAAATTTTAGATCATCAGTCTGGAATAAAGTCAATACAGACTGATGGGATGCACTGATGCCAGACTGATCATGTAATCTCCCTCTAAATGAATAAATTCCTGACAACTCTTGACGCTATCATTATCATCATCAGCCAAATTGATGTCCCCACTGCTAGGACCGGGCTTTCTTGATGATCAAAAAATCAAAAAATCAAAAATCAAAAAAATCATTTATTCAGTCTAGGCTGTTACAAGCACTTGTGAATGTCAAAGAAGCTACGCCATCGGTTCGCAAACCCTGAGCGGGAGACCTTGTAACGAGAAGAACCGGCAAGAAACTCGTCAAGGGCTGCTTTTTTCTCCCTGTATATTTCATACAGAGTCGTCAACATTGAAAAATGAGCTCCACATTTAAAGTGAGGTCATTTTCCATCACAATAATTAACAAAAGTTTGTACACAATGGGTAGGTAGGTTGAAATTAAATACCTACTACATATCGGATAGGTAATTGTGAGAGTAAATAACTTTCAACTAGTTGAGAAATCAGTAATCACTATGTCTGCTACTCGAAAGTGCACCTAAGTAGGCAAAATTTACCAAAAAATACTTGAGACAAGACATAAAAAATAACAATAAAAAACGCAATTCTTACAATTCAATATGCGTTAAGATAGGTACTCAGAAGCAGACCCATTCCCACTGGCAGCACCCGTTCACGAGCATGACGCGTGGACCAGCCATCGCTTCGCTCAACCATATTTGAGGGAACGTAACGACCCGCCCCACACGACACCACCGCAGAAATGATTAAAGAGAGCATGACATACTTAGGCTACCCATCCTAAGGCACTGAATTGAAAACTAATATCCAAAAGCTTTTCATAGGCCTTTACTTACAAAAACTACTGACTATAGAAAGCAAAATGATTGCAATAAAAAAAAAAGAGAAATCAAAACAAGGTTTACTTGCCTATTAGTTTTATGTTTTGAGTAAGAAGTGCCATACATATTGATAACATCAAACAGAGAAAAAAAAAATATAAATATACGACGCCCTTAGTACAAGCAGACAGAAGCAGACCCATTCCCACTGGCAGCACCCGTTCACGAGCATGACGCATGGACCAGCCATCGCTTCGCTCAACCATATTTGAGGGAACGTAACGACCCGCCCCACACGACACCACCGCAGAAATGTTTAAAGTGAGCATGACATACTAAAGCTACTCGCATTAAGGCGTCGTCGAGTCAAAAAGCTTACAATAAGTTTTAAGTAGGTAGGACAATTCCCTCAATTTTCACATAGAATAGAAAAATCTACGACCAGGCTGTTTTATCAATTAAATAATCTTTAACGGTATAGTATCCTTTTTTGAGAAGACAATTTTTTACATGAGACTTAAAGTTTTCAAATGGTAAATCCAAAATATTACTTGGAATTTTATTATAAAACTTTATACCAAGACCTATGAAAGAACCACGGACTTTTTCTAATCTATACTGAGGCATTACAAGTTTGTCTTTATTTCTGGTATTCCGATTGTGCCAATCACTATGTTTTGTATATAAGTTAATATTGCGACGCACGAAAAGTATGCAGTTTAATATAAATTGAGATGCTGCTGTCAATATACCAATCTCTTTGAATCTATCCCTAAGAGATGTTCTAGAACTTAGTTGATAAATAGCTCTTATTGCTCGTTTTTGTAAAACAAAAATAGTATTTATATCGGCTGCTATCCCCCATAAAAGAATACAGTATGACATAATGCTATGAAAATAACTGAAATACACTAATCTGGCAGTTTCTTCATCTGTTAACTGTCTAACTTTTCTAATGGCATAGGCAGCAGAGCTAAGCTTGCCAGCCAGAGCTGCGATATGCATATTCCATTGAAGTTTACTGTCAAGAGTAACACCCAAGAAAACTGTTGAATCGAGCAAATCTAATTTCTCATTATTGATAACAATTTCAGTGGGATTCGCCTGTACATTTGGTAAAGCGAATTTAACACATTTTGTTTTCTTAGCATTAAGCTGGAGATTATTAACATTAAACCAAGCAAGAACCTGCGAGAGTGCCCTGTTCACATCGTCAAAATCAGTTTTATTCCTGTCAACTTTGAATATTAAAGAAGTATCATCTGCGAACAAAACAATATCACAGAATTTTTCTGCAAAAAAGGGTAAATCATTTATATATATTAAAAATAAGAAAGGGCCCAAAATGGAGCCTTGCGGAACGCCCATTTTTACATGAGAACCTGACGAACTTATTCCATTGATATTAACTGTTTGAGTCCTGGAACTGAGATACGACAGTATTAATTTTTGAGCATTATTTTTTACACCGTAATGATTCAGCTTCAACAGCAGCGTGCAATGGTCCACGCAATCAAAAGCCTTGGACAGGTCGCAGAAAATGCCAAGGGCATTCTGAGACCCCTCCCAAGCCTCAAAGACATGCTTCAAAAGCGCAACCCCAGCATCAGTTGTGGAACGACCTTTCGTAAAACCAAATTGTTTGTTGTGCAAAAGTTTATTTACATTAAAATGACATAATAATTGCTCAAGTATTATTTTTTCAAAAATCTTGCTTAGGGCAGGTAATATCGATATTGGTCTGTAATTGCTAGGGTCTTCTTTATCTCCTGATTTAAACAATGGTACTACCTTGCTAAACTTCATAAGATCAGGAAATATTCCTTGATCAATACACTGATTAAAAACGTCAGCAAGATAAGGGGCAATAGTATACACAATATTTTTAATAACCTTAACTGATATGCCCCATAAATCAGTGGAGCTTTTCATTTTTAGAGAATTGAAGGCTTTAATAATATCTAAAGCATTAATACATTTAAAATTAAACAATGAATCACTTTCAGCCACATGTCCCTTTAGCACAGATACAGCAGCCGCTGGTGAGGAATCCAAATTTGATGTAGTTTCTACTGGTATGTTTACAAAGAACTTATCGAAAATATTAGCAATTTCTTTATCTGTGTTTATTAATTCATTATTAATTTTAAGCGTTAGGCTATTTTCCCGTGCTTTAGTTTTACCAGTTTCACGATTAATGACATCCCAGGTTGTTTTAGTTTTGTTACTCGAGTTTTTAATTTGCTTTTTAATGCAGTTAGACTTTGCAACTGCACATAGTATTTTGAAAGTCTTCGAGTATTTTTTAACATGTTCTAAGAAACCTGGGCTTTGGTTCGTTTCTCTAAGTTTGTATAGTTCATAAAGTCTGTTTCTACTTTTATAAATACCTGTCGTAGCCCAATCGCAGAACCGTAACTTCTGAGTACATTTAATTGTCTTTGTTTTAAATGTTTTATCAAACTCATAAGTAACTAAATGAAAGAGGTTCCCGTACAAAACATCAGGATTATCCGAATTCCATGGCATTAAAGAAATTTGTTCATCAATGTTGTTTTTAAAATTGATTAGGATGGGTTAGGATGGGCCATAATCCACCACGCAGCCAATTTGAATTGGTGGGTGTTAATGTTAACAACTGCTATTTCAGCCTGCACCAGCTCTAAGGAGCGTCCTCACTGAAAGCATTCACGTGTAATGAGAATGCTGCCAATGAGGACGCTCCTTAATATGTCTTCCAAAGCACCATAGAATCAAAATCGTCATAAGATTGTAGCTTACTTTAGCTGTTGGACTTGATATATTATTTGCCACCTTTTTTGTAAAGCAGTTTATCATGATTAAATTAAAATTAAAAATATATTTATTGACACAATGTTAACAAAAAGAGTCAGTTGACAAGCTTCAGATTCATAAAGTTACACTAACATTGAATGAGGTCATTTCAAAGAATATTTGCAATGATCCCTACACTAGGCGTAGCCTGTCCTGTAGGTAATCATTTTACATACACAGTTACAATGCTTAAGCGACCACTAATAAAAAGAAGAATGTAGTAATAAAATATTGAATCATTGCAGAATACAGAAAACAACAACAAAAAAAAAAAAAAACTTTTTTAAATTATGACACAATGTTAAGACATAGTTGAAGGGTTTTTGGACTGTGAAAAGGTGAGTGTGGAGTGGTGTGTATGATGTAGTAGTGTGAGTATGAGTTTTGTGTTGGAGGTGCCAGCCCTGAAGTATGTTTTGAGATTGTTACCAGTATAAAGGTCAACTGACGACTCTGAGTAAATCTTCGATGTCCCTATAAGAAAAATCAGTAATCCATTTTTTTACTTTGCACTTTAATTCGAATACTGAGCACTGTTTAATATTACAGGAATGGTTGACTTTATTGTAAAGATATGGATGGAGGAAGGCACTCTGTCTTCTAGCAAAGCTAGTTTTTGTCCTGGGCACTGGCAATTTAAATACCCTCTTTAAATTACGACTTTCTTCATCCCCCTTGCGACCTTTTATTGAGCGATGGACTTTGACAGTAACACGTAAAACAAAAAGTCTCCGAACAGATAGCAATCCGCACTCCCTAAATAGTTCACTGGTCGAGTACATAAGAGGTTTTTTTAGCATTACTTTGAGAACGGAACGCTGGGCTCTTTCCAGAATGATCATGTTAGTTGTTGGTTGTTGATACTAGCGGCCTTCTATGTATGATTTATGAATTTGTAAGTTTTTGCTAAGATATCAAGCACAAATTAATGATAGGCCAACATCACAGAATAAATAATAGCAACCTACAAAAATATGTATAGGTCAGGGGTACCCATACCTACTCGACCTAGCAAAAATTTAAGAGATCAACATTTTGACCATTTAACCCACCAAATATTTATCAAGTCTCCGTTTAACTAACCAAATATTGATTAAGTACTAATAATTTTAGCTATACTTTGCGATCTTACCTTAGAACCTTTCCCGATCGACCGTCGATCTGGTATAGGTGGGTGGTTATTGTACTCTAATGTAAATGATGGCATATTTTTATTTATTCCTAATGATGCATTGGATTTAAAAAAAAACGAGTGACGACAATGACGCAGGAAGTAAGAAACAACGTAGATGCACCCCGGTGATGTAATAATTAATATTTTTTCTAGGCACAAGCCCCCGACGACTTGTCAGTGAAGCGCGGCGAGTGGGTCTACGCGGACCTGACGCAGCAAACTGTAGAAGGCTGGCTGTGGGCCCACGCGCCTAAGTCCAGGAGATCCGGGTTCATTCCCACCGCGTATGCGCGCGCGCCGCACACCACCTCACTTTGATGAAACTCACATAATAAGCTGTTCTGTCAAGTGTTTGGCATGTGACAAAAAATCCTGAAAATGTCGCCATTTTTTTCACTTTTGATGTAAATTCCTCCAATTGGTCATTTCCAGCTGTTCACATAACTTGATAATAGTGTGGGGAGTGTGTATACGCGAACCTGACGCAGCAAACTGTAGAAGGCTGGCTGTGGGCCCACGCGCCTAAGTCCAGGAGATCCGGGTTCATTCCCACCGTATATGCGCGCGCGCCGCACACCACCTCACTTTGATGAAACTCACGTAAAAAGCTATTCTGTCAATATAAGTTTAGTGTTGTTTGGCATGTAACAAAAAATCCTGAAAATGGCGTCATTTTTTGCACTTTTGAAATGAATTACTCCAATTTTGCCTTTACTCCCATCTGCCCCCTTCGAGCTTTGCCACCTATTAGTGCCACCCGATGGCAAGCTCGAAGGTGGCAGATGGGAATAATTAGGTGCCATTCACCACCAGGGAGGTAAACGCTAATTATTAGTGCCAACCACCACCCCGGTGGCAAAGCTCGAAGGGGGCAGATGGGAATAAAGGCAATTTTGTTAACTAAAATATGTCCAGCTGTTCACATTACTTGATTTAAACTTGACAATAGTGTGGGAAGTGTATCCGCGAACTTCACGCAGCAGACGGTAGAAGGCTAGAGGCTAGTTGTTGGCTCACTCACGCGCCCAAGTCTAGGAGACCCAGGTTCATTTCCAACGCGTATCACGTATACCACCTCGCTTAAACGTTGTATGTGGGATGGGACCTAACATGAAAGGCTGTTCTATCAAGTAAAACGTCCTATCTAGTGTAAAATCAGGAACTTTTAAGGCGAGAATAGTCATGAAAGTGAAACTTATAATTATTCTTTTTATTTTATTAAAATATACCCAGCTTTTCGCATTACTAGATTTTAACTTGACAAATGATGGATGCCCTTTATATCAGATCAGATATTTATGTAGATCAATGGTTTTTAACCTTTCAGTGATGAGGGACCATTTGACATAATTTCTGTCTTGGCATGGACCACCCACTGTTTAGATTGGAGGTAGAATACAATACAGTAAAGGGTCATTTTAGAATGGCTTCGTGGACCACTTCTGGTGCTTCCAGGGACCATCAGTGGTGATGGTGACCACCAGTTAAGAACCACTGATGTAGATGGACTTGGGATTTGTTATAATAAACTCTAATTGTGTAGGGGCACGTAAAGGTGACAATTGACAAATAGAATTAGCCCTTGCCAAGTTTCTTGCCAGTTTCATTCCAGTAGTTTTTTAAATAAACTTCTTATATTATGAACTATAAAATCTGTCTCACACACTTTATTATTATTCTAGATACTCAGATATAAATCTGATATTACCTTCTAACTTCTTTCTTTTTGTTTAATTCATTTGATTAAACACTGCCATACCTACTATCAATTTATGTATAAGAAGTCTTCCATATTTTTTTATAATATTAGCTTTAAAACAATTCATTAAATTTGAATGTCATGTAATTTTGTTAAAACTTATCTCGATTTATAAATGTTTCAAATTGATAAAATCATGACACTAATGTTGAAATGTTTCAAATTGATAAAATCATGACACTAATGTTGATAGTTTTACAAACTTATAATTGTAAATTATCCGTCCAAAATTGACTGACTTAACATTTTAATAATTTTGTTTTAAAAATTAAGTAGAATAGGATTGTATGTAATTTACTAAAATAAATGTTTTTAAATAATTAAAATGTGTGTTTTGTATTTACTAGTCGAAAATAATTCAAACATCAGTTTTGAAGTTAATCTATATTTTCATGATTCAATTTTCATTTTATCTACCTACTCAAAATTCTCTAGTAAAATATTCCTCTTTCTCTTCTTAGCCTGTTGTTTGATGTCATCCTTTATTTTCCATTCCTCCAATTGTTTTTCAACTCTCTTTATGTCTTGGTCAGTTACTGTCACAGACAGCTGGAGTTCCATTTGTTCACTTTTTATGAACTTCAATGCCTTTAGTTTTTCTTCCAAAAATGGGCCTTGCTGACTTTCCAATAAATTTCTGTAGTCCTCCAACTTTTTGTTACGAATGTCAACACAATGCATCTCTGTGAGCTTTTTCAACGATTCCTTCCTTGAGAGTTTATTATAAGTACTGAAAAAATATGAAGTTAATCATCAATCAACTTTATTACGAATAAAGACAGCCTATTTAAAAATACTAATTTCATGTAAAAGTGTTTTTGTTCAGAAAAAAGCTAGTACCTAATAAAATTGGCAAAAGCTAACCAAATAGGTACAACATACACTTTCTCAATCAATATTATACTTAAAAAAACAAAATAGGTAGTTGTGCAAGTGTAATGTAAGTGCTAAACAGTATTTTTCTTAATATATATGCGAGGACCTGTAAATGACTTCCTACTCTTACTAAGAGTGCTATTTGTTTTTTACTAGTTGTTGGTCTTCCTTAAGATTAATAAATAAATAAAATAAATAATAAATTTTTGCACAGCTCCTTTATATCCATAGGAAAATATAGACAATTCAAAAGCACTTTAAGTTTTTAAACTTTTAAATTTTTATGCATTCACAATGCTATTTTTATATTAAGATTATTAATATAATTAATTAAATAATATAATTGAAAAATATTAGAAAAAATCGACTCACCCGTAGCAGCTCAGACGTCCCGTCTGAGCTGCTACGGGTGAGTCGATTTTTTCTAATATTTTTCAATTATATTAATAATCACTTTAAGTTTATTTGAATAAATGATTTTACATTTCATCTCTTTAACTTTTAAAAACTTAATTTCCACTTACTCAGGATGAGCCTTATATTCAATATTCAGTTTTTCTAAAATCCATTCAAACTTCTTGTAGTCATATTGTCTTAATAACTTGAGAAGTTTCTTGCGCTTATCAATCAGCTCTTGGCAAGCTTTCTGCAAAATAAATATTGTAAATGTTATTTATAGAAATGGGTAATCTTGATAAAACAAAAATTCTAGTATGTGTAAAAAAGACACCTTGGCAGTGACATGTTTAGGTGAATTTTCCATTGTATTTTGAAGACATCTAATGTGTCCTGTAATTCTTGCAACTGAAATTATAAAATAAACAGTAATATTAGTAAAAAAGTAGGTATTATAGCAGATTAAAAGTAGAAAATCTAACACTATTAAGGGCTGGTTTATACGGGGTCAGTGACTGGACCCAGTGACTCGGAATTTCGCACCCAGTAACTGGGTACATGACGACAGGATCAGCAGTATGTCGTACTGTGCCCAAAAATAGAACAGGTGGCTAGTCTGGACTGACTTGCGAGCGAGAAGTCGGCACTGGACTAGGTTGAGTTGAAACTAGTGTCTAGATGAGCCCAGTAGCATGTCAGCGCTGAACTGGGTTACTATACTGCCATGTTACTGCCCCTGTATAAACCAGGCATAAGTCTTAGTGCAGAAGCTAGTACTTCATAAATGTCTAAACAATTTTGGACTTACTTCTAGATTCACACGTTATTGCCTCCATACCATCATCATACTGATGTCTTCTTACTCTTTCTATTAACTCATTCTTTACCAATAAATTGTGTTCCTTGGATCCAAGATGAGACACAGACAAGATTTTCTTCACTGCTTCGGGTGCACTACAAATAAGTATAAGTTCATTATAGTGATACATATCGGGTAATTCTGAACTTACCATCCAAATTTCAAGGATGTGTCCAGTCCATGAAACTAAACAACTTTCTCTAAGAAACACAAAATTTTGGTCATCCCATACTAAATTGATCACGTCATGATCTCTTGGATTTGTATGGATACCAAGTCTTTTTTTACATATTAGACCCTGTGTTCCTTAGAGAAAGTTGTTCAGTTTCATGGACTGAACACATCCTCAAAATTTGGATGGTGAATACAAAATGACCCTGTATAGGTTATGTTACAGTAACAGTTCTGGACTGAACTTACTTTTTGATCTCGTCACTCATTGCATAGTCTCGACCTATAGAATCAACTGGGATTTTAGGCGCAGCCTCCAAATCGCCGGATTTCTCTGGTTTATATGAAGGCACATAGTCGGGTCTCACCCATTTTATTTTAACTTGATGTTTTATTCCACGGCACTGAACTAAAGTTGATGTTATACTACGCAACATGTCTCTTTTATTGGTTTCTTATATTTAAACAGGATAAGAAAGGAAAAGAATGCAATGCATATTACTAATTTGTAGCAAGCTAAGCACAGACTAACAAAGAGAATATAATCACTACGTGTAAGAGTCGGCACTTCATACATTGGTCCGAGCTCGAGTTTGTTACGCAGATCATTGCCAACCACACAGCTTTTGATGATGTATTATAATCTTAATGTTGGCTATACTGTCAATCTGACGTACGTCAATTAGTGATGGGAAAGTATCGAGATTTCCACGATAGTCGCTAGTGATGGGATTTATCGAAAAAATTGGATAGCAGGGTTCTTGAATTTATTAATTAATATTTAAGAGGGAAATAAAAAATGATTTTATGATTTAAAACACATTTATTTAAACAACAACACAAAATATAATGTTTAATCGATTAACAAATTATTTCTTATTCGCAGTTCGTCTGAACTTTCACCATTTTTAAATCCAGACGAATTGAAAATGAAGGAAACATTACCTTAGTACCTAATAAACATAATATCTATATACAGTTGTTCCAAAACCTTTTCCACACGGAGAGAAAGTAAGCACCCACCTTAAATATTGAAAATATTTACTAATTTTACTCAAATAAGACAGAAAGTAGGTGAACATTATGTTTACTGTCTTCACAACCTCATTAACTTTAGAAGACAGTTTGAGGAATTTTAGAATAACAGTTTGCAAACTAACTAAAAAAAATTGACTTGCCACCAGCGGGTCAAAACAATGAAGTTAATGTTAACTGTAATTTGACAGATGTATATAATACATTGCTACTTCGTTTTGGCACAAATAAAAACTTACCATAGAAAAGAAGCAATGTATCATACCCATCTGTCAAATTACAGTTAACATTAACTTCATTATTTTTAGCCGGTAGACCCGCAGATCATTTTCTCAGGCGGGACTTGAAACCGAACTTTGGTAGTATGTAGAATAAAAAAAATACACACATGTTAAGGCTTGAGCAGAGTAATATTAGGGTGATTAGTACCCTCAAGTGGTGCTCTTAATTTTTATTGCTTGCTAAGTACCTACATAATTTATGGAAAATTCGATATTGAATAGGTAGGTAAAAGTTCTCTTTTGCCTACTACTGCTACAAGAACTATATTTTACGGAGGTTATTGTTTGTAAATAAACTATAGAACCTTAGCTTCAATCGGTATGTGTGAATTTTCGATACATTATGTATTTAGTACTTAGCGAACAATACATTTCATTAAGGGAGAAAGGAATCCAATCGCCTTAAGTCTTACTTTGTACTTGGGCTTTTTTTTAAAAATCACCAGTACGTGGATTACTTAAGTCTGTTGCTAACAATTCTCGATTGAAATCGATCGCTGTAAGATAGTTGTCACATTGGTTCTTACTAAAGCCGCAATATAACTGCAATTTCTGTCAAAGTTGATTGCAACAAAGTTACATAATTACCCCCCAGTTTTATTTTCAGCAATCAAAAAAAATTTCATTAATTACTTACATTACATTTTTTTCTAATAAATTCACCATTCTCGCAACTTAATGTAATTATACAAATATCATTGTATGTTAATTTTTTAAACAACTTTTGCAATTATTACAATCTGAGTTGCATAATAACTTTGATGCCTAATACCCACTGACATTATACCACAGGCAGATCCTCAAAAGAACATAAATCTTCGACTTGTAGATCATCTTCCTCATCGGGCAATACCCATTCAAGTAGGGACCCATCACATGAAGTACCTGGTGCTTCAGATGAATCTGTAAGGTAAAATGATATGTAAATACATTATAATAATTTACAGATCTACAGTAGAAAAAATATCAATAGTAACACTTTTCATTGCCATGGAATCGAGACAATAGCCTTTGCGTCTAAACTGAGAAAATCCACCCCTTAATCATATGGCCAACTTTCTATTTGTTCGCTAACTTAGTTTAAAAATAAACAATAAACTGTACAAATTAAATATTCTAACCTAAACTTGTCAATTGCATACAATACAAAAATCTGTTATTTACATAAGCTAGTGTGCTTATTACTTATGTACATACCATGTCCCCGAACCTGACTCTCCGACCGACATGTGACTTGTTTGTTGTTTATTAAAGCTTTAAGTTAGTGAACAAATGCAATAATAGCTATTTGAATCAGGATTCAGGGCTTTGATTTCTTACCCTATTCAATTACATTAAAATTTAATTAATATAAATTATTAATTATTAAATTATTATTATAATATGGGAGTATTAACTGAGTACATACCATGTCCCTGGTATTGACTGATGTGCAGTGGAAAATCATGTAACAGTTCATCACCTAATGGTTGTAGAGGTAAATTGAAATATGGTACAGCATATGGAACAAGTCTGGTTCTTGATTTATTCCAGTCTTGTCATAAATGTACATTACAAACAAATTTAAAATCATGAAGTTTTTGTATTGGTATGTAAACAAGATCTTCTTGACCAAAAGCTTGAATCCACTTTTGAGACCTGAAATAAATAACCCCATTTAGAACAATGCAACGAGTGGTTGTTGATTACATAAACATTTTCTCACATTCCCAACTTCAAGAAGTTAAATGCAAATACAAATGCTTCAACTACTTGGGTATGTGATCATAATATTTAGATAATACTCATAAATTGGTACTAGGTAGTGTATAGCAATACAAACCTCTAATGGTCAAGTGGGATACAGGATACAGGCTAAGAACACGTTCGACCCTGGTGTACGTCTCCTACTGCATAAAACACACTTCTTTCTTATAGTTGCGTGTAGTTAAACAAAACGATTCCATTGTCAATTCATTTAAGACTTTACACTAAAATTAACATTAAAACTTTAGCACGCAATACCACAAGGTCCACAGAAATTTAAGTTCAGTGATGGCTTTAAACGTCCAACTGGCACAAAGAAAAAATACGGAGGAGCGAGAGCACAATTTCATATTAATTTACAAAGCAAACAAAACAAGATTTGTTTACGATTTCGAAGGCAACCGTGAAAGAAAGAATAAATACAGGCTGCGGTCCGCATGGCGATAATATCGGTTTTAGCGCGAATCCGACCAAATTAAGTAATAGACTCAAAATATTACTCATAGTAGGGTTTTTGTACCTACTGCATTTATATGGATTCGCGATAATATCGATATTATCGCCATACGGACCGCAGCCACAGACGCCATCAGTGGGTGGACACTGCAGCAACAAAGTGAACATTTCAAATTGTTTTTCTATTTTCAACCTTATTCCCTCGTAATAAGGCCAACAAACACGCAATTTATAAATTTGTATATACCGCAGATTATGTGCAACATGATAAACTAAATTTTACTGTCGTTATGTTGGCTAAAACTTGGGAATATGGCGTCTGTATTTATTCTTTCTTTCACGGTTGCCTTCGAAATCGTAAACAAATCTTGTTTTGTTTGCTTAGTGAATTAATATGAAATTGTGCTCTCGCTCCACCGTATTTTTTCTTTGCTGGCACCAGTTGGACGTTTAAAGCCATCACTGAACTTAAATTTCTGTGGACCTGTGGTATTGCGTGCTAAAGTTTTAATGTTAATTTTAGTGTAAAGTCTTAAATGAATTGACAATGGAATCGTTTTGTTTAACTACACGCAACTATAAGAAAGAAGTGTGTTTTATGCAGTAGGAGACGTACACCAGGGTCGAACGTGTTCTTAGCCTGTATCCTGTATCCCACTTGACCATTAGAGGTTTGTATTGCTATACACTACCTTTACCTAGAACCAATTTATGAGTATTATCTAAATATTATGATCACATACCCAAGTAGCTGAAGCACTTGTATTTGCATTTAACTTCTTGAAGTTGGGAATGTGAGAAAATGTTTATGTAATCAACAACCATTCGTTGCATTGTTCTAAATGGGGTTATTTATTTCAGGTCTCAAAAGGGATTCAAGCTTTTGGTCAAGAAGATCTTGTTTACATACCAATACAAAAACTTCATGAACTTAAATTTGTTTGAAATGTACATTTATGACAAGACTGGAATAAATCAAGAACCAGACTTGTTCCATGCTGTACTATATTTCAATTTACCTCTACAACCATTAGGTGATGAACTGTTACATGATTTTCCACTGCACATCAGTCAATACCAGGGACATGGTATGTACTCAGTTAATACTCCCATATTATAATAATAATTTAATAATTAATAATTTATATTAATTAAATTTTAATGTAATTGAATAGGGTAAGAAATCAAAGCCCTGAATCCTGATTCAAATAGCTATTATTGTATTTGTTCACTAACTTAAAGCTTTAATAAACAACAAACAAGTCACATGTCGGTCGGAGAGTCAGGTTCGGGGACATGGTATGTACATAAGTAATAAGCACACTAGCTTATGTAAATAACAGATTTTTGTATTGTATGCAATTGACAAGTTTAGGTTAGAATATTTAATTTGTACAGTTTATTGTTTATTTTTAAACTAAGTTAGCGAACAAATAGAAAGTTGGCCATATGATTAAGGGGTGGATTTTCTCAGTTTAGACGCAAAGGAATGGCTATTGTGTCTCGATTCCATGGCAATGAAAAGTGTTACTATTGATATTTTTTCTACTGTAGATCTGTAAATTATTATAATGTATTTACATATCATTTTACCTTACAGATTCATCTGAAGCACCAGGTACTTCAAGTGATGGGTCCCTACTTGAATGGGTATTGCCCGATGAGGAAGATGATCTACAAGTCGAAGATTTATGTTCTTTTGAGGATCTGCCTGTGGTATAATGTCAGTGGGTATTTGGCATCAAAGTTATTATGCAACTCAGATTGTAATAATTGCAAAAGTTGTTTAAAAAATTAAAATACAATGATATTTGTATAATTACATTAAGTTGCGAGAATGGTGAATTTATTAGAAAAAAATGTAATGTAAGTAATTAATGAAATTTTTTTTGATTGCTGAAAATAAAACTGGGGGGTAATTATGTAACTTTGTTGCAATCAACTTTGACAGAAATTGCAGTTACATTGCGGCTTTAGTAAGAACCAATGTGACAGCTATCTTACAGCGATTGATTTCAATCGAGAATTGTTAGCAACAGACTTACGTAATCCACGTACTGGTGATTTTTATAAAAAAGCCCAAGTACAAAGTAAGACTTAAGGCGATTGGATTCCTTTCTCCCTTAATGAAATGTATTGTTCGCTAAGTACTAAATACATAATGTATCGAAAATTCACACGTACCGATTGAAGCTAAGGTTCTATAGTTTATTTACAAACAATAACCTCCGTAAAATATAGTTCTTGTAGCAGTAGTAGGCAAAAGAGAACTTTTACCTACCTATTCAATATCGAATTTTCCATACATTATGTAGGTACTTAGCAAGCAATAAAAATTAAGAGCACCACTTGAGGGTACTAATCACCCTAATATTACTCTGCTCAAGCCTTAACATGTGTGTAATTTTTTTATTCTACATACTACCAAAGTTCGGTTTCAAGTCCCGCCTGAGAAAATGATCTGCGGGTCTACCGGCTAAAAATAATGAAGTTAATGTTAACTGTAATTTGACAGATGGGTATGATACATTGCTTCTTTTCTATGGTAAGTTTTTGTTTGTGCCAAAACGAAGTAGCAATGTATTATATACATCTGTCAAATTACAGTTAACATTAACTTCATTGTTTTTAGCCGGTAGACCCGCTGGTGGCAAGTCAATTTTTTTTAGTTAGTTTGCAAACTGTTATTCTAAAATTCCTCAAACTGTCTTCTAAAGTTAATGAGGTTGTGAAGACAGTAAACATAATGTTCACCTACTTTCTGTCTTAGCAATAGGTACTTATGTAACCTACTTTGATTTGCATTATTATTCCCGTTCAACTATTCTGTTTGTCTTGTTGCTTGCTAGAGATTGCTACCTTAGTAAACAAAATGTAATATACAGGATGTGCCACATTGCCGTTCCAATTATTTTGAAAAACAAAATGAAGTCTTATTTGAGTAAAATTAGTAAATATTTTCAATATTTAAGGTGGATGCTTACTTTCTCTCCGTGTGGAAAAGGTTTTGGGACAACTGTATATAGGTATTATGTTTATTAGGTACTAAGGTAATGTTTCCTTCATTTTCAATTCGTCTGGATTAAAAAATGGTGAAAGTTCAGACGAACTGTGAATAAGAAATAATTTGTTAATCGATTAAACATTATATTTTGTGTTGTTGTTTAAATAAATGTGTTTTAAATCATAAAATCTTTTTTTATTTCCCTCTTAAATATTAATTAATAAATTCAAGAACCCTGCTATCGAATTTTTTCGATAAATCCCATCACTAGCGACTATCGTGGAAATCTCGATACTTTCCCATCACTAATTGACGTACGTCAGATTGACAGTATAGCCAACATTAAGATTATAATACATCATCAAAAGCTGTGTGGTTGGCAATGATCTGCGTAACAAACTCGAGCTCGGACCAATGTATGGAGTGCCGTCTCTTAAACGTAGTGATTATATTCTCTTTGGACGCCATATTCCCAAGTTTTAGCCAACATAACGACAGTAAAATTTAGTTTATCATGTTGCACATAATCTGCGGTATATACAAATTTATAAATTGCGTGTTTGTTGGCCTTATTTCAAGGGAATAAGGTTGAAAATAGAAAAACAATTTGAAATGTTCACTTTTTTGCTGCAGTGTCCACCCACTGCAGACTAATAAGAGATACTTTTTTTTTTTTTTTTTTTTTTCGTTCCGTAGAACAGGCTAAGGTCATAGACCATGCTGCCTCAAGAGATACTACGTATGTTCGGGCGCATAATGAGTAAAGCCGCGTTCCCACCTGTGCGCGCTACCACGCACCATAACGAACCGCACGAGGACGAGCACGGGCGCGCACAGGAGCAAACTACGACGCACCGCGGCGAACGGGTCGTTTCCCACGGTGTGTCGTCTTGTCTGGTGCGCTCTCGTGCGTCTCCAGACGCACCGGTGGGAACGCACCTTAAGACGACTTACTTATGGACCCCCCTAAACGATCAAAATTGCTTGTCAATCATTTACATTGCATTGCTTGTCAATCACATTTTGATCGTCTAGGAGCGATGCTTGACAAGCACCACAGAATAGATAGATTATCGTGGCCAATCAAAAATAGGCCACGCCCCCAAATGGTAAATACAATGTAAATGATTGACAAGAAATGCTTGATCGTCTAGGAGCTCCATTTTTTGATTCTACTATGCTCTAAGCTTCATATCTGCATACATGTAACAACTATATCAAGTTTGGTGTCTTTTTCTTATAATTCGAGGACGAGGAAGCCATTTTTGGGACTAAATTTTCACTCACCCATACAAAAAACGCGCGAAATTCAAAAAATATTTTTTTCTTTACGTTTTTTTTTTCGAAAATCCTCTACAGAATTAAAACTATGGAGATTTGCCTCAGAGAAAAATCTGGTCTTCTTGAGGTTTTATAGGATGGTGATTGCGAAAATGACATTTATTTTGAAGTCTAACACAGTGGACTCAGAAAAACACAAGTTATTGAACATTCATTTATTTATTGCTGCGTCAGAGTACGAAACCTCAAACTTACAAAAAGTTAAGCAATATTTTGTACTAAACGTACCACTCCACGTGACTGTATAACTATTATTTATTACTATTACACCATTCATAATATTAATTTATAAACTGTTTTTTATGGAGCCACTCCAATAATATTAAATTATGACAATATTTAAAACAATCTAACGTAAACATTCCTTTAGTGGTGCAAATACATACCTAAATAAATAATTATACCATGATTATACCAATACTTAAATAATCACGATTCTTATAATACTTTTAATTATCGCGTTTTTTTCCTTATAGACGGAATTTCGATTCGGAATTCCGAAACGGAATCGTTCCGAACGCATCCAATCCATACAAATTTTATCACATGCGATATTAGGCGAAATATTTCACTCATTCCGTTTCTGAATTCCGATTGAGATTCTGACTGTATGTGGCGGGCCTTAAGGTTGAAATTATCGGCGTAACGTTCGTTAGTGTGGCTTCCGAATTATAAGAATAGTGATTCATAAAATAGTTACTTATTAGTTTAACGCCAATTCTAATAACTGAGGCCTTACTATGAGCTCTTATAGCAGGGCTTATATTGAACTGCCTTCATTTTTCGTACTTATGACCTCAACGGTTAGTATGAAAGCAGTCCTGTGGCCCTACCATGAGTTGATGCAAACTCTTTACGTTACCGTAAACTGTCGGATATACTGCTCACAGTTAGTGCGAGTGAAAGAGACAAGACTATAGTTCATCAACTCATGGTAGGGCCACTGTTTGAGGCCTGCTCTTGAACTGAACGGTTTCTTATTTGCTGATGGTAAGCCCCCTGTATAATTAACTAGTTTGACTGAATATTTCAGAATTAATCATCAGCCAAATAATGCAATCAAAGACGACTATGACATGTGATTAACAAATTTAGATCTCTGATTTATAGTGAATGCAAATGTTATATGTAATAATCATTATTATTATGAGAGCACAAATTAATCGTAAAAACGTTTCTATGTCGTCACACTAACACACCAGTACCTTATAAACTATATAAAGTATGTAATGTGAAAATCATTTTGTATGTGTATGTATTTCTAATAAAAAATACTCTGTATTTGTTGCGAAAAAAATATTCCGAAGTTTGTAAGATTTCACTTAAAAGTTTTCAATCGGGTAATCAAAAGGTATGTGATACAGACATGTATAGTTAAATTTTCTTTCTAAATGTGTAAGGTTCATGGAATGTTAAGCCTAATATAAAATATCAATTAGCATAGAAACGAAAAGAAAAAAAAACAATACACACAACCATAATTAAATACAATAAACAAACTACTGATAACAATAATTTGATATTTAAATAAGTTAAAGTTATTTATATAAACTGAACAAGACAACTTATGACTCAAATGGAATAATAAAGCCGAATAAAGAATAAAAATAATAACAATAATAATTGTGTAGGTACTACAAGACTTAATAAATAATTTAATAAAGTTTTTACTATTAAATATTATTAATATATTTATTACTATTACTAGACGCAATTTATTGGAATAAAAAATTGCTTATAATTATAATCACACGCATGCTCGAATTATTAATGAACTTATATAACGTGTTAATTAATGAACCAAAATTGGGAAAACCGTTTCTTCGGACCATCAAACTGAACAACTTAGATATACTATAGACCAACTGTGAAATAGCGAAATAAAATATCTGCTGTTTCAACTAAATTACCAAAATAAATGAAACAGCTGATTTTTTCGCGATTACAGAGTTGGTCCCATAGTCTGTACCCGTAGTACGAACAGCTATCGAAAAAAATAACGCGCGTAAAATCATTCGATAGTGAAATTTTGTATTTGAAATTTGTACAACGCCATCTACCGCCGAATAGCGAAATTAAAATTTCCAACAATTCGATAGATTCAATTTCCATAGATCAGTTTGATTTGTGGCCCGAAGAAATGGTTTTCCCATTTTTAGTTAATTCAATAACACCCTGTATACTTAACAAAATATTAAACACATGGAAGATACAAGTACATAATGATATACGTTTACTACTCATCATTTCAAATGAATCATAATTGAAAGTACCAGAAACATTATTACTATAATTAAATGAATTATTATAATTCAATGAATATTACTAGAGTTCAAATAATTTATTAAGGTGTCCGCACATTACATCGACTTGACGCCCCTACTCCACTCGTGTGCATAAAGATGGCGCCAAACTTCTAGTTCCGTAGATTTAGTACTATTACCACAGAATAGATATAAGTACCTACGCTATTACATAATTTTGTGGTTAACACGAGGTAACACGAGGCGATTTCGAGGCGAGCTACTTTCGCTGTACTGTTTGGAATATACACTCTAAGCATGCGCGATGTAACTTCAGAGCGAGCTTGAAGTAAGGCGCGAGTTATTTATTAGCAGTGAAGTGTGATTTTTATATGGTGTTATTCGTGACCCTTTCGGCGCCAGGAGTCAACTTATCATATAGCCTATTTCTTATTGCGACTACTTCTCAATTGACAGGAAGACGCATGGATAACGTGTGGTTCATGCGCCGTACACTTCTTTCAACTAAATGTTGAAAACTCCATCATGAGTTAAACTATTAGACAGGTATAAAGCTCTTATTCCAATGCTTTACGGTTGAGTAGAGTTGGAGTTCAGATAGGGTAATGTGCGGCGACCTTTACTGTTTCTCTTTCTTTCTATTTTAAGCTCGGTTCCTGGCACAATTTAACAATCTTTCGCATAAGTATATAATCAGTTTAAAAATGCTTTTTGTTTTATTAAAAGTCCCACATTAAGTACCTTAATGTTGAGACAAATTACAAAGTTTTAGTAAACTATTTAAATATGCTATTGAGGAATGCAACCATTGAATATGAACCACTCCTATAAAAACTTACTAATACTGGATTTTGTAATCCTATATTCAAAAGGGACACGATTCTAGTAAACACTCACCAAACTTTTAGTACAGTTTATATCTTTCTCTCTTTTGGGATAGAAAAATGTCAGACTGAGCAAAACAATAAAAAAATGTATTGAAATATAAAAGATAAGAAACAAGTAAGTACCTACTCGTATTACATGATTGCTAATTTGTCGATTTTCTACACTAGTTCTATTTTATAGAAAAGCATAGAACCTCCATTTCGGAAGTCGTTTAAAAAAAAAAGTAAAGTACGATCGGCTACTCACGTGCTTTACCACTTTGCAAAAAATAGTGTGCGCGCGTATCGCCCCTGCACAAACTAAACGAGGACTGGTATTATGGAAGTGTTGTCGATAGGACATTCACATAGGTCAACTTCAGCCAGTGCAGTGTTTCTAGAAACGAATCCAACACTTACATTTCCACTCATAAGATGCTAAATGTCTTTATCGATTTAACCAGATCAATCCAACACCAAAAATTGAATTTTAGACGTTGGGTGTTTAAAATGACTAAAATGGTCTCGAACTTAAATACTTCCTAAACATATCTGCGATAACCAAATAACTATTCTATTTTACAAAATTTGCAATTATATAATGAAGCTTTGTTATACATTAAACGGGTTTCATTGATTTAAAATTTGGGTTAAATTGAAAACAGCACCAAAACAGGCAAAATTTTGAAAATAAAGTTGATGTAATATAAATAAATAAAATAAACCAAATCAAATATAACACTGCTAAATAAATGATTTACTACTTATTCCCACTAAATTGAGGTTCAATTAATCTGCATTATCTATCACTATGTGTTTAAAATCTATATATTAATTTACTATAAATATATATTATTGAGATTTGGCTTTTTTTGCTAGTTCCGTTATCTATCAAAATATTAAATAAAAAGTGAAGCTAAAGTAAACTTCACAAATTAAACAAGAAGTTTTATGCTAATTTTCTCTACATCAATGCCATTTGCTGACAATTCGGTTTTGTGAACAAATGAGCACCTTTTATCTTAGTACTTATTTACTTAGTACACACTGTATAAGTTAAGACTATTTTCTAAGCACACTCTAGTTTTCGCACTAAACGTCTATACTCCGTTCCACAAATCGAACTCCTAGGGAACAAAATACTCGCAGCTCATTGGTCAATACGCGCGGCTAGAGCTAGGCTATAGGCTAGCTAGGCTATTGAAGGTCACGCGCATTAACCAATGGGCGCACACATACCTATTTTCTATGGGAGCTCGTTTCGTGGAATAAATAGACTTAACTCCCGAGTTTTGATAACCTAGTATTAACATTCAAAGGCAAGACAACATTTGGTCGGGCGATAGCTGTTTTCTCTCTTACATCATAGGACACCAAATATACTTGACAGCAAAATATTTAAACAATTATACTCATTCTTTAGGGAAATGAGGTGGTTGACTTTATTATTGTGCAATTACATCATCAAATCGTCTATCTATTTTAGTATATCTGTTTCGAATAAATATGGATGTCCAACCAATCCCATTACATTTATTTACTTGCTCATTTTAAAAAGGAAAACAAATCAATCAGACTATTTCAGTGCAGATTATCCAAAATTGTAGGTTTTTCATGCATTCAGACACGACGGCCTTACCACAAAAGATTTTAAAACACTGTTTCGTAAAAACACTGTTTAAATGTGATGCCGTCTCTTTCAAACAATATTGTCAAAAAAGTGACAGCATCACATTTAAACAGTGTTTTAGTTAAACACGTGTTAAACAGTGTTTTGTGGTAAGGCCGTGTGTCAACTGTTTTTTGTAAACGGTGAGGGCCTTTATATCAAATAACTCCCCTTACTAATAAAGATTGTATAGCAGACGTATAGTTACACAATGGTTACTCTCTGTCAAACTATTTGAATTTGACATTGAAAAGAAAGTGACAAAACACTGTGTAACTATACATCTGCTATACAATCTTTATTAGTAAAGGGGGTATGTATTTAATTTTTGCTTTTTATTATTACCAGTTCTTTTCTCTCTTTATTGATAAAAAGTCAACAGATATGATCTATCAATCAAATTCATCTAAACGGATTTAAACAATATATAATTTATGTAAATGCAGCCAAATTGTTACACACTCTTGATATTTATTATTTGTAAACTTAACTTTTAATTTTGCATTTCAGTACTTATCGTACATATCTTTCGTTCTTTTTGATCAATATGGAGAGATAGTCTGATTTCTATGTTTTCGTATTTCAAATGATGAGCTGTTTCTAACGGTTATTTCTAAACTGTCACAATAAATTAAGATTCTAAATCCTATAAATTACTTAAGGCTATTCTAGCGACTTACTTGACCGTTCTGAGACAGCGTTCGACAGTATGTTGATTGAATCGTCACAGTTTTTAAAGTTTAAGCTGAAAACACATTTTTTCGCACCCTTAGGTTTGTTTGATTAGTGTAAATTCAAAGATATATTTCTTACAGATTTATTAAACTGTACATTTACTTGAAGTAGTTGTTAAACTGTATATAATTTTGTAAAAGTCAACGTATTCTTGAGACAGTGATCACACTATTCAACCCAAAAAGGGCTGGTGCGAATCAAAAAGTGCTTCATATATTTATAATAAAGGCAAAAGTTGTTGATCGAGCTAAACGGCTTCCATTTTCGCTTTTATCGCTTCGACGTAAAGCTCATAATGGCTCTTGCCGATTCAGAAGCGACAACTGAGCAAGCAAACTGTTTTCGCTATCGAAAATTATCGGATATACTAGTCATAGTCAAGAAAAAAACGACAGATTTCGATATAAATAAAAGTTTGCATGAACTTGTACTCGGCGATTGTAGTCGCTTCTAAACATTTGAGAACAAGTTTTTAGAGTAAGTTTTGAAAAGTTGAATGACCTAAAGGCGCGTCTAAAATGTGTTCAGCTTAGTAAAGGCTTAGTCACAGTGGCACTATAAGTCCGGTGTAGCCGTGTGTGCGCGCGCGCAGCGAGCGGGCCGGTACTACCGGCGCCGACGCACTGCGTCTGGGGCGTTCCGTCGCCGCGCTACAGGATAAGTATTGAAGATTAGAGCCCGTAGCGATATTGCCGCTGACTGCAGATCTCTCGCTCGCACATTTCATGTTTTCTCAAGATTTCTTAAATCTGAGTGCGTAAATGAAAAATGTGTTAGATTACGGACATTTTAAAATACATTTCAGTTTTTTGTTGCTAAAGTACAAAAACTTATCGTTTCTAACAGTTATTTGAACTGGCAAATACGATAACACTTTGTACTTCAGCAACTCGAAATTGAAATATATGTATGTTGAAATGTCCGTAATCTTATATTGCGAAAAGTGGCTTTACGGCCTTAAGAAATCTTGAGAAAACATTAAATGTGCGAGCGAGAGAGCGGCAGTCAGCGGCAAAATCGCTACGGACTACGGAGTCTTAATTACTGTTGAGAGGAATAAAAAGACTTGAGCTGGTAAAATCAGTATTTACTAGTGAGAATTTTGGTAACCAAGTAAACAAAGTACAGCTGTAAACTTTTGAGATTTATTTGGATTCAAATCCAAACTATATAAACCACCATTATAGGACCCCTGTAATATAGAATCACCAGTATTAGTTACATCAATATTATTATAAAAATTACACCCGCGTTTATCAAAAATAACTGTGAAGCCTTTATCAACAGCTTTCTTAACAGAAATTAAATTACAATGTAAATCTGGTACAAAAACAACGTCCTTAATTTTACTTATATTTGGAATCCCATTAATAGAAATATCACCTGTTCCTACAGCTGGCAATTTGTCTCCATTCGCAATAGTGACAGAACCAGCATCTTGGATCAAGGGCTTATAGTTTTCAAAAAATTCCAAACAAGGACTCATGTGACTTGTTGCGCCAGAGTCAATGTACCATCGATCACACTTATTTTCTTTATTTTCAGCCACAAGCGCAGTAAGTAAAGTTAAATCATCCTGAGCATAAAGGGAACCTTTTTCCTCCAAAGAACCAACATTGGCTTTCTTCTTGCCTTTATTAAGTGGGCATTGAGGACTCTTATGTCCTGGCTCATGACACTTATAACAAACTACAGGCTTCTTGGTCTTCTTATTATATGAACTTCTTGAACTTAGCGCTAAAACGTCATTCTGAGGAACGTCTTTTGCCATTTCGTTCAATAATTTACTTTTGACTATGTCACTTGTTACCTTTACATTGGAGTTCTCAAGTGCCATTATGAGAGGTTCATATTTAACTGACAGACCTCCTAATAAAATAGCGGCAACAGACTCATCATCTATGACTTTACCAATGTCTGCTAAATCTTGTACAGTACACATAATAGCATTAGTATAAGACTCAATGTTTAGAAAGTCATTCAATGCATACCTGTATAACCTGCGTTCTAATGACAATCTACGGCCCATCCCCTTATCTTCGTATGCATTTGCGAGTGCATCCCATGCTTCTCTTGCCGTTTTAGCTGACCTTACATGAGTGATGGCTGAGCCATCCAACGTAAGACAAATTTTGGATAGGGCCTTTTGATCATTTCTATTCTTCACGAGCTGTGAGGTTTTATCCTCAGGATCATAGCCAGCAATGGATTCCCACAAGTTTTCATGGGTTAAGTGCTTTTATTTTAAACTTCCATATACTGTATCCATCTCGGTTTGTTAGAAATTTAATCCCACTTATTCCACTAGACTCACTCATTTTGAAAGAGTTCGTGCTGATAACGTGTTGAGAGGAATAAAAAGACTTGGTTACCAAAATTCTCACTAGTAAATACTGATTTTACCAGCTCAAGTCTTTTTATTCCTCTCAACAATTACTATATTTATTAAATATTTAAAGGAACATAGAAGCGATACACTCCTTTTTGGGCAGTCGTGTAAAAATACTTAGAATAGAAACACTTGTTATTTCAAATCACTTAATTCAAAATTGTAATAAAAATATGTAATAAAATAGTTGATAAAACTGCGAATATTGATTTCTATACCTGTAATCTATTAAACTTACTAAGTACAAAAAACCCACTTTGAAAAGATGCATTTAGCAATATTGCCTAAAGGAAAATTGAACAGGGGGCTTATTGTTTAATTTCAAAATCTATCGCAGTCGCTTTCAGGATGTGATACATGATACATTGATGCTTCTTTTTGGCACAAATAAAAACATACCAAAGAAATGCAGCAATGTGTCACATCCATTTGTCAAATGAAAGCGATTGCAATAGATTTTAAAAATTAGACAGTAGGCTGGTTCTAAAGTATCGTGATAGAAAAAATCTTTGAATCGTAAGACCTTCGCACACTACAGACTTTCAATCGACCGATAGCTCTTGGGTCGGACTTTTTTTAATATAAAGAATCGGCCGATACCAAATCGTTGTAATGTGCGCACTTGCATACTTCTTAAATTATCGGCCGCTAGAAAATTGATATTTTGCGGGGGCTCTAAGACAAACAAAGTACATTTTGTTTAAAACACTTACCGAGTCCTCCGAATGCATCGCCCGGCGTCCTCAACCCCTATTCCCTCTTCTTCCCCTTCTTTTTCCCGACGCGTTTGCTATAATTCTGCGCTAACGCATTCACTATCGACACCACAAAGTACACCACCATAGCCAACACAAACTTCTCCAATAGACTAGATAGAACGGAGCCCTGATTCTCTGGAGGTGGGGCTGCGTCGTTTTTATGCAATCGAGCTTTTTGGTTCCGTAGGAATTCTAGTAATGGCGCTTCTAGTTTTGGACCTATGTATGGTATCCTCTCCACCCATGTTAGGACTTGCCTGAAAAATATGATAAAAATTAACATGTAAACAGTTTTAACAATCTAGAAATAATCAGACTATAATTAATAATTTTAAGGACACAAATCCCATAAACTAAATAACATAGTTTTTTTAAGTACAAGGACTACAATAGTCGCATTCTTATCAGGTTAAGAAATGTTTTAATGGCAGAATGTCACAAAATTTATAACGCTTGGTGGCGCTACTGCTGCTGGAGATCTATAACGGGCATTTACCCCAATTTTCCCGTCAATTTTAAATTATATCTAAAAATGGTTGATAGTAATAATTACTATTATAGACGCTGGTCAGTAAATTAATTAAAGATTGAATAGAATAAAAAAGAAAATCAAAATGTGTTGGAAGAAAAATTGATCTTTACGAAAATTCGCTCCCGACATCCAAAGATTGGTAGCAAACAACAAAATAACAGGTATACATCTACACTAGCGCCAAGTTAGCGGCAGTGCGTCGACTGGTGGACGATTTGTGAATCAGTAAAATTATCCTGCCATTATACAAAGAATGGGATACATATAAAAAACAACTAACATAGTAATTAATAAAATATTTTGCAATTTTTTATTGTAGTATGACGTAATCACGTAACCCACTCACCCAACTAATACTTCATTGAAAGCGATGATAACAAACACTTTCTGTATATGCATCTTGATGACAGCTTTGCCCAACACAGTGGCGCCGAAGAAAGTCCAGAATGGAACTAAGAAGTGCCCACAAGTGAGACCCGCCAAGTCAAACAAGGGGTTAGGAATGGAGGCGCACGCTAGAATACCGGCGAATCCAACTTTTTGGACTAATTTCTGCACTAATGCTTTTGCCCTGAAAAAAAGTACTTAATAAAATAAAATGAGTAAAACGAGTTGTTCCTAGAACTACGCAGCAGACTTATACTTATTTGGATTACTGTATTGAATTTATCAGTTTTGAGCAAAGCCTTTGATTGTATAAACTTTCCTATTGAGGTTATAAAATTATGTAGGAAGGAATATTCATTGTGAACCATTTAGTATCTTCTATAGGTGCATTATTTTATGGTCATAGAACTCATTAATCTATCACGTTTTACCACTGTCAACTAGTGTCCCACAAGGCAGTATTTTGAGACCTTATAGTTTTCCCTTTATATGTATTTTTCCCTCTATATTATATTGATGGCCACCGTGATAAGGTCTATTAGGGTCACTTTGGAACGCAGCTGTAATAAAACATTTTTAGTCTGGGGCCATTAAGCGACCAATCGGGCACTTTGTCCTGTAGCGTTACACAGTACAAATAGTACATATTAATTTTAATCAGTTTAATAATTGAGGTGACTTCAATTCATACTCTTAGTACAAACCAGCCAGTCATCATTAGTCGATAGTTCAGCCACTCCCCCTCCCGATAGTTTCGCAGCTAGAGCCATGAAGTATGGCGGCAACTCTCCTAGAGCAGTGCCGATGCCCCACATCATAGACTGCACTCTAACATTGAACATTATATTCTATATAACACCTTAATTAACGACCCAGTTTCTAATTACATACCTGCCAGTCTTGGAGTCATCATTAGTCGATCGTTCTGCCACTCCCCCTCCCGATAGTCTTGCAGCTCGCGCCATGAAGTATGGAGGCAACTCTCCTAGAGCAGTGCCGATGCCCCACATCATAGACTGCACTCTAACTTTGGACATTATATTCTATATAACACCTTAATTAACGACCCAGTTGGTAATTACATACCTGCCAGTTTTAGAGTCATCATTAGTCGATAGTTCTGCCACTCCCCCTCCTGATAGTCTTGCAGCTCGCGCCATGAAATATGACGGCAACTCCCCTAGAGCAGTGCCGATGCCCTACATCATAGACTGCACTCTAACCTTGGACATTATATTCTATATAACACCTTAATTAACGACCCAGTTTCTAATTACATACCTGCCAGTTTTAGAGTCATCACTAGTCGATAGTTCTGCCACTCCCCCTCCCGATAGTCTCGCAGCTCGAGCCATGAAGTATGGACGCAACTCTCCTAGAGCAGTGCCAATGCCCCACATCATTGACTGCACTCTAACCTTGGACATTATATTCTATATAACACCTTAATTAACGACCCAGTTGGTAATTACATACCTGCCAGTTTTAGAGTCATCATTAGTCGATAGTTCTGCCACTCCCCCTCCTGATAGTCTTGCAGCTCGCGCCATGAAATATGGCGGCAACTCCCCTAGAGCAGTGCCGATGCCCTACATCATAGACTGCACTCTAACCTTGGACATTATATTCTATATAACACCTTAATTAACGACCCAGTTCCTAATTATATACCTGCCAGTTTTAGAGTCATCACTAGTCGATAGTTCTGCCACTCCCCCTCCCGATAGTCTCGCAGCTCGAGCCATGAAGTATGGACGCAACTCTCCTAGAGCAGTGCCAATGCCCCACATCATTGACTGCACTCTAACCTTGGACATTATATTCTATATAACACCTTAATTAACGACCCAGTTGGTAATTACATACCTGCCAGTTTTAGAGTCATCATTAGTCGATAGTTCTGCCACTCCCCCTCCTGATAGTCTTGCAGCTCGCGCCATGAAATATGGCGGCAACTCTCCTAGGGCCGTGCCGATGCCCCACATCATAGATTCCACTCTTACTTTGGACATTATGTTCCATATAGACACCGCGTAATTTGGGTCTATTTCGGCTGGACATATAATGCTGAAAGTGGATTAATGATTAATTGTAATAGTAAGAAGGAAAAAGTATACCCAAGCACACACGCCTCTTATTTCTAAGTTATTTTGTTATCTCTCGTATGCTGTTATCATCTTAATATATTTTCCTTAAAACTCTAGTTTCAATAAATAAGATAAAAATTGTATGCTAGTGCTATTGGCAAAAAAGTCAGGAACTCTCAAATTTTAAAAAAGCTTCTCGAGCCCAAAAAAATAATGGGACCTTTACTTTTACAAAAAAAAAACAGCGATGTGAGGCTCTAAGTAAAACAGTACTAAACTACACTCCTATAACTATCCACTATGTGAAATAAAGAGCTTAAAACCAACTTACTCATTAGGATACGGTGGTTTAGGGAAGTTAAGGCCGCCGCATTCGTACGCGGCGAGTGTGACTCGCGCGATGTGCGGCCCTAAGTACAGCAGGAATGTGTGAAGGCCGGTGCCTAAACCTACTGAACTACATACTCCTAGGACTATCCACCAACCCCACCACGCTAAAGTTGATATTATGAGCTGAAAACAAACAAAATTTATTAACACTAATAATGAGAAGAAAAATTTGGTCATTAGTAACTTAAAAAAGTTAATTTTAAGGAGACATGTCATTTTATCCTGAAGTTGTATACTTTTTAAGTTTTGTATCTGTTTCAAATCTGCTTGTACAGCTCGCGAAACATAACTTGACCCAATTTTTAGTACCACATGACCTGCGCACTACAATTTTTGTACTGAAAATTGCTACAGCGCAAGCTTCATTGTCTATGGTTTGGTTCAAGTTATGTTGCGCGAGCTGTATTTGTTCACTTATTAATCAGTGGTATCTGTCAACCATATGTCAGCTGTCACTGCCAATTTGAAGTCAAGTTGACATATCCGTTTCTTAATTTTGAAAAAGGCAAAGGAATTATGGTTTATGCAGCCATGTCTTTACATTTCATAGTGACTTTGCTTTCCTTTGAAGATAAATCTTCTTATTAAAATAAAGGAAATCATTAGCCAGGTGAAAATAATAGCTATTAAAAATAAAATCAGTGTTATATTCACCTGTACATAAACTTGATGAGGTCCACTTATATGGTATGATACAGCTGTTCCCAGCACTAAAGATATTATTGCTATCGCGAGTAATTTATATGCTATTAATCTGAAAAAAAGGATAAGCTATTACAGAAAATACAATGAAATAAAAAAATCAAGTATTCGTTTTAAATGGGATTGCTAGGTAAGGGTAGGTAAGGTATGATTTGATGATATTATGTAATAAAATTGTATTATGTATTTGAATTTAATATTTTTTATTTGACGTCGAAACATTCGACAGAATATGCTGGAAAAATTATTATAACAACTTGTATGTACCATATTTAGCAAATGAATGAATTATGAAGGTATACCAATGTAGCCCGGGAGCCAAGATTGGATCTACGATGGAGCGAGCTCACCGAGACGGTGCCTATTCATCCAGTATGAAAGATAATCGGGATATACAGTGGTAGTCACATAATTAAACACACCAATTGATTTTCATACAAACGAGATAACTTTGAAGCCTAGGTTCTCCGCCAAGAATTGACTTAGCTGTGATCTGACGATGGCTATATAAAAAGTGAATGGATGAGATTGAGATCGCTATACACACCCAACTGATCTGATCAGCATTCTAGGAGATATAAGGATATGTTTAAAAAATCCGCAAAATTAGCATAAAATGTACCTATGGAAATCCTGAAACTGAAAACCCTGATCCCTATATCTCTTAGAATGCTGATCAGATCAGTTAGGTGTGTGCAGCGATCTGAATTTCCTCCATCAACTCCCTGGATAGCCATCATCAGGTCACAGCTGGGTCTATCCCTGGTGCAGAACCAAGGCTTCAAAGTTACCTCGTGTGTATGAAAATCGACTGGTGTCTTTAATTATGTGACCACCAGCATATGTACATATGACACCATCCTTAGTTACAGCACAGTTACACACTCTCCTTATGCCACACATGAGGAAGACCCGTACTCCAGCAGTAGAAATATTAAATTGGCTCAAGATAACTTTTTACGACAGTTTTCGGTGTTCATACCTTTGTAAACCAGTGGAGATCAATATGAAGAGTTCTCTGAAGAAGTATTCTAGGGTTGTGAGTGGCCGCCGCCATAGAACCAGGCTGTCGGTTTCCATTGGAACTGATTTACTTCTGAAAAACGTTATTAAAAAGGTTAAGACAAAGATAGACAGTCTTTTTAGTTATCGAGTCGAGTCGTGCGTGATTAGGGGCTGACCCTCTTCAGCCCGTAGGTACTTACGTTTACAACTAAAGAAAAGTTTCGTTAGTTTTTTAGTTGTTATTAACTTCATGCCAGCTAAATGTTCAATTTAATACATCGATATAATTTTCATAGTTTTTTAAGCTTCAGTTTTAGGGTTCCGTACCCAAAGGGTAAAAACGGGACACTGTTACTAAGACTCCACTGTCCGTCGTCTGTCTGTATGTCTGTCACCAGGCTGTATCTCAAGAACCATGATAGCTATACAGTTGAAAAAGGAGCTAAAGGAGACTCGGCACATTCCATAGAAAAAATGATTAACTTCTAAATACCTAAGAATATAGGTATACGATTGAGTTTGGACTTAAAATATAGCCAATAATTTCTGCTACATGAATCAAGTTCTCTTTTATTTTTAGCGCAAATAGAAAGAGAGTTATTAGTTGGATAATATGAAAATATTACGGGAACAACGAGTCATCGAAAAACATGCCGTTATCCACACAGGGAAGAAGAGCCTCCTTTCCCCTCCTTTGCCTTTTCCGAAATTAAGAAACCGAAATGTCAACTTGACTTCGATTTGGCATTTACAGTTGACATTTGGTTGACAGGTAGGTACCACAGATTAATAAGTAAAAAAACAACAAGCAGATTCTGAATCACAGATTTAAAAAAATAGAAAGTATACAACTTCGGCATAAAATGACGGGTCTCCTTGTCTACAGTTCAGGGTGCCTACTGCCATGTCTTAGCGCAGTATTATAACATTCTTACCATGCTATTTCGTACTACGACCTTCATAAAGTATGATTATTGTAATAATGTTTCCGTTGGAAGTTTTGTGACGTCATCGTTCAATCGTTCACTTAAACCGTACCACGACGTGTCTTTTGACAGCTAGCATTATTGTTTTTGTGTCAAATATTGAGAAATTTTGCAGTCTTAAAAAAGTTGCTTTTTCTCGACGGAAACAAAACTATTTTGAGTTATTTTATTTAGAAATTGGAAATTGCGTCATAAACAGTAAGTGAAACGTTTTTATACATAATGTTCTTCATTGTGAATTGGATTTAAATGTAATTTTATTTATTTTATTAAAATTATTATAAATTAAAATATGTACATATTGCCCGTCGCTTTCATAAATAAATTGGAATAAGTCGTATTATAGTTGTTATGTTTCATTTCTATTTGATAACAAATACTTGTTTTCGGAGGAGCTCGGTGGCGCAGTGGTTTAGCGCCTGGCCCAGCGATTGCGGAAGTTAAGCAACGTTCGCAAGGGTCAGTCATGGGATGGGTGCCCAAAAATGTATTATCACGAGCTCCTCCGTGCTTCGGAAGGCACGTTAAGCCGTTGGTCCCGGCTGCATTTGCAGTCGTTAACACCCACCAATCCGCATTGGGCCCGCGTGGTGGATTATGGCCCATCCTCCTTACCACCCATAAGGAAGGCCTGTGCCCCAGCAGTGGGGACATCAAAAATGGCTTATGGACACACTTGTTTTCGGATGGACAGTGAAGTGAATACGAAGTATTTGAGTTTTTGGAAGCCGATAACGCAGAAACCAATAGAAATCGAAGGCAGCGTCGACTAATGTTGCGTTGAAGAAAGTGATCCCTTCGAATTAGAGGATGCTGAGTTTGTGAAACGTTATCGACTTACCAAGAAATTGGTTTATAACCTCATCGAGGAGTTGAAACCTCTGCTGAAGTCTCCTGTAAAATTAGCTGCTGCTGTTGCTGTAATTTCGTTGCATTTTCTGTGCGAGTGTATTCTTTAGCCTGCAACGACTTATTATAGGCCGAAGCAATATCCTTATTGGAATTTAGAAACTCCCATAGAAGTTCTAATTTTATTGTCGTATAATAAGAAATAATACTTCATAGTTAAACTAAAGCACTGCGCGTTTAAAGGTGATGAAAGGAAATCTGTATTTACTTACTTTAAGTCCGACATTTTAGTTTGAAATATAAAATTTTATTAATTTACAAAGTTCAAACACAAGCGCGCTTACACATTTTTTTTAATTGTCGCATTCAGCGCATTCTTGACCATTTTTCTCTTCTTATTATTTTGTTTTGGCAATCTACTTTCCTCTTGGAAGTAATTTTTGCCAGTGTCAAGTGTAGATAGCTAATAAGCCGTAGTGATGGCTAGCAGGGAATAGACAATTTCGCAATATCATTCGTTCTTTGGCAGGAATAAAGTATTATTACTTTGTGCAGGTTGTGGTACGAATTTGAAAAATCATATTGTAAGCTTATAACAAAACGTTCATAAAACATGATGGTTTTCTAAAAGGTGATGGTAAGCCTCCAGAAGATAATAGAATATGAATGAATATAAGATTCTTGATTTTTATGTAATATTTAATTATGGCCGAGCTGCCGAGCCTAATGCTAATAATAGTAGATTGTTAATGTTATACAAGACGACGCTAAAATGACCCATTGCATACGAGGTAGTATTATAGTAGTTTAAATAGAATATTTATTAGTATTAATTTAGAATATAATAGAATAGAATATCTACCCTGCTCTTGTACGTTACAATGACGGACTTTTTGAGCAAGAGGAGTGAAAAGTAAATAGGGATGATGACTAATGAATAAAATAACGAAATACTAATAAAAATCGTAAACATATTAAACTTTTAGAGTAGCTTGTATACCTCTTGGTTTTATATATTGCATATTATTTATTATATGGCCCTTCAAAGTTGGGTGGACAAGTCCATTTAAAAAGTATAAAATTTATTAAAATAAATGATACCTTTAATTAGTCCGTAAAATGTATAGCAAATTTGTCTAAGAAACTATTTTGATAAACACAATATTTAATATAGCTGCCGAACAAATTTCCTACGCGTTGCATACAAACTTCTCAGACGTGACGTTATAACTAGGAAGCTATTAGTATGGAGCGTTTTTGGGCGAGTCCATTTGTGTGCATTTCACACTGTGATATCTCGGGCAGTTTTCATGCAAGCGAATTAATTCTTTTACCAATGTTTCTTTTTTTGAGAGGTAATTTATGTAACATAAAATAAAAAAAGTTGTCATCATCCCTATTGTATAAGAAGACCGATTAAATAATGATGAGCATGTATTACGCATTAGAAGAATGTAAGGAGTAGGAATTATAAAAGAAAGTTCACGACCACACCGGTTGTTATGGTCAGCGAGCAAACGGCGATTAGATGCGTTACGTTACGACTTTCACGGACGCCTCTCGAGACATGCTAATAAAAGAATTCTGGTTAATTATTATGGAAAAAATATTGAATGAGTAAGTCGTATTGTAGGTATTTGAGCGCTTTTCCAGTACTTAAGCCTTTTTAGTTCATTAGATGGCGCAAATGAGTTTGTGGTTAGCGTAGTGCAAGAATTTTTAAATATAAAATTCTTGGCGTAGTGATTACATCGACTTGCATAAACAATAATACACAGAATAATAATAATAATATATTAAAAAGTAACAGACTAAAAAGTACAGTACTGTGGTATGTTATTTATGTTGTGTGTGCATCAGTTCATTACATAAAGTTAACATACCTAGCGAAATAGAGGAACAAACATGAACTGTCAAACGAAACCGAAATTTAATTACATTTGTGTGTGTAAAAATGTTTATGTATAGTGTCAGTGATGAACATCTTGTCACTATTGACATTAAATTGATATGTTAGTCTAGTCGAATTGGCAAAAAGATTGGAAGTAATTCGTGTAGTTGTAATTTTTTATGGAATCATTATAAGACATGAATACATATGTATATGTTTCCTCTAAGTTTGCACCATTCCAGCTATGTACGGAACATCGTTTAATGTTATGTATTAACGTCCCCTTTATTTTGAAATTTCATTATTAACTAATTGTGGTAAGTTTAGAACATTTGTTTGTAAGATTTTACTGGCCTAAGTCATGCTATCTATTTTAACATTTTATTGATAAGTGTTGTAATGAGGCCAATCATGGTACCTACTCATTTGTTGCAGAAGTAAAAAATAGTAAGCTAACAAATAAATGAATAATTTGATAATATATGAAAACCTTTTATTTATCTATAATGGTCAGATATTGCTTTTGTTATTTATAAGTTCGTATAATATCAATTTTTTTACTAATGACCTTAACGTGAGTCAAACTGTTTACGGTACCGTAAACTAACGGATTTACTGCTCACAGTCAATGCAAGTTAAAGAGATAAAAAGTTTTCATCAACTCATGGTAGAGCCACAGTAATATGGGTGAGGCTGCTAAAATTGACAAATACAATTGATAAGTACAATATTTTGTGTTATCGTTACACAATTTTTATAGGGCGCAAATATAAAGGAAACCAAATTAAATGATTGTGATGATTTTCAAAACTACCAAAATTAAGTACAGTGGCAGAAAAACGTGAAAAACTAATTTCCATACGTCACACTAGGGTGCAAAATCAATCATGTATTTAGGTCAAAATGTCTAACCCTTTCCCCAGTTTACAAAACTACACAGTTTTCCCCAAAGCCGCAGTGACCAAAAATATATTTTTGGATATTTTATTTTATTTCTAACGCTACGTTGGTTTGATTAAAATAAATGAAATGTGATAATGTAGATTGAGGTGTAATAAAGCGTATAAAAAATTACGCTGACTACACCTGTATTCTCTGGTTAGTTATGACCAATAAACAGTTTTCACCGAATTTCACCCCCTTCCGTAAGGGTGGTAAATGCAATTATTTTTTTATACACGATTTTTGACTTATACAAAACCATAAGGAACGTTTTTACATCTCCGGAGAATTTGTTCCAATCTTTATCAAAAAATCGCCTAATTCGCCTAGACTATGTGCCGTGCCGATAGTGCAGACAAACTGTCGCGAAAAAGAGTTCTATCACGTCGCATCACGCATCTCGCTTTATCACACAGTATTGCTAATTAGTGACATCTCGCTTGCTCAGCCCTTTGTTCCTCAATTCCGTTAGGTATATTAACTTTATGGTTCATTACAAAGTAGTTTATTTTTTCTTTTTGATATTTTAAATTACTTATAAATTATTTAAAATGTATATAACAGAAATTTTTCAGTATTATTTCGTTTTTATTTATTAGCTAGTTAATTTTAATAAATAATAATTTAATAAATAATAAACTAACTAGCAAGTTAGTATATTATTTATTAAACCATACGTTGGCTGCTGTAGGAGGTAGGTGGCGCAGTGGTTTAGCGCCTGGCCCAGCGATTGCGGAAGTTAAGCAACGTTCGCAAGGGTCGGTCATGGGATGGGTAACCAAAAATTTATTATCTCGAGCTCCTCCGTGCTTCGGAAGGCACGTTAAGCCGTTGGTCCCGGCTGCATTTTTAGTCTTTAACACCCACCAATCCGCATTGGGCCCGCGTGGTGGGTTATGGCCCATCCTCCTTACCACCCATAAGGAAGGCCTGTGCCCCAGCAGCTGATGGACACGTTGGCTGAAGGAAGTTTAACTCCACTAGTTCCACTACCAGCACTGAATATATCGACAAAGAGCATTACTTGAAACCGAATTTATTCTGCAAAAACTCTCATTCTGCCTGTGGAGAGGGCTCAACGTATATTGTTGAAGGTTGCTGCTGGTCTCCCGTACCGTTTTCCTACTGTCGAGCTCTACGTACACTGGAATATTCTCACTGTTAGGCAAACTTATATTCTTAAAACGGTACTTAAACAGCATTCACAGTTACCCTATAACCCTAACTTGCTAGAAGGCAAACGACGCAAACACCAAGTGTGCAACACACCTGCTGTCAGAACATCCTTTGCTCATCATTTCTTTGACTGTCTCGGACCACTACTTTATAATAGACTTAATGCTTCTCTTAATATCTATCCGCTTCTGACTTCTAACTGCAAACGTACTGTGACTAAATTTCTTATGACTCTCGACTACGATGCGACTGAAAACCTACTCAGCATTCAGAAATAAATGTGAATGTTATTTTATTATATATTAATTACTTATGTCAAATATTGGATTTCGTGTCGGTATATATCTCTCGCTCCTACAGATATTCACGCACACACGCAGACGCATGCACACACCACCCATACAAACACGAACGCACATTCACCTTCACACTTAGCTTAGCACTTAGCTTTGGGGTGTATACTATTTACTACATTGTTTTGTTTAGTTTTTATACCTGTAATTTTAGTTAACTTTTGTTTACCGTCTTGTACTAGGTGTAAGTATCAAGTTACATAATGCATACGGTAAAACTATTGTCTGTGGGTGGGCCTGGCGACCTGTGTCACAGGTTTCTTTTCCGAAACCTACTGCTGGCACCAGTCCCTCACAAATTTAGTAACCTTCCATGTGTAGCTTCTAATTACCACTTAAGTCCTTTATTTGTAATGGGAAAATAAACAATTATTTCATTTCATTTCATTCTAGCGCCATCTCTTGATCAAAGAACTAAGCTGAGAATGCTCCTGGAAAACTGCTCTTGTTTAAAAAGAGTCGTTCCGTTATCGGTTCCGAGACGGTCAAGCTTTTATCAAGATCAAGATTTTATATTTCAAGCTCAAACTGCTTGACCAAGCAAAATCAAAACAACCGACATGCTAGCTTTCAAGCCGCTTGACCGTCTCGGGACCGCTTTAGTTGGCTGTAATGGACTATGTGTCCTTCACGTAAAAGACTGATTACAAAACAACCCGCAATGCCGATTAGATAGGGACCATCAAACCGAACAACTTTACTATGGTACCAACTCTGAAATCGTAAAAATGTTTAAAACATTTTGATGTTTTCGTTATTAATTTTTGTATGAAACAGTTGATATTTTTCGCGATTTCAAAGTTGGTCCCATGTCCCCATAGTAAAAGTTGTTCAGTTTGATGGTCTCCATCGACCATATTCGGCATTGCGGGTTATTTTATAACACTCAACTCTAGTATGTCTCACGTAAATAACAGATATTTTAATCAAGATCATACCTAATGTCTTTGGAGTGCGGTATGTGCACCCCGTTGCGCGTGCGCTGCTCGTCGACCTGTGCCGCCGCCGCCAGTTTGTAGTACCCGAGCCGGGCGAGCTGTGGAGCAAGACAGAATTCATATAAGTGGTTGTTACATTACCAGGGGTGGAATTGCGTAAGGTAATCGTATTCATTTGACAGTTCATATCGTATTCCATCGGCTGCAATTTGTATGGGATGACATATATTATGATACAATATGAACTGTCAAATGAATACGATTGACTTTACGCAATCGCCTAGCTGATTTGTAGATCCGATTTAGGAAATCGGATAGGGTAGTCCCAGGGAAATTTGGAAATCGAACATGCTGAAAAACGCTTACTTTTAAAGCTTAAATATGAGCAATGGACGATTAAATCACATGTCGCAAACTTATTTAAATATCCGACTTTGATGTATTGTATGGAATTGACAAGCTAACAGCACGTTATTTTATAGTTCGCTGCAGTTTAAAGCATTAATAGTAAGCGTAGCGTTCAAACGCTTAGAATATTGGCCATTTGTACTGGGGGGGCTGTAGCTCTAGCATGAGTTGATGCAAACTGTTTCCACTACCGAAAACTATCAGATATACTCAAGGGCGTCGCCAAGGGTGGGCAGGGAGAGGCAGCTGAACCCCCCCAGAGGTTAAAAAAATATATTTAAAAAAAAAAGAAAAAACCTAACGTACCTACCTAAGACCGTGCCATTGACTTGCTTTTCTGATAAATCCCACATCTCACAACTTGAATGAATTCACAAGGTGCTTTTGACTAGGTATTCCTACAATTCATATTGTAGGAATACCTAGTACCATATCTCATCCTTAACATTGACTTGCCCTCCCCCCTGGACCATAGGCTGGCGTCGCTCTTGGATATACTGCACACAGTCAATGAGAGTGAAAAAGAGAAAACGATAGTTCACGGTAGCGAAAACAGTTTGCATCAACTCATTCATGGTAGGGCCACTGCCTGAAGACATGGAGTTGGAGAGCCTACGACGCCTAAGTGAACAAAGTCACCTCCTGTTCCGGTTGTCAAACAAGATGGAAAAGAAGAACAAGTAATTTTGCTGTTAGGATCCAATTCAAAACGGGTTGAAGATGCAAACCACTCTGCAATCTCAATTTAGGATGAATTTAGATTCCTGAAACTGGTGGTATCTGCTTTTTGTGTGATTTTATCATTATTATGATGAAGAACTAAGGTAGGGAATGATCATGATCATGAAATAATTTTGTATTGGGTGTGTGGTGTGACGCTGTGCTGTGTGCAAAAGGACCGTGGTGTGGAGTCATGCGTGTGCTTGCTTCTTTTGCACGAGCGAACTCAGTATTGCAGAAAATAAGTCTATCAAAAGGCTCGTATTATAGAATCAAACTCAAATCTCTGCTTGAGGACAGTCAGAAAGAAAGGGATGGTGCTATTCATTGTATTGCATAAAAATAAGAATTAAAAATAGTTTTATTCTATAATACGAGTCTTAGAGCACGGTCACAGTCTGAATGATCGTGTAACCGTGCTATTATGGGTACAGCTCTGCGACAGGGACTTTGTTGGCAATTCATAAAGAATTATCACTAATGAGCAAGGTATGGTCAGATCGTCAGTAGGTTAGGTACTACTGTTTTACGAGTCGAAAAGTGTTTACTAATAAACATTTGACATAGACCCATTTTATTTTAATTGAAACTTGCCGGTTACGCACCGCCCGGTACCGTCGTTATCTATCGCGTTTGGTTAGACTTCTATCGTTTATTCTATTTGTTTGATTTTTACGATTGCTTTATCTTATCTGAAAGTATTACTATTACGTGCTATTACTTACGTTAGTTGATTTCCAAACAACTAATACTATCCTTAAAGGGGCCAACCAAATCTCAACGTGTGTAGTGAAGCATGAGGCGCGGCCTTTTCAGTCCTGCAACTCCTGCATGAGGAGGCCTCATGCTACACACGTTGAGATTTGGCCGGAAGGCCGCGCACCTCCGTCCAATCCTGTTGTCTGAGCATGTTTATAGTTTTGGGCTCTTCACTCCCATCATCAGATCATAGCTAGGTCAATCCTTTGCGGAGAACCAAGGCTTCAAATTGACCTCGTTTGTATGAAAATCGACTGGTGTCTAATTATGTGACCGCCACTCTCATTGCCATTACTATAATACATATGTCTACAACACTTATCTTTTACACGATAAGAAAAATCTTACTTTGAATCGGGTTTACTTCGCAGCTGATTTCAACAATAATTCAAAGATATTAGCTAATCCATACCTACTTATCACGATTTTTATTGAAACTTTATTCATACATTGACCTACTGCGCAAACGCACTTCAGCGATAAGAATTTTTATCACCACTTGACATTGGATTGGAGTTAGTTAAATGCAATTCACGTTTGATACCGAATGTACACAATGTTGAGTATTATTTAATAACGTTGACGTGCGTATAGTAGGTATTGAACACGTGACAAAATACCTACATGTAGTTATATCAAACAAAGCAATCAAAATAGCATAATTCGATCAAAAATATATTGAAAAATTACCTAGGTACCTACTTAATGTAATCTTGCAAGGGCAGCAACTTACAATATCGAAGTTCTTCAAATCACTTGTTAAAAAAAAATTTAAAATCACACGACTCGCACGTTTTCCGGCCTAAAGTGAAATGGCGAATGATCCGATGATCGTGACGTCATCATGGTTTCACTTTCAAAAGAACTCTCACTCGCACGCGCAGACCCACAAGTCCGTTTTTATTTTATTTTATCAAACCCGACGCTACCCAGATGCCTCACTCACTGGCCAGTTAGTTTGCCAGATTAAAAGAGTCAATATTTTTAAAATCCCCTCTGATGTTGACGAGACGTCTCGAAAGATATTTATCTCACATTCATTATTTATTTATAAGCGTATCTTAGATTCGTTGCCAACCCATTATTAGACTGAAACCATCGTTATTAACTGTTAGTAGGTACACATTTAAAAGATCACTGTCAAGAATGACATGAAACAACCAGGTGCCGTGCTGCTGGTACAGGCTGTTAAATTACAATCATATATTTATAAATAAATAGAATAGAATATAGTGGTACTTAACTAGCAAAATGCATATCGATACTAAATCTACCCCAGTTCAGTAGGACCACGGACCCTTGCAAGTCTTGCAACTTTCGTTAGGATGGACGAATCAATACTAAAGAAGAAAGTATAAAATAAAAGTCCAAATGCGTTAGACAATAAAGACATGGCACCTTTTCCCAGCAAAAAGGTGTTAGGTGTTCATGGAGTCAGAAGAATAATGTAAATAATAGCTGCTGAAATGCAAGGGAGGCCCAGCTCAGGCAGAAATTTCAAACCTGTCTGGATGATCTAGCCAGCCTTGAAACTAGCACCTAATAATGTTACAATAATCAAATCAATTGAATTGATGATAAAATAATAAGAGGCTGATCGAACTGTGATTATTAATAACGCTCAAACAGTAGCCAAGCCAGCCATGTTGGTTTATTTTTTTTTTCGAGCATGACTAAATTATACTCAAATTTCAAATAAGTACCTACGTTCTTTAACTAATAACTTAACGTATAAATTATAATAATTAATACTAACCTTTTTCACTCAGATAAACTCATCCACCACATAAAAATACGAATGGAGAACTGAACAAACGGATACCACTGAACCACAAAGACTGTGACTGAACTTTGGGCGCCAAAATTATCACAAAGAACTTCGCAAAATGATTCCGTCCGTCTACAGAATTATTAATAAAGTGTCTTTGTTATTTATTTTATCACGAGAGGTACAGCTTCGGTGGCGGCGTAAATACAACTGGCAAAATTATATGCATACAAATTAATCGTGGTTGGCACACAAAGACTCATTTGTTTTTTCATTGTTGCGAAGAATTTGTACGCATAATTATATTCATCTTTAATGATTTTCTGATAGTCATCAATACAGCATACAACGCCGGAAAATACGTAAACATTATTGTATTGTAGTATCAATGTTTATCAAGAAGTCGAAGAAAATGGTAAAATAAAACATTATAGGGAATGTCCCCAAGTCCATTCTAATTATTTGCCATTCCGTCTACCCTCATTTGCCTTGACCGCGATCTTTTAACCAAACTAAACATACAATTTCATGTATAATGAGGAAACTGAAAAACATTGCCACATCAATTCAGTTCTATGGCTCGACGACAAATAATCACCATTGCTTTAAAAACAATGCGCTTTGTGTTCTTCACATTTGAGTTTAAATTGATTCAGCGCTTGGTTAATTTCCGGAAATAATGTGGTGGCGTGATCGTCGCGTGTGTGACAAATGACAATCGACGTGCGCGGGCGCTAGTTTACTGACCTGCCGAGCTTACTGGGTGTCGAAATTCGACAGTCTAGGTTTTTAAAATGAGAAAATGCATATTTTGAGCCTAACAAAATAAATTGGTCTTAATACTAATTTAGTTATACTTAAATCATAGTTAATAATTTATTATATTATTGACACTGAAAATAATGTAATGATAAAATTATTCAAATAAATAATTCATTATGATAAGGATAATATCCTTAGCTTTCACCAAGTTTGTGGTTTGAGCACATTCTTGTTTTTTGATAACGGTGATCAAAAGTGCTTAAAGTGCTTCAAAATGAAATAAAGCTGTACAGTAAAATTACCTTGAAAATTATTTATATTTTTAATCTTTTGTTTATTTATTTATAAATTAACTTTAATATTCATGCATAATAATATAATGAGTATGTCTTTGGAGCAAAATGGTTAATGAAATCAGCTATCAGGCTATTTCTTTTACAGAATATAGATAGGTAACTAATTCACAGTACGTAATTCACACTAAATTAAACAGGAAGCCTTGTCTAGTGCATAAAACATAAAGTGCAATAAATGCAATCAGCTTCTTTATTGTGGAACTCCAACATCTTTTGCAATCACTTTCTGAATTACAAAGTATCAGAGTACATACTCTGACATACGCACATACATAATTATGTTAAAGTACATACACAGACTGACATATCAAAAGGAATTGTGATAGATGTTGAGTTACAAACTAAGGCATCTGGTAATAGAAATAATTTCTAAAAAACTTTTTATGATACTTAATTATAGAAATTGTCAACTACCTACATAATACAAACAATCTATAAAACAAAATATAAAAAAAAAACAAAACAAGCACCACAGCACGGTTGGCAAAATAAAAATTACAAAGCACAAACAATTGCACACAGCTCAGTACCAGCTCGTTTTTGTTGCCTGTCGCACGTTGGCCCCTTTTTCTGCATTCCGCTCGAAGTTGTTCTTTACTCATACTCGCAAGAGTTTCTTGTGTCAAAACATTTTTCGGCCGCCCGTTATCTGTCACCGAGTTCTGTCTAGGTATTGTGATTGATGTCGCCTGGTTACGAGCACGTCTTGGCCCTGCCATTATAAGTCCTTTCTTTTTCTTCTGTTTTGATACTGCTTGTGTATTACATACAGTGTTTAGTCCTTATTGTTATATTTTGGGTCTGTCTTCATTGCCTTGCAGAATTGTGGAAAATATTTTAAGGAATAAATACAAATGGCATATTATGTATAAGTACATAAGTATCAGTAAACTATTTTTATGAAGTAGGTAGGTACCTACCAATGTGTGATATTATGAAGGATAAGTATAAAAATACAGCAAAACACAATATTAAAATGTATTAAATCATAGTCATGAAAAAATTATATGAATATGTATGTAATTTGTTTACTTAGGTACACATAAAATAATGCAACTTAAAATAGTGTTTTCTTAGGATACATACAGCCGATAATAATCTACGTAAATGTGTGATAAATAAGTCTTATGAAGACAATTATAGCAGATTTATCTTCTTCCATTTAAATATTGATTATTTAAACATTTTAGAAGTTTGCTGTCCAAATTACTGACTGATCGTTGCTATGAAATCATGATGATAGAATCTTGCGTATCCATAAACAAAAAAAGCCACTTTCAGCCTCTAGTAATAAGCGTAATAGTTGGAAAATCATTAAGTAAGGACAGTCAGCATAAATTAAACGCAGATTCTAACCTAACAAAACAAAAAGATACAATAACTTAAGTTCACTTACTTGAAGAAATAATCCAATTAAGACTCTGCACCAACTTTTCACTTATTTTATTGACTTTGAGCTCAACAAAAATATTTTTTTGGAATTAAAATTCACGGCACACTCTTTCCTTCAAAAATTAAAAATTGCACTGAGAAAATAATACCATGTTAAAATTATGCTTAACCCAAAATTAAAAATTGAAATTCTTAATTAAAACCTAAATTCATCTGTTCTAAAATCTAATACAATATAACCAACATTTTACATCAATTGATAAATATTATCATGTATAAAATAAAACATTGGCCTCACTTATTTAAGCAACAAGATATTTTATGATTCCCTAATAGCAAGCTTTTTTTGTGATAGGGCAATATAAAAAAATAAACTGACGTGTGTTTTTAGATGAGGCCACAGACTAAAGATGCAATGGGTACATTCCAGCAGGCAAATCGCTGGGTCATCGATCGCCGGCTCTACCGCCTACCTCGATTGTTGACTATTGCTTTGGTTTATACCGTCAGTGCACTGGGGCCTTACAATGTGAGCTCTTAGCAGTGCTTACTTTTTCGTACTATGACCTCAAAGGTTAGTATAGTATAAAAGCAGGCCTTAAAAATGACTGCTTAAGGCTATATAGTACGAAAAAGTAAGGCAGTTCAATAAAAGCCCTGCTATAAGAGCTCATAGTAAGGCCCCTGTTTAAGGCCTACTTTTGAACTGAACGGTTTCTTATTTGCTGATGGTAAGCACCCAGGGGGCTTACCATCAGCAAATAAGAAACCATTCAGTTCAAAAGCAGGCCGTAAAAAAGACTGCTTAAGGCCTGCTTTCATACTAACCGTAGAGATCATGGTACGAAAAAGTAAGGCCGTTCAATATAAGTCCTGCTATAAGAGCTCATAGTAAGGCCCCTGATAAAGGCGTCCGAAAATATTGTTTCTAGCTTTAAGCTTATCTTCTTAGCAATCAGTCTGCTGAAATCATGAATTTCTGGACTGGAATGCAGCCTCATAACATAACTGTCAAATGTTGATTTACTCTTTGGTCAATTAATGTCAGCTGTCTGTCACTGTCAGTCTGTCGTCGGTCATTATTGTTTTTTGTTGTCCTTGTTTTTGTTAGTTATTATTTTGTGTTTTGTGTTGTTGTGTATGGTTGTGTGCAATGAATGACAACGGCAACAATGATATTAATAATTATATTCCGTCGCTATTGAACCCGCGGTCTGTGAAAAAAGATATTTCTCTTACTCAGGTATGTTTTACTTTCTTTACCACTTTTTGCACATCTACCTACCTTTTTATATTATTTTTTTTAGAAAATGTTGAATCAGTGGTTTTCGCTATATGGTTGCTGACCTTAGAGATCTAAGTTGCTGACGGTCAGAGCTGTAGGTTACCTACAGCTTTTTGTAGGTAACCTGTCTTAAAACTATTGACAATCCCTCTCCCTGTAAGCAACGTAATTTAGGCCTTAAGGCTAATCTAGCTAGTGTCCAATTTAGGAATCCAATTTAGGCTTGCCACTCGTATGTAACTATAAATATTGTATTGCGGCTTTAAGAGGCCGTATGAGGGTTTCGGAATTCCCGGAAAAAAAATATTAACAATTCAAAATTCATTTTTTTTATTTTGACCTTTAATAACTTCATACCTAGTTATCGATTTTATATTTTAAAGTTATTTCTAGTTACAGTCTAAATGACAATAATGGTCCTGATGATAGACAGAATACAAACAAAAAAAGTCTGGAATCATTAAGTTTATTTGAATAAAGACATTATGACTTTGATTTTAAAAGAGTAAAAATAAAAACGGGACCCTATTACTAAGACTCCACTGCCTTATTTCCTATTTTTGCGTGAGACAGAACACGTTTACACACTTTTTAAAGAAAGACCTTTGGTAAACAGACGATTAGGTGCGACGACAAGCGGGCGTAGCGAGTGAGGAGGAGGTTAGGTAGTATTGCGATCAACAATGCACGAGCCGAGCGAGCGAAGCGAGAGTGCCGCGGCAGCGGCCGGCGAAGTGCCAGAACCGACCTGCTGGCGTGTCCTGCAGGACAGCCCTCGCCCGGAACTCATAAAACGGGTTTCTGTGCTTTGTTACGCGCAAGGGCGGAAGGGCTCAAAATGATATATCTCAGTAATTATTAATTTCCTCGCGGCGGGAATGGCACTGTCTAAAACACAAAATAGAGACAGACCTAAAAATCCAAAATCAACGGCCAAAAAAAATCCGCCAACCTCTTTTATACTTGAGTTGGTAAGTGAGATTCTTGCGCACACAAATTTGATGTTTTTGGACAATGTGGGACACTTCTGATAAAGGGGAACATTAAGGAGTAGCCTCTCTCTGTAACTAAGTTAGTTCAAATATAAACTAAGAAGATTTTTATTAATTCCCAGAATTCCGTTACCAGCCGCTGCTCTCTGTCATTGAGGAGAAATACTGGCTTGACTAAAGTAACAACTCGCCAAAAGGTAAGTAAGAGGCAAGTTAGCTACTAATTAGCAAAATATTCTGTAGTTGTAAAATGAAGTACTCACAGGATACTGCTAATAGGGATGTTGACTATTTTTTTTATTTTATGTTACATAAATTACCTCTCAAAAAAAAGAAACATTGGTAAAATAATTAATTCGCTAGCATGAAAACTGCCCGAGATATCACAGTGTGAAATGCACACAAATGGACTCGATCAAAAACGCTCCATACTAATGGCTTCCACGTTATGACGTCACGCCCTGCAAGTTTGTATGCAACGCATAGGAAATTTGTTCAGCAGCTATATTGAATATTGTGTTTATCAAAATGGTTTCTTTGACAAATTTGCTATACATTTTACGGACTAATTCAAGGTATTATTTATTTTAATAAATTTTATACTTTTTAAATGGACTTGTCCACCCAACTTTGAAGGGTCATAAAACAAATAATATATAAAACCAAGAGGTATACAAGCTACTCTAAAAGTTTAATATGTTTACGATTTTTATAAGTATTTCGTTATTTTATTCATTAGTCAACATCCCTATTCTGTTACCACAGCTTTTTTAATATAAAGTCCCACACAAAATTCCCTGAAGGAAATTACGGTCGTACGTAAAATCAAGTTACGCCCGTTACGGCACTAGCGGCTGATTTTCTCTAAATATATAAACCTTATAAGAAATTTAAATTAATATAGGCTAAAAGGCTATTAATTAAGTTACAAAATGAATATGCTTCCCTTATCCCCTACAACAAGTGATTGATCTTCCTTTGCATGAATTTAAAAACCATGTTAAAAAAACGCTCATGGGTAAAGGTTATTATAAAGTTGACGATTATCTTAAAGATCAAAATGCGTGGAAATGATGTAGGTAACACATAACTTGCTAATATAAGTACTTTATTGAAGTAATATAATAAGTCTATGTTGTTGCCAATAATTCTGTCACCCTTTTGTAATTATGTTACCCTGGTAACGATATATTCAAGTTTGTAAATATCGTTACTTATGGCTGTTACAGCTGATAAGTTTCTTGCGCCCGTTCTTCTTGTCAGCTAAAAAAGTCTGGAACGGGTGGTAGGAAAATATAGACGATTCAAAAGTACTTAACAATTAAGTTTATTTGAATAAAGCTTATTTCACTTTCACTTTCACTTATAAAACATTACAAAATCATCAGTTGAAAGTGTACGACCTGTTACGCCCGTTACATGGAATGACCCACAAGCTACTCTAAAAGTTTAATATGTTTACGATTTTTATTAGTATTTCGTTATTTTATTCATTAGTCAACATCCCTATTACATAAATATTGCGCCATTATCTGCTGCTATAAAAAGTACCCCAGTTAGCAGCAACAATAATCTATAATTTTTTACTCTCATCACAGAATAGATATGCTCTCATCACAGCTCAAAGTAATGTTATCATACCTGAGATGCTGTTCCTATAAGAAGAGCATCTCAAGTACCTATTATCTCAGATAGCTCTCATTTCAACGTTGAGAGCGCTTTATAAATACGGAGCTTAGATTAGTGTGGTTTTCTTTAATCGCCGATGACGGTGGTCGTTTATCATCGGCTCGACTATAGTGTAATGTAAAGGACTTGATAGAGCAAGTGCCGCCCCAAAGTGCTGTGAGCCAAAAGTTAAAGTACTCAGTGGAACATAATATAGTAAGCTTCGGGCGCGCGGCCATTGACATTATACATACATTTTACTTGTCAGTGCCCGTTCTTTGCGTCCGAGGGGCTTTCTATATCAAGTCCCTAAGCATCCATACAGTCGTCATGCGCCAATGGCGAATATGACAATCTTGCTTGCTTGGAAATCTTCTATCATTGGCAATGTGGTGGACGCGCTTCATGGCGAAGGTGCATAGTATGATATCAAAAAGTAAAGTAAAAATTATATTCTTGGTGATCGAGCCGCCAACTGATGACGGTTTTTCAGAACTTGATAATGTCACACCTTCATTTTGATCTCCGGTCTTAACGACCGGCCCGCCAAGTCACAAATTCTAAATGTTATTGCTTTCGAAAGATTTATACAATATGTTTGGTTAACGATGATGTCGGAGCTTTTAAAGGCAGATAATATGATCGAATTTATCGACAAAACCCCCACATGTTGGGGTCTATCCCCTCTCCTGTTGGAATGGCCGGCATTTAAAATTTTTCTTTTTATTTTCGATGGCCCTGCTGAAAAATATTAATTTCTCCGGATTTAAAAGTCCTTTTCGAAAGCTAATAATATCACTTATCAAGTAAAAATATAAATTATGCAAACTTTTAACTTTAATACGTCATAAAAAAATACTAATGTATAAAACATATTGTAGATTTGAATTTATAAAAATCGATGGTTAGCAAAAACTTATGCTAATTCGGATTACAAGTTTGTATCATTATTGATTTCAGATTGACAAAGAAAATTTACAAAATATTAATAACTTGACAAAAACTGCCATTTATTCTCCAAAAAATATTCTGAACAAAAAATCTCGAAATACAGTAATAGCAGATGATGGAAGTGTAGGTTTCTCAGCAATTCAAGATCTGAATACAGTTGAAATTAATGATAAATTTAGTGTGAGTCCATTATGTGTCCTGGAACATGAAGTACAAACAGAAAAGCTAATCAAAGTTAATGAATCTCTAATATCAGTCTCATCAGAAACAGATCTGAAGGACTGTATAAGTGATAATGATGAAACAGTGTATGAACATGATATTGATAGACCAAAGGTGACTGTATCGTTCGGAGTTAGTCATTGCCAAAACGTTGATGTAAGCACCAGTAAAAGCTGTCTCAAGAGAGTTTTTTTCAATACTGAGAATGGAAAAACATCAGTAGACTGTCAACTTATAGAGTGCTCGCAACTATCATCAGATAGTAATTTGGACGAAAATATGAATGAAACCAATTTCCCTCATCCACGTGCGAAGTCGGCAGTAGCTGTCAACTTAGAAATTAAAAGAAAAAAGTTGTCAGGCAACTCGACAGAAAACTCAAAAGTTCTAATTTTGAACACAGACGCCATTGAGAATATCTCCCATGTCATCGTCCAGCCACCAAATTATAAATTAGTAAAACGCCAAACATTTCATAGAAATAAAATTAAGAGCGGCGTGAAAAGAAAGTCCATCAAATCTCCGCTGAAGAATGGAAAAATTGATGATAGTTTAAAACAAAGGTACATCGAGGATTATTTTTCTGGTACAAGTTTTGGTACAAGTAATGTTTTGAATTTGAAGTTAATTGACGTTACCTCTAACGTTGATAACAGTGATGATGGTGTTGTAGCTCGTGATGTGGAACAGGAAATGAGCAAGACTTTGGGTGTCGCAGACGCCGTAAAATGCGATCGTGTAGGCAGAGGATCTTGTAAGGGTAGGAGGGACTATGGATCTCCGAGGACGAGCAAGCCTGCGTCTAGGCGAAGTTGTGAATCTCCTAGGCACCAAGACATCAAGGTCTCTAGCTCCGATGCGCCTCGTATGCCTTCACCGTGTTCTAAGAATGAAAGCTTGCCGCATTCGCCTCGGAAGAATGTGGACTCTATACAATTCAGCTTGCCTGCCAAAGCCCAGTCAACCAAGACCGCTTCTGGCTCCAGAAGTATTCCGCATCACAAAATTGTAGCGGGTAAGTACCTACATATTTAAAACTTTAAATTTTAAGAGGTTTTAGTCAGTTTCGGTTACCTCTAGTTGTATTGTTGATTTGCCAAAAAGGTATTTCGTGCTTTCTGACAGTTGTAATTCACAACGCTGTTTATTGTTAGATAGGTACTTTTATTATTTATTTGAAAGTAACACTGCTGTCTGTTACGTTTTCACATCTAAATTCTAAACCACAACATCGTGATGAATTTTGTTAAAAAGATAAATTAGAACTTGGAGTACGGTACGACATAGGCTGCTAATATTATTTCCCAAAATTGTCACGAGAAGCAAAATTCCACCATGCGGTTGAAGTCGCGGGCAAAAGCTAATTTTATAGACTTATTTATAGGAACTTAGGCTTATATGCGTTCCTCTGAAAAGTAAACAGCAGGAAACGATAGAAAATCCAAATTGAAACATATTGATTCGAATGTTCGAAGGCCTATCTATACAAAAAGATCACAAAGTATGGGAAACCGTACGCATCCTTTCGCATTTTCGTGGCGAATTCAATGGTTATTCATACTTTGTGACCTTTTTGTATAATAATGTAATTACTTCGTTCGATATTATTTCAGGAACACATTTTGCAGTTGATGCTTTTTCGTACGGGGACATACCTAACGTTAAGCATTATTTTCTGACGCACTTTCATTCGGATCATTACGCAGGACTGAAGAAAGTATTCAACAAAGTGCTGTACTGTTCACAAATCACTGGTAAAGAACTTTATCATACATATTATTAGAAGTTAAACTTTTGTAACTGCAATATTTTTAGGAGTTTGCTATTTCCTCTCGCGTATCTACGGAATACCTTCGAGATTCCGCTACAGAGCGAGCGCGAAGCGTCTCCGTTTTAGCTTGGACAAAAATGCTTTCATATGTCTGTCTGTCCGTTTGATCTCATCTAGGGTTGCAATACTTAACCGATTCTCGTGAAATTTTGTGAGCAGATTCTAGTTTATTTTGTCGGTTAAATTTTTCGAAATTTATTAAAATGGCAGAGATATGGGATAATCATATTTCAGCCATTTCAAAGAATGATCAAAAACGTCATAAACGCGAGGTCTACAGCTTTACAGAGCCACTAATTACTGTGATATAAGTACAATGTTTTTTTACAAAGTTATGATTACTGTACTGTACTCATCGTCCCAAGAAACTCCATCCTACCTAGGGCGCGGTCTTTTAATTTAGGTACTAAGTGTATTGCGCAAACGACTATGATTGTTTTTATAATGCAGATGCCATAAAGCGCATAAATAAACCCTACTATTCTGGTGTATTTAGATTAAAGTAGTGTACGTACGAGGCAACATCTTGAATTTTTTCGACGGAGTGAGGATCAGTTCGCGCATGGTGCACCTGCGAGCGACCAATAGCGCGCGCCCCTCCCGCCGCCCGCGCCCCTCACCGCCACGCATACCCAAAATACGCGTTCCGCACAATCCCTACCCGATTTCAAGATGTTTGCCTCGTACTGTACGTCGTGATATCATATTAAACTTAAACGACGTCACATTTTAGCTGACCTCTGCATATCGCGACTGGGTGTTAACCCGAAATGCATCCGCATTTTGAACCCCGACGACTTTGTGCGAATCGAGGGCGTGGAAGTGATGGCTGTGGATGCGAATCAGTAAGTTCATAAACTAATTTACTATTTTGTAACTCTAGCAGGTATCTATCGCAATTTACATACATACATTTACATACTTACACTGTACATTAGGGATTCTCAAACTATTTTGGGCAAGAGACCCCTTTTTCAAAATTATTCCCAAACTATTTTTGGGCCTCTTGCCCAAATGCCCTTTTTCCAAAATGAACTGATACCTCAGACCCCCAATACTGACTAAAGACTGATAGCCAAACTATTTTAAAAATCCTATCAAATATCAAGTGTCATTAATTATTTATTATTATTTTTTATTCGTTTATGTCGATCCCTGGGAAATGTTCCACCACTTTGGGAGAGTTTATTGAGGCAATACAAATTATTTCGACTACTGTCTCTTGGCTTATTAATTATGGATGTACAATCAAGGAAGGCGGTCGGTGCTCTATCACCCTTAAGGGCGTCCACTGCGTTAATCGGGATCCCGTCGCGGGGCGACATTAGAGCTTACTCATGCACTGCAAGTATCTGTCCGTCAGAAATCCAGCAATCTATGTTCCCGTGCCGTATGCCCGCAGGCGACGGGATCCCGCTTAACGCAGCGGGCGCCCTAAAGCCAAAATTGCTTGTGCGCTATAACGACGTAGTAATACGCGTCGTCGAAGAGATCTTTAGGGGAGGCCTATACCCAGCAGTGGGTATGTGCGGCTGATATGATGATGATGAATGTACGCGTGTATCACACGAGCGAAAACCGTGCAAAGATTTTGTATGCGAAGTGGCAGAGCCTGACCAAACACCTCGATCGATAGACACGACAGCCGTCTAGTTCAAGTGAACTGCGAAAACAGTTTATATTCCGTAGGGCATAAAGACGGTCTCAAGGTAAACGACTCATGTTTGTATAGCCTGATGTGCCGCAGAGTGATTGAAATCGATATGACGATAAAATGTTCTGAAAGACATAGACCAAAGACTTTTCTCCTAATCGATTAGCATAGAATTAGTTTTGATTTCATACAGTCAGCAAAGCGTCAGGTTATACGAAACTGTCAAAGATTTTCATTTTATTTTGAACCTTAATGTTCTTGCATTTATGTTTAAAATTGATTGAAACTGATTACCCTGATGTGGTAGCCCAGCGTGTCGTTGACTGTACAAAAGAGGTTGCTAATGTAAGTGCTAACAAGGGGTCTCACTCCGCGCTTAAACTTTTATATTAGCCTACTGCGCGGCTGACTCAGTCGAGCCAGCGCACGAGGGGTGTCATGTGCCGGTTGAGACAGGGCTAGCTATGCGACAGGAAGAGAAGCGCTTCGGAGGTGCTTACCTATATAATAGGCACGCAGCACTGTGTCATTTGAAATTGAACTTTATTGCCGTGCTGCGAGAGTAGCTTAGCTTATTACTTATTTGATTGTCCTCGCGCGGATGGGCTACTGTACGTTTAGAACTATTATATATTCTGTGCCAACTTGCCGTTGACTGTACAAAAGAGGTTGCTAATGTAAGAAGTGTTTTTTCCAGCTGCCCCGGCGCGATAATGCTCGTGTTTACGTTACCGAACGGTAAAACGTTACTGCACACTGGCGACTTCAGAGCGACCCCGGCTATGGAATCGTATCCCATATTCTGGAATAGGGATATCCATACCGTGTATTTAGATACCACGTAAGTTTACATTTTCGATTCGTAGAAAAATTGACTATTCTGTCAGATTTTATCTTTTATGTCAGTAAATTTGACGGATAAGAGAAAATATAGATACTTTATCCAGTTGACACAAGGAACACACTGTATACCCGTCACCTTAAGAGAGTGTTCTACTAATGAAAATAATTAAACATATTTGCTAAAGAAACATGGGTCGAAATACGTAATTTTTTTTACTTTCTCATACTAATAAAATGTTTTAGCTGACTAGAGTATGGGAGGACAAAATTTTTATGTCGTTTTTCGACCCATGTTAAAATGAATACAAAATGACGGTGTATAGCAAAGTGTCCTGCCTCAATAGTAATTATAACATTGCAGATACTGCAATCCCCATTACGACTTCCCCACTCAAGACCAGAGTTTAGAGATGGCGCTGTATCTGCTGCGCCAGAAGAAACTAATGCTAGAGCAGAACGGCAAGAAGTTCACCTCTGTTCTCATTGTCTGTGGCACTTATACTATTGGTAAGTACTGACACAGAAGCTGTTGGACAGCTCAGCTTACTCCACTTCCTAAAAAATCGAATCCTTCTTTGACTGTCGTTCAATTTCCATAATTCCTTTCCTAACCGAATCGTTAAAAGAAACTATTCACCTCTGTTCTCATTGTCTGTGGTACTTATACTATTGGTAAGTTCTGACGTTAGTACTATTATATATTCTGTGGTTCTGACTCGGAAGGTGTTGGACACAAGAACACTTTTACCACAAAATCACTACATAGTATAAAACAAAGTCGCTTCCCGCTGTCTGTCCCTATGTATGCTTGGATCTTTAAAACTACGCAACGGATTTTGATGCGGTTTTTTAATAGATATACTTAGTGATTCAAGAGGAAGGTTTGTATGTATAATACATGTCAAATTCCACACTATACCGAAGCGAAGCGAGGGCGGGTCGCTAGTATATAATAGTATAGTATTATACCACTGAATAAATAAATAACAGTAGGTACTATATTACGATACTCAAGCCGAGGTTCCTTCCCTCTTAAAAATGCTTCGCAATAAGGTTGAAATTGGTGTCGACTCGGTTGGCAACGACTTAACTAAATTGGCAGGACTAAACTTAATTTAGTTTTCCATCCTTTTCTTTCTGTATCGAAAAGACTAGAACAGAATGCTAAAATTAGCGTGCTAACCGAATCGACACCATTAGCTAATGTTTTTGGTCTGATTGTGCTTGTAATTTTAAGTTTTTCGAGTCTTCCTTTCTTTAACTCATGACAATCTGACCATGGAATTAATGAAATGATTCTTAGTTCTTCATGTCATTTAGTTTATCTTTATTTTTAGTTTACACATACGTATTAATAACACATAAGTACAATATAAGCTAACTCACGGTTAATACAGTTTAGGTTTCTAATTGATCTTAGAATTTTAAATGTGGGTACAGCCCAATTTCAATAGTAATATTTAGCATTTTTAATAAGAAATCGTTTTATTGTTTAGGTAAAGAGAAATTCTTCTTGGGAATGGCTCGCCGCGTCGGCTGTTCTGTGTGGGCGTGCCCTGAAAAAGATCGCGTTTTACAAGCAGTGGAAGGGCACAGCTTCAGCCACGCGCAGCCCCAGTCGTGCCAACTGCACGTGGTGCCGATGCGAGAGCTCACGCACGAGGTACGTACAAGACAAAAAAAACAACAACAAATAATAGTCGTCCCGTGACCACGGCCCCTGGAAAGGTGTCGAAACGGCGAGAAACCCAAAAAAACCCCAAATCAAAACTAAATAATTTTTAAAATAACATCTGCATTAACCAATATACGCGCTGTAATCCGTAAAAAGGGTTTTATTTCTAAAAAAATAGGTTGGCCCGCTAATATTTGACGACCTGAGTGGTGCAGTGGTCAACATGCCGCCTACCACGCCCGGGACCTCTTGTCCCGGGTTCGATTCCCGGCCGGGCAGAAATTGAAATGATGAATTTTAATTTCTGTGACGGGTCTGGGTGTTACTATGTATAATAAGTATATATTTAAAAAAAAGTATACAAGTTGTATCTATATACTGTATATAGTATACAAGTTGTATATATCAGTTGTCTAGCACCCATATTACAAGCTTTGCTTAGTTTGGGGCTAGATGGCGCTGTGTGAAATTGTCCAAGCATTTATTTATTTATTTCCCTATAACGGACGCCCAAGGCCCTTGCGCAAGCGGCGTCGCGCTTGACAATAGCTGCGTATTTAATTCTACAAAACCCAGTCGTGCCAACTGCACGTGGTGCCGATGCGAGAGCTCACGCACGACTCGCACGAGGTACGTAGGTACAAGACAAAAAAACAAGGTTTCTAAACTCACTACAAATTACGGCTCGTCGGGGCGTTGGCCAGCGGCGGCCCCGTGCTTGACAGCAGCCGAGTGGCTTGTACCACAATAGTACATTATGAGACAAGTTAGCTTAGGTTGCTCATTGCACACAAGGCTGTGGGTTGCAGCCCGAGCCGCAGGCGAGGGCGTAACTCAGCCGAGTGTGCAATAAGCAAGAGCTCACGAGTTTCATACGACGTTTTTCAACACATTTGCGAGGAAAAAACAAAGTAATTTACCACACAGCAACAAATACGACAAAAACAAAATAATTATGACAATTATGGGAAAAAGGCGCGCAGGTTTTTTTTGTTTTTTTCACACGCCCAACGCAAGAATATTTTTCGAACAAAGGGGTGAGGAGCATACAGCCTACTTCAAAATTATAATTTTAAGTTATAAAATGCAAATATTTTAATATTTTATAGCAAAATATTGTGAATTATGAATAATTTAATAATAATAAACCTTTGTTTGACTTAATTAAGGACTTACACATTTATTTATTCCAAAAATCTATATGAATTTTCAACAACATAAAACCTCTTTGTTGTTACTAAAAAAAACTGTATTACCCGGCTAAATTGGGAATGCTCTGTTTACTCGCATAGAACTTGCAGTAAGGTACTAATTTAACTTTGTAGGGTTAATTCTATTACGAACTAGTGTTTTATATATTATTGCACGCGTTTGTTATAGCTCGGTTTATGGCCCTAAAAGCGATGTATTAGGGCTCACTTTACGAGCAAGTGTGTTAAAAAACTCAGTACGCGCTTAGATGAAGCGACACCCGTTATACAGATAGCGATAATTAAGCGACAGTCTAGAGACGTTTTTTTATATTTATCAACTCTCTGCTTGCTTGACGGACATATGTTTTCAGTGCATGAGTAAGCTCTAATCTATAGGTGGCGTGTTTAGTCTAAAATCGTATGATCGTTCAAAGGTTTCAATAACCTTCGCGTGCAATACAACAACGCATTCAGGGTGCTGTTGGGTTTGCCGCGTTACTGTAGCGCCTCCGGTATGTTTGCGGGAGCTCATACAGATGGTTTCGCGGCCATTATGCGCAAACGCTGCGGTGGCGGTTCGGTGGGACTCTGCGATGCTGGCACGCTGGATACGACTGCACGCAGTCAAGTAGGCTCGTTATTAGCATCGCTGGGTGCGATCGATTAAGCCGCGTGTGTGTGTCTTTGTTGTGTCTTTTGTTTTGTGTTTTTCCACGTCATACAATAGTTAGTGTGTATTGTTGTTGTTGCGGAAGTTAAGCAACGTTCGCAAGGGTCGGTCATGGGATGGGTGACCAAAAATGTATTATCTCGAGCTCCTCCGTGCTTCGGAAGGCACGTTAAGCCGTTGGTCCCGGCTGCATTTGCAGTCGTTTACAGCCACCAATCCGCATTGGGCCCGCGTGGTGGGTTATGGCCCATCCTCCTTACCACCCATAAGGAAGGCCTGTGCCCCAACAGTGGGGACATCAAAAATGGCTGATGGACATTGTTGTTGTTGTTGTGTAAAATATTAATTTGTAATTTCATGTTTCTTACTAACACTTGCTCTTAAGTTTACAATGTAACTAACACAATATGGATCTTTGTTGTCCGGAATAAATATTATATTATTATTATTATAATCCTGTGATAACCTAAAGTGACTTACCTCAGTGTCTCAAGACGAAAGTCTAATTGCTCAGCTGAAGTGGCAATGGGCGGGACACATAGCGAGTAGACCGATGGCCGTTGGGGCGGAAAGGTTCAGCCTGCCTAGCATGACCGATTTATATCGCGTGATATAGCATTTTATCGACACTCAACTGTCAAACTCCTTTGTCTTTTTGACAGTTAAACGTGATAAAACGCTATATGTCGCGATATAAATCGGTCATGCTAGGCAGGCTGGACTGGAATGGCGACCGCGCACCGGACGGCGCTCCGTGGGTAGGCCCCCGACAAGGTGGACCGACTTAAGGAGCTGCAAAACGTAGCGTCAATGAAAACATATAAAGTTTTGTCGCATAGCTAGAAAAATCCACTCATTTTGAAAGGTAGAAAAAAATATAATTGTATTTGACATATCCTGAATTAGATACTTAGCTATAAAAAATTTCAAGTAAAAGCTTAGTTAGTGAAAAAAAATGATTTTTCTAAAAAGATTTTTCGTCGCGTAGTACTCGATATTTTCAGCGGCAACTAGCATATTTTTCTCAAATTATAAATCGAACATAAGACGAATTAAAGAGTTTTATAAAAAAAAAGAATGTTAATGTTATGGATCACTATTAAAATCAAAATAAACAGGTTTTTTAGCGCCTGAAAAATGTAAAGAGCAATGCACTTAGAAAAATATTTGCTAGTTTTCGGCAAACACAGAGATCTGGCGCGGGCGGGCGGGGTGAACGCCCGGGGCCGCCGGGGGCATGCATCGGGTGGTATTGAGAATGGGGCTGCCGCTGTACTTTTCATTTTATATTAATTCATATCGTAGCGTGGTCGGTCTCGTCTTTCCAAACTTTGTTTGTTTTAAGTAAATAAATAATTTTATTTAGTGCCAAGTAATAGTTTTAGGTGTTTGTTTTGTAGTTTTAGGTTTTAGTAATAAATAAAATAGATTTAGTGTAGTTTTACGTCTTGTGACTGTGACTTGTTTTTATAGGTACCTAGTTTTGTACGAACTTGACTGTATTATTATTATTATTATTTATTATTATTTATTCATGTATTGTGTGTGTGTAAAATGGGAAACAAAAGGAACAAAGAATTGCGACGGATGTGTCGTAGAATTAGAAAACAAAAAAAATTTACAAATCCAAGTAGGGTGAATATGCCTATTACCAGCCCCCCCTAAGATTTTTCAACTTTGAATCTCTGTTGCTGCCACAATTACAGTCTTAAAATTATTGTTGATACAGTTTAAGGTAGCTTGATTGATCTTTATTACGAAAATAGTACTTAGTTTTACGTAGTTTTGTGGGAAAATAAAGAGAATCGTTTAAATGCACGACGGGCGAAAAACCCTAATTCCAGCCGTCTTTGCCCTAATATCAGCCGCTTTGTTCCCTAATTCCAGCCGGGTACAGGCTGTTCCAAAATAAAACAACCATGTTTGTATGAGATTAAAGAATATTCGTTTGGTAACTCTAATAATGATAAAAAAATACTAGAGGCTTTAAAATTATGGTTCCCATAACAAGTCATTGAAACTTATACCTCTCCTGTAGATATTAATCAACTTAGAATATATAAATATATTAAATATTGCGTAATAAAAAATAACTTATACAATAATCAACGAGTACGAGATCGTTTTAATTATTTGAAACCTATAAAAGCGTTTTCCAATAAGTGAATATCGATATACAATTTTTGAATTGAATTTCTTTTCTGTTTCTATAATTGATTATTATGATGATAATAAGTATGATTTTGATTATTATGTTTTTTTTACATCTATGTATATAAAATTCAAAGTCCTGACTGACTGACTTACTGAGTGAGATATCAGCGCACAGCCCAAACCGCTGAACCTAGAGACTTGAAATTTTGCACATAGGTTCCTTTTGCGGTCTAGGGGTGCACTAAGACAGGATTTTTTAAAACTCACCCCCCAAGGGGGTGAAACGGGGGTCAAAAGTTTGTATGAAAGTCCCTCAGTTTTGAAGCTAGGATCTTCAAATTTTGTGTTTAGGCTGAACATTGAAAATTAATAAATACGGGTCTCAGCGTTTTTCAAAATTCTACCCCCGAAGGGGTCAAAGGGGGATGAAGTTGTGTATTGAAGAAAATCCTTTATATTCGAAGTAAAAATAACTAAATTTATAATTTAGGCAGGGGGGTATAACTCCGCGCTTAAACTTTTATATTAGCCTACTGCTCGCGGCCCACTCCAAGAGGGCCATTGTCGAGGGATATCACCGCGCCGACCGAAACGCGCGGCGTGTGCAAGCGACGAGAGCGCGGCGCGTGAACGTCACCAACGAAACGAGTCAGTCAAGCGCCGAATGCGAAACTGCATGCACTTCGTTTTTGATACTTAATTACTAACGTACCTACCTACCTACCAAAGTTTATTGTATTTTTTGTATACATATTTACATACTTAGTTGTATCGAAGTTCGAAATATGGCACCAGTAAAGAAAAAAGCTAAAAAATACTATTTTTTTTCACCCATCCCATAACTGACCCTTGCAAAAGTTGCTTAACCTCCGCAATCGTTGGGCCAGGCGCTATACCACTGCGCCATCGAGCTTCTCTAACTACTTAGAAATACTTATTATTTATGCTCTTTAAATATGCTCAGCTCACCTATTAGGTAGATTTATTTTATTTTATAAGTAGGTACCTATTATAGTAATTTCATTGTTTATTCATGGGCATAACGAATGTTTTCTATGATATCAGTAACTAGCGAGTAGCAACCCCGAAATGTGTCGGTTGAGACAGAGCTATGCGACAGAAAGAGACGCCTCTCTTTCTTCTTCGTAGGTGCATATAATTTTATCCACGCAGCGTTGTGCAGTTTGAAATTGTACTTTATTGCCTTATTATTCTTAAACGAAAGTTTAATACCCAACATCAGCCCCCGGCTGATAATAGAAAGTTTTGGAAAATCACATAGTCAAACTCCAGCCCCCCAAATTTTTCGAAATTAGTAAATTTAACTGCAAACTTGTAATCTTAAAACGTTATCTAACTAATCTATTACTAGTATCAAAGTTTAAAACTATAAAAAATTGCATCTTGCCTTCATAAACACACTTCCCAAAGTTCGCATCGATCTATGTTTTATGCTGTTTTTCAAACATAGTCACCTTTATTCGGTCTCGGTGAACATTTTTGGTCGTTGTGTGAATTGTAGGTGTCGTGACGGGGTAATACTGATTTCCAACGTCGAGGATTAACTAGGGATGTGGCTCCATTAAACAGTTTCCGATTTTTATTGTTTTTTAATTAAAGCAAAGCAAAAACGTATTGGGGGCTGGAATTAGGCATATCCACCCTATTCCAAATTCATACAAATAGTCGAAAAGCGAGCCATACTTCGATCAAATACCTACGCGCCTCGAGTTCCGTCTGCAGTCTGCACTCGGTACCTACACAAACAGTAATGATCCCAACTATTTTATCATTAGTCGGTTTTGTCATTAGAAATTATTTTCTAAAAAAGTACGATTTGCCCAGTGCCCGGCCCCCTGTTTCTATTTCCGGCCCTCCTATTTCTATTGCCCAGTATACCGGCCGCCTTTCAAAGAACATGACGAGAAGAAAAAACCACATCGTTCAATGCAGTAGCGATCGTTTGAGTAATTCGCTAAAATACACATCGGAAATAACAAGAGACAAACAATTAATATTATTAGTAGATAAATTTCAAAGCTGGCAGGTGTACTAGTAGTATTTTGCAGGATAGCCAGTATACCGGCCTCCTAGTGTATACTAGGAGGCCGGTACACTGGGCAAGCACCCAGTAGATCCGGCCACCCGTTTTCATACAAAAAAAAATCAACTTCATATACAAGCACATTTAGACGGCCGAGTACTAGACACAAAGTACTTTAAATTTAATAAAAAGGGATAGCATTATACATTCTTCTAGAGAATCCCTCTTTTAACAAAAAGAGACAAAACATTATATCGAGCTCAGTCCCAGTTAACCGGCCCCCTGCCGATATACTGGAAACATGTGGTTTCGTTGTCTAGTAAGGCGGCCCCTTGATATTACTAAATATCTGCTTATTAAGCCATATTTAACATTAAAACAGTAATAAATAACAACATACCTTGAGAACAAACTAAATATTTACCTTTTAACGATGCCCTGAAGGACAATATTGACTATTTGGCAAGAGCTCTCCACTATTTTTTTTTTATCTCCACTTGCGAAATCGACCCGGATGCGGGCTTCACAAATTATAAAATATTACGTAACGTTTCGCTAGTGGCGTCCATACCATTCGATGGATCGATAACAGTGTTGCCAGGAAAATATCCAAATTGTTAAGAAATTGCCACGAATTTCTTTTTTTATTCGAAAAACTGTTGGGGGGCCGGATAACTGGAGGCGGCCGGCTAACTAGGCATATTACCCTGTGTACATACTGACAAAATGCAAATCAGCGTTTTGGAATTGGAATTTTTAGATTTTAGGCATTCACAATGCTATTTTTATATTAAGACTAGCTTCCGCCCGCGACTTCGTCCGCGTGGACATTGGAAAAAATCCTCATGTTTTAATTTCATTAAATTCTGATTAGCCGTTTTTACGTGATTAGGCGGGTTCCCACCAAGCGCGCTGCCTCGCGAGGCAGGACGTTTGCCGCACGGGCCTCGCACGAGGCTGCTCGCTTGGTGGGGACCCGCCTAATCACGTAAAAACGGCTGATCAAAATTTAATGAAATTAAAACATGAGGATTTTATCGAATTTCCACGCGGTCGAAGTCGCGGGCGGAAGCTAGTTTATAATATTCAGAATTGTATCCAGAGATATAGTATCCCGTTCCCGTTCCCGTTCCCGTTCCCGTTCCCGTTCCCGTCCCTGTCCCCGTCCCCTGGATGTGCATGTCCAGGTCCAATCATGTCCACCGTGTTGGACTTCAAAATTAATGTCAATTTCGCAATCACCATCCCATGAAACCTCAAGAACGACATCCACATCAATTTTCATGTTTACTCACCGTGTTTGCCTATTTATTTTTAGACATGCTCCTACGAATTTTAAAGTTGTAATGTCTATTTTATATTCTTTTTCCATACAAAATTTGAACCCCATTTTCACCCCCTTAGGGGTTAAATCATGTCCACCGTGTTAGACTTCAAAATAAATCTCATTTTCGCAATCACCATCCCATAAAACCTCAAGAACGATATCCATATCGATTTTTATGTTTACTCACCCATTTACCCCTAAGTGGTTGATTTTCAAAATTACAAAATATATGTTTGCCTATTTATTTTTAGATGTGCTCCAACGAAGTTTAAAGTTGTAATGTCTATTTTATATTATTTTTCCATACAAAATTTGAAACCCATTTTCACTCCTTTAGGGGTCAAATCATGTCCACCGTGTTGGACTTCAAAATTAATGTCATTTTTGCAATTGTCATCCCAGAAAACCCCAATAACGACATCCATATCTATTTTTGGGTTTTTTACCCCTTTTCACCCTCATTTCATCCCCATAGGGGTTGAAATACTAACACTAACAATATAAGTTGCGTTAGATTTCCATCCATAAGCCTAAATTATAAATTTAGCGATTTTTACTTTGAAAATAAAGGATTTTCTACAATACATAACTTCATCCCCCTTTTGACCCCTTCGGGGGTAGAATTTTGGAAAACGCTGAGACCCGTATTTATTTATTTTCAATGGTCAGCCTAATCACAAAATTTGAAGATCTTAGCTTCAAAACTGAGGGACTTTCATACAAACTTTGGACCCCCGTTTCACCCCCTTGGGGGGTGAGTTTTGAAAAATCCTTTCTTAGTGCACCCCTAGACCTCATAAGGTATCTGTGTGCAAAATTTCAAGTCTCTAGGTCCAGCGGTTTGGGCTGTGCGTTGATAGATCAGTCAGTCAGTCAGTCAGTCAGTCATTCAGTTTACGATTTTATAAATATAGATAAATATTTTAATAGAAAAGTTCAGACGGGTGAGTCGATTTTTTCTAGTATTTTCTATTAAAATATTTATCTTAATATATAATTTGTCACTAAAATCTGTGAAATAAAAATAAATAAATTAAAAAATATTAAAAACACAACTGCCTGGGAACACAACACAACTGCCTGGGAAAAAAAAAATAAAAAAATATTAAAAACACGACTGTATGACAAAAAAGAACTAAAAAGTTAAATAATAAGAGTGTCATTGCAGTCGGGGGACCGTTTCATGGAACAATTTTTGATCATAGAGGTCCCCCGACTGCAATGACACTCTTGTTTTTTAACTTTTTAGTTCGTTTTTGTCATACAGTCGTGTTTTTAATATTTTTTTATTTATTTTTTTCCCCACAAAATTTCGTAATACTAACTACTACTTTCGTAATAATGACTAATCAACCTACCTAAAACTGTGTCAACAATATTTTTAAGACCGCAATTGTGGCAACAACAGAGATTCAAAGTTGAAAAATCCTTGGGGGGCTGGTATTAGGCATATTATCTTATCTTCTTAATATATAAAATCGTAAACTGAATGACTGACTGACCGCTTGACCTAGAGACTTAAAATTTTGCACACAGATACCTTATACAGTGTAGGCATCCACTAAGGAAGGATTTTTGAAACTTCCATCCCTAAGGAGATGAAAGAAGGGATGAAAGTTTGTATGAAAGTCCCTCAGCTTTTAAGCTAGGATCTTCAAATTTTCTGTTTAGGCTGACGATTGAAAATTAATAAATACGGGTCTCAGCGTTTTTTTAAAATTCTACCCCCAAAGGGGTCAAAAGGCGGATGAAGTTATGTATTGTAGAAAATCCTTCATTTTCGAAGTAAATATCGCTAAATGTATAATTTAGGCTTATGGATGGAAATCTAACGCATGAAATGAATGAAAAGGGGTAAAAAAACCTTTAAATAGATATGGATGTCGTTATTGGTTTTTTTCTGGGATGACGATTGCAAAAATAACATTTATTTTGAAGTCCAACACGGTGGACATGATTGGTGATTGATAAGGGGTGAAAATGGTGTTCAAATTTTGTATAGAAAAATATTATAACTAATTTTTATAACTCTCAAAGCACGTTTACGTGATAAAAAGTAAAGGTTCTTATTATGTAATATCTCAAAATATAATTCAAAGTTTTCATTCAAAGACTGATCAGAGAACATGACATTTATTCATAACAGCAAATAATTTAAAATCAAACAAAAAATTTCTAAATGCGGCCCAGTCTACACCGCTGCACTCGCAGGTGAGGTGCGGCGCGGGAGGGGCGCCGCTGCACTCGCACACCGCTTCGTCTGCCGCACCCCCTCAAAAACCAGAAAATTCGATTAAGCAGCGCCTTAAGGGTGAAGGTCGCGGGAAGCCGCTGGATGCGGGCCAAGCAGGACCGAGCGTCGTGGAGATCCTTAGGGGAGGCCTATACCCAGCAGTGGGTGTCGTGCGGCTGATATGATGATGATGATGAACCTAAAGTGAATGAATGTGTCCTTTGTAATGGTAAAATATTGAAGATGATTTTTCTTATTTTTTGTACAGAAGTTACGCCGCTACTTGGACAGTTTACAAGGCGCGTTCAGTGAGATCGTCGCGTTCAAGCCGAGCGGTTGGGAGAACGGAAAGAATTCTACTGTGGAAAAGGACAATGTCACTATACATGGTAATTATTTATTGTTAACGACAGTTCACGATCTGATGAAAAGTCTGACTTTTGAACATCCAATGTGAAGAACTGAGTAAAATTCTACTTCACAAAAATTACTGTAGACTGAAAAAGAAACAAAGAAGCAAATTAACCGAACAGAATATTGAAAAATGGCATGGTAACTCTGTAAAAAAATCCTGAATAACACCATAAAAACTTATAAAAATAAATTTCAAATCGTCAGATTTCGTAATTTTCAACGACAGTGATATGATTTTTTATGCAGAAAGGATAGCTTTTTTATCGATCTAACACAATAACCGAGTACATTTTTGATAAATGATCCAGTATTTCAGAAATCAATAAAAATGTACTAAAATTCGTCAAATTTCTGGCGAAGCGTCAATTAAAGTTATGCAATATTCAACCTTATTCTAAAGACATAGTGAAAGAGTAAATTTCGTGAACTGGCCTCGCCTTAACTAGCGGCCGTTCGCGACTTCGTCTGCTTGGAATGTTTTTCTGCTATCCTTCGGAAACAGTACTTTTTTCTGGATGAAATGTACCCTGTCTTTTTCTGTACCCCTGACAACGTGTATGTAAAATTTCATGACGATCGGTTGAGTAGTTAAGACGTGAAGGCGTAACAAACAAACAAACGGACTTTCGCATTTATAATATTAGTACCTAAGGAGTAAGGATAAGGATAATTCATGTACTTACTCATAATAAAGGTGGCAAAGAAAATTGAACTTTATTCAAAAAGGATGATGTTTATTTGAGGAGCTCGATGGCGCAGTGGCTTAGCGCCAGGCCCAGCGATTGCGGAGTTTAAGCAACTTTTGCAAGGGTCGGTCATAGGATGGGTGACCAAAAATTAATTATCCCTAATTCCTCCGTGCTTCAGAAGGCACGTTAAGCTGTTGGTCCCGGGTGCATTTGCAGTCGTTGACATCCACCTATCCGCATTGGGCCCCCGTGGTGGGTTATGGCCCGACCTCCTTCTCTACCCATAAATAAGGCCTGTGCCCCAGCAGTGGGTACATTAAAAATGACTGATAGTGAAGGTTTTTAAAAGAAAATGAAGTTTACGTTGTCGAGTGTGCATGCCCAAGCTTTCAATTCAAAGCTGCTTAGAAATATGAACTCTAATCCCTGATCATAAGTCTCAATTTAGTTCTTACTGTGCTAATTTTTTTGTTGTAGGTATACCTTACAGTGAGCATTCGAGTTTTTCCGAGCTGATTAGATTTGTGACATTCCTCAAGCCGAAACAAGTGATTCCTACGGTTGATATCTCCGGAGGTATCAAAGCAGTACAGGTAATTACTTTCGTATAATAACTCTATATTTTGGAGTTTTTGGCGCCATTTTGTCGAGTTCGGTTTGGTGACTATTTTAATTATTTGCAAATTGATTTATAGTGGATATTATGCCTTAAAATTGGTGCAGTTTTGTGGTACAAGTGTCTACGCAACTGAACAATATGTGGGATAATTGAAATAGGCGCGATCTTGGTTGTGTGAAGCTGGGACTTTTATTGTAGTGGTGGCTACCTCGGCAGAACTTACCGAGTAAACTGTATCGATATACTTGGTGCCAAATGCTCCAAGCAACATTGGAATGCAATGCACCCGCATTCTAATGAAAATTGAAACAATATCTACCACTGAACTATTCAACATTTGACACTGGCAAAATTACTCCCTAAAAGAGGAGAGTAGATTGCCAAACTAAAAATAAGAAGAACTCGATATTTAAATTAGATACTGGAGCTCGATGGCGCAGTGGTTTAACGCCTGGCCTCATGATTGCGGCAGTTTGAGCAACTTTCGCAAAGGTCGGTCAGGGGATGGGTGACCAAAAATTAATTATCTCGAGTTCGTCGGTGCTTCGAAAGGCACGTTAAGCCGTTGGTCCCGGCCGCATTTCGCATCCACCAATCCGTACTGTGCCCGCTTGGTGGGTTTTGGCCCATCCTCCTTATCCACCCATAAGGAAGGCCTGTGCCCCAGCAATGGCGACATTATAAATGGCTGATGTCGTCGATGCCGATTTAAATTTGGTATACTCTGGATTTTTTTTTAAATTTATTAATAGTGTAGTACCACAAAAAATTAGTGCCACCGGCGTTCTTTGTCGTCACAAAAGAAATTGCCGACTAAAACCTGATTCTATGTGCTAATTCAATAAAGACCTTTTTGCGCTACGCGATAGGTTGAAAATGTAATGACAGACGAGTTCTGTTAGTTTGCTAGTCACATTTGAACTTACACTGCGGACTTAGAGCCTAAATGCGATTGTAGACCAAAAGCAAAGCTATGTTAGTTTACCTTAGCTTACAAAGCTGGAGATCATACAGTGGCGGTCACATAATAAAGACATTAAGTCGATTTGCATACAGACGAGGTATCTTTGAAGCCTTGGTTCTCCGTCATGGATTGACCTAGCTGTGATCTGATGATGGCCATCCAGGGAGTGAATGGAGGAGATTCAGATCGCTATACACACCCAACCGATCTGATCAGCATTTTAAGGAGAGTTTTCAGTTTCAGGACTGTCACACATTTTTATACTAATTTCCTGTTTTTTTAAACATATCAATATATTTTAGAATGCTGATTTACCTCGTTTGTATGAAAATCGACTGGTGTCTTGAATTATGTGACCGCCACTGTATGTACAGTCAGTATTAAGTTATACAAAAGTATCAGAAATCTCCAGTTTATTTTGACCCTTTATGTTTTTGTCAGATTCTGCGTCAGAACCTTCCAAAGGAATCTGTGTCCGAAACATAAGGTATTTTATGTTATTCCTTTCAGAAATACTTCCCATGCCCACTAGTGTACAAAGAAGATATCCAATGCCAGAGCAAATTGACTGACTATTTTAGCATACAAAATCGACAGCAAGTGATGGCTGTCACCTGAACATGGTAAGTTAGAGATCCCTAAAACCTTATTTTTTTTAAATAATAATAAATGCTTGGACAATTTCACACAGCGCCATCTAGCCCTTGTAATATGGGTGCTAATCAACTGATATACTACTTATATACCTTTATTTTATATAGGTGTACTTATTATACATAGTGTTTCTATTAATTATGCTTTTACAAGAAAATTCTATTTATTCCTGGGCCCGCTGCTGTACAATAGATTAAATCGTATAGCAAACATCTACCCGCTCAATTGTAGAAATTGTAAGATCAACTTAAAAAATATCCTACAAAACATGTCCTATGAAGATACAGAGAAACTATTGGTTGTATTAAAATAGTAAATTGTATTTTTATTGAAGTAAGTTTTAATTAAAGAATAATTTGTAATGTATGTGTACCTACTTTAACTTAAACTTTTATTGTCAAGAAAAAAAAAAATTTGCTTAACTAATAAGTTAGTGATTAACTAATTTTTGTGATTATTATTAGCTCAAATCGCCTGTAACACAGGATTTCCTAGTTCAGGCAAATGTTATAAATATTGTTCATTATGTACACCTTGCACAAAAACATTGTATCTGCACCAATGGAAAATAAATAATTATTCTATTCTATTCTATTCTATTCATAGTAATACCCAGACCCGTCACAGAAATTAAAATTCATCATTTCAATTTCTGCCCGGCTGGGAATCGAACCCGGGACCTCTTGCGTGGTAGGCGGCATGTTGACCACTGCACCACTCAGGTCGTCATTTACCGTGCGTTCTCACAGCGGATCAGTATTTACAGGACAGTTTTTTTCAGGGTGATTGGTAATAGCCTTATAAAGCCGAATATGGTAGATAGGGACGATCAAACTGTACAACTTTTACTATGGGACTAACTCTGACTGAAATCGAGAAAAAAAAAATCAGCAGTTTCATACAAAAATAAATAACGAAAATATCAAAATGTATGAAAAACAATTTTTTTTCGCGATTTCGCGGTTGATCCTATAGTAAAAGTTGTTCAGTTTGATGGTCCCTATCTACCATATTCGGCTTTATAAGGCTATTAGGGTGTTTACCCTGTAGAGGATATTTAAAGCATGGGTGCTGTAGATAAACTAAGTGGTGCAGTGGTCAACATGCCGCCTACCACGCAAGAAGTCCCGGGTTCGATTCCCGGCCGGGCAGAAATTGGAATGATGAATATTAATTTCTGTGACGGGTCTGGGTGTTACTATGTATAATAAGTATATATTAAAAAAGTATAATAAGTATTATATCAGTTGTCTAGCATCCATATTACAAGCTTTGCTTAGTTTGGGGCTAGATGGCGCTGTGTGAAATTGTCCAAGCATTAATTATTTATTTAATTTAATTTTAAATGCGAGTAAAATTACGTGCCATTTACGTTACGCCCTAAATTTACGTAGTTTTCTCAGTCACATAATCTTTGTTTCAGATCTTTACCTCACGTCGACATTATACTAAGCTGCCATTAATTACGTAACTGTGATGTTATTTTTGATATAATTTTTAGATTATTGTATTTATAAACTGTTATTGATTTTTAAAAAAAAAATGTTAAACGTCGATTGTGTTTTCTTGAAGGGCACCTTGTCCATCAGCCATTTTTGATGTACCCACTGCTGGGGCACAGGCCTTCCTTATGGGTGGTAAGGAGGATGGGCCATAACCCATCACGCGGGCCCAATGCGGATTGGTGTGTGTTAACGACTGCAAATGCAGCCGGGACCAACGGCTTAAAGTGCCTTCCGAAGCACGGAGGAGCTCGAGATAATAAATTTTTGGTCACCCATCCCATGACCGACCCTTGCGAACGTTGTTTAACTTCAGCAATCGCTGGGTCAAGCGCTAAACCACTGCGCCACCGTGCTCCTCACCTTATCTTTTGTTAATAAATAGCTGTTACAGCGTTAAATAATGCCTAAACTTACAAATTCGAAATAGATAAAATTTAGTCAGTATATTTGTACAGCACCTCTAGTTGTTACTACCACGCATATAATAGTACATTATGAGACAAGTTAGCTTAGGTTGCTCATTGCACACAAGGCTGTGGGTTGCAGCCCGAGCCGTAGGCGAGGGCGTAACTCGGCCGAGTGTGCAATAAGCAAGAGCTAACGAGCTTCATACGACGTTTTTCAACACATTTGCGAGGAAAAAACAAAGTAATTTATCACACAGCAACAAATACGACAAAAACAAAATATGATAATTATGGGAAAGGGCGCGCATGTTTTTTTTTTGTTTTTTTTTCAAAAGCCCAACGCAAGAATATTTTGCGAACAAAGGGGTGAGGAGCATACAGCCTACTTCAAAATTATAATTTTAAGTGACAAAATGCAAATATTTAAATATTTTATAACAAAATTTTGTGAATTATGAATAATTTGATAATAATATATATTTATTTGACTTAATTAATTAATAACACATTTATTTATTCCAAAAATGTTTATGAAATTTCAGCAGCATAAAACCTCTTTGTTGTCAAAAAAAAAATAACTGTATTACCCGGCTAAATTGGGAATGCTCTGTTTACTCGCATAGAACTTGCAGTAAGGTACTAATTTAACTTTGTAGGGTTCATTCTATTACGAACTAGTGTTTTATATATTATTGCACGCGTTTGTTATAGCTCGGTTTATGGCCCTAAAAGCGATGTATTAGGGCTCACTTTACGAGCAAGTGTGTTGAAAATAATATTTTGATAATCCATACGTAGTCGCTAAAAATAGTGTTTTTTTTATTTTAGGAATTATGAATGACAGACTCGTGGTCACACCGCACAAGTTGTGTTGTGTGTATGCGTTTTTAGGGTTCCGTAGCCAAAATGGCAAAAAACGGAACCCTCATTTCTCGATTGAGGAGTGAAGATTATTCAAATTAATATAAAGCCTTATCAGAGCAGCACAGCAGAGAGCCGATCTCGAAATAAAGAACGAAAAAAGAAACAACCAGAATTAGTTCTAATGTTTTATTTATATGGAACAGCATTACACAGTTCGACGTTACACTAAAATAATAATCATTCTCAACAAGTGCCGCACTGAATCAAATCAACCTATAGGGTTGTCGCAGTTCGCGGCGCCCTTGCATTTGAGCATTTTGCTGAGGTATTTGTTGTACCAAGCTATAATGGCCTGGAACTCTTCCTCGATGATGTTGTCCAACTCGTAAGGATCCTTAGACAAATCGTAGAGCTCTTGAAAGCTCTGCAACAAAACACTTTGTTTAAACAACCCATTTTTCCACTGAACTTTGATCACATTAGAGTGAGCAGTCTGCACACTAGCGCCGCCATTGAAACGAGAATCATAGTGCTTAAATAAAGACGAAATTGTGAATTTTCTCTCCTCTGTAGTGCACTCTTAACAAGCTTTGTGGTACTTTTTTATCACTTTAACATTATTTTCTAGCCTGTCGTTTTTTAATGGACTTTTATTGCGAAAAGTGGCCACTTTTCTCGTTTAAATGGCGGCGCTAGTGTGCAGAATAAGCCCTCTTCTAAGGCGGTTGTATGACCGAAAGTGGCGCCCTCAGAGGTTTTTATTTAATAAGTTATTAGTGGAAAAAGATTTTAATAATGTTTTACGTGGAGTTTTTAGGGCCCATGGCAGGGGGGTATCACTCCGCGCTTAAACTTTTATATTAGCCTACTGCTCGCGGCCCACTCCAAGAGGGCCATTGTCGAGGGATATCACCGCGCCGACCGAAACGCGCGGCGTGTGCAAGCGACGAGAGCGCAGCGCGTGAACGTCACCAACGAAACGAGTCAGTCAAGCGCCGAATGCGAAACTGCATGCACTTCGTTTTTGATACTTAATTACTAACGTACCTACCTACCTACCAAAGTTTATTGTATTTTTTGTATATATATTTACATACTTAGTTGTATCGAAGTTCGAAATATGGCACCAGTAAAGAAAAAAGCTAAAAAATACTTTTTTTTTTCACCCATCCCATAACTGACCCTTGCAAAAGTTGCTTAACCTCTGCAATCGTTGGGCCAGGCGCTATACCACTGCGCCATCGAGCTCTTTAAATATGCTCAGCTCACCTATTAGGTAGATTTATTTTATTTTATAAGTAGGTACCTATTATAGTAATTTCATTGTTTATTCATGGGCATAACGAATGTTTTCTATGATATCAGTAACTAGCGAGTAGCATCCCCGAAATGTGTCGGTTGAGACAGAGCTATGCGACAGAAAGAGATGCCTCTTTTTCTTCTTCGTAGGTGCATATAATTTTATCCACGCAGCGTTGTGCAGTTTGAAATTGTACTTTATTGCCGTGCAGCGAGAGTAGCTTATTATTTGATGGTCCTCGCGGGGTCGGACTTCTGTACGTTAGTACTATTATATATTCTGTGCCCATGGTCTAGTATTTTTAGAAGGTATCACCACATGCCCTCGTAGTCATTCGTAGAAGTAGATAGCAAATGTGTCAAAAACGGCCACTTTTAGCAGTTTTGCTATCTACTTCTAGCAGTGATTACGTGGGAATTTAACGATACCGTCTAAAAATACTAGACTGTCCGCCCTTAAAATTCCACGTTAATCATTATTACAAATGGTTTATTAGAATTATAATATTAAATAAAACTCACCGCGGCGCCACTTTCGCTCAGGGTGCCACCTTAAGGCCTGAATAAGTGCGACGCGGACTATCCGTGCGGATAATGAAGTCTGAATGAATACTTGAATGATTATAATAGTGGTATACATGAATAAGATATCATTGATCCTGTTTGTTTTTGTTATCACATGATGTAGAAAGGCAAGGCTCGAATGAATGTGCTCATAAGTAAATGAAGTGTCAGATGTAAGTGAAAATGATCTTGTTACAATAGATAGAAATTAAATAATGTAACCATTATAATGCGACCCAAGTAATTTTGTAAGACTAACATCAGTTTGCACTAAACTTAAGGATTTCTAAAGTATTTTCCTAACACACAACTCGACCAAAAGAATTAGAACAGCTAAGTTCATGACACCGTTTTAAATAGGTTAAGTTGTAGTAAGGAAAGGCGATACCTGCTTAAGGGGATTGTCAACCACGTGGTCTCCATACAAACGGCGATAACGTTTCCCACCCTCTAAACCTTAACCTACAGCAATGAATTTTTGGTATGTTTTTGAAATGCCTAAAAACTAGGGCTGTACGTTATGATTTTTAAAATATTCATTGTAGATTTGAATATATTGGCACTTCTGTGTTTTGTATGAAATCACTAAAATGCAAATATTTCGAAATCTATTATAGATATTTAAAAAATCAAAACGTACAGCCCTAGTATTTAGGCATTTCAAAAAAATACCAAAAATTAATTACTGTAGGTTAAGGTTTAGAGGGTGGGAAACGTTATCGCCGTTTGTATGGAGATCACGTGGTTGACAATCCCTTAAGTTTAGTGCAAAAGTACGTTTCGATACGTTAATTTAAATTAATTTAATGGCCGTCCATTTTGTTTTGCTTGTTATTTGACGAAAATAGTTCATAAGTGTAGATTAATAAAGTTTTATAAAAATCTAAAATTATAAGGAAAATCTCCCTGAAGCCCAGTTTTATAAAATTCATAATAACAATACCTACCACAGTTTTCCCATTCCTGTCTTTCCGAGGAGGTTTAGTTTGATATCCATCCATAGTAGCCCTTGCTAATTTCGTATAGTAATCAATTTTAGGGGGCTTCACTCCAAACGACCATCTCCTTCTCTTTTTGAAATGCTAAAATGGTCCGTATGTGTTGTGAATTAAAGCAGTGAATTGAATGCATGCAGAATGTGGCGCATCATGCTTGTATCTTGTATCGGTTGAAATGGATTTGAAATGCATTACTTGTTATGTAAGAAATATCTCTATATTTATGAAGATGTTTGCAGGTTGAAAGCTTAAGCGAATTGAAATGATTTCATGAATTATGGGCGTGGTTATATAAGAAGTAAAGCAAAAGCAATGAGCAAACAAAAGTCGAGCACTAATATTCACGATATTACACACTGTTGGTTGGCATACTTTTATAAACTTAATTCAATGTCTTTCTTCCCTCGCCAGAAATAAAATCGCAGGGAATATTTGATATTTAAAAAAAAATCACTCAATTTTCGACTTTATTTCTTATTAATTAAGGAAACATTTAAAATGTTTTCTCCCTATGCTATATTGTCCATCAGCGATTTTTTGATGTCCCCACAGCTGGGGCACAGGCCTTCCTTATGGGTGGATAAGGAGGACGGGCCATAACCCACCACGCGGGCCCAATGCGGATTGGTAGGTGTTAACGACTGCAAATGCAGCCGAGACCAACGGCTTAACGTGCCTTCCGAAGCACGGAGCTCGAGATAATAAATTTTTGGTCACCCATCCCATGACCGACCCTTGCGAACGTTGCTTAACTTCCGCAATCGCTGGGCCAGGCGCTAAACTACTGCGCCACCGAGCTCCTATTTGGTTTATTTCTTTTTCAAACACAAAGCTTTTAACCGATTAGTATAAAGCCCGTTTTCACCAAACATAGGAATCGCTGAAGTCTTTACCTAACTACAACTCGACCAAATTAAAACGTTGTCATAAACTTACAGCTTGGCCATAAAGAGATGAAATTAAATAAAATGGAACTAAAATTTCTTAGTACAAAATATAGTCAGTGTTGCCAAATTATTCATGATTTTGACGTTTTACATAGAAAGTGGCGCCCTCAACTTTTGTCAACTCTTATTAAAAAAATATAATATGATAACAAAATGTTATTTTGTTATTTTTAGAAATACGTACTTTATGGTCGTTGAATACGCAGTATTTCATGTTAAGCCGCTGCGCGATGTGCCTCAAACACGCGAATGTATTATTTTTGGAGTCCTGACACTTGCAGTCGTACTCTGGGTAGCATTGCTGTAATCAAAAGTTTCATTGAAATTTGTGAATACGTTTTTTATTACAACCCGCGCAGATAAAGAATGGGATTGAAAATGGCGTCTCATCGCGCTTACCACCAGTGTGACTGAGAGAGCGATAGGTGTGGTGTTTGGTTTGCGAGCGAGAAGTGAATATGAACGATGCCATTTCTAATCCAATTTTTTAATTGCATGATGATGATGATGTTAATTATTTTGGAGACTGTAAATAATAGGGCAGTTGTATGAGAGTAGATTTTCTATGATTTGTTGCATTGTGTGCATGCATAACCACTCATTATTATACTATGGCATACTCAACATCGAAAAAAAAATTAACAATTCACAAATTTGTGTAGGTGAATACAAAATTAATCCACTTTTTTTTGTTGGCAACACTGGTATTTTACTGTTAACTAACTTGCTTAATCTATGTCTGTCTATAATAATAAGTATATATTTTTTTTAATATCTAAAATTCATAGATTGCTGTTTAAATTAAAATAATCACATACTTACAGCAAGATTATCACTATCATATTTCCACGGACACTTTGGGTCAACACTGCCGTCTCTTCCTTCACCATAGTGCTCCACTAACATATACCGTTCCTTAATATCCTTCTCTCCCTCCAAGTCTATCGGTCTACCATCCATTTGCGTCGGTTCTAATCCAGCTAACTTCAGTATGGTGGGAGCTAGATCAATGTTGAGGACCGGTTGTGGGTTGGTAACGTTTTTCTTTATCCCGGGACCACGAATAAGGAGTGGTACTTTTATGTCAGATTCATACGGTTGTCTTTTGTCGTACACTTGGGAAAATTGTCCTGGAAAAGTTGGGTAAAAAATTAGATATACAACCCACGCAGATACAGAATGGGATTAGAAATGGCGTCGTTCATATTCACTTCTCGCTCGCACACTAAACGCCATATCTATCGCTCTTTCAGTCGCACTCGTTGTGGTAAGCGCGCTGAGCGGCCATTTTCTATCCCATTCTTTATCTGCGCGAGTTGTTGTTTGTTATTGACCTATAATGAGTATTCTGTATACACCAACGATTTCGCAGGAGTAAAAATACTATACTATGATTCTTAAAAATCCACGTAAAGTTTTATTAAAATCGTTTTCTATTAACAACTTATTAATTTTTCAATGTCCGCGCGGTAGCATGCGGCTGTATGTAATGCAATAGAAAATCTATTGTGTCTCATTTTTCGGGCGTTGAAGTGCTATATATTATACCCAACAGTGAGTGGCCTATAGCTATACCCAGCAGTGGGTGTCGTATGGCTGGTATGAAATAAAAACTTCTGTACAAAGTACATTTTTAAAATAATTGTATAAGTATTTGTTTACTATTAATCACGTAGGCTGATCACATCCTGATAAAGAATTGTTTTATATAGTCACGTAAATCCTGACTTCCTGATCAATAATTTTGTTTTTCCTTAGGCACGTAAATGCTGATTGCATCTTGATCGCGACCTTCAATTTTGACTATGCACTGACGCACAGCCTGTTAACGTGTTGCATGATTTTTGTAATATAATTTATGCCCATTTGCACTAAACTTGGGTTAGGCTTGTCCTAGTTAAGATACACCTAAGCTTAAGAGCAGCCTAACTAAAAATTTGGTTTGCACTAACAGTTCTGTCTCAGCTATGACAAAACATGGGAATTGCCTAGTAAAGCGAATGATAAACGAACGACGAACGATTGAAATGATAGATTGTTTATGATCTATTATTTAAAAAAACAAAATCTGTTTGAATTTGTCAAACCACTGAACTATTCAACACTTGATACTGGCAAATATTACTCCCTAAAAAGAAGAGTAGATTGACATACCAAAAATAAGAAGAAGAATGTCTTTGACAAATGACAGAAAATGACATCAAAAAACTTTTTTCTTTGGCTGTTTGTCAAGTAAAGTTGGAAAAGCTAAGGAAACCTCCATGCTGTAACACAAAAATACTACTTAGGTATCGCCTAACGCGTTGGGCGCTTCCTATTCGATGTCATAAAGTTAGGAATGTCCTAAATACATTTAGGGATGGCTTAAGGTTAGTGCAAGCAAATTTTTTGCTAGGAGTAGCCTAAACAAGTTAGGCAAGAACTTAGGCGATTCTTAAGTTTAGTGCAAATGGGCATTAGTGTTCAATAAGACATCGATGACACCACTCATCTCTCTGTAGTTTTATTTGACTTTTATTGGCACTCACCTTGCATTGACATTTTACATTATTTAAATGACATTTTGCATCTTAGATATTTTACAATTTTAATTGACATTTGCATCTTAAGTAGGGTTGCGTTCAGAACGTTTGAGCGTCGGTTGTTTGGTTGTTTTTTAACTCGCTCTAAGGTTTGGAACGACCAAGAACTTTAAATGTCAATGTCAATACAAATTCTTCATTTTCCATTTGGAATACGAATAATTTAAACTTTTCTTTATACTAAATCAAATAAAATCCGTTTTTTGACGATCTACCATGATTATTTAAAAAAATAGACATAAAAACATCAAAAATACAAAATAATGTCAAATGACATTGACATTTTTTCTATAGACAAACGTCAGAGCGTTTTACAACCATCATTTTTGATGGTTGTTTGGTTGCAACGCTCTGACGTTTGGAACGACACGGTTGTGTCAACCGAACGTCACGCTCAAATGTTTGGAACGCCGTTAGAGCGTTCGGTTGTGGTTAGGTTGCACCCGGAGTGTAGGTTTGGAACGCGCCTCAGTAGTTTATAATTTAAGTGACATTTGCACTAACAACTTCTGAGGGCGCCACTTTCGGTATGGGATTGCAATGCACCTACAGTGTCAATTTTTAGGTTACGTCATTGCAATTTTATTTCTCTTGGCTATATTTTCTAAATAAAAAAGCCCTTTACCAATATGATATCCATTGTCAGAAGTATATATCACGTAGGTGTTGTCAAGTTTTTCACCGTCCTCAAGTGCTCCTATCACATCGGCCACCATTTCATCGACGGCCAACAACGTCTCCCAACGCGACCGAAATACTCGTTCTAGTTCGGGGAGCATGGTCTGTGGTAGGGGGGAGGGGGGCATTCGAATGAGCCAGTGCTTATCCTGAAAAAAAAAAACATGGACTAAATTCTTTCACATCAATCACGCCTACCAACGCGACCGAAATCATCAGTTCGGGCGGCAGTAGGGGGAGGGAGGTAAGGGCGGATTTAGGGGGCACGGGAGCACGAGGATACACCATCGTACGTACATCCCTGGACCGCCCTTGGATTCGTGAGTCAGAGTTTATCCTGAAATAGTCTTCTCTGTATTGATATAAGAACTTAATTAGGGCTTGGGTTTAGAGCCTGTAGCCAATGTCACATTTACACATTTTCGCTATCGCTTCGCTACGAAAAATGTATGGAATTGACGTTTTAAAATTCGATTGTTAACGAAACCTTATGTCAATCCCATACATGTTTCGAAAGCGAAGCGATAACGAAGATTTGCAAATGTTACTTTGGCTAGGGGGGCAGTTCAGACACATCGATGGCTAACAACGTCTCCCAACGCGACCGAAATACTCGTTCTAGTTCGGGCAGCATGGCCTCCGGTAGGGGGGCATTCGAATGAGCCAGTGTTTATCCTAAAAATGAGTTCTCTGAGACTATAGATAAGGACTAAATTTATAAAATTCTGACACCTATGACCCCATGTAGGTACTATCGAAGACAAGGAAGCCTAACCATCTCCTAAACTTAAAATTCGTTAAGGGGAAAGAACGCACACACGAATATTTATGCAAACCGGCAACACACCCCGGGCACTCCATACAAGCGCCACGTTTCAACTACCTATACACAGACGCTACACAGTGACGTTTTTGCACACGCGCAACTGCGTGCGTGAAGTCTGGGGCTATTGAATGAGCACACGATTCGGCACACGAACTCGCGCGGTGGGGTGAGGTAATTGATTGTGAGGCGGGGCGGAGTTTCCTTTCTGTACGGTAGTAGGTAGACGCCCCTGTGGCGGGGCGCGGGGGTGAAGGGCTGGTGCGGGGCGGTTGGCGCGAGCACCATCAGGAACGACGGCCAGGATTCCGTCTGGTTCTATCACAATGTATGGAATCCTGCCACCTATGACCCCATTTAGGTACTTTTGAGGACACAAGCCTATACTTTCGAGGAACCGGAAGCCTATACTTTCGAGGAACCGGAAGTCTATACTTTCGAGAAACCGGAAGCCTATACTTTCGAGGAACCGGAAGCCTATACTTTCGAGGACACGCAAGCCTTACCATCTTCTAAAGTTAAAATCTCACGTTAAAAGCGAAAAACGCGCACACAAATGATAAATGATGATAATTTATTCGCAAAAAACATGGTAAAATAGGTGGTCACAACATTAGAGCGTACAAACATGTTTTACCAGACTGGCATGCAAATATTACCTATATTGATTTAGATTAATAATCGAGTTCATTTTATTACTAATTTATAATTATCATGTCAAATATAAATATTTCTGCCAACCGGCAACATTACATTGTGTTATACTTACGTCATAAGCAACGTTGAAATTGGGACGTTTGACGAGCGTAGTGTTCCGGTAGACGCCCCTGTGGCGGGGCGCGGGGGTGAAGGGTTGGTGCGGGGCGGGTGGCGCCAGCACCATCAGGAACGGCCGGGATTCCGTCTGGTTCTCTATGTAGCTAATGCTCAGGTCGCGCTGTACCAAATAAATTACGTTATTCCATAGTCTATGTTTAGTATTAACTTCTGGTTGAATATAAAAAACATAGGAGTAAAAAATAATCTACTATTAATGGCATTGAGAACTAAATGCCTGTGTATGTACGTTTTGCTCTAAAACCACCTGTTCAGAATTAATTATTTTTACCATTATCCATGCCTTGTTTTAAGAATATTATAGTTATTAGTCTTTGCAGAGTGATTCAGTACAATGCGATTAAATTAACAATAGACAGTGATCCGCTGCAACTTTACTCGAGAATGTATGGCATGGCAAAGAAGTGAGAATGTATGGCATGGCAAAGAAGTGAAAATTTAACAGATTAAAATAAGTTGTTTTGTACCGCAAGCGCTCTGAAGTTAGTCACTTCATTGTACATTAATTAATTGTATTGTACTTGTAAATGTTTTATGCTGTGCTTTCATCATCGTAGCAGCCCATTATAAATCACTGCACGACCTAGGTAAAAAAGAATATAAAATACTCACAATGACATCAGTAAGGTATCGGTCAGTGAGACGGGTGGGCACTCCGTTGTTGGACATGACGTAATCGTAGTAGACAGAGTTGCCCACCAGGCCGTGCCACTCGGTCCAACCGGGGGGCACTATGTCCGGGCCCCCGGCTCCTTTTGCGCCGTACTAAACCAAAATATAATTGACTTGTCAAATTAATTTTTTTTTTCATAGTCATATAATGACTATATAGTCAGCATGTGCCCTGTGATTGTAGTAGTCCGGCAACATTCTCAGAGAGGAGGCTGCTCTGCCCCTGTATTTATTCATAATCTTAGTGAGATTATATTCAAACATGCTGCTATAATATTATTATGTTTCAAGAGGCTCAGAATATTGCGCGAGACGACGCTGTGAACAGATTTTCGATGTGAGTGGGTGAAAGGCGAGTGGTGGGGGCGGCTACGCACTTAGTGGCTAACTTCACAGCCCCCAATAAGAATGAAACGTATTATACGCACGCATCATTGTTTTAATTTGCATAACACAAATGCTTATTTTGTTTTCAGTGCATTTCCAAAATTATAAATCTCTAGTTTAGCAATGAAGATTAAAATTATGCTGATCTAACTCCTAACTCAATTTGTTTTAAAAACGTGTAATACACACCTGATTCAAATATTTGCCTGCATAGAAGGTGTCATATCCAGCATTTTGTAGGGCATTCGCGAAGACACGATGTTCTTTACGTCTCCAATCAGTACTATAGCAACCTCCGCTTAGGCTGTTGTTTTGTGTCATATGGTTGTGGACGTACAATCCAGTAAGGAGACTGGCTCGGCTCGGGCAGCAGATGGGTGACGTCACATACTGTCAGAAATAAGGGATATTTTGACACCTTACTAATCAAAGCCACTTTGATTATTTGAACTGTTGAACATTACTGTTGAAATCAACTTATATTAGAAATATAGAGTTCAACTTTGACACTCACCCAAAGTAGATCAATTTTTTTTTCATTTTTATCACTACTCTTTAACAATAAAGTGATAGTTTTAAGTGGTATAATGTAGGTAACATGTTGATAGAATAAAGGCTATGACTAAAATTGATTTATAGCATGAAAACTTCGAAGAGTTTTTTAATACTCACAGAATTAGTAAAAGTGATGCCTTCAGAGCCAATAAATTGTGCCACACTCTTCATCGGTGTCTGAAATCGAATAAAACTAGTTTTTCCACTATTTAATATTTATTTGATCATTACTACATTACAATGGTACTAACCATGCCATCCATGACCACATCCTGGTCGTCAGTGAGGATTATAACAAAATTTGGCCTTTTTTCGGCATCGCTTAAAGCGGAGCCCACAAAGAGTAGTAAAATTAAATAACGTAACATATTTGTAGGTTTAGCTTAAAAGTAAAATTTTCTATAACGTTTATTGTGGGACGGCCGGCATTAGTTCAAGGCCCGTACACTCACTGGCGATAACTACTCCAACTGTGAAAAATCCCGCACTCTTCACAACTGACCTGAAAGATTAGAAAAGGTCACAAGTTGTAATGATTAACAAAACCAAACATTTTAAATATACTCTTATCAATAGTAAATAAATCTGTGGTAGTTAAATTTCAACCGTTTACATAACAAAAACAATAACATTGATGTTTTTATCATTTGCCATTATTTAGATCCCAGTACAACTCATTAAAGTCTGTTTCTTATTAGTCAGCTATTGACAGTTGTTATAAGTCTTTTAAATTATGGTTATTTAAAAATATGTTGTCTTTTCCAGTAAATTATTTTGTAATCTATGTGTGGAAAACCATTTATTGTATTTTATAATGGTTTTTTTTTTCAATAAAAAGAGTTAGGTAAAGATTGAAGACAAGGATAAATTAGGACATATTCAAGGGTGGTGGTATTTCATAATTCACCTTTTTGCATCTTCTGTTCATTTATAGATGTGTCATTTAAAAAGAACCGTGTAACAACAGTCAGGTAGAATGGAAAAGAAAGAGACTCCAACTGTATGTATTATGCCGGCACCACACATTGGCCACAATATCTCCTATGCCTAATTCATCATGCATTGCTAGTTTGAGGATTTTTCAAAGCCATGGTTTGCGCCAACGTGTGGAGCAGACATTAGCGTGGTAGGTAAATTTTTCTTCTTTTTTCAAACAGTACAATGTATTTTTATGGAAATGATCTACCTACTTATTATAGGTACTTATTAGATGACAGTTAATATTTTTTAGTCAATCCTTATTTGATTAAAACTAAGATATTTTGGCTAAAACGCATTTACAAAAGACAGGTTAAGATTATGATACAGGCACACACACTTACTCACCATTTGAACGGATCGTAGTAAAAATCTTTGATAAAAGCAACAATTCCTTTCTTGCCCATTATAAAACTAACAATTTTTATTAAGAACAAATGATGTTATCTTCCGGATTTAAGAAAAATCTTTTAAAAATCGATAAATCTCCAAATTATTTGCACAGGTTTTTTCCAACATTAATGTCATGAGTGACATTGACAGTTGACATTGACAGCCAATACAACAATGGATGCATTCCAAAGACTTGAGCAGACCAATCGCTAAGTCACCGATAACCACAGTACTCATTTTAACCTTGGAGATGGAGAGTAATTTATTTTAAAAGGGGGCAGAAAGGTTTTATAATAAAGGCTTTATTGCACACAACAAAACAATACAGAGAGAAGCAAAAGACAAAAAGAAAACATAGAAATTCTCGGCCTTATTGCTATACCTATAGCAATCTCTTCCAGGCATCCTTGGGTGAAAGAGAAAAAATAAATAGGAGATAGGGGGATGGTTGAAAAGTAGACGATAAATATAGATAATGAAAATACTGCTAGCTAGCTAGATGATCAATACAGATAGAAAATAGAAAATAATATAATATTGTAAGTTATGAGCAGAGGAAAGGAAATTAATGAGTTCTGACTTGATCGCCAAAGGACCTCAGAGTTTGAGCCTTTCTCATACGCTCAGGAAGGGCGTTCCATAAACGGACAGTATGGACAGAGATCAGAAAGAGTACGAAACAAAGCCGGTAGAGTGCCTTTGGAATGTCTAGTGTAAGGTTTGAGGAGCAAAGTACATTGTGAAGATTAAGAACGAAAAGAGTAACGAGTTTTAAGGTTAGAGTGGAGTAGTAATGGAAAAGAATCGAGTAAAGAAGCTTGAGAGTATGAAAGTTCCTGCGCCATATTAAAGTTCATTTTAAACTAAGCGACAAAAAAATATGCTATGCTAGAAAATAAGTGATAAAAGCTTGTTCGAAGTGCACTTCAGAGAGATAATTCACACTTTCGTCTTAAGTTATTTAAGTATGATTCTCGCTTTAATGGCGGCGCTAGTGTTCAGAATAAGCCTTTTTGATGATAATTGTTTTAAAGTTTGTATTTACTTTTTTTCCATGGTTAAAATGTACTCTGTGGTGATCAATGACATAGCGATTAGTCTGTTGGAATGCACCCAATCTGACACCGACAGCTGTTTTTCCGGATGGCAAAGCAATTTATGTACATACAGCCTATCTTCAGTGATACCGTATATTTTTTTCGGTTTGCATAATTTGCATTACGAATGCGGGTATGCGCAAAATAACTTGGTGACTCGGGAGTTAACTGCAAGTGATATTTCGCGCAGGATACATGCGAGTTCCATAGTCGATCGCCGATCAGAGTGCCCGCGCCGCCCCTACCCCCTGTACCCTACTGCGCAGGGTTGGTAGATCCAGATTTTGAAATTTCCCCATATTCAAGAAATGATACTTTTGGCAACTTTATTCCCCATTTTTTTAAACAGGAAATAAAACGACTTGAAAGATATTAAAAAGAAGTATCGGAAGTTCTAAACTGAATCACCTAAAACGTTTAGAACTTCCGAAACTTCAACTTCGCTTAACATGGTCAGATAAGCATAATCGGAGTTAAATTTTTCCAAATTTTTATTTGTGGCCTTGTATTTTTTTCTCCCTAACATTTCCCCAAAGATTTCATTTCCCCAGAATTTCGCCAAGACCGTTGTTTCCCCAAAAATGCGAAAAAACCTCAACCTACCAACTCTGCTATTGCGCATCTTTCCGCGCGAAGTTCAGAGCCGCCGAGTTATTTTCTGCATAGGATTAGGTACATCGAATAGAATAAAAGTAGGTTTATTTAAAAATATTTATTTTTGTAATAACTAAGTACTTTACATATACATACATTACACACTAATTTCTTCGCAGAGCAGAGTATAAGTAGGTGCAGTAGCCGGCAAACATTTTGAAATCGGGTGGGGATTGCCCAGAACGCGTATTTTATGTATGCGTAGCGGTGAGGTACGCGGGCGGCGGGAGAGGGGCGCGCGCTATTGGTCGCTCGCAGGTGCACATGCGCGAACTAATCCTCACTCCGTCGAAAGAGCGAGCGTCAATCAAGACGTTTGGCGGAATCTGTACCTACCTAATGTTTTACACCTAATAACGGGTACCTACACAATACACATCCTATTTACACTCAATTATAACTATGAGACTTTAAACTTACGTCATGTAATAAATACTTATAAGTAAAGGAAATTCATGAAAAATACCTATTCTTACTTGTAAGTAAGCGTCGTTTCGTTAATCCAATCCGTATAATAAGCGAGGTTTGTATAAACTCCGGGGTAATACGTGTGTCCGCAGGAAAAGCCAAATGACACGAGACCTATAACCACTCCTTTATGGATCAACGGACCGCCAGAGTCGCCTACGCATGCATCAAGACCGCCAACATCTATTAAACCAGCACAAATCATCCCATCATCAATAATAGCTTGTTTAGTCTTATATCTTTCTTCACATGTTTCCCTGGTTACTGTAAAAACGAACGTGTTGTGGAGTTGGTCTGGCTGAGCACCGTTAAACTGAAAAAAAGAGTAAAAATGTTTTTTATCAATGTTACCTATTGAATTAATAATAAAGTCTAATTGGACGTACTTAGTTAAACAGAAAGGACTCAAACCACAAAAAGTCACTTTTGAGTTATGAGCATTTGAAGTTTCAGCTGTAATTCCTCTTAGACAAACATTAAGTATTATTTCAATTAATAATATCACTGCATTTGTAACAGTTGAAAAGCTGCTCTGCCTGCCTAGCATGACCGATTTATATCGAGTGATATAGCGTTTTATCACGTTTAACTGTCAAAAAGACAAAGGAATTTGACAGTTCAGTGTCGATAAAATGCTATATCACGCGATATAAATCGGTCATGCTAGGCAGGCATGATAAGGTTCCATCTTAGGGCGTCCGCGGACACACGCACGGGCCGCTATAGATTGCTGGTTTTCTGACGGAGTGATGATTGCAGTGCGCGTGTCCCGCTTAACGCAGCGGATGCCCTTAGGGTCCTCGACTTATCGATGGATAAAGAGAATGGGTAACTTACCACGTGGGCCTAATGCTCGGTGGGTGTTATTAATGGCTGCAAATGCCCGGGACCAAATGTTCCTGCCAAATTACGAAGGCTCGTTGCTCGTCATAATATTGGTCAAAACAATTGCAGACCAAATGCGCCACGTCCCGATGCGCTATGGATCTTTTCAAGCCGTTCTCTACCTCACTGAAGAAACGATGCCTAATTTAGTAAATCGATTCAGTTTATTCCCAAACCTACCTCTTTCGCACCCCATCCCGCTACCACACATCCTGAAAATGGTTTAACTTCCAATCCTTTCTGTATTATCTTGCTCTGTTTGACGTTCATGTTGGATCGTATGGGTTTGTCCAAAACTACCACAGCAATGTCGTTGAAATAATAACTCTTGTTGAATCCATCGTGAGGTATTATGGTCTTCATGCTGTGGAGGTTTCCACCACCGTTGCGAAACGATGACCCAACACGAACTTTCCAGTATTTTGGAAGAGCGTAGCTGGAATGTAGAATATTGAGGTGAGAGATTTAAGGTCAGCAAAAAAATAATACAAAAAGTTGCTGAACAATTTTGTACTTTGTCTACTATTTCAAACTATGAGATAGGTAAGTACTTAAGTAAGTAGTGAAAAAAGTTGCTACGATAAAGCATAGTTTGTTGTGTTAATTTTTCTATAACAATGCACACTCGGTACCCGAACCCGTTCTATATGACTGACACCATAGTTTATGGTTAACTTTTATCTATAAGTAGATCTACAGTCTGGTCACCGAAATGGTGGTGTGGCGGTGGTGGTAGGTATAGCTTTGTGTTATAAGTAATAGTACTAGCCTTATCTTATAAGTAGACCAGAAAATGTATGAAACTCACTTTCTACCAGAACTGGCATCATATTGGAAGCAGTGCGCGGTGGATATTAAGTGACGTGAAGTGACGATCACTCCCGCGCAGTGCTGGACGTATTGCTGCCGGCCCCAGAGGTCTTGCTGGCGCAGCATTTGCGCCATTATCGGGTAGCGATCGATCGTGGTAGGATACCCTCCTACGATTCTTGTGAACTGTGCGGGTACTGGAAATTCGGAATTCAAAATTAAAGAAATCAAAATGACAGTTGTATTGTACCTACTAATTTACAAAACCTGGGAGTTGCAGGATGCATATATACTTATCCAGATCTTGAGATTGTAAGTACCTAACTAGCAAAACGTTGCCTTCATATTTTGTGATTATTCTATTCTTATCTAAATTCTCAATAAGTTGTAACATGCTATGTAAAATGGCTAAATAGGTTAAGGCACCATTTTTTATTCAGAAGATCATAATTGTAATCACCCTATTTATAGCAAATAAAGTCATTTGTATTTGTATTTAAGGGCGCCGCAGAAATAATTCTCAGGGGGAGGCACACTGCCTTGTAAAGCTAATTTTACTGCATCGTTTTAATTTCCATTTACCAGAGTTTTCATTTAAATGGGTAATGTTGATCCCGACTCTCGAGATTTCCAAGGGGTGCAACGTGCAAGTGCACCACCTGGTACCTCCGTGCCAACGCCCATGGTTGTCCTCTTTTGAATAGATACTTAGACATGAAATAAAACACTTTTAACGGATACTAGAGCGGGTTTTATTGAAAGTACTTTGGTAATTAGTTGGTATTTGGTTTGATTTTGTACTTTCAATAAAACCGCGCTAGTATCCGTTAAAAGTGTTTTATTTCATGTCTAGTGAGCGCGTAAGCTTGAGAAGTGAAGATACTTAGACACCAGACAATCTATTCAAAAAATCACTCAGCCCTTAAACCGACTATATAATCTTGGACTGGGGCTTAGATTCTATATTCCTATCCCGCAGGCTGATTATCTAAATAGAAACTATTTAGCGACCGGTTTCATTTGACATACATTGCTACTTTTCTTTGGTATTTTTTTACCTCAAAAAGAAGAAGCAATGTATCACATTCATCTGCCAAAAGAGACCGGTCGCTAGGTGGTTTCTTATTAGATAATCAGCCCGCCGAAGGAAGTCGGAATAGGAATAGGCACACGATGACACGATGTCTCTTCTCTGTATGGTATGGTGTTTTAGCTTACCTTCAATTAAGAGTACAAACACTATAAATACTGGAATAGATTTTGTAAACATATTTAAAACGCAGAATAAACACCACTATACACTACAAAAACTGTATCAACACTACATCCACTCTAGACAGGCGTGCTATTAATGCACCTTTTTTATTATTTCCAGTAGGGTACACATATTATAGTTCACATAATAATCAATTTAAGGCACACCTCTAAGTAACAATTTTTAAATAAATATACACATTATATCCATGCCTTAAGTGCCATGTTTGCAGAGCGACAGTACTTTCACTGTGGTACAGTCGTAACCATGTTAAATATGACATGGCGAGCGAGCTTGGTCGTGTAGTGCGACGAGTTTTCTTGGTACATGAAATAACCTTTGGATTAGTGAGAGTCGTATCTAATTAAATCGCGTCGTAACATAGCAGAAAAAATGTCGTCTAGGATACCGAATGCTGTTATGGACCACACTTTAACGGCCTTATTACAAAAGATTTTTAAACACTGTTTAACTAAACACCATGTTTAAATGTGATGCTGTAACTTTTTTGACAATATTGTTTGACAGAGACAGCATCACATTTAAACGTGTTTTCTGTTGCCAATTGTTTCACCCAATAGTAAAATTTAAGTTAAAGTAGGTACTTACCTACAGTATTTTTTTACTTGTCATCAAATCTTTTTCAATAGCCCTAATAACATCTGCCGTTTATCTCATATTTTGTAAAACTAGAATAAAATAATGATTTAAAAGCAAAGAACAACATATAGGTATTCAAATAAGTAATATTAACATTAGATGTAAGCAATATTCAACAGTAGGTAAGCAGCCCTGGCAACACGCCTGGACGACAGCGGGGCGTAACGATGTGAAGGGGGTAACTACATAAATGGCGGCGTTTGGGACTCTGACAAAGAAGAGTCCGTTCTACCCAGTTTTATTTATTCTTATGCTATTAGTCCTCTAGAATATTAATATTTTACCGATGTTGAAGTAACAAGAATATCATAGCCACATAATAACTTATCTATTTTAATCCTTCTAAGTATTAAGAACTTAAATCCGTCTGTTTGAAATAGATTTAACAAATAGTTGAGAGTGGAGAACATCAATCAATCATTCAATAAATGGATTGCTGGGGCGGGGCAGGCTTTGGGTACTAACTAAAAAATAATTATGGCTATTTAATTGTGGTCAGAAGCGTTTACTTTGAATTTCCCTTTTATTTTCAAAACTACCATTTTTAGGGTTCCGTACCCAAGGGGTAAAAACGGGACCTTACTACCACAGCTCTACCACAGAATACATAATAGTACAAGTGCTCTACTACTAAGGCCCTCCGCTGCGTCAAGCGGGATCCCGCTGCGCGGGACCACGGCGCGGGAATATAGATTGCTGGTTTTTGACGGACAGATGCTTGCGCAGTGCAAACATAGAGTACATTATTATACTAGAGATAGAGTTATCAGTCAGACCTAGTGATCAACGCCATCTAACGAAATGTGACAAAAAGTGTACGATATTATAATATGGGTACTAGTAGGTTTCTATAAATCTTGACTTGTAATTTTTTTGGGAGGTAACCGCTATGTCATGAAATAAATTAAAAATAATTTACTTTATAGCTAATCAGCTTTGATTATATAAAACTGTGAAAGACACACGATACCGCGATTCAGCACGGGATAGCGACATCTCTCGACTGTTTGACAAACGAAAAATGAGCGCCATCTATCAAATCAATCCGCAACTAAAATCTTAGGCCGCGCTCCCTTGTAGTGAGTCAAGTACTAAGTGAAAAGCCCCTGAGTGCAAAGCGGGACACGCGCGCGGAGCGACATAGATTAGAGCTTACTCATGCACTGCAAGCATTTATCCGACAAAAAACCAGCAATTTATATTCCCGCGCCGTGTACCCGCGGCGGGATCCCGCTTGACGCAGCGGACGCACTTACATGAACCGTGATAGCTGGTAGTTTAAATTTTCACAGATGATGTATTTCTGTTGCCGCTATATTTTTTTATATAGCGCACATTTACAGCAGCTACTTGCTTGTTGGCGTAAGTCCGCGCGCACTCCACCACACCATAGCTTCACTCCCGTCCGCCAGCGGTTTGCTTACGTTCGCGCTCTGGTGGCTCCGGTGCCATTCTATTCTACACGAAGCCTAACCTAAGAGTTCCGTCTTTCCTTTTGTGGTAGGGCACGGGCAGCAACAAAGGTCGCTTAACACTTTAGTACTTACGTACTTAGCATCTTTTTCGACACGATGTCTCACAATTTGAAAATAATAAAAAAAAAACAGTAAACATAGTAATAAAAAAGATGCTATGACAAAGTATTAAGCGACTATCATTGCTGACTGTACCAATGGAAAATCTTTCATAGTACATACCTACAATGACCTATACACAACATATACTATACAGGCATTTCTGATTTGTGCCAATTTCATCATAATATTATCAGCTGGACGACATACACTACTGGACATAGGCCAACTGCATTGCATTAATTAAAAATTGACTGTTCATATATTTTCATATGATTTATTCAACAAACACAGGCACAGTAGCTGCTATACATTTCTATTTACATAACACTGAAGGATTTAAATATTAATTTTATGAAAATTAATTAAAATCATCACCGAATTATTCCTTTGCTTCTTATCATTGATTGTATTTGATTATCTATACTCGTGAAGTACTTCATGCGTATCAAAAGACGAGTAACTCTTTTCATATCTCCATCTAAGAATGCTCTCGAAACTTGTTTCTGTAAATCATTAATTATGGCTTTGTTTTCTTTGTTTAATTCCATTATTTCGTCGTCAGTTTTAGCATTTTCTACTTCTTCATTCTTTTCCATGATCTCCATTAAGAACTTCTGATCATCAATTTGTGAATCCTCAGGTATTTCTTTGCCTCTCAGTCTCAGCATGTAAATGCCTGAAAAATAAAAAGAAATGCAATTATTATTTATTACCTACATCAGCCTTTATTCATCTAAAGAGTAAACAAGACTAGCTGGGAATAGATATTTCTTTTGCCAATACTTTTTTAGAACATAATTAGAGGTAGAACAGAATCTCATGAAACAGAAGTAAAATTAGTTTTACTAAAAACATGTGGCTGTTGTACATACAGTCCCAAAAAATACTTTCTTTGTCATTAGTGTTATTTTATGTAGACACTAAACCACATTGTATTGTGAAATTTCACCTAAACATCTATAAAATATTTTTAAATGAAAACCCTTAAACCAGAATCTTGTATTTAGTTACTTACATATTTAATTTAAACAAAATAATCATAAGTAATAAGTTAATTCATTTGCTCACCTCGGGCTAGTGGTTCTAGCAATGTCTTGTAAGCTTCATTGACTAAAGAAGAATATATTTCTGATATTTCTTGTTCTTCCTTTCTCCTAGAACATTAAAAGTTTTGATTTCTGGCAATGTTGGTCTAAAAGGTTTTTCAATAATTATGTTAATTTACTTAGGTACTTGAATAACCAAAAACTTACTTGTTTCCGAACTTGTCGGGATGAAGATATTTCTGTAATTCTTTAAACTTATTTGATAGCTCCGTTTCATTTTGGTCGTAAGTTTCATTTACACCCAGAATTTTGAAGAAATTATCACGTTTATTAGGCTTTTGTAAGGAGTTACACGATGAGCAAAATAAATTGGAATCTAATTTAGTTTCATTGCCACATGACCAACAAGATAATAATCTAATTTGAAAAAAGTTAGTTATTTTGGTGCTACTGAGGAAATTTCTGAGACTCATAATTTTGATGATTTATGCCGGCCGTGAGGTGAAACTCAATACTTGTAAGAATGACGTCTCATGGCAGCTCTTTAAAACTGTTGAATTATTATCAGGGGTGCTATGATTATTATATTGTATTGATTTTAGATTTTAATAAAATAAAATCTTTACTTTAGCTAGCTCAACTCAAATTACGTTAACGTCAGACAGCAGAATAGTGACAGAAATCAGCTGAGCTGAGCTGAGCTTTTTTTTTTTTTTCTCCGGTCATTGGGTGCATTCCAGTCCAGTCCAGACCAATCGCTAAGTCATCGACCACTTAAGAGTACATTTTAGCCATGGAAGAATGTAGGAAATATAAAATTGAACTGTTCTGTTGCCAAATTCGTGATATTGATTTGTTTCCAAAGAAAGTGGCGCGGCGCTCTCAATTTTATTATTGTCAACTCGATTCAGCAAATAAGAAATTCAGTTCAAAAGCAGGCTTTAAACAAGGGGCTTACCATCAGCAAATAAGAAACCGTTCAGTTCAAAAGCAGGCGCTAAACAGGATTGCTTGCCTGCTTTCATACTAACCGTTGAGGGCATAGTACGAAAAAGTAAGGCAGTTCCAGCAGTATAAGTTCTGCTTTATAAGCTCATAGTAAGGCCCAAGGTCCGACTGACCTGTAAAATTTATAGAGGTCAATGCCCAAGGTCAAGCTGTAAAATGTACTCTAAAGCAATCGATGACTCAGCGATTAGTCTGTCTGATGTTTCAACCGATGACTCAGCGACATGTCTGTTGGAATGCACCCAGCCCAGTGAGTCCCACTTGTCAACTTGTCATGTCTTGTCTGTCAAAGTGTCAATGTCATACTGACTTACGCCTGTGTGGTATGTGTATCTTTTTTGGTTTTGCAAAATACTTTATTTATATGGAAATTGGAAGAAAACTAGTTTAAGAAGTAGTAAATAGATTTCTCCTCTAACATTATGGTGTCCTATTTCACAATTGACGCTACAGGCGAAGGCACAAACTTCCAAAAGGAGATATCCAACATGATGCACGGTTTCGGAGATAACCCCAATCCAAACGCAGCTACTGTGGTATTAGTGGAAAGTGTTGTGTTACAACAACTTCGTAGTATGTTGCAGGAAGCTTATAATCACTCGAATTTGAGAGGAGGTAAGTCAATATCCAATTACGACGTCATTTACTTGATGAGAAAGAACCCCTTGAAACTGAAGAGATTATATGAATACCAAATAAAATTGGATAAAATTGACAAAAACAGAGCGGCTCTATCTTCGGGTACTGAACCATTTATCAGTGGTATTATGTTGGAAGATGAGAAAGACCCTGCTATAAAAAAAAGAAGAACTCATATCGATATTATTAAAGAGTTAGACGAAACTAATGAAGTAAGCGAAATTAAACTTGATGTAATTGACTATTTGCGAAAAGTAAGAGCGGCCAAAATAACAGAATCTATGACATTTGAAAAGTATGAAGCTTATCACAAAGCTAGATGTAGTTCGTTCCGTTCAGGAGCGGGCCTTAATAAAGGCTTTAATAAATTGGAACGCTGGATCAACCCAACTAAAGAGTTGAAAATCTCTGTACTTGCATTAGAGGTTTTATGTTTCTTGGCGTATGAAACAGTTGCTGATATTGTTGACGGCGTTTTCCTGATTCGTCAAGATGCTAAAAAGAAAAGTGGTGATCCGTTTAGTAAGTTTGAGGGTGGTTATTTTTGTAATCCTGTCAGCCTGAACAATGCTGTGTATATAAAGTCTGGTTATGAAGGTGTGCCGGCGATAACAGTTGCCGAAGTAAGAGAAGTGTTGAGGAGACATTTCAATCCACGAGTTGGCATGAATGGTTTGTTTTACAGAAACATGAGCAATGATCTACCAGTAAGATATATTTCTATTTGAAGATATTATATTGACTGTACAATAAATTTTTTACAAGTTCTTTCTATCTTTCTTTTATTTGTTTGTACTTGATTAAAGTTTGTGACAGTACTGGCAGTAGTAATAAAATTCGTTACTATGGTCCCCCTGGTCCCCTAGTCTAGCCCCCCTAAGGGTACCACAAGCAAATATTTTAGCCCGTGGAACATCCAAGGGGTACAAAGGGTACCATGGGAAAATTATATGCCCTAATCGCCAGATAATGTTTGATTAATTGATTGAAATGTTTGAGATGGGGTACCATGAACATTAAAAATATATCTAATAAGGATATTGTTATTCAGCGGCAAAAATATTTGCTCGTGATACTACCAAGGGGAACTAAGATTGAAAATTGCTAAAACACTTGGCTTACCCCAGGCAGTCTACAAAGTAGGTCATTATAACCTTATGCCATGAGGTAAAGGCATTGGTGTATCTAGAGACAATTTTCAGGGAGGGCCTGGCCCCCACTTCCGGGGCAAAGCTAGCGGGGGGTGCTAGAGCCGCGTTGGATTTCTGCATTTAGAAAATACCCCCCCCCCCCCATTCCTACGCACATGGGTAATGGATTTCACAAATTTCACATCTCATAACTAGATTAGCTACCTATATTATTTACTAGCGACCCGCCCGCAGCTTCGCTCGCATTTATATTGTACGGGTGGAGACCCGTGCCCAGCAGTTGGATTAAAAGTAGCTTTTGCCCTTCCCCAAGATCCCATCTAAATCCGTACCTACAAAATCGGTCCAGCGGTCTAGGCGTAAACGTAAAAGTTTATAATATTAGTATGGATTAATTGGTAGCAAACACGAATGCACATAATGGCGTTAAGTTGTTTAATAAAATGCTCTGCAGCAGGCAGCGTTTGCTGGCGTTACTGGCCATGTGAAACTTTGGCCGGGAGTTTTTTTGAGAGTATTTGCTAACAATGTCCCGTTGAATTACGGCCGTCGTTATTGCGTAAACACTGCAAGCCTGATTCGAGAATTTAATAGTTAAAGCGACAAACAGTTGTTTTAGTATTTTCTTTTCATTCTGTTAAGGATTTATTAACTACAATTTGCAACTTTATTGTTAACTGCCGTCGGGCCCGTCGGACTGTGCTTGAGCTAATTTTTTTTTACCCTGTGAAGTAGTCTTTTATAGTCGTAGATACTATCGTATGTACGCCTGTACGGTCAACGGCACGCAAAGGCTTCCACGACAGCGTAATGATATTCAATCAATTTTATAATTAAATGCAAAGCTGTTAAGGTTCAAAATAAATTACTATTTTGACAGTTTTTTTATAACCTCGTATGCTGCTGACTGTACAGTCTTAACCTTTGTGCGACCGAGGTGCGCGCGCCAAAAAAACAGAGCCGACCACTTGACCTTAAAAGTACGGTAGTATATCTAGGTACCTACCACTATCACTGGAATTTCATGAATTTGTCCAGTCCAAAATCAATCATCTATTTCATAAAAACACTATAGAAGACCTAAGTGATGGTCCTTCTAATACCTAATATCTTATCTTATCACATAGTTTCGTATGATCTTGTAAGTTAATCATTAATCTAGAGTATTATGACTGGCTAATTCTGTAGGTACCTACTCTAACTAAAAGCTAAGGGAAATATTTGTCTTAGAACTTAGCTAACTTGCCTTGGATCGTTAACTGTTCAAAGGTGGTTAAACTCTGCAAAGTTTACTTTTGATTACTCAAGACGGTACTTATTTGGGAAAGTGTTTTGACAAGGAAAATTACCGGCTAATGGTTTTGATAACGACTTTGAAAACATGTGCGTTTTGTAATAAATAATATAGTGAGGAATTTGATAGTCCCTCAATCAAACACTAGTAAGTACAGTACGACACAAACATCTTGAAACTTTTTCGACGGGCGCATGTGGACTTGCGAGCGACCAATAGCGCGCGCCCCTCTCCCGCCGCCCGCGTCCCTCACCGCTACTCATACCCAAAATTCGCGTCCCGCGCCATCTCCACCCGATTTCGAGTCATTTCTCACGCTGCGCTGACTTTTTAAATCAATACTTACATGCTCACGCTATACCGATCGGTAGGTAACCGATCAACTCTGAGACAATAGAAATGTATGGAATCGCGGCTCGGACCATGCACGCACACGTGGAGCTGAGTGGGCGCACGAAACGAAACCCGTCTGGATTGCCAATCATCCTGGTTAGTTTACCTTCTGGAGTGCCTCTTGATTCCTGTTTGGTCACATAATTATATTAAACTAACCGTGGAACAATTCGACGGCCGCACCAAATAAACGTGCAAGATCTCTTGAACAAAAATAATATTTTTTTTTGCATCTGAAACTGAAAAAAATCATTTTTCGATTTAGGGTGTCATAAAATGAGACAATAGACAATGAATAACATTGACAATAGATATTTCATTGTTGTCCGGCCTCATGTGGCCGCGCCTCTTCGCGGTTTTCAGATTTTGTGTTATCAAAAAATTACGTGTTTCATGAGCGCACTTGTAAGTACCTATTTTATTTATGTCAAGATCGTTTCTCCCTTGGAAACATGTTCTAAAGCGTGTTTTCCTGCGATTGTGTAGCCGATATCTGACTGGCATAATAAATTCAACGAAAGTTAAATAACCTATGTTGTTTTTGCAAATAAATTATAATGCTTCTTTTCTCTTTCTTCTACTATGCAAATTATAATGCTTCTTTTCTCTTTCTTCTACCATGCAAATTAAAAATACATTGAAAAAGTATTTTTTAAAAGATCAATTCCTATACAAAGGGTCGGATCCACATTCAAATTCCAACATAACTAACCAATAAGAGGGTAACTAGCCTCACAATCTTTAATTTTGACCTACAGATTTGCACTTTAAAAATAAACAGTTTTTTTTTAATTGCAAAAAATATAAATACTTATCTTAATTTATTTAATTTACATAGGTACCGCAAAAGCTGACCTGCGTTGGCTACGTTAACAAAATTTTTTTTAGATAAAGATATCGCCAACTTGGCATATTAGTTTTTTATTTTACATGGTCCCAATTGTCACTTAAAGAGTAATAAAACTGCTTAACTAGGTCAACTATACCTAATATGAGCATAATTAAATTATATAAGTACCTAAGTAAATGGTTGAACTGATAAAAAATATATAATAAAGATATCGCCAACTTGGCATATTATTTTTTTATTTTACATGGTCCCAATTGTGACTTAAAGAGTAATAAAACTGCTTAACTAGGTCAACTATACCTAATGAGCATAATTAAATAATATAAGTACCTAAGTAAAGGGTTGAACTGATAAAAAATATATAAGTGACATTAGAGTTTGGTCAACGAAAGGTGGTCTCACCTTTGGTGGTCTTCACGGTTGGAAATGAAACTAATTTTGCGCCTTTTTTTTAAGGTTTAGTTTCCAATAACTTAACCTCTAAACATTGATTTAACAGGGAAAGTGGCGCCGCCATTTCAATCTCACCTTCATTGACCAGACTCTACAAACCATTAATTTCACAAAAATCTACCTCTCTAAAATCAAAATTATGTTGACATAACTGAGCCCCACTTCACCTGAAATAGAAATTCCCTATTACCCAACACAGGTTGCGGGAAAGGGCTTTGTATCCGCGATCCTAATGCAATTTCGGTGGCGTTCAAGAAGATCGGAATTTCAAGCACTTTTGAATGTCGAAATAACCGAAGAAGAATGCAACTGGCATGTGGCCCCGTGGACCGCGGTGAACCGTGTGTGGATTAGTAACCCGTTGCCCGAAAATTAAAGGAAGATTATACAGCGGCTAGTTTAGGGTTAGTTTGATAACAAACAAGTAAATTTTTATTTATTGAGAGTTGGGGCATTTAGACCTCATTTAGATTTTTCACGAAATATTCGATGTTTTTTAAATATTTTTGATTAAACTGATTTACAACAATTAATACTTAGTTGTAACTTCTTTTAATCAATTGTTATTTCTAAAAATTGACCACTTTTCTTAGTTTTCCGTTCATTATCGTCAATGATGATGCGTCATCTAAGTAGCTACGTTTTATAACATAAAGCTCAACTAAAAGTGCTTTAGTAGTAACTGCGTCAGAAGGGCACTAAACAATATTATAATATTATCATTTTAAAAAGTTAACGTTTTTAAAATCTATCCTTCTCTTAGCGTGCGTGCTCTAGATTTTGATCAACATACTCCAATTGCTGTGCGCGCTGGCTGATCCTAAAATAACTTTCTAGTTCCATATCATATCTCAATAGGACACAGGTTATGTCAGTGTCAGTCACGCAGGCTACCAACAAAATGTATATGGGGGAAGTAGGGTATTACCGCGAGGTTGATAATTTCGTGCCCCTTGGTTTCTCAAAAACTATCAACTCTATATATGCACCTGCAATAACAGTCAAATCTTAGCTCTAAGCACCTCTAACCTCGCCCGCACACCGTCAATTTCCGTCGAACAACCAGAGAGGAAGGCCACGCGCTTTTAGTTTTTCCACGCACACGTTCTACTTTTTTCTGATATTTTACCAAGAGGTGAGTCAATCAATATTACCTAATGAGTAATAAACTACATACATTTATAACGTAAAAATTATGTAGAATTTGTGTGCAGAATTATTTTAAATAATTTCTTTAAGTTTGTTTTTGTTTGTGAGGTTACAAATTAAAATTACCTTGTTTGATAATTTCGCGCGCAGGGCGCGAAATTGTGCGCGAAAGAGTGAGAAAGGCCCCTTAATAGTGGCAGCAGCCGCACCGCAGCTAACGGCTCAATATGTTTTCTACGGAGGAGTTTAAGATGATTACTTTGCTCACTAGGCATATCGGAATTATGTTATGTAAGCAGCGGATGAGCAGATGAGAGAGTTCGTCCATTTTAAAATCCACTCAACTTTTATTTCGATGTAAGTATTTATTTTCAGTGCAGTTAGTTTCTTTCAGCTATCCTTATTTAGGAGAATTTTTAACGGCTGGATTAGGTATATGATAAAAAAATTGTTTGTCCTCTGAAGTTTAAAAAAAATCTCTTTAAAAAGCTAAGCAATTACATTAGAAACACTAAATAATCCTTGCCTATTTCACGATACGTCAACAATGAACTACGGTGACAAAGCTTTAAACAATAACTTGCTTCGTTCTTTCTTTTTGAACACAAAATAGCAAGGTATATTGCGATAAACAAAAAAATCGAAGCTTGTTGTATTTGTCGCATCATTTACTGTCTTCAACCCCTAAATAAACTTGTATAGCTAAGGGTAACCGTCCAGTGGCAGCCCTAATAAATTCCATCGTACTTCATCTACAGTCTAGACCTATTAAAACTTAACGCCATGAGAGATTGACCGGAGATAGCGCCATATATCAAGACGAACGATGACGGGGTGAATTTGCCAACTCGCCTTAAACTATTCTGAAATAGCTTGTCAGTCGGTGAGGTGGACCACATACCTAAATATTAGTAGGAAATGTCCTGCATATACTTATATGTGTTTTCTAAAATAAGTCTAAAAGTAAAGGACTGTTTATTTTTAAGAGACCTTTTGCCCGCAACTTCGTCTACTGGATTTTCGTTTATTTTGGGAAACAGTTGTCTATATAATCAATCATAGACTATTTTTCCCCACTTTTCTAAGGTTCACTCCATATCTTAGTCTATCATATACCAAATTCATTTTATTTTTATTTATTAGGAAACTCAACAGCTTTTTACTACAATCATGCTTAAAATATAAACTTAAAAGTTACACTTACAGATTACTACAGAGTTTTACCGCTTGTTATAATTCAAAACAAACTGTTTAAAAAAATAAAGTGGGCAAAAGTAGGTACTTACCTATAAAAAGTAGACTATATTTTATTATATTAAAATTAAAATAAAAAATTAAATATATTATTTTCATCAAATTGGTTCAGCATAGTTCAGGCGTGAAAACGTAAAAATCAAACATAAGTACTTTACCTATAGAATAAGTAGTACCTACTTACTTTACTTTAGGTACTATACTTATTCTTACTCGACCACCCAAAAAATGAGTGAAAATTGATTATGGACTAGGAACTAGGTATTTATATTATAGTATATTAAATCATGAGAAGACATACAGCAAAATACTCAAAAAAACGATAGCATCTGAAAAACGGAAAGCATATATACATAGATTAACAACATCTAAAAACAAGTACAAAACAATGTGGGGTATAATAAATGAAAAAACCAAGTCAAGTTACAAAAAGAGACAAAATATTAATTTGACTAAAAATAGTGAAACAATTACATGTCCCAAAACTATATCAAATCTGTTTAATAATTATTTTATTAGTTTTTGTAAAAACAAAAATAATTATACAACAAAGGTACACAATACGCAGTCACTGGCAAACTCATTTTATTTGCATGAGGTCACGGAAGAAGAAGTAAAAAAGACAATTTTAGGTCTAAAAAGAAACAACACGTGTGGATACGATGAGATACCGGCCACGTTACTAGTGCACTGCGTGGATGAATTTGTGCCTCCTTTGACCTTGTTGATAAACCAATCCTATGATCTAGGTATCTTTCCGGAAAGCTTGAAATTGGCCAAAATAATACCCATTTTTAAAAAGGGGGATAAAAAGAGTGTGCAAAATTATCGCCCTATTGCTATATTGTCAGTGATATCCAAAATATTTGAAAAAATACTGTGCAGCAGAATTTATCGGTTTTTTGAGAAATATGGTGTACTGAACAATAATCAACACGGTTTCCGCGAAAACCACTCGACAACCTCAGCTGTGCTTGACTGTACCTTTGAGATCCTAAACGCGCTTAATGATAATAAGTGTGCTGTAGCAATATTCATGGATATTTCAAAGGCATATGATGGAGTTGTGCATGAAGTACTTTTAAAGAAGCTCGAATCGCAGGGGATACGAGGGCAGGTACTAAAATGGCTCTCGTCGTACCTTAAAGATAGGCAACAATATGTACAAATTATGCACCACAATGATGATGTAACCTTAAATACTTTAAAATGCGCTAACTCTTCGATTGAAACTATCAACGGGTCAATACCACAAGGAAGTGTATTGGGGTGTTTGTTGTTTTTAGCATATATAAATGACCTACCTTCTGCAGTACCAAATAAAATCGTCCAATTTGCAGACGACTCCACGCTCATTATAGCTTGCGACAACAAAGACCTAGCTAAAATACACACTGAAATAACTCTCTCTTTACACAAAATAACAAGCCATTTGCGTGAAATAGGCCTCATTCTCAATTTAGAAAAAACAAAAATAGTTAATTTTCGACCACATCAAAGAGTAGCACTACCCCTTAATATATTTCATGAAGGTAATAAGATCAAATTAGAGCAAACAGTTATGTTACTAGGCATTACTCTGGATGATATTTTATCGTGGAAACCCCACGTTAACGCAGTAGTAAGCAAACTCAGTAGTTTTGCGTACGCGTTACGCGAGTTGCGTAAATGCACAAACGTCCAGTGTGCACTAGCAGCGTACCACGCACATGCTGCGGCATGGATAAGGTATGGGATTGTGCTCTGGGGTAACTCAACCGATGTGCAAGCAGCATTCACTATGCAAAAGCGTTGCATTCGAATTATTGCGAATCTGACACCTAAGGAAACGTGTAGACCTTGGTTTATAAAATTGAGGGTATTAACAGTCAGCTGTACGTACATTTATGAGCTATGTCGATTTGTGCGAACGAGCCCACAATATTTTAAACGAGTAGGAGACGTGCCTAGACGTTTTGCCTCACGCCGAGACAACGATCTGTGCCAACTCACACCTCATCTCGAGCTGTTTAAAAAAGGACCGTTCTACATGGCTGTCCAACTTTATAACCACTTGCCAAATAATGTCAAAGCCCTCCAAGGTGGTAAATTTGATAATGCAGTTAAAAATATTCTTCTGGAAAAGGCTTATTATAGTGTTAAGGAATTTCAAGAAGATAGATTTTAATTCTAGGTTCCTAACTAATGTTAATTTGTTTAGTTTTATCTAATAATTTATTTTTTGTTTATTTTCTAGTTTGTAAGGAATTTGCAGTACCCCTATGGGGTTCTTGTTTGAAACTTCATGTAAACACATTGTAAACACCATGTATACAACAAGACGCCAATAAAGAATATGAATATGAATATAGTAACGAATTGATTAATTACAGATTTCCATATGTTGCATAAAAAATATATATCCCGGATATTTTCAATAAGACCTGGTGCTACTATAGTATCCTAAATAGTAGGTACCGTACGGTAGCATTTAAATCGTCGGTTTAGAAATGAGGAATACTTATCCCGAGTTTATTTTGTTACCAGTGAAGCAGCGCAACTTTATATTATTGTGGTGATAGTCTACGAGTCATCCTTAAGTTTTGTGTTTTCCTTTGTCCATTTTCGCCTAATAAACAAGTGCATTTTGATTTACGAAGATGAATAAACGCTATTTTCTGGGTGCAAAGGTATAATAATAAATCGCTGCGCTCATGGTGGCAAAAAGTAGCAATGAAATTTTCCATAGAGAATTGTCTATCGAGTAATTTTACGCGCGTTTTTCTCTCGATAGCTGTTCGTACTAAGGGTACTGTAATCGTTTGAAAACGATATTTAATTTATTACTAGCGATACAGGGACAATTATAATATGTTTATTATCACTTAATAAAATTATTAAAGTGGCTTTATCCTCTTGTTTTACAAAATCTACAACTAAAAAAGAAGTAAACAAACCCTGATATAACCAAAATAAAACACTCTTTTTGAATAGATTTACTTGCCATATTTAATTTAAATGACCAAAAATGATTTCACAACACTTTGTCCACCCAAATCATAGTAATTTTGAAATTTACATTAATAACACAATTTGTATTAGTATTTTTTAACATTTTGTCACAATGCCGCATTACATATCAAAAACGTCAAAACGGTCAGTACCATTAGCACGAACTGCTATCGAGAAAAAAAACGCGCGTAAAATTACTCGATAGAGAATTATCTATGGAAATTTTAATTTCGCTATTCGGCGGTAGATGGCGTTGTACAAATTTCCAATACAAAATTGCACTATCGAATGATTTTACGCGCGTAAGATTTCTCGATAGCTGTTCGTGCTAAGGGTACAGAGGCCGTACTCTGAGCTCTTACAGCAACCTTAAAGTAATATTGTTATAGGGACAGAGCTATCATCGCGTATAGCGCCATCTCTTTTGCAACATTGCTTCAATATTTGATAGTCAGCTAACAAAGTTGCGAACGCAAGGTGGCGCTAAAAGCGTGCGCAGAGCCAATATTGTTTTGTTGATAAAAAGCGGTACCAGTGCATTTCTTTCTGCAAATGTTTTATTAATTTTTAATTAACCATTTTTAAATAATTATGTGAAATCTGTACCCTTAGCACGAACAGCTATCGAAAAAAATAACTCGCGTAAAATCATTCGATAGATACATTTTGTATTGGAAATTTGTAGAACGCCATCTATCGCCGATAAGCGAAATGAAATTTTCCATAGAGAATTGTCTATCGAGTAACTTTACGTGCGTTTTTTTTCTCGATAGCTGTTCGTGCTAAGGGTACTGAGCTCTTACAGCAACCTTAAAGTAATATTGTTATAGGGACAGAGCTATCATCGCGTATAGCGCCATCTCATTTACAACATTGCTTCAATATTACTTTTGACAGTCAGCCAACAAAGTTGCGAACGCTAGGTGGCGCTAAAAGCGTGCACGGAGCCAATATTGTTTTGTTGATAAAAAGCGGTACCTACCAGTGCATTTCTTTCTGCTAATGTTTTATTAATTTTTAATTAACCATTTTTAAATAATTATGTGAAATCTGATAATACATTTGCATGGTATTTAATTAGTAACATGTATTAAATCTACAATCACTGAAGCCACCAATAGGTTGATTTATTTTCTATAAATAATATTCAAAATGAGATAATGTGGTACAAGGTTATTACAGTAAAGTTATATTACGGTGAAAGAAATTAAGTACTGCTAGCAAGTTCACGACAACATCTCATTTTCTACTTAATAGATTTTCTATCTTGCTAATATTGATATGAAATATTCTAAAGCTTCTATGCAAACATTTTAGGATTTACATAATTTGAAATAGGTTAGGTTTTGTGCTCCCAAATCATCTTAATGTACTGAATATTAGACATGACACAATAGATCCTTAGGGTTAGGTAAGTATACTATACATCGGTTAGGGTTAAAGTCCTTTGGGGTATAACACACAATAGTGCCTTGGAAACCTTAGATTGTGCCTATTGATGGGTGAAAACTATATACCTACGTGCTGAATAAGATTCTGGGCGTAGGCTGGCCCATGGATCTTTAGGCAGTATGTTTCAAGATAACACATTGTGTAAACGAGTGATTACTGCATGCTATAACATTTCATAAACAGTTGAAATTCGATCTTTGAAAAATTACACCTTATCGGATGGCAAAGAAGAATGGTGAGTGGACGCGTACCTAGATATAACGTCCTTATGCTTTTTGCTTATTATTGACGACCTGAGTGGTGCAGTGCAGTGCAGTGGTCAACATGCCGCCTACCATGCAAGAGGTCTCGGGTTCGATTCCCGGCCGGCCAGAAATTGAAATGATGAATTTTAATTTCTGTGACGGGTCTGGGTGTTACTATGTATTAATAAGTATTTATTTAAAAAGTATATCCATATTACAAGCTTTGCTTTTTGGGGCTAGATGGCGCTGTGTAAAATTGTCCAAGCATTTATTTATTTATTGATTATAATTGAACTAAAAATAAGCAAGATAAAATATTATTGTGCCATCAAGTCATAGGTTTATATTTCAGTGGCACATTCAGAATGTTCATTAAAAATGTTTAATGCTTACCGTCTTATTCATAAAAAGTTAAAGAAGGAAGCTCGTTATAAGGATGTTTTTTAATCATTATTAATTATCGCCCAATAGCGACAAACGCTCTATAAACTTTTGATAAAGTTATAATTAAGTATAACAAGCTGACTGAAGTAACAGCTCTCACGGAATTTTACAACGTATTGACAAATATTGGCAGATAATTTGTTTTCTTTTTTCGGAAGATATGTGGACATCAACCTGTAGATTTGCTTGTTTTGTCTATGGATTCTTCGGAACGACAACATAATAACGCTATAGCTATTAGTTATTCTGTGGCTATAGCCTATGACCACAGAATATAACTAATAGTACCGTAGACGTTTAATAAGCCTTATCATTATCAGCATTTTAACTAAAATTTACTACACTATTTTAAGATTGTTTTTATTAATAAGGCGGTTAGAAATAAAAGACTGCGCAATCTCCGATAAAACATCAGCCTTTTGTCGTTAAGTACATAGTAAACATGTTGCCTTCACAACTCTCTCTTTTAATACTTAAATTTATAAGGAATAGCTTCCAACACCGCAATCTTTTTCCGAAATTGGAATCTCGACGAGCCTTCTAGATTTACAAACTTTTCTTACTATACAAATATTTTATTTTCAACCCTAACGCATAGAACACACGATGTAAGGTTTGCGAAAACACAAAATATGTAAACATGTTCTCCTCTATAAAGTGAGCTTTGTTTTTAGGGTTACGTACCAAAATGGTAAAAAGGAACTTTAATAGTGCGACTTAGTCTGTCTGTCCGTCTGTCACAGTTGGATATCCCAAGAACTAGTAGAACTAGCTATCGGAATAGTTTTAGATGACGTTTTCCCAACTATTTTGCAAATAAGAAAGAAATAAAAGTATAAGTCAGTGACCTAAAAAGAGTCTTGAAAATTCATCGCTTCGATTTTCAAGGCCCCCTTTCAGTCCCTGTTGCCAAAAAAATATATACATACATTTATTTCTTCTTTCTACTTGGGCATGTAGGGTATCATATGAAAGAGCGCTGTTTGCACATTTACATATTTTTTTTTTAGGTCACATAATATTCTACTTTTTATGAACAAACGTAAAAAAGTTATTATGTTTAAGTATTCGTATTGTAACTATTGATTGAATTTGCGCTGCGCCGCTATAATAACATTAGTTATAAGTAATTAATATTATCTCATTTTAAGTGAACATAATTATGTAAGTTCTTATGAGAAATAAATGTCTTTAAACCCAAAAAAAACCGTTACCCCTCTTATCTCCGAAGTTTGCATAGAGAAAAATCTGAAATTATTCTATGTGATAGCAGTTTATGTAAAGATTACCTACAGGAAAAATAAAATGATGTCTCTAAATAGCAAACTTTTTCTGAAATTATTAACAAAAGTGACCAAAAATTTATTATTTCTAGGTCCTCCGTGCTTCGGAAGGCACGTTAAGCCGTTGGCCCGCGTGGTGGGTTATGGCCCATCCTCCTTACCACCCATAAGGAAGGCCTGTGCCCCAGCAGTGGGGACATCAAAAATGGCTGATGGACATTAACAAAAAATACATTAGGTCCACTATCAGTCAAGAGATGGCGCTGACCTAAAACTGCAATATTCTACCACCGCAGTGTTTTCATATTTATGATGGTACGGAACCCTCAGTGCACGAGTTCGACTCGCTCTTGACCGGTTTTTTATTTAGCGTTACAGATATCACGTGTACCACTTTTGTTTAATCTGGGCGGATAGATCAAGTGGTGCTCCTATGAACCGATGAAAATATCAGATATTCACGTTCGCCGTTCTGATTGGACCGCGGGAGAAGTGATCCAATTAGCCTAATTGTATTCATCTGACGTACAAATAATTGGTTAAGTTGTTATAACAATTAAAACAGTTACAAACAAAAACAATTAACAATCTGAGCAAACTCGTTGTCGACTAAGCAACAAGCAACATCAAAGTAATTATTTTGAGGCAGAAGGCGACATCTATCTTCTGGGCCATTGTCACTACGAAGCAAGTTTCGGCGTTCTGTTACTAGATGGAGCTACTTGGTACATATATGATATCAGATCAGACTAGATTATTCCATTTCAAATGTACAAAGCCAATGACTAATCCTACCGTCTAACAATTAAAAATTACAAATTTCGGGAGAAACTATTTTCTCAGATTGTGCAAAAACACAAAAAGTGAAATAGTCAAGTTTTAAAAGGTACCTACTTATGTTGAGTCGAATATTTGCTAACTACACATGAATTGTTTTTGAATTTCTTTTTTCTAACGAAAACGATTATCTTTCCACAATTATTATTTGTCAACTCAGGCTGTTCTAAGTTTTGATTATTGCAAATTACAATTCGCAACATTTCAAGGCGTGACAAACAGGGAAAACTAACTAAAAGCGAAGTTCCTAAGTTCTAAGTTATTACTTAGAACTTAGGAACTTTTTAATTACGTAGATTGACCGTATTAATAAATTTGACCGATAATATCATAAAAGAATCAAACTAGCAGATAGTACTATCCAGCACCCTAGAACCAGCCTGCTTATTGTCTAATTTTCAAAATCTATCGCAATCGCTTTCATTTGACAGATGGATGTGACACATTGCTGCATTTCTTTGGTAAGTTTTTATTTGTACCAAAAAGCAGCATCAATCATCACACCCTGAAAGCGATTGCGATAGATTTTGAAATTAGAAAATTAGCCTCCAGGTCTTAATAATCTAGTTTCTTACAACAAAAGAACATTTTTGTGTACTTACTTGTGTAGGTATACTAAAAACTTTGGCAAACCTTAAAAAATGCACCGAAACGCTTCGGGTAAGCTTAATTTCTTTTCTCATTTCCGTAATAAATGACTTACATAATTTATTAAGGAGCGTTTGCATCAAGCTCCTAACACCTCCATTAATCTCTAAACAGTGAAGGCATTTCCAAGATAATGACATAGTAACATACAGTAATATCGATGTAGCATGTACTACGCCGTAGTCGTTTGCTACGAAGCTACGCCGTAGTTTATCTCCGCGTTCCGTAGCAGCTCATTATAGGAGTAATTCGTTATTATATCTCATTAATCTTAATTTACGGGTTGATTACGGAATGGGGTCGGGTTTTTTGAGACTTCTTTCAACAAAACATGTTTACTTTATATAAATAATGCGGTGGTTAATGGTATATTAAAAGCAATATAGCAAGCCTTTATATGTTGCTTTATTGTGTAAGTAATAATGAAACTTATTTGTACAATATTAGCAGTTAAGTGTAGGTACTATTAAACGGTTTGACCGTGATTTTTTATTAGGGTTTTATATTTAACGATGTTTTGTTATGTAAACAAGAATATATGACAAATACCTACTCAACATTTTTTATTCACTTCTTGCTATAACTTCTATTGATAGACAAAATGAAATAAATGACTTTGTAGTTACAATGTGATTAGTTACTATTTTCTGGTTACATACAAAACAAATAATTGAAAATTATTAGAAGTACGGAAACAATATATACGGTAGCCCAGCAAATATTTTAAGTATTTTTGTCCAAGACTAAAGAATATATTACCAATTCACGTAAAAATAACGTCCCACGCACCATTTTTTTTCACTTCAAACACACTTTAACTGCTACGTCGAAATATATAGCAATTAAAACGTTATTTTTACTTAATCTGGTAGAGGACTTTAAAGTTGAAATTTAGTCGAAATAAGTGGTAGAATTGACGGTTGAAATCTTAACCAATAAGTCGTGAATACTTGACGTGTATGCTTGGTATTTACTACGTAATTATTTTTTATTCAGCGACCATTAGGTCATCGGTTTTAAGTCGAATTTGATACTAATTTTGAAGTAAATTTTACCAATAGTAAATACCAAAATGGGACAATCGAGTGAAAAATACCTGTTAAGTATTTGCAATACCGTTAGGTTATATCGTGATAACTTATAAGTCAGACTTACGTAAAATAACTACTAGAGATACCTATAGGTCGATATATAGGTTAAAAGAACATTTTAGTTGAACCGCCATTTTATTTTAATAATCCGAAGAAATGACATTTCCTCCACCTCTACTGTCTAATATTCAGATAGTTAGTTGGGTTTATGTATCTAAATACTGCAAAAGCAAGATGATGACAACTATTGATAAAATAAAAAAAACCATCTTGACTTGAAAAAATTGAATTTGTTAATATATTTGAAGCCCATCAGCAGATTTCAACGTTAAATCAACATAATGCGCGAAAAAAATTTCATCGCAGAAGATTTCGTCATAATATCGCGTTGTAATGAGCGCCAAAACTTGGAAACTTGTAAAGCCGCCATTATTATTCTATCGATACCGAGTTTAGCTTTTTAGTTAGACATTTTGTTTTGGAGTAAAAATACAATATTATTGTCTCTTTTACTCTTCATCGCAAACGATATAAACATCACCTAAATATGTAATTAAATTGTAAAAAACACGTGCGATCTACGTTTAAAAGACGTAAATGATTACCAAATTAGTAATTGCAACTACAAGGCACGTCGTGGTGACGTCGAGTTTACGTGGAAAATATGACCTATCTGTTGACCTGCTGGTTGCAATCACTAAAATTACGTGGAATAAACGTCACTGGCACGTGCTTTTTTTCCCCACTTAGGGTGATTCCACGTCGACTCTACGTCGATTCTAGGTATCTTATTTTGGTCACTGTAAAAATTGCAACCTAAAATTGGTATTTTTATTGTAATTTTGACCTAAAATGTTTGCTGGGAGGTGTTATTTATATTAGCATAACAAAACATCACCAAATTTTCCTCTCCTCTATGGATTAAGAAAACTCACTGCAAACTACGTAATTAAAAATAGGTAGCATAGACCTATTATAAGTATTACTAGCGTAATAGGTAGATTGTATAGGTATAGTAGTTAAAAAATTAAAAACCCGCCTGCCTAAAAAAAGACAAGTCAACAGAAAAATTAAATAGAAAAACTAAAAAACCCACATGCATCAAAAAACAAGTCAACTGAAAAGATGGAAACAAGATAATATATAAAGGCAAACTTAAAAAATATTGATGGTAGTGTTTAGATTAAAGGCAAACTTAAAACATATTGATGGTAGTGTTTAGAACTTTTGTTCATCATAATAACATGCAGTCGGAGGCATGCATAAAGAAAGTGACATTATGAATGATTTTACTTATCATTCAATTCTATGCCTCCGACTGCATGTTATTATGATGAACAAAAGTTCTAAACACTACCATCAATATGTTTTAAGTTTGCCTTTAATCTAAACACTACCATCAATATTTTTTAAGTTTGCCTTTATATATTATCTTGTTTCCATCTTTTCAGTTGACTTGTTTTTTGATGCATGTGGGTTTTTTAGTTTTTCTATTTAATTTTTCTGTTGACTTGTCTTTTTTTAGGCAGGCGGGTTTTTAATTTTTTTAAATTTAGTTGTTTTTTATTTACGTCTTTTTAGTTATATTCTCCTTACAAATTACGTAGACGGTCTAATTCTTTAAAAGAATTTTTATCGTGTGGTTTAAATAAGAATTTTTTAGGGTCAAGACAACTGACAGCAAGCCCTGCGAGAGATCGGACTCTGCTTAAAGCCACGTAAGCTTGACCTTTAGCAAATAGGTGACTGCTCAAATCGACAACTGCCCGGTCTAAAGTTGTACCTTGCAATTTATGCACGGTCACCGCCCAGCATAAAATTAGAGGTAGCATACGTCGCTCGATCTTGCCTTTACCGCGTAAACCATCAAACTCAGACGCAGAAGGTTCAATCCGAACACCAATACAAGAAGCTACCAATTTTCTAAATAATATTTTATCGATATCAAAGAGAATGTAATTAATCACCAATTCAGTAATAAGATATTCCTAAACACCCTATTCCTTAGTCCTAACTAAACTAGGTATGCTTGCTACAAAACCTAACAAAATCTACTTCTTTAATATTTTTTTCTCACTTATGCTCTGAAATCTTATCATTCCATTTGAAAAAGGAATGCGGGGCGTTCCACATTTCCGAGGGGGTCTGGTTCATCACATTCTAAATTTAAAATTCAGGCCAGGAATGAATTTCAATACTAACTTCCCGCACCAGCACCAGTGCGGGAAGTAGGTACAAAGCGAAGATGATCTGGGTGGTCTGCGGCAACTTCTTTTTTTTGTTTTAGCTGTTCACAAAAACAAAAAAAGCAAAGGCACATTTGCACCATACAGCCATAACTTTAGTTCCTTTTTTCTGGCACGCAAGCCAACTACAAGACAGTTAATATTATAAAGGTAAAATTATTTAATAGGTACTATAATAACGATACAATAAAAAAAATGGTGCGCACAGAGTATATTACTATAAGAATAAATAAATATTACATTGTATTGTACCAGATTTATCAGAGACAAATCCTCTAAGTAATCTTGAATTATGTACAGCGCCATCTACCGCCGAGAAGCGAAATGAGATGGGTTTTTGCTTCTCGGCGGTAGATGGCGCTGCACGTAATTCAAGATTACTTAGAGGATTTGTCTATGATAAATCTCATTTTTAATATTAATTAAATTTAATTAAGTTTCAATTGAAAAGTTTTTTATTTCCTCGCCTTTCTTGAGAAAAGCACTATACAAGCCTTGTTCTGGAAGCTACTTGCATTGCCTCGAATGATTAAAGCCATCCTCGACAATGCAATCGCTAGCTTCCCGTTCACGGTTGTAATGTACTATTTCAATATTAATGCAAGTAAAGTAATGCAACACGCGTTCCAATTAGATAGATGGAATCTAGTATAATAAATAATGAATGTACTCTAGCTAGCTAGATGGAATCGTATTAAAATAATTATCAATTAAAAAAGTTGTTAATTGTTATAAAGACCATAAACGAGAATCGTTTCTTCTTATTTCTCGTTATCGTTTCTTCGGTTCTTTTATTATTATCTTTATATTTTCAGTATAAACACAAAAGACCTTATATAATCTACAGAGAGCTAAACCATACCGAGATGTATTTGGCTACAACGCCATCTATTGATATGATCTATGCAACTAGAAATCTATTGATGATGAATACAAAACCATACCGCGATGTACTCGGCTACAGCGCCATCTATTGATTAACTTAGCCGTGCCCTGCGGCATAGCCTGAGGCTTCGATCCCGAGGGATTTTGGGATGATATTATAGCCTATTTTTTCATCATGAATGTGGCTAACATACACAAACAAAATATAAATTTCTCATTGACATGTTTATAGCGGCCGCTCGCATTTGCGTAATATAATTTACTTTTTTTATTTTATTGTTTTTTTTATAATTATATTATGGTCATGATATACCTTTTTGAAATCCTTATAATAAGCCCTTTAATTTGACACCCATATTGCAGTATTCTAAAAAAAAAATTTTTTTTTCACTACGTATAATAGCACCGTACAGCCGCCATGTTGGTTTTTTTATAACGCCACCTTCTTAAGAACACTTGGGCTGAAAAGACCAATCTAACGATATCTCAATCATAGAAATCCGTTCAGCCGTTTGAAAGATATGAGGTAATAAAGAATATTACATACAAACATACATACAAACATACATACATACAAACATACTTACAAGATACGCGCGAAACACATAACCCTTTCTTTGCAGTCGGGTAAAAAGGAAAATCATAGGTGTAAATTCCAAGTGTGAAATCTCCAAACCTTTTAACGAAATAAGATTAAGATAATGTTTAGGCACTCTTAAAAGTAACTCACTAAGTGTAAGTGAAATCTAAGTCCCAAATGTCTCGTGATGAATGTTGGACATCCGCTACCTTTTCCTCACTTTAGAATATTAACAGTTTTTATTGAAAGCCCTAAGAAAGAGACAGATATATTGCCTCGGGGCTCTGAGCGCGAATTCAGTGTGAATTAAGTCGCGTCGGGGAGAGCACGTGTGTTCTGCTCCGAGCGAACGAAATTTTTACGAAACTGTTGTGTAGTGTATATGTGTAGTGTAGTGTCTGTGTGGTTGTGAACATTGTAAGGTGTTAAAGAAAAAAAAGATTTGATACCAGAAAGTTTCTGGATAAAAAAGTTTTATGCTAAAGACTCGTGCACTCGAAAGCGTATCGTACTTGGGTAAGTTTAATTCTGCCCTCCAGTCGTTTTACAGCGAGGTTTTGTGACTTAGGCTCGGCATGAGGCGACCCTCGTAAAAATGAAACATTTGCGTTACAGTGGAACGTGAATTTCTAAGTTTGACACATCGCACACTGTTTTGCTAACAAAGTGGTAGGTATGACGAAAACTTTTTCCATCCCTTTTTAGCCGCAGGAAAGAAAATATTTTATTTTTAAACTTATTATTTCCAAGTATGATAAATATATTTATTTATACTATATGTTTGCCACAACTGTTTTGGTTATTCCAAAATAACAAAGATGAGTTGTAAAGCCCTTATTGCCTCAACATTATTTTCAAATAGATAGTTTTAAAATCCAAAACTGCCTAAACCCTTTGATATATGTCATAATTTAGTAGTAACAAACACCCCTATATAATTTGATCTTAACCCAGAGGAATTGCCTACTGAACCGATCTTTTTTCCCCCCCAACTAAAGAGTCCTCGTGGAGTTTGATTTATCGACATCCTTAGCGAATGTATCGTAATATAAATATTTCTAATAAAGTACATTCCAGAAATTTATGTGGCGAACTTTGTCGGAAATATTTTTGCGGGGAGTTTTTGGGGTTTCGTATGTCGTAATTTGGTTTGGCTGAGTGATGTGTACTTTTCCACAAAATTATTGCGTTGGTAACAAACCGAAAATAGATATTTGGTGAAAATAAAAAATAAAATATTCAGAACATGGCATCTCAATTATTTACTTCCAAATTAAACAAAGATTAACTATTCAATAACATACACGAATAAGTACAATAACTTATTGTACTTATTATCAATAAGTAATATTATACTTATTGTCAATAAGTATAATAAACATTACGATCTTAACAATTTCTACATTTTCTTGAGATCATGGTTTTGCAGTCACTAAGTTAACACTCTTGATACTGATGAATGTTCATGCTCGTATATAGGTTTTAAATAACGTTTCAAGTGATAATTTTAAAAACAACCATCACCATCAGCCTATCATCGTCCACTGCTGAACATAGGCCATAAAACAACCATCACCATCAGCCTATCATCGTCCACTGCTGAACATAGGCCATAAAACAACGATAAAGTAACATTATCCTAGTTATGAAGATAATGTGATTCAAAAGCAAGTTTAAAACTTAATTAAGTATTTCATACGTTCAGTCTAAAAATATTGCAAGCACTAAATTAACCTTGAATACTTTAACCACCCGTTCTTAATTATCATGTGTGGTATTCATAGAGCTATATTTCGTTTAAAATATAGAAGAAACTTAAAGGGTAGCTAAGTTTAGGAATAAGTATTAACTAATTATTTTAAATTGCACGATTTTTTCCTTAACTAACTCATGATTTTATGTAATTACCATAGTCTGTTTATCCAATAGATTTCAAATCAATTGTTAATTTATAATGAAAACTTGATTTAAGGAATAAGAGAACAATAATATTATAATTTTAAATAACGATTTAAGTAACTGACATAAATAGAACAAGTAAGGATAAGTTATCTTGATTTTGGAATATATAGACACCGAATTATTTATAAAAACGTAAGCAATGGCTAAATACTATCTTTAAACAATTAAATCATACACTTCTTTGAAGCACCAAGGTTATCAAAGTTCCTTTCCAAAATTAACCCTCTCTTGTTTGACGAACAATGTTTTCGTGAAAGTATTGAAAAAATATTAGACTTTATTTTCCGAAGTGTACCTCAACAAGTTTAGTTTATCCAAGATATTACATTTAGATGGATCTTATAAGTCTCTTGGGAATCTATCAATGTCGAGAACATAGTCAATACAGTCGCCTTATTTTTTTCTGTGTGTTACACAGTCGCTTATACAAGTATCAGTAATAATTATATGAATGACAAACTGCCTATTAGTTTGAACGCTGAGTTTAAAAATTAGCAATTACTTAGATTTAAATGTACAAAATATTATATGTATACAATTGTCTGTGATTGTTATAAGATAAGCTATGGACAACTCGCATCTTTGTGAGATCGATTATTTTTGTGGGTGGGACTGGGTATACTCGTAAAGCTTGTCATCTGTCAGCAATTAAATAAGAAAGACTATACCAGAAGGATGACTGATCCATTGAACAAAATTAGACAAAAAATTCACATTTCCGTTTTTCATTACATTTGGCTGCCAAACAATTTTTTGCAACAACAACATTGAGTCTAATTGCTGCTTTTGGAAGAAGATAACGTAAGTGTAAAAATCAAAGCCTAGTAAATTTCATTCATTCATTCATTTCATTTTCACAATAGGCCATTATAGTCAACTGCAGGACGTCGGTATCCCCTGTCAGAGGTTATTGACATAATCTCCAAAGCTTGGCAGGTAGATTTCCCTGTGTTGTATCGTTTTCATCGGAAAATACTGGTTACTCTAAAGCCTAGGTGTTACATGTACTACCTCTAAAGGCAACTAACGGTCTTTTATGACATCCCATAGTGTTAAGGCTTCGTGCTTATCTACTCTAATGCCACACTGCTTAACATATAAATAATCATGCCTTTGATTATTCATAATGTCTAGATAGACAGTCGAAAATACAAAACGTGTTGAAAAAAATAACACTTAATTTTTAAGTGATAAAAACGCACAGATTGTAAGTAGTGTTATGTTAGTGTAATTATGTTATTAGTAGTATATTATTATTATTAGTAATATCATTATTAGTATAGATTACCATTTTGCATTAGTGCATTGCTATTTTATTCTAAGTGTTTTAACTGCCTTGTTCATTACCTTTTGTTTTTATCAATTCTTAAGGATCGAATATGGCCTTTATTAAGGTGTAAGTTTACTGAGTGTAATTCCTAAACAAACTTTTTGGTTAAACTAGGTGTAAGCTTACTCTCCCTTTATTAATAAGGGGGAGGTTTATGCCTAGAATAAACATGAAATATTGTTAAGCAATATTATTTCTTACGATTAATGTATTAAATCAATAATCGTAAGGAGTATAAACTCCTAAACAATTTTTGGTTACGATATGCATACACTATTCTTTATTTAGTAATGCAGACATAAATATTATAGTTCGTTATAAATATCATCGTAACATCCTTCAGAGTTATTTTGTCATAGACGATCGTTAAAGTAATAATATTATATAACCTTTAACATTAATATATATGTTCACATTTACAACGAACAAAAGTCAAGTACAAATGGATATTAATCTTAATTTGTCATGGCGCATGGCGCCTACTCTCTTCAAATGAGTTTTGGTTAAGCTGAGACTTAAATTAAAGCATTTTAATTAATAATGGTGAATTAATCTTTTGTACTATTAAAATAGTGTTGGAACTTTTTTTATTTTAATTCGAAATTATCATTGTTTCTTAAAACTACAGTTACATGTTATTTGAAGTAAAACACTTTTCAAGCTAAATTGGCAATTAATTGAAGTAGGTTTGTAATAGCTTTTATTATTAAGGTTACTGTTTTTTTTAATTTCATTTAAGAAAATAAACGTTTTTCAAAGTTGTTATTATTTTGTCTACATTATACACGAAATAAAATGAAAGTGATGTAAGTCATGTGAATTATTATTTCCTATAATTTACTATTAGAGATTCTTTCACAGCTTCCGTATTGCACTGCCTTCTGGTTTAATTAAAAAATGGAACAGTTATTCTATGAAATTATTAGTTATGTTTTCAACTGGAATTTAACTAGTACCTGTAGTCTTCAAAACAGCTATATCTTTACCCTAAATAAAAATACTTCAACAAAACTCTGTATTAAGATGAAAAATAAATTGTGTTATTAATTGTTTCCCCTACAAAATGTCATAAGTGTCGTCTCGACGTTGCTTAATGAATAAATGGGAAATTTAATTAATACTGCCTTACACTCCGTAGTCTCGGTGTAATGTGATTAGCTATGTGATATTTCAAACAGTTCTAATTATAACAAAGAGGTTTAATGTGTACTTTTTGCTTAAAAATATACTCGTAAAGTTGGTAGGTACTTGAAAACTAATTTGGAACCAGTAAAAATAACTTTTAAACCTACAGTTTGAATGGTCTAATAACGTAGAAACATAAAACGTCTCGGTTCACTGTTCATTCATATGTAGAACAATTAATGTTACATTGCGTTTTATACATAGAAAACATATAGCTACAGTACGAGCCATATATTATTATCTTGATTTTTTTTCGACGGAGTGGGGATAAGTTCGTGCATGTGCTCTTGTGAGCGACCAATAGCACGCGCCCCTCTCCCACCACCCGCGCGCCCGCCAAATACGCGTTCCGCGCAATCCCCACCCGATTTCAAGATATATGCCTCGTACTGTAACCGACTATCCTCCATCCATAGTGACTATTGCTCTTAAGATTACCTTTCATACTGTATATAAATAATATAAATAAATAACCTTCGTCGGCCAGTCTTTGTGCTAGGTCCTCATACTAACGTTCTTCCCCTATTACACCCTCTTCAATATTATTTTTAGCGACAAACAGTAGCATAATCCTTTCGCATCGTCCAGTTTATATCTATATTCTCCCGTATCTATATAGATATGCAGAAGCCAGTGGATGAGTATATATACTCAACTGTCAAAATACATTGTCTTCTGACAGTTGAAATCGATAAATCGTTTTATCATATTATTTTGTTTCGATGGTCATGCAAAAAGTGCAGGACAGACAGTATTACCTATATGTCTTTCATTGGTTGCTATGAGATTTCGAGTACGAATATGCCCATACTCCTTAACCTCCTTTGTCACTTTTGGATAACCTGAAGAGTAATTCTATTAGCAGACCTCCCTCTGATACAAGATCCTTCGTTAGGAACTTGTGTTTTCCCAGTAAAATGAAGTCGCTTAATTATGCTTTTATTTGTTCAGTAATTCCAGAGATCCGGGCATTCCAATGTTGACCGTTCCGATAGTAAACATGGCCGGCAAATATCTGTTTCACTTGTACAAAAAATGTTATTCTAAACGGGAGAATTTTGAAAAGATTCTATGATTTCTATGCACATAATCGTTAGTAATTTATTTGCTTAATCTAAAATACGAACGTGCTTTAGATGGAATTTCAAAAGTTTTTCTTTTAATTTTATTTAACAAACTTTATTGTGCACTTCGAACAAAATGTTACAAAAGGCGAACTTAATGCTAAAAGCATTCTCTCCCAGTCAACCTTTAGGAAACAGATATCAATGAAGGCGGTACATAGGGTAAAATATTAATAAAAACAACATTACATATAATTTAATAAATGCATCGATTTATCTGTTCCGCAAGGTAACGCCTGAATCTATTTTTAGGTTTTTTTTGTCTGAAAAACGGATTTTACTTTTACTTGATTTTTATTCCCGATTTTCATTCCTTAACTTCTCCGGTATAGGGGAATAGGGTTACAAAAACAATAGTTATACTATTGGAAATGTAAGAAGTAATTTATTTTAATTATTATTAATGAATTGAAAGATTATACCGGGTGTAACAAGACCCTCAACGAAGCCGAGTTCAACGTATTCTGCCCATCATCAAGACCATTTCTGTCCAAAATTATTGCTGGGAAACGATTTTAATTTTTGGTGTTAAAAATGCATTACCACGCAATGTCACGCGTACAACAGACCGCGCCTGCGAGTGTATACACAGCTGCGTGCGGCCGAGTTGAAAAGCAGCGGTTATAAAAGTGCGTGCTCATGAGATACATTGGGTGATGACGTTTTGAAGCCATTGTTTGTCACGAAATACATAACATTTTGATAATATTTATTTGGACATAATTTGCAAATAACAATAAAATAGGATTTCATTTATTATTTACTTTGACCTTCAATAACTTCGTAGCTTTGGCTTCCCAGGTATAGTGTAAAAGACAAAAATGACCCTGATGATGGGCGGAATGCGTGGACTTCGGAACTATTAAATAAAAGCACCCAAGTTTGTACTATTAATAATAAATATAATAAATAATAAATATTCTGTGCCCAAGTAAACATGTTTAATTCATCAAGTTCGCGTTAAATATAAAAGTCTCGACAGAATTACGAAAATTCACTATAGCTTCATTTACTTAATTCTGAAGAATCGTGCAGAATCTTAATTTTAATACGTAAAAGCACACCTAAAAAACAACGAATATTTTCGTAAGAAATATTTCTAAGTTAACTTATTGCTTTTTAGTTCATAGCCTGGAAATTAACAATTAATATTTATTTTATAAAAGTACCTCTTTAATTTGTGTGTTTTTAAGCATTTCTTTTAAAATCGCAGTAGAGTAACAATGAAACTCTCCTTATAAAAAGTCTATGACTTCTAATTCGAATAATTATATTCTTCGAATAATTATTAGGGTGAATAATTATTATGGTGATAGAACTATTAAAAAACGTCTACCCTATTTACTGAATGGCCTGCCAGCGGATATTAGACATGAGCCAGTTAAAAATAAATTTAAAACAATGTTAAAAAAACACATGCTTCAAAACTTAATTTTTTAATTTTATTTTTAAATTTAAGTCTAGTCTATAAAAGAAACTGAAGATCCCACAGTCAAACCGACTAGTTGGTTTTGTGGGACTATTTTGTAACCTCATATTGTATCCTCTTTGTTCATAATAAATATATATAAAAAATAATAAATAAATGTTAAAAAGAAGGGTCAAACAAGAGCTTTTAATAGCTTTATAATAATGTCAGCCATAGATATCAAAAAGAAATTATTATATCTAGACAATAAGAGAAAAAAAGGAATTTTCTTTCTTCTGGTCAAAATGTAATTGTTTAAAATAAACATTCTAATCCATACTTATAAGTTACACAATTATCATGGCCTGTCTGCAGCTTAATCTTCGTGTAGTTAAAAAGTAAAATAAGATTTTCCTTTTCCGTATTCAACAGTATTTCTAACAAGCGATTAACTTTATCTGAGTAAAAGAACAAAAGCGTCCAATAAAGTGCAGAAGAAAAAAGTTTGCTGAAAGTGTTACGATGTAACGAGTGAGACCGAGCAGCCATTATACCGAGCATAGACAAGAAAGTTTTTAAACATACTTTCTCTAGTCTATGATATAAAAACGTAGGGTGGCGCAAGTTAGTCTGTGTTCGTTCTATTTTTGTTTTCCATAAGTAAGTATGTCATAACCATAGAAATAGAATGTCAAAGAACAACAATGTCAATAAACAGGTGATCCGAAAAACGATGTACTATACATTATAATATATATGAGATACGTAAAATATGACTTACATACATAAAATATGACTATATTATGGTAAAGGAAATTAATAAACTATGTTCCATACTGTTTTCTTCGTCGATAAACGAATAAATGTAGCGAAAATCTTATTTACCTGTGAAAAGTGTGATTACTTGGATTGTTTCTTTTTGTCACATCACAATCACTAACAGAACAAGACACCATGGCTCCACGGTACTCTTATTTAAAATTCTAATCAAGATTACTAAATATTTTAAAGAAATTGTGATTGCTCTTTTGCTAAGCGGGACTCTAGGGGCTCTTACTGTAAAAAATGTTGGCACATTGTCACTTGATCCTTTGTCTCTTTTTTTCATAGACCGTGTCCGTATAATGTTAACTTCTCTTTTCCACGCTTTGTTGGTCTTTTAGCGCAGCGAAAATTTTTCTATGTCTATGGGCGAATCTATTATCAGTTATGGGCTACTTACATGGGTCGATTTAAGTCACCTGTGACTATCGGCTTTAGTCACCCAGCAAGTCGCTTTCAAAATTGTATCGCAGGGTGATGGCGTCGCTATCGTCTATGTAGTTGATGGCGTAACCTTGGTAACAATATGTTATAACGTAGTTTTGGCCACCGGATCAGATATTTTTGTCCAGTCTCCTGCGGCCTAGGCCGAATTGCCATTTACACGGTCGATTTTCGCCGTGCGGCAAAAGTTGTGCGGCTTTAGTCACCCATGTAAATACCCCATTAGGTACTTTTTTTTTGTGTAAAATGTGCAAATAATATTCCGTCTGGTGTTCTCGGTGCTTCTCATAGTGCCACCATAAGCTTGGTTGATAAGCTCGGTAACACTAACCAAAACTATCGGATATCCGAAATATATATAGACTGCTGCACTGGGTTCGTGTCGTGCAGACCGAACGTTTTGAATCTGAGTTTCGTATCCTGCGCGAAGGACGCGCTAAGTTGAAGGGCGCGGTCGCTTGTTTGAACCCATTCATTATATCCTTAGCTAAATCCGATATAAAAGTTTCGGATAGGGCCGGAGTGTAATGAAATGAGACACGTAATGACAGGTTTTTTGCCCGGCCGAGCCCACACACTATTTTTACTTTTTTACAATTTCTTAAACAATCTTGTAGGTACTTATCCGTAACCAAAACTATCCGAAACTATACTAAACTAAAAAATCTAACTAAGCCAAAAAAAATCATACTGTATCCGAAACCGATATAATATTATTTCTATATCAATATCCTATACAGGTCCGAATTTTCATTATCCATAATATCTCAGGGTTCTATGTGATCATCATTCCTCAACGCTTGACAAGAGTGTTCAATATTTTGTCTAGGTTTGAAACACTAAATGGTTTTCAACTTATCAGAAGAAATAGAAAATAAACTCTTTACTTTTTTTCTAGATAAATGAATGATGACTAAGTTTCATTTAAAAAGATGACAACAATCCTTTCAATGAATTAATCTGACAAGTAAGTTAACTGGAACTTAACAAGAACCAGTGAAACTGGCCCTAAGTAAACTAAAGTACCTACACTAGAACTCTAACGTTCATTATACTGAAGTGGATTGAGATCGATCGATAAACCGATAAAAAGTTATTGCTCATACATAAAGCAATGAAAAAGATTCACGCCTGAAGTAAAGATTTTGCTCTTAAAAGCGGCTATTAACTGAGATCTATGTACAACTTGTGAATATAGGTACCAAGAATCTTATATTCATATTCTAAGGTACTTATTAAGAAACAAAACATGGAATAAGTCAAATATGACGGATGTTTTCTCAATAGAACGAAGATGTATTTACAGAAGAAACACATGATCACGGCAGTGACACACCAGAGGCGCGTTCCAAACCTACACTCCGAGTGCAACCTAACTACAACCGAACGCTCTAAGGGCGTTCCAAACATTTGAGCGTGACATTCGGTTGACACAACCGGCCCGTTCCAAACGTCAGAGCGTTGCAACCAAACAACCATCAACAATGATGGTTGTAAAACGCTCTGACGTTTGTCTATAGAAAAAATGTCAATGTCATTTGACATTATTTTGTATTTTTGATGTTTTTATGTCTAATTTTTAAAATAATCATGGTAGATCGTCAAAAAACGGATTTTATTTGATTTAGTATAAAGAAAAGTTTAAATTATTCGTATTCCAAATGGAAAATGAAGAATTTGTATTGACATTGACATTTAAAGTTCTTGGTCGTTCCAAACCTTAGAGCGAGTTAAAGAACAACCAAACAACCGACGCTCAAACGTTCTGAACGCAACCCTGGTTCTGAAAACGCCAAGTCCATATAGAACATTAAAAATGATTTTCCGTGCGCACACAAATTCTATAAGACATGCAATCTCCGTACTATTGTTTATTCTGTGGCCACCGTGTTATACATTTTTACAGAATAGATAATAGTACCAGCGTACAGAAGTTGCACTCTGCATAATCGTTTAAATAAATTGCGACTCTTGCTCCCACACAATAAAGTGCAATTCAGGTTGCACAGCGCTCCCTTCGCTCCAAAACATGCACTTAGTAGTTGCCTCTCTTTCTATCGCGTAGGTCTTATCTTTTCTGATGTATGAAATTTGTCCTCTCAGAGGACGCCGAGCGCTTCATACTCGCGGGCGGAGTGACGGAGCCCTGATTTAGGTAACTGTAAGCGGCTCCTAGCGTAAAAAAACAAATGACGAAAGAGTTGCTTCTGTCTAGATTCGAGAACATACACAAATATACATTTTATATTTGTGTTAAGTTAATTAAATGCCACGCGGTCACATGAGGCCGGACAACAATGACATATCTATTGTCTCATTTTCCTGTACTTGAAGGGTTAAGTTGGTGTAATTAGTCACCATAATGATAATACCATAACATAATGTACAGAAATACAGCAAAGCACGGTAAAGCCTGCATAATCAAATAATGAGAGTACTCTCTAATATGAAATTTTCCAACGAATAAACTGATTAATTCCATAAATACCGACGGTAAGCTGAACGAAATCATAAAACTGGCATCAAAGGGAGAATTGACTTGCGAAAGATTGGTCTGATAAATAAGTCAAGCTTCGAAAACGATAAAAAAAACAGCGATTCATGACATGATGGCATATTTGACAGCTATTTGACAGCGCAATCCCGCAACGGTATTACCTCCATTATTTTACATACCAAATAAAAAGCATGTTTTATTTTTATTATAAAACTGCTATAAAATATATAAAGTTCGCCTTTTGTAACATTTTGTTTGAAATGTTTACAATAAAGTTTGTTAAATAAAATAAATAAAACTAATAAAACTGTTTATTTATACTTATTTAAACGAATAAAAAAAAAAAAAAAAAAAATTTCATTCGATAGGCATATCGAAAAATTAGCGAGATGAAACCATAATGAGTTGTTTACAGCGAATTTTGGAAATGACACCCCAATGTAATAGTAGTTTATGATACTGATGCATAATGAGGGGTATTAAAACATGAGTGTGTGTGTGTATCACACGAGTGTTTTAATACCTAGTTATGTGCAGTTTCATACACTACTTTATCTACACTCATACATTTGGGATTGAACCTACTAAATAAAAGATCGACGTTAGAAAAGAAAGAGACTTTGGTTGTATTAGCTATGTACCTACCTACCTTGTAATACGTCATTTCCTTAGCTATATCAAAAATAATTTTGTAGAGTCAACTTTTTTTCACATTTTTAAGCAAGAATAAAAAACACCTACGAAATTCAGTATAACAAAATGTAAAAATTGAAATCAAAATTAAAAACTTTTTTGTAATGCTCTAAAAATGGCGCGCACTCCATTAGAAAAAAAAAGAGAAGAGTCAATTTTCCTAGGAAAATATCGTTGTTTTTTTTTAATATCACGGCACTACCTTCTTCTTGGATTTGCCCTGTATCGTAATGAGAAAAAAAGTTACTTTATGATGCAGCTGACTGCATCGTAATGAGTTTTTTTTTTAATTTTACCTATTCTCGAAAATAAAGTACGTATTTATATTACCTTTTTTGAATTCATATTTGGAACATTACGTTGTGAGTGTAGATAAACAATATTTTTATTTTACGTATCTTTTACATTACATTCTGAAGTAGACAAATTTTTTAGCGGTGGTCGTCACAGGTCAGATTTAATATTGTTTTTTATCAATATTATTATGATTAACATATCTGTACGAAAAGGAGCCGCAAGAAACTAGACAAAGCCTGTTTTATCATATTATGTTATTACGGTATAAGTAAAGTTGAGCTACTTTCTTGGAAATAACGTGGAAACAACTAAGAAGATTGCTAAAAGTCTAAAGAAATTGGTTTGAAGCAGACCTAGAAAGGTCGTTTAGATATTTCGTATTTCATCTTACTTTCCCCGAATTAAATTTACCAACAAGCTTTTAGATATTCGCAAATTTCTATGAATAGAGAACCGTTGCAAATTAAGGTTGCCTCAAACCGAACCCATTAAGGTGATTGTTACTTGTTACCGAATTGCCATTTTAGTACTCAAAGCGTTTGTTCCGCTAACTGCGGTTACAGATATTATAACGAGCTGAAGATAACTGTGATGTTCACTTCTCGGGGTGTTTCAGAACTAGATAAAGTTATAACTGGTGTTAATCAAAGGGTAGAATAATAAGTAGCTGTTGTATACTCTGTTGTATATTTTATTTGTTGAAAAGGTGAGTTGGATAACAATCTCTTTAGATATTAGACGTATTTAACACGGCCACGAACGAAGGCTAGATCTGTCAGGGGCCTAATCGCACTGATTTTCAACGATAAAACCAAAGCTAAATCATTACTGTTTCAGTTTCGTTTACTGAAAAATACTCGCTTTAGTTTTGTTAATATTGTTGAAAACTATGCATAGGGAGCCCAGGATGTCAATCTTGGACAATTTAAATGATAGTTTTTAGATAAATATAAGCTAAATAACAACGTAACGGTGTTGGTTGTAACGTTTAGAATTAGTAACAAAAATAGGCGAGTAGTGTAATGATTTTCAAACATATACTGTGGCACACGCCCACATGTTTTGTTGTTGTTAGGAAACGTATATGATTCCACCCTAGTGACTAGTAATGGTATAGGCATTTAGGGATTCATATTTCTTTTTAAATTAGTAGGTATTTGAACTGAGTTTCTGTTTAGTTTGTATGAGTTTTATGGCTTCTGATACGTGATAAGTGACTTACTATATCGTAATCTCATCGATTGTCTGCAAATTACATTATTTAAAAAGTTAAATAATTACTACACCTTGTTATACGAAATTAGAAGCGGATTCAATAGTCGAGTTGCGGTCGAAAACCAGCTATCATAGATGTTATCGACTATAACATAGATAGGTGATGTTACAAGTAGTAACACGTGTTAGGGACTCGGTTGACACCAGATATTACGGTCAGTCCGGCCCTGTAAGCTTACATGCGCCACATCTGCGTCAGCTAAAATGTTCACATAGCCATAGGCGGCTTCCGCACTAACGTTTGGATCAAATTGCACAATTCAGTGTACGTTCTTACTTATACTTAAAGGCAAGTCGGACTAAACTGGCGTATAGTACTGCAGCGGCACTCAACAAAATTATGTTAGTATATTTGAATATGTATATTTTATTTAAAAATGACTAATGTTGAAGATATTCGGAAATGGCCAATGCGGTCATTCTGTTAGACCATAGACTTTGATTTTCTATAGCTGTACTGTTCTTTGAACCGCAACGGGATGCTAATTACCCGACTGCAAAGAAAAGGTTATGTGTTTCGCGCGTATCTTGTAAGTATGTTTGTATGTATGTATGTTTGTATGTATGTTTGTATGTAATATTCTTTATTACCTCATATCTTTCAAACGGCTGAACGGATTTCTATGATTAAGATATCGTTAGATTGGTCTTTTCAGCCCAAGTGTTCTTAAGAAGGTGGCGTTATAAAAAAACCAACATGGCGGCTGTACGGTGCTATTATACGTAGTGAAAAAAATTTTTTTTTTTTAGAATACTGCAATATGGGTGTCAAATTAAAGGGCTTATTATAAGGATTTCAAAAAGGTATATCATGACCATAATATAATTATAAAAAAACTATAAAATAAAAAAAGTAAATTATATTACGCAAATGCGAGCGGCCGCTATAAACATGTCAATGAGAAATTTATATTTTGTTTGTGTATGTTAGCCACATTCATGATGAAAAAATAGGCTATAATATCATCCCAAAATCCCTCGGGATCGAAGCCTCAGGCTATGCCGCAGGGCACGGCTAAGTTAATCAATAGATGGCGCTGTAGCCGAGTACATCGCGGTATGGTTTTGTATTCATCATCAATAGATTTCTAGTTGCATAGACCATATCAATAGATGGCGTTGTAGCCAAATACATCTCGGTATGGTTTAGCTCTCTGTAGATTATATAAGGTCTTTTGTGTTTATACTGAAAATATAAAGATAACAATAAAAGAATCGAAGAAACGATAACGAGAAATAAGAAGATTAAACTATTTTAATTGATAATTATTTTAATACGATTCCATCTAGCTAGCTAGAGTACATTCATTATTTATTATACTAGATTCCATCTATCTAATTGGAACGCGTGTTGCATTACTTTACTTGCATTAATATTGAAAAAAATATTAAAGAAGTAGATTTTGTTAGGTTTTGTAGCAAGTATACCTAGTTTAGTTAGGACTAAGGAATAGGGTGTTTAGGAATATCTTATTACTGAATTAGTGATTAATTACATTCTCTTTGATATCGATAATAGTACATTACAGCCGTGAACGGGAAGCTAGCGATTGCATTGTCGAGGATGGTTTGAAGCCCGAGCCGCAGGCGAGGGCTTTAATCATTCGAGGCAATGCAAGTAGCTTCCAGAACAAGGCTTGTATAGTGCTTTTCTCAAGAAATGCGAGGAAATAAAAAACTTTTCAATTGAAACTTAATTAAATTTAATTAATATTAAAAATGAGTAATCAGACAAATCCTCTGAGTAATCTTGAATTACGTGCAGCGCCATCTACCGCCGAGAAGCAAAACCCATCTCATTTCGCTTCTCGGCGGTAGATGGCGCTGTACATAATTCTCTCGCAGGGCTTGCTGTCAGTTGTCTTGACCCTAAAAAATTCTTATTTAAACCACACGATGAAAATTCTTTTAAAGAATTAGACCGTCTACGTAATTTGTAAGGAGAATATAACTAAAAAGACGTAAATAAAAAACAACTAAATTTAAAAAATTTAAAACCCGCCTGCCTAAAAAAAGACAAGTCAACAGAAAAATAAAATAGAAAAACTAAAAGACGCACATGCATCAAAAAACAAGTCAACTGAAAAGATGGAAACAAGATAATATATAAAGGCAAACTTAAAAAATATTGATGGTAGTGTTTAGATTAAAGGCAAACTTAAAACATATTGATGGTAGTGTTTAGCACTTTTGTTCAACATAATTATTACCCGACTGCGGGTTATGTATTTCGCGCGTATCTTGTAAGTATGTTTGTTTGTATGTAATATTCTTTATTACCTCATATCTCTCAAACGGCTGAACGGATTTCTATGATTAAGATATCGTTAGATTGGTCTTTTCAGCCCAAGTGTTCTTAAGAAGGTGGCGTTATAAAAAAACCAACATGGCGGCTGTACGGTGCTATTATACGTAGTGAAAAAAAAAATTTTTTTTTAGAATACTGCAATATGGGTGTCAAATTAAAGGGCTTATTATAAGGATTTCAAAAAGGTATATCATGACCGTAAAATATAATAACTAAAAAGAGATAAATAAAAAAATAAATTAAAAAAATTAAAAAACCCGCCTGCATAAAAAGACAAGTCGACTGAAAAGATGGAAACAAGATTAAATAAATATTAAAGGCAACATGTCATAATAACATGCAGTCGGAGGCATATAATTCAATTATTCATAATGTCACTTTCTTTATGCATGCCTCCGACTGCATGTTATTATGACATGTTGCCTTTAATATTTATTTAATCTTGTTTCCATCTTTTCAGTCGACTTGTCTTTTTATGCAGGCGGGTTTTTTAATTTTTTTAATTTATTTTTTTTTTAGGTGGAAAAAATCGGACTGAAATAAAAACATATAAAAACGGACAAGTAAATACGGACACAAAACTAAATTCGATGGGGTTACATGGTTTTCATACAGAATTCCTGTGGCCTTCTTCAGGATCCATCATCAGATAATGGACCTCGTCTCCCATGTAGAGTATATACTTGTCAAGACGTAATTAACAAGCCCAAACTCGATGGAGTTGCATAATTTTATTACAGACTTTTGTGGCCTTCTTCCGGCTACATCATCAGATACTTTTAGAAGCATGATCAGCTCAATGACATCATTATTGTATTGTCTTTTAATTCTGTTCCATGTTCAAAGTTTTAAGTCTCTAGCTCATCGGGAAGCTAGTATTAAATCATTTGCTAAATTTGTAGACAAACAAATAAAGTAACAAACAAAATAAATAAACAAATAAAACGTATCTAAATACGGCACATCAATGTGTACCGCGTTTACGAACTTTGTACAATTTCCAAATACGCGTTAACACAGCATGATGCGTGCCAGTGTGAGATTCATCGCAACCGTTCGACCACTATTGTACGAGTATGCACTTTGTCACACCAACTAAACATCGCTTATTCATTAATTAGCAACGCTACTGTATAGACGCAATAATGGCACGACCGGGTCTAAATTGATCATATACTTCTGGAAGATTTGTTTGACCCTATGTTTCTGAGGTCGACCGTTCTAAACCTGTTATGAGTTATTGCCGTCCATAAACCACGTAACGTTGACTTTATAATTACTTGTAACTGTAACATGAAATAAAGCCAAACGCCTACTGGCCCACACGCAATGCACAAAGTAAAATCACAAAATCATAAAGTTACCAGAAGAGCCGTTTTACAAATCGCGGGTTTTCAAGCACGCACACATTGACAATACTTAACGTAAAGGCAATTTTGGACAAAACGAGGAGCGCAATCGCGGTAATTCTGACCGATAAAACCAAAAACGTTACGTTGTCATTTAGGTTATATTTACCTAAAAATCTTTGGTTTAGCTTCATAATTTTCACTTAAATTGTCCCAGATTGTAATCCTAGACTCCTAAGGCAGAGTATTCAACAATTTTAACAAAACTAAAGCGAGTATTTTTCTGTAAACGAAACTGAAACGGTAACGATTTAGCTTTGGTTTTATCGTTGATAATTAGCGCCATTAGGCACCAGGGCCATAGTCTAAACCTATGACGTCCCGAATTTGAATCCTGGTACTGCTTTGCTTTCAGGACTAATTGTTGGTAGAATACGTCCAGAATATATGTTTGTTAAAAAATAATTTTAAATACCTACATCCAGAGCGGCGCTTCTACACTAACCTTATATTTCGTGGTAACCTTATAGTTCGTGTTTGTAACACATGCTTTCGACGTAACAAGTCGCCAAACCTTGCGTTCGACATCTGACCTACTTACTGCAGTCTAATGAACATCATGCTGTGCAGAAGAGTAACTTTTGAAAGAGGAAAACAGTCCCTGCGGAGTTTCTTGATGGTAATGCCGTACAGTACCTCATAGTGTTATTCTGAGTTTAATAATAGCTAGAGTGGCATATTAATATTCATTATCCCATCATCATTGTGAGCCTTGTTTAATGTCCCCACTGCACAATTCCTTATATAGGTAAATGGATAAAGGTACGTTTAAGTTCTTCTCCGAAAGCTACATGGTGTGCGATGTGATTATAAAAAAAACTACTTTCGCAAAACATCCTTTAATATTCTAAAGATACATAAAGAAAGATGGATGTTAAAAAATTCTGTCGCAAGCAAGCAATTTGAACAGGCAAGCGGCAACAGGCTATACAGAAAAATCATCAATACTTCCATGTAGTCTAGTAAACATAGTATTTTTTTTAGTATACAAGGCTACATTTGGTCGTACGTATGATAGATCTGGAACATACCTACCTGAAAACTGACCCTTACGGCCTGGCCACGCGGAGCGACGACCGGCGACACGACTACCGACTTCGTAAAACCTTTCATGAAATGCTATGAAAAAACCGCCACCGCGAATTCGTGCGTCGTCGCTTCGTCAGTTCGTGTGGCCAATCTTGTAAAATCATAAAAGTATCTTGTAATCATTAAAGTGATTTGTAGTGTGTGTACGAATATGTCTAACACACACATCTCTCCTCATATATAAACCCACTGCAGTGCACTAATAAATGAGTTATTGATCGCAGTCAGTCTATCATTTCACGTCTCCTGGTCGCCTCCTTGCATGGCGACCCTGCCAGTGCCGCCTGCGTAGGCGGCGCTGTGCAGCCGGTTTTGTTATAAAGTGAAAAAAAATAAAAATGGACTATAAACTAAATTAAGCATAAAAAAGGACTATAAAATTTGTTACTACTTGTGATGTGGTGCTAAAAGGACTAAAATAAAACCTAGCCTAGTTTATAGACTCTTAATAAATAATATGAAAATAGTAATATAAAAAATATCATTAAGAAAATAAATTCTTCAAGTGAAAAGAACTCAAAAAAAAAAATACTACTACTATGAAGTATGAATATTATGAACTATCAATTTAAACAAATACATTAAACAAAGTGAAATAAATTATAAATTTTAAACAAAGTGTTCGCGTGACTGTTGCTGTTGTGATGCTGATATGATGAGAATGGAGATGTAAAGCAGGGCGCTGGGAGACGATGGTGTCGGATGTGGACCAGCCGGCAGACGATGGTGTCATTAGAGGAGGAAGAAGCTGAATTTACCAACTGAGAGCAGCCAAGCAGTGAGCAACGGAACTTCGGAAATGAGCCAAAATCCCTTTATCTCAAAGACCCCTTTTTCAAGTTTATGGTTTTAATATTGGGTTTTCTTTTTCTCCCTTTTGGAAAACTCAGTAAAAAATAGTTAATTAGAAATTATTTTGTTTTTGTTTTGGTAATAATACAGTTAATGTTAATACTACGTATTGTCGAATATGAATTGTCAAAAGTGTTGGAAATAGAATAACGGAATTATAAAAAAAAAATGTAGTTAAGTACATTTTGAAGAATTTATTTTAGCGATTTTTTTTGGTAGGTACTTAGTACTCGTTTGTAATAATTAATAAACATGTTTAATCAATTGTGTATTGTTTTTGATGATAAGGTAGAAATATTCGGAGTACAAGTATCATAATTTGAATTAAAAGTAGAAATAAAATATTTTTTTTTTTTCGTAGATAATAATGTTTGTTTTCTTCTAAAACTAAGTTTCAGATTTATACGTTGATTGCACAGAATATATCGTATGTTTTAATTTTTTATTTCACAGTATCTAAGTTTTCCGGAGATTCAGCGTGGTTGACAAAGGTAACGTTAGATTGAGTTTGATTATTAATTCCAGTTGACATATAATTGTCCTAAGAATAATGTTTTTTCTCTCGAAGTTTTAAAGATAAATTTTGTAATTATGATGTTTTAATAAAAGTAAAAGAGAGTAATTTGTGATTTCCCTTTTCTTAAATACATTTTTATTAGTAATTATTTTATCGATGTCATTTATTTAGTTTCATGTTAGGTACAAAGTTTGGATTTCGTATAATTGCATTCAATGTGAACGATATCGAAATTGCTGACATAGCAACACGTGTGATATTGTAGCAACGAACTAAATAGGTATAATTTTTGTTAAGCCAAAAGAATTCAAATACCGTTTGAGTGATTTTTTGTCGTAAATTAATTAAAGTATATAGTACTTATAAATATTTTTGTCATAAAAATAATTTTATGTGGTTATAAACGGCATGAATGTACCTATTAGATTTCTTTTATTTCGCAGGACACTAATACGAACTAATACTTAGAGCATTCATAAGAACTAATACTGATAACAAATTATTGCTAAGTATTCATTATTACTATTATATTAGTCTATGTAATTTAATAATATTGTTCACTATGACGTATTAATTATACCCGTTTAACTATTCTTTAATAGATTTGTAAAACATCATTCGACTTGTTTGACTTGTAATTTTTTTTTAACTAGCTATGTACTTTTAATTTTAAACGTAACTAATTCGCTAAATTACCTATTTCTATAAAAGATCTTTTGTCTTCATTTTAGTACATATTTTCTTTGCTTTTAGTAGGTACAAGTATTTTATAACTACATAATGGGGTACTCTACGAGTATCTTATAAATTGGGAAGTTCGAGAATTCATTTTATTTTCAAAGTTTGTTTGACAAAATTTTGTTTACGAGTAGCTATGATTTCTTAATATTATTTATGACATTGACGAAACATTTTTTTTTTTATTTCATTACTTTTGCGTACAATCATAGTAAGAATCAGATTATATTTCCGCTCAAATTTTTATGAACAATATAAGTACACAAGTAATTATAATTTATTTATGTATTGTATAATGCTGCTATGTATGTAAGTAAATAAACGCAAGATATTTTTATTCATTTTGTAGTGAAATTATCTTCTTTTCTGTTTAGGAATTAATGATCGAAAATAGAGAAAGGTAGCCAGTTTCGTAGTATTGAAAATATTTTGATTTTAACTAATAGTATTTTTATTCCATATTTTTTATATTAGTGTCCTAGCATTTCATTTTATCATACAAATGAGATTTAAAGTAAAATTACTAAATAGCGAGGCGATGAAAATTGTAATTAGTTTCAGTACCTATAATTTTAGTGAATACGCAATTCAATTTAATAAGTATCGGTAGTAAATTATTATGTGACAAGTTTTCTAAGTAGAAGTGATGCAATCATATTGTTTTGATAAACTCAACGAATAAGGTGTTGGAATGTAAGTGTTGTATTTCGATATCGGTAGATTACAAAAAGGGAGCGCAGCTGCATTTATGCAAGTTGAAGCGGTAACATTAATCTTGTCACAAAATATCACACGAGTTTGCTGTTTAAGCTGTAATATAAAACATTGTTTTAATAGGAAAAGATAATGAAAATTAATTTGGTGGGAAGAAAACTTTATGGAACTTACTTATTAATTTCAAATGTGGAAGTTTATGTTGAAGTATGATCGTAAGTACTTGTTGTATGGTCTGTGGGTATGATTGAGATAGTATATTTGTGTAAATTATAGTTGAGGTTTGAAAGGAAAAAGTTACGAGAAACAGTTTGAAAGCTTGGTGTATGACTAGAATAAAGGAAAGGTATAGGTTTTATAGGTATAAGGAATATTGTAGGAAAGTTAAGGTAGCTGTATTAAAAATCTTTTTGTAGCTTTTTAGTTTGCAATTAGGTACAGCAAGGTTTAGGTATAGGTAATGTGATGTGTTTTTTATGTAGGATTTGGAATGATGATAAGGATTTATTTATAGAAGTTAGGGAATATACGGTTTATAAGGTTTCACATGCGATTGGACTGATCACCCAAAAGCGATGAATCTCTTATTTACCTTATATTCAATTTAGGATTGTTAGTTTATTTGATAGATTTTGGAATGAAATGGTTAAGATAAAAGCTCGATTATACGGTACACATTAAAGGAGAGGTACTATAGGGTTCAGGTCCTTCAGTTGCATCAAGGTGTGAACGAGATTCTCCTTTGAATCCTGTTTGGAGACCAAATTAGTATGTGTCTTAATTCATGACCCTATTAATAATGGTACATACGTGGGGTGTCAGATCCTTCCATTCGATCATGGTGCGAACGAGATTTCCTCTGTGAGATAAGTTGGAGTCCGAAAACTTAAGGCTTTGCGCAAAGCCCAAATGGCAATTGTCCATTTTATATATGTTATGATAATGAAGTCGACTATAAATAAATATGATAAAGTATGTACCAAAAATGATAAGTTAAATAAAAATGAAAGTACGCCGGCGCCGGGCGAATTATGATATGAGTACCTAGTAGGTGATTATGTGTAATGTGTAAGTGTACCGATAGTTTTATGAAAATGAAGTTTATAACGAGCAAGAGTAGGGTTTAAAGTGAAGAAAATATATGGGAATATTGTTATTGACACAGGATAATTTAGATAAGAATATTGAGATATCGGAATATATAGGTACAAAATAGGAGGTTATGTGATAAACAATAATGCCCATTTGCACTAAACTTAAGAATCGCCTAAGTTCTTACCTAACTTGTTTAGGCTACTCCTAGCAAAAAATTTGCTTGCACTAACCTTAAGCCATTCCTAAATCCACTTAGGACATTCCTAACTTTGTGACCTCGAATAGGAAGCGCCCAACGCGTTAGGCGATACCTAAGTAGTATTTTTATGTTACAGCATGGAGGTTTCCTTAGCCTGTCCAACTTTACTTGACAAACAGCAAAATAAAAAGTATTTTTATGTCATTTGTCAAAGACATTCTTCTTCTTATTTTTGGTATGTCAATCTACTCTCCTCTTTAGGGAGTAATTTTTGCCAGTATCAAGTGTTGAATAGTTCAGTGGTTTGACAAATTCAAACAGATTTTGTTTTTTTAAATAATAGATCATAAACAATCTATCATTTCAATCGTTCGTCATTCGTTTATCATTCGCTTTACTAGGCAATTCCCATGTTTTGTCACAGCTGAGACAGAACTGTTAGTGCAAACAAATTTTTTTGATAGGCTGCTCATAAGCTTAGGTGTATCTTAACTAGGACAAGCCTAACCCAAGTTTAGTGCAAATGGGCATTAATGTTTGAGGATATCTATATTAGGAAGATGATGAATGATTATAGTTGGATTAAAAAGTTTGAAGCAAAGAATATTTTTTAAATGTAAAAGTAATAAAAAGAAAGATGGATATTTTTTTAAAGACGCGATGAATGAAATTTAGAACGCGTTAAATTTTGTTTTTTTTTTATGTTAGCGAAAAGTTATTTGGAAACAAAGAGTCAATAAAATAAATGAAAGAATAAATAAGTATATACTTAGGTACTTAAATAAAAGTAAAGTGATTTTAATTTTAAACTTTAGCAAGATAAATATTTCATTCAGTTACCGTTTTCAACTATCGAATAAAAAGAAAAGAGGATTTTTTTAAGGGAAAATATAAAGTTTGCTTTATTATTATGAAATATGAGTCTGTGCAATCTACATAAATCAGAAATTACATGTATAATTTACTTGAGTAATATAATACTATTATTATAGTGTCTCTTTTTGTATTTGAAATTTAATGTAGATGTTATAATATGAAAGTTTAAAATGATAGGTTTGTCAGCAACAGTGACATTAAAATAATTTAGTAATTAGGTACTTAGTTTATTTTTATTATCAAGAATTATGTATAAGATAAGTAGTGTGTGTGTGATTTGTAACTAGGTAAATCTATATTTAGGAAAATATTACGTTGAATTATTTGAAATCATTTAAAAATACAAGAATACTTTAGTATGGATTCCTTATTACATTTTGGGTGTTCCTATTAATAATACCATTTAGAGTTTCCTGAGATATCATTTGCGTCAAATAAATTTTATTATGTAATAGATAGGTAATACATTAAGTAATACATACATGGTTTGTTTAACAATTTAATTTCTATTTCTGCAGTTACCCTTTTTTAATGTGTAAACAAAAAATTTAATAAGATGTTTAAAATAATATAATAAGAAATTGATACAAATGTATATTTTGTTAGTATAATTGCTGCAACTTTAATAATTTGGTGGGTACCTACTTATCTCAAAACATTATAATTTTCATGTTTCAACGAATTTTAAAGTAAATAACTTGTTTTTATCGCAATAGGTACCTCTAATGAATATACCTAATAATTTAAATATGAATTTATATATTTCGAATATTTTAAATACCTACTTAAGTAAATTTTGTGCTGAATAATAACATTTGTTAAGTACTTAAATGACTTGTTAAGTAAAATAATATTTTTTTCTAATCTTCGAAGTCATTGCTTTCGCTGTGCAATCTTCGAAATTTGTTTATAACGAAAATGTAGTTCCTACTTACTTACCTTTATCAGAAATGTTAGGTACAACTATGTAAAAAAAAAAATATATTTTACTTTTTTTTTCTTTTTAGGGGGGAGGTGTAGTGTGTGTACGAATATGTCTAACACACACATCTCTCCTCATATATAAACCCACTGCAGTGCACTAATAAATGAGTTATTGATCGCAGTCAGTCTATCATTTCACGTCTCCTGGTCGCCTCCTTGCAGATTAAATAAAAGTCATTAATCTATCACATTTATAATAACAAGACAAGATCAGCCAAATTACTCATTCTATTTCTAGAAATCTGTAGAAAGAAAGGTTTACTAAAAAAAAAAAAAAGTATTTTTTGAAAATAAAGTCTTTAAACCTAAACCTAATTACGTTGTACCTCAACGAACTAATAAGTATTACTTCATAATCCCCGGCAAGTCACAGTGAGCTTAGACACGCAATGCCCCAGTGTGTTCCGACACTCCCGACTCACAAAGTCTCGACCTATATGTATAATAGCACGCCAAAAATAGCGATAATATAGGTAGATAGGGGTTTTAAATCAATAGAATGCTTAATTAATAAATGTTTCATGACATCTTGTCTTCTTAGACCCTGCTTTTTTTTAAGCTAAGTTGGTCGACTTGTGCTCACAGGAGTAGATTACTAACATCATATACAACAAAATTTTGTTCTTTCCCCACTTTTCCGAAAACAGGCAAAAAAAAATCGTCTTTTCATACAAATGTCCGAACAGCTGATCGAGTTTTGTATGAAAAGTCGTTTTTTTTGTCTGTTTTTGGAAAAGTTGTAAAACAAATGTTGTTGTTTATGATGTTAGTAATCTTCTCCTGCGAGGTTGTTGTTGGTGTTTTACAAATAACCCTGTATAATAGCTCGCCAAAAATAGCGATAATGATAGGGTTTTTAAATCAATCAATCAATATAATGCTTAATTAGTAAATGTTTCATTACATCTTGTCTTTTTAGACCCTGCTTTATAAGCTAAGTTGGGGTACTGATAATATAATACTATAGGTTGGGGTAAGGAATTGTATTGAGAGAGTCTTCAAGTATAAGTAATTCGTAATTTATTCAAGTATCATGACATCACGATCTTTGTAAAAGCAAATATTTTAATTATCTTTATTAACAATCAACCTTTTCATTGTATCATGGAATTAACATTTTAATTAGATGACAGGATTCAAAACAGCCCTGTAAATTAGTAAGGTCTCCTTATACGAAAGGTAAAACGTGTTTAATGAATATATTTCTGTAAAATAATTACGAGATTGGCTTACATCCTAAATAATTGTGAGAAGGAACTTAAAGTTTTGAACAAGGATATGTTAAGTGTTATTCTAGAAAAATAATTCTTATGAGTAACGTAAAAAAAAATTTTTTTTTTCATCATATTTGGCGAGTTCGATTCCTGGTTAAGGCAGGCGAAATGAGGTCTTCTTTTAGTAAAATTTCCTACCAAATATTTAAGGTAGGTACTGCCTACCCCAGGATAGTCTGGGCCCAAAGTGCCGGAGGTTTTTAGTGGGTATTCCCTCCTCCCGAGATACCACCGAGCCATTTGGCTGGGTGGGATCACGGGAGGCAGTCGTGGAGGGAGCCGCAACGGTGAATGTTGCGGTCCCCTCCTGGCGAGTCCCACATACCCCTCCCTGCTCACCTTCGGGGAGGAAGCGCATAAAAGCGTTTTCCTTCGGCATAAAAAAAAAAAAAAAAAAAAAAAAAAAAGGATAGTCTGGGCCCACCCCAGTATTTTTACTATCACAAAATGAAGGCTAAAAATTTAAAAAACCTTTACACAAAAAGAGACCATCGAAAGCCAGGCCCCCCTGGAAAAAATGTTTAGATACGCCCATGTTGTTTTGTTATAGAAAAAGTTTTTGTTATCAACCACTGGCCTAATTAAGTTTGTATTTTAGTCTACTTTTTTATATATTTTTTTACCTACTTAATTTTTATATATTTTTAAACAGTTTGCCTGTAGTATTATAACATGCGGTGAAACTCTGTCATTGGCTAAGTGTAATTTTTAAGTTTATATTTTTAGCATGATTGTAGCAAAGAAGTTGTTGAGTTTCCGAATAAATAAAATAAAAATAAAATAAAAATCAAAACTTTATGCGTGAACTTTAATCCTATAAATAGGTATGGTAGGTAAGACCGATTTAAGTGGAAATGAAAACACAAAATCCTATTACAGTAAGGCCCGTTGAACTGAACAATAAATATATTTGGGAATGGCGAACCGCACTGGTTACACACGTGTGATTAAGTGTCGCCCCTATAGTTTCACTTTAATAAACTTTGCGTCAACTACTATAAATAACACATAGGTTTACGTAAGTACTCAGTTCATGAAGAAACTTAAATAAATTAATATACACATATGTAAATAATTTTGTATAAATTAGCATAGTAATAGAAATTAAATAAGTCATTTAATAACTGGACTTCAGACGTTTGTTACTCTGTCGGTTGGCAGATCGACCCATCACCTACGAATCCTCTCACTGCGGCCAAGACACCTTTAGCCGTCAGATATCTGATCAGTCTTGTGAGCCTGCTTGACTGGCAGTGAGAAAATCCATCCTTACACCTTATTCCTTCCACTTTCCGCTTGTCACCTTAGGTCGACTGGTACAAGCATCCTTATTTATTTATATGTGTATTTATTAACTTATGGTTAGGGCTAGGGCTGTTAGGGCGCTAGGGCTGTAGGGCACTAGGGTTGTCAAGTAGGATAGTTCTACCCTTTCCAATTCATGTAAAGAGGGCTGGGGTAACCTTGCTCCTTTACACTAGTGGCTCTTTGAGCTGTTGACCTCGTTTGTGACTGTTTTCAACATTTTTCGAAATGACTGAAATGTCTCTCGACAAAGAAAAAACTATATAATTATCGAACCTGCTCACAAAATTTCAAGAGAATCAGTTGTGAGATGCGAGTAAAGGAGAGCAAACGGACAGACATACGAAAACGTTTTTGCCGAAGCTGAAGCAGAGACGCCCTGAGACGCTTCGCTCGCGCTTGGCACTCGCTCGGTCAATAAATTAATAAAAAAAATGGACAGCGTCACATTGATTGCTCCCTATTCCGTAAGTAGCTGAAAATTAATTTAATTAACTAGCTTTCGCCCGCGACTACGTCCGCGTGGACATTCGAAAAATCTCTAGAGAAGACCTTTGACCGGAATAAAAAGCTCCCCTTTTTTAAATTATCTGTATAGGATAAGCATTAAATTATTTACAGCAAAAAGAAAATGAAAAACGTTTTGAATGCAATCTTAAACGAAAAACATTATACATTACCATTGATTCTTGAAAACCAGAGACAACGGTGGAATCACAAACACCTAGACCTGAGGCAATTTTTTATCTAAATTGACCAAGCCAATATTAATATAAGATTTTTGACCAAGCCCAACCGGGGATTGAACCCGTTACAGAATGGCGGCACCTTGAAAACAGGTGTATGTAACTATAAGCCACCAAGCTAAAAAAAAAGTATCAAAGTTCTGATAACCAAATATTATTGCTATTTTCATAACACAATCTAGTTCATCATTTATTTAAGTCTATCTGCAATGTATTTTACATCGAAACATGTTAAAGTCAACGCAATAAACAGTCTATTGAAGATTTCATTGGATTTGCACAAAACATCCAAGAAGGTAGTACCCAACCAAATGAGTTCGAACGCCTTTTGATAATAAAAATCATACAACTACATATACTACTTGATTTCCTGCTCCCTAGCATGACCACCGAACCGAAACATGATGTATCGCGTGATATAGTGTTTTATCGACACTCAACTGTCAAAATTCATTGTCTTTCGACAGTTAAACGTGATATATCGCTATATCACATCGCGTTTTGGTGGTCATGCTACGGAGGCTGGAGCGATTTTGAGTCTATGTTAATTTAATATGAAAAAGTTTCAGCCTGTTGAAAGCCAAATTCAGATCGGAGTGGATTGATTTTATTAATAGTTTTCGTTGTTTAATAGTCGGCACTCATATTCAGTTGAATATAATCACAGTCCATTAAATCTACATTTATTATTCTCTCTAAATAGTAGTTTTATTTTATAGTTGTATTTGTTTGCCTTTCACTTCAAGATCAGCTTTAAACAATCCACGGAATTCGGGCAGAGCCTATAAAGCTCCTGTATCAACTTTGCATTTATATGAGAAAATTGAGAAACCTAAGCGAGTTTGCATCTTAAAATATTACTGACAATATCCAATATGCAAAGAATTTTCAGTGGCTCCTTTAACTTGCATTTTAAATAGCTAATTTTCCTTTAGAAAAACAAGTTTGTTAATAAAGATGGAAAGTCTTTATCGTTCTAATCAAAGTCTTAAAAAACTTGGTACTTGCGAAAGGTTATTTAGAATTTTGCTTTTTTTTGCAAAACGACATTTGAGTTAAGTAAACAAAACACTGCTACCTATTCTACCACAAAATGTTATCTACTCGTATTTCACTATTGAATTGGGTAAGAAAAATCAGTTCGTACCTTTTCTCTTCCGTTTTTCGAATGCCTATATTTGTTGTTTTCAAGCTATTGACGACCGTGTTATGTCAGAAAAATCTGGCCAAGTGCGTGTCAGACTTCGCACATTTAGAGTTCCGTACCAAATAGGGCCAAGGGGGGGGGGGGGGGGCGTTGCTTATCAGCTGTGCTACGTATTTGAACGCTGTAATAGGATAATGAGGAAATGCGTATTAATCTATACAATGTGTTACAAAAATCAAATCGAAATACGAAAATAAAAAATCAAACCAAATACCAACTAATTACCAAAGTACTTTCAATAAAACCGCGCTAGTAACCGTTAAAAGTGTTTTATTTAGCGTGTTACAAAATAACTCCTAATGCCGAATATGGTACATAGGGACCATCAAACTGAACAACTTTTACTATGGGACAAACTCTGAAATCACGAGAAAAATTCAACTGTTTCATACAAAAATTAATAACGAATATATCAAAATGTATGAAACAGAAGTTTTTTTCGCAATAATTCAGAGTTGGTTCCATAGTAAAAGTTGTTCAGTTTGATGGTCCCTATCTACCATATTCGGCATTAGGAGTTATTTTGTAACACGTTGTATATTGGTATTTGTTGGTAAAATATACGTTATAATAAACATTATCATCAAATTTCAAATTCATAGGTCAATTAGAAGTTAAAAAGGTACTTTGGAATAAAAATTTGAAAAAAAGCTGACTTTGGTGGCTTCTCGTGCCTTTGTTTTCTAATATTTTTAAAACAAAAAATACAGTCTTTGTTGAGACACATATCACATTGGGTCGGCAAGACACATCTTAAGTGACAATTGTAGAATAAGTGATCATCTCTTCAGTTTCAAAAAAATAAGAGACATCGCTAGGAACCGTTCAGCAACGAATTTATAAAGATGTTGAAATTTTTTCCTTCATTTAATAAAGTGCTTATCTCGTCCGAGTGACTCGAGCTCAATAGTCGGACGGTCCGACTATTGAGCTCGCCACTCGGGCATCGGCACTCTCTCAGGAGTAATCGCAAGACATTTCTCACAGGACACAGTTCTAGTTTCTTTCCGATAGTTCACGACAATTCCTTTCCGCTTTAAAACCGATTGAAATTAATTATTATGAGATCTTCCGCGCACACTAAGTAGTTGGCCAACGACTTTCAAACGAAGCGTATTTTGATTTTCATCTACAGAAAGTCCCAGGACCATGACACACGGAAGGAAAATACCTACCTTAAAAATTGTACAGGAAATTTTATTGGAAGACGACTTCATTTTTATTATTTTAAAAATAATTTGAAATGCATTCGCGACGACTGCCACCCATCTCGTTCCGTTACAGATTTTAGTAAATAATTACGCGCATAAATACATTGTTAATAACAGTTGGTGAGTAAATTTTTCTGACTATGGGACGTTTGTCACATCATACATGATTTTTATACAAACTTGACACTTAACACTTGTACTATTAGTTATTCAATACTAAATAATATACTAGAAATGTATCTTGACACTTAACACTTGTACTATTAGTTATTCAATACTAAATAATATACTAGAAAAAAATTGACTCTTCACCAGATCATCCTATTAAAAATGTGCAGTGATGCAGCGGGCTAGGGGATGCATGGCTAAGTAGGATCCATATTATAAATAGCTTACCAAGTGTCAGCTACCTCTTACATCCTCAGTGTGATATAGCTTTACCCCCGAGTGAGTAATAGAGATGGGGTCCAGCTGCGTCATTTATATTCTAATTGCAAGGGTTGAATTTATTTTGAACTACTTAGCGGTTGGATATCGTTAGTTGGATCGTAAAACCGACTTAGTTATGGCTGGTTAAATAATGTGAAATTAGTTTTCAGACGAACCTTTCTATAATAGATTTTCATGAAACGTTTTGAGGCAAATGACAGTGTAATAATTTTAATATTCAATGAAAGTAAAATTTTGATCGAATTCAATTAATCAATTTATTATGTTGAAACATTACTAAAAGTTTCAAAGCCTTAGCAAACAAAGAGAATTATTATACTTACTTATAACGATATATTCAAGTTAGTAAATATCGTTACTTATGGCTGTTACAGCTGATAAGTTTCTTGCGCCCGTTCTTCTTGTCAGCTAAAAAAGTCTGGAACGGGTGGTAGAAAAATATAGACGATTCAAAAGTAATAACTTAATAATTAAGTTTATTTGAATAAAGCTTATTTCACTTCACTTCACTTTAAACGTTGTTTTAAAAAAAATGACGTGTTAGCCGCTCGATCAATTTATTGTACCTATATACCTACTTTAATTTGTTTTGAGGTTTTCTTGTTGATAAAGTTAAAACAAAAGTGCCGTGTAAAATACTTTCGAAGCTATTCCAAATTACCTACAAAATTACTGGTTACTGAAACTACAAACGTTTCTTGTAACACTAACCCGCAAGAATTCGAAACTCCTTTGTATTTGAAGCGCCAATTTGGAGTCTCCCGAACGACACCACAAATGCTTAATAATCTAGAGTTAACGATTTGTATCCGAAACTATTGCTTAATGGAATCCGGGCTATTATCACTGCATATAACTACCGCATTGGTTACTGGTGACTGCAAACTGTAACATAGTATTCGCTTGAGAGATCGAAGGGAATTTCTTAGTACCTCGATCTCTCCCTAAATCGTTCTATCATAACTGAGGATCGTGATCACCGACTGATTTACCTCCATCGGTCTCGGTCCGTAGTTGCCTTCACTGCTTGATGGAATTTGCTTGAGGAGATTGCTACTCTTACTTGGTCAGACCATCTGGTTGGCGACCTCGGGCTCTCTTGCCTTCTACCCATATTCTACCAACCACGACCAGCTTATCGAGATTAACATCTCTTCTTTGCATTATGTGGCCAAAGTATGAGAGTACGCGATTTAAGCAGATATTGGACAGTCTTGACATTTAATTGTGTTAGGATAGATACATTTGTGCGTTTGGTACCTGTCTATATTTAAAAGTTGCGAAAAATATAAAAATTTTGACCTTTTTCTCAGAAACGCGTGGTCGTATCTAGTTGACATTTACATCAAATAAGTACTTATGATAACGGTTTTAACGGTTTTATTTCGACTTTAAATAAATGTTTTATTCAAAGTAATTAGTTAGTTTTATTAAAAAAATACGGTACCCCGTATATTATTGTATTTACCGTCCCGTATTTAATTTATTCAACTATTTAAAATATTAGAAGCTTAATCATAGGGTTGTCACATCAGTGGCAAGATGGCTGCGTATCTACTTCGTAAGTCATTATCATTAGTTTACATAAACAAACTGAAATTTAGTCGCGAGCAAACTAAGACTGTGATTTATTATTATGAATGTTTGTTCCAATTAAACTACACAAATATGTCTACTATTTGAGTATAATTTGGAATTTAAAATGGTTGTCTAAGGGTTTTCGCACACGTGACACAACCACACTACATAGTGACAAAGTGGGCGAGCAGTGGTGTTGACTGTACAGTGCTTTTGTAGTTTCTTTCAACCACAAGAAATTGCGTTGTGAACTTCAAACTATCGACGTTGTGGAAAAATGTGGCCTGTGTAAATAAAATATTCATTTTTACGTGCCAACTTACGTGCAGTGCTTGTGGTCCCCCTAACAGGAATAACTTCCAATTAGTTTGATTTGACGCATTAAATTGTACAATAATCATTTGAATAGAACACGTGAGAGAGAACTATAGTGACTCATTAGTTAATTCATCGAATAGGGATGATGACTAATGAATAAAATAACGAAATACTAATAAAAATCGTAAACATATTAAACTTTTAGAGTAGCTTGTATACCTCTTGGTTTTATATATTGCACATTATTTATTTTATGACCGTTCAAAGTTGGGTGGACAAGTCCATTTAAAAAGTATACAATTTATTAAAATAAATGATACCTTTAATTAGTCCGTAAAATGTATAGCAAATTTGTCTAAGAAACTATTTTGATAAACACAATATTTAATATAGCTGCCAAACAAATTTCCTACGCGTTGCATACAAACTACTTATTCGTGACGCCATAACTAGGAAGCCAATAGTATGGGGCGTTTTTGGGCGAGTCCATTTGTGTGCATTTCACACTGTGATATCTCGGGCAGTTTTCATGCTAGCGAATTAATTCTTTTACCAATGTTTCTTTTTTTGAGAGGTAATTTATGTAACATAAAATAAAAAAAATAGTCATCATGCCTATTTGCGAGAAATAAAGTCTCACTGATTCAACGGTAGAAGTTATTAATGGAACTAGCAGGAGTTAAGGAACCTCATCTTCTTTTTAAATTGAACCTATATTTTCATCGAGATTAAATTAAATCGAGGTGTTATTGAAAGCGATATCGATTTAGGCTTAGCTTAGCATTCAAGTCGAGCTTCGGGCATACCGAGCAGGCATTGCACGTGTCAAACAGGCACAACATCCCGATACCACAACTACTTGACATATGTTTACACCATAGACCTGAGAATGTGGACGAAATGTTGAACTAAAAATACCTTATTAAGATCGGACTATAAAAAGTCGTCTTTTTCGAAGATTTTTGCACAAACATACTTACTTCAGTAAAGCTAATGACAATTAAAGTTACAATATTTGGAAGACTTTTTTTATTTCGACGATTGGTAGACTCACCGTTCTCAACTCATTCTCAAAAAAACAGAGAAACTAGGATCATAATTGCAACTATGTCTGTTCATTTTTGGCATATACTGTATTATATTGGTGCTTTATATAATACGAGCACTTGTCACAATGGCTTATTAAAGCCGCTCAAGGTCGATCCTCGAAATGAAATGAGGACTACCAATAATGATGGTCTGGGTCTTGGCTGGGTTGACAGTAAGTACAAATGATTTACTCCAGTCGCTAATAAGCGCAAGGTCAGAATTGGTAGCCGCTATTGCATTTGAAAGTTCTGATAGTGGCGCCTGAGTATAGATCTGCAGATCATCAGCATAGAGGTGATGGGAACTTGAAAGTGAATTTGTTATTGAGTTAATAAAGATAGAGAAGAGTAATGGAGATAAGACGCCACCCTGAGGAACTCCGGCGTTGATGTCACACCACGCAGAGGAAAAATCTCCTAGGTGGATGCGTTGCCGTCGCCCTAGCAGGTAACTTCGAAACCAATCAATTGCAGCCGGAGATATGTTCAGAGATTGTAGAACACCAAGGAGGATATCGAAATCAACTGAATTAAAAGCTTTACTGAAGTCCAGTAACGTCAACAGTGTGAGCTGGCGATTTTCCATCCCTTGGCGTATGTCATCCGTTATCTTAACCAATGCTGTAGATGCGCTATGGCCCAAGCGGAAACCAGATTGAAAAGGATTAAAAAGGTGGTTTATATTGAGATAGACAGTTAACTGGCCATATACAAGTTTTTCAAGGACTTTGGACAGGAAGGGGAGGATGGATATAGGTCGGTAATCAGAAAAGGTGTTTGGATTAGGTTTTTTTGGGAGAGGAATAACAACCTGTTTTTCCTGTTCATTAACTTTTGTATGTCATTTGTTAACCATGGCGCGGGAAGGTGTTTAATTTTTACCGGTCTAATTGGAGCATGGATATCATACAATTCGGTGAGGTGGTTATTTAGGATTGCTACCTGCTCATCTACATCGTCAGTGGCAAAACTTAATCAAAATTGAAATACGATTATGACGTTACATTAGCAGAATCGACACACCGATTGTCAAATTAAAAGTTATAAATGCAGGTGCCTGGCTATCTTGCCTTTAAACTAACCAATGTGACAGCAGAAATAAAAATTCTTCATGCTTTGCATGGTTTTTGAAGATCTATTCTATTTTCGCTAAGCTATTGTTACCTCCTCCTATGCTTACCTCTATGGTATCGCCTCTCCATTAGGCATCTTCCGCAGATGCTGCCATTCAACAGCAAATGTAAGCATTTGATATAGTAAATACAACCTTATAATATAAAGTACCATCAAATCATGTTACAATAAAAATACCTACATTTAAAGAAGGCTATTTACTTTCAGATTATTAAGATACCTATTACTAGCAATATTGTTTTGCGAAATTAATTTTGTTACGAAATTGTGGCGCAATATCATATTACCTACTGATTTATCGTCATAATACTTATTATTAGGAAAGCATTAAAGATATAAAACACCTAAGTTTCTGTTCCGTATTTGTTTGGCATAAAGTGAAAAGTTAGTACGAATTTACCCACTTTTATACCCATACTATTTTCTGTTACAAAAATCAACAAGTGATTTAAAAGTGTCACCGTCGACAGTTAGTTTTCCATTTTCAGAATAAATAATTCAGCTCTATGTTCTCTACTACTATTTCCAATGGTTTTTTTTATCCCCATTTGACATTCATATCTGAATTCAGCCTTTATTTTGCCGGCACTGTAGGAAAATAGGTTGGGGCTAATTTAATAATTTTTGTTTCAGTTAAAAATATTCCACGGGACTGCTGTGATATCACCTGCAGGTCAAAAGGAGGTTTTAAGGGTAAGCTATTGGTTTTCATTGCGCGATCGCGTTTACGTAAACGAAAAATGAATCACGAAAAGTCAAGGTCAAAATGACGTACCATTAAGTATATTCGAATAAGCTTAAAAATGTAACGCTTTCGAATCGAATAATAAAGGAAGTAGATATAAAATCTACTTCCTTTATTGAAAGAATGCCGTTGGTATTTGTTACAAAAATTTAAATTGATTTGAATTAAATTATGGATTAAACACTACGAACTAAAATAGGATTGACGAAGTTTGATCTATTAGCAAATAAAAAGTGCTGTTTTCAATCGGGTGCTTGCGGTTGCATTAATTATACTAGATCAGCGTAAAGCTTCAGATTTTAAGAGGATTGTCAACCACGTGGTCTCCATACAAACGGCGATAATGTTTCCCACCCTCTAAACCTTAACCTACAGCAATGAATTTTTGGTATGTTTTTGAAATGCTAAAAACTAGGGCTGTACGTTTTGATTTTTTAAATATTCATTGTAGATTTGAAAATATTGGCACTTCTGTGTTTTGTATGAAATCACTATAATGCAAATATTTCGAAATCTATTACAGATATGTAGGATGGGTGGAATGGAACGGAAGGAAGAGTAACAGGGAGAGGTGTGTGTGAAAGAGGGAAGGAGGATTAGACTGTCAGATGAAAGACGTAAAGACGCAAGACGTTACATTAATGATTTGTTATATAATTATATTACCAGAAATACAACGTTCCCGAGCAAACATATCTTTCTTTGATGCTATAAGTGAGGGCTCAGTCGGGATAAAAGAAAACCGCAACGAGATATCGGTGGATTGAGTTGCACAACGACGTGGTTGAACGACGACGACCATTTTCTACGACGGCAAAAGCGCAGATATGAAAATAAGGAACAGGCGAAAAAACCTCCTAGACAGAGCTAAAACGAGCGACGACCCACAAGAAAAAGCTAAGACAATTAGTGACGATAACGATTTTTACGATGTAAGAGAGACGAATACTACAAACATGTTGCGAATGACTTCCGAGTTAGTACCAAGCTTCAGCGGGCGTGACGGAACCTATCCTGTCACAAGTTGGATTGACGACATCGAAAGCACAGCTGAAATGAAAGACGTAAAGACGCAAGACGTTACATTAATGATTTGTTATATAATTATATTACCAGAAATACAACGTTCCCGAGCAAACATATCTTTCTTTGATGCTATAGATATTTAAAAAATCAAAACGTACAGCCCTAGTATTTAGGCATTTCAAAAAAATACCAAAAATTAATTACTGTAGGTTAAGGTTTAGAGGGTGGGAAACGTTATCGCCGTTTGTATGGAGACCACGTGGTTGACAATCCTCTTAAGCTGTGCGTACTAAGATTGCATAGATTTTGCGCATAGTGCAAATACTAATCTATAAGCACGATTTTTCTACCAAAATGTGCATGCGGTAGTGTGAGATCAGTCAAATTATAGTAAGTATAGTCTTTCGCCCAATAACTTTCTGATAACAGAATTTTTTTTTTTTTTATTATAATGGACAATAATGCTCCTCGAATTTCGTATTGTTTTGTCACCCCCACCCGATATCGTTGATGAAGGAAAATTCTCGTACATAAACAAAAAACACCTAATGCCTCCAAAACTTTCCGTAAATCAAGGCTTTTGTTTTTTATAACTGCTTCGGGCCAATACGGAATCACCCATTCACCACGCCTATAACAATAAATGAGATTTATAACGGCTAAATGGAAAAACTGTCGGTCGTTATATATAAACCGATCCATTTGAGGGGTCCATGTATGCTAATGGACTATATCACTATGATTTCGGTTAGTGCTGCGCCACAGAATAAATCAAAATAGGTACCCTACTAGCGTGCTGAGGAGCTCAGTGGCGCAGTAGTTTAGCGCCTGGCCCAGCGATTGCGGCAGTTAAGCAACGTTCGCAAGGGTCGGTCATGGGATGGGTGACCAAAAATTTATTATCTCGAGCTCCTCCGTGCTTCGGAAGGCACGTTAAGCCGTTGGTCCCGGCTGCATCTGCAGTCGTTAAAACCCACCAATCCGCATTGGGCCCGCGTGGTGGGTTATGGCCCATCCTCCTTACCACCCATAAGGAAGGCCTGTGTCCCAGCAGTGGGGACATCAAAAATGACTGATGGACTAGCGTGCTGCGCGCAAAAATCGATTGTGGGTACGTCATCGATTGAATAAAGTAGTTGGTAAATCTATTTTATCGATGACGCCGACTAGACAGCATTGTAACAAACAAGTATTGTTATCCATAATTAAACTGAAATTTTGCTGCAATAATATTCAATTTCACTATAATTTTGGTTATTGCTGCGCGCAAATATAGAATTAAATTCATCATAATACTATCAGCCGCGCGACACCCACTGCTGGGTATAGAATAAAATTATTCTTGTAAAATCTATTTTGTCAATAACGTCGACAGCATCATTAAAACTAACAATGTTATCTATAATTAAACTGAAATATAATTATTCAATATTTACCTGGCTACGATTAAAGCGTTAATCTATTGCTTTTGTGAAACAGATGCTAAGTATATCCATAATTTTAAGCAAATATGAGAATTTTTAATGCCGACTATCGATGGTCCAAATTATTGCTTTCGATGAGAGGTTTTATAGTAGAGCAAAATCTATGAAAAATGCAGTTTTATTAAGCAGTTGATCCTTTTGCTATAATTTTAGGCGTCCAATAGAAAAGGATTATATATTCTTGTTATATTTTTCACTACGTACTGAAGCAACTTACTCGTATTATTTACCTTGCCTTGCCATACCATTTTTTATCAACCAAATTGTCAATTTATAAGTTGGCTTTTAAAGGGCATTTTAAATAACAATATTTTCAATTTGTTGAAAATGAATCGAACGCTCATATTGCAAATCTGTATGGACATTTATAATTCTAATATGTATTTAGATAGAAAAATCGAAGGCGATATTCTTATACGTTAGGTACGTAATATGAATAAAAAAAACAAGCCGGAATCAACTATAAACAAAATGTAGAAAAATACCTATAGAACTCCCTTAATGCAAAAGCCTTTAAACCTGGTAAGCCGTATATATTCAAGGAGAGTTAACTCTCCAAGAAACATACTTTCAAACTTAACACTGCAGATAGTATCTGAGAAAAATCGGTGCACATAACTTCGCTCACATATTTATTTTAAAAATCCCGTGCCGGGTCTCGTGCACGTTCCCTAGGGCACCTTCCATTCTGGATACGGTTGAAATCAGATATTCCCACCCCATTGGAACACGAGGTCAAAAGCATCTGGTAACATGAAAATACAACTGTACATTTTGCTCATGATTGAACAATGCGTAGGGATTCGGTTCCCACTGTGTTTTCATCGAATAAGGTTGTTTGTACTAATTATGCGGGGAACACATAGAATTTAAAAAAAATATGTGAAATTTATATTACAAAATACAAATATATATTTAATATCATGTCACTCTTTGTTATTCTATTGTTTGTAACCTTGTAATACGTCGATTGTTTTTCAACTAAAAAATTTGCAGTGAACGCAATAGCAAAAAATTTGTACTTAAGTAGTATAAAGCCTTGCTTAGTTGTAATTTAAGTGAATGACTGATGAACAGCACATTCCTTATGTAAACCTGCGTGGTTTTTTGCGAATGTAGCAAACAACTTTTGTATTTTTATGTTTATTTGGTAATAAATAAATAATAATAATAATAATAGTAACAAAGTTGAAGTGCCTTTTTTTTCGGCTAATTTTCAATTGTTTTTATCTTTAAAATAAGCGCGATCAATCTTAGGTAAAAAGTTTTTTTTTTCATCTAAATTTGATTGTTTTATTCGAATACAGATTTTGTATCCATTTGTTTAACGATGGCTTAACCCCTTTTATTTTGTTTATCAATAAAGAGACGAAAAGAAATAAATAAAATCATCTTGAGCATCGAATAAATTCAACGAGTGATCATAAAAACTGCACCCCATTACAATAGGGTTGGCGGTCACATAATAATTCGAGTGATACCGTCTGGTCCGATAACGGAATTAAATTGCCTGGGCGTGCGCACAATTACAATCTGAGAACTGAGACCCTCCCGTTGATAGCCCTGGAATGTAGTTAGCGTCAGGGTTGCCACATCTAACCTACTAATTAGGAATATTTTCATGTCTACCATACGTCTTCAATTTACGGCGATACAATCAAATAAATATTTATTTGTATTGCAAGCATTTGAAGACGAATGTTGTGTGTGTCCACCAACAAGGTTTATGGGACATTGTAATTATTAGGTATCTTGAAAATCATGAGAATGAACTAATTTAAATTCTATTGCAATAACATCTACATTTTTTTCGAAAAGTGTAATTTTAAAGATTATGGGATATGACCGTATTCAACGTTTATGTCTATATCCGCCTAATCCTATTATTTTTTCTAAGTTGCTAATTTAATTAAAATATAATAGAACGGTTCATGTTTCTAATTAAAATAAGGGACAAATACGTTGGTATACAAGATATAATCTAGCTTTGAATTGAATTACCGAGGGCTGCGTGCTATCACTATGAGACACCTATTCACTAATGGTGTTGGAATTTCGTTAGCCACAGGGTTGCCACAACGATTACTTTCAATTATGGTTTAAAGAAATATAATTATTTGGTTCTAGCTAAACTCATATGCGACGAAAGTATGGTAAATATTACCATGAACTTGTCATCTAACTTGTCGTCTGCGATGTCCTGAATACCTAGGTTGGGTAAAAAAATTGGACAGCTCAAAAGTACTAACTTTTCGGTGTATTTAAAATTAAAATTATTAAATTAAAATTAATTGCAAGGATTTGAATCTGTGTCTTTTGACAAGTCGTGATTGGGACTGACAACGTTACGACGTTTAAAAGGTCCCAAAATAACAAAAATAAGAGTAAAATAGTCGTGTCAGACTCAATTTCTTCACTAATGCTTGTTTTCAATTTATAAATTTCCTAAATGAAAAGAAAGCGAAAAGCAACAGCAATGCACTACCAAATATATTTTGTTATTTTGATAATAGCTTGTCCTTTTATGTATTTGGTTTGTGGTGAGAAATAAACGGTTTTTATTATTATTAAAGCAACGATAAAGAAACTTCAGAATTTTAATAAAGGTTTTCTTGATAGACAGATTAATAAAGATTTTTTTCTTAGAGAAAAGGAAATGGGTCCCTCTTACATTTCGTGTAAGTGTCGAGACACGCTATGCCGAAATTATGCGAGCGAAGTTGGGCATGATTACACCTGCAATACTATTTGAATGAGGATCAGTAACGATTTTTGTTTAGTGGCTTATCAGAAAGCTTATGCCCGCACATGATTAACTGAGAAGAAATTTTTACGATATCTCTTAAACCTAAGAAGTTATACGAGCTAGAACACTTATTTTGGGGATCCTTATGACGTCATTCGCAATGTACGCGAACCTTACGTCATACGTGATAAAGCACATAATTATTGCATTGATCTTGGCATTTCCTTCAAACCCTTATAACTCAACCAGTTCTAAACGAATTTCAAAAAATATTTTACTATATTTGATTGAATCAGGCGTCACTTGGCGTATTTTTCCAAAATATTTCACTATGTTTCATTGCTATGAATATGTTTTTTACATTATATTTATAAAACTATAGGATTCAAACCTGTTACTGATCGTCATTACTAAAGACACATTATGCCGAAATAACATTGCAATTTTTTCATATAGATAATCATATCTAACCGAAAATCGATTTTCGGTCGTGTAACTTCGGCATAACTAGTGTGTCTAGACAATATTTTTGACAACCCTTGGCAAGCGTGATCGGTTCGCTCGCACATTGCGAAGCACGCTACACGCCGCTCGCAGAATAATAATGTGGAATTGATTAATACAAACAGTGACGGCATTCGAGAAGTCCCTTCGTCAGGATCACCCAAAGCGACTCACGTCTGGCGAAAGAAATCAAAGTTATGTCTCTGTTATCTTCGAGTTAGTATGTTTTTCATTGTACAATACAGAGTCTAATCTAACGATTAAAGGTGATTACAATATAGATTAGTAGCTAGATTAGTAACTAGATTAGTAGCTAACTACTCTGCTTTACATCTCGATGGTGAGATAAGTAGAAAAAAAACCGGCATTACAAGAATAAAACATTTTATTTGTTTAAATTTATAGTGAATAAGAACAATTTTAAAATTTTAGGGACAGGTGTTTTTTTGGGTATCAATGTAACCTTCAGCTGCCTTGCTGGTTTTTTTTTAATTACTTACCGCTCTAGGGCTTTTTTAATTACTTACCGCCCTAGGGCTTTTTTAATTACTACTTACAGGATTTTTTAATTACCTACCGCCCTAGGGCTTTTCTAGCTACATTATTACCTTAGAGCGCTAATTGGTTACCTACAAGCCCTATTTGGGGGTAATAAGGACCTACTTACCGAATATGAGAGATGTAAAAAGATTTTTAAACACCCGTTTAACGTCGACACTGTTTAAATGTGATGCTGTCACTTTTGACAATATTGTTTGAAAGAGACAGCATCACATTTAAACAGTGGTTAAGTTAAAGAATCTTTTATATTATCACCGGCATTGAACACGTATTTGGATTTTCGCGTCAGTTGATTATCCTAGTCTAGGGGCCGGAGAAAACCAACCAATGGTTTTATAAAAACTCTAACATTAGAATATAACGATTATAATATTTCTTTACACAGAATTTTCCTGGTAATTTCACCAAATGTAATATCCGCCTACGATTCAATGTCTTTGTACTTACATTTTCTGTTAAATAACAAACCAACGACGTGATTGGAGTTGAGTTCGTTCACTCTCCCAAGGTTCTCCCGAGAAATATTTTGATCTCGGCTCATAATGGTAATAAACAGTGTTATTGGACGTAGGCACCTGGTAGATTGGGCAATAATTTAGTTACGGGAAGATTGGTTTGGTTCCCTTACAGAACTGAAGCACGCCGCAATACGACAACGGAATAATAAAGGAAAACAATTTTGTGAAGGAATGTGTTGCTTCGATTTGAATCCTGGCTGGTTTGACATTTCTACTTTTTGTCGCCTTTGATTTGTTTTTTCTGTCGCTCAACGTTTAAAGCACTCTGTCCGAAAGTGGCAAATTTATATTTAATATTGTAATTCTAATACACAATTTTAATAAAACTACTTGGGATTTTTAGGGCCCATAGTCTAGTAGTTTTAGAGGGTATCATTACATTCCCTCTTAGTCACTGCTAGAAGTGCTAAAAGTGGCCGTTTTTGACACATTTGCTACGAATGACTAGAGGGAATTTAGTGATACCTTCTAAAAATATTAGACAAATAAAAATTCCACGTAAAATTTTGTTAAAACCATTTTCTATTAACAACTTATTAAATAAAAGCCTCCGAGTGCGGTGGCATAGCCACCTTAAATTGTTTCTTACGTGGCTGTGTCACCCATCCCTTTGTCACTATATAAATTCTGTATGCCATGTTCCTTGTTTGTTTTAAAAGGTTTTGTTTCATAATGTAACTAGCTTATTTTTTTTAATTATGTCAAAAAAGGACGTCGTCATCGATTGTTATTCCCTTATGTAACTTTAGAATAATGTAGACATGCGTGTTTCCTCTGTTTTGTGTATGCGTGCGTGTTAATTTAATTATCTTTTGTTTTTTTGTCTTCTTACCTTCGAGTTCCGTCGTTCTGCTATCAACTTAGATAGGGGACGACTGTTACTTCGTTTGCATTAAACTTCCTCTTCCTTTCCCGGGAAATAACGATACCCCATGTTGCAAGGGAATAGTTTACCATACTAATGAAAGGGAATTAATATTCAGTGGTTTAAATTCCACTCAAAATTCGTAATTACTGGTAAAAGTACTAGCTATATAAAAGACCACGACACCGCCCGCGTGGAATTTCACAGCTCATGTGAGAAATTTCACAGCTCATGACGTGATCATATTTTTTTTTCTTAGTAAGTAACTACGTTCTGCATGCCTAGTCCGTTCCGATCAGTTTGATCTGTGCGATGATGTTTCAGTCATTAAGGCGAGGCCAGTTCACGATTTGATGAAAAGATCGATTTTTGAACTTCCAATGTGAAGAACTGGTGTAGAATTGAAAAAGAAACACAATAACCGAACAGAATATTGAAAAATGGCATGGTAACTCTGTAAAAAAATCCTGAATAACACCATAAAAACTTATAAAAATCCACTCGTCAGATTTCGTAATTTATTTTAAACGACAGTGATTTGATTTTTTTATGCAAAAAGGATAGCTTTTTTATCGATCTAACAAAATAACCGAGTACATTTTTAATAAATGATCCTGTATTTCAGAAATCAATAAAAATGTACTAAATTTCGTCAAATTTCTGGCGAAGCCACAGAATACATAATATGGCGAAGCGTCAATTAAAGCTATGCAATATTCAACCTTATTCTAAAGACATAGTAAAAGAGTAAATTTCGCGAATTGCCTCGCCTTAAGACAAAATTATTTTATTAAGTCTATCTTTTAAAAACATGGGTAATACCGAGGCCTCTCGTGTTTGATAATCGTATGGGTGCCCACGATACACTGATTAGTAGTACATACATACATTGTTAGCAAACCAGATAAACTTCGGAGTTATCCCTCTGCGATTGTTTGATACCATTGCATATTCTGTTTTGTACTGTTTTTTATTTTAGTTTTATTTGTAACTGGGCAGCAGTGGCGAAGGGTCTATACAAGCCGATTCCTATAGGCTTGCCTTTTAGAAATCCAACCCCACCGCACCGATCCACTATGCAGAGTATGCAGATCATTACATTTTTGTAGAGCGGCTTACCTTCGCCATACTTTCACCCCTCGCCACTGCTGGGCAGGCATTTGACCACTATCTTGCTTGGTAAACAGGATTTGGTCTAAGGTGTAGCTTGCCCGGGAAATGCCTATTTACTCTTGCCTTAAAGAGATTAACCCTGTTTGTTGCAATAAACATTTTTGTATTTGTATGAAGATCGACTGATTTTAAGTGAGTACATATTGTCTCGTTAACAATTTAGTTTGGGTAAACAATTGTGATTATTTCGTACTTACCGCTTACATTCTCTATCAACAAAGGGATTCTACTATGTAACGCATCGAAGCCTTTATTAGCCGTGCTTTGTTTACTCCACTAAATTACTATAGGCATCTATTGTCACATGCCATCCAATTATTTAGTGAGGCTTATATCGAAGTAAATCTCGAGCTATATAGTCTGTGGAATAACCCATTAATGGCGGACGAGGTTTTGAAAATGGAATAGGGTAAGCGCGTTCATGAAGGTGGTCCATTTTCGTTTATATGGTTCTCTAAGGGCCTGTTTCCTATGTTCCAGATATCAAAATATTCTAGTTTATTAAAAAAAAATAAACAGATTTTATTTAATCATATAACTGACAATCAATACGTAGCAGCCGACGACATGTCGCAGCGACACTACTGCTCCCCCTACTCAAAAGGCCATTCTTCTAAAATAAACGCGTAGAATGGAATTAAAATGTATGGAAATGACTTAGCTAACGCTTATAGCTCCTGTCAATCTCATACATTGACAGGATCTAAGCTTTAAGCGTATTGCAACACAAAATAAACTAACAAAATAAACTAAAACTAAAATAAAAAAAAATAAAAAATAAAGCTATTATTACTAGTGATTTTGTATGTATGTACGTTCACTAATAATATTAGTTGGTATTTTGCTAAGCAATAGGCCCGCGTGACAAGGTGACAAAGTGACAAAGTGTCGTCGCAGTTTGCTGCTGCTGTCTGTAGTTGGCTATCAACGTGTACCTTAAATGATGTAAATATAAAAATGGTGCCTGATTTACGTGCTGAAGTCCAAATTAGTAAATATATAAAAAAAATAGAATTATAAATTTCCTTTTACCACTTTTTATCTTTTACTTCACATTAAATCTTAAGTGTGTTTTAGAAAGTATATTCTACTCGCAATATCGTAGTTTTATATTTTATTTAGAAAATAAAATAAATTACTAGCTTGATAGAAAATGCAAAAGCTTTTAATAATAATGGACTATAACGCGCAGTATTTGCCGGTAATGGCACGCCGAGTGCATTAACACTTAATATGGGAATGGGACCTGATTAAAACGCAATATGCATTAAGTTAAATTAAGTGTTGTTTTCGATAAATCAACAATCTGTTATTATGGTCTCTTCCCACTACACCGTACCATACCATGACCGTACTAGGAACGTATCAGGCAAAAATATATTCTTTGTATTGAAAAGTATGACACTATTCCTACTATACCGTTCTGTCACCGGCCGTGCACTTGACATACTTTTCAATACAAAGTTTTTTTTGCCTGACACGTTCCTAGCATGGTCATGGTATGGTACGTACGGTGTAGTGGACAGAGACCTTTAAGTGTATATAATTAGTTCAGTATATTTTTCCAGGGTTGCGTACTTAGTACCCTATCTACCATATTTGCGATTATACGGGTATTACCTTTTATCAAACATACTGTGTATCTTTTGATACACTTTTACACAATGTATATTATTTTATGGCAATACACGCCCTTAGTCTCGATGGCAATGCTTCTATCTCGACATAATGGTTAGCACATAAAATCAGAGCTATGGGTAAGCCATTTACTTACATTGTAAGTGCCATATTCATACTATGTTGCATTGATGCTACGTAGCTTGGTCTATGCCGCTAAAGCTGAGTACACATTAGTGTGTGGTATTGTAACTGTAACTTGCCGATACAGTCATATTATGTATTCTATGATACAGTAACAAACTTCGCTTATAACAAACTTCGCTCGAGTACAAATTCCTTTTTTTTATTCTAAAAGCCCCACCCGACTTCAATAGACGTGTTTTTTTATTATTACGAATATTATTTCTTGCTTTTTAGAGGTAGGTTTTTGAAGTTGGTTTTTTGTTTTTTTTATAATTTTTTTATTTTTTATTTTTAGTGTATCAGTATTAGGTTGTGTAGGTATATTATTTGGGTAGAAAAATCGGCTTAGCCAAACGTGAGATAATCACGGAAAACATACATACATACGGGTCAAACTGAGAACCTTTAAGTCGGTTAAAGAACTACACTTAAGATATCCCTTTTCCAACAAAAAAATAATTATCTTATTCAGTTCATAAACAAAGAAGTTATACGACTGATCATCGAGGTAGTTCACACAAAATCATACTATTTTCGTGCTTTTTTTCAAGATTACTTGAAAAGTACTGAACCGATTTCCAAATTTTAAAAAATGGGACCATGGCTTTTTACCTAATGTAATAATGTTTGAATCATTTCAATCGTTCCAGCCGTCTATGAATACAGACGAACAGAGAACCTCCTCCTTTTTTGGAAGTCGGTAAAAATAACACCAGGTTTACTATCAGATTGCTGCGATAGCAGTGCGCTCCGCTCGAGAGCCTTTCATTTATAACAACCTTCCATAAATAGACCCTGTACGAGACACTAAAGATGCTGTGATAAGTAACTAAAAGATGATATTGATTTAAACTATTTATTAATACACAAACTGATATATTTAAATTGATGCTACTATGCTAAGTGATTGATATATGAGCGCGCGTCCGCCGCGATGTGTGTGGTGACGTGAACTGTTGCAAAATTATAATTATTTAGTACAATTAATGAAATGATGATTCTGCGAAATGCACGGTTGCACTGCACCGTACAGACCCCTATTCACAAAGTCAAACATCCCTCAATCCAGTATATTTTCCGTAAATTTCCAATATAGTGAAAGTTACTACTCAATTTTTTATTATTTACTATCTTTCAATGCACATAATAATATATCTGTCCAGTGGTTATTTAAAAGTAACTAACAAAGCTGTCGGCTCTTGAAAAATCTTTCTACATATCTCGATTCAAGGGATCTAAATCTAAATAAGTTATCAATAGGGAGAACTTTCTATAAGCATTTCGTATGTTTACGTTAGAATATTTTCAATAGGGAGAGTATCCTAAAAGCGTGTGTAATGTTATATGCTAAATAAATATGTCTGTTGTTTTATGCACTATTCTTGTGCTGTGTGGTTGTAGCCTTATTTTACTGTTATTTAGCAAATCTTCCCGTTCACGCTTGTTGCTTTTCCTCGAATTTAAATAAACAATCAAATCCCAAATCAAAGATTTGATTTTTGTTGCCTTGAAAACAAAATTTAAAAGCTCTTTCAAGTTTACAGTGGTTTTGATGTTACCAAAATAACAGGATAATCTTAATTAATTTCGTAATTTACGATGCCGAAATATAATTTTGATACCTACCTACCTTCTTTAAATAATAATATTTAATATGATATTTCAATGCTTACCCAGTAATGGTGAATTATTGCATCATATTTATTTCCATATTGACTCAATTTTCTCGAAAACATTCACATTTCGTATGCGAAACGAAAATAATTATTCTCGCTTTTCGCACTCATTTGCCGTTTCCCTTTAAAAATGGACTCTTGAATTGTCATTGTGTCTGCTCAGGCCGGTTTTTGCATCATATGCATTTGTCATAAGGTGCATTTTTGTATGAAGCTTGTAATGTAAAGGTATGTGGACATGATCACAGCGTCACAGGTTGAAAAGCCGGGTTTCTTTCACTACGGAACAAAGAGTGGATGACATCCTTTGTTCAAGAAGTAATCAAACACTATAAGAACATTGTGACCGTATCATTTCTATGGTATTATGTTTATCAGTGGGTTGACGAGAAGTTAAATGATTTGCGTCCTTATAATTAGGCGGAGTAAGGTGAATTTGGGGTGGCAGGTTGTTCTTATAACTAATTATAGAAAGGTTTACTGAAAGAAAAGACACCTTTATTGTTATGGGCTGATTGCTTTCGCAGTGGGCGAATGAATGAAGTAAATCCTTTTTACCCGCGACGGATAGAGCGAGAGGTTATGCACATGCACAAACGCAAATTTTGACCGATTTAGATAAACGGTTTGATCGATTTAGATGCGGTTTTCAGTAATGGGTTTGTAGGTTATCGACGATGGTTCATAGATCTTAGGTGTTATGGTGTTTAGCCGCTAGGGGACGCTGCAGTTATCATGTTCCCATTTATCTACAGAACGGTTTGACAGATTTATAGATGCAGTATTTAGAGTAGATAACGTATGAATTCTTAAATAAAAAGTTTTAGCCGTAAAGAAACATGCTGACAGATTACTTGTTTATTATCAAATAAAATATGTAAGTATGTAATTTTATATTCAAAGAAAAAAATAACAGCGGTAATGAGTCTAGTCTACCTTAGAATGCTTTGCAATAGAACAGGCACCTGATTTATTATACTTGTAAAACAAATTAAAATAGTTATTTATACCTTTTCTTAAACAGGTGTATCTGAACTTAAATTTATGCACTGAAGATCTTATACGGAAAAGTCAAGGTCTTTACAGAGGTGTGCTAGACATCTCCAGCTCCTTGCAGACGTATGTGTACTTCCTATTCAGAAACTCGACTCGTGTGAGCAACCGGCCATATTCTATCTCCGACCGCCACACGTGAAAAAAATAGTCGATATCCATGTTCTTGAAGAGGTAGGTACCCTGAAATTTAATGAAATTAGTTTCAATTCGTAAGTGTCTGTCCAGCTAGGTGATTGCGTAAAGTCAATCGTATTCTTTTTAAATTTGAGATTTTTGCATTCACAATGCTATTTTTACACAATAATAAATAATATACTAGAAAAAATACGACTCGCACCAGATCAATTAGTCAATCCAAAGGTCGCGGGTTCGATTCCCGTCTGAGTATTGATCTGGTGCGAGTCGTATTTTTTCAATCGTATTCATTTGACAGTTCATATTGTATCATAGCTCGGTGAGCTCGGTGGCGCAGTAGTTTAGCGCCTGGCCCAGCCATTGCGGAAGTTAAGCAACGTTCGCAAGGGTCGGTCATGGGATGGGTGATCAAAAATTTATTATCTCGAGCTCCTCCGTGCTTCGGAAGGCACGTTAAGCCGTTGGTCCCGGCTGCATTTGCAGTCGTTAACACCCACCTATCCGCATTGGGCCCGCGTGGTGGGTTATAGCCCATCCTCCTTATCACCCATAAGGAAGGCCTGTGCCCCAGCAGTGAACATCAAAAATGGCTGATGGACATTGTATCATAATATATATATGTCATCCCATACAAATTGCAGCCGATGGAATACGATATGAACTGTCAAATGAATATGATTACCTTACGCAATTCCACCCCAGATGCGTATGCGCCATGAATTCGCTGTTGCTGTGCCTCCTTAGACCGCGCGGACGGAACTAACTTACCGCGTAAACGTGAATGGTTGCGTCACCCAACACTAGTGTCCTATTGAAATATGACATGATACACTACAATCAGGCATTATGTTGCTTGCCAGCATCAAAAACCCACCTCAGTTAAGGAGCACTTCGTCTTATCATAGTTAATCTTCATCGCCGTCAGAATCATCCCCATGAAATATCTGTCGCAAGACCAGCCAGGAACGCGCATGAGTAGATTCCATTTCCCACCTTCCCACAAAAAGAGGTCTGATTTGAACTGTAATTAGCAAGAAATTTAAATTTATTTTTGACTTGGTTGCATTTCTGTGTATTCTAGACAGAAATACCACTCTGGACGTATTCGAAAACTTTGTTTTGTAGAGCTAGGAGCTGTTACGGTATTAACAATAGCCCGATTTGGCCTGAGTTTGCCAGCAACAGCAGTTTGGCAACAGAAATACATCATCTGTGAAAATTTCAACTGTGTAGCTATCACGGCTCATATGATACAGCCTGGTGACAGACAGACAGATAGCGGAGTCTTAGTAATAGGTTCACGTTTACTTTTTACCCTTTGGGTACGGAACCCAAAAAATTAAGTTACTGCGTTTTCGCAAACTATATTATTTTTGATCAGCAACTATCATGGAGACCTCAGATAGAAACATTGAGTAAAAAGGTGTTTGCTGCGTACGGCTCGCTTAACAGATTCCGCAACTTTTTACCTACCAGCACCAAAATGACCCTGGCACAATCTCTCCTGCTACCCATTATTGACTACGCTGATGTCTGTTACACAGATCTGTCGGAGGAACTGCTAGATAAACTTGAGCGTCTGCAGAATATTTGTATCAGGTTTATTTTCAAACTTCGCAAATTTGACCATGTGTCACACTTCCGCGCCAAACTTAACTGGCTTCCTATTCGCCAGCGCAGGGACTTGCACACTCTTTCCCTCCTCTACTCCATACTGTTCTTGCCAACTTCCCCTCCTTACCTAAAAGTTTGTTTCTCATTGCAAAATTGTTTGTTCCTCGTCCAAGCAGTGTACCTTGCGTTCTTCCTCTAACCTCACTCTTGAATTTCCGCGTGTTTCCTTTGATTTCTTCTACTATTCCTTTTCTGTTCATGCAGTCCGTCTTTGGAACAATCTACCAGAAGGTATCAGAAAGGCCCAAACTCTTGGATCCTTTCGCAATCAAGTCAGGAGTCATTTCCTTTCTTCTATTCCTCACTAATTATATTAATTATTATTATTTTTTCCATTTTCCTGAATTTTCATTTATTTTATTTTATATATGTACTTAGTCTGTCCTCTAAATAGTTGCACCCACTCCCTTATTGTCCTGTATCTTATATCTCTCTCTCCCAAGGTTGCCTAGAAGAGATTGCTGTCTATGTCTAGCAATAAGGTCGCCTATTGTGTACTTTCTTCTTTCCTCTGTTTCTTTGTCTGTAATGTCTTTTCGTGTGCAATAATGAATATTATTATTATTATTAATTAATAAGGGAGCTTAATCCTTTCCTATTATAAAGTAAATATTATAGTATATAAAGTTTGACTAAAGTTGGTCTAATCAGGAATAAAAGTTTTTAAAGTTTAGCTCCTCAAAATTGGATAAAAAAATCTGCTTAGCTATTTTTTGTATCGACGAGGAACAGGGTCTTTCTCATTCCTGATTCGTCGTAATACGTTCAAGCGGTAGCACTGGCGCTTAACTATTTCTTTAGTCTAAAATTGCTTGCACTCCGCGCCATCACAATGCGCATGTCAGATCGGAAATGTTCTCACAATAAAATAAACTACTTAACCTTAATAGACAAATTATCATTAAAGTAAGTATCAATTTACACGGATGTAAGGCGGCATTACATGCTCATGCAAGCGTCAGTCAAATTCCATCAGTCATGAATTACGCTTGACTGACGACTGATGAAAAGAAGAAATCAACTTCATGCAACCATCAGTCACTACATTACACGGTAGGTTAATCGTCAGTCAAGGCCGTGACTGTGGTTAAACTGACAGCAAAACTTACCGTGTAATGGCTGCCTAAAGACTGGTGTAACCACGAGGAATGAGGGGAATTACCTTTAAATAACTAACTTTATTTTTTCTGATCGTCATATTGCCCTTAAGAAAACCTCGGCTGTTTTTCATAAGGTCGAGTTTCATCATCTCATTTGGTGCGGGGGACAGGGTAGACTTGCTGCAGTTCCTTATGGAATCTAGTTGCATCTTGTAATGGCCCTGGGAATAGTAAAAATAGTATAGGGAAGTATGTGAATTGTATTCAGTAATAATTTCAATATTAAGCTTATATGGCGCCTGAGTGTGTAATATGGTACACACATTGGCAATGTTAATAACACTCTAATAAATAATAATAAAAAATGCATGGACAATTTTACACAGCGCCATCTAGCTATAATTTTAAGTATTTAAATTGGCTTCTACATAATATTAATGTATTGTGATATAAAAATAAATATTGTACCTATTTATTATTTATTTATTTATTAATAAAAAAGTGATGTACACAAAGTTTGCAACTTGTCTCGCAAAACCTAACATCAGGTTTGTCTGCGAGTACATAAATTATTCTAATTTAAGTAGGTATTATATAAAATTAACAAAATTAACATTAAACATATTATACTCATACTTAAGGTACCTACCTACCAGTAGCGAGGGGTGAAATTATGGCGAAGTTAAGCCGTTCTACAAAAATCTTTTGATCTGCATAGTGGGATCTGCACCCTATCGGGTGGGATTTCTAAAGTGTAAACCGATGGGAGTCGACTTGTATGGACCCTTCGCCACTGCTACTTATATAAAGGTGCTCATCACCTGTAATGTAAGTAAATGAGCAGTTCCTTCCTGCCTCTCTGTAACTTTTCAAATTCGATTTTGAGCTACACTACAAAAAAAATGTATATCTGTCATGTTTGACAAATATACAAACGTTTCGTCTACGTCACGATGAAACATTTGTCACATAAGTCTACTTATTATGCAGAAAAACCTCGCAAGAACTCGTCATACACAAAGAAAGAACAACAAAATCGCTACAAACTTTTTTAACACCTCCATCTGTCCTCACGTTTTGTAAAATTGAATATAAAACCACCAGTATTCCTATGTGACACAAAACTCTTTTCTCCATTTTACATACGAAAATAATAAGTTATCATTAAGTTGGTAAACACACTGGCACAGTTTGAGTAAAAAAAAACAGTTGTGAACAGTGTATCTAGCTAGAGCTAAACAACCAAAACGCCATTAGAAAACGATTAGAATGTAACTCAGCTGTGAAATTGGTGTTATCTGTGTTGACGTGATCGGGTCATTAACATATCAATTCTATCAAAAATTTTAAATACTTATTCGTGGAAACTAAACTTCCTTCTGAGCAAGTTGTTTTATAAGAACAATATTTATCAAACATTGACCCTTATTTTTAACCGACTTCCAAAAAAGGAGGAGGTTCTATGTTCGTCTGTATATTTGTTTTTTTGTGTATGTCCACCGATTACTCAAAGACGGCTGGACCGATTGAAATGATTCAAACGTTATTACATTAGGTAAACTCCCAAGTTGGTCCCATTTTTTAAATTTGGAAATCGGTTCAGTACTTTTCAAGTGATCTTGAAAAAAGCACGAAAATAGTACGAGTATGATTTTGTGTGAATTACCTCGATGATAATGGTCGTATTACTTCTTTGTTTATAAACTGAATAAGATAATTATTTTTTTGTAGGAAGAGGGATATCTTAAGTGTAGTTCTTTAACCGACTTAATAAAGGAGGTTCTCAGTTTGACCCGTATTTGAGTATGTTTCTCCGCGATTATCTTACGTTTGGCTGAGCCGATTTTTCTACATATATAATATACCTTACCTACAAGGTACCTACACTAAAGATAAAAAAATAAATAAAAAAAAACAAAACCAAAAACCGACTTCAAAAAACCTAACTCTAAAAAGCAAGAAATAATATTCTTAATAATAAAAATACGTCTATTGAAGTCGGGTGGGGCTTTTAGAATAAAAAAAAAGGAATTTGTACTCCAGCCCCACCCGACTTCAATAGACGTATTTTATTATTACGAATATTATTTCTTGCTTTTTAGAGGTAGGTTTTTTGATGTCGGTTTTTTTTAGTCTGTGTTGTTTGTTCTATTAAACAAGCAAAAATGATAAAATTTAACACTTCCAAATAACTTGATGAACCCATTTAACATTTTAGATTAGTAGGTATTAAATGATACAGCGTACATTCGCATTTGTAACGTTAACAACCGCGTTTTGCGTTAACACATGCTCAACTGCAAATTACGAGGGACGTTTGTTTAGTGCAATCCATTCCAGCGGTTTTTACTGTTACATATACCAATAGATTATGGCAGATTGTTATTTTTATACTGCACATAATATTATTATGTCGGTCATTGTAAAATTTAATATTCATTTATTTAAATAAATAATTCTAGGGTATCAAAACTGACTTGTTTATCGATACGAGGGTAAAGAGTTAGAGTTTTAAAGCGATAAAATTAAACGAGATAACAAAGCAATGACATTTTGATAGCCTGTTGCTTTTCTTCGAAACGTTTTTGTTTAAAAACCTTTGTTATTACTAAGGGGTTTTTTTTTCATTTATTAATAAAATCATTGACAAACAATATTTTTGTACAGTACAACATAAATTACATTTTAACTTTACCGTGTACTGGAGTCATCTTATTCTTGATCTTGGTTAAAGTATGAAATTAAAAAAAAAACTCACACACGGAGGCTCTCGTATCTTCTATGATAATAAAGATGCTTCAGTTACTTGTTATTATTTCGAATTATGATCAAATTACATCCCACTATAAGTAATAAAAAAGTTTCAGATTTTTTTTCCTGAACGTTAGAAAAAGTATCTTTTCGTTAGCAGAAATGACCACTTAATTCGTTGTAACTTAGCCGACACTTATTTTTTCGATTAACACGTGTGGCATTTGTTAGTTAAGTGTTTAAACATTAATTTGTGCTTAAGTTTTAAAACATTAGCGTTATGGTTGTTAAATAAGTTAAGAAAATGTTAGTATGGAAAATTTGAATCCTATAAGGCCATATCATACTTATACCCCTAATATTTAATTAATTTAAACCGATTTTGGTGCGAATAGTATTTTTATTACTTAATCTTGAATAAACAGCAACGTTAGTTTAGGCAATATGAAAATTTCATGTAAGTAGGTACTTAGTTAATATTTTCAAAATGCCTTTTTGCACATTTTGTATGTGGTAATTCATATTGATGACGGACTTAAATTTATTTAATGTGTTGCTCTAAATCCAAAGTACAGTGTAGGTAATAGTACATTATGAGACCAGTTACACAGTACATATAAAAACTTATATATGTACTGTGCCAGTTAGCTTAGGTTGCAATAAGCAAAAGCTCACGAGTTTCATACGACGTTTTTCAACACATTTGCGAGGAAAAAACAAAGTAATTTACCACACAGCAACAAAACAACAAAAACAAAATAATTATGACAATTATGGGAAAAGGCGCGCAGGTTTTTTTTTGTTTTTTTCACACGCCCAACGCAAGAATATTTTTCGAACAAAGGGGTGAGGAGCATACAGCCTACTTCAAAATTATAATTTTAAGTGATAAAATGCAAATATTTTAATATTTTATAACAAAATATTGTGAATTATGAATAATTTAATAATAATAAACATTTGTTTGACTTAATTAAGGACTTACACATTTATTTATTCCAAAAATCTAAATGAATTTTGAACAGCATAAACCTCTTTGTTGTTACTAAAAAAAATAACTGTATTACCCGGCTAAATTGGGAATGCTCTGTTTACTCGCCTAGAACTTGCAGTAAGGTACTAATTTAACTTTGTAGGTAGTTTTCTATTACGTACTAGTGTTTTATATATTATTGCACGCGTTTGTTATAGCTCGGTTTATGGCCCTAAAAGCGATGTATTAGGGCTCACTTTACGAGCAAGTGTGTTGAAAATATATTTATATATTTAAACATAATGGCACAATAATGTTTAATAAATGTTAATGTATAACAAACGGAGATGTTTATAGTTAAAAATTTATTTTAAAAACTTTAAAATTTTTTTTTATTATAAACATCTCCGTTTATAATTTAATATTTATTTTAAAACTTTAAATAATTGCCGTAAAATTAAATAAACTACTTATGTTATAAACTTACATAGAAAGTTTGAGAATACACTAGAAATGTTACTAGTAGATCTGCCAGGTTTTTAGTTTTAATAAACACTCTAACAATTATTATAAAAATAAATCTCATTCTTTTCATAGAACCTACTTTTGCCATAAAACACAGTGACAAATAAAATAGAAAGATATGTTAGGCAGTATGTTCGTTCACCTTTGCCTGTCTGGAAAAATTGACTGAACATACAATATTTTAAAATAAAAGTTGATAAAAAAATCCTAACGTTGCCAAGAACATTAAAGTCCGCCTTTAATTGAGATGAAATGCGATAAAAGGTGTTTTTTTATAGTCGTTTTTTCAAGACGAAGATGGATTGATGGCCAAAGGAAAACGTTTATCTCACGACTTATCTTTATATCCTTAAAGATTTTAGTTAAGTAGGTAGGTACATGATTAATTAATGTCGCTTCAAAAATAAAGTTTGTTTTTCTTGAACAAAAGAAATAAGTTTACAGTTGAAATATTTAAAGTTAAATACAATTGTGTACAACTCATTACCTACTTTTATTTTAAATTACTGTTGAATACTTACCTACTTATATAAAAATAGAGGTACGGAACCCTAAAAATGATTGATGAAGGCTTTTCACGTTAGGAAAATGAAAGAACAATGAAATTGCTCATACGATTTCTATCATTGTTGATCCAATTACATAGTTTTTTTTTCTGCATCTTTCTGCATTGCTCTAAGCTCTTATTCTGCGGTAGATTTGTTCAAAATCCATTAAAACCATTGTCGAATAATAATTCGATTATTTGAGCCTCTGTTTTCACATCATTACTTACGCATGCTAATATACTTAAATATAACTACATGACAGACATTATAAAAGGTCGTTCGTCCTTGTGGGCTAACAAAAACATGATTCAGTTGATACCCAAGGTCATCTTTAAGTAATAGGCTTGTTTCCATTAAGAATAAATATAATGGATAGGGGTTTATAATGATTAATTATATTATGGAGAAAATAACAAACAATTTTAATTATTAAAAGCGTTAAAGATTAATAATATTTAAAAAAAATAAATTCGTTGTTGCAGCCTAAAATCAATACCTCATCCATTTTCCTTCCTACATTTCCGAACGTGCCTGTCACGTGACTATCACATGGACCTTGCACCAGTCGTGTGTAAAAAAACTGAACGGTAACGTGCGCGCGCGCCTCTGTGTTTCAAAAAACTTCTAAATGCAGTGAAAATCTACAGGCAGCTACCCTGTAAGTACCTTTTCCTTTGGTTCTAAAGTTGTGTCATCGATCCCTGCTGAAAAGTTGACGTAAGGTGGGCGATACTTTGATAAATCCAAATATCCTTTACATTGGCAGTGGTGAAGCGTTCAAAGCAACCGCAACATCTAACATAAATTCTGGTCCAATCGAGTCGGATTCCAACCCGTGGAATCACAAAATAGCAAATATCAGGTTCAATTTCATAGTAAAACTCTGATATTTCACCTTTTCAAATCATCAAATCATTACCTTTGCAATTGCTTTGGACCGCCATTTTGTCACTTGAATTTGTATGCCTGTTCGATATCTTATACCTACTTAGTTATACCTGCGGTGTGCATATAACTTACTTACAAAACATTATCTTAAAAAACAAATCGTAATCTACACAGTTTAAACATACATTTATCATAAAATAATAACTTAAGTTTCAACTTTGTAAAATTACTTCAATTTCGTTAACACTTTAAAATAAAGTGGTTGTTAAATAATATCTATTAACAATGAGTGAAGCAAAATTAAAGATACTTATTTCGCGTCGCGAATACTTATATCGTTCGATGCAAATATTGTACGATATCTCGCTAGAACTTGTCCATGATCGTAGCAAGATACCCTCTTTTCGCTCGAGATTTTCTCGTATAGAAAATGTAAAATCGGAGTTTTATGAAATCGACAAAGAAATAAGTACATTAGAATTAGCTCTAAAGCCCGATAGTCAAATAAGTACGGCGAAATTAGAAGCCTTTGATCAACTTTATTACGAAGTTTTATTACGAAGTATAAATAACTGGTTTGGCGTTTTTATAGTCGTGCTATCACACTGGGGCACTATACAGTACTTATAATATGAGAAATTCATTTTTAAACGATAAAAACTAGCTATAACGTACGAAGACACGATCGCTCTTTGGTTTGTTTCGCACGGCGTGACGTCATTCAAGACGCCATGACAGTCTTGTGTGTTTTGGAACCAAATTAAATTTTGTTTTTTAAAACGCGAAATTTATAATGTAAACGCTCGATTAAAAATAAATAAACCTTTTTTTTGATAAAATGCCTAATAAGCTAAAATATTAAGCAGTTATTGAAATTTTGTCAACTAGCCTATTGTTCGCTTACACAATTATGGGCAGTAATTAAACAAACACGTTTACTTAAGTATAATAAGACGGCAAGTTTATTCAGTAAATATAATGGTAGAAACATTTGGGAGGTATTTACTTATGGAACTATATGACAATATGAGATTGAACTTCTAACTAAACTTTCTTTGGGAGATTTCTTTGGAGGTCAGAAACTATGCGTTGAATCGAAGCGCTCATGGCGGAACTTGACAGACTGATCACGTTTGTTAAGCAACGCTCAGTCCGGCCAGGTGTCGGATGGGTGACCGTTAAGTGGCATTACAACTGAGCGCTTCCGCGCTTCGGAGGGTACGTTAAACCGTCGGTCCCGGCTGTTGTCATCTGATAACAGTCGTTAAGCCAAGTTAGAGGCCTTACAGGCGGCTTGATAAACTCTAACACCAGAGGTGGCCACTATTGTTACGCCAACGATATTGCCAACGATATGTTATGTATCGTTGTGTGTTGTTCAAAATAAATGTATTTTCTGTTTTTCTTTCTTTATTCCTCATTTGATAAGAGGAAGACCGAAGTAACATGTTAAGTGATTTGTAAAACAATAACTATTAAAGTATTACAATAAAATATGTAGTTATAAAAAGTTCTTTATAACGGACACACCACACTTGTGCCATCGCACCTTGTACAGATGCTAAGAGTTTTTTAACTCTAATTTTCAACTCTGATTCCAGATTGTGAATACCAAATTTGGATCAATATCCCTTATCAAGTGTATCATGTATATTAAGTATTTCCCAATTCTGCGTAGAAACGACTAATCAGCAAATAATTTGCATACAAATACAAAATGTAAACATGTACCTAATTTTGTTTACAATGCTGAAAGTCACAAACAGAATTAACCTTAAAAGATGCATAATGATTGAAATTCCCAACATCAGAAAAAGATATCGACATTTTGATTTGATCCCACAAATTCCGTATTCAGGTGGCGTCTACTGAGAATTCCCTGAATAACAAATCTTTTGTACGTCACTTCACTCTGCTGTACAATTTGCTTAATTTAATCACTTTACATTTTGATCGATACTAACTTTATTGCGAAGTCAATGCCGTGGTGTTTGTTAAATTATACATACAATGTATTACAATATAATATTTTTAACGGTTGCTGTGTCAGTCTGTATACAACGTATTACAAAAAAACCCCGAAAGCTGAATATGGTAGATAGGGACCATCAAACTGAACAACTTTTACCATGGGGAAACTCTGAAACCTCGAAAAAATTTTTAAACATGAAATGTAAAAATTAATAACGAAAATATCAAAATGAATGAAAGTCCAGTTTTTTCGCGATTTCAGAGTCGGATCCATAGTAAAGGTTGTTCAGTTTGATGGTCCCTATCTACCATATTCGGTTTTAGTTGTTTTTTTTGTAGGTACGTTTATCGAGTAAATGATATTTGATATAATAGACGCTAACTACTAATTAATTAGTGAAAAAATCACTATCTATTGTTATTGTTACATTACATGCATCATTGTGCGCTCTAATGTCTTTTCTTAGGCGTCCTAGTTACTTGCTACAATAATAAGAAATAGAGTACTTATAGATTTTTTTAATCTTTAAAAGGATATATTTGGATACTGTTGGTTCAACGTCCAATTTGACCAAGATCCTTTCAAATGTCATTTATTTCTTAAAACCACAACTTTTAAGTTCAAAATGCTCAAAGGCGGGCTAATATGGCCATCATATTTTTTATTCACGACAAAATCATAAATAATCCATAGTAAATAATCAACGTAAGAAAGATATCCTTTCTAATATGAAATTAAACTAATTTACGTCATTACGCTATGTGTTTCCTATCAAGGGACAGAGTCCATTAATCTCTACACACCGCTGTGTCTTGTCCGTCTGTCCGTTTCATCATTTATCACTTGTTCTTCGTTCTGTTCTGGTTACTAAGACATTTCCATTATATATTAAGTAAATGACTAGTCACATTGAGGGGGTGTGGTATACCTAATCTTTGATTTGATATCACGAAATATCCATCTACAGGGTACAAAATATTAAAATACAAAAATTAATAACGAAAATATTAAAATGTAAGGAACAGCTGATTTTTTTTCACTATTTCAGAGTTGGTCCCATATTGATCAGTTTGATGGGCCCTATCTTCCATATTCGATATTACGGGTTTTTTGTAACGTATATAAGGGGTTATTCTTTAGTCACCATCCTCTATGGATGTGTTCAGTCCATGAATCTAAACAACTTTTTTACTTTTATTCATTGTGTCTATCCCTTACTAAACTGTACTCTTAGCACGAACATCTTTCGAGAAAAAAAGACGCGCGAGTAAGTACTCGATAGAGTAAATATCTATGGAAAATTTAATTTTGCTTATCGGCGATAGATGGCAATGTACAAATTTCCCATACAAAATTACTCTTTCGAATGTTTTTTACAAGCGTTATTTTTTTCGATAGCTGCCTGCCTAGCATGACTGATTTATACCGCGTGATATAGCGTTTTATCACGTTTAACTGTCAAAAAGACAAAGGAGTTTGACAGTTGAGTGTCGATAAAATGCTATATGCAATAGTCAAATGGTGTAAAAGATGCAAAAAGATGCAGAGATTACGTATCATAAGTATAAAATATTTTTTCGTTTAAGTATAGAAAATATCTATGAGTATACAGATTTGGTCGCTATTATGCAACCAGCGTTCAGTTAAGTCGCTTTGTGCTGCATACCTAAATTCCAGCATTTTTATCCCCAATTCCCCACCCACTTAGTTGTAATTTTTGTGTGGTGCTATTTTTTGAGTGAAATGCTTGTTCCATAGATTTTAGTTCGCTGTAAGCTATGTTTTAATCCAGGATATTATTATCTATCATAAAAAAATCAAGCTTAAGAAAACTATCATGAAAATAACTAAAATGTTGATAGGAAAACATTTCCTTAACGAAACATATTCGATAAGGACATATTAGCTAATACCATATCTTTCATATTTTACGTGAGCTTAGCAGAAATAAGTAGATTGTCCATAAAATGTACTTAGATGGAAAATGGATGAATGAGGAAATATATAAAGGATCTAATCGACATTAAGATGATGAATAAAGTCTGATGTATCAGACTTATAGCAATTTAGCTTCCGCCCGCAACATCGACCTCGTGGATATTCAGAAATTAATTCCTTGGGAACCTTTTACCAGGATATATAGGTAAAGTAATCTTTAATCCAGACTATAAGCTAACTGTGTGCCAAATTTCATCTAAATCCGTTCAGCCGTTTTTTGCGTGATTGAAGTCAAAGTCAAAAAAGCTTTTTTCAAATAAACTTAATTATTAAGTACTTTTGAATCGTCTATATTTTCCTACCACCCGTTCCAGACTTTTTTAACTGACAAGAAGAACGGGCGCAAGAAACTTAACAGCTGTTTGATTGAGTTATCAAACATCCAAACTTTTACTAGGATTGTAATCCTACTTGGACTAGAATTATTAGATGCTATCTATACGTAGGCCAACTTTTTTGCATCAAATATAGTATTTTCAAGATTATTACGTGTAAAATATAGTAGATGGCGAAAAAGTCCACTAAATATAGTAGGTTGCCGTTTTGCATGGAGGATTATAAATAAGTTGCATTTATCATACCTACTTACCAACATGTTCATAATTTACTCAACAACCATAAACACAAGAGTTTAAACACAAAAAATATAAGTAATATTTTAGTTTGACACTTGAAAAAAATAGTAGTTTTGCCTACTATATATTTTTCAAAAAATATAGTAGGCGAGCCCGCAATATACCTACTAGGATAGGATACTATATTATATATATAGTAGGGTTAGCAACCCTATCTATATTATATATATAGTAGGGTTAGCAACCCTATCTATACGCCAGTTTCGAAGCATCAACAATATATTATATAGTGATCACTTTGATAATTAATTTTAAGACATTAAATTGACTAACGATAACAATTATCAGATCTAAATGTAGAAACAGATGAGCTAATAAATAAATGAAATAAAACGTTTTATGTCTAACAAAGTTGTCTCAAATCACAAAGCTTTGTATAGCAACCGAACTCGCAACGTTTCCTGCCAATAACAGAATTCAATTAACGAGTAAGCCACGTTAGAATGATTAAATGTTAAAATGAACACTGTCCTACAAAGAATAAAGTCTAAAATTCTTTAGCTCAGGTGGTAAGGCAAAAACGTTGATCACTTTAAGGTTGAATGGCATGGTAGGTCCGTGACAGATAACAAGGATGTTTACCAAACACTCCATTACAAGCTAGGGAAGCGTTTAGATGGGCTCAGTAAGGTAGAATGTGACGCTAAGTATGATAAAGTACATTGAGATAGTATTTTTCCTTCCGGAATTTTATAAGCAAGGTAAGTTGGAAGTATGGGGTGTGTAAGTAGATAATCCATTTTATCGATCGGTTAATTTATTTGGGTTGCATTTTGTCTTTTATATTGTGATCCTACTTTACTACTTGTTTTATGGAAATTGGAAACAACTATGGTACCCTATGGTACCACAATACAATCGGACCTGACACATTATGTTTTCAAAATTGAACCTGGGTCTTTATATACGACAATTACCTTGAAAACAGCGGTATGAGCTACTTGAGTACAGAGGTCGTATTGTTACAAAGTTCTGAATTCCCAAACCCTATGAATCGTTCGATTATTGTAATAGAAATTAGTAGAACATAATTTTAATCGCTCGCTCGGTTCAAAATTGGCAAAACGAGAAATGTGACATTAGTCGTATTTCGACTGCAGTTCGTAGCAAAAGTATATTAGTAGGATTGGGGATTTAGGGCTCTTAAATCGTTTACACAATGTAAACAATTTGATTTGACTAAGTACCTATTTTTCTTTTTTTTATTTATTTATTATTAAGGGAAACAAACAGCTTCTTTTACACAGGATGACATGTGACAATGAATAACAATGCAATAGCCAATACAGTCAATTAGCAGACATACAACAATGCTATTGTAGCAATGATGTTAGAATTATTGTAGAACTGTTTCAGAAGAGTAAGTAGCTTATTGGGAAACCTAATATTAATCACACAAGCACCAACTTAACATCAGGATACAATATGTTGTTCACCCTGATGTTACACTTCTACTATAATTAAAGTTGGAATTCGAGTTTAGATAGATAATACAGAATATCTCTTACGCCGCCTCGTTTAATCTAACGACGCAACTTTCGTTAATCAGAGAAACAAGAAGCCTTGCAAATGCCATTACAAGATAAGCATATGACAATCCCGAAACCTCAAGCGTCTTACGCAATCCTGCAGGAATGCTCGGATGAATTAATTAGTTGAACCCGGTTCACCTACTTTAGATCGAAATACTACAGTACTGTGTAAATTTTGTTTCATTGATTCTTTATTAACCCCTGACGCAAAAAGAGAGGGTGTTATAAGTTTAACGTGTCTGTGTATCTGTCTGTGGTATCGTAGCTCCTAAACGGATGAACCGATTTTCATTTAGTTTTTTGTGTCATAGATAATTTTATCCCGAGTGTTCTTAGCCATGTTTCATGAAAATGTGTTCAGCACTTTGAAGGTCAGCTTCATCAGCTTTTTTTTAGTTCATGAGGGGATCTGACTCAATGATATTGGAAGTATATGGTAGGGTAACCGTGACCTGATCAGCCGTTTGAAGATCATCTGCTCTTTAATAGTTGATGAGGGGATCTGACTAACTTCCATTATGTCCTATCGATTCGAAATTTGGTACCGTGTTACTTGTTACTTCAATGAGATTGGATGCGTTTGTCGGGGGTTTATTTTTATTTTTGTTTGTTTCTTCGGTAGTTCAGTGGTTCTACAACGTAATTCCGAAAACCAAACTACTCTTTGTATTGAAACAATCTTGAAATCGCAAAAGAAGTGCCAGTTGTTTCATACATTTACGAAAGTTTAAATAAAATTTTGTAGTTTTTATTTTTACTAATATTACTTCGGATGGTTATGATGACAAATATTTTCAAAGTAACGTTAGATGGGAAAAGCAAACGACAGATAAGAAAGGTCACATAAACAAGGTGTCGCAATGCAATACTTTGTTCATTGTAGGCCTTATTAAGTCTAAATCGCATTTTGCCTGAACTTCATTCGCCTACATCGTCATCGGGCTACAACGCATTTTTTTATATATTTACACTAATTTGCAGCTCTCCCCGCTTTTTGGCAGGACCTTTTTTGCTGTTTTTCGTTCTTTTATTTCTTTTTTGCTATAGCTTTAAAAGCTCTACTTTATATCATTTTGACTCTTTTCTTTTTTACTCTGATATTACAATGTTTCATTATTATGAAGTTATTACTAATACAGTATTTTCTTCTTATTGTTCTACTTCTAACTACAACGCATTTGGACTAAAATGCTTTAGCACTAAACGCTTTAGGACTAAAATACTTTAGGATTGAAACGCTTTAGGACTATAACACTCTAGGACTAATCGCATCAGGACTAAAATGTGCGTCACATTCTATATAGATATTCGCAAAATAGTACTTCGATCAGGAGAAGGTAACCCGTTGAACCCGGGCTAATCAGGAAACTCGCGATCGACTGGGGAAAACAGGAATTGATATAACCTCACGGTATCTTTGTTATAAATCCGAAGTGGGGTCAATTACAAAACAATGTGCTTGTTAATTTCAATTTGGGAGGGGATTGCTCCACGAAACTCAGTAGATTAGATATTGACCAAATTAAATATTAAAATCAAAGATGAATGTTTTACAATCCGGCTAGTTTATCCATCTCCCTAGTTCAAATAGAAATCTTTATATTCGTTTGAAAGCAACGATATACGACACTAATATAAAACAGACATATTTGCAATTCATTACGAAAAACATAGGTATTCATCGTTTTAAAAATTTAGTTGTGTGAAAACGTTTATATTTACCTATGTCCATTTAAATAATGTTCTGTTTAATATTTTATGAATGTAAATAATAACGAATGTTGTTCAGTTCGGTGACCAACCTAATGTAAACGTGCAACGAGGAAAAAAAAGAATTTGTCACTGGCCCTTTTTCGCTTGCCCACTTCCATAGATTGTATCTGTGGGCCCTTCACAGGGCTTTCTTAGATAACGCTGAGTGTTTCCTAGGGCAAATTGCATATCGTCCTTGTGACCTTTACTTTGAGCTTTTGAAGTGTTATGGAAGCTACTCGAATATTATGTCATTTGAAATAAGTAAAATTACTATAAGTAAAGCAAAAAGCAAGAATCGGAGCTTATGGAAATAATCAACGATACCTACTCTAGTTCTATAGTACTAATAAGGGTCTCTGAGCTAAGTCACAGCCAGACAGGCGGATATTGGGAAACTATAAGGGTTCGGAACCCTAAAAAAGAGTTTTTTTTAGTAAATTGGAGCTAAAAGTCATTTTCAAAGAAGTTTTCTAATAAAAACACTCTATCGAAGTTGGTGAAGGTATTAAATAAATAATGTTAGATCTTTAAAAGAAAATAAGCATCCAAATTTTTGTTAGACCGTCACTTTCAGTCTATAGGAAATTCCAAAAAAAGCTCAGCTTTCGTACCTGGAAATAAATTCATTTGTTCACTAGAATTTCCTCGTAAAACTTATCCAGTAGATAGTACGTGGCCATTACTTACAAGGCTGTTAGTTACAGACGCCAGATAACGTCCTAGGTGGAGCACAAATTGTGGCCAGTGTCTAGAGATATTGACCCGTAAGCTTTAGTTCATACGTCATTAAATTGTACGTTACATCTTGAGCAAAACTTAACACCTCTTTTGTTTATCAAAAAATACAGATGAAGTACAAATTTGCTGTCAAATAGGTACCTGTTTTTTTTTTGTTTGTTTTTTTTATTTCATAGTTGAAATTGCTCAATTTTTTGCCCGTGACAATATTGCGTGGCACTTTCAGTAGTGTCATGGGTTATTTTTCTTTCCCGTGACTCTACCAGTAATGCCATGGGTAATAGTACATTACAGCCGTGAACGGGAAGCTAGCGATTGCATTGTCGAGGATGGTTTTAATCATTCGAGGCAATGCAAGTAGTTCCAGGACAAGGCTTGTATAGTGCTTTTCTCAAGAAATGCGAGGAAATAAAAAACTTTTCAATTGAAACTTAATTAAATTTAATTAATATTAAAATTTATATTATTCATGTTCGGGCAATTATTAAATGTAAATGTTTTTATTCTTATAGTAATATACTCTGTGCGCACCATTTTATTTATTGTATCGTTATTATAGTACCTATTAAATAATTTTACCTTTATAATATTAACTGTCTTGTCGTTGGCTTGCGTGCCAGAAAAAAGGAACTAAAGTTAGGCTGTATGGTGCAAATGTGCCTTTGCTTTTTTGTTTTTGTGAACAGCTAAAACAAAAAAAAGAAGTTGCCGCAGACCACCCAGATCATCTTCGCACTGTACCTACTTCCCGCACTGGTGCTGGTGCGGGAAGTAAGTATTGAAATTCATTCCTGGCCTGAATTTTAAATTTAGAATGTGATGAACCAGACCCCCTCGGAAATGTGGAACGCCCCGCATTCCTTTTTCAAATGGAATGATAAGATTTCAGAGCATAAGTGAGAAAAACTATATTTTTCTCAAACATGCTTGGAAATTCGAACATTATTTTGACAACCTTCTTCGTGCTAAATCGGAGTTTCCGGACTGACCTAAACCGCGCCGGCAATCTTAGTATGAGAATCCATTACTAACGTGTAATAATGGATTTTCATACAAAAATTGCCGGCGTCTGACCGGCAATGTTTCTATTAAAACTCATTACGCACGTGTAATTCAGAAATGGAGCGAACTTTTTAATGAATCACGAATAATGGGTATCAAATGAAAGGCCTTGATGAGCGAGCACAATCCAATTTTTTTTAATATTAGGTATTATGGGTATCAAATGAAAGGTCTTGATGAGCACATTCCAAAAATATGAAAAAAAAACGAAAAAAAAAGAAAAAAACCTTTTTTTTTTATACCTAGTATATGGGTATCAAATGAAAGGTCTTGATGAGCACATTCCAAAAATATAAAAAAAAGAAATAAAAAAGAAAAAAAAACTCTTTTTTTTAAATACCTAGTATATGGGTATCAAATGTAAGGTCTTGATGAGCACATTCCAAAAATATGAAAAAAAAGAAGAAAAAAAACCTTTTTTTTTAAATACCTAGTATATGGGTATCAAATGAAAGGTCTTGATGAGCACATTCCAAAAATATGAAAAAAAAACGAAAAAAAAAAACCTTTTTTTATAAAATACCTAGTAAATGGGTATCAAATGAAATGTCTTGATGAGCACATTCCAAAAAAACGAAAAAAACAAAAAAAATCGAAAAAAATAAAGTTTTTTTTTTCAATATGGGTATCAAATGAAAGGCCTTGATGTGCACATTCCAAAAAAATAAAGAAACTGGCTCCTTTCTCTTTTCAATTTTTTGCTTTAATTTGAAATAAAAATTTAAAGTTAAAAATACCTAAGTACTTGGTTTGAATTTCCGCGCATTATTTGAGAAAAGTACTATACAAGCCTTGGCCGCAACTAGGCATCGATGGACTCACGTATGTGTGCCTCGGCTTCGCCTCGGCCCACATTTTCACGTTCGTCCTTCAATGCCTGTCTTGCGTGCCGCTGCAGTAATGTACTATTCCATGACACTACTCTGATGCTTGTTGTAAATTTGATTGTCGCCGGTGGCACTGTAGGTTTAGAAGCAGTAATTGTGTAACAGTCAAATGGGAAAAAGATAAAACCTGAGTATCAGTAGAACTATTTATAGTATTAATTTGGGAAGAAATATTTTGTAAGGGTATTTTGGGAATTAAGTCAAACTTCTTCCAAAAGTCAATACCAAGAATAAGAGAAGGATATATATCGGAAAAGACCAAAGCTTTGATTAAATGAGTAGAACCGTTAAAGGTCATGGGCAAAAGCATATACCCAGAAGATTTCACAGTATTTTTATTTGCAACCATTACTTTCGCAGCCGACTTGAATAGAGTAAACCCAAGGTTTACAAATTGTTTATGAGCATCATTACCTAAAACAGTAACACAACTTCCGCTATCCAATAATCCGGAAAATGATTTACCGGCTATAGAGACGTTGGTAAAAGGACGCTGGTTATCAATTTCCTCCATAAAAATGGAAGTACTAAAATAATTTAATAAATCTTGATTATCTTTAGAATTTAGGGAAGAACTACTATTCAAGTCGTAAACTAGTTTTTTGGAGACGAAGGCCTATTACATTTAGGACAATCAGTAGCCTTAGTACCTTTAAAGCCACATTTAAAACAAACGAGATCCCGGGGCTTGTCGCAGTTATTAATTGAATGCCCATTAGTTCTACAACGCACACAGAATAGATGGGACTGAAAGAAAGGCGCACTATCGACACGATTGAAGTGATTACCCGGGCCGGAAGGCTGACCGGAAAAACGGTTTGAAGAAGGACCTGGGGCAGGCCGAAGTCCAACGTCAACAGGAGGTGAAGACTGGAAAGTATGTCTGACAGGTGAATGAATTCTAGCAGGAGCAGGAGTTCCATAACCTGGTTGTGGGGTGGAACTACGAGGAGAATACTGTGAATTACCTGGAGTTGCAATAGAACCACGATGGGAATACTGGGAATTACCCGAGGGTGCAATATTATCCCGATAGGAATACTGGGAATTGCTTGAAGGAACGATATTATCGTGATGGGAATATTGGGAATTGGAACCTGGAGGTGTGATAGAGATGTCCTGGGAAAAATGAACAGTTCGAGCAGAGGGTCTTGCAACGTAATTAAATTCCGAAGCACAATTGTTTAGTGGCCTCGGTTCGTGAAAATTCCTGTCTCTATCAATCATATGATCATAAGATTGACAAGTAGTTAAAAGTGAGTCTATTGAGAAAATATTATTAAGAGCAACAAATGTAGAATAACAAGGACGAATGTTATGAAGTAAAATATCAAGCTGTTCCTGCTCAGATAATTTTCTAGAAAGCTTGGAAAACATTCCAAACATAACGGAAACGTAAACTATAATAGATTCCCCTAAGCCCTGTGTACGATTACGAATGGCTTCCATTAACTTATAATCATAATCGTGAGCACCAAAATCTTTTATCAGGGATTCCGTTAATTGGTCCCAAGAAATATCCGGATTCCGAAAGAGTTGGAACCGGAACCAGTGTAGGGCATCTTCCGTAAAGATTTCGAATGCGTGGTTCCGAAGAGTGGCTTTATCAATATTGCGGGAAATAGAAAATTCCTGAATTTTCTGAAGAAAGGAACGAGGACATGACTTGCCATTAAACGAAAAGGATTTCAATTCTTTGATTGAAACTGGATGGGGAGCACTTACTTGATTTAACAGTGGCCTGTCAAGGTGAAGGTTTGAAGAGGCAGGGTACAAAGTTGGATAGGGAGGAGAAATGGGACGTTGGTCACTTACAAATTTTTGGACTGGTTCAGCAGCTTCAAACGTCAAGGGTTCGAATCTTTTTTCTAAGAAGTCAAATTTCTGTTTAATACTAGAGTAAAGTTCGCTATTTTCGGGGTAGAGGAGAATATCGATCCTATCCAAACGAAAATAGGAATGATTCAGAAAAGTCTCAATTTTCCTAATTAAATTTCGTTTTCCGGCCTCGATCTGGTTAATCTTAGCGTCGATATAATTTAAAGTAACCGATAATTGCTGCAAATCGGTGTCGGCTGTCAAAATAGAGTCTACGACTTCCTCCGATGGAAAAGTCTCTAATAATTTGGAAACTTGGGTACGCAGCTTAATAATGGTATCTAGCGGTACCTCACCCCTAACTTCAACTTCATACACCAACTCTGCCTTATTAAGGTAAACTACATTTATAAAGCGGGCCATTTTTCAAAGAGAAATAAATAGCCACAGAGCAAATAATTCCTACGTGACCGTATGTACCTACCTAAAGAGGCAAGCGGCAAAAGATAAAAACTCCTTACAGAAAGATAAAATCCTCCTTAATCAAATTAGGTTTTTAAGAAAAATAGAGTGAAAGTTAAATTTAGAATAGAGTGACAGAATCAGAGAGAGATTTAATGAAAATAATTTTTTGAAAATGAAGGTAAATTTAAGGTCGCCCAATTACGAACGTTTGTATAATAGATGGATGGGATGTTATGTAGGGAGTGTAATGTTTAGTTTCGGTACCTCTTAGTCGGACTCGAGATCCTTCGAGGTACCTCTACCTACTCGTTTGTTTGCCTTCTAGGATATTCTCCTAGAAGTCAAGTTGTATGTATTCTCAGGTCAAGAATAACTGTATAATTACTTAGAATAATTATACAGTTTAAACTCTTGAGCCTGAGCGTACGTGCTACTGTCCGTAAGACAGCGTGATTGTGTATCTGTATGTAATATGCGTGTGACGATTTGGAAGGTGTACTGTATAGTAGAGTACAGTGTAGAGATGGATGGTTTTTTTAGATGGAAAATATTGCCAAAAGTACCAACTTGTGCAAGTTCAATTTAGAATTTTGAAGAGCGTGGGTTTGCGTAAATTAATCCCGTTGGGCGCCAAAACTGTAACGTTACAGAGTAAGAGGGAAGAGAGCCTACCTAAGATTGGAGGATTTCATCTAACTAGTAAAGAGAAATGCGGAAAGTTGGAATTTTAACATTTAATATCACTTAAATTAACAAAGAGGATGATAAGGAACTTAAAACTACGAGGGAGGTAAGGGGTGTGGATGGATCTTCAGAGGCTTGCAGAGGGACAGGGGAACGTATTCTTGCGCGCGGAGAGGGGACACAATGGGGCGTAGTTAAACCGTTGACGGGCACGCGGAGAGGAAACGTATTCTTGCGCGTGGAGAGGGGTCACAATGAAGCGTAGTTATACCGTTGATGAGCAGCGTAGCCAGGCCGGAGATGGAGCGTTTCACTAGCTTGGGGTTGACCAGCAGAAGTTGGAGACTCGCAGCACCCGTAGAACTTGGTAGAAGTCTCACACGGCACGGGCTTTCTTGAGTCCCGGGCCTTGCCTAAGGCCCGGAACGGCCACTACTTGTTTTTACTGTAGATCACGAAGACTGACTGAGCCACGTAACACGTTTGACAATCTTTTTATACTCACAGAAAATTTTGAAAAATCGAAAGAAAAACGTAGAAGAAAAATAATACAGCGTTTCAAAATGGGAATTCGTGTATTCGCTCGGCAGCAATACGAAAGAGCGGGATGAACAATAAATTGATAGACAACCTACGCGAGGTGTGAATAGAATTGAGAAAAAGCAAATAAACATAGCTGTCACATGTAAACAAGCAGCTGTCAAAATAAATACAAAATTATAACCTCACTTTTCTACTAAGTATGAAATTTATGTATGAAATTTAACAAAATTGTATGAGAAAGGATGAAACTACAAACCTAATAAGAATCGCCGTAAAGAGACGAATTGATTGCTGCCAAGCAAATGCTTATTTTCAAAGAATTTGAAAAGTTACAGCCAAAAATACTTATTCCCTAAGAAACTTAAACTAATTAAAACTAGCTTAAAACTAAGAATTCAGGAGCGACAGGCAGCACGCTACAATTGCTGCTTTTGGACCCGTCTTTTAAATGTATATGGCAAATCTGGGGATACACTTTGATTTTTGACCAATTAGGTCATTTTTCATTTTTTGCACGTTTTTTTGAATTACTTATACTTATATGATAAGATTCACACATAAATATATGAAGCAATAATAAAATAAAGTCGAGTAATATTAATTAGGCTTCGTTAGGTAGAAAGCAGGATTTAGTATAATATTGTCAATTTTTTTCAGTAAATTACATAATGATTTGGTTGGCTTGTAATAATTATCCAAAATTTTAAACTATGCGAAAAATCCAGACGATAAATAAATGTATTTCTGTATCATGTACTTACTTTCGAATTTACGTTTTCACGAAAACTAGTAAAATTATAAAATAATAAAAATTGTTGAATTACACTGTCGATTATAAAGGTTTGAAGAATATTTAGTTGATTTCTAATATTTTAATGAAATCGATTCGAGAATAGGACCTAATATAATAGCGCTATAGAGTTCAAATTGTTAAATCTATTGCAGATTTCCGCCGGTAGATTATTGTAAGTGGTACACTCTGATGCACCTATGGTTGTTGTGTGCTGGTGTCGGATGTCGCAAACAGCGGAGCACACTTTGAAATCCAACTGCGAAAGTTAATTTGATTTTCTGGAAAAGCTGAGATGTTAAGAAGTGATATAAAGAGAATAATAAATAAATACGCACAACATTCTAGTGATGGGCCGAATGTGGATACCGAATACGAACTTCAGCCGACCAGCACTCGATAAAAAATAAAAATTTGGCCAAACTTCGTCTAAACGTATGATTTAAAAGTTTTTTTTTAAAATCAGTTGTGTTAACTCAATAATTTGGTTTACAATTTGTGTGTTTAATTGTTTATAAAATAGTTTTGATTATTATGTATAAATGAACAATAACATAAATTATTACTATTAAAATAAGGCAATTAGTGTTTGTTGAAAATTTTGAATTTTGCATGCTAATAATTTTGGCTAAACATGTTTAGTGCTTATTATCTGTTATTTACATCTGTTAATACCATGTTTAATTGCAAATAAAGATTATGATTATGATTATAAACTTCAAATGCAACATAACAAAATTGCACCCAGTGATGAAAAATTGACATCATCAGTCTAAACACAGTTCTTCGACTTACAGGTAAAACACCAAAATATGAACAACAACTAAACTGTTTACTTATAAACTTTCAACCATTACCGAAGCGTTAAAATCAGTCTTATCGCATAAGGCACGAACCAGTAAATCCACTGTAGGTAACATTTTGCGGGACAGACGCGTTAAGCTAAAATTCGTCTCCCACGGCGCTTGTTAAAGCTTGTTACTTTCCAAATGCTCATGTGCAAACCCCAACAGTAACAGAATTAATGCCTGCGTATTTTCGGCGATTTAATCCTGAACGTGGTGTTCAACAAAAAGCCCATTACAGACCCTCTTATCTCGTTAACGCTTGCTTCCTTTCGTCTTTGACTAAATGTTATTTGACTGCCATTATAATAGATTCCGGAGTTTTGGAGTTCATCCACTAAATCAGGGGAAATCTGCGAAATATTCACTAAGCTTGAAAAGAAATTGAGTTTAAGACCCTTCTCGTAGGTATTCAGACTCAAACTCACGCGTTGGTGAAATCGCACGCTCGTCGGGTTTTGTAAATGCCTCTTACTTTCGAATTGTAAGAAAAATATAGGCGTTAAAGAAAAACGGAGATTTAATGGTGCTTTTCAGTGTTTCGTCTCTTTTCATCATGTTTGAGTGTAGGAGGTACGCTCAGCTTTTCTTTACTACACTTAAATTCACGCAAATGGGAAAACATTGAATTTCGGACTTGTCTGAATCACCCTTATGCTCAGAGATATTACAATTAGAAGCCGCATGCAAGTTTGAACTATGAGAAGCTTTTATGTAGTTTTTATGGCCTTGATTTTACAAATACGAGTTGTAAAAGGGCGCTGATGAAACAAGATACCAGATTTAAAAACTTCCTGTAATGTAACTGTGGAAACCACATCATATTTCGTGCGATAGTTTCTGCGAGATTCTAACAAAAATTCTAAAAATATTTTTTTGTATTGTAACGTTGTTTTTGTAAATTAGGCTGAATGCTTGAGGATTCATTTGCCGTCTTATAAAGGGAGGAATTTTTGTGTTAAAACAAGTACACATGTGCTCGTAGGTACATACCTACGAGCGATAAAAAAATATTGATGTGCAGTATGTCTAGGGTTCCTTTTCTTTGTTCCAGGAAAAAAACATTTGAACTTCGCGGCATTGAGATAGTTGAGAGACAGACATGAGCCAGTTACAATTTTACTATTTATATTGAGATATATAGAGAGCTATTTCTAGCAAATTGCAGCTAGAATCCTTATAGAATATATTTCATTGTAATAGGACTGCCGAGCAGATGTTAACGCCGCAGCGGCCACTCGGTTCTAATAGAATTAGTGTCAGCCTTTCATACAATTTAGCTGAAAGTGACCGCGGCTGTAAAAGGCTTACTTACTATGACTGTAAAAAAGCTGTAAATGTAATGTTCGCCAGTTAAGTGGCTATGCACTTTGATTGCGATCGGGTTTTCAGCTTTATTGTCTAGCAAAGTTTTCGTAATTTTTTTTTTGTTTTTTTAAAGTATGATTGACCTTTGTCGTATGAGAGGATATACCTTAATACTAAACATATAATGATTTATACCCACGAAAGTTGTGTCTGGCTTCTAGGCGTTCTAAGCCATTCATTCAACTGACATGACATTAGATCGCATGTTGCGTTAGCTATAATGATTTTAACCGATAGTACATAGAGTACATTATTAAATATAGTGGCACTTATTTACTCATGTGCTAGTGGTTCGCCCACCCGTGTAAGACGCAGGGACCCCGGGTTCGAACCCCAGGGGGGGTACAATTTGTACTCGGTTTGGTTGGCCGTATAGTTATTTCAAGTCCGCCTAGCTAGCTACCACCATCTTACCTAAATCTGATGCTATAACAGCAATTTAAAAATAGTTGTGTTCCGATAGTTAGTTAGTTAAGATGGTCAGGTTCTCAGTGATGAGGATACCGGGTGTAGTGCGCTTCCACCTTCGGCCTTATCGTCAGTAAACATCAGGTGAGGTAAAGGCCAAGCACTTACCCGTAGTGCATAAAAAAAGATAGTTGCACTACGAATCTTCTACCAGTGCAATCCTATCAATATCACCCTCAGCTCTAACAGGTCTAACATAATTTGTGTCAGCGCGTTTCCAGCAATTTGCTAGCGAGAGACCTGTTAAAGATCGCTTCCTTATCTGCGAAAGAAATAAGAGCACGTTTATTTTACTCTCAAAATTACTGACTTAGTACAAAAGTGTATTTAACTTTGTGGTGTCGGAATTTGGGTAATTGCAGTGCAGAATAGTATTTATTTCTTCGGATATTGCAGAATACAGTTCTGCGAGGATAGGTGCTGCATAACTAAACTTACAAATCATGTCAAAATTAGAAGATTAAGATTAGTCAAAACGCGATGCATCATCAAAAATGATAAAATTTTACGTATGTGCTAAAGTTTTTATTTCTAACATTCTCATAGAACAGGTAAAATCACAGATAAAAGGTATAATTCTTGTAATATTGAAACACAGAGCTGTATTTATTAAACGAGCCAAGAAAGCGAAGGCAACTTCTATAAGTATTTGTTTTACGCGACTGTAAATAGGTGTCAGATGCACAACCACAACAGCTTACGACCGTAACGCAGTAACGAAGTGACTTTCTTAATTCATGGAAAAACTTATATTTATAAGATAAAGTGAGTTCTGTATGTATGAATCGACTGAATAAAGTCTCATGTCGTTACATAACGTCAACTCGTTAGTTACAAAGAAAAGCTCCATAAATGGACCGGCCGACCGACATGAACATCGCGCGGTCGTAGCACAGCGCACACTACGAAGTTACGTAGCGCTCCATCCGGGCGACTGATGCTACAAGTACTTAGGCAGCCATTACATGCTCATGCAAGCGTCATTCAATTCCATCAGTCATGAATTACGTTTGACTGATGGAAGAACAAATCAACTTCATGCAACCATCAGTCACTACATTAACACGGTAGGTTAATCGTCAGTCACAGCCGTGACTGTAGCACAGCCGTGACACACTCTGTACGTGAGAGTTCGAGCGCCAGCGACCTTGAGCCAGAGCGTGTAAGCGCTAGGGTTGAAACCGAAATGGAATTTAGACTTGTGGTAAAGGAAATTACTTAGTAAGTATGTTAGGAAATATAAACTTGTGCAAGGATATGTTAATGAAAGATAGATTTGATTTCTAATAAGTTTTCTAACCTTAAATAATATTGGGTACATCATACATTACAACTCTTATACTATATTTTCTGTTATTTATAATCAGTTTTTTTTTAATATTTAACATGTTTATGAAAGAAAGGTTTGATTTATAATATTTTTTTTTATTTAAAAAAAATGTTACCTACCTACTTGTGAGTTTACGAGTTTAATCATCTGAAATTTTCAGAGATTTTTTTATAATTAAAGTCAGGTAAAAGGAAGAGTAAAGGCATGACTATTATTTCGTATATTTTAAAATACGGAGAAACTTGTATCAGGATTTTGTTTTTGGTTTTTGCACACAACAATAACGCCCGCCGCCGGGCATGATTATCTTATGTTGCGTCGCGTAGTCAGTCCGTGCGAAACGCGGTACAATACGGATTGCAGTGGGACAAGCGAGCGGCGAGCAATAGTAGAACCCTTGGCCGGGCCATTCGGCGACGGGCGCCTGCACTCCCCGCGCGCCTCCAGACACGCACACATAGCCGCGAGCGATTTTACGAGCATACATGCTCAAGTGTCGTTTCTTTTCGCGTTAGAGTATATATTCTGTGACTGTAGTTAAACTGATAGCAAAACCTACCGTGTAATGGATGCCTTATAACTATTCTGTGGTCACAGAATAGATTAAATAAGTGCTACCGTACAGAAAGGAAACTCTCCGCCCCGCCCCACAATCAATTACCTCACCCCACCGCGCGAGTTCGTGTGCCGAATCGTGTGCTCATTCTATTAGCCCAGACTTCACGCACACAGTTGCGCGTGTGCAAAAACGTCATCTGTGTAGCGTCTGTGTAATAGGTAGTTAAAACGCGGAGCTTGTATGGAGTGCCCGTGATCTGACTACACACAGACTACTAGTGCTCACTACAGGCACAATAATGTGTAATGAAACTGTGCAAAAGGTCATATTTATAATTTAACATTACTGAGTCACATCTTTAGTTTTTTACACATCCGATGTATGCATGCTGTGGATAGAAAAAGACAGCATTTTCCACCAGGACGACACTATTGCTGATGCCAACAATAGTCTCATCAAATTTTCCATAGAATTCGCCAAGACGAGAATAAAAAAGCACTGGAAATTCTGCCTTTATTCCTTTCAGATTACAATGTGGCGGTGCGAACTTACAAAAATCCTGCACTTACGTTATTTTTAACACACTCTCTTATCTTGTTAACATCCTCTCTCTTCAACTTTGCCTAAATTCGGTTAGGAGACTTTTATTGATAAATGGAGGCCGTTTTCAGGCATCAGTCGAAGCCACCGATTTTTCAGAGCGTAGAAATAAGTTTGTATATGTCGCAGGATTTTTAAAAAAACTGGAATATTAAGAACTTACTATACTTAAGATTATTAATATAATTGAAAAATACTAGAAAAAATCGACTCACCCGTAGCAGCTCAGACGGCTGACCGTCTGAGCTGCTACGGGTGATAAAAATAGCATTGTGAATGCTTGTGTGGTGTAATATAAAAATAGCATTGTGAATGCATAAAAATTTAAAAGTTTAAAAATTACTATACTTAAGTAAAATTATTATGAATTTAAAAATTTCGACGTCCTGCAGTGGACTATAATGGCCTATTGTGAAAATAGGCTGAAGAAGAAAAAGTGAAATTATGCAAATATGGATAATGATACTGAAGCTAGACCGTAATATTGTAATATTGATTGTACTGTACTTAAAAGGCGATCAATTCTTAGATTTTAAAATTCCGGTATTGACAATAATACTGCGACGCATATAAGCACTCTATGTAGAACATTTTTGATGCTCTCAATATATTATTCAGTTGGCGATAAGATAAAAGCCACCCTTAATATGTTATTAAAGGCTCAACATTTACTTTTATATGTTTGTGAAAAAAAAATCAGGAGTTTGAGTGTCGACTTATATAAAATCGATTAGAGTCGTGTGATGTTTATGGGTGCTACCATTTTCATTCTCATTGTCATTTCATGTCGACTTAGGAAAATTGTTTTTGTATATCTTCAATACCATTGAAAGTGTCTTTTTTGTTTATTATTACTTATCGGAGTTTCAAACAGCTATTATCTTGTATTAAAAACGACATTAATGATATTCTTATTTGTGGCTAAACCATTAGAGATGGTAATTTTAAAATGAAGTGTTTGATCTTATACCGAATAGATCTAAGATCTTATATCTACAGAAACCATTAAAAATATTATCAAACAAAATCGTTGGATAGAACATAAAGCCAGAATGATTGCCAATTCAAACAAAAAAATCTGTGACAATTGATAATATTAAAGAAACGGCATAGTAACAAACCAGCCAGCAACAAGAAAAGTGAAAAAGATTTTTGGCTTCAAAATAAATATATTATTCTTCGCACATCACACAGAATCGTTCAAGTGAAAAAAGTCCCTTCTCAAAAGAACCTTCGTTTCACTTTATTGCTATCTCGAAATATTTATAACAAAATATATTCCGGTGAAAATTTATTCTAGCCGACAAGATGCAATTACCAAACGCTTAACGAGGGATGAAAATAAAGAAAATTACCGACCCGGGTACAGCAAGGGCATGGACTAAATAGCTAAAGCAGTAATGCAACTACAAACATATAAACGGCCGAATTAGCGCACTCACACAAACGCACGTCTCTATGAAAGCTAAGCAAGTTCCGCTAGCAGCCAGACAGTCACGAGTGCCGTGACGTCTCGTCTCGTGTCGGCAAAGCATGTGTACATAACAGGGTGTTTGGTAATAGCCTTATAAAGCTGAATATGGTGGCTGTTTTTGTTTTTTGTCGTGTGCAATAAAGCTATTATTATTATTATGGGGGATAGGGACAATCAAACTGAACAACTTTTACTATGGGACCAACTCTGAAATCGCAAAAAAAAATCAGCGGTTTCTTACATTTTGATACTTTCGTTATTAATTTTTGTATGAAACAGTTGATTTTTTTTTCGCGATTTCAGAGTTGGTCCCATAGTAAAAGTAGTACAGTTTGGTGGTCCCTATCCACCATAATCGGCTTTATAAGGCTATTACCAAACACCCTGTCTTTTATATAAACTAATATTATAAACTATGTGGTGTCGGTCAGGGGGCCTAGTAGGTACGAGTTTTTTCACATCGTGAGCGATGTATACGCGGTGAACTACACCATTTCCATAAAAAATCTAATGCACTTACGATCTAACGAGAAGTGCAAAACTCAATGTAGGCCCTCAGTACTGATTCACGGTCACGGTCGCTCCGCCCGTGCCGCGTTCTTTGAAGGCCAACCCTAGCGCTCCGACACGGGCGCAACGACAAAAAGGGCCTAGTTGAGATACTGCTTTAGCTTTATGTACTGTGGCAAGGGGCTTCTCTAATTCCAGTAAATTTACTACACTACATGGACTGGGCTTGTTTTCTAAATGGGGTCGCACCATTCACAGTTGTTTGTTGTAAAACAAAATTTAACTTTCAAATAACGCTATATATACGCTAGTACGTTCGGGTCAGTAAATAATACTTTGAAGTGAACCAATTCTACAAATAATTTTGAATAATTTCGATTCTGTTGCGATGCGATTCAAGAAATGTACCGCTAGTCCGCCAATGAATTAGTAAAGTGCGAAATGTTACTTTTGTTGTATTCCGACCGCAATAGCGTTTACGTTGTAAGGTTTTGTAGAATTGTTTTCCTGGTTTAACATTTAAGTAAGGGGTTTGGAGGTGTCTCAGAGTAATTTCAGTGAACTAAGTATAACTCATCAACTTTGTCTAGGGATACAGGTGTTATTTTCATACAAACGAGGTAACTTTGAAGCCTTGGTTTTCTGCCAGGGATGTACCGTGCTGTGATCTGACGACGGCCATCCAGGGAGTGATACCTAGACACACCAGTAGACACACCACTAGACACACCTAGCTAGACAAAGTTGATGTGTGTATAACGTATTTATTTAAATGAATAAAATATTTAAATAACGGTCTCTACGCAATGTTTACATTTTGTCCAATTTCCACGAAAATTGTGCATGCATTGTAAAACTATTTACATAGTCATGTTCTAACAGGCCTATACTTATTGAAGTCAAATAAAAAAAATCGAATGGCTAAGCCACAACAACCTTCGCAGTTTTATTTCTTAAAAAACATGACGCGCCATTTTTATAGGGAAATGGCATACTTTTTCGTTGAGAAGTCACAAGATGTATTGTCAACTGACATGAATAGACTGCGCCTATCCTAAAAGTAGGCGGCGCATGTTTCATTACCTGTCTAGGAAAAAATATTTTACAATGGTTTTGCACGATTGGGTGGTAATTAATATCCTTTCAGTACAAATATGGGATATACAATTTACACAAGGTCACGGGAGGACTAAAGCAAAAGGCAAAAAGGCTGCTCATATTTTTTTGAAATTGTTGTTTTTGTCCAAAATTACTCTTTTTACTTTTTTTTTTCATTGACGATTTGGACACTTTTCTAGTTATATTCTGACTGTACAAAAACGCTTAAAGTAGGTTTAAAAGTGTCAGTTATTTTTTTTTTATTAAAAAGTGTCATTTCGGACAAAGAATTTGTAATTATTCTGTCTGAGACGTCAGTGACTCATTTACTACAGTAAGCTTTATCGACCTACACTGATTAAATAGGTTAATAATTTGTTATGCTGTACGTAGGTATCATAAATATTGCTTGAGATACACCTATCTCTATACTGGTGTTGTATAAGGTATCACAAAATCATGTCGCATCGTCGCCTTTGTCGAATCCCTCTCGGTTGGCGTGCCACAGTATCGGAATCAGTGAGTTGACGCGGAAAATGGGCTTGTTAAACAATATGCTCTAGACGCGTCCCGGAAAACAGGTTGACTGGAAAATTATAGCGGAAATTATCTATTTAATGACAACTTTTCAAATTAACGATCTCGTAACCAACGTAATATAATCGAATAATAAATATAGAACATTAACATTGCTGTACGTCTGTACATTGTGTCTGTTGCAATAAAAAAGTTTGCAGGTTAAAAAGACATTTGCATAATGTTAAAAACTTTTTTTTTATGCCGATGAAAATGCATTTACGCATCCCCATAATATAGTTAAATACTGTATTTGCATTAGTTTTTTTGTAACAGTGCAACAAATAGTGTAACGTCATAACAATAGTTTATCTAAACTATTGTGTACTTATTTAATATCAATAAGGTTGTTTTGATTTCTAAATTAGGTAAGTATAGCATAATGGTCACCCTACGTTTATCTACTACCTTGTAATGTCAGCTAGGTCAAGCTACCATTACAATTCAACAAAATGTTTGCACTTTTCCACGCTTAGCCTTCAATCCATTTAATGTAGGCCGAGACGTCGTTAGACCTTTGGAAGTACGAATATAATGTTTTGTGTGTCAACCCCACAAAAACGGCATTTTCGTTATTATGCCAAATATTTGTGATACATTGCTTTTGTGATACGCACCCATTGTGACTTTCATAACACGACTAATTTAGAAATGCTAACATGTTTGTAACTTTTATATACTTGAAAAGATTATTTGTTATGAGCTTTATAAGCTTTTGATGAGATTTCTGAAGAGGTTTTCCCAAGAAAGGTATTGGACGTTTTAAATGAAGTTGTAATGAATGGATGTGAAAAGGATTGCGGCGGAGATGGATGAGGTTTTTGTACTATGAAGTTGGTATTAAATATAAGATCCGCCTTATAGTGAACGGTCATCGTCCTGTCCGCTGCTGCGTATGCTTTTCACTATGCAGGAGCGTGCGGCCCAAAATAGCAAAGTCGGACACATATTTTTATTTAGGTGTTCTTTTGTTTTAATAAAAATAAAATTTAGGTAAGTACTTTGATTTGTACATTTTTATTATATCTATAGTATTAATTTTAGACTCCTAAATTAGCGGTGTGGGGTATCATATTATGAAGGATTGAGATGAAGCTGTTTCCATTTTCTCAATAAAAAATATTTTTTTAGGCCGCATAGTTTTCGACTTTTGATGAAAAATGTAAAAAATATCGTTCCCCCCTTGTTTTGCATAAAGTTTGCATAAAGAAAAATCTGAAATTATTCTATGTGATAGAAATTTATGTAAAGATTACAGGAAGAACAAAAATGATGTCTCTAAATAGGACACTTTTCAGAAATTATAAACAAAAAATACATTAGTTCCACTATCAGTCAAGAGATGGCGCTGACCTAAAACAGCAATAATCTACATTGCAGTGTATTTATTGGTGGTACGGAACCCCTCGGTGCGCGAATCCGACTTGCTCCAGACCGGTTTTTTTAATAACACCCGACCGGTACATTTCTCGAAGTGACGTGTAAAACATTTTCCTGAAAGAATATTGGCACAATGCATATAAAACTAAAGCAGTATCTCAAGTCCCAACTAAGCCCTTTTTTCGTTAAGGCGCGGTGGTAGTGCAACTAGCGCCACGACTACATTTATTTTTATTACAAGTAAACCAAATCAATATTTAAAAAATGCTCATGTAATAATCTCTGAAATTGTCTCTAATATTTTTTGAATAACTCTTCAACAGTAAGTTTTAAAATCCATAATTGCCAAAAGTGGCCACTTTGAGCTAAAATGGATTTTAAAACTTACAGAAAGAATGTAAACTTTTGAAGAGTTATTCAAAATATATGAGAGACAATTTAAGAAATTATTACATGAGCTTTTTTTAAATATTGACTAGGTTTACGAATAATAAAAATACATGTAGTGGCGGCGCCAGTTTCACTACCTACAGCGCCTTAAGATCGGCGGCGGAGCACTATTCAGTGCGCAATGGCGGCGGCCACTAAAGAAACCCCACGGAATTTCGATGGAACTAAAATATATCTACGATGTTTTTGGTATGGAATAAAGCTTATTTTCCTGTGTCTCAAAACCAAAACTAACACGTCACCCATAGATAGCCACGCTACTCTAGCTCTCGAAGCGACACGTCGTCGTGCGTCTGTGTGACTGTGCTGAGTCGGAGTTGCGTTACTGCTTTAGGTATATTTATTCTACGATATTGGCATCTTTAAAATTTGAGATTTTTGCATTCACAATGCTATTTTTACACAATACTAAATAATATACTAGAAAAAATACGACTCGCACCAGATCAATACTCAGACGGGAATCGAACCCGCGACCTTTGGATATCCGGTCCAATGCTCTGACCGCTGAGCTACCGAGTCACTAGTGACATCGCCGAATTTCTTCTAGTATATCCTACTCTTACGCTGCAAGCCAGCGTTATTTCACCAATGTGAGGAATTACCTCGACATTCAATTGAAATATCTTTCCAGATATTTGGCAATCGATTAAGATAAAATAGCTATATAATTTTTAAAATTTGAGATTTTTGCATTCACAATGCTATTTTTACACAATACTAAATAATATACTAGAAAAAATACGACTCGCACCAGATCAATACTCAGACGGGAATCGAACCCGCGACCTTTGGATATCCGGTCCAATGCAAAAAATAGCATCCGGGTAAAAATAGCATTGTGAATGCAAAAATCTCAAATTTTAAAAATTATATAGCTATTTCATCTTAATCGATTGCCAAATATCTGGAAAGATATTTCAATTGAATGTCGAGGTAATTCCTCACATTGGTGAAATAACGCTGGCTTGCAGCGTAAGAGTAGGATATACTAGAAGAAATTCGGCGATGTCACTAGTGACTCAGTAGCTCAGCGGTCAGAGCATTGGACCGGATATCCAAAGGTCGCGGGTTCGATTCCCGTCTGAGTATTGATCTGGTGCGAGTCGTATTTTTTCTAGTATATTATTTAGTATTGTGTAAAAATAGCATTGTGAATGCAAAAATCTCAAATTTTAAAAATTATATAGCTATTTCATCTTAATCGATTGCCAAATATCTGGAAAGATATTTCAATTGAATGTCGAGGTAATTCCTCACATTGGTGAAATAACGCTGGCTTGCAGCGTAAGAGTAGGATATACTAGAAGAAATTCGGCGATGTCACTAGTGACTCGGTAGCTCAGCGGTCAGAGCATTGGACCGGATATCCAAAGGTCGCGGGTTCGATTCCCGTCTGAGTATTGATCTGGTGCGAGTCGTATTTTTTCTAGTATATTATTTAGTATTGATATTGGCATCGCTGAATAGTTTCCATGTCTACTCAGCAGTACACTTTATGAAAAATGAATTCATTTCACTGAAGGATATTCTGTGACGCCGAGATGAAGTATATTTCATCACTTATCTACGTGTCGACTTAGAAAATACTTACTTTATTAAATTAATATGTGAAGATTTTTATTTGAGCTGAATTCCTTTCAAAGGTGGTAATGAAAAAGAGTGTTTTTCTTCTATTTACTTACTTAATGAGTGTAATGAAAATTAAATAGTTGATTTCAGCAGTAGAGTACAAACTTAATTTAGATTTTTTTATAAGTTTGAGCGCTTAGCTTGGGGCTAAATGAAGAGTTAACTTATTTATTATATTCAACAATAATTGTATATGTGAATGGACTTATTTTGGGAACAAATTATATTTGTTAGGATTTACTTGTCTACTCCAAATAAACTATAAATTCTTGGTTTTTGTATACAAACTTTAAGGTGGAAATCAATTTGTTTTTAGTATAAAGTATGAATATATTTTAGCTTGATGGAGTTGTTATTTCCCATGTTTTTTCTTTAATTAATATAGAATGTATTACCTACACTGTTTCTGGTAATAATAATAAAAAAAAATAACAAAATCTTTATTTCTTCTACAGGTAGACAAGACAAGACAGAAGTCGTTAAAAGGTGAGTAAAGCAAAATTTTGTTTAATACTTTATAAATTTTTATTTAATTACTATCAAAAGCTACTGAAACAGGAAAAAATAAGAAAGACATAATAATTTCCTTTCTTATTAGCTTGTTACCTATTTAACACTTTTTTTATGCACAACGGGATAGTGCTTGGCCCTCACCTGAAGGTGGAAAGCGCACTACACCCGGAATCCTCATTACTGAGGAACTGTCTATCTTACCTCTAACTGCCGAAACACAACATTTTTTAAATTGCGGACTTGAAATAATGGTGATATTTGTATTGTTATTATAATTACGTATGCGTAGTCATTTTAGCATACCTAATAGCGTCCTACTGCTTCGTAGAAGTGAAAATTACATTGTTCAGAGCTTACTGCACCTCCTTTACACGAGCAGTCTGTGGGCTGACTTCACGAAAAGACAATACAGCGCTTTGCGTATCCAGTACAATAACGCGTTCAGGGCGCTGATGGGGCTGCCTCGGTTCTGTAGCGCATCAGGGATGTTCGCGGAGGCTCGTGTAGACTGCTTTTACGCCACCATGCGCAAGCGGTGCGCGTCCCTGATGCGCCAGGTCTGGGCCAGCGCTCACAGCGTCCTGAACATGATCGCGAGCAGGCTCGACTGCAGATACATCAACCATTGCTGTATGGTTCATGTGCATATAAATGTTTAATGTTGTTGCGTCTTTTTGTATTATAAGCTCATTGCTAATATTAGATTTAAGTATCATTGTTACTTAACGTTTTGAGTGAGCCTAAGTAGCTCGAAATAAATGATTTATTATTATGTATTTTCTGATGACAAATTATTACCCGCATAGTCTATTGTTTTCGTTAAACACTCTAAACTGGTCTAAACAAACTAAATAAAAATTGGAAATCAGAAGAGATGATTGTATACAATATTACCACTAGACCACAGAGGCGGTTAAACTTTATAATACAGCCCATAGACATAGAAAAATTTTCGCTGCGCTCAAGAAGACCAACAAAGCGTGGAAAAGAGAAGTTAACATTATACGGACACGGTCTATGAAAAAAAGAGACAAAGGATCAAGTGACAATGTGCCAACATTTTTTACAGTAAGAGCCCCTAGCGTCCCGCCTAGCAATGAGCAATCACAATTTCTTTAAAATATTATAAATCTAATTACCCAGTTCCCAGTGGAACATTTATAGAGGTGAATTACTTTAACCACAATAAGAAACAAGCAGTTTTATCGATAATAGAACCCGTCACTAACCCAAAGAACATTACGACCTTTGTCTAAATATAAAATACATATAACAGCGGATCACGCAAGCCCGCTGGTACTATCAGCCTCAAAAGAAACCCAACAGTTTAGGACCATGTCACGCTAATTATTGCGTCTATATGTGGGCAGCTTACTGAAATGAACAAGCGTTGTTAGTATGATATAGAACTCGTACGAAACTGTTTACTTACTTTAGTGGCTATATAAGTTTCAGTTTATATTAAACATTTATTTATGTAGGTCAGTTTGGCGCGTTTCTCTCTGCAATAATTTTGCGACATAAATTCTAATTAACAGTACCTAAAATTCATTAAAATATATGCACCTATGTGCCTTTATTTTTTATTTAGGGTGTTCCACTGTTTGTTGATACAGTATAATTATAATTTTTCTGTTTACCCGACTGCAAGAGGGTTATGTTTTTCGCGCGTATCTTGTTAGTATGTTTGTTTGTTTGTAAGTGTGTTTGTTTGTATGTAATATTCTTTATTACCTCGTAAATCTTTCAAACGGCTAAACGGATTTCTATGATTAAGATATCGTTAGATTTGTCTTGTTAGCCCAAGGAAGGTGGCGTTATAAAAAAACCAACATGGCGGCTGTACGGTGTTATTGTACCTAGTGAAAAAAAATTTTTTTTTAGAATACTGCATTATGGGTGTCAAATAAAAGGGCTTATTATAAGGATTTCAAAAAGGTATATCATGACCATAATATATAATAACTAAAAAGAGATAAATAAAAATAAATTAAAAAAATTAAAAAACCCGCCTGCATAAAAAGACAAGTCAACTGAAAAGATGGAAACAAGATTAAATATTAAAGGCAACATGTCATAATAACATGCAGTCGGAAGCATAAAATTCAAATCATTTATAATGTCATTTTTTTATGCATGCCTCCGAGCTCCGACTGCATGTTATTAATAAACTGAAAACTTTTTTTGCATACCCATCAAAACTTTCTTGAAATATTTTCATGCACGAGAAAAGTTACAATTAAGACTATAATGTGAATTTATTTGATTATTGACATATAAATAATCAAAGGTAAAATTATATTAGATTGAACGCTTCATTGCTTTTTCTTCAGGTTGAAATGAAAAGTTTCTTAGCTTCAGTGAATACCAGAGAATTCTTTGAAAAAGTTACATACTTTACAGTAAAATATACTTAGTTTATTTTTGTATCTGGATAAGCAAGTAGCTAATATTTTAAAGAACGTCTTGTTTTTCAAGCAGTAGGTGGTTAAATGCATATTCAGTCCTTAATAATAATTCAAAGACCAATAATTTTAAGCATAAAAATCTAAACTTCATCAAAGCTGGAAGCGACATCGCAACCCGGCTGATTATTCAGCTTTTTCCGAACTAAGAAGTAGACAGAAAGAATTACAGGATGTCTGTCATCGAAACTTTACTGCATATGCACAGAAGAACATAAAAAAATCACCTAAATATTTCTGGACATATGTGAAATCCAAACGCAAACAATCAACTAATTACCCTAACTGCATGGCCTACAACGGATGTCAATTAAGTAATGAGGATGAAATTCTACTTGCCTTCAATGAGTTCTTCTGCAAAAATTTTTCTGCTCCAGCATCAGCGTACGTGGCTCGAACGTCGAGCCCTAACGTTCAAGATGACGTATTGTCTGATATCCAGGTTTCGGCCGAGAAAGTCCTCAGACTTTTAAAAGATCTTGACGTCGATAAGGGAGCGGGAAGTGATGCCATCCCCCCGATTTTCTTTGTTAAATGCGCGAAAACTCTGTCAACTCCTATTTCCCTCATCTTCAATAGGCTCCTTAGTGAAGGATATTTTTCAAACATATGGAAAACTGCTCACATTGTGCCTATACATAAAAAGGGAACCAAAACTGCCATTGAGAACTACCGACCGATTTCAATTCTTAACGTCCTGAGTAAACTTATGGAAAAAGTGGCCTATTTATTTCTATATCCTTATCTATATCGTTTTATACCACCTCAACAGCACGGTTTTGTAAGGGGTCGTTCAACGAATACCAATCTTGCAACTTTTTCAAATGACGTATTTCTTGGTATGGATGGAGGAGGTCAGGTCGATGCTGTCTATACTGACTTTGAAAAAGCCTTTGACCGCGTCGATCACTACATTCTTATTCGAAAGCTCCAGGAGCTCGGCGTTTGTGGAAATCTTCTAAGATGGCTTGAATCATACCTGCGAAATCGCAGTCAGGCAGTGGTTATCGGTGGTAAATGCTCTAATTTCATTAAAATCACGTCAGGTGTACCACAAGGTTCAATTCTTGGTCCTTTGCTATATGCTGTATTTTTGTATGATATTGGTCAATGTATTCATCATGCTAGGTTCTTAATGTACGCAGACGATACCAAAATCTACATGAAAATTGAGCGGGAGCAAGATTGTCTTAGACTACAACAAGACCTTACCCGTCTACAGCAATATTACATAGATAATCGTATTAGTATTAATGCAGAGAAGTGCCTCTTTATTACTTTCACCCGAAAAAGAAACAAAATTATTTTTTCTTATCACATAAACGATGTTAAAATTAAGTCGACTAACCTGGTTAAGGACCTTGGGATACTGATAGACTCTAAATTATCTTTCTCTGATCACGTGACGCATACAGTAAACAAGGCTTACAGAAATCTGGGTTTCGTACTTCGCATAGCAGGACCTTTCTCCGACCTTAATTGTCTTAAACTTCTTTATTTTGCATACATTCGCAGTGTGCTTGAATACTGCAGCAATGTATGGAACCCACTTTATCTTGTCTACAAACAGGACATAGAAAAAATTCAAGCAAAATTTATAAAATTATTAGATTACCGTAGGAACCGTAAAGATAAATGTTATGAGGATTCCTGCTCATACCATGGCCTAATGACCTTAGAAAATAGAAGATCACTCCTAGATTTACTCTTTCTGTACAATGTCGTTAATGGAGGTATAGATAGCACCGAGCTGACCAATCTGTTTCTCCGACTTCGTGCGCCTGGCTATCGAACCCGGAATACAAGCATGTTTAGTGTACCCTCTTCTAAAACGAGCTATGCACATAATTCTATTGTCAATAGGACTCTTCGAACCTACAATAAACACAGTGATTTTGTGGATGTTTTCAATGGTAGTAAGCAAACTTTCCGCTGTGGTATAATTAAAGAGATGGAGAATAATAGCAAAAACCAAAAGTAGCTCCCCCCCCTCCACACCCACACACCCACATACACATACACACACATCACACACACTCACATATATATATATATTATAATTAGATTTTTCACTGCTTATGACCATAATTACGTACTTTTAATTTTAATTTTCTCTTAGATTTATAACTTTTCTCTTTTTGCACGGGTGTTCTGCCTATTTCTCATGTTTTTTTTATGTTCAATAAATAAAATGTAAATCCGTTATTGGCATTAAGCAAAATTTGTAAGATAATCACTACTGTTTAATTTTTAAGTGCTGTGGATTTTGGGATAATAAATAAAATAAAATAAAAATAATTAACTTCTATAATGAGATAATATTCATGAAACAACCTTAATAAAATCAGAGGTCAAAGATAAAAAACAAAATCAATATTAGAGCACAGTAAAAAGTTAATTTAATTACGTTTAATCAAGCGAAACATCTAAGAATCTCGGAATTGAGTGCGTTGCAAAAAATAAGAGGGGAAAGGTCCCAACCCTTTAACTCTATAAGGTATAAAATGGAATAAAATTATAATTAAAATGTAAATTCAACAAGATTTTTGCTCCCGGTTCTAAATGGTCCGATAGTAAGCAATGCTCGCAGCTCGGCTCATTTCAATTTGCTACGTTCGTCTTCTATAATTTGACTGGCAGACTTAGCATGATGGAATTATAAGATACCGTGTTACCACTACTGGAAGCGGCTTCAAGAATTTTATTTTTGGGTCTCTTTTCTTAGATAATTTTTTTGTTTTGGAAGAAAAGACGAAACGATCGGTATGTTTATCTCTGTCGCATCAGCTCTCAGCTTCACATAGTTTGCATTATTATTTAATTTGGTAAGTTTCTGATGAAAATAGAAATAGATTTTAAAAGCAAAATATTTATTTTAATATTATAATGTCTCCATTGACTTTCATTAAAATAAATTTACTTACAACATTTCATTACAAGCCTAATAATTGAACAAAAAAACCATTTAACATTATAATTGACTTTAATATTCGCGTACCAAGCATTAAATAACACATTGGGACTCATATTCATATAAATGTAGCACATTAAAATTTTCGGATCGTGGTAATTCCTTGTAATATTGGATTTCATATTGCTATAAATTACTTGCTATAATCACTTGCTTAATTTTTTAGATAGATTTCATATTTCTATAAATTACTTGCTATAATTACTTGCTAAAAATTTAATGAAAAGATTGATGGATGTTAATGAAGCGAAAGAAGTGTGCAAGGATCGTAGCAGGTGGCGATCCATAGTCTCTGCCTACCCCCATGGGAAACAGGCGTGAGTGTATGTATGTATGTTTGTATGTATAAATTACAAACGCGTTCACTATTGGATTATAATTGAGACAGATGTGACGAAATTAATTAATTATTATTCACCGATGATTGGTAATGCAAGGGTTACACTACACGGTGCCAGCTGGCTTTACAGTAGACAGTTACTTGCTATTTGCTCGCATGACTGTAGCAGCTCCACTCGCCAAGCCTGTCACACATTAGCGTATGAGCCACTACGTGGTGAAAGGCGAGGGCAAAAACAAAGAATACTACAGTAACTTGACTAGCTAAGCGCGCACGCTAACTCTCACCGCATAATTTCTGTATAATGGATTGAGCTCGAATGTACCAATAATGTGTTATGAGAAATTCATTAGTTAATGTAATCTTATTCGTTGAAAAACATCATTATCTTATTTTACCTTTTTATGAATACGAAAGTTGTTTGAAAGGCAAAGTTATAAAGGTCGCGTGTAAGAAAGTCATAAAAAGATAATTATGTAGGTATTTATTGAAATAATTTTATAAAAAATATGTGCTCCGTTAAAATTCTTTCGATAATCTATGAGAATGGTACATTAAATAAACAAAGATACAAAGATAACCATTATGATTTATCATATACCTTTTTATAAACACCTACTAGGTGTACTTACCTCAGATAATATATTACGATATCAGAATACTATACTAGTCTAGTGTTATAATATTCATTGTAATTGTATCAAGACTAAGAGGAAAAGTTGTATGGTCTACACGACAACTTTGCACCAATACTTACTACATTTGTAATAAAGTAAGTGTTTAGAGAACTTACTTTTTATCGCTTAAACTATATTTTCTAGTCTGTCGTTTAGTTTAATTGAGTTTTATTGCTAAAAGTGGCCACTTTTAGCAATAAACTAAACGACAACTAAACGGCAGGATATAAAATATTGTTTAAACAATAAAAAGTACAACAAATCTTATTCGGAGTACACTAGAAGAACACAATTCACAATTTCGTCTTTATTTAAGCACTACTATTTTTTTTCCATTGGCGGCGCTAGTGTAGCGCAGTAATCCTCTTAAAATCAGTAAAAAGGGCAAAACGATTTTCTCAACTTTTAAAAAATATCTGGTTTATCCAGCAATAAACTTTAAATATCAGTGTAAAGAGTCGGTTGCCGCGATAAAATTCTTTATGCAGCAACCGGAGCGGAATTGTCTGAGAATTCAGTTTCATTTCGTTAAAGAAATTATTCAATTAAGCTACGGAGTATTCGTTTGGCACGTCGGCTAAGGTCGCACTTTACTCAATTTACATTCAGCTTGTTACATACTTTGCACTTTGTCATCGTGGTTTGTTTGTTAACTAGAGTTTTTTAAGTTGGTACAACCAATGTTAATGTTTTCTATTTAATCAAATATTTTAGTTATCTATTATTTTAGCGCTTTTAATTTTACACAGTGTAGGATTGCTCCTGAAAATGATGGCAAATTACTAGAATTCAGGGAAAAATTCTAGACTGAACACATTTATCAAGTTTGGTGAAAAAAAACAACAAATAAGCGGATAATAATTATTGTGGATTAAAGCATCCGAATTTGTGTCTTATTTCAAAGAAAAGTGCAGCTATAAATATAAGCAGTTGACAAGTTTTTTCTCATTCATGTTTTGTTTTGGTCTGAACCATTAATTTACATATATAATTATTATGTCAATGGTCCGAACTTATATTTTATGATATCTCTAATCATTGCTGAGGCTGTGAATAAATAATGTTATATCATATAATCTAATCCATTATTATTAATCTTCGATCAAGAATACCCTAGATATGGGCACTTGTTTTGCACAAAGTAAGTGATAAAAGATGTGTTTTTGTAAAAAAATAAGCTTATTTTGTATAAAATTAGTGATATAAAATGCGAGTTTGTACAAAATAAGAGGTGATTATTTACAAAATAAGCGCCAAGTTTATAAGTGGGACGCTATTTGAGGTGCCATTTTTGCGTACTGTTTTAGTTCGTGAAGCGTTATCTAGGATATTCTTGATCGAAGTTATTAATATAACTTTTTCAAACATTATATTAAACAAACCCTCTAACGACCGACGCAGAAATTTCAAAGAAAATAAATTCAAATGAATAGAATAGTAGAATAAAGGTACTATCAGATACAACAAACTGCTTTCTAGTAAACAATCATTATTATTGGTGAAATACAAATAACAAACATCAGCAGATAAATGTATTGTATCTGTTTATTAACCCTACATCTGATACCGCGACATATTAGAGTAGTAATATCTTAGTTTATGATATCCAGCGAGTTGCAAACCGTAGCTTTACTATCACTCGTATATCACTATAGACATAACCTTTTATGATCATTTCCTTGTCATATAACTCAGTCGGGTAAACTGGTGTTACCCGGTAATAACTGAGGGACAAAGGAAGATCACAAGATAGATTATGCAGGGTTAGCCCGTTTCCTAGGTGGAATCACAACATAAAAGCGCTGCTTCTAATTTCGGTCATGACTATTGGTGAGGTTAACTGTGACCGTAGAATAAGGGAATTAATTCTTTAGCACACAAAAAAATATTTTCTTCACAAAATTAGTAAAATCTTACCAAATACTAAACCGCCCAAGAAGATTTGGTGAGCATTTATAATTCTGGGTTAGGTTAGGTTAGAATGGTGATCATTTAAACATAAGCCTTAGAATAATAATAACGGCACTCTTTTACCATAGAAACCTAATACGAATACCTATGCAAAATTGAAGGAGCTAAAGAAATGCAGATTTGGCACCAATTTAGGGCGTTGCCAAAGTGACAAATGTCATCGCTTTCCGGAGACGAATATTTTTTTGCTCCACTTTTGACATCGCAATTTGTATCTTTCATTCTAAGATCACGAGATATTACGCAGGGCTACCTCATTTCTTAAGTAATTACAACATAAAAGTAATTTAATAGTAATAAAACACTTTATCGCACACAATATCTGTTAATTACTGTAATTAATACCAAAAATTTCAGTCAAATGAAAATTCAATTAAAAAACGGTTATATTATAATTTATAATGTATATTTAATTATGCATTACCTACGCATAAATTAGAAAACTTACTTCAATAATGCTTCGATACAAGTTTAAATTATTATTCAACTAACATATGTTTTTTCATAAGTAACTATTCCTGCTAATGCCCAGCATTTAGCATAACTTTAAACTTTTATTTATTCATCAGTTTAGATAAATTACAAAAACCATAATTCTTACTAAAAATTTGTCCTTTAAATTATAAATATTAATCCACTGTAGCAATCTGATTGGCGGTTTGTTTAAAAAATGTCCCAGTTGTAACCATGAACTGACTCTGCGTGAGTGAACTGTATCACAATGAACGAAGCGCACCACTAGTACAATAAAAAAGGCGACATAATTTACAATGTGACATTAGAATTTGTCAGTTTACTCCAGTGAATTAATAATTATATAGTGTTTGTCCAAAAAACAAAACACTATTGTAAACTTAATTTCTTTTCATACAATTTAAACGTATTATTTTATTAATATGAAGGAGGAAGGGCAAATTTTGCCATAAATAAAGGCGTGTCTTCACTGAGTCGCTTTCCCTTACATCTTTAACCTTTTAACTCAACTTGCTTCAAATGCAAACCATACAAGGCGTTTTTTTAAGATAGGGCATATCTATTCTGTGATAGGGCATGCGCTATTGCATGGCATGCCTCTGATGAATGTGCAAGAGGAAAGGGAAGTCGACTGGTTGAAGACGAGATGAGATGACTTTCGTACAACTTTTAGTTAAATTCCTCAGTGATTAGGATTCCGGGTGTAGTGCGCTTCCACCTTCGGCCTTATCGTCACTTAACATCAGGTGAGGTGAAGGCCAAGCACTATCCCGTTGTGCATAAAAAAATCAGCTGTTAGTCGTCCTTAGTACTAAAAGTTAAAGTAAGTGATGTTGTTTAAGTCATATTTTGATTATAACATGAAAGCTTTTAAGCTTACGTTGTTTCAGAATGGGAAGTACATTTAGGGGAGCTTTTAAAACACTGACTATAAAAATGAGGTTTTATTATTTCATGCTTTCACTTACAAGTCACCTATGTTTATGTTTTAGTCAATTCATAGTGAGGAGCTCGGTGGCGCAGTGGTTTAGCGTCTGGCCCAGCGATTGCGGAAGTTAAGCAACGTTCGCAAGGATCGGTCATGGGATGGGTGACCAAAAATTTATTATCTCGAGCTCCTCCGTGCTTCGGAAGGTACGTTAAGCCGTTGGTCCCGGCTGCATTTGCAGTCGTTAACACCCACCAATCCGCATTGGGCCCGCGTGGTGGGTTATGGCCTGTCCTCCTTACCACCCATAAGGAAGGCCTGTGCCCCAGCAGTGGGGACATCAAAAATGGCTGATGGACAATTCATAGTGAAGTGAAAGCAAAAGTGAACTCAAGATAAAGTTGTGATTAGGCAAAATGTTCCAAGAGTATTATTTGTTTGTTAATTGTAACAGTTAAGTTTATGTTTTTAATGGCGATAAGTTTGGTCGCCAGTTTCATAAATTAATGTTCTATTGTCTTGTACTTTTTTTGGACTACATACCAACAATATCATAAAATTTTAAAATACCCTTCTGTAAATAAATACATTAATTTACAACAAAAATTGTTTAAAAAACAAAAAAACCGACTTCAAAAAACCTGCCTCTAAAAAAAGTAAGAAATAATATACAAATCATTAGATACGCATTATCATTGTTATAATACAACACGTCTATTAAAGTCGGGTGGGGCTGGAGTACATCTTCCTTTTTTTATTCTAAAAGCCCCACCCGACTTCAATTGACGTGTTTTATTATAACAATGATAATGCGTATCTAATGATTTGTATATTATTTCTTACTTTTTTTAGAGGCAGGTTTTTTGAAGTCGGTTTTTTTGTTTTTTAAACAATTTTTTTAATTTTTTATTTTTAGTGTAAGTACCTTCTGTATTAGGTAGTGTAGGTTTTTTAGAGGTATTAAATTTTAAAGCTTATTTAGCGACGATATTATCTAAGTTACAATAGTCTTATGTCAATAGCTCATCACCTTTTACAAAATACTGGTTTTCCCGACGCAGGGGCGTTAGTTCTTGAGGAGTTCTCCTGGTACTTCACTATCAGCTCCACTTCACCATATGCATTATGACGAACAACATAAATAGCCTAGCAACCGTATTAAAGTAATCGTATCGCACCAGTGAGATACTTAGTTTAGTACCTATTGAATAGTTCCGGTGATCATCTATGGTCTTCATCATCAGTTCCACTTCACCAAAATGGTACTTTTCGAAAGCAAATGCACGAGTTACTTAAGAAAATACCAAAATCGCTATAGGTGTGCCTATAATATTTGAAGAGTTCCTTTGATTTCTCTAGGATCCCATCATCAGATCGTGATCTTATGACAATGGGACCAATCTGTAACTATATGCTTTCAAACAAAAAAAATATTTTTAAAATCGGTTTGAGATTGACAAAGTTATGTTAAAACATACATAAAAAAAAACCGTCGACTTGAGAACCTCCTCCTTTTTTTGAAGTCGGTTAAAAAAAATAACAGCTATATCCGTCAAAACTTTTGTTAAAATATTTGGCATATAGTTGCTCTTTCAACGAGCTTAATCAATGCATATATTTTAATGAAGAGGAGTGAGCTTTCAATATATTAAGCAAGTAGCGATTTGTTCACTGGGTTTTGGACGGTCAACAATTTTGATTCAATAATTCCGTTGATGAGCAAACAAAAATAAACCCCAATTATCTTAATCATTTTACAGTTTTTATTCATTGAAATAAAATACAATTATGAATGCATGCGCTTCGTATCTTGTACAGAAATTGGAATTTCAAGTTTTTTGCAATTCCCTAGGCTTTTCGGCACTTTTTAGGGGTCGTGGTCAAGGAATTACTTACCAATTTGTGTGTGATTAAAATTCCATAGATATATTTTTATGATTGCGGTGTTTCTGGTTAAGCCACTTTCACAGTGTCGGTAATGGGATGGGTGACAAAAAATTAAGTGTTTTGAGCTTTTTCGCGTTTTGATCCCAATTGTATTAAGTAAACTCCTAGGTACTAATTGCATTGAGCTTGCGTGGTGGGTCATAGCACATCCTCATTGGGGACATTCAAAATGGCTGTTAACGATGATGGAAAACAGCGTCGAAATCCGTTAAAGTTTATATTGTTAATAATAGTACTCAATGAAATCTAAGAAGTCATCTAAATTTTCTAAAACTGACTTAGTTTGAGAGTTCTCAGTTGAATTGCATTACTGTAACTTGAGTGTAATGTTTTGTCTGAAGTGCCGAGAAGACTGTTTGTATCCATTGTGATGCAAACTCCACATTGCGAACAGCAAACTATGGCAGAAACTTCTAAAAGGCGAATAAACTTCTTTGCCATTCTAAGTTTTTTCTGTTTTTCGTGTTGTAAAATGCACAATGTAAACGAATATTTACTGGATTTTGTTTTAAATTTAACGACACCCTGGATACATAGAAAATTAAGATTAACATTTAGGCAGAATAAATAGGTTGTCTTGATAAGAGAAGCTAGTCTCGAAGCATAGCCCTGGATATATAGTTAGAAAATTATGACAAATATTTAGGCAGAATAAGTAGTTGTCTTTATAAGAGAAGCTAGTCTGGAAGCATAACCCTAGATATATACAAAATGATGACAAACATTTAGGCAGAATAAGTAGTTGTCTTTATAAGAGAAGCTAGTCTGGAAACACTAACCAGCTTTCGATAAAAGGACGAAAATTAATCTTGACAAGTCGAAATATCCCAAGGGTTATCTTATGACCTTTTTGAAATCCAGCCAGTTTTCCAGGCTACAAAAATATAAGATTCTGTCGAAGAGCAATACTTTGGAAATTTTCACAAACGTAATTATACTTATAGTAATGTGCTAATGATATTTATAATAAAAACGAATTCTTCTCATTCAACACGACAGAACAATTTCAAAAATTCTAAAAGATTTTAAAATTTTAATGTCATCGATAATGAAAACTATCGGGAATACTGCTCATGTCAGTGAAACAGAAGTTTTTATGAGTTTGCTAAACTCGTACGAGGCCTACTTTTCATTTAAGTATAAGGCTTTTTGACTAGATTTTTGACTACAAAATCAATGGAGTTGCATTTATAAAAATATTTCTATCGTTTTATGTATTCTGGAAGCTCGATAAGAGAACAAGAAAAAGTTGTTTCTCCAAACTGATTAGCATAAAGTTAGCGATTCAGAACGAGTACAATAAGGCTTACAGACTTACACAAGGCAACTTTATAGTTTACTAAAATATTTGTACTCGGTGCCTTTATAACCAAACAATTGTGTCCATAAAAACTTGGGGCAGCAAATTGTTTCCTTTGTAGAGTTATGTGAATGTTATATCATAGGAACTATAGTTTAATTTTCTTGCACAGAAAAACTTTGTTGGTGAAAAATATGATGAAAACAAAAGAACGTCGTCATCTTTATTGCATTCTGTATTAAACTGCCAGCTATATGCTCACCACAAAACGTAAAAAGTGTCGCTCACTACAGAATTTGACCTAAACTTCCTTTCTGAATTTCAAGCATGTAAGTCACAATAAGCACACTAAAAGGAGAAGATAAACAAAAAGTACTAACATCTGAAAACAATTAAAAGGAAAATAATGCTTGATATAGATTCCATGAAACGTCTTGGTTTTGCTTTCAGTATTAACAGTTGGAACTTTCAAGTATTGCTTAGAAAAGCTCTGCTTGAAAGTAAGAAAACATTGCAAATTTCATTTGAGATCATTGCTCGTTCCTTTTCAAGTAATGCAACTAAGTATTTTGAAACGAAACGCTGAGATACAAAGCGTGTATGCTTTCATTGCCAGCGAATATTGTTTCGGTTTTTGAATAAAATTGTTTATTTGCTTTTTTAGGAAACGAAAAGGAATGTGAGAAATTGAGAAACTATGTAAACTTGCTTATTATAAGTCTTGTTAATATTCCAAACAAATATCCCCCTCCTTTAATATGGAGATACTTGTTAACACCTACAACCTTCCTTTATCGAAATAAATAATTCGAAAAAATATTTTAAACATAGCAAACTTTCTATAATAGCCGTTTGAACGCAAACTTGAATCCAATCAACTTTAGATCACTGTCGTATCGAAAGCTTAAGACAACACTTGCCGGTTTGATCATAATTATTTAACTTACCTTTTATTTCATTAGTCAAAAAATCTCAGTTATTATTGATTGCTAAAATAACATTATACATCTGACATAAAAATATATATGTCCATCAGCCATTTTTGATGTCCCCACTGCTGGGGCACAGGCCTTCCTTATGGGTGGTAAGGAGGATGGGCCATAACCCACCACGCGGGTCCAATGCGGATTGGTGGGTATTAACTACTGCAAATGCAGCCGGGACCAACGGCTTAACGTGCCTTGCTTGCGTGCACAGAGGAGCTCGAGACAATAAATTTTTGGTCACCCATCCCATGACCGACCCTTGCAAACGTTGCTTAACTTCCGCAATCGCTGGGCCAGGCGCTAAACCACTGCGCCGCCGAGCTCCTCAAAATATATATATACCTATTTCAAAAGTAAAATTCGGCTTGTTACTTCCTTCCTTTTCTAATACGGGGTTATTACCCTAACAGTTATCGCTATGCATTCCCCGTTTCCGATACGAACACAAGAAAAAGTTTCTATACCAGGATTTACATAAAGTTGGCCGATAGAAGCGAATCTAGAACGTGAATTTTAGGGAAAATAATAGAGACAAGTGTGTTTTTAGATTACAGAAAAAAAATTAGAACTTGTGAGATTGAAAACGTATTTTGGTATTTTTTACAACAAGTTAACTTTAAAATACTGTTACATTGAAAACGACGTTTTTCTATGTAGTGATTTTCAGATTGCCTTCTAATATATGGATTAGAACTAACGTTTAAAGCTTTTTAATAGGATAACGAAACTCTGCAACCAATAGTCATGTTATAGAAAAAAAAAACACCAAACAGAGTATTATTGTACACTATCAAATTCAAACCAAAGAAAAACAGCTATTTCGCTTGAACCTAGTTGCAAACGGCTCGTAAGATTTTCCAGACATTTTAGGCCACGATGCAGTCTGCAGTTTGCGGCAAATATTCTCGGTATTCCTTTATTGTAAATTGTGGTAGTTGTATACAATGTAGTTTTATCTGAACATTCTTTGAAGATTTTATTAGATTTAATTAGTGATGGATAGAGGAAAATGTTTGCTTTCAACCGATTACAATTTTTTTATTCATTTATTCGCAAAAAGGGATATCACTGGAAGTTTAAGTGTATCGTCATTTTTTTCAATGTATCCTACTACTATTCAATGTGAAAGTTTGTCTGTTTAGATGTTTGCGTCAATAAAATCACTACATATGTTCCTCAACAAAAGAAAAACGAAGTTGCAAAGGATATATCCTAACAACGACGGAAGTTATCCCATAACAGTTAAAACGTTTCCGGTACATATCTCGCGTCCGAACCGAACACGTAGAATAGATCCGCTACATTGGGGATTTGCATGAAGTTTTCGGATCTTGACTCACACAGTTTAGGTTTGTTATACACTGGTAACATCAGCTTTTGAAAATACTTTGCTTGCTTTGAAAAGAATTTGCTTGCTTTGGAAAAATAAAAGAAGTAAAACCATGTAAAACGCCTATTGTGTAAATCGGTTGAGTGTGTTTTCAATAATATTTTGGTATGAGGTTATATGTGTCCATCAGCCATTTTTGATGTCCCCACTGCTGGGGCACAGGCCTTCCTTATGGGTTGGTAAGGAGGATGGGCCATAACCCACCACGCGGGCCCAATGCGGATTGATGGGTGTTAACGACTGCAAGTGCAGCAGGACCAACGGCTTAACGTGCCTTCCGAAGCACGGAGGAGCTCGAGATAATAAATTTTTGGGTCACCCATCCCATGACCGACCCTTGCGAACGTTGCTTAACTTCCGTAATCACTGGGCCAGGCGCTAAACTACTGCGCCACCGAGCTCCTTATAGGGAGCCGAGCTCCTATTAGGGTTATATTAGTATATTATGAGACAAGTTAGCTTAGGTTGCTTATTGCACACAAGGCTGTGGGTTGCAGCCCGAGCCGCAGGCGAGGGCGTAACTCAGCCGAGTGTGCAATAAGCAAGAACTCACGAGTTTCATACGACGTTTTTCAACACATTTGCGAGGAAAAAACAAAGTAATTTATCACACAGCAACAAATATGGCAAAAACAAAATATGATAATTATGGGAAAAGGCGCGCATGTTTTTTTTTGTTTTTTTTTCACACGCCCAAAGCAAGAATATTTTGCGAACAAAGGGGTAATGAGCATACAGCCTACTACTAATACTTCAAAATTATAATTTTAAGTGACAAAATGCAAATATTTTAATATTTTTTAACAAAATATTGTGAATTATGAATAATTTGATAATAATATATATATTTATTTTAATATCGATATTATCAATCATACTTATTTAGACCCCCAGCTCTGTCAAATTACTCGCATATTAATTAATTACAATTCAGAAAACTGTCTGCAGCAACATAGCATTTATCTGTGAATAGTTTTGCTCGGTACTAAATTATCTTGGTAATTAGTAGTTTTAACTTCGTACCCGTTAACTTTTCCAACGGTGTTGCTAACAATCCAAGCTAAAAACTTAAATACGCTAAAGTCCCCTGTGTATTCAATTTCTCAAATGATTATCTCTTTCACTAACTTCGAAAGGAACTGTGTTCATTTAATTTTATCTTTTCATTTACACTGATTACTCTAAGGTGTCTTTACTTACTCTAACTTTAAATGTTTATTTTAGAATTTGGGAATTTTTTTCATATAAAAATTGATTTGAAAATATGGTGAATTTGATGTAATGCGTTTTGGGTTTTGGTTTTTACAAATTAGGTTACAGAAACTATTAGATGACAAATAATTGAAGCCATCGTTCGCAGTGTTTTGGGCGGGCTTGACAAATATATGTGTATTGTTTTATAAGATTTTAATGGCTATATATATTGTAAGGATAGAGATTTCATGATTTGTTTCTTTTTCAGACTACAAACGATGCACACGTATAAACATTGCATAACTTTACAGAGTAAGGCTTACCGCTGACGGGCGCTATTTTGTAGCTGCGATAAGCGCGGCGTTAATCGCGGCGATATCGCTGCGATAAACGCGGCGATAATCGCGGCGACAATCACGGCGCTTTTTATTAGTCGCTGACGTAGGTTAACCCTAAAAGGCACCCGGTAATAATATTATAGAACAATCACTTTTATTATTGCTAAGCTCTATAAAATAAAGTTTATGATTTATTTATGTCAGTAATTATATACTTTTCACAAATGAAGCAAACAATGTATACGATTCAAATGTCTTCAGTACCCTTAGCACGAACAGCTATCGAGAAAAAAACGCACGTAAAATTTCATTTCGCTTATCGGCGATAGATGGCGTTGTACAAATTTCCAATACAAAATTTATCTATCGAATGATTATTTTTTTGATAGCTGTTCGTGCTAAGGGTACAGATCCTTTTATCGTCAAAATAGTGTGAAGAACAAAAATTCTGCATTTACTTTATATGCGCAAATTCAAGAATTAATAAAAATTTGTTCGATACCTACTGGAAGGTTTTGACCCCAAAAAAATATTGCGAGTCGCTCGAAGTGTTTGTTTTGCAGACATAAGCTAGTTTTTGTATTACATCATTTTATGACATATTAAAAAATAATATTTTTATCCATGTTCCACAAACGGTATTTTTTATGTGTTTTAACTGTTACTGTGTATGTTACTATGATGAGATTTTGATGACATGTTATAGTGTGTTTTATATTCGCAATATACTCACAAAGTCAAAGGGCTTTGATATACCACATGGTATGAAAAAAATCTTTGTAAGTACTGAAAACTTTATGACATCACAGTTTCTACCCCCGCCATTTTCACGCTTTTCATCTTATATATTTGTGATCGGGGCATCGTATTGAATGCATCGATACCACATTTTCGTATTTTCGTGATGACTTGTGCGAAAAATAACCTCAAACCCTATAATTACCGATCGGCTAACAGTACAATAGAATATTTTATTCATGTTTTTCGAACGTTATAGTTATTGAATAATTATAATTAAATACCTCGATAAACACGTAGTTATAATAACAACAAACGATCAAAATCATAACACGAAACAAAGAAAATTCTATCACAGAAATATTTAACAGAATGATACATGTGTCAAGCCACAGCATAAAAAAGTTTATTAAAAGTCCCTATATTTTGTTTAAAAAAATTTATAATGTAGCGTCCGTTTAAAAGTACGTTAGCCTCAAATGGGTTAAATAGTATGGGTGGTGTGGACCTCACGGAAAATATTGCTAATAATAATAGTAATAATTGCCTATAAACGACCTTAGGTTCGTAGTGTGATCCTATCTTTTTTGGAACAGGATTAAAAACTATATAAATTGGTAAGCATATCATGTAATAATAATTCTCTTACTTTTTATTGCAAACTCTACCATTACAAAAATAATCATGTCAGCCAGCGAAAAAATTGTGGTGTCTTTTAGGGTTAAAGCCGCTTGTCACTCTTGTCAGTGTCATTTCGTGGGCGATTAGTCGCCGAGCTATGTGTGAGCTACTTTTTGTAGCTCGTGGGCGTTTACGTATTGAACTCCATATGTTCTATTCTGGGCTACAAAAAATCGCTCGGCGATTAAGCGCCCGTGAGCGGTGGCGCTAATTAGTAAGAGCAGTTAAAATGTCATCAATAAACTGCGGATATTCACAGATTGATAAGCGTAAAACAAATGCGCAACGTGGAAATGCAAATTGTATGAATGCGATAATTATAGCCAGAGTGCGCAATGTTTTGGGCGGGCGCTTATGTCAATGCTTCTATGTGACATCCATGAATAAGTATTTATATGATAAACAGTACACCAATGTTTGTTCTACCTAAATATAATAATGAATATGGTAAAAGGACGTGGAAATATACGCTACCCAATATATTAAACAGGCTTCCGCACACATTGCAAAATAGCATCTTAAAGAACTACAAAACGTGTAAACACTTATTAAAAAAATACTATATATTGGGATCGAGTGAGTGACATTATAATGCTGTAATGCGACTCATTCGCGCAAGTATAAATCTTTTATAGGTTTAGAGCGCGTCTAGTTTTTAACTTTTATAATTGTAATATTATGAACAAATAAATAAAAAAAATTATATACCTATTAGGATCGTAAACAAACGTATTTGACTCTCATAAGTCTCATAAGTAACTAAAGTCAAATTAAAGTCAAACAATCTTTATTCACATAAACTTAAAATTAAGCATTCTTGCATTATTGTCACAACTCTTAAAATTGCTCTTTATTGTAATCTTTTGTTTATATTAGAAAGAAAAAATGTATACCTACTTGATATAATCTTAAGAATAATGCAACTAACTTATAAACCTATATGTGGAGATTTGTAAATGGCATTGGAAAATCTATATGTTATTCTATTGTATATTTGACTGTAAATCCTCCTACAAGCAAATAAATAAATAAATTACTTAATGTCACTTTTCAATAAAAGGTTTTTAAATTGAAAAAAAAAAACATGTTTCAGCTATTTAGTTTTTTTTTAAATATCACAAAAGTGAGGTCTTCAGCTCACAGAGCCACTAGAATATTACTAAATGACTCTATATGAAGAAAAACATAGCACTAGTCGGATTTCTTGCTGGCTTTTTTCGGTACAGTGAAATCTAAGCTCAGCCACATACACAACGGAAACAGTGAAATCTAAGCCCGGTCACATACACGACGGAAACAGTGAAATCTAAGCCCGGTCACATACACGATGGAAACAGTGAAATCTAAGCCCGGTCACATACACGATGGAAACAGTGAAATCTAAGCCCGGCCACATACACGACGGAAACAGTGAAATCTAAGCCCGGCCACATACACGTTGGAATTCCGATTCGGAAATCCGAACGGAATATCGATAATGTATGAAAATTCCGGGAAAATCTGGCAAAATCCCGCATGTGTGTGGTAGGTCCATTTTGTATGGATTAGCTGCCTTCGGAATTTTGTATGTACGGAATTCCGTAACGGCATTTCTTCTGTGTGTGGCCACTCTAATTTGTAATAATTATGTGTTATGTTTACATTTTGTAATAATAGTCAATATTTGTCAAAAGTGAACACACATTATTAGGCTTGATTGTGGGAGTACAAAGCACTTATGTATTTGTAATAAATGATCTGAATTTCAGCATAATAATATTTTGTTTTTAATCACTCAATGTCGACTTCAAAATCCGTCATTATCGTAATAACACTCAAACAACCATAAAATGCGCAAGCTTCAAAATATCGATACGTATCGTGTGTTTGAAAACATATTCCGTAATCAGCATATCCATCATGCTAATGACAAAACCGGATTTAACCGGTGAAAACCGGATCTGACCTGTCAACCCGCGCGTTTATAACCTCAAACTCAATTCTAAACTTATTTACGAGTTGAGCGATTGGTGGATGAGATATTATCCTTTTACAGCGACTGAACTTTATCATCGGCATTATATTTAATCATAACTTTCTTCAATTTTAGCGAAATTTTGCGATTACGCCCGTGAACGGATGAAGTTTCGGTAGTTAGTGGTATTAAGTAGTTGTTAATGAAATTATTAGGTTTGTTTACTGGTGCCGCTTAGTTTTATGTTGTTATTGGCTTTTGCTGTCTAAGGTTGGGTTGATTCGAAAACAGTTTAGCTATAGAAACAATAAATTGGAGAACGGTTAACAGATATCTTGATATGATACCTTGATTTGTTAATGGTGGAACCGGGGTATGCTTAATTTGGGCACAGTAATAAGACAGTGATTTGGGTATGTTAGATCTTTTTATGTGGGTACGCGTACCGACTAGCTAAGTACTACATTTTAAGAAGGAAAGGAATTAAAATGAGCGTCTAAGTAGACTATGTATAGTGGAAAGTAGTATTGTTAAAAACAATAACCTGCCACCTAATTGTCTAACTCAAAATCTATCGCAATCGCTTTCGATTTGGCACGAATGCTACGTCCATTGCTGTGGCATTACGAGGAACTGTGACAGACTGTCTTTGAGACCTAGTGATGGATGTACACAATTGCCAAATTAAAAGCGATCGTGACAGATTTTGAGTTAAGCAATAAAGCCCCGGAATATTTTGTAATTTTTATTATGTGGGTGATTAGCTGAATTGCACGCACTATTATAGTTTAATCACAAATCCAAAGCTTATATAATATAAATAAAAGTAATATTCATTACTGAGAAATAAATGCATTCACTCGAACATAAAAAAATCTCATAAAAACTATGTATCTTCTAATTTTTTGTATTTGTATTTTTGTATATTGTATTTGTATATCTTTATTATTGAGTAATCTAGCAGTAAGTATCTGGATTTTGTCCCCACATACCGTAATAATGCAAGCGTGAACGTTTAATTTCCCCGCGGCACAATTTCGTATGTGGCTAAAAAGATTAATACCACTGACTCACTTTAAATATGAATTTTGAGACCTAATATGAATGAGAAATTCGAGAGAGCTTTTTTTGTATCCTGTGACGAGCTCCTGAATTCATAAAAGAATATTCAAATTATACTTTTTTTTCACCTCGTATAATGAACTGGAAATCGTTTCGAGAATGTGTCAAAATGGCAAGAACATCTTTATATTATTATGCTTCGAGCTCATAGATATAGTATAGTTCGAGCTCGAGCACATAGATATAGTATATTAAAAAGGTTCGAGCATCGCGGTTTCTACGAAACGCGTCTTACTCTAAGATATTATGCAATCTGTCGTTGGGTGCATTCCAACAGACAAGCCGTTGAGTCATCGATCGCCATAGAATACATTTTAACCATGGAAAGTAATTTTGTTTAGTTGTTCAATATTTTAATTTATGATTTCCTTGGTTTCGAAAAACTAAAACGTTCTTAATTCAAAATTGTAGATCAACGATGCGTCAAACAAAATGGCGCTCGCGAATCCCGCCAAAAACTACCAAAAAGTTTTTCATTTTAACATAACCCGAAGAATCACCAAGGAGAAAATGACCACAATGACTGGACCGAAAAAATTTGGTCAGCTGGGAAAGCGACAAGTTTGTTTAAAATTCCCCCGAGTCATCTGACCCCGGGTTGAGGCTTCGAGACTTAATGTCGCAAAAGGGTTCTTTCCACGTAGAGTTGCCAAGTGTAGTCGGAATCGCGGAAAGTCCTTCCAACAAATCATTTTTCAAAGTGGCAAATCACTATTTGAGTAGGAATACTTTGTGCCGGGTGCCAGTTGGTGTTTTTAGTACATTTTATGAGTGTTGTCATGTTGACATGAAATTTAATGCTTTTTGACACCGAGGCAAAGTGGATAAAAACTGACTATAGTTTATTCAATGAATAAAAAAAAATGTTGCAGCAGTGCTTAATTTATTGAAGTAGGTGATGTGGATAGGTAATAAGTACTCTAGTTACAGTCACGACACGAAATGTACTCGCTCACACCATAAACTTTAGTATACCACATTATTTTATTGAATTACTTCCATAACATTTATCATAGAGCGACAGAGATTGGTCGAATGTGGAAATGGTTCAATGTTGTTATTATTGCTTTTCTTTGCGTTTGCACGCTTACTATTAAAGATTAAATATGAGCAATAGACGATTAAATCACATCTCGCAAACTTATGTAAATCACAGACTTTAATGTACTGTATGGAATTGAGAAAGCTTACGGCATGTAATTTTATAGTTTCACTTCTTATTTTAAAGCTTTAATAGTAAGCGTAGTAGTCTTAATATAACTTAAAAAATATAAGATAAAATCGAATCACCCGTAGCAGCTCAGACGGGACTTAGGATTCCGGCCCAATGCACCAACCAATTATGCTACCGAGTCGCTAGTGGGAGTGGCGAAATTTTCTAATACTTTTTACGTTTTCGCTGTAAGCCAGCGTCACTTCATCAATGTGAAGAATTACCCTCCTTTACCCTGAAGTGACGCTGGCTTACAGCGAAAACGTAAAAAGTATTAGAAAATTTCGCCACTCCCACTAGCTATTCGGTAGCATAATTGGTTAGTGCATTGGGCCGGAATCCTAAGGGTGCGGGTTCGAGTCCCGTCTAAGCTGCTACGGGTGGGTCGATATTTTCTAATATTTTTTCAGTTATATTAAGTAACTTAATGTTAGTAAAACACTTTTAACGGATACTAGCGCGGTTTTATTGAAAGTACTTTGGTAATTAGTTGGTATTTGGTTTGATTTTTGATTTTGAAGCTTGAGAAGTAAATATAACTTAATGTTAATATACTTAGTTCTGGTATATTTAAATAACCATCAAACGCAAATCAGATTTGCGTACTTATTTAAATCCAAACTCTTCCCTGAGGCACAGTAACCCTACTTTACTCCTCCCGGCAGTTCCATTCTCTTAACGAAATTATTCAATTAGATACTTGAGCTTTCCCTATTTAAGATTAAGCTGGCCCTTTTTTCATTTGCATTATCGCGCTGGTCAGAATTTATAACGCGCCATCTTGCGCGATTAGGTTCTGAGGCGTAGATTGACTTTAGACTTAATGGGGTAAACCTTTCAAAATCTTTTTGCCATTTTGTACCATATTTCATTGGCTTAAAATTGATTTTGTTAATGGGCAAAGCTGAATTGAAATGCAAAGAAACAAGATAAAAATGACTAGAAAGTTGTATTCGGATCATTGATGAGATTTTATATTGACGTTTAAAGCTTACGACATTTATAGTATAGCTAAGTGTAAAGGTGTTCTACATAAATGTATGGTGAGCGATTTTGTTGTGCTAGCGATTATTATACCTACAGCGTGAAATTTTCATTCATTTCAAATTTTTTATATAAAATCGAATAAATTTTAAATGGCTTCCCGGATATTTCTAATCCACTAATCTCGTTTTGAATTATTGAATTGACAGCTGGACCCTTATTTCTATTTACCTTTATAAACTTACCTCGTACCTCTAAACAAAGTGACGTGGGTTTCTCAATGACATTAAAAAGGTAACATTAAACCTTAATATACCTTCGTGAACGCATCGAGACGGAAAACTCGTTTTCCTTGAGGAAATTCAGATAAAAGACGATTTTTCCAAGGACGATAAAAATGTTTAAGAAGTTATTGATAAGTAAAAACATTAGTCAAGTAATATTGTAGCGACGTTAGTCTTCTATCGGCGTTTATTTGCCCAAGCGAGCGCGAAGCGTCTCCGTTTCAAAATGCTTCCGTATGTATGTCCGGCTGCTTTCTACATTTCGCATTTCTCAACCGATTTTCGTGAAATTATGTGAGCAGGTTCGATAATTATATGGATTTATTTTGTTGATTCGTTTTTTCGAAATTTTTCAATATGACGATAATATGAGGTGCGCGGTGAACATGCTAATAAGCAAAGATAGACTCCCGAGGTCTACAGCTCACAGCCACTTCTTATAGCCATTCGTTTTTTTCTTACTGCCTATAGTTAAATAGACAATTATAATTTACATATTAAGAAAATGCTTAAATTTTTTTCAATAAAATAAGTATTTGTACTGACAATACTGTTTGTTGACTTAATGTTAACAATTTGAAGAGTATGAAAATAAAATTGTCATAAAATAAAATTGTCATTGTCAAAAATAATTGAAATCCTACCAAAAATATTTTCATGTATAAAACGTTGCCAAGCTAAGTCCATATGGCTCACACTGTCATAAAGTTATCAGACCTCATGTAGAGCCAAGCTTCTAACTCTACACGCCCTAACTCTACAAGCCCTAATTTCACAAACTCTACACCTTAGTCAGAGTATTTAGCGTGGCCGTTTCGTTACTACAAGAACTACCTATTGTATCACAGAAAAGTAATGAAAAGTGAAAAAAATTGTCACCTTTTGCCCATGTGAATGTAGAGAAATGGCCAAGCCACATATTTTGACTAAGGTGTAGAGTTTGTGAATTTATCATGAATTATCCTAAGTGAGGAACAAAATAAACCGCTGCGCGCCGCCGGGTTTAACAGTTGCCTTTATTATTTCTAGTCACCCAATTAAAAATGTCTAATAAAAATTTATATTTTTGCGTTACCCCCAAACATCATAGCTAACCAAGGCTAATCTTCTATGATGAAATAAAAATGTAATCACACTTAGATCGGCTTAACAAAAACCCGTCATTTAATATATCTCAGTCCAATTCATTAAAATATAATTAAGTAAACCTTTTTTCAATTGAGGGCTAATGTTGTACATAGATTGTGAAGGCTTATGATGTCTAATCCCTCTTCAGAACGCTGTTTCCGAGGGAAAACCACAAACACATTTCCATTAAATTCTCTGCTGGAATATCATTATGGAATGGAATTTACGTGGGTCCTGAATGGCCAACGGAGCGAGAATTTTAGCATGAATAAGTTATGTTTTCACTGTGATGTGTAAACTTCGTCAAGTTACTGTGTTTACAAAAAATATGGAACTATAAAAATAAATAAATTTTGAATATTTTTTTTAAATAAATAAATAAACATCGCATACATTGCTCCGGTTCCCAAGTGAGTAGCTAAATCACTTGTGTTATGGAAATCAGAGACAACTGTTCACATATCCGCCTTATATTTTTCTTTTGTTTACTGACTTAGTTCATTCCTCCGACTCAATCTGATCAAGAGTAGGTTTCTCCCAAAGTTTGAGAACATTATCATACCTACAGTGTAGGCCTCCTGATAAAAGGTTTTTAATTTAAACAAGTAAACAAAATCGTAGTAAACACGATTCGGCGCCTTCCTCGACGTTCATCGCCACCATTGTTCAAGTTGAATTGAATTCACAGTCAATTAATAGGAAAATGGAAGCGTAAAGATTGTTTTTGTAAAGACGAGGAAAAAGTCAGTCAAATACTCGATGACTTAATTTCGTTTGAACTATTTTTTATCTTCCTCATTCTTCTTTTATGTTGGCAGCTATTCGTTAAAAAGGCGTGGTGATAAAAAGTTGGTAGTATATATTTTACTTAAGTATATTTTCTTTTGGTAGGGTAGTTATGCTTGTTTATATTTGAGCCTATTTTAATAATGGGAGTTGCTATTGCACTTTTTGTGGAAAATAATTCCAGTGAAACGCTTGTCCCACTGTTGGAATGTTTGCTGATTCGATTCTAACTTGTGACCAAACAACAAAAACGCATAGTTATCTGTCAGATTTGAATCGACTTATTTTTTGTATTCAGTTGTGTTTTTCTAGCATAACTTGTCAGCATGGTAAAAATTATAATTCAAGTAAATCTGGGGGCTAATTGTTTAATTTCAAAATCTATCGCAATCGCTTTCATTTGACAGATGGATGTGACACATTGCTACATTTCTTTGGTAAGTTTTTATCCTGAAAGCGATTGCGATAGACTTTGAAATTAGACAATAGATTTTACCCAATAGTTTTTACCCAATTAAATATCATCTGCTCTTTTGTGATTGATGTGATAAAGCATTTTATTACATTAATAAAATTGTTCCAGCGCCACCAACTCGCAGCAACTGCAAGTTTCCAGTTTTAAGATAAACATTTGAGTACACTCGTTGAAAAGCACGATGCCGATGTAAGCCCATTGAGTAGCATTGAAAAATGAAGCACAAAAGATTACTCTATTAAAATAGATGGGACACAGTAAAGCGTGCAGGTTTCAGGCAAAACTTTCTTATAAAAATTGTTGCTAGTAAACATACCAAGACGAACGTAAGATTAAAAAAAAAATCGATCACTATTGTTTCATACATTTCATTGCTTATTACTCGTATATTCGTCTTTAATGGTTATAAAAAACTTCTTAATGTACATTTTTCTTTATATTAACTCACTTTTAAAGTTATAATATAAAAAGTATTGGCACCGCCAGTTAGTGATTGTCAGTCCTTTAATTAAAACATCGTTGCATAAAAATTGATCTTCAATATTCCGCAAGGAAACCGTTAATTAATTATCAAGTATCAACCTTTTTTAATGCAACATTTCCATTTTACATTACGAGACTTGCGGGGCTATTCACGATTGGCGGAAATCTACCCGAAAGCATTCGATTCGAATCAGTCTCCGTTCCGATAGATTCGAAAACTGCTATTCACAAATACATTCGACTAGCATTCGACTCGCTTTCCGACGTTGACTTTTTAGTCATTGTGAAATGCATTTACAAAGTTTGTAGCTTTTGGTAGAAATGATAAAAAATAAGTTCGATAACATAACATTGATATTTTTAAAGTTTTACGTAATAAATTACTAAAATTAACATTGAAATTTCACAAGATTTATCCTATTTATCTAAAGAAAAACTAACAGTCATCATTAATCTGCGATATTTAATATATTATAATATATTTCATTTTACATGGTAACATTCTTTGTAAACGTAACGTAAACAAACGTAGAGGTTATGTTTTTGACTTTTTGTGTTTGTTTACTCACTCACAGAGAAAGAAAGCAATACTTGTGTTTACTTAGTTGAAATTTCAAAGTGTTTTGTTTGATTTGGAAAAAAAAGTGTAATGGAATAATCAGTGAGTGATGAAAAATGCTTAGTTTTTATATTTGACCACAATGGACTCAAAAATAATACCTAATATTTTTTAGAACCCTAGAGTCTCCTACGTCCAGCGTTTAATTAGTCTCACTTTCATACATTTCATTTTCATAGAATATAACCTAGAAACTATAGGTACAGCACAAAAATTAAAATATTATTTACTTACGATGTTTAGGGTCTCGAATGTTGTTAAATTTCAAGTATTTTTACCTTTATTTATCATCTGTTATGTTTTTTTACATTAATTCTTACCTTCTTATATTGTTCGGATCTCTTTCCGATAGAAATATGCTTTCGGATACTAAATCGAATTCAATCGACAAAGTAATGTCAAAAATATTCGATCCGACAATCGTGAATCGCGTGTTTCGGGAGACTTTCCGATTCGATACGGAAAGTTGCTTTCCGACAATCGTGAATAACCCCCCTGGTAAACACATTCTGTGGATAAAACAAAAAGGAGTTTTTATTTTTTGTCCTTTTGATACCGAACAAAACTAATTTCATAACAGATTGTTTAATTCATAAAGTCCGTTATCAGCCCTGGTTTTTCAATGAAACAGAAGGACTCAGAGTTTTCGGAAAACAATTGCTTGTACCGTTAATTAAAAAAAGGTTTACCCTTGAACTTTTTAAAATAATTATTGAAATATGACCCAGTGAAACCAAAATTCGTGAATTTAAATTTCAGAAGCACTTGAAGTTATTAGTTTATAATTACCAAATTCCAAAAAGAACAACAGAATCTTAACTATAAAATCACTCGTACTTAGTGTTCGAGTCTATTTTTCGACTCACTCGCGTTTAATTTAGCGATAGACCGCGAGTCCTTTGAGTTCACGTGTCATTGATTGAGGTATAGTGTCTGCATTGAACTATTTTTTTTTCTATTAGATAAATTATTCTTCTTATAACGTTATATAGGTACCTACCTTAGAAAAAAATATATTCTAAAATATATTCTTTTCGAAATTTATGGTTATTTTGAAAAATACATTGGTGTTTATGATTTTTAATGTTTACTCCTTGATAGCTTTTATGTAATGAGTCGGTAAATATTTCACAAGTTTTAACTTCATGTTAAAAGTTTTTAACATGAAGTTAAAAAATTTTTACTATACAATAGCAATATGGCTGCAGCCATATTGCTATTGTATAGTAAAAATTTTAAAATGTAAATAAAACAAATAATGCAATCAAACAAAATTTTCGATAAGTACATGTTTTTCATGAAAGTAGCTCAATTTTAATTGAATTACGTAGATACGTATAGGATTACGTAATAATATTTTTTGTCTGAGTTGATTTCCGATACACACATACAAAATGTCCCTGATAATCTTTTGTTTTGAGAAAAATCTTTTTCCTGTTTGTGCCCATGCCCAGTTACTTATAACGAGTATAATTATGAAAGTCCAAAGACATCTTACAGTGCAATGGTTCGCATAAAAAAGAAAGATTCGGGTTAATCTTTGCTCCTCATTTAGAGGCCTTTATTTAGGCCTTTATTTTGTGCAAAAATAATAGGTTGCTCGCTTATTCGACTGCTTTTATTAAATTGATGATCTCTGAACTTTTTCGTCGGCGCTCCCGTTTTTCTTTTTATCTTTATTAATCATTTTGCTTCAATGCTTTGCGAAGATAGCCGTCCACTGGAAATGTTTTGTATTTTAAATTATCATTATTATTTAGCTTCTCTAAAGATAGAAGTAGTATTTAATTCAAATATTAATTTAAAATTTCGATGTCTCTAAATTATTGTATTTTGTATTACTTTTTTACAAAGTCATAATGAGTTTTGCTTCGTAGAGGATTTATTCGTAACTAACTAACCAAATAGGTATACCATATAATTATATCATATACTATTCTAACATAAAAAATATAAAAACTTCAGAATAAAGTAAGATCATTTTATTTCATTTGTTTGGCTTGGTGGTCATGTAAAAATCTTCAATCTTTCATCCGGACTCACTTCACTTGTTTCTATAAAGTGGTGCCATTAAAAAACTCAAACATTACATTGTTTACCATGAACAATCGCGTAAAACCCGTTTTAGCGCCATTAAAGTAACATAAAATTGTATGCGTGCACACCGCCTTCAATTTTCATTTACCTCTCTTGTTCAGCCTTTTTACAGCGTAGTTTCTTTTTTTTTCATTATCGGCTGAACGGCATCGAACCTTGCTCGTTATCGAACAGGCATAGCTACAACACCGTTGAAAGAACATTCTTTTAAAATCAAAGACGATGTTCCCTTTTTAAAAGATATTCAATAGGTATCGAGAGAACGAATAACGATAAAGAATTTAGGTTTTAATATATTTGAAATTAAATGCTATTTGCTATTGGGATGACTTGCCAGATTAATATTTTAATTTATAAGTAAGTTAATATTATATTTCTTTAGAAATAAGGTTTTTTTGTAAAGTATATTTTGGTAACTTAGAAATAGGTATGTATAATATGGGGTAATAGAGATGCAAACCAAAGATCCGAATATAGTAGATTGTGTAATGAAAATATAATGAAAAATAAAAATTTATCTAAATGTTTATGTATTAATAACTCTTGTGACAATTTGAAGCATAGAAATGAGATTGACATTTATTATAATGAAATTATTAATTGTTTAACAAAAGCAGCGGTTTACTCATATGTGGGTAAATCCATAATAAAAAAGAAACAAGTACCGGGTTGGAACTTGCACGTCAAAGATAGTCATGAAAAAGCTAGATTAGCGTTTCAAATGTGGTTACTATATAATAGACCCATTCAGGGAATTATTTACAATGAAATGATAGCAACAAGAAAAGAATTTAAAAGGAAGTTAAGATACTGTCAGAATAATGCGGAACATATTAAAATGGATATTTTGGCAAAATACAGACAGCAGAAAGATTTTTCAAAATTTTGGAAATCTACTAAAAGTATGAATTATAAGCCTAGTCTCTCATTAACAGTAAATAATTGCCAGGATGGTAAACAGATCGCCAATATGTTTGCTTCCCAATTTAGTATTAAGAATGATAATGTAAATGCGACAGACTTATGTAATATCGGTGACGATGAGATTTTCTCACTATCTGGGGCCGAATTAAACCATTCGCATCCGTCGGGGACGGGGGGCGAGTTTGGCGTCGCCGCGCGACAAGTCTATGACTGTGTGCGCTCGATGACGCGGGGCAAGTCTCCTGGCCACGACGGCCTTAGTGTTGAACATATTCTCTATGCGGGTCCACAGCTCTTTGAAAGAATGGCTACACTGTACAATTCATGTTTATCACATAGTTTTTTGCCCGGGGCCTTTATGAAAACTGTTGTGGTTCCGCTGGTGAAGAATAGGACTGGGGACGTGTCCAGCCTGTCTAACTATCGTCCCATATCCTTGGCCACTATATTTTCAAAGATATTAGAAAGACTTATTAACCCTAATTTGACCAAAAATATTCCCTTAAACGATGCGCAGTCTGGTTTTCGTGCCGGTCTTTCAACTGATATGGCAATATTTGCTCTTAAAAACACAGTCAAGAGTTACCTTAGGAAAAACACATCAGTATATGCATGTTTTCTTGATTTAAGTCGAGCTTTTGACACTATTAATTATAAAATCCTTTGGAAAAAGTTAAGAAACACCGCTGTGTCAAAAAATATTGTCAATCTGTTGGAGTACTGGTACGGTAACCAGGCAAACGTAGTTAGGTGGGGTAAAGAGTACTCGAGCCCCTATAAACTTGAACGCGGAGTGAGACAGGGTGGACTTACGTCCCCAGTCCTGTTTAACTTATATGTTGATCAACTGATTGAGGAACTTGGCGCTACCAACGTTGGCTGTTATGTCAATGATCAATTAATAAACAACCTTAGTTACGCTGACGATATGGTGTTGCTAAGTCCCTCAATCGGAGGTCTAAGGAAACTCATCGCTAAATGTGAGCGTTACGCTGAAATGCATGGGCTCACGTACAATGTAAACAAAACTGAAATAGTAATTTTTAAACATGATAATGTGGGCCCAAAAAATGTGCTTCCTGTATACTTACGCGGCTCTGTTATCAATGTAGTGCCAAAATTTAAATACCTGGGCCATATAGTCTCGGAGTCACTACGGGATGATGAGGACATAGACCGCCAAAGGCGCGCGCTTGCTATGCGGGCTAACATGCTCGCCCGGCGGTTCGCGCGCTGTTCTAGAGATGTTAAATTGACCCTGTTCAAGGCTTACTGCCAGGGGCTTTACACATGCCATCTTTGGTACTCATTCACACAACACTCCTACCACACTTTAAGAATACAGTACAACAACGCGTTTAGAGGCTTGATGGGCCTACCATGGCGTTGTAGCGCCTCAAGTATGTTTGCCGTGTACAGGGTTAATGATTTTTTCGCGATAATGAGGAATGCGAGGGCGAACTTTGAAAAACGTGCAAGTGCAATCCGGAATAAAATAATAAGGACAGTGTATGACTATTTTTATATCTTTGACGATCATTTTAATGTGATAATATATAATTTATATCGAAATTAATTTTTAAATGCTAATTGGTCATGTAAACTAAAACTATGGGTGTAATTTAGCCTGAAATAAATAATTTTTATTTTATTTTATTTATTTATTTATAAAGTTTGTAAATTCGTCATAATAATATGATCATTATTATATCTTTATTTCTGCTCATATTTACTTAGTCTTTATACCAATTAATTGATCAAAAGTAGTCTGTGCAAAGCCACGTAAATCTGAGAAAAACCATTATAACTTTGATTTGTCTGAGAATCGAACTCAGAACCTCAAAACGCACGAGTCATCTTGTAATCACTTGACCAATTAGCACAGAATATATTGAAAAAACTATTATAATATATATACTGTGCAATTAGTGTGTTATCTGTGAATATAGGTGAACTTTTGTTTTTTTTTCGCGGTAAGAAATTGTTATATAGGTACGAAAGTAAACTCATAACAAATCTTTTTCTCCATTCAACTGCTAAAATTAACAGAGTACAATCACAGACCCTCCCGTCATTTTATTAGTACGTCTCCGTTACAAAATTATTCAATTATGTTATAAACCTGTGAAACCAGTCGCCAGTTAGGCCATTATCCGGGACAGACTTTAATTAATGAAAACCACCTGCATAAGCCGTAAAGTGGGCCTCGGAAAAGATTTACCGTGATAAATACAAATAGATTATGATGTCAAGCCACTAATTAAAATTTAGCTTTATTATAAGGTTTACAATTATAATTATAAAATATTGTTTTTAATAGTACCTACTATTAAACGTACTATTAAAATAGTGTATTTATTATGCACAACTTGATAGTGCTTGCCCTTGCACCTGATGTTAAGTGACGATAAGGCAGGTGGAAGCGCACTACACCCGGATGCATATAAGCAAAATCTAACTCTCGAGTTTTGATGGTGATCTCTGATTGGTCAAGAAACTCAGTAGTTAGGTTTTTCCCGCAAACTCTTAACTACTTAGTGCGCATTATGCGCGCTACATTGGTGAATGAGCGCGCTTCAAAATTCAGTTGCCAATTGTCTTTGAACACGACTGTGGTAGAATATTTTATTTTTAAAAAATGACTTCTAATCTTACAAGTTTTTGCGAATATAATCCAGTATACCCAGATCTGAACGCAAAAGTTTTTTTTTCCAAACTAAATCAGAGATCACCATCAAAACTCGAGAGATAGATTTTGCTTATATGCCACCCGGATTCCTCATCACTGAGGAACTGGCTATCTTACCTCTAACTGCCGGAATATGTCATTTTTAATATTATGTTGTTATGACGTCAAGCAGGCTTAGATGATATAAGATTTTGGTAGCTAGCCAGGCAGACTGGAAATAAGCCCTACCACCAACCTACATGTATGGAAGAACAAACCTAATTACGTTAGTAACATATACACATTTATGTCATAGTTTTATATCAATACAATAGTGTTTAAATAATTGCTTTGACACGGGCAAATTGACTTTTGCGGTTCAAGTTACAAGTTCGGTTGGTAGAATAAAAATAACGAAATAAAAATAGCAAAAAAATATATATAGTTGGAACTTTTAGTGGGTTGGGTACAATATAATTTATGTAACATTAATATTCTGTTAATGAATAGAGTTCGTATTTAATTTGAATAATTTAATTTAATTTTCATTTAATATTCATAGGGTTTGTTCATTTTACTTTTCAGAGAAGCTTACATAAATGAAAACGTCTTTTCATACTTTGTATTATTTTTCAATTTACAAGGCTTCTTGACTATACTCTTTTAAAATATTCTGAAGATTATCAGGCAGTGGTAATGAATACCAACATTTTTTCTTAAAATTATACCTAATAATTTTAGCACAGTAGACTTATTGCTTTAAATATTTTCATAGGTACATACATAATTTTCAGTATTTTCTTTTAATATTACTAGCAGCCGCCTGCTACTACGTCTGTGGGATTTTCCCTTACCCCTTTAGGGGTTGATTTTTAAATACCGATTCATATTGCTCGCTTACTTTATAAAAGAAAAAAAAAGTTCCAAGTCCGTTCGTTGATTATGTCTATCGCAGTCAGTCAGTTTCATTAACTATAAATATTTTAAAAACAAATCGACCAATTACTGCAGTAAAATTAGACATGAAAAGGGGGTATGGTTGCATTAACTCAGGAATTTTTGGTATTTGGATATGTTATTGGTAATGTGGAGGCAATGTTAAATCCAAGTTTTCGACCTCAGCAGACGACCGGGTCATTCTCAAAAAATCCGAGGTCGAAAACAATGTAGATAGGCATGGTAAGTATATTTTATAGAGATGTAATAGAGATACTTAGTAATGTAGAGTAGAGATAGTATATTTTTTAACTTGAACAGTTTTCAGGATTCCGTAAGCAAAGTTTGTTTAATAATGGTATAATTATTGGAAATTCGCACCGGGCAACGTTTATTTTAGTAATCCTATATCAAAGTGTTTTAGTTTTAAACTTCTGGGCTTTCGTAAGTTCTTCAGTATTCGATAAAGTGTATTAGACTTCAAATAGTTATCGTCTTGAATATTTATTCAAAACTTCTTTAACGTTATCTCCCTTTGACCTTTGTAATATATTCATAACTTTCAGATTTGTTTGTTAAAGTTATGGTCATGTTTAAATTACGGTCTTGAAATAAATAATTATGTGTCATTTAAAAAACTTTATCCATACCATGGTACAATAATACACTGCGCCAGATATAGCATTCCAAGACAGAGGAAGTTACGTGCGTCACATAAGCTTTACTCAACTCCGCTATCGGTGTTGAAAATTAAGTCCAATCATCTTTAACTTGAACTGTTTCGTTTGCTAAAAGTAACAAATCAAAATTAAAATGCACTATAATAATTTTGTAATGAGTGTAACAGAAAAAAGACCGCTCATTATTTCTTTGTTACTATAAAGTCGCGCAACTGGATAGTGTCGTAAGCCTGTAACATGAGGAAGTTTTAGCACATAGAAACGGTAAATTCATTACTGTCAATATGTAATACCAACGACTTAGAACTTCTCGTTAAGATCTAAGCGTAGAAATCGTTCATTGCAGAACTTGCGGCAAGTTGTAGTCAAATGTAAGTTAGCTGCAAGTTACGGGGATATGCAGTTTAATCTGTGTTAAGTACAAGTTGCTCGTGGGATAGTCGTGTGAGTTAAGTGTGAGTTATAGCGCCATCAATGCAGTCTCTGGGGACTAAGTTATCATTGAGGTTGCAATTAACACGAGAGATGGGAGTACCTATGTGTATTATTAAAACGATCAAAATTAAGGATTAACTCACTCGATCGCGTGGTTTTTAGGGTTCCGTACCAAAATAGTAAAAAGGAACCCTTATGGTGTGACTCAGTCTGTCTGTCACAGCTGGATATCTCGACAACTACTAATGGTATCAACTTGAAATTTGGAATAGTTTAAGATGACGTTTGTCCAACTATTTTGCAAATAATATATTTTTTTTACAACAGGGACTGAAAAGGGGTCATAAAATTTTTAAGTGAGGCGACTAGGGCATTAGGGACAGGAATGACCACAGCTTGGCGCCAACAACTTGGAAAAGTGACTGAATCGAGGGAAAAATTGAAGATGTAACATAGAATTGGAAGAATGACGGGACCACACTGCAGGATCATTCGCCTACTTATTGCATCCAAACCCTCTGCATTTGATTTAATATCAAGCAAGTCCTTTTCTACCTCTCGCTCAGAAACATGCCTAAAGGAAAATGCAGAATAGGCCGGAATAGGCAAGCTGGAAAGAGACTGCAGCGTGGTTTGTTTGATTTGTGAAGAGAGAGGTGAGTGAGAGGTAAAGTGCCGGTTCAGGGAGTCAGGATTCAAGTTGTGCGGGATTGTAGACTTACACTTGCCAAAGCCCAGGGAATTCAGGAATGACCACACTTTCGCAGGATTGCCGTTAGCGACTGAAGCATGGATGTGTTGACGTTGCGCGTCCCTACACAACCTATTACAACCTATTACAACCTTGTAAGTATGTTTGTATGCATGTATGTCCAAGTGTTCTTAAGAAGGTGGCGTTATAAAAAAACCAACATGGCGGCTGTACGGTGCTATTATACGTAGTGAAAAAAATTTTTTTTTTAGATTACTGCAATATGGGTGTCAAACTAAAAGGCTTATTATAAGGATTTCAAAAAGGTATATCATGACCGTAATATATAATAACTAAAAAGAGAAATAAATTAAAAAAATTAAAAACCGCCTGCATAAAAACAAGTCGACTGAAAAGATGGAAACAAGATTAAATAAATATTAAAGGCAACATCAATAATTAATTCAATCATTCATAATGTTACTTTCTTTATGCATGCCTCCGACTGCATGTTATTATGACATGTTGCCTTTAATATTGATTTAATCTTTTTTCCATCTTTTCAGTCGACTTGTCTTTTTATGCAGGCGGGTTTTTTAACGGCCGATTTCAATCCTGAGTCTAAATATTTCTGTTAAATGACGGAAAATAACAACAGCTGCCTAATAACAGAACCATAGTTATGCCTAGATAGATTATTAAAATCGGCCATAAAAGGGTCTTATTTGTCAACGAAACGTCGTCTCCTAGAGTTTGTGTGTCAATAAATAATGGTGTTTACAACGCACACACCCACACACACACATACACACACGCACACGCGATCCTTTTGTTAGATCAGGCAAAAGTACCTATTATTTATTTTTCTTTAAAAAAGTTTTCTTAAAAACTAAAGTAAAAGCAAGCCGTATTTTGAGCTGAGCTGGTCGCGTGTGTAGAATACGTAAGGGTCTGGCAAATTGGTTTGCTAGGTGCACGTCAGTAACGGCGTTCGTTGTGCTCAAAGCTTTGCTGGGGTAAGAGCGAGATTGAACAGCATATATCGCACAACGACGAGTAAAAAATCAAATTCAGAGCAGAAAAAAAACCTTTTTTCTCCAAATGTCCAACATTTTATAACATCATCATATTGCGTAGCACTTGCTACGCAGCGCGCGCGCGCTACGTATCTTTCGTAGTGCGCGTTGTGCTACGACCCCGCAATGTCCGGTTTATAAAGCTCTTATTTTTACCTGACTACGGCAAAGAAAAAAGAAGGGTTATGATTATGACCTGTATGTATGTATGTGATATGTGGGTTATGTATGTATGTTCATCTATTGCCTTAAACCTTCTAAGGGATAACCGTAGTCGTATGCCACATGCCACCTGTAATTGTTCCTGTCTAGGAACATCAGGAGCCCAATCGCGGTAATTCTGAACTATAAAACCAAAAACGTTACGTTGTCATTTAGGTTATATTTACCTAAAAATCTTTGGTTTGGCTTCATAATTTTCACTTAAATTGTCTCAGATTGCAATCCTAGACTCTTTAGGCAGAGTATTCAACAGTTTTAACAAAACTAAAGCAAGTATTTTTCTGTAAACGAAACAAAAAGGTAATGATTTAGCTTGGTTTTATCGTTGAAAATTAGCGCGATTAGGCCCCAGGTTAGGTGAAGGCCAAGCACTATCCCGTTGTGGATAAAAAAACTTTTTAGAGCGCGATTTTGGGTTTTACTTTTTTTGTGATACTATAGGTACCTACTGTATTTAATTCTAAAGATATTTTATTATATTTTATTTGATTTTTTTATTTGCTAGTACCCTCAAAAAGTTCTAAGAAAAAACCGTAGAGCAGATCCTAGATTGTTGTGCAAAAAAGCGCTATTTGTTCGGCTAACGATGCACCTGAGCTGTCTTCATATCTGCGAAACGAAAGTAATAAAACTTCGCGGAATGGAGGCATCGCAACAGTTTTATGTTCTATTATCAGTGGCTTTCCCATTCCATGTATTGCTTGTATTGCTGTTGTTTTGACCGTTGTGATTTATTAGAATATTTGTTTGTATCGACATCTATAAATGAGGTGGTAAGTGGCACTGTTGTGAATTTCCTTTGTTCACTTCACCACTATTTTAAAATCAGTATTAACGCCATTTAGTTTGGTGAAGCGTTAAGTGTGATATACATAATTTCAATCATGCACGTGAATGCGGTAAAATGTTTTTAATTTGAATTGGGTTATCACTCGTCAGTTTACCTTTAGCCAGTTGTTGAACTCGTCAGTTTTCTTATTGGTCTTAATTTATTTTGTCATTGGCAAATCTACTATTTTCCTGTTCTGTCTTTTGTCATGGTTTCTGTTTAGGTTCGTTTTCTAACTGTCGCATTTTGAGTATACTCACTTTAAAATATGCTACTATTTGCAAAAATTAAGATATGGAACTAGCATTTATTATACAAAGTATTGTATCAAAAGGGCTAACGAACAACGGTCCTCTGTAAAGTATTCTATTTTAAAGGACGATAAATTTCAACCCGCGGCTGACCAACGAAACCACTTGTCATGCTAAGCAATTAAGTTTGGATGTTATAATTACTAAGTCTAAAATAAGATCACTGGAACACTTTCAGAAATAAAACTGTAGCGAAACATCAAAGGTGTAAATTATTACACCTTTGATGTTTTGAGAATTTCTGTTTTGAAAATTATTTCAGAGGAATTATTAAGTGTGTTATGTCTTAATGATAAAACTTGAATGAGAATCCTAAAGAAATTGTATAATCATACAACAATAATTGGAAAATTATGTCATTTTATCGTCACGTTTCTCAGTTTTATCCACTTTATTTAACACTTTATGAAAAATTCGCTGCGCCTGCAACTTCGTACACGTAGAGAAACTAATATTATTATACAGTTAGGTACATAGATTAACAACATGTATAGGTTCTTAGGTTTTTTACTTAGTTTCCTTTCCTAGATCTCAGAGCTGTTTAAGTCTTTGAAAAGACCCAAGCAAAACCTGATTAAATTCATTCATATATTGAATCCACTAAATCCTTTTCATTTGGTCTAGTCGTTTCTACATGCTATTGATATTTAAATTGCTACCCTACGGTCTAAACATTCGTTCCTCTAAAGCGATGCCCTATTTGATAACGAAAAACGGTGACCGATGATATGCTTTAATATATATTTAAGTAATTTAAGTCATGATAGCCAAGCAGGGTTAATTTCTGAAAGTGCGTGTGGCACTGTGGTCTTGTGTTTTAAGGCTCATGTTTTTAAACGTTTCAAAGATAACGTGATAAGATAACTCATTTACACTTAGTTTTTATAAACTAGTTTTCAAGTATTTTGTAAACAATAAATCAAACAATGTTTAACTCGCGTCTGGTAGTTTAATTATGTTCTAGAAAATCACAAGTAACTTATTATGGGTCACATAAAAAATGAGCTGTAATTATATTAGGAAGTTCGGTTTACTTTGCACTGAGTTTTACAAAACTTATTCCAGGGCTAAACTTTAGGAATAATAAATTATATCAATCTATTAGGGAAAGTTCGGACGAGAAAAAGGTGCTGAATAAAACATACCTCACAAAATGTCTACGTAGGCGATTTGTTTTCGAGAATTTGTTTGGAATAGGCCTGCGTCAGATTTCTTCAGGGGCTAGAGTATTTTTTTATGACTAGAGGTAAGTAACTGTTTTCTTTCATCCTTATTCCAAAATGTAGAATAAATTGTAGTTAATTGTAATAAACCTGGTTTACAAATTATGCTGTTACATTTGTTACAGAGATCTCGATAGTTTTAAACAAGGTCAAGGATTTTGCACTAAGATTTGAATATTGGGTATTTTTATCAAAGTATATTTTAACGTCTTATATCTATTCTAAGTATTAGCTTCCACTCGGGACTTCCGGCCTCGCCGACATCCGGAACCTTAAGCCAAGAGAAAAAGGTATCATATCAAGATTATAAACTATATGTGTGCCTTTCATACAAATCCATCCAGCGGTTTTGCGTGATTAGCTGGGTCCACACCGAGCGAGTAGCCTCGCGTGCAAACGGCATGCCTCGCTATGCAGCACTCTCGGTGTAGACTTGCCTCGCGCGCTCGCTCGAGGTTTGCCGCGCGAGGCAAGTCCACACCATAAAGTACATTTTAATATAAGAAAAGTCCACACCGAGCGAGGCAGGACGTTTGCCACACGACGCTCGCTCGCTGTGGAACCCAGCTATTGAGTAATATACACTCAAACTTTTACATTTACAATATCAGTAGGATTTCACTTTGGCCTCAAAACTCTTGCAAAAATGAAAGAAATTAATACGGTAGCTTTTCGCATTTAATTGTGCATGAGTGTAATGTAGTGGCGTGTCGTATTTTACCAGAACTAATGTACAACTGCGGACATTCTGCTAAAACGCATGAAATAAATGGGTCATAATTTTAATAGTGCACTGCATGTTTGGGAAGGGAAAGGGAAATGAAGCAAGGGAATTGAAGGCTGTACAGCCAACCCAATGTTTCGCTGTTATGTATGTGTAGATATTAATTTGTGTTTTTTGTAATTATTTAAATATTTTGTACGTCCAATGTCGCCACTGATTAGGCCCCACCAGAATACCAGCGCTGCGACCGCCTTGTGTCGTAGTAGCATTAGCTGAGGCTGGGGCCTAGTTGGCCGCACACTTTGTTTTCGTTCTTCTGTTTTGTTTCCTACTTTGTGGCCAATAAACGATTTACTTACTTACTTACTTACTTACTTTAAGTCGCGTTTGAGAACAGTGTTGTGTAAGTGCTATAATCAAATTAACTCAAAGAGCACATATTTGGGGTAAAGAAAACTTAAATGTTACTTGTTTTCAAATGTTTTTTCTTCTTCTTTTCAATTAATAATACCTATGAGAATTGAATTTAAGAAACACAAAATTCAATTTCTATGTACAATTTGTTTCTATGTACAATTGCTCAGCTGAAGTGGCAATGGGCGGGACACATAGCGAGAAGAACCGATGGCCGTTGGGGCGGAAAGGTTCTGGAATGGCGACCGCGCACCGGACGGCGCTCCGTGGGTAGGCCCCCGACAAGGTGGACCGACGATCTGGTGAAGGTCGCGGGAAGCCGCTGGATGTGGGCAGCGCAGGACCGATCGTCGTGGAGATCCTTAGGGGAGGCCTATACCCAGCAGTGGGTGTCGTGCGGCTGATATGATGATGATGATGATGATGATGTACAATAAAAAAAATAGGTAATCTTTTTGTTACCTATTTAGGTAACAATAAAGACATAAATGAAATTAGTGGTGGGGGAATCGACAAAAAAAATTGTTTGTAGTATTGTTTGAAACTCTACTGTATTTTTTTATTTAGTAGTTTTTTTATACAGCAAGTAGAAATGCTCTGCCATATTTTTCGAACGAACAAAACGTCGTAAACGCGAAAATTATACATGCGATTTTTCCGCCTAGAATCTCCAGCCTGAAATGTATTGTAAATGTAACAGAAAAAAAATATTAAAAAAAAATAACTCCATCAAATTACTTTGCAATAAACAGGAAAATATAATTGTATTGTAAACAAAAGCAGCTTGAATGAAAAACCCGTTTCATTGACGGTCCGCTTGTAATCACCATGATTAATTGACGGAGGATGAGACAGCAGAATGGCAGTTTAGGGTAGCCACCCAAGTTATGCGACTACGACAAATTCAAAATAGCAAAGGCGGTCAGTTGGAGTTCAGTAACTGTTTTGTAAAGAGTCGTGTGTGGCAGTAGCTGGAAAAAATGGATAAACACTGGTGTTGGCGCCATCTATGTCAACGACGCTTAAACTGCCGCCGAATGAACGAGGAGCAAGGATCGGCTGAATGGAAGAGCGAACGAATGAGACGACATCGAAGCAGACCCGAGGATCGCATCCGCATTCATTCGATATTTTCTGCCATCTCGCGCGCACCCATATCTTTTCCTGAATATATAAATTAGTAACCGTTTTGATTAAAATGTTGTATATTTTGTACAATAAATAGTAATACATAGTAATAAATAGTAATAAATAAATTTTTCATTGAAGACACACGAAATTCCCGCTATAATCGAAAGTCTGAGCTCGAAACAACTGGACAAGTATTTAGGTGTAGGCAGTGGCAAATTAGAAATAGTAAAGTAGTTGCAAAGTTAAACTTCAGTGGAAGATCAATAAAGCTAAATTGTTAGTGTAATATGCGTGGTTAGTTAGTTTATGATTAATTAATGATTATAAGATGGGTTAATGAAGACATCTCTACTACCCCCTGGTTTCTGAAGTATTTTATCGGAAGTTTAACTTAATCGGAGGGGCCAACATTTTCTGGTTTCAAGTAATAAAATTATCTTTGAACCAGATAATGTAGACCACTCCGATAAAGTTAAACCTCCGATAACCTCCGATTAAGTTCCTCAAAAAGGGGTTAGGGGGGTAAGTTAATTAGGCCAAATACAGATGCGTAAGTCCTTCAAGTAATAAAAATAATAAATTCTTAAATAATATCGTGTGTCATTTGTTCTGGAAGAAATGTGTGTAGGTACTACGGGCAACAGCGTAGCTTAATCAGTTAGCTACAAAATTCGTGTGTGCGTGTATCGCCCCTGCACTAACTAAACGTAGGTAATGTATATAGGTATGTTGTGACGGCGCGACGTGCAAACGACTTTAACCTTAGGAGTGGTTAAGCGACGCTGTTGCCCATGGTACCTACACACAATTTTTCCAGTTAAAGCTGCTCATATAAAATTACCAAAAGTTTCGAGCAGGTAGTTTCATCAAAATATAAGCAGCCTTTTTGCTTTAGTCGTCCCTTAACCATCGGCCCCTGGAAAGGTGTCGAAACGTCGGGAAACCCAAAAACAACTAAATAATTCTAAAACAACATCTGAATTAATCAATATACGCGCTGTAATCCGTAAGAAAGTTTATTTCCAAAAAACTTAATTTTGATAGATTTAAAATAAAACCATTTCAAGATCCGTCCCTTGTATTGATGGTCAATGTTTTATCATAAGTACAGCAATTTCCTTCAGTGTTATCAGTGACGTAATGTTATAAATTCACCGTTGACCAAAGTCATACTTGTCAGATCGATAATCCGCGTGAAATCATCCGGAAAACGACTTAGATTATAGAAAAACTTCGTCTTGCGAAGATTTATCTTATAAGCTCTGGATTTTATTTCACACGGGAAACTTTATCACAGTTTCGATCGTAAAACGTGTAACCTACATTATTTTATACAGTACTGGCACAGTCAATATATAGCTAAAGCAGTATCATTTTTTTGTTATATAATGGAATTTAGAATTTTAGGGTTGGTGGCATTAGTTCTCTATAACTTTTTGTAAAGTTGAAAACATTAGATTAATAACATGAATACAGCGACTTCACGACTAGCTGCACAATGAGGGATCCTCCCTAACGCGACTGCGCGATCATCGCAAGTTCACGCGAATTTTAGTCGTACGAATCTGCGATCAAACCAATGATATTAAATGTAAAGATAGGTTATGCGCCAACATCATTGCTATTTAAAACAGCGTAAAGGTACTATAAATACACACATTGGCCGCTGCATGCGCATTGGCTGCCAATTGACAACGCGTCAGCTGTCTCCTTCACTCCCACACGCAAAGCAGACAGCTCGCTCTTTGTACAATATGGCCGAATAAAGTAATAGAAAATACATATTTTTATTAAATACAGTACTAACGTGTGAAATAAAGCATTTTTCCGATCTCTGACCGTTGCTGTATTATTTGTACATCGTCTAAAGACGCAAGCAGACATTTTTTTATGGTATTTCACAATTTTATTGCGTCTGATTGACGAGAGCCGCGTGTGTTACCGTGTCGCGAGACTGTGCCTGACTAATTGAAAGTCGGGCAATTACCTGACTTTCGTCTTGCCATTGTGAAGCGCGGGTAACCTATCTTTACATTTAATATCACTGGATCAAACATAATACTGATGTCGAATAGGTGTCCTAATTAGCACTCGCGCGATGCGGTTGCGCGACTAAAATGTTTGAAATCTATTCGCGCAATCTTAGTTCGTACGAATCCGCGATCAAACATACTGATGTCGAATAGGTGTCCTAATTGGCATTCGCGCGATGCGGTCGCGCGACTAAAATGTTTGAAATCTATTCGCGCAATCTAAGTTCGTATGAATCCGCGATCAAACATACTGATGTCGAATAGGTGTCCTAAGTGGCATTCGCGCGATGCGGTCGCACGACTAAAATGTTTGAAATCTATTCGCGCAATCTAAGTTCGTATGAATCCGCGATCAAACATACTGATGTCGAATAGGTGTCCTAATTGGCATTCGCGCGATGCGGTCGCACGACTATAATGTTTGGAATCTATTCGCGAAATCTAAGTTCGTTCGAATCCGCGATCAAACATACTGATGTGAATAGGTGTCCTAAGTTCGCGTCGCTTACTTGCGCGGTGATCGCGTAGTCGTGTTCTATTACCTCCACGCAAAGCGGTAAAGCGACGAGCGCATGCTCGACTTGCTCACCGGCAAAAATTCGCGGCATCAAACGCCATGTAAATATATTACAGGTCATGTACCTATATAAAAAAAAATCTGGGCTTCGTCATGCAACGCCGGTTGGTCGTTTGTGTATAGCTGAGTTACTGCTCTAGATATATTTATTCTTTGGTAAGTACTGGTCATATTGTATAGAATATAGGGTTATGAAAGATGACCCCATTTCACTTAATCCGGGATTCGTACCCGTGTACGAATTGTTAATTTGTATTCTGTATGACGTTACTTTGGTGGAATAGGCGTTCTGTAGTTTATAGTTAAGTAAATGGGTAGGTATGGACGCAATCAACTAATTATATTGTAGTAAAGTTAGTAAACACTAACTAAAATACGAGTATTATCACAATATCTACAGCAAAAGACACTCAGAAAATGGCAACTCAGAAAATAGGTTAGCGCTTAACGAAATTAAGAATCTCTTTAAATACAGTGCAATTGTTCCGATACTATTGCACGTAGCTTTATTTAGTATTGGATTACACTAAAGTTTCCTTAAAATAAATAATTTATCGAGAAATAAAAAAGGTTTTTACTTTTTCTGTTTCATTATTTCAAATGTTATATTATAAGCTTGCCTTTTTTTGATGAACATGCCAATAAGATGAAAGGCGGTAACTCAATTTAACGGGAGATCTTGATCATTAAAATACTATCTATATTATAAACTACCTCTAATTCGCTGTTTTATTAATCACTCTAATTTGCAATAACTACGCGTAGTGATGCCCAATGATAAACTTGTATGGATGGTGTCGATAGAACCGAAACTTCTATAGACACCATCGATGATAACGCGATGAATTTTATTACAAAACATTTGAATCTTATTGGTGGTTCGGAACATTGCGCGAGACGATGCGCAGAACACAATTTCGATGTAAGTGGGTGAGGGCTGGTTTATACGGGGTCAGTGACTGGACCCAGCGACTCGGAATATCGGACTCAGTAACTGGGTACAGGTAGACAGGATCGGCATTCGGCAGTAAGTCGTACTGTGCCCGAAAATAGAACGGGTGGCTAGTCAGCTGGACTGACTTGCGAGCGCGAAGTCAGTAGACTGGGTTGAAACTAGTGAGCCCAGTAGCAAGTCTGCGCTGGACTGGGTTACTGTACTGCCATGATACTGACTCCGTATAAGCCAGGCGTGAGAGAGGCGAGTGGCGGGGCTTGCATGGCTACGCGCATAGTGGCAATCTTCACAGCCGCCAATAAGAATGAAACGCATTTTACGTGGCATTTAAGATTACTCCATTATCAAAATAATACCTTCACGCTCTGACTTTGATCGGGAGAATGCTTTTTACGCTTACCCCGTAATACCTGGTAAGTAACGGGGTTATGTGGGGCTCACCCCGATCGGAGCCGCGCCGCACCCACTAAACTCCCTTCTATGCCCCTCGGAGGCTACCCTGAAAGAGCGGGATCGGCATCGGACGCTCACGCTGTGATTTTGAGTAGGGAAAATGATTTTTACGCATACCCCGTACCTGGCAAGCAACGGGGTTATGTGGGGCTCGGCCCGATTGGAGCCACACCCACTAATCTCACTACTATGCCCTCGGAGGTTACCCTGAAAGAGCGGGATCCGGACCAAACTCTCACGCTGTGACTAGAGGGGCAGTCAGCCACCTAACAACACTTCTAACATTATTATTATGTCACCGTCCACAACAATACACCGTAATCTCGAACGCTGCAACGAAAAATCGCGGGCCAGTCTTCCGACCTCAAAATTCCACATACAAATTCCAGTACGGAGCCTCACAATAATTGGAATTCCGGCCGACCACCGAGGAACTTTCAGATTGCGAATATTTCGATTAACAAAGCGAGCACTTGTTTAACAAACGCCGAAAAACAAAATGCACATGTTGTCGAGTAGTTTTTTTGTCAAATCTCAATCTCAACGTGAATACAGAGTGGTTTGGTAGGTATCTGAATGTTTTAAACGAAAAACATAATTCCGAACTTCACATGAAGCTTTTGCTGGTACCAGAAATGATTTTAGAATGTAGGAATTTTTCTATTAATTAAGGTTTTTATCTCCCAACTACATTATATAACTATCGGCAATGTCCTATCTGTTAGTTAGTAGATAACTGACAATTGGTAACCGTAATTATCTGGTAACGTTATATTCAAGTTTGTAAATATCGTTACTTATGGCTGTTACAGCTGATAAGTTCTTGCGCCCGTTTTTCTTGTCAGTTAAAAAAGTCTGGATCGGGTGGTAGGAAAATATAGACGATTCAAAAGTACTTAATAATTAAGTTTATTTGAATAAGGCTTTGACTGTATGATATTCTTTCGGAATAATCAACAATTATTTCTAGGGACGGATCTCTAGAAATAATTGTAGATTATTCCGAATTTCTAGAGATCCGTAATAATTTATTCATATTATACAACATTACAAGTACCTACATCATTGCTCTGATTCCAAAGTAATTTTCGTTTGTGCTATGGTAATCGGAAACATCTTACCATATCTCATTACACCATCAAATTTTCCATAAATCGGAAGTTTGTCTAGTTACATAAGAAGCGATTTATTTTTTTAACGGATACTAGCTCGGTTTTATTGAAAGTACTTTGGTAATTAGTTGGTATTTGGTAAAAAAAAAATTTTTTTGTTTTGGCACCTTTAGCAAATTTTGCTCTGTACCCTTAGCACGAACAGCTATCGAAAAAAAAACGCGCGTAAAATTACTCGATACACAATTCTCTATGGAAAATTTAATTTCGCTTATCGGCGATAGATGGCGCTGTACAAATTTCCAATACAAAATTTATTCATCGAATGATTTTACGCGCGTTATTTTTTTCGATAGCTGTTCGTGCTAAGGGTACTGACCGCGGTCATGTGTATTGAGCGCGTAAGCTTTAAGGTGAATAAGCGATTAACTACTTGCTTACAACATTTAACTACAAAAAGTGTGTGATTTTTTTATCCAAAGCAATTAAGATAAACCTGCGTTTATTGCAAATGGCTAATGTTGTTTCCCATTTTGTAAACAAAGCATCATAACGATATATTTGGAGGGTTTATTTCACCTGGAGCGCTGCTAAGAGTGCGCCTCTCCGTAGTCGTTAAAAACTTCACACCATTAAGCACACCGTACACCTAAATTGAGTTGTATAGCATTTTAGGGATCCGCGAGTAACGTGATCAAAATGATTCACAAGATCATTTCTAATTATCATCTTCATTGCGATTAGAAACAGAAAGATAAAAACATACATTGCGGACAAGATAGCATACATTCACCCACCAATTCACATTGGGCCCGCGTGGTGGGTGGACCCATCCTCCTTCACATAGCATACATTGCTCCGATTCCAAAAGAAGCTATAGGACTTATTGTGTTATGGAAATTAGAGACAACGATGGTAATACACACAAACACCCAGACATGAAAAGTGTAGAAAACACAGTTTTATACAACGTTTAACAGAAAGGGGGTATCAACCCGAAAGGAGGTCAATGTACTCTATAATCTGAACACCTTCCAACAAAAAAAACAATCTCCTTTCCCCTTTTCTGTTACACGTTGTATATTGTTCCAGCCATGGATCAAACCTGGGACCCCAGAAATAGCGACACCTCAAAGCTAGTGTACGGAGGTCGTCAAATTGTTAAAAATGTAAGGGAAGTGGTTCTCACATAAAAAAAAGAAATAGTCACGATAATGAACTGCAAATTTAAACCCAAAAAGCTCCAGTTTTTACTCAATTTAAAAAAAGTAAATAATTAAAGCAAACATTTTCTTTAGGTCGTTAAAAACTTAACGCCATTAAGCACGGGATCGTGCAGCCAAATTGAGTTATACCAAGTTATACTGAAATTTATAGGTCGGTTAGTACTAAGCTAACAAGTTAAGTGGAGTTGCGTGCATGCCGCAACGGGGAAGTTGCAGATCAAACGTGAGCACCTTCTTAATTAAGTTGGGTTATATGGAGTACATGATGGTACAATAATTTATTTTAACCTCAGGTAGCTTGTGCACAATATGTACTAACGTGATGAAGACGTGACATTTACAATTAATGACACCTAACAATTTAGAGATTTTAAAGTTAAAAACCGGCTGTTCGTCTGTTTTCCGCTACAGGTAGCATTTGTTAACAAATTATCGTTAATAGTTTTTTGTCGATTCAGTTATTCGAAAAATTAATCAAATTAATTTATCATTATTCAACCTTTCCATTTTTTTTTCAAAAATGATTCAAACGCGATGTCTACAACTAACAGAGCCAACTAGTTTTATTTTATCACGGACAGCTCTACCATGAGTTGATGCAAACTGTTTTCGCTACCGAAAGTATCGGAAATAGGTACTGCTCGCTCACAGTCAATGCAAGTGAAAAGGATAAAACCATAGTTTTCGGTAGCGAAAATAGTTTGCATCAACTCATGGTAGGGCCCCTGCTCAGATTTTCAGTTAGTTTCCGTAATGTAGTATTTACATAGGCGACTAAAACCGCACAACTTTCGTCGCATGGCAAAAATCGACCCTGTAAATAGCAATTCGGCCTTGGCCGCAGGTGACTGAACAAAATTATCTGATCCAGTGGCCAAAACTGGAACTACGTTATTACATATTTTTACCTAGGTTACGCCATCAACTACATAGACGACAGCGACGCCTTCACCTGCGATTTAATTTCGGAAGCGACTTGCTAGGTGACTGTCGAACGTCACAGGTGACTAAAATAGCCCATTAGTTCATTATAATAAGTAATCCATTTTCTTTTTACTTAAACTTATTGGAAATAAACATTTTTATTTTTTTATTTTATTTATTATTATTTTTTGTCTATATTTTTATGAATCATTGACGATAAACTTCTTTGTTGGAATTAATAAATACAAAAGATTATATAAATTTTGTTGTTTGGTTTCAGGTAAACTTTTGTCGCTGGCATTTGTTTTAGGACGACAGAAATACGAATAACAAAAGGTAAAACACTTTTGCTATAAAATAATTTAAGAACTTTACTTTATTTGACATAGCGGCTTTCATTTATTTTTTAGGAAGTATTATTTGATCTGCCACAATAATAAACCCATCTGCCATTAATCTAAATGGTTACTTAGTAAAAAATCATCAGTCAACTATTCATTTTGGCTGTCCGAATATATCGTCAGTGGAAAGGCAAAGTTACTGAAACGCCAAAACACCGTTTCGAGAAAAAGTCATTTAAAGTTTTTTTTTTACAAAAAAAATCGTAACTTTTCACCATTTCATCCGATTTTGATCAATTAAATTTATTTTGCAAAGGCTTTTTTTCTTCTATTTTTATTAATATGCTGGATCAGGCTTCAAATGAAAGTTTAGGAAATAAGTGGCGGTTCAGTAATAGCAACCTCGTTTCAGAGCAAGGCAGATTTACTTAAAGCTGTTAAGTTAAATTTTCTTTGCAGTTTAAAAGTACTGATATCACAGAAATAAAGAAATAGAAGTATGACAAAAATTCTTTTACTATAGGTATACTACTAAACTGGTGTACCAGAATTACTTCTAGGACACAATTTCCATTTTCACACATCTATCACAACGACTTAAAAGGTGATCAGATAATTTAGTCAGATTGCCATAATTACTTCCAAGTAAATTTGCCATACTCCTTAATCTGGCTAAAGGACGTTAGTGACTAATAATTCTTTGGATAACTACAATCAAAATACTGAAGACGGTGGTTGATTTGAAAAGATAGTCTTTTATTTTACGGAAATGCCTAGAATAAAGTCGTTAGATACTTGGAACGTTACGTAACCACTATTGTCTATTATTTAGCTAAATGATGTTTTTCTTTAGCTTTTCATGAAGTGGTAAATAGTATAATGTAAATTATTTATTAGGTACTATAAATAAAATGCATTTATTTATAAGATAAACTTTTAATTTGAATAAAGAAAATCAAAATAAAGAAAATTTCGCCGCCCACAAGCGACTCGGTAGCATAATTGGTTAGTGCATTGGGCCGGAATCCCAAGGGTGCGGGTTCGAATCCTGTCTGAGCCTGCTACCGTAAAATATCCGTATCTATTATTCGGATATATCCGGATATTGATTATGCATTATCCGTAATATCCGCATACCAAATATAAGCGGATAACGCCATGCCCTAATCGAAAATTGAGTTAACGTTAGTGATAAAGTGACAAAATTGTTTTATATAGGTAAGTAAGTTATTGGTTAAATGGAATAGCAATAAACTAGCAACTTATTTAGTAGAAAACGATTGTACTGTCGGTGTAATAGGCAAATAATGTAAGTAATACCTATTTAATCCTACTTATATTTATTTATAATAAATGTGAAAGTTTGTTGGTATGTTTGTTTATTTGGATGTTTGTTACTCTTTCACGCAAAAACGGTTGCAAGGATTTGGATGAATAGGTAAGTACCTATATAACCGGCACGGATCTTGAGCGGCGGAAGCATAGCGCCTCAATTGGAGTAGCAATAGAGGCGGCTATGCTTCTCCGCATTAAATTTCACCGCTCAAGATCCACGCTAAATTGCCGAGGCCTGTAAGTACTTGCTTGAAAACCTACTTAATACTTACCTACTTATTTTATAAATGTGGAAGTTTGTATGTTTTTTGTTTGAATATTTGTTACTCAATCACGCAAAAACGGATTAGGATGAAATTTTGCACTTAGCAAATTTATGAAACTACCTACTTACTAAAACATAGGTTGCTTCTAATCCCGGTTAAATTTGGGATATTTTGAATGCCCACGCGAACGAAGTCACGGGTATGTATTAATTTATTGATTCAGGTAGATAGGTTACGAAAGATGCAGTCACGATTTATGAAATTCGGTTTTGGTGCTATGTGGAACTGATCCAATACCTGATATTATAAATAAATAAATAAATAAAAGTATTATTATAAATAACTATAAGTAGGATTAAATAGGTATTACTTACATTACTTGCCTATTACACCGACAGTACAATCGTTTTCTACTAAATAAGTTGCTAGTTAATGCTAATGCTATTTAATTTAATCAATAGCTTACTTACCTATATAAAACAATTTTGTCACTTTATCACTAATGTTAACTCAATTTCCGAGGGCATGGCGTTATCCGCTTATTTTTGGTATGCAGATATCCGGATATATCCGAATAATACGGATATTTTGGATATCAGGATTGAATATTAAAAATTAATTAAAACACTTTATTCAAACAACAATGTTCTAAATTTAGAAATTAAATAAAACAAAAAGATATACAGACAGCTTTACCTAATAATATAACTGCTTTTCTTGGTTTAAATAGGTATGTATGTAAGTAACAAAATTAAACGAAATAAAATCTATGTAGGTACTTATTTATTCTGTATACTGTTATATTTAAAAGAATAATATTGAGTCACATTCAATGCCTAAATTTGGAATTTGACAGCGTTATCAAAATGGATACTTAAAGTCCTCCAAAAGCTTTTCAATTCCGTCATCGTTGAGGGTAGAACGCCGAAGGCATGGAACATGGAAGTGAGGTGATTTTATCTTTATAAAGGGTAACAAGACAAGTCTCTCTTAAAGAACTCCAGACCCATTTCACTTTTGACCCATGTGCTGGAGCACCATAGACCACATCCCAACGCTGCGGCAAGTTATACAGATGACCGAGGAGTATAATCTGCCACTTTTTTTGGCGTTCTTTGACTATTGTATAGGCAATTTTCATACAAACGCGGTAACTTTGTAGTCTTGGTTCTCCGCCAGGGATTGACCTAGCTGTGATCTGATGATGGCTATTCAGGGAGTGAATGGAGGAGATTCAGATCGCACTACACACCTAACTGATCTGATCAGCATTCTAAGAGATATAAGGATGTTTTTAAAAATACCGCGAAATACGTATAAAAATGTATGGAAATCCTGAAACTGAAAACTCCGATCCGAGTCTCGAGCGATCTGAATCTCCTCCATTCACTCCCTGGATGGTCATCATCAGGTCACATTTAGGTCAATCCTTGGCGGAGAACTATGGCTTCAAAGTTACCTCGTTTGTATGAAAATCAGCTTAATTATATGGCCACCACTGTATATCGAGGTGTTGAGATGATATTCACAGCTGCGTTGGAGGACATCTTTAAACTCTTAGACTGGAAAGGACTCGGCATTAATATTAATGGCCAGTACCTAACACACCTTCGTTTGGCCGTTGATATAGTTCTTAAGGCTGAGAAGCTTGCTGCTTGGAAGACCTGAACACAATGCTCGAAGATCTCTGTAGTGCTTCCCAAAGAGTGGGTCTCAGGATAAACATGGATAAGATGAAAATCATGTCGAATGCCCATATTGTACGTACCCGCTCCAATTCATGTTGAGAACACTACACTTGAAGTTGTTAAAAATTACGTATACCTAGGAGTCCATATACCTCTAGTCCAGTTAGGTTAGTCCAACTTCGATAAAGAGATCTCTCGTCGAATTCAACTCGGATGGGCAGCGTTCGGGAAGCATCGAAAAATTACCTTACCTTAGTAAGAAGAAAGTCTATTGCCAGTGATGACTTACGGCAGTGAAACGTGGTCGCTAACTATGGGTCTAATAAGGAGGCTCAAGGTCACCCAGTGTGCAATGGTGAGAGCCATGCTCGGCGTTTCCTGCGTGATCGAATCAGAAATGAGGAGATCCGTAGGAGAACTAAAGTAACCGACATCGCTCGAAGGATTGCTCAGCTAAAGTGGCAGTGGGCGGGACTCATAGCGAGAAGAACTGATGGCCGTTTCAGCGAAAAGGTTCTGGAATGGCGACCGCGCACCGGACGACGCTCCATGGGTAGACCCCCGACAAGGTAGACCGACGATCTGGTGAAGGTCGCGGTGCACCGCTGGATGAGGGCAGCGCAGGACCGATCGTCGTGGATATCTTTGGGGAGGCCTATGCCCAGCAGTGGGTGTCGTGCGGTTGATATGATGAGATAATCAAACTGGCGGTCGCTCGGTGTTGCTTTAAAGTATCCGAAAAATGAACAAACTATCGGTAGATTTTAAGTCAAAATTAAAAATTATCATAATTAGGGTACTATTTAATCGCTCATCAAAAAATATTAATAAACCTGATTAATGACGAAAAAAGATAATAAAACACGTTATAACACTAAAATATAAAGTATCCGGATAATTCGGATAGTAAGGTCCGTGCTATCCAGATAAAAGTAATCGGCGGATATCCGGATAATTCGATTCCCTATTCCCTATTTCCGATCAACTTATGCGCAGCGACGATCATATATTATTACCTATACGTACTTTCGCTACGACTTGAACAGCAAAAACAACTCCATAACATTTTACTTTTATGCCATTTTCTGGTATTTGGTTGCCGAGTAAAAATACTTATTACGTTTGATTTACATTTTACTTTAAACATAGTTTTCTTCCGTGTATATTATCTAATATTACAAGATAGGTAATTTTACTTACAGATGTAGTAAGTTCGTTGGATGGAAAGAATAAAATACGTTTGTGACGTTTAGAGGAATTTTAATTCAAAGCAAAGTTACTGATCTCACAGTCTTGCTCAATACGCAGTAAGAGCAAATTACTTAAACGCCATTCTCTCGATAAAAATGATATGCCATGTTTTCTTACGCTCTAAAACCTTCTCAATAACAGTAAAGCAAAATTACTTAATCTTAGTTATTGTATTTATATAGGAAGTAAATATGACATAAACGACACATGTAAAAAAAAGATCGAAAAGTATGTCGCCTCAGTAATTGGCAAAAATAAAAACCCGCATTTTACCGGTTACTGAAGCGCCACAAAAGTGCTCCGATTAGAACGATAGTTAGAAAGATCGACGCAGAAAAATTCACTGATTCCGAATATATATATAACTCATTTTGCCCAAATTGGCGTTTCAGTAATTTTGCCTTTCCACTGACGATATTTTTCTGCTTAACTAAACACGAATATTTCGCTAACCATATTTAAATCACGCCCGATTTTTTTAAGCAAAAATATGATTAGTAAGTATTCAAGACATTTTCTGCGCCAAACTATACTGTTGTACGTAATCACCTCAATATTAAATATTGTATGCCATTAACATAACATCATTGTTCTAATGTCTGTATATCTTGCGTCGGTAACGGCATTAGGCATTAAATTTTCAAGTTTAGTTCGAAACTTGTTATCATGTCAAGTGATTAATCATTATTAGCACATGTGTGATTAGTGATAGTGATTAATCACATCGGTCCACTTTACGTTGATGATCCCATCACAATTAGGTTTAGGTTTAAAGAGTTTATTTTCATAAAGTTGTAAACCACTTACATTAATAAGGTACTCAAATATTTGCTACGTTACTGTACGCAATTTTTAGTATCTTTATCCCTATAATGAGGGTTTTTCAAAATTACAAAAAACTGTAGATTCGATAGATGGCGTTGATAAACATGTGTGCCTCAATCTATTTTTTTTTCTTATCTTCGAAGAGTACTCAGGTAGGCAGTCAGATGTAACACAAAAATGTTTCTCTTTGGGCAGATGTCGTCAGCGAGCGCTTACTACAGGCCGTTTATTTTTAAAAGCCAATTTTGACACATATCTTTCCATCAACGCCATCTAGGGAGGCAAATAGTTACTAATTTTAATTTTTAAATGACACTTTGAAAAGCCCTCATTGGTAAAAGAAAGCCACTTCCGCGCTCTTCAGCATCGGCGAGCTGGTGGTCCGCCGAGCGGTATTCTCACTCTCGCAAATGTCAGGTTAGAAAGAGATAAGCGATGGAAAAGTGTGGCTCTAGATACACCTAATCTCGCACCATAGAGAATTAATAAGGATTTTCATTTGTTATTCAACATTGCAACAACAATAAATTAAAGCTCTTTGGCGTCCTAAATCTTAATGAAACTCTACAGTGAACGCGGCTAACATATGTCCGGGTCACATTACCTTAAGGCTTTCATTTACGCCTCAAAATGTCTTATTATGTGTACATTGAAAGGGCCCTCGAGGTCCGAGCCGTAAATCTCCATAAAGCTCAACGCAATTACATGATACTAACTACTATGATTAAGGCTATTGTTGATGAAAATTTGAGGTGAGCCGATGTATGTAATGGTTTCATTTCAAAGGAGAAGATACGCATGTTCTGAAACAGTTTTCTAATAAAGAGAGAGTCTCTGAGAAAATGCTTGTTAATTACATAGGTGGTACTTAGGTACCTAAGTACCATCTTACCTATAAGTCTGACGCCATAACATACTATTAGCTATTCTGTTTATTAAATAAATAAATAAAAATCATTTATTTCAGACGTGAGTCCATATTACTTACAAAAATTATTATTTATAAAATTATTATGATTATAGGACGGCTTAGTGTCCTTCGAGAGGTTAGTGTTGCATAATTGCACTATCCACGTCCAGCGTCGCCGCAACCGTCTGTAGGAGACTGTTGGAGCTGCTCCGCACCCGATGGATCAGGGACGCAATGCGCTTTCTTATGATGGCTGCGAAGCTATCTACCTCCGCCAAGGCTAGCATCCCTGATGCACTGCAATAGCGAGGCAGCCCCATCAACCCCCTAAAGGCGTTGTTATATTGGGTGCGTAGGGCCCTGTATGCTCCTTATTATTATATTATCCTTATTATCATTATTGCATTGCATTTTAAAAAAAAATGTGTTCCGGCAGTTAGAGGTAAGTTAGAAAGTTCCTTAGTAATTAGGATTTCGGGTGTAGTGCGCTTCCATATTCGGCCTTATCGTCACTTAACAACAGGTGAGATGAAGGCCAAACACTACCCCGTACCCACGAATTACGTAGATACAATATCTGAACTAGCTGTAGGAACTCCTTAGTAAATGCTAGTACTGAATATAGTGTAGTATGCCTGAAATGTATGTAGTAGTGGAGCTCGGTGGCGCAGTGGTTTAGCGCCTGTGGCTCTACCATGAGTTGATGCAAACTGTTTACGTTACCGTAAACTATCGGATATACTGCTCACGGTCAGTGCGAGTGAAAGAGACAAAACGATAGTTTACTGTAACGTAAACAGTTTGCATCAACTCATGGTAAGGGCCCTGGCCCAGCGATTGCGGAAGTTAAGTAACGTTCGCAAGTGTGGCAATTTCTAATAGGGGGGGGTAGCTGAATCAAACGGCAATCATACAAAGTACTTTAGATATTATATTGAAGTAGGTAATGGCAGAGCGTGGGTCGAGGTTACGCACAATGAATCGGGTCCCGACAATCGGAACAGATACTATCCTGGCCTTCCGCAGCGATGGACAAGGGGGAGGGGTGATGTTCTTTTATGGCATCCGAAGTGGTGTTGGACACGGGGTAGTAGGGCTTCCAACAGAATTCCACGGCCAGCAATAGTTTCCTTTTCTTAAGGTAGTGAATAAACCCCAGTACGGGTTTTATCACTCACTACACAATAATTAAGTATATTATTCAATTAGATATGACAGATTTAATTCGAGTATAATTATTTAGCACTCGCGAGAATGACTGTCTTTTAAAGCGGTAAAAATCGGTCTGGAGGGGCGCAGCAGGCGCTCGCCGATAGCCGCGTCGAACAAACGCCGACGTATGGAATGTTACAGACAGTAATGCTAAATCCGAGTGAACGCAACTTTCTGTAGGACCGTGTAGGTAAATTCCAAAATGTCTAGAAGGCAACACAATGATTCAACGTAATGTCATATTATTCATGTTTGTATATTAGTTATAAGTAGGTATTGTACATAATAATATGTAATTTGTTTTTAATTAGGTATTTTTATTTATTTACTTATTTAATATAAAGGAATTTAGGTTAAGGTGTTACACAAGGGTCGGTCATGGGATGGGTGACCAAAAATTTATTATCTCGAGCTCCTCCGTGCTTCGGAAGGCACGTTAAGCCGTTGGTCCCGGCTGCATTTTCAGTCGTTAACACCCACTAATCCGCATAGGGCCCGCGTGGTGGGTTATAGCCCATTCACCTTATCACCCATAAGGAAGGCCTTTGCCCCAGCAGTGGGGACATCAAAAATGGCTGATGGACATGCCTGCAATAGATGAATGATAAGCCTGAAATTGCCTGCACGAAATTCGTCTGTTCTGTCTTCGTACATTTTGTGACTGAAGAGCCAAACTTGACTTTTGTTTAAGTGAGCGCTTTCCTGAATCGTAAGTGTGGAACTGCTTGCCGTCATTTGCAACTGCAGTACAATTTGTGGCATTTCGTACGTAATTTCATACATTACATTCCGTGCAAAAGACAGTGCCTATTTGGTTTTTGTTTATTCATCAGGTCAGATCAAGAATCTTATGGGTCAGATAATTGAAGGCTCTGAGTTGCCTGGCTTGACTGTCAAAGCATGGCCAGTTGAGCTTAGGTAGGTATAGTAACTTTTTTGTTTGAAAGATATTAAACCAATCTCTTTGCGATAGTATTAAAAATGTCAGTCTTTTATAAATATGAAATTATTGATGAATATTATGTACCTAGTTATGACAATACAATGAAATAATTTAAGTCGCCTATAGAATGCACGTAAAAAAATAAGGATTTGCAAACCCTTTGGTAACAAACAAATATTGAAGTATTAAAAAAAACACTACGTATAATAGCACCGTACAGTCGCCATGTTGGTTTTTTCATAACGCCACCTTCTTAAGAACACTTGGGCTGACAAGACAAATCTAACGATATCTTAATCAATAATAATAATAATAATAAAAACACTTTATTGCACACTAAGACAGGACATATTACAAAGAAAAACAATAAACAGAGAAAGCACACAAAAGGCGGCCTTATTGCTAAATAGCAATTTCTTCCAGGCAACCTTGAGTAATAGAGTGAGAGAAGAAGAGGACAGTGGGAAGTGGGTGCAAATATGGAAAGGAGAACAGATATAGTAGATATACAAGAATAAATAGAAAGAAAAGAAGTTTTTCTAGATTACTAGAAGTGATAATAAGGAGAGGAAATAAGTTAGATACTAGAAAGGAAATGTCTTCTGACTTGATCGCGAAAGGAATTCAGAGAACGAGCCATCCTGATACCCTCCGGGAGTAAATTCCACAGACGTACTGCATGCACAGAGAAAGAATATATAAATATAATCATAGAAATCCGTTAAGCCGTTTGAAAGATATTAGGTAATAAAGAATATTACATACAAACGCACATACAAACTTACAAGATACGCGCGAAAAACATAACTCTCTTGCAGTCGGGTAAAAAACCTTTTTGAAGTACTTTTAAGTCTATTAGGTCGTAATGATAGAAAAGTAGCATAATACGCAGTTACGATTGATCAGTTCCATTTTTGGTCTCGATTTTTTGCTTGATAGCTTATGCATTAACTAAAAAAGCTTCATATGGTTCATGTAAAAGTTTATTACAATCGGCCGAAAATTACTGTCGATTTGTGGGACTGATGGGCCGATCGATCAAGTATGAAACCGAGATCGTTGCGTTTGAGGGCGATTTATCAATAGGATTAATAGTGGCTTTCAGGCTATGACTGCTGTAGAGACATTTCTTTGGGATATTTTACTGTATTATTTATTGCATGTTTTAGTTTAAGGTTGGCTCAATTTTTTATATTATTTTTATTTCCATTTAACATATTATAAGATATATATAACAGAATTACTTAAATAACACTAAGAAACCACAAAGATTTATCATAAGTGTTACTTGTCACATCGAGATATCATTGAAATGAAATGCCAACAGAAAAAATAATATAAAATTATAAATTATATGGATAAAAAATATCCTTTTAATTTTGATTTTATGTTTTGATCATTAATATTCTCGCGTAATTCGGGAGGTAGTTCGTTAATGAACCTAGGAACGAGGTAATCAGATGTTCACTTTCCGTAACAATATAGACTGTTTTATAAGTGACAGTCTTACCATTCGCTCAAAGTTGCGCTAAAGCTTAAATATCTTAGAATTATTTTTCCATTTGAAAGAGAATACAAGCTGCTTACATGTATGTATAACAATATGCGTAAAGAACTTTAGATCCCAAGTTTTTTTTTCTGTTTATTCTGCGTTTTGGCGATCTGTGCATTCACAATAAGCAATTCCTTTGGCTGATCCTAGATCTGGATTTTTCACAACTATGAGAGTCAAATCTAGTTGTAAAATTTCTTTACAGCTAACTCTCTTGCTAACTAAATGTCATATCGTTTCAAACGGGCATGCTGTACACCACCCTCTCCACTTAGCGTCTTAGCCAGTTCGTTTGTATGGGAAGCAAGCCTTTCCCAAGTAAGAAGTTCTTGCAAAAAATATTTTTGGCACAGGATATACAATGAAAACTGATGCTGATAGGAGTATATTGATGAGAAATTGATAAAAAAACCAGAGAGTCGATATCATGATCGATCTCAAAGTTGGACTAATTATTTAGTTATAAGGTATCATCATAATCATCATCATCAACCTATCATCGTCCACTGCTGGACATAGGCCTCTCCAAGTGCACGCCATCGAGCACAATCCGTGACTACTCTCATCCAGCTTTTGCCAAGTAAGAAGTTATTTTAGCTCTAGAAAATACAATGATTTGCTTTCTCTTTCAAAAATAATACATTGCGCATCACGCAAGCTGTGAATTAATAATGTGAATTAATTTATAAGTTATTTGTGAGTGATATAGATATTTGAGTAGATACTATCACAGTCTGTTATAAAAAAACAGTAACAGTCAAACCAATTTTTTTTATGTAGAAACATCTTCCTATTGGCTGAGGGATTATACATAATTATTTTACTGTCTGATTCTATTACGAAAATTATTACTCATACACGTGTTGCTTGTTAGTATATGAATGTTAAGTTTGAAAAGGTCCCTTTAGTTTTCAAGTGAGTTTTCCGCAAAATTTTGGCAACTCAAACAAAACTACAAAAAATACCTTTGTAAAACACATGAATTTTCCCCATAACTCCCTCGGAGCCTTAAACATCCTGTCCCTTTGGGAAAAACTGGCGTATGGCAACACCGTCTCCAATTTACGTTAGGGAAATAAACGTAAACAGGTGCGATGGTAGGGCACGAAAGAAAAGTAAATTTCTAAACAAAAGATTGATAGTATGTAATATTTTGAAAAAACCAAAATATACAAGTTACATAAAAAACTCAGAAAAGGACTATCATTTTCCAAATTTAATTTAAAAATCAATGTTCATTTTCAAAATTTCATAATTTAAATAATTAATGTGTATACATTTTTTAAGCAGTTTATTTTTTCAGTACTCTGTTCATACTTTTGAGAACAGTGTTGTTTGTTTTTGTTATTACATACAGTTATTTGTGACTTATAATGATTGTGTAAATAGTAGAATCACAAACTTGCAGTATGAATTACAAAAGATTCGAAAATTGGGAGGTGCTATCCGATAATGTAGTGTGCAAAAATCAACTGTAACATTTTGTAGAGAGGCAGTTAAATAAGCCATAAAACAATTATAAATAAATGATGATAATAATGTAAGCTAATTAGACAACAAAGAGTCCCCTAAACGAAAGTAACATTAAAGTTCTGAATAATGCGTATCAGAAATTCACCTTAAGAGTACGATTTCACCATGTAGTTGTGTAACTCCTTACAATGCGTCCCTGTGTTTTATTACAGACATGAACGGATACCTGTATTACACACTTGAATATTTTATTTATCGGAAATTGGATTCCGTGGAGATGGTTTTTTTCTTTTTTACGAGTTTTTGGACTTTATCCATTATCTGTATTGCTCTCGTATAAAATTCATTCATACCGCCAGCGTTTAAACACTGTCAATTATTCAATATTGACGAGCTGTTTGGAAATAAATTCTTGCAAAAAATATTTTTGGCACAGGATATACAATGAAAACTGATGCTGATAGGAGTATATTGATGAGAAATTGATAAAAAAACCAGAGAGTCGATATCATGATCGATCTCAAAGTTGGACTAATTATTTAGTTATAAGGTATCATCATAATCATCATCATCAACCTATCATCGTCCACTGCTGGACATAGGCCTCTCCAAGTGCACGCCATCGAGCACAATCCGTGGCTACTCTCATCCAGCTTTTGCCAGCCACCTTGCGAAGATCGATGCTGAGGGCGTCCCACACCACACTACGTTTGCCGATACGCGGTCCCCACTCAAGAACTCGTCTGTCCTAGCGGCCATCGGTTCCACGGTTAATGGCCGGTCCACTTTTTTTTTATATCAAGAAGGAGAATGCATTTAGGCATACCAAACGGCATGTTGGACTCGGTCACACTTGGGGCATGTCCCTCGCTGCACTTCAGCTTGCTAATCCGATGGGCTTTATATCAGTATATAAAATAGCATTTAGCAAATGTGTCATTGTATAAATCCATATATGGGATGTAGAAGATATTTGGATTCTAAATATTTACATGATATATTTTGTCATATTATTTCGTAGTGTATCCCCATGGGGATTCCCCATGGAATTAACAACTTCAACTTTCACTGATTTGATAGCTCATTATAACTTAAGGGGCCGTAATAGGATAACATGGTTTGCGCGGGCCATTTTTTTATATAGAAAACGTAAACTTGTAGTCACCAAAAAAATCATACGACAAGCTAAAGAGTTTCTCTAGTTGCTACAAACTTGTGTATAAACCTTACAGATAGTTGTAAAAAAAAATTAGAAAATCACTAAAAACGCCTAAAAAGAGCTTTGCGCGGGCCATATCTTTGACGTAAATAATAGCGGAAACATATTGAATTCTAAATCAAAATACACTTTAAGGTAAGTAAGAGTATGTTTGTGATCAATTTTATGTAACGTTTTAGGTGAGTTTTTCGTTTTAGAATACATTTTGAGCATTCTCCTTTAGTAAAATCAAAATTAGTAGTTATAAACTTAGTAATGTGCGAAAATATAAATTGAATCTTGCGAAATCACAGTGTTCATTAACCCCGATATTTATCAGTGTTTCATTCAATTATCTGTTCAAAAGTTTTTGTGGGCATCGCCCGCGGCCTGCTGAGAAAGCAAATTAACAGTAAATGGTTCGTTTCAGTTATTGAATACCACAAAAAGAGGTTTCAAAAGTTTTTGTATAGAAATTCAGTGTTAAAGTGAGCCAATCATTTAAGTTGTTAATTTGAGTAAGTATTAGGTTTTGTTAAACATAAAGAACCAAGTTTCAACGGGACCTTTCAACAGTTTTAAGCGATAAAAATCTTAGCAAGATTAAGATAATTAATTATATTCGATTTTTTTTGTTAAATCTTGAACCGAATCTCCCATTTTGATCACTTGGTATTTCATGATGCCGCCGGCATTTGAAATTGAATTGAAATGAAATGAGAACCTAATCCATTTTTGATGTCCCCACTGCTGGGGCACAGGCCTTCCTTATAGGTGGTAAGGAGGATGGGCCATAACCCAGCACGCGGGCCCAATGCGGATTGGTGGGTGTAACGACTGCAAATGCAGCTGGGACCAACGGCTTAACGTGCCTTCCGAAGCACGGAGGAGCTCGAGATAATATTTTTTTGGTCACCCATCCCATGACTGACCCTTGCGAATGTTGCGTGACTTCTGCAATCGCTGGGCCAGGCGCTAAACCACTGCGCCACCGATCTCCTTGCCCGGGCTTTGAGGTTGGTTAACCTCAAAAAATAATCCATTTTTTGAGGTTGGTTAACCTCAAAAAATGGATTAGGATTTTTTTTTAGCTAGTCAAACGTGCCCTTAGGAAAAATGTGTGTGTATGAACTTAATACGACTTCGAATTTTATGTTAATCTCCTTTGATAAGTTTAAAAAATTAAAGTATCAAACAAGACTGTTTGTCTACATTTTCTGTCACAAGCAACATTATTTTCTAAATCCTTGTCAATAGTAAACATTTTTTATTTGATTTCATTATTATCTCACTAACGGATTACACTGATTTTGCACATCCTCAGATTTCAGGAGCATTTATAAGCCCTCAGATTATCTTGCCCCTCGCGAGCTCGGGACTGTAAGTGAAGTTCACGTAAGAAGCTTAACGGAATTTTCTCGAACTTTCAGTTTTTAATGCAACGTGCTTAGACAAATTGTGACGAAGATTTCAGTTGTACTAATCCAAGAAACTTGCAGCAGTTTTTGCGCACAACACAGGTACAGTTGCTGAGGGCGGCGCGGCGCTTTGCCGCTCTTAAGACCAAAATTGCTTGCACTAACGACGTAGTAACAGACGCGCGCGCGACCAACTCACGAAAAACCTTCAAAGCATTTTGTTTGCAAAGTGGCAGTGCGCCAACCACCACATTCCAAAGTCAGAACTTATGGCCTAGGTCACCTAGGTATAAAGCCCCACTAGCCTTCATCTTTACAAACGTTACCCAACATAAAATTGGCAACGTCGAAGTTAATTATTGAATTATGATAGGAGCTAGAGGTGGTTAATATAACGTCTAGCGCAATATTCTAGCGCGCTATCTATGCATAGCGCACATCGCGCGCTATGTAAGTAGTCGTTATGACGCTAGAAATATAACGAGTAGCAACTAGCAGCTGGGCGTTGGCCGGCAGCGGGCGAGAGGCCGCGTTGGGCGCGCGCGGGCGGGCAGTCGTTGCGTAAGCGCTATTGGTATCGGTCGCGTTATGAACGTTATTCTCGCAGCCAGTCGCAGCACGCTAGGCGCTAGGTACTTATCGCGCGCGAACTTATTTGTCATAGTCACTTTGTGTATTTAACACGTTATTGACGTTATTGTTAAATAAATTAGGACTTTTGGGACACATAACTGTTAACTGGGTATAATATCGCGCGCGACCGTATATTATTGTGTTAGTTCGATTAGGACTGTTATGACACAACTAAGTCAATTAGTTATTATGTAAAAGCTATTTTGCTAAGCAAAGTTAGTGAACGAGAGATATGGGAAAAACAACCGAATTTCAAACGTCAATAAGGTCGAAAACCGCTTGCACTTGTTTTTTTAACTAGAAAACACTGTCTAGTGATCCTCAGTTAAAAAAATTAGTGCAAGCGATTTTCAACCTTATTAACATTATCAAAATAACGGTTTTTATTGAATCTTTAAAGTTAGTAAACGAGAATACGGCAAAAAAAACAACCAAATCACAAATGTCAATAAGGTCGAAAATCGCTTGCATCGGTTTTTTTGTAACTAGAAAACATTGTCTTATGATCACAAGTAAAAAAAATGAGTGCAAGCGATTTTCGACCTTATTGACATTTATCAAAATAACTGTTTTTATTGAATCTTTAAGTTAGTAAACGAGAATACGGCAAAAAAACAACCGAATTTCAAATTTCAATAAGGTCGAAAATCGCTTGCACCGGTTTTTCTTAACTACAGATCACTTGACAAACTTTTCCTACCTTCACTTGTTTTTCCGACATACGTTTGTTCTTTCGAAATCGTATAATTCAATAATAGACAGTTCTAAGCCCGAAAAGTATGAAAGAAAGTTCATTAGTTTACTGCTTTATTTTATTTAAGACTAAAATGCGACGTATTGATAAATAATATTTTTGTATAGCGCGCGATCTGTCTAACGAACGACGTGTGACGTAACGTGTTACGAGATCCAACGTGCTGCATCTAACGCGCCAGCCAGCCGCCTTCACGCTTCCTGATAAATAGCGCGTTATAACATAGCGTATTTAATAGCGCGCTAGAAATCAATAGCAAATAGTCTGTAACGTGCTGTTGCTTTATAGGCGTTTTGAACAACTCTAATAGGAGCAATCGGGTATACAAATAACTACTTACCATGTTATTAATTTGAAATTCAAACGCTCAAAATGTGTTTTGTTTCATAATATGAACTAAAATACGTTTATTTTTTTATAAATAATGCTTACCGCTGACGGGCGCTATTTTGTAGCTGCGATAAGCGCGGCGTTAATCGCGGCGATATCGCTGCGATAAACGCGGCGATAATCGCGGCGACAATCACGGCGCTTTTTAGTCGCTGACGTAGGTTAACCCTAAAAGGCACCCGGTAATAATTTTATAGAACAATCACTTTTATTATTGCTAAGCTCTATAAAATAAAGTTTATGATTTATTTATGTCAGTAATTATATACTTTTCACAAATGAAGCAAACAATGTATACGATTCAAATGTCTTCAGTACCCTTAGCACGAACAGCTATCGAGAAAAAAAACGCACGTAAAATTACTCGATAGACAATTCTCTATGGAAAATTTCATTTCGCTTATCGGCGATAGATGGCGTTGTACAAATTTCCAATACAAAATTTATCTATCGAATGATTATTTTTTTGATAGCTGTTCGTGCTAAGGGTACAGATCCTTTTATCGTCAAAATAGTGTGAAGAACAAAAATTCTGCATTTACTTTATATGCGCAAATTCAAGAATTATATAAATTGGTAAGCATATCATGTAATAATAATTCTCTTACTTTTTATTGCAAACTCTACCATTACAAAAATAATTATGTCAGCCAGCGAAAAAAATTGTGGTGTCTTTTAGGGTTAAAGCCGCTTGTCACTCTTGTCAGTGTCATTTCGTGGGCGATTAGTCGCCGAGCTATGTGTGAGCTACTTTTTGTAGCTCGTGGGCGTTTACGTATTGAACTCCATATGTTCTATTCTGGGCTACAAAAAATCGCTCGGCGATTAAGCGCCCGTGAGCGGTGGCGCTAACACGGAATAGTTTTTAACTTTTTATAATAAGGTTCGATTGGTTGAGGATAATCGAAAAGTTATCGATTGATCATGGGTTGTTTTCTAAAAGCATTTATATTTAAAGAACTGAGGATTCAGTAGGGTCTGTTAAACTGGGATCCGTGGGTAAATATAAATATCCTAGTCAAACACACCTTACGTTTATGTATAGAGCAGGTATTTTAGAAATATCGAAAGGTCACGCTATGAACATGAGTGGGTGTAGTATAATGCTACCGAAAGTTGTATAAGAGCTGGAAGAGTCCTACTGTTCTTACTTGGCACAAAACAGGAAGGAATTTCGCACTTTAATGTTAGAGGCCAAGATCCACTTCGGGTCGCTGAGCCAGCGTAGTAGTTCTATGACACACAATAAATGTCATAAAATACATTTAAGCTTGGGTCAAACCGGATGCAGCTCAGCGCGTAGCTGCATTAGTCGCGCGTATAGCATTTCATACATTACAATAGGTGCATTCCAACAGTCTAATTGATAAGTCATCGATCACCATAATAGAGATTTTAACCATGGATTTTAATTTTATATAACACTAGCTTCCGCCCGCGACTTCGTCCGCGTGGACATTCGATAAAATCATCATGTTTTAATTTCATTAAATTCTGATCAGCCGTTTTTACCTGATTAGGCGGGTTCCCACCAAGCGCGCTGCCTCGCGAGGCAGGACGTTTGCCGCACGGGCCTCGCACGAGGCTGCTCGCTTGGTGGAGACCCGCCTAATCACGTAAAAACGGCTGATCAGAATTTAATGAAATTAAAACATTATGATTTTATCGAATGTCCACGCGGACGAAGTCGCGGGCGGAAGCTAGTTTATAATATTCAGAATTGTATCCAGAGATATTAGTATCCCGTTTCCGTTCCGTTTCCCGTTCCCGTTCCCGTCCCTGTCCCCTGGATGTGCATATCCAGGTCCAATCATGTCCACCGTGTTGGACTTCAAAATAAATGTCATTTTCGCAATCACCATCCCTTGAAACCTCAAGAACGACATCTACATCGATTTTCATGTTTACTTACCCCATTTACACCTTAAGGGATGATTTTCCAAATAACAAAATACCTTTGTGTTTGCCTATTTCTTTTTAACAATCGCTCCTACGAATTTTAAAGTTGTAATTTCTATTTTATACTCTTTTTCCATACAAAATTTGAACCCCATTTTCACAGGTTAAATCATGTCCACCGTGTTGGACTTCAAAATAAATCTCATTTTCGCAATCACCATCCCATAAAACCTCAAGAACGACATCCATATCGTTTTTTTGTTTACTCACCCATTTGCCCCTAAGTGGTTGATTTCTAAAATTACAAAATATATGTTTGCCTATTTATTTTTAGATGTGCTCCTACGAAGTTTAAAGTTGTAATGTCTATTTTATATTATTTTTTCATACAAAATTTGAACCCCATTTTCACCCCTTTAAAGGTCAAATCATGTCCACCGTATTGGACTTCAAAATAAATGTCATTTTTGCAATCGTCATCACAGAAAACCCCAATAATGACATCCCTATATATTTTTGGGGTTTTTTACCCCTTTTCATCCCCATTTCATCCCCATAGGGGTTGAAATACTAACAATAACAATATACGTTGCGTTAGATTTCCATCCATAAGCCTAAATCATAAATTTAGCGATTTTTACTTTAAAAATAAACGATTTCTTTAATATACAACTACATCCCCCTTTTGACCCCTTCGGGGGTAGAATTTTGAAAAACGCTAAAACCCGTATTTATTAATTTTCAATGGTCAGCCTAATCACAAAATTTGAAGATCCTAGCTTCAAAACTGAGGGACTTTCATACAAACTTTGGACCCCCGTTTCACACCCTTGGGGAGTGAGTTTTGAAAAATCCTTTCTTAGTGCACCCCTGGATCTCATAACGAACCTATGTGCAAAATTTCAAGTCTCTAGGTTCAGCGGTTTGGGCTGTGCGTTGATATCTCCCTCAGTCAGTCAGTCAGTCAGGACTTTGAATTTTATATAATATAGATTAAATTATTTTATTTTCCGTGGTTAAAATCCACTCTATGGCGATCGATGATCCATCGATTAGCCTGCTGAAATGCACCTTATTTCGTCTGCTGTTACGCGCTGCGCTGCTACGCGTTGTGCTGTATCGGTTTGACCTATATCTATGGTTTGACCCAAGATTAAACGTATTTTATGACATTTATAGTAGGTATATGATGTGTCATAGAACTATTACGCTGGCTCAGCGACCCGAAGTGGATCCTGGCCTCTGACATTAAAGTGCGCCATTCCTTCTTGTTTTGTGCCAAGTGAGACCAGTCGAGCACTTCCAGCTCTTTCAGGTCTTTGGCAACTTCATCTTTCCCAGCGGTATCTTGGACAACCCACTGGCTGTCGTTCAGATTGTTTGGCCAATATACGCTCTTTTGGCAGTTCGATCTGCACCCATTCGCACCACGTGCCCCAGCCAGCGAAGTCGGGCAGCTTTATTTCCTCAATGATATTCGGCTCGGACACCAGCTGTTGTGTCGTAGAACAATCATGCAAATTATGGACAGTTGTAACTGAAAGCAGATAAACCATATTATTAGAAAAAATCAACTTGTCTGTAAATATACTCAGAAATCGAATCCATGGTCTCTTTGCAATCCGGACAACGCTCTGACCACTGAGCTACCGAGACATTAGAAGATTGTTCGTTCTAGTTATTTTACCCCAGCGTTACTTTAGGTTATTGTAAACTCGCCACCTATGTAAACTCGTCTCGTTCTGAAAAGTACATTGAAAGTAAATTCGCCACTCTTAAAAAAAAATATGTGAATTCGTCACAGGTTATCAATGTGATGAGCTACCTTCGACATTGTTAAAGCCGCGATTACATACGCCGATTTAGCATACCAATTTCGGGTTGCCACTCGTACTTGACAATATTATATTGTATAATAAGTTCGATTTTAAAAGTGAATTTACCCTATAACGGAAAGATAAACATTGTATAAGATTGGAGATGAGAATTGAAAATAAAAAAACATAAACAATGTTGACATTTGCGTTATTTGTTTAAATTAATTGTTAAAATTTAACTTATTATACGGGTGGCAACTCTAAATTGGTATGCTAGATTGGAATATGTAATCGCGGCTTTAGAAACATCTTTGCAAAGTACTAAGCTATTTATTTAGGATGAGCTTTACACAAAAAGGCTTCTTATTTGTAACTACTCTGAGGGTAAACAGAATTTTGCAAACATTCGAACTAATGTAGTATCTTAGCATCAATTAATTCATAATGGGCATTGGCATTACTCAATCAACAAGCGCTGATACTGTTAAGTGAAAATTCACATTTGAATAATAATTCTAATAATAAACATAATTTCGAAATTTCGTCGCACCCATCTGTCAGTTAAGATATTTATTTTGAAAACATAAACAATGAAACATGAAAAATGACTCTGAAAAGTACTGTACTAATTCAGCCAGCGTGTCGCGCGCAGATTATCTCAGATCCACGTGTCTGATGGTAAAGCCGCGGCCTTAGACACAGTGGGGGAGGGAAAAGAAAATATTATTTTACCTCTAGCAGTATTTATGGGACATTTTGTCGTCTGATAATCGAAACAAATACAAACTAAGTAATTAATTACCAAAGTAATTTTAATAAAACCGCGCTAGTATCTGTTAGTGTTTTATTCCACAAAATTTCATCATTATCGTCATCATCTCAACCATTTTCCAGTCCCTCAAATTTTATTTAGATAAGGGAAAATGAGGGTATTTGCAGCACAATTTTCCAACAAAATATTTAAACCAATTTAGTATAGGTTTAAAAAATGTGGTAATTATATTGTTAGGTTTAGGTTAAGGCAATGGCAATGGTAGCATTTACGATTCGACATTTAATAGTAATTAAATATCAAAAACTACATAGATCATTTGCAAATTGCGAGCCGTTTCAAAACTGACAATTTGGTCGCAATCGCTATCATTTCCCCGCTCCGCTCTTCGCGTATACAACAGCCGTGGCCGAGATTTAATGGTGGCCGCGCTAAGGTAGCACTCGTAAGCGGATTACAACGCCACTGTCGGTCTTAAGGCTTCGTGCTGCTTTAGGTATGACGATTTTTTATAATTATGAAAAGCACTGTGTACCTAAATGTCAGAATATAACAGTCTTTTTGCAGGATCACGTTTAGCAATGTACCTGTTTTAATACTGACAGTGACCTGGGGACCTAATCGCGCTGATTTTCAACGATAAAACCAAAGCTAAATCGTTACTGTTTCAGTTTCGTTTACAGAAAAATACTCGCTTTAGTTTTGTTAAAATTGTTGAATACTCTGCCTAAGGAGTCTAGGATTACAATCTGGGACAATTTAAGTAAAAATTATGAAAGTAAACCAAAGGTTTTTAGGTAAATATAACCTAAATGACAACGTAACGTTTTTGGTTGTATCGTTCAGAATTACCGCGATTGGGCTCCTGGTCATATTCCATCTTGGATCGTTACATTATCGGCTAATGCTCCCCAAACTCAAAATAATTTATTCAGTCTAGGCGTTACAAGCACTTGTGAATGTCATAGAAGCTACGCTGCCGCTTCGCAAACCCTAAGAGACCTTGTGACGAGAGGAACCGGCAAGAAACTCGTCAAGGGCTGCTTTTTTCTCCCTGTATATTTCATACAGAGTCACCAAAAGTGAAAAATTACCCCAACATTATTTTAAAGTGAGGTCATTTTCCATCACAATAATTAACAAAAGTTAACATAGAATGGGTAGGTATTGAAATTAATTACCTATTACATATCGGGTTTTCAAAATTTCGAAATGATTTTCGATTTAAGGTACCTTTTAAAAAATGAAAACATGTCAATAAGCGCCACCGCTCACGGGCGCTTAATCGCCGAGCGATTTTTTGTAGCCCAGAATAGAACATATGGAGTTCAATACGTAAACGCCCACGAGCTACAAAAAGTAGCTCACACATAGCTCGGCGACTAATCGCCCACGAAATGACACTGACAAGAGTGACAAGCGGCTTTAACCCTAAGAGACACCACAATTTTTTTCTCTAGCTGACATAATTATTTTTGTAATGGTAGAGTTTGCAATAAAAAGTAAGAGAATTATTATTACATGATATGCTTACCAATTTATATAATTCTTGAATTTGCGCATATAAAGTAAATGCAGAATTTTTGTTCTTCACACTATTTTGACGATAAAAGGATCTGTACCCTTAGCACGAACAGCTATCAAAAAAATAATCATTCGATAGATAAATTTTGTATTGGAAATTTGTACAACGCCATCTATCGCCGATAAGCGAAATGAAATTTTCCATAGAGAATTGTCTATCGAGTAATTTTACGTGCGTTTTTTTTCTCGATAGCTGTTCGTGCTAAGGGTACTAAAGACATTTGAATCGTATACATTGTTTGCTTCATTTGTGAAAAGTATATAATTACTGACATAAATAAATCATAAACTTTATTTTATAGAGCTTAGCAATAATAAAAGTGATTGTTCTATAATATTATTACCGGGTGCCTTTTAGGGTTAACCTACGTCAGCGACTAAAAAGCGCCGTGATTGTCGCCGCGATTATCGCCGCGTTTATCGCAGCGATATCGCCGCGATTAACGCCGCGCTTATCGCAGCTACAAAATAGCGCCCGTCAGCGGTAAGCATTATGCCTCAGTTAGTGAGGCATTGTTGTAAAGTAATGCTCAAATCGAATTTTGGATTGTTTTTTTTTCATTTATTATGGCATTTATTTTGTTTTGTTACAATACTACGATCTGCAGCCCACCAGCCAGGCATGGAGATTATGTCAACTTCCTACGGGAGTCGTCTACGTCCTTGACTAGACAATAATTAAAGGGATCCCCCGAAAAATGTTATAGCCATAAAAAAATCGAAAAAGATTTTATTATGGTTGTACGCTCTATGACCACCTACTTCGAGCAACGACGCGCGACGGCTTCGTCTCGTACAGAAGCCCGTCTTACTCTAGACCACCTATGACTCTCATATGTCAAATCCTCATTCGAATACGATCCACCAAAGAAGCTCTACCGGTAGATTAAAGGATATTATTTTCCTTTTCAATCCACCGTTTAACGTTGAAATGTGGATTCAAACAGTGAATTTGATATTTAAGTATTAATTTACTTTATCTGTACCAACATTCTTATTTATGTAGGTACTTGGTTTAATTGTTGTAAAAGGTTTTTAACAATTATTTAAATCTAAGTTACTTTAGCTAAGACAAATACAGATAAGTTTCTGAAATTGTGATTTAGCCGGATAACCAAGTTTTGGGAATAAAATAGCTGTCCTTTGCTCCTATAGTTGGGTATTTGTACCTTGTCTCGTGCTTACGTTTAACGGGTAGTCGGCCTTGGCCCGAGTTGGGGTCGCGGTCGGAACGTGCGATGTCTGGGCGCCTACTCCCTACTGCACTAGTCCGTAGTTTCGGGCTGTCAGAAATTTATTTATTTAACAAACTTTATTATACATTTCAAACAAAATGTTACAAAAGGCGAACTTAATGCTAAAAGCATTCTCTCCCAGTCAACCTTTAGGAAACAGATATCAATGAAGGCGGTAAATAGGGTAAAATAGTAATAAATACAACATAACATATAGGTAATTTAATACATATTATATATATAAAAACATTAATATATAATATATATATAAATAATGATCGAAACGAAAGATCGCCAAAAATCAAAGGAAATAAGAACAAAAACGAAAGTGGAAGATATAATAAGGAAAATAAGACAGTTAAAATGGCAATGGACTGGTCATATGGCAAGAGAAAGCAGGGAAAAATGGACCAAAATTATAACAGAGTGGCAACCATGGGACGGGAAAAGGAAAAGAGGAAGACAAACCAAAAGATGGGCAGATGATATTAAGAAAATTGGAGGAACATTTTGGACGCGAAAAGCAAAAGACAGAACAGAATGGAAACATCTGGAAGAGGCCTACGTGTCACAAGACACGCTGATCACTAAAGCCAAAAAGGAATAAAATGTATTTAGTTTATTATTAGTACCAATATTTAGAATGTTTGTTTGCTTTGTGACAGCAATAAAGGCTTAAAGTAAAGTAAAGTATATATAAATAATAATCTACATTTTTAACAAATATAATATAAGGAGATACAAATATCGATGACTTCACATAACCTATGAGCTTTCTAAGAGTAAGCTTTCTTTGAAGACTAATCACTTTAGACAATCTACGAACGATAGGTAATGTTGCTATATAAACCGTCGTTGTAAAATATGTCATACATAACCACAGACCGGATTTGCGGTAGCACGAATAGAATGATATTTAATAGTGCGTGGAGAACTTAATTATCTATTTGTGTAATTGATGATAAATATATTTTTTTTAAATAAGTAACGCCACGAATTTATAAAATCTGCAAGACATTACCTACGAACCGAAAGTAAAAATCGTGAAATGTAGAAATTATAAAATGCACTGTAGTTTTTCTTGATGCAAAGATAGCAAAGTCAAAGTGAGTGAAGTACATGTCAAATTGTTTTAAAAATACATGCTCCTTGGTAAAATAAAATAAAAATATACAAGACGCGACCAACTAGTAACGTGCAGTCGGAAATAGGCCCCCATGATCACTAAGTTCGTAGTGACCAAGGTTGCTACCTATACAGGGTGTTTAGTAATAGCCTTATAAAGCCGAATATGGTAGATATGGACCATCAAACTAAACAACTTTCACTTTGGGACCAACTCTGAAATCGCGAAAAAAAATCAGCTTTTTCATACAAAAATTAATAACGAAAATATCAAAATGTATGAAACAGCTGGTTTTTTTTCGCGATTTCAGAATTGGTCCCATTGTGAAAGTTGTTCAGTTTGATGGTCCCCGTCTACCATTCGGCTTTATAAGGCTTTTACCAAACATCCTGTATTTAGGTATCTTGTAATTTTTTACTGTCTAGCGTTGATTTGAAACTATGCTGCTCGACAGTTTTTCATAACTTTATCAGGGCGCTGCTCGTCGCCTTTCAAAAATAGGGCCCATACATTTAACGAATAATAATGGGCTTAGAAAAAACTTATTTTTTCGTGACATTAGAATTAAGCGGTGTTTATGCAGAATAATGTCTAAGGCAAAATTTAGTGTTGGAAGTACCAAATATATTCCGTACTTGTTTTTACATCAGTAGCATAAGACGTTGAATCCCTCTTGGATTCATTATAACAAGAACGTTACCAAGAATCGAATATAATTTAACTCTGTAGGGTTGCTAACGAGTTATCAAAATATTGATTTTGTACACACACACGAATGTTATTCTAAAAGTTAAGGAAGTGGGTTAAGTGTAAAGACGGTTTACTCATTGCGATATAGAATGAGCCAGTCTAGGAATCTGGAAATCTTTAAGTTGTAATTTACCAAATATTTATTAGAATAGCCCATCTTGATTAAAAAGAAGTATGTTATTTATTATTTTATTTTATTTTTATTTTTTTATTCTTTGGAAAACCAACAGCAAGACAAGCAGAATAATATCTAAAATATATAAACAGTCAGCCAATTAAAGGTCTTCACATATATAAAACATTATTTTAAATGTGGATAAGTGTGGACAAAAACCAGGCAAAATAGCAAATTAGCACTTGAAATACTTAATCTAACACTTTATACAGATCTAGACAAACCAAATGACTAACTAAACAGACTACACTACGTAAAGAAATCCTCAAATATTAGACGCCTCGCAGTTGCTAAACCAGAGTGATAAATATCAAACTTTTTGCTTTTACACAAATCATTAAGACTTTTTGTTGACATGTTTAAAAACTACCGTTGTAATACTTATAAATTAATGTTAAATTACTGCAATTCTGACAACCCTGTTATAGAGTAGAGAGCACGCCTCCGCGTTTTATTGAGATTCCTCGAACTTTTATAAGGGAAAAAGGAATGTTAAGTTTTTCTTTCTTGAAGTGAGTTGAAGCATAATTTGACCTAGAATTTTGACGATTTTTACCAAAATGGTGTTAGCGAGATACCAATAGAAAAAATGCTTGAATCGATGATTTTTAAAACCCCACATGTTACATTTTTGTGTTTTTTGCACGAATCGATAGATGGACGTCTACAGATTATAATACCGGCGGTGCTAACTTAATTCTGAAGAAAAAAATAACATGTGGAGTTTTAGAAATCACCGATTCATTACTAACTGTAACTCGATCCATAATTAACTCAAAAAACGCCAAAACTCTTTGGATTATTTTGACCTCACGCTATTTTATTAAACTTTTATCCTCCTATTCTAAAACGTGAACAAATTTCGACCAGAGGCCTATTACAGAACAAAGTACCTACAAGCTAAAATTACATAATATTAGCTTGTATTTTGTTATAAATGCAATAGGCCCCGGGCATAAAGCTGATGCTGCCACTTTTATTTGCTGAAAGCAAGACAGAGAGCATTATTTTCAAACTTACATTGCTCATCTTATTGCACCTACTGTGTTCATTATGCTTTTTAACCGACTTCCAAAAAAGGAGGAGGTTCTATGTTCGTCTGTATATTTGTTTTTTTTTTTTGTGTATGTCCACCGATTACTCGAAGACGGCTGGACCGATTGAAATGATTCAAACGTTATTACATTAGGTACACTCCCAAGTTGGTCTAATTTTTTAAAATTTGTAAATCGGTTCAGAACTTTTCGAGTAATTTTGAAAAAAAAGCACGAAAATAGTATGATTTTGTGTGAATTACCTCGATGATTGGTCGTATTACTTCTTTGTTTATGAACTGAATAAGATAATTATTTTTTTGTTGGAAGAGGGATATCTTAAGTGTAGTTTTTTAACCGACTTAAAAAAGGAGGTTCTCAGTTTGACCCGTATTTAAGTATGTTTCTCCGCGATTATCTTACGTTTGGCTGAGCCGATTTTTCTACATATATAATATACCTTACCTACAAGGTACCTACAGTAAAAATAAAAAATTGTTTAAAAAAAACAAAAAACCGACTTCAAAAAACCTACCTCTAAAAAGCAAGAAATAATATTCGTAATAATAAAAATACGTCTATTGAAGTCGGGTGGGGCTTTTAGAATAAAAAAAAAAGAATTTGTACTCCAGCCCCACCCGACTTCAATAGACGTATTTTTATTATTACGAATATTATTTTAATAATAAACATTTCCAAAAGGTTTAGTTTCTTGTTTGTTTCAAGAAAAGGGAATGAGCTGTGTATGATTTTTTAAAATCACTGTTAGGTTATTTGGTTATTCTCGTTTCTTCGTACAAGATTTTACATAACTTTGTGAAGTAAATGAAGTGGAAATGTTTCAAAACATTTTCTTTATTATATTTAGAAAAAAAGTTGTTCGTACTAATAAAAATAAACACGAATAAGTATATGACATATTCCTCAATAAATGTTATAAACGCTATTAATCATTACTTCTTTTGGGTTCCGTACCCGTAGTCAAGCCAACAAGGAACCATTTTAGTTTTACCATGTCCAATATGTCCATTTGTTCGTTACCATCCGTCGCTTAGCTCAAAGCTGCAATTTTATATGAATATGTATTTTATTTTATTATTTTTAATTACGGCTGATAGTACCTACCTCTTACAGTAATTAATAACATTGAAAAAATGGTAGAATAAAATATAAAAAACTTATTTTTTGGTACCTCCCTACATGTAAAGTGGGATGTATTTTTTTCTTATCAATCTCATTTGTGGGTTTGTGAAGACAAATTACACTTTTCGATTCAGCAGGCTTACGCAACAGCACAATTTGACGACCGTCGTGATCGTGATCGTAAAACAGTGTAAGATATAGTCAGCGAGTCAAGCTTTCTATCGACGTTTTTCGTTGCTCTATCTAGCAACTAAGATCTTATACCGCGAATTTTTATTTCACTATGAATAACTGACACCGCCTGTCAAATTGGTACGCAAAGGCACATTCGCAAAGTAAAGATAACGATGAACGACCACATTGACTTTTTGTCTTTGCATCGCAAAAGTGTCAATTTGGTGTCAATCAGGTGCAAATGTCAGCTTCAAACAAGTTTTGAAAATTATTATTTAAGTAAAGTTTTAATTATATGTTTGTTGTTTCAGCTCGAAAATTTATGAGAATGATTTGTGATTAAAGCGCTTACAAATGCAGAGACAGGAAAAAACAATTAATTAATAAAAAAAGTATCAATTAATATAGATACAAAAGATTTATGCTCCAAAGCGGCATACCTACGTATAATTTATCAATTAAATCGCATAATCCTACGAAAAAGTGAGTTTAATAGCGCCGAAGAAGAAACTCTTGAAAAATGTATACCAAAAATCTTGTATAAGTACAATACAAGGTATTGAAGAGGTACATTGTGAAATTTTTTGAAAGAAAGTAGTTTATATCAATTAAATTTTGTATTACATGAATAAAACGTTTCATTACAAATCTGTGTGGTAAAATTTGCTGGGATAGTACTTAGGTATGTTATTTAGTATTGTATAAAAACATTGAGAATCCTAAATCTCAAATTTAAAAATAAAAAAGGTATGCTGCTCGGCTGCCCTAAACCAAATTATCTTAGATACTTGTATCTTATTCCAGACATATTTTACAGGAGAGCTTGAGATATTCTGAACACTAAAATGTTAAAATAATTGATATCATTGGTAAAAGGGCGAACGGTGACAAAATATGCCTATTATTAGTATTACAATATTATCTGTGCTATTATAGAGGTAATAAAGTTCTCTAGGTAGGTATCTATTATGTAGGTACCTATAATGTTGATATTCCTGTTTGTCAAAATTCAAAATTCCCTATTGTATAAAAACCCCCAAGTTATTAATGAATACCATACATTAAGGGTGCACCCTGAGCGAAAGTGGCGCCGCCGTGGTGAATTTTATTTCATATTATAATTCTAATACACGATTTTAATAATGTTTTACGTGGAATTTTTAGGGCCCACAGTCTAGTAATTTTAGAGGGTATAATTAACTGCTTAAACTGCTAAAAGTGGCCGTTTTTTACATATCTGCTATCTACTTCTGCGGATGACTATGAGGGAATGTAGTGATACCTTCTAAAAATACTAGAACATGGGCCCTAAAGCTTCCACGTTAAACATTATTTAAATCTTTTTCTACTTATAACTTAATAAATAAAAACTTCTGAGGGCGCCATTTTCGGTGGGGTAGCCACCTTAAGGGAAAAGTACGAAATGAACTACAAAATTCCCTAATTAATTAATAAAAACCCCCAAGTCATGAATGAATACCATACATTGAGGGAAAAATACGCAATAAGGGTAACATTTTGACGATAACTACAAGGTTTTGGATAGTGGTATTTATTATCTGTGGAATTCGTGATCTTTTACGAAATCGTTGTCAAAATTGTGCATTTGCGTAAGCACTTGCGACTGACCACTCCCACATGTTGTCTATGACGGAGGAGGCCACGAAGATTTAAGTAGACATACACGCTACGACATTTTTCAGAATCTTATGAATGTCTCTATATTTAATGTAATATGGTTCCTTTGATTTAAAACAATATTTGCATTGTTTCGGCTTAAAAATTAAAGTTTACGACAATCCATTTGGTTGTAGCTCTTTATGTCGTTGCGTGAATGGTGTGTTTTGTCTTAGCTATGTCATTACCATAGAGTTAGAGTAATCTTGTAAGTCAAAAATATAGGATGACTATGAAAAATACGATACTTTAAGCGAGTATAAATTTTTATAAGATGTATCGAATGGAAAGTTTTCCTACACATTTTAATTAAAATGTGTAAAACGACTTATTTACCTATAACACTTATTTTTTCAGATTATATAGAGTATTTCGTAATGAGTGATTACTTAGTGAGAAATAAATATTTGAACGCAAAGAGGAGAACATTTTTGATCTTTATGCAAATTATTCGAAAAGAAATATAGCCGAGGACCTATTTTCAAAGACTAATAAATATAGGTACTCTGAGTGCCACTTACGTGGTTACCCTACATGAACCATAAACGAAACTATGATATTTTTTAGAACCACGCACACGGGCACTAGCATGTGAAGTAACGATAGAAATAAAGAAATAACGACACTCATGTATTGTAAAGCCGTGGTCGTCTTTAACGTTGTAATGTCAAATTGACGATCACGAAACGATCACGATGGTGCTGTTGCGTAAGCCTGCAGGGATCCGTTAGCGAAATTTTTATTCCAGTTATCATTATTCATCCAAAATCTGTATTGTTTAAGGTAAATTAATGTTAAAAAAAAAACCGAAATCTCTAATTTCCTGATATCAGCTAAGAAAAATCATAGCTTAAAATATTTTGATTTAAATTGCCCCATTTCTTATAAATAGATAGATCTATACCAAAGTTCATATTTTCTAAAAAATCCTGATGAATTTGAAATAAGTATTTTCAAAGGTCCTTTCTACCATCCAAAAAATTTCATCAAACACTTAACTTGGTCTAAGAAAAACAGTTCTGGAGATTGACTTGAAATTTGTTATTGTATAATTCTCTTAACTTTGATGCCGATGATGGTAAATATACAACGTGTTACAAAAAAACAGCTAAAGCCGAATATGGTAGATAGGGACCATCAAACAGAACAACTTTTACTATGGGACCAACTCTGAAATCGCGAAAAAAAATCAATTGTGTCTGTGTGTATTATCATTTTGATAATATTTTCGTTATTAATTTTTGTATGAAACAGTTGCTTTTTTCGTGATTTCTGAGTTGGTCCCATAGTAAAAGTTGTTCAGTTTGATAATCCGCAGGCTGAGTATCTAATTAGAAACAAACTAGCGACCGGTCTCATTTCACAAATGAATGCGATACATTGCTACTTCTTTTTGGGGTAAAAAAAACAAACTAAAGAAAAGTAGCAATGTAATCACATTCATCTGTGAACTGAAACCGGTCGCTAATTAGAAATTAGATAATCAGCTTGCGTATCTACTATATTCGGTATTGGAGCTTTTCTTAACACGTTGTTTAGAGCTTACGGCCAGTTCCATAGTTATCTATAGGTAGTTTTTCTCTCAACTCAACTCATGTTAGGTACTGTCGTCTGTCTTATGTGCTGTCGTCAGTACATTTCAATACCTATTACCAACTTTATTAATAGTAACAGTATTAACAAACCCAACAACGTGACAGAGTTTATTAGAATTTTCATCCTTATTTCAAGAAACATCAAAGATAATTACTAGGTACTTCACAAAATGGTGAACGTTGAATGAGAAAATACAATAAAATATTGTCTTTAATAACTTAGCATTCAAATATATCAAACAACCTTTGATATTGCCTTGTCGACTTACAGCATAAATTTACGTAAATTGTATTTATATATTTTGTAATAAGTCTCAAATATACAAAGGCCGAAGTGCTCTTGCATACGTCAAAAAGACTTAACATCGCTTTAACAGGACTTAGTAGTTTTATCTTTAAAGGTTTATGAAAAAAGATGAAGACTTACTGACTGAAATATAAGAGCGCATACATAAACGAAAAAACTTTACTATTCTGTTCTAGGAACTTTTACACAAGGATTCTAAGGATTAATAATGCAGGAAAGCACTAAGACAAGATACTAGAAATTCAACAACTAATAAGATAAAAGGCGGGATTCCGCTCTCAACTTAGGTACTTCGGAACTGAACTGAACATTTTAGTACTGTGTCACACTAACTATTGCATTTGGTCGGTTTAATTAAAGAACGCATTAATTAGTATGATATGAAGCCGACTGCACTGTTTTTACCCGACTGCAAAGAAAGGGTTATGTTTTTCGCGCGTATCTTGTAAGTATGTTTGTTTGTATGTGTGTTTGTATGTAATATTATTTATTACCCCATATCTTTCAAACGGCTGAACGGATTTCTATGATTAAGATATTGTTAGATTTGTCTTGTCAGCCCAAATGTTCTTAAGAAAGTGGCGTTATAAAAAAACCAACATGGCGGCTGTACGGTGCTATTATACGTAGGTAGTGAAAAAAATTTTTTTTTAGAATACTGCAATATGGGTTTCAAATTAAAGGGCTTATTATAAGGATTTCAAAAAGTTATATAATGACCGTAATATATAAAAACTAAAAATAAATAAATTAAAAAATTAATTAAAAGCAGTATGTGTGTATGCTCCGCCCTTAGGGAAATATTTTATATAAGTATTCTTATTTATCTTGTTATTAATCATCTTTATATATTTTTTTTATTATTATTATTATTATTTTATAATATATACTATTATTTTATATGGACAATCTTAATATAGATGATAGCTTTTTTTCCTGCTCTTCTTCATCGTGCAGCTTTGTTAGCGCCGACAGTGATTCTTCAGGGTCAGGGACGCTAAGTGACAAATTAGTTTCCGCCTTCTCCTATCACCCTACCAACTTCAATGTTGCACATGTCAACGTTCAAAGCATTCCTGCGCATTACTCGGATCTTCTGGCGTCTATTAGCAGCTCACTAGTCGATGCCTTCTTAATATCTGAATCGTTTCTTAAACCTTCCTTACCTTCTACACAATTTGATCTCCCAGGATATAACCTCATACGTAACGACAGGACAGGTAAAGGCGGGGGTGGAGTAGCTATCTACCTTCGTTCTGACATACAGTTCCGTGTTGTTAATGCGTCCCCTTCTCCGTACAGCGCATCAGCCGAGCACCTCTTCCTAGAAGTTTCTATTAGACGCACTAAGTTACTCCTTGGTGTTTTTTATTCTCCAAATCTTTCTGTCAGTTATTTCGATTCGTTCGACAAACTTCTCGAGGAATTAAGACCATCTTATGACCATGTCATCATAATGGGTGACTTTAACACTTGCCTCCTAAAATCTAATACACGCTCTTCTAATCTCCAATCTATCTTTTCTTCGTACAATTTACAGATTCTACCCTTATCACCCACTCACCATTTCCCGAATTGCGCGCCTTCTCTTCTCGATCTCATGATAGTATCTTCACCAGAGAAAGTGGCTTCTCATGGTCAAATCCCTGCAAGTTTCTCGTATCATGATCTAGTTTTCCTCTCTTATCAACTTCGCCCTCCCAAACGTAAGCCCCCTTTCATGTTGCGTCGCAATTACAAGGGTATTGACTTGGAGACCTTGCGACAAGATGCCAGCGACTTAGACTGGTCGGATGTTTTCTCGGCTACTTCCGTGGACGCAATGATTTCTAGGTTCAACACACTCCTACTTAATTTGTTTGATAGACACGCTCCGTTAAGACGAATCAGAATTAAACGTAACCCTGCTCCCTGGCTCAACGCTGAAATAAAAGATTTGATGTCTCAAAGGGATAAAGCAAAACGCAAGTACAAAAAAAGCCCCACGGATAACAATTTGGCTCGCTACAAAAAACTTCGAAATCGCTGCAATCGTTTGTGTCGGGATGCTAAGAGACGATTTTTTCATGACTCCCTGACGAACCGTAATCCAGCAGACGCCTGGAGATTCCTTCGCTCGGTCGGTGTGGGTAAACCCTCTTCTTCAGTTCCCATCGGCACTAACCTAAATGCATTAAACAAGCATCTCTCTCATCCCCCAGTAAGTCTAGATCGCAGCGTGAAGGATGCTACTTTAAAGCAGCTTTCATCTCTTTCTAGACCTAACTGCCCATCTTTCAATTTTTCTGCTGTCTCTGAAACCGATGTTAAAAGTGCTATACTGGCTATTTCTTCTGAATCCGTCGGTGACGATAATTTGTGCTCGAGAATGTTTATTCCTATTTTGTCTACTCTTCTCCCAATTATCACCTTCATCTTCAACTTCTCTATCACTTCAAATTGTTTTCCTCAGATCTGGAAAACGGCTCACATAATCCCCTTACCCAAAGTTCCTAACCCATCTTTACCTTGTCATTTCCGACCTATCTCTATTTTACCGTTCCTATCTAAAGTTCTCGAGCGTATCATTCATAAACAACTTTCTTTTTTTCTTCTGTCCAATTCTCTGTTAAGCCGTTTCCAATCCGGCTTTCGTCCTGGCCACAGCACCGTCACTGCTCTGCTGAATGTCACTGATGACATTCGCTGGGCAATGGAAAACAGGGAGCTCACTGTCCTGGTATTACTCGACTTTAGCAGTGCCTTCAACTCTATCGATTTCGAAATTCTACTTGCCACTCTTCGCTCTCTAAATGTCTCTTCTTCTGCTCTTTTATGGTTTGATTCCTATCTTCAGGGGCGCTCGCAGTGTGTCCGCCTTGATGAGTCATCATCTGATAGGTGTGTACTTACTGCTGGCGTACCTCAGGGAGGTGTTCTCTCGCCACTCCTTTTTTCTATCTTCATCAACTCTGTCACAAGAGTCATTTCCTCCAACTTCCATCTCTACGCAGACGATTTGCAGCTATACCGCCATTTTAAAATCGGTGCAGTGGACTCCGCCATATCCACAATAAATGACGACCTGAACAATATTTCCACCTGGGCTAAGCAGTATGGTCTTTTGGTTAATCCAAATAAATCTCAGGCTATCATTATTGGTAGCAAATACATGCAGATCCAAGCCCATTCCCTTCATTTGCCACCTGTGTTACTAGATAGAATTACTATCCCGTACAATAATTCCGTTAAAAATTTAGGGGTTATCCTCGATTCCAATCTTTCCTGGTCAACTCATGTCGCTGACGTCAGTCGCAAGATATATTTTTCTTTTCACTCCCTCAAATGTCTCCAAAGCTTTTTACCCTTGCCCACTAAAATCTCTCTTGCTCAGTCACTCATTCTACCTCTTCTCGATTATGCTGATGTCTGCTACTTAGACGCCACCGAGCTACTGCTAAACAAACTTGAGCGCCTCCAAAATCTTGCCATTCGCTTCATTTTTGGTCTTCGCAAGTACGACCACGTTTCAATGTATCGTAAGGAACTCAAGTGGCTTCCAATACGCCTGCGCAGGAATGTTAGGATCCTTTGTCTCCTTTTCAATGTTCTTTTCAACCCTTCTTATCCATCCTACCTCCGCGATCGTTTTTCCTTCTTACACCCGCCTAATACCCCGTGCAGATCGCATCTTAAATCCCTTCTTAAATTCCCCACCCATAGTTCCGACTTCGCTTCTTATTCCTTCTCCGTGCATGCCGCTCGTCTCTGGAATTCATTGCCGGCCGAGATAAGAGATTGTCGCACGATATCTCTCTTCAAAAAACGTTTGAAGGAGTATTATTTATCTTCCTGTTCTTAACACTGTCGAATTCTTTTCTGCTTTGCAACTTTCTTCTTATTTTTAGTATGTTTAGTATATGTATTAAATATTTTATATATGTGTAAGTATATTATATTATCTATGTTATATATAATGTATGTATATAGGTATAAGTTTTTGTAAGTGCCTACTTCGAGATACACACAGACTGCCCTTCTCAATGTTCTTTCCTGTCCCGGGCCAGCTGGAAGAAATTTCAATATGAAATAAGCTGTGCCCTTGTACTACTCTTCTGTCCATTATTTTTTTCATGTAAAAATTGTGTGTGTACTAAATAAATAAATAAATAAAAATAAAAAACCCGCCTGCATAAAAAGACAAGTCAACTGAAAAGATGGAAACAAGATTAAATATTTAAGACAACACACTAACATGCAGTCGGAGGCATAGAATTCAAATCATTCATAATGTCACTTTCTTTATGCATGCCTCCGACTGCATGCTATTGTGTTGTCTTTAATATTTAATATTGTTTCCATCTTTTCAGTTGACTTGTCTTTTTATGCAGGCGGGTTTTTAATTTTTTAAATTTTTGTTCCGTAGTTTTATTTTGTTTGAACAAATGAGTGATTGAATTCCTACCATGTTCAATGCCGCGAAATTTCTAAAAAGATACCAATATCACTAATAATTTTTTTACCAGATATTTGGTCACTTTTTTACTTTTAACAAGAAAATTTCCCAAATTGCGCTAACAAAAAATAAACTTTATCCTCCACTGCAGTAACGAAAATATGGTACTAGCAATTCACTACAAAACAAAACCCCTGGAAATAATTGAAGATTATCCCGTCCAGGGGTTTGATATACGGCATTAGGTGTAATAAATTTTTGTCGTTAACGTAGGTACGACACGCCGCGGCCCTGAAGGTGCGCTACGTGAAAATGCGATAATATTATTAATTTATTCATTTGTTCGGTTTGCGGTTCAGTGCGTGGAAGCAGCGAACTAAAATCTATGGAAGTGTAATTGCAAATAAATATTGCTTCAATAGTAGCAAATTAAATATAGCAATAGCTATAAAAATTGCAACCTGTACAGCATTTAGTCGGGCCAGCCACGCGCCCGGTGACAGACGCTGGCGTTTTTTTACCGTAATTGCATTTTGTATTTTAAAGAAAATAGAGAGTATATTACAAATGACGTCCTGTATAGTTAAATGGTGTAAAATACGCAAAGAAGGCAAAAGGATGCAGAGATAACGTATCATTAGTATTAAATATTTTTTTGATTAAGTATAGAAAATATGTGTAGGTATACAGATACAGATTATGGTCGCTTTATGCAACCAATGTCCAGTCCCTTTGTGCTAATTGTGCTGCATAACTATGCCAGCATTTTAGGACCGCCCACGGTTGTAATTTTTGTGTGGTGCTATTTTTTGTGCAGGATGCTTGTTCCATAGATTTTGGTTCCCTGCGTGGATACTGGCCCTACCTGAAAGACAGATAGACTAGATGTGAATAGCTTCTCAACACTCAAATTCCGAAATTATCTCTCAAAAAAGAATCATAATAAGATTCGATGTTAATTTATTTTTATTTTAAGTTTATGTTAGAATTAGCGATCGCCCGCGACTTCGACTGCGTGGATAGTATTTTGTCTATCCCTCGAGAACAGTTCCTTTTTTCGGGATGAATGGTATACCCATGTCCTTTTCTGACAATTATGTATGCAAAATTTCACGATGATTGGTTGAGCAGTTAAGACGTGAAGGCATAACAAACTAACAAACATTTATGAACTGAATAAGATAATTATTTTTTTGTTGGAAGAGGGATGTCATAAGTGTAGTTCTTTAACCGACTTAAAAAAGGAGGTATGTTTTTTGAAGTAAATGTCACTTTTATATTTACAACTTAAAATTAGAAACCAAAAAAAAAAATATTAAGGGTCATTTTTATTTTTACTTGTTGCAAAAGTTTGACAAAGTTTTGGTGAGAACCTAGTAAATAACGCTCTATCATTTTGGACTGTCACCAGAAAAATTGAACTTTGGCGGCAACCTTTTGTGTACACGCTTCTGATAAACTTGAATTACTTTCACGAATAATCGCTTTTGTTCTGTGTTTTGACGTTGCTTAAAACGTTTTTTTTTCTCATCCATAAATAATGAGTTATTGCTTGTCCACGACTTTCAGTGCGAGTGCTATAGATAGAAGATATGAATTACGATTTCGGCAGAAAATGTGTTTGATGAAAAAAATACAAATGTAGCTAATAAGTACCTACTCCTTTTTTAACCCCTGACGCAAAAAGAGAGGTATTATGTCTTATGGCAATAACATGAATTACCGAACGATTCTCGTGAAATTTTGTGAGCAGGATTGATAATTAAATCTTCTCTTATATAAAAGTGAAGGGGTGACTGACAGACTATTGCCCAGCCCAAACCACTAGACCTAGAGACTTGAAATTTTGTACATAGATATTTTATACAGTGTAAATTGATATGGATGACGATATTCTGATTTTATGGGATGTTTATTGCGAAAATGGCATTTATTTTGGGGTCCAACACGACACGGTGGACATTCTTCAACCCCTATGGACTCAAATTCGGGGTTTAGATTTTAAATGGAAAAATAATACGGGAACGGGAATAGGAATGAGAACGAGAACGAGAATTACTAATATTATAAATGTGAAAGTTTAATGTTTTAGTGTTTAGATGTTTGGATGTTCGTTACTCGATCACGTAAAAACGGATTTGGAATGGCACACAGATAGTTATAGCCTGGGTTAATAGGATACTTTTTTATCCCGGTCAAAGGTTCCCTAGGGATTTTCCGAATGTCCACGCGGACGAAGTCGCAGGCAAAAGCTAGTGTATATATAATTTTTCAGTCGAGTCAGTTTTTCGAAATGGTGGAGATATGTTAAAATAAACAATTATTCCAGCACCTTCGAAAAATGATCAAAAATGTAACAAAACTTTTTTGTTAGAGGTGCAAAGTGAATTTTGTTTATTATTTTTAGAATAGGTACTCGAAAGTTCATTTTTTTTGGTCAATATTAGAAATTAGAACCTTGGACTGCGTATATTATTTGCACAGTATCTGATACTTATTAGTTGAAAAAACTAATATCTATTCTGTGGTATTTGTTTTTAAAAAACATACAACTTGAGCAACTTTTTATCGCGAGGTCGACAGTTCACGGGCCACTAGTAGTAGTCAGGTGTAAGAAAGTCCAAAAAGCTTTCGTTTCACAGTTGCAGATATCGAAATGTATCTCCAGTTTACTTGCTGGCACTCGGCACTAGCAAAGAGATTCAATTAAAGCCAAGCCGCCGTCGAATGGAAAGCTTAAAGAAACCATGAAGCCTCCAAGAGGCTAACGAAATGAACATCGATACGCTCACTTTCGAAAAAGAAATCTATTTATTCGCTGTTAGGATATGTTTTTGTCATGAATATGATTGATCGCTAAATTGGTAAAAAGCATTCGTGATGATACTGATTTCATAAAAAATGCAGTCATGTTTCATATTGGTTGTACATTACGTTTTATCTGGACTAAAACGAGAACAATCTCAATACTATCTCTGAAATCGTAGCAGCGAAATCCTAACGGAATTTAGGCCAAATCCCAAAAATCTCGGAAAATCTCTGCCAATGTAATGGTCACATATTTTTGCTGGCATCCATCTTCCCTCACGCCTCTTATTCGAAAGCGTACGTCAGTCTTTATTAATGTTGGACACATATGCAACCTCCACAGGAAAATCCGGCAGTATCTTTTGATAGATTAACATTTTATGAGATCGAATAAAACCTCCTTTTCGCGAAGGAACTGGCTTTATTTGAGTTCCTTATCGGTACCTTTTTCATCCTTTTTGAGACACTGCTCACTTTGTTAGTATTAATAATAATAAGAGTATTAGCTAGCTTTATTAATGCTGTTACATAATATTATGCAACATCCACAGAAAAATTCCGCAATATCATAATGAGATCAAATAAAACTCCTTTTACGAAAGCTTTTATTTTAATTAAACACGTTCAGTTAATTATTAAAAATACAGACTTTTAACATACGGCTTCATGTTTTTTGAACCATAATTTTAAGTACTAAAAATATAATATGATTTATGTTGACTTTTTATGCAAAAACCGCCGCCCGCAATAAATGGCGATATAACGTGCCGAACACATTAAAGTGAATATGGCAAGTTTTTATTACGTTTTCACTACAATCTTAGTTTGAGTATTAAGTATGATATCGTTGAATAAAATCGCTGTAATATATCAATGTTAACTATGGGTCTCATAAGGAGGCTCAAGGTCACCCAGCGTGCAATGGAGAGAGCCATGCTCGGCGTTTCTCTGCGTGATCGAATCAGAAACGAAGAGAGAACTAAAGTAACCGACATCGCTCGAAGGATTGCTCAGCTGAAGTGGCAATGGGCGGGACACATAGCGAGAAGAACCGATGGCCGTTGGGGCGGAAAGGTTCTAAAATGGCGACCGCGCACCGGACGGCGCTCCGTGGGTAGGCCCCCGACAAGGTGGACCGACGATCTGGTGAAGGTCGCGGGAAGCCGTTGGATGCGGGCAGCGCAGGACCGATCGTCGTGGAGATCCTTAGGGGAGGCCTATACCCAGCAGTGGGTGTCGTGCGGCTGATATGATGATGATGATGATGATATCAATGTTAATTTAACAATGTGCTTCAAACTTTTTATGTCTTTTATTAAAACTGAATTAAATGATTAAGTTAAATTAAAGGATAGTAAATAACGACGCTGCGTGTTTAGGCCCCTGATAAAATGGTGCGAAGATCTGACGAAGTTTCAGGAAGGCGCTAGACGTGGGCAACGCAGGACCAAGTCATCTTGGAAATCCTAGAGGGATGTCTAAAGAGTATCCCTATCCTAGTAAAGAGAGTTCAGTATGGCTTCAAATGAAAGATAGGATAACTCATGCTAGACCGTGCCTGGTCCAAACGTAGCACGATCCCAACTGTAGTGTATGCACAGCATACTGTCAATGTCAATGACATATGTCACACACTGTCTCGTGCTCATGGTGGTGGGGCGAACGTCACTTCATCGAGAGCCATGGGCGAGAGCGTACGTGTCGCCTGCGCATACCGTGTGTCGCATATGCGTGTGTTGCCGAGCCAGTGACGCCTGTTACAGGGAGTACTCTACACCAACCATTTGTTATTTCCGAGCGTTGTTCGTTGCTGGGTTACTCAAACCGGATCTAGCACGGTGTAGCGTGAGTCACCCTAAAAGTCCCATTTTATACAGTAATATGTTTTCAGGTTTAAAGGAATGAAAAATGTTTGAAAAGTCTATTGCAATTCATTGAAGATTTATTTTTCCAAAGTAGTGGATCATGCTATGCTTGCAATTTTGTCAGTGGTGCATCGGAATGAATTCAATTTGCTTTCACTGGAGAATTGTACGTTTTGATCTTGTGCTTGCTTTGATGCTGATGTTGGAAAGATATTGGAAAATATCTATTGTAACACAATTGTTATGGTAGAATAAGTATTTGCATTTGATATCTTAACTTTGCGACTTAAGGAAAATACAATATAATTTCAATTGTATTTTCTTCTTTCTTTCTTTCTATTGCGAATTATGAATTTTTATTATTATTAATCTTGGTATATTTTATTAGAGTATATTATTCGATTATTAAAATTGCATTCAATTTTATTCAATTTCTTGTATGTTTTGAGATACTCTTACGCGCAGCTTTTTTACTGTTTTATCACATGAGCTTGTGAGTTATTTTTATTTTATTTATTTATATTCAGGCATCGATGGCCCATAGATATATACCTTAAAAAACTAAACATATATAATTTATAAAACAATGTTGTTAGTAAATAACTTAAAACATATGTTAGTAAAAAAATCAAGTAGAACATCAATCATTTGCTCACTAATTCAAGAAAATTACGATAGTGAAGCTCATTTCGCATTACGCAAAAATAATTAGTATTTATATATAGTTCATAGTACAACAATAACAATATCACTGACCATAAATTAGTCGAGAAACAAACTTTCTCAATCGTAGCCCTAAATGTAAGCCAATACAAGATAGACGACAGCAGCGAAATAGAAAAAAAAATCAAAATTAAAAAATTCAAAAATTATTTATTTGTGTCTATACATTTTTAACAAAATCAAATTAACGTTAATAACCACATTAGTCAAAGACTGTGTCGCAGCTATTAGCGCCCACCTCGAACTTATAGAATTATAACAGTTAAACACAAAAATAAATTTGTTGAATCGAGAAGGAACTTACTATGTAAAACAAACTTTCTTATAAATGCAAATGAAAATTAGTATTTGTGTGTGTGTGTGTGTTATGTGTGTGTGTGTGTGCGTGCGTGCGTGCTAAATGTCATTCGTAATGTAAAACAAGAGACTCGACATCTTCGTATTTCAGGCTAAATAACCACTCACACAAAACTTTTTTAAACTCGCGTTGAGATAAGCTGTAAATACGCAGTTTATAATTAATTTCATTATATAGGACTGCGCTAAGGTACAAATAATGTCGTCCAGCCAGCTTGGTAGAACAACCTTCGACTTTAAATATTCTATTAGACATTCTGAGAAAATAGGAATGTTCATATTACCACTTCCATTAAATACATAATCCTGTCAAAACACCATTAACTTTAACCTTATTTGGAATAACAACGACGGTTGACATGTCGTCACTAAAGAAATGACCGGGACTTACAATATTTGAATTTCGTTTGGATGCCCCCGTCACAAAGAAAAGGGTTTGACACATTTGCGATAGTGATCGTTCAACGTTCGCTTATTCGATATTCTTATCCGGGATTGAGATTAAATGTTAAGTTTTGCATAATTTGGTTTTTGTAGGTTCGTGATTTATTGTGGCATTAGTAGATTGGAGATTGTAGGTCTTGAATTAGTGCTTAAGTCTTCTAAGAAATTCTAAGGAAAATTTAAACTAGTACAAATTCTTCCTACTACTAACCTAGAAACTAAATGGGGAATCTTCCCTGATTACTTATTAGCTTGTTAAATCATTATAATAGCCCACTGATGCATGACGTAGTAGGCCGTGCAGATAGGTTGGAGATTTTAGTGTCGGAGTGTTAATTAAAACAAAAGAAAAATGGGTGGGTAAGCACTACTTAGTCATTTGTTGCCCTATTTTACGACAACCTAGTGGAGGGTAGTGTGTTTTTCTACACTGTGTCGCCCATCGGATATTACTTTTTTTCTAATATCACTGCATTTTGTACATAACTTAACACTGATCTACGAGTATATGGTTCGCTCTCTAGTTCATTAATATGCGTGCGATCATGCGGCGTATCGCACCCCTGGGATTCGCCTCAGCGGGAGCTTGTAACTAATATCGTTACAAATTACTAATAACATTATTTGTTACTAATTGGTTTAATAAAAAAAGGTAGAGAGATTTTAATTAATCGATATTTTTGGATAAAAATGCTTAAAACTTTTAATAAAATTTATGTTTACAATTTTTTTTTTAAATATAACTAACGATTGCTGGCCTTAACCCTTATGTCTGATGGGAATGCTTCTGAATATTATATATATATATATATATATATATGCGAGGACCTGTAAATGACTTCCTACTGTTACTAAGAGTGCTATTTGGTTTTTACTAGTTGTTGGTCTTCCTTAAGAATTAATAAATAAATAAATATTTACGACCTATTCTTTATATAAAAACGCCTCTATATGTTAGCTTAAGACATCCGTAAATTATGGAAAAGAAAACTCATTTCGAGCTACACATTTATAATGTAGTCTCATATTATTACTCTTTTTCCCTGTTTCAACAACTATGACAAACAAACTACTAACTAGGGAAAATAAATTAATTCAAGTATGTACTGTAAAACATGGGCATACGGGTTTTAAAATAATTATGTGTAACTTAAATGTCAAATGTAAAGACATTTAAATTGAAACGGTTTATCAAAATATATAATCATAAAATTACTTTCTCAAAACCTACGCAAATGGGCGATGAAAATAATAAATTCATTCTAAATCAGTTTTCATTATAAGACAAATTTATCGGATTCATTCGAGATTACTCTGCAGACATAAATACTATTCGACATACGAGAAAATGTGGATATAATTAAGTGACAGCGGCGAGAAATATTGGCGCTGCCAAAGCGGCAGAATTAAAATATTCAAAAGGATTTAAGTCTGTGCGAAACGAGAGAGTAGGGTGTGCCTTTAGTGTGGAAAGCGTTTCAAAAATTTTGTAGAACGAATTTAAAAAGCAATAAAAGTAATCAAATAAATATAATCTAGTACTGAGCTTAAAAATATTTTATGATAAAATCATGCTCAACGGCTTTTGGCTCATAAAAGTTTGAACTTAAACCTGGTTTAGAACTGATAACTTTTTTCGTTGTAGTGAAAATTAGTCAAACTTAATTTTTCGTTTTGGGATGTGTTACAGATTTTACAGTACGATTGGAGACGAACGATTCAGTAATAGGTTCCCAAACGTGACGTTTCGTCGTCGGAGCGAGTGGGATGGAGAATGTGACGTGCGATATAATGGTCCCTTCACATGCACAGACGGCCGGAGAGACCAAGAGGAACGGAGCAATACAAAGAAAAGGGAATGACAACATTCTCTTCTCTTCGTATTGCTCCGTCCCTCTCGGCCTCTCCGGCCGCCTGTGCATGTGAAGGGCCTATAACACAGCCATGCTCATCATTGTATCGCTCAATCTCATGACATGAGCAAGCCAATGCCATATAGTATAGCTAAGTGTGAACGTGTTCTACATAATGGTGAGCGATATTGTTGTGATATGAACTATTATGCTATATACTATTATATTATATCGTAATCTGAAATGCGCTTCAATTTTCAGTCCAGTTGATTACAGGGCAGGGTGTTATAGTCTAGCCTTAGGTGATCTAAATATCTAGATGACTAGTGAGTAATGGTAGTTTAGAACCGATTTAATTGGTCAGTTCACGCCTTGGCGAGCGAAGTAAATGTCATTGGCGATACGCCAATTAGGCGAAATATCATTTGTCTTGGAAACGGTATGCAATTTGACACTTGGATGGAAGCCATTCCCATATCCATGTCTAGTGGTTTGGAAATATGATTATTTGTATACTAAAACATGCATAAATAAAAAATAAAGATGATCAATGTTGATTTTCTACCACACCACTGACGATGTGGATGCTTTAAATAAATTGAAGTATAAGGAGTTTGAGGTTTAATAAAAAACTCTTCAAAAGAAGAAAGGATAATCTATAAGATATCTGTATATTCGATCATTCAATATAACGGGTGTAACAAGACCTTCAACGAAGCCGAAGTCCACGCATTCCGCCCATCATCAGGATCATTTTTGTCTTTTTGACTATACCTGGGAAACCAATAGCTACGAGGTTATTGAAGGTTAAAGTAAAAAAAATAATTTCATTTTTTTTTATGAAATCATATTTTATTCGTTACTTACTACTTTTTGTCTAAAGAAACATTATCGAAATTTTAAGTATTTCGTAATAACAAACAATGGCTTCAAAACGTCGTCACACAGCACGCACATAAACGCTGCCTTTCAACTCGGCCGCACGCAGCTGCGTGTAGCATTCACTCGCAGGCGCGGTCTGTTGTGCGCGTTACATTACATTGAATGTATGCAATGCCTTTTTTCCACCAAAAATTAAAATCGTTTCCCAGCAATAATTTTAAACAGAAATGGTCCTGATGATGGGCATGGAATACGTAAACCTCGGCTTCGTTGAAGGTCTTGTTACACCCGGTAGAATGTGAGAATGTTTCGGACAAGGTCAAGTAAAAGTGCTCCATTCAAGCTGTTTTGTAATAGCCTTATAAAGCCGAATGTGGTAGATACCCTATCATGTATACAACCCGGGAAAATTATTATAAGCCCTGGAAACCGTCACATGGCTGAGTTGTTTTTTATTTGTATGGAACAATGCAAATTGTATTAGATAATCAATCCCATTAACACAGATGGCAAAAGCTATTTTTTCTCAATGTGTGTGTAACAAAGACATTGCAAAATTAGCTTAATCTAACTAACCATCACTTTAACACTTCAGTGTAATAACGTACCATTTCAGTAATCGTTATGGCTCCGAAAGACACTCGGGACTTTTTTTCTCCGTCCTTGTGAGTGGGACAAAACCTTAACGCGGTCAGATGTAATCTTGTTACAGTTTTAGGATACCGTAGTTTTATAGGACGCTTATAGGATCAGTAAAGTACCTAGGTAGGTATGTCAATTTTTTATGCTATAGTCTATGAAATTAAGTATTATTACATATACATTAACAATGGCTGATGGGAAACTGAAATACGGTGAAAATAACTTGTGTATAATACTAATTAAATAATTAACAACAGCCTAACTACTACTTACACTTTAAAAAAGAATTAATATACTCGGGAAAAACAGTGATTAAACTATCTAGATGTAAAATTTTGTGCGGAATCCTTAATGCGCGAGTCAAACTTTCTCTTGACCAGTTTTTCACCTTAAATGCTGACGTCTAGAAAACGCTTACGCCAGTAATGAGGCCGTAGCCTTATATTACCCGGCCCCATCTCGCTGTGCCAGATTAAAATACAAATTTACTCATTGAAAACGTTTTACAGGCAGATTACCTCGTATTTATTTCTTACCTGCGTATTCATGACATCCTTGGCATTATCAAAGGAGCTGCGTGGAGTGAAATCAAAATGGTTAATTTTGAATGTTTATTCGTGTGAAGTGAAATTCCTTTCTTATTTAGGAAGTCGTGATTTTGTTGGAAATTGAGTTAAGCGAATGTATAGCGATTAGATTACAAATTAATTTTGATTTAAGTAACTAGTCTTTCCAACCAGTATTATAAATTGTTGCAAATTGTTGTTTGTCCCCTTTGCTTTCATAGCATTTATTTTGCTTTTTAAGACATTTTATTTTATTTGGGGATCTTACAGCATCATTTACAACTTATGGAAATAAACTATATTTATCTATTACTTAAGAGCTAATTACAAGCTTCAATATATTTTTTTAAGTTCAGATATTATCAAAAATACGAGGGCTCGATCACAATTTTGTTTTTTTAAACTTCAACACAGTTTTCAAGGTCGCAAATGTATTATCATCAGTCCTTAGTGCTATCTGACGCACACGAAATCAAAACTCCTTAAATTATTTCCAAGCAAAATTACCTGATAACTGGACTATAATGTACTTATTTTATAAAATTACCGTATTCAAATGGTAAATAATATGTAAAACTCTGAATTCTAAGGTCATAATTTTTATTTGTCAAAGGTATGAAGAGCGGAGCGGTCTAACACAAGTATTTCTTTACTTAAATGGTTGCTCCAATAACTGATATTGTTTATGTACCCAACAGTTATCACAATAATTTTATTTTATTTATTTATTTAATGGTAGGAAAAGTTGTCGATTCTTATTGTCTAGGGATACAGGTGTTATTTTCATATACAAACGAGGTAACTTTGAAGCCTTGGTTTCCTGCCAGGGATGTACCGTGCTGTGATCTGATGATGGCTACCTAGAAAATGAATGAAGGAGATTCAGATCGCTATACACACCCAACTGATCTGACCAGCAGTCTAAAATATTAGAGGACATGAAAATGAAAAAAAAATGAAAAATGAAAAAATATTTATTCAGTATCTTTTAAGTACATTACATAACTTATGGCTGAGGCCCCCTTTAAGTATAAAATACCTGTGTTAAGAGCCACCGCTCCTTCTAAGATTACAAAAGATACATTTGTTGTTTCAATTTTACATTGTTTAGTAACAATTAGGTAACTGCTAAACTAGGTATATAAGTAGGTAAACATTTTCTAAGTTTTAACATGTGCGTTTATAAATAAATAAAATAAAATAAACAAACAAAACAAATTGCATGGAGTTGGTTTATGTATATAATGTATAGTGTGTGGGTTTGTGTTGTGTGCTGGCTGTGCTAAATAAAGTGGTGTAAATAAAATGTGACGGGTTCGGTTAATTGTGTGTGTGTGGTGAGGAAGAGTGTGTGTGTAAGTGTAATATGTGTATGTGTGTGCGTGTGTGTTTGTATGTGTGACGAATTTTCTTTATTATTAGGTATTTTACTAGTTTTATTAGATAAGGTTCTCTATTTCATCATAATTTATAGTCTGTAGCCAGTTTTGTAATTTGTGTTTGCAGGTTTTTAATGTTAGGGGGTAAAAATTGAGGATTTTATTTATTCTATTATAAATGTGTGCTGAATGTACAGTGTACTGCCTCTGGGCGTAAACAGTTTTTACATAATCTACAGGTGCTACGCTCACAACAGTTCTTTTATTTTGGGTTTTTGGATTTAGTGGAAGGTTTTTATGTAATTTTAAAATGGCGTGTAGGATATAGAGTTTCCTCACAGAAAGGAGGCAACATTGAGAATATAGACTGTCGGTTGGAAACCTATAAGGTTTGAAATATGTTATTTTCAACAGAGATCTTTGAGCCCGTTCCAATTCCAAAAATTTAGTTTTTGTGGCTCCACCCCAGATTGGGATGCAGTAGCTGAGGACGGATTGAGCTAACGATGTATATACTTGTTCTAATAAATCGGTATTGGCAACATGTCTGAGAATTTTAAAGACCCATGAAAGTTTTCGAATTCTTGGAGGACATGTTTAAAAAAACCGCGAAAATAGTATGAAAATTCTGAAACTGAGAACTCTGACCCTTCTATCTGTTAGAATGCTGATCAGATCAGTTGGGTGTGTATAGCGATCTGAATCTCCTCCATTCACTCCATGGATAGCCATCATCAGATCACAGCACGGTACATCCCTGGCAGAAAACCAAGGCTTCAAAGTTACCTCGTTTGTATGAAAATCTCACCTGTATCCCTAGACAACGTTGATGAGTATATAATAATTATAGTCTATTTTATTTTGACTTATTTCAAAACTTTGAATATTTACAAGAATTAAGGACCAACAAAATCTGACTCTCAAACTATCCGCAATTAGTAGTGTATTATGCATTATTTTATTAACACTTAGAATTCTAATGGCATTTCCTCAACGGATTAAACTCTTGATTAATCCCTAATCAAATTTGTATTAATATTTGGGCTTACATCTTAAGTACGATGTCATTGTTGATTGACATTGCCAAAATATTTAAGCCGAAGACAGGAATTTGCTTGCATAGGTTAATTGAACCCTTGTAAATTCAAACCAAGGAATTCTGGCAGGAAATGTAAGGAAGGTCTATCCTGCCTATTTCTGAACTGAAGGACTAAGTAATTTTCTCTATTATTAAAATTTAGTATACAGAGAGGATTTTTTTATGTTTTTGCTGTTTAGGAATAAATTGGGAGAGCCTGGTCAATATCTCTTGTCCATCAGCCATTTTTGATGTCCCCACTGCTGGGGCACAGGCCTTTCTTATGGGTGGTAAGGAGGATGGGCCATAACCCACCACGCGGGCCCAATGCGGATTAATGGGTGTTAACGACTGCAAATGCAGCCGGAACCAACGGCTTAAAGTGCCTTCCGAAGCACGGAGGAGCTCGAGATAATAAATTTTTGGTCACCCATCCCATGACCGACCCTTGCGAACGTTGCTTAACTTCAGCAATCGCTGGGTCAAGCGCTAAACCACTGCGCCACCGAGCTCCTCAATATCTCTTAAAAGCTGAAAATAAAATTGAATACTTTTAAGCACTTTGACATGATTATAATAAAACACTAAAAAACAGTGTACGGCATGGTGGCTCAAGTGTAGATAATTTAAAAAGTGTATCTACTTAGTTGATTATTGCTGATTTTAATGACAACCTACTCATGTACGAACGCATGCTTATTAAATACGTATATTAACAGTATTTACCTATTTAGGATAAAAAATTGTTTAAAAAAAAACCGACTTCAAAAAACCTACCACTAAAAAGCAAGAAGTAATATTCGTAATAATAAAAATACGTCTATTGAAGTCGGGTGGGGCTGGAGTACAAATTCCTTTTTTTTATTCTAAAAGCCCCACCCGACTTCAATAGACGTATTTTTATTATTACGAATATTATTTCTTGCTTTTAGAGGTGGGTTTTTTGAAGTCGGTTTTTTGTTTTTTTTTTAATCAATTTTTTATTTTTTTATTTTTAGTGTAGGTAAGGTATATTATATATGTAGAAAAATCGGCTCAGCCAAACGTAAGATAATCGCAGAGAAACATACATACTTAAATACGGGTCAAACTGAGAACCTCCTTTTTTAAGTCGGTTAAAAAACTACACTTAAGATATCCCTCTTCCAACAAATAAAATTATTATCTTATTCAGTTCATAAACAAAGAAGTAATACGACCAATCATTGAGGTAATTCACACAAAATCATACTATTTTCGTGCTTTTTTTCAAAATTACTTGAAAAGTACTGAACCGATTTCCAAATTTAAAAAAATGGGACCAACTTGGGAGTGTACCTAATGTAATAACGTTTGAATCATTTCAATCGGTCCAGCCGTCTTCGAGTAAAAAAAAAACAAATATACAGACGAACATAGAACCTCCTCCTTTTTTGGAAGTCGGTTAAAAATCGGTATCTATTCCTTAAGTACGTTTAGTTCGGACGCACGCTATTAGCTACATAAAATGCTTTATTTCCTTATTAAGTGATTTACTATCAACCGAAAAGAAGTTGATTGATGCTTCAGATAAAAAAAGCACAAAAAACACATCTCTGGAGAGCTTTTAGCGTGACAATCGATATTGGCCATTTGTTTTGCATCGGTCCGGTGGATTCTGAGTAATTTCCCATATGGAACGGGGTCGCTTGTTTTCATGGAGTATAGGGAGTCTAAAAATGCAACAATATTGACAAGAATAGATATTAATTCATCAATGCCCGCGCGGACGCCGGTGTCCGGACAAAAATCTATTGTGTCTCTTTTTCCGGGCGTTGACGCGTTAAGAGGGTTACTGCGCTACACTAGCGCCGCCAATAGAAAAAACATCGTAGTGATTAAATAAAGACGAAATTGTGAATTGTGTTCTTCTAGTGTACTCCGAAGAAGCTTTGTTGTACTTGTTATCGTTTAAACAATATTTTATAACCTATCGTTTAGTTGTCGTTTAGTTTATTGCTAAAAGTGGCCACTTTTAGCAATAAAACTTCATCCATAAAATAATTTCCATAGGGTATTATAAGGTCCATAATTTGTACTTTGTTTTTAGTTGTAACATCTTTATAACTTTATGGTTGCAATAAATATATAGAATATTGAATAAACTCTATTAAACAAAACAACAGACTAGAAAATATAGTTTAAGCGATGAAAAGTACCACAAATCTTATTCGGAGTACACTAGAAAAACACAATTCACATTTTTTTTCCATTGTGGCGCTAGTGTAGCGCGTAAATCCTCTTAAATGTCTGCCTGTCGACTCTATAACCAATCTCGAACCTCACTTCGAATATTAATTCACGGGAACTTTAAAACATAAATGAGTTAATGATAGGCAGTTTTTTAATCACAAAAGATTTAAGATAGCTACAGTAGCTACCTAAAACCTTTTGCAATCAGTAAAGTAAATTGTATTCAGATAATTTTTTATAACAAATTTACGCGAAGTGAAGTTAGGTTCGAAGTGAGATGCGAGTTTGGTTACAGAATCGCTCCACTGTATTAGAAAATCTGCTGTGCCCTGCATTCTACGGAGTTGCATCGCCTGCTACGCTTAGCCCAAAATAGTGATGCCGATATAATGAAACATCGGCAATACATTTCATATCGGAATAATATTTGACAATATTCAATTTTATTTTATGGTTTAAAATCATTTTTAGATTTGGGAAATGAAACATACAATCTTGCCTTTTTAGGCCCCGTTTGGACACGTCCAGCGGGTCTACCGCCTAACTCGATTGCTTTGACTATTGCTTTGGTTTATGACGTCAGTGCACTGTCCGTCCTTGTCACCGTGTTATATGACAAGGACGGATAGAGCATTGCTATCACTTTGGCTATCGCTTTGAGATAGGCGGTAGGGCCCCAGATGTGTGATCGGACGAACATAAAAACCGAATCGGAAACAATGCAGTTTTTTATTCACAGCTACCAATTGACGACTTCCATTATAAAGTGGCAATTCTTACTGGTCATTGGGTAGGTCTTTTGTAAGAACACTGTAGGTTTGTGAAAACGACTTTTCAACGTTTTGAATAAGTATCGCTTCCCTCTAACCGGTAAAAGGTTACTTTTGGATAAGTGAAAATATTCAGGACAGAAGTAGGTACCTACATACAATTTAAATGAATTAAAAAAAAACTATCAAGTTGACAGCAATAGTCGATTAAAATGAATTAAAAAAAAAACTATCAAGTTGACAGCAATAGTCGATTAACGGAAAAGTTTTCGTATGTATTTTTTATTGAATAGTAGTGTAAAACAGGGAGTAAATAAAAGTTAACAGCCACAGTACATATTTATATATGTACTGTGTAACAGCCGTATGGTATAAGGTATAAGGTTAAGGTATATGGTATAAGGTTACTACGAAACGCGGAAACTGCGCGTGGCTCGACATGCACTGGGCCGGTTTTTTTACCCGACTGCAAAGAAAGGGTTATGTGATTCGCGCGTATCTTGTAAGTAAGTTTGTATGTTTGTAGGTATGTATGTATGTTTGTTTGTATGTAATATTCTTTATTACCTCATATCTTTCAAACGGCTGAACGGATTTCTATGATTAAGATATCGTTAGATTTGTCTTGTCAGCCCAAGTGTTATAAAAAAATCAACATGGCGGCTGTACGGTGCTATTATACGTAGTGAAAAAGAATACTGCAATATGGGTGTCATATTAAAGGGCATAATATAAGGATTTCAAAAAGGTATATCATGACCGTAATATATAATAACTAAAAAGAGATAAATAAAAAAATAAATTAAAAAACCCGCCTGCATAAAAAGACAAGTCAACTGAAAAGATGGAAACAAGATTAAATAAATATTAAAGGCAACATGTCATAATAACATGCAGTCGGATGCATGCATAAAGAAAGTGACATTATGTATGAATGATTTAAATTATATGCCTCCGACTGCATGTTATTATGACATGTTGCCTTTAATATTTATTTAATCTTGTTTCCATCTTTTCAGTTGACTTGTCTTTTTATGCAGGCGGGTTTTTTAATTTTTTAAATTTATTTTTTACACACAGGGTACAAATTTGAATTTATCGTTCAAAACAGAGGACCGTTTGTTCAAAGCCAGACATCTTGTAGTCCAAGAGAATCCTAAAAACAACATTACTAAAGTGAACCACTGAAAGGTAGGTGAGCCCCAACTAATTACGTTTGCGGACCCTTTTAGGACTCATTAAAATGAAATGCTTGTATGTGGGTAAGTGCTATTTAATGCTATTATAAGTACACTCAGCCAAGTGGCCGTATTGTGGCATTATTCAAATGGTTAAGGAAATTACTTGTCTCAACTTCACATTATACTTTTTATCCTCATCAAAGGTTCCCTGAGGATATTATATGGGCTTGACCCTGCGATTGCGGAGGTTAAGCAACTTTCGCAAGGGTCGGTCATGGGATGGGTGACCAAAAATTCATTATCTCGGGTTCCGAGGTTCGGATGGCACGTTAAGCTGTTGGTCCCGGCTGCATTTGCAGTTGTTAAAACCCACCAATCCGCATTGGGCCTGCGTCGTGGATTATGGCCCATCCTTCTTATCCACTTATAAGGAAGGCCTGTGCCCCAGCAGTGGGGACATAAAAAATGGGTGATGTCGAAGTATAAGCGACAGACTGCGTAACCTTTCATTGTCTGATACTCGAAATGTCGATGCCATTTATGCTTCAAAATACGTAAAGCAGGACTATAATGAAAGTTTCTAATCAAATTCAAAAAGACTTTTAAGTCCATACGCAATTAAGTAAGAGCCTGAGTATTTAAGTAACTTAGTTAAGTGACGAAAAGAATGAAATTAAAAGACAGCGTCTTTATTAATAAAATCCCTCTCTTTTATAAACGATTAAATTTTAAATGTTTTACTTTAAAACGTTAGTGCAATATAGAAAATTACTAATGGAATGACAAAAACTTTATTATTTAAATTGTTGTTTGGACATTTTTGATCTTTTATAATTATCAATGTCATTATCAACATTTTTACCCTCCTTTTGTTAGAGCTCAAGCCAAGAAGAATTATTGGCAAAACTATTAAGATGATAAGCTTTCATAAATAAAGAGAAACCTTTTTCAAAACGGTCCATTTTAATGAGGGCTTTTCAAAATGACAAAAAGCTGTAGGATCGATAGATGGCGTTGAAAAAAATAGGGGATTCAAAGTATTTTTTTTTACTACACGCTTCGAAGAGTACTCAGGTAGTCAGGCAGATGTGGCAGTACATGCTTACTTTCCTATTTGGTGAGTTTGGTAGGCCGTTTATTTTAAAAGCCAATTTTGACTCGCCTCTTACCATCGACGCCATCTAGTGAGGCAAATAGTTACTCGTTTTATTTTTAAATGTCAATTTCAAAACCCCTCATTGGCACGGGCTCTTGCTCTTAATTCTAACTTTATTTATTTTTTTAAAAACCTTTCGGACTTAGAATCTTCGGTCAGTTTTAATCTACTTATAAGTTATCGTTTGCGTAATCGTTCAAACGCTTCGTAGTTAAACCAAAGTTCAAACAAACGTCGATTTCACAGTCGTTTGGACTTCAAAACGATGGAAATACCTACATAAATATCGAAACTACAGCTAACTGAGCGAATTATTGCACAGTAAATTCGGAAACAGAAAATGATCTTTTAATTTAAAAAAGAATAATAATATAGATGTTTTAAATTGTAAAGCAAATGTATATAGTTCGACATGTAAGATTATTATTGTGAATGCAAAAATCAAAATCGATAGATAAATAAAAGAATCTACAGAAAACTATATATATTTTTTATTTATTTATTAATTTGGAACATCAATATAAATTATAAAGAAATGGTTCTTTCAAATGTTGATGGTATCACCTCACTTTCTTTAAATAACGCTGGTTTACAGTAATTAGAATCGAATAATATTAGCAACAAATAAAAAGATAAAATAATTAATACATTGGTCTGATTCCAGAGTATAGCTAAATCACCTATTATTTGTTTTATCGAATGAGGATTAGTGGCCACCCCAGCCTGCCTAGCATGACCACTATAAGACGATATGATACAGTGTTTTATCACGTTTAACTGTCAAAAGACAATGGATTTTGACAGTTGGGTGTCGATAAAACGCTATATCACGCGATATATTATCGTTTTTCGTCGGTCATGTTAGGGGGGTTGGTGTTAGAGTTTATCAAGCCTCCTGTAAGGCCTCTTACTTGGCTTAACGACTGTGATCAGATGACAAGAACTGGGACCGACGGTTGAAGGTGCCCTCCGAAGCACGGAAGCGCTCAGTTGTAATGCCACTTTAACGGTCACCCATCCGACACCTGACCGGACCGAGCGTTGCTTAACAAACGTGATCGCTTACGATCAGTCTGTCAAGTCCACCATGAGCGCTTCAGCTAAATCACTAACGAGTATGTTATGGTAGGTAATCGGGGAAAACAACGGGACCACTAACACCCAGATCCAAGATGCTGTGAATATATATCACACACATCAACTTTAAATTTTGATTTTATTTATTTTTCCATTTATGTCTATAAAGCCCATAACTACAGGGTGAAATCGAAAACAGTCTACAAATGTGGTGTGGCTTAGACCATCTAACTAACTGAACAACTTTGTCTATGGGAATTTTTGTCGAGTAGATATTGACGTTTTGTATGGAACAGCTGATAATTTTTTGCTCTAATTACGTTGGTCCCAAAGACAAAGTTGTTCAGTTTGACGGTCTATCTAACCCACACCACAAAATTAGTTGACTGTTAAAAAAATAACCCTGTGGAATAGCATAGATAATATTCCTGACTTAACTCCATATAGCTCATGCATTCGAGTTACTGTTTTATCTTGTGTACTGCATCATTATTGCCCCGGAACTTGCCCCTTGGCTAACGAGCCACTCTCGACCCGGTTGTCCAGGGCTGCCACTTCGCCGTTTGTGCCCCTTGTAATTCTGGAACGATGGGAATGCAAGTAAATGGTGCGTTTATATCAAGCCGTGCAGTTGAAACCATAGTTGAGTTGATAAGATAGAGTTAAAAATTCAAGTTTAGACAGTGTCAATTCAGGCAAGATTTTATTACAATTACAAACTTATTTGGAAATCAAAGAGTTGCGGCGTGTCCCAACTACCAATCACACGTAATACGTAAAACAAACGAACCAATCATGGACCTCTATTTCATCGCAGATTGAGTATTGTTCTTGAACACGAGTGTCAAGAGTTTTTTCAGTTTTTTATGTAAGTGTAGATCGTTTATGATAATATACATTTTATAATTTATAATTTTTTTAATGTAAGTATCGAATTAAATAACCAACCCTTTACTTAAGCTGTTATAATCTGAGCCTCTAAAATTAGAAATATGTAGTTATTGAATTTTAGACAAAAATAAATATTAAAGAAAATTACGTTGTTCTTGTTGAATTGATTCGACGACGTCTGTCGAGTGATTTTTCACGCCGATTCAATGCTTCAAGTCCCGGGTTCAATCCCCAGCTGGGTTAATGTAGAAAATGAACTTTTCTATATTGTCTCAGGTCTGGGTGTTTGTCATACAAGTGCTTTAGCTATAGAATTGGAGCAATGTATGTTTGTGCTGTTGTCAAATAATAATAAATAATAATTATTAAATTATTATTAATTATAATTTTCAACAAAAAATGACTGTAGGTACTTTTGTGTTTTTTATTAACTAGCATGTCAGCTCTTGTGTAAAACTTCTACAGTTCAGCCTTTCATTTAATAAAGTAAATCAGTCCAGCCAGACACTGACTGATATCAAGCCACGCATGTAACTTCTATCTTACCCCAGCAGTAACGTTACGTACAAACCCTGCAGATGATATAAAGATAATGGAACTGCGCACGAGATAGGCCGAGTGCGGAAGGGACGAAAAAACGGCACGGGCGGGTGACGTGAATTTCGGTACGTGACGCGAAATATACCGGGCACCGCACCGCACCGCGATAATTAGAAAGGATGGGTTCGCACGTGGACTGGCCGAGTGTTGCCGTGACTGAAGCACAAATGGTACTAAAAATGGTATAAATGAACTAGTTATTATTTTAGAGAACTTTAAAAGAATGCTTGGGGCACATGCAGAAGACCTTTTCAAAATAGGGTACGCGCGCTACGAAAATACTCGTACGTAGTTGTGATAGTGAGCATAGTGAGCATGGCAGCTGCAAAGGTGCCGAAACGTCGGGAAAACCAAAAATCAAACCAAATACCAACTAATTACCAAAGTACTTTCAATAAAACCGCGCTAGTATCCGTTAAAAGTGTTTTATTTCATGTCTAGTGAGCGCGTAAGCTTGAGAAGTGAATAGTGAGCATATTTCGCCATAAATATATCTCAATATATTTATGGCGAAATACCTAATTTCAATTTGGGTTTTAGACTGTCATAGTAAAATTATAAAAAAAAGAAGCATCTTTCTAAAAAAACACTTAACTCGCGTAATTGTCTATTTCTCAAGTTTTTCCACTTCACTATAAATTGCATAAAATAATTTCCTAACGCCATGTTATTTAAACATACTTACGAGCCTGATACTTCTGTCTTATTACAGAAAATAGTAATTCAAAGTAGAACAATGATATTTTCTATTTGTAAGAGTACCTACTTTAAAAACGAGATCGTTTGGAGTTCGAGAGAGATCTTCAATTTATTTGAGGCTCTTGTAACCCTACTGTTCGTGTATTGGGAACTTCAATTCGTAGTATTGTGTTGTGTGCTTCAAAATATGGTTCTAAATAATACTGGAATAGCCAAGCTACACAAAGTATTGTTAAATCTACAAAACATAAGTCTTTCTATAATATATAATACCGTCAGAGTGAATAGTAGTATATAGAAATCTTAAGGTAGTAATGAAAAGAAAAGAAAACATCACTGCCGCAGCTGCACACACACACACAATAATTATACACAACTCAAAAGGGACACAATTCTTTCAGCCTTACTCACATTGTTTTGTAATTTTAATTATTTATCTTTATCTTTTGAATTACTGTCACTATGTTTGTGTTGAAAGGTAGGTACAACATGTTATTGTAACATTACTTTTTTATATATAGCGTCCGTTACAGCCAGGCCCTGTCAGAATAGCAGCGTGCCGTGGCGTTACTCTAACGTCACGGCATTCATACGCTGAGGCAGGGGCCTTTTATTAATCTCTTTCTTTGATTTTTAATCTCTTTTCATTTTTTTTTTATTGGATTTTTATTTTAGTGTTTAAGTATTTTGTCCATTCTTTGTGAGATTAATAATAAACTATTTTCTATTCTATTCTATTCTATAATAGTCTTAAGTGTCTAAAATTAAGATATTTAAATTTATTGACTGAGTGAGCGAAGCGTCTCAGTTCCGAGATTGACCAAAAATGCTTTTGTCCGTCTGTCTGTTCTTAACTACAGACACAGAATACATAAAAGTACGTTCACATTTTTCAACCAATTTTGACGAAAACTTGCACAAAAGTGCCTTGATTTATTATTTTTTTTTGTCGATCGTTTTTGTGCAAATATTTAATTATAGTTAGTACCGGATTTAATTATAGTTTTTCGAAAAAAAATCAGCCATTACAAAAAACTGGATAATTTCGACAGCCGCAATATACACTGTTGTATTCACTAGAAAAAAAATGTTGTTGAACTAGGAAACACTTGAACAACGTTCGACATTGTTATCAGATGATGCGCATTTTATAATGCGTATCATCTTCGTATTATTTTTTGTAAAAAGGTTGCACGTCGTTACTTAACATGCAGCTCAACATGTTGAGTGTGAAAATAAAGATATTACTTTATGCCAAGAATTATTTTCTGGGATCGAAGAAAACTGCTTTGATTGAAAACAATAAGTTTATTATGTCTGTGGTATTTTGCGCGTGTGTCCCCCAGTGAACACAAGGCCTAAATAAAAGTAATATTTGACAAAGTATCAAGTGAAACAAGTATGTTAGAGCTATTTTTTATTACACAACGTTAGCCAATCAAGATTAAAGGCGCGATAAACAATCCGAGATTCCATTTAAGCCAATCGACCAATTTCCAAAGACCCCCATTTTTCTCTGCACTCAAGCAATGCTTTAAAGAAACCGTGAAAACCAGAGGTCTTCTTAAATTGGCCTTCAAGGTCCTGATAGTGGCAGTATTGATTGCTTAAGACGGTTACTGATTGGTATATCCATCACTCTTAGTAAACAAATGTGAGTGTATGGCACCGCAACTAATCCAACACTCAACAAATAGATGAAAGCAAAAGCTTTGCCAGTGATGGCAGTACATTAGCCTAATACCCTTAAACCAACAGTGTCTCGTTCTGTTTTAATAAGTATTAAGTTAAGTTAAGTACGAAAGAGATTTTGGTATGTTAAGTTTCGCCTACTTCGCTAGCTATAAATAGTTACAAACTTGATTCGATCGATCGATAAAGTTTTTTAACTTACGTACTGACAATCAACGTAAAGTCGTTCACTTGTCTGGGGCCGTACCGGCTAACTTTTCGAACTTCGACGGGTCTGACGGGCTTCAACTTAAAACAGATAAATCGAAGTGAGGAATTTCGAATTGTACTATTTGCAAAAGTTATTTGGAAGATATCGATGTTCGTGTGACATCATGTTGTTCATTACGCGCTTTGATGCATCCGGTTTGTTTGTTTGTTATGTTACTTATGTTGTTGACATAAAACTAACGAAATATGCTTACAAATAAAACGATCATAAAACACTTACAACAAAATAACACGCAATGAAGTAACAAATGAACTCGAAGGATTGTTGTTTCACCTATTGCGGTCCCATAGTGTTCAAAGTGCTAGGAGCAGTTTAATTTTCGCATAGCGCTCCAAACCGTTCCGTCTAATTATACCGCTCACCTTTAATTAAATCGCTGTAGATAAATTTACATGTTACATGTAGGTACCACAGTACACATAGTTAAAGCAGTATCGCAACTAAACCCTTTACTCGTTACGCCTGTCGGATCGCTAGGGTTGGCATTTTCAGAGCGTGCGGGGCCCGGCACTACTTTCAGAAACGTCTCAGACGCGGCACTTGCGACTATGGCGGTCAGTTACCTCCCCCATGGCCATCGAAACACGATATGATACAGCGATTTATCGCACTTAACTGTCAGATGACAATGGATTTTGACAGGTAAGTGTCGATAAAACACTATTTCAATAGACAAAAAATGTAGATAATCGGTTTCTACAATAGGAGTACCGACCGACATCTTGTTCATAATAGGGGGTTGCATCGCGAACCATGCCTAAGGCTGTCAGCTGCGTTAAGCGGGACACGCGCGTGGGTCGATATAGATTGCTGGTTTTCCGACGGACAGATGTATGCAGTGCATGAGTAAGCTCTAATCTATGTCGACTCGCGCGCGGGTCCCGCTTAACGCAGCGGACAGCCTAAAGCTTTCGTAGTAACTTGCATCTGTTAGTGCACTGCTTTCCACGTTTGTATGAAGGTGCGTTACTGTTTTAGCTAATATGTATACTGTACATGTACCCCGTGTAATATTCCCCGGTTGCAATGCGGTTACCGCCGTCACAGTGTAATTTTGAAGGCAAAATTACATCCAGCTATAGCAAAGCAACAACATCGTTTCTTTTTACGAGAACTCTTTAAATATTCTAATCGAGGGTCTGTAAAATGAGTGTAAGCACGTGTTTTCCAATCAAGGGGAGATTGGTTTATAAAATGGTGTCAATAATTAAACGGGAGTTATATTTTATTTTTGTAATGGAAATAATGGAAAAAGCATTTGCTGACATGGGTACACTTACCGAATGTGTATGTATACTAATATTTTGCACAAAATTCATGTAGCAGTGTATTTAAGTAAAATATGTACTATTTTTGTACCTAGAGCCTTTTTACGAATGAAAACAATGATTTCATCGAACACAGCACTGCAATCTAAAAACCTCCTTCAAAAAACCTGAAAAAAAACTGTCGACTTGAGAACCTCCTCCTTTGTTTGAAGTCGGTTAAAAAGGGCTTGAACTGAGTAGGTAGGTAATTATTATTATTCCGAAAGGAAAGAAAAAGGAAAATGACGAATAGAATCCTTAGTTTTCGCACAATATGCAGGAGAATAGAGACAACACGTACACGGCCGTAGACATAGGTTTTTTACCCAAGGGGCTAATTTTGATCCAAACTGGGAAATGGTTTGAACTTCTCACCGCATGACATTAATAGCTTAACGTGCGCGAGGTATTGTATACCGATATAATACACGATGTGGTACTAGGTCATACCAGTTATATCGCTCAAAACTGTTTGTTATCCCCTAGGGCCAAAATAACCTATCGAACCTATTAGTGTATTTTAGAATACAGCTGGCAAATTGTCTGAATCTTCATTACATTAGGTTTTATTAACCTTATTATATTACTCAAACCTCATATCAACTTGTTAGCAATAAGGTTGTAAAATGAATGTAAATATTTTGCTAATGCTATGTGCATACTCTTGTCACGTCTCACATTCCATAAACAGAAACATACGCACATTACATGTTGTTTCCACGATTTCAGCCGGTGTTGATCCCAAAGAACATTTCCTTTTGTCTACACGTTTCACAAACATACATAACGACTTTTAGTAATGAAAAGGCCGTCCTACGTATACTCAAGCTTATGCTTAGGTTATAAAGGAAGCGGGCAGAAACGTTTTGCTACTGAAAACTTACCGTGTTATTAATAAAAAAAAACAAAAATAACGTATTTTAGTTAAAATGTATTTTGTCTTTTTCGTTCAAACTCAATTCATAACTAATACGAAAGAAAAAGACAATGAGGATCAAAGAGGTTTTTAGTTAAATATGTAGAGTTTCAGTCACATCAAAATAAATTATTTCAGTAAAAGAATTATTGAAATTGGACCAAAAATGAAATTAGAAATTAATTTATTTGCCTTGACTTAATTTATTTATGACGAAGATTGAGCGATTTGTCGCATTCTCAAAAACGCTCCGCAATTCACGATTGGCTGATGATGTCATCAGCCACGTGTGCCGCTCAGTGGCGCGGCAGGTGTTTGTTCGGGCGATCATGGCACGTGACGTCATCGCATGATCCGCAAGGGCCGGCCGTGTTTTTTAAACTCACTTTTTGTATCTTTAATAATTTTGTCATTTCTTGATGGATTTGAGAAATTTAAACAGAGATTTACTCAGATTTTGATATTGTATTTGATGTGATATACAAAATTGATTATTCAATTGTCGTGTTGATCCTCATTGTAATTACAGATGTTAAGCGAGTTTCGCACGGTTTGTGACCGGACGGGAGGCCATGTTGTTTTGAGCTTCTGAAAGCTAAGCTTAAATTTTTTTAATTAAAATAAATCCTTATGTTTTGTTTAGTGAAAATTAATTTATCAAGTAACTTAATGAAGAGCATATAAAATATCTTGAAATTACATCGTAAAATAATTATCACATAAAAAACTCTCTAAAGCCGAATTACAATTACAAAACAACCCGCAATGCCGAATATGGTAGATAGGGATAATCAAACTAAACAAGTTTTACTATGGGACCAACTCTAAAATCACGAAAAAAAACTGCTGTCATACATTTTTATATTTTCGTTATTGATTTTTGTATGAAACAGCAGATCTTTTTCGCGATTTTAGAGCTGGTCCCATTCCCATAGTAAATGTTGTTCAGTTTAATGGTCTCTATCTACCATATTCGGCATTGCGGGTTGTTTTGTAACACCCTATATAGCACAAAGAGCAAATACCTAAATAGATTAAAACAAAAATATTCCATACATGCCGTACTGGTCGGTAGGGATGTCGAATAAGGCATTTTTTGCAAGCATGATATGAAAAAGGGAATAAATAAGTAGCCTAGAGATTGTCCCTATGGTTTGATTGAAGGCTTTGTTTTATAGCGTGGAACACCTGTTTTTCCCCTCCGAACGCACAGGGATTGGGAATTTGGTAGGAATAACAAGGAAGATATGATTTTGTGAGATGTTTGGGCAAGGAGCTGGTAAATTGATAGATGCTTTCGTCAGATCATTCGAGTCATTTTGGTTTTTATTCTTAGCTCATAACATAAGTTATAAAGTAGGTACTTTTATTAGAATCTCATTGCTTGGTATAAATTTTAGTCGTATTGATGAAAGGTCGCCTGTGCGCAGTAGTGAGTGTCGTATGCGGCAAATATAAAATTAACCTACTACTTATTTAAATTAATAGTGTTTTTTTTCTTTTAAATAGCTGATAATATTGTATATAGGTAGTAGTATCCACGTCAAAACACTTTTACCAAACATCAGAGTACAGTCTGTCTATAAAAAGTCATAACATTAAAAAGTAGCTACACTATATATTGTCATCCCTTTCAAACCTACATAATGGTTGAAACGAGACGACACTACAATGTTGCTACTTTTTAATGTCATGACTTTATAGGCAGACTTCCGTATCGAACACAAAATGTCTTACATTAAAATTTATTCAGCATCGCAACTAAAACTTCAAATACAAAAACAATTTCATTTTTCCTTGATCAGAATCAAAAATGAGAAATTGATACGCTCTTAAATGGTCTGTCTTCCCGAGTAGCTTCGACTTTAAAGTTAACTTGCGTCAAATGCATGCAATATTGCCTCAAACAATGCCCTTTTACGACGTTTTTTGGGAAGATAGGGCATGCGCCATTGCATGCACTGAGGCATGCCTCTGTTGAAAGCGCAAGAGCAAAGCGACAGTGCACGGTCAGCGTGCGCTATTGAATGCCTTGAGGCATGCATGTCAGATGAAGTGACTGGGAACGAGAAAGCGATCGTATGAAGACACACCTGAAGGGTAGGTACAGTAGCCGGCAAACATCTTGAAATCGGGTGGGGATTGCGCGATTGTGGGGAAACGCGTATTTTGGGTACCTATGCGTAGCGGTGAGGTACGCGGGCGCCGGGAGAGGGGCGCGCGCTATTGGTCACTCGCAGGTGCACATGCGCGAACTTATCCTCACTCCGTCGAAAGAGCGTCAAGTCAAGATGTTTCCGGAATGTGTATGAGTATTTTATTTCTGCAAATACATAATTTAAAATTCACTGAGTTTTCAACTAGAGCTCCGGTGTGAAACTAGGATTTAAATGGGTTAGGGTGTCACCTGTAAAGTGAGTAGGCTTTGTCGTATGAAGTGAATCTACAAAGGATATTAAACTTGCGTCTCCGGTAGTTGTCACGGAAGCCACTTGCTTTGAAAGCCGACCTTATCACACAGAAATTAAATCTTAAAATAGATTCACATAACCTTTCAAAACTGGGTCATGATAGGATTTCAGCATTGTGTAAGTTTCATGATAAGTAGAACTATCAGCTGCCCGTGACTTTATACGTGTGACAATTTCGGATATCTTACTAGTGATCGCTTAATTCTAGAATAATTCTTATTTCTACCTACTCAATTTTCTAGCCTTAATATTTTAGGCTGCGTGTTCGAGATTTGTAGGCGCAATAAATAAAAAACTTGATTGGAACTGCACTTAGTTTATTGAACAACTTTTTAAACACCACAATTTACATTAATACTGACAACTGTTATTTATCTAGTTCATGCAAAAAGAGCGTGGAACGCATGTGGAACGCGAGTAAAATTTTTCACAAGGGGCCGATCACAGACTAAGAAAACCCAACGTCAAAAGTGTCAAACCACAGAGTAGTTAATTTGGTATGAAAATAATAAACACTGTGCGCTGTTATGTCAGAAAGTCAGTCGGTTAACTTTCCCATTTCATGAATATTTGTAGATAATAATCGTTTTTATGACACTACTGATAGTAAAAACTTATTGAACAATTTATTTATTTGCTTTGCATTCACAATGCTATTTTATTATTATTATTGCTAGCGGCCGCCCGCGGTTTCACCCGCCCTTTCCCGTGGGAATATCGGGATTAAAAGTATCCTATGTTTTAATCCAGGCTAGTGACTCGGTAGCTCAGCGGTCAGAACATTGGACCGGATATCCAAAGGTCGCGGGTTCGACTCTCGTCTGAGTATTGATCTGGTGCGAGTCGTATTTTTTCTAGTATATTATTTAGTATTACTTAAAATAAGTTGATTTTTTATGTTAACACGATGATCTCAGGCAATTTATTATTGTTTACTGATTATGATTAGCGCTTTTAAGCGTCATTTGCGTTTCTAAAATCATCTTATATGAAAATTGAAATGTGTCCAAAAGTACGTGTAAGTATGATAAATTCCGAATGCCATCAGTCGGTACATCGGCTGGGCACCGATGTAACCAGGTATCAATCAACCTTTTTTTTTTCATGAACGAAATGTATTCGCATTCATCATTCTATATCCAAGTCGTGTGAATTCTGTGTCGGGCACAAGTGAAGGAAAACCAGCGATTTCATAGGCGTTGCGTTTACGTCGGTCGCACTTGATCCTTTCTTTACATTGAAAACAAGTGACTCTGTGAGCTGGTAGACCTCGCGATAAATGTTCAGCTCGCTCTTTTTCCGTTATCAACCTCCATATATCCGCCATTTTGAAAAACTAAGAAATTCTGAACCAACAAAAAAATTCCATATAATTATCACACACAAAACACAAATTTCACGAAAATCGGTTGAGAAAGAGAAAAAACATAGAAAAATACAAGCTGAAACGGAGACGCTTCGGTCGCGCTTGATATTCGCTCGGTAAAAAATATTGTGTCATGTTAATATTCTATTTTTTCACCGTTTAATTATTTAAGTTTGCTTAGTTTTCACTTTTGTTTGCTAAAATAAGCAAACAAAAGTGAAAACTAGAAACAGTATCCATCGGTTTTAAACTACGTGTAACTTTATTTTAAATTCTATAATAGTAATTTGCTTATTTATTTTTCAGTTAGTCATCAGTTTTAACTTATAAACTACAGTCTATGTAATATCTTTACAGACTAATAAAGGATTTACATACTAGGTAGAATTAGTGTAACTTGATTTAAAGTGAATTTGCATGAATTGACTTTGATATTTTGCTATTAATATTTAATAAGTATTGCTTCGATGCTTATCAATTTTATTTTATAAAAGCAGGTGTTTTGTTAACTTAATTTATTCGCACTTGTACCACACCGATTATTCTGTTATTTATCAAAACGTTTGTGTTCATTTTGTCAGGCAATAAATTTCTTTCTGTATATGACCGTGATCAGTGTATTTAAAAAAAATCCGGATAAGCTAATGGATTTTAGAATTTTCGCTGTTTTAAAATAAAATACTTTGAAAAGGTGCTTTGTTTTTAAATTTAGATTTGCATTAAAAATAATATATTGTCAAGAACAACATAGAATAATCGAATGGGCTACAGATAGGAACGACATAATATAATATTACGAGCTCTATCAAATCACTAAATGGAATCTGTTTCATTTTCATGTTAACACAAAATTAACACATCAATGCATTTTCGATCATACATTAATTTAATAAAATATATAAATTCTATAATTAAACTGATAAACTCATTATTTCGTTAGCCAACTAACGAAATAATGGATGCAAAAATCAACAATATTTAGCAATATATCATCCACACTACAAAATGGTAAATCTGGAAAATATTATGTTGTTCTTTGCATCCATTAATGAACAGGCTAGGTAATGCCTAAGTTAAATACTCTTAGGCGTTTTATATTATGTCTTTCAACTAACCTTTAAGGCTCCTATAGCCGTCAAGCGGCGCCCTCGCTGAGTACATAATTAATGTATCGATAATTCATAATATGTGTAAAGATTGAAGCTTTATTTACAAACAATAACCTCAGTAAAAAATTGTTTGTTGTAGTAGTATAATAAGCAAAAGTGCCTTAAGTGGCCACTTTTTGCTATTATTTAATTAAGATGAGGGCGTCACTTTGAGGTAAAGGTCTTTAATGCAGAAAAGTGTATTTCGTTGTCGTTAAGTTTATGAAACAGCCTCCCTGCTACTCAAGTTACCATGGCATCTCCACGGTATGCTTTGTTTGTAGTAAACAATACAACAATACGAACATTGTTGCTTTGCGGTTGTAGAAGATGAAAGAGCAAGCAACCTCACAGTGTCGTTTTAATATGTGCTTTGTATCTTTGACTATGTATATAGTTTATAGTTTATGACATAGAACGCAACATTATTGGTTGTTCGTGTACTTACAACGTATTTTACCGTGTAATAGTTGTTTCATGAAACAAAAAAAACCTTGTAAATCCATAAGGCATTTTTCGGAACTTTAGATTTACGATAGGTAATAAAATCGGGAATTCTTTCTCGGTGCTTTATTCATAAACGCGTATTTAACTTTAGCTTACTGCTTTCTTATAGTCAATGAATTAATCACCAAATATATATTTTTTAATTTTTTAATAAATACTAAGAAAACACCTTACTTTGAGTTTCTTCTCTATGTAAGGTTTTCTGACGTAGAGTTTCCGAAGCCATAACTCAGAAATTGACATTCAAAAGTTGCATAATAAGTGCTTAATTTTAAATAACTAAGCATCCATTATGTCTTTACCCATTCGCTTTCCCTTTCCCTTTCGTCTTTAACTTTCAATTGATCCTGCGTCAAACATAATAAATAATAATAAAAATAAAGCCCTTTATTCCGAAATAAAATTTAAATTTTACAATTTAAAAACTAGAAATCTACTCGCTACTGTTGATAAAAAATATAATTTGATTATGGATTATGAGTTGATTACAGTAAGTATATCCCTTATTTCGGCGTGCCTTTGGGCAAAGGCCTCCTCCAACGCCTTCCGTTGTGTCCTATCTTGTGCAACTCGTCTCCAATTTAGACCAGCGGGTCTACCGGCTAAAAATAATGAAGTTAATGTTAACTGTAAGTATGTGATACATTGCTACTTTGTTTTGGCACAAATAAAAACTTACCAAAGAAAAGAAGCAATGTATCACATACTTACAGTTAACATTAACTTCATTATTTTTAGCCGGTAGACCCGCTGCTGTTAGCTTGAGTTCGTCTTCCCACCTTAGGTACTGTCTTCCTCGATTCCTTTTACCGTCTCTGGGGTACCATTCTGTTATTCTCCTACTCCATTTGTCATTTTTAACGCATGCCATATACTCGTATGCAAAGTTTGTAACTTTTGTATAGGGCATGTGCTATTGCATGCTCTATACCTTAAGGCACTTGAAGCATGCCTCTGATGAAAGCGCAAGAGGAAAAGGAAAATGATTCGGTGAAGACACACCAATTCATTCACATCGTACGACAAACGCGTTAGTTCGAACGGTTAGTGTTATAAGGAGCTCCAAATGAATCCACTGACAATGATGATTAAAATATTTTTTTATTATCATAATATTCTAATCTGTAAACGACAGTCAAAGTTTTAGTTCCACTTGACTAAATCAGACGTCATTAAACGACATTATGGCATTTATTCTACTATAAAGCAACATTTTAGTATTGGAGGAAATAAGCTTTGATAGGTAATATTACAAAAGCGTCTTTATCTCATAATTCGCTTCTAAAACAATCGCTGCCTTCCAGCTGACTTGAGTCGCCATTGATCTCCGGAACCTAATTTGACGCATCCGAAGGCAGTCCCTTAGCAAGTGACATCAATCAAAATTCGACAAAGTAGAACGACCATCCATCAACGGATCGTGTGATGTGGGCCTAATGACCTATGCAATGCTGCCCGATGGTTGCTTTATGGGTTTTTTAAGCTGGTATTATGGAAAATAATTAATGAAAATGGGTCTTGTATGTAACCAACTTAAAAAATATTGTGGTGTGAGGTTTACCTAAAGAATAAATTTATTCTTATGGGTTTACTTTTGTGATACCACCGGTACTATTTTATTGAATTTGTCGACTTCTGGGGATTTTTCTTCTTTTTCTTATCGAATAAGGATTAGTGGCCACCTCTGGTGTTAGAGTTTATCAAGCCGCCTGTAAGGCCTCTAACTTGGCTTAACGACTGTTATCAGATGACAACAGCCGGGACCGTGTTTAACGTGCTCTCCGAAGCACGGAAGCGCTCAGTTGTAATGTCACTTTAACGGTCACCCATCCGACACCTGACCAGACCGAGCGTTGCTTAACAAACGTGGAATGAAATTTTGAGTTACAATATTTTACAAAAAACAAAGACTTGCAAGACTTAACCAAGTGATAGTACGTACCACAGTGAGGTACAAACAATCTTGGCTGCCATTCAAACCCGGAGATTTGGCACATGATAAAGGAAGCTTTGGATGCTACAGTATTCCAGTTTGTGATGTAGGTACTTATAGATGCAATGGTGGGAAGGAAATTCTGGGAGACGATTACTGGTTGTTTCTCGTTCACGAATAATCATAATAAAATCATAATTCGACAAAGTAGAAGTTCACTCTTACAATATAATAAGGATGTTACAGTCAGACGTAGAAACTATCAAGTGTGCTCAACCTATGTTACCAGGCACTCTTTTGCTCATAAATTTTTCATTTTTCTTGGACCTTTTCTCTATAATAAAGTAAATAAAATTCAAAATATATATAGTCTAAACGTGCATGAACTTAAAAATACAGTGGCTGAATGGTTAAAATCTTTAAGTTACGATGACACTGAATTACTTTTAAAGTCTTTGTAATTTTAATTCCATATACGAACGTTATTGTTATACAAACACACCCTCTCTACACACACTCACTCACTTTCACTTTACACACTATGAGAGGATTCACATAACACACACTTTTGTACTTTTGGCATAAGTTCATATTAGTTTTGCGTTGAACTATTGCATAAACGTGGTTCCAATTAAGAGCGCTGCACCTGAGATACAGTTTTCACTAGTTTGGGTGCAGATGTCATTTTATAATTACTAAGATGTATAGTTTAATATGTAACATGTTTTATAAAATTGTAATGTTTTTTGTTGCCAATAAATTTATTATTATTATTATAATAATATGAATCTTTATTTTCTCATCACAAACAATGAACTTAGTTTATACCTAATACGCCGTAAGTGGAGATGGGCAGAGATGGACCAGGAAGGTACTGGAATGGAAGCCAAGACGATAGTATAGATCTTGACTTGACCTCTGTACTCTCATTATTTTGTGGCTCTTAATCATAACCCTTCAAAAGTAACTTATCTAAAATGTAATATCCTTCTCACTGTGTGTTCTCTTGGTTACAGGTAAACTTTGGCGGCAGTCCAGCTCTAAATCCAACTCTGCTTTAAGTGAGTTGCTTTATTAGTTTGAGTGTCTCCGATTTCTTTAGAATTGTTTTTTAAATCACTTCAGTAAAGATCTTCGAGGGTTTAAGATATTTTTATGACATACAACAAGTTAGTAAAACCGTAATACTCATAAATGTTACTACATAAGAACAAGGCATTAATTAGTTTTTTTTAATTACTAAGAATTTGAAATAACAAATTAAAAATATTTATGCTCCAAAAGGATATTTATACTTAGTTAGCCCAACCGATCCGTAGTCACAGCAACAAACCAAGCCAGTATATTAATAAGGTTAAATTTTTTATCCGTAGTCACACCACAAATAGCCCACTTTGGCGTAAATGTGACACACTGGAACGGGCACAGAAACATTTTTTTTTTCTAACTGGATACTTGTTCATTTTGTAAATATTACATCAATGACTACGATTGGCTATTCAGTATTCTGTGCATTTGATTATGAATTCTGTGACCAATGTATTATGTATTCTCATGGGGATATTGCAATGGCTAACTTCTGCAATACATAAAATTACCGTTTCCGAATACAAATAATTTGAATCGAACGGTGAATTAATATAGTGAGCAAATACAGCTTTTTCAGTAGGTATCCTGTTTTGTTTGTAAAATTATACTGTGGCTAGCGGTCATGCGCCAAAAGTGGCAACTTTTTTCTCTTTTTCCTATTACTACTACAACGAACTATATTTTACAGAAGTTATTGTTTGTAAATAAACTATAGAACCTTACCTTCATTCGGTACCTGTGAATATTCGATACATTATGTACTTAACGAACAATAAATTTATTAAAAATTCTGACAGTCACACGAGCATCCAGGGGGTCAATTCTGCTAATGTTAACGTCGAAATCGTGGTCCAATGGTGTTTGAATGGTAATGCTTTTTGTCACAGTTCTTGTTTCTTAAATCTAAAACTGAAACACATTGAAAACGGAAACATATACCGTGCTATTACAAAATTTTAAACACTGTTTAACTAAACTAACTAACTAACTGGTTTATCTTTCTGTCGAGTTTAAAAGTGTTCATTTTTTTTTTGTTACATTTATGTTTTTGATTTTAAAGTATTGTAGTAGATCTGTACCAATCCCGTATATTTAAAAGCGGGTATCTGTAAATTGTAAATTATACTTTTGCGAATGCTGTGCGCAGTATTTTTAGAAATACAGTTTAACACTACCTATATTTATCTTTAAGGAACTACAAATAACGTTTTGGATTGTATTTTGTTTCTGTGCCTATTAAATAAAAAAAAAAAAAAAAAGACCTGTTTAAATGTGATGCTGTCACTTTTTTGATAATATTGTTTAACAGAGACAGCATCACATTTAAACAGGTGTTTAGTGAAACAGTGTTCAAAAATCTTTTGTAATAACATCCGGATAGTGTCTCGATTTTGGGTTTAAGAAACAAGAACTGTGTCAAAAAGTATTACCATTTAAACACCATTGAACCACGATTGTGACGTTAACATTAGCAGACTTGACCACCTGTTTGCGTTATCGGTAAACAATGATGCTCCTGGGAATCCTGACCAGATCCTGCAAAAACGGGATGTTGTCACGACAACAGTAACTATACTGAATTATAATTTTAGTGGTAATAGTAGCCTCCCAGATAGTGAAAGTTCTTGGGCTTGATGATCAGAGACGAGCTGTTTTAATATCCCACATTTTTTATTATTATTTTACATTATTGAGAAAACCAACAGCGCATTAATAAAATTAGTTATCATTAGGTACATGTTAGTTAGTATAGCCAATAATAGGTTTCCCTTAAGTTAACAGTAATTTGTCGTAAGTATTGTCAAACACTTTACTCATCTTTACACAATTTTCATGTTTCCTCTCATTAAACATAGTAAATGATTAAATAAGAGGCACTTGAATTTTTTCTTGTTGTTTTCCTGTAATCAGTATACTTTTAGTGAAAAGTTTGACCTTTTTTCATGTTTCTCTCATTTCAATAACAAATAAATGAGCTGCCAGCGTCAATGTCGGTAATAATAATTTTATATTTCCGACTTCATATTTTTCCCTAAGTACTTTATTATTTATAAAGGAATATTGCGAAAAGTCACGTGCTGCCTATAAAGCAACAAATAAAACGATATAATTTTACTTCGAACGTGGTAGACATGTTAGTGAACCGTTTCGGGGAAAAAACTAAGCTTTTACTCGAAAAACATACTTTGAGAGTAACAAAATTGATGACGAAAAGCTTTGCAGTAATAAGTTGAGCAACTTTTAAGTAAATGCCTAATCGTCGGATTGGTGACCGTTTGTAATCTTATACTTGTTTTAATAAATAAAATTAATAATACTTTTTCCTGGCAAACGTTGACAAATATGAAATTGTAGCCAATTATAAGAACCCGATTTTTAAATTAGCTTGGCTAATTTAAAATTTTAGATTTACGAATGTTAAAGTGGAAAACACTTTTGGATCAAAAATTAATCTAAGTTATTGGCTGATAATTTTATGATTGTTCAATATACAGTTGAATAAATCAGGTTTCAAGTTTTTATGGTTCAGAAAATACATTTGTAATTTTATATCACGATATTGTCAATTCCACTAACTTCTTAATGATGGATCGTTTTGTCAAGCACCTATCGTAAAATAATAATAATAATATTAATAGATTCCACCTTCTTAGAAAAACAAGGTACGTCTATTAATGAAGGCTTTTCAAAGTGACATTAAAAAAATAAAAATAGTAACTATTTGCCTCACTAGATGGCGTAGATGGAAAGAGAAGTGTCAAAATTGGCTTTTAAAAATAAACGGCCAGTACCAAAGAGGCAAGTAAGCGCTCGCTGGCTAACATCTGCCCAAACAGAAACATTTTAGGGTTACATCTGCCTGCCTATCTGAAGTACTCTTCGATGCTTAGTAAAAAAAAATCACATTGATTCCCCTGTTATATCCACGCTATCTATCAAGCCAACAGTTTTTTTGTCATTTTGAAAAGCCCTCATTGTTGATAACAAAGACAGGAAGACAAATCATTCAGTACACAATTAATTTTCACTAAAGTTTTTGTGTGAACTTATAGCGCTTCTTGGCAGTTTCAAAGTTGATCATGCTTTTCATTTCGTTCGCTTGAAACACCTGATCCCCTACCAAAAGTTCACTGACGAACAATGTCTACGTCAGTTTCCGAACGAACCCTTAGCGTCTGCTGTCATGTGGCTGTCACAATGACATTGACAGTCGGTGTGTGTATGAAACCAAGCTCTTAACGTGTGTGCGCGCCTCCGTGTTAAAAAAAAACTAAATTACAGCGAAATCGACAGGCAGGTTCCCAGTAAGTACCATTTTCCTTGATTTAAAAGTAGTTTCATCGAGCCTTGCTGAAAAAGTGACGTTAGGTAAGCGATACTTGACTAATCCTAAATCTTTGACAATCAGTGGTACCTAAGCGATCAGAGCAATCGCGCAATATATAACAGGGTGTAATAAATAAAGATTTTCATAACGTCTTGGATTTTACTATGCGAATACAAAACATTGTTTTTCACTCCTCTTGCTCAAAAAGTCCGTCATTGTAACGTACAAGAGCCGAGATAAAATAGCACAATAACCCCTAGGGGATAAAGTTTTTTCTTTTTTAATGTTTGTCTATTACCAATAAGCCTACTAAAATGAAGAAGTCTTTATTCATAAACACGAATAAAGACTCGCTCGACTTAATACTGTTTCTCATTCTTATTTTTGAAAATGGAACTAAAAGCATCTCTTCGGTGAAATCATAGACTTATTTATACTCTGTGCACAGAGTGAATCGTAGAATGCGTGATTATGTTGCTCAGCTGCTACAGCAGAAATTAAAGGAAGGTACCATGGCGCGAAATCTTTAGAATTTTTCTATTTTAATAATTTTAATCTTTTGCCATCAAGCACAAATCATTTATTTAAATACTGTACAAAAAGTTTATAAAGTGGAGGATAGAAAAACGAGTGGATTCGTTTACGAAAGTAGGTATAAACTATTTAATATTTTATTTTATTTTCTCGCAATCGTAGTGAAAAGTAGAGTGTAACACACGACGCTAAAACCCATTGTAACTGGGTTTCTATTTATTCCCTCGCTAAAATGGGTCACTTTAGCGTCTTGTATAACAATCTACTATTTAATTACCAAACAAAACCATCAAAAAAGCGAATTATTATACTCCTGTGAAGAAGAAAACGTTTTACACCCCGAATAGTTAATGTACTAATTTTAATGTAACTAAAAAGAAACATTATTTTTAATAAAAATACTAATATTAGCAAAAATAGTAGACTAAACGTAAACGCAAACACAACGCAACGCAACGTAACGAACGGGATATTATTTATCATCTACAAGTCTACTCATAGTAGGGGACAGGAGTACACAAACAGTGGCCGGATAACTTTTCTAATTTTCCGATGGAAGTTATAACTTCCGATTGGGATTTTATTCCGGAATCTTGGAATATAAGTGTTATTAAAATCGATAATTTGTTTCAAATATCCCATTAAATATGCTTAATATTTTTCAGTTATGTAACCGAATAGCCACGATAATAATTTATTAACTAGCCTTCAGAAAGTTAGTGAACTTTTTTGTTTGTTGTTCTATCTTAAAAATTTTCTATCATAAAATGAGAAACTACAAATGATGTATGTTTAGGTCTTTAAAAACAATATGGGCAACAATATGGCAGGCAGACTGGGAGCGTAACAATAAATTAAATTTCGTATATCTATACGAAATTTAATTTGATGTCACATTGTCCTCTACACTTTGTATATACTTACCTAAATAAAGGTTTTTCAGTAACTTCAATTCAAATCAAATCAAGTTTATTTATTTGGAAATAATAGTACCTACTCTACAAACTGTTTTTAATATTTAGGTTTAGGTCATTCGTTTAAGGTTTAGAAATAGAACCTTTTTAAACAAGATGGGATTAGAGAATTGCAATGCAATACTACTAAGTTGATAACGAAGATTATAACTTAAATGATTAGGAAGAGTAAAATAAATGTATTATTTTGAATGTTTCTATCCACTTAATGCAATGAAGTTTTTTTATTGTCGTAAAGTTTAGAGCTCAGAAGATGCTTAGTATGTTTTATCTCTTTACGTGACCTGAAAGTTACCCATAAACGATGACATAAAAATAGAGGTAAAGATACGTGTAAAATATAAATAGAATGTTACGCAACGATGAAAATAAAGTTTAGTATGGTATTGGTGCATGCAACTTCTTCCAATTTATAATAAGTCCTTGTAAAATCTCTCTTTTTGGCGTGAAATAATTATATAGGAAGCTTAGAGCATTTAACCAAGATAGAAAACCTTGAATAATTAGGTTGTTGGAAGAAATTATTTAATCAAACAACATTCATAATAGTGTTAAAAAGTATTTTGAAAAATTGAAGTCAAAACAAAAAAAACAATCGGTTTTTCCGAAGCACCATGCACCAAATCGCTTTCATTTGACAGATGGATGTGACGCATTGCTTCTTATTTTAGGCACAAATAAAAACATACCAAAAATAGAAATGTATCACAATCCATCTGTCAAATGAAAGCGATTGCGATAGAAATTGAAGACTTCCCTTTTATTAAAGATACGCTTGGCACCTTAATCTAGTTAAGTACATCCCAAAAAATCTGCAGTGATTTTCGCCCCCATATTATAAAACCTGGATGTTGCTGACACTTTTAATTACTTAAAGTAAAATAGGGACAGTATCAGTTTTAAACCAAGCCTAACTTTATTCCACGTTATAAAATAATAAGTCGGTTATTGGTTATGCAATGTACTAAAAGACTTCATCCATATACTGACATAAGGGCGTTATTTAATTGCCTTTCCAAGAACTATCATTTCATTGGTTTAATGCACCGATGTAAAAGTCAATGTTCCTGAACTTCGTATAAAATATAACACAAAGTTCACATGCGAATTTCAGCCGTGAATTTCGATAAACAATAGCCTATGACCTCAAAACTTATATCGATATCAAAAGGCCGATGCGGGTTTTTCTCGATTCATTGAGTTTTCCTCACCATATCTTGTCGTGTTACAATGTGGGTCATCTGTTCACAACTGTACTTTTTTAGGTTTATTTAACTATTTCTACATCTAAACTAAAATTAAGTAGGTATAAAAGAAATAAATTGTAAATTTGGATGTAGGCTGTCTCTCCGACACAACTCATCTTATTTGAATAATTCTTTCACTATATAAGAAAGACACTATAGGTACAAACTGCTTATGGCACTTTATTTTATTATCGAGGTTCATATTATATGAAGACGAATAGTCACGTGGTGGAAGTTAGTTAATTGATTTTAATATATAAAGTACTAGCTAGTTTCACCCGCGTGGTTCCCGTTCCCGTTGGAATATTGGGATAAAAAGTATTCTGTGTTTTAATCTAGGCTATCTACTATATGTGTGCTAAATTTCAACCAAATCCGTTCATTAGTTTTTGCGTGATTGAGGAACAAACATCCAAACTCACAAACTTTCACATTTATAATATTATATATAATATATAATAATATAATATTATATTAGTAGGATTATAGTAAGTAGGATAGGTACCTCTAGGAATATTAAGATATCAACCAGTAGGTACCGATTATTGGGCTAGACATTTTTACAATTTAAATACTTTACTAACTTTACCAAAATGCGGAAATAATTGCTGTCAATTTTAATTTATTCTGTTATAAAAATACTATTTATTAGAGAGCAAAGCCGCGAGCTAAAAATTCCCAGTAAGATGAAAGTCAATCCCCTAGGTCCTATATCTAAACCTTAGGTAAATAAATCACGTTTACCCGGGGTAAAAACGATAACGTTATCGTTACCATTTCAGATTTTGTACACTTTTGGTAGCGTCCAAATTAAAAATGTATGTTATTAATTTACCATTCTAAGAGTATTAGATTTTGCTCAACCGTTTTGAGTTCAAAGAACATGGACATTATTATTATATCTTCATATAGCTCCATAAATATCAAGAAATTATTGGTTCAAACTCAGATTCGCATCACTCATCAATCGTTCATGAAAATACTAATTATGTTTTCTTAGAATATGATCAAAGCTGAGGTAATTTGAATTTGATCCTTTCATGTCTTTTAAACCTCTTTTGAAGGAAACGAGTTAAATGGCAAATGATGAAATATGAAGGTGCCATCTTTTAAATGATTTCAGTTCCTCTATATTAATAAGTTTTTGAAAAATGATCAATTTTAGAATAATAAAAAGGGCCTATTCAAAAATTACTGACAAGTCCTCGAATTTATCTTTATTACGTTGTTATAATAAGTTATTATAACTAAATGTTATAATGTTTCACTTTAAGACTAACTCACCTGCCAAAATATAGTGTACACAAAATAAGAACCAATACCTATCTATTTTTTACTAATAAAAACTTTAAAATTGATTTACCTTATTATTATAAATAATTCATAATCAATGAACTACCTACGAATATTATTTATTTTAAATTACAATATTTTACAAATTAAATTCAAAATGATTGAAACTATCGGGCTTCGTGCATTAATCATTTATTTCATTTGTTCGTCATGCAATCTGTGAAATCGAGAAGTTATTGTTTCATTCTGACTATAAACAAAAGCTATCATGATAGTTGTCATTATTATTTATGAAGCTGTTATGTTAAAATTGTTTGATAGCCCTCTTATTAATTCATCATTATTTTAACAGCCCATTATAGGTCACTGCAGGTCATATAGGTCATAGTCTTTCCCGAGGGAGGATGTTGGCATAATCTCTACGCTTGGCGGGCCGGTTGGATTATAAAATAATTTATTTATTGTTTTTTACCATTGAAAATGATTATCAGATGCAAATCGCCTAAAACGTATTTTTGACCATATCTCCGAGGATTTTGGGAGGATCGAGATGGGATTAGTACCAAAAGTTGAGATTTATCGAGACACGTGTGAACGTTTGAATTTTGAAAATGTACTGGTAAATTGGAATTTTGCAAAATTCGGGTAAATGGGTGTTTGTTAACTAAATTGTGAATATTTCGGAAAAAAACCAACTTAAAAAAAATTGAATAATGGGTGATAGGGTATTAGTTTGGCTACAAAATGGCGACAATATTTTAAAAATCGGTTAATAATTGTGAACCGTAGGGGGTTCATTTAGATTTGGAATTGTGGAAAAACGGGTGTTTCCGTACATAAAAAGTGATGTAGCTTCTATGATTATTAACCGATCGTCATGGTAATAGTGTTAAAAGATGCAGAAGGCAGATCGAGGCAGTCAGCGGGCGCATTTGTGACACTCGGCTTTGCCTCGTGTCACAATCGTAAAAATAAAATAGGTACTGCCTTGGTAACTTTAAAAACATAATAGGATTTTGCATTTGATTTGATTTTGGTTTTTCGTAAATTTTTGGGTTCATTTTCAATTCTCCAACTCTTGCGGGGACTGTAAAATCTGTGAATTTTTAAACCGCATAAATTGAAGATAAAAAACCCGTAATTTGAAAATCCCCGTAAAAAACCCGTAATTTGAAAATCCCTTGCTAACTCCATACAAACGTGGCATAAGTGACGTCACAAATGTTGACCGTTTAGTATAGAGCGTTTTCGGCGGGTGCTGCTGCGCGCTAACTTCAAATGAATATATCACGAAAAAAAACGCAAGAGAAAAGTTTTAATATTACAGTTGATTTTCTCACGCATTAAGTATTCTTTTATTTTCGTTTTATAAGTATAATAGTTGACTTTAAATAGCAATAAAAATATAAAAAGAAACAACCCGTATGCTATTGCGAAATTCCGGTGTCGATACACCCATGTCATGAATTTGAAATTTGGCACCGTACAGCTTCTTGTGTGCCAAGTTTACTCTTGTTCTTATCTTTGAGGCTTGTATGATGAAAAAAAACTGAAATATGAGCACATGTAACAGTATTCAGTTTTAAGCGAATATAAAGTTAAACAACAACCTAAAATTTAAGGCCCTGTTTCACAAAGTCCGATTAATTTCAAATAAATGTACTTGCCGAGTATATTAATAGAAATTCTGTCCCATTTTTAAATTGAACCAGAAGTTGGTGCCTTATCATAGATTGTATACTTTAGTTATTTTCATAGTGTAATGTCTTATGGACTGCTATTGTGGGGCTCAGCTGCCAGTTTTGAAAATATTTTTGTACTCCAAAAAAGAGCTGTTCGCGCCATATACACTCTACGGCGGAGAGATACCTTGAGAGAATTGTTCAAAGAAATAAATATTTTAACTTTGGCAGGCCAATATATTTATGAAAATTTAGTTTATGTAAGGAAACACTATGATTCATTTGATAAGAACAGCAACATTCACCAGTTTAATACAAGAAATAAAGATAAACTTGCCGTTCCAAGATTTAGGCTTGCAAAAACGAGAGGTTCATTTATGGGGAAAGGCATAGCCTTTATTAATAAAGTTCCACAACAAGTGATTGATCTTCCTTTGCATGAATTTAAAAACCATGTTAAAAAAACGCTCATGGGTAAAGGTTATTATAAAGTTGACGATTATCTTAAAGATCAAAATGCGTGGAAATGATGTAACACATAACTTGCTAATATAAGAACTTTGTTGAAGTAATATAATAAGTCTATGTTGTTGCCAATAATCCTGTCACCCTGTTGTAATTATCTGGTAACGATATATTCAAGTTTGTAAATATCGTTACTTATGGCTGTTACAGCTGATAAGTTTCTTGCGCCCGTTCTTCTTGTCAGCTAAAAAAGTCTGGAACGGGTGGTAGGAAAATATAGACGATTCAAAAGTACTTAATAATTAAGTTTATTTGAATAAAGCTTATTTCACTTTCACTTCACTTTCACTTTCACTTGTAAAACAGGCAATGTCCTAGTTCCTCCTCCTTTATTAATGCCATTTTCATACAAAACTCATTATGAGCTTTATAAAATTTTAATGATTTGTCAGGGTACAGAATAATATCAGGTATTGTAATGGTAATATTTCATTAATTACGAGATACTTATTTATTGTTTATTTAACATTCAAAATAATATTTTGTATGTGACTCCGTTTTGTTAATAACATACTGTTATATTATTATATTATAATTAACATACTTTCAATAAAACCGCGCTAGTATCCGTTAAAAGTGTTTTATTTCATGTCTAGTGAGCGCGTAAGCTTGAGAAGTGAATATACTGTTTAGTGTTCATGCATTTGTACGTAAAAGTACCTACTTGGTTTATACTAGATAAGAGCAGCGACTTGTTTTTTTTTAATCCAAAACCCTAATATAAAAAATACAATAATTATACGAGTGACTAGCACTGTGTTTTTTTTTTATTAAAAATAAGTGAGCCACACCTGGAACGATAGAGCATGCTCACCTAGATAAAGCCTTTTCATTCCTTGGGCCTTTTGGGAAACACATCGGCAGGCAGCCTGTTCCACTCCAAACTAGCATTTACCGTCGATTTTATTAGCATAATAAATTATACGGAATTATTAAAACATCAGTTTTTTTTTAAATTAAACATTTGCTTTTTTAGGACTACAACACATAAATAAACCGCATTGGAAATTGAAAAAAAAGCTCGTAAATATATCAAATTAAGTGAAATACAAAGCGTGCATTGTTTGCAATATTTTTGCAACTCGGTTCTAGATTTGAATAAATGATTGTGTGCCTGTCTAGTTTGATTTTTATAGACAACTAGCTTCTGCCCGCGACTTCGTCCGCGTGGATATTAGAGAAAATCCTTAGGGAACCGTCAACCAGGATCAGACCAGCCGTTTTTACGCAATTAGGCGCGCTGCTTGAGACATCTGCCGCGTGTGGCGGACCTCGCACAAGGCTCCCCGTTTCCGGTCCCGGTCCCGTTCCCGTTCCCGTTCCCGTTCCCGTTCCCGTTCCCGTTCCCGTTCCCGTTCCCGTTCCCGTTCCCGTTCCCGTTCCCGTTCCCGTTCCCGTTCCCGTTCCCGTTCCCGTTCCCGTTCCCGTTCCCGTTCCCGTTCCCGTTCCCGTTCCCGTTCCCGTTCCCGTTCCCGTTCCCGTTCCCGTTCCCGTTCCCGTTCCCGTTCCCGTTCCCGTTCCCGTTCCCGTTCCCGTTCCCGTTCCCGTTCCCGTTCCCGGTCCCGGTCCCGTTCCCGTTCCCGTCCCCGTCCCCGTTCCCGTTCCCGTTCCCGTCCCCGTTCCCGTTCCCGTCCCTGTCCCCGTCCCTGTCCCCGTCCCCTGGATGTGCATGTCCAGGTCCAACCATGTCCACCGTGTTGGACTTCAAAATAAATGTCATTTTCGCAACCACCATCCCATGAAACCTCAAGAACGACATCCACATCGCTTTTCATGTTTACTTACGCCATTTACACCATAAGGGAGGATTTTCAAAATAACAAAATATGTGTTTGCCTATTTATTTTTAGACATGCTCCTACAAATTTTAAAGTTGAAATGTCTATTTTATATTATTTTTCCATACAAAAATTGAACCCCATTTTCACCCCTTAAGGGGTTAAATCATGTCCACCGTGTTGGACTTCAAAATAAACCTCATTTTCGCAATCACCATCCCATAAAACCTCAAGAACGACATCCATATTGATTTTTATGTTTACTCACCCCATTTACCCCTAAGTGGTTGATTTTCAAAATTACAAAATATATGTTTGCCTATTTATTTTTAGATGTGCTCCAACGAAGTTTAAAGTTGTAATGTCTATTTTATATAATTTTTCCATACAAAATTTGAACCCCATTTTTACCCCTTTAGGGGTCAAATCATGTCCACCGTGTTGGACTTCAAAATAAATGTCATTTTTGCAATCGTCATCCCAGAAAACCCCAATAACGACATCCATATCTATTTTTGGGGTTTTTTACCCCTTTTCACCCCCATTTCATCCCAATAGGGGTTTAAATACTAACAATAACAATATACGTTGCGTTAGATTTCTATCCATAAGCCTAAATTATAAATTTAGCGATTTTTACTTCGAAAATAAAGGATTTTCTTCAATACACAACTTCATCCCCCTTTTGACCTCTTCGGGGTAGAATTTTGAAAAACGCTGAGACCCGTATTTATTTATTTTCAATGGTCAGTCTAAACACAAAATTTGAAGATCCTAGCTTCAAAACTGAGGGACTTTCATACAAACTTTGATCCCCTTTTTTACCCCCTTAGGGGGTGAATTTTGAAAAATCCTTTCTTAGTGCACCCCTAGACCTCATAAGGAACCTGCGTGCCAAATTTGGAGTCTCTAGACCCAGCGGTTTGGGCTGTGCGTTGATAGATCAGTCAGTCAGTCAGTCAGTCAGTCAGTCAGTTATTCAGTTTACGATTTTATAAATATAGATAATTTTTTTCATTACAGTTTTTAAAATAAAAACGGACCTATTGATTGAATGAAAGTCGCGAAATCGGAAATATGTAGATAGACATTCGGTAAACAAATCTTTATGATACATCATAATTATGTTGGTGGCCTTCTTTGATTCACCATTAAATTTTAGATTAATTTAGGTTAATTACCTACATCTATTAGAGGTATTCAATATTATAAAACTTTTGCAAATAAATTAATTAATATAAAAGACGGAGGGCCTTCCTCTCCAAGTATTCTTTCGCCATTTCTTTCTTGGAGGGGCCTCCCAATTTTATGAAATGGTAGTAGTTTCAGTAGATTCTCTCTTTTTAGCATGTAAAATTAAATTAAAACCAAACCAAAACTTAAACCAATTAAAAATTTGTTAAATTTCAATTTCTGAACGTCTTAAAAAAATCATCGCTTGAGGGTAGGCTCACAAGTAGCTTCAGTCCCCCGTGACCACGGCAGCTGCAAAGGTGCCGAAACGTCGGGAAAATAAAAAATCAATCCAAATACCAACTAATTACCAAAGTTTTTTCAATAAAACCGCGCTAGTATCCGTTAAAAGTGTTTTTCAATACAGTTGCTCGAAAATGTAAGTTTACGATGACAGTCGAGCGTGCGGAAAGTTGATTTTACCGCACGCCGTGCGTTTTTGTTTACGGATTAGTACAGCGTGCGGAAAGTTGATTTTACCGCACGCCGGCGCCGCCGTGCGTTTTTGTTTACGAACATTTTTTGTAATTTCTACTAGCTTCCACCCGCGACTTCATCCGCGTGGTCAGTAGAAAAATATTGCAACCAGTTTAAAATGACCCCTTTAGTGTATGAAAGCTAGTACTACGGAGAGTTCAAGCTGTTTCCCTGGTACCACCCACCTGAATTTGATGAAATATAGCTTAGATTTTAAGTTGGACCTCAATCTACTAAATTGTGAAAAATCCATCAAAATTAGTTTAGCTGTTTTTGCGTAATTCGCGCACAAATATTTAGAATTTACATTTACAGTTTTATTATATGTATAGATTACAATTTCAGTAGTACCTATAATGTTTTCTCGCAAATGTATTGAAAAACGTAGTATGGCACACGGTTGTTAAGGTTTTTTAAAACTCGTGACGATTATAAACCCTCGCCTGCGGCTCGGGCTTATAAAGCGTCAACTCGTTTTAAAAACCTCCTTACCAACCTTGTATCATAAACTACTATTATCTACACTCACATCGTAATGTTCCAAATATGAATTCAAACAAGGTAATATAAATACGTACTTTATTTTCGTGAACACGAAAAATTAAAAAAAAAACTCATTACGATGCAATCAACTGAATCATAAAATAACTTTTTTCTCATTACGATACAGGGCAAATCCAAGAAGTAGCCAGTGCCGTGATATTAAAAAAAACAACGATATTTTCCCACACATTTTCCATGATAAAAATGCACTCTATGGTGATCGATGACATTAGTGCGATTAGTTTGCAGGGTTGCGTTTAGAGGCTTGGAGTGCGGTTGTTTGCTTTGGCTCTAAGGTTCGGAACGACCAAGAATTTAAATGACATTAATAGTACAAATTCTTAGTTTTCCATTTGGAATGCGAATAATTTAAACTTCCCTTTATTCTAAATGAAATAAAATCTGTTTCTGAGGAGCTACCATGAATATTTAAAAAAAATAGACACAAAAACATCAAAATACAAAATAATGTCAAATGGCATTGACATTTTTACTATATGGAATGCGCGCTGCGCGCCATTTTTAGAGCTTTACAAAAATGTTTTGATTTCAATTTTAACATTTTGTTGTAATGAATTTCGTAGGTTTTTTAATTCTTGATTTAAAATGTGAAGAAAATTTGACTCTGCTCGATATTTTAGATGCAGCTAAGGAAATGACTTATAACAAGGTAATACCTAGCTAATACAAACAATGTCTCACTCTCTTTTCTAACGTTGATCTTTTATTTAGTAGGTTCAATCCTAAATGTATGAGTGTAGATAAAGTAGTGTATGAAACTGCACATAACTAGGTATTATGTGGCAGTATCATAAACTACTATTATTTCATGTCTAGTGAGCGCGTAAGCTTGAGAAGTGAATATTATAAAACTTAATAAAGTTATTTGTACTATAAAGCGCTTTCAAGGGATGTTTAAAATAGGAAGCTAATTTTAGCTCAGTTTAAAGTCGCATAGAAACCACAAATGGCCCTGCCCCACTTTAGAAGGCCAAAGCCGAATAATTCTCGTCTGGATATTGTTAATTTATTGTGACTAGACTGAAATAAAGCTAGAATGGAAGGCCACGAGTAGTGGCCAACGGTGAAGCGCGAATTTCAAATATATCGCGTGTGAAGTCGCGAAAACGCTTCAAGGTGAGAACCATGACCTACAAAAAAATACAAAATCGCGGGCGAGTTTCATACGGACCTGGGGGCTAATTGTCTAATTTCAAAATCTATCGCAATCGCTTTCAGGATGTGATACATTGATGCTTCTTTTTGGCACAAATAAAAACTTACCAAAGAAGTGCAGCAATGTGTCACATCCATCTGTCAAATGAAAGCGATTGCGACAGATTTTTAAAATTAGACAATAGTAGCCCAGTTGCCCCTTGAGTCCAAAACTTGTTCGTCGCTTCGCCGCACTGCAACGAGCTGCAACTTCTTCAACGTCCATATTGGAAATGGTTCGATGAAACCGCAACGTTATCCTATCCGCACTTTCTGGTTGCGGTTACGGCTAGCCGCTGCCCGGTTAACCGCAAATGCAACCGCATTCTGCGGCCAGCCGGACGGACAGCCGCAACGCGGCTAACCGGACAGTGCGTACGAGGCCTTAGTCTCAAAGTAAGTTATTACAGAAAACATTAATAGGAGTCTAAATAAGATCAATTTAAAAAGAAATTGAGCGTTCATCAATAGTATGTCTATTGTCTACCTAGTATAAACCTATATGCAGTGGTTTAGCGCCTGGCCCAGCGATTGCGGAAGTTAAGAAACGTTCGCAAGGGTCGGTCATGGGATGGGTGATCAAAAATTCATTATCTCGGGTTCCGAGGTTCGGAAGGCACGTTAAGCTATTGGACCCGGCTGCATTTGCAGTCGTTAACACCCACCAATCCGCATTGGGCCCGCGTAGTGGGTTATGGCCCATCCTCCTTACCACCCATAAGGAAGGCCTGTGCCCCAGCAGTGAGGACATCAAAAATAGCTGATGGACAACCTTTATTTAATATGCGTTAATTTATCTCAAACTCTTATAATGTTCTTTACATCCACAAACTATTTTAATTATGAGTTTATTCCACCTAACTCACACGTAGAACTTTGTTGAGCTTATGAAGCGACCGCACTCACTCACTGTTTCAAAGTTAATTTATTCTCTAGCACACTTTTTAAAAGTGCAGCAAAGTTGTTGTGCGGGATGTTTTGTTTACCTAAAGCCTAATTCAGGAAAGCTTTGCCTTTGTCCAGAAAAAGCTTCTAGACTATATTTATTCCTGGTAATATTTCTTAGATTGGATATTAGTCAAGACAAGTGATTCCTACAAATAATTTATAAGCAGATAAGCTTAATGTTCAGCATTCATAATATTTTACTTAGTTTTAATCACACAATGTACAGTCAACCTATAAAAATGTTAGGCATTCTTAGAACCTTGTGATATTAAAACTTATGTTATACTCACATAGTCACTATCACCCTTTGCCTTATCTAACTAGCATTTGTTGTATTACTAAGGTATCGATACAATACAAACAAGGTATAAAAATTACAGAAAACAACGTGAAGTAAATGTTGCTGATAGTTGCTACCTACTGTTTATAGTTCCTATTGTGGCTGATTTCCATCTTGGTAACAACGGCCACTCTTGAGAGCCTACTACGAGCGACTATCGGACGATGTTCGTCGTCCGACATCTTCGATCAAGAATGATCGAAGTCGGACTTACATAATTTGGACCTTTTGTTTTTTTAATCCAGATTGAGGTCTTATCTACTGGTGAAAAAAAAATTGTATAGAAGATTATGTAAATTCTGTTTTTTATAATATACTTACAATATGATAATTATTTAGTTGAATAATATTAATTTAAAATATTAATATTTTTTTGTTTGCTTTTGTCTTCACTTAAATATCAAACACAATTTAATATTGTTTTATGGAATAAATAATTTATGAACTGAAGGTAGTAGTAGATCACTCACGGACAGAATTAATAATTAATCCACAAATAGGGAAAAGTCTGATCCAGATTAGTTGCTCGGCAACACTTAGGCAACTGTCGATTATCTTTTATTAATATTAAGTGGATTGTCAACCGGTCTCCATACAAACGGCGATAACGTTTCCCACCCTCTAAACCTTAACCTACAGTATTTAATTTTTGGAATTTTTTTGAAATGCCTAAATACTAGGGCTGTACGTTTTGATTTTTTAAATATCTATAATAGGTTTCGAAATATTTGCATTTTAGTGATTTCATACAAAACACAGAAGTGCCAATATTTTCAAATCTACAATGAATATTTTAAAAATCAAAACGTACAGCCCTAGTTTTTAGGCATTTCAAAAACATACCAAAAATTCATTGCTGTATGTTAAGGTTTAGAGGGTGGGAAACGTTATCGCCGTTTGTATGGAAACCACGTGGTTGACAATCCTCTTAAACGTTATATTATATAGCATCTAATCTGGATCAGGCCTATCCCTATCTTTGAAAATTCTGGCCGTTAAAGGACACCGCTCCCGCACAGCACTCACATGGTTTCTCCGCACTCTTCGCTTCGCTGTTCACCGCCACCACAGCAGAGTTACCGCGTGACGTTTGATATTAATTATTATGTTGTCACTGCAAATTGTGTCTACAGAGCATTATCTTGAGCACATAATGCTAGTTTGCCGTGCTGGAGTGCTGCCGTAATCGTTAAGACCTTTCGTGAGCTAAAATTTAATAAAGCCAAGCGAACGAAGACCGACTATCGTAGGTCGGTTTTCGTAGGTTGGTTTTCATAGTAACCCCCCTGATTCTATGCACGTTCGTTCCGTATGAAATATTCATTGCAACCCCTTTCTTCTCTTGTAATGTTTGGATGATGTGGAAATGATAATGTGAAAGAAGCCTTTAGAATTTATTCTAGCTTTTGTTCGCTGTTTAAATCTTTTTTCCTGATAGTTTCGAAGTTTGATTGCAATTTGAACGCTTAAAGCAAAAGCTGTAGACCTTATCAAAACTTGACAATCCTACAGATTCTTTCATCATATACTTTACTTCTAATGGTACCTATGAACTCCCTACTTCAGAAATTAAATATATTTACACAAAAAGTGTACTTAATTAAAAATAATTTTGATGAAAATGCAAGAAAAGTAATAAAATAAACCATTTCAACATTAAATTAACTTTAAAAACAAAACAAATTTTAAAAATTCAACCGAAATTAACGTAAAAAAGACAAATTAATTTTATAGCAGCCACGACGGCACCTGTTAGTGACACGTTGCAAAAAGAGCAGCTAAATACCACGATACAACCTGAATTCAAAAGTGGTTCTGGAAGAAATATACGAGAATCTGCACGGAATATTGTACTGTTTCTTGTAGCAATAAAGGTACTTTAACAAAAAGTAACTTTTGCAGAGATAAAGATGATTAATAGGTAGTACGATTTAAAAATTCTATACAACATTAAGAGTTTATATTAAAATATATCCACATTGTCCATTAGTCCATCAGCCATTATTGATGTCCCCACTGCTGGGGCACAGGCCTTCCTTATGGGTGGTAGGGAGGTTTGGACCACCCGGGCCCAATACGGATTGGTGGGTGTTACCGACTGCAAATGCAGCCGGGATCAACGGCTTAACGTGCCTTCCGAAGCACGGAGGAGATCGAGATAATACATTTTTGGTCACCCATCCCATGACCGACCCTTGCGAACTAATTGCTGGGCCAGGCGCTAAACCACTACGCCGCCACCGAGCTCCATATTACGATATATAAATATATAACCAGCAGTGGATATCGTGCGGCTGATTATTATGATGACGGTTATAAAAACTGTCTTTCTGCTTGTTTGTTTCTTACGTCTTCAAGCGTTTGCACCAATTTTAATTATTTCGGAGTAAATAATTAGATCTTTTAAAACTATAAGCTAAATTAATAAAGCTATTATTACCGAAATTCCAACAGGAATAGTACATTACAGGCAAGCGCTAGAAATGTAAATTACTTTCTACTCAAATCTTGTAGGTTGTTGTTTGTTTTAATACTATTTTTTTTATATATTTTTTCATTGGTTCGTGTGGCTATAAGAAACGGCCAGTCATGCAGCCAATAAAGTTTTATAAAAATAACGCTGGCTGATGAGTTCTGCCGTTTTGAATTTGGACTTCCCGCGCTCGTGCAGGAAGTAAGTATTGAAATTCATTTCGGCACTGAATTTCAATTATTTATTAACAATTTTTTTTTATCCTTTTAGAAAGAAAGAAAGAAAGAAAATACATTTATTTTGAACACCACACAACGATACACAACATTACAAAGACAATACAAAAACTAAAACAAATCTAAGGCTAATTACAATAACATTGCGCATCGTCGCATGAAGTCAAAACTGTACTCGGCTCAGTATAAGCAGCAGGCAAGGCCAGCTGCACTGATATTCTGCCGAGCACAGTAATGACATCAGGACCGAAAACACATATAAAGTTTAAAAAATAATAATTTAAATAAACACATTTCAGGAAAGTAGATTGCCAAAACAAAAATAAGAAGTCTGTGGTCAAGCGCACACAAACCATAGATATAGTACAAAGGGACACAAACGCAAACTTTGATTGACACATACACTTGACAGTGACACATACACTCTTGCTACAAATTTGTAATCTGTGGTGTGGTCAGACTAGCCGTTTATTCTGCAAGAATAATTTAATTTTACCTCCACACATTTTAATTTTAAAAACAGCAAACAAATAAATGGACACGTAGTGGGGTGGACATGTGGTAGACACGTCATCAGCCGCCATTGATAACAATATTTATGCAACGTGGCAAGCAAAAAACAAAAAGAACACAGAAACGTACAAAAAACTTGTACTTGTAACAAAACAAACAAAATAAATGAGGACAGGACATAAAAATAGTGTAACAACTTTATCTCTGTTTTCTCTGTTTTTTATTGTGAGATACGAGTAGCGTTTATAACAGACATGTGCTGTTTTAGTTGACTTCACACGCAATATACGTATTAAAGGGTTTGTTTAAGACCTTTTGCATACTAGTCCTACTTCAGGCACAAAATAAATACATAGTACTTTGACTAAAGGTCAACCTACACAGCTTGTATAACCCTATGTCTACATCACGTAAATGTCTATTTTGGGGAGCGCAGACGCCCCACTATCTTGATTGGACCAAAGGACGAGATAAGACCAAATGTATTTGCGTTTCACGCTTCTTGCTCCGGAACGGTCAATACGGTTTATTTTCCGGTATCGTTGGAGTGTAATTCTACTTCAATATGTTTAGGACGATTCCTTCTTTCTCATTTTTAGGTGAATAGTCAGAGCATGTAGCCAATGTCGCATTAAAATTTGTAAAAGCGATAAAAAGCTTTACTTTCGAATTTATGGGGTTCGAATATAGGTAAAATAACTTTATCGATAAATAAGTATCACACTTATCATTGGGTTAAAATTCCCAACGAAGATTTTTTCTGCTTACGATGAAGTCGATGAACATTTAGACCAAGGGTAGCCAAATTTTTCCAGGTGGGCAAAACTTTTTAGACTGTGGCGATGCAGGCCACAGTTTTTAAGCTGGGCTGGCCGGAACGCGCAGATCCACCGCACGCCGGCCAGCTGGCTGACTACTGTCGGGAAAATTCAGCCTTGGCGGGCACTTCGTGACCCTCGTGCCTGGGTTTGACCGGCCTTGATTTAGATCTTCGATAACTGAAAATTTGGGTAAATTCTGTACTCAATACGTCCACTGCAGGATGTCGATAGATGCCAGTATTGTGGGAGGATGTTGCCATAAACTTCACGCTTGCAAGGAAGTTGAAAAACGCACTGTTGACCGTTTAATTTAGAAAACACTGCTGCAAATTTTCTGGTCCACGGGTGGCGGTGTTAGATGTACTAACTCTGAGTCATTAGTCGCTTTTTATGACGCTGAGTTGGTTACTTTTACTCTGCCAAGCGCCACACGACTTCTACCAAATAATTTATGTAAAGTTGAAAAAAAATCTTATAGGGGAAAAGTCTGTATTGACTACAAGTCGAGTTCTATATGATGGCTCTTTAAAGACGTTCTGCAAGTTAGACTTTCTGATCAAAAAAAGTTTTTTCACCGATATAATTTATTATGTCAATATTGTTATTTTAATGTGTCTCATTTTTTAATAACTAATTATGAGATTCTATTTTTATATTTCATTTTGATATAGTCAAATACCTTAACTAGTATGAATTTTGAATTCAGAAGTTATCATTGAAGTATTTTCTTTGCTTCGAAACGACTACGTGAACCTCTCCATGAATATTCTTTGACAAAAGCCACTTGTTTCGTTTCAAAGAAAACGCTCGGAGCTCTAAACCGTTTTTATTAGTTCTCGAGCATTGATCTGGAAAGCGATTACTGTTAATTTAAATAGGTACTCGCTTTTCCATCAGTATTTTATTGCAAAAAGTTGTCTGATTCTGGTAGTAATTTATTATTAATTAGGGAAGAAAGAAAGAAAAACATTTAATATTAATAATAATAATTATTATATATTCAACCAAAAACAAATACATTACATTTTACTTTACATTATAAATACAAAGATTTTTACAGTTAAAAACAAAATAACTCCAACTCCTTAACTAGGTAATTTAATAGCAACACACATAGAAGAATACTGTTAACTTTTTTATTAATACTAATAACGTTTACGTTACTATATTATACGCGTATATATTACGCGTCATGTTGTACATAGAAGATCTTAAAATGAGCCCCGAAGGGCACTGCAAGTTTTAGATCAACAATTTTAATAAATAAGACGTCGTTTTTCAGAGGGAAGTAATACATAATAACGTTTTGCTTTAAAAACTAAAATAAAAAGACAAATACCTGTTTTCATAAATAAATACCTAATAAGTATAACACTATAATCCACGCGTACTGTCTGCTTTGTATTCAAGTTTGTGTTTGTACAATTTAAAATGCTTCAAACCTTATTTTACGGTTATATAAATAAGAATGTTGAAATAAATTATTGCTGAAGTTTGGTTGATAAAAGATTTACGGGGACGTGGATTTATTCGAAAACAACATAACTGTCATGATTTGATGAGGGTCAAATTGATAGTCAAATTTTTTCTCGTAAGTTTTTTCCCTTTCAAGGGTGTAATTTGGTTTTGTGGTAGTAAAATAATGCCTGACTCAGTTAACAATAACTAAGTTAAAAATAAAAACTTTAACTATTCATCCAAGATTCCTTCATGGGTGCGTAAACGTTGATTTCGGTATTGAAGATGCTCCAGACATTTTTTTTCAAGTTATACAGAGTTATACACCAACAACCTCGCAGAAGTAAATTGCTAACATTATAAACAACAACATTATTTAAATCTCTGACTATTCCGAAAACAGCCAAAAAATTGATTTTTCTTACAAAACTCGACGTATTTGGAAAGACATTTTTCTGTCAGTTTTCGGAAAAGTCGTAGAAGCCATTGTTTGTTACGAAATACATAAAATTTTGATAATGTTTCTTTGGACAAAAATAAGGAAATAACGAAATATAAGATTTCATTTCAATTTCAATTTAATTTTCAATTTTAACATTAATACAATTTTATTATTGTTATATTTCCAATTAATTTGTAATTAAATACCTAGTAATTTTAATATTGTATTGTTGTAAATGTGTTTATTTTGCCTGAATAAATGATAATACTTAATTCTTCATAAAAAAAATGATTTTTTTTACTTTGACCTTTAATAACTTCGTAGCTATTGGTTTCCCAGGTATAGTATAAAAGACAAAAATGATCCTGATGATGGGCGGACTGCGTGGAACGCTAGTAATATTATAATAATACCCTGTCAACGCTAGTAATATAATAATAAGTCTATGAACCCTGTATACACATTGCCGGTAACATATACATAAATCACTACACAATTTCTTACATAAGTTATTAACCAGTACATTTTTTACAGCGAACATCTTATTCTATTATACCTACATATAGCAGGCTCTTATCTTACCTTCACAGTATGCATGTAAAAACCTTAAAGTATCATTTGTAGCTCCTTGTAACCTGAGGCTGACGTTTAAGTCGTGTTGACCTGGATATCAATTCTGCTTCCAGGAACCGTGGAAATGTGAGAAAGTGAAGTATTCTAGAGAGGAAAACCTGAAGTTGTGAGTGAAGTTGAATACCTACATATTTGGGAATTACTTGAATCTTAGTAGAAAGAAATACTACAGTATATAATAATATTATGGCGATACTACGAGGGGCCCATTTTCCTGGCTCTGGTTAAGTTTACAATTTTGAGCAAGATCCTAGGGCCACTTGCGTTTACTTATTTCCTTAGGGGGACAAAGTGATTTTGCGTGATTGAGGAACAAACATCCAAACCCACAAACTTTCACATTTATAATATTAGTAGGATAAAGTAAAAAGTTTTCTTTATTTAATATTTATTAACAAGATCAATTATAAAGAATCTTTAAAATACTAAATTAAATAAATTTTTACGTTAATTCAGTTTTAGTAGTAAGGAACAATAAATTTAAATTCAAAGTTCACGGGCAAATTAATCAGCCACTCTTCGTGATAAATTGTTTTCTATCAAAACCTTTATTTAGGCCTGGTTATGACAAGATTAATTACAAGTTAAATGAAACTGGAAAAACACATAACAGCTGATTTTATCAGAGCCTTTTCATCCGTGGATAGCATTCTTTTGAGGTACAGTTCTATTTTTTTTTTAAATCAATGAACTTTTTTATTAGCTTCCGCCTGCGATTTCTTCCTCGTCTGATCTTTTCTATTCTAATCTCAATCTTTTCCAATCAAATGTTAGCCTCATACCAACAACCTAGTCCATATTGTGCTTTTTAGGGTTCCGTAGCCAAAATGGCAAAAAACGAAATCCTTATAGATTCGTCATGTCTGTCTGTCTGTCCGTCCGTATGTCACAGCCATTTTATTCCAGAAGTATTAGGATTACACAGTTGAAACTTAGTAGGTAGATGTATTCTGTTAACCGCTTAACGATTTTTACACAAAGATAGGGGCGGCTCCCCATACATGGAACTGAAACTGAAAAAAAAATTTTCTTCATACCAATACGTGCGGGGTATCTATAGATAGGTCTTCAAAAATATATTGATATTGAGGTACCTAAGACAATTTTTTCTCAAAGTCAACTGTTTGAAAGATAAACACTGCCAAAGTGGTTACATGTGTATCCCCCCCACTCTAACTTTTGAAATAGGTGAGTGAAAAATCTAAAAAAAATAATGCTAAAATATATCATATTTTCCAAAACCGCAAATATAACTTTGACATTCAAATCAAATCAAATCAAATAGTTTATTGAGTAGAAATAATGAAAATACAATTTGCATACTTTATGATTACGACAAACGTATCAAATTATCAGCAAAATAATGTTGAACGGGGGGTAATATGACAATTTTTACAATAATATCGGTCGCTGCCGCAAACTTGTTACTACACCACGCCACGGGCACACACACATAACAGCCACCAACAACAGCCAGCGCGGCGAACGTATAGTAGAAAAGTAAGCGCTAAACAATGTGTTATACTGGTCATAATAGTGTGCGGCAGTGATTGTCAGGAGACATGAACCACTAAAACTTTGAACTTAAAATTATGTTACATTACAGTTTGGTAAGTATGATGTTGATTGCTGATTTATTTTATTACATATTAATGAGTAGGTAGTATACAGTGTACTGATACTTAAACTAGGCCGAGCCTGTATTATAAGTACTAGTTCCTTCCTAATGACTTAAGTAATATGGATGATGCAGTTTGCTTAAGTAATTTTACCTTAGTGTTTATTCATACCAACACTGTAAAAAACAAAGTTATTTTTACAGACGAAAAATGATAGTGGTATTAAATATGGTATGGTATAAGGTAACTAAGGAACCCTACGGCGCGTGGCCTGACACGCACTTGGCCGGTTTTTTATAATTTATTTAGGACAACAAACAAATGAACAAGGAGATTACAAACACAGACAAGCGCGTTTCATCGTAGATCGCATCATCGCTTACCATCAGGCGTGAAACCACAAATATTAAAGCTTTAAGCAGTGCGATGTAAAATCGGTTAGGACATCTTATAATAGATTAGAATAGTTGGATAAAATAATGGGTTATTTACATGGGTCGATTTTAGTCACCGTGACGGTCGACTTTAGTCACCTAGCAAGTCGCTTCCAAAATTAAATCGCAGGTGATGGCGTCACCTAGGTAACAATATGTAATTACGTAGTTCCAGTTTTGGCCACCGGATCGGATAATTTTGTTTAGTCACCTGCGCCGAATTTACACAGTCGATTTTCGGTGTACGGCGAAATAAATACCCCATAAGGGTTAAATTTTGTGGGTTAGGATTAGATAAAGAATAAACAACATTTTGTGTATTTTTTATATACATTAACTATAAGATTTGTTGCGAACTAGATTGGACAAGTAGTTCATCTTGTAGACTATGCCCACATATGAGCAACACCCAAGTTGTAACATATTCAAACTTACCCGCCTCCCTTTTGATGCGATAATCTCTAACTTAGAAGCTTGGAAGTCACTTAAGTAGCAGGCATCTACGGGCGGATTACGGTAGGTGATTAATTACTACAGACATTATTATTTCTTAGATAGACAATATTTTTGATAGACTTTATTTCTTTATTAATACATTTGCACTTTTGTATTAGATATTTTACAAGTTACAACGTTTATATGAACTAAGTAACTTAATAAGAATATTCGGCAAATCCCTAGGGAACATAAGTTTCCGTAGTAACGTAGAACCAGGATAAAAAGTATCCTATGTTTTAATCCAGGTTATAAACTTTCTGTGTGTCAAATTTTAGCCAAAACCGTTTAGGAGTCTTTACGTGATTGAGTAACAAACATCTAAACATCAAAACTTTTGTAGGATGGGATTAGTAGGATAAATAAATAACTACATGTATCATTAACACACCTTCGTTTTGCCGATGATATAGTCCTTATGGCTGAGACCATAGAAGACCTGACTACAATGCTCGAAGATCTCAGGATGAACATGGATACGACGCAAATTATGTCAAATGCCCATGTTGTACCCTCTCCAGTTCATGTTGGGAACACTACACTTGAAGTTGTTGATCATTACGTATACCTAGGACAGGCAATCCAGTTAGGTAAGTCCAACTTCGAGAAAGAGATCTCTCGTCGAATCCAACTCGGGTGGGCAGCATTCGGGAAGCTTCGAAAAATTTTCGCGTCAAACTTACCTCAGTGTCTCAAGACGTAAGTCTATGAACAGTGTGTGTTGCCAGTGATGACTTACGACAGTGAAACGTGGTCGCTAACTATGGGTCTCATAAGGAGGCTCAAGGTCACCCAGCGTGCAATGGAGAGAGCCATGCTCGGCGTTTACCTGCGTGATCGAATCAGAAACGAAGAGATCCGCAAGAGAACTAAAGTAACCGACATCGCTCGAGGGATTGCTCAGCTGAAGTGGCAAAGGGCGGGACACATAGCGAGAAGAACCGATGACCGTTGGGGCGGAAAGGTTCTGGAATGGCGACCGCGCACCGGACGGCGCTCCGCGGGTAGGCCACCGACAAGGTGGACCGACGATCTGGTGAAGGTCGCAGTGCGCCGCTGGATGCGGGCACCGCAGGACCGATCGTCGTGGAGATCCTTAGGGGAGGCCTATACCCAGCAGTGGGTGTCGTGCGGCTGATATGATGATGATGATGATGACATGTATCATTTGAAACATCCATCTATCCAACCGGCTAGAGATAATTTCCCAATGAATGTAAGTTTATGGAATGGCATATATGTATAATATATCTCACCAGAAATACCAGGATGAATCAAAATCATAAAAAAGTAAAAAGCGATATTTTTAAATTTGAGATTTTAGCATTCACAATGCTATTTTTTATTTATAACTATTGTTATTGTCTGATGATCATTTTCAGATCATTTTCTTAGGCTGTTCAACCATCTTGAGAAAATCACGAACAATCTTCTTTTTTTTCGGGGAATGAATATTTAAGATACTAATCTTTACTTTTACCTTTACATTTGCTCAGATAAAAATGCCCCCTAATATTCTCCAATAAGTGATCAAACTTATCACGTGTTAACCCTTTATTGAAAGACACTTTCCCTAATCACCACTAGGATAATCTCGAAGTTTCCACTAATTGCTATAAGGGTCCAAAGGTTAGGTAAGTTTGTGGTAACAATCTCTGGACGTGGGGTATCGCATCCGATCTATAATGAACATCGTACGTGATGTGGAAGTGGGACGGGGTTTTTTCCTCATCAGTTACTTTGGCTATCGTTTTAAGTTTGAGAAACTAAGGCCCGTATTTGAAAACCGCTCTCAACGTTGGGAGCTATCTTGAGATCATACCTGAGATGCTGTTTCTATATGAAGAGCATCTCAAGCATGATCTCAAGATAGCTCCCAACGTTGAGAGCGGTTTATAAATATGTGCCTTAAAGAGTCACTCATTTGTTGCGCAGGTGTAGATGTTCTGGCAGAAGAGCGACCCGGGAAGTGAAGTGAAGGACAATTATTAACCTGTAATTTTTGAAAATAATATTTTGTAAGTAAAAATTTTATATTATTGAGTTAGAAGTAGGTAGGTAATTGTACATTTCAATGAAATACTGACTAACTTTAATACTGAAAGCAAAAGTTTTTTTAACAATGTGAAAACCCCTCAAAAAAAGAAATTCGTTGAATAAAAATTCGCAAAAGAATAGCTCTGCCAATGAATCGGTTGACATGGACCATGGCGGTTTGGCGGTCGTAGCATATGGAGTTTGCTACGAAATTTTGTAGCGTGCGCTATACACTACGAAATTACGTAGCGCACACTACGAAATTACGTAGCGCACTCCATCGCCGATGCTACTTTACTTACTTTTATTGGTTTCTGTAGTCTAATCTCGCACAATTATTAACCCCCTTGTATTACAAAAATATAATGAATAACAAATTGGCAAAACTTTCCTCCAAAATGATCCACAAAATTTGTTAGCAGATACGCAAAACCGCTTACCTAGAGCAAAGTGTGTGGGTGCGATACACAAGTAAACTTAACCCGAGTTTCCGTTTGAAATGTGAACCTTATCAGTTAAAGAGTACCAATACTCTTGTACACAATTTTGATACTGTAACAGGAATTCTTCTAAGAATACGATGTGACTTTTGAAGTATGCATCAAGTTGCACTATTCAATATGTTAGTACTGTAGAAGTTTCAGAGTACGCCGCAATAAAACGGTGGATTTATTCCTGAAAGAAAATTTTACGAAAGTGTTCAGAGTGAGTTTGTAGTTGTAGGGATTGTATGAACTGAAAAGTGCCTGTGGTGTCAGTAGTTTCAAGTGTGACTACTAAAACTTATGAGAATTCGAAATTATAATTATGGAGTTGATAGTGATTAGTGATATTCCGTTTCACATTTAAGTTAAGTAAATCCGAACCTTGAAGCCTTACCGTAAATATTGAATCACAATAACATCTAAGAACTAAACCACTCTGTGTACATATTTGACATTTTGTTGAATGAAGACTTAACGTCTTAAAAACATATATTTATAAAAGTTTTATTTATTTGTCGAAGGTAGTTAAGTATTTTAACGAGTGAGCTTGTCAAACAAAACAATTATAATTGAGATTGTTCACCATTAATTAGAGGCATACTCGTACCTACACATTTTCATAGGTACAACATGTGCCTACGCATTCACTAACGAGTGTAGAGTCGATAAACTTGTAGTTAATAGACGAACTGAAAGCAATTGCTTATTCACTGCGTAATTTGCATTTCAAACTCTCTCTTCAATTTGGTAGGACAGGTGTTTTCATTTGTTTATTTTCCTATGGTTCCACCCATTTTAGTAGTACAACACCACATAAACTGGAAAACAGTACAATTTATGCATGTGTTATTTAAATAAGAGGTTTTTAAGGTATCATTCTAATGTTGGTGACCGTGACCGCCGCGACCGCGGGCACTAAGACCGTGACCGCCGCGACCCAATTCTTAGTATTAATTTGTATAAAGCACCAAACTGGCTAAACAGCGCAAAAGATCGCGTAGCGCGACCTTCATATACTGAGCAGTGGGTCGCAGCTACTGGACAAGGGGATGTATTTAATAGCACTTTAAATTTGATGAAACTAGCTATAAAATTGTATACCATCACTTACAAAATAATGATAGATGTATAATTTAATACTATCACTACAAAAATTATGGTTTGCACTTTAACAATTTTGTCAGCACTTTAAAATAATAATAGATCTATAATTTAATATTATCACTACAAAAATAATGGTTTGCACTATAACTGTGTCCCAACTCCGAAGCCATTTAGTTCCTGTCCAACCATGTCAGACTGACCACTGTTAAAATGAGATGGCAAGAGGATAACAACTTGTGGCATAATGCATACACGCCAGCAGGTCGGTTCTGGCGTTGTTGGTCACAATGGAACCTAACCTCCTCCTCGGGTCCTATCTCGCTGTGCCCGCTCGTCGTCGCACCTACTCAGGCACTATTATGTATTCTGTGCTCAGGCACCTAGTCGTCTGTTTACCATCACTAAAGTTATAAAATTAATTTGTATGGTGCAAAGTATTAATTTTAAAGCTAAGCAATTAAATTGTATAGTGCAAATTATTAATTTTAAAGCTTAACATATTTATAGTGGCAACCATTATTTTTATAGTTCATTAAATTTTTGATGCTAAACATTTTAAAGTGTTTTATTTTATTTATATATTCCCCTTGACAAGCGATTTCATCTAGACAACCAAGAGACTGGAGAGATTGACAGATTTGGCGTGAGTTCGAAAATCGAAATGCATTCGTTCGATCGAACTTCGATATCGTACTTTACTTAACAGAATAGCATACCAGGTTCACATCATATCAAAGAATTTCGTTGCACAAAACGCTTAAATTTATGATAATACTGCGGAATGCACAAGTATTTTCCGTATAATACGACTAATGTCACGTATAATGAACTGGGGTTTTCATAACTCGTCGAAAATGTTAAGTTATTCCAACTTTTCGAAGTGTTTGGAAACGTTCGGTGTTGATGTGAAAGAGGCTTTAGAAATTCAACGCAGGATAATGAGACCTGTTTTGCATATTTTTATGAAACGTGTTTGCATTTTTAGGTTGTGTGAAATGGAAAATATCAACGATATATTCATAAATTTATCCAGTTCAATATTTCACGAATGACATTTAATAAACGTATCAGTATAAGCGCCACCGCTCACGGGCGCTTAATCGCCGAGCGATTTTTTGTAGCCCAGAATAGAACATATGGAGTTCAATACGCAAACGCCCACGAGCTACAAAAAGTAGCTCACACATAGCTCGGCGACTAATCGCCCACGAAATGACACTGACAAGAGTGACAAGCGGCTTTAACCCTAAAAGACACCACAATTTTTTTCGCTGGCTGACATAATTATTTTTGTAATGGTAGAGTTTGCAATAAAAAGTAAGAGAATTATTATTACATGATATGCTTACCAATTTATATAGTTTTTAATCCTGTTCCAAAAAAGGTAGGAACACACTACGAACCTAAGGTCGGTTATAGGCAATTATTGTTCTGGGATTATCATAAGTTTATAATTTACCTATATTATTATGGAAAACTTAACGTAAACGTAACAAAAGAAACATCAAGTTAGCTAAAGAATTTGACTAGTCGCTAATAAAATCGTATTGAAAGCACTGTCGGATTGTCTAAGAACAAACATCTAGTAAATTTTATTTATTTATAAATAATGAAAATCAAAGAAGTCGCCGTTTAAATATGTTTTCCATAACAATGCCTACCAATGCATGCCAATGGCGGGGGTAGAAACTGTGATGTCATAAAGTTTTCAGTACTTACAAAGATTTTTTTCATACCATGTGGTATATCAAAGCCCTTTGGCTTTGTGAGTATATTGCGAATATAAAACACACTATAACATGTCATCAAAATCTCATCATAGTAACATACACAGTAACAGTTAAAACACATAAAAAATACCGTTTGTGGAACATGGATAAAAATATTATTTTTTAATATGTCATAAAATGATGTAATACAAAAACTAGCTTATGTCTGCAAAACAAACACTTCGAGCGACTCGCAATATTTTTTCGGGGTCAAAACCTTCCAGTAGGTATCGAACAAATTTTTATTAATTCTTGAATTTGCGCATATAAAGTAAATGCAGAATTTTTGTTCTTCACACTATTTTGACGATAAAAGGATCTGTACCCTTAGCACGAACAGCTATCAAAAAAATAATCATTCGATAGATAAATTTTGTATTGGAAATTTGTACAACGCCATCTATCACCGATAAGCGAAATGAAATTTTCCATAGAGAATTGTCTATCGAGTAATTTTACGTGCGTTTTTTTTCTCGATAGCTGTTCGTGCTAAGGGTACTGAAGACATTTGAATCGTATACATTGTTTGCTTCATTTGTGAAAAGTATATAATTACTGACATAAATAAATCATAAACTTTATTTTATAGAGCTTAGCAATAATAAAAGTGATTGTTCTATAATATTATTACCGGGTGCCTTTTAGGGTTAACCTACGTCAGCGACTAAAAAGCGCCGTGATTGTCGCCGCGATTATCGCCGCGTTTATCGCAGCGATATCGCCGCGATTAACGCCGCGCTTATCGCAGCTACAAAATAGCGCCCGTCAGCGGTAAGCCTAATATTACGTTATAATATCAATTTCTCTGCCTTCTTTCTTTTTTTAAATTTAAAACAAGTTTATTTTCGTACAAGTAAACAATTGAATCTCGATCAACGATAAAACTATATACCAAGTTATGAATAGCCCCCAACGCCGCTATATAATAGCCCTCTAGAGTGTTGAACTTTAGCGGAATTAACAAACTTTTCCCCTAGCGTCGGGATCAGTATATAGGAACAGAGGGCCTACAATGAAAAAAAAAACAATTTCAAATTCTCATGAGATACAATAATGTTGTTTAAATGCTGTTATTCAATAAAAATATTATTATTATTATTAATAAAAATAATCTTACTGGTCGGTAGGGTCAATAGAAGAATGATACTCCGTAGAACCCAATATTTAAAAATCTTGATAAAGATAACTATATTTTGAAAAGAGCTTAAATAAAGTGGGGTGGAGTGAAAATTAATTTGGATTTTAAGTTAAATTACCCTTTACACCAGTAAACTGGGCTTAAAAACGATTGCAAAAAACGCCAAAGCACATATTGCAACCACTGACAGTGAAGCTAATTTCGTACCGTTAAGAGTTCAAATTAATTATCCTGCTCTAATTAATGGAGGCAGTCATTTAGATGCAGAAGTTCATTCGGTTAAGTTGGCCCAGAGTTCCGTTGACTAATGAAGAACTACTAAGTTGGACCAAGCATGACGTGAACGTTTTGTCTTCAACATTTATTAAGGATAGATAAATAAGATTAAGGATAGAAAAGGATATTTAAAACAGTAATATTTAAAACAGTAACCAACCTAGTGTCAAGTCATTGAACTTTATAACTTGGAGCTGGTATACCTATCTAACACGGTTGACTAGAAAATTGGCAGCAACTTTTTTCAATGAAAACAGTTTGACGACCAAATATAACGATAATAACATTTCAATTAAAATCGTATCAAAGTTAAGAAAATTTTATAGCAAAATCTAATTACCGGCACAAGTCACAAATCCAAATATCAAACAAAATCAATACTTTACCGAAATGAGAAAAATCTGGTTAAAATACTAACGTCGGTTTTAGGAAATAACAGCTTCCGACTGAAAAGTTTTGATGAATTGAGAGAATGAGTTAATAGACCCAGTTTATTCGCCGAGTAAAATTGTCCTATCAAAAAGTTAGGAGAATCAATTTTTAAGCTCACATTCCCAGAATGTGTTGAATGACTCAGCGTCGATTTTTAAAGCGTTTGAAGATATTAAACAAATCAATGAGAAGAATAGGGAAAAGCGGCTTCAGTCTGAACTAATTATCAAAGTACTTTCAATAAATCCGCGCTAGTTAGTATTCGTTAAAATAGTTTAAAAAACAAAAAACCGACTTCAAAAAACCTACCTCTAAAAAGCAAGAAATAATATTCGTAATAATAAAAATACGTCTATTCAAGTCGGGTGGGGCTTTTAGAATAAAAAAAAAAGAATCTGTACTCCAGCCCCACCCGACTTCAATAGACGTATTTTTATTATTACGAATATTATTTCTTGCTTTTTAGAGGTAGGTTTTTTGAAGTCGGTATTTTGTTTTTTAAACTATTTTTTATTTTATATTTTTAGTGTAGGTACTTTGTAGGGAAGGTATATTATAATATGTAGAAAAATCGGCTCAGCCAAACGTAAGATAATCGCGGAGAAACATACATACGGGTCAAACTAAGAACCTCCTTTTTTAAGTCGGTTAAAGAACCTACACTTAAGAGATCCCTCTTCCTACAAAAAAATAATTATCTTATTCAGTTCATAAACAAAGAAGTAATACGACTATTATCATCGAGGTAATTCATACTATTTTCGTGCTTTTTTTCAAGATTACTTGAAAAGTACTGAACCGATTTCGAAATTTTAAAAAAATGGGACCAACCTGGGAGTTTACCTAATGTAATAACGTTTGAATCATTTCAATCGGTCCAGCCGTCTTCGAGTAATCGGTGGACATACCCAAAAAAAAATATACAGACGAACATAGAACCTCCTTCTTTTTTGGAAGTCGGTTAAAAAGGGTTTTATTTCAAACAAATTATTAATCATATTCAACAAATCATCAAACAATCATTTTAAGACTTTATTGCCAACAAAAGAAATCTTTGTGCGTACTTAAAATTCTGTTCCGTGAAAATTAGACATGCACTACCCATTTGACAAAAAAACGCACCAACCATAATCCAAACTTTGTTTGTTCAGTGATAATCTACAATTAAGTAAAACTTCCGAAAACGTCTACACTGCCATTAGTCCAACGAGGTCTTGCTAAGTGGCAAGTCTCTATTTGCCAAGGGAAGATGGATCTCTGGGCTCCATTATCGCATGTCCTCCTTAATCAATTTAATGGGTAACGGATCACCGAACTTCGTCACAACCGCAGACAGATTAAGCGTTCTGTAATATTGCCTGTAAATGCCTCAAATTGGTCCTTGTCCAATATTTAGCGGTTACAAAAGTTTGTCTTGTTAAGCGAGGTGATTATACCAAATTAACAAATAGAAAAGTGCTTTTGTTATTTTTATTTGGTAACTTGGACGTGTGGACTTGATAAAGTATTGCTGCGCTGTGGAAAAATAGACAACAATGTTAATTTTTTTTTTTTTTTTTTTTTGGTATTTGATGATTATATGATTTTCGCATTTTAAATTAATTCAATTTTATTTTAATTATATTTTATTAAGTATAAGAATTTGTAATTGAATAGGTACCTAGAAATTTTAATATATTGTATTGTTGTAAATGGGTGTAATTTGCCTGAATAAATGATAATTCAAAAAAAAAAATTAGAAACAATGTTTATTAAAAAACGAAACTAAAAACGCCATAATTAATGCTCAAGCACAAATATTACATAACAGTCTGCTAGTAACTTACAACATTATGGACGAAACAATTTAAGGGCCAAGCTTAAAATACATCACAGCAAAGTTCTGAAATTCAGAAGGCAATATATTTTTCCTTTCAACAAAAGAACTGGGGATCGAGAAACTTTATAATGATAAGGCCGTGTAATTAGCAACAGTTCTTGTTAAGAGTTACTGAGCTTTGATTAGTAAAATTTTGCCGGGTCAATGAACGTTGGTAATTACATTTCGGCTGGTAGGATATCTTTTGATGACTTTATAATTACTGTTCTGTCATTGTAGCATGACGAGATTGAGAGGAGATTGGTTCAATAAAACAATAATATCAAATATGAAATCCCGAAGAAGGCAAGCCTCTTAGCTGAAGCGTTGTTAGGAGTTGTTAGAATTTAAAGACGCGACGAGCGGCTCCCGATAGTTAGTGGTTTATAAAAACCTTAATAACACATTTTCTCACGACGGGAACGATGCCACCTATGCGTAGTGCTCCTCTTGCGTTTGGTGGTTGATAATCTACTTGAATTTGAATTTGAACTGTAATATCTTGATATACCTAAATCATGTCAAGATAGTCGCACTATAATTACGTATAACAGTGCCGTCAACATGACAAAAACGGTAGCACAAATCCCCATGACGACGGTTTTCTTTCCGCACAGACTCCAACGCGTTTGTACATATCTAACGATAGGTATGTGCACCTATCAAATTTTACCGTCGATTTGGCTGTGAGAACAGCTTGCGATTTTGCGTCTTGTCTATGCGTCACCTAAGTGTGCGTGTAAAAAAAACTATGCGATTGTCCCGAACACCTCCTTCTGTTTGTTTTATATTATGTGGCAATACGCTACAATGACACATTGTACTTTCAATTACCTCAGAACATCACATCACCTGAAATAGGGACTTCCATAATTCATGAACATTAGTTCTCAGGAGATAACGTAAGGCGCTCAAATAAATAACTGAGGTAATATCTTTGGGAGAGGTTAGTTATAGACGGACTTAGTAGCTTCGGCTTGAGTTATTCTTTATTTAGGGAAAGCTAATAAGATAAAGTATAATAAAACAACTTAAGCAAAAACATTAGAATAAAGCATTGACGAACTTAAAGTTATTTTATTACACTATTAGCAGCTGAAGTTACCTTTTAGTAACAATAACTATAAATACTCGTAGATGTTTTTTTCTAATTATTTATTATAATGCTTCTACATAAATAGGAAGTTGTTCCTACACCAAAATGAATACACTTAACTTGACTCATACTTTCTCTCTACGTGTTTATGTTATCATCATCATCATAATATCACTCACACGATACCCACTACTGGGTATGACTTCCCCCAAGGATCTCCATAACGATCGGTCGGTCCTACGCAGCCCGCATCCAGTGGCTTCCCGCGATCTTCACCAGATCGTTGATACATCTCGTCTTCCTGCGACCTTCACCAGCGCGTCTATTGGCTTTTGATTTGACAGATGGATGTGATATATTGCTACTTTTCTTTGTTAAGTTTTTATTTATGCTAAAAAGAAGCAGCGATGTATCACAACCTGATCCACCTTGTCGGGCGCCTACCCACGGAACTCCGAGGGTATCTGTTCATTATATTTGCATGAAAAGCAAACACTCTTAATCTTTGAGCTAGCAAAAACATAGCAATTTGTTTTTTTTGCAATTACTTATTACAAGTTCTAATGTTAGTCGTAAAAAAGCTCATATTAGAAGTTTTTATAGCTCCGATAATTAAGCCGTGTGTTTTGTCGATTAGGTAAAGACAATGACTCCTATCTTCTACTTAATCCCCTCGTAGACTGAAGTTCGTGATTCAATCATCAATCAGATCGTTAGAATTTGTTCGGTAGCGAAGATACTAATTCTCTAAACCTCTAAGTTGAGATGTTGTGACTTTCAAATTATAGGGTCAAGTCCTTTTTGATTATCTTCAGTTTTTTTTAATCCATAGTGATTAATTACATGTGACTTAAAAATTATTACATTTTCGAATGTCACAAAAATCTTAACGACATAATATTATAGCTAAACATATTTTGATTAAAATTAAATATTCAAATGGGCTTACTAATGAATAATTTGAAGGCTATGAATACTTACTAATTAAAATTTTCAATGTATTTTTTTTAATCAAAATTAAAATAAATTAATAAGACTCTATAGCATAATTGGTTAGTGCATTGGGCAGGTATCCCAAGGGTGCGGGTTCGAGTCCCACCTGAGATGCTATAGGTGAGTCGATTTATATTAGTTAAAATAGCATTGTGAATACCTAAAATCTAAAAATTTTATAAATAAATTAATATTAGACATTGATGATTCAAACGTAAGTAGCTAATGCACTTGTCGGGGATCGAACCCGGGGCTACAGCAGAGATGGCGACACTTGGACGAAGTGGTTGATTCGTCATGAAAGCCGGTGTACAAACCACTCGACCACGGTGGTCGCAATGTTAAAATTACTTTAAGTTTTAATTTGTAAGCAAGATGAAGATTACTGAACAATTATTTTGCTGAAAAAGGAGTTAACCAAAACATCCAATTCAAATTGTACATAAATCATTCATAATTAAATCTAAAAACAAAACTCGTGAGGCGTACATTCGTATTGCCCTCATTATCAAAAGCTCTAGCTCGAAGTTGCCAAACTCGACCACGGTGGTCGCAATGTCAAAATGACTTAAAATATTTATTGTTCACTTATTTAGCTGAAAACAAAGCATCCAATTCACTTTGCTTAGTTTGTGGGCTAGATGGCGCTGTGTGAAATTGTCCAAGCATTTATAAATTATTATTTATTATCATATATTTTTTCACATAAATCATTTTTAAATCTAAAAACAAAACACGTGAGGCGTACATTCGTATTGCCCTCATTATCAAAAGCTCTGAAGCTCGAAGTTGCCAAACTTACCTGCCCTAATTCTCCGCTTTCCCGGAAAGAAACCAGACATTTCCGGGCAGCGTGGAGCACATTAGAAGTGATTTACTGATAGCATTCATCAAAACGGTAACTCGCCCGTATTCGTTTCGCTGACTACTGATTTCTTGACGTCATGCGGAGATATTTATGTAGGTCCGTCTAGGATTTAGGAAATTCTCGCGTTAATGGCTAGATTGTTTTATATGTTATAGGTATAATATTTGGGAGTTACAACTCAAGGATGTCATTGACCGAATCTCACAATTGATGTCATCTGTAACAAAAACAGTAGCTATTAGATTTTAGATTGTTTCCATTTACAATGCTATTTTTCAATATTATTTTTTTCTATTATTAAGAGTAGAATTATAAAAAAATATGTTACAATTTTGAAGTGAATCTGGACATATTCACTTCTCAAGCTTACGCGCTCACTAGACATGAAATAAAACACTTTTAACGGATACTAGCGCGGTTTTATTGAAAGTACTTTGGTACCCCGTGACCACGGCAGCTGCAAAGGTGCCGAAACGTCGGGAAAATCAAAAATCAAACCAAATACCAACTAATTACCAAAGTACTTTCAATAAAACCGCGCTAGTATCCGTTAAAAGTGTTTTATTTCATGAATCTGGACAGTTTGACAGAGAGTAACCATTGTGTAACTATACATCTGCTATACAATCTTTATTAGTAAGGGGTAAGTGAATAATATTTTGTACACATTGAAGGCTACGGATAGGATTTTCTAGTTTTTACATCCATTACTCTTCCTACATAAAATCATTTGGATTTTAAGCAAAAAAAAACATAATTTATTCACTAAACAAAGTCAAGAGCTTATTCTATTCTTACAAAAACCTTTTTTCTCCCATAAATTCAATTCACACGTCACGTAAAATCTCTTTTATTCTCGCATCTGCAAAATAATCTGAATGGAAAACTAATCTTAAAAGGAAAACACTCGTGCATGACAATTTATCTTAGTTCTAATCCTACTGTGTTATTTACACGGGTTTCCCAGGTAACTTTTACTGGTAGATTTTAGCCTTTCCCCCCTAGGCACTACCGTTTGGCCGTCAGTTCTTTGGGCATATCTCCAGAAACGAGGAATCGATGGAGAGGCACGTAGTACAAGGCCACACAGAGGGGAAGAGACCACGAGCCCGCTCTTCGATTCGTTGGATCGACCTCATTAATAAAACTACGCAGTCGATCGCAGTACCTACAGTGTTTTCGCAACGCTGAAAGTCAACAAAAGTGGAGAGACATCGCAAGTCGTGCGGACCGCCTTGGGAGCGAGTGGCGACGGCGGCGAGCCGCAACCATTTCCATCGGCAGCCACGACCACTCAAGAGTGAGAGAGAGTGCCCGACTAAGAAAAGAGTGCCCGACTAAGAAGAAGACTACCGTTTGGCACTACCCAGTAGCGCCTTGGGTGAATCTTCTCCGGTACTGAACAATAGTGTAATAGGTAAAATAACGACTCCCGTGGCACTACTCAAATGTTAGTAGTAGTGCCAAACGGTAGTGCCTAGGGAGAAAAAGGGATTTTAGCCGACTAGCGCTTTTTTATCTACAAGCTCGTAAAATCTAATCTCAAACCTAATTCGCCCGATACCAATCGCTTGTCGATAAGAAACGCTAGTCGACTAAAATCGACCTGACCGAAAATCGACTCGTGTAAATGCCCTATACGTTTCCATGCGTAGGAGTACTACAGGCGGTGTTCTGCGGAGGCGATATTACGATCAAATACTCAAACGAATCTTAAAGTTGAGGCCACCTTAAATTAAAAAAAGTTGTCAGATTTGAAATAATCTTTATGCAACTGACAGTTTCCTTAAATTTAAGGCGGCCTTAACTTAAGATTTTTGCATTCACAATGCTATTTTTATACAATACTAAATAATATACTAGAAAAAATACGACTCGCACCAGATCAATACTTAGACGGGTATCGAACCCGCGATCGATTCCCGTCTGAGTATTGATCTGGTGCGAGTCGTATTTTTTCTAGTATATTATTTAGTATTGTATTAAGATTTTAGTTTAGAAGCCCTGATATTCGGCTGTAGTATTTGTTAGTTTGATCTGTGGCGGTGGCAAACACGCAGATGATGAGTTATAAACGACAATTAATTTAATTTCATAACTTCTATAAATTTACTAATTGGTCGAAAATATTTTTAGGTTAACAAAATTCATTAGAAATGGAGTTTGTATGGAGCAATACTTTGGGAGTCAGGCGGATACGGATATGATGTTAAAGTATTTTTAATGCCAAACTCTCATCAATAAAAGTTCATGACTTTGGTATATTAAGTAAGTATATAAGAAGGTACTTGACTTCGATGTTTCGTTTGACCCAGTTAGTGAGCAAACGGATCGCGGTAAGGACATAAAATGCTTCAAACTCCCATTGTACGGGTGTTGTGCAAATATTATGTAGGGTCGGCCCCAACCATGGTTTCCTCTTTAACTCGCTTTTAGATATGATAAAAAACAAGAGGTAGACATACAATCTAGGTCTTTTAAAACGATATAAACGTCTCGAGTCTGAATGAGTTTGGGAATTGGGTAGGTATTTGACAAATATATTTTTTACTCCATTCATTAAAGTGCATCGTAAAAGAAATATCAGTGATTTTTTTCTGCGATCTATATTTATTGAGATATGATGCTTTGAATGTTGAGATCATGGCAATGGCAAATAATGTTGAGTGCTAGAATAGTGACGTCACATTTCTCAAGGCGCGGTCCATAATGTATGGCGCGCAAAATTTGTTATTAAATAAATAATAAATAAATAAATATTAGATAACATCACATACATTGCTCCAACTCCAAAGTAAGTAGCTAAAGCACTTGTGTTATGGAAATCAGAGACAACGGTGGTATCACAAACACCCAGACCTGAGCCAATATAGAAAAGTTCATTTTCTACATTGACCCAGCCGGGGATCGAACCCGGGACCTCAAGAGATGGTGACGCCTAAAAAACCGGCGTGCAAACCACTCGACCACGGAGGTCGTCGAGGAGATTATCTAAGCAAAAAATGTTTTTGCAATAATGTTTCCATAACAACAAGTTTTTGTAATTACGTATGGATTCTAATAATCAACAGTATTTTGTCACCGGAGCATTTTTATATTCAATGGTTTTTCCGACTTTGGAGTCTTAGAAATCATAGTAAAATTCGTCAAATCGAGCCAAAATTTAGCGTAGGGGTTTATTTTGCTTCCCTTTTTGCTCGACTATACTTTAAAAGTAGAATCATAATCACCTAGTAGATTACCCAATTATCCTATACAAGTATGTTTATGGATTAATGGTTTTACGTTGCTCAATCTCAATGGAGGATGGGGGCAGGCGCTAGCAACAGTAATTAACATACGTGCTCAACGTTTAGAGTATATTTTAATTCAAAAAAATTATAATCATGAAACTTTTTTTACAGTAAAAGCTTTTCTCAGCGTTGTTTGTGCGATACCAGTGTGAGAAGAATGAAATTTTCATAGTTTCTGTGGTAGGGGGATTGAAGTCGGGTGCCACGACTGGTGCGATACAAAGTTCGTTATAAAAATTAGAACGGTACGTTTGTTATGCCCAGTTATTTACACTGTGACACACTGCTGTGTCGGACGGCCAGTTTGCGGTTTTATGACTCGTAAATCTGACGTATTGCTGCGGTTGTAAATGGGAAATGTCCGACTGTGTTAGTGTTATTTTTTTAATCATTGTTTTGTTGGCGTGGGAACTATATTATTATGCACGCATGGATTTGGTTAGACTATTTTTTAACTGTGATAGATGTTTTTAACACAAAGAGCTTCAGCTACTAACTTTAGAAACAGAGCAAAGGTTGTCCATAAGCTTTTAAAAGTTGACAGTTTTCTGAATGGCTATCAATGCGTCTCTTTCTCACTGTATAGCAAATAAAAGAGCCATTAAGAAAACTGACAAGTTTTATTTGTCTACTTTAGTAGGATTTTCAGAACCATCCTAGAACCATCAAATGTTGTTGTGTATGATGTTAGTAATCTACTCCTGCGAGGTTGTTGGCATTTTACAAATGACCCTGTTTACGGGAAATGTTTGTCCTCATTTTGTTTTTAAATCTTTTCTATTTAAGTACTTGTTAAAGTAAAACTTATCCCGTAAACTTCACTGGTATCCTAATTATTAAAAAAAACCATACGTAATTTTTAATCTTTAAAATTATGACCGACACAACGTTAGAAAGTTCACCAAATTATTCTAATCGTGTGTACTATAAATCAAACCACCCAGTTTCCTAATTGCTTAATCAATTTTTTTTTCAATACAGTGTTTCCAAGCAAATAGCTTTTTATCTCTCGTCCCTTTCTTTGTGGTAAATCTGCAGAGTCATTACTGAAATGAAAGAATCAAGGGTCTTTAAAGGGATGGCCGCTCAAAAACGATATTTAAAATTAATTAAGGCTATTGACGATTCGCTGCAATAGCCATTTATATCCCTTTAAATTGATGATTACTATTTTATATTATGGAAGAAATCTAACTGGGCCTACCATCACTATCTGCTTCCTGCCTTCCTGCCTGGATAGCTACCACCATCTTACCAAAGTCTGACTCCATAACAAAAATTTAAAAACTTTTATACAGTACTAAATAATATACTAGAAAAAATACGACTCGCATTAGATATATTTTCTAGTATATTATTTAGTACTGTATAAAAATAGCATTGTGAATGCAAAAATCTCAAATTTAAAAATTGTTGTGTTCCGGCAGTTAGAGGTAAGATAGCCAGTTCATCAGTGATGAGGATTCCGGGTGTAGTAGAGTGAAGTCCAAGCACTATCCCTTTGTGCCTAAAAAAAGCTTTATTAAAGCGGTTCTTACTTACTTACTCGTAGGTACTACTATACAATACTTTTATTTAGAAACTAGCGACCGCCCGCGGTTTCACCCGCGTGGTTCCCGTTCCCTTGGGAATTTCGGTATAAAAAGTTGTTTCAATCTAGGCTATCTACTATCTATGTGCCAAATTCCAACCAAATCCGTTTAGTAGTTTTTGCGTGATTGAGGAACAAACATCCAAACATCTAAACATCCAAACATCCAAACCCACAAACTTTCACATTTATAATATTAAGTAAGACGAGTAGGATAGTAGGATAGGATAGGATAATCTGTCTATTATAACTACTAGATTTATAAACGCGTCGGTCGGCTGTAGATGCAGTTTGTTCGACAACAAAGTGCTGCTGCGTGTACATTTAAGGTTGCTATACCTTTGACAAAGAGATTTTATTGGTTCTCCTTCATATTCCCTTGGGAACTTTCTTTTTATTATATAGCTATTTCATCTTAATCGATTGCCAAATATCTGGAAAGATATTTCAATTGAATGTCGAGGTAATTCCTCACATTGGTGAAATAAAGCGTTATTGCAGCGTAAGAGTAGGATATACTAGAAGAAATTCGGCGATGTCACTAGTGACTCGGTAGCTCAGCGGTCAGAGCATTGGACCGGATATCCAAAGGTCGCGGGTTCGATTCCCGTCTGAGTATTGATCTGGTGCGAGTCGTATTTTTTCTAGTATGTTATTTAGTATTGCAGAAAATAAAAGCTAAAATTTGTAATTCATGGGTTAATTAGCAAATAATAGCTTTTATAAACAGGAACAACGCAAGATCTTCCGCAGCTGTGTATTCATTTTGATGGAATTTTCCGACCGTTGCACTTTCCAATTAATTGGAAATTCAATTAAGATTTAATACATCCAATAACGGTTTATCGAGTTTTAGCGTGGCGAGTTTGCCGTTTCATTTTCGGGTGTTACTAGGGTTGGCATCTTTTAAATAGGCCCATAGACATGGAAAGTTGAGAAAAATCAAATGCACTCATACAACTAAATGTAAATTTTCTTCAGTATCTAATAATATTTCACTATGGTATTCCACCATTCATTTATAGCCGTGTGTTGTCCGGCAGAATATAATAAAAAAATCGGTCAAGCAAGAGCGAGTCGGACTCGCGCACCGAGGGTTTCCGTACCATCATAATAAATACACTGCAGAGCCTGCTGTAGATTAGTAAAATTATTATTGCAGTATTAGGTCAGCACCATCTCTTGGCCGATAGTGGAACAATTTTTTTCTAAGTCCAGCGCCATCACTTGACCGTTAGTGGAACTAATTTAATTTTTTTGTTTGATTTTTTAATTTCTAAAAAAGTGTATTATATTGAGACATAGTTTTATTTTTCCTGTAATCTTTACAAAAACTACTATCACATAGAATAATTTCAGATTTTTCTCTTTGCAAAATTCGGTGATAAGGGGGGGAACGGTATTTTTTTTTACATTTTTCATCATAAGTCGAAAACTATGCGGCCTAAAAAAAAAGAAAAAATGTTTGAAAAATGTGCAAACAGCACTCTTTCATATGATACCCCACATGCCCTAGTCGCCCCACTTAAAATTTTTAAGACCCCTTTTCAGTCCCAGTTGTAAAAAAACTGTTTATTTTTTTATTTCTTTCTTATTTGCAAAATAGTTAGCCAAACGTCGTCTTTAACTATTCCAAATTTCAAGTTGATACCATTAGTAGTTCTCGAGATATCCAGCTGTGACAGACAGACAGACCGAGTCACACCATAAGGGTTCCTTTATACCATTTTGGTACGGAACCCTAACAAGAATAAAACCGACCCCAGGGGTGTCATAAACTACGAGGTCTCATAGTGGCCGCGGAGTCACAGCGTCACCCTGCGTCCTTTTTTGTACCCCTGACAACGTGTATGCAAAATTTCATGATAATCAGTTGAGTATTTAAGACGTAAAAGCGTAACATACAAACAAACATACTAATTACTTTCGGATTTATAATATTAGTAAAGATTCTTTGTTTCTGCAACCCTACCCTGGCCTGTGGACGAAATTTATTCTTTTGGATTAACGAAGCACGGTTCTGTTTGCTTAAACTGTTCGAAAATACTTATTTTAACAGGACGAACGGGACTTCGAACGACCGTAGAATTCAGCCTTGCTTTATTTGTTTGTTTCATCGGGGCAGGACATTGATTAGTCGAATTTCTTTAATAAGAATTTGTATAGATAAAATGAGAAACCGACTGACTGACTAACATTATCAGCGCACAGCTTAAATAAACTATTGTTCCTAGGAACTTTTTTTGCACATGGATTATGAATAACTATAAAATTTTGACGGTAGGCGTTGGCTGCTGGATACATACAATTCATAGCGTTTATATTTTTTACGATTTTCGAGAGTAGTATAGATAGTTGAAATACGAAACGTGTTACAAGTAATAATGGGGTATTTAGACGGTCCGATTTTCAGGGCGACTTGCTAGGTGACTTTAGTGGAATAGGGCTTTTTATCGACAATCGAATCTTCACCTCATTGAAATTAGGTTTGCGATTAGATTTTACAAGCGATTGTGGATAAAAAAACTGATTGACTATAATCGACCACACTGTAGTATTTATCTGCCTGTCGATTCTGTAACAAACTCTTATCTCACTTCGAACCTCACTTCACTTCGCGGGAATTTTAAACCATTAATGATATAATGTTATGCTGTTTTTTTAATCACTACAGATTTGAGATAGCTACGGTAGCTACTTAGAACCTTTTGCAATCGGTAAAATAGCTTATAGTCAGCTAATTACTAATAACAAATTCACGCGAAGTGAAGTGAGGTTAGAAGTGAGATGCGAGTTTGGTTACAGAATCGACAGGCCGACATCTCTTGTGAATACTGCGTCTGCGCCAATTTACGTGCCGTAGGCGTTGAGTTTACGCTCACGATACTCGTAGCAACTGCAGTTGACATCGAGAGCGACAGAGATAAAGTACCTATAGACGGGTTATTCTACATGGACATTTCAGCACCTTGGGCATTTTAGCACCTTGGGCATTTTAGCAGCTTGGTCATTTCAGCAACTTGGTTATTTTATCACTTTGGTCATTTCAGCACCTTGGTCATTTTAGCACCCGCCCCGAAAGGATATTTTGTATGACAACTTTTAGTTTTAATTACAACCAGAGGCGCTATGCCGGATTGCATACAAAATTGTTTACTACATTCGCTATGGAGTATACAACGTTACAGTGCAAACTCATAATACAGGCACTGAAAAAAATTATCGTAACTCGAAAGGAGATATAAAGGAACATTACATTCAGCGCCATTTCGATTCGCACCGCTGTCCATCACGAAACATCATCTGATGTTATGAGCTCATTTCGATTGTTCGCTGTTCGCCATTTGCCCGTCTATTCTCTTCTTTTGTCCGTTGATTCTTCAATTTCCCACGGAACATTGTTTGATGTGCTATCATATTGCAGTGTTTATTATATCTACTTCATTGTTTTGGATACAAAATGTTTTTGTATAGGCGTATTCGCACAAATAGCCAAATAATTGCCGTTCATTCAGGAATGCCGCATCTTTATTCTTTTTTTATCACAATGGAGAAAACAGTTGTACCTATTTATGTATACGTTAGACAATAAGCCTTTAAGTAGTGAAATTCAAGAAATTGCTCGCTTTCATAGTACCTCCTGATTGTAATCACTAAAAATCAGCAATCAAAGGCACCTAGTATAAACTAAGGTCTTATACATTATGAAACTGTCTGAGCATTTAAAAACAGGAGGTAAAAACTCAGCTCTCTGTAGTAAATCAAACTAACTTACAACTACTGTCTTAGGGCTCAAAACGACCGGCTGAGAATTTAATCGTCAAACTTCCCGCTTTATGCAGCGCCATTTTAACGACATTCCGGGTTAACTCCGCTTAGGGTGGTGGTACACCGAGCCCGTTTTGCAAGAAATAGGTACCTACAGTGCATTACAAACTTATTGACGGCTGTGAAGTTAGTCGCTTATGTGGTATTTACACGAGTGACTAATTCCAAGAGCCCGTTTTGTGGGAAATACCTACAGTGCATTTCAAAGTTATTGGCTGTGAAGTTAGTCGGTTATGTGGTATTTACACGAATGACTAATTCCAAACGACTTTTGCCGCATGGCGAAAATCGACCGTGTAAATGGCAATTCGTCCTATAGTTATTTAGAAGTTATAAGTAAGACAAAAAATATTGTGTACGCACTTGAGTGAAAAAAAATACAAGAAAAAAAAAGGATTAAATGTCTACACGATTCCTGTTTAAAGAAATTAGTTGAAAATAAGAACAAAACGTTAATCTTAGTAATTTATCTATTTAATAGTAAAAATTAGATGAGCAGCTACAATGGTGGTCGGATCAGAAGAGGCAGTGTTGCAAGACACAGATATTAATAACAAATTAAAACCGGTGTGGCCAGCTTGGGAAAATAAGGGCAGCTACACATGTCACAAATAATTCAATGTGAGAAAATTAATCGAACAATTCCAGTTACATTGGAATGATGGGTATGCGATTTAAAAACTAAACTCCAATCTAGTGGGTCACAAAATAGTGGATATAGAAAATAATTGAGTAACTTATTAGTTTGATTAATTAAGCATGCCTCAATGAAAAGATAATATTGTGTTAATCATATTAAGAAAACATAATGTATCATTTTTTCCCCGTTGACAACTGGTTAAAACATGTTGTTTTGTATGCAGTAAAGGGAAATTTTCAGTACATGTACCTACATGTATGTCTATGTAGATATCTTTTATATTCATATACAAGATCGACTTGTAGATACCTAATGAAGTAATTTAATTATTTTACCCAAAATTCTATGAAATTCTACTTCGCAAAGATTTAACCTTACCCCAGGTCAACTTACCCAGGCTATTATCGCAATCAAATCTCCATTATTCAATAAATCTGAACCAAGCAACAACTCGTAGTAATCTCAAATTGTGATTTATGAATTGCTTTTTGCTGTTTTGAGGTTTATCTTAACTTAGGCCTATCATCTGCCAATTTAGTAAATAGGCCTACTTGTGAATCTTGAATGGAATGTTTTAGGCTGATTTATGTTAGACTGTTTATTTTTTTAATAATATTTCTTATTTAATTGATTTTAATAATGTTAGACACTTCGATAAAAGATCAAAGATATTTAGATTTATACACAAACTTAGCATTTGACACACTTTAAAATCGCCTGTCACGGACGTATGATGCAATAGAATGCGTGTCAGTGTCTTAGTATTATAAAATCACAATTTTCGTAAACATTCGACAAATTCCTAGATAGGTTCCCCAGGATAAAATGTGTATTATGTTTTGTTCCAGGTTATACACTAATCTGTGTACCAAATTTGATTTAAATCCGTTCTCAGCTGTTTTTAAACGACTACGACCGCTCAAAAAAAAAGAGAGTATTGTGTTCAGGGTCCATGTATGTTTGTATTTATGTGAGTTTCTTTATTCTACCTTAATTTTCAAATGCCTGAACAGGGGTTTAATTGTCTAATTTCAAAATCTATCGTAATCGCTTTCAGGATGTGATTCATTGATGCTTCTTTTTGGCACAAAAAAAACTTACCAAAGAAATGCAGCAATGTGTCACATCCATCTGTCTAATGAAAACGTTTGCGATAGATTTTGAATATTAGACAATAAGTAGGCGGATTTGATGAATGTTGGTTTGTTTAGGATGTTTGTTACTCAATAACGCAAAATAATGATTCAAGGAAATATTATAACACGACTGCCCTGGCAAAACTAACTAAAAAGTTAAATAACAAGTGTCATTGCAGTCACCTCTTTGATTAAAAATGTAATAAAGTACAGTAGGGCCAATTTAATAGATCACAAGTGTCAAATTTAAGCAATTATTTAAGCTGCTAAGCCCTACTTGATTTGATTTGAGTTCATCCTGGGTAACTATCGTGGGTACTCTATGTCATTGTGCATAGCAGATATAATATATTATGTATGTATATATTATAATTATATAATATATATTATTATGTTACTTAACTTTATATATTTTATTCTAATATTATCCCTAAATAAATTTAATAATAATAATAATCTTAAACGTGTTGCTTGGGTTCGTTTGTAAAATTGTTTAAAATCTTTACATTTGTTTTTCGTAACTTTGTTAATGCTTTTTTTGGTAATTGGAGGATGACGTTTTTGGCTTTACTCTTTGTAATTTCATGTAGTAATTTAAGTAGTTTTAAGCTGTTGTCAACCCGAATATCTTAAAATAAAATAAAATAAATGTGATCTATCAAATAGGCTCTATTTTAGTATTGGAAACATTTCCTCCTACTGCAACTCCACCCCAACCGCATGCAATACGATCTCAGGAACGGGAACACATTAAAGTCAGTTTAAACTTCGCGCTTTATTGCCAAATCATTTTAATGAACTGCTGTAATTGCAAGAATCACACACGTCGTCTTTAACTTTCTCTTGCTTGTTCCCAATTCTCTTAAGGCGAGGTTCCTTGAAATATCTTTTAGTTAAACTTACAGCTACCTATGTAAAGATAGGAGTGGTGTCTTATTCGCTTGGTATATAATTTATCAATAATTTGCATGAACAAATTAGAAAATATAAACTCTGTAAATTATAAGTGGAGTTCGGTGGCGCAATGGTTTAGCGCCTGGCCCAGCGATTGCGGAAGTAAAGCAACGTTCGCAAGGGTCGGTGATGGGATGGGTGACCAAAAATGTATTATCTCGAGCTCCTCCGTGCTTCGGAAGGCACGTTAAGCCGTTGGTCCCGGCTGCATTTGCAGTCGTTAACACCCACCAATCCGCATTGGGCCCGCGTGGTGGGTTATGGCCCATCCTCCTTACCACCCATAAGGAAGGCCTGTGCCCCAGCAGTGGGGACATCAAAAATGGCTGATGGACAAATTATAACTAGTCTAAAGTGGAAGCTATTTTTGAATACAATATCTTAGATACGTACCTATCGTAGATATAATTCCTGTAACTACGCCTTTTGTAGGCAACTTCGCCTTAATAAAAAAAATACAGGCTTTGAGGCAATTTAATAGTCACAAATTAATAAAAAAAGCACTTATTAAACGTTTCACCGTATTCTTTTTATCTCTTAAGGGAAATAAAAAGCTCACCTTTCCTTTGCATTTAAGTTTTTATGTAAGACCTCTCCTTAATTTAAGGCGGGTCGTTACCACCACAATCGGCCTACAATTAATGTTATTGGCACTATTAGAACTTGCCTAATCCGCTAGATGGCGCTTTCGTGACTTTATTGACCTTTTGTAGTCATTAAGTCCAAAATGGAACGGTTCGGAATTACATTCTTGTGTTACTTAAGCTGTTTGGGCTTAATCTGATTAAATTGGGCTCTTTTCAAAATATTTTACCCTAAACATTCATTCTAAAAAGAAATACAAATTGAAGTAAATTTATTACCTATTTTTAAAGTTTTTTCTATAATTTTATTTAACTACTTAATCTTGGAATACATCCATTGTTTAGGTTTTCAATTCGACATGACTGTAGAGAAAAACAATAAAGAGTCAAACTTTTCAGTAAGTTTTTCTTAAATTATCATACAAAGTCACTCGAATTTTTTTAAAGTACAAGAGTCTTGGCTAACAATTTATCAGGTAATATTCATCTGTCAGATAAATTGTGAGGTTGACATTTATCAATGTTCTTATGAAATTGATTGGAGAGAGCCTCTTTAAAATATAAAAGGCTTTTCTGCAATCGACTCTGAGACTAAATAAGTAATTGATGTGAGTTGTCCCGAACTTATTTATTATACACGATTGCCCAATGAATCACATTAACAATTCCATCTAAAACACAATACCAGCGTTTATAAATGGGATCATAAATTGAAATGAAAGTCCAACAATCATTGGGTAAATATCTTTTATTATCCAATTAACAGTTTATCCATATTATTGTTGTCAAAATGTGCTGTAAGCCGAGTGTTCAGTGTTAATGAGTAATTATGGTTTATTTTAATGTATAGTGGTAATGAATGAATATGAAATGAAATGAATGTAAAGCTTATCGAAAGTTCAGGTGAATAAGCTGATTGATTAATTGGTGTAAATTATTGTTAATCAAGACTTTGACAAGGATATTAACTAGCGAAAAAAGCTTAAGTTGCGAATGTGGGCAGAGCAGGATCGATCGTCGTCGTCGAGATCCTATTGGAGGCTTACCCTGAGGGCCTATTACAAAAAAGATCACGATAGTCGGAAGCAATTCGTCGTTAAATTTACTTGATAATGAATTAACCTTATTCGTGAGTCAATAGTGCCACGGTGGGACAAACATCGTACGCTTATAGCGATGCTTTTTTGTAATAGACTCAGATTGCCCAGCAGTGAGTGACTTGCGACTGACGTGCTGTACCCTTAGCACGAACAGCTATCGAGAAAAAAAACGCACGTAAAATTACTCGATAGACAATTCTCTATGGAAAATTTCATTTCGCTTATCGGCGATAGATGGCGTTGTACAAATTTCCAATACAAAATTTATCTATCGAATGATTTTACGCGAGTTATTTTTTTCGATAGCTGTTCGTGCTAAGGGTACTGATCAATTTTCATTGCCTTGCTTATTAACTATGGTAAAGTTACCCATGGCACAAAGAAAACAAAAAAAATGCATTGTATAACACAAAATTATTAGTACACAAATTACACAATAGGTATTCGAATTTAATGCATCTACTTTCCTTAGCATAACTCCACAAATTTTAAATAGTGCTACAAATTTTATCTGTCTCCTTTAATCCTACAGTGATCCCACATGATTTTATTGCGCTGCAAAATTCGTGCATTATTCAAAACACTGAATTCGCTTGCTAAGTATATTTTTGTGGTACAAACGTACGGTGCACCCAGAATTATGGGCCTTGGCTCGGTTTCGGTGACACTGCCTTAATCCACTTGTTTTACGGTACTGCAATACATTTGCTGTGTATTATCATAGCCTAATGCAGTCTACACACGGTGGTGTAATGTAAGGTTTTTTTTCTTTAGTAAGTTTATTCGCAGATGCTGAAGAGATTATTGAAAAACCTCAAATCAGTTGAGAAAGAAACATAGCATAATGGCCGAATGATGTTTACGCTAATTGTGCAGTAATAATTTGACACCAAAGTAAGTAGCTAACGAACGAATACTCAAACGCTTCTTAATTAAAATCTTAAGTTAAGGTCTCCTTAACTTTAAGGAAGCTGTCAGTTTCATAGTGTTTCTGTCAAATCTGACAACTTTTTTTAAATTTAAGGTGGCCTTAACTTTAAGATTAGTTTGAGTATTTGGCCGTAAGTATAGTAGTACTTATAGGTAGCTATATTAAAATTGTTTATTGTCCTGTTTGTACTAATAACGTTTTTTGTGAAAAAATAAAATGAAATGAGAATTTTGGTGGAAACACAAATAATTGAAAACCATTAATTCCTACTGAATTTATTGTAGATCTCAACTCACCTTTGAAAACCACTTTTGATACGAATGGCATAACATTAAACTAAACCAATTGTTATTTTTGTATTTATAAAGCTATTATAATGCTAAATCTGTAATAGGTAAGTGCAACTTATACAGTATTTCAGTATTTCTATTCACACAATAATTTGTTATTGTGACCTTAGTAAAAACTCTGGGCAAAAACATACTCTGTGTTATAGCATGTTTAAATGTGATGCTGTCTCTGTCAAACAATATTGTCAAAAAAGTGACAGCTTCACATTTAAACAGGTGTTTAGTTAAACAGTGTTTAAAAATCTTTTGTAATAACACGGACTATGTTTAAATTATTACTGGCTTATTCAAGTGTAGAGGAGTCTTAACAAAAATATGCTTACTCAGAATACACTATAAGCGTTCAGCCTTATTTCGGTGTTCAAGCGTTTTTATATCGAAGCATTTTCGCTGAAGTACCTAGATTTGTAAAGCTTATCAAGATAAATTATTTTCTTCTAGATTCGCATTTTGAATTTTTTACACAGTAATTCGTTATCTTTTACTTTTATATACCTACCTATATACTACCTATATATATACCTACGTATTTTAACCACTTTTAATTAAATAAAATGTAAGTATTTGGATTGGTTCTCGACTCCAATTTCTATACTATCTACTCTATATCCATGCAATTGCTAGCGAATTTTGATTTTGAAAAATGGTTCAATAATGACATTGAAGAGCTCGGTGGCATAGTGGTTTAGCGCCTGGCCCTGCGATTGGGGTGGTTAAGCAACTTTCACAAGGGTCGGTCCTGGGATGGGTGACCAAAATTTATTATCTTGAGCTCCTCTGTGCTTTGGATGGCACGTTAAGCCGTTTGTCCCAGCTGCCTTTGCAGTCGTTAACACCCACCAATCCGCATTGGGCCCGCGTGGTGGGTTACGTCCCATCCTCCTCATCCACCCATAAGAAATGCCTGTGCCCAGCAGTGGGGACATTAAACATGGCTGATGCTGAATGACACTGCTGTTACAGTTTTTACGACATCGAATCAACAAGAAAGGCAAGGAACAATAGTGCCTTCAAATGTTACTTTATGTAATTACCTTTGAATTTTTATATTCATATAACACACATTCAAATTATTTTTCTTGTTCACAGATAAATCTGGTGCAAATTGAAAAAGTAAAAAGAGGTAAGTTCCTACGCTTTATATTTTAAAAATCGTAATACCGTTGGTATTACGTTTTCTAATTAATTTGATGTTTTTCATTGCAAATTTCAAAACCACCATGACCAGCACGTAAAAAAATTGACTGTAAAAGTATCTAAATACTATACTTTTTGTATGTTACATTGTACCTATTCTACAATAATAAAATTCGTGAAACAATTAATATTTTTTATAAACTTCAATAATAATACGCCAGTAATTTCCATTCAAAATATTTCAAGCATATTGCTACAGAAATACTTAGACTAGTACTTCTGTAGCATTAAAAAAAAATTACATTTGAAGTCGTTTTTTTTGTTTTTTAATATATTTTTTTATTTTAAGTGAAATACCTTCTGTATTAGGTAGTGTAGGTATATTATTTAGGTAGAAAAATCGGCTCAGCCAAACGTGAGATAATCGCGGAGAAACATACATACATATACAAACTGAATTCCTCCTTTTTTTGAAGTCGGTTAAAAAGACTACACAAAGGTATCCCTTTCCCAACAAAAACAATCATCTAATTCGGTTCATAAATAACAAAGTCGTCAAGGTAGTTGATGTAAAGTCATAGTATTTTCAGAATTACTTGAATACTACTGAACCGATTTTAAAAAAAATGGGACCTCTCGCAAGAAAACTCAATGGAACAAAATAAGAATCATCAAAATCGGTCCATAAATGTCGAAGATACACGCGAACAACGATAAAAAAGTATACAATCGAATTGAGAACCTCCTCCTTTTGATGAAGTCGGTTAAAAAAGTTTAAATATTATCATAAACTCTTGTAATGAATAATGGATGCATATTCCATATATTGGGTTTTCTATGGCTCATTGGGCAGTGGACGTATGGACAGGAAAAAGTTTGTCTTTCAATAATGGCTTTGTTTTCAGCTATATCATGCGAAAACTGACTGTTTTAAATAACAATGTGGGTAGTTTCTCGGTTTAAATTGAATTATTTATTACCCTACCAACTACGTTTTAAAGTAAATTGACCGGAATTTTTTTCCCAATTTTGGTAGGTACTTTGTGTTTTTTTATAATTGACTAGCGACCGTCCGTGACTTCGTCTGCTGGGGATTCCCCTACCCGTGGAAATCTTTAAATTTCAGAGCTGTGTATGTGATGATGAATCTTCTGTTATTATTTTTATTTTACTGTTTTTATTAATCTGTTTTTTTCATATTCATATTTTTTTAAATTATAATGATACAGCGCAGTATGTTAAAATTAAACTCTCAAATAACAATGAAAGCAGGCCTTACAAAGCTATTTTATGGCACAAAACGTTGTACCTACCTACCTATATTGTATTACCTACTTAATTTATCTGAGAATCGAACAGTTCATTAGGCACTGTCTCCTGAATAATTCTCATAGATAAAGCAAAATCTCTTTTAAGGATGCTAACAAAGTTACAAACAATATTGAATTATTCTCCCTTTCCCATTCTAAGAGGTAGCAAGAAGGTTAACACTTTGATACAGTTTATATAATTCTTGTAAATTTATTCAGTTGTGGCAACCAAGAGATGAAGGACGCCAAAACCTGCGGATTCCCTATAAATCCTCTGACCAAAGGGATTTGTTACATAGTGTAGTAAGAGTCAGTAGTAGTGTCAGTAGTAGTGTCAGTCACACAGTTGAAGGGAAAACTAAAAAAGGGGTTCATCGACGATTAACAAAATTTGAGAAAATGGCAAATTAAAGTTGAATGGCTAATATTTTCACTAAGGCGATTTAACGAGAAAGTTTAATAGTTTGTTTACTTAGTTTGTTTTGAATATATTGTCATGGACCCTAGTATATTTTAAGTATGTCAATGCCATCGAATGCAAATGTTAGTTCGAATTGAACAATTAGCAAAAATAGAAGAAATGTCTAATTATATAATATATATAATATACAACGTGTTGATGAATTAACGCAAAATGACAAAACTGTTTCCTCGGACGAATTAAAGATTTTATTACTCACCACTTTATTTTTACTAAGAGGATTTAACGAGAAATGGCGCCTTTTAGTTTGTTTTGAATAATATATGTTATTTGAAAGACTCGGTTTTAAATTGATAAAAAATTACGATGACCCCTTCTTTTCGTGCACCCTTCAGTTTCTATATGTACTCGTACAGCGTTTATAAGCTTCATGCATTTTTTGTTTGTAATCATCATCTTTGCTTCACAACTTAATCATGCACAACATTTCACAGACTGATATGCTTTGCTTTGCTTATGTCTAATGTTGATCAATGGGTATTAATTACTGCAAATGCTGCCGGGACTAACGGATTGACGTACCTTCCGAAGCACGCATGAGCTCTAGATAATAAATTTTAGGTTACCGATCCTACGACCGATCCCTGCGAAAGTTGCTTAACTGTTACAATTGCAGAGCGAATACGCTAACCTATTGTGAAATCGAGCTCTTAGGGATGGTACCGAATATGTTAATAATGTTAATCTCGTAACTGTTAAAGATAAACTTAATATATCGTTTCTATTTTTTTTTATCCGAACCCGATTGCATAACCGTGAACTTTACCTACTTCTGTTTCTTAACTATGCCCCTGGCCAAAATAACGCCGAAATACACACAGAGATAAAGTTTCACTATAAGCGGCACATTATTTTAATGGCGGCCGTTTTGAGGGTAGATTGTGTTATTCCACGAGAGACATTGTTAAACAATGCTCCCGGGACATAACAAATTGATATGTTTTGTTATGATAACACGTTTGTTTTGTGTTACTGAAATGTTTAGATGGTCCAATATTATGTAATCAAGTACCTACATTTGATATTAATGAATGCATTACGTTATCACTGCTGCTACATAAGAATTTATTCTAAAACTGGTATATCATTTTTATTTTTATTTTAGGTGTTATTTTGAGTCATATAATACTATAGTGGGATTTGAACCAACACTGCATATACAGGTATAAAATAACTAGGTACACCCTAACTGCCAAAATACAAAAATAAGCTCAATTATGTTGACCAAAGCTCTAACAACCAAATCAAAAAAACGGTCCATAAAAGTGAAAACAATGCGCGAACACCGAAAAAAAATTACAATCGAACTGAGAACCTCCTCCTTTTTTTGAAGTCGGAAGTCTAAAAAACAGATACAATTAAATATCTCAGCTCAGCTTTACCTTTTTAGTCATGCATTCAACTTTTAGACTGAATAAAATATCTCTGCAATATTTTTCAAATAATAGTATCATCCCTTCCAGTTTTACTATATCCCTACCCCATCCAATCAAGTAGGGAATCCATCCCGACCAAAGTCATGGGTTTAACCCAAAATCTACAAGTGTTGTTGCAATTTTTAACCCCCGCAATACTAATGAAAGGAAAACGAATCTTTTAGAAAGAGTTGTAACAGCAAAATAGACATTAAAATATGTCAATTCTAGTATTTTTATGTCTTTATAAAAAACCTGACTTGTCAGAATCAGACAAGCGGAAAACGGAACGGATGTTATAAAAAGATTTCGCTGAGACTGAAGAAGGAAACAAAATACATACATTTTATTACAAAAACACCAACACTTCAGTTCAAGCTGGGCTTTTTAGCAATCAAAGCTCTAGAATTATTGTGTCAACAGCAAAACCAAATTCTTAAATACCTATCCAACTATTGTAAAATGGAATTAGGTTTTAATACAAATCGAATATAACACATAGTAGAAGAAAATGTACTATTAATTATCTTATATTATATTCTTACTAAAGTATAATTAATGGAATACTAGCTTCCGCTCGTGACTTCGTCCGCGCGGACATTCGAAAGTCCAGGCTATAAACTAACTTTATGCCAAATCTTATCCAAATCCGTTTACGTGATTGATTAACAAACATCTAAACATCTGCAAACCCAAACTTTCATATTTAAAATTAGTAGAAGTATGATATGATAGTAATAGAACTGAATCTACTGGAGCCCCCATCAATATGGGTGTGCCACAGGGATCAATATTGGGCCCATTGCTGTTTCTAATTTATATAAATGACCTTCCCAACTACGCGAGTAATTTATGTGAGACTGTACTATTTGCGGATGATACTTCTTTAGTTTTCAAAGTAAACAGAGGTAATAACTGTTCCGACGAAGTAAATAGTGCCCTCTCTAAAGTTTCACACTGGTTTAATAGTAATAATTTAGCACTTAACCCCAAAAAAACTAAATGTGTAAAATTTTCTTTACCTAATGTTGAGAAGACAAAATTAAATATTAAATTGAATGACGATAAAGTAGACTTTACTGAGAGTACAAAATTTCTAGGTATTACACTAGATTCTCGATTGCAATGGGATCCACATATTGAAGCCTTGTCAAGTAGACTTAGTTCAGCGGCATTCGCTGTTAAGAAAATAAGGCTTTTAACTGATATTGAAACGGCAAGGTTAGTATACTTTAGTTATTTTCATAGTGTAATGTCTTATGGACTGCTATTGTGGGGCTCAGCTGCCAGTTTTGAAAATATTTTTGTACTCCAAAAAAGAGCTGTTCGCGCCATATACAATCTACGGCGGAGAGATACCTTGAGAGAATTGTTCAAAGAAATAAATATTTTAACTTTGGCAGGCCAATATATTTATGAAAATTTAGTTTATGTAAGGAAACACTATGATTCATTTGATAAGAACAGCAACATTCACCAGTTTAATACAAGAAATAAAGATAAACTTGCCGTTCCAAGTTTTAGGCTTGCAAAAACGAGAGGTTCATTTATGGGGAAAGGCATAGCCTTTATTAATAAAGTTCCACAACAAGTGATTGATCTTCCTTTGCATGAATTTAAAAACCATGTTAAAAAAACGCTCATGGGTAAAGGTTATTATAAAGTTGACGATTATCTTAAAGATCAAAATGCGTGGAAATGATGTAACACATAACTTGCTAATATAAGAACTTTGTTGAAGTAATATAATAAGTCTATGTTGTTGCCAATAATCCTGTCACCCTGTTGTAATTATCTGGTAACGATATATTCAAGTTTGTAAATATCGTTACTTATGGCTGTTACAGCTGATAAGTTTCTTGCGCCCGTTCTTCTTGTCAGCTAAAAAAGTCTGGAACGGGTGGTAGAAAAATATAGACGATTCAAAAGTACTTAATAATTAAGTTTATTTGAATAAAGCTTATTTCACTTTCACTTTCACTTTCATTAAAGTTAGTTATATGAACCAAATTCCGAATGCCAGTTCTAGTATTGTTGTGTCTATAGCAATCTAGCTCTATCTGGATATTCTAGATGGTACGCGCGGGCTTAACCGCACTCGCCTCTCTGAATCAGGATTCCTTATTTCTTTTTGTCTTTTGGTGTTCGAGTACTATTTTGTTTGGGGTTTGTTTTTATTTGGCAGACCTAAGATTTTTTTTGTCCAAATTGGCCAATACCTTATCCCAGGACTGTTGTGATTTGTTGTTCAAATAAATTCATTTCAAAGAAAGAGTAAAATAATTATTTGATCAAGGTAATAATGATCAATTGTTTAACATAATATTAGTACAGTTTTCGGTGTAGTTTAAGCGCCACCGCTCACGGGCGCTTAATCGCCGAGCGATTTTTTGTAGCCCAGAATAGAACATTATGGAGTTCAATACGTAAACGCCCACGAGCTACAAAAAGTAGCTCACACATAGCTCGGCGACTAATCGCCCACGAAATGACACTGACAAGAGTGACAAGCGGCTTTAACCCTAAAAGACACCACAATTTTTTTCGCTGGCTGACATAATTATTTTTGTAATGGTAGAGTTTGCAATAAAAAGTAAGAGAATTATTATTACATGATATGCTTACCAATTTCTATAATTCTTGAATTTGCGCATATAAAGTAAATGCAGAATTTTTGTTCTTCACACTATTTTGACGATAAAAGGATCTGTACCCTTAGCACGAACAGCTATCAAAAAAATAATCATTCGATAGATAAATTTTGTATTGGAAATTTGTACAACGCCATCTATCGCCGATAAGCGAAATGAAATTTTCCATAGAGAATTGTCTATCGAGTAATTTTACGTGCGTTTTTTTTCTCGATAGCTGTTCGTGCTAAGGGTACTGAAGACATTTTAATCGTATACATTGTTTGCTTCATTTGTGAAAAGTATATAATTACTGACATAAATAAATCATAAACTTTATTTTATAGAGCTTAGCAATAATAAAAGTGATTGTTCTATAATATTATTACCGGGTGCCTTTTAGGGTTAACCTACGTCAGCGACTAAAAAGCGCCGTGATTGTCGCCGCGATTATCGCCGCGTTTATCGCAGCGATATCGCCGCGATTAACGCCGCGCTTATCGCAGCTACAAAATAGCGCCCGTCAGCGGTAAGCATAAGGCTCCATAATAATATAGGTAAATTATAAACTTATGATAATCCCAGAACAATAATTGCCTATAACCGACCTTAGGTTCGTAGTGTGTTCCTACCTTTTTTGGAATAGGATTAAAAAATTATATAAATTGGTAAGCATATCATGTAATAATAATTCTCTTACTTTTTATTGCAAACTCTACCATTACAAAAATAATTATGTCAGCCAGCGAAAAAAATTGTGGTGTCTTTTAGGGTTAAAGCCGCTTGTCACTCTTGTCAGTGTCATTTCGTGGGCGATTAGTCGCCGAGCTATGTGTGAGCTACTTTTTGTAGCTCGTGGGCGTTTACGTATTGAACTCCATATGTTCTATTCTGGGCTACAAAAAATCGCTCGGCGATTAAGCGCCCGTGAGCGGTGGCGGTAAGAGTAGGTACGTTACAGTGAGCATTTGGTGCATAGGGCGAATAATAATGTGACGAGCATTAGAAGTTGTTTCATCATGGATGTTATTATTCATTACGTATCTTCGTTTTATAATTATCCGCTGTTAAGTTTTTAGGTATTTAATTTAGTATTAAAAATTTGGTTGGAATGGTCCGGAATTATTTTGGTTATTATTAAGAACTATTACAGTGACCGCTTGTCCATCAGCCATTTTTTTTAATTGTCCCACTGCTGGGGCACAGGCCTTCCTTATGGGTCGATAAGGAGGACGGACCATACCACGCGGGCCCAACGTGGATTGGTGACCGCTTACTATAGTATATTCTAAAATTTTTAAGATAAACCAATCGCCAGTATAAAATTTCCAATTCAGTTGCAATCCTTATATCCTACCAAGATTTTCGACCTCTTGTGAGTTGAAACATTACCTTCTATATAACGCGAAATCGGAATTCATCTTGAACATAACTTAAATTTATTTGCAGAAAGGGCAATTCAAACGATAAACCACCAATCCCTGGGGTCAAACGATAAATTTGGGTTGAATGAAGCGCGTAATTATTCGAACCAGATTCGTAAATCATGCTGAGGCTACCAATACTAAGGGTCGCTATCCATCATAAGCTGAGGCTTTAGAGCAAAGGGTCTAACTGCCCTGACAGGGCTGTATCAGAGTTGAAGACAATGTGAATAAGCGTCTATTAAAATTTTATCTACTGCTCTAGATTTGGGCATTGTGGCTGTACCCTCTGCAAGATGTGATGCTTCCATAAATTAGAGAAATGGACCTTTGTTGTTATTTAATTCTTCATAAAGGTTCTCTGGAATGAATTTAGATGAAATGGAATGAAAACGTTTTCATTTTCAATTTGTCGTTATGAGACTACGCTATACTCAAATACCTAGTAAATATTGAATGTCTTTGAAATGAGAGATTACGATTTTCTTAATGAGATTCATTTCTTTTATTTTGCAATGCATTGTTATCTTAGTAAATACGGGTTTTATGCAACGAACTCATTTTAATTATGGTAGGATTTCTCTGTAAACCACAATTTTTATGCTTTATCATATTAAGAAGCACTAACTAAGATGCGACTGTCGTGTGCGAGTGTACTGAACAGAAATAAATCAAACTCGGTATGAATCCAGTCGAGTTCAAATCTTAGATTAATAATCTAAGGTCCAAATATAAAGGTAGAGGTTGGGTCGTTTTGGATTCAGTGATCTTTACACACTCGTATATTATTTACGACTATTAGCTGTTAGTGTCCTTTCATTTTCATTTCTATATAATCAGTCAACAATAAAATTGGATTTAACGACATTTCACTGTATTGTCTCCAACCAATACTAATGTCGATTATAACCTATGATCCTTTTATAATGAGGTTTTGCAATAGCGCCGTCATCTAGTATTACTAATCATCAACTTTGATTATAAATCAATTATCGCATTTATAAGTAGTATGCGAAAAAAATATATATTTGTTTGCCTTGTTGTTACCAAAGGATGAATATTTGATTAATATGTACCTAAGTTTTGCGGTAAGAATAATGAGACTACCTATTTTTAGTTTAAGATTGGTAAATTAGTATTAGAATTTCGGGTCACCAAAACAAGTAAAATCGTATAAAATCCCAATATTTAATAATGTCTCGTGTACAAATCAACCATGTAAACTGTGTCTGTGAAAGCAATTTATCCAATTCTTAGATTTCATTTCCTGTGCCAAAGATAAAAGTTGAAATCCCTATTCATCCACCGTACGCCTACATTGACTCCTGACTGACACTTTTTATTACTTGGATATATCTGATATTGGCCAACGTTGAAAATAATCGATAATTCATTGTGTTTTTGTGTAGCATCATACCACTAGCTACAATACCACTTCTGGGTATAACCCTCTCAGGATATTCACGATATTTGGTTTTGCGTTACCCACATCCAGTTAGTCAGTTAGGTGTCCTTCACGTGACTTCAATAGATAGTGACACTGACAACAATATTTAGATTTCTTTTTCTTTCATCGTATGAGGAATAGTGGCCATCTCTGGTGTTAGAGTTTATCAAGCCGCCTGTAAGGCCTCTAACTTGGCTTAACGACTGTTGTCAGATGACAACGGCCGGGACCGACGGTTTAACGTTCCCTCCGAAGCACGGAAGCGCTCAGTTGTAATGCCACTTAACGGTCACCCATCCGACACCTGGCCGGATCGGGCGTTGCTTAACGAACGTGATCGAGTACTATCAGTCTGTCAAGTTCCGCCATGAGCGCTTCGTACATACATAAACCATAGATAACGTGTTACAAAAAACTCTTAATGCCGAATATGGTAGATAGGGACCATCAAACTGAACCTTTACTATGGGACCAACTCTGAAATAATTAAAAAAAATCTGCTGTTTCATACATTTTGATATTTTCGTTATTAATTTTTGCATGAAATAGCTGATTTTTTGTCGCGATTTCAGAGTTGGTTCAATAGTAAAAGTTGTTCAGTTTGATGGTCCCTATCTGCCATATTCGGCTTTATAAGGCTATTTCCATATTGGCTCCGCCTATACGAAATTACATTCCGACAGTCTCAAATTCTGAAGGTTAGTTAGAGTGAATGCGTGAATAAGCATATATAAGCATCTCGCTCCCGAGTCATAGCTGAAAACCTTGTTAATATCATCATTACCCCTTTCTTAGTAGTATCTACATTACATAGTTAATAATTTGATTAATTAAATTGCTAACTACGTAACTTATTATACCGCAAATTCTCACGGAAATATATTTGGTTACTTCACAAACCATCTCGTTATGGGCTATTTGCATGGGTCGATTTTAGTCACCTGTGACGGTCGACTTTAGTCACTTAGCAAGTCGCTTCCAAAATTGAATCGCAGGTGATGGCTCGCTTTCCTCTATGTAGTTGGTGGTGTAACCTAGGTAACAATATGTAATTACGTAGTTCCAGTTTTGGCCACCGGATCAGATAATTTTGTTCAGTCACCTCCGGCCCAGGCCGAATTGCCATTTACACGGTAGATTTTCGCTGTGCAGCGAAAGTTGTGCGGCTTTAGTCACCAATGTAAATACCACATAAGGCAGGTAAGGATTGCGTAATATCTGACAGTTTTTCTCCGAATCGAGTATATTGAAGGAACTATTCGGTTATATGAGACATGTTACATTATACGACACCTACGGTGTCAATCCCAGTTTGCCTCGTATTTGTGGTGGCTTTTTCCTTCTATCGCTATTCCATTTAAAAGACAATGTGTATCTGTCTGTTTGTTAGGTGTTATCAATTGAATTTAGGGTAACCCCTAAATTCAAGGCGTTTTAAGCTAGCTTTTTATTAACCCCAAATTTAGGGGTTAATAAAAAGCTAGCTTGCAGCCTTAAAGATTTGAGGCATTGGTTCTTAAGGTACCCGTAGGTAATCTCAAAGTGAAGATTTTAAGTAGGTAGAAGATTTTTTGTTCTTTGATGATTGTTCTAATAATTTTATATCATCACTTTTTAGGTTATTTTATAACATTATTTTTTATTTGAGGTGCTCAATGGCGCAGTGGTTTAGCGTCTGTCCCAAAGATTGCGGCGGTTAAGCAAATTTCGCAAGAGTCGGTCATGGGATTGGTGACCAAAGTTTTATTATCTCGAGCTCCTCCGTGCTTTGGAAGGCACGTTAACTCATTGGTCCCGGGTGAATTTGCAGTCATTTACACCCACCAATCCTCATTGCGCCCGTGTCATGGTCCATCCTCCTTATTCACCCATAAGGAAGGCCTGTGCTCCAGCAGTAGGGACAATAAAAATGGCTGATAGTCAACATAACTCTGATCGTAAGTTGAAATTCAAAAGCTTCATCAACGAAACCTTGTCCTATAAAGTATTGTGAACCCTTAAAATCTCCGGAAGTAGGTACTGAGCTAAGTTTAACTATAAACAATTCGCAACTCGATGCCCGAAGCGAAATCCTATTATGCAAATATGTCAAAGCTTCTTGTATCGATCGGTCCAGATATTGGCTTTTGATTCGCAAACAAATGCCGCCTTCTGTTCAAGGGATGAGCCAATTCTTTCTGATATTACATGGCAGTTGTTTTGCTGGTGTAGATACTTTTTATTTATTTTGGTAATATACCAATGAAAACATACGGCGGCGGCGGTAGCAAGTCAAACATAAAAAAGTAAAAAATAATTACCTCTACAATAAAACTTTGATGATATTATTTTAAAATATTAAAATAGTATAATAAAGGCCATTGCAATAAATATACACCGTTAATTTTTAAGTATATCTAAAAATGATATGGGGATTTCAGACCACGTGAATGAACAACTTTTACTATGGGGCCAACCGCGGAATCTCGAAAAAAATATCAGCTGTTCCTTAGAAAAGTACAATATCGACTTGACCATAGTGTATGGAACAGCAGATTTTTTTTATTTATTTATTTTTAGATATACTTAAAAATTAACGATGTATTAACCAAATTCATGTGACAAGAACTGAAACTATTCGAAACATTATCTATTATTGAGAAAAGGATATCATTTATTCAAAGGATAACTTTAACCAAAAACCACAAGTGTCGGAATTAGAAAACAGTAGGCACTTGTGTGACACGACAAATATTTGAAGATGGGGACTCAAGGTTTGCCCTTATATTCGTCCGCTCAACTTTCCGGCGAGATGAATCCTAAACTAACAAGTGACGGTTTCTCGTCAAACCCAGTGTGTTGCGGTTGGGCTGTAATATGAGGGCTACGTCTCTCCGCAAACGGAGAAACTTCAGTTGACGCAACTGTCAACTTTTTAAAAGTTTTTGTTGAAGGACTTGAACATAATTAAAAAGGATTCAGGCCCTCGGAATGTAGTATTGTGAAGTAAGCACGTTTCAGAAGCTTGTTATATGAAACGCGATACTTCTTCTTCTTCAGTAACTTAGTAACTCAGTAACTGTGTTCGATTTCTGAAACTTGCTAACTAGAGAATCTAAATGTTTGCGCTTTATCATCATCAAGTTGTTGTGAGTTTCATGTTGCCGCAACTCAGCGATTAAAGTCTCTTCGTCTGTAGATCGCCTTAGGGTGACGGGCTAGAATAGTTGGGCAAGTTACTTTGGGAACAATGGATTTGTGGCGATGGCGGTAGTTTTAAGCACCCTAATTTGGGGGTATGAAGCAGTATAGTGTGTGATGCTTAACGAAAGTACTTGTTTTAAGTAAAACATTAAATTCATTTTATATCCACCTTTGTAAAATACCTCTGAAGTACTTTCTCAGCCAACGCGGTCAATTTGAGATTAAGTTTTTTTAATGTTAAATAGGCAAGCGCTTGATCGCTATTACGCCTGATGGCAAGCGATGATGTGAAACGATGAAACACGCTTGCCTAGAAGATACCTTGCGACTTAAAGGCCCCCAGATTATATACCTATCGGGACATACAGACTCAGGCAAAGTGTTCCACCAGGCCTCCTTCACTCGCTCAAGGTCGCGCGATAAGCACTACCGCTAGCTGTTTCGCCGGCAGGACAAGTAAGCAGAGGGCCGCCAAACGCCCGCCTGTGTAGTCGCGCGGCATTACTGCCTGCGTAGATATTGCCTCTGTAACAATGTTGAATCGACATTACTGTGCCGTGTACGGATGTCAAAATCAAAAACCTAATAAACAATTGTCGTTTCTCACATTATGATATATACATACAACCCTAACGTTACGTCGTCAGAAAAGGTAAGAGCAGATAGAAAGAGAGGCAACTACTAGGTGAACTGCGCGACCTGAATTGCACTTTATTGTGTCGGAGCAAAAGTAGCTATTTATTTAAATGACTTTGCCGAGTGCTGCTTCTGTACTTGTACTATAATTAGTTATTCTGTGGTTCCACTCTCTAGCGGTACGGATGATAAAATTTGAAGCAATACGCTTAGTGCTAGTTTTTGAAATATACACCAAAAAACAGTGGCGCTGATTTGTACGTTTGATGTCCGATGAAAGAAAATTATGACACGATATTTAGTTAGGAAAGGAAGGTAGTGGACTCCCACAGTGACAAAACTTTACAGTATGATAAAGTATTATAAATAAAACATATTTTTTAATTATCCAAAGCGTTTTTTTTTGTTTTGGATATTTGTATACAATCTGTTTGGAAAGCGATGTCGGAGGCAAATAAATGATCAATTTTATCGACAAAACCCCCACATGTTGGGGTCTATCTCCTCTCCTGTTGGAATGACCGCCATTTTAAATTTGACACTTTATTTTAGATGGCCCTACCGAAAAGTATTAATTTCGCCGGATTTAAAAGTTCTACTGTTGTTATAAAAAAAATTTTAGAAAACATATTACCTATCAAATAAAAAAATATGTTATGTAAACTTTCAACTTTCATATTACGTCATAAATAATTATTAAAGTAAATTTTAATCCGAAATTAGTGTGCTTTTTTAGTTTTTCGAGTCTTTCAACAGGAGAGGAGATATAGACCCCAACATGTGGAGGGTTTTGTCGATAAAATTGAACATATTATCTGCCTTTAATAGCTCCGACATCGCTAACCAAACATATTGTATAGGTTTTGGTTAAACTATATTACATCCCTGCAAAGTTTCATCGACTTTAGATTTGGTTTGGGGTCTCCATACAAAAGATCGCTTCATTTCCTACACTAATTTGAGTGGTCACCGGTCCGATAGCGTTTCAAAAGAGCCTTATTTTTATAGGAGTGTGTTTATAGTTAAGGCGCTGTAGGTAGTGAAACTAGCGCCGCCACTACATTTATTTTTATTACTCGTAAAACAAGTCAATATTTAAAAAAGCTCGTGTAATAATTTCTTAATTGGATGGAATTATGGATTTTAAAACTTACAGAATGAATGATAACTTTTGAAGAGTAATTAAAAAAAATATTAGAGAAAATTCAAGAGATTATTACATGAGCATTTTTTAAATATTGACTTGGTTTACGAGTAACAAAAATAAATGTAGTGGCGGCGCTAGTTTCACTACCACCGCGCCTTAACTGGAAAAGTGTACATCGGTTTATTTATAAAATAACATTGCCATGAAAAAGTTTACAGGACAAAGCGTTGAGAAAATAAAAATGAACACATTTTCAGTTCCGTTTATGTGTCAACTGAGATTTTTTACCACTCTTTTGTAGTTTAAAACCGGTCTCATTCGGCTCGCAGAGAAAATAAAAATGTCAACCGCATACGCTTTTCCGATATAAAGAGACTGATGATAATTTTTGAGGCCATTTTCATTTAAACACAACCTGTGTTTTCTATTAGCTTGTTTTTACTTACTAAAGAAATTATTGTTTTAATGAACAAACTACTAACTGTCGCCGTTACATTTAGTAAATGTTATTTTTTCTTGAAAATAAAAAAATCCAGATAACTACAAAAGAAACAAAATAAGATTCTATCGAACTGAGAACCTCCTCCTTTTTTAAATTCGGTTACTAATTATATCATACCTAATTATTATTATTTTCGCGATATGAATATAACTGACGACCACCGTGGTCGAATAGATCTCTCATTCAATTCCTGGTCGAATGAATTTAGAAAATGATCTTTAATTGTCCCATGTCTGGGTGTTTTTGGTACTGTGAGTCCCTGGCTGGCATCGCATGCAAACTATTTGCATTAACTTTGTGTTAAAAATAATACAGACGAAAAATGATTTGAAATATCGAATATTCGACGCCCGCTTGTTACTTGTTTTATGCGCCATTCTAGAATCTAGGAGTAAATTTTGTTCTGTGCTAGAATCCGACCCGGTGCTAGTAACATCTATTATGTATTCGAAATCCTATCGTACTAATATTATAAATGTGAAAGTTTGTTGGTTTGGATGTTTAGATGTTTGTTCCTCAACCACGCAAAAACTACTGAACGGATTTGGATGAAATTTGGCACACAGATAGTAGATAGCCTAGATTAAAACATAGGATACTTTTTATCCCGATATTCCTACGGGAACGGGAATCACGCGGGTGAAACCGCGGGCGGCCGCTAGTAAATTAATATAAGTTGAATGGTTGTTTTATCTCATTTAAAGCCTTCAGCAGCATAGTACCTACCATCTTTTGTCTTAACGCATCAACGCTTGTAAATCGGAGCAATGCAAAATGATGTAATGTTATGACAAACATTTATATTTATAATGTCAATGAATAGCGTTCTGTAAGATCCAAAATAAAATAAAATATAGATAAATAGTCATCAATTACTCCAGCTTTAATTTGACGAAGGTGAATCAGGAAAGTGTCGATTCTCATGTAACAATTATTAGCCTCTGATGTAGGTCCTTGTCGTATCGAATTAGACTGATCAAATCCATAAATAGTACCTACCTATACTTCCGGACTATTATAGTCAGTAATTTTCTCGTGAAATTTTGTGAGCTGGGGGCCTATTACAAAAATAACGTAACGCAGTCACTTGGCCACGATAATCGTGCGCAGTTCGTCAGCTGTTGTAGATATAACAAACATTTTGAATTTGGCTATCGTTGCCCATAGACTATTAAACGAATGATGTCGGATACTCTAGAGAAAAACTGCCAAACTTACGCAATCACTTCGCGATATCGCATATGCTTTGTAATAGGAAACAATCAAAAATCAACGCAGCTGCGTACCTATATCGCATTAAACTTTTCGTAATGGACCCCCAGGTTCGATAATTATATATATATAAATTTTTATGTACATTAATTTTTTCGAAATTTTTCGGAAAAAATATTTAACTATTTAAAAAATGTCACAAACGTGAGGTCTATAGTTCACAGAGCCTAGTGTAGATATAGATAAAAGCTATTCCCACAACCCAATTCATCTTACCAAAGATTTCCTCCTGATCCACCTTCATTTAAGCCTAATAAGATTTTGATAGTCGGCCCAATATCCTATACCCCGATTTTACTATTACTCAAACCATCTAAATTACTGCAATTACAAGCAAGCTGTTGTAGGAAACCCTTCCTGGAATTTCTTCCAATATCGTAGGAAATTTCCCTGGGATTTCCCAGCCTTACCGATGATTAATGTTCGTTGAAGAACTGAGATTACGCAATATAAGGAAGCGTTTTTAAATTGGACGTTTTCTTTTGTGTAAAGGGTTGGGTCTGTTTGATCCTTGCGTCTTTCTTTTATTTTGAAAGTTTATCGAAGAGTCATTTTCGTTTTGGATTGTTTTGGTGTCTGGTCTTAGAGCATTAAAAAAATAGTGACACGTTCAGCAGTTAGGATAATTTTAAATGAACGATCGAACGATGGTATTTCAAGTAGACTTACAAAATGCTCTTAATAAAGACAGCTATTTCTCCACTGTGACATTTCATTCAAAGCTCAAGTCAGTCGAGTGTAAAAATGATGTGGTTTTAATGCCTCGACTAATTAAAGTGAAACGCCACTTAAAACGTTATTTACTTGAAGTCTTCAGACAAAGGGTGTTATTAACAGCAAGCTGTTTTAACTCTGAATGTTAAAATATTGTCAGTACATTATGTTCCCTTCTTGGAATTTCCTATTAGCTAGAATCGGAAAAGTGACAACTCTAGACGCAGATTGGAGCTCGGTGGCGCAGTGGTTTAGCGCCTGGCCCAGCGATTGTGGAGGTTAAGCAATGTTCGCAAGGGTCGGTCATGGGATGGGTAACCAAAAATTTATTATCTCGAGCTCCTCCGTGAAGGCACGTTAAGCCATTGGTCCCCATTTGCAGTCGTTAACACCCACCAATCCGTATTGGGCCCGCGTGGTGGGTTATGGCCCATCCTCCTTACCACCCATAAGGAAGGCCTGTGCCCCAGCAGTGGGGACATCAAAAATGGCTGATGGACAGGCAACCACTTACCGATATGACGCCTGATGGTAAGCGATGATGCGATCTACGATGAAATGCGCTTGCCTAGAAGATCCTGAAGAAGTTTTAGAAAGCAACCAACATTTTTGTTCAGTCGAGTGTTGATTTCAGTTTCATGATTTTACGGGGTTGTATGGGCATATTCATGATTATACTTACAGGTTTACTTACAAAACTCTCTGTAAGTATGTGAATATTTGGTTTATACGAAGAGTAAAACCAAAAATTTACTAAAACCCATTTGGAAGCACAACACAAGCTTTTTGTATCCATCTGAAAAAACAATCAAGACTAAACCCTCACTTTGATTTGAACTTATTCTACGTTTTTAGCTTTTACTATGCAACTGTAAGGGAAGGGAAATTTTATTAGCAATTAAATTAATTTGAACTCCACAGTTCCATTGAGTTATTGTCAGAAAACAGATAATTTAAGCTTGTAAGGGAATTCCAGATATTTTTATTTTATTTTTATTTTTATTTTATTACTTTGGGAAACATACAGCTTTAAATAATACATAGTGTTAAGGAGAGGAAAATGAGAAGGCTCAAAGTAAGGAAAATAATTAATTATAATAAATAAAGGTAAACACGAACCAAATAGCAGCGAAGACCAATCGTAGAAGCATGACAGCATCAAAAGCAATAATGACAGAGGAAAAGAGAAAAACAGAAACAACTAAAAAGTATTTACACGCCCGGCCCGATGGCCAGTTCGTAACATCTCTCCCTCTCTCTCAACAGTGAAAAAGTTAAAGTAAGGGGAGGAGGAGAGAGTAAGAAGAGACCATCAGACCGGAAGCCGCACCAGCTTCTTGCAGGGCCGTCGAAGTAAACCTGCCGTGGTGGAGACCTCGGCAACGCGAATAATTGCATCGGCCCCAGGAAATACGCGGGTAATACGACCACGCGGCCAAGAACCGCGCGGAAGAGGTGGGCCAACTTGATATTCGCGTTCGTAGCACAATTTTCTACCTCTGGACCATACAGCTGACGGAGAAACTTGGCGGCTCCCACAAAGGCAGTCCCGTTGTCCGACCAGATTTGGCTGAGGCTTCCGTGGCGCGCTGTGAATCGTCGCAATGCCATCAAAGCAGCGTCCGTTGACAAGTCGTGGACCACCTCCAGATGTACCACACGCGTCGTTAGGCAGGTAAATAAGGCAACGTATCTCTTTTCGTGTCTTCTTCCGACGGTTACCAAAACAGGACCGAAATAATCCAACCCGACGAATGTGAAGGGGCGACAGTGATGGGCCAGACGAGCTTCAGGGAGGTTTCCTAAAGGAGGGTTCAGTGACTGAGTTCGACGGATTTTGCACAGTTTGCAGTCATGTGCAACGCACCTCACTGCGCTTCTTAGACTCAAGATCCAAAATTGCTGCCTGATCTCATTAACGACGGTCTCGTTATTGGCGTGGGCAAGTCGTCTATGGTAGTGGTCGATTAAAAGCTTCGTTGCTGGATGGCTGGCGTCCAGGAGGATAGGATGGTTGGACACAGTAATTTCTGCCGCTGCTGCGATACGCCCTGACAGAATTATTAGGCCATCGTGGCTGAGGTGGATGTCGAGCTTGGCTAGCTTACTGTGTCGGGACAACGGTTCTGCCAGTCGCAGTGCTGCCAATTCTTCCGGGAATGACTCCTCTTGAGATCGAAGTAGAACGTGGGTTTGGGCAACACGCAAATTTTCGGCATTTAAAGGGAGAAGCTGGGCGGCGGAATCTGAATGAGAGCTTCGCGCAGGAGTGTGGGAGGTAGAAGCGCTTACACTAGCTGTACCTCTCAAACGCCTGAAGAAATTAGCGCTTTGGTGCGCACGCGCAGTTGCACGAATAAGACGTAGCCATTGACTAAAGCGGGACGGATCCGCAGAAACGGGTCTGATAATGGGAATGGTAGAAGTGGAACTATTTACATCAATGAGGTATGAACGTAAGTTTATTTTGGCACTTGGTTTCAGCTCGGTAGTATTAAGATTTAAAGGGCCATGAACCTCATTAGGCCAGTCGCTAAAGGGAGATTTTAGAAACTCAGGACCTTCAATCCAGCGACTATTGGCGAGAACAGCTCCTGGGTCGCCTCTGGTGGCGTCATCGGCCACATTTAAAACCGTAGGAACCCAGCGCCATTCACTTAGACTTGAGAGTTCTAAAATATCCGCTAGTCGGTGTGCGACAAAAGGAAGATACGACCGCGCATCACTACGAAGCCAACCCAGCACGTTCTTGGAATCAGTCCAGAAGTAATGACGTGCTGGTTTGAATTTATGAGCTTCACAAATAGACGAAGCTAACCGAGCTGCAACCGTAGCTGCCTGCAGCTCAAGGCGAGATATGGTTACTGGGGTCAACGGCGCTACTCTTGCTTTGCTACAAATGAAAGAAAGCTGAACGTGATCATGGGAGTAAATGAGGCGCCAGTAAGCTACCGCGACGTAAGCGTGCTCGCTGGCATCACAGAACACGTGCAACTCCCGTTCCATTGGCTGAGCTCCCCTTGAATGCCATCGAGGTAATTTGAGTTCGACAGCAGATGTCATGTCGGAAAGCCAAGATTTCCATTGAGAAAGCAAGTCAGCGGGGAGTGGCTGATCCCAATCAATTTTCCTACGCCATGAAACTTGAAAAATAATGCGGCCTCTAATGGCTATGGGTGCAAGGATGCCCAATGGGTCAAAAACGCGCATCAAGCTAGAGAGTGCATGACGTTTTGTGATTTTGCTTGGCAAAACGAGCGCAGTTTTAAGAGCTTCTGAATTAAAACCCAACTGATCAGAAGAAGGATCTCAAATGAGGCCCAAAGTGCGCACGCTTTGCTGTATGTTACCTAGATCTATATGACATGAACTATCTAACCTAAGTTCAGGGGGTACAAGAGCGAGTGCATTAGGTTCGTTGGAAACCCAGCCACGGACTTCATAATGCGCTCGCTTTTGCACTTCCACAATGTCCCCAGCTAAGCGAGCCGCTCGGTCAATACTATCGACGCTTCCGATGTAGTCGTCCATATAAGTATCGTGGACAATAGCGTGAGCGGCTTCTGGAAACGCTGCTTGATTTTCGTTGGCATTTTTATTTTTAATGTGAAGTGCCGTAAATGGACTTGAAGCAGCCCCGAATATCATCGATGACATTCTATATATCGAAATAGGTAAATCGGGAGAGTCACGCCACAAGAAGCGCTGCGCGTCTCTGTCCTGGGACCTAATCTTAATCTGGGGAAACATTTCCCTTATGTCAGCTACCATACCGATTTTGTCTTCTCGGAACCGATAAATTATGTCAATAAGTGAAGAAAGTAAATCCGGTCCAGTCAACAATAAAGAATTAAGACTAGTTCCCTGCACAACGGCGGCGGCATCATGGACAACACGCAACTTTCCCGGTTTATTTGGATTGACAACACCGAAATGAGGTAGATACCAAACCCTAGGGGAATCAGAGGCAAGGGCACAAGGTTCGGCGTAACCTTTGTTGATCATAGCATGAACGTTCAGTCTGTACTGGTCAGCGTAAGGGACATCCCGCTTGAAACGTTTCTCCAAACTGTTGAATCTAGATAGAGCCAACGGATAACTGTTAGGGATGTCAGCATCATCGGAACGCCATAGCAAGCCAACCTCAAACTGTCCACTTGGAAGACGTCGAGCCGTGTGCTCCAAAATGTTGACGGCGCGTTCATCCGCGGCTGACTGTACTTGACGCTTGATGATACCAACAGCCTCCAACTTGTAGTTTTCTCTAATAAGATTTTCCAGTTCAGAAAAATCATCGGAAGTCACATCGGAAGTCACGCTATGATTCACAAAGGCAACTGGTTTTGTTCTGCTACTACTAAAGCCGAAAACGACCCAACCCAGGGGAGTAAGGCAGGCCGCAGGCTGCGTTTTGGAACCTTGTCTCACTTCACTTGGTATTAGTAACTGCCAGTTGTCGATTCCGATTATCAATTTTGGCTCAGCATTTTCGTAAGTATAGTTTGGGATTGATAGATGTCGAATGTCATTCGGAGTTATGGATTGGCAAGCGATGCCTAAGTTGGAAATCGCACGAGCTGTTTTCACTTCGTGAGATGTTGATACATCTCTCCCTTTAATAAAAAAGTCAACATATTCGATATCAGCAAATTTAGATAGTCCTCCCATACAATCGACCCTGATTCTGGTTCTGGGGCCACCCACGCCGATCTGATGCGCTACGTCCATATCAATAAAGGTGCTAGACGAGCCGTCATCAAGAAGGGCGTAAGTGTCCACAGAACCGCTCGGACCACTCACCGTAACTGCAATAACCTTTAAAAGAGCTTTAAGAGGCCCCTCTGAAAGCGAGTGAGCCACCGTGTCACATATCTCGGTGGTTTGTATAGAAGACGCTTCGGGTTCAACATTTACAAGGTTAACTTCAGTAGTCGTGTCGTATCTATGTAACAGCTTATGATGTCTAAATTTGCAACCTGCTTCTTGGCATAAAGTTTTAGGATTACACGAACTATAACGATGTGAACCTTTTTTCAAACACCTAGAGCAAACTTTTTGCTCACGGACCCAATTTAGCTTAGCCATAATGTCAAGATGAATAAACTTGTCACAATTGTCAATAATGTGACATTGATGGCAATATAAACAAGATAATGGTTTATTTTGAGATAATTGTAAATGTTTTTTATTTTCAGAATTTTGTTTATAAGGAGTTGTGCGTGGGGTAGTGTCAACGACACTAGTTCGGAATGTTTTTGAATTATGAGGCCGATCTGTTAAATAGGCCTCCGTGATTGCCCCGAAACGCAACTCCATAGTTACTTCCTCAGATAAAAAGTCACCCAGTAGCTCCAGTTTCGTACCCAAACCCAAGTGAAAATGGGACTTAGCATAGTCTTTCCACCGTGCACGCATTGCAGGGGTTAATTTGAGTAAAAGTGAATTGAAAAGCTCTGGAGACTCCAAGTATGAAGTATTATTTAAAAATTTCATAACCGAAATGCAACTGCGTACACGGCCGGCAAAGAAATGCAGATCCTTACCTTCTACATTGACTTTAGGTAGCGACCGCACCGCAGCTACTTCATGGAGGACAATAAGCTCAGGCCTACCAAAGTGTAGCTCTAAAACGTCTATTACTTCCTTTGGATTCTGCGCTGTAGATAAAAGGGCACCAACCGCTTCGCGGGCCGGGCCAAAGAGTGCAGAATTAAGACGAGATAAGTTAGCTAAGGGAGAATAAGATAGTTTAGAACTGTCGTATGCTCTTTTAAAAGCAAGCCAATCGTATATTTTACCGTCAAAGCACGGTAAACGCTTTTCAGCACCGTCCTTGGACAGGTTTTGTATTGTTTGGGCTAGTAAAAGAATATCCGACGGGTTAGTATTGTTGTTACAATAGTTACTTGCACCTGTGCACGCTGGCGGTAGCGTCAGACTGGGGGGCGCATGGATAAGCACCACACGGTCGTGTAGGACGCTGGGGCCGCCAGCGGGCGGGGGGATGCAGGGGTTAGGCGGCGCGGCGACTGCGGAGGCGGGATAATCACGACACACGCTGTAAGGTGCGTCTGCGACGACGGCTCCGACAGGATGAGGGCAGGGATGAGGCGCGGCGACTGTAGAGGCGGGATAATCGCGACACACACTGTAAGGTGTGTCTTCGACGACGTCTCCAACAGTTTGCACAGGCGGACCTAGGGGAACCACATAGGTGGGGCTGCCTGGGCGCACGGGGGTATGTGTGCCCGAAGAGGCAGCGCCACGTTGTTCGATTAAAACCTGCTTTGAAGGCGCACACTTTTCTAACCATATTTCTACTTGGCTTCTATCGCTACGGTAGCTACTGCGACGAGTTGAGCCGCGCTGGCTACCTTCCGCTTCTATCTGCGCAATTTCGGCCTGCAGTTCGAGCTCCAGAGCCTTAGCCTCAGCTGCAGCAAATTTTCTAGCGTAAGAAGCTTGAACTGCGAGGGTACGAGCACGAATGGTTGCGGAAGAAGCAGAGGTTTCCGAATCCGAAACGCCGACCGCCGAAACGGGTGCATCAGGTGCAGGCGCGACGGTCGTGTCTGGTGTAACGGGCGTGTCGGACGCGACGGGCGCGTCAGACTCTTTTAGGACCTTACTTTGAGCCCGAGTTAGCATTTTAAAAAGGGAAAAAAAGAATTTTATAAGGCTGGAACGAAAAGAGTAGGTGAGAAAATTTTCGGATTTTCACAAAAAAATATATTGCCGGGCGAAAGGACCAAATGTTAAGGAGAGGAAAATGAGAAGGCTCAAAGTAAGGAAAATAATTAATTATAATAAATAAAGGTAAACACGAACCAAATAGCAGCGAAGACCAATCGTAGAAGCATGACAGCATCAAAAGCAATAATGACAGAGGAAAAGAGAAAAACAGAAACAACTAAAAAGTATTTACACGCCCGGCCCGATGGCCAGTTCGTAACACATAGTGATAAACAAAATATTAGTACATCCGCCAAAAAAGTTTCCACCACCAAGTAGTACAATACGTTGAACAGACTATTATGTAAGCAAACAGATGTAAGAAAATTATTAAGTAAATAATTACATTACAACAAAAAATACTTTTTTTTCTTTAAAAGTTTTGAATGTAGCAAATTTGGTATTTAAAATAAGTAATCTAATAACATTTTAACAAAAATGGTTAAGACATGGTAACAAAAAACGTTAAGGTTGTAGTTTACTAATACAAATTTTGAAAGTTTCATTTTTAAATTTAGCAAATTTGGTATTAAATAAATCTATATCACTAAAATTTACATTATAGTTTTTCATAGCTCTTAGTATGTATCGGTTTTTACCGTAATTGGTTCTACAATAAGGTACCGAGAAAGTATCACATGAACGCAGTCTAGCTCCAGAACATTTAAGCAATATCTTACTTAACAAATAAGGAGAATCGATCTGATTATTCAAGATTTTGTACAAAAAGGTTTGATCACGTACTTCTCTGCGCGATTCAAGAGGTATTATCATTTTATGAAAGTTATAGAACTTATATCTAAGCCTTTTAATTAATTTATCCTGTATTTTTTCCACCATCTTTTTGTATTCAGAATACTGCGGGTTCCAAACTGTGGATGCGTATTCTAAGTGAGATCTGACAAGCGAGTTATACAATACGAGAAGAGTATCAGGGTCAGTAAAATCAACGGTCTGTCTAAAGATGAATCCAAGCATTTTATAGGCTTTACTAGTGATATGATTTATGTGCGATGAAAAAAGTAAACCACTATCTAGAATAATGCCCATATATATTTTATAGAGAATTTTTGGAAAATCAAGGAAAAGTTGATTTTTCAGATATACCTACTTTTCCACGTAATCACTCTGTGGATTATTGAATACCCAGATTAAATTTGACATTGACAATTTTATAAAAAAAAAACAATATGGTAATCCTTTATTCTGCACGGTATTTAATTTCCTATTAAACCAGTCTACACTAACACGTGATAAAAACACGAAAGAAAAGCTTTTAGCCCAGCTTCCACTTATCACGTGCTTTTATTTCGGCATTTAAATGTAAATTAGCTCAGCTCGTCGTCCCACGAGGTGCCTTGTAATTAAACTTCTAATTACACATCAATTCTTCGTAGTCATACTATGGTTTTGAATATGAATTAGGAAGTAACCTGTTGCAGAGTTCTTAGAAGACGTAATAAGCTTGGGTACTGGCCACATGAAACGGCGAATGGCGGAGCGACGTGCGAATTCCTATTCATGACGAGTGATGCCGTAAACTGTGAATTTCCTGCAATGCGGTGAGTAAGTGAGCGCGCAAAAATTATATAGAGAATTCGCTCGACGCCGACGTTTCGCAGTTCGCTACTTTGCGTTGCGTGGTCAGGCGATCAGACAGCGAGGCTCAACGATGAAACAATGTGTGGCAGTTGTGTACTAATTAGTATAGAACACAGCACTCTGTCCGTCGCAGTCGCGCTGACTCGTGTCGCTGTCGCGCCCGCTGTGTCATCTTCCCTATTAGCTTATACATTACAACTGTTCACATCACGCCATGCAGCGTATTACCTAGTAACCTTAATTATGTAACGTAATCAGGTAAGCAAACTATAATTACCTTCACTTTATTATTGTTCTTAATCGTATTATTTTTAGTAGATCCCTGTATTTCTTCATCCAATAACTGGCTCAATCTAACATCAATCCATCAGATTGTTAGTGACTACAGATTGACCGTGAAGCGTTGATTGATGACTCAAAGTGACAGATTTTGTTTTTATTTGATGGATAGGTCAGGTATTTTGTCATTCTTGAGTGTAAGAGAGCTAAAGTGTAACAAATATTATCTTTAGAGCAAGTTTTTGCGAATATCATTTTAGGCCATTATTTTTTTTAATCACAGATCACTAATCATGTAAATCTGAGATAACAAGAGAATATACAGTCATGTCTAAAAATATGTATGGATACAGTTTATATCCAGTTTATATTTATTTGTCTGTACAAGTACCTAATATTAGGCCAATTTGAGATATATCGATTTATCGTAATCGTACCCATACTACCCATATGGTCCAAGAAAACAAAGTCTGGCATGCCGGGAGTAACACTTACTTACGTCACTATCCAGTTAAGTGACTTTTATAGTAGCAAGAATTTTTATATAAGTAGAGTATATATTTATTTGTCTGTACAAGTACCTAATATTAGGCCAAATCGGGATATATCGTAATCGTACCCATATGGTCCAAGAAAACAAAGTCTGGCATGCCGGGAGTAACACTTACTTACGTCACTATCCAGTTGAGTGACTTTTATAGTAGCAAGTTTTTTTTTCTGTGACACTTAGATATTACAAAATTACTAAAGTGCAGTTTAATTGTGATTTGTTTCTCTTAGCAAACGTAACAGTTCAAGTTAAAGATGAGTGAATGAACATAATTTCGGAGATGACGTAAGCAAGTGTTACCCACGTGACTCCCTCTATCTTGGAATGCTATTATATACTTGGCCCAGAATATAATACCATGATCGTACTGTGGCAGTTTCTAGCGCAAAAGAACAAGCAAAAACAAAGAAGTGTTTTTGAATACGTCCCGAGCGACGCTTCTATCTCTAACACAAACATTTTGTGTCGTGGTTCTACATAGTTTTATGGTCCTATCACGCTTCCAACCGTGTAAGAAGTTTCTGCACGTATTCGAAAATTTTAATCCAATTCGGAGCACTATACTTTGAGCCCAAGAGGCGTGTTTTAATCAAGCCTAATTACAGCCAGAGTTTGCCCCTCTGAAGTTTTGCTTCCACACCTCGTGTGCTCGCTGAAATTTGTGTTGATTTAATGAAATTAAGTGTAAGCCCTGCGAATTAGTTTGGGCAAGTTACGAGTTGTGATCAATCAATCATTAACGGGGGAAAGACTCCGCTGTTTGAGATTCGATATACGCACAGTCAATTATAAAATGTAGGTTCTTCTATAAAAAAACTCATGAATTTACCACCATGAACTGTCATTTTATAATTTTCATTTAAAGCTGTTGGTAAATTTAATCACACGATAGAAAGTTGTCTTTAGCACTTATGGCATCCAACACTAATGGTACATCTATATCAAAGTAATTTTAAGTGGAGCAACATTTTGCAACACGGTAACATTAAGTAACATTCTATAACTTTGGCGGCACGGTGTCGTGACTTGGCTTTTATATATTTCTAATAAACTTCCTTTTTGTAAAACAATTTCACCGCCACCATCATTAATATTTATGTTTGTCACGTTTATTCTTTTCTTTTTTCAGTCAATTACAGACTGGACTAAAATATTAAGTTTATTTTTAGAGACAACCTTCCTTTACTATGGAAGCAAGGGAATTGACGGCTGTACAGCCAACCCAATGTTTCGCTGTTATGTATGTGTAGATATTAATTTGTGTTTTTTGATAATTATTTAAATATTTTGTACGTCCAATGTCGCCACTGATTAGGCCCCACCAGAATACTAGCGCGGTGACGGCCTTGTCTCGTAGTAGCATTAGCTGAGGCTGGGGCCTAGTTGGCCGCACACCTTGTTTTCGTTTTTTCGTTTTGTTTCCTACTTTATGGCCAATAAACTATTTACTTACTTACTTACCTACTTACACGGTAATATAATAATATCTTTTTGTTTCTCATTGTTGTGCGCTAACATTTAGAAACGTTGCACAATAAAAACAAAAAACCGACTTCAAAAACCTACCTCTAAAAAGCAAGAAATAATATTCGTAATAATAAAAATACGTCTATTGAAGTCGAGTGGGGCTTTTAGAATAAAAAAAAAGGAATCTGTACTCCAGCCCCACCCGACAGAAATACCATAGCAATATCACTATCATTCACAAGAAGAATGACGATCAACAAAATAGAACCTCAGAAATATTCAAACAATATTACACCAACGTCTAAGGTAAACCAACACCATTATGAGTAAAGTCTAGACCTAAGTGCATCTTCGGTACAATATATGTCCGGTCATTAGAACAGCGCTGCTTGCCGGAGGCTGCTAATTTAGTTCAGCTACCACGTTCCGGAAAATTTCACATGAGGTGCACTCTGAGTGCAAATACTTGTTGAAGTGCAATTTAGATAAGTGTTTATGGAGACACTAGAATGCCAAATATTTAGTTGTATAATGTATAGATGAGTGCGTTGTGCGATTATTGCTTGGCCACGCAAAGCGGCGAATAGCGAAGCGATCCTTTCGACGCATAATACCTACGCGAAATACCATATCGAGATTTGTGGTGTTCTGTTGTTTTGTCGATGAGTGAAATCTCCTCTTCATCGACTTGCTCGCTGCACCTTAGAGCAATGCGGGCTTTTCCAACGGAAGCCGTGTTGCTCTAAGGCAAATAAGGCTCTAAGGCTTGCGCCCTTTTAAAGGATTTCACAGTTCTTGGCATTATACGCATCAGGTCACGTATCAGGAATCCGCATGTCGCTTCGCAGTTCGCTGCGTAGCATGGCTAGAAGGCCTAGACAAAGTGAGATTTGCAAAAAATCGTTTTTGCTTCGCTTTTGAAAGATATATGGGATTGCAATAAGTTTTTGTTAATTATCGATTTTTAAGACGTCTAAGCAATAATGTAGGTTTGCAAATGTTCAAGTTGCCTAAGGGGCAGGCTGTTGGTAAATGTTTCATTTAAATTATCAATGATTCTCAATTATCGGATAAATTGGTTACATGCAATAACAAAGAAACAAACATGCGTCTGAGACTACAAAGAGACCAAAGGAATCATTTTGATGACCAATAATAGTTGGCTAAACTCGTAGGTAAGTCGGTACTAGAGTTAATATTGTGCTATTTTATTAGTCACTTTACATATTTAAAGTTAACAAGCAGTAGTAACAACCAGCCGAAAGAAAGAAATAAACAAACAATCACAAAAGTAATAACTCCCACTACCCTATGGGACTTTCTGTAAAATTGAATTTGAAAACTTAACTCTCAGATCAAAATAATACAATGTATAAATAAGAATCTAAAGTAGATAAATATTTACATAAAGGCTGAATTATTTCTAAAGGAAGCTCGCTGCAGCCCCTGAGGTTTCCATTTGCGAAGACAAATGAAAGAGGGGCAGCGGGAACGTTTTGATGTCGTTGTTTTCTTACAGCTACATTATGGGATTTAGAATGTACTTACTTAGTAAGTAAGCTACATAATGATTCTGAAAAGGGCTGGGAAAGCTTCACGAATAATACGAATTTCAAATTTTAAATAAGTGTAATAGCTTTTAGGTATGAGACTATTAAATTACATCTCGTTTTCAGGCTAAAAAGTGAGTGTTTTATTTTTTCTTTTATTCCCACGTGGCCGTGGCTTTTGTAATCTTACTGAATTACTTCAAATCTTTCAGCTACATTATGGGACAGTACATTTTTATAAGTTTATTTACATGAGTATTTTGTAATTATTTCTTGTTTGTTGGATTTCTTAATTTTGGTCACCCATCCGATGGCTGACCATAACGAAAGTTGTTTAACTGGCAGGCTGAATGCGCAAAGCCTAAGCCATAAAGTTCTTCTATTCTTGATAGGGTTTGTATTTAGCAAATTCTTTGCAGATGTTTTAAAAAAAAACGAACTTATCGCAATGATTTCATAATTTTATCAGTGTCAAAAATATCCTTTAATCCCCAACTTTAGTCAAACGATTATTTTAAGCTGTCACATTAACATTTGTAATTATTGCACGTTTTGTATACCAGCCTTTTATGTAAAACAAAATAAACCCTATTAAGTCTCATACAAACAGAGTCGATCGAATACATTACTTCATAGTCAAACCGTTGATTGAAAGTATAAGCATTCGATGGCACAAATTGATTCGGTTGCGACCCACGAGGTCCTAACTTGATTAAAACCGATTCCCTTTGTTAGCTGTCTTCATTAAGGACCTTAACTTAGTTAGGTGGCATCGGTGGAATTTACCTTGGCATTCCATGGCCATACGACCTGCGTGACACACAAGTACTCCTTTAGGCCAGTACTTTCCAAATTATCGAATTTGGCCTATGTTTGATTCAACGATAAACAATCAAATAGACTTTTTTTGAGCAGATAAAAATATATGTTGAAATTTAATTAACGATCATGATTATTTTACGGTTAAAAAAAAACGATATTCGTACCTTCACTCGACTAAAAAATATGCAAAGACAACGAAATTTTTTCATTAATTATATATTTTTTGGATAATACTTAAAGTTTATCAATACCTACTTCACGAAAAATATATAGAAAAATAGGTAATGACATTAGAAGAATATTCAACGGTTACTTTTTCAAAAAGTGTCTTTATGCTCAAAATATCAACAAAAACATTGAAAAAATGAAAAAGTGAGGTTATTTTCATTACTCTACACGTAAAGAAAAAGACAGCGACAGAGTTTTTGGAATATACTGGCCTTAACAAGTAGGCAGTTGATTGAAGTAAGTAAATTTAAAATTCCTTTGAAGTAATAGAAGGTATAGTGCCTGGCCCAGCGATTGCGGAGTTTAAGCAACTTTCGCAAGGGTTGGTTATGGAATGGTTGAACAAAAATGTATTATCTCGAGCTCCTACGTGTTTCGAAGGGCACGTTCAGCCGTGAGTCCCGGCTGCATTTGCAGTCGTTAGCACCCACCAATCCGCATTGGGCCCGCGTGGTGAGTTATGGCCCATTCTCCTTATCCACCTATAAGGAAGGCCTGTGCCCCAGCAGTGGGGACATTAAAAATGGCGGATGGTCAATAAAAGGTAATAATAAAGTTACAAGGTAACGGTCATAAGGTTACAAGTTTAAGCAAACTTTAATTGCAGTAATATAAATTAGTAGGTAATTGTGTTATAGTAATAACCTCAGTACCTACTAGACTAAAACATTGTAAAATACCAATTTTAAAGACCTTATATAATATTTCAGCTAATGTAGAAAAAGACAAATAGGAAAAAATATTGTCTTGATTTTAAGTTTGTGATACTTACTTTGCTGTTTCAGAGTTATGTATAATGTGCTTAATTAACCAAGTATTTTAACAAAGGTAGTAAAGGTACAATTTACCTTCATTACCACCAACACAATAGCCACGACAACATGGACAAAAAACCGGCCAAGTGCGAGTCGGACTCGCGCACGAAGGGTTCTGTACCAAAAAACGGCAAAAAAACACGTTTGTTGTATGGATTGTTGTATGCCCCACTTAAACAATTATTTTATACTGTTTTTAATATTTATGATATTATAGCAGCAACATAAATACAACATCTGTGAAAATTTCAACTGTCTTGCTATCACGGTTCATGAGATACAGCCTGGTGACAGACAGACAGACGGACAGTGGAGTCCTAGTAATAGGGTCCCGTTTTTACCATTTGGGTACGGAATCCTAAAAACACTTTTCTACATTGCCTAGATTGGAACTCGATCCCGTTTTATCTCGATCAGGCAATCACGAAAGTCAATTCTCTTACCAACTTAAATTAGTTACTCTGATCGTATCATTCCTGTTACCATAGTTACCAAAATTGAGTTATAATAGAGGTAGTAACTTAATTTTCCTATCCCTTTAATCCTCCACATAAGTACTTTGTAAAGCGAAAATAATGTTTTAAGTTCCTCATATTTTGCTTTGATGGGTTAAAGTTGATAATTAGATAAGTTAATTTAATCTGATAATATTGGGTTAAGGGTAAACGGTAATTTGGAATTGGGAAAGGTATGCCCTCGGGTTTTAACTTTATACTCATGTATCTATTTTCAAACGGAAATTGTAATGACTAATTTAACTGCTAAAGCAGACATTTTTTGGAGACAAATCGAGACATGTTTTTTTATCTGTTTTAAATTAATACTTAGGAAGCAACAAATTCGCCCAAGAAACTTTGCCTGTTAGACCAATACCGCTAGAGTTCTAGGTTTCAAAAATATTAAAGTTTGTTTTTTTTCGTATATAGTTTCTGCACCATTAACTAAGACTAATACATGAATTTGTGTCATTTTGGGTGGATGCATAAGTGACAATTTAGGTTTTTGTCTTTTTTAACACTATCAATCGAAAAGAAAATTAAAGTTGAAAATTTTACTTTCATGATGATTACGAAGTCATAACCGATGTACATGAGCTTTTTGTGTCATCTTTGTCCACGGGAACACTGTTATTTAACTGACACAATTTGTGTCGTTTTTATCAATGGAATCTTATATCAGATACAGTTGAAGTTAAAGTTACCGTTACCTACTATAAGTCAGTTTGCACTGGACGAAAATGACACAAATTAGGTTTGTACACTACTCAGGCTATCTTAAATACAATACCATTGAGTTTTTTTAACTTTAAATCAATTTTGTCAGTTTTGTGTTCAATTATTTATATCGACTACAAATAATCGAATTTCTAAAGATGCATCAGCTAGATGTGACACAAAACGCAAAAATAAACGTTTTATATGCAAGTCTATCGACAGACAAGATTTCATAACTTTTAGAAGTTTTTAAGGTTATACCCTCAAAATAACGTATCGGTATCGGTCTATGTGTGCTCATCAAAAAGAATTGAAATAGCGGCTGCATTTCCAGGTCGAATTGTCAGCTAAGCCAATAGCAAACCGAGCGAAGATCTAAAAGAGCATAGTGAGATTTTTGTGCTGGAAAAGTAGTCAGCTCAATGCTCGGTATCAGACTCAGAGCTTCCAAGTTGAGTTCCCAATATTGGATTCATTTTACCTTAGACCTTTTAATACACACACGGTTTCCACATCATCGGTAAGTACCGTGTGCTAGTAGGTCAAGGATATGATTAACACAGTACTTACTTACCTAATTAGTTAGGTGCAAATATGTCGTTTTTCAGTTTGAAAATATAACAACTTAAAAACAGTCAATAATATAAAAGAAGGGGGTAGTTTAAAACTAATTATTAGGTGGTACTGTGAGGTCATTAATATAGTAAATTTTTTACTAAACCAAGCTGTTAGTTAGTATTGTAACAGCTTTTAGCGCAACAAAAAACACAAAAATGTTTTCAAATACGATTAGAGCGGCGCGTTTCTGTTAAGAATACACATATTTATATTGTGTGTTTAACTACACCAGTCATAACGACTTAATTAGTCCTAATCACCGCAAAAAAACGTACAAACGACTGCTTCGGCTAACTTTATTTGCTAAATTAATTCAGAGACAGCCTTAGTTTTAAGCCAGATCTAATTTTGATCCTCTTTTTTGTCAAAAGAATTTAATTTCTCGTTTTTATGAAAATTTCATGTGTAAAAAAATACCTACCTACATAAAACTTGCATAAAATAAAATGTAGTTATCAAGTAAGTAAATAATGTTAAGGCTTGCTTTACTGGTTCCGGACTTGCATAAAATAAAATGTACTAATCAAGTAAGTAGTAGTTCCGGACAGCACAAACTTTCGATTTATTTTGTGAAACTGGCCTTTAATAGTCGGCCATTTTAATTTACCGTTTAGCGGCAGTAATACCCCAGCTAAAGACGCGGTTTCTCCGTCGCCTCAAATTAACACTGCAACGTAGAAGCATTAGGAGTAATGCACTTATATTTATGGCGAATTATTTTAATGCTCTTTGATGCATTTTAAGGATTAAAAGTAACAGAGATGAAAGGCTTAAAATAATCTTTACTAATATATATAGGTAAATGCGAAAGTCTGTTGATTTATTTGTTACGCCTTCACGTCTTAACTACTGAACCGATCATCATGAAATTTTATATGCACGTTGTCAGGGGTACAGAGAAGGACCTTTCATCCCGTTGTTCTCGAGGGTTAGCAAAAAACTTTCCACACAGACGATAAGTAGCTTGTGATATTATAAAACAATAATTATTATTTTCTGACGCACTGATTAATTTATCGCACAGCTCTAAAGGCTAGACGGATCATACTAAAAGGCGGATCGTTATAATTCATCCACTGAGAAATAATTTTCAGCTAATCCTGATGCAGACGAAGTCTCTGACGGAAGTAAGTTATTAAGTAATAACTTATTTTCATTTCAATTGATGCATTACTCAATAAATCTATGCATAAACATTAATCTCTAAAAGCATTTTCCCGAAGACCTAAATAAACGTGCAATCTCAAAATGTAACAATCTAAAGTTGCTGGAAAAAATTTAAACACCAACCTACCGTTGTAAGCGTTTTTGAATTTCCGCTCGCAAACTGAAGCTACGTAAAAATTCGTGGATTTTAAACGATAAACCAGGCGGGCCCGAAACTCCACGCTCCCTGATCTCCGCTTAATTGAAAGAGTCGAAACTGAACGAAGAACGCTTGAATTAATATTCCCATTTCAGATTGGTATCCTAGATGTAACATACTAGCTGCCGCTTGTGACTTCGTAAGTGTGGAAAGCTATTTTTCAACCCCTCGGGAATAGTACTTTTTGTTCTGGATGAAACCTTATTTCCTTCTTTATACTCCTAACAACGTGTATGATTTTTTTTTATGATAATTGGCGTTACAAACAAAGAAAATCACTTTCGCATAATAGGTATAATTTAATTTAGAATTAGTTTTGTAAGTATTATCTTTAGTAAAAAAAACATTATAATATTATTGGCCATTGAATAAAACTCGCTTCGATCCGCGACTTCTTATATGCTTGGTGCTTGGAACTTCATTTCCAATGATAATTTCGATACCTAGTTCCTTTAAGTACCCTTAGCATAAGAATCTTATTATTCTTATGCCCTTAGTACGAACAGCTATCTATCTAGAAAAAACGAGCGTAAATAGTACTAGCTAGATTCATTGTCTTGAGAAATTGTCTGCGGTAGATGGCACTCAACTCGCGACAATTGCGAAATTTCTCATACAAAATTACTGTATCGAATGTTTTTACGCGCGTTTTTTTTTTCGATAGCTGTTCGTGCTAAGGGTACTGCCTAATTTCAGACCGATCTGTCCAGGCATTATCAGGGGCCTAATCGCGCTAATTTCAAACAATAAAACCAAAGCTAAGTTTCAGTTTCGTTTACAGAAAAAATACTCGCTTTAGTTTTGTTAAAATTGTTGAATACTCTGCCTAAGGAATCTAGTATTACAATCTGGGACAAATTAAGTGAAAATTATGAAGCTAAACCATTATTATGAAGCATAAGTGAAAATTATGAAGCATATCCAGGTAAATATAACCTAAATGACAACTTAACGTTTTTGGTTTTATCGTTCAGAATTACCGCGATTGGGCTCGGCCAAGCTGGACTGTCATTAGGTGCTGTAGCAGATCCTAAGAACAACGAAACAAATACCGGAAGTGTTTCGAATACGGCCGAAGCAGCGCTTCTCTCTGAAACACAGAGACTTTATACACCGTCAGTTAGTAGTCGTTTTAATTAACTTAAGGGAGGTTCTACCAATGAAACTAATCATTTTTTCCCATTACTAATAATACAATGTTTTAGCTGTCTAGTTAGATGGGTGGGAGGACCATTTTTTGTCGTTTTTCGACCCAATGTTTCTATGGCAATTTTTTTAGTTTTATTGGTAGAACACTACAAAATGACGGTGTATACGTGGTACCTACTACCGCATCTATTTACTTAAACTTTGGGTAACATAAGAAGCAACGATCTAAGTTTTGATGGCCACATAACTTTAGGCTTAATACAGACGGTTCAAGCAATGTTAACTGGTTTAATTTTGTTTAGAACCCATTTTGATCGCTCACGAATCCGTTTTATGAGACGTCAAACTTCAATTATTATCATGTTTATGTTCAACCTTCAGACTATAAAACAGCTGTTTGGTTGTTGCTCGAAAGTCGGTTATAAGATTTGATTTGGGAATAAAAAAAATCATGTAATGAGGGCTTTTCAAATTGACAAAAAACTGTAGGCTCGATAGATGGCGTTGATAAAAATGTATGTGTCTCAATGTGTTTTTTTTACTAAGATTCGAAGAGTACTCAGGTAGGCAGGCAGATGTAACTCTAAAATGTTTCTCTTTGGGCAGATGTCAGCCAGCGAGCACTAACTTGACTCTTTAGGTCGTTTATTTTTAAAAGCCAATTTTGACACATCAACGCCATCTAGTAAGGCAAATAGAATTTTTAAAATGTCACTTTGAAACGTCCTCATTTTGGAAAAACAAGATAACTATTTGTCGAGAATTTCGAGAAATTTATCGATTATTATGCTTTTTAATGTCGGTTCACTAACCTTATTACCATTTGTAAATCATTTTTAAAAGAGTTCCATATTTGATGCAAGTATTAGAAAATTATATTCTTCTTTATATACTAAAGTATTATCTTACTATAAATTATAAAATTGTGAAAGTTTAAATGTTTGTGATGTTTGGCTGACTATATTTATTTCATCGAGTGTGTAGCACCGTATAATCTAATAAAAGTCATAAAAGTGGTTGTTGAAGCCTACCTACATAATGTAATATAGCCTATCGTCGCATTCAAGAAAGTAATAATTTCTTATATTATTACAATGCTTTACGTTCCAACATAATTAATAGTAGATTATACAACAAGTGAAAAAAGAGGGAATTTAGTTCGAGGGATACAAAGGACCGAGATGAAATTTTTTTTCACGAGTTGTGTACTCTACTTTTTACCATTGACTGCGAGAAAACAAATAGCAGTACTTATACCTACATATAATAGTTATCATATTTTTATTATTTAGGTAGGTAATCAGTAATAAGTATTTAAACATTAGAAAATAGTGAAACTAAAAGTTTTCCAATGACAAAACAACCACGCTAAGAGGGAAATTACATGATCAGTTTGGCATCAGTCCATTTCATCAGTTTGTATAGACTTTGAATTTTTACAGACTGAAGATCGTACTAGACTGATGCAAGACTGAACATCTAATCTCCCTCTAATATATAGAAAATATTCCAAAGATGAGACACTAAAAAGGACCTAATTAATTTGGCGGGATATTTTTTAGAAAAGAACCCAAAGATAAGATACTAAAAAGAACCTAAATAAAATGGGCGGGATATTTTTTTTTAATTATTTGTATAACTATGTCTTTATCTATGGAATAGCTCCATACTTTCAGCACGTTTTATTTTTTTTTCTACATAATTCATACGATGCGCGCTTGTTCCAAATTCAAAATATTTTTATTCACTCGGTGAATAAACAGCGTTTTATTCACTCTTATCGTTGAATTAAACGCACTTTTTCGAGTGGCGATGGTAAAAAATCTAATAAACTCTTATAAGCAAATATTTGGTGTCCACTATTTATATAGTAAACTTAATTAATACTCGTATTACCAAACGACCTTAAACTAACAAGGACTTTAACAAACTAATTTGGAAACTTTTCAGTCGCAAACTTTACCTTGATAACAGGGATGCTATGGATATGAAATTTCGGATCTGTATACGGATACTGAAAAAAGTATAAACCGTTTTCGGATACGGTATGGATATGAAAATATTTCGGATTAGTAGTAGATAGTTAGTTTCGGGTACTGTTAGAGCCTTAACTACAAACTAAATAGACACCTATTTCATATGAAATTGAGTGATACTGATATCTGCAGATATTGTAATGAAGAGCAGGAAACGCCCAAGCACCTCTTATGTAATTATGGACCACTAATCCACAGGCGTAGTATCTATCTGGGACGACACGTAATTGACCCGGAGGAAATAAAAACTCTTAAAACAAGGGAGATACTAGAGCTATAATTATGTGGCGAGTTACAATAGATCTTTTAGGTCGCAGTGACTACATCTTCATCTTGAGCTGCATAGCCCCTAACACTCAAAGAATAATATTAATAGTTTCGGGTAGTTTTGGGTTAAGGATATCAGATTTTTAAGAAACTGTAAAAGTATTAAAAGAGAAATAGAATAACGCTTTATTTCGGCGGTGATGTCTCGGCCGTGCAGAAAAACCTGTCATAACGTGTCTCATTTAGAGTCCCTACCCGAAATTATCCGAAACTTTTATATTGGATTCGGTTATGGTTACGGATATTTTTATTTCGGATATCCGATAGTTCAGTTACAGTTACGGAGCTCCTTTACATGCCTGTTTGATAACATGACAAACCTTTGTCGCGACTCAGCTAGGAGTTTGTTAACCCAACCGGATTTTGGACTTAATATTTTACCTGTACCCCTTTTGAACATTAGGCCCTTTGGAATTTACATTAATTACACATTAGAATTTTGAATAGCTTAATTAACGGTCGAATCACACGGGCGTTTCTGTCGCTTCGAAGTTCTCGTTTTGTTTTCATATTAACAGCTATTATATTAGATAAATTTGTTTTGTTTTCATTTAGTGAATGTACGATTAGGTGTTTAGTCAGACTAATTACAGAAACATTTTACTTCATTTTCGAGCTTTATACTAACTTTCCGGGTTTGTGTACATGCTCTTCAATCTGTGCGTCCTACCTGTTAAAACATACGGAGCAGAAACGTGGACACTCACTGTAGGGCTGGTTCGCAAATTTAAGGGCAGTATATTCCAAATTAACCTATTTTTGATTCAGTGGTAAACAATCAAACATTATTTATTTTGAGCAGCAGCAATATGCGTTCGCGCGGCTCGTTCCGGCCGAAGGGAGGCTTTAATGAGCCTACCACGCTGGAATATACTGGCCTTAAAGTCGCGCAGCTAGCTAGGCTATATTCAGAGTTTCTCTAAGAGATCAGGTCCGGAACGAGGTGATCCTACGGAGAACTAAGGTGATCAGCTTAGCCTGGAATAGCAAGCTGAAGCGGCAGTGGGCCGGCCATATTAGCCGTTGAACCGATAGCCGCTGGGGCAGACGAGTTCTTGAGTGAAGACCGCGTATCGGCAAACGTGTGAGACGCCCTCAGACAAGGTGGAGAGACGATCTTCGCAAGGTGGCTGGCAAAAGCTGGATGAGAGTATACGCGGATCGTGCTCGGTGTCGTGCATTTGGAGAGGCCTATGTCCAGCAGTGGATGATGATAGGCTGATGATGATGACGATGTGTACATGCTAGCCTTTCTACCATATTCGGCTACGGGTTTACCAAATACCTTCCCTAGCATGACCACCGAAATGTGATATGATATAGCGATTTATTACGTTTACTTAACTGTCAAAAGACAATGGAATATGATAGTTGAATGTCGATAAAACGCTATATCACACGATATTATACTTTGTTTTGGTGGTCATGCTAAGAGGGCTGTAGTGTGAATGTTAAATTAAAAAAAAACATATGAAATAGATCTAATTACTCTGTATAGGATCACGTAACACACAAGATATAAATTGTAATTTGATCCAAACAATAACGTAAGATTATAAAAATGTCTTGACTAATAAAATAGTAAAACGATGCCAGCTTTCCAAAGAGTTCATAAAAGCGCTAACGAACGAATGATGTGTCTAATAAAACGTTTTCTCCAACTCCGACATATAATTTGACATATAAAAGAGGTCCTTAAATTGGATGCGCCATTTTATATTTTATGGCCGTTGTTTATGTTTTGGAGGTCGTAAAAATAAAAATAGTTTCATGTCCGCTAATAACGATGTTCTAGATAAATAAAAACAGTTGTTATTATTAATACGTCTCACAAGATTGTTACTTTATTATGAGTGTTTATGACTTCTATATTGGTCAAGTTAATTCTAAGGAAATCGTGTATTGAATAATTAATTAAATTTAAGCAAAAAAACAAGAAATGAGATTCGAAGCGAGGAATGTACTTTGATTATAAAAGAACTCAATTGACAACCGTAACACTTAAGATATAAACAAAAAAACTGGTCAAGTGCGAGCCGGACTCGCGTACGAAGGGTTCCGTAAAAAAACACGTTCATTGTACGGAACCCCACTTAAATATTTAGTTTATTCTGTTTTTAGTATTTGTTATTATAGCGGCAACAGAAATACTTACATCGTCTGTCAAAACTTCAATTGTCTAGCTATCACGGTTCATGGGATCGCTTGGTGGGTGACAGACAGACGGACAGTGGAGCCTTAAATAGGGTTCCTGTTTTTCGGCTGCGTTCAGACGATATAGCACGACCCGACCTTAACCCGAACTCAACTCAAACTCACCTCAACTGCAGCCCACTTTGAAATACATCGCTTGCAATTTTGAGTCTTATGAAACATTAACAATATGCTCCTGTGTAGTGTTCAGGTAAGTTTGAGGCTTTGAGGTGAGTTCGGATTGAGTTTGAATTGAATTTGAGTTGAGTTCGGGTTGAGTTCGGGTTGAGTTTGAGTTGAGTTCGGGTTGTGCGCGGGGCGTTTGCAGTTGCATCGACAAAATAAAATGGAGCTTATTAATGTGTCATAAAACTCGATGTATTCAAGGAGTGGGCTGCGGTTGAGTTGAGTTCGGGTTGAGGTCGGGTATAGTGTGTTATCGTCTGAGCGCAGCGGAACCCTAAAAACAGCTAAAGACACTGTACAATTTTACTGTACGAATTGCACGACATTTTAAGAACCCGCTAGCGAACTCACTGACATCAGTCTGTAACTCATAATAATTACTGAATCCAAATTTTTAGGTAATATTTCACAGGTAACAAAAAAGAAGATTTTCTTTTAGCGAAAGACCATGTAACTAATGCCAGTTTCACAAGTTCCAGTTACAGTAGTTACATTATCTGTCAAGTAACTAAATAATTTTAAATTTTCAAATTAAACCCCAGAACTCGTGTGTCAGGCAAGTGTCTGTGTTATGTGACACAGGCTTCTAATATTTTCTTATAAAATCACGATTTATTCGCTCGTCTGCCCTCCCAACCTCTCAAGTCGCGGACCAGACAGCTTGCCACATCATTCCGCACTTTAATCCCACCTGCTTTAAAATAACGACCTTATATAACTCCACAGAGGGTTTAAGATTAAGCCACTCATGATACACGAGGTTTACGGACGAGATATCATTGCGAGTTGTATTGCTTAGTATTAGCATAAATTTGATCAAATGACATTACGTTTGCTGATACAGTATATATTTGTATGTTCGAAAGCCAATATCTTTTTGGATGACTCAGCTATTGTTTTGGCAAGCAATCTTTTTATTTATTGTGTTACCGAAAGATATGTTTCGTGTAGCTGCACCTTATAGGTACGCACGACAGCACGCTAGGTTAAGCAGCTGCACTACGAAAACAGCTCTTATTACGTACGGCATAAAGGCGGTCTCAAGGTCAACATGTATAGTCTGATGTGCTGCTGACTGTACACCGATTTTCAATAAGTTTAAATGAAAAAATAACTTGAACGTAATTGAAACTTTTCATAAATTTTTGTTTATGGCGCAAGCCGAAAATTATATAAATCTTCAAAATATATTATTTATCATTTAAAATTATGTCAAACAATGTTCTTTACCAAATTACATTTTAGTGTGCGTAATGCAGCTAAAGTTATTAGCTAGTTACCTACTCTTTTACATTTAATTATTATTGTCAGTAAATAAATTTAAAAGACAAAATTATACAAAGCTTGTAGTCACAAACTGGTACTAAATAAAGAATATAATCACACTGGGAGATTTTTTCGTTGTTTTGTGAAATACATTTAAAATAATATAAATATCCCTAAATCGGGAACAACCTCTTCTAGGATTCAAACTCGGGATTGACCACTGCGCCAAGCAGTCATCAAATAGAAATTGTTTTACTTTTTTTACTTTGTAAAAACTTTTTTGGTGTCAACTAAAACGATGGAGTTAAATAGTACCTAAGTAGTAATGTTTATCTTTGCCAATTCCTTGGTTTATGTCTATAATATGGTTTACGCATATCCGCATATCTTGTCGGAAAACTCGACAAAATATGCGATGTCAAGGATGCCGAGTAATCTCGTTTACATTGGATGTGTTGAGAGCTTTGTGAGTTATAGCCTTATACATTGTAAACAAACCACGGTGTATTTTAAGCAGATGAATGTACTTCTCGCGTGAGGTACAGATATTACGGGGAAATGTAACGAGGTAGTTGTTTTGAGACACTGTATAAAAATCTGGTCAGAAGATAGTATATACTTACGCTTTTTCATAAAGATTATCCTTGCAAGAAAAAAATGTAAACAATAAATGTTTTTAATTGCTTAATTGGAAGATAAGACTCGGAAACAAATGCTCATGTGTATGTTTTATCTATCACGCACAAACAAGACTTAGCAGGATTTCAAAACAAAAGGTGCATAGTAACAATTTCTTTAAATTCAAATTGGATACTTAAGTAAATCTTTTAGTTTCATGCTTTCATGTTAGTGACTTTAAACTTTTTCCAATCAACCAAATCTTACGAACTTGATATTTGAGTTGGATCTCAAAGCTAGGGTGTGATATCGGATCCGATAGCCACCACAAATAAGACTGACCCACATACGAAGGGGCGGACTTCAGAAATTTCCAGAACTTTCCACGAAATTAACACGATTTCCGGGTCTTCGGGAAAAGGGTGAATTTCGATCTTATACCATTTTATTTGAAACTTACCGGGTGAAAGTTTTATATATCCTTTTGTAGATGTTTTACAAATTTATTCGGTGCCAAAGCTTAGTTCTTTACATTTAAAGGTCACATTCATTCTTTTATTAGAATAATAACTTCTAGAAGGGTATTTGTCAACAACATGCAATGTCAAAAGTGAATCAAAAAATTGTTAGCGTTTGGGTTTTTGCCAAATCTGTGTGTAAGTATGGACATATCGATACTACTGTAAAAATAGCAAACAGTTCAATTTTTGTCCTTTACTTTTCTATTTCAATGTTACTTACGGTATTTTTCATTTGCTTGCTTTATTCTTTAATTTTCGCAATGTGTAATTATATTAGTTATTAAACAATAAGATTTACACCTTTTTTATTCTCAGGGCCGCGTTTTGTAATTTGGTTACAATGTTACGAGGGGCATGAAAGAATGCCTTGAAATACGTCAAACTTTAGAGTTCATTGAACTTTATATTCGAGAAAAAGGTTTCTTCCTGAACTTAATTCTTAAATTCCTTGATCAAATATTGAGCAGGTTTAGTTGATCCAACTTCGGAGCTACTTTTTTAATTAAGTTCAAGACTAAAATAATGTTACCTATTTTTATACTGAACTTTATAAGTAACTAGAAAAAATAAATTATTCTCCAACTATACCTAAATAGTTGGACGTCTTATTGATGTTTATTTTTCATGATAATAAAAAGTATTTGATACCAAATACATACCAGAGATGTGCAAAATACTTTATTAAAAGTATTTAAATACAAAATACAAATACTCGTATTTTTTGTATTTCAAATACAAATACAAAATACTTAAAAAAAAAGTATTTAAGTACAAAATACGTATTTTCAAAATACTTTTAACAAATAAAATACCTTTTTTTCGTATTTTTTTTATTATTGTTATATTTGCGCCCAGATAGGCTTACGTGGCTAACGTAGCTCACGCCTGCCTAGTGTAGTTCTCTTTTTAGCAATTAGTCGCAATACTTGCAATATAATATGCAATTGTATGTAGCTAGCTGCATACAATGCCTATATAGATAGAAAGTAGGTAGATAGTTTTTTGTTTAACAGTGATATTGGGTGCATTCTCTTGGTGACTAATAGCTATCATTGATCGCCATAGAGTACATTTTAAGCATGGAAAGTAATAAAACTAAACATTAAAACCAATTACTTTCCATGGTTAAAATGTATGCTTTGGTGATCGTTTTCTTAGCGATTGGTCTGCTGGAATGCATCCATTGACATACATAAATGTCAAATTACTGAGCTTCATGATTGGTTTTTTTGTTTGGCAGTGACATTGACATGACAAATTACCTAGCTCTATGATTGTTTGTTTTGTTTTGTTTGACATTGACTTGACATTTACATAGAAAGTAGTTTGTATTTTACAAATACTAATTACGTTTTAAAAAGTATTTCAAATAAAATACTAAATACATTTTGAAAAAAAGTATTTCAAATACAAAATACAAATAGGTATTTTGTATTTTGTATTTGTATTTTAAATACTTGTATTTCAAATAATTCACATCTCTGATACATACCTACAAAAAATACAATATGAAGAATATCCATATCAAGATCTTATTTGTGTACCGACGACGGTGTCTAATAAATCAAGAAGAGGGCAAAGTTTTTGACAGACATTGCAACATCTGCTGGACTTCCGAGGTGCCAACTCAATTGGACTGAAAATTTATGGGACCTAAATTTATCATCAGGTTTTTTCTGCCTCGTTGACATTGTAATAAGACATTATTTTCTGGTTATCGTTACTCTCATGAAAATAATAATCAAAATTAACACATCAATAATAATTGAGACAAACTAATAGCAATTTTCTCAACAAGTGAGCAAAATTATTTTATGCTGCGAGTCATTATAATACAGATAGACAATTGAGCAAAGTGAGTAATTTAAAAACACGAGACATAAAAAATTGCTCTCTTGTAAAACATACAACTTTTCACCTCTACCAGCGAGAAAACTCGCAGCAGAATCGAGGAAAAGCGATTCGAAACTCACACTCGCAGCAAAATGGAACTTTGGTGCGTAAAATAGTGTACGTTGTTAGTGGTACTGTCGCTGACAATTTCCATTGCTCTTGCTTTAGCTATTTACACAGACCATACAACAAGTACTTGGGATCGGCAAAATATAATGTCAGACATTTTTTATTATACATGAACTTGCTGACCCGACAGACGTTGTCCTGTCAATTCTATGTCAAACTTTATAAGGTTACATTAAAAAGTTTATGGTATTGTCCAAAATAATTTTATATGGTGGTTAAGTATTCTTATTTTTTTTAAATTTTCCGCTTAATTTTCTTATTTTTTTCTTTCATAAGTACCTTCTGATAATAACAAACACAACAAAATAGAATTACAAAATCGGTCCAGCCGTTCGAATATTTGTAAATACCCGACGCGTTATCCACTCGGGAAGTTTCGGCTGCCGCTCGGGCGCTCGTATTTTGACCGACGTATCGACGATCGATCGAATCGAACTGCTTTATTCATGTAGGTCCCGCGTATAGGTTATTTTAATTTAATTTTATTTATTTTTTATAACAGTTAGAAGTTTATTTTTTATAACAGACAACAGAAATATTTTCTTTTATTATAATAACTGACGCGGTACGTTTGCTGTTTACAAAGCAATTCAGGCTCTTGTAAATAGCAGACGCATTATCCCAACACGTCTGCTATTTACGAAGCAATTTCGGGTGGCTAACGCGTCAGGTATTTACTCTGACACGTCTGCTATTTGAGAGGCAACTTCGGGAGGATAACGCGTCGGGTATATACTCCGACACGTCTGCTATTTACGAGGCAACTTCGGGTGGGTAACGCGTCGGGTATTTACGAATATTTCAGCCGCTCACGCGTGATGGCTTGACCAAGGGAAATAGGAATTCATTTTTATACACCGTTAATTTTTAAGTATATCTAAAAATGAAATGGGAATATCAGACCTCGTGAATGAACAACTTTTACTATGGGGCCAACCACGGAATCTCAAAAAAAATCTGCTGTTCCATAGAAAAGTACAACATCGACTCGACTATAATGTATGGAACAGCAGAGTTTTTTTTCGCGATTCCGTGGTTGGCCCCATAGAAAAAGTTGTTCATTCACGTGGTCTGAAATCCCCTTTTTATTTTTAGATATACTTAAAAATTAACGGTGTATAGCTATATAGATTTCATATATTCAGAAATTTTTCCTTCGTTGTTTTTTTATACCTCCACATTATCACACTGTCAGATATCTCTGACGCATGTCAGACGTCAGCCGCGTGACGGTTCAGGATTTTCAACGTTTTGTACCTGTTAAAGATATCTTGTAATATTTTTCTTTATCTTTAAATCAGACCAGAGTTTTCTGTTACTTTTTCGGAAGTAGAGGTACTTACTTTGTAAGTTACAATGCAAAGGATGAAATTTTACTTTCGAATATAAGAGTAAAATCAATTAATACAAAGTGATAACTGCTATTAACATTAATAATAATAATAATAAAAAATACAAAGCAAAAAAAGACAGAAATAAAGTATGTACGAAAAGCGGCCTTATAGCAAAATATTAATCTCTTCCAAGCACCCTTGAGAAGTAAACTAATAAAGAGAAATGTAGAAAGAGAAAAAGATATATAGACGAGTGACTTGAGTAAAACTTGCAATTTTCAAATGCTTCTAATATTATATTCACATTCAATTTATAGTTTAATTATATTGTTATTAGTGTAAGTATAAGTAATTAGTATAAATATAATTATTACCAAAACTACACTAAGGCTGCATTTATTATCAATTAATCAGAAATGCAGTTTTAATGTAGTTTTGATGCATTTAAGATGAGTTTATATTATCATCGAGATATAGTTTATCCGTCAACTCAGGGAGCCGATCTCGAGTATATTAACTCTCTCGATGACCGAGCCACATCACCTGATTTGGATGAACCCCCCAACTTTGATGAATTCTGCCGTGCCGTATTGACTCTTAAAAACGGAAAAACACCCGGTCTTGATAATCTGCCGTCTGAAATCTATAAGTATGGCGGTCCGAGTGTTCAGGACAGGTTGTTCGAGCTTGTTCTTCGTATTTGGGAGTTAAATATAATACCTCAAGACTGGAAAGATGCGTCTTTATGCAAACTCTATAAAGGCAAAGGAGATCGATCAGACTGCAGTTCATATAGGGGCATATCACTTCTAAGTTCTGCCGGAAAAGTCCTCGCCCGCATTATAAATAAACGTCTCAGTCGTCTAGCAGAGCAAATTTTGCCTGAAACCCAATGCGGCTTTCGCCCGAATAGAGGGACCGTCGATGCAATCTTTGTTGTAAAACATCTTCAAGAAAAGAGCCTTGAACAGCACCGTGACCTTTATTTGTGCTTTGTCGATCTTGAGAAGGCTTTCGACCGGGTCCCTAGGGATGCACTCTGGATTGTACTGAATAAGATTGGGTGTCCGGCCAAACTTGTGGAGCTTATAAAACAATTTCATACTAATATGTCTGCAAGGGTACAACATGACAACTCATACACTAGCCCATTTCCTGTGACGAGTGGCGTAAAGCAAGGGTGTGTAATGGCCCCAACGCTCTTTGCAATCTATTTCTCCGCCGTGATGAATGATGCACTTCAACATTGCCACGACTGTATTTCGTTAAATGTGAGAACGGACAGGGGTGTCTTCGATCTTTCTCGCTTCCGGGCTAAACGAAGCGTGCACCAAGTTTCGGTATTGGATATCCTCTACGCCGATGACGTTTGCTTAATGGCGGATAACATGCATAGTCTCCAACATTTCCTGGATGAACTAGATGCCTCGTGCCGTAGGTTCGGACTGGTGATAAGTGTGTCGAAGACCCAGATTCTAAAACAACCTGCTAGAGGCTCATCTGCGTGCGACACTCCTCTAAACCTTGCCAGAAATAATCTTGAGGAAGTTGAGGTTTTTCGTTATCTGGGCTGCATGCTGCGTAGTGACAACAAGCTTGAGACTGAGATTTCCACCAGGATAGCCAGAGCCGCTGCTGCGTTTGGAAAGCTAAACCACTGAGTTTGGAGCTCTCATGACCTAAAATTGAAAACCAAAATAGGTGTATATAAAGCAATTATCTTACCCATACTTTTGTATGCCTCGGAGACGTGGGTCGCCTATAAATCGGATATTAAACGCTTGGATGCTTTTCATATGAGATGCCTTCGTTCGATATTACGCGTTAAGTGGCAAGATCGTGTTCCGAACACAGAAATATTGCGCAGAACTGATATGAAGGGCATCGAAGCTGTTCTCATGACTAGACAGCTTCGATGGTGTGGACACCTTGTGCGCATGGACGACACTCGACTACCAAAATCTGCTTTCTATGCCGAGTTGAATTTGGGAAAGCGTACTGCTGGTAATCAATAACTCCGCTACAAAGATGTTCTCAGACGGAACCTATCAGCGTGTAACATTTCGCCAAAAGACTGGGAACATCTCGCCTCAAAACGGTCAGAGTGGCGTAGAAGCGTGAATGAGGGTGTAAAAAACTTCGAAGAAATGCGTCTCGAAGATCTGGATGCAAAACGACAGCTTAAAAAGACCCAACCGAAGCCAACTTACAACTATACTTATAACGCAGATGGACAACTGTACTGCGCGAGCTGCGACCGTGGCTTTAAAACTAAGTTTGGCTTCGCCAGTCACATACGGGCTCATGCAAGGAAATAACCAGTGTGTCGCCGTCGACGGACTCGTCGAGGAGGACATCACTAATAAATTGCATGTGAATAATGTAATAGAAGAAGCATTTGAAAATTGCAAATTTGCAACGAGTAAGTCATTACTTACTCGTCTATAGATACGAGGGTTATTAATGTGTATTTTCTTCGTGATTTTGTCAACTTCCAGAACCACATTTAAATATTTACAGTGGACGATAAAAATATTTCAATTATCACTTCACTACGCCAGACAGTGAGCCTGAAAGTTTCTGAAACCGCTCAAACTCTAACTTCAATATTGGATGCTGTAAACTTCAACTGCTTTCAGCCGCGAAACCTATATAAAACTGCTTCGGGCCAAACTATGTCACAGCAGTTTAATTTGAGCAATTTGAGACATAATGTGGTTGGAAATTATTAATATTTTGCGAGAAACTTTAGTACCTACAAACAAACTATGGTGGCACCCTGATCGAAAGTGGCGCCGCGGTAAATTTTATTTAGTATTGTAATTCTAATACACAATACACAATTTCAAGTAAATTCCACGTAAAAAAATTCTGATAATTTTCTATTATCAACTTATTAAATAAAAATTTCTGAGGGCGCCACTTTCGGTGGTATAGCCAATTTGTTTTTTGTTGTTGCAAAAACCCACATAGACCCACAAAACCCACAAGATGGACAACTTTTATTTCAACTAAATAAATGAAGTTTTACCTGTTACCTGTGCCAAGTGACTGATAGACAATAATTAGAAAAAATATTTTTTACTAGTGATTTAAGTAGTATTTACACAAATCGTGGCAGGCGGCTTGTCGATTATAGTTAATAGTGATTAGTACTTTTTATCGAAAATCGCTTGTAAAATCTAATCGCAAACCTAATTTTAATGATGTGGCGATTCAATTATTTTACAAGCGATAAAAGATTAGTAAGTAGATAAAGATAAGTAGAGCTCGGTGGCGGAGTGGTTTAGCGCCTGGCCCAGCGATTGCGGAAGTTAAGCAACGTTCGCAAGGGTCGGTCATGGGATGGATGACCAAAAATTTATTATCTCAAGCTCCTCCGTGCTTCGAAAGGCACGTTAAGCCGTTGGTTGCGGCTGCATTTGCAATCATTAACATCCACCAATCCACATTGGGCCCGCGTGGTAGATTATGGCCCATCCTCCTTACCACCCATAAGGAAGTCCTATGCCCCAGCAGTGGGGACATCAAAAACGGCTGATGGACAAGTAGATAAAAAGCGCTAGTTGACTAAAATCGACCAACAGTCGTCTGCCAAGTCAACCCGTGTAAATACCACATTACCATTAAAATGAAAGCTCTACTGCATTGTTTAAAATAAATTAACATTTTATAGTGATATTAGGTAGGTCGGTACTCTTTGCTTACAGGAAATGGTGGTTAAACTGCGTTATTATAAACATGAAAACTCTACGGCATAGTTTAAAATAAATTTAAATTATGTGAAAACAACGTTGAAAATGTAATTATCGTATTATTAAATAATAAAACAAACCGTAAGCTTCCGACAACTTAAACTCATTTCGTCTGTACGGGCATTTTACGCCTCCGAAAACGTAATTGAACTATAAAGTACCTTGGTAATAGCTTTGTTCTCCATTTAGGTTTGTAAAGGGCGTTAGTATTCAACTACTGTATGATATAACACAACGTAATAGGCAATAAAGGCGTGTAGAATTATACATTGTAATGCTCAAGTCGAATAAACAATGTTGTGGAGTGGTTGTGGACTTCAAGTGGGGATTAATTAAACAAAACCTTCTTGTAGCTGGTACTTTAAAAGTTTTAATAATTCGGTAACTTTTGGGAATAAACGTTAAAAATATTACAAAAAAAACAAAAGAGATTGGAAATCTAGGTGATCTTTTTTCAATATTCCTGTAGAATCTTGCCAGCACCATTCTTTTTTTTAAATTAAGCGTTCGAAGTTTAAAACTCTTGCAAAGGGATCATTCAGCTGCCAAAAACGAGTTCTTTTTTGTTCTTTTTTTTAAATTACAGAAGGTAAATAATTCCAGCCAGCCACATTCTTACATCTAAATTATTCAATCGAATACCATAATTCAAAGCGTTGGAGCATACAATCGATTAGGGGTCTCCATTTGTCTGTTATTTGTTACTATCAGGAGGTAACCAAAACCCTTTTCCATGCCATTTGTTCGAACCTACTTTGCCGTTCGTAACGATACATTAAACCAAAGATTAACTACCCTATTTGTTTACAGGGGACTGAACTATTGAACGCAATTTATGGGCACTTCTAGTTTGTTATCGCATAGTTCAATGTACTTTTGTTTTGTGATTAACTGGTCAGTTGCAGTGCCTATATTGGTTATCTATACATCTGTTATACAAAAGTAGAGGTAACTGATTTATTAAGTCAGTGCACAGCTTAAACTTCTGGGAATAGGAAGTTGACAAAAGAATAATTACTATTAAAAAGAAAAAAAGTGAAAAAGGGCCCTTAACCTTGTTGGAAACTCTTGCCGAAAGAAGGATTCCAAATGCATGAAGTCGCTAGCAACTGCTAATATTGCTTATAAATTACCTACCTATTTACTTGAATATGAAACAGTGAAAATTATACCACTTTCGCTAATGACCTAACCTTTATAATAATTATTATGTCCTGTTACTATTTCAAATTAAGTTACCAATTAAAATTCAAAGGCTATTGATAGCTTTCTAGTTAAGGTCGAAAACCAATGAAGTAGTTTACAAGAGCTGAAAGAGTGGAACTGGCAGGTCTAAAATAGCCAATTAGCGTGCTTGTCAGTTCTAACAACCAATCAATGTTCAGAATTTGAATAGGTACCTACTTTATAATATGAGTAAGATCTATTTCGTTTTATATTTTTTTTTAATGCAAACGTCAAAATGGATATAGTTCTTCTATCTCACGAAGATCGTTTTGCTATGAATGTGTGCGTCTGCACGCTCTCGAATAACGCACACTAAAATTATGTGCATGTGCGTGCACGCCCATTAACATTACAACTATACAACTATAGCAGTTTTCTCACACTCTATCATGAGAACATTGCCCACAACAAAACAGACATCTTCAAAAAGGTACGCCCATAATCCCACTTTTATACTCCACTATGGGCCACTCAGGACCACCCAATTTCACTAGCTCGTTAACCGACTCAGAAAAGTGTGAAAACGTCTTAATCTCGACGCGTAAAAAGTACTTTTGTAATACGTTACGTGAGAAATGTAATTGGTTGTGGCCGAATGGAGGGGATGAAGAAAGGGTCACATAAGTGGGTTCAGCAGTCCTTCGCCTTTTGTATCGAGGCTTTCGTAGTAAAAAGACGTATCAATTTGTTGGAGCTAACCGTTTTTTTAGTACCTATTTGGATATTTGGGTGAACATGAAAGCGGTGTTGTGAAAAAGGATGGGTGAAAATTATATTCTGGATATTGGACGACCTCCGTGGTCGAGTGGTTTGCACGCCGGTTTTCAAGGCGTCACCATCTCTTGAGGTCCCGGGTTCGATCCCCGGCTGGGTCAATGTAGAAAATGAACTGAAATTGTGATACAACCGTTGTCTCTGATTTCCATAGCACAAGTGCTTTAGCTACTTACCTTGGAGTCGGAGCAATGTATGTGATGTTGTCAAATATTTATTTTATTTATTTATTTTTTATTTATATTGGCTATGATAATGTTCCACTACGATTGAATTTCTAGAATCTGATTAAGATAGACAGCGCATGTAATGTAGTTGTGGTTTGACCTGACTATGGCTATGGGGCCATAATCAAATCGCCGAGTTGTGAGATTACAAGTTTAGGTTAGGTAGGTATAACATTCTGGTGTCAAATCCAATCACCATTGAAGTTATGTTTATTATTGTAGCCTGATCGCGGAGAGTTGATAAAAAAGAAAAAAAAGCAAGGTTTCTAATTGCGCCTTCGGCCTTGCTAACTATTGCCCTACCAGACAACCGTGTTTGAGAACGACTGCTTGTCTCGTACTACAAAACTCAGTGAGCGAGGCGAACAAGATAGATAGATAGCCTATATAGATATATTCTTTATTGTTCACCATAATAGAAAACATTACAAGGAAAAGAAATACATATTAATAACAATTTGGCGGCCTTATCGCTAAAAAGCAATTTCTTCCAGGCAACCATTTGTATGACTGGAACAAAAAAGAATAAGAAGTGGGCAGTTTATGGTGCTTTTACACTATGATTCTTTATATTACAATATGATATATACCTAAAAAATTATATATAGGTACAATACATACACTTACATAGTTACATAAATATTATATAAGACTTAAACAAGAAGGAATAAAGTGTGGAAAGGCTATGGTGACATGTGACGCCCATCGAACAGATCGCCTCCTCCGAGACGTTTTAATACATATCCACTCTCGGCAAACACACTATAGTAACCTCTATTATTTCTATATTCTAGAATAAACTGAACATAATTCCACGCAGCCAAAGTAGAAGGCTGAAGGTGAAGTCAGGGGGCCTATTACGAAAATAACGTACGCAATTGCGGAACGCAGTCACTTGGTCACGATAATCGCCCGCAGTTCGTCAGTTGTGGCTATTAAACACATTTTCAATAAATTTGGCTATCGTAGCCCAAGGACTTTGTATTTGTATTTATTTAGCACACAATACAGATTACAATCCTTAAAATACACAATTTAAACATACATTCAAAACAGACCTAGATTATAATCCAAAATTATAAGATTATTAATAATCATATAGATTCAGCTAATCTACTACAAAAAGTTAAACTCAGAGTACCTCGTATATCCTCACGTTCAAAACAATCTTTTCATGTACCTTTTTGTCACACTAATAATTATGCTAGAAATGCCTTTTTCAGACGATCTTGCGATCTCTATAACAAACTGTTGAATGGAGTCGATATCTTTGCTAATTCGTTAAACTTGTTTAAGAAAAAAATGGGTGAACTGTTAATAAGTAATTAATTATAGAAGATATAAATTGTATTGAATAATATATATATATTATATATATATATATATATATATATATATATTGGAAAACAATAAAAGAAATCATTAAATTAAAAATATATACCTACTTAAAACTAAAGACTAACAATTATTAATTTATAATTTATTCGTGCTGGGATGAGTAGTGTGTTTGTAACTGTCGGCGGAACTGAGGCAGTGTTGAATGGAAGATGTCAATGTCTCTGTTAGTGACAAGAATCTCATTGTATTGGCGACACATCCTGACTATGGGATTGTAATATGAGGTGTTGTTAAGAAAAACTTGAAGACTGAAAATATTATAGTTGCGATTGCGGGATCTAAATCGCGTATTGAAGGTTAAAAGAGAAACGAGGACGAAAACGAGGACTGAACGAATGATGTCGGATACGCTAGAGAAAAACTGTAAAACTTACGCAATCACTTTGCAATATCACGAAGCACGGACGCAGCTGCGTGTATCGCATTAAACTTTTCGTAATAGACCCCCTGTTCCATATATCCGAGACAAAAATAAGCGATTACCTACATCAACGAGAAAAACTTATATCTCGCGACTACTAAACTGAATAAAATATTCAGAGTAAATCCGCTCAGCTTTCGTCCAAACTACGACATCGCCATTTCATGAAAAAATGACGTGTCAAGACGTAAACCTCCAAGTCACGTCGGTGGAGGCTTTGCTGGCAAATTTACGAGTAATATGAGGCTTAAAAGCAAAAAACTTATTTCGCTAGGAGTGGCTTCTTGCGAACCTTTCTTAGAAAGTGGCTTATAAGCTCCAATCTTCGTTTTTGTGAACAGTTAGTTTTTGTTTATCTGGAAACCTAGGCTAATCAATATCGACTACGTTTGAGAGAGCAATAACTTTGAAACATTGAAGAAATTACGTGGCAAGCGCCATTATGTTCAGCCCACCAAAATTATGTAAAAAAAAATATTATTTCAGTGACTAAATATTATCCTTAAACTTGTTATACTTATTATAAATGCGAAAGTCCGTTTGTTTGTTTGTTACGCCTCCACGATCTTCATGAAATTTTGCACACATCGTTCTCAGGGGTACAGAGAAGGACATAGGATAACTTTCATCCAGAAAAAAAGTGCTGTTGTGATAGCAAAAAAAAACAAACACAAAAAAACAAACAAAAAACAAACAAAAACATTCGTCGCGGGCAGTCGCTAGTTGACTTATATTCACAAATGAAATAGAAAGTGAAATATTTTTTTAAGATTATGTACCTAATAACTATCATTTCATTTTCTATATCTTAACAAGAATAATATGAATTCTTATTAGGTTGTATTCATAAATATTATTTTTTGGTATGAGAAAAATTTTGTCCGTTCTACTTATTCATCCCTAGGGAAGGCGCCAACACTGGGGACATTAAATAGGCTGGTGATGATTCAAATTTTTATATTGAGGCCAATTTTTTTTTTTTAGCTGCGTCAAATTTAACGTAGGTAATAGACACTAAATGAGACATTTCACATTTTAGTTTTTCACAAACATAATAATCATTATATTATGTTTGTGATCATAAGGCTCTAGTTTCGGTACACATTTGTAAAACGAATCTTCTGTGCAATAAATATTTATTTCATATTTTATTTCATTTCATTTCAGTTGTCTATAGGTAGGTAGAATATTAATGAAATTTAGAATTAGTAATATCAAGAATATCAATAGTTTGACAGAGAGTAACCATTGTGTAACTATACATCTGCTATACAATTTTTATTAAGTAGAATTGGTCCTAGATAGTCCAAATATTATTTTCTTCACTCTTATTATTCTATTCCGAGTTCCTCTCATTTATTTGGCAACATATCGTTATAGCAAAGTGCCTAAGGGCGCGGTTCCATTGAAAGCTACAAACTTATAGCTATATTTTGTAGTTCAAGAATAGCAAAACTGCAATTTGATGCAGGTACAGTACAAGGTTAGACAGAAATATCATTACATAATAATATAATAATTATGTCACATTATGAGCTACCAAATCTCCACTTCAGATATTGCGACTAATGAAGTATATTAAAATTTGACAGAAAATCTATGAAACTGACAGCTTTCTTAAAGTTAAGGAGACCTTAACTTAAGATTTTAGCTAAGAAGCCTTTGAGTATTCGGCCGTAAGTCCGCCAATTGCATTTTCTTATGCAATAAAGTTTAAATAAATAAATATGAGCGAGGCATGGACTACTAGTTGATAGCTCTTATTTCAATTAAGAGCTAGTTTTTCAGCTTGGGCGAAAATGCTTTTGTATGTTTTTCCGGCTGTCCGGCTTTTCGTCTGTCCGTCTGTTCTTCTCTACAGGTAGCATTTTTCAACCAACGTGAAATGTTCGATAAATAAATATTTTTTTAGATTAAGTTTTTCGAAAAAACTAAAAGTGGTGGAGATATGTGAAAAAACATATTTCAGCCATTTCAAAAAATTACAAAACACGAGGTCTTTCTAAGCTCACTAACTTATTTCAACCATTCCTTAAAGTCCTCACTGCTGGGGCACATGCATTTTTTATGGGTCGATAAGGAAAATGGGCCACAGCCCACTACAATGCGGTGGTAGTCTGAAACTAACTAACTTATTACTAACTGTAAGTTAGTTAGTTTAACACTACCACCGCATTGTAGTCATTGCTGTCAATGGGATCACTCCCTTACTTTCTTGGAAATATAGTTGTAAAATATTCAACGACACGAATTGCGAAGAGTCGAGACTAAACCTTAGGGGATTCAAACAGCCGTTAATATCTGGATTATTGTCTATTCGGATCGTAACATAAGTGAAATTATAACACTGTACATCGCTTGGGATTAAGCAAAATGGAATATTGTATTCCCTATCGGGGAAAAATGTAACACGAGGAAAATGTAACTAAGTTAACGTCAAAGGTTTTATTCGAAAGAACATTAATGATGCAGAGATACTTAACTGAATACGCTTGTACGACTTATGCATTAAGAAATTAGAGTAGGTACCTAATCAAGAGAGAGTTTTATCGTATACCTACTTAAACTTTTTTAAAGAGTGAAAGTGAAAAGTACCTTTTAAATTTTTATTTCTAAAATCTTATTTCTAATTACCTAAGTAATTACAAATATTGAATTAAGTGTTGGCGTTCGACACGGGTATTGTAAAAGGCAACTAATGTTTTTAAAGTTGTATCTAATAAATCCAACGTTGACCAAAAAATACGGTCAAACAATGACGAACGTGGACTTTAAAGCCTGATTTACACATATCAGTGAAGTCACAGTTCCGGCACAATACCACCACCGTGATAATTATTATTTATGCTACCATATTTAACTGTTTCAATGTTTTACTTGTTGATTGACTTACGTCGTTTTTGTCACAGCGATGATGTACGTCATACGCCTGTGATATACGTTTTCTATGAACATCTTTTTACCTAAAGCAGTGGGAGAGAAAGAAGGTTCGAAGTTACCCTTTAACAAAGATTAAAGTCCCACCAAAATCCGTATTGTTCTCCAAATGTCGTAATAGGTATATACGCACAGACAATCGTGTTGGCACGAGACCCCGTTCAGAACAATATTTATAACGCCCCGCGAAAATTTTAAACTTAACGAAATATTACGGTGGCACTAATGTCGTTGGAGATACGCCAAATCGACTGGCGAAGATTTTTGACCCCTCTCCGGTTCACATTTTTGATTGTGAATAATTTTACTGTTAATCGTTCATTATCGCACTTTTAGTAGTTTTTCCAGGATTCACTCCTTATAAATTTAAAAGAAATTATGAAACACTGATCAATCATGGTTATCCGTCTCTTTTTCCCGGAAACATAAGTCAGTACCAAGTTTTTATTTACCTAGAATCATGTTTGACAAAAAGCAATTTGGTTTTTTAGCAAAGATTCAAGAAAAAAACGTAAAAAATATTTATCTACACTCACATCGTAATGTTCCAAATATGAATTCAAAAAAGGTAATATAAATACGTACTTTATTTTCGTGGACACGAAAAATTAAAAAAAAAAACTCATTACGATGCAGTCAACTGAATCATAATAGTAGTTTATGATACTGCCACATAAAGAGGGGTATTAAAACATGAGTGTGTTCACTTCTCAAGCTTACGCGCTCACTAGACATGAAATAAAACACTTTAAACGGATACTAGCGCGGTTTTATTGAAAGTACTTTGGTAATTAGTTGGTATTTGGTTTGATTTTTGATTTTCCCGACTAATTACCAAAGTACTTTCAATAAAACCGCGCTAGTATCCGTTTAAAGTGTTTTATTACATGAGTGTGTGTTTAAAAACCGAGCCGTAGGCGAGGTTTTTAATAGTATCACACGAGTGTTTTAATACCTAGTTATGTGCAGTTTCATACACTACTTTATCTACACTCATACATTTAGGATTGAACCTACTAAATAAAAGATCAACGTTAGAAAAGAGAGCAGACTTTGTTTGTATTAGCTAGATTACCTTGTAATAAGTCATTTCCTTAGCTGCATCTAAAATATCGAGCAGAGTCAAATTTTCTTCACATTTTAAATCAAGAAAAAAAACCTACGAAATTCAGTACAACAAAATGTTAAAATTGAAATCAAAAGTTTTTTTGTAAAGCTCTAAAAATGGCGCGTATTCCATAAGAAAAAAAAATATGAGATCAGTGCACTTTGTTGCGTTCAGTACCTACGCTCCGAGCGCAACCGAAAGCTCTAACGGTGTTCCAAACATTAGAGCGTGACTTCCGGTTGTAACAACTTTCCCGTTCCAAACGTCAGAGCGTTGCAACTTTTTAACCATCAAATCGGTGGTTGAAAAACGCTGACGTTTGTCTATAGAAAAAATGTCAATGTCATTTGACATTATTTTGTATTTTAATGTTTTTGTGTCAATTTTTTTTAAATATTCATGGTAGCTCCTCAGAAACATATTTTATTTTATTTAGAATAAAGGAAAGTTTAAATTATTCGTATTCCAAATGGAAAACGAAGAATTTGTACTATTAATGTCATTTAAAGTTCTTGGTCGTTCCGAACCTTAGAGCCATCAACCAAACAACCGCACTCTAAGCCTCTGAATGCAACCCTGCAAACTAATCGCACTTGTCATCGATCACCATGGGAAAATATCGTTTTTTTTTAATATCACGGCACTGCCTTCTTCTTGGATTTGCCCTGTATCGTAATGAGAAAAAAAGTTATTTTATGATTCAGTTGACTGCATCGTAATGAGTTTTTTTTTAAATTTTTCGTGTCCACGAAAATAAAGTACGTGTTTATATTACCTCTTTTGAATTCATATTTGGAACATTACGTTGTGAGTGTAGATAAAATAACTTTTTTTCTCATTACGATACAGGACAAATCCAAGAAGTAGGCAGTGCCGTGATATTAAAAAAAAACAACGATATTTTCCCACACATTTTCCATGATTAAAATGCACTCTATGGTGATCGATGACATTAGTGCGATTAGTTTGCAGGGTTGCGTTTAGAGGCTTAGAGTGCGGTTGTTTGGTTTTTGGCTTTAAGGTTCGGAACGACCAAGAACTTTAAATGACATTAATAGTACAAATTCATCGTTTTCCATTTGGAATGCGAATAATTTAAACTATCCTTTATTCTAAATGAAATAAAATCTGTTTCTGAGGAGCTACCATGAATATTTTTAAAAAATTAGACACAAAAACATCAAAATACAAAATAATGTCAAATGGCATTGACATTTTTTATTATGTATTCTGTGCTATAGACAAACGTCAGCGTTTTTCAACCACCGATTTTGATAATTAAAAAGTTGCAACGCTCTGACGTTTGAAATGGGAAAGCTGTTACAACCGGAAGTCACGCTCTAATGTTTGGAACGCCGTTAAAGCGTTCGGTTGCACTCGGAGCGTAGGTTCTGAACGCAACCCAGTGCACTCATCTCATTATTTTTTTCTAATGGAATGCGCGCCATTTTTAGAGCTTTACAAAAATGTTTTGATTTCAATTTTAACATTTTGTTGTAATGAATTTCGTAGGTTTTTTTAATTCTTGATTTAAAATGTGAAGAAAATTTGACTCTGCTCGATATTTTAGATGCAGCTAAGGAAATAACTTATTACAAGGTAATACCTAGCTAATACAAACAATGTCTCACTCTCTTTTCTAACGTTGATCTTTTATTTAGTAGGTTCAATCCTAAATGTATGAGTGTAGATAAAGTAGTGTATGAAACTGCACATAACTAGGTATTAAAACACTCGTATGATACTATTAAAAACCTCGCCTACGGCTCGGTTTTTAAACACACACTCATGTTTTAATACCCCTCATTATGTGGCAGTATCATAAACTACTATTTTGTATCTAGGTAGGTAGATATAATACAAAGTAGAAAATATTTTTGTGAAACCAAGTCACAATATTTCGGCGTTATGAGAAAAGCTCACATATCAATAACATGTAAACAGGTTATGTCCGAACAAAATATTCAAAAGGACTTCCGCAAAAGTTCGTTTAAATATTTTCATATTCGTCAAGACCATTTTTCGGAAGAGATTTATCGAAACAAGTTTGTATTATCCCTTTCTATGTGTAGTATATTGTATTATTATTGCTAAGGAGTATTTTACCAGCAATGTATAACTTTTTTATTCCCTCTTATTTTTTCTCACAAGGTCAGGGAAGTGATAACTTCAATGCGCGAGTCATAAAAAATAACTACATCATGAGCTGGGCTGTAGAATAGTGCGATGAAAATGTCATAAAAGCAGGAAGGAAGTTAATAGTTTGAAGCCTTTGTAAGTGCCACCTATGCGGAGTAATGCGATTATGTCCAAGGACAGGGCCATAAACTCCCGTTAACAGCCCAATTAGGGCACTGTTGGTTTATATTTGTTTCAGGAGCTTAAAATAGGGTTAAACTATATTGAACCACCCACACACAAAATAGACTGAATGAGCCACTCGAAAAAAAAGTGGAGGTTGTGTCCCGAATTGGATTTTATTTGACGACCTGACTGGTGCAGTGGTCAACATACCGCCTACCACGCAAGAGGTCCCGCGTTCTATTCCCGGCCGGGTAGAAAGATGACTGGCCGGGATGACTTACGGCAGTGAAACGTGGTCGCTAACTATGGGTCTCATAAGGAGGCTCAAGGTCACCCAGCGTGCAATGGAGAGAGCCATGCTCGTCGTTTCCCTGCGTGATCGAATCAGAAACGAAGAGAACTAAAGTTACCGACATCGCTCGAAGGATTGCTCAGCTGAAGTGGCAATGGGCGGGACACATAGCGAGAAGAACCGATGGCCGTTGGGGCGGAAAGGTTCTGGAATGGCTCGCGCGCACCGGACGGTGCTCCGTGGGTAGGCGCCCGACAAGGTGGACCGACGATCTGGTGAAGGTCGCGGGAAGCCGCTGGATGCGGGCAGCGCAGGACCGATCGTCGTGGAGATCCTTAGGGGAGGTCTATACCCAACAGTGGGTGTCGTGCGGTTGATATGATGATGATTTAAAAAGTATATAATTAGTATATCAGTTGTCTAGCACCCATATTACAAGCTTTGCTTAGTTTGGGACTAGATGGCGCTGTGTGAAATCGTCCATGCTTTTATTCTATTTTTTTTTCGAGTTCTAAACCCAATGCTAGTTCAAGAAAAGGATGTGGCCGACGGCCCTTTTATAAGGATTAACAGCGAGGCAGATATAAATACTTTAAATAACTGTTGAATGTTGTATTGCTTTGATCGTCATGAGAATATCAAGGGCCACAACAATTTAGCACCCAATAGGTATTTTTAAGTGACAATACGCTAACGAATAAGCTCTTCACACGATTTCGCGCCAAATTGCCCCAAATGTGCCATAAGCGCTACCTTTCATGTAAGGGTTAAGTCCAAGGACTGCACACAATAAAACCCCCCTTTTATGGCCCAATTAGTTCACTGTTTTATATTTGGCTCGTCCCAAGGGTACCAACGCATAAACCGCGACATTTATATACTACAAACAATATAAAACTCTGTGTGTTCATTTAAAGTAGGTATTGTTTTGTTTTATGTATGGGCTTGTTTTATAACGAACTAGTAGGAAATTTAATAAATTGCAATACATTTTAGAGCACTTTACATGCTTTTGTTAATTTTTGGCTTCAGTTGAGCGGTAACATTGTTTAGTATCAACGCATTAATACGTTTTAAAATTTGAGATTTTTGCATCCACAATGCTTTTTTATACAATATACAATACTAAATAATGTACTAGAAAAAATTAGACTCGCACCAGATCCATTCTCGGACGGGAATCGAACCTGCGACCTTTGGATATCCGGTCCAATGCTCTGACCGCTTAGCTACCGAGTCACTAGTGGCATCGTTGAATTTCTTCTAGTATATCCTGCTCTTCTGAAGCCAGCGTTATTTCACCGATGTGAGGAATTACCTCGACATTCAATTGAAATATCTTTCCAAATATTTTGACAATTGATAAAGATGAAATAGCTATATAATTATTAAATTTGAGATTTTTTCATCCACAATGCTATTTTTATACAATACTAAATAATATACTAGAAAAATTCAAATTAATTTTGTATAATTATAAAGTATAACTATTATACAATACAGGTTACATAATAACTAGCGGTAGTTATTTATTTATAAATTTCAAATATGTAATGGATATATTTTTGATTAAAACGTAGAAAAAACAAGAAGTAGCTAGTGCAAACTTTACTTATCTATAGGACCATTAAGTTTTAAAAAGTTACACACTTAAAACATATTTGTCATTAGTTTAAAAATTACTATTGTGATTTTGTTTGTACTTATAAGGTAAGAACGTGATATTCATGTTACAGTTGATTTGCTAAGAAGATTCCCTTTAAAGTAAAAGACGAAATCCCTAATAGACACTGATTCGACAATCATGTTATATGGTGCGGAACCAAATAATAGGGGTTCGTTGAATCTCACATCTTTTTCAACGATTGAGGGTCAATTGTTGTAAGGCTGCGTTCAAACAATAACATACGACCCAACCTCAACCCGAACTCAACTCAAACTCACCACAACCGCAGCTCACCTTGAAGTACATCGCTTACAATTTTGAGTCTTATGACACATTAATAAGCTCCTGTGTAATGTTCTGGTGAGTTTGAGGTGAGGTTTGAGTTGAGTTCTGGTTGTGTTTGGGTTGAGTTTGAGTTGAGTTCGGGTTGAGCGCGGAGCGTGTGCAGTTGCATCGACAAAATATATCGGAGCTTATTAATGTGTCATAAAACTCAAAATTGTAAGCGCTGTATTTCACGGAGTGGGCTCCGGTTGAGTTGAGTTCGAGTTGAGTTCGGGTTGAGGTCGAGTCTTGCGTTATCGTATGAACGCAGCCTAAATGTAATAAAAAACAACAAAAAGGTTCAAAATAATAATATATATATATAACTTATTATATTACCTTTCTGAATTACAATTTTTTCTTATTTTTATTTTGAATGGCAAAACCCGTACCTTGATGTGGTTTGTAAAACATCGTTTAACTTCTTTTAGGAAGAAGGAAGAGTTCTTAATGATAAAAATGTTTCTGGTTCCCTACTTACTACATTATTACCTTTTGACCAATAATAATCACATAGCTATAAATTTTTTACAAACAAAAAGTTTAACAAACAAAAACTGTAAGTATCTTTTGTCATTCATATAGTATAGGTATTGTGGTTGTTGTTGTGAGTAACTTATTATCAAACTGGTTAATTTGTATCTTTGGATATTTTAATTACTAAGTTAGTAATTAATTAGTAATTAGTTAGTTTTGCTTACCAATAGCTTAATTTTTAGTGCATGCCGTGGCAACCTGTAAATACGATAGCGCTTTAATATGTAACCTCTAGCAGACTTTTTGTTGTATTGAATGTAAATAGCATTTATTGTGTTAGTTGTCTTAAATAAATAAAGAAAAAATAAAAAATGAATAACCAGAATCAACAAAATTAATGCCGAATTTAACACAAATATGATAGAGTTTAATTAAATTACAAAATTATTGAAAATAATCCGATAGAATTTATCTCGTTTGACCTTTTGAAAGTTATTACTGATATCACCGAAAGAAATATGCAGACTTCTTTGTCTCGACTTAAAAAGCCTTTCTTAGAAGCCCTATGCCTTTCAGAATTTACAACCTATATAAGTGCCCAATATCTATGAATCTTTACCTACGTACATCGCTCACATTTCCAATTCCAATTTTCGTGTGAGCGTGTCTGCCTCAAGAGTTATTGTGAGAAATTGAGATTGGATATCAGCCGAAACCGTGTCTGCAAAGCGAAAAAAAAAACACAATGAATTCGGATTATAAAAAAATATTGTGGTAAGTATAAAGAACCGTTAAGTTAAAAAAACAGTTTTTATTTAATGTGGTACCTACTTATAATTATATACACAAAAAGGCATTTTTTGAGATATAATAGAGGCTGTTATTAACTTGACCATACCATTAGCTTTATAAAAAATGTAAGCCAGTAGCTAGTTTAATTTTTATAATAAAAAAATCTCACAAATGAATGTCTTTCCAAATGATTTATTTTTTTAATTTTTAACATCCTTTTCTGCGTTTATCTTAAACAATATGAGAATAACCATTTCCAATTACTGTTTAACTCGAGACTAAATTCAAAACGTAATTTAAAACAGCACTCGAAAACGAAATTGAATCAGGATATTCAATTAGGGGCAAAATTGAGGTAAACAAAAAGAAATAAGAGGGAATCCCTTCAAAGGGATTTTTTTTTCGTTTTATTTTTCAGAAAATGAGCAAAATGGTTATATTTTATTCATTGCAATCCGTTAAGTAATAAAGCTTGTTATGAAGAAATTCCTATTTTGTAAGATTAATATTTTTTTATTAATTTTTTTACTGGACCAAAGTAAGTTTTTTATTAACTTCTCAGAAAATCGAGGTGTATTTTTTGAAAATGGGATTCACATTTTTTAAATAAAACATACAAATACATATTAACTGACTTCAATAGACATGTAGCCGTTCACTAGCGGCGTCAAAAAATATTTAATTTAATAGTTACTCTGTCCTTTAATTTTTTATCATACAAATCGTGTTCCTCAATATTTTTAAGAACAAAAAAAATATCTATTAAATAATCGCTAGTTTGGTATTTGCACGGTTGACTAAAGCCGCACGACTTTTGCCGCAAAGGCCAAGCACTACCCCGTTGTGCTTAAAAAATCTGATCCGGTGGCCAAAACTGGAACTAAGTCAAAGAATACATAATAGTACAAGTACTAAGTGTTATTAGGTTATTATTACATTATAGTTATTACGCCATCGACTACGTCATACACGACAGAACCGCCGTCACAATTTTACAAGCGACTTGATAGGTGACTAAAGTTGATGACCGTCACAGGTGCTTAAAATCGACCCATGTAAATAGCCCATAATAGTCTTATCATCTCTCAAAGGAATTACAACACAGTAAAAAACTTGTCCCCGTGTTTTTCTGGCGTCAACAGTGCGCGAACACAGAAATAAATTAGACCGAAACAAATGTTGGATTAGCGGAATTGCCCCTCTATACCTGACTACGTCATTCAAAAAATTCCAATTTAAAACGAAAGATCCCATTGAAGTCATCTGTTTTGGACTTTAATATTTGTGATTCAGAGGGAAACAACTTTTGATGTTATTTTATGTGAAGGGAATTTATTAAGCAAAGATTGTAAGTACTTAATAAGTATAAGATATTTTAAAACTTTTTTATCGAATTGTAGGATCATTAATAATTGTAAAAGTAACTTTTTAAAGAATTGAAGATTTTGAGATTTTAGCATTCAAATGTTTTTTTTTGGTTTGTCGATGTGCATAACGCACCTTTTTATAAGCAATTGTCTATTTAAAACCTTGGACGACCAAGTTTAAAACCTTGGACGAATTATCCAAGTTTAAAACGAATTATACTAGAAAAAAATTCGAGTCGCACCAGATCATATTTTCAGGCGGGATTCGAACCGGTGACATGACCTCATATATGCAAGGTAATCCCGGGTCAACAGGGCTGGCTCTTCAGCAAATATTTGCTCTACCACAAGCAGCTATGAGCCGTTCAGCTACCAGACTGTTAGCCGATATCCATTAGTAAGTCCGATACAAATAGACGTTAAATTCTAGGTTTTGTTATGTGTTTACGTTATGGGTTGAAATTATCTCAATTTTAGGAAAAAAAAACGACAGCAATTGTTTGGATAACCCAAAAATTGTGCGCAATCACAATAATTATGCATTCTGCGTCAGAGTCATAGATATTGACATTATACATGTAATCCCGTTTGCAGGCAACAGCTTCTAAGGTCGAGGATGAAAATCCCATTTTCTGAAGCATTTTCTAGACAATAATAACACATTTCAAATATATTTAACAAATGTAAATTAATATTGAAAAAAACCGATGAATATTTGAAATAAATTCACTTTTCCAACCTATGATTGGCATTGTAGAAATACATTTAAAGAGAAAAACTTTAAATAACTTTTTTTGCTTGTTTCAGATTTTCGATTACTTTCAAACAAATCGAATGGTAAGTTTACCTTTACCAAAAAGTGTAATATTTGAGATTTTTTTTTTAAGAAAATCTTTGAGGCTACGATTTTTCCTGTAGTGTTTGTTCTATAGATATTGCATTTTCGTTTGTTGTTGCAAAAGAAAAATAGATCTCTGTTTTTTTTGAAGACAAAAACTCAGAGAACCGAACATCTCATGCGGCCGCTTGGCGTTGAATGGATTCACTTCCACTAATAAAATTAAGAAATGTCAACTCTTCCAGAAACTCTGCGGCGTATTCAAACTGTACCTAAAAACAAATGACAAATGTCAATTCCATTTTTCCGCACTTAAAATTTCGGAGGTGGCGGAGTGTTCGCTGCGTAAAAACTCTTGAGAAAGCCAGCTCCAAGTCACTTGCTAAACTTGTGTTTGTCACTCATTTGAATAACAGGAGAAACCTTTTTTGTCCCCCTGGCCTGTTTAGTACAGAGTGGGGCTTGTTAAGAGCAAAGCCATTGTTATTTGAGGGTGTTTATATGATTTTAAAGCTGGCTGATGTTGTTGACTAAAGGCATTGTCTGTTGAAAGTCTTGAGGGTACCCGAAAATTTTGGAAGTGATATTTAAGTTTCTGTTTCCGAGTTCATGGTTTTTATTTTAATAAAAGTCTCTTTCTTATTTTGGAGTAGTTACGTAGCTGTTTTGTAAAAACACAATAGGTATGCTTTGATCTTAATCGCCCAATAGCGGGATTAAGGTCCCGACATGATGCCGTTGTATAAAAACACCAAATAGAGATAGGTTGCCAAACTATATTATGTATAACCTTTATACTGATGAATAAGTGTGCCCGCACCGCACATGATCGATTTTTTGTAGGACCGATTGTCAAATCGTAAACTTAATTTCTCTTTGTATTTAAAGGGTCGAATTTTCGTAGGACGTGTCCCTTGGTATATTGGAAATGTTTTTTATGTTCTTTTTTAAGATGATTATTAGTCCTTCAATAATTAAGTCGTAGGTGAGCAGTTAGAACATATTATTATTATTATTTTATAAGTGCAGAGCTTGTAGATAAAAGAGAACCATAACGAGTGCTGCGACACTTTAATTTTGATGAAATACGATCTGTTCAATTTTCTCATAAACGCGCAACGATTTATTGATAGAACGGAACACGTGATCGTAACGATATCTCGAATTATGTTCAGATACCATTATTTGCTAGCGTTGGAGATCTGATAGTAAATTTGCTCTAACACTTGTTATTTACCAATATAATTAATTTGTAAAGTATTGAAGACAATTTACGACAGGCATAGCTTAGGCTTTATGAACACCTTCATCATTGAAAGACATTCATGCTAATCTGATGTCATGATCATGACTAGGGTCCTGGAAGCAACCTCAAATTTCACCACATCTAAAGTCATGACTGTGAGGTTGGTCTTATTCGCGAAATGACTTGTAGTAGTTTATTGACTTATTCGCGATAAATGTCCTATTCGGGAAATGCCCTATTTCTCTGCTCTTTCTTTTATCTCCTTTCCATCCATTATCAACTTAACTTCAAGTGTGATTACAAATAAATATTTTTTACGGGCAAAAAGTGAAACATTACTAATAATTAACGTCTAAAATTTTGATCTCAGTGCTCTGAACGAGGCCAACTTTCTTCGAAACCACACGAAGTTGCCTCATAGTCCCGATACAGAATAACAAAACTTCATAACACAATACCAACACCGAAGTTTACTATCAACTCATATTATCTCGCATATCAACATGTTCCAGGAGTCGGGGACAAATTCAATTGTTCCCAACGTACCTTTTCAAGTTTTCCAATTAGAGAATCTTGAGTACGTGTTTTGAAAGCAAGATTTAACTTGTGAAGGTTCCCGAGATAATGCGGAGAACATCTGTGACCGTTAACAAAGGAACTCTTGTAATACAACGATATTCAGCGTGCTGTTATGAAAAACATGAATTTTGGTTAAGTAATAAGACGCCCGTTTTGTTTCGTTGGTATTTCTTAATGCTGGGATATTATAGGTACATACTTATTTTTAGGTGAATGGCGAGGAAAATAATGAAATAATGAAAAGGTAGTAAAGAGATATAAAATAAAATTTTAAAAAGTTAAAATTAGACTAAGGAGTGAAAAAAATATAAGTAGGTTGAGGAAAAGCTAAAAATAGAGTAGTGATTAGTGTAACAGAGCTTTAACTAACAACCGTAGCTAAGTACATCAATGGGATTGCAATTGGTTATTATAAATAATTCCTCATAACCAATATTTTATTTAGTAACTTTATAGTTCAATAGTGTGCAACATTCAGACACAATTGTTAAATATTGTTATTGAATTAAATAAATTGAAATTGAAATAACAATAAATATCTTTGACTATGACATTATCCATCCCTTTATATTATTATTGTATGTAATACCTTTACAGGAGTTTTATCTTTTACTTACTTCAATCTGTTCTTTAGAAAAGTTAGAGACGTTATACAAGAGCGAATGTTTGTATGTCATTATGAAACAAACTTTTCTGGTCACTCATTATAATAATAAATCAAAAAAATCCAACCATAACTTACAGCTTGATTACGGAAACCGGGCCAAGTCGGGTTTTTTCCCTTACGCAGATTTCGTGTTTTCACAGAAAACGAAGACTTTGGGGGACGTCTAACTTTACGCATAATTTTATTTTTCAACTCATCGCCGGTCGGTCTCGAAACTTCCTGATTCCGCCAGCAATATAACGTTCAATAGTTTTTTTTTTCATTTCGCAAACTTTCCCGGCCGAAGCTATAAACAAAATACTATATTGGGAAACTCCCAACTTAAGTGGGGAAATTTGGAGCGACCCTTATTGTGCTGTTGGAGATTCTTAGTTGCTTATTTCTTATTTATGACGATGAGAAACACAAATTGTGTAATTATGAACAGAAAACTGTCCAACTTTTAAGTGTCGTATTTGATTGACATTCTTGTCTTTATGCTCGTACTTTAGAGACCCGGGATCGAAATCAAACATACACACACAAACAAAGAGACAAAAATTGTAACATAATGACAAACATAAAATGTGTTTAGAGCTTTATTTATTGCAAATACAGTGGCGATCACTTAATTAAAGACACCAGTCGATTTTAATACAAACGAGCTAAAGCTTTGAAGCTTTGGTTCCCCCTCTCTGTCAAGATTGACCTAGCTGTGATCTGATGATGGCCATCGAAGGACTGAATGGAGGAGATTCAGATCACTCACTTCACTATACATACCCAACTGATCTGATTAGTATTCTAAGAGATATAAGGATCAGAGTTTTTAGTTTAAGGAACTCCATACATTTTTATGATGATTTGGCGGTATTTTTACTTACTTATAATGCACTAAGATCAGTTTAGTGTGTACAGCGATCTTAATTTCCCTTCATTCACTCCCTGGATAGCAATCATTAGATCATAGTTAGGTCAATCCCTGGTGGAGTCTTTAATTATGGTGACCGCCACTGTATATGTTTTATAAATTCATAATAATAGATATACATTGTTTAGTTAGTGAAATTACATAATTAAAACTAGTAAATGTTGTATATTCTCACAATTTCAGCTTCTATATTATACTCGTACATATCTCTACAATATCACTGAAAATCACATCAAAAACATCCATCAAAAAGGCTTTATACTATCACTCTGCTATAACCTATAAAACTTTGATTTCTATCTGGTATGAAAAAACTAATCCGCCTGTACAAATATTGCTATATTACAAAATAGAACAATGACTGGCCGAGTGCAAGCTAATGCAATCAGTTGCATAGGCTTGATTGACAGTTGGTAACGTCACAAAATAAAGAGGGTGCAGAAGCCAAGCTTAGTACAACACTCGGTCGAACGAGCAATGCACACATAGATATTAAATCTCAAAACAGTTCGAACGCGAGAGCCGCCGTACGTAAGTCGTTCACTTTGCGGGGGTTAACATTATGTTAAAAAGCTCAAAAACAATTCATAATTGTATTCTGCTCAGTGACGACTGAGCACTAAAGCAGCATTTAAATACATGCAAAGAAAGAGTATCCTTACTATATAAAGTTTATTTATTTGTTTGTTTCACCTTCACGTCTTAGCTACTGAACCGATCATCATGAAATGTTGCATACACGTTGTTAGGGGTACAGAGAGGGGCATAAGGTACTTTTAATCCCGAAAAAGGTACTGTTCCCGAGGAATAGCAAAAAACTTTCCACGAAGACGAAGTCGCGGGCGGTCGCTAGTATATTTTAGAATACATGATGAGCTTCTCTTCTGTACTCTGTTTATTTGGTGGTAATGTTCGGTTGAGAACCATGAGTATGACGAGCGTGGGGTTGACACGAACAGTTTACAGCATTAAGCACATTTCTATACCTAATACTACTAAGGATTTATCTTATTTGTATAAGTACATATACTGTTACTTTTATCTATAAAACGTCTTGACGGATAATAAAATTATGCGAAGTAGACCCCTCAAAAAGTTATTTCACCGTATAGAAGTTCTCGTGCATGCTATTATCAAATGAAAAAATGTGGACCGGCCGATAGATACAATCTGGGGGTCTTCAAGTAATTTCTTCTAGGCAAGTGCATTCAAGATCGCATCATCGCTTACCCTCAGGCATGACAGCAATCAAGTGCTGAAGTGCTATCAAAAAAACTTAAAAATAAAACATGGACAAAGCATAAAATACATCGCGCGGTTGTAGCACAGAGCATACTACGAATTACGTAGCACGCTCCATCCGGGCCGGTGATGCTACACACCGACTGCGCGTGCTACGAGATTATGGTGTTTGTGATGCAAGTGAGGAAAAGAACATTTAATAAAAAACATGCAATAGTATTAGGGGTTTAAGTATGAAATTGCTGTTATGGAGAATTTTAAAGAATTTGCATTTTCCATACTATTTAAAATTGTCTTAATTGATTTAACAACCATGAACGCTAATGTTTTACAACTTTTATGCACACATCTCGTTTGGTCTAGGCATAACGCGACTTAGGCACACTGCGTTATAGGTATACAGCGAGCAAAGGACTTATGCCACAGTCATGTATTTAACTTGTGAAAAAAAATTAGTATCGGCTAAGTTACAACGAATTAAGTGGTAATTTCTGCTAACGAACAAAGGAGTCACTTTTAAAATATTTTTATTGCTGATAGTTAAAAGAATAACAAGTAACCTCATATTTAACATCTGAGAGATATCTCATCTGATATGAGAGCTTCAGCTGTGTGTGAGAAAAAAACGACAATTTCATACCCATCCCCTATTATTAATTTCATTTCTGCTCAGCTCAGAATCACTTAGTAACAATAACTAGAAAACTTCTTGAAATGTTTATCAATATGTACCGTGTGCCTTATCAATACTATCCGATTTACTGTTATACCCGTACTGTTCTGATTAACTCGTAGAAAAAAGGTAAAATCGATTGAAAGGTCTGTAAAGTGGATATTGTAGTGGCTCAAACCCTGATTTGTATATGTGATCGTCTAGTTATAATGTTTTCTATGTATTTGGTGGTCTTGGTGAAAGTCAATGTTACTGGCATCTAAGTGATCTGCGAATCGTGTTTATGTTTGTACTATTTAGTAGCTGCGTGTGAATAGAACGGAGGCTCATCGAGATAAATCCATCATTCCGCAGGCCTATGGTTTTAAATAACATTGCGAAGCTTGTTAATATTAAAATGCAAATTGTTTTAATCTGATCGCGACTTTCGCCTCTCCTCTACTCTAATTACCTAAGCTATAACCAAAAGATGTCTGCTCACGAGGTGGATTACTCTCTGGTCGTTTAGTAGCGCCTACAAAACCTTCTAGGAAAAACCCTTCTGAGGTTTATTATTTGGGGAACGTCAGCCATCTTTGTTACGCTGCGAAGCGTTTGTCAGACATCTCCAGGATGTGGACATTTATTTACTTTACTTTATAAGGTGTTCGCTAGACACCTTTCCCCATAATACCATGGTAAACTTTATTTATTCGTACTTGTATTAATTAAGAAAGTTCGATTTGGCCAAATCGGGCGATGGCTGAACGCTATGAAAGTGCAAATGTGACGACGACCCAGAAATGCTTCTACCCGTTCACTGGATCCACACGCAGATAGCCTTTAGGCTCAATAAGGCTGAGCTCGCGAGTACCGGCCAAAGCATCCCGTTCAGTCAAGTCTAAGAGAATAATCTCTTATAGTCAAGAGCTCTCATTCGATTAAAGTCAGTGGGTGGAATGCCTAGCTCGCAGCCTCAAGCGGTCAAACACCCCAGGATCTAAACATCCTGTGCAAGTTCTATTTCATCACAGATCACCTAGTATACCTATCCCTATTTCCTATCCTAAATACAAGTCTATAAGTGCACCTAACAATGTCTATGTTCTGTGTAGAGGCAAAATGTACTTACACATTATACCTATTCAACACTAATACATTATACTTCCTTCTGCTCAGCTCCTGTTGTGCCTCTCGTCCAAATTCAGCAGCTAGACTCCTTTACTAACACGTTTAAATAAACCACCTATACACAAGTAACCTCAACGGTTTGAATGTAGTCTCTCCCTTAAGGTCTTTAATCACTCCCTACTATCCCCTGTTTATTTATTTAGATATATGTATAGAAATCTACCTAGACCTAGACTGAAATCTAACGAATTTAACTCATAGAAATCGTGATTCAACTGAAAGGTATATATGTGAGAACGCAAAGTGTTAAACGAAGTCAAACAAACTAGCTCAATGGTTCTTCTAAGTATTTCTTAGTATTTAACACGGGTTTGACTATGCCTCACACTGTGCTTCCTCTTAGGTATCTTATCTCTAAGCAGTAAAACATTTAATTATGGAAAAAAAATATTATTTATTTAAATTAAATGTGTTTAGTTTATCTTCGAAATAGCAAAAAGAAACTGGTTTGATTATTTAAGCTGTCACCTATAGGTTGCTATATAATGACAGCTAGATTTTCAGCTCCTATCTTAAGACCACACTAAATAGAGAGAAAGCGAAAATCCAAAGAAAAAACTCTCTAAGGTCATCTAGATTCACACTTAAATTTAATTAAACACACACTAAAGTTTCAATAGTTATTTCACAAATTAAGTCTAAAGTGAGATACGAACACATTTATAGAACTAACCTGACACATTGATTGAAAAAAATAATAGAAAGGAAAAACTATTTCACATATTAGTCTAATCTAGACTTGATTATTAACATTCATGGTAGATATTAGTGTTTCGTATTCCACCAGGCTACATAAAGTTACAGTCTCTAGAGCTTTAATTAATACTTTCACGTTAACCATCCTTATCTCTGAGATTAACTATGTATCAAGAAAACGCAATCCAATTCAATCTAACCCGGCTCTTTGCATTTCTATCTCATTCGGTAGACCATCTTGCAAATACCTCCGTCTATTTAATATTCGATGATTGCAATAACTGAATATCTCATATCCACAACACCCTAACACAACTATTGCGCATATTGATGCCAACACAAAAATGAGGTGTTCTACCGAGTTCCATTCGGTTATTAAAGCGAAACCCCCAGAATGGAGTTGTTCTTCGTATTGATACATTTCTACGTTGTATGCGATATACTGCTCGTTATTCTAGAGATTGTACCTTTATTGACACACGAAATAAATCACAATGTACACAATTACATACCCCACTCGACGTTGTTTAGATTCACTTTGTAAAATAGTTACACTTGTTTTAATATTCAAATCTACAATTTACTTAACAAAGTTAGTATTTATTTAATAGTTAACTCTTTAGTCTTTATTTCTCACACAGTTAGTTACAATGGAGTCACGAAACTCCCAATCTATCACTCCTAAAATCTTAAAAGCGTCTCGGCCCTCGTCTGTCCCGAATGCTAGTTGCATCCTCGTTTTATCTCTTCCATCCCTACTGAAGTTTTTCTCCTCCCGCTCTACGCCCATCTAGACCCCTCATTGGTCAGCTTGATGCTTGCAATCTTCACGGCGACGCCCACGCACAATTTCTCACGATCCGCCCTACCAATTCTGAGAACTCAAGTTTTTTCCTTCCTTTGTCTACTTCACCCATCTGTAACACATTTAAATCTACCAAACTCTTAGAAATCTGTGCATTTCAACTAAAATTGTCCATCATTCACCAGTTTGAATAGTTTGTCTGACAGTTTGAGCGTAATTTACGGCCTACCCAAGACTTCATTTGTCTTAGTCCCCGCTGTGCGCTAATAAAACTTGTCGCTCTTAATCTATTAGAAGAAATATTCGAAACAATTTTTTATTCCTAGTTTTGTTTTACGAGCCCGGCCCGCACATCTGCTAATAATACGAATGCCATCACACATTCCCCTAAATAGAATCTTAAACACCTACATCCGAATGTACGGTCGTTTTAAATTATATTTCCTATCTGTCCACATTTCCAAACTCTCCCACGGTATTCGTTCAGTTCTCACGTTCCCTTTCTATAGCTCTTATCTGTCCATTGTATACCCAAGTAGGCAATAAACCCCGATACTCCGCCTCCTTTGTTACATAAGTATGGCGCCTCACAAACCATTGTCCCTATTTTTTTTTCTTTTATTTTATTTTTTTTTTATTTTTATCTATTCACATAATAGCGAAACAGGTGTATCGCATTGTAATTCCCTTTTATCTTGTTTGTTTGTTTATCTATTAGAGTGTACACGTTGCTACTGGGAATAGCACCAATGACGTATGGTCCTTCAAACAAACGTGCAAACTTCTTAGTCACTTTTTTAGATGCATCCGATTTCGCAAACTTTTTCAACTTCACTAGATCACCTATGTCAAAACACACTAGTTTATGATTTTTGTTATAATGAAATTCTCTACTCTCGGCTGACTTCAATATGTTCTGTCTCGCTCGTTCCCGAACTAATTCTAATGGCTCTTGTTGTAGGCCTAACCCTACTCCAATAATTTTGTCGTTATCCGTAGATAAGCGAGTTCCTGTACCCCATACTATTTCGTTAGGTGTGTAACCCGTCGTGGTGTGTATAACTTGATTGTAACAATCCTCTATTTTCGGCAATACGTCAACCCAAGAACAATGTGATTTTTCACAATACGTCCTAAACATTCTTCCTAGCTCTCTATTGACCCTCTCCGTAGAATTAGGTCGCGGGTTCCTGATTGAGGTGTGCGTTAGCACGATGCCTAACTGTCTAACACCTGACTCAAAAATCCTTGATGTGAAATTTGCACCTCTATCCGAACATAAAACCTTTATTTTGACCTGTTCGTGAAATTTTCTAACACAAGTTAATGAGGCCCTGCCACTCGCCTGTCGTAATGAGTATAATCTAATTAATTTGCTGAAGGCGTCCTGCATAACAAACACGTACTTATGACCAAAGCGTCCTGCCGGTATTGGTCCATAAATGTCACAAAATACTCGTTCCCCTATCTCCCTAGCTATCACCGTCTTAATTGGTCCTGAGTGTGTCTCCAACGCATGTTTCGATTTTTGACACACGTCGCAAGCCCTAACTACCTGTCCTATTTTGCGTGCCATATCAGTGAAGTAGTAACGTCGCTTCATTAACGCAAGCACCTTGTATCGCCCAAAATGTCCTACTTCCTCGTGTATACTAGTAATCAATTCCGTTTGTAAGTTCTCGGGAACATATAATCGCGACCTACCCGAACCTATCTCTATCCTATAGAGAATCCCGTCTATTAGTCTGTAATATCTAGCCTCAGACTCGCTCTCAACTTTTATACGCTTAGTTATTTCGCTAACAACACGATCGCGCCCCTGATGTTCTCTTATCTCTTCCCACTTATTCTTTATGAGTCGTCCAGTTGGTATTTCAAACAAATTCATTTCCGGTCCCACAGTTTTATTAGTCAAGATATCGGTGGCTCCACTTATGTGTCGTGACAACACGTCAGCTACAGTGTTCAGACTACCCTTGACATGTTCAATCGTATAATTGAACTGTCCTATATAACTTACCCACCGTATCATGCGAGCGCTTAGTAATTTACACGATTGTAGAAACGTCAAACTCTTATGATCGGTCCTAATTACTAACTGAGCACCCCTTAAATACGTTTCAAACTTTGATAGACTATAAATTATGGCCCACAGCTCTTGTTCAGTGACTGTCCATCTGCGTTCCGTTTCTGATAATGATTTACTACAAAACCCTATAACTCTCTCTTCCCCCTCACTCGTTAGTTGGTAGATGTATCCTGCGACACCTATATTCGAGCTGTCCGTTTGTAAATAATATATATCTTTCGGGTTTGGATGTGCAAGAAGCACGGTATCTACAAATAAAGTTTTCACCCTTTTAAAACAATCGTCTACTTCCTGTGTCCATGACCATCTTTTGTTTTGTTTCAATAGGTCACACAGAGGCCTAACCTCCTCACTATACTTTGATATAAATCTACGAAAATAGTTCATTAATCCCAGAAATCCTCTTAATTGTTTTATGGTTCGAGGTGCGGGGAAATCCAATATCGCCCTTACCCTATCCGGATCCATTTGTACCCCTTTGGTATTTACAATGTGTCCTAATAACTTTACCTCCACACATAAGAATTTACACTTTTCCTTCCTACTCGTTAGTCTAGCCGCCTCTAACCTGCTCAGTACTTGATCTAGGTGTTCTAGGTGTAACTTTAGGTCCCCCTTAGTGAACACTACTATGTCATCTATATAATTTATACAAAACTCGCGCACCCCTTCTAGTATCGAATCCATAGCCCTCGAGAAACCTGCCACCGATGTCTTAAGTCCTTGAGGTAAAACACAATACGTATAGGTTTTCCCCATAAAAGCGAACCCTGTATACTTTCTAGAATCGGGATGTAATGGTATCTGAAAATATGCATTATTGAGGTCAATAAGACTGATGTAATTAACCCCATAAAAGGATTGTATGATTTCTGATGTAAGTGGTGGCGCTCCCGCGTCCCCCACCATCTTCTTATTGAGTTCGCGCGCGTCTAATAAGAGTCTAATTGTTCCGTCTCGCTTTTTTGTAAAGGTAAGCGGACTACAACACGGCGTCGCCTCCTGACGGATAACTCCTAAACTCTCTAACCCATCTAGTTCTCTTTTTATCTCCTCCCTATATGCTAAAGGTATTGGATAACTTCGCTTTATAAAAGGCGTGTCGTCGATTAATTCGATAACATGCTCGTATCTGTCCGTCAATCCTAATTCGTCGGTAAACACTCTACTATATCTGTTTAAAACGGGTAACAATAGTTTCTTTTGTTCGTCATTTAAACCCATCTCGTCCAAGTAGGTAGCCACCTTTCCGCTATTGTTTATTTTCTCGCTCGCCTCACTATACACCGCCGGTTGGGCGTCCGTTTCTAACATCGTATTTATCATGTTTGCATTGTCTCTCCCGCCTAACCGTTTTAATTCGCAACTCGAATTTATTTTGACACTAGTCCTAACTCCTAAGTGCTCAATTGATAACGTCCTTTCTCTACCACACTCCACTATCCCCTTGACACGTTCCAACCAGTCGTATCCTAATATCATTGACCTAGGAAGCCTATGCAGAATTAACATTGACGCTTCAATGATTGTGCCACCCAAACTTAGCTCTATTAGTACCATACGATTCGCACTTTCACTCCGTGATCCAAATGCTCCCTGCACCTGTATAGCCGGGATAGCGATCTCGGGCAAATCACCTCTCTTTTTCCGAATAGAATCGTGTAGTTCCCTAGTTATAGCGCTTATTTGGCTCCCTGTATCTATCAATGCACTTATACGCATCCCGTACACATCCACTCCTATCTCGGGTAATCTAGGCAACGAATAATCAACACCTAAGTAATCTAACTCGTCTAGCTCATGTGATATCGACAAAACCTCTCTACCCCTGCTTGTACAAAGATCACACGCAAGCCCTTCTTCGTCACATTCTATCACATGATTGAATTGATTTTCCAATAAGACACCTATGCTACACGCTATCGCTCGCAAACTGTTGCTACTCACTGACACTCCCCCGGTCAATGGCCTCTTCAATCCCTTTCCGTCTGCTCCTAAACCCTGACCTGGCTCCCATCCATTTTTAACTAAAATCTTATATGCTATATCGTCTTTCCTATTTTCTGAAGTCCATTCATTCCCCTTCCTACACTTTGATAACCGATCGGACTCCGCTTGTGTAGGGGGTATTAGTTTTTTGTTTTATCCTCCCTCACAGACGTTGATAATGTTGACCCCTCACCTTCCTTCATGAATGTTATAGCTGGCCTAGTATTTATTTCACCCAACACGTTTGACCGTGATGTATTCCTATTAGAATATGATCCGTAACCTATCCTGCCTCGTCGGTGAGCCCTTCCCCGAGTTGAACCGCCTCTGCCTCGCCATCTTTCCGCTAAAATCGTTGCCGCAACTGGATAATCTGTCTGTGTCCTACTGTAACGACCTCTCTGGTTATTTCCTCTCTCTCTAGCATATCTACCTATCTCTCTCTGTCCCACAACTACATTTTGTTCGATACTCCTAAGAAAGTTCGCGCCTTTCATAATAGTGGGTTCCTCTGCTCTCGTAAACCACAACCGTTGAACATCTAAAGGATAATGACGCATTATCGAATTTACTAAATCCCTTTCACTAAAAGATATAGTCAAGGACTGCATCGACTCAACATATTCAGCAAAATGTTCGGACATCGAAATCGCTGATTCACTTGTGTACACCGTGTTAATCAACCTATACCTAACGGATTCTTGTATTTGTTCAGTCCAATAAGTCCGTCTAAAGTCGTCCTCAAAATCACTAAATGTATTCCATCTTCTTGAGTACATCTCCATCAATTTTCGTGCATGTCCCGTGATGCAACCTAGCGCTATATCAATTTCGCGGTCCTGTCCATTCACTTCTCTAATATATTTTTTTAATCGTTTCAAAAACGCAATAGGGTTCGCGAATGGTTTTCCGTCAAAACTCGGCTTCGCAACTGAAGGCTGTATGACGTATAAGTTTCTAGTTTCCGAATTCGCGACACTACCACTAGCTGTTGTGCTAATCGACTCCTGTCTAATCGTCTGATGACTATTTTGCACATTCCCGCGCGACTCTAACCTTTCGTTTAATCGCTCCGCGCTCAACTGTCGTAATGCATTTTGAAATTCATCCATTCTTTGTGACATCTGTTGTAAAGTTATGTTATCTATTTTTTCCGTTTGTTCCCCTATGCCTCCATTACTCTCGCGACTTTCCCCTGTCCTATCTTGACCCCTAACCCGTCTCTTACTGCGCCTAGGCATTATAACGTCACTTAACTCAACTGCCGACAAACTAGTTTCGATTTAAACTTTCCCCTACTCCTAAATGCACAGATCGTTCTTTATGAGAAAGGTAGATAGTACCACATGTGATTAAAATACTCATGATAACAGACTTACATTGAAATGTAACAATATCTTGAGAATCTGCTCCCGCCTTTGTCTCCACCTAAATCACACATCTTTATTATGCTAACCTTTTTACGTACAGTCAAAATCGTCAAACGCGCTGCTATGCTTTGAATAATATTGGAAAGTATTTTTATTTTACTCTTTTATTGTTTATTTTGTTCGGTAAGAATTCTCCACGTCCTTCCCTTTTGTCTTTAATGTACAACCGTCAAATTTTACTTCAATGGACAACAGCAGTTAAGTTGCAAACCAATAAAACATTAACCCTAAGGTCTCCTTTGTCTCGCTTCCCATTCACAAGCTTGTCAGACAGGCTTTTGTCTTCCGTGAACAAATAACTTGGCTATACAGTTGTCTAAAAATAGATTCTTTTAATTTTATAATTTACGAAATAGGTATGTATATATTATTTTTTTTTTTCGATCTCGTTGATAACATTATGACGAATTCTGACTGTAACTGTGTCTTTCCCCTACATTCAAAAGACATGTAAACAGTTTAACACAATAAAATAATCACACCATGCACATAATTAAAATAATTATTCCATGCACAATTTATCTCGCCTCCTTGTTTCGCATCACGATGTCTCGTAACATCCCTGTAAAAGTATTCCTTTCAACTGACCACGATTTCTACGTTGTGTTTATTTTATTTATTTTTGTTTTATTTATTTATTATAATTATTTGGTCCTTTTGATCCAATCGTATCGTTATTTCGAATACGTATTTGGAATCCTGGTCACGGCACCATTTTCTGTAGTGGCTCAAACCCTGATTTGTATATGTGATCGTCTAGTTATAATGTTTTCTATGTATTTGGTGGTCTTGGTGAAAGTCAATGTTACTGGCATCTAAGTGATCTGCGAATCGTGTTTATGTTTGTACTATTTAGTAGCTGCGTGTGAATAGAACGGAGGCTCATCGAGATAAATCCATCATTCCGCAGGCCTATGGTTTTAAATAACATTGCGAAGCTTGTTAATATTAAAATGCAAATTGTTTTAATCTGATCGCGACTTTCGCCTCTCCTCTACTCTAATTACCTAAGCTATAACCAAAAGATGTCTGCTCACGAGGTGGATTACTCTCTGGTCGTTTAGTAGCGCCTACAAAACCTTCTAGGAAAAACCCTTCTGAGGTTTATTATTTGGGGAACGTCAGCCATCTTTGTTACGCTGCGAAGCGTTTGTCAGACATCTCCAGGATGTGGACATTTATTTACTTTACTTTATAAGGTGTTCGCTAGACACCTTTCCCCATAATACCATGGTAAACTTTATTTATTCGTACTTGTATTAATTAAGAAAGTTCGATTTGGCCAAATCGGGCGATGGCTGAACGCTATGAAAGTGCAAATGTGACGACGACCCAGAAATGCTTCTACCCGTTCACTGGATCCACACGCAGATAGCCTTTAGGCTCAATAAGGCTGAGCTCGCGAGTACCGGCCAAAGCATCCCGTTCATTCAAGTCTAAGAGAATAATCTCTTATAGTCAAGAGCTCTCATTCGATTAAAGTCAGTGGGTGGAATGCCTAGCTCGCAGCCTCAAGCGGTCAAACACCCCAGGATCTAAACATCCTGTGCAAGTTCTATTTCATCACAGATCACCTAGTATACCTATCCCTATTTCCTATCCTAAATACAAGTCTATAAGTGCACCTAACAATGTCTATGTTCTGTGTAGAGGCAAAATGTACTTACACATTATACCTATTCAACACTAATACATTATACTTCCTTCTGCTCAGCTCCTGTTGTGCCTCTCGTCCAAATTCAGCAGCTAGACTCCTTTACTAACACGTTTAAATAAACCACCTATACACAAGTAACCTCAACGGTTTGAATGTAGTCTCTCCCTTAAGGTCTTTAATCACTCCCTACTATCCCCTGTTTATTTATTTAGATATATGTATAGAAATCTACCTAGACCTAGACTGAAATCTAACGAATTTAACTCATAGAAATCGTGATTCAACTGAAAGGTATATATGTGAGAACGCAAAGTGTTAAACGAAGTCAAACAAACTAGCTCAATGGTTCTTCTAAGTATTTCTTAGTATTTAACACGGGTTTGACTATGCCTCACACTGTGCTTCCTCTTAGGTATCTTATCTCTAAGCAGTAAAACATTTAATTATGGAAAAAAAATATTATTTATTTAAATTAAATGTGTTTAGTTTATCTTCGAAATAGCAAAAAGAAACTGGTTTGATTATTTAAGCTGTCACCTATAGGTTGCTATATAATGACAGCTAGATTTTCAGCTCCTATCTTAAGACCACACTAAATAGAGAGAAAGCGAAAATCCAAAGAAAAAACTCTCTAAGGTCATCTAGATTCACACTTAAATTTAATTAAACACACACTAAAGTTTCAATAGTTATTTCACAAATTAAGTCTAAAGTGAGATACGAACACATTTATAGAACTAACCTGACACATTGATTGAAAAAAATAATAGAAAGGAAAAACTATTTCACATATTAGTCTAATCTAGACTTGATTATTAACATTCATGGTAGATATTAGTGTTTCGTATTCCACCAGGCTACATAAAGTTACAGTCTCTAGAGCTTTAATTAATACTTTCACGTTAACCATCCTTATCTCTGAGATTAACTATGTATCAAGAAAACGCAATCCAATTCAATCTAACCCGGCTCTTTGCATTTCTATCTGATTCGGTAGACCATCTTGCAAATACCTCCGTCTATTTAATATTCGATGATTGCAATAACTGAATATCTCATATCCACAACACCCTAACACAACTATTGCGCATATTGATGCCAACACAAAAATGAGGTGTTCTACCGAGTTCCATTCGGTTATTAAAGCGAAACCCCCAGAATGGAGTTGTTCTTCGTATTGATACATTTCTACGTTGTATGCGATATACTGCTCGTTATTCTAGAGATTGTACCTTTATTGACACACGAAATAAATCACAATGTACACAATTACATACCCCACTCGACGTTGTTTAGATTCACTTTGTAAAATAGTTACACTTGTTTTAATATTCAAATCTACAATTTACTTAACAAAGTTAGTATTTATTTAATAGTTAACTCTTTAGTCTTTATTTCTCACACAGTTAGTTACAATGGAGTCACGAAACTCCCAATCTATCACTCCTAAAATCTTAAAAGCGTCTCGGCCCTCGTCTGTCCCGAATGCTAGTTGCATCCTCGTTTTATCTCTTCCATCCCTACTGAAGTTTTTCTCCTCCCGCTCTACGCCCATCTAGACCCCTCATTGGTCAGCTTGATGCTTGCAATCTTCACGGCGACGCCCACGCACAATTTCTCACGATCCGCCCTACCAATTCTGAGAACTCAAGTTTTTTCCTTCCTTTGTCTACTTCACCCATCTGTAACACATTTAAATCTACCAAACTCTTAGAAATCTGTGCATTTCAACTAAAATTGTCCATCATTCACCAGTTTGAATAGTTTGTCTGACAGTTTGAGCGTAATTTACGGCCTACCCAAGACTTCATTTGTCTTAGTCCCCGCTGTGCGCTAATAAAACTTGTCGCTCTTAATCTATTAGAAGAAATATTCGAAACAATTTTTTATTCCTAGTTTTGTTTTACGAGCCCGGCCCGCACATCTGCTAATAATACGAATGCCATCACAATATCTATAAGATGGATGTAGAGATTCGGAACAGATCATTATCCGAGTAGAATGAGTGTAATGGATGACAACACTGCTCCATTCGATTCCGATGCGATATCGAGAACTCGATTGTTCAATGTTTGATGGTTAATCAATAACGGGGTTGATGAAAATCGCTTGATCTGGTGGGTGATTTATAATTCAATTATAGTGGTGGTGTACGAAAAAAGTAGTAAATAATAATACTTTGTGAGTTGTGTATATGTTACGGCTAATACCCGAAGTGCAGCTATATCTAGTTTTGGTCGGCTATAACTAGGTGTAGCCGATAGCTGTTGGTCAAACCTAGGTGTAGCCGATTTGCTCGCGGCTAAAACTAGATCTAGCCTTCTTTATGCTTCTACTAAAAGGGGGTAATTTATGGGGTATTAAGAAAGTTATTTCTGTTCCCTGTTAAAACAATAACCCCGAAATCTAAAGCTCACGCTCCGCTGCGCTTCGCGCTCGACTTATTCGGGACCTACAGGAGTAAAGCAGATCGGTAACACCTAGTTTTAGCCAACAGCTATCGGCAACGTATAGTTTTAGCCGGCTAAAACTAGGTTTAGTAGGTTTACCCGCACTTTGGGTATTACCCGTAACATATACAAAAACTTTTGAGTTTATAGTTTATAGCTGAGAGTAATACAGACAGACGCTTCCACACAAATATTTTGCGAGTCATCATATCAGCTACAAGACGCCTTTTGCTGGGTATAGACCTCCCTCAAAGATCTCATGAGACGATCGGTCCTGCGCTGCCCGCATCCAGCGGCTTCTCGCGAAATGCTCCAGATCGCACATCCACCTTTTACCACCATACGTCAAAAAAAATTACACTTTTTGATGTAATGCTTAGGTCGCGGAAAGATCCTTTTATTTCTTCATGTTTCTGGTTCAATACGTGTCTGGAAAAAGCTCCAAAAACGTATTATGAACCAGAAACATGGGTCAAAACGCGACAAAAATTGTTGGTCCTTCCCAAATTAACCAGACAGCTAGAACATTGTATTAAAGTATTTTTTTGCCATTTTTGGAAATAATGTTTAAATTCTTTTGTAGAACACCGACGACAAAGTAACGGTGTATAAATAGAAATAAAATATTAGGGTTCAAGAAAATATTCACATTTTAATGATATCGGTACATAGGAACTGGCTTGCAATTTCTTATTACACATTACTCCAAGATTGTTTTCATTTCATCTTACAAATACCAATCGCTTTAGTCAGAACAGACTATTTGACTATCTTCAAAAAATAAAACTCTTTCCTCGTATTTTCCTTTGAAAATGAGTCACTCGTATTTTTTTCTGTAACATAAACCATTTTCATACAGAACCGTATGTTCTACGCTCAAGCGTGAGTGGGTACATTAATCATGCGCTATTCGGCAAAAGGAAACAGAGAAAAGAAGTGTCGTTAGAAGGCACGGATGTCTATAAATCTTGTTAAATATAAACACACGCATGCATATCACCAATAAAACGAACCCTAATGGTAGAAACGAAGGCATTTGTCAAATTAAAGACACAAAACAGAGAGACTTGTGAAGTCAAGCTTATACAATACTAAATAATATACTAGAAAAAATACGACTCGCACCAGATCAATACTCAGACGGGAATCGAACCCACGACCTTTGGATATCCGGTCCAATGCTCTGACCGCTGAGCTACCGAGTCACTAGTGACATCGTCGAATATCTTCTAGTATATCCAACTCTTACGATGTGAGGAATTCCTCGACATTCAAGTCGAGTCAAGTCAAGTTTATTTTTTTCATTTATTAGCTTATGTATTATAAAACGATACCTATAAACTGTAAAAGCTGACTAGCTATGCTACGTAACTATGAGAAGTATTTATGATCTATGTAGTTCTGTTAAAGATATTTTTGTGTGTGATATTCCTATTGTATACGTAAAGACGAGTAAGTATTTTCTATGGTTTACTGACGACAATAGTCACTAATAAATTGCATTCACGTTTAATTCAATCAAAAAGAGAAAGAATTAATCTGTAAGAAAATGTCAATATGCTGTAAAATAACGTAAAAGCTGTCACTACAATCAGCTGTTATGTAGTTGGCCATGTCATTCACTAAAATAGGGATAAAATAAGCAGCACCCTTTGTCAAAGGTTTATAGATCGTTTGTCGCTATTGAGCGATTATGAATAATGACTTTCAAGAAATTCCTTATAATAAGCTTTAAGGCCTTCCATAACTTTTTATCAATTTGACGGAAAGTTTTTAGGAGTAATTGAAAGCTGTTATGGCTATTTTTATTTTACAGTTACCGGCAACACCATTTTTTGTTGATCACGTAACTTTTTTGCCAATAGCATTTCCTGTATATTTTTAAAGTCACTCTGGTTTAATAAACAAACGAAGCAAGAATAAGTAATCTTTAATTAAACTTTTAATTGAGTCATTACTCTGTCGCGTCCAATTTTCAGATTAAATTTCAGAGGACAAAGTTGTTCAAATCGGAAACGAAAGTGAATGGGGTTTTGAAATGTTTTGATATGAAGGTACTTTTACATATTTGTTTTTGTGGTTAGATTAACTTTCAAATTTAGTTTAAAAAACACTTAATTATACACTTAATTCCACGCTAATCTCTATTAAGATTAAATGAAACGTCTCTGAAAATGTAAGGGTCAGATATTTTTAAAATCATTAAATGAGTCACAAATGAGTGACATTTCACAAACCAGTATAGGTATTACAGTAAATAACTTGACAAATATGGATTTTGTAACACAAAAAGCACATGTTTATTTACCAGATACACAGGCACAGTTTACTTTGCAATGAAACAAAGTACCGTACAAAAGCTTATAGAGACATCGAAAGAAAACAGATCGCAATACGATCCAAAGTTTTGTGCTGAAGTAAACCAGGTATGGCTTTTGAAATAAAATAAAAATTGCAACCGGAGGAGCTGTAATTTACTGCTGGGAAACTGCGATTCTTAACTTGGGAAAATAACAAAGTGTGGGTAATAAGTTTGAGTTCGATGGAAATGTTTGCGAAAAGAGGATATTACTTTGTCTGTTTGTTATTGGGAAAGCATTTTGAGGAGTATTTTGCTGTAGTTTAATAGTAATTTTAATACAAACAACGTCAAATTTGAAGATAGCAACTTTAGGAAGGGTTTGTCATCCGTCATGGGATGGGTGAACAACATTTTTATTATTATAAGCTCCTTCGTGATTCGGGAGTTTTTGGTCTCGGATGCATTTGCAGCTGTTAACGCCAAACAATCCGTATTGGGCCCGTGCGGTGGGATATGTCGGCACACGCCTTCCTTGTTGGTGGATAAAGAGGCTGCTTTATCCATCAAGAAGGAAGGCGTGTACCGACAGTGAGGATATTAAAAATCGTTGATGATGATGAAATGTTATAAAGATGATTTTTTATTAACCTTACTTTAGGAAATAGCATCTGTACTTAATTTCATCTTTTTCATTATAAATATTTTATGTAAATTGTTGGTAAAAAAAGCTTACATTTAAAATACATATATACTGGCCTTCAAAACTAAGTACCTACCCACTATGTGATTTTCATACAAACATGCTCAACTCGACATACTAATAAATAAAAAGCACATGTATCACTGCAATGTCTTTTATGTCGATGGATAGACTAAATGTTCATCTCTCAAATAAGCATTTCAAATAACTACAGAAAAAAATCTAAATTTCTTTAAACATATAGTGCTGTATACGCCTATAAAGGCATATCATTATTCCGACAATATCTATGCAAAATTGTTATAAAATGTAAAATGATTTTGTTGCTGGTGTATCTTAATCAATAAATAAATAAATATACCTATATGAATAACATTGATTGAAATTCCAAACAAAGTTATAAGGAATGCGAAAACTGGTCTTTTTTTGAGGAAATTGAGATGTTTTTTAAGATGGTTGAAATGCTTATTTGATGTTCGAACATTTTTAGTCTATACATCAACATCAAAGTTATTACAGTGATATATGTACTGAGAATGTAAAGTGAGCATGTTTGTATAAAAATCACAAAGTAGGTACTAAGTTTTGAAGGCCAGTGTAGTTCACAATCTTGCACATCTGCTATTATCTAATTTCTTTGAATTGACTTATCTATTGTAACATCATTAAATGAATTTTATTCAGCCAACTGTCTCACTTGAAACTATATCAAAGTAAGAAAATAACACTACTGCTATATCGAGCCACAGCTCAAAGTTCACAAAACAAACTTTTCTAGCGAAACCAACAATTAAAGGCCATGAGGCCTACTCCCGATTGCTCTCGTCCGTAGTTTCGAATCGTACGAAATGTTCGATCAAAACCTAGGACTAAATAATACTCTCAATCACATTCGTATGGATAGACTTAATAAACCAAAAAGAGTATGCTATGGAAGGAATTCACTTTTGAATAACCTTAAAATTCATTCTACAGTTTAGCTCCTCCATAAATTGACATCAAGAGTAGGAAGCGCTGAAAATTTTTCCAGATATAGTTGTTCTATCTCACAAAGACCGTTTTGCTATGAATGTTGTTATGCACATACACATTGTTTTAGTGTGCGTCTGCACGCTCTCGTATTATGCACACTAAAATAATGTGCATGTCCACTCCTAACAACATTCATAGCAAAACGGTCTTCGTAAAATAGAAGAAGTATAGTGTAATAATGGTAGCAGTTCCCCACCGCTACCACGCAGGCGAGCCGTACCTAACTTTTCCATACTGAAAGTAGGTACTGTAGTACTCGTCATTTTCCATTCATCACTATTTATTACACTATGCCAATACTAAAGAAAATTGCATTCGGGCAATGCAATTTTATCTGCGATCATCTCTCGGCAATAAATGGAAAAAAAATACGAGTACTACTATTTAGTAGACCCCCAGAAAACGAAACCAAAATGGACGCAGCATAAAGTGTGCGAAAGTGGAACACAACAGATACCGTCATTAAATTCAATGATACTTGGGAGGCGGTGGGGAGAAAAAATAAATAAATCCGATGCGAGAAGATGATTAATATCAAAAGGAGAACTCCCAAACGTTCTTATCAGGAACTCAAGGCGGATAAGGAGAACGTTTGTAATTTACTGCATCGAGCGAAGCTAGGATACTGGAAGTGAAATGTTGGCGATATCTGTTTATAAAATATAGCTGTGGACAACCATCTTGAATATAAATATGCTAATATAATATATTTACACAAAAATTTGTCCTAAAGTCATGCCCATTCATGAAATATTGTGAACATTATAAACATAACATTGTCACAAACAATTTAGGTTTTACTTACATTACAATAGCTTTATTTAAATTGAGGAAAACTCTTTATTAATGTTATATATTTTTGGATCTTTTCTAGCATTTCCGCTAAATCTGCGTAACAAGTTTTTTCGGGATATTATTTATAATGTAAACCAACGCTCGCATACGATTCATCCGAGCTTCTAAAGGGGAAATAAAGAAGACTTTTCCTTGAAAACAAGGTAATTTTTTATAGGCTTTGTCTTACATGTGAAATTATAACAAAAAATATGAGCTTTACTTTTGCCATTAGCTTCACTGCATTAGGACAAGAGTTTTTAATGGTTATAAAAAATCCAGATACGGTCGTTAAAATCTTGCTACAATAATCCAAGATAATTTATTTTTAGATCTGGAATTTTGTATCATAATCTTTTTATTTTCCAATAAAAAAACATGCAATCGATAGGCAGGGGGATTTATTTGATAAATTCCTTGTACGGTACTATAATGAAATCGGTTTACCTACTTATTATAAATTGCTATTAGTTTCATAATAATATTATTGCCAACGTAATAATTTATACAACAACATTACTGCCTCAGTTTGGCATCCTGATGTATTTATTCCATTGTTGTCAGATAAGTTCTAAACTTAGAATTCAAGTTTAGCTTAATTTAGTCTTTAATTAAATGTTTTTGTAAAATAAGTCTTACATTCCAACTAAGAGCAGTTTGTTACAAAAGCAACAACAGCGCTGTGGTAGTGAGTAAATGTGTTGTTTTTATTAGTGTTCGCTTCTCTTTTAAACTTAGAAACTGTGCTGTGCTTTGTTTCAGTTTATTTTAGTGTGATTTACTGCTTACAAAACTAGTGTGGTGACATTATTCTTTGATTTTAATCCAAAACATTTATAGTAACCAAGATTTATACTAGATCTTCTTGGTATTAGAGATTTTTGGTTCCCTGATCATGGACTTTGCAATATATAGGTACAAAATCAATTCGTATTGTCACCTACCTACTACATTTTGTGATTTCGAAATTTCTCTTCAGCAACGTTCGAATGTTCGAACTCAATGAAAGCCTGAATAATATAAAATGCGACAGTTGATTGACTCAAAATTTCTGACAACGTACAAAAGTAATTTGAAGACTTCGCGTCGCCCGATTTATCGTAGAGAAGACACAAATAAAACGATAAAACAGTAATACATAACATTTGTAATTTTCCTATGACTAACTTCTGACATTTTGTAGAGTACTATGTATTGACATTTAATTTGACATTATCTTGCTTTCTTTATTTTGACAATTTGTAGTGTGCATGAAATTATGTGTAATGTTATTTTTATGTGCAATGTACTACCTAATATCTAGCTTGCTGGCGATTTGGGCCTAACTGTAAGTCAGCATGTAAACTTTTAATAAATAAAATAAAATAAATAAATACGACTCCAAACAAGTATGCACTTTCATGTTCCAATTCACACAATTTTGTAGTTTTAAATTAGTTTGATTATCTTTAGTTTATTTTTATTAATTTTCTAATGTTATAATGCCAGAATCTCGAGGCCGTTACTTACCCCATTAATCCTCTTCATAAACTGTGTGTTCCTTTTGTCTATTGGAATTTGATTTTCAACTGCGGTGTGTACATCGTAAGTTGTGTAAGTTATACCCGGTTATGTTATTTAAGAGAAAAAATGTGGCGCTGTTTTTTGTTGGGCTATAATTTTCTTTTTCTAGTTGAATTACTGATTTCACAAAGGTCTGCTGTGACATAGCAACCCGAATATCAAGATTGTGGTCGAAAAATGTAATGTAAATATTCATGGCATGCCACAGACATAGTGGATGGGTCTAGACAGTACATTTCCTTAAACTAGTCTCCGTGATTTTAAAATGAGGACGATAAGATAGTGAAGTCCTTTCAAAAAGCATCATTTAATTTAGAAGTTCCGTATGAAAGATTTTTGATGACACAAAATTATTTCACGGTACAGTTTATTTTACAGAAATAACTAAAAACTAGAGTTCATTTTATTTTAATTCAGTAACCTTATGTCCGTTGGTGAGACTGTAGAGGCCGATTCCCCGCTCCACATATTTTGTCTAAAATCTAAACGTATTGATGAAGATAACTGTATCAGAATCTATGAAGGTTAACATTTTAAAGAAAAACTATAGTTCATGAATCGAAATTAAGTTTCATCCTATGTCCACGTGAAAACTTAAGAGTTTTCAATTCTTTCTTTGGGAGCTAGTATTGCTATATACCAAAGCACAAAGAAATAAATTCTGTCTGCAATGTCAATAAAGTACACTTTTACCCCTTACTAATAAAGACTGTATAGCAGATTTATAGTTACACAGTGTTTTGTCACTTTCATTTCAATAGTCAAATTCAAATAGTTTGACAGAGAGTAACCATTGTGTAACTATACATCTGCTATTTAATCTTTATTAGTAAGGGGGTTAAAGTATTACTTGTCTATTTTTCACTATGTTGCATTTGACTAGAGGATATAGTATACTATACAGGAGCTAGGGTTATTTTCTCTCGAACGTGCTGACAATACCTTATTGTAGTCGACATCGCTTGCGATAAAACGACTACACGATACCCGTTAGACTTTGAGAGTGGAGTATTGGCATAGTGAAACGTGAAATATATACAGAGTGTTTGGTAATATAGTCTTCTAAAGCCGAATGAACAGAGGAAAAATATTATAAAGCATGGAAACGACTATTTATGATAAAGTGCATAGTGTAGCTCTAAACCGAAATTGTGCTTTGTTTTTGAACATTAATGGGATTGATTATCGAATTTATTAGTCTATTTGCATCTAGGGTTGTCATTTTTCATTTTTCCATACAAATAAAAAATAGTAGATTGTTATACAAGACGCAAAAATTACCCATTGCATACGAGGTAGTTTTATTCCCGAGCTTAAGCGAGGGAATAAATAGAAACCGAGTTACAATGAGTTTTAGCGTCGTGTGTTACACTCTACTTTTCACTACGATTGCGAGAAAATAAAATACAATTTAAATAGTTTATACCTATTTCCGTAAACGAATCCACTCGTTATTCTATCCTCCACTTCATAAACTTTTTGTACAGTATTTAAATAAATGATTTGTGCTTGATGGCAAAAGATAAAAATTATTTCTTTCCTGTTACAGTCACATAATTCAATCAGTTTGTAATTATCAGTTTGTAATTCATAATTCAATCAGTTTGTTTTAATTTCTGCTGTAGCAGCTAAGCAACACAATCACGCATTCTACGATTCACTCTGTGCACAGTAAGTCTATGATTTCTTCTTCTTATTTTTGTTATGGCAATCTACTCCTCTTCAGGAAGTAATTTTTGCCAGTGTCAAGTGTAATGTTTTCACCGAAGAGATGCTTTTAGTTCCATTTTCAAAAATACGAATGAGAAACAGTATAAAGTCGAGCGAGTCTTTATTTGTGTCTATGAATAAAGACTTTTTCGTTTCAGTAGGCTCATTGGTAATAGAAAAACATTAAAAAAGAAAAAAACTTTATCCCCTAGGGGTTATTATGTTATTTTATCTCGGCTCTCGTACGTTACAATGACGGACCTTTTGAGCAAGAGGAGTGAAAACAAAATTACTCAGCCATGTAGCGGTTTTCAGGGATTACAATAATTTTCCGGGGTTGTGTGCAAGTACCCATCTACGAGTATATTCGGTTTTTAAGGCTATTAAACAGCGTTTATAATAATATTATTATGTACTGTGTTATTCGGTTCAGTGTACAGACGGCTCTGTATGAAACAAGATAGGGAGAAAATAGGCTAAAATATTTTTTTTTCAGCTTGAAGCTTGTCTATTTATTTATTGTTTTAATTTCTTCGTGTTAGTCTAATGATAAAGTTAATTCACAAAGCAATATTTTTTTTATTTTTAAACTTATCTGAGTCTGGTTCCTTTTTTTCACATAAGGGTTAACATGTTCCAGTGTGTACAACACACTTTCTTTTTACCAAAGACCGGCAGGGGGTCAAGTCTGCTAATGTTTTCATCGAAATCGTATTTCACAATGGTGTTTGAATGGTAATGCTTTTTGACACTGTTCTTGTTCCTTAAGCCCAATTTTTTTTTGAGACAATATGTTTTGGGTTTAAGAAACACAATGTGTTTCGGTTTTGGGCTTGAGAAACAAGATCTGTGTCAAAAAGCATTATTATTTAAACACCATTGAACTACGATTTTGACGAAAACATTAGCAGACTTGACCCCCTGCCTGTAGATCATCATCTCGTGTCATCTTTATAGTGAAGTTTGGCGGTTAGTAGACAATAGTTTTTGCGATCCCATATAACATCATTTAATTGACAATAGTCCAGTCCACAGTTTGATGTTGTCTAGCCATTTGCATTTTGGATGTCCCGGACATCTCTTTCCCGGAATTTTGCCTCTGATGATTAGCCGTGGGAACTCGTACAAGTGTCCTCTCAGCATGTGTCCGAAAAAGGCGACCGTTACGTCTCATGACTGTGGACATCAGAGGCCGTACTCTTAGCTCTTATATACAGCAACCTTAAAGTAATGTTGTTATAGGCACTGAGGAAATAATCACTTGGTTATAGGGACGGAGCTATCATCGCGTATAGCGCCATCTCATTTACAACATTGCTTCGATATTACTTTTGACAGTCATCACTGAGGAAATAATCACTACGTTTTAACAGTCATGGTAGGGGGGCAGTTCTTTATTGCAGTCGGCTTTCTGTAATACTTGGCGTTATATGTGAAACTAGTCCAAAGTATTTTGAACATTTAACGTAGAGTCAGCATCTAGAACGCTTACAAACGGTCACATATTTCTTTTAAGTAAGACCCACGTTTCATGGAAGTAAGGATTATTAACCCTTTGTGTATATTACGCTTAATATATTAAACTCAATATTGACAACTACCAGTGCTATACTTTAACTCTATCGTTTGTCTCTAAACAACAAATACTTTTAACCCATCACTTTTAATTCACATGTTTCTACTAAAACAAATTGCCCGCGAAACGTGGCACCAAAGTGTTTATTTAAGCTCCCCTATCTCCACAATTTCACATGCGAAACTATCCTTTGTTGCGAATACGAAAAGGCACAGTAGCTGTTCGTTACACTAACTCAATTTCTACGGTCATTACTCTGTTTCACTGCCGTACAAAGAACACCTCGGGCAAAAAGGAACAATGGAGGAGGTTTTGACGGATTGCCTTTGAATGTTCGCGAATGTACTGTTTTGAGATGTACAGTAGTGACATTTGCAGTTTATTGTAATTTATTTGTTTCTTATTGCAGGCATTTAAGCGTTAAGGCTGAGTTGCACCATTTTGACTTAACTATTACTATAACAAATACAAACTTATCTGACTCGATGACAGCGTCTCCGTCGTCTATGGCGTAATAGGTAACAATAATGTAATAACACCTTAGTTCCACTTTTGACCACTGACTCAGATAAGTTTGTATCTGTTAAAGTTAAGGTTAAGTTAAGATGGTGCAACACAGCCTAAGGGTCTTTAAAGCCAAATAATAATGTTTCTAGCGTGTAGAAAGTCTTGCTTATTTGTTTTTGTTTACGTCTTTGATATCTTTTTGTAAAGATTAATTAAAATCTTGATCACACTGGAGTCAACCCCTTTTTAATAAGTATAAATATCTAGAAATTCTAATGATTTTTTTAGGGCCGCGAAGAAGGCGTAAGGTTAAATTTTTGCACGTATGCACAGTCAGAACTTCTTTTAGCAATTCAAAATTTGAAAACAAAGGCCATTATACACCTATTTATTCTAATGATTTTTTAAGGCCCTAAAGAAGGTGTAAGGCTAAATTTTTGCTCGTATGCACAGTCAGAACTTCTTTTAGCAATTCAAAATTTGAAAACAAAGGCCATTATACACCTATGATTCGCCCTGTTTTCTGGGTCAAAAATGCGGCGTTTGGTGATCGAGAGCTATCCATTGGCAAGCATAACCCCAAACGATGGGTTTTAGAAAAAAAAATTATAAACCTTTACACCCGAGGGAATTAATTCTTTAAAATGACTGTAGTTACTTTAAAATTATTTTTATAGTAGTCATCAATAATGGTTAACTAATACGTGAAATAATACTATATTCAATCGAGTCTCTTTTATTTAGTGCCTCATCTTGTTAGAAACTAATTATTGGTTTATGCTTAACGCGCGGCCAACTGAACTTCTACGAAACCTCTCGGCTGGGAAATTCGTTGATTAGCACAAGAGAATTCCAAATTCCCGATTGTCGGTAAGAAACTTTTTATTCTCCCTCTTTTGAGTACTCTGTCTTTCTTTGTTCTTTTTAAAACACTCCATTCTTCGAAAGTTGGGTGAACGCAAATTTGTCGTGAAACCAAGGCTTTTATGTAATTTCGTTTGCCCTTAAAGTCTTTTAAGTGTAATTTGGTATAAATAGATGGAAGTGTTTGCGTGAAATTGTGTAGCAGGGTTTTAGGGACGTAACAATTTTTGTTAGATAAATATGTTTAGGGAAACTCAAATTAAAATGTGTAAATCAAATCAAAGTATTATAATGTAACGGATGTTGATAGAACTCTTATAGGATTCATTGTTGAGGTGATGTCGTTCGGCTGACAAGATGATGAGATAAAAGATTTTAAGAACTGATAGATTTTGACAATGAATACCTACTGCTCCAAAGGTCTTGGATTCCAAACCTAGTAGTGTTAAATGTGTGATGAACCTAAACAAAAAAATCACAGATTTTACAGTCCCAGCAAGAATCGGAGCATTGAAAATGAACCCAAAAATTTACGAAAAACCAAAATCAAATCAAATGTTAAATCCAATTATTTTTTAAAAGTTACCTAGGTAGTAGGTAATTACCTATTTATTTTAACGATTTAAAAACGCCCGCTGACTGCCTCGACGCGGCCGAAATATTATTATCCGATTTTCAAAATTCCAACGAATGCACTTTTCGTCTGCTTCTGCATCTTTTAATTATCATGACATCGGTCAATAATCATAGAAGCTACATCACTTTTTATGTACGGAAACGCCCGTTTTTCTACAATTCCAAATCTAAAGGGACCACCTCCTACAGGTCACAATTTTTAACCGATTTTCAAAAGTTTTTAGCCATTTTGTAGCCAAACTACCCTAGGACGCATTTTTTAATTTTTTCTTAAGTCTGTTTTTTCCGAAATATTTACAATTTAGTAAACAAACACCCCCCAAAAAACCCAAATTTACCCGAATTTTGCATATTTCCAAAAATGTTACCAGTAGATTTTCAAAATTCAAACGTCTCTTGATAAATTCCACAACTTTTGGTACTATTCCCATCTCGATCCTCCCAAAATCCTCGGAGATATGGCCAAAAATACGTCCCAGACGATTTGCATCTGATAATCATTTTCAATGGTAAAATACATTATAAGGGTCACACTCGTCACAACCAAAGATAAAGATAGCCTACGAGTACAAGTAGGTATATTGATTTTCGTTGGTCTGTCCAAGCAAGTTTCTAACAATCGTATGTCCAACTGGAGTTCTGAGCTCTTGTAACTTGTAACACGAACGTGAAACCGAAATAGCGCAGTAAGGATTGTAACTTGTAACACAAGTACCTCGAACCGAGATTGTGGTACGGACTTTAATGTGACGTCACACCTGTCGAAAGTACGATGCTGACACAAACTGCTAAACCTATCATAGACTTTATCTTTATACGCAACGTAATTTATTGACGACCACAGATAAAGTGTCTTAGTCATAATATCCTTATAGACCGCTGCGAGACCTTCTCCCGTGTGACACGAGACGTAATTTAGGCATCATCAGACAGCCCAAAGTCCACTGAAGCAGAAAAAGAATTGCGATACATAAAAAGAATCGCGATAACGCAATTCGTCGTTCAATTTACTTGATATTGAACCATAAGGGATAGTCATAATAAACGCCTGTGCATCATCACGCGAGTAAGTGACGCGACCATCGCTTGTTCGCGCGATGACAAGAAAGATGACATGAATTGGCGACGCGACCATTGCGTACTAACGGCGCGAAGTAAATACGCGATGTTAATGATGACACCTATTCGACATCAATATATTTGATTGCGGATTTGATCAAGTAACTATATCACGTGAAAAAAACACAATAGAAATGTTTTAATATTACACTTGATTTTCTCACGCATTATACCTACTTTTTATTTTGATTAAAAAAATTTGATGCATATTCCCTATTGTGGTTAAATAAAAATATGTTTACAGAAAAGTTTTACTCCGACACAAGGTATATGAAACGAAATGCTCGTGTGTCCGAAAAAGTTCCAAGTTTCATTTGGCGAAGTTGTGTTGCCGCGTTTGGGAAGTTTGTTCGTTTTTGTTATATTTTAGTTTAGGGCAGGATTCCTTTTTCTGCTAACAACTCCATACGAGAGTTACGGGTTGAATTTAGTTTCAACGAGTTCATGTTATGCTTTTTTTTTGGAATGTTTACAGTAAATAACACTAAGCGATATCTCGAAAAACCTACTCACTTTGTTATTTGGTAACGATTTTCTTTTTCCATTGTACATTGAAATTCATGCATTACAGGATCATAATAGGATACAATAGTAAGGAAAAAACAACTTTTGTTGCTATCTTAAATAAAAAATATTTTATTTTTATTTTAAACTGTCAATTTGGTATATTTTCGAATGTGCAACGCTTGGACAAACCTCGTAGGTTTATAAGCGTAAAGGCATCTTTAGAATAATTATTGTAATGTTATCTGGATAAATAAATAAAAAAAAAATAAAAAATATCTGTTTGGCCACCGTATGAGAGATCAGTCTAGGGCCACCTAGACCTAACCAACGATTTTAAGAACTTCAATTTACCACAAGTATTTCTTTTATAATGTAGGCGAGTACTAAGGATTTAGTACTAAATACTATAGGATTCTTAAAAGTCCAAGAAAAAATCCACGCGAACGAAGTCGCGGCTGGCCGCTAGATTTATATAAGGCCAGGTGAGTGAAATGTTTCGGTATATGCAAATATAAAACTGTCGAAATTCAATTACAAGACTCGTACGTCACGTCGAAATCTACCGTCATATTGATATTATGATTTTATGTAAGTATCCCCTCTGTGCCGCAGAGCCATAATATTTTAATAGCTTATGCCGCTTTACGGTTGGATCTGAATGGAATAACAAGAAGTATGGCTTTTAGATTTTTTTATTATTGCACGTCTCTTGCAGCGTCGTAAAAAGTTAATATTTTTTTCTCACACAAAGCATTGTTGGTCTTTGAGGCTCACGATAGCTTTTAGTAAATAAGAAAGTTGGCAAAGTTCGCAAATAGATAAGAAAGAGGATAGCGTCATTTTATTTTAAAAGAGATTCATTGCGCCTAGTGGAATACAATGGAGTTGCAATACAAAATCAAATCAACCCCAATACAATCAAGTAACTTGTTGATGATTGCGGTCGTCTACAGGTCGGTCGGGCAGGGCGTATGCAATGATGGATTTATTTCAAAATTGATAAATTATTATTTAGCAAAATAATCAATGTTGTTTTTAAATATATATGATCGCGTCATCGTCGTCTACTAGAGTGTTGTGACGCCAGTAGCACACCTCAGCCGCGAAAAAATACAAAGAAAATCACTTTCACTATACCCTGATGAATGTGATAGCGGCCCTCCCGTCATCGTACCGCCTCGTCAGGTTCTGCCGTTGGCCGTCGTCGTCGTGGTTGCTGCGCGCGAACATAACTGAAAACCTTTATATACTGCATGAGCGAAGAACACTATGTGAAAGCATTTGGAAGTTGGAACCACAGTATATTATATTAGTTTTTTTTATTATTCCGTCTGAACTCTCCTAGTCGAGCAGCTGGCTGAAGAGATCTGACTGAATGCTCATCATACGCACTCCTATTATTTGCTCATTGATTACCAGGACAGTAATTTTGGCCCATGGTCGTTACAATATATTTATGTTAGGTAAGTAATGTAATGTTACACTATCAACAGCTAATGCTAAAAACTTTGTTTAAGGAAATAGTTGAGTTTAACATACCCTTGACTAGTATCTGTCAAATTATTATTTGACTCCTTTATCTAACAAACCAAGTTCACATACAAAATTAAATTAATAGCCAATAACATTAACAGCAACCAAATTTTCGCGCTGACCATTAAACGGAATCGTTAACATTGAGAACATAACATTTTACGTCCTTAGGAAGAAAGAAGGAATTTATATAGCTGTAATATCGGCGTTTTTATAGAAGATAAACTGTTTAGCGACCGAAATATTAGGGTCTTACGAGAGGTTTTTATTGGGTTATAGGAAGAGTAATTTGGTGGCTATGACTTGATGTTGACGGTCACGAAATAGTTGGAAATAGTTTGGGAAAACATTTTTTTTTACAAGAAAGTTTACGAGCAAAAGCCTACTGATGGCAAACAGACCTTCTTTTTCCCAAAACTGACCGTTTCCAACACTTACGACAATTAGTTTCGCTAAATGGTGTCCCCAAATATTGCTGCTCCATTATTAAAAAGCCATTAAAATTACATAATGTTCAAAGTGGTCACTTTTTGCTATACTATAAAAGTGTAACTATAACGAACTGTATTTTATGAATCCATAGTTTCTTAATAAACTATAATAGTTCAATCGAGCAGGTTTTTGATAAATATGTATTATTCAAGGCGAACTACAATGTACGTCACCCAAATTTATTTATTTTTAATCTGCAGTTATTTAACTAATAAAAATCTAACATTCACAGTATATCTTACCTTAGATCAAAGATTCTAACTTAAAATGGGTTATGAAAAATTAAGTCTACGACATTATGTGACTTCATTTTATTAAAATACTACTTAAAATTTATTTAGGTTCAAAATATTGCCTAGCCACGTGCGCCCAGAGCGTTCATAACGTTAATAAATTTTTGCTCTGACCTTTTTCACCCTTTAACCGACGTCATAAATCGCTATTTAATATTTCACAAAAACATTTAAGGTCACCGCCGCTGAATTATGGTGTTTAAAAAAGTATACCGAAGACTTATCTTTGCATAATTGCAATAAATTTATTCACAATGAATTTCAGACCAAGACAACTTTTCCATTGTTCCGTTTCGTGGTTCTGAGCAATTTATTATTTACAATTTTTTGTTTGTCCTTTTTATTTGTAAAGTACTTTTGTTTTTTTTGTTTATCTTTTGTCCGGGTTGTTTATTGTTTGTTTATTTAGAGGGGAAACTTTACAAAAATTTATAATGATAATATTCGCACCAACTTGAAATAATTCGTTTACTCGCTCTAAAGGAAATAAAGTGAAGTCATGTAACCAAGTAACTAAAATTTTAAAAATTAGGGAATTAATTAATTTCATTATCTCTTGGGTTAGTTTTTTAAATAAATAGAATATATGAAATAAGCACGCTCCCATCTCACAAACAATAGAATCACATCAATCTGACGACCTGAGTGGTGCAGTGGTCAACATGCCGCCTACCACGCAAGAGGTCCCGGGTTCGATTCCCGGCCGGACAGAAATTGAAATTATGAATTTTAATTTCTGTGACGGGTCTGGGTGTTACTATGTACTCGTATAATAAGTAAATATTTAAAAAGTATATAAGTAATAATATCAGTTGTAGTCTTAGTTTGGGGCTAGATGCGGCGCTGTGTGAAATTGTCCAAGCATTTATTATTATTATTCTTACATATTGAAGTGCATTAATTTGATTAATTATTGTCGCTGATATGAAACAGTTCCAAATAATTTTAATCATTACAATTATCCTTTACATTTTATGTAAGATCTTAAGCAATAAATCCTAAAGTCAACATCAACATTGACTATATTTCAAGAAATATCAAAGGAAAAGAGCAAAGGTATTGTGTCAAACGAAGGCAAACAAGAAACAAACTATGCCGCCATATCGCTCCCAGTAGGCGTGGAGGAATAAAAGAACAGTATCTCTCACAAATTTCATAGAGTCAACGATAAATTTCGGAAGACAGTGATGGACTGAGATGAGAGATATATATACCTTTTAGGGAAATAAAAATTCGGGGTTAATTTGTTACATGCATACATGAATGTCATAGATAAAATAGTGTGTCCTCGATCTTGTAATGTCGAGCCTGCCCTGTAACCGCGTCACTACTGAAATATATAATTTATTTCAGTAGTGACGCGGTTTTATTATATTCAGCAAATGACTTTGAAATGGTTTGAAGTAACATTGTCCGAAAGACGCCAATGTATGTAATAATACCATCGGACTTGGATGTCGATGTAACATAGAGGTATTCAACAACCTTTCAAATGAATATGTTAATCAACGTATTTAGACTTTGGTTTCATTTCAATAGATGACTCTGCAAAGTACTATTAAACATGTTACTATTATTAATTAGCTCATATTATTTTATTTATCTGGACTAAAGTAATAATTGTGAGTGTTATATAAAAAAAAACTAATACTAGCAGAAGTTTGCTGCGTTAACTGAGACAAAATAATAAAAAACGTAGGTCCATCTTGAATCCTTACACAAAATGTGAAAATATATGTATTTTTAATTCGGGACAACTCACAACAATTATTTATTCCCAAACTAAGCAGGGAACAAATGCTTGTGCTCATCACACTAACATCTGCCCCTACCAGGATTCAAACCTGGCACCTTTGGCGCAGAAGGCAGGATCGCTACCATTGCACCAAGCGGCAGCCAAAAAGAAACAACCAAATTGCTAAACCCCAATATTGCCGAAAATACTATTTAATTTTTTTTTCACCTCAGATAAAAAAAAAATTTTCACCTTATTTTTTTTCACCTCAGTTTAGTTTTTTTTTGTTGAGCAATCACATTTTATGTTTACATGATTTTTATTATTATAATTTATTTCAGACAATTATTAGTAAGTACAGTCCATAGTGTGAGTAAAAATATTCTTAAATGAATGAATGAAAAATTCTTTATTCAAAGAGCTCACAATAATAAGCATTTAAAAAACCTTAATTCTTTTAAAAAACTATGTAAGCTATGCTATTTGTTTCTTTCAAACTGAAAGGCAGAAGAGAACCGAGAATTTTCGTCATAAGCCTCTGAATCCGTCCCCGACTCGCATCCCGTCCTCCGCACGTTTCGTCTCGTCAAGTGTGCAAAACAACATTTGAAATTAGTAACTGTCCTCAGTCACAATAGCGCTTTGTATTCCTACAAAAGAGGATATTGTGCCCAACTATAACGCAATACCAAGCGTTTTGCGACGCCCGCTTACTCATCCCTGCGAACTGTATTGTCGAGCGTTTCTTTTACAAATGAGACGCGAGTAGAAAATATGTTGCGAATAATATGTTTAGCGGGGCGATAAATGCTGTGTTTGGTTTAGACATAGTTGGGGGAACTCGGTAATGTAAGTCGGATTTTTGTTATTTATGATTTTTGTCAACAGCTTTAAGGTTGATCTTGTAATTTGATTTTAAGTCCTTGCAATAAATTCTGCAAATGAAATCGGACTTAGTAACTACTGACTGTAATAATTGTCAGTAGTTACTAAAACTACTAGAATACCGCTTTTATGTTAACTCATCCTACTAGAATTTTTGTCATTTCAAACATTAATTAAAATTGTGTTAGTGTCCGTAATGAAGCATTTATACGGGTTGATTTTCCAGGCGACTTGCTAGGCGATTTTAGTCCAATAGAGCTTTTTATCGACAATCGCTTGTAAAATTGAATCACAAACCTAATTTCAATGGGCTGGCGATTCAATTTTACAAGCGCTTGTCGGTAAAAAGCCCTAGTCGACAAAAGTCGCACAGCAAGTCGCCTAGAAAATCGGCACGTGTAAATGCCCCATTAAGCTTTTCAGTTCAACTACAGTAATTATCACTTTAATTAAAACATTTGAATAATATTGTCTCTAGCGTTGACTGTACTGGATAATGCTGGCTGCAGTTCCAAAGACGGCGTTGCATAACGCCTGAAGATTATTGTGACTGCATTGTGAGATAAGCTCAAATCCCTGAAATCACTTCACATACTCGTACGAGCTGAGTTTAATTTATTCATCAATTCTAGAGATGATCGTTACCAAACACTGCCATCTCTGTTTTATAGCAATTTTTTGGAATATTGTTTATATCCGCGCGCGTTGGAATGGGATGAAATGTCAAAGTAAATCAAAAATTTAAGTTAATTTTAAATTAAGATTATTAATAAATTGAAAAATATTAGAAAAAATCGACTCACCCGTAGCAGCTCAGACGGGACACGAACCCGCACCCTTTGGATTCCGGCCCAATGCACTAACCAATTATGCTACCGAGTCCCGTCTGAGCTGCTACGGGTGAGTCGATTTTTTCTAATAATTTTCAATTTATATCAACAATCTTAATATAAAATAGCATTGTGAATGCATAAAATCTAAAAGTTTAAAATAATTTTAAATTAATTAATCAACTAATTGTTTACTTGTTTTGTTATCTTACTTGAAGTTGTTGCAGCAAAAGTTCACTCACCTCGGATGCGTGAAACCATGTTTTTGGATATTTCTATGGCTGGCCGGGGCACACCATGCACGTCTCAGTTTGACAAGTTTCCACCCCATCCTCATCGCGCGCGGATTATCTTAGCTAATCACGATAGGTGTCATATTTATATTATCTACTTCATCTTAATAAAAATGCATTTAAGTCCACTGCAACTTTGTAATGTTGACCACTGCACCACGACCTGAGTGGTGCAGTGGTCAACATGCCGGTCTACCACTCAAGAGGTCCCGGATTCGATTTCCGGCCGGGCAGAAATTGAATTGATGAATTTTAATTTCTGTTACGGGTCTGGGTGTTTCTATGTATAATAAGTCTATATTTAAAAAGTATCTAAGTAATAATAAATCAGTTGTCTAGCACCCAGTTTGGGGCTAGATGACACTGTGTAAAATTGTCATAGCGTTTATTATTATTATTACCTCTTCCATGGGAGGATGTTCCCATAATCTCCACGCTTGGCAGTGGGGGGTTGCAGATTGTAGTATTGGACCGTTTTTAACCGAAAACGCAGCTGCTCATTTTCTGATCTACAAAGGGCTAATTCCGTTTATCCACCCTGACACAGACACCCTAGGGTGATTCATCTATCCTACCGAGTACCACCTTATGGTGGCTGTTTCAGGTTACGAAGGTGTTAGAAATTAGTTCTGCCTATTTTTGTGATCAAAATTCATAATGCGTCTGTAGCAACTTTGCTTTTATGTCTTGTAATATATTATGATAGAAGGTCACATAGAATAAATTAACTTACAAGACATTTTTATAATGTAAACAAGCATTTGAAAGGATTTTTAAAAATTGCTACGGGAAGCAAGTTGCGGGTGGCTCGTCTTATGGGACTACGTCGTAGTCCCTATTTCGTAGTCACTACGACATAGGGATATGCTACGGATTTACATCTACGAGTTTACGTGAATGATGGTTGACTGACACGCTCGTAGAGTACCTAACAATCACAATAAAACCGCACTTGATTTCTTATCCCGCTTAAGTGTGTGTTCTCTGTAACATCGTAATATACTGTTCACTGGATTACTATTTACAAATAATTAAGTACATAAGAAATTAACACAAACGACGAAATTAAATGTTGGTGCGAAAATGAAGAAAATTAAACTCAAATATTGAAGAAGGGAACGTTTGTGTAAGGAACGCGTGTCCTTCAGAGGAAATTGAATTCTGTTATATTTTGACAGATTTTGCTGTTTAAGAAAATACGAAAACGAATGTTAATCCCTATATGTAAAAAAACCAGGGAAATAACCCGTGCACCGGTTATGTAGATGTACTTTAAAAAGATATAACTACAAAGTAACGGTTTGCTGATTTTTTTCTGTCATTAAAAATATATTTGGTTTTCCTTTTTTTTCCTTTTGGTTTCAGCATTAGTTTAAATATAGACTCAGACGATATTATGCTTATTAAAAATCATTTTACTTGTGGAGTTATCTTAATTAGCACATTGTTGTTAATAATATTCATTATGCCACCTCCTACTTTTATTTTAATATACTTACCATAAAGCTTAGATAAAAATGCAGCAATATTCCTTACAACTATTAAAGTTATAGCTTCAGTAAATCTGTTCGGGCATGCATCTTGTTTTACGAGCAATAAAAGATTTTAGAAAGGAAACTATACTCTCAATAAGCTTTGTGGTATTACGCTTTAAAATTTTAAATCGATATAAACTATACTATACACTTTACACATAATTTTTATTTGATAATAAACGTGTGTCCGCGTAGACATTCGATGAAATCCTTAGGGAACCTTTAACCAGGATTAAAGGTATTCTATGTTTTGATTCCAGAGATAAAAGTACTTATCTCTTATCCCGTTCCCGTTCCCTGTCTCGGTCCCGTTTCTGTTCCCGCACACGCTCCTGTTCCCTACTTTAATACATACTGATCCGTCTGATTTCTTATATCATTCATGATTCACAACTTCAAATCTGACTGATTTTTATATTTCAAACCCATTTTTCTCCCCTTTAAGGAGGACGTCAACTTCTAATAACTATAAGTGTGCCAAACAGCTCGATCCGTTCAGTAGTTTATTTTATTTTATTTTATTTATTTTTGGCACGGTAACAAAATACAAATTAAAACATTCTATAATATTATTATCTTAGCTGTTGTACATTATTAAATTAGTATTTCGATAACAACCGAGCACAACATTCAAATAGGGTTTATCTTAGTTTAATTCAATACAACAGTTTTTGTGTTACTTTACTAACTAAAGGTTGAGAGAAGAAAAAAAAATACAGTTTAATAGATAGGTAGCTAATGAAATACAATAAGTTGTTAAAGTTATCGCTTTTTCAAAAGAAGCTGATTAAAATTTTCTGAACACTTGATACTTTTTATAAATGGTTTCAAGCTCTGATGAAAGATATCAAGGTCCTTACTTAGACAATTAAATTTTCGACACATTCGGATCAGTGGGCTATTTTGCAGTTTGAGCTGTGCGTTGATAGATCAGTCAGTCACCTTTGCTTTTTATATAGAAGACTAAGCCCCCTGTCACGTATCACCTTGGTTGATTTACAAAAACACGTTCTCAGTGCTCGCATGCATTATAAAAGAAATATTTGTCGCAAAAGTTCAAGATCCTAGTTTCAATACTTTGGACTGTGCGCTGATTATTTTGACAGTCTTTCAGTCAGTTTCTGCTTCTATAAAGAAAGATATTCACTGTTGATTATACAATTTTCATTATTCAATTCAAAGAAAGAAATAATATTTTCTTAGGTTAGGACCATATTTTAATAGCATGATTTGTACATCTAAAATATTTATCCTATTAGCTTTTACTTGAATTCCCCCAGATTCCCGTAAAAATGTGACGCAACTTTCTCCGTTACGTGTTTGCTAAATAAATTAGAGGCTACGTGGTGTCTCTGAAAACTCAAGTTTACTTTAACAACATTACTTCCAGTATATAAGTTTACATAATAAAACGAAACTCAGTATGGAATCTTATTTAAAAGTAAATCGAAGATTTCATAAACACTTTGAAACAAAGAGACATACTTATCTAACGAATGGTGGTGCCGTAAATAATGTGATTTTAAGGCTCAGTTGTTTTTAAATCGCTCTAATTGTAACCACCGAATTAAAGAAGATTTTTTAAGGAAGATGGCTGTTATTTTTTACCTTCTTAAAACTTTCTTCTCTTCTTAGGAATTTCTTACTAATGTGTTGGGGATACTGAAACTTTAGTTGGGATTCCAATTTCCCAGCCACAATTGACGGAAATAATTAATATAAAGTGTGCAGGATGTTTATTAAATTATCTAATTAATTTGAATCCACAGTTTCACTACAGTTGATCAACCTTACTGTGTGTGTATTCCTTTAGCATCCATGTGAAGTAACATTAATTAGATTAGCTAATGACATCACAGCAACGCGAATGCTTGAAACGTATTCCTCTTGCCGATGTTTGGATATTAATCACATTACTTTGTAAATTGGAGAATTAAGACGATTTGTTTGTGTTCATAATATTTGTATTTACTTGAAATTTTATTGAGTCAATGTGTAGTTCTTTTAATAGCAAAATAGACATACCTACTGAAAAACTTTTAGATTTAGTTGCACCATAACCTCATTTCGCTTTTATTTTTATTGAGTAATGCCTCCGTTAACGTTAACGTTAGTGGTAATGTCCAACTACGCTTTAGCTAAGGCGTTAAGTAAATTTTGTACTGTCGTTTAAGTCTTGACCACATCTGCGTAACGCTTTAAGCCAAGGGTCTTCAACCCGCGGCCCGCGGGCCGCATGCGGCCCGCGGTTGCGTTCTTGGCGGCCCGTCATTGTATTGATTGACAAAATTAAATTCACATATTGTCTACAAATTATACTTATTTACCTACCTATTTAGTTAGAATATAATGTTTTCGTTGTGTTGCGGCCCACCGAACCAATATCAGAGTCTATAGGCCCTTGACTTCAAAAAGGTTGAAGACCCTTGCTTTAAGCTATGCGTTAAGATGCTAGTGGAGCCGTAGCATAACAAACAAAAATACATTACCTCTCCATAAAACTTTATGCCTACAGAATTACGTAGAAAATTCATAAAAGTAGTAGTAGTAGGCAAGGCAGTATAGAATGAATGCAACTAAAATGCACTTGCAAAAGTGCTCACAATGTCTGCAGCCACAAAGGCAAGCCGTACACCACTTAATTCTGACATTACTGCATAAAAGTGCCATAAAGATTGTGTGAATTCCCCTATATCTCCGTATCCCGAGCTATGAAAGTCTACGCCGTATTTTAAAGCGCATCTTATTACTACAATTTGATTTATTTTGTTCGTATAAGTTATCTCACTTTAGATTTACCCTAGGCCTGATTTGGCTTGTGAATGCTGTACGAAATGGGTTAAAACGCATACTTATTTTAAATTTGAGATTTTTGCATTCACTATACTATTTTTTAGAAAATACTAAATAATATACTAGAAAAAATTCAACTCGCACCAGATCAATTCTCGAACGGGAATCGAACCTTTGGATATCCGGTTAATGCCAATGCTGAGCTTCAGAGATTATTTGTCATAACATAGTAAAGCATTATATCATAACTAAATAAATAAAATATCGAATTTTGTGAAGCAAAGAGGCATATGCGAAGGGTTCCCTTTACGGATACGTTACGACACCATGTATCTCATTTCTCCTCCAATGGAAGCGCAGCCAAAACTGCATCTTTACCTAATATTAAACTAACCAATTGTTTATGTTACAAAAATTATTGCTGACTGACTTTGCATAATTTTTAGAGATTTGCATAACCTTTAGATTTTTTTTAATTTTGAGTTTCAAAGAACGTTATCTGTCTTTGCCGTCATAGTATTTATTTTTACTCTATCCTTTGTTTGTCGAAACGATATTTATTGTATTGTATCCAGATATAGTATTTTGTTATAAATTTTATGTTTAAGTATGTATATTATTATTATTATATATATATTATATATAAATTATATAAGTAGATTTATGTTAATTTCGTATTCTTAAATTTGGTTAAAACTATAATAATGAACGTTTTTTGTTCCTACTTTTAAAACACCATAAACTGCCCATTCCTTATTTTTCTTTCTGTTCTGTGTAAATAAATGGCTGCCTGGAAGAAATTGCTTTTCAGCGATAAGGCCGCCAATTGTTCCACTTTTGTACTGTCCTTGTATGTATTTCTTATGGTGAACAATAAAGTATTTATTCATTCATTCATTCATAATGATCGGTAGCATTCGACCAATGTAAGAGAAGTACTTATAGTTTTCGACGCAACCTAAATCCACCAGAGTGAAAATAATAAGGGAATTTGTATTCCAAACTGTTTCGATGCAGCAACGAATGCATTGAGAAAGAGAAACTTTTAAGTTTAATTATTTCCTGTTGTTTGGTTTCATTGATGCGGAAATTGGATTGTATTTCAAAAGAAATTATTATTCTGTGAAACTTGTTGCAGAATTTTACTTCATTTGAGCGATTGTTGTAAAATTGTAGACAACGGTTTTTTTTAATCATCATCATCATCATCATATCAGCCGCACGACACCCACTGCTGGGTATAGGCCTCCCCTAATGATCTCCACGACGATCGGTCCTGCGTTGCCCGCATCCAGCGGCTTCCCGTGACCTTCACCAGATCGTCGGTCCACCTTGTCGGGGGCCTATCCACATTTTTTAATCAACATTATGATAACTCTATTTTATATTGTTCCAGATTGCTTTAACTCAGCAAAAGCAAAGGATAATGAATGACTGAAGAAGGTAAGAACCACTTGTTTTAAATTCAATAGCATAATATTTTGGAAAAAATAAAATCACTACATTTACCTATGTATGATTAGTATGGCGACCATATTAATGCTACTATATTTTTATTCCACAACGATAGTTTATACGTTACGTTTATAAAATAAAATCGCTGTAGGAAATTTTTGAAAAAAAAACATGGACTCCGTACTTTTTACAAAAAAAGTGTCACGTTAATATTTAAGACACTAGGTATTAGACTATTTTGAAATAATATTACTTTAATAAAGCTATTCGAGTATGAAAACTTAGGTACATTCAGAGTAAGGATAGAAGTTTACGTGTAGGTACTTGTCCATTAGCTAGGAGGCCAGTTAATATTTAAGACACTATAGGTATTAGACTATTTTGAAATAATATTACTTTTATAAAGCTATTCGAGTATGAAAACTTAGGTACATTCAGAGTAAGGATAGAAGTTTACGTGTAGGTACTTGTCCATTAGCTAGGAGGCCAGTTAATATTTAAGACACTATAGGTATTAGACTATTTTGAAATAATATTACTTTTATAAAGCTATTCGAGTATGAAAACTTAGGTACATTCAGAGTAAGGATAGAAGTTTACGTGTAGGTACTTGTCCATTAGCTAGGAGGCCAGTTAATATTTAAGACACTATAGGTATTAGACTATTTTGAAATAATATTACTTTTATAAAGCTATTCGAGTATGAAAACTTAGGTACATTCAGAGTAAGGATAGAAGTTTACGTGTAGGTACTTGTCCATTAGCTAGGAGGCCAGTTAATATTTAAGACACTATAGGTATTAGACTATTTTGAAATAATATTACTTTTATAAAGCTATTCGAGTATGAAAACTTAGGTACATTCAGAGTAAGGATAGAAGTTTACGTGTAGGTACTTGTCCATTAGCTAGGAGGCCAGTTAATATTTAAGACACTATAGGTATTAGACTATTTTGAAATAATATTACTTTTATAAAGCTATTCGAGTATGAAAACTTAGGTACATTCAGAGTAAGGATAGAAGTTTACGTGTAGGTACTTGTCCATTAGCTAGGAGGCCAGTTAATATTTAAGACACTATAGGTATTAGACTATTTTGAAATAATATTACTTTTATAAAGCTATTCGAGTATGAAAACTTAGGTACATGCTTAGAGTACATTCAGAGTAAGGATAGAAGTGTTACGTGTACTTGTTCATTAGCTAGGAGGCCAAAACTAGCGTAAGCTCTAGCAACATGCTTGAATAAGTATTATAGATAAGTTTGGAGAGGAAGCAAACTTGTAAGTTGACATCTTAAGCTGGGTGACTGAAGTAAGCTGCAGCTGCAGAACACATAGATATACAGGCTGGTCCAAATAGTGACTTATAAAAGGAGTTATGATTTTTTTAAGTCAGTCTGGTAGAAAATTTGCAAAAACACATTATAAAATCATAACTTATAAACTTCGAAAAATCGCTGAACATCCATAGGGTATATCTTCGGATGCACCCCATGTGTAAGTAATCTAAAAAAATTTTGGACGACACTTTTTGTACCACCCTGTATATGTTATACGTACTTGTAGAAGTGGATCTGTCTGTGGTTATTGTGTTATAATCGTACTGCAAGAATGAGTAGGTAGGTACCACTTGTGGATGATTTTCAAAACAACAAAACTCATTTAGAATTTTGACGGGTCTAAAGATAGTGGACCCACCGAGGCTACAAACTTTTAAATAGGTTTTTAAATAAAACATCTCTAGCTGGAGATTTTTATAGTAGCTATTTATAGTAATAAGAAATACCTAAAACATTTCTTTTGCCAAAGAGTTAGTACAAGAAGCCCAAATAACTACGAGTATAAAAACTTTATATAAGTAATCATTAGGCCGTCTCAAAAGCTTACTCAGATCTTACTTTAATATTATTGCTATTGAAACAGCTTTACCAGTTCACCACTAATGATCCGAAAATGGCTGGCACTGGCAAAACCATAATTGGCTTTGTTGTTCATTTGAGTGCCACTGCCAGCTGAAACGGCCTAACTAGTTTTACACCTGTGCGAACTGGATTTTGGCAGTACTGTACAACGGTAATTAGAGGGTTAGCGTTAAATCGCCCTAAACTGATATTTTTGAAGTTGGGTAATTGTTTTAACCCCGGGACTTGTTATATAAAAAAAAAAAAACAGGCACCCAGGGCGCGAGTCCAATACGCTTGGTTTAAGGTACTCAGTATTTTTATCCCTGCATCAGACAGTTATAGCGAGCATGTTTTTTTATTCTTTACATTATTTTAGGGGTTTTGATGTTTTTTCCTCCTTTCATTTCCTTTTGGATATGCCAACTCCATCGTACCCAAAATGAAAATATTACAATATTGTATACAACGTGGAGAGGACAATGCGACAATAAATTAAATTTCGTATATGTAACGCTCCCAGTCTGTCTGTAAAATATCAATTAAAAATACTCAGTAGTTCAGGCACAGGAAACATTTTTTCGTTTTTAACATTTTCTACATGCTGTATCTATTACTAAGCTATTGTTATCATTTATTGTCGTATTATCCTCTCTACGTTGTATATACCTACTTTAATGAGGATCAACACGACAATTGAATATATCAATTTTGTAAAAATACAATACAATCAAATCTGTCAATCAAATCAAATCAATCAAATCACATCAAATACAATATCAATATCTGAGTAAATCTCTGTTTAAATTTCTCAAATCCATCAAGAAATGACAAAATTATTAAATATTTATAAAGTGAGTTTAAAAAACACTGCCGGCCCTTGCGGATCATGCGATGATCGCCCGAACAAACACCCAAACAACACACCACACACAAACACAAAAAAATGGAATATATATATTTGAATACCTTAAAAGGAAATATAGTTACTATGAAAACAATAGCACTTCAATATGACAAATGCTGCTTGGCTTATTTGACAATTTTATTAAGATTATTAATATAATTGAAAAATATTAGAAAAAATCTACTCACCCGTAGCAGCTCAGACGGGACTCGAACCCGCACCCTTAGGATTCCGGCCCAATGTACTAACCAATTATGCTACCGAGTCGCTAGCGAGCTTGGCGAAATTTTCTAATACTTTTCACGTTTTTACGCTGTAGGCCAGCGCCATCTCGTCAATGTGAAGAGAATTATTTCGACATTCGAAAGCAACACCTTTACAGGTGCTAGACAAATCGATTAAGATGAAATAGCCATATAATTTTTAAACTTTTAAATTTTATGCATTCACAATGCTATTTTTATATTAAGATTATTAATATAATTGATTATTACACAAAACACAAAACACTGATACCTAAGCCGCTAGTTTATTATACAATCTTCATGCTACTGTTACAGATTGCATAAATACTAAGCAACTAATTTATACATTGTTTTTCTTTAACCTGTAACAAGAACTTCAACCTTATTACAAGGTAAAAAGCTCTTTATTATTATATTCATAAAGAACTTAATGACTTGTAAACTTTATAGTAGAGTTATTCCCTAGTTTACCAGAAGTCGTATCTACTTGATAACGTTTGGACCCTTCTCATCTTGACAGCAAAGGCTATTGTGTACAATATCAATGGATTTTTTCCAATAATAGTTTATAAACTAGACTTTATTGGACTGCCAAGTAGACCTTTTGACTCCAGATGTTAAGTTTACAGACGTCTAGAAAAAGGGGAAAAGTATAATGTAATTTTTGGGGTGTATTAATACAAATAGGTATTAAATTAGAATGTAGATATTTGTAGGGTGGTGTGCCCCGAAGGAATGAAATATATTTTTCGAATATAACTGGGAGTTTATTTGTATGTGTTTATAGGTACGTTGACTCAAGAGAAAGACGCCTGCGTATGGCAGGAATTTGTTTATATAGCCTTTGCAACAGCGCCCCCTGTACCTACCGACTATAGGCTATCGCTTCTGTTGCGTGTGCGCAATCCGAGAGGTTTGTTTCGTTATTAAAATGATAAGCAAGCCGTCGCACAGATGGCGCTGTTTTACAATATTAATGTTTCTGTTACTAATAAATTATTAATCCTTGTTTTAATGGATGTATATACACACCGCCTAAATCTCTGTAAAACTACTTGCATTTCATAGAATTTAGGCGTTACCTTGTGGAAGCGAAGTTATTAGAATGTGGAAGTATATTATTTGCTATATTGTTAAAAAATATTGTTTTTTGTATAGGTACTACATAAGCTTCACATTAAAAATAATGAAACAAGACACGATGTAACTTATGACTGACTTGACAACGATTATTTTTAATGGGTCTAAGTATATTATTTTAACTTCATAAAATTAATGTTGAAAAATTAAAAATGATATAGATTATTTGTTGTTTTCTTTGCAAAATAATAGATAATAAAAAAAATACTTATCAGTGTAAAGTGGGTCATACACGGCGAGGCCAATAGGGTCAGGCCGAACTGATAGTTTATCCTGATCTTAAAATCTTAATTGTTGCTTCAGTTCATTCTGCTTTGCAGCATGTAGTGGTTGTTTCAGTTCATTCTTGTATGAAACTGAATTATTATGTTAGGCTAGTTAGTTAGTTTTACTCTAAACACTTTAAGTAAGTACTTACCCACTTTTAATTTCAATAAAGATGACCTTACTTTATTCATTTTTAAATTCTCCATAATACTTTTGTTTTGGTGTTTTCACCGATACCACAAACGCTGGAACTGTATTAAATATGTTATTTTCTTTTCTAAACAAGCTATATACCTACGTAAAATTGTTTTTTGTGACGGTATTACGATTAGCAGTCTGGGGTGGAATTGCGTAAGGTAATCGTATTCATTTGACAGTTCATATCGTATTCTGTCGGCTGAAATTTGGTATGGGATGACATATATTATGATACAATATGAACTGTCAAATGAATACGATTGACTTTACGCAATCACCTAGCTGTTCAATCTTCGAGACTTTTTCCAAAAGTAAGTCGTAACAAGCATTTCGCTTTCCTTTATTTTACCTAATATTTTATTATTAGATTTTATTAACCACAGCGGTTCTTGTTTTTTAAACAACTCTATAAATTCCAATAAAAATATCTTCGACCACGACTTCACTTTAAAGATACGAAGATATTATGTCTGCGCTACCGCGGCTCAGGTGCTTATCTGTCAATACACGATCCGTTCAGTCTTTCCGGTCAGGCCTATGTGAACAAATTGCTTCAGTCGCTCCCCAGCCGATTGACCCCATGGGGTCTCATTGGGAACTTCTGATGTGGCTTGTTAGCAGGTACCGCCATCTAGTGAGGTAAATTTAAACTAATGTTGGAATTAGTTTAAATTTACCTCACTGGGCGGATTCATCCAAACTCCAATATAAACGGGAATAACTATACCAAGAATACATCTATTCTACGATTTTTTTCTCGAGTAAAGAAATGGTCATTTTTCCATGCAATCCAAAGATAAGTTACTCTTGAGAATCTTATTCCTTCATTAGTGAGTGAATATATGAATGAACGTATTATCCGGCCAAATGTCATTGTTGCCGACCAGCACTAGCTACAGCCTTTTTGGATTGCTTTTTGGTTTTTCTTCTAAATTCTAAATTTCAGTGACAGCTTTTTGTAAAACAAATGCTTGTAGTTGACATTAAAACTTTGTACGGAATAGAAGTGTATGTGTGATTTCGTGCCCTATCCTCAACAGTCATTGTTCTATAAACGAACTATTAAAAAGGCAAAGTCTTGTCAACTTTATTTTGTCGCCTTGTACGTATCTGTAGCGGTCAAAGTCAAATGTCAAACAAATGTCACTGACATACGGCACGCGGATGCCATTAAAATACTCGCGGATTAACTCTGTTATTCCCCGCGAAATGGTGGTATAGTGACTATTCCTGAATAGGCAAAATACTCTGAGAATAGTATGTGGTAAAACGTAATTTCGGTTTACTCTCGAATAACTGGTCATTTTATCTAAGAATAACAGTTATTCTTACTTGGTCGAATCCGCCCTAAATGGCAGTGCTTCGATTTGTTTTTGTAATATTCAAATACAGATAAAAAAGTCATGAAAGTTTTAAATTGTTTCTTAAAAAAATCACCAAATGCAAAATTGTAGTGAAACAGTAAAATGAACACGATACGGAATTTCATCCGGTCAGGTAGAACTGAAGGCAAAACTATATGGGACTTTTACCCTTTAATAGTTTTTTATAGTTATAACAAAATTCATGCCAATTTTGTGAGACTAAAATCGCCAAGCTTCCAAATTATAATAAATTAATAAGTTTGACTAGTGGTTCCGCGAGCTGTAGACTTCTCTCTAACATAGATATCTCCGCCATTTTGAAAAAAATAAATAGAAAAAGCATTTTTGCTATAGCTGAAACGGAGACGCTTCGCACTGGCTTTGTCAAAAAGCTAAGAATTTAATAATGTTCTTAATTACTTAGAACAAAATTATTATAATAGTATAATTTAGCTTTTTTTGTATAGTTAAAAATAAACACTTTGAAAAGTTGTTCAAGGGCAAAGAACACTTCAAAATTTGTCAGACGCCAATGATGTATTTCCCGTATTTTAAGCAAACAGAGCAAACCGTATAATCCATCAAAATATCAATACCCTCAGTTACAAGGTGCGAAAATGGGGGTTGCTTATGAAAATGGTGAAGTGTGAGCTGGAATTTATGGTTAGGATTCTTTTGTTTGAATAATTCAGTTTTGATGCAAGATGGACCGTGCCACGTTGACGACCTGAGTGGTGCAGTGGTCAACATGCCGCCTACCACGCAAGAGGTCCCGGGTTCGATTCCCGGCCGGGCAGAAATTGAAAAGATGAATTTTAATTTCTGTGACGGGTCTGGGTGTTACTATGTATAATAAGTATAATAGTAATATAATATATAGTATATCAGTTGTCTAGCACCTAATGTTACAAGCTCTGCTTAGTTTGGCGCTAGATGGCGCTGTGTGAAATTGTCCAAGCATTTTTTTTTATTTTTTTTTATACTTTAGAGTAAATAGTTTTTAAATACACTACGGCAGAATTTATACTACGTAAGTTTTAATAATAAAAACAACAATAATAATAATAATAAAATATCTTATAGCCTTTATTCAAATGACCGTGCAATATTTTTATTGAAACTTTTGTCTTTGTTTTGATACAAATACTTATCAATATTAGTATACTTAATCAAAACTTAAAAATTAAAAATATAAGTTCGTATGTATCTTCTAATACTTACCTAAAAGCTATTGAAAATTATTTAACAAAAATTAATAGGTAGTTTTTAGGTAAGTATAAGTTCGAATGTTTGAAATAAAGACTTCAACATTTGAACACCATTTTTTCGTATATTTATGTTCGATCTTTCGATATTGAATTCAGTGATTTTTTAATGATTAAAATTTAATCTGAATTTGATTTGAAGAGTACTGTTAGTTAGCAACGAAAGTTGCTAAAAACTTTAGTACTTTGTTATAGTAACTTTTTATGCTTCAAACTCTAGGGGATCTGTCAAAAAAGTTGCTCTGACAAAGTACCTACTAATGTGTTAAACTAGTTTTGTTGCTGACCGCACCTAATCATTTCATCCCATTTCATCACTTCTTTTTCTTCATAAAATATGAAAAGATATCTATTATGTATTAACTACGGTACCCTAAAAACATAACACACATTTCATTCATGACACGTAACGAGCATTCGCGCGTTTGCGAAAAATCGAAAGAACGTGCGTGTCCAGAAAATAAATCTATACATATAAAGAGATATTCCGTCTGATCAATCAACACGCCCGAACCGGAAAGAAACGTCGGAGAGTAACCGTAAAATATTTTTGTTTTGTTATTCATAACAAAATTCATCGTGTTCATCATCTTGTGCGTGCTGATACAAAACCGAAAGTCAGTATCTGAATACATAGTTTAAAAATTCCTCCTCCTCCTCGCGTCGTGTTCCTCATTACTGAGGGTCGTGATTCCCCCGATGGAACGTTAATTTTTTTTGACGATGCCTCTCCATCGCTGTCTGTCCTTAGCGTCATGGAGTGTAGCTTGGTGTTCAACGTTGAGCGGATTTGGTCAGACCACCTAGTTGGGCTTCGACCTTTCGGCCGTTTGCCATCGACCTTGCCAGTGACCATCAGTTGTTCCTAATAATGTATTATTTAGTATACACAGACGCTGACAGAATTACCGTTTTGAATAAATATTTTAATACATATTACATAATATTTTTTTTTACCTACATCTCCGAACGCCAATGTTACAAAATTTTGCAAATTGAAATTGAAATATTCTTTATTTAAAATAAGCACATTATAATAAGCGTTTTTAAATCGTCATTTCTTTTACCTTACTACCCATTATGACGTCTTTTAACTGACAAGAAAAATGGGCGCAAAAAACTTGCCAGCTTTATCAGATGGAACGATATTTACAAATATTTATATCGCTTCCAGACATTATGTTAACATAGATTTACCAAAAAATTAAATTATTTTATTAGTACATTTCATTATGAATCAATTTACAGGGTTCAAGTTAAGTTCAATTTTTTTTAAAGTAATTATTCAGTCTAGGCTCTTACAAAAAATCTATTCATACAATTCAATATGCGTTAAGATAGGTAGTCAGAAGCAGACCCATTCCCACTGGCAGCACCCGTCCACGAGTATGACGTGTGAACCAGCCATCGCTTCGCTCAACCATATTTGAGGGAACGTAATGACCCGCCTCACACGACACCACCGTAGAAATGATTAAAGAGAGCATGACATACTAAAGCTGCCCATATTAAATCGTCTTGTCAAGAAGCCAGTAGTACGTTTATAATTTGGTAGGACACTTCTCAAAAGACAAATCAAAAGTAGCAATTTAATGTAAACATTTTATGCTACTTTCTATTTAAATAATTTGCTGAAATATTACCGTTAAATAACTGAAAATATCACATTACGTTACGGAATGATTTCATTTATTTTGCTTACCTGAACAAAAATAACTCGTACCTTATAATACGTGTAGAATGAAATGAGCAAATATAACGAACAATGGTATTGTATCGCTTTCACACAATAATACGAAAGAATCCGAAATAATGGCAATCGAAATAATACCAATTATTTTGGAAGAGAACATTCCTTTGCGAATAAATTTTTTGGACAATGTGAAGCGGCTTAAGTTATTTAGATGTTTTAATATGATTTTTTTGTTTAAGGTGGTACCCTGAGCGAAAGTGGCGCCGCGGTGAATTATATTTAATATTATAATTCTAATACACAATTTTAAAAATGTTTATCGTGGAGATTTTAGGGCCTACAGTCTAGTATTTATAGACGGTATCGTTACATACCCTCGTAGTCACAGCTAGAAGTAGATAGCAAAACTGCTAAAAGTGGCCGTTTTTGACACATTTGCTATCCTACTTCTACGAATGACTACGAGGGCATGTAGGCATACCTTCTAAAAATACTAGACCATGGGCCCTAAAATCTCCACGATAAACATTTTTAAAATCTTTTTCTTTAATAACTTATTAAATAAAAACCTCTGAGGGCGCCACTTCCTGTCATACAACCGCCTTAATAAACTCTCTCGTTAAATCGGAAGTCTATTGGAATTACGTGTTAGAAAAAAAATATGCTCATAAGAGCATTGTTCTCTTCTCTGTAATGTTCAGTTGCTAAGACTACATCTTTCGGATTTTTTGCCAAATGAAGCACCAAATGAAAATATGGTTACTACAATTACACATTTTGAATTATTTAGTCGTATTGGGGAATTAAACAGGGTTTTTTTTCATTATTCTTTTATTATTTCATTGATATTCATTATATTTCAACTCACTACCTGTGACTTTAAAATATTCACCTTATGTATTGTGTTACTTTTTTCTCAGTAGGGCAATTTTGTGGTGCCTATAGTAAAGAAATATCCCATTGTCATGAACTAAAGGTTCATCAGCCGACGCCGTTTGGGCCATTTCCGTCCGACCTCCTTTTAAATTATTTTCTAATAATATGTAGTTACAATCTTCGATCAAGAATACCCTAGATCCGGCAAGAGTCTCAAAAATGGCACCTCAAATAGCGTCCCACTTACAAACTGAACGCTTATTTTGCACAAAGTAAGTGATAAAAGATTTGTTTTTGTACAAAGTAAGCTTATTTTGTACAAAAAAAGTGATACAAAATGTAAGTTTTTACAAAATAAGAGGTGATTATGTACAAAACAAGCGCCAAATTGTAAGTGGGACGCTATTTGAGGTTCCATTTTTGCGTACTGTTTTAGTTCGTGAAGCGTTTTAGGATATTCTTAATCGAAGGTTACTGTATTCAACATTTCACATACTTACATAAAGATTTATATCATTTGAGAACACCTTAGATACGAGAAATAGTTTCAACTTTTAATGTTTAAAATAACAGTTATAATATTACATAATTATAGTGTATGGAGTATATTTAAATAAGAAGACAAAATATATAACATTGGAAGCTTGGCCGATTCACCAAGTGATTTTAATAAGAAACAAAACAAAATTTGTCATCTGGAATATCGCCATTTTGTTACGATAGAAGTTGCGGGCACAGCTCTTTTTAATATTAGTCGGATCCTGTTTTCTAAATGTATGGCCGCGACAAGATTTTAACCGAACATTAATCATTTTCCTAACATCATACTTCTTCATTTGTCACTTATTCCCCTCCATCTAAAAGGACTTTGAAAAATGGCTATCCACTTAGTGTAAGGAAAAATCTTGAGTAATATTAACGAAAAATTTTCATTGTTCCAGATATTCAACGACGAAGAGATAATGACGTCACTAGATGTAAGGAGGTAACAGCCGTAAGCAAAAATGGACATAGATCATGTGGTACTGGATAAAGAGGCGATCAACCGATTCGAACAGTATACATTGACAAAGCCTTCGCTTAATGGAGGAATACCTTTGGACAGATGCCAAGATGCCGACTCGATGGCATCTAATAGCAAAAAGAGAGCGCAAACTTCGCGCCAGAAAGTAGTTTGTTGCTTTTGTTTTAAAACAACTAAGTATAGGAGAAAACAATTTATTATCAGCTCCCTTACTAACGTTGTGATATTTATAATATTACTGGCGTACACGTTTTTGGGTTCGTTTATATTTTTAGCAATTGAAGGGGGCGTGGAAGTGCCAGCACGACCCCGTTTATTGCCAGACAGACAAAAAACAAGTCATAGAGAACAAAATAGTACGACTAAAAGGCATGCTGAAGACGATTATGAATATAGCAATGTTTCGCTATCTGCGAACTACTTTTGGGATGCAAGAAGTCGAGCTGTGGAAAATATTTGGGAGATAACAGTATCACTAAATATCTTGTATAGAGAAAATTGGACAAGACTAGCCGCACAGGAGATCTTAAAGTTTCAAAACGAGCTAGTACAGAGGGTGACTAGTGAAATGGCCTCGCAATATGGAGTCAGTTACCGGGAGATGGCTCTCGGCGAATTTGGCGGAAGCGATCTCACCAACCATTATGAAGAGCATGAATGGAATTTAGCTCTTGCATTTTTCTATTCGCTTACCGTTTTGACTACAATAGGTGAGAATTTTTACTGTTTTGAAAAATAAAATTTTGACGATACAGAATGATTAAACTGTTGTAACATACTACATGCACTTTGAGGCAAATAAAAAATGCATCTCACAATAATAGGTACTCGTATAATATAAAAAAATAAGTTTACAAAAGTATTGCTTTTACAAATTTTATTCCAGGAAGAATTTAACTCATATTGGGTCATAGGTCTTACTTATTTCCTTAAATATTAAACTGTATCCTGGTATTAACAATATTTAATCATGTTTTTGTGGAGCTCGGTGGCACAGTGGTTTAGCGCCTGGCCCAGCGATTGCGGAAGTTAAGCAACGTTCGCAAGGGTCGGTCATGGGATGGGTGACCACAAATGTATTATCTCGAGCTCCTCCGTGCTTCGGATGGCACGTTAAGCCGTTGGTCCCGGCTGCATTTGCAGTCGTTAACACCCACCAATCCGCATTGGGCCCGCGTGGTGGGTTATGGCCCATCCTCCTTACCACCCATAAGGAAGGCCTGTGCCCCAGTAGTGGGGACATCAAAAATGGCTGATGGACATGGACAATCATGTTTTAGGCTAAGCGTTTATTGTATAAATCTGAATAAAATAATTTTACATAAAATAGTTCTGAAGAATGTTATTTTACTCTTTTTTCTTAAGATTTTTTCTTTTTCATTACAGGTTACGGCAATATCGCTCCAAGAACTATCCTCGGAAAAGGCGTTACTATTCTTTACGCTCTTATTGGAATACCCTTAACACTAGTTTACCTCTCAAGTGTTGGATCGTTATTATCTAAAATGGCAAGAAGTGTATTCAGTAGAGCATTGTGCTGTTGCCTTTGTTCGAATTGCGGTTATTGCTGCTACGACGAAAAGCGAATGGCTGAAAAAGAACGAAGAATGAAGTTAAAGAGACAACAAGAAGAAATGCTGAATAGCCAAAATACCAGCAAAACGCCTACAGAAGAATGCTATGTGATGAAACCTGACAGTCAAAAAGACTTATCCATATCAGAACGACCGACAACGAGTACTGCCAAAGATGATATCATAAGTTGGCCTGATACCGATTCTAAACTATCAATGCACGGTTTGAGCATACTAGCGCCGGTATTGCTCTGCCTTGCAGCTATATTTATTTACATAATTATAGGAGCTATGGTTTTGTATAAACTAGATGGTTTGAGTATCATCGATGGATTTTATTTTTGTTTTATGGCTTTAAGTACAATAGGTTTTGGTAATATTATACCAGGAATGAGCTACACTACTATTAGTGGAGTGAGATATTATACTACTAATTCTACTACTTTATGGTTTTGCTCTGCTTATACATTGACTGGATTAGCATTGACAGCCATGTGTTTTGGGGTGATACATGATGAAATTATATACAGAATAAAACACCAGCAGAAACAGTGGTCTCAAAAAGGTAACGCAGTCAATGATGAGGTAATTTTAAATGATCCATATTATATGAGTTCCTGACAAATGTTTAAAGGTAAATCAGAAAATTTGTACAGTATAATGGAGGATAATTCAGTAGTTGAACGTAATAGGATCGACATTGACAATAGGGAAGTAGTACTTGGTATAGATGATATATCAACAGCAGTCGATGACAGTGGTTCTGAATTCCCTCCACCTCTCCCGGAAGAAGAAATAGTCACAATCGTAACTAAAAAGGAACCCAAAGGATTTGGAAATATGGTCGCGTACAATGCATTGCCAGAAATGCTTGAACACGTGAATACATAATGTGCTGCGATAAGTTTTGAAGTGAAATAGACTGCATTCTGTAGTTGATTAGTCAGTTTGACTAGGTATGAACAATTTGATTAATTGTTAGTACTTATTTAACTGTAACTATCAATATTGTTTATGACATTATGGGATTGTAAATATTGTAGGGGAGACCGGTCCAAAACCGTATAGCTAAGAACAAACCTATATAAAATCGGAATAAATGAAAGTTACATATTGATAAATTAACTCGTTTATTAGAGACTCTCATTGGCTATAGAAATTAACAAAAAATAAAACTATAATCAGCATAATAACAAAAAATAATCAACACAAACTAAACCTCGACGAATTACGATTTTGCCCCGGGGGCTGGACAAAACCGTATAGTTTATACGATTTTTCCCCATACGTTATCAACCTGAAACTAACGAGTCCCAGCTTTAACTGTTAGTAGATTCCTATATTATTCCTTAGCATTTTGAAGAAAACTTGTAAACAAAACCATCAATTTGGCTTAGTTTCGGGTCAAAACCGTATACTGATTACTGGTCGATATTACCCCTTACGGTTTTGCCCCACCTACCAAAACAATATTATTTAACATTAACTTGTCATTATAATGCAGATCCGGAACCAAAACTTTGTTGATGATTAAGTAAAAATACAAAGTTTCAGGTTAATAGCATTGCATTTACCTATTTATCATAATATATTCACAATTAAATCTTTTGATGACGATAAAATTAGATCAAAACACCTCCAAATAATATTTATGTGATTTAAGGTTAAAGCTCGTGCCTGCAGCGACAAATGTCTGTTGACAGATTGATTATGTTGGCTACTTGCTATGATCGGCAAATGCGTGGCTTATTCAAAATTATAACAGACACAGCTATACCGTACGGTTTTACCCTGGTATACGGTTTTGTACGGGTCTCCCCTACATAGTTATGTGTAATTATAGTAAGTAAGTAAATCGAACGATGTCTAACATCTTTTATCTGATTCTATTCGTCAACTGTTAATATCAAAAATGTAAGTAATTGTAAGAATTTTCATGTGAATAGTTTCTTTGTAAAGATAAAAATTTAATAAAAAAATCCTAAATACGTGTTTTGAATTATTTCACTTCCATAAAATCTCAATTCAATAAGTAATAGAAAAAGTTATACTAACTGAAAAAATAGATTTTAAAATGTATTTTTTTTGCTATTTTAGATAACATAAACTGGTTCGAGTCCCACTTGAGTTAATGGCGACGAGTTTTTTTTAATAGTTTATCCTACAAAATAATAATAAATGTGAAAGATTAGTATGATTGTTACAACCACGCAAAAGCGGCTAGATGGATTTAGATGTGGCACACGGATAGGATAATATAGGATACTTTTAATTTTTGTCAGAGGTTTTCTAGGGATTTTCGAATGTCCACCCAATAAAAGACGCGGGTGAAAGCTAGTATAAGTATTATTTTATCACACCCACAGAAATGGAATTTGCGGATAAAGTCGCGGGCGGAAACAAGCGTCAAATATTGTCTGACTGGAATTCTGAATGTCGTGAAACGCGACTCAACTGTCAATATACTTAGTCCTTTTTCCCGAACCCCCTTTCTTATGGAAAGCTAGAAATCCTTTTCAGGACAGGAAGGTTTCTGGAAAAGTTTATTTGTAGAGCAGTGTGCAGTCTACAGAAATGGTAATATACAAGAGCCAGAAACAGGTAACATATTTTTATCTCTATAAACTTTCTATAAATAACAGTTGAACATCACATACATTGCTCCGATTCCAAAGTTATTGGTCGTCCTTGACGCCCTGAATGGTGCAGTGGTCAACATGCTGCCTACCACGCAAGAGATTCTGGGTTCGATTTCCGGCCGGGCAGAAATTGATATGATGAATTTTAATTTCTGTGACGGGTCTGGCTGTTACTATGTATAATATGTATTTAAAAAGTATATAAATAGTAGCAGTTGTCTAGCACCCATATTACAAGGTTTGCTTAGTTTGGGGCTAGATGGCGCTGTGTGAAATTGTCCAAGCAGTTATTTATTTATTATTAGACAAAGCTCTTGTGTTATAGAAATCAGAGAAACAGTGGTATCATAAATGCCCAGGCCTGAGTATATAGAAAAGTGACATTAATTTTATTTGACCTCGAAATGACATTGAGTTTACTTAGAGTCGATGTGACTTTCTGGAATACTTATATATTAATATATTATATTTTTATTTACTATAATTCTTTAAAAAAAGTGACTACAAGAGCAAGAAACTTTCGTGTCGCATTTCTTACAGGTATTTATGAAGGAGAAAGCCAGAAATAACTCAATAATATAACATATAAAAGGTAATATCCTCTATATCCGGAGATAACGGAAGCTACAGAATGAGCTGACATACAACATTATTCGATTACAAGAGACTTGGGATTGTTTGGGTAACATAAGCTCTTTGATTATTAAGCTTAAGGCGGTTGTATGACCGAAAGTGGCGCCCTCAGAGGTTATTATTTAATAAGTTATTAATAGAAAAAGATTTTAATAATGTTTATCGTGGAGATTTTAGGACTAGCCATGGTCTAGTGTTTTTAGAATGTATCACTTCATGCACTCGTAGTCATTCGTAGAAGTAGATAGCAAATGTGTCAAAACGTCCACTTTTAGCAGTTTTGCTATCTACTTCTAGCAGTGACTACGAGGGAATGTAACGATACCGTCTAAAAATACTAGACTGTGGGACCTAAAATCTCCACGACAAACATTTTTAGAATTGTGTATTAGAATTATTATAATATTAAATATAATTCACCGCGGCGCCACTTTCGCTCAGGGTACCACCTTAAGGCTCGCTTATGCGAAAACATTTGCCTCTTTCTTTTTCTTTACGTGTAAAGAGTAAGGAAAATAAATTAACCTCATTTCTGCACTTTTTCGATGATTTTCGTTGTTTTTCCATTTATCTTTAGCACAATTATTTTTCTTGAAAAAAAAGTTATTGGAGCAACAGCACAGTAAAGCCAAAAATATGGCCCGCGACAAGCGCTTTTGATGATAATTACATTTTTTTTACAATCATCTGTGATGTTTATACGCAATTTAATACTTGTAGCTACTAGATAATGTTTAGCTTGTCGTATGTTTTTTTTGTGGCTACAACTTTACGTTTTCTAAGTATATGAAAATATGGAGATATGGAAATTCATGGAGCCTTAAGCTCTGTATTATTTCATTTCCTTAATATCCTGGAAGTTTGGTAGAGACGTATCGAACTACAAATATTTACAATAAGTGTTTAGTTCACGTTTTATACAGATAATTTCATATGTCAGATCTTCATCGCCAAGAATTTTTTTACAATCCAAAAATACTAAAATCTCAACAAAAAGTACCCAACCAGATATAGAACAAGGATATCTGAGATTGATACCGGTTGGTAATGGGGTATTTACACGAGTCGATTTGGCAGGCAACTTTAGTCAATAAGCGCTTTTTATCGACAATCGCTTGTAAAATCGGATCGCCACCTCATTGAAATTAGGTTTGCGATTAGATTTTACAAGCGATTGTCGATAAAAAACGCTAATTGACTAAAGTCGCCTGCCAAGTCACTCCATGTAAATACCCCATTATGGCATAAAGTGGCATAATCGCTTAATAGGGTCTTAAGCTAGAATTTCATCAAATTTTTCAATACTATTATTATTCATGAAAAATACAATCCCTCCATATAATTATGACAATTCTAAAGAATTCTAAAACTTATTATCTGTCACCAATTGTGACTCTGCTTTTGTGTGGATATAAGATTTTTGTAAAGACCAGACAGATTTGGCGTTTCTGTTCCGCAAAATGATTAATGAGTCGTCCATAAAATGTTACTATGTATTTCCAAATTAAAAAATAATATATTTTCCAAACAAACCTAACTAAGAACAAGGATCCAAGTGATTCTTGGTGAGAAAAGTCGAAGCAAAATGCGATTTTGCTGCGAGCTTTCTCGCTGGTAGAGGTGAAAAGTTGTGTTTCACACGAGGGCATTTTTTTATGTCTCGTGCTTTTATATCAGTCACTGTGCTCAGTAGTCTATTAGAAATTCTGGAAGACTTCGCTAGTTCGTGATTTAAGTCACTCGCAGCAAAAAATAACTTGGCTCAATTGTTGAACAAATAACTATTTATCTTGTATGATGTTAATTTAAATGTGAATCGAATGAAGATCAAATGTGTAGCATAAGTCCAATATTAATTGACAAGATTGACAAGACAAGTGACCAACAGCCACAGAATAAATAATAGGCAACAGCGACTACGAACTTTTCCGTAAGTTTAAAAAAAAAACAAACGGCCTTACCACAAAACACTGTTTAACATGTGTTTAACTAAAACACTGTTTAAATGTGATGCTGTCACTTTTTTGACAATATTGTTTGAAAGAGACGGCATCACATTTAAAAAGTGTTTTTACTAAACAGTGTTTTAAAATCTTTTGTGGTAAGGCTGATAGGGTTTAGCGAAAACTTATGTATGTTTACAATCCAATAACTATAGGTAGATATTAGGTACAACAAATTTTCGAACGTGATTACCAAAATCAACAGTAATATAAGACCAATTCCGACTCAGTTTACTTTAAGAATTAAACCATTAATTTCAAAGCCTAGATAGAGCTTTATCCATTTGATAGCGTATTATACTGCCAAATTGTAAATGCTTGTCATTCATTTGTCTGTCACATTTTTTAATGACTTTTATTAGATTTGGTAAATATTTAAACTGACTGATTTTATCTGATATTTGAGGATTGAAAAGTCATAAAATACTGGCAGCAAAATCTAACACTTATCCGTAGTAATATTTGACTATCTCTTTCCATGTTTGTTTGCCCTGTTCAGCTCATATTTGCGCCATTATACAACCTCTGATTGTTTATTTATTCGTAACGAATTCAGCGATGGAATGGAACCAAAAATAAAATTGTCTAGACGCAGGCAATATTGTATTCCCGTCAAGGTTCGAGTTGCGGAATTAATGAGAATTCGATCTTCTGTGTAGAATAATAGAGAACATTTTTCTTTTGTAAATATTTGGCATTACTACAGACGGTTTGGAACATTTCATTGTAGAAACTGCATAGGAGAAGAACCTTGTCACCTTACATATGTATATTCAAGTTTGTAAATATCGTTACTTATGGCTGTTACAGCTGATAAGTTTCTTGCGCCCGTTCTTCTTGTCAGCTAAAAAAGTCTGGAACGGGTGGTGGTAGGAAAATATAGACAATTCAAAAGTACTTAATAATTAAGTTTATTTGAATAAAGCTTATTTCACTTTCAATTTCACTTTATGAACCAATTTTTTACCTAAAACAAACAAAAACGCATATTTTTACCTATGAAACTGATCTATTACGATAAACTTTAGTATTTGACGGTCTATACTAGCGCCGCCAGTGGAAAAAAATCATAGTTCTTAAATAAAGATGAAATTGTAAATTGTGTTCTTCTAGTGTACTCTGAAGAAGCTTTGTGGTACTCTTTATCGCTTAAACAATATTTTCTAGTCTGTCGTTTAGTTTAATGAAGTTTTATTGCTAAAAGTGGCCACTTTTGGCAATAAACTAAACGACAACTAAACGACAGGTTATACAATATTGTCTAAGCAATAAAAAGTACCACAAAGCTTCTTAGGAGTACACAATTCACAATTTTGCCTTTATTTGAGCACTATGATTTTTTTCGATTGGTTTTTTTTTTATTTTATTACTGAAAAACATAGAAAAAATAATACAATTAACTTTCGCCAAACTGCATAACAGTTTGTCGGCGAAAGTATAGCGCATAAACGCTCTTAAGCATTAAAATTATCATGGATACTCGGAAAAATACTTGTCTATCAGCCATTTTTGATGTCCCCACTGCTGGGGCACAGGCCTTCCTTATGGGTGGTAAGGAGGAGAAAAATACTTAAGAACTCCCAAAGTGAGAAATCTCATTGTGAGAATTTCCAACGTTGGGATACCTGTCAAGTCATATAAAATGAGACACTTTAGATAGATTTTCTATGGTTGTCCTTTTTGCCAAAACAACCCGGTTTTATAAAGCTAGTGTGTTCTAGCCATTTTTCTACCCTACTATATTAAATTCCACTTTCTAGTTACTAGAAAGGACCAATTTTTAGTTATGAAAGAATGAAATTTAGTTTATTTAAGTAACAAGGACTTATTTTATGTTAGTAAAATTAATATATGTTAGTAAGAATCTATTTAATAATTTATCCCTAATCAAATGTACATAAATGTGTAAGTCACCGCTGAGCCATTCCATGGGCAATGGCAGAGCAGCGACTCAAGTAGGGACAATCATATCAGGGTTATATATATTAAATTAACTTAAATTCCTTAAGGCCTTATTAAATTAAATTCTAAAATCAGGGGGAAAAAATAATGTATTGGATAAAGTACAAACACAAAAAAACACGAATGCTCTTAGCTACTTTATGGGCATCAGGAACCAGGAAATAATATAAATAATTTTGACAAGGTTATTTTTTTACATTTTATGTTATTGATAGGATCTATTTTTCAATTAGTAACAAAAGTATTTATTTAATCCATTAAATATCACACTTTCACAAACAACATACAAAATGACAACAGATTTAATGACAAAACGAATAAAATACAATTTTAATTACACAAATAAACAGCCGTTGAATCCACTAATTCCGAACAAAGTGTAACCTGACCTTCAGTAATTCGATCTTCCCATAAATAACAGGAAATGAAACAAAACAAGCGTAAACTAAATTCCATCCAATCATAATAGGACAATAGTCGATTCAATACTGACTATAAACACAACTGGGGGGCCGAAACCCGCGAACTGTGGAATAATGAAAATCAAATGGGCTTTGTTAGGGAAGTTTTCGTATAAATCGACTTCAACCGCCCGAATTGTTTACGGTGTACAGTGGACATAGAAAAAGTGAAAAAAGACTAGTAGATAGCACTTTTACATATTATGAAATCTTTATGAAACCTTTCTACAATTTGAATAGAATAGAAATTTGTATGTAATTGACATAAGATATCGCTTACCATAAACTTTAACAATCACTTGTCAATTTCATTCACTAATGGGCTATTTAAATGGGTCGATTTTAGTCACCTCGTAATTCGCTTCCAAAATTAAATCGCAGGTGATGGCATCGCAGCTGTCGTCTATGTTATTGATGGCGTAACCTATGTAGGTAACAATATGCCATAATAACGTAGTTCCAGTTTTGGCCACCGGATCAGATAATTTTGATCAGTCACCTGCACAGCAGCCAAGGCTGAATTGCCATTTACATCGATGGATTTTCGCCGTGCGGAGAAAGTTGCGGCTTTAGTCGCCCATGTAAATACCACATTATTAATAAACGAAGATTTAGTTTACACCTAGTTTAACCAAAAAAATTGCTTAGTGACGCTTTGAGACGTCAAACTTAAGGAATAATACTACTAAGTCATTTTTTGTTAAACCAGGTGAAAACGTACCTACTCTTCGTTTATAAAGGCTGTTAATGCTTAGCCACATAAAGAAAAAAAATAGTTTTAGGATTACTTACATTTTATAATTTCAAAAGTATTTTGTTTGAACAAATTCTTTAAAGATATTGAAATTCTAGATTTAGGCATTCACAATACTATTTTTATATTATGATAATTAATTTAATAGAAAAAATAGAAAATAAAAATAGTGAAAATCATACTGTGCTGATTTTCACTGTACCCATATTATTTCGACAAACATCAGTTTATGAGATCAAAACGACCTCTTAAAGCAGTAAAATTGCAATATAATAATACCTGTGAACGTATATTATATTTTTCAAAATATATCCATTTACGATGGCTATAAAGAAAACGTGCAATACTTACGTATTCGAAATTACATTTCATTTCATTTTATTTTCTATAGTGAATCGAATAAAAGTGTTAAAATAACTGGTTATTGCTTTCCTCCACAGAATAAGAATTACTATTTACTTTCAATGGTAATTTTGAATGTCATAAGTCACGCATAGAAAACATTCAGAAGATCTTAATCAGACATTTAAATTATCGAACTAAAGGTAGTCTTAGCAAGTTCCCCCACTCACGAGCCCGGGCCGAGCGGCGCTGTATAAAAGGCGGTGTCACCTGCGGCACGGCCTCACTTTGCGCGCGGCGTTTGGATGCGACGAACGTTTTTTTGTGGCGTTATAGTGCTCTCTCATATTTAATTCAGTGTTAAATATTGTCGTATTGATTAAAGTTAGTGTCTGATTAAAATTAGTTCATGATTAAAGTTATTAAGAATTAAATTAAAGTGTTAGGTTGTTGTAGACCGTTCTTTTTTTAAAATCATTTTCACTTATGGTTTGAAAAAGTAGATAATGGAGATTATAGTGCTAGCTGCCGGCGATTTAAACTTATGTCACTTGAGGAGCGTCGTTTGCTGCTCGATATGTCTTTCCTGTACGACATTGTTAACAGTAAGATAGATTGCCCCGCTGGTCTCAACCGTTTGTTACAGTGTTCCTCGTCGTCGAACCCGACATACGAAAATGCTATGCGCTCCTGCCTGTGCCTATCATACAAACTATGCTCGTAATCATTTCCTTGCTCGTGCAATAAACAGTTAGAACAATCAATTTGATAGTATAGATCCCTTTAAAATGTCGAAGTGTAGTTTTAAAAACGCAGTAAAAAAGAAAATAATAGAAATTTAAAATTTATTGTATCTTTAGATTTTTGTACTCACAATAATTGTAGTCCCAGCTGCTTACCTAATTGATCTATTTGAAATGCCTATGATCCATTTTTATTAATTTTTGTATCTGTAATTATTGCCAAGCAACAATTTCTGTCAATTTACTTGACGAATGCAATTAATTTAATATCACAAGAATATCAAATGTTCTGGTATTTGTAACGATATCTGTAACATCCATTTTGTAATAATGATATAATTTTGTTATAGCTATGGAAACCTATAATTGGCTTATTTAAGACTTATATGTAATTACTCAATCTGTACCTAATATAGCTGTTGGTTTTCTGAATAAATCATAAAAAATAAGTAATAAAAAAATACCAACAAACCCTAACCAAACTAATTCTGTTGGATTTTTATTTTCTTAACTCTTCAACGCCCGGAAAATGGGACACAATAGAAAATGTATTGTGTCTCGGTCGCCAGCGACCGCTCCGGCGTTAATGAATTAAGGTGCTCCCATACAGCATTTATGTAACGTTGTTATAATTTGTTTCTTAAGAAACTAACTCTAATCTACTACACGTTTGTAACAATATCGATATTCCTAAATTACTAACTTATACAATGTCCTGTGTCTGCAGTCGTTGATGTTATTATCATATCAAAGGAACCAATGTATCAACAATTATGCCAATTAATCTACATCGATTAATATTGAGTTCTACCTACCTACATGACAATTATCTCGATACAAAGAAAAGAATAAGTCTATTTTGTAGAGGACAGGCTTTCTATAAGTGCATCATTTATCAAAAAGCTAATAAATTAAAAAACAAAAAAACCTACTTCCGACCGAGGCAGGTTTTTTGAAGTCGGTTTTTTTGTTTTTTAAACAATATTTTTATTTTTTTATTTTTAGTGTAAGTACCTTCTGTATTAGGAAGTGTAGGTATATTATTTAGGTAGAAAAATCGGCTTAGCCAAACGTGAGATAATCGCGGAGAAACATACATACATACAAACTGAATACCTCCTTTTTTTGAAGTCGGTTAAAAAGACTACACAAAGGTATCCCTTCCCCAACAAAAAAAATCATTCGGTTCATAAATAACAAAATTGTCAAGTTAGTTGATTTAATATCATAGTATTTTCAGGATTACTTGTAAACTACTGAACCGATTTGAAAAAAAAACATCCATCTCGCAAGAAAACTCAATCTAACAAAAAAAAAATTATCTAAATCGGTCCATAAATGTCGAAGATACGCGCGAACAACGATAAAAAAAAACATACAATCGAATTGAGAACCTTCTCCTTTTGATGAAGTCGGTTAAAAGGAGGCAGTACAATTCATTGGTAACATTTACTTGACAAATCAAAAACTTATCATATTTACTAAATGATTAAGAATAATAAAAAAATCAAAAGAAGGTTATTAGCTTAAATCTTCTTCCTCAATAAGAATAACTTCATAATGTTGTAATAAACACATTTTCCTATACACAACGCAATTTTATGTCTATTTACTATTTTTAGACTTTTAGACCATGGATCTGAAATGTCTGTAAAAGTTAACACTAAACTGACGAATCATAAAAACCATTTAATAATAAAATCAAACAGAGCCACTTATTTATTTGTAAAATACTTAATATCAAAATATCAATATTGGTTAACAAACATACCTATTTAAAATTGTTTAAAAAAGAGTCGACGACGGCCAAATTAACACAGTATCACAAAATCCCAAAAGGTTTAACATTAACTAAACACAATTTGTACAAGTATCCAACCACAAAAAAATAATTGAGACACATGAAATCTACCCCGGGCTATTGTCGCAGGAAAATTGACAACTGGGGACAAAAAACCTACCCTCATTTTATACTGACTAGGGATGTCCACAGTAAAAGCTATAAGATAGTGAGATAGTAGGCTAATAACCTATAAGCCAACCACCTACATTCTTGGTGAGGTATAAAGGATGTCCCAAAACTTTGCCACTCGGAGGGAAAGTACATTAAATATAGGATTTTTTTACTATTAAGACTTCATTATTTTTAAGTTATAACTGCGTTCAAATATGTTGGAAAAATCTTGCATGGTATTATTTTTAAAAGCATTTCCAATTGTTTTTAAAATCAAAATGAAGTCTTTTAGTAAATTTTCCCCTTCGGCATTTCCTTCATGTGGCAAAGTTTTGGGACATCTTGTATAGTATAGGCTAACGCGGTCACATTATCAAGCTACGAGTATAATCTATCTTAACTATTATTGTATTCTGTGACTAAACTAACAATTAGTTCTCGGTAGGTAGTAGTTTTCGCTCTCACTCGACTGCTAGTTAAGCCAAGAGCGAGTAGATACTACAGTAGTTGAGCTTAAGTTTTTAGTAGCTTATGTGATCCGAAGTATACTATTATTTGCCATTTCTGTCTAACTTTATCGATCAAATTGCAGTTTAGCTCTTCCTGCCTACTATGACTGTCAAAAGTAATATCAAAGCGATATAGTGATTGAGATGGCGCTATACACGATTGTATAGCTCTGTCTCTATCACAACATCACTTTGATGTTGCTATAAAAGCTTAGAGTACGGCCTCTGAGCTTTAAAAAATCTTTTGGTACTTGTCGATACCAGCTTTCGATGGGACCGCGTCTTTATACTGACTTAAATTCACCGCGAGTGTAACAGTGCAAAAATGAGTTTCACTTTTCTATTAAAAATCATAAAACGAAACCTTTTTTCTGGAAGGAAGTCTCTATGTAAGTATAAAACCTTATTTTTATTCATGAAGACCGGTATAGGATATATAACATATTTAGGGTGTCGATTGAAAATTATGGGGGGTCGCTATTTGAAGCGGGAAACTGAGTTTCTGGTAAAATGAGGCTTATACATTATACATGAAGCGAAATAAATTGGTATCTATCTCTCTCAATATCAATAAACAACTTACGTTGATTCATTTCGGGATTTTGTGGTCTGAATGAAGTAGGAGATCTGTTTGCATTAGAGTGTCACATATTTTTTGTAGATTGTAAATGCTGAAGTCAGGTAATTTGTAGTGCAATCAATAATATAATATCTTTAAAGATGGATATGAAAACTAGGACCAAGGTCTTGAACCTACTAATGACGTACTTATTTTAACTACATAATTCTTTTATGCGGCACTTTAGGCCACAAGTCAGATTTTGTGTTCCATGCTACAACTATAATATCTTTAAAGATGGATATGAAAACTAGGACCAAGGTCTTGAACCTACTAATGGCGTACTTATTTTAACTACATAATTCTTTTATGCGGCACTTTAGGCCACAAGTCAGATTTTGTGTTCCATGCTACAACTATAATATCTTTAAAGATGGATATGAAAACTAGGACCAAGGTTTTGAACCTACTAATGAAAACGGGTGACATGAGGAATAGTTCGTTCAATCGGACAATGCGAACTATTTTCCAGTTGTTGCTATTCGAGAATCGAACCGAACCACGCGGACTACGAATCCTCAGGGCCATCACTACGTCCAGTTCACTTGGTTTCCTGACCAACCGACGGCTTTTGAGCTTGATCTATAATTAAGACCATTTTGTGACAATAAATAAAAGAAGTGATCAAATGAGGAGATCAGCTGGTGAACTAAAGTAACCGACATCGCTCGAAGGATTGCTCAGCTGAAGTGACAGTGGGCTGGACACAAAGCAAGAAGAACCGATGGCCGTTGGGGCGGAAAGGTTCTTGAATGGCGACCGCGCACCGGACGGCGCTCCGTGGGTAGGCCCCCGACAAGGTGGACCGACAATCTGGTGAAGGTCGCGGGAAGCCGCTGGATGCGGGCAGCGCAGGACCGATCGTCGTGGAGATCCTTGGGAGAGGCCTATACCCAACAGTGGGTGTCGGCTGATATGATGATGACGAAATAAAATAAGCATGAATTAAATAGGTATAAACTATCAAGTCAGCTCGTAAAGAAGTCCGGCTTTATATGACTTATTAATCCAAACACGTTGGTGAAGACGAGGCCGCTGCCGGCCACAGCACCGCGGCGACCGGTCCAAAGCCCGCCAAGGAGGGGCGCGCGGAACACACGGCGTAGACGGACGACGATGGACGAGCGACTTTTCTCGTTCCCGCGCAAACACACTTCTGCACCGTTCGTTGCTATTGTCGGGCGCGATTTGTACCGATATCCAAAATCTGATTATTTACCAGTACATGAGTTTTACAGTCCGCTCATCTTTTATTTATAACCAGGACAGGATTCCCTTTGCTCCACCGTCAATATAGGAAGGGCACTGTCCCCAACACACGTAAAGAGTTAAAATTGCTAGTTTTAAATGTATAGGTACACGAAAGGACGATATCAGTAGTTTGTTAGTAGACCTAATAAATCAGACAGTAATCATATTAATAGCTATTTAATCGGGGACTAAAACGATGAATCCGAGAAATTTACGAGCAAATCCGTTTTATTGAACCATTGAAGAAAAAGTTCAGTATCTCTTATTACAACTAACATTCTATAAATTCAGATCTTTCTTGTCTTTACAGCTAATCATCTATCTGGGTACTGTTGATAAAGTAGTCACGTCTAAAATATGTATGAGTACCTACAGTTTAAAATTTTGTTACTTTGTTATAGTTGTCTTTACTTCTGTTTAAAGGTAATAGATTTTAGACTAACAGAGTTCTAAGCTGTATACATAAAGTAGTCGCGTCTAAAATATGTATACCTACAGTTTAAAATTTTGTTACTTTGTTATAGTTGTCTTTACTTCTGTTTAAAAGTAATAGATTTTAGACTAACAGAGTTCTAAGCTGTATACATAAAGTAGTCGCGTCTAAAATATGTATACCTACAGTTTAAAATTTTGTTACTTTGTTATAGTTGTCTTTACTTCTGTTTAAAAGTAATAGATTTTAGACTAACAGAGTTCTAAGCATACACATACAGTGGTGGCCAGATAATAAAGGACGCCAGGTGATTTTCATATAAACGAGGTAACTTTGTAGTCTTGGTTCTCCGCCAGGGATTGACCTTGCTGTGATCTGATGATGGCTATCCAGGGAGTGAATGGAGGAGATTCAGATCGCTTTACACACCTAACTGATCTGATCAGCATTCTAAGAGATATAAGGATGTGTTTAAAAATACCGCGAAATACGTATAAAAATGTATGGAAATCCTAAAACTGAAAACTCAGATCCTTATATATCTTAAAATGCTGATCAGATCAGTTGGGTGTGTATAGCGATCTGAATCTCCTCCATTCACTCCCTGGATGGCCATCATCAGGTCACAGCTAGGTCAATCCTTGGCGGAGAACTATGGCTTTAAAGTTACCTCGTTTGTATGAAAATCGCCTGGCGTCCTTAATTATCTGGCCACCACTATATATATTTTAGACGTGATTGTATCTAGGTACTACTAGCTTTTGTGAAAATCCATTACTGGTAGGAAGATTCTGAAGGCTTTTTAAGCAGATGCTTATGTTATAATAAATATCAATATACCAACTTATGATGGATCAGTGATTCAGAAGACAATACTTTTATTTTCAGTGATTAAAAGCACAATAATTATCTAACGTTACTTTCTGAAGGTCCATAATTTTACCACGACGTCCATAAATGTGCTGTTTTAATAAAAGCCGCCGCCTCATATATTTATTATAGTGGAGTGAGACTTTTCCTCATCCTTATTGTATCACTGCGTTTTGTTTATACTACACTGATACCGTCATTCTGTCAAGGACAATAGTGTCGTTATTATAACTTATATCTGATATTAATAGCGGTTTTCCGAGGACTTTGTTGGTTAATTTATTGTGAGACATTTTCTTTTGTATTTTGTGGATATCATTGTAATAAGTAGTTGCTATGGATCAATATTTTACCTGTGAGCGACTTTTGCAGAAACATAGGGCCAAAAAAATAAAAATAATATGAACATTTGAATTTATATCTTATAATAGAAAGATATATCGAAATTCAACCGGACCGCTGTTGTATATAATAAATCTCTTCTTAAATACTGCGATGTGTTTAGACTCTATATTTCACTAAATATAACTATAATTAATCAATACTGAATAATACTAAATAATATACTAGAAAAAATACGACTCGCACCAGATCAATACTCAGACGGGAATCGAACCCGCGACCTTTGGATATCCGGTCCAATGCTCTGACCGCTGAGCTACCAAGTCACTAGTGACATCGCCGAATTTCTTCTAGTACTTATATCCTACTCTTACGCTGCAAGCCAGCGTTATTTCACCAATGTGAGGAATTACCTCGACATTCAATTGAAATATCTTTCCAGATATTTGGCAATCGATTAAGATGAAATAGCTATATAATTATTTAGTATTGTGTAAAAATAGCATTGTGAATGCAAAAATCTCAAATTCAAAAATTATAATTAATCCCCTAGGTTTACTTCAAAAACATTGAATTGATCTTAAAAAAATATAACTTGAATCTGCTTCATAAATAAGTTTAAATGTTTTAAAAAAACGGCACAAAAATCGGTGACAGACAGACGGACAGTGAAGTCTTAGTAATAGAGTGCCGTTTTTACTCTTTAAAAAATCAATAAAAAAAAAAAAAAATATTCAGTCTAGGACAAGCACTTGTGAATGTCAAAGAAGCTACGCCATCGGTTCGCAAACCCTGAGCGGGAGACCTTGTAACGAGAAGAACCGGCAAGAAACTCGTCAAGGGCTGCTTTTTTCTCCCTGTATATTTCATACAGAGCCGTCAACATTGAAAAATGAGCTCCACATTTAAAGTGAGGTCATTTTCCATCACAATAATTAACAAAAGTTTGTACACAATGGGTAGGTAGGTTGAAATTAAATACCTACTACATATCGGATAGGTAATTGTGAGAGTAAATAACTTTCAACTAGTTGAGAAATCAGTAATCACTATGTCTGCTACTCGAAAGTGCACCTAAGTAGGCAAAATTTACCAAATAACACTTGATACAAGACATAAAAAATAACAATAAAAAAACACAATTCTTACAATTCAATATGCGTTAAGATAGGTACTCAGAAGCAGACCCATTCCCACTGGCAGCACCCGTTCACGAGCATGACGCGTGGACCAGCCATCGCTTCGCTCAACCATATTTGAGGGAACGTAACGACCCGCCCCACACGACACCACCGCAGAAATGATTAAAGAGAGCATGACATACTTAGGCTACCCATCCTAAGGCACTGAATTGAAAACTAATATCCAAAAGCTTTTCATAGGCCTTTACTTACTACTTTGGGTACGAAACCCTAGAAATGAAGGTAAGTATGATAAAGATAAAGCATAGAGGGCCAAAATGTCTAGGTATAAAAGTGAGGTTAGAATATTAATGCTAGGGAAAATATATCGTACGCTGGCATAACGATTTGGCCAGCATCTCGGAAGAACAATAATAAATTTTATTTAGTGTTACATTAGTTTCAATGCTTTTTGTTTTATGTCCAAACAATGAGTTACAGTATTTTTGCAGGAAAGTTTTCTTTGGACTAAGTGGTATCGATTTAAATATTTAGTGACTGATGATAATTCGAACATTATTTAAATAGAAAAAAAACCGTGCACTTATTCTTTTGTAATGAAATTGTAACCTTTTCAATTATTAGGTTGTGATAAAAAGTTTTATTAATTTTAATTAATGTTACTTATTAGTTATTAATTTAAATCTTACTTACCAAAGGCAATTGTATGTTATGTACAGCATATCATTAATATTCATAATTTATGACCGTTTGGCAGAAGACATGTCTGAGCGTATAATTATTACAAACATTTGACAATAATAGAACAGGAGCCGGCCGCATTATGATTCTTTAAAGCACTTAATGTGAATTAAGGCAATTTACTGATGAAAATAGGCCACAACCGATCAATGCATTGTATAAATATCTTATTTAACGCAAAATTGCTCTCATAATATTATATTTTGTCATGGGATGCCAAAACTAAGTGTATCGACACTTAATTTTGGGTAAGGCTAAAGTCAAACGGTGTTCTGTACTGCATTGCGTCGGGCGCAAAGCAATATTATGTGGTATTTATATGGGTCGACTTGGCAGGCAACAACGTCGGTTTTAGTCAATCAGCGCTTTTTATCGATAATAGCTTGTTTCGATTTTTAAAAAGACCAAACTTCCGACTTCCAAAAAAGAAGGAGGTTCTATGTTCGTCTGAATATTTGTTTTTTTTTGTGTATGTCCACCGATTACTCGAAGACGGCTGGACTGATTGAAATGATTCAAACGTTATTACATTAGGCACACTCCCAAGTTGGTCCCATTTTTTAAAATTTGGAAATCGGTTCAGTACTTTTCAAGTAATTTTGAAAAAAAGCACGAAAATAGTATGATTTTGTGTGAATTACCTCGATGATTGGTCGTATTACTTCTTTGTTTATGAACTGAATGAGATAATAATTTTTTTGTTGGAAGAGGGATATCTTAAGTGTAGTTTTTTAACCGACTAAAAAAAGGAGGTTCTCAGTTTGACCCGTATTTAAGTATGTTTCTCCGCGATTATCTTACGTTTGGCTGAGCCGATTTTTCTACATATATAATATACCTTACCTACAAGGTACCTACACTAAAAATAAAAAAATAAAAAATTGTTTAAAAAAAACAAAAAACCGACTTCAAAAAAACCTACCTCTAAAAAGCAAGAAATAAAATTCGTAATAATAAAAATACGTCTATTGAAGTCGGGTGGGGCTTTTAGAATAAAAAAAAAGGATTTTGTACTCCAGCCCCACCCGACTTCAATAGACGTATTTTTATTATTACAAATATTATTTCTTGCTTTTTAGAGGTAGGTTTTTTGAAGTCGGTTTTTTGTTTTTACAAGCAATTGTCGATATCAGCAAGTCGCCTGCCAAGTCGATCCGTGTAAATATCACATTACGCCTCATATTAGCATGTGCCAGTGTGACCACGCAATGAAAACATAGCTGCATTGCACCGAGACGTCGTCGTAACGCCAACGATGTATCATCCGACACGTCGTCGTATTAACAAAGGGTCAATATTTTTTAAAGTTTTATACAATTACTAGCATCCGCCCGCGACTTCGTTCGCGTGAATATTCGAAGAAATCCTTCATCAAAATCTGATCAGCCGTTTTTACGTGATTAGGTGGGTTCCCACCAAGCGCGCTGTCTTGCGCGAGGCGGAACGTTTGCTGCGTGCGGCAGGTCTTATCACGTAAAAACTGCTGATCAGATTTCAATGAAATGAAAACAGAATACTTTTATCCTGGTTATAGGTCCATGTCCTGGTTATAAACTATGAATCAGGTCCATGGTTGAACAGAAAAAAAGTGTCCTTGCATTCAAAGAGACGTGATACGTTGACTTTCGCATCTGACTCCCAGACTATAATACCCTTTCAGCTTTGATTTCAGGAATCCATCCTGATTATCAGTAAAGCACTCAGCTTAGTTACTAATATCTTAAGCGGCATTACTATTAATATTTGAAGCATTGTTACTTCACGTCACAATCCGACACATTTTGACTGAGCCCTTGATGTAATTTCCCTGGAGAATCTGGAAGCGGGATAGCCCTCAGTGTAATTTAATCAAGGGAATGCTCGTGTGGATGAAGATTATGTCTCACTCCGTAACGTCTCGAGTTGCTTGAAGGATTTTTGGGAAAACGTTTAGGTGGTATAGGTTATTATTTGGTGAGTAGATTGGATATTTCAATACGCACTTCGTCATACCGGGAATTGTTCAATAAATTCAAAAAAGTTATTTATTAGTCAAAATTTATTTTATCGTCTTGAAAGTTCTTCGTAATACAGCTACTTTTGGGAAAGGGATACCTTTGTGTAGTGTTTTCAACCGACTTCAAAAAAAGGAGGTATTCAGTTTGTATGTATGTATGTTTCTCCGCGATTATCTCAGGTTTGGCTGAGCCGATTTTTCTACCTAAAAAATATACCTACACTACCTAATACAGGAGGTACCTACACTAAAAATAAAAAAATTGTTTAAAAAACAAAAAACCAACTTCAAAAAACCTGCCTCTAAAAAGGAAATAATAGGCTTTTAGAATTTAAAAAGTAAGTTGTACCAGCCCCACCCGACTTCAATAGACGTGTTTTATTATAACAATAATAATGCGTATCTAATGATTTGTATATTATTTCTTGCTTTTTAGAGGCAGGTTTTTTTGAAGTCGGTTTTTTATCGTTCAGAATTACCGCGATTGGGCTCCAGGTTATCATCGATTGGAGTACCTACCTACTTTATATTTTAGAAACTCTACAAAATATGCTTGGTAACTATTACCTTAAAACAATATTTAAAGCTTTGGTATTTTATATTATTCGAATTCCCTTTAATACCTAACCATTTATGAAATAGTAACATTTATTTAAACCACTCAGTTTTTAGATTTCAGTTATTCCCTTTACACGTTGCCGGTCGCATTGTGTATATTTATTCATTCGGCCGAGTCCTGACTCTCAAATCCCCATGAATTTTACATAAAACCTTATTGTGGTACAGTCTGCCTTTGAAGTAGCTAAACACTACAGAACCTTTTCGCAATAACTTGTTCAGTAACGACACTTCTCTGAAAGCGCAACAATTGGTATGACAAGGTGCTAAAAAGTTGAGCAACTTTTGAGTCCAACCGTACCGACCGTTTTGCGCTCTAGTTATTCGATACCTACCACTGAAAAAGTTTTCGACTCACTTTATGTAGTACAAATCTTTGGTAAATACTTGAAAAGTTACTGGGACATTTGAAGTGAATTTGTATGAAAATTATGAGCGTGCCTGCCTACCCTATCGTTGTACCAAAACGATTTTACATAACAATATTTTTTAAGTGTTTTTCATTTTGTGTTTATATCGACTTATTAAAACGTTATAATTTTAAAAGCATATGAATTACTAGTTTGAAGATAAGTAATTAATTTTGAAATATATTTATTTATGACCGCTATTGAAAATTACTCTAAAATAAACTAACGCAAAAACTCAAAATTGTGTTGAATATAATAGAATGTTATAAAGTATGAAAACTCATAATAATGGAATGAAAAAAAAACGATATAATTTACGTGCCATTAAAAAAGCAATAAAAGTTTATGCTGCTTTTTTCCATGTTTTTGTAGGCATCGTAAAATTGTCATATCTAAATTTAACAGTAGGCACTTCGCAATGCACAAAGGATTTTCAAACATTTCCAGTACCTAATATATACATATACCTAAGTTCTTTTTTATAAATAATTATCAAAAAACAAATTTCATAAGTGTGTTTTTCAACCCACTGGTTTTTTATGTTATTTTTGAAGAACATTACAAACATTTAAACTGTAATTTCGTAAAAAAAAATACCAATTAAGTTTACAAATAGTATGCGAAAAAAATATTAATAAAACAATCTATACGGATAGTGAGGTCTATTCAATGTTTAGTTTGGTTATTAAATTGATTTTTTGCATTTCGGCACCTTTGCAGCTGCCCAGCTCACAGATGTGAAAATATTGCAGCTGCCCAGCTCACAGATGTGAAAATATTGCAGCTGCCCAGCTCACAGATGTGAAAATATTGCAGCTGCCCAGCTCACAGATGTAGAAAATATATGTAAATATTTTAAATCTGTATGGAATTGATCATAAATGTGATGGTTTTCAGAGTTTATAATAATTTTACGGGGTTGTATGCATGAGACCCTATATCTACCGTCTTCGGCTTAATAAGGCTATTACCAAAGAAAAGTGTATTAAAACTTTGTTTTGATATATCATTGGCTGTATATTCGTTTGCGAATAATTACCGATTTAGCTCTTCAGTCGTTTTCTTCATAAAACCCTATCTTTTACGTTACTGTCCAGAGTATATGATTGAAAAAAAATATATAAAAAATGCTGACCAAAACGGATTCAAACACCTTTTTATTTTTTATTTTTCCTCTTTAATCCTGTAACCTATTCACAAACCAGCAGGTCTCTAGAAACTTCAACAGCAGCCTTCCAAAACATCTCGTTAATATTTAAGTCTCGCACAGACCCGAATTTAATAAAAAAATCGTGCACCGTTCCAAATTCTTGTACTGTCACATCACAGCGCATTCTTTGTCTCTACCATTTACATTGTTATTTTGAAAAGTAACTTTTTTGTTACCAGCAATAGGGTCCGTTTTATTTTCTTGTTTATCAAAGGTTTTGTCTATATTAACTTTATAGGTTGCGCTGACCTTTTCGTTTGTTTTTTCAGAATACAAGTATCAACGTTGTCGTCCCAAGACTACGCAAGCATATACGAAAAACGGATGTTTTTATCGCACTTGGTACTTTGTCACAGAAAAAATATAGCTAAAGCAGTAACGCAACTACACACACACACACACACGTGTCCGAATCGGTGCATTTACAAGGTCACGCGTCGCTATTAGGATCTGAATATTTCTTTTCTCCTTCCTTTTTTCGTATTTTCACGAAACGTAAAAAAAACATTGACGTTACGTTCTCTCACTTATGGTTAAGCGAAGCGATGGCTGGTTAATGCGTCATGCTCGTGAACGGGTGCTGTCAGTGGAAATGGGTCTGCTTCTAAATACCTATCTTAACGCATATTGAATTGTATTAATTGTTTTTTTTTGTAACAGGCTTGACTGAATAATTACTTTAAATTTTGAACTTAGCTTGAACCCTGTGAATTGATTCATTAAGAAACGAGCTAATTAAATAATGTAATTTATTTGTTAATCGATGTTAACATGTCTGGAAACGATATACATACATATTTGTAAATATCGTTCCATCCGATAGAGCTGACAAGTTTTTTTGCGCCCATTTTTCTTGTCAGTTAAAAGACGTCATAATGGGTAGGGTAAAAGAACTGACGATTTAAAAAGGCTTATTATGTAAGCTTATTTGAATAAAAAAAACAATTTCAATTTCATTAACAGTTTGTTTGACGTTATTGGTTAAAAAAAATGTTGGACATCTTATCCGCCTTGCATGTGAAATTATTTAAAAAGAACTATCCACGAATTTTATCCATGTTATTTTTTATTATTTTACAATGAGAGCTAAATGCCACCAAGTCTAATACGCCAACGGATCGTAAGTAATAAGTCCTTTATTCCTCGTCGTGCCACCAAAAATTCCCCTGGTAGCAGGAATTTTCATACCTCGTCGTGCCACCACTGAATGTTTGTTGCTCTACTGATAAATAGGTAAATATCTCTTATAATTTACCTACAAAAAAAAAGAGGCGAGGTGTGAACAGTAGCAGTGCCCGCGGCAGTGAACGCCACGTGCAACGCGGCGGGTTATTAAAGTGTCAAGATACAATAGACCCGTTTTGACAGCGGTCTTTTTATCATAATTAGTCGTCAAACTTAAAACAGCAATATCTCGGAAAGTACTCATTCCAGACTGATGGTGTCTTTGAAGAAATGAAAGGTCTTGTACTTTATCGAAAAAGTGGTTCAGTTACATACCGCTTTAGCTCTATATTGACTGTGTCTTTCTAGTAGCTTTCTCACTTTGTTATTGGAACGATTCAGTCAGCTTCTGTGAGTAAAACGACGCTAATGAATTTGTTTTCACCGTTCGCTACGTGAGGTGAACGTACAAAGATGCACCAAATATGCCAAGAATTTAGCAAACGGTTATATGACAAATGTTCTCCTTTGAACAAAGAACTTTTTGGCAATGAAACCTGAGGTTTGAGTTTGTTCAATATGGAACAATTTATGAAAAAAACATGAACACAGGGTTATTTCAAGAAATCGTGTTTTACATAATAATTTTAATAGTATTCCAACCAGAGGGCCTATTACAAAACAGAATCACGATAGTCGGACGATGTTCGTTGATCGATTTATTTGATTTAGAACCTTATAACATGAGTTAAGAGGAAACACCACGGTCGAGAGAACTGAAAAATTCCTATACAAAGTTGATAAAATCAACGTTTCGTTATCCCCTGTTTCCTCCTCCAAAACTAGACCGATTTAAATCCTTTTTTCATTAAAATTAAAAGAAAAGATTTGGCTGTGTTCCTATGTTTTCCTTTTTTTCATAAATTAATTATTAAAACCCTAAAAAATTGCCATTGTTTAGGCATCCGGCAATCCTATGTTTTAATTTTTTTATATAATCTCGTAAAATTGAGATTATATAAAAAAAAATCAAAAATAGGAACACAGCCAAAGCATTCCTTTAAATTTTAATGAAAAGTCGGTCTGGTTTTGGAGGAGGAAACAGGGGACAACAAAACGTTGATTTTGTATAGGATTTTTCCAATTCTCTCGACCGTGGTGTGTCCTCTTAATAATGTCACGGAGTGGGACGAACATCGTACGCTTCGTTTATTGTAATTGGCCCTCAGTGTTGAATAATAGATATGCTATTTTAAACGAGTTAACAATAAGGTTAAAGTCAATATAATAACTTATTCTTTGAAAAGATCGGCATTTTGTTCTCTGACTGACGTTGTTAACGTTTACCACATTCATATCAGAAAACTAAAAGATAAACTTCTGATCTGACTAACTTTCTTTATTCCACGAATTCTCATTTATTTCCGTATCTATCCAGAATAGCTGAATAAAAAAAATAAGAATAATACTTAATCATTTTGTTTCACTCTGTTAACAGGAACAACAACATCATTATCAAAACATCATCATCATCATAATATTACACCAACAGTTGGGCATTAGGTCTCCCCAACGGATCTCCACAACTGTCCTGGTCCTGCGCTGCTTGATTTCAGGGGTTACGTAAGCAACAATCTGAGAAAAAAAACAAATATTTGACGGCGCGTTTATGTTATTTTACGCATTTTTTGTAATTTCACGTTGTTAAATAATCAAAGAGGGGACTAACGTCCGTGCGGGCTTGCGAGTGACGTCAGCGCCCGGACTAGTTTTGCTTGTTCTAGCGCAGTGAGTGGGGGTAGTGGGGCGACCGGCCGGCCTTTATAAGCAGGCGGCGCTCGAACTGGGACACATTCGATCGTGAGCCGTGGCGCTGTGCGTGCGCTCGTAATTCGGCATACCTCTTAAAATAAATAGCGCTTTCTCCAACGCCCATGGATATGGCTGAACTAAATGGTCAGCTCGGCACTCCGCCTTCAGAAGTGAGATTGATCACTTTGTCGCCCAGTGAAATAATCTACTTAGTGTAGTGATCGCTGTGTGACAAGTCTGTGTGACTTCTGTCTGTGTGACTTTTGTCTGTGTGACAAGTCTGTGTGACAGGAGTCTGTGTGACAAAAGTCTGTGTGACAAAGGCTTGTGTGGCAAAAGCCTGTGTGGCAAAAGTCTGTGTGACAATCGATACTACTATGTATTCTGTGTGAACATGTTTTCTGTACAATCTGTCTGTGTGCCGATCTGTCTGTGTGACGATCCGTCTGTGTGACGATCTGTCTGTGTGACGATCCGGCTGTGTGACAAATTGTTGTAATCAATAAGATAATTGCTCTTTTTTTAAGGGGCCAGAATGGCCGAGCTCGAATATACAACTCACCATATTTTTGTTCTTTGCAGAGAAGTTTGATAACGAGACACACGAGGACGTGTGAAGGCGCAGGATAGCCGTGACGGCGCGTTTATGTTATTTTACGCATTTTTTTGTAATTTCACGTTGTTAAATAATCAAAGAGGGGACTAACGTCCGTGCGGGCTTGCGAGTGACGTCAGCGCCCGGACTAGTTTTGCTTGTTCTAGCGCAGTGAGTGGGGGTAGTGGGGCGACCGGCCGGCCTTTATAAGCAGGCGGCGCTCGTACTGGGACACATTCGATCGTGAGCCGTGGCGCTGTGCGTGCGCTCGCAATTCGGCATACCTCTTAAAATAAATAGCGCTTTCTCCAACGCCCATGGATATTGCTGAACTAAATGGTCAGCTCGGCACTCCATCTAATAATATAATAATAATATTTTTTTATAATTATGTAGAAAATATAAGCTTCTAGGGAGCTTATTTCTGTATAAGGGAGCTGCTCCCTTCTTTTTACCCCTTAAAGCAAGCAGCGCAGGACCGACAGCTGTTGAGATCCCTTGGGGTTATGCCCAACTGTTGTGTTGGTGTCATATGATGATGATGATGATGGTGGTGATGATTATAATGATGATGATGATGTCGTTCCCGTTACAATTTTTGTTAGAAGATATTTCCATTGTAATTTAAACAGGAAATGGAATCAACATAACCAACAAGCAGCTTAGTGTTCCTTAAGTTTGACAATCGCTTTTTGTCAGTAACATAACGTAATCATAGGTAAGTACATATTCTAAGTTGCAGCAAACAAAAACATACGGTACCATTCTCCAGAAATTGTTCCTTTATACACAGTTCGTGTATTATACTAAATGTCAACTTTTTGCCCTCATCTTACCAACTGACGAACTTATCTCGTTAAATGCACCAAAAGTTTGCGGTGGAGGCGACAGAGCTAAAGTTTGTATCTGCCACCCAGTGTAACAAGACCTCAGCAGCTAAACAGCTCTTGGCAAAAACCCACCCTTTTTGCTTTAGAGACAACGTTGTTGGAGTTCAACTTAAAATGGATGGAGATATGCCATCTCATTGCGAAATTTAAGGTGCTTCATCATATTTGTCTTGGTTTGAATGAGTAGCCGAGCCAGTGACATTGCTTGTTTAGCTTAATAAGACGTAAAGTTCAACGAATTTCGTAACTTGGTTATGAAAAAAAGACATAATAACACAAGTCATATTATGACATGAGGTTTTATTACTTGTGCTACAATTTCTCGTCTCAAACGTAAAAACTGTGACGATAAAGTGGATGGTGGAGGGGATGGTCGCTGCTTGTAAGTTTTTATTTATTTATTTATTCATGCTAGGCTAGGCTTCAACTTCGGAAGTAAGCACGCGTTTATGAGCGCCCCTGGCAAGATTTGTTTTTTGCGCCCCAAGGCATAATTATTTCTAGGGTAATGAGTTTTAGACTTATTTTCTAGCTATAGATCTTCGATCAAGAATATCCTAGATAACGCCTCACGAACTAAAACAGTACGCAAAAATGGTACCTCAAATAGCGTCCCACTTACAAACATAGCGCTTATTTTGTACATAATCACCTCTTATTTTGTACAAACTCACATTTTATATCACTTATTTTGAATAAAATAAGCTTATTTTGTACAATAACACGTCTTTTATCACTTATTTTGTTACAAAATAAGCGCCCAGTTTGTAAGTGGGACGCTATTTGAGTGCGTACTGTTTTAGTTCGTGATGTCTCTCAAAAACATTTTTTTTTCTTGGTATAAGGTATCGATAGTGTTTCCTTTTCTGTATTCGCTAAATCAGCTTCTGTATGTTTCTGTCCGTAAGATTCCCAACTCTGTAACATAAAAATAAATTTTTGATATTAAAAACAAAATTATAATCTATGGCTACAAGAGAAAACGACAACAAACTTATTAATTTTCCATGTTTGACGTCATCTAGTTTTTTTTTATTATATTGTCGTGATATAATACCAATTTGACCAACGTCATTAGAGAATGACGTGCGTCTCTAAAGTGGTGTATTTGTTTAATATCTGTAAGTATAATAATTTTCATTCACATTTGCTTCTAGAACGAATTTCTTAACAAAAAACTTTATCAATGATTCACAAAGAGGTATTTATCTTATTTAACTTTCAAAAATGCACAGCAATCTAGATTAAGTTTTTGCATTCACAACGGTATTTTTGCAATTTGAGTAAGTAGGTAAGTTGTAGACTAGAGGCAAGTTGCTTTTTGTTTTTCAATTTCAAGCTTTAATCCACTAGTAAAAATTTCAACACAAACCTCAAAACACAAAATTGCCACGTCAAAAACAACAGCAAACTTCTCCATTACTATGCACCACCAGGAGCATTTAATTTCCACGCTACTTGTTTCGGCGACAAGCCAGCAACTTACCAAGTGTGAAATTAATATAAGACAGGAAACTTGACTAACTCTGTCAGCATAATATCGACTCGTCCGCCGAGCAAGTTAACAATAACTTGGGAACAGTGTGATCAAAGGAAGCGGCCGCTTTTATGCTGTCGATGCATAGGTGTTTTGGAGAGAGGTCGTGTGGGGCAAATGTGGAACACAACTTTAAGAGTTTATGTATAAGATTCTGTTCGTATAGCGGATTCTTCTCTACCAATCTATAAAAAAAGAGGAGCTCGTTGGCGCAGTGGTTTAGCGCCTGGCCCAGCGATTGCGGAGGTAAAGCAACTTTCGCAAGGGTCGGTCATGGGATGGGTGACCAAAAAAATATTATCTCGAGCTCCTCCGTGCTTCGGAAGGCACGTTAAGCCGTTGGTCCCGGCTGTATTTGTAGTCGTTAACACCCAACAATCCGCATTGGGCCCGCGTCCGGTCCTCCTTATCCACCCATAAGGAAGGCCTGTGTCCCAGCAGTGGGGACATTAAAAATGGCTGAGGGACAATTTATAAAAAAGTGCCGATTTCACATTATCTATTCGAAAATGGCATACTTTATATTCCAAAACGCAAATTAGTTATAAGTATAAACGATTGAATCAATTACATTTTTACCATCGCCACTCAAAAAAGTGCGTCTTATTCATTGTTAACAGTGAATAAAACGCGTTTTTATTCACCGAGTGAATAAAAATATTTTGAATTTGGGACAAGCGCGCATCGTATGAATTAGGTACAAAAAAATAAAAGGTGCTGAAAGTATGGAGCTATTCCATAGATAAAGATATAGTTCTACAATTAAATGACAAAAATAATCCCGCCAATTTTATTTAGGTTTTTTTTAGTGTCTTATCTTTGGGTTCTTTTCTAAAAAATATCCCGCTAAATCAATTAGGTCCTTTTTAGTGTCTTATATTTGGGTTCTTACTTATATATTTGAGGGAGATTAGTTGTTCAGTCTTGCATCAGTCCATTCCACCAGTCTGGTACGATCTTCAGTCTGTAAAAATTCAAAGTCTATACAATCTGATGAAGTGGACTGATGCCAGACTGATCATGTAGTTTCCCTCTTAGTTAGCTCGGTGGCGCAGTGGTTTAGCGCCTGGCCCATCAGCGATTGCGGAAGTTAAGCAACGTTCGCAAGGGTCGGTCTTGGGATGGGTGACCAAAAATGTATTATCTCGAGCTCCCCCGTGCTTCAGAAGGCACGTTAAGCCGTTGGTCCCGGCTGCATTTGCAGTCGTTAACACCCACCAATCCGCATTGGGCTCCCGTGGTGGGTTATGGCCCGTCCTCCTTACCACCCATAAGGAAGGCCTGTGCCCCACAGTGGGGACATCAAAAATGGCTGATGGACAACTATAAATACTATACTGCTATTTTTTTTTCTCGCAGTCAATGGTAAAAAGTAGAGTACACAACTCGTGAAAAAAAAATTTCATCTCGGTCCTTTGTATCCCTCGCTTCGCTCAGGATTCTACTTTTGAATCCTTCGCTGCTCTCGGGATCCAACTTAGTCCCTCAAACTAAATTTCCTCTTTTTTCACTTGTTGTATAATCTACTATTTGAATGAAAATGTAAATTGAATTGAAAAGAATAAACAATCCCCCAACGTGTATTTTTAAGGTTTATTGTTAGCGTCAGCGTTCAAACGAATAGAAAATTTGCTATTACGCGGGCGGTTCAGTAGACCACAAAATTGCCCTACGATTGCTATCTTCACCAAACCGTCCCGCCTTAAACGGCACGATCCATGCATATTTTTGGGTCTCAGTAGTATAATTAATGCTGATGTTTATTAGCAATATAATTTCTTGCCGTCTCCTTCGCATTCTGGGCACGTAATACAATTATACGACAATAGACTTTAAATTACTTTGAAGCGTGTACGACGCAAGATGTGTCTGCTAATATGAATATTAAAAAATGTTGAAAGCGCACATGGAGTTTCACACTTGTGTTTATGGTGATAGGGTTGAATATTGAGGTAGAAAGAACAATATTAAGGAGGTTTTATATAAAGTAGAACGCATGAGCTTTCAAGAATGTGGGTTATATAAACTCGGATTTTTGAGAGTTTAAAATGATAGCGGTGTGGGGAACGCCTTTGGCCTTTGAGCGTTAAATAGCTTTAATGATGTGTTTGTCAGTAAACGGTGTCAGTTGAAAATTAAAGATGTAATAACATCAATTAAATGTTATTTTCATACTGACTTCTACTGACACTCAGAGATCATTTAAGTCTTTCGCGTAGTCATTTTACTTCAAGTAAAATATGACTTTACTGAAATGTAAATATGTAGGTATTAATAAAATAATAAACAACCATGACTCGAGTACAGATGCTTATATCTGTAGACTTGCATCAATGGTAATCATTGACATGAAATGGTGGCTCATCACAGGCTATATTCGTGTGTGATATGTTCTTCCAAATATTCGTCTATATATTATGACTACCAGCCATTGTATTGTCCCCACTGCTGGGACACAGGCCTTCCTTATGGGTGGTTAAGGAGGATGGGCCATAACCCACTACGCGGGCCCGATGCGGATTAGTGGGTGTTAACGACTGGAAATGCAGCTGGGACCAAGGCTTAACGTGCCTTCCGAAAGACAGAGCTTGAGATTATAAATTTTTGGTCACCTATCCCATGACCGACTGTTTCGAAACAGTCGCTTGGCCAGGCGCTAAACCACTGCATCATGTTTGTTCCTCAATCACGCAAAAACTACTGAACGGATTTGGTTGAAATTTGGCACACAGATAGTAGATAGCCTGGATTAAAACATAGGATACTTTTTATCCCGATATTCCCACGGGAACGGGAACCACGCGGGTGAAACCGCGGGCGGCCGCTAGTAATATATAGTTTGGGCGTACACAACGAATACATGGATGGATATTTGTGAATTCGTTGTATTTGCCCAAAACTAAACATAAGTTGACACTGACACTGACACTAATGAGACCGAACCAAGCATCTTAAATTGGACCGAAACAAGAATAAATTCATATTCTCATATAAGATTCTTGGACCGAACACATTATCAATATATAAAAAAACCATAAGTTTAATCAAGAATGTTTCAAAAAATAATTAGGATTACTTAGGAAAATAAAAACTTTGCGGGATAAAATGTTATAGGATAAAAATAAAAAAATCCAAAAAAGGAATATGAGTTAGCAAATTCCTTAAACAACAACAAAACGCTGAAAGCGACCACACCCTCTTACGACTCAAAGTATTTACCGCAGTTGATTAATTTATCTCTGGCCGAGTACGAGTATTTCTCATTTCTCCCAACGAAATAATTAACCTTGTACCTTTTAGGAAGAAAAAGAGATAAGCAAATAAACTTTTTTTTTACCTGCGGCCCGTTTAACGCTGGGCGATTTTACTTTTTATCCTTTCATAACATTTGCTGAACAGCAATTAGCATAAAAGCCTTCAACCTTTATTAGAGGACTCATCTAAAGCCTGAAAATTTGCTGAAGATATGCGAAATGATTTTATGCAAAAATGTGAACAACTTATGTTGTAAGTAGGTAATAAAATTTTGGTTAAAAGTTTTGTTGAGACAATTAATTTAGCTTAATTTGTTTTCGTTTTTAATTTTTCATAAATTTGGTTAACAATAACAATTTTGAAAACTAAACGGGCGTTATAAATAGAAAATAAGACAATTTGTCTCCTTTTTACGACGTCTAAAATAAAAAGTTTGTTTACTCATCATTTCAGTATAATTTTCAAACTCCCAATATTGTTAAAAATAAGATTGCATGCCTGATGAGTTACGTTACGCAATTCACAGTCAAAAGTATTTATAGTCTTAACTTTTTATAGGCATTTTAACGATTAAATTGAATTAACATCTACCTTGTGTAAGAGTAATCAGTAATAACAGATTCAAAGGCGAAGCGAAGAGTAAGTACCTACCTATACACACATGCAATAAGATGAAAATAAGATTTTACAAATCTACAGGAAAACGATTGAAACAAAAAAGTGTCACATCATTGATAACCAAAATTGAGCTACCATCAGCCAGTAAATCTTAAAACTTTTCACTCAAATCGTTGAACACATATCGGCTAAGGAATAAAGACGATCAAAGAAATAAAGAAGAGGTTATGTAGGTATTAATTTATTGTAAATTCAAACAATTCATTTATTATTTACAACGTTGTTACGACTCTGCTTAACAACCACCATTAATACAGAAACAACTTTTTCTGGAATTATAAAATTCGTTTTATTGCCCAATAAAGCTAAAGGGTTGAGTGTTAATTTTTATGTGGCCCATATTTTTGAACGGTAAAAAGTCTTGAATATAAACCCGAATTTAATACCTTGATGAATAACTTTGTGGAACGAATCTTGTTTCAGGATTTAAATAGGTGGTAATAATTGAGGTTTTAAGCAGTTTTTAACCTAATCTTTTATTTCAAAAATAGCTAGATAGTTAGTAAAAAGGAACATGATTTCACCCACAATATTACACTTATAATGACAGATTAGGTAGGTACATACTTTATCAAATATAGAGAAAGTCCACTTAAATAGTTTTAATTGGGAAACGAAAATGATGTCATGAGAATTATAAACACAAATACAGTATTGTTCTGTTACAATTGAAAATTAATAGAGCTGATGAAATAGATCAAAGATTTTTAATTAGATCAATTTGTTTTTTTTATATATTACATAATTATACGGGATAGACCCAATTACATAATTATGTGGTGGTACTACAAACATAACTCAATTTGGTTAACAAGAGATTTCGGATTGTCCGCAAACACATCAAAGTCAGGGTAAGTAACCAGGAGCGCGTTAAGTGCTTCATGCATGCGACACAGCGGTGACTGCGCACGCGCCACCATGCGACATGGTTGCTAACTCCATAATAATATTATTATGACAAGTTTAATGTTGTTCCTTAAATAAGGAGAGTCCTGTACCCCAGCAGGGGCATTAAAGATCGTCAGCAACCTGACGATGTCGCCCAAACTTTTTCCCAAAAGTTTGTGCATGCACATTGCACATGTCAAATTCTTAATCTCTTTACGTCACCGTGAAGGAAATACTAAGTTTCAGAACAGCTCGGGTAAAATATTACAACAAGCATTTTTCGTGAAGCAAACTCTCTGTATTTTAATGGTGGAACACGTGTGTTGTCCTTCCATTAATCATACGAAGCTTTTCAAACTGTTGCCAAGTTTAAAACATCAAACTTAGCTGAGTCACTTTAAAGTTTTCAGTGTACTTAAGATGTTAGAGTCACACTTTTGACACCACTTTATTGAAAATGTCATCAAAGTTAGAAGGCGGTAAAAACGTTGTCATTGTAGCTAATGCAATTATTATTTATTATCTATTACATAATAATTAACTGTAAATTCTAAATGTTTATGCGCGTATCATACAAAAACCGCTGAACGGATTTTGATGGGCTTTTCACAGTTTTATAGCTTGGGTCCAACTTAAAATTTAAACTATGTTTCATCAAATTCGAATGGCTGTAACCAGGGAAACAGCTTGAACTCTCCGTAGTACTAGCTTTCATCACTATAAGGAGGTCATTTAAAGTAGGTATCAGGTAACTATGGTCCTGTCATACAAGTATGGTCCAAATCGACCTCTCATTTGATGTCTCCAAAACTGCGATAGCACTGCTTCTAGCGAATTTATTGAGTACCACTATTGAGTACAAGTAGAGATGAGATAATTTACGCCTTCATGACCAGATAGCGCCACCACTCAGAAAAACTGTTCGGCCGACAATTTGAACAAGATTCTGCACGGTTTTATCATCTCCCAACTTTTGTTCAGAAAATATAGTTAAAGTTTGTGTAGAGTCACGTGAGTTGTTTTCATTTGGAGGTAAGTTAACAGTGATTACTTTGCGACAATAGTTAAAACGAAATATGTGTGATTTAAAAAAATAATGTAATTATAATATTTTTTCATATTTTAATTTCAACAATAGTCCAATGATTTTTTTGGACCATATTTAGAAGTTTATTTTATGTTGAAGGTATTTTACGCTGATTATTGCTAGTTGCGAAGAAAAACAAGTTGAACAGCAGCACGTTGGTTCGGCTTTGCGATACTTACCAGAAGATTTTGTGCTTGTCGCGTATGAGGGAGAATTGTGGCCTGGCCAGATAGATACAATTGACAAAGATGGAGCCTATGTAAAATGCATGGCTCGTGCTGTACTGGCTTCGAAATGGCCTGAAAAGGAGGATAAAATATTTTATCCTCATGATGATATTAAATACAAGATCAAAGAACCGAAAAAACTGAGCACAAAAGGTCTCTATTTCAAGTTCCAGAGTTAGAAAGCCGATGGGGAAAGACTAAAAAATAATCGTCCCTTTTTACTTTTTTTTTTTACTTTCTTTATAAGTTTTGTTCTGCCTATTGTAGGTTTATGTTCCTAATTGTTCTTAAACTTGACTAAGGATTATGTTTTGTTAATTTTGTTAAGTTTTGAAGAAATGTGTTTTTTTAACCTAGTTGATTTCAATTTTGTACTAATTATTGAATAACAAAAGAATTTTGAATGTATATAGTTGTTTTTTTTTTCAGATTTCCCTTTCAATGAACGTTTTCTTGGTAAAACTCTACTCTAATCTTAATCAAACATAGTTGAAAACATCATATGCAACTATGTTCCAATAAAAAAAAAAAAAAAAAAAGTTTTCATTTATAAGGCATACATAACAACTGCTTTATCTTATTCTTAGTTTAATGTGCTACCAGACTTCATAAAACTTTATCTCAATATTGCCAATCGTTTTGTATATACAAAGGTCTAAAGTTTAGGGCACGTGATATTGGACCATAGTTACCTGATTTTACGGTAGTCGAGTCGCCATATTTTTTCCATTGTCCACGCGGATGAAGTCGCGGGTAGAAGCTAGTTTATACTAACTTTAAAGATCACTCTGGCCAATCTCTCTTTCTCTCTCTTAACCTCTTCATAGGAAGAAAAAAAAATGTACTGATAATATTTTTGAAACGTTGGAAATCTGTTCTGGCGGAATTTTAAGTATTTCGATGATAATTTCAGTAAAATCTTATCACTATGTGCCTACTTAAGATTTTAAATTCAAACAATATTGTCCATCAGCCATTTTTGATGTCCCCACTGCTGGGGCACAGGCCTTCATTATGGGTGGTAAGGTGGATGGGCCATAACCCACCACGCGGGCCCAATGCGGATTAATTAACGACTGTAAATGCAGCCGGGACCAACGGCTTAACGTGCCTTCCGAAGCACGTAGAAGCTCGAGAAATAAATTTTTGGTCACCCTTGATCGACCCTTGCGAACGTTGCTTAACTTCCGCAATCGCTGGGCCAGGCGCTAAACCACTGCGCCACCGAGCTCTACCAAACAATATTATAGTCTCATAAATGGGACTTTTAACTAGCATTTTTTTTCTAGTTTCAGGTTTTACCCAGTTTAATTGTTGTGATTAAGTAAATTACCGTAATTATTCTTAGAATTTCTAACAGACAGGGTTTTTTTAATTGGCTTAAATCTGCATCCTTTGAAGTCAGATTGACATTATCATGGAGCTATTTTACTGACTTTTTAAATCAATAGTTTTATGAGTCACTGACTCATAAAAGTATTGATTTAAAAAGTCAGTAATATAGGTAGCAGTGGCGAGGAGTGAAATTATGGCGAAGGTAAGTCGTACTATAAAAATGATATGATCTGCATAGCCGATTTGGGTGGGAAATCTAAACGGTAAGTCGATTGGATTCGGCTTGTATCGGCCCTTTGCCATTGATTGGTACTTTTCAAAGTTATACTTATTTATTTATTTATTTATTTATAGTTTATGGATAGCTAACAGCTTATAAACATACAAATAACAACAAATATATATAACTATAATATATAAAAATATATATATATATATACTAGATAAAAATATAATTATTAATAATATAATTATATTTTTATCTAGTATTTATATCTTTAATATAGTTAATTGCATTTTTTATAATAATTATATTATTTACTCCTTACCTGGGGGGTTCAAAATAGGTACATACACGGACGTCGGGATGGGTTATTATGAGCCAAATACTCTTTTTAGGATATTTCTGTTTTTTTTTTTTTGAAATTTTGCCTGTTTAATTATTATAAATAAAAAAACATTAGACAGGTACCCACATAATTGAGAAGTAAGAAGTACCTAAGTAACAATATTTTCAATATAGACATAATGTGATCTCATTTAAGAAGTAAACACATTTATTTAAACTTTATTAAATTATTTCTATACTTAGAATTTTAATAGATATCTCGTAAGTACGAGCATAGTTAAACGATGTTCAATTTAATTGAATACTGTCCTCGCAGATAAATTTTTAATAATGAGTTTTGCGAAACCATAGACAACAACTTCTTGTTGTTTCCGACTTGTTTATTATAAAAAAATATGAAAAGGGTCTTATCAAAGGTCTCAAATTGGTTTCTCCTTAGATTAAGAAATCCTACTTAGAATGTATTAATTTATCAGTTCTTATGACTTATACAAAACGTCGAATGTTTGTAAAAATAAAAAAAAAATATACATACGCGATATTTTCACCATAGCGCAAACAGTACACGAAATCAGCTGAAGTGGCAATGGGCGGGACACATAGCGAGAAGAACCGATGGCCGTTGGGGCGGAAAGGTTCTGGAATGGCGACCACGCACCGGACGGCGCTCCGTGGGTAGGCCCCCGACAAGGTGGACCGACGATCTGGTGAAGGTCGCGGGAAGCCGCTGGATGCGGGCAGCGCAGGACCGATCGTCGTGGAGATCCTTAGGGGAGGCCTATACCCAGCAGTGGGTGTCGTGCGGCTGATATGATGAGTACACGAAATGCGGGGTTGGGTCATAATTACCTATTTCAAATTTGATCAACTGTAACACCTAGCGCAGTTACTGCTCGACTGGTTTCTTGTAAAAATGTGTAAAAAAAATCAACAAGTCCAGATATTGAGAAGAACGGCAATGTAACATATTTAGTTTTCAAGCTGTAGGCTAACCAAAAAAAATAACAAGTAATTTTGACCCAACCCTAATGGTAATTTTTTTTAATATCAATGCTAGAAAAAAGTCCGAAATAAAATTTGACAAAGTTCCCAATTGCGAAATAAAACGAAAAGGTTTAGGAGCCGTTCCCATTGTAGATAAGGCAAAATCTCTCGCAGGTACAATAATAATGCCGAAATACACAAATTGTAACCCTTTTATTCCAGAAGAAATGTTTAGGGAGAAATATTTGTTTCTGAACATTATCTTAATTAGTAAAGAGGTGTAAATTTCAAATAAGGTGTTCTAACAATGAAGTGAAGGGCGCCAAATCTACAACATTAATGCAAATTAAGGCAAGCGAGAAAAGCTTAAAGAAAGTTGATTAATACTTTTAAAAAGGTTGTTTTTATGAATGAATCTTTGGTTTGACTTTGAACGGTAGGTAACAGATACAGCCCGCGCAGATAAAGAATGGGACTGGTGGTTAAGAGGATTGTCAACCACGTGGTCTCCATACAAACGGCGATAACGTTTCCCACCCTCTAAACCTTAACCTACAGCAATGAATTTTTGGTATGTTTTTGAAATGCCTAAAAACTAGGGCTGTACGTTTTGATTTTTAAAATATTCATTGTAGATTTGAAAATATTGGCACTTCTGTCATCATCATCATCATCATCATCATATCAGCCGCACGACACCCACTGCTGGGTATAGACCTCCCCTAAGGATCTCCACGACGATCGGTCCTGCGCTGCCCGCATCCAGCGGCTTCCCGCGACCTTCACCAGATCGTCGGTCCACCTTGTCGGGGGCCTACCCACGGAGCGCCGTCCGGTGCGTGGTCGCCATTCCAGAACCTTTCCGCCCCAACGGCCATCGGTTCTGTGTTTTGTATGAAATCACTAAAATGCAAATATTTCGAAATCTATTATAGATATTTAAAAAATCAAAACGTACAGCCCTAGTATTTAGGCATTTCAAAAAATACTAAAAATTAATTACTGTAGGTTAAGGTTTAGAGGGTGGGAAACTTTATCGCCGTTTGTATGGAGACCACGTGGTTGACAATCCCCTTAATTGCGATCGCGCTTGTTGCAATAAGTATGAATGAGAGAGGGATATAGGTTTGGTGATATTATGTGCGAGCAACAAGTGAACATGTACGATGCCATTTTCAATCCCATTCTCGTAACGGCGCGGGTGGTAAGCACGGTCAACCGTAATTTCCAGTTCTTTAACTGCGCTGGTAGTATAAGAATATTTTTTTCTCGAAAAAGTTTTTTCAATGTTTTTCTGTCTAGAGATGTAACAAAAACCGCTCGTTCACAATGCCTCAGATTCTTAAGTTCAATATGACATGTAACGGGCGTGTAGTGGACAGGCGGCCAATGTCTGTGTTTGTATTGCTACCATTTATGTGGCCTTTAGGCCTCAGCGACGCCATCTCTTTCTCGGTAACAATGGCGGTGGAGAAAGGGCTTGTAGTAGAAAAAGGAGTACCTAGCACAAAGTTGGTTTACGGTTTAAGATTTTTATAAACCAAAAAAATAGTGATTGTAGAACTCATTAGCTAACTGCACAGAAAAATCCTTGCAGTAGAAATAGGAGTGTCTGATATGGACTAATTTCACACAAAAAAGTATTGTCGCAAATTTATTTTCACCTCAAATATACCCGGAAACAAAATCGATTGAATACAAAACATCGTTATAAAATAGGTACTTATGTAAATTTTTTAATCGTTATGCAAATCTGCCTCCTGACAGAAGGGACTAAAGGTCAAAGATGTCACGTCACGTGGGTGCCTATTTTTCACGTCGTCGTAAAAATTGTCAAATTCATTTGCTTGAACCCTGGCCCTTGTAAATAAAAAATATCAATTTGGTATACTGCTCTGTGTAAAAACTACTCTGTGTAACATTTAGAGGTAAACATTTTTGCATAAAAAATATTCTATTCTATTTTATTATAATAAAGATGCATATTATAATAAAATAGAATAGAATATTTTTTTAATTTTATAATATTCCACCAGTCATAGTATGTGTTTTTTTTATAAATCTGTATTGGATCTTTTAAACTGGTAATATGTAAGTTGTATCTTTTAAACTGGTAATATCCAGTTATAACCAGTTGTCACGATAAACTTTTTATAAACCCAGTTTTGAAATCAAAGGCAAAGTAATCATAAATATGTTCTTGTTCTTATTATTGGGCTCCGTTCCTCAAAAGAAAAAAGAAAGTAGAACCTTAAGGGATTAATCATCACACAGCTCAATCACGTCTCAGTCACGTCCACGGTCAGTCATATTTCTATACAAGTTTTGACAGTCACGTGACGTCGCGTCGCGTCATCAGTAAAAACTTGTATTGAACACTTGACTGACCGTTGATGTGACTGAGGTGACGCGACGTCACGTCTCACGTGACTGTCAAAAGTTGACTGACCGTTGACGTGACTGAACTGTGTGAATGATCCCTAAAACGACTACAAAATAACGGTGTAAGGCGCTCAAAAGCGCAAAGTGGCAAAGCGCATTTGGCCTGCATACCTACTTAAGCGCCCCCTCCGAATGCGGTCTGGGATGCTTTTTGCAGTTGTAAGCACAACTCATCCACTCATAAGAACGTTCTGTGCAGTCCAACCTATTCCTTACCTATCTCAGGATCGCATTTAGCAATAAAAAAAACGCTTTTCCTTACGCTCGCAGCAAAAATCGATTTAGCTGCGAGGTCTTACGTGCCAAAGTGTTTTTTTAGTGCTGGAGAGGTAAAAAGTATGTATAATAAAATAATATGAAATATTAAAAACTACGGATTACGTGAAGTTGTAAAAATATCAAGTTTAGTTGGTACATAATAAATAAGTCATCTCAATCAAAAGATACAGCCATTTATTTAACAAAATGTAGAGGTAGGAGATATATCCGAAACTAGTTGTTTTGTAGTAATTTAACACTAAATATAGTTTAATAAAATAAAGTAGTTTACTTAGTAAGCAGTCTAGACTGAATAAAAACATGTTTATTTTGGTTTTTAACGTGAAATACAGATGTTTGGTCACTATTATTACTGTTTAAGACAACCTTATCTGATCAAAACTGTGCAATACGTATGATCAATCTTAGTGTAGGAAAGGAAGGTAGTGGATCCCCATAGTAATTCCTCAGTAGACGAAACTTTACAGTTGATAAAGTATCATAAATGAAACATATTTTTTAAATTATATATAGGTAAATCGTTCTTTTTCGTTTTTGGATATTTGTACATAGGTTTTGGTTCATACTATATTACATCCCTGCAAAGTTTCATCGGCTGAGGATTTAATGTTTTGGTCTCCATACAAAAGATCACTTCATTTCGTACACTACTATATCAATAAACTATTTATGGTCTATGATCAATGTCAATCAAATGAACATCTTGTGCAATCGACTGATAATAAGGACAGCAACTCAAGCAAGGTTCTGTTTACTGCAATAAAATACCAAAAGGTGTTATATCTAGTAAAGGTGGTTATATCAGATTTTAACTCGTCAACGCCCGGAAAACGAGACACAATAGATTTTCTATTGTTGTTCGGTCGCCGGCGACCGCTCAGGCGTTAATGAATAAATAAAACTACGTGGAATTCTTAGGGTCCATGATCTAGTATTTTTAGAAGGTATCACTATATTATATTCCCTCGTAGTCATTCGTAGAAGTAGATAGCAAATGTGTCAAAAACGGCCCCTTTTAGCAGTTTTTCTATCTACTTCTAGGGTGACTACGAGGGAATGTAATGATACCGTTTAAAAATACTAGACTATGGGCCCTAAAAATTCCAAATAAACTTTTATTAAAATTGTGTATTAGAATTACGATATTAAATAAAATACACCGCGGCACCACATTCGGTCATACAACCACCTTAATTTCACAATGATCGGTCATGCTCATGATATGACCAGCTTATTTTATTTACAGGCTTGATCTTTGTCTGAATTTAAAAATGGAACAGAATTTGGGTGAGAATATAGGTATCTGATTCCGTCAAATAATAATGAAATGATATCTGGAAATCGCAAACCTGTGAAACAACTTTTTAATTTAAACATTGCTAATAATGACTGTGATGACATGGTGCTCAAACTTTGCCGAGGTCGTTATTAATTATGATGTCTCTATACAAAATAAGAGAGAGAAAAAGCAGCCTTTTGACGAAGAAATTCATCACATTCACAAGTGCTTATAATAGGCTTGACTGAAAAACTGATTCAATAAGTAGACCTTTAGTAGGTATATCACAAATATTTAAACTCAAGTACCAGCTTCCTCATGGGATCATGAAACTGCATTAAAGTGAGACACATAAACACTTCACGGAATACACACATTGCCTGTTTTGTTTGACGAGAGCAAGAAATTGTTGCAGCTAATACCATACGAGCTAGCAGCAAATAGATTGGTATGCTTACAGATGCGACATTCCTTTGAAACAATATGTATTTGTCCAAGAAGGTTTCTGCAATGAAATTTTAAGTGCGCACAAAGATGTTACCTCTATTTACATTTAGGTTGTTAAAGGGTTTTTTAAAGTGCTCTTACATAAAGTTGAGGATATAAAAAGTTGCGAGAAAAAGGGAGAATTTTAATTTCATAGCTTGGGCTTTTTTTGTGTGTATCTACACTAAGTGCTATCCATTATACACTTGATATTTTACAGGTTTTTACGTCACAATATAAAATAAAGTTTGAATTTACAAAATGACATACTTCATTTATTATTAATCGAAAGTACCTATTAATATCTATTTGATTGATATAAAACAGTATTTTTTTATATTGTTAGTGAGATAATTTATTTGAGCACTCAAGGTAAATATTTGCTTTAAACCTTACCAAACAAAACCTCCATTTGTTTTCATAATAAAATTATGTTAGTTAATAAAATATATTTTCACTTCTCATGCTCGTAAAGTTCGTCGTTATGTCGGGTATAGGCTGCATAAAATCGCTTTTCATGCTCTAGAGCATAAAGTAAAATCTTCGTCTAAGTCCGGCTCTAAGACAAAGGTTGTCAGGTAAACAGCCACACATGCAATTAAACTTCGTTAAATAAACTTGTTATTTTCCTCATTTTTAATCATAATCCATATTTTAATACCTACATTTTTTTTTAATTTTTGAAAATGAGTATCAATTGAAAAGCCTTAATAAAAAAAAACCTTTTTTGAATATGGGTATCAAATGAAAGGCTTTGATGAGCACATTCCAAAATTATGTAATTAATTTGCACTAAAATTTAAGAAAAAAAATTTTTTTTTTAATTTTTGAATATGGGTAATGAAAGGCCTTGGTGAGCACATTCCAAAATTATGTAATTTGCACTAAAATTTAAGTTTTTTTTTTTTTTTTCAATTTTTGAATATGGGTATCAAATAAAAGGCCTTGGTGAGCACATTCCAAAATTATATAATTTGTCACTAAAATTTAAGAAAAACAATAATTTTTTTTTAATTTTTGAATATGGGTATCAAATGAAAGGCCTTGATGAGCACATTCCAAAATTATATAATTTGTCACTAAAATTAAAAAAAGTTGTTTTTTTTTTTATTTTTTCTTTAATTTCCTCACAATCGAAGTGAAAAGCAGAGTGTATAACTCGTACATAAAACCCATTTTACCCTCGACTTGACTATCCACCCTCGCCTGCGGCTCGAGTGGATATATAAACGTCTCGGGTAAAATGATGCGTTTTATGCACTTGTTGTACAATCTACTATTTTCTTCTGATAGGTACAGAAATGGAAACTCGTATATTTTAAAATGGACTATAAGCTTTATCCGGCCACCAGCCACGTTTTTATTTCAGCTTCACTTTTTATCGAAGAAAGCTTAGTATTTGCCGTTCCCATCGGAATTTCAGGATAAAAAAAAACATTGATAAATATTGCAAGTTTGTAAAAGTTTCATGTCAATCCATAGTAGACGGATTGACTTGTATCTTAACAAGAACTTTTCAAGTTTTACGTACAAAAACATACGAAATATGTTTTTGTCTTACCTGGTATTTTATAATCTTTGTCGCGTTCAACTTATACACGTTTGAGCCTCAGTAACCAGTTATAATAATATAACAGATCAACAATCTTTACTGTGGTGTGTTGTGTGCTTGTCGTGTCATTTGTAACATCTACAGATCGGTGAGTAACTTTAACTTAATAACTTGGAAAATAAACTAGGAACTTCTAGGAACTATTTGACCCTAATTAAGTTTAACCAAACACATTTTTAAAAAAACTTTATTCAAGTGCGAGTCGGACTCGCGCACGAAGGGTTTGTTGTATGGGAACCTCACTTAAATATTTATTTTATTCTGTTTTTAGTATTATTATTGTTAGTATTATTCTGTTATTATATTATGTTGTTATAGCTGCAACAGAAATACACCATCTGTGAAAATTTCAAATGTCTAGCTATCACGGTTCATGACAGTCTGGTGACAGACAGACAGACAGACGGACAGGGAGTCTTAGTAATAGGGTCTCGTTTTTACCACTTGGGTACGAAACCCTAAAAGTATTGAGGTATCAATAACTCGCAATTTGGATTGCGTAAATAAATTCAGACTTAAAACTCGCAACTTAAGTTGCGTAATATACCAGTTTTCGACTAACTATCAATATTTGAGAAGGCCAAATTAATAGAAGGCAATAAATAATAGTGTCTTATTTTAAAAGGACTTTACACTAAGTACCTACTTATATAAAAAAATAACACCTTGTAAATTATTATGTGCCTAGGCTTCTTGAACTATGCTAGGGTTTCCTAGGATGACGGTGCCGTCATATTACGGCCGTAATTTAGCAGCGTAGAACGTTTTCTATGTAAACAATACGGCGTGCCATATTGTTTTCATAGACAACGTTCTACGCCGCTAAATTACGGCCGTAATATGACGGCACCGTCATCCTAGGAAACCCTAGCTCAACTGAACATGCGTTCTTAAAGAACAATAAAGCTCAAGTTTGTTAAATGCAGCATTGCTGCCGTTATTACGATAAAAAAAATCATCTAACTTTTCGACATTTACAAGGTACCAAAATAAAACAATCATACACATACAACGTTTTAATAAATGAACCCGAAATGGGAAAACTATTATTCGGACTATCGAACGAATAATAGTTAATTACTTAAAGCGTGTTATTTTTTATAGATATTTTTTCTCGAGCACTGCTCATGAGAAAAATAATCTTAGGGAAACTCAGCCATCAAACAAGAATGACATCACAAAACACGTACACTCGCCCAGATTTTACATATAGGTACATAAATACATGTATGTGTATCAAGTGATTTTAGTAAATATTGCATACTTAGGTGCACTTTCGAGTAGCAGACATCAGTAATTTCTCAACTAGTTGAAAGTTATATCCGATTTCAATAACTATTCCATTGTGTGTTAACTTTGTTAATTATTGTAATGGAAAATAACCTCACTTTAAATGATGAGGTCATTTTTCAATTTTGCCGTCTCTGTATGAAATATACAGGGTCAGCAGTCCTTGTCGTGTTTCTTGCCTGTTCTTCTCGTTACAAGGTCTCCCGCTTAGGGTTTGCGAACCGATGGCGTAGCTTCTATGACATTCACAGTGCTTGTTTGTAACAATCTAGACTGAATAAATTATTTTGAGTTTGAGCCAGTGCTATAGCAATTCTCAAAATAAGTTAGGATATGTTTTCGAACACGGCTTCGGCTACATTGTACTTGAAATTTTGTTTTTCATACTTACTATAATTTTTCATGCATACCTGCCTGCTTATTATTGTTATTATTTATCGAGCCATTTACTTACAAAGGAAATATGGTTTTACGTTTCCTATAGAGCATGGGGCGCCAAACTTTTTTGCCTAAGGGTCAGGCTTACTCCTCCACGAAGTTCCAGGGGCCATGACCTACCTAGCTCATCGTACCAACATACCGTAAATAACAGTATGTTGGTTCGATTTAGCCGTTTTCGCGGGCCGGATTGTTGGTGCTCGCGGGCCGGAGCTGGCCCGCGGGCCGTAGTTTGGAGACCCCTGCTATAGAGCAACGATGAATATTGCAGCGCATAACTCTACATACATACCTATACCAATTAACCTTCATGTACCGTAAGGAAATAAAGGAAATAGGAACAAATAAATTATCTTGACCTCATCGTTCAGTGTATAATTATTTATAATAATACGTTCTAATGTAATCACCCATTAAGAAATGAAATTAATACCATAAGAATACTTTTAAAGACAGATATACACTGCTTACATTTCTTCATACTAGCACATTAACCTTGAAAGTCGGTAATAGGAACGTTTTAAAAATGTTAAAATAACTATTAACTTAACCATTTATATTAAGATTATTAATATAATTGAAAAATATTAGAAAAAATCGACTCACTCGTAGCAGCTCAGACGAGACAGCTGCTACGAGTGAGTCGATTTTTTCTAATATTTTTCAATTATATTAATAATCTTAATATAAAAATAGCATTGTGAATGCATAAAATTTAAAAGTTTAAAAATTAACCATTTATATCTATAATTTTTTCGTAAAACATTTTATACAGGGTGTTACAAAACAACCTGCAATGCCGAATATGGTAGATAGGGACCATCAAATTGAACAACTTTTAACCAACTCTGAAATCGCGAAAAAGACCCATCTGTTTCATGACGAAAATATCAATGAAACAGCTGATTTTTTTTTGCGATTTGTACAAGGTTATTTTTTAGTCACCATCCAATGAGGGCTTTTCAAAGTGACATTTAAAAAATAAAAATAGTAACTATTTGCCTCACTAGATGGCGTTGATGGAAAGCGATGAGTCAACATTTGCTTTTTAAAATAAACGGCCTGTATCAAAGAGGCAAGTAAGCGCTCGCTTTCTGACATTTTAGGGTTACATCTGCCTGTCTACCCGAGTATACTCTTTGAAGATTAATAAAAAAAAACATTGAGACATTACATTTTTATCAACGCCATCTATCGAGCCTATAGCTTTTTGTCATATAAAAAGCCCTGGCTACACAGGCATCCATCAAAATGAACTGTCTCCAAGAAACACGTGTGAAATTTTTTTTGGTAATAGTATTATTTACATTCGGCCATAGTATACGTTTCATACAGAAAGTTTTTCAGTTTCATGGACTGTTGTTATACAATTGTTAAAGTTTGATGGGAAATAATAAAACAATAAAACCATTAATAATTTCCTCACACGTGTAAGTTCGTGAGTCCATTTTATGTTTGCAATTTATGTAAACATCATTATGTTAGCCTTGCGTTAGGTCAATTGGCGTTAAGACTACTTCTTTGAAGTGAATTACTTCGACAAATAACTGAATACTATCTATACCTACATATACACATAATAATAAAACAGAAAATTCTAAATGTTTGTGCGCGAATAACTCAAAAACTGCTGAACGGATTTTGAAGGAATTTTCACAGTTGGTAGCTCAGGGTCCAACTTAAAATCTAAGCTATGTTTTGTCTAATCGAGTGGGTAGAACCTGGGAAACAGCTTGAGCTCTCCGTAGTACTAGCTTTCAAACACTAAGGAGATCATTTGAAATGGTCAACTTATTGTCAAAAGGGGAGGGGGGGATTTTTCTATTGTCCTCGCAGACGTAGTCGCCTGCGGAGGCTAGTATAAAATAAACTAATAAAAAAACCAGCCAAGTGCATGTCTGGCCATGCGCAGTAAAGGGTTCCGTAGCTACAAACTAAGTAAGACCTTTCTATTCAATGGAATCTGTGTCTAAGGAACCACTTTACCACTTCTTCGCGCACCTTTGATGCCGCCTGGCACTACTTTCCCACCAGCCTAAATGTCTGGCAAAGTTATATTCGATTTAGATACATGATTGGCTTGCTATTATACCACACCAAAGCCAGGGGTCTGTAAATTGTATACCTTCAATCAGTTGTTCAGCCCCCCTGTTGCCCAACCACTCTCACCCCCACCACTGAAAATCTGCCAGGTGCCCGGATCTGTTAATAATGATAGTATGGCTTACTAACAATATAGGTTTCGGCGCTCTGTAAATTGTATATATACCTATATTTCCGGGGCTAGCTCTTAATCCTTGTTGTATTATCTATATTCTATCTAGACACGTGATGTTCTGTGTAGAATAGTGTCAGCCCTTCACGCAGGGGTGTCGGAAAAGTGAACAATTGACTTGGAGAAAAGAAAAGTTTTTGGAATAATAGCAGCCTATTGTTCTTGTCCGTGCGCATCAATTTCTATACAAATATCCGTCGAAATAAGGTAACTTTAAAACTTAACAAGAAACAGACAGACAAATTATTATTAGTAAGTATTAACTTATCCAGACACGTGTAAGTTTTTGATAATTTCACCAAATGAATAGAATACGGATCTCGTTTTTATGACGCAAACTGCATAATTATTCGATTAGCTTTATAAGACTGATTTCATGGTTCATTGCCGAGGATCTGCGCTCGTTTTGAAAAAATAAAAATAAATTCAAGGAAAACAAATAAAATCACTTTCTAATCGTCATCGTCAGAAGAAAAAAATAATTGTAAAAAAAAAAATGCGCAGCAAGTTACCTTGAAATCATAATAAATTATGTAAATATAGAAACTTTTGTTTACTACTTGAAATTATTCAGTATCGTCGGGTTGCACCTTCATGACTTAAAATATTGCATTTAGAGTGTCTTTGTATTATGTGCGTATTCTTTTTATGTTTTTTTACAAAAATTAGGTATATTTTTTAATTTTGTTTCTTTCTCCCATATTGATACATATTTTGTTTTGTATTACCGACTCCCGGAAGAGGGAAATTTATATTCGAGAGACCTATATGTTAAAAGTTTTTAGCTGTGTTAAAAACTGGTATTAGCTGCTGCTGTCTGTTAATAATGTATTAATTCTAACCTTTGGACTTTAATAGTTGTTAATAAATTATTTATTGCGATGACACCGCCAGCCATAAATTAATAAAAAATATATTAATCAAATTGTGGAAAGTACAAATCGAAATAAATAATGCCACAATATTTTTTGTGAGATTACGTGTGGATAACTTGTAAAATAATACTGGTTTTTAATAATACTGGTTTTGATAAAAGAATACTGGTTCTGATAAAAAAAACTGGTTTTATAGATGATCAAGAAAACGAGTAACAGCCAATTTATTAAAGAAAAACAATTTATTAATAAGGATGGCTGATGGTCAATCAATGGACTCTTTAAAATCACAATTATCTGTCCGCCGTGTTTTGGTTGCACCAACTAGTGCTCAGAATGCGTTTTGGCTTTTCTTCATTACCACAACGCGTTGTGGTCGACCACGACACGAATTTCGCTTTGTGGTCTTTCTGTGATTACCACAACGCGTCATGAGCGTTTTAGAAGAGCCACAACACGAATTTCGCGTTGTGGATTTTTGGCAGTGACCACAACGCGTTGTGAGCAGTCTTTTCGCTCTATAAGCGATTTCAATCTTTGAACCTAACATTATACGTACCATACATAAACAGGAGCCCAATCGCGGTAATTCTGAACGATCAAACCAAAAACGTTACCTACGTTGTTATTTAGGTTATATTTACCTAAAAGTCTTTGATTTAGCTTCATAATTTTCACTTAAATTGTCCCAGATTGTAATCCTAAACTCCTTAGGCAGAGTATTCAACAATTTTAACAAAACTAAAGCGAGTATTTTTCTGTATACGAAACTGAAACGGTAACGATTTAGGTTGGGTTTTATAGTTGAAAATTAGCGCGATTAGGTCCCAGATATTTAATAGTTTCCTTCGAATGTCAAGTTTTTAGTCAAATTCATTTACTTATATAAACTTTTTTAGTAGATGATGACTGTTGTGATCTTCATGATAATATTATGAAATTAGTTAGGATGAAATAATACCATAGTGTCAGTCAACCAGAGAGAGTTTCTTTACTTTTTTAACCATAGAACAAAATAACAAATAACACAACATCTTCCTAACAAACAAAAGAAATAAACATTTTACTCTCATAAAATTAAATAACAAACAAACATTTCTCCTCTCATAGAAAAATAAAAAATAAAATTTTATAATTAATTAATAACCAAAGGCGAATATTGGACATTATAATAATGCGCGAAGAAGAATAAAATATAAATTTTAAGACCCTGCTACCTTTGTAAGTAAATCTAAAAATAATTGTTTTCATACTAATCTGTCAAAAGAAATAAGAATTAAAAATAACATAACCATGTCGCATTTAAAAAATATGAAATTAATATTTATTTTCAGTATTTTAAATAAAATAGAAAATACGTTTTGAAAAAAAAAGTATGTCCTTATTACAAATGCAAAATAAAAATATGTATGTTGCATACTTAATTTAATTTTATACAGTCATGTACTCTGCGTGTCTCTGCATTATGCCGGCTGTCTACTGTAGTTCGTCACTCATCTTGAACTCAATCCAAAATAATCTCATTCTCGGAGATGGTTTTGATGGAGGCAGTGGCCTTAACTCCATTAATTTTCATCTACCTTATTACTTTCCTCTTCGCTAAAGGGAACATAAAAAATACACATTTTTAAAAAGAAAAACTAGGTTTTAAAATTATTTTCCAAAACAGGGATACAACTTAGCCTACATGATTTAACTATACAAACTACAATGAGGGCTTTTTAAAGTGACATTTAAAAAATAAAATTACTAACTATTTGCCGCACTAGATGGCGTTGAAGGAAAGAGATAAGTCAAAATTAGCTTATAAAAATAAACGGCCAGTACCAAAGAGGCAAGTAAGCGCCCTCTGACTGACGTCTACCCAAAGAGATATATTTTACATCTGCCAAGGCAGACAATGGGTAGGCTAGCAAGGGTCTGACATGCTTTGATAGAGCGAGATCGTCTTATTAAGATTCCTATAGGAGGAAATAGAGAAGAGTGTCATGTTTTTTCTCTATCACCGACCGGACTTTTTTTCATGGTCGGGTTATAGGCAGAGATCAACTAAGCAAAACAAACAAGTGGGGTTATACCAAAAGTGCCAGAGAAATTAAAGTTTTTGTGGATAACTCCCTAATTAATATTGAAGATTTATTATAAATCGAATGTGTAGTGTTTGTGTCTAGCATTCAAAATGGTGGGATGTTCGATATTTGGCTGCAAAAGCAACAATCAAAGGAAAGAAGCGGGCGTTACATTTCATGCGTGAGTACACTGTTTTCTATATTTTGATCACGTATTTCTTTCTCAAATCTCACAGGAACCAAGTTTCTGAGCTAAATCATTAGTTATATCATGAAAAACCTGATAAATAGGAAAAATCTAAAAATTATTTCTAAAAATAACCTCGTAAACATTTGACATGCAAACCGGTAAAATTGCGTACATCTACGTAATAGTAGAAGTCAGCTTAGCTTTGACGTCACTAAAATCAGTAGGTTTATAATTCGATTTCCGGATGCCTACTATATAGAAATTTTTCCCCAAAAATTACCCCATATTTCAGGGAATTTCAAGCGATTTGATTTTTCCAGATTTCCGACGGGAGATAAAACTCGTGAAAAATGTATAGAAGCAACTGGAAAAAAGAATTGGGTGCCACACACGAATTTGTTCAAAACATTTTGAAAAAAATTGTTTCCGAAAAACAGAAAAACTAACGTTAATAAAAAAAGTTCTGTATTCCAACGTTTAATAAAGACTTTACCTGTTTTAATTTAAAGTTTATCTTTTTATTCCATTAACCACACAATCTCATATTAACTACCTGAGCGAACCCCAGCTAGTTTACTATATGTATACGTATGTTACCGTTAAAGTACGGAATCCTTTAATCTGCAGATTAACTGGTCGAGTCAGTTAAAGTGAGAAATTTTTACTAGTAATCTGCACATTAACGGATGCTACACCGTTAAGGGTACTTTTTCTGATCATGGCAACCCCATATTTTGACGTCATAATATATCTATCCCTTACACCCGGTCGCTCGGTAGCGCATCTACCCCTTTTAATATACTATATCTATGCCTTTAACTGTCACAAAAATGACATTAATATAGACAAAATCCTTGTCAGATTCGTCATGCTCCGCTTGCTGACCAAGAAGTTTGCTTGCAGGCATCTCCGCGTAACAGGGGTAGATGCGCTACCGAGCGACCGGGTGTAAGGGATAGATATATTATGACGTCAAAATATGGGGTTGCCATGATCAGAAAAAGTACCCTTAACGGTGTAGCATCCGTTAATGTGCAGATTACTAGTTAAAGTACGGAAATCGTAATTTCGCACTTTAACTGGCTAGACCAGTTAATCTGCAGATTAACGGATTCCGTACTTTAACGGTAAGATACGTATACATAGAGTAAACTAGCTGGGGTTGTTTGTAGATTGTGTGGTTAATGGAATAAAAAGATAAACTTTAAATTAAAACAGGTAAAGTCTTTATTAAACGTTGGAATACAGATTTTTTTTTATTAACGTTAGTTTTTCTGTTTTTCGGAAACAATGTTATTTTTTAATGTTTTGAACAAATTCGTGTGTGGCACCCAATTCTTTTTTCCAGTTGCTTCTATACCTTTTTCACGAGTTTTATCTTCCGTCGGAAATCTGAAAAAATCAAATCGCTTGAAATTCCCTGAAATTTGGGGTAATTTTTGGGGAAAATTTTCTATATAGTAGGCATCCGGAAATCGAATTATAAACCTACTGATTTTAGTGGACGTCAAAGCTAAGCTGACTTCTACTATTACGTAGATGTACGCAATTTTACCGGTTTGCATGTCAAATGTTTACGAGGTTATTTTTAGAAATAATTTTTAGATTTTTCCTATTTATCAGGTTTTTCATGATATAACTAATGATTTAACTCAGAAACTTGGTTCCTGTGAGATTTGAGAAAGAAATACGTGATCAAAATATAGAAAACAGTGTACTCACGCATGAAATGTAACGCCCGCTTCTTTCCTTTGATTGTTGCTTTTGCAGCCAAATATCGAACATCCCACCATTTTGTATGCTAGACACAAACACTACACATTCGATTTATAATAAATCTTCAATATTAATTAGGGAGTTATCCACAAAAACTTTAATTTCTCTGGCACTTTTGATATAACCCCACTTGTTTGTTTTGCTTATTTGAACTCTGCCTATAACCCGACCATGAAAAAAAGTCCGGTCGGTGATAGAGAAAAAACATGACACTCTTCTCTATTTCCTCCTATAGGAATCTTAATAAGACGATCTCGCTCTATCAAAGCATGTCAGACCCTTGATGTAGGCTAGGCACCCAAGTACTCTTCGAAGCATAGTAAAAAAAAAACACATTGACTCATACATTTTTATGGTATTCTTTCGTTTATCATAATTTTATTTGTAATAATTTCATTTGCCATAATGATCCTCGGTCATAATATTCATTTGTAATAATGGCTTTTATACTAACAACGTATGACATAACAATCCATTAGCCATACTTTTCATTTGCCATAAAATAAGGTGCCATAATAACAAGTGTCATAATGATTAGTTCCTATAAATATTATTTGACATAATCAATAATTGACATAATATACATAACTTATAACGAATCTCTTCACCTAAACGTACCTAGGGGTTATAAATAAAAACTTTTAATGCGATCACCACTACTAGTAGGTTAGGTTAGTGTTAGTGTTTTGACCACTCGCAGCGGAGCTCCATAATGCTTGCATGCATGTTGCATGCTGAATGCCTGCTGCATGCCTGCCTGCATGCTGCATGCTTGCATGCTGCTTGTATGTTCCATGCCTGCTTGCATGTATAATGCTTGCCGGGGGGTGCAGGGGGGCTGGCCCCCCTGCTCAGGGGGGTCGGGGGGCCTGAGGCCCCCCGCTATAAAGAAAAACTTTTAATGCACCTACCAGTAGGTTAGGTTAGGTTAGGTTAGTGTTTTGACCACTCGCAGCGGAGCGAGCGGAGCGAGCGAAGCGAGCGGAGCTCCCTAATGCTTGCGTGCATGCTGCATGCCTGATTGCTTGCTGCTTACCTGCTGCATGCCTGGTTTGTCTGCTGCATGCCTGCTTGCATGCTGTATGCCTGCTTGCATGCTGCATGCCTGCTTACATGCTGCATGCCTGCTTGCATGCTGCATGCCTACTGCATGACTGCTGCATGCCTGCCTGCATGCTGCGTGCCTGCTGCATGCCTGCTTGCATGCTGCACGCTTGCTTGCATGCTGAATGCCTGCTTAGTGCAAGCATGCAATTGCAATTGCATGCTTACCTACTCATTATATTTAAAAAAAAACTAAATCGTATAATCATAAAGCTAATTATAATTTTATAAATCAAATATGAGTAAACAATTTTATTTTAGTTCCACAATTTTGTCGTTTTAAATTGAGATTCAATGCCAAAGCTCTCAAAAATTCTCTATTAGTATAATAAATAAATTATCTTGATTGGTCAAAATCTCATTAATTCTTTGATAAATATGAATTATGCTGGCTTCTTTCATTATTTCTTTGCTGAAATAAAAGAAAACAAGGTTTGTTTTGCCAAATATCGTAATAAGTAAGTATTATGGAAAATCATTGTTATGGATAATAACATTATTTTAAATGAAGAGTATGGCAAATAAAATTATGTAATAAGAACAATATGTCATTTGATTGTTTATGACCAATGAAATTAGTGAAAATAAATTTATGTCATTTGTTAGTTATGGCAAATAAAACATTATGTTTAATGAATTTATGGCATATGCAATTATGGCAAATGAAATTATTGCATTTAAAATTAGGGAAAACATTAGTAAACCCATTTTTATCAACTCCATCTATCGAGCCTTATTTTTTTTGTTATGAGGGGTTTTCAAATTGACATTTAAAAAAAAGAAAAGTAACTATTTGCCTCACTAGATGGCGTTGATGGTAAGAGGTGAGTCAAAAAAACGGCCTACCAAAGAGTACCAAAGAGGAAAGTAAACATGTACTGCATTGACCTCTATTATACAAGAGGTCAGTTAGATCTACCTGAGAACTTTTCAAAGCATAGTAAAAAATACTTTGAATCCCCTATTTTTTCAACGCCATCTATCGAGCCTACAGCTTTTTGTCATTTTGAAAAGCCCTCATTGTGAAAACGTCTGTCACCATGATGCGCGTGGCGGGCCTACCCACTAATAGTCTAATTTCAAAATCTATCGCAATCACTTTATTTGACAGAACATTGATACTACTTTTTGGCACAAATAAAAACTTACCAGAAAAATGCAGCAATGTGTCGCATCCATCTGTCAAATGAAAGCGATTGCGATAGATTTGGGAATTAGACAAATTAGCCCCCGACTCTTACTTGACAACATTTCAAAATTTTTGTCCAGTGTTTTTATTTGTTATTTAGAAATTACTGATGAAAACAAGAGACACGTATTTTTTTCTTTTCCAAAATTTTCATTTTAAGTCATCATAATATTATTTTGAAAACTTGTTCATTCTAACTTGTTCGCTCTTTTAGAATGAACAAGTTTTCAAATTAATATTATGATGACTCAAAATAATAGAAAAGAAAAAATACGTGTCTCTTGTTTTCATCAGTAATCTCTAAATAACAAATAAAAACACTGGACAAAAATTTTGAAATGTTGTTAATTAAGAGCCGGGGGCTAATTTGTCTAATTTCCAAATCTATCGCAATCGATTTCATTTGACATCAATGTTCAATCAATGTTCTATCAAATAAAAGCGATTGCGATAGATTTTGAAATTAGACTATTAGTAGGCAGGGCCGCCACGCGCATCATGGTGACAGACTTAAGCGTTCTTTACAATAATTCGTTTTTTCCTATTTATTGTCAACAGAAACGTTATCAAATTTTTTATGTATTTCGTAACAAACAATGGCTTCAAAACGTCATCACACCACTCAATGTATTTCATGAGCACGCACATAAACGTTGCCTTTCAACTCGACCGCACGCTGCTGTGTAGCATACACTCGCAGGCGTAGGCGAGGTCTTTTGTATACTCGTTCCATTGCGTGGTAATGTATGCAATGCTTTTTTAACACCAAAAATTTAAATCGTTTCCCAGCAATAATTTTTAACAGAAATGGTTCTGATGATGGGCAGAATACGTAGACCTCGGCATCGTTGAGTATCTTGTTACACCTGGTAGTATTATATTATCTGTGATAATAACAAAGGTCACGACTGACCGTGGTTAGTTGACATAACTCTATTGTATCCTTGAAGTATACTATAAGTTTATATAGTAGGTATCTGAGTTTTGTTTGAACTTCTCAGTGTAACTATAATAAACTGCGTATACAAATTACAGTTTGAATACATATTGACTTTAATAAGCGTGCTAAATGACATTCTGGTGGAATATTCGCAAACTTAAATAAATTACGTGACTGATTGTTACTGAGTTTGGAATTGCTTTTATAGTAAAACACGCACCTTTTATTATTCTTATTATATATTCTTTATTGCACTAATAATTATTGTTACATAATTTATAATAATAATTGTGAGCAAAGGTGGACTTATCTCTAAAGAGATCTCTTCCAGCCAACCTAAGAGGTGTCAGAGATTTACAGTAAGCGGGCACATAAAGTGCATGACATATAAAAAATAATAATTAAATAATAACATAATAATACTTATTCATATTTGTAATATATAAAATACACATAAGTACATATATAAATAAAATAAAATATACCTACATTAAATACATACTCAATACATACATATAAATAAACATGTAAGTGATTATGAGATAATATGTTATTTATGACTCGATGTACGATAGTTGTGCTAGAAAGTGCGACTTAACTTAACTTAACTTTTTTAATTAGCTCTTTAACTTTTACTTTTTGTTACGAGTTATAGTCTGACTATACTAAAACGCTCGCTCTAGCTTTAAAAGTGTCCGAATCGTTGAAAAAAAATTGTAGGTATGTAGGTACTATAATTTGTAGACCATAGACATAAATTACAAATTATGGTTATAAATAGATATTGTGTTATTTGTAATAATAATAATCAGTGAATTATTTAAGGGATATTTTTAATTGGGTGACTCGAAATAACCCGGATGCGGTTTATTTTGTTGGCGACTAAATAAATAAACGGGCGACTAACTGTAGATTACAAAAAATACGTAAAACGAGCAACTTCATGTAGGAGATAAATAATTTAAATGAGTGACATAAATACTGAATGGGTGACTATTATACCAAGTAGGTAACTATAACTGTTTTAGGCTTCCCAAAATGGTATTTGTGTCACCTCGATTAAGTTCATAGTTGCCTTTTTTAAATAAATTATATGCCAAAATAAATGTTTTGTGTGCGCTAAGGTGGTCGCCCAAATAGAAATTTGGTCTTCCGGTCTGATAACTAGTTACTGAATTTGTATTTTAAAGTCACCCATTTTAATATTTGTAGTCGCCCTCAGTCCGTCGCCCACTTAGTATTTCAGTACGCTATCTATAATCAGTATTTTTGATACCCAAAATGGGAATTTATTGTCACTCGATTAAAATTAAATACTACCCTGATTATTATAGGCTCATGCAGAAAATTCTAAAATATTAACAGACAAACAAAATTACGCTTTTAATTTAGATAGATAAAAAAATTAAGTTAGGTATAATGTTGATAATAAAATTATGATGACGATGTTAAATAATAATGATGATGATGAGATGAATGACGAATTAAATCGAGGTATTTATAAGTGAAATTATTTATATTTCAGATATCACAATGGAAGTGGTACCGAATCATTCACTAATCAAGCTGACCTACGAAGATGTTGAAAATACAAGAAAATTCTTTGGTATGGGAGATGCGAAAAATGTAAATGAAAGTCTAGATACGATAATAGACTGGGCCAAAAAGCAGGAACATTTGGCCGAAGCGGTGAAATACATGTGTAAGTTAAATTAATAAATATTGGAAAACGTCACTTTTTATAATAGATAGGTCAGCGGGCGACCGATGCGTTGAGCGGGATCCCGGCGGCGCGAGCGTCCGCTCCGGGTGCTGTTTCCTGAATATGCAACGCTGCGTTTGACGGATAGTCTGTTGTACGAGGCGCGGGCGCCGAGCGACGCGACGACCGACACGTCCCGCGTGACGGGTCACGCGAGTGACGTAAGCGGGGGCTGTTTTTTTTTAATCAGTGGGCACCGCTTCGTGATCCGTGTCGCCCGTGCCCCATATCTGTACAGTCATGAATAGATACGGATCATTTCTCACCCTTTGATATGGGATGTATCTTAGGGATTTTTAAAAAGATATGGATTGACATTTAAAATACTCGAAAAATCTCCTCTCATCTTCTCTCGCCCATTGCCACTTCAGCTGAGCAATCCTTCGAGCAATGTCGGTTACTTTAGTTCTCTTGCGGATCTCTTCGTTTCTGATTCGATCACGCAGGGAAACGCCGAGCATGGCTCTCTCCATTGCACGCTGGGTGACCTTGAGCCTCCTTATGAGACCCATAGTTAGCGACCACGTTTCACTGCCGTAAGTCATCACTGGCAACACACACTGTTCATAGACATAGCGAGAAGAACCGATGGCCGTTGGGGCGGAAAGGTTCTGGAATGGCGACCACGCACCGGACGGCGCTCCGTGGGTAGGCCCCCGAAAAGGTGGACCAACGATCTGGTGAAGGTCGCGGGAAGCCGCTGGATGCGGGCAGTGCAGGACCGATCGTCGTGGAGATCCTTAGGGGAGGCCTATACCCAGCAGTGGGTGTCGTACGGCTGATATGATGATGATGATGATGATCTTCTGTCAATTTAGTAAATTTTGATACAAATTCTCCACACAACAATCTAGACGAGACCCAAAGGGCTGATTGGCTGTCGATATTTGTCTTGTCTTCACATCGTCTTTTGGCTTAGTAGTAAATCATCTAATAACCTGCGATTTTTTTAGTCGGTTAATAACAGCCCGCGAGGCACGCTCTGCCGCGCCCGTATCGCGTTCGTCGGGCTATCCGCCAGAAATATACAGGAAACAGCACCCGGAGCGGACGCCTCCCTCACCGGGACCCCGCTCAACGCAGCGGACGCACTGATTGTTCGCGACGGAGTACGGAGTTCTCCGGAGCCCGGCGGGCTGATTATCTAATTAGAAACCACCTAGCGAGCGGCCTCATTCGACAGATGAATATGATACATTGCTTCTTCTTTTTGGGGTAAATAAACATACCAAAGAAAAGTAGCAATGTATGTCAAATAAAACCGGCGGTCGCTAAATAGTTTCTATTTAGATAATCAGCCTGCCGGAGCCCGGGAGCTACGGCAGTCCGTCGCGGACGCCCGCACCGTGTACCCACGACGGCGGCGGTGCCGCCGGTATCCCGCTACGCAGCGGACGTCCTTAACACCATCACGCACTAATGCGATCTAGGATGAAACGCGCTGAAACCTAGTCACTCGCGGCTTGAAGACCCCCAGATTGTATCTATCAGGAAACACAGACATAATGATACATTGCTACCAACACTACTACACAGTAATTTTTTGAAATCGTATGAAAGTTATATTATGGATTACGTTATATAATGGATTAAGTTTGGATGTATTATGGATTACATCCAAACTTACAAACTTTACCTTCGTATGGTAGAATTTGATTTTCGTTACACCAAGTTGGAAAAATTCACAGTTGATTTCTCGCTTTCCGACATTTTTATTTGCGTATTAAAGTGACCTCCATCTACGTCACCACCATTCTGTATACGGAAATAATTTTGAACGTGTTTAATATACACCGTTATTTTTTAAGTATATCTAAAAATTAAAAGGGGATTTCAGACCACGTGAATGAACAACTTTTACTATGGGGCCAACTACGGAATCGGGAACAAAATCAGCTGTTCCATACATTATAGTCGAGTCGATGTTGTACTTTTCTATGGAACCGCTGATTTTGTTCCCGATTCCGTAGTTGGCCCCATAGTAAAAGTTGTTCATTCACGTGGTCTGAAATCCCCTTTTAATTTGTAGATATACTTAAAAAATAACGTTATATTTTACACTTTTGAGGATTTTGAATTGTTTCTACGAGTTCATAATTTTAGGATGATAAACGTGTACCTAACTAATTATCTATAATTTTAATTTCCAGCTCGGAGCTATTTGGAAAGACTCCTTATATTGTCAAGGGGATCAGTAGAAGGTGCGAAGAACAAAATAGATAAATTATTCACCTCAAGAGGTTTGATGCCCGAGATGTGTTTGAACCAGTCTATTGACCAGTATGACAAAATATTGACATGTGTGTAAGTAGTATTTAAATAATTATATCTAAAAAACATTTTTGGTACAAGCTTTTATTGCCTACTGTACTTTTGTCCGCAAAACTTTACTTTTTTCAAATTTGAGATTTTATCATTCAGTGTTGTATAAAATGGCTATATATCTTTATTGCTTATGCAATAAAGAAAGAAATAAATAAATAAATTTACATAAAATTTATTGCTTACAGATCTATAGTACCGTTGCCAAGATTATCACCCAAAGACTATACAAGAGTTTTGTTTACAAAAATCTTGGAAAATACTGACGATTTCTCAATGTTGTCGTACTTTAGATATAGCTTTCTGGTAAGTTATATTGTATTATTTTATACCAGCTTACTTTAAAGTTGGATTGCCAAAACCCAAGATCGACCAGATCTAGGTTTTTTTTCATAAGGGGGCGTCCATTAATTATGTGAGGCATTTAGGGGGGAGGAGGGGTCGTGCCGAATCTCACCCAAACTCACGTGGGGGAGAGGGGGGTCTCGGCAAATATCACGTATTATTTTTCTGCAGAAAGAGTATCGCGAGAAAACACCAAAATATGACAATATCCTAAACAATAATGTTTATTTTAATAAACCCTGACAACGTGTATGCCGGTAGAAAGCGTAATAAACAATATTAATTAGGTATTATTTCTTTTTTTTCAGCTTGGTGAATACAGACTACACTATGATTATATTATGGGCGAAAGATTCGTTGTAGACCTGCAGCACTTCAAATTTTCGCTGCTGGGCAAAATAAATCCTATTATAATGAAGAAAGCTGAAATATTAGCTACTGTAAGTATTATTTACACAACGCACACAATCATACTTGTGTTCTCAACCGAACAGCGCGTAGATACGGTATAAAGGCGGTTCCCGCATTTTAACTCTGGGTGACGGACAGCTGTTTTTGCCGACAGGTTTTTTTTTTAAATACTAGCTTTCGAAAAGTATTTTTTTTATAACTGTAGAACTTCTAGATCCGGAGAAATTTATGTTCGGCAGGGTCATCTAAAATTAAAAGTCAAATTTAAATGGCGGCCATTCCAATAGGAAAGGGGACAGACCCCAACATGTACCTAGGTGTTTTCTTTGTACCTGTATCTGTGACATGTGAAACCAGCCCTATATAAGTATCATACTTAACTTCGCAAATTTGACCATGTGTCACACTTCCGCACCAAACTTAACTGGCTTCCTATTCGCCAGCGCAGGGACTTGCACACTCTTTCCCTCCTCTACTTCATACTGTTCTTGCCAACTTCCCCTCCTTACCTAAAAGATTGTTTCTCATTCCTTTCCTCGGCCACGCAGTGTACCTTGCGTTCTTCCTCTAACCTCACTCCTCTGATTTCTTCTCCTATTCCTTTTCTGTTCATGCAGTCCGTCTTTGGAACAATCTATCAGAAGGTATCAGAAAGTCCCAAACTCTTGGAGTCTCTTCAATCAAGTCAGTAGTCATTTCCTTTCTTCTATTCCTCACTAATTATATTTATTATTATTTTTTCAATTTTCCTGAATTTTCATTTTTATTTATTTTATTTTATGTATGTACTTAGTCTGTCCTCTAAATAGTTGCACCCACTCCCTTATTGTCCTGTATCTTATATCTCTCTCCCTCCCAAGGTTGCCTGGAAGAGATTGCTGTCTAGCAATAAGTCCGCTGTGTACTTTCTTCTTTCCTCTGTTTCTTTGTTAATTTGTAATGTCTTTTCGTGTGCAATAAAGAATATTATTATTATTATAATAGTAAAAACTATTATAAATACTTGTTTTTTTCTCTTTTCTAGGAAGGATATGGTACCAAAATCAAAGGTATTCATCTTTTAAACGCACCAGCGTTTGTTGATAAATTGGTTTTCATATTGAAAACTGCTTTGAAAGAAAAAGTGGCTAGTCGTATTCACGTGCACAGTACTTACGAAGATTTACACAAACATATCCCTAAGGAAATATTACCGAGAGACTACGGTGGTGATGAACCCTCATGTGAAAAATTAGCAGGTATGAATTTTTTATTGTTTCATAAAAAAATATCTTAGGAGCTGGGGGTCTATTACGAAAAGTTTCACGCGATACACGCAGCTGCGTCCGTGCTTCGTTGTGATTGTTTCCTATTACAAAGCACTAATTGCGTATGCGATATCGCAAAGTGATTGCGTAAGTTTGACAGTTTTTTTCTAGCGCATCCGACATCATTCGTTCAATAGTCTTTGGGCTACGATAGCCAAATTGAAAATGTGTTTAATAGCCACAATCGACGAACTGCGGACGACTGTCGTGACCAAGTGACTACGTTACGCAATTGTGTATGTTATTTTCGTAATAGGCCCCCTGGTCACTAGGAGGCAGATGGCGCTGAAGGTGTTGTTGAAACTCAATCACAAATAGTCAGATGTGAAACAATATTGAAAAATTGTATTCTACGTTTATCTTACTTGGTTTTCGAAACCGATCTATGGTGACGGACGGATGTCAATTGACATTATTTTGTATTTTGATGTCTGAGTCTAATTCTTAAAATAATCATGGTAGATCCTCAAAAAACGGATTTTATTTGATTTAGAATAAAGAAAAGTTTAAATTATTCTTATTCCAAATGGAAATTGAAGACTTTGTATTGACATTGACATTTAAAGTTCTTGGTCGTTCCGAACCTTAGAGTGAGTAATAAAACAACCAAACAACCGCGCCCTAAGGCTCTGAACGCAACCCTGGCGTTTTCCACCGGCGGATTCCGCATTCGTTTTCCGCGTCGAGCCTAGCGCCATCTAGCGCACGCGTTTTATTTAGACCCAAATGCATCAAATCCAGTACAAAATACACTGACTGTTCACACACAAATTTAAAATAAAACGCGTGCGCTAGATGGCGCTAGGCTCGACCGCCGGTGGAAAACGCCTGTGTGCGGCCAGGCTAAAACGAGTTGCTCCGTGAGCAGGTCAAATTGCAAGTTGTTTAAAAATTTATAGATGTCTCCACGAGGTCACAGAATACATAATATGACGAGGTTTTCAAAGCACATAATAGAAACCGGTCATGAGCGAGTCGGACTCGCGCACCGAGGGTTTCCGTACCATCATAATAAATACACTGTAGAGCTGTAGAATAATAAAATTATGATTGCAGTATTAGGTCAGCACCATCTCTTGGCCGATAGTGGAACTATTTTCTTTTCATAGGCCAGCGCCATCTCTTGACCGATAGTGGAACTAATTTGTAAATTTTTCTTAGGTCAGGCAGGGCCATCTGTTGACTGGTAAAGGAACTAATGAATTTTTTGTTTGTTTTTTGAATTTCTAAAAAAGTGTGATATATTGTGACATCGTTTTATTTTTCCTGTAATCTTTATATAAACTACTATCACATAGAGTTTTTCAGATTTTTCTCTTTGCAAACTTCGGAGATAAGGGGGGGGGAACGGTTTTTTTTTACATTTTTCATCATAAGTCGAAAACTATGCGGCCTAAAAAAATGTTTTAAAATGTGCAAACAGCGCTCTTTCATATGATACCCCACATGGCCTAGTCGCCCCCACTTAAAATTTTAAGACTCCTTCTCAGTCCCTGTTGTAAAATTTTTTTTTTTTATTTCTTTCTTATTTGCAAAATAGTTGGGCAAACATCAACTATTTCAAATTTGAAGTTGATACCATTAGTAGTTCTCGAGATATCCAGCTGTGACAGACAGACAGACAGACTGAGTCACACCATAAGGGTTCCTTTTTACTATTTTGCTTCGGAACCCTAAAAATCATTATTATTCATAATTACTCGTTTCTAGATCCAGTTAAAGCGCAAACTACAGTGAAATTCAAGATTTTTTTTATTAATGATTTCAGAGCAATGGAATGAATTACTTAAGACGGAAGAAGCCACCAAAATTATAGCACAAACAGAAAAGCTGATTTCCGATGAATCTAAGAGACCACACAGTACCAAATTTGACGAAGAATATATGGGAATGCCTGGGACTTTCAAGAGACTAAACGTAGACTGACCTTACTTATCTCATTCAGAACCTTTAAGGCGGTTGTATGACCGAAAGTGGCGCTCTCAGAGGTTTTTATTTAATAAGTTATTAATAGAAAAAGATTTTATTAATGTTTATCGTGGAGATTTTAGGGCTCACAGTCTAGTATTTTTAGACGGTATCGTTACATTCCCTCGTAGTCACTGCTAGAAGTAGATAGCAAAACTACTAAAAGTGGCCGTTTTTGACACATTTGCTATCTACTTCTACGAATGACTACGATGGCATGTAGTGATACATTCTAAAAATACTAGACCACGGGCCCTAAAATCTCCACGATAAACCTTTTTAAATTGTGTATTAGAATTATAATATTAAATATAACTCACCGCGGCGCCACTTTCGCTCAGGGTACCACCTTAAACTGGAAAATTGCACGTACTCATAACTTATTTTATGTTAAGAAAATGTAAATGCAACCTCACATTAGTTAAATAATCTATGGAAATTGAATCGAAATCAAATCTAATTTTATATAGCACCATCTATGGCTTTCAAAACAGCATCAAGTTTTAAAATAACCTTTAAAGGTGAAGGATTTATAAACATTATTGGGTAGTTTTTACATCATACAAGGACACGTGCATGTGGACAGTTACCTACTTTAAAAGTTTTGACAAAAAAAAAATCTGTTAAAAGTGAATTAATCAATGAAAATGAAATTCAAGTTTGTTTTCATACAATAGGATGTTCATAATGATGAACTCTACAAATATTACAAAATGTGTAGGTGTATCGACATAGGTACCTTTAATTATTTTCTCGGTAAATAAAATTGTCTTTTGATTGGGATGTATTTATGAGATTTATTACTTATAGTTCCACCAGTAGTATAGTTTAATAATAAGTATAATTTAAGTCAAACTTTTGTTATTTTAGTCTTAAACAATTTGTGTGATAGGGCATAGAATACAACTAATAGTATACTAGGTAAGGGTTAGTCAATTTATTTAAAAATATCTTTATTATAATGCCTATTTTTTACTGACATGAATTTTAAAAATAAATAAGACTATAATGAACTTTTGTGTTTTTATAGTATTACCTTCCCTTCCTGGTATAGTAAATACAGAATAAATAATAGTACAATTAGTTAGTAGGTACATACATTTTTTTTTAATTTGAGGTTTTATCAGCCCAAAAGAATAAATTTATAAAACTGTTTATTCTTATGGTTTTAGAATTCACAATGCTATTTTGGTCCAATACAAAAAAATAATATAAGTACCTACTAGAAAAACGATGCTTCGATGATGCCATTAATGACTCGATAGCTCAGTTGGAAAAGCATTGAATCGGACTTCCAAAGGTCGCGTGTTCGATTCCCGCCTGAGAATATGAACTTTTTTATATATATATGCCGGACAATGCCTTTACGCGCATGAGGGACTCGCCATGCGGCTCCCTCCACGTCTCAGGAGGAGGAAATACCCACTAAAAACTCCGGCACTTGCCCTCGCGCTGCCGGTTGGCCCTGAGGGTCCACCTGAGAACATGTCCTGGTGCGAGTCTAATTTTTCTAGAATATTAAATATGGACCAAAACTAAATTGAATACTTTATGTTCATGCTCTTCCGAGTTTTCACCCTTCAGAGTGTCACATTAATTTGCAAATCTTTACTATCAACTCTTGGGACTTAAGTTATCGCCATCCATCGTTTTTTTAAATATGAAATCGATATCAGTAGCGAAGATTTTACATAATGTGTGATTTTACAAACAAATTACATAAACCCACAACAATAAATAATTATGCAAAATGTCTCATTAACGTTTGCCTTTTCCTACTTTTTGCACTGAGTTTATTTAAAAATACGCTTAGAGTAATAACACCTAGAACGATAGTTCTCTACAAAGCGCACTGTCAAAAGTGAGGCAACTAAAACAGAGAAAATGGCCCCGTTTTCAGATTTTTATTCTCCATTATTACCTAACCATACCGAATAAGTACAAAACAGTTTCAATTTTCCTACATTTATTAGATTAGTTACTTTATTATTGGATTTTGGTTACGATTAGGTAACGTATGAGGGATTTAAATCTGAAAACTAAGCCATTCTGGCTTAGTATTAGTTGCCTCACTTTGCATACGCGGACACGGCTTCTAGGTGTTATTATTCTAAGCTCTTACGTAAAACAAATAAAAAATTACTTTGCTTACGTAATTTCTTATGACAATCATGCACTGACGGCAAATTTTGATGATAAAGGTTAAACAATATTTAAATATAAATAGGATTTTCACCACCACTTCAATACTTAAGCACCGACCGTTCCTTACAAGTGACTCAAACTTTTATACAAAAGTATAAAGACTAAAAAGTCTAGCTTCAGTTTTAACGGAAACATGGAATCTTTACCTAAAAATCCCATAATCCAGCATAGGCCAGATACCTTAGAAGAAGTCCGTAAGATGTTTGCTTTAGATAAACCGGAAGTGCTTAAAGAATCTATTGATATTCTGCAGGACTGGGCTAGTAAGCAACCACACTTCAATAAGAAAGATTTTGGTGAGTAGAATATTTTATTTTTAAATCACATATGTTATGAGGTCCCAATAAGTGAGAAAACATATCGGCAGTTTCCTAAGAAAGCACTTATTAGGATAAATTCCCTTATTTCCAGACCGGGATCTTTTAGAAGGATTCATAATCAGGGCTAAAGGATCAGTGGAAAAAGCAAAGAAACGATTGGATACCATGTGCACATTAAGGACTTTATATCCTCAATTATATGAAGTTACTAAGATTAATGAGTTGACAAACATAAAATCCGTGTATGTAATCAAATTTTTAATATCCTCACTGCTAGGTTTATGCATTCCTTATTGTTGATGCAAAAATTATATTTAAAAATAACTATTCCCCACAATAGTAATCTGTTATACCTTGCCCTCTTATACCAACTACTAGTATAGTAGTAGCACAGTATAACCATTTTTACAAAAAAAAATAAGTAATAAATATATGATTAACTTTCTTCATCGTGCGGAAATTTATGAAATCTTAGTTCTATATTTAATTATACTCTTTATTGCACTCATAAAAACAGTTACACGAAAAAGCGTCGTGCGAGGCCCGTGCGGCAAACGTCCTGCCTCGCGAGGCAGCGCGCTTGGTGGGGACCCGCCTAATCAAGTATAAACGGCTGATCAGAATTTAAGGAAATTAAAACATAGAATACTGTTTATCCTGGTTTAAGCTTCTCTGAGGATTTTATCAATGTCCACGCGGACGAAGTCTCGGGCGGTAGCTAGTTTGGTATAAAAATATTTTCACTCGCTGGAAACACTAAAATTGACATTGTGTATCAAAATGGCGACAAGACGGAGCGCTCTGCAAACTGTGCAGGTAAAATACGAACAAATAATATGTAAAGAACATATTTATTTCTATTACCAAAATGATACTTTTACTAGGATACGTATCAAAATGCCTAAAGTTAGAATGTCTAAACTTAAAATGGCAAAGTTCAAAATGTCAAAAATGTGAAAGTCTAACGATTAAAATGTCGAAAGTTCAAAATGTCAAAAACGAAAATGTCAAACGGTCAGATAGTCCCAAATAAAAATGTCTAAGTTCAAATGATCAAAACTTAAACGGCCTTTCCACAAAACACTGTTCTGGAGAAGGTTTAGTGTGCATGGTAATCTGCTTCGGTGGATTGAATCTTACATTTGCAATTGCAGTCAGGCTGTTTGTCTGAAGGGCTACTGTTCTACATTCCTACTAATATCATATCCACAAGGCTCCCACCTTGGGCCAATCCTATTTTCTATTTACATAAATGATATCAGCGAAACCCTGTGTTATAGCAGTCACCTTCAATTAAATATGCAGACGACACAAAAATTTACAGAATAATTGATGACGCAGAGGACTGTCTGCGATTGCAGGATGATTTGGATTCTCTAGGTGTACTGCAACGATAATCAATTGTTCCTTAACGCAGAAAAGTGTCACGTAATTACTTTCACCTATTATGCAAGTTATGATATTTCAATGCTTACCCGGTAATGGTGAATTATTGCATCATATTTATTTCCATATTGACTCAATTTTCTCGAAAACATTCACTTTTCGTATGCGAAACGAAAATAATTATTCTCGCTTTTCGCACTCATTTGCCGTTTCCCTTTTAAAAATGGACTCTTGAATTGTCATTGTGTCTGCTCAGGCCGGTTTTTGCATCATATGAATTTGAAGGTGCATTTTTGTATGAAGCTTGTAATGTAAAGGTATGTGGACATGATCACAGCGTCACAGGTTGAAAAGCCGGGTTTCTTTCACTACGGAACAAAGAGTGGATGACATCCTTTGTTCAAGAAGTAATCAAACACTATAAGAACATTGTGACCGTACCATTTCTATGGTATTATGTTTATCAGTGGGTTGACGAGAAGTTAAATGATTTGCGTCCTTATAATTAGGCGGAGTAAGGTGAATTTGGGGTGGCAGGTTGTTCTTATAACTAATTATAGAAAGGTTTACTGAAAGAAAAGACACCTTTATTGTTATGGGCTGATTGCTTTCGCAGTGGGCGATTGAAGTAAATCCTTTTTACCCGCGACGGAACGAGCGAGAGGTTATGCACAAACGCAAATTTTATCGAGGATGGTTCATAGATCTTATGTGGTATGGTGTTTAGCCGCTAGGGGACGCTGCAGTTATCATGTTCCCATTTATCTCCAGAACGGTTTGACAGATTTATAGATGCAGTTTTTAGAGTAGATAACGTAAGTTTAAGCCGTAAAGAAAGATGCTGACAGATTACTTGTTTATTATCAAATAAAATATGTAAGTATGAAATTTTATACTAAAAGAAAAAAATAACAGCGGTAATGAGTCTAGTCTACCTTAGAAATGCTTTGCAATAGAACAGGCACCTGATTTATTATACTTGTAAAACAAAGTGAAAAAGTTATTTATACCTTTTCCAACCCAGGTGTATCTGAACTTAAACTAATGCTCTGGTGAAGATCTTATACGGCAAAGTCAAGGTCTTTACAGAGGTGTGCTAGACAACTCCAGCTCCTTGCAGACGTATGTGTACTTCCTATTCAGAAACTCGACTCTTGAGAGCAACCGGCCATATTCTAACTCCGACCGCCACACGTGAGATAAATAGTCGACATCAATGTTCTTGAAGTGGTAGGTACCCTGAAATTTAATGAAATTTAGTTTCAATTCGTAAGTGTCTGTCCAGATCTGGTGAATGCGCCATGATATGAATGCGCTGTTGCTGTGCCTCTTTAGAGCGCGCGAACTAATTTACCGCACAAACGTGAATGGTTGCCTCACCCAACATTAGTGTCCTATTGAAATATAGGCGTAACCATTTACCATCAGGAATGCATGATACACTAATCAGGCATTATGTTGCTTGCCAGCATCAAAAACCCACCTCAGTTAAGGAGCACTTCTTCTTATCATAGTTAATCGTCATCGCCGTCAGAAGAAGCCCCATGAAATATCTGTCACAAGTCCAGCCTGGAAAGCGCAGGAGTAGATTCCATTTCCCACCTTCCCACAAAAAGATCTGTGATTTGAACTGTAATTCGCAACAAATTTAAATTTATTCTTGATTTTCTTTGGTTGAAATTCTGTGTATTCTAGACAGAAATGCCACTATGTATTCAAAAACTTTTTGAAGAGCTAGGAGCTGTTACGGTATTAACAATAGCCCGATTTGGCCTGAGTTTGCCAGCAACAGCAACAGTAGTTTGGCAACAGAAATACATCATCTGTGAAAATTTCAACTTTCTAGCTATCACGGTTCATAAGATACAGCCTGGTGACAGACAGACAGACAGACGGACAGCGGAGTCTTAGTAATAGGTTCACGTTTTTACCCTTTGGGTATGGAACCCAAAAAAATAAGTTAGTGAGTTTTCGCAAAAAGTTTGCGAAAACGCACTAACTTGGGGCTTAATCCTTTCCTACCTATAAAAATATTCAGCCAATATTTTTTTCAGACATTTCCCATTGCTCTGAGCGGCTTTCCTGTCTACATTCAGCTCCAGAAACTTCATAATACCCATAAAAAAACAATAGAATTAATGATGCTGGTGCTCTTAGGAACAAACAATGATATTATAAGCTAAAAAAGTTAAATAAATAATGGTTTTCTATAGAAATGTCTTCGATTAAGCTAAAATATTACGATTTACGTATGCCATTGTGGTTAAATAGCTGTCTAACGATATTATTGTATTTATTTTTTTACTAAAGTTAGTCTTATCAGGAATAAAAGTTTTTAAAGTTTATATTCTCAAAATTGGAAAACAAAACTGCTTAGCTATTTTCTATAACGACGAGGAACAGGGTCTTCCTCGTAGTAATTTGTTCCGGATTCGTCATGTTCCTGAGGCTAACCCCAGACCTACCGGTTTCTTTTCATTGCTTTGCGGTTCTACTTTGCTGTTATGACCGCCGGCCTACCACGGTCATTTTCAATCTATTGCATATTGGGACCAGACCAAATTGGCAAAATAGCCATTAGCTTGGTGTTATCAAATATCATCGTCTGGGTTGCGAAGTAGGAAGCTTCTGGAAGATATACCACCCTGGTCCACATGGTCTCCGATTGCTAAAAATAAATCGATCGCATATTTATATAAATTGTGAACAGGGTCGTGGGTGGCATCATTACTATTCTACCTGAACATTTTTTTGTGTTTTCATAACGATAGTTTAAGGAACAAAGCTCACAAGAACATACATAATGTGAAATGTACTTAGATTGAAAATATGCGATAGATTGAAAATGAGTCTTTTGGCCAGCGGTCCATTGCCGAACAGCAAAGCAAAGAAAATAAACCGGTAGGTCTGTGATCAGCCTGACTCGTCGAATTCCAGATTCGCCCGTTTCCTGATTCGTCGTAATAATACGTACAATCGATAGCACTGGCACTTTACCATTTCTAAGTTTAAAATTACTTGCACGCCGCGCTATCACGATGCGCATGTCAGATCAGAAATGGTCTCACAATAAAATAAACTACTTAGCTTAAATAGACAAATTATCATTAAAGTACCTAAGTGTCAATTTACACTGATGTAAGAATGAGGGGAATTACCTTTAAATAACTAACTGTATTTTTTCTGATCGTCATATTGCCATTAATAAAACCTCGGTCGTCTTTCATAATGTCGAGTTTCATCATCTCATTTGGTGCGGGGGACAGGGTAGACTTGCTGCAGTTCCTTATGGAATCTAGTTGCAACTTGTAATGGCCCTGGGAATAGTAAAAATTGTATAGGGAAGTATTTTAATTGTCTAGTCCATCCATCAGCCATTTTAATGTCTCCACTGCTGGGGCACAGCTGCACAGGCCTTCCTTATGGGTGGTAAGGAGGATGGGCCATAACCCACCACACAGACCCAATGCGAATTGGTGGGTGTTAACGACTGCAAATGCAGCCAAATTCGCAAGGGTCGGTCATGGGATGGATGATGGACCAACGGCTTAACGTGCCTTCCGAAGCACGGAGGAGCTCGAGATCATAAATTTTTGGTCACCCATCCCATGACCGACCCTTGCGTACGTTGCTTAACCTCCGCAATCGCTGGGCCAGGCGCTAAAGCAGGTGTTTGACAAATATACAAACGTTTTGTTTACGTCACGTCGAAACATATTTTGTCACATAAGTCTACTTATTATGTAGAAAAACCTCGCACGAAACTCGTCATACACAAAGAAAGAACAACAAAATCGCTACAAACTTTTTTAACACCTCCATCTGTCCTCACGTTTTGGAAAATTGAATATAAAACCACCAGTATTCCTATGTGACACAAAACTCTTATCTCCATTTTACATACGAAAATAATAAGTTATCAATAAGTTAGTAAACACACTGGCCCAGTTTGATTATAACAAACAGTGCGTTGTGAACAGTGTACCTAGCTAGAGCTAAACAACCAAAACGCCATTAGAAAACGATTTGAATGTAACTCAGCTGTGAAATTGGTGTTATCTGTTTTGACGTGATCGGGTCATTAACATATCAATTCTATCAAATTTTTTAAATACTTATACGTGGAAACTAAACTTCCTTCTGAGCAAGTTGTTTTAAGAAAATTATTTATCAAACATTAACACTTATTTTTTTTATTCGATTTTTCTGGATAGTTTGTGCAAAAATGACAACATTTAACACTTCCAAATAACTTGATGAACCCATTTAACATTTTTCAGACTGTTATTTATAGACTGCACATAATAATATTATTATGTCGGTCATTATAAAATTTAATATTCATTTATTTAAAAAAATGTTTCTAGGGTATATAATATATACAAAATTGATGATATGATATTAAAACGTGTAGACATTATTAGAGATTTAGGAATAATAATGGACAGTGGACTATCTTTCAATTCGCATTTTGAACACATTAAAAAAAGAGCTTTTCGCAGTCTAAGTTTCATAAGTAGGGTTTCAAAACCGTTTTAATATATAAATTTAAATATATAAATAAATAAATAAAAATTACAGCTTACTAATAGTAGTAAGGGGCTCTTTGCTAAGCCGCGGTCGGACAGACGGACGGATGGACAGACGGACATGGCAAACTATAAGGGTTTCTTGTTGACTTAACTACAGAACATATTACGTCACATTTTGACGAATTAATTAACTATCGTGGTACGTAGTATTTCAAATCTATAACATTTTCATTGTTTATTGTTTATGTTTATTTAGAAGGTCGTTAGAACTTTTGAAATTGTAAAGGGGTCGCGTATTCAGGAAGGTTGAAAAACACTGGCTTAAAATATACTTAAATAAGATTTTCACTAACACGGTAATATTTAAACACCAATCCTAACAAGTGACTCAAGCTTAACTCAAGCTATTATTCAATATCGGGCTTTTGTTTGACTGCAACATGGAATCTTTACCTGAAAATCCTATTATCCAGCATAAGCCAGATACGTTAAAAGAAGTCCGTAAGATGTTCGCTTTAGATAACGCGGAAGTGCTAAAAGAAACTATTTGTGTTATTTTATTTTGTATATAGTAATGGCTGACAGACTTATTTTTCAAGTGTCTATATGACAGGTATTTTAAATTAGAATAATACTGTAATTTGTGGCCAGAGCGCTGCATGATATTCATGGTATAATAAAAGTATAGGTTCAACACTATTGATATTCTGCAGGACTGGGCTAGTAAGCAACCACACTTCAATAAGAAAGATTTTGGTAAGTGACTCAATTTTTAAAAAATCTATTTTTAAAGAAGATCGGCGAACTTCTACGTAATTTCAGACCTCGACTTAGGGGTCCCGTTCATGAAAGGAATTGACTGATATTTATAGACCTACGCTAGACTAAAAAAAAAGTTAATCGTTTTAACTACCTATTTCAAAGCTGGGAGTAAAAAGATATTAAAACATTTAAAAGTAGTGATGTTATGTTTAGGTTAAGATTTAAATCGTTGGTTTTTAATTTAATTTTAAATAATACAAACAAAACGAGCACCTATTTAAGAATGAATTAGTCTAACTTAGTGCAAAACATCTACCATATTATAGGTTTTACATAATACAAATAGAATGTGACAGCCATCGTACATACATTTCGATGGTGACAGCAATGTAAGTAAATTGGTCGCCCGTTCTGAATAACTAGTTATTCAATTTGTATTTTAAAGTCACCTATTTTCAACATTTGTATTCACCCTCAGTCCGTCGCCCACTTAGTATTTCAGTACGCTATTATTTAGTATTTTTGATACCCAAAAAATTGTTAAAAAAAAACCGACTTAAAAAAATCTACCTCTAAAAAGCAAGAAATAATATTCGTAATAATAAAAATACGTCTATTGAAGTCGGGTGGGGCTGGAGTACAAATTCCTTTTTTTTTCTAACCTTTTTCGATACAGCTAAAACATTCGTGAAAAATGCTTCTGACAAGCAAATTTGTAATTCCGCTTGAACAGATTGTCTTCGTATCTAAAAAACTGATGATATATAATATAATTATATTTTTTCTCTCTATACGCTAATTTAAGATTCTTATTTCCTAAATCTAAGGATATCATCAATAATAATGTTTTTTCAATTTCATCCTCTAGATTTCGTCTTTGAAATAACGCTAAATTCTAATAAATTAGTTCAAATTCTAATAATTATACCGTCATGTTTAAAAAACCGCGAAAGTTGCATGAAAATGTATGGAATTCCTGAAACTGAGAACTCTGATCCTTGCAGCTCTCAGAACGCTGATCAGATCAGTTAATAATAATTATAAATAATAAAATTTATTAATTTGTTCCAGAAAATAAATACCTACATAACATAAATACATAAAAACAAACCAATAACACTTAAAAATAAATATAAGTAGGTATTACAATAAATTATGAATGAATTAACTTTAAATATTATAGCAAATTATAAAACAAATTCGATTGGAATTAGGTGTGCACCTAGTGTATCAATAGCGATCTGGATCTTTTCCATTCCCTCACTGGACTATCAAATCAAATCTCAGCTCCACCAATTTCTGGCGGAGAAACAAGGCTTCAAAATTACCTCATTTGTATGAAACTCGACTGGTGTTTCTAATTATTCGTCCACCACTTGATTGTATGTTGCTGACTAGCTATTTTGACATATTTCACTGGTCTTGGTGGAATGGACTCCGTATGACATGTAATTTTTTAATTCCCTTATTTTCAGACCGGGACTATTTAGAAGGATACATAATCAGGGCTAAAGGATCAGTGGAAAAAGCAAAGAAACGATTGGATAACATGTGCACATTAAGAACTATACATCCTCAGTTTTATGAAGTAACAAAGAAAAATGAGTTGATAAATTTTAATGTAGAAACCATGTATGTATTCAAATAGACTACCGGCATTTATATAGTCATCACTCATCACTGCTGGGGTAGATGCTTACCTTATGGGTAGATAAGAAGGATGGGCAATAACCCACCACGCGGACCCAATGCGGATTGGTGGGAGTTAATAGTGCAGTATTTAGTGGCATCAAATTTACAGATCGTCAACAAAGGAAGCCGCTTGGCACAGGCGTACTAAGTGATCATCTGAGCTGATTTAGCCCTGTACCCACGTGGTACCGCCAAAGTGGTAGCCAGGGGAGGGGGGGAGGTCGCTTCTATCACGCTGCACTTTTACGACAATATCTTCATAACTTTAGCAATTAGGTCGTGTTTGGTATCGTTTTCATATAGTAAAATTTCATTTAGTTAAAATTAAAATTTCATATACTTAGAAAAAAAATAGTTCTGCGCAAAATAAGAAAATCTCGTGGTTTAATTGTAGGTAAGTATATATTTTGTAAGATTTTTCTTCAAATATTTTTTTCTTTTTTTGCGCTGAACTTTATTTTTTTCTATGAACGAGTAAAAATATTGTTGCAAAAATGAATTTCCCGTCCTTGAATTATATGAAAACGATACCAAACACGACCTATTTGTGGCATTATTAAACAATAAGTGATAAATCCTATCCGAATATACTGAGCCAAAATACCGCCGCGCGTAGCAAATGTTTTTTTGACACATTTATAAATACAATTTGTATCAGAAAGTTTATGTTTATAAATTTTAATTAAACAGTGCTATTCACGTGGGTACAGTGCTAAATCAGCTCAGATGACCGCAAAGTACGCCTGTGCTAAGCGGCTTCCTTTGTTGACGATCTGCAAGGTCCACATACAAATGATGCCACTAAATACTGCACTATAACAATTGCAGCCAGAACCATAAAATTATATACGCTAGGTAGGTAGGTATATTAACCTTATGGCCAGAACCAAAAAATAAATCGCGTAATAAAAAAGCACAAGCATTTCACAAATCACAGCATTCATAGCTATTCACAAGATATTCAAGATCATAATATTACAATCATACTTATTAAAATAATAAAATAATATAATAATAATTGTAAATTAAAATTAATAAGAATGGGACATATCATGCTAAATATGAAAATTGTCATGCTAATGAAATTAACGACACTATTAGTGCCACAGAACACATAATAGTACAAGCTAGTGCTCAGCAGCAGCATTCTAATTAAAATTCTATGCTAGACTACCAACTTTGCTAGTTCGTGATTTAAAGTCAGCACTTGCAGCACTAATTTTTCTCTTGTATAACAAATAACTATTTTCTAAACCTTTTTTACAGGTACGAATTTATTCTTCCAAAACAAACAAAAGATTACTGTACACTCTACTTTATAAAAAATTGTGAAAAAAAATTCGGTGAAGCATTTGCATTAAACCATTTTAGAAGAGCAATGTATGTGAGTATATGAGTAAAGCTTTTTAATAAATTAAAAATACTGATTTTATTAACAATATTATAACTCGTTTGTGAAATAGGTTTAATCTAAGTCTTACGATTTTATTCTACTCAGAGTTATAATATTGTTAACATTAATCTAAGACATTGCCTAACCTTCTTTTTAATATGCTACTATTCTTAATTGAAAATGCCTATAATGAAAACGCCTAAGCATTAAATGACATAATCATTAAAATCCATAATTTGAAAATGTATATATTTAAAAAGAATATCTTTGTTATGAATAATGTCAATATGCATAACGATTAAAAAACATAAAATTAGCACATAATAATTTTAATACTCATAAAAGTTGAAACCCATACTCTTAATATAAATAATGTGAATACCTACTCATAACCGAAAGTCAAATTGGAATTGCTGTACAGTACGTAACAAGATATAACTTTAAAAGCGATAAAGGTGGGCTTAAATTGCGTGGAAGGATATTTTAATATAGATTATGTCGCATTAAGATGGTTAAAGCTGTGATATAAGTAGTTATAATAATATCCTTAAAGATATTGCTATTAATCTCACCGGTTTTTGGCTCGAAATTTCCGTCGTCGTCCCCTCAAACGATATCTCGGCGTAGCTTCAACCAGAATGAACTCTGATCGAGGTGGATTGTCCTAGAAGGTCCTGCGCGTCGCTGGGGACTGTACTTTCCTAACCTCTTACAGCTTGAAGTAGGTTGTGCGCGGGTTCGATAAATATTAGGGGAAGAAATGGCCCTTTGAATTAAACGAAGTCACTGCTGATCACGATAGTTTTAATGACTTTGTAGCCACAGAATTTACACAAGTTCACATGAATAATGGCGGATTTTCCGCGTTCTTTCTCGCTACAGATTTACTATTTAAAACACGAGTTGTGCGTCACAAATCTCATTACACGCGCGACGCGATCCAATATGATAACTTTTATATGGATTTCTTGTTGCTTCAACGGTCAAATTGGTGAGAGCTACTCAATAATGTGTTGCTTCACACAGCCATTTTGCAAGACAGGAAGTGTCACTCGCATCGTATCCGGTTTGAGCGAGCAAGGGCTGCGACACAAATATAGGGATACACAATTGCACACGTATCTATTTCGCATAAACAGCTTTTTAATTTCACTCCATCACGGATCGACCCGCTCGGATTGACCCACCTTAGCGCCTTAACAAAATCGGCTGTGCCGTGATAAAGAGAAAATATTAAAACTTAAATAAAAATTAATAAAAATAAAGAATAAAAAATATTTACTATAATTTTAGATTGATTCATATCTATTGATTTTTTTTATCGCTAGGTATTATAAAATAATGAATTTTCATAGTTATGGCTTTTAGATAGATAGATAAAAAGTTTTATTTACTACGACACACACATACATTCATCAATACAAAAATGACTTAAAAATAACGATAAAAAAATACATATGCGAAAATATAAAAGATGACAAAAACAATGAGTACAATCGCAAACAATTTTCATGTATTGATATGAATTTTAAAGTTATAGTTTTTATAATTATGGATTTTAATATTATTCATTGTTACCTATGCTAAATAATGGTATATGTTTTTAAATAATTCTTATTGTTATGCGAATTAAAGTTATGGCAAGTCTGTTATGGATTTTCAAATTTGGATTATTAATGTTATGCAATATAAAGCCGGCGACTGACCTGTAACATTTAACGTAACGTAACGTTACGTTACGACGAAATGTTATAGGTCAGTACAGTGAGCCGAGCCGCTCGCTGCGAGCGCCGCGTGCTCCACCCAACTGTCGGTATTTTTGCGAATCCCTTTGAGTGTTACGTTACGCCTTGATTTTAGGTCAGTGCAACTCCAAGCGTCCGTTGTCGCGAGAGCATGTAAATCGGGCATCGGAGTGTCTTTTAGTTTTGAATTTTGTTATTGGCGGTAGTTATGTTTTAGTAATAATGAAATAATTAAGTAAAATCATGGAATCCAGAAACAAGACTTCTTTATCCGACATTTCGATCCTGACTATGTTCCGTTGTGAAGCACAGTCGAGCGCAGTGCTCGCCACGAGCAAGGGTACAGAGGTCAATCAGGCAATGCCGTAACGTAACACGCTCGCCTCGAATGTTACGTTACGGCAAAATGCTCAGTGGCCTTACCATGAGTTGATACAAACTGTTTACGTTACCGTAAACTATCGTTTTCTCTCTTTCACTCGCATTGAATGTGAGCAGTTTATCCGATAGATTACGGTAACGTAAACAGTTTTTGCATCAACTCATGGTAGGGCCACGTCAGTCGCCGGCTTAATGGACACCGATTAAATGTACTTTGTGTAGCCTCCCCATAGGGTTTTGATAGGGTATAATTGGGAGTTTCTCCGGTATAAAAAAAAAAAAAAAAAACAGTACCTAAGCTGAAAATAAATCTGACTTATAAACATACCCGATTTGGGGTGTCGTTATCGGGTATATTTAATAGGAGCTAACTAATGTTTTGTAATTAATTACTATACTAGGTACTAAAAATATCTGGACAGAGCGCCGACTGATTTGCGTGTTTACAGAATGTACCTTATGGTGGCACTCCATAGGGTTTTGGCCGAGTATAGTTTGGACGATGCTCTCATATTTTTTGTACTAATTTATTAAAATAATATATAATAATAATAATAATAAAATGCTTTATTTTTACATAAAGGTTTGTATACATCGACATAATAAAGTAATGGCGTTAATACTACAATTAATAATATAGCAATCTTATATTCAAATAACTTAAATCTTATCTCAGTGCTCTGATGTTGAAGATATGATCGCAATATTTTATAAAAAAAGTAATTAAATTATAGAAAAAAAATATCGAAAGGATAATATAGCATAAGGAAAGCATTTAATGAGAAGTTTTGGGTAAGCAAGGCAACTATCGATTATTTTAAAATTCTAAGATTTTTGAAATCTATTCAACAAAAATTTACAAATTTATGTAATTTGTAAATTACAACTACAAAGTAGATACAATATTGTCATCGAAATCTACAGGCGTTTGTAAATTGTAAGATTTTGTAAAATTCTTACATAATTGTAAGGTTTATTTGAACAACACTTGTCATACAACTAGACAAATATGTCACTTATTGACAAATTTGTAGGATTGTAAGTTTTATTGAATAGGGCCCTGACCTGTGACGTCACCGGCGTCCTCACAAGGTACTGCTCTGCTGCTCCGCGACGGGGCGCGGGGCCAGTGTAGGACATAGTTCAAAGCCTTAACGTTAGTATATTTTTTAACCCAGTTGTATTTTTCCGTGAGATGCTTTGTGCACCGCGCGGGTGGAAACTAGTTTGAATGTTTATTTCAGGGATTGATAACTTTATTTCTTACTTTTTTTACCGTTACTTTTAACATTAACGTTATGTCAATAAATAACGTTACTTTAGATAACGTTACATTGAAGTTAACGTTACTTCAGTAAATAACGTTAATTCTAACGTTATTTCTTACTTTTTGTTACCGTTACTTTAAAATTTACGTTATTCCAATTATTAACGTTAATTTTTTACCGATAATTTTACCGGTATCTACTATTGTACCGGTAATGTTTAACGCTAGATTTAACGGTAATTTTACCGGTACAATAATTTAAACGTTATTTTTACCGGTAAATTTACCGATAAAATGTATAAACGGTATTTTTAACGTTATTTTTTTTAACTGGTTCCCTTGGTTTACTTACATTTCTATGTTTCTTCACAGTTGATTGAATTTCTATACAATTATGAATACAACGCTGGGCTTATTTTTGTAATTGATTTAAGGGAAGCCTTAATAATTAAAAATATAACAGCAGTATTAAATCCTGCTGTTCTTCAATTAACCACTCAAGCAGTGAAATCATTAGGGGTGAGTATTTAAAAACAAATACATATTTTACCATTGAAAATTGTTATCAGATGAGACGTATTTTTGGCCATGTTCCGAGGATTTTGGGAGGATCGAGATGGGAATAGTACCAAATAATGAGAAATTTATCGAGACATGACGTATGAACGTTTGAATTGTGAAAATCTACTTGTAACTTTTTTTGTAAATTGTAAATATTTCAGAAAAAAAAATGAAAAAAATGAGTCCAAGGGTATATATACTTTGTAATTTAAAGATATTGTTGTGTAAGCTGATGATTCACCGAATAATAAATAAATAAAGTGTAAACACCCACTAAGAAAGGATTTTTTTAAATTCCAACCGTAAAGGGGTGAAAAGGGGGTTCAAAGTTTGTATGGAAAAAAAAGACATAAATGCCGTGTTATTACAAAAGATTTTTAAACACAGTTTAACTAATCACCTGTTTAAATGTGATGCTGTCTCTGTCAAACAATATTGTCAAAAAAGTGACAGCATCACATTTAAACAGGTGTTTAGTTAAACGGTGTTTAAAAATCTTTTGTAATAACACGGATCGACTTTAAACTTTATAGAAGTACTTTTAAAAATAAATAAGCAAAACGTATTTCGTGGTTTTTCGTGGTGGAACTTTCAAATTCAACCCCTTAGGGGGTAAATGGGGTTAAAAAAACAAAATAGATAATTATGGGTGTCATTATTGAGGTTTTATGAGATGTTGATTGCGAAAATGGCATTTATTTTCGGGTCCAACACAACACGGTGGATAATTCAACCCCTAAAGGACTGAAATGGGGGTTCAAATTTTTAATAGAAAAATAAAATAAGAATGGGATCAGGAATGAGAACGAGAAAGGGAACTACTAATATTATAAATGTGAAAGTTTAATGTTTGGATGTTTGTTACTCAATCACATAAAAATGGCTGAACGGATTTGAAATAGCACACAGATAGTTAAAGCCCGGTCAAAGACACAGAACACAGAAAAGTAATTAACTTGTGTCATTTTGTTGGAAAATATTTATTGAATCGAAGATTCAACTGTATTTAAACATCTGTACTTATTCTGTAAAAAATATTCAACTATGTTACCTACCAGTTTGTTTACTCATTTGTTATTTGGTTAGTGGTTCACCCCAATAAAGAGAAAAAAAACTGACAGTCTGCAGGTGTAGCTTGCCTTATAGGTCCTCTGCGTGAGTGAGAAAAGCTACGAAGAAAGTATGTCCATTGGTTATATAAAAATGCAATAGATATTATCAAGCTACTTCACCGATTGCAAAAGGTTTTAAGTAGCTACCGTAGCTATCTAAAATCTTTTGTGATCGAAGTTTGTGATAAAAAAAAACAGCCTATCATTTATATGATTAAAAAATTCTCCCTCAGTGTGGAGTGAGATTCGAAGTGAGGTTTATGTTTGGTTAGAAAATTGACAGGCTGTCTGTAAGCCCTCATATATGTACAAATAAATGAATAAATAAATTAATAAACTAATTTCTGTTTTAGAAAGCATATGGTGCTAGACTTTCCAGTGTCCACTTCTTAACAGAATTAAGTGGAATAGAAACTTTTGTGTCAATTATAAGACCGCTTATGGGTAAAGTAGACAGAATATTCGTTCACAAACATTTGGATTCCTTGTATGAGCACGTCGATAAGGATTTATTGCCCAAGGATTACGGCGGCAAAGAAGAATCATCGGCTGTTCTTTATGGTAAGAATAATATAAAAAAACCGGTCAAGAGCGAGTCGGACTCGCGCACCGAGGGTTTCCGTACCATCATAATAAATACACTGCAGAGCTGTAGAATAATAAGATTATTATTGCAGTTTTAGGTCAGCACCATCTCTTGGCCGATAGTGGAATTATTTTTTTTTCTTAGGCCAGCGCCATCTCTTGACTGATAGTGGAGATAATTTAATTTTACTTAGGTCAGGGCCATCTGTTGACTGGTAGAGGAACTAATTAATATTTGTTTGTTTTTTGATTTTCTAAAAAGTGTGTTATATTGAGACATCGTTTTATTTTTTCTGTAACCTTTACATAAACTACTATCACATAGAATTATTCCAGATTTTTCTCTTTGCAAACTTCGGAGATAAGGGGGGAACGGTATTTTTTAGACCCCCTTTCGGTCCCTGTTGTAAAATCAATATTTATTATTTTATATCTTTCTTATTTGCAAAATAGTTGGACAAACGTCATCTTAACCTATTCCAAATGTCAAGTTGATACCATTAGTATTTCTCGAGATATCCAGCTGTGACAGACAGACAGACAGACAGACTGAGTCACACCATAAGGGTTCCTTTTTTACCATTTTGGTACGGGACCCTAAAAGAAACATTAAGATATTGGACATACTACACATCTCGACTCGAACCCATCTTCTCAAATCATCAATAAAATAATAAATTTTCTCAAGTTCTATGAGCTCACTAACGAGATGTCATGCATGGCTAGTTCTCGGAGAGTTAAACCTTAGGGCCAAGTGGCCTTCATTCGAACAGAATAGTCACAGATGTGTAGGTATTTAATTGACGTAAGATGTCGCTAACCATAAACAATCACGAGTCACGATATTAGTTCAGAAAAGGATCATAATAAATCCTAAAACTCTTATGTTGGTGTGGTGTTTTGAAGACGACTAACGCTAGGGTTTCCTAGGATGACGGTGCCGTCAACAATACGGCGCGCCATATTGTTTACATAGACAACGTTCTACGCCGCTAAATTACGGCCGTAATATTATGACGGCACCGTCATCTTAGGAAACCCTAGCTTAAGGCCTATAGGTGCTCTATGGAAGCATATTATAATATGATATGAGTCTCACTCAATGTAATATTTTTTTACAGAAAAGATGATGACTTTTCTGAGTTCAGAAGAAATGATGAAGAACATGGAAAAAATGTCGAATGCTACTATTAACACTAAAATAAAACAAATTGATAAAGAATTTGATACTGACATGGGAGTACCAGGAAGCTTTAGGAATTTGGCTGTTGACTAAGTGAAAAACGGTTTTTCACTCTAGTGGTCAAGAATACGCCATGCTATGCTAAGTTTCCGTATAAAGGTCATGGCACACTATAAAACGGCACCGCAACAGCACCGTTCCAACCCAGCAATTAAATTGTCATTCATAAAAGAGCATAGTCATGTTGTTATGACGTTAGGCCATTCAACTTTAGAGATTGTGATACGTAACCGTCGTAATAGTAGTTTATGATACTGATGCATAATGAGGGGTATTAAATAGTATCACACGAGTGTTTCAATACCCCTCATTATGCATCAGTATCATTAACTACTATTACGACACATGATTTAATACACTACTTTATCTACTCTCATACAATTTGTGATTGAACCTACAAAATAAAAATATCAATGATAAAAAGAGTAAGTAGTGTCCCGGTAGGTTGGCAGTACTTACCTAGGTTAAGTAAGACGTTATTAGTAACGCCCGCCGGTAACGATCAATTGCGATTGTCAATTTTTTCGTCAATGCCATTGTTGGACAATCGCTTCAAATTGCACGTGTAAACGATCAATTTTCGCATCAATGACGTAAAAATGGACAATTGCAAATGTTCGTTACCGGGGGCCTTAAAGCGCTGACTCCTATTCGCCAGCGATTCAATTGTGTTCGCGATGACAGCCGACAGCAAGCTTGCACCTCACGGCCAGCGCGCAGACTGCGAGCTTGCATCTCGCGGACGACGCGTAATTAGCGTGCTGGCGGCTAGCCGTAACCGTAACCATAGTAGAATCAAATAAGTAGGTAAGTCATCTTAAGAGCTATTACACCTTCCTGAATAACGGATCCGGAATTAAGAGTCCGATTTAGGACGACTCATTATACGCGGTTTGTATGTAAGCACGCCCGGTACGTATGCGTCATCGCACGCACACACTGACAAAATTTAAAGGTGATAAAGGTGCGCTAGTCGTGGCTGTGCGGTACGAATACCGCCCGCGCTCACGCACGCTCCGCGCCACCGGCCGCCGCGCTGGCCGTAATAATGGCCCTGGCTCGTAATAATTTGTACGTGTACTACATGCAACCTACTTACCAGTACATACCATGCTTTCCAAAGATATTTTTGCAAAAAAAAATTGTAAGAATGAGGATATATTTTACATTAACTTAAAGCATTTCGTACTTGTCAAAACAGACGAATTTTTTTCTGTATCAATTGTGTAATTTTGTAGATGATCGAAGAATTTTATTAAAAACTCACAAACTCAAAAAACACATACAGGAAAAAGTACTTTTTTAAAATATTCAATTGCCGAATCTAAAGATAAATAGTAATATAGTATAGTATAAATAGTAAAAAAAAGTAGAGTAAATATAAAATTTCATTATCATTTTATTTTATTTGAATAAATACATGATTTAGTATAGCCATGTTTTAATCCTATTTCGACCGTAAGTTTTCAAATCACATAACTTTGTATTATAGATCCTTGATGCTTAACCTACAAGGAAAAAAAATATTTGTATAGAGATTGACTAGGTATGAATTTTTGACGATTGTATAAACTAGCGACAGCCCTACGTGTTTAGGCTTTTATCGCTCGCTCGAGGCGCGAGTTGGCCTACTTATTTGATTCTACTATGCCGTAACCTAAATTCAAGGATATGCCGTTATAGTGTGCCATAACCTTAAGCCTGTTTCTCTATTTTTCGGATCTACTTTTTTTTTATACAGGGTTAATTGTAAAACACAACAACCTCGCAGGAGTAGATTACTAACATCATAAACAACAACATAAATAATTGTTCTACGATTTTTTCGAATAATAACAAAAAAAAATCGACTTTCAAATTTCCATACAAATGTCTGAACAGCTGATCAAGTTTTGTAATGAGATGTTGGATTTTTTTTGTCTGTTTTTGGAAAAGTTGTAAAACAAATGTTGTTGTTTATGATGTTAGTAATCTACTCCGTTTTATTCTTATGTCTACTCCTACGAGGTTGTTGGTGTTTTACAAATAACCCTGTACAGGCAGAGGTTGTTTTTTTCCTTATTGATCAATAAAAGTACGCTATATTATGTTTATCTATAACTAAGGTTATTGTTTGTATACGATTTTATATACGATATATAGATCCTAGCATCAATCTGCACATGTACGTTTTTGATACATTTTGTATGAGGGCGCCACTTAAGGGCTAAAGGAGCCGTAACATAATGTGATCATAAATTGGCAAGAAGTTTGTAATCTTTAAAATAGTATATTGTCTATTTACATTTATGAAAAATAAACGGTGAATTATTTGGATTTCTCAATTTCCTTTTATTTCATTTTTTCTGACAACTCTTTACCTTTATTGCTATATAAACTAAGTGTGAAAGACTAAGCAGTGTCTAACCCGTAAGTTTTTCAAATAGTTTCTGATTATAGTTTTTTTTTGTGTTAACAACTCCATAATTACGCTGTAACATACATATTGTTCACACCCCTATTGTATTAATTAATTACTATAAGTGAAAACCTGTAATTGGCTTTCTGTTTAACATATTATTATTGTAGCTTATAGTAATATTGTTGCTGTTGGTTTTCCAATAAAATAAACAAATAAACAAAAAATAGCAAGCCGTAATCAGTTTTCGGCTTTTTAAGAGGATTGTCATTGTCAACCACGTGGTCTCCATACAAACGGCGATAACGTTTCCCACCCTCTAAACCTTAACCTACAGCAATGAATTTTTGGTATGTTTTTAAAATGCCTAAAAACTAGGGCTGTACGTTTTGATTTTTAAAATATTCATTGTAGATTTGAAAATATTGGCACTTCTGTGTTTTGTATGAAATCACTAAAATGCAAATATTTCGAAATCTATTATAGATATTTAAAAAATCAAAACGTACAGCCCTAGTATTTAGGCATTTCAAAAAAATACCAAAAATTAATTACTGTAGGTTAAGGTTTAGAGGGTGGGAAACGTTATCGCCGTTTGTATGGAGACCACGTGGTTGACAATCCTCTTAACACGTTTTTTAAATGCAGTGGCCCTACATGAGTTGATGCAAACTGTTTACGTTACCGTAAACTATCGGATATACTGCTCACTGTCAGTGCGAGTGAAAGAGACAAAACGATAGTTTACGGTAACGTAAACAGTTGGCATCAACTCATGGCACACAATACATATCATGGTAGGGCCACAGATATTGATAAGGTGACTAGTGACTACGTACTTTTTAACCGACTTCAAAACAAACAAAAAAAGAGGTTCTCAGTTTGACCTGTATGTATGTACCTATGTATGTTTGTTCGCGATTATGATTTTGATGCGGCTTTCTGAAAAGTATTTGTTAAAAGTAAAAAAAAAAAAAAACTATTTCCGTAAAAAATCTTACAGTAGTATTTCAAGCCCCCACACTAGGCGTAGCCTGTCCTGTGGGGAAAGTATACGTTTTACAATTTAAGCAATTACGGCAATTACGTTACTGTTGGGTCTGTAAACGAAATGTCAATGTCATTCATCTGGCAACACTGTTTTCTCTCTGTGGTTCGCCTCTCGCGTTCGCCTGTTCTGTAAGCCTGCTCGTACATATTTTACTGAAATTAAAATCGTTGTGAATCTAAAGTATATCTACTTATTTTTCGCCCTAACCCATCAGTTACACTTAGGAGAAGGTTTTAGTATTTTAACCGACTTCAAAAAAAGAAAGTTCTAAGGTCGACTGCCAAGGATAACAGATTTGCACCCAAAGTAGTTTTACTTATGCAATAAATATACATTTTGGTGGATTAAGGCGCTGTAGGTAGTGAAACTAGCGCCGCCACTACATTTGGCCACACAATTATATAGCTATTTCATCTTAATCGATTGTCAAATATCTGGAAAGATATTTCAATTGAATGTCGAGGTAATTCCTCACATTGGTTAAATAACGCTGGCTTGCAGCGTAAGAGTTGGATATACTAGAAGAAATTCGGCCATTTTTTTTCAAAAATAGATATTCTGTAGTTATCCTTAGTTAGTTTTGGCACAGAAGCAAATTTTCTGGAACAAAAGTCGGTAATAAAATGACTGAATTTTTCTTCTTCTTAAAAACATATTTATCCCAATGATCTAAGTTTATAGTGGGAGATCGTGGGGATCGATTTGTATGGGGACCTTGCATTTTTGAGACAAAGCAAACCGCTTGGAACAGGTGTTCCTGGGGGTGATCTAAACTGATTTAGCCCGGTTGCCACGTGGTTCCCCCCAGCAGGTGGGCAGAGGAGGGGGGAGAGCAGTGCGTCCGGCGGGCCTCACTCTAAGCTTCATATCTGCATACATGTAGCACCTATATCGAGTTTGGTATCTTTTTCTGATAATTCGAGGACGAGGAATCCATTTTTGGGACTAAATTTTCACTCACCCATACAAAAAACGCGCGAAATTCATTTTTTTTTCCACAATTTTTTTTTTAAATCCTCTACAGAATTAAAACTATGTAGATTTTCCCCAGAAAAAAAATACTACTAAATAGTCCAGTTATCCCACTATATAATATAATAAACTTGGTAAACATTTTTGACTAATAACTGTATTAAAAAAATGTTTTATGTCGCGCGGCGGAACTTTCTCAGCCTTTTTTTTTCAAAAATATTTTCTACAGAATTAAAACTATGGAGATTTGCCCCAGAAAAAAAAACTGGTATATAGCCCAGTTATTTTACTATATAAAATAATACATTTGTTAAACATTTTTGTCTGGTCATAGTGTTAAAAAAATGTTTTGTGTCGCGCGGAGGAATTTTCTCTATCATTTTTTTCGAAAATCCTCTACAGAATTAAAACTATGAATATTTTCCCCAGACAAAAAATACTCGTAAATAGTCCAGTTATCTTACTATAAACAAAAATAAATTTGTTACACATTATTTTTCTAGAAACTGCGTTAAAAATGTTTTGTGTCGCATGGCGGAATTTTCTCTGCATTTTTTTTTATTTTCGAATATTTTCTACAGAATTAAAACATGAAATATTGCCCCAGAAAAAAATATTCGTGAATAGCCCAGCTATTTTACTATATAGAATAATACATTTGTTAAACATTTTTGTCCAGTAACTGTATTAAAAAAATGTTTTGTGTCGCGTGGCAGAAATTTCTTTACCATTTCTTTTTCGACAATTGTCTACAGAATTAAAACTATGACCGACTTCAAAAAGGAGGTTCTCAGTTTGACCCGTATGTATGTTTCTCCGCGATTATCTTACGTTTGGCTGAGCCAATTTTCCTACATATTATAATATACCTTACCTACAAGGTACCACCTACACTAAAAATAAAAAAAATAAAAATAGTTTAAAAAAACAAAAACCGACTTCAAAAAACCTACCTCTAAAAAGCAAGAAATAATATTCGTAATAATAAAAATACGTCTATTGAAGTCGGGTGGGGCTTTTAGAATTAAAAACAAGGAATCAGACTCCAGTCTCCAGCCCCACCCGACTTCAATAGACGTATTTTTATTATTACGAATATTATTTCTTGCTTTTTAGAGGTAGGTTTTTTGAAGTCGGTTTTTTGTTTTTTTTTAACTATTTTCAAATGAGTAATAGATGATGAAATTAACATTGATATTTAGGAACTTAGAAGTATGTTCTGACTATCAAAAATATTCTTTTAACAGGTAGATATTTCCGTCATGTTTTTTCTTAAGACTGTCTTTTTTATTGATAGTTACTTTTTGATGGGTACCTACAGTTATAAAATCACTGGTAATATAAATGTATTATTCAGTGACATACGGGATCCCACAAGGTTTAACTTTAGGTCCTTATCTTTTTATGATTTTTACCAACCATGGGTTACCATTTATACCATAGAGTACTAATAACTGAGGGCCTACTTAAATGGCAATTATTAACACTAGTAGAATGGAATGAGAATATATGGGATTCACATAAGTTATATCTATTCTGTGACAAAAGCTAATCGTTAGCTCATGTCAATCCCATGGATTCTAATCATAATCATTGTAATTCAATTCTTTGTTTGCTGAGATAATTTTGAACACACTTCTGACTGCTCATATAAATAAATATATAAAACAATGAGTAGTAAATATTTTGAACACCTTGTGTGCTTATATTATGGTGATTTTAACTGCATAGATATAACTGATTATTTGGACTACTCTAGGCGCTCATATCAATTTGACGCTGACTGTACATGTAGTGTGTAAGCATGGCAAATTTACATACTTAAGTAATATTTTTTTTCTCCTCTGTCACAGGAACCTTGAACTCCAATAGGGATGTTGACTATTTTTTTTATTTTATGTTACATAAATTACCTCTCAAAAAAGAAACATTGGTAAAAGAATTAATTCGCTAGCATGAAAACTGCCCGAGATATCACAGTGTGAAATGCACACAAATGGACTCGATCAAAAACGCTCCATACTAATGGCTTGCACGTTATGACGTCACGCCGTGCTAGTTTGTATGCAACGCATAGGAAATTTGTTCAGCAGCTATATTAAATATTCTGTTTATCAAAATGGTTTCTTCGACAAATTTGCTATACATTTTACGGACTAATTAAAGGTATCATTTATTTTAATAAATTGTATACTTTTTAAATGGACTTGTCCACCCAACTTTGAAGGGTCATAAAACAAATAATATGCAATATTTAAAACCAAGAGGTATACAAGCTACTCTAAAAGTTTAATATGTTTACGATTTTTATTAGTATTTCGTTATTTTATTCATTAGTCAACATCCCTATTCATCTATCCAACGATCATCGTCGCTTGCCGATGTCAATGTCCGTCCGCAAGGATGCTCGCCGGTATGAAGCTGGATCCACATGACACAAACTTGTGTCACAGAGTAAACAAAAATCTTTTGTGAAGACCAGCGGGTTTTTGCTAGATTTTGAAAAAAATAATAACTGAAACACTTTTAAAAAGTGGCATTAAAATATACAAGGGTATTTGTAACCACTCTCCAAATTTTAAGGATGTGTTCAGTCCATGAAACTGAACAACTTTCTCCATGAAACATGTGTCGAATCAATATACGCCAAAAAGTTGTGGTCATCCCATACAAAATATTGACGCAAAAGTAGTTTCGAGGCGGGAAAAATGCCATACTTCGAATATGTACTAAAACTAACCATTTCTCTGATAATTTTATCGCAACAATGAAGCCTCTTGTTAGCGCTATAATTCGAAGTTGCAACCACTGAGAGCAGGCAGACTGACATAAATTCAAATTAGGAGACCACAGTTCTACAACCCATAAAAATTAATCTGACCTTTAGCTTGATCGTTCTGAAAAATCCCGTCACCTCTCAGTCTAGTACAAAATAGAGGAAAATAATAATGACTGATTGTCATTCGCTATGATTGTTATTTACCAATTCATATTGGTGGTATATATAAAAATTGGTGGACTCTTAAATGTAAGGGTATAATCACTTCGCAGATTTTTTCTCCGTCTAAGTTATGGCTTTGTATTTCAATAGATCTTGTTGAAATGAAAATGAATTTGACAAGGAAACAAAGTGAAACCAGTTTGAACATTCTCGTTAAACTGATCACTAAACCAAATTAATATTATGTAAATAGATGCAACCTGTGGTTCAAAATTTTGATTTGTTTTGTTATTTGAGATGCTCCGGTTTAATATTTAAATTTATGTAAGGTCATTAAAATAACATGATTTTAATAAAGACATATTCATATTCTAGACATAATCATTACTTACTATATAAAAAAAAATACGAGAGTAAGTTTGTTTACTCGAGTTACGCCTTAAGAGGATTGTCAAGCATACGGTCTCCATACAAACGGCGATAACGTTTCCCACCCTCTAAACCTTAACCTACAGTAATTAATTTTTGGTACGTTTTTGAAATGCCTAAATACTAGGGCTGTACGTTTTGATTTTTTAAATATCTATAATAGATTTCGAAATATTTGCATTTTAGTGATTTCATACAAAACACAGAAGTGCCAATATTTTCAAATCTACAATGAATATTTAAAAAATCAAAACGTGCAGCCCTAGTTTTTAGGCATTTCAAAAACATAACAAAAATTCATTACTGTAGGTTAAGGTTTAGAGGGTGGGAAATGTTATCGCCGTTTGTATGGAGACCGTTTGCTTGACAATCCTCTTAACGTCACGCTTTCACGTCTTGACTACTCAACCGATCAACATGAAATTTTGCATACACATTGTCAGGGGTAAAAGGAAGAAGGGTACCATTAATAAAAAATATATATATTCAGTTCCCGTGGGATATAAAATAACTGTCCTCATAGACAAAGTCGCGGGCGGCCTCTATAGTTATTTAATAAAAGCCGATACAAATAACATCGCAACTTCAGTTTTAATTTAGTTCTAGTATAATCATTAAATTAGTTAGTTGTTTGAAAAATTTAAATTTACGGTGCGAAATGGAGTCTTTGAATCCAGATCCAATTTTGACCTTCAACCCTGATACGTTGGAAGCTTTCAGGAAGTTGTATCATTTAGACAAACCCGGGGCAATGGACGAGTCGATTGACATTCTAGATTCATGGATCAAGCAGCAGGAGCATTTTGTGAAAAAAGATTATGGTAAGTAAGTAATATGTATTTTATGAGAAATGGAAGAGTTTATCATATTGTGGAATGTAAACTGTGCGTTTTAATACATGGGTACTAAAGTGGACTTTTTAGGAGTAGTTTCGTAGGTAGCTATATTTTTATGAAACTTGGTATGGATTATCTCTCCTTACTACGTTATATAGCTTGCATATAGATTGCAGAGGGCCGATTCTCACGCACTGCGACAAATCTCGTATTCGACATTGTCTCTAATCACAAATCTCTATTAAAAAGTCACTAAAATCTCTATTGCAGCCAAAAAACTTATTCCCAGCGATTTTCGACATCACAAGCCGAAAGTCTTTGCTATCTCTATGATTTCTTGACCTTTTCGAGATAACTCGAATTTGATACTTGTCACGCACCAGAGAATCACCTCCCAGCCCTCCCAGACACGCGTTGCCCAGCTGGCCCCGATCGCGGCTGTCTGACCATGCCATAAATATAATAATGTGTATTTTTTGTTTAGATCGAGGTTATTTGGAGAGATGTGTCATACGATCAAAAGGTTCAATAGAACGAAGCAAGGCAAATTTCGAGAAACTTTGTACGGCGAGAACTCTGCTGCCGGAATTTTTCAGCCACGATAAAATTGCAGATTTAGAACATTTGTAACTATTTTATATGAATTTAAAATCAGCCTACAGTGGTCAATACATTTTAAAACTCTCGTTACTGTTAAGGTACCCTACGGAACAATGCGGCTTGCGTCATGCGTCACTTGCGGCCCACACAGCCATGGGTATGGAACTCTTTCCGAGCGTTGCGGCACGGCCGCATACGACGGTGCAGCTTCTATAATTCAAAGTACAGCCGCATGGCTGCGTGGGCCACAAGACGCGTGACGATGACGCAAGCCGCAAGCCGCATTGCTTCGAAGGGTACCTTTACTAAACGAACTCAGGCCCCCTAGTATGACCACTGAAACGCGTTTCGATATAGGTGATTTATGACTGTTAACTGTGTATGTACGTACACCGCAAAAGCAAAAATCATGTGCAAAGACCCTATCGTGAACGGAATCATGGTGAACGACCAAAAGATAGAGCGGGTTGAAGAATAAGTCTACTTGGGGCCGGCTCCGGCTCACGGCCGAGTGGTTTTTTCGTAATAGCGAACCGCAGAGATGTGAGACAATAAGAGTAGAGAAACTATGGAACAATGCTGTGCCAGGCAGGCCAATGTAGCTTAATTCTTACAGGTTCAGCCCCCTAGCATGACCACTGAAACACGATATTATACGAATAACTAATATATCGAGTGATATAGCGTTTTATCGATATCACTTAACTGGCAAACTCCATTGTCTTTTGATATTTCTTCTACTTCAGCCTCAAGTCACCCATGCACTGCTGAGTAGGGCTCCTCATTTGCACGCCATCCCCTTCGGTCTTGTACTTTTCTAATTCAGTTTTTCCCCGCTACTTTGGTGATGTCGTCCGACCATCTTTCGTGTCGTCCGAACATCGTCAGGCTTTTTGGTGGCCAACGCTTCTGATAATGGTCCTTGGTCTCTCTCCACTTCAACATCTTTCTGCTTCACCTCATGTGACTGGCCCATCGCCACTTCCTTTGTGCAATGATGTCACGTCAGTTAGTTTAGTGCGACTCCGGATCACCGTATTTCTTACTTTTTGTCGCGCACCCATCATCGCACGTTTCATCTTCCTTTGGGCTGCCTGCAGCATCTGGATGTATTGTTGTGTAAGGGCCCATGTTTATTCCGGCTGATTGCATTACTCGTACATCCAGCGTTCCAGAGAAAAGGACACTTCCTTACACTCGAAATTTTCAGGCAGCTTACCAAACGCACCCCAACTGAGTCCGATGCGGCGTTGTACTTCTTTAGCCTGCCAATCCTTCCCAAGCGTTACCAGTGGCGACTGGTGTTTCTAAACATTAGAAAGAGACAGAACTATGGATAAATGTGGAGCCAAGAGGTCCAAGACTTAACCCTAATTAAAAAGACTTACATTTTTCTGCTATTCTATCACCAGAGAAGATGCGATATTGCCCAAACTCACCAAAGATAACTACAGGATATACATTGTGACTTACTTGAAACCAGAATTCACATCGGAAAATCTATTTCTTTATTATATTCGTTTGTTACACGTAAGTTTCCGTATTTTTTATCATTACATTCAACCAAACTGTCAAGTTCCAGAATATATCGCATATAGCATTATCATATATCTGTATCATTTACGAGTACAATGCGTTGTATCATTTTGATATATATTTTTTTACTTTTATGGGTGTAATAATCATCCTGATTTGATATTTTTGTTGTGGGAGGCAGAGATAGTGGGTGGCATGTGATTATTGATGAAGATAAATGATGGTAGAGAAATATATCCACGATAACTGTTTTTTTTTTCAGTTCATTGAGTATAAGAATGCACATGATTATATTGGTGGCACGATAATAATCGTTGATCTAAGACATTTGAACTTATTGGAGTTGTTAAAAGTACTGAACGTAATGCAAGCAAGACGATTTGTAAACATTGTCATTGTAAGTTAACTATAAAATAACGAAATAGTTATCGAATTTTACATCATTTTCTAGCTTTGCTCTGCCAAGAGTATCTGGTTCTAGCCATACATGCCATGGTATACCAGAGGTTTAACTGTGAACCAATATTTCAAGTAATCGTTGCGTGTATGTGATATTATACCTCAGTCAGTTATCTCAACCAAAAACGCTGTCAGTTATACCAGACGATATTATCATTGCGTATGGCCAGCATCAGAATCATATAATCATCATCAGAATCATGTCAATCAGTATTAATCATTATCTTATTATCATCGACCTGTGCTTCTGTGCCGAACGAAAGTGGCTCCTTGCTTGGATTTCTCCAACAACATTCATTGAAACTTTTCAGTACAATTTTCAGAAAGGTAACGGAGCCAGCATTAAAGCCGTTCATCTGATTTCGTCGTCCAAATTGATTAACGTTTATTTGTCTGTTATGAGACAAATAGTTTCTGAGAAACTTGCCAACAGAATACAAGTACATGAAACCTTGGAATCTCTTTACGATTTTGTTGACAAGGGTATTTTACCAGAAGATTTTGGTGGAAAAGAAGCACCATTGAAACAACTTACTGGTAAGGGTTACAGTAATAAAGTAAATAGAGATTATGATCATAATTATGTTTTTGTCCACAATGGGTCAGCGCTTGGCTGTCATCTCACATTAAGTGCCGATAAGGCTGAAGGTGGAAGTGCACTCCACCCTGAATCCAACCACTGAGGAACTGCCTGGAAATCGAGTATGTAGGTACAGTTGTTATATCTCATGATCATGAAGGCGGTTCGACTATGAATGTTATTAGGCGTGCACATGCACATCATTTGCATGTGCACGTCTAACAAAACAATGTGCATGTGCAATTGTGCACGTCTAAAAACATTCATAGCCGAACCGCATTCGTGAGATAAAACAACTGTAGGTAAACCTAGGTATCGAAGCCATGCAGGGGACCCCTGCGTCTTAAACGGGTGGGCGAACCACTAGACTAGATTACTTATATTTTTTTTGACATCTCATCAATAAAGAAATATAGTGAACATAATGTTAAGTAGATTTTTTTAATCAAAACAAAATTAACTTAACATCTTTTTCAATTATAAATTAATCCACAGAAGCATGGGAGGACATATTAACCTCGGAGGACTTTTTAAAACACATAAGAGAAATGAACGAAGCTAAAACGAACGAAGAACTTAGACGAATTCAAAGAATCGATGATTTTGATGACGGAGTGATGGGAACATTCAGAAGTATAAATGTAGATTGACCACAAAGTATAGTGCGTTTCAAACTTCTTGGCGATGGCGGCTCTGAACATCGTGCGTGACGATGCGCAGAACACAATTTCGATATAACTAAGTTGGTGAGAGAGGCGAGTGGGTGGTGGGGCACGGCTACGCACATAGTGACTGACTTCACTTCACAGCCGCCATAGTTTGAAACGCACAGTATAAAACAGAAGATTGAGCAATTCGAAACAATGTATGCAAAAATGATCAAATAAATATACATACAGCAAATTGAATTTATCTTACATAAATATGTTGTAAGAAAAGATATAAATAAATAAATCCAGTCTTTCCAATTTTACTCAGAGTTCAATGGGTGCCTTTTATTTTATTATGGTGCCTTTTATTTATGGTAGCGCTCATGGCGGAACTTGACAGACTGATCGTACTCGATCTAGTTTGTTAAGCAACGCTCAGTCCGGCTAGGTGTCGGATGGGTGACCGTTAAGTGGCATTACAACTGAGCGCTTCCGTGCTTCGGAGGAAACGTTAAACCGTCGGTCCCGGCTGTTGCCTTACAGGCGGCTTCATAAACTCTAACACCAGTGCCCTGTTTATCAAAACTTACAAGTCTTCAACTACTTTATACAAGAATTTTTTTACAAGTTCATGTAAATTATGTCTTTTACCAAATAGTTTATGTAAGACACTTGCCGGACACCCTCAGAAATACTCAGGATTTTTCATTATAGTTTTTTACAATTTGTAAGTTTTTTTACAAGTTTTGATTTTTTGATTAACAAAATCACTAATATAAGTGTGAAAACAAAAATATTTGCAGCGTTTAATTTGACGTGTTTTGATTAACGGATTTGTGGAATAATTATTTTCAAAAGAAAAATGCTTGTTTTTAAAAAGAACAAGACTTGTAAGTTTTGATAAACAGGGCACAGGTGACCACTATTCCTCATTCGATAAGAAGAAGATCTTAGAAAATAGGTTGTAAGAAAAGATATAAATAAATCCAGTCTTTCCAATTTCACTCGTATTCATTTGCTAAGTTCCGGTTTAATGGGTGCCTTTTATTTTGTTCACATTTAAATAATATGCAGCGATTTGTGATAACGAAAATTCATTTTTGGCAGGCGTCACCTGCCTTATTCATTTAGTTTTTACAAAATAATAAATATACAATAAAATTATAATTTATTATGTGACATCAGTATGAGACCCATGGCGTGGCATCATTTAGCCCTTCAATAGTTGAGTAGAGAGAGTTTACATTTGTCTGTCAATTCTGAAATGGCCGGAAGTCTGTCAAGTACTTTCAGGCCATTTCAGAAGTGACAGACTTATGTTAACTCTCTTTACTATTAAAGGCTAAATGATAACACGGGTCTCGTACTGATGTCACATGACGTTAATATAACCTTAAAATTTTGACCGGAAGTGAAGGATTTTCTCAAGCTTCCGGCCAATTTTATTTGCGATAATCTTCTGATCCTCGCTCTGCACAACATTTCCGACCGTGTGCCATGCATTTCATCGTGATGTCATATGACGTAGGCAATATTGTCTCGGGCTTACGGATTGTTAGAAATGATTGTGAAATTTACCTTGCATGAGTAAAATAAGTATTATTGTAACGAATAACTTTATTTAGGTATTACAATGCATCCATCATTACTTTTGTCCTTTCAATTAATTACCAACTATATCAAGTTTCGGATTATCTGCCTTTATTCAGCAACTGACAACAATTATGGCAAAATTATTATTATCATTTTTAGAGGTATATTTATTACATTAAGTACGTAATGAATAACCGAGTACAATTGTACCCCCTCTGGGAATCGAACCCGCCCCTGCGTCTTACACGGGTGGGCGAACCCTAGACCACGGAGGCGGTTGTCACACTTATTACAAAATTATTAAACTTGGTGCATTTTAATTGTGATTCGTTTCTTTAAATTAAAACTGACTGATATTTGTTAACTGAGAAATAAAAATCAGCCCTTAGCAAACGAAACAGTTCAATTATGATGAATGAACATAATTTTTAATACCGATAGCGGAGATGACGTTACAAGTTACCCACGTGATTTCCTCTGTCTCAGAGTGCTACTATGCCGCCCTACTAGCATGACAACCTCGAGAGTGGTTTTGTCATAGATATAGTTACGTTGAAATGTCAAACATGACATCCCAACGTAGACAAACAATTTAAGGCGAGGCCAGTTCACGAAATTTACTCTTTCACTATGTCTTTAGAATAAGGTTGAATATCGCATAACTTTAATTGACGCTTCGCCAGAAATTTGACGAATTTTAGTACATTTTTATTGATTTCTGAAATACTGGATCATTTATTAAAAATGTACTCGGTTATTGTGTTAGATCGATAAAAAAGCTATCCTTTTTGCATAAAAAATCATATCACTGTCGTTGAAAATTACGAAATCTGACGATTTGAAATTTATTTATATAAGTTTTTATGGTGTTATTCAGGATTTTTTTACAGAGTTACCATGCCATTTTTCAATATTCTGTTCGGTTACTATGCTTCTTTGTGTCTTTGTCAGTCTACAGTAATTTTTGTGAAGTAGAATTTTACATCAGTTCTTCACATTGGAAGTTCAAAAATCAGACTTTTCATCAGATCGTGAACTGGCCTCGCCTTAACTGTCAAAATTACATTTAGGGGTAGACAAAATCTTTATCGGGTTCGTCATGCTCATAAAGTTAATATACCTTTCCGTCAGGTATATTAACTTTATGGTCATGCTACGCCTGCTGAGTGCTTTAGTGCGAGTTTTTCCAACTCACATCGATCGTGAGTGCGTTAGAATTTTGTAAGGCGTTGACAAAGTTCTTCGCGTATTCCGCCAGATGGCGGGCCACCAATCCCAATATTTGGGGGTTAGTATGAAGGGAGGGAAATTGCCCTTCTTCCCTACGACACTACCAAGGCGCACTACTGGTGATGTCGTGGGTAATTTTTTCCCCCTTCTACACACTACTTGCCGTTTTGTTTGGAGAATTATAAAGAATTTGCATTTTCCATACTAACGTCATTGTCTTTATTTATTTAACGACCTAATAACAAATGAACGCTAAACTTTAAAAACATTTTTGCACAAATGTTTAAACACTCGGATAACTAAATGCCTAATGTGTTAAATGAAAATAAAGTATATCGGCTAAGTTACAACGCAAAGCGGTCATTTCTGATAACGGAAAAATTAGTAACTTTTAAGATAAGTACTTATTCCAAGTTAAGGAAAGAAAATCTGAAATATTTTTATTGTTCACAATAGCCCGTCATGCTAATAATTTGAAATAATTACAAGAAACTGAAGTATCTTTAACGTCATAGAATATGAGAGCCTCTGTGTGTGAGAAAATATAGGCAATTTAATACTTTAACCCCTATTAAGTATAAGTGAAAAACTCGCACTACGCACCCGGTGCAGATGATTATACTTACCATAGAGATCTATATCCCCTAGTCTAGAGCATAGGGGGACATCATCGGCAGCATCATCTTCACCATAATTGTTTTTTTTTATTATTATAATATTCATGTTACCGTATTCTATTAAACTTATTAATTTAGATTTTCAGGTTTTTACTATTAACACAGATGATATACCTATGTAAGTATACCTACAATATTATGCTTTATTCTTATAAAATCTATTTCCAGTAATTCTACGGCCCCACATGCGTGATGTGTCCATCACTTTAACGTGTTAATTTACAAACGACATTACTATATAATACCTATATATTCACCTATATATATATATATATCCACGGAGACTGGATGAAGAGTGTGACGAGGACGGCTTCAAAAAGGTGGAAAGGAAGAGGAAGCCCACCCGCCGTAACCTTTGTGGCACCGCCCCGACCGGACACAACCACCTACTGCGTCCGGCTATCCCGACGACGCTAGTGTATGTATCTCGCCTGCACTACAGCACGAAGCCTGATGACATCGGAGAATACATCAGAGTGAAGACCAAATTCATTCTGAGGGTCGAGCGGTTGGAGTCCCGCCACAATGTGAACTTCAACTCATTCGTGGTGAGGGTACCGACTGAACATCTGTCGACCTTCATGAAAGAAGATTTTTGGCCGAAGGGTGTCTTGTTCCGACGCTTTCGCGGTCGGATACCGGACACTGCATTGCGCAACACGTCGCCGCCTTCGATACGTGTAAACAAATAGATATTTTTATTTAATAATTATGTATGTTAGTCTGTAAGGTATATATTGTATGGGCCTAGTAGCCTGAAATAAATGGTTAAATTAAATTAAATTAAATTAATGCCTTGCTTACTCGTAGTTCGACATAACCATCAACGTATCTTAACGCAGATGGAGCTGTAGCATAATATAAAATCCTTCTTGTTGTTCAGGTTAAAGAATAGATTACAGGATATAAAGGATGGGAAATAATCTAAGTTATTATTTTACTCTTATGGTATGAAACACTAATTAAACTTCCCGCCCACGTGGACATTCAAGAAAATCCTTAGGGATCCTCTAACCAGGATAAAAAGTATTATTTGTTTTAATTTCATCAAAATCTGATCAGCTGTCTTTACGTTATTAGACGGGTCCCTACCAAGCGAGCAGGCCTGGCTGCATGCGGCAAAAGTCCTGCCTCGCACGAGGGTGCTCGCTTGGTTGGTTTGGTACCCGCCTTGTCAAAGGTTTGGGCTGTGCGTTGATATTTATCAGTCAGTGAGTCAGTCAGGACTTTGAATTTATATACTTAACCCTTACTAATAAAGATGGTATCGCATATGTATATATACACAGTGTTTTGTCACTTTCTTTTCAATGTCAAATTCAAACAGTTTGACAGAGAGTAACCATTGTGTAACTATACATCTGCTATACAATATTTATTAGTAAGGGGGAATATAGGTAGGATTATGATTGCTGAACTTATAAAGTACAAACATTTTATTTGCAATTTGTAACACTTTAATAAATAACACTAATTTCAAGATTAAAAAAAAGAAAACACGGACCAACAAAATTAGTGATAGGTACCTTTACATCTATGAATATAGTGGATCACCCGGCTTGGCATTTCTATATCATTTTCCACAGCTCAGAAACATTCGCTATAGAGCAAAAATTTCGCTCAGCAACTATCGACACACCGACACCGATTCTGAGCGCAGCCAAGGGGTTTTCTCGCTCTAATCTACGATTTTTCTAGATGGATCAAAATGATACCCTAACCAATAAGTCAAAACCCAATCAATCTACACTTAAGGTTCTGAAAGTTCCAGGCATTCCCAAGTACTGGTTGTTAAAGTCATCTGTCCGTCTGAGCGCCTCATTTGTTTTGGCAGCATTCATCTTCTTCATGTAGTCTATATAACTCTCAGAACTTAACACGTCCAGCCACTTTTCTGTTGAGATTAAAATCTATGTAAGTTAAATTAATCGGAGAAATGTATGTTTTTCTTATGCACAACTGGATAGTGCTTGGCCTTCACCTCACTTGATGTTAAGGGATGATAAGGCTGAAGGTGGAAGTGCACTACATCCGGAATCTTCATCAATGAGGAACCGGCTATCTTACCTCTAACTGCCGGAACACAACAATTTTTAAATTGTTGTTATGGCGTCAGACTTAGATAAGCTGGTGGTAGCTAGCCAGGCGGACTTGATATAAGCCCTACCACCAACCAAACCGAGTACAAATTGTACAGCCCCTGGGGATCGAACCCGGGACCCCTGTGGTGAGTAACGGCCCATCCTCTTTAACCATCCATAAGGTAGGTCTGTGCCCCAGTAGTGAGAACATTTACATGTCTGATGATGATGATGCAATCATGACGGTGATTTAGTTTCAAATTAAGCAGAACTTGCACTATCATAAAGATATAAGAATATAAACATCAATGCTTGAAATCAAATGCTAAAGCACATCCCACAAACTTAATCATGAACCAAGATTCAAACCCGGGGGTCTTTATGCAGTGAGCATGAGCAGTATATTGCTACCGTTGCAGGTGCTTTGATCAAGTGATCAAAATTATGTTAAACCCTGCAACACACATGAAGCGATGTTATAAAATGGGTCAACAAAAATATAACAATGTAACTTACGTTGAAGATCTTTTAAGGGCAATTCATTTCCGCCGTATTCCTCTGGTAAAATCTCTTTCTCTACATGTTCATATAATGTATCCAATTCACTGTGAACTTGTATTCTATTACCAATTTTATCAGAAACTACTTGTTTGAGAAGACCAACAAATAAATTTATAACCTTAGAAGATGAAATTAAATGTATCGCTTTGACTCTTAAACTGTATGCTTTCTGAAAGAAAAAAAAGATGCTTAAAAATTACATAATGTCAATGTATTTAATTACCTTTGCTAACTTAGGTTAAAGCAAAATTTGGTTAATCATCCTTAGCTGAATCATCTGGCTCTGCATTTTTCTATCGCTTTTCACCGCTCAGAAATACCGTTCGCTCGAGCGATAATATCGCTCGGCGACGAATGGCTAATCATTGTCACAGAATAGATATAAGTACTAGGCAGGTGCGGAAGTGACTGGAGTAGTTTTTTATATGTAATAAATGGGGTTTCTGTGCGACGCCAAGAGATTTAAAGCGATGGAAAGTAAGGAGTTATGCAAGCTAAGGTTTAACAGTATTGTCTGCACTCTGCAGGCTTTGAAAGAATAGGGGTTAAAGTATTAAATTACCGATTTTTCTCACACACTTAGGCTTTAATATATTCTATGATGATGAAGATGATCCAGTTACCTGTTATTATTTCGAAAAAATGATCATGACTGCCCACTATCAGCAATAAAATATTTCTGATTTCCTTCCTGAACGTTTAAAAAAGTATCTTAAAAGTTACTCCTTTTTTCGTTAGCAGAAATGACCACTTAAGTCGCGTTGTAACATAGCCGATACTTATTTATTTCACTAAGCACTTGTGGCATTAGTTAGCTGAGTGTTTAAACATTTGTGCATAAAAGTTTTAAAACTTTAGCGTTAATGGTTGTTAAATAAATTAAAACAATGTTAGTATGGAAAATGCAAATTCTATTAAATTCTCCATACAAAACGGCAATTTCATACTTTAAACCCTTAATATAAAAAGGTATATAGGTACTCACAAATAATAGGTTTGCACATTGTCCCAATTGAACCATATCCATTTTTGAAACTAATCCCATCAAATTTAATTGCCTGTAGTCGAAGATTATCATTATACCATTGCAGTAATCGTGTGCGAAAATATATTCAACATACTGAAAAAATAAATAAAATTAAAGTTCTATGTGTCCACGCGCAAAACTATTTGTACTTGGTTAGGTTGGTGATAGGGCTCGAGAATCTAGTGTGATACCTAGAAATTTTGTACTATCAGTAAACTCAACTTCATCGTCATTCAAATTAATATTTAATTTTGTTTGCTCAACATTATGTAATGAAAATTTTACACATTTAGTTTTTTTGGGGTTAAGTGCTAAATTATTATTATTAAACCAGTGTGAAACTATAGAGAGGGCACTATTTACTTCGTCCGAACAGTTATTACGTCTATTTACTTTGAAAACTAAAGAAGTATCAACCGCAAATAGTACTGTCTCACATAAATTATTCGCGTAGTTGGGAAGGTTATTTATATAAATTAGAAACAGCAATGGGCCCAATATTGATCCCTGTGGCACACCCATATTGATGGGAGCTCCAGTAGATTCAGTTCTATTAATCACTACTTTCTGAGTTCTATTGTGCAAATACGATTTCATAAGACTAACCGACTTATCAGAGACACCATAATGTTCTAGCTTCTTTAATAGTGTTTGGTGATCAACGCAATCGAATGCCTTAGAAAGGTCACAGAAAATGCCAATGTCAGTGATGAGGATTCCGGGTGTAGTGCGCGTCCACCTTCGGCCTAATCGTCATTAAACACCAGGCGAGGTGAAGGCCAAGCACTATCCCGTGTGCATAAAAAAAAACACCGCAGTAGGTTCCACCATGAGTTCGACAAGCGAAACAAATGCGAGCAGCTTGTAGCATAGATAGCATAATATATGTTTCACGCGCGACTTCTACCGATCGTCTCCGACCATTGACACACGCAAAACCGCTACGTACATGCGATCCTCATATATCGTCGTCGTATAAGGCTCTCAGCTGCGTTAAGCGGGACACGCGCGCGGTGCGACATAGATTAGAGCTTACTGCGCAAGCATCTGTCCGTCAAAAAACCAGCAATCTATATTCCCGCGCCATGTACCCGCGGCGGGATCCTGCTTAAAGCAGCGGAGAGCCTAAGACAACTCAGCCGAACTATGGCGGAGCTACCGCGGAGCCGCTGGTACGGTTTTGCGGCGAAGCGCGAATGTGTGCTACGCTACGAGCGTCAATGTGTCTAAAATGGTACTCATGAGACTTCGAGTTTTGTCATGTAGGTACTTCTATGAAAAACAGACTTACATGCATCATTCTTATGTAGTATTCTGAAAAGAAATCGGCAGTAAATTCTTGGCCGACGTTTTTTAAGAAGTAGACTCTGTAGTAATCTTTTGATAATTTCGGCAGCCATACATCTGATCTGGAAGAAAGAAGATAAATAGGTATTTTAATAACTAATTTTCAGGGTTACGAATACTTACCTAAATATCGGACAATCTAATTCTGCATTTTTTTATTTCATACCCCTTTCTGTATGTAGGTAGAGGTAGTAGAAGGGTCGTGGTTATCTTATGGACCCTCCACATGCACAGGCCTTTTTTTTTTGTTGTATCAAGAGGAGAATGCAATCTTTACGCACACCAAACGGCGTGTTGGACTCGGTCATACTCTGGGAACCCGGGTATGTCCCTCGCCGCACCCGACCCTCCCACCAAGCCTAGTAGGCTTCGTGTCAGGGCCGGGCGGTTCTCACCCCTGCCCCGCTCCCCAACGATCTCGAAAGAACGATGGGGGACCGGGCAGAGGGAGGGAGACTCCTCCCCATCTCCCCATAAGGCTACCCACTAAACCACATGCACTGGCCTGGCCTGCAGGATCGAACGTAGAGGCGTGGTCGGGACTCCCGAGGCTGTTTGGCCGGAAGGCCGCGGGAAGCTGCGCCCCTACGTTTAATCCTGCAGGCCAAGTCTGTGCATTTGGAGGGCCTATTAGAGTGAGAATATCAGTCACAGATGACGACAACGGCTGGCTGTTGCCAAAGAGTGTATTAACATCATCACTTGTTTTCTGATCTCAACCAGAGGGGTCTGGAACAACTTTCCCGGGCGCGGGGAGAAGGAGGCGAGAATTCTCATTATCATCATATTTGGAAAATCCCTAGGGAACCTTTGACCGGGATAAAAGTATCCTATGTTTTAATCCAGGCTATGAACTATCTGTGTGTCAAATTTCATTAAAATCAGTTCAGCCGTTTTTGCGTGATTGAGGAACAAACATCCAAACATCTGAACATCCAAACCCACAAACTTTCACATTTATAATATTAGTAGGAAGTAGGATAGGATACACTTACTTATACGTGTTTTAGTATAAACAATTTCACTTCCGTTTCATGGGTCTGCTGGTTAATTGAGTTACGTCAGACTCTTACAAACTAAAGACTGCCTTTAAGGTGGTACCCTGAGCGAAAGTGGCGCCGCGGTTAATTAAATTACACAATTTTAAAAATGTTTATTGTGGAGATTTTAGGGCCCACAGTCTAGTATTTTTAGACGGTATCGTTACATTCCCTCGTAGTCACTGCTAGAAGTAGATAGCAAAACTGCTAAAAGTGGCCGTTTTTGACACATTTGCTATCTACTTCTACAAATGACTACGAGGGCATGTAGTGATACCTTCTAAAAATACTAGACCATGGGCCCTAAAATCTCCACGATAAACATTATTAACCAGTCTAGGCCCGCCGTTGCCCAGAGGCAACGGTCGCGAGGTCCGTACCTTGTCAAGCACCGCCGTTGCCTGGGGGACTCAGAGGTGACTCAGAGATCGCACGCCTTATTGTCTATGAAATAGGGTTTAGAATCTTTTTCTATTAATAACTTATTAAATAAAAACCTCTGAGGGCGCCACTTTCGGTCATACAACCGCCTTAAGTACGAGTTTCAAATGTGTTCTTACAACACGTCAAGTTTGAATTCCTTGATGTTGCGGCTAACGTAAAAATCAGGCATCAGGGTTCTCGCCGTACACATTCTGTCCAATCGTTCTTTAGTCCGCTCTACGGAACCTTTCGATTTTATTATGCATCGTTCCAAATAGTCTCGGCCTGTAATAAAAGATACAAATAAATTAATAATAGGCAATATATCTTCCCGCGACCTTCACCAGATTGTCGGTAAACCTTGTCGGTGGCCTACCCACAGAGTAAAATATCAAATATCTGGCACTTTTTATAACAACTAATTCTAACCAAACAGGTTTGATCAGACTGAATATTAAAATTGACTGCTTTAGATCAAATTAGTTCTGCTAGCGATGAGGTAACGGAATAAATTAACCTTTTAAAGTCGGTTCAAAAAACACCTAAGTATTCGAAGTATTCGTAAATTTTGAAAAGCAAAACTTGCTTGAAAACAGTTAGATTCTATGATATTTAGTTATGTACCTACTTCAATAAAATTATGTTTTTGTTCCTATCGGATGTGTCAATAAGCTTTTTTTACTCTATCTAACTGCGGTTATAAGTAATAAAATGACGGGGAATATTTAATTACTACATTATAACACGTTAGTTTATTTTTAATAAAGTATATCATCATGATTTGCACTCAAAAATTATATTTCTTTAATGCCACAATTTTTGTTAAATTTAATGAGTTGCAAAATTTTACCTATTCAGAAAACATAATTGTTTTCGTGACGTAATCGTGTTTCGGAGATACATTATTATAAGCAATCTTGACCTTACAAATGATGAATTTTAAAATGTGAAATATTATTTCAAAGTAAATAATCGTCAAAACAATATTATTCTTATTTTTGTATTACTTCTGAAATTATTACAAAAGTATTACAGTAAGTACTTATAGTTTTTTTCTTTAGTCACATTACCGTGGTCACAGTCTATCCCATATTTTTACCTTTATGGTTCTAGGGGAAAAATTACTTATGGAGAGCATGATATTACCTTATCAATGTTGATGTCCCAAAAATCATAAGTGCACACCTACACTAGAAAGTATATAGTACATACTGAACATTGTCACACCAAACAAGTAGGTATTGATGTTACTGAAAGACTTGTTTATTAGTATTATTATTACTCAGTATTTGGTGCGACATGGTTTTATAGAGCCTAACCTACTTTTGATGTCCAAGGTACTAGAAAAATTACTTACTGAACTCTTTGGTGATGAAATGGTCTTGCTTCTTCAGCCACAACTCCAGAATATCAATCGCTGTATCCATAGCTCCAGGTTTGTCCATATTATAGGTTTCACGAATAGCTTTTAACGTGTCAGCGGGATAAGTAAATATAGGATCTTTTGGTAAAACCTCCATTTTGTTTTATGTGTCTGCAAAATATTAAGACAAAATGTGAAAGTATAAAAAGTGTTACTTACACAACTAACAATTCAAAACTGGCTTATTAGCTATTAATGAGTAACAAAAATGACAATTTCCGGTGACATAAATATTATAAGATTAAAATAAAAAATGTTGTATTCTTTTGACTAATTTTTTGCAACTTTTTTAAATTAATAGAGACACGTACGTATGATCAAATTATTTTTTTACTGCTTTATAAAATTATTAAAGATTTTATAATAACATTTATTTTTATTATTATAGGAATACTTTCGGGATTGATACATTACATACTCGTACATTTCACAGTATTTTTTTAACAACTGAAACCTATAGTCAGTACCTTACATAGGTACATTAAGTTATTAAGTATGTTATTTACTAAGGTTATTTATTACTTAATCTTACCTTAATATAAGCACGACACTGAGATAATAACTGTTAAGTTATAAGTTAGGAAAATAAAAAATCTTCAAAAACGACCGAAACGTTGCGCAGAGCCACAATCAAACGTTAAACTAATCATTAGACTCTGATTTGACTAGACGTGGATCAGCATTGCACAGTGATGTAAAACAGTATGTTATGGTCGCACATTAGAAGGCAACACAAATTGAGTTCGCGTATGTAACACTAGCTGATGCCCGCGACTTCGTACGCGTGGGCTTTATGACTCCGGCGTATTCTTCTTATAAATACGAACTAATCTAGTTACATAAGAAAATACTCGTAGCAGTGTTATATATATAATGTTAAAAGTCAATAAATTATTTTTATTTTATATTTACTATTGTAAACATATTGTAGGTAAACATAGTTTAAAATTTTTCTCTATATACTATGTTCAGAGTCTTTCCTTCAGGAGCCAATATGAAAAGACCTGAAGCTATACTAACCCTGGAAAAAGCCACATAAAGTTGGCCATGCGAAAAACAAGCAGTCCTTATATCGACACCAGCGGCTTTACGTCCGACCCTGCGACTTACTTATTGTCATAGCAAAGCAAGTGGTCACAGGGAACTGAGTACGTTTAAATTGAAAAGGAAAATTGTTGTGGAAGAGTGGTATACCTACGCGGAATAAATACAGTTTCACCGGCACCACTCCCAGTACAGTGAGCTACAGAATCTCAGCTTCAATAATATTTCGCTGCAAAGCATTGACTTTAATTACACAATTAATTTTAAAGAAAGAAAGAAAAATATCATCCTGCAGTGCGATATAAGTACGTTAGTTCTATTATAAGATTCTGTGGCAATTTAAATCGGGTTCCATTGCATTATCAGCACATTAGATTTCCACATCAGATGGTCTTCGATTTTTCGTAAACACGTGTTTATGCAGATAAATTAAAATTGGTCCTGCATCAGGTATTCCAGCTCTTTAATTTTTTAAACAAAAATTGTTCATCAGGCTGAACAACTTTTACTAAGGTGTCATTTTATCTTTTGTAAAGTTTAGCTGGACCATTGGTGTCATTTTTGTATTTTGTATAGTTTAGCTGGACCATTATGGTTCTGCATCAGGTGTTCCAGATCTTCGATTTTTATACCTCAACAAAAAATGCTCATCAGGCTGAACAACTTTTGTTAAGTCGTCATTTTTATATTCCTTATAGTTTAGTTGGACCCTTATGGTTCTGCATCAGGTGTTCCATTTTCCAAAACCGGCCCCGACGGAAGATCAGCGTTGGGTCATAATAAACCTAACATTATGCTGAGTCGGGACCGATTTGGGGCAAAACTAATTAAACTTTTTTACTGTTTTGTCTTAAATAAATGTTTTTTTTTCTTTCTTTCTTTCAAAATCAATTATTATACCCTAAACTTTGCCCAGGCTTAACAGCTATATAACAAAGAAAGTTTTGTTCAAATCGGTGCAGTAGTTTAAAAGTTATGCGCGTACATACAAACAAACAAACAGACAAAAATTCAAAAAACTATTGTTTTGGGTTCAGTATCATGTACTTATCATGTAGCAATTACTTTTTTGAAAAAATATTTAATGTATAGAATTGGCCTCGTCACGATTTTATTATATGTATGTATATAGATGTATAGATATTATTTTGCCCCTTCACCTAGTCGCTTCAACTTTCAAAGTCGTGTCAAACGCATGCAATAAGTATTGCCTCTAAACTAATCTGTGTGCTTTCTCTTTCAACTTTCAATTCAATTTGCGTAAACCAATGCAATATTGATTGCCTCCAAACCGTGCGTTTTCACGTTCAACTTTCTGCCATACTTCTTTAGACGTTTTTTTAGTAGATGGCTATTGCATGCCCTGAGGCATATAGGGTAAAACCGATAGCTGCCCCACTTTTTGAAATGGCCTACTAATTTAAATTTTTTTTATTAATATTATTAATTTCTATGAATGTTGGCTAGCTTAATCATTTATGTTGAATCATAATTATTTATTTTTGTCCTATCAATTACACATTTTGCAGAATTTAGCTTTTAGTGGAACCCTTTTTTGAGAACAGATGCCTAACCCTATTAGTTGCCCCACCATAAAAAAACTAAGAAGGATAGATGCCTGCAGTGCAAGATAGTAAAAACGAAAATCCAACCAAATTTTATGAGGTCGTTCTACTTCTAAAACAGCAATATACATACGTAAATACATAAAAATATAACAGAACACTAAAATAATTTTAAAATATACACTGACACATATGCGTATAATATGATGTATGGAGGGATAGATCTATGTCCCTAAGGGCACCTATACCTTGAAGCTACAATCAGTAAAGAGTCCAAATATAAATATATGTAAATACATAAAAAATATAACAAAACAGAAAAAAAAATATAAATATACACTGACACCATATATGGGCATATAGGTATGGTGTATGAAGGGATATATGCCCCTAAGGGCACCTACACCTCAAAAAATCAGAGCAACTATCCTTTGGGATAGGAATAGATGCCCAAGTAGTTTTTAAATAAATTAAAAACAAAAGGGTAATTATTTACACCCAGGTGTACACTTAATGAACCAGTACATTGACGTAATAAAAAATATAACGGAATTTATTACTACCTACTTATAAAGTTATACAACGGCAAATACTAACATTTTAAAACTTTGACGTTTTTGTGAAGTTCGTCGCAGATTTGGTTGCACACACGAGCGAAACGCGTCCACGCCATACAACAGCACAGAGAAAGCAAATACTTATGTAAGATACAACAGCCCGTGGACAATTAGGTGTGGAGTGACTGCGGCTCCTACTTATACTATTAACTCTTCAACGCCCGGAAAATGAGACACAATAGAAAATCTATTGTGTCTCGGTCGCCAGCGACCGCTCCGGCGTTTATGAATTAATTCTTTGTTGCGAGATTGGGAAGTAAGGTTTTTGAAAATGCGGCATCTATCCCGGTTTTACCCTATGCCTCTTAAGAGATAGAGACTGGGGCCGTACCGGCTAACTTACTATCGTAATCTCTTTCCTTTGACAGATGGATGTGATCATGTGATACATTGCTACTTTTCTATGGTAAGTTTTTATTTATGCCAAATGGAAGCAGCAATGTGTCACATCCATCTGTCAAATGATAGCGATTACGATAGCCATGTAAGTTAGCCGATACGGCCCCCGGATCATCCTATTTTCTTGATTAATTAAAAATTTAAATTTTATTTATCTCTTATGTTGTTTTTACTATTGTGTACTTAGTTATTTCACCTCTATTTTGTTCGATGATAATATTGTCGTATCTCGTTAACCTCTGCCATATGATCTTGACAGCTAAATTTTCTAGAAGCTAATTAATGAAACTGAATAATATTAAAAGATTTGGTTTTTGTATTCACAATTGTACAAATTGCAGACTGTATAATATGGCTTTGTGGAAAGTAGGGCTTTTTAAGTATAGGTACCTACTTTTTTATTTAAAGGATGATGCAATAATAATAGAACGAACACTTTGGTATCAAATATACACTTGATAGCAAGAAAAGTCATGTTTTGGCCTCGGTAACCCAAATGTCCTACAATGTATATTACACTAACACCTAAAGTCGATATACCATTTTACTATGAAGCCTTATTGTTTTGAGAGATCTCCAAACACAGTGGCGCTGCCCAATCGGATACTTTTGGAACTGATAGGCCTTTGTTTGACAGGTCTCCAAACACAGTAGCGCTGCCCAATCGAATACTTTTGGAACTGCCAAGATTAGTCCCCATAACCACCATAGCAATTGATGGACCTTACATTAGCAAGAGGGGGGAGGGAGTCTGATTTGATGTTATAATTTTTATTTCATTCATTTCATTTATTCGAGCAAAAAAACTACCTATCATTTACGGCTGTGCAACTTAAGCAAAGCCGTAAAAAACAAACTAATGCAAAATTTGGATCCGCCTTCTATGGTCTTTAATTTTTAAAGCGTTTGTTGTTGCTTTTAAGGCGAGGCCAGTTCAAGAAATTTACTCTTTCACTATGTCTTTAGAATAAGGTTGAATATTGCATAACTTTAATTGACGCTTCGTCAGAAATTTGACGAATTTTAGTACATTTTTATTAATTTCTGAAATACTGGATCATTTATTAAAAATGTACTCGGTTATTGTGTTAGATCGATAAAAAAGCTATCTTTTTTGCATAAAAAATCATATCACTGTCGTTGAAAATTACGAAATCTGACGATTTGAAATTTAGTTTTATAAGTTTTTATGGTATTATTCAGGATTTTTTTATAGAGTTACCATGCCATTTTTCAATATTCTGTTCGGTTAATTTGCTTCTTTGTTTCTTTTTCAGTCTACAGTATTTTTTGTGAAGTAGAATTTTACATCAGTTCTTCACATTGGAAGTTCAAAAATCAGACTTTTCATCAGATCGTGAACTAGCCTCGCCTTAAACAATACTTTTGAAATCGCCACTCGTTGCAAGGTGTGCAGGGTCTTCAATTACAACAGAAACGACAGGGAAAATAATTTAAAAAGAACTCTTTTAAATCGTAATCTTCAAAGAATTGCATTCACAAACTAAATTAAAGTGTAACAACAGTTGCTTAGTTTTTTTTTTAGTTGCTTAGGTCGCCCTTCAATGTCAATAAACCTGTTATGCCACAGTCAAGTTCTTGGGCGATTAATAAAGCTGAGGTTACACAAAATATAGACGATTCAAAAGCGCTTAGTTTTTTTAGTTTTTTTAATAAAGATATTTTGCTTTGATTATTTTTCATTCACTTTAGTTCTCGTGTGTATTCTTCTCGGACTTTCATGCTTCATACAAATATTCTTGCGTGATTATTACTGCGTGAAGCCACGGTATAGAAATGTATCAGTATTCTAACGCGGCCCAATCCTTGAAAAAACTACCTAGAGCCACAGAATATATACTCTAATAGAGCCGCGCGGTACATCAACCAACACGCGATAGGGCCCCGCCCGGCTATAGTACCTATTAGATGACTTAAGTAAGAACTTTTGTATCTTTCTGCTTTTGTGATTGTACGTAATATTTTAGAATCCATATTATAATGTTTACCTTTGCCGAGAAACTAATTTCTAAGCAATAAAATACCTAGGTTAACAAAACTAATGGTGAAAACAGAAAACTAAAAAAAATCTAAATACCTATTAATAAAGGGAGAAACAAATTAGTTTCAAAACTTTCTGGCCATAGTTAGTTGGTAATACCTATATAATAAAAAATAAGTATCTTAATTTTATCTTGATCTTATTTTTCAGACTTTCTCTAAATATAATAAAAACAGCACAATCTGCACTTTGCCATAGTAATACTTGTATTTCAATCAATAGTACGTAATAATCTTTCGTTCGTCACTGCGGCGCATTCGCGACTGTTGTATACCGATTACAGAGTGCAGACCGAACTCGAGGCGCATAGGCATATAGTATGGCATAGGTATGGCTCGCATTTCGACCGCTTGTACTAAGTTAGAACTAATACTGATATATTTCTTTACCGTGGTGAAGCTTAGCTCTGTGTCGGTTCTACACAAAAATGAATCTTTAGCATAACTTAGCAAGCTTTTTTAGCTCGTACGATTTGTACATTGTAGCACAGTTTAGCTCAAGTGGAACCGCACCCTAACTGTATAATGTACTGATCAATTTTAAAAAGTTTCTCGCTCACATAATGAAACACATTGTTTAAACCAGGTGTATTTATTTACCAATCACACTAAATTAACTAACTGTTACCTATAAATTTACCCATACATATAAACTCACCCCTGTGAATATCCTATTACCAACACTTTAATTAAGGCTTAAAGTTAAGCTTTGGAACATTTTTATTTATTTTATTTTATTATAAGATTTACATGCATAGTTTAAATCTATCATCATGAAATAAAGTAAAGAAGAATAAAGATATGAAAATACATATACAAAATGGTGTTAAATTAATCGCATTGTAAGACGTGGCCTTGTAATTTTTTTCGCATTTTAACAAAAAAAAAACACTAAACAACAATATTACCGTTACCTACATTTTAATAAAATAATGTAGTGACATCAAAAACAGTACGAAAACTAATGATATTAAAAACTACTACAACTCACAGAATACATTATATCTACAACTATGTACCTGAAAGGCGCCGTTTACAAAAGTTTGACATTTCTGTTTGATTCAATGCAATTCTGTATTATTGATTAGGTAAGTATACCTATTAATTTAATTGTGATTAAAATAATGAATAAAGAAAAATACAATATTATTTAAAACCTACAAATAAAACAAAAAATCAAGTTTTTTTTTTTAAATCTATTTTTATTTAGAGGCTTTTACCTATTTTAGGTATGTCAGCCTCATCATACCCTTATCTAAATAAGATAACAATAAATATAAGAGAACACTTGGGTCAAAAAACAAATCTTTAAACACCGCAGATTGCGGGTCTGCTAGTATTGTCAGAAATTGTCCTACGTCTAATCTATTTATCTTATGTTTCTGTATCAATGAATCCCTCGCCCCACTGCATTTGACGCATTCCAAGAGCATGTGTTGGATGTCGTCAACGGTACCACAAATTTCACAATTTGGAGAATCTATTACAATTTTTAATCAACACTTAGACTACGGAAAGTTCCCGCCAATCCTAATTCATCGTTTTGTGTTGTAAGTGGTCTTAGGGATTCGTTGATTTTGTACTCGTACGTCTCTTTTATGTAACTCAGAAAGTCTTCTGAACTTAAGACGTCCGCCCATTTATCTGAAATAATAAGTTGTAGCTATTACAAACAAAGAAAGCAGACCAACACGAACATCGAATAAAACAGGAAGAAATTGAAAATTTAAAAAGGTAGTTCCTTCTCCTCTGCACTGTCGTGACATCATAGCGTAAACATCAACTTATGTGCACAGACATACCATATAACATTACTAGTGCTGTGCCAAGCTTTCGTTGTCCTAGAGTTATCCTTGTACAATAAATGTGCACAATTGAATAAAATGTGAATGAGTTAGGCTGAAGTCATCATGTCCTCCTCACCATATCCGGCGATGGCGACTCTAAAAGTTGAGCTGGTTTATGTGATGTGCTCGAATGTGACTAGCGACGACAATTTGTCACTTAAAAGCACGATCACAAGGCGCCCTCCGCTGCGTCAAGCGGGATCCCGCCGCGGGTACACGGCGCGGGAATATAGATTGCTGGTTTTTGACGGACAGATGCTTGCGCAGTGCATGAGTAAGCTCTAATCTATGTCGCCCCGCGGGCGTGTCCCGCTTGATACAGCGGAGGGCCTTACAGCGCAACTGGCCTGACGTATTATAGGTACCTAAGGTATATGTTGTGGGTTCTGCTTGGCGTTTCGTACGAAGTCTTCGATCACGCTCGAAGGCTGATACAAAGTGCGAGAATCTGTTCCGGATCATGCATGTGGTAGCTTTTGAGGGCGCATAGTGGGGAGTTAAGTGTGTATAACTAGACCCCAGTGAAGTTAAAAGTACACCTCAGTGTGGTACCAGAGTTACCAAGTACATGCATTCTCCATACACAGTGACATTTCTACGTCAGTAAGTAAGTATATAAAGAACCAACTTTTGCCCGCGACTTCGTTCGCGTGATTAAGATGTGCGTTTATTTTGAAAGTCACGGATTACCAATATAAGTACCAAGAAACTTATTAGTAGATCTTATTTTTTTGTTCCATGCTCACTTATCCTCTGAAATAATGGGTCAGAGTTGTTGTTCGCTAAGTTTTTTACTATCAATCAACATGCACTATGAATGAAAAGATTATCTACCCTCCAAAAATGGTGCCTCTACCTTCAGCCCTATACAAATTCCCATACAAACTGACACACCCTGTAGGACCCTGTATAATAGAAATTTTCCAAAACCCTTTCTTAGTGCTCACCTACACCATGAAAGATACCTTTAGGGTATCTACCTTCCAAAAATGGTGTCTCTACCTTCAGCCCTATAGAAATTAGTAAATTACCATACAAACTGGAACACCCTGTAGCACCCTTTATAACGGAAATTTTCCCAAATCCTTTCTGAGTGCTCACCTACACCATGAAAGGTATCTACCCTCCAAAAATGGTGTCTCTACCTTCAGCCCTTTACAAATTCACATACAAACTGAAACACTCTGTAGCACCCTGGATAACGGAAATTTTCCCAAATCCTTTTTTAGTGCTCACCTACACTATGAAAGGTATAAACCCCTCTAAAAATGGTGTCTCCTACTTTCAGCCTTAGCCTACTCCTACTTAGGGCTCTAGCCGTAATTATGTATCCCAACAATCAATTTAGAGTTTTATTATGTATAGATAACATTTATACTTACTATACATTTCCTTTAAAGAGGAGTCAGTGCCACCACATTCTTCAGGCATGATATCTTTGTCTACGTATTGATGAAGAGTTTCCAAGTCACTGTGAATTTGTATTCGACTGGCAAGTTTCTCTGAGAAATATTGCTTGAAAGTTGACACTAACACGTTTACCAACTTAGATGGTGATACTACGTGTACCTGTTTCACTCGCAGACCGTATCCGTTCTAAAAAAACATGAATATAAAATTTAAGGAATAAATATTCGTTTGAAAGCGCTAGTCGACCAACACTTCGTGCATGTGCAAAAATTGTTCAAGATGTTTGCCGGGATCGAACTGCGCTGCGTGCCAGAAAGTCTTTACATTACATTCCCTATCCAACTTTTTACACAATTGCTCTCTTTTCCGCAAGATAGTCTTTCCCAACGGGATTTAAGTATGAAATTACCGTTTTGTAATTTGCATTTTCAATACAAACATTGTCTTAATTTATTTAAGGCTGTAAGATGGCTGTAAGTAGGTAAATATATTCCCATTTCAAAGAAATTGACGTTTTTCCATAGAAGTTATCTAAAAAATTATTTATTAGAACAATAAGTACTAAAAGTGTCAAGGTCCTCTTGAAGCAGGTGATGGTCTTCAGTTTTGTCGATAGTTCGATATATTTTGAGATCATCAGCGTATAGAAGAAATTTGCTATGTTTAAAGCAATTTTGAATGTCATTAATGAAGATCACAAATAATAACGGACCCAATATAGACCCTTGTGGGACACCGGAAGTAACTTTAGCGATCTCTGACTCTATCCTGTGGTATCCTGTGAAACTCACCGAGAACTGTAACGGAGAGGAAGACGAAGTAGACGACGAAGATGGTGGCTCGCCTGTCGCATTTCTCAACCGATTTTCACGTAATTTTGTGAGCAGGTTCGGTAATTTTTTAGGGTTCCGTAGTCTTATAGCAAAAAACGGAACCCTTATAGATTCGTCATATCTGTCTATCTGTCCGTCCGTATGTCACAGCCACTATATTCCGAAACTATTAGGATTACACAGTTGATACTGTGAAACGCTTTACGATTTTCAAAAAATTATAAAAGATTAAGGGGAGCCCCATACGTGGAACTGAAACTGAAAAAATTTTTTTTCATCAAACCCATACGTGCGGGCTGTCTATATACTTAGATTGGTCTTTAGAAATGACATTGAGGTTCCTAAAACTATTTTTTCTCAAAGTCAACCGTTCGAAAGATAAATAGGTACACTTCCAAAGTGGTTTTTTTTGTCTAGCCAGTTTTTCGAAAATTTTCGACAAAAATATCACAATAAAATTTAAAATATTCAAATACTTACATTCAAAACATGTTCTAAATAAGAAGCGCCATCTAGTCCTGAATAGATTTATAATAATAAAATAATACCTACCAAGCAGAACTTAAATAGTACTGCTATTGAAAACTACAATTTTTTTTAAACAACATACAATTTGAGCCGAGCGAGGTCTATTGGCTCACTGAGCCACTAATATTATGTTTTAAACATTAATATTATTTTGTGAAACATGCTGTGTATCTTTGAATTTTTTTACATGCCTGCATTTTCTTAGTTGGTTTAAAAAATACTACTGTCCAGCCCCCCTAGCATGACCAGCATATCACAATTTATATCGCGTGATATAGCGTTTTATCACGTTTAACTGTCAAAAAGGCAAAGGTAACATACGTTTAACAGTTGAGTGTCGATAAAATTCTATATCACGCGATATGAATCGGTCATGCTAGGCAGGCTGGTTTTAACATTGAAAATGTTAATGAAAGTGAAAGTGAAATAAGCTTTATTCAAATAAACTTAATTATTAAGTACTTTTGAATCGTCCATATTTTCCTACCACCCGTTCCAGACTTTTTTAGCTGACAAGAAGAACGGGCGCAAGAAACTTATCAGCTGTAACAGCCATAAGTAACGATATTTACAAACTTGAATATATCGTTACCAGTTACCAACCCCATTGGGGTTGGTAAACTTTTCCAAAACTATTGTGAATTATATATATTCTGGTAGCTTTTGGCTTTGGAGTCAGGAATAACAAATTGCGGAATTATATAATGCTTCATTTTAATTTAAATAAAAATTTAAATTTTTCATTTACAGCATAGTACAATAAATCACTATTACGGCTTTATGCGTAGGTTATGCCTTTGCTCCAAAGACTTTCTATGTTGTTGCTCAAAACAAAAAAAACAAAGGTATGATTACTCTTTGTCACTGTCTGTCAAATCTGTCAATCAGATTTTTAAATCAGTAAATGCAAAGGAACTTCGTTCCTACTACTAACCTTTACCCATGAGCGTTTTTTAACATGGTTTTTAAATTCAAAAGGAAGATCTATCACTTGTTGTGGAACTTTATTAATAAAGGCTATGCCTTTCCCCATAAATGAACCTCTCGTTTTTGCAAGCCTAAATCTTGGAACGGCAAGTTTATCTTTATTTCTTGTATTAAACTGGTGAATGTTGCTGTTCTTATCAAATGAATCATAGTGTTTCCTTACATAAACTAAATTTTCATAAATATATTGGCCTGCCAAAGTTAAAATATTTATTTCTTTGAACAATTCTCTCAAGGTATCTCTCCGCCGTAGATTGTATATGGCGCGAACAGCTCTTTTTTGGAGTACAAAAATATTTTTAAAACTGGAAGCTGATACCCACAATAGCAGTCCATAAGACATTATACTATGAAAATAACTTAACCTTGCCGTTTCAATATCAGTTAAAAGCCTTATTTTCTTAACAGCGAATGCCGCTGAACTAAGTCTACTTGACAAGGCTTCAATATGTGGATCCCATTGCAATCGAGAATCTAGTGTAATACCTAGAAATTTTGTACTCTCAGTAAAGTCTACTTCATCGTCATTCAATTTAATATTTAATTTTGTCTGCTCAACATTACGTAATGAAAATTTTACACATTTAGTTTTTTTAGGGTTAAGTGCTAAATTATTACTATTAAACCAGTGTGAATGTGAAGTGTGTTATTATTAGAATTTTACTGACATTTTTAGCAACTTTAAATATTAATTATTGTATCAAATGAACACGAAAATGCATGGATTTTATTTTATTTTATTTAGTAGTATTCATTAATTTAATGTGATAATGATGATTTTTAATAATGTATTTTGCCTTTTTGCATGCTGATATATTCAGCGAAACATGTTGAACTTTTTATTTTATAACATCGACGTTGTACCATACCGTGTTTCTTGCAAAATAAAATTTATGATTATGATTATTATTATGAAACTTTAGAGAGGGCACTATTTACTTCGTCCGAACAGTTATTACGTCTGTTTACTTTGAAAACTAAAGAAGTATCATCCGCAAATAGTACAGTCTCACATAAATTACTCGCGTAGTTGGGAAGGTCATTTATATAAATTAGAAACAGCAATGGGCCCAATATTGATCCCTGTGGCACACCCATATTGATGGGGGCTCCAGTAGATTCAGTTCTATTAATTACCACTTTCTGAGTTCTATTGTACAAATACGATTTCATAAGACTAACCGACTTATCAGAGACACCATAATGTTCTAGCTTCTTTAATAATGTTTGGTGATCAACGCAATCGAATGCCTTAGGAAGGTCACAGAAAATGCCAATTACATCCTGCTTTTCTTCCCAAGCGTCAAGAATATGTTTGAGAAGTGCAATTCCAGCATCAGTAGTACTTTTACCCTTGGAAAATCCAAACTGGTTTTTATGAAGTATATTATTGTATGTAAAGTAATCTAATAATTGAGAATATATATTTTTTCAAATATTTTACTAAGTGCTGGTAGTATAGATATTGGCCTAAAGTTAGCTGGGTCACTTTTATCCCCAGATTTAAAAAGAGGAATCAATTTACTATTTTGTGTTATGAATCATGACTAATCATATTAATGTTTATGAATCATGACTTTAAATAATTAAATAAATAAAAAATAGGATAACATTACATAAATTGCACCGATTCAAAAGTAAGTAGCTAAGCGGTAGTGTTATGGAAACCAGAGACAACGGTGGTATCACAAACACCCAGACTTGAGACAATAGAGAAAGTTTGTTTTCTGTATCAACTTAGACGCGGATCGAACCCGGGACCTCAGATGGCACCATGAAAACCAGTGTGCAAACCACTCGATTGCGAAGGCCATCAATTAAATGTATTGGCACGTGTAAGCTTCTTAAATGGATGATAATTACCACATTGTGTACTAACGTAACTACTAATGACATTGTAACAATAAAATTATCATCATTAAATTGTGACAGCTTGAATTAAAAAAAAAACTGAAAAAATCTTCATAGCTAAACAGTAATAATTTCTCTCTTTATCTAACTATTAATTTAAACGTTTCAATTTCCGGCCGGGCAGAAATTGAAATGATGAATTTTAATTTCTGTGACGGCCCAGACCCAGACGGGAACCACATTCGTATTTACGAATATGCTTACCGTCCTGGACCCTTAACAATACCCTTAACAATAACAACTCATCCACTCACCCTTTACGCCATTAGCACAGAATATATAATAGTACTAACGTACCATTAGCTCAATTAAGTAAAATAAAATAAAAAAACTTACTGAAATCCTTTTTCGTAAAATGATCCTGTTGCTTAAGCCAAAGTTCCAGAATATCTATGGCCATGTCCATTGCTCCGGGCTTGTCCAAATCATATTCTTTTCTAACAGCTTTTAAAATGTCAGGTGGAAACGTAAGTATTGGATCTTTATGTAAACTATCCATATTTTACTAGTAAGTTAAATAATATTTTTAAACTAAGTACTTGAGTTTTTTTTTCAAGAGAGTAAACAGCTGCCTCGTTGATTGTCTCAACACAGACTAAATAAATCATCAGCAATGCAATGGTTTGATGGTCGTGACAATGACGAGTTTTCAAGGCAATTTTCTTTGATTCTTGTTGGACATTCTAGGGTTCCACAGTCAGTTTGTTTCAATTCGTCTAGTGTTTGCTTTACTATTTGAAAAAAGGTCTGCCCGCCTGCCTGACTTCGTCTGCATGGAGAGTTATTTTCTATCCCTCGGGAAAGGTATCCTATATCCTTCCCTGTACCCCTGATAATGTGTATATAATATTTCACAACAAACAAGCAAACTGTACTGTGCATTTTATAATAATATAACTATCGACAAAAGCTTCAAAATATAGGTAGGGTAGGTATATTTAGCGACGATATTATCTAAGTTACAATAGCCTTATTTCAATGACTCATAATCTTTTACAAAATACTGCTTTTCCCAACGCAGGGGCGTTAATTGTTGAGGAGTTCTCCTGGTACTTCACCATCAGCTGCAATTCACCATATGAATTATGACGAGCATAAATAGCCTAGCAACTATATATTAAAGTACCTAATCGTATCACACTAGAAAAATACTTAGTATTGAATAGTTCCGATGATCATTTATGGTCTTCATCATCAGTTCCATCATCAAAATGGTACCTTTTTCCCGAAAGCAAATGTACGAGTTACTTAAGAAAATACCAAAATCGCTATAGGTGTCCCTATAATATTTGATGAGTTCCCTTGATTTCTCCAGGATCACATCATCAGATATACGACCATTCGACATTACGACCAGACCAATTTGAAACTAAGTACATATGCTTTCAAACAAAAAAAGAATTTCTAAAATCCTTACTAATTTTATATACTTATGCGAAAGTCCGTTTGTTTTTTTGTTTGTTTGTTTGTTACGTCTTCACGTCTTAACTACTGAACCGATCATCATGAAATTTTGCGTAAACGTTCTCAGGGGTACAGAGTAGGACATAGGGGTACCTTTCATCCAGAAAAGAGTACTGTTCTCGAGGGATAGCAAAAAAAAACTAATTAATTTGCTTTATAGTTATATTAAGAAAACAATATTTTAAGTCAAGTGTTGTATGTATTTATGGCAAAAACCAAGTTTTTCTTTTTTTTATTGAATGGATCTAGTGGCTCAAATCGTGTATTGTCAATAACACCACTGAACGACACCACAGTGGTGTCGTTTACAAGTTTTTTGGTAACCACACCATGCGGACTAGTGATGTGTATTTAACATGTTATGTCGTGATTTTCCGAATAATAAATAATTGATATCGATAAATGCAAGTTTAGTATTAGAACTTCATTATGTTTTTTTTTTCATTTATTGGGGTTAACAAACGGTTTCACAATGTGTAATACATCAAAAAGTACCTATACTTAATTTAATTAAACTAAATAATTGTGAGACCAACACCGTTAACCACAAATAAGTTTTAACAAGTTGAGAGATACATGTTAGTATGATTTAAATAGCTGTAATGAATTATTCGTTGATCATGTTTCGTTTTAACTATTTTTACTATCGATATCTACTATGAAGCTTAGTCATAATAGACTTTTTAAACAAGCCAATTTTAGGTGTAAGTATATCAATATCGTTAACGTATTTGTTATCAGTGTCAGTCAGCCGATATAAGAGCGAACGATTACCAGCATTAGTTCAGGATCTCGATATAGCAAATAGCTTTTTAGTTCGAATTCGAATGTTTGTGTGTTTATCAAAAAATATTGTAAGTGACACCTCAGTGGTGACGTCCAATGTTGTCGTTGACTAATATACCTACCTAAATTAAATGTAAATTAGATATGTTCACTTCAAAAATAATACTGTGAATAGATACCAACTTTTGACTAGATTAACAATATTAATGCGCCTTAAACAATCTAACAGCATTTCTGTTTAAGGTGATTTCTGAAGGCGCTATATCATTTTAGGTTTTTCGTGTCGGTCCCACTATTTCCAATGAGAATCACCACTAAATGGTAATAGTGGAACTAACAACGTATCATGGACGTTTTCAAATTTAATTAATTTAATTATTATAGATGGTATGATAACCGCAGAAAGCAAATTTCAATTTGACATTGAACCAGGGCCTAATCGCGCTAATTTTCAACGACAAAACCAAGGCTAAATCGTTATCGTTTTAGTTTCGTTTGTTCATCAGCCATTTTTGATGTCCCCACTGCTGGGGCACAGGCCTTCCTTGTGGGTGGTAAGGAGGATGGGCCATAACCCACCACGCGGGCCCAATGCGGATTGGTGGGTGTTAACGACTGCAAATGCAGCCGGGACCAACGGCTTAACGTGCCTTCCGAAGCACGGAGGAGCTCGAGATAATAAATTTTTGGTCACCCATCCCATGACCGACCCTTGCGAACGTTGCTTAACTTCCGCAATCGCTGGGCCAGGCGCTAAACCACTGCGCCACCGAGCTCCTCAGTTTCGTTTACCTACAGAAAAATACTCGCTTTAGTTTTGTTAAGATTGTTGAATACTTTGCCTAAGGAGTCTAGGATTCCTCGATTGGGCTCCGCGATTGTGCTTCTGATATTTACGAAGATTGTAGCGGACCCGGCGGCGGCAGCAGTTATTCTGGGACACGATCATAATTATGGAAATGTAATTCCAACTATTTCCATTGGTCAATTCTTAAATCAATGGTTATAGTGGGAGGGTTTTGCAGAAAAAGTGAAGTCTCAATATTACCATTGCAACGGGTATATGAGGAACTCGGTGGCGCGAGGAACTCGGTGGCGCAGTGGTTTAGCGCCTGGCCCAGCGATTGCGGAAGTTAAGCAATGTTCGCAAGGGTCGGTCATGGGATGGGTGACCAAAAATGAATTATCTCGAGCTCCTCCGTGCTTCGGAAGGCACGTTAAGCCGTTGGTCCCGGCTGTATTTGCAGTCGTTAACACCCATCAATCCGAATTGGGCCCGCGTGGTGGGTTATGGCCCGTCCTCCTTACCACCCATAAGGAAGGCCTGTGCCCCAGCAGTGGGGACATAAAAAATGGCTGATGGACAACGGGTATATGGGTAATAAGAATAATGGGACTGACCCGACAGCTGTTGCCGCTGCGCCAAGCGGTCATTTAGTGAAAAATATTGATTGGTTTCTTATTGGGTGCTATAATTTCTTTAGTTGCGCAGTACTGCAGGCCTATTATTACATAAAAATAATCGCGATAAAGCGGACAATGTTCGTCCTACCCCGTGACACTATTAACTCTAACTATTTTAAGCCCTAGGGCCTGTCCACATGACCACGTCACGACGTCGTCAACGTGGAACGGTGCGGTGTTGCGACGCGGTGCGTTGACGTGACGTGCAAATTTACGTAACCGTATCGTAAAAATCACAGTTACAAGTTGTTGTGCCTTATACATCTTTAGCATAGGTACCTGTTTTTGTGATTTAATTTTGCTGGTTTTCCATGAAATAAATAAATAAAAAAATAAATGTTGCTACCATGATAAATGGAACCGTAGATGTATCCATGTTATTGCTCGTCTCGTAACTTTATATCGATTTGCGGTTTTCCATTGATTTTGAGCTCGTACGCCGACCACTATAGCTTCCAACGCGACGTCAGACGCGTCGTTCCGCGGCGACGTTGCCGCGCCGTGCATTAGATGCGACTACGTATCGCGCCGCGACAACGCACCGTTCCACGTTGACGACGACGTCGTGACGTGCTCATGTGGACATGCCCTAGAGGTCAACCGCAGGGGCAGCCAACCGCGCGGTTCCCGCAATTTGTGGTGGTTACTCAACTGCAAGTGCGTACGAGAGCTTAGGGTGCCTTAGGTTAAATAATAAGTAAATTGAAAGATAAATGATTGCGTCCGATTATCACGATTCTTTTTATGTAATAGGCCTGCTGATTACAGCTCAGTTTGGCTCGAGAGATACGTAGTTGGTATTTGTTGATTGGTCTGTGGATAGCCTGTACGTGATGTCTGCACCGTCAATGGTGATTTGTTCTAAGTGGCTCTTCTTTTTACTCAAAAAACTATATTATAATTGCAGTTATGTAATGTAACTCTAACAATAAGGGTGCGGTTCCACCTGAGTTAAGCTAAGCTACGTTGTTTAAGATCTGCTTTCACAAAATCGCTTTGACTTTGCGTCAAACGCATGCAAAATAACCTTCAAACCGTGCGCAAGTTACAAAAAACCGGACAAGTGCAAGTCGAACTCGCTCACCGAGGGTTCCGTACAAATTTGTAGGATGTTTAAGTACCTACTTTAAATATTTGTTTTTTATGATTTAATTACTTACTATAGTTTTCAGATTTTCCCCTGTTCTTTTTTTTAATATTTTTTAATAATATTTGAGGGCTTACAGCTATAACGTTACAGAGTAAATACTTAAATAAATTATAAGAAGCCAATTAAAAGCCTCCACAGATAACTTGTAATAGTATAAGACGATATTACTTGACAAATTTCATATTTCTAGGTCAACGGAAAGTATAGCTACCCTATAAATTTTGATTCTCTTGGGAGTGTCGAAATAGGTAGAGGTAAGTACTTATATAAAAACATTTTTTTTTATTTTTATAAATCATAGAAGCTAATCTTCTCCATATTTATATTATTACGAAGGAAAGAAAAAAACGAAAAAAAGTATCCAAATTCCAAAAAAAGTGATTGAAAATATTATTAAATTTGGCATTTGTAGAAGTAGGCATTTGTAGAATATTGTTACGTTCCAAGGGTGCTTGCTTAAATGAAACTATACCCTTGGTGTAAACAACAAATTTATTTTGGGCGTGGTTCGAAGAGCCCGGTACAATAGATAAAAAAAGTTACAATTCTTTGCTTTCCCGGCCAGGGTTGGTACTGTCCTGTTAGTTCCGCCGAAGAGAGGTCCGGGCCCAGAGAAGATGGGGTTCGTGTGGGGTGATGTTCACGCTGCGGTGTTAAGGTCGACAGGAAATGTGGAAGTCGTCGCCTGTACGTCACACGGTGGACGGTGATGGACGTCACACGATGAACGGTGATGGACGTCACACGATGGACCCTGTAATTTGGTCGCATTAGGAACAAAACTCCGTTGTCTCCTCTGATTGTGGCCATGGCAGGAACTGGAGTAGAAAAGTACCCGGGCCGTATGAGTGTTGTGTTTTATTTTGCCACAATCAGATCGGAGTTACAATCGGAGGATAAAGAATATATAAATTACGTTAATACACAGCTTAATAAGCTGAAACAACAATAAAAATAACTAATGCAAAGTGCAAAAGCATTAAAACAAAAATCTAAATTCAATTCGACGGTTACGTTATTTTTTAAAAATTCAAATTTTCTACTTTTAAATCTGACGCTAATTGAAGGAATACTTGTTCAACACTTACCAATACGTGGGTTTATGCACTGAGTGTAATAATAATTCACAGTGGAATAAATATTTAAAATTTTCTAAAAAAAGGAAAACACTACGCGATGTCCGCAAGGTAAACACAGGACGAGCGCGGGTCTGCTCAAAGATCAATTTTGGAGTGACGAAGCGAACGCAAGCCGGCCGGCAGCCACCGCGGTGCGGGTGTAGGGGGCGAGAGGAACTCAACAAACGGGTCGTTGTCCTTGGGCGCGCGGGCGCAGCGCGTTCATCGATCGATGTTAAATGCATTTTGTGTTTATAAACAATAGTATTCAAAAACATAGTTTATTATGTAAATAATGTTAAAAGGTATGTTAGTTAGGTAATATTAGTTTAATTTAATATAAAGTAGTAAATTGTAATAGAAAACAATATGTAACAACGTTACAATACCCCCGCGCGCAGTGAAGGATTTTATTGGTTATAAAGAAATAAAATCCGTTTTGGAAAACGTAAATGTATTTGCTTAACCTTAACATAAATCATCTTTCATACTTCTATCATACTTCTACCATCATTCTTCTAACTATTAAAAACAAAGTAGGTACCGTAATAAGGATAATACCGACTCCTACAAGCAATCTTGAAGACATCTAGTTTTATGAACTAGAAACTTTGCAAATACTTATATCCATTAAGTTAGTTAAGGGCGCAACGCGAGATGTAAAGTTACTGTTGTACATAATAAAACAAACTAAAAATAATAAAGAGTTAAAAAACAAACTACTTATTGACGCCAACCAACTTCAAGTCTTTAATGTGCCAGGTGCCTAGGTCTTTTCCAGTCATATCCTGCAATACATATACCAGCGGTGACTTTTTAATTACTATTTTAGCTTTAAGAAACTTCGGAGCCAATTTCTTTGAAAAACAGTTATCTTTGTCGCTTAAAAAGTAAGCACGCTTCATGACTATGTCACCAACGTTGAACTCGGCAAATTTCCTTCTCAAATTATAACGAGATGTATTCTTCACATGAGCTTGCCACAACCGTTTTTGCACTTCATCGAAAACACTAGATAGACGACCTAGGTTTTCGGCATAAGCATCACGTGGTAAGAATGATAAATCGTTGCCGAGGTCATTGTTAATGTAATGTGAGCCACAAACGACTAGCTCCCTACCAAAAACTAAAAATGAGGGTGTATACCCTGTAACTTCGTTTACGGAGTTATTTATTGCGAATTGGACTTCGGGAATAAGCAAGTCCCATGACCTATGATCATCGTCTACATACATAGATATACAAGTAATTATTGTTCTATTATATCTTTCCACTAAATTAACTTGTGGGGTATACTTAGGGGTATAATGCACGTTAGGTATATTATATTTTTTAAAAAGACTATCCGTGAGCTTGCTTGTGAATTGGGTGCCGTTATCCATTAAAATGGTTTGTGGAACACCATGTACGAGAAACACAGATTTCTCAAGGATTTTCGTAATTACATCTGAAGTCGCTTTTTTAATAGGAAAGATCAAGCAATATTTCGAAAAACAGCAAGTAACGACGAATATATAGCTATTACGAAGTTTTGTAGTGGGGAGAGGCCCCATGAGGTCCATTGAAATTGTTTCAAATGGCCTTGAACAATTTTTAGGACGACCCATTTCTCCTAATAATTGATGATTCTGTGATTTATATGAAAGACACTTGTCACAAGAATCTATATATTTAACTACATCATTATACATGCCAGGCCAATAATAACGCAAGGCAAGACGTTTGTATGTTTTAAATATGCCCAAATGAGCAGCGGTAGGCTCACTATGGTTTTCTTTAATAATATTCTCACGGAATTCAGAACAAACTACTTCCTTCCATGATACCATCGATAGTTTGGGTAAGCATAGCACCAATACCGTAACTACTAGCGTCGGTGTGTACTTCGAATGGCTTACTATAATCTGGACATGACAAAACCGGGGCAGAGACTAAACACTCCTTCAGCTTTACAAACGCGGAGGCTGCTTCAGGTGTCCACTTGAAAGGAGCGGCACCTTTCCTAGTTGAGGTCAATTTATTTAAGGGCCCAGCCACAGTACTAAAGTTTGGGACAAAACGCCTGTACCAAGTTGCGGTACCTAAAAATCTTTTTAATTCTTTCCGAGAAGTAGGTGTCGGGTAATTAAGAATAGCATCAACTTTAGCCGGATCAGTACGCAAACCGTATTTGTCGACTACATAGCCTAAATACTTAAGTTGTGGCTTGAAAAATTCACATTTCTCGAGATTGATTGTAAGATTTGCTTGTTTTAACTTATCTAATACACGTAAAAGTAAGGTCACGTGACTGTTGAAGTCCTTCGAAACGCAAATAATATCATCGAGATATGCGAAAACGTTAAGGTCAAATTCGGCAAACAACATATCGACTAATCTCTGTTGTGTTGCTGGAGCGTTTGTAAGTCCAAAAGCGGTTCTTTTAAAACAAAATGTGCCTCTATTAGGGATATAAAAGGCTGTCTTTTCGCGATCCTCAGGCGCGATAGGAATCTGCCAAAAGGCTTTGGATAAATCTATGCTAGTTAAGTAGCGCGCATCTCTTAGATTATCCAAAATTTCGGAGATGTAAGGAAGATTATAAGCATCCCGTTTAGTGACAGAGTTGAGTTTGCGGCTATCAAGACAAAATCTAGGTTGTCCGTTCTTTTTAGTCACGATTAAGACTGGAGAAGACCAGGCACTTTCACAAGGCTCGATCACGTCTAAAGATAACATTTCGTCAACCTGCTCAACTAAAATTCGCTGTTTCTCAGGTGACAACCTATAATAACGTTGACGAACAGGTTGAGCGTCACCAGTTTCAATCCGGTGAGTTATAAGATGTGTAACTCCAAGACCTTTGCGTTCAGCAGATATATTCTCGAATTGTTTAATGACGTTATCAGCTAATTGTTTTTGAGAATCGTCTAAGTTTGAATAACTTTGAATGAAAGTTGGCTGTGAGTCAACAAGTGAAGCTGTACTATCAATATTGCTACACATTTCAATACTATTAATGTACTTAGGGCACAGTTGAAACTTTTGCCAGAAGTCTATACCTAAAATGAGACTTTGGGTAATATTAGGTACCACAAAAGCCTTCAAAATGTGAAATTGGTTTTCAAAATTTACCGGCAAGTTAATATAACCAATACTATTAATTTTCTGACCTCCAGCAGCTGTAACAGTAATACAATCTTCTTTGATAAGAGGCAAACCATGCTTTTCCAAAACTAAATGAGCTCCGTTACCAAGTATGGTGACTGCGGAGCCAGAGTCTAAAAGTCCCTTTATACTTAAACCATTGATTTGTAAAGTTACGTAAGGCCTATTATCCATTTCGGTATTTTTGTTGAGAATTGTATGAATATTGTACGAATTAAAAAATAATTTAACTGTATCAAGCCATTTCTGCCAGTCATCTTTATCAAAATTTTTATTCATACAACTCTCACGCACTAGTTTTTTGAACTGTCCCTCTTATCTTTTTGACAAATAGGACAATCAGGAGTCTTAAAACCTTTATGACCACAGACAAAACAAACGATTTCATCCTTGTTAGCTGTACATTGTCTGAGGTTGTGAGTATCATTACGACAACGAGGGCAGTAACGCTTCTTTTGATTGGAAGAATCTATAGCATGTATATAGTTATTAGGAGTAGAATTAGGTTTATTATTACTAAAAGTACCACTTTTGTTATTGTTATATGCAGATTTCTTATTAAAATAGTTATTGTTCTGAAAATGAGAAAATCTATGTGTATTAAATTTACTGGTATCATCAAAATTTTGTTTTGATTGTGAAGCCCCAGAATAAGCAAACTCAGGTGCTAGAGTATTCTGTGTAAGTTTTGGAGGTTCTTTAAATTGAGAAAGACGCGCCTGTACACATTCGTAGTTACGACAAGCGGCCTTAAGCTCATCAATTGTCTTAATTTCCGAAAGGTTAAATAAGACATTTGCGTAACATGGACGAACATTATGAAGAATAATTTCTAATTGATCGGCTTCAGACAACTTTCTTGACAATCGTGAAAAAAGTCCAGACATAATTGACAAGTAAATCACTATATTTTCTGATTCTAGAAAGAGATCTAATTTCAGAAAGTAGTCTGTAGTCATAATCAGACTGATCGAAATCACGTTTCAATAAAACCACAAGTTCGTTCCAACTAGAAACGGTATCCCTAATACTTCTGAACCAATGAATAGCATCCTCAGTGAATATTTCAGTAGCATTACTTAAAATTTTATTGTGTAGAATACCTTTCGCTTTACAAAATTCATTAACACGTTCAATAAAAGCGCGCACACACGACTTACCATCAAATTTTAATTTAGAAAAATTATTGGCACTATTGCCTTCACAAGTGACATTAATGTTGAGTGGCAAGGCTGAACTAGCAGATAAAGCAGTCGAAGGTTCGCTACCGGAAACAGCAAGTGCATCAAAAAGTGTGTCCTTAAGCAAGTCTAACTTAGTAACTGCATTCCTGTATAAGTCATAGCAATCACTAAGCTCCTTTTTTAAAGCGTCGGTGCAAACGATACGGTTAAGCCGATGATAAAGATGATTTAATAAATTCTGTGTACGAAGCCAAGTATTTTTATCAATTTGAGCGACTAAGTTAGAGTTAGCCCTCTCAAGGACGTCGATAACACCTTTAAGATCCTCCGCAGGATCAAAAGGACTCGAAAGAATATCCTCCGAAGGATATAATGGCCCGCACTTAGCAATTTGTTTGCGCAACTCCTGAACAGTAGAAGCAGGTGTTTCGCCCCTAATGGTCACTTCGTACTCCAATTCAGTCTTTTGAAGAGACATAAACTTCACGGGGTAAGACATTTTGCAAAAGAAAAAAAATTGAACAGAAAAAAAATTGACAACCCTAAAAAAAATTGACAACCCTATCAAGGTGAATGTTGAACAAGTATGGCAAAAATAGTACAACTACTCCGTCTGTTACAAAAAATAAAACTACTTATAACGCTCTGGTTGTTATCAAAAACTAATGATTACTACTAAAGCACTATACTACAAAAGCGCTAAAAAAAAAGCACACACAAAAACAAAAATAAAACTGCAACTAAAAAATAAAAAGCACAAAACAAAAAGAAAAATGCAACTAATGTGTACGAACTGTTAAAGACATAAAAAAAATCAATTTTATATAAATGAGCTGCTGACTGTACTAAATAAGTAGCAAAATTATTGAAATAAACAATTACTTGAGCAGCTATGAAAAAAAAACAAACAAGAAATTAGAAAAAAATGTTCCAATTTTGTTGTTGACTGTACTTTTATAAAAATAATGAGAACGTTTGTACACCTTAGTTGCGGCAACCAAAAATAAAAAGCGTTTTACAACTAAAAAAAACAACAATCACAATCACACAGCTCACAAATATACCACCGGCACAGGAAAGCAAAAAAAAATGTGTACCTTAGAACCACGTCAAAGGCGCCAGTGTTACGTTCCAAGGGTGCTTGCTTAAATGAAACTATACCCTTGGTGTAAACAACAAATTTATTTTGGGCGTGGTTCGAAGAGCCCGGTACAATAGATAAAAAAAGTTACAATTCTTTGCTTTCCCGGCCAGGGTTGGTACTGTCCTGTTAGTTCCGCCGAAGAGAGGTCCGGGCCCAGAGAAGATGGGGTTCGTGTGGGGTGATGTTCACGCTGCGGTGTTAAGGTCGACAGGAAATGTGGAAGTCGTCGCCTGTACGTCACACGGTGGACGGTGATGGACGTCACACGATGAACGGTGATGGACGTCACACGATGGACCCTGTAATTTGGTCGCATTAGGAACAAAACTCCGTTGTCTCCTCTGATTGTGGCCATGGCAGGAACTGGAGTAGAAAAGTACCCGGGCCGTATGAGTGTTGTGTTTTATTTTGCCACAATCAGATCGGAGTTACAATCGGAGGATAAAGAATATATAAATTACGTTAATACACAGCTTAATAAGCTGAAACAACAATAAAAATAACTAATGCAAAGTGCAAAAGCATTAAAACAAAAATCTAAATTCAATTCGACGGTTACGTTATTTTTTAAAAATTCAAATTTTCTACTTTTAAATCTGACGCTAATTGAAGGAATACTTGTTCAACACTTACCAATACGTGGGTTTATGCACTGAGTGTAATAATAATTCACAGTGGAATAAATATTTAAAATTTTCTAAAAAAAGGAAAACACTACGCGATGTCCGCAAGGTAAACACAGGACGAGCGCGGGTCTGCTCAAAGATCAATTTTGGAGTGACGAAGCGAACGCAAGCCGGCCGGCAGCCACCGCGGTGCGGGTGTAGGGGGCGAGAGGAACTCAACAAACGGGTCGTTGTCCTTGGGCGCGCGGGCGCAGCGCGTTCATCGATCGATGTTAAATGCATTTTGTGTTTATAAACAATAGTATTCAAAAACATAGTTTATTATGTAAATAATGTTAAAAGGTATGTTAGTTAGGTAATATTAGTTTAATTTAATATAAAGTAGTAAATTGTAATAGAAAACAATATGTAACAACGTTACAATATTATGGCATTTGTCGATTAAACCTTGATTTCGTGTGTAGGTTAATACCTACAATCAAACAAGACTTCTTGGGGCTAATTGTCCAATTTCAAAATCTATCGCAATCGCTATCAGGATGTGATACATTGATGCTTCTTATTGGCACAAATAAAAACTTACCACAGAAATGCAGCAATGTGTCAAATCCATCCGTCAAATGAAAGCGATTGCGATAGATTTTAAAAATTAGACAATAAGTAGGCAGGTCAAATAAGCTTGTCATATTATAACTTAGGTACCTTCTCCAATACGTTTTGTTAAAAATAGGCTATAGCGAAAATTTGCTTTTTCGCCCACCCAGCCAGTAATCCAGTCAGCGAATGACTCAAAAGGGGGTACAGGGTGGCGTGTAACTAGGCGGGCAAACGATCATCGTGAAATGTGAAATGCATACACGTTGTTAGGGATACAGAGAAGAAAATGCGGTCCCTCTCACCCCGAAAAAGGACTGTTCCCGCGTTACAGAAAAACAACTGTCCACGCAGACGAAGTCACGGGCGGCCGCTAGTATTATTATAAAATGCGAAAGTAAGTACAGTTTGTTTGTTACGCCTTCGCGTCTTAACTATATACTCAACTGATCATCATATTGCATACCTACACATTGTCAGGGCTTCAGAAAAAGACATAATTAGGGCACAGAATACATAATAGTGATTAGGGTACCTTTCCCGAGGATAGAAAATCAATTGTTCACGCAAACCAAATCGACTTATTCGTCAACTCGCCATATCGAATCTGGCCCAGCGGCGAGTTGGCGAATTTCAATTTGTGAATGCGTCAACTCGCCATCTCAAAATAAATCAAGGTAATTTTATACCAAATTTCAGCAGTTTAGACGTGAAATCGTAACAAACAGACATACACACTTACACTGCTGAAATTTGTTATAACATTAGCTTGATTAGATTTTGAGATGGCGAGTTGACGCATTCACAAATTGAAATTCGTCAACTCGCCGCTGGGCCAGATTCGATATGGCGAGTTGACGAATAAGTCACCAAATCGCTGTAAGTCTCTTTTTCAAATTATAAAGAAAACCAAACACTAGATGAATTTAAAGAAACTGACTGTGGAACCCTAGAATGTCCAACAAAATCGCCTTGAAAACTCGTCTGCGACACGACCATCAAACCATTGAAATTTGCTGATGTTTAATTTAGTCTGTGTAGAGACAAATAACGAGGCAGCAGTTTACTCTCTTGAAAAAATCTCAAGACATTAGTTTTCAAAATATTTCCTAACTTACAAGCAAATTATGGATAGTTTACATAAAGATCCGATACTTACATTTTCCCCTGACATTTTAAAAGCTGTTAGAAAAGAATATGGTTTGGACAAACCTGGAGCAATGGACAGGGCCATAGATATTCTGGAACTTTGGCTTAAGAAACAGAATCATTTTACGAAAAAGGATTTCAGTAAGTTATTTTTTTATTTAACTTTTTAAGACATTGAGCTAATGGCGTTAGTGGGTTATAGCATTCGCCTTGCGATTGCGGCAGATCTTGATTCTCGTGAAATTTTGTGAGCAGGTTCAAAAATCATTTATAGTTTTTTTCTAGAGCTAGTTTTTCGAAATTTTTCGATAAAAAGACAATAAAATTCAAAATATTTTATTTTTTTCAAAATATTATGTTCAAATTAGAACCGCCATCTAGCCTCGAATATCCTACTTCCTACTTATAATTATAAATGTGAAAGTTTGTGGGTTCAAATGTTTGGATGTTTGTTCCTCAATCACGCAAAAACTACTGAACGGATTTGGTTGGAATTTTGCACACAGATAGTAGATAGCCTAGATTAAAACATAGGTTACCTTTTATCCCGATATTCCCACGGGAACGGGAACCACGCGGGTGAAACCGCGGGCGGCCGCAAGTATATAATAATAAAAGAATACATACCAAACAGCACTTAGTACCGCTTTTTAAAACCTCGTGGAGACATCTATTACGTATTTTTTTTACAATTTGAGCTACTTTTTAACGCTCAAACACAAGGTCTACACGCATGTATGTTTTAAACATTCTAATATTGGTAAACATTCTAATATTGGCAAACATTCTAATATTGGCAAACATTCTAATATTGGCAACTTTAACCTATAGAAAATTAGAACATCGAAGGAAATGTGTAGTATAACATTATTTTGTGAAACGGCTGTTTCTTTATTTTTTTTACTTTCTTACATTTTGTTTTTGAGACATCATAAACTTGGTTGGTTTAAAAATACTGTCCTGGTTTTTATAAATAAATAAGCGGATCGAACCCGGGACCTCAGATTGCACTATGAAAACCAGTGTGCAAACCACTCGACTACGGAGGTATTGGCCGTGTAAGCTTCCAAAATGGATAAAATTAGCATAATTAAATTTCTTGAATTATAAAAAACTGACATCTTTTCATAGCTATTGTAAACAGTAATTTCTCTATATTAGAAAAAATACTAGAAAAAAATCGACTCACTCGTAGCAGCTCAGACGGGAGTTTTTCTAGTATTTTTTCTAATATATTTATAATCTTAATATAAAAATAGCATGCCTAAATTCTAAAGTAATTTCTCACTTTATCTTACTATTAATTTAAGCTCTTTTTAGGGTTCCGTAGCCAAAATTGCAAAAAACGGAACCCTTATAGATTCGTCATGTCTGTCTGTCTGTCCGTCCGTATGTCACAGCCATTTTATTCCGAAAGTAATATTAGGATTACACAGTTGAAACTTAGTAGGTAGATGTATTCTGTTAATTGCTTAACGATTAACACAAAAATAGAAAAAAATAAAGATTGAGGGGGGGCTCCCCATACATGGAACTGAAACTGAAAAAAAAATCCTTCATACCAATACGTGCGTGTCTATAGATATGTCTTTAAAAAAGACATTGAGGTTCCTAAAACAATTTTTTCTCAAAGTCAACCGTTTGAAAGATAAACACTGCCAAAGTGGTAAAATATCTCAATCCTCTCAGTCAAGTCGAGGGTAAAATGGGTTTTATATACGAGTTATACACTCTGCTTTTCACTTCGATTGTGAGGAAATAGGAAATTAAACTTTTTTTCAACAATATTGAAAAAAGTGACAAATTATATAATTTTGGAATGTGCTCATCAAGGCCTTTCATTTGATACCCATATTCAAAAATTGAAAAAAAAAATTTTTTTTCTTAAATTTTTGTGACAAATTACATATTTTTGGGACGTGCTCATCAAGGGCTGTCATTTGATACCCATATTAAAAAAAAAAAATTTTTCTTAAATTTTAGTGACAAATTATATAATTTTGGAATGTGCTCATCAAGGCCTTTCATAATTATTTTGATACCCATATTCAAAAATTGAAAAAAAAATTTTTTTGGTTATTTTTAGTGACAAATAATATAATTTTGGAATGTGCTCATCAAGGCCTTTCATTTGTTACCCCTAATCAAAAAAAGAAAAAAAAAATATCAAGGTTTCAAAAATTGAAAAAAAAAGTATTGAACATGGATTATGTATAAAAATGAAGAAAATAACAAGTTTATTTAACGAAGTTTAATTGCCTGACGACCTTTGTCTTAAAGTCTGAACTTAGACGAAGATTTTACTTTATGCTCTAGAGCATGAAAAGCGATTTTATGCAGCCTATACCCAACATAATGACGAACTTTACGAGCATGAGAAGTGAAAATTATATTTTACGGAAAGAGAACAAAATAAGGAATCTGTCCATGTATAAATATTTTTTTTTAAACCCGCAAACATTCTTTTTTATGTTTAAAGTTGAATAGTTAAAGTTAATAAAACAGCAACCCAACGTTTTTCTACCTTGGCAACATCGATTTTTACTGTCATAATAGGGATGTTGACTAATTTTTTTATTATATGTTACATAAATTACCTCTCAAAAAAAGAAACATTGGTAAAAGAATTAATTCGCTAGCATGAAAACTGCCCGAGATATCACAGTGTGAAATGCACACAAATGGACTCGATCAAAAACGCTCCATACTAATGGCTTGCACGTTATGACGACACGCCGTGCTAGTTTGTATGCAACGCATAGGAAATTTGTTCAGCAGCTATATTAAATATTGTGTTTATCAAAATGGTTTCTTCGACAAATTTGCTATACATTTTACGGACTAATTAAAGGTATCATTTATTTTAATAAATTGTATACTTTTTAAATGGACTTGTCCACCCAACTTTGAAGGGTCATAAAACAAATAATATGCAATATATAAAACCAAGAGGTATACAAGCTACTCTAAAAGTTTAATATGTTTACGATTTTTATTAGTATTTCGTTATTTTATTCATTAGTCAACATCCCTATTATGTCACATTGATGCTGTCAGATGTCAAATAAAATGACAAATGACATTATCAACAGCCAATGTAGTCATTTTAATAGAAATAAAAAATTTCAGGATTAAATCAACAGTAAAAACTTGTAACAAGCATTAGAATTTATTGATATACTCGGGAGAGTAAAATTAATAGTAAGACACTTTCATTTTAAAGCAAAAACATTAAGAAATACACGATGAAGAGCACCATTATTCGAGTTTTTAAATATTTTTTTATTTATGTTTGCAGGGATTAATATTTTTTTTCTTTTTGGAAACCTTGTCCCACGAAAGAAATCTACGAGAAAAAAAATTATTATGGGTGTAGAATTTTTAAAAAAAAGTGAACCCAGGAAAGAACGACTCCTTTCACGAGATCCATTGAGATGAGAAATGGAGAACAAACGGACGTACGAAAGTATTGAAAGGCTTCGCTCGCGCTTTGCGCTCGCTCGGTCAATTAAAGATCTAAAACCTTGCAACTAAGATCATAAATAGGTTATTATATTTGCAAACGGAGTTTTAAGGCGAGGCCAGTTCACGATCTGATGAAAAGTCTTATTTTTTAACTTCCAATGTGAAGAACTGATGTAAAATTTTACTTCTCAAAAATTACTGTAGACTGAAAAAGAAACAAAGAAGCAAAGTAACCGAACAGAATATTGAAAAATGGCATGGTAACTCTGTAAAAAAATCCTGAATAACACCATAAAAACTTATAAAAATAAAATTCAAATCGTCAGAATTCGTAATTTTCAACGACAGTGATATGATTTTTTATGCAAAAAGGATAGCTTTTTTATCGATCTAACACAATAACCGAGTTCATTTTTAATAAATGATCCAGTATTTCAGAAATCAATAAAAATGTACTAAAATTCGTCAAATTTCTGGTGAAGCGTCAATTAATGCTATGCAATATTCAACCTTATTCTAAAGACATAGTGAAAGAGTAAATTTCGTAAACTGGCCTCGCCTTAAACATGTTTTGCTACAATAATTTATGGAGAACATTAAATGAACATTTTAGTTTTTCTGTTATGCAAATTCGACTGTGTTACGAGTACCTAGTTGAAGTAAAATGAACAAAAATCTAACTAAGTACCTACTTACCTACTTAAAAAACAATAATGTTTCGGTAGTTTACAAAATTTTAGGAAGACTTTAGTATAATTATTTTATATACCTAATAATACTTATTAGAAAAAATATCGACTCGCCATCAGATGCTTCTCAGGTGGAACTCGAACCCTCAACCTTTGGTAGTCCGGCCCAATGGGATCCAGTGGTTCCCAATTAGTTTTTTCTACGAAACCCTCCAGTAAGACCTTATAATCTCGAGTAATGATAAATAATAAATAAATTCACATGTATGAAATTATGTAAGTGGATGAGATTGGTGCGCGTACGGTAGGTACAACTTTAGTGTAGAAAAGGAAGGTAGTGGACCCCCACAGTAAATCCTCAGTAGACGAAACTTTACAGTATGACAATAGTACATTACAGCCGTGAACGGGAAGCTAGCGATTGCATTGTCGAGGATGGTTTGAAGCCCGAGCCGCAGGCGAGGGCTTTAATCATTCGAGGCAATGCAAGTAGCTTCCAGAACAAGGCTTGTATAGTGCTTTTCTCAAGAAATGCGAGGAAATAAAAAAACTTCTCAATTGAAACTTAATTAAATTAAATTCCCGCCAGTTTTTTTTTTGGGTGCATTCCAGCAGTTTAATCGCTCGAAGCGCCGAAAAGCAAAATGAGATTTATCATAGACAAATCCTCTGAGTAATCTTGAATTACGTGCAGCGCCATCTACCGCCGAGAAGCAAAAACCCATCTCATTTCGCTTCTCGGCGGTAGATGGCGCTGTACATAATTCAAGATTACTTAGAGGATTTGTCTCTGATAAATCTGGTACAATACAATGTAATATTTATTTATTCTTATAGTAATATACTCTGTGCGCACCATTTTTTTATTGTATCGTTATTATACTACCTATTAAATAATTTTACGTTTATAATATTAACTGTCTTGTCGTTTGCTTGCGTGCCAGAAAAAAGGAACTAAAGTTATGGCTGTATGGTGCAAATGTGCCTTTGCTTTTTTTGTTTTTGTGAACAGCTAAAACAAAAAAAAAAGTTGCCGCAGACCACCCAGATCATCTTCGCACTGTACCTACTTCCCGCACCCGGTGCTGGTGCGGGAAGTAAGTATTGAAATTCATTCCTGGCCTGAATTTTAAATTTAGAATGTGATGAACCAGACCCCCTCGGAAATGTGGAACGCCCCGCATTCCTTTTTCAAATGGAATGATAAGATTTCAGAGCATAAGTGAGAAAAGTACCATAAACATTTTTCAAATTATCCAAATCGATTCCAAATAGAAGGCCAACAGAAGAATACAGCTGGGCTGGGCAGCATATGGGAAACTTCGTTGAGTCTTTGAGTCGCCTATTCCACAGAGTCTAAAGACGAAAGTCTTCAACCAGTGCGTCCTGCCTGTCATGACATACGGAGCCGAAACGTGGACACTCACTGTAGGGCTGGCTCACAAATTTAAAGTCGCACAGCGAGCTATGGAAAGGGCTATGCTCGGAGTTTCTCTGAGAGATCGGGTCCGGAACGAGGTGATCCGACAGAGAACTAAAGTCATTGACATAGCCCACCGGATTAGCAAGCTGAAATAGCAGTGGGCCGGCCACATTAGCCGTAGAACCGATGGCCGCTGGGGCAGACGAGTTCTTGAGTGGAGACCGCGTATCGGCAAACGTAGTGTGGGACGCCTTCAGACAAGGTGGAGCGATGATCTTCGCAAGGTGGCTGGCAAAAACTGGATGAGTATAGCCGCGGATCGTGCTCAGTGGCGTGCTCTCGGAGAGGCCTATGTTCAGCAGTGGACGATGATAGGCTGATGATGATGATGATGATTCCAAATATTTCGTCTATTTTAAACAAATTATAAACCAAAACAAAAAAGTATTTATGGACTTATAATATCATGACTCATGACATGACCTACCAAATATCTAAAAAATTACATGTTTGCAAATTACAGGTCGAAGTTACTTGGAAAGAAGCATAATAAGAGCGAAGGGTTCCGTGGAAAGAACCAAAGAACGTTTGGACAAAATGTGTACAGCAAGATCGTTGCTTCCTCAATATTATACTATTAGAAATGTGAAGGAATTTGTAGATTTCGCCGACCATGCGTAAGTAACTTAAGTACCTATTTTTATTTTAGTTATGATGAAAAGATAGTAGCGACAAAATACAGGGAGTTTGGTAATATCCATAAAATTCCAAATATGTTAGATAGGATACCATGCACAACAACTAGTGTATTTGACTTGAAACGACAAAATTGCGAACGATTGCGACAGTTTGTCACTGTGGTTTTAAGCTAGGGTTTCCTAAGATGACGGTGCTGTCATATCACGGCCGTAATTTAGCGGCGTTGAACGTTGTCTATCTAAACAATACGGCGCGCCATATTGTTTACATAGACATCGTTCTAGGGCTAAATTACGGCCGTAATATGACAACACCGTCATCCTAGGTAACCCTAGCTTTAGCGGTGGAAGGCTCCGAAAATGGCCACCTGGCTCGCGACCATCACCCCGCCGAAGTCCGGCGCCAAGCAGCTCTGCTGTGTTCCGTCGATGTGCGGTAGTGCCATTGGGGGGAAATTTAGTCAGTTGCACTGCCTAGAACCGGTCTCTGTCTTTAGGTGATGCTGTATCAGGTAACTCGTTCTGGACGGTAGCGGGATCCGAAACACGGTAGCAGAGGGCCTGACTTGCGCACTAGCCACGTGTCAAAGGCTGCCCTGCCAACTCAATGGGAGGACCCGCTAGAGGGTTATCGGGGGGGGGGTCCCACTTTGCCTCCCATGCAGAAGCCCGATGGGACGCTGGCTCACTCCGCAATTCAGAAGACGAATTTATTTGCAACTCTGTTTGAGAGCAATTCACGTCTGGATGTGGATACTAGCTCTACGCAACCACCAACCTTACCTCCCTGTAATTCTTCGATGCAGGAGATTACAATAAAATTTGGCGCTGGTATCACAAAATAAATTATTTTGTCATTTTTTAAGCTAACAGCACGCACTAATAAGCACTACCTACTAGACCGATACCAATACGTTATTTTGAGGGTATAACCTTAAAAAATTCTAAAGTTTATGAAATCTTGTCTGTCGATGGACTTACATATAAAACGTTTATTTTTGCGTTTGGTGTCACATCTAGCTGATGCATCTTTAGAAATTCGATTATTTGTCGTCGATATAAATAATTGAACACAAAACTGACAAAATTGATTTAAAGTTAAAAAAAACTCAATGGTATTGTATTTAAGATAGCCTGAGTAGTGTACAAACCTAATTTGTGTCATTTTCGTCCAGTGCAAACTGACTTGAGGCCAGTACATTGGAAACATAAACAAAAAAAAATTCAATTTGAAAAACTAGTACCATATACCTCAGATCACTGAAATATCCCCATTAAATAAATTTGTGCCAAATTAAAGCATGGACTTTTAATATTTTCATTTTTTTTGGTTGTTCAAGCCATAAATGCTTATAAAAAATAAAAAAGCTGAAAATGCCATTGATGAATTCGGCACAAAACATTTTGTACAATAGATACCATTGATCTAAAACATTTAACACTTATTTAATCAATTGTAATATTCTTTTGGAGGTACTGAGGCAACGTTTTAGGTAATAGTTAAATAACAGTGTTCCCGTGGACAAAGATGACACAAAAAGCTCATGTACATCGGTTATGACTTCGTAATCATCATGAAAGTATTCAACTTTAATTTTCTTTTCGATTGATAGTGTTAAAAAAGACAAAACCCAAAATGACACAAATTCATGTATTAATCTTAGTTAATGGTGCAGAAACTATATACGAAAAAAAAAACAAACTTTAATATTTTTGAAACCTAAAACTCTAGCGGTATTCGTCTATATCGTTTGCTGCACTGTCGGAGTCGTCATTTTTTCGAGTTGTCGCAGTGGCGTTAAATCGAAGTCGCAGTCGCAGTGGAGTTCAGTCGCTATGACGATATCGCAGTCGTCTTCTGTCGCTATCAAGTTAGTTTAGTCGCAGTGACAAACTGTCTCGATAGTGTTAATCGCAGTTTTGTCTTTCGAAGTCATACAATTAGGTATAACAACACCTGGGGCCTTACAAAGCTTATATTGAACTGCCTTTCTTTTTCGTACCATGACCTCAACGGTTAGTATGAAAGCAGACCTTAAGAAGTCCAGTTTAAGGCCTGCTTTTGAACTGAACGGTTTCTTATTTGCTGATGGTAAGCCCCCAGAAAACAGAATATAATGGAATGGAAACATAATTTTTTCAAGCTATATAAAAAATAACGTTTTAAGTGTTTGCTTTGTTGGTTGTCCTTAAATAAATTAAAAAAACAGCCAATTCGATTGTTTCAGACATTCCCCATTATAGGTAATAAAAATAAAAATAATTTAATTTCAATGTGACTCATCCCATCATGCTACTTTGATATTTTTAGCTGGTCATAGTTCTAACCTATCAAACCATTAACGTACCTATAGTTTAAACGTACTTTGTGCAGCAGTATAACGGGTGTAACAAGACACTCAACGAAGCCGAAGTCCACGCATTCTGGCCATCATCAGGATCATTTTTGTCTTTTAGACTATACCTGGGAAACCAATAGCTACGAAGTTATTGAAGGTCAAAGTAATTTTTTTTTTTCTAATTTTTTATGAAATATTATTTTATTCGTTATTTCCTAATTTTTGTCTACAGAAACATTATCAAAATTTTATGTATTTTGTAACAAACAATGGCTTCAAAACGTCATCACTCAATGTATTTCACGCACGGCGGAGGAGGAGCACGGTGGCGCAGTGGTTTACCGCCTGGCCCAGCGATTGCGGAAGTTAAGCAATGTTCGCAAGGGTCGGTCATGGGATGGGTGACCAAAAATGTATTATCTCGAGCTCCTCCGTGCTTCGGAAGGCACGTTAAGCCGTTGGTCCCGGCTGTATTTGCAGTCGTTAACACCCACCAATCCACATTGGGCCCGCGTGGTGGGTTATGGCCCGTCCTCCTTACCACCCATAAGGAAGGCCTGGCCCCAGCAGTGGGGACATCAAAAATGGCTGATGGACAATGTATTTCATGAGCACGCACATAAACGTTGCCTTTCAACTCGGCTGCACGCAGCAGCTGTGTTATATTGCGTGGTAATTTATGTAATGCTTTTTTAACACCAAAAATTAAAATTGTTTCCCAGCAATAATTTTGAACAGAAATGGTCCTGATGATGGGCAGAATACGTAGACCTCGGCTTCGTTGAGGGTCTTGTTACACCCTGTATATTTTTTATTACAGATACGATGTGATATGTCCAAAGCTCACAAAAGATAATTACAGAATATACATTTTACATATACATAATCCTGAAAACATCACTGCCCAGATGATTACAGATTTTTTTATAAAAGCATTTTACGTAAGTTTTTTTCATAACTTTTTTATTTTAATTAGTGTGTGATGGTGTGTGCCAATAAAAAAAATATCCGGTCTTGTAAAATCGACCTAGGATATTTGCAAAGACGATTCTACGATTATCCTGCGACATACATTAATTAATATTGAAACTTAATTAATACATATAGAAGAAAGTATGGATTTATTGAAATAAGAATGCTCTGTTATGGCTCTATTAAAAACTCTACTTAAATATTTTTCTAACAATAATTATTCTTTTACAGATAAAGGAATATTTATCCGCTTATGATTATGCCAATGGAATCGTAGCAATTTATGACTACAGAAAATTGAATATTTATGAGTTTTTAAAAGTCTTCGACGTCGTGGCAGTTGCACGTACACTAAATGTAGCTCTTGTAAGTAAATAATAATGTAATTATAAACTTAGTTTGTTAAGAAAAGATATAAAAAGGTAGGGTAGGTGGAAGCCCTTAAGATAAGATGGTAGTAGCTAGCTAGGCGGATTTGAAATAGGCCCCTATTTCAAATCCGCCTAGCTAGCTACTACCATCTTACCTAAGTCTGATGCCATAACAACAATTTAGAAATTGTTGTATTCCGGCAGTTAGAGGTAAGATAGTCAGTTCCTCAGTGATAAGGATTCCGGGTGTAGTGCGCTTCGGCCTTATCGTCACTGAGGTGAAGACCAAGCACTATCTATCTACGTACGATCTTTTCCGTGCTCTCTCGTCGGGAAAGATTATCGCGCGGAAAAAAATGCGTCTTTAAAGAAGTTGGAAAGAGAATGGACAACATTTCATTTTGAGAAAGTACTAAAATTTGAAAACCATTTCGAGATTTTAGTGTTCTAAACTCATATTTTTTTTTTCAGAATTTTTTGATCAGTATTTTTTACGTTAATTTAAAAAAACTAAAATCCATTCCAAATTGGGAATGTTAGGAATTTTGAGTTGAGTCTATTTGTCTTGTATTTATATATCTTTTAGAATGAGTAAGATTTCAAACAGTAATTTAATATACAAAAAAACATTAAAAGTTAAAATAAAAAATACGTGCCCCCTAATTTTGTATCTACTTTCATTATACAAAGTAAAAACGACATATTATGTCTTTGAATGATTGTCCATTAAATGTACATACTTTCTGGCACGCAATTTGATCGCGGCAAACATCTTGAACAATTTTCGCGCAAGCACGTGGTGGGGGTCGACTAGTTCATCAATAGCACGCTCTAACGAATATTAATTTCCCTTTTTTTATATTGATTATTTTAACAATCAAATAAGACTTATTATGTAGTACGTAGCCCCGCAAAACTGTTTACACAGTTTACTGCAGGATCAGTGGGGAACATTAATTTTCATTTCATGTTTTTTTTAGAACGGATACGGTCTGCGAGTGAAACAAGTACACGTAGTTTCACAATCTAAGTTGGTAAACGTGTTAGTATCAACCTACAAGCAATTTATATCAGAAAAACTTGCCAGTCGAATACAAGTTCACACTGATTTTGAAACACTTCATCAATACGTAGACAAAGAAATCTTACCTGAAGAATGTGGTGGCACTGACTCCTCTTTAAAGGAATTGTATCGTAAGTGTACACGGTATTTTTTTTTATACTTCTGACATAGAAATGTTACTGGTAACTCACCCCCCCCGTAAGTTTTTGGCGCCATTTTGTCTAGTTCACTTCGGTGGCTATTTTAATTATTTTGCAAATTGTTTCATAGTGGATATTGTGTCTTAAAATTGGTGCAGTTTTGTGGTACAAGTGTCTACGCATCTGAACAATATGTGGGATAATTGAAATAGGCGCGATCTTGGTTGTGTGAAGCTGAGACTTTTTTTGTAGTGGTGGCTACCTCGGCAGAACTTACTGAGTAAACTGCATCGATATATTTGATGCCAAATGCTCCAAGCAGCATTGGAATGCGATGCACCCGCATTCTAATGTAAACTGAAACAAAACCACTGAATTATTTAACACTTGACACTGGCAAAAATTACTCCCTGAAGAGGAGTAGATTGCCATAGCAAAAATAAGAATAAGAAGAAGAACTCACCCCGTGGGGTTAAACACACTAATCTACTTACTATATGTCCTCAAATGCTACATGCACAATCCGAAACAGATTCTCGCACTTCATACTTCAGCCGAAATGCCGAAAGACCAAGCACAAAAGACTCGAGCCTACCTGCATTTATACAATAAGATAGATAGATAGATAGATAAACACTTTATTGCACACACACAGTACAAGAAATACAGTAACATAAAACTTAAAACTATGGTGGGCAAAGGCGGCCTTATCGCTAAGAGCGATCTCTTCCAGACAACCTTTGAGACTTTGGATAGCTGGAGAGATATGTGAAGGGCAGTGTGCCAGTAACAAGTACAATTCTACTTAAATTATAACCTAATAAACTTACACAGATAATAGAATATACTACATATATCTAAATAATAAAAAGTGTTGCAAACTAGGATTCTAACAAAAGATAAGCATGCAGATTCCTTTTGAATGCGGCAAGGGATTCGGAGTGTCGAGCCTCGGATGGAAGGTTATTCCATCAACTTGCAGCCTTAATTGTGAAAGAATCTTGGTAGTAGCCAGAGTGGGTTAAAGGAATTTTTAGGAGATTATCAGTATCAATAAGGCGTGAAATACACAGGAGAGATGCGGCGGAGATAAGGCGCAGATACGGCGGCGATACGTGTATTTCCTTTGCACGGTTTAGACGGTCGGCAAAGGAAATACACGTATCGCCGCCGTATCTGCGCGCTATCTCCGCCGCATCTCTTCTGTGTATTTCACACCTCATACGTCCGGCCAGCTGCGCTGTGAGAGTGCGGCTTGTGATCGTGCTTTTTAATCAAAATTTTACTTTGCTAGTCACATTTGAGGACATCACAAAAACCAGCTCAACTTTTATGAGTTGCCGTCACCGGATAGGGTGAGGAGGACATGATGACTTCAGCCTAATAGGCTGAAGTCATCATGTCCTTGACCATCATCATCATGACTTCAGCCTATTAGGCTAAAGACATCATGTCCTCCTCACCGTATCCGGTGACGGCAACTCATAAAAGTTGAGCTGGTTTTTGTGATGTCCTCGAAAGTGTTTATCTATCTATCTTATTGTATAAATGCAGATATTCGGCATTTCGGCTGAAGTATGAAGTGCGAGAATTACTTATTTATTCTGTGATCTGTGCACAGCACATTGTTTTCCCTACAATGTCACCACAATGCAGAGGACCTACCTTTTACAATTTTCAGTATAATGTTTTATTCGATGTTCGTGTTGGACTACTTTCTTTGTTTGTAATAGCTAAAACATTTTATTTCAGATAAATGGGCGGACGTCTTAAGTTCAGAAGACTTTCTGGGTTACATAAAAGAGACTTACGAGTACAAAGTCAACGAATCCCTAAGACCACTTAATAAACAAAACGATGAATTGGGATTGGCGGGAACTTTCCGTAGTCTAACTGTTGATTAAAAATAACATAGATTTTTTAGATTTTAGCATTCACAATGCTATTTTTATATATTAAGTTACTTAATATAATTGACGGGACCCGGGTCCCGTCTGAGCTGCTACAGGTGAGTCGATTTTTTCTAGTATTTTTCAATTATATTAAGTAACTAAATATAAAAATAGCATTCTTGATTTTTGTTTGTTTTATATGTAAGTAAGTACTTAATTATATTTGATGTTTCTTTCTTCATTATTTTAATCACAGCTAAGTCTGTACACTAATACCGAATTGTAATTCTCGCCATGGCAGCTAAAAAGCTGCCCTAAGCCTTTCTGTGTATAATAAATAATAAATTACACTTTATTGCACACACAAAAAGAATTACAGAAAGAAGGACAGTTACAGAGAAAAAAAGCATACAAGAGGCGGCCTTATTGCTAAGCAGCAATCTCTTCCAGGCAACCCTTGGGTGAAAAATAAATAAAGATAGGACTATAAGGGGAGTGGGGTGCAATTACGAAAGGAATAGTTCGTTCGAGAATAAATATATCTAAAGATAAATACAAATAATAATAAATGTATGTGTGTAAAATGACGCAATCAAAAGGTTTGCGAAGTCTGGTGTGAAACTCCATATCTCATTTTAATTGGTTTAAGTTATTGTTATAAGTAGTTTATTTTTGTTAATTTATTTGTAAGTTAAGTATTTTGATATATTAAGATAATTGATATATTAGAAAAAATATATCAATTATATTAGAAATAGCATTACCGTCTGAGTCGCTACGACTACGAGTGAGTGTTTTTTAGTATTTTTTTCTAATATTATCTTAATATAAAGAAAGATAGCAACGGCTGTGAATGCCTAAAATGTTTTGGTTTAGCTGTAAGTTCGCATTGTAATAAATGAATAAATAATATAATAATAAAACATAAAATAAAATAAAATATAAAAATCCCTATATTTTAAATATAACTTATTATTATACAAAAGTACTTTCAATAAAGCGCTGGTATCCTTTAACAGTGTTTTATTTCCTGTCTAGTGCGTAGATAGCGTAAGCTTAAGGCGGTTGTATGACCGAAGGTGGCGCCCTCAGAGGTTTTTATTTAATAAGTTATTAATAGAAAACGATTTTAGTATTGTTTACGTGGAGTTTTTAGGGCCCATGGTCTAGTATTTCTAAAGGGCATCAGTACATGCCCTCGTAGTCATTCGTAGAAGTAGATAGCAAATGTGTCAAAAACGGACACTTTCAGCAGCTTTGCTATCTACTTCTATTAGCAGTGACTACGAGGGAACCCTCGTAGTCATTCGTAGAAGTAGATAGCAAATGTGTCAAAAACGGACCAGCAGTTTTGCTATCTACTTCTAGCAGTCACTACGAGGGAATGTAACGATATCGTCTAAAAATACTAGACTGTGGGCCCTAAAAATTCCACGAACAAAACATTATTAAAATTGTGTATTAGATAGAATTAAAATATTAAACATGCCATTTTGCACCCCCTGTATTCCTCTTCTGTCAATCTCACCATACCGTAGGTTGTCTGGAAGAGATCGCTCTTAGCGATAAGACCGCCATGTTTTGACACTATGTTTTATTGTTATTTCTTTGTTATATGTTACTGTGGTGTTGAAAATAAAGCATTATCTTATCTTATCTTATTAAATAAAATTCACCGCGGCGCCACTTACGCTCAGGGTGCCACCTTAAGAATGTAATTTATTTATAACTTATTTACTAATAAAAAAAAACAAATTTTAAAATGCAAAACAAAGTTAATCATAACAACCGTTGGTGTTACTTGGTGGTGACATTTTGTTGACGTGACTAGTAGTATTTTTGTATTCAATGATTGACGTGACGATAGTGCACAAATAAAATAATACTTAATTATATTTTTCGGGCCATCATTAGTTAAAATTAAAACAATACAAATTAATTTTATTATAGTACTTCACGTTTATATGCGTTTTTGCGCATCTATGCGCTTATCAGACTGATGATCGCAGAATAGTACCTACCCTTAGCACGAACATCTATCGAGAAAAAAACGCGCGTAAAACTACTAGAAAGAGTAATTTTGTATGGGATATTAAATTTGTATAGCGCCATCTAGCGCCAAAAAGCTAAATGAAAATTTCCATAGAGCATTATTCTATCGAGTACTTTTACGCGCGTTTTTTTCTCGATATGTGCTACGTTATATTTTTTGTACAATTTTTTATTTATTTTTATATATTTTTTTTCAATACTTAGCTGTTCGTATTAAGGGTACATACCTACAGTAAATAAAGTTTCCCTTATAATCATGACTTATTTGAAGAGTGCTGGGACAAAATAGCAATATCACACAAAGGCACATTTGCGTAAACCAACATTTAAAAGTCTGAAACCGCATGTGCTGTGCACTGAGGAAAACAAATCAACAGGTAAAGACTGAAGATCTATATTTGTTAAGTATGGCAGAAAAAAACAATGAAAAAAACAATACTATTTAATATTAATGTTAAGTGTAAGACGCAGGGGTACCGGGTTCGATTCCTAAGGGAGGTAGGTACAATTTGTACTCGGTTTGGTTGGGGGTATGTGGTCACATTTCAAGTCCGCCTGGCTACCAGCTAGCTATCACCATCTTACCTAAGTCTATCGCCATGGTTATGACAAAAAATTAAAAATTGTTGTGTTCCGCAGTTAGAGGTGAGAAAGCCAGTTCCTCGGTGATGAGGATTCCGGGTGTAGTGCGCTTCCACCAGCTTCGGCCTTAACGTGACTTAACATCAGGTGAGGAGAAGGCTAAGCACTATCCCGTTGTTCATAAAAAAAATTGTCTTTAGTTGTAAGCCTCGCGCCTACGATACATTTTAGGTAGTCACCTGGATGTATCCAGGCACCTAGCGCGCAGTGCAGCTAGTTGCGAACATTCGTGAACGTGCGTTTTACTTGGTTACATATCTAGGCTCAGGCACTAATCTAGGCACCCACTGTCGGTGCGAAGGCGGCCTTATGGCCGGTTTGAGGGCTTTTCAAAATGACAAAAAGCTGTAGGCTCGATAGATGGCGTTGAAAAAAATAGGGGATTCAAAGTATTTTTTACTACGCTTCGAAAAGTACTCAGGTAGATGTAACTGACCTCCTTGTATAATAGAGGTCAATGCAGTAGATGCTTACTTTCCTCTTTGGTACTCTTTGGTAGGCCGTTTATTTTTAAAAGCCAATTTTGACTCACCTCTTACCATCAACGCCATCTAGTGAGGCAAATAGTTACTTTTCTTTTTTTTAAATGTCAATTTGAAAACCCTCAATAGGTACACACACACAAATGCCACATGGCATTATTAGTTTAAAATCGATGTTCTGCTGACATTCCTTGTTTTCCCCTGTACTCTTCATTTGCTCTCAATGGTGCCTCACGAGCGTTTGCCCACATCACCTTCTCCTTAGGCTTAAGCGTCTATTAATCGCCATCGGTCGCAACGCTTTTTATTGGGTTGTTTTCTTATTGTTTAGTTCTTTGTTTGTCCACATTAGCAAACGATTTTATACTAGCTTTCAGATAAGCTAGAGACTTGAAACTTTAAACACAGTTCTGAACTGAAAGGCAATGCAATATTATGGTGTCATTTAGCTGATCTGATGATGACGCAAGAAGTAGGCCACAGGAACTTTGTAATAAAACCATACAACCCCATCAAGTTTAGGCTCGTTTGATTCATCTTGACGAGAATTCTAATACAATTATAGTGTCCAAGGTCTAATGATGAATCCGGAGGAAGGCCACAGTAAATCAATGATGAAACCAAGCTATCCTGTTGAGTTTAGGCTAATTTGATTTGACTTGACAAGTAATAAGAGATGGTGTATTTTTGGAAGCTCGTCGACTTAAAATCAGAAAATAACAATTTATTAAAAAATGTAAAGCAAAAAAATGCAAAAGATAAATTGATGATAAATCTTACAAAATGCGCCATATTAGGCAGACTTATGACAAATATTAATTCAGATGACAAATCACCTATTTATTTTGTTTTGTCTTTAAAAATGTTTGTGAAACGAACCGCAAGCAAGCCGATAACTCTTTTAAATCATCTCTTTTGGTCACTATCGAGTTCAATCGAGTTCAAGCAAAAAAATATTAGAATTTTGTTTTTGATTTTGTTTTAAAATTTTCTTTAAAACCATTTAGGTTTTTTTATTTAAAACTAACACAAATGTTTCCTATAATGTCTTCTCATTCTCAAGAATTTATTGTGTGTGGTACATACATATTAAGTCGTAAGTAGCATACATAAGTATAAACATAGTGAGTGGCGAAAGAGGCGCACGCATCGCATTTTATATTGGACTGCCTTAAGGTTTGTTGGTCACTATTTATTGTCTGTGTTTAAAAAAAAGTGAGACGTATTCTGTGATTTAACCTTTATTTGTGCCTGATTTATTCTTTTTTTTAAATATTAAAAAACAGTGTTTTGTGGTCAAAAATTTTTGGTTTGGTCAAAATTCAAATATAAGACATGACAACGCATCAAAAGGGTTATTTTTTACAAAAAAAAAATAAGTGTAAATAAAATATTTACTTAGTTATAAATGCGTAAAGTGTTTACATTTCTCAGAAAACAAAAGCGAATCTATGTCCATATTTTTTCGGGATAACTAAGTGATAACATCAGTGACGCTGTGAATTAAAAAAAAGTTTTTTTAGATGTCTTCCGATGATGGTGGGCATCCTCTCTACCCTTACACGGAAAAAGAAAAGTTGTACATCAGAAAACAATTGGGAATGAAAGAGACAACTATACAGGATGACATTGATGCAATCATGGATTGGTTCAAAAAGCAACCTCAACTGGTAGACGCTGGCATAAGTAGGTACCTTTTTTTTTATAACGAAGATATTTATAATTTGAAAACACCTTAGCTTAGATTTTTTCTTTATACACGGACGTTGCAATTTTCTGTCAACAAAATGAAAATCATAAATGTTGTGTTTTACAATTGCGTTTAAGCTTGTTGTTGGAACTAAAAATGACGATGAAAATAAATTAGCATAAAAATACATCTTCGAACCGCGTTTTATCTTCTTTTGATCATGTTAAAAATTGTTTTATTGACATAAACATGTCCTTTCCTTTATTTTTTGTTTTTTTTTCTAATATTTCCTTTCCTTTCTTTTAATAATACCAATTTTGATCATCATTCCATTGCCTTAATTAACATTTAAATTATTTAGGGCAGTGTATGGTGAAACATGCTTTTTTGTTCTGCAAACATGAACTATGATAATTTCCTAAATTATTATATAAGTGTAGACAGTATAATAATGCTATATAAGTACAAGTGTTACGTATTTGTCATTGACCTATTGCCAACCCATATTTTACGAGAGTCTGTCCAAAGAACAATAATTAGTAAAAGTTACGTTACGCGCGCATGCGCGAATGTGCACTGAATTTTTTATATGCGTATCATTGTCTGGACGTTACTCAATCGGTTAGACAATCGACAGCGATTTTATTTTCTTTATAATGTAGTTTGACGTAGGTCGCAACAATATTTGAAGTTAAGCTACCTTTGCAAATGCTGTGTTTCGGGTGGATGACCAAAAGTTATTGTCCGAAGTGCTTCTGCGACTAAATCTTATGTTAAGGATACAAGGTTGGTAAGGAGGTTTTTAAAACGAGTTGAATAATCGTCAAGAGTTTTAAAAAACCTTAACAACCGTGTACCTTAGGATGTTTGTTAGTACATTTGCGAGGAAACATTATAAAGTACCTACTGAAATAGTAATAGAAATAATAAAGACCGAAAACAAAAACGCACGGCGTGCGGTAAAATCAACTTTGCGCACATAGGGATAAAATAGGCAGCACACTTCTATAACTTTATCAAAGGTTTACTATAGCGCGTTTGTTGCTATTGAGCGATTATGAATATAATTTTAAAAAATCCTTTGATAAGCTAATAGACCTTTCATAACTTTTTATGATGACGGTAAAGATTTTACACAAATCTGTATCTTTCATTTGTTATTCTTATAGCAGTATAGAGCATTTATACATGTTAGTATGGATTAGATAAAATATTTTAATACACGTTGTTTTGTCTCTTTTACTAGTAAAATAATTTGAAAATAATTCTGTTATCGTAACTCAATTGTAATTTTTATACATAACGCTAATTAAATATTAGTCCATACGCAGTTGGGCTTTTCCAAAGAGTTAAAATTTCTACTTAATTAATTTCAAACTTTCTCCTTTCATCGAACTTTTTCTTATCAATTATTTACGCGAAATTTTGATTGATTCAGGTCGTGCTATGGTAGAAAGGATTTTAATCATCGCTAAAGGTTCCCTTGAGAAGACAAAACAGAGGTTAGATGGATTGTACAAATACCGTTCCCTCGCTCCTGAATTGATACAAAATAGGGATAAGGAATTGTCGCCGTTTCATGGAGACTTGTGGACGTTTTAGTAAGTACTCACTTTTATTTTTAAATATAAGTACCTACAATGTTCATCATTAAAATATCGTATGGCCGACTGCGTCAGCATTCAGCATCCTACACCTCCAGTTGTAAGTCTCTTAGCCACTCTTTGGCCGCGGACGTCAGTTGGTGAAGCTCCCTTAAACCACCACCGGGAAAGCAGTACAGCGGGCAGTCCTCAGCGACGTGTTGTAGGGTCTGGTCTGGGGCCCCGCAGTCACAGGTTGGTGAGTCTTTTATGCCCCATTTATGGAGATGGTGGTTTGATCGCTCGTGTCCTGACCTGAACCTGTTAAGTTTGACCCATAGTGCCCGTTGTGTATCAAATCCTGCTGGTTTATCTACCTACAATGTTATTTTTAGTAGGGCCGTCGCCGTCGCCGGGCCGTCGAAACCTAAAAACTGTTTGTTCAGAATCACTAATAGAATCGATTGCAATATTTTTTATATCATGTTATAAGTATTTTGACTAAATAATATTTACAAAACCATAATTAATGCACCCTCTACTAACGGGACAACACAAAGAGCTTGTAACTTCGTGAGTTTTTAAGTTGTCATTCATTGTCATTTTTTTATACTGATTCTGAAAATAAAAATAATTATGTAACCCGTGTATCGGCTTTCGTATAGTATAAAAAAATATAAATTGACTAAAAACTTTTAGATTGACTTTCTAAACGACCGAATAAGTACTATGCTAAAAACATTATAGAGAACAATAAATGAACTTTATTCTTTGATGGTGTACTGTACGTCTATCGGCCAAATACTTAAACGAATCTTAAAGTTAAGGCCACCTTAAATACATAAAAGTTAAGAAACTCTATGAAACTGGCAGCTTCCTTAAAGTTAAGGAGACCTTAACTTAAGATTTTAGCTAAAGAAGCCTTTGAGTATTCGGCCGTTAGACTTTCTTTCGTGGTTCTATTCTAAAAATATTTTTATTAAATCATTATTACAATCGAGATTTCGGTTTCGTATTATTACTTCCGGTTTACAGTGACTGATTTTCAGCGAATTAAAAAAATTAAAAAATTACTTTATCTTATTCGAATTAGCAAAAACAATTATTTATTATTTTAAAGCTTGTTGTAAAGCCTCTTCTTTATTGTTGTTGTGTAAGGACGGAGCATAATGGGGTATTTACATGGGCGACTAAAGCCGCACATCTTTCGCCGCACGGCGAAAATAGACCGTGTAAATGGCAATTCGGCCTAGGCCGCAGTTGACTGAACAAAATTATCTGATCCAGTGGCCAAAACTGGAACTACGTTATTACATATTGTTACCTAGGTTACGCCATCAACTACATAGACTTGCTAGGTGACTAAAGTCGACCGTCACAGGTGACTAAAATCGACCCTTGTAAATAGCACATTAAGGTTAATGTTAGCAAGAATAAAGCATTTAAGTAATATGATTCAAATTTCTTACTACGATTGACTGTTTAATAGTCTAATATCGGATCTTTTTCCCATTTGCCTCATAGTTACTGTTAAGTATGCAGTATCTGTTACTTTTTCTAGGTGAAACACGTTAGAGGTAAAGCACTATTTACTCTACTGTACCGACAATGTCACTGATGTGATGATCTATCCGCCTGGCGACGCGAAAGGGCGAATGATGAATCGACAAGCGGTGAAGCCACGAACGGATTCTCTCTGCGCTTGACATCCTCACTGCACAGTCAACGCCCGTGCAGGAAATCGGTCGTCGCGTCACCATTCGCTCTTCCGCGTGGTGAGGTGAGACGAGGCAGGAGCGGACCCAGGACTTAAATTTTAGTCTCGGAGCCTCGGGCTGCTCGCCTAGTTTTTCTCAGTATTTTTGACATAGAAGTTTGAATCGATAGAAAATTGCCTTGGTCACCCGATTGTTGTGACATGTTAGTTATTTACTTTACATAAAAGTTGTTATCATGGCATACAATTGCGGTACAGAAAAGATACATAAAATTATTAAGTATATTTTATGCCCTGATAGTTATGTTTAACACACAAAAGTACTTGTAATCATGTTACAAAACTAACAATCTGGATGTAACGGTCAACAGATTGAAAGTGAAAGTGGCCAATTAATAAAAAAATATGATATTTATTTGTACCAAGTTGTGCAGTATCAAAAAGGGATTGTTGAACCAGAGGGCCTATTACAAAAAGCATCCCGATCAACGTACGATTTTCATCGCACTCCGTGGCACTATTGACTCACGTGTAAGGTTCAATATCAAGTAAATTGAACGACGAATTGCGCACGACTATCGTGATTATTGTTTTTTTTTTTTTTTTTTTTTTTATTTATCCAGATAACATAACAATAATTATTCTAAAGATGCCTTTACGCTTATAAACCTACGAGGTTTGTCCAAGCGTTGCACATTCGACTCGGACGATACTGTGACGTGCGTCAGTCGCACGCACACAATAATAAGATACAAATAAGTTGCATTGATGCGCATGAGTGAAATAGTTTCGTGTGCGTCCACCAGTTATCCAACAGGTTTCTGGTTTACGCGCTACAGGATGTTCGGAGAAAACTGATTGAACATTAGTTTAATAAAATTGTTGTTAATTAGTTATGTTTTTTTTTATATATATATATATAGGTACCTACTTATTATTATGATTGATTCAATTTTCTGGTAAGTAGTTATTACTTTGTGTAATTTTATTTAAATGAATTATGTTGATTAAAATAAACTACGTATCTGAAATTAAATTATCTATTTATATTATTAAATTATTATATTTGTAATAGGCCTCCAGTTGTTGTATCAAGGTTTAGAGGTACAGTAACATCATTTTAGTTACATAATCCACAGACCTTCTATGTGATCGTGTCAAACGGACTTGTAGGTCTGCGAGAAAGCCTGTTTTAAACTATTCGAAGGCGCCTGTGCGTAGACGCATCAGTTTGCGTATACCGGTGTGACATATACCATAGCATTTCATACATCACAACATAATTATCATCGATTGCTGTTTCGTGCTGCGATACTACGCGCTGTGCTGAATCCCGTTTGACCCACACTTCAATTTGATAATGTTGCTGATTTTAACATTTACTTTAGTACACAAACTGTTTTAGCTTTATACTTGCGTAAAATCCACGATAGATTAACGTTTTATAACAAAGCTGCAACTCGTAAACTAGTGCACATAATGCAACGGAAACAATTACTAGAAAGAAATCGAATACGCGTCTTCCTTTGTCCTTCACCGAATAAACAAGATGGAATCTAAACTGATATTTGGTATTCAAAATGCAGTTGCGTATCACAGTCTGTATCAGCTAATAAAACTGACATAAATGTAACAATCGAAAAATTTATTAGAGTAAGTAATGGCGTAACTGTGAAACTAAATAGGCACGAATTTGAATCATACTTAATGTTTTTAACCGACTTCCAAAAAAGGAGGAGGTTCTATGTTCGTCTGTATATTATTATTTTTTTTTATGTATGTCCACCGATTACGTTTTATTACATTAGTAGTACATGAGGTACACTCCCAAGTTGGTCCCATTTTCTAAAATTTGGAAATCGGTTCTGTACTTTTCAAGTAATTTTGAAAAAAGCACGAAAATAGTATGATTTTGTGTGAATTACCTCGATGATTGGTCGTATTACTTCTTTGTTTATGAACCGAATAAGATAATTATTTTTTGTTGGAAGAGGGATATCTTAAGTGTAGTTTTTTAACCGACTTGAAAAAGGAGTTTCTCAGTTTGACCCGTATTTAAGTATGTTTCTCCGCGATTATCTTACGTTTGTCTGAACCGATTTTTCTACATATATAATATACCTTACCTACACTAAAAAAATAAAAAAAAAATTGTTTAAAAAAAACAAAAAACCGACTTCAAAAAACCTACCTCTAAAAAGCAAGAAATAATATTCGTTATATTAAAAATACGTCTATTGAAGTCGGGTGGGGCTTTTAGCATGAAAAAAAGGAATTTGTACTCCAGCCCCACCCGACTTCAATAGACGTATTTTTATTATAACGAATATTATTTCTTGCTTTTTAGATGGAGGTTTTTTGAAGTCGGTTTTTTTTGTGTTAGACACTAACCCGCTTTAATTTATTGCGAAGCAACATTTTGCGACACCAAATATTATGTTCTTTTAATATTTTATAACTTTTCTGACAACATGGCAATAGAAGATGACATTTTGTTTCCTCCATAAAACGTTGCCCGAATACCCGAAGAGCAGCTACTCATAGTTCCAGCCGCAGTTTGGTTAAACCCAGGTGTTCAACCGATTTCTCCACGGCTATTTCTAGGTGTGCCGGTTGCGTTCGTTTAAAACTAGGTCTAGCCTTCTTTGTGCTGGCTACAACTAGATGTAGCCAATCCTTTAGGGTTAAAACTAGATATTTATAGAGTATTTTTGCCATGAAATTTTGGTAGACTACTCATAATTATTAATATAAAACCGTACTCGGTATGGCAGTTATAAGTTGTTTAATAAAGGTAACCATTATTAACTAATATATTGACTAAAACCTAAAACCCATTATCATGAAAATAGAAAGAATTATTTCCAAAACACATTATTCCCATTATGAGTCTTTGTTTCTCGAAATAAAAATTGAATTGAACTGAATTGAATTATTGTGATCATTGAAAAAATATTGACTTTGACTTTGACCAGCGACCAATATTTAATTTTGACTAGTTCCAAGGTCAATTTGTTCAACTTCAGTCGCCCTTTGCGACATCTTTAGTAACAAATTCAAAATCAGCTCTTCAAGATGGCGTAACGATTTTTGTATTTCTATCTTTGCCTACATGACCTGCCTAGTTATTAATAACATATTTCTTCTTTGTTTTCCAGCCGTCAAGCTGCCATGCCAAAGTTATATAAAGGACATAGAATATCCGTAATCAAAATTGACGATCCAGACCCTAATAATTTTTTTATCGACGTATTATTCCGAAACACATTCATGGTAAGCATGAATTTTTTTTTTATTTATACCTCAATATCTCATTTAGGGATAGGAGCTGCACTTGTGTAATTTAGAATAAACACAACAACTATAACAATAGTTCTGAGACAACAAAATTAAAAGTTTGTTTTAATATCAATTTAGCATTGAATGGATTTGAACTAGAAAACTTGTCTTGCCTTTTTGATGACGTCAGATCTCTTGCTACCTACCTACTTTACCAAAGGTGTTTTTTCAATTATTCTTCATTTTTTTCCCTATAAACACAAATAAATATTCCGAACAAGTTACACCAAAATCCTTTGGTCCCAAACCATACTCCAGACACTCCATACAATCGCCCAATTTTAAACAGATGACGTTTTCGTACACGCGCAACTGTGTGTGTAAGTCTAGGGCTACCGTGCAGTTTCTACTGTATGAGCGGCGTGCAGTTCAATTCATAATTCGAACTTTTTGGTAGATAAAGTTACGTACGACGCATTGCTTTGAATATCAAAATAAGTTGACAGTTGACAAACACGACTAAAAAGTTACGACGCATTGCTTTGAATATCAAAATAAGTTGACGTTGACAATCACGACTAAAAAGTTACGACGCATTGCTTTGAATATCAAAATAAGTTGACAGTTGACAAACACTACTAAAAAGTTACGACGCATTGCTTTGAATATCAAAATAAGTTGACGTTGACAATCACGACTAAAAAGTTACGACGCATTGCTTTGAATATCAAAATAAGTTGACAGTTGACAAACACTACTAAAAAGTTACGACGCATTGCTTTGAATATCAAAATAAGTTGACGTTGACAATCACGACTAAAAAGTTACGACGCATTGCTTTGAATATCAAAATAAGTTGACAGTTGACAAACACTACTAAAAAGTTACGACGCATTGCTTTGAATATCAAAATAAGTTGACGTTGACAAACACGACTAAATGAGCCCACGATTCGGCACACGAACTCGCGGGGTGGGGTGAGGTAATTGATTCTGGAGCGGGGCGGAGAGTGTCCTTTCTGTACGGTAGTGCTTATATCTATTCTGTGTCCAAACTAAGCACAGCTAGTAATGGTGACTTAAATAAGAATAAATAATTACGATTCGAGACAAAATGATGCACATGACACAAACATATTGCCCCTAGCGGGATTCAAATCCAGGCCCTTGGGACCAAGAGCCAGAACATGGGACATTTTGACCGTCATTGCACCAAGTAATCGTCAGACATAGGATGCAACATACATCAAATTACATACAATTTAATCTGCTTCAAGATTTTAGACAATTTCAAGAAACGGCATCATTCATTAATGGATATAAATGTTTATTTTATGGCCTTCCTGTGGATTTCCGTTGAGTTCGGAAATCCTTATGATGCCGTATGATTGGAAGTCACATTGCAAAATGTAGTTAAGTCTATGCAATAGGGTCTTCCTTTAATTTAGTGTACTGTGAGTGATAATGATTATGGTAATAGTGGTAAACAGATTATGTGAACTTAATGAAATAAAAATGTAAAAACTAGTAAGGTTTTAGATGTACATGATCTAGTTTACTATGTAGGTCTAGGTGCTTATCTATCTAGTGTTTATAGAGTCATAAATGATTGAGATTTGGGAGTACATAAAACAGTAATAAGTACTAGTATCGGGTTGTATTTAGCTTGTATCTATAAATAGTAAATCATATTGTTGCAGTTTACAAGTATTTAGTCCTGTTTTCTGGATCTCTGTATTAAATACTAAATTCTTATCTAAGTATGTTTTTTTTTACGTTTCAGTTGGCAGATATAAGATTACAATATGACTATATGCTTGGTGAAATATGGGTGATAGATATACAACATGCAGTAATAGGACATTTGTTGCGGCTGAATCCAGTCATTATGCACAAGACGGCACAATTGTTTCAGGTATATACTAGTTTAAAAGTTAAGCAACTTTATCAGGTGACCAAATTAATTATCTTGAGCACTTTTAAATTACTTCTAACCAAAGGCCTCGTATGGTTGTTCTATCTAATGAAGACCGTTCGGCTATGAATGTTGTTAGGCGTGCACGTGCACATTGTTTTAGTGTGCGTCTGCACGCTCTTGTATTATACGCACACTAAAATAATGTGCATTGCACATGCATGCAATAATGCATTCATAGCCGAACGGACCTGTGAGTAGAAGAACTATACACATGTCATAAGAACATGACTGTACGAGGCAAATGTACCGAAAAAGTCATCTACCGGCGGCAATAAAATCCTTCGTCTCGAGCAAAGAATAAACGATCCATAAAAAAAACAAATATACAGACGAACATAGAACCTCCTCCTTTTTTGGAAGTCGGTTAAAAATAACACACTTCTAACTTATATGTGAACTGAGTATCTCATATCCTGTAAAACATAACAAAAGGAAAATTGATTCACTATTCATGTCGGTTTGAGCAACCGTATGAATTATCACGTACCCCATCGAGTGTGAAGAATGTCGCGTTGCGTGCGCTGGCGCATTTGCTAACTCCACTAAATTGGGACGTGGATTACACAAGTATGACGACCACGTCTACGTACACGTCATTCTAGATCAGGGGTTTTTAAAGTGGGGGGTGCAGAGACTTTCCAAGAGAGGCGCGGGACACCGTGTAGTTCATAATGTAATTGTTTTGGGTTAAATATTTTTTTCTAATCTGATATTAACTAAAAATTATCTGAGTAGAGGAGGGCGTGGATTTTTCATTTGGTAGGAAAGGGGCGCGTCCCAACCCTTGTGAAATGTGCGTTGCAGCAGCTACGCACATTTCACAAGGGTTAATCATGGGATGGGTGTCCAAAAATAATTGTCTCGAGCTCCTCCGTTCTGCGGAAGGCAGGTTGCATAATGAGTCGTTAACATTTAACAATCCGTTTTTAGCCTACATGGTTATGACACGGGTCATATAATAACGCACTACGGATTGCATTTACAATACGGTAAATTGGCTATAACTTATGACCAATTTTCTTAACCATCTACCTGCCTATATAATTGAGGCCTGCAGTGGGGACTTTAGAAATTGCTGTTGATGTATGGGTGTTCCTTGTAATGTTGATGAGAATGGTTTCAAACTAATATCTGTACGAAGGTTACTGGCGCAAGGGCTATAGCGTGATCTGTCGCCGATTTTGTAATTCAAGCAATTTTCCCATCTTATCCCTTCAAATTATAGGCCTAATTATTTTTTGTTTCCATTATTTATACCCTAAGGTTTGGTAAGGTCACTTAATTGTTTGAAATTATCTAAAAGTTATTTAATCTTGAATCTAGTCCAAGGTAACTATTGCTACATGGCGTGTTAAGTTGTCCCGAATGGAAGAAAGGGACAGGGAGGGCCGTCCCTAAGTAAATGGGATAAGGTCTAGAAAGAAGAAGAATCTTGAGTCTTTAAATATCACCACACTGCTAATACTTAGTTAGGTTAAGCTAATGTTGGAAGCAGTTTAAGAGCTAAGTTAAATACAAATCAGTTTCGATCCTACTTATAAGTAACAAGTTGTTGAAAGAAAGCTTACTGTAGGGCCCAAAAGGTCAAATCTTAGTCCGTCCGATATAGACTAAAAATACCAATTTTATATTTTACCGGTATTTTACCCGCTAAACTGACATATTCAGTATACATCATAATTCTAAAAGACTACATAACTACATAACGTAGTACTTTTTGTTAAGTTTAAAAGTAGTTATGTTATACAACGGTGTATTGCAGAGGGTACCAGATTTTATACATTTCGTGGCACTCTAAGTTGGTTTTTAATTTTAAAATGGTGCTAGATATTGACTTTGTTTGTTCTTCTTCGTTGATATTAATTCTACTCACTCCTCCTTATATCAATAATCATCAAGTTTCTAAAGTCATTCTAGTTTTATCTGTTTTCAAAAGACATTTCAAAATGACGTTCTGTTTTAGTGTACCTATGGGTAAGTTAGTGGACATCAACATTGTATAAGGTGCTTGAAATACTTTCGAAACTTGACCATTGCAAATTACCCACGGCGCGGCGTCTTTAAAATATGCTGCATTTAGTATTCTTCAAGCGGGTCATAAAGTCTTTTACTATGAATGCTTTAAAACCCCCCATTTTTACTTTGTATTGGTACAGCTATTGGATACTCCTGCACTTTCAAAGAGTATTAATTATCATTCAACACACTCAAAGAAAGATTGGTGTTATTTTTTAAACCTCACCAAGCTGTAATCTTTCAAGCTTCCCAGAAATCTAACTTCACATTAATGGTTTTCCTTTATCATTATATTTCGCCCACCAATCCGCAATGGGCCCGCGAGGTGGGTAATGGCCCATCCTTCTTATCCACCTACCCATAAGGAAGGCCTGTGCCCCAGCAGTGGGGACAATGGGGAAATGTTTCATCCATGTGTGCTACAAATCCTCTTAATCGAAAGAGATTTTAATACTGATATATTGATACTTTGCCATCAATTGATATTTATCAATAAACGATTTTGCGGAGCCTTTTTTTACTTTTATTCAATTTCCACTTCGTGTTGAATCAAGGGCTAACTTGTAACTTCCAATATTTATTTTTCCAGGAAGGACTTGGACTCCGCGTAATAGCAATGCATGTTTTAAACTGTCCGAGCTATGGACACACCTTGATGAGCGTCATGAAACAATTCTTCAAACCAAAACTCCTAAATCGAACAATATTTCACAAAAGCTTAGAAGATTTATATGATCACATCCCGAAGGCGTATCTGCCAGCAGACTATGGTGGTGATGAACCTTCGTTGAAAGAATTTAAAGGTAAGCACTATCATCACGTTAATGTTTTTGAAATAACAGAAACATTTCTCGATTCAATGTAATTCATCAAGGCATAATTGATTGAGTTGCTGCAATTCATTATTGACTGCTTTGACGAAAAGCCTAAACGTTGTATGGGTAAAATAGAACCATCGATATCAAAAGTAGTCGAACACTTTAGAACCATGCCGTACCAATTTGTGGATGCAAAAGAGTGTTTAGCAATAACTGCTAAAATACCGTCGAAGCCATGCCCCGCTATATGAGCTCATAGTAAGCCCCCTGACGTTTGGAACGGGAAAGTTGTGTCAAACGAACGTCACGCTCAAGAATCTTATATCTTCTTAATGCCAAGTAAATTTTAATGAGGCTAATAATTTTAATGTTTCCAGATAAATACGAGACTGAATTCAAAACAGAGAGAACCAAGGAGTTTCTATTAGAATGTAGTAAATTTGTTTCAAACGAAACCAAGAGGCCGGGACAGATATACGAAGAAAAAATGACAGGATCTTTCAAGAAGTTGGATCTTGATTGAGATGTACACTTGGAGCCATGATGATTAGGCAAACAAGCTCACTATGAGATAGTAGCATGCGCCTAGCAGAAGCCTGCAGACAAACTATTCTGTGTGAGCAGTTCTTGAATTGGTTTGCCCTTCAATATTTCGGTAACGCAAGGTGTATTTTGGAATCACAATTCAATTGGAATTTTCGATAAAGTCTTATCGACAAAGTTTTTAACATCGAAAGCTGTTTTGTTAATGGCAATGACGTTACTTTTGAAAGTTTTCTAATCATCATGGTTCTTATAGCAAAAATTAAACCACGCGCGTGCAAAAATATTATTAAATTAATAAATATGAGTTTTGACAGCTTCCCAAAATATAATGACTGTTAAAAGGAAATTTAAAGTATAAACAGGCATGCATTAAGCATGCATGAATAATTTATGTTCCCGTACAAATAGTTAATAATGGGCGGTGTTATGCAAACATGAAACAATTCTATGATTTAAGTTAGTTGTATTATAATCTTAAAGGTTTGATGTTGGCTGTAAATAGATAATGTTAAAGTAAAAAGTAATTAAGTTGATTTGGTTATTAAACTGTTTTATTAGAAAGTTTCTCAAAAAGTTTTGTTCATATCCCACCTTAAAAACTTATAAACCTTACAAAAAATTAATAAATAAGTACGTAAATTTTTTTTACGTCGATCCATTATGTTTGGTGAAAACATTATGTGACAGAAAATAGATTGTTTCTGAAATAGAAATATGAAGAAAAAATTGTTTCACAAATACAACTTTCACTTATGAAACGAGTTATTTTTTTAATATACATTGGAAGTTTTCCATTCCAAAATAATCTTAGATGAAGATTGCAAATTACCGACCGACTCGTCAGAGGAAAATGATTTATTTGGGTTGAAAATAAAAGAATTTTGGATTAGGGCTTCACAGAATATTTTTATTTATAAATACCCTGTGGGCATTTGTTTATTTTTCCATTTGACATTGATAAAGATACGTTGAATAAGCGTCGCCGCTTGGGACAACTTCGATGGACATGTATTAAAAAAGTTGATATTGGTGTCTAAACTTAATTTGGCACATTGTTCTTGTCTTTTCGATACAGAAAGAAAAAGATTTCGGACAAGTAAATCTATATATTTACTTGTCCAAATCTCCCTATATCCAAACTAAGCAAAGCTATAGTGATTTCAATTACGAATAGAAATACTGATATAAGAATTTAAACATACATACACGACTCGAAAACAAATGCTTTTACTCATCGTAATAATTACGCACATTATACTCCTTCCAGTAATTGAACCCTATGCTTCAACTTCAAGAGGCAAGATCGTTGCCATTCAGTCGTTATGGCCTCTCCAGCAGACACACGCGCGAATCACGGCGTGAAGTCGTGGCGCAGATCGCTTGCGAATCACGGCAAAACTGCCCCACTAATCCACGTTTTCAAAGGTTCGCGCCAGGTTCACAGTACAGTTCGCGCACTCAACAAAGATGGATGCCGAAGTTGCTGCTGCTGGTGGAGGGTTACTTTGCGCATCAGCAATTTATGATGTTTTACAGAGTTAATTAATCAGACATAATTTTAAATACCCGAAAACAGCTCCAAATACATAAAACACTCACAGCTTATAAGTTATGATTTTTTAAAACTCGCCTTCACGCGAAAACAGTGCGAATGTGGAGCCTAGTCGCTTTCGCGCTACAAGTTCGCAGCTTGCGATCTCTTTGTCGTGGGACGAAAAACCGACAATTTACGGGAACGAGGCGCGAACGCGACGCGAAGCTGCGAAGAATGCGAATCGGCTCTACAATGCAGCGATTCGCGCGTGTCTGGAGAGCGCATCAAATGAAGCAGCATGCATAAACATAACTATGGATACGGATGCACACATCTCATGCATATCGATTAAGACCTAGAAACTAGGGACATATCTATTAAGGTGGATTTGAATCGGCAACTCAGTTCATGGTCCATTTACTTGCTGATTGACCGCTCTTCGCTTCTGAATTACCAGTATTAATCAATACAGATTACAGTCCAATACTAAGAAACTTCAAAGTATGCATTTGCCTCTAAAATATGTATAAATATTTTAGAGGCTAATGCAATAATATACTCATCAACGTTGTCTAGGGATACAGGTGTTTTTTTCATACAAACGAAACGAGGTAACTTTGAAGCCTTGGTTTCCTGCTAGAGATGTACTGTGCTGTGATCTGATGATGGCAGTATCTACACTTGTTTTATTATTATTATCATTTCTCATTTAGCTAAGGGCCCAATCGCGCTAATTTTCAACGATAAAACCAAAGCCTAATCGTTACCGTATCAGTTTCGTTTACTTACAGAAATACTAGGTTTAGTTTTGTTAAAATTGTTGAAAGCTATGCATAGAAACCCAAAGTGCAAATATTGCACAGAAGAATTCTAAAGCTATAATGTAAGTACCAAAATTATTATTTTATTATAAGAATCAATGTGTCAAACGTTAATATAAAAAAAAATCAATAACATTTATTATGGAAGCTGTGTCTAAGTTTAATTACTTTATAATTATTCAGAATTAAGTTAGTATTCAGGAAATTAGTGTTAGCAAAAAAATCCAAGAAGACATAAACGTCACGACGGCACTTCAGACTATACATGTTGACCTTGAGACCACCTTTATGCCCTACATAATTAAAGCTGTTTTCGTAGTTTAACTATATAACCTGACGTGCTGTCATGTGTACAAAGATACCAATATACCTACTTATAGGATTCATGAGGCCCTTGAATTCATAGCCCACCCGCTCGTGGCCAAATCAACCACATAAATACTGTAGGCCTCGTAACTACGGACTTCCCAAATGGACTTGGACGATAAATCGATGATGAATAAATAATCCTTTACCTGAGAATTGTTATTCAGCCTATAGAATTGAAGCCTCTGGCTTTATTATTTATAAGTATTATCATGGGACCTTTCAATGCCGTCTACGAATCAGGAAAGTGGGTGGGTAGGGTATAGATGAAGATTTTGCGTAACTAAAAAAAATTATAACTGGAAAAAAAATATTATAGTGTTTAATTTGTGTTTAATATTAGGAAGTGATTCATGGTCCTCGATATAAATCCGTTTTCTTCAAGAGTTGCATACTATTTGCATACTATTTTTTGTAAAACTCGGAATATTGTCACTTACATCACTTTATATCTTTGAGGCCTGTAAGTTCGTGAGAAAGCATCAATATCTGTATTCCCCAATTAAATTGATTAGACGCAATAATCGCTATCAAAATAAATTGAAATTGCCCGGAACAACATTAAAATTGTACTCTGATTCCCCACATTCAATGATGATTAAAATCTATAATAAGTTGCCAAATTCTTTCAAAAACATAGAAAAACCCACTGAGTTCGAGAAACAACTAAAGCAATATCTCCTCTCCAAATGCTATTATAATATTAAAGAATTTTTTGAAGAAAAAAATGACATTTGACAAGTGCGCTAAAATTTACTTATTTCAATTTAATAATATGATAATTTTTCAGTTATATTAAGTAACTTAAAATATGAAAGAGTTTTGAATTGATTTTTATTTTAACATTTTTATTTTTAGATTTTTAAAATGTTGGAATTATTGTTTTGTATTGTATTAATGTAGATTATTTTTGATTTTGTATTTTAATGGAATGTTTTTTTTTTCTTTTGCTTTGCTGCCTGCTACATAGATCTTATTTAATTTAAGTATTTTAAAAATAATTTAAGCCCTCTCTATTGCTGCGCCCTTCCAGGGTGTCACACATGATCTGTATAATATCTACATGTAACATCTTTATAAACTTGTGACATGCAATAATAAATGAAATGAAACTATACTTTATTAATACCATGACTACGAGAAAAAGAAATCGAACAAGGAGTTTGTATGTCGAGTATTCTTTGCACAAGGAGTTTCTATTTAGTATTTTTTGCGCAATGAGGTTGTATAACATTAAGATGGAGGTAAATTCAAACACCAAAATAGTTATTACAAGTGCTTTTTATTCACTGTTTTCATCCCATAAAACCTCAAGAACGACATCCATATTGATTTTTATGTTTACTCACCCCATTTACCCCTAAGTGGTTGATTTTCAAAATTACAAAATATATCTTTGCCTATTTATTTTTAGATGTGCTCCAACGAAGTTTAAAGTTGTAATGTCTATTTTATATTATTTTTCCATACAAAATTTGAACCCCATTTTCACCCCTTTAGGGGTCAAATCATGTCCACCGTGTTCGACATCAAAATAAATGTCATTTTTGCAATCGTCATCCCAGAAAACCCCAATAACGACATCCATTTCTATTTTTGGGGTTTTTACCCCTTTTCACCCCCATTTCATCCCAATAGGGGTTTAAATACTAACAATAACAATATACGTTGCGTTATATTTCTATCCATAAGCCTAAATTATAAATTTTGCGATTTTTACTTCGAAAATAAAGGATTTTCTTCAATACACAACTTCATCCCACTTTTGACCCCTTCGGGGGTAGAATTTTGAAAAACGCTGAGACCCGTATTTATTTATTTTCAATGGTCAGTCTAAACACAAAATTTGAAGATCCTAGCTTCAAAACTGAGGGACTTTAATACAAACTTTGATCACCTTTTTTACCCCCTTAGGGGGTGAATTTTGAAAAACCCTTTCTTAGTGCACCCCTAGACCTCATAAGAAACCTACGTGCCAAATTTGGAGTCTCTAGACCCAGCGGTTTGGGCTGTGCGTTGATAGATCAGTCAGTCAGTCAGTCAGTCATTCAGTTTACGATTTTATAAATATAGATTATCACTTAATAAAATTATTAAAGTAGATTTATACTCTTGTTTTACAAAATTTTTCAACTAAAGAAGAAGTAAACAAACCCTGATTATAACCAAAATAAAACACTCTTATTGAATAGATTTTACTTGCCATATTTAATGCAACTTGCAACGACGAAAAATGATTTCACAACACTTTGTCCACCCAAATCAAAGTAATTTTGAAATTTACATTAATAACACAATATGACTGTATAGTATTTTTTTTACATTTTGTCACAATGCCGCCATTTCATATCAAAACGTCAAAACGGTCAGGTCAGAGCCAACAAAGGTGCGAACGCTAGGTGGCGCTAAAAGCGTGCACGGAGCCAATAGCAATAGATTGATAAAACGATGATATTTATTTTATTCTAGTCTTAAATTATAGTTAGTAGGTAGGTACGTTTGTTTTCACTCGCAGAGAGAAAAAATAGCTTGTCTTATATATATATAGTCTTTGAGCCTATGAAAAAATGGTGTAAGCTATTAGACCTTATGAATTAACAGGACAGTTATTGTTTTCATTGAAATCAAAATCATTATTATAATTTTGTGACATACAAAAAACAATAACTGTTTGTTGTGTTTGTTTATTCATGTTTGCTTTAATAAATCCAAATATTATTTCTCGAGAAACAAGCGATACAAATAATTTAATAACAGGAATAAAACGCAACCAGGGAGAAACACATTGTTTGCAATATAACATCTTTGTTTAATGGAATAACCAATTATACGTTTCCTTTGAAGGAAACATCAACACCGTTATTAAATTAGGCACTGTTGTCTTATTATATTGTATCAAACTATGAAAAACAAATTAGGTTTAAAAGAAATTACTGTTTTTTATTTAAAAAACGTGTACTTTCTTGGGAAATAGTGTCCGAGGATCTGATGATGGAGCCTGAAGAAGTCACAGGAAGTCTTTAATGAAACCACGCCACCCCATCGAGTTTGGGCTCGTTTGAATCGTCTTGACGAGTATTTTGTTAAGAAATAGTGTCCGAGGATCTGATGATGGAGCCGGAAAAAGGCCATAGGAACTCTATAATAAAACCACGATTCCCCATCGAGTTTGGGCTCGTTTGAATCGTCTTGACGAATACTTTGTTGGGAAATAGTTTCCAGGGTCTGATGATGGAGCCTGAAGAAGGCCACTGGAACTCTGTAATAAAACCATGCAACCCCCCCATCGAGTTTGGGCTCGTTTGACGAGTGTGTGACGATTTTTAATCTTAGCTCGTTAACTAAAAAGCAGAAAATAATAATTTAATAAAGAAAAAAAACTAGACTAACTTAAACAGACTAAATTATTACAAAAAAATCGGACTAAAAGTCTGTTTTACTAGTCCGTTTTAATGTTTTAGTCCGAATTTTTTTGTAATAATTTAGTCCGTTTTAAAAACAAAAAAGGTTTTTTTTTCAGTAAATTTTTCTAATGAAATAAAATGCGTTCGCGGTCTTTGTGTTTACAATATCTTTTGCTGACATAAACACAATACATTTGATCACAAACTCTCCAAAGAAGCATTGGTATATGATACATTCGCTTTCTTCTGGAAAACCACATGAAAATCTTTTAATATACCTAATAAATTGTACCTAGAAAAGAACTTTCCACTTATAAGGAAATTTTACTAACTTGACATATTGACAATTTTTTTTCTTCAAAAAAAGAAGAAGAAAATACTTATATTAATAGAAACGATCATTACCTGACCTTCGTAAGGCGTGACTGTCCGTGAATAAAGCCCGTTTTTAAAAAATCATGCCACTGGTAAACAAATTCCCAGCACTTATGAGGAATTGCCATTGATTAAAAAATAAAAAGAAGAAAATACATAATTCTAATAAATAGACGTGATCATTAAATCAAAATCAAAAAATCATTTATTCAGTCTAGGCTGTTACAAGCACTTGTGAATGTCAAAGAAGCTACGCCATCGGTTCGCAAACCCTGAGCGGGAGACCTTGTAACGAGAAGAACCGGCAAGAAACTCGTCAAGGGCTGCTTTTTTCTCCCTGTATATTTCATACAGAGTCGTCAACATTGAAAAATGAGCTCCACATTTAAAGTGAGGTCATTTTCCATCACAATAATTACCAAAAGTTTGTACACAATGGGTAGGTAGGTTGAAATTAAATACCTACTACATATCGGATAGGTAATTGTGAGAGTAAATAACTTTCAACTAGTTGAGAAATCACTAATCACTATGTCTGCTACTCGAAAGTGCACCTAAGTAGGCAAAATTTACCAAAAAATACTTGAGACAAGACATAAAAAATAACAATAAAAAACGCAATTCTTACAATTCAATATGCGTTAAGATAGGTACTCAGAAGCAGACCCATTCCGTGTTCATTATCCGTGAATTATACCTATGCATTTAAGGATAATTTTTTGAATAATCATGGACGAAAATAAATATTTTCGTCCATGCACTGGTGAACAAATTCCCACTTATGAGGAATTGCCATTGATTAAAAAAGATGAAGAAAAGATTGATTTTATTAAATAGAATCAATTATTATCTCACCCTCCTCGTGAGGCGTGACTGTCCGTGAATAATGACCAAACCTAAAAGATAATTTTCTAGAATAAACATGCCACTCAGAGTAATCCTCTGATACAGAAGCCCGTCTTGCTCTAAGATGCCACTGGCAAACAAATTCTCACTTATGAGGAATTGCCATTGGAAAAAGAAGAATAAGAAAAGACTTATCTAATAAATAGAAGCGATCATTATCTGACCCTCGTGAGGCGTGCCTTTCCGTGAATAATGCACACTTAAAGGATGCGCGCTGCAGCCTATTGTCCGGAAGCAATTTATCGCACGCCATCGCCTTTTTATTGTTTTTCAATATTAAAAGGGATGGGTAATTCATTCCTGTGTTTGTGCGAATAGGAATAAAAAAATGTTTCAATAGGAATAAAATTCAGTAAGTATTTGATATATTGTCTTTACATGTATATACCTAGATGAAAACGTGAAAAAATCTGATATTTCAAAACCACGAAATCATCACAAAAATGTATCCATATTAGGGTTCCGTACCCAAAAGGTAAAAACGGCACCCTAAAAGCTGTGCTATTAGTAAGGCTCCTATGTACGTCTGTCTGTCTGTCACCAGGCTGTATTCACAGCTATTTTCACAGATGATGTGTACTTCTTTTGCCGCTATAACAACAAATACTAAAAACAGAATAAAATAAATATCTAAACGGGGCTCCCATACAAAAAACGAGTTTTTTTTTGCCGTTTTTGGTACGAAACCCTTCATGCGCGAGTCCGGTTCGCATGGTTTTTTAACCGACCTCAAAAATGGAGGAGGTTCTCAATTCGATTGTATATTTTTTATTGTTGTTCGCGCGTATCTTCGACATTTATGGACCGATTTTGATGATTCTTTTTTGTTTTATTGAGTTTTCGTGCGAGATGGTTATTTTTTTTCAAATCGGTTCAGTAGTATTCAAGTAATCCTGAAAGTACTATAATTTTGCATTACTACCTTGACGACTTTGTTATTTATGAACCGAATTAGCTTTCGTCTCGAGACACTGAGGTAAGTAAATCGGACACGAAGATTTTTCGAAGCTTCCCGAATGCTGCCCATCCGAGTTGGATTCGACGAGAGATCTCTTTCTCGATTTTGAACTTACCTATTACTGGATTGCCTGTCCTAGGTATACGTAATGGTCAACAACTTCAACAACAACAACTTCTTCAACAACTTTTTGTCGCGACATTCGAAAATTCTCCATACCAACCAGCTTCATAGGTAACGAGGCCTTAACTTAGAACAAATAAAAATAACATATGAATATACACCGTTAATTTTTAAGTATATCTAAAAATTAAATGGGGATTTCAGACCACGTGAATGAACAACTTTTACTATGGGGCCAACCACGGAATCTCGAAAAAAAAATAGCTGTTCTTTTCATAGAAAAGTACAACATCGACTCGATTTTTAGATATACCTAAGTGCTTAAAAAAATTACGGTGTATTATGAAATGCAAAGGTTAGACTTTAACCTGTACATTTTCAAAATAATATTCATATTCATGTGTTCACTTTAACCAGAGTGTCATTCTTTAAAGATTTTGGTAAGTTAAAGTATAGCGTGTGACATGAGAAAAACACCATAATGATAATTACCTAGATATATTTAGCATAAAACGGTGTAGGTACGCACGACAACACGTCAGGTTATACAGTTAAACTGCGAAAACAGCTTTTATAACGTAGGGCATAAAGGCGGTCTCAAGGTCAACATGTATAGTCTGAGGTGCTGTCGTGTGTACTATGCTTAGTTAGATTGACGTAGTTTCGTGTTTACGTAAAATCAAACAAGACTTCGGGTCAAACGAGCGTGTCATATTTATTACTTTTGCTAAAAATAAGGTGATACAGACCATAGATAATATACTTATATAATTCAAAATACAGGCAGTTTGCTTTTTCACCTGCCCAGCCTGCTTAGTAGTCCAGTTAACGAATAGCTCAAAAAGGGGTCTAGGATGGCGGGCAACTAAGCGGTTCCTTCACAAACTTGTTTAAGGTGCTTAGGGAGTGAACATACTAAAACTCTACTTGTTTATGAAGTGGGCAAGGGTGATGGGGGGGGGGACTTCCTGAGCCAGTAGCTCAAAAACGATTGGGAATTCGAACAAAAAGTATAGAATAAAAGTTGTAAAGAATTTTATAAGCTTTTGTTCGGTACACCCTAGATAAGTTTCTGAAGGAATCACCTTTTAGTTGCTTCCTCGCGCACTCTACAACGTCTTTATTAACTGGACTATAGCATGACCACTGAAACACATAATTAATACCTACCGATTTATTCAATACAATATAATATTGACAGTTGAATGTCAATGAATCATTAGGTCGGAAGGATTATGTACCTACAGCTTGTCTCTGATATCACAAAAGACCTTGAGCTAAATTAAAAAAAAAACGTTTAAAACGAATTAGAGAGTGTAAAAATTGGACTAAAACATACCTATAACTACTGACTAAAATGTATAAAATAATTTCTGCCGTAAAGATTCAGCACTGCCTGCCTAGCATGACCGATTTATATCGCGTGATATAGCGATTTATCACGTTTAACTGTCAAAAAGACAAAGGAATTTGACAGTTCAGTGTCGATAAAATGCTCTATCACGCGATATATATAGGTCATGCTAGGCAGGCAGGACTCGAAACTACGAGGGTGGGTCAAAAAGTTCGCGGAATGGGGAGTATGGAGGGGGAAAAGGTCACTTTTTTTTACCTGCACTAGTTGTGCCACTCATTAAGGGTATAAATATAATTTTTTATTAAAAACAGGTCATTATTTACTGAGATACACGTCAATCAACAAGTCAATCCGGAAGAAAATTTAAAACATGGAAAAAATTGAATTTCGTGCAGTCATAAAGTTCCTTACCAAGCAAGGAAAACCTCCTCAAACCATTTGGAATGAGATGTTTTCTGTTTATGGGGATGCTTGTCCTGGTAAAACCATGATTTACAAGTGGCACAACCTCTTCAAGCAAGGCAGGGACAGGGGCAGGCAGGGCAGGCAGGCCTATTTTGACGACAAAGATAAAACATTTTTTTTCGAGGGTATTAATAAATTAATTCACCTTTTTTTTACCTGCACTAGTTGTGCCACTCATTAAGGGTATAAATATAATTTTTTATTAAAAACAGGTCATTATTCACTGAGATACACGTCAATCAACAAGTCAATCCGGAAGAAAATTTAAAACATGGAAAAAATTGAATTTCGTGCAGTCATAAAGTTCCTTACCAAGCAATGAAAACCTCCTCAAACCATTTGGAATGAGATGTTTTCTGTTTATGGGGATGCTTGTCCTGGTAAAACCATGATTTACAAGTGGCACAACCTCTTCAAGCAAGGCAGGGACAGGGGCAGGCAGGGCAGGCAGGCCTATTTTGACGACAAAGATAAAACATTTTTTTTCGAGGGTATTAATAAATTAATTCACCGATCTGATAAATGTATTAGAGTTAAGGGAGAATATATTGAAAAGGAAAAATAATTTTGTGTTTAATTTCTTAATTTTTCCCCTCCATTCCGCGAACTTTTTGACCCACCCTCGTATAGGCCAACTAGATGTAGCTGATTTAAATAAAAAATTGTGTAGTTTCCCAGGATTTTAGCTTTTCCACAATATATTTTAGCGTGGTAAGAAAATATAGATGATTTAAAAGTGCTTCATTAATTAGTTTATTTGAATAAAACCATTTTGACTTTGACTTTGTCATTGACGTGTCCGACAACTAACTTTTTACTTACTAACTAAATAATTTCTTAAATTGTCTCTAATATTGTTTTCATTCTTTCTGTAAGTTTTAAAATCCATTTTAACTCAAAGTGGCCACTTTTGGCAATTATTATGGATTTTAAAACTTACAAAATGAATGATAACTGTTGGAGAGTTATTCAAAAAATATTAGAGACAATTTAAGAGTATTACATGAGCTTTTTTTAAATATTGACTTGGTTTACGAGTATAATAAAAATAAATGTAGTGGCGGCGCTAGTTTCACTACCACCGCGCCTTAAAATAGCAGCTCGCTCTTGGATCTCAGTAATCGTCTATAACGTTTACTTGTATATATAATTCCCTTTTAAAGAAACTCTAAAATTAGTACTTAATAAGTATTTTATTTACTAATAAAATGATTATTAGTTATTAGTAATATAATTTGTATGTATTATGTATTTATGTATGTAAGTATAGTATATCATATTTGTTATAAATAATTATTCTGTTATATAATTATGTTATTATCTTAATATTTATTTTGCTTTATTTGTTTTACACTGGTTGTGCACCCTACCACATCACAATCTCCACATCACCCTAAGGTTGACTGGTAGAAAATGCCTAAGGCATTAAGTCCGCGTATGTACAATGTGCATGAAGAGTAAAATAAATAAATAAATAAAATACTTAAAAAAACAAGCAAACACTTGGATACCTAACCATAATTGTCATTTTTTTATTTTTACAAGGTTTTTCTAAATCGAAAACCATTTCGAGGTTTTTCAATTTCTGACACCGTACATTATTTTTTCTCGGGTTTTTGATCAATAATTATTATTTAACGAAATATGTGGAAATAACCCTGTATTATCGAGGTGAAGGAAATTAATATTATGATGACCTAAAACTAAAATTTTGAAAAAGAAAAAAACCTATTGTCTCTTGTTGTCATCAGTAATTTCTAAATAACAAATAAAAACAGAGGACAAAAATTTTGAAATGTTGTCAATTACTTTAAAAAAAGCGTAGGTAATGAATAAGTCAACATTTTTAAAACTACATGCTCATCTTTACTTCCTTACTATACTGTATGTAGGTAGGTACTTTGTAAATATTTATTATTATTATTATTAGAAAAACACATTTTCAATTTAATTATATGCAATGACGGTGTCTCATAAACCTTTGAAGGTTTTTCTGTACACCGTAACTCGTCGTCTTCTTTACACATTAGACACAATTCAAACTATTTACGGGACACATACGGATACATAACTCATTTAAACAATGATTTTATTATTGATTAATTATCAATTTTGTAGGTAGGTAGGTCGTAAGTAATAAGACAGTTCGCTCTCCGACGCAGGACGACAGCGCACCCGGTCAGCGCGCGGCGCTGCGGTCGCCATTCGCATCGTGTTGTTATGATAAGTTTTTTTTCCGCGTTGAATAAATACAGGCTGTTTTTTTTAATTTACGTTACTAATTTCATATTGTTAAAATATTTTAAATTAGTAGAACAATATAGTTATTAATTAGTTAGGGTAGTGATATTATATAATTATATACCCACATACATATACATGGGATAGCCACATAATTATATATATGGGTACAATCATCATTTTGTTTAAATTATTGTTAAAGATTGTTAAATGTTGCTAAATTATTTCACCCAATATAAAATAATTTAACAACATTTTTGAGTAACTTATAAATAATAAAAATGTAGTTTTAATTTATGCTTTAAGTTTTTTTCATTGAGTTCGTCTTTAAGTTTTTTCGGGAGTTCGTTTATTAAAAGAGGCACAATGTGTTTGTTATGATATTTCCCGTACATATTATTGATGCTGGGGACGAGACATTTGGGATCAGCTGCACTTCTCAATCTTTCATTGACAGTTCTTAAAGTTTTGAGTTCTTCGTTAAAATATTGCTCTTTAAGAAGGATATATTTAATTCTTTCACTTACAGGTAGTACTTTACAGAGCTTAAACAAATCGTATTCGTTCTCAAGCTCGATTTGCATTTTTTTAGGTACTATAGTTTTAAGAATGCGTTTTTGTAGTTCATGGACGCCGTACAAGTGAGACTTGCAAGTTCGTCCGTAGCTACTGAGCCCATATTGAATTATAGATTCTGCCAGAGCATTATAAAGTGATAATAATATGGGGTAAGGAATTTTATATTTAATTTATTATTGAAAATTTCGAAAGAATAGCCTTTAGTTTATCGCATACTTTATTTATATGAGGGACCCATTTTAACCGGTTGTCAATGACTATATATGTGTATTTATGTATGTATATTTACTAATATTATAAATCCGAAAGTAAGTTTGTTAGTTTGTCACGCCTTCCCGTTTTAACTTACCTACTGAAATTATCAACGTGATATTTTGCATACACGTTGTTAGGGATACGTATATATCTTTCATCTCGAAAAAAGACGGTTCCCACAGGATAGAAAAATAACTGTCTACGCAGACGAAGTCGCGGGCGGTCGCTAGTACTTAATATTCTTCTTATCGAATGAGGACTAGTGGCCACCTTAGTGTTAGAGTTTATCAAGCCGCCTGTAAGGCCTCTAACTTGGCTTAACGACTGTTATCAACTATTGACAACAGCCGGGACCGACGGTTTAACGTGCCCTCCGAAGCACGGAAGCGCTCAGTTGCAATGCCACTTTACGGTCACCCATCCGACACCTGGCCGGACCGAGCGTTGCTTAACAAACGTGATCGAGGACGATCAGTCTATCAAGTTCCGCCACGAGTAAGGGTAATTTAATCGGGTTACAATCGATCTTCTAGTTTGGTGTGTCTAATGGTTGAAATAACCGATCCCAAGATTATCAACTGCTGCCCGTTTTAGTAATTAAGTATCCCATTAACAGTCGCCTTTAATTATTTCCAGTCACCCAATTAATTAATTCCCATATGGGTTATAAATGCGAAAGTCAGTCGGTACAGTTTGTTTGTTACGCCTTCACGTCTTAACGTCACCTCCACCGATCATCATGTAATATTACCTAGGTTGTAGGGCTACAGAAAAGGACATAGGGTAACTTTCCCGAGGGATAGAAAAAGTACTGTGAACTGTGAACGCAGACGAAGTTGCGAGCAGTTTATTTTCAAATTATTTAGAAAAGCAAACACTAGACAAATTTAAAGAAACTGACTGTGGAACCCTAGAATGTCCAACAAGAATCAAACAAAATCGCCTTGAAAACTCTTCGGCGACACGACCATCAAACCATTGCATTGCTGATAATTAATTTAGTCTGTGTTGAGACAATCAACGAGGCAGCAGTTACTCTCTTGAAAAATAACAACAGTAGTTAAAAATATTATTTAACTTACTAGCAAATTATGGATAGTTTTCATAAAGTTTCGATACTTACATTTCCCCCTGACATTTTAAAAACTGTTAGAAAAGAATATGATCTGGACAAGCCTGGAGCAATGGACAGGGCCATAGATATTCTGGAACTTTGGCTTAAGAAACAGGATCATTTTACGAAAACTGATTTCAGTAAGTTTTTTTTTATTTTACTTATACCTATTTAACTTTTTAGGCGACTGAGCATTGAGCTAATGGCACACCCCGGACACTCCATACAACCGCGCCATTATTAAAAGATGACGTCAAATGACATTTTTGTATACGCGCAAATGTGTGTGTAAGGGGCACATCCTTGAAGAAATCGCGGATCGTGCGGCTGTTATTAAATTAAAATTTTGGATTTTATGGCACGTGACTGCACCGCAGGAATGATACAGATTTTTTTTCCTACAAAATCATACTGAAAAAACTATGTTTTCAATCCACTAAAATACTAGAATTGACATTTTTGTATACGCGCAAATGTGTGTGTAAGTCTAGGGCTACCGTGCAGTTTGTAAGATAAGATAAGATAATGCTTTATTTTCAACACCACAGTAACATATAACAAAGAAATAACAATAAAGTGTCAAAACATGGCGGTCTTATCGCTAAGAGCGATCTCTTCCAGACAACCTACGGTATGGTGAGATTGACAGAAGAGTAATACAGGGGGTGCAAAATGGCATGAGATGTAATTACTCTAAATTCCTAAATATTTTTTAACTAAATTAAAATAAACCTAAATATGTAGATATATACATGTTACAATATGATATACATAAATATATATAGTTTAAATATATACATATATACTGTAACGTAGCGTTACAAACACATAAATAACTTAAATCTACTAGTAATATCAATTACCTTTAATTATCATAATAATCTATTTACATTAATTAGTACCTAATTTAAAATACTATTTACAATTTATTTATCATCTAAAATAATCGTGCGCGCAGACAAACAGATTATATTTTATAGTAATACGCTGTTGGCCGCCGCATAACTGCATTCTATTGTTCTCACGTTGCCCCCCTTCCCCACTACTCCTTTTGCGCGCTGACAAAGCCGGCTGGGTGAGACGCGGCCCGCTCGAGTTCAATCGACAGACTGATTTTTGATTCGGAGGCGAAGCTACGCTGGTTTTAGTCGCGCGCGCACAATAGCTTGCACCGCGATCTCTGATTTTAAATATTCTACTTACTTTTATTAAAATTCATACGTGTTTATTAGTGTTCCCATACTGGGTGAGTTGTGCAAATGATTTTCTATGCTTTATTGTGTTTCTGTGTCTGTATTTTGTAACGGTTTAAAACCAAAGTGTAATTTGAAATAACCGTTACAAATGTTTTTTAGTGTATAACGATGGAATTTGTGTATTTAGCTGTAGTATAGTTAGATTATTATTTTCTTTTGTTCTAACTGAACGATTATTGTACACTTTTAGTTTTATTAAGCCACCCGCCTAACCGTTGCTGATATTTTCATATTAAACTGCCACCTAGATTTCTTCCCTTGTGCTAGCTAAATCTTGTAGATCTGGAGTGCCTCATAATCCGTAGGTCTAGGTCTAGGTAGTATCTTTCCAATAAAAGATCATAACGATGTTGAACGTTGCGATTCCAGGAACACCCTTGGGAGTAATTTTATAACTCAAAACCTCAAGCTGAATTATTGGTCGTTGTACCTGGATCCTGAGTCTATTTCTGCTACCTGCTCCCCAGAAGTGAAGCTCGGGCCTACATCGCTGCCTGGATACCCTAGGAGACCGAGGAGAGTGCGGTACCCCTATGCCAAGACAGTACGCGACTTGTTATGACCTAGGCGACCCTAAATATTACCCACGCTTATAATTTATTTCTACATGAATAATTATTAAACTTATACATTTTTATAATTTGCCGCATTTTAATTTCATTCACTTAAAATAAATGCGACAATGGCGCCTATATACGTGGTCAAAAGGTCATAATAATTCGTTTGCTGCCTAGGTTTACTACATTTTAGTTTAGTATCTTGGTGTTGGATCTGCTTGGTGTGCTGTGTTGTTGTAAAAACGATTGTGTTTCTCAACTGAAGTGCCTAATGTTTTGTTGTAATTTGTAAAAAAAAAATAGATTTGAATTTTGAATTTTTTTTTGGTTTGTTATACTTACCCGCAATTTTTTTATCCAAGTAAATGTATTTCTTTTTCTAAATAGATACTATTTGTGTTCTTTTGTTTGATTTTACGAAGGCACATCAGTTGAAGTAATTAGTTCAGTAGTTAGTAATTTTTACTCTATACTAGTGAGACATTCGGTTTTACTTGTGTGTTTTTATTTTACTTTTAGCTTTAGTTTGATTTTATTATTTTTGTTACACACTATCGTTCTGTAGCAAAAGTTGATTGTTGTAACAGAACGGTATAGGATTTGGCTTACATATCGTTTTTTTCTCTCTCTCTTTTCTTCTTTTTTATTGCTATTATTTGCACAACATACTCAAGTGAACAGTGTTTTTTTTTACTTATTAAGATATTTGCGTTATTTTAAGATGGCTCGTCAAATAAAGTACTTACTCTTGCAAAAATCTGAATTAAGTTATGAAGTTGCGATTCGAGGTGAAGTACCTTCAGATAGTGTGGAGGGGTTGCGACGACAGGTCACTAAATTGACTCAGCTGTATGCTGCTGAGGAAATCCTCGATTCCGTTTTTGAATTTTCTGTTGATGCGGCTGGTTGTAATGTAACACTTGAAAAAATTAAAGTTAATATTGATTCCCTCATAGGTAGCTATAATGATTCGCTCTCGAATAGAACAAAGTCGTGGTTAAATCATTTACATTATAGAATTCAAAGAATTGAGAAACCCAAGATCGCTGAAGATACCGCTCTTTTAGATAAGATTTGTAGGAGCTTCGATAATTACAGTGCTATTATGAAGGGATTTGCTATGCCTGGTACTAGTGATCCTAAAACTTTAACTTCTCCAACTGCCACTGAAGATGGAAGTTTAGATAGACCAAATATTTCTGGTTTAAATATATCTGTTACTTGTGATCGCAGCAGTAGTGACCTATCTAAATTAAAATTTGACGGCAAGTCTTGCGTCCGTGCTTTTATACAAAAAATTGAAGAATTCCGTATCTCCAAAGGGTTTTCTGACACTAAAATGCTTCTTTCTGCGATTGATATATTCAGCGGAGACGCACTTCATTGGTATCGCAGTGTCAAAAGTCAACTGGATGATTGGCAGACTCTGATATCTCGTCTCAAAGAAGATTTTGATATACCTGACTTTGATTACTGTATGCTTTCTGAAATACGGGACCGGACTCAGGGAGCGGATGAAAGCATTACCGTTTACTTGTCCATTATGGAAGGTATGTTTTCTCGATTGAGTAAGTTTATGACTGATGAAGAAAAACTTGATATTATACTACATAGTATACATCCATGTTACTCCACTATCATTGCTGCAAGTCCCCATATGAAATCTGTAGACGACTTAAGAATTATTTGTAGAAATTATGAACGTATTAAGGTTCGTTCTGATAACTATAGGGAACCACCTTCTTATAATTCTAAATTGTTAGCCCCTGAATTCTGCTATCAGTCACAAAAACGTAAGGATAGTAGTAAAAACTTCTACGGACAACCTAATCATTCAAACCAAGTAGTCCCTATAAAAAACGATACACAATTTAGGCCTTCTTATGCAATTGCTACACCTTATTGCTTTAGGTGTCGTGTCAATACTCATTCGATGAGAGAATGCACGGCCGAACGTACTATTTTGTGTTTCGGTTGCGGAGAAAAAGGTGTTCGTAAACCGGATTGTCCCAAATGTAATAAAGGTAAAGTTTCTAATAATGACTCAAAAAACTAAATACTGAAAATTGCAGAGCCACACCAGCAAATCATTTTGATAGCTCGGATTGGAATGATTGGCTGGTGTTTCTTAAAAAATTCTTTTCTGATTGCCGCACCCCTGTTTCTGCAATTTTCAATTCTAGGCCGAGTCATGATCCTCGTCCTTATGTTAAAATTTCTATTGCTAATGATCTCTCAGTGTACGGATTGCTTGATTCTGGTTCAGCTGTGACAATTTTAGGCAGGGATTTCTATAAAAAGTTAATTCAATGTGATTTGATACTATGTACCGATGATAAGATAACTGTTACTGCGGCTGGAGGTCAGAAAATCACTTCTATCGGCTATATTATTTTACCAGTGACATTTGAGAATAAGTTTTCGGTAGTTAAGGCGCATGCTATTCCGGAGATCGAAACCACTCTAATCTTGGGTATCGACTTCTGGAACGTTTTCGATCTATGTCCAAAACATCTAATGAACACCGAAAATTTGTACGATAGTGACCCCAGTTTATCAGAAATATCAAATCCCCTAGATATTCACTTACATGCCTACGGAAATCTGGAGGACACTCAGAAGCCGATCGCTGACGAGGTTGTCGGAATGTTCCGTATGATATCCTTCGCGGAGAAGGGCCTCGGGAGAACTGGTCTAATTCAACATAATATTGACACTGGTGACGCACAACCAATTAGGCAGCGTTACTATCGTATGTCTCCTGAAAAGCAGAGAATCATCACTGAACAAGTTGATGAAATGCTTAGTTTGGATGTGATTCAGCCCTGCGAAAGCCCGTGGTCTTCTCCAGTTTTAGTTGTAGATAAAAAAGACGGAAAACCTCGCATCTGCTTAGATAGTAGGAAACTGAACTCAGTAACGAAAAAGGACGCATACAGCTTACCCTACGTTTCTGAGATTCTTGATAATCTTAAAGATGCTAGATATCTGTCTAGCATCGACTTATCTAAAGCTTTCTGGCAAATATTAATTAGAGAACAGGACCGAGAGAAGACTGCGTTTTATGTGCCTGGACGAGGCACTTTTATGTTCAAAGTAACTGCCTTTGGCCTTACCAATGCTCCAGCAACTCAGCAAAGGTTAGTAGATCGTCTCTTCGGGCCTGAATTCGAGTGTAAAGTGTTTGCTTACCTTGATGACGTGATAATCATCAGCAAAACTTTTGAAGAACATGTTTCGCTTCTTCGACGTGTATTCGAGAAGTTACGCTCAGCTAATCTTACTATAAACCTTGAGAAAAGCCAATTTTTTAGAAGTAAATTGCGTTATCTTGGTTATGTTGTAGATGATCAGGGCCTGCGTACTGATCCCGATAAGGTAAGGTGCATATTAAATTACCCCACCCCTATCAATAGAAAGGAAGTCAAAAGGTTTCTTGGTACAGCTTCCTGGTACAGGCGTTTTATACCTCAATTCAGTACAATCGCTGGCCCATTGAACAGACTCACATCGACTAAAAAGACAGCGCCGCCCTTTTCTTGGTCACCTGAAGCTGAAAAGGCCTTTCTTGAATTAAAGTCTCGTCTGGTTCAAGCCCCAGTGTTGGCTTGTCCTAACTTTGAGCATCCTTTTGAGGTGCATACTGACGCTAGTAGTTTCGGTGTTGGTGCTATGTTGGCGCAGAATATTTCAGGGGTTGAACATCCAATAGCATACATGAGTCGTACTCTCACAAAACCAGAGCAGAACTACGGCACAACAGAGCGAGAAGCCCTTGCTGTGTTAACTGCGCTCGAGCACTGGCGGTGCTATCTCGAAAATGGGAAAACCTTTAAGGTTTACACTGATCACTCATCTCTGAAGTGGTTCCTGTCTCTTTCTAATCCAATTGGACGATTGGCAAGGTGGGGTATACGACTATCTGCATTTAACTTTGAAATAGAGCACCGTCGGGGCAAAGATAATGTCGTTCCGGATGCTCTTTCTAGATGTAATCCAATCAATACTATTGAAACTAACTCTAATCTAAATCTAACAACCCAAGATCAGTGGTACTTAAATATTTTCAATGGTTGCCAAGAGTCTCCTATTAGTTTTCCAAACTATAAAGTTGAAAACAGTGTTCTTTATAGGTATATGAAGAGTAATAATCCTCTTACCACTGAGTTTGCTTGGAAGAAGGTTATTCCTCAAGAGAGTCGAGAAGAAATTCTTAAACAATGTCACTCAGAGCCGATTGCTGGGCATTTCGGCGTGTTCAAGACATATAAACGCTTGACACTTCGATTTTACTGGCCTGGTATATACTCTGACGTGGTAAAATTTGTCACTGAATGCGAAACTTGTCTCGCGTATAAGCTTCCTTCTCATGGAGTTTTAGGAAAGATGGGTAGACCAAAAGAAATTTCTCGTCCATTCCAAGCACTTTCAATTGACTTGGTTGGTGCGTTGCCCAATACTAGAAAACAAAATCAGTATGTTTTTGTCGTAACATGCTGCTTTTCAAAATATTGTTTTCTTTTTCCACTTCGTAGAGCTACTTCGGATTTGATTTGTAAGCATTTGGAAAATGACGTTTTCTTGGTGCACGGTATTCCACAGACTATTATTTTGGATAATGGGAGCCAGTTCATTAGTCGTGAATTGGATAAACTTTTTAAAAAGTACAGAATACCCAATATTCATTTTACTCCGAAGTATACACCTCAAATCAATACAGTTGAAAGATATAACAAAACTGTCATTACGGCTGTATCTACGTTTGTAAATAATGACCACAGAACTTGGGACTTAAATTTGCCACAGATACAATTTGCGATGAATAGTTCTGTTAATGAGAGTACTGGATATACACCTGCTTTCCTAGTGCATGGCAGAGAATTGGTAACCTGTGGGTCACATTATTTGGAGAATAGTGACTTTAATGATTTGATATTTCTACCACGTGATGCTTACGCTGAGAACTTAGGTCACCTGTCTGAAATTTTTGGCAAAGTTCAAGCTTCGCTATGGCATGCGCATGTCAAAAATTCTCAGCGTTACGACTTACGCCGCAAAGAGTTTGAATTTGAAGTAGGAGATCTCGTCTGGAAGCGCTGCTACTTTCAAAGTGACAAAGATGCCCATTTTAGTAAAAAGTTGGCTCCTAAATATCAAAAATGCAGAATTAAAGAAAAGCGTTCCCCTCTAGTATATTTGTTGGAGGATATAAATGGTCGTGACATTGGTGTTTGGCATATCAAAGACCTTAAAATAGTGAATAATTCCTTGAAAGGCTGATCTCTCGTTCTTGGTATTGTTTCCGGATTTTGATGTAGGTCAAAATCCTCTTCTAGGAGAGGGGGTACTGTAACGTAGCGTTACAAACACATAAATAACTTAAATCTACTAGTAATATCAATTACCTTTAATTATCATAATAATCTATTTACATTAATTAGTACCTAATTTAAAATACTATTTACAATTTATTTATCATCTAAAATAATCGTGCGCGCAGACAAACAGATTATATTTTATAGTAATACGCTGTTGGCCGCCGCATAACTGCATTCTATTGTTCTCACGTTGCCCCCCTTCCCCACTACTCCTTTTGCGCGCTGACAAAGCCGGCTGGGTGAGACGCGGCCCGCTCGAGTTCAATCGACAGACTGATTTTTGATTCGGAGGCGAAGCTACGCTGGTTTTAGTCGCGCGCGCACAATAGCTTGCACCGCGATCTCTGATTTTAAATATTCTACTTACTTTTATTAAAATTCATACGTGTTTATTAGTGTTCCCATACTGGGTGAGTTGTGCAAATGATTTTCTATGCTTTATTGTGTTTCTGTGTCTGTATTTTGTAACGGTTTAAAACCAAAGTGTAATTTGAAATAACCGTTACAAATGTTTTTTAGTGTATAACGATGGAATTTGTGTATTTAGCTGTAGTATAGTTAGATTATTATTTTCTTTTGTTCTAACTGAACGATTATTGTACACTTTTAGTTTTATTAAGCCACCCGCCTAACCGTTGCTGATATTTTCATATTAAACTGCCACCTAGATTTCTTCCCTTGTGCTAGCTAAATCTTGTAGATCTGGAGTGCCTCATAATCCGTAGGTCTAGGTCTAGGTAGTATCTTTCCAATAAAAGATCATAACGATGTTGAACGTTGCGATTCCAGGAACACCCTTGGGAGTAATTTTATAACTCAAAACCTCAAGCTGAATTATTGGTCGTTGTACCTGGATCCTGAGTCTATTTCTGCTACCTGCTCCCCAGAAGTGAAGCTCGGGCCTACATCGCTGCCTGGATACCCTAGGAGACCGAGGAGAGTGCGGTACCCCTATGCCAAGACAGTACGCGACTTGTTATGACCTAGGCGACCCTAAATATTACCCACGCTTATAATTTATTTCTACATGAATAATTATTAAACTTATACATTTTTATAATTTGCCGCATTTTAATTTCATTCACTTAAAATAAATGCGACAATACATAAATATATATTGTCTGTAAATTATGAATAGTTGAACAGTAAGTACCTACAGTGGCGAATAGCGAAAGTCAGTGAGATAAATAGTGTTGTTTTAGCTGGTTCTTGAAAGCATTTATGGTCTGAGCACGCCTGATGGACACAGGTAAGGAGTTCCAGAGCATTGGAGCCCGAACAGTAAATGAATTATGGTAGAAAGTTGTCTGATGGACAGGCGTCGAGAGACTCAGATTTTCTGATGACCTAAGAGAATGTGAAGTTGAACAGTGAAGGTAACTAAATCGTTCCTTGAGATAGCGCGGGTAAGAGGGATTGAACAAAATATTGAAAAGAAGAGACAGAATGTGAGTATTCCGGCGAAGTTAGTCTGATGGGTAGCCACTTGAGCTTATTGCGATAATGGGTAACATGATCATATTTGCGCAAGCCAAATATAAATCTGATACAGAAATTTTGAAGTCGCTCAAGTTTGTTTAGTTGGTCCTCCGTGAGATCTAAATAGCAGACGTCGGCGTAGCCAAGAATAGGAAGCAACAGAGATTGTGCTAGAGCAATTTTAGTGGCAGTGGGAAGAAAATTAATTACGAAGTCTCCTAAGACAGGCCGCTGATGCATGATAATGCCCGGCCACACACGGCTCATATCGTACAAGAGTATATTCAGGAGGTCGGTATCAGCGTGATGGCTTGGCCAGCAAGAAGTCCTGATCTCAACCCGATTGAACACGCCTGGGATGAGCTTGGGAGGCTAGTCAGAAATCGCAGACCACCACCTACTACCCTCAGGGCACTAAAGCAGGCCCTGGTAGAAGAATGGGAGAATATTCCCCAAAATCGGCTCCGAAGCCTAGTGTTCAGTATGCCAAACCGGCTCGAAGCTGTAATCAGAGCTCGAAGAGGCAATATCAGTTATTAAAAATTAAAAAACATTTTAGTTGACACTTAACTAAAAATGTCTATATTCATTGTTTTATCTTTTTTAAGTTAAAAATGTTACTAATGTATAATTTTAGTTTCTAAGAATTAAAGCCTATAAAATTTGCAACAAAACGTTTTTAATCTTAAACCTCTACCTTCTATAGTTAAGAAAAAAAATTTGAAAAGTGTGATACTTACTTTTGCAGGCCAGTGTATAAACAAAAACAAAAAAGTTCTACAAAATGTCAAAAAAAAATACCTGTTTTCAAATTACAGGTCGAAGTTACTTGGAAAGAAGCATAATAAGAGAGAAGGGTTCCGTGGAAAGAACCAAAGAACGTTTGGATAAAATGTGTACAGCAAGATCGTTGCTTCCTCAATATTATACTATTAGAAATGTGAAGGAGTTTGTAGATCTTCGCAACCATGTGTAAGTACCTATTTTTATTTTAGTTATTAATAAAAAACATGTAGCGAGTAATTAATGAAATACAGGGAGTTTGGTTACATTCATAAAATTCCAAAAATTATAAATCGGGTACAGTACAACCCCGAAAAATTATTACAACTCTTGAAAACAGAATGGAATGGAAACATATTTTTAAGCTACCTACCAAAAATTTAGAAACTCTTATCTATATATATAAAAGAGAAAATCACTGACTCACTCATCACGAAATCTCAGAAACTACAAGTGCTAGGAGTCTCAAATTTTGCAAGGGGGTTCCTTTTAGGGTGTAGGTGCTCACTAAGACGGGACTTTGCGAAATTCAACCCCTAAGAGGGTGAAACAGGGTGGCAAAGTTTGTATGGGAGAACGCGATTCCTTGGCCCGATTGACTTGAAATTTGGCATAGACATTCTTTCACAAAATTAATTGAATACGGGTTTCGTATTTTTTTGAAATGTATCCCCTAACAGGGTTGAAAAGGGGTAGAAAGCAATTTTTAGGGTGATTGATTTCAATATCGGAATCAAAACTTCTTATTGCATTTGAATGATTAAGAAAAATAAATGTCAGTTGTCATGTTGTCACCTCCCCTGAGAGTTATAATTATGTTCCTTGGTTCACCACAGAGAAAGCAATAAGTTGTCACTGGGAGTTTTTGGCGCCATTTCGTCGAGTTCATATGGCTATTTTAATTATTTGCAAATCGTTTATAGTGGATATTGTGTTTAAAATTGGTGCAGTTTTGTGGTACAAGTGTCTACGCATCTGAACAATATGTGGGACGAGACTTTTGTGGTGGCTACCTTGGCAGAACTTACCGAGTAAACTTACCGAGTATATTGGAATGCGATGCACCCGCATTTTAATGTAAACTAAAACAATACCACTGAATTATTTAACACTTGACACTGGCAATAATTACTCCCTGAAGAGGAGTAGATTGCCATATCAAAAATAAGAAGAAGAAGTTGTCAACGCACGAGCTGACGTTTCTAATTTTCAGTAATTTTCCAAAAGACTGTATAAGGTTTTATCCCGATTTTCACTATTTTACGAATAATTTGTCAAATAAAACGTGGCAAAATATGGCCGTAGCACAAACAGCTATCGAAAAAATAACGCGCGTAAAAACATTCGATAGAGTAATTTTGTATGAGAAATTTGTACAGCGCCTCTATCGCTGCAAAGCGAAATTAAATTTTCCATAGATAATACTCTATCGAGTAGTTTTACGCGCGTTATTTTTTTCGATAGCTGTTCGTGCTACGGGTACTGATGACATGATAAGGAATGTGTTAGAGAAGCACTGACCTGAAGATTTTTTTCTATTTAACATATAGAGGTCAATGTAGAGAAGTGTTGAGATTGAGAGCCTGATAATAATGCACAGCATTAGTTGCACCCGGCGTTGCAATGCCACGTTATTTTTAGCCAAGAGCCTTTTCAGTCGTAAGCAGAACAATTCACCAAAGTTTCATAATTATTGGATGTGGATGAATGGTTTAGAAGTGTATAGGAAACAAATAAACATACTTAAGTACATATATTTTTATTTATAAAGAAAATAACTATTAGATATTAAATTTTACATAATATTATTAAATACTTATTTTGATAAAAACTGCTTAGAAATTTTATTAAGTACCTACCTAACCTACACCTACCTAATACAGAATCGTGAACAGGGGGCTAATTGTCTAATTTTTGAAAATCTATCGCAATCGCTTTCAGGATGTGATACATTGATACTTCTGTTTGGCACAAATAAAAACTTACCAAAGAAATGCAGCAATGTGTCACATACCATCTGTCAAATATGAAAGCGATTGCGATAGATTTTAAAATTAGACAATAGTAGCCCAGGGCGTCGACGGTTCTGTAACCAAACTCGAACCCCACTTCGAATCTCACTTCACTGCACGGGAATTTTAAATCATAAATAAGATAATGATAAGAAATTTTTGTATCACAAAAGATTTTAGATAGCTACCTAACCTAAAATTTTTGCAATTGATAAAATAGCTCATTTAGTTAGCTAATTTCTAATAACAAATTCACGCGAAGTGAAGTGAGGTTCGAAGTGAGATGCGAGTTTGGTTACAGAATCGACAGACTGTGCGGGTAAAACCGAGGGGTGCAGCTATTTACCTATACACAAAATTGTATAAATGTGAAAGTTTGGATGTTGTTCATGATGTACTCAATCACGTCTGAACGGGTGAACGGATTTAGACGAAATTTTGGCACAGAGATAGATTATAGTCAGGAATACTTAACACAGGCTTCTTTTCATCCCGATCATTGGTTTCCAAGGGAAGACTTACAACGATTACCGTTGTGCAACATTCACCCGTGCGAAGCCGGGGCGGGCCGCTAGTTTACCTATAAAAATAATTTCAGCCAATTTGATTTTTTCAGACATTCCCCATTGTAATAAAAAATAAAAATAATTTCATTTCAATGTGACTCATCTCATCACTATTTTGATATTTTTAGCTGGTCACAGTTCTATTTTAACCTATTGATTCGCGTTTATCGAGCCTGCGTCTTTCGAAACTAAGTTGCAGACCCCGTCACGGCATTCCATACAAACTTTCAAGTCCCTATTTTTCGAAATGATTGAACTTCTTTTTTTGTAACTAACTTTTTTGTATCGTGCTTTTATAAGCACGATACAAAAAAGATAAAACATTTCATTCATTTCGAAAAATAAGGAATTTTAACTTAAATGCCGTGACTAATCTAAGTAGGTACTAGGTACGTACGTACGTAGGTAGGTGTAGCAGAACAGTATTTTAATCAATTCTTTTTTTTATTACAGATACGACGTAGTATGTCCAAAATTCACAAGAGATAATTATAGATTATATTTAATACAAGTACATAATTCTGAAAATATCACTGCCGAGACATTTGCCGAATATTATATAAAAGGATTTTACGTAAGTATGTTTTTTTATAACTTTTATTAACGAATAATGGTGTGATGGATGACCTAATACCTTATGTTTCCTTTACGTGAAAAAATAGCATAAAAGTGAATTCTATTTTATTAAGTGGACAAATAAAACTGTCTTTATTTTTTGAAAACGAAAGATATTTTTAAATATATCGTTAGAACTGAAAACAGTTATTTGTTAGAAGTGACCAAAGTCAATTTGTGCTGCGAGTGCCGACTTTAAATCACGAACTAGCGAAGTATTCTAGAATTGAATCAAGAGCGTAGCGAGTGATTCTAATATAGACTACTTCACTAGTTCGTGATTTAAAGGCACGAGGCAAAACAAAACTTTGGTCTCGTGTTGAACATAGGTACAACTTTTCACCTTTACCATCGAAAAAAGTGTTATAGGTAAGAACAGTTATTTTCTCTTGGCTTTCCAGGTAAAAAGTTAAATTCAACATTAAAAACTTGTTCTCTCAACTATTTCATCGCTGGACGCACAATTTTTTTGTTTTAAAATGAATCATAAAAATAGTTCAATCGAACCACAGACCATAACAACAAACACTGTGGAACAGACCTATGCTTAAAAAAATATTCTTATAGTAAAGAGCAAGAATCTTATATTAATATTTTGGTAAAGAGTAAAATAAAGAATCCCGTCATTTTGTTTTACGATTCATAAAGCTATCTATCATTTTCTCACATAACAATTTTACAAGTATCAACCTTGTCACTTAATTCTTTTTTCTTAATTATAAAAAAAGCTTATAATTAACAAACAGCACTTTGCCTCAAGCTTTTTTACGCGCCAAAAGCGCTCTTTTCGTGCTGGAGAGGTGAAAAAGAATATAACATTATTAGATTTAATTTTGTTGGGGCACAGATGCAAAAACAGAGGCAACGATCGAAATCGGTCTTTGAGCGAAAAAACGCTCACAACGCGTTCTGGGTGTCGATTCTGCTAATGTTAACCGTCATAATCGTGTTTCAATTGTGTTTGAGTTGTTATGTTTTTCACACAGTTTTTGTTTCATAGACCCAAAACTGAAACACGATTATGACGATAACATTAGCAGTATCGACACCCTGGTCACTGGCAGTCACTGCCAAAAGTGGCATTTTGCCGAAATGCGAAATACGTGTCATGGCTCTTATAAAAACGCCCAGAATGCGTTGTGGTAATCATAGAAATACCACAATGCGAAATTCGCGTCGTGGTCAACATATATATTACCAAACGACAACAACGTGTTGTGGAAATGAAGAAAAGCCATGACGCGTGTTTTAAACTAAACCAAAAAACATTTCCAAAACATGCCAAGTTTGGGCTCCTTCAGATCGAGATCATACTTACGAGTAGATACAGAAAAAATCCAAACCAAATTACATAAAGTCATGGGTTTGCTGTTATTTCAATTTCGGGATTTAAAATCCTCGAACGGACAATGTCTCTCTTAGTTACGCTATGATTCCGAATTAATTACAACAGCTTTACTATCTCAGAACGTGAGTGTGCAGATGACGCACAGGTAAACACAGTACGCAATGCAATAAAGATGTGGTTAAAATGCTATCGCACAATTGAGTGATGATGAAGTCTGTGCGAGTATCTCGCGGGCTGCATTTGATTTAGATTTTTTCATTAGACTATTTTATGTCGAATTGTCGAAATTCTTAGACATTTTAGTTAGAAAGAAAGAAATAATATTTATTTGAGACAATACATACAAAAAAAAACCATAGCACATTGTCTCAAAACGGTCCCGACTCAGCATGATGCATGGTCTGTGACCAGCGCTGGTCTTCCGTCGGGACCGATTTGTTGACGCTGCGATGATGACATAGAAAGTAATCATTTAAATAAAAATAACAAAAAATTCAACAACAAAACAAAACAAAAATTTGACACGAACAAAACCTACTTAAACAATACGATGCATTTGCCAATCGTGTGTTAATAGCGAGTTAATAGTGAATTAATCGTCGAATTAGGTACCTTTTAATAAAATATTAATGTTTATATCATCATCATCTCGTGCCTGAAGTTTGGCGGTCAATAGACAATAGCTTTTGCGGTCCCATTTAGCATCTATTATTGCTAATGTTTATAACAATGGATTTAAAAGTATTATCTATGTACAAATAAATTTTATTTTGTTTTATTCAATTAATTTTCAATGTACCAAAAGGTCGTGAAAGGCACGAGATCTGTGTTTTTTTTGCGTACACTTAGCACTAGTGTTTTGAAACTTAATTAGTGCATAGACGAAAGAATCGATTATAATATATTTTTCAACACACTTGCTCGTAAAGTGAGCCCTAATACACCGCTTTTAGGGCCATAAACCGAGCTATAACAAACGCGTGCAATAATATATAAAACACTAGTTCGTAATAGAATTAACCCTACAAAGTTAAATTAGTACCTTACCGCAAGTTCTATGCGAGTAAACAGAGGATTCCCGATTTAGCCGGGTTATACAGTTATTTTTTTTTTGACAACAAAGAGGTTTTATGCTGCTGAAAATTCATATACATTTTTGGAATAAATAAATGTGTAAGTCCTTAATTAAGTCAAATAAATATATAATTATTATCAAATTATTCATAATTCACAATATTTTGTTATAAAATATTAAAATATTTGCATTTTGTCACTTAAAATTATAATTTTGAAGTATTAGTAGTAGGCTGTATGCTCCTTACCCCTTTGTTCGCAAAATATTCTTGCGTTGGGCGTGTGAAAAAAAAACCAAAAAAAAACATGCGCGCCTTTTCACATAATTATCATATTTTGATTTTGCCATATTTGTTGCTGTGTGATAAATTACTTTGTTTTTTCCTCGCAAATGTGTTGAAAAACGTCGTATGAAACTCGTTAGCTCTTGCTTATTGCACACTCGGCTGAGTTACGCCCTCGCCTACGGCTCGGGCTGCAACCCGCAGCCTTGTGTGCAATGAGCAACCTAAGCTAACTTGTATCATAATGTACTATTTTCTAATAATAATTTATTCTCTTACAGTTAATGGAATATTTAGCCGCTAATGATTATTCCAATGGATGGGTCATTATTTATGACTATAGAAAATTGAATATTAATGAGTTTTTAAAAGTCATCGATGTAATGGAATCTGTACGTTTATTAAAAATAGCACTTGTAAGTAAATAATAATGTTATAATTATAAACTTAAGTTTATTAACCCTTCAGCGCCATCCGCCATTTTGTTAAAAAACAAAAATACCCTCCCCACCAACTGACAAGAAAGAAATAAAATGGCGTCTTTCACAAAAAACCCGATAATTTCGTAATCAGGCTATAATTTATCATTTTGTAAAGATAGTTTTATTTATGAATACTTTTCTCATTTCTAGATACCAAAATCATAGTCATTTACATAGAGAAAAAATCGATTACCAGTACCGGTCTCCGGCGACCGCTTGGGCTTTGACAGAACGGCAATATTGCGATTATTAGCGGTCGCCGGCGACCGTTCTGGCACTTAGAGGTTAAGAAAGGTAAAATAAGGTAGTGTAGGTGGTAGGGCTTATTTCAAGTTCGCTAGTTACAACAAGTTAGCTAGTTAGTAAGTTGGCTAGTTACAACAAGTCTAATACCATAACAAAAATTCAAATACTATTGTGTTCTGGCAGTAGGTATATTAAGATAGCCAGTTAGTTCCTCAGTGGTGAAGATTACGAATAGTGCGCTTACACTTTTGGCCTTATCGTCACTTACTTAATACTTATATCTATTCTGTGGTTTCGTTCCGTCCGTCGTGGGTAAAAAAAATGTTTCTTTGTTCTGTCTGTGGGTAAAAACATGTTTAAAAATACATGAGCCGGTACCAACGTAGGTACTATCTTTCCCGCGCTCTTTCATTGGGAAAGACTATCGCGCGGAAAAGAGTGTTAAAGAAGTTGGAAGACTTTTCGGCACGCAATTCGATCTCGGCAAACATCTTGAACAATTTTCGCACATGCTCGAGGTGGGGGTCGACTAGTTTATTAATAGCGCGCTCCAAACGAATATTTATTTCCATAAAAGTATTTTTCAACACACTTGCTCGTAAAGTGAGCTCTAATACATCGCTTATAGGGCCATAAACCGAGCTATAACAAACGCGTGCAATAATATATATAAAACACTAGGACGTTATAGAATTAACCCTACAAAGTTAAATTAGTACCTCACTGCAAGTTCTATGCGAGTAAACAGAGCATTCCCAATTTAACCGGGTAATACAGTATTATTATTATTTTGCGCTGAGAATTCATATACATTTTTGGAATAAATAAATGTGTAAGTCCAACAAATATTTATTATTATCAGATTATTCATAATTCACAACATTTTGTTATAAAATATTAAAATATTTGCATTTATCACTTAAAATTATAATTTTGAAGTAGGCTGTATGCTCACTTACCCCTTTGTTCGCAAAATATTCTTGCGTTTGGGCATGTGAAAAAAACAAAAAAAACCTGCACGCCTTTTCCGATAATTATCATATTTTGTTTTTGTCGTATTTGTTGTTGTATGGTAAATTACTTTGTTTTTCCTCGTAAATGTGTTGAAAAACGTCGTATGAAACTCGTGAGCTCTTGCTTATTGCACAGTCGGCTGAATAACGCCCTCGCCTGCGGCTCGGGCTGCAACCCACAGCCTTGTGTGCAATGAGCAACCTAAGCTAACTTGTCACATAATGTACTATTATATTCATATTTTTTAGAATGGATATGGTCTGCGACTGAAACAGATACACATAGTATCACCATCTAAGTTGATAAACGTGTTAGTATCAGCCTTCAAACAATTAATATCAGAGAAAATTGCCAGTCGAATACAAGTTCACAGTGACTTGGAAACTCTTCATCAATACGTAGACAAAGATATCATGCCTGAAGAATTTGGTGGCACTGACTGCTCTTTAAAGGAATTGTATCGTAAGTATAAAGGGTATTTTTTATACATACTGACGTAGAAATGTCACTGTATATTATTATGGAGAATGCTTGTCCCGTACTTGGTAACTCTGATACCACACTGGGGAATACTTGGTAACGGGTGTGGTCATACACACTAAACTCCCCAGTCCCCACTATCCGCCCTCAAAAGCTACCACATAAACGATCCGGAATAGATTGTCGCACTTTGTACTTCAGCCTACGATCGTGATCGAAGACTTCGTGCGAATCGCTGAAACGCCAAGCAGAACCTACAATATATACCTAGGTACCTATAATACGTCAGGCCAGATACGCTGTAAGTGTGCGCCTTGTGATCGTGCTTTTATGTGAAAAATTGGCTTTGCTAGTCACATTCAAGCGTATCACAAAAACCAGTTCAACTTTTAAGAGTAGCCTTCGCCGGATATGGTGAGGAGGACATGATGACTTCAGCCTACTCATTCATATTTATTGAATTGTGCACATTTAATGTAGTAGGTAACTAGTACTTATATCTATTCTGTAGTAGTAGGCCCTACTACATTAACTGTGCCACGCACAATCCTACTAAGTAGGATAACGAAAGTTTGGCACAGCACTAGTATTTGTTAAAATAATATGGTCTGTGAGTCTGTGCCTTGGACGGTCTGTCTGTGCACAGCACATATGGTTGCTCTTTTCCCTATGATGTCACGATAGTGCAGGGACTCAATTACGCTATTCTATAACAAATGTTATGTCGTAGACACGCCATTGGTTTGCTAACGCCATTGATCTAGAAACGATATTTGTAAGTAGTTTTGAGAAAAACCTCCTCAGCATATCGCTGGCATGTCGTCAGCATCGCATCAGCTTGGATTTAAACCATAAAGAAAGCAATAACTATTGCCATTTTATACTATTGCCATGCTGACGACGTGCAATTGAACTACATTACATTAAGCGGAATTAAGGCCCAAAGCACCTTCCTACCTTTTTCAATTTTCAATTTTATTCCTTCCTGTTTTATTCGATGTTCGTGTTGATCTGCTTTCTTTGTTTTTAATAGCTACAACATTATATTTCAGAAAAATGGACGGATGTCTTAAGTTCAGAAGACTTTCTGAGTTACATAAAAGAGACGTACGAGTACAAAATCAACGAATCCCTAAGACCACTTACAACACAAAACGATGAATTGGGATTGGCGGGAACTTTCCGTAGTCTAAGTGTTGATTAAAAACTGTAGCTTCTTAATAATATTGTTTTGTTTTATGTGTAGGTACTTAATTATATTTGATCTTCCTATCTTCGTTATTTTAATCACAATTAAGTTTATATACTAAACACTAATACTTTTCTACTATGCTAATACCGATTGCAGTTCTCGCCACAGAGGAAATAATCACTACGTGTTCTCGCCATGGCCGGTATCCGTACGTAGTACAAAAAACTATTGAGTGACAATCAAATTTGAATCAAGGAGGAATTTCAAATTTTTGTATTCAAATCATAAAGTTAATATACCTAACAGGTATATTAACTTTATGATACAAATCTACATAGCTGTTGCCCCTTTCACTGTAAATATGATTAAAATCAATGCATTTTACTTTATATATAGGATACTATTGATATGTATATGTGGAGGTTTGTAATTGGCTTCGAGTATTTAATAATGTTTTTATATGCCTATAAAGCTGTAAACCTTCCTAAAATAAATAAAATAAAATAAAATAAAATAAATCTAATCACGTCGTACAATACGATAACATTAACTATTTATTTATGTACAACAGAAGCGGCCACTTCACTCGATAATGTAGAGCAAAAAGTAAATTTTACACACTGTTGTACTTACATAGTTAATTTAATCGCATTGTATGTTGACACTTTTAAAAATTAAACACAAATGCGTTCGTTTTCCTACCTCAAAAATATAAACGCATTAGTATATTATCATATCTTTCTATTAAAATAAATAAAAATGTTCCAGAGTTTAACTTTAAGCATTAATTTAAAGTATAAAGTAAGAGTAGTAGGATATATTTAGATTTAGAGGAATTAGATTATAATATTATTATGTATAGGTGAATTTATAGTAACAGTTAGTAAATTGAGTGTAATAATTGGTAAATAAATATATCCGGTTTAATTAAACAATGTGTTTCATTGCAAGATTGAGAAACTTTATAATTGAGCTAAGCTATGCTATAATGTACAAATCTTACGAGTCTTAAAAGCTATGCTACGTTGCTAATGTGTCCGGGGTTGCTTTATTTAATAAAGCAATCCGTTGCGTATAAATCCGACACATCCCTAAGCTTCACGCATCTGTAAACGCAAACTGTTGATTGAAACCAATTCAATCTTCATAGTTAAGTTTCTGGTTAGGAGCTCGATGGCGCAGTGGTTTAGCGCCTGGCCCAGCGATTGCGGAGGTTAAGCAACTTTCGCAATGGTCGGTTATGGGACGGCTACATTTGCAGTCGCTAACACCCACCAATCCGCATTGGGCCCGCGTGGCCCATCCTCCTTACCATCTAATAAGGAAGGCCCGTGCCCCAGCAGTGGGGACATTAAAAAAAGCTGGTGGACTGGACTAAAGTTACAGGCCACTACTCATTTTTATGAGACAGCCATGGTTTTCCAATGAAAATGAGTAGTAGAGCGCTCGACACCATTCGAAAATAGGGCCCCAGATCTCCGTAGGCTAGAATTAGTTTCAGGAATAGGAATCGCATGAGATGATGATGTATGTATGTACAACATAGATGAAAAGCTCGGTGGCGCAGTAGATTAGGGTCCCCGCACCCGGGCCTCACGGCACAACCACAAAAGCAGCCACTAGAAGCTGCTAAAAGCGGCTGTAAAAGTGCTAGTTAACTGCTAGTCCCAGCATGATCGTGAAAAAAATATAAATTTTTGTGACGATTGTGTGTTTTTCGAAACATCCGATTTTTTTATTTAATTAAAAAAATATTCCTATTCGCACAAACACAGGAATGAATTACCCATCCCTTTTTATATTATATTTTAGATACTTTGTATAGAATGGTCAGCTTAAATGATTATGACGTAATAGCATTGACTGAAACATGGCTTGTTGATGGCATTGCTGATGCTGAACTATTTGATGACCGATATTTAGTCTGGAGGAGGGATAGGGACTATGCTCGAACGGGTCAGACTTTGGGAGGGGGTGTTTTGATTGCGGTTAAACGTAATTTCACAGTAATAAATAGGCATGATTGGGTAAGCTCGGCAGAGGATATGTGGATAACAATTGCGGTGCGTGATAAACGGCTTCCAGTATCTTACAGCATCCATATCTGTAATGTTTATCTAGTAAAGGAGGATGGTGGAAACAGTCACAAGGTGCAGTTAGGTAATTTTATGGAAAAGTTAACACAGTTAGTATTGTCACACCCCCTAGATAGATTCATTGTTTTGGGCGATTTCAACCTGGCGGACACGATCGACTGGGCTATAGACGCTGAGGACAATGAATTTAAACCTGTATTGGCTTCCAGCTCAGAACATTTAGTTGATTTTATTGATGGACTTCACACTTGTAATCTCAGTCAATATAACAACGCCCTGAACTGCAACAACCGTGTACTCGACTTAGTATTGTCCAATGATGTAGTTGCAGTTCAGGCATGTGACAAACCTCTTATTAAAGAAGACTCACATCATAAATCGCTGTGTATACGGGCTAACTTTGTACAGCTTCACATGCTCGAACAAGATAAAATCGCTAAACATAATTATAATAAAGCCAATTACGCAGCCATTACCTCTGATCTTATTGATACAAACTGGAATAGCCTCCTCAATAATATACCGCTCCAGCAATCCGTTGATCGTTTTTATTCACGCCTGCTTGAACTCCGCGATAAATATGTGCCCATTAAAACTTACACATCTAAATCTTATCCACCCTGGTATAATGCAGCTCTCATAAAAATCTTAAAAGAAAAATACAAGCACCATAGAAAATACCACATTTACGGAAATATCTCTGACTACAATTCCTTCACCATCCTCCGTCGTCGCGCCGACGAATTGGAACACGATTGTTTTATTAACTATATGAAAATTATTGAAGATGACATAACTAAAGATCCAAAAAAATTTTGGTCATACTTAAAAAGCAAAAACAAGTCAGGGCCCTGTCCGAACAAGATGACATACAACAATGATACAGCTGACAATGGGCAAGCCATCAGTGACTTATTTGCTAACTATTTTTTATCGACCTTTAATCATCCTAGTAGTTCCAATCCATCGTTGATCACTGACAACACTATCTCAAGCACAACTATTAGCTCAGTCACTATAGACCCTGAAAATGTGTTGACATTATTAAAGAATCTTGATCCACATAAGTCTGGTGGTCCTGATCAAATACCTCCATATTTGATAATTAACTGTGCCGACGGTCTTGTAGTGCCGTTATGTATATTATATGAACGTTCTCTTACTGAGGGTGTCATGCCACACGTATGGAAGTCGGCGTTCATAACTCCTGTTTTCAAAAAAGGGGACAGAAGTCAGGTCCAGAATTATAGACCTATATCGAAGCTGAATCTATTTGCCAAAATACTTGAAAAAATCGTACACCACCAGGTTTACGCCGCATTGAAAAATACATTTGGCGATGAACAGCATGGCTTTCTAAGAAATCGATCCACAGTGTCTAACCTTTCCATAGCTAATGACTTTATTACGGCCGGTATGGAGCAAAGGGCCCAGGTCGATGTAATCTACACTGATTATAGTAAATGCTTTGATCGTATTGACCACACCATACTCCTCAGTAAGTTGGCGTCAGCCGGTATCCATGGTAGCTTGTTTAGGTGGTTTGTATCCTACATTGAAAACCGCAGCCAGGCGGTTGCACTTTGTGGCTATACATCGACTTGGGGTCTGATTCCGTCTGGTGTCCCTCAGGGTTCCATCCTGGGACCGCTTTTGTTTAACATTTTTATTTCAGACGTAAAAAGTTGCTTTATTTATTCTAAAATATTATTGTTTGCTGACGACATGAAAATTCTTAAGACTGTTCGTAATGCCGAAGATGTTAATGAGCTGAAAACCGATCTCCTTCGATTTGAAACATATTGCATCCGCAATAAATTAGATCTCAACGTCACTAAATGCTTTTATATGTCTTACACACGCTGTCACCAATTTATAGCTTCAAAGTATACATTAATGAACCAAGAATTATCAAAATTACACGAGATCAGAGACCTCGGTGTTATTCACGATGAAAAACTCTTGTTTGACCAACATATAGACAGTGTCGTAAAAAAGGCGTCCAAGGCAATGGGTTTCATCATACGTAGATCACATAACTTCAAAAACATTAAAACACTAAAAATACTGTATTGTGCATACGTACGGAGCAATTTAGAATACGCCTCCCAAATTTGGAACCCTCAATATGAAACGTATAAGTTAAGAATAGAGCGTATACAAAACCGATTTTTGAGATACCTCGACTTTAGGACTAATCAACGCTCGAGCGATTACCTCCAAAGATGCAGAAAGTACCACTTTCTCCCTCTTGGAATAAGACGTAACATTAGTGACATATGCTACCTTATGAACATTGCTAATGGATCTGTTGACTGCCCTGAATTACTTTCTAAAATAAACCTAAAAACTAACTTACTGAGGTTTAGACAGCGACCCATTCTAAATGCACCTCTAGCTAAGACCCGGTACAGAGCCAACACATTTGTTTTACGCTCATGCAAATCATTTAATAAACTGACCCATGATATTGACCTGTTTTGTTCCAGCATATCTTCAGTAAAAAAACTCATTTCTAACGATTTTTTCTTAGGTGAAAGTAACTAAAGCCAAATTAAGTCTAACATCTTTATTCACATAACTTAAATTTAGCATTCTTGAACTATTGTCTCAACTCTTTAAATAGCTCATTATTGTAATCCTTTGTTTTTGTTGGAAAGAAAAAGTGTATACCTACTTGCTAAAATCTTATAGCTAATGCAACTTACCTATAAACCTATATGTGGGGATTTGTAATTGGCATTGGGAAATCTATATGTTATTCTATTGTTTACCCACTGACCCATGTTATTGACCTGTTTTGTGCCAGCATATCTTTTCTAACGATTTTTTCTTAGGAGAAAGTAACTAAAGTCTAATTAAGTCTAACATCTTTATTCACATAAACTTAAATTAAGCATTCTTGAACTATTGTCTCAACTCTTAAATAGCTCTTCATTGTTATCTTTTTTTTATTGTGAGGAAGAAGTGTAGATATACCCACTTGCCAAAATCTTATAGATAGTTAATGCAACCTACTTAGAAACCTATATGTGGGGATTTGTAAATGGCATTGGAAAATCTATTTGTTATTCTATTGTTTATATTTGACTGTAAATCCTCCTAAAAGCAAATAAATAAATAAATTAATTCATAATTTTCTTCATCTTTTTTTTAAATTAGTGGCAAATCCTCAGAAGTGGGTGTTTGTCTGCCAATATGTCAAAATTATTTATGAAAATTAATAGGTTTGTCGAATCAATGACAATTATTCCTGATAATAAAGACATCGGTAAAAGTTAGGTGTTTAAACACCTTTGTTTAGATTAATACCTGTGTCCTTGATCTCATAAAGTGAGGAGATCTTTGCTAGGTCCAGTTTATTAAATTAGAAACTTTCAATTAGAGATTTTTTTATAATTTTTAAAAGTGCGATTAAATAGTTCCATTGCCAAGTGCAATAGAACTATTGAAGAACTATCTGAAGAGCGTGAGTCCGAAACCAAACGTATAAATGTGATGATACCTTGTTTTTTGTGAAGGCTTAGTCACTTTTTATTGTCAATAGTTCCATTGCACTTGGCAATTGAACTAGTGAGAATAAAAAGTATCAGTAGTTCCATGGGACAGATATCCACTGGAACTAGTGATCAAATCATTGGAAAAAAAGAATTAATTATTTTAACAAATAGTAGAGATCCTTATCTGACCTTCGTGAGGCGCGACTGTCCGTGAATAATGCCCTAACCCAAAAGATAATTTTCTAGAATAAACATGCGACTGGCAAACAAATTCCCACTTATGAGGAATTGATCAAACCATTGATCAAAAAGGAAGATGAAGAACATAATGATTTTATAAATAGAAGCGATCATTATCTAACCATCGTTAGGCCTGACTGTCCGTGAATGCCCATGCATTTATGGTTTTTTTTTAGTAAACATGCCACTGGTAAATATATTCCCACTTATGGAGGAATTGCCATTGGAAAAAGAAGAATAAGAAAGGACTTATCTAATAAATAGAAGCGATCATTATCTGACCCTCGTGAGGCGTGCCTTTCCGTGAATAATGCCCACACTTAAAGGATGCGCGCTGCAGCCTATTGTCCGGAAGCAATTTATCGCACGCCATCGCCTTTTTAATGTTTTTCAATATAAAAAGGGATAAGTAAATCATTCCTGTGTTTGTGCGAATAGGAATATGGCTGCTTTTGTGATTGTGCCGTGAGGCCCGGGTGCGGGGACCCTGATCTACTGCGCCACCGAGCTTTTCATCTATGTTGTACATACATACATCATCATCTCATGCGATTCCTATTCCTGAAACTAATTCTAGCCTACGGAGATCTGGGCCCTATTTTCGAAACGTGTCGAGCGCTCTACTACTCATTTTCATTGGAAAACCATGACTGTCTCATAAAAATGAGTAGTGGCCTGTAACTTTAGTCCAGTCCACCAGCTTTTTTTAATGTCCCCACTGCTGGGGCACAGGCCTTCTCAGGGTGGTTAGGAGGATGGGTTATAACCCACCACGCGGGCCCAATGCGGATTGGTGGGTGTTAACGACTGCAAATGCAGCCGGGACCAACGGCTTAACGTGCCTTCCGAAGCACGTACGAGCTCGAGATAATAAATTTTTGGTCACCCATCTCATGACCGACCCTTGCGAACGTTGCTTAACCTCCGCAATCTCTAGGCCAGGCGCTAAACCACTGCGCGCCACCGAGCTCCTCCTGTAACTTTATTCATTCCTTATACAATAAAAAAACAATCATCCATATAGGAAAATCGTAAACAAACACAAGAGCTCATTCATAACAAATGAAATTCACGAGATATCGTATCTCTGACCTCCGTACTTGTATCGCGAAGGCGTGACTGTTTGTGATTAATGTCCCACCCTCAAAGGTCTGTCCCATTGTCTGGGCATAATTGTTCACCGTCCAAGCTTTTATTGTCTTTTGATTATCAACTGGGTATAAAATCCGATAGCGATGCAATTTATTGTGAGCTACTTATCTTCGGTGGATTTACGATATCGGAAAAGTTAGTTGTGTTTTCATTTGTTAGGGGGAATTAATGAAGTTAAGTTTAAATCTAAGCAACTGTAGTTGTTTTCTTAACACTAGGGGCTCCGTGAGCTGTAGACTAAAATTGGTTAAAAACAAAAACTACTTCAAAATTAAATACCTCTAAAAAGCAAGAAATAATATTCAAATAATAAGTTACACATATCAATATTTCAATAAAACACGTTCCGTTGTGTCTTCGTAGTCCAAGTCTAGTCCAGAAAGTTACATCGCCGACCATGGTTTGGTTTGTTTTGGATTGTCATAAACCTACCAAAATCCAAATCACTTTACAAATACTATTTGACTTTGAGGAGTTCCCTTGTGTATCTTCGAAGTTCAAAGTCTAATATCGATGAAATTAAAAATTTACCACTCTTGAAGTATACTCATTAGGTACTACATCAACACCACTAGACCAAAACAAAAAAGAATCATCTAAATCGGTTAATAGACAAAGATGTTATGCGATGGCAAGCTAAATAATTGTTATTTTTCAGGATTATGAAAAAACTACTAGCCAGTTCTCTGTAAAAACCACACCGGAACTATGTTCTTTGAGATAAAAAAGAATTGTATAAATCAGTTAACAGCTGACGAAGTAATGTTAAAACAAACATAAAAAAATACCGTCGACTTGATAACCTCCTCCTTTTTTTGGAAGTCGGTTAAAAAGTAGCTCAAATCGTATGTTGTTTAAAAACAGATTTGCAGACATGTTATTTTCAAATATCTTATATATTCGAAACATAGGCCCGAAATGTTTTAATTTTGATTGATTTCAAAGTATGAACTTCTGAGTCTAATAAAAATAAAAAAAAGCTTTGCACCGACAACAAAACAGTTTTTATACATTTTTGATAATTTTTCAAAACTACTGAAATATGTTTCTTTTTACATATCTATGCTATTCTGAAAAAAATCGAAAAACTGGCTAGCCAGTTTTTCTTCTTTTAGTCGAGACTAAAATATTCTATAAACGAACCTGCTCACAAAATTTCACGAGAATCGGTTGAGAAATGCGACCTGTAGAGGAGAATAAACGTACAGACATCCGGCGGACAGACCTACGAAAGAATTTTTTGCCCAAGTTTCAACTTGGTGCAGAGACTCGCGCTTTACAAACTTTTAATATTTTTGTATCATGCTACTCAAAATCACTAAGAATTTACTAGACATTACAAAATAAAGGATAATTACAACCAAAATCGTTTTATCACTTTCGAACAAATTTCTTTGAAGGGATAATGCAATTTTCAGAAGTTTTTCAAGTCAGTCCAACGTCCACAACGTCGTGTCTAACTAATCTCACAGTACAAATGTTAGAAGAATAATGTTAGAAGTTTTCCGTAGTGCATCTTTGCTATGTGTAATTGTATTGGAAGTACTACAACGTCTACTTATCTTCAGAGATGCAGTCGACATGACGTCCTGGCGGAATAATACCGGATGAGGTGTTTTATATTGAAGGTAGTAGAAAAAATAAATAATTTAAAAAACATTGAGAACACGACTGCCCTGCTCTAAAGCGAACTAAAAAGTAAAAAAAAATTGTCATTGCAGGGAGACCGTTCTGTGGAACAATTTTTAAACTACTACTGCAATGAAACTTATTTTTTTTACTTTTTATTTCGTTTTAGGGCAGAGCTGAGCAGTAGTGTTATAAATAACAAATGACAAATTATATAAGTTTAGAAAGTGCTCATCAAGGCCTTTTTTATATGCACAACGGGGTAGTCATCTAGCTAGTCCCACTAGGTCATGTCCTCTCTACATCTTACATGCCAATCAATATGTAGTCGATTACTTTTTGGAAAAAAGGCTCTATGGTTCTATCATGGCCACGCGCATGCTTCCTGAAAACTAACCAAGCCGATGTCTAACATGTTTGTAATGATGCCACCTACGACCCTGTTCACCATTTATATCAAATCGATATTTTTTTGCGATTAGAGATCATTGTATGGGAGGCCATATTTTCAGGGTTGCATATTATCTCCAAGATTCCTACTTCGCAGCCCAGATGACAAAGTGGTCTGGCCCCTAATATGCGATAGATTGAAAATGAGCCTTTTGGCCGGTGGTCTAGCACCGACCCGTACCGACCGTTGTGTATATGGTCATGGTGTTGTTTCCGATTTCATATCATAAGTCATTATGCTTTCGAAGCAAATACCAAATTTGCAATTAGAATCATAAACTAAAGAATAGTTTTTATTTGCGAAGGAACTCTACCGGTTTGCAAATAACAATGGAAAGATAAAAGTCTCTTGCTGTAAGTAATTGGATTGGCTTTTATTTTTCCACTAGGTACTAGTATTCTTATTGTGGAAGTATGGCTCCTTTCAGAAACTTATGAAATTTAATAAAAGCAGCACTTTCGATGGCGTAGCGTGGAACATTCATTTCCATCTCTTTCTTGTTTTACCGTATTGAAAATGTATATTGTTGGATTGCTTTTACTTTGTTATTAAGCTTAAGGTTAAACATAAGCACGTGACTCGATATTGTAGGCACATAACGTTATTTCCCAGGATTTTAGCTTTTACACAATATGTTTTAGCGTGTTCCGTACAACTAACGGCAATGAGGATCAACACGACAATTGAATATTATTCTCTTCTAATTCAAAAAGTTTAATTTGGTGTTTTTAACCGACTTCCAAAAAAGGAGGAGGTTCTATGTTCGTCTGTATATTTGTTTTTTTTTTGTGTATGTCCACCGATTACTCGAAGACGGCTGGACCGATTGAAATGATTCAAACGTTATTACATTAGTTACACTCCCAAATTGGTCCCATTTTTTAAAATTTGGAAATCGGTTCAGTACTTTTCAAGTAATTTTGAAAAAAGCACGAAAATAGTATGATTTTGTGTAAATTACCTCGATGATTGGTCGTATTACTTCTTTGTTTATGAACTGAATAAGATAATATTTTTTTTGTTGGAAGAGGGATAATTATCTTAAGTGTAGTTTTTTATAAAAAGGAGGTTCTCAGTTTGACTCGTATTTAAGTATGTTTCTCCGCGATTATCTTACGTTTGGCTGAGCCGATTTTTCTACTTATATAATATACCTTACCTACAAGGTACCTACACTAAAAATAAAAAAATTAAAAATTGTTTAAAAAAAAACAAAAAACCGACTTCAAAAAACCTACCTCTAAAAAGCAAGAAATAATATTCGTAATAATAAAAATACGTCTATTGAAGTCGGGTGGGGCTTTTAGAATAAAAAAAAAGGAATTTGTAATCCAGCCCCACCCGACTTCAATAGACGTATTTTTATTATTACGAATATTATTTCTTGCTTTTTAGAGGTAGGTTTTTTGAAGTCGGTTTTTTGTTTTTTAATTTCTCTGATCAATATGAAGGTTTTTTTAAATAACACAACTTTTAATTCAATTACAAAATTTATTTATCATAATATTATTAACTTTAACAAAGGCATTTTTTTCAGGCCTTCACCTCACCTAGTGTTAAAGTGACGATAAGGCCGAAGGTGGAAGCGCACTACACCCGAAATCCTCATCAATTCAAATACATTTTTTTAAATACCTACAGATTACGTTTTTTATTGCGCATTCCTCTTTATGGTTTACACAATTAAAAGGTTATTGTAATTCACAAAACTGAAAAACTAGGACTACCTCTATCTTCAATAACTATCAGATAAAGATAAGAGATAAAAAGTTTATTTGCTAAAACACACACATTCATACAAATAACAATACATAGGTAGGTACATTAAGTGAATAACTCATAAAAAGAGGACAAACAAAATGGACATATAAAAGAGATAATCAGAAGAAGGCATGCATGTGTGTGCAGCAGCAGTTTTCACAAAAAACCCTTATACTTTTTTGTTTTTCTAGAAACCGCGGGCGGCCGCTAGTATTATCTTAAATTCTCTATGATCTATGTTTCCTTCACTCCAAGTAATACCTCGATTTCGTTTAATCAATCTTACTTTAGAAAATGAACTTAATTTAGAAAATGAATTTCGGTTTTATTAATAAACTTATGAAGAAGTTAATTATTAAACTTAAGTCACAAAACAAACGAAACAGTTACTTCAAATACGAAGTGATAGTTGAGCTTTGATTCAGCCATCTGTTCCATTCTACGAGGCGAGATTATCAATCAAGTTCAGAATTTGCACCTCTACACCGTTGTCAATAAGGTCCAAATTGTGGGTTTCAGAAACAGTTTGCAGATCACGTTTTGACTTTGCTAAACGCTTTGCGATCACTTTAGTGCGGTAGCTGTGGCGTAATGGACGGACGGACGAACAGTCGTACTGAGGTTTGGTAGCACCAGGGCTAGCATAAAGATAAGTAGGAAATTCCGGACAAATGAGCATACCTTGAAATATCCGGTCCAGTGATTCGGTCCCAAAATAGAAATAGAAATTAAACATACACTTTACCCTTTTTTTACTTCTTGGAAAATCAAAACGTTTCAAAAAGCCGAACAAAGTAAGCACAGAATCCTAATATCCCGGATATGTCCAGACAAATTCTGAGGTATGGTAACCCTAGTTGGAACTAATCTTATACAGATACTCTCTTGAGTCTGATACTGAACGCTGAAAACCATTTGATACTGCAGATGAAACAAGCGGCACGGATATCGGTATCTGTGAATAGTTTTGGGGGTTTGTGGTATGAGACCTATTCGATCGATCTATGCAAACAATAAATTGTTATTGAATACTTATAGGCTGGAATACTACCCGTCTCGGTTGCGAATTAGTGAATTGAGTTGATAAGTTACGCTATTGCTGTTGAAAATTTATGGGAAATTGCATAAAAAGTTTGATTGGGGCGTGTCTTCAAATCAAAATTTAGTGAGGTCAATAAAACAATGCTTAGGTATACCAAACAAATTCTGCGTTTATATTTATATTTTATGACATATTTATTTGCTATAAAAGTAAAGGCTATCTATTGTTGTCCGGCCGCATGCGGCCGCGCGGGCATTGAAGCTAATAGTTTATAGTTTAGTGCATTAAAACTTATCGATACATCAACAAAGTGAGCATAAACTTTTAAACAAAGTGATTCTTTTAAAACTCGTATTTAATCTCTTCTTTGGAATAAGAAAACGCTTTCGTAACACCTTTGTAATTTGCAAACTTTAGAGGATAAATCAAACTCACCCTGACCAGTCAAATACCTATTTGCGAATGTATCCAAATCGCATTATATATTACGTGGAAGCACTCGTAGGATTTCACTTCCATGCTATTTGTTTTGTTTCCAGTGGAGTGCAGTTGAAATATTCTAACAATTGAAGTGTAAACGAATAGAAGTGGCTTATCGAAATTTTTAAACAAATTTAGCTAACAATTTGCGTTCGATTATGGCATTTGACCGTATCAAACGACATTATATTCAAAACCTAAACACACGGAGAGCTAAACAAGTTACTTTAAATTCACAAATAAAGAAAATTCTTGATTTCTCTAATTTGTTGCAACTGGGTATTTGACATCATGAAAACAACACTATTTAAGCTTGAAAACTTGAAGTCTTTTAATAAACTGTAAAGAATGTTTTATTTGTTTTGAATAAAGGTTTTGTGGATTTTAGCTCGCAAATTTACGTCACACCACTTCGATCATCAAATATTTCAAAATCTATCATAGATATTTAAAAAATCAAAACGAAAATTCATTGTATGGAGACCGTTTGCTTGACAATCCTCAGGGTATGACGATTAAGTGAGGTAAATAAAACAATGCGTATATAGGTGGCGTTACTTAAAAAAAACAAAGTGTGGCATGCGCTTGACGCAATGTATTGAAAGTTAAAAGCACGGAATACATTACGTTAAAGACGAAAAATTTACGTGAAAGCGAACTAGTGTGGACATAGCATAAATAATAGAAGGCAATAATTGGGATCGAAAGAAGTTTTTTTTTAAATCGCATTGCTCATCGCTACCGAGTCTTTTCATACTTGGGTTCACTTCACACTACGAATTGATTTTCTTTTGCTTTTGGCCCAGTCGCCCAGCGCGTAAACCCAAGTATGAAAGTCTAGGTAGACGTTCGCGTTTCGCTCCTATGTGGCCTGCACTTTTTAATCCACATTAAGCGATCTAAAGGTGCCTGCTGTACCAAAATCTAACTCAATGTCTTTTTCAAGTTGTTTAATAGAAGTGTCAATCGTGGCCGACGCAGAATCTTTCATATTATTGTACATTTCGTCCGAACTTAAAAATTCCAGCATATTCTCTGAAAAATAATATTATCGACAATTTAATAAATTATAAATGTTAACGAAAACATCTTAAACTAATTTAAAGGAAAATAGTGTATTAAATGTAGGGTTACCAATGCTATACAAATTTATTGTCGATTTTATTAATTTTGAAAATCAAACTCAGTTACAAATTAATTATTAGGTCGTGTTTATGTTTAGAAACGTTATTAATATTATTTTTATTATAAAGACAAGGTTTTTGCATATAAAAGTAGTCGAATTTATTATAATAATAACCTATTGACATAGAAAGTAGCACCCAATTTATTTTCTTGCTAAGCTAAATATGTAACTATTTATTAGGAATTTAGCGCCACTGTTCGTTGCGCGTCCATAACTTGTTGGACTCCCTAAAATGTAAATATAAAGTAGGTGTGTTCTGTTGAAGAACAGGGGCCTAATCGCGCTAATTTTCAACGATAAAACCAAAGCTTAATCGTTACCGTTTCAGTTTCGTTTACAGAAAAATACTCGTTTTAGTTTTGTTAATATTGTTGAATACTCTGCCTAAGGAGTCTAGGATTACAATCTGGGACAATTTAAGTGAAAATTATGAGCTAAACCAAAGATTTTTAGGTAAATATAAACTAAATGACAACGTTACGTTTTTGGTTCTATCATTCCGAATTACCGCGATTGGGCTCCTGGTGACAGTATCTTTAATCCCCTTACTTTGTAACACATGTAGTGGTTCCTCCTTTCCACCATAGTCTGCCGGCAATAAATCCTTATCGATATGTTCATGCACTGACTCAATATTTTTGTGAAGAAGAACTCTCGACATTTTTTCACCGAGAATTGGCTTAAATGCTGCCACAAGCACCTCCAGAATCTTTGAGTTAGAAATAACGTGAATCCTATGGAGACGTGCACCAAGCGATTTCTGGAATCAAAACATTAATTTGTTCAATTCAATAGTCAATTCAATTCATTTATTTGTTCATATACATGGGTATATGGGTATTGAGGAGCTCGGTGGCTCAAAGGTTTAGCGCCTGGCCCAGCGATTGCGGAAGTTAAGCAACGTTCGCAAGGGTCGGACATGGGATGGGTGACCAAAAATGTTATTATCTCGAGCTCCTCCGTGTTTCGGAAAGCACGTTAAGCCGTTGGTCCCGGCTGCATTTGCAGTCGTTAACACCCACCAATCCGCATTGGGCCCGCTTGGTGGGTTATGGAACGTCCTCCTTACCACCCATAAGGAAGGCCTGTGCCCCAGCAGTGGGGACATCAAAATGGCTGATGGACACACATACATGGGTATTACAAGATTTTAGGTAGAGGGAGTATCGTAAAGTACAGCCATGATTCACCTTACACCTTATATGAACATGTGTAATCTTATCATGCTATAATATTATAATACTTATAGTTTTAATTTTTTTTATTATTATTTTAATTATTAATATTAATTATTATTATTACAATTATCATTAATAAAATATAAAATTCATTACAGTCATAATTAAAATTATAGTAAGCAAAATTAAATGCAAAATCAGTATTTTAAATCTATTATTTGCAGTTATTTTTAAGTCATTAATTACCTACTTATTTTGTATCTATTTTATTATTTAACTAGCTTCTGCCCGCGACTTCGTCCGCGTGGATATTAGAGAAAATCCTTAGGGAACCTTCAACCAGGATCTGACCAGCCATTTTTACGCATTACGGCTTCCCGTTCCAGTTCCCTTTCCCGTTCCCGTTCAAGTTCCCGTTCCCGTTCCCGTTCGCGTTCCCGTTCCCGTTCCCGTTCCCGTTCCCGTTCCCGTTCCCGTTCCCGTTCCCGTTCCCGTTCCCGTTCCCGTTCCCGTTCCCGTTCCCGTTCCCGTTCCCGTTCCCGTTCCCGTTCCCGTTCCCGTTCCCGTTCCCGTTCCCGTTCCCGTTCCCGTTCCCGTTCCCGTTCCCGTTCCCGTTCCCGTTCCCGTTCCCGTTCCCGTTCCCGTTCCCGTTCCCGTTCCCGTTCCCGTTCCCGTTCCCGTTCCCGTTCCCGTTCCCGTTCCCGTTCCCGTTCCCGTTCCCGTTCCCGTTCCCGTTCCCGTTCCCGTTCCCGTTCCCGTTCCCGTTCCCGTTCCCGTTCCCGTTCCCGTTCCCGTTCCCGTTCCCGTTCCCGTTCCCGTTCCCGTTCCCGTTCCCGTTCCCGTTCCCGTTCCCGTTCCCGTTCCCGTTCCCGTTCCCGTTCCCGTTCCCGTTCCCGTTCCCGTTCCCGTTCCCGTTCCCGTTCCCCTTCCCGTCCCGTCCCGGTCCCGGTCCCGGTCCCGTTCCCGTTCCCGTTCCCGTTCCCGTTCCCGTTCCCGTTCCCGTTCCCGTTCCCGTTCCCGTTCCCGTTCCCGTTCCCGTTCCCGTTCCCGTTCCCGTTCCCGTTCCCGTTCCCGTTCCCGTTCCCGTTCCCGTTCCCGTTCCCGTTCCAGTTCCCTTTCCCGTTCCCGTTCAAGTTCCCGTTCGCGTTCGCGTTCGCGTTCGCGTTCCCGTTCCCGTTCCCGTTCCCGTTCCCGTTCCCGTTCCCGTTCCCGTTCCCGTTCCCGTTCCCGTTCCCGTTCCCGTTCCCGTTCCCGTTCCCGTTCCCGTTCCCGTTCCCGTTCCCGTTCCCGTTCCCGTTCCCGTTCCCGTTCCCGTTCCCGTTCCCGTTCCCGTTCCCGTTCCCGTTCCCGTTCCCGTTCCCGTTCCCGTTCCCGTTCCCGTTCCCGTTCCCGTTCCCGTTCCCGTTCCCGTTCCCGTTCCCGTTCCCGTTCCCGTTCCCGTTCCCGTTCCCGTTCCCGTTCCCGTTCCCGTTCCCGTTCCCGTTCCCGTTCCCGTTCCCGTTCCCGTTCCCGTTCCCGTTCCCGTTCCCGTTCCCGTTCCCGTTCCCGTTCCCGTTCCCGTTCCCCTTCCCGTCCCGGTCCCGGTCCCGGTCCCGGTCCCGTTCCCGTTCCCGTTCCCGTTCCCGTTCCCGTTCCCGTTCCCGTTCCCGTTCCCGCTCCAGCTCCCGCTCCCGCTCCCGCTCCCGTTCCCGTTCCCGTTCCCGTTCCCGTTCCCTTTCCCGTTCCCGTTCCCGTTCCCGTTCCCGTCCCTGTCCCCTGGATGTGCATGTCCAGGTCCAATCATGGCCACCGTGTTGGACTTCAAAATAAATGTCATTTTCGCAACCCCCATCCCATGAAACCTCAAGAACGACATCCACATCGATTTTCATGTTTACTTACCCCATTTACACCATAAGGGAGGATTTTCAAAATAACAAAATATGTGTTTGCCTATTTATTTTTAGACATGCTCCTACGAATTTTAAAGTTGTTATGTCTATTTTATATTATTTTTCCATACAAAATTTAAACCCCATTTTCACCCCTTTAGAGGTTAAATCATGTCCACCGTGTTGGACTTCAAAATAAATCTCATTTTCGCAATCACCATCCCATAAAACCTCAAGAACGACATCCATATCGATTTTTAAGATTACTCACCCATTTTACCCCTAAGTGGTTGATTTTCAAAATTACAAAATATATGTTTGCCTATTTATTTTTAGATGTGCTCCAACGAACTTTAAAGTTGTAATGTCTATTTTATATTATTTTTCCATACAAAATTTTAACCCCATTTTCACCCCTTTAGGGGTCAAATCATGTCCACCGTGTTGGACTTCAAAATAAATCTCATTTTCGCAATCACCATCCCCAAAAAACCTCAAGAACGACATCCATATTGATTTTTATGTTTACTCACCCCCCATTTACCCCTATGTGGTTGATTTTCAAAATTACAAAACATATGTTTGCCTATTTATTTTAGATGTGCTCCAACGAAGTTTAAAATTGTAATGTCTATTTTATATTATTTTTTCATACAAAATTTGAACCCCATTTTCACCCCTTTAGGGGTCAAATCATGTCCACCGTGTTGGACTTCAAATAAATGTCATTTTTGCAATCGTCATCCCCGAAAACCCCAATAACGACATCCATATCTATTTTTGGGTTTTTTACCCCTTTTCACCCCCATTTCATCCCAATAGAGGTTCAAATACTAACAATAACAATATACGTTGCGTTAGATGTCTATCCGTAAGCATAAATTATAAATTTAGCGATTTTTACTTCGAAAATAAAGGATTTTCTTCAATACACAACTTCATCCCCCTTTTGACCCCTTCGGGGGTAGAATTTTGGAAAACGCTGAGACCCGTATTTATTTATTTTCAATGGTCAGTCTAAACACAAAATTTGAAGATCCTAGCTTCAAAACTGAGGGACTTTCATACAAACTTTGATCCCCTTTTTTACCCCCTTAGGGGGTGAATTTTGAAAAACCCTTTCTTAGTGCACCCCTAGACCTCATAAGGAACCTACGTGCCAAATTTGGAATCTCTAGACCCAGCGGTTTGGGCTATGCGTTGATAGATCAGTCAGTCAGTCAGTCAGTCAGTCATTCAGTTTACGATTTTATAAATATAGATAATATTCTTATGTCATAATAAGCTTCTTCAGCAAGAAAGCCATTGAGCGCAGTTATAAATCTTTTATTGACATTGACCAATGGGATTGTATTATAAATTATAGGCGCCATGAAGTTTACACTCATTCGTCTAAGAAGAATTTTGCACCCATGAGCTACTTTCAGTGTACCTTCACGACGACTACCTGTAAGGTTCATTTCAAAATCGTTTCGTAGGCCCCCGACAAAGTGGACCGACGATCTGGTGAAGGTCGCGGGAAGCCGCTGGATGCGGGCAGCGCAGGACCGATCGTCGTGGAGATCCTTAGGGTAGGCCTATACCCAGCAGTGGGTGTCGTGCGGCTGATATGATGATGATGATGATTGCGGACAACGTTTGCGATCTCAGATATACAAGACGGCACGGCAATGTAAGAATTTTATACATACTTACGAAAGTAATAATGATGCGAGATGACTCACAATGAGTCATATTAGACCAAACATGGAGCTGAGACATTTCTTTTGAGATTTAAAGACATTTTCCTTGTCAGTAGTGTTAGCCCAGAACATTATCCCATATCTCAAAGCTCCGTGATAAGCTGTCAAGAGGGTCTTAACACTAGCAACCTTCGTCAATTTGTAGAGAGCATTTGAAAACTGGTTTAATTTCTTTATTAAATTGTCAATGTCAGGTTTCCATGTAAGCTTGTTATCTATAGTCAAACCTAAGGACTTAGTAGCGTCTACTTCCTTCACTGAGTTTCCAGAGTATTCAATGTCAAAATCTAATGGATCGTTATTCCTTTGCTTAAAGTTTATATCAAATGTGTTTTCGTCAAATTAATTGTCAAATTATTTAATATCAGAAACTTGATTGATGTCAATGATAGTTACTTGATTTGTATATAGTTATTTAAATAAATACCTAGTTAGCATACCTAATTAAGTATGCCCCTATTATCATAATATAAATGCTTACCAATATGAATTTGAAAGACAAATGAAGGTAGGGGCTCCCTAAACTTGCTATTAGTTTCGGAAAATTGCATTCAGTGTAGTCTATAATAATTACCAGTCCTGCATTATAATCGTATCTGTAGAGGTATTCAAATATCTGTAATGAAAAAACTGTTATTGTTTTATAGGAAAAAATATATACGAAAACATACAGTCGACTTGATAACCTCCTCCTTTTTTTTTCGAAGTTGGTTAAAGATAAATTGACAGCTCTTTCTCGAATAAAATGAAATAATATTTTTTTTAAATAGACAGACAGATATGGTAGAAAGATGAACGTGTAAGCACACGGTTTGGAGGCAATATTGCATGCGTCTGATGCAAGTTGACTTGAAAGTTGAAGCGACTTGGTGAAGACAGACAATAACATACTCTTTGAGACTCATGTATCTTTCGTCTAAAATAATTCAATTAACAACTCACTGAGATTGCTCGCTTATAATAGGTCTGATAGAATGTATTTGGAAATATCTGTTCCCGATTTCTTAAAAAGTAAATCGAGCAAAAGTCAGCTGTTTGCTTCGGTAATATGGCTTCTTCCCTGAAATAAATGAGATGAGAGATTCACAATATGGAAAATGTCTTACAATCATTTTGTCGACTCCACACGTTGTCGTTGACTCAAACCTCGCCAAATTAGTAGTAGAAACATTGGCTGTTTTGCACCAAATATGACAAATTGGTCCTTTTCAAAAGCATCAACAAACCATGATACATTTGCCGAAGTTAGAACAAAAGTATGGAGCAGACATTATATTTATATAAGAATAGTCATCATCAATAAGAACATCATAATATCTTCATCAAAATCAAACGAGGAAAATTAATGACCCTTTAGTTAGGGAGACTATAGTACATTTCAATTCAATTTTATTTCCTCGCATTTCTTGAGAAAATCACTGTACAAGTCCTTGTACTGGAAGCTATTTGCATTGCCTCGAATGATTAAAGCCCTAGCCTGCGGCTCGGGCTTCAAACCATCCTCGACAATGCAAATGGTAACTTCCCGTTCTCGGCTGTAATGTACTATTCCTTTGAATGTTATTTTATGTATTTAACATATACAAATTAACATAAAAACATGCCTATAAAATTATTAAATACAATATATCAAAGTTTGTGATTGACATTATATAGTGGCTTAATAGTAATGTGTATATACAAACTCCCTGTACCTAAGAAAATAAAAAAAATACAAACATTGTTTCTAAATTTGGAACCGTATTTGCTCGTACAGGCTCAAAGTAATCGGGATACAAGGTTTTCGCCTCACACATACTTTCTAAGCGATGTTTAGCTTTTTCCACTGATCCTTTCGCTCTTATGATAATTTTTTCCAGAAAATCTCGATCTGTGAATTAAATTAGGCTACTTAAAAAAACAACCATTGAAAAACCCATGTGATGATGAGTTTATGATACTCGATGAACTAGGTAGGTACCATAATATACTGCCGATTAATATATAATTTTGATTTTTAATCCAAAGAAATATGTTTAAAATTTTCTATCCTTATGTCTAAAAATCATATTTCTATTAGTTATAGTTCCAGCCCCCCTACCATGACCACTGAAACGCGATATGATACAACAATTTATCACGTTTAACTGTCAAAAGACAATGGATTTTGACAGTTGAGTATCGGTAAAACGCTATTCACGCGATATAATACCGGTGTAACAAGACCTTCAACAAAGCCGAGGTCTACGTATTCTGCCCATCTTTTAGAATAAAAAAAAGGAATTTGTACTCCAGCCCCACCCGACTTCAACAGACGTATTTTTATTATTATGTCTTGTAATAATAATATTATTAATATTATTTCTTGCTTTTAGAGGTAGGTTTTCGGTAAGTCGGTTTTTTGTTTTTTTTTTAATTTATTTACAAATCTTGTGAAAATATGAAATGTGCGAGCGAGAGAGCGGCAGTCAGCGGCAAAACCGCTACGGAGTCTTAACTGATACAATATTTGATAACTCCTTTGCTTAAAAGTGACTAAGCCACAATTCTTCGCTAACTGCCCAATGTGGCATATTGGGCCATTTACTTAACTTAAAGTACGTTACCTACTTGTATCGTCGTGTAAAAAGATGGTAGGTAGGTACTCACCAAAATCTTTTTTAATGAAATAAGGTTGTTTCTGTATGTAATCCTGTAAAATATCAATACACTGGTCCATCGTTCCTGGTTTGTCCAAATTGAATAATTTACGGATTTCTTGTAAAGTTTCAGGACGATATTGAACAACAGGGTTATCTTTTAAACTCTTCATCTTTATACTGTCTCTTTAATCACTACAGTGTGCGTATTACAGAAGTAATGAGTATTGAGTATTTATAAATACTCAAATGTTTAAAAATTAAATATTACATATTTATGACATAAACAGTTTAAATATACATTGCTGTTAAATTCAAATGAGTTTTGAAAAAACAGAAACAACAAAAAATCTTCAATTTATTTAGTTGTGTTCCGTACTTAGTATTTTTTAACATTGAAAATGTTTATGTGATCACCAGAGTGCCCGCTGTTCAGCCAAAAGTCGCCGTAGATCGGTCAAAATTGAAGATTTCTCCATGAGAAGAGTTGTCAAAATGTGCAAGGCTCGGAGATCTGTTGTAAAGCGCTTTAATTTTGAAAATCGGTCGAGTAGTTTTTGAGAAATAAAAAAAAATGTTTCCGACTTGCCGGACAAAAATGAGAGTAACTTTTGTTCGGGTCAAAATTCGGAAAAAATACATCTGGAGATTGAATTGGGCTACGAAAAAAGCTCACTGGGTATATTCAGCAACAAAAAACTGAAATATATTTTAAAATGTCTGTAATCTTATATTGCGAAAAGTGGCCAAAATACATTTTTCAATTACGCACTTAGTTTTAAGAAATCTTGAGAAAACATGAAATGTGCGAGCCAGAGCGCTGCAGTCAGCGGCAAAATTGCTACCACATCTCACAATGTGTCCCCTTCGTATTGTCAGGATTTTCCCAACATTATAAATGCTATTTAAGTCACAAAACTTACTTAAATGTCTAGATAATTATTTTCATGCAATTTTTTACCTTAGACAAAAAATGTACATTCAATATTTTTTCAAAAAGTAATTGCTACATAATTTTTTTTATTTTGAGATTTTTGCATTCACAATGCTATTTTTATACAATACTAAATAATATACTAGAAAAAATACGACTCGCACCAGATCAATACTCAGACGATTCCCGTCTGAGTATTGATCTGGTGCGAGTCGTATTTTTTCTAGTATATTATTTAGTATTGTATAATTGCTACATGTTAAGTACATGATACTGAACCCAAAACAATAGTTTTTGGAATTTTTGTCTGTTTGTTTGTATGTACGCGCATAACTTTTAAACTACTGCACCGATTTGAACAAAACTTTCTATGTTATATATAGCTTAGCTATTAAGCCTGGGCATAGTTTAGGGTATAATTGATTTTGGAAAATGGAACACCTGATGCAGAACCATAATGGTCCAACTAAACTATAAGGAATATAAAAATGACGCCTCTATAAAAGTTATTCACCTGATGAGCATTTTTTGTTGAGGTATAAAAATCGAAGATCTGGAACACCTGATGCAGAACCATAATGGTCCAGCTAAACTATACAAAATATAAAAAAGACACCTTAGCAAACGTTGTTCAGCCTGATGAGCATTTTTTGTTGAGGTATAAAAATCGAAGATTTGGAACACCTGATGCAGAACCATAATGGTCCAGCTAAACTATACAAAAAATAAAAAGACACCTTAGCAAACGTTGTTCAGCCTGATAAGCATTTTTTGTTGAGGTATAAAAATCGAGGATCTGGAACACCTGATGCAGAACCATAATGGTCCAGCTAAACTATACAAAATATAAAAATGACACCTTTGCAAAAGTTGTTCAACCTGATGAGCATTTTTTGTTTAGGTATAAAAATCGAAGATCTGGAACACCTGATGCAGAACCACAATGGTTCAGCTAAATTATACAAAAGATAAAATGACACCTTTGTAAAAGTTGTTCAGCCTGATGAGCATTTTTTGTTGAGGTATAAAAATCGAAGATCTGGAATACCTGATGCAGAACCAATTTTAATTTATTTGCATAAACACGTCTTAACAAGAATCGAAGATCATCTGATGTGGAAATCTAATGTGCTGATAATGCTTATGTGAAATTTGACTCCGCTGAAATTGTTCAATGTAACCCGACTTAAATTGCCACAGAATCTTATAATAGAACTAACGTACTTATATCGCACTGCAGGTTGATATTGTTATTTCTTTCTTTAAAATTAATTGTGCATAAATTCAATGCTTTGCAGCGAAATATTATTGAAGCTGAGATTCTGGAGCTCACTGGGAGTGGTGCCGGTGAAACTGTATTTATTCCGCGTAGGTATACCACTCTTCCCAACAATTTTCCTTTTCAATTTAAACGTACACAGATCCCTGTGACCACTTGCTTTGCTATGACAATAAATAAGTCGCAGGGTCAGACGTAAAGCCGCTGCGCTGGTGTCGATATAAGGACTGCTTGTTTTTCGCATGGCCAACTTTATGTGGCTTTTTCTAGGGTTAGTATAGCTTCAGGTCTTTTCATATTGGCTCCTGAAGGAAAGACTCTGAACATAGTTTATAAAGAAAAGTTTTAAACTATGTTTACCTACATGTTTACAATATTAAATATAAAATAAAAAATAATTTATTGACTTTTAACATTATATATAACACTGCTACGAGTATTTTCTTATGTAACTACATAAGTTCGTATTTATAAGAAGAATACGCCGGAGTCATAAAGTCCACGCGTACGAAGTAGCGGGCATCAGCTAGTGAGTAATATAAACAAAAGGTTTCAACAGAAGCTTTAAAACTTTAAAACGGCTTATTCCACAAATCCTCGTATATTCTATCTACTTATTCTTCTTTGGAGCAAGAAAACGCTTTCGTAAAACCTATGTCATTCGCGAACTTCACGAATAAATTCCGCATTCACAAACACACCTAGACAAGCTAAATATTTGCGAATGACTCCGAATCGCATTATATTTTACGTGAAAACACTCGTAGGATTGCTCTACATGTTATGTTTGTTGTTTCGAGTGCAGCTGGGAACAGTGCAGTTGAAATATTCTAAGAATTAGTTTTAGTATTGTTGTTTGTTTAAATTCTCCCGACAGCTATTCTAGGGTCGAGAATTTTGGGTGCAACACACGTTTGATGAACGGTTCGTCATTTGTTATATGACAGTTTAAGCTTACATTTTCAGCTCGAATAGAGCCATCAATTAGATTTTTCAGGAAACTTGAAAACATGAACCTGTGATGAAACTACTTCAGGAAGAGCATATCTAGAATCTGTAAAATTGTCTTTACATATCTATTTTGATTGTTTTTAGTTTGCGGTTCTCACGTCCCGAGATCTCTGTTGAAATATTCTAATAATTAATTTTAGCATAAAAAAGTCTTTAAAAATAAAACGGGATTACAGCGCGTATATTGGTTAAATCAGATGTTATTTTAGAATTATTTCGTTTTGATTTGTTGGTTTTTGAGTTTCCCGACGTTTCGACACCTTTCTAGGGGCCTTGGTCACGGGGGGACTAAAGCAAAAAGGCTGTTCATATTTTTATGAAATTACGCGCTCGTTAATTAGTTACCCAAACAAAAGGTACTAACATCCACAACACATCATTTCGGAATACCTATACGAGTCAAGATTCATTATGATGTTTGCCACTTTCATCTCACCCGCCTTTTACAGCCACACTAACTAAATTTCACTTTCAAAGAGCAGTAAAGGCTGAATACATGGAAAGTATTTTATTACGAAGTTAAATTACAAACTGGAGTCATTATTACAAGTTTATTACTACCGCATTGTCGTAAGACGCCCGAGTTCTATTATGTTAGATCTTGCTTTCAACTTTTAATGGCGTAAATTGTTGTTTGTAAAAAAAAATTGAAATGGATGCGAAGTAATGAGATATTGTTGTTTTATTATTCGCTCAAATAAAAACATCTGGGTTTGGAGTGAAAAAGACAATTTTAAGGGAATCAGGGCATGTTTTTGGTATTGAACATTCTCATTAGCAAATTAGCGATTAACGTTAGAAATGGACAGTAATTAGCACATTATAATCGGGGTGTGCAAAATAGTTAGGTACATTTTTCTTTTTCTGTTATAATAGTACATTACTGCAGCGGCCAAGGCTTGTATAGTACTTTTCTCAATGAATGCGCGGAAATTCAAACCAAGTAGTAACTTTTCTAACATTTTATTTTTATTTAAAATTACAGTAATTGAAAGTAACAAATCGCACCGTCTTCAGTTTCTACGTCTTTTACATAAATACTGTATAATTATGTCGTTGCATCTTCATGCACCGAAAATGTCAAAAATCAAACCTGCAACAAATAAAGAACGTGTAAAGTTGTGATGTTAGCTGTTTAACTAAAACAAAGTGGTAAATTAGTACCTAGGTAGGTACTAATCAATAAGTACGAAAACTTACTTTAGGATGAAAATATACACTGTCTGATGCTTCTGACAAGAAAATTTGCACGTTTGATGCAGACTTCCTTCCTACATTTACTCATATACCCTTGTGAATGTCTTTTGAGCATTGCAGTTAGGTTTACATCTGGTTTACTAATATTTTTTGATTTTGAAGACAACATAATATGCATTCTATTACAGTTCTTGCCGCTTTTTGAATTTCTGATGGCGTCAAAATATCACTTTCGTCGGTTGAACTCATTTTTATAATAAATTAATTACTTACCTAATTTAAATCGAAGATGAAATATTTGACAAAACAATTTCAACAATAATAACTTCCCGCACCAAGATCCATAGATAAATACAATGATATTTTATGCCACCTGTCCGAATCGTATGTTACACTTAAGTTTTGTAACCAGGAATACGGATTAATGGGCGGGCGTTAGTGCGCTCATGACACTGTTACCGTGATTCGGAACTTTCCATTTGCAAAGCCAGTTCTAATTTTAAATATTGATGATGATCACAGACCTCATTGGCTGTCGTGTTTCATTGAAAATTTGGTTCCATTTCTGAATTACACGTGTATAATGAGTTTCAATACTAACATTTACAGTCAGACGCAGGCAATGTTTCTATGAAAATCCATTATTACACGTTAGTAATTCATTGAGGAGCTCGGTGGCGCAGTGGTTTAGGGCCTGGCCCAGCGATTGCGGAAGTTAAGCAATGTTCGCAAGGGTCGGTCATGGGATGGGTGACCAAAAATGTATTATCTCGAGCTCCTCCGTGCTTCGGAAGGCACGTTAAGCCGTTGGTCCCGGCTGTATTTGCAGTCGTTACCAATCCGCATTGGGCCTGCGTGGTGGGTTATGGCCCGTCCTCCTTACCACCCATAAGGAAGGCCTGTGCCCCAGCAGTGGGGTCATAAAAAATGGCTGATGGACAATGCATTATCATACAAAAATTCCTGGAGCGGTTTAGGTCTGTCCGAAACTCCGATTTATATAGCACGAAGAAGGTTGTCAAAATAATGTTCGAATTTTCAAGCATGTTTGAGAAAATAAATATTATCACTAACTATTGTAACCTGGAATTATTTGGATATGATTTACAAAATGGGCCAGGGTTAATACCTTTACATAAGTAAAGATCACCATTTTGTCATCTAACAAACGACCTTAAATAATGCAAGGTTGTATGTATTCATTATGCAGAAATCATAAATACAACATAACAATAAATTATTTGCTTCCGCAATATCGCCAATCAAAACTTGGTACTTAATGGAAACATACAGACATTAATTACTTCTTAAAACGTCTAGGTTAAGAGTAACTATTTAGTAATTAGTAATCTGTGGCCTAGGTCCGGGAGGTACAAGCGACGAGGTCTATTTCGAATTCCAATCGAATAAATGTCAAAACAGTACAATGGAAATCATTAAAACCGTTTCCCAAAGTAAATCTCTCTCTCTTAAATTTTTTATTCCTTTTTTACTTTAACTCTCTTTTTTAAGTATTTTTTCTATTTCGCTTATTTATGCCTAGATATGTTGTCTTTTTTAAATTGATAGGTACTTACTGAAAATAGTTTCATTAATTTCATCCGCTAATAAAAAAATACACTTTCATTAATTTTACTCCAAACACATATTTTAGTTAAAAACTGGACGCAAAAATCACTTTTCTTTTTCTAATATGTTTTTTTTTATTTCTGAAACCGTAATATGGCGGCGTATACGCCCACGCCCGTTTGCAGGGTAGGTACATAATCCTTCCATATTCCGAGGGAAGATCGTGCTTTGACCAGAAAGTGGTGGATTAGCGATCTTGTTGGCTTTTCAGTGGTATGTATGAAGGGTGAAGCTCAGTATGTTTTAGTATAGTATCCGACCTCGTTTTTGTTATAACTCTGTTTTACATTTTACATGTTGTCTTTATAAGAGTTGCCAAGTTCAAAACTTATTGGGATTCTTGATTCTTGATTCTTCTCGTCTATTGAAGTCGGGTGGGGCTTTTAGAATAAAAAAAATGAATTTGTACTCCAGCCCCACCCGACTTCAATAGACGTATTTTTATTATTACGAATATTATTTCTTGCTTTTTAGAGGTAGGTTTTTGGAAGTCGGTTTTTTGTTTTTTTTTAAACATTTTTTTTCAATGGTAAAAAATGTTCTGGGATTAGTCCATTTCTGACAATTTTTTTGTAACAAAAGTGGAAAGTTTCGAAATGTCGCCGCTCGTCCTGTAAGTAATAATTAAACTTTTAAAAGAATTTTGAGCCAGATACTAGACGGTTTTCTTGCAGATGCAACACCGGCTTTAATGTTATTTGAACTTGGACCTTAACATCATGTAATAAAGACCATCCATTATAATTGAATTATTTCTCCAACGTTGAGGTAACACACAATAGCGTTTGTTTGAAGTTAAGATACTTTAATTAAGACAGGACGTTCGTTTACTTAGGACGATGGCCCGACAAGTATATTGTGAAGTATTATAGGTTCTTTAAGCTGTGCTTTAAATTAACAAGGGCCTTAATTTTGAATATTTCAAACGGGGTTAAATGTCAACATAAATTGAGGTTTAAACCCTGAAACTGTATCTTAATATTGGAGTAGGCATTTTATGAATAATTACATTATTAATGTCACTTTAACACTTTAATAATTTTGGTCAATTTACATAAAACCCTTGATTAATTATAATATTATTACTTGTGTATTTCTTTTATTTTGTCAACCTAATTTAATTGAATGTAAGTTAGGACTATGATGAAAATAGATGAAAGTAATATTGCTGTGTGTATACTTAATACAGTTCCTCAGTGATGAGAATTCCGGGAGTAGTGCGCCTTATCGTCACTTAACATCAGGTAAGATGAAGGCCAAGCACTATCCCGTTGTGCATAATAAAAAAACACAATAACAAAAGATTTACGTTAAAAGACAATGTGTATCCATAAAATGACTTAACTAATGTTACTTAATATAAGTTAGGACATGTTAATGGTGAGAATCTTGATGATGCAGTGAGGTTAGCGCCTTCGCTCTTCAATTGGGTATTTGACTTGAGAATGGATTCTTCTTTTAAGGTATAATAGAGCAGAAAGAGAAGCAAAATAAACCCCAAAATACGCGAAATTACCCGGAAAAAATGCAAAACTAAAAGGATTTAATATGAACCTTCAAAAGTATCCAATAAAACAATATTGCAGTAAAAATCTCTTATATTCCACGTTTACTTAGATAGTTTATTAACATGACCATTGAGACGAAACAGTCTAGTCGGTCCATTTGATCAGACTTTCCCGCCATTTCGTTGTCCACCCTATTCACAATGGGGCTACCTCTATTGTGCTTTACAAAGAAAAATCGCTTTACAAAAGATATAGTTAGCAAAAGCTAAATGCGGCCTCGTTAGCCCTAGAAAGGAATTTAGATTTCTAAACCAGTAGTTTAAATGTAGTTGTGTAACTAATTAAAAGAGAATTTGTTGAAGCAAGCTCTTTTACTTTGAAATAGCTTTACCTAACGCTTTTACTTTAAAAAATCTGATAAAGCGCCATCTAGCGATACTATAATAAGTCAATTAGCTCTTTTTATCAACAATCGCTTGTAAAATCCATTGTTTCCGTATTCGTATAGTTCTATCGTTTAGTTCCACTAGTATGACTAAATGGAGAAAAAAAGTCCTTTTATTTCCACTAATTTATGTACAAAATTTAATAGGACTAAACGGACAAAAAAGTCCTTTTACCTTGTCCTACTTATTTTCTATCAAAAATTTCTAATCGCAAACCTAATTTCAATGAGGTGGCGATTCGATTTTCCAAGCGATTGTCGATGTAAAGCGCTAATTGACTAAAGTCACCTGCCAAAGTCACTCCATGTAAATACCCCATTATATGATGGTAAGCCCTCAGTGAGTGGCGATTCATGTTCTATTTCACAAATTATGTTTGTTGTCTTTATGAAGCGTCGACGTACGCGCTTGCTCTTGCTCGACGTTTTCGCGAGCGTGTACACAAAGTAAAAAGCCTCAATCTTTTTACTTTGTGTACACGCTCGAACTTATAGAAAAATCAATCAAGTTTGTACCAACCTCAAATAAACTTGCTCGTCGAGCATGCATCTGCGTGAAGACGCACCTTTACAGGCAAAAATGCTTGAACAACTTCTATGACATCAACAAATCTGAATTAAAAGCATTCCAGTTAATCAGAAAAGCAATCTTACTTTTATAATAAATCCGTAAACAAAACGCGTGTGCCAAAACGTTGTGTGGGTAATAGTGATGTGTTCATGTTGTTTATAATATCCGTAAAAACATTAATACGAACTTTGACATAGGTAAGTACCAACTCTTAATTTGCGTAGAATGTCTACGCTTTTCAGAAAAGCCTTTATATATAGGTATATAGGTACAAATTAATGTAAGTTGTGAATTTTATAATCGGTGGTAAATCGTAAAATTTTCACAAGGCACGTAAAATTTTATTACTATCGCAAGAAAATATTACTTAGGACTAAGTAGTACTTTATCCCTTACATTTAGTTTACTAAGTCATGGCAGATGTAGTGTTTACTGAGCACTTAAAGCAATTTAAGTAACGAAAATCAACTTTTGTTCCACCAATAAAATATATTTTAATTATTGTATTTTCCCTTTTTTCGGACACAGGCAGCGGCACCTCTACAAGGTAATAAAATTTTGTTACATTTATTTTTCCGGCGGCAGATTTCGACTGGCTAATGAATGCTCAGCTTTGTAATTTAACTTTGAAATAAAACGCTTTGCATGTCACTCCAGTAACTTTGGCCAGATTTTGTTGCGTGACCCGTAAAAAGTTAAGGGGACGTGCGAAAAAAGTGTCCAAAATAGGATGAGGCTTGATATAGATTTGTAATTACTTGGCGGGAATATCCGAAACATTAATTTGTTGCATTTTGGAGATTAATTTTGTTGAAATAAATGGTAATTTACCCTCGAATTTTTATTCACATAATTTATACCTAAAAGCGCATAGTAAAATACTTATGTATTAAAAAGTAAAGACGAACGCTAGAGATGGTGCCTTTAATTAAATAATTAAAGTGGAAAATGATTTTATTTGTAAAAAAGAAGTAGTATTGTATCACATTTATCTGTCAAATCAAAGCTTACCTGAACTTCATTGTTTTAGCCGATAGACCCGCAGAGCACGGCTGGAGTCAAACCGAGCTCCACTCGGCTCAGTTCCACCTCTGGTCCCACTCGGGTTCAGGTAGGCTGGTAATATTTTAAAAAGTATGAGCAGCCTTTTTGCTTGTGTCCCCCCGTGACCCTGGAAAGGTGTCGAAAAGTCGGGAAACCCAAAAAAACAAATCAAAACTAAATAATTCTAAAATAACATCTGAGGGCATATTACAAAACAGAATCACGATAGTCGGACGCAATTCATCGTTCAATTTACTTGATATTGAACCTTATTTGTGAGTCATTAGTGCATCTTACGCTTATCGCGATGGTTTTTTGTAATAGGCCCTCTGAATTAACCAATATACGCGCTGTAATCCGTAAAAAGTGTTTTATTTCTAATGCACTGAATTTGACAGATGAATGTACGATGGTACTTTCACCATCCTTATACAAACTACCTTTTGACTAATATTAGCTTGTATTTTATTTTCCACTATTTGCGTCTACTTTCCCAGGTGAGGCAAGAGATTAAGTGGCTGGATCACTTAAGGTGCGTCGCAAAGAAAATGTCTCGTTAAAATTCATGAGAGTCAATTGTTGAGTTTCGCTCGGGCTGAGTGATATTAGATTTTTCATGGGAGCCTTGGGGTACCCTTGCTTTGTTTACGTCGACCAATGACCCTGGAAAGGAAATCCCTTTTATGGCGTTGCTTTACGACTTCTATAAAATGTGCATATCCTGTCAAAGTTAGTATAAGCCAAATAAAAAATACTGACAGAGATGAAATTTTATGAAACTTTTGTTGTACTGATTACAGCCTTCGTAATGAAAAGGATTTCTTAATGGAACCAGCCTTCCATATACTAACAGGAACTTAACGCCTTTCTTTATTTCTTTTGATTAAGCTGATAAATTTCATGCACGCATTCTTCTTGTCAGCTAAAAGTTTGGTGGGTGGTAGGAAATATTGACGATTCATATTTTTTTTTTGAGTTTATGTATTCCAATATCCTAGGCTCTGACTTTGACAAAAGTGTACGCTACGCTTCTACCCAAGTAATATAATAAATCATGCTTCCCCCCAATTTTTTACAGATATGTGTTTATCCGTAAAACAAATGATGCGTGTACGAGATACGAGTCTTAAAGACTTTAGTTAAGTCATGATAATATTGTAGGAACCATGAGTTAGGTAAAGGATCTTAAGGATCTTAGGCAGTTTAAATTCTGATCACATTTAAGCGCTCTTTTTTACTGCACGAGCTAATTTAATGCTAAAGAGCATCTTTGAAGTTTTAATGAATCTCATTAATGCACTTTCTTCATTACGAAAGTAAAATGACTTTTATTAGCTCCATTGCCTCGATTCTGCATAATGTTTTTAGTCAAGAAGTGTCATAAAGCATTACTATTAAAACACCATTGAGGCACAATTGTTAGTTGGATGGATTGTAATAGTTGTCATAGGTTCGGTTAGCATCAGCTTTACTGGTTTTTTTTATTACGTAGGTATACAATTTATTATAAAAAGACATTAAAAAACAAAAGATTTTATATGTTAGCCAAATAAAAGCTTACACAACATTTACCAAGACAAAGACAACAATATACCTAATACAATTTATGAATACGTATAATTGCAATTATGAATAAAATAAATTGAACATTTAAAATTATATAAGTCATAAAATGTTTGACAAGATTATGTAAGAAATTAATTATTGGACAACTCAAAAGAAAACAGGTAAACTACACTGCGTGATAAACAGTGACATCGAAAATTATTTGCTAAGATGCTCAATAATCTTACGTTTGAATTTGTTGAAAGAGTCAGATAACACGTCAAGATCGGGAATATGCACCTGTATTTCATGATATTCTTTGCAAACTCTAACAATTGGACTATGATGTTTAAGGTTGGTTTTACATCGTGGTAAGTATATGGTTTAATAAAAAAAAAATACTGAATTCAGCCAACAATCAAATTGGCAGTCCAGTTTTTACTTCCGAAGTAGCAACCTAGTCTCTTATCTATAAAATCGGCTACAATCAAAGTCTAGCTTTATGTTTTATGTTTTGCAATTTTGTAGACGACGTACAACAGCACAGTATACATTTTACATTAAAGTCGCCTGTACAGTGAGTACGTGAATGTTGACTTAAATGGTTGACCCGGCGCATTAGTGAAACTGATGCCCTCTCCGTGTCTGTATGCTAGCAGATGAGATGAATAGGGGTGGGGGCTAGTCGATAGAATAAAAGAATAATGTCGATAAGCTTTGAAAAATCTCGATAAATTTAAATAAAGTGTTTTACTCATAAACATCCTTTAGATTAGATGCCACTATATATTTATAAGTATTTCTCATTAATTAAAAATAATAGGTAAAGTAAAACAAATATTACAATTCAGGTTTCACTGGAGACCTACAAAATCTCCGAGAAAAATTTGTGGGACTGAATCTACAAATTCTTCATGAATAACCTACGACTCACAAAGTTTTTAAGACTAATGAAATACAAAGAAAAAAATAAAATTTCATTTTCTGTGTACTTTTACTGTTTTTTAGCAGTCTTAATAAGTAACCATAATTGACCAAGCGAAGCGTCTCATTTTCAGCTTGGGAAAAAATGCTTTTGTATATCCGGATGTACGGTAAGGCTGTTCTTCCCTACAGGTCGCATTTCACAACTGATTCTTGTTAAATTTTGTGAGCAGGTTCGATAATTTTATGGATTTTTTTTGATTTAGTTTTTCGAAATTTTTCAAAATGGCGATTAAATTTCGCCATTTCGAGAAATGGTCAAAAATGTCACAAACGCGAGGTCTAGAGCTCAATGAGCCACTAGTTGTAATGTCTTTCTTTCAAAATCCGTTATTGAATAGAGCTATGAACTTAATTTTTCCATAACGTCCCTGTAATGTTATATTCATCGACACTTCCCATCACTAGCTTGACTCGTGCCAGGGGATTATTATACAAGAGATTATCATCTTCGTCCGCGCCAAAGTACCGAAAGAGTTTCAAATCTCCTATGCAAAGCCTTAAAGCTATTGGGTCCGTCAGTTTGGAATGAATTTGGTAAGAAAATGTACTTTCTATTCTGAATTTTTTAGATCGTGCGGGGAAAAAGTGAAACGTAAGTAAGTTATTTTTATTAAAAACACATGGTTGTTACATAGTCTGTCAAGAAAGTCATAAAATTATTTTCTTTGTTATTAGTGTGATTGTATGACAACACTTAAATAATACTTTTGTAATGCAACAATTTCGTGTTTTTAGTAAAGATAATTTCACTTCCGTTTCATGAGATTCCGGTCTACCTCTACGAGTATAATATGGGATGGGATACAAAGTAAATATCACCCATTAATATACATTAGGCGCATGTATTCAATCTTTCAAGGTATGGTGTTTTCTTCCATAAGAAAAGCCTGCTTCCCTGCCAAATATATTAATTATCGGCCGGAATATAAACGACTGAAATATAAATGTGAATGTTTGTGGGTTTGGATGTTTGTTCCTCAATCACGCAAAAACTACTGAACGGATTTGGTTGAAATTTGGCACACAGGTAGTAGATAGCCTAGGTTAAAATATAGGATACTTTTTATTATGATATTCTCACGGGATCGAGAACCACGCGAGTGAAACCACGGGCGGCCGCTAGTTTATTATAAGTAGATAGAATTTTATATCTGTATAGAAATGATATTTGGATTGTGCTTTATCATTACTGTAATAAAGTACGTGACTATTATTTTCAATTTGTGAGACCATTTAAAGTGTGTTTCATAATAAAATTTAGTTTTGATTAAACCTGTCGATTTAATTATTTCAGTATACATCTATAGGCACTTATAAGTTAAAATTTTCACAGAAAATTAATTATTATTAAGCTAAGTTAATATTGAAAGTTCACAGGAAGATCACTGAAAGGATCAGGTAGGCGGTATCTGAATATGATACCATTATGAAGGAGCGGGTACTTGATTTGTTAATAAAATTAAATTAGTGCTTGCCCCGACAAAGGTTGACATCACAGAATGCGAAATACTAGAAGTGCTTTAAATTGTGAAACTATTTGACAGAAGAGCTTTGAGTTATTTTCTTATCTAAGTTATTCATGGTTTGTGAAACAATTATTGGAAGGAACCTATTTAAATAAAATTTACGAAGACTTTTATTTAGAACCATAATGTTACATTGTATCAAAACTTTATTTTGTTTTTGGCAAAGCATATACAACACAATTTTTTTTTACTTTATTGCATAAGAAAATACAATTGGTGGACTTAATGCCTTAAGGCATTCTCTGACAGTCGACCGGAAAGGGTGCTAAAGAAAGAAATCGTGGCGGAAAAAAAATGACAAGTAAGTTAAAATATAAGTTGATCATAAATAAAGATCTAGCTACAATAACAATATAAACATACATAGCAATACATACATAAATAATCCTAAGTACCTACTATAAAATATTAAGGATGTTATGTTAAAACTTTCACTTTACTCATACACTCACACTTCAATCGAAGCATTCGAAAAGCACTTTATGACATAGTATCAAGCGAATAGCATATGACGTGAAGTAGCCAATCAAATTCCGTCCTACATTTTGCACCCTCTGACTTTCGAGTGGTGTCAATAGGGATGTTGACTAATGAATAAAATAACGAAATACTAATAAAAATCGTAAACATATTAAACTTTTAGAGTAGCTTGTATACCTCTTGGTTTTATATATTGCATATTATTTGTTTTATGACCCTACAAAGTTGGGTGGACAAGTCCATTTAAAAAGTATAAAATTTATTAAAATAAATGATACCTTTAATTAGTCCGTAAAATGTATAGCAAATTTGTCGAAGAAACCATTTTGATAAACACAATATTTAATATAGCTGCTGAACAAATTTCCTATGCGTGCATACAAACTTGCAAGGCGTGACGTCATAACGTGCAAGCCATTAGTATGGAGCGTTTTTGATAGAGTCCATTTGTGTGCATTTCACACTGTGATATCTCGGGCAGTTTTCATGCTAGCGAATTAATTCTTTTACCAATGTTTCTTTTTTTGAGAGGTAATTTATGTAACATAAAATAAAAAAAATTGTCAACATCCCTATTGTTATGTTTTCAGTGATCGAGAGGAATTAATCGACGTTCTGGACAATCTCTTTTCTACCTATTCGTGATTCTACACAATATGGATTCCGCACAACAGTTTCCTCGAGTATATTTTGCTATCTTTTAATAGTAATAATAATAATAAATTACACTTTATTGCACACATAAAAAGAATTACAGAAAGAAGGACAGTTACAGAGAAAAAAGCATACAAGAGCCTTATTGCTAAGCAACAATCTCTTCCAGGCAACCCTTGGGTGAAAAATAAATAAAGATAGGACTATACGGGGAGTAGGGTGCAATTTCGAAAGGAATAGTGCGTTTGAGAATAAATATATCTAAAGATAAATACAAATAAAACTAATAAAGGAAAATTATATAAATAGTCAGAATAAGAGGGCATGGACAGTAAAGGAATAGGAAAAGAAATCGGTGGTGTTGAGGAATTTCAAGAGTAAGATTTGAAGAAGATCGTAGTTTACACTGAGAACCCCTGCTTTTAAACGCCCCGAAAACGAGACACAATAGATTTTTCTTCCAACTATGCTTTAATTTCATCACAATCACACTAAAAACTCAGTACAAAGCGTGTCTTTAATGCTCTAGAGCAATAAAAATGTATGAAATTTCATTATTGCACAGTTTTTTTTTAATCGCACCAAACGGTGCCAATCTCTATGCTCGATTAGCTCTATTCAGCCAGCCGATATCAATACTTTTTTTACGTACGTTTCTATCCTACTTGTTCCAAATTTAAAAAATTGCTGCTAACTCTGATTTAAAAATGAAAGAAATTTAAAAAAAGTGATTTGGCGGGAACTTTGTTAATTTTGCTTGACAATATTTTTGGAAACGATAAAGTGTGATACTATCTGATTTTGAGTGCTTCGGCTTCGAATTGAAATGGAATCATCTAGCGACATATTAACTCCAGAAAACATTCTAAATAAAGCCGACAGTGTTATAGAAATATAAATTTGCCCAACAAAACTCTTAACCTTACGTTTAATAATTGTTCAAGCATAACTTTTAATTTCAATAATTAAACTTCTATTTTAACTGTTTGATATGAGTTTCTTTTATCTACTATTCCTATAGGTAATAGTTGAAAGAAAAGCAGATTATGCACCTCGCCTTAAGTAATTTATATTGCCCTCGTGCCTGTTAGATTAGAACCCTCGCTAACGCTCGGGCTCTAAATCAGGCACTCAGTGCAATAATAAATTACTTTGTGCTCGATGCAATAATCTACTATTCTATTGTTGTCCGGACGCCGGCGTCCGCGCGGGCATTGATAAATTAATCATTTAACTTTTCTATAAAGCACATCCAGTCTTGTTATTCGTCCGTTTCAATGGAATGCAGAATTAATTAATGGTGTCTCCGCCACATCTCACAATGAGACCCTCTTCAATCTTGTCTGTGTAAGGCCTCCTACCTTAATTTGGAATGGGAATTTCGCTTAAGTGACTTTTATTGCGAGCAACAAAGATTCTGCCGCGAACTCGCTAGTAAACATAATGTCTTTTGCTACTGAATCGCTATTCGGTCATGAGCGTTGTTATTTGTTACTGCAACTTTGTTATGGTCATCGATAAGAAAACTACGGCCATTTATTTTTTAATCTATTTTGAATTCGATGCGACATTGTTTTGTTTCATTCCGGCAATTTTATTTGCTGTCAATTTCGTTTTGGGTATAATTCGGTGCAGTGTTTTGTTTTATTTAAAGTCTTGTTGGTGAAGTGCTTATTATATTATGGTATAGAGATAGAGAGATTAAAATTCAAACTTATGATGTTTTCATAAAACTAAATAAGACAGCGAAATAAAAAGAAACCAACATCAAGGTGTAGACGAAATAAAATGTTCACAACATTAACCTCAACAACTTCGCTAGGCAATTACGAAACTTTTATGATTTTTTGAGCGTAAATTTATCGTATTGTTTACTTTCAAAGGATTTCGTATATAATAGGACACCGAGGGGTTTATTTTGTAAAGACGATAAAATGCTGTTTCAATGAACAAGTTTGGGGTTAAACTTTTAGCGAATTCAAAGAAAAATCTACTTTTCTATCACTTACTTATTCCTGTTGGTTGCTTAAGGATGTTTTCATAAACGATCAAACTAATAATAAAATTAGAAATGAAGAAGGAAAAAGATGAAGTAGGTACATATTATTATTATTATATTGTTAGAAATTATACTCTATCCTAGTTATTAAGGCGAGGCCAGTTCACGAAATTTACTCTTTCACTATGTCTTTAGAATAAGGTTGAATATTGCATAACTATAATTGACGCTTCGCCAGAAATTTGAGGAATTTTAGTACATTTTTATTGATTTCTGAAATACTGGATCATTTATTAAAAATGTACTCGGTTATTGTGTTAGATCGATAAAAAAGCTATCCTTTTTGCATAAAAAATCATATCACTGTCGTTGAAAATTACGAAATCTGACGATTTGAAATTTATTTTTATAAGTTTTTATGGTGTTATTCAGGATTTTTTTACAGAGTTACCATGCCATTTTTCAATATTCTGTTCGGTTAATTTGCTTCTTTGTTTCTTTTTCAGTCTACAGTAATTTTTGTGAAGTAAAATTTTACATCAGTTCTTCACATTGGATGTTCAAAAATCAAACTTTTCATCAGATCGTGAACTGGCCTCGCCTTAAGAGAAATCTGTCATTGGCCTTACTGTTAAGTAACTATTAATTATAACATTATAAATAGGTGTTATAAAAACGCTGTTGGTTTCTAAAAAAAACAAGTGCAATGGTGGTGATCTTACCTATTGAAATGAAGATATCTGGTTCGAATCCTGATGACCATTCTGGTGCAGATATTTCTGTAATAAGTTCTCGTGATTTTTTTTAACTTCTATTCTATAATTTGTATGGATATGGGGAAAAACATACTTACCATTTCAGCCATTTTGAAAACTATCCAAAAATGTTAAACACTAGTCACGGCTATTCCCACTTTACTATCCTTAGTACGAAATCAGTTTAATTCTATGCAATACTCAGCTACTATGCATATTCCTGTTATTTCCCATGATAATCTAGCCTAAACGTCTATAGAAAGCTTATCTCTTACTATGGATATGGATACGTTATTGATATCAATGTATCATAGTACGTATAATAAGGCTAAGTTCAATCGTCGTCGCGCAATAGGATCACAGATAGCGTATGCACACTATGCACGCGGCAGTCAGTCATCAACATTGGACGTGGAGGAGACAATGAGGATCAGTAACAGGTTTGAATCCTATAGTTTTATTGGTATAATATAAAAACATATTCAAGTGAAAGATTTTTGAAATCCGTTTAGAAATGATTGAGTTATAAGAGTGTCAAGCTCAATGCAATATGTGCTTTATCACGTACGACATAAGGTTCACGTACGTCTCGATGGACCTCCCAAAATAACATTGTTTTAGCACGTTTTAGCTTATATAACTTCTCAGGTTTGAGATATCGTAAAAAAGGGCTTTTGCAGAAGGTGCGGCATATTGCGGTGCGCGGGTCGCAGCACGCCGCAATATGCCGCGCGGTGGCGCGTGGTAGTAAACGATAAAATACAGTTTGATTTATTCCTCGTTCGCCCCACTGAGTTTCGCCCCACATAAAAAAAACACGATTCGTCCTAAAAAAATATGCCTCCTTCGCCCCAAAATAGAAATTATTAAAAATATTATTATTTTTGTCCTGATTAGCCCCATTCCTTATTACTCGTTCGCCCCACATGTTTTTTTAGTTTTATCTTGTTCCACGCGGTTAGCAGTTCCGCACGGTACCGCCCGTTCATATTTTAAACCTTATATAATTTTTACTATCAATAAAAATACAACTAAAAGGTGTAATAATCAGTCTTCTTTAAGGTCACTTCTGTAGAATTCAGAAATGAGGCCGACCTACAAAATTAATGAATGTTTTCCAGTTAATTTCCATTACAGGGTATAAGATAAAAACTTTTTTTAACGACACTTTGTTACTTCTTTTGTTTCTACATGAAAGTTTAAGGAATATTTATTAGTGACGAAGGCTGAACACGGCGTTTGTGTTTTTACAGGTTTTTTAGAGTCAAAACAAAGCTGGTACGTCTACTAAAAATCTATGTAGTTGAACATTATAATTATTTGAGAAATATATTGAAAATATTCAACGAAAGACAAAAACTATACAAATATCTTGATGTGAGCCGTGTCACAGAATTATCTTCCCCTATTCTCTAAAGTTAGCAGCATCGACTTCGTCGCTGTGGCGGCATTGTCTGACAGGTGTCATATTTTCACTACTGGTTAAACTGTTTGGAATCTTATAATTGGTGCCAAATGCACCAAGACACATTGGAATGCAATGCACCCGCATTCTAATGTGAAAGTGAAAAAATTTATTCAGCGTAAAGGCATTTGTTACAAAAAATCAACACAATTTAAAAGAAAATTAGCCAAAATGGTCTCCAACCTCAGCTATTGCCACATCCTGTGCGACACTGATTTTCAGGTGGAGCCAAATGTTTTTTATAGCGACATTTAATGCAAACCGAAACAATATCACTTAACCCTATCCAACACTTGCAACTGGCAAAAGTATTCCCAGAAGAGGAGTGAATTGCCAAAACAAAAATAAGAAGAAGAACTCGCCAAAACGAGAACTAACAGTGAAGTCCTAAGTGTGCATTGGACTATAATTAAATAAGCAAACTGTAGAGTGATACATACATTGTATAAAGGACCACTCCTAGCCACAAAGCTTTTTTTATGATGAGGCGATTTCACTTTACAGAACTCTGTGGGTTTCGACAAACAACTTTCATTTAGTGTCACTGTTCTTTGCCTAGCTTTGCCTACCATGCTTTTACCTATACAAAATAGCATTTTATATTGTTTTACAACCACTCTCGTTTATGATACGAAACTTTTGTGAAGGAATAGAACGATGCTAAAATGCCGAAGTGATAGACTGATCCGTAAAGGGTATAGTTCTCTGAGATTGGTAGTCGCAAATGCCAGTTGCATTATATTGCAATAAAGCATTACTGCCACGCTAATCAAACATGCGAGACTGCTGATTTGTCAAAGCAAACACCAATCAGTTGGTACAATTGCATCATTTTCATACGGCGCATATTCAGAGTGTGACAAAGTACAGACCTTCAAAGACCGAAGCTATGGCGCGGCGGGCTAATACAGATAGCCAAATGCTTTACTTAATAAGTACCTAAAAGCAGAGGCTTTATTAAAGTAATAAAGTATCGATGAGGAAAATAATATGATTCCCTTATTGATTTGATTACCTACCAACCTACAGAATAAGTACAAGGGAAATGCGATGCATTACTATCTACCTAAATAAGTATATAGCAACTCGCCGCAACCCAGATAAACCCTGCGAGGTTTTCGTGGTGCGGTCCATATTTGTTAAACTGTATATTGTGTAATAAAGAATTGAAATTGAAAAAAATGAAATTATAATAGCAGTTGATCGCTGGATGCGGGCAGCCCAGCCAGTACTCAAATGGCCATCCTACTAAAATTATCTAAAATTACTTAGCTCCAGTCAACCCCATAAATTATCATTTTATTCTACTAGCTTTAATTTTGGTAAAATGGCCATTTGAGAAAACCCACTGGACTGAGCGTTGTAGAGATCTTTGGTCATACCTAGCAGAGAGTGTCGTCCGACTGATGATAATGATGAGCATTATTGATCACTTGTGTGATGTTTTCCTACATTTTTGCAAACTTTATTATACCTACAAATACAAATACAAATATCTTTATTTGCTTTATAGGGTACAAATGGAGATCTTAAAAGTAGTAGTATCAGAAGCTTAACCTATTTAGCCAACTTATGTAGCATGCAAACATAAACAGAAAATATTAATGTTATTAAGGATTAAATTGAATAATAAATTACATAATCTACTTATCTTTTAAAACAAAAGCATAGAAAACTGTACCCCAAATTCCAGCCTCCAATTCCAAATAGAATCCGAGACAAACTGATTTATCAAATGAAATATTTATGAAGGCACAAAAAAATCCCAAACCAATATCCCAATAATTGAGTACAGGCATACTCGGGTCGCTAAATATGAAATCCTGTCGTCAGGTAACGGGTGCCAAGGATCCAATTTGCGCATAATATTCAATTTGGCCCGTGTCAACTACCCTTTACAAGTGTTTTTCCGACGTATTGGACTATCAAATGCAGTTTCGTTTTCACGTCGTTTTTGGAGCGTACTTTTTCGAACGCTTCGGTTAAACGGGATGAAAAGGGGAGATGTAGGTAGCTACGTTGATTTAGCTGTAAGAAAATATTTACTGAATTATCTAACATTGTCAAATCGAATTGAACATCTGTAATTTTTAAGCTCTAAAGCTGGGGTACTTACAGGCCTTCCTAATGAATGAATATGGAGGATAGGCCATACTTAACCCACGCAGGCCCAATGAAAATTGGTGGTTGCTAATGACTGCAAATGGACGAAGCAAGTTGAAGCTTGTGATAAATAACACTCATCTGATGATCGACCTGATAGTTGTTGCTTTACAATTGCACGCAGAATTTGCACTGCGCTATCAAGCGCATTGATAATTTTTGAATCCCTTTTCAATTTTTAACTACCATTATAGCGTGTTAAACTTAGAATAGGTACCTTATTTTTGCACACCCTATTCAACTTTTCTGCGTCAAAAACTGAAATGTTGAAACGAAATCTTATAAGAACCTTCTGAAACCAATATTCTTTATTTTCCAAATGCATAAACAATGCCAGCCTGACCTGACCAACAATGCGAAGAATTTCGAACAAAGCAGTTCTTTTCCGTAGAGTGCAAATTTGCAACGCAAATTCAGAATTCCTCGGGAGGCTAGATGCCAAAACCTACCTAGTTAATTGTTGCATGCCTGCTCTTATACATAATGCAAATTTCGGTAAGTTACGTTACGAAATAACTAAGTATTTATAACATCCTAAATCTTATTCATTTCAACGGTTTTATTAATTTAGAGGTGTTATTCATTAACGCCCGAGCGGTCGCTGGCGACCGAGACACAATAGGAAATCTATTGTGTCTCATTTTCCGGGCGTTGACGAGTTAACCTTCCATTTCACCCACTCTGCTCGCAAGGTACCTATGCATATGTGAAATATTTAACTTTGTTTATTCAAAATAAGCAAATAAAATAAATATTTAGAAAACTGTTTGTAAATTAATGTTAATAAATATTTCGTTTCAATGTGCTTTGAAAATAATTATTTAATTTGCTTATTTTGAATAAACAATGTTAAATATCTCACACATGCAGGGTGCAGTGTGTTAATCGCCTAAATATTATTGGATTTCTCGACGAATGAAAAAAAAAATTGATTATTTTCTCAATAGAACTTTAGGCCAATACCTTATAATATAAAGTCTGATAACTGATAATAAACCGACTAAGTACCTATTTCTGACCACACCACACTTCAAGAGATTAAAGCGAAAAATGTTCTGAATCTCAGATTCAATTTACATATAGCCAGGAACATTTACCGTAAACATCTACGTTTATGGAAAATCGAAATAAGATTCACGATTCCAGCGCGAGTAGGGCAACCAAGTGATAAGAATTTTTCGATCAACTTTATAATCCTAATTAACGTATCTAAAATAGTAATTGGAGGCAACCTAGTAGGCATTCTAGAATGCCAATGCCTAATTAAACTAAACAGAATAATTTTAGAACCAAAATTAATTAGGTACGGAAGGTTGATCTCTAGCAGTGAGAATATAAAAATAAAATTAATCATAAATCCTACTAATATTATAAATGTGAAAGTTTGTGGGTTTGTCAAAAACTACTGAACGGATTTGGTTGAAATTTGGCACATAGATAGAAGATAGCCTAAATTAAAATATAGGATACTTTTTATCCCGATATTCTCACGGGAACGGGAAACCGCGGGCGGCCGCTAGTATCAAATATTGTTGATATGTTGAACGTTATCATCATCATTATCACAAGCCTTCGGTAATGAATATAGATTCAATTAAAATTATCTTTATTAAAGCGCAAATAATTTAATTGATTAATAATACCTATACAAGGTGTTAGTAGCACCCTAGCGAAAGATAGCACCTTTAAGGAATGATTCTACCCTAAGAAATAAGCAACATTCTCTATGGAACCACTTGTCGCAAATGCATAGCTGTCGAGGTTTAGATTTTTTGTTGAAAAGCAATGTACGCGTAAAAACTCGATAATATCGCGGGTTTTTTTCTGTAAATTTAGGTTTTATATAAGACAGACTCTGTGTGATAGAAAAATAAAAAAATACTAAAATTTCATCTCTACCTAGAAACAGCCACAATCACCAACTAGAAACGAGGGCAAGCGGCCAGTAAATGAATTACGTAATACGAATAAAAAAAAATAAAAAATGGTGTCCATCAGCCATTTTTGATGTCCCCACTGCTGGGGCACAGGCCTTCCTTATGGGTGGTAAGGAGGATGGGCCATAATCCACCACGCGGGCCCAATGTGGATTGGTGGGTGTTAACGACTGCAAATGCAGCCGGGACCAACGGCTTAACGTGCCTTCCAAAGCACGGAGGAGCTTGAGATAATACATTTTTGGTCACCCATCTCATGACCGACCCTTGCGAACGTTGCTTAACTTCCGCAATCGATGGGCCAGGCGCTAAACCACTGCGCCACCGAGCTCCGAGCACCGAGCGAAAAAAACAAAAAATAGAGACGTAAAGATTTTGCGAAAGGCAAGTCTTTGCATCTGAAGTTCAGTGTTTTGTTTATTCCTACTTCATACTCCAAATGACGTCAAAGATTTTTTAAGGCCACTATTTTTTTCGGTCCATAAAAAAAGTATTTTGTAATTCATGGTAACCCTCGGGCTGCCACTTGACCCTCCAACAGGTGCGGTGACGACGCTAAACTCGCTTTTAAAATTCATGAGGCAAAATTGTCAATGGCGCACCCGCGGTGTTATTACCAGAGTTTCGAGTGACACCGGCTCCGTTCCGTAGCGACATCTATATATTCAATCTAAGGTGACATTGATTTTTGAAGCTCCTTTCAGGTACATAATCAGGTACATAATCGACACTAGCAGTATAGTACCTATACTGCTAGTGTCGATTATGTACCTGATTATAGCTGAATTCCATGCATCCTGGAGTGCGATCTTGTTATAGAAAATCTGATGCTAGACTACTTACCCCTCATTAAACCCAAGGTAAACTACAACAACGTAAATCCTACGATGTGACGTTACAGTTGTTTTATCTCACGAAGTCCGTTCGGCTATGAATGTTGTTGACACCACATGTAGGTACACATTGTTTAGCACGCTCTCTTATTATACGCACACTAAAATACTCGTAATGTGCATGTGCACGCCCAACCTTCATTCCCGAACGGACTTCGTAAGATAGAACATGAATACATAGAACATCAATACATAGAACACTCTTGTATAAGATTGCCGTATAATACCGGTGCTGCCCTACAAACAAAGCCCGACAAAGTAAAAATATTAAGCTTTGTCCACACTTGTATCATTTTGGCGTATCAGATCACCGTATCTTTGTCATACATCGTCTCTTTGATACAGTATTAATCCAACGTACCACCAACCAAACTAGCGATGTATGCTAAACATACGGTGATCTGATACGCCAAAATGATACAAGTGTGGACAAAGCTTTATCTACCTTCCGCCCATGGCTTCGTCCCCTTTCCGAGGGAATTTAATGTAAAAACTGTTGCCTGTCATTCAACTAGGATAATGTAGCTTTTTATTTTTAAATTATATTTTTATTAGATAGTTTCAGAGATTACCTCCTTCATCAAAACGAAACTGTACCTCTATATAATGTTAGCATATTTTTATTCTGTGCTGTTAGTAAAGATTTCTCACAATTTATCTATATTACTTAGTCATGGCTGACTTTTTCATTTTCATCTGTAACATAATGTTACTAACATTATGGGTTAAGAGTATACCTAGGTATTTAAATTATTCTTAAAAACTTCACTATATATCTTCTTGTGTTCTTCTTCTTGTTTTCGCTCATTAAAATGATACACGAGTTGACGATCTCAGTCCATGCAAATAGCTCTATTCCTTAAAAATCACGGCGCGAACGCGTAAGTGTTGTATAGTCAGCAGCACGTCAAGTTATACAAAGCTGTCAAAAAACTGCAATTTATTTTGGACCTTAATTTCTTCGCATTTGAGTATAAAATTGATTGAATATCATTATAACTTTGTCGTGGATGACAAACGTGCCGTTGACTGTACACCTGACACGGAGGGCCCTTAGGGGCGTTCTACGTGGACAGATGAGGGCCTTGAGGTCTTACTTGGGAATTTGGGAACAGTTCTTTTCATAGTACACTTAGCATCAAAAAAGCAGTATTTTTTTTACTTTCATGTACTAAAATGTTGTGGTTTAATTCACGCAAATATTGGTGCCACAAAGTTGTTGTTTAAGCGCCTGACACAGAATAGTATACGAGTAAAGCATCAGAAAATGCATAATTAATATACTAGATCTAGAAAAATAGCAATGGTATGCCTAAAATCAAAAAAATCTAAATAATCAGAAAAAGCAGTTTGTACTTTCCCATGCAAACTTGATTTGCTCCGTAAGTTGTAAATACCTAAGGCCTAATAAAAGGCTCAAAAAAATTAAAATAAATATACTAAAATATCTATTTCGAAACTAAAAATGTTACTTAGAACGGAACTCTGAACAGTGTCGTAGCTAGGGGCTGGTAAGGAGGGTGACTGCCTGGGGCGCAACGCGCAACCCTTAGGGGGCGCACTTTACTGACCCACAGCTAGAAAATATGTCTGCATCTCTTGGGGCGCAAAATTAAAATCTTGCCATGGGCGTTCATGATCCCAGAAATAAGTCTTGAAGCGCAAAATTCAAATCTAATGAGGGGCGCTCATGATCCTAGAAATAAGTCATGGGCCCAAAATTCAAAGTTTGCCAGCAGGGGCGCTCATGGTCCTAGAAATAAGTCTTGGGGCGCAAAATTCAAATCTAGTCAGGAGCACTCATGGTCCTAGAAATAAGTCTTGGGGCGCAAAATTCAAATCTAGTCAGGAGCATTCATGATCCTAGAAATAAGTCTTAGGGCGCAAAATTCAAATCTAATCAGGGGCGCTCATGATCCTAGAAATAAGTCTTAGGGCGCAAAATTCAAATCTAATCAGGGGCGCTCATGATCCTAGAAATAAGTCTTAGGGCGCAAAATTCAAATCTAGTCAGGGGCGCTCATGGTCCTAGAAATAAGTCATGGGGCGGAAAATTCAAATCTTTTCAGAGGCGCTTATGACCGACGCTGACTCTGAAGAAAGTGTACTTAAAATATTAAAGTTTCAACATTAAAATTTATTTAAAATGCTTGCAAAACTTTACGAGACTCTAACATGAATTTAAGTATTGTTTGAGTGGAACTAGTTCATCTTCCATCAAAAAGAACTTTAAAATTGTGTGTAGGGAAAGTTGCAAGACTAGCGCACTAGATCATTTTTGTTTATTTTAGTTAAGAATGAAAAAAGAGATTTTCCTGATGTTGAGGAAGAAATTCATCGCCAAATATTCAGCAAAAAGGGAAGAACTTCCACCGAGCTATAATGTCTGTGCTCGGAGTCGGCGCGCGGCGGTAAAAAGCGCATAGAAAACTTCGATATCGTGAGTCAGGTCTCCATACATTTTTGCCTCGGTGTTAGCTTGGCGTAGTGCGACGGTCGTCATCACATTTACGTAATTTTTTACATATTGTACTTTCCGCTGACCTTACTGCATTTATTCGTCATTCGTCGATTGTTTATGTAACTGTATGATCAACTTTTACTTATATAAGTATATCCCAATCGTAACAAGGAGCTCGGTGGCGCAAGGAGCTCGGTGGCGCAGTGGTTTAGCGCCTGGCCCAGCGATTGTGGAAGTTAAGCAACGTTCGCAAGGGTCGGTCATGGTATGGGTGACCAAAAATGTATTATATCGAGCTCCTCCGTGCTTCGGAAGGCACGCTGAGCCGTTAGTCCCGGCTGCATTTGCAGTAGTTAACACCCACCAATCCGCATTGGGCCCGCGTGGTGGGTTATGGCCCGTCCTCCTTACCACCTATAAGGAAGGCCTTTTCAGCACGATAAACGAGTGCGTAACTATCGAATTTGTATCGAGCACTAAACGAATGTATTTTTTTTTTAATTTCACGTTTATTCAATACTAAATAATATACTAGAAAAAATACGACTCGCACCAGATCAATACTCAGACGGGAATCGAACCCGCGACCTTTGGATATCCGGTCCAATGCTCTGACCGCTGAGCTACCGAGTCACTAGTGACATCGCCGAATTTCTTCTAGTATATCCTACTCTTACGCTGCAAGCCAGCGTTATTTCACCAATGTGAGGAATTACCTCGACATTCAATTGAAATATCTTTCCAGATATTTGGCAATCGATTAAGATCACGTTTATTGCTCGATACAAATTCGATTTTTACAATTACATCTATTGTAAGGGCTGCACATTTAGTGTTTGTAAATAAAATGAATGCAATTTTTTACCAATCAAAGTGTACTTAACATTTACTTCTAGAACAGTTTGATAGAATAACCTAAGGTCTTATAAATAACACTTGATAATATTCCGAAGTTTGAACGCGCCAATAGAGCTTTAAGGAAAATTAATTTGGTAAGCGATCCCGAGTTCATTAAGACCTAAGATGGAATTTTAAACTAACTTTGCGATGTAGTTGGAGAGTTGAATTATGACGTACCCTTGGTTCAACTTGTACGCAAAACGTGTACAAAGTGTGAGGAAACTTTTTGGACTTAATTGAAGAACTTGAAGGAAATTAAAAACAATGTCGCAAATCATTATTTGAGTTATGGTGAGAGATAGATTTTTGTACGTTAGACAAGATAAATACCGAAAACATGCACATATTATATTGTTATAAAAATAACGATGAATATGAATTGATGCTTATCACAAGATAATTAAAAAAAATAGATTATACAAAGTTAAAAAAAAATATATGACAAAGAATACCTCGCCTCTACTTAGTGTTAAATTGTTATTTTATTTAATTATTTACACTTATTAAAAAATTGTAATAACTAACTGACAAACTGTTAACTTATTAAATTCAAGGGTAGGAATATAAAATACTTATATTAGAAAAAATATAGCTCCTACTGACTTTACAATAGCAAAGTCATAATTCAATGGGTTGCTTGCTACGTTATTCATGTTTGGCTCACCATTTAAACTCTACTTGTCGATACCCCCCATATACTGCTCATAAGAAAAAAAGGGGCCACTATAAAAGATTTCCATACAAACGAGCTAATTTCTGAAATTCTATTTTCATATATTTTTTTTTTAATTTGCAGTAATAATAAACTTGCGGACTTTACTGACAAATTAAGGTAAGTACTGTATATTTCTTCTATTCGCCGTGTGTCAGTTAAAATTTAAAAAAATGATAAATTTCGCGTATGTTTGTTTGAAACTCCAATTTATTTATAAGCTCACAAACGACTATGTCCCAAATTAATAAACTGTAATTGCCTATTGCTTAACCGGACGTCCAAACTTAAGTATCTAGGTGTCTGGCTAGATCACACATTATCTTGGGATGAACACATTAGGGTTACATCAAATCGTACCAGAAAACTCATCTTTGTCTTTAAGAGTCTTCGAAGTCTCATTGATGCTCCTACACTAAAAACTGTTTACCTTGCCCTTGGACAGTCTATCTTGTCATACTGTATAACTGTATGGGGTGGGGCTAACAAAACCCATATGTTACGCCTTGAACGAGCGCAAAGGGCGGTCTTAAAAGTGATGTCGTTTAATCCAATCCGGTATCCTACTTATGAATTATACGCTGTCACCGGAGTTTTGACAGTGCGTCAGATGTTCATCTTGCATGTGCTACTACGCAAACATTCACAAATGTCATATGATCCTGATCTTATAAAAAATAAGCGTAGAGCGGATATAGTATGTCGTTATGAATATAGTAGGCTGGATCTTTTCAGACGTAACTTTTATTACCTTTCCCCTCGCCTCTATAACAAAATAAACAAAATTTTAAATATATACCCGTTAACACTCAAAGAATGTAAATCACGCATCACGATTTGGTTGCGAAAACTTTCGTACGCGGAAACTGAAGATCTTATTATAATAGAATTCTGAACGAATTAGATGAATGGGGCTTTCTAAACTCGTATATAAATACAAATGCGCTGCAAAGATTTGATTAATTTTAAGTTAGATAATAATTATATATAAACATTACATTTACATACATAAATATTATTTATAAACTATAAGAAAAAAAGATATTAAATATTAAAACTGTGACTACGTCTGAAACAAGCTTGCTCTTAAACTAAAACGACAAATTATTCTTACTTACTAATACTTATACACAAACAAATCAAAATTCACTATCTATCAATCCAATGTACAATCACAGATAATATAATACTATATAGCTATAAATACATGTGTGTGGTCATCTGATATTTATATATTTAATCTAAAAACAGTTAACTGTATTTAGTTATTGAAACATAAACTCGTATAGCTTCTGCACTGGAACAGTAGCTTTGCATTATCCTATTGTATCGGTTAAAACCGGGCAGTCGGGCACCCATCGCCCCGCCCCTCTTATCACGCTGCGCCTGCTGCGCTGCGTCGCCAGTGCACGGCTAGACACGATGTGATTCGCATGGTAGTTGCTAGTGTTTCCTCCTAGTCATTTCACATTAGTTTTGTAGGGTAGGTAGGTATTAGGTATACGTTCATGGTAACATTTCATTTTATTTTGATTTTACTACACATTAATTACAATTCAACACGTATTGACTGAGGCATTTGTGTAGTACATTAAAAATACATTAAAAATAGGGGTGTAGCACATTGAAAATAATGTTGTTAGGTTTTTATTTTAGTGTGTTTCAGACAGTCAGTGTATTCTTTTATTTATCTGTCAAAATTAGTGAGTTTGTGTTACTTATTTATTGGAACGCTGTCCCTGTTATTACCGGAGACGGGCGTTAGTGCTGCGACACAGTTTTTATAACTTTTGCGGTCATTAACGTACAATACTAAGTGTAACAATGTAACTTGTTCCAAATAAACTTATTGTTATTGTTATTATTGTTATTGTTATTTCTATTCTAACTGACACATTGCGAATAGAAGAAATTTACAGTACAGTCAGCAATGAAAGTTGTTTAACGCTTTAGTACTTTGTCATAGCAACTTTTTTAACAGGTGTCTCACCGTTTGAAACATTAGTCAAAAAGGTTACTATGACAAAGTACTAAAGTGTTAAACAACTTTCGTTTCTGACCGTACAAGCTAAAGTCCGAAAGTTGACTATTACAGCTTTCGAACTGTATCTAATTCAAGTAAATTCAGGTTGAAGTTATATTTAAAAAAACCTTTCAGAAATGGCCTCTAGTTTTTTTTTAGTAGTAGGTATATAATTAATTTGTCAGTTTGAATTAGGTACGTAGGAGTGAATCAAAAATTAAGCTAATTAATTTAATGTCAGCTTTTTTTTAATAGTTTCTTGAAAATATTTTAAATTCGTTCCCGAGTTATGGTTAATACAGGGTATCCCAAAACATTGCCACACGGAGGGAAAGTGCCTTAAATATTACTAAAAGAAAACTTAATTTTGTTTTTAAAATAAAGCCCCACCCGACTTCAATTGACGTGTTTTATTATAACAATGATAATGCGTATCTTATGATTTGTATATTATTTCTTGCTTTTTAGAGGCATGTTTTTTGAAGTCGGTTTTTTTGTTTTTTAAACAATTTTTTAATTTTTTTATTTTTAGTGTAAGTACCTTCTGTATTAGGTAGTGTAGGTATATATATATGTATGTAGGTATATTTAGGTAGAAAAATCGGCTCAGCCAAACGTGAGATAATCGCGGAGAAACATACATGCATACAAACTGAATACCTCCTTTTTCTGAAGTCGGTTAAAAAGACTACACAAAGGTATCCCTTCCCCAACAAAAAAAAACATCTAATTCGGTTCATAAATAACAAAATTGTCAAGTTAGTTGATTTAATATCATAGTATTTTCAGGATTACTTGTAAACTACTGAACCGATTTGAAAAAAAAAATATGGGACCATCTCGCAAGAAAACTCAATCGAACAAAAATAGAATCATCTAAATCGGTCCATAAATGTCGAAGATACGCGCGAACAACGATAAAAAAAAAAAAAAAAAACATACAATCGAATTGAGAACCTCCTCCTTTTGATGAAGTCGGTTAAAAATACTTAATAATTAAAATTTTTAATTTTAGTGTCTTACTTTTGTTATTCAAGAATAATAATCCTAATGAGTAACCCTTTCGATCGGTATCGTAAAAGTAAAAGATTGTTTTTTTTCATATTTGGTGGGTTCGATTCCTGGTTAGAGCAGGCGATTTATCAAAAAAAAATATAATAGGTACTTAATATATAAAGCTTTGAGTGATTTAAATATTACCTAGTTAAAGACGTCAAGTACAGTAAACTTTAAAACTATACAAGACAAATAATAGGTACCTATGTACATATTACTTATAATAATGTATTCTATTTACTTACGTCAAAAATCCTAACAAAGTTAAAAATAATACCTGAAAATCCTTGACATTTGACATTTGTTAATGTTTCAAAAACAAATAATATTCAAGTAAAAACAGTACTACTTAAGAGGATTGTCAAGCAAACGGTCTCCATACAAACGGCGATAACGTTTCCCACCCTCTAAACCTTAACCTACAGCAATGAATTTTTAGTATGTTTTTGAAATGCCTAAAAACTAGGGTGGTACGTTTTTATTTTTTTAATATCTATAATAGATTTTGAAATATTTGAATTTTAGTGATTTCATATAAAACAAAAAAGTGCCAATATTTTCAAATCTATTATAGATATTAAAAAAATAAAAACGTACCGCCCTATTTTTTAGGCATTTCAAAAACATACTAAAAATTCATTGCTGTAGGTTAAGATTTAGAGGGTGGGAAACGTTATCGCCGTTTGTATGGAGACCGTTTGCTTGACAATCCTCTTAAGTAAATTTTTTGCTAAGGCTTTTAATATTTAAATTATTTATTTATGATACATATTTTGTAAAATAGGTATAGTTCTTCTAACTCACGTGCACATACACATTATTTTAGTGTGCGTAATACGAGAGCGTGCAGACGCACACTAAAACAATGTGCATGTGCACGCCTAACAACATTCATAGCCGAACGGTCTTCGTGAGGTAGAAGTTCTAAAAATCAAAAGGATACTTATAGACTGAGCTCCCACTGCATGAAACCTTACCTCACAAGGTGGAACAGCAGACATGTGTTACAGTAATAGATATTACTTAGGAACACTGGATTTTAGTGGGTTGCCATCGCATATCCTGGAAGAACATTTTTTTTTTCGTTTTCGTACAGCTATTTTGACCGAAAATTACATCATGAGGTGGAAGATCGAAATGTTTACCCATCGAAAGAGAATGTCAACCCATGCGGGTTTTGACCTCCAAATGTTTCTCTTTCAATGGGTAAACATTTCGATTTTTCACCTCATCATGTAATTTTCATATATTTAAAAAAAAAATATGTTCTTCCAGGATATGCGAGTGCAACCCACTAAAATCCAGTGTTCCTAAGTAATATCTATGACTGTAACACATGTCTGCTGTTCCACCTTGTGAGGTAAGGTTTCATGCAGGGGGAGCTCGGTCTATTACTATTATTTTCATATTTTTCATTAAAAGGAATAGGCCTCTTGGAAATAAAACTGAGAAAAGGTTCTCAGTCAAAGAAAATTTAAAAAAAGCCTTAAATCTTTTGGGCTTAATTCGAAATTGATTTGATCTCATAGTTGCGTGTGAGTTTCGTGCAAACACAAAAAAATACCAGTCTCAAGATTTAAGTGTTGATCAACTATCACTGTGTAGGTTCATATATTTTTCCCACACAATCCTTATTATACCAATGCGCTATCGTTAATCTTACAATCATCAAGAATCACTTCTACCTTATGTCTTAGCCATAGAGCTGATTGTGCTATAAGCTAAGCTTCCAACCAATCTTTTTGCTAACCTCCATATCCTGCCTTAGGGCATCACGTTCAGTGTTACGTGGTGTTACCTCCTTTGACAAATCACTCACTTGCCAACGGAAATCCTGTCTCGGAATGTACACGAGTACCTAGCTGTTTGAGTTCCAGCAAACACTTTTTATTTGAACTGTACGTACGTGACTCGATGTTTGATTTCTGCTTTCCCTCTTAGGATTCACACAGTATCGTTGGCAAATCGTCTGTGGAGTTCAAATTTTGTCATGAATCTATCCTGGTGAATATTTTTACAGTTAGTAACAAGAGTTCTTAAGGTCAATAGGTCAGATATAAAATACGACACAAAATGTAAAATGTTTCAATTTGTTGGAGAGTTTTGGCGATTACTTAGTGCCTATAAGGGTCTTCCTTTTTTTGAATTTTTAGATTTTAGGCATTCACAATGTTATTTTTATATTATGATAAATATTTGTCTTCCTTTTTTAGATGTTTTTTATTACTCGGTAGATACATAATTTATTTGCAGTAAAAAACTTATTCTGTAGTCTATAAAATATAGTTCTCATACCTAGATACCTAGATCGGGAAGCTTCGAAAAATCTTCGCGTCCGACTTACCTCAGTGTCTCAAGACGAAAGTCTATGAACAGTGTGTGTTGCCAGTTGCCAGTGATGACTGGGTGTGACACGGCAGTGAAACGTGGTCGCTAACTATGGGTCTCATAAGGAGGCTCAAGGTCACCCAGCGTGCAATGGAGAGAGCCATGCTCGGCGTTTCCCTGCGCGATCGAATCAGAAACGAAGAGATCCGCAGGAGAACTAAAGTAACCGACATCGCTCGAAGGATTGCTCAGTTGAAGTGGCAATGGGCGGGCGGGACACATAGCGAGAAGAACCGATGGCCGTTGGGGCGGAAAGGTTGTGGAATGGCGATCGCGCACCGGACGACGCTCCGTGAGTAGGCCACGACGATCGGTCCTGACCGATCGTCGTGGAGATCTTTAGGGGAGGCCTATTACCCAGCAGTGGGTGTCGTGCGGCTGATATGATGTTCTAGACATTGATTAAACAAAGTTTAGATACGTTACCAGCACTCCACAATGGCAAGACGAAAGTAAGGTAATTGCCCGACTTTCAATTAGTCAGGCACAGGCTCGTGACACGTAAACACACACCACTCTCGTCAGTCAGACACTAAAAAACCGTGACATTCTGATCAAAAATGCCTTCCTGCGTCTATAAACGATGTGCAAATTATACAGCAACAGTCAGAGATCGGAAAAATGTTTCATTTCACACGTAAGTACTGTATTTAACCGTAAAATGTATTATCGTATTTTGTATTACTCTAATCGGCCATTTTTTTACAAAGAGTGAGATGTTCTCTGTTTTGCGCATGAGAGTGAAGGAGAGCACAAGCACGTATCGCGCATGCGGAAGGACATGCTAGGGGAGATGGGGTTATTTTGTACCAGGGATTATAGTCGCAATTAAAACTGGTTTTAAACCAGAAATTGTTTTATGATTACGACCACGTATTTGTATTTCATTAATGTGCTGAAAACATAGTCGTGGTTTTAAACCATATTCTAATACAAAACCGGTTTATTTGCAATTATTTTACACTCTTATGAATTGAAATCAGATTTAATTCCTTCAAAAGGATTTATTGTTTTAATAGCTTCATTTGTTGCCAAATATGACTATCCTAGGTTTTCCCCCGGCGGAGTTGTGATTAAGTGATGGGGGTAAAAATGTACCAAAAATTTTTTTTTCCGGTTTTTCGGTTATAATCTCGTAAATGACTTAAAAATATTGAAAACCGTCCTTCATAAAAGTTGTAGGGCATTTAATCTTGCGTAGAATAAGACTAGAGACCAGATAGTAGTTAAAACTATTATTTTTTTCATAAAAATGTAAAAGGCTTAAAATGTAATGCTTAAAAAATGTAAAAATCTTTGATGTGCATTAGCATAAGAACGGGTTGTGTTGTCCAAATAATATGAATCTGGTCTAATTCTATGCAGGATTAAATGCCTTACAAAATTTATGATGGATTATTTTCGATATTGTAAGTCCTTTACGAGTTAATAAGTTGTAAATAGAAAAGGATTTTAATAATTTACTTTAAATTTTCGTGGAATAGAAGGGAAGGACGGGCCTTAGTTTAGTATTTTTAGTAATACCTACATTCCGACGTAGTCATTCGTAGAAGTGTATAGCAAATGAGTCAAAAACGGCCACTTTTAGCAGAGTTTTGCTATCTTCTTCTAGCAGTACGAGGAAATGTAATGATACCATCTAAAAATACTAGATGGGCCCTAAAAAATTGACGTAAAGTTTTATTAAAATAACTGACGTTATTATAACTAACGACTATTTTTATTTCTAGTTTGGTATGCCGAATATGGTAGATAGGGACCACCAAACTGAAAAAAAATTACTTTGGGACCAACTCTGAAATCACGAAAAAACATCTGCTGTTTCATACATTTTGATATTTTCGTTATTAATTTTTGTATGTAAGTAACAGCTGATATTTTTTTGCGATGTTGGTCCCATAGTAAAAGTTGTTCAATTTGATGGTCCTTTTCTACCATATTCGGCAATATGGGTATTTTATAACACGTTTTATAATAACCCTTTCCTTGCATTCAGGTAAAAATACTTTCGTTTTCTAAATTTCTTTCGCTCCCAGTCCAGCATGGGAGATCTTTAGTTTAATTATTATTTTATTAACATTTTGTAAATAAAACGCAGCAAGCGTTTACAGAACTTTTGTTTTATTATTTTAATCGAAACGAAAAACCAAAAACCTAATACCATATACCACTTTTGCCCATCGCCCCTATTACTGTCATTGTGACTGTCACTCATATGATCGCGCCAATGAGCATGCAGCGTATCAGACGAAAGTTATGATGTCTGTTTATCTCTTTCTAACGACAGGGATTCCGTATGGTGGCGTTCATTTTTGTCCCTCACTTGACGTAATATGTCAATGTGTGTATCTACATATAATATCATTGATCTGCAGTACCTGTCGCTGTTTTAAATTGCATGATGTTGGCGCATAACGCATCTAAACTTTGTTTAATCAATGGTTCTAGATAGCAAAAGTGCTAAAGTCAAAGGTGCGCAAAAAGTAGTATAGTTTGATGCCGCGTGGCACTACTTTCCCACCAGCCAAAATTACTGGCAATGTTATATTCGATTTAGATACATGATTGGCTTGCTATAATACCACAAGAGCTCTGTATAATACCTTCATTCGGGTTTTCAGTCCTTTCCCCCACCACTGAAATTCTGCGATGTGCCCGGATCTGTTAATAATTATAGTATAGCACAATGACACAAGAGGGGTTTCGACTTTCGTCGCTTTGTAAATTGTCCACCTATTTCCGGGGCTAGCTCTTAGTATATTTGATATCTACACAATTTAGAATTACTGCGAACAGTGAACTACCTAAACAATCGTGATACCAAAATGATTTGCAATTTAGGTACTGTGATGTTATTCGGATTAAGACAGTATTTGTCTAAGGTTCTATTAAATAAAAAACCCTAAAAAAATATGTTTTTAAGACGGACTAAAGATTATAAATAATTTCTCCCATAATAATTTATTTAACCCAACAGAAGTTTTAAACCTAAAAACGTGGGGCGCATGCAAAAGAAAATTATTGTTGATAAATCATACAAAAGGAGCTCCACGTTTTTAGGTTCAAAATTTCTGTTTAAGGTTAGAAATATTTACAGAAAAAAATATTTTAGAAGTACCTATACCTTTTTTAAAAACGTGTTTTTTTTATAAAAAAAAAAGTTTTTAGAGTTCAATTCAAGATGAAAAAAAACCGAAGTTGTCCGTCCAAGTCCTTGGTTTTCTTTCCCAAAAATAGTAAATTATTGCTGTACACAGCTTTATTTACAAAAACGAACATTTAAAACGACTAGGTATAAGTAGGTAACCTACTTATAGGCTAAAGGGATTAATCGTGTGTCTATACAGATACGGGTAAATCTCGCAATCCTAAAATTTATTCAGCCATTTAAGAGTTAGGTTTCAAAGCAAACTGATTCCGTTTGGACTAAATGAAAATTGTTTTTAAAGTCGATTCATTTCTGGCCGATCCCAAGTCAAATGAGATTCAAACTGGAATACCTGGCGCAGGGTGCCCGAGATATTTGGTAAGTAGGTATTAAACTGGGTTCGTTAATTTAGAGGCAAATGCACGAATCTAAATCTACAGGATTCTATAGTTCTACTTCTAGGAAGATTTAAGATTCCATTTGCATTTCCTTGACTTTTAAAATGAATCATGAAGTTTTTCAAATGATCGAGCGCTTGAAACTCATGTTGAGTACATTTTTGGGTAAGTATATATAGCCAAAAACTTTCACTAAGGTAGATACTATTTCATTTTCATTGAAATGTGAGAAGATTTAAGACGGCCGAATAAAAGATTTCCCTTTGATATCCTTCCTTTTAGTACTAGTTAATTGGAAAAGAATATGTTATGTTTAACTGTTTGTTTAGTGCTTCAGACAGAAAAATAGTTCTTCGTAGCTAATTACAATTATGTCTATTTTATGGTTTTGTCTTCATGATTTTGATTTTGATTTTGATTTTTTTTAACTACGTACCGATGTTTTTAATTCTAATATTTAAAGCTATAGTTTTGTTAAATGTTTCATAATTAGGCTCCGATTTCGTTTAAGTAGTGCGTGCGTGCGTGCGTGAAATATTAATTAATTTGGGGTTCCTCTAAAAATATATTTTTAAGCACAATATCAGCGAAGATAGCAAAAGAGATGTGCGAGGAATAGTGCGTGTACATACCATACCACATAATGACATAACACACACACACACTAAGGATTTGACTTTCAGTCCAAGCCTGCAGGCCGGGCCTGTGAGTGTGTAGTCTCCCTAAGAAAAGTTCACTACGCATCCCCCCAAAACTTTATCGCATATCTTTGAGACAAAAAGTCACGTGGTTTAACATTTTCCGCACCGCTCATTTCCCCCACACATTTCTGTTGGAAGTTAACTTCCATCATAAAACGAGCATAGTAAAAATTCTTAAAAGACTTTACACAGAGACTCGCTTAATTTATCCAATAAATTTTACTAAGAAACAATTGAACAATTAATTCTGAGAAAATCGTGAAACCTACCTCTTGAGAATCTTTTACCCAAAAACTTCTAAAATGTCCTTGTTCCAACTCTATCAATCTAAAATATCAGGTGTAAGTTTCCCTTAATACCTCCCACGGGTGTAGGTCAGCTTTCCCGCCTAGAACACACAGCAAGAGATCAGTTTAAACACAACTGTCAAACTTTTCCAATTGATTTTGATGCTTAAATGATAAGAAATAAAGGTCAAAGTTGATTGAGGAGACATTATATTTTGTTCAAAGCTGATGTGATGCCGTGTGTACCTTGGGAGCAGCCATTTCAACTCATGAATTTCAATGAGCTGGGCGATTCTGGGCTCCATGTCACTCTAAATGCTCCGCAAAATGTTTCAAGATAATTTTGTAAAAAGGAAAATGCTCTGTAATTTTTGCGTTTTGTAATCTGTGTCGTTTTTTAATTAAAGTAATGGTACAACCTTTTTATTTAAAGGTAATAATAGAATACTCTTAATAAGTTAGTAGTCTCCTAGGTAATCTTTATTAAACATCATCATCATCATCATCATCATATCAGCCGCACGACACCCACTGCTGCATCTCCACGACGATTGGTCCTGCGCTGCCCGCATCCAGCGGCTTCCCGCGACCTTCACCAGATCGTCGGTCCACCTTGTCGGGGGCCTACCCACGGAGCGCCGTCCGGTGCGCGCGAGCCATTCCAGAACCTTTCCGCCCCAACGGCCATCGGTTCTTCTCGCTATGTGTCCCGCCCATTGCCACTTCAGCTGAGCTTATTAAACATAAGAACTATTATCTATACAACGTGTTCCAAAAAACTCCTATAGCCGAATACTACCTATGGTAAATAGGGTGCGATGAAAAAAAAACAAAAAAAACCCAGGAAAATTATCATAAACCCTGAAAATCGCCACTTCTTTTTATTTTATATAAATAATAAATAAATGCTTGGACAACAGGGAATATGCGTAAGTCACCGATTTTGATAAATTTGAGCTTGATCGCTGCGGACACTTGTAAAAACATGATGGAACAGAAAAAAAATACAAAAGTATTATTTTAGTTTTATCACACGATGAAATCAGGGGAAAATAACTATATTTTTAGTCAGATAGAATATCGAATAAGAAATAATATTTTGTATGACACATATGTACTTAAACGCAAAATTTAGGGAGATAATTGAAGAATTAAACGCGCCTGAAACACACCAGTGACGTCACATATGTATAAAGCGTTTTCGGCGGGAGCTGATGCGTGCTAACTTCAAGTAACTATATATCACGAGAAAAAAACGCAAGAAAATATAACAGTTGATTTTCTCACTCATTATACTTTTGATTTTGATTAAAAAAATTGATACATAGGTATTCCCCATAAACTTAATATTCCACTCGAATAGACGGACAGAGTTCGCTTGGCAGCGACACCAAAAGTGACATGAGCTAGTGTTTGTAAATTTTTAAACGTGTGCGTGAATTTAAGAGATGCGCTCAGTACCCTTAGCACGAACAGCTATCGAGAAAAAAAACGCACGTAAAATTACTCGATAGAGAATTATCTATGGAAATTTTAATTTCGCTATTCGGCGGTAGATGGCGTTGTACAAATTTCCAATACAAAATTGCACTATCGAATGATTTTACGCGCGTTATTTTTTTCGATAGCTGTTCGTGCTAAGGGTACAGGTCCATTTTGGGTTGTCGATAACCATAATGTATAGTCTGATAAATAAAACACAAACAAGATTTAATCATTGTAATAAAGTACTAGTATAACTTCAATGAAACATTTAGGTGTCATTATTATCCTCTGAAGCGAACAATTTTATTTTAATTATTTCATAAGGCCTCCTTTGAGGCTCCCAGCCAAATTAATTTTATCCAGTTTAACTTAGTTAATCACTATAGATTTACAGGAAATCTGGAAATATTGTTAAATTGGTACTTAAGTAAATATAATTTACTATTTGAAAACTATCGGTTAAACCTAGAAGAACCGTACCCATATTAAAATTAAATTAATGGTACCCTGGGGTACGGCTGTACCCCAATAAAAAATGAATTAACGAAAGGATTAGAAACTTTAATTAAAAATCAACATACCTAAGTTTCTTAAACGTTAATTTCAGTTTCACTAATAGTAATTTAAGCTAATAATTATAAGGAGTAACAAAAAATTTTGGGCATATTTTACTTTTGTGGTCATTTCAAATAAAAATATCAATAGCACTGTCTGCGAGATTTGCAATCTTTCGATTTTGGGCATAATATAAATAATACCTTCCAGATTTCAGAGCTGAAGACAAAAAACAATTCAGTAAATAAAAGGAAAAAATGAGTATCAAAATAAATATCTGTTGAAAAGATAAAAATAACCTACTTCAGTTCGCTACTTTTTGTATAAAATTATTTACATACGGTTATCACACCACCTATCATAATATTCGTAGGTACCAAAAAAACAATATAAATGCGCTAAAAATATAAATAACAAAAAAAAATCGTATTAAAATACTTACGTTGATTGTACCCTGGGGTGCTGGTGTACCACGTCTACTCTTCAACAAAACTGACAACCAGCGGGGGTATCCACGCGTCTCGCTGCCACTCGTGGTACACCCACGAGCAGAATAAAGCGTCTTATACCAAACGATTTTAATTTTTTTTTTCATTTTGAAAAAAAGAAATATATGTAGCTTACTTCCGCAAACAAAATATGCAAGATGCACCGCCCGCCCGCCCGCAAAAATATGCAGCACACCACAAAATATTTTTTATATTTTTTTTTCATTTGTACCCCAGAGTACGGTTATAGAGTTAAAAGCAGCTTTAAATAAAACTATCAGTGTTTACAAAGACAAACAAAGTTATATTGGAAATCGTCGACATGAGTATCGATATCGATAATTTTTGATCAATCTCAACGTCGTATTTTCTCAAGTTCACGGACATAATATCTTTTTATCTAACACATAATGTTCATAAATCAGCTTTTATTTAGAAAATAGACGGTTAATAGCATGATATTAGTGTATCACTTAGTTTGTTTGGGAATATATTCAACTAAAATAAGCAATATGAAAATGGTAATTGTACAATCATATTTACCAGTGAAATGAGTGTTTATTTGGGATATTGTCGTAAGTAACATTACAATTCAATACAGAACACGACACCATTATTGATTTATATAGTTATAACAGCCAAATCGACCCGATCGCTATCAAAATCACAAAATAATCAAGTGGACGCTTTTTGACAAGATGATAGAAGACGATAAATGATTTTGTTTTTAACTCTTTCTCACACATCGCATAAGCCGTAAGAATCGGTTTCTCACTCGCACCATAGTCCGTCTACTTGAGCGTAACGAAAATTTTTCTAAGTCTATGGTATTCCCTATTTCACACAGCGCCCTCAGTCCTAAACTAAGTAAAGCTTGTAATATGGGTGCTAGACAACTGATATACTACATGATGTATATTTTTTTATATATACTTTTTTATATATACTTATTTATTATACATAGTAACATCCAGACCCGTCACAGAAATTAAAATTCATCATTTCAATTTCTGCCCGGCCGAGATTCGAACCCGGGACCTCTTGCGTGGTAGACCGGCATGTTGACCACTGCACCACACTCGGGTCGTCGTTTATTTTTTCTTTTCATGATAAATTGCATACAGGCAAATGGGATTGATTAAGTATCGAGAAAAATTCTCTATTTACGTTTAGGGTTGTCATTTTGCAGTTTTTCATACAAATAAAAAACAAAACTTTACGGGTTGATAACATAATAAAAATTATTAATAACCTAAGACAAATTACTTCAAGTACCTAATTCAAGATTGAAAAAATATCAATACTTAGCTCTGTTACCCAGCACGACCTAGTCAGAAAAACTTGTGGTGTTAAATGTCCTAAAACATTATTTTCATTTAATTAATTTTCTGTGTGTGTCTGGCGATTGTTTTTGTTCAAGGGAAAATTTTCACCTCAAGACAAATGAAAGCATATCAACAAAATCAGTTGAAAAGACAATGTTTCAATTTGACCTACGAACTTGTCTTAACAAATTGTCTAAACTTAATTTGTAGTGAACTCGTAAATCTTATGATAAATCTGTTCTCATGTTTGTCTCACCACAAACCGGGGCATTCCGCAGAACTGAACTGAAACTATGCCACAGACTATGCTAAGTTTCCGTTCCACGCTACTGTAGTGCCTATTAGGCGCAGTACACACCAAAGCCGCCGCCCCGGCACTTTAGCAGTACTACTAATGTGCGACATAGGTCGGGCGACACGTGGCGACCTCACTTTGCGGCTTCATGTCGCGCACTTCGGAAGGTATTTCATAGAACGACGCGACATGACGCGGCGACACTTCGCGGCTTCGTGTCGCGTGCTTCCAACTTGCACCTTTATTGGAAAAAATCATGTCATCTACAGGGTGATTTTTTGAACAGTCGTCAAATGTGGTGTGGCTTGAGACAGTAATTGGACACTGAACAACTTAATCAGAGCAATAAATAATCAGCTGTTTCATAGAAAACGGCTATAAATCTACTCGACCAAAATGTATTACAGCAATACAGGAACAGCTGATTATTTTTTTGCTCTTATTAACCCGGCGAGCATGAGGTGAAAAAAGTTACACCTAGCATGTGGTGGGGTTTGCCAAACCCCAACATATAATTACCTATAAATGCCAATTTATTAAACCAAGACTTAAGAATTTAGTCGTATTTTGAAATATGGTTTATATTTAGTGTATAAAATAAAAAACAGTGTATATTTATATACTTTTATTGTATTATTTATCAGAAATAATAAAATATAACATTTACAAAAAAACAAAAAAAACAAAACTTCTGAAAATTGAACTAAAATCAACTAATTCTTCAATAAAAATATAAAATCAACTTTAAAAACTTAAAGAATATAAGATTCTCAATAACATATTTTTTTTAAAGAATTAGTTGATTTTAGTTTTAGTATTTTTGATAAATAATACAATAAAAGTATATAAATATACACTGTTTTTTATTTTATACACTAAATATAAACCATATTTCAAAATACAAATAAATTCTTAAGTATTGGTTTAAAAAATTGGCATTTATAGGTAGATATATGTTAAAACTAACACGGAGCATGTGGCGGGGTATGACGCACCCCACGAACGTTTACACGCGTGTAGCTCCTGCGCCGGTTGACGCGACACTGCGGTCACGCCACTCTCCCCCCGCGGAGTACATTGGCTCCAGCTACTCGAAGCAACAAACCAATTGAGGGGCAAATTTGAAAAATACACGACTTCGCGCAAAGCATGGGCATGTCACACCCTACCACAAGCTCGCCGGGTTAACTTGGTCCCATTGAACAGTTGTTCAGTTTGACGTTCTAAGCCACACCACAAAATTTGTTGACTGTTTTTGATTTCACCCTGTAACATGCACCCAGGCGTGCTAACCGCCAACACGTCAGCGGCATGTCACCGACTTGCATTGCATACGCGCTCAGTTGTCGTGCAACGCTCAAGCTGTCATTTAAATGTTTGACATTTCGTGCGCACCGCCGACAAAGTTTTCTGACTTGCAATATGTAAATCCGCGATCTAGCCCGCCGGCAAAAAGTTGCCGACCTATGCCAGCGGGCCGGCGGGTTTGGTGTACATTGCTCTTAACAGTTGGGAACTTGTGAGACAAACTGATTCCTAACGGCCTTGAAATATTGTACGCGAAGTTATAATGGAATTGAATTTATTAATTGCAGAGGTTTGTGGTCCAAATGAATGTAATAGAAATTTTAGCCAAGAGAGGAAGCAAACAACAATATCCGACTTCAAAAATTTGAAAAGGAGGAGGTATTTCGTCGCGTTTTTTTATATGTATGTACACCGATTACTAGAAGACGGCTAAACAGATTGAGATGATTCAAACGTTATAACATCAGTTTTGTTCCCAAGTTGGTCCCATTTTTTAAATCGGTTCATTAGTTTTCAAGAAATCTTGTAAATACTGCTGAACTCGCTACCATTTTATTTGAATTTAGACAGACATGTTCAACCATTACCTTTTTTATGAATTATTCTATTTTTTTCACGGCAATTCGGAAACATTTTTCAATTTTTTCAAAATTTCTCTAGAACTACCCGACTGATCTTCAAAATTCAAGTGCCATACGATAGATCTCCGCGCCTTGCACAGTTTGACGCCTCTCTAATAGAGATATCTTCAATTTGACCGATTTTCGGCCGTACCGCACTTTTGACTGAACATCGGGCACATACACCTGGTGATATTCTATAAACATTTTCTATACTAGAAAAAATACGACTCGCACCAGATCAATACTCAGACAGGAATCGAACCCGCGACCTTTGGATATCCGGTCCAATGCTCTGACCGCTGAGCTACCGAGTCACTAGTGACTTCGTCGAATTTCTTCTAGTATATCCTACTCTTACGCTGCAAGCCAGCGTTATTTCACCAATGTGAGGAATTACCTCGACATTCAATTGAAATATCTTTCCAGATATTTGGCAATCGATTAAGATGAAATAGCTATATAATTTTTAAATTTGAGATTTTTGCATTCACAATGCTATGTTTATACAATACTAAATAATATACTAGAAAAAATACGACTCGCACCAGATCAATACTCAGACGGGAATCGAACCCGCGACCTTTGGATATCCGGTCCAATGCTCTGACCGCTGAGCTACCGAGTCACTAGTGACTTCGTCGAATTTCTTCTAGTATATCCTACTCTTACGCTGTCGTCTGAGTATTGATCTGCCTGCCTAGCATGACCGATTTATATCGCGTGATATAGCCTTTTATCACGTTTAACTGTTAAACTCGAGTTTGACAGTTGAGTGTCGATAAAATGCTATATCACGCGATATAAATCGGTCATGCTAGGCAGGCTTGTGCGAGTCGTATTTTTTCTAGTATATTATTTAGTATTGTATAAAAATAGCATTGTGAATGCAAAAATCTCAAATTTAAAAACATTTTCAATGTTAAAATAAGTGCCAACAAGTCTTTTTTTTATTTTTGGAACCGTAATTTAGCTGCGAATGTTTAAGGAATTTATTTTTAAATTATTTTACCTACCTGTCTTCAAACAAATAGGTACTTGATAACAGGTGACAAGAAACAGCTACCTATCATTTACGCAAAAGCTGACCTTGGCTGAACAAAAAATCTAGGTAGTCTAGACGAAGTTTAACACTTTTGTGTCTAAGTAGGTACTTACTTAATAATAAAATTTAAGATGAATAGTTCATACATTATTGTTTCGCCAAATTTTTATGCACACACTTGTATCAATAGTAGATTGTTATACAAGACGCTAAAATTACCCATTGCATACGAGGAAGTTTTACAATGGGTTTTAGCGTCGTGTGTTACTCTCTACTTTTCACTACGATTGCGAGAAAATAAAATACAATATTAAATAGTTTATACCTACTTCCGTAAACGAATCCACTCGTTTTTCTATCCTCCACTTCATAAACTTTTTGTACAGTATTTAAATAAATGATTTGTGCTTGATGGCAAAGATTAAAATTATTTCTTTCCTATTACAGTCACACAATTTAATCAGTTTGTAATTATTATAGAAAAATTCTAAAGATTTCGCGCCATGGTACCTTTTTTTAATTTCTGCTGTAGCAGCTAAGCAACAAGCCAAAAGTTAAAAAAACAATTACGCATTCTACGATTCACTCTGTGCACAGAGTAGGTATAAATAAGTCTATGATTTCACCGAAGAGATGCTTTTATTTCCATTTTCAAAAATAAGAATGAGAAACCGTATTAAGTCGAGCGAGTCTTTTTTCGTGATTATGAATGAAGACTTTTTCGTTTTAGTAGGCTCATTCGTAATAGACTAACATTAAAAAAGAAAAAACTTGAACCCCTAGGGGTTATTGTGCTATTTTATCTCAGTTCTTGTACGTTAAAATGACGGACTTTTTGAGCAAGAGGAGTGAAAAAGTTATTGCACACTAGCTGCCCCGCCCCGGCTTCGCACGGGTGGCTCCATCTATTAATATTGCGATTTAAAATTACGGGAAAGAGAAAGATTAGATTTTTACGTCTTTTTATAGTTTTTTTTTAATTTTCTTTTATACAAACCTTGTCCTGATAATAACAAATAATATAACAATAAAATAATCATCTAACTAATTGGTTCAGTCATTCTAATATTATGCGATTGCATTCATTTCGGCGATTCATTTTTATTTATGTACCTACCTAAAGGCACAATTAGATGGTTCATCAAAAGTGATTCATTTTCGATTAAAGGCAGTGAATAGTGACCAGTGAATGACTTTTTGTTTGTGATGAAAAATGAAACTTCATAATTAGACACTTAGAACATAAAATGAAAGTAAAAATGAACCATCTAATTGTGCCTTACTTCCTAGATGTGTCCTAAAAATGTGATAGTGTTGCTGAAACTGAACAACTTTCTTTTCTCCATGGAAAATAGGTCGAAAAACGAAAAAAAAAACATACTCTCATACCGACTTACTATGGAAAAGTGAAAAAAAATATTCGTTTTTCGACCTATATAATATGTTCCTTGGAGAATGTTGTTCAGTTTCAGCAACACTATCACCTTTTTCAGAATCTGACAGGGTTTTTTTTATACACGATGTAAAGGGAAATTGGTAAGTATATTTTTCTAACAGTGACATATATAGGTATTAGTATTACATCTATGTCACTGTTAGAAAAATATACTTACTATATAATTTCCCTATACATCGTGTGTATAATTTTATGACAGTGACATTAATTGTAGTATTACATCCATGAATATTATATACATATTCTTGGATGTAATAATACATACCTATATGTCACTGTCAGAAAATTATACACAGTATAATTTTACAGCCTTAATACAGCCTTTAGGTATTATTAAGGGAGCTTTTTTATTAAATTTAATGTCAGCCTCATCGTAACTATATAATTAATGTGGGGTTTAAGATTTTATTAGTTTACTACAGCTTCCGCCCGCGTCTTCACCCGCGTGTACATCTGTCTGACTTTTGGCCGGGATAAAAAGTATCCTATCTAGGTTATGAACTATCTTTGCCCAATTTCATCCAAATCTAATTTTCAATTTTCCCTAATTGATTGTAAGTAGTTTTTTGCGTTGACTCAATGGATTTGAGCAAAGGGTGTTTTTTTACATACAATACATAATAGGTACGACATTATAGCATTAATGAACTAACTAACAGCTTTAATTGCCGTCATCACAGAACAAGTTTCTTTGGTGATTAAGCCCACTAATTAGTTTTCGATGTCCAAAAGCGATTTGTGTAACGATTGTTGGAAAGTTTACTAATTATTTGTACAATCGCTCTTTAACTGTTCAAGAAACGGTTTAATTATCGAAATAGTTTTAGTTGACAGTATTTTCACAGTACGCAAATATTTATTTTCTTTTAATTTTTCACAAAACCAATTGATTAAATTGATAGTAAGTTTTATTTTTGAGGTAGGTAGTACTTACCTATAGTATAGTCACATCACAAGAGCAAGATATTTTTTATTTTTACGTATAGTATTACGAAAACGTACCTGTGTAACTCTTATTTATTATTTTTTTAATTTTAGGAAGATAATACATTTTAAATACTTACATAAAAAAAATAGCAATTAAAAGTCATTTATAAGTCTCCACTGATAGAACTATGGTGTATCTATAGCTAATGATACAGTTGAGTTAAATTTAAACTACAATTTATAGGCATAACACGGAAATGATTTAACTATTACCGATACGTGCAGATTTTAGTCAACAACAGTTAACAACAATAGAAATGGAATGAGATCCGCCAAACATTTGCCGCAAGGTCAAAATCCAGTCTATACAATTTGTATTAAAATCATTATGATACTAAGTTTTCATAATTTTTTTAAAAAAGGCACAAAAGACAACATTACAAAGGACAGACATACCTCTCAAAGAAATTATAATACTAAGGCGCTTCTTAAGCAAAGGTAAACTACCTAGTGAAGAAAAGATCAATATCAAGGTCACGATTTTTACACAAGTTATTAAAAAATTGACAGGAGCGGTGGATAAAACTATTTCTTAGAAAACAAAGTACCTACCTACCTAACTATTTGTAAAGTGTTTAGGGTTAATTTGTCACAAATATCTTGGTTTTAGTGGTACAATAGCAAAACTTAATTTATGTAATAAGTTTATACAAAACTTTAAATTTCAATGGTTTTAAAGAAAGTCATATTTTTAACTTATCTCAAAAAATATTAGACAATTACTGAGGAGCTGTGGGTGGGCTTATAATGTTTAATATACTTTCAAGACTAGTAGGTACTTATACAACAACTATTTTCAAAAATCGTTTATGAACTGCAAAAACTGGAAAAAGTTCAGATGCAGTTTTTAACGCAAGAAGTTAACTACAACTTTTTTTTGCTTGCAAGCCTTGCAAAACGTAGTTCCACTTTCCCCTAAGTGGTCCAAAAATAACATAATCAAAGCATACAAAAAACGCAATTTTGCGTTTAGGGTAAAAGCTAATATCTATTCTGTGGTTTTCTTATCACGACCACTGAGGAAATAATCACAACGTTTTAATCACGACCTTGGCGCTTATCAAAAATGAAAGGGATGGCACTACAACTCATCGTTATCACGCCCTCTCACTCGTTCGTTATTCTATCAGTGTTCGTTCACCGCGCACGCGTACTTTCTTCCGTCGGCAGTGCGCATGTGACATTTGTGTCAAGCGGTAAATGGTGCTCTCTCCGACCAAACATAACCTTAAAAAATTTCGACGAAAGACTTTCACTAAAACATGGGTTTTACGAGTTTGGAAAACTTTTGTTTCTTTCTAATAGCTGTAGGTTTGTTTTTAATTTTAAAAGGCCTTTTTAATGCAGTGTACATATTTGCGATTGGACCTGCCATCCATAAAGTGGACTTCAAATCAAAAGGAAAATGGGCATGTAAGTACCTACGCTTTCACTATTATTGTATGCAAATCGATCTTTATTTTTAGATTACATAATACTTACAGCATTGTAAAACGATATCTATGCAATTTGATAATAAATGTATTGATTTAAAACTTACCCCATCAAAATAATATCGAGTAATAGTTTGATAATCATGCATTTTCTAGTCAGAATCGATAATAGATAGGTAATATGGTAATAATAAAACTTCACTGCGATGATGTTAAAATTTTCATTGCTTTTCTTTCATCACTGATCTATTATTCAATTCATTGTAATTAATCTACTTACTTAATAAGTAAGTTCGATTTTTTTGCCCGAATTCTTTCCCGAAATTATTACCTATTACTTACAATACAACATGTTACAAAAAACCCCTACCTACCTCTATAAATGGTAGATAGGGAGCATCAAACTCTGAAATCGCGCGAAAAAAAATCAGCTGTTTAATACAAAAATTAATAGGTAAGTAACGAAAATATCAAAATATATGAAACAGCTTATTTTTTTTGTCGCGATTTCATAGTTGTTGGTCCCATTATAATATTATCTATTCTGTGCCCATAGTAAAAGTTTTTTGTAACACGTCGCCGTCGTTTGATAAATTGGCTCCAATTTATGTGTTGTTATCTGTACCTTATTTTATATACTGCACGCATTGTTTAGGAGGTCAAAGTTTGATGAACTTTGAATGCATTTCCATTCCAACAATAATTATGATACTTATTTTTTTTTTATTTCATTATTATTGCATTAGTAGTTAAAATAATGTTTACTTTTATTTGTGTTATGATTTCACATTGTTACGAGTTTGTGTGAGTGAATCGGATATACTTATACGTATACATTTGCTAAATTAATGGTACCTATGCCTTTAGTATACTCTGAAGTGATTATATTCTTGATAACGTATTTATCAACATTAACCGAGAGTAACAAGTTCACAAAATAACAAGTAAGATAGTATAATATTTTGTAGGCAGGCGGCAGTAGGTTACACTACACCTAAATAACTAATATTAGTTATGGGATATTTTTAATTGGGTGACTGGAAATAATAAAGGCGACTGTTAATGGGATACTTAAATACTAAACCAGCGGTTTATTTTGTTGGCGACAAAAAAACTTAACGGGCGACAAAGGGTTGTTTGAGTATTGTTCTTATATACGGGTATTAGTTTAAGCGTAAAAAAATATTACGTTTATTTACTTTTAACATAAAATTTCTTTTATTTTGTCTTGAACATAAGTTTTACATAGTAGGTAACTAGTCATAGAAAATCATAGAATTCTAGGTCAACTAGAGTTACTAGAGGATGTGGCTTTCGAGAAAAGCTTTAAATTTAAATAGCTCTCGGTGTGAAAGTGTGTTGTTAAGTTACATCCAGTTAGTTAGGTAACAAAGTTAGTCACCAATCCAATATGGCTTAAGTGTTGACTTAAATCAACTTCAAAATATTCCATTTAAATATTTGTATTATATTGTAATTATTTAATATAACAAAAGATGGATATAAAACGAATAAAAATCATAAATTTTACATTGTTCCGGTAGAGGCAAATGATTGTATGAAGATCATTTAATTCCTGAAACAAAAATGTTTGTAATTTATAATCATAATAATCATAAATCATTTATTTGCTCGAATACAAATACACCTGCGACGAGACGGTCGACTTTAGTCACCTAACAAGTCGCTTCCAAAATTGAATCGCAGGTGATGGCGTCGCTGTCGTCTATGTAGTTGATGGCGTAACCTAGGTAACAATATGTAATATCGTAGTTCCAGTTTTGGCCACCGCCGCATCAGATAATTTTGTTCAGTCAGTCACTTAGGCTGAATTGCCATTTACGCAGTCGCTTTTCAATTACAAATTACAATACAGATTTTAATTTTATGGTTCCCGCATATTCTATCGAATCGTTCGATGTGCAAACTTAACTTTAATTAATGTCTAATGTTAAGTATCATTTATTTATTTAATTTTGTTATTGTGTTGTGTTGTGTTGCGACTTTACCGTAGGGAAAACATCCTGTAATGGTAATTGTATGTGTGAAATAAAAAAAAATAAAAAAAAAAATGTTTTGTCATTTAGGTAGGTATTCACTAATGGTATAATAATTCTTTTCTTTTAAAACTTTTGATAGCGTATTTTGAAACTTAATAAGTGGCAGTTCCATCATACCATTAGGTAATTTATTATTCTTATAGATGTATTGTCATACAGTATTATTGTTTTTTATTTATTATTGTCAGTGTTCAATCCGTTCCTTAGTCGCCGTAATAAATTTTATCTGGATAACATTATATTTACAACAAATTAAAAAGCTGACATAAGTACCTAATGAGGTATATATTTGAGTATTTAAGATGATTAAGCGCAGGCAACGTAGTGACGGTCATCGAATGTCAAATATGATTTTAATAAGTAAGTGCTCATGTAGTGTTAATAAATAATGTTTATTCTACAAGTTTTATCTACATCTATACCTATTGAATGATCAAGAAAGTCTGACTTAAATAAAGTTAAGTTCAATATTGTTTTTTGTGTAACAAAAATATGGCCAGGAGCCCAATCGCGGTAATTCTGAACGATAAAACCAAAAACGTTACGTTGTCATTTAGGTTATATTTACATAAAAATCTTTGGTGTAGCTTCATAATTTTCACTTAAATTGTCCCAGATTGTAATCTTAGACTCCTTAGGTAGAGTATTCAACAATTTTAACGAAACTAAAGCGAGTATTTTTCTGTAAACGAAACTAAAACGGTAACGATTTAGCTTTGGTTTTATCCTTGAAAATTAGCGCGATTAGGCCCCAGGTTTGGATTTGGAACCCGGACCTTCGGCGAAGTAGACAGTCTGCTTCCGACAAACCAAACAGTCGTCAAGTTTGTTTTTCTCAATTTTAACATTAAGTTTAACGCATAAGCAGAAGTTATTTCTTACAGGAAATCTGTACATTGAATTTATTTACATAAATCAATATTATACACAGACTTGTTACATGGAACTGACCTTTGTATTTTGAAGTTTGTGATCTTCACCTGAAAAAAAAATTTCATCACTAAATTATAATGACTGAACAATAGTCAGTCAAGTCACCACTATTGTTGTCTTTCTTAGTTAAATTAAATAACATTTACTTTAAAATTGTATTCTTAGTACGAAAATCTGTAGACAAAATACTGCTTAACAAACTAACGCGTTTTCTTATTTCTAAATGAAAATCTCTTTTGATTTGATCCTAATAGCTTGACTTGACGATATTCTAGAGACCCTAGTACTTACCTACTTTTTATGGTTTAGCACTAAAACGGACAACCTAAATCGGATAACGTGGATTGGGTTTCAGACAATCTGTCATTTTTTGACAGAAACACTATGAAACTGACAGCTTCGTCCACTTCGTCCATAGATATACTTCGTCGTCAAGTCTGAAATCACTTTCATCATTTGTTTTATTGGGATAGGAGCTGCCACAGAACTGAATAATATAAAAAATCACTAAGTATAAGGAACATAAAACTATAATGGCGAGTCTTAGTGAATTTTAACCTGCCAATTTTAACAAATATTTTCGATTTAGTGATTTTTGTTTCTTGTAATTCCGTAAAATATGTAATGTATAATGGATATGATGACTTTTTCCTAGAAAAGTTGTTAGGTAATATTTTAATATTAAGTACTTAGTGTATAAAAAACAACTTCCCTATTTTTTGTACTTAGTGATTTTTTTCTGTCACCCGACGCCCGGTTTGGCCTAACAGAGTTGTACTCAGTAGTCAGTACTGTAGCAGTTCCTAAACAGTTCTTAGATCAAAAAACACATTAATGACAGAAGTATTTTCAAAAACGGCCGAGCGGCTCGTGTAACACACACAGCTATTTCGTAAACTATGTCTTGAATAGAAGAAAACAACAGTCACTTATGTCTCTTCACAAAAAGAAAACAACGCCGTTATCTGAAAAAGGCTTCCATGTTTAAGTTTATTTGCAGAAGTATTTAAAGTTTCTAGACCCCTCCAGAGAGGACTTTGCTCCTTACAAAACTATTTGCGAAGGCACTCTGCAGGTTAATGTATGCCTGGAGACTAATGTTTAATAAGAACTTTAGATGAGCGACGCAAGTGCTCCACAGGTGTAGTTTGGTCGCATTTAAAGAGATATTTTAAAATATAATTGCATCACACGTCTTTACGCCGCATCTTGAGGGTTATAAATCAAATAGTTTGGTGATTAGGCTTTTAGGAGTCTTTGAAAATGTTTTATTACACATTAAATGAGAACTTAAAGCTAAATAATCACTATATACAATGTCTTAAAGAGTTTAAGACAATATGCAACACAGAACAATTATTTCGATATCGTTTTGTAGGTTATATATTCCTGTCTATCAGAATAATGCAAAACAATTTCGGATTATAATTGACTTTAGTATTTTTTATGAGTTTTAGTTAAAAGTTTACGCAAAGTTTTTTTTTACTTGCTGACTTTGTTAAGTGGTATCGTTAATTTTCGAATAGGATTTAAATTGACTTTAATTTTTATGACGTATTAAAGTTGAAAGTTTTTTTTACTTGATAGGTAAAGTGACAAGGTAACTTTGAAGCCTTGGTTCTCCGCCAGGGATTGATCTAGCTGTGATCTGATGATGGCGATTCAGGGAGTGAATGGAGGAGATCCAGATCACTATACACACCCAACTGATCTGATCAGCATTCTAACAGCTAATTGGATATTTAAAAAAACCGTGAAAATAGCGTTATGGAAATCCTGAAACTGAGAATTCTGATCCTTGCAGCTATTAGAATGGTGTATAGCGATCATCGGACCCCGGTGAAGGACCAAGGCTTCAAAGTTACCTCGTTTGTATGAAAATCGACTGGTGTTTCTAATTATCCGGCCACCACTAAAGGTATGCCTTATAATAACTGTTTTATATATAAAAAACGTAGAAATTCTTACCGTTTTGCTCAAGTTATTATCCTTAACTAAAAATATATCTTCCAAAATTTACTCAGTTCATTAAGTAAAAGCTAATATATGCTGATGTCCTATTAAAATTCCTACAAGCTTGGATATTAAATAGAGTTCTACTGAAGAATTTCATTATGTTAAGAGTCAGCCCTAAATTTTGTTCAGATTACTATTCTAATTAAATTCAATTAATTAGAGTAGATTATTTAGCGTCTTTTCTTTAAAATTTGTGAAATAGGAAAAAGTTTGTTGTTGATAGTAAAAATAACTCGTTATATTTTGTTTCCTCTTTATTTTTAATTAAACTTAGAGGAGAAGCAAACATCGCAGTCAATGGCATCGATTTGAAAGATTGTTTATAATGGATGTAATTTTCCTCATAATTTGTGTTATTTATAGTAATTTATTAATGTTTTTCTTTTGGAGTTGCCAATATGTATAGAAACTGCACAATAATGCGTAAAATTTACTTTTTCGCTTAGGCTGCGACCCACATTTTGAGGCCGCGCGGATTGTTTTGTTTGCATTATTATTTGATAATTAATTTCATTTTAGTGCCTAACTATACCTAATATTAGAGTAAACTACTGCCACTTTACCTAAATATTTGTTTACGTATTTATCGTGAGTATTAACTTTAACTGTGGATCGTGGTTTCTCTGCGGCATTTCTACAACTTCAACTCATCTTTTCAACTAGACGAGTATCAAGCTTCAAATGTATAGTATCCACACAATACATACATACAAGTAGCGGTCACATAATTAAAGACACCAGTCAATTTTCATACAACCGAGCGTAACTTTGAAGCCTTGGTTCTCTACTTAGGATTGACCTAGCTGTGACCTGATGATGACTATCCAGGGAGTGAATGGAGGAGACCTGACTGATCTGGGGGCTAATTGTCTAATTTAAAAATCTATCGCAATCTCTTTCATTTGACAGATAGATGTGAGACATTGCTGCATTTCTTTGGAAAGTTTTTATTTGTGCCAAAAAGAAGCATAATCAATGTGTTACATCCGAAAAGCGATTGCGATAGATTTTGAAATTAGACAATTGAAAGGCTGATCAGCATTCTAAGAAATATGATCAGAGAGAGATCAATGATCAGAGTTTTCAGTTTCAGTAATTCCATACATTTTTATGATAATTTCGCGGCTTTTTTAAACATATCCTTATATCTCTCAGAATTCTGATCTTATCAGTTAGGTGTGTATTGCGATCTGAATCTCCTCCATTCATTGCCTAGATATCCATCATCAGATCACAGCTAGGTCAATATTTTGAGAACCAGAACCAAGGCTTCAATACATTTTTATGATAATTTCTTTGGCTTTTTTAAACATATCCTTATATTCTTAGAATTCTGATCATATCAGTTAGGTGTGTAAAGCGATCTGAATCTCCTCCATTCATTGCCTAGATATCCATCATCAGATCACAGCTAGGTCAATAATTTGAGAACCAGAACCAAGGCTTCAAATTACCGCGTTTGTATGAAAATCGACTGGTGTCTTTAAGGTGATTAGTACCCTCAAGTGACGCCCTCATCCTAATTAAATTTATTGCTCGCTAAGTACATAATGTATCAAAAATTCAAACGTTGAGATTAAAGTTGAGGTTCTTTAGTTTATTTACAAACTATAACCTCTGTTAAATATAGTTCGTTGTAGTAGTAGTAGGCAAAAGTGCCAAAAGTGGCCACTTTTGCTCTTTTTCCACTTTGGCCACTTTAAGGTGAGGGCGTTACTGTGAGGAATCTAATCGCCTTAATTACGTGACCGCCACTGTATCTATGTTCAAACATAAAACTAGGCATTTTTAAAGTTATTCTTTTGATAAGCTAAATAAGCTAATTAACTTTTAAATATTCTTTATTTGTATTGATATAAAGTTTGTATTTCAATGCTTCGTTACCTTAACCGGTATGAATGAACAGCTGGTCCATGCAACTTTCACTCACCTACCATCGGTCAAGTTCATGGCAAACGGCATCTTATGTGTACGCAATAAAATCCAGTTTTCAATAATTCATTATACAACATCAATATTAAGAAAGCGGATAAAGTATTATATAATAATGAATATAAGATGTCGGATCATTTTGGTCTGCTAACGTAAGAGTATTTCCTTGAGCTTTAAGTAAACAAATAAATTAAAATCTACCTAGGCTGTTATTTATTATTTTATGTATAAGTAATGTATAATGTGTCTAAATCAGTACACGTAATTCAAGCTCTTTTGCATACGATTTTTATGGAAATCAGAAATACAAACTAGGTGAACCCCGTACTTTCGTACTAAAAGGTTTATTATGTCAACAAAATTTGTATTTTTTACCAAAGGTAAGGTATAGGGCCTACGTACAAAATGTAACAAAATTGTAAATTATTTGACAATTTGATGTCCATTTCATCGGCCAATTTGAAATAAGATAAAAAACTACTACTTAATTAGATAAATCAGACTTCCAAAGGTCGCGGATTCGATTCCCGTTCGAGAATTGATCTATAAGTGGGAGTCGTATTTTTTCTAGTATATTATTTAATATTAGATAAAACTAGATTCCACTCGCGACTTCGTCCGTGTGGAAAATGGAAAATCCCAAAGGAACTTTTGACCGGGATAAAGAGTATCCTATATTTTATTCCAGGCTATAAACTATGTGTGTGCTAAATCCGTTCAGCCATTTTTGCTGCAAACTCACATCCGCCAGCATTTCAGTTGTCATTCAATGTTGATGACGTTGAATGACAACGATGAAAATGATGACATTACTACGAATAACGGAAGTGTAAAAAATATTAAATTGTTAAACGAAGTAACAAAGGGCGTAAACAAAATATGAAAACAATTTTTTCTCAACCATGCTTGGAAATTCGAACATTATTTTGACAACCTTCTGCGGGCTAAATCGAAGTTTCCGGACAGACCGCGCCGGAAATTTTTGTATGAGAATCCATTACTAACGTGTAATAATGGATTTTCATAGAAACATTGCCTGCGTCTGACCGTAAATGTTAGTATTGAAACTCATTATACACGTGTAATTCAGAAATTGAACCAAAGTTTCAATGAAACACGACAGCCGATGAGGTCTGTGATCATCATCAATATTTAAAATTATAACTGGCTTTGCAAATGGAAAGTTCCGAATCACGGTAACAGTGTCATGAGCGCATTAACGTACAAAACTTAAGTGTAACATACGATTCGGACAGGTGGCATAAAATATCATTGTATTATCTATGGATCTTGGCGCGGGGAAGTTATAATTGTTAAAATTGTTTGTTGTTTTGTCAAATATTTTATCTTCGATTTAAATTAAGTAATTAATTTAATATAAAAATGAGTTCAAGCGACGAAAGTGATATTTTGACGCCACCTAAAATTCAAGAAGCGGCAAGAACTGTAATAGAATACATGTTGTCTCCAAAATCAAAAAACATTAGGTAAACCAGATGTAAACCTAATTGCAATGCCCCTAAGACATTCACAAGAGTATAAATGTAGGAAGTCTGCATCAAACGTGCAATTTCTTGTCAGAAGCATCAGACAGTGTGTATTTGGATCCTAAAAAGTAAGTTTTCGTACTTATTGATACCTACTATAGGTACCTACTAATTTACCACTATGTTTTAGTTAAACAGTTTACATCACAACTTTACACGTTCTTTATTTTTGTTTCAGGTTTGATTTTTGCCATTTTCGGTGCATGAAGATGCAACGACATATTCAGATTTATGTAAAAGACGTAGAAACTCAAGACGGTGCGATTTGTTACTTTCAATTACTTTAATTTTAAATAAAAATAAAATGTTAGAAAAGTTACTACTTGGTTTGAATTTCCGCGCATTATTTGAGAAAAGTACTATACAAGCCTTGGCCGCAACTGGGCATTGATGGACTCACGTATGTGTGCCTCGGCTTCGCCTCGGCCCACATTTTCACGTTCGTCCTTCAATGCCTGTGTTGCGTGCCGCTGCAGTAATGAACTATATCGCCCGTCACAAAGTAGGTACCTATAAAGATGTTAAATTGAAAACTTATTTGCCAAAATCTGTTGAAACATAGGTAAGTAGGTACGTTATATTCTAGAATTTATTAATATTCACCAGTATAGGTCGCCTGCATCATCGACTAAAGCGACCCCTGCAGGTATCAATTGCAAATTATGCAAATGCCACCAACTATCCAACGCAAATTGTTGATTCAGCCTTATCTTCACATATACACATGGTATATAATATACTATGTTCCTAGAACCATGGCTGAGTGAGGGTATTCTTTCGTTTTAATGAAAACTTTTAATGCACCTACCAGTAGGTAAGGTTAGGTTAATGTTTTGACCACTCGCAGCGGTCTCCATACCATACTTGCATGCATGTTGCATGCTGCATGCCTGCTTGCCTGCTTGCATGCTTCATGCCTGCATGTCTGCTTGCATATTGTAGAATTCTTGCCGGTTGGGGCTGTGGCCCCCCGCTATAAAGAAAAACTTTTAATGCACCTACCAGGTTATAGTTTAGGTTACAAAATATAAGTAAACAATTTTATTTTAGTTCCACAACTTTGTTATTTTAAATTGATATTTGATGCAAAAGCTCTCAAAAATTCACCATTATTATAATAAGTAAATTATTTTAATAAGTCAAAATCTTATTACCAAATTCTTTCATTTTTCGATGTTCACTCTGTTTTTGTTTGCTCTGGTTCCCCATCAAGAATAATATGACAAATCATTGTTACGGATAATAACATTATTTATTTAAAATTAATTGTATGGCAAATAAAGTTATGTAGAATAAAATGTCCTCTGATTGCGTTTATATTATGTTATTATTATTATTATTTATTTTATTTATCATAATTAAACGTTATGTATGACCTATGAAATTAGTAAAAATTTTATGTAATTTTTTAGTTATGGCAAATGAAACATTATGTTTAATTAAGTTATGGCATATGCAATTATGGCAAACGAAATTATTGCATTTTAAATTCAGGAAAACATGAGTAAACTCGGAGTGAGACTATTGATAATGTCGTCACTTCACCTTCACATTCGCATAAATAAAAAGTTCCTTTCTCACATTAAAAGAAAATATGTTAAGTCATATTTTCTTTTAGCTAATTAATTAAGATATTTTTTTAATATATTGCTCGTAAGCAATGTCATCTAAGCTGCAGTGTTCCTACACTATCGCAGCGGAAACCTCGCTTTAGTTCAAATATTTCCAAAATTTACGATATTTTTTTGTTATAGTGGTGACTGGGTCCACTGATGGCATCGGAAAAGAGTACGCCAGACAGGTAAGAACATTTTCTTTTCCATCAATAATGCATTAATTTTTGCTTACACAATACCTTTTGAGATATTTATACTAGTGCCGTCAAAAAGGTAATTTTATGAACAATTATTTTACGAAAGCAATAAAGATTGTTTCGCATACTATGAAAATCATTATTAAAATGAAAATAACGAAGGAATAACAGAAAAGGATTCATAAAAAATTTAGTTTTAACATGCTTGTTTCAACTTTATTAATATTAAATAACTACTAATGGATACGCCCGTGACTTTGTCTGCGTGGAAAAAGCCCTAGATAGGGAACCTTAAAAGTAGACAATTAAAGATTGTTAAGTATACCCTTTCTATTCTAATAAGTTATATCTTAAAGTAAGCTCTAAGCAAAGATGCATTTCGCATGAGCAAATAATTTATCACCAGGTTTCCGACAAGACGTAGATTACAGTTAGCTTCCTGCAATACAATAAATAGCGCATCTCCAACTTAATCCAATTCTGTGGCTTCTAATGCTAAAATGAAGTTATGTGCGTCTCCAATCCCCTACCGCGGACAAGATTCTAAAACTGGATTACAGTCGGAAACTATAACTGTATAATAATATTTAGATTGTTTCACAAGTGCAACGATGGATGGAATTGCAATGAAGGAAACTGGAGTTATCTTCTGCTTTTCTCACGAGAACAGAAAGTTGTAACTAATGATGTTTGTAGTTGTAAGCGATGTACAGGCGTACAATGGAAAATTAGACTGGTAGGTAGGTATTTAGACTAGAAATTAACTTGGGGTAAAATGAATGCAAAATTAATTCACTTGTTTTGGCAACATCAGCACAGATATAAATTTTTCTGCTGTTACTGTGCTATGTGCGAGTTGATAGAAAAATGGGTACGTATCAGAATGTCTAAAGTTAGAATGTCTAAACTTAAAATGGCAAAGTTCAAAATGTCAAAAATTTGAATGTCTAACGATTAAAATGTCGAAAGTTCAAAATGTCAAAAACGAAAATGTCAAACGGTCAGATAGTCCAAACTAAAAATGTCTAAGTTCAAATGATCAAAACTTAAAATGTCTAATAGTCCAAATACATTTAATGACGTATAGAATTAACTTTATGCCTTTCTTTCATTTAGGTACCTAATTAATTAGGTAACCGCACATCACCATAGCCACGCCGCTCCCTGATTCGGTAGCCGGTCCCAGTCACTGATTCAGTAGCCGCCGAACAAAATCCACCAATTGAATTTGAAATAGATTTTTTTCTGGCTTTTTCTTTTTTTCTGGAATTTGAATTTTTGACATTTTGAACTTTGCCATTTTAACTTTAGACATTTTAACTTTAGACATTCTGATACGTACCCAGAAAAATAGCTGAAATATAATGTGTTGCCATATGAATTTTTCATTCAATTTTGTCCCAAGTTTTTACACCAGTTTTATATTCCCCCGTTTGACATTACTTACAGGATTAGTGGTTACATCTTAAAATATTTGACAGAGTCTGACTGAGCTTAGAAGATGCATAGGTATTCTTAGTTTTGATTTCGTCACGTAGGTAATGATGATAATTAACGCTTAAATAAGCTATGCTTGTGTGATTTGTTTCATGAAAAAAATATGTTAACAATAATAATTTAGCACTAATTTGGAAAAATTGGTGACTTATTCGTCAACTCGCCATATCGAATCTGGCCCAGCGGCGAGTTGACGAATTTCAATTTGTGAATGCGTCAACTCGCCATCTCAAAATCTAATAAATCAAGCTAATTTTAACTAATTTCAACCGTAGAGTAGACGCATTCACAAATTGAAATTCGTCGTAGAGTTGACGAATTTTTGGACAAATTGGGACTCTATCTTATATGGAGTCCTGCTGGTACCTAATGAAAAACAAACAGTAAAGTAGATGCTCGCAGTACCTCATGTTTATCGAATAAATATTATTATAATAACAACTTTGTTATACGTTTTTAAAGTAATCTGCCCCCACCATTGCATGGCCACCGAAACAATTATGATATAGCGATTTATCACGTTTAACTGTCAAAAGACAATGGATTTTGACAGTTGGGTGTCGATAAAACGTTACATCACGCGATATACCTATATCGCATTTCGTCGGTCATGCTAGGGGGGGTGAACCCAGTCGATCTGCCAACATTTCACACTAAAATCTTTACTTCTTTTGAAATTACATTACACTGATACATTAGACGTATTGGCTCGGTCACACAACGGAACAACAACTAACAAGAGCAAACGTACAATCTACCACTCTTCATAAAAAACAACCACAAAATTATTTCCAACTTACCTCCTCGCACGTGCTCAACCCGCCATATATTACAAGCATTTTATGCTAAATTGGCTCAGTCTACCTTCCTGCCCGAGTCAGGGGTCGTATTCCGGACTGAACTTTTCTTACGGACAAAGTTTCGGGCGTTTCAGTCCTACTTTCGAATTTTCGATACAAGCTCATACGTAAATGAATGTTTATGGATTATGATTAATTTGTATATAACAAAATAAAATAAAAGTAATTCAAAAACTATGGTCATGTCATTACCTACATATTTTAATGTAAGTACCTAAATATCACAGAAGAAATAATCACTACATCTTACTAAATATGACAAACATTTGAATCATACTCGTATAAGTAATACCAAAGGCGGCAATATCCACTATGGACGTAGTATATTTAGATAAACACATTACACATTAAATGTGACAATATCTTAATCAAAATACTGTTTAAAAAATAGATTTCTTAACTAAAAATAAAAAGAAAAGTTTTATAATTTTACTCAAAATGTAATTGAGTGGATATTGCCGCCTTTGATATTACATAATTCTTTTCAATTTGGCGGTACCTATAATTATCTAGGCATGAAAAATCTGCCTTGAAGCACAGAATAACTGATTTATTACAAGTCCGTAGTCTATGTATCTGTCCGAAAGTAGAGGGTTTAGCCAAAAGTTTTAGAAAACCCGAAACTACGGACGAATACAGTTGATAGTAGGCCTCTAGATCTATGCAATATGCATTTTGTGGGACCTGGCTCTAGGGTTGATAAAAGACCTGTGGAAATATGGGACTTCTATTTACTGGACGATAAGGCCTTAAATTTTGCGATATGCACCAGCAGATTGTTTTACGTAGATTGAATTAACGGGTCAATATAGTTTTACCTTAGTCCATTGACGCTAATGATGATGCTGTGTCCTCCATTAAAACAGAGTATGAACACTGAATAATAACATGATAATGTGTTCAGAGTTCATGTTCATACTAATCAATATACTTTTAATACACTTATTACATACTTACTAGTTACACTGTGCTATGAGCACAGGAAAATGATTACTTACCTATTTAAGAAGTCCTATTGTTTTACAAAAAAAATATTTACATAGCTGTTGTATTGTGAATCAAAAACCTCAATAAAACTTGCACACTAAGAGAGATGTGTATTATATTAGTATTTGTATACAACTATTCTGTTTCGCTGTATATATACTTAACTACTAATTTCTACAGGAAGATTGTTTCCTTTTACTACTCGTGTTTCCGTAGACATTCTGACTATAATTCATAGGTAATACATGAGTACCTAACCACCAGATAACGTAACATTCAAAAGCAAACACTAGTGTTTGCTATGTGAGACGAGTTTCGATACACTACGTTCTTGTAAAAATATCGAATGCATTTACTTACACATACAGTAGCACTACCATGAGTTTACAAAAACCATTCTCGATATCGACAGCGTAAGCAATTTGTATGGGAAATTGAAGCAGAGCCTCTAGCGGATACGCGAAGAACTAAAATCTATAGTAAGAGTGCTCACCATCCACGAGTTTACTATCCTCTCTAACGTGAACTCGATTGTTGGTGTAGTATTCGTGGCGTTATGTTGGTACAAGCGGGTGACGTCACAGTCACATCCCACAAAGTGGATACTTACCTATTCACGGTCAGCCCATAGCCAAAGAAAAACTAATAGCGCTTGCTGTGCACGTATGTGTTATTTTATAAAATTATCATTTCATAACGAGCAATTCTTTAGATTGGTAGATATCGGAAAAATTAAAAAAAAAACATATTTGGTGGGTTCGATTCTTGGTTAATCTTTGAATGCAGTTCCATTTCTATTTAAAAATAAAATTGTCTTCTTTTAGAAAAAATATAAAATATAATTCTGTTTTACAAAGTTACAAAGTTAGGTTAGTTAGGTGATAATACAAGTGACGTACATAGGTACGCGAGGCAGAATGAATGGTGAAAACAAGATACGCGCGAAAAACATAACCTCTCCTTGCAGTCGGGTAACTTTAATACCCGACTGCAAGGAGAGGTTGTTTTATATTTAGACACGACAACATTGTTAGTTGTTTATGTACTTTTACTGCTTTACTAATAAATATTTCTTAGCAATAATCCTATTATCAATTGACTCCTTACGTCGTTACTTACGTGAAAAATCTCAAAGCGTCATATTCCTGGACATATTTTTTGGTTCTTCTAAGTATTCATTTATTATGGTATATTTGTTAACGTAAAAATAGGTAATTATTTAAAAAAAAATTGTATGCACATTTTTATATTTTAATTTCTTTCAAACTAAAATGTAACTAATTTATTTAGCTTTGGTGACATGAATGGCATGCTTTACTCCATACAATACTTATTTTTTATCTAAAAAGAGTATAACTCTTTATAAACTTTTTGAATCTAATTACGACGTTTGACGTACTATTATGTATTCTGTGGTTTGACAGCTCATGAAAGAGACACGCGTCTATGATCAAAAGAGATAGAGATAGTTGTCAAAGACAACCTTTGCCCATCAAGTTTCGTTAGGTTGGTATACTTGCAAGATAATCCAACTAAGTAAAAAAAGATCACTAGTAGCATAGCCTTTTATATTTTCCAAGCCATGAAGTGAGCAGAACGGCAACATCGCATGTGGTCAAGTACGGGGTATAACATTATTTTATTCTTTATTATTTGTTTTTCCTATATTATCTATCTTTAAACTAGTTGTAAATTGTGATGTAAGATTATTTCAATAAAGATTTTATGTTTATTATTATTATTTATTTATTAGGACATGCATGAGGTTTAAGTCAAATTGCTTGACCTTCTCAGGGTCCTTTAGTACTATGAGCATTTTGATCTAGGCCTAGTTGATCTACCACACCTATAGAATTAAATAATTTATAATTAGTGAGGTTTTTGTATGAAAAATATTTGCTTTAAACATACTTTTTATCAATAGTTAGTATTTTCGGAGTTTTAGGTCATTAATGTTATAAAATTTGGTTGATTTCAGAGCGATTTAACTCTCAAAGTGCTAATAGTTAACGTTTGCTGTCATACAATAAAATGTTTCAAATTTAAAGACCTTTCCACTGATGTAAGATTCATTGCTAGAGGAGGCCTAGATCAAAATGCTCATCGTACTAAAGGACCCCCGAAAAGTTCAAACAATTCGACTCAAACCTCATGTCCTAATAAATAAATAATAATAAAAAATATAAAATCTTGATTGAAGTAATCTTACATCACAATTTACACCTAGTTTAAACGCAGATAATATAGTAAAAAGAAATATAAAAAGAATATTATTAAACTATGTGCTTGACTACATGCAATGTTGCCGTACTGCTCACTTCATGGCTTGTAATTATAGAAGGCTATGACAGGTACCATAGAGGGTAGTAAAGTCAGTAAAGTTGATCTCACGCGTCAAAACGCAAGTGAGAGACTTTACTACTATCGTTACGGTATTTCTCGATGGCATCTGTCAATTAGTAACTCATGGTACCAAATTCGTATGACAAAGGCCAAAACGTTACTCGATGCTCGCTAGCGACTATAGTTAACTATTGTAGATTACTTTACCAACTCATGGTAGTGCTACAGTGTGTACAAACTTGGAAAATCGCGTAACTTCGCAACCCCTTATCTACGTGAGTCTCATTCCAATATTAGAATTCTACTTTATTCATACACATTGACTTTACCTTGAATTTTGATCGCGAAAAATTGTGAAAAGTAATGAGGTGAATTTTAGGAGGTTTTATAAGAATCAATTTACACATTTAAATTGTAATTCAGTGTTTATAATCTGTCCGATAATGAAAACGTCTAGGAGTAGGTAAAATTATCGCAATTTGTATGACAGACGTCGCTATATCGCTACACGCAAAGAGTTTTGTGGTACAAGGAACGTAGTCCTCAAGTGCAGAGGCGCCGGCAGGTGCCGGGCGGGCGGCATGATGAAAAAAAATAATGGTTTAGAAATCGAAATTATTTTTTCTTTTCTACAACACTCTACGAACAGATAATAGATACCCGAATTTGGGTAACCTACTCGTACCTATCATGAGTAAAAATAAAATATGCCGTATGTATTATCCGTAAAGTGGTATTTTATTTCTATTTAGTGTGAAAATAAAAGTTCACGCTCTGAGAGCTGAATACAGAAAAGAAATAAAAATAACTTTGTATAATTCTGCACTCGTGCTAATATTAAAAGCTTCTTTACGACACTCTTTCAAATCTGAAAACCATTTGAATATCAATATTTCTCAAATTTGAAATGCTTCGTGGAATTTTGATATTATTTCTGCATTGAGAATTTTACTGTCAGCATTCAAAAGTTTCGCTATTTTCATTATGCTGTCACGTGTATTGGATTATTTTCTACTAACGCAAAGCCATTGTTTCAAAGTTTATTGGAAAGAAATGAAAAAAAAATCGCGAGACTTGCTTCATCAAAAAAAAAAAAAGTCTGGAACGGGTGGTAGGAAAATATAGACGATTCAAAAGTACTTAACAATTAAGTTTATTTGAATAAAGCTTATTTCACTTTCACTTTCACTTTCACTTTCACTATCGGTGTTCGGCCGCGGTCGAGGATTTTCGTACTATAATAATAAGTACCTATTAGAAACGTAATCAATATCATAGCGGTCGTACATTGCCGAGTTGATAGAATTTTATCTTTGAAGAGTATTTGCCTAACCTGTAATGTACACTTAAAAAGCTTATTATTTTATTCATGCTTTTGAATGTAAACTGGTTTACTAATCTATGTTGGTTTGTGTTGGTGTAGGTCAGAAATTATTAATGTACAAACAAATTTTACCTTCCATCTTATTTACCATGTTTGAAGCAAATAAATAAATGATTATGATTATGAAACTGGATCGTGAGCGAGATGGCAGGTTGCAATTTGATATTAAATTAAGTAAAATTGAGTAAAATGACATTATATTTTAGGTAGGTATCATTGGTTTTAGTATACCTACTAAACGTTTAACGTAACGTACATAATATTATGTAAGTAGGTACCTAACTGCGCCATTCTCTTGGAATTTACGAGAAAATTTGATTTTGTTTCATATTCATATATCTTTATCGCGTCTTTTTGTAAACAATATGGTGTTATAAAAAAAAATATTTGGACACAAACAAGAACCCTGTAAGGGCACTGCAACATACCTACTTATTTAAGTACAATAAATAAATCTTATTTCACTAATTATAGGAAAGTACTAATATTATACACACTTAATTATGTCATAACATGTACTGACATTTATCCTTATAATATTATATTTCTTTATAGTTTTATATATCTTTATGTAACATAATAATATAATTTTACTAGGTACGTACATATTTATATTTATTTAAGTTCCTAAATTATCGTCAAAGTATTCCTTTATAGAGTAGTAAGCCTTGTCAAGAAGAAGTTTTTTTTAAATTATTATCAAATTTTCTTCCTTGGTTTATGTCTAAGTAGTTAGTACCTACCTACTTAAGTCGATTTTAATATCAGGCAGTAAGATATTTTTACTATTGGCGTTTTTTGTAAATAGCCTGGTTTGTACTGAGCACATTCTAATGAATAAGCAATTATTTGACAACTCAAAAGATAGATGATTCGATATTATGGCGTTCTAAGGCAGCCATTGCACGCTCATCAATCGAGAAAATAATTCTCGATTGATGTTCGTTCGTGCTACGGGTTCGTGCTACCACATATTACATAATACTATGTGCTACTGAACTTAGTCCTGCTTTTCGGACTGTTATTATTATTATTAAATATTAGATTATTTTCATTTCACAATGCTATAAAATAATACGGACTGATTGTAACTACGCGGCTGCGTGTTATAACACGATACCATTTTATATTTTTTTTTAGGATCAACTTAGATTTCCGTCTGTCTTTCTATGCATGCGTGGAGGTGATATCAAGATTAGTATTAGATTAGTCGGTCAGTTAAAATGTCTCGCAAGTCATTCATATCATAACTCAATAAAAAGATACGGCTGTTTATGTCGCATATTTCAAATTAAATCAAAACATTAAAACTAATTTAGAATGTTTAGTTATGTTGTTGAGATAAAAATCTGTTTTATTTGTTGCAGTTGGCGGCCAAAGGCTGTGATATTATTTTAGTCAGTCGTTCTATGGACAAGCTCAAAGCTGTGGCAGAGGAAATAGGTGAGTATTAAAAACATACAGCGTATTTTTTTTAAAGGCAACAGCCAGTGTCTCTATAATGGGGCATTTACACGGGTTGATTTTCCAGGCGACTTGCGGGTCGTATTTACTAGCTCTTTTTATCAAATCGCTTGTAAAATCGAATCGCAACTTCATTAAAATTAGGTTAACGATTAGATTTTACAAGCGATTGTTGATAAAAAGCACTAGCCGACTAAAATCGACCAGGAAGTCACCTGGAAAATCTTCCCGTGTACATCCCACCTAAACTTTAACAACCGACACGTTTACTTGTTCCAAGCGACCAACTCTAATTATAATAGGGATGTTGACTAATGAATAAAATAACGAATTACTAATAAAAATCGTAAACATATTAAACTTTTAGAGTAGCTTGTATACCTCTTGGTTTTATATATTGCATATTATTTGTTTTATGACCCTTCAAAGTTGGGTGGACAAGCCCATTTAAAAAGTATAAAATTTATTAAAATAAATGATAAGTACCTTTAATTAGTCCGTAAAATCTTTAGCAAATTTGTCGAAGAAACCATTTTGATAAACACAATATTTAATATAGCTGCTGAACAAATTTCCTATGCGTTGCATACAAACTAGCACGGCGTGACGTCATAACGTGCAAGCCATTAGTATGGAGCGTTTTTGATCGAGTCCATTTGTGCGCATTTCACACTGTGATATCTCGGGCAGTTTTCATGCTAGCGAATTAATTCTTTTACCAATGTTTCTTTTTTTGAGAGGTAATTTATGTAAATAAAAAAATAGTCAACATCCCTATTGTGTCTATACTGTTTCATATTAAAACTTATTGCTAGCATAGTGCCAAACTAAAGCTGCGTTTCCACCAGAAACGTGGCAGGAAGCTAAGCGATGCAAGGAAGCGTAGCTAAGCTGTTTTTTACTATGAAAAAGTACAAGTTGTTAGCTGACTGCAGACAGCAGCAGCAGATGACTTATCGCTAGCTACAGATGGTATTTCACAGAAATAATACATAGAACCAGTAGTATCGCTGCGACACGTCTGCGGTTGCTGTGTGTAGTCAGCTACGAACTCTTAACTAGGGTTTAAAGCGTAGAATGTGTAAGCAAAATGAGATGTGTAACGAAGCTGCAATCCATTGTTCAGATGATTAGCGGTGCGAGAATACGTAGCCTTTTTTGGATAACACAGTTGTAGCCTTTTTTGGATTTACAAACATGCGTTAGGCCTTTTCGACGTTGAGCGAGGTTAGGAAAAGTAATTTATACTAATCGGTGGATTTTTTTTAGCGTATCGCCTGAGCGATACGCTAGAAAAAATCCACCGATTAGTATAAATTACTTATTACCTAGCATAATTACCTAGCATAGGTAACTAATTACCTAGCATAATCTCTCGTAATAAGCAGTTACTAGTGCAAGATTTGTTTACTAACATTACATCATTGTCGCAGAAAATGAATTCAAAGTGCAGACGAAGGTGGTGCAAGCGGACTTCAGTCGGGAGGACATTTACGCAAGCATAGCTGAAGCAATTTCTGGCCTTGAGATAGGGACCCTAGTCAACAACGTTGGAGTTTCATATGATTATCCCGAGTACTTCCTTGATATTCCTGACTGGTGAGTTATTTTTCTTTTCAATACCTACACACGACTTGACACAGAAGATGAACTATTGACTATTAACAGAATAGTAATAGAAAGATACCATCTTTAAACCGAAGATTAAAAAAAAATAAAAAAATCTCTATTCTCTAAGTAGTTATAACTTTTCCGACGTAATTTAAAGTAATCTACGACTTTTCGGAAAAATACAAAAAAATACCACTTTTCATACAAAACTCGATCAGGCTGTATGGACATTTCTATGAAATATCGTAGAACAAACGTTGTTGTTTATGATGTTAGTAATCTAGTCTTGCGAGGTTATAAGTGTTTTACAAATAACCCTCTATATCATCTTTACCCATTGACTTTAAAATCCTTCTAATCCATTGAAAAGGAATATAAGTGCCCGAGAGAGGATATTAAAATAACTGATGATGACTTTAAAATAAATTGAATCGGATCTAAATCTCAAAAGATTTTAAATTCATCAAGCTTTAAATTGGCGAAATCTAGAATAAGCTTTTTCAGCAGAGAAATTCAGGGAGCTTATTGTCTCATAAACCGGATGCCCGACGCGACCCAAGCGCCATAGCCTTATGAAATATACGAGTTACTCTAAATCGCAAAGTCCAAGTGAATTCATCGGTCGATTTATCGGCTTACATAAATTTATTTTGAAACTTTCAACTCTCTCAACGATCGTTCGAAATTCAAATTAATAACTACATTTGATTTGAACTGATGATTTTTGCTCTTGTTTTTGTGTTATTCACCTCAATAATAAATAAATGTGCTTTTTTATTTATTTACCAATTTGCTAGAAATATGAAGTCTAAGTAAAATAATGACCTAAGTAACTTTATAAATGTAAACTTCCTACTTATTGTAGATAGTGTTATTAATTTATACATAGAGAACTTATTTCACAATTTTTCGGACAGCAATAAGTTCTGGTTTAATTTAAAAATGATTTAGAAGTAGTTTGAAGTGAGTAAGATATTTGTTAAGTATACTTAATGAAACTTATTCAGAACCTGTGAAACTCACCTTTATTTTTTAATTAAGTACTAAACTTGTAATCATTTTCTTTCTTCGTAACTTACAGATCATCGTCAATACTCGTAGGAATTAAGAATGCAAGCAATATTAATAATTAGATTAAAATTAATATATTATTTATTTAAGTACATTAACTTTAACGCAACCTGAAATATCAAAAACTAAACATAACATATCAATAATCCGCCGTCAACAGATCGAAATGATTAAAATCAGACGTCAATAACACCTTATGCGATGTGGCCACCCCAATATTGAACGTCTAGACTCCAAAGTGTGTTTCAGTATTTCACTCCAACACTTATTTCATATGGATGCATTTTAATATTTCAATTCCACACTTATTTGATACGGATGCACCTGCCGGCGTCTCAACATATTCCGAATTTACTTGCATTCAATTGAACAAACCACATAGCATTCCGCTGTATTAAACGCGGAGAAATATTGGTGTCAAACGTTTAACTAAGTTTATTTCAGCGCACAGCCTATATTAACCGCTCTATTTACCGCCTCTGTGGTCTAGTAGTTCGCCCACCCAATGTAAGACGCAGGGGTCCCGGGTTCGGTTCCCAGGAGGGGTACTATTTGTACTCGGTATGGTTGGTGGTAGGGCTTATTTCAAGTCCGCCTGGATCTTACCTAAGTCTGACGCCATAACAACAATTTAAAAATTGTTGTGTTCCGGCAGTTAGAGGTAAGATAGCCAGTACCTCAGTGATGAGGATTCCGGGTGTAGTGCGCTTCCACCTTCGGCCTTATCGTCACTTAACATCAGGTGAGGTGAAGGCCAAGCTCTATTCCGTTGTGCATAAAAAAAAATTGGACTAGGAACTAGGAATTTAGTTACCTTAAAAATAACAATACTATACCTATAGAAACCACACTAATGAGACACTACACAAACGCGCCCGTTCATTCCCCAGGGACGCACAATCCGTGACCTCTGCGACCGCAGAATTAACATATTATAATCACTGTTTCTGTAACACTGTTACTTTGCTAATGACTGCAAATGCTCTGTATTTATGGTAGACTAGAGAACACCCACCTACCAATTCGCATTGAAAACGCGCTGGATAGATCTTGTAAAGCACTGGACCTTCAAGATTCGACTCAAAAGCAAAAGTGCCCATATGATCTCATTTACATGGCCCATTCGAACTTCTTAAAAATATATATTAAATGCAGCCATTGGACATATTTTTTTAATTTGCCTGGTGCCTTCAAGATTAGACCCTACTGCAACTGTTTCCACTGAACCGTATCTGTAAGCTCTATTCGACCTTCCTAAAAAATTCGATTAAAAGTGCCCATTGGATCTCTTTTATGGGAACCAGTTGACCTTATGCACAGAATCCACACCCACACACACCCACACACCCACATACACACACATCACACACACTCACATATATATATATATATTATAATTGGATTTTTCACTGCTTATGACCATAATTACGTACTTTTAATTTTAATTTTCTCTTAGATTTATAACTTTTCTCTTTTTGCACGGGTGTTCTGCCTATTTCTCATGTTTTTTTTATGTTCAATAAATAAAATGTAAATCCGTTATTGGCATTAAGCAAAATTTGTAAGATAATCACTACTGTTTAATTTTTAAGTGCTGTGGATTTTGGGATAATAAATAAAATAAAATAAATAAATAAGAATAGACAGTTTTATTAAGAAAAGTACAATCGTATTGCCTGTCCTCTTTATTCGCCCTTACAGAAGGCCTGTGGCCCAGCTGTGGGTTCATTAAAATGGCTGCGGGCTATGCATGTGTGTTTAGGCGTGTGTACCTTTGACTGAAAGCTCTATAACGTTATAGGAAGAATTTACAAAAAAAATGTTTTATGTTTAATTTTTGGAAAAGTCTTTTAATAGTAGTTTATGATACAAGTTTGGTAAGGAGGTTTATAATCGTCACGAGCTTTAAAAAACCTTAACAACCGTGTGCCATACTACGTTTTTCAATACGTTTGCGAGAAAACATTATAGGTACTACTGAAATTGTAATCTATACATATAATAAAACTGTAAATTCTAAATATTTGTGCGCGAATTACGCAAAAACAGCTAAACGAATTTTGATGGATTTTTCACAATTTAGTGGATTGCGGTCCAACTTAAAATCTAAGCTATGTTTCATCAAATTCAGGTGGGTGGTACCAGGGAAACAGCTTGAACTCACCGTAGTACTAGCTTTCATACACTAAAGGGTTCATTTTAAACTGGTTGCAATATTTTTCTACTGTCCACGCGGATGAAGTCGCGGGCGGAAGCTAGTAGAAATTACAAAAAACGTTCGTAAACAAAAACTTTCCGCACGCTGTACTAATCCGTAAGCAAAAGCGCATGGCGTGCGGTAAAATCAACTTTCCGCACGCTCGACTGTCATCGTAAACTTACATTTTCGAGCAACTGTATTGAAAAAACCTTTCCAGATTAATTTTCCGCTTTCACGGAATGAATACCTACTACTTAAGCGCTTATTACACCATCCTGAATGTCGGATCCGGAATTTAGTGTCCGATTTAGGACGAGAAATTCAGTCGCCAATTAGACCGTCCTGAATGTCGGATCCGATATCACAGCTTTACGATCATACAGTTGTTAAACGAATGTTCTTGTAGCCGTAAAAATACATAGCTAGGTAAATAGGAGGTATATGTAGGTAGCTAGGTAGGTACGTGTCATTTTCAACGCTAATCTGAACTAGTTTTTAACCGACTTCATCAAAAGGAGGAGGTTCTCAATTCGATTGTATACTTTTTTTTATCGTTATTCGCGCGTATCTTCGACATTTATGGACCGATTTTGATGATTATTTTGTTGTTCGATTGAGTTTTCTTGCGAGATGGTTCCATTTATTATTTTTTTTCAAATCGGGTTCGGTTTCAAGTTTTCAAGTAATCCCGAAAATACTATGACTTTACATCAACTACCTTGACGACTTTGTTATTTATGAACCGAATTAGATGATTGTTTTTGTTGGGAGAGGGATACCTTTGTGTAGTCTTTTTAACAGACTTCAAAAAAAGGAGGTATTCAGTTTGTATATGTATGTACGTTTCTCCGCGATTATCTCACGTTTGGCTGAGCCGATTTTACTACCTAAATAATATACCTACACTACCTAATACAGAAGGTACTTATACTAAAAATAAAAAATAATAAAAAATTGTATATATAATAGGTTAAAAAACAAAAAACCCGACTTCAAAAACCTGCCTCTAAAAAGCAAGAAATAATATATAAATCATTAGATAGGTACGCATTATCATATCATTGTTATAATAAAACACGTCTATTGAAGTCGGGTGGGGCTTTTAGAATAAAAAAAGAAAGTTGTAGGTACTCCAGCCCCACCCGACTTTAATAGACGTGTTTTATTATAAAAATGATAATGCGTAGCTAATGATTTATATATTATTTCTTGCTTTTCAGAGGCAGGTTTTTTTGTTTTTTATATTGATGTAGGTAAAAAAAAAGCAAATCACAGAGTGACAACCCTTATATAATAATTATTAATTAATAATACCGAGTGACTCGGTAGCTCAGCGGTCAGAGCATTGGACCGGATATCCAAAGGTCGCGGGTTCGATTCCCGTCTGAGTATTGATCTGGTGCGAGTCGTATTTTTTCTAGTATATTATTTAGTATTGTGTAAAAATAGCATTGTGAATGCAAAAATCTCAAATTTAAAAACCCTTATATACTTTTAGTCGTTGCGCCAACTGTCTATCTAGACGAACGGCGCGGCGGATTTTTTTTCGCCAACATAAAAGGCGTTGACTGACTGTACTATTTATGCTGTGGTACTACTGTGTCGGAGCCGAGCGTCCTGAATGCGATTACACTGTCCTAAGTGCTTCCGATTTAGCATCCGTTATGTCGGAGACAATTTCTATCCTAACTAGGATCCTAAATCGGATCCTAGCTTCCTGAATGCAATTACACTGCTCTGAATTTAGGAGCGACTTCATATCGGGTCCGATATTTAGGATGATCTAATTAGCTCTTTACCTCATTTTCATCGTTCTCGTGATGGCTGTTAAATGATCCCGGAAGGTAATTAGAAATCTTACACATGAGATGAAGAGCTACAATTATCCTAATAACATTCTGTCGCAACGGAAGGTGGTTTAACGAACTGCGAAAAAGGATTGGATTTACGAATATTGTTTTATCTTGATATGAGAAATAAGAGAGGTTTCATATATTTTAACTATAATAAACCTTGGCATTTTCATTTGAGTGAGTTCGAACTAATAAAATAATAATTTATTAAAATCAAATTACTTTTAGCTTTTAACGAAATTAAATTGACAGTAAAGAAATGCCGTCTAGACGTTTAGCTTAAGACTTATATTAGACTTTTAAGTCAAACTAAATTTAGAAACAATTACCTAAGTGCCTAAATGGTAGCACTAGTATTTTATTTTATTTTGTTCATTTCAACTAACTTATTTAAACCAAATTGTATAATTTTTTTTTTTTTTTTTTTTTGTTCGATAGTGGATCTTCTTAGAGATGATCGAAACAGAAACCCGAAGGAGTTTCTGATATTGTCCTGTCCTGTTTCTTTTTGTTTCCTATTCTCTCTTACCCTAGTCCATTATTTTACAGGGATAACAAGTTCAAAACGCTTTTCCAAGCGAACATGGTGGCGGTGACCCGTATGACAGCGATGGTGCTGCCAGAAATGGTCAAGCGGGAGAAAGGAGTCGTTATCAACATTTCTTCAATGAGTGCCATCATTCCGAGTGGTTTCCTGGCGATATATGGGGCTGCAAAGGTAATGATAATATTTCTGTTTTTTTTCGTCGTTGGTAATGGTGAAATTAGGAAGATAGGCAAACACTAAAATGAAAATAGGTCTATAGTTTTTTTGATGATTACTATTGTGCTGTTAGATTTTCAATTAAATTTTTCAGAGCCTTAATAAGTATTTGTATAATATTAGATAACTCATAATTACAATAATTGGATTCAATTCAACGTATTCAAACATAGCATGAGCCGTTACTATTTTTCACTCCAAGACAAGTATTATCTTAATCCAGAAATCTTTTAAAACATTTTCTAACAAAAATCGGATAATTAAATACTTTGAGCTAGATCAGCATTTAATTTTTATGGATAAGTAGTAATCAATAAATCTTTAAAAAAAAAATTTTCACAAACTTAAAAACTCTTTCCTCTTCCAGGCATACGTACGCAAACTTTCCGAAAGCCTCCGCATGGAGTACACTGATAAAGGCATCATTGTGCAAAGCGTCAGCCCCGGCTACGTCGTGTCCAACATGTCTGGCCTCAAAAAGGAGACCTTCATGGCCCCAAGTGCTAAAAAGTTCGTCAATTCTGCCCTAAGTCTTGTCGGAACCACAAGCGATACATCTGGCTACTTCCCTCATCACCTCATGGCGATTGCCGTTTGTTTCTTGAGTGACAACTTCGGCAATTTAGGCGAATCGATCACCAAAAGGACGCTGCTCAACGTCCGTAGGAGATATCTGAAAAAGTATAAGCAACAGTAAATTTTTTATTACACTTTTTCCCAGGCCATATGAATCTTATATTCTTCTAATCTTTTAAGTTAGACATTTGACGGCTAGGATAAAAAGCACTTTAGCAAAAACAATCTTCATTGCATTGCCCTATTTGAAGTGAACATCATTAGTTAGAATTGAAATTAGGGTTTTACGCCAAAAGTCTAATTTGAAAGCTGTAACTGCTATAACTGCTTTCACTATTGTTACTAAAAGCACGGTCTTTGATCCTACCATTTAATAAACTCTGCGTATTTTCAAGCCTTTGTAAACAAGCATAAGTATTTTATAACTGTGGTGTAAATTTCAATTTTCCTATAAGCTACATTAGAGTGATGGCATGGCGACATTTCCGACTATGTAGCTAGATCATTTTATGACTGATATTGCCAAACCTTTGCCAAGTGGGTTGCATGATATACTTTAATTAATCAATAGTTATATTTGTTTTAGTTACATTACCGACAGTTTCATCACGATGTCCCTTTGAAGAATCTTAACTACTTTATTCCTTTAATTGTTGCATGCTTTTATTCTATGAAACAATAACACCAAAGATGTTTTTCTTGCCTATTTTATAGTTTGTTTGTGACAAAAACCTTGTCAACAAATTTTTGGGACTCACAAACTGTTACCAACACTGTTGTACATAGATATGTTTTTATTTGTAATTTATTTATAGTTCCTCAGTTTGTACAATTTTGGCTGTGTGCTCTAGCATTTAGAGTAGATATTAAAAATGGAATAATTTGGGTTTGTAATAGTATGGTCTAAATAAACCATGGCTTTCATAATGATGGTTTGATTTCGGTGGTGGAAAAATCTTCCTGATTTCCTTAGCGTCCAAATACCTTATGTAATCCTGGTAGCACCAACGCCTGAGGTTGCCTTATTAACATCGAGAGAACTGATGCTATTCTATGCTTTGCTGTGATTATGCTTTGTCAGTTTACCGTTTATGAGCGGGCAAGATAAACGAAAGATCAATATGATTTTGATGTATCTCTTGATAGGGAAATAATGATGACTTGACAGGGAAACAATGCTGCATGCACAGCACATGCACGTTTCCCACTGGGATCCTCTTTTTTAATCCTCCAGAGGATCGAAAAGTACAGCACGCGTTTCGTATTTCCTCATTATGTTGATAGTTACCTAAATTCGCTTGCACCTGCTGCACAAAGTACTATGAGATGGCGGTGCATCCACGTAAAACTTCTGTACGCCTATTATAAGTTTCAAATACTCGTTAGTGCCTTACTATTCAAATATTTATGAAAATTTATACAATGCCTTTGTCAGATACTATAACTACTAAATTACGACCAACCTTTGCCTTGCCTTTTATCCGCCTCTGTGGTCTAGTCTAGTGGTTCTCCCACACGTGTAAGACGCAGGGGTCCCGGGTTCGATTCCCAGGAGGGGGGGTATATTTTTACTCGGTTTGGTAGGTAGGGCTTATTTCAAGTCCGCATGGCTAGATACCACAGTATTTAAAAATTGTTGTGTTCCGGCAGTTAGAGGTAAGATAGCCCCAGTTTCTCAGTGGTGAGGATTCCGCGTGTAGTGCGCTTACACTTTCGGCCTTATCGCCACTTAACATCAGGTGAGGTGAGGTGAGGCCAAGCACAAACCAGATGTGAATAAAAAAAATAATTTAAAAAAAGTAATTGTTGCCTTTATCTATATAGAAGCATCATCATCCTAAAGAATTGAATGGGAACTATCTTAAAGCGGTCTAATTAGTAGAACCAATTCTATGAAAGACCATACCTACCGTATGCAATGTAGGAATGCACACGGACTCCAAAGGATGTGGCTTCTTTCATGAATTTCAAAGTACTGATCATCATTAACTTAATCTGCAACTGCAATGTAACTACCTACCTATATTGCAACTGAATTCAGTTTGCCTCAGTCCTTGTATTTTTTTTATTTAAGTTTTAGGTGGATAATAGAACGTTTTTTACAGCATTGCACTACTAAATATTGCAATATTAATTATGCTATATAATATTAGTGGTTTTAGTTTGAAATTGTCGTTTTGTATGGATAATTTTATAGAATTTGCATTTTCCATACTAATATTGTCTTAATTTATTTAACAACCATGAAAGCTAATGTTTTAAAACTCATGTTTAAACACTCAGCTAACTAATGCCACATGTATTAAGTGAAAAAAAATAGTATCAGCTAAGTTACAAAGAATTAAGTGGTCATTTCTGCTAACGAAAAAAGGAGTCACTTTTAAGAAACTTTTTTCAACCTTCAGAAAAAAAATCAAAAACATTTTTATTGCTAATAGTGTTACAATGAGCGGTTTTCAAAAGGCAGTTTAAGAAAAAAAGTAGTACCCAAAAGACGGTTAGATGTCGTTTTTCAACTAAGTACGTAACTTTTTAAGAAAAAAGCAAAGGATAAAAGGAGTCGATGCCAATTTTTGACGTTGTAATGGCAATCTACTCCTCTTCAGGGAGCATTTTTTGCCAGTGTCAAGTATTGAATAATTAAGTGGTATACTCAGCTGCTAGGAAAAATTCAAAAAAAAGCTACGTAGTTGAATAGCGCCATCTATTAACATAAAAGTAAACTAAAATTCTCAGCTGTCAGAAAACCGCTCATTGACAAGTAACCGAAGTATCTTTAACATTATAGAATATATAGAGCCGCTGTATGTATGAAAAAATTACAATTCATATTTCAATGCAATTTCATACTTTAACCCCTATTATTTGTAAATAGGAGCTTTTATCGTCCATGATAGGAGTTGGGCTGATTAGACAAAATATTCAAGCGGCAATTTTTCAGAAACGTTGGATCTATGTTCTATTGTTCTTGATTAAGTGGATTGTCAACCACGTGGTCTCCATACAAACGGCGATAACGTTTTCCACCCTCTAAACCTTAACCTACAGCAATGAATTTTTGGTATGTTTTTGAAATGCCTAAAAACTAGGGCTGTACGTTTTGATTTTTAAAATATTCATTGTAGATTTGAAAATATTGGCACTTCTGTGTTTTGTATGAAATCACTAAAATGCAAATATTTCGAAATCTATTATAGATATTTAAAAAATCAAAACGTACAGCCCTAGTATTTAGGCATTTCAAAAAAATACCAAAAATTAATTACTGTAGGTTAAGGTTTAGAGGGTGGGAAACGTTATCGCCGTTTGTATGGAGACCACGTGGTTGACAATCCTCTTAAAATGTTGTAATAATGACTGTTAAGAAGAAACACCACGGAAGAGGAATTGAAAAATTCCTATACAAAGTTGACAAAATCAACGTTTCGTTGTACCCTGTTTCCTCTTCCAAAACTAGACCGATTTATATACGTTTTTTTATTAAAATTTAAAGGAATGCTCATAAACTTATTTATTGGAATATTAAGTTTATGGGAATGCTTTGGCTGTGTTCCTATGTTTTGATTTTTTTATATAATCTCGTCAAATTTGATTGCTGGCTGTCTATTTTTTTTTTATTTTTTGAAGATTAATATCTCTTTTAATAATTAAGTTATGAAAAAAAGGAAAACATAGGAACACAGCCAAACCCTTTTTTTAAATTTAAATGAGAAAAGTATTTAAATCGGTCTGGTTTTGGAGGAGGAAACAGGGGACAACGAAACGTTGATTTTGTCAAACTTTGTATAGGAATTTTTCAATTCTCTCGACCGTGGTTATAATATTGAAAATTAAACGTAACATTTTCTGAAGACAAACTTTGCTTGCAAACTACACAATTTATAACGTATCACATAGATTTGATGTGTCATGTAAAGAATCACCCATTTTTTTTTTTTTTTCATTTCTTTATTTCATTTATTTCCAGGAAGGAAAGAGTGGAAGCTTAAGCGGATTTTGAATGGAACATTTTGATAATTATGAAATTATAGAAGATACAATAACGCAGTGTAAGTATGTACTCGGAGAAGGCTTTAAATTTTATTTTTATATTTGTTATTTATTTTTTATTATAATGTTACTTAATATTGCTAATCGTTATTATTACCTTCCTTTTTTACCTCGAAGCGCTCGTGGCGGAGCTTGACAGACTAATCGTACTCGATCACGTTTGTTAAGCAACGCTCGGTCCGGTCAGGTGTCGGATGGGTGACCGTTAAGTGGCATTACAACTGAGCGCTTCCGTGCTTCGGAGGGCACGTTAAAACGTCGGTCCCGGCTGTTATCTGATAACAGTCGTTAAGCCAAGTTAGAGGCATTACATGCGGCTTGATAAACTCTAACACCAGCCTGCCTAGCATGACCGATTTATATCGCGTGATATAGCATTTTATCGACACTCAACTGTCAAATTCTTTTGTCTTTTTGACAGCTAAACGTGATAAAACCCTATATCACGCGATATAAATCGGTCATGCTAGGCAGGCAGAGGTGGCCACTAATCCTCATTCGATAAGAAGAAGAACTATTTTACTTGATAACATTAGGTGGAGGACCTAGGCGGAGCACGGCCCTGGATTCAAAATATACAGGGTCAAAGAAGACGGTAGTTAGAGGGTAATAGTATTGATGATGGCACATTTTACCAAAAGGAAACATTTTTTTTTTAATAAGTAAAACTGCATTCAAAGATTTTTGATATATCGCTTATCTTAGCCGGGAATTGAACTTACTAAAATCCGAAAAAAATATTTAAAATAATGCTGTTTTTTTTTTTTAATGCTATAATATTTCCTTTCAGTAAAGTTTTTAGGGTGCTTTCCCTCCAATAGTGATTATTTCCTCTATGCCTCCAACTACCGTCTATTTTTCACAGGGCCACATGTTTTTAGGTTTAAAACTTCAGTAGTTTAGTTATTGGGTAGGTTTTTTGAGTAAGTACACGTAAGTATTTCATTTAAAACCATAAAGTTAATATAGGTACCTAATGTTTAAAAATGTTTTCCCAGAAAACAATTTTTGCTCAATAAACTAAAAAGTGAGCATTGACAATGTAAGTATCAATTTAAAACCTCATTTAAAAATATTCTTCTTCTTCTTAATATTATTATCACAAAGTTACTTACGTCACTTACCAAAGAGCAATGGCCAACGTCAATCATTTTTCTCGTAACTGTCATGTCAAAATTCGGTGTCTAAAAACAGCTCAAAAACAGAAACAAACCCAAAAAAATATCATCCCAAATGTAAGAACCGGGTATGATGTGCAGCTCCAAAGGGCACAATGTTTGAGAAGTTAAGTTGATGGAACTATGGGTGGTAAAGGCTTAAATACTAGTTGCGGCCTTAGTTTCAATTTGAATCAGCTTCTTATGGTAATCGGCTCAGTCGTGATCCTGGTGCTATTATTTCTAGTGGTATGCCACATAACTAGCGGGCGATAGACGGCCATGGGTAAAAAAGGAGTGTGCTACAACGTTGATATTCTTCAAATTCTCTTAATAGCATTCGCGTTCGTCACTTTGCTTATTGTGTTGAGCTGGATGTGCAAATACTTCCAAGGGAGCTAAGAATTAAAAAGATATGGCTACATGTGGCTTGTCGTTCAACCTAAACGAATTCTTGACCGTTGTTGGATCTCTGGTGATACTGCTCCTTCTGTTCGTCATCTTATCGCATCTTGTTAAAAGATGTTAAGCCTAAACAAAGTATATGAATGCGATTTTGCACAAATAATTGTTATGGGATTTGCTTTCATAATATGGGTGATAGCAATGCAATGGATCGGCAAATACCTGGCAACTCTTCCACCTTAATGTTACATTATGATCAATCACAGAAAGATCAATCTATCATTGAAGAACTTGGAAATTATGACAAATACTGGTCAGTATTTGACAATGTTAATAGAAATCTTGTTTACCAAATAGCTGTTAGTTAAATTTATTCATTCTTACATTGTATTAAATTATATACTAGTTATTAATTTGGTTCTTTTTTTCCTTTTGTTATAAGCTCATAGCTAACTGAGTATATAGTAAGCCAAATGAAGTGGTGTAAGCTTGCCTTCACATTATTAATACTGAAAACAACGATGATTAAATATTTAATTTTGTATCAAGATCCTATGTATCTCTCATCCAAAATTCATCAAAATTGGTTCAGTGATTTAGGCATCACTACCTAGCCTATGTTCATCCCGCTGGGATACTTCCCTTCTCTTTGGATGAATACTCCATAAAAATGGATAACCCACTAGGAAGATACCTACACGTAGAACCTACTTATGTTATAAATGTGACAGTTTGGATGTTTGTCACTCAATCACACAAAAACGGATTTAGATGAAGTTTGGCACATATATAGCATAAGTTATAAGGATTCTTTATGTATTACTTTTTATTTCGGTTAAAGGTTCCCTAGGGATTTTCCGAAGTCGCGGGCGGAATCTAATAACTTTTAAAAATGACTATCAGTGCCAAAGGGTCCATACAAGCCGAACCAAAGGTTTCCTTCGGCAGGATTGATCTTTGTGTTCCTTAGTAAGATGGGTTTACGAAGTGGAGCCACCTGGATTTTTCATGCAGATGCGGAGAGGGGGGAATTCAGCCTTCCTTTTTGTAAAAATACCTGCACTTTTTACAAAAATCAACAGACCACAATTTTTTACAATTAATGCTCAGGTATTTTGGTAAGTTTGAATGCTTAGATCCTTTTTGGCGCTGACTGTACAGTAGCAATCATCCACCATCCATCCACATCAGTAATTTTTAAGGCCCCTGCTGCTGGGGCACAGGTCTTCCCTAGGAGTGAATAAGAAGGATGGGCCATAACCCACCACGCAGGCCTAAAGCAGATTGGTGGGTGTTAACGACTGCAAATGCAGCCAGGACCTCGAAATAATAAATTTTTGGTCACAATCAAAATACTACTTATACCTACCTAATAACATTAATTTATTTATCAAAATGTCAAAGCTTCTATTTAATACTCCTTCACCTAAATAAATCGTAGAAAATAAAAGACTATTAGCAGGGCTCTGTCACTCCGCGCGCGAGTCTGAACCGCTCGGCGTCCTCTGAGAGGACAAATTTCATACATCAGAAAAGATAAGACCTACGCGATAGAAAGAGAGGCAACTACTAAGTGAATGTTTTGGAGCGAATGGAGCGCTGTGCGACCTGAATTGCACCTTATTGTGTCGGAGCAAGAGTCGCAATTTATTTAAACGATTTAGCGGAGTGCAACTTCTGTACGCTAGTACTATATTATCTATTCTGTGCTATTAGTTATACAAGACGCCATAGTCTACCAGGAAATTACTTAAAGAAAGAACTAGCAATTTATTAAATGCCGTACAACCACGAACCACTGACCTGATTTTTTTTTTCTATTAATATAGAAGTCAATGCGTACAAACAACCTATCTCGTACGGTGGTCTTAAAATTGCAAAATCATTTTAGTTCTCTGTCACACCAACATTGCTCTACAAACCTACAATATGAAGGCAAGAACTAAAGTGACACTGTCCTAAAGTAAACAGTTACTTCTGAAGCTGACCACTAAACTAGATTTAACTTTTTATTGGCAACAACCGGATAAAACGAGATTGGAATTTAATATTAATTACATTTCTCACCGAGAACGGTGTTTGATAACTTTTTATTCTGTCCTTTGCTGTCGCGGTGCAATATTTGATTATTCAGTGACATTCTGAAGTCCGTGTATGCAGTTTGTAATATTCATAACGAGTGGGATTAGTTGTTACAATGTTAACGTTTTGGTAGTTTTTTGACATGTAATGTGAACTGTTATTTTACCTACTGAAAAAGCTATGGTCTACTTGTTATAGTTTAGTTTTGTTGATAAGTACTTTACTACCTTGGTAGAAATAACTATTCCGCTAGTTCTAAGGATTACTAATACTTACCTAAATATATAAATTATTTATGAGTCACATAAAAAACCAAGCGGTACAGATACCTAGGTGTTTGTTTGCAATTTACACCAAACCAAACTACAATAATGTAGATAAGTAGATACTTACAACAACAAATTATGCTACCACGACAGGGTATCAGTTTGTGTCGTCTTATAGTTCTGGCAAAGAAAGAATGTAAAAAAACGTTACTTAAGGATCTGAAAGGTTTAGGATATAAAGAGACAGAAGATTTTCTAAAATCGATCTTCTAGTTTGGTGTGTCTAATGGTTGAAATAACCGATCCCAAGATTATATTTCATCGTAGGGTTAGGCAAACGTTATGTCATTACATAATTACTGCTATTTGGTTTTTACTTGTAAAATCTCACACGCGCAAACACACCCTCTCATAAATGCACTTAAACAATACATGCATGTACACACACACACTCACACATACTCACACACACACACACATACACACACACACACACATACACACACACAAATAAATAAATATATGTAAGTAGGCCTAATAATTTCAATAGTTTTTAGGCATGTTTGTTAATTCGTTTTATTCGTTTAATTGCATACATTATGTACCTTTTGCTATGGAGGAGCGGTGAGCCTAATACAGGTATAATTAATACCTACTTGGTTGGTTCCAGCCTCAGAATATTGCTTGTACTAATTTTGTAAGAAATAAACATTTTTAATTTTTAATTTTAATTTTTAAAGCTCAAAAAAAGGTATAGAGGGAAATGTGTGGAACACAATTTTTGAATTCGTAACTTTGTTTGGACCTGTTAGGAGGTGAACATATCAAAAGTCCCCGCAGGCCGGGGGCAGGGGGGGGGGTTTGAATGCCCCATTTTTCGGCTTTTCACATATATCTCGGAAACTATGCTTTCTAGCGACATAATACTTTGTACAAAATAAAAGCTGATTAAATTTGCTACAAGTTTTAACCAGTCAAGTTGTTCGATATCTTGTATAGTTTTTGAGATATCCGCTCCTGAATGTCTGTCAACATGCTTAAGGTGAAGCTTGAGGACAATCTGCCGTACATAAACTATAATGCCGTTAACCGATCTGAAGCCGAATTTGACCTTTTAATACCATTTGACACAGGAAAAAATGCACAATTCCATTGTCCTCAAGCTTCACCTTTTAAGCATGTTGACAGACATTCAGGAGCGGATATCTCGAAAACTATAACTTGTAGCAAATTTAATCAGCTGTTACTACCCTCCAGCATAGGGGCTACGGGCGGGGACTTTTGATATGTTCACCTCCTTACTGCTCCAAACAAAGTTACAAAGTCAAAAATTGTGTTCCAATCATTACCCTCTATATCCTTTCGTTTACTGGGCTATTATGGTTAAAAATACTTTGCAGATTTTTAATAGTTTTGTATAACCTGACGTGCTGCTGACTGTACGTACATTGGTTGTTCAAGTAAATTTGAACCATCTACGGAAATGATTTCCATTCATACTAAACCAGAACGTGTAACAAGTAAGTTTGTACAGTCAGCAGCACATCAGACTATACATGTTGACCTTGAGACCGCCTTTACGCCATACGTAATAAGAGCTGTTTTCGTAGTTCAACTGTTTAACCTAGCGTGCTGTCGTGCGTACATAAGTAAAACTCCTACAAATATTTGGGAATAAAAAAAGCTTTCCTATATCCAACTGCAATCTGAATAAAAACATCGAAATGTCAGTGGATATCGCTTTGCAGTTTTTAAACTATGCAGGCACAATATTTGTTCCAGTAGATCTTTCTCAGGTGATGAATTTGAATATTCCAGGCACAAAAAGATTCCAGGAGAGACAGGCCGAAATTTTAGTAACTGTGAATGCACAAACTGTGCTATGTGGTCTCACAGTGCCCGCGGATGCACATAATCCTAACTACCAATCACACTTACACGTAAAAAAACAAACCAATGACAGAGCTCAGATGCAATGCGTTCGTAGAGACAAGGCAGAATGTTGAAAGCTGGGGGTCAAGTCTGCTAATGTTTTCGTCAAAATCGTAGTTCAAGGTGTTCTAATGGTAATGCTTTTTGACACAGTTCTTGTTTCTTAAACCCAAAATCAAGACACAATCCGTGTTATTACAAAAGATTTTTTCACACTGTTTAACTTAACACATGTTTAAATGTGATGCTGTCTCTGTCAAACAATATTGTCAAAAAAGTGACAGCATCACATTTAAACAGGTGTTTTGTTAAACAGTGTTTAAAATCTTTTGTAATAACACGGATTATGTTTCCGTTTTGTTTGGGTTTAGGAAACACTTACGGCCTTACTACAAAAGATTTTAAAACACTGTTTAGCTAAAACACTGTTTAAGTGTTTCTTTCTTTCAAATGATATTGTCAAAAAAGTGACAGCATCACATTTAAACAGTGTTTTAGCTAAATAATTGTTAAACAGTGTTTTGTGGTAAGGCCGAATAAACAAGAACTGTGTCAAAAAGCATTACCATTCAAACACCATCGAACTACGATTTTGACGAAAACATTAGCAGACTTGACCCCCTGGACGTAAGGCAGCCATTACACGCTCATGCAAGCGTCAGTCAAATTCCATCAGTCATGAATTACGTTTGACTGATTGACTGATGGAAAGAAGAAATCAACTTCATGAAACCATCAGTCACCCCATTACACGGTAGGTTAACCGTCAGTCACGGCTCGTGACTGACGGTGACTGACAGAAAAACCTATCGTGTAATGGCTGCCTAAGTTGAATTGAAACTTGAAGTGTGTCGGTGAAGACGACCATATACCGGGTGTAACAAGACCCTCGACGAAGCCGAGATCTACGTAATCTGCCCATCATCAGGACCATTTCTGTTCAAAATTATTGCTGGGAAACGATTTTAATTTTTGGTATTAAAAAAGCATTGCACATACATTACTATGCAATGTAACGCGTACAAAAGGCCGCGCCTGCGAGTGTATGCTACACAGCTGCGTGCGGCCGTATTGAATGGCAACGTTTATGTGCATGCTCATGAAATACATTGAGTGATGACGTTATGAAGCCATTGTTTGTTACGAAATACATAAAATTTTGATAATGTTTCTGAAGACAAAAATTAGGAAATAACGAATAAAATAAGATTTCATAAAAAATTGAAAAAAAATATTGACTTTAACCTTCAATAACTTATAGTTATACTTATGCATAGTCCAAAAGACAAAAATGATCCTGATGATGGGCGGAATGCGTGGACTTCGGCTTCGTTGAGGGTCTTGTTACACCCGTTAGGTACTTAAATACTTCTCAGTAGGTGCTCTTTTCTGACACATTATTGCCACCAATTTGTTCGAATTCCAAAAGCCTTTCCGGATCTATTCATTGGCCGATACCTAATAAAGGTTCCAGTTCCAAGCATTGGCCATACGAAAACGATCACTAAAGTAAGTGTCTCACGGGTTATTAAGCTTTAAGGCGAATGTAGGGCCCTGTTGATTCCTAGTACAGTCAGCAATGAAAATCGCTTAACGCTTTGGTACTTTATCACGGCAACTTTTTTAACAGGTGTTTTACGGTTCGAAACATTAGTCAAAAAAGTTAGCATGACAAAGTACTAAAGTGTTAAACAATTTTCGATGCTGACCGTACCTACGTAAGGATAACAACAAATTATACGTCCCTGTATGTTAGCGGCGTAGCCGACGTACAAGGGATGAATTTTAATGATAATACCTACATTAAAGATCATTTCCGATTAAGTTCGTAACTGCAATTTATTAAGATGATAGCTTAATTTAATAATCCAAACTTTATAGGTACGTACGTGCTAATACTGCTAATACTCATCATATTTGATTCTTCGTATCTAGTTTCTTCGCCTTAGGAATCCTTAGTGATGAGGATTCCGGGTGTAGGTAGTGATCTTCCACCTTCGGTCTTATCGTCACTTAACATCAGGTGAGGTGAAGTCCATAAAAATTATTTCAATAGAGACTCAATAGACTTCGAAATCTTTTAGAAAATTAAGTTGCCAGTGCCTAATCATAATCTTTAAATTATATTTTGAGAAGCAACAGAGAAAAAGCTAGTTCTACGTCACAAAGGAATTTAATATCAACAAAATGCGCAATACATTTCACTCAAAAGAACACTCATGGAAAATTCAAATATAATGAATAATTCGCGTCATAATTATGTACCTAATTTATAATATCCTGAATCTTAATTTCATTATATTATAACTCTGTGATAATTAATTAAAACACGTCTAAGAATTAAGGCATGAGAACTTTGCTTATATGATTAAAGAATTTTTGGATATAGAAGCCATTTTTAGATCTTCTAGATGTGTCATAATCATAATACTATTATTGATATGATAAATTATAAAATGTATTACAAATAAGCACACAATAATTTTAATACTGTGATGAACTTGAGAAAACTTAGAACTCATGTTTAGAAATCATTTTGAAAGTTTGTTTCATTATTAAACAAAATAAGAAGCAACTAAACAAAATAAACAAAGGAGAAAAAGATAAAGTCCGTTTTAAACATTTTTGCAAAAGAAACATGGGTCGAAAATTTTTATTTATTTTATTTTATTTATTGAACAACAGCATTTACAGAGCATTAACGCAGGTATATTATTATACAATACATAAGCCAACAACGGAAACAACACTTTGTAAACAAAATATATAAATTGTTACAAAAAAAATATTTTAAGTTTAACGGATTGAAAAAGAAATTTAATAATAATGAGAATTTCGAAATAATTTATTATATTGTCTCATGATGGGTGTGTGTGAATGTGTGCGTGTTTGTGGTGTAGGTTGGTTGGTAGATACTTATCAAAATAATAATTTAGTCGTCTAGTTAGTATGGGAGTGTCAAAAAGATTTTTGTCGTTTTTCCCATGTTTCTTTGGCAAAAACGTTTAGTTTCATTAGCAGAACAATCACTTTATGGTGTACAAAATAACGGTGCGGTGTAAAATCATAGTTGAAATTCCAAAATCATTATTTTCACTTAATTTTTCTGACTCACTTATAGGTAGCTCTTCCATCACATTAACCATCCGTGCAGAGGTAACTAACTCAGTGGCAAATTTAATTAAAGCGTCTTTGTAGAAGATTGATGATATAAGAAGATGCCGAGGAAACACATCCACGTCTCAGCAATAAATCTAATTTTTACCCCCAACGGTGAGGGTGAAGTGAAAAAATTGTTTCTCAAAATTTATGACCGATATGATGGGGGCCTGACTGATTTTACTTAGCAAAGTTGAAAGGGTGTTAGCTGAATGCTTAAAAATCCTTAGGAAAAACCAACAGAATATCATTATAGCATTTTTACACCCATCAGTGCCTGATCTAGAGAGCCTTATGTGTTATTACTTACTTACTTACTTACGCATTTATAATACTTACGAAAGTAACTGAAATTATTAAAAACAAAACGAGTACGTAATAATTTATCGCAAAAAGCATTATGGATTGCTTTATCTTTAACTTCGTGATGGTTATTCATCAAAAATAAATATCACTGCAAAACTATGTGATTTAATTTCAACCCAAAACTCCAAACAAAACTATCAGTTTCGTGTCAAATTTTTACGCAATTAACAAGGATTACTAAATGGTAGGGTCTCTCGTAAAAAGGGATGGGTAGCCGTATAAGTATTAATACACTAGGTGTAATTAATTCCTAGTTTCAATTGTTAATTCTCTTGTGGGATAACAAGTAGGGATGTGTGAGAAGCTGGGACACAGTGGCGGATAATTTGGAAAGCATTTACCTAATTTATTTCATTTTTTAAATACTCAAGGAGAATTCTTACTAATTAAAAATGATATCTTCTAAACTTGCTGAGCTTTGAATATAGGTCAGAACTGGAAGATAATGCAGTATTATGGTGTCATTGAGCTGATCTAATGATGGAACCGGAAGAAAGCCACAGGAACTCTGTAATAAAACCATCCAACCCCATCGAGTTTGGGCTCATTTTATTCGTCTTGATGAGTACTCTGTTGGGAAATAGTGTCTAAGGTCTGATGATGTAGCCAGAAAAAGGCCATAGGAACTCTGTAATAAAACCATACAACCACATCGAATTTGGGCTCATTTTGTTCGTGTTGATGAGTACTTTGTTGGTAATAGTGTCCAGTATCCTATGATGGAGCAGGAAGAACGCCACAGGAACTCTAAAATACCACACAACCCCATCGAGTTTGGGCTCGTTTGATTCGTCTTGACAAGTACTCCGATAGGAGATGCTGTATTTATATATTCACTTCTCAAGCTTACGCGCTCACTAGACATGAAATAAAACACTTTTAACGGATACTAGCGCGGTTTTTATTGAAAGTACTTTGGTAATTAGTTGGTATTTGGTTTGATTTTTGATTTTCCCGACGTTTCGGCACCTTTGCAGCTGCCGTGGTCGCGGGGGTCAGTCCCCCGTACTTTCAATAAAAACCGCGCTAGTATCCGTTAAAAGTGTTTTATTTCATGCTGTATTTATAGTTTTAGCTCGTTTATTAAAAAGCAGAAAATAAAAATAATTATTAAATAAAATAATTTTATTTTTATTTTTTTATTTTATTTATATATACGTAATAAATTACTCGATGCAACTCAGTCACTCAGAAACGTCGGGAATTTAGACCTATCAGTATATCGGTAGTTAATACCTGTGATTTTAATCTACCCAATATAAACTGACAATGAAGGGTGTTTTGGAAAAACGACCAATGTCACATTAATAAAGTTTTTCAGGCAATATTTTTTTTTTTTAATTGTTTTTTTTTGGTTGTTTTTCCAGAAACCCCTAAACTTTGTTGCTATATTTCTACCGGATGTTGGCTGTTTTTGCTCATAATGTCATACATTTCTTAAAGTATGAAACGCGAAAAATCCATAGAGCAAAAAAACTCTTTTTTAAAAAAAATGTGACATTGGTCGTTTTTCCAAAACACCCTTGCCTTTATCCCACACAACCGTGTGTCCGGCTAAATGAGGGTAAGGCTATTTGAGTTTCATTCTGTCCAACTCTGTTTGTATTGGCGGTTCGAGTCCGTAACTCGTGTATCCTTCCCTCTCACCCGTTTCACACGTAAATTGATAATTAGGTTGCGTAGTGGTTTAATTAATATGTTATTCGTACTGTTTGTGAAAGCGGCTTTCAACACTAACTTAAATATAGCCTTCTCCTTTTCGAGGTTCAAGCAGTTTGTTTTCAAGGTTATGTTATTCGTGTTGAACGCGTAGAAAAGAGGTGGTTATTTTATACTAATTGGTCAACGTCACACAAGCAATGTAGCATCACTCTCATATACTATGTTAGCCTCGAACTAGCATGATTATGTAAAATATTATCATCATCATCAGCATCATCATCCTAACAACCCACTTTAGTACTCTGCGGAACTTAAGCCTCTCCCATGGGAGGGTGTTGCCATATTATTATTAGATAAACTTGCACATGAGTTGGATTTCGCAGTGTTAAACCATTTTAATTTTATTCTAAAACGCTGATCCCATTTTCTGATCCATGGAGTTGTAGGTTTCCAAGTCATCAGTCGCCTTTTACGGTGTGAAAGCGCTATCCTACTCTGCTGTACGTCACACATTTTTTAATAAATTAACGTACCTAACCATTATTCTCTTACGCTTCTTTACTCCATTCTTTTCCATCCAGCGTCCCCAGCCTATCTCAAAGAATGTTTCTCCTTCCGCTCCTCATCCACACAGTGCACGTTGCGCTCTTCTTCCAATCTCACTCTAGAAATTCTCTCATATTCTTTCTCTGTGCATGCAGTACGTCTGTGGAATTTACTCCCGGAGGGTATCAGGATGGCTCGTTCTCTGAATTCCTTTCGCGATCAAGTCAGAGGACATTTCCTTTCTACTATCTAACTTATTTCCTCTCCTTATTATCACTTCTAGTAATCTAGAAAAACTTCTTTTCTTTCTATTTATTCTTGTATATCTACTATATCTGTTCTCCTTCCCATATTTGCACCCACTTCCCACTATCCTCTTCTTCTCTCACTCTATTACTCAAGGTTGCCTAAAAGAAATTGCTATTTAGCAATAAGGCCGCCTTTTGTGTGCTTTCTCTGTTTATTGTTTTTCTTTGTAATATGTCCTGTCTTAGTGTGCAATAAAGTGTTTTTATTATTATTATTATTTTCGATTCAATGGTTATAGATTTTTCTTTTTCCAAAAATTATAAAAAATAAATGTAAATCCCAAATAGAAATAAGGTTTTCTTCCCATAATTGTTATTTCCCGATAAATAATGTCGGTCAAATTGAATAGGAAATGGAAGCTCCGGCCCTTCATGATTATTCAAAAGGGATACGTTAATGGCAGTGATTAAGGCTGAATTTCCCTAAACGGTGGTGTCTAGCCGTTATTTCGCTGTTTTCCACCAATTACTCCGAATAAGGTTAATTTATACATTAATCTAATGAAATATTATCATTTGAATTTGATTAGTTCTGATTTGATTGAACACTTTGTAAACGCCATAGTGACAGGAAAATAATTTTGTGTCATTTTATGATCTCGATCACTGTCCCATACAAAGGACAAAATCAACCTTATAAAATATTTTAGGAAAAAATAATTAATAATTTAGTCTTATCATACTAGTATTTAATAAGTTTATGAGATAGTAATAGGATATATTATAATAGGGATGTTGACTGTTTTTTTTATTTTATGTTACATAAATTACCTCTCAAAAAAAGAAACATTGGTAAAAGAATTAATTCGCTAGCATGAAAACTGCCCGAGATATCACAGTGTGAAATGCACACAAATGGACTCGATCAAAAACGCTCCATACTAAAGGCTTGCACGTTATGACGTCACGCCTTGCAAGTTTGTATGCAACGCATAGGAAATTTGTTCAGCAGCTATATTAAATATTGTGTTTATCAAAATTTTTTCTTCGACAAATTTGCTATACATTTTACGGACTAATTAAAGGTATCATTTATTTTAATAAATTTTGAACTTTTTAAATGGACTTGTCCACCCAACTTTGAAGGGTCATAAAACAAATAATATGCAATATATAAAACCAAGAGGTATACAAGCTACTCTAAAAGTTTAATATGTTTACGATTTTTATTAGTATTTCGTTATTTTATTCATTAGTCAACATCCCTATTGTATATAGAATAGAGTATAATAGGAAATACTTACAACATCAAAATTACGTCATTTCAAAGTTTTTTTCAGTTTTAAAATGGGACCACAGTAACGTTCTAGTTTCGTTAAATTCTTCTCGTTCCAGTGAAGCTTGGGTGTGACTGCGCCTTTATAAAATTTTCACAGTAAGTGCAATCTGATTTGCGACAGCCACTGACTTTCTGCACTTCTTCGTGTTCAACATTTAAATAAAACTCGTTTCATGAATAGTATTTTCACGGGTCTGACGGAATAATCTTTTATCTAATTTATTATCTATAATTCTATAATAAATCTATAATTAATTGTCATAGGTAAGTGATAATTATATCTTCAATAACATGCATTTAAAATTCAATGGGAAATGTTGGGAAAAAAACAAATTGGCTTAATATTTTTTAGGTAGAAATAAGCTCCCTCACCGGTCATAACCATAATGTATTAAAAAATAGTTTTGGCATTTTGTGTTGAAACTTTTTTTTATACTATGTTGTGGTTGTGGCAGGTAGTGGCTAAGAAATCATCTCCATTCTGCTGTTACTCCCGTTTTTTTTCAAAGACGAAGTTATTTTATTTTTTTGAATTTTTTCAAGCAACCAAAAGTTCTGAAACTTTTTCTATTAATAAGGGAGCTTATAATATTCCTACCTAAAAAAATATTCAGCCAATTTTTTTTTTCAGAATTTTTTTTTTTTAACCGAATTCAAAAATTTAAAAAGGTATGTTGCTATACGTTTACGTTTGCGACAAAAGTTTCTTTGTAAGTTTACATAATAAAAAATATTGTGTGATTATTTTTTTTATTAAAATAACCGTAATTCAACCGTCTCAAAGCGCCACAAGAGTGTCAAATCTTCTTAATTTCTAATAATAATATGAAAATAAAACTCTTCGTTTCTCAGCGTTTTCTTTCCACCTTCGAAACTTTTCACCGTAATATTTATAGTCCACGTTGTGTTGAATTTAGCGTGCTCTCTCTCCTCTTTGGCCTTATTAAATTTTCACGGCGAATGCAACCTCCCACGTGATTTTATAGTTCTTACACACGATGGACGTGGAATTCTTTTGAGAATGCAATATATATTTTCCTGGTCCACGATAAATAGAAAGAATGATGAAAAATCGGAAGATACAGAAAAAGTTCCACATGGTTTTTTCTTCCAATCATTCCAGAAATTAACCAATGCTTGATCATCATCATCATCATCATCATCATCATCATCATATCAGCCGCACGACACCCACTGCTGGGTATAAGCCTCCCCTAAGGATCTCCACGACGATCGGTCCTGCGCTGCCCGCATCCAGTGGCTTCCCGCGACCTTCACCAGATCGTCGGTCCACCTTGTCGGGGGCTTACCCACGGAGCGTCGTCCGGTGCAAGCGAGCAATTCCAGAACCGCCCCGCCCCAACGGCCATCGGTAAGACATCGGTCCGCCAATGCTTGATAAGATTATAAAATGATTAATCCAATTTTAAGATTTGTTTTCAGTTCATCGTTGTGTAGAATAATAACTACCTAATATTGTGATTTTTAGAGAAATTGCGAAACCTGTCGACCTATAAGTCGTAAAACAAACCTTTTTTAGGTCGGTTAGTGTTATTTGACAACAATCTTTTGTAAGAAAAACTCCAAAACATCTGAAAAAAATCATAGATATTATAGTATATGAAAAAATTGCTGTGCAGATTTTCATATTACAAGCAACTTTATAGAGCGTTTTCATGTTTTTAACTTTTCTAATCGCGGAAACACTTGAAAATCGGCGTGTTTAATATTAACCTGAACTCTTCCAATGGCGCTGAAAGTTTCAACTCTGTAATAGTCAGTCAGTATACCTATTTAGTCGTCCTTTTGTTGCTGCATGGAAGGGTCCATTTCAGTTAAATTGGCAAAATGAAATTTTAAAGAGCTTCAACTCCTTTGAAGTACCTAGGCGTGACGCCGTAGGTCAGAGTTCGAAAGCAAATTGGATAGAAACTTTTGACTTCATTTCCGCCGGAGTGATTGGCTTTTTATTTTGTATTAACTTTTCATGGGCCTTTGATTTTTTTTCGCCCTTCATTTGTTACGTTGATTCGGTACGACAGTCTTTTAAATTAAATAGACACTTGGCGAGTCGAATTTGGCGCTAAATATAAAATTCGTGACTTAAGATCGACTTCAATTTATTGGAAATTGAATTAAGGTTGAAATTACAGGCACTAGTGGGAAAATAATTTACATTTTATTTATACCTTAGATAAGAGGTATTTAGGTATGTGTTGTGTAAATAGGAAAATATATTAGACTTACCCCGTACTTAGCCTCTGAATACATGGGGCAAGGCATTTCTGAAGTATGTACCTACCTATACAATCTGTTTTTCACTTTTAACAGAAAATAAAATTGTTATCGATTTTCGACTCTACGTATACGGCTCGAAGGACCAACAAGAAAATGGCAAGATTAAGGTATGCTTGCTTATTCCCATAACTAATTCGTCTAACCTCAATAGACGTTAAATTGTTAATGTATAAAGTACAAAGCCGTTCCATAACTGTACACTAAGCGTGCACACTGACTATTCGTCTTGCAGCCTAAAGGAGCCAGCAATGGACCGTGACTGGAAGCGATGTATCACAAGCCTAATGGATAGTTCTACATGAACAACGAAGGATTCATGGTTCCACAGCTTGAAAGGATTTCCTCTTGAGAGGGTTAGAACATTCTCTTCAGAACTATTAGAGCTTTTCAGGTTTATGGGACCACTAGAAATTGTATCGAAACCGAGAAAACACGAGATGGTTCGAAAAGTATGTGTGTTCGTTACATCTCCACGCCTAAACGGCTGGACGGATTTGGATAAAAATTGGCACACAGCTAGTATAGAACCTGGATTAAAACATAGGAATTTTTATTTTTGTCAAAGATCCACGCGTACGTCGCGAGCGGTAGCTAGTAGTGATATAATGGCGATGACGTAGCTTAATACCGATGGCGTAGCTTCTTTGAAATTCACAAGTGCTTGTAACAGCCTGGACTGAATAAAATAATTTTTGATTTTGATTTGATTTTGATTTTGATTTTTGATAAATCTTAACACTAGGACCAGTTGCTGCGACAATCCGCATTAATGGCACTGGTTGCATAGTGTGGCTTGAGCCTTTACGTGTGTGACTGGTAATTATGATTACATAGTGTTCCGCCAGTAAAAGGTGGAGAACACTCACCATGTCGCTTGATCCAGTGCCATGAAGCGGCGCCAGTTACGCGAACAAAACGGAAAATAGATCCTTCTGTTAAGTGGCATGTCTTTCCAAAATTTCTCCCCACACAGACAATATGGCTTGATCTAGCCAATCATGCTAGATTTTAGCCTATTTGACCATATCACTGGATCGTGAGTGGTCTCCAGATCCAGATAGCTAATAATTTATTAGTGGGTTCCATTCCAGAGAGCTTACTCAAATGGCCAATCTACTAAAATTAACGCTAGAAGAATAGAATGACAGGAGCTAATTCGGTATTTGAGCTACTTCCCCGTAGTCTTCTAGTGAGCAGTAATGTGATTTATCATTCAAAACTATTGAAAATGGAAACCATCTCGTTAGTAGGTTCTCTGATTTTAATATACTTTGGCTTTGACCCTAAATATTATTGAAAGCAAGTATAAATTCCTTAGTGGCCAACATTTCGCGCGGTCCGTGTCGAAACGAGCACAATTTCTCAAACCTAATTTAACACGACACATGCTGAATTGGCTTCCTACCTTGACGCAGCCGTGAGATAATTTTTTTTTTTCTATTTTTCTTTTGTTTTTGCTTTATGTTTTTCTTTCATTATGTACAAACACAGCATGTAAATATCATCTCACGTCTGTACGTCTAATAAATATTTTCTTTTTTTTTCTTTTCTTTTCTTTTTTTCTTTTAAACCCGTCCGTTCGTCGAATCGTCTTACTTTCCCCCCGCATTATAGGAATATTCGGTCATTCTATACCAAAATACTGCAATACGTACGACTTATTCGAATGAATCGAAATCCGAATGTAAAAGTTGCGCGCAAACTTTAATCGTGTTTCGTTTCGTAGAATTGTGGATATTGTTTGATGTATCGAGTGAAATATTTCATCTCCCATTTCGTATGTATGAGTTTTCATTGTTGCTGCTGATAGTTGTAAAGTTGGGTAACTACCAGCAGATGGTGTTTTTTGTTTGACTTTCGTGTAATAACTCAGCTTTTCAGTGATTTTAACTCCGATATTTTCGCTTCAACTGACTATTGTAATCTGTTATATTAATATTGATGCATTTGTAATTGTTAATGTCAGTTAAACATGTGGATTTTATTTGCCTTTCAAAGATTTTCATGTAAATACATTACTGCCGCGGTCTGTAATGACTGCGTTGCTGGCAGTGATGATGATGGCCGAAAGCGGAGCTTAGCGCAAGTCCAGGCCATCACAGTAAACAATGCGAGTAATTTTAATAAAATCAGGACCACCTTTCCAGGGTCTATATTACTTTTTGCACAAATGCACATAAGTAACTATGTTCAAAACAAAACTCGACTATAATGGATTTTCAAAGGTAATTGCTGGTGGCTGAAACTCACCATCAATGAAATTCCGTACAACTTAGGCATTATTGAGTACCTTTCATTAAGAAAAAAGTACTGATCCCGACGGATAGAAAAATAACTGTCCACGAAGATGAAGTTGACGGTCGCTATCGAATAATGAGGATATCATAGAAAAGTGAATTTAAAAACCCCAGGAGATATTATAACAATAACACTTGTAACTATCCACCTCATCACGCCAGTTGTTAAGGTTCAATTATATGAATTTACCGCACCCTGGGGCGCGGCGGTCCGGCTTCGTCGGGGCATCGTAAATTATGCATTACCCCCTTTTTGCCGGCGTGAGCCAAGGTAAACGGGAGTATCTAAGTGCTAATATCTCGTTTGTGGAAACCTTTGTGGAAGTTAGCTCCTTGTGACTTTGTGGCCGGTGTGATGTTCCTTAAGAATACTTTGGACGTCGAATATACAGGGTTATTGTAAACACCAACAACCTCGCAGGAGTAGATTACTAACATCATACACACATTTGTTCTACGACTTTTCCGAAAACAGATAAAAAATCCAACTTTTTATACAAACTCTCGATCAGCTGTTCGTGTCATAATATATGGAGGGTCGATTCTTTTGTCTGTTTTCAGAATGTCGTAGAATAAATGTTATTGAGCACACACACACACACGCACGCATGCACCCATACACACATACACACGAATACACACACACACACACGCACACTCACACATCCACACACAAAAATATAAACATTGATTATAACATTAATGTTAACTAGTTAGAAATTTTGTAATTTAGATTTCGTACTAAATTCGGATATAGGACTGCTATAATTTATTTAAAGTAGTACATCCGGGCTTTACATCTGGGGCTCTGGTGATCCTGGAACACAGGCTTTTGCTTATCCTAGGCATCAGACTCCACAAGTACTATGTTACATACAAATGTACCTACTAATCATAAGTACCTATCTTAAGTCCTACTTGTGGAAAACGCAAATAAAATGATTTTTATTTATTTTATTATTTATTATTATTTATAATGTTGCGAGGTTGTTGGTGTTTTACAAATAACTCGTATATTGACAGAATAAAATGCTGGTGACCCATCTATCTTAATATCTGTAAAAGTACCTATCATCTTGCAAATAAATTGGTTGATAATTTTTTTTTAAAAATAGGTTCGTATGTGAAAAGAGTTTCTATCAATATTTCATGGTAACTACATTTCTTTTTGCGACATTAGCACAAAATAAAATTTACAGAAGAGACACTCTAAGCGTCAGCTCGTCAGTATCAGCAGCTCAGAACTTTCAGAAAAGTACATTTTACATTCCTCCATCACATACAAATTACACAAAACATTTTTAAGGCGCTCACTTGATTTTTATAATAATAAATTGACCAATATCGATATTTTTTTCATAAGTTTACCAAAATATAAAAGACTAGTTCACGAGGCGTTATCACTTTAAACTTTATATATGTTGTTGTTGTTACATAAGGCTAAAACTGTAATTTAAATTTTATTTATTATCAAACATCAAGTTGCTATGTCCAAATTAATTTCCTTATTGTAAGTCATTGTAAGTTACTAAACATTTCTTTGTTTCTTACGTAAGTACTCATTTATATTAAATTTTGTTTAAGTATAACATAATGGCACTGTAGGTCTATTTGTGTTTAATATTTGTTACTTTAATTGTTAAAGACAAGACAAGAAAGTTGTTTGTTACCTAAATAAATAAATAAAAATAAAATAAAATAAAAGGTTCAAAATTTATGGAGCCTAAAGCTGCGTTCAAACGATAATGCACGACCCGACATCAACCCAAACTCAACTCAAACTCACCTCAACTTTTTTTTTGTAGGAGGAACCGCGGTTTTATCGCCTTCTGACCCACCCCATCAAGTTCGTTCTCCGATCCGACAGGAGGGAGCCGGCGAGTTCTGAGCTCTCCATTGCGTGTCTCTCTGACGAGCAGAGTCGCCCAGCCCACCTTATGAAATACATCGCTAACAATTTTGAGTCTTATGACACATTAATAAGCTACCGTGTAATGTTCAGGTGAGTTTGAGATGAGTTCGGGTTGAGTTTGAACTGAGTTTGGGTTGTGCGCGGGGCGTGTGCAGTTACATCGACAAAATAAAACGGAGCTTATTAATGTGTCATAACATAAAACTCAAAATTGTAAGCAATGTATGTCAAGGAGTGGGCTGCGGTTGAGTTCAGTTTGAGTTGAGTTCGGTTTCAGGTCGGGTCGTGTATCGTCTGAACGCAGCCTTCATAATTTCTTAAACAATAAACTTATTACCTATATTTTTTATTGTTACAATTTAAATAAACCGAAAGCTTTTTCGCATTTATTAGCAAACAATCGATATTAAGAACTACTACACGTATTTTATTCATTGCTTTGTGCCTGAACCAAACTTCAAACATAATAGCAGTACATTTTTATCAAGTGCGGTGCTGAAATTACACCCAAGCGATTTGATTCCGTTCTCTGCAACAAATTGCAGGAGATATATTTTATGCTTCACGATAAATATCGTCGTTACCGGTTCATGATATTATTGGAAATATCACCACACATTTTTATGGATATCGTTGTTGTCGTTTTAACTGGGTTTTTTACTTGTTTTTAAGCTTAATGCTAGGTAATTATTCGTACTGACTTCATTGACTTTATTGACTTCATGACATTAGGGTACTTATATCACCCGTTCATTCATATCATAATTAACTACGGTGAAAACGACAAAGAATACAGTAATAGGAATTTTGACATTGCGGGAGTTTAATTAAAATAGACAGTTAATTGTATTAACTAAACTTACGTAGATGTTAATCGCGGTATTTGAGAATTGAATACTGTATTTGATTGAATCAGGCGTCACTTGGCGGAAGTCCCAAACCATTTTTCAAATAATCAAAATAATTGAATACTGTGTTTCTCAAGCAAAAAAACAGTAATTAAATCTTCATTGAAGCAAAAATAATATTAGAATGGTATTAACAAAAATCAATCCGCTAAAAAAAGTAAACTAAAAAGTAAAAAAGCAAAAAAATTACAAACAAGGAAGATAATTAATAACTTTTAATAATTTAGGCGCTTTACTTACGTCATTCCGAGCTTCGTACTATTTGCTTGTTTTTAATGTGACGACTTAAAACTTCGTCTTAATCAATTAAAAAAACGGTCTACTAACTTTAAATTGGTAACGAAACACGGTACATCGTATGTGCTTAACGAAAAATAAAGTTATAGACCGTGTAAGTGATGACGTAAAATTAGGTAAAGACAAACGAGAGCGTTGGCACTTTTGCTTTGTTATCAAATTATTGAGTTATTCTGGTGTTAGGAAAAAGTAGTATGCCCCCCTGGGTGTGATTTCATGTCTCAAGAAGAGAAACTTGCTTGCTTCAGATGTTTGTTTTTACCCAAAACCTACCTCTAAAAAGCAAGAAATAATATTCGTAATAATAAAAATTCGTCTATTGCAGTCGGGTGGGGCTGGAGTATCCTTTTTTTATTCTAAAAGCCCCACCCGACTTCAATAGACGTATTTTTATTATTACTAATATTATTTCTTGCTTTGTTTTTTGAAGTCGGTTTTTTGTTTGTTTTAAACATTTTTTTATTTTTAGTGTAGGTACCTTGTAGGTAAGGTATATGTAGAAAAATCGGCTCAGCCAAACGTAAGATAATCGTGGAGAAACATACTTAAATACGGGTCAAACTGAGAACCACCTTTTTAAGTCGGTTAAAAAACTACACTTAAGATATCCCTCTTCCAACAAAACAATAATTATCTTATTCAGTTCAAAGAAGTAATACGACCATTATCATCGAGGTAATTCACACAAATCATACTATTTTCGTGCTTTTTTCAAGATTACTTGAAAAGTACTGAATTGATTTCCAAATTTAAAAAAATGGGACCAACTTGGGAGTTTAGCTAATGTAATAACGTTTGAATCATTTCAATCGGTCCAGCCGTCTTCGAGTAATCGGTGGACATACCTACACAAAAAAAATATATATATATGCAGACGAACATAGAACCTCCTCTTTTTTTGGAAGTCGGTTAAAATGTGAAACTCAGCATTATATCCGCCATTATGTGACGTCACACTTGCACTGTCTTTTGCTCAATAGAATTAGCCGCAATATCGGACCCAAACGTATAGTACGGCAATCGTTGGGGCAACAACGCGGAAGGCAATTGGGGCTCCATAAAACATGAAGTTGGCTCCGACGCGATAAGCTCCCGCCAACGCCCTATATCGCTCTAGGGTTGGGTAGAGGTGAAATCAAAACAATATAAGAAAGTAAGAAGGAAGTAGTTATAGGAACACCAAAAATTATAACTAACTTTGTTTCCGAAAGATTATAAAAATCGGTGGTTAGTGAAAATGTACATGTCTATGTCAATCCCATTCATCTATTAATGATAAATAAGTAAGCCGATTGCGCTTATGAATTGCGCTAAAAATACACATTATTAGTAACAAAATTTTATTTCCTTGCATTTCTTGAGAAAAGCACGATACAAAGACTTGTGCGGGAAGCAATTTACATCGTCTACGGTTCGGGCTTCCTCGACAATGCTAATTTCCCGTGCTCGTCTATAATCTACTATATTTTGTCCTGTTCCTAGATTTTTAGAGAAAGGTGTTCAGTACCTACCCTTAGCACAAACATCTATCGAGAATAAAAACGCGCGGGAAAGTACGTGTACTCAATAGAGTAGGTAAGATATCTATGGATAATTTAATTTCGCTTTTCGGCGGTAGATGGCGCTGTTAAAATTTCTTATACAAAATTACTCTATAGAATGTTTTTATGCGCGTTATTTTTTTCGAAGCTAAAGGTACTATTTCATGGACTAAATAAATACATCCTGGATTAACCACATGATTGCAATAAAAATATTTGATTTGATTATTAAAAATAACCCTGTGTATAACCTCTACACATATAATAATAAAATAGTTGCAATCCCTATTTTCAGGCATCCCTTGCTTGCACTGCACAGCGTAAGGGCTGTCGATACATCGGCTCTGTTTTAGTGGAGAGCGCGGCCCTCGGTGGCTTGTCAGGTATAAATCAAGTGGTCGGACAAGGCGGCGACCTCCGTAATCGAAGCGGCCCGTTATTGCGATGGTCGAGTATTAATGAATATCTATACATCACTTGGTAGACGGTACACAGAAAAATATTGTGCCCTTGAAGTTTCGTGACGTCACTTGAAGGTCGTTAAAGGTAAAAATTTAGGGTTCTTTTTGGAGTTTTGAAAATAAAATTTCAGTTTTATTATTGGCTAGTCTTTGCTCTTTATTGAATACCTATTTATTGAATGTCTTTCTTTCTATTACGAGTCGAGTATCTTGAAACTAGAAAAAAATAAGTTTTATATTAGGGAGGAAAGTAGGTACTTAAGTCTTCTTTTACGAACACAGACTTCTTTGATGTTAGCCAAAGTTAATAAAAAGCAAATATAAAAAACGTTAGTTATGTTAATGGATTTTTTATTACTTTTCTACAAAAAAAGGGCTAAGATAATATGCCAAAAATGAGTAGGTATAAAAATATGAGAAAGCGAAATTCAAACCCTTTTCTCATCTCATTGGTTCTAAACTAAATATCCCAAATCAATGATTTAATGGCATAAATCGGCATAGATTTTGTATTGGCGACTTTGCATCAGTCCCGCTATACGGGTTAGGTTCATTTGATTTATTTGCCTAACTAAATCGCCAATGAACTGTGAGATGTCAAAGAATTGACAGAATGTAGAGGTTTGTAGCCTATTCAATAAAAATAACGGGCACAAACAGGCGCGGTGGAAGTGAAACTAGCGCCGCCACTACATTTAGTTTTATTACTCGTAAACCAAGTCAATATTTAAAAAAAGCTCATGTAATAATCTCTTAAATTGTCTCTAATATTTTTTGAATAACTATTCAACAGTTGTCATTCATTCTGTAAGTTTTAAAACCCACAATTGCCAAAAGTGACCACTTTACGCTAAAATGGATTTTAAAACTTAAAGAAAGAATGAAAACTGTTGAATAGTTATTCAATAGTAGATTGTTATACGAGACGCTAAAATTACCCATTGCATACGAGGTTGTTTTATTCCCGAGCTTTAGCGAGGGAATAAATAGAAACCGAGTTACAATGGGTTTTAGCGTCGTGTGTTACACTATACTTTTCACTATGATTGCGAGAAAATAAAATACAAAATTAAATAGTTTATACCTACTTCCGTAAACGAATCCACTCGTTTTTCTATCCTCCACTTCATAAACTTTTTGTACAATATTTAAATAAATGATTTGTGCTTGACGGCAAAAGATTAAAATTATTTCTTTCCTATTACAGTCACACAATTCAATCAGTTTGTAATTATAGAAAAATTCTTAAGATTTCGCGCCATGGTACCTTTTTTTAATTTCCGCTGTAGCAGCTAAGCAACACAAACACGCATTCTACGATTCATTCACTCTGTACACAGAGTATAAATAAGTCTATGATTTCACCGAAGAGATGCTTTTAGTTCCATTTTCAAAAATAAGAATGAGAAACTGGGGGCCTATTACGAAACTTGGTCACGATAGTCGTCCGCAGTTCGTCGGTTGTAGTTATTATAAAAAAAAATATAGCATCGTAGTCCATAGTCTATTAAACGAATAATGACGGATCCACTAGAGAGAAACTGTCAAATTTACGCAATCACTTTGCAATATCGCATACTCAAGTGCTTTGTAATAGGAATCAATCAGAACGAAGCACGGACGCAGCTGCGTGTATCGCATTAAACTTTTCGTAATAGACCCCTAGTATTAAGTCAAGCGAGTTTTTATTCGTGATTATGAATAAAGACTTCTTCGTTTTAGTAGGCTCATTGGTAATAGACAAACATTAGAAAAGAAAAAACTTTATCCCCTAGGGCTTATTATGCTATTTTATCTCGACTCTTGTACGTTACAATGACGCACTTTTTGAGTAAGAGGAGTGAAAAAAATATTAGAGACAATTTAAGAGATTATTACATGAGCTTTTTTAAATATTGACTTGGTTTACGAGTAATAAAACTAAATGTAGTGGCGGCGCTAGTTTCACTACCTACAGCGCCTTAATTGTTGTACATAACAAAGGGGAAGGGGTACACCCCTATCACGAACAGCTATCGAGTAAAAAGACGCGCGTAAAAACATTTGATAGTGTTCGATGGGAAATTTCATTTCGCTATTTGGCGGTAGATGGCGCTGTACAAATTTCCCATACAAAATGACTCTATCATTTGTTTTCACGTGCGTTGTTTTTTCGATAGGTTCGTGCCAAGTGTAGGTAGGTATAGTAATCTCAATAGCGTCATGTAACTAGGCGTCCATCATACCAGGATATTTATACACGGTAATTTTTTTTGTAGGTATATCTGAAAATAAAATGAGTGTATCTCTTCCCTATTCTAATAGAGTATGTACAGTTAAAAGTTTCAATATTTAATAATTGGTCAAGATTTGAGGTTTGTTTATGTCCCAAATTTTTACCGATTTCTCGATTTAGACTCATTCATAGAATTACACGCGCGTAATCAAAAGAGATTATCTAGTTTACCTACCTACGTAAATAATGAAAAGAAAGAACGCCCGCGTCTTGCTATTTTTGTGAGTTTGCCGATTAATCAAGATTTTTTTCCGATATTTTCAAACTAGGTATTAATTTTTAACTTTTAACTGCACGTTCATATTCAGAAACGTGGTAAAATAACGCGCGTAAAATCATTCGATAGTGCAATTTTGTATTGGAAACTTGTACAACGCCATCTACCGCCGAATAGCGAAATTAAAATTTCCATAGATAATTCTCTATCGAGTACTTTTACGCGCGTTTTTTTTTCTCGATAGCTGTTCGTGCTAAGGGTACCTACTGATGCCCATTTCATTTTTAGATATACTTAAAAATTAACGCTATTCTGTACCCTTAGCACGAACAGCTATCGAAAAAAATAACGCACGTAAAATCATTCGATAGTGCAATTTAGTATGGAAAATTTGTACAACGCCATCTACCGCCGAATAGCGAAACTAAAATTTCCATAGATAATTCTCTATCGAGTAATTTTACGCACGTTTTTTTTCTCGATAGCTGTTCGTGCTAAGGGTACTGTAGTTATTTTTTACATTTGCTTATCACCCTTCTGCCGCGTCATATATTCTTTGTTTATATCATAAATCAGCTGTGCGCCCAACTTTGTCAACCCGCCGCTGTGGAAATCGTCCACAGATAATGATGACGTTTGTTTCGCTGTATTAGATTCACGCTACCTGTCATTGCCAGTCGTTTGCTAATTAATGGATAAACTAACCGGAGCAGAAAATTTGTCGGTGTGCGGTTAAAGGGTAAACACCTTAAACGCCGCCATACAAACATATTTTTTACAATTCATGAATGAAACTCTAAAAATAAATTAAAAAAAATAAAAACGTTTGTAGAACATTTCAGATTTCATACACAATATCAGAAATAAACGAAAATTTCCTTTGGGGAAAAAAGAAAATTAAAAGTTAATTTTAAAATTGAGGTCACCGGTGACCTACGCGGCGTCTAAGGTGTTAAGAATGGTTTTTAGGTATTATATAAGAACATATTGTAGTCCGGGACTTTCTTATAATTTCATTCAATACCTACTGCAAAGTGAAAAGGAATCAATACATTTAAATACGACGAATACTGAAAAGCAGCTCAAATATAATTTCAATAATGTTCAGGGTTTTCAAAGGTGAACTATGTACCTACCTACCTACAGATATTACCGCGCTTATTTGGTTGCGAGGAAAGAGGTCAAAATATTAATAATACCTCATAATAAGGTGAGGAAACGGGACAGGTGCTCCTAGTAGGTATTGCCAAGCATTACAAACTGTTACAAGAGTAAACGCGTTCAGTATCCTTAGCACGAATAGTTAGCAAGATAAAAAAACGCGCGTCAAAGTACTCTATAGACATTCCGCTTTACGGCGGTAGATGGCGCTGTACAAATTTCCCATTCAAAATTTCTCTATCGAATGTATTTCCAAACGTCTATCGAGAAAAAAAACGCGCGTTAAATAATTGGATAGAGCAGTTTCGAATGAAAATTTTTTACAGCGCCATCTACCAACGAAAAGCGAAATTAATTTTCCGTAATATAATATAGTACCTACTCTATCGAATATTTTCACGCGCGTTTTTTTTCTCGAAGACGTCCACTGCAAAAAATATAAAATTCTAAATACGTAATGTAGTTTGAAATCCATAAAACTACAGTATAAGCTGCAAAACCCTTCTAGAAATTTCAGGTTGGTAATCTATAATGATAGAAAACTTTCCACTTGCTCAGCGAAATGAAAACTATTTTCAAAGCAATTTGTCTCTCCTGACGGTTTACAGACATAATAAATATTCGTTAGTAGGAACTTCCCGTTTTAATCCGTTTCATGAAAATATAAAAATTATCTCTTTTTTGTAAGAAGTAAAAATAATTTCAGTTTGTTTATAACTAAGTTCGTAATTTCGGGTCTATCTGTTGATAAGCAATCGAGGCATAATAAAGTATTGATTGAGACGCATAGTACTAGTACTAATAAATCTAAGAACTCTATCTGCCTTACTTACCTACTAATAAATTGTGTAAAAATAAATTGCTAAGCAATATTACTTCTTAAGTTTGACGTCTCAACTCAACGCGTCATTTTGGTTATTCTAAGTATAAACTTCATCATCTCATATCAGCCGCACGACACCTACTACTGGGTATAGGCCTCCCCCATGGATCTCCACGCGATCGGTCCTGCGCTGCCTGAATCCAGCGGCTTCCCGCGACCTTCACCAGATCGTCGATCCACCTTGTCGGGGCCTACCCACGAAGCGTCGTTCGGAGCAAAAGTATAAACTTATTCTTCGCTTATACGTACTTAAACAACTGTACCCTTAGCACGAACAGCTATCGAAAAAAATAACGCGCGTTTAAAATCATTCGATAGAGTAATTTTGAATAGAAAATTTGTACAGCGCCATCTATCGCACTAAAGCGAAATAAAATTTTCCATAGATATAATATCTCTATTGAGTAATTTTACGCGCGTTATTTTTCTCGATAGCTGTTCGTGCTAAATAAATATAAATAAATATTTTACAACATCACATACATTGCTCCGATTCCAAAGTAAGTAGCTAAAGCACTTGTGTTATGGAAATCAAAGACAACGGTGGTATCAGGTGGCTAAGGGTACTGTTTACAGAATAAGTTATCTCTTTATTTTGTTAAATTTTGTATTATTAAATAACCATGTTTCATGCAATAAATATATTTATCTTTATCTTTTATTGTCTGTAAGTAAAAAAAAATATTATGTTGATGTTTGAAATACGATTGTTTGATTGAAAGTTATTTTATGAATTTCACTGTCAACGAGATCTTTGTTTTCATATATTTCCACTCAACTAAAAATACTTACAAGTAATAGCACATTATTATCGCAATAAGCCCGTGTACATTCGAAGTCAGAGTGAATCTTAAGAAAATTTCATTTCTTTTCATTTTTTTCTGAATAGTGCTTGAAAGTCTAGACTCCAAAGTAATTGAGTAAACCATTACATAAAAGCTGGACCACAGAGGGTAAGTAGCGCAGATCATAGATTTTTTGTATGATCTAGGTAAGTACCTACTTAACATTGTTTTGATAATAAAACGAATAAGTACTTTATAAAAGTATACCTACACTAGCGGCCGCCTGCGCCTTTGTCTGCGTGGAAAGTTATTTGTCTATCCCTCAAAAACCGTACATTGTTTCTGGATGAAAGGTATCCTATATCCTTTTCTGTACCAATTGACAACGTGTATGCAAAATATAATGATGACCGGTTAAGTAGTTACGATGTGAAGGCGTAACAAACAAACAAACTTACTTTCGGATTTAGAATATTAGTATAATATTAGTAAAACTATAATTAAGTATATTATATTAAAAGTAAAGAAATGATAAAGATTTTGTCGAAATTAAAAAAAACCTATCCCAATCAGTGAAAAAATTGTATTACTCGTAGTCAATACTGAAAGTTACTGCTTCTAAAATTTCCACAAAAAAAAGAAACACGAGAAATGTAACTCACTGGTAAAAGCTAAGAAATTATTTTACCTGTTTTGTGGTATTATATCTAAGTCATCATCATATCAGCCGCACGACATCCACTGCTGGGTAACTATAGGCCTCCCTCAAGGATCTCCACGACAATCAGTCCTGCTTGGCCCGCATCCAGCGGCGCACCGCGACCTTCACCAGATCGTCGGTCCACCTTCTAAGTGAACCCACATAATTACCAAACATCTTGTATAAAATCGATGTAAGGTCTAAATGACATAATAAAATTAGTCTATAATAGAATCTACAGGGTGTTTCAGTAAGGTGGTGGACATAAAATCATAACCGCCTGAGGGTAGTGCGTCGGCGGGCTCCAATTACAGCGATTTACGACCGTGGCGAAGCGTTCATCGGTGAACGGCATGGAGCTCAGCTTTCTAGAAGAGCCAATACGTTCGTGAAAATACATACATACGTACGTACGACCACATATAGGCCAGTTTTTCGGGGGGGGATCAAAGCCAGTTTTCGGAAGGGGTCGATCGGTATGTTAAAAAATATAATTGTTGCCTACAGAGCTAATTTTTCTGGAAGAGCTCGGTGGCGCAGTAGTGGTATAGCGCCTGGCCCAGCGATTGCGGAGGTTAAGCAACTTCGCAATGGTCTGTCATGGGTTGGGTGATCAACAATTTATTATTTCCAGCTCCTCCGTGCTTCGGAAGGCACGATGTGAAGTTGGTACCGGCTGCATTTGCAGTCGTTTACATCCACCAATATTGGGCCCGCGTGGTGGGCTATGGCCCATTCTCCTTATCCATTTATAAGGAAGGCCTGTGCCCCAGCAGTGGGGACATTAAAATGGCTGATGGTCAAGATATTTTACAAGAAACAACGCAAACCAGCCATGATCAGTATCATGTCAGTCACACGACACCAGTCGGCTGCTGCGTTGGCCGGGGCGCAGTCACCACTCTAGAACCATTCCACCCAAACGATCATCGGTTCTTGTCGCTATGTGTCCCGCCCACTGCCACTTCAGGTGTGCCATAGTAGAATTTGATTCTACTATGGCTGTGCATAGCAATCCTTCGAGCGATGTCGGTTACCTTATTCTCCTACGGAACTCCTCACTTCCTCATACAGACTTTTACACAGAAGCCTCCAGTTTTTTTATCCACTACGGGATAGTCTCTTCACCTCACCTGATGTTAGGTGACGATAAGGCCGAAAGAGTAAGCTCACTACACCCGGAATCCTCATCACTAAGGAACTGTCGGAACACAACAATTCTTAAAACTTTTAGCCGCCCCTGTGGTCTAGTGGTTCGCTCACCCGTGTAAGACGCAGGGGCCTCGGGTTTGATTCCCAGAAGGAGGATACATTTGTACTCAGTTTGGTTGGTGTTAGGCCTTATTTCAAGTCCGCCTGGCTAGCTACCACCATCTTATCAAAGTTTGAAGGCATAACAACAATTTAAAATTGTTGTGTTCCGGCAGTTAGAGGTAAGATAGGCAGTTCCTCAGTAATGAGGATTCCGAGTGTTCCACCTTCGGCCTTATCGTCGCTTAACATCACGTGAGGTGAAGACCAAGCACTATCCCGTTGAGTATAAAAAAACTGTGGGTGAACCACTAGACCACAGCGGTGGGTTAAAAGATTATAGACAATACTCCTTCTAGCGTCTAAACCTCCATGTGCATACCACCAGCAGGTACAAATTAGGAGCAACGAAGTATACGGCTTTATTTATTTACCTTAATTTAGATCCTGAGGACACCATAACGAACCCCTGGACTTAAATGGTTTGACTCGAGTGTTTAATGCGCGTTATTACGTCGTGAAATGGCCCCTTTGTGCTTTTTACTGACCGGCTGATATAAATATCTTTAATGAGAAGGAAATTTTGGTGTTACGCCGTTTTTAAGTCAAGGAATGCTTTAGTTAGAATAAATGCTAAATACAAAAACAATTATATCAATAAAAGATTATTCTTAAAACACACTTATAAAATGATCAACTCTATTTTTAAAGTTTTACGTATCAATATCACAAGACTATAATAATAGTAAGTAAAAGCCAAGACAATTGAGACTTGAACATTCACATTTTACTTTACGAGAAACAAAACAAGAGCGGAATAGAAATTTTCCCTCGCAATCTCCCTCGTAGTAGACAATATTCCGACGATAAAAAGTGGTTTAAAAGAAAAACTGTTAAAGGAATCAGCGAAATCCAAACGATAAACAGAAAGGAAACGTCTTAAGAGATATTTATCGGTAAAATATTCCCCCACAAAGCAGTGCTCGGGGTGGGACTCATAAAATGAAAAGAAAAAAAGATGCTTTTACACTTTGCGTTTCGGAGATGAAGGAAACAATGCTTTCGTGTCATTTAAAACACAATTACTTTTACTGCGCACAACTAATTGATAAGAACCAGGCAGAGTAGAAAAGTGTGTATAAAAATATTATCCAAAAAATATATTTATCGTAAACTTTTCGCGTTTGGTTAACACGTTACTATTTAAATTATCCTACTTTTTGTATGTTTCAACAGTTTTTTTTATTGACATTAATAAGGTGTACGCTTTTTAACAAAAATATTATCTAAAAACTAGTGGCTCTGTAAGCTTTAGTGTAGACCTCGCGTTTGTGAAATTTTTGAACAATTTTCGAAATGGCTGAAATACTTAATTATGTTTTTTTAGAAATATTCGAACAACTGATTCGACAAAAATTCTGTATAATTACAATTATCGAAACTGCTCACAAAATTTCACGAGAATCGCTTCAGCAATGCAACTTGTAGAGGAGAACAGATGGACATAGTCATTCGAAAGCATTTTTGCCCAAGCTGAAACGGAGACGCCTCGCTCGCGCTCGCTTGGTCAAGTACCTATACCTATGTGATTTACATGAGTCATGTCAGCTCTGCCTTCAGCATCCCAAAATAGCTCAATTTTGATAGCGTTTAATTGTTGGTTACGCAATCGAATCCTAATTGAATCGCATATTGCAGAAAGGGCCTTAGTCCATTCAAGTTTACTTTAGGGAATTAAGTATTTTTTTTTTAAATTTTATCATAAACAAACTTTGGTGGACTTGTATTAACACATAATATATTATTTACTTTTGTGCTTAATGTTATTATGTGTTAATACAAGTCCACCAAAGTTTGTTTATGATAAAATAAAAATAAAAATACTTAATTCCCTAAAGTAAACTAGAATGGACTAAGGCCCTTTCTGCAATATGCGATTCAATTACGTAACCGACAAATCAGGTCGGATCGTAATCGTATCGTCAATAATAAAGGCCAAATAAGAATGCGCTTTTGTTTCGCAGTCGACAATCCGTGTACCGGAATTCAACATAATGAGATAGCTGTGAACTTACGTTAGTAAGGGTTTATAGTGTATTTGTAGGGGTAGCTTGCTGATATGGCATCGCGTATTGGCTTTCGTATTCAATTTGAATAAAGGTAGCACCAAACAGTCTGTGATATTGTGATCTGGCTCTGTCACTCCGCGCGCGAGTATGAAGCGCTCGGCGTCCACTGAGAGGTCAAATTTCATAGGTACGTCAGAAAAGATAAGACCTACACGATAGAAAGAGAGGCTACTAAGCGAATATTTTGAAGCGAGGGTAGCACTGTGCGACCTGCATTGCACTTTATTGTGTCGGAGCAAGAGTCGCAATTTATTTAAACGATTTTGCAGAGTGCAACTTCTGTACGCTAGTTAAACGGTAAACCTCTTTTCGAATCTCAAATGTCATCCTCAATGTTCTTTCTTTAATAGGGTCTCATCCACTAGCGTTCATTCCTGACGGAATGTACAATCCATAAAGGCGGAAACATGTTGTGTTGACACGACAATACTAAATGTATAAAACCGATACGCTTCTGTTGCGATACAACACAACACGACAGAAAAGTATGTTTCCGCCTTTATGGATTGTACATTCCGACAGGATTGAACGCTAGTGGATGACGCCCTATTATCTAACCTATGGACGTAGTACACTTGTACTAGGTATTCGTTATTCTTTGGCAGTACTAATATATATGTAATATGCTGTGCTGCCTATGGTCCAAGAAAACTGGCATTCCCGGAATAACACAGGCTTACGTCACTATCTAGTTGCGCGACTTTATAGTAACAAGCTAAAAACTAAAATCTAGACGAGCAAGATTTTATACTTAGTTACCTTTATTTAATAAATCAAGTCACTAATTCAATTAAAAGCTTAACACTGAAGACAACGGGTGCCAACTTTAATTATACTTACTCAAGTTAAAGTAAAGCCAACTTATATCATTTTCAATCACCGTCTAATCTAAGACTACTTACTTATGTTTATTTTATTCATATTATTTCAAGTTAGTTTTGTACTAACTTGAAATAATATGTTGAGACACTAATTTGATTTTTACGTTAACTTGACTAAATGCTTGCTATTACAAGGATTATTTATTATGACTTAGGTATTAGGTATAGTATGACTTAGGTAGCCTTGTTGGAAGCCGCGTTGCTCTAAGGGTACGTACATATTATGTACGTACCAAGACGGACACGCGCGCGGGGCGACATAGATTAGAGCTTACTCATTCACTGCGCAAGCGTCTGTCCATAAAACCAGCAATCTATATTCCCGGGCCGTGTACCCGCGGCGGGGTCCCACTTGACGCAGCGGAGAGCCTTAGAGCAACGCGGCTTCCGTCCGGAAAGCCCGCATTGCTCTAAGTACGTACCTATCTGTACCCTTAGCACGAACATTTATCGAGAAAAAAACGCGCGTAAAAGTACTGGATAGGTTAATTATGGTCTATGGAAAATTTCGATTCGCTATTCGGCGGTAGATGGCGCTGTACAAATTTCCCATACAAAATTTCTCTATCGAATTTTGTTACGCGCGTTATTTTTTTTCGTGCTAAGGGGACTGATTTGGTTTTATCGATATGATAGGTACCTACTCCAAAAACCGAATTATAATAACCACCCGACTCGATTGTCAGCTCGTACCCTTAGCACGAACATCTATCGAAAAAAAAACGCGCGTAAAACTACTCAATAGAGTGTCTATGGGAAAACTCATTTCGCTTTTCGGTGCTAGGATTCTGTAGAAATTTTCCGTACAAAATTGCTCTATCGAATTTTGCACACAGGTAAGGGTACAGAATTAAGGAAACCCTACTACGAATATCGTCCTATCATCGTATTTTTTTGCGGTGGGGGTTTTTAACACATTTTTTTTACCTCATAAAACCTAAACATTCTTATTATATTTTCATCTACCTATCTTACTACTTTAATGAAACTACAATAATAACGGTGAACCACTTTTACTTTCTCCACAGGAATACACCATGACTCTTATTAACTAGGTTATAGCAACAGTACGTTAGCAGTTTTCCCTAACTACTTCTTTTCTCGACGGTTGAACAGTGACTGACCCTGCAACTGACTTTCGTTGACCGTCCCGCCGATTATCCCCACCACTTTACCTCCCCATTCCACTACAAAATGGCGGGAAAATGTGGCGGGAAACGGTGGAGCCAAGCTGCGGTGTTGCCAGACTATTTTCCTTTCAATTTCATTTGAAATCATAACAATAAAATGAATTTATTACTACCCAACGACAAAACGTCACATTCGTCCATCCTGAAGTCGTGCGTGTCCTCATGCACGGTCAAAATATCGTCACATTCGGCAGGTTGTGTGTTTTATTTTATTTATTTGGGATAACAAACAGTTAGTTAAATTATATTGCATTAATTTGATATTTATAAAACGTTCAGAAATCTTATGTTATACAAAGAATTTAATGGTTTAATTTATTGTTTTATTTCAATTTTGTGAATTGATAAATGCTAAAAAGAGAATCTACTGAATCTACCACCATTTCACAAAATTGTGAGGCCCCTTCAAGAAAGAAATGGCGAAAGAAAACTTGAGAGGGTTGTTGACCTCTGTCTTTTATATATATTATTATTTATTTATTTACAAAAGAAACTAGTTTTATCATTAGATCCTGCAGTGTGTGTTTGGGGCTATAACTGGTGACTTATGGGGTCCCAAGCTGGGATTATTCATATGGCATACACAACAGATGACAGTCAACAATAGCACACAATAACAGCTAGACATATTGTTTTGAACTAAACTGACATCCAAACACGTGCACACACAGAAATACATGCGATGCGCAAATATTTAAATTATTATAAATTGGTATCTACTGTTAAAGTTGCGTGATTACTTTACATAATTAATACTAATGGGAAAATATTAAATTAATTATCTATTGAAATTATTACAGTGATCAGAGTTAATTTGACATAAATTATTGAATTATTATTGAATTATAAATATCAAAAATATAATAGTAAATGAAATCAACATAAAACTTTTTTGACATGGGACTTAAAAATAGTGTGCTTTGTAGTGTAGATATAGAGTTTCATCACCTCATCCACTCACACCATCTCACCATCATGAAATTAGGATATTTATTGATTTCAATTCAATAGCCTCGCGGAGTATACTAGAAATGAATCTTTGTTCCATGATCATTTATAAAAGCCTGTAGGTAATATTGTATTACAAATATTAACTCTTAAACATCTTCAATTCTTAGAAACCCACAATAATGCAAATAAATTATTTTTATGTAAGTAGATACAAAGTTAACACTTATTATTAGTTCCTTCTACTAAATTATGAATTTAATTATAATGTTAAACGAATACAAGAATAAAAAGAATATAGCAGCCAACAGCACGCTGGGTAACAACGACAGGGTAACTCAATCACAAATTGCAGATCTTTGACAGACAATAACCCCTGATACCCAACTGAATTTATCAATGATTTTAATACAAAGTTAAATTTTATTCAATTTACAATAATTCTTATTAATGGGGAATATAAATGTAACTTCCTTTCTTTGCTTTGTTACTACACAGTAAGTGCACTTCATAAACAACGTTCAACGGCTATACAATCTTGAGTCTTGTTAAAAATAAGAAAATAAATATTACCACTTACAGTAAGTAACTACACACGTAAATCATATTGATTAAATTTGTGTTGCAACAATAATTATGATGCATTAATTATTTACTTCATAATCCGCAGCATGGCATAGGTTCGGTACCTACCTAATATTTTTATAGTATCTGTGTTACTTATAATGTTTAATTTAGTTGAAACTTTCTACTTTAACAGGTTCTTAATAAGATTTAAATATAATTGATAAATCAATTTGTAGAAATTCTGTTATATTTCTCAGTTCAACCAGAAGATAATTGCAGCTGAAACCCATCGTCTGTCGCAGCCCGTTGCCGTCGTGCCACCAAAACTTCTGTCCGCCAATAACGCAATCGTCGTTTCTACCATTCAGTCACCCAAAAATCTTCCGTCGCACATCCTTCAGCCTGCTGCCGCGCTACCGCCACCTAGCGTCCTCTATAGCGCATCGGCATCTTGTTAGATGCCACATGTTTCTGAAATAAATAGAACATAATCGACAGTAACCGTTCATATATCATAGTACAAATGACAACCAAATAAAACATCAGAGTCAAAAAGGAAAATATTTGAATCTATAAGTACATGGGAATTGTTTGAGATAAGAACAGGGATTGAATAATTTACCAATATTTTTACCGTTACATAATAATATAATAGGTAACGTCAAACTGTATCAGTAAATTTACCGGCAAAAATAACCCAGCAAACAGTGTACCGGTTAGAGTGTATATTCTGTTAAATTACGAGATACCTAAACAAGAAAATCAATCGCATAGAACTCTGTGTAAGTGAACATTTCCTCAGGCTGAATACTTTCTGTATACCAACATAGTCTACCTACGCGTTCACTTCACGTTGAGTTGGCAACGTCGCATTCGCGGGCTGGTATCGGAATGAAAATAACGTTTTTTTTTACCTAAAAAAGTAATGTTATTTATTGAATTTTAAAGTAACGATACAAAAGCAACGTTATCCATTAAAATACCGTTAATGTAAAAAGTAACGGTAAACAGTAAGAAACAACGTTACATTTTAAAATAACGTTATCAATCCCTGGATAAGAACGATGTCGTAAACTAATTTTTTTACATACAAAACGATAGATATCTATTTAATTGCATTGTTTTGAAATTATAATAATACCAAAGTAATAATTAAAACTTTGCTTTCTTTATTTGATCATAATAAAAAAATAGTTATTACAATAGACAAAGTTTCTACAACAATTGAAGAGTTTTAATAACGACAATAAATTTAGTAACTCATCATGGTCTGAAGCTATTAAATTTTCCTGATAATTCACTCATTTTATTTCACAATTTGTGGTTCTCAGACACTTCATATATAATGTGTTCAATTTTAGTAATTGCTAATGTTGATACTCGGGGCTACCGTTTGCCACTATGTGGACACGACCTGCCAAAGCGCTGATATTCCAGCCAGGGCTACCATTAGTCATCATGCGGACAGGGCCTGCCAAGACACTGATACTCAGGGCTACCGTTTGCCACTTGTAGGTAGACACGGCCTGCCAAAAGGCTGACATTCAGGTCAGGGCTACCCCTTGCCGCCATGTGTTCACGGCCTACCAAGACTTAGATATATTCAGGCTAGAGATATCAACTGAGGACACACATGGCCCATAGATGCGACACACTTGGCCGCTTAACCATTTAAATTTAGGACACACTTGGCCCATAGACGCGACACACTTGGCCGCTTACGGAGCTGTCAACTGAGGACACACATGGCCCATAGATGCGACACACTTGGCCGCTTAACCATTAAACTTTAAGACACACATGGCCCATAGACGCGACACACTTGGCCGCTTACAGAGCTGTCAACTGAGGACACACATGGCCCATAGATGCGACACACTTGGCCGCTTAACCATTACACTTTAGGACACACATGGCCCATAGATGCGACACACTTGGCCGCTTAACCATTAAACTTTAGGACACACTTGGCCCATAGACGCAACATACCTAGTCGCCTAAAAACTACAAATAGTTCATATTATAATAGTAGCTTATACACTGCTATGTACTTAACATTGAAAGACTTATTTTCTCAAGCATAAATATAATGTGTTCAAATTAACCATAATTATTTTAACATCGAATTGCAATATTATTAACCAATAGATAACCAAGTAAAATGAAGTTGTGTCTTAAAGAAGAACGCGGACTACATAAAGTCTACTTATTTCTTTTTACAGATCTTTGTTCGTAATTGAAAAGTATCCCAATATATTTATTTAAGGGCCCGTGCACCAAGCTAAGCAACAACAACTTAAATAATCGTATGCAGATGACGATTCGAATATGAAATTAATAAAATGGCATAATATAGTCACATAAACGTGTAACATAATTAAATGACAACCTAGCCTTGTAAACCACTGGCGCTTCTAGCCTAACTGTAGGCGCATCTAACAAAATCGTAGGCGAATCTAGCCCTCTAAACTGATGGCGCATCTAGCCCTCTAAACTGATGGCGCATCTAGCAATCTAAACTGATGGCGCATCTAGCCCTCTAAACTGATGGCGCATCTAGCCAAACTGGATTTGCATCTAAATAATAAACCAATCATTTATTTCCCAGAATATTGTAGTATACATTGATGACATTATAATATAACAAAATCTGCATATCCTGCCTTAGTTAGGCGTGGAAATCTGTAAGTGGCTATTTAAATTTGAGAATATGTACTTAACATTAATCATTAATAAAAATATTATAACTAGGTACTTTATTTACCCATCTTTCCATTAAATAATTTAAAATCCCAATAAAATAAATGTCAAACTTTAATGCCAAATATGATAAAATGACATTAATAATAATAGTTGCCTGCCAGTACAATGTTATTTTAATTTAAAGTAATAAGATATTAATTACAACTAGTCAAACCACAGGTGAATCTAACCTTGTAAAATAAAGGCGCATCTAACCTTGTAAAATAAAGGCGCATCTAACCTTGTAAAATAAAGGCGCATCTAACCTTGTAAAATAAAGGCGCATCTAACCTTGTAAAATAAAGGCGCATCTAACCTTGTAAAATAAAGGCGCATCTAACCTTGTAAAATAAAGGCGCATCTAACCTTGTAAAATAAAGGCGCATCTAACCTTGTAAAATAAAGGCGCATCTAACCTTGTAAAATAAAGGCGCATCTAACCTTGTAAAATAAAGGCGCATCTAACCTTGTAAAATAAAAGCGCACCTAGCCTTGTAAAATAAAGGCGCATCTAACCTTGTAAAATAAAGGCGCATCTGACCTTGTAAAATAAAGGCGCATCTAACCTTGTAAAATAAAGGCGCATCTAACCTTGTAAAATAAAGGCGCATCTAGCCTTGTAAAATAAAGGCGCATCTAACCTTGTAAAATAAAGGCGCATCTAACCTTGTAAAATAAAGGCGCATCTAACCTTGTAAAATAAAGGCGCATCTAACCTTGTAAAATAAAGGCGCATCTAACCTTGTAAAAAAAGGCGCATCTAACCTTGTAAAATAAACGCGCATCTAACCTTGTAAAATAAACGCGCATTTAACCTTGTAAAATAAACGCGCACCTAACCTGTAAATAAACGCGCATCTTAACCTTGTAAAATAAACGCGCATCTAACCTTGTAAAATTTAAACTTTAATTGTTAAAGACTGTTCTTTTACCTAAATAAATAAATAAAATGAAGGCAAATCCGACCTTTAAAATGCTTCACCCTTATAAATTCTCAAACCTATTCATCTAGCCTCGCAAGTCAAAATAAATTTTAGTTCATATAAATATCTAGTATAAACTGCTTAGGGTTGGGTGAAATATTTAGTATAAGGTTCATTTTAGTTTGAAATATTTCATAAATTCCATATAAGTAAATTTAATTTTAATTTCATTGAAATTTTCACTGGACCCATCCATATGTATTATAGAAAACCAAAAGTTAAACCTTGTAAACCAAAGACGCGTTTAGCCTTGTAAACTGTAGGCGCGTCTAGCCTTTTAAACCGAAGGCGCGTCTAGCCTTTTCAACCGAAGGCGCGTCTAGCCTTCTAAACCACGTAAGGCACGTCTAGCTTTCTAAACCGAAGTATATTTTTTCAAACTAAGAAATTAGGACAAAATATCATGTACTTCAAAGTAAACTTACATCATTCATTTAGGAACAAATAAAAATGAAATCAAAATTATAATCTTTTACTAGTAAACATACCGCACATCGAAACCATGTAGAAAAAAAATAAAAACGTAGCTCGTACACCAGATAATGAAATTATCTTTCGTTTTATTTTATTCATGAAAGATGAGCTACTTGTAGGTAGGTACAGTTTTTTTTTTTAACTGAGATCACTTCTGTAAAATCACGTTAATTAGTGAAATCGGCAATTTTTGTGAACGGCCTCTTAATAGAATAAGAATTAACTTCCCGAACCAAAACAAAACTCCTGACCCTTAAGGAGTTCTATCTCAGCTCAAGAAGTCAACTCTTCTTTATTTCATTATAGGAAAACATGGTTTGCGAGGGTCATATATAGAAAACGTAAAGTTGTAGTCACAAAAAAACATACAACAAGCTAAAGAGATTCTCTAGTAGCTACAAGTATTAAATTGCGTATAAACCTCACAGATTATTGTAAGAAATATAAGAATAACATCAGAAGCGTTTGCGTAGTTCATATTTTTGGCGTAAGTAATAGCGGAAACGTATTGAATCCTACATGAAAAATATACTTTTCAATACAGTTGCTCGAAAATGTAAGTTTACAATGACAGTCGAGCGTGCGGAAAGTTGATTTTACCGCACGCCGTGCGTTTTTGTTTACGGAGTAGTACAGCGTGCGGAAAGTTGATTTTACCGCACGCCGGCGCCGTGCGTTTTTGTTTACGAACGTTTTTTTAAATTTCTACTAGCTTCCGCCCGCGACTTTATCCGCGTGGACAGTAGAAAAATATTGCAACCAGTTTAAAATTACCCCTTTAGTGTATGAAAGCTAGTACTACGGAGAGTTCAAGCTGTTTCTCTGGTTCCACCCACCCGAATTTGATGAAACATAGCTTAGATTTTAAGTTGGACCACAATCTACTAAATTGTGAAAAATCCATCAAAATTTGTTTAGCGGTTTTTGCGTAATTCGTGCATTATATGTATAGATTACAATTTTAGCAGTACCTATAATGTTTTCTCGCAAATGTATTGAAAAACGTAGTATGGCACACGGTTGTTAAGGTTCTTTAAAACTCGTGACGATTATAAACCCTCGCCTACGGCTCGGGCTTATAAAACGTCAACTCGTTTTAAAAACCTCCTTACCAACCTTGTATCATAAACTACTATTAACGTACTGTGAAGTAATAGCTCCAATAACTTTTATTCGAGAAAGATAATGATGAAAAAAAAACACCGAAAGTCATCGAAAAAGTACAGATTTGAGGTTATTTTCCATACTCTTTACAAGTTAAGTAAAAGACAGATAAATGTTTTGCGTAACGGAGCCTTAAGCTAAGACTATAGCGTCATTGTACTACTAAAACCCTTTTGAAGGTCAAAATAACTTGGTGCTAATTCTACAGTAAGTATCACGTATCCGTACATCCCCAGGGTACAGTGTAAAGGTAGACTACTAACGACAATTACCTACAATGGTATGAAATATAAAAAAAAATAAACTTGATAACCTCTGCGAAACACATTGTCCGAGATAAAAATACTCAGTAACATAGATACTGAAAATACACAGTTCCTATTTCCATAATTCATTATGTAATGCATTTCCAGAGTTTAAATCACGAAAGTTACAGTTGGGCAGTAAAGATAACAAAACTTTCATTTCATGACCTCGCTATATACAATCATGAAAATTACTATTCCATTCCATTATCATGCACTATTTCATCATGGTGACTGACGACTGAGTGTAGTTTTGTGTGCAGTGTATTGCACGACCGAAGAGTAGCCTCGATCACGTGCAGTGAATGTGAATAATGGTATATGTATGCACGGCCGAAGTGTTGCCTCGACCACGTGCAATGTTTGTGAATAATGGTGTGTATGCACGGCATGGCAATGGTGTATTATGCAGTTTATTAAAACTTGAAACTACCCAACTTAATTTCGTAATTTTAGCTCGGTTTAAAACGTTAGATAAGTAAGAAGTTCGTGAGCGTACATACCTTGGTTCTTCCACTGCTGATTTTTAATGAAACTACAATAATAACGGTGAACCACTTTTACTTTCTCCACAGGAATACACCATGACTCTTATTAACTAGGTTATAGCAACAGTACGTTAGCAGTTTTCCCTAACTACTTCTTTTCTCGACGGTTGAACAGTGACTGACCCTGCAACTGACTTTCGTTGACCGTCCCGCCGATTATCCCCACCACTTTACCTCCCCATTCCACTACAAAATGGCGGGAAAATGTGGCGGGAAACGGTGGAGCCAAGCTGCGGTGTTGCCAGACTATTTTCCTTTCAATTTCATTTGAAATCATAACAATAAAATGAATTTATTACTACCCAACGACAAAACGTCACACTACAAACTATTACAAACATTCAAATCAACGACATAACGAGCCATTTACTTCATTGATTAAACATCTTTTCGGTGTTCTTTTTCCTTATTACGAACAACTATCGATAAAAAAAAACGCGCGCAAAAGTACTCGATAGAGTATTTTGTATAAGAATTTCTACAGCGCCATCTACCGCCGAAAAGCGAAATGAAATTTTCCATAGACAATTACTCGACCTAGTTATTTTACGCGCATTTTTTTCTAGATTGATGATCATGCTAAGCCTTAGGTCGAACAAATATCGAGAAAAAAAACGCTCGTAGCAACTAGGGTCTATTTGCATACAATCATCAAAATATCATCATCACATCAGCCGAGAAAAAAAACGCCCGTAGCAACTAGGGTCTATTTGCATACAATCATCAAAATATCATCATCACATCAGCCACACGACACCCACTGCTGGGTATAGGCACAGTACATATATGTACATATAAGCATCCAGCGGCGTACCGCGACCTTCATTGCATACAATATTAATACAAAACTATCTAACAAACTTATTCATTTCGAATCATGTTCACAAAATTCAAGGAATCTCCTTTTAACTCCCAGGAGCTGAAACAATAGCCCGAGCAGTATGGTTCCGCTAAATGTATTTCGGTTCGCTCTTCCTGCTTGTAAAATAAATAAAAAAACAAAACATAAGCCACGCTATTTAAATTTCTATGAGAATTTTATGAGTTCACTTTAGCACAACTGTAATAAATTTTCAGTTTTAATTAAAGAGTCGGAAATAATAAAAAATTAAGAGTAAATTTAATTCTTAACATTATTTGAGTTTCAACACTGTAAGTTGAACAAATAATCATTACCTAAGATGGTGACAAAAGTCCATTAGGTTAGGCTTGTTAGAGGAGACACTCACGCTACTTCTACTAGACCTATAATTTTAACTAAAGCATTTCTTTCTACTTGCATTAATTACCTTACCTACTCTTACGGCCAAATACTCAAACGAATCTTAAAGTTAAGGCCACCTTAAATACTCGTACATAAAACATGTCAGATTTGACAGAAACTCTATGAAACTGACAGCTTCCTTAAAGTTAAGGAGACCTTAACTTAAGATTTTAGCTAAGAAGCCTTTGAGTATTCGGCCGTTACTCTTGTATTACCTACATTAGATAACATGCATGACTTGATTGTCTATTGATAAAACTCTTGTAGGTAATAGTAACTATTTATAAACGAAATATTGCACAATAGTACAATAGATATAACAAAATACAAACGATAATTTTCGATTCCACGCCTTCGTAATAAGTCTTTTTCGCATTCGCATTCATTCCAGAGATTTCGCCGAAATCAATTGCGAGATTTTACATTGCAATATAGACCTTATGCTCAAAGCCGTAGTAACTTTTTGTCTAACAATTGTAAGCTCCGATTTAGAATTGGGTTTCGTTTAAAATGATTTAAGCTGGAGTTTTTCGAGTGTTAAGTTCAATAATGTTTCAGCTGTAAATGCATCGTTGGACTTAATGGAATTTTTAAGTTAAATAGAAGCCCTTTTTTTCTATCGTTTTCTTCTTTCTTTTTAATTTTATATCAGTAGGTACCTTATCGTTTTTTTGTTTTGCAACGGATTTTAAGTACCTAAGGTTTTTAGTGTTCAAAAAGGGACACTAAACTAAATTAACTTTCTATTGTTCAAACACCACACACTAATAGGCTTAATTTATTTGGGAGGCATTACGAAAATATTTCAACGATAAAGTCGTCTAAAATGTTTTTGTTATTATCAATATTTTAATGTAGGTATTTCCAATATTTGGCCGTAAATCTTATAAGATGCCAACTAACTCCTAATTCAAGTACACATAGCCCGTTCTCATGATAAGTATCCGGAAAATTTCAGTTACTTACCGAAAATTTGAAACAAAATAATACTGGAATTTAAGCATTCGAAATTGGTACCGTAATAAAACGGTAACATTACCCCCTAAAGATGGCGATAACCAAAAATTGCAATAGCACCAGCTCAAAAAGCTATTACTAGGTGGTTGGTGCTGCAATTCGCGGCTATTCCACCGTGAAAATCGCCAGCCAGTTTACAATAAATCCATATGACACTTACTATTGGAACTCGAAAGTAGATCGAATGAAATTATGCTGTGTTATTTTTACACTTTTCAGAGTGATTTAATTATCAGCTAAAAGTCTCGAACAATGTCTTGACCGCATGCTAGGCTGGCAAGAGGTATCCCGTCCTCCTACAATGGCCACCGAAAATTGATACCTATGATAAACTTACCGATTTATCGCTTTTAGCTGCCGAAAAACAAATTATTTTGACATTTCTTCGCTTATATTACAACACCGAGATTATGCTTTTTCTTGACTTTACAGGAGAATCAAAAAACTGTATTATAATCAAATAACAATAAATAAAACATTTGATTATTTCTTTAGGGTCATTTATTAGCTATTCTACAAATAATTTAATACACAAAATAATAATATAAAAACACAAATTTAAGATAGACGAATATTATTTTATTACACTTTGGTTACTTGTTATTATTTCGAATTATTATCATAACGGCTCAGTATCAGCAGTAAAAACATTTCTGAATTTTTTTCCTGAACGTTAAAAAACGTAAGTATCTCAAAAGTTACTCTTTTTTTCGTTAGCGAAATGACCTCCTAACTCGTTGTAACTTAGCCGATACCTACCTAGTTTTTTCACGTAAGACTTTTAGAATTAGTTAGCTGAGTGTTTAAACATTTGTATATATAAATGTTTTGAAACATTAGCGTTCATGGTTGTTAAATAAATGTAGAAAATGTTAGTATGGAAAATGCGAATCTTTTAAAATTTTTCATACAAAACGGCCATTTCATACTTTAACCCCTAATATGGATGATGACAACTTTTTTTATTTTATGTTACATAAATTACCTCTCAAAAAAAGAAACATTGGTAAAAGAATTAATTCGCTAGCATGAAAACTGCCCGAGATATCACAGTGTGAAATGCACACAAATGGACTCGCCCAAAAACGCTCCATACTAATGGCTTCTTAGTTATGACGTCACGCCTGAGAAGTTTGTATGCAACGCGTAGGAAATTTGTTCGGCAGTTATATTAAATATTGTGTTTATCAAAATAGTTTCTTAGACAAATTTGCTAAGTATACATTTTACGGACTAATTAAAGGTATCATTTATTTTAATAAATTTTATACTTTTTAAATGGACTTGTCCACCCAACTTTGAAGGGTCATAAAATAAATAATATGCAATATATAAAACCAAGAGGTATACAAGCTACTCTAAAAGTTTAATATGTTAACAATTTTTGTTAGTATTTCGTTATTTTATTCATTAGTCATCATCCCTATTATAAGCAACTATTTGGGAAGCAGACCCATAGTAGGGCCCCCGTTAGCATCTACCAACAGTTCCGGCGACGGCTGATTTCAAAATTGCAACGTGACGTCGGCAACAATAACCTCTGTATTTTCAATTTTCCCAGCCTGAAAGCACTCCAATGTTTTGAGCCGTTTCAACACGTACGAACAATGTTTATGTTTACAAAAAAAACGATGGAATACCAATTATTATGATTTCCATTAATGGTTCTATTCGTTGCAGTATTCCTGTTGTTTTTATTACATGATAAAATTACTTCGTTGGAAATAAAAAAAAATGCACCTTCTATTGTTAAATACTTAGACATTGAGGTTTCATGTCATCTTGCAGTGATGGCATTTTTTTGGTTTTACCATTATCCATTTGACTGTTCAATAAGAAGCTCGATGGCGCAGTACACTGCGGTGGTCAAGCAACGCTAGGGTCAGTAATAAGATGGGTAACCGCACCTGCCTCCTACGCAGGTCCTCTCGGCACGCTCTCTGCGCGTTACAATCACTCTACAGCATCATACCTTCCTTCGGCTGGCGTCAAGCGCTCTTTTAACGGTGTAAGATCACCAATTGACAACGCACTCGAACAGCACAAACTTATCTGACTCGGTGACGGCGTCGCTGTCGTCTATATAGACGACACGGCGTAACCTAGGTAACAATTAAGTAATAAAATAACACTGTGTCAGTTTTGGCCACCGGGTCAGAGGGCCTAGCCAAAGTAACATTGGCAAATCTTCGTTATCGCTTCGCTTTCGAAACATGTACCTACCTATATGGGATTGACATAAGGTTTCGTTAACAATCGAATTTTAAAACATCAAATCCGTATCATGTTTCGAGCGAAGCGATAACGAAAATTTGCAAATGTTACTTTGGCTAGGGGGGGCTACGAGCGATTCGAAAATACGGATTTTGTTATGTCGTATGAAAAGCAGTACCCTTAGCACGAACAGCTATCGAGAAAAAAAACGCACGTAAAATTACTCGATGGACAATTCTCTATGGAAAATTTCATTTCGCTTATCGGCGATAGATGGCGTTGTACAAGTATCCAATACAAAATTTATCTATCGAATGATTTTACGCGAGTTATTTTTTTCGATAGCTGTTCGTGCTAAGGGTACAGCACCCTTAGCACGAACAGCTATCGAGAAATCTGACTCGCGTAAAATCATTCGATAGTGCAATTTTGTATTGGAAATTTGTACAACGCCATCTACCGCCGAATAGCGAAATTAAAATTTCCATACATAATTCTCTATCGAGTAATTTTACGCGCGTTTTTTTTCCCGATAGCTGTTCGTACAAAGGGTACAGTAGAAAGAGCGCTCGACGGACGCTAGCCGAAGGATTCAAAACACGCATCCTCCATGCGCTCGCGATACGTCGAACAATATTTTAAATAAACTGTTTTCTTCATTTTGACACCTTTAATTGCATATTACCTTCAGAACGTGACAGTTTGTGTTCGGAATTCACATTATTACCCACCAATCCGTATTGATGATATAGCATTACTGTACCCTTAGCACGAACATCTATCGAGAAAAGAAACGCGCGTAAACAAAGATAATGTAATTTTGTATGAAAAATTTGTACAGTGCCATCGACATGAAATGAAAAATTAAATTTTCCATAGATAATTAAATACTCTATCGAGTATTTTACACGCGTTTTTTTTTCTCGATAAATGTTCGTAGAGATACTTACTTACTTACTGATGCTGATGATTCTTTAAATAACGAAAGATAGACATCAAAAAATCTGAATAAATATTATCATTAAAATTGCTTATAAAAATTGAAGATTTGAGATATTTCCATGAAGACTAAAAAAACAATTCGCAAGTTTATTAATTATTTCAACAATAAAATTCGCTCTTGCTGACGCCTGATTCGTTAAAAAACTGCGAAAATAATAAAGAATTGTCTGGTGTATTTTAAATTTGTTCCGGTCGAGGACTCTCAAATATTTTCGGCGTAAAATTTCGTTGCGTCCATAATGATCAAAGTCCGGTCTCCAGTTTGTGCAGAGTAGACGAAAATTAAAATATTCATAGTAAGGAAGTATTAAGTCTTTATTCTAGTTTTAACCCGTAATGCACTAGAAACACGCGTAAAAAAAATTCGATAGAGTAATTTTTGTATGGGAAATTTGTACAGCTCCATCTACCGCCCCGAAAAGCGAAATTAAATTTCTGTTTCTTTCGTTTAATAATATGTTCGGGTACTTTTATACGCGCGTTTTTTTTTGGGATATACTTACAAGGTTATTTTTAAACCATTAAAAACCCTTCGTGGGGTTGATCAGACCATCAAACTGAACAACTTTCATTATGGGACCAACCTTATGTAACTTATATAGTGTAATACTCAACTTTTGTTTTTATGGGAACCAAAAAGCAAAATTAGATTTTCTATAGAGAATTACACTATAGTATAGGGTACTTTTACGCGCGTTTTTTTTCTCGATAGCTGTTCGTGCTAAGGGTACTGATGTGCTTGTCTAGACTGTATAAATGATTTGATTAAACCAAAACCATAAGAATAAATAAAACTGTACCTATTTATTCTTATGCCAAAATAAATAAACTTTATTTGTTTACTATAAAGTTTTAACTTTATTATAATAAAACTTTATCAAATAACACATTTTTAGTGCTTCGAGTTAAAATTCATATCTCGTCTACAACAGCGTCGCGCCTGGACATTGGACATTCTGTCATCCCAAACGCCCTGTATAGAGGCTTCAATTTGTTTCTGTTTAATACCTCTCTGCCGATAAATCGGGAACGCTTACTAATTGCTTTTATTTTCGGAAATTTTAATAGCTGCTGGCGAAAAATCTTGCCTGTATGCCGTGCTACACTCGTGTCATATATTTTCCCCCCTACAAATAAAAATTGTTTAGCAGATATAGTTACACAATGGTTACTCTCTGTCAAACTATTTGAGTTTGACATTGAAAAGAAAGTGACAAAACACTGTGTAACTATACATCTGCTAAACAATCTTTATTAGTAAGGGGGTTTATCACGTTTGTTTATTTACACAATGTGAACGTTATCTACTTGTTTTCATTGTGTTCAATAGAACCAATCGATACAAATAAAATACTTATAGGTACAAATAAGGAAACAAACTCAACCATGTTTTGGTGATGGTTTTCAAGGTTTTGTAATAATTTTCCGAGGTTGTATATCGCTTATTGAGCGGAAAAACCGCCCACTACGCGTTGTGGTTACTGCCAAAAATCCACAACGCGAAATTCGTGTTGTGGTAATCACAGAAAGACCACAAAACGAAATTTGCGTCGTGTTTATCATATCAAACGACCGCAAACAACGCGTTATGGTAATGAAGAAAACCATGACGCGTTTTAAGCACTATAGTTTGTGCAACCATAGCACGACGGACAGGTTATTGTGATTTCCAATGATAAATAATTTGTGTTTAACATTTTGTTAATTAGTAACTACAGTTTTATTCATAACGTAATATATTGAAATATCATAAAAAAACTAAATTTCCTAATTAATTTAAGTAAATTATGGAATTAGGATTTTTTTTATAATCAACAATTGTTTTTTTTTTCAAATCAACATAATAAGGTATTACGAATTGTTAAGCACAAAATATCAGTCAGTGGAAAACACAATTACCTGACCGTCGTGTCATGGTTGAAAGTGAAAGTGAAAGTGAAATAAGCTTTATTCAAATAAACTTAATTATTAAGTACTTTTGAATCGTCTATATTTTCCTACCACCCGTTCCAGACTTTTTTAGCTGACAAGAAGAACGGGCGCAAGAAACTTATCAGCTGTAACAGCCATAAGTAACGATATTAACAAACTTGAATATATTCACCAATTTTGGTTTTGGTTGCACCAACTAATGCTCTATACGCGTCCGTCGTGGCTTTTCTTCATTGCCACAACGCGTTGTGGTCGTTTGGTATGATGACCACAAACACACAAACAGCAAATTTCGCTTTGTGGTCTTTATGTCCCACCACAACGCGTCATGGGCGTTTTTAGAAGAGCCACAACACCAATTTCGCGTTGTGGATTTTTGGCAGTGACCACAACGCGTTGTGAGCGGTTTTTTTCACTCTATGAGCTATTTCGATCTTTGAGCTTAACACATTACATGGTACCCTATTTTTATTTATGGTACGGCTATTAAACATAGTATGCAAGCTACCGAATATGGTACAAATCAGCCTGTAGAGAAAGAAATAACACAATAATTGTTTAATTAAAATCCTTTATTCATCTATCATTAAGATTAATTACTTTACACTGGTTAGGACCATTTCAAAAACAAGATGTAAAATTCACACTAGGTACGAATCAACATCTATCAATGATATTAATTAAAATGAGACTATCAACATCTTTAAATCAAAGCATTGACTTTAAAAGTAAGTACCTCTTCATATCAAACGGCCACCCATCTAATGGATAACCATACTCACCATCGCTTTAGCAGCAATAACAACGCAACCCGAACGCAATCATAATAAGAACACAATGTAGGTACAGTCATGTCAAAAATATTTATGTAGTATGTACAGTTCAGAACTTTGTCACTTTGTTCTACTTAGTTGCCATTTTTCATTGATTTCTGTTCAAAACAGTAGCTTTAGAGTGACAAATTTCTAAACTGTGTACATATTTATAAACGTGACTGTACATAAAATTAGCCTAAATAGGGGCTTAAGACTATCATACAAAACATATATGCTCATCAGGATTTGAATTCGAATAATTATCAGGTCTTAGAATAAGAATTAATTTAATTTATGATCGATTCAACCCTTGAAATAAAAAACAGTACCAAGACAGTATTCAAGACGTAATAATTAGCCGATTTTATACATTGCCATAGTTAGTTCTAAAATTTGAGATGTTTAACACAAAAATATCTCAAAATCTGAAAACCGATATTGTAGAGTTGATTATTCGTATGGAAAAAACATTGACATCGCAAAATAAATTTAGCTGTTTTCATACAATATTTCAATTGATTTAGCTGGTAAAATAAAAACAGCTGAACTTTTTTCACGATTTCAGGTTTCTTTCCATACAAAAAGTTATACATAATGATCAACTCTACAGAATATTATTTTCAGATTTTTCTTTACAATAATTAACGTTGTACACTAATATCAAACACTTTGTTGACTGAAATTCCCTAAATTATACAAATAACTGAGCATATCAAATAAACTACACGGTTGTTGAACAACCCTTATATTCACATACATGATATAATTAGTACGTACATAGTTATAATAATTGTACAATGTATACAATTTGGCATTTATAAACTAGTCTCTTTTGGTAATTATATTACATAATAATGATCAAGTAATTTACAATTTAATTTTCTCATAATTATTTTGACCAAATTTTCATATTTTTTTGATTCATCTTACCATCATAATGTCGATAAGAACAAAGGTGGAACTGGAAACGCACTTCATATTGTTTTTTTACTATTACGGTAACATAGTTTTGTTTAACGATAGTATTTACGATTGTACATAAAATTCTAAACAAATACAGTCTGATTACTGACCAAAACGAGAAAAATACTGATTCATTATAAGTACATACCTACTTACATGTTTCTACAAACAAACATTTCTCTTTAATTAAAACAAGATTTAATGTATTGGTTTTTTGACTATTATTGATTTATTTTTAAATCTAAATTACCCTTTACAAAACACAAACGTCATTTCAAATTCACACAGATAAAGTATAAAATATTTTCCTATATTTAAATACATAACTAGAGGGTTTTAAAAACGCATAGGTTATGTTTCCTAATCATTACATACACTAATTCTTATTAACTAGTAATGATTATTTTAACTATTTAAAATAATTAACAAATATGGTCAGTCATTTCATTACTTCTTAGGTTTTTTATGATTCTCGTTTCTATATCAAATCACTCGGACTACCCTAATTATCTATAATTATTGAAGTTTTCTTTTGACACAAATTAATAAAGAAAAAGTCCCAAAATAAATTTTGTTTTTAGAAAGTTCCAAACTTTTTTAATTAAATATTCACAAACTGACTACAGAATACTTACGTAAAAGTTAAAACAGAACTCAATAACTCTTACATTACCTACCTAACTAACAAAATGTCATATTCCAAAAGACTAGTATAATATTAGGAATAAATGCGTTAGTATAAACGTTACATAGGTGACAATCTTTCCGGTTCGTTTTCCTCTTTAAGCGTATAAACAGAACGACGTACTGCACCCCCATCACATCTCGAACCAGATACATGATTCAGAACTTCTGGTAAAGATTCTTCTTCGGAATTCATCATCGTATCATCCGTTAAGTTTCCACTATAATCTCGTCAAGATCGGTGGAGGAACTCTGACGTCAGCACCTTCTGAGTATTCACCTTTAACCCCTTCTCGTGATGCCTCAAACGATGGACTATCTCATCGTGCAGAACATTGAAACACATCGCTGTTAAAGCAAGTCCGGTCATAATATAAATCGAGCAGAACCAAACTGTACCAGTAGATGCTCCATTCTTTTGAGTAGCGCCAGGAGCTAGGTGACCGAAACCGATTGTGCTGAGACTCATGAAGCAGAAATAAACCCCATCGATGGGACTCCAACCCTCTAGCTGATACAAAACAAGAGCACCAAAGAAAATGTAAGTAAATATAGCGCCAAGACAAAGACAAACTGGTGCGAGAATCGAAAATCCTCGAAGCGATATTTTTGAATCTGTATCTGTGCAACTCATTGAATCGCAGTCTCTAAGGAAACCAAGACCAGGCGGTTTGTCTTTCATAGAATTTGTGCTGACACTGTGCGCCTGAGAAGCAGATATGATTGTACCTGATGGCGACCGAACATAGTACGGTTCTTGTAAATGTAGAGTTTGGCTTCTGTAATCATCATGTCTCCTAACTTTTTCTTTCCGTTCTTTACTAGCCATAGTCCTTTCGTCGAGGCAGCAATATCCACATTTTGTACATAGACAGCAACATAGTGCTCTACTGAATACACTTCTGGCTAACCTCGACAATAATGCTCCGACCACCGATAGATAGAGAAGTGTTAATGGAATGCCTATGACAGCATATCCTATGGTTACTGCCTTTCCCAATGCTGTTTTTGGAGCCACACTGCCGTATCCTGTAACAAGAAAACAAGTATCAGTTTTTATTCTTCATCGTTACTATTGGGAATATAATAAAATATAGCAATTATTGTTACCTATTGTTGTTAAAACGGTGAGAGAGTAAAGAAAAGCCTTAGCAAAATTCCATTCATAATCATCAACAACTAATGCAGGTGCTGACTCCAATGCTCTTGCACCTCCATATTGAGCTGATACATCAGCAGCTACTCTAGCCACCAACTTTTCTTGAAACCTTGCTATCTCTTGAGCAGCCAACCTAGTCCAATTTTCTTTATAAAGTATATTTAATGACACCGTTATCTCCCAAATGCTTTCCACCGTTTGAGACCTCAACTCTGCACTCGCTTGAGATATAGTCCCATTCAATTTAACTGTTGGGACTTTTGGACTTTCATTAGCTTGATAAGAAGTTGTTGCTAAGGTCTTCTGATGTATTTTAGCAGCACTTCCTTCTATTGCCAGGAATATGAAAGCACCAACTAGCGTATATGCTATCAGTAGAACAAAAATACCCAGATTTGTGATGCATCCTGCTATGAGGGTTTTCTTTTTGCTCTTCTTAGTTTTAACGCAAAAGCAACATGTCGTAGCTATGTCATCGTCAACTTTATAACTATCTGTTTTTCCATTTTTCTTATATTTTCCATTGGCGTGATTTTTCTTTTTATTTTTATCCATGTTCGGTTTCACGTATCAAATTGACAATACATTGTGGGTTACTTTTTAGCTCAGCGAGATTCTGAATCGAGGGCACGCGTCATCTGCGAAAGAAAAAAGCTTATTAGCATATTATCCCATGTCTAAGAAATAAATACTTATGCCGCCGTTTGTTTGCTGAACGTTTTCTCGATTTCTGTGGACCGAAATAGAATGGCTTGACTAGTAAAAGGCGGGCCGTTGAAAAGGATGAAGACGACATAAAAAACGCATGATATTAGCATAAGAGTCTTTTTAGTTGAGCTAATGTTTGTTACATTGTTCAAGAAGCAGAAAACCGAGTCAGCTTGAATAGCAAATACAACGAAATTTCAAATATAACTTATTAAGCATGAAGCTTGGAGCTCATTCATGTTGGGTAGGCAACAGGCAGTGTTCAGTGCAATCTAATGTGCAGGAAACTGCTTTGTGTAATGCAGTTGTAATGTTCCACGGAAACTGCACTGCATTTGTGCCCGTGGTATTATAGTAAGTTTGCCGGCTCTGTAAGTAGAAACGTCAATTACTAAGCGTATATGTACGATAGACATTTCCTTTGTTCCACTGAAAATCCAACGAGTCAGTTTACTCTCATGACATAACAATTTATTGCTAAATTAAGCTATATTTACTCAATTATGAAGCTACGTGATCAACGACAAGTTTTGTTCATTAATTTCGCATAAACAACTGAATAAATTACGACTGAAGTTCAACCATTTCTTGTCATTACCCGGTCTTAATTTGATATAATGATACTAAGATTCCAAAACATTAACCCCGAACGGCAACTAAAATTACCTTCTTAATTGTCACTTCATTAATTTAACCTTTCCAACAAAAACATTAATAACAGAGTATTAAAAGATTTGTTTGAGAGATGACTGATTTTTATAAAGAATGGTAATATATGTAATGAAAAAACAAGAGTATAAACATAAATAACTGTAAACACAACAAGTCGAATGATTAGTGAAAGTTCACTGTTATTGAATTTTCCTAAAAAACCTTTTTCAGTACTCTTGCGTAGAAAAATACTTCATCCCGAACTCTCTGTCTAAATAGATGAGGAAGTTATCCGATACCACTAATTATTGAAACGCCACACGCAAATAGTCAAAGGTATTCCAGTAATTTGGAACAGAATATGTCGATACCGCAGACTGGAGCGTATTAAAAGCTAGGACCCTTAACGTTGTTGCATCTCTGTGGTGTCCTCAGTCTACCTGAATCTATCGCTAATCGAATAATCTGGAAATGCTTTTCACGTTGTATGCGCGGGCGCGGGTGCGGGCGCGAGTTCGGTCGGTGGACTAGGACAACCCGACCCAGGTTTTATTTATATCGGGTGGCAGCTCATCATCCCAAGACAATTGCTGCAACCACAGTTGCTGTAACAGAACTTTCATAAGGATGACACAAGGTGAGAGGAGCCCTAATGGATCAAAGATTTGGGCAAAGTAACGTGCTACTTTTAGCATCGCCAGAAGGCTTGGATTTTGTGATTGCATCGCTGCATTGCATTGCTGTCGCCAATTTGCCAAAACGCGATACAATAGTTTCGCATTTTGACGACGTGCTGCGTTCGGTTGTAGCATCAAAAACGCACGCATCAAGCGTCCAAAAGTAGGTATCATCGGCGTTCAAACGTGTGATCGTTGTTTTAACTTGTGCTATGTGAAATGTTTGGTCACTTCATCTAGCTTCCGAGATGTAGCTAAATCGTTGATCGCCGATGCTAAAAGTATCGTGTCTGCATATTTATACTACTGTGTCTACCTCATTAACTCGCGCCTCAACCGCAAGCTCACCCGCTACTAACACTGCTCCTACGTTTTGTTCGTGAAAATTTTGATAAGTTAATGCTTTACTGTATTCAAGATCTAAAGTATATACTCAATGCAAACGCACTGCGATTAAATAGAGCTCTGTGATTGGTTCGTTAGTTTTACGTGTTGTGTTACATATGATTGGTAGTTGGGAGACCGATGTGAGACCTCAGATCAGAGTAAAGTTCGCGAATTCGGGTGATAGTATGTTTGTAATGTGCGCGCCCGCCATCGCTTCCGCTAGTCAACGTGATCAAGCCGAGCTACAAATACCACAACATTCCATCCCCAAATCAAGAGACTTTAGACTTTAACCCTTCAAGTTAAAGTTCAATACGTTTGTAGTAGTGTTTAATATTGTAAAATTAAGACTGCTGCAACTGCATGGCACATTGCAACTGCAATGTGTCCAAACCATGTCGCATAGATGTTGTCGTCATGTAAAAAGCTCATGGCATTTGTATTTAATTATGCACAAAGGCGCAGTGGTTTTCGAGACATTTCCAATGTCCGGTTGGTTAAATACTAGCGAACGGGTGATAGAATATGCATAGGTCTATACCTATGCATATTCTATCGATCCACACCACAGATCACCCCCCCAATAGATACCGCATACAAGGCAACAGAACAACGCATACTTGCTTTAGGGCGGATACGACCAAGAGAGAATAACTGTTATTCTTAGATAAAATGACTAGTTATTCGAGAGTAAATCGAAATTCCGTTTTACCACACACTATTCTCAGAGTACTTTGCCTATTCGGGAATAGTCGCTATACTACCATTTCGCGGAGAATAACAGAGTTAATCCGCGAGTATTTTAATGGCATCCGCGTGCCGTATGATGGCCGTATGTCAGTGACATTTGACTTTGACCGCTACAGATACGTATAAGGCGACAAAATAAAGTTGAAAAGACTTTGCCTTTTAAATAGTTCGTTTATAGAACAATGACTATTGGCCGGATAATACGTTCATTCACATATTCACTCACTAATGAAGGAATAAGAATCCCAAGAGTAACTTATCTTTGGATTGCATGGAAAAATGACCATTTCTTTACTCGAGAAAAAAATCGTGGAATAGATGTATTCTTGGTATAGTTATTCCCGTTTATATTGAAGTTTGGACGAATCCACCCTTAAGGGCGGATTCGACCAAGAGAGAATAACTGTTATTCTTAGATAAAATGACCAGTTATTCAAGAGTAAATCGAAATTACGTTTTACCACACACTACTCTCAGAGTATTTTGCCTATTCGGGAATAGTCGCTATACCACCATTTCGCGGGGAATAACAGAGTTAATCCGCGAGTATTTTTTTATTTTTTTTTTATTTTAATGGCGTCCGCGTGCCATATTTCAGTGACATTTGTTTGACATTTGACTTTGACCGCTACAGATACGTACAAGGCGACAAAATAGAGTTGACAAGACTTTGCCTTTTAAATAGTTTGTTTATAGAACAATGACAATTGGCAGGATAATACGTTCATTCACATATTCACTCACTAATGAAGGAATAAGAATCCCAAGAGTAACTTATCTTTGGATTGCATGGAAAAATGACCATTTCTTTACTCGAGAAAAAAATCGTGGAATAGATGTATTCTTGGTATAGTTATTCCCGTTTATATTGAAGTTTGGACGAATCCACCCGTAGCAGAACTTACTGTGCAATTTTTTTTACCGGTGAAATTTTATGCTATATTTTTTATAACTTGACGTCTTAGCAGACTTCCATTTCACTGCACAAGAAGAAATTTAAAATATATTTTGGTTACAAAACAATTCTCGAAATTGTAATGAACTCGGACGTGCTAAGGGTTAGATTTGGTCAGGACGGAAGTCGTGATTCCATACAAACTTGCCCGTTTATGCTAGCTAAAGCAAGTAAATATGTGTTGTGCGCGTCTGCTGCCTTGGATGCGGTATGTATTGGGGGGTGATCTGTGTACCGATCCCATTTCACATTTTTACCTCTTAGGTAACAAACAATGCGAAATACTTAGAATCGTTCGATACATTGGTGAAAAGAAATTGGACAATGTAAAAGAGTCGTTTTTCACTTTCGTACGAAAATGAAATTTAGCACAGTAACAATTATTACATACATGTTGCTTTGATCTAAGTAATAAAAATATATCACAGAGATACATAAAGCAGTATTGCAATAAAAAAAAAGATTTATTTTAACAAAAGATGCTGCGTAAGTGCCTTAATTGATGTTAATCTGTAAGTTTTTGGTACTATATAAAATATTTGACATCCATTTTATTGTAGGTACAATTCTTTTGTTTGAGTCATTTTGTTCTATTAACTGCAGTCCTTCTTTTCTTTTGAGAATCTAAAACAAATGTGATTCATTTTTCTCCAATTGTAATATTTAATTTGCTTTCACTTCAATACATTTTACTCAGTTGGAATCACAAATTGAAAATAAAAAATAAATTATATTTACTTGTAAATCTGAATCATTTAAAAACATCTGAACCAAATTGATGTAAATTATTTAAAATTATAAAATCGTGTGAAAGACTAATTTTTCTCAAAATACTACGCTTACTTGCTGTATGATTTGTTTTTTTTAACAATTACGGTAATTGCTTGGCATTCATCTCCAGTGATAATTTAAAGTTTCGTTATCCTTAATAATATTATAAATGCAAAAGTCCGTTTGTTTGTTTATTTGTAACGCCTTCACGTCTTAACTACTGAACCGATCTTCATGAAATTTTACATACACGTTGTCAAGGGTATAGAGAAGGACATAGCGTACCTTTCGTTCCGAAAAAAAGTTTTGTTCCCGAGAGATAATAAAAAACGTTCCACGCAGACAAAGTCGCGGGTGGCCGCTAGTATTTATAACATAATTCAAAAATTCAAAATTCAAAATAATTTATTCAGTCTAGGCTGTTACAAGCTCTTGTGAATGTCAAAGAAGCTACGCCATCGGTTCGCAAACCCTGAGCGGGAGACCTTGTAACGAGAAGAACCGGCAAGAAACTCGTCAGGGGCTGCTTTTTTCTCCCTGTATATTTCATACAGAGTCGTCAACATTGAAAAATGAGCTCCACATTTAAAGTGAGGTCATTTTCCATCACAATAATAAACAAAAGTTTGCACACAACGGGTAGGTAGGTTGAAATTAAATACCTACTACATATCGGATAGGTAAATTGTGAGAGTAAATAACTTTCAACTAGTTGAGAAACCAGTAATCACTCTGTCTGCTACTCGAAAATGCGCCTAAGTAGGCAAAATTTACCAAAAAAAACACTTGATACAAGACATAAAAAAAAAATAATAAAAAAACGCAATTCTTACAATTCAATATGCGTTAAGATAGGTACTTACTCAGAAGCAGACCCATTCCCACTGGCAGCACCCGTTCACGAGCATGACGCGTGGACCAGCCTGGATACACTTGCAAACCATAATCATAGGTAAGTAATTCTCTAAAAAATATACTTCCGTGTTAAAGTAAGCCTTAGGGAATCTTTATGAAAGTTCAAACAGTCTACCGCAAAGAGCTGTGTGGCTATGAAAAAAGCGAGCCTTTGTAAATTTGCTGAAATTAGGCGAGCCTCCGACGCATTTTTTCATTTACAAGCTTTGATGTGTGCCCCGCATAGGCGTTTTCTATTATTTTTTCATTTAGTCGACTTATACGGGTTTAATACGCCTACTGAAACAGAAATGCTTTATAAAGGTAATGCCATATAAGGTGTGGCATGGCGTATTGCAACAATACTAAAATAATATATGCATAGAATATATTAAATTGTGTCATTTCATCTTGCACATTCAACTTGATTGATAAGCTCGTTGGTTTTTTCTGTGGTCTAGATAGAAGAGATTTACTTAGGTAGGTACTTAAAAACTTAATATTTTTTTGGATAAAAACTTAAAAGTAAAACCCTTTAACTACTCCTCCTTACTCCTTTAACTACTGAACTTTGCTCCTGTCAAGATAGCCGGGAAACCCAAGAATCTTAATATGGGGAAAGCCTTCAGTGACTAGAATTTGACAAGCACTGTAATAAAATTGAATTCGGTAAGTAGTTGTAGGAAAAACGAAAAAAATAGGTGGGAAATAAATGTATGCTACCTAATTAAAATGGCAGTAAGTAGGTACTCCAATTCTGAATTCGCAATTTACATTTGTTCAACTCTAATTCTCAATTTTCCCTTATTAGTTTTCTCTTATGTTTCGAAATTTTTTACTGTCTACCTACATCAGTGGTTCTTAATCGGTAGTCCGCGAACCACTACTGGTGGTCCCTGGAAGCATCAGAAGTGGGACCACTTCTGCAAAGCCATCCTAAAATAACAACCCTTCGTTGATTTACTTATACTGTATTTTATGGCCTACATTGTCAAACGAAGCTCACAATTCTCGGAGCCAATCGTAATTCAAATGTAATGCAAAAGCTATTTTAGGTCAATGACCTCGTAATAACTTCTATGCTCCTTACACCTTCCGAGAATTCCACGCGGATAGAAAATAACAATTCCAGTAATACCCACCTACTAAAATTTTATTATCAATTCTGGATTTATGCTCGCTGCTCCACCGTACGCAGGGTAATGAAATAAGTCATTTAAATTGGAATAGAGATTTCAATGGTGGGACATTAGGCTTGGGGGGGTAAGCGCGGTAATATTGGATTATATCACTGATTTATGCAAAATCTTTATCGGGGACCCGCACCTGAAATTGGATTTTCGTATCGTCACATTACTTGAGTCAAAATGGCGGGAGCTCAGATAGATTTTTCGAGCCCTTTGCGTTTATTACAGATGTTTCTGCGGTTCCGGGAATTATGTTTGAATTTGTTTTCGTATTATGAGGAATGGTGCATTTGATTAGGCTGTGGCAATCTCTTTTGGGTTAAGATGGGAGTCTTTTTAATTAGTAAATTATCTTTAGGCATAACATGCTGGGTTCTTTCGAATTAGGCTCTCTTTTATAGGCTATACCTTGGCTATACTATCAGGTAGACAATGGTGTTAATTCGGTTGGCAACGACTTAACTAAATTGACAGGACTAAACTAAATTTAGTTTTCCATCCTTTTCTTTCTGTATCGAAAAGACAAAAACAGAATGCTAAAATTAAGTTTAGTCCTGTTAATTTAGTTAAGTCGTGCTAACCGAATCGACACCAATATTGCCAGGAAATAAATATCGATAAAAAACTTTAAAAACTTAGTGTAAGTTTTTCTTTCAGTACTAAAAAAGCTTTTATGTTTTGCTATTTTACCACAGTCATGTGTACCCACACAGAGTTTAAGATTAGTTTTCTTTAAAAAAACTTTTACTTCTAACATCACTAATGAACTAAGTTCATTACTTCAGTCAGTTACCTCTAACTAAAGTAATGAGCCATAAATATTTGAAAATAACGATCATACTTTGCGAAACAATAAATCCAGACTTAATAATTCATAATAACACCTGAAATTATAATTATAAGTTTTTTTCTCAGTAAGCATATTTTCCTTTCCTTCTTAATAAAACTATTTAAAAAAATACAAACTATAAACTCTCATTGACTCAACTGGAGTAACGTTCCCAATTCAAGTTTCTGTTAGAAGAACCGCACGACGATGACACGTCCACTGCTGTGTATATGCATGTCAAAGTTTACCAAGATTTTAGTTAAATATTTTATTTACCATGATAATGTATGTAGCTTGCACTCATGTTAATCCACGCAGAGTCGCACAAGTACCAATCAAACCGTAGCAACCACTTGAAATGTACAAACTAAATTGGACAGGACGCGAGCCATGTGGCTATGATCAAACTATTGATTGCATACGTTTTGCTAGTATCTGGCGTGGAAATATCGGCTTTTCACACCGATGTCGAAAAAATTCAGTTGAATTTAATAGTGAGTTTTGGAGTGGGAATAAAAATGACACAATCGAAAACAGTGAAAAATTAAAATGAAAAATTAAGGAATTTTTCATTTTAATTTTTCACTGTTTTCGATTAATTCATTAACGCCGGAGCGGTCGCTGGCGACCAAGACACAATAGATTTTCTATTGTGTCTCATTTTCCGGGCGTTGAAGAGTTAAGATTCAAGAATATTTAAATCGTCAATTTTTTTACCCTACCACCCATTACGACGTCTTTTAGCTGACAAGAAAAATGGACGCAAAAAAACTTATCAGCTTTATCAAATGGAACGATATTTACATATAAGTAGGTATATCAGTTAAAGCACTTTCAATATTTAAATTCCGAAAAAGTGTGCCGAAAAAGTATCCAAAATACTAAAGCACAGACAGAGGCGAAGCATTACATAATCACCAATATACATACAAGTACACGAAAAACAACGCAAGAAAGCAATGATAACAAAGCCAATATCCGTGCATTTTATAAAATCAACCCTTTGAATTCCTCTGTGAAAAAAAAGAGCCCGAAACCGTAACATAACGCAACAAACGGCAGTAATTTTTACTGCTGAAAATTTGCTAACCCCAAACAGGTTTACAACCCATTCGAATGTATCGACCGTCCCATAAATGGCACAAATAAGCCATGAATGGAGCTAACTGGAAATTTACGACCGCTCGAACCGTCACCGCTTACTTCACAAATTTGAATGTCCACTTTTATGGACCCCGTCGTTAAAGGGTGGTGTTCTATTTTATTCCCATAGATTTCCGAAGTCGTAAATTTTTCCTTAGTGGTTTCGGACCATCAGGTCTGTTTATGGATCAAATTAGGAGATACCCACTATTTCGGAATCACTTGTTTTAGTGGGCATAGTGTCGAATATTGGTTGTGGAATGGCCTTTTTATTTTAGCACTGAGATGTATCTGGTCATAAATGTGTGTTTACCTATCTTTTTACTACCAGCATAAAGTTCTATAGAAACAGTGTTGCGGGAAGTTATTATGTTGTTAGGACATATTGAAATATGTATAGTATGGGAGCTGGTGGAATTGAAAAGTTAAGCAATAAGAAAGAAGTTTTCCTAGTTTGTAGTATCTGACTGCTTGTTTGATTCCAGGAGGGGCGAATGTAGAAAACCGAAGATTCTGTATCAACTTATGTCTGATGAAAATGGTACTGTAGTTACCTCAGATTTACCCAAGTGCTTAAACTTTTTTGGGTCTAAGAGCTGTAACTAATGTTGGCATTAAAATTTAGCTTTTTACACATTGTCATAACACAACATAGACATAGAAACTTTTTTATCGACCAACGGTAGATCTGGAATGGGCACGTCTTTTCTAGAAAAAACGCTTCGCTCAAGAATACCCTAGATAACGCTTCACGAACTTTAGGGTTTTAAGTTGAAACAGTCCTATGTGCTACTTCTGCCCACGATACTATTGTATCACTCTCACGTGTCTAGGGTTACCAGACGACAGAAATTTTCCTGACATGTCAGGAATGTTAGCCATCCGTCAGGAAAAACGGGAAATCTGAAATTGTCAGGGATTTTTTTAATCCCAAAAATAATGTTTAAGCACGATAGGTAACGAAAACACAATATTTGTAAATCACTTTGTTGAGGGAAAATAATAAAAGTCTCAGTCAACTAAATAAGGAATGTAGGTGTAAAAAATGTCAAATATCAGGAATATTTCTGGAATGTTAGGGAATTAATCAGGAAATCTCATTATGGGATCTGGTAACCCTACACGTGACAACCTTGACCTCATTTTTCTGAACACTAGACCTCACTAAAATGAAATGTAATGAATAGAAATCTTACAAAATGAACATAACACTAACAGATAGCTTCACTTAAAGTTCTCTAGAACGGTTTTATATCGTGCAGAATATCCTCGTCTAAGAAATCGTACAGGAAATAAATAATAAAATATTCGTTCATATCTAAAAGCCATAGTTAAGAATAAATACCTACCTAACTTATAAGTGCTTTTCCGGTTTCGGAACTGATCCATTAAAGTATCGCACTTTACTATCAACATAAAACTTGATTCGAGAAACTTCAGATATACTTTGGTCCAAGGAAAGAAATGTGTTTCGGAGATACACGCTATTTGCCGTCTGTAGTTCGTTCGTACTCGTTCGTAGTTCTGTGGTTGTTTAATTTTAAATATCGAAACCATTTCGAAGTGAACAGAATTTGGATGTATTGGCCAAATGGGATTTGCCCTTTTTTATTAAAAAAATCTAGCTGAAAACAGAAGTTACTTAATGTTACTATTAAATGTAACTGGAAAGTAAATAGTCCAAAGCCTATATGAAAAAACTTGGTAACAAACATAAAAAATACATTAATAAGTAGGTTAGTAGATTCAATATCTTTTAATAGACCCTTTCACCTGAAAGGTTCAAATCGATTAACAAAATACATGATCGCCTTCTGCTTCAAATGTTAAAAAATAAAATCCATTACGTTCCTGAAATGGAACGGCAAATATAACGTATCTATATCGTTTTAATTTACTCGATACGTACTAAATTTTGACCCTCGGGATCCGATAAAATCGGGATGCCGGAACATAGGGTCGATGCAATGAACTCTTATAATTATGTGGGACACATCTCATTATTTTTCCTATAATAATCTTCCATCTGGTTTGCTCATATATTGTGTATTATTATCACTAGCTACAGTAACATTCCTTTTTATACCAATTTATCGATAAATAACCTTTTTTGTAAAGGTATATTTTATGGTCACGTCTGCTCCACCTTTATTCAGCTTTCACAGAGTTTTTGACGTAAAAATGTGTAGTAATAAACTTTGTTATTACTACACTTTAAAATTAAAAATGTCAACCTCAGCTCGTACATCAAAACGAGATTTGTTGTAAAAAGTGAACTTGTTCGACTTTCATGGGACACAAGGGACTGACAATTTTGACGTCCATTCAACCCTGACAACAGCCACATCTCTGTCCCCTGGGTGGTTGGTCAACTGTCACGTTGCGGGCATGATACGAAAGTAGGGTCACCATTAGTCCGGATGTGACCGACTATTTGGACATGACTGGACAAGTCATATTAAGTAGTTGGTATTTTAAACGAAATCACCTTTTTAATGGGCATGGATCGTTTAAAATTTTAATAATGGTGTTGATTCGGTTGGCAACGACTTATCTAAATTAAAAGGAGTTTTCCATCCCTTTCTTTCTGTATCGTAAAGACAAGAACACAATTCTCAAATTCAGTTTAGTCCTGTCAAATAAACAGGACTAAGTCTAGTTAAGTCGTGCCAATCGAATTGACAGCAGTGTATTTCTTGTGGTCCATTTTAAGTAGCAAGAAAAACGATATGGGTGATAACAAAAACATATATTAACAAAAAACTCGTTAGGAAACACCGTCCCATTGGGACATTCAAGAACCTTCCTAATTTCCGAATATATTACATGTTATGGGTATTTAAACTACACTGTCCACATTGTTGAGATTAAGTATATTGAGACCTAAACAACTTGAAATTAAGAAATATACAACTTTTTGGAACTTGTTTCAATGTGGTGACCCTACACGGAAGGCTGAAGGCCCGTGGTCGCCCAGAAGCGATAGCCAGAAATGATTTTGGGAATTAATCTGCGCTGGAATCTCTTTAGTGTTATTACTACAACGAATCACATACCCATATGAAATGTTTGCGAGCAACTTGCTACCGTGTACATGAGATTCTCTACAACACAATGCATATGAGTAAAACCTTGTGTGTACCTTAAAGTCAAATTATTACAAGTAAGTATGCCAAAATAAAAAAAAATGCTGATTCCAAATGTTAAAGATAGAATATAGAAATAAAAAACTATTTTTTATTTAATTATTACTTTTACAACGTTTGTTTCAAAAAGACCCGAATATGGGACCATCAAACTGAATTACTTTTACTATATGGGACCAACTCTGAAATTGCGAAAAAATCTGCTTTGTTTTTTTTGTTATTATTTATTGTATGAAACAGCTGTTTTTTTCGCGATTTCAGAGTTGGCCCCATAGTAAAAATTGTTCAGTTTGATGGTTCCTATCTACTATATTCGTATTTAGGGGTATTTTTTGTTAACACGTATTTATTAACTTTCATCGCCTATCAGTGCCGATCCGAGTGGTAAGTCCCAGTATAATAAACACCGGTCAGTCAATAACGACAGGTTAAAGATAGCTTTAAACCGGAAATGGGTTTAAATGAAATTTGAACAATGCTCGGAAACAAACACAGCTCATTCCCGTGGGCAAACGGCGGGATATCACCTGTCAAGCCACGGAAGTGACAAACAAGAGCGCGCGTCACTGCACCCGGAATGTAATTATTTTGCACGATATCTGTACTGATAATTGAATTTTTCCAATGTTGACTGAACGTCAGTTTCGGGAATATTTTGTTGTCAATTTTATCGTTTGTTTATTTGATTTCTGTTTTCTTTTATCTACGTTATTGATTTGTTATTATTATGGAAGTTCCTTTTTCATTAATTCCCGAAATTTCCATGCTGGTATGGAAGTGTAATAACTATATTGTGCATTAAATGTTCAATTTTCTAATATACTAACGATAAGTGTATCAAGAGCATTCACACCACATCAGTTATTTGACGCTCTGTGGTTTAGACGACAAACTGGCAACTTGATACAGCGTACTAACACATAAATCGTGTTTTAAAGAATACTGAGTTTAAATAAAATTTCAGCCAAAAGGCTCATTCCCGTGGGCAAACGGCATATCACCTGTCAAGCCACGGAAGTGACAAACAAGAGCGCGCGTCACTGCACCCAGAATGTAATTAGATTGCACGATATCTGCTAGAAATGGAATTCATTCTCCTAGCAGCCGCCCGTGACTTCGTCTGCGTGCGGACAAATATGTTTCCATCTCTCGGGAAGCAGTACTTGTTTTCTTAATGAAAAGTACCTACCCTATATAATTTTCTGTACCCCTGACAACGTGTAAGCAAAGTTTCATGATGAATCGTTTGAGTAGTTAATTAAGACGTGAAAGCGTAACGAACAAACAAACTCACTAACGCATTAAGGTGAATACCCCACCCAAAGTGGCGCCCTCAGAGATTTTCATATTTAATAAGTTGTTAATAGAAAAAGATTTTAATAAAACTATTCGTGGATTTTTAGGGCTCATGGTCTAGTATTTTTTATTAGAAAGAATAGGTACATTCCCTTGTAGTCGTAGTCATTCGTAGAAGTAGATAGCAAATGTGTCAAAAACGGCCACTTTTAGCAGATGTGCTATCTACTTATAGCAGTGACTACGAGAAAATGTAATTAAACTATTCCGTCCGTAAATATACTAAACCGTCTAAAAATACTAGACTGGGCTATAAAAATTTCAAGAGATGTTTTATTAATTAAAATTGTGTATTAGAATTACAATATTTCGGTCAGGAAAGCGCCTTAAATAATGTTATTTAGTAAGGATTTGATGCTTACATTGCTTACTGTACTGTACTATCAATCAGAAAATAACAATTACGGATGTTCAGGCGTTTTTGCGTATAAGTATGTAAGTTAAGTACCTACTTAGCTTTCCGCTCGCAGCTTCGCCCGCGTCATAGTAGAATCAAATAAGTAGGCCAACTCGCGCCTCGAGCGAGCGATAATAGCCTAAACACGTAGCCCACGTAGGGCTGTCGCTAGTTTATTCAATCGTCAAAAATGCATAGTCAATCTCTATATAAATCATTTTTTCCTTGTATGGTAAGCATCATCAGGGATCTAGATATTTTAAAAAACAAAGTAATAGTAATAACAAAGTAATAATACAAAGTTTTTTAATTATTTTTTGTACATAGACCAGAAACTGTCTACAATGTTTCTATTACATACGTCATGTAACATGTTATGTGATTTAAAATTGATTTGAAAATCACGGTCGAAATAGGATTAATTAAAACGTAGCTTTACTGATTCATGTATTTATTCAAATAAAATAAAATGATTATGAAATTGTATTTTTTTACACTATTAATTTATTCCTTTTACTTTTTCATTTACCTACACTTATCAAAATAAAATTATAATCTTTAAATTCGGAAATTGAATATTTTACAATAACCTCAAATAATTGACATTCAAGTATTTTTTCCTGTAGGAATTTGTGATTTTTTAAACTAAATTGTTACTTACAGAAAAAACGGCTGTTTCGACAATTACAAAATGCCTTATTATTTAAAGTTTAATAATGTAAAATAAATCCTCATTCTAACAAATCTTTTTTGCAAAAAATATCTTTGGAAAGCATGGTATGTACTGTAGGTATGTACACGTACAAATTATCACGAGCGGCAGCGCAGCGCCGCGGAGCCTGCGGTAGCGCGGGCGGGATCACGTACGGCGCAGCCGCGCAGCCACGACTGGCGCACGCATCTTTATCATCTATAAATGTTGTCAGTATGTGCGTGCGACGACGCATACGTACGGGCCGCGCTCACATACAAACCGCGTTCGGGCGTATAATGAGTAAAAGCGGCTACTCACGACACAATTTCTCTTCCAATTTGCTGTCACAATCTGCTGAGAGTTGACAGATTGTATCGTCAGTAGGCGAATTGGGGGCGTGGCCCAACTTGCTGTGTGTTGTGTTGCGTGCGCTAGCAACCTGCAAATTGTCACAGCAGATTGTGTGCGTGTTGAATCGTGAGTAGTGCGATTGTGGCAATTTGAGCTTCAGTCGCGCTCCAGCTGTTGTTCAGACTGTGTCTCTGTGGTAGGGAATAACATTACTAGTGAGACTTTAAAAATGAATAAATAAAAATAATAAATAAAATAAAAACAATTGTTAATTGTATTCATTGTTTTTTATTAGTACTTACCCTAATGTTATGTCCTAAACATTTGAAAATTGCCCTGCATGTCTCAGGAATAATTTTTGATAATATTTGTGGCGATAATATACAAGAAAATTTTAAATCTTCGTAGGTTTGTCCAGTAGCTAAAAATCTCAACGTTGCAACCAACCGTTCTTTAGGAGTTATGCTTTCACGCATCACGGTATCTTTTTTTTAATAAACGGAGTTACCATCGTGAGCAATTCTTCAAAACTCTCTGAATCCATTCTTAGAAAGTTGGAAAAATCTTCTGGTTCCAAATGGTACATTACTCGTATATTTAGGTACGAAATTTTTTTTCTTAATAAAAGCCATTTTTATACCCAGTATCGCTTTTTGCGTCGCTCCCTGGTTGAACATGACGAAGCTATAACAAGTGCAATACCTGCTTTTTGATATTTTGAAAGTTTCAACGGACCCATTACGAACAACAACGAACACGTGCACGCTTTGTGGCTGACAATCGCAGAATGAAATTGTGAGCGCTGCTGCATCGTGAGTAGAGCACAGCCAACCGCGACTACAACAAATTGTGCCTGCAGATTGTGGTTGAGTTGTGTCGTGAGTAGCCGCCTTAAGACGACTTACTTATTTGATTCTACTATGCCCGCGTGGACCGTGCGGGTGGAGAGCCGAGTCCAGCGGGGGGATAAAAAGCTTTATGTCCTTCCAAGGTCCCATCTATATGCGTACCAAATTTCGTCAAAATTGGTCTAGCGGTCTAGGCGTGAAAACGTGACAGGCAGGCAGTTACTTTCGCATTTATAATATTAGTACTTACTTATGAATTAGTATGGATGATTTAAAAGCCTTATGAATCTAACGATCTTTATGGAAAAACAATAGAAGAGCCTCTTTTGTTAAACGATGAAAGAGAATTTGTTTCGTCGAGCGACTACGTTAAGGAAGCCGAGCTAATTTCGTTTAATAAAGAGAGCTTGGATAAGCGAGATTGCACTTTAAATAGCTTGGCTTTAGACTAATAATGGATCTTTACTAGCCTTTCATTAATTACGTCAATATTCTCACATCGAATTTTGGGTTCAACTTTTATAGGTTTAATAAGTAAAACGTATTAAACGTTGTCTCATAACTATGCGTCTCTTATAAGATTTCTTTTTTTGTGATGATTATTCATTTGACAAACATCACGACATACGCAGTTTTAAATAACGCCCTAAAACAAAAAAACATCTGAAAACTGTTTTTACCTGACGCAAGTTAGAAAAAAGCGCAGTCTACCTAGTTAGGGTATACAACGTAACGTAATACGTCAGCCCAATTTTACGCATAATGACACATTTTAATTACGCAAAATGACACATTCGCAAAATGACACATACGCGAAATGACATACGTATCTGATACGTACAATAAATTTTAATGTCATAACTGTGTCACATGCTATTGTTTTATGTCTTTAGAGTTGTTGAGTTCAGTAGGTAATATGACAACTAGACAACCTCTGTTTAATAGGGTAGGTAGGCACCTCATTCGTCCACGAATCCTTTTCACGGCCCCCAGGCAATAGTAATCAAAATTTTATAGCACCAACAGACATTAAAGACGACTTACCAAGACCACAGAACATAAAACTGTCCTTGGCGTTAATAAGGGAGAAAAGGCTGAAATGCTGAAAAAGCTTTTTCCCAGAACAAAATCAAAATGCACGCTCCTTTGTTCCGTACCGTCCAATTTTACTACGGGAAAACATAAAAAGTAAATAAACCTCACCTCCGGAATTGAAAATGCCTTCAGCTTGCTCTGTTTTTGTAATGGTACGATCCTCTCGTGACACAAAATTCTCTGTTCTTCACTTCGCAGATTAACATCGATTAATACCGGCGACACCGTATCAACAGAACACTCGATCAACGTCCAAGGGATCTTAATAAAAAACTGCAATCATTCATCTTTAGTGATTGCCACTGATCTGTCAACACCGACTTCTATCCACACAGTCCGAGATCGGCTTCCATCTTGCATCGTGGAGGCGAAAGCCCGAGCGTCTTTTGTTTTAAATTTATCGAAGTCGCCGAATCACAAGTTCACTTCATAGTCTTTGGTAACACCGAGGAGTTTTTACTATTATTTGTGACGATAATCGGGAACTACAATGGAAGAGTAGCTGGCACTTTCCGCCATCTTGCGAGACTTCCACGCATGCGCTGTAGTTGTCCCGTATTTAACACATGCGCCGTGTACGTTCGGCATCAAAAATTAAAATTGGCATTGTTTTGGTTACATAGGTACTTGGCTTATGAAAAATTAAAGCTAAAACAGCTTCCATTTCGAAATGAGAACAAAAAGCAAGGTTATGACTTCTTTTGTTTCAACTGTTGTTTACTGGGGAGTTGGGGACACAAAGAATAGAGAAAAAACACGAAGTTAAATGAATTTAAGTTAATATTTTGATACAGTGAAACTTGTAAGTTACGAAGTGAGATTAAAAAATTTAAAACAAGTTTTATTCAAACGTCTACCTACCAATTAGTTTTTTAGAAAATCTTTTAAAATACGTCTAAGAAATTTACAAAATCTTTTAAGATAGGTATATGTCTACGTGATTTAGAAAATTAAGTAATTTAGAAAATCTTAACGTAAGTACCTATATTATATTTCTAAGTAAACTTGTTTAGGTACACTAAAATAAAATAAAACATTTAAGCCTACTTACGTTTAACTAAATAAAACTAAGTAAAACTTAACAAAATGTTTATTATTAAAAAAAAACAGTGGTCCGTTTTTCCGAAACTTTCGACATCATAACACCATTTTATTAGTAGAACACGGTATGAAAATATGTAAGGTACAAAGGTGGGAAAGCCACAGCTGCCCAGAATCCTTTGAGGGTGCGACGAGGGTCCGCTCAAACAAGGATTAAAATGCTTTAATTGTCGCACAACTATTTTTAAGGGAATGCTTTTCAGGAACGCGCTTGCCTGACGTGTGTCAACCTCCGATTAAAAAAGTTTTATTTCTACTCGCTCAACCTCTTTAGATGATGAATTTTAATCATTGCCTCGCCCTCAAAGTCATTGCTCGCCCTTCTACGAGACACCCGACATAGCGTAAATAATCGGTATACTTAATTATTTTATTTTCACCTCTCCAGCACAAAAAGAGCGCTTTTGGTGCGTAAAAACTCGCAGTAAAATCGCTTTTTCTTGCAAGCGTGAGTTCCTAATTCCTATTCGAATCACTTTTCTTTACCCTCGCTGGTAGAGGTGAAAACTTGTATTTTCATACTACAAGAGCATTTTTTTATGTCTCTTGCTTTTAAATCGCTCTATATTAAAATCACTCGCTCGCTATCGCTACGCTCATGATTTAATTCTGTAGGTACTACTTCGCTAGTTCGTGATTTAAAGTCGGTACCTAGGTATATCTACTCGAAGCAAAACATATCTTTGCTCACTCGTTGAACAAATAACTATTACAATACTAAATAATATACTAGAAAAAATACGACTCGCACCAGATCAATACTCAGACGGGAATTCCCGTCTGAGTATTGATCTGGTGCGAGTCGTATTTTTTCTAGTATATTATTTAGTATTGTATAAAAATAGCATTATGAATGCAAAAATCTCAAATTTAAAAATAACTATTATTCGATAGTTAGTAAATAAAAGGAAGATTGGTAATGGGGTATTTACACGGAGCGACTTGGCAGGCGACTTTAGTCAATTAGCGCTTTTTATCGACAATCGCTTGTAGAATCGAATCGCTCTCCTGCCAAGTTGCCTGCCTTGTCGCTCGATGTAAATACCCCATAAGAGCTATTCATTAAAAGAATAGTATCACACTAATTGTGTACCTAATTAAAGTAAACCACAAGTTAACCTTAAGAGCGTTTATGCGCTATACTGGCGCAGCCAATCGAAAAAAAATCATAGTCCTTAAAAAAAGATGAAATTGTAAATTGTGTTCTTTTAGTGTTCTGCGAAGAAGCTTTGTGGTACTCTTTATCGCTTCAACAATATTTTCTAGTCTGTCTTTTAGTTTAATGAAGTTGTATTGCTAAAAGTGTCCACTCTTGGCAATAAACTAAACGACAACTAAACGACAGGTTATAAAATATTGTTTAAGCGATAAAAAGTACCATAAAGTTTCTTTGGAGTACACTAGAAGAACACAATTCACAATTTTGCCTTTATTTGAGCACTATGTTTTTTTTTCGATTGGCGGCGCTAGTATAGCGCATAAACGCTCTTAAAAATGGACGATCCGGAATGCTTTGACTACGTTTTAGCTCAAAGAATAAAATTATTCCGCGAAGGCTCAACTATTATCATACCTACTAAAAGAGCTTGTGGGTTTGCTACGTAAAATAAACCTGAGGTTTTTGCGATTTCCTTGGGTTATTAGGTACCGGGTAAAAATGGGTTACTTTAACCATTGGAGTTGGGGAATTTAAGTCATTTTGGTTCAAGTGTTGACCGATCTGGTTTCACAGAATGAATAATAAAACTAGCTGATATGAACTATTATTAACACAAGACCACAAAAGTGGTAATACATCAGTTATAAAAGCACCACATACGTAACTTTCTACGTTTGAAATTGAACTGCAAAACTAATATTGTCATTTTTTATTCACGGAAAACTGATTTTTGTTCTTATTTTTCTCTTTCCAAGTCAGATAATAAAAAAGCATAAAGTTAAAATAAGGTAAAGATAATTGAGTCATATTTGAAAACAGTTTAATTTATTTTGCTCAACTTTCAATTCAACTTGCGTTAGACGCATGCAATAATACTTATTTCCTCCATACCATGCGCTTTCCCTTTCAAATATTTATCATTGTCATTTTTTAGAAGATAGGGCATGCGCTATTGAACGCAATGAGGCATGCATGCCTCTGTTGAGAAAGCATGAGGAACGGGAATGCGATTGTGTCCTTTCAATAAAATAACGTTTTGACATTTTCATTATGGAAAAACAAAATCAACTACCTAGTTCCTTAACTTATTTCGTTTGAAAAGCTCTTCTGATTTCAGCAGAATAAAAATAAGTTTGGGTATTTAAAAAGAAAAGCTTTAGCAAGTTGATATTTTTTTAAGTCGTCAAAAATTCGTGTTTTAGGGTTTGAATGACATAGGTAGGTAAGTAAAGAGCCTACTTACCATTTTAATGTCAACTTAAAATGACCACCAAACACATAAAAACATCGATTTTAATTGAAATTACAAAGTGTAAGAAAATTTTCAAGAATTAATTTAAACTACGACGACTTTTAATCACTTTATAAAAATTACAAGTCATTACAACTGATTGCGGTAACTGTGAACACAAATTAGAAATACAGTTCACATAGGTACCTATATAAAAAGCTACAAAATTTAAGAATTAAACCTGAAAAATCTTGTTATTCCAAAAAAAATACCGTTAGTATAAAAATAGCTTACACAGAGAATTCCCGATAAAATGTATTGCCTTCGAGATTATTTATTCTATGCTTCGAGTTGCGTTGTCACATGGCATGATGGCCCGCCTCTTCCTTTGCCGATATAAAATACTGCGCTGCTAAGAAGGTCACGGCAGTAAAGATATTTGGATACTGAGCATATAAAAAAGCCGTTTTTGCGTAATACTAACGATATTCATTGTAGCTATGACTATTAAATAGGATATCTTTAAAACTAGTTCGCTGGAAACCAGGTTTAATTTTAGTCTTGAAATATAATAACGATTATTGTCATGTATTAAGTGGATTGTCAACCACGTGGTCTCCATACAAACGGCGATAACGTTTCCCACCCTCTAAACCTTAACCTACAGTAATTAATTTTTGGTATTTTTTTTAAATGCCTAAATACTAGGGCTGTACGTTTTGATTTTTTAAATATCTATAATAGATTTCGAAATATTTGCATTTTAGTGATTTCATACAAAACACAGAAGTGCCAATATTTTCAAATCTACAATGAATATTTTAAAAATCAAAACGTACAGCCCTAGTTTTTAGGCATTTCAAAAACATACCAAAAATTCATTGTTGTAGGTTAAGGTTTAGAGGGTGGGAAACGTTATCGCCGTTTGTATGGAGACCACGTGGTTGACAATCCTCTTAAGTAAGTAGGAAGTGTGTTCGTCGAAAACAGTTTTGATAGAAGATCAGTGAGTTAAAAGATTTGATGTTATGATAAAAGGCGCTAAATGACAGCATGACATTTGGCTTAGCCATTCTTAAAATACTATCCTCCTTAAGTTTTGAGTGTAAGTCGATTTATCTAGCGGACACACGAAATCGTGCGTTTAGAACGTACGCTTCCCGTGAATTTTTAAATACCTTTCTTTGTACTCGTAAACATTATAAAAGGCATTCCTCTGTACCTAGGCCGAATAAAAAGATAATACTTGAAACAAGGAAAGAAAATGAAAGTGATTGTACAATACCGCTATTGTGGTATCTGAACTAATACTGGTGTGTGAACCCGCACGTATTGGGAAATAAATTAAACCAAAAAGGGTTCTGTTCTAAGCTGGTTATTATTTGCACTCAATATCAAAGTCCTTATGATTTACACATGAGCAAAACCATATCGCGATGTACACGGGTACAGCGCCATCTATTATCGACTTAAGAACTAATTATATATATTGGCGTGAACATGCCGCCCACCAAGGACATATTGAAGGAATGTCCTTCTTAAAGATAAAGTGAACAGAGAAAAAGTCTGATAAAATCGGACTAAACTTATGCTAAAACAATATCCTTAAAAATAAAAAACTATGATTAAAATATAAATAAAGTACAATTTCACTGATCTGAGTCTGCAATAGGCAGAATGCATAATTTTGATGTCGGTCTTTTAAAAGTAGATGATTTCGTGCGCAATGTGACCACACGGGTTATGTTATCATCACCTGGGTGTTTTTGCTCGACTCGACCTAATAACCAACGACTTGGCGGCAAGTCATCTTCTTTAATTACCACTAGGTCACCTATTTTTGGTTCAGGCACTTGAGATGGCCACTTGTATCTGTTCATGAGAGTAGCAAGATACTCCTGAGACCATCGTCTCCAAAACGACTGTACCATCCTCTGAACAAATTGCCATCGAGTCAAGGTATTGACGTTAGAGTTTTCATAACTGTAGTCTGGTACTTGTACTAAAGATTCTCCGATTAAAAAATGTGCTGGAGTTAACGGAAGAGGCTCGGCTGGGTCCTCAGAGTAAATAACACTCATAGGACGCGAGTTTAAGCAGGCCTCTACTTGACAAAGCAGTGTACTCATCTCCTCGTAGGTGAGTGTACTGTCACCTATGATACGTTTAAGGTGAAATTTCGTCGATTTCACCCCTGCCTCCCAAAGTCCTCCAAAGTTGGGGCTATGGGGAGGAATGAAATGACATTCAGTTCCGTTGGCTTCGAGATGTTCTGCTATTGACGACTGAATGGATGACAATTGCTGCAATTCTCTAGATGCGCCTACAAATGTGGTTCCATTATCGCTCCAGAGTTTAGCGCAGTGACCACGTCTGGACACAAAACGTCGAAAGGCGGCCAAGAACGCTTGAGTGGTCATATCACTCACCACTTCAAGGTGAACTGCACGCGTGGACATGCAAACAAACAGGCACAAGTACCCTTTGTAAGAGTGATGTCCGCGACCTTTGGTTGTCCTTATATTGATGGGACCCGCGTAGTCAACGCCGCTGTGCAAAAATGCTCTCGTTGGAGAACAACGACTTGATGGTAGCGAACCCATCAGTTGATTTTTCGTGCAGGCAGAATGTCTTACACAGGTTACGCAACGACGAACATGCTTTTTGATTAAGTTTCTAGCGCTTATGATCCAATAGGCTGTTCTTAGATAATTAGTCATTAGCAGCGGACCCCCATGAAGGGTTTTGATGTGAGCATCTGCTATAATCAGATAAGTAAGATGACTAGAATTTGGTAAAACTATTGGGTGTTTGGTTTGTTCGTCAATCTGTGACTTTTCAATTCTACCTCGAACTCGCATAATGCCTTTGTTGTCAATAAAAGGACTGAGTGATTTTAGCTTACTGGATTTTTTCTGTATATAGCCGTTGACTAGTAATTGTGTGTATTCTAATGTAAATAGTTCCTTTTGTGTCTTTTTAATACAACATTCTAACGCAGATTCAATTTCATGCTTTTGTAAATATTTTGTTCTTTTTGTACTATTGTTCTTTAAAAATCTACGACAATATGCAATAACTTTTAGTAACTTTTGCAGTGAAGAAAATTTCTTGAAAATTGAATCATCTGCCTCTTCAGGAACTGTTACTAGGTGTACCCTTGCGGATGCTTCCAGATCAACGTTTAAATTGTTTGATCTTTTGTAGGTTATATCCTTGTCCTTGAGAAATGATGGTCCGGAAAACCATAATTCATGATCAACGAATGAGCTGGGTAAAAGTCCTCTCGAAGCACAATCCGCAGGATTTTCGTTGGTGGAAACATGAAACCATTGTGGCGATCCTATCAAATTTAAAATAGTTGAGGTCCTGTTAGCAACAAAAGTTTTCCACTTACTAGGGTGACTATTTAGCCACGCTAAGACGATCGTAGAATCCGTCCATGCCCTTATGTTGCTTCTCGAGATATTCAAAATTTCTGCTGTTTCAGACAACAATTGAGCTAGTAAAACTGCTCCGCACAATTCCAGGCGTGGGATACTAACTTGTTTGATTGGTGCGACTCTCGTTTTCGCAACCAACAATGCTACTTTTACTCTCCCCAAGGCATCAGTTATGCGCAGGTACACAACTGCTGAATATGCCACTTTAGCAGCGTCGCAAAACCCATGAAGTTCCAGATTATCACCTGGGCTTGTACCTATCCAACGAGGTATCTTTACCCCGGTAAGTAGTAATAATTCTTGACGGTAAGTATTCCACTCGTCTATTAACTCTCTAGATAGATCGTCGTCCCAACCAACGCCCGCAAGCCATAACTTCTGTATGAATATCTTAGCCAAGACTACACTGGGTGCTAACCAGCCCAGTGGATCGAAGAGTCGCGCTATATCTGCAATAATCAACCTTTTAGTTACAGTCGTCGGCGCAGGGAGATTCACCGCGTACTGAAAGATGTCTTCACTTCGTTTCCAGGTAAGTCCTAGAATTTTAATTGTGCTATCTAATTTTATGTTTATTTCTTTATTTAATATATCCTCCTCAGTATTTATCTTGTTCTTTTCTTCCTTACTTGTCTTTTGTTCTATATTTTCTTCATACTCATTTTCATTTATATTGACCTCGTCTACTCTTTCCTGTGTCCTAGTTTGTCCTTTCACTGTATCCTCTTCTGTTTTCTTTATTATATCTATTATTTCTTGATTATTACTGTTCCACTTCTGTAATTTAAATCCACCCTTTCCTAATAACTCTGAAATTTGTTTATATAAAACCTTTCCTTCTTCTACATTACTACACCCAGTCATGAGGTCATCCATGTAAAAGCAGGTTAGTACTTTATCTGCAGCTAGACTGTAACTCTTTCCTTCATCATATGCAATTTGATGCAGTGTCCTGACAGCTTGATAAGGTGCCGATGCCGTTCCAAACGTTATTCTCATCATTTCGTAATCCTTTATTTCTTCATCCGGGCTATCACGCCATAGTATTCTTTGGAACCTAGCATCTTCTTCGGCAATTTTGACCTGACGGTACATTTTAATTATGTCCGCAACAATTCCAATTTTGTAGACTCTCCATCGTAAGACAGTGTGTCTCAAATCAGGCTGCAGTGTAGGTCCGACCATCAGCGTGTCGTTTAGAGATATGCCTTTACTATTTTTCTCCGACGCATTGAAGACAACTCTGACTCGCGTGGTGGATTTGTCATTTCTGATGACTGCGTGATGTGGCAGGTAAACAGCTTTTTCCTTTAAATTATCATTGTCCTTTATTTCTCTCATGTGTCCTAATTGTAAATATTCCTTTATTACGTCTGTGTAACTTTCCTTTAACTGTTTATCTTTCCCTAGTCTTTTTTCTAACGATTTAAATCTATTTTCAGCTATTCTACGAGAGTTTCCGCCTTGGCAAGCAGGTTCTTCGTCTCGAAATGGTAGTTTAACCACATATCTGCCATCCTCATCTCTCTTGGTAGTTGCACTGTATAGTTCTTCGCATCTTTGTTCTTCGGGGGTAAGTATTTTATTTGGACTAATTTGTTCTTCGATCTCCCAGAACTTACGTAGCATATCATCTTCATTGACCTGTGTGTGCATGACGCTTATACACTCTCTTGTTTTATGTGACTCCTTACTGTTTACAGGCTCAATCGTTCCTGAAAGGATCCACCCAAAGGCAGTGTTCTGTGCCATCAGAGTACCCGACGGACTTTTCATAACACCTTCTTTCATTATACTACTGTAAGTATCAGCTCCTAACAAGATGTCAATCTTATTAGGTTTACTAAATTCTGGATCAGCCAAACACAAACTATGTACGTCTACCCAATCAAGAGTAGCAGTGTTAATGCTTCGTTCAGGTAAGTACGAAGTGATCTTATTTAATACATAAGCATTTATTTGGTGATTGAACTCGCGATCTACTCTAGATTGTATCGTAAAGTTAACCATGTAACGCGCAACCGTGGACTTATCCGAACCTAATCCCGACACAATTCCTTTAATAGGAATCTTTTTTAGGCGAAGCAATTGAACTGTAGCTTCTGTGATGAAGCACGCTTGTGAGCCCTGGTCAAGTAAAGCGCGGACCATTTGCAAGTCACCTAATCTTGACTCGGCTTTTATTAGTGCAGTGGCTAATAAAACCTGTCTAGGATTGGGAATGTTGCCCGTAGACAAACAAGAAACTATTGGATTAGCAGTAGCAGAATTATTACTATTGCTATCAATATCTTCTTGTTCTTTATTTTCGGAGATTTCAGGTGGATGTAACAAGGAATGGTGACGCTTATGGCACACTCTGCAAGAGGTAAGTTTTTTGCAGTCATATACTGTGTGGTTACCGCCTAGACAATTAAAACAAATTTTGTTCTTTAACACAAAATTGCGTCTGCTCTCAATGGACTGTTTTGAAAATTTCTTGCAAAAACAAAGTTTATGTGACTCGGAACAATATTCACAACGAATACCTGAACTCGATTTAGTGGCTAACATTGCTCTGGGGTTATGATTTTGATTATATGAATAATTATGATTATTTTGATTAGTTGGCCGTTTAGGTTCGATAAACTCTAGTGCACGGAAGCGATTTTCCATAAAAACTTTAAATTGAGCAAAGGTTGGCAAGTCGCTATTGGACTCGCTGGTGCCAGTGGTCAACTCCCACTGCTTGCGTGTTTCGATATCCAATTTGAATGTAACAATGTGAATGATAATCACATCCCATGTAGACACATCAATATTAAGGATCTTAAGAGCGCTTAAACAATCTGTTGTAGTGTCTAATAAATCTTTTAATGCACTAGCCGACTCTGTATGCATACGTTTTTGACCAAACAATCTTTTGAGTATGCAACTTGACAAATACTTTTTATTATCATAACGCTTTTCTAATTGCGACCAACACAAAGTATAATTGGCATCAGTTATAGGCGTGTGCCTTATAAGCTGTTCAGCTTCTCCGGTAAGGTGGCCTTTTAAATAATGTAGCTTTTGTACATTGTCAAGCGATTCATTTTTGTGTACAAGACTGATGAATAGATCACGGAACGTTGTCCATTCATTATATTTCCCCGAAAATATTGGGATAGCTATTTTTGGTAATTTAACCAATGAATTGCTTGTGGACTTGGCTGCCTTATCAGAGGAGCTACTGCTCTGTTGTACTGATTCATCAACACGAATACGAACCTTATTGAGAGTCATTTTTAATGAGCAGTTGAAGGCTATATATATTTCTTCCGTCTGATCGTACAAACTTTCAATATCGATTCCCTTAGTAATTTCTTCCAAGGTATAATTCTCATAAAGTCTCGCCTTCGTGTCTTGAAATTTATTCCAATCTATTTCTAACATATTTTGTCTAGTTTCTATAAATTCAACTATTAATCTCTCTTTCGGAGTTTTCTTAAAGTTAGTAAAACCCTTCTGCATTACCTTTTGTAAATCTTTTAAAATATTAACTAACTTGTCCATGTTTAAAAAATATGAAACTTAATAAAATAAAATGTAAAATTAATCAATTATGCCACTAGACTTCTTTAAAATCACTTAAAATTGATTTCAAATTTTATTATAAACAATGTAAACACAAAAGTAAACAAAAAACTTAAGTTGATGAACAAAATGTTGAAAATTTTACAAGTCTTTTAAACTTATAAAATTCTGGCGGAAATCGGGCGTGGATTCCTCGTTCCGTCGTTTTTTTGCAAACTATTCTAAGTCCTTAAAATTATCATGCAAATTATTCTAAGTGTAAAAATATTGATCTTAAAATTTTCTAAGTCCCAAATTGCTTCGATAAACTTCCAAGTTAAAATTGTCCGTAGAAATAAAGTTCAAAATCTTCTAATAATTTGTTCTTGTATGTTCGATAGCAAAGTTAATTTATTGTTTGAAATAAGGTTCAAATTACTTTAACTGCACACTGAACCAAATGTATAAATGTACTCACGTTGCACTGTTTACACTCACTGTACTATTGAATGAAAGTTGTCCTGTTGATCGGAGCGCCCTCTGCTGGCAGCTCTCGATGCTGGTTGAACTGGTGAAAGAGGCGCCCTCTGCTGGCGTCTCTTGGTGGTGGTTGAACTGCTTTTTCTGGTTGCACTGGTGGCGCCCTCTGTCGGCGTCTTCGTGAACTGAAACCCGTACCTTGCCGCAGCAATCCACTGCGAGTACGGTGTGGTGGGGTGACGGTCCAACTATTGGATCCGCAGAAAAAATATTCGGTCTCGTGGGACCATGTACAATACCGCTATTGTGGTATCTGAACTAATACTGGTGTGTGAACCCGCACGTATTGGGAAATAAATTAAACCAAAAAGGGTTCTGTTCTAAGCTGGTTATTATTTGCACTCAATATCAAAGTCCTTATGATTTACACATGAGCAAAACCATATCGCGATGTACACGGGTACAGCGCCATCTATTATCGACTTAAGAACTAATTATATATATTGGCGTGAACAGTGATCATTAAAAGACATTATATTGTGTCCACGACATGCAACAAACGAATAACAGCTCTATGTTATATTTAAACGTAGAATCTCTGCAGCAGTTTTCAGTAATTAAACCCTATATTAATAAACACTTCAAAAACAAAGCATCATTCCAAAACATTGTTACACTCAATCCTGAAGGAGGTTTTATAGGTCATTATTTAAACGTAGAAGCTCTGCAGCAGTTTTCAGTAATTAAACCCTATATTAATAAACACTACAAAAACAAAGCATCATTCCAAAACATTGTTACACTCAATCCCAAAGGAGGTTTCATAATTATTTAAACGTAGAAGCTCTGCAGCAGTTTTCAGCAATTAAACCCTATATTAATAAACACTTCAAAACTTCAAAAACATAACCTAAAAACAAAGCATCATTCCAAAACATTGTTACACTCAATCCCGAAGGAGGTTTAATTGATAAATTCTCATCGTTACCAAAGATTGAGTCGACAAAACAACACAAACAAACAATACGTGTGTCGCTTTTGTCATCCCCTAGGACAGAGACGCGCTTACGAAGTGACAAATTACATAGGGAATGCCCTCGTGAAACTAATTCCGACATGTGGGACCGCGATGACGACTCCGGATTTAACTTTAAACCGAAATTGTAAACAAACTGTTTGTATGGTGAGCCTGTTTGGAAGTTACATACCTACTTATGATATGACACTCTTATCCCAAAGGCAGGGGATGAGCAGAGTTTTGAACGTCATAACAAAGGTATAATAAGGCCTTATAAATTGGGAAAAATAAACAATAAATTTATTTATTAATAAACATCTGGTTTAACCAAAAATTTGGCTTAGCAATATTACTCATTACCTACGTTTGACCTCTCAAAGCGTCTTTTTGGTTAAACTAGGTGTAAACATTTTCCCTTTCGCGTATGTGTCATTTCGCGTAATCAAAATATGTCAATATGCGTAAAATTGAGGTTTTTTTTAATAAGAGCGAAGGAGTTAATCACAGTCATCGCATAGTTAAAGATAAACATAACGTCGAGTAAATTATAAGTTGCGCTAAAACTTAGTAAGGTACTGGCGCCCTGTAAGGCCCGCCTTATTTCAAAACCTTGAGAAATCGTTAATTTGGATATTATAAAGAAAAAACATCGATATAAAACTAGGGTGTTTTATTAAAAAATATAATTAATAAAAGAATGCGATGTTATTTCGATGTTAATAGAAAAAAAACACCATTTTTAAAAAGTCGGTGTTGGGCCATCTTAGGAAGGTGGTCACCGAAAAAGGCCCGTAATATATTAATGTAAATCTACGCTTAAACAGTATCTAAATATTTTTTTCTTTTAATACTGATCGAAAAAGTCTGAAATATTGTCTAAATTTTGGCTATGGGCCATCTTAAATCTATTAAAAATTAAAGTTATTTTAAAACAACAATGCTTTTCTTAAATTGAATATATCACACATATAGAAATTTATCAGAATAGTAGGTAACAAAAAAATAATCAATAAGTTCTTTATTCTGTGATTAATTTTCGACGGCCTTGGTACGTGGGCCGAGTTAGGGGTATTGAAAAATCGACTTAAGTTTACTTCATTAAAATCAAAAACTAAAACATGAATCTAGCAATAAAAGTAATTTAATCGATTATTTTGATTATAATTACTTATTATATATTTGATAAATTGCATTTAATGCAAGAAAACATAAACTTTAGAAAATCATAATTTAGTAACAATAAAAAAAACATTCAATTCAACACCAAATTCTTAACCAACCAATTTTATATTTATGTTATATTTTATAAATAGTTTCTATAATACTCAAAACACTTTTTATTAGAAATTAAAAAGTGGGCTATCTTTTGGGCCAATGTGGTGGGCTTTCATAGGAAACCTTACCCCAGTTCAATATAAATTGCAATATAAAGCAAGAAAAATAAGCAAGTAATAAAACTTACCGTTAATTTAATGGCAAAAAGAATAATTATGTTGTCTAATTTGTCAAAATAAAAAAAACTACTAATTTTTGCAAATTTTTAATAAAGACTTACATTTCTGAAGTTAGAAAACGTGAACTAGTTAGACGCAACACAGTAAACTGTTTGCCATCCAAAAAATGGCAGCTTGCTGACAGTCGGACGAAGTTGCAATATTGTCTATGGCTTCAGACGCATACACCCACGGATTTTTAATTAGTTTGGACAGCCAAAACTGTTATTTTTTTAAGGTGGGCCATGATTGGAGCCGGGCCATCTTTGGTCACAGTACCTTACACTAAAAGTTTTTTGCAGCATTTTAGAAATCCTGGAGCTAAAAATCATGTAATTTAAACGAAGCGGTGGCGTCCGGCAGAGTAGCAACAACCTTTAATATTTAGGGGTTTAGTAAAAGGCGACTAATAACAGAGATATGAACTAGAAAGGAAGAAGCAGCCTTTTTTCGATGAAAACGGCGGGCGGCGCTGGGCGGTGCAGCAAGCGAATTCGGTAATCACTGAGCGGTCGTGATGACGAGCTAAGAAGCCGACATCGAGATAGCGCGCAGTGATATTGAATTCGTTTGCCGCGCCTTAGGGCGGCGTGCCGCCTTAATTTTCATTTAGATTTTCCAGATAAAACATTACCTACCGTGTCTAGTCTTATTTTTTGTCTAATCTAGTTCTAGGTCATTACTTCTAGAACCCTCAAACAAAATTAGCCAATTTATTCCCATTAGGACAAGTTAAAAACTCTACGGAGCTTCAAAGCGTTAACGAAATTTCCCTCGCGGGTTCCGTACTAAAAACTTGGAAGGATAATAAATTATACTTCACAATTACACCTCACGTTCACAACTTTCCCGCTTACGTAAGAGATACGTTATGTACGAATTTATAAATCAGGGGAGGGGGGGGTATTACAGTTACAACCTCTTAAAACTTGCATCAATGCGTATCTAGAGACGCATTGATATTCAGAAAACTGACAAGTTTTAAGTTTGTAATACCCCCCCTGAAGACAGAAATTGAAACTAAAAATCAAAAGTACTGAAATAAGAACTACAATGCGATTAAATTGATAATATACAGTGATCTGCGGCAACTTCAAAGCGCTTGCGGTACAAAACGACGTATTTTAATCTGTAAAATTTTCTTGAGTGAAGTTGCAGCGGATCACTGTCTATGACTCTATGTCGATTTAATCGCATTTTAAACAACAAGTCTACACACCAATTAATTTATTCTGTGTCTTCTCAAGGTTGCTTGTGGATAAATTACGCAAATCTACGTCAAGAAAAGATTTGACGACCTAATAAAGTTCATCAAAAATTTCACTGTTCGTGGAGGTCATTATAAACCGTGTTTTGTGTTTGTGTGTTTTTATTTTGTTTATAACCTGTCGCTACTGTTGACTGGAAATGGTTTGTAACCAAAGTACTTGTTGTATAGTCTGTGTTTGTAACGTACTAACTCTCCTGAGGCGTCCTTAGGGATGAGATTGTTAATTACTGTTCCCAAATTGGTCCCGACACTCCTGTTGCCGTGTGAGAAATCGGGATCACAACTTCGAATTATTTTATCAGTGACTTTTCTTTGTTTATTTCAGTAGTAACAAGTTGCAGACAAAACAAAAAGCAGGATCATTTTTACCTTCCAAAGCTTTCATTTATTTTGGTATTTTCGTTATTAATTTTTGTATGTAACAGCTGATTTTTTTTCGCGATTTCAGAGTTGGTTCCATAGTAAAAGTTGTTCAGTTTGATGGTCCCTATCTACCATATTCGGCATTAGGGCTATTTTAGTAACACGTTGTAAAAAAATATTATTATGGATAAAAAATAATACTGATGTTTTTGATGGTTTCGTACCCTAGATCCACTAAAATCCATTGATGGATCTTTTTGCACTCATATCTCACTTTTGTTTACTTCGTTGTCTTTCTGTCTGCTTGCCAAGACTTTTTTGCATGTGTTGTACTACAAAGTTTATATTAAGTCACTTAATATAATTGAAAAAATACTTGAAAAAGTAGACTCACCCGTAGCAGCTCAGACGGGACTCGAACCCGCACCCTTAGGATTTCGGCCCATTGCACTAACCAATTATTATGCTACAGAGTCGAGTATGCTAGCGACTATCAACAACAAATCCTAAGGGTGCGGGTTCGAGTCCCGTCTGAGCTGCTACGGGTGAGTCGATTTTTTCCAGTATTTTTCAATTAGCTATATTAAGTAAACTTAGGTAGTTACCTACTAAAATTTAACTTCTAATTAAACTCAATAAAATATGGCATCGTATGCATCATAAAATAAGTGATAGACAGCCTTATTTATTTAAATATTTTTGGCTCTCATATTATTTTTATAGGTAAGTAATCTAAAAGACACGTTCAATCACGAAATCCATCGCAAACAACCTACGCATTTATTTGAACAGCTCTTTGTTTTCGGTTTTCTTTTTAAAGGCCGCCAATACAATATTAATCAATCAAAAAAACCTAAATGGAGCCCAGTTAATCCACCTTGAACCAAACAAAGATTTTCTCCAGTGTTTTTGCGTAGGTAATAAAAACTCACCAGCAAATCTGTTTTCTTTTACGCTTAGGTATTAAGCTGAGTAATCAAATCGAATGGGGAATTTATCCATTCATTCCCATTCGAAAGCTAAAAATGTTTTGCAGTAAACTTGCGCCATTGAGGAGCTCGATTGCGCAGTGGGTTGGTGATTACAGCAAAGCAACTTTCGCAAGGGTCGCTCATGAGATGGGTGACCAATTTTTTTTTTTAAATTAATTCCTCTAAGCTCCCGGCTTCATTGGTAGTCGTTAACACCCTCTAATTGTTTGGGGCCGCGTAAGTAGTGGGTATGGCCCAACCTCTTTAGTCTTTATCCAACCATAAGGAAGGTTTGTGCCCCACCAAGTGGGGACCTTAAAGTGGCGCCCTCATCTTAATTTTTATTGCTCGCTAAGTACATAATGTATCTCATGCACAGATTGAAGCTCAGGTTCTATCGTTTATTTACAGACAATACCTTAGTAAAATATAGTTATTTGTTGTAGTATTTAGTAGGCAAAAGTGCAAAAAGGATCAGTTTGAGGGCTATAGGAGCTTTGAAATGGCTAAAATCCAGCCAAATAGCATCCAGCAGCATTCCACATCTTTCGCCAGATCGTGAGTATGAGTGGCATGGAGCGTTTATTCCGTGTTAGTTACTCAAAGGAAAATTAAGTAGGTAAGTATCCAAAAACTTTGCTACGAGGAGGGTAACCGTAAATATAGGCAAACTGAAAAAAAAAACTTCATTTTGTTTATAAAAAAAATTTGATCTGCTTTTTTTTTAAATCGCATACGATCTACATGATTTAATACGTAATCATTAAAATTTTAGGCACAGAATCCTAATGAGTAACCTGAACAAAAGATATTTTTTTTCATATTAATTTGTTGGGTTCGACTACAGGCGAATTTTCAAAAATCTTTGGATGCAAGTCCAATTTTTTTTTAAAATGAATCAATATGATGTCTCCTTTTAGGAAAACCTATACCTTCAATATTTAAGGTAAGTACTATCTCTCCGTGTGGAAAAGTTTTGGGACACCCTGTATAACTATAATATTTCTTTACAAATTTGATTCAACACTGAAAGTTGCCATCTCGATTCGATCTCTTACAAGATAATACTAAAATAAGTAGGTAGACCTTAGTTTAGCACTAAAATTATCTACTACTCAGTTCAAACTTTTATTACTTCCATCTTTCACAATTAACATCAAAACCCTCCACGTTAAAGTTACGACAAACCAAAAGTTTAAGAAATTCTTCAAATAAATTAAAATTCCGCACTTGAAGTTTTCTAGGGGGATTCCCGATTCGGAACAGAATTTTCTTGGCAACGAATAATTAATTTAAATGTATGGAAATGAGATTTGGTCATTTTATGAATGGTTACTGGCAGACTGTCGCGTGTTTGAAGACAAGCCGTCATTTTAAAATGACGGAAGGAATTTCCTTTATTCTTGTTTTTAATTACGAAAATGTTGATTTCTCAATTTGCCGTTTTGGCTTCGGCGGTTGCAAAATTAAATTGATTTGGATGGCGGTCCCCACTTTGTCACTTTTGGAGTAAAATGAATTAAGGAATTGCAGCTTTCCCTTATACTTACTTACTAGGTACTATAAGGAAAAGCTGCGATTAGAGTAAATTCTTTAAGTATTTGATTGAATCAGGCGTCACTTGGCGGAAATCCCAAACCATTTTGAAAAACCGAATATTCGGTGTTGGTTTACGCACGATCTAACTCCTGAGGATGCTCCGGGTTGGGGCGAAACACATGTAGAGTAGCCTAATTGGTGAAGGTGCAAGGTGTGTTGCTGTCTTGCTAAATGCAGGTATTGTGCACTTATATTTTGTGGTGTGCATGTGCATATTCTTGCGGGCGGGCGGGTGGTGCATCTTGCATATTTTGTTTGCGGAAGTAAGCTACATATATTTCTTTTTTCAAAATAAATTCTTTAATTCATTTCTACTTAGGTACGATCAAAAATAACCGAAGTCCGAATCTGTTCAATTTAGTATATTTATTGTAGTTCACACAAAATTTAGAATTTCTAAGTAGGTATTTTGAATCCAAAGTCCTTAGCACCTCTTGAAAGTTTGTAGTTAGCCTTAAAACACAACAATCATACCCACAACGTTTATAGCACTCCAAATGGGGCTTAAAAAGAACAATGGCTATTAACGGCACGACCGGACCGCGCAAACACGGCGCCGGATCCGGCGGCTATTTTTTATCGTCGCCAGATATTTATTAACGTCCGGCCACGCCATGCCGTTCTCCATCAGCCTGCGAAGTCGTTTATCCGGTTCTTGTCACCGTCAGTAAACTCAGATCGCACGAGTAATTAAGGCCAAATACATTTTGAACAAAGATTTCACACAGTAGGTAGGTATTATTTGATTTATCGGTCCCAAAAAAATATGTAGAAAGTAGATTATAGTAGGTACTCAGTTTGTAATTGACAGACACAATAGCTAAAACTTTTCCTGATAGAAAAAAAAATCGTACTTAAATAATTGACCTCCAATTTTGTAGTTTTTTCACTGATGTTCCAGCGTTGTACGACAAGTTTCATGAAATTAGTTAGTAGTATCTAATAATTGAAATTTGTTAGTACCTACTACATTTAACGAGTGAATATGTGGCTGTACTGTAAAATAAAATGGCATTTTTATGTGATTTGATAAAATAAATATTTTTTCGGTGACAGGAACCAAATATAAGTAAGCTAAACACCGAACCGCACCGTAGATCGGCACAAACGGACGTTTGAAAGCAAACTCTTTCAATGTGCCGTATAAAGAACCGAAATAAAACCTCATTTCACTACAATTAAGATCAAAATACAAAGATGTGTTCTGAATCAGTAATAAATTCCTTACTAGATTTTAGAAAAATTATAATTGTTGTTTTGCAGTGTATGTGTGGCTCAAGTCTGATATTGTTAACGTCATAATCGTCTTTCAATTATGTTTCGGTTTTGGGTTTAAGAAACAAGAACTGTGTCAAAAAGAATTACAATTCAAACAAAATTGAAACACGATTGTGACACAGGTTTTTTGGACTTTGCAATGGGAGCAAATTAAATTACTAAATTCAAGCAATCGAGTGAATAATTTAATTGTATTCTTTGCAATCTATTCAAATTTCTTTGGCGCAAAAGCTTTCCCCAACAAACTTGGGGAGTAGTTTATTTTTGATTAAAATTCAATGATTGAGTAAAGGTTTCCCATGTAAATAGTTATTGTCAATCGGAAAATTTCGCTGAAAGCTTTCTGTGAATTAAGAAAGTTATTTTTGAACTGCATTTTGTCTTCTTCTTCGCTGAACTTATATTCGGAAACTTGAATGATATTTTACTAACTGCAATGAGATTAAGAATAGAATTTAGTGATCCTCTGCAACTTCACTAAATTAAAATTAATTAAAATACGTCGTTTTGTACCGCAAGCGCTCTGAAATTGCCGCAGATCACTGGCTATTTTCAGTTTAATAGCACTATACCAATGTGAAAGATATTCATAAAATTATTTAGATAGAAAAATCGGCTCAGCCAAACGTGAGATAATCGCGGAGAAACATACATACATACGGCATTGATTAAACAACATACGGGTCAAACTGAGAACCTCCTTTTTAAGTCGGTTAAAGAACTACACTTAAGATATCCCTTTTCCAACAAAAAAACAATTATCATATTCAGTTCATAAACAAATAAGTTATAAAACCATGTCATCGAGGTAAACAAAATCATACTATTTTCGTGCTTTTTTCAAGATTAGGTACTTGAAAAGTACTGAACCGATTTCTAAATTTTAAAAAATGTGAATCATTTCAATCGGTCCAGCCGTCTTTGAATAATCGGTGGACATACACAAAAAAACAAATATACTGACGAACATTGAACCTCCTCCTTTTTTGAAGTCGGTAATAAAAGGATCAAGGAAGGAAAGAAAGAAAAAAGGAATTAGTGTAGAAAAAAAACAGATAAGAGCCCTTAGCACGAACAGCTATCGAGAAAAAAAACGCGCGTAAAATTACTCGATAGATTTCTATGGAAATTTTAATTTCGCTATTCGGCGGTAGATTACGTTGTACAAATTTCCAATACAAAATTGCACTATCGAAACATTTTACGCGCGTTATTTTTTTCGATAGCTGTTCGTGCTACGGGTACTGTTTATACACAATGTGCTACAATTACTTCTTGGGTGGTGTGCTTGTGTTTCATTTCCATACATACATAAAAAGTTATAATGATTAAATAAAATAACGAAATAAAAAACAAATGGAATATCACCCAGATAATTTGAAGAAGCAAATTAATAAAATTATAATCATAGTGTGTAGATATTTTGGTCACCCAAGTGAATTGATGATTCAAGGATAGAAAAACGAGTGATTCTACAGGAGATAATGTTACTCGTCATTGTCATTAATTTTGTTAATGAAGAACCTAAACTTATTAAATAAAGGAACAAAATAATATTCTCAAGTAGGTATTTTAATAAAAACACAGACGTGGATCCTTAAAAACTACCTAAGCAATTAAAAAAATATAATTGCAATTGACTTATAAATACCTAAATAAGTAGGTATACCTACCCAATTTTACAAATAGTAAAAACTTAACAAACAACTTGTCCACTTATTCACAATATTACTCGTACTTTAAGTTTTCACAACCATAAAAGTTAAATGGTATTTAATGTACTATTAACTAAAATTAAAATTATACTTTTTCTTAAATGGTAACCTTAAAAATTATAATTTACTATTAAACATATGTTTTGTTGAGAAGTTCATAGCAACAGCTGGTAAAAACAGATAGGTATTTGAAGCATATACTACGCGTTCACTTCATCATTGCCGCTACCTCCCGGCCCGCTTCGTCATACCGCACCCCCTGCGTCGCCTTTCTAGTACGGCTAGCAATGCCAAGCTTAATTTTTGTTTCTGTTGATTTAATCATTACGTTCATTATTTGTGTTGTTATAATGATTAAAAGATTAAAGTTCCTACATAATAGCGAACCTAACTTGTTAGATAAATAAATGACACTCTTTGAACAAGAAAAAAATGAAAAACAGTTGAAAAACATGATTACTTTTTTGTCTACAGTACCATTAGCTGTGACGTCATAACGGTCGTCGACGGCAATGATGAATGACGGCAGTGAACGCGTAGTAATCATTATGATTGGTAAAATTAGTCAAATACGAGAATTATAACGATAACTTTAGGGCGGAGAGATATGTAAAAAAAAATCAGCCGTTACAAAAAATGATCAAAAATGTAACAAAACTTTTTTGTTAGCTGCTATGCGGCCTAGGCGGCCCTTAACGCAAATTCTCTACAAGAAGTTTTATTACAATAGGGAATATTGCATAAGTCACCGATTTTGATAAATTTGAGCACTAACTTGTAAAAACATGATGGGACAGAAAAAAAATGAATTATTTTAGTTCTATCACACGATGAAATCAGGGAAAAATAACGATATATTTTTTTTCATTTTCGGATATAATACACTTAACAGTATCGAATAAGAAATAATATTTTGTATAACACATAAAACCTATATAGGTACTTAAACGTAAAATTGAAGGAGATAATTGAAGATTCTTAGCTAATTCCATATTAAACGCGCCTGAAACACACCTGAAACGTGACAAGTGACGTCACATAATATATTTGTATAAAGCGTTTTCGGCGGGAGCTGATGCGTGCTAACTTCAAGTAACTATATCACAAGAAAAAAAACGCAAAAAAAAAAGTTTTAATATTACAGTTGATTTTCTCACGCGTTATACTTTTGATTGATAAAAAAAAGATGCATATTCCCTATTGTCTGTTAGAATTACAATATTAAATAAAATACATTATTATTATAATCTGTGATAAAATTCACCGCGGTGCCACTTTCGGTCAGGAAAGCGCCTTAATTAACTATTTTAAGTCTTCCATCTAATGTTGGCGTCACTGGAGTCACTTTCTTCAAATAATTCTCAACAATTTTCGCATCTTCTCCAATGTGCTGAAGATTATGTGTATCATTTTTGAACATCTAAAATTAAAAATATTGGGTTATGTTATTTTATTTTACACTTCATCAGCAGCATTTAAATATTTTAATTTTAAAAAGAACTTGAAATGACTACAAGACATTTTTTTTTAATATAAGGCTCTACTTTTTTAAGTATTTGCTTTTATGCAGTCTGGACTACATTATGAATGACCCCTTAAAATATAAATGGTACTTTTATAATACCTACCGTAAAACCGCTGCCTCCTCTAGTCAGGAAGTCCAGTGTCACTAATTGATATTCTCTGTCTTTTTCTAATGGTACGAATTCCTCGCCTTCCTTCACTAAAACTGACACCACTGATTTATCTGTTACGTTTAGGGTAACTTGCAAACCTGAAAAAGATATTATAGATAGATAAGTATACTTATACTTAATATGTCCTCTAACTAAAGGATTTTATAAAATTCCTATGGGAAGTGGAATTCCGTGAGCTGTCAAGGGATATGGCGCTATATGCACGGAAGCGCTCAGTTGTAAAGCTACTTAACGGTCACCCATCCGATACCTGGCCGGACCGAGTGTTGCTTAACAAACGTGATCGAGTACGATCAGTCTGTCAAGATCCCCCATGAGCACTTACGTAATGTATAAAAATATGATTCTTACCAGCGACCTGCGGCATCCAAGGTCCATTGAACGGAGTCTCCTTCCAAGAAGACGTCATACATCTCTCAAGGGCCTCCAGTAGATTATCACCTTTGGTCGGCACTGTCACCACTTTGTTCGTGAACGGCAATACGTTAATGACAGCCCCTCTGTTTATTTCTGAAAGTGTTACATTTTGAATAATAATACATAGATGCTTTATGTTGCATTAAAAAATCCTAACTGGTTTATCAATTCCCAAAAAAAGATTAACTCAATATTAGTATTCCTCAAGTAACAAATATTAAAAAAAATATTACCTCCACCTTCGATAGACCCTCGAATCATATTTCTTAGCAACAATATCACGGGAGGTTTATCCGATATGTTCTGGTTTTGGACCTGCAATGTAAATTCAGAAAATTGTCTATTATTTTGTAATTACTTGGAGCACATACACACAAACACATGCACAATAAACACATAAACGTCAATATTGCCACGTCCAAAGTACCAATTCCCTTTTTTCCCCAAAATCTGACGATTGGAAATTTATTTTTATTAAGTTTTTATGGTGTTATTCAGGATTTTTTTACAGAGTTACTATGCCATTTTTCAATATTCTGTTCGGTTATTGTGTTTCTTTGTTTCTTTTTCAGTCTACAGTAATTTTTGTAAAGTGGAATTCTACATCAGTTCTTCACATTGGAAGTTCGAAAATCAATCTTTTCATCAGATCGTGAACTGGCCTCGCCTTAAGTATGTCATATACTTATAAAATAAAGGAAATAAACGGCCTACCGTCTCTAAGAAGGCATCGGCTATGAAGTCCCCAATCGCACACTCTTGAGAGCCACATGGCTCCGAAATTAAATCTTCGTTAGCGAAACCGATGACTTCATTCACTAATTTATACAGCTTTTCTTTGTAGGGTTCCAATGCTTCCTTGATATTGGGATCTATAGCAAGTAAATTAGTAAAGGTTAACAGAATTTATAATATATCATTGTCAATATTACTTCACACTTGATTTTTGAAATCTTCTCTACAGCCCAAATGCTTTACTTGAAATTTTAACGCGCTCATTAGCTAATGTGTAATCGATAAACTTAATCATTTATGATTGAGTTATATCAATTGAATCGAATATAATTGGATCATTTATAAGACGTGTCAGATCAAAGGTTATGTTTTAGGTATAAGCGTTGTATATATCAAGCAATATAATGTTTGCATATTCGAAATTAATTGTATGAATCTTTTAAATTAGTTTAAATGTGTGTGAAGAATGACCCAATTAATTAAAATATTCTGACATCTAATTATGCACTCGAAGTAGTTAGTTTAAAAATATCGCGGTCTGTGGTCTTTTGTTTGTTTCTGTAATTATATGTTCATGGTGTACAATAAATAAAATTTTATCTTTATCTTTAAAATGGAGAGATTGGAAGCCGTTTTGAAGTATTACCTTCAGGTATAGATCTGTTCAAAAATAAAGGTGTCCCTTCAAATGACTGCAACTCTCCTTCATGATCGAAATAAGTTGTGATATTGCCCAAGTATTTAGTAAAAGCTGATGCTGTCACCACCATAACCTGCAATGTTTTGAATTTAGTTAACGAACATAGACCAACTGAAAAGCAATTTCGAATCTAGGACTCAGACATGCAAATTTTTCGACGATAATTACAAGTTTTCATTTTGTTCTGATGTTTTTATTAGGGAAACTTATCGGTACATAGGTATAATGTTAAGTCACTGATTACCTACCTATTAAATCTTGAGCTATGAACAAGATTGTTGGAAAAAGTTGAAAATACAACAACATAAACACACATTTCATTACATAACTTTTTAAAATCTCTATCAAAATAGACGTGGATTTACTTTGCATTGTTACATGCAGTAGTCTTTTAACAAAATATTTTATTATCGAAAAGTATTACCAACTACTTAATGTACAATTAAATTGAATGATTTGATATATATACTCGTACATAATATAACCGTTAAGTTAAGTTAATAAAATAAGGTTTGAAATATTATCTTACATAAGGTGGTGGTGGAAAGTGGCGCCGCGGTGAATTATATTTAATATTATAATTCTAATACACAATTTTAAAAATGTTTATCGTGGAGATTTTAGGGCCCACAGTCTAGTATTTTTAGACGGTATCATTACATTCCCTCGTAGTCACTGCTAGAAGTAGATAGCAAAACTGCTAAAAGTGGCCGTTTTTGACACATTTGCTATCTACTTCTTCGAATGACTACGAGGGCCTTCTAAAAATACAAGACCATGGGCCCTAAAATCTCCACGAAAAACATTATTAAAATCTTTTTCTATTAATAACTTATTAAATAAAAACCTCTGAGGGCGCCACTTTCGGTCATACAACCGCCTTAATAATAATTCTTAGATATTGCTATTTAAACTAAGAACAGCATAATTAAATAATGTTTGTCCATCAGCCATTTTTGATGTCCCCACTGCTGGGGCACAGGCCTTCCTTATTAGGAGGATGGGCCATAACCCACCACGCGGGCCCAATGCGGATTGGTGTGTGTTAACGACTGCAAATGCAGCCGGGACCAACGGCTTAACGTGCCTTCCGCAGCACGAGGAGCTCGAGATAATAAGTTTTTCGTCACCCATCCCTTGACCGACCCATGCGAACGTTGCTTAACTTCCGCAATCGCTGGGCCAGGCGCTAAACCACTGCGCCACCGAGCTCCTTATTAAATAAATAAATATATCCTTCCTAAATAATGTTTATTAACTTATTATTAGTGCATTACATTTTTAATTCTTTTCAAATGCCGTGCATGTGGCAATAAAACAGTCTAATTTCAGCTCACCTTGTGACCTGGTTTCTCCTTAGCTTCAATCATAACAGGATAAGGCCCCGAAATATTCTCCTTACTCGGTGATTTCCCGTTCCACAATAGACTATGAGAATGGCCTCCAACAATTATGTCGATATTTTCCCCTACATCTTGAGCAATTTTCCTGTAATCAGAGATAACAGTAATTGTCTTAGCATTTTTACGACACCTAATGACAATTGTAATAAATAAATAAATGTTCTAGTTAAATAAATTTTCTGTCTTTATTTATAAGAGTAGGTCTGTAAGCATACTTGCATTGCACACGACTGAATTTTCGTGATGATCGATTATCTTATGTCTTAAAGGAGACTTTTTGTATGCATTGATACTATAATGAGCATCGTTATATTGGAATTCACAATTATGTTCCATTCTGCGATCATGTCCCTCAGCCATTTTTAATGTCTTCACTGCTGGGGCACAGTAATCAGCCAAAAAAAATTACTGATAGACTGCGATCATAATCTCTGCTAAAGAAAGTCGATCGTGTGCCCTTATCATGTAAATTGTTAATGCTCAAAAAAAATTAAAAAGGTTTATACTATTAATTAGAATTTGCAAAACTATTTTGTTTGGGATAAATAACATAAACGTACATCAAAATAATTTTGTTACTGCATTTACGTACCTAAGTATTTGCGTCCCGAAAAAGTCAAATATAAATAAAAGAATATTCCAAGGCGGTTGAAAAGGTCATTACCTACCATACACTAGGTGCTTCCCAAGGAGGAAAAAGTGTTTTCGGAATATTTTTAATCCTCTTTCCTCTCTTAAGAAATCGATGCACATTGTATTTTATTGTTGATAGCATTTCAAAATCATTGATTTTAGATCCTGCTGGTTGCATAGTGGTAAAATTAACAAAATATTTCTAGACATGAAAAAATTACTTATAGTCAACAATGCACCGACAAACCGTTGTTTTAACTAAATATATCGTAGATAATTATCTTCCTCGTTATAGTTTTTATAACGTCTTTATTTTCATTTCTTTATTACTTAGTTATAATATAATTTAATACTAAGAACTTCATTTATATATTTTCTATGTAAGTACAACGTGTTACAAAATAACTCCTAATACCGAATATGGTAGATAGGGACCATCAAACTGAACAACTTTTACTACGTGAAAAAAATCAGTTGTTCCATACAAAAATAAATACCTAACGAAGATATCGAAATGTATGACACAGCTGTTTTTTTTTCGCGATTTCAGAGTTGGTCCCATTGTAAAAGTTGTTTAATTGGATGGTCGCTACGTACTATATATGTACTATACTATATATATATGTACTATATTCGGCATTAGGGGTTATTTTGTAACACATTGTATAATACAAAAAAACATCCGAAAACAGAAATCCAAAAGTGTTTAAACGAGGATTCATATTTCAAGCTAATCTACTATCTCTAGACACATTGCATTTTAGTTTACGACATTAATGATTCAGCTTATCGGAAAATATGGAAGCTGAGCTTTGCATTTAAATAGCCAATGACTCTTAAGGATGACAACCAATTTTCAAATCTGTCCCTTTAGTCATAAATCTTAATTTTCATCGTCTTTATTCATTTTTTCTTTGGCTAATAAAAATTAACTTTAACTACTTATAGTTACAATAAAAATTTAAAGAACTTTTTTTTAAATTTGAGATTTTTGCAATCACAATGCTATTTTTATACAATACTAAATAATATACTTACTAGAAAAAATACGACTCGCACCAGATCAATACTCTGACGGGAATCGAACCCGCGACCTTTGGATTACCGGTCCAATGCTCTGACCGCTGAGCTACCGAGTCACTAGTGACATCGTCGAATTTCTTCTATGTAGTATATCCATTGATATATCAAAACAAAGTTTAGATGCGTTATGCGCCAACATCATGCAATTTAAAACAGCGACAGGTACTGCAGATACACACATTGACATATTACATCAATAGTGGGACAAAAATGAACGCCACCATACGGAATCCCTGTCGTTAGAAAGAGATAAACAGACATCATAAGTTTCGTCTGATACGCTGCATGCTCATTGGCGCGTCTCGCTCTTTGTAAAAAAATGGCCGATTAGAGTAATACAAAATACGAAAATACATTTTACGGTTAAATACAGTACTTACGTGTGAAATAAAACATTTTTCCGATCTCTGACTGTTGCTGTATAATTTGCACATCGTTTATAGACGCAGGAAGGCATTTTTGATCAGAATGTCACGGTTTTTTAGTGTCTGTCTGACGAGAGTGATGTGTGTTTACGTGTCACGAGCCTGTGCCTGACTAATTGAAAGTCGGGCAATTACCTTACTTTCGTCTTGCCATTGTGGAGTGCGGGTAACGCATCTAAACTTTGTTTTGATATATCAATGAGTATATCCTACTCTTACGCTGCAAGCCAGCGTTATTTCACCAATGTGAGGAATTACCTCGACATACAATTGAAATATCTTTCCAGATATTTGGCAATCGATTAAGATGAAATAGTTATATAATTTTTAAATTTGACATTTAGTATTGTATAAAAATAGCATTGTGAATGCAAAAATGTCAAATTTAAAAATTGTAGTGATAACTTTACTTAAAGAGAGAAAATTAAATATCTCTCTAGATAGGTAGGTACCTAAATAATTTAAAATTCATCAGACTTTATTTTAGTTTAAATCGAAAGAATTGAAGAAATACGTAAAAAACTTACTTGTCAACATCCAACCCACAATGGGATAGAAGTATAATTATATCGATCCCTTGTTTCGTTAAAATGTCCGCTTGCTTTTTGACAGTTTCCACAGGGTCTAAGAATTTAACACCCTCAGAATGTGATGACGTCTGAAAAAAATAAACAAATGAACAAACATTAAGACATCACTAATTAAGAACGTAGGTGTGCAAATACCTATCGTTAGTTATGTATGCGATAAATACCTGTAATTTTAGTTTAATAAGACATCACATTATCTGGAGCAAAGCGTTTGAAGCTCTATTGTTTTGGAAATCGATGGTGATACAAGCAAATCCGAAAATAAAAAATAATATTTTCTACATATTAGCAAAACAGGGAATCGAACCAGAAAATTTAGAATTGAGTGAAGGACAGAAACATGGAGTAGGTAGTTCAATATTTTCAAAACCAACATAAAAAACCTCAATGCCGTAGTGCTGTTATCAGTAATTTCTCTAATTTTGATGTTATTGTTTTGTCAATTTTATTACCATGAGCCATTTTAACGTCACCACTGCTGATTAAAATACCAAGCATGCTAAAACGACAAATAGATATATTCAACTCCCAAGCTTACGCGCTTACTAGACATGAAATATAACACTTTTTAACGGATACTAGCGCGGTGTTATTGAAAGTACTTTGGTAATTAGTTGGTATGGTTGGTTGGTATAAAATCAAACCAAATAGGTACTAGAAGAAGAAGGTATCATCAACAATTATTATGTGTCTGAAACTCACCTCAGTTTCGGTAGTCATAACCCCTATAACTCCAATTTTCTTTCCCTTCCTCTCCAATATCACATTCGGCTTATACAAGCCTTCTAGCGCTGGTTCCTTGCTCGTGTCTATGTTAGCAACCACGACTGGTGCATGGAGTGCCGCAAGGTACGGTGCCAGGCCCGCTATTCCATCGTCAAACTCGTGGTTGCCTATTGTCTGAAAAACAAATATATAACAGTCATTATTGATTATAGAAATAATCCTAATTCTGAACAAGTCAAACGAATCATTAAGTACTGAAACTTAGCAAAACTTGACAAAGAGACCCAATGATACGCCTCACATAATTATGATACACCTCTGTGGTGTAGGTTTGCCTACACGTATAAGAGGGGTCCAGAGTTCGATTCCTAGGAGGGAAGTACAATTTGTACTCGGTTTGGTTGGTGGTAGGGCTTATTTCGAGTCCGTCTGGCTCTACCACCTACATACTACCTATGGGGGTTTCTCCGTACCACAGGTTTATATGGCCTAGGCCTGTGGAAGCCTCTTTTCCCTTAAAAAGTAGCGCCCCTTGAGAGGGTGGTGAGGTTGTCGTTTCTTCAAGGGCTTATCACTAATATACCACCGGCCACTAAAATCTTCAATCACACTTTAGCAAGATTGTTTGCTAAAAAGTTACACTACTTTGCGCGTAGGGTTTGGGGGGGAGAGGGGGGAGAAGTTGGGTTTTATCAGTTTTTCTTAAATATTTTGAAAACTATGTGGTTTAGCGCAAAAGTGCTAAAGACAAAAAAAAACTACATTAAATTGCAAACAAAAATGGTCTATGGCATACATACACATACATACCACATAGTTTTCAAAATATTTAAGAAAAACTGATAAAACCCAACTTCTCCCCCCTCTCCCCCCCAAACCCTACGCGCAAAGTAGTGTAACTTTTTAGCAAACAATATGTGGACTGTAAAGAACAATTTGGAGCTAGAATGATACTTTTACTTTGGATGTCAAGGTCTGGGCCTAAATGCACCGTACTTAACGTCAAGGTCGGTCAAGTTGCTCCAAAACTTTTCACGGCATTGATTTTTTTTTAAATTAGTACATTTTTTAACGATAGTTGGAATGATTCAACTTACTTTATTCTACTCTTAAAATACATTATCACTTGGATATGCATTGTATGACTGCTTCAAGGCAATTATTTTCTCAAGTTTTTGCAAAAGAACATTGTGCTATTCGCAGAACAGAACAGCCTGTCGATTCTGTAACCAAACTCGCATCTCACTTCGAACTTCACTTCGCGTGAATTTGTTATTAGAAATTGGCTGAATATAAACTACTTTACAGATTGCAAAAGGTTTTAGCTAGCTACCGTAGCTATCTAAAATCTTTTGTGATTAAAAAACAGCCTATCATTACTTATCTCATTTATGATTCAAAATTCCCGCGCACTGAAGTGAGGTTCGAGTTTGGTTACAGAATAGACAGGCAGAGATTTTTTTCTCTTGTGATGCTATTGTTAAAGTTGAACTTTCAAAGGTCAAACAGTATGAAACATGCGCCAGGGCTACTATTGTCTAATTTAAAGAATCTATCGCAATCGCTTTCATTTGACAGATGGATGTGACACATTGCTGCATTTCTTTGGTATGTTTTTATTTGTGCCATAAAGAAGCATCAATGTATCACACCCTGAAAGCGATTGCGATAGATTTTGAAATAAGACAATAGAAAGACGGATCGCATAGATACACAAATCCCAGTTTTGCAATTAATTACAACACATACGAATCATAAAGGCACCACAATATTATATGCTCGGTGCGTGATTTTTAACAAAATCTGCAAGAGGCAACGGTGTCGATTCGGTTGACCCGACTTAACTAAATGGACGGGGCTAAACTTAATTTAAGCATGCTAGACTTGTCTTATCCATACAGAATAAAAGGATGGAAATCTAAATTTAGTTAGTTTTTCTTTTCCATCCTTTTCTTCGCCACCGGCAACTTACATGAACATCATTCGGCAGCATATTAATAAACTTCTGTGTGACATTCCACTTCAGCAAGGTATACCAGTAGGTCCCTTGGAAGGCGTCTCCAGCATTCAGCACCAGAGAATCTGGCTTTTCCTCCTTCAGCATTTTGATGGCAGAGTACAGTCGAGGGAAACCCCCCAAACAACTTGAGTCGTTCGACTTACATACTGGATACGCAACCGACGTCTCTTCGAATCTGGAATTAAAAGGGGTTGGCATAAGATTTGACAGGTCAATGTAACCTTAATTAATCTTTTCAATTGGTCCAGCCAAGGTAACCTTGGTGGTTTACAGCAGTGTAGATGGAGCTTTATAACCAAATTTCGAAACAAGCTGTGTCGGTTGCCAACCAAGGTCACCTTTGGTAGAGCCGTGGTTAGCAACCGTGTAGCAGGTACTTAAATTCCTATAGTATCCAAAACACTTTGTCAGATACAGTGTAAAACCGGACAAGAGTGAATTTGGATGACAAAATACCGAAAATATTTCAAGAATTTATTTAAGGTATAAATACTTAATACTAACATATTAAATAGACAATGTAAGGGATAAGACTAAAATACAAAAAATAAAGTATTTTAAAAACAGTCTCTAAGATTTTTTTCATCATTTGTCTCTGAAAGTAGAGCTGCATTTGAATACTTAATGAAAGTTTCACATTTTAACAAATTAATATTAAAATGACGTTGGATTTTGTAATTTATCGCGTAACACTCTAATCTAGACCTTATGTCAAGGTTGTTTAGAATATCTTTACATTTAGTTTCTTTAAAGTCGTTTAAGATAATGCCTATTTAAAACTTATGTATCTTATCTCGTTCTACTTAAAGTAAAGTTAAAAAGTAAAATTATCATAAACAAAAGTGGGTTATGTTTTAAAAATTAATTACCCGTAACTTATTCATGTTTCTTTACTAATTTTAACGTCTCAATTATTATTGTGTCTTTGGTGTTTCAATAGTATTGTAATTTGTGTTTTAAGGGGTGTTATCAGCACGTGGACATTAGACGAATTTAACACTGACACGCACCTCGCAATCAGGTGGGACTCAACGAATCTTACGAGTAGTTCGTTGGTGGGACTACAAATTCTACACGTTATGGGCCCTCCACATATACAGGCCCAGCCGGAAGGATCGTACGGAAAGGCGCGGCCTTCCGGTAAAATCACTACGTGTGTAGGGAGAGGCCGGGGGGGTAATTATGTAACTTTGTTGCAATCAACTCTGACAGAAATAGCAGTTACATCGATGCTTTAGTGACAACTATCTTAACTAAAGCAGCAATGCAACTGCGCTTTCAATCGATTTCAATCGAGAATTGTTGGCAAACGGGGTACGTAATCCACGGGCAGGCCTCCTGAGGCCCCCAGCGCGTCGCCAGCACATAGCCCAGGGGGGAGTGGGGGAGGGCAAGTTAAAAAGAGGATGAGAAAAATATGAATAGGCTTGTTTCCATTAAGAATAAATATAATGGATAGGGGTTTATAATGATTAATTATATTATGGAGAAAATAACAAACAATTTTAATTATTAAAAGCGTTAAAGATTAATAATATTTTTAAAAAATAAATTTCGTAAAATGCAACCTTTAGTCACGTGACAGTGAACACCAATCAGAAAGCGTTACGTCACGCCGTGCGAAACTCCAATCTTGTCTTTGACGTTTCGAGTATCACTACCGGAGGCGCGTTCCAAACCTACACTCCGAGTGCAACCTAACCACAACCGAACGCAAGTTTTAGCCACTTTTTCCGTATTTCTCCATTGTTTGGAACATATATAAATAACTGGTTTGGCGTTTTTATAGTCGTGCTATCACACTGGGGCACTATACAGTACTTATAATATGAGAAATTCATTTTTAAACGATAAAAACTAGCTATAACGTACGAAGACACGATCGCTCTTTTGTTTGTTTTGCACGGCGTGACGTCATTCAAGACGCCATGACAGTCTTGTGCGTTTTGGAACCAAATTAAAATTGGTTTTTTAAAACGCGAAATTTATAATGTAAACGCTCGATTAAAAATAAATAAACCTTTTTTTTCGATAAAATGCCTAATAATCTAAAATATTAAGCAGTTATTGAAATTTTGTCAACTAGCCTATTGTAGGTACGTACAGTCAAGAGCACCTAGTGAATTTATTCAAGTTTTGAGATGGGGCGGGATTTATCGGAAAAGCAAGTCTATTGCACGGCTTTAAGGCTTTGGTTATTTTGCAGTTGGCTACATTTTTTTACCTCTAGGGGGGGCAGCGACGCCCTTGCCCCTACACACGTAGAGATTTCTCTCAAAACGATCCTTCCGGCCGGGCCTTGCCAAGCTTATAGATCAAGGTTTCTCAAAGTGTGGTCCTTGGACGCAACCCTTAGAGGTCCGTAGCATGTGTAACACGTAATAAAACTACAAATAAAAGTGATTTTCATTTTTTAAGGCTTGATTTTTTCTAAAATATTCTTTGACAGGGGGTTCGTGGATTTTTTGTATTCTAAAAGTGGTCCGTGACATGAAACAAAGCGCAAGACAAAAGCGAAAGCGCACGGTTAGCGTGCGCTATTGAATGCCTTGAAGCATGCATCAGATGAAAGTAAAAGGGAACAGGAAAGCGATCGTATGTAATCACACCTTTAGAAATATATAGATACTAATCTATAGCTGATGTTACTTTAATTGGAATCGGAACAATATGTAGGTAGGTACCCTACCTATCTATGTGATATTATCTAATGTTTATTTTTGCAATAAGGATCAACGAGGTTTTTAGTTAAATATGTAGAGTTTCAGTCACATCAAAATAAATTATTTCAGTGAAAGATTTATTGAAATTGGACCAAAAATGACGAAGATAGAGCGATTTTCGTGTCGCATTCTCAAAAACGCTCCCCAATTCACGATTGGCTGATGACGTCATCAGCCACGTGCGCCGCTGAGCGGCGCGGCAGGTGTTTGTTCGGGCGATCGTGGCACGTGACGTCATCGCATGATCCGCAAGGGTCGGCCGTGTTTTTTAAACTCACTTTTTAAATCTTTAATAATTTTGTCATTTCTTGATGGATTTGAGAAATTTAAACAGAGATTTACTCAGATATTGATATTGTATTTGATGTGATATACCTACAAAATTTATATATTCAATTGTCGTGTTGATCCTCATTGCCGATTTTTATTGACTAAGTATTACGTACAAGTAAGAACGGCATAATGTAACAGTGGTATCAATTTAAACCAACTGGTTGGATTTCTTAGCCTTCAATCTTCGCTGCGCTTGAATCATTTTTAGACCCAAGGTCATGACGATCAATTCAGATAATTGACATAACCTGCCATCAATGCAAATTTTATGGCCTGCACCTGTAGCACGAACGTTATCGAGAAAAAAAACTGTCGTAAAAAATTCAATCTAATCTAATTTTGGAAGTATGAGAAATTTGTACAGCGCCATCTACCGCCGCAAAGCGAAATCAAAATTCTCTATGATAAAAAACGCACGTACCGAAAACCAACTTAACGATGTTTATTTCAACTACACTAAAGATACTCTTATACATAACCGACTAATTGTTTTGTCGAACGTAACATTTCACCGATAAAATTAGCAAAATTTCATATTGGAATGATTGCAATTTATTTTATTTTGACTTTATGCCGCGTCCGATAAAATAATTAGTCTCGTACCTATGAATAGTGTAGTTAAAACAAACATCTCGATAATTAAAAATAACGTTAAAAATACCGTTAAAACATTTTATCGTTAAAGTAACGTTATTAATTGGAATAACGTTAATTTTAAAGTAACGGTAACAAAAAGTAAGAAATAACGTTAAAATTAACGTTATTTACTGAAATAACGTTAATTTCAATGTAACGTTATCTAAAGTAACGTTATTTATTGACATAACGTAAAAGTAAGAAATAACGTTACATTTAAAAATAACGTCATCAATGCTTTTATTATCTTTCTATTCTATCTTCTTTCTATCTTTAAGTATCTTTTTTTTGGCCAATTGCTTTAACAATGTTTTTTTTGCGAGAGATACCTTTACAATGACTTTAGTATTATAATTTGAAATCATTGCCCATACAAAATGAAATTTGATTTTTTCTTTTTTAAAAACTACAGCATTTTGAATGCAAAAATACTGATAACTATTGCAATATTTTTCCAATAATTATTTTTCCACTTATTAAAGTTAAGATTGTATTCATAATTACACTGATTACTATCTTAAATTTTTTTCCTCATAAATGTAACAAGCCAGCAATTTTAACTAAAGAACGGAATAAATAATAAAACAAATCTTTACTTGACTGATGTCTATTATCATTGTAAGTAAGTATTAATATTTATACCGATATATAAATCAACCAACACGTGTGGTTGAAATACTTTTTATTCGTCGATAATTTCCTTAAAACATTCTCAAAAAACTGGTTTTAATCAAGCTTAAGAATTGAGGTCAGGTTATTTTAAGTACCTAAGTAAGTAACATTTAAAATGCAGTATGTACAGTACACACCACGTGGTGCACATTCTTATTTTAATCGCATTATAATAGAACAGAAGAAATAATGAACTTAAAGAGTTAAAATAGCCTACCTCTTAGAACTGAGGCACAGAACAGTGAATAAAGATTTTTTTTATGCACAACAGGATAGTGCGGCCTTCAAATTACGTGATGTTATGTGACGATAAGGCCAAAGATGGAACTGCATTACACCCAGAATCCTCATCGCTGAGGAACTAGCTATCTTACCTCTAACTGCCGGAACACAACAATTTTTAAATTGTTGTTATGGCGTCAGACTTAGGTAAGATGGTGGTAGCTAGCCAGGCGGACTTGAAATTAGCCCTACCACCAACCAAACCGAGTACAAACTGTACCCCCCCTGGGAATCGAACCCGGGACGCCTGCGTCCTACACGGGTGGACGAACCACTATTCCTTTGGCAGGATTCGAATCGCATCACGACAGAATATGCGTTGAAAAAGGAATATTCCCTCTCACAAATCTCAGCCTAAGATAGTAACGTTTTTTTGCCAGTTTAGGATAAATATTTTTAAATCCGCTTTTCATTTTTATTTCTTAAAACCTGTACCTACGTTTTTTTTGCCAGTTTAGGACTTATTCTAAGGTTTAGGATAAGTTAATACTTATTTTTGCATCCGCTTTTCATCTTTATTTCTTAGTAGTATGATTTGAATATCTAAAGATAGTTTTAAGTGAAAAACTTCGATCTGTAAGTAGATTATCGAAAGGTTAAAAATGATAGAGCAAACTTTTTTTTAAATAGGTATTCGGCATATTTCAGCATTCTTTGAGTGACTATTGTACGTCTAGTCCATCAGCCATTTTTTATGTCCCCACTGCTGGGGCACAGGCCTTCCTTATGGGTGGTAAGGAGGACGGGCCATAACCCACCACGCGGGCCCAATGCGGATTGGTGGGTGTTAACGACTGCAAATACAGCCGGGACCAACGGCTTAACGTGCCTTCCGAAGCACGGAGGAGCTCGAGATAATACATTTTTGGTCACCCATCCCATGACCGACCCTTGCGAACATTGCTTAACTTCCGCAATCGCTGGGCCAGGCGCTAAACCACTGCGCCACTGAGCTCCTCCTACGTACTCCGTACGTCTAGTAGGTACTACTTATTATAATATTCTATTCAGTGCTATTATGTGTAAAATGACTGTATCTAAATAAGTATAAGTACATCATAATAGACGCGCGAGTTCAAATCTCACACGCACATAACTTTAAACTGTTTAGATGTCTTCATTGTGTAGTAATTCAAGGTAGGTAAAAATTTTACTGATTTCACGCTTCACGCAACTATCAGAGTACATTGAAAATGAACATTAAAAATAAAAAGTACCTACTATGTATTAATAGAGTTTATAATACCTAGTAGGTAAGTACTTTTTATTTATAGTTCAGTCATCTGTTCGTCTATTGAAATCGGAGAGAGTTCAAGTTAAGATTTGTTTTTGAATCTAAGTGGCTAAGTATGTGGGTGGGTGCACCTTTAAATAACATTTATTACATACAGTTCCATCCATACACTATACTCTATAATACTCGACTGTCATCGTAAACTTACATTTTCGAGCAACTGTATTGAAAATGCCTTATAAAGCCGAATATGGTAGATAGGGACCATCAAGCTGAAAAAAATCTGCTGTTTCATACAAAAATTAATACCACAATTAATATCAAAATGTATGAAACAGCTGATTTTTTTTCGCGATTTCAGAGTTGGTCCCATAGTAAAAGTTGTTCAGTTTGATGGTCCCTATCTACCTATATTCGGCTTTATAAAGGCCCCCGAAAAAAAGTTATTCTAATTTTCGCCGGCAAGTCGAAATCATTTTTATTTTTTTTTTCAAAATTTCTCTAAAATTACCCGACTGATTTTCAAAATTCAAGCGTCAGAGGTGCCGGCTTGCACATTTTGACACCTATTATAGAGATCTCTAATTTTAAGTAGGTATGTCGCACTTTTGGCTGAACATACGGGCACATACACTGGTGATCACATGAACATTTTCAATGTTAAAATTTTCATGGCAGTATTCATAGAAAAAAGCGTATTTACCTGTCATGAAAATCATTATAGTGAATTATATCTAGCCGATACAAGCCATTATTTCTTAAAACTGCACTTTGTACAATTCCTAATTCAACACCACACAGTATAAAAAACACAACTCCGAAGCGACTCATATTCACACAAAAATGTTTAGTAATAATGACTATTTTAAAGACATTGTTTGGTTTGAGGAAAAAAATATTAATGTACTGGCGTCGAGTCCGCCCAAAAGTGCAAGTTATACTAAATAGACGCGGCATTCAACTTTATCTGTTAATTTAAGTTGTGGGCAGTGGTTGTCAAAATGTACCTACGCCGAAAACCCCCCAATTTAAATAGAATAGAAAAACATTTATTCAAAATAAAACGAAAATACACAAGAAATAAAAATAAAAAAATAAACAGAGGCTATATCTTAGTTTTGTCCCAAATTTTTAAGGGGCTCGTTGAAATTATGACTTTTTTTTGATATAATCCATTTTTTGTGTAAACTTACTTAAATACTTATTTAAGAATGTTGAAATTAATATAATGGCTACTTGCAGTGCAGTTGCAACATTCGCAACAGATTCAATCTAAAGGGAATACTTTGACGAAAACTAGTTTAGCAGAATTATCATAACTACGACGACTGATAAGTGTTTCTAACTTTTTCAAATCAGTAAATAGGTAAACAAAAAAAAACTTATGCCAGAATTCACTCTACTGATAATTTCATAAATTCATTTTCGATAGACTAAGTATAAAATATTTTCTTCTGATGGAAATTTTTGCATTTTTATTTTACTGTTACTGTATTAATTTATTCCACTGACGGAAATGCGACTTTATATTTGAGTGATTAAAAAAATTTTGTCATGGTCACTCAGGCAAAAACTATAGTTTGAGAATCACTGCTCACGATTACGAATGACTTACACGAAAAAGTTAAATTGTTAATGTAAATTCGCATGTATAACTTTAAACTTAAAGTAACAAATGCAATGTTACTTTTAAAGTTCGCAGATAACTAGGTATGTTTTGATATCTGTTTATCATTTAAAACTCATTAATAAGTTTTACTTAATGATGGTAACTCTAATCGAATTACGTAAATTATTATTCATTTGTTGTTTTATGTTATAACTTTAAGTTAATATAACATGAGTGACAGCAATGTTCTGTTTGGCCGTATAATATTTTTTTTGCAAATTTTCACATATTTTTTTTTATATATATTTAATGGGTTTGCTCTTGACCCCAGTCTTGCCCAAAAGCAAAGACAGGGTCTACGATGGAACGAGCTTGCCGAGAAGGTGCTTATTCACTCTGGCCTTGAATAGAGTCAGGTTGTATGCGCTCGGAAACACAGACGCCGGCAGGGAATTCCATTCCATAGCTGTGTGCATTATGAACGATGATGAGTAGCGTTTGGTACGCAGAAAAGGTATATCAACTAAGAACGGGTGGTAACCTGCAGTTCGTCTGGATGTCCGATGGTAGAAAGGAGAAGGTGGAATGAGTTCATGCAGTCCTTAAGCACACTCACCGAAATACGACATATTTTTTTTATACGAAACGCCCTCGTGGTAGAGCGAGATAAAGCCCAAGCACCGGCCTTGGACTTTATCAGGCCCTACCATGAATTATTGCAAACTATATTCGCTATCGAACTCTATCTATAAACGGTCACTCCCATGCGAAAAAAAATCTAAGTCTATGGTTACTCCCGGCCCGATGTGGTCGAGAATATCGAGTAAACGTCAAAACGGTACAAGGATATCCTTGATTATTTAGTATGGAAACCGTGGAAGCCGTATTCAATATACCGAAATAACCATAAACCCTGAGGAACTATGGCTAATAAAAATGATTTTCTATTAGGTACTTATATGTAGATAAAAATAAATCAAACCATGAACGCCATTTCAATAATATTGATATGAAACATTACACACGAATGCAAATCTGAAATTCGAGCCTAATCAATTACCTATTCTTTTTCCACGACATTATTGTTTCGTTTTTTTTATTAGCAAAGCATACAACGTAATCTTATAATCGATTTCACTAAATATCAATTTTGACAACTATGTAAATCCTAACGAAATAGGTAGTTATTATTGCAAGTTTATATGCAATTCTTTTAACATTTCTAACACGTTGACATTAAACGCAATCAAATTGTTTTATCTATAAGTAATACTTGATTTACTAGCATATTAAGTAATTGATATTTACTATGAAACATCTTCTATTTCGTTATCAGTGCTATTGTTAAGTTTTTTATATACTTAGATGACGAAACAATTATTTCGTCAAAGTAATCAATAATAATTTGATGTCGCAGACATAATTTAAATTATAACATATCAAAAAGTCCCTAGACTAACATTTACTTATTGAAGATAAATGAGTCTTATTATGACACCATTCCTATATCATTGAGGTTTGAACCATAATAAAAATTTGCTGAAAAACCTTTATCATAAAAAAGACGTTTCTAAACAAACTAAAAAGTATGAAATAATATATCCCGCAAAGATAAAAGTGGTATTTGATAACCTGATTATTTATTTCATTGACTTTGTTTTGTCAGTTGAAGAAACAGGATGCATTTACTTTTTTTACATAGAAAAAAATATTAAAGAAACCTCTTTTAAAACAGAGATTTGCATTTTACAGACAAACCTGACCGCTAAATTTTCTGAGTAGATTAGTCTAAGCACACACTTCAAATTGCCAGTTGGATTAAAAAAAAAATTTTTATTTAAACGAAAAAAAACGGTTAGGCGTCGCAAAACTGCTTGCCATGGCTCATGACTTCATGAGTGAGATAGTAAGAATAATTTTGAGAGTTTGAGCAAGACAGTCGATACGGAAATAGTTTATCGATGCCCCGCCTTAAGTGAAGTTTACGATATAGTTATGTTACTGTAAAACCCCGAACTTATGTAAATCCTAAGATTTTCCAATTTAATGGTAAAAGCTCTTAGCTGTTCTGGGATCATCGTTAATTTTGGATTTTATTTACCACCATTTACTCGGCAAATCTAATAACTAATAAATTAACCAAATCATAATAATTTAAACAAAGTGTTTGATTGATGGGTAATTTTATCGTAATATAAGACTTGAAAAACTTCTAAGATAAAAATTGTACCTAATGATAGTAAATAATAAATAAAAATGACACAGAAAAATATTTAAGGATTTTACTGGTAGGTAATTTAAAATAAATTACTTAGTTAAGATATCTAATTCACTGTTTAATTTAACAAAAATCAAACATTTACCAATCCTCATTAGAAAAACCTAGGCATGTGCCAACTCTTATTGCCAGAAAGTCACACAAAGAACATCATAATAATGATGTTACAATGATGTTGTTGTATATTGTACAACATCTTTTCTACGACTTTTCCAACACTCGATCAGTGTGTCAATTCTCTAAAATTATCTCTACGATGCGGCACCGCTGTCACACCAGACGTCACACATAGACGCCAGCGCTCGGACGATTCGCTCGCCGATGGTCGGAACTATTTTTCTATACAAAAATGACGTTTCCGCAGCGTCGAGATGCGCTCGACGCTGCGGATGTTTTTAGAGAATTGAGGGGCTGCTGTTCGGACATTTTGTATGGAGAGTCGATTTTTTTTTTGTCTGATTTCGGAAAAGTCGTAAAACAAAAGTTGTTGTTTATGATGATAGTAATCTACTCCTGCGAAGTTGTTGGTGTTTTACTAGTACTTTTACTACTTATAACAGTTACACCAACTTACTGAAAGTAAGTCTAAGTAGGAAGGTACCTATAGTAGAGTGAAGAGTCTATGTTCTTTCGTATTTTTTTATAAAAACTTATAGTTCATCCGCTTACTACCTACCTACTCGTCTCGCGAAGTTCAGTAACCATGAGTTGATGAGAATTGTTTTCGCTATTGAAAATTATCGTTTTCTCTCTTTCTCTTTCACGCGTGTGGCTCGGCAGCGCTGTGCCTGCAGTAGGAGCACAATTTTGTGGGTAATTGTGATACTTGTTTACATTGCTTGACTACATTATTTTTCTTTCTTGTTTATTTATTCGTTTATTTATAATCTTGCACCTTAAAAACTAAACACATATAAAAATATAAAACAATGGTGTTAGTTAATAACTTAATAGTAATATTAGTAAATAATTAATTCTTTTATAATGTATACCTATGTGAGCGTAAAGAGGCGAGTGTCAGTGTGCGGACAAACCAATACTGGTTTTTGTCACATTGTTAGCTTAAACATCTTAATTTAAAGACCTTTGTAATTTCTTAATAAAATAAATAAAAAATAAACTTGTATTGACTATGAGCAGTTTACCCTATAGTAAATTTAGATGGCGGAAAAAGTTTGCAATAACTCATGGCAGGCCACAGGAACTTTTCAAATATACTGAATTCTCTTTTTCCTACAACATAAACAAATTAACCACGTGCCTTAAAATTAAAACCTGTTATAAATAGTTTAGTGCAGTGTCCTAAAACTAATTTGTTTTTGCAGTTCTATTATAGTCAACCTTGGCATTAGAATGTGTTTCTAATTTAAACACCAATTTTGTATGTAGAGTTTCTTTGTCACCATATAAATAGGTAAGTGCATTAAAAACAGACATGATTGACATGGTTCACTCCATTGTAGATCAAGGGAAACTGCACTATAACAATTTGATAGCTAATTTACTTAGAAACTTACGCAATAAGCAAAATATTTTATTCTTATCTATAGGTAGCACGAATAACTATCGAAAAAAAGCGCGTAGGTAACTCGATGGAGTAATTTTTGTATCAGATACAGCGCCATCTACCGCTGAAAACCGCATAGATAATTAATCTATCGATTACTTTTACGCGCGTTTTTTTGCTTGATAGATTTACGTGCTTAAGCAGGGATTGATAACGTTATTTTTAAATGTAACGTTATTTCTTACTTTTTTACCGTTACTTTTAACATTAACGTTATGTCAATAAATAACGTTACTTTAGATTGAAATTAACGTTATTTCAGCAAATAACGTTAATTTTAACGTTATTTCTTACTTTTTGTTACCGTTACTTTAAAATTAACGTTATTCCAATTAATAACGTTACTTTTTTACAGATAATTTTACCGGTAGGTACTATTGTACCGGTAAAGTTTAACGCTAATTTTAACGGTAAAATAATTTTAACGTTATTTTTACCGGTAAATTTACTGATAAAATGTTTTAACGGTATTTTTAACGTTATTTTTTGTATCGTTATTTTTAACGGTATTTCAATCCCTGGCTTAAGGTACTGTTGCTATTGATTGATAAGCATAAGTAATTTTTAATGGAGTACCTAGGTACTTTGAGATAACTTTAAAGATTGTTAAAACAAACAAACATCACAAAATTACGTAACAATGGTTTCTCTACCAAAAAAATACCAAAAATATAAATAAGCTTATTTTTAACGCAAACTTATTACGCAAAATGTATGCTTGTTTTTCCCGGCAAAAACAAAGCAGAGGTGTCGAATGGTACCTTGAAAATTTTTCGGGTCTAATGAGACGCGGTCTCGCGTCGCATTCGGGCCATTTGCCCGATGACACTTTTGTTTTTTTGCATGAATACTCGGCGAGTGGTGTGACCCGTATCGTCTTGCTAGTAGGCCGCGGTTACAAATTCTTTTATTTTTGGAAATTTTTAGGGTTCCGTATAAAAATGGTAAAAAGGAACCCTTATGGTGTGACTCAGTCTGTCTGTCTGTCACTGCTGGATATCTCGAGAACTACTAATAGTATCAACTTGAAATTTGGATTATGATCTTTGTCCAACTATTTTGCAAATAAGAAAGTAATAAAAAAATAATTGGTTTTTTTACAACAGTGACTGAAAAGGGGTCTTAAAAATTTTAAGTGGGGCGACATGTGGGGTGAAAGAGCGCTGTTTGCACATTTGAAATCATTTTTTTCTTTTTTTTTTAGGCCGCATAGTTTTCGACTTAGACAAAAATCTGAAATAATTCTATGTGATAGTAGTTTATGTAAAGATTACAGGAAAAATAAAACGATGTCTCAATATAAAACACTTTTTTAGAAATTCAAAAAACAAACAAAAAAATAATTCGTTCCTCTACCAGTCAACAGATGGCCCTGACCCAAGAAAAATTAATTTAGTTCCACTAACGGTCAAGAGATGGCGCTGGACTAAGAAAAAAAAATAGTTCCACTATCGGCCAAGAGATGGTGCTGACCTAATACTGCAATAATAATTTTATTATTCTACAGCTCGGCAGTGTATTTATTATGATGGTACGGAAACCCTCGGTGCGCGAGTCTGACTCGCTCTTGACCGGTTTTTTTAGCTTAGGTAGAGTTTGGTCAACGAAAGATGAGACTCGGTTGGAAATGGAACTAATTTTGCGCCTTATTTTAAGGTTAAGTTTCCAATAACTTACCCTCTAAACGTTAATTTAACAGGGAAAGTGGCGCCGCCATTTCAATCTCATCTTAGCAACCTATGACGGCAATTTTTCTTTTCCTTACCCTAAGATTATTCAAAGTTTGATAAGTCACTATCAGTGGGTAACAATAACTTTTCCAGATTTAAACTGAAGTAGGTATTTCAGTAGGTAGTTCAAGATTTTTTTTTGCAAATAAGTAATTCAATTTATATTTTTCTGCTGAAACGGTGCAAAAACTAAGTAGCTTCTATCTTTGTTTCTATTTTAGTAGCTAACCTTATTTTCAAAAAGCCTACTTAAGTTACCTACTTATTAGTAGGCTACTTAAAGCTACTTAAAGAGGATACTTCCGATCCCGATACCCAATTATACTCATTATTCCTTTTAAAAATAAAAATTGGCTTTCGATTCTTCGAATAAGTACTTTCTTACCAATTAAGTAATAAACTGACAACCTACCATAGCACGAACAACTATCGAAAAAAAAACGAGCGTAAAAAAAATCGATAGAGTAATACCTAAGTAAGTATATGAAAAATTTCATTCCGTTTTTCGGCAATAGATGGTGTTGTACAAATTTCTTTTACAAAATTACTCTATTTAATCGCGTTTTTTTTCTCCATAGATGTTGTACTGATCAATCGCTCTTATCTGAACCTCAGCCTAAGCCCGTTTTTGAAGAAAAGCTGTTTCTCCTGGATTCCCGAATAAAGGGCAATACTACGGCCACAGGAATAACTGAGAATTTTTGTTTACCCTGAACTAGGGCACTCATCGGGATGACGTGGGCCTTATCGCGACAAACATGAGCCTGATTTAAAATGCACGTGAATATGTTGCGATGTAAAATATAATCTAAGTTTATTTTGAAAACAAGTTGAAGGCGAAAAAGGGATATGCTAAAGACTTTATATTAATTTATATAAAAAGTAAACAGGTAAAATGATGTGAGTTATTCGGGGCTTACATAAGTATTCATTCACCAAAAAAAAATGGATAACTATGTAGGGTGGGCCGATTTTAATCATTTTTCGAATTTTGCATCAAAAGACCCCTCAAAAGTTGCGTAATACGACGTAGATTATAGGAAAAATAATTTTAAAAAAATAAGATTATTACTTTGAGCCCTCTACTAGCGATCGATTTTTTATAAAATATTTTATTTCGTGTATTTCAGACTTCAGAATTTTGCATTAAATGACCACTCAAAAGTTGCACAATGAGACGTAGGTTGTAGGAAATATAAAATAAAAATAGTAGATAGCAATCGAATTTAGTAAAAATAGTTAAATTAAGTAATTATATTATATTAATTAATAATAATAATAATTCGTCCCGAGAATTTCAAGCCGAGATACAATAATAATAATAAACAAAATTCGATTTTTCGAATCGGTTTTGATAAAATTCCTGTTTCAAAATGATAAGCTTATTTTTTATTATTTTTCCTAGAACCTACATCGCATTACGCAACTTTTAAACGGTTCTTTTAATGCAAAATTCTTAAGTCTGATATATACACGAAATATAGGTAAAGTATTTTATAAAAAATCAAACGCTAGTAGAGGGCTAAAAGTGATACTTATAATCTTAATTTTTTTATATAATTTTTCCCATATCCTACGTCGCATTACGCAACTTTTGAGGGGTCTTGTGAAGCAAAATTCGAAAAATGATTAAAATCAGCCCCTTTGTTTTTTTCCCGTTTTTTTTTCTTTTAGGTAGGTAGCTAAGCTACTTAACCTAAAAGAAAAAAACGGATATGAATAAAACACAATAGACATAGTTACTTGTTTTCTAGTTTTTCGGCAAATAGTTGATTAGTTCATAAAACTGTAAGGAATCCATATTTATTAATATCATAAATGCGAAAGTAACTTTGTCTGTTATGTTATCACGCCTACACAGCTGGACCGATTTTGACGAAATTTGGTACAGATATTAGTTGGGACCTTGTGGAAGGACAAAGGCTACTTTTTATCCCACTGCTGGACACGGGTCTCCGCCCGCACGATATAACCTGTAGTCCACGTGGGTAGGGATGCCAACCGTACTATAATATATAGTATTTTACTATATTTCGGGTCTGCGTACTATATACTGTTGAAGAAATATATAGTACGCAAAAATACTATATTTTTAAGATCGAACGCTAAGAAACAAATCTTTAATTTTTTAAATTTGTGATCGTGCATTTTGACTGATTCGATAGCGTGTAGTGTACATCGTATCTGAATTCTGAAAGTAGCTGTCTTATTGCATCAATGTCAAATTCAAAACCTTCAAACGATAGTTTGGTCATTGTTTGGTCTGCTTTATTTTGTTTTGAGATTTTGTTGGTAATCATCTACAAAATATAACATTGTTCTTTGAGAAATATAACTCAAGTCTTAGATAAATTAGTTATGGAAAGTGGTAGCGATAACGAAAGTGCGTCAAGTTCAATTCAAGTGCGCCGCTAACGCCGATAAAAAAGCGAAAGATACAAAAAAGACTCCGAAAATATCCAAAACTTGTTGAAAAATGCAAAAACTGAAAAAATATAGTTTTTATAAAAATAAATAAGAAAAAAAAAATGCCTATTAAATACTTTATTTTTTTTAAGTGTACTATATTTTTTATAGCTTAATTTGAAAAATACTATATTTCGCCAAAGACATGTTGGCAACCCTACACGTGGGCGAAGCTGCGGGCGGAAAGCTAATTTATGAATAAAAGTACAAAAACTTTGACATCAATGTTTATTGAACAAATACAATTTTATTTGTACAAACAATATCTGGCGTTTAATTTGAAGATGTATTCTATAACAGTATCTGTATTCTTCCGTCTACTGTAACATTAAGAGGGGAATATTTCTTTACGTATTTCCTAAACATATCTTGTTCTCGACCGATCAGTTGCTCGTTTCTTTTGTTCTCTTTGATTACCTGAAAATTAATTGAATTTAGGTAAATTATATTTTCTTGTAACTCAACTTCGTAGTTTTAAATTTAAAATATCATCATCGTCTATGGTTAATAGGCAAATTGCAGATTATCAGATTTTAAAAACAAATAAACAAATTGATTCTTTTAACTTTCGGAAGCTCAAAAGGTCGATATCACTCATCCAAAACCTGTGTTGTAAAAGTTGCCTTTTTATAATCTTGTTTTTCCTTAAAAAATCGTGGTTATCCGCGATACAAGGAACTTTATTTAGGACTACAGCTCATAAATAAATCAAATCCGTACTATTTAATATTATAAATGCGAAAGTAATTCTGTCTGTCAGTTACGTTTTTGCGCCTAGACCGATTTTGACGAAATTTGGTAGGTACGGATCTAGATGGGACCTTGGGGAAGGACATAGGCTACTTTTTATCAGTATTGCTCTGTACATTTAGGTAAGTATTTTTATTAAAATAATGACTAGGTACTATTAAACAATATAAATTCGTGTTTTGAATATCCTTAACTTAGTGTGGGAAATCCTGTCCTGTTATACAACGTTTTACAAAAATACCCGTAATGCCAAATATGGTAGATAGGGACCATCAAACTGAAATTTTACTATAGGACTAACTCTGAAATCGTGAAAAAAATCTGCTGTTTCATACATTTTCATATTTTCGTTATAAATTTTTGCATATGAAACAGCAGAATTTTTTTTTGCGAGTTGGCTCCAAAGTAAAAGTTGTTCAGTCTGATAGTCCCTATCTACCATATTCGGAATTAGGGACATTTTTGTAACACGTTGTTTAGTTAAAATTCCTCATAAGTATTCAATAAAGTACTATTTGAACTCATACCGAGTATCCTTCATTTCCTCGTGCCAAGTGAGTTGAAGTGGTAACTTGATAAAAAGCCTCAGGGTCCAGATTTTCACCACTCGTCAAGATTACTGAAGCCACGCGCTGCCCTTCTTCTTTCGATATATCGTATGTCACTTTTAAACCTGAATAAAACAATTGACACTTGAGCGACTCTATACTTATTTTTTTTAATATTACGTTTTTTACTATAGCAAGTCTTTAGTAACTGCTAGGCTACTTAGGGCGGATTCAACCAAGTAAGAATAACTGTTATTCTTAAATAAAATGACCAGTTATTCGGGAGTAAACCGAAATTACGTTTTACCACATACTATTCTCAGAGTATTTTGCCTATTCAGGAATAGTCACTATACCACCATTTCGCGGGGAATAACAGAGTTAATCCGCGAGTATTTTAATGGCATCCGCGTGCCGTATGTCAGTGACATTTGTTTGATATTTGACTTTGACCGCTACAGATACGTACAAGGCGACAAAATAAAGTTGACAAGACTTTGCCTTTTAAATAGTTCGTTTATAGAACAATTACAATTGGCCGGATAATACGTTCATTCATATATTCACTCACTAATGAAGGAATAAGAATCTCAAGAGTAACTTATCTTTGGATTGCATGGAAAAATGACCATTTCTTTACTCGAGAAAAAAATCGTAGAATAGATGTATTCTTGGTATAGTTATTCCCGTTTATATTGAAGTTTGGACGAATCCGCCCAGTCAGGTTATTAGTTATTTGGCACGAATTACAATAAGCGTATTTATCAAGAGAGTCTGGTCAAGTCAAATAAATGTGAAATCAAATCTACTCTTAGAATAATAACAACGTCATTCTTTATTACTAATTATTAATTAATAGAAATGTCTTGTGAAAAAGGAATAAGAACGTTTATTAAGAAAACCAATAAAACTTTAATAATATTCCAATTTTGATAAGCACTAACGTGTCTTAAGTCGTATGTAGTGCAAATGTATAAATAAATAAGTAACTTAGATGCAACTAATAAAAACCTCACGATATTAAAAAGTGGAAATTGCTTGAAACTATCTTCAAGAAACATAGGTCGAAAAGCGATTGTTTTCTTCTTTCCATAGGGGAGTTAGTTATAAATCTTACCTGCTACCTGTAAAGTCCAGTCACCAGCATATGGCTCTGATAAGGTATTTCCTGTAATACTTCTTTCCAAAGCTTCTAGAACGTGTTTGCCTTGCAATTCATAAGTCACCATTTTGTCGTCATGCGACAGAAGTTCGAATACCATACCTTCTGTTATTACTGGAATCGTAAAAACTTAGTATCTACTTAAAGCATATTTTGTAGGGCTAATTTCCTAATCGTATAAAAATTCTCCATGTTATTACAAAAGATTTTTTAAACACTCGTGTTTAAATGTGATGCTGTCTCTGTCAAACAATATTGTCAAAAAAATTATCTTTTGAAATAACACGGAATATCTTTATTACTTAGGTACTTTATTGATTTTTTTTGGGTTACATTACAGTCAGTAAAAAATATATATTCTTAAAAAGGCTAGTCATGACTTTAACTAAACATAGCTTTTTTCATATTTTTGTTTCATTTGTTTTTTCTTCATGGATAAAACAAAACAATAATGTCTTTTCTTTTTATATTTTCCTTTTATACTTAATTATCTTGAATTGGATTTCTCACATCATTATTGAATAATGGCCAAGATCTCTATTAAGATTTTATCTCGTTATTGATTTATTAAAATCTAACTTGGAATACCAGTTGTAACTTGTAGTTGTAAACAATTGAAACTTACCTCCCTCTGGTATTGACTGAGATACCCTTTCTCTTAATCTGAATGCTAAATGATCTAGTTCCGATTTGTAATTCGCTTTGGCCTAAAATAGACAAAAATTAAACGACAAATAAAGCTATACCTAAGTTTTAAAGTATTTATAAAAAGTTTTAAGGCGCTGTAGGTAGTGAAACTAGCGCCGCCACTACATTTATTTTTATTACTCGTAAACCAAGTCAATATTAAAAAAAGCTCATGTAATAATCTCTTAAATTGTCTCTAATATTTTTTTCATAACTTTTCAACAGTTTTTATTCTTTCTGTAAGTTTTAAAATCCATTTTAGCTCAAAGTGGCCACTTTTGGTAATTATGGATTTTAAAACTTACAGAATGAATGATAACTGTTGAAGAGTTGTTCAAAAAATATTAGAGACAATTTAAGAGATTATTACATAAGTTTTTTTTTTTTAATATTGACTTGGTTTACGAGTAATAAAAATAAATGTAGTGGCGGCGCTAGTTTCTTTAATCAGGAAGCAGTGTCTGCATTAATTAAAAAGTTCATAAAAATCTAAACTTGAACTTAAAAACCTTGACAGACCTTTATTTTTCACTAACTCGATCACGTCCACCTCCACACTAAATTTGAATACAATTTCCATCTAGTCTAGAGATAATATGTGGTACTTTCGCAATGCCATCCAAAATCAAGTTTTAACAATAATAAACAATCCGCACTCAAGTGTCAAATTCACATAAAGGCAGTTGTTTACAAAATTTAACACACAAAACTTCCAACTTACATATTCAATGTGTGCATCCACCAGAGCGTCTCCTACCGCACATTCTCCCAGCGAACAGTCTCCGGCATCCATTGCTACTACCGTTTCGCCCACAGTTACTCTCTCCGCGTTATGCACAAGTTCTGCATACGGTGCTAACATCGCAAGTACTTCTGGATCTGTGATTTCGAGATTTTCCAAGTTACTTTCTATTACACATTATTTTGAGAGAACTGCGATTAGGTAATCTAGTAAAATAGTGATAAAATTATGCATTACCTACCTACTTTTCGTTTGATAGGGTTCTGATAACACGGAATATCTTTATTACTTAGGTAATTTATTGATTCTATTTGGGTCACATTACAGTCAGTAAAAAATATATACTTATTCTTAAAAAGGCTAGTCATTAAAATAAACATAGCTTTTTTCATTATATTTTTTTTCATTTGTTTCTTTCTTCAAAGATAAAACAAAACAATAATGTCTTTTCTTTTTATATTTTCCTTTTATACTTAATTATCTTGAATTGGATTGCTCACATCATTATTGAATAATGGCCAAGATCTCTATTAAGATTTTATCTCGTTATTGATTTATTAAAATCTAACTTGGAATACCAGTTGTAACTTGTAAGTGTAAACTATTGAAACTTACCTCCCTCTGGTATTGACTGAGATACCCTTTCTCTTAATCTGAATGCTAAATGATCTAGTTCCGATTTGTAATTCGCTTTGGCCTAAAATAGACAAAAATTAAACGACAAATAAAGCTATACCTAAGTTTTAAAGTATTTATAAAAAGTTTTAAGGCGCTGTAGGTAGTGAAACTAGCGCCGCCACTACATTTATTTTTATTACTCGTAAACCAAGTCAATATTAAAAAAGCTCATGTAATAATCCCTTAAATTGTCTCTAATATTTTTTTAATAACTTTTCAACAGTTTTTATTCTTTCTGTAAGTTTTAAAATCCAGTTTAGCTCAAAGTGGCCACTTTTGGTAATTATGGATTTTAAAACTTACAGAATGAATGATAACTGTTGAAGAGTTGTTCAAAAAATATTAGAGACAATTTAAGAGATTATTACATAAGTTTTTTTTTTTAATATTGACTTGGTTTACGAGTAATAAAAATAAATGTAGTGGCGGCGCTAGTTTCTTTAATCAGGAAGCAGTGTCTGCATTAATTAAAAAGTTCATAAAAATCTAAACTTGAACTTAAAAACCTTGACAGACCTTTATTTTTCACTAACTCGATCACGTCCACCTCCACACTAAATTTGAATACAATTTCCATCTAGTCTAGAGATAATATGTGGTACTTTCGCAATGCCATCCAAAATCAAGTTTTAACAATAATAAACAATCCGCACTCAAGTGTCAAATTCACATAAAGGCAGTTGTTTACAAAATTTAACACACAAAACTTCCAACTTACATATTCAATGTGTGCATCCACCAGAGCGTCTCCTACCGCACATTCTCCCAGCGAACAGTCTCCGGCATCCATTGCTACTACCGTTTCGCCCACAGTTACTCTCTCCGCGTTATGCACAAGTTCTGCATACGGTGCTAACATCGCAAGTACTTCTGGATCTGTGATTTCGAGATTTTCCAAGTTACTTTCTATTACACATTATTTTGAGAGAACTGCGATTAGGTAATCTAGTAAAATAGTGATAAAATTATGCATTACCTACCTACTTTTCGTTTGATAGGGTTCTGATAATGTTAACTAGAACAAAATTGTCCGAATTTTACCAAAATTAAGTTATATCATTTACCTTCAGGGATAGACCGGTTTAGAAATATTGGCCCTCCTTCCCATTCGACATAGCGTCCAAGAGAATCGAAGTAAAGCGTCAAGTTACCCATATACTTCGTATGTGCACCAGCTTGAACGACTAGTGTCTGTTTCAAAATATATGATAATGTTAATTAAACATTTAAGTTGGTAAAACATATCAATATTTAAAAGTAAACATTACTATTTAGTTTCTTTATACATCAAAATAAAGTAAGGACCCAGAAAGTATCCTTGTGGCATACTGTATAGTTTATAAAACTTTTAAGTACCTACTGTCTAATCATTAGAGCTTAGACTTTGTTCTACAAAGACTAATCAAATAGTGCCAATAACATATTTTTTATTAAATTATAATGTCGAAAACATTTACCAACATAATTCGCAAAATGTTGAAGAACCTATTCGAAAGCTTTGCTCAAGTCGAGATAATGGCCTAAAGGAATTTACCTTATGGCTGTCATCAACAGTATTGTCAATGATGATAGGATAATTTCCAGATATTTCTTCTCCACTTGGTGAAACTTCTTCATTCCATAGAAGAGAATGTGAATGTCCACCTATTATGACATCCACTAGGTGGCCATAGTTTCGAGCAAGTTCTCTATGAACAGAAACAAAAATTATGTACGTATTCCTAAAAATGTATATCAATACTTATCATGGAAATAAAACTTTTAAAAAGGATCCTAACACAAATATGGTTTAGATGAAATTTTCTAATTTTTTAGTCATTATTTGTATTATACATAATATACCGATCCCAATTAGAAAGGCTTTTAAGTAGTGCTAAGTGCTTGAAGTGGCCACTTTTTGCTCTTTTGCTTACTACTACTACAACGAACTATATTTTACTGAGGTTATTGTTTGTAAATAAACTATAGAACCTAAGCTACAATCTGTACATGTGAATTTTTGATACATTATGTACTTGATGATACATGATGTCATCACTGTGTTGGGCAGAATACCAGTGCAGCAAGCCCCGCTTGCTGCTTATACAGAGCCCAGTAGCACAGTTTTGACATCAAGCGACGGTGCACAATGTCTAGATGAAAGTTTTATGTTTTTATGTGCACTTAAATGAAACGTTTTTGTACTGTTGTATGATGACAAAATAAATAAATTTATATTTTTTACTTAGCGAGCAATAAATTTAATTAAGATGAGGGTGGCACTTTGAGCTATATATGGCCCTTAAATCAATCTTTTACCACTATAAGCAGTGAACCAAAGATTACAGCAGTAAAAACAAATATTGAACTTTCAATTAGTATTAACCTGGCGAAGCATTTCTACGAAAATTAACATTACGACCTCTCAAATTAAATGTTAGCTACCCTAGATCAGCGTTAGCAAGCTAATTGGGTTAACTGACTATCGACATCTTAAGGATAAGCGTCTTTGGTTTCGTAAAATTAATCATATGAACAATAAATTAATTAGGTATCTATCCTATCAAAACACTCACGTTTGGGTTTCGTAAAATTAATCAAATAAACAATAAATGAATTATCTTATCAAAACACTCACAAGTCAACATCGAGGCCACAGTGGGATAGCACAATGATGATATCGACGCCCATGTCTGTCAGCAACTGAGCCTCACGTAACGTAGCCGGGCCGGGGTCAGAAACCACTACATTTCCAGGAGTTGTCACTTCCTATGAATATGAAAAAGTCGAAAGGTATAATCTTGAATTTCAGAAATCTAGACATGAGAAGATACTGAAATTTATTACCGACAAACAATTATAATTTTTTGAAACGGTACACTATTTTTTTGTTATACTTACCTTATTTTACTACGCTTAAACACTGCGGTAAAATATGAATTTAACAGACCAATCTTGGTCTAACCATAATTTATTTTGGATTTTTTTCGCACTAAGTATGTAGTTAAGTACTATATTCCATAGCGTTGTATGGTGTTGCATTCCAGTAACAGTACTAAGAATACCTATCCATCATTACTCCCTTCAAACCCTTCAGCCAAATACTTACGATCTCTCAATATGTCCGCTATCAAGAAGCAAATCTACAAACTTGACTAAGATTATTTACCAAAAGTCTTACCATAGTATCGACAGTTAAAAGGCCGATAATGCCTATCTTTCTCCCTCTCCTCTCTACGACGATATGTGGCTGGATCAGTCCTTGAAGAGAAGGTTCCTTGCTAGTGTCTATGTTAGCTACAACCACGGGAGATTTCAAAGCCAGCAAGTATAGGACTAGTCCATCGATACCGTAATCAAACTCGTGGTTTCCTAAAGTCTGTGGATAGAAAAGACTTATAGATCCTCAATATTAAACATATTTAAAAAAATCATCAGAATTATTAATTCCTGCTAACTGCAACAGGTAATTCGTTATTGAACTAGGGTTGCCAACATGTCTTTGGCGAAATATAGTATTTATCAAATTAAGCTATAAAAAATATATAGTATTTAATAGGCAAATATATTTTTTAATTATTTATTTTTATAAAAAACTATATTTTTCCAATTAAGTATATTAAGTAACTTTATATTTCTTTAGTTTTTGCATTTTTCAACAAGTTTTGGATATTTTTGGAGTCTTTTTTTTATCTTTCGCTTTTTAATCGCACTTGAATTGAACTTGACGCACTTTCGTTATCGCAACCACTTTCCATAACTAATTTATCTATGAGTTGAGTTATATTTCTCAAAGAAAGAATAATGTTATATTTTGCAGATGATTACCAACAAAATCTCAAAACAAAAATAGAGCAGACCACCAATGACCAAACTATCGTTTCAAGCTTTTGAATTTGACATTGATGCAATAAGACAGATACTTTCAGAATTCAGATTCGATATACATATACACTACAAGCTATCGAATCAGTAAAAATGCACGATCACCAAATTTAAAAAAATAAAGATTTGTTTCTTAGCGTTCGATGTTAAAAATATAGTATTTTTGCGTACTATATATTTCTTCAACAGTATATAGTACGCAGACCCGAAATATAGTACAATACTATATATTATAGTACGGTTGGCAACCCTATATTGAACCTTTATTAAGAAAGTAAGGATCCAACAACAAAACAATCTAAACAAAGCCATATTACATGCGCATCATGAGGGAGTAGATTCATAAACTGCTGCATCAGATTCCACTGGAACAGTGTGTCCCAGTAGGTGCCACGGAAGCTGTCACCAGCATTAAGGAGGATGGCCTCAGGTTTCTCTTTAAGTAACACGTGGACCTCATGGTAAAGACGGGCGAAACCGCCTAAGCACGACGCGTCGTTGGTGCGGCATACACCGCTTTCTACTGATGTCTCCTCATAACTGCAACGTAATTATAGAGCCTAGGTAGGTGCTCCAAAAACCCAACGAACGTTAGTTTCATTTCGTGACATTATTAGGAATATAATTCAAAACTAACGATCATCGTGCGACTATCATGATTATTTTTTTTCGTAGAAGACTTTCGGGAAATACTTATTCTTAATTTATGAACCCATTTATCGCATTTAAACTAAATCATTTATGTAAGCATATAAAGGCATTTACTTACCGTGCATGAAAATCGTTATGATGAACTATATCAAGTTTATACAACTCGTCTAACGGTAACGCCGAACCACAAAGAGCAATGCAACTGAATGCCAAAATAAACAGTATTTTTTCACCCATGTTGTATCAGAACCACCAGAATATGATTGAACAAGAAGTCACTGGTCCATTTATATTGACATCTATATCATAAGATTAACGATAACTCAATATCAAAGATACAAAGCCAAAGATAAAATTTGATTTACTAAGATGTGTGTATGATCTCCTAAAGATAATGCGTGATCGAATAGGATTACTTACTTTGCTTATTTAGCAGCACCCGAATTACTTATTGAACAGACAGATGTTTACTTACACCATTGACGTTTTTGATCTGATTATTCATCCAAGTCTGATTATGACCATGGAATACTTCTTGTCGTAGCCTATCCTAATGTCTCGTCCACCAATCCAGTTTTGCAGTGCTATGTATTAGATATTACGATATTTCGCCATAGGGTCACAGAATATATAATAGTGATAGGGTATTGTATTTTTAAATTATTACTGTAAATTATGTTATATGTAACTATGTATGTGCTAACTATGGGTCTCATAGGAGGCTCAAGGTCATCCAGCGTGCAATGGAGAGAGCCATGCTCGGCGTTTCCCTGCGTGATCAAATCAGAAACGAAGAGATCCGCAAGAGAACTAAAGTAACCGACATCGCTCGAAGGATTGCTCAGCTGGAGTGGCAATGGGCGGGACACATAGCGAGAAGAACCGATGGCCGTTGGGGCGGAAAGGTTCTGGAATGGCTCGCGCGCACCGGACGGCGCTCCGTGGGTAGGCCCCCGACAAGGTGGACCGACGATCTGGTGAAGGTCGCGGGAAGCCGCTGGATGCGGGCAGCGCAGGACCGATCGTCGTGGAGATCCTTAGTGAAAGTGAAAGTGAAAGTGAAATAAGCTTTATTCAAATAAACTTAATTATTAAGTACTTTTGAATCGTCTATATTTTTCTACCACGCGTTCCAGACTTTTTTAGCTGACAAGAAGAACGGGCGCAAGAAACTTATCAGCTGTAACAGCCATAAGTAACGATATTTACAAACTTGAATATATCGTTACCAGATAATTACAACAGGGTGACAGGATTATTGGCAACAACATAGACTTATTATATTACTTCAACAAAGTTCTTATATTAGCAAGTTATGTGTTACATCATTTCCACGCATTTTGATCTTTAAGTTAATCGTCAACTTTATAATAACCTTTACCCATGAGCGTTTTTTTAACATGGTTTTTAAATTCATGCAAAGGAAGATCAATCACTTGTTGTGAAACTTTATTAATAAAGGCTATGCCTTTCCCCATAAATGAACCTCTCGTTTTTGCAAGCCTAAATCTTGGAACGGCAAGTTTATCTTTATTTCTTGTATTAAATTGGTGAATGTTGCTGTTCTTATCAAATGAATCATAGTGTTTCCTTACATAAACTAAATTTTCATAAATATATTGGCCTGCCAAAGTTAAAATATTTATTTCTTTGAACAATTCTCTCAAGGTCTCTTAGGGGAGGCCTATACCCAGATTTATTAAATCAATAAATAAAATAATAAAAATGTTGGGCCTGAGTGGTATGTTATGTATGGATGGCCCAACCTCCTTATCCAACCATGGGAAAACCTATGCCCCAGCAGTTAGGATATATTAAAGACGGTGAATACATAACTTTATTCACGTAGAGTAAGCCCTGGGTCACAGTGCACCTAACCTACACAAAAATATTCTTGGATTATCTCTTAATCGTGCCCTCATAACTGAGTATCGTGATCACTGGTTGCATTTTTTTAAAGCCATAGTGATACTCTTGGGAATATAGTGCAGGGGTTTCCCGTTGCCTTCTGCACCAGTCTTTAAGGGATTATTTAGACCGCAAGGCCACTGAGACCTCTTCCAGCCAGTGACCCAGTTGGTTGTGTTTAAATATTTGGAGCTGTTCTCCGCCCCCTGGCTGGGTGTTTAAGGCGTGCTTAATAATCATGAAAACACTTAAAACGTTGTAATAAGTACTACCTGACACATTTCTTTGACAGTCTACTTATGATAAGGAAATTGTTAAGCCTACTGAAGATGCTAAATCTTCACACAAACTAAAAAACATACAAAATGACGTATCTCGATTTAACCTCACATACTTAGTACCACTCCGATAACAAAATGCAGTAAGTTCGTTTGACTTATCTTGATCCTTCACTGCAAACCAAAGATTAATACTCGGATTCCTCAAAAATGATAAGATGCAGTAAAACTAACAGCACAAGTACTGGAGTGAGGATACTGGAAGGGTTTCAAATTTCAATATTACCGCGTATATTAAAATTTGACACCCGTATTAAGGCTATGTATATCCGCATTTCAAAGAAATTAGCGTTTCACCAAAGAAATTATCTAAAGAATGAAAGCATTAAGACTATTGATGTAAACTTTAGTTTTAGGAAGCAATATTCTTAAATTAGTGCCGTATAGAGAGAAAAACATAATAAATTATCAATTATTTTAAAACGAAGACAATCTGTTCAAGTGGAATTTCAAAGCTTGTCAGATGTATTTTTCACAAACGTTTCAGCGGTAGGTATTTGTCTAATGTATTGTGTGTTTTGTATAAACTTATATCTATTCAATCAATCAATCAATCAATACATTTATTTGCAAAAATATGGTTACATTAGTTGTTACATATTATAAGTCACCAGCAGTCATCAGAAAGAAATTATGACTTGTTTAAAATTGACATATTTAAAACAGATTAATTTGTTTTAAAGCATTGAGTATAATAAATAATTTAATCGTCATTATAAAAAAAAATATCAGGTACAATTTACAAATAATTGTTATCAAAAAGTCAGTCTCCATTAAAATTTATTCGACACCATTTTATCGTCATTGATAGAATAATATAATTTGTTAATCAAAAATTTAAACAATTGTGTCCTGAATTTAGTTAAAGTCAATATTTTAGTTTCATTAGGTATTTTATTGTATACCCGAATGGCCATACAGTAGGCATTCCTTAGCCTATTTAATGTAGGTTAATAGGATTTTTTTAAATTTAGGCAAATTTTTTTGGCATTACGGCTCGCGCAGAGTTGTTTTGATCATTTGTATTGAAAATTTAAAAATGGAACGTGATGCGCATCTACACCCTTAATAGAAACAAGAAAAAAATATGTATATATTATTACTTTTATTAAATACTAAATAAACAATAAGTATACTTAAAGTAACTATAGACACAGCCGTGAAAACTTGTTCAAACAATAGCAAATTAGTAAAACTATTTATTAATCTTTAATAGGTAATTTTTATTCTTCCGTCTGTGACGATGTTAAGAGGCGTATGTTTCTTGATGTAGGTCTCGAATATCTTCTGATCCCGGCCGATCACTTGGACGTTCCGTTTGTGATCTCTGAATATCTAAAAAGTTTTAATATATATATTACCTATAAGTATAAATAATTTTAAAAAAATATTGAAGTAATAACGTTTAATTAATCAAGTATTTTATTCCTAAAATTAAGATTGTATTCTATCGGTACCCAAAAATTCGTAATACGTATAGATCGAACAACGATACGACAAATAGGGTACCTGATGTAAATCGAAATGGAAGAAGCAAAAACCAAATAATTCATTCTGTTTCCGTGAACACATTTTTTGCAGAACTTGAACCGCGTTGCTTTTTCAATAAGGGAGGTGTGCCCAAAGCGGGCACCTTAAGGGTAAGTTGAAAAAAAGTAGTTTATAACTTATTTAAGTTTAGTATTTTTTTCCAAAAGGGTCATTAATTTATCTCTCTTGAATGTAGCATGGTCCGATTTATCTAAAATTGAAAAATATAATATTTATAATCAAATTACGAAACCTCTACGATTGCCCGCTTTGCCCGAGGGGGGGGCCTAAAGCGGGCACTCGTTTAGGGCAAAACGGGCATGGTTAAATTTTATACATAGATCACAACATTATTAGACAATGTACCTATGCTTTTATTACATAGGGCATAAAGACGGTATCAACGTCACATGTACTTTCTACAGTAGGCTAATTATTTAGTTATTCAAAATTTGCTAGGCTGTTACAAGCACTTGTGAATGTCAAAGAAGCTACGCCATCAGTTCGCGGGAGACCTTGCAGCGAGAAGAACCGGCAATAAACTCGTCAAGGGCAGATTGACAAGTAGAGACAGTAATCTTAACAAACTCATAGACAGTGAAGAAGTAATCAAATTAAATAAACTTGTACTTAATCAAATTAATTTAAACTTACTTTATAATCATCCCCTCCATCAGCCAAGTAAGCCGGTGCTGTGATCTTGTAGTACTTGTCAGCGTCTAAGGGGGCGCCACTGTCTTTGTCTCCAACACTCACCGACACTATGCGCTGCCCTTCAGGTTTCGATACGTTGTATGTTACTTGTAGCCCTGGAAGACAAATGACGTTATTAAAATTGTTGAAAAAAATATACAATGCTATTATTACAATACACAGTGATCCGCCGCAACTTCACTCCAGAAAATAAAAAAAAATACAAGTTAAACAGCACGGTTGGTTATTTGGTTACCATACCACTTAAAGTCAAATTCCCTCAATCGACTTTTTAACCGCCTCTGTGGTCTAGTGATTCTCCCACCCGTGTACTACACAGAGGGGTCCCGGGCTCGATTCCCAGGAGGGGGAGATTCGGCTTTTTCGATTTTCGACCTATGTTCCATGGAAGTTTTTCAGTTTAAGCAACACTATCACCTGTTTCAGTATCATTACATCATTTGGTTTCACCTTATACATTATACTCTATAATTTAAACATAATCGTACAATGTGATTAAATTGACAAATAGACAGCGATCTGCGGCAACGTCACTAGAGAATTTAGCAAGCGCTCTGAAGTTCGTCACTTCTGTTGTACCACAGAATAGATAATAGTACTAGCGTACAGAAGTTGAACTCCTCAAAATCGTTTAAATAAATTGCTCTTGCTCCGCTCCGACACAATAAGTTGCAATTCAGGTTGCACAGTGCTCCCTTCGCTCCAAAACATTCACTTAGTAGTTGCCTCTCTTTCTATCGCGTAGGTCTTATCTTTTCTGATGTATGAAATTTATCCTATCAGAGGACGGCGAGCGATTCAGACTGGCGCGCGGAGTGACAGAGGTACATTGTTAAATTGCGTAACTGTGGAAACTCATGATACAAGCATACTGTTGTGAATGAAAATACCTTTCACCCATTTCCTTCTACCTACCACTACCTCATTCACTCCCCTTACCAGAAACTTGCAGCACCCACGGCCCCTTGAACGGATGGTCCCCCCACGCCGCCGTGACGCTTCTTTCAAGGGCTTCTGACACCCACTTCCCTTGCAACTCGAACGATTGGACCATGTCATTGAAGCGCAGTAATTCGAAGACTACACCTGCAGTTATTGCTGGAAGAAATTAATATACACGATGAAATTTTAATCATATGGTTCCCGCAGTTGGGTGGTTCCACTTATGATTACAAGCAACTATGGGGTCAACTCTGATAGCGCGAAAAAAATCAGCTGTTCCATACATTGAGGTCGAGTAGGTATTGCGCTTTTGTAAAACCACAGAATAGATAGTACTAGCGTACAGAAGTTGCACTCCGCAAAATCGTTTAAATAAATTGCGACTCTTGCTCCGACACAATAAAGTACAATTCAGGTCGCACAGCGCTCCTTTAGCTCCAAAACATTCAATTAGTAGTTGCCTCTCTTTCTATCGCGTAGGCCTTATCTTTAGCCGAGCGCTTCAGACTCACGCGCGGAGTGACAGAGCCCTGGTAAAACTGAAATATATTTTCAAATGTCTCTAATCTTATATTGCGAAAAGTGGCCGAGACACATTTTTTCATTTACGCACTCAGATTTAAGAAATCTTGAGGCTACGGAGTCTTAAAGACAAAATATAAAATCTGAATTTTATCAATTATATGTTTTGTTGCGTGTTTAAAAGAATAACTGCCACAAAGTACCTAATACTTACTCCCTTTGGGTACTGATGTTTTTATATTTCCTCTCTGAATAAATGATATATGATCCAACTGCGACTTGAAGTTTTCTTTACTCTGAAAAAGAATAAGTAATGCTTACTGAAACTTCTACGAGCATTCAATCAGGCAATAGTGCATTACTGCCGCGGTCTAAAACGACTGCGTTGCTGGCAGCGATGATGATGGCCGAGAGCGGAGCTTAGCGCAGGCACAGAATAGATATAAGCACTACCGTTCAGAAATGACACTCTCCGCCCCGCCCCAGAACCAATTACCTCACCCCACCCCGCGAGTTCGTGTGCCGAATCGTGTGCTTGTGTCGTGTTTGTCAATGTAAACTTTAATATTCAAAGCAATGCGTCGTAACTTTTTAGTCGTGTTTGTTAACTTATTTTGATATTCGGATTTATGTCGTTTGCATGTAGATCTACTTTGTATGGTTTTCTATGGCGCAAAAATGCTAAGCAGTGCACGCTGTGCCATAGAAATCCATACAAAGCAACAAATCCGTCGGCTCCGATTCCGATGCAGGGTGTGGACGCGCACCTTTACAAATACATTTACAAAGCGCCATTTAGTGAGAGAAATGAGAAATTGAATGATTTTTTTCTTAAATGTGTCATTGAAAACCGCTCATTCCAAGCCAATATGCACCCCCTGTATTCATCTTCTGTCGATCTCACCATACCGTTAACTGTCTGGAACAGATCGCTTTTAGCGGTAAGACCGCCATTTTTTACACTAGTGAAAGTGAAAGTGAAAGTGAATTAAGCTTTATTCAAATAAACTTAATTATTAAGTACTTTTGAATCGTCTATATTTTCCTACCACCCGTTCCAGACTTTTTTAGCTGACAAGAAGAACGGGCGCAAGAAACTTATCAGCTGTAACAGCCATAAGTAACGATATTTACAAACTTGAATATATCAAAAAAATAAAGTATTATCTTATCTTATATACCTACTCCTTACACTAGTAAGGACTACCTTACGTATTCGTTCTGCGAGTCGACCAGTGCATCTCCTAATGCACACTCGCCAAAGACGCAATCTTCGAAGAACAAAGTCGTTAAAGTTTCTCCAACAGGTTTATTTGTTGCACTGTGCACTATTTCTGCGAAAGGCGATAATCTTGCTTTTATCTGCTCATCTGAAAAAAAAAATGTTTTTTTATTGCAACTAAGACATTATAGAATAATAACTTCATTGATAAAGCCGCGATTAGGTACATATCCCGATCTAAAATCCTAGTTAGGAACCAATTTAAAGTTGCCACCCGTATAAAATTTGGACAAATAACGGAAAGGTCAACATTGTTTATGATTTTTTATTTTCGATTCTTCCGCTTGAAAGTTTCAAAATTCAATTCCGCACTGAATTTTAAATTACGAACGTGGTGCACCTTGGTTAAATGCTCTAAGGGTGCACCAGACCACTACGTAAATTGAAACATCCCGCATTATTTTTTCAAATGAAATGATAACATTTCATAGCATCGGGACGCCCAGCGAACTAAAATCTATGGAAATGTAATTGCAAACAAATATTGCTTAAAAAAACCTGTCTCTAAAAAGCAAGAAATAATATACAAATCATTAGATACGCTTGCTTTTTAGAGACAGGTTTTTTGAAGTCGGTTTTTTTGTTTTTAAACATTTTTTTTATTTTTAGTGTAAGTACCTTCTGTATTAGGTAGTGTATTGTATATTATTTAGGTAGAAAAATCGGCTCAGCCAAACGTGAGATAATCGCGAAGAAACATACATACATACAAACTGAATACCTCCTTTTTTTGAAGTCGGTTAAAAAGACTACACAAAGGTATCCCTTTCCCAACAAAAAAATCATCTAATTCGGTTCATAAATAACAAAATCGTCAAGGTAGTTGATTTAATATCATAGTATTTTCAGGATTACTTGTAAACTACTGAATCGATTTGAAACTCAATCGAACAAAAAAAGAATAATCAAAATCGGTCCATAAGTGGCGAAGATACGCGCGAACAACGATAAAAAAAACATACAATCGAATTGAGAACCTCCTCCTTTTGTTGAAGTCGGTTAAAAATGGTACCACGGGGCCGAAAAAGTACAACCCGCTCGGCCTTAGGCGGGCCAGCCGCGTACCCGATGACTGACGTTAGTGTTCTTTTCAATAAATTGCAGTTTGTATTGTAGAGAACAAATAGAAAGAGAGGGTATATTAGAAATGACGTCCTTTATAGTCAAATAGTGTAAAAGATGCAAAGAAGGCAGTAAAAATATGCAGAAAAAACGTACCTTATTTTTTCGTTTAAGTATAGAAAATATCTATGAGTATTCAAATTATAATCGCTAATAAGCAACTAGTGTTCAGACGCTTTGTGCTGAATAATTAAATTCCAGCATTTTAAACTCTAGCCACTTAGTTGTACTTTTCGTGTGGTGCCATTTTTTGAGCAGAATGCTTATTCCATAGATTTTAGTTCGCTGGGGACGCCTACTACGCTGGGCATAGGCCTCCCCCAGGGATCTCCACAGGGTCAATCTTTTTTTCACCGTATTAAAAATAATATTACTTATATTCTACGCTTACCTTCAGCTATCGACCTATCCAGGAAAATGGGCCCTCCTTCCCACTTTACGAAGTCTCCTCGAAGATCGAAATACACTGACAAGTTTCCCATATACTTAGTGTAGGCTGAAGCTTGCACGATTAGTGTCTGGAAAAGTTTAATAAAAACATAATGCTTATAAAATTAAGAGTAGACAATTTAGATCTCGGTGGTGCATTGGTTTGATTGCGAAGATTAAGCAACTTTCGCTAGGGTCATGGAATGGGTGACCAAAAATTTTTTATCTTGAGTTCCTCGGTGCTTCTGAAGGCACGTTAAGCCGTAAGTCGTTAACACCCAACAATCCGCTTTTGGCCCGCGTGGTGGGTTATGGCCTTTCCTCTTTATCCACGCATAAGGAAGGCCTGTGCCCCAGCAGTCGGGACATCACAAATGGCTGATGTCGAATTGACGTAAAATCACGTGTTGATGTGATTAACGTGCCTTCTGAAGCACCGAGGAACTCAGGATAATAAATTTTTGGATACCCATCCCATGACCGACCCTAGCGAGAGTTAAATTATATATTTGACATTTCACATACATTCCAACAGACACAACGACACATTACCACAAACACACACACCACACCTGACCAAGTGTTGACCACTGTGAACATTGTCACAGACTATAGCTAATCATTGAAAGTAAATACAGCTGTTTCAGAACCTCTTATAGAGGATTTAAAGTATGGGTCTAGATAAAATACCTTATGTTTGTTATCAGCAGTGGGCTCCACAAACACAGGGTAAGGTCCAGCGACGGGCTCCTTGATGGGCGACGGGCCGTTCCACAGCAGCGAGTGGGAATGCCCGCCCACGATTATGTCTATGTACTCGCCGTACTCACGGGCCAGCTCTCTGGAAATAGGAACAACATCAAATACTTACAAACAATAGATTTGACTGATCCATCAGATGTCCAGCTTCCCTAGCATGACCAGCGAAACGCGATATGATATACGAGGGTGGATTGATAAGTCCATGACATTGTAATGAAGAAACACTTTTTTTCGGAATATTTTGTTTTATTTCTCTACATAATTTTATTGTAGCTCTGCGAATTCAGTCCCACGAAGTTCCTACCTCCTTAACCCATTATTTTTTTCTTTCATCGCCTGAAAACTGGTAACTGAAATTAGGGCCCATTTCAGACACCACCTTTTGGCTTGATGAAAATCTGTGCACGCCAAGTTTATTCATGTTCGGTAGGAGAAAAAATCTCAGTGGGTTGAATCTAGAGAATAGAAAGGATTCGCATCTTCATTCGATTAGTTTTGATGTCATGAGTGCCGCCGAGAGGGTCGACAGGGTCATTATGAAAAGTTAGAAGTCGCTTGAGCGTAAAATCTTTTACCGAATTTTAAAAAAAAATGTGTATAGATTCCTTGGAGTTTCTTTTTAAGATACAAAAATAAATTATGCAAAAAAAGTATTTCTTCTTTTCAAAGTCATGGACTTATCAAACCACCCTCGTAGATAGCGATTTATCAAGTTTGACTGTCAAAATACAATGGACTTTGACAGTCGAGTGTCGATAAAATGCTATATCACGCGATATCTATATCTATATCGGCAGGAGGGGGGATATTACAACCTCTTAAAACTTATCAGTTTTCTGAATGGCTATCAATTAGACTCTTTTAAAAAGAACCGTTTGAGTAATCGGCCTAAAGTATTTTAAATTGGCGTTCCACCGGTTGAGAGTTTAATGAGGTCTAGCTACTAAGCAGTCAGACATGTTTTATTCAGATTCTTGCTTTTCAACTGTTAGGGTGGGGTACCTAGTTAGCCACATAGGTTCGCGAACCTCCGCACTCTGCGAACCTGCAACAGTGCGCCATAGTGCGTACGTGTGCGAACCTCGGTGCGTGCTCCGCATTTTGCGATCCGAAGCGAACAAATACAAAGGGGGAACAAGTAGAATTTCGCAATAGCGTCCACATTGAGCTTCGCAAACCTGCATCATAGGTTCGCCGAGCACGAGATTTGCGAACCTAAGTGAGTAATAGCCACTCTTAAGGAGATTTATTAGAAGATGGAACCAGTAGACTATCTATTCAGTGCCACTAGCAATAAGGTAATTGCATAACGACCGATTGAATCAACAAGCAATGACTTGTATCCTATTTAAACTTAGCTACATGCAGACTCAGCTATCCTATGTGATATCTGATACTCAATGAAATAAAATTCCTTTAAAATGGAATGACTTTACTGCTCAAGTAGAGGTAAACAAAAAATATTCAATAAATAAAAGTAAGTACACACAATGCACAAAATAATGATAGCAGACCTTAGCCATGTATTTTCAATGTCGTCGGTTACTCCATTTTTTATGACATAAATAAAATTATTGATTAAATAGGACAGTTAAACATATTATATGTATAGTCCACGAATACGTCTAACTAAAGAATCTCTCAAATAAAAGGACCCTATTTATAGCCGTCAAAGTGGTGCCCTCATCTTAATTAAATGTGAGCAGGTTCTACAATTAGGTACATTACATTGTTTTTGTAAGAGTAAAGTTAACACGAGATTTAACCTAAGAAATACCCTAGGAAAATCTATACCCTAATAATTACCCTGCTGGATAATTTTTAGCCTAAATCTAGGGTAAATTACCCTTAGCTGGCACCACCGTTTTTTTTTAAATAGAAGGCAAAGAGACTCAACTCAAACTCCCTACTTATATGGGCTAGATTTTAGATTTTTTAATTAACGTAAAAATTACTGATCTAAAAATTGTGAAAAAAAATATATGAGCTTAGAACACTAAAATCTCGAAATGGTTTTCTAATTTTAGTATTTTCTCAAAATGAAATGTTGTCAATTACTTTTTATGGATTTTTTTTAATGTTTAAGGTTTTTCGATTTTTTGCAAATGGCGGGGTTATCAGCCATTTCGAAAAATGTTCAAAAACGTCACGCGACTCGCGAGATCTACTGCTCTACAGAACCACTATTTAGTACTAACTTGTCAATTTGCAATCCGCAGTGCGACAACAGAATGATGATATCGACGCCTTGGTCAGTCAGCGCTTGCGCCTCGCGCCGCGTCGCTTCTCGGGGATCCGTGAATACCACATTACCGGGAGATGATATTTTCTAAAAACGATTATAATATTATTTAGAAACAATATGCTGGGGGCCAGGCTCCCTCTGAAAAAATCTCTAGATACGCCCATGATTAAGTAACAAACACGTCACCGTGTATTTGAATGACCTGAGGCTCTTCATGCTATAGGAACGGTTATGAATCTGAATCCCTGTCAACATTAGCCACATCAGGGAGTAAAGTAAGCAGTGAGTAAAAGAACCAAATAAGGTTCCTATATGGAGTAGAGTCTAATAAAAAATTAAAGAAGAAACATGGATTCCATTCCAACCATATCATTTAACCCAATCTATTTGGGGTCAAAGCAGCCTTTTTTCTCCCACCTATCAGTCGTCAGCTAAAAAATTTACTTATTCTCTATCTAGCCTCTCCGTATTGTCTATGGGGCCAACTTAATCAGAGTAAAAAAATAATTAGCTGTTCCATATATTTTGGTCGAGTAGATCACTCGATATAAATTTCAGACGTTTTACTAGTAGGCCGTTTTACTTTAACGTCATTTATACTACAAGGGCGTTTTACTTAACTGTCCTTCTGATACGCAGGGGCACGCCATGTCATATTTTCTTCAATCCTCCACACAACATGCCCATACCGTACCGCACGACAGTCAATTTCCACGATACCTTTCGGCACGACAACCAATTTACCTACCGATGTACCTTTCGATCACCGGTGCCACTTTCCAACTTCTACACTAAACACTCCATCATTAGGTAACTGAAGCCACAAAGTGTTCTTAAAATAAGTAAATATCAAAACCCTCACCGCTGTTTCCGTGGTAATCAAACCAATGATGCCAATTTTCCTTCCCTTCCTCTCGACTATGACATGTGGTTGGTACAGCCCTTGAAGCGAAGGTTCCTTTGAAGAGTCCATGTTAGCAGCTACTACAGGAGCGTTCAAGGCAGCGATGTACGGTGCCAGCCCTTCTGGCCCATCATCAAACTCGTGGTTGCCAATTGCCTAAAAACAAATTAATGCATCTTATCGTATATATTTTTTTAATTATTTATTATCATCAGTCATTTTTATGCTCCACAGGCCATTGGAAGTCCATACAGGATTATGGATGGTTATGGATAATGAGTGCGAGTGCGAGGGCGAGGGCGAGGACGAGGGCGAAGGCGAAGAGGTGGAGTGTTGCGGGATGGACCTAAATTGTGATTTGTGTAAGGTTTACTTTGGCAAGACAGAAAGCTGGCAAAGTTTGTGTGCAGTGCAGTTGGAGTGATATTAATCAATCTTTAACTAACACATTATTTTCTAACCAAAAAGTAGTTCTTATTTACAAATATTGTTTTACTTACATGTGCATCATGAGGCAGCAAGTTCATGAACTGTTGCGTAATGTTCCACTTCAGAAGCGTATACCAGTAGGTTCCTTGGAAGCTGTCGCCAGCATTCAGGAGCAAGGAGTCTGGTTTCTCCTTCCTCAACACGTCGATCTCGTGGTAGAGACGCGGAAACCCTCCTAAACAGGAGTTGTTGTTAAATCTGCAAGTGGCAGTCTCGACCGAAGTCTCTTCAAATCTAGAAATGGGATAAAAAAAACAGGTGTAAGTAGGTACCTATCGTCATTTTATTTTAAATTGGTTATTTATTGCAAAATTAGCGTTTATTATTTTACTGATGTTCTAGTTAATTGTTACCAAATAAGAGAAATTAATTAAACTTAAATTCTAATACAAAAAAGCCTGATTCTCCAAGTCCGGCCGGAATCCTGACACGGACCCAGAAAGTCTGACATGTCAGGACAAATCCTGACGTCTGGTAACCCTACTCAAGACTGACACTAACACTAATTTCTTTTGCTTTAAAATACCACTAGGCGTTACTTATAAAATTATAATAATAATAAAAAAATTACCTTACCTGGCATGAAAATCATTATAGTGAATGATATCCAACTTGTACAATCCCTCGAAAGGCAAAGCAAATCCATTTACTGTCACCACCACAATCAACAACACTGCACACCGGGTCCTCAACATTTTTTTTCTTAATTCACTTTTCACATGACCAAATACAGATTAGCCAGAAATTAAACCAGCTTCAAGTCTTAATTGTAGAAGCAGCGGTGGTGCACGTGTTTCTCGACTAACACGATGTGATAACTGATAGCAACCCGTCAAAAGAAACATAAACGATAAAACTAAGTATTACGTACGAAATGATAAGTAAAGAGCTAATTAGATCATCCTGAATGTCGGACCCGATATGACGTCACTCCTAAATTCAGAGCAGTGTAATTGCATTCAGGAAGCTAGGATCCGATTTAGGATCCTAGTTAGGATAGAAATTGTCTCCGACATAACGGATGCTAAATCGGAAGCACTTAGGACAGTGTAATCGCATTCAGGACGCTCGGCTCCGACACAGTAGTACCACAGCATAAATAGTACAGTCAGTCAACGCCTTTTATGTTGGCGAAAAAATATCCGCCGCGCCGTTCGTCTAGATAGACAGTTGGCGCAACGACTAAAAGTATATAAGGGTTGTCACTCTGTGATTTGCTTTTTTTTGACCTACATCAATATAAAAAACAAAAAAACCTGCCTCTGAAAAGCAAGAAATAATATATAAATCATTAGCTACGCATTATCATTTTTATAATAAAACACGTCTATTAAAGTCGGGTGGGGCTGGAGTACCTACAACTTTCTTTTTTATTCTAAAAGCCCCACCCGACTTCAATAGACGTGTTTTATTATAACAATGATATGATAATGCGTATCTAATGATTTATATATTATTTCTTGCTTTTTAGAGGCAGGTTTTTTGAAGTCGGTTTTTTTGTTTTTTAATCATTTTTATTTTTTTTTATTTTTAGTATAAGTACCTTCCGTATTAGGTAGTGTAGGTATATTATTTAGGTAGTAAAATCGGCTCAGCCAAACGCGAGATAATCGCGAAGAAACGTACATACATATACAAACTGAATACCTCCTTTTTTTGAAGTCTGTTAAAAATACTACACAAAGGTATCCCTCTCCCAACAAAAACAATCATCTAATTCGGTTCATAAATAACAAAGTCGTCAAGGTAGTTGATGTAAAGTCATAGTATTTTCGGGATTACTTGAAAACTACTGACCCGATTTGAAAAAAAAATAATTGGAACCATCTCGCAAGAAAACTCAATCGAACAACAAAATAATCATCAAAATCGGTCCATAAATGTCGAAGATACGCGCGAATAACGATAAAAAAAAAGTATACAATCGAATTGAGAACCTCCTCCTTTTGATGAAGTCGGTTAAAAACTAGTTCAGATTAGCGTTGAAAATGACACGTACCTACCTAGCTACCTACATATTCCTCCTATTTACCTAGCTTTGTATTTTTACAGCTACAAGAACATTCGTTTAACTACTGTATGATCGTAAAGCTGTGATATCGGATACGACATTCAGGACGGTCTAATTGGCGCCTGAATTTCTCGTCCTAAATCGGACACTAAATTCCGGGTCCGACATTCAGGATGGTGTAATAAGCGCTTAAGGGCAGTGACGCACTGGTGGAACGATTGTTAGTACCTAACCTAACCTAACTTGTTGGTAGTGACATATTTTTAATGTCTTTGATTGATTGATGATTGATGAAAAAAATAAAAAACCTCTCGCACCAGGGTCACTCAGGGTCTTTACTGTGAACTTGGCTTAACTGAATAAAACAAGTACGGTACTCTATTAAAACAAAAATAGACGGAGCGATAAAGAAAAGGGGACTGATAACAATATCACAGAATAGATATTAGTACTACGTATACAGAAAGAAGTGCCGAAAAGTGTGCACGTGAGTGTCAACAGCTCTGTCTTCTCTCGGTGGCGTGAATTAAGCCTGCTCCACATTCCTACAAAACTACACACGAAACCCACCAAATCTCGGCAAACTCCGGGAATGTGGAGCACGCTTCAGTTGCAAACCCCCTGCTTTTGTGACTACTGCCCCTTGACCTACCCTAACCTTTCCTAATTTACCACCTTACTAATAAAGATTGTATAGCAGATGTATTGTTACACAGTGTTCTGTCACTTTATTTTCAATGTCAAACTCAAATAGTTTGACAGAGAGTAACCATTGTATCTTTATTATTAAGGGGATAAGTCCAAGACTTTTTTCAGGACCTCCCCAAAAAAAGAGGGTAGACACAAAAGCAAAGAGGCGGGGGGGGCTTGGGCTCTTCATTTTTATTTACATGGTATAATATATTATATAATAAATTCAAACATAAATCATTGTAAACTTAGACTTAATGACCTTGATATTTTGATACGTTTGATACTTTGAATGACTTTCGACATTTTTAAACCATTTAAATTTTAATTTTCGACATTTTGAACTTCGCCATTAGACTTTCTGATACGTACCCTTACTCTGTACTATGTTGTAAAGTATTATTATCTGTGGTTGTAATGTAACTGCACGTGCACAATGTTATATTTTCGAAGCTTTCAAAATGGAACTAAAAGTAGGTACAATATTAATAGAAACACAATAACAAACATTTTCAAAACTTTTATTAAATACTAAAAAACAATATAGGTAAAGTAACTATAGACACGTTAGACACAGCCGTGAAAACTTGTTCAAACAACAGCAAATCAAATTAGTAAAACTATTAATCTTCAATAATTTTTATTCTTCCGTCTGTGACGATGTTAAGAGGCGAATGTTTCTTGATGTAGGTCTCGAATATCTTCTGATCCCGGCCGATCACTTGGACGTTCCGTTTGTGATCTTTGAACACCTAGAAAGTTTTAATTATATTTCATTTCGAAAATTGAGATTGCATTCTATCGGTACCAAAAAGATTCGTAATACGTATCGATCGATCAAACAACATTACGACAAATACTAAAGTATGCCCCATTTTTTGAAGACTTATTCGTCAACTCGCCATATCGGTGAGTTGACGAATTTCAATTTGTGAATGCGTCAACTCGCCATCTCAAAATCTAATAAACCAATAGTGCGGGTTCGAGTCCCGTCTGAGCTGCTACGGGTGAGTCGATTTTTCTAGTATTTTTTAATTATATTAAATCGTAACAGACAGACATACAGACTTTCTTATCTGAAATTTGGTATAAAATTAGCTTGATTTATTAGATTTTGAGATGGAGAGTTGACGCATTCACAAATTAAAATTCGTCAACTCGCCGCTGGGCCGATTCGATAAAGCGAGTTGACGAATAAGTCTTTTTGAAAGGCGGCGAGGGCTCTTTACTACTCATTTTCATGAGGGCGCAGTCTGCACACTAGCGCCGCCACATTGAAACGAGAATCATAGCGCTTAAATAAAGACGAAATTGTGAATTATCTTTCTGTAATGCACTGCGAACAAGCTTTGTGGTACTTTTTAACCGACTTCCAAAAAAGGAGGAGGTTCTATGTTCGTCTGTATATTTGTTTTTTTTTTTGTGTATGTCTACCGATTACTCGAAGACGGCTGGACCGATCGAAATGATTCAAACGTTATTACATTAGGTACACTCCCAAGTTGGTCCCATTTTTTTAAATTTGGAAATCGGTTCAGTACTTTTCAAGTAATTTTGAAAAAAGCACGAAAATAGTATGATTTTGTGTGAATTACCTCGATGATTGGTCGTATTACTTCTTTGTTTATGAACTGAATAAGATAATAATTTTTTTGTTGGAAGAGGGATATCTTAAGTGTAATTTTTTAACCGACTTAAAAAAGGAGGTTCTCAGTTTGACCCGTATTTAAGTATGTTTCTCCGCGATTATCTTACGTTTGGCTGAGCCGATTTTTCTACATATAATAATATACCTTACCTACAAGGTACCTACACTAAAAATAAAAAAATAAAAAATTGTTTAAAAAAAACAAAAAACCGACTTCAAAAAACCTACCTCTAAAAAGCAAGAAATAATATTCGTAATAATAAAAATACGTCTATTGAAGTCGGGTGGGGCTTTAAGAATAAAAAAAAGGAAATTGTACTCCAGCCCCACCCGACTTCAATAGACGTATTTTTATTATTACGAATATTATTTCTTGCTTTTTAGATGGAGGTTTTTTGAAGTCGGTTTTTTGTTTTTTTTAAACAATTTTTGTCAATATTTTCTAGCCCGTCATTTAGTTTAATGGATTTTTATTGCGTAAAATGGCCAGTTTTATCTTTTTTTAATATTTTTTTTACTATTAAATTTTTAAATTGGTTCGTGTGGCCATGTGAAATGACCAGTGCGGGAAAGTATTGGAATTTGTTTCAGCACTGTTAACCAGACCGCCACGTAAATGTGGAACCTTCAGCATAATTTTTTTAAATGTAATGCTAATATTTCAGATCATAAGTGAGAATAAAAATTTACCTTATAACCATCCCCTCCATCAGCCAAGTAAGCCGGTGCTGTGACCTGGTAGTACTTGTCTGCGTCCAAGGGGGCGCCACTGTCTTTGTCTCCAACATTCACCGACACTATGCGCTGCCCTTCAGGTTTCGATAAATTATACGTAACTTGTAACCCTAGAAGATAAATAATTACGTCATGAGAAATTTGTTGAAGGCAGCACGCATCTGTGTGAATGCGACAATAATATGATAGCGAGTGTATAAGTGAGACAAGTATTTCCGGGTCATTGTACGAAATACTGTCTGCTTCGCAACCGGAGTTTAGTCACAGAATAAATATAAGTACTACCGTACAGAAAGGACACTCCGCCCCGCCCCAGAACCAATTACCTCACCCCACCCCGCGAGTTCGTGTGCCGAATCGTGTGCTCGTGTCGTGTTTGTCAACGTCAACTTATTTTAAAATTTTAACAAACAACCATTGTGTGATGGAAAATTAATACATTTTATATTTTTTTATTATTATTATTATTATTATTATTTTGATATTCAAAGTAATGCGTCGCAACTTTATTGACCAAAAATTTCGAATTATGAATTGAACGCCGCTCACCAGAAACTTGCAGCACCCACGGCCCCTTGAACGGATGGTCACCCCACGCCTCCGTGACGCTTCTTTCAAGGGCTTCTGACACCCACTTCCCTTGCAACTCGAACGATTGCATCCTGTCATTGAAGGGCAGTAATTCGAATAGAACACCTTCAGTTATTGCTGGAAGAAATTATATTTATTACAACTTTACTGGATAACAATATTATGGTAGCCCCTCGTTAAATTGGGATGTTGACTATTTTTTTTATTTTATGTTACATAAATTACCTCTCAAAAATAGAAACATTGGTAAAAGAATTAATTCGCTAGCATGAAAACTGCCCGAGATATCACAGTGTGAAATGCACACAAATGGACTCGATCAAAAACGCTCCATACTAATGGCTTGCACGTTATGACGTCACGCCGTGCTAGTTTGTATGCAACGCATAGGAAATTTGTTCAGCAGCTATATTAAATATTGTGTTTATCAAAATGGTTTCTTTGACAAATTTGCTATACATTTTACGGACTAATTAAAGGTATCATTTATTTTAATGAATTGTATACTTTTTAAATGGACTTGTCCACCCAACTTTGAAGGGTCATAAAACAAATAATATGCAATATATAAAACCAAGAGGTATACAAGCTACTCTAAAAGTTTAATATGTTTACGATTTTTATAAGTATTTCGTTATTTTATTCATTAGTCAACATCCCTTTTCTTTTAGTTATATGTTTTGTTGCGCGTTTGAGAGAAAAACTGCCGTACTCAGAGACGCCAAATAAAGGACGAAACACACTGGATCCGTACAGTCACGAGCAATAAGATGTACACACCATAGAACTTTGTCACATTACGTTTTGAATAACCTTGTATAACATTATTACACTGAGATATATTGATTGAATGTGACATAGTTCTAAAGTGTGTACATTTTATTGCTCGTAACTGTACACGTACGCGTGCACGTGGACGTAATGTCTTAAACTTTATGAGACATGGCACACTGCTTGCGTGACGTATCCGTGCACGTAGTAATGCAAGCGGTGTGGTGTGCCATGTGTCATAATCATAAGGTTCCAAACATTACTATCTGACTACCTACGACAGGAAATTACAAAGTACTTACATCCTTTGGGTACTGATGTTTTTATATTTCCTCTCTGAATGAATGATATATGATCCAACGGCGACTTAAAGTTTTCTTTACTCTGAAAAAAAGTTGGCAACATTACAAACATTGCTCCGATTCCAAAGTAGCTAAAGCACTTGTGTTATTTAAATCAAAGACAACGGTGGCACTACAAACACCCAGACCTGAGCCAATATATAAAAGTTCGTTTTCTAAATTGACCCAGCCTGGATTCAAACGCCCTGTGTTCTCGGAGATCTCGACCACGGAGGTCGTCAAATGTATGTAATGTTTATGTAACGGCCGAATAATTAAAGACTTTTCAGCTAATATCTTTAATTAAGGTCTCTTTGACTTTAAGGAAGCTGTCAGTTAATAGACTTTTTGAGTGTTTGGCGATAAGTTTATTTATTTATTACTATTTTGATGTAAGTATGTAGGTATGTTAGTTTAAAATAATTCCAAGTCATTCTACACCCCCGTAATCATCTTCTGTCAATCTCACCATAACATAGGTTGTCTGAAGGATATCGCTTTTAGCGATAAGACCGTAATTTTTACACTATTTTATTGTTATTAATTTTGGTGTCAATATAAAGCATTATCTTATCTTAAATACTCCTTACGTATTCATTCTGTGAGTCGACCAGTGCATCTCCTAACGCGCACTCGCCAAACACACAATCTTCGAAGAACAAAGTCGTTAGAGTTTCTCCAACAGGTTTATTTTCTGCTCTGTGCACTATGTCTGCGAAAGGCGCCAGTCTTGCTTTTATCTGTTCATCTGAAAAATTGAATAATAACTTCATGGATCTGGTAATACAGTCTTCTGGAAAACGAAATAGTGTTGCCATGTTTTAATTTGATAACATCTCTGATTCAAATTGAACATTGAACGCTTGTAGTTTTGTCAAGTAGGTACAAATTCTGTACGAACATAATATAACCTATATCGAAAAAAACGCGCGTAAAAGTACTCGATAAAGTAATTATCTTTGGGAAAATTAATTTCGCTTGGCATATAGGCCTCCCCCGAGGATCTCCACAGGGGTCGGTATTTTTTTCACCGCATTAAAAAGAATATAACTTATGTTCTTACCTTCAGCTATCGACCTATCCAGGAAAATGGGCCCTCCTTCCCACTTTACGAAGTCTCCTCGGAAATCGAAATACACTGACAAGTTGCCCATATACTTGGTGAAGGCTGAAGCTTGCACGATTAGTGTCTGGAAAGTGTAAAAACTTTAGCTTCTCGGTGATATGGATTCCGGGTGTAGTCTTCCCACCTTCGGCCTTATCGTCACTTAACATCAGCTGAAATGAGGGCCAAGCACTATCCCGTTGTGTATTAAAAAAAACTTGAATGATTAACTAATTGTAATTATTTTGTAAGACTTATTGATAAATCCATATTGATCATTTTATAGCCAACTTCACTAAGGAGGATTGGGTGACTGATGGTGCAGTTAGATTCATAAATTCTTTTGTCATATATGTATAGGTACCTTATAAATTTTGCCCAAAATTTATAAGTCCGTAATAAGGCCAGTAGTCATGTATGGATCAGAATGTTGGGCGATGAAGAAGATGGGTGAAAAGAAATTACATGTAGCAGAGATGAAAATGCTTGGATGGATTTGTGGTTTGACACTAATAGATAAAATTAGGAAAGAGTATGTCAGAGGAAGTTTTAAAGTAGCACCAGTAACAGAGAAGTTGAGAGAGAATGTTCTGGCTTGGTTTGGGCATGTTATGAGAGGGGATGAAAGGCATGTTACTAAAAGAGTAAGGATATGGATGTTGAGGACTGAAAGTAAGAGGAAGACCGCAAAAAGATGGATGGATTGTGTGCGGAATGATATGAATGCGAAGGGAGAGGATGAGGAGATGACAAGTGACAGGAAGGAATGGAAGAGAAGGATGCACTGCACCAACCCCAAATAAATTGGGATAAGGTTAGGGGGATGATGATGTAAGTATACCTTATGTTTGTTATCAGCAGTGGGCTCCACAAACACAGGGTAAGGTCCAGCGACGGGCTCCTTGCTGGGCGACGGGCCGTTCCACAGCAGCGAGTGGGAATGCCCGCCCACGATTATGTCTATGTACTCGCCGTACTCACGGGCCAGCTCTCTGGAAATGGAACAACATCAAATACTAACAATAAATGGCTAATGTCAACTGAGGAATCCATCCGATATTAAATTATCTGGTAATTATGTGCTAATGCTACATAGAGCACTATAAAGTAGGCATGGTGCGATTTAAAGAGTACAATTTTAATAATGTTGTCTTTGTGCTAGATTCTATGAAAGTTTTAAAAGTTCGGCTAAGTGGGATACTAGGCATCCCGCTACGGAATCGTTTCATTCAGATTCTTTCTTTTCAACAGTTAAAAAGTTTTATTGGAAGATGAACCAGTAGCAATAAGGTAATTGCATAACGACCGAGTGAATCAACAAGCAATGACTTGTATCCTGTTTCAACTTAGCTACATACAGACTCCCACGTGCTATCTGATACTCGATAAAATAAATGTCTTTAAAACAGAATTACTTTACTGCTCAAGTTGAGGTTAACGCAGATTATTCAATAAATAAAAGTAAACAATGCCTATGTTCAGCAGTGGACGATGATAGGCTGATGATGAAAAGTAAACAATGCACATGCGACAGCAGACCTTAGTCATGTATTTTCAACGTCATGAACTCGTAATCTGTACCTGTATTATGAGTTTGCATGGTTACGTTTGCTAAATAGTCGATAGCGACTTTAGTAAGCAATTTTCCGCCTCTGGCGGAAACTATACTAAACTAAAAGTTGTCATACAAATGTCAACTACAGTCGCTATTGTAGAGTATCGTACGCGTAAACTCATAATACGCCTACTGTTATCTTTAACCACAATTCCATTTTCTGGTAACAAAAATTATTGCTTACATAGCACAGCATTTACACATATAACATAGTGACTATGTTAAAGTCCATGAATACGTTTGAAGAATCACCCAAATCCACGATTTAAGGGTCCTAAATTCACAAGTACAGATTTAAGTAAAGGTTCTATACTCTATGTGGCTACTTTAGGCAATAAATTTAATCAAGATGAAGGTGCCACTTGTGGGCTATAGGAGGCTTAAATAAAAATCGAGTATTTGTAATGGGACGTACCAATACAATATTAGATGTTGATCTATCTATTTGACGGAGCGAGCGCGAAGCGTCCCCGTTTCAGTATGTGCGTTCGTATGTCCGTTTGTTCTCATCTAAAGGGTCGTATTTCTCAACCGATTCTATTTTTTATAGTCAGTTTTGGTTTTTTTTAAATGGCGGAGATATAGGGAATAATCATATTGCAGCCATGAAAAACGTTCAAAAATGTCACGCTACTCGTACTAACTTGTCAATTGCCAATCCGCAGTGCGACAACAGAATGATGATATCGACGCCTTGGTCAGTCAGCGCTTGCGCCTCGCGCCGCGTCGCTTCTCGGGGATCCGTGAATACCACATTACCGGGAGATGATAGTTTCTGAAAACAATGAATATTAATTAGAAACAATACCACCTTAAGTACCTACAATACCTTTCGGCACGAAAACCAATTTACACGGAACCTTTCGGTCACCGGTGCCATTTTCCAACTTCTACTAAACACTCCATCATTGACTGAAGCTACAAAGTGTTCTTAAAATAAGTAAATATCAAAACCCTCACCGCGGTATCCGTGGTAATTAAACCAATGATGCCAATTTTCCTTCCCTTCCTCTCCACTATGACGTGGGGTTGGTACAGCCCTTGAAGCGAAGGTTCCTTTGAAGAGTCCATGTTAGCAGCTACTACAGGAGCGTTCAAGGCAGAGAGGTACGGTGCCAGACCTTCTGGTCCATCATCAAACTCGTGGTTGCCAATTGCCTAAAAACAAATTGATGCATCATCATCATCAGACATTTTTATGCCCCACCCGGCACCCCACAGGGCATAAAGAAGGCCATGCAGCCTTATGGAAGGATAAGGAGAATGGGCCATTACCCACCAATGCAGTCGAGACAAACAGCATAACGTGCCAACCAAAACACGTAGGATCTGGAGATAAAGTTAATCACTTATCTGAAAAAGTTGATCCACCTGCCGCAATCGCAGGCTTAATATCATTATCATACATTTACATGGGTTGTTATTATTTACATAATTTATATAACTTATTTGGTTTAGCGCAGTGTTTCCCAATTAGTGGTACGCGTACCCCCAGGAGTACCTACGCGAAGGGGCATACGCGCAGCAATCTTTAAACTAAGTGCTAAAACATCATACCTACATTTGATTTTTCAATTTTTATTTATCATTCCTGCAATAAAGGGTACGCGAGTTAGAGGTGATTCTTGGAGTGGTACGTAGAAAAAACTAATTGGGAACCACTGTCTTAGCGCATTGACCAGTGATTGCGACGGTTAAGCAACTATCGCTGTGGTTGGTCATCTGATTGGTGACCAAATCTATCTATAGTCACGCCACACCAGATCTTCAATCTCACAATAGTACCCTCGTTGTCAGAATGACAAATAGATAACTATTCTTTCTAGGTAGGTACTTTACATGTAAATAACCTTTTTAATGTATGATATTTAAGTACTTACTTAGGTACCTATAATAAAGTTAACCAACAACTTATTGTAAACGTAAGCCTTGAGCTAACATTATACCTATCTTGTCTGTTGTATAAATAATGAATGGGTGACTGACTGCAATATAATATCAATACTTATGATGATATCTCTATTACAAATTCACGACTCTCAAATACTTTTCATTCTTTCTATTAGTTTCAAAACAGTGCCAAACGAAAGTGCGAGGCGGGTTATCGTTTACCTCACCGGGCGGCGTCGGACACTCGAACCTACTACCTGTGTGCTTACAGTACCTGCTGAGTTGACTTATTTTTAACTGATTTAGATCCTTATCCTTAAGCTTATCCGCTCCAAAGAGCTCCCAGCGCAGAGATGCGTACATCTTTCTGCCATGAAGTGGCAGCTTGTCTCTTCTCTTTCTTTACATTGCGGACAGATCGAGGTCCTACTGTATCCGTTTGATCACTGACAGGTGTCTCGTTAGTGGACAGTGTCATGTCAGTACTCCTACTATGGTTCTTATATTTCTCTTACTTCGTTTCAGAAACTCTTTAATTGTCTTCTTGTCAACTGAATTGATGAAGGTCTTGGACTGTATGTCCGAAATTGTGTAATGTTCACTTTGGCAAGACATAAAGCTGGCAATGTTTGTGTGCAGTGCAGTTGGAGTCTACCAACACATTTTCTAACCAAAAAGTTATTTGCAATTTACTTACATGTGCATCATGAGGCAGCAAGTTCATAAACTGCTGCGTAATGTTCCACTTCAGTAGCGTATACCAGTAGGTTCCTTGGAAGCTGTCGCCAGCATTCAGGAGCAAGGAGTCAGGTTTCTCCTTCCTCAACACGTCGATCTCATGGTAGAGACGCGGAAACCCTCCTAAACAGGAGTTGTTGGTATATCTGCAAGTGGGAGTCTCGACCGAGGTCTCTTCAAATCTAGAAATGGGATTTAAAAAAAATATCAGGTGTGTTTTGTCATACAATCTTATGGATCAAGGCTTCGGGCCCCAACCACTCCTACCTAGGTTTACTTCACAACTGGTGATGGGCTTGCTCATGATCTGCAAAATGGTTGGGCACGTGAGTCCGGGTAGGTACACCTACATGCTATCATTGGCGTAGGAAGTTTCCACCCGTTTTTTTTATATCGCCCTTCAGAAGTCCAACGCGCGCGACTCTCCCCCCTAGCTTTGCCCCGCGACAAAGGGCTATGTATCAAAAATTCACATGTACATACAGATTAAACCTAAGGTTCTATAGGTAGTTTATTAACAACCAATACTTAACCTCAGTAAAATATAGTTCGGTGTAGTATAGTAGGAGTAGACAAAGAGCAGAAAATGACCACTTTAAGCACTTTTGCTTGCTACTACAACGAACTATATTTTACTGAGGTTATTATTTGTAAATTAACTATAGAACCTTAGCTTCAATCTGTCCATGTAAAATTTCCATACATAGGAATGTAGGTACTTAGCGAGCAATAAATTTAATTAAGATGAGGAGGGCGCAACCTAAGGGATTTAGTCGCCTTAAGTTATTTACTACAATCTATTAACTGCGTGAAATGAAAAGACACAGAGAAATGTAATTCTCATACTTTCAAGTCCTTGATTGATTCGCATCAACAAATGAAAGGTCAAACGGTCATTTTTTCTCAGTGCTGTCGCGGTACCGAGCGATATCACTTCAGTAAGGACATTGAACTTATATTTGTAAGTACCTATTATTTAGAGGTCAGTGCTGCCACAGATGTCCACACTGAACTGATACGCTTAAGGCGATTAGCTTCCTCACAGTGGCGCCCTCACCTTAAATAAATTTATTGCTCGCTAAGTACATAATGTATCGAAAATTCAAACATTGAGATTGAAGCTATTAAAGTTCTATAGTTTATTTACTTATTTAGTTATTATTTATTTTTATTTAGTACTTATTTAGTTTATTTATTTACAAACTATATCCTTAAAGGCTATTATTTGTAAATAAACTATAGACCCTTGACTTTAATCTCAACGTTTGAATTTTTAATACATTATGTACTTAGCGAGCAATAAATTTAATTAAGATGAGGGCGCCACTTGAGTGTACTAATCACCGCTGCATCATAATGTTAATTAAATAAAACAAATATGTCTTAGCACAAAACGGCTGCGGACGAGACGTCAATCGAAGTATTTGAGGAAAGTTCCTCAATCACGAAGTCGTGAATAATAGGTATTTGATTTGGACCTCCTCATAAAGTATTGACATAATTTTGAGTTGGGATCGAGTACCTACCTATATTTTTGACGTGGTGGTCGCTTGCATCAAACTACGTACGTCAACTTGTTATAAAAAAACCCGCCTGCATAAAAAGACAAGTCGACTGAAAAGATGGAAACAAGATTAAATAAATATTAAAGGCAACATGTCATAATAACATGCAGTCGGAGGCATGCATAAAGAAAGTGACATTATGAATGATTGAATTATATGCCTCCGACTGCATGTTATTGTTGCCTTTAATATTTATTTAATCTTGTTTCCATCTTTTCAGTCGACTTGTCTTTTTATGCAGGCGGGTTTTTTATTTTTTTTAATTTATTTTTTTATTTATCTCTTTTTAGTTATTATATTTTACGGTCATGATATACCTTTTTGAAATCCTTATAATAAGCCCTTTAATTTGACACCCATATTGCAGTATTCTAAAAAAAATTTTTTTTTTCACTACGTATAATAGCACCGTACAGCCGCCATGTTGGTTTTTTTATAACGCCACCTTCTTAAGAACACTTGGGCTGAAAAGACCAATCTAACGATATCTTAATCATAGAAATCCGTTCAGCCGTTTGAGAGATATGAGGTAATAAAGAATATTACATACAAACATACTTACAAGATACGCGCGAAATACATAACCCGCAGTCGGGTAAAAACCCAGCCAAACCACACCATACGATTTCTGTCTAACGAGACGAGGTATTTTAAGTTTGTCCTTGATTATTTCGTGATTGTTTCACTGTCTTGTAACGCAGGTCAACGTTTCATTACTGCAAGCTAGTCGAACTAGTTTAAAGTTACGCAATTGTGTTACGTATTTTACAAAAAAAAAAAAAAAAGAATGTTTGTGAACAAAAGATACGCTAGTTCTTAATTTTTATTAATGAGAACGTATTAACATAACCTATCTTGGTGTAAGTTACCCTACCCTTTTGCGAATTAATTTTATTATTCACTAGCCTCTCGCGACTTCGTCCGCGTGCCTTTGACCTGGATAAAAAGTATTCCATGTTTTAACCCTGGTTATAAACTATCTGTGTGCTAAATTTCATCCAAATCCGTCCAGTCATTTAGGCGTGAAGAGGTATCTAATAACAAACTCACACAAACTTTCGCATTAATAATATTAGTACGATTACTTTAAGTTTAAAAAGCAACTCAATAAATGATACGTAAAATATTTGTATGTTTGTAATAAAAATGTAATTAGTAGTATATAACTACTACAATTATTTTAAGTAAGTACCTACTTAGATATAGACTAAAATAAAGGTGTTATGCTTATAATAATAACGCGTCATCATTCTAAGGTAAATAATAACGCGTTATTATTCGAAGGTAAACATAACAATGTTAAACATCTACCTACACATAGTCTAGCTAGATGTCAAAATAAATCAAGATTTTAAAACATTTTGTAGATAGCCAAATATAATTTCTAGATTTACAATGAACCTTGTTTACCGTATGTTAACTTAGTTTCAAAACATTGAACAACTAGGTTCAAGATAACAACGTTATTTGCGTCAAAATCTACGGATAACCAAGTTGCCTTGCCCGTTATGCTGAGAAAAAACCTAAAATACTGATTTCTTTTGCTATAAAATACCACTGGGCGTTACTTATAAAATTATAATAGTAAAAAAATACAAAACTAACCTTACCTGGCATGAAAATCATTATAGTGAATGATATCCAACTTGTACAATCCCTCGAATGGCAAAGCAAATCCATGTACTGTCACCACCACAATCAACAACACTGCACACCGGGTCCTCAACATTTTTTTTTCTTAATTCACTTTTCACATGACCAAATACGGATTAGTCAGAAATGCAACCGGTTTTAAGTCTTAATCATACAAGCGGTGGTGTACGACTAGCACCTTAGAGTAAGACGCGATGCTCGAAGACTCGCACGATGTGATAGCAATCCGTCAATAAGAAACTTGAACGATAAAACCAAGCATCGAACGAAATGATGAGTAAGGGCAGTGACGCACTGGTGAAACGATTATTAGTACCAAACCTAACCTAATCTAAGGTAGATACCAACTTGTTGGTAGTGAAGTGATACATTTTTAATGCCCTTGATTGATTTTCCTTATAATACAATGAAGATGAGGTACCGACGACTTTTGGATCATTTTTGGAGACATTTTCCGTGGACACTGACAAATTACCGACGACTTTTAGGTTATTTTTGGAGACGTTTTTCGTGGACACTGACAAAGTATTTTATTTTTATTATTTACCTACATGTACCTACCTATATAATTTTTAGCACCTCTGTCATAATAACATAAATATTATGTGACACCACTATATCTATGTGTGACACAAGTCAAGCAAGAATATATTCAGTTGAAAAGATGAAAACCTTTTTAAGCTAGTCTTACAAAAATGAGCTAAACGCGATGTAAAACCACAGAATATTGTAAAGTTGCATTTCATGTATACTTTGGGGAGCGTAAAACTACGTTTTGCAAGCAAAAAAAGTTACGAGATATAATTATACGAGATAATTTGCAATATTTCTCGTATTACACAGATAGCACAACTTTGCATGCAGCTTTACATCGCGTTTTGCGTTTTAAATGTAGAATTTAACTGGGCTATTTTTCTAGTTTTTTGTGTTATTTCGGAAGACATTGTGAAAATAATCAGATAATTGGACTTGCGGCGGCGCCCGCGCAGGTGTTATTGTCTATGGAGCCTGTGGGCCCCTCTGCGAATAAAAGCCACTTTCATAGCGGTCATCAGGACTCTTATCTCTAATTTCACTCTCTTCGATATAAAACTAGAAGAAGGTGGCCTAAGAGAAGTCCTGCTGTCACATTGCAATTTATCTCAGTGACTCTAATGTGATGTTTCGCTCCAGAGTCACTTAGGGCACAGTTTTGATACTACTAATAACTATTAACTATAAATGCCTGTTGTCCGACTCATGTACTTGCGCGGGGCAACGATGGTGGGTACGCGGGGAAGTGAGCGGCAGAGTCGGCGAGCGCAATCTCCTCTAGTTTGCGCTCTCTAACTTGAAGGGGTATACGTTTTAAAAAGCGTAACGAAATTTAAAAACGTCATAATGGTTTACAGGATTTGTTCCGTTTTTAATTGTAAATCCACGTCAAGATTTGATAGGGACCATCAAACTGAACAACTTTTACTATGGGACAAACTTTGAAATCGCGAAAAAACAATCAGTGGTTTTATGTTTGCTGTTTCTGTTTTGTCTGTTACGATGTTATTCTTGAAAGGCTCTATTGACTATTTTTATTTTTTCGTTATTACAAATCAAAACTTTTATGTAAAATATTTGAGTAGTTTTTGTTGTGACAACCCTGACCCTTGACGGAGTTTCTGTGCGTATACCTACGCAGTAGCGGCATGTGTTTATCAACAAAGGAGTCGGTTTACTGGTAGGCGCTTTATTATACTGTGCGGGTCTTTACTGTGAATGTGCACTTGGCTTAACTAAATATCATAAGTTCTCCATTAAAACAGAAATAGACGGAGCGATAACGAAAAGGGGACTGATAGCAATATGTCGGATGTGTGATGTCTGCTTTGCAGATAGCGAAATTTAATCTCCGATATCCTTACCTCTGACCGGTCAATGTAAAATTAATTAGCGAAAAAGAGACAAATATAGGTCAGGGTTGACATAGTCTAGTTTGCTATAGTGACCAAAGTGAGACAATTTGACGTGAATAGTAGTAACGTTTCTTTTTATGTAGGTACATACTGTACTTTTAACTGCATCGAATAATAGCCGACGACGACGTTATACTACAATTGACGCCATTTATCATTTCTTTTAACCTCAACAGAGAGTAAGGCAGATCGACAAAACAATTCCTTTGTTTGATTTTTTTTAATAAGTAACAGCATCTAATTAAAATATTTTTTCACGCATGGTACGGTCAGCAACGAAAGTCGCTTAGCACATTACTACTTTGTCTTAGCAACTTTTTTGCTAGATGTTTCAAACTGTAAGATATCTATCAAAAAAATTGGTATTACAAAGTACCAAACTGTAAAGTGATTTTTATTGCTGGGTGTAGTACATACCTATATTATTCTAACTGCTAATAGAGGTGTTATTTTCTTTATCTACTTTTAAAAGTATCTTAAGATAATAATTATGTAAAAACACGAAGTTCAAAAATAAATGTATAATACAATATTTACACAACAATGATACTTATCACAATACGCATTAAGTTCACAATGGAGGCCAATACAATGAAGCTTCATTGTGAGCAGACTCCGGTAGCCATTTCAAATATTCTTCAAGCAAATCTGGAACAAATTCAGAATTAGTTTAGCCAAACATATCGCTTATTCTAGAGATAAAGTTATTCTTCATTTCATTTATTAGTAAGGCAGTAGGATGTAGGTAGGTATAGGTTAGATAGATGTACCTATATATACCAGGGGGCTGTTTACGTAACTCTTTTGCTAATAAATTCTCGATTGAAATCGATTGAAACCGCAGTTACATTGCTGCTTTAAGTTAGATAGTTGTCACATTGGTTCTTACTAAAGCAGCAATGCAACTACGATTTCTGTCAGAGTTGATTGCAACAAAGTTACAAAATCAGGGGGCAGTAAGTCGCCGTCTCTGAAAGAAGCCTAATGTACGATTCACACCAACTGACGCGCGTCCGAGGCGTTCCAGCATGCCCACTGAAACGGGATATGATATAGCGATTTATAGGAATCTAGGATCTAGGAGCTCGGTGGTTTAGCGCCTGGCCCAGCGATTGCGGAGGTTAAGCAACGTTCGCAAGGGTCGGTCATGGGATGGGTGACCAAAAATTTATTATCTCGAGCTCCTCCGTGCTTCGGAAGGCACGTTAAGCCGTTGGCCCCGGCTGCATTTGCAGTCGTTAACACCCACCAATCCGCATTGGGCCCGCGTGGTGGGTTATGGCTCATCCTCCTTACCACCCATAAGGAAGGCCTGTGCCCCAGCAGTGGGGACATCAAAAATGGCTAATGGAGGACACTTTTGTCAGATTCCGTTTTCGTCAGAAAAAATATAGGCTTTTTTTCCTGACGAAAACGGAATCTGACGAAAGTGTCCTAGATCTTTATAGGTGGGTACCCAATTCGCGAACCTCCGCGCTCCGCGAACCTGCAACAGTGCGCCATAGCAAACATTTTATTTTCACTTTTCTTATAGTGTGTATGTGTGTTAACCCATGTGCGCGCGTCTGAATTTTCTATTGTCTAATTTCAAAATCCATCGCAATCGCTTTCAGGATGTAACACATTGATGCTTCTTTTTGACACAAATAAAAGCTTACCAAAGAAATGCAGCAATGTCCTTTCAAATGAAAGCGATTCCGATAGATTTTTAAATTAGACAATTTTAGCCCCGGGTTTAATTTTCATGCTAATATAAAAAAGTACTGATACGACGCTTTAGCTTTCTTTGGCAGAAGTGAAATGTGCTCCGACGCGCGCCGGTTGGTGTGAATCTTACATGAACAACGGGTATAACAAGGCACTCAACGAAGCTGAAGTCCACGCATTCAGCTCATCATCAGGATCATTTTTGTCTTTTAGACTATACCTGGGAAACCAATAGCTACGAAGTTATTGAAGGTAATTTTTTTATGAAATCCTATTTTATTCGTTATTTCCTAATTTTTGTCTACAGAAACATTATCAAGGTTTTATGTATTTCGTAACAAACAATGGCTTCAAAACGTCATTTCATTACTCAATGTATTTCATAAGCACGCACGCACATAAACGTTGCCTTTCAACTCGGCCGCACGCAGCTGTGTATCATACACTCGCAGTCGCTTTCTTAACACCAAAAATTAAAATCGTTTCCCAGCAGCAATAATTTTAAACAGAAATGGTCCTGATGATGGGCAGAATACGTAGACCTTTTTTTTCCCCGGGGAAAATGCCTTCGCATATCACCCCCCCACGGGAACAAGGGGGTGGTTATGTAGTGTAGCCACTAAAAACCCCGGAGTGTTCCTACCACGCATTGGACGGGGACGTGGGACCGTTGTGTCAATCGCCACTTTCCCGGCCTGCACCGGTCCTTTCGGACTCCGGCCTCTGGATGTTGGACATCCACGAGCCAACGGAACCCATGAGCGTCCCTCCTCCATAGGGCCCTAAGCGGACGATGAGTTCCCAGTTCCACCGCCCTGGCCCTTAACTACTAGGGGGGAATGAGGTGCTCGTGGCGCCTCCTCGCACCTCACGGTCGCCTCCTGCGTTGACATCCGCCTCTCGGACCCTCCTTCTCTGACATTACGTCTTCACTGAAGGTGACCACTGCCTACCACAACCTGTCTCCTCCAAGCATGGCGTACACCACGCTGGGAAGAGAGAGGTTCCCTCCTATGACTGCACAAGAATACGTAGACCTCGCGGCTTCGTTGAGTGTCTTGTTACACCCGGTATACACTACTATACTAGATAAAAAGACTCACGGCAAACGGTGCCATAAATCACATTTGTTATAGAAATGCACTTTTGTAATAGAAATGCGCACGCGAGAGAGATAGTAATAGAGATGCGAACATTAAGTGTGCAGTCTCATTTCCACGTTTAATCGCCGTTTGCCACGAGTCTTTGTATCGAGTATAAAATCTTATAGATTACTTACAGTTAGAATCCTCCTTCCAAACATTCTTCAGCGCGTCTCTCGTGCCCGCTCTCTTAGCTATGAGTGCTTTCAGTATGACTTCCGTTCGTGGTTGTAGTTTGGCCCAGGACTTCACCATGGTTGATGGGGGTGATAGGAGGGAACCCGCGTATTTCTTTAGCTTTGGAAATATGGACCCATCGAGAAGGTATTTGGCGAACCATCTGTTGGATAGTAAGTAGTTTTATTTAAAATTGCCTGTGGCCCTACCATGAGTTGATGCACTGTTTACGTTACCGTAAACTATCGTTTTGTCTCTTTCACTCGCACTGACTGTGAGCAGTATATCCGATAGTTTACGGTAACGTAAACAGTTTGCATCAACTCATGGTAGGGCCACTGCTGTATAGAAATAAAGGGGGGTTCAAAATATTGACGAGGCAAATAGACTTCTGTTATTATTATGTATCACAATTTAATACAAATACAATACAAGCCGCGCAGATAAAGAATGGGATTGAAAACGGAGGCCACCGCGCTTTCCACAATGAGTGGAAGTGGGAGAGCGATAGGTGTGGCGTTTAGTGTATGAGCGACTAGTGGATAAGAATCACGCCATTTCAATTCCATTTTAATAATAATAACTGCTCAGTGGCGTAGCTACCTAGGGGCTAGGCGGGGCTGTGCCCCGGGGCCCTCAAGCTCAGGGGGCCCTCGAATCCTTACCAGAAATCTCGATCGAACTGAACTTTTGGAAATTTCTCCCATTTTAAAAATAAATATGACAGGTTGCAACCCCACTTTAATCATGACAATCAGTTGAGAGAAATTCGAAAGTTATGCCTAGTATTCTTCTAAATTCTTTCTGTAGTTTGGCAGTGTTGTCAATTTGACAGAGTGATATGTGCGTTTTATTATTCATCGAATTAAGATTTTCAATAATGTACTATAGACACAGTAATATCTCAATTAGATACACGTTTTATTGGTATGAGTGCAGTCTGATATAGGTAAATTTTCTAACACCAACATTTTTATTACATGTTCATGAAGCAACTTTATTACAAAAGTGTGACGAATTCCAAAGAAAATATTCAGATAATAATATAATAGGCCCTAGTTTTTCATTTCAATTTATTGATATTTACCACCTAGTTTTACCTCAACTAACTCAAGCATGGACTGTTCACCAATTATGTAAGGAAATAATGAGCAAATATGGAGTGCTAGAATGCGACCTAACGGAAGTATTTACAGCAATGTTATTGTTGTAGGTCATTTAGAAAATAAAAAATAATAAAAAAATATTTAAGAAAGAAATGGGCCAAACTCGACTACGACATTTATCGCTAATAGCAATTGAAAACAAAACCGCATTTTGCGAAAACTAAAGCTAGGAAAAAATTGTAAATATAATTGTTATTTAGCCAGTTGGTAGGCCCGACCTTTATATAATAAACCCTTGAATCTTCTCTATTTCGTTTTATTAGCCAAACCTACACCAAGTACCTATTAATTGTAATTTATGTTGTTTACTGTTTAATATTTTTATTACTTACCTGCCATGCAGTCCACAAAAAAGAGCTTAAGTAGCTTAGCATTTTTAAAGTATTTGTATATTTCATATTTTTATTTGATAAAACCTAACAGGGCCGTCTTTACCCGGGGGTGCGGGGGTATAAGGGGTGCGGTGCACCAGGGGGCGCCTGCCGAGCGCTGATTATTTAAATATTTCATTGAACTTAACGCCATTGCATAGTTTCATATAGGTACTTGTTACGATAAATACGTAGGTATGCGTAAATTAAATATTAAAAAAAAATTGTCAACAACAATAATCAATAATCACCAATCAATAATAATTAACGTCGCAGCACAGAATATTGGTAACAGTCTACAAGCTAGTGAAACCAATTAAACTAAATCAGAATCTCATACCAAAAATTAAATGGAAATCACTTAACAGCGATGCGGGCATGATATTTATCAGCGAACTAAAGGACTACATTACTAAGGCCAATCAGGAGTGTAAACAGACCGCTAATGAAATGTGGACTGATTTCGAGTCAACGTGTATAACCCTAGCCGAAAAACATCTAGGCAGAACTAAAAAAAGAAAAGGCCCCTTTAAGGAGACCTGCTGGTGGCAAGGTGATGTCAAATCAGCAGTGCAGGCTAAAAAGGAAGCCTTCAAACTATGGCAGTCTACTAACGAAGACTCGGATCGAGACGCATACAGAACAGCGAAAGCGGAAACTAAGCGTCAGGTAGCAATCTCTAGAGCAAAATCAACTTCAAAATTTTATGATGATCTAGAATCAGCCAAATCTGAAATGGACATACACAAAATTGCAAGGGTAAGAAACAATAACAGTAAAGACATAAATTCTGCGAAGTACATCAAGGACAACAATGGTAATTTACTCACTGAAGATAAGAAGATTCAGAATAGATGGGTCGAATACTACAAAGACCTCTTAAATAAATCAAACCCTAGAAATCTTGAAGACCCTAAGCCACCCCCTGTTTGTGGCCCGGCGCCTCAGATTACAGTAGAGGAAGTTTCCAGCGCCGTTAAACGTATGAAGAACAATAAAGCCCCCGGCCCTGACGAAATACCAGTCGAAGTCTGGAAACATCTGGGACCCATAGGTATATGTTGGTTGCATATCTTATACAACAAGCTAAACGCTGGCCAAACGATACCTGATGCATGGCGTGAGAGCTATCTCATCCCTTTTTATAAAGGAAAAGGTGACGTCAGGGAATGTGGAAATTACAGAGCTATTAAACTAATGGATCACACATTTAAGATCTGGGAGAGAATAATAAACAATAGAATTAGTAATATAATCGAGTTGACACCCAACCAATGCGGTTTCGTCGCAGGAAAATGTACTTCAGATGCGATACAGACGATCAGAATACTTATGGAAAAAGCTAAAATAAGTAAAAATAACTTGCACATGGTCTTCATTGATCTAGAAAAGGCTTCTGACCATGTGCCGCGCGACTTAATATGGAAGGCTTTACGTGCGCAATCTGTCCCGGAGCATCACATCAACCTTATAAAGGATATGTATGAAGACGTATCGACGAAAATCGCTAGCCCTGCAGGTATCACGGAATGTTTTGAACTAAAAGTCGGTGTCCATCAAGGATCAACACTTAGTCCGCTACTGTTTAATGTAACCATTGATTACCTTACAAAGTACAGGCAAAGACCAGTGCCTTGGAACATGTTGTATGCAGATGACATCGTACTAATGGCTGAAAGTGCAGACCAGCTCCAAATTGATCTAAATGATTGGGTAGAAGCTCTAGAAGAAAATGGATTAAAAATCAGTCGAAAAAAGACCGAGCAAATGTCTTGCATATTTGATGACGTCACGGACCCAAATGATATAAGCATACTTATAGAGCACGCACCATTACATACAGTCAATAAATTTAAATACCTAGGCTCAGTTATTAGTAACGATGGAAAAATAGATTCAGATGTGATACACAGAAGTAATACTGGATGGCTAAAATGGAGGGAGCTGACAGGCGTAATGTGTGACAAGAAAATGCCTCTTAAAGTAAAAGGAAAAATCTACAAAACAGCAATAAGACCTGCTATACTTTATGGATCGGAATGTTGGGCCACAAACAAAAGTCATCTAAACAAACTCCATACTACTGAGATGCGCATGTTACGCTGGTCAGCGGGGGTCACCTTACTCGATAAGATTGAAAACAAATTCATCAGAGGCAGTTTCAAAGTAGCACCCATATCAGATAAACTGGTGGAACGTCGCCTGAGATGGTTCGGACATATTCAGAGGCGGCCTCAAGACCACATGGTAAAATTGGCTTTAGATTTGGATATTCCCGGGACGACGCGGAGACGCGGAAGACCCGCCACTACTTGGTTGACGACGGTTAAAAGAGACCTGAAAGCCGCTGATCTGGACCCAGATATAGCGCTAAATCGTAGCGAATGGAAGAAAAGGACAGGGAGGGCCGACCCCAAGTAACTGGGATAAGATCTGGGAAGAAGAAGAAGAACAATAATCACCGGAGCGCGCGGCGCGCTACGCACGCCGCGACTAGACAACACTAGCTAGAAGTGAGTATAAAGGTATATTTCAGGAAACTGCTCATTTTACAAAAACTAAGCGTGGGGCATAGTTAAATCGCCGCACGGCCCGGAGCGCGCGGCGCGCTCCGCACGCTGCGACTAGACTTCTATGCAAGCAATGAGTAATAAATAAAGGCATATTTCAAGAAACTGCAAAAACTAAGCGCGGGGAAGAGTTAGAATTAAATTTGGCTATCAAAAGAAATCTTTTCTTTCTGACAAGCTCAGCGTAGGTAGTCGGTAGTTATAGGGCGTACCAGTCTTTTGCCTAGGGCGCCAAGTTTCCTTGAGCCGGCGCTGCTCGGCACGCACTAGAGGGCGCTAGGGTAATGATTGCACCCGGGCGCTACATGAGCTAGAGACGCCTCTGAAACCTAATCAGTTTACATAGCAGTGGGGCCCCATTTTTTAATTTGCCCTAGGGCCCATGGTTACCTAGCTACGCCACTGTAACTGCTTGGACAATTTCACACAGCGCCACCTAGCCCCAAACTAAGCTAAGCTTGAAATATGGGTGCTAGACAACTGAATACAACCTAAATACTTTTTTAATATAATTATACATAGTAACACCCAGACCCGTCACAGAAATTAAAATTCATTATTTCAATTTCTGCCCGGCCGGGAATCGAACCCGGGAACTCTTGCCGCAAGAAATCCCGGGTTCGATTCCCGGCCGGGTAGGCAGCGTGGTAGACTGGCATGTTGACCACTTCACCACTAAGGTCGTCCTTTTTTCTGCGCGGTCATTCTTTATCTACGCGACATTGTAAAACCGCATTTCAATAGCCACATATTTACCTGTATCGTTCTATTTTATCAGGGAAATCAACTTCCACATTGGGCAACTCCCAGCCAGCCTTGCCAAACGTACCCTTGAAATGACACTTGACTTTACCGGATTTCTCATCGTATCTGGGTTCGGGGTCCGATAGAGGTTCACCTGAAAAGAGGTTTTAGAGTCAACCAACACACACTGCACTGGAACCACAAAATAGAGAGGACAGAAGTCTTATTACCTACAGCTTGACCATAAAGAGTTGACAAAAATTGAGGGCGCCACTTTCTATGTAAACACGTCAAAATCACGAATAATTTGGCAACGCTGACTATATTTTGTACTGAAAAATTTAGTTCCATTTTATTTAATTTCATCTCTTTATGGCCAAGCTGTACTACGCGCGCAACCACACACACATAGACAGACAGCCTTCATTCTCTGTTCCTTTTTTTGGAAAATTGGGACAAAAATTCAACAGATAGTTAATTTTGAAATAATGTTAACAGATAGTGAGCGGTTTTCAAAAGGCAGTTTAAGAAAAAAAATAGTAGCTAAGTACATAGAAAAGAACTTGATGTCGTTGAACAACTAAGTAGGTAGGTTTTTAAGAAAAAGGCAAAGGATGAAACGTACATAATTAAAGACACCAGTCGATTTTCATACAAATGAGGTAACTTTGAAGCCTTGGTTCTCCGCCTAGGATTGACCTAGCTGTGATGTGATTGATGATGGCCATCTAGGGAGTGAATGGAGGAGATTCAGATCGCTATACACATCCAACTGGGGGCTTACCATCAGCAAATAAGAAACCGTTCAGTTCAAAAGCAGGACTTAAACAGGACTGATTAAGGCCAGCTTTCATACAAACCGTTGAGGTCATAGTACGAAGAAGTAATGCCGTTCAATATAAGTCCTGCTATAAGAGCTCATAGTAAGGCCCCAGATCTCGGGGGTAATTACGTAACTTTGTTGCAATCAACTCTGACAGAAATCGCAGTTACATCGCTGCTTTAGTAAGAACCAATGTGACAACTATCTTAACTAAAGCAGCAATGCAACTGCGCTTTCAATCGATTTCAATCGAGAATTGTTAGCAACAGAGTTACGTAATTCGCTAACTGATCAGCATTCTAAGAGATACAAGGATTAGAGTTTTCAGGTGGTTTTGTGGTTTGTTGCGTTGTGCGTTGATTGTCCGTTGGCGTGTTCCGAAGAACTTTTTTCTGACCATAGTTAAGGAAGTTAGGAATATTTTTTGGAAAATCTACCTAGTTGAAGTAGCATCATCTGTCGACATAAAATTATACTAAAATTATCAGCTGTCAGAAAGTCGCTCATTAAAATATTTCTTAGAAACAGCCACATTAATTACGATTTTTCATTCAAATACTTTTTATTCGAATGGCTATTTTCTACAATCAAATAATTCAATATCCACACTGCCGAACGATCATTCGAATGAATCATTCGCATTCCATTCGTCCGTCACTAGGCGTCTCGCTCGGGGCGTCTCGCGATGCTTAATATATACTCTATGGCGTTCGATGACTCAGCGATTAGCCTGCAGGAATGCACCCATTTGACTATTGACTTTGACTGACAGACAACTTCGATCTATTCTGTGACTTCAATTCGACTGACAAAAATAAATAATAATTACTTACCTACTACATAATTACTTATTTTAGTTTTTGAAATAAAAATGAAAATTTAGTTACTCCTATCAGTATTGTGTATTGTGTGTGTTTGATGAACAGTGAAGTTTTTTTAACGTTTCGCCTGCTATTTTAGCTGTGCGTGGTGCGTTCCATGGTGTTTCTTTCTATGCACGCATAGTTGACGCATAGCGTTGCCTCTCAAAGTCTCAACTCAAGTGATACTTGTGTTGATTCATGAATAGGTTTTCAGGACCCACATCGAAACGCACTATGAGACTATTGAGACTTCATAGTAATGTTTGATAACCTGTAAAACAAAACAGTGCCTTGGATGGATGGAACTACCATTTCTTTGTATTTATGGTGAATTATTATTGGAACTTGAGTGTTGGATCGATTTGTAGATATAAATTAATACCTATGGATAAACATACAACTATGACATTAGGTTTATCAAGCGCAACTTCCAGGTTAGTAGGTTACTTACTGGAATTCAGTTTTCTCAATTGTTGTGACAGAAATAATAAAAATAAGTGTTTTTGCAGTTCTAAAAAGCAGCCATTTTCACCGGCCGAGAGAGAGCTTATAGTAGATTTAGTGAAGGAAAGACCTATCATTGAAGATAAGTGTACAAATGCTAAAAATAGAGAGTTGAAGAGGCTGGCTTGGGATGATCTGGCATCAGTCTACAATTCCCAGCCATATGTCACTCAAAGGCTCAGCACTCAATTAAAAAGATGTTGGGAAAATATGAAAACCCTGAGAAAGAAAGAGCTTTCCCAGGAGTCACTGAAACGAACGGGTGGAGGCCCTCCAGAAATCGGCTCCACAGAAGTGGATTCAAATTCAGTAGAAAGTTAGTACTTAACTATGCCTAAAATAACAATAGATATTTTTAATAATTATCTGCCTTACTTACTTGTTTATTAAAGATTTTGTCATTTGCAACTTCATCAACCAGGGGCCCCGCCTAACTAACATCGCTAACGTAATCACTTTCATTTTACAGATGGATGTGGTACATTCCTTCCTACTTTTCTCTGTAAATTTTTATTTGTGCCAAAAAGAAGTAGCACTGTGTCATATCCATTAGGGTGGGCCGACTTTAATAATTTTTAGAATTTAGCGTCACAAGACCCCTCAAAAGTTGCTTAATGCGACATAGGTTATAGGAAAAATAATGACTACACTAACAACCAATCTGATAATGACGAAAGGAAAATAATTTCTGTAGTGGAGGAGTTTTAATAAACATTTATGTTTGTTTTAAGGTTCAGATGACACAGACACATATTTTGGGAAGAACCCCGAGTTACAGAATTTGAAAAAAGTAGGAAAGGAGAAACAATATTTTAATAAAGGTATTTTACAATCAATGCAACAGAGTTAAACGGCCAGAATTTAAAATCCATCCACAGGATAGGCTCGATCTAGATTGATTGCTAGGCAACAGTCGCACATTCTGTTGGCATGACTTAACTAAATTGACAGTTCTCAACTTAACTCTCTGGTCTTGTCTTTTAGATACAAAAAGAAAAGGATGGAAAATTAAATTTAGTTTATTTTTGTCAATTTAGTTAAGTCGTTCAACCGAATCAACACCATTATCAACGTTGCATAGCAACTAATCTGGATCAGGCCTATCTCTGGATTGATTTATTCATTCTGGCCGTGTGTTAATTTAATTACAGAAGTTGATTTGGACATAGAAATAGAGTATGAGCCTAATAAAAAAATATTGAAAAGAGAACCCGCAGAAGTTTACGATTCACCAAATAATTCTGAAGGTAATAAAATAACTTGTTTTCATAGGTTTTCTTTGTTTTATTTTAATCTAGGTGTAAAAAAATTACACACACACAAGATAAGCTTTTATTTTAATTTCAGATGTTGAATATCAATCGGAAAAAATATCTTACAAGCCTAATAACGAAATATTGAAAAAAAAGCTATATGATACACCAAATAATTTTGAAGGTAATAAAATAACTTGTATTTAGGTTTTGTGTTTTTTTAGTGCTTAATTATTAAGTTTATTTGAATAAAGATTATGACCTTTTGACTTTGTTTTTATCTTAGTGTAGGAAATGACACAAAATACACTTTTATTTCAGGTATATTTATCAATGAAAATGGACAAGAAGCAACAGAAAAAGGTATTTTTTATAAATATACAGTTAAAACATTTTGTCCAAAATTAAATTTTGCCCTTTAACTTAAACGTAGGCGTGCACGTGCACGTCAGCGATCAAAATCGCTTAGCACTTTGATAAAAAATGTGAGACATTCTGTTAAAAAAGTTATTGTGACAAAGTATTAAAGTGATAAACGACTTCTGTTGCTGACTGTACACAGAAACTTTAAGAGACATGGCACACCGCTTGCGTGACGTATACGTGCACGTGCACGCGTACGTGTATGGGTCCCGTGTGTTTAGGCCTTTACGACCTTACTAAAAAACGGAGAATAAGTTTACACATTAACAAAAAATATTGTTTAGCAATATAAGTCTTGAATAGCTACGTTTGACGTCTCAAAGCATTATATTCCTAAGCAATATTATGGTTAAACTAGGTGTAAACTTACTCTTCCTTTATTAATAAGAGGGTTAATGTTTAATATTTGTTTTTCAGGTAACAACAAGTTCATGTCTGAGGCGGAAGCAAGAATTAAAAGGCAACAACAAGACCGAGAATTGCACGAGTTGAGAGTCCAGAGGGAAAAAATATTAATAAAACGTGAGAGACAACAATTACAGTTTGAAGAAGAGATGCATAAATTACAAGTAGAAAAAATTAAGTTAGAAATTGATATGTTAAGTAGAAATAAAGAAAATTAAACCTTAAAATTATAGCCTTTTTAGGCTTTCTTTGCCTTATTAGGGAGAGCGCACACGGGCGCTGTTTTGTGTCTCACATCAAGTCCACGGGTTTATATGGAAGCGCGCACACGGGGCGACGCGGTCGTCGGCAACTTTTCATACAAATCACGTGAGAGACAAATAAGTTGCGGAGACAAAAGTTGCCCGTGTGCGATAGCGCTTACTTTTTATTTACCTTTCATTAAGACAATGATTGTCAAATTCTTCTTCGCTAGGGGCCGTTTATTAATCACGTGATGTTTTTAAAAAAACATTTGCTAAACAGTTGCTAAAGCAACTTTTTAACCTCCCCTCTCCCATGATGATACGTGGTGAGGTTTTAGATAAATGACTAAATGCTCCAAGTTCAAAATGCACTTTCATAACACTAAAATGAACTTTATTTACACTTACCCAAGTTACACAGTTGCGGCACATACACGGGCAGCCACTCCGGCTCTATAGCAGTCACGTTTCTCATCAACATCTTCTTAGTCTCTTCACCGGCTTCATACAACTCTTGGTACACCACCCATTCTGGTATCGTCTTGCGTAGAATAGACATTGAATGTAAGTGTACGGGTTCTTCTAACTCGCCGCAATGGTAGGCGTATTTGTATTTGCGTTTGTCTTCACCTGTGCAGAGAAGTGTACTTTTTTTATGCACAACGGGATAGTGCTTGGCCTTAACCTCATCTGATGTTAAGATGGTTACTGCGCTACACTAGAGCCGCCAATGGAAAAAAAATCGTAGTGCTTAAATAAAGACGAAATTGTGAATTGTGTTCTTCTAGTGTACTCTGAAGAAGCTTTGTGCTACTTATTATCGTTTAAACAATGGCCACTTTTAGCAATAAAACTTCATTAAACTAAACGTCAGACTAGAAAATATTGTTTAAGCGATAAAAGATACCACAAATTTTATTTGGAGTACACTATAAGAACACAATTCACAATTTCGTCTTTATTTAAGCACTATGTTTTTTTTCCATTGGCGGCGCTAGTGTAGCGCAGTAACCCTCTTAAGTGACGATAAGGCCGAAGGTGGAAGCACCCGGAACCTTCATCACCGAGGAACTTATTAAATTGTTGTTATGGCGTCAGACTTACGTGAGATGGTGGTAGCTAAGCTAGCCAGGCGGACTTGGAATAAGTCCTACCACCAACCTAACAGAATACAATAGGGATGTTGACTATTTTTTTTATTTTATGTTACATAAATTACCTCTCAAAAAAAGAAACATTGGTAAAAGAATTAATTCGCTAGCATGAAAACTGCCCGAGATATCACAGTGTGAATTAATGTGCACAAATAGACTCGATCAAAAACGCTCCATACTAATGGCTTGCACGTTATGACGTCACGCCGTGCTAGTTAGTATGCAACGCATAGGAAATTTGTTCAGCAGCTATATTAAATATTGTGTTTATCCAAATGGTTTCTTCGACAAATTTGCTATACATTTTACGGACTAATTAAAGGTATCATTTATTTTAATAAATTTTATACTTTTTAAATGGACTTGTCCACCCAACTTTGAAGGGTCATAAAACAAATAATATGCAATATATAAAACCAAGAGGTATATAAGCTACTCTAAAAGTTTAATATGTTTACGATTTTTATTAGTATTTCGTTATTTTATTCATTAGTCAACATCCCTATTTGTCCGTGTCTCATGTAATTTCTTTTAAACATTTTTTATCGAATTCTTCATAACATACGTACCTTCTTTAACCTCATCAGTCCAATTTTGTTCTCAACCTGATCACCTGGCCCGCTTAAAACCAGTTGCCTTAACAACCTAGCTTGGTTGTCTTTGGGCGGTTTTATCTCCGGGTCAACGGTCACATCTACCCCGGGGATGCTGAAGTTGATTTGAGGATAATTCTATTCTATATATACCAACCTGCTTTATCCTCTTCCAGGTCAATCTTCTTCCCAACTTGATCACCCAACCCGCTTAAAACCAGTTATTTTAACAATCTAGCTCGATTGTCATCGTGTGGTTTCATCTCTGGGTCAATGGTCACATCTACCCCAGGATTGTAAAGATTGATTTGAGAATATATTCTTCATATACCAACCTGCTTTAACCTCATCCAGTCCAATCTTCTTCCCAACCTGATCACCCAACCCGCTTAAAACCAGTTGTCTTAACAACCTAGCTTGGTTATCATCAGGCGGTTTCATCTCCGGGTCAACGGTCACATTAACCGCGGGGATGCTGAGGTTGATTTCAGATGTCAACTGCTTGCGAAGCTTACGGATCTCCTTTATGGCCTTTAGAAATAAAAAAGTTATAAGCTAAACAGTAAATCGCAAATATACTTACAAAGGATGGTCACCAACTTTTGGCGTAATATAATGCTAAGCAAATGTTTTTTTTATAAATGAAAAGTATTTCGCTTGATTGTTGCATTCACCAGAGGGTGATGAAATCGAATCATCCTAGTAGGTACACTAATCAAAAGTGTCTAGGGTTCATTTTCATATTGTGGGCAAGATTTAAAAAAAAAACGTTTAATGGACAAAAATCCACATGTGTTAAAAATATACAATAAAAATGTGCTTAATACCTAGACACTTTTGATGTGTATATTAGTAATAATTTAAATAGTTTTTCTGTGCGACAAAAAGAGAAAAAGTTAAAGTCAAAAATGGCGTTTTCTCTTGGGCTAATGTAGATTAATTCTATAACCAACCTTTTCTCTAAGTCCGTATTTGGCACAAAACAATTCTTCCTCTCCCTTCACATAGGCATATTCGGCGGCGCCAACCACTCTTAAAAGAACTCCCGGGTCGCCAAGTAGTAAGGTGTTGCCAGATGCCAACCAACTGTCGGGCTTGCCAGTCATTACCTGATAGAATTAACATTGATAAACGGACAACCCTAGCAAATTGTTAGTTTTACCATAGAATAGATAACAGTACTAGCGTACAGAAGTTGCACTCCGCAAAATCGTTTAAATAAATTGCGACTCTTGTTCCGACACAATAAAGTGCAATTCAGGTCGCACAGTGCCCCCTTCGCTCCAAAACAGGTCTTTAAAAATGACATCGAGGTTCCTAAGACAATTTTTTCTCCAAATCAACCGTTTGAAAGATATTCACTGCCAAAGTGGTAAAATGTGTGTCCCCTCTAACTTTAGAAATAAGAGTGAAAAATCTAAAAAAAATGCTATAGACCTTAATAAACACTTTCAACGAAAATTGGTTTGAACGAGAATTAGTAATAGTATATTCAAAACCGCAAATATAACTTTACTTTGTCATTCATACCAACACTGTGAATAACAAAGTTATTTTTACAGACGAAAAATGATAGTGGTATAAGCTAACTACGGAACCCTACAGCGCGTGGCCCGACACGCACTTGGCCGGTTTTTTCCACCATGCTTACCTCTTGTACTGTCAACGCAGATACCAATGCAACTGTGTAAGGCAGAAGATTGAACTGATGACTTAGCGCCAACATTTTACCATATCTAGGAAGCAGTGGAAACGCTGACACGGCTTTACCTAGTGCAGTAACTTTCAGTACCTGTAAACAAATATTTTTTATACTGTAAGCTTTTTTTGGTTCAGGAAAACTAGGGTACTTATTGTCTAATTTCAAAATCTATCGCAATCACTTTCAGTATTGATACATTGATAAATAAAAACAAACTTACCAATGAAATGTAGCGGTTGAAATAAATTTTGAAATTAAACAATAAGTACCCAGGTCAGGGGCACCACGTAACTACATTGATATAGAGTTCATGTAAATGTTGACATTAAAAGATCCTAATTTTTTTAAGATTTTTGTAACTGGCCGCTAACTGTTTTGCCACGCCCGTAATAACAAGCGTAGTTAAAAAGAACAAACCAATCAACAAAAAAAGAACAAAATTGGAACTATAAAATGTCAACATTAACATGAACTTCATATCAACATACTGACGCGGTATATCCGCAGATTATACTCAAACCCATTCAAACTCGGACTCAAACGGATCCCGGCTAACTACCAAGGTTGCGTTCAGAACGTTTGAGCGCCGGTTGTTTGGTTGTTTTTTAACTCGCTCTAAGGTTTGGAACGACCAAGAACTTTAAATGTCAATGTCAATACAAATTCTTCATTTTCCATTTGGAATACGAATAATTTAAACTTTTCTTTATACTAAATCAATTAAAATCCGTTTTTTGAGGATCTACCATGATTATTGTAAAAATTAGACATAAAAACATCAAAAATACAAAATAATGTCAAATGACATTGACATTTTTTCTATAGACAAACGTCAGAGCGTTTTACAACCATTATTTTTGATGGTTGGTTGCAACGCTCTGACGTTTGGAACGACACGGTTGTGTCAACCGAACGTCACGCTCAAATGTTTGGAACGCCGTTAGAGCGTTCGGTTGTGGTTAGGTTGCACTCGGAGTGTAGGTTTGGAACACGCCTCAGCTTACTTGAAAGATAGTTTCTTAAAAATAAATTATGTGCTATTTTTAAATTAGAATATAGTGCTGCCCTGAACTTGTAATACAAGTTCTTATACCAGGGCCACTCTGCACTTTAATCATAAATTAACATTCACAAAAACTTACATCCTCCGCATCTCTTAATTTATTCTTCGATTCGACTTTCTCTAATATGCCAAGAGTTTCCAGGCGTTTCTCTGCCAGTCTCAGCTGCAATCTATCTGGCGCCGTCGGAAATGGAAAGTTGACTACCTGTTAGAAAAATAAATCAATAATAATATTATTAATAATAGATAGCGATATAAACATAACATGTAAACTACATTCAAACAAGTTATCTATGTTCTCCACAGGTCACTTTTTAATTTGAAACCGATAGAGGAAGCAATAACACTGGCAAACAAAAGTACCTATACGTTACTTAGCGCTGTTCCCTGAGGGACACCTTTAATAGCTTAAGTACCTTATCTATGCCCATGCACCGCATAGTAAGCAGCAAATCGTCCACGGGCCGCCTGCACAGATCGTGTCATGTGCCGGACACTCGCAAACACGAAAGTATACGTAATAAACAAAAGAGGGTCAAACGCTGTTTCCTGAGGGACACCTTTAAGTACCTTATCTATCCCCATGCACCGCTTATTAAGCAGCAAATCATCTACGGGCCGCCTGCACAGATCAGGCGGGTATTTGGCGGGCACTCGCTAGTAGTTTTATAGACAACACAGAAGTATACATAATAAACAAAAGAAGGCCTAACGCTGTTCCCTGAGGGACACCTCTTGCAACTCAAGATACACTCGCCTTGTGCGCGTATAGTAAGCAGCAAATCGTCCACAGGCCGTCTGCATAGATCAGGCGGGTGATAGAGGAGCTCACTGGCTCCTAAAGCAAACAAAAGTGCCTATACGTAATAAACAAAAGAGGTCCTAACGTTGATCCCTGAGGGACACTTTTTAAGTACCTTATCTATCCCCATGCACCGCATAGTAAGCAGTAAATCGTCCACAGGCCGCCTGCACAGATCAGGCGGGTGATGTGAAGGGCAATCGTGTTGGAATACTGCACTACTGTACAATCTGTATGCATGCCCCGCGCTCACTCTCCCCGCTCGCCCCGAACGCTGTTCGGCGCTCGCTTGGGAAGTCCATACTACGCGCCAAGCGCTCACGCCTGTTACGTGGTCGTATACCCTAAAATATTAGCAAATGGTCAGTTTCAATAGAAAAGGTTTTTTAACACTTTAAGCAGAATGTATAGTGTAAATAAAGGTCTGTTAAACGGCGCGCAAACACGCGAGCCGAGCGAGACGCGCGTCGTTTAACAGCCTACGCTCGGCGCGGCTCGGCAAAGTTCGTACGATCCATCGTTTGTTGGTTTTTTGAAATTGATCTAAGGCGCACGCCGCGTCATCTTCGGCTCGGCTTATGTTAATACGCGCTGTCTAAACAGAGCAGATCATAGAGTACATTATTATACTAGGAGCACATGGAACTGAGCGCGCGACGCAGGTAGTCGCCCATTTTGTGTTTTTGCGGTTTCGTTCGCGTTGAAAGTTAAAATTGGGTTTCTATGAGATGGAGTGGAATAATGAAATGGTTCAACTCTTCATTGAACTGTATGAAGAGAAACCGCCGAACCGACCATATGGAACCCAACACCCAAGAGATCCAGGTCACATAAAATCGCAACAATGTGCACGATGCTTGGGTTAGAATCAAAAGTAAATTATCTGATGGACGATTTTTTTTATTTTAGTAGACAAGCGGCCGACGACGGCGCGGCTCAACAGCTCGCGTAGTTGCGACCCAAAGAGAATGTAAAATCACTACGTTTCAAGAGACGGGACTTCATACAAAATTTTTGACACGCCAAATGTCAAAACAGGGTTCTAAGCATAGAGTGTAAGAAAAGAATTTGTCAAAAAAGGAAAAACTAACCTCATTTTCTTCTTCCCCGAGTCCACAACGTACTTTATCGCCGGTATAGTAAGCGATGTTTCCGCCACGTCAGTACTGACAACGCACAGTCGCGCCCCTACCGGCGGTGAAGCGAAAACTCTGGATTGCTTTGCGGAGTTGAGCATAGAGTATAGAGGAAGCACCCAAAGAGGTTGACGGCAGGATTTGATCGCTGACGTTAAGCCGTCTTCTTCTGCGTCTGTGCGAAAAGAGGTGGGAAGATTGATAGAATAGTTTATGATTACACAAAATTACTTTTTATATAGCTTTTGTGATTAGTTGATATACACGGTCATATTAACATGTAACTATGACCATAAATATATCTAAAAATTAAAAGGGTTCATTCATTCACATGAACAACTTTTTCCGAGTAGATAACTAGTATTAGTTATAATAGTAGTTTATGATACTGATGCATAATGAGGGGTATTAAAACATGAGTGTGTGTTTAAAAACCGAGCCGTAGGCGAGGTTTTTAATAGTATCACACGAGTGTTTTAATACCTAGTTATGTGCAGTTTCATACACTACTTTATCTACACTCATACATTTGGGATTGAACCTACTAAATAAAAGATCAACGTTAGAAAAGAGAGAGAGACTTTGGTTGTATTAGCTATGTACCTATCTACCTTGTAATAAGTCATTTCCTTAGCTGCATCTCAAATAATTTTGCAGTCAATTTTTTCACATTTTGAAGCAAGAATAAAAAACACCTATGAAATTCAGTATAACAAAATGTAAAAATTGAAATCAAAATTCAAAATATTTTTTTTGTAGTGCTCTAAAAATGGCGCGCATTCCATTAGAAAAAAGAAATGAGATGAGTGCATTCTTGCAAACTAATCGCAATAAGTCATCGATCACCATAGAGTGCATTTTAATCATGGAAAGTATATGGGAAAATATCGTTGTTTTTTTTTAATATCACGTCACTACCTTCTTCTTGGATTTGCCCTGTATCGTAATGAGAAAAAAAGTTATTTTATGATGCAGCTAACTGCATCGTAATGAGTTTTTTTTTAATTTTTACCTATTCACGAAAATAAAGTACGTATTTATATTACCATTTTTTAATTCATATTTGGAACATTACGTTGTGTAGATAAACTATTTTTGTATGCGTTTTTTTCCTGGTTTAAATGTGTTTGTGTAGTTAAAACCTGGATTATTGCCTAAAGTGGCCACTTTGGGCGTTAATCCAGATTTTAACTACGCGAACACATTTAAACTAAGAATTTAACGCATGCAAAAAAAGTTGATAGCTAATACTAGTTTATATATTTTTCAGAATTTTATTTAACATAGTTATTTCGTTGTAATGATTTTTTCTTGATTGGCGGCGATAGTGGACGCGCGATGCACCCTTAAGAATGTGCATGATACCAAATTCACTTAGTACGCTTGTGATACGATGTGCAAAAAAGGTTGATTTTGTTAACTTAAATCAGAAAGCAAAGGAAATGGTTTTAAAAATTTTTTTGAGTAGTACATTTTGGCCTCAAATTGAGTACCTACCAGAATCACTGAGATGTCCTTCACTGTCCTCTTCCGCATCGACCAAGTCCGCTTGACCGTCGTCGTCCGGCATGTCATAGTCATCAAGATTTATTTTAGGCAAAGCTTTGGCCTTCAACTTTGCTTTCCTTCTCGCTTTTTTGGCTCGCTTCATCTCTTTCTCCACCTAATAAAGTAATACAGTGTGTTTTTTTATTTTGCTGCGAGTTTTTACGCGCCTAAAGCGCACTTTTCGTGCTGGAGAGGTGAAAAAACGATTTCCCTTAGTGGCCAGTGCGTATTGTATGCATCGACGACATATTTTTTTTTTCTCTTTATTCTGGCACAAACAGTCATTATAAAACTAAGTACGTAAAAATAGTATGTAAGTTTATAGACAACGAGTGCCGAAACTTAAAAATCTTACAGATTAGTGAGCGCGAGCTCATCGATGGTATTTATTGTGTAGCAACAATTTCAATAAAGACAAGATGGATGAATCGTTGAAAGTTTTAAATGCTTTAACTACAAATAAAAAGCTGACTTCAGTCCCAGGCTTAGACTAATAGTTTTGTAAACATATTTGGGAATAAAAAAAAAGCAAAACATTTTATGGTTTTTGTTTTGATAAGGCACAAAAGCCCAAAAGGCGAGATGTTTTATGGGCGTTTTCCTATAGATACAGAAGGCCGTTTACAAGTTTCCACTTATAGTTATTGATTAATCATAAGTAGACGGAAAAATTAGATAATTTTAATTTAGATCCAAAATTCAATTAATTTAGTTTGATTTGAAAAAACATTAAGCAAGTTCTCGCTTTAGACGTAAGGCCGATGTAGAAAATAGGTCAAGGTCATGCTGCTTAACTAAGTCATTGAAACACTTACTCGATCTAATCACGAACGAATTCTGCCTGTAGTTAGTTTTCCCCTAAATTTTTTTTAATGATAGATAGGCAAGCGCTTGCCCGCTATCACGCCTGATGGTAAGGGGGCGTCCATAAATTACGTGAGATTTTTAAGGGGGGGAGGGGGTCGAGTCAAATCTCATCTAATCTTACGTTGGAGAGGGGGGGGGGGTATCGGCAAATATCACGCTATTTTTTTTCTTATTGAAACAAAAAAACTATACTATTTTGGTCCATTTAATCCAGATTGTACATGGTTAAGATTTAATCTTAAGCTAAAATTTTTATTTCACTTATAACTCTAAGCAATATTGATTACTAGTCTTAACTAGGTAGTCGTAAATAAAAGCACGAAGCAATTTTTTTTTATTTTTACAATAACAATCCAACGCGTTTACGTAAGAAACCCAGATTTTGAAAAATCTCACGTGAGATTGGGGGATGGGGGAGGGGGTTGAATAAAATCTCACGACATCTCACCAGGGGGGGAGGGAAGGGAGGGACAAAAAAATTTAAAAAACACCTCACGTAATTTATGGACGCCCCTAAGTGATGATGCGATCTACGATGGAACGCGCTTGCCTAGAAGATACCTATTTACTCGCGACTTGAAGGGCCCTTGTATATGTACCATCGGGAAACACAGACTCAGGCAAAGAGTTCCACTCTCTAGCGGTACGAATGATAAAATTTGAAACAAAACGGTTAGTGCTTTGGTATATCCACCAAAAACGAAGGTGCTGATTCGTACTTCTAGTTGTCCGATTTATTATTAATTAGGCTGTACAATTCCACTGCACACTCGCCGAAATTTATCCGATAAAAAACCTATAAACTTACATGTTTGCGTCTATTTGAACTCTGGCACCATAGTAATAAAGTTCATAATCACCTCGTCATCATCCGACTCGATATCTTCAGGCTCCGAGTCTAAAGCCGCATCGGCTTCGCTTACCGGCTTTTTCTTAGTAATTAGTTTTGAGTAATCCATATCTTTACGGTACGGGAATGATGCTTTCAGTTTACGAACTAAATATTTTACCTAAAAATGATAAATATTGTCAATTACTTCAATTGAAATTGTATTAAGTTTTTTTGGTAGTTTATAAAAGAAAATGAGAGCGGATAGAAAAGTTTGTAGGCTATTGTCGTTAAAAAGAGATTCTACTGTCCCCGAGTTGATGATCCTAAAGATTCTCCTACTTCCACTTACAACTTTGGAAAGCACATCAAACTTCACATTCCCCGCTTTGGAAAGCACATTTAATAAACTATTCATCTGATTCATTTCACTTCAAGGGTACATGACTCGTTTCTCTTCAAGGGTACATGAGCATGACTCGACTCGTCTCTCAATATCTCCAAACAGTCCAACGCATTACATTTAAACCCCGTCTTTAATGACACAGATTTAAGCACCACCCACTGCTGTAGAAATTTAAGCTCTGCCTTTGGCATAATCATAAGCCTCACCCATCTTGTGCCTTTTCTATCAAACTCCGCTTACTGTACTTTTATTTAAGGCGCTGTAGGTAGTGAAACTAGCGCCGCCACTACATTTATTTTTATTACTCGTAAACCAAAACAATATTTAAAAAAGCTCATGTAATAATTTCTTAAATTGTCTCTAATATTTTTTGAATAACTCTGCAACAGTCTTCATTCATTTTAGCTCAAAATGGCCACTTTTGGCAATTATGGATTTTAAAACTTACAGAATGAATGATAACAGTGTTGAAGAGTTATTAAAAAATATTAGAGACAATTTAAGAGATTATTTCATGAGCTTTTTTTAAATATTGACTTGGTTTACGAGTAATCAAAATAATTGTAGTGGCGGCGCTAGTTTCACTACCACCGCGCCTTAAACAACGCCCTCCCCTGTTCAGTTATAAAGCCCCGCCTACAATAGCATCGTTTGTCGTTCAGAACTATACATGTTCTAGAATAGCTATTTATAAATTTAACATTTTAGTAGTTCGCCCACCCGCGTAAGCAGGAATTCCCGGGTTCGATTCTCAGGAAGGGTACAATTTGTACTCGGTTTGGTTGGTGGTATGGCTTATTTCAAATCCGCCTGGCTAGCTACCACCAATCTTATCTAAGTCTGACGCCATAACAATTTAAAAAAATTGTGTCCCAGCAGTTAGAGGTATGATAGCACTGACCTCATATAAATAAATAGAGGTCAGTGTATGTAAGCCAGTTCCTCAGTGATGAGGATTCCGGGTGTAGTGCTCTTCCACCTTCGGCGTTATCGTCACTTAACGTCAGGTGAGGTGAAGGCCAAGCACCAAACCGCATTAAAAAAATCGTAAAGTAAGTACACTTTACCTCTTTTTGACCAGTAACGAATATAAGTATCCCTCCTTCTGGCAGCCTGGTGTGTATCTTGACAGCTTTCTTGTAAGACTCCTTTAGATAATCGCTGTAAGTGTGTTTATTGAAATGTATCGTCACTGGAAACTGCCTCGAGTCTATCTGTAATAATAAAAAGTACTTTACTAACGAACTTGACGTACTTACAATCCGATTAATTTGACAATGTACACACGACAGCACGTCAGGTTATACAGTTAAACTGCGAAAGCAGCTTTTATTACGTTGGGAATAAAGGCGGTGTCGAGGTCAACATCAATAGTGACTAACTTTAGAGCGCTTGCGGTACAAAACGACGTATTTTAATCTGTAAAATTTACTCTTAGGGGGCGTCCACAAATTACGTCAGATGTTTAAGGGAATTATCTAATCTTACGTTGGAGAGAGGGGGGTCTCGGCAAATATCACGCAATTTTTTTCTGATTGAAACAAAAAAAATATAGGTATAATATTTTGGTCCATTTAATCCAGATTGTACATGCTTAAGATTTAATCTTAAGCTAAAATTTTTATTACACTTATAACTCTCAGCAATATTGATTACTAGTCTTAACAGCTAGTCGTAAATAAAAGCACGAAACAATTTTTTTTTCTTTTTACAATAACAATCCAACGCGTTTACGTAAGAAACCCACATTTTGAAAAAATCTCACGTGAGATTAGGGGATGGGGGAGGGGGTTGAATACAATCTCACGACATCTCACCAGGGGGGAGGGAAGGGAGGAACAGAAAATTTAAAAAAAACACCTCACGTAATTTATGGACGCCCCCTTTGCACATTCTCGACTGAAGTTGCAGTGGATCACTGTTTATTGTCATTTTAATCGCATTATACTTTGCTGTAAGTGTGTTTATTGGTGGTAATGAGATAGATACGACATTTTAAACCTTGTTTCGACATCAGCTATTTTAATGTCCCCACTGCTGGGGCACAAGCCTACCTTAAAGATGGATAAGGAGGATGAGACATAACCCACCACGCGGGCCCAATGCGGATTGATGGGTGTTAACGACTGCAAATGCAGCCGGGACCAACGGTTTAACGTGCCTTCTGAAGCACGGAGGAGCTCGAGATAATAAATTTTTGGTCACCCATCCCTGACCGACCCTTACAAAAGTTGCTTAACCTCCGCAATCGCAGGTCAGGCGCTAAACCACTGCGCAAGATAATACATAATTTCGTCTTTATTTCAGCACTATAAATCTCGTTCCAAACTACGCGCTCTTAACATTTACATAAAAATGATAACACAAATTATATCATGTAAAAAGAAGTAGGTACTTAATAATAAAAGTAACAATTAGATTAAAATCATAATCCAACCTTTATCACTGGCGGTGGTTCCTTAAACAATCTAGTGTTTTCCGTAAAATCTTCAACTCTCAATGTAGCAGACATGATGATCAGCCTCAGCGGATTCCCTCGTTTTCTTCTAAGAGGCACTATTCTAGACAAAAGGCCGAGTAGGATGTCTGTATACACACTCCTTTCGTGGGCCTCGTCTATTATCACCACAGAGTATTTACTGAGGAGAAAGTCTGATTGAACCTCCTTCAAGAGTACACCTTGAAAAGAGAGAGACAAAAGCTTTATTGAAGATACTTTGAGGACTAGGATTTTTTTGTTTCATACCAGTAACTGGTAGTACCAATAATCTAAGATCTTAAATGGCGGGAAATAACAAATTGCTTAGTAGCTGATCTTATATTTCTTACTGAGAACTGAAGAGAGGAGGTGCTTTTTTTCCACGGATACTAAGCAACTTTTGCAAAAACTTTAAATAAAAGACACACATAATAGTATAGATAGACACACACATCATAATGCTTTTGTGACTCAAACTATGGTGTATAATACAAAAAAATCATTTAAGGCCTTAAGGTGGGTCAAATCCCAATATTCAATTCAAATTATTGAAAGATTATACGCGCGTGAAGCTATCATGAAAAAAAATATATAATGTACTTGAAATAATACACAATAGATTTAATTGAAAGCATTTATAAAAATGTTACCACCTTTGATGTAAAAAAATATTCCGTGGACCCTGTTTCTGGTTTTAATTGCAAAATTTCTCGGAAACAGAACATTCGTTTATGTTAAAACCAACCATAAAAATCGGCGATGTTAATACCTTCAATCTTAATTGAACAGAAAAGCGAAGAAAAGTATTAGAAACATGTAAAAATTGAGAATTCGGTTCAAGTTCTCAACGCAACCGCCGCGTTGGAACGCGCACTAATTTGAACCCAAAGTGAGTAGAGTTACGTTCGATTTCATTCCATCACGGAAAGACCCGCTCGGATTGACCCAACTTAAGGCCTTAACTATACTTTTACCAGTCACACGGTGGGACTTAGGGCTAATTGACCGAGCGAGCAAAGCGACTTCGTTTCAGCTTGGGCAAAAATACTTCCGAATGTCTGTCTGTTCTCCTTACAGGTCACATCTCGCAACCGATTATCGTGAAATTTTGTGAGCAGGTTCAAAATTATTGTCAACGTTTTTTTGTCAATTGAGTTAAGTATTCGAAATTAAAAAAAAAGTATATTTCAGCCATTTCGAAAAAAGCGACGTTTACAGCTCAAAAAGTCACTGGTGATAAAAATCATTAGGTAATAAATCAAAACATACCATCAGTCATGAACTTGATCCTCGTGTGTTTAGACGCGTTCCCTTCAAACCTCATCAGATAAGACACTTCCTTAGTACCCAAGCCCAACTCGTGGCCAACTCGCGCCGCCATCGCTACGGTAGCGACACGGCGAGGTTCCGTCACCGCGATCATTTTCTGCTCAGCGTATCCCGCTTCATATAAAAATTGGGGTATTTGTGTGGTTTTACCGCTACCTGAGAAGATGCAGTTTAGATTAATCATAATTGATACTGTCAATGTTTAAAAATAATATAATTTCCTCTACCTACTTTTCCAACACACATCTTTTGATTTAACATTTTCATCTCAAAAACCACAGATACAATTCACGCGGTGGATTGAGCTCTCGGCAAATGAAGAAGGGGTATGCGCAGAAGTAATTACTACCGCGCATGCCCCCCCCATACTGCCGAGAGCTCATAATCCACTACGCGAGGTATACTTAATGCATTGATACTTTAAACTTGTAATAAAAGTAAAATCACTAGCTTTGCCATTTTGATAATATCTCAAAATTCAGGAAAATGGATTTAAGTAATCGTATATTTGGATCAACGTGTAAAACGGTGAACTACCGTAATACCAAAAACTTTCCAATGGTTTACTCCATACATACATACATACACTCACGCCTGTTTCCCATAGGGGTAGGCAGAGAATATTACTAGATTATTACTCCATAGCCTTATCAAAAGAAGCATATTGCTATACAAGGTAGATTTTTGAGATGGTACATTAAGGGCAGACCTGCCCTTAAGGTACCAGTACCTTAGCCGTTATAGTTACAGGAAAACGTTTCTGAGATACCTTCTATAACTTTTTGAGATATTCTGAACTGCATTCACAGATTTTGGAAATTTTTTTTTGGTATTTTAGCATTTTTTTTGCTAACGGTAGCAAAAAAAATGCTAAAATACCAAAAAAAATATTTATGCCAATCACTCCTATTTCGTGAGGGGATCAAAAGACTCTATGGGACCATTTAAGGTACTAGAAACGACAGAAATCGCCCAAAACTTTTCCCATACATTTTGTACAGAAAAACGATAAATCAAGTCAAAATATTTTTTATTGCCCAACGATCTTCTTTCTTACTGTGATCAAAATACTCTTTAAGGCCAACTGAAATTTGAGTACAGAAACTACTTTTTAGGGTTCCGTAGCCAAAATGGCAAAAAACGGAACCCTTATAGATTATATTCACTTCTCAAGCTTACGCGCTCACTAGACATGAAATAAAACACTTTTAACGGATACTAGCGCGGTTTTATTGAAAGTACTTTGGTAATTAGTTGGTATTTGGTTTGATTTTTGATTTTCCCGACGTTTCGGCACCTTTGCAGCTGCCGTGGTCACGGACGTGACGTACGTGCCGTACCAACTAATTACCAAAGTACTTTCAATAAAACCGCGCTAGTATCCGTTAAAAGTGTTTTATTTCACCTTATAGATTAGTCATGTCTGTCTGTCTGTCCGTCCGTCCGTATGTCACAGCCATTTTATTCCTAAAGTATTAGGATTACACAGTTGAAACTTAGTAGGTAGTATTTTGTTAACCGCTTAACGATTTTAACACAAAAATATAAAAAAATAAATATTAAGATGGGGCTACCCATACATGGAACTGAAACTGAAAAAATATTGAGGTTCCTAAGGCATTTTTTTCTCAAAGTCAACCGTTTGAAAGATAAACACTGCCAAAGTGGTAAAATGTGTCCCCCCCCCCCCTCTAACTTTTGAAATAGGTGAGTGAAAAATCTAAAAAAAAATATGCTATAGATCTTAATAAAAACTTTCACTGAAAATTGGTTTGAACGAGATATAGTAATTAGTTTTCGAGATATATCATATTTTCCAAAACCGCAAATATAACTTTGTCATTCATACCAACACTGTGAAAAATAAAGTTATTTTTACAGACGAAAAATGATAGATGTATTAAATATGGTATGGTATATAAGGTAACTACGGAACCCTACGGCGCGTGGCCCGACACGCACTTGGCCGGTTTTTTTTAATCTAATGTTGTAAAAGACTGTGCCTGCGTGTGAAGCCGGTATTGTGACTTAGGTACTGTAGTTTCTGTACTCAAATTTCAGTTGCCCTTTAAGAGCATTTTGCGACCTGCCCTTAATGTACCGTCTCAAAAATCCATCCTGTATGTCAGCACTGGACTCGAAACTATAGGTCAAAAAGATGGCGCTGATTTAATCATAGCGTTGTTGGTTTTCCAGGATTTTAGCTCTTACACAATACTTTGCATGTCTGACAACTAACCCCAATTCTTCACTATGAACAATTTTATCAAAGTAAAATTATCTCATTAAATGCAATACGTTTGTAGTATTTGCCAATACAACTGATTGTCGGATAAGCGCCATCTATGCTGACAGCATTATAAAGCTGAGCTTTAAAGAGACCTCAATGCAAATGTTAAGATGATTGACCTTAAAGTTTGCATTGACAATTTTTTTGGTAATTTCTTGGAAAAGTTACCAACCTGTTTCACCAGCAACAATCAAAAATTCATGTTCATTCACCAACTCCATTATTCTCTGCTCTTCACCTAAAATTGGCAATTTCAACCTTGCTACTTGCACTTTAGGGTCTCTTTTAACTTCTACATGCTGTGTGGGATGATCTAACAGTGGTTTTTTTACTTCTTTAATTTCTTTTACAATTGTTTCATTACTTAATTTATCTTTCTTTGCTGTTATAGTTTCATTCTTATTTCTTACTTCTAAAGCTTTATCTCCTTGATTTAGATTAGGAGGAATAAGTGTTTCTTCTTTTTTATTATCACTAATGATTTCTGAATCTTTTTCTTTTACAATTTCACCCAAATTATTGGCATGTTCATTTCCATTTTCTACTATTTCTGGCTCATCATCATCGTCATCAGTTCCTGAACTAATTTCTTCATCAGAAGATTCCTCTAATCCCACAACATTAGGGTCATACTTGGCTTTTTTTATTTTACCTAATTTATCCTGCTTCAAGAGACGCAAACGTTTTTTAGCTCCTGTAAAAGTATATTAAAACACATGGTGTCAAAGTTTTAAAAACATAATAAAAATGCATTTCAAATCAGAATAGGGATGTTGACTAATGAATAAAATAACGAAATACTAATAAAAATCGTAAACATATTAAACTTTTAGAGTAGCTTGTATACCTCTTGTTTTCATATATTGCATATTATTTGTTTTATGACCCTTCAAAGTTGGGAGGACAAGTCCATTTAAAAAGTATAAAATTTATTAAAATAAATGATACCTTTAATTAGTCCGTAAAATGTATAGCTAATTTGTCGAAGAAACCATTTTGATAAACACAATATTTAATATAGCTGCTGAACAAATTTCATATGCGTTGCATACAAACTTGCAAGGCGTGACGTCATAACGTGGAAGCCATTAGTATGGAGCGTTTTTGATCGAGTCCATTTGTGTGCATTTCACACTGTGATATCTCGGGCAGTTTTCATGCTAGCGAATTAATTCTTTTACCAATGTTTCTTTTTTTGAGAGGTAATTTATGTAACATAAAATAAAAAAAATAGTCAACATCCCTATAGGCTAAATAAAAGTACTAGGGATTCTAATACCAGTATTTCGGTGTCGAGTAATACCGGTATCGAAATGTCAATACCGGTATTAGCTTATACCAGAATACTGGTATTGGAAGCCCTAAAAAGTACCCAGTTGTCAGGGAAAGTTAAATTAAGTATAGGTGTTGGCACAAATCGTGAGCGGTGAGAGAAATCAGGGGGATTACTGCGCATGTTTGCAGTCGCTCCGCACCACATTTCCCGCCAATAAGATCTAATAACTACTGCGCATTAAATGTGACTATTCAAGATCTGTGCCGACTGCCAACGTGTGTATGTCAAACAATTTTATAACAAATAAATAAATGTGTGACTAAAAATACTTATGTTTACCTGCTATACTGCTAAACTTTTTCTCTGTAGTCTCTTTGATGTCAGTTCTTATTTCAGAATTATACTCGTTGAGTCTTCGAAGTCCTATTGTCTGTACTGCAGAAATGGCCGTCAACTGGCTGACCTCATTTGGTGAAGCCCGGACTTCTGACAATGACTCCAACAAAGATGCTCTCTAAAAATATAGTTGCAAAAATATGTTCATTAATACTCTCACAATATGCCTCGTGGAGAAGCAGACTCTGTAGGAACAAATAACTGAGCAAACAACTGAATACTAATGAAATCCAAAAGGGAACCGCCAAAGCCATGAAGAAGAATGTTCAGAATCCTTTTAAAAATTAAGGGAACAATCTAAAATCTTTTTAAACATACTAGACTATAGGGTTCTTAAATATTCCACATAATAAAATAAACCACAATTACATTTTCTTTCTTCTTTTTCTTTTCAACAATTTTCTCTAACCTTTTTCTCTGCGCTTTGGAGAGAAACCGAGTCTTTTCTTTTTTCTCTGCAACAATCTTAGTGTGTCTTTTCTTAGATGGTAGTACCAATAGGTTGCTTTTGTCAGATGATCCATACTCATTACTTGAAAATTCTACTTTAATCTGCAAATATATGGGAGAATTAAGTGTCAAATGCTTATAAATTATATTTTATTTGGTAAAACTATAAAAATAAATATGTACAGTCCAATTCAAACTTTATGACTTCTGCGAACATTGTGTAAGGTGATGTGAAAAACACAAATTAGATGTCCGTGAGAGAGACATGTGGTGGGGCACGGCTATGCGCATAGAGGCTAACATTACAGATGTCATAAAGTTTGAATCGGGCTATTAAAGCAACACTTCCTTGTCAAAATACTATTTTTAACAAACTTCGGCTGCCTCATTCATATGGGCTTTGTTCCTGAGGCCCTAGTCTGAGCTCTTAGGGGCCATCCATAAATTACGTCACACGTTAAGGGGGTGGGAGGGGGTCGATGAAGTGTGACATTGTGTGACAAGGGGGTGGGAGGGGTCCTAAATTTCGTGACGTCACATTTAAAAATTATTAAAATTGAAATAAAACAAATTTCGGAACTGCTGTTTTAATTCAATAATTATTTCTAGATATAAAATTGTAAAATATGTGACGTCACACTAGAGAAGGGGGTTTCACAAATGTGACCAGCTGTGACAAGGAAGGGGGAGGGGGTAAAGAATCATAAAATTATTGTGACGTAATTTATGGATGGCCCCTTATAACAACATCAAAGTGATATTATTATATGTAGAGACACTGCTATACATTGCATATAGCGCCATCTCAATCACATAATTGCTTCAATATTACTTTTGACAGTCATTGTAGGGGGGCAGGTTCCATACAAACTTTCTACTACTTTTACAGCCTTTTTTATTTTCATTTTCGAGACAAAAGGTGGGCTATATCCTTGCCTGTAAACCAATCTACCTTAATACAATGAAAATTCTTTGGTCATGAAAAATTGGTCAAGCGGTTCAGGCGTGAAAAGGTAACAAGGACAGAGTTAGGTACTCTTAGATCGATAACATCTTCACCATCATAACGCAAATGTACATTACTGGTAGGTACATTAAAATACATTCCGAAGATATTTTTGTATAAGGAACTGGGCAGGCATTTGACCACCATCTTGCTTTAAAACAGGATATGGTGTAGCATGCTTGCCCATGCCCAGGAAATGCGTATTCACTCTTGTCTTTTAAGGAGACCAAAAGGTTGTAATTATCGGGGAACACATAAGCAGGCAGAGCATTCCATTCTTTAGCAGTTTGCATAAGAAATGTATTGGCAAAGCGCTCGGTATGTAACCTTGGAGTATTAACAATGTAAGGGTAATATGCTAACCTAATAAAACGTGGATAATTAAATAAAAATACCTCATTAGTCTCCGTGTTGTCAATATTTGTTTGAACCACCTGCCGCGCTTTGGCATTATGCCTGCTCTTACCCATTTTTAGTTTTATACTTTTCTACAAACCAAATGCCCGTATCATAAATTATGGAAGAAGGAAGGGATTTTTTTCATTCCAATAATCCAAATAGTATTTTTGTAATAAAAATTCTAAAACGTGCTCGAGACCTCGAGTTTTGTTGTGACGTTTCTGAAGTTTCGGAATTTTTTTTTTGTTAATTTTTTTTTTTTTTTGGTTAATTTTTTCCGCTTCGAGCAGAAAAGGCAAAGGCTCATTTGCGCTATACAGCCATGACTTCAGAGTTTATTTTAAAAATATTTGTCAGCTTAGGCGCGTTCCAAACCAACGCTCCGGGTGCAACTGGGGCCTTACTATGAGCTCTTATAGCAGGACTTATATTGAACGGCCTTACTTTTTCGTACCATGATCTCAACGGTTAGTATGAAAGCAGGGGCCTTACTATGAGCTCTTATAGCAGGACTTATATTGAACGGCGTTACTTTTTCGTACCATGATCTCAACGGTTAGTATGAAAGCAGGCCTTAAGCAGTCTTTTTTACGGCCTGCTTTTGAACTGAATGGTTTCTTATTTGCTGATGGTAAGCCCCCAGGCCTAAAGCAGTCTTTTTTACGGCCTGCTTTTGAACTGAATGGTTTCTTATTTGCTGATGGTAAGCCCCCTGAACGCTCTAACGCCGTTCCAAACGTCGGCTTACTATAAGCAAATAAGAAACCGTTCAGTTCAAAAGCAGGCCTTACTACTTTCATACTAACCGTTGAGGTCATAGTACAAAAAAGTAAGGCAGTTCAATGTAAGCCCTGCAATAGGAGCTCATAGTAAGGCCCCAGAGCGTTGCAACTTTTTAACCATCAAAATCGGTGGTTGATAAACGCTCTGACGTTTGTCTATAGAAAAAAATGTCAATGTCATTTGACATTATTTTATTTTGTGTCTAATTTTTAAAATGATAATCCTCAAAAAACAGATTTTTTTTTATATTAATCACTTACTTATAGGAAAGTTTAAATTATTCGTATTCCAAATGGAAAACGAAGACTTTGTACTATTAATGACATTTAAAGTTCTTGGTCGTTCCGAACGGGTTACCTCTATCTGGCAGAAACTTGATGCTACGAAATTTATTTGGCAGAACACACTTGGCAGAATCTTCTTTAAACGAATATTTTTAAGGCATAAAAATTGTTTAACATAATTATTGTTTGGCAGAATGTTTACATGCCCGAATTTACAATGGCATACTATTCAGATGGCAGAATTTCATTAGGCATAAATACCTTTAGCAAATTTTTTATTTCCAGAATTTCGTTTGGCATATAACGTTTATTTAGTCGAATTTTTTTTGGCATAATTTCACTTGGTATACTACGAATATGGCAGAATTTCATTTAGAATAATATCATTAGGCATATTGTAACTTCTAAAAAAATGCATTTTAACCTTAAATTTAATTAAATATTTGTCTTAAAAGGTCAATAATATGTTGTGCTAAAAGTCAACAACAGAAATTAATCACTGCAAAACCGACATGCATGCTGCTTGCTTGCATGCATGCATGCTTGCTTGCATGCTTGCTTGCATGCATGCTTGAATGCTTGCTTGCATGCATGCTGCTTGCATGCTTGCTGGGGGGTGCAGGTGGGCTGGCCCCCCTGCTCGGGGGGGTCGGGGGACTGAGGCCCCCCGCTATAAAGAAAAACTGTTAATGCACTAGGTTGGTTAGGTTAGGTTAGTGTTTTGAACACTTGCATGCTGCATTCTTGCTTGCATGCTGCATTCTTGCCTGCACTGCATGCATGCTGCCGTTGTGAAGAAAAAAAAACTAAGGCTAGGTAGGTTACGTTATGTTAGTGTTTTAACCGCTCGCAGCGGAGCGAGTGGATCTTTACAATGCTTGCATATGCATGTGTTAGAATATAGAATATATTCTCATTATTATAACAACTAAAAATTGGTATTTCTTGATTATTGTACACATTCCTCACTTTTTAAACAAATGTCTTGATGTTATTGTAACAAACTTAAAAAGAATACTTACTAGTTTATACAATTTATTTTTTATTTTATCCTTAGATTTTTTTATTTTACTTGCTCGCATGCGTGTTTGCTTGCATGTAAGGATGCATGCAGCATGAAACATGCATGTAAGAAACACAAAATTATTCTAAATATAAATTTTCTATGAAATGTATGCCAAAAGATGATTCTGACTATAAACTGTCTGCGGTATGATAGTTCTGCCTTTTAATGACTATAGATTATGAAATGAATGCCAAAATAATTTTAATTATTTTATAAAAATTTATATTTTATATTATTATGTTATAAAAATAACTTTTGTGGCGTTTTTACAATTGTATTACTGGATTCAGGCACTCGACACCAATGATATACATTATAAAACTGATAAAACTCAATATTTTCAAAACTCTTCTTTCGCATTCGTATTGTTTACTAACGGAGTGACGTCACAAGCCCAAATAAAATGGTGGCTAGTGTTTTTGCGCGATAATTCAAAATCAAAAGTTAAAATCGTGTTTTAGGGCATTTAATGGTTTTATAAAATTAAAATTAAAATTCAACTGGTTTTTTACGACCTCAGGGGGCTTACCATCAGCAAATAAGAAACCGTTCAGTTCAAAAGCAGGCTTTAAACAGGACTGCTTAAGGCCTGCTTTCTTACTAACCGTTGAGGTCATAGTACGAAAAAGTAAAGCAGTTCAATATAAGCCCTGCTATAAGAGCTCATAGTAAGGCCCCAGGATTATTTTAAAGCAGTTTTCAAAAAATGGTGTAATTCCCTATTACTATCTATTTGAATAGTAACATACGATTACGACGACTAAAAAGGAAGCACCGACATAAAGCCAATCCCTAGAGAAAGCGCTATTAGTATTATTTTTCTATTTAGCGGTGCGCACCGCTGCGCACCGCTAAATAGAAAAAAATACTATTCGTCGAGGTAGGCGCACCGATGAATAGACACTTCCTTGAGGTTATAGTACGAAAAAGTAAGGCAGTTCAATATAAGCCCTGCTATAAAAGCTCATAGTCAGGCCCCAGGCCTTAAACATGACTGCTTAAGGCCAGCTTTCATACTAACCATTGACCTCTATATTATAGAATAAAAAAAACAGGGGCCTTACTATGAGCTCTTATAGCAGGACTTATATTGAACGGCCTTACTTTTTCGTACCATGATCTCAACGGTTAGTATGAAAGCAGGCCTTAAGCAGTCTTTTTTACGGCCTGCTTTTGAACTGAATGGTTTCTTATTTGCTGATGGTAAGCCCCCAGGGGGCTTACTATCAGCAAATAAGAAAGTTCAAAAGCAGCTTATGCAAGACTGCTTAAGGCCTGCTTTCATACTAACCGTTGAGGTCATAGTACGAAAAAGAAAGGCAGTCCCTTTATGAGCTCAATTACTTCCATAAAGTTAATATACCTTCCGTTAGGTATATTAACTTTATGATTACTTCCATGGTTAAAATGTACTCTATGGCGATAGATAACTCAGCGATTTGTCTCATTTCATTTATGTCAAAAACACATGTCAAAAAATTGTCAAACAAACAAAGTGAAAGTGGTGAGGTGAAGTGTAAAAAATGATTTATTTGAAATATTTTGGAATGTGTTATATTGACAGTACCTAAGTAACGTAATAACTTTACAAATGGCTCATAATTATTCACTCCAAGAAGTATCGCGACGGTCTGTAAACCTCACTAAATATGAAGAAGTTTTTATGGTTTGGTGCAACAGTTATCTCACAATGTACGCCGATAGAACAATTCACATATTTGAGTTTTCCTATAACTTAAGGTGTATCGACAAGAACATTGATTGTTCGAAATGTTCAATCAGAGTTCCTGAAACAAGTCTCGCGACTGACTTGTTTAAACGGTTAGGTAATGGTGTCAAAGGAATAGATTTTGTACAAATGACCATGGACCCAGCGTTATGGCCGCACAGCAATTATCTTTTACATGAAATATGTGATGTTACCGCTTTAGAATGGTCTCCTGAACTGTTGTGGAATAATGATTATGTTTTAGCCGTCCTGACTAATGTTGGCCATATAGAATTTTATAGAAAGCAGAGAAAGTCATGGGGAGTTGCACTTAACCTATCTGCTGTTATTGCAGAGCATTTCAAAGAAGCTTTTGAAACACGTTCCAATAATATAGAAATAATTACAAAATGTGCATACACTCTACAGACATCTGCTATGTGTTGGGCACCTGTCACAAATGAAGATTACTCGGTTTACTTTGTGACAGCCCAGAAAAATGGTACAGTTGTATTCTGGTCAATAAAAGATACAGATGAAAATATCAAGGCAGAGTATGTTAGTCAAATAGAAACGGAATTTAGAGATATTATCAAGATTCTATGGATACCGAAAGGTTCAAAAGTGCTGATCCTGTGCTCAAATATATTAGGTCAAATATTTATATTAGAATTACATAAAAGTGATGATAAAAGATTGAAACTCCAAAATAGGCAAATGTTATGGAGTGATAAAGACAAAATGGTAATAAAACATTGTGGCTATGTTATGATGGAAGACAAGATAATATATATCTGCAATAAACATAGGCATTTGATAGTTCAATTGCTAAGCGAAGACTGCAAAGTTCTATCACAGACTATCAAAAATATTAATGATTACAAAATATCTGATATTAGTAAACATGGAAACACTTTTATTGCAACATTACTTAATGGTAGTATGTACCAAATTAAATGTAATATAAATAATGACACTTTAAATGTTGAATGTGATTTGATTAATATTAAAGACATAAATTCTACACATGAGTTACACAGCAGTAGCTTTAGTAGTAATGGCACTTTGATGGCTTTAGCAGTAGTTGACAGAAAAGTTTTGTATAGAAAAGAACAACTGAAAGTAGACATCATATACTACACAGTGTCCGATTCAGATTTTCCTGAATTTACATTACTGTTAAATAATCCATCAAAAAAACTTACCCATTATTGGGATTGTGTAGAAACTTTAAGATACAAAATTGTTAAATGGAAACGAATACCAGAATATGATTATAAGCAGTTGCTATTAGAAGAGGAATCAGACATCTACAAATTAAAAGTTTATTTAACTATACTGACAATTTGCAATGTATTAGAAGAAAACTTTAAGATTAACAGAAACACATTACCTGAAAGTTCAATAGAGTTAATAAAAGAGAAAATTGCTAAAGCACATGCAAAAACTATGGTGCAGAAACTATATGAAAAGTTTTTATCTAATAAAAAAACTTTTACAGAGTTTGAAGCAGAATGCTTTGCAGGAGGTATACAATATTTGAAAATTATGAATAAAAAGCATGAAACTTTACTTGATATACCAAGTAAAGTACTGAACTTATGTCCTAAGGATTTTAATTACGTATGCCAGAGCTGTGATAAAGCAATAACTGAATTTTCTTGCGAAGATGGCCATTTGAATGCTTATTGTTCTGTCACATTTACACCAATTGAAAATGATGATTACGTAATTTGTAGAGGTTGTGGAGCTATTGCCAGGTCTGAGCTGACCAAAGAAAAGCCTGTTTGTGTTTACTGTGATTTATATTTTGAACACACCTACCATACTTTTTAAATAAATAATTGCCTAATTAATTGATACTATTATTTATTACACTCCTATTCGTATCCCTAGGTCCTAGGTTGTAGATACTACACAAGAACTTTAAATTCATGAATTTAAAGTTCTTGGTATGTTCAGCAAAATGCAAATACTGCAACGCAAAAACAAAAATATGGGCCTAGCTCATAGATATAGTATATTATTATAGCCTAGCTAGCTTAAAGCACCATAAAGCCCGAGCCCGATGCTTAGCAAAGGTACCTATTGCTCATACAGCAGCCTCCTATCCCGAGTCTTCAGTTGTTGTCTGTCATACTTTGTATGTAGGTAGGTAGTGGACGTTAAAAAATAGTACTATTATAGATGTAGCAGTGGGTAAAAAGATCACTTTGCTCGGCTTGGTGCCAAATACTCCAAAATTCCAACAGTAAAATAAATAGAAAAATATAACAAATACCACAGTATTGAAGACAATAGGCTAGTTGACAAAATTTCAATAACTGCTTATTAGGCATTTTATCGAAAAAAAAGGTTTATTTATTTTTAATCGAGCGTTTACATTATAAATTTCGCGTTTTAAAAAACCAATTTTAATTTGGTTCCAAAACGCACAAGACTGTCATGGCGTCTTGAATGACGTCACGCCGTGCAAAACAAACAAGAGAGCGATCGTGTCTTCGTACGTTATAGCTAGTTTTTATCGTTTAAAAATGAATTTCTCATATTATAAGTACTGTATAGTGCCCCCGTGTGATAGCACGACTAAAAAACGCCAAACCAGTTATTTATATATGTTCCAAACAATGGAGAAATACGGTAAAAGTGGCTAAAACTTGCGTTCGGTTGTGATAAGGTTGCACTCGGAGTGTAGGTTTGGAACGCGCCTCCGGTAGTGATACTCGAAACGTCAAAGACAAGATTGGAGTTTCGCACGGCGTGACGTAACGCTTTCTGATTGGTGTTCACTGTCACGTGACTAAAGGTTTCATTTTACGAAATTTATTTTTTTTAAATATTATTAATCTTTAACGCTTTTAATAATTAAAATTGTTTGTTATTTTCTCCATAATATAATTAATCATTATAAACCCCTATCCATTATATTTATTCTTAATGGAAACAAGCCTATTCTGTATGACTTGATTTCTTTGGCCTTCCCGTATGGCATGCGTATGGCCGTATGGGAGACTTTAAAAAACCAACTGTCAAATCAATCTGATATGTCAGTAAGCGTTGCCAGATTGGTGTATTTTTTCGCCATTCTGGCGAAAAATTTTAGTCCAGGGGGCTTACTATCAGCAAATAAGAAACCATTCTTAAAGGTGCAAGGAGGCACGCGACACGAAGCCGCGACGTATCGCCGCCTCATGTTGGTTGACTACTGGGTTGCGTTCAGTGGCTCAGAGTGCGGTTGTTTGGTTGTTTTTTTAACTCACTTTAAGGTCCGGAACGACCAAGAACTTAAATGTCATTAATTTTACAAAGTCTTCATTTTTTTTTTCTTTATACTAGGTAAATAAAAAAAATCCGTTTTTTGAGGATCTACCATTATCATTTTAAGGGTCCTCCCAGACCTACCGGTTTCTTTTCTTTGCTTTGCTGTTCGGCAATGGACCGCCGGCGCCGGCCAAGAGGCTCATTTTCAATCTATCGCATATTTTCAATCTAAAGTGCATTTCACATATAATGTAATGTATGTTCTTGTGAGCTTTGTTCCTTAAACAATCGTTATGAAAACGAAAAAAAATTGTTCAGGTAGGTAATGATGCCACCCACGACCCTGTTCACAATTTATATAAATATGCGATCGATTTATTTTTAGCATTCGGAGACCATGTTCAGGGTGGCATATCTCCCATAAGCTTCCTACTTCGCAACCCAGACAGCTAATGGCTATCTTGTCAATTTTGTCTGGTCCCAATATGCGATAGATTGAAATGACTGGTTAGCCGGCCGGTCTAAACAGCAAAGTAGAACTGCAAAGCAAAGAAAAGAAACCGGTAGGTCTGGGGTCACCCTAAAAATTAGACACAAAAACATCATGACATTGGCATTTTTTCTATAGACCATTTTGATGGTTAAAAAGTTGAAAGGCTCTGACGTTTGGAAAGGGAAAGTTGTGTCAACCGAACGTCACGCTCTAATGTTTGGAACGCCGTTAGAGCGTTCGGTTGCACTCGGAGTGTAGGTTTGGAACGCGCCTCTGGTTATGTTTCTTTCTATGAAATACCTTCCGAAGCGCGCGACGTGAAGCTGCGACGGACGTGAGGTCGCGACGTGTCGCACAGCGGAAGACCAGCGCTGGTCGCAGACCAGCATTATGCTGAGTTGGGACCGTTTTGAGACAAATAGTGTTTAAGTTTTATTGTACTACTGTATTGTTTTATTGTGTGTCTCAAATAAACTATTTTTCTTTCTTTCTTTCTTTCACATCAGTTCAGTAGTGCTGCTGAAATTGCAGCTACAAAACGTTGAATTTATAAAAAACTGATTCTGAAGATAAACTGATCAATCTCATGGCCCAATATCCCGCACTGTACGATGCATCTCACAAAAACTTTAAGAACACTTATCCAAATATTTAAGACAATATTTGGAAAAAAATAGGACTGCTGCTGCGGTGTGCGGTCGGGTTCGAATTCACGACCGCATCGACATGAGGTGGCGACACGTCGCGTCGCGGCTTCATGCCGCGTGTCGCGTGCCTCCAACTTGCATCTTAGGCTCTCCGCTGTGTTAAGCGAGTTAAATGTCAACGATTCGTGCCTGACTCACTCTATTATTCATCATTCATTCATTAATTTATTCCTGCCTAGCTCACTTTGTAAACATTCAACAAACATTAATTACACACTTCGAGTTTCAAGTATTCAACTTTGTGTTGTGATTAAATTAGCTTGGACTTCGACGTCGATAACGTCGTCACGAAGTTCTAGACTTGTTTTGGAATTGTTTGGGGAAATATAGTACCTACCTATAAAAAAAACAACTTGGGGAACAGAAAAAATGACAAAAATACAATGTAAATATTCTTTATTGAAGAACTTTGTGACCAAGGGTAGAATATCTATCTATTTATTCGTTATTTCTGCTAAATCAAGATTGGGGTTTTTTTTTAATAATATCATTTTGGCGAAAAATAATGTTTAATCTGGCGAAAATTGGAAAATCACATCTGGCAGCCCGCAGCTGTCAGTCCTGTCAGCCTGTCTGTCATGTCACTGTCATCATTTCACTCGCTCGCCGTCGTCGCCGTGTTTTGTTTGTTGTACTTATTGACAGCGTCATTTTAAAAATGATAAGGATTTTAACGATATTTTTGTGAAATTAATGTATTTAGTCCGTTCACCATACAATGATTTCTAATGCCGCAAATTTGAATCATGGATTGTAATGATCCTGGCGATCCAAGTGCAAAAATTGTTGATGAGGCGTCTGCCGCTGTGAATCCGTTGATTCTTGATTATTATAAGAAATTTGGACGTAAAAGGGACTTGGAACAGTATTTTTCTTTATCGACTGCAGAAAGTGAGGTAAGGGACGTGTCCAGCGCCTTTTGGAGGAAAATGAAATCACAAGACTCGTCTGATTCTGGCAGTGGAAGGAAAAGCGAATCTTCTACAGAACTTTGTAGAATATCAATAAAATGCAGTATACCAGACCCCTCTAGTTCGCAGGTAATAGTATAAAAGTTTGATTCGAATTAATTTCTGTTATTTATTTTCCTACTTGAAATTCTGACCAAAACTTGACCAAGCAGCCTATCCAGGGGCCGTGGTCACGGAATGACTAAAGCCGCGATTACATATTCCAGTCTAGCATACCAATTTAGAGTTGCCACCTGTATAATAAGTTAAATTTTAACAATTAATTTAAACAAATAAGGCAAAGGTCAACATTGTTTATGTTTTTTTATTTTCAATTCTCATCTCCAATCTTATACAATGTTTATCTTTCCGTTATAGGGTAAATTCACTTTTAAAATTGAACTTATTATACAATATTTTATTGTCGTATGTAATCGCGGCTTAAGGCGATGCCAGTTCACGATCTGATGAAAAGTCTGATTTTTGAACATCCAATGTTAAGAACTGATGTAAAATTCTACTTCACAAAAATTACTGTAGACTGAAAAAGAAACAAAGAAGCAAATTAACCGAACAGAATATTGAAAAATGGCATGGTAACTCTGTAAAAAAATCCTGAATAACACCATAAAAACTTATAAAAATAAATTTCAAATCATTTTCAAAATCAGATTTCGTAATTTTCAACGACAGTGATATGATTTTTTATGCAAAAAGGATAGCTTTTTTATCGATCTAACACAATAACCGAGTACATTTTTAATAAATGATCCAGTATTTCAGAAATCAATAAAAATGTACTAAAATTCCTCAAATTTCTGGCGAAGCGTTAATTAAAGTTATGCAATATTCAACCTTATTCTAAAGACATAGTGAAAGAGTAAATTTCGTGAACTGGCCTTGCCTTAACCATTATGCCTATAATCATCACTATTAAATTGACCCTTATTTCAGGATGAAAATACAAAAACAAAGAGTGATACCGATTCTCCACCGATAATTACAGAAGATGTAGAATCTAGACATACTGATGATGAGTTCGCAAATGAAGATAATCAATCACAGAAATGTAAGTTTGAAATAATATGTATTTTTAAGTAAAGTTAATCACTTGAGTGTTAAGGTGACTTTATACAAATGCAACACTTAACGCCACTCCTGCAAAAAAATAATCACTTTGTAAAAAAAGTGTAAAAACACGATTTATTAAAATCCACCCTTTTGGTTCACTTGCAAAATGTCAATAGTTATTTATAAACGTACAAACTCATTGACAGATACGTAATTTAATGTGGTTTTTCTAAACAAAAAACATGACCGCAGATGTTTTTAGCTTTTTCATCACCAAAACTGTAAACAATTATTTGTCATATAACAATAAGATATTTGCCGAGGGGATAAGCTTGGTTTTTTTTATAAATTGTGTTTTTACACAGTAATTATTTTTTTGCGGGCACTCCCGCTGCACTAGTGTTGCGTATAATTTTTTGTTGCGGGAGTAGCGCTAGTGTTGCGTATAAAGTCGCCTTAATAACTGACAAGGATGTAAAAATCATGCAAATTAAACTAGAGAATATTTACTTTATTAATGTAATAACTAACTTCCGCCCGCTACTTGGTCTGCTCTGCATGGACATGTTATAAAAAGTATCCAGTATAAAGTATTCCAGGTTATACACTACCTGTGTGCCAAATTTCATCCAAATCTGTTCAGTCGTTTTAGCGTAATTGAGTAACAAACATCCAAACATAAAAACTTTCACATTAAAATTCTATTTTGATGATAACATAACGATGTCTGTTACTTATTTATGCAAAAGCAACTTAATGAATTTGGATGAAATTTTGCACACAGATAGTTTATAGCCTGGATTAAAACAAAATACTTTTTATCCCAGTTAAAGGTTCCCTAAGGATTTTTCCGAGTGTCCACGTGGACGAAGTCGCGGGCGGAAGCTAGTTTTATAATATTAATTAAGTAGTAGGTAGTATAATAGTTACTACTGTTACTAGTGTAGCCTGGTATGGTATTATAGTATACCTATTTGCACTCTCCGTTCTTTTGATCATTTATATTTTACCTTGTTTTAGCCATGGATGCACTTTTAGACACATCAATGAACAAACCACTGTCACCAACAAGCAGTATCACATCACAACGTAAATTAGAATGGGATTCCTTAGCAGACGTTGGTTATGCTAACGAAAGTGACAGGAAGGGCTCTGCATCTAGCTTGAGTACATTAGAAAGACTCGCTCTAAAACAACAATACTCAAACAATGATACCAAGCATGACACAGAGTTGGGTCTTCCAACTGCTCATTCAACGCCAGTAGACATTGACATTAAGTCTAAAAATAAAAAAGGAGCAATCAGAAAAACTACAAAAATTTATCAAAAAGATATTGATATTGTTGAAGTTAATATGCCTCAAGGTGCAGAAGCAAAATCTGCTCAGTCTATCAATGTTAATTTGACCAAACATATATCTTTTAATATGGACAAGGATGGAAGTGTTTCTGTTGAAAATGTCACCAATGATGTCAATGTTACACCTAATGAAGATGCCTTGGTAAAAGAAGCAGTTCCAAACATGAAAACTGATAAAGAAATACAAACTTCTTTGACAAAATCTAGAGAAAAATCTGCTAGTTCTGAATTATCTAAATCAGAACAGACTGAAAGCCATAAAAATCCTGTGCTTATAAGTTTGAATACATTGAAAAAACGATATAAAAGAAGGAAAGGCAAAGCACCAAGAAGAAAATTAAAGAGTAAACTTAAATTAGATGTTAATAAAGAAAATGTTCCAATCCAAGAAAAAAGTACTGAACAAGTATCTGCTGCTGAAAGTTTCGAGTATATGCCTGGTCATGTTTATAATCAAAACCAAATGAATTTCGATCCACCAGTTTCAAATAACATTGACAATAAATCAAGCTTAGAGTCGAGTGGAGCTCTTACTACAGATTCAAGCAAAAGCTCCAAGCACTCTTTTACAAAAGATTTAGAGAGAAGTATTGAAATTCTTAAGATGGCCTTGCAAAAACACCACAATGATTCTGAACTGAAAAATAAACTTGTTAAAGAAGTAGTACAAAGACTACTCAAGTCAAGATATCGCGACGATGAAAGCACAACAGATTTTCTTTCTGGTCTAAGCTTTAGTAGTAAAAAACTTGGTTTGGGTGAAAATCGTATGACAACTAGTACATCAGATAGCAACAATACTGAATCAAAACCTAAAGCTCCTAGACCTAAAAAGTCCATACTAAGACTAGATAAATTCAATTCCAATGTCTTAGCATCTACATCACAGAGTGCTCCAAATTTACCTGCAGTCTCTAGCAGTGAAATTCCAGTTATTCCAAACCCCCTTAAACAAATGACATCAAATACTGAGTCAGATATTTCCAGTGGAGGTAAAAACTCATCTGACACAGCATTTGCGAAAACCTCTTCCGAGGAGTTATATCAGAAATATCTAGAAGCACTGAGAAGAGAGGAGGCATACAAAAAACATTTAAAGGATAAAGAAATATTTTTAAAACAAAAGCTTGTTAGCTCTGATACAGCATTTAAAACCTCGCACTCAGAAGTAAAAGTTAACAACAGACTCAAAGATCTTATAAATGACTTAACTAGGAATAACTATGACGACGGTTCTGGCGATGCTAGTAAACTGGAAGGAGGATCTAATACAAATTTAGATCTCCAAAGACCTGATAGTTTTCGTAAACAAAGGAGTCACTCTGTTTTCACTCTTTCTTCAGGGAATTCTGATGATAACAGAAAACCTAATCTGAAGAAGAGATTGCAGAATGAAATTAATCAGACAAGAGCCACTGCTACAGCAGATAAACATTGTTGTTGTCCCCATCATTTCATTGCATCTAAAGTTGGTGTTGTTGATAGTTCAGTTCAAGTCAACATCTGTGAAGCACATTCTGTTGATACAGAAAAGCGTCAAGGACATATTGTATTACCTTGTAACATTCACCAACATAGTCAGGAACAATTACAAAATGTAGCTCATGTAGTCCCAGATGATTTGACAGGAGATATAAAATATGTTTGTCTATGCAACAAAAAATCTTCAATTAATCCGGAAGCTCCAGAAAATATGCTTATTTACAAATGCTCACGTTTGACGCACACGGACAGTGCAGTTCAACCAGAAAATTCTGTGTCAAAAATATCAAATACTATTGGTGTTCAATGTATGGGTAATTGTCAATCTTCTTCTAGGCAAGACGTCAAATGTCAACCATCTACATCCAAAAAACCAGATAATAAAATAATTTCTAACACTTTTCAAAGCAATAGATCATATAATAAAGGCGATATAGAGAAAATTTCGACGTCATCTCAAACTAACATTGCATTAAAAATATTAGAAAGAAGATCTCATGGTAGTAGTCCATTACCTTCATCTGAAAAAGAAGTACAGGGTTCCCCACTGAGTACTAAACATAATAAACATCAACACAGAAACATTGAAGTATCTCGATATGTTCAGACTGAAATAAGTATCAATCCAAGAATCTCTGATCCATCACTTACTGACATTAAAATACTGAATGATGGAGAAAGCGTGAGAGTAGTTTCTGAACATTCTAAACAAGTCGTCAATTTTACTTCTGATGATTTTATTAAGAACAGCAATTCAAATGACATTCAGCATGAAGACGCACACATTTTCGAATTACCTGAAAAAAATACTGAAATGTTATGTAACAGAAATACTACCAATATGAATACAGAAAGTAAAATGAATAATGAAATCCAATCCTGCCTAGAACTAAATAATAATGAAATACCAACGTCTATGCCAGCAAATGATTTTTCTACTGATAATTTCAAAATACCTATTCAAGGTACCAATATGACTTTAATGGTGAGAATTGGTTCAAAACCTGAGGATAAGAAAACTTATGGTGTTTGTACTGATAAAACCAAGGCAACTGAAAAAGCAACATGTTTGCCAGAAGAATGTTCTAAAGGTATTCAGTCAAATGATATAGATATTTTCGCAACTATTGACAAAAAAACAATGTTTCCTATTGGCCAATCTCCTCGAGAAAGTCCAAGGAAAGAAGAGGGTGGACAAGCATTTTATCAGCAATGCACTGTTAAGGCTTGTACAACAGGTGACGTGAATAGGCATACCTATCCAAGAAATATTCAAATGAGTCCAAAGCCCCTTCTTCGATCTAATACAGACTCTGGAAAATTTGTATCTATGTGTGGTGCCCAAACTGACAGTATTAAGAAAAGAGATTGCATTACACAAGAATGTATCAGTAAACAGTCTCTACCAACAAGAGATACTGATTCAGAAACCTTCGAAAAAACTAAAGCAAACTCTGACAAATCTAGTTCTCACAAGTCTAGTTCGTCAGAGGCAAGTAGGAAATCTAGCGGTGATGATCCAATAATGGACTTGATAAAAGATATAACGAGACGTTATACAAAAAAAGATGCTGACAAAACTAAAAGGAAAAAGTGTTACAAAGAAATAATGAATGTTTTGAGTTATCTTTTAAACACTGAAGATGGAGCAGAGCCTGAACAGATTAAATTAACAGATAGTTCCAGCGCACGAGATACTGATTGCGATTGTAGCAAGAACGTTAAAGAGAGAGACAAAATATCACTTAGATCAAGGAGAGAAAAATCTGATTCTGGTGAACAATTGAAATCTGGGGGCAATCACTCTACAGACCCTAAAAAAGGAAAATCAGTATGTGATTGTCATAAGAAACTTTTAAAGAATGTAGTTTGCAGTTCCCCTGAAAAACAAAAGATTGAAATTGAACAACCCTGCAAAGAAGACAAGGCTGTGCAGTCCTCTCTCAGAAGTTCCAGCCGTCGTAACTATACTGAATCCTCTGAAATTCAGGCAACCACAGAGATTCCTAGTACATCATCTGAGTCTGCTACTTGTAAAGTTTTGAGCAAAATCAAGAGGGAATGTGAAAAATACCACCAAAGACGTTGCAAATGTCACGAGTCAAGAAAATGCGAAGTTTCTAGCAGCACCTCTGCTACATGCGAGCAGTGTAAAAAAATTCATCATTGCTCATGTAGGGGGCATAGATGCCATCGGACGAAATCTTCAGCCGACAAATTGAAAAAGAAATGCGTGGCATACAACCTTATTATCCAGACTTCTGACAGCATGGTTAGTGAAGAGACTATGATAAATAAAGAATCCAAAACGCTGAAGAATATTGTAGTAAAAGTGCCACATAGACGTAAACATATGGAGAACGCACCATTCAAAGAAGTTTATACTAAAATTGAGAAAACATTGCCTCCTTCCAGTCCAATAAGTGGTCCTAAAATTTTGAGATCAAATAGCTTGCCTAACGAAAGTGAAATGTCAAGTGTAGATGATTACAAAAGGAGAGATAAGGTGTACTCCGTTAAAGAGTATTTGGAAATAAACCGCCCCGATTTTGTGGAGAAAAGTTCCAACCGCCAGGAATCTCTGAAGCGTATAAGCGAAACGAGGTAAGAAATAATATTATGTAGTCTAGCATAAAGTACAATTCATAGAATAAGAATGAAAATATAATCAGTTTGTGGATAGTTTTGTTGAACAATTACTAATGTTAAAATTCCGAAGGTTGGTAGCGGTCCGTTTTATCGCATACTTTTTTATTTGGCGATGGCGTATGTAGTTTATTAGCGTGTTCACACACCACACGGTATATCGGATTTAGTAAACACACAATTAGTTGCGATTTTGTAACTGTATCCCCCGAGACCCGCATTCACAAGACTGTTTTAGCGACGGATCCGCTAAAACGGATGTGTGAATGCGGTGTGAACATTACGTCCAGTCATTGGCGTAGCGAGGGGGGGTTTTGGGGTTCAAACCCCCCCCGAAATAAAGACATACTTAGTAAAATCCTTTTTTGTCAAGCGTTTTTTTGACATACCGACCGACCCCTCCAAAAAACTGGCCTCGATCATAGTAGAAGTCAAATAAGTAGGCCAACTCTCGAGCTAGAGTTATTATATTAAACACGTAGGGGACTGCCCTAGCTAGTTTATTCAATCGTCAAAAATGCATAATCAATCTCGATACAAAACAATTTTTTCCTTGTAGGGTAATCAGGGGGCTGATTATGTAATTTTGTTGCAATCAACTCTGACAGAAATGGCAGTTACATTGCTGCTTTATTAAGAACCAATATTAGAACTATCTTACTTAAAGCAGCAATGTAACTGCGCTTTCAATCGAGAATGGGGTTGGTAAACTTTTCCAAAACTGTTGTGAATTATATATTTTCTGGTAGTGGTAGTGAATTATATATCTTTTGGCTTTGGAGTCAGGAATAACAAATTGCGGAATTATATAATGCTTAATTTTAATTTAAATGAAAATTTAAATTTTTCATTTAGAGCATAGTACAATAAATCACTATTACGGCTGTATGCGTAGGTTATGCCTTTGCTCCAAAGACTTTCTATGTTGTTGCTCAAAACAAAAAAAACAAAGGTATGATTACTCTTTGTCAGATTTTTAAATCAGTAAATGCAAAGGAACTTCGTGTTCAGCCGTATGTTTGATATTTTATCGCGATAATAATATAAAAAAAAATATTTAGTTAACAAGGTAAAATAAAAAAATCATAATATTATTTTCTTTATTCTTCAAACTTGTGCTATCAAAAAAATATATAAAACAATTCTTTTCGAAAAAGTTTACCAACCCCATTGTTAGCAGGAGTTGCGTAATTCACGTACAGGTATCTATGATACAAAGATCCGTTAAAAACGGTCCTGTAAAATGGATCGTTGTGTGAAGGCAGGGCTATTTAATTGGAGTGTCAGTCATTGTAGTTAGCTCAGATTCACCAATTTTTCTTACTTCAGAGACGACGTACCTCGCGGCCCATGCGCTCCTTCTAATCTCAAAATGGTGGTCGTGCACACACCAAACTGTAGGCGACCTATGGATCCTTGCAATATCTATTACGGAGGTAGATTTTTACTTGTTATTGTAGTTTGACCCGTATCACCACGCAATAAAATACAAGCTCACGTTGTTATAGGTGTCCCAATGACTTGTTGTAATTGCAACCAATATAACCCTTACTCGCAGTGTATGCCAAGTGAAGTAACAAGAATTGGTGAGTTTCACACATCTAGATATCCGATCTCGCTGCACCTTTTTAGCTATTTAATCCTTGTAGTAAATTATAGTCGATGTCGTCGGTATAGTCTATGAAAATTCATTGAGATTATTAGAACACATTATTCTTGATATAAATTTTTGTGCATTAGCTTTTATAACAAGTGTTATTGTATGTATATGTCATCTACTAATAAAGTTATAGGTTGTCGTCACTTTTTAGCATTATATATTTTCATCTATATACTCTTCATAGAAATAGCACAATAAGTCAAAAGTTTTAGTCACTTAAGGTAGTTCTTTCACGCTTGACGTACTGTCACGTCTATATAAATATGTTAAGAACTGTGTCACTCTGCAGCTATTACTATTTTTAAGAGAAATCAATGACAACTACAACAAAGTGACAAAGTTCTGAACTGATGCGTACGTCGAACGCAACGTGTAAATGATGCGCAGAGCGTTTGTGCGCAACTAACAACCCAGCATGCTATATACGCGCCAGCGTTTATACGCCTCAAAGCCTTCCTGATCACGCTGCCTAAAAAGCAAAAAGACTATGAGGGCAAAATGACTAAAACGCAGAATGACTAAACCGTAAAATTATAAAAATGCAGAATGATTAGAGTGCAAAATGACTAAAATGCAGAATGACTAGAATGCAAAATGACTAAAATGGAGAAGAACTAAATAACTTCTTTTCAGAATGCCGTAAACAATTAGTTCAAATGCAAAGTAATTGTTTGATTAAAAATCCATGAACATATGTATGTATTTCAAACAGACAAAGAAGTTTATACCAGGATAATTTGGGATTTAGACGTTTTGAAATTTAGACCTTTTTAATCATTAGGCAAACTACTGTTTAGTCATTCTGCGTCTTAGACAATTTACTTAGTAGACATTTTGCTCTTTATACATGAATTTTTGGCATTTTGCTTCGTAGACTTTGCTTTGATTTTTAGGCAGCGTAATCAGGAAGGCCTCAAAGAACCCCTATCTTTAAACACAATAGGTACATGAGTGTTCAATTATTGGGTACAATTACAATTATGACCAAATGGGTAAAAAATGTTTAGGACTCGTCATACTACACCAGCGTAAGTTATTTGAAGATATTGAAAATTTTTTTGCTTTCCAGATCAAACCAGCGTGCCGCCAAACGACAACTGCTGTCAGTACAACTGGACAGGCGGCCATCTTTGACGTCCCTCAGCGAGTCCGACCTGCGCCAACTGGCTGAGAGTCTTGGCATGGAACTAAGAAGGAAGAAAGGTACGCCTCAGTATGCGTTTTTTTCGTTCTTTCTTTCATTGTAAAAAATGTGTAGGCTGATCAGTGCCCGAAGTACGAGTATAGTGGAACTGTTCCGAATCTGTTCATGTCATAGACAATTTATATTTGTTTTTTGTACAAATAAGAGCTATAACGATGTGCATCCGATCCGACTCCGCTCGGACGCCTAGACGCACTGGCGTTCGGGAAAAGGGGGGGGGATTAGTCTCTACCCACGCTACACCACCCACCTCCGGTAACATAAAGACTTAGACTAGACTAGTCGGAATTCCAAATGGAATTTCGATAATGTATGAAAATTCCGTACGGAAAAATCCCGCATGTGTGTGGTAGGTCCGTAGATTTGTATGAATTAGCTGCGTTCGAGATTATGTACAGCACTGACCTGATTTTTTTTTTCTATTTAACTGGACTGGCTGTCTGTATGGTTTGACAGCAAAGTTTTTGTGTGCCTATTTGAAACGCCACTAGCGTGCGTCTAAAGAACTAATTTTGTCATTTTTGACAAGTTTGAATGGAAGTTTTAAGTTGTTTATAGAGCTATCGGCATTTGCGTCGACATAAGCACATCATTAGATTTAGTACCCTGTACGCACACTACGCTACACTACGTCCTACAGCGCCAAAATGGTGGAAATCAAGTAGGCACAAGAACAGTTTGACAGCAGCCAGTCCAGTGTAATAATACAGAGGTCAATGATGTACAGTCAGCAAAGTTATGACCTTAACAGTTTGAAAATAAATCGCTTAAATGGATCGAACTAAAAGTTCGTCTTTACCTGCCTTCATTGTTTTTATACAAAAGATAATTTTGTAACTTTTGAGTAAATGCAAGACAATACAGACTACTCAATCTAGAAATGAACCTTAAGGTGTACAGCTCATAGCTTTGCTGACAGTACGTATGTACAGTCCGCGGAATACGGAATTCCGTACATACGTAATACGATATTCCGTTCGGGATTCCGTCTCTATGTGACCGGGCTAAATGTCTGTCGCCCCGCTGGAGGGTCGCGCACGAACTTATCTGACTATACTATAGTCGTAGAATTTGTATCATTATTTATTAAATAACATGTTTGTATGTCTATGAACGGATTCTGATCGGACGCAGTGCGAAACCGCTTTGACACCTTTTGTCCATCGTCGTCGGTTCCGTGCCGTCACGAGAACGAGATGACGGCGCCGAAACTTTCCGCCGCCGTTTGTCCGCCGCCGCCGATTCCGAGCCGTCACGAGACCCGAGGCCGCCTGTCCACTGCAAACCCTCGATCTCATAATAAATAAAACTTTGGCGTCTTGTAATCGGTGGGCGGCGCGGCGATGGACAAACGGCGTCATTATATAATATGAGATAAAGATGTCGTGGCGGAAAAATGAACACACAATATTTTATAACTCGATTATCTGAAATAGAATAGTAAGACAAGATTAGTGTTTTAATTGCGTGTTTTTTTACAGTTGCCCCTAAATTTATAAGTGAACGCGAAATGAAAAAGCATTCCGAGAAAATATACAAGTCGTTACCTGAAGTCGTTCAGAAGAAGGAGGATGCGAAAAAGGAGAATATCAAGAAAACTAATCTGCTGATGGCGAATATATTTAAAAAGGTATTATTTTTATGCACAACGGGATAGTGCTTGGCCTTCACCTCAGCTGATGTTAACTGACGATAAGGCCAAACAAAGGTGGAAGCGCACTACACCCGGAATCCTCATCAGTGAGAAACTGGCTATCTAACTCAACAATTTTTAAATTGTTGTTATGGCGTCAGACTTAGGTAAGATGGTGGTAGCTAGCCAGGCGGACTTGAAATAAGTCCTACCACCAACCAAACCGAGTACAATTGTACCCTCCCTGGGAATCGAACCCGGGACCACTGCGACTTACACGGGCGGGCGAACCACTTGACCACAGAGGCGGTTGTATTATAAGAATAATTATAATTTTAAAATTGTTGTTTGTTATGGGCGTTAGACTAAGTTGTTAAGATGGTGGTAGCTAGGCGGGCTTAGTAGCCTAACAAGCAACAAGCCCCAGCACCAACAAACCGAGTACAAATGTACCACTCGCCTGGGAATCGAACCCTGGATACTGCGTCTTAAACGAGTAGACAAATGAACTATAAACAGATAGATAAATATTATTCACCACAAAATTGATTTAATAGATTTTGAACTTTCCTCTCAACAAGCTGAGGTTTATAAATGGATGATTGAATAAAATGAAAATGAATGGAATAAATAAAACGATACAATCAATTAGGGTTTTTCGAAATGACAAAAAACTGTAGGCTCGATAGATGGCGTTGATAAACAGACCTCCCACCTGTGCGTCTGGAGACGCACGAGAGCGCACCAGACAAGACGACACACCGTGGGAAACGACGCGTTCGCCGCGGTGCGTTCGTAGTTTGTTCCTGTGCGCCCGTGTTCGTCCTCGCGCGGTTCGTTGCTGTGCGTGGTAGCGCGCACAGGTGGGAACGCACCTTAAAGGTGCAAGTTGGGGGCACGTGACACGCGACATGAAGCCGCGACGTGTCGCCGCCTCATGTCGCTGCGGTCGTAAATTCGAACCCGATCGCACACCGCAGCAGCAGTCCTATTTTTTCCAAATATTATCTTTTATGTAACACCTTTTTTTTCGCAAATTCGGCGGCGACGTGTCGCCGCGACTTGAGGCGGCGACATGTCTGTTGAAAACTTTGGAAAAAGAAAACAAAATTCACATGAAAACACCGAAAACAACCAACGTACGCCAATAAATGAAAATTACTTTTTTATACAGGCCGTTTATTTTTCAAAGCCAATTTTGACACTTCACTTGTCCATCAACGCCATCTAGTGAGGCAAATAGTTAAGTATTTTTTTTTTAAATGTCACTTTGAAATGCCTTCATTGAAAAAAATATGTATTTTATTTAGAATTTAACACGAAACTGTCTCTTTTCCAGAATCTCCAAAAGAAAACCCTTCGCGGTTCCGTGAATTTGTCTAACTACAGTACGGTAATAAAAATTTGACAGGAGTCTAAAATTATAATGAATGTTAAACAAAATGTATGAAATACCGATGTGTTCAAAACGTATTCTAAATTGTTATAGATAAGAGTTTTACAACGATTGTTGATTTTGTTCTATTGACTTTTGAGACTGAAATAAAATATGATTTATTGTTGTATTCGAATTTCTTGTCTTGCATTAAGTTCCTTATACAGCAGCACTCGGCTCGGCGACGTCAATTAAGTAATTTTAATTTTTAACCGACTTCATCAAAAGGAGGAGGTTCTCAATTCGATTGTATGTTTTTTTTTTTTTTTTTTTTTTTATCGTTGTTCGCGCGTATCTTCGACATTTATGGACCGATTTCGATAATTTTTTTTTTGTTCGATTGAGTTTTCTTGCGAGATGGTCCCATTTAATTTTTTTTCAAATCGGTTCAGTAGTTTACAAGTAATCCTGAAAATACTATGATATTAAATCAACTAACTTGACAACTTTGTTATTTATGAACCGAATTAGATGTTTTTTTTTGTTGGGGAAGGGATACCGTTGTGTAGTCTTTTTAACCGACTTCAAAAAAAGGAGGTAAGTTTCAGTTTGTATGTATGTATGTTTCTCCGCGATTATCTCACGTTTGGCTGAGCCGATTTTTCTACCTAAATAATATACCTACACTACCTAATGCAGAAGGTACTTACACTAAAAATAAAAAAATTGTTTAAAAAACAAAAAACCGACTTCAAAAAACCTGCCTCTAAAAAAAGGAAGAAATAATATACAAATCATTAGATACGCATTATCATTGTTATAATAAAACACGTCAATTGAAGTCGGGTGGAGCTTTTAGAATAAAAAAGGAAGATGTTCTCCAGCCCCACCCGACTTCAATAGACGTGTTTTATTATAACAATGATAATGCGTATCTAATGATTTGTATATTATTTCTTCCTTTTTTTAGAGGCAGGTTTTTTGAAGTCGGTTTTTTGTTTTTTTGTATTAAAGATGTCTCTTTCTTTCCCATAATAATAGACAGTTGACGACATGAATGAAACTAAGCATAATAGGTAATAGGTAATGCCTCTTGAGTGTTAGACTAGACCGGGCCGTGCCGTGTCCGGGGCCCAAGTTACGCTGGTCGTGCTAATATTATTTATAAAGACCAATGCATTTTGAGCCCTGTGGCTTCGGAAGCTGAGCATCCGGACCTCAACGAACACTGGTGTCTCATACAGAACGTTGACGTGACCAACGTAGCTTGGGCCCCGGATACGGCACGGCCCTGCCTGTCTAGCATAAATCCGGCTCAAAAGTTCTCTATTTTATTTATTAACCGACTTCAGCAAAAGGAGGAGGTTCTCAATTCGATTGTATGTTTTTTTTTTTTATCGTTGTTCGCGCGTATCTCCGACATTTATGGACCGATTTAGATGATTCTTTTTTTGTTCGATTGAGTTTTCTTGCGAGATGGTCCCATTTAATTTTTTTTCAAATCGGTTCAGTAGTTTAAAAGTAATCCTGAAAATACTATGATATTAAATCAACTAACTTGACAATTTTGTTATTTATGAACCGAATTAAATGATTTTTTTGTTGGGGAAGGGATACCTTTGTGTAGTCTTTTTAACCGACTTCAAAAAAAGGAGGTATTCAGTTTGTATGTATGTATGTTTCTCCGCGATTATCTCACGTTTGGCTGAGCCGATTTTTCTACCTAAATAATATACCTACACTACCTAATACACAAGGTACTTACACTAAAAATAAAAAAATTGTTTAAAAAACAAAAAAACCGACTTCTAAAAACCTGCCTCTAAAAAGTCGGGTGGGGCTGGAGTACATCTTCCTTTTTTTTATTCTAAAAGCCCCACCCGACTTCAATTGACGTGTTTTATTATAACAATGATAATGCGTATCTAATGATTTGTATATTATTTCTTGCTTTTTAGAGGCAGGTTTTTTGAAGTCGGTTTTTTTGTTTTTTAAACAATTTTTTATAATAAAACTTTTGCTACATCTCCGCCAGTGCTTTCATGTTCATCTTGCGGTGTCTGACGGTTGTTCGTTACCAGATTTACTAAACAAAAATAAAAACATGGCCTTGATTTCTCCGAATTTTAATTTTTCTGCTACGAAACGTAAACAACTGGGATTTTTCAAGGCGACATACTGGTAAATCTTCTGAGAACAAAATTCTTGGGTAAGTACCTTTTTTATTATAGAAGTATATTAACTCTATTGCGATTTTTCCAGAAGTACAAACTGCTAAGACTTTAGTAAGGCTGGGAATCGGGATGATTTAAGCTGAGAATACGACTACGAACTTACTAGGCTACGAAATTTTACCCCTTCCGTAGCAGAATTTCCATTTCGCAAAATTTCCCCTGGTCGCAAAACGTCCCTTTTGCAAAATGTCCCTTTCGCAAAACGCCCCTTTCGAAAAACGTCCCTTTCGCAGAATGTCCCCCTGGTATCAAAAAAATATCACATCAAAAAGTTGTCGTATATGCGATTTTCAGAGGGGTACAAAGGGGACATTCTGCGAAAGGGACATCTTGCGAAAGGGACGTTCTGCGACCAGGGGACATTTTTCGAAAGGAAAATTCTGTGAGATGGAGCCATTTTACCGAGTACGATTATCACGGCTACGACTTTGGTTTTGCAATGCTACCAAATGATGACTACGAGTTTGCAATACTACGATTTTTGTATAATTCTTCAAGACTACGGCTACGAAAAAAATAGTATCCTTTGCTACGGTATTATACAACTATAATTTATTTTTCAAAGTTCAATTTATGAATACGGTTTTGCAGTGCTACGAAACCGTAACGACTATGAATTTGCATGACTACGATATTTTTTTCCCAAATACGAAATTTTTTTACAACATTCCACCACGGCTGCATTTGAAAACCACTACTGTTTAGTTAGATAGAACAGTCTAACTTCTTCACTAAAAAATACTTAAAGTATACAGCGTGTTACAGAAATGCCCCTAATGCGGGATAAGGTAGATAGGGACCATCAAACTGAACAACTTTTACAAAAAAGTTTTTTTTCAGTAAATTTTTGTAAGTACAACTACATTATTTTCGTTCGTTCGTTTAACACAATTAAAGTAGGTTAAGGTAAAAACAGAATAGTTAAAGGTTTTATTTACACAAAAGTTCTAAAAATCGTAGAAGTGAAGCTATTTGGGATACTGGGGTATTTGGGATTTCGGATACAGCCTGCCTAGCATGACCGATTTATATCGCGTGATATAGTATTTTATCGACGCTCAACTGTTAAACTCCTTTGTCTTTTTGACAGTTAAACGTGATAAAACGCTATATCACGCGATATAAATCGGTCATGCTAGGGGGGCTGCTTCAAATTTAAATCTCTGGAGTATTCATACTGCTTTGCCATAAGTTGTAGTTTTAACAAACTCGGTTTAATCAACAATAATTTAAAGTCCAAGTATGCTATAAAAAATATTTGAAGAATGCTTTCTCAGATTTACATTAATAAGTAGCTAATCTATATGCACTCTGTTTAATGTTTCTTGTTAGGTTACTTTAAATTAACTCCAACACCTATATTGTATGTCTTTTGTTAAGAACTAGAGCATAGTTTTATATTTCGCCGACAAACTGTTATGCAGTTTGGCGAAAGTTAATTGTATTATTTTTTCTATGTTTTTCAGTAATAAAAATAAAATAAAAAAAACAGAAATGATAAAAAATAGTCTAACTTTAAAAAATACATTTATCAAAACGCGATGTTTTTATGGTCCCAAAAACACTTACGATACTTATTTTAAATGCTGATTTGCATCTTTATTATTGCGTTCCACTAAGTCATTCTCAATACAAAAATCATACAGACCTTTTGCATGGCCTTCAGACTAGCTATACTAGTGAAATACCCTGTTATTTCAGGCTAAAGAAGCTCACCCCGTCATTATATCATGAATATTGCAAATACACGATTACGCTTCAGACATGTCTGTGGTAAGAAGGTAATATGAATCTAACAACTTTACTTGTCATTATTCTATCAATAAATTATGCCAGTCGAAGCTATACCTAGTTCTAACAGCATTATTTGAGTGTGTAAACTTTTTCTACTTAAGGCGGTTGTATGACCGAAAGTGGCGCCCTCAGAGGATTTAATTTAATAAGTTATTAATAGAAAAAGATTTTAATAATGTTTATCGTGGAGATTTTAGGGCCCATGGTCTAGTATTTTTAGAAGGTATCACTACATGCTCTCGTAGTCATTCGTAGAAGTAGATAGCAAATGTGTCAAAAACGGCCACTTTTAGCAGTTTTGCTATCTACTTCTAGCAGTGACTACGAGGGAATGTAACGATACCGTCTAAAAATACTAGACTGTGGGCCCTAAAATCTCCACGATAAACATTTTTAAAATTGTGTATTAGAATTATAATATTAAATATAATTCACCGCGGCGCCACTTTCGCTCAGGGTACCACCTTAAGTCTTAAGTAAGTAAGTAATCAATATAAGTGGTGTCAATGGTGGTGATAATGGTGTCAAGTGAGAAGTGACAGACGTAACTTGTATGGACAAAATTGTTTTATAATTATAATCTTGCCTTTTTAGACCCCGGTTTTACTCGTTTCGTTATTAATGAAGACTAGCCTTTAGGTCAAACCATGGTACATAAACTTTGCCATCGTTTGTGCTCGCTTCATAAGTAGCCCTGTGTCGGTAGCGAACGGTTTTACGACGCGATATGCAGTCAATTAATCACAAGTAACTTGCTTACTAGTGTGTTACAGTTAATATAAAGTGAATTAAGTAATAAATAAAATTGTGTAGGTAATTAAGCAGTAAATAAAATTGTAAGTAAGTACCTACCTACCTACTAATAATCATAATAATCTTCAACAAAAGGTAATGAACTAGCTAGGTTCTCGAATAATTTGTGGACTCATTCATATGGAATACTTACCTACTACAATAACCGTAGATATTGCATCTGTGCCTGAAAAGGGTTAAACTAAACATGTATTCCAGGTTTATAATTAATTTAATAATACAGATTATACTTATCTATGCACCATGCCTAAGTAAGTTTGTTTGTATATACATAATAGTCGTGTCACAGAAGGCATAATAGTACAAGTTCCGTGTATTGGGCCCATGTACCTAATGGGCTATGGTCCATCCTTATCCATCTTTAGAGAAGGCCTGTGTCCTGCCCCAGCAATGGGACATTAAACTGAATATTCATGTCAAAATATTATTTTTCAATTAATTATAATGGCATGATGAGTAAGTAAGACTGTTACAGTTAATTTTATTGTGGTAGGTAGGTGTGTGACGTCACGTTTAATTTTCTTTGATTGAAAGAAAGTTCTATTATAACGTACCCCTTGAACGTCAAGGTTAATGTCGTGCAATGCAAGGGTAATCGGCTATCGCAAACAGTTATATTATAAAGTTATTTTCTATTTTCAGACCATGAAGCTGCCGAGGTACTCAAACGATGCCTCCCACTGGTTTTTTGGAGAGCTTACATCCCGAATTATAACCGAATCAGGCAACCCTGACGACCGGTACCACATGGGTAAGATATTATTGCAGAGCTTCAAAGACGCTCCGGATTTTTTAATGCAGGTATGATAGAATGATATATTTTAACCGTAATCTTAAAGCAACACGGGGAGACTGTTTTTGACCCAGATTTATTGCGTAAGCGAAACATTTATAATGTATGTAAACAAAAAACTAAATACTACACATGTTTTGCTCAGAAGTTTTATGGTTTCTTAGGTCCTCATCTATATAACAAAGCAAACCATCAATTATCAATTTATTCTAACACAAAATTTCAATGCAAAAAAAAGCTTATGATGTGGCTACTACCTTTGTCATATGATGAAACAGAAAACCTATTAAATATATTAAAGTAAATAATATTATAACAATATATATATATGTATATAATTTACACACAGATACATACACACACACACACACAGACATACACACACGCACACACATACTCGTACAATTAGTACATATAAATAGATAGTTTATAAAATGTACTTATAAGTATTAACAATAATAAAGTTAAAAAAACAGTTAAAAATAAATAATTACAACTAAGTATTACACACCCACTAAATTATAGAATTATAGAATATCCTTAATCCTTATAACTTTTAATTTTTTAATCACCTCACAGATAAAACTGTAATAACTACATAGACTGCTTCAATATTATGTATATCCAGGAGAGCCTGGAGATCTGTAGCACAGGTTCGTCCTATTTCGGACTCCAGACTCTCACAAGGATAAGAAAAATTACATGTTAAATATTACGAAATGTACATATTCTAAAAACCTTGTGAGAAGTGAATAAATTTCTTTTTATTATTTTTATTATTATTAATGATCTGTCAGATTCAGATGCGGCTTCGCGTCGCACCTTACATTGTAGGTATTCTATTTGAATGTTGTTAATAAAGTATCACGTTTTTCTATTTTTTTTTTATTCTAATGTTAAAAACAAAAAAAGAAATAAGACTTAAGCTAGGGTCACAGAATACATTAATAGACTAGGGTTGCCTAAGATGACGGTGCCGTCATATTACGGCCGTAATTTACCGGCAAAGAACGTTGTCAATGAAAACAATATGGCGCCGTATTGTTTACATAGACAACGTTCTACGAATTACTTTTAAAATGTTTCGGAGCCATTGATTTCTAAACCAATGACGTAGTTTCCGACTTTAACAAGCGATCGACCAATTCTTTTGTTGACTTTTATTCTAAGTTTGTTGATTTGACGAATGATTTTGCACAAATAGAATGAGCTTGCTCTTCATCAGTATGGTTAGAAGCCTAATTCACTTGTATAACCGCCTCTGTGGCCTAGTGATGTAAGACGCAGGATTTCCGGGTTCGATGCCCAGGGGGGCAATTTTTGTAGGTACCTACTCGGTTTGGTTGGTGGTAGGGTTTATATCAAGTCCGTCTGGCTAGCTACCACCATCTTACCTAAATCTGACGCCATAACAACAATTTAAAAATTATTGTGTTCCTAAAGTTATTAACTTATCAATATCGCAGTATTCGGGGTCTAGATTCTTCTTAGCTTATAAGATTCCTAATGACTTCGATTTCATCCTGTCGGTAGATGTTATGGAGTATCCTAGAAGATTATTACTGTGATGATAATGCAATAAGTCTATCGAGTCGTTTACATAATATTTATCTCAGTCACAGAATAACTAATAGCACAGATAATAATACTACTCTATTATAGTACCTACAAGTTCTCAGTGTAAATTTAAGGAAATACAAATTATTAAAGTAGGTAATTGTACTTTAATAAGGTACTTTAATAATTTGTATAATTATGTATATGTATTTATACAAAAACGAGGCCATCAGTATCATTATCTGTCAAGTAAAAACGATAATGATTTGTGTCGTGTTTACAATCAACAAGTTGATTGAAATATAGCAGCAGATAAAAAAAACTGTTTACTCATACATTTAAAAGATAATGATACTAATGTAAACTGTAGTATAAATATTGGTACGCCTCCGGCATAAAATTAGGAGTTCCTGCCTACAAGTTTTTCAAAATATTTTCCTATTAACAGTGTGTTTTTGGCCTCAGTGGCATTTGCAGTCTAGTGGTGGGTCATGGCTCCTTAACCACCAGGAAGGCCAGTGCCTCAGTAGTGGAAGGCCAGTGCCCCATTAGTGGAAGGCTAATGCCCCATTAGTGGAAGGCCAGTGCCCCAGTAGTGGAAGGCCATGTACCCTATTAGTGGAAGGCTAGTGCCCCATTAGTGTAAGGCCATGTACCCTATTAGTGGAAGGCTAGTGCCCCATTAGTGGAAGGCCAGTGCCCCATTAGTAGAAGGCCAGTAGCCCAGTAGTGGAAGGCCAGCGCCCCAGTAGTGGAAGGCCAGTGCCCCATTAGTAGAAGGCTAATGCCCCATTAGTGGAAGGCCAGTGCCCCAGTAGTGGAAGGCTAGTACCCCAGTAGTGGAAGGCTAGTGCCCCATTAGTGTAAGGCCATGTACCCTATTAGTGGAAGGCTAGTGCCCCATTAGTGGAAGGCCAGTGCCCCATTAGTAGAAGGCCAGTAGCCCAGTAGTGGAAGGCCAGCGCCCCAGTAGTGGAAGGCCAGTGCCCCATTAGTAGAAGGCTAATGCCCCATTAGTGGAAGGCCAGTGCCCCAGTAGTGGAAGGCTAGTACCCCAGTAGTGGAAGGCTAGTGCCCCATTAGTGTAAGGCCATGTACCCTATTAGTGGAAGGCTAGTGCCCCATTAGTGGAAGGCCAGTGCCCCATTAGTAGAAGGCCAGTGCCCCAGTAGTGGAAGGCCAGCGCCCCAGTAGTGGAAGGCCAGTGCCTCATTAGTGGAAGGCTAGTGCCCCATTAGTGGAAGGCCAGTGCCCCAGTAGTGGAAGGCTAGTACCCCAGTAGTGGAAGGCTAGTGCCCCATTAGTGTAAGGCCATGTACCCTATTAGTGGAAGGCTAGTGCCCCATTAGTGGAAGGCCAGTGCCCCATTAGTGGAAGGCCAGTGCCCCATTAGTAGAAGGCCAGTGCCCCAGTAGTGGAAGGCCAGCGCCCCAGTAGTGGAAGGCCAGTGCCTCATTAGTGGAAGGCTAGTACCCCAGTAGTGGAAGGCCAGTGCCCCAGTAGTGGAAGGCCAGCGCCCCAGTAGTGGAAGGCCAGTGCCTCATTAGTGGAAGGCTAGTACCCCAGTAGTGGAAGGCCAGTGCCCCAGTAGTGTGGACATAAAAATGGCTGGTGATAATCAGACAACTAAAAACTCCGTAGATCGATGGAGGAACCGACGAACGGGAAACAAATGGGTCTGCCGTAGATCGTACAGTGCGCTGCGCCCTGGCGATGAAAAAAGCTGGTCTGCAGAAAGGAGACGTGATAGTGTTGATGGCACCCAACCACATTGACCTGGCTATACCGTTCTACGCAGCCTTTTACATTGGCGTCATCGTGGCTGCAGTGGACAGGACTTTGGGTGTCCGTATGTATAATATTTTTGCATAACTTTAATTTTTTTTCACCTTGTACATACACTTTTCTGAATATTATTATTAGATGAAAGTGTATCTCTAAAGAACAAAAAAGCAGACTTTTTCAATAGTGTATCTCTACAGCAACTCGTAATATAAAATCTTCTATTTTGAAAAATGAAATATATGTAGCTTACTTCCGCAAACAAAATATGCAAGATGCACCGTCCGCCCGCCCGCAAAAATATGCACATGCACACCACAAAATATAAGTGCACAATACCTGCATTTAGCAAGACAGCAACACACCTTGCACCTTCACGAATTAGGCTACTCTACACGTGTTTCGCCCCAACCCGGAGCATCCTCAGGAGTTAGATCGTGCGTAAACCGACATGCATGCATTTTGCATATTTTGTTTGCGGAAGTAAGCTACATATATTTCTTTTTTCAAAATGGTTTGGGACTTCCGCCAAGTGACGCCTGATTCAATCAAATACATAAAATCTTCTTAATCATTTCAGAGGAACTAAAAGGTTCTTTCGAAGTGAACAGCCCGAAGCTGGTGTTCTGTCAAAGCGAGAAGGCACCGCACATACAACTAGCTCTAAATGAATTGGAATTGGACACTCAGATTGTGACGTTCGACAAGGGAGACTACCTGTGCAGTTTCCTTGAATTCCTCGAGAGTAGCGGGGATGTTGATGTGGAGGGGTTCAAGTAAGAATTTACGTTTATTTTTTTGCCTAAGGACGTTTAGTACTATTATTAGGTGTTACAAAATAACCCCTAAGTAATGCCGAATATGGTAGATAGGGACCATCAAACAGAACAACTTTTACTAAGGGATCATTTCTGAAATCGTGAAAACAAAATCAGCTGTTTCATACAAAATTAATACGAAAATATCAAAATGTATGAAACAGCTGTTTTTTTTCGCTATTTCAGAGTTGGTCGTATAGTAAAAGTTGTTCAGTTTGATGGTAGGTACCTATTGGCATTAAGGGTTATTTTGTAACACGTATATTCTGAGCATAAGACCAAGTCTACCTGAGTTCAATATAACGTTATGGGTACCTACTTAAATTTATGCAATGTATGAAATAAAACACTTTTAACGGATACTAGCGCGGTTTTATTGAAAGTACTTTGGTAATTAGTTGAAATTTGGTTTGATTTTTGGTTTTCCCGACGTTTCCCGTGGTCACGGGGGACTGAAGCTACTTGTGAGCCTACCTTCAAGCGATGAATTTTTTTAAGACGTTCAGAAATTAAAATTTATCAAATTTTTAATTGGTTTATGTTTTGGTTTGGTTTTAATTTAATTTATGCAAGGTGTTATTTTAAACTTCAAATAAATCAGAATGACCATATCTAGGACAAAATGTTGGCTTCAAATAGAATAGACATACCTAACTATAAAAGTGAACTCTACGTGATCGAATCAGGAATGAGGAGATTCGTAGAACTATAGTAGGTACCTATTGCTCAGATGAAGTGGCTGTAGGTGGAACACATAGCGAGAAGAACCGATGGCCGTTGGGGCGGAAAGGTTCTGTAATGGCGACCGCACACCGGACGACACGCTCCGTGGCTATTGGTGGACCGACGATCTGATGAAGGTCGCGAGAAGCCGCTGGATGAAGGCAGCGCAGGACCGATCGTCGTGGGGATCCTTGGGGGACTCCTATACCCAGCAGTGGGTGTCGTGCGTCTGATATAACGATGATGAACTTGAAAAGGCTGCGAAAAGATTGAAATGCAGCCTTCTGACTGAAATAAGCATTTTCATGATTACTGCAAAGGCCATCGGGCATGTCCTATTCCCATCCATATCATTTACTGGCATTAGGTCTCGGTAATTGTAGTCTATACTCAATTGCCTACAATTTGCTTCGAACAAGTGCTGCCGGACATTCTGCTACATGATATCTGTACTGTAATGATATTGTTACCGTTTGTTCATGTGAACAAGCGTTAACAATACCTTTTCATAAAATGCATCTATAGATAAAATTCTAAATTGATTGACTGATTCACTGATTCAATGTTGGGATAGGCGTGGAGCCCTAACGGCTGAAGGTAGAGACACCATTTTTGGAGGGTAGATTGCTACAGTGTTCCAGTTTGTACATTTTTTTTATGGGAAAATTTAAATGTGTGAAATGAGGTCTATTCTGATAAATACCTAGGTTTATTGGTAATCCGTGACTTTCAAAATAAATGCACAACTATCTTAATCACGCAAACGAAGTCGCGGGCAAAAGCTAGTGGTGCATACAAATGCATTTTATGAAAAGGTCGGACCGGCCTATTTTAGATTTTCTGCAATGATTTTAGGCTTAGGCAAAGTCAGCAAATTTTCTGCATTTTTAGAATTTTGAGTTGATGACAGACTCATCTTCTTGTCTTCTATCTCTGATAGACAAAAACTAACTTCATGAATAAATATTTTTTAAACAATTTGTAAATGTTTCTTATAAAATTTCTCTCTTCCTCTTAAAAACGAGGGCTTCTGTGAAAAAAAAGAATTATACAATTTAAATGTAGGTAAGAAGTAGGTAGGTACCTACTATAAAACATGTTTTTTTTTCAGAACTGATGATTTCGACCCTGAGAACACTATAGCTTTGCTGATCGCAACGAGTGGGACCACTGGGATGCCCAAATCTGCTGCCGTCACACATAAGAATTTGGCCATAACTGGTCCATATTTGTGGTAAGAAAGATTTATAAGTGACTTTATTAAATCCTATATCATTATCCATCGTAGACCCTGTCTTTGCTTTTGGGCAAGACTGGGGTCAAGAGCAAACCCATTAAATATAAAAAAATGCGGAATGTGATGGATCTAGACTCTACAGAGCCCAAAGAACTAGAAGTGCTTCGCAAACTTAAGATAAAGAATTAGTAATGAACATAATTATTTGGCCATAGGGATAGGTAAGCGACATATTGCATAAATTCTATGAAAAAAATACGCCTGAGTTAACTGCATCTACATGCATTACATGCTGTAAACAATCTGACTCAATTTAGGTACCTACAGATATTATCATACTTCATAGCTATACTGAGTCGAGCTAGATAGCTCTCTATTGAGCCACGTTTCCGCACCTGTAGTAAAATCTCAAGAGAAAAATTATTAAAAAAAAACAAAAAACCGACTTCAAAAAACCTACCTCTAAAAAGCAAGAAATAATATTCGTAATAATAAAAATATGTCTATTGAAGTCGGGTGGGACTGGAGTACAAATTCCTTTTTTTTATTCTAAAAGCCCCACCCGACTTCAATAGACATATTTTTATTATAACGAATATTATTTCTTGCTTTTTAGAGGTAGGTTTTTTGAAGTCGGTTTTTTGTTTTTTTTAAACGATTTTTATTTTTAGTGAAGGTACCTTGTAGGTAAGGTATATTATAATATGTAGAAAAATCGGCTCAGCCAATCGTAAGATAATCGCGGAGAAACATACATACGGGTCAAACTGAGAACCTCCTTTTTTAAGTCGGTTAAAGAACCTATACTTAAGATATCCCTCTTCCTACAAAAAAATATTATCTTAGTCAGTTCATAAACAAAGAAGTAATACGACCATTATCATTGAGGTAATTCACACAAAATCATACTATTTATTTCGAGCTTTTTTCAAGATTACTTGAAAAGTACTGAACCGATTTCCAAATTTTAAAAAATGGGACCTACTTGGGAGTTTACCTAATGTAATAACGTTTGAATCATTTCAATCGGTCCAGCCGTCTTCGAGTAATCGGTGGACTTACCAAAAAAAAACAAATATACAGACGAACATAGAACCTCCTCCTTTTTTGGAAGTCGGTTAAAAAGGAAAACGCACGATCAGCGTGCTCTATTGAATGCCATTAAAAGCGATTATGTGAAGACACAGTAATGTCATTTACAACAACTAAATACAAACAAACTGTTACTTGCTGCCCTTTGTGTAACAAACACTACTCTCTTTATCATAAGTTAATATTACCTTGATCTACATCTAGGCACTATACTATCTTTTCATTTTGTTCATTGCTCGACTATTGTGGATGTTTGTTTGTTACTGTGAACGTGACTCTCAATCAGTTTGAATAGGCTTATCTACTGGACCATTTGCACATGGTTAAATATTACTTAATTGCATTGTTATGTCTTGCCGCTGGCCTAGATAGGATAGATGTACTTAACGATTATTACAAAAATTCAAAATTTTGAAAACCCCACGACGGTTAAAATTGTTACTCTTAATTTAAAAAGAGTACTGTTGTGGGTTTTTCAAAAATTTTTAATGTTACTTTTTTATTTTCGCTTTAGGACAGATTCTCTTTAACCTATTGAGCTCCACGGGTTCCCCCAGGCACCCGCGAGAAATTTATACCGTCAAGCATCGCGGGTGCCTCCAGGCACCCAGAGATCAAATATTTTGCCAGGCAATATTTTGCCTTATTGTAAATTAAATAAATCTTGGATTTAAATTTAATGTTCTGTGACATTGGGCCTTGACGGATATTCTTTTCAATGACGCATAACCCGTCTCGCGGGTGCCTGGGGGAAACCGTCGCGCTCAATAGCTCAATAGGTTAAGTCAGATTATCTTTATCGAGTTGACTGTACTTCTGTCTTCGACAAACTGCAAACCTTTTACAGAAAACCGCATCTAAATCGGTCAAACCGCTCTGGAGATAAATGGGAAATGATGACTGTAGCGCCCCCTAGCGGCTAAATACCATAACACCTATCTAAGAACCATCGCCGATAACCTACAAACCCATTACAGAAAACCGCATCGAAATCAGTTTAGTAGCTTTTAAGAACTTTGCAAGTGCGACTTATCTGGTTGCTGCAGCACCCCCTGGTGACCTACCACCATGAAACATGTCTAAGAACCTGCTCTGAAATGAAACATTTTGAATGCAAAAAACCGCATCGAAATCGGTCCATTAGTTTCCGAGGAAAATGGTAACATACAAACAAACACACAACCTCTAACCCCAAACGCATATACCGCCTCTGTTCCGTGCCGTCTGTCAGTCGTGGGTAAAAAAAAGTAATCGTTCGTTTTTTACCGTTCGTTCGAGATGAAGTCGCGTTACGATCTTCGTTCGATTATCGTGGTTCAGTTTTCAGTGTAGGGTCCTCTAGGGCAGAGCAGAGGGTGGATATGAATAGAAAATGTAAATAAATAAAATATTAAATGCACAGGTCCAGATTCTACAAGTTCCCCACTCCCACGGAGATGGCCCTGGTCGGATCTCCCCTGCAATGGCTGACGGCCCTCCTCAACTACACGCTGTCGCCAATCTATCGGTACACCAGGTTGCAAACCTCGATCGCGATGACTCAGCAGCATGTCTACCACTTAGTTAATACATACAGGGTAAGGAAGTCCATATTGCTAAACATTTTTTTTGGAAAGTTGAGCAAATAGGTCAACTAGCGCTACCAATACATTTATTTTGATTACTCGTAAACCAAGTAAATATTTTAAGAAATAATACCAAAAGTGGCCACTTTCGTTTCAAATGCATTTTATAACTACTTACTACAAAGAATGAAAAATATTAAACAGTTATTAAAAAAAAATATTAGAGACAATTTAAGAGGGCATTATTGTTTCCTTTTTTTGGCCTGGATTACGTATAATAATGGATTAATTACTTACGGCACGTAATTTTATAGTTCACTGCTTATTTTAAGGCCCACCGATTGCGGAGGTTAAGCAATTTTCGTAAAGGTCGGGTGACCAAATAGTAGATTGTTATACAAGACGCTAAAAGGACCCATTGCATACGAGGTAGTTTTATTCCCGAGCTTTAGCGAGGGAATAAATAGAAACCGAGTTACAATGGGTTTTAGCGTCGTGTGTTACACTATACTTTTCACTACGATTGCGAGAAAATAAAATACAATATTAAATAGTATACCTACCTCCTTCCGTAAACGAATCCACTCGTTTTTCTATCCTCCACTTCATAAACTTTTTGTACAATATTTAAATACTTACCTTAATGATTTGTTGACGGCAAAAGATTAAAATCATTTCTTTCCTATTACAGTCACTTCAATCAGTATGTAATTATAGAAAAATTCTAAAGGTTTTGCGCCATGGTACCTTTTTTTAATTTCTGCTGTAGCAGCTAAGCAACCCAAACACGCATTCTACGATTCACTCTGTGCACAGAGTATAAATAAGTCTATGATTTCACCGAAGAGATGCTTTTAGTTCCATTTTCAAAAATAAGAATGAGAAACAGGGGGCCTATTACGAAAATAACGTACGCAATCACTTGGTCACGATAATCGTCTGCAGTTCGTCCATTTTCAATTTGGCTATCGTAGCCCAAAGACTATTGAATGAATGATGTCGGATACGCTAGAGAAAAACTGTCAAACTTACGCAATCACTTTGCGATATCGCATACGCAAGTGCTTTGTATTTAGGAAACAATCATAACGAAGCACGGACGCAATTGCGTGTATCGCATGAAACTTTTCGTAATAGACCCCCAGTATTAAAGTCGAGCGAGTTTTTATTCGTGACTATGAATAAATACTTTTTCGTTTTAGTAGGCTCATTGGTAATAGACAAACATTAAAAAAGAAAAAACTTTAACCCCTAGGGGTAATTATGCTATTTTATCTCGGCTCTTGTACGTTACAATGACGGACTTTTTGAGCAAGAGGAGTGAAAAATTTATTATCTCGAGCCCCTCCGTGCTTCGGAAGGCACGTTAAGCCGTTGGTCCCGGGTGAATTTGCAGTCATCAACACCCACCAATCCGAATTGGGCCCGCGTGGTGGGTTATGGCCCATCCTCCTTATCCATCCATAAGGAAAGCCTGTGCCGCAGTGGGGATATCAAAAAATGGCTGATGTCGATATTGGCGGAAATTAAAGTCCTTTTCATTCCTCTTGCTCAAAGAGTCCGTCATTGTAATGTAACGTACAAGAGCTGAGATAAAATAGCATAATAACCCCTAGGGGATAAAGTTTTTTCTTTTTTAATGTTTGTCTATTACCAATGAGCCTACTAAAACGAAAAAGTCGATTTAATACTGTTTCTCATTCTTTTTTTTGAAAATGGAACTAAAAACATCTCTTCGGTGAAATCATAGACTTATTTATACTCTGTGCACAGAGTGAATCGTAGAATGCGTGATTGTCTTTTTTTTTAAGATTTTTGGCTTGTTGCTTAGCTGCTACAGCAGAAATTAAACAAAGGTACCATGGCGCGAAATCTTTAGAATTTTTCTATAATTACAAACTGATTGAATTGTGTGATTGTAATAGGAAAGAAATAATTTTAATCTTTTGCCATCATACACAAATCATTTATTTAAATACTGTACAAAAAGTTTATGAAGTGGAGGATAGAAAAACGAGTGTATTCGTTTACAGAAGTAGGTATAAACTGTTTATTTTTAGGTATTTTATTTTCTCGCAATCGTAGTGAAATGTAGAGTGTAACACGCGACGCTAAAACCCATTGTAACTCGGTTTCTATCTATTCCCTCGTTAAAGCTCAGGAATAAAACTACCTCGTATGCAATGGGTCTTTTAGCGTCTTGTATAACAATCTACTATTTTTGTCAAGCGTTTTTTTTAACATATCAACCGACTCCTCCAAAAAAAAGCCTCGATCCCCCCCCCCCCGAAAAATTGGCCTGGTTACGCCTGGTATGCAATTTTGATTAATGCAATATTGTTTATTATGTTCTAATAATAAACAATATTGCATTAATCAAAATTGCATCAAAATGGCTGTGGTTCAGTCTGCTTTATTATGATTGATGACGAACTGGAAAACAAAAACAATAGGTACCAAAAATAATTAAAGTCGCTACGTCATGTAGTTTTGTATCCATAGAGGTAAAATAATGATATAAGTATACTTTAGCATAATTTTGGTCGAATTATAGAGTCATTAATTTATAACAACAATAAGATAATGATGTCGATGAGTTACAGCTCTATGGAGGGAGACACACAATCAAATTAATGTATGTAAAATTGCTACATACCTACAGCTAAACTCTGTTCTACAGTTTCTTTTAAAATCAAAAGATGGTACTTAAAGATTTTATCTCATTATCCAATTTGTGAGATCCAATTTAAGAACACGGAAGGAGTAACAGCTAAGGATCCAATTTCGTAATCGTATTACGAATGCTAAAAGTTTAAAAATGTAATTACTACTGTAGGTAGGATTAATGGATGCAAAGAAATCTATCCAAGATGAAGATCGCGGAAAAGATGAATGGACTGAGTAGTAGTACCTAAATGAAAAGATGACGAGCGATTGTCCGAAAAGAATGGAAAAGAAATACGCACTGCGCCAAGAAGGTGATGATAAGAAACTTATTTTGTGCTTTTCAGCCTTCTTTCACAATATTTAGTCCAACGCTGATGACCACTCTGCTGAAACCTGGAGACCGGGATATATGCGACTTCACCTGTTTGGATTTGATCATGGTTGGGGGAAGTGCGGTCCCACAGGAGCTTGTCGACGAAATAAAGGTATCTAACGGTGTGTCTTCATACGATCGATTTCCCTATCCCTTTCACTTTCATCTGACGCAGCATTCAATAGCTCACGCTGACGCTTTCGCTTTGCTCGTGCATATTCAACAGAGGCAAGCCTCAGCTCAGGGCATACAATAGCGCATGCCTATCTTCCAGGCGTTAGTGCTGCGACACAGTTTTTATAACTTTTGCGGTCATTAACGTACAATACTAAGTGTAACAATGTAACTTGTTCCAAATAAACTTATTGTTATTATTATCTTCTCAAAAAACCTCAAATTTGTATGGCAGAAAATTGAAAGTAAAAGCGAAACGCACGGTTTGGAGGCAATTAAGTAATATGCGTCTGACGCAAGTAAAGTTGAAGCGACTCGTTAAAGACAGACCATATATAGTAGATTGTACAACAAGTGCATAAAACGCATCATTTTACCCGAGACGTTTATATATCCACCCGAGCCGCAGGCGAGGGTGGATAGTCAAGTCGAGGGTAAAATGGGTTTTATGTACGAGTTATACACTCTGCTTTTCACTTCGATTGTGAGGAAATTAAACAAAAAATGAAAAAAAAATGAAACTTTTTTTAAATTTTAGTGACAAATTATATAATTTTGGAATGTGCTCACCAAGGCCTTTCATTTGATACCCATATTTAAAAATTTCAAAAAAAAAAATTTTTTCTTAAATTTTAGTGACAAATTATATAATTTTGGAATGTGCTCATCAAGGCCTTTCATTTGATACCCATATTCAAAAATTTCAAAAAAAATTTTTTTTTAAATTTTAGTGACAAATTATATAATTTTGGAATGTGCTCACCAAGGCCTTTCATTTGATACCCATATTAAAAAATTTCAAAAAAAATAATTTTTTCTTAAATTTTAGTGACAAATTATGTAATTTTGGAATGTGCTCATCAAGGCCTTTCATTTGATACCCATATTCAAAAATTGACAAAAAAAAATTTTCCTTAATTTTTGTGCAAATTACATAATTTTGGAATGTGCTCATCAAAGCCTTTCATTTGATACCCATATTCAAAACTTTTTTTTAATTAAGGCTTTTCAATTGATACCATTTTCAAAAAATTTAAAAAAAAATGTAGGTAGTTATTATAATATGGATTATGATTAAAAATGAGGAAAATAACAAGTTTATTTAACGAAGTTTAATTGCATGTATGGCTGTTTACCTGACAACCTTTGTCTTAGAGCCGAACTTAGACGAAGATTTTACTTTATGCTCTAGAGCATGAAAAGCGATTTTATGCAGCCTATACCCAACATAACGACGAACTTTACGAGCATGAGAAGTGAAATAGTAGATTGTACAACAAGTGCATAAAACGCATCATTTTACCCGAGATGTTTATATCCACCCGAGCCGTAGGCGAGGGTGGATAGTCAAGTCGAGGGTAAAATGGGTTTTATGTACGAGTTATACACTCTGCTTTTCACTTCGATTGTGAGGAAATTAAACAAAAAATGTTAAAAAAAAATTTTTTTTTCTTCATTTTAGTGACAAATTATATAATTTTGGAATGTGCTCATCAAGGCCTTTCATTTGATACCCATATTCAAAAATTTCAAAAAAAAAAAAATTTTCTTAAATTTTAGTGACAAAATATATAATTTTGGAATGTGCTCATCAAGGCCTTTCATTTGATACCCATATACAAAAAATTCGAAAAAAAAATTTTTTTCTTAAATTTTAGTGACAAATTATATAATTTTGGAATGTGCTCATCAAGGCCTTTCATTTGATACCCATATTCAAAAATTTCAAAAAAAATTTTTTTTTTTAAATTTTAGTGACAAAATATATAATTTTGGAATGTGCTCATCAAGGCCTTTCATTTGATACCCATATACAAAAAATTCAAAAAATATTTTTTTTCTTAAATTTTACTGACAAATTATATAATTTTGGAATGTGCTCATCAAGGCCTTTCATTTGATACCCATATTCAAAAATTGACAATTTTTTTTTTTAATTTTAGTGACAAATTATATAATTTTGGAATGTGCTCACCAAGGCCTTTTATTTGATACCCATATTCAAAAAATGTTTTTTTTTATTAAGGCTTTTCAATTGATACTCATTTTCAAAAATTAAAAAAAAAATATATATTTTAATCATAATCCATATATATAATATGGATTATGATTAAAAATGAGGAAAATAACAAGTTTATTTAACGAAGTTTAATTGCATGTGTGGCTGTTTACCTGACAACCTTTGTCTTAGAGCCGAACTTAGACGAAGATTTTACTTTATGCTCTAGAGCATGAAAAGCGATTTTATGCAGCCTATACCCAACATAACGACGAACTTTACGAGCATGAGAAGTGAAATAGTAGATTGTTATACAAGACGCTAAAAGTACCCATTGCATACGAGGTATTTTTATTCCCGAGCTTTAGCGAGGGAATAAATAGAAACCGAGTTACAATGGGTTTTAGCGTCGTGTGTTACACTATACTTTTCACTACGATTGCGAGAAAATAAAATACAATATTAAATAGTTTATACCTACTTACTTACTTCCGTAAACGAATCCACTTGTTTTTTTTTCCTCCACTTCATAAACTTTTTGTACAATATTTAAATAAATGATTTGTGCTTGACGGCAGAAGATTAAAATTATTTCTTTCCAATTACAGTCACGCAATTCAATCAGTTTGTAATTATAAAAAAATTCTAAAGATTTCGCGCCATGGTACCTTTTTTAATTTCTGCTGTAGCAGCTAAGCAACACAAAGACGCATTCTACGATTCTACTATATCTATGTACGATTCATTCTGTACACAGAGTATAAATAAGTCTATGATTTTACCGAAGAGATGCTTTTAGTTCCATTTTCAAAAATAAGAATGAGAAACTGGGGGCCTATTACGAAACATGGTCCCGATAGTCGTCCGCAGTTCGTCGGTTATAGTTATTACAAATATTTTCAATGTAGCTATCGTAGTCCATAGTCTATTGAACGAATAATGACGGATCCACTAGAGAGAAACTGTCAAATTTACGCAATCACTTTGCAATATCGCATACGCAAGTGCTTTGTAATAGGAATCAATCAGAACGAAGCACGGACGCAGCCGCGTGTATCGCATTAAACTTTTCGTAATAGACCCCCAGTATTAAGTCGAGCGAGTTTTTATTCGTGATTATGAATAAAAACTTTTTCGTTTTAGTACGCTCATTGGTAATAGACAAACATTAAAAAAGAAAAAACTTTATCCCCTAGGGCTTATTATGCTATTTTATCTCGACTCTTGTACGTTACAATGACGCACTTTTTGAGCAAGAGGAGTGAAAAAGTTTTTTTTAAATATTTCTGTAGTTTTATCTTTACGTAGACCAACGTAAGATATTTCTTGAATAAGAATGACATCGTTCGAGAAGTTGTAGTAGCAAAATTACTGGTGTCCTACATCTTGGCATGGACCACTTTGAAAACCGCAATTCTGACTACATGGAAAATTTCTCCCCAATTAGTCCCAACTAGTCCTACTTTTTCGGAATTAGTCCCAAAAAGGACTGAAAGATATAAGCGATTTAAATGGTCCATGCCAAAGCAAACCTTCATTTTGGCAGGGACAGGCTATATCTAGTGAACCTAAACACCTAGCCAGGATCTGATTATTCAAAAAAAATCTCCCTTTTTTATGGATCCCGCAATGCCTAGAATCAAAACGAAATGAAGCGCCGTTCAAAAAATATAAAGGAATGATTTGGTCCCTGCCAAAATCAACCTACATCTTGGCGAGGACTTTTGAACCAGGTCACCTAGAGAAAATCTGATTATTGGAAACGATTCGTGTAAATTAGTCCCAATTAGTCCTAAAGCCACAAAATTAGTCCCCCTTTAGTTTAGGAGATAATCGGAATTAAAGTTTGGTTTTTATAGTACAGGAGCCGACTTCCTATTTAGTGACGATGTTTGTAACTTGTTTTATTTTTGCGTGTTTGTGTTAAAATAATGAAGTGTTATTAACGTATAATGTAAAACAAAAGTATAACGTAAAGTAATACGTAACTTTTATGCATTTTCGAAACTCAAAACCTTAATTTTTAAGTCATAAAATAAAAATGATTTCTTAGAGGTATTTTGATCCCGGGCTCCTGGACTATATCAAAAACATGTACAGTCGCGTACAAAATAATTTCAAAAGAAGTATGAAATGCTCATGTATAAAGTTGAATTTTAAAGTTATATTGCTTTTCTTTCGAAACTATTCATATTTGGAGTAGAGAGTGATTTTCTTCCTTCAATGGGTTCACTTGAAACTTTGTACCTATACAGGGTTATTTGTAATTAATTTAAAACCTCTCATCACACCATCAAACTGTACAACTTTCATTATAGGACCAACCTTGAAAACGAAAAAAAAAATCAGCTGTTTCATACATTTCGATGGAGTACCTACCTACGCATTGTACTTATGTATGGAACAGGTGTTTTTTTTTCTAGTAGTAAGAAAATAACAACTCAATGTTAAAAAAATAAAAAAATACAAGATGGCGGCCAACTTTTTTGTTTGTATGCCGATTTCGATGAAACACGGTTTTTGCTACTATTTTGACAAGAATACAGCAATGCAATGTTAAAATATAAAAAATCCAAGATGGCGGCCAACTTTTTTGTTTGTAGGCCGATTTCGATGAAACTCGGTTTTTGCTACTATTTTGACAAGAATACAGCAACAATGCAATTTTAAAAATATAAAAAATCCAAGATGGCCGCCAACTTTTTGTTTGTAGGCCGATTTCGATGAAACTCGGTTTTTGCTATATTTTGACAAAAATACACTAATGCAATGTTAAAAATATAAAAAATCCAAGATGGCGGCAAACTTTTTTGTTTGTAGGCCGATTTCGATGAAACTCGGTTTTTGCTACTATTTTGACAAAAATACAGCAATGCAATTTTAAAAATATAAAAAATCCAAGATGGCGGCCAACTTTTTTGTTTGTAGGCCGATTTCGATGAAACTCGGTTTTTGCTACTATTTTGACAAGAATACAGCAATGCAATTTTAAAAATATAAAAATCAAAGATGGCGGCCAACTTTTTTGTTTGTAGGCCGATTTCGATGAAACTCGGTTTTTGCTACTATTTTGACAAGAATACAGCAATGCAATGTTAAAAATATAAAAATCCAAGATGGCGCTTAACTTTTTTGTTTGTAGGCCGATTTCGATGAATCTCGGTTTTTGGTACTATTTTGACAAGATAACAGCAACACTATGTAAAAAATATAAAAAATCCAAGATGGCGGCCAACTTTTTGTTTATGGGCCGATTTCGATGAAACTCGGTTTTTTGCTACTATTTTGACTAGAAAACAGCAACGCAATGTTAAAAATATAAAAACCCAAGATGGCGGCCAACTTTTTTGTTTGTAGGCCGATTTCGATGAAACACGGTTTTTGGTACTATTTTGACAAGGAAACAGCAATGCAATTTAAAAAATCCAAGATGGCGGCCAGCTTTTTTGTTTGTGGACCGATTTTGATGAATCTCGGTTTCTGGTACTATTTTGACAAGAACATAATAATGACATATTAAAAAATAAAAAGCCAAGATGGCAACTTACTTTTTTGTTTGTGAGCCGATTGATTAAACCATTTCCGTATAAAAATCAGCTGTTTCATTTTGACAGAGTAAGGTATTGGACTTTTATGTATTTGTCCATCATTATGTATTTAATTGTACTTAAAAAAATTCTTAAAAAGCTTTTGCATGGAACAGCTGATTTTTTTCACCGTAGAAGTCTCATAGTGAAAAAAAACCACTCTAAAATAAAAATAAATAAACCTACCAAATAACCAAAGAACGAAAAAAACAAACACCTGCCAAGTGCCAATTCAGTGTTGCCGTTTTCCCGTAAAATGTTGTCATAGACGAAAGTTGAAAATTAAACCTAATTAAAAAAAAAATGCAAAATGCCAAGTTCACATACATGTAAAATGGGGTGAAAAAATGCTAAATTTGAATAAACAAAATGGCAACACTGCCTTTCATGCCTGTCATTTTTTTCTAGTAACTTTTGACTTGTGTAAAAATTTGGAAAAAAAATAGGTAGGTACTAAAAATATCGATAAAGGTCACTAGAATATTAAAATAGTTTTGATAAAAAATGTGTAAATAAAAGCGAATTTATGAAATCAAGCACTCCTTTATTAATAATTATAGGCAAATAGTACCTACATAATTAACAAAGGTGTAGGTACCTACGAAAATATGTAATAGGATTCAATTTTTCACAATTTTGCTTAAAAACATTAAAATATATTAGGTAAGTTATACTTTTTTAGCGACTAAATTACAAAAATATTAAAAAAATCCGCTCATCCAGCTACTATGTCGCTAGAACGGCAACACATCATGTAATGTATGACAAAAACGAACTATTTTTTTGGGTGTGGTATGGCTTGGTTAAGAGCCATTTAGACAACATGTTTCGCAACATTTAGGTACCTGTCTCGTCCATTTTGCTTCAAATGGATGACACAGATAATTGATTCACAAGCTGCACGACAGTGTTGTCAGCACTATAGTGCTGACAACTGTACTTTTTGGTACGTTCTGGCAACACTGTTGACAATCGTGTCGTGTCATTGTTTGTTCGTAGGAAAACGCCCTTACAATCCCTCGCTCTTAGCCTAGCATGACCACCGAAACGTGATATGGTACCCAGTGATTTATCACGTTTAACTGGAGGGAGGAAGGGCTGCCCCCCTAGCATGACCGACAATACACGATATATATCGTTTTGTCGACACTCGACTGTCAAATTCCATTGTTTTATGGCAGTTAAACGTGATAAAGCTCTATATCATATTATCGCGTTTCGATGGTCATGCTAGGGGGCATGAGCATATTACACTATCATATATTATTTATCGGATGCTATCTCCGACGAAGATAGTAAACATATATCTCGGATGATATATACATGATAGTGTAATATGGGCCTAAAACTTTATTCCGTTCCGCAATGCGCAGTGTTCCGATTGTAAAACTTATGTTCACAGATACTGTTTGTGCATTCCTCAATCTACGAAAGTTCGTGCTTAATGTTTTACAATCGGAACACTGCGCATTACGGAACGGAATAGTTTTATGTAATTAATTTTTACTGTACGCTTTTGTACATGACTGTACTTATATCAAAATACGGAATTTCTCCTAAACTAAAGGGGGACTAATTTTGTGGCTTTAGGACTAACTGGGAGTAATTTACACGATTCGTTTCCAATAATCAGATTTTCTCTAGGTGACCTGGTTCAAAAGTCCTCGCCAAGATGTAGGTTGATTTTGGCAGGGACCAAATCATTCCTTTATATTTTTTGAACGGCGCTTCATTTCGTTTTGATTCTAGGCATTGCGGGATCCATAAAAAAGGGAGATTTTTTTTGAATAATCAGATCCTGGCTAGGTGTTTAGGTTCACTAGATATAGCCTGTCCCTGCCAAAATGAAGGTTTGCTTTGGCATGGACCATTTAAATCGCTTATATCTTTCAGTCCTTTTTGGGACTAATTCCGAAAAAGTAGGACTAGTTGGGACTAATTGGGGAGAAATTTTCCATGTAGTCAGAATTGCGGTTTTCAAAGTGGTCCATGCCAAGATGTAGGACACAAATTACTGTTATTGAAAGTATTTTTTTTTAAATTTATTTATCAAAAATAAAACATTACATTGATGTTACGCGCACCAAAAATCACGTAGATTTGTCCGGTGCGGTGTGATGAGAGTACTATGACAACAGTTACTAGGTACGTATAGATATTTTAGAACGGTTATTAAAAACTCAATTACTACTTAACTACCTAGTCTAAGTAAAAACTTATTATACATTTATCTATAACAAGTGAAGGTTATTTATCTTAACTTAAGGAAAACAGAAGTATAAAACTACGCAAGTAGGAGGGAGATAGCAATTGTGTGGTGAACGAAACAGTGGAATTACCTGATATTTTGTTCGTTGCAGCAAGTAGCGCCCAATGCGGAGGTGATCAACACATACGGCATGTCAGAGTTGACTACCCTTGGATTCCACGGGGATAACCCCCCTCCCGGCTCCTGTGGGAAACCTTTAGGATGCTTCCAATATAGAGTATGTTTCTTTTTAATTGTTTCTTGTTGATGTTTAACGATAATTTTACCAAATCTAATACTTCCACACTTAAATCTAAGATTATCCAGTGATAATTAAATTGAAATTATATTATTTCATCCTTTTTTCAGTTAATAAACGTGGGTACTCAAGAAGACATCTTTGAGCCAAACGTGCCTGGAGAATTGTGGGTTAAAGGGCCTGGTATATTTAAGGTGAGAGTTTTTCTTTTGAAATTCCACTAGTTTCACGATCTCCGTGATGGAGAGTGCCTCTTTCACACCGATTTTCATAGTGTAGTCACTTGTAAGGTCCATGATCCACTTTTCTATATTATTTTGGTTCTGGTCAATTTCGGTACTGCCTGCCGTCATTGTTTTTTTTTAAAAAAGTATAATCAGGAGGAAACATACTTTATTTTTATTTAACAAGTTTTAGTAAAGCTGTAAAACTCGCAATTAAAGTAGCTGTGTAGGCAATGTACTCCTCATTAAATCAGCCTTTAACGGTATGATTATAAATATCTAAAGACTTGCATTAAGCAACAAAATCACGAAAAGAATATAAAGGCTAAGAAGTGTTTCACTTACCCCTGACAAGGGGGAAGTGAAACAGTGGCCAAAATAGCTTTAAATATTGAGTCAATTTAATTAAAAACAGGACAAAAGGATCATTTTAAACCGTTAACATCCAAAATGTATCAAATTCTAATAAAATAGGGTCCAGTTTCAAAGATTTATCAAAAAAACGTAATTTTCATTTTATAACATAACTTAATTTTCTTTTTGGTTTACTAGCTAGTTTAATGATCGCAGCGATATCTGTGTTGTATTGAGGGCAGTAATTTGTCATTCCTGATTTATCGACACATCGCTATGAGAATAAACTACGATAGTTTCTTAGATATGGTTGGGTGTTTCACTTACCCCGGTGTTTCACTTACCCCACCTGACTATACATAATATGTTTGTATAGAAATCACAGCATCATGGACCCTATTTTTGAATCCTACGACTGGCGTCGAGCGCTCTTTTCTACTGATTTTCGTTCGATATTTGACTCAAAGATTAAGTCGAATGTCGAACGAAAATCAGTAGAAAAGAGCGCTCGACGCCAATCGTCCGATTCAAAACTATATAGGGCCCCAGAGCGTAATGCATGGCAGTGTGGGTCAGGTGGATAAAGAGGATGGACCATAACCCACCACACGGGCCCAATGCGGATTGGTGGGTGTTAACGACTGCAAATGCAGCCGAGACTTTTCGTAGCACGGAGGAACTCGAGATAATAAACTTTTGGTCACCCATCCCATGACCGACCTTTGCTAAGTTGCTTTCCGTAATCGCTGGGCTAGGCGCTATTATTATTATTTGAGTGTTAAGGGCCTAAAACCTAAAAGATCTATTAAGGACCTAAAAGATCTATAATGACTCGCCTAATTATAGTACCTACCTAGGCATAAGAATAATGACCTAGGTAACTTTTTAAGCCCTGCGGCTCCCAGGAAGTCTAGTATTTTCGTGGTTTTAAGAGTTTTTATTTCCTCCGGGTCGATCACGTGTCGCCCCAGATGGATACTACGCTTGTGGATTTTGCCAGGCGCTATAATATTAACAGTCTTTATTATATTTTTACAACAACAGGAATATTACAACAATCCCAAAGCAACTGAGGAAACCTTCGCTGAGGATCGCTGGTTCAAAACTGGAGACACATTCTACAGGGACGATCAGTGGAACTTCTTCTTTGTTGAACGGATCAAGTTGTTACTCAAATATAAAAGTTACCAGGTAAACTATACTATCTACATTTTTCTAATAACACATCTTACTTTAAATTCTAATATCTTTGTCTTACACTCATTGATATTTTGCAATTTTCTAAAATTGAGGGCCTATGTCAAAAATAAAGATTAAAGCGAGATAGCAATGAGAAAACGACGCGCGTAGGAGCGAGAGCGATTGGGCAGAGAATGCTTAAAGACCTATCTATAAGTAGATACCCACCCGCACGTACCTATTGGTTTGATTAAAAAAAACAGTTTCAGTTCCATGTTGGATTTTTTTTAACTTTCGGAATAAATTGGCTTTGACATACGGGCGGGCGGACAGACAAGACGAATCTATAAAGGTTCCGTTTTTTGCCACTTAGGCTACGGAACCCTAAAAAGTGTGAATTTTTTTTGCTCCACAGATATCACCAGTTGAAATAGAGAGCGTGATTCGGCAACACCCAGGGGTGTTAGACGTGGCAGTGACGGGCATCCCGGATGCTGAGTGCGGTGACTTGCCGGTGGCCTGCGTGGTGCCCCGGCCCGGACGTGACGTCAGCGCCCAGGAGATCAAGGATTTGGTGAAAGGTATTCTATCATCATTGGCGTAGGAAGGGGGGAGGTGACCCCAGAAAAAACCCTTGTGTTGCCCTTCAGCTTCTAGCTTTGCCCCGGATCTAGAGACCAGCCCCTAAAAGGATGCTAACGAGTATTTACTGTGCTAGTGATTTCGAATTCACCTTTATTATGCATATACCTATAATGCTGAAAATAATTTGTTTCAGAAACGCTGTCTGATGCGAAACAACTGAGAGGAGGCGTGATCTTCTTATTTGAAATTCCGATGACAGCCTCTACAAAAGTCCACAGAAGAAAACTCAAGGAGATCGCACTTGCTATGTATAAACAATAACATTAAGTAACAAATAGACAAAAATAAGTGTAGTTACAATTTTGACGATAAAAATAGATGCAGAAGAGACTACTCATCGTGATGGGTCCTAAACCATTTCAGTAGGTACCTATATAGCTGTTAGTTTGTGGTATTGGGTTATGTATGTACCAGAAAATTATTTGTTAAGAAGTACCTAAGTTTGTAATTACTTATGACTAAAAGTTTGGTTATAGATACCGCTACGAATGGTGAAAAAAGAGCAAATGCGACTTCACACATTTTTTTTAAAAATAAGCAATGAATCGAGGAAGACATTATTAAGTCGTTGATGCAAACGTCTCATATTTTCGGATATTGGTCCATATAAAGTTAGTATATTTTCTGTGTGTGTCGCCGCACCTCCCGCTGGTGTGCACTAAACTTACTGCCTCTTTGGTCTAGTGGTTCGCCCGCCACAGGGGTCCCGGGTTCGATTCCCAATTTGTACTCGGTTTGGTTGGTGGCTTATTTCAAGTCCGTCTGGCTAGCTACCACCATCTTACTTAAGTCTGACGCCAAAAGACGGCAGTTTGAGGTAAGACAGCCAGTTCCTCAGTGATGATGTGTGTAGTGTTCTTTATCGTTACTGAACAGCAGGTGAGGTGAATGAAGGCCAAGCACTATATCCATCCCGTTCTGCATAAAAAAACTAACCCAGGAATTGAAATCATCTTTTGCAATAATCGAATACGAAAATATATGGGATGGGTTAGGTACTTAAGTTGGTAATTTTATTATTTTACGATAAAGGTAATTAATACCAAAATAAGGGGTAGGTATCTGAGGTTTTACTTGCACGTGTTTACTGCACAACTTAGGCACTATAACCACAAAATAGATAATTAAAAGATAACATTTACTGTGATAATTACTGTTTTATTTTGACTTTAAGTAATTTATTTGCTAACTTGTGTTTGTTTTTAATTTAATGATTTTTATGTACTTATGTAAACAATATAGAATAATATAGGTAATCTTAGTTCATTATTACTTGTTTTATTTCTTATTAGATCCTTACCTTTACTCCGACTTTTAATTCGGTGCAGTAATTTGACAGTTCCAGTGTGCCCACTGGGGTGATTAGCAACTTGCGTGGCTGTCACCTCGCAAGTTGCTAATCACCCCAGTGGGCTCACTGGAGCTGTCAAATTACTGCTCCGAATTAAAAGTCGGAGTATAGTAACTATTACTTATCTTTAAAAAAACACTTAAAATAAAAAAACCCTTTAGTAAGTAATGCCTACCTAAGTATATAATATTTTTATCTTAAACAAAAATTATTTTAATATTATTAGGATAGGGAGCATCGAACTGAACCACTTTTACTGCGGGACAAACTCTGAAATCTCGAAAAAAAAATTGCTGTTTCATACAAAAAATAATAACGAAAATATCAAAATACGTATCGAAGCTGGGAGCCAATTCTCACTTCATGTGATTTGTTATCGATTTTGATATTATATCTAGCGTCTATTATCGTACGAAAATATCCTGAAAATCTCCAATCATACAGAAAAGGGTATTCTCGGGTCTCTTCGATATAAAACTCGATATGATATCGAAAAACGCGTTCCATTTTCTTGATTATAGTTATATTGTAATCAAGGAGTACATATTTTAATTATTTTATTAAATTTTATATTAAAATCAATGTTTATTATTGATGATTTATGTAAAATACTTGTAATATTTTATTTTATTTATATTAATGAGCTGCAATGCAAAGAAAAAAAATTGTCTAGGCGTTTATAGAACAAACGGAACGCAAACAAACTTGTCAACTACTTTCTTCTTCTTATTTTTGTTATGGTAATCTACTCCTCTTCAGGGAGTAATTTTTGCCAGTGTCAAGTACGCTCGCGGTGAAAAAAAAAGAAAAGAACTAACAAAACAATACAAATGCAAGGGGAGAAAATATAAAATAAGTTATAGTTAATAGCTTTGACACTTTTGACAACTTATATCACTGATGATAATTGTGTCGGCTACGCTTGACCACTCGTTGCGTATCGAGTGCTAGCACTGGATAAATATCACATTCGATATCACGAGAATACTGAATATCAGTATTAGTTGATAACCGCCATGTTTTTTCGATAAATATCGAGTTGGATATTTTATCAAAGGCGCGAGAATGGGGTTGGTAAACTTTTTCGAAGAGAATTGTTTTATATTTTTTTTTGATATCACAAGTTTGAAGAATAAAGAAAATAATATTATGATTTTTTTATTTTACCTTGTTAACTAAATATATTTTTTTATATTATTATCGCGATAAAAAATCGAACATACGGCTGAACACGAAGTTCCTTTGCATTTACTGATTTAAAGAACTGATTGACAGATTTGACAGACAGTGACAAAGAGTAATCATACCTTTGTTTTTTTTTGTTTTGAGCAACAACATAGAAAGTCTTTGGAGCAAAGGCATAACCTACGCATACAGCCGTAATAGTGATTTATTGTACTATGCTGTAAATTAAAAAATTAAATTTTTATTTAAATTAAAATGAAGCATTACAAAAATTCCGCAATTTGTTATTCCTAACTCCAAAGCCAAAAGCTACCAGAAAATATATAATTCACAACAGTTTTGGAAAAGTTTACCATCCCCATTGGCTCCCTGGTTTTTTTAAAGAAGGACCTTTACATTACTGACAAAACATGCGAACTCGCAATATAAAATTGCTATAAGCAACTACAACAAGTATGATGATTTAGGATCATATAGTCCGTAAGCCCGCGACAACATTGCCTACGTTGCATGGCACACGGTCGGAAATATTGTGCAGAGCGAGGATTAGAAGATTATCGCAAATATTGTCGCGGGCTTACGGACTAATACAGCTTTACTAAAATATATTATGTATAATGATCAATTTGATTGTGATACTGATAAAAGATAGCAAGATACCTAGTAAATACCTAGTAAATTTTATGTAACTAAAGACTTACTTTTAAACTTTCGCGTTGCATTTTATTAGATTAGGAACACAGGTTTTTAACGCGTTTTTAAACTAAACATAGGTGTTGGACACCTACCTTATCCCGACGTTTCGACCGAGTTGCATCGGCCGTGGTCACGGGCTGACTGGAGCTGCGGTGTTACGCCTCCTCCTCTGCGGTGCAATCTTCATCCACCGTCGAACAGTTTTTCCAACTACCGCCGCACACTATACTAACGGTGTCCCCATTCCGTATCATAGCCGTATTCTGGTTGTTAGCCGACCGCGAACAAAGAGGTAGTGCGTTTGTAATTTCAATTTAATTTAAATTAAAAAACATCCTATAAACTTCAATCGGGAAGATGGCCACAAATTATCTGGAATCCAGTTATTACAAACGCACTACCTCTTTGTTCGCGGTCGACTAACAACCAGAATACGGCTATGATATGGAATGGGGACACCGTTAGTATAGTGTGCGGCGGTAGTTGGAAAAACTGTTCGACGGTGGATGAAGATTGCACCGCAGAGGAGGAGGCGTAACACCGCAGCTCCAGTCAGCCCAAGTCAGCCCGTGACCACGGCCGATGCAACTCGGTCGAAACGTCGGGATAAGGTAGGTGTCCAACACCTATGTTTAGTTTAAAAACGCGTTAAAAACCTGTGTTCCTAATCTAACTAAAGACTTGTTGTGGTAGGTACCTACACCGTACAATGTCGCTACGGGTTTATTCTGTTTTATGTATGTAAACTGCGAAATGATAATGTAGAAGCAAATAATGCTGAATGCAGACATCGCAGAACCTATAGAAAACCTATAGAAAATATTGGTTGGGTGGGGGTCGTTTGGGCTTGCGGCTTGAGTGGGCATGTGATTGGATAAAAAAGTTAGTTATGGCACAGAATATACAATAATAGTATGGTTATGGTACCTACCTAGGTACAGTAGCTAGCTGAAATATTTTCTCCGAAAAGAACAAAATAAATATTTTCGTTAAAATCCAAATAGAATAAATGAATTAATTAAAAGTTGCAAAATCGTTTGTTGCATAATTTTAGCAACGTCCTTATCTTGGCTCTTGCCCAGCCACCTTGCACAACTGGGTCATTTTCAATAAGTTAAGTACTTACACTTTAAAAAAGTGTAAAGTTAATAAAAATTTATCATCTTTCCTATCTGGTCGTAAATCACTCGTAATCTTTAAACCACCGGATCTATATATACTGGATCAGTTGATGCTAGAACCATTTGGTCGTTGCATTTAATCGTCTGGATTACAAAATGGCGTACTTTGGCAAGGATTTTAAAAACGAGAAGGAGGAGAACATTGAAGAATTCATTGCAGCCATTGGTAAGTACGGAAAGCTTGGAATTCACATTGAAATGTATCTACGTTTTCGTTATTTCTTCTTTTTTATTTTTTTATTTACAACGGGATAGTGCTTGGCCTTCACCTCACCTGATGTTAAGTGACGATAAGGCCGAAGGTGGAAGCGCAGTACACCCGGAATCCTCATCACTGAGGAACTGGCTATCTTATCTCTAGTTGCCAGACAAAACACAACAATTTTTAAATTGTTGTTATGGCGTCAGACTTAGGTAAGATGGTGGTAGCTAGCCAGGCGGACTTGAAATAAGCCGTACCACCAACCAAACCGAGTAGAAATGTACCCCCCTCCTGGCAATCGAACCCGGGACCCCTGCCTCTTACACGGGTGGGCGAACCACTACACCACAGAGGCGGTCTTCTTCACCGGTCGGCGGTCACCACAGAAACGATACAATAAGTAAATAAATACTTCCAGCTCCACCCGACAAATATACTTAAAACAGAATACTAACGTGATTATATGGCGAAACCCTTCGTGCGCTAGTCCGACTCGCACTTTGCCGGTTTTTTAGAGCTATTCACTTCAGCTTACGCGCATCGAATGAGGATTAGTGGCCACGCGCTCACTAGACATTAAATAAAACACTTTTTAACGGATAACAGACTTTCAATAGAACCGCGCTAGTAGCACAGTAGTATCCGTTAAAAAGTGTTTAATTTTTTAGAGCTGTTTTAAGATTTTTGAAGGAGTTTTTGCTTTTTTAAACGTTTTTTAAATTGTAGATGCCGGACCAAAGGCCAAAACCATCTTCACCCATAAACCCAACCAGAAGATCATAAAAGATGGAGACGGCTACATCCTGACCTTCACCGCTGGGGATTTCAAGAAGGAGTACAAATTCACACCTGGAGTGACCTTCGATGACGTCATTGCTGAAGGTATTGTGGTAAGTGTACTTGCTAGTTTGCTATTCCCAGCGAGATTTTCCGTGTGAAAATTCGTTTGAAATAGCAATTTTGGCAAAAAAAAAATTTCGAAATTCCCCTAAAGTTTTAGCGTAGAAAACGAATAAACATGGACAACGTTCGATTAGAATTTTTAAGATAAATTACACTCAAAATGTTAAAAAGGAAATATAGGTAGGTAGGTAAGGTAATTTAAAAGATATTGCTAATCTAGTTAATAAATCTATTTGATCTCAAATGCAAATTGTATACCTATTATTTATACCACCATCATTTTAAATAGAGAATTTATTTTTATATTGATTAAGTTATTTAGTTTTTATATTTTGTTGTTAAGTTTTGGTAACATTACATTAGGCTGATGATGATGACAACATTGCAAAGCTTACCATTTTCATTTTCAGGCCAAATCTACATTCTCCGTTGACGGCGACACCTTCAATCAAGTTTTGGACTTCGGAGATAAGGGCACCATCACACTGAAAAGAGAGTTCCAAGCGGACTCACTTAAAGTTGTAAGTTTCATTAATATTGTTTGTCATACCAATTTGAATGTCGTCAGAGTTCGTTTTTGTTTACCACCTGAAAACACGGACAAAAACTGTAACGAACATAGTAAATATCTATGGAAAATTTCATTTCGCAATTCGGCGCTAGATGACGCTGTACAAATATCCCATACAAAATTACTCTATCGAATGATTTTTCGTTTGGTTCGTGCTTCGTAAGTGGGTAGCTAAACTCTTAGCATCAATTTTGATTTAGATCTTCTATGAATTACCAAAAGGTATAAACAATATAAGTATAATATATAATAATAATAGTAATAAAAAAATACGAAAAAATGGGAAATCTTGCGATTTTTTTGAATTGAGGGTAATTTATTCAACATCTCCTTTATTTTTATTTTCTTTTTTAATTTCAGACCCTTTCCACAAACAAATGGGATGGTACTGCCACAAGATACTACGTTCCTGCCTAAAATACCATTAGGTATTACAGTCTGATGTTTAAATTCTAATTAGCAACTCGCGCGCATGGGATGTATGTATGGGGCATAAAGTTAATATACTAATATACTAACTTTATGGTATGGGGAGATTGGGGAGGACAACAAAGTTTTCTTCCCAATGGGAACTTCGTTGTATGGATCTGCTATTGTCACTGTTGTTTTGCTGTTGCAATAATTTATTTTTATTCGTTATCAACTTTAAAAAATAAAGACTTATTTGTTTTACCAGTTTTTTTTAATGACCTTAACCTGGGACCTTTTATCCAAATACCCCAGGTTCGAAACCTCCCATATTGCCAAATAATCCCAAAGAGGGTTTGACCATCAGCCATTTTTAACGTCCCCACTACTGGGGCACAGGCCTTCCTTATGGGTTAAGGAGGATGGGCCATAACCCACGACGCGGGCCCAATTCGGATTGGTGGGTGTTAACGACTGCAAATGCACCCGGGACCAACGGCTTAACGTGCTTTCCGAAGCACGGAGGAGTTCGAGATAATACATTTTTGCTCACCCATCCCATGACCGACCCTTGCGATACCGCTTTACCACTGCACCCAGCTCCTCAACGAGGGTTTAATAACATTAAAATGGGCGAAGTATTAAATTATGCAATAGAGGTACGAGTAGGTAGCTTCTATTTTTTAACACGTTTTTATTAGGTTGCTTTCTCGTTTATTTGTTTGTTTGTTTTTTACCAGTCAAGCGTCAATCATCCGAAATAAGACCCAAAAAGATGTTTTTCTGTTTTAGGTCACATTAATAATTTTTTAATGAAAACTCGGTTATTCAATGACTTAATAACCAAGATTGCAATCGCATTTAACCGATTATTTGGCTAGTGATGACTTACACAGCTAATCTAAATTGCGTAATTATTATGTTATCTTTCAACTTTGTCTTCGTCATCCGGTAGGTTTCTAGTAATATTAATTCGTCATTTAAAAAAAAGATTAAGATCTTAATAATAAAATTGTGTTACTTACCTAGCTACAATGTGATTAAATTGTAAAATAGACAGTGATATCTGCTGCAATGGCAAAGGGAAAACTTTCTTTTGTTAATTTACCTCACCTAGGTATTATACCTAAATAGTACAATGAGGATCAACACGACAATTGAATATATAAATTTTGTATTGTATAATATATCACATCAAATACAACATCATTATCTGAGTAAATTTCTGTTCTCTCTGTTTAAATTTCTCAAATCCATCAAGAAATGACAAAATTATTAAAGATTTAAAAAGTGAGTTTAAAAAACACGGCCGGCCCTTGCAGATCATGCGATGACGTCACGTGCCACGATCGCCCGAACAAACACCTGCCGCGCCGTCAGGTGTTTGTTCGGGCGCCGACGTCATCAGCCAATCGTGAATTGGGGAGCGTTTTTGAGAATGCCACACGAAAATCGCTCTATATAATTTATTTTGATGTGACTGAAACTCTACATATTTAACTAAAAACCTCGTTGATCCTCATTGTGCCTAAAATAAAATGGCTTATGTTTAATTTAAATGATCACCATACTAACCTTACCTAACCCAGAATTAGTAAATGTTCACCAAATCTTCTTGGGCGGTATAGGATTTGGTGAGCTTACTAATTTGGAGAATAAAATGTTTTTTTTGGTAATGCTAAAGTACCTAGATATTATTATGTACTTTAGCAGGTTTTTAGTATGAATTAACAGGTATTACTTAATTCCCAAATAAAATAGTGAAGTTATCAGCTGTTACGGGTTTATTCGTCTCATTGAGTAGAAATAAATAAACTAATAAATAAACAAATAATAAATAAACTAAGTAAGTAGAAGAGTGCGAGTATTGGTAGAGAATGCCCTTGGGCATTAAGTCCGCCATTTGCTGTTTTATTTTAAGCAATAAAAAGATTAAATAAATAAATAAATAATATCTAACACTCGATATCAATGATATCATTGCTCGATATTGATAGTTTTTACAAGAACACAATCTAATATCGCAGTGCAGTTCACATATAATTCGATTATCGATAAGGCGATTAAATAAAGGATGTGTAGGTGCGCCACGTAGTAGGTACGAGTATCTACTTGCGTAATATATTTTTTGTGTCACGAATTAACTCTTATCTTAATAGTATCTTTCGTTTGATAACTGATTGAAATTGCAACATGGAATTATCTTTTGGCGAAAGGAAGTTATGGTTACATTACACAGGTAGGTAGGTAGGTTACTAGTCCATCAATCCATTTCATCGATCGATAACCTTATAAAAGAAACACTTAAGTAGAGAAGAATTTAAGAAGGCTTTAAAAATAAAAAAAGTTGTCCTCCAGCCCCACCCGACTTCAATAGACGTATTTTTTACAATGATAATGCGTATTTAGTGATTTGAATATTATTTCTTGCTTTTTAAAGGTAGCGTAGGCTTTTGAAGTCGGTTTTTTTTTTAAATTTTTTTTATCAAATACAAAAACATAAAATAAAATTTAAAAAAATACTAAACTTTTAATTGAATGAAAGTGGGCGTAATAACAAAAATTGTATTATTAGTTGAATAATTTAATTAAAAAAGAACTTAAAAATAAACTACAATTAATAATACTTAGGCCGCTTTGTAGTGTCTGTATGCAACACCATCCCAGAAGGAAGCTGTGATAGTCTGAAAAAGAAAAATTTATTGCTCAAGTCTGATTTTTTTTTTATAGGTAGGAAGGCAGGTAGGAATAGGAAAAAGTTTCAGAATTTTCGGTTGTCTACGAAAGTATACTACCGATCTACCGTGCCAAATAATTATAGTACGCTGTCAAAACGGCCATATTTGTTTGCGTTTCGCTTCCATTTCAGGGTGTTAGGATGTGCAAGAAAAGGAACAAAGATCAAGATTGCCGTTTGACAGTAGGTACTATTCTTATTTGGCTCGCATAGTAACAGCAGAAAGGAGATTATATTACAGAATATTAATACCTTCCAGCCACACAACCACAACATTAAAAAAAAGTTTCGACACAAAATGTCGAAACTTTTTTTTCACTCCTCTTGCTCAAAAAGTGCGTCATTGTAACGTACAAGAGTCGAGATAAAATAGCATAATAAGCCCTAGGGGGTAAAGTTTTTTCTTTTTTAATGTTTGTCTATTACCAATGAGCGTACTAAAACGAAAAAGTCTTTATTCATAATCACGAATAAAAACTCGCTCGGCTTAATACTGGGGGTCTATTACGAAAAGTTTAATGCGATACACGCGGCTGCGTCCGTGCTTCGTTCTGATTGATTCCTATTACAAAGCACTTGCGTATGCGATATTGCAAAGTGATTACGTAAATTTGACAGTTTCTCTCTAGTGGATCCGTCATTATTCGTTCAATAGACTATGGACTACGATAGCTACATTGAAAATATTTGTAATAACTATAACCGACGAACTGCGGACGACTATCGTGACCAAGTTTCGTAATAGGCCCCCAGTTTCTCATTCTTATTTTTGAAAATGGAATTAAAAGCATCTCTTCGGTGAAATCATAGACTTATTTATACTCTGTGTACAGAGTGAATCGTAGAATGCGTGTTTGTGTAGTTTAGCTGCTACAGCAGAAATTAAAAAAGGTACCATGGCGCGAAATCTTTAGATTTTTTTTATAATTACAAACTGATTGAATTGTGTGACTGTAATAGGAAAGAAATAATTTTAATCTTCTGCCGTCAAGCACAAATCTTTTATTTAAATATTGTACAAAAAGTTTATGAAGTGGAGGATAGAAAAACGAGTGGATTCGTTTACGGAAGTAAGTACTTAGGTATAAACTATTTAATATTGTATTTTATTTTCTCGCTATCGTAGTGAAAAGTATAGTGTAACACACGACGCTAAAACCCATTGTAACTCGGTTTCTATTTATTCCCTCGCTAAAGCTCGGGAATAAAAATACCTTGTATGCAATGGGTAATTTTAGCGTCTTGTATAACAATCTACTATTTTAATATCTTACGTCTTGTGGATTGTGGCCGGGTGGTAGGTATAATCTCATATATAATCCGCGCGCGATGAGAATGGTAAGGGACCTTGTCAAAGTGAATAGGGATGATGACAACTTTTTTTATTTCATGTTACATAAATTACCTCCCAAAAAAAGAAACATTGGTAAAAGAATTAATTCGCTAGCATGAAAACTGCCCAAAATATCACAGTGTGAAATGCACACAAATGGACTCGCCCAAAAACGCTCCATACTAATGGCTTCCTAGTTATGACGTCACGCCTGAGAAGTTTGTATGCAACGCGTAGGAAATTTGTTCGGCAGCTATATTAAATATTGTGTTTATCAAAATAGTTTCTTAGACAAATTTGCTATACATTTTACGGACTAATTAAAGGTATCATTTATTTTAATAAATTTTATACTTTTTAAATGGACTTGTCCACCCAACTTTGAAGGATCATAAAATAAATAATATGCAATATATAAAACGAAGAGGTATACAAGCTACTCTAAAAGTTTAATATGTTTACGATTTTTATTAGTATTACGTTATTTTATTCATTAGTCATCATCCCTATTGAAAATGACTGTAAAGCAGTAGTGTACAGCGCCGCGCTGCCGCGTTAGCGGTACCGTTGCGCGTCTCAGTTCCAAAAGGTATTATACCATTCTCATCGCGCGCGGATTATACCTATAAAAGATTCTTGATAATCTCCATTCTGCTGTTACTTTTGTACATTTGTGAAATCGAAGTGTCTTTAAAAAAATCACAACACTGAAAATTCTAAAAGTTTTTTACTGATTTTTCCATGTCAAGATAGAGCTTTATCCGTTTGATAGCGTATAACGCACGTTATTTTCTCGATAGAAAGGGTACGCATCGCAACATGACCACAGAATATATAATAGTAGCCATGACTCACCACTTTCAGTCCATCAGCGGAGTACTCCCTCTTGAAGACAACTGTCTTCTCATCCTTGGTCATCTCCTGAGTGACAGTGTCGCCATCTACGGTGTACTTGCACTGAACCTGTAAAGAAACCAACAAAATACAATGTGAAGACACCCTGTCGCAAAATAAACACCGTTGTGGTGAACCCACGCACGACGATGGCACCTAAAGGTTGCGGAAAGCCGCTGGATACGACCGCCTCTGTGGTCTAGTGGTTCGCCCACCCGTGTAAGACGCAGGGGTCCCGGGTTCGATTCCCAGGGGGGTACAATTTGTACTCGGTTTGGTTGGTGGTAGGGCTTATTTCAAGTCCGCCTGGCTAGCTACCACCATCTTACCTGTCTGACGCCATAATAACAACAATTTAAAAATCGTTTACATAGACAACGTTCTACGCCGCTAAATTACGGCCGTAATATGACGGCACCGTCATCCTAGGAAACCCTAGCTTTTAAAATAGCCAGTTCCTTAGTGATTCCGGTTGTAGTGCGCTTCCACCTTCGGCCTTAACGTCACTTACCATCAGGTGAGGTGAAGGCCGAGCACTATACCGAAGCATAAAAGCTCGGTTGTAGGTAATGCCACTTAACGGTCACCCATTCGACACCTAGCCGGACCGAGCGTTGCGTAACATCGTGATCGAGTACGATCAGTCTGTCAAGCTCTGCCATGAGTTGAGGCGCTCAGGCGCCTGCAGGTTATAGCTGATAAATAATTATATTATGTTAGAAAAACCCTCACCTTCAGTTCAGGTCGCAGCTGCTCCTCAAATTGCACCCCAGACTTGAACTCCGTCACTTTGGTGCCTGATTGGCTGATGGTGGTCACTTTGTAAGTGTCACCATTTTTCTCCAACTTCGTCTTTGGCTTGTACGCGATGTATTGTGCGGTTTCTGCTTCCGAGAGCTCTGGAAATAAAAGTAGTTTAATGCTGGTGGTTATGAAATATCTGTGTGCTTTTCAATCAAATCCGTTATTTGCGTGATTGAGTAACAAAGATATGAACATCCAAAGCCAAGTACAAAGGATTTTGTATGTGATTATGCTAATCATTATAATGGACGCAAAAACCACAAATATCTAACTATCTATCAACAGTACCCTTAGCACGAACAGCGAACGAAAAAAATAACGCGCGTAAAATCATTCGATACATAAATTTTGTATTAGAAATTTGTACAGCGCTATCTATCGCCGATAAGCGAAATGAAATTTTCCATAGAGAATTGTACAGGGTACACTGTACCAACAGCTATCGAGAAAAAAAACGTGCGTGAAATTACTCGATAGACAATTCTCTATGGAAAATTTCATTTCGCTTATCGGCGATAGATAGCGCTGTACAAATTTCTAATACAAAATTTATGTATCGAATTATTTTACGCGCGTTATTTTTTTCGATAGCTGTTCGTGCTAAGGGTACTGAACAGATGGAAAAACATGCAAGGATGAAAACAGTTTCAATCCGCAAAAACGACGAGCCAATAAAATTAAACGATTGATTAGAAAGGGCATTCCATTCATAGAATAGACTCGACTTTAGTTAGTTTTGAAGCTAAGTAGAACAAAATTTCATACTTTAATCCTTCAATTTTATTTAATTAATTTGACATGTAGGTACTCGTACCTACCTATGTGAAATTAATTAAATAAAAAAGAGTCCGTGAGAAGGCACAGAATAAATTAGTAAAATTTTAAGTAGAACATCAAGCAGCAATATGATATTACCTACTGAAATTGAGAGACTTACTCATAGATTGAATGAACTCTGCATAATTTTCTTCTTTGTCGACGACGAATTCCTTTCCAAGGTAAGCCATTTTGTTTTTTTTAACGTGCACTAACTAAAATTAATCACGATGAACTAAATACGTGATTTATATGGGCAGTTTTTATCATACAAACTGATAATAAACGTTTAGAGATAGCTATATTCTCCAACTTAATGGTTATCTATATTACATTTCTGTAAGAAGTTTTTTAATTAGTTGATGTGAAGATAGTATCTAATATTACCTACTTATAAATAACGAAAAAAACATTGATTGTCATTCTCAAAACTAGGATGTGATGGGATTTTCAACAGCGCAAACTGCCTTATTAGGGTTCCGTACCAAAATGGTAAAAACGAACCCTTATGGTGTTAGTCTGTCTATCTGTCACAGCTGGATATCTCGAGAACAACCTTGAAATTTGGAATAGTTTGAGATGACGTTTGCCCAACTATTTTGCAAATAAGAAAGATTTTTTTTTTTTTTTATTACAATAGGGACTGAAAAGGGGTCTTAAAATTTTTAAGTAGGGCATCATTATGAAAGAACGCTGTTTGCACATTTCAAATCATTTTTTTCTTTTTTTTAGGCCGCATAGTTTTCGACATAATATGATGAAAAATGTAATAGTTTATGTAAAGATTACAGGAAAAATAAAACGATGTCATTAGTTACTCTACCAGTCAACAGATGGCACTGACCTAAGAAAAATTAAATTAGTTCCACTATCGGTCAAGAGATGGCGCTGACCTAAGAAAAATAGTAAGGTAATAAATATATATAGAAAAAAAACCGGTCCAGAGCGAGTCGGACTCGCGCACCGAGGGTTTTCGTGCCATCATAATAAATACACTGCAAAGCTGTAGAATAATACAATTATTATTGAAGTATTAGGTCAGCACCATATCTTGGCCGATAGTGGAACAATTTTTTTTTCTTAGGCATTCCATTTCTTGACCGATAGTGGAACTTATTTAATTTTACTTAGGTCAGGGCCATCTGTTGACTGGTAGAGGAACATATGAATTTTTTGTTTGTTTTTTGAATTTCTAAAAAAGTGTGTTATATTGAGACATCGTTTTATTTTTCCTGTAATCTTTAGATAAACTACTATCACATTGAATTATTTCAGATTTTTCTCTTTGCAAACTTCGGAGATAAGGGGGGGAAAGGTTTATTTTTTATTTCTTTCTTATTTGCAAAATAGTTGGACAAACGTCATCTTTAACAATTCCAAATTTCAAGTTGATACCATTAGTAGTTCTCGAGATATCCAGCTGTGACAGACAGACAGACTGAGTCACACCATAAGGGTTCCTTTTTTACTATTTTGGTGTACGGAAAATCGACTCACCCATAGCAGCTCAGACGGGATCGGTAGTTAAAACGTGAAAGCATTATTTTATTACATTTTTCTGTTTCCGCAAATTACTTAAACTTTTCACCATTGCGCAGTTCCTCTTTGTCCCTCTCATGCATGCCAGCCACACGATACCCATTATTATTGGTGCTACAGGGATACTTCCCCAAGAATCTCCACGACAATCGTCTTCCCGCGATTTCCAATGTTGGCGGTCCACAATAATTAATTATTAAAATGGATCGAAGTTTAAATGTTATTGTATTCTGTGTGTTAGTTTGGTTGGCTTACGACCTACGACGACGTCTTTGAGTTCTACGCGCCCCGCCGGCAGGCGCCCGCCGCCCGCCCTGTAGAGGAATCCGTAGCACAGAATACACAATAGTGTCCGTAGCTGCTACGAGTCTATTATATAGTCGTAGCGAAGGGTCGTAGCTTCGTAGCAATGAGACTTCTGTTATAAAAATAATAATAGATTTTTTGCACGTTGTGTCTATTATGTATTCTGTGGTTGTGTGTAGATTTACAATGTCATCGCTTAATTATTACATACTTACCTATACTTACCATAAAAAAGTTGGAAATAAAAAAAATGAAAATCTTCAAAAAATCCTAAAAAACCAGAATAATAATATTAAAATTTGCATTATTACTAATAAGGTGTACCTACGCTTAACTAAATTTAAAGAACGTCAAATGAAGTCTTCATTTAGCTTAAATATACCTACAGACAGACCATACAACAAGTAGGTAGGTACCTACTACGAACCCATAAATTTCTCTACGAACTATACTTCTATGAGAAAAAATGTTATAAATTGTAAGTTATTCCGTTGCAGTTTTAGATATTTGTAATACTTAACCTAATGCATATAAAAATACATAAATAATTCTGATGAACTTTAGACTGTATTTTATCATTTTCTTATTGTATTTATTGATTAGCCTATTGTACCTTCGTTATGCCAGGCATTTTTTTTATCTTACTATCGCACCTCTTAAGATTATTCTTTTGTTTAGATGTAGGTACTTAACTTACTTATTTTTTTATCAGTTCTATTTTAGTATAGTACATAACGTGCGTGGATGCCAACAACGACTTTATCCGGTTGCAAAAAAGGCGACTTTTGCACTAACATTGCTATAGTTTTGCGGAACAAAAGGTTATTTTTTAACGGTTCAAAATACTTGACCTACTTAAAAATAATGGTATGATAAGCGGTCAAGTGCGATTTTGAACACTTTAGTTAAAACCGACTGTTACAATATAAAAAAACCGGCCAAGTGCGTGTCGGGCCACGCGCCATAGGGTTCCGTAGTTACCTTATACATATACCACATATGTAATACCACTATCATTTTTCGTCTGTAAAAACAACTTTGTTTTTCACAGTGTTGGTATGAATGACAAAGTTATCAGACCGACAGACAGACAGACAGACATGACGAATCTATAAGGGTTCCGTTTTTTGCCATTTTCGCTACGGAACCCTAATAAAGTACCTATATGCTGTACACGGGTAGAGTATACGGTAGAGTTAGTGTCCGACCGAAACAGGAATTCAAACCGAAACCGAACTTTCGGCCCTGGTTCCAGTTTTGGCTGAAACCGAAACTTTTTCAAATATTAATTTGACGTGGTTTTCCAATGTATATAGAATTGTAGACACTTAACATGTGTTAAATAAAGTAAATAAGTAACAATAATGAAAGTATGTAACAAAAATAGTTCTTTATTTATGTTAAATTAACAATTTAAACCAAAAAAAGAATCAAATACCCATTATGTTAAACTTAGGTACCTACTTTTGTAAGTCAGATTCAGTTCAGTTCGATCGATATGACTAGTTATTAGTTAGATGAGTGGGTCTCCAGCTTCCTCATAGGCTATAGAGAAATTCTAAGCATGCCATATTTTAAAGCATAATAATATCTGCAATCAAACTTCCAGACATAATAATAGCAGCCACCATAAGCTCGTTACCATGAGTTGTTTTATGTGTGCGAGCTGGCGACACGTGTCTACAGCTTACACATGCCGTTAAGGCAAACCAGTGAGGTTAGGGTTTTAGACTATAGTCAGAAATTTAGAGCCTAATTGCAGCAATAAGATCCAAAAAAACCAACCATCACACTCAAATACTCTTGAAACTACGAGCATAAAACTGTGTGCGAGCTGGGGACCCGTGCCACTGGCTTGCACAGCTGTATTTTCGTAATTATTTAAGCTACGATTATGTACTATACCTCAAATTTTTAAGCCGAATTGCAGCATTAGGCTCCAAATTTTTCAAAACTTTAACTCGAAAGGTTTTTGAGCTACGAGTCGATATCTATGTGTAAGCTGGGGACCCGTGTCATCGGCTGACACATGGTGAATTGCTGTAACTGTATATGTTAGAGTTTCGTTTTAAAGATCAAATGATATGTTATAATTGCAGCACACACGAGGCAAAATCCGTAGTATTATGGCCCTCTACGGAGCCCCTGTATGGGCGGATGCCTTAAACGAGGCTAATAAAGCTGCCTTAAGACGGCCCCAGAGGGTAGTGGCTCCCGCATGGTGCGAGGTTACCGCACTGTGTCGTGGACGGCGGCATGTGTTTTGGCCGGTATACGCCACCCTGGGAACTGGAAGCCCAGGTGCTTGCGGAGGCGTACAGGCGTAGGAAGGAAATTAGGGCGGCGGATAGCCGCCTTGCCCCACAGGAGTTTGCCAGGCTTATGCGGGTGGCAGAGGCGCAATGTCTTGAGGACTGGGAGCGGCAACTGCCAGAACCAATCGCCGGTCACAAAACGGTGGAGGCAGTCCGCCCAGTCCTCAAGGAGTGGAAAGAACGAGCCCACGGGGCTCTAACATTTCGTCTGACACAGGTACTTTCCGGACACGGGTGTTTCGGGAGATACCTGTGTCAGATACAGAGGGAGGAGTCCCAGGTGTGCCACCATTGTGGCGCACTACAAGACACTGCACGCCACACACTTGAGGAGTGTTCGGCGTGGGCGGTGCAGCGCCAGGAGTTGGTCGCTGCGGTTGGGCCGGACCTCTCGCTTCCCAATATCACTGTTGCGATGCTGCGAAGCGAGGGGGGATGGCAGGCCGTGGTCTCCTTCTGCGAGGACGTTATATCTCAGAAGGAGGCCGCGGAGAGGGTTCGCGAGGCGGACGCCGCCACGAGCCAACTCCGACGTGCGCGGCAGGGGGAGAACGAGACGCCAACGTGCGCGTCTCGATCTCTCCTAGTCGCAAGGGGGGGCCCAGTAAGGCCCTCTGCACCCCATAGGGTGGAACCCTAAAGGGCCACTCTCCCCGGGTCAAGTGGAGCGTGCCGCCGCGTACCCACAGACCCGGCGGAAAGGCGCAGGTCTTCGAGAGGAGTTTAGTTGGTGGTGCCTTCTCCCGTTCGCCCCATCTGGCCTGCCCACATAAGTGGGTAGCCTTATGGGGGGCTACGGAGGCTCCCTCCCTCTGTCCGGCCCCCTCTCGATCTTTCGAGATAGTTAGGGGGCGGGATAATCAAAATCAAAAAATCAAAAAATCATTTATTCAGTCTAGGCTGTTACAAGCACTTGTGAATGTCAAAGAAGCTACGCCATCGGTTCGCAAACCCTGAGCGGGAGACCTTGTAACGAGAAGAACCGGCAAGAAACTCGTCAAGGGCTGCTTTTTTCTCCCTGTATATTTCATACAGAGTCGTCAACATTGAAAAATGAGCTCCACATTTAAAGTGAGGTCATTTTCCATCACAATAATTAACAAAAGTTTGTACACAATGGGTAGGTAGGTTGAAATTAAATACCTATTACATATCGGATAGGTAATTGTGAGAATAAATAACTTTCAACTAGTTGAGAAATCAGTAATCACTATGTCTGCTACTCGAAAGTGCACCTAAGTAGGCAAAATTTACCAAAAAATACTTGAGACAAGAGATAAAAAATAACAATAAAAAACGCAATTCTTACAATTCAATATGCGTTAAGATAGGTACTCAGAAACAGACCCATTCCCACTGGCAGCACCCGTTCACGAGCATGACGCGTGGACCAGCCATCGCTTCGCTCAACCATATTTGAGGGAACGTAACGACCCGCCCCACACGACACCACCGCAGAAATGATTAAAGAGAGCATGACATACTTAGGCTACCCATCCTAAGGCACTGAATTGAAAACTAATATCCAAAAGCTTTTCATAGGCCTTTACTTACAAAAACTACTGACTATAGAAAGCAAAATGATTGCAATAAAAAAAAAAAAAAGAGAAATCAAAACAAGGTTTACTTGCCTATTAGTTTTATGTTTTGAGTAAGAAGTGCCATACATATTGATAACATCAAACAGAGAAAAAAAAATATAAATATACGACGCCCTTAGTACAAGCAGACAGAAGCAGACCCATTCCCACTGGCAGCACCCGTTCACGAGCATGACGCATGGACCAGCCATCGCTTCGCTCAACCATATTTGAGGGAACGTAACGACCCGCCCCACACGACACCACCGCAGAAATGTTTAAAGTGAGCATGACATACTAAAGCTACTCGCATTAAGGGATAGGGGTGAGAACCACCCGGCCCTGACGCGAAGCCTACTAGGCTTGGCGGGAGGGCCGGGTGCGGCGAGGGACATGCCCCAACTGTGACCGAGTCCAACATGCCGTTTGGTATGCCTAAATGAATTCTCCTTCTTGAACCAAAAAAAAATAAAAAAATAAAAGGCGCTACAAGCAAGCCGCCTATAGTGCGCTGCGTACATACATACGTACCTATGTAGCCTGAGTAGGGTACTATGTATGTAGAAGTAAGTTTATGTACCTAATATTATGTATGACGCCCACAAGTTTTTCTAAGTTACTAATGGCATACCTAGTAACTTAGAAAAACCTAGTGCAAAAAGATAAGGTATCATTTTTATGAATCAAATTCATTGGAAAACTTTTATCGAAATCGTAATCCGAATCTAGTGTTAGGTAATTACCTATTTAGTAGATACTGATTACATACCTAATAGTGATGCATCAATTACTATATTGTGTTGTGTTGCAAGTAGGTACCTACTATGGTCCCGAGATCCCACCGAACCTTCTGGTTAGGTGGGATCACGTGAGGCAGTCGTGGAGGGGGCCGCAACGTTGAATGTTGCAGCCCTCTCCTAGCGAGTCCCATATACCCCCTTCCCGATCACCAGCTGGAGGGGAAGCGCGTAAATGGGTTTTCTACGGAATATAAAAAAATATATATTATATACTTACCTACCTATGATAGAGTTAAATCATTCCGCACGCCGCGCGACTTCTACACAAGAATTGAGTATAAGACTTGTACTATTATGTATTCTGTGGTATAAGTAATTATAATTAAAGACATTTTTAAAGAAACTAACTAGTGGCCCTACCATGAGTTGATGCAAACTGTTTCCATTACCGTAAACTATCGGATATACTGCTCACAGTCAGTGCGAGTGAAAGAGACCAAACGATGGTTTACGGTAACGTAAACAGTTTGCATCAACTCATGGTAGGGCCACTGGTGTATTTTTACAAAAACTAAGCGCGGGGCAGATTTAATTTTACGGCCTGAGTGGTGCCGGTGGTCAACATGCCGCCTACCACGCAAGAGGTCCCGGGTTTGATTCCCGGCCGGGCAGAAATTGAAATAATGAATTTAAATTTCTGTGACGCGTCTGGGCTGGGTGTTATTTTATAAGTATACAACGGGTGTAACAAGAGACACTCAACGAAGCCGAAGTCCACGCATTCCGCCCATCATCAGGATCATTTTTGTCTTTTAGACTATACCTGGGAAATGAATAGCTACGAAGTTATTGAAGGTCAAAGTTAAAAAAAAAAATCAATGTTTTTATGAAATCTTATTTTATTCGTTATTTCATAATTTTTGTCTACAGAAACATTATCAAAATTGTATGTATTTCGTAACAAACAATGGCTTCAAAACGTCATCAGTCATCACTCATTGTATTTCACATGACCACGCACATGCCTTTCAAGTTCGTGCGGCCGATGTGTAGCGTTCACTCGCAGGCGCGGCGTTACATTGTGTGGTGGGGTCTTTTCCTTTTTACCCGACTGCGGGTTATGTATTTCGCGCGTATCTTGTAAGTATGTTTGTTTGTATGTAATATTCATTATTACCTCATATCTCTCAAACGGCTGAACGGATTTCTATGATTAAGATATCGTTAGATTGGTCTTTTCAGCCCAAGTGTTCTTAAGAAGGTGGCGTTATAAAAAAACCAACATGGCGGCTGTACGGTGCTATTATACGTAGTGAAAAAAAAAAAATTTTTACCCGACTGCGGGTTATGTATTTCGCGCGTATCTTGTAAGTATGTTTGTTTGTATGTAATATTCTTTATTACCTCATATCTCTCAAACGGCTGAACGGATCTCTATGATTAAGATATCGTTAGATTGGTCTTTTCAGCCCAAGTGTTCTTAAGAAGGTGGTGTTATAAAAAAACCAACATGGCGGCTGTACGGTGCTATTATACCTACGTAGTTAAAAAAAAAATTTTTTTTTAGAATACTGCAATATGGGTGTCAAATTAAAGGGCTTATTATAAGGATTTCAAAAAGGTATATCATGACCGTAAAATATAATAACTAAAAAGAGATAAATAAAAAATAAATTAAAAAAATTAAAAAACCCGCCTGCATAAAAAGACAAGTCGACTGAAAAGATGGAAACAAGATTAAATAAATATTAAAGGCAACATGTCATAATAACATGCAGTCGGAGGCATATAATTCAATTATTCATAATGTCACTTTCTTTATGCATGCCTCCGACTGCATGTTATTATGACATGTTGCCTTTAATATTTATTTAATCTTGTTTCCATCTTTTCAGTCGACTTGTCTTTTTATGCAGGCGGGTTTTTTATTTTTTTTTGTACGTATGCAATGCTTTTTAACAAGTATATATAAGTAGTATATCAGTTGTTTATCATAGCTTTGCGTAATTTGGGCCTAGATGGCGCTTTGTGAAATTGTGCAAGCATTTATTTATTATTTGTCGCCGCGCCGCGCCGCCCCGTTAATCATGGAAACTAAAATAATTTTATATTAAGTATTTCTATTTTACAAACCATGGTTAATATTTTCTGAGGGGACTGATGACTTAGCGATTGGTCTGCTGGAATGCAATCTTGAATGTATTTTTTTCCTCTGTGGTTCTTGTATTTACTCTTTGAGTGTCAGTGTCAATGTCAGTTAATGTGATTGTGGGCAGTGTTGCCAACTTAACGGATTTCCCTCAGATTTAACGGATTAGGGTCAGGCACTAACGGGAGAAAATATAATTTGACGACTGTTGGATTTATGTATATGATTTATGTTATTGTAGAGAATAGTTATTAAAATTAAACGATTTTTGACATATTTGTGTACTAATCATGTTGGTCAGGACGTTTTCAGTGTGATGAATGTGAAACAAAGTGCAGAAAATATGGTCAATACCATTTAAAAATACATTTTGGCCTGAAAAAATGGCAAGACATGCTACACTACATGTGCATATAATTTTACAGATGAATTATTTTATTTGACGGATTTATTAATTGACGGAGATATATGTATATCGTACATACATATTATTCAACATAGTCTTAGCTAAAAAAACGTAGTTTTTGAGATGAAGCATTTCAAAAATGTAAAAAATCATAGTTCCTGACTTTGAAGTATTGATGATGGCTTTGTTACATCGATAAAACATTCTTCTTCTATTTTACATACTTCAAAAATAAAGTCTTATAAAGCCGAATATGGTAGATAGGGACCATCAAACTAAACAACTTATACTATGGGACCAACTCTGAAATCGCAAAAAAAAACCGCTGTTTCATACATTTGATATTATCGTTATTTTTTCCCTATCTACCATATTCGGCTTTATAAGGCTTTTACCAAACACCTAGTACCTGTAAGGATATACAAGCTACTTTTGCCACGTGGTTCTCTTAGAATATTGCTCGCCGAGAGACACGGGGCAATGTAAATGAAATCAAAAGGTGTAAAATAAAAGATGATTATGGATTGAACGGTCTATATTAGGTATAATTTGGTAAACGCCTTACAAAATAAAAAAGACAAATGCTAGCTTAGCGATTGGGGTTGCTTACTGAGTTCTACTGGTTGGTGTGCGTTGGGCTACAAAAGGTAAAAGTTACAGTTTTATATAAAGAAAAATATTTTAAAAGAAAGAAATACTAGAAAAAATCGACTCACCCGTAGCAGCTGACGGGATTATCAAAATATTTATCTTAATATAAAAATAGCATTGTGAATGCCTAAAATCTAAAAATTCAAATTATTTTGAAAAAAGAAATATTATGTAGCTTACTTCCGCAAACAACATAATATGCAAGATGCACCCGCCCGCCCGCAAAAATATGCACATGCATACCAGTATCAGTGCACAGTTAGATCGTGCGTAAACCAACACCGAATCAATCATTAAGTTTACTTGTTTTGTTATTTAAGTAAGGAAGAGCGGTGTCTCACAAACATAGGCTTGCAGCTTATGAAGAGGCACCAACTTATTCCATAAACTGTAATAGGTTTAAATAAAAAATAAAGGTCATTGGGCATATTTGACCTGCTTGATGAAAGTTCTCGTACAGAAACCAAACCAGTTTTAAATTGAAGAATTCAATCCCACTTTTCAAAATATGTATTATTTTTTTATGTACCGACCGGCAGGAAAAAGTTATTTCATTATGTGTGTGAGTATATGTTTAATGTTATTCAACTTTTGTTAATAAAACAGAAGTTTTTACTTTCAGCATTGTGAAAGTGTGTTTTACAAGCATAATAAACGTTTTTATTGTCTTTATTTATTTATTTCATTTTATTTATTATTGAAATGCTATGATATAAGAATAAAAAATGAAACATGTCCTGCAGCAATGCCACCCATACCACTAAGTAGAGTCTGTTCGGAAAGAGAACCGACTTGGAATTTGTGCTTGATCACCATTTTTGTCATGTAGACTGCACTGATAAACGTAATTTTATTATATTGCGACTATGTTGACTTAATATTTATCATGTTATTACAGTCGCACTAAAACGTAACAGTGCCGTCAACATTTCAAAAACGGTGATCAGGCACAAATCCTAAGTCGGTTTCTCTTTCCGAACAGACTAGCAGATACATTTATCTACATATTACCTAGCCCTATTTCGTTTGTGTACGCCGCAGGTCAAATGTTAGAACAAAGTGCCCAGTGACCTTTATTTTATTAAAAAAAAACTTGACAGTTGCTTGGAAACGCTTGTTATTGAATTGAATTTACGTTAGGTATGAGAATAAAATATATTGCTTTAACGACACCAAAACCTACCGTGTAATGCATTTAAATGTACTACGTAGTAGTAAATTTCAATGGTTTTACCAGGGGCCTTACCATGAGCTCTTATAGCAGGGTTTATATTGAACTGCCTTACTTTTTCGTACTATGACCTCAACGGTTAGTATGAAAGCATGCCTTAAGCAGAATAAGCAGTCCTGTTTAAGGCCTGCTTTTGAACTGAACGGTTTCTTATTTGCTGATGTAGAGAAAAAATGCTGATTCTGAAATATAAATAACGAATAATTAATTTTTTTTGAGTTTATACTATGTTGATTATCATGTGCGATAATTATTATGATTTTGACGGATTTTGACGGAAAGTACTAATTCAAAATATCTTGTTGTTGTTGGCAACACTAATTGTGGGTCGCTCTTTGGGTTTGGTTTTTAGTCCAAGTTTTTAATTTTATCAATTTATCTTAATTTCCTCAATAAATTGCTGTAATTTTAGAGACTACAAAAAATGTCGAGACAAACGTCCAGGCTAGATGCTAAGAAAGTGGTTAGTTGTAGCTATAATTTTTATCCGTAACCTCAATAAATAATCTTTACTGGTGATCCGGGTGAACGAAAATTTTAACAAAATTTACTTCTTTTACAGAATTCAGAGCTTCTGACACTAACTTATGGTGCTCTAGTGTCTCAAATGCTGAAGGAACTTGAAAATTCCGATGACGTCAATAAACAGTTAGAAAGAATCGGATACAATATGGGAGTCAGACTTATTGAAGATTTCTTGGCAAGAACCACCTCAAATAGATGTTTGGAGATGAGAGAAACTGCTGATAAAATACAGCAAGCTTTCAGGTAACAATAATTTATTCTAAAATGTATTTTAAAATGGCTAGGAAAACCAAATGGCTCACAACAACTAAGTACCAATATCTTTCTGGTATGATTTTTTAAAATTGATCTCTTGAAGTAATCTTAATACTTACAATACAATTAAATTAACAATGTGAAGTGACCAACTTCAGAACGCTTGCAGTACAAATTGATACACAGGAATTATGTGGTCCCAGGCTCGATTCCCAGGTGGGGGTACATTTGTACTCAGTTTGGTTGGTGGTAGGGCTTATTTCAAGTCCGCCTGGCTAGCTACCATTGTCATATCTAAGTTTGACGTCATAACGACTATTTAAAAATGGTTGGGTTTTGGCAGTTAGAGGTAAGATAGCCAGTTTTTTTTTTTTTTTTTTTTGAGTCTGGCCTCTTCCGTTTTCCACAGAAATTCCGCCAACGTCCCGTAATGAGAGATACACGATGATTTGGGGTAAATGCTCGGTAATTTTGAAGTTTTCCTTCCTTGAGAGTAGAGAGATAGCCAGTTCCTCAGTGATGAGGATTTCGGGTGTAGTGCGCTTCTACCTTCGGCCTTATTATCACTTAACATCAGGTGAGGTGAAGGCCAAGCACTATCCTGTTGTGCATTAAAAACATACTATACCATTGTCAGTTAGTATCGCTCTGATTTTTGCCAATTGTAAGTTGAAACAAAACTCATTGTGGTATTAACTATGTTGTCTTTGCATCTACCAAAGTTTTAAAAATGTTACATTACTGAAATCAATGGTTACTTTTGAATTACTGCTTGTAACATTTTTTTTTGTATAATTTCCAGATTATACTTAAACATGCAGCCAACGGTGACCAGTTGGAGCAGCGCAGGGGACGAGTTCTCCCTCGTTTGGGACCAGTGTCCCCTCAGCGAGTGGGTCGAGATGCCCAACAATGGGCTCAAATACTGTGCCCTGATCCCTGGAGCTATCAGAGGAGCTCTGCAAATGGTGCAGCTTGAAGTACAGTGCTGGTTTGTTCAGGTAAAAAAAAAGTAAAACATACTACTTGCACAGATAAATAATGCACACTAGTGCAGAATTTAAAATTAAAGTTTTTTTTTAATTATTAAAAAAGAATTCGGCAAAATTTTATACTCATTTGTAGTATATCAGTTGTCTATCACTTCTACTTATAAGCTTTGCTTAGTTGAGGGCTAATAAGCATACACCTGTAGCATAGCTCCCCGTCGCGAAACCGTACTAGCGGCACCGCTGTATTTCCACCATAGTGACGACCTCCGTGGTCGAGTGGTTTGCACGCCGGTTTTCAAGGCGTCACCATCTCTTGAGGTCCCGGGTTCGATCCCCGGCTGGGTCAATGTAGAAAATTAACTTTTCAATATTGTCTCAGGTCTGGGTGTTTGTGATACCACCGTTGTCTCTGATTTCCATAACACAAGTGCTTTAGCTACTTACCTTGGAGTCGGAGCAATGTATGTGATGTTGTCGAATATTTATTTATTTATTTATTTATAGTTCCGCTATGAGTTGTCTTTTATCGTCGACGACATAATATAATGATCACATCTACGTAGCGGTTTCGCGTCATTACTTTCGGGCAGAATCGCACGTGAAAAATCTATGCATTCTTCTTCTTTTTAACCGACTTCAGCAAAAGGAGGAGGTTCTCAATTTTTTTTTTTTTTTTTTTTTTTTTATCGTTGTTCGCGCGTATCTTCGACATTTATGGACCGATTTAGATGATTCTTTTTTTGTTCGATTGAGTTTTCTTGCGAGATGGTCCCATTTAATTTTTTTTCAAATCGGTTCAGTAGTTTACAAGAAATCCTGAAAATAATATGATATTAAATCAACTAACTTGACAATTTTGTTATATATGAACCGAATTAGATGATTTTTTTTGTTGGGAAAGGGATACCTTTGTGTAGTCTTTTTAACCGACTTCAAAAAAAGGAGGTATTCAGTTTGTATGTATGTATGTTTCTCCGCGATTATCTCACGTTTGGCTGAGCCGATTTTTCTACCTAAATAATATACCTACACTACCTAATACACAAGGTACTTACACTAAAAATAAAAAAATTGTTTAAAAAACAAAAAAACCGACTTCAAAAAAAACCTGCCTCTAAAAAGCAAGAAATAATATACAAATCATCAGATACGCATTATCATTGTTATAATAAAACACGTCAATTGAAGTCGGGTGGGGCTTTTAGAATAAAAAAAGGAAGATGTAGGTACTCCAGCCCCACCCGACTTTAATAGACGTGTTTTATTATAACAATGATAATGCGTATCTGATGATTTGTATATTATTTCTTGCTTTTTAGAGGCAGGTTTTTTGAAGTCGGTTTTTTTGTTTTTTAAACAATTTTTATGCCTTCTTTTTATGGTTCCCTTGTGGATATCGCCAGTGTCGAGTTTTGCTTAGTGGTTTTTTTCCCTACTGACTCTGCTCTGCTCTGTTATTTCAAGGCGTATTGTGAAAGTGCAACGCCGAGGTATAGAGGTGGTTGAAATCAGATTTGAGACCGTTGAACCCACTGTTGAGCTATCTGAAATAGGGACAAACACAACGGACATATAACACACATGTTAGTAATGAACAGATACATAAATTTATAGTAAAGGGAAGAAAAGCAGGATGTAATTGGCATTTTCTGTGACCTTTCTAAGGCATTCGATTGCGTTGATCACCAAACACTATTAAAGAAGCTAGAACATTATGGTGTCTCTGATAAGTCGGTTAGTCTTATGAAATCGTATTTGTACAATAGAACTCAGAAAGTTGTAATTAATAGAACTGAATCTACTGGAGCCCCCATCAATATGGGTGTGCTACAGGGATCAATATTGGGCCCATTGCTGTTTCTAATTTAAATGACCTTCCCAACTACGCGAGTAATTTATGTGAGACAGTACTATTTGCGGATGATACTTCCTTAGTTTTCAAAGTAAACCGAGGTAATAACTGTTCGGACGAAGTAAATAGTGCCCTCTCTAAAGTTTCACACTGGTTTAATAGTAATAATTTAGCACTTAACCCCAAAAAAACTAAATGTGTAAAATTTTCATTACCTAATGTTGAGCAGACAAAATTAAATATTAATTTAAATGACGATGAAGTAGACTTTACTGAGAGTACAAAATTTTTAGGTATTACACTAGATTCTCGATTGCAATGGGATCCACATATTGAAGCCTTGTCAAGTAGACTGAGTTCAGCGGCATTCGCTGTTAAGAAAATAAGGCTTTTAACTGATATTGAAACGGCAAGGTACTATAGTTATTTTCATAGTGTAATGTCTTATGGACTGCTATTGTGGGGCTCAGCTGTAACGTTGCAATTTTTAACGTTACATTTTCTTACAAAATGGTTAAATTGACAATAAACCAAATTCTTTAATTTCAATGAGTTTAGTTCCAAAACGCCTCAATAGATGGCGCTAGCAGTCTCCCAAAACTTAGTAATTCGATACTGATCGATATTGTTTTGTCTGAGCCTATTATTTTAAAAAGTAAAAAGTCGACTGACATGCATGACAGCTGTCAGGAAGATGAGGAGCTTGTCTATGTAATAGGAAGAGCATTTTGGATTCCAAGTCTGTCGAAGGGTGGAGCCCCATTAAAAATTTGAAGAAGGCCTAATCCGGTGGGATCCGTCATGCCTTCCAAAATAAGTTTAAAATGGATGTGAAATAAATATTTTGGTAAGTAATCCATTTCCTTTTGTGGTATATTTTTTCATTATTTCCATAGTGGATTTTGTCACGACCATGCGCCTTTTAATTGCAGGGTGGGTTGTGGATAGCATGATGTTCTGATGAAGTTAACCTAAACAATGGCGCCCCTAATTGTGATCAAATTAATCCCAATTTATGATATTTATTGTTTTTTTTTGCAAAATAGTTTAATGTGAAATTTAATTTTGTTCATTGAAGTGTAAACAAGTCATGGTTTGTGAACAGAAGTAACTTGTTTTGTAGTTTAAATTTGCAAACTCAAAACTTTATTTTGTAATTTGCTTCACTTGAGACAAATTGGAAACACTTTTTATTAGGTTTTGTCTCATTAGTCCACAAACTATACTTTTATTTTGTTATTCCAAATCAACAAAGTGTTGTTTAAAATTGGTTGATTTATTTCATTTTAAGGAAATAATAAAAGTGATTTATTTCTTATTAAAACTTTGTGTGGTTAAATTTATTGGTCTTAGTCAAACATTGTTTAAGCAGTGAAATATTTGTAAAAAATAATGCTTAACATAAATAAATGTTAACAATTAACATTGAAAGTTAACACATTGTTAAAAAATATAAATTAGAATAAGTAAGTATTTAGTGTTCAGAAACAGGTTAAAAGTGATTTTGTAGTGGTCACAAACATAAATTGTGAAAATATTTTATAGTTCATAAAGTAGGGTGACCACCACTTTGTAAAAATTTTTTTTTTAGGACAAAAATTTTTTTTTGTTTGTGCTACTTTAGTGGAGAATTGAATAACAATTAATACGTTAAAACTAAAATAGCAAAACTTTATTTGTTTTAAACTTATTTAAAAAAAAAAAAAAAAATTCTTTCGATTTTTTTTTCGTTAAGTTCTTTCTTACGGTTAGTAGAACGGGATACAGCACGCCTATTCATGCCGCAGCAACACGGTTTTTTTTGCGTATTTGTTTTTTAGGTGGTATTTTTTTTAAAGGGGTGGCAATTATTAACCGCCATGCCTTATGCCATTTTTTTTGGATGTCGGCGTCTTTATAAGGACACGGCGATGCCGAAGCGAAACCACTAGGGTTTGGCTTAGGTTATTTATTTTAAATTTTTTTAGCACTGCACTCTTTATTTATTTATGTACCCCACATATTTTTCTATGTACACATGTATATATGTTTGTACATTTATATTTTTATTTTATTTTATATACTTATATAAATGTATGTAATTATGTATGTATGACCCGAGGGTTTTTATCTCCCGAAGACGGTTCATTTTGTGCTGTTTTTCACGCCTATTCTTCAGTTTACTGCGAATAGGGTAGTGTTTTTTTTTGTTGTTTTAACTCAACTCGAGGGCTTTATGCTGCGAAGACGGTTGTTGTTTTGTACCGGCCTAGCTTAAATTGGTACGTTTTATCTCAACTCGAGCGGTTTTTTCATACTGCGAAGACGGTTGTAGATTCTTTTGTATCGCAACTCGAGGGTTTACCTGACGACGGTTGTCGATCCCTTTAGTGACCGCTTGTCCGTCCTAAGGAATAGGGGGTTTTACGAGTACCCTCTCTATACAAAAACTCAGGGGTGGAGATAAGAGAGTTTATCGAGTACCTCTATAATAAAAACTCAGGGGTGAATAAAAGGATAGTGGCGACGGCAGTTTTCAAGCTTGTTGCTACCGGGTAGGACAGATGAAGGATGATTGATGGAGTTTGATTGAGTTTTGGTAGTTGATGGAAACAAGGTGATGAATGTAAGGAGAATGAAATTGGTATGGGTATTTCTGGACAGCGGGGTAAGATAGGTTGAGAATAGTCGTGATGATGGCGGGGTATTGGATTGATTGTCTTTAGGTTTTTTTTTCATGCGCACGATTGGACAATAATCGGTGCGGCGATATTTTTTTTTGATGGTGCAGTGCTGGTATTTATATCTATTTTTCTTTGATATTTATTTATTTATCATAGATTTTTTTTTTCATAGGTCATGGGTTTCCACTTAAGGCTACTAGTGTGGTGATTTTGTTGGTAATTTGTTTACCCACCATGCCGTAGTTTGTTTTGAGTATTTTTTTTGTTTGGTATTTTTTTTTGGCTTTATGGCTATGGTGCTTTTATGGTAATTTTTTTACCCACCATGCCGTAGGTTATTTTGGTGTTGGGATTTAGTTTTTAAGTTTTGTCTCATTGCCATGAGTTAGATTTTTTTTTACAGATGTGTTCTATTCGGTATTCGACAGTTAGGTCCATTTTTTTATTGAGGTTGTTCAATGTTTGTTCACCTCCGGTAGGATTTTCTTTAGTGACGCTGAGGGCAGCGTAGTTTCTCGCTGCGTTCGAAACTTTCGTTGGTAGGGGGGTATTGTAACGTTGCAATTTTTAACGTTACATTTTCTTACAAAATGGTTAAATTGACAATAAACCAAATTCTTTAATTTCAATGAGTTTAGTTCCAAAACGCCTCAATAGATGGCGCTAGCAGTCTCCCAAAACTTAGTAATTCGATACTGATCGATATTGTTTTGTCTGAGCCTATTATTTTAAAAAGTAAAAAGTCGACTGACATGCATGACAGCTGTCAGGAAGATGAGGAGCTTGTCTATGTAATAGGAAGAGCATTTTGGATTCCAAGTCTGTCGAAGGGTGGAGCCCCATTAAAAATTTGAAGAAGGCCTAATCCGGTGGGATCCGTCATGCCTTCCAAAATAAGTTTAAAATGGATGTGAAATAAATATTTTGGTAAGTAATCCATTTCCTTTTGTGGTATATTTTTTCATTATTTCCATAGTGGATTTTGTCACGACCATGCGCCTTTTAATTGCAGGGTGGGTTGTGGATAGCATGATGTTCTGATGAAGATATTCCTAATACAATATAATCAGGAGGCATCTGCAGTAAGTGCAACGATTTTCTAAATTTTCAGTTTAAGATCTGAAACATAGATTTTATTCTCACCTCAATGTGGTTTTGTTTCAGATGGGATATTTTCATATTTTATTTTTTGAATTATCATATTTTATATTTCATTTCTCAATTTTTATAATGTAATTTAATAATACTACCTTGTGATGTAATTATTTACAATCACTCACCTCCATTTTTCTGAAGAGAAGACACATTTCTTCCAACCAATTGATGCTGTTGTCGTTGAAATGGCTCTAGTAAGAAAGGGTTAGCCGTGTTGGCTACAAACTGAAGGTACCCGCTTGGAGTTATAAGATGGCAATCAGGTAGCTTCATCATCACTAAAGGATTTCATCAGGTCAGTCACCTCGTTCGATCAGTGGACGCTCAGCCCGGTATAACTTGTGTTATATCTCGCTGAGCCGCCACCGTTCTGGAGTTGGATCTTCTGGCAGAGTCCTCATGATAGAAATGGTGTAACTTCTATATAAAATTTCGTTCTATAAATTGGGATAGTCTGATCACAGTCGCGAATCAACATAAAGCGACCTTGAGAGTTTTAGTCTTTTGCATACAATTTAAATGAATAAAGGTTCTCCAGTAAAGTAATGAATATGTAATAAAATAGGGTGATTAACAATAATATTTCTAAGTCCATAATTATAGAATAAAGCAGAACAAAGAGTAATCTCTGTATGTAATAGTTATGCAGAAACAATAGGAATAAATGAGCTGGCTTTGAGACAACTACCATCTTTGATTTCATCACCCCGTCATTACATTTCATTATGTTAACTTTGAAACAACATTTTATATATTTTATAACCCTGGAGGAAACAAACCTTTACACAGCAGCCAGTATTGAAAATATTTTTGTACTCCAAAAAAGAGCTGTTCGCGCCATATAAAATTTACGGCGGAGAGATACCTTGAGAGAATTGCTCAAAGAAATAAATATTTTAACTTTGGCAGGCCAATATATTTATGAAAATTTAGTTTATGTAAGGAAACACTATGATTCATTCGATAAGAACAGCAAGTTTAATACAAGAAATAAAGATAAACTTGCCATTCCAAGATTTAGGCTTGCAAAAACGAGAGGTTCATTTATGGGGAAAGGCATAGCCTTTATTAATAAAGTTCCACAACAAGTGATTGATCTTCCTTTGCATGAATTTAAAAACCATGTTAAAAAAACGCTCATGGGTAAAGGTTATTATAAAGTTGACGATTATCTTAAAGATCAAAATGCGTGGAAATGATGTAGGTAACACATAACTTGCTAATATAAGTACTTTATTGAAGTAATATAATAAGTCTATGTTGTTGCCAATAATTCTGTCACCCTGTTGTAATTATGTTATGTTACCCTGGTAACGATATATTCAAGTTTGTAAATATCGTTACTTATGGCTGTTACAGCTGATCAGTTTCTTGCGCCCGTTCTTCTTGTCAGCTAAAAAAGTCTGGAACGGGTGGTAGGAAAATATAGACGATTCAAAAGTACTTAATAATTAAGTTTATTTGAATAAAGCTTATTTCACTTTCACTTTCAGTCTTATCTTGTTGGGGACATGGGGATTTTATACATGGCTAAGGACACATTTAGAACAGGCTCTTCGCATTTGTTTCGCTTTGGTGTGTTACAGGCGTCATACAGCATTTATATCAACATTTTCTTATTTCAGGATCAACTTAAGGGCGACGCAGTGACCGAGCTCAGAGTGAAATATATCAAGCGGCTAGAAGACGCAGTGCCCGCTGGCGAAGATTAACTTTAGACAGTTATTTGTTAGGAAAAAGACTATAGAATCTATTATCCATGATTATTATACTATCTGGAAACACTGGATTGTGAAGGCAAGTTATTTCTATGGCTAGCCGCACACACGCAATAATATTGAACAAATGATTTAATACTGACATAATCGTCAATACCGCCCGCAAACACACAATATTATTGTCAATAGGCAAATTATTTCTAATAATATTGAGAGTGTGCGGTTAGCCTATTATAATTTCTTCTAACAAAAGTATGTCCAAATAGAATCGAAAATTCTAAACACTGCTAGGACAGAACAGATTGAACTGAACTGTACTGTGCACGAATATCCATCGAGAAAAAAACAAGCGCTTAAAAAAATTGTTAGTAATTTTATCGTCGAGATCGCTATCAGCATTTGATATGATGTGATTGCTACTTTTATTTGGCAAGTTTTTATTAATGCCAAGAAGAAGCAGCAATGTGACACATCCATCCACATATATTCAAGTTTGTAAATATCGTTACTTATGGCTGTTACAGCTGATAAGTTTCTTGCGCCCGTTCTTCTTGTCAGCTAAAAAAGTCTGGAACGGGTGGTAGGAAAATATAGACGATTCAAAAGTACTTAATAATTAAGTTTATTTGAATAAAGCTTATTTCACTTTCACTTTCACCATCTGTTAAATGAAGCCGATAGCGATGCCGACGACACTTGCGCGGTAATCAAGTGTGAGAAAAAAATCCTTCATTCTTTGCTCGCTACTAGAAAGTCGCGCAACTGGTAGTGACGTAAGCAAGTGTCACTGCCTTGTCAAGCCTTGTTTACTTGGAGCATGCATGATGTACCCACTCTGGCTGAATATATTCTGTAGTAGTATTAAAACGGGCATAATACAACTTGATATTTTAAGAATTATCATTGTAAAAATGGCTATCTTTCGAATGCGTTATTAAGCTTAAGGTGATTAGTATCCTCACAGTGGCGCCCTCACCTTAATTAAATTTATTGCTCGCTAAGTACATAATGTATCGAAAATTCAAACGTTGCGATTGAAGCTAAAGTTCTATAGTTTATTTACAAATATTAAACTTTTTAAAATATAGTTCGTTGTAGTAGTAGTAGAAGGCAAAAGTGCTAAAAGTGGCTACTTTTTGCACTTTTGCCTACTACTACTACTACAAAAAACTATATTTTACTGAGGTTATTATTTGTAAATTAAATACCTACCTTAACTTAAATCACAACGTTTGAATCTTCGGTACAGTATGTACTTAGCGAGCAATAAATTTAATTAAGGTGAGGGCGCCACTGTGAGGATACTAATCGCCTTAAAGAGCTTTATCCATGCGTTATTAAAGCTTAATTAAATGAACTTCAGGTCGGTTATCCATGAATGTTAGTTTCGAATAGGTAGTTTGTTTATTTATATTATAAGTGAGTTACTTTATTTAAGCCTAGATTTTAAAACTAAGAAATATATTTATTATTATTGCTTCAGATTTCATTGTTTTATTCACACAACACTTATAAAATATGGGTGTTTAAGAGCGCGTAGTCTGCACGCCGCCATTGAAACGAGAATCATAGTGCTTGAACAACACTTTTCGCAAAAAAACTTAATTAAACTAAACGATAGGCTAGAAAATATTGTTTAAGCGATAAAAAGTACCATAAAGCTTCTTCGGAGTGCACTACAGAGAGATAATTCACAATTGCTTCTTTATTCAAGCGCTATGATTCTCGTTTGAATGGCGGCGCGCGGCGCTAGTGTGCAGACTACGCGCTCTCAACCGTTTTTTGCTCTTCTAAACTTATACTATAACCATCATCCGTAAGCTAATAACAGCAGGTTACTACGATATTTATTATTTTCCTTTACAAAGTTCAAACTTTATAACTTAAGGGTGCATCGCGCGTCCACTAGCGCCGCCAATCAAGAAAAAATCATTACAACGAAATAACTATGTTTTATGAAATTCTGAAAAATATATAAACTAGTATTAGCTATCAACTTTTTTTGCATGCGTTAAATTCTTAGTTTAAATGTGTTCGCGTAGTTGAAATCTGGATTAACGCCCAAAGTGGCCACTTTAGGCAATAATCCAGGTTTTAACTACACAAACACATTTAAACCAGGAAATAACGCATACAAAAATAGTTTATAATTAATACTAGTTTTTATATTTTTCAGAATTTCATTAAACATAGTTATTTCGTTGTAATGATTTTTTCTTGATTGGCGGCGATAGTGGACGCGCGATGCACCCTTAAGTTATAAAGTCGTTAATTGCAATTTTAAAATGAACCAATTGGAATCTTATCGAACAGATAATGAATCTGTGCATCAAACAACTGCGAAATAATAAAGTGCAGACAGTTATTTTTGAAAATGCGATAGGCTGCCAATAGTGCCAATGTCTGGCACTTGATAAGCTCAACATGGCTAATTGGCACTTATCGTCTCGTTCGATGGGGTTATCGGAAACAATACTCGATGATGATGACTCGAATTGGTTTTTGAGGATTCGCGTCCCTATACATAAGTATCACACGACAACAACACATTGAACAGTTGAACTGCAAACAGCTTTATTACGTAAGGCATACAAGCTGTATTTATTTACCTATAAGTGTTTGTTGCACCTAGATATATTATAATACAAGTTAAGCTAGTTACTGTTTGAATGTATTGGTGTATACAAACGTTGGTGAATCAATAAATAAAATAAAAATAAAATAAAGACGGGCTACAATGCTAAATTATGTAAACAGACTATAATTTAGAAAACATTTAATTTAAAATAGCTTTTTTCTGGTGTAAGTTTCTTTCATGTTCATTTTTTTCTCTTTTTAACGTACCGAAATTTTCATCTAAAAATAACCTTTACTTTGGTAAGTACCTATGTCCCTACCTACTTGCGTACTTTTTTTTATTTTAAGTTTGGTTTTCTATTTATTTTTTATTTTTCCGAACGCCACGCACGGGGACTGAAGCCACTTATGATATTGTAATGTGAGGTAAATTGAGTGAGCCTACCCTCTATCTTACAAGTTCTACGACGGGTGTTATCCCGATAATATAGTTTAGGTAATGTGGTGTCTATGCCCGCATTGCCCGCGTACTGGCCGTTACTGCGGTGGCGCGATGACATGGATTTAAATAATTGTCACTTAAGAAGTTAAGGTTCAATTTTCTACAGAGGACACGGTGCGCGGCCATGGAGGCTGATCCTAGCCATCCCTATATAGTTTAGCTCACCGCCGAAAAGTTGCTTGCCTATCGGTCTTTTACAGATTGTACTTTGGTGAGTGTGCTCAAGAACTGCATGAACTCATTCCACCTTCTCCTTTCTACCATCGGACATCCAGACGCACTGCAGGTTACCACCCGTTCTTAGTTAATATACCTTTCCTGCGTACCAAACGCTACTCATCATCGTTCATAATGCGCACAGCTATGAAATGGAATTCCCTGCCGGCGTCTGTGTTTCCGAGCGCATACAACCTGACTCTATTCAAGGCCAGAGTGAATAAGCACCTTCTGGGCAAGCTCGCTCCATCGTAGACCTTGTCTTTGCTTTTGGGCAAGACTGGGATCAAGAGCAAACCCATTAAATATAAAAAAACCTGCCTCGTTATAACACACTAAATAATACGATGTTACACGGTCAAGGTAACTCGGCACTTTGAGTCGATGATTTCGTATGGTCGCATAGGCCGACTTAACTTGACCGTGTTGTAAAGTGTGAACAAGATAGTATGATTATTTACAAGAGCGTAAACGAGACAGATACATGTTGCGCAATGTCGTCGTGAATGTCGCGATACTAATCATAGAATATCGTTAAATGTGTCACAGAAGAGACATTCGATGGTTTGATGCCTATGAACTACAATGATATCTGAATAAAATAATGAATCATTTTACTTCAAGCGATAAAATAAAAAAGCTACTAATAGTCATAATTAAGGATGTGCAAGGGCTTAAACCCAAAGGTTTAAACCGGGTCTTTACGAGTTTAAATCCGATTTCGACCCAAAAAGCGGGTCGAACCTATTACCACTAATATCTTGGGTTGTTTTTGGGCACAATAAAATTTACCTATTAGTTTCTATTGCTAATTGCTAAAATAATAAATAGTCCGTTGCGTAATGGATTTCCACTCCGAAAAAAATATTTTTTGTGACCAAAACGATTTTTTAAAATATATGTAACTTCGTAAAACTTGTAAATTTAAATAGTAAAAGTGTTCAAATTAGTAAAAAAAAAAAAATGAAATTTATTTATTTGCCATAAAACACGGTATACAAGTTGTTACAGAGTATATATAGTTCAAGCGTATTTTGTCAAGTTTTGACATGCAAAAGTTATTAATTATAATTTAATATTAACATAGTTAAACATCACACAGTTCCTGATAATTCCTATTAAGTACATAAAGTCCAATAAATGTCAAGACTGCAACAGTGAATTATGTATAGACCCATTAAATAATAAAATAAAGTATGTATGTCAACTAAGTTATCTGAAATAATAAAATAGATTAAGTTAAAGATTATAAATTATAATAGGCAATGTCATTTTAGTGGATGTCAAAATATTCATTCAGGTTATAAAAACTTTTGTCAATCAACCAGGCTCTCAATTTGTGTAGAAATCGTGTAGTGGGTAATTGTCTGATTTCGATAGGAATCCTATTATACACACGTATTGGCATCACATCACAATTTTTCCTATATAAGCTTGTGTTACATGACGGGACCTGCAGTTTATATGGATCTCTTATACGTAAACGTTGGTATTGAATAGGTTTTTTAAACATTTCCATATTGCATCGTAAAAACTTTAGTAAGGATTTTAGTTTTAATTAAATATGGGCGATAAAAAATTCTATGTCACAAGGTTTAGGTAATCCTTACTAATATTAAAATGCGAAAGTCCGTTTGTTTGTTTGTTTGTTACGCTTTCACGTCTTAACTACTAAACCGATCATCATGAAATTTTCAATCTTCTTCTCTCCTCTGTCTCCGCACAATGTCTATCCATTTAATACATCGCAATTCATTTGCTGGAAACCTATAAAAATAATAGTAAATATATAATAAGTTAATGAGGTCTTTTCAAAGTGACATTTAAAAAATAAAAACAGTAACTATTTGCCTCACTAGATCGTGTTGATACTCGTCGAACCCTGAAAATAGTAACTATTTGAATCACTAGATGGTGTTGATACTCTTCGAAGCTTAGTAAAAAACTCACATTGTCACCTATTTTTATCAACGCCATCTCGATAGATCATCTGGCTCGATAGCCTACAGTTTTTTGTCATTGTGAAAAGCCCTCATTAGTTATTCATCTCGTGGATAATGCTTGAGCAATGTCGTGGCATTGACCGTTCTGTACATTTATAATCTATGACAGACATCTCTATCACACTCGGTAATCGGAGTATTTGCTGTCGCACTTAATCTTTTTGGATAATATTTACTGACATTTTGCATTTCTAATGTACAAATATGAACGAAAATTAGTTAAAATATAATACTTACGCATGATATATGATCCCTAGACTTTTGGAAGTCTTGCTTGTGTAATTAGTACAAGTTCGCATTACGCAGGACGGCATTTTTACTGTGTTTCGCGGGAGCACTTCAAAGTGTCAACGTTGCCGATGCTTTTGCGAGACTACGCTCAGGTGAGCTAATTAGCCAAGTTTTAGACTGCCAGTGTTAAGGCGCAGGTAACCCATCTACCTCTTTTTAAAATTCTAATATCTTTGGTTATACCTACTTCCGTAAACAAATCCACTCGTTTTTCTATCCTCCACTTCATAAACTTTTTGTACAGTATATAAATAAATGATTTGTGCTTGATTGCAAAAGATTAAAATTATGTCTTTCCTATTAAAGTCACACAATTCAATCAGTTTGTAATTATAGAAAAATTCTAAAGATTTCGCGCCATGGTACCTTTTTTAATTTCTGCTTTAGCAGCTAAGCAACACAATCACGCATTCTACGATTCACTCTATGCACAGAGTATAAATAAGTCTATGATTTCACCGAAGAGATGCTTTTAGTTCCATTTTCAAAAATAAGAACTAAACAGTAGATATTAAGTCGAGCGAGTCTTTATTCGTGATTATAAATAAAGACTTTTTCGTTTTAGTAGGCTCATTGGTAATAGACGAACATTATAAAAGAAAAAACTTTAACCCCTAGGGGTTATTGTGCTATTTTATCTCAGTATGACGGACTTTTTGAGCAAGAGGAGTGAAAATATTTTTTTATACCATACCTACAGGCTTCCTGTAAAAGGTTGTAATCTTTAAAAAATTAAGACTAAAAACAATTATTTTGCTATCTACGTAAGTAGGTACCTATGTGTAATATCTAAGTACAAAATACAGTGCTGCTACGGGACAATGAGTTCGTTAGTCTAGAGAACCCTTCTTTTGAGGGTGTCACTCTACAAGTTACCAGTTCTACTCCACAAATAAACTTCCAACTCACTATCAGTCTACAACACATACAAATAAAGTTTAAAATCTAATAACTCAGTAGTTTTAAAAAAATCGTTTCTAGTGCAGTGCAACAGTATACCTACCTTACTTACTTTGAGGAATATGCAACGTATCTGAATGGCGCAACCACTCTAGACATATGACTCAAAATTACAGGGATAAAAAGTGTATGTCAAAGGGTACTTTGGACAGTATTGTGAATTACTTTGATGTGTTTTTTAATGTTAAAATCTTACTTACTCGTATGTTCATGTCACTTTTAGGTGTAATTTTCAAGATGCATTAAAACAACAAATAGAAAATTACTAAGATGTACTTAATATGACGAACAATTAAAATTATTCACAAATTCATCCCACTTTTTATTAAACTCTTTAAATGCTTTAGATTTTGCATGCGAGTCCAAGGCGCTGTACTCTAAAGAGTTTAATGCTAACTTCTTCAACATTCTCAAATCCGAATGCTTGCTAGCAACACCAATGAAAGCTACATAAAAGTCATCAGTTATAGGGTCCGCTTCCCAAGCTCCTGGGTCATCACTAGACAGGACAACTGGCAGATCATTAGCAAAGAACACACTAAGAGGATGATTACGAAGGTCTCGCACTAAAGACAGCACAGTATTTGACACCACATTAACTTCTAAACCAATGTTGTTTTTAACCACTTCTCTCATAAGTAGAGGATGCTTTGGTAAAGCGTAAGCGTGGCCGATTCGTTTTGCCCCGAGAAGAATAGCGTCTATTAAATTTTCGTCCGTCGACGACCCGTACCAATCAGTCTCTCCAGCGTGAAAGAAATAGTTCAGATCCTTTGCCGCCTCTTCTAATTGAGGGACAAAGACCTTGAGCGGATTTCCTTTATCCTCTTGTCCAACTAAATCAAATCCAGCAAAATGTTCCGGCATATTACGTTTAATATCTTTCGCTAAGTTTAAATTTTCAGCGACGGTCTTGCTATCAACTTTCCTATCCGGTGCAAAAATTAATTTAGCTCCAAAAAAATCTGGATAGTCTCTCAGAAATCGATTTATTGATTTTCTGTACGATTTGGCTGTTACAATTTGTTGGTATGTTCTTCCATCTAGTTCATACAAGTTAGGTAAAACACTTCTAACTTCCACATACATAATGTTGTGTTCTCTGAATATCTTCAGAGCATCGTAAAAGTACTGCTCCCATACAGGTCTATACGATAACATCGGGGCAACTGTGATAAAATAATTTATGAAAGCATTCCACGATTCCGTAATACTGGGATAGGCTTTATCAGGGTTATCAACAACAATAGTAAATAGCTTCCTTATACTGTTATCGAATTTGGTTACATTTTTGGACTTCTGCCTCGCTTGGCTCATGAGTTGCCACGGTACAACGCATGGAAGTTCAGGTACTTTTTTAGCAAATCGAAACTGCACTGGATCCGAAAAACAAACATACAACATCTCCTGATAAGTTATATTCATCAGATAATCTGGACTTAATATCCCCATATCATGCACGTGCAAAACAGCGCCTTTAGGTAAATCCTTTATTATTTTGTAGACTTTAGACGTTCGTATGTTTTGCTTGTAGCTGAAGAAGTGGTGTGACAGGTTAAAGTATTCTGGATATTCGAAATCGTACGCCAATTCTTCGTTTTTGTAGTTCATGAGGCAATTGTTTACTCCAACTTCTTTGGTGGTTAAGTTGAGGTTTCCTCCAAGGGTAAGTTTGAATTCGTCTTCCAAAAGCTTCGTTCTTTTGTCTTCGTATGTTGCATTGTGGCTTTTTACGTAAATGACTAATGAGAGAAATATTATCAAACGCATAATGTACCGTGTAGCGCGGATCGATGTTATTGAAGCACTGAGATGCTCTCGCGCAGGGGACTGAGCGAACACAAGGGGGGAGAACGGCGATAATGTTATAATTGTACCAGCATAACATAACTGCTTCCATTGTTGATGTGTGATGTCATCATGGAGTTCACTCATGTTACAACAAGCATAGTTTACAATTTGCAGTGAATTGATTAGATAAGAGTAAAGTGTTCTTAATTAAACAAGTACTTAATAGCAGCTGCTATAGAGATATTATGATTTATCGTAGGTTTATCTAGCTTTTGTATTCATGATATAATGTCTTGTCGTACTTAACGAATCTTAGTAACTACAAAGTCCCTCCTCTTACCTCCTTGTGTTTTTTTAAAGTTAGATACTTAGGGACATTTTTTGAAAGTAAAAATGCTAGGTATGCTTCTTTCTCATCTTATTAAATGCAGTACAATGATGCGAATAATTTGACTTTGTACAACAGAAACAGAAGTGACCAACTTTGGAGCGCTTGAGGTAAAAAAAATCAAAAGGTTCAGCCGTTTGGATATGAGGTAATAAAGAATACCTATTACATATATAAAAACAAACAAACATACAAGATACGCGCGAGAAACATAACCCTTTTGCAGTCGGGTAAATAATGATCTAAAATTTAATCTGTTGCAATCTGCGCGTACGATGCATTCCGTCCGCAGCCTCGGCCGTGTGGACTATACAAATACATACAGCCTGCTTATTGTCTAATTTTCAAAATCTATCGCGATCGCTGTCATTTGACAGATGGATGTGACACATTGCTTCATTTCTTTGGTAAGTTTTTATTTGTACCACAAAGAAGCATCAATGTAGGTATCACACCGAAAGCGATTGCGATAGATTTTGAAATTAGACAATAAGCCTCCAGGTTATATATATCGTGCGGCGGAGACCCGTGCCCAGCAGTAGGATAAAAAGTAGCCTAAGTGCTTCCTCAAGATCCCATCTAGACCCGTACCAAATTTTGTCAAAATCGGTCCAGTGGTCTAGGCGTGAAAAGTTAACAGACAGGCAGAGTTTCTTTCGCATATTTATCGCTACGGCCAAATGTTTTGATTCCTTTGCCGTTAAATCTTTGCCTTTGCTGGTTTTTTCTTTATCTGACTGACACACTGACAAAGAATGAAATACTTATAATAAAACGAACAATAACAATTTATTGAATGAATGTCTTGTTTACATTATCACACTATTACATGCGTAAATCGTGACATATCGAAGTTACACTATCAAATTGTGCTAAATTACAATGTTTTTAATGTTACTAGACTTTTGGGGTAGTCCAGAAACTCATGAAGCTTTGTAAAGAGTATCTATAAAAACATAAGTATTTAGTTTAAAAATTCAGCCGAACTGAGAACCTTCTAATTTTTTGAAGTCGGTTAAAAAGAGATTTCCGTCTACGTTTCTTTACGAAAATGAACAACTGACAGCCCAAAACGACTCGCGAGTCAGGAGTCCACGCGGACGAAGTCGCGGGCGGAAGCTAGTTTCCACTAGATTCTAGATTCCACCCTGGTCCGGTTGTGGAGAGACTGGTTATCCATCACACAGGTTCTCCTAGCACAGAGGCCAGTCTCTCACATAGACTACCATCATTATGGTTCATAGAATAAGCTTTATACTTAGTTGAATGTTTAAGTAATTATCATGTATTTGTGAGAGAAGAAATAAAGATTTATTTATTATTATTTATTTAGAATTGTATCCAGAGACATTAGTATCCCGTTCCCGTTCCCGTCTCCGTCCCTGTCCCCGTCCCCTGGATGTGCATGTCCAGGTCCAATCATGTCCACCGTGTTGGACTTCAAAATAAATCTCATTTTCGCAATCACCATCCTATCATAAAACCTCAAGAACGACATCCATATCGATTTTTATGTTTACTCACCCCATTCACCCCTAAGTGGTTGATTTTCAAAATTACAAAATATATGTTTGCTTATTTATTTTGGGGTTTCTTTAGTAATCGGTCGCATTCGGAGGGGGGAGGGGGGAGGGGGGGGGGGAGGGGTAGATCCCCCCCTCAAGGGGGGGAGGCGAGGAAACCCATAGTTTTTGAGATATTTAATTTTTTTGTTTTGAGGTTAGGTCTGTGAAACTGCTCAGTATTTGGGGTTTCTTTAGTAATCGGCAGCATTCGGTGGGGGAGGGAGGGGGGAGGGAGGGGTAGAACCCCCCCCCCCCCCTCAAGGGGGGAGGCGAGGAAACACATAGTTTTTGAGATATTTAATTTTTTAGTTTTGAGGTTAGGTCTGTGAAACTGCTCAGTATTTTTTGCCTTTATCTAGTTAAAGGCAAAGAGTATGTAAAATAAAGTCGAACGTACAAAAATGTCGTTTCTGGCGCTGCGCCGGCCGCTGCCGCGGCACGCTCGCTTCGCTCGCTCGGCTTGCGCGCTGGGTTCATGTACACCTAACATGCTCGTCGCTTCGCTCCTCGCACCTATCACGTGACCTGCGGTCTTTGGTCATCATCGCAACAATTTAGCAGTGCTACCAACTTAGTGCGCCGAAATTAATTTTAAAAATTATCTATTAGTTATCTTTAAACGCAATATTTCTAAGAAACTATAATGTGCACGAAAAAAATTGACAGTTGACGTATTGGACAGACCAAGGACAGAAAGAGACAACACTATATTTCGTCATATATTTTGACATTCACCGTTTCTTTCTATCATGTTATTACGAATTTAACCTCAAAATTTAAAATAAAGATTATTCAAAAACTACGCATCTCCTCGCAAAAAGCAAATCTAGGTTGTGATTCGGGCATCATTACCTATCGATTAAGACCAAAATCACTTTGATATTCGTGCGACCGATTACTAAAGCCGATCCTTTATTTTTAGATGTGCTCCTACGAGGTTTAAAGTTGTAATGTCTATTTTATATTATTTATTTCTCATTGGAGCGAAAGCCATGTCCAGGGTGGCATATCTCCCAGAAGCTTCTACTTTGCAACCCAGACGATTTTCTCACACACACACACACACTCAACTCACACACAGATTTTCATATCTTCTATAATGTTAAAGATGCTTCAGTTACTTGTCATTAATATTTCGAATAAAATATTTCTGCTTTTTTTCATTACCGTTAAAAGAAGTGTATGACTCCTTTTTTGTTAGCAGAAATATTTTTTTCACATTATTTAACTGAGTGTTTAAACAGTTGTGCATGTTTTAAAACATTAGCGTTCATGGTTGTTAAATAAATTAAGAAAATGTTAGTATGGAAAATGAAAATTTATTAAAATTATACTTAAACCCTTAATATTAGGTAGGTACTTAATTTCTTTATTTGTCTTTAACGTGCCAATGTATGACGTAGGCTAAAGTTCAAACAGCAAGATGTTTGTTTAGGCACATACATGCCACCTGATCAGACAGACGGACATATTGTCTACGTCTAACATTTGTGCTCGAAATGTACCTACCCGAGTGTCGAATTTCGTAGTGAAAATTAGTGAAAATCTACGCTGAGTAACCAGACATCTGACATGGTAAAGAAAATACACCAATTTAATTTATCATAATTACGATAGGCAGGTCTCGAAAGTGGCGTAACTACAGATAAATAAATAAACTTTTGTTTTAGAGACTTATGCAGGGTTAAAACCGCCGAATATGGTAGATAGGGAAGGGACCATCAAACTGAACAACTTTTACTATTCTATTCTACTACTTATTTTTTTGAGATTTCAGAAAGTATCTACTGTGCAACTTTCTGTTTAGACTTAGTGCATTTAAAAACAACCAATAGGCCTGATTTTTTTCTTTAAAAAACCCGCCTGCATAAAACTCAGCACTCAGATCTCGAAACAAAACCATAAACACGAGTCACTAACGAACATTAAAAATCAGTCGTATAGGCGTTGTTACTTAACTCAAATAAAACGTTTTCGTCATTTAATAAATTTAAAACATTAAAAACCCGCCTGCATAAAAAGACAAGTCGACTGAAAAGATGGAAACAAGATTAAATAAATATTATAGGCAACATGTCATAATAACATGCAGTCGGAGGCATATAATTCAATCATTCATAATGTCACTTTCTTTATGCATGCCTCCGACTGCATGTTATTATGACATGTTGCCTATAATATTTATTTAATCTTGTTTCCATCTTTTCAGTCGACTTGTCTTTTTATGCAGGCGGGTTTTTAATGTTTTAAATTTATTTTTTTATTTATCTCTTTTTAGTTATTATATATTACGGTCATGATATACCTTTTTGAAATCCTTATAATAAGCCCTTTAATTTGACACCCATATTGCAGTATTCTAAAAAAAAAATTTTTTTTTCACTATGTATAATAGCACCGTACAGCCGACATGTTGGTTTTTTTATAACGCCACCTTCTTAAGAACACTTGGGCTGAAAAGACCAATCTAACGATATCTTAATCATAGAAATCCGTACCCCAAGCACAAACCACGCTCGTAATCGTATAGTAATCGTTTTTACTTACTATTCGATAACGATCACGATACTGAGTCGGTAGCATGAACCTATGCTAGGTTACTATCGTCAACTCGACAGGAATGCGATGCCGGAAACCATCCGGATAAATAAGGCGTCATGTAAAACGAGCGCTGATAAGCGCCTTAAGAGTGAGCGAAAATGTATCTTATGTCTTTCGATTACAGCATAGATTCCTCCATCATTTGTTTATTAGTTAGTGCTCTTTTTACGTAATGCGATATATACTACAATAAACTACTACGTAGGAACAAAGCGCGTTCATAAATCCCTGTTACGTCATTGTGGTATACCAATAAATGAAAAGACTACTTTATTGCTATGAAATTTATTTAAAAAAAACAAACAAAACCAATAACTCGTGGAGTCAAGTGGTTATTCAAGTATATTGCTTAAAATGTGCAATGTGCAAGCACTTCAACACATCTAGGTTGAACATGAGAAGGGTCTATGATGGAAGTTTCGTATTTGTTTGCCATGTATGGATGGAGATGTAGTATTTATATTAGCTTCGGGATTATTCTCAGCTGCATCGGTAATAGCCATGTCAGCCAGCAAACCAGCCAAGGTTTTTGTGTATGTCCGAATTGCCTACGACAAAAGAAAATTACGATATGATAAAAGGCTTTTTAAATATTTCTTTTTTATTGTTTTAAGTTCTCTGTTAAATTTCTCTATGTAGACAACACGAAAATAAAACCAAATATAAAAGAATATCCATAAATTCAATAAATATTATCACAAATAACTCACCTTCTGATTTTTTAACACCTTTTTATTAGGTCGCTTTTTCTTCCCTTAGAATATTTACTAAACACCAGAAAAAGTAATAACTACACAAAGGACGGTTTCATAATAACATACACATAATTTTCAGTCACTAAAATTACCTATTATCAATAAAATAATCACTGTATATCCCACAACAAACTTAACGATAGTTCTCTCACTGAAAAATTCTCGGTGAGTGATAATACGATGGCTAGCTGTCGAATGAAACGATTCGATCCATCAAAACTTCGTTCGTGCTGCGGATTCCCATACTTTAGCTTACGTTAACTATACCATTACGGTTACGATTACGAGACTCAAAGTTCGTGTTATTAAATTTTAGTTTCTTAAACGACCGTAGCGGCGCTGCTCTGGTTTTCATACAAAAATAAACGATAACGATTACTATAACCAGAACGGTAGTGGTTCGTGCTTGGGGTACCGTTCAGCCGTTTGAGAGATATGAGGTAATAAAGAATATTACATACAAACATACATACATACATACATACTTACAAACATACAAACATACTTACAAGATACGCGCGAAACACATAACCCTTTCTTTGCAGTCGGGTAAAAACACCTGTATGACCACATATGAAATAGAAATAGAAATAGAAAAATGTATATTCAGTAAAACAGTTACAAAAAAATATAAAATTAACATCGAATTTACAAATTTTTTGCTGAAACGGTAACATCTCAGCTTGTGCCGCTGCCTGAAACAGTGGCGCTGGTTTTCAGATGCAACCGTGGTGGTGACAATAATTATACCATAATTTTCTTATAGTCAAAACTACATATTAATTATGATACATACGTTGTAAAATTTTGATGCGACTGTGGCAATTCTTTTAAGTTCGCCGCAGGCCAAATTTGTTGGCGGTTCCGCGCGGGCGGACACACCTGCAAAAGAAGTCTCCGTTGACGCTCACACTGCATACACTCAATAAAATTGCCGATGGAACTGATCTTTTTCATTGTTCTCTGAGTGAATTTACAAGAATGGCTCTTTATGTTTTATGTTATTGTGTTTAGGTTATAGGTGTGTTTGCCGTTGTCATGTATTATTGTGTATGTTTGTATTCGCTTAATCTATTGCATTGGGCTAAGCCTGTAATAATAGATATAAGCTTGGAAGAAATAAATAATAATAATAAAATAATAATAATAATAAAAATTCTTGAGGAGTTCTCCTGGTACTTCACTATCAGCTTCACTTCACCATATGCATTATGACGAACCACATAAATAGCCTAGCAACCATATTAAAGTAATCGTATCGCACCAGTGAGATAGTTAGTTTAGTACCTATTGAATAGTTCCGGTGATCATCTATGGTCTTCATCATCAGTTCCACTTCACCAAAATGGTGCTTTTCGAAAGCAAATGCACGAGTTACTTAAGAAAATAGCAAAATCGCTATAGGTGCGCCTATAATATTTGAAGAGTTCCCTTGATTTCTCCAGGATCCCATCACCCAATTTCAAAATTTAAAAAAATGGGACCAGCTTGAAAACATACCTGATGTTATAACGTTTGAATCATTACAATCGGTTCAGCCGTCTTCGAGTAAAAAAAAACGGGTCGAATTGAGTACCTCCCTCCTTTTGAAGTCGGTAAAAATGAACAACTGACAGCCCAAAACGACCTACACAAATATTTAAACTTTTTTATCCAAGCTTTAACGATTTACTAAAAATCTTACTGGGTGTAAATTACAGCCGGCGGCGTTTAAAAGGGGTTTCGCTTTCAAAGCATTCAAACTAAAGAATAAAAAATAAAAGAAAAATGAGGGCCGCCATTGCTGATTTTATGCGAAACGAAAGGGTTGGGGTAGGATCAAGTGGCACTTGGCAGAACCGCCCTACGGCACGCATTCGTTAAAAAAAAGAAAAATGGCGGTAACATGCTGACTGTGGGTAAGGTCGTGTACACATCCATGTCACCTAGAGATTGGCCTCTCGATATCATTAGTTATGGGCAAGTTATTTACTGAAAAAAATAACTCATGAATTAAGTATATTAATCAGTATACTTAATTCATCTTTTCCCCTGGGTTAATTAAGTCTACCAATTAATATACTTAATTCACCCAGGCGATTTAGCTCAGGTGCATTAAGTCTACGACGGGTATTTTACAGGTTTCGGAATGCTCTAAAATTATGCCTGTCCATAGACTTATAGAAGTCTTGTAAGTCTTTGCTGTCTAATGTCACAAAAAATATGTTCCGTTTACAAATTACCAGAACTTGCAAAACAGTACCTTAGGTAAATTGGAATATTCACTAATAATCAAGCGACCACATAAAAATCTATTTTCTAACTTACAGACAACTGCAGAAAGTCCGTACCTTCTTCCACTCACTATGCCAATTTTTTAGAAACACCTCTAAGTACCTACCTACCTATAGTGTGTTTCTCAAACCTTGGGTTGACAGTTCCCCTTTTACGGCCAAATACTCAAACGAATCTTAAAGTTAAGGCCACCTTAAATTCAAAAAAGTTGTCAGATTTGACAGAATCTCTATGTAACTGACAGCTTCCTTAAAGTTAAGGAGACCTTAACTTAAGATTTAAACTAAGAAGCCTTTGAGTATTCGGCCGTTAATCTTCTAATTGCCAACACTCCGTGTTATTACAAAAGATTTTTAAACACTGTTTAACTAAACACATGCTTAAATGTGATGCTGTCACTCTTTTGACAATATTGTTTGAATGAGACAGCATCACATTCAAACATGAATCTTTTGTAATGCACATAACACGAACACGGTTTATGTTTACACTGTCTACTTATAAGAATAGACACTAAATACAAAGTGCTATTAGAAATTATTACTCAAAAACAAAACATCTTTATACTTAATTTTCTTATGCATAACACTAATTTTACTTTTTAATTATTAACCTACCTACATTATAATTTTTTAATTAATATACACTATTAAATGTACCGCATTCGTGACTATCTGTTCCCTAAGGGTTGACTGGGAGAGAATGCTTTTAGCATTAAGTCCGCCTCTTGTACATTATTTTATTGTAGTACAATAAAGAGATCAAATAAAAATAAAAAAAATTGAGAAAAACACTATAATCACTATATTAACAAACATAATTATCACGTAATCGTTTGGAAAGAAAATTTGCAAGTTATTTATTTCAACAGTTGGCAAAGTTCGAGAATGGCAAAGTTCGAGAATCCATACTTTCGAGAATAGTTTAGTTGGTCGATAATAATCGTCATCGGATTTCGCAATAAAGACCCGGCTGGTACTATTCCGATAAAACATGACGTCAAATTGTAAACTTCTTCAATACTTTTGCTAGATTGTTTGTTACAAAAAAACTTATTTAAACAAATAAGTAAGTAAGTGTAAGTAAATTGTCAAAGTTACAAACTTCAGCGAACAAATAAATTGCAGTATGGTTTTTATGAAAAAAGGCAAACCTTTTACACGACTGCCTTAAAACAGACTGTATTGTGTTCAGAGTTCATGTATTTATGTAAGTTTCTTTAATCCACCATAACTTCTAAATTCCTGAACATATTTGGATGTGTGAGATAATTTACAATCTATATATATAAAATTCAAAGTCCTGACTGACTGACTGACTGATTGACTGACTGACTGATTGACTGACTGACTGATTGACTGACTGACTGACTGACTGAGTGAGATATCAACGCACAGCCCAAACCGCTGAACCTAGAGACTTGAAATTTTGCACATAGGTTCCTTATAAGGTCTAGGGGTGCACTAAGAAAGGATTTTTCAAAACTCACCCCCCAAGGGGGTGAAACGGGGGTCCAAAGTTTGTATGAAAGTCCCTCAGTTTTGAATCTAAGATCTTCAAATTTTGTGTTTAGGCTGAACATTGAAAATTAATAAATACGGGTCTCAGCGTTTTTCAAAATTCTACCCCCGAAGGGGTCAAAAAAGGGGAATGAAGTTGTTTATTGAAGAAAATCCTTTATTTTCGAAGTAAAAATCGCTAAATTTATAATTTAGGCTTATGGATGGAAATCTAACGCAACGTTTATTGTTATTGTTAGTATTTCTACCCCTATGGGGATGAAATGGGGGTGAAAAGGGGTAAAAAAAACCCCAAAAATAGATATGGATGTCGTTATTGGGGTTTTCTGGGATGACGATTGCAAAAATGACATTTATTTTGAAGTCCAACACAGTGGACATGATTTGACCCCTAAAGGGGTGAAAATGGGGTTCAAATTTTGTATGGAAAAATAATATAAAATAGACATTACAATTTTAAACTTCGTAGGAGCACATCTAAAAATAAATAGGCAAACATAATATTTTGTAATTTTGAAAATCAACCACTTAGGGGTAAATGGGGTGAGTAAACATAAAAATCGATATGGATGTCGTTCTTGAGGTTTTATGGGATGGTGATTGCGAAAATGACATTTATTTTGAAGTCCAACACGGTGGACATGATGCACATCCAGGGGACGGGGACAGGGATGGGAACGGGAACGGGAACGGGATACTAATATCTCTGGATACAATTCTGAATATAATAAACTAGCTTCCGCCCGCGACTTCGTCCGCGTGGACATTCGATAAAATCCTCATGTTTTAATTTCATTAAATTCTGATCAGCCGTTTTTACGTGATTAGGCGGGTCCCCAGTCGCAGCCTCGTGCGAGGCCCGTGCGAGCGCGCTTGGTGTGGCGCCTAATCACGTAAAAACGGCTGATCAGAATTTAATGAAATTAAAACATGAGGATTTTATCGAATGTCCACGCGGACGAAGTCGCGGGCGGAAGCTAGTAGGTAGATATGTCTCGGCTTCAAAAATTTTACTTTTTAGTTCGTTTTTGACAGGGCAGTCGTATTTTTAATATCTTTTTAAATATATTTTTTTTGTTATTTTTTTTTAGTTAATTATCACGGTCTCTTCTCTTCAAGTAAGGAAAAATCGTGATTGTGAGTAATAATTACTTAATTTAATAAATGTTTCATCCTAAAACAATAATTGTTACATGAATACGAATTTATAAACTGTTGGTAAAATAAATGATGAAGATAAATTAATCAAAGTAAGTGGTGAAAATAGTATATCTACACCTACTATAAATTTTACCCGTTTTATTGTTATCTATAAACTTCTATTATTTATTATCAATTTATCAATCCAATGTTTTATTTAGATAGATAGAATAGATATTAGTTTTTTGAAAAACTAATATCATTGAATTCTATAGATATAAGTTTTTAAAAAACTAATAGGTATGTATCTATACATTCTGTGGTAGGACTGGTGGGTATTGTATTAGCCTGTTTGTTTTGGAGTAAGGTTGTATTTTTAAAGTTAGGTAGGTATTATTTTATCAGTGTTTTTTGCTTCAACCTCAGTTAAAATGTTAGTTAGTTTAATGACATATTTCTTATCAACAACAACGCAATCTTCCTTTATTGATGATTTTATTCTTATCATATTAATACCTTAGCAACACCTTTGGAAACTATCATATTTTTTACTTATCTGATATTCCACTTGTCAGTTAAGTAATCTTTAGATCTACATTTAAGTACCAATATTTAAAAAAATGTAAAGGTTGTCTGTTACGATTTTAAAATAATTATTTTAGTAAGGTATACCTACTATAAAGTTTAACTTTTATATAAAAATAGCATTGTGAATGAAAAAATCCAAAACTTATTTTACCTATTTTATTTAATCGATTGTTAAACATGCAGATGCTTTTGAAAGTCGAGGATCCTACATAGTACCTCAAATTGTAGATACTACTTACTTAGTTACTTTGAAAAAATAAAAGTACTTACTTAGGTACCTAGGTACTTCAAGTTTATGTCATAGAAAAAAATTGCATTTGGCAAAAACAATATTGATGAAATATCAATATTGTTTTTACGTGAGTAAAAAGGACAGCATCATTCAATTCTGAATCGTCAATCTGTAAACTTTTTTCATTTGAAATGTAGTACAAATAACAGTTAGTAGTTAAAACGAGGAAAAACGTGCTTCAAAGCATGTTTGCCTTATCAATATATTAGATTGTCCGTAGAAACACCGCCGACCGCTACTATATAACAGCAATTGATAAAAAAAAAATACTTCTACCTGCCACTATCTAAGTACAAGTCACAAACCATTTATTGCTTTTCAACCTTGCTCCAAATATAACCACTTATAAGTTATTGTGCTTCGTGTATGCAAATAATACAAAGTGAAATGTGGGCTAAGGTACTGTACTTTTTGTTGGTGGTCAGTTGTGTGGTGTCAAAAGATGAATACCAAAATGTGATTAAAGAAAGAAATGAGCTGTTACAACGCGAATTGGAGATGATGCTCGGCAGCGATATAGTACTCAGTGATAGTGAATTAAAAGCTAACGAAATCATTATGGATCTAAAAATGCAAGATTTGGATGTTGGTTTTAGGAGTCCTCACATGTTTAAGTTTGCCAAACATTTCTTCGAATACAAAGATCAGGTAAAAGAAACGCAATTGTTTAAAATTATACAGAAAATGCCTAAAGGTGCTATCCTTCATGCCCATGACACAGGTTTTTTGGGTCCCGATTATGTACTTAATATAACCTATTGGGATAATTTGTATGTATGTTTTGAAGATGAGGATATTCAGCTTATCTTTTCCAAAGACACGCCGAAGTCATCTTGTGGAACTCAGTGGCAATTGCTACGAGATGCTCGATACTCTTCTTTGGACGTCGAAGAATTCGACGAGGAACTACGAAAGCGTTTCACTATTGTAATTGATAATCCAGACGAAGTTTACACCGACGTGAATGTGGTATGGAGCCAATTCCAGCAATATTTCATAACTGCTGGGCCAATGTTCTCTTACAAACCTGTGTGGGAACAATATTTTTACGACACGTTAAAGGCAGTCAGAGAAGACAATGTAATGTATCTTGAGATTCGAAGTGTTCTACCTCCGCTCTATGATTTAGAAGGGAACACTTACAGCTCCATTGAAACAGCTGAGTCCTATAAAATGGTACTTGACAGATTTATGAAAGACTTTCCAGATTTCTATGGTGCCAAACTTATATATGCACCTTTGAGAATGGTTAATTCAGGCGCTGTCAAAGGATACATAAAGATTGCTAAAGAAATAAAAAGGAGAATGCCTGATTTCTTTGCTGGTTTTGATCTTGTAGGACAGGAAGATCTGGGTGAACCCACCAAGAATTTTCTAGCTGAGTTGGTTGATGCCAAAGACGAATTAGACTATTTCTTCCACGCTGGTGAAACCAATTGGAATGGGATGAGCTCGGATGAGAACATAGTTGATGCTATTGTGCTGGGCACCAAAAGAATCGGCCACGCTTATGCTATTTGCAAGCATCCTTACTTAATGGAAGAAGTAACTAAAAGAGGAATAGCTTTGGAAGTAAATGTTTTATCAAATGCCGTGTTGAAGTTAGTTAGTGATGTGAGGAATCATCCTCTCGCAACGTTTTTGGCTAAAAATTTGCCTGTTGTTTTATCTAGTGATGATCCCGGATTGTGGGAGGCTGAGCCTCTCTCCCACGATTTTTATGTAGCTTTTTCGGGAGTAGCGAGTCGACACGCAGATCTGAGACTGTTGAAGAAATTGGCTTTAAATTCATTGTATTACAGCGCTGCTAGTAATAAAGATAAACTGGTACACGAGTTCGAAATAAGGTGGACGAAATTCATCGACCAGTTAGTCAAAGATAAATGGTAAATTTGCTTGTGATGTTGAGTAAAATTGTGATGTTAATGATCCCAAAACTGTATTCTGTTTATCACCCCCCAGTAGACATAATCGATACGTTTTTGGGAGATATCCTTTCCTTCAAATAAATGCATAAAACCGTGTTGATTTTGTCTAATGATGGGGTTGAAATCGATACGCTTATGTTGCATAATATTTTGATTTCCAAAAACGTACTGAATTGGTCGCGGGCGGCGGCGGCGAGGAGGGAACGAATTCTATATGGTTATAAGGAAATACGCAACCCGTGGCCTACGGTCATGAAATCATATTTTTATATTATGGAAAGAACAAAAAATAAGGAACCTCTGCATGTATATATATATATTGTTTAAGCCTGTAAACATTAGTTTTTAACATTGAAAATGATTGTTTTCGTGATCGTGTACCTATAGTGTCTCGATTTATGAAATTGTGAAAGAAAATGTCAACACAAAATGTCAAAACTTGTTTGTAATACGTGTTGTAGTTGTGGCAGGTTGTGGCAAAGGTAGATATAATCTGGATTCTGCTGTTTCTTTGTACATTTGTGAAGTCGAATAGACTTTTTTATTTTTTTATTTTTCACGCAACTGAAAATTCAGAAACTTTTTAAGGGAGTTTATTCCTATTTCCTACCTATAAAAAATATTCAGCCAATTTGTTTTTTTCGGACATTTCCCATTGTACAAACATCAGTAATAAGTACTTTACATTCGTGTGTTGCGCTTCTGACGTAGGTAGGTTAGGTACTAAATAAAAAGTGCCAACTTTTTTTAGGCTGGTGTGCGTTCTAGCTACGTAGCTACACTCGCGCCGCGTGTGTCAGAAATGGTCCGAATAATAAAATAAATTAAATCAATTTAAATAAAGTAATATTTTTTATTAAATTGAATCGTTCAATTTCTTTTACCCTAACACCCGTTCGGATGTCTTTTTTTAGCTGAGAGAAGAACAGGCGAAAGAAACTCGTCAGCTTTATCAAATCAGATATTAAGAACCTATAATTAAATTTTTCTAGTACTTTTACGTTTCCGCTGTAAGCCAACGTTACCCATCTCATCAATCAATGTAAAGAATTAACATTCGAATGCAACACCTTTACAATCGAGGTGGTTCGATGAGCTCAGTAGCGCCACCAATGGAAATGAATCAATTACGTTTATCAAGGGTTTAGATTAAAAGTTTTGATGATTTTGCGCAAATAAAAGACTAAAATGCATTTTCTAAATATAGTTTCAAGAACTCAAACTTAAGCAATAAGTCGTGCATGTCACTAGTGCCAAAAGTGGCCACATTTAGCAATATCGACATGCATAACTTATTGTTTATATTTGAGGCCATTAAAAATATTAAAAAATTGCACTTTACTCTTCTATTTGCGCTAAATATCCAAAACTTTTATTCTAAGCCCTTGGTACAACGTAAATGATTTATTTCCATTGGTGGCGCTACTGAGCTCATCGAACCACCTTAAGGTGGTACCCTGAGCGAAAGTGGCGCCGCGGTGAATTATATTTAATATTGTAATTCTAATACACAATTTTAAAAATGTTTAGTCACTGCTAGAAGTAAATAGCAAAACTGCTAAAAGTGTAAAAGCCGTTTTTGACACATTTGCTATCTACTACGAGGGCATGTAGTGTACCTTCTAAAAATACTAGACCATGGGCCCTAGAATCTACACGATAAACATTATTAAAATATTTTTCTATTAATAACTTATTAAATAAAAACCTCTGAGGGCGCCACTTTCGGTCATACAATCACCTTAAGATGAAATAGCTATAAATACCTAATTATTGAACTTTTAGATTTTAGGCATTCACAACACAATGCTATATACTTAATTGAAAAAATACTAGAAAAAATCGACTCACCCGTAGCATCCTGGTCTGAGGTGCTACGGGTGAGTCGATGTTTTCTAGTATTATTTCAATTATATTAATTATCGTATTAAAATACTTAATTACAAACAACATATTATCACACTTGAATTGTAAGTGTTCATCCGTAGATGTGTTAATTAAAGAAACCAACTTACACAGGCTGTTCCAAAATAAATACTTACCTAGGATGTTCCAAAATAAATACTTACCTAATAGGGATTTCACTTGTTTAATTTTCGCGCGATTAACTGAAAAATAATAATAATCAGAAAACACATTTTATGGATTTTGGTGTGTCATGAACTCATTATCTAGGTAGGTTATTAAATTTAGATTTTTCATTTCGTTTCCCGTCACACGCCGTTTGTCGGTCAGGATCAGTGCGGTTAGAGAAGTAATTTTAGGTAGGTACCTACCTACATTTTATTTTATTTACCCAGTTTGCGATTGATTGATATGACATGTTGTATCATGCATGTCCGTATTTTCTTCTTATCGTATGAGGATTATTGGCCATTTCTGGCGACGGTTTAATGTGCCCTACGAAGCACGGGAGCACTCAGTTGTAATGCCACTTAACGGTCACCCATCCAAGACCTGTCCGGACCCAGCGTTGCTTAACAAACGTGATCGAGTACGATCAGTATGTAAGCTCCGCCATGAGCGCTTCTGTATTTAGCCATCATTATATTATTGATATATTTTTATGTGGAGGTAACAACAAAAAACAAGCAATACCTACTTAGGTAGGTATGTAAAGAATAGGAAACATTTTTACGGAAAGTACCTAGGTACTACGAAATCATTTTTTTTTATTTTAAAAATATTACGTCTACATACTTTTTTTAAACTTTCATGTATATTACATACCTATTATTATAGGTAGGTATGTAGCTTTACAGCTATTATTGGTAATGTAGCTTTGTTTTGTCAGTGTCATCCATCTTCCAGCAAAATATCAAGAAATGAGAATAAGTAATAAACAAATATATAAATAAACACTGTATACAATAGATCGTCACAGATGAAAGATCTACACTCCATTTCGATGCGCCCGCGCCACAGACAGCTAGCGCTAATGTTCACAGTTGCGCACGATTTCACATCGGCTACATTATAATATAATTGGCTGCCTCGAGGCAAAGTGGTGTATCTAAGATATACCTAAATACAAATTTTCTGAGTGAACATAACCATTTTGCTCATATTTATTTTGTACGTTCACAAATAAACATTCCACCTGGTACCTCTATCTAAGTATGTGTATTTTTTGCTAAAGTTTTAGACCAAAAATCATAAACTAAATCGTTTATCAGTTGTCATGAATAAGTAACTAACTTTGTTTTTGTAGCGATGGATTTCTGAATGAATGGTTCTTTATTTCTCTCTTTTCAATATAGTTTTTTTTCACGCAATCCCTTTAAGTACCTACTACAGATAAACGTATACGTTTATGTCTTGTCTACTCATAAAACTAGTGGCTCTGTAGAGCTGTAAACCTCGTGATTGTGTTTTTTTTTTCATTTTTCGAGATTGAAATATGATTATCCCATATCTTTCCCACCATTTTGAAAAACATCGAAAAACCGAATCGACAAAACAAAAAAGCGTACGATCACAATTTTAAAGTCCGATTACTAATCTCGTAGCAAATATGTAAACAAAGACGTCGCTGTCAAAATTTGAAACTGACCTTGTGACATTTTCAGATATTGAAAACCTTTGGTCGTTTGTATACTTTTTTAATTTGTTTTATATGTGTGTGTATGTACACCTACCTATATTATCTTTTGAGTCATAATAAGCATTATGTCATCCAGGTTAACTTTAATTAGGATAATAATTAGAAATTGTTTCTTTATTGATACCTATCATAATTAAAACCAGTGTACCTACTTATTCTCTAATTTTCTAAATCTATCGCAATCTCTTTCATTTGACAGATGAATGTGACCCATTGCTACATTTCTTTGGTAAGTTTTTGTTTGTGCCATCATAAGAAGTATATCAATGTATCACATCCTGAGAGCGATTGCGATAGATTTTGAAATAAGACAGTAAGTACCCACCCAGGTCACTTCGTATTGTTTGTCAGTCACTTAATGGCAGGCAGTTGACGAGTCAAATTAAATATTTCAAATCCTCAAAAGTACTAAATCGTAAGTTTAACCGCTTTTGACAGCTAGGTCTGTTGCTAATTAAGATCGCATCACACATCGCCACATGTTTTACACTAACCATTAGGTGTTCGTTGTAATTGGTGTCAAATGGGACTGTTTCGAGATTTATGGCACTGGGACCACACCTGCAGCAATTATTAGTATAGGCTCAGCGGTCAGAGCATTGGACCGGACATCCAAAGGTCGCGGGTTCGATGTATTTTTTCTAGTATATTTTTTAGTATTGTATTTGTGGTCATTGTGTTTTTTTAGAGGCCAATCCTTCAGGGTGACTTTATTAGAGTCACGTGACAATATTTCAGGTTGTATTCCATCAACAGTACTTTCAGTGGTTTTCGTATTTCGACCTAACATGGGTTGAGAAAGTTGTTCATTTTATGGACTAAACACACCCTGAATAGTAGTTTATGATACTGATGCATAATGAGGGGTATTAAAACATGAGTGTGTGTTTAAAAACCGAGCCGTAGGCGTAGGTTTTTAATAGTATCACACGAGTGTTTTAATACCTAGTTATGTGCAGTTTCATACACTACTTTATCTACCTACTAAATAAAAGGTCAACGTTAGAAAAGAGAGAGACTTTGGTTGTATTAACTATGTACCTACCTTGTAATAAGTCATTCCCTTAGCTGCATCTAAAATAATATTGCAGAGTCAATTTTTTTCACATTTTTAAGCAAGAATAAAAAACACCTACGAAATTCAGTATACCTATAACAAAATGTAAAAATTGAAATCAAAATTCAAAACTTTTTTCGTAATGCTCTAAAAATGGCGCGCAATAAGTCATCGATCACCATAGAGTGCATTTTAATCATGGAAAGTATGTGGGAAAATATCGTTGTTTTTTTTTAATATCACGGCACTACCTTCTTCTTGGATTTGCCCTGTATCGTAATGAGAAAAAAAGTTATTTTATGATGCAGCTGACTGCATCGTAATGAGTTTTTTTTTTAATTTTACCTATTCACGAAAATAAAGTACGTATTTATATTACCTCTTTTGAATTCATATTAGGAACATTACGTTGTGAGTGTAGATAAAGTTTATTACGTTGACTTTAAAATCACCCTGTAGGGATAAACAACCCAACCCGAATTGAAAAAGTAAAATCTAAAAACAATCTTAACCCCCTCTTTACTACTAATAGTCCCACCAAAAGGCAAGCTAAAATAAAACCTGATTAAAAACAACAGTCAAATCAGTTTGACCACGAGGAAGGGTCTTGCTTGTCTCACCTGAAAGGAACTACTTATAGTAGGTAAGGTACTAACTTTACTTATTATTTATTTATTTAATTCTTTATGCACATTGTACATAGCCGAACTTAATGCCTTAGGCACTTTCTACCAGTCAACCTTAGGATGATGTGGAGATAGTGATGGGTAGGGTGCACAACCAGTGTAAAAAAGGAAGCTTATTAGAATTAGGAAATTAAAGAAAACAAACTCCGGCTTTATTGTTAGCAACCTTAATTGTCGTAGGGACTATCACCCGAAAAGTACATTTAATAATATTGAAATGTGTGTGAAATTCATTTCATATCTTCATTATCAAATGGTTCACACGCTTGTTTTGTTTAAAAAATAACTGAACAACGGTTAAATAAACGAAAACTTTTAAAGTTCTTATCATTTTTTGCGGAATTGGCACGTGACCTAAAATTATTAGATACCAGTCAGTGATATGAGGCAAAAGGTTATTTTGAGTAATACTAATGATGAATGATTTGAGTAAGCGCGATTTTACTTAGCGAAAAATTTCGTGTTACAACCGCTTAAGCTGTAGTTAGTACAATCAAGGATGGTAGGTAGATATTTACCGTAGTACCTACTTATTTATAAATATTGTAATAAATAACATAGCAACCGTACGCGACTGTCACTTGCACAATTGCTATCTAAATCAGAACATTTAACCACATTTTACAGTTCATACATAAACAATATCTACTACAATAGCAATACCTACATAATTTTTATCATTCGCTTAAAGGAAGTGGTGTTTCCACTTAATAAAACGACACTGAGATTAGCAACACTTAGATACTTATATAATTATCAGTCTTTATTTAATAAATAAATAAATCTACTGTTTAATCTATCTATAATTAATATCAATAGTTTCCCTCTATGATTTTTTTTACAAAAATATCCCATCTCTTATTGAAAACTTCATAAAATCTAGACTTATCTTCGGCATTTAAAGCGCTGTAACTTATAGAATTAATAGCTAATTGCTTTAGTGTTCTCAAATCAGCATGTTTACTGGCAACACCAACGAATGTTACGTAAAAGTCATGTGAAAGTGGGTCGGCGTCCCAAGCCCCGGGGTCATCGCTAGATAAAACGACAGGGTATCCCAAAGCTAAATAAGATGCCAAAGGATGGTTTCTCACGTCTCTCACTAACGACAGAACCACATTTGATATCACGTTAATTTCTAAGGCTATATTTTTTTGGTTCATTGCCGCTAAAAGCGTTGGATGCTTTAACAAAGCATAGGCGTGACCGACTCTCTTTGATCCCAACAAAACGGCATCCAATAAATTCTCATCACTACTTGTACCAAACCAATTACTCTCGCCTCCATGGAAATAAAAGTCTATTTCATTTTTCACCTCCAACAAAACAGGAAGAAATTCTTTCAGAGGTTTTCCTTTATCCTCTTGACCCACTAAATCAAACCCGGCGAATAAATTGGACATATTAGCCTTCAAATGCCTTGCCATAGCCAACGTTTCTCGTACTTTGTCAACACTCTTCCATCGGCCTGCTGTCAAAATAAGCTTAATCCCAATAAAATCAGGATGATCTTTGATAAACTGATCTGTTATCCTTTGGTAAAGTTCAGCGAGATAATTAGCATCGTGAGTTGTACCATTCAGCTCATATATGTCGTGTAAGCCACTTCTTATTTCAACATACATAACGTTATCATTATAAAAGTTTTCCAATGCTTTATAGAAATATTTCTCTCGGACAGGTCTGTAGGTTATTAAAGATTTTGTGACTTTGTACACTTTATTGAATCTGTCCCAAGTATGATTAATATCTGAGTTCATTAGGTCTTCGTCTTCAGTATAAAGTGTGAAGTGTTTCCTTAGTTTCGCATCAAACTGTTCTACGTCATCGGCAGCGTATCTAAGGTCTTTGAGGAGATCCCACTTAACGGGACACGATTGTGTAGGAACGGTGTCGGAGAAGTATAATTTTAGATCGTCGTCCATGTAGCAAACATATAAATGGTCCTCATACGTCAATTCCAATAAACTGTCTGCATCTAGCATCATTGAAGCGTGTATATGTAACGCTGCGCCCTTCGGCATTCTCCTTATCATTTGGTACACTTTTGATTTGCTTAATTCATTTTTGTAACTGAAGAAATGTTTTGATAGTAGAAAAGGGGTTGAATTGTTGAAGGAACTATCAATATCTTGGTTTTTCCAATGCATTATTATGTCGTTAGCTCTCATTTCTTCTTCAGAAAGTTCTTGTGCGCCTCCTAATATTAAACTGTCCTCTTCTTCGATGAAACGCGTCCTGTCCAACATGTACTTGTTTAAAACTGCCCGAGCACTGCATTGTATGATAACAAATGAAAATATAACACCTTGGATTATACTCCACATTGTTTTCAACACTTCCGCCGCTGAGGTCAGTTAACTCTGACAATGAATCTGACCGCCTTGGTGTGAGGAACTGAATATTGTTAGTGCGTGCAACTGGTTATATATACAGTTACTACTGTGCGAACTAACAAACAAGCTAGTATCGTGTCGTGCATCTTGTTACATCAAATGAACTGGGATATTGATAGTAACAGGAGTATTGTTGGTATCGGTCGTATGTCAAGGTTAGACAGGTCATTGTACGTAGGATGCTGCATCAATTCTCGATTTTACTGATCAGATTCATCAGAATTATTGAAACATTTTGTTGTTTTAGCGAAGATAATAATTTCACGGAAAATTTGTATTATAACATTTCAACGAAATAATAAATAAATAATTTTAATCACTTAGGTTGTAGATTGTTTACATACCATTTCATTCGTTTGAAATCTCATAATGATTCCCAAAAATACTATCTGACTCTTCTGACTAATTATGACTAATCTGTAAATATTATATTTTTTAACTCGAGTTTATCTTATTTGGTTTGATGAACTGTCATGAGCTTGCCTGATGTTGAAATCAGCAATAATTTTATGAAACATTTAATTTTATCCTTATTTAGATATTTTAGATTAAAACTAACAACAACAAACTATCGTCAATACAATACCCAGTAATAAAACTTTACGTAATTTGTTTTCGTATTTTATTTCGATTTGATTTCACTAAAATTGAAAACACAGTTGTAGGTAGGTAGTTTATAACGGTTTTTTATTGTTTCTGATTCAAGACATATTTTGTAATATTTTTTTATTGTTTTATTTATTCTAATCGAACATGACTACTTACATCAAATGTATTGATCAGCGGGTAAGTTAGAAAAGTTTGTGTGAGTAGAGAAATAAGTGTACAAGTAGGTACAAGAAAAAGATTCAAAAAACCGCTATGCAAACACCCATCTACAGTCTTCATTTAAAGACCGTGATATTTGCTGGAATACCACGGTCAATGATTTTGGAAATAGCAGAAAATTGCTAGTTGTGGCACAGAATATATAATAGTACTAACGTGTTGTGGGGTGGGAAGTATCTCGGATATTTAGGTAGGTAGGTATTATGATTATGGCAAATGTCAAATACAATGGACATCATTTCATTTTGAGAAAGTACTAAAATTAGAAAACCATTTCAAGATTTTAGTGTTCTAAGCTCATATTTTTCTTTTCAGAATTTTTAGTTCAGTATTTTTTACGTTAAGTATTTAAAAAAACTAAAATCTAGTCCAAATATGAACCATCTGATTTATCACGATTTTCATCCATACCTATCAAAAGTTATTCATAATTTTTGAACATTTTCAGGTTTCGTTCCAAAAGAAATAAAGTTTTTTGTTTGTGTGACAAGTAATATATTTTTTTCCAAGTGTTGTGTTGTAGATTAGTAGATTGTTATACGAGGGTCAAAAGGAAGCAATTCCCATTCGAGATATTTAGACGCCCGAGCATAGCGAGGGCGGCTATAGTTCGAGAATGGAATTGATGACTTTTACCCGTGTTAAACACTCTACTTTTCATTTCGAATTTCAGGAAAGTAAAAAAAGTCTTATAGTTATTCCAAAATGTTTATTAATAAAAACATGTAGGTACCTACTTAGTATCTACATTGGTAGACCTTATAATTATTACATATACCAACTTACCTTTAAAAACCTAGAATAATTAGAACAATTTGTGAAATTTAAAATTAAATTCTTGCTTGGAATATTTACAGTTTGATATAAATTATTATGATGACAGATTTGGCTTTGTTGGATGCCTGTAAAAGTTGGAGATATTCTTTGGTCTTTGATAAGACGGTAAGTCCATGGCAGAGACTCTCCTGAAGTAGTTGTTTCCTGTAGGCGAACTACAGCGTAGTTTTATTGTTTCTTTTATTTTATTTGAACTTTTTGTTTTAGTTTTAAACTCATTTTTAGTAAATACAAAATCAACACAAAACTTTAATACGACACACATAGCTCAAAGTTACAGAGTTAGGTAAGTCTCCCTCCAATATTTTATACTTTTTTTTATTTTAAATTTGGAACACGTCGCGTCGCCGGCCGCTCCGCCCAATGTTTTTAATTTTGCACTGGCTGTTTATACAATGTTTTGTTGTTGTTCGTGAATGCGCCCTACAAGGCTGCAACTTTTTTTAAACCATTTGTTTTATAACTATTGTAAACTTTTTCATTGCCAAATTCAGTTCTATTTTTAAATTACTTTTCCACCCTAGGGTGGAACGAAGAGTTTTGGACCCGCTGCTCAGTTCAAATATACATCACTTTCCGAATATGAGAAATGAAATAGTAGATTGTTATACGAGGGTCAAAAGGAAGCAATTCCCATTCGAGATATTTAGACGCCCGAGCATAGCGAGGGCGGCTATAGTTCGAGAATGGAATTGATGACTTTTACCCATGTTAAACACTCTACTTTTCATTTCGAATTTCAGGAAAGTAAAAAAAGTCTTAGTTATTCCAAAATGTTTATTAATGTAACATGTACCTACTTAGTCACTACATTGGTAGACCTTATAATTATTACCTATACCAACTTACCTTTAAAAACCTAGAAAAATTAGAACACTTTGTGAAATTTAAAGTTAAATTCTTGCTTGGAATATTTACAGTTTGATATAAATTATTATGATGACAGATTTGGCTTTGTTGAATGGAGATATTCTTTGGTCTTTGATAAGACGGTTAGTCCATGGCAGAGACTCTCCTGAAGTAGTTGTATCCTGTAGGCGAATTACAGCGTAGTTTTATTGTTTATTTTATTTTATTTGAACTTTTTGTTTTAGTTTTAAACTCATTTTTAGTAAATACAAAATCAACACAAAACTTTAATACGGCACACACAGCTCAAAGTCACAGAGTTAGGTAAGTCTCCCTCCAATATTTTATAGTTTTTCATATTTTAAATTTGGAACACGTCGCGTCGCCAGCCGCTCCGCCCAATGTTTTTAATTTTGCACTGGCTGTTTATACCATGTTTTGTTGTTGTTAGTGAATGCACCCTACAAGGCTGCGACTTTTTTTAAACCATTTGTTTTTAACTATTGTAAACTTTTTCATTGCCAAATTCAGTTCTATTTTTAAATTACTTTTCCACCCTAGGGTGGAACGAAGAGTTTTGGACCCGCTGCTCAGTTCAAATATACATCACTTTCCGAATATGAGAAATGAAAAGGTATTTTTTTATAATAGATAGTTAATTAAGTACTTACTTATATAGCTTCGATCAAGAATGCCCTAGGTAAAGCTTCACGAAAACAGTAGGTAGGCCTATGCAAAAATGGCACCTCAAATAGCGTCCCACTTACAAACTTGGCGTTTATTTTGTACATATTCACCTCTTTTTTTGTACAAACTCACATTTTATATCACTTATTTTGAACAAAATAAACTTTTTTTTCGCGATTTCAGAGTTTGTCCTACAATATCAGTTTGATGGTCAGAAGAAACGGTTTTCCCATTTTTGGTTCATTCATTAAAACCCTACTGTAGGTACCTATTATTAAAATAAAACATTCGATTCTACAGCTCCAAGGGACCACAGGACCACACACCATTGGTAATTTGATGTAACCTTATCTTTTATAAAGTGAAAAAACCGTTCCAAGGTCTATTGCTAAATTTGATATTGCGTGCAATGAAATGTGATGTGAGAAAATGTTCTATTAACTTAGTTCTAGAACATCATGGAAAAGACCTTCGGCAAATATAAGCCGGTCTAAGAGATTGGACGCGTGACTATTTGTCACAGTAAATGTAGCCAAAGCAAGAGTAATTTTTTTTGGTATTGGCGCTTTTTAGGGTTCCGTACCAAAATGGTAATAAAAAAATTAAAAAACCCTCCTGCATAAAAAGACAAGTCGACTGAAAAGATGGAAACAAGATTAAATAAATATTAAAGGCAACATGTCATAATAACATGCATAGTCGGAGGCATGCATAAAGAAAGTGACTTTATGAATGATTGAATTAATGCCTCCGACTGCATGTTATTATGACATAATATTGCCTTTAATATTTATTTAATCTTGTTTCCATCTTTTCAGTCGACTTGTCTTTTTAGGCAGGCGTGTTTTTTATTTTTTATTTATTTATTTATCTCTGCAGAACGCCGAAGGCATGGAAGCAGAACGCCGAAGGCATGGAACATAAGTGAGGTGATTCTGTTCTTTAAAAAGGGTGACAAGTCCCTCTTAAAGAACTACAGACCCATCTCACTTCTGAGCCATGTCTATAAGTTGTTTTCGAGAGTCCTTACGAATCGTCTTGCTCGCAGGTTCGACGACTTCCAACCCCCCGAACAGGCCGGGTTTCGAAAAGGCTTTAGCACCATAGACCACATCCACACGCTGCGGCAGGTTATACAGAAGACCGAGGAGTATAATCTGCCACTTTGCTTGGCGTTCGTGGACTATGAGAAAGCCTTTGATTCGATCGAAACCTGGGCGGTGCTGCAGTCTCTCCAAAGGTGCCAAGTGGACTATAGGTATATCGAGGTGTTGAGGTACTTATACAAAAATGCCACCATGTCGATCCGAGTACAGAACCAGAGCACAAATCCTATCCAGCTGCAGCGTGGTGTGAGACAGGGAGACGTTATTTCTCCGAAACTGTTCACAGCTGCGTTGGAGGACATCTTTAAGCTCTTGGACTGGAAAGGACTCGGCATCAACATTAATGGCCAGTACCTAACACACCTTCGTTTTGCCGATGATATAGTCCTTATGGCTGAGACCATGGAAGACCTGAACATAATGCTCGAAGATCTCCGTAGTGCTTCCCAAAGAGTGGGTCTCAGGATGAACATGGATAAGACGAAAATTATGTCAAATGCCCATGTTGTACCCTCTCCAGTTCATGTTGGGAACACTACACTTGAAGTTGTTGACCATTACGTATACCTAGGACAGGCAATCCAGTTAGGTAAGTCCAACTTCAAGAAAGAGATCTCTCGTCGAATCCAACTCGGGTGGGCAGCATTCGGGAAGCTTCGAAAAATCTTCGCGTCCGACTTACCTCAGTGTCTCAAGACGAAAGTCTATGAACAGTGTGTGTTGCCAGTGACGACTTACGGCAGTGAAACGTGGTCGCTAACTATGGGTCTCATAAGGAGGCTCAAGGTCACCCAGCGTGCAATGGAGAGAGCCATGCTCGGCGTTTCCCTGCGTGATCGAATCAGAAACGAAGAGATCCGCAAGAGAACTAAAGTAACCGACATCGCTCGAAGGATTGCTCAGCTGAAGTGGCAATGGGCGGGACACATAGCGAGAAGAACCGATGGCCGTTGGGGCGGAAAGGTTCTGGAATGGCGACCACGCACCGGACGGCGCTCCGTGGGTAGGCCCCCGACAAGGTGGACCGACGATCTGGTGAAGGTCGCGGGAAGCCGCTGGATGCGGGCAGCGCAGGACCGATCGTCGTGGAGATCCTTAGGGGAGGCCTATACCCAGCAGTGGGTGTCGTGCGGCTGATATGATGATGATGATGATTGCAGTATTCTAAAACAAAATTTTTTTTCACTACTTATAATAGCACCGTACAGCCGCCATGTTGGTTTTGTTATAACACCACCTTCTTAAGAACACTTTGGCTGAAAAGACAAATCTAACGATATCTTAATCATAGAAATCCGTTCAGCCGTTTGAAAGATATGAGGTAATAAAGAATATTACATACAAACATACATACATACATACTTACATACAAACATACTTACAAGATACGCGCGAAAAACATAACCCGCAGTCGGGTAAAAAGGAACCCTTATGGTGTGACTAAGTCCGTCTGTCTGTCACAGCTGGATATTTTACCTACAAAGCGCACTGTCAAAAGTGAGGCAGCCAAGATATAAGATTCTTGAAAACAGCCAAAATGGCTCCGTTTTCAGATTTTTATTCTATGTCCTATGTCTAGGCCTTCCTTGTGTATAAGGAGGATGAGCCATAACCCACCACGCGGGCCCAATGCGGATTGGTGGGTGTTAACGACTGCAAATGCACCTAGGATCCCCAGCGACTTGATTTTCACAAATCAAATCGAACCGCTGTTATCACTTTAACAATATCCTGATAATAAATAATGAATTTGAGACATTATCAGTTTATCGCATAATAGTACATTATGAGACAAGTTAGCTTAGGTTGCTCATTGCACACAAGGCTGTGGGTTGCAGCCCGAGCCGCAGGCGAGGGCGTAACTCAGCCGAGTGTGCAATAAGCAAGAGCTCACGAGTTTCATACGACGTTTTTCAACACATTTGCGAGGAAAAAACAAAGTAATTTATCACACAGCAACAAATATGGCAAAAACAAAATATGATAATTATGGGAAAAGGCGCGCATGTTTTTTTTTGTTTTTTTTTCACACGCCCAACGCAAGAATATTTTGCGAACAAAGGGGAGAGGAGCATACAGCCTACTACTTATACTTCAAAATTATAATTTTAAATGACAAAATGCAAATATTTTAATATTTTATAACAAAATATTGTGAATTATGAATAATTTGATAATAATTAAATATTTATTTGACTTAATTAAGGACTTACACAATTATTTATTCCAAAAATGTATATGAATTTTTAGCAGCATAAAACCTCTTTTTTGTAAAATAAAAATAACTGTATAACCCGGCTAAATTGGGAATGCTCTGTTTACTCGCATAGAACTTGCAGTAAGGTACTAATTTAACTTTGTAGGGTTAATTCTATTACGAACTAGTGTTTTATATATTATTGCACGCGTTTGTTATAGCTCGGTTTATGACCCTAAAAGCGATGTATTAGGGCTCACTTTACGAGCAAGTGTGTTGAAAATACCTTTATCAAATAATGACGATACTTATTTGTAGTGCCGGCCAACACGCCGCACGAATATTTTTTTAGAGGTTTGAGTTTTTTACAGCGCTGTATAATTTTATAATTAGATAAAACCAAAACATCGCTGCAATTTTTTTAGTTCGCTGCTGTTCCAGTGGCCTTCCGGCTTCATCATCAGATCAGCTCAATGACACCATAATATGGCATTGCCTTCCAGTTCTGACCTATGTTTAAGGTTTGTCTCTAGCTCATCGGGAAGCTAGTATAAAATCGTTCGCAAACTTTGTGGACAAACAAACGAGAAAGCAACTTAATAAAAACGTGTTCAAAAATGGCATTGTGAATGCCAAAATTTAATACCTATGCATAAAATAAAACCAATAATATAGTAATTAGTAATGTTTGGTAAGTAAATAAGCGTAAATTCCTACCACACAACTAGAAATTTATTAATTTTTATTTTATTGAGAAAATAAGGTGTGCAATAGTACATTATGAGACAAGTTAGCTTAGGTTGCTCATTGCACACAAGTAACTCAGCCGAGTGTGCAATAAGCAAGAGCTCACGAGTTTCATACGACGTTTTTCAACACATTTGCGAGGAAAACACAAAGTAATTTATCACACAGCAACAAATATGGCAAAAACAAAATATTATGGGAAAAGGCGCGTTTTTTTTCACACGCCCAACGCAAGAATATTTTGCGAACAAAGGGGTGAGGAGCATACAACCTACTTCAAAATTATAATTTTAAGTGACAAAATGCAAATTTAAATATTTTACAACAAAATATTGTGAATTTATGAATAATTTGATAATAATATATATTTATTTGACTAAGGGCTGATTTTTCAATCACCAGATAACAGATATCAGTCAGTTTAAATATTAACCAAATCTAATAAAAGTCATTCGAAAATGTGACAGACACATGAATGACAAGAATTTTCAATTTGGCAGTATATTAATCAACTTGGCAGTTAAATTTTCAACACACTTGCTCGTAAAGTGAGCCCTAATACATCGCTTTTAGGGCCATAAACCGAGCTATAACAAACGCGTGCAATAATATATAAAACACTAGTTCGTAAATAGAATTAACCCTACAAGGTTAAATTAGTACCTTACTGCAAGTTCTAAGCGAGTAAACAGAGCATTCCCAATTTAGCCGGGTAATACAGTTATTTTTTTTTTACAACAAAGAGGTTTTATGCTGCTGAAAATTAATATACATTTTTGGAATAAATAAATGTGTAAGTCCTTAATCAAGGGCTGATTTTTCAATGCCTAGATAGAGCTTTATCCGTTTGATAGCGTATTATTTTTGTATCTTCAAAACAAAGCACAACATTATTACGAGTATCATTAGCGCCATCTTTTGATAAACATTGAAACTACAATTTCAACGTACCGTGAATGAATAGCAAGATAGTAAAAATGCTGTTGTCCAAGCATGTCCAATTGTCCATGCTATCCATAGCTAAGTAGCAAATAAACAACTTTGACTTTGAATAAACGCTGTAGTAGGCCGTCGTAGCACGAACAGCTATCGAAACACTCTATGACTATTAGCTTAGCAGTTTAGCACAGTCAACCGTAATTATGTGAGACAAGCACTATAATAAAATAATTTTAGATTATTAAATTGTTATGTTGTTGGAGAACAATATTAGCTAGAAAGGAAGTATTCTAAGGCCGGTCACACACAGACGGAATCCCGTTACGGAATTCCGAACGCAATTTCGATAATGTATGAAGATTCCGTTCGGAAAAATCCCGCATGTGTGTGGTAGCCCATAGATTTGTATGGATTAGCTGCGTTCGGAATCACGTATGTACGGAATTCCGTAACGTGATTCCGTCTGTATGTGGCCGGCCTAATAGGTAGGGTAGGTACGTAGGTAGGTTGTTGAGTGGCTTCCTGTGCCTGACCGAGCCCAGTATACATGCATAAAAGCATGTATACGTAAAAAGCGTATTTACCTCACTCTTATAAAAATAAAAATAAAGGTACGTAGGTAGGTAGGAAGGTACTGCTTTTGGTAACGTCGCGTCGCCGCCGTCACGGTTACGCCACTGCTTTCGCTTCGCTGTGACTGTGTGTGACGCTGTGAGATGGAGCAACGATTGTTGTGGTAGCTATTTTGCTGATAGTATTTAATAAGGCGTCTGTTTACCTCAAGATAACTCTCTATAAATAAAAATCAAACATACTTACATCTCTCCAACAACTAAACAGTTGAATAAAATAAGTTATAAACGTCTGTTTTTGACGTTTTTATGTAGGTACACTTACCTGAAAAAATGCCAAATGCCTACTTATCACACAAAATGGTAGCTAAAGAATAAAAAAAACCGGCCAAGTGCGAGTCGGATTCGCGCACGAAGGGTTTCGTACCAAAAAACAACAAAAAAAAACACGTTTGTTGTATTCCCATACACTGAAATGTTTATTTTATTCTGTTTTTAGTATTTGATGTTATAAACGCAACAGAAATACATCATCTTTGAAAATTTCAACTGCGTCTAGCTGTCACGGTTCATGAGATACAGCCGTGACAGACAGATAGACGGACATAGCGGAGTCTAAGTAATCCCGTTTTTACCTTTTGGGTACGGAACCCTAAAAATATACATAAACAATATTAGGAGGTGTTTGTTTGATAATTAATCACGAAAATATAAAAAAACTGAAAGAAACATCCCTTACTTTTTCTACGCGTCACTAGATGGCGCTACTATACCTAAATGTACAAGTTTCGGTTACTCTTACGCCATCTATCAGAGAGTAGTGTAACTAAAGCATCCGTATCCCCTTTCGAATATTTTTTGATTTGTATTCTTTACCTAGGCAAGAAAACACCTATAGGTACCTTTTCTCTTCTCTTTGTTTACTTAGGTATATTATCTTACTTTTTTAATCCAACGTCTAACGACCGTTGGCAACGGGTGAATAAACAATAGGTAGGATATTATTCTAAATTAAAGTAGTGAAACAGGTAGGTAGGGTAATGCGCCAAATAGGTAACCATATCTTATAAAGACAAAAAACATTAATTAATCTTAAGGCGGTTGTATGACCAAAAGTAGCGTCCTCAGAGGTTTTTATTTCATCATCATATCAGCCGCACGACACCCACTGCTGGGTATAGGCCTCCCCTAAGGATCTCCACGACGATCGGTCCTGCGCTGCCCGCATCCAGCGGCTTCCCGCGACCTTCACGAGATCGTCGGTCCACCTTGTCGGGGGCCTACCTACCCACGGAGCGCCGTCCGGTGCGTGGTCGCCATTCCAGAACCTTTCCGCCCCAACGGCCATCGGTTCTTCTCGCTATGTGTCCCGCCCATTGCCACTTCAGCTGAGCAATCCTTCGAGCGATGTCGGTTACTTTAGTTCTCTTGCGGATCTCTTCGTTTCTGATTCGATCACGCAGGGAAACGCCGAGCATGGCTCTCTCCATTGCACGCTGGGTGACCTTGAGCCTCTTTATGAGACCCATAGTTAGCGACAACGTTTCACTGCCGTAAGTCATCACTGGCAACACACACTGTTCATAGACTTTCGTCTTGAGACACTGAGGTAAGTCGGACGCGAAGATTTTTCGAAGCTTCCCGAATGCTGCCCACCCGAGTTGGTTTTTATTTAATAAGCTATTATTATTATCGTGGAGATTTTAGGACCCATGGTCTACTATTTTTAGAAGGTATCACTACATGCCCTCGTAGTCATTCGTAGAAGTAGATAGCAAATGTGTCAAAAACGCCCACTTTTAGCAGTTTTGCTATCTACTTTTAGCAGTGACTACGAAGGAATGTAACGATACCGTCTAAAAATACTAGACTGTGGGCCCTAAAATCTCCATGATAAACATTTTTAGAATTGTATATTAGAATTATAATATTAAATATAATTCAACGCGGCGCCACTTTCGCTCAGGGTACCACCTTAACAAAAAGGTAACTAAACTACCTACACATACTTACTTTTTCTTAGCCCACACTAAATGGATACCTGTTCCAAAAGTGCCTATCAATTTCAAAACACACAAACACACAAATCTTCTTCGGTGCAACAAAAGCGTGCATTCAAAATAACTGGACAAGCCATTATTCAATTGAAATTATTTTCGGGGGACAAACAAACAAGCACTTATGCGATTGCAGGGGACGCCAAATATTTTCGAAATGGGGGCCATTCGGTATTGTCCAATTGACCGAATGATACCGAGGGTCCAGTGAATGGGTCCAGCTTGTATTTTTATTCCTGGGATAATTTAATTGAGGCCATCGGACGGTTTAAACAATTGACGAGCTTAATGGACAATATAAACGGTAAGACTAGATTTAGTATTGAAAAGAGTACATTATTTTACAATAGCAAAGGAAATGTTGATGTTCTCTGCCATACCTAGATAATTCAAATACCTAGTATTGACACAGTTTGACAATCCATTGGTAGTTTGACTAGACATTGGTACTAGCTAGGAACGGTCAGCAATGAAAATCGCCAAACACTAGTACTCTTATAGCAACTGATTCAAGTTCGACTGATGTTTCACAGTTTTAGGCATATAAGTCAAAAAGTTACCCTGACAAAGTGCTAAAGTGATAAGCAACTTTCGTTGCTGACTGTACCTCAGGTTCTAAAAGGTTTGTTGTTAGAGCTTTTAGCTTTTTTGGAATAAAATATGATATGGAACTACTTACTATTCGTAATATTTCCCATCCGGAGAGTTCACCGCCATCCTAACACATTATACAAACCTTAGTGGTTTCCTTTGTGTTAGCTATAGTGAATAAGTCTAATGTAAAAATTTATGTGATAAATAAATAAAAAAAAAAAGTTGCTCCCTTCGATCATAGATGATCGAAGGTGGCTCCAGAAGACTCCGGAGTAATCACGTCACACGTTAACGCCTCGGCCACAGGGAAAAAAAAATCCTGCGTACCTACTCAGCAGTATGAATAGTGTTTTTGGGTACTTAAATACACGGGCGTTTTGAACGCCGTCATTCCCATCATCATCATCATTTTCATAATTTTAGAGTACTTAAGAAAATTCTGTCCCCGTGTGCAGTGACTAGAATATCCTTAGCAGCATTATAATATTATTTTCAACACACTTGCTCGTAAAGTGAGCCCTAATACATCGCTTTTAGGGCCATAAACCGAGCTATAACAAACGCGTGCAATAATATAAAACATTAGTTCGTAACAGAATTAACCCTACAAAGTTAAATTAGTAATATATAATAGTACTAACGTACAGAAGTCGGTCCCCGCGAGGACCATCAAATAATAAGCTACTCTCACTGCACGGCAATAAAGTACAATTTCAAACTGCACAACGCTGCGTGGATAAAATTATATGCACCTACGAAGAAGAAAGAAAGGCGTCTCTTTCTGTCGCATAGCTCTGTCTCAACCGACACATTTCGGGGTTGCTACTCGCTAGTAACTGATATCATAGAAAACATTCGTTATGCCCATGAATAAACAATGAAATTACTAATAGGTACCTACCTACTTATAAAATAAAATAAATCTACCTAATAGGTGAGCTGAGCATATTTAAAGAGCATAAATAATAAGTATTTCTAAGTAGTTAGAGAAGCTCGATGGCGCAGTGGTAATAGCGCCTGGCCCAACGATTGCGGAGGTTAAGCAACTTTTGCAAGGGTCGGTTATGGGATGGGTGAAAAAAATAGTATTTTTTAGCTTTTTTCTTTACTGGTGCCATATTTCGAACTTCGATACAACTAAGTATGTAAATATGTATACAAAAAATACAATAAACTTTGGCAGGTAGGTAGGTACGTTAGTAATTAAGTATCAAAAACGAAGTGCATGCAGTTTCGCATTCGGCGCTTGACTGACTCGTTTCGTTGGTGACGTTCACGCGCTGCGCTCTCGTCGCTTGCACACGCCGCGCGTTTCGGTCGGCGCGATGATATCCCTCGACAATGGCCCTCTTGGAGTGGGCCGCGAGCAGTAGGCTAATATAAAAGTTTAAGCGCGGAGTGATACCCCCCTGACCTTACTGCAAGTTCTATGCGAGTAAACAGAGCATTCTCAATTTAGCCGGGTAATACAGTTATTTTTTTTTGACAACAAAGAGGTTCTATGCTGCTGAAAATTCATATACATTTTTGGAATAAATAAATGTGTAAGTCCTTTAATTAAGTCAAATAAATATATATTATTATCAAATTATTCATAATTCACAATATTTTGTTATAAAATATTAAAATATTTGCATTTTGTCACTTAAAATTATAATTTTGAAGTAGGCTGTATGCTCCTCATCCCTTTGTTCGAAAATATTTTTGCGTTGGGCGTGTGAAAAAAAACCAAAAAAAACATGCGCGCCTTTTCCCATAATTATCATATTTTGTTTTGTCGTATATGTTGCTGTGTGGTAAATTACTTTGTTTTTTCCTCGCAAATGTGTTGAAAAACGTTGTATGAAACTCGTGAGCTCTTGCTTATTGCACACTCGGCTGAGTTACGCCCTCGCCTGCGGCTCGGGCTGCAACCTACAGCCTTGTGTGCAATGAGCAACCTAAAACTTGTCTCATAATGTACTATTTTGCAACCCATCATGACAATTTTATATTGAGAAGAATGACCGCGGCGTTCAAAACACCCGTGGATTTACCTTTTTGGTTGGTTTTCTGATATTTTTAGAATTCACAGTGCTATCATTTATGCGTCGTTGCTTGTACACAGTGTCGCAATACCTCGTCGTGCGTAATGCTATCGCCGTAACTGCTTGCCCATCGCTGGCACGATCACATAATTATGGGTGAAGTTAGATAAATTCAACCTTATTGTTGAGAAGTAGAAATGGAATTCGCATGTGCTTAGTGACTTAGAAAGCTGAGGTTCGAAGTTAAGCGTGGTCCACAAAAGTATCGCTGCGATAAGCGTCTATATCAAAGCATCTCAGAAACAAATATCGCTGCTACTATGAGAGCCAAATAAGTATAGATAGTATACTATGTCAAACGGCATTCTTGATCTTTGTTCTTTTTCTTGCACATCTTAACCCTGAAGTGGAAGCGAAACGCAAACAAACATGGCCGGTTTGACAGTACTAGATATTCTTATTTGGCTCGCATAGTACTTGAGTGTTAATACGTAGCCTCGTTTATGTGTATTCCTCACTTGACGCTGATGTTTCATGGCGCAGACATACATTCGCGCGAGTGGCGAGGCGAGTAGCGAAGCGCATAGCGAGCACAAATCTGTTATCTTGGTATACAAGATAAGGTAAAGTTTGCTATTCACCTCTCCATTGTGCGAACGTTTGATTGCGCCATTAGAGCAAAAAGCGAATAATCCGCTCAAAACGTCTCGCGGCTCCAGCTCCAGGTACTCGGGCTACCGCATCAACCGCTGTGCTAGCAGCCACGTCTTTACCCATATAGTGACGAGTGGCCACGTAATGTCCTGTCACCGTCACGACTTCACCCTGCCTCGTCACGGCTGTTACTGCGCTCAGATAAATGTGATCTTTTTACCTTGTTTAGATCACTGATACCACCGCATGGGGAGAAATGGTGTCGTAAAGCTCACGTTTAAGGAGTTATTACTAAGGATAATGTATTTGAACATGTCACCGACATGAAATCGAAGGTAAAGAGATCCCAAAAACTTAAAAATAGAAGAAAGTTTAATTAAATTTTACATATTTGGGATTCAGGCAGAATGCAATGAATTTATTTAGAAGCAGCAGTCAAGAAGATATTCATTTCTAAAACTTCATTTCTAACACATAACGCGGTTTTATTTGTTGTTTTTATTGAAACACATAAAATGTAATTCGGTACCTATAGTAATTATTTAAAATTTTGAAATATGAAAATACGCATGAATTTAGTAAAATAGAGCTTGAAGCTAGCAACATTTTAGCGTCTACGAATTCGTTATCTTTAAAATACTTTTAAATTAAAGACGTTCAAAAACCATTACTATACGTCTTAATAATAGCAACGAACAACAGATTGCAAATGGATTAAGTGTACAACATTTTATTAACGTAAATTAAGGTCTATTATAGCATTCTTATAAACACAATGTCACACAACTATTGTGCCACAAGAATGAATGACATTTGTTGTAGAGCAGACTGTCCTCAAATTATCGTCGACCTATTAATTCTTAAAACACAGGCCCTTTTTAAAGGACAATGATAGTTGTTTTTGCAACTGTTTTAAAATAACATTCGAGTGACAGATGACAGTCTGCCCTTGCAGATTGTATGTAGGCTAATTTGTTTCTTAGTTAATAATTATTATTGAAGAAGATGATGCTATAATGCATTCTGATGACGTATTTTTAAATGATTTCAGCACTTTCAAGGTATTGGTAGTTGCTATGTCACAACGCGTTGTGGTCATTTGGTATGATGATTTTTTTACAACATGATGATAACATAGTTCTTATTATGAAACAATCAACATTTCAAACTTTAATTCTATATATATGAAGTTAAACGAAATATTACGAAATACCTAAACTATACCTAAAGCACCGGCATAAAACTTCTAACTTTTCAAAAATAGCTCACAATGCACATAATCTATACACTCAGCAAAAACGAAAACTTTTAGTATTATCGAAGGTAATTTTTCTCTAGCTACGCGACTACAACGCGTCATGGCCGTTTTTATAAGAGCCACGACATGAATTTCGCGTTGTGGATTTTTGGCAGTGACCACAATGCGATGTAAGCGGTTTATTCGCTCAATAAGCGATTTCTGTCTTTGGTCTAACAGATATACCATATTATTATTCAGGTTTATAAGGCTATTAAGAAAATAGATCCTAATTGAGCCTAATGGTCTACGGGGGTGCGATTCGGTTGCCATAAAAACAGTTAATCTAATTTCAATGTCACTAACGTTGACTTTATCTAATTTTAATTTGACCTAAAAATAAATGATATTATTTTATTCCGAGCGTTGAAGGGTTAACCTATTACTCATTTATCATCATTATTATTTGTCATATTTACATTTGCTCTAACGTTTATATCCCATAAGTATCATTTGTTATGTTGCTTTTTTATATAGGTAACATACATTTCATATACATATCATTTGATCTAATTTTACATGTTATAATCAACTTTTACTATAAAATAGAAATAACTAACTTTTTTATTGAACTAATGTTTAATGTCCTAACATCTATTAGCATATACATAACATTACAATGACTAGACATGCAAGCAAGTATACGAGCATGCATGCATGCTTGCTTGTGAAATGCTTGCCGGGGGGTGCAGGGGGTTGGCCCCCCAGCTCGGGGGGGTCGGGGGGCCTGAGGCCCCCTGCTATTAAGAAAAAATTTTAATGCACCTACCAGTAGGTTAGGTTAGTGCTTTGACCACTCGCAGCGGAGCTCCACAATGCTTGTATGTATGCTGCATGCTTGCTTGCATGCTGCATGCTTGTTTGCATGCTGCATGCTTGCTTGCATGCTGCATGTTTGCTTACATGCTGCATGCATGCTTGCTTGCTGCATGCTTGCTGCATGTTTGCTGCATGCTTGCTGCATGCTTGCTTGCATGCTTCCATGTCTTTATGCTTGCATGATCGTATGCATGTATGCTTGCTTGCATGTACGCATGCAATAATGCATTTCATTCTGATTAAGTTAGGTTTGTTATATTTATATGTTAATAAATACAATTTTCAAAATCAAAATATTTATTTTTCATCGATCACCATAGAGTAAATTATAGCCATGGAAAAGTTTTATTTATTTACTCTTTGTATGATAATATATTTTGTGCTATACTTGTTTTTTATAGCATTTAAATCATAGGTAAAATAAAATTATTTTAAATGCTGATTAGAGTAAATGAACGTTGTGAAATTATATTAACCGTATGTTATATTATTTGATCGATATGTCAAATGAAATTATATGAAATGTTATTATATCATCTGATCGTTAGTGCATGTAAATTTAGGTCATACATTACACACCCGGTCTACGGTTGCCACTATGCAGTTAATAATAAAATAAAAAGTTTTTTTTTTCAAAAATGTTGTGATTTTCAGAAGTTATAAGATTTTCCGGGGTTGAATGTATGGTACTCTATCTGTTCGGCTTTATAAGGCTATTTCCAAACACCCAGTATAATACATTTTCTCTACCTAAATTAAAACGGAGATTTCTGGACTAATCCTAAAAGTACAACTTTGATCAAACAAATACAACCTTGAATCTTCTATTTTGAAAAAAGTAATATATGTAGCTTACTTTCGCAAACAATTGTTTGCGGAAGTAAGCTACATATAATTTATTTTTCCTAAAATGGTTTGGGACCTCCGCCAAGTGACGCCTGATTCAATCAAATACCTGAATCTTCTATTTTGAATGAATGCATTTCCCCTCCAATATTTTGCGATGCCCAGAAAATATATATCAGAACGCTGATCTTTTCATTTGACTTCCTTGAAAATGATTTAGATGAACAGCCTACTTCCTCATCTTTCAAAGAACTGGCACTTACGAAAAAAAGGTCATACAAAAAGGACGCACGCGATACCCATTACGACCAAAAAACCCAATTTGTGGGGTATTTTTTTTAATAAGGTAATTAATAATTGGCACTTGGAGTGCGGTTTGGGTGCGTCCGGCAGGCTTGCATTGCGGTTTTCGATGTCATTAGCAGCACACCATATGGTGTCTAACGGATACTTATTGTTTGTATCACTTATGGCTTGTTACTTCAATGCGCGTGACCAAATTACCGCTACTGCTAAGAAATGTAAGTAATAATCTTGAGTGTTTTTTGCATATATTTTTTGCATTTTTGGCAAAACCTCGTTAAGAGTTTAATTTATTGTTAATTGATTCATTTACGGACTGTGTTCCTTAGTATTTGAAATGTGCAAGTATAGTTTTTTTTTGCATTCTTATTGTTATTTTTAATATAAAGTTATACAGGGTTATTTGTAATACACCAACAACCACTCAGGAGGTAGATTACTTATCATAAACAACAACATTTGTTCTACGACTTTTCCGAAAACAGACAAGCAAAAATTCGACTTTTCATACAAAACTCGACCAGCTGACATTTGTATGGAAAGTAGATTATTTCTTCTCTGTTTTCGGAAAAGTGTATGAATACTAGAAAAACTCGATTCACCGTAGCACCTCAGATTTGACTTGATCCCGCACCCTTGGGATTCCGGCCTAATGCACTGACCAATTATAATACCGAGTCGCTATTGGAATCGGCGAAATTATCTAGTACTTTTTACGTTTTCGCTGCAAGCCAAGAAATATCTCTATGCAAGTAGACAAAAATAATGTAATATCTCGTGGAGCTGAAACTTTTATTTTATTTGTAATAGTAAAATACAATGAAAATAATCTAACAATGAGTAGGTCGGTACAGTCAGCAACGAAAGTCGCTTACACTTCGGTAAGTAATTGACAGAATGTCTCACAGTTTGAAAGATTAATCAAAAAAGTTGCTATGACGAAGTACTAAAAAGTTAAGCGACTTTCGTGCTGACCGTACAAATGTTTATTACTAATATGAAGTAGGTTCTTAATACATGGAAAAGACCAGAATTCTCGTCGCTTGATTCCAGTTTTGACATAACCAAGATACCAATCAGCAGAAACCATAAACAAATCAAATATTTGTAGTACAGAGTCGTATTGCTTTCCTCAAGAAGAGGCGTGTCATATTACAATTTTTAAATCACTTCCTCAATTGTGGATCAGTAAACTAAACACCGATCACTTAAGTAGCCATGACAATCTTCACTTAACTCACTTAGAACGTAAAAATTATTTCAATTAACAGATAGAACCTTTTAGCCCTATTTACTCTTTTAGTATGCAAATATTGACAACCACCCATGGGGGGGTTACAAAGGACGCCGCCGACTTTGATGTCACCGCGTGGCCGGCACCTTGTGAGCTACCGCACAGTATTTATTGCTGGGAATCGAACTCGCGTCTTTGTCTTAGCAGACAGCAAAAACGGGTACTGATGAATGGTTGTCTTGTTCGGTATTATATTACTTGATCGAGTTGTCTTAACTAAGCTTGTCTGAGATTAATAGGCTGAAAGGATGAGTGTGATCTAATGGCGGAAGGCAATAAATGCGTTTTTTTATTTTACGAATGAATTTCTTAATAAGTAAAGATGGCTTCATTTATTATGTTATTTTCGGAGAAGCAAACGAATAAGAGAAAATCATAAAGTTGAAAACAGTAATTGAGAATTGGAATGTGCAAAAATCGGTGAAATTGATTAAATAGGTTATATACTTACTTAACTTAGGTACTTTTACTTATAGTAAAATGAGGACCAGTACCGGCAGCACGAATATCAACGTGTTACAAATATAGCCTAAATACCGAATATGAATAACTTTTACTATGGGATGGGACCAACTCTGAAATCGCGAAAAAAAAAACAGCTGTTTCATACAAAAATTAAGAACTTAATTAAACATGTACTTATATCGAGAAATAACGCGCGTAAAAAATTCGATGGAGTAATTTTGTATGGGGTACCATCTACCGCCGAAAAGCAAAAAAAAAAATTCCCATAGAGAATATTACCACAGAATATATAATAGTACTAACGTATATTACTCTCCTATTTTAGACGCGTTTTTTTTCTCGAGAGATGATCGTGCTAGGGTAACAGTACCCTTAGCACGAACAGCTATCGAAAAAAATAACTCGCGTAAAATCATTCGATAGTTAAATTTTGTATTGGAAATTTGTACAACGCCATCTATCGCCGATAAGCGAAATGAAATTTTCCATAGAGAATTGTCTATCGAGTAATTTTACGTGCGTTATTTTTCTCGATAGCTGTTCGTGCTAAGGGTACTGATCAATATGTTTTCGTTTAAGTATACGTTATATATATATATAGTTATATGTTATCGTTCAAAATTAGTTGGATTGAGCCCCAGCTCAGCCTTTTTCACAATAGCAGTCGAATCTCCTAAGTATGGTTCAAAGAAAAATAGTTTAAAAAAAACCAAAAAACCGACTTCAAAAAACCTACCTCTAAAAAGCAAGAAATAATATTCGTAATAATAAAAATACGTCTATTGAAGTCGGGTGGGGCTTTTAGAATAAAAAAGGAATCTGTACTCCAGCCCTTGCATTATTTCATTATTTCTTGCTTTTTAGAGGTAGGTTTTTTGAAGTCGGTTTTTTGGTTTTTTTTAAACTATTTTTTATTTTTTTTATTTTTAGTGTAGGTACCTTGTAGGTAAGGTATATTATAATATGTAGAAAAATAGGCTCAGCCAAACGTAAGATAATCGCGAAGAAACATAATACATACATACATACTGAGAACCTCCTTTTTTAAGTCGGTTAAAGAACCTACACTTAAGATAACCCCTTTTCTCACAAAAAAATAATTATCTTATTCAATTCATAAACAAAGAAGTAATACGACCATTATCATCGACGTAATTCACACAAAATCATACTATTTTCGTGCTTTTTTCAAGATTACTTGAAAAGTACTGAACCGTTTTCTAAATTTAAAAAAAAGGGACCAACTTGGGAGTTTACCTAATGTAATAACGTTTGAATCATTTCAATCGGTCCAGCCGTCTTTGAGTAATCGGTGGACATAAAAAAAAAAAATATACAGACGAACATAGAACCTCTTCCTTTTTTGGAAGTCGGTTAAAAATGGAACACCTTTTTTTTGTAAGAATTGCAACTTGATCGGAAATTAAGAAACTGATGGCCCTTTTCTTATAAGGAGTAGGTGCGGGTCTTGTTTTATGATTGACTTCTTAAAATGCACGTCAACAAATGTCACCAAATGTCATCAAGAGCTTAATGAAACCGCGACAACATTAATTGCATGTCCCAAAATTCATGCAAACAAACAAAAATCGCGAAAGACGAATTCATCAAAAGTGCAAAACAAATTACTTACCTCTTTTTGAAACGTGTTCACGAAAAAAAGAATCGAATCACCAAATCTCGTTTTCCTGTAATGAAGATGAAACCCTTATGATCAACTGCAGAAAGAAGTATATCGATATCTATACCTTATCTTAACGTCTTAAGGTTCAAAATAAAAATATGTGTTTGCAAACTTCTCGACTGATTAGAGCAAACAGAATTATGATCGTAACCGATATAGGCTTGCCTTATTAACTTAATTTTGATACAGGGATGTAGGTTTACCAAGTAAGGTGAGTGAATGTGGTCCATATTATTACTTCAAATACAAGGGACTAATTTCCATAACTGTATGTAACCATACTGTAACTTTAAACCCACGAAAAGCGAAAAGCTAATGAGAAAAAAACGCTCGTAAAAATACCGATAGACTAATTTTATCTATGGAAAAAAATTATTTCGCTTTTCGCCGTAGATGGCGATGACGCTGTACAAACTTCTCATGCAAAACTCTATCTATATATTTTTTACGCGCATTTCTTTTGATAGATGTTCGTGCTTATAACACTAACATATTATTTTAACTAAACATTAACTTATTATTGCAGTCAAAATATAAATATAAGAAAACAGCTTTTTCACTCCTCTTGCTCAAAAAGTGCGTCATTGTAACGTACAAGAGTCGAGATAAAATAGCATAATAAGCCCTAGGGGATAAAGTTTTTCTTTTTTAATGTTTGTCTATTACCAATGAGCCTACTAAAACGAAAAAGTCTTTATTCATAATCACGAATAAAAACTCGCTCGACTTATACTGGGGGTCTATTACGAAAAGTTTAATACGATACACGCAGCTGCGGCCGTGCTTCGTTCTGATTGATTCCTATTACAAAGCACTTGCGTATGCGATATTGCAAAATGATTGCGTAAATTTGACAGTTTCTCTCTAGTGGATCCGTCATTATTCGTTCAATAGACTATGGACTACGATAGCTACATTGAAAATATTTGTAATAACTACAACCGACGAACTGCGGACGACTATCGTGACCAAGTTTCGTAATAGGCCCCCAGTGTCTCATTCTTATTTTTGAAAATGGAACTAAAAGCATCTCTTCGGTGAAATCATAGACTTATTTATACTCTGTGTACAGAGTGAATCGTAGAATGCGTGTTTGTGTTGCTTAGCTGCTACAGCAGAAATTAAAAAAGGTACCATGGCGCGAAATCTTTAGAATTTTTCTATAATTACAAACTGATTGAATTGTGTGACTGTAATAGGAAAGAAATAATTTTAATCTTTTGCCGTCAAGCACAAATCATTTATTTAAATATTGTACAAAAAGTTTATGAAGTGGAGGATAGAGAAACGAGTGGATTCGTTTACGGAAGTAGGTATAAACTATTTAATATTGTATTTTATTTTCTCGCAATCGTAGTGAAAAGTATAGTGTAACACACGACGCTAAAACCCATTGTAACTCGGTTTCTATTTATTCCCTCGCTAAAGCTCGGGAATAAAACTACCTCGTATGCAATGGGTAATTTTAGCGTCTTGTATAACAATCTACTATAGTATGCTATTATGTTATTTGTGATGACGTTAAGTAAATTTTCACCTTAGACCTATCGTTATTGACATAAACAGTTATATAAAAACGCGTAAGTAAACACTTTTCCGTCCTGAAAAATTGAATTAAAAAGCTTGATTTTTGTCGATTTTGTTAGAACACACTTCCAGACTTTAAACTTACACTTCCCACAATGAGTAGTTGTCCCACTATACATTCAAGAAAGCAATTTGTAAACAGAAACATAAAAGAATACTTACTAAACAACATATTCATGTCCTCAATTTTGATATATCTGACCAATTATATCATAGCAAACCCAAGAAAAACAACAGTTAGTAAATTAACTGTCACCAATAAAAGTAGTTTTTCCGTCCGTTATAATATTATGGAATGGTATGAAAGAAGCTGCAAATCATGTGGATTGTCATAGAAACTGTTTAGCTGAAATAAAACCTGATAAGTCTGTTGATAAAGATAATATAAGGGCCATCAGGGATTCTGGATAGATGGAAAAGTCAAATAAAAATACAAATACAATTCCTTATTTTATTACAATTGCTTTGGAGATGCAAAAACAAAATATTTCTTGTTTTTTACGAATCTTGTCAAAATTTAATTCATAAAATTTTCCGAAAATTATGATATAATTTTGGCTTAACTTTGATCCTTATTCGGTTTTAAACATATTACTTAAGGTGGTACCCTGAGAGAAAGTGGCGCCGCGCTGAATTATATTTAATATTATAATTCTAATACATAATTTTAAAACTGTTTATCGTGGAGATTTTAGGGCCCACAATCTAGTATTTTAGACGGTATCGTTACATTCCCTCGTAGTCACTGCTAGAAGTAGATAGCAAAACTGCTAAAAGTGGCCGTTTTTGATACATTTAAATTGCTATCGACTTCTACGAATGACTACGAGGGCATGTAGTGATACCTTCTAGAAATACTAGACCATGGGCCCTAAAATCTCCACGATAAACATTATTAAAATCTTTTTCTATTAATAACTTATAAAATAAAAACCCCTGAGGGCGCCACTCTCGGTCATACAACCGCCTTAAGTTGAACTAAAATTTTGTTGCAAAATTGCATTTTTTTTCTAATAAATATATTAATTATTTTGTTGCAAACTTAACATTATTGATTGAACCGCTTAACTACGAGTATTAACATCTAGGTAAGCCCTTATAGATGTTGTGGTGCCTACAAAAAGTAGTGAAAGCTTAACTAAAATAATCAAAGCGATTTCCTAAACAGTCACAAAAGAAGAGTAAGACTGCTTTGAGAAATCCTTTAATTAAAATAAAACGGTTAGTTCGAAGTCTAACATCGTTTTTATACATCGTCACATCTAGCTACACAATATATCCGTCGTTCCGATAATCGTAGTGCAAACATTCACCAACAAACATCCCCAGTATAACCCAATAAGAGCCAAACTGGCTGATTGTAATCAGATAACTGTACGTGATACGAAAAATTGTTTGATTGCGCCTTTATTTCTCTTGATTATTGCCATTCATGCGTTCGGTAGTCAATGTAATTAGGCTGTGTAAAATAATTAAGGAGGTAAGTAGTTGTGATTTTGGTAGTAAGTAGTTTTAGATAAAAATATGGGATTAATGATGTGAGAATGGTTTGATATAAATAAAAAGTAAAGCGGAATATAAGAACCGGTAATCCTGAACAAAATTTTATTTCGTTTAGAGTATTAACTCTTTATCTTTATGATAAAGAGGTCTTGGAGGTAGCGCATTTCGCAAAAGTCGATTATTGGATGGGTGGACATGACAATCGATCGACATTGGAAGTGTTTAAGTTTTGTACTTTTCGAGAAACCATCCAATTCGTTGAAGGTCCTCTCGAACTGATGAAATATTACTAGTGATGTATCTTAGTTTAAAGTTTAGCACCCGAAGAAACTTTTCTTTTACCTTGTCATTCTTTTCTGATGAAATTGAAAATTAATTACGTGACAATGACCATGATTAATAAAAAAAAATGTTTAATATGATAGCTGTTTGTAGGTTATCGTGCGAAAATAGATATTAACAAACCCCCACCAGAAGCCAAGTTCCACCATCTGAACTGCTCCATTACGTCACGTCCGAAGTACGGACAAAAACGCAAACCATACCACTGCGAATGGGCGGGCCTCGCTATAAAAAACCATTTAAACTTACCGACCAATTGTAAGCCATAATACTGAAACAATAAGACTTGTTGTTTCATTACCGAGTAGCTTATACATAAGGGTGTTATATACAACACTGGAGTTAAAGCAAAAAGTTACCTCTTGCTTTCGAGGAACAAAGTCGTGGGCACTTTTGTCTTTCCTTGAATTTTCACCTCTATGCATGCAGGAATTCGTCAAATTTGTATTTACTTTTAAATTAACTTAGAAACCGAAATATTCCATGAAAATTCAATCGAATAGCAACTAAAACACAGCTAATAGATTTTTTTTTATATACTATTTATATCAATGTTAATTGAAATTGTTTATAGGAATCATTGAGGTTAACTTCCCTAGCAAATGGTGTTGTGATATGCCTTAATGACGCAAAATAATATGTAATTTATATTTATTTATTCAAGAAAAAGTCCGTTCGCGCTTGCTTGGTCACTATTATAAGGGAGAAGTATGTGCACTCTTTAAATTTAAGACAAGATCTTACTTAAGTATGTACTTTGAGCAACTAAAATGCTTACTTTTACGGGCTTTACAGATGTGTTCTAATAATTGTTCTGATTTAAAGGTAAGATAATATAAAAACAGCTAACACAGTTGCTTTCTAGTTATTAAAACTTAGAAACACTACCAACTTAATTCATCATATTAATTAAATCATAACAAAAATTGAGAAAAACTGTTATTATCGTCATTAAAATCCGTTTATATTTCCTAAATTGAATCCTGTCTCATTAAGATGCGAGTAAGTGAGTATTTTCAGAATAATTCAAATGCTTATTACGTAATATGAAGTAGTACACCATAAGGTCATTTATGTAGCAAACTTAAAGTATTTCTGCTTGTCTGGTTGCATACTTCGAATTAAAATGTGTTGACATTAAAAAAAAAACTGTAATTCTAATATTTCTTATTATATAATTTTAAATAATGTTAATTTTAATTTATGTTGATTTTAATTTCTAATAATATAATATTCTTAGGTATTTAAGCTTTCATTTACATGTTTGCAATATGGACCTTGTCCGAAATAAACAGATTTTATTTTATTTTTTTTATTTATTTATTAATTTTTTTAAGAGGCAACAGCGCACATTCTCGTTACCTACTAAATAAAACACTTCAATAGTAGGTAATTCAATTATCCCATATTTAGTTTTCTATTAATTTGTGAGTTAAATGGAAATGGATAATATGGATTAAGATTGAATAGGAAAAATGGTTGAATTGGTATACGGATGAAAAGTGTTTTTGTTTGATCTAAGTACCTATTTTCTGTTTCCGGAAAATTTGGAACACATTATTTTATGAAAATTTACGTACTTATATGAACTACAGACTCTGTGAGCTGTTAGTCCTCGAATTTAACACATCTCCGCCATTTTGAAAAAAAATCGAATAAATGAATCGACAAAAAATATAATTGTGAACCTGCCCACAAAATTTCATGAGAATCGGTTGAAAAATGCGAACTGTAGAGGAGAGCAGCCGGACGGACAGACAGACAGACTTACGAAAGAATCTTTGTCCAAGCTGTAAAGGAGCAGACGCTTCGCTCGCGATTCGAGCTGGCTTGGTCAACTATAATGAGAATCAAATGAGAAAAAGAAAGAATGAAGAATATAAATTTATTTGACACAGACATGAGAAATAAAATACATGCTGCAGGTAGGTACATTAATGAAATTTTTTTTTTAAAGATAAACCAAAAACATAATCAAATCACGTAATAAACGAATCTCACGACGCAGCCGTGAGATCCGCTTTTTACGACAAAACTCAGACAGTTGAATGTCTTACACGAAAACAGCACATACTCAGTAATAAGTTCAAAAATTACGTATATGCGTGTGTTAGTATATAGAATATATTCTCATAATTATAACGACTAAAACTGGAATTCTTGATATTCACTTTTTAACCGACTTCCAAAAAAGGAGGAGGTTCTATGTTCGTCTGTATATTTGTTTTTTTTTTGTGTATGTTTAAACAAATGTCTTGACGTTATTGTGACAAACATAAAAATAATACATCCTTAGAAAAAATATAATTTTTCTAAAGATGTATTATTCCATAGAAAAGTACCTATAACATCGACTCGACTATAATGTATGGAACAGCTGATTATTTTTCGCGATTCCGTGGTTGGCCCCATTGTAAAAGTTGTTCATTCACGTGGTCTGAAATCTCCATTTCATTTTTAGATATACTTAGAAATTAACGGTGTATATGAGAAAAAAGAAATACATAAAAAAATAGGAAAAGGAAAAAAATGCATCTATGACATTCAAGTACTAACATGGTCTAAAAGGATAAATAAAACGAGATTAATGTTTTAAAGACTGATAGTATTGATAAATGCTGTTTAATTTTCAATAAAATTTTCACTATTATGTGCAATACAGAACAGTATTTTAAAAAGCGAAGATCGATACCAATTTTTCGCTTTTCGACCAATACTAGAAAAATAGAGTTCAGTAATATCAACAAAGAGGTAGGTAGTGAGCATAAAACCCAAATATTGTGTTGTGGCTGTGGCGTAATGAATAATTCAAGGATGGGGACAGTCGAGCACTCGGCGGAGTGGGCGTCTAGACCTCCCTAGTTTTTGTCACAAACACAAGCTACTGTGACCTGGGGACTTACGATCAACTCTAAGTGTCCTTATTAAACTATGCGCAATTAATAGTTGAAAGGACTCGCACAGGGTTCATGTTTGGGCCCATTTCTTTTTACACTATTTATTAATTTCTCTCTGAAAACGATTAGCGTAGCAGTGACGATCGCAGTAATGCTCATGTTGACTGTCCAAGACAGGTCCAAGACAGCTTGGTGATTTTGACAGATTCTTTTTAATATTTATTATAATTTATGCTATCTGTTATAGCAGGCTTCCACATATTCAACTATTTTTATTTCGATTTGGTGACAATCAAGCACTTAAAAACGTATAAAGAAAAAGTTAAGCGCTCATGGCGGAACTTGACAGACTGATCGTACTCGATCACGTTTGTTAAGCAACGCTCGGTCCGGTCAGGTGTCGGATGGGTGACCGTTAAAGTGGCATTACAACTGAGCGCTTCCTGCTTCGGAGGGCATATTAAACCGTCGATCCGGCTGTTGTCATCTGGTAACAGTCGTTAAGCCAAGTTAGAGGCCTTACAGGCGGCTTGATAAACTCTAACACTAGAGGTGGCCACTAATCCTCATTTGATAAGAAGAAGAAGAATAAAGAATAAGTGTCTGTCAAAATCACCAAGCTATCTTGGACAGATTATAGTATCCGCAAGGCTCTCACACACTTAAAAGTTAGTGCTTTTCTAGATCCAGTGACGAACCATAAAAACAGTACAGTATTCCATTAAGTTTCTCACTAGCTGCCTTCATGAAGCGATAGCAAGGTCAGCAACTTTGATATCGCTTCTTCAAGCCTCTAGGGATCGAAACCAGATCCAAGATGGCGACAGTGAAAGTGAAAGTGAAATAAGCTTTATTCAGATAAACTTAATTATTAAGTACTTTTGAATCGTCTATATTTTCCTACCACCCGTTCCAGACTTTTTTAGCTGACATGAAGAACGGGCGCAAGAAACTTATCAGCTGTAACAGCCATAAGTAACGATATTTACAAAAGAAATCATGAAAATCGGTGTACAAACAAACACTTGACCACGAAAGCCGTCGTTGTAATGTACCTATGTTGGATATTGTTGTGTACAAATATAAGAGGTTGTAGCTTCTGTCTTAGCGGTGGCTCGTTGAATTATTCAGGAGCTTGATGAGCTGAGTGGAGAAGCTCGTCTAGACCAATTTTTTTCTCGGTTTCTTCTAAGATTTTTGTAAAACATAACGATCTTATACTTACTTGCGTTCACACCTTACCCTATTGAATTGAAATGATGAAAGGTATTTTTACCCGACTGCAAGGAGAGGTTTAAGGAAGCTTTTAAACAAAAATTAATAAAATGACGCGTTTCTATTTGTCGTTTCATCATATCAGCCGCACGACACCCACTGCTGGGTATAGGCCTCCCCTAAGGATCTCCACGACGATCGGTCCTGCGCTGCCCGCATTTTATTATTTATATTTGTCGTTTATTCGACAGTAATTAACTTTGATAAGAAAGGGGAGAATGTTTTACGCAGAATCGCTATGGCTAGATTTATCACCGCAGTAAAAGTTTCCAAATGGGCCACTGTAGACATTCATGAAAACCAACATAACACTTCCATTCAAACTCCTAGGAATGTAAGGCTGTGGTTATCATGTGAGCGATGGATCGCGTCGAAGGCAATATTATTATTATCATAAAAATGGTAAAAATTAAATAAATATTTATTTCATAAAAACAAGTGGGTAATACAGGGTATGGTTGATTCCCTCTTTTAAGTGTAAAAACACCTGTACCAGAAGGAAATCGCTCTCTCAAAACAATTTTTATTAAAGAATATATTATCCATATCATGATAATACACTTTTCCACAGTCTATCAAGAAGATTATTTATTATGCATTAGATTAGAGTCTCTTCCGTGCAAACAAATAATAGTGGTAGATGGAAGTTACATGCTTAACATTTGTATAGCTAATACAATAATTATTTCACAATAATAACAGTTTGCCACGTCAATCCCAAACCACTTTAATTTTATAAAAAGCTTGGTATTGTCATAAATGCTACTGCATGGTTTCCTTGCAAACTCGCATCTTCACTTTTATTTATTACAAGATTTTATTTAATTTCACCTGTCCAGTGTCCGTCCGTCTGTAATCAAATGATAGTCAAAAGTTTTTAAAGGCGTAAATGTCAATATTACCATACCACATCTAGTAGTTATCAAAATTTTGACCAGATGTCACTAAAAGCTTGTTTTTTATATATAAGTATTTTTTAATAAGGCTTGTCGCTTTAGGTTCAATGATTCCCGCTTGCATTCAGCCTTAACCTAAGACATACTGGTAGTCGTTTATCACCATATCTACTACCCACAAATTGCGACGCTATGTAGCCTCGTCCTCCGATATAAATCTCCTATTGAAAGAACTCCCGACCATTCAGGCGTTCTTTTCAACGCGCCAGGACAAACAGACAGACGCGGAACTGAACAAACACTCCTCCGGGACAGAGATCAAAGCGCGATATGATACAGGACACGGTTTAATTTGGCGCCAACTCACATGACGCCATTTTGAATTTTCGCAGTTGGTTTTGTTCTGTGTACAGTGGCGGCCGAAGTGAAATTCTTATTTATTACATGGCTGTAAAAATCTAAGCCAAGGACTCACTATTTATGTTCTGAACTGTGGTTGAATGTGATTTGTATAGTACTCGTAATTTATAGTAATATTGCTCAGCCAAATCAATCAATATGTTGTCAATTGTATTTTTAATAAATAAAATACCTACCTAAATGTAAAGTAAAGTTAAATTTATCCGAGATAAAACTCTATCTTACTTAATTCTATGGGCAATGACATTGAATGAGAAAGAGTGTTTAATAGAATTTCAGCGTGACAGTAAGAAAAATGAATCAAATTAGTACTATTATCATCCTTTAATTGTATAATATTTGATGGGATAACCGAAGACTTACTAAATCTAGCTTTAAATTTTTGTGCATTAGCGGCCGCCCATGACTTCGTCCTCGGACCCTAGGGAACCTTAAAAACCAGGTTTAAAAGTATCCTATGTTTTAATGCAGTTTATAAACTACGCGTGTGCCAAATTTCATCGAAATCCGTCGCTTAGCCGTTTGGGCATAAAGATTATGAAGAATCGTTTAGCTCAAGGGTCTTCAACCCGCGGCCCGCGGTTGCGTTCTTGGCGGCCCGTCATTGTATTGATTGACAAAATTAAATTCACATATTGTCTACAAATTATACCTAGGTATTTACCTACCTATTTAGTTAGAATATAATGTTTTCGTTGTGTTGAGGCCCACCGAACCAATATCAGAGTATACTATAGGCCCTTGACTTCAAAAAGGTTGAAGACCCTTGGTTTAGCTTCTTCTTCTTATCGAATGAGGAATAGTGGCCACCTCTAGTGTTAGAGTTTATCAAGCCGCCTGTAAAGCCTCTAACTTGGCTTAACGACTGTTATCAATTGACAACAGCTGGGACCGACGGTTTAACGTGCCCTCCGAAGCACGGAAGCGCTCAGTTGTAATGCCACTTAACGGTCACCCATCCGACACCTGGCCGGACCGAGCGTTGCTTAACAAACGTGATCGAGTACGATCAGTCTGTCAAGTTCCGCCATGAGCGCTTCAAATCGTTTCTTCTATATCGTTTAGCAACAGTTATATAACGACTCCATCACAAAATTCGCATAGTTAAGACTTAATAAACAATGGTAGACCAAAAAAGTGCCACCCACTGTACCCACACCAAGTGGAAAGTAGAGTGTTAATGAGTTTTGGTTATTCATAATGTGGGGTAGGGGATGAAGAGGGGATGGACTATAAATAACAAGTGTTAGAGTAAACACAACTTTCATAAGTTTCATACCCGTAGAAGAATGTGATTGTCAGTTTGAATGCTACATAGTTAGTATTTTCGTCAATCAAGAATGTTACTTTATTTTACTTATTAAACTCATATTTTATACTACTTCTAACTAATTTAATGCGACTTTATTATTTGTGTCAATTGAACAGATCAGTCGCCAAATCCATACAAAATACTTTTTTTCATTGACCAGAGTACCTACAGGTATGTAGAGGGTGTCACACACCCACCAATTTGCTATTGACCTTGGGTTATGGATGGTCCATTCTCCTTATACAACCATATGGAAGTCTTCCCCAGCCCCACTATAGTGCCAAAGCAGTGAGGACATTGAAAATAGCTCATAATCACTACATAGTAAGTATAAAACAAAGTCGGTTATGGGATGGGTGACCAAATTTTTTATCTTACGCTCATCCGTGCTGCAAAAGGCACGTTAAGCCGTTGGTCAAAGCTGCATTTGCGGTAGTTAGCACCCACCAATCCGCATTGGGCCTGTGTTGTGAGTTATGTTATGGTCCATCTTCTTTATTCACCCATAAGGAAGGCCTGTGCCCCAATAGTAGGGACTTTAAAAATGGCTGATGTCGAATATAGGTACAGTCGAGTTCATTAATATGTTGGCACTTTTGACAGCTCAACAACCTTTATGGCTTTATAATAAAGGTCAACAGCCTGTCAAAAATGCCAACATATTAATGAACTCGACTGTATAAGGTTATTTGTAAATAAAACACTATACAGTGCGTTTTTTTGAACATTGATCAAATTTTGTGGTGTGGCTTAGACCATCAAACTGAACAACTATTTAATGGGACCAAGTTAATCAGAGCAAAAAAATAATCAGCTGTTCCATACATTTTGATCAAGTAGATATTAATGTTTTCTATGGAGGCTGAATATTTTGTTGATCTGATTAAGTTGGTCCCATGGACAAAGTTGTTGAGTTTGATGGTCTAACTAAGCCATACCACAAAATTTGATCATTGTTCAAAAAAAACACACTTATAGTGATGGCCAGATAATTAAGGACGCCAGGCGATTTTCATACAAACGAGGTAACTTTGTAGTCTTGGTTCTCCGCCAGGGATTGATCTAGCTGTGATCTGATGATGGCTATCCAGGGAGTGAATGGAGGAGATTCAGATCGCTCTACACACCTAAAAATACCGCGAAGTACGTATAAAAATGTATGGAAATCCTGAAACTGAAAACTCAGATCCGATCTCAAAGTTCTCGTTTGTATGAAAATCAGCTGGTGTCCTTAATTATATGGCCACCACTGTATAACAACCTCGTAGGAGTAGATTTCTAACATCATAAACAAAATCTTTTATTCTACGACTTTTCCGAAAACAGACAAAAAAAACGACTTTCCATACATATGTCCGAAAAATATAGGTAGGTATCTATTTCTGGCGTGACCAAATATGTCTTTTCTTTATGGTGAAGCTTCACCCCACAAACAAAAGTGCTATCAACACGCGACCCAAAGTGTCCTTTATATTTACTTTAACGATATTATCATTATCTTGATTGGATAGCTTTCTTACGATACGCTGGGGAAAGTTGGGCTACTTTGGACAAACATGGCTTTTAATAATAATGTTTTCAACATACTTGCTCGTAAAGTGAGCCCTAATACATCGCTTTTAGGGCCATAAACCGAGCTATAACAAACGCGTGCAATGATATATAAAACACTAGTTCGTAATAGAACTAACCCTACAAAGTTAAATTAGTACAATATTACAATATTTTTAACCGACTTCAAAAAAAGGAGGAGGTTCTCAAGTCGACGGTTTTTTTTTATGTATGTTTTAACATAACTTTGTCAATCTCAAACCGATTTTAAAAAATATTTTTTTGTTTGAAAGCATATAGTTACAGATTGGTCCCATTGTCATAAGATCACGATCTGATGATGGGATCCTGGAGAAATCAAGGGAACTCTTCAAATATTATAGGCACACCTATAGCGATTTTGGTATTTTCTTAAGTAACTCGTGCATTTGCTTTCGAAAAGTACCATTTTGGTGAAGTGGAACTGATGATGAAGACCATAGATGATCACCGGAACTATTCAATAGGTACTAAACTAAGTATCTCACTGGTGCGATACGATTACTTTAATACGGTTGCTAGGCTATTTATGTTGTTCGTCATAATGCATATGGTGAAGTGGAGCTGATAGTGAAGTACCAGGAGAACTCCTCAAGAACTAACGCCCCTGCGTCGGGAAAACCAGTATTTTGTAAAAGGTGATGAGCTATTGACATAAGACTATTGTAACTTAGATAATATCGTCGCTAAATATACCTACTTACACAAAAAAGTTAAAATAAAAAATAATAACTTTGGGTCTACCCATGTTTTATCTACCTAGATAATATACTTACTGGATAAGATAATATAAATAAACTAAAGTCTACCAAATACAGAAGGTACTTACTAACACTAAAAATAAAAAAATAAAAATGTTTTAAAAACATAAAACCGACTTCAAAAAAGCTGAAAATGAAAACAAAAAAGCTTTAAAATTTAATACCTCTAAAAAACCTACACTACCTAATACAGAAGTTACTTACACTAAAAATAAAAAAATAAAAAAATTGTTTAAAAAACAAAAAAACCGACTTCAAAAAACCTGCCTCTAAAAAAAGTAAGAAATAATATACAAATCATTAGATACGCATTATCATTGTTATAATAAAACACGTCAATTGAAGTCGGGTGGGGCTTTTAGAATAAAAAAAGGAATATGTACTCCAGCCCCACCCGACTTCAATTGACGTGTTTTATTATAACAATGATAATGCGTATCTAATGATTTGTATATTATTTCTTACTTTTTTTAGAGGCAGGTTTTTTGAAGTCGGTTTTTTTGTTTTTTTAACAATTTTTTTTGTTATTAAATATTAAAATATTTGCATTTTGTCACTTAAAATTATAATTTTGAAGTATTAGTAGTGGCCTTTTTGCTCCTCACCCCTTTGTTCGCAAAATATTCTTGCGTTGGGCGTGTGAAAAAAAAAACAAAAAAAAAACATGCGCGTTTTTCCCATAATTATCATGTTTTGTTTTTGCCATATTTGTTGCTGTGTGATAAATTACTTTGTTTTTTCCTCGCAAATGTGTTGAAAAACGTATTTATTATTTATTTGACTTAATTAAGGACTTACACATTTATTTATTCCAAAAATGTATATGAATTTTCAGCAGCATAAAACCTCTTTGTTGTCAAAAAAAAAATAACTGTATTACCCGGCTAAATTAGGAATGCTCTGTTTACTCGCATAGAACTTGGAGTAAGGTACTAATTTAACTTTGTAGGGTTAATTCTATTACGAACTAGTGTTTTATATATTATTGCACGCGTTTGTTATAGCTCGGTTTATGGTCCTAAAAGCGATGTATTAGGGCTCACTTTACGAGCAAGTGTGTTGAAATAGTACATTATGAGACAAGTTAGCTTAGGTTGCTCACAAGGCTGTGGGTTGCAGCCCGAGCCGCAGGCGAGGGCGTAACTCAACCGAGTGTGCAATAAGCAAGAGTTCACGAGTTTCATACTACGTTTTTCAACACATTTGCGAAGAAAAAACAAAGTAATTTATCACACAGCAACAAATACGACAAAAACAAAATATGATAATTATGGGAAAAGGCGCGCATGTTTTTTTCACACGCCCAACGCAAAAATATTTTGCGAACAAAGGAGTGAGGAGCATACAGCCTACTTCAAAATTATAATTTTAGGTGACAAAATGCAAATATTTTAATATTTTATAACAAATTATTGTGAATGATTAATAATCTGATAATAATATACATTTATTTGAGTTAATTAAGGACTTACACATTTATTTATTCCAAAAATGTATATGAATTTTCAGCAGCATAAAACCTCTTTGTTGTCAAAAAAAATAACTGTATTACCCGGCTAAATTGGGAATGCTCTGTTTACTCGCATAGAACTTGCAGTAAGGTAGTAATTTAACTTTGTAGGATTAATTCTATTACGAACTAGTGTTTTATATATTATTGCACGCGTTTGTTATAGCTCGGTTTATTGTCCTATAAACGATGTATTAGGGCTCACTATACGAGCAAGTGTGTTGAAAATAAAATAAAAGAACTGTAGGTAGAACGTAGAACTTAAATATTGGGCAGAGGGCCTATTACAAAAAGAACCACGATAGTCGGACGCAATTCGTTCTTTATTCATTGTTGTAAAGTAAGGCATGATTTATTAAGGTTGTACAACTAAGCATACGATTTGTTTTCTCATTGCAACATTTTTTGTCAAAACTTGTAAGGTATTAAATGGTCTGTTTTAAAGGTTTCAAATAGCACTTATCTTCTAGATTAAAAAAATTACTTGCAATATTTGAGTACAGACACCGGACAGTGAAACTAAATAAAAGCAAAGAAAACGGGTCACCTCACCACACCACGTTATTTTAATACAAATATCAAGAAACGTTAGTTCGCTCAGTTTCAATCCACTTAGAGGACACGCAAAGGATCGCAGCTTATTCAGCCTTTTATAATTAGGTCAAGGTCTAAATGTTCTATTTTTGGCCTCGACACTTAATCCAGACTTGGAGGGCCGTTAAACTATATTTTAGTGCCCATGCATACGTTTTATTCTAGCTTTAAATCTACCCAGTGTTGTCGTCACCATTTCAACTTTATAATAAGCTTATAACTCGAAAACGTGACGTTTTAGGAGATTTGTCGTTTAACAATGAGGGCTTTTCAAAGTGACATTAAAAATAAAATAGTAACTATTTGCATCACTAGATGGCGTTGATGGAAAGAGAAGTGTCAAAAATGGCTTTTAAAAATAAACGGACTGTACCAAAGAGGCAAGTAGAGTAGACATCTGCCCAAAGAGAAACATTTTAGGGTTACATCTGCCTGCCTACCTGAGTACTCTTCGAAGCTTAGTTAAAAAAATCAAATTGACACATACATTTTTATCAACGCCATCTACCGAGCCTACAGTTTTTGTCATTTTGAACAGCCGTCATTCTTGTTCGTGTTGGTACAGCTATCGATTTACAAAGTTAATATGCGTGGCCGCTTTTATGAAAAAAAAATGACGGCCAGTAGGTATGCTAAAATATTTAAACCCTTTTCCTCAAACATATCAATAAAATTATCAAAAGAATAGTCATTGTATGGATCCTAACTGCAATTTTTCTTTTTTGTTTTTGAGGAAATCAAGATGTGTCAGTATTAATTTTTTTGACATGCTTAATCGACACTTGAACATCTAAATCATCCATCGACATACAAATCATTGCAAGGATAGTCATTTTTTTCAAAAAGACTGTCAAGTAAGCATGTTTTTTTAATATTTGTATGAAAATAACGTGGTGACCCGTTTTCTCTGCGGCTGGCCCAGTGTAGAACAGAATTAGTATAAAATTATCTGTCATGATAAACTGGAACATATCCGGAACATGTGTTTAGAACTGACCAGAAACATTTTTTATTTATTTTCAGTATTTATAGTTACCACATATTAAATCCAATCTTTCAACTTCTCATTTTGAATTACTGACCAAACAACATATTAATACAAATCTCGCCAGTTTAGGCATAAAAACTCAATTTGTAACTTAATAGCATATTGTGCTCATCTCGAGAACGACCACCAAACATTTAATTTCCTTATCCCAGTAGTAATAAGAGTGGAATTTGCTTAACTTATAGTTGAGGACTGATTGATGATGAGCTGTCAACGGGGCGAACGTCAATCTTCATAATGATAGACTAATATTATTCAATATGAATTGAGGTTTGTTTGGTTAGGATAGTTGTGCTACTGAATGACCGATACTTTGAACACACAAGAAGAAGATTTTGTAAGTGGCCTTTTCCGCTTCGCTTCCTTAACTTTTTCTATTGCTTATATAGGCAGATTCTTTTGCCAGCTTTCTAAATCGCGTTTTTGTAAGTACAAAAGATCGATTCGAAATTAATTTATTTCTGTCAATTTTTCGAGTCACTTCATTATTTTTTTACCATATAATTAGAACAAAAGACTAGCCTAAACTAATATCCACAACTCTCTATATTGTCATGTCAATATGTTCCTTTCTTGGTACGTTTGCGAATGAAACTAATCTTGCGATTGATCAACCAATCTTATATAAAAAAAATATTTTTGAATCGTCGTTGTTTAATCTACCATTTAGAAGACGACTTCAGATAATAAAGAAGAATGGTTTCAAGAACAATAGACGTAGTGCGCAAGAAAACTGAATTAAAGGTATTTTTTAACTGCTTGCTTTTCTGTTTCGTGGCAAGAAGACATTGTCGTTCGTCTTCGATTCTTAACCAATTCATTTGTACTGACGTACAAGGTCCTGATGTACGACATTGGGGCAAACAAAAAACAGACAATTGCATCCTACAGCAGTTAATTGATGGATTTCGAAATTTATCGCAAGTTCTGATACAATTTAATTGAAATGTTGAAATAAATTACCGCCATTGTCACCAAATAAGCCTATATTTAAAGAAAATGTTACGAAATGTATTTACCCGAAAACATGTTTCGAAACTTCTTTGAAATTGCGAGAGTTTTATTTTATTCGATTACGAAAATATTGGTCAAGTTACTTTCTTTAAAAAGCCAACAATAGGTCAAGTTCTATAAATAATTTTAAACAATTTGTTAAGTCTCGTAGTTTCATTGCTGTCGTCTAAATATACCACACCGATTGTTAAGATAACACTTTTGTTTAATATTTATAAAGTTAAAGAATAATTTTAAGTACAACTTATTAAAGAAATTACAAAGTTTAAACAATTAAATTTAATTTTAAGATCAGCTGGTTTATTTGACAAGTGTATCGGTCAGGGTTACCAAAGTAGATATAACGATATAAGTAAGTAAATTGCATTGACGGTCTTATTTTCAGGCAAAGTTTAAATTCGCACATCAATGTTACTTTCGCCAACCTCACCAACGTTTTATTGGCAATCGTTCTCCAACTGACATATCCTGGCCACAGCCAGACAAGCAATGACAGAGGCATCCTAAAAACTGGCTCGTACATCCTATCATGAAGGCAGAACAAAAAGAATTTAGCAAATTCCTATTAAGTTATTCATCGGTGCGGTTAAACCAAAGGGTTCTTATACCAACACAACCAAAACCCAGATTGATATATCCGCCTAATTTGCTGGAGGAGCAATAAAATATGTCATATCAAATAGCTCTTTAGTGCAACCGAACCTAAAAACATGCTTTTGAACCGATGACGTATTTCCTGTGAGGACAAAGGGAGGGAAATTCGAGTTTAAAGATCTTACCAATTAAATCAGAGAGAAAGGCTTAAGAGATGGGGGTCTGGAGGACCATAAATCTGTTTAGTGGATTTTAATTATGGTAATCAGGATGTCCTTTTTGCGTCTTTTATTAGTTCCTTTGTGGTTCAGTTCGTTCTTCTGATTGTTTGCGAACTTTAATGATAGATACTTGAACGTTTACGTATTTTTTATATCATGAGCTTTGTGGTTTAATAATGGTTCACTACAATTAATAAAAACAACTTTAACAAGATTCTACTTAAAAGTCAGTTGATTAAGCGTGGGTAAATAATTGCAAATTTTAAATAATTGGATCCAATATAACTTTTGTTTGTAAAGGATTAAAAGAAGAGTAAAGCTACTGAATTCTTACTGAATTCTTAATGACTCTACGACGTCAGCATGATATTGTTCCTCCTAAACCAAAAATTGAAATGTATAGATGCAGCCCTTACTATAGATGCATACAATTATATAATAAACTACCGAAATATATAAAAATAGAAAAAAATGAAAATAAATATAAAAATATCGTAAAAGACTTTTTAATAAAAAAGTGTTATTACTCAGTTGAAGAATATATGTGCGATAAGCTCAAATAATTCTATTAATCCTCGGGAAGCTCTCTAAATATCAATCTATTATGTTAATTATTTTGCTCTATGTTTATTTTTAATTTAATAATTATTAGGTCATAATAAGCAACACCCTAACAGGGTATGTTTTTCAGGCCATCACACTTTGTCTAATATCTCAGTTATTGATGTGAAAGTGATACTTTAACATGTGCTTTATATAAATAAATAAATATAAATAAATAAATAAACAAGCAATCATTAGTTAGTTAGGGAAATTTAGCCAGGGCTCGTGGTGAGTGAGATCCAATCACGGAATATGATGTCACAATGTCATCGACCCGAGCGCGCCTTAATGGTCACATTATTCCAGACCAAAGCGGCCGAATTCAGCGTTGGAATGTCAGTGGAAAATGTAAACTGTCACTGGAATGTCCTCAATCGACTGCATCAGCAACATGAAGTACTAATTTTGTATCGGCCTCGTCGTGGTTAAATGGTTCAATATTTTTTCTGTCACGACTAAGATTAGACAAAACTACACTTTATTGTTTAACATTAAACTCCTTATCTTCAGGCAAATCCATTGAGAGGCATCGAATCGATAGCAGATCAAAAAACTCTTCTTTATTTAACTCCACCGAAAGAAATATGCCCAATTTTTCAGGTTTCAGATTTTTTCCCCTAACTTTTTATAAAAAATGGTTGTTGAAATTAATATTTTTAGAATTTGCATTAAATAGGCTTTATTTAAGTATTTTTCGTTTGCTTGGTTTTTTAAGTTATTAGCTCTCAAAGCAAAAAAATAATTGAATACTTTTTACTTTTTTACAATTTATTCGAAAAATTACTATAAAAATTATTAAAATAAATATCAGAAATGAATTCTGCACCCTTCATTTACCTATACGAAAATGATACCAAACTTGCCATAGTAGTCTGCTGGAAAAGAAGGTGGGCGGCCGGTTACTTTGCACCCCCCCTCGTCCCCCAGCGGCGTTTTTTTTCTTGTGGCCCGCGCTAGAAATGTTTAGAATTACACAAAAAATAAATGTGGTGAACTTCATCGCTTGATATTTTTTTTTTAGGTTCTGTATGGGAGCGTAGCAGTAGATCCTCCACTATGTAGAGCTATTCCATAGATAAAGTTATAGTTCTACAATTAAATGACAAAAAAATCCCGCCAATTCTATTCTTTGGGTTTTTTTCTAAAAAATATCCCGCCAAATTAATTAGGTTCTTTTTAGTATCTTATGTTTGGGTTCTTCTTTATATTAGAGGGAGATTAGATGTTCAGTCTTGCATCAGTCCATTCCATCAGTCTGGTACGATCTTCAGTACGTTAGTACTATTATATATTCTGTGCTTCAGTCTTTAAAAATTCAAAGTCTATAAAGTCTATACAAACTGATGAAATGGACTGATGCCAGAGATCATGTTGTTTCTTTCTTAGTTAGCGTGGTTGTTTTATGACATTGAAAAACTTCTAGTTTCACTATTTTCTAATGTTTAAATATTACTTATTAGCTACCTAAATAATAAAAATGTGACAACTATTAATACTATAGGTAAGTATAAGTACTGCTATTTTTTTTCTCGCGCAGTCAATGGTAAAAAGTCGTGAAACACGAAAAACACACAACTCGTGAAAAAAAAATTTCATCTCGGTCCTTTGTGTCCCTCGAACTAAATTCCCTCTTTTTTCACATGTTGTATAATCTATTATTATTAATATTATTATTAAAAATAATGTTCGGAAAACTCGGTGCGCGAGCCATTTTCGCCTTTTTCGGACTCTTTAATAATTTTAAGCAGGAGGCTGGAAAATTGGGTAAGACATGTCCGTGAAAGTTGGCGTGGCTAAATCAAAAAACACGACCGAAATAGACTATCAAACATTCTACTGCGTAGAACATTATCTCGATTATTCTAAAGTACATGGGAGAAAAACCGCTCCCCTTTCCCATAAATTAAATAAAACGCCTACATTAAACAAAGCGAAACTCTAATTGCTAATTGGATATGTTATTACCTTCAATATAGTTAGAGGAGCCCTACAATTAACCGTGAATTTGTGCTAACATAATCTATTATGACGATATTATAACACAATTATGCATAATTTGTTTTTTTTTTCTCATCCGACATGGTATTTTTTTTCTTGGCGTTAAATTACTCGCCTCGGGCCGCGTTTTGTGGCCTGGAACTAATTTATTTACTTGATATGCTAGTGGTTAAGTGATAGTTGATTTATTTTTAAGTTGTCAGTTGTATTGAGTTGTATGACACTTGCCGAGTCAGTGGTTATATAAATAATATTATGTTACTGAAGTAACGCTGCCAATAGTAGGACTCCTTCATCATAAACGCTCTCCTTTAGGCCGCCTACGCACCGACAGGTGCCTTGATTAGTGCCTAGAACCTACATATGTAACCAAGTAAAACGAACGTTTACGAATGCTCGCAACTGGCGACCGGCGACCAATAGAAGCGACAATGAAATCAGAAAAAAATCTTAAAGGATTATCGTATGAAGAATTTTTGAATTTAGACAACAATCCTCTGAGAGAGACTGCATAGTCATGATGAATTTAATTTTGTTATTCGGTCTGATTTTTCAATCCTCAGAGCACAGATATCAGTCAGTTTTATATAATATTAACCAAATCTAATAAAAGTCATTCAAAAATGTAACAGACAAATGAATGATAATTTTCAAGCTCTATCTAGGCGCTGAAAAATCAGGCCTAATTAATTTATTACCTACTCTTTGATGATAATATATTATAGGTAGATTGTATTGGCATGTTTCAAATCACATTAATAATGTTAGTTCACACTAATAAGATGATTATTAGAATTAATATCTTACAGTGAGATAATATTATTTCCTCACTATAAGATATTAATTTTAGGGCTATCAATTTATACTCCCACGCTACAGTGTGGAATGCAATTCCTTCCCCGAATCCGCAACGAACTTGAACAATGCGCAGCTTCCAAACTGTAATTTATCCCACAGCGACACCCGCTATCGTCACTTCCTCTTACCGGAAGCACGATGCCGCCATTTTGGCTCGCACGCGGCCGGAAGTCGGCGCACGCGCAACGCCACCGTCACTTCCGATTGTCGCGAAGTCCGCCATTTTAGAGAAAATATTTTGTTGAATTTAGAACGGCTTAGCTTATCGTGAAACCCATTGTGCAAATTTAGGGTGGAGTATGTCAAATTATTGACAATGAGTAGATTTATTGGTGATAAATTTTGAGGTCGTTAAACTTAGGGTTAACATTGTTATTCATTGCGTTTTGTCTTTTGATGGAATAATAGATTTTGATACATTACATCTAGACACCTAAGTAAACTTGCTGATGCTTTAGTATAACATACCTACTGAGAAAAAAAAATTGCAAATAGATAAAAGCCAAAATTGAATAATTATAAAAGTGTCATAAATAAGTGTATACGAGTAGGAGCCTTATTTTTTAAGGCTTTAGGCAAAGAATATTATAATAGTCTAAAGCTTATGGTTAAGTTAATTTGCGCATTTGTGACAAGATTCAACATCTATCACCTTAGGGTATTTAGTTAGTGGTAGTTACATTTTCATACACCAAAAGCTTCCATTTCGAAACATAAGTTGTATCCAACCGATTGTTCATTTCTCATACTGGCGACTTGTGCACACACCAGGGCTGCCCCTCGCGTGTTTACCCACGAAATAGATCTGTTGGCACAGTTGATTGCAGATCGAAACTTTAGAGAACTGACCGCTCCGAATCGGATTACGGTTCGTTACGATCCAAACATTTTTGCTGTTTGCCTGACCGCTAACAATGCAAACAAATACTGTCAGTTTGCTGGGGTGCCGTTTTGTTATCCAATGTTTGTGTTTGTGGCAACCCTGGAGTTTAGTGACCTTGTTTGTCATTTGTTAATTGAGTTGTAGTTTGTGATGTTTTGATTGTTTGTTTGGTGACATGGTTACTTTATACATATATAGAATTAGTATTTTGCACTGCCGCAATTTTCAATGTCAATACACGTTTAAAGTTTGCTATTTATACTATACCTAGGTATCTTGGATTGAACTAAGTTGACAGTCTTCAATCAGCCTCATTAACTATCAGCCATTTTTAATGTCCCCACTGCTGGGGCACAGGCCTTCCTTATGAGTGGATAAGGAGGATGGGCCATCCATAACCCACCACGCAGGCCCAAGGCGGATTGGTGGGTGTTAACGACTGCACGGAGGAGCTCGAGATAATACATTTTTGGTCACCCATCCAATGACCGACCCTTGCGAAAGTTGCTTATCCTCTGCAATCGCTGGACCAGGCACTAAACCACTGCGGCATCGAGCTTCTCAGCCTCATTATCACGTACCGATTCACAGATTCTCAAGACTGAACCAACATCAATCTTGATTTTTATCACCAATTTATGCTTTTAACTAAATATTGCCAAGATGTTTTATAAGCTGGGAGAAAATATTCGCTGTTCCATAGAGAGGTATAACCATCCTGTTATGGTTTTGAATTTAGACTTGACACTTTAAAAATATTGGGCAGTAATTGAGTATAATTTTTCTGTGACATAATTTTAATGAAAGTATTTAATTTAATTAAAATACAATGTTTTACTGCAATGTGAAATAAACCTGAACAAATGGGATAAGGCGATATCCTACTTGATACTGTCAAGGCTACGAAATAGCTAAAACTTACGAAATAAAGCAAAACTTGAATTTGCTACAAAACACCTTGAAATAGACAAAAACTTACGAAATAATCCAAAACTTGAATTTGCTACGAAATAGCCCAAAACTTGAATTTGCTACCAAATAACCCAACATTTTAATTTGCTATGAAATAACCTAACACTTGAATTTGCTATAAAATAGCCCAAAACTTGAAATAGCCAAAAACTTGAATTGCTACGAAATAAGAATAACCAAAACCTAAATTTGCTACGATTTGTCGTAGCAATTTATCGTAGCAAATTTAAATGAATTTCCTACGAAATATTAAAAACTTGAATTCAACATAATAATTATACCTAAACCGGCATGATTTATAAAAAGTGTATTTATCAATTTATTAATGTAGCTTAACTTTTATTATCTGCAAGTATATTCATTGGACACCATTATAGAGTTCTTTCCTATACAAGGCATACTGAGCCATTAAATTATGTAGCGTAGTGTGAGACTCGCCTTACTGGTTGCTTGCATTGCAGTAAAGGCCGGTGACCAAGGGTAAAACAAAATGGCATGGCATGCGGGGAGTAAACATTTTGAATTTAAGAAAAAATATTGATTTCTGCAGTAGTTTTTGATTATTCCATGTTCGTAACAGATTAAAGCGTATCGTGATCACTCAGATAATACAATGTTTTCAGTAATTTTGAAGTGAAGTTTTGTTGCACTTATAGGGTAATCTATATTATTCAAATCAGTTTTATCTTGGCGATGCGTGAATAGATACACACCTACCATAGTAATTCGATCTATGTAACATGCGTAAACTTTAAAATATGCAGCTTTGGTTAACCTATTTACAGTTTTTTTTATTGAAAGTTTTAAACTCGATTAACGAATCACACGGTTCTAAAACAGTTTTTTTTAAATCGGAGTCATAGCGGCTGTGCAGCCGCTATTTCATTCCATGCCATGACAAGCGGGTGAGTGCCTACCTTAACCTCATCCTTTAGTTGACCAAACTAGTTTATTAGACGAATGTCGACGAACGATGACTAGATTTACTAGCTATAGCGGCGGCCTCTTTGATCGCTCTGAAGATCATTCACGGAGTGGAAGCAACGTGTAAAATTAGCATTCGAATTTGATAAATGTTTGCTCTATTGGCTACAAAAGGACTAAGTTTCTTGTCACGCTAGTGATTTACTTTTGACTTTTTATTTTTTGTTCTTTCTAATTATTTCATCAGAAAAATGAAATATCTTGAATTTTCTAACAAAATATTGATCTTTTGGTATAACTTTTAGGAGAGATCTAAGATAGATGTTTTGAAGTTAGTAGGTATTATTCGTTAGTACTTTTCTGTGGTATTATAGTTTATTATTTCAAACGCAACATCGCCTAACAAATGTCTACCAATTAGGACGGAGCCATCTTCTACGAGTGAGAAGCACCCCCTTTTTCCACACCCTTAGTTTTATCGCCAGAGCCTCGCAAGCTTTTACGTTTATGCCCTGTTTAGCTAAATTCCTCTTTCCACTTAATTACGAGGGAGATGTAATGCGTTTGCATCTGACATGTGGTCAAATGACGCGGAAAGGCGTTGTTAGGTTTTGTATTGGCTTCTGTATGGTATTGCCGAAAAGTACTTACTAATTTAGGCAATAAATATGCTCGTGAACAGTTAAATGGAACTGGGATTAAAGGCTGGCCTTTGAGGATGGATGGATGTTAGAGCTCTTACTTAATTGGTTTATCTTTTTTATACATCATGTTTGTCATCACTGATTTTTACAATTAAAGTATTTCTTTCCATGGAATCAAAACCCATAATGATAACGCAAGTCGTAAAAATCCACAAACAATATTTTGATTTACAAGTTGATAGGTGGTGGTGGTAAATAGTTTGCAAATAGTGTGAGTTTCTCTATTTTTAATTTAGAATCAATTCAATCATTTGTTCATCCTATCTCTCCAAAATAATGTGAAAATCTCCCAACAAAATAGAAGTGTGATTTATATTCATCTTTTTTACAGCTTCCCAAATAGGATAGAACGCTTCCCCAGAGTATCTCGGTGTCATTATGGCCGCCGCGGAAGTGACGTCAGCGGCGGCGCGCGTGCATTACAAATCACTACTTTACAACTTCCGGGACGCGCAGTGCGTCTTCGACAATGGCGCGCGTCGGACGTTAGGGTGTGACGATGGATGCTGTGATAAAAACAGGTTCTGTATGTTAAAGATCTTATTTTTCGCATTAGTAAATTATCTGATGAAGAAAATAATAATAATATAAAACGATAGTATTGTGAATATACAAATTTAGAAGTTTTTTTAACATTGTTGGATTTTTAAATATTAGATAACACCACAAACATTGTACTGATTCCAATGTAAGTAGCTAGAGCATTTGTGTTTGTGTTATGGAAATCAGAGACAACAGTGGAACTACAAACACCCAGACCTAAGCCAATATAGAAAAGTTAGTATTTTAGACCCTTGAACCCTTGAACATTGAAAACCCTTGTGCTAACTACTCGACATTTTACGTATAAGATAAATTTATGATTATGTTATATCAGTAATGCAACATAATTATCAGACAACTTAAATAATACAATAATCTAAATGAAACTTTTAGATTAATCTTTACGTTTCCTTAGGAGATTAAAACAAAAATTGCCTTTCTCCTTAACAAATTCTTGACGAAAATTGAGTCATATAACCACTGGATAAACAGACGTCCAGAGAATATAAAAAAACACTTTTTATCCGATTACGAAAAAATATGCTCTTGCTTTAAGCTAAGCATACACAATCCCGACTTAGCGGATCCCCAAAAACTAGCAAAATGACATCTAATAATTTTGAGTCACGCACGGGTGCCGATGTGTAATGGTCGTGTGATGATATTATGGAAAATAATAATTTGTCTCGTCTCCCCATACCACCATGCTGTGAGGGTGATCCTTTTATTAATTTACTTTGATTTTTTTGGCTCCCCAAGAATTTATTATCACTGGTCTGTATTTGTATTTGTAATGTCCCCTCATTCTTGCAAGTTTTACGACGTCATTTCATAAGCGAATTAAACCAAATTGAAATAAGTGCAGGTTGCTAAAAAAAACTTAACAAAAGCATTTTTTTTTTAAACTTATTTGGTTGTAAGTAAAGGTTTTTAAGGCAAAGGGTGGGCTGAATCTTTCACTTTAAATCTTCCTTTCTTAGGCTGGCACTTAGAAATAAACTTCAATAATTTGATTATTAATGAAAAAAAAAATTAAGTAGCTGTGGAAAGGATTGCGCAGTCATATCGGCAACGGAAATATCAATATTTACTAAACTTTTCATTTCTGGTTTATGCGTGTTTATCATCTTCAATCTTTCTTCAATAGGTATGCAAAATTATCTCTTCACCGTACAAGTTTTCATTGCAACAATATTCATAAATATATTTTGTATCTTTTCGCATAATAATACTAGCCCAGATAAATTTCCCACTAGTTTTATTATTAAGGAAGTTTTTTTAATTCAGTTATCACCAAAGATAATCAAATAGCCGACTGTACGTCATAAACTTTATTGGTACCGCAGATCATAAAAGGCCACTTCGTATAATCCCAAATCAAACATGAACAGCCGAAGTGCAATAAATTTTAAACGTATTATAACAAATCTCTTGTTGCCATAATACGTCCAGTGTATGACGACCTTTATGCAGTCGATGGTTCGATCAGTTAGTTAGAGAAGAGTTGCTGCTTATAGGTCTTCTTAAGTTGGTTTTATGCGACCCTAAAATCTTTGGGCACGTGACTTGATCACCCTTTTTGTAAGTAGGTAACATTGTTATAAATATTTGGACGAGGAATGAATTTTCATAACAGCGTGATTTTTGCAATATTTCGTTATTTTTGTTATTGTATATTATGTGCATTAATTGACATATAAATGAATTGTGGCTTTGGCTATTCCACAGCTTTATTGCACTTCCGGCCAAATTCTCAAATAAATCTTAAAGTTAAGGTCACCTTAATATACAAAAATGTTGTGCAGATTTGTCAGAAACTCGATGAAACTGACAGCTTCCAGACTGAATTAAAGATTTTAGCTAAGAAGCCTTTGAGTATTCGGCCGTTAGTCATGGTTATTCGTTAGAAATAAAACATATTTAAGGAATATCAAAACATAAGTCTTTATAAGTAAATCCAATGGTAACTAAAGCTATAGTTACGCCTGAGCGGAGCTGGGTGACCGTTAACTAAAACTAATAGTAAAACCAAAACGATATCATTTGGGTTACATTACTTAGATCAAAATATATTCATAAATTTTCCACTTCTTCTTACATTTCCGGATTTAATAAAATCGTTTAGGCCTACTAAACGATTTTATTAAATCCGGAAATATAACTGAAGTGACAGCGTTTCAGCTTCGATTTTATTTAGCCTTGATTATTAAGAGGATTGTGATAACGTTTCCCGCTCCCTACAGCAATAAAATGTTGGTATGTTTTTGAAATGCCTAAAAACTAGGGCTGCAAGTTTTGATGATTTAAATATTTATTGTAGATTTGAAAAGATTGGCACTTTTTTGTTTTGTAGGTAATCACTAAAATGCAAATGAAATGAAATGAAATAGTTTATTTACTTGGAACACAGTTTGTTAAAGTTGGTAAAACAAGGTATACATAGATCAATATGTCCCGCTCTTGGAAGAGCATGTAAATATTTGTCAAAAAAGCACAATTATGAACATATTATTAGTTTTAAATTAAAATTAATGCATTAGGAGTCAGATCAGTTTGAATATTTGGGGAAAAAAAACTAAATAAATATTTTAAAATCTGTTATAGATAGAAAAAAAAAATACCAACAATTCATTGCTGTAGGTTGAGGTTTAGAGGGTGGGAAACATTATCGCCGTTTGTATGAAGAACGTTTGCTTGACAATCCTCTTAAAGTCACTGAACATCTTTACCACTAGTTTGGTCATGATAGGCAATGTAACCCGGGTAAGTTTGTAACCTAAGCTGAAGTACAGCTAGCGCATAAATCATCGGTAATCGAACCACGCGTGGCCGCCATCGGTGGCTGCGCCGATCACCGCATTATCACCTGCGTGGGGAGAACAGAGAACTGAATGGAGATGTTGGGTGTTGTAAAAATTTGGCTTCTGGGACCTATTTGATAAACGTGAGAAATTGTCACCTCTCTGACAATTTTATATCCATTGCGTCAACAAATCAAAAATAGAACAAACTTCTCATATCTACACCGCAATGTAAGCAAAATTGTCATGAAAATTTACAAATTGTCACGTTGTTAAATAGGGCCCTGTTGGCAAAATGTTATAAGCTTGGTGGGATTACTCCGATCTGTATTTCATATTAGACCATATGAAAAACTGTAGGAATCTTAATACTCATAGATTAAAAGCTTAAAAACTAAAGCTAGTTTCAAAAGTAGAGGAATAACGCGGGAACATCAATCGTCTGATACGTGAGTAGATTTTTTGTTTTAATCATTACCTAATGTATTCAAGAATTATATCGCTATTATTTAAATCCATCAATGCCCACGCAGCCGCATGCGACCGGACAAAAATCTATTTTCTCATTTTCAGGGCTGCTCTTTAGCTTTCAAGAAACTAACTATATAAAATAAATTCGCGTATTATCTTGAATTATAGCTAGCTTTTAGCACAAAATCAAAACCCAGCATACCATCTCCACTCCTTCCCATCAGAGCCAGTTAACGTTCGTGACTCCAATCCCATCTCATTATTGAGTTTGGTGCGCGTTTAAAAAATATAAATAATACGAGAGACGCGGCAAATTGACGTATAATCATAGCACTATAGTGATTACAGGTAAATATAGATATTATGGCGGCCGTCGCGCCATGGGTGGTGGGCCGGTCGTGATGACAGCATCGTTGGGCGAGGTCCGTCGCGTCGCCTGTGTGGCCTGCACTAACTTATGGTCTGTCATAGAAACATGTTAGAGTTTGTCTAATTTTTATGCATGGTATTTGTTATGAAATGGAGTCTCATTTCAAACTATAGGGATGTTGACTATTTTTTTTATTTTATGTTACATAAATTACCTCTCAAAAAAAGAAACATTGGTAAAAGAATTAATTCGCTAGCATGAAAACTGCCCGAGATATCACAGTGTGAAATGCACACAAATGGACTCGATCAAAAACGCTCCATACTAATGGCTTGCACGTTATGACGACACGCCGTGCTAGTTTGTATGCAACGCATAGGAAATTTGTTCAGCAGCTATATTAAATATTGTGTTTATCAAAATGGTTTCTTCGACAAATTTGCTATACATTTTACGGACTAATTAAAGGTATCATTTATTTTAATAAATTTTATACTTTTTAAATGGACTTGTCCACCCAACTTTGAAGGGTCATAAAACAAATAATATGCAATATATAAAACCAAGAGGTATACAAGCTGCTCTAAAAGTTTAATATGTTTACGATTTTTATTAGTATTTCGTTATTTTATTCATTAGTCAACATCCCTATTATAATGTACAAAGCGGAGTCGGCGAAAAGGATGTAGCTCGATTTATTTTCTTTTAAATATCGGGTCATCTGAACTAACAATCCAAATTTCAAGGATGTGTCCAGTCCATGAAACTAAACGACTTTCTCTAAGAAACATGACTTGACTGTGTCGAATTTCGCCACTGAATTTTGGTTATCCCATACTAAATTGATCACGTCCTGATCGTCTTGATTGAATTGATCTCTTTTACTTGTATGGATATTTTTTTTTTTACGTCACGGAGTGGGACGAATATCGTACGCTTATCGCGATGCTTTTTTGTAATAGGCTCTTTGCACTGACTTATGGTCATCGGAGCATAAGTCAGTGTAACATAGTAAACAAATTCGTATGTTAAAGTTTGCCTTTTCAATCTTATGTTCTCTTAAAGTGCCTTTAAATACGCCAACGTGTATTAAAGCATCAATTTGTGACACAAAAAAATAACAAAAAAGGATCATAGTCCTTTTTACCCTTCAAACAAGTTTGAAATGGGTGCGCATTACAATTATGGGTCCTATAACAAGTTTGTAGCCACTGTTTACTGCCTCATCCGCGTGAGTATCACATTCACATGTCTTGTGAAACACTTATTTTTTTTGAACATCTAAGTGGCTTGTGGCTCGCCTGATGGCTACTGTAGCTCACTTTTTTCAACACAAAACAGCAATTTACTTTTTCACTTTTTATAATTATGTTCATACACTGTCTTTGCCGAAGACCGAAGATCGGCGGCAACGCTTTTATATAAAAAAACGCTACGTAATTTTCGACGCGACGAAGGTCGCGGGAAGCCGCTGGATGCGGGCAGCGCAGGACCGATCGTCGTGGAGATCCTTAGGGGAGGCCTATACCCAGCAGTGGGTGTCGTGCGGCTGATATGATGATGATGAATTTTCGACATGTGTTGCTAGCCATTCACAAAGTATTGCAGGCATAACTAGACCGAACTGCGGTCGCGTAACTTTGGCATAGTGTGTCTGGACACAGATTTTGTTTTTATTATACTTACCTACAGTGCTACGAGGATCTTTTGGCACTCTAATGGTGACCCTACTTTCCCTATTAAACTAATATCTTATTGAAAACTGACCTTTACTATAGATGCCAAAATTAGTAAAATTAGTTCCGATATTCGACACGTGACAAAAGATCATAGTAGCACTAATCTTTATTATGTTATTAAAATAAGTCACAACCCGTCTTCTTAACTGATTTGATCGATAACTACACTTCTTTTGACTGAGAATAATAACACCTAGCAGCCGAGTCCTTGTATGTAAAGTGAGGCAAAAAATACTGAGCAAAAATGTTAAAAATCTAAAAACTAAGCCATTTTGGCTCAGTTTTATTTGCCTCACTTTTGACAGTGCGCTTTGTAGGGAGGGAACTTTGTAAGGGTTGTTATTATTTGACCAACTTTTCTAAGTTCTTATACCTTACACTGAAATCCTAGAAATAGTAATTGTTCGCAGCATGTAATCATTACTTTATTAAAGAGTTACACACGATTAGAAGATTTTTAATTAAAAATTCTCCTGAATACTATAAGACCAGCTAAATAACTCTCTATCTTACACACGCAAACGCTCTGTTTAATAAATAAATTAAAAAAATCTTCACAAAGATTCTTGACAAAAGCCAAACGCTAAAACATATGAGTTTCACTTCCACACGAAATTTAGAAAAACTATTTAGCAGACATCAAAGAGGTTGCAGTTGGATCTTTATAAAAAAACCCATCCAATCGCGTAAGTGGGGGGGGGAGGGGGGAGACCCCCATGAAGACGTCACGCGAGGAGCGCATATATTTCATTGATACCGACCCACGTAAACTAATGTGAGTGAAAATAAGCGACGATTGCTTTGTACTGGCAGCAAAAACGATAAATCTTCCATACATCCATACTACAGTAAAATAAAAGTACACGAAAGTAACTGTTTGATGAATTTTAGTAAGTAGTTATGAACCATGGAAAGGACATGGGCTTCTCTCTGTTCCAAAAAGTATTTGATCAAAACGATCAAAAACATCCTAGATAATGCTTCACGAACTAAAACAGCACGCAAATTGTGGCACAAGTGTGACACCGACAGCTGAGATAATAACAAAAAACCGGCCAAGTGCGTGTCGGGCCACGCGCCGTAGGGTTCCGTAGTTACCTTATATACCATACCATATTTAATACCACTATCATTTTTCGTCTGTAAAAATAACTTTGTTTTTCACAGTGTTGGTATGAATGACAAAGTTATATTTGCGGTTTTGGAAAATATGATATATCTCGAAAACTAATAATTATATCTCGTTCAAACCAATTTTCAGTGAAAGAAAAATGGCTGTGACATACGGACGGACAGACAGACAGACAGACAGACATGACGAATCTATAAGGGTTCCGTTTTTTGCCATTTTGGCTACGGAACCCTAAAAACGCAACGAAATTTTGTAATTGGAATCTCCATTTGAATATTTTTATCTGGATACAAATTACTATTAAGTTACTTAATATAATTGAAAAATCAGTTGGGTGTGTATACCGATCTGAATCTCCTCCATTCACTCCCTGGATAGCTATCACCAGATCACAGCACAGTACATCCCTGGCAGGAAACCAAGGCTTCAAAGTTACCTCGTTTGTATGAAAATAACACCTGTTCCCTAGACAATGATGTGTGTATTTTATAATTTACATCTTCTCAGTGTTCTTGTTCTTTATCCATCAACGTAAAGCTTAGAGTAAGACGCGCTAGGACGAAGCCTCGAAGCTCGAAGACGTAAAGCAATAAAAATATTTTTTGTTATATTAGGTACCTACTGTTTGTTTTGCCGACCGTACTAGTGGTAATGGTCTGTCACGGTGCGTGGTGGCCGGACAATGCGGCTCACCCCCGACACGCCATATATCGCGGGTTCGGACAACCCTGGTGTAGGTACTTTCAAGATGCCAGCAGTCTACCTGGAGATCGATTGTAAATTAAATGTAATATTTATTATAAAGAGAATTTGCAACATATTTTAATTTCAATCGATTGTATATTGTAATCACCACTGTTTTTAAATTATATTAATTATTTCACTTTTTTTTTTCTATTCCAATTAACCTTTTATATGCAATCGTTGTTATCCAATGAGGGCTTTTCAAAATGACAAAAAACTGTTGTGACTGTATGTAGGCTCTATAGTTGGCCTTGTTGAACAGGCAAGTGTCAATTGTAGAAAACGTAGGAAAAAGAAAACATAATTCACGTGAAAACACCGAAAACATTTTGAAAAAAGAAATAATGTAGCTTACTTTTTTTTTCAAAATGGTTTGGGACTTCCGCCAAGTGACGCCTATTCAATCAAAAACACCGAAAACATCGCGAACTACCAACGAATGCCAAAGAATAAAAATTTGACATTTTGAAAAGCTCTCATTGGAAAGTTGCGAGTCATTCCCAATCCAATTATCTTTGATTAAGTACACAATTATATAAGTTTTTTCAAAAAAACTATTTATATGCACTGTGTTAAGTACTGGGAAGTCTCGGCGTAAATTTTTGAAAAAATATTTTCAGAATGAAGCTATTTTTTTAACTGTGATCTGCCCAGTACCTGCATGCAACACACACTTCTTTAGGTTATCATAAACTTTAGGACTAGGACAAACGAAATCACCGAAAGAGCTCCAAAATCATTACAATATGTAATAAAATAAGTACAAAAAATCTAAAACTCATAAACCATATTCGAAAGCATTCGAAATTGGCTTCGAAAGCTAACGAGGATCGCCAAAATGAGCGACGGAATCATCCGACACGGAGTTACGTAAAGAAAGACATTATCGATTGGAGCGTGGTCACGAACTGGCAATTTCGATCCCAATCAATACACTATGTAAACCCATCGATAGTTACTGGTTACCACCCACGGATCTGTAAGGACGGGTTCAGAGATAAAGGAACGGAATTGAAAATTCGAAATTTATTCAGTCTAGGCTGCTACAAGCACTTGTGAATGTCAAAGTAGCTATACGGCATCAGTTCGCAAACCCTAAGCAGGTGACCTTATAACGAGGAGAACCGACAAGAAACTAGTCAATGACTGCTTTTTTCTGCCTGTATTATTTCATACAGAGTCGTCAAAAACAGAAAAATGCTCTCAGCGTTTAAACTAAAGTGAGGTCATTTTCCATTACAATAATTAACAAGAACTAAGGACATAGAATATGGATGCTGGGTACGAGTTTATGCAAACTATGGATATCGTAATCTATCGGATACAGCCACCGTAGCATGACGACCATCGACATAATATTTTTAACAAAATGGATTTTGTAAGTTTAGTGTGGAGAAGTATGTTTTGGTGGTCAACTTCAGCACTCAGGGAGTATGCGTTTTGAATTAGATGATAATAGAAGATGTAGGTAATCAGTGTTGATTTTTGGTTAAAAGATAACTTTTCACCATGATGCGTACGGGTGTGGAATAAATTACCTATATAAATATTAGCCAGCCAGCGTCACATATTAGTCTTGATTTAAAGAGTCATAAATAATGACGAAAAACGTTCGTTTCTTTACATGACGATATACTACAAATAAAACACTGGATTTAGTATTAAGTATTTAACACTTACCTTTGTAACTAGTCGTCATTCGTTTTAACTTTTAACTCATTGTTGTTCAAACTTAACTTTAAAAACATTTGACTGCAAGGTCTGAAACAAGATTGGTGGAAAACAATCTCGACTTTATCTGCGCGTAGCCTCACGCTTTTCTTAACATTAAGTTTATTTACTACAGATGTTTATTGTTTAAAACTATAAACTTAAGAGTTATTCAATATGTCAGTGGTCTTAATTAGCGTTATTAACGCGGTCATAAATATAAGATAGTGTACGGTCGTAAAGTGTAAACCGAACTTTACGAGAGATGCTAGGTGGAGGTCTAAACGCGTAATTATCACCAACGGAATCGTAAATTATGGGAATTGAGCGAGATCGCGTCGACTGCCAAATTTGTGGCCCCACTCTGACGATGGAATTGTGTGGATACGCCAGATCAAGAAAACATTACAAAAGAGCTTTTCAAGCTTTAATCCTAGATAACTTGCTTATTGTCTAATTTCAAAATCTATCGCAATCGCTTTTAGGATGTGACACATTGATGCTTCTTTTTGGCATAAATAAAAACTTACCGAAGAAATGTAGCAATGTATCACATCCATCTTTAAATGAAAGCGGCTGTGATAGATTTTAAAATTAGACAATAAGTACCGGCTCTACGGTTGTGAAATCATAGAAGTCGTTCGAATTTTACTTGAACTAGGGTCATGGAACCAATAGTGGACCACTTAAGCGGATTTTGACTTTCCTGCGGTCACTGTGTGCGCAGTTTTCATTTGAACGATGCTGCCTTTGGCACCATGATTCTTAGATACATACTTATACAAATGGGCAAAAATTTATTTAGATATTACAATAGATTTTGTGTAAGGCCGGTCCAAAGGCAAAAATTCAAAAGTCTCCATTACCTGACCACCATTCACCAATAGATGACCACTACTTTATCCAATACCTGACCACCTCAAATAGTCAATTAATTTGCAAAATTACCCTATATAGTTCAAGATAGCTTCATATAATAGGATGTTAAATGAAACACTTTGTCATTATCAGCATGAAAATTTAATTAACTTTAATAATTTTGATAAAAATCAAATAGGTAAATCAACTGTATCTTAGGCAGAGCAGTAGTATATATCTACTTGAGATCTTATTTATTGAACACTATGGAACTTACATTAATTATTAGAAAAAAAATATATTTAACTTTAACAATATCAATAAAAATCAAATAAATCAACAGACTGTATCATAAGCAAAGCAGTAGTAGATATCAACTTACAATCTTATTCATTGAATACTATGGAGCTTAGATTAGATTGGTAAGGTTTCTTATTATTAGAAAAAACTTAATTAACTTTAACAATATTAATAAAAATCAAATGAGAAAGTTAAATTTTATAAAAAACATGTTTTCCCATTACTTGACCAGTCTGGTCAGCTTAAGGAAAATTGTAATTTTGGTGCCCCTAAACATAACCAGGGCTCTAAAAATCACATTATTTAGTGAACAGCACAAATATTGTTAAAAATGACTTAAAACATAGCCCCTCATTAACTTTGATGCTTAATGAATCCATAAACATAAACACAATTCAAGATGGATCACGATTTCCAAAGTAATACGAAATTTTATGTCTTAGTAAAAATCTTGACTACTCACGCGGCGTCATCGTTGCAGCAAGAAAACGTCACATTTTTCCACCAATGGGAAGCAAGTTTATATGATTATTGACAGATATAGTGTTGCCACTATTGGAAAACCAAAAACTACCAACTTTGCATGCTTTGCTTTTTTAATATTGCAATAAAACCCCGTTTTGGTCAGCTTTAGGTGACTGCTCTGCTATTGGTTCCACGACCCTACTACTACTTTTGAACTGCAATAAATATGAATGACATTTAATAACATTGTTTATTTAAACATCCTTGTAGTCCTGAAACTCAGTATATCCTTAAATGTTTACTACTAATCATAGAGTCAGATAAAAGTTAGTAGTATTTAAGATGAATATTATATGTGTTAAAATACATTAGTTAGTATGGCAGTCATCTAATATCTTAAACCTAATTCTATTATTTAGTAACATTGTGACATATCCATACTAATTCATATGGGCAAGTTGCCCAAAATTGGTCAGGAGTAAAAAAAACAAAGGTCGAAAAACCAACAAACGGGCCATCAGGCCACCTCGGCCCCGGGCACCTAACGTAATCATACACATTATGCAGTTATGACAGCGGACCGGGGCGCCTTGTACACTGTTCCCAGAAAATTACCCACAAGCTTATCTAAATTCTGGCAATCAGTCGCGAATTGTGGGAATTCGGGGATGGTCAATGAAGACAAGGCAAAGTTCGATATTGATGTACAATGCGATTAAATTGACAAGAGACAGCGATTCGCTGCAACTTCACTCAAGAATGTAAAGCAAAGATAATTTTTTACAGATTAAAATACGTCGTTTTGTACCGCAAGCGCTCTGAAGTTGCCAGAGATCACTGTATGTCCATTGTCCATCAGCCATTTTTAATGTCCCCACTGCTGGGGCACAGGCCTTCCTTACGGGTGGATAAGGAGGAAGGGGCAATACCCTCCACGCGGGCCCAATGCGGATTGGTGGGTGTTAACGACTGCAAATGCAGCCGGGACCAACGGCTTAATGTGCCTTCCGAAGCACGGAGGAGCTGGAGATAGTAAATTTTTGGTCACTCATCCCATGACCGACCCTTGCGAACGTTGCTTAACCTCCGCAATCGCTGGGCCAGGCGCTAAATCACTGCGACACCGAGCTCATCACTATATACTTACTGACAATTTAATCGCATTATTTCTATTCTTCGTAGCGACCGGTCTTTAACCTACTTCTTCTTATGATGCCTCTCCAACTAATGAAGGTTGGCAGTCAGTTCCACATACTTGGTCTTGTCCTTGGCAAGGCGAAAGAGGTCAGCGGCAATTGTTATTCCCGAATGTTTCGCAACCTAACGTTCGTTCTTCTGCGACCAACCACCTCCATGGTTAAGTGCTATTATTACGAAATCATTTTGTTTTACGCTAACATAGTGCGCGCGGAAGCAACAGGAACTCAAAATGTTAAGGCCTTAACATGCGTCAATCCGGGTCGATCCGTGATGGAGTGAAATCGAACGTATCTCTACTCACTTTGGGTTCAAATCAGTGCGCGTTCCAACGCGGCGGTTGCGTTGAGAACTAGCACCAAATTCTCAATTTTTACATGTTTTTATTACTTTTCTTCGCTTTCAAGTTAGTTAAAAAACTGTTCAATTAATATTAAAGGTATTAACATCGCCGATTTTTATGGTTGGTTTTAACATAAACGAATGTTCTGTTTCCGAGAAATTTTGCAAATAAGACCAGAAACAGGGTCCACAGAATATTTTTTTACATCAAAGGTAACATTTTTATAAATACTTTCAATTAAATCTATTGTGTATTATTTCAAGTACATTATATATTTTTTCCATGATAGCTTCACGCGCGTAATCTTTCAATTATTTGAATTGAATATTGGGATTTGACCCACCTTAAGGCCTTAATGAAAGGACGACAGTCATCATGTCGAGGCATTCGTGACAAATATGGTCACAAGCTCTAAAAATTACAAAAAAAAGTGAATAATTAAATCGGTTCTTTGTTTGTTCTTTTTCTTTGTAATGTTGTTCAGGTAACTTGTGTTAGCCTCCAAAAATACCTACTTACGGGTCACCTAGTCACGACTGACCCAAGAATTCTTGAAAGTTTTAAAAAGCTCCAAAAAAGTTTTACTTAGGGTTTCAGGTGATCTATCAATGCAACTTCTAAATTGCATCTATACAGTATCATCTCCATATCATGCATGCATAAGTTCAATACTCGTAATGAAATTACGCAGACTGTAAGCTAAATTGGAGTAATCGGGAGACAAGATTGGACAAGCTTGATGATTTACCGGTTTCAACATAAAACCAATGATCAAGTCACCGATTAGCATAATTGCATTTCGTAAATTTCCATCATCAATAGCTGTTGCAGTAAATATGACGGAACAAGTCGTGATTATTTTCCTACGATTAGAACTTTGCATAAGTATAATTTATCTACAAATAAACTGGGGTAAATAATTTGGACCAATAAAAACAGATAAAGCATTCCTGTGATAAACTTTATGTGATAGGTATGAAACTCCTGAAAGAGTCCATACATACCTAAACACACATATGTTTCAATATAAAAAATACTAATAGGGTATACAGATAACCGGGTGTTCCAAAATGTCATTTTTAAAAATTTTAGTATAGAAACCTTAATATTAAGTCGTATTTTCTTTCATCAGCAATAAATTTATTCACTGTTGGGGCATAATGAAAAAATACAGAGTATTATAAAGAGTAGTATATACATTTATGTCCTAACTACATCTTGTTATAAAAACTATAAAATTGAAACAAATGAAGGTTAAAGTTGTTTCAATACTAGACTATGATTCTGGTGTCTTAAAAAAAATATGAATCGAATAGTATCGCGCGAAAGTATACGATTTCGGAGCAATCTGTATGAAGCCATGAAGCAATTTATATGGTGCGCCTGGCCAGTATAATTAGGTTTGGCCTGACCACGTTGATTGCTTATTATATTGATGTTTCAATTTTATACTCATTTTTATGGTCATCGACCATCCGTGGGGGGTGGCCACCCAGTCTGATTGCCTTCTCGCTCACTCTCATGGAGCGCCGAATAAGGTCATCCTTAACAACTTTTACTCGTTCATCTTGTTGTAGTTATGTCCCTTTCTTTCTGCCAGTAGCATAGTTGGTTCTGTTTCTTTCTGGTGCTTTAAAATGATTACTGTAGTGAAGAAAGTTGCTCCTTTCAGTGATGGAATCAACGAGGTAGTTTCTGTTGGTTATTTTCTGACAGCTGCTCCAACATCGTTGTATGGTCATGAGATTCAATTTTGTTTTTTTCCTAATCGATTGCTAATCGAGCTTTATTGCGATTGATTTTGACGTTTCCGTTCTATTTCAACAAATTGAATGAGGAATCAAATGTGGTAATTTCATCTCTATTAATCAATTTTCGATATTGAAATCTATTTAAATCACCAACAAATAACATTTAATTTATGGTTATTTTTAATTTCACGGGCTTTAAATGAGGTATAAAATAGTATAAAATAAGATCAATTGGTTTTGATAGTATAAAATAAAATAAAATCAATTGGTTTTGATAAAATGATTATAGCTTTGCAATAAATCTGTCTGTTTCGAGATATATTATGAGAATTATTAGTTGTGTCTTATTAAAACTTAAAGATAATAAAAATTGGCATGGCATTTTGCATTTGAGATACTCGTATCTAAATTCTACAATTACTAAAGCAATATTATGTTTTTTTTTTTCAAAAACCCTTTCAGTGCATCGGATACCTACATCTCTAATAATATTTTTTAATCTTTTTAGCATAATAACCATTTATTTATGCAAAACAGCTCAATCCTTCCTGTACTTCAAGGATATGTAAGTGAAATATTATGTTCAATGGCCTTCACAATCATGAAACTCCATAAAATTACAATATCTCTTTTTGAAACAATAAGTAATTCTACAACTTGCTTTATAGAGTAGAATAACTATAAATAAAGTGGCCTTTGTTATTATAGCTTGATTATATAGCTAAAAAAAGCAGCTGTTTCATACATTTTGATACTTTCGATATAAATTTTTGTATGAAACAGCTGGTTTTTTTTCGCGATTTCAGAGTTGGTCCCGTAGTAAAAGTTGTTCAGTTTGATGGTCCCTATCCTATGTTTGGCATTAGCGGTTATTTTGTAACAAGTTGTATATCGAATAATATTAATTAACGCGGCAATGTTCTGGTAAATTTCAAATTCTACAAAAAAAACTACACGTGTAATGAAAAAGCGAAAAACTACGATATTTTCCGTAAATCGAGCCATTAGCTGCACCGAAGGCATTCATTTGAAATACCTCGAAGACGTTCTGACAAATTCGTACAAGAGGTTAATAATGAATTTGTTCGACATTTCGTAGTTCGAATGGAATTTACGAACGATCGTCAATTTTTTCTGTGGAATGGGTTGTCCGAAACGAGGTATCGACGCTTTGATCTTGTTCCGGTGACGATACTCAAACTTTTTTGTTGAGTTTTCGTGTTAAAGCTTCATCATGATACTTACTTGTCGCAAGCCCGATTTGGAATTTTGTATTTAAACATACTTATGGTACTGACTTACTTATCATCTAAAAGGAAAAAACTATAAGTAGGTAGTGTGTTTTTGTTTATTTTTGTAAGGCTCTACCTACAAATATTTGAAATAAATACTACGGTAATTTTGACAGAAAAAAATACAAATAGATGCCCGTCATCATAAAAAATAGCTACAAAATTGTAATTATCTAAATACCTATTTACTTTGTCAACAAAATAAAACTGTTTTTATCACTAAACCAATAACTTAAACGGTTTCAAAATAATTGTATCAGTCGTAACATAAAAACTAAAGACCGTTGAAAAAAGAACTGGTTGATTATCGAAAATATGTAAAGGAGCGCTTCGGAGCAGCGGCGCCTGCGCTTCGTTTATAAATCACAAGACGCCATCTTGTAGATTATACGATTAACAAGTCAACTGGAAACCTATTTTTAAAGATAGAAAGAACGAAAGCTTTATCCTTCTTTACATTGCTGGCTATGCACACAGCATATCGGGAGGGAGCCTTTGTTAACTTAGGGATGAATATCGTTTAGACTATAATAGTTTCGTTTTAACGGGTTTCGTAGTAAGTCGCTTGTTAACTGGGTGTCCTTTCTTTGGAGCCGTGTTTTGGCTACCATTAAATTCACGCTTGTTGCTGTCGGGACATTTTGGAAATTGATTTTTTGTTAACTCTACTGGTTGTATTGGGTTTTTTTAATAATTTGATGTCAGCGACATGGATCTATGAGGTGAGTGAGGTGACCGACGTATTAAAGAGATTTGTTCAACTTTTGCAAGTGTGGTGCTATAGAAAATACTTCATCGTTTATGAAATGAAGCGTTGATATTTATTTTAACTTGATATTACCATTTTTTTATAGCTACTATTAGCTATTAAAAATAGTGCTGCAGTGTTTGTTTTAACAATAATAAGTTTTATCTGATCCTACTTGTATTATGAATAATTAAATAAAACAGTAGCATTGTAACTTATTAACCAGTGTCACAGGCTGTTAAGCCAGTTACATATTTTTAAAAGCAAACCACACCACACACAAAAAAGTTGTAACTTTTTTCGAGCTATCAAAATCCGTCTCCGAATAGAGTTAATACGAAGTGATAGTTCGGTAATCGATACAGCTGCTTCAGGTTGGACTCGATTTCGAATCGATACTTTTGATAATTGAGGCAGGTATGACGTTTTGACTGACATTTTCTATTTATTTTTTTCTCTATGCTTGGAATTAGCTGTTTTTTATGTTGCTTCTAGTATACAGTTAATTTTGGAGGGTATTTTTTGTTCTTGCTTTTAAGTTGAGACGTCTCATTTACGTGTTTTATTTTGTAAACATTTTTGTTTAAGTTGTAATTTAATTTTTTTCGTATTATTTGGGGGTAGAGCCACCCATAGTTTTGCCCTCTACAACTAAACAAGCTTGAAATATAAAATACAGTGTTTTTGCTAACCGCCACTCAAACATTTCGGAATCGACTATTTTGACTCGACAACAGGCATGAAATACAAAGTATTTTTGATTTGTCTTAATTAATCCTCAGTTCGACCAATAAGATCAGCCAGATCATTAATATTGTACACTATAATAATTTGAATACAGAAGTATTATTTATGCGTAAGTTGGAAAAGATAAGAGTAATAGCGACTTAACTCTTAACTTTTCTAACATACGCAGGACGTTAAGCTGTTGATACACTTCTTTCGCTTCTGGATCAACCTGTCGTATATTGTTTTTAATTAATCCATAGCCCTATTAAGGAGGATGCAAACGCGACGCCGGTGGTCCGATTAAGTAGGAAGCGATGTGGTCAATTAGTAATTGACAGTAGTTATAGAGGGTCAAATAGAGCTCGCTCTGTGTGAATTGCGACTTTGTGGTAGCCGGTAACATACAGTCGTTCTCAGAAGTTCTAAGAACGGAAATTTCAGTACAATATCGTAGCAATCATTTCGATCAAAAAAAAACCGACTTCAAAAAACCTACCTCTAAAAAGCAAGAAATAATATTCGTAATAATAAAAATACGTCTATTGAAGTCGGGTGGGGCTGGAGTACAAATTCCTTTTTTTTATTCTAAAAGCCCCACCCGACTTCAATAGACGTATTTTTATTATTACGAATATTATTTCTTGCTTTTTAGAGGTAGGTTTTTTGAAGTCGGTTTTTTTTTTAAACAATTTTTTATTTTTTTATTTTTAGTGTAGGTACCTTGTAGGTAAGGTATATTATATTATGTAGAAAAATCGGCTCAGCCAAACGTAAGATAATCGCGGAGAAACTTACTTAAATACGGGTCAAACTGAGAACCTCCTTTTTTAAGTCGGTTAAACTACACTTAAGATATCCCTCTTCCAACAAAACAATAATTATCTTATTCAGTTCATAAACAAAGAAGTAATACGACCATTATCATCGAGGTAATTCACACAAATCATTCAATTTTCGTGCTTTTTTCAAGATTACTTGAAAAGTACTGAACCGATTTCCAAATTTAAAAAAATGGGACCAACTTGGGAGTTTACCTAATGTAATAACGTTTGAATCATTTTAATCGGTCTAGCCGTCTTCGAGTAATCGGTGGACATACACAAAAAAAAAACAAATATACAGACGAACATAGAACCTCGTCCTTTTTTGAAGTCGGTTAAAAAAGAGTTGCAAGTTACCAAACAAGCGTATGCCCCAGAGTTGGTGTGACAAAATATTGAAGTGTTCAGCTACTTTTCAGGTTGACTGTACCAAGGTATGTCGTCTTAATAATGGAGAAATTGATCTAAAATGTTGGTTAAATGAGATCGTGTGACTTAGAAAGCCAGTCAACACTGAGAAAGCCCATTCTTAAAATTTTTAGGTATCAGCGCAGCAGGACCACCAGGATTTTAGAAAATCTGCATATTGCACACTGAAGTGATACTTTAAACCGCAATTATTACTCGGACAAAATTACAAAAATGAGAACAAACTGATCAGTAGATCTTTGCAACACCCATATTAAAAACAAGATTATTGCAGCCTGATTTCCACTAATTAATGACCTTGCAGCCAGATTTCCACTGCGATGGGGTAAATGAATGACTAGGAAATAGATCTCAATTACTACTATATTTACGGTTTATTAAAATGAAGTTTCGTACACGAAATGACCGTATTTTGTTTACATTAATCATGACAAATTACGACATTACCACTTTTGTGAAAAAGGATATCGGATCTAGGGTCAAGCACCTCACCCAGTCCTTTGAGGTTTTTTTTTTCTCTTTATTTGGGTCAACTAACAACCACATATTAATAAACTATAACAATAAAATATTTCTTATGAAATTTAAACAAATATGCAGTCAAAGCCATTATACATAAACAACAAAATAACCAAGATTTATAAAGCCTTACAAAATAACTAATAACACTAGGCTATGCAGTAAACAAATTTTTACTTACAGTTTAGCAATAAAACTTGCAGAAGTTGACTTCCACGAGCTGTTATCGTTATGTAAATCGTGTGGCAAGCTAAATTCTGAAAGTGTTGCAGCTACCTCGCTTTACGACTTGATCCTTGGATGAATCTTGCAGTAAATGAAAATTAAAATGAAAAATTAAAAAGAAAATTATATTTATTTCAGCAAAAGGCTTATAAACAAAACTAATCAATGTATTATTGTGCTAGAGGTGCTGAATTAATTTACTTTTTGTTGCCATGTATACTAACATAGTCTATAAGTTATATTGTTACTAACAAACTGGATGGATGGATCTTTGGTCTGAAAATAAATTATTTTTATTTTATTTATTATACAAGATTAAGACACTTTTGCAGACAAAGCTTAAATACTAAGACGAAAATATCTTGCGGTTCCTCACTAAGCAAGCCTGTATTGAGGTAACCTTTAATCGATTTGGTTTATGAGATTTAGCCTCTGCACGTAAGGTTACAAAAAATACTCTGATGAATCACCATTAGTGAGGGATGTAACGTCTGAATGTGTGAATGAAACGTTACGTGGCTATGCTTATGTCGCTGTTACTATCAAGAACAAGTAATCAACCAGGAAGGCGTATATCCTATGTAGTTGTGTTGTCAGTAATAGCAGCATTCCAATACGCAGGCACTATAGCAATGCGGGCTGTCAAAAGCCGATGTCGGGGTCGCAGTTCACCCCTCAAGTGTCCAGAACACTCCGATGGCCACCCCTACTCACCCCCTTTCTTACCTCCACGACTTTTGCCACTACTAAAGGTTTCTAGCAGATGTGATGATGGAGCGAGTTTTGTGTTGTTTGGTCAAGGAGTTTGTTCATTTTTGGTATTTTTTCGTTGTGACTTATTTTACAACATAGATTGAGATTTCATTTATGAAGGTCTGGGCCTCTTCTTTTAGTCTTGTTGTGAACCCAATCAAATGTCAAGCTATGATTGTGGGTAGCAACCGGCTAAGGTGCAAACTTGACTTAAAATCTGTTCCACCACTTATCTATAACAATTTGCCTATTCCGCTTACTGACAAAATAAAAAATCTCAGACTCATTATGGACAGAACCTTATCTTGGTCCCCGCAAATCAGCGAAGTCGGCAAACGGATCCACTACTCTTCTCACTCCCTCAAGCGACTTCAATACTTTCTTCCTTTTAAAACCAAAATTTAAATTAGTATGGCTAAGATGTAACTTAGCCTTACTATTTTTTTCACTTAACACGTAGCATTACTTAGCTGAGTACTTAAACATTTGCGTAAAAGTTTCGGAACATTAGCGTTCATGGTTGTTAAATAAATTAAGAAAATGTTAATGGAAAAAGAAAATTCTTACTATTCGAGAACCAATAGTACCACCCTTGGCCGGACATCCAAAGGTGTCATGGAGACGGCTCACTCGACCGTGGCTGGAGGTGGACGTCTAATATAGCCTAATATAGCTCTCAGGGGGGGACGATTGCTCTTAAGTGCTAACCCGACTTGAGCTGAGAGCCTGAAATTAGCACTCAACGGCCCTCTAGGCCTAGAGGTATGAAGCTGCAACCTTTTTGGAGCGTCACGTCTATTGTTCAATTTTTACTCTGTGTCTCTTTTGTTCGAGTGTCATTTGTTACGGTTAAGTTTGTGAGGAGGTTGTTTTATCTTTGATTGAAGTAGTATACAAGGTTTCAAGGGCTGCAAAACTTGCAAACTATTCTGTCTAATTTTAAACATGACTGAAAGACATGATAGACATGATTCTGGAGATATAGAGGTACCAAAAAGTTTATTTTAAGCAAGTGTACACTTTTTGTTAGTAATTTATATTCATGACTGTATGTGCCAAATAAAAAGAAAATAATATCAATGTTTTCGAAAATCGATTACCTACTTACAATGATGATGGTGATAGAATAAGATTCTTGGTGATGACATTTTCTTATTACGTTCAGGACTTCAGAACGATAAAAGAAAATGTCAAGAATACCTCTTTGTTATTATAAAAAAAACCGATGTGTACATTTAAAGCTTCCCTTGGAATTCATTCATGGTTCGAAACCATGAATTCCTATAATTACTAAACTCTACAATAGACAGTCGATATAGAAGCACATGTAGTTTTGTCAAAGTTGAAAACAAGGCAGTTCACTATATGAACCAAAGTTTTGATTCCCCACACATAAATAATTCATGGACCCCACTTATACCTGCTATAATTATCTTAACCAGTAAAATTTCAAAACGAAACTTGTACGTGTTCTTTAATAAAACAAGCGCTATCGATTCGTATTAAATTTTCGTCGCGGTAAGCCAATTATAATGTGAGGCACTTTACTAGTCAGAGTCACCCTATAGTTTTACCCCCACTCTGTACTAAGCCAACATGGCGTCACGATTGTCACCTAAGCTTAGACAATTTTTCTAAGGAGACCTAACAGGTAACAAAGCTCCTTATTACAGTGCAGTAAGAGTTATGTGGAATACTTGGGTATTTTTGTCACCTGAAGACTTTCTTTAGAGTGTGCGGTATTACCAGTATTACCCCGTTTTGCTCTAAAGTGTTGGTACTCTAATTTCATCTTTATAGTAAAGTTTTAAAGGTTGGTTTTGCTTTTGTTGTTGTTGAGTAGATTGTTAGTTTTGTTGTTAGTGGAGGCGTGACACTAACGCCTGCTGGGATTGTGTTTTATAGATGAAGGGTTGTCGCAGAGGGTCTTATTGTTGAATTTTTAAGAAAGCTTGTTGGTAATTAATTCTAATATGGCCGGCGATGCTTGGGGTAATTAATTTCACATTTATTATGGTGTGGTTTTCTATGAGTGAGATTATCAAACGAGATTGATTCGATACGTAAGTATAAAACTTAGTGTTTGCGTTTTAAACCTTAACGCAAACTATATAAGATAGTGTTTCTGACATATTGTTGATGCTCATCAAACGTTGTTTTTACCCGTTAATTTTTAAGACTGATGTCATTAAAGTAATTACATTCGGAGCAAAAAACTTACTCAAAGTGAGTTTCGACTCAAAGTTAGTCTGGGCCAAAGCACAGTCACGTCTAAAAATATGTATAGGTACACCTTCGATCAAGAATATTCTTGTTTGATTGATATTCTTGATCGAAGGTATACACTTTAGAACTTTGTCACTTCGTTGTAGTTGTCATTTGTCATTGAATTCTGTTCAAAAAGTAATAGGTTTTAGAGCGATAAAGTTCTAAACTGTATAAGACGTGAAGACAGACAGAAGTTGCATTGCAGGTAGCAATGTTCTTATTACTCGATATCTCCATCTTCACATACATTTATCTCATTAATTCGCCGCGATATTTATGGGTTTTTAAAAGAATAATTCAATAGGATCATAATATCTTCTGTAATTTATCTTTCTCATACACGCTAGTATGAACTAATACATAAGGTATTTATGTTCCTCCTTGTCGGTATGAAAGTATTAAGAACATTAATTCGTAACACAGTTCGAAATTTGAAACGCCCGCCGCCGACCAATGGCGTCGATGCGGTGCGCCAAACGAATTCTTATTGACGCGTGCTAAAGACAGTAGAGCTGTAAATAAATAGAACTGCCACAAAACAAGACTTTTGATTTCTCTATAAATTGACAAATATTTATTATGTAATTTTGGTTGACCATCACCACAAGTGCTAGCTCGGTAAGCTACAGAATGGTCTGTGAATACAGCGTGAAATTTTAATCATTTGGTTCACGCCGTGGGGTGGTTCCACTCATGATTACAAGCAACTCCAACTCTCCTCCTCGCAAAAAAAAAAATCAGCTGTTCTATACAAAAGTGCACTACCTTAATGTATGGAACAGCAGATTTTGTTTGCGAGGAGGAGAGTTGGCCCCATAGTAAAATTTGCTTGTAATCATGAGTGGAACCACCCCAAGGCGGGAACCAAATGATTAAAATTTCAGCGTGTATAAATCGCTAGCAAAATTTAATTCATTATTTCACATGGCTTCGCAATAATTTACAAAGCCGTTGTTTAAATGTTGAATTATCGCCTCTATTTATTCTAATTCGCCTTTAACATGTCGAATCTAGTTTCCTATATAAAATAGGCTATTGTGCGTGGCTGGCCTTCGTAATGACGAACTCAAATCAACACTACATAAGGAAAAAGAGAAAATGGTTTAGGTAGTGAAAAAATTCACCTACTCCCTCATCACATAATGACATTATACCAGATACGATGAAAATCAACCGCTAAAATATCCTATTGCAAAAAAAACAGTCATATGTACAAAACGTCGCTTCTACACAATTTGTAAGTCTACGAGCATGCTCAACGGGAGTTGTTCGTGTTATATTTATTGAAATAATAAAAGAGAAGCGCCGCAGTAACTCCTTAGTACAACAAACGTTCTTTGGGTGGTATAAAACTGTAAGTACACAGTGTAGAAAAATGCAGGATTGCGATGACCAACGCCCTAAATTACAAACGTGACAATTTGTCTCATTCATATGTCATGATAATTTCATATACACACCACAGTAATGCTTACCGCTGACGGGCGCTATTTTGTAGCTGCGATAAGCGCGGCGTTAATCGCGGCGATATCGCTGCGATAAACGCGGCGATAATCGCGGCGACAATCACGGCGCTTTTTTAGTCGCTGACGTAGGTTAACCCTAAAAGGCACCCGGTAATAATATTATAGAACAATCACTTTTATTATTGCTAAGCTCTATAAAATAAAGTTTATGATTTATTTATGTCAGTAATTATATACTTTTCACAAATGAAGCAAACAATGTTTTAAAAATCGCTCGGCGATTAAGCGCCCGTGAGCGGTGGCGCTAATACATAATATAAGTTTTTTCAAACAGTAGAGGAGCTAACGTCACTTAGGCCTCTTTGTCATTGCACTCCGTCGGATCGCTATAGGGTTGGCATTTTCCGGCCGTCTCGTGGAATGCTACGCGCTAACGCTATGGAAACAACTGCGACGCGATGTCACAACCCTGACCAAAGTACTGCGAACTTTGCTTAGAGCTCTTAGAATGACGTCAGCCGTCAAATTCGAACGTTTCCATGGAGCTCCTATACTGTTTGAAAAAACTTATATATATGTACTGTGGTTACACGTACCGCAATAGAGCCCGTATAACATAAGAAAAGCGTATTTTTCGCGATTTTTGAGTTGGTCCCATAGTAAAAGTTGGTCAGTTTGATGGTCCCTATCTACAATATTCGGCTTTAGGTTTTTAATTGTAACACGTTGCATAGAGTTCGTCCGATGCGGTTTTTTTATGAAATACTGAAATATTTACAATTGCGACTACTAAATTGCCAGTAGGTAGGTACTACTAATTAGCTAGCTAATACTAATTACAGAAGTATTATCACGATTTTCCAAAACTTTTTCGAGTAAGAAAAAGTTGGAAAATCATGATTCCGATACAGGGTTGGCACTAGGTACTTGTTGTATGGTCTGTGAGGGTTGGTTTGGTTTTCCAGAAATAGTTCATATTATTGGACTGCGAAAAATATGTAACCATAAAATTTGCACACAATAGAATAAAGTTACTCCCGAATATTTATAACCGAATCGTGGTCCAGATCTAATTAATTTTCAAAATTAAGACAAACATCCACGTATTTTCTCCTTTGTCTTCTAACATGAAAAAAGTAAGTGCCAAAGATTAACCAAGATCACAGACTAGATAACGTTGCTATCCACATTCCATAAAACCGCAAGAAACATTTTGGCGATGTCGAGGCAGCGCAGAACTCCCTCGAACCTATAATAAGGCTATTGTTTTATACAAATACAATATTGCGTTTATAAATCGGATAAGCCTATACGCGACAGGAAATGCAGTGGAGTAGATTTTGTTGTTATTTTATTTCTAAGATACTGTTATTGTTTGATACAGACGCACATGTATTTAGCGAAAATACTAGAGTTTAATTAAGCTTACATACGTGTTTATTCGGAATTTATGATTTTCGACTGAAAAGAGGAAGCTTTATATTAACCCGTGTTTATTAACCCGTCAAAGGATTTTATTAACTTATTTTATTTCTAAGATACTGTAATTTTATTGTTTGATACAGACGCACGCTTGATTTAGTGTAAATACTAGCGTTTATGCTTACCTACTTGTTAATTCGGAATTTATGATTTTCGACTGAAAAGAGGAAGCGTATTGTTGCTAATCCGTCAAAGGGTTTTATTAACTTAAGTAATTATATACTGTGCCTCTGTAAGCTGCAGAACTTGCTTTAACATAATCTCCGCCGTTTTGAAAAAAAATAAAAAACTGAATCGACAAAAAAAAAACCATATAATTATTGAGTTTGCTCACAAAATTTCACGAGAATCGGACAGACTTAGGAAAGCTGAAATGAGAGACGATTCGCTCGCGCTTCGCGCTCGTTCGGTCGAAAACAAATAAAAAAAGCTCATTTAAAAATAACATATTATGTATATAGGTACTATAGCACTATTTATGACTCGCGATTATTTTAAGTGGTTATGTAGCTTATATTTAAATAGTTTCAGGGATTTCGAAAGATAAGTTTGATTCGCCTCTAACTATTTCCTGTAACTAAGTAAAACAATAAATTAAAATAACCAAAACTTACGTAAAATAAAAATACTAACTAAGTTTCAGGGACGACTCCATTCGTTCTTTAGTTCCAACTCGAGCAATAAGAAGAGCTCGGCGAAAACCCTACGTGGCGCCAGTAGCCTCCAATGCGTTTTTATTTTTTCTCATGTCGGCCCTTATTTATGTATTTATTCATCTTTATGCGACCACGATACTTGGGTACCTACCCATGATACGAGTTATCGAGATTGTGAAATTATAGATACATGTTTTTGAATGTAACGTTTAGTTTTAGCAAGTTACATTACAGCGAAGGTACTTATTTGGTAACGAAGCTGTTTAGATATTGGAATACCTATATTTTTAATTTTACCTGAATGAAAAGTTGTGTAACGAATACCTGTGCCTTTAACTCGTAAGTTTCCTAAGTCTGAAAATATTATTAAGGCGTGGTGGTAGTGAAACTAGCGCCGCCACTACATTTATTTTTATTACTCGCAAACCAAGTCAATTTTTAAAAAAAGCTTTAAGTGAATAACTCTTCAACAGTTTTCATTCATTCTGTAAGTTTTAAAATCTATAATTGCCAAAAGTGGACACTTTGAGCTAAAATGGATTTTTAAACTTACAGAAAGAATGAAACTGTTGAAGAGTTATTCAAAACAATTTAGAGATTACATGAGCTTTTTTTAAATATTGACTTGGTTTACGAGTAATAAAAATAAATGTAGTGGCGGCGCTAGTTTCACTACCGAATACAGAGCGCCTTAAAAATTTAAGATAAAAAAACGAATAGTAGGCGTTTTATTACAGATGGGAGAAGTAACTAGGTATCCATCTACTAAAATTGTAAAGTATTTTTTTATACAACACATTAAATTTTAATGTAGTTATTGCAGATGAAAATAAATGTACTTACTGAAGTTTTACCCAAACGAGTCAACCCGAAAAATTTACCAATATCATTGAATACTATAGACACAAATTCCTACTAATACTTTGTCACATTATTTGTACAACTACAAAATACTTTAGCTCTCATAACGGCGCCAGTAAAAAACCGTGGAATCGAATTTGCCGTAAGATTCCGTGAAGCTGCGTTTGCGCACGCTGTCGTCACGCATGTGTGGTCGCGCCCTAATTGAGCGTGTCTGTCGCGCAGTGTGGACGTGCCGTTAGATCACCATTACGTAGCGGTTGTAAAGATAATTTATAAAATTTATGTAATAACAGTTTATTACTTACACTTACACTTGAAAACCTATAATCGTACTTTTAATAGATTTTTTTAAACCAGCTCTGCCATTAACCAATACGGCTACAAAACTTCCTTCATTGAACCTAGGACCCCTGCGTCTATCGTTTAAAAACATTTTCACAAAACGTTTTTAATTTCCGCTCTCCTGGGGCATTTAGCACAGACCTTAGCTATAAGTAATCGGATAATTTAAAAATATATGCAAGACTTTTTTTTTTATTCGGTTGGTTACAACTAATTTTAATTGGTATAATATATCATATTTTCCCTTATCTTTAGAACATTTACAAGAAATATGAAGTTTTTTTTAATCAAAGCAAAAAGAAACCCAAGGAACTTTGTCTGACACAACTCTATCGAGTTGTCTGAGACAAAGCTCCTTGAATAATAGATAGAATAATAATATAATATATAATATAATAATGGATAGAATAATATTAGAATAATAATAGATTGAATAATAATAGAGAAAAAGGCAATCCAAAATTATTATTTCTAATGCAGTTGATTTGACAATGTCTTCGTGAAGTTTCAGTGCGTTACGGAGTCATATAGACAACTACATTTAAATCCCGAAAGTACAATTGTTTAATACAACCGTGTACTTCATGACATCTCTTCATAAGTTTCAGCGAGATTCAGCATCAAATAAAAGGAGTGTGGATTCCGTAGAAAGCCGGCGGGCGCGGCAGGCGGCGCGGCGTGTCGTTTGATGCGCCGCCGACAAAGAACCGCCGACCACGTGGCGTGTGCTGTGCGTGCGACGCATATAGGTGCAATATCTAATGAACACGAAAATAATGTTTCTGAAATAATATGATAATATATAGTCTGTGATCGGTTAAGTTACGCAAGAAAATACTTCTTCAACATGAACTTTGGTAAAATCTGTAATTGCGAGAAAAAAAAATATATTATAATATACTTAGGTCGCTTTTTACACACACTAAGCCCGGCCACATAAGTACACGACGGAATTTCGATAATGTATGAAGATTCTGTACGGAAAAATCCCGCATGTTTGTGGTAGGTCCATAGATTAATTTATTATTATTATTTATTTATCATAATTAAACGGGTGCCCAATTACATAATTATGCTTTTATCTAAATGAACAATATGACATTGAGATATAAATAATTTTGCATCGTCAACAAATACATCGAAATGCACCTTAAAAACTAAACACATATAGGGATATAAAGCGATTGTGTTAGTTAGTAACTTAATAGTAATGTTAGTAAATAGTTGATTCTTATAAAATGTATGCCTATGTGAGCGTAAAGAGGCGAGTGTCAGTGTGCGGACAAACCAATACTGGTTTTTGTCACATTGTTAGCTTAAACATCTTACTTTAAAGACCTTTGTAATTTCTTAATAAAAAAAAAAAAAAAAAATCAGGATAAGCTGACAAGAGTGTGTTAAGTGCGTTTTGCATAATGACAAAGTGGGGACTGTGCCCGTGCCACTGTGCGACATTGGGGTGTTGCGAAAAGCCGGTGTCTACGATTAAAATGAATACGCAAATATTTATCTGGTACATACAAGCGGGACAACTGCTCGACACACTCAGGTGAATCCATACATCCAATTTGTATCGATTAGATGCGTTCGGAATTACGTATGTTCTGAATTCCGTAACGGAATTCCAAAACGGAGTCGATAATGTATGAAATTCCGTACGGAAAAATCCCACATGTGGTAGATCCATAGATTTGTATGGATTATACACTATGGACCTGGATTAGCTGCGTTCGGAAATTCCGTTTCGGAATTTCGGATCGAAATTCTGTCTCTATGTGGTACTCTTAAAATACTCTTTACGATGGGGTTGGCATGTCCAAAAGGACAAAACCCCTTAAAAAAAATTCAGAATAAAAAAAAATACATTTCTGATGTTTTTTCATTTCTATTCACTGATATAAACACAACACAGAACATTATTATTGTTCTATTTCTTATGAATGTTGTACGCATCTCTGAATAACTTGAACCTAATATACAAAAGAATATAGGTATATTGCTAAGTAGGTATCAATTATGAAGAAAATCTGATCTGATGTAACTGATGATCTTCCAAATCGATCGGTGCACTTTTGTTTAGCGTTTCAATAATCACTTCTGAGTTTCGTAAAATTTTCGGGAAACCGCGACTTCGAAATCGTTTCATTTCTTCAATCGTTTTAATTTTTCAGCATTCTTGGTACTAAAGAACTACTTAATTGATTTTTTTTTTTTTTTTTTTTTTTTTTCTTTATTTTTAAAGGAGCTTTTGTAATAATGTTACATGTCAGCCCCATCGTAACTATAATTTTATGTGGGGATATGCAGATAAATTAAAATAATTATACTTATTAACATTAGGTATTCGGCCTTAAACCGATGCTCTGTGCTGCGAATCTGTAAGTCAACACAGCTGCTTCAGACGTAGGGTCCGAAAGCGCACTCAGGAACACGCCAACATCAAGCTGATTGACTTTCAGCTTCGCGGCCAAGTCCTCACGTAATGCTCGATTCCTGACACACTCCACCAACAAATGTTGGACATCTTCTATTTTTTCACACAGAGTGCAATTAGGAGAGCTAACTTTTTTCATCATATGTCCAAACTTGTTCAGTGGGACGTGTCCGGATCGCAGTCTATGAGCAATTACAATCAAAGTCCTACATAACTCAATATTGCTGAACCACGGAATGTGTGGAGGCTCAGATTGCACCACTCTGTACCAGATACCAGAGGATTTAGATCTTTCATCGAAATCAGTTTTCCATTGATTATAACAGACTTTTTTGTATTTAGGTAGGAACTCTTCATAGCTTGGTGAAACCTGTAGCGGTTGTCCTTGTGTAGCACCATGTTTGGCCAATCTATCAGCTTCGTCATTACCGGAAAGTCCGATGTGTGACGGTATCCACTGCAATATTAGCTCCCTGTTTCCCTGGTTCAGCAATTCGGTCTCTTGAAGAATAGCATACGCTGATGGAGTGCCTCTGTGGCCAGAAGCGCACCCAGCGATATGCTGTAACGCGCTCTTACTGTCAGTCAGGATTACAACATTTTGATATGACTGAGTTTTTATATAATGAAGTGCTTCCAAAATAGCTACAAGCTCCAACACCATAATTGAGACTGAAGCTGAGACATTAAAACTTTTTCCACTTTTACCATTGGCATCGAAAAAGGCCGCCCCCGAGCCCTGAGCACACTTTGATCCATCGGTATATACTTTATGAAAATTCCAGTATTTATCTCCAATTTCCAGTAACACGTCACTCCTTAATACATTCATCTCGTTATTCCTTTTTGGCAATTTCACGCAATCAAGCTCAGTTTTTATAAATTGACCCACTTGGAAATTGGAGATCCATGTAGAAAGGGTAAACATAGCTAATGGATAGCTCGAGTATAGATTTTCATCCTTTGTTTTATTATATGTTGATACCAAAAGCGGTTTCTTCTTGTTCTGCCAGTACCTATTAGAGCAAAGCGTACTCAGATTCTCTAAAAGTGATAATGTTGGATTATCTACACACGATTGAGTTTTCAAACAATGTTTGAAAGATAAAAATAGTCTTCGCACCGCCAAGGGCGGAATGCAGAGCTCACACTCCATGGCCTGAATCGGAGTACTTCTAATGAAGCCACCCACGACTCTTAGCGCCTGATTTTGTACCCTATCAAGTTTAGACACGTGTGTCTTCGCACTGCAATCATACAGAAAGGAGCCGTAGTCAATTCGGCTTCTTATGAGAGCAATGTATAAGCGCCGGAGATGTACTGGGTGTACACCCCATTGGGATCCTGCCAACACTTTAATTAGATTGACAAATTTTAGAGTCTTTTGACACGTCTCATTAATATGTTTTGACCAGCGCAACGACCTATCAAGCCACATACCCAAATATTTAATATTATCTGTACATTCCAAAGGTCTCCCCTGAACTGTTAATTTAACTGTAAGTTTTTTATGACTTCTGCTGAATACACAAATTTTGGATTTTTCAGTCGACAACTCTAAACCAATATCGCTTAAAATAATTAATAGTGAGTCAAGAGCTATTTGAAGTTTTAATTGACTATCGTTTAATTTATCAGTAGTATATAATACAAAATCATCCGCATACTGTAAAACCATAATGTTTTGAATTTTTTCGCAGACTTTAAGGGTTACAATGTTAAATAATAAAGGTGAGATTGGGTCTCCCTGCGCTATTCCTCTATTCGTCCATCTGCAGAGCTCATCGTTATCTGCCGACTCTGACTTAATCTTTAGGTGTCTTTCTTTAAGAAAAGAATAAATGTATTGACAGAGTGTAGCACCCGCTCCAATCTCGTCTAAGATACCGGCAACCCTTTCAACCAAGACGTTATTGTACGCGTTTTCAATATCTAAAAAACAAGCAGTGGTCGGTGTACTGTTGGAAAATCCCAGTTGTATTTGTAAAACTAGCCGTGCCAGGGACTCTAGGCACGACTGACCACGTCTGAACCCTAATGTATCTCTAGATATTATTTCATTTCGTTCAATATACCATTCTAAACGTTTCATGAGCATTATGTGGAAGATTTTACAAACACATGAAATCAAAGAGATGGGTCTAAGTTTCAGCTCCGACTGACTAGTGTCGCTATTTTGATTGATTTGAAGAATTTGATTTCATTCCTAATTTTGTTTTACATTATTTTGAAGACAAAATATCGACAAAAACTAAACTTTAATCTAAAAATAGAACTTCAAGATTAAGATACTTATATTCATCTTGGAAGTTAATTGGAATGACACGCAAGTAAAATATACTAAAGGCTTATCATAACCATCGATTTCCTACACCTAACTCATAAAATTTTCCCACCGAATTCTAATTACGTTATCTGTGCATCGACAGATTAAAAAAATTAAAGAGTTCTGAATTCAAAAACACTGCCGTACGAATGGGTGGTCCGCCAATAAGCTTGCGCGTTGCTCCCCGCTGCGCGCGCGCGTACCAGGTACCATAAAATATCTGTAATACCTCCTTATTGGGACGTATGTTGTCAATTACCTATTGTATTGAGATGACGGAACATTTAGCAAAAACTTAAAAAAAACATAGGCGAGATGCATTAAAGACATTGTGAAAATGAGATGCGGATTGTATCGAATTTGCACATTGGATAATGGGGTCAGAAAAAATACCTAAGCGTGCCGTGCCTTCAGTTTTATGATAATCTAGGAAAAATAAAACAATTGAAACTTAGGTAAACATGAGAGGTTCTGACAAACTATCTAGATTCCTTAAAACTAAGACAAAAACAAAAGAACTATTTGCATGAACTCGTTTGTTTTTTCATCAAATGAACCATCAAAAGCCATAGTGACATCGAAAAAAGGTTACAAGCCGACACAAATTTTTCGAAGTCTAGAACAGGCGGGAACATTTAAAATAAGAAAAATGAAATTCCGAAGGAACGCAGCAGACGTTCAAATAAAGAACATCTCGGGCGCGTTGGCGCCAACGTTCTCAGTCCGATTTTACTTTTTTGTAGCGGCCACGATTCAATTTGCTTCAGATCAGGCGGCTGAGGTCACGATTGACGTCGACGTGTGCTTGATGCCTACCTATTCAGCAGCTAATTGACTGAATTTCTTTAGGTTACAAACTAGACTTTTTCTTAAAACATGAACATTTTGTAAATCACAATTCAATAATACATTATTGAACCAGTAACTTTTAGGTGAAACCACAATAACCAGGAAAAAATCCTTCAATCACTGGGCTGCATGGTAATAGTTTTATCGTATTATTATAGGTATTGTGCAAGTTTATGGTGTGGTAGCACATAACTGTAGTGTATAATCAATGATATACCATATGCCATAAGATATATTTTAATTGTTTCGTTTTGATCTCAATTGTGAACGTGACTTTGAATCTGTAAACTATTTTTATTATTTCATTACTAATTTTATTTATTTATTTATATAAAGCACATGTTACAGTATCACTTTCACATCAATAACTGAGATATTAGACAAAGTGTGATGGCCTGAAAAACATACCCTGTTAGGGTGTTGCTTATTATGACCTAATAATTATTAAATTAAAAATAAACGTAGAGCAAAATAATTAACATAATAGATTGTTATTTAGAGAGCTTCCCGAGGATTAATAGAATTATTTGTATAATATGAATTTAATCTGTTTTAGAAAAGCCTCCTTAATAAAAACTGCAACATTTGAGCAAACGGACATCATCTTTGTCGTTTAAATAGGCGTATAATTTTAATCCATCGAGTGCCATTTGCTTTGTCAAACGAAGGCATCCAGAGCCATACAGCCATACAATTGTCATTTCTAAAATTGTCGCAAAACGGTTGATTGCATAACGCAACCGCCCGGAAAACTGCAACCGTCTAATGCTATGAAAGGTACAGTCTCTCTTCGGATTGGATTGTCGTAATCCTCGTAAAAAATACAATGGTGGACCGACATTTGGTCGGATGCAATTTGCGCTAAACGTTTCTAAACTATTTATTTGCTCGGGTGTAAGATTCGGACTGAAATGGGAGCTTTGAGAACTTATTTTGATTTCCGAATGGATTGGTGGAACGCTGGGGAAATTTAAGTTTGGAACTTTCGAATCTTTGGTTTGAATTCAGTGAAGATAAGGTTTGATGTAGAGTGCTAGTTCCGAAGTTATTTTATTATCTTAAGACCTGTCACTGAAATAAGTAGAATGCGGTAAATTAACAATCTACAAAAGTGGCTTACTTCAAAGCGAATGTGATACAAAACGACGTATTCTAATCTGCAAAATTTTCTCTTTGCATACATTCTTGAGTGAAGTTGCAGCTACTGTTGTGCATTGTTAAATTAATCGCATCGTATGTTCAACAGAAAAGACCAACTTTAGAGTGCTTGCGGTGCAATTGTCGATACAATCGCGTTCTCGATGTCGCGTTCTATCATTCTACATTATCCACTTAACGATATTTTACTATCTCAATTACTACCTAAGTACTTCATGAAACAAAAGAAGAGAAAAATTTATGACTTTGTCATCAAAACATAAAAGGTAAGTATTTCAGTTATAAGTATCATAGAAAGACACTTCTTATAACTATTAAATGACTAGACCTTTTAAACTAAAAAAAAACAAATCAAAAGTCACTCAGCAAAACTAAATTTGGTATAAGATATACATAGTTTCAATTATGGTTATGATGGTTATGAAAAGGCTCGTTCATAGTGTAACTAAGTTTTAACAATTTCAAATATTTTAACTGGATCGAAAAGTTAATTTGGAGAAGGTATAACTACATGAATCCATAATAAATTTTGTTAACTTTTATTTTCTTGACATTAAAATAAATTAAGTAGTTGCATTATCTATCGTTTCTTCGACTTCTTGTCCGTGTTTGGTACGTACTCTGAATTCATACTTGATACAAAAATAATTTGTTCTTTATCTGAACGATCAATACCTATATGTAGGTCACTGTCACTACATAGTACAAAAAGTTTAAAAGTAACCTATCCTAATGTGAAAAAAACATCGTGAATAGTAAAAAAAGGTGAAAACTTTTTTGAAACGATAACTTGTCCAATAGTTAATAATAATATTGATTAAAATAAGATAAACAAAAAAAATGTGCATTGAGTTCTAAATTTAAAAGTTTAAAAATGGATTTTTTCTACGCAAACCACTCTTCGACGAAAAGTTGGTACGCAAAAAGTCTTCCGAAAAGGTTTTATTCCGTATTCTTGAATAATCTAAACGCACCTTTTGCTACCTAAACGTCACAACGATTGGCGTCGGCTCGTTGCCTCAGAGCCCCAAAAAAATTGGCCCGTAACTTTCAAGAGATTAATTTGTCATTTGGATTGAAACTAGTTTCGTAAATTGAAACGGCTAAAAAGTTTCGCCTGGAGGCTCGTTTTGACAGCAAAAGACCAAGTGGGTTGTGGATAGAAACAGAACGTTTGTAATTATTAATATTTCCACTCGAGACAACCATTCAGAGCCAGTTTTACTAAATTTTGGATGTCTGATAGAGCTTTTAGGAATATAGAGCTTTTTGCAATTTAGCGATATTAGGAGTTTTAGTTTAAACAGCTGTATTGTAGTTGTATAAATTGTTTTTTTATACAACTTTTACCCTTTTATAATTATTGTTTCAGAAACAGCAAATAAAATTGTATTTGACTTGAGTGGCCTTAAAAAAATTTTGTTAGGTAAGCGGTGGTTTGGTTTATTTGAGTGGCGTGAATTAAACATATACAATTTGTTGAAACTAAATAAATTATGCAGTATGTAACTAAGTTTATACTGTGTTTAGCAAGCAACACCTGTTTGGAATATCCGGGCAACTTCGTATACCCCAAGGAAATTATGAGTTCTTCCGAAGTAGGTACTTATAATTTCCTTGGTATACCCATAGAGTTTCAGCGCAATAACTGTTACCGAATCAATCTCCAGTTACTTCGTGACGCTTATATCCATCATATTCGCTTTACGCCAGTATAGTTTTATTATTATCTGTGGTTATACAAAAACAATAAAATATTAAATCCGTGTGTTCAGCTTGACAGAAGCACCTTTCTGGCCGTATTCAAAAACAAGACTAGATCGAGCCAAGAAGTTAGGTATCATTTATTGCAAAAGAAAAATACCAAAGAAAACATTTACAGTTACCAGACATATTTGAGGTTTAAAAGTTTGGTTTTTTCAATAAAAATCTGGTGTAGGTACTTATTTGCGTAAATATCATTTTGTAAATGTATAAATATGCAGATATATCTCAAGATTGACATTTAGTTACGTACCGTAGGTATACCTATACCAATACTGTTCTCAAATAAAGTTATTATATTAGTTTTAGGATTCATTCACAATAAAGTTATTTTTTTTTAATTATTAGCTGTTTCTCTCCTTCCTTAGTATAGCGGCCTCCTTTCTCTCATCCTACCTGATGGATTGGGTGGTGAAATAGGCCCTTGAACCTGTACAATAGATTACACGCGGGCGGAGCCGCGGGCAGTCTCTAGTAAAATATAAAATCCGTGTGTTCAGCTGCCATCTTTTATTTTTGGTATTCTTTCGTTTATCATAATTTTATTTGTAATAATTTCATTTGCCATAATGATCCTCGGTCATAATATTCATTTGTAATAATGGCTTTTATACTAACAACGTATGACATAACAATCCGTTAGCCATACTTTTCATTTGCCATAAAATTAGGTGCCATAATAACAAGTGTCATAATGATTAGTTCCTATAAATATTATTTGACATAATTAATAATTGACATAATATACATAACTTATAACGTATCTCTTCACCTAAATGTACCTAGGGGTTATAAATAAAAACTTTTAATGCGACCACCACTACTGGTAGGTTAGGTTAGGTTAGTGTTTTGACCACTTGCAGCGGAGCTCCATAATGCTTGCATGCATGTTGCATGCTGAATGCCTGCTTGCATGCTGCATGCCTGCCTGCATGCTGCATGCCTGCCTGCATGCTGCATGCCTGCCTGCATGCTGCATGCCTGCCTGCATGATGCATGCCTGCCTGCATGCCTGCTTGTATGCTCCATGCCTGCTTGTATGTAGAATGCTTGCCGGGGGGTGCAGGGGAGCTGGCCCCCCTGCTCGGGGGGTCGGGGGGCCTGAGGCCCCCCGCTACAAAGAAAATCTTTTAATGCACCTACCAGTAGGTTAGGTTAGGTTAGTGTTTTGACCACTCGCAGCGGAGCGAGCGAAGCGAGCGGAGCCCCCTAATGCTTGCGGGCATGTTGCATGCTGCATGCCTGATTGCTTGCTGCTTGCCTGCTTGCATGCTGCATGCCTGGCTTGCATGCTGCATGCCTGGCTTGCATGCTGCATGCCTGCTTGCATGCTGCATACCTGCTTGCATGCTGCATGCCTGGCTTGCATGCTGCATGCCTGGCTTGCATGCTGCATGCCTGCTTGAATGCTGCATGTCCGCTTGCATGCTGCATGACTGCTTGCATGCTGCGTGCCTGCTGCATGCCTGCTTGCATGCTGCACGCTTGCTTGCATGCTGAATGCCTGCTTGAACTGCATGCAATTGCAATTGCATGCTTACCTACTCATTATATTTAAAAATGAAATATTTAAAAAAAAACCTTAATCGTATAATCATAAAGCTAATTATAATTTTATAAATCAAATATATAAATAAATATATCCACTCATAAGGAACGCCTGTGCCCCAGCAGTGGGGACATTAAATATGGCTGATGGACAAATCAAATATGAGTAAACAATTTTATTTTAGTTCCACAATTTTGTCGTTTTAAATTAAGATTCAATGCCAAAGCTCTCAAAAATTCTCTATTAGTATAATAAATAAATTATCTTGATTGGTCAAAATCTTATTAATTCTTTGATAAATATGAATTATGCTGGCTTCTTTTATTATTTCTTTGCTGAAATAAAAGAAAACAAGGTTTGTTTTGCCAAATATTGTAATAAGTAAGTATTATGGAAAATCATTGTTATGGATAATAACATTATTTTAAATGAAGAGTATGGCAAATAAAATTATGTAATAAGAACAATATGTCATTTGATTGTTTATGACCAATGAAATTAGTGAAAATAAATTTATGTCATTTGTTAGTTATGGCAAATAAAACATTATGTTTAATGAATTTATGGCATATGCAATTATGGCAAATGAAATTATTGCATTTTAAATTAGGGAAAACATTAGTAAACCTTTATTTTTACTTATTTTGTTGCGCTAGAAGCTGATGTCTACAATTGTATTATGACGAACCAGTCAAAATTTTTGTCTACTCATAAATGTATTTTTTGACAAATAAACAAAAGGTTTGTTTACAATGGGATGTAATCTTTGTCATTTCGACGTAGACAATCGAGCTCGTCATGCTCAAAAACTTTGAATTCATACAGTAAAGATTTTAGTTCTGAATCTCATTCATATCTTACTTCTTGAGAGTTATAATATAAGGTATTCAATCTTATTCCAACCTATTTTCAGTAAAATGAAGTTATAATTTTACGATGTGATGCGTATCATTTCATAAATTTTATAAAGGAAATTATTGTAATACTTGTTCTTAGCATTGTTCGATTTAATTATATTTTCATCTGTCCTCATCATAATTATTATTGTGTAGTATATTTATACGTAGGTATTTATTATTATATTAATTATTTGTGTATGTGTATTTATTTATAGATAATATTATATATGTGTATGTTTATAATATATATACTTATCATATATTTTTGAGGTACACACTGTCTGCCCTTCTCAATGTTTTTCCTGTCCCGGGCCTGCTGGAAGAAATTTCAATGTGAAATAAGTTGTGCCCTTGTACAATTCTTCTGTCCATTTCTTTTCCGTTTGTAATTGTGTGTGTACAGAACTAATAAATAAATAAATAAATAAATAATATCCAATTTTTTTACCAAATGCTTTTTGTGTTTTCTCGCTCTCAAATTTACAAGCAGGTTCAGTATCCACGTTATACGTACTTCTTGGTCATGATACAGGGGCTGGTTTGACCTGAGATTCCCTGTACGTAATATATATGTGAGCGTGCACGGTACACCGCAAATGACCTTAAATCGAAAACCATTTCGAGGTTTTTCTATTTCTGACACTTTAAAGCAACACACCACATGTAAACGTGTAGACTTTTGTTTGGCACGTAAAACAGTGCTTGTTTGGGCATTTCATCACAGTATTTTTGCAGGCAGGAAGTACACATAAGATTATGGAATCTAATTTACGAATATCTTTATGTATTATTGTTTTTTTTTTTTTTTTTTTTTTTTTTTTTTTTTTTTTTTTTTTTTTTTTTTTTTTTAATCACTGCTCCCTAGACTCGAGGTCCAGGCCTTTTTATATCTACTTTCTCATTCATACTAGTTCTCGCTCTAATTCTTCTCGCACTTTCATGCTTCATACAGTTCTTTCTTTCATACTATTTCTCATACATACTTTTAACTGGTGGGATGCCAGCCTACATCTATCTATATAAGTACTTCCTTTATTTTTAACACAGGGTAAATAAAGTCACACATATGTTATTAATTTTGTTACAATTCTCTTGTAGCTTTAAATACTTCTTTTTTTCTTACATTACAATATGTTTGTTTCATTTTTATCTTATATTTTATCCAATCTTTATTTTCTATTTTACATTCTTTCATAACTTAATTTATCCTTTTTTTCTTATTTTCTAGTTACATTTCTTTTCTTTTTCTTACATAAATATTCTTATATTCTAATTTGCTATTTCCAATAACTTTCCTTATTCTAACAATTTCTAGTGTGATTTTATTTACTACATTTTCTTGCTTACTTTCTAACAGTTTATTACATTATTGCCTTCTTTTACAGTTTAAGGACCCTTTTATTATTGTCCTTTATACATAACATCTTACTTACATTCGATCTTATTTACTATATATCTGCTCAGTTGCAGCACACATAATTATATAAGTCTATGAGTCTTACATCTACTATGTATTCCTTACAATTCATATATTATTATTTACTTAATTTCCAGGTAGATTTTTATATATACCAATGATATATAATTCTAACCTATTTCTTTTCTAAACTTATTTTTACAGACTGCTTACATATTAAGTAGCATTTACTCCACTATGCGATTTGAAAAGTCTATTACAATTTTAGATTATCTATTGCATAAATACATTATATTATATTATATTACTCTGAATTTTAGGTTTGGCAATTTTGGCCTAAGTATATCTCAATTTTTGATATTTTTGTCATAACAATATTCTTATTTTATTTATTTTCATTCTTATTTTATAGGTATATATATATTCTTAAAATATATAGTTCTATCCAAATTCTTTGTCTATCTTTTATTTTCACCCTATTCCTTTTATTTTATTATATTATATGAATTCTATACTTATGGATTCGAATAATTTTGACAATTTCCTAGTATTTTGTTTTTTTGTGAATTTAAGTTATTGGTTTAATTCTATCAAAATTACATAATATTCATTATATGAATTTTAATTTTTTGTGGGTTATGGTTTTGTTACTGTATTTTAAATTTCAAATTTAATTTACAGTATGTGTTGAGTGCTTAGTGGAGTGGTTGGCATGGATGTAGTAGCCGTTATTCCTTATAGTACGATGTAGTGGACCTAGCTAGGTAGTCCCACTTTTGTCTAACTGGGCAGTCCTCACTGTAGGCACTGTGGTCTGTCTTTTTGTGCCCCGCGTGCACACAGTTACAGCACTCCGGGGGAGACATGGCGAGCCAAGCTTCACAGTTGGCCCGCAGATGTGGGTCTCCGCAGTGGCTGCACCTGTCCGCATCTTGCGTGCAATATTTTCTACCGTGGCCGTACTCCAGACAGCGCGAGCACTGAATTAGTGGGGACTGGTCCTCCACCCTGACCCGCTGGAGGTCAACGTGGAGTACACCAGCCTCCACCATTCCGTGCCACAGGAAGGGACTAACCTGCAATATAACGTGTGACGCATGCGGGTTTCTAGTTCTTTTCTTATATTTTATCTTAATTCTTTTATCTTCGTCTTTTATTTCTTCCCAGATGTTGGAGTTCTGAGTCTCAATTGCCGCTAGTAGGGCATCGTCTTTCAGATCTTCCGTTATCACAACATCTTTTAATATTACCAACGGGTCCTTATTTGAAATATGTGTGACTTTTAGCCTTTGGTCCTGCTTTGCTATCCTTGCGGTCACTTGATCAAGGTCTTGTTTGTGGCGGCATCCCAAGATGACTTTTTGATTTTTGGCCTTCCTTATTTTGTCAACTCTTATGCCTACCTTTGTGGCGTCAACCGCACGCCTCACTCTTTCGAGGATCTCCCCGCTGGTTTCCTCAGCGTCATCCGAGGTCACTACGACAGAGTGAAGCGCCGGGACCGGACGGTGTTTGGTATCTTTGGAAGCCGCAGTGACATCTGCATACGTGAGCTTGCGAGATGGGGTTGCTGCTGTTAGCTGATGGTCTGCCTGTTCCAGGAGCGCTTGCATTGTCTCCACTTTGCGCCCCATATCTGTAATGTTCTTGCCCACCGCGCCAGTGGCGGCGCTCAAGTCGGAGATGCCTACCCCCATGGTCTCGCTCAAGTCTTTGTGAGCCTCACAGACGTTTTTGTTTACAGTGTTCAGTGTCGTGTCCATGGCCTCTAGCTTTGCGAGGTTCTTGCTGTTATTGTAGGCGATATCGCCTAAGCTTACCTCGATCTCTCCTAGTTTGCTGATTATCACCTCTTGGCTTGATGTTATTGCCTGGGGTGATACAGACCTTGGGGCATTTTCGAGCACAGTGACTTGAGTTGCCAAGATTTTGTTCTGGTCCTGTATTTTCTTCCTTAAGTCCATGTGTGATTCCGTGACGAGCAACTTGATTTCTTCCAACTCCTCCTTCAGGGATTCCATCCCGTCGCTCGCCACAGCCTCATCAGTTCTGGCGATGGGTGCTTTAGATGTAGTAGCAGCCTGTGCTGTGAGGTTGAGCATTTCTTTCTCCATTTCGGTATAGCGTTTGCTCAATTCGAAAAGACTCAAGAGACCGCGCTTTGAGTGATTTTCCAGGTGTTCCTTAATATCTCTCCTCATATGTGGGTACTCTTTTATTTTAGTTGGGACATTCTCCATAGACACCATCATTTCCTGGAGGATTTCTCCAAAGCTTTTCTTGCTGAACTCCTTTGGGAAGTTCTCGTACGTCTTCTTTATATCTATAGATCTTCGCTGGACGTTTTTGCGTCTGAGGAAGTTTTCAGTTGGGTCCCAAGTCCCAGTCGGTGGCTCCGAGGAGCCAGGTGGTGAGGTTCCCGGTTGTTTTCTGGGACTATCCCCGGCCTTCCCACTGGCGTATGGACGAATGCCATGACTTTTTCGTAAAAGATGGAGTGTCAAAAATTGAGAGGGAGCAGTATCGTCAAATTGTTTAGTGTTAAAAGTGTAAAAAGTATAATAATATATGTGTATATAGTATATATTTGTCAAAAAATGTTAAATGCGTCCTGCGCAATCTAATTTGTCAAGAATTTTGTGTCAAAAACTATTTTTTGTAAAATTTCAAAGTAAAATAAGAAAAAGTTTTTTTTTTTTTTTTTTATGTAGGGTCGGCAAAAGTGACTCTACGTCTCCACTTTCTATTATAAGGTTTTAACATAAAATACACCTTAAAACGGAAGTACAAATTGAGGGGGAAGTTTCCACCCTTAACTTCAAAAATTAATAGCTACCTAAATATTAGTCTGAAAATAAAAATTTAAAAAGTTAAAGAAAGATATTACTAAGTACTATTTTTGGAAATAAAAAGAAAATTTAACGTCATATAAAAATTTTGAAAAATTAATTTTTGAAGTTTTTTGAAATTTTTGAAGTCAAATAACTCGGCTGTCTGTTGTCCGATTTTGGTGCTCGAAGTGTCGCGTGGCTCGCCCAGCTGCGTTGCTTCTGCTGATTGTCTTTAAACCACCCGGCCGCCCCGGGAAGACCGACCTCGTGGTTTTAGGTTATTTCTATTTTCCCTTATATTTCTGTAGATATATAAGGGAAAAATCTGGAACTTGCACAGGGACGTAGAGGGCGCTAAGGCGCACACGCTGACAATTTGAAATCCCACGCGTCTCACAAATTGCGGACGCTGTGGGCGAAAAACCGACGATTTTTCACAACTTTTTAGTGTCAATTTCACTTTTCACTTAATTTCTCTTGAGGCACTGCACGGATTTTCTCGCACGTTTCACCACCGTGTAGGGCGCGCTGAGACGCAACTTTTGATGTATCGTACGTTATTGTACGCCTTAAAAAACCCACTACTTTTAATTTTTTAGTGCGGAGCACACATGGTTTCGATGCTTACACCTCGGCAATCGGAGCCAGAATTATGTATTATTGTTGAAAATAAGGTAAAAATAGCGACAAAAGAATAAACAACCTCGAGCAAAAGATTATCAAACATACGTCATTAGCGTCAATAGATTAAGTTGACAGGTTGACGTCAAAGTGTATTTTTTTTATCCATACTTATTGGCAAAGGATTGTCCGCCAGAAATCCTTTAAACGGCACTTACGCTCTTTTATAGAATGAACAAGTTTCAAATTAATATTATGATGACTTAAAATAAAAAATTAGGAAAAGAAAAAAATACGTGTCTTTTGTTTTCATCAGTAATTTCTAAATAACAAATAAAAACACTGGACAAAAATTTTGAAATGCTGTCAATTCTGTCTACATTATATTTTGTGGTAAAACTGTACGCAGCACAGGAACAGGCGGACATTATCCCAAGACGTCACACGTAAAAGGCAGTGAGCGTAAAGCGTCCGTCGGGCGCAGGCCGGGGAAATCGTCCGGAAAATAGTCGGGCAAGCGGGAAAATGGCACGAAGGTGTGCGATGCTCTCCACCCGAAGGAGGTTTTATGAGAAACTGGAGCGTGTACGAAGCTGGCTGGAAATAAGTATGTATAATGTGGATACGTACCTACGTGTAAATGTGAAAGCGAGAAAAACTAAAAAATCAGTTTCTTAAAATTTATGAAAGAAAGTACGAGTATCACATCAGCGAAAAGCTATTGCGTTACGCTGATGTGATACTCGTACTTTCTTTCTTACAAAATTGTTGATCATAATCATTCTAAGATAAAAAAAATAATCATATTGTCAAAAGAAAACTTTACCTACTCTTTAATAAACTTTATAATTTAACAAAAAGTTGTAGCCATTTGATTCTACATTATGTTGTGCAGTTAAATAAATTACTTAAATAGGTACATAATATAAACGAAACTCATACTGTAAGTTATTACTTCATTTCACTGAATTCAGGTTGGGATAAAATTGAATATTAGTACATTATGAGACAAGTTAGCTTAGGTTGCTCATTGCACACAAGGCTGTGGGTTGCAGCCCGAGCCGCAGGCGAGGGCGTAACTCAGCCGAGTGTGCAATAAGCAAGAGCTCACGAGTTTCATACGACGTTTTTCAACACATTTGCGAGGAAAAAACAAAGTAATATATCACAAAGCAACAAATATGGCAAAAACAAAATATGTGATAATTATAGGAAAAGGCGCGCATGTTTTTTTTTGTTTTTTTTTCACAGGCTAACGCAAGAATTTTTTGCGAACAAAGGGGTGAGGAGCATACAGCCGAACATATCATCGTGAAATTTTGACACACGTTGCCAGGGGTGCAGAGAATGATATATAAACATTTTACCCCGAAAAAAAAGTATTGTTCCCGAGGGACACCAAAAAACTTTCAACGCAGACGAAGTCGCGGGCGGCCGCTAGTTGCTTATAACTCTAAGGAAGTAAGATACGAATTTATAACTTAATCTGAAATCAAGATTCACAATCACAACTAAAGTTTTTACTGTACAATTTACAGTATGAGTTTCGTTTATGTTAAGTACTTAATTTATTTAACTGCACAACATAATGTAGAATCAAATGGCTACAACTTTTTGTTAAATTATAAAGTTTATTAAAAAGTAAAGTTTTCTTTTGACAATATGAGTATTTTTTTTATCTTAGAATGATTATGATCAACAATTTTGTTTCGTTAATATTCGATATTAATTTCCATAAAATTAATAAGTTGCGTTGAATCTGTCTACGAAAAATAGCGGGTGATTTTTTAATCTGTGAGCTGGCATTTAAGCTCATCCTGTAGGTATAAGCGATGCTCACTCGCGCTAATGCTCTAACTGATATCCAGTAATCTAACAGCAATTTAATAGGGGGTAGTTAAAGAGGGTGTTAGGGGGTGAAGGGGGGCGGGGGCGTAAAGCCGCGAACTGCGAAGGTGAAGAGATAAAGTAATTTCGTTTAACTGAGGGTAGTTGAGGATAACGCGAGAAAACATGCTAACTTAGGGTGGAGATGGTAGAATTCGAAACAGTGATTAAATACTGGAAAAAAAGTAGTTTTATAATGTTATTGGAAACTAAAGAAGCGCTCATGGCGGAACTTGACAGACTGACTCTGTCAAGTTTGTTAAGCAACGCTCGGTCCGGCCAGGTGTCGGATGGGTGACCGTTAAGTGGCATTACAACTGAGCGCTTCCGTGCTTCGGAGGGCACGTTAAACTTTCGGTCCCGGCTGTTGTCATCTGATAACAGTCGTTAAGCCAAGTTAGAGGCCTTACAGGCGGCTTGATAAACTCTAACACTACAGGTGGCCACTATTCCTCATTCGATAAGAAGAAGAATTGAAAACTTTAAAGAACTAGGTCAAGAGTGTGATTAAATGAAAGAAATATGCAACGTGTTACAAAAAACCCCTAAAACCAAATATTGTAGATAGAATATAATACATACAACCCCAGAAAATTATTATAAACCTTGAAAACCGCCACTTTCTTGAAAAAAAAAGTATTTTTTTCTTTTCATTGTGGCATTTCTCGACCTAAATTGGGCTTTACTTTTGCCCATTAATATTGATTGATTATCGAAAACAATAGTCTATTTGCGTCTGAGGTTGTCACTTTGCTGTTTTCCATACAAATAAAAAACAAAATTCCACGGGTTATTATGAAACACCCTCTGGGTATTCTTTCCACTTACAGAATCGTAGCAAGTGGAAAGGAGTGATTTTTGCCTCTCATAGGGGTTTCTAAGAGAAAGAGACGTAAGTTGTCAACCTTTTCTTTTTTTGTTTATCCTGTAGCAGTATATCTTATTTAACGTAAACAGGGGGCCTATTACGAAAAAAAACACGCAGTCACTTGGTCACAATAGTCGTCCGCAGTTCGTCGGTTGTAGTTATTACAAACATTTTCAATGTAGCTATCGTAGTTCATAGACTATTGATCGAATAATGACGGATCCACTAGAGAGAAACTGTCAAATTTACGCAATCACTTTCCAATAATATCACATACGCAAGTGCTTTGTAATAGGAAACAATTAGAACGAAGCACGGACGCAGCTGCGTGTATCGCCTTAAACTTTTCGTAATAGAACCCCAGTTCCGCTCTTGCCCCCTTATTAATAAATGAATGAAGTTTACTACACCTAGTTTAACCAAAGTGTGCCTATGAATATGAGGCTTTGAGACATCAAAAGGAGTAAGTAATATTGAGAAATATTTTTCGTTAAACCGGATGTAAACTTAATCTTCGTTTCAGAGTGACGAAGAGAGTGACTACGAGGAAACATCCTATTGTAGGTACAGAAGCAGTCTTAGCACTTATTACTTTGAATCTTATTACTTAACTAGCGGCCGCCCGCGTCTTCGTCTGCGTGGAAAGTTTTTTTTTGATGGAAGTACTCTATGCCCGTCTCTGTAACCCTGGCAATGTGTATGTAAAATTTCATGATGATCGGTTCAGTAGAAAAGACGTGAAGGTGAAAAAAAACAATTAAACAAAAAACGGACTTTCACATTTATAATATTAGTGAGGATGAGGATAAGGACACATTTGACTCACTGCGTCACGCCACAGAGTTGCTCGCTCCTGTGCTCGTTGCGTTAAGAAATGAAACTGGTGGTGGCTGGAAACGGTTCTAAATAACATTAGGATCAGTGAATAGAATCCTTTTCCATAATAACATAGCTGATAACATAGCGGTCTGATAGCCTCTACCTTTGTTACTGAAGGCGATATCTTGTGGTTCTTAGAGAGAGCTCTTTTACGTCACGTTAATATGTGAAAAAGTTTTAGTATATGAACCCACCTACCTACTTACTGGAATAAATAAATGTCTATTGAAGGTCAAATTATCGAGACGGTGAAAATTTTTCATAATAGTAGATTGTTATACAAGACGCTAAAAGGACCCATTGCATACGAGGTAGTTTTATTCCCGAGCTTTAACGAGGGAATAAATAGAAACCGAGTTACAATGGGTTTTAGCGTCGTGTGTTACACTATACTTTTCACTACGATTGCGAGAAAATAAAATACAATATTAAATAGTATACCTACCTACTTCCGTAAACGAATCCACTCGTTTTTCTATCCTCCACTTTTTGTACAATGTTTAAATATCTAAATGATTTGTTGACGGCAAAAGATTAAAATCATTTCTTTCCTATTACAGTCACTTCAATCAGTATGTAATTATAGAAAAATTCTAAAGGTTTTGCGCCATGGTACCTTTTTTTAATTTCTGCTGTAGCAGCTAAGCAACACAAACACGCATTCTACGACTTACTCTGTGCACAGAGTATAAATAAGTCTATGATTTCACCGAAGAGATGTTTTTAGTTCCATTTTCAAAAATAAGAATGAGTACCAGGGGGCCTATTACGAAAATAACGTACGCAATCACTTGGTCACGATAATCGTCTGCAGTTCGTCGGTTGTGGCTATTAAACACATTTTCAATTTGGCTATCATAGCCCAAAGACTATTGAATGAATGATGTCGGATACGCTAGAGAAAAACTGTCAAACTTACGCAATCACTTTGCGATATCGCATACGCAAGTGCTTTGTAATAGGAAACAATCATAACGAAGCACGGACGCAGTTGCGTGTATCGCATGAAACTTTTCGTAATAGACCCCCAGTATTAAAGTCGAGCGAGTTTTTATTCGTGATTATGAATAAAGACTTTTTCGTTTTAGTAGGCTCATTGGTAATAGACAAACATTAAAAAAGAAAAAACTTTATCCCCTAGGGGTTATTGTGCTATTTTATCTCAGCTCTTGTACGTTACAATGACGGACTTTTTGAGCAAGAGGAGTGAAAAAGTTATAGTATAATATGATGCCTACTTACTGGAATAAATAAATGTCTATTGAAGGTCAAATTATCGAGACGGTGAAAATTTTGCATAAAATAATTTAATTCAGTTATAGCCTAACCTTATTATTATTTTTGAAGTTTATGGACTCAAGCACAAAATTGAAAATATAATTTGTTGCTTCAAAGAACTCACACGTATTCTGTGTATTGCAAAGAGCAAACTAATAACTAATAATTATTTTATCATATTCGTAACATACCATACTAAATTAAATTACCTAAATTCCATTAGGTAAGTAACAGTTTCTTGTCAATTTGGAAGTCACTTTTACTACGTTATTATATTTAACCTTAGCCTTTCTGTGATAGCGAAGCCTTTTAAGTGCCATCCTCTTAGTGACACGCTTTTTACGTAATTATCTAATAAGGAACTCTTTAAACTACACTTAATACTCTGTCATAGTGTCTTAAAATGTTCAAGGCAACGGCGATACCACAGCGATTCTAAAAAAATAAGATCAACTTGGATTAAACTATTTATTTGACTTGTCATCTTGTCATAGTGTCACACCCTCGAATTTATAGATGAGTAAGTATAATGACTTGATTAAAACTTGTAATTTTCAAATGCTTCTAATACTATATTCACAAGCAATTTATAGTATAATTATTAGTGGCAAAAACAGCAGGGCATATGAAAAGATTGATGGATGTTAATGAAGCAAAAGAAGTGTGCAAGGATCGTAGCAGGTGGCGATCCATAGTCTCTGCCTACCCCCATGGGAAACAGGCGTGAGTATATGTATGTATGTATTAATGTTAACAGTTTTAATGCAGTTTTGTTGCATTTAAGTTTAATTTATACTACAAATTGCATGTGGATATAAAATTACTTAGAAGCATTTGAAAATTGCAAGTTTTACTCAAGTCATTACTTACTCGTTAATAATTACGAGGGTTAGACTATACTTCACATTTCTGAAATTCCGAAACAGATTCTGAATATCGATAATGTATGAAAATTTGTAACGGAAAAATACCGCATGTGTGTGGTAGGTCCATAGATTTGTATGGCATAGCTGCGTTCGGAATGATGCCCTTTCGGAATTCCGAATCAAAATTCCATCTGTATGTGGCCAGTCTAAGAGTTGTACTAAAATAGGATATAATTATCATATAACCATGGATCCTTTTTCTCAATTGACATTATGACATTAAATAGGGATTTGAGTTCACTATAAAATTTAAAACAATCAAAATGCAAGTCAGACGTAAGGAAAGTAAGGAAGACGATCATTAATGGCACAAAAGTCGCTTTCGCTTTGCGACATATTTTGTCAATAAACCGATAAGTCAATAAATCCACAGACTAAAAAACACATTTCAATTTTAACTTAATAATAATAGGTATTTTACACAATACTAAATAATATACTAGAAAAAATACGACTCGCACCAGATCAATACTCAGACGGGAATCGAACCCGCGACCTTTAGATATCCGGTCCAATGCTCTGACCGCTCAGCTACCGAGTCACTAGTGACATCGCCAAATTTCTTCTAGTACCTATATCCTACTCTTACGCTGCAAGCCAGCGTTATTTCACCAATGTGAGGAATTACCTCGACATTCAATTGAAATATCTTTCCAGATATTTGGCAATCGATTAAGATGAAATAGCTATATATATAATTTTTTAAATTTGAGATTTTTGCATTCACAATGCTATTTTTTACACAATACTAAATAAGTATTTTACTTAAATATTTATTTTATTTTAAACTCTTTATTGTACTACAATAGAATGATGTACAAGAGGCGGACTTAATGCTAAAAGCATTCTCTCCCAGTCAACCCTTAGGGAACAGATAGCCACGAATGCGGAATAGCCACAGATATGACTTATTTTCATTATAAAAAAGCTCTTAGACTATGTTTTTAAGTTTATCAATCTATAATAACTTATCCCATACTAACTAATCGGTTAGTTGTCATTATTGCATACAAACCCATCATCATCTCTACAAAACTAATATAAAAGAAGACATTTTATTAACTTAAGTACCTAAAATGAAAACATGAATAGGTAAGTTTTAGCTATAACACTCGAAAGATTCACCAAAAGTTCCTAAACAGAGTTCTATCATAATGAAGTTTACTCCGATGGATACAGTCGAGCGCGAAAAATTAACTCAAGGAAGTAGCAATTAAGGGGTTGGTAACCCAAAACTTCGCAACTTTGACGCTTGTTTGTACTTAACTGTAATTAAAACTATTTTGAACTCTATTGCATCGAAATAGAAGTCAGTCTCTTTAGGTTGGATAGTTAGTTTTAGTAGGGAAGGAATGTGAGTTGGGGAGCATGGTAATGACATTGAAACAGAGTTTAAGTAAATCTTTGGTTTGTGCATTGTTTTGGTTTAATCTTTGTTTGTGTTGTTTGGGAACTGTCCAAGTTATAAATTGTTTCTTTTGAAATATAATTTAAAATTACAGCTACTTGACAGTGATAGGAATTGATACAAGAAACTAACGTAGGTATATTATAGCACCTATTAATACTATTTCCTGGCGTTATAGTTAATTGTCGTCATTAAAAAAATTAGGGTTATGTAGTAGTAATTAGTTAGTATGCTTGAAAGTATCGTAAAATTGAAATAGAGATTGAATCTTCTTTTTATTATTGTTCTTCTGCTCTTTGACCTTTTTTGTCAATTTTCTTTTTCCTTCTTTTTTTCTTTTATTTTATGAGAAATTTTATTTTCATTTGTTTTTTTTTTCACAAATTTACAATTTACTTTCCTTAACTGCTTTCTATCTTTTAAAGTTTTCTTTCTTATCTTAGCTTTCATTTACGTAAGTATGTATAATTACTTATCTTATTTCTATTTTATTATTTCTACTGGAAGTTGCTTTAGAAAATAAAATTCGATTATATCAGTATAATAAGTAACCAAAAGGCTTTAACATCCATACTCTTAAATAGTTGTCAATCAAAATTCTACGTACTTATGTACCTATACGTCTGTTCGAGGTACCATCTGCATAATATTTTGAATCTCTATTTTGAAGCCGCTCAAACATTAACATAAAATTTAAAGTAGCCTAAAGATGTCAAAGACTGGCCAAGACAATATAGAAATGTCTTCCGTTGACCGCCCTCGAGGTAACCAAAGACTTTAAAGTTATAGAATTAAGACATCGATGAAGCCCAAGTGAATTTAAGTCAACGGAGAAGGGGTGACAAAGTAGTAGCTAGGTATATCTAATTAAGATCTTTATCAAGTAAGTAACGATTTTTACCAGAATCATGGTACAATAATAATATACCTACTGCGCCAGATATAGCATTCCGAGATCGAGGAAGTATCGTGGGTGACACTTGCTTACGTCTTCTCCGATATCGGTATTGAAAATTACGTTCATTAATCTTTAACTTGAACTGTTTCTTTTGCTAAGAGAAACAAATCACAATTAAAATGCACTATAATTTGTAACGACACAAAAAAGTGCCTCTACCGGAATGCCAGACCTTGTTTTCTTGGATCATGATTACTTAGAATCAGTGATAGCATAAAATAGCCATATTCCGGGAACGGTCTAGGCATAGGGTGATGAGAGACTTATTTGTATGATGGAAAAAGAGATAGAGGCTGAATTCAACTAATAAAGTAAAAAAACATTGACATAATGGTCACATTAGATTTTAACTAAGGATGAATGAAACTGAAAATTACCACTTTCAAAGTAATTACTATCAGTTGGACAAGAAAGGTCCAACTGAAAGTAATACCTAATAAATAAAGATAAAGATCTTTGTTTGTCACATTTATATGGCTAATGTTGCAGAAGTTTAAGATGAAAATAAAATCCACTTTTCTATACATAATGTTGGATCAAGTGCTGCAAGACCTGCAAGTATTGTACACCCAAAAGTTCATTATTTACTGTAAGTCTTAACAGACAAAAGTCACAGCCTAACAAAAACAATTCCCAAAACTTTCCCATCCACTTACAGTACACCGTCCACAATCCATAAAGTAAGGCATTTTCTGGCTCATACCTCACGCATTGGGACCCTCATATTTAATAGTCTGTGGCCACTCACACACGCGCGCGGGGGTGGGGGGTGGTGGGGGCGAGCTGACCCGTGGCGCCGCCTTCGGATTGTTACGGCCAAAGAAACACTCCTCAGAATAGAGGGAATGCAAGGAGCCCCAAGAATATTACGTTTTGGAAATATTTCGCAGACTCAACATTGATAAACAATGGCAATATCTTGGGTAATTCCCATCAAAAATACAATTCTGTTCCTATAATTAATTTGAAAATAATACTGTACAAACTTAAGTATTTCGTTTTTAAAGTGGGGATCAACTCAAAATTTCATGTGACTTTGGGAAGTTATAATTGTTTCTGATTCTGATCAGGACACTTATCAGAATCAGGGCACTTATTGTCTAATATAAAAACCTATTAATCGCTTTCATTTGACAGATGGATGTGATACACATAAACTTATTTATACTAGGTATATTAATTTTATGGTGATACGAGTGATACTTCCATCCGTGTCACATCCATCTGTCAAATTAAACGATTGTAATAGATTTTAATAAGTTAAAACTAATCGAACATAACAATTTGGCTGCTAATCTACACCTATTACACTATGAGTGGAAAAAATCTAGTCAAACTACGTATTTTATATACGAAAGGCGCCTCCAACCATTCTCTGTCCTCACACAGCACATTCAAAAGGATCGCGAGTTTCTTGCGACCCGCGCCACTTTCATTTCATATTTTATTTTATATTTTTATTTATCCAATGCCATATTTTTATAACGTCCACTAGACTGGGGCACTTTTTATTAAGGCCACAGCGGTGTCTCGGCTTGCATCAGCGTTTTATGATGATACATATAATTTTACTACGTCTCTCTTGATGGTTAAAGCGATAATATTATATCTTCGCAATACTGCGGACTAAGTATTATTGTTTGTACTTTTCTCTGGTTTTGCTTAAATGTAACTTTCTTTAGTTGAAATGTAACATTCATGAGATTTCGACGTACTGGGGAAAATTGTGGAAAATGAGATGTTATTAAGTCAATAAAAGTTAATGATCCGACAGAAACTGAATAAAATTATACTATTGTAGATATAGGGCCTAGATATAGATATACCAGGCTGTACCTGTACCTGGTTATCATAGAACACAGAGTGGTATGTAGGTACGTCTGACTTTTAATGTTAATGGTTCCTCCATTTTTATTGACCTTTCAGATTACCGCATAATAAATAACACATCAAATTACAAGTTTAAATTATATAGAGAACGGTTTTCCAAAATGTATTCGATATCGGAAAAGAACATTTAGGGCGTTTTATCGTCACACACACTGTGTTACAACGACGATTTCACACATCAAAAATTAACCCCGCAGGAGTAGATACTAACATCATAAAAAACTTTTGTTTTGAGACATTCCGAAAAAGACAAAAATAAAAATCGACCTTTCATTAAAACTCGATCAGCTGTTCGGACATTTGTATGGAAAGTCGATTTTCTTTTGTCTTTTTTCAGAAAAGTCATAGAACAAACGTTGCTGTTTATGATGTTAGTAATCTACTCCTGCGAGGTTGTTGATGTTTTACAAATAACCTATGGCCTATTACAAAAAAGCATCACGATAAGCTTACGATGTTCGTCCCGCTCCATGGCACTATTGACTTCAATATCAAGCAAATTGAACAACGAATTGCGTCCGACTATCGTGATTATTTGTTGTAATAGGCCCTCTGTATAGCGGCTGCCCGCGACTTTATGCGCGTGGCATTCCACTCCCCGTAGGAATTTTCAAAAAATCCTTTCTAAGTGCTCGCCTGAATTATAAAAGGAAATCCTTCTGCTAAATTTCAAGTTTCTAGTCCCAATATTTTAGTGGAACTTCTTGCCTGAGTCTGTATTTCCCGATGGGTACCTATGATCTAGAACAAGGGTCTTCAACCCGCGGCCCGTGGTTGCGTTCTTGGCGGCCCCTCATTGTATATAGATTGACAAAATTAAATTCACATATATTATTGTCTATTATACTATTTACCTACCAATTTGTTAGAATTTAATGTTTTTCTTGTGTTGCGGCCCACCGAACCAATATCAGAGTATAGTAGGCCCTTGACTTCAAAAAGGTTGAACACCCTTGATCTAGAAGCCTGATAGCGGGCAAGCGCTTGCCTATCTAATAAAAAAAGTTATGCAAGTCATTCTTCAGTCAATCAGTTTTCTTATAAAATATTATGTTTGAATGGCTTCTTCATTTTAACGAATGAAATATTTTTTCACTCCTCTTGCTCAAAAAGTGCGTCATTGTAACGTACAAGAGTCGAGATAAAATAGCATTATAAGCCCTAGAGGATAAAGTTTTTTCTTTTTTAATGTTTGTCTATTACCAATGAGCGTACTAAAACGAAAAAGTCTTTATTCATAATCACGAATAAAAACTCGCTTGACTTAATCGAATCTAATCGAATGGGGGTCTATTACGAAAAGTTTAATGCGATACACGCGGCTGCGTCCGTGCTTCGTTCTGATTGATTCCTATTACAATGCACTTGCGTATGCGATATTGCAAAGTGATTGCGTAAATTTGACAGTTTCTCTGTAGTGGATCCGTCATTATTCGTTCAATAGACTATGGACTACCATAGCTACATTGAAAATATTTGTAATAACTATAACCGACGAACTGCGGACGTCTATTGTGACCAAGTTTCGTAATAGGCCCCCAGTTTCTCATTCTTATTTTTGAAAATGGAACTAAAAGCATCTCTTCGGTGAAATCATAGACTTATTTATACTTTGTGTACAGAGTGAATCGTAGAATGCGTGTTTGTGTTGTTTAGCTGCTACAGCAGAAATTAAAAAAGGTACCATGGCGCGAAATCTTTAGATTTTTTTTATCCCCTCGCTAAAGCTCGGGAATAAAAATACCTCGTATGCAATGGGTCATTTTAGCGTCTTGTATAACAATCTACTATTATAGGTACCCTCAATACACCGATTCATGATCTCGTTGATCCAGTTTTTAATGACAGGAATTCATATTCATTCATATCATAACCGAGGTTTTAATATCTGACACATACTGTAGATATTTTCACAGTTTTTGTTAGTGCATACTTCACAAATGATTTTTAAGGTGCTGAGTAATTTGATTGTGTGGTAATGATTTAGGAATAATATTTACTCTTCTTGTTTTTGACATACCTAAGTGATTATTTTTGGATACAAAAAGCTTAGCGGTTATAGTTTTTTGGTTATTTGTTGTCCATCAGCCATTTTTGATGTCCCCACTGCTGGGGCACAGGCCTTCCCTGTGGGTGGTAAGGAGGATGGGCCATAACCCACCACGCGGGCCCAATGCGGATTGGTGGGTGTTAACGACTGCAAATGCAGCCGGGACCAACGGCTTAACGTGCCTTCCGAAGCACGGAGGAGCTCGAGATAATAAAATTTTGGTCACCCATCCCATGACCGACCCATGCGAACGTTGCTTAACTTCCGCAATCGCTGGGCCAAGCGCTAAACCACTGCGCCACTGAGCTCCCCGATTATTTTTTTAATAATAATTTTAAGCTTTTAAGTTAGGTTATTTGTTAATAGGAAGATTATAATATCAAGTGATATTATAATATCACTTGACGTAAAGCTAAGATAAGGCTAAAGAAAATATTTTTTTGTAATGTTATTGCATTAAGTACCTAATGTAATTTATCTGCATTGCACGCTTGTGTTAATATCGCTAGCTATAACTTATAGTGATACAGTTTGAACAAAATAAAGTAAGGTAAGTACAATATAAACCTCCAACATGGAAAAACTCTAGCAATCGAATTGACGTAGCGACGTTTCTGTACAGACGGCAACGTTTTTGTACAATATTATAGTTAACGTTACTATACAGTAGGTACAGTGGCGCACACAAGCGGAGCAGAGGCGCTGTTCCCGGCGCCTGCAACCAGCGCCCGAGATAAGCGACGCCCGACGCCCGACCGTCCTATGAAATTATAGCGCCCTCCTGAGAGGCTCGCGGTCCGGTGAGGGAGTCGCAGACGCTGAAATATCAAAGCAAGGCAAGTTAATACTTATTTAATACTTTGATGTTGTTTCTTAAACTTGTTAGTTTTCGATTGGTACATACAATATACTAAAATTCAATGAATCTCTGAACTGAATGTACTAACGATTTAAATCATTGCTAATAAAGAAGTAGTAAAATAACGCGAAATGAAAATATTTTATCAGAAAAAGAAATAATGAGAAAATTGAGTATGCATTGAAATGCCAAAGATTTACTAATTCTACATCACTTGGACAACGTGTTACAAAAATCCCCTAATGGTAGATAGTGACCATCAAACTGAACAACTTTTACTATTATTATACATTTTGATATTTTCGTTATTAATTTTGTATCACACAGCTGATTCTTTTACGAAATTTCAGAGTTGGTCCCAAATTAAAAGTGGTTCAGTTTGATGGTCCCTATCTACCATACTCGGCATTAGGAGTTTTTTTGCAAAACGTTGTACCTTAGATAAAATAATGACCCTCAATATATTATAATCATTATGTTGGAATGTAAATAGAATAAAAAATTAAGCTTATTCAACCATTTTACAGGTACCGAGGCTCTATATAGCAACATCCCAAGTGCGAGCAATGCTCCTCCACCGCATCACTCAATTATTCAAACTATCCAAGACTGCTCCTGCACCAGACCGCGCGCCGGAGGGTGAGACTCCGGCCCATTTGTCAGTGACAGGACGTCGCTCGGTCGGCCCGCCACCCGACCCCCCAAATTCCTCGCTGGGCTGTGTGACTGGGCCTTAAATTACTGGTGCATGCTGTATTATGAATGGCTTGGCGAGCCGTGTCATAAGTGAATGCTATCTCCGTATCTGAATGGTCTGTCTTAAGAAGTGTGGTATAATGATCAGCCATGGTAGCGCCAGAAAGATTGCATTGTTCTTTTTCAAGTAGACACAGTAAAATTCCTTACTGGGTAAATCTATTAAAATAGTTTTTTTTATTGCAACTGCTCCCTAGACATAGGGTCCAGACCTTTATTTTTCTGCTTCATTATTTCATTCATAACGGGTGGGATTCCCGCCTATCCTCTCTCTATTTAAATCATTAGGGCCTGAGAGAGAGGTAACTTTTACTGTACAAATCATCACCATTATTATTCAGGAGTCCAATGCTGACATACATAGGGCTCATAGCAAAATGTGTATCACTCAAATACACACGATCAGCTCGACTCTTCACTCTCTCTCTCTTCAGCAACAGTTATGGCCAACTACCACTTTGACTTGGGTAAATTTTACTACTCCTTGGTCACAGTCGTGCTTTGGTTGTATTTTTCAGAGATGTGTCATAAGTATATGGTGCCTTTACTCTTATTGCAAAAGTTTGAAAGCATATTGAGAGAGACCACATTTATACAATTTTCATAATAAAATTTAAAATTTCTCTATATCCCAAATATATGATGAAGTGTGTGTCACCTTGGTTAATCACAATCGTGTCTTGGTTGTTTGTCGGATTAATTTCGTTTCAAATCTTGCAGATAGGTGTCATAAGTATTTGGTGGCTTTATTCCAATTGCAAAAGTTTGAATGCATATCGAAAGGGACCACATTTAAACAATCAATTTCATACTTATTATAATTTAAAATTCCTCCCAAATATGTGTTAACGTTTGTGTTTAAAACTTTACAATGTAAACGTAGTATAGAAGGTGTAGTGTATCATTCAAAATTAAAACCCTCCTGACATTTTCATATCCCCGAAATTCGCCCTCAATACAAACCGAATTCCGTCACCACAAAATCTTGTCCATAAGCCTGTGTGTTCGTAACCAACTAGCCACATGCCGCTCAGGTCCAGTAAGGCGATTACTCCACGACTCCGCTGAAATTGATCCCGGGGGTGTTGGGGGGGTGTTGGAGGCGTTGGGGTGTTGGGGTTGTCGGGGTGTTTGGGGTGTTGCGGGTGATCGTTCCTTTGTGCCGCTGGCCCTTTATCCGGGGACCATCGGCGTGACTTACGGCTACGATCCACACGGTCTTACAGGAATTTTAGATACGTATTTTCTGAGTAAGGTGATTTCGCTAAATAAAATTGCGGCTTCACCTTTGTTGGGTACGAGGTTTTTGGTTATTTGTCTTTTTTGTTGGAGAAAAAGTATTAAAGATTTTTCTTTTACCTACTATTCTAGGTCAAACATTCCGTTTCTTTTTACTAGTATCTAAGGTTTGTCACTTTTGAATACCAACGTAAGAACATTTTATTTAAACACTGTACAAAAAGTTATTTTTAAACACTACTGCCTTTCAATTTATATGTTCTTTTAACTACTTTAGTATTTATAGTTTTTTTCTAATTTTAAATTTAAGTAGAGTAACATCTTATATGTATTTTCCAAAGGTAAATTTTAATTCTCATTCATCACATATTCACCGCAAAATCTTATGAATTCGTATTTTTATAGCACTTTTCCAGGCCCTTCTAAAAACTTTTTAAGATTAAATTGTTTAGATTCATACGAAGAGCTCTAGAGAAGCAACAAAGTTGTTAATTCATTTGTTTAGCATATTCAAATACTCATGTCGAATTAGGAACTAACTGAACCTTCACAGTGCTATTCAAGAAAGCACCGATTTATCTTTATCAACTGGCACACAACTGACACATCCGATATCTACAAATCTACATATACAATGAGGAACGGTTACAAATACTACACTACCTATCACAGGAAAATAGGTGGTATTTCCATGAAAAAGAGTCCAAGAAGATAGCAAATTCTATTTGCACAACTTGGAAGAGACACGCGCGAGCGTCAATATTAGCACAACAAAGAGAAGGCGAAGTAAACGACGCAATAGGAATCAACCTACGCAAATATAATACTGTTAACATGCGATACATTCGAATGTGCTCTTTATCCTTTAAGAGGGTAAGCTCATTTTCGTTTTGAAAAACAGCGACGGAAAATTGGTCTCTGTTTTAGATGTTATTAACGATTTGCTTTTGATTTTTCCTGTTGCATTTGTTTTTTTTTCTGTGAACGTTTTGCTAAAATGTTAGATTTCGAAGCGTATATGGGAATGAGGAGTATCAGTAATGAATAAAAAGCTGCAATGAAAACGGATGAAAATTTTGTGTCATTTAAAACATTACGAAAACGAAGGATATTGATTAATTTCTAAACTTTACTTGTAGGTAATAGACTTTGACTCAATATCTTCTTAGGTAAAAGCACTGTCCGCACAGAAACACAAAAGTTCTTCCTAAGTTACAATTTAGTAACTGTATGAAATTCTATATTTTTTCAGTACCTAAGTTAATTGACCGAGCGAGCGCAGCTTCTCCGTTTCAGCTTGGGCAAAAATACTTTTTGTATGTCTTTCCGTCTGTCCGTTTGTGCAGGAATCAGGATGCATTTCTCAACCGATGCTCGTGAAATTTTGTGAGCAGGAGACCTATTACAAAAATAACGTACGCAATTGCGTAACGCAGTCACTTGGCCACGATAATCGTGCGCAGTTCGTCAGTTGTAGAACAAACATTTTGAATTTGGCTATCGTTGCCCATAGACTACATGATGTCGGATACTCGAGAGAAAAACTGCCAAACTTACGCAATCACTTCGCGATATCGCAAAGGTACGCAAGTGCTTTGTAATAGGAAACAATCATAACGAAGCACGGACGCAGCTGCGTGTATCGCGTGAAACTTTTCGTAATAGACCCCCAGGTTCGATAATTATATAAGTAGTTTCTTTTTCGATTCTGTTTTAAGAAATTCCTCTATTGGTGGAGATATGTTAAAGCGATGTCTAAAGCTTTTGTGTGGAGTCAAGCTTTCAAATCTCTAACCTGACAATGAGGTACATTATCATGTTCAAATTCAAAACCTAACGTTACTATTTCAATTGCTTCGGCAACCAAAACTTCAGTAAGTACCTAGGTAAGAAAGAATGTAATGTTAGCTTGTGCCTTTGACGAAATATCACCAGCTTTTCTCTCAAAGCCCCCTAAATCAATTGTTGGTATATTTCCCGGGATCTCGACAGGGCAATTTTTAACCGTCACGCTAGATTTCCGAACGTGCCGCAAGATGGCTGCCGCGGCGCCTATTTCGAGTGTTCCGCGTAATGCTCGTGTCTCACCCATGTCTCTCGAACTAGTGATGTGGAAACACTCGATTGAATAATCGAGAACTGGATATAAGACCGTCAAAAACATTTTTTTTAACCCACCGTAAACCACGTCGTTGTACAACATGGGGTTTTTTGGATGTATGATCATGATTTTATCTTTAATATTTCAAGTAAATAAAGTATAATTATAAGTTATACTTTATTAACTTTTATATGACTTTTCAAGTCACGTTAAACCTCTCTAGGTATTTATAAGATTGATTTCATTATCATCGAGCATGTGCAAAGACATTTATTCCTTTATAAATCAGTATTGAAATTGATTCTACAATAATGTACCTTAATAATTGCACTGTCACTTTTGTGTTTACGTTACCTTTATAAGTTAGGTATTATCATAAAACACCTTAAATTGTATGAAAATAAAGTATAATAGTTTGAATAAGGCTTTGAAATGAATTTTTTTTTTAACTTTAACTTTCCATAGAAAATTTTAAGACTTTTTAAAGTTACGATATTAGGTAAGTATTTATAAGATTGATTTCATCAACATCGAGCATGTGCAAAGACATTGCATTTTTATAAATCAGGTATTCTCGTGAAGAAATTCATTAGATACTACCTCAATAATTGCGCTGTGACTTTTGAGTCTGTTAACGTTGTTAAGGTAATAGACCAATACCGCTAGAGTTTTAGGTTTCAAAAATATTAAAGTTTGTTTTTTTTTCGTATATAGTTTCTGCACCATTAACTAAGACTAATACATGAATTTGTGTCATTTTGGGTGGATGCATAAGTGACAATTTAGGTTTTTGTCTTTTTTAACACTATCAATCGAAAAGAAAATTAAAGTTGAAAATTTTACTTTCATGATGATTACGAAGTCATAACCGATGTACATGAACTTTTTGTGTCATCTTTGTCCACGGGAACACTGTTATTTAACTGACACAATTTGTGTCGTTTTTATCAATGGAATCTTATATCAGATACAGTTGAAGTTAAAGTTACCGTTACCTACTATAAGTCAGTTTGCACTGGACGAAAATGACACAAATTAGGTTTGTACACTACTCAGGCTATCTTAAATACAATACCATTGAGTTTTTTTTAACTTTAAATCAATTTTGTCAGTTTTGTGTTCAATTATTTATATCGACGACAAATAATCGAATTTCTAAAGATGCATCAGCTAGATGTGACACAAAACGCAAAAATAAACGTTTTATATGCAAGTCTATCGACAGACAAGATTTCATAAACTTTAGAATTTTTGAAGGGTATACCCTCAAAATAGCGTATTGGTATCGGTCTATAACGTTAACTCAATATTAAGATTTTATCCCTACCGTAACTTTGTCGACTCGTGTCCATTTCCCCACACTATCGTTGTCGTGATGCGGGCAAACCGTGATAGACACCAAGATGTAGATAGGTGTGGAGATTTATCGCGGGAATGCTTCTCGGAACCTCTACTATTTTAAATGCAATACTTGTGTACACGACTTTACTCTACAGTCTACGTGGTCGACTTTTTGGTGTCTATAAATGAGGTAAACGTGACGGGTGAAGTGTACCTAGACCATTGACCTCTATACAAGGTGTTTGGTAAAAGCCTTATAAAGCCGAATATGGTAGATAGGGACCATCAAACTGAACGACTTTTACTATGGGACCAACTCTGAAATCGCGAATCTGAAAAAATCAGCTGTTTGATACAAAAATTAATAACGAAAATATCAAAATGTAATGAAACAGCTGATTTTTTGTCGCGATTTCAGAGTTGGTCCCATAGTAAAACACTATGGGACTAATGGTCCCTATCTACCATATTCGGCTTTATAAAACTTTTACCAAACACCTTGTATATTACACGAAAAAAATTTTTTTCAGGTCAATGACCTAGACTAGTTTTGTGAGATAAGTAGGTCTTACCTACTACGGCCGTAACTACCCTTATGAATTTTGAAGAGAGGCAGATTTTAACGAAAAGTAAAAAAGGAGTACCTAAGTAATACACCAATTTTAGTTTTTCCTCGTCTGTCCAAAATCCAGTTGAAATGGAACAATTTTTTTTTAAATCACTTGTCAGGTAAGTAAGTTAAAACTTATTCGGAATCTGTGAAACTGGAACTTAATCTAGTTAGTACCTAGTAACATTTATTCGAAACAGTACCTAATACAATATTTAAATACATAGAAATATACATAGAAATATTTAGTGGGTAAATAAAGTAAAGACAACAACAGTGAACAGGTGTATCATGGTATCATAAATAGGACGTCGTCAAAAAAAATCTTTGACGACGTCCTATTTATAAAAAGATAGAGTTTTCTTTTTATTGCTTTCATTTTACTTGTAGGCTGCACAAACCAGTAATCAGCACCTGAATGCAAGTTGGGGATATCCACCAATCAGGGTCCAGGACTGGACCCTTTACACCCAAGGCGTGAAACCCGACACCTTCGACTGCAGTACTTCTGAACTGACACAACTCCTGAAAAAAATACAAACTGAAATGTGTCTTGGTACAGAATTTTACGGTCGAAAATCCAGTGACGGGCGAGGTGTGAAAATTGACGCCTCTACCGAAACACAAGGCAGTCAACGCACAAACGATAACAAATTGTATGCTTTGCGGTTAAGGTTGGTAATTGCGTGACATACTTGCTCTTATTATAAAACGAAAGCTTTGTTTGTGTACAATATGATATTGAGTCGTATTGCGGGGGCTTTAGGTAGAGTTTCCAATAAATGTTGGAGGTGTTAAATTTAACACCTAGATAGTATTATTTGTGTGACGATGTCACTTCGCTATTGGTTGGTTGGGTACACAGATATGGACATAACATCTCAATGTGTACAGTTAAAAGATAAAATGCTTGTTCATATTCTGAACAAGATTAAAACTTTTATAAATAAGTAACCAAAAACATAGTAAAAAAAGAATAATAAGCCTAAAAAACAAGTTTTAAGTTTTGAAAGAAAAATATGAAACTTGGATTAGTTTTATGCTTTATCTTTAACATATAAATTAAGAGTCACAGTTTCTATTAGTAACTAGCTTCCGCATGCGACTTCGTCCGCGTGGAAATTCGGAAAATCCCTAGAAAACTTTTGACCGGGATAAAAAGTATCCTATGTTTAAATCCAAGCTATAAACTATCTTTGTGCCAAATTTCATTCAAATCCGTTCAGCGTTTTTTGTGTGATTGAGTAACAAACATCCAAACTTTCATGTTTATATATTGTTAGTAGGAAGAAGAAGTACGAATAACTAACTTCAATAATATGGGTATGTTTAACAAATAATAAAATAGATAATATCGAATTTAATACAAAAATATAGGTTCCTACACGAATAACAAAGCTACGAAAGGATTAAATTAAAAAATTAAGATTTATTCATTCACATAAAATTAAAACACGTTGTAATTTTATCTGATAGAAAGGCAACCGACAACCGACACTACCTATCTCCCACATAACTACTTAATCGAACATGATAGTTACAACGTTATACCTAATAAAGATACAAAACGAAAAAAAAAAAAACAAGAAGAAAAAACAACTTCTCAATAACACTTTTTCGTTTTGCCGCGCGCCGCAGAACTGTCAAATTCACGCGCCAATGGATAATTTTGTTTTTTAATTTCACGTGAGTCCGAGGTCGATTCTAATGTTACCAGCCTTATCGTGTTACAGTTATCGGCCTTGTAAGTGGTTAGAAACACGTTGTCACGTACTATCACTATCACCCGATATGTGTTTTTTTTTTACTTTTTTATAGGCAGCTTATGTATACGGCCTTTTTTGTCACGATTGACTATCGCTTACCTACTTGTGTTTCTTAGTTTTTTTTATTGTTGCAATACTCATTACATGCTGGTACTCGTCAACTCAACAGTTGTGAGAGAATATTTCCATTGAATTATAAACATCCAATTTTTGTTTTTTTGATATAAATAAAGTTAAGTAATTGTTCTCATCAGTGTCAAAGGAGATGTTCCATTTTTGTATGGAGGCTGGGCCCATTTGGGTAACCCGTGGCCTACGGTCATAAAATTACATTTTATATAAACAGAACAAAATAAGGAACCTGACCATGTATCAATTTTTTTTTAACCTGCAAACAATTTTTTTAAAGTTGGATAGTTAAAATTAATAAAACAGCAACCCAAAACGTTTTTTTACCTTGGCAACATCGATTTTTTACTGTCATTTGTCACATTGATGCTGTCAGATGTCAAATAAAATGACAAATGACATAATTATCAACAGCCAATGTAGTCATTTTAATAGAAATAAAAATGCAAAGGACATAGCACAAAATGGATTTTCAGGATTAAATCAACAGTAAAAACTTGTAACAAGAATTAGAATTTATTAATATACTCGAGAGAGTAAAATAAATGGTAAGACACTTTCATTTTAAAGCGAAAACATTAAGAATTACACGATAAGAGCACCATTATTCGAGTTTTTAATTTTTTTTTTATTTGTGTTTGCAGGGATTAATATTTTTTTCTTTTTGGAAACCTTGTCCCACGAGAGAAATCTACGAGAAAAAAAAAATATTATGGGTGTAGGAAAATTTTAAAAAAGTGAACCCCGGAAAGAACGACTCCTTTTAGTCAATTAACACCATTAACCAATGTCATATAAGCACTTTTTAAGTTTTAGTTTTGTCTGAGCAATCAAAACGCGATATTTCTCCTTCTATATTTAGTATGAAAGTAGCTAACTGCCAATTTCAATTGGTTACATACGAATATCTTAACGAAAAGTTCAAAATCAGGTACTAGGTACTTAAGTATACAGAAAATTCAAAAGTACCTAATCTTAAAAAGAAAAAGAAAAATTCCTGCAAATGCTTTTCGTGCAGTGTTTATTGCACTTAATATTTTGAATTACGAGTATTACTAAATTTTTAGGAATTTAGTAAGTACTTAAGTATTTTTAATCCACTGGGTTTTCCAGGACTAAAATAAAATATTTTTTTTACCTTTAAATTAAGTGTCTACTAGTGTACATGTCCCTTGTTTTGCTTCGACATTCCAAGTGCAATATAAGGGGCTGTCTCCACGAGCGAGTGAATCGCGACGAGATGTTACGTATTTCCATACAACTATCGATCGCCGCGATAATATCGCCGTGTGTAGACAGACACGCAGAGAGTGTATAGAAATACGTGGCACGACGATAACATCGTCGGCGATTCTCTACTGATACGACGAAGATAATTATCTGCGATTCTCGCGCTCGTGGAGACAGCCCCTAGGCTCGTATATTTTTTTTATTCATAACCATGAATCTCATAATAACCACAATCCCTTTATTAACAAACTAATGATGGCGACGCTACCGGCACTTCAAAAGTGATATGACAATAGCCGTACAGCAATTAGCTGGTTCACGCTTGCCCGATTTTGGTGTAGGACTAGAGGTAATTGGCAGGTATGGTGTGTCCGTGTACACACGACAGCATCTCAAATTAAACAGTTGAACCACGTTGAACTGCGAAAACAGATCTACTACGGACGGCATAAAGACGGTCTCAAGGTAAACATGTATAGTCTGATGTGCCGTCGATTGTACAATACACGTGGAATAACGGAACTTGTAGCCTGTAGGTTGAGACAGACAAATATAGGTAAAACGGACTTATTTAACAATTTTTTTTTGAAGAAAATAGCACTTGGATTCTATACCTAGCAGGACCACCGAAAAAACGCGATATAAGTAATAAAGAGATTTTACCACTTTAACTGTCAAAAACACTGGATTTTGACAGTTGAGTGTCGTGGTGGCCAGATAATTAAGGACACCAGTAGGTCAACATGACAACGGTATTATTTTAAATTTTTCAAAAACAAAATACATCCACATACATTCGCCTTATAATCGGCAAGCTAAAGCTGTCAACAGTGAAGATATTGCTATAATAGGACACACATACGAATGTTTGCACAGGAACAAACTTAACTGTACCTGTGACAAACTAGAATATGTTGATACTTTTAAATACCTAGGTCTAGTTGTAGACACACATTTTAATTGGAAAACTCACGTAAATGTTATCTGTAATAGGTTAAGATCCGTACTAGGGAGTTCTTTCAATTGAAGTGTGTGTTGCATAAAGATACACTACTGATGGTTTACTATGCACTGGCGGACTCGCTTATCAGTTACGGACTTGTTGTGTACGGGCGAACGTTTATGACTTACCTACAAAATATTAAGAATTTACAAATAAGACTACTTAAATTCTTAGTAAGTAAAAACGTAAAAAAAATGTGTAACAAAGAATATCACAAATTATTTAAATTGTGTAAAATATTACCTATAGATAAAAAGGTTGAATTTTTGAGAGGATTAGAACACTACTACTGTGACCAGTATAAAGTTAATGTTGAAAATAGATAAAATACAAGAAGTGTACGACAGAAGAAATTCGTTATTCCCAGGGTTAATAACTATTATGGAAAAAGATTGTCAAAATTTGTAATACCAAAATTATTTAATAAGATAGACTGAGACAGGACCATAAATTAAGTATTAAGTTTAAAAAATTTGTTAAAGACAAGATTGAAGGGTGTGTTTCTCGATAGATTAGAGTAGCTATTACATACATTATTATTTATTGTTACAAATTCCTTGTAAAAGAACTGTGGAGAAGGGTAGGTTAAGATAGTTAAAAAAGAGCGCATCTCGCCATCAAACTTTAAAAATTAGCGACTGATTTTTGAATTGTATTTTTTTTGTATTTCTTTTGGTAAAAAAAAAATACAAAGAGGTAACTTTGAAGCGTATGGTTTTGCGCCAAAGATTGACTTAGCTGTGATCAGATGATGGCCATCCAGGAAGTGAATAGAGGAGATTTAGAGATATCTACCTATAGATCATTTTGGGTCATTTTGTACGTACCATCCAAATTTCAAGGATGTGTCCAGTCCATCAAATTAAACGACTTTCTCTAAGAAACATGTGTCGAATTTCGTTACAAAATGTTGGTCATCCCATACTAAATTGATCACGTAATCTCTTTGATTTGTATGGATAGTCCTTTTTTTACATATTTGGCTATGTTCCTTAGAGAAAGTTGTTCAGTTTCATGGACTGAACACATCCTCAAAATTTGGATGGTGAATACAAAATGACCCGGTATACGCTGTACACACCCCAACTCATTTCATTAGAATTATTGTAATAAACTAGCTTCCATCTGCGACTTCGTCCGCGTGGATATTAGAGAAAATCCTTAGGGAACCTTCACCAAGCGAGCCGCGAGGCAGCGCGCTTAGTGGGGACCCGTCTTATCGCGTAACACGGATGGGCGGTTCCTGGTCGAAGGTTTTAGGTTCCATAAGGTTCCAGAAGGAAGTCGCGGGCAGAAGGTAGTCTAAGAAAAAGATATATTTTTTCTTAAACTATTTTCTTGCAGATTTTTTTTACAAAATCAAAGAGAACTTATGTATGATTCAATACAATTTTCAACAATAAGTACATACATCGAACGATACCACATTCTGTAATTCATTTGTTTCTTAACAACCACTGAATCTTAAACCTAAAGGCTTGAATACTTTCCATGCTAGTCACGGCTCACGGGCAAGCTAGAACAAATGAGTGAGTGTATGAGAATGTATGAGAATGCGTGGTCAGACAAAAAAGGCCGTGTTAATATGATGTTGTGGAGGATCGCGTATAAATAATGGAGTATGGTCGGCAGAACGCGCCGCTCGCTGTGGCCTAGGCGCCGCGGGTCGGACAGCGCAGCTGTGGAGTCGAGTAGACACCAAATATTTGACGAATACAAAATGGCTTATGTTTATGTTCACCATACCAACCTAACCTAACCCAGAATAAGTAAACGTTAATCAAGTCTTCTTGGGCGGCTTAGGATTTGGTGAGCATTTACTAATTTGGAGAACAAAATGTGTTTTTTTGGTATGCTAATGTATTAATTCCCATAAAAAAATACTAACGTTACAAGAATATCACATCGATAAAATGCTAAACAAAGCCTTCAAACAACTTGGATTCATACTCCGTGTTAGCAAACCATTTAAAAACTCACTTTCTTACAAATTATTGTACAACTCATATGTCCGAAGTCACTTAGAGTTTGCTTCAGTTGTCTGGCAACCCACCTTTAATACTCATGCTGATAGAATCGAAAGAGTCCAGCATAAATTTGTCAAGGCTTTAGACTTTCGCACAGGTCGAACGTACGTTGATTATGACACATCTGTAAAGCATCACAACATACCCCTGCTCAGTCATCACCGTGATCTCTTTGACGTTACATTTTTATACAAATTAATTAATAACTTAATCGATGCACCTAAGCTCTTACAAAATATCACATTTCGTGTCCCCCGTTTGCGTGAAAGATCGTGCAGAAAGAAATATCTTTTTTCGTATCCGCCTGCAAAAACTTGTTACGGAAGCAACACTTTCACTAGACGTTCCTGTAGAATCTATGATGATAAGCTGCATGAAGTCGACATCTTTAGCTTGAATTTAAGAACATTTAAAAAAGATACTCTTAATATTCTATCAATTGATTCATAAAATGTGCCTTTCTCATCCTACTTTATTAATTAAGTACTTACTTTAGTAAATTGAAAAATTATTTAAGCTTATACACTTAACTAAATCTTTTGGCATATATAAATCTACTGTTAAATTTCACGATAACTTTATATCTTTACATGTATAATAATTCTAGGGAACTATAGGTCTTTAAGTACATCATGTTTTTTTTTTGCAATATGTATAAATGTGTGACTGTTTGTTCCTCAATAAAGAGAAAAAAAAAAAAAAAAAGAATATAAACGACCCGATATAAACGTAATGAAAACCGTAAGCTAAAGGGTCACAGTTTCAAGCTAAGTACTGCCATCGCACATAACATTCCATGTAAGAACTTTATCAGCAACAGAGTGGAATAAGCTTCCGGATGATGCAGTACTTGCCTCAAACGTTAATCAATAAAAAAATCGACTGAACAGATATCTTAATAATAAACAGTGAACATAACGCATAAATAGCAGGATACAGGCGTTATCAGTTGTAACAACTGCTTGCCTGTTAATAATAATATAACTCTTGCCTTAGTTAGCTTTCAAAATTAAAAGATAATGACATCAATGAGGGGTATGTTTTTTTTTATCCAATTTTTGACAAATAACTTTTTTTGCAAATAACTAACTTTCTCCACGGTTTTCCTTGTGCCTCAGCTTGGGTGGCGCCCGCCGCTATAAAATTCGGCCACTGGCGCGGAATCCACAGATTCCAACTTAATATTAATTGACGATCGACTAACCTCCCCACTTCCCCCACCCAACAGATTTTTTTAGGATATTAATTTAAAATTCCTCGCATCATAAGGCTACAGATCGTGGTAGGTTTCTGATATTGATGACAAACGAAGTATTATTATGTGAAGCCAGTGGAGTCAAAATATATATTTGGGAGCTAATTCGATTGTTTAGATTTTATTGGAAAATCTGATGAAATATTTTTTTCTTCCTTTCATTACTTTTAAATGAATAAAAAGAAAAAAAGAATAAAAAGCTAGATTTCATGTATGTTTTTCTTTATTTAAAATGATCCTATAAATCGCTATTTTCTATGTTGTTCAACTAATATAATCCTAATAAAAGTTTGCATGTTGGATGTTTAAAATTAAATGTTTGGATGTTTGTTATTCAATCATGCAAAAACGACTGAACAGATTTAGATGAAATTTAGCACTATATACTTTATGGCCTGGATTAAAATATAGGATAAGTAGGTACTTTTTATCTCAGTCAAAGGTTCCCTAGGGATTTTCCGAAAATGTCCACGCGGACGAAGTCGCGGGCGGAAGCTATATTAGTATCTTCATTATTTTATACACGTCGACATTTGAAACTAAGTAGGTACTTAATTGAAAATAAACTATGTGATGCTATGTGATGATCTTTTGTATTCAAGATCAAAATAGTTCATACGTTAGGTAATTAAAACACGATTCTGACCAAACCCGAAATAAATCTACACTTCTCTTCATTTATTAATTTCTTCAATGGTTCCCACATCAATAGCCCAATTTTTTGCTTACTAATCGTATCACGTCCATCATTTGTCCTCATATCCAGTTTGTGAAACGAGATCGATGTTATCACTACACTCATTTTTAAAGTTCATAACCGCATTACGGCTATCAAAGGCATATTATTAGCTGCCATTACCATTAAGAGACTCATTCAAACCACACAAGGAGCCAGCCAGCTTTCACGATAATTTATGAGGTTTTAATTCGATTCCAATTTCGAAAAAGCCGTTTTTTAACAAGCCCGCGCACAAAAGGACGGCCCGTTAATATTGTTTGATTTGTAATTTTCCTACCGTTACGAATAAGGTGGTGATTCTAAAGTACCCTACAGGAGCAAAGTCCACCACAAAATTACAGTAAAATCGTATAATTAGGGATGTGCCCGGCCAATTTCGACGTCTTGCGGTCTCTACTTCCTTCCCTATTGTTCGGATGTTTTAAAAAGTTTAGTTCTACTCTTTTTTAGTGTTGCCAGTTTCTAAAGGCCGGAAAGCGCACCGTGTTTTAATCGATTTTGAAGTTTTGACAGTTGTGGTTTTCGGACGCGATTTTTTGACGTGTTTGAGAAATGCGTTTTGGGTGAACAGCAGAATTTGGTGTGATAAATTTTTTAGCCCTCTGCCTGCAAAGTTAAATAAAATAGTTTTTATTGCATATTTTATTTGTAGCTCAGTCAAATATTATTGGAAGTTACTTATCGATAAGTAAATATAAAGTTACATTTAATTTAGTAATTGTAGATAAAATAAAAGTGTCTTTACCTGCCTTCTGAACATTTAATTGAAAGTTATTATTATCGTTAACTCTTATTTTGAAACATTTTTAAAGGTTAATATAACTTTAATTGAATACGGGATCATGTTCCTATAAGTATTTAGCAGGTTGTTCAGTAATTAGGTAATTAGATTGCCATTACATCGACTAATTAATTCGGTTTAAAAGTGGTTTTGAACCAATAAAAATTACCTGCTGGTAACGATATAGTTAGCTATAAATGGAAGTTATTGGAAGCTTTTATTCGGTTGTAAGAACTAGTCTACGCGTTAATGTAAGGTAAAGAAATACAAGTTTAATATATGTATAGTAATTAAATTAATTTACACTACAGAATTATCTTTAATGGAACCATTGAAAGTTTTTTAAGACCTTCGATCCACAAGAATCGAAGGTCTTAAAACGACCCACAAGAAAATGAGATAGTAAGTAAAATGGAATGAAAATTTAGAAAAACTGTACTGTTTTGAATCTGGGGGGCTATTTTCACACTCAACATTATCAGGTATAAATAATATAGTTTTTTTAACATTCACCTCAAAGGTATTTGATCATGTATTAAAACACAATGTTCAACTCGGAAGCTTCTCGATAATCCAGCTGTCACACAGGAAACCATAAAAAGCCAAACAAAAAGATTTATGTAAAACATTTACTTGCGGTTTGTCAAACCGACCAGTTACCGACAGCTAAATCACTTTTTATGTAACAGAAATACGAACGCACAACACTAATAATACTTTTTATCGACACAGAGCACAGATTTCGTGAAACATCTGTCGTCACTCAATAGTTGGTATTGTCGATGACAATGGCATTCGAAAATCGAACCTTTTTTCACCTTTTCCTTGTTAAAAAAGATTTGATTCGAATTTCGACTTTGTTGCTGCTGTCATAGACTAGGATTTATTTTTTAAAAGTAGAAATCGGTCATGGCATGGATTATTCATAATTTAGGGCTTCTTTGGTGTGGGGCGGTTTTGTGTAATCCCAGGGTTGTGTTTCGGGTGAAGGCGGGTGACTGGGGTATCATGTGTCGTCGACTTAGTTCGTAGGTCTTTTGTCATGTAAATTAACGTTATGGCGGCATTGATATATCAAAACAAAGTTTAGATGCGTTATGCGCCAACATCATGCAATTTAAAACAGCGACAGGTACTGCAGATACACACATTGACATATTACATCAATAGTGGGACAAAAATGAACGCCACCATACGGAATCCCTGTCGTTAGAAAGAGATAAACAGACATCATAAGTTTCGTCTGATACGCTGCATGCTCATTGGCGCGTCTCGCTCTTTGTAAAAAAATGGCCGATTAGAGTAATACAAAATACGAAAATACATTTTACGATTAAATACAGTACTTACGTGTGAAATAAAACATTTTTCCGATCTCTGACTGTTGCTGTATAATTTTGCACATCGTTTATAGACGCAGGAAGGCATTTTTGATCAGAATGTCACGGTTTTTTAGTGTCTGACTGACGAGAGTGATGTGTGTTTACGTGTCACGAGCCTGTGCCTGACTAATTGAAAGTCGGGCAATTACCTTACTTTCGTCTTGCCATTGTGGAGTGCGGGTAACGCATCTAAACTTTGTTTTGATATATCAATGTATGGCGGCAAAAAGTGCACGGAATTTTCAACTTATTGATGATAAGAGGAAATAAATTGTATGGTACAAGTTACTTGCAATGGTATAGTGGTATGGTCCCAAAGACGTTTTGGTATAATGTACTTATATTTGTTGTGATGATAGAGCTGTGTGAGTGAATCAATAATTTTGTTGGGTATTTTTTTTTAAATATATTTGAGTCACAATGATAGTATATATACAAAGCCTTGGGTAGAGCTTTTGCCTGTTTTTGCATTGGGTTTCACTAGAGTTAGCTCTACTTGGTGACCTTTTTCTCAAAAAAAAACTGATTTAATGTAGAAGATGATTAAAATAAGCTTATGCCATATTTAATTTTAAGCGATTTGCAAACAGGTTCTTTATATTAAATAATTAAAAACCTATTATAAAACACACGGTTTGATCTAATGAATTAAATATTGTTCGTTCCTAGACGGGACGTGGAGGCAAGTTTAGTTAAACTCACTTCATAAATTATGTTTATTAAATAAGAATCGAATTACTATTCTGTAGGTAATAATGCAGATGCAAATTCTATGCACTTTTATCGTCGTCTCCTTACGCTTTTAAAACCACACAAAGGTTCTAAAAGCAGAAACAGAACTCAACAGATTAAATTTCATCTATTTTTTTTTTAAATTGGACTCTATGCTCGTTTCGATAAGGATTCGTAAATTACAGTGTGTCATTATAATTGCTTGGAACAACTGTCGTTCTGGTGCCGAGCATGTTACATAATTAGGGTAATTTGACACTTTTGAGGTACTTACAGATAATTAATTATTACAAGCAGGGTGTTTTAGGGTTGGTCATGGGATGGGTGACCAAAATTTAGGATTTTGAGGTCCTCTGTGCATCAGAAGCCACGTTAACGCGTTGGTCCCGGCTGCATTTGCAGTCGTTAACACCCACCAATCCGCATTGGGCCTGCGTAAATGGTTATGGCCCATCCTCCTTATCCACCCATTAAGGAAAGCCTGTGCCCCAGCAGAGGGGACATTAAAAATGACTGATGTCGAGGTTCAAATAATATTTGTGGCTTTATCGCTGCTTACATTTTTATTAGAGCTTTAAAAAAAGTTTTCTGTAATTTTTTAATTTACGTAAAAATTACTGATCTAAAAGTTCTGAAGAAAAATATATGAACTCAAAACACTAAAATCTCGAAATGGTTTTCTAATTTTAGTACTTTCTTAAAATGAAATGTGAGTGGGAAAATTTCTGCTAGTGTCAAGTTTTGATAGATTTTCATGTGATTTACCTCAGTCAGTAACCCTAGCACGAACGCAAATAAAGCAAATAAAAACGCGCATAATAGACACGATAGTGTAATTGTGAATGGGAAACTTTATTTCGCTTTTGGGCGATAGATGGTGCGGCACAAATTTCCCATACAAAATTACTCAATTGAATGTTTTTTACGTAATACGTTATTTTTTTCGATAGCTGTTCGTGTAGATAACATGATACTGTACTCGTAGCACGATTAGGTAGGATATCAATCGAGAAAAAACGCGAGCAAAAATTCGATTGGAGTAATTTTGTATGAAAAATTTGTACAGCGCCATCTTCCTGTATTAGTAATGATAAGATAAGATATAAAAAATAGAAAATTGATATAAGTTGGTAGACTTATTATGCATATATTGCATATTGATGCAATGTAGTTTTTTTATATCTTTTGGATTAAGTTTTTTACTCTCACTGAGACAAAATAGAAAATTGATTTATGTTGGTGCTTAGGTACCTATACTTGTATTCTTAGCATATTTAGGAGGTGAACTATTAAGCCGCATATGTGATCTAATAGTAGTTCGCTCACCCGTGTAAGACGCAGGAGTCCCGGGTTCGATTCCCTGGGGGGTAAAACCTTCTAAAAATACTAGACCATGGGCCCTAAAAACTCCACGTAAAACATTGTTAAAATCTTTTTCTATTAATATCTTATTAAATTAAAACCTCTGAGGGCACCACTTTCGGTCATAATCCAAATATTTCAGTTAATTGTTAAAGAATATTAAGTATACCCATTTTCCGAACAATAAAACTTAATTTTAAGTTAATAGTTTTAATATAAAAATATATTTTTATACTTTTACCTGTATGTTACTTATATCGAAGCTTAAGTACCTATATCTTCATAATTAAGGCGTCATAATAACCTTTAATTCGCAAAAAAAAAAGCAAAAATATTATTATTTCGTGGAGCTTATAACATACGCATCTTGTGTATAATTTATACGTCCTGTACGGTGCCGAACTAAAAGATTTATCATTGTATGCGATTAGCTTCATATCGATTTCCAGGAACAAAAAGACCAGTATACCTGACCACATCAGGAGGACGACCCCCCTACACCAAAAATCGATTTATAAATTTATGAAATCCGCACATGTAAATTTATTCAGCCATCAAACGTAGATATAAAATAAATAATCCACGATATTAACGATAACAATACGGCATGTGCAGCGCCGCCGCGCCGTGCCGCTGCGCAGATCTATAGATCATTTTAGCTCGATCCCTATTAGAGTAGATCCGCAGCGCTCCGCCTACTTCGAAGCCCACTGAGCATTAATTGGACGCCAAATTCGACGACAGAACGCCCATAATAGAGCTGTCTCTTTCGCGCGGTACGTTTTTGAAGATCGCGTCCTTGTCTAGCAGACGCTGTTGTGGTGTTCGTATTGCGCGCACGCAGTCGAGTCGCCGCACAAAGCGCGCGCAGGGCTCCTTCCAGAGAAAAATGGAATGCGTTTTATTTTTGCTTGTTTCTTTCCCGTCGTCGTGTGCAATATTTGTATCGAATAGATCGTTTTTTATCCGCGTTTTAGAAGTCTAATTTGAAAGTAAGGCATCGGCGGGCTTGGACCACGCCGCTGTTCTTTTTGGGGTGGGACTTCTTTTTTTTAATTGTCCTGATGAAGTTGACAGTGTAGTGGAATTTTAAATCGGCACGGAAAAATCTGAGGTTTTTTGGTGTGTTTCTGGTGGCGCCAGTTTATTTTGTTAGCGTTGGAACTGTTACCTGTAACAAGTTGTATTTTAGAGATTCGTCTTTTTATAATGTTACGTAGGTAATTCAGTAGGTAGGTACTCTATATTATGTACAGAATAACACTACGAAAATACAAAAAAAAATATTTCTTAATCCAATTAGGTACGTGACTTTATTTTTCCCTAAAATTGTCGTAACTCAAACATTGCAATGATACATTTTTTCCTTATAATGATTCAAAGTTTATGCCACTCGTCAATAGATGACTCTGGCTTCAACATTTTAATTTTATAGTTTAAGGCGCGGTGGCAGTGAAACTAGCGCCGCCACGTTACATTTATTTTAATTACTCGTAAACCAAATCAATATTTTTAAAAAGCTTATGTAATAATCTCTTAAATTGTCTCTAATATTTTTTGAATAACTCTTCAACAGTTATCATTCATTCTGTATGTTTTAAAATCCATTATTGCCAAAAGTGACCACTTTGAGCTAAAATGGATTTCAAAACTTACCTTCAGAAATAATGAAAACCGTTTAAGAGTTATTCAAAAACTATTATAAACCATTAGGAGGGCATGATCTTAGCTTTTTTTAAATATTTAAGTACCTGGTTTACGAGTAATAAAAATAAATGTATTGGCGGCGCCAGTAGTAGGTACTACGGCGCCTTAACAGCTATCGAGAAAAAAATTCACGTAAAAGTTTTGATAGAGTAACCTGTCAATGAGAAAAATCATTTCGCTTTTCGGCAATAGATGGCGCTGTATAAAAATCCCACACAAAATTACTCTATCGAGTATTTTTACGCGCGTTTTATTTTCTTCGGTAGAAGTTCGTGCTACGGGCACTGAACTCCACCCAACATCTATAAACCTAACCTCTCGTACTACCTACTCAGAATCTGCTCTTGAGCAATTCTTAGCCCTCGTCGAGAGTTCCCCTATGTTCTTGACGATTTAGACGAGACCAACGATGCATAAAGGTAGGGACTAAGTACACATTCGTGGCTATCCTAGGCTACGTATAGGTATTTCTACAGACTTCGGTCAACGATACTGGAAGTTAAGCAACCTTCTTAATGGCCAGGTATGGGATGGGTGACCGAATGGAATGGAAATGGGAAAAAATCTGATTATGCTGAAGACTCTTTTCAAGAATAACAATTCTTCAGAGCTAGCTACACCAAAGCACATAATAATATAATAGTACTAACACCAAAGAAACAAAAAGGGTTATATACTCACATGAAAAAAAATTGTATCCAGGTATTTTGTACGGAACATTGATGGAGAAAATTCCCTCCCTCTCTTGGCCACTTTTAATTAATACTTGTCTTCGTTATATTTTTTCTTGAAGATCGATGTAATGATTAATACCTATTGTAGTTTTTTGAAAATTAATGGTTTCGCATTATTTATGATACCTACACAAACTTCATTTTGTTGAAAAGTATACTTTATAGTTTTCATAAAACACGTTAAATTTGTTTGACAAATTTCTTTGTGTTTCTGTAAATAGTATTTAGACAGCATAACTCACATTGTCTGTGATCCAGAGCTAAAAATACTATAGCACTAAGTAATTGTTTTATTGAATTAAGAAAATAACATTTTTGTAAATTCCAATAATACTTTGCCTCGAAGGCAAGAGGACGAAAGAAGAAACGATACCGAAAATCAAACTAGTGAATTTGTGATCACAGAGATATGCCGATCATGTCTACCTTGTAAAAACTTTTCGATCACAGAGATCGTCGAATCTGAAACTAAAATTTTAAGTAATTGGTTGGGGTAGAGCTTATTTCAAGTCCGCCTGGAACTACCATTGTTGTGTTCCGGCAGTTAGAGGTAAGATAGCCAGTTCCTCGGTGATGAGGATTCCGGATTTACTGCACTTCCACCTTTGCCCTTATCGTCACATCAGGCCTTGGCTTTCAGGCCAAGCACTAACCCGTTGTGCATAAAAAAAATATTTTCATAAATTATATTATTCATCTTAAAGTTAAAAAAAATTAAAACACATTTGCTGGCAACTTATATTATAAAACCATTGCAGATTAGTTTGTCTAAGGAATTTAACAAATCACAAGGCACAGAAACAGAAATGAGCACAGAATAAACAAACAATACTTATACAATAACTGTGGAAGTAATTATTATTGTGTAAAATCCAATTGGTAACAGATTAAGTACTTTCCTCGACATGTCTCTAGCACATGCCAAGGAAAGTTATTAATTAGGTAATGCAATAGTAGAACTAGGTAATGCAATAAGTATTAAGAAATTTTTAAATTTGAGATTTTTGCATTCACAATGCTATTTTTACACAATACTAAATATTTCCGATTCCCGTCTGAGTATTGATCTGGTGCGAGTCGTATTTTTTCTAGTATATTATTTAGTATTGTGTAAAAATAGCATTGTGAATGCAAAAATCTCAAATTTAAAATTATATAGCTATTTCAAATCCATTGCCAAATATCTGGAAAGATATTTCAATTGAATGTCGAGGTAATTCCTCACATTGGTGAAATAACGCTGGCTTGCAGCGTAAGAGTAGGATATACTAGAAGAAATTCGGCGATGTCACTAGTGACTCGGTAGCTCAGCGGTCAGAGCATTGGACCGGATATCCAAAGGTCGCGGGTTCGATTCCCGTCTGAGTATTGATCTGGTGCGAGTCGTATTTTTTCTAGTATATTATTTAGTAAAGTATTAAGAAAAATAAGAAAACTGCCTTTAGTCACAATATGTCAGACAGTTGAATGTTTTATCCGTACAGCAAACGTTGAGCAAAATGTATCTGTTCTAAATCGACATATCATTATGTTCGCCGAATTTAAACAAAGATTTTTGTCCAAAAGAAATTTTCTTTGACATGAAATAGACAAATATTTAAAATATAAGTGTAGCAGCTTCCTGCCTACCACTTCCTTATGGAATCCCAAATCCTTCTTTAAACTACAAAAAACCTTTTATCCTACCAATAAAACGCTAAGAATCTCCAACGAGCTCTTACTCAAATTTGATTGTTAACAAACTTGAGCCTCCTAATGAACAGCAGTAAAATAAACTTAATTTCCTTTAAATAAGATTTATATTGACTTCACTTCTTAAAATTGTCTGTTGAATGACCACCCGTGAGGTTTCGTCGAAGAGAAACATTAAAAAGTTTGTTAGTTTAATGTACTTATTAAAAGTAATTATAAAATGTTTCACTTCGACGTGTCGTTTGAACTCGATGTTTTTCACGCTAAGTAGGTATCCTTTTTTTTATTGGTATTGGTGATGGGCTCTTTTCTCCGCATTTAGACTCCTATTTGGTCCGTTATGCGTGAACATAGCATTGGTATGGCTAGTCAAGCCATCCCAGCTCCTTCCAGAAGCGCAGAAGCCTCCTGGGGTGTTCACAGGCTTCTAGGAGCGACCTTACACGTCTTTGAGGATTTCTGCCCGCTGTGCGGCCAAACCCACGCACTCCAGGATCACGCGTGGGCGGCTGTTTCCTCTGGAATCTAATCTAATCTAATTATCTATGGAAAATCTCATTTCGCTTTTCGGTAGTAGATGGCGCTATACAAATTTCCCAAACAAAATTGCCGTATGAAATGAAATGAAATGAAATTGTTTATTTACTATCGAATATTTTACGCTCGTTTTTTTTCTCGATATAATATGTTCGTTCTATATGGGTACAGTCCTTATAGGCTGAGTACCTACGTTCCTTTTACTTCGATACATACCATATCTAGGCGCTAGGCGCTATGCAAGCCACCCTGTCTGTGCGTACGTGGCCTAACTTTTTCACAAGTAGGTATCAGTAGCACCTGTTAAAACATTAATTTCAAATGAATTTCACAGATATTTCTAGTCTACGAAAGGATATATAGAATGTTAAGATTCAGAAGAAAAGTTTCAAACTGATCAATAGGTAATTTTAGTGGAAATCAGTACCTACAAAGAAGAAGGATTTCAAAAGAATACAGTCATGATTTCAGTAGGAAATTACCTAATTATTAGTTCAGTAATCTAATAAATATGACAAATGAAATGAAAATTCCACTTTCGTATTACGTAAAGCAAAGAGGATAAACTTCAAATTTCCAACTTCATACTGATTGCATTCTTCACTTCAATTTTCCCCAATCCAGCAATTTAAAAAGAAAATTCAAACACGAGTGTCGCAAACCGCCACCCCACGATTTAAATTTGGAACGGCGAGCTTAGACACCTCTCCCCTCCAAGTCGCAATTCTTATAACCGAATTTTCCCGATCACACTTTACGAATTCGCTTATTATCCGATCTCCCGAACCACCCCAATGTAGATGCTGCTACCTTGTCGCATTAACGACTCTCACAATTTAAGTGAAAACATTAGGGAAATCTTCGTAGCATGGTTAGACAAAGTTGTTTTTCCGGAGCGTTTTAAGAGATTTTGTTACTGAATATCGTTGTGGTTAGATGTTACAGTTATTGAATATTTCCTTTTCTCGAGGGTCCCCATTTGAATTGCAAAGGTAAGTGCTACCTTAGACAGGATAAGCGTCGATGGTATTATAATCAAGAGAATTGGTGGTCGGTCAGCAACAAAAGTTGTTTAACACTTTAGTACTGTGTCATAGTAAGTTTTTTGACTAATGTTTGAAACCGTGAGACACCTGTCAAAAAGGTTGCTATGACAAAGAACCAAAGCATTAAGCGACTTTCATTACTGACTGTACTTACTCCACACACAATTTTTTTTCTCTCAATTTTATTCAGTGGCTGGTTGAAGCATTTATTGTGATCGACATTATAGATTTTTTATACAAAACGAAGCAATGTCTAATAAAAATCAGGAAAATTTTATTACTGAAAACATTTAGGTACACCTACCCATCAAATAATTATAAACTAATATAAAATTACAGATTGTTTAACAAAATTAAACCTTTTTTTTCAATCAATACATTTGCTTTGGCGCGCGCCGTTATGACGGCGAACTTTAAAAAACCCTATTAAATTATTAAATAAATATACTTGTGGATTATAAAACATGCAATACATTAGACAAATACCTAATTATTTCAATAAAAAATGGCTTTAGAATTTTCTAATATCAGTGAACAACATGTTAAAGTTTACTGATTTGTGCATTTTCTAATATCTCTGTAATTAAAATCATTTTGTAAAATTGTCCTCTATAGTGCACTCTTAGAAAATAACACAATAAGTGAAAAATAAATATCAAGCGTATTTATTATTCCTTACAGCTGAAATTTTCGTGAAAAATGCCTCTGACAAGCAAAGACATTCTGCTTGAACAGATTGTCTTTGTTTCAAAAACCAAATAATATATTATTGTGTTTTTTTCTAAACGGCATGAATTTAAGAATTTTTCTTCCTAAAACTGAAGTTTACAATGACACCAATAATAATGCTTTCATTCTTTAGATTTCGTCTTTGGTAAACACTAATTTCGTTTGAAATGGAAATAGGTACTTATACAGTCTTTTACAGTCTTATACAGTATTTACAAGTGGAGCTCGGTGGCGCATGGCCCAGCGATTGCGGAAGTTAAGCAATGTTCCCAAGGGTCGGTCATGGGATGGGTGACCAAAAATGTATTATCTCGAGCTCCTCCGTGCTTCGGAAGGCACGTTAAGCTGTTGGTCCCGCCCGGCTGCATTTGCAGTTGTTGTCCAACAGCCATTTTTTATGTCCCCACTGCTGGGGCACAGGCCTTCCTTATGGGTGGATAAGATTCCTTATGGGTGGGGGGACGGGCCATAACCCACCACGTGGGCCCAATGCGGATTGGTGGGTGTTGTTGCAGTCGTTAACACCCACCAATCCGCATTGGGCCCGCGTGGTGGGTTATGGCCCATCCTTCTTACCACCCATAAGGAAGGCCTGTGCCCCAGCAGTGGGGACATCAAAAATGGCTGATGGACATACAGTCTTTTAACACAAGTAAGTAGTTTAGTTACCTTTAATTTATAAATAAAATGGTTCCTTCCAAGACGTGTCAGTCGCATATTAAAAAGCTGTTGATGATTTTAATTAGCGGCCATCTTTTGTTACTTATACATACAGTCCTGCATGTGTATTTAAATGTTCGTGGATCGAATATATTACTTACAAATAACTTCCGTACCGGGAAGCCGCGTTGCTCTAAGGGATAGCAACAGCTATCTCCTGGTTTAATTTATTCTATATAAGAAGTAATTATTCTGTCATGTAATTTAATTGTAACTTACCCCGAACCAATAAAACTGACCTTTAAAATAATAATTTCTATAATCTTAAAGCGCAATGTGTGCTCTTTGAAATGAATCTCAAATACTGTTTTCTATCTAAAAATTTTCATAAAAATAATTTAAGTTTGTCAAAATTATGTTGAAATAATTATTGTCAAGTTAAAGTCTCGTTCACAGAATAATGAAATATATCAAAGGAAAACAATCTTTGCTCTGTGTATCAATACATATTGCATGTTGCAGGCTACTCGTCGCTAGATGGCGCTACATATTTGTTATACTTTAATTCTATGTAAAGAATCTTCAAATTATTACAAAAATATTTTTTATAAAATTTAAGATAATAAGTTGATATCACACGACTGCCCAAAAAAGGAGTGTAATGTAATTTTCGTGATTTCCTCTAATTTTATTATTATATTTGAGGATAGCTGATAAGAATACTCGAAAAATTTTATGGTAAAAGTACAAAGTTTGCTATTTTTCTCATTTTGGTACAATAAGATTAGGTAATTGTATAAATCAGATATAAGTTTCTTCACCCTAAGTAAAAATATCTTTAAAATTTTACCTAGGTACTTCTTACATTACATGAAAGTGTAAATAATTTGTCATACAAAACTAATTTGTTGAATTGAAAATTTGATTAATGCTTTGAAGTAAAAACTTAAAATTTTAAAGATTTATCTGCATTTCTTTGTGAAAGTGGCATAAAGGTAATAGGGATGTTGACTATTTTTTTTATTTTATGTTACATAAATTACCTCTCAAAAAAAGAAACATTGGTAAAAGAATTAATTCGCTAGCATGAAAACTGCCCGAGATATCACTGTGTGAAATGCGCACAAGTGGACTCGATCAAAAACGCTCCATACTAATGGCTTGCACGTTATGACGTCACGCCGTGCTAGTTTGTATACAACGCATAGGAAATTTGTTCAGCAACTATATTAAATATTGTGTTTATCAAAATGGTTTCTTCGACAAAATTGCTATACATTTTACGGACTAATTAAAGGTATCATTTATTTTAATAAATTTTATACTTTTTAAATGGACTTGTCCACCCAACTTTGAAGGGTCACAAAACAAATAATATGCAATATATAAAACCAAGAGGTATACAAGCTACTCTAAAAGTTTAATATGTTTACGATTTTTATTAGTATTTAGTTATTTTATTCATTAGTCAACATCCCTATTGTTAGTCGTTTAAAACTTAAGTTAAAAAAACTCTAAACTATTATCGCCTAGGTATAATTAAATTTCAAAATCAATTGAAATTATGTTGGTTCTACTTTTGCCAAGCCAGATGTTTCTTTGCCAATACATGTGGCGGCGTGTTTGTAAGGAAATCTGTATGAATGCAGAGGATATTAAAAACAATTGAGTGTGTGAGAAAGGCGAGAGCAGCACTTAGTATAGTAGATAGGAGCGGAAAGAAAACTTTTTTTTTTACTTTGTAGAGTCACAAGAAAGTATTAGCATTTTCTAAAACGTTTTTTTACTATACCTATCTATTTTCAATAGCTAAATAAAAATCAAATCAACAATAGAGTTTAATATACATACCTAAGTATAAACTCTCTACCTGACTGCAAAAATTTTCAAAAATAAAACAGCGTATTAGCTGATTATTCCGTACATTAGTAATGTAGAGACAGAAACATACTCAATTCATTCTCAAATAAATTAAACTTTGTTTAAGTACTTACTAATGTAATTTGGAAAAACATTAATAATTATATTATCACTTGGATAAACGTGTCTAAGATATTTTCAGTTTGCTATTATTTTCCATAGTTTCAAAAGTCTTTAAAAAAGAAAATACTTTACAGGGTCTATCATCGAGTTTTTTTTTCATTAACACTTCAATAAAACTAATCTTAAGAATTTAAGATAAGAAAATCCATTATAGCAATTAATTGAAAAAAACTCTACAATTTATTGATTCGCAGCCCACACAGATAAAAATAGCAGTAAAATGCTCTACCTATTTAGCGATGTGAATTGTGATGCTTGTTGGCGATAGAATCAAAATAATTTCGTTTGTGCGCTTTAATATTTGTGACAATGTCACAACACTTTTTAACCCTCTTCCAGTATTTTTTTTTCATCTGTGATAAGTTTAAAACTTGGTACCTACATATCACCTGTGAAGTATATGATGCTTGATGGTGATAAAAAATATTTTTCACCTCTTCGTCACGAAAAGGGCACCTTTGGCTCGCAAAAACTCGCATCACTGAAGGAATTATGAATCACATTTCCTCACGCTCGCAGCGAAAAGCGATTTCGCTACAAGTTTTCTCGCTGGTAGAGATGAAAAGTTGTATGTTTCACACGAGAGCAATTTTTTTATGTCTAGCGCTTTTAAATCACAAACTAGGGAAGAACTCTAGAATTAACCATCGAGAACATACTTTGTTTCAACATATTTACACGACAAACTTTGTTTCAGAAATCTGTTTTTAAATAAATTAATAAAAATACTTAAATTAAAAACAAAATGCTCGTAAGAGTAGCTCTAACTATCACTTTCGTGAAACACAAGTAAGTATAATATTGTTATATTGTAAAATTCTTAAAAATTTTTTGCGTTGTAGAGTTTTTCTCTCTAGAATAATAAGTTTGATGCTCGGACAACGAGAAGGGGCGCAAGTATTTTGAATATTTTTATGTTATAGAAATTTATGTCTTAGTATTTAAATAAAACAGGTATTAATCAGAACAAAAGCTCTACACATAGAAAGAGTCAGAGCCAGAGTGTAAATATAGAGATATTTATTATATTATCTAGTCCACGATACTTATCAAACATTTGGTTCCATAATAAACAAAAGGAAATGATATGAACTCTTATACGTTCGTTGTCAAATAATTTTTATCATAGAGGCTTATTTAACTTCGCTAATCTTATAAACTGAAGACACGAACTTCATAATTGAATAACTTCTAACAAACCCCGAAAACTTTGGATGTTTCGCCGCGACTAAACTTGTCAGAGCTGGCTAAAAGTTTCTCGTGGCGAGTTCCCAACTAAAATAACTCGTGAGCTTCGGCGGTAGGTCGGACAAGTCGGCTAGCAATAGAGCCAGCACTATCCGCACAAAAGATATTGCGAGAACGTAACGAGCTCAATTGATGAACGAACGGAAACGTGTCCAATTAGAAGGAGGCGGCGGTGGCGGCGGCCGCGAGTGTCGCCCCCGCGCGGCATTAACCAGATTAGCGGAGCGCCCCGCGCCCCGCCACGCCGCGCCGCCGCCGGGCGCGCGAGGTGTGGCGGCGGCGGACACCTCGCCCGCGACGAAAAAACAACGCGTCGTGGCGCCGTCGCCCCGCCTGCCACGCGGGAGGGCGCGCGCGGGGCGCCGCTCGGCGCGCCATTGGGCGGCGCGCGGCGGGAGGGGTGTCGGAGCCGGCGCCGCCGGCGGCCAGTCGTTTGACGCCTGCCGCGCGAGCGGGTGTCACCACGGGACGAGCAAGTATCGTGAACGAGCCGCCGGCCGGCGCGTTATGGACGTTGCATGAGCGGGCGCGACCGCGACCGCTGGAGCCGACGGGCACGCCGGTCGTGGAGCGCGCGCCGTGGGTGCCGGGCGGCGCGGGCATGCGCTTCGAGGGCGCGGAGCGGCGCGACGCCATCGCGTTCCACCCGCTGCTGGCGCCGCGCCCGAGTGACTTCTCGGTGTCGGCGCTGCTGACGGCGGGCGCGCTGCCGCCGCCGCCGTACCTGCCAGCCGCGCTTGCCGCCGCCGCCGCGCTGTCCGCGCCTTGTCCGCTGCTTAAGCCGCCGCCGCCTCCGTACGCGCCGTTGCCGCCAGACGACGACGGCGTCGTCGATGACCCCAAGGTCACGCTCGAGGGCAAGGACCTTTGGGAGAAGTTCCACAAGCTGGGCACCGAGATGGTGATCACCAAGAGTGGCAGGTCAGTACGGCCCCGCGGCACGCCGTTGCTCGTTACCGCACCGATGTGATCGTGACGGACGTGGTTCATAGTGTTGTGAGTGCACATTAATCACGAATAAATTTGTATACCCGTGTTCCGTAAGGGGTAAGTAAGCCATAAAATACAGTTTAAGTTTGGTAGAGTCGCAAACTCTAGAAAATAAGAAAAGCGCACTAAAAGTTTTTGTAGAGCAGAGCCTTGTATAGGTAAAGAACAAGTCAAATGAAATACTGGTACATAACTATTAGGTACTCATCAATTATTCTAAACAAACACACTACTTTACATGCCTGCTTTTATCTAATGGCAAATAAAAGAACAAATAAAAACAATAATGCACAAACATTCAAAGTTTATTTAAAATACAAAAAGAAAACTTCTTACTTATACTCTACCAGTTTTCAGAACTTATAATTATTTTGCAATTATCTATAAGCAATACTAAATTCTCGTTAAATATTGTCGAATATCCATCACTTTCCCGTAGATGATATATTTTTTTTGTCAAACTGTCGTAGCGTGCGTAGCGTGCTACAGTGCCATAGGCGTATTTTTGCAAAAAAATGCACTCCGCCGACGGGCCGTGCGGGCGCATTAATGATGCACAAAAATGAGAGGACACGCTTCCTTCACGAAATTTAAAAAAAGATTGATGAATATGAAATCATAAAATTGTCATTTAAGGGTAAAAAAATTAATAGAAAATAAAAAATACTTCCTACAAAAGAATTTAGTAGGTATTAGTAGCCGCTCTACATTTTATAAAATGAATGTTTAGTGCTGTAGAACTAAGCTTGTGACGAAATAATTACCTACGTTTCTTTATTAAAATTTAAAAACTTTTGCTTAAATTTAAAAAAAGACGGTACCTAGTAATGTCATGAAATTACTAAATATTAAGAGAAAAGAAAGATTTTTACTTACATCTCTACATTTTTTAATAACTAAGTAGTTAACCTATAGAATCATGTAAAGTTGTACAAACTGCGTATTTTAGGATTCAGATTTATTCTTCTACTTAAAAAAGTTAAGTGTGATATTGTTATTTATACGAATGAACGAAAACTAATGTAGAGCCAAATTATTTTAATTCAGTATTCTCAAATAATATCATGCACATTTTGCAGTAAGGTAAACACATGTTGCGCATCATTATTATTTGAACTTAGTTTATATATTTTTTCTGAAATTATCCTCTATAAGTATACTTATAGAGGATGTTTTTATTACGGAACTTTCAAAAATTGAAAAAGGGAGCGCTTTATGTTTTTTTCAAATGTCACGTATCATTTTCATGCTGATTAAGATTATAATTATGTATGAATTTGAGTTATTTAAAACATCGTTTTAAAAAATGATGTCGTCTTATACTATTTAAAATTGTTATAATTTATAGGTTTTCAATTATGTAGAGAAATAAGAAATTGGAAAAAGATTCTCCCTACTTAGGTACAAAAATCATAGAAAATCATTTTGCAAGAAAGTAAAACAAAGGCGTTAAATATGTTCTGTGTACACCAAACTAAAAAAATAAGTTATAAAAACTGCCACAAATGGAATTTATAAGATTATTTTATTATGAAGACAAAAAATCAAAACTTGTAACTGAATAATTTCCCTTTACCTATAAGTACAATAGTTGCATTACAGCATTACTTAGTTTTTAGTAAACGAATGGAAAAACTGTTACTGACTCTGGTAAGAGTATCTACTCCAATAAACATTCTGAATGTTTTTTTTTTTTTAATTTATTTTGGTAGATGCGATGACCATTCCCAATAAACTACCGTCAGTGACAAATGGGTTTACTGAGAATAAGTATGTTACTAGGTAACTCTATCATTTTGATACGCATACATACATATACATAAAGTATAGGGTGTTTGGTAATAGAGCCTTATAAAGCCGAATATGGTAGATACCATGCGTACAACACAGGAAAATTATTATTAACACTGATAACCATCACTTTTTCGATTTTGAATCGTCTATATTTTCCTAGCACCCGTTCCAGACTTTTTTAGCTGACAAGAAGAACGGGCGCAAGAAACTTATCAGCTGTAACAGCCATAAGTAACGATATTTACAAACTTGAATACTTATATCGTTACTAAGCACTAATTTGTTACTATATTATCAATAAATATTCAAATATAAATTTTTCTATAAAATGTCGTAATTATAATTTATTATTGTCCATTTAATAGTTTATAAGAAATATTTTTGCATGTCTATTATTGGCTAAACATGTTTGGCTACTTACTATTGTTTAAATTACCACAATTGTATACCATGTTTACAAGCAAATAAAGATTTTGTATTTGTATTGTCGTTACAATCGAATACAATAGTCTATTTTGCGTCTAGAGTTGTCATTTTGCATTTTTCCATACAAATAAAAACAAAATTTGTCAACCATGTGGCGTTTTTAAGAGTTTTTAATATTTTTCCGGGTTGGGTACCCTATCTACCATATTCGGCTTTATAAAGCTATTTTCAAACAGCCTGTATATAGATATTTAAATAACAAAATCTTTAGTAGGCCTATTATACAACGTGTTACAAATTAACTCGTAAAGTCGAATATGATATTTATCAAACTTTTACTACAGGACCCACACTGAAATCGCAAAAATAAAATCAACTGTATCATACATTTTGATATTTTACGTTATAAATTTTTTTAAGAAACGGCAGATTTTTTTTCGTGATTTCAGAGTTTTTCCCATAGTAAATTTTAATTTTAATTTAATTTAATAATTTATTTTCATAAAAGTATTTCACATGTTGATACATACATAGTACAGATTTGATACAAACGGTTACAAAATAAAAATTTGGTGACACTAGCACCCATGCTAAGTCGAGAAGACAACTTGTATAAAAGGTGCTAGGCCCAACCCTGAAAGAAGTAGTATAAAGCAAAGTTACATGAGATTGCGTCGTTTAAATATTATTGTAAACACGTTGAGTTTATAATACTATTGTTGTTGAAATGCAGCATTAGATAACTTACACATCTACTTCCAAAAATAATCTGTAGCATATGAAAAAATGATTTTCCATACATAAAAAGCTGGTTGAACATAAAAGTACTTTCCTTAACGACAATATAGTTGAGTAGCAAACGTTTTACGACCGATCAGGCTATAACCGAGTACTATAAACTGTGATGATACACTACTAGGCAACCGTTATGTTTAGTAATATTATCAAAACATTTTATTTTTTCAGAAGAAAATAATTTTAGAATTTAGGTAGGTAAGTACTGAGAAAAAAATAAAAAAAATCATTGAGTATCCTCAAAAGGACTGAAAAAAGTGGACATTCAATTGAAAAAATGTAGATTACTTTTATTATTGTAGTGGAAAATTTTGGTAACTCTGCAAATGAAAATTGCAGTTCAGAAATTGCAATTTTGTGTAACTCTGTGGATTATATATAATCATTTTAAAGATATTTCAAGTTATTTGCGAAAACAAAATATTCTATTTTTCCGAGGAAAATAATTGTAGAGTTTAGGTAAGTACTGAAAAAAATGTAGGTATGCATCAAAATTTTTAATTAAGCATCCTCAGAAACGATTGAAATATGTGGACATTCAGGAGAAAAACTATAGATTACATTATTGCAGTGAAAAAATTTAGTTTCTCTGCAAATGAAAATTGCAGTTTTATAATTGCTATTTTGTGTAACTCAGCCATTTATTTAAATTATTTTTAAGATATAAAAAGTTATTTGCAAAAATACAATTAGGTATTAGTTTACCATTAAAGTTTTACTCATAACTCCACGAAAACTATATAGGTACTTACCTAAGTTTTTTTTATACCATTTACATTTTACAATCTTACTTGTTTCTTTATATTAATGTGTTAACATTAACAGTCAACTTTATTTATCACTTTATTAGCAAACATGCGGCCAATAATTTAATTACAAATATGTGACCATATATCACTAATAATAATTGTTATTACTTGTCGATAAATGACTTACAAAGTTTAGACTGTTGCAGGCTATATTTCATACTGTTCAATTTTATTGCAGTCGATGTATTGTATACAATATTTTATTGCATTTTATACGCTTGTCAATATAGACACGAGTGTGATTAAGAACCTACATATTAGTGTTGAGACAGATTTCAAGTATTTTAAGTTCCACTTAAATGGTAAAACCAGTTTATAGTTTAATCACAGTAAAATATTTTTTTTTTTTTATTTCAGTCATTTTACAGTAAGATAGAGACAAAACAAAAAGTTTTTCCCTAAAAGAATGAAAGTAAGGAAAATATATGCTAGGTTTACTTATGTTGGTCTTTTAGAAACACAATTATTATTATTATCAGTTTTTTTTTTAAACAATAAGTCAATAAGTAATCTTAGCCACTTGTGTGGCTAAACAAGATAGTGGTAAGCATGTGGTAAGCATCTTAATAGCCATGATAGTGTGATTTAAGTTAAACTTAAGTTTTGATTCAATTGAAGCCAGAAAATAATTATCATTTTAATTTAAGGTTTTCTGATGTCATTTAAAATGCATTCCTACTTTATAATTATGTATTAATGAAAGAAACATTATAAGATTTGCTTTCAACAATATTATGGTTGAAGTTAAAAGAAATCAAATAATAATATGTTGGTCCTATAGAATTTTTTAATTATATTTTTAATAATAAGTGCTTTAATTTCTAGTTTTATTTAAAAAAAAAAATTCAAACTTTTCCACACACGAAGTAGTCACAACTCTAAATTAGTAATCGATACACTTTTTAAGTGTCACTAAAAGTGAGTGTTTCATTGGCCCAGTTAAGTGTTTGTGCCTCCAAATAAAACACTTGTAAGGGCGACGAACGCCGAATTTCGGAGGGTGGCCGACGGGACATCAAAGCCGAAATTGTGTTTTTTTTTTAGAAAATCTCAAAAGTGAACGGAAAGTGGCAGACATTTTTTTCTGTAGAAGGCGCCAGGTGCCGAAATCCTTTGAAGGAATATAAAATATTTTGCAGAAGTTTTCCACCCTTGAAAAAAGTTGGTTGTTGGAAGCGTTTCCACTCTCTTTTGTTTTGCTAATTTGCTTCGCCCCTAAAACATGTTGCTGTCACTTTGTTTTGAAGGCCTGCAAAATAATTGATATTAGTTATGCTGACCAAAAGTTATAGAATACCAACATGTTACGAGTATTTTGATTTTGATCTAAAAAAAAAGAACATAGATCAGCTACACATCATCACACATAAGTTATGGTTTCTTAAGGCACTGGTTTCTTATTTTCACTGTACCTGCCTCAACCATAACAAAATGCTATAATGTATCAGATATGAAAATACCTATAACCTATTTACTTACACCAAATTTTCCCAATGTACACCTATAAACAAATTAATACATAGTACTATTGTATAGGTAATGCAAATAGGGAACATGCATAAGTCACCGTTTTGATAAATTTGAGCTTGATCGCTGCGGACACGTATAAAAACATGATGGAACAGAAAAAAAAGTATTATTTTAATTTTATCACACAGGGGAAAATAGCGATATTTTTTTTTTCATTTTCGGATATAATGCACTTAACAGTCGGATAGAATATCAAATAAGAAATAATATTTTGTGTGACACATAATATTATGTACTTAAACGCAATATTTAGGGAGATATTTGAAAATTCTTGGCTAACTCCATACTAATGCGCCTGAAACGTGGCATAAGTGACGTCACAAATTTTCAGCGGGTGCTGCTGCGCGCTAACTTCAAGTAACTATATCACGAGAAATAAACGCAAGAGAAAAGTTTTAATATTACAGTTGATTTTCTCACGCATTTTACTTTTGATTTTGATACAAAAAAATATTGATGCATGTTCCCTATTGCTGTCAGTCCTGTGACCTGCTGTGACCTGTCATAGCACGCTGCTGACTACAAATACTATTTTCTTGCATGATGTATCGGTACGGTTATGCGGTCATTCATAATCAAAAGGCTTGCAAGTAGCTATAAATATTATTACCACTTTGATTATTAAAATACTAAACAGGTGATTATTTGTTTTAGTACAAAATGTTTTTCACTCCTCTTGCTCAAAAAGTGCGTCATTGTAACGTACAAGAGTCGAGATAAAATAGCATAATAAGCCCTAGGGGATAAAGTTTTTTCTTTTTTAATGTTTGTCTATTACAAATGAGCGTACTAAAACGAAAAAGTCTTTATTCATAATCACGAATAAAAACTCGCTCGACTTAATACTGGGGGTCTATTACGAAAAGTTTAATGCGATACACGCGGCTGCGTCCGTGCTTCGTTCTGATTGATTCCTATTTCAAAGCACTTGCGTATGCGAGATTGCAAAGTGATTACGTAAATTTGACAGTTTCTCTCTAGTGGATCCGTCATTATTCGTTCAATAGACTATGGACTACGATAGCTACATTGAAAATATTTGTAATAACTATAACCGACGAACTGCGGACGACTATCGTGACCAAGTTTCGTAATAGGCCCCCAGTTTCTCATTCTTATTTTTGAAAATGGAACTAATAAAAGCATCTCTTCGGTGAAATCATAGACTTATTTATACTCTGTGTACAGAGTGAATCGTAGAATGCGTGTTTGTGTTGTTTAGCTGCTACAGCAGAAATTAAAAAAGGTACCATGGCGCGAAATCTTTTTGATTTTTTTTATAATTACAAACTGATTGAATTGTGTGACTGTAATAGGAAAGAAATAATTTTAATCTTCTGCCGTCAAGCACAAATCTTTTATTTAAATATTGTACAAAAAGTTTATGAAGTGGAGGATAGAAAAACGAGTGGATTCGTTTACGGAAGTAAGTAGGTAAAAACTATTTAATATTGTATTTTATTTTCTCGCAATCGTAGTGAAAAGTATAGTGTAACACACGACGCTAAAACCCATTGTAACTCGGTTTCTATTTATTCCCTCGCTAAAGCTCGGGAATAAAAATACCTCGTATGCAATGGGTAATTTTAGCGTCTTGTATAACAATCTACTATTGTATACCAAGCAATAATTTATGTTTGTGTTTAGCTTAAAATAATAACACCTAGAACAATAGTTTTCTACAAAGCTAAAAACTAAAACAGGCAAAATGGCCCCTTTTTCGGATTTTTATTCTCCATTATTACCTAATCATATTGAATAAGTACAAAACAGTTTCAATTTTCCGACATTTATTAGTTAAGTTACTATAAAATTGCATTTTAATTACGATTATGTATTATTATTATTATTCATAAATAATAACGATTATGTAACGTATGAAGGATTTAAATCTGAAAACTAAGCCATTTTGGCTTAGTATTTAGTTGCCTGACTTTGCATACGAGGACACGGCTTCTAGTGTTATTATTCTAAGGTGTAAAAAGTAAGTTGTGAAAATTCAAGACATTGAAGTCTCTGAATACAAACATTATACTCTGAAGAATCACCACAACTCAAAAAATACTTAGCAATTATGAAGCCTTTATAGCACACATTTTGTTGTATAATCCTCAACTCTATGTTGATATAATCCTCAGCTGTGTGTTACATGATTCAACATTATCTTGTTATTAAGCGTTGCGCCTAACTGACACTTACTGCACTTCCCTGAAGGTTACAATTTGATCAAACGTTTAAGGTTAGTGTGTATACTTATAACAACATACACACAATAGTAATTGCTATGAATAGCACTGTATCATAACAAGTAGGCATTTAAATCTTTGTTGTGTTGTGTCAAATGATATGCTATTGGAATTATGTCAATATTTGCCTGGCTATTATGTCTCTAGCTAGACTGGTAGTAGGAACTTTGGAGTGTACACACTCAGGGTTATTTTGTAAAACAGCAACAACCTCGCAGGAGTAGATTACTAATATCATAAACAACATCATTTCCGAAAACAGACAAAAACGACTTTTCATACAAAACTCGATCAGCTGTTCGGACATTTGTATGAAATTTTTTTATTCTCTTTTCGGAAAAGTCGTAGAACTTAGAATAATAACACCTAGAAGCCGTGTCCTCGTATGCAAAGTGAGGAAACTAAATACTAAGCCAGAATGGCTTAGTTTTCAGATTTATATCCTTCATACGTCTTCAACTAAAATCCAATAGCATAGTAAATAATCTAATAAATGTAGGAAAATTTGAAACTGAAACTGTTTTGCACTTATTCGGTATGATTAGATAATAATGGAGAATAAAAATCTAAAAACGGGGTCATTTTGGCTGTTGTTGTAGTTGCCTCACTTTTGACAGTGCGCTTTGTAAAGAACTATCGTTCTAGGTATTATTATTCTATTACTTTTTACCTAAAAAAGTAACGTTATTTATTGAATTTTAAAGTAACGATACAAAAGTAACGTGTTATATTTAAATACCGTTAATGTTAAAAGTAACGGTAAAAAAAGTAAGAAATAACGTTACATTTTAAAATAACTTTATCAATCCCTGCTACAAGGTTCCTGTTTTACAAATAACCATGTATCTACATAGTCTTGTTTGATCTAGAATTTTTCTATTCTGGGTTTAAAAAAAAGTTGTTAAGTTATGTTTGTAAACTATTGACATGAATTAATTAATTTTTGTTAACCCTGGGTTCATTTTTAGCTATTTTGTGAAAAAAAAAACACTTAACTTTTACTCGTAAACAGGGAAGCTTTAACATCATGAATAACTAACTATATTGTGTGAAAAGAGTTTTTTAGCCAAGTCTAATTCAATAAAAAAATCAAATTGCGCTCGATTTGTAATCATTTTCAATAGTCGATAAAAACTAAGTTATCTATAAACATTTATTATAAGTTCATACTGAATGATTGGTAAGGCAAATTATACTTATTAGTCGTTCAGTACACTACAATCTGTAGGTATAACTAATTTATGGCACTTAGCTGCCTTTGATATAAGCCTCAACTATAGCTTACTTCTGCTTTAAAATCTAGTCATAATTTATAGATATAGTATAAAAGGTTAAATATATGTCTTAATCAGAGCCCATAGTCGAACCTTAGGCATTTATCTTGGTTTATGCAAGAAGTTTTCTTACCCTAATTTTTTTTACATTATATTTAAAAAATAAGTAAGTACTTATATCCTCCTTACCACCCATAAGGAAGGCCTGTGCCCCAGCAGTAGGGACATCAGAAATGGCTGATGGACAAGTACTTATATGTACATACATTCGAGATGTGATGTTGGAGAAGGATGGAGAAGATAAGCTGGACTGAGATGGTGACAAATGAGGAAGTATTGAAAAGAGTAAATGAAAAACGACAGATATTGAAAATCATAGAAGACAGAAGAGTTAGAATGATCGGCCACCTGATAAGACACGGCAAATTTATTACAAACATTAAGATTATTGTAACTGATGTTATAGTTCTCATGAAGTCTGTTTGGCTATGAATGTTGTTAAGAAAGAAAGAAAGAAAGAAAGAAAAGAAATGCATTTATTTTGGACATACACAACGAATACACAACTTGACTATACATGAAAGAGACAAATCACAAAAACACTAAAATAATACATTACATACAACATTTTTACAACATTACATACATACAATAATACATTACATAAATAACACATTGTGCAACGCTGTGATGCCAAAACTGTGCTCAACTCAGTATAAGCAGCAGGCTAGGCCTGCTGCACTGGAATTCTGCCGAGCACAGTAATGACATCAGGAACGATGAACATGACACAAATACAAAAAAAACTAAGCAAAATAAACACATGTAACACAAATTAAAACTAAACACAAAGGCTGAAAGAAGCTAGGCGTGCACATGCACATTATTTTAGTGTGCGTAATACGAGAGCGCGCAGACGCACACTAAAACAATGTGCATGATGAGCACGCCTAACAACATTCATAGCCGAACGGTCTTCGTGAGGTAGAATAACTATACAAACATCACACAAAAGAATGTATAAATATTTAAGGGTATATTACTTAATTATTAATCTTTATTTATAATCAACGTATTTTTTTAACTAGTTGTCCATTTTTTGCCGCCACGATTTCTTTCTTTATCACCCTTTCCGGTCGACTGTTAGAGAATGCCTGAAGGCATTAAGTCCGCCAATTGTATTTTCTTATGCAATAAAGTTTAAATAAAAAAAAAAAAAAAACTACTAGCTTCCGCCCGCGACTTCGTCCGCGTGGGCATTTGGAAAATAATCCCTAGAATACCTTCCACCGGGTTAAAAAGATTCCTATGTTTTAATACAGGCTGCAAATCCATCCTGCCGTTTTAACATCAAAACATCGTAGTTTTCACATTTATCATATTTGTAGGATTCCACAAGTTTATGTTTAGTTAATTAAGCAAGATGGCGTATCTTGAGCGGCTTGAAATTTCAAGCGAAAATGTACAAGTAGCTTTAACAAATGCATTTACTTTCATTGATCACAATAATGACAACCACCACAGCTGAGGTAGACCACCATCCGCGACCACCCACCCAATCAATCATGAACAAGTATAAAGAAATTGAAATCTTCCAAGATTCACGCAATAGAAATGTACAATCCAACACGAATATAGTAAGCGATACTAGAAATGGTTACGCGTGTCGGTGCATGAAATTTTCGTCCGTACTCACGCCATAACCAATTAATTGTTTCAAAACATGCCAATCTTCTACTTACCTACCAATATTCCAATTTTACGAGAATGCGTGGTGTAACATGCGTTTCTTGAATACGCGTCAAGAAATTGTTCACTACATTTTTTTGTTAAATCTCTGTCGTTATTCTTTCGTTATTAAAAGAATGTATTCATCTACTATAAAACAAAATCTCAACTTATCTAAAGTGCTTACCACGCCAAGACTGTTGTTATTAAAATTGTTTAAAAAAAACAAAAAACCGACTTCAAAAAACCTACCTCTAAAAAGCAAGAAATAATATTCGTATATGATAAAAATACTTTTTAGCCTAAAAGCCAAGCATTTTTTTTAAACAATTTTTTATTTTTTTATTTTTAGTGTAGGTACCTTGTAGGTAAGGTATATTATATATGTAGAAAAATCGGCTTAGCCAAACGTAAGATAATCGCGGAGAAACATACTTAAATACGGGTCAAACTGCTGAGAACCTCCTTTTTTAAGTCGGTTAAAAAACTACACTTAAGATATCCCTCTTCCAACAAAAAAATAATTATCTTATTCAGTTCATAAACAAAGAAGTAATTCGACCAATCATCGAGGTAATTCACACAAAATCATACTATTTTCGTGCTTTTTTCAAAATTACTTAAAAAGATAATTACTTAAGAAGAACCGATTTCCAAATTTTAAAAAATGGGACCAATTTGGGAGTGTACCTAATGTAATAACGTTTGAATCATTTCAATCGGTCCAGCCGTCTTCGAGTAATCGGTGGACATACACAAAAAAAAACAAATATACAGACGAACATAGAACCTCCTCCTTTTTTGGAAGTCTGTTAAAAATGTTTTCATTCACTGAAAAACATGTTTTCCTTATTTTTGCAACGAAGTTTTATCACGTAGTAAACTTATTTATTTGCAAACAAATACACTAAAACTATTGTTTTGTTAAGTTATTTAACTAAATTAAGTTAAGCGGATTACAAGTAAACTTTATCATAAGAAGTTAAAAAGCCTTTTAACATCATGGAGTGGGATTTCAGTGTTAACTGTTAATGAAGCCGAAGCAGTCTTAATACTTAATTAAAAATAAGTAAGAAAGTAGTAAATTTAGTTTTTATAAACACAAGCAAACGTTTGTTTGGAAAATCTGCAATCACTGTAAATTATGAAGAAATTGCTATTATAAAATATTCATGCCATACAAATAAACGAAAAATAAGTTTATACTTATTTTATATAATATAGCCAAAAAGTTTCTTTAGAAATATGATGCTTTAAGACGTTAAACGTATTGTTAAGCAATATTATTGGTTAAACTAGGTACTTTATAAACTTATTCTTCATTTAATTTAACGGCAGTCAAAGTAAAAGATGTCTTTCAAAGAGGTTTTATCATCTCCGAATCTGGCAATAAGTCCATAGGTAAGTAAGAGTTGGTCTCTATGGACATTCAAGGGGAATAGGTAAGCAGCCGCGACGCCTTTGCTGGGTTGCTACGCCTCCAGGCGCCGACGCCTTTTAAAAAGCTGCGGCGAAAGTAAAAGGCTGGCCAAACAGACATTTGCATGAATAAAATAAAAAATTATTAGAGATAAAAAAAATATGAAATACAGGATGTTTGGTAATCCTTACTAATATCAGTTGTTTGTTTGTTACGCCTTCTCGTTTTAACTACTGAACCGATCATCATGAAGTTTTACATACACGTTGTCAGGGGCACAGTACCCTTAGCAGGAACAGCTATCGAAAGAAATCATCTATCATTCGATAGATAAATTTTGTATTGGAAATTTGTACAGCGCCATCTATCGCCGATAAGCGAAATGAAATTTTCCATAGAGAATTGTCTATCGAGTAATTTTACGCGCGTTTTTTTCTCGATAGCTGTTCGTGCTAAGGGTACAGAAAAGGACATAGGGTACCTTTCATCTCGAAAAAAGTATTGTTCCCCAGGGATAGCAAAAAACTGTCCACGCAGATGATGCCAATAGGGATGAATAAAGATCAAGGGCCCAAATCGCGGTAATTCTGAACGATAAAACCAAAACAGATATGTTGTCATTTAGGTAAAACCTAGAATTTGGTTTAGCTTAAAAATTCTCATTGAAATTGTCCAAAATTGGCATCTTAAGCTCTCTATATTTGCATAGTATTCAACAATTTTAACAATGCTTACAGTGTTTTTCTGTAACGATTTAGTTTTTGTTTTATCATTAAAAATTGCCAATTTTAATAAAAAATAATAATGGTTAGTTACCTCCACCATTTATAACTCAAAAACAGCTAGACAGATTTGGATGAAATTTGGTTGATAAATAGATTAGGACCTGCATTAAGATATATCCTGGTCAAAGGTCACGAAATCGACTGCTAGTATTTAGCATAAAAAACGGTTACAAAAAGTAATTTACATTTTTTATGCTTGTTCAAACACTCTGAAGTGGTTGATGAAAGATGAAGAAACAGCAGAAACGCGTTTCCAACGCGTAATTTGCAATGAAAATGCTATTCTCGGAAATTAATTAACACTAACTTCATGTTTACCAACTGGGAAGCGCTAATGTGTGCAACGATTATGTCCATAATAATTAGTACTGGTAACACTGAAGTATTTAGTGAGAAAAAAAGGTTTTTACACATTTTTTTCTTTTATTAATGGCGTTCGACTGGTAGTTTTTATATCAATTTGTCTATGTTTCTCATGTTCTTTGAGCTATTTTATACAAAACGTATTACAACATTATTTGTTCTTCCATTTCCCAGAGTTTTATTACTGAATAGGTAATATTTCGTTAATAAATAACTTAGAAATTTTTATCCTTACATATAATAAAAGAGGAATCTTCAATAAAATAAAACATTTAGGTAGGTACTCAGATTTGTGAATATTAAATAATTTTTTTACTATGTGCGATTTCCAACCAACTAACTATATCAGCCAAATTAAATATCCTTAAACCCTTCACTGCCTTTTATTCCCTATTAGAAGAGATAAGTGAAATCCCGCGAAATACCAACACGATATTTTAACCCTCCAGAGAACCCCGAATTAGGTCGCCAAATGATACCCGAATCACTTTGATTAAACAAACTGCCGAGACGTAAACCACTGTGTGTAAGGGGCTTTACTTATCTGGTCCAATATGAAAAATGTTTACTACGCAAATTATCGTATACATACAGGGTATTACAAAACAATGCCGAATATGGTATATAGGGACCATCAAACTAAACGGGACCAACTCTGAAATCACGAAAACAAAAATCTGCTTTTTCATACAAAAATTAAAAAAACCAAAATATAAAAATGTATGAAACATCACTTCTTTTTGCGTTTTGTTAGTTTGATGGTCCCTGTCTCCCATACATATTCAGCATTACGGGTTATTTTGTAACACCCTGTCTGTATATTACGTTTTATAAAAAAAGTTGTTCAGTTTCATGGATCACATCCTGAATGTTTTAATGTGGCTTTAAAATCACCCTGTATACACAATATCTGACAGATGTTTACGTTGCACAAATTGTAATAAATTCACATCAATAAAATTGACAATTACTTACGTCCGCAGTGTGTCCGCGGAAATTGTCCGCAATCTGCATAATGACAAATCATTTAACCTTCAGAGTTCGACGACATTAACAAAACATTCAAGTTTGTGTTCTCCTATTAAATCAATGCCTGTAAATATTAGGGGTTTAAGTATGAAATTGGCGTTTGAATGGAGAATTTTAAAGAATTTGCATTTTTCAAACATTGTCTTAATTCATTTAACAACTTTGAACGCTTTGCTTTAAAACTTTTATGTACAAATGTTGAAACGCTCAGCTAACTATTAAATTAATTAATTAATTATTAAAATTACTGCACCGAATTAAAAGTCGGAGTATAATGCCACATGCATTAAGTGAAAAAAATAGTTTCGACTAAGTTACAACTAATTAAGTGGCCATTGCTGCTAACGAAAAAAAGAGTCACTTTTAAGATACTTTTTTTAACGTTCAGGAAAAAAACAGAATTATTTTTTATTGCTAATAGTGGGCCGTCATAATCGTAATTCGAAATAATAACAAGTAACCGAAGCATTATTAACATCATAGAAGATATGAGAGCGAAAAAATTGAAGCAACGAACGAAGAATGTGTAAGAAAAATTTCATACTTTAACTGCTATGTGCCCCTATTATGATTTAAAGCTGTGCACTTATAACTTAGACCGCATTGCAACGCATTACTTGGTACGCAGATGGATTATTGTATTTGATAATCCATCCCATTAATGTTTAAAAAGAAACACCCTCTTTGCCTAGTGTTACCACCATGCAGTTTTTAGTTAAAGGAAAACTAAAAAAAAGCATGGTAAGTTGGTGTTTTTTAGGCTTTATATTTTCCAGGACTGTGTACTAATAAAATCTTTAAAATTTTATTTAAATTCATAAACACATATTTCATGTTTTATTTACTTATTATAACTAAATAAAAAAACTGTTATCGCCAACTACACTGATTCTTCCTATCCTTCCATCAAGCGTCATACTTATGTAATATTTCATTAATTAAATATGGCGAAGCTTCTGAATGATCACAAAAAAGTGGGCCCATTCCAAAAAAGGTTGAGCGCCTCTGCCTTCTCCGCCGTTGACGCCGCCGATAATTCAAGGCTGCTCTTAAACATTGATTGACGAGACCCTTGCATTTTACGATTGCTTTAATTAGTACGACACGACCCACTATAAAACAAGATCTCACAGTTTTAGGTCGGGGTTTTTGAAGATTGAGAGCCGCATGCGATTTCTTAAAGATTTTTTCAGATATCTTAAAGAATTTTAATGAAATGAACATCAGCGTACATACATTTATTAAAATAAATAATAAGTCTAAATTAGATACAATACTTTGTTTCATTGACTTGACTTGGTCTGAAATCGAAGAACCTCAGAGTTGGCTACACCGGATACCTACTACCCTACTACTACAGTCTACAGCACACTGCACGTAGCTACATCAAATGTACAGGCGGTTTTTTAACCCTAGATTACAATGTTCCTAATTTGGGCCAATGTATATTACATTGGCCCAAATTAGGAAAATTGTAATCTGAATGTGAATAACAACTTGGGGGTGTATAACAACAGCAACATTTTCGAGAAAGAAAAAAACAAGCATTCTATAATAAAAAAAATATTTTTATACAAAAATGTTCTATGAACAGGCACGAGCGATTCGTTTTTCAATGTGTTTTCACCCCAGATTACTGTAATTATTCTTAAAAAAACTTGAAGTAAAACTAAACAATTCTTAAAAAACTTGAAGTTAAACAAATGAAGCTTTTTAGAGCTTAGTTTTTAAGTTTATAAAACTTCAGCTCCAAAAAGCTTCATTTGTAACGTTCAGAAAGAAGTCATTATTCATTACTTTTAAAAGTTCTGAAAGTCACGAAACAGATTAAAAAAGGATTTTTAAAATGTGAAACAGATTAAAAATGGCTGTACCAACAGCTAAACAATACCGACCAAGGTATTCCATTATTTTCAGTGCATATACATAGACAAAGTTGACTGCATGTTTGACAATGATGAATATAAATAATGCTAAATTGATGAATGTTTCTCAAAGCTTGAAAGTCTGAAAGTTTAAATGTTTACTATGATACAAGAACTATTTCTAGTCCACAATTTGTCAGTATTCTTTCCAAGTAAAGTATGACCTAAATGTTAGTATGAATCAAATTAAATTTTTATATTTTATTTCAACTAATTTTGAAGTTTCCAAGAGGTCTTTCATTTCACGTTTTATATGCGCAGAAATCTTTGAAAATAGTAGTCACATTTTGCAAACCAAGATAAATAAGGAGCGTATTTTAACTCATATCTTTCATATTTTTCCGTTACAAAATGGACACAAAGAAAACACTATTATCACGTACACACTATCACACGACCCCAAAGGTTAAAAACAAAGTGAATATTATCCAAGATGCAAAGAATCTTTCAGTCTAATCAGTTGAGATAATGCCCACTTAAAAGACAGTAAAACTATATGATTTATATTCCAGATAAGTCCTTCTGAGTTATTGAAGCAAGTTATTATATTAGGCTCAAAAACTTAACGAGCCTTTGCTTTTTATGAAAAGAAAACCATCCAACCCTCATCGAAGGGTCTTGAAATGTCAATGTCGTAAATAAAATTTAACAATTAACTACTTTTTAATTTGTTCACAACATAATTAATAGTGCATAGATAATATCTTAGAAGAAATTACGTGCGAACGGCCTCCAATAGATGCAATTTCAAAGTATTTTAATAACTTAGAAACAGTTAATGAAATGTGAGACAATCACCTGCTAGCACTAGATGCCATTAATTTTTATTGCTATTGCCAACAGCTAAACAATTGAATAGCACAAAACAATACAAATAGTTTCATAGTTTTTCCGATTACGTGAAAACGCTCTGAACTTTCTTTTTTTACACGTTCAATCTTTTATTGATAGTAAAAGTCTTTCTTTGAGATTGTATTTTAAAATATTTCAAGTGATAAAATTGATTGGGAATGTAGTAGCTTTTAAGTTCTAAGCCGGTTTCTAAATTGAATAAAGAGCAGACTGTAGTGAAAATATGCTAGACATTTTGCAAATCTAATATTCGTTCTGATTTCAGATATGTAGGTGTGGCCAAAATCGTAGTTTTATAACTTAAGATTCTCCCATGAGATGGTTTGAAGATAATCAAAACACTCTTGTAATGTATATCTCTCATAATTATCTGGACATATCTTTTAATCTAGTAGCTACTGCTCTGCTCCCACACCCGAACATTATTTCATCCAGTTTACCACAAAAAAGTTAAAACAGTTATTCATCACAGCGCTTAGATCAATCTAAGTCAGCATCAAAAATGGAAGCCATTCGTTTGAAACTTGTCATCCTAACTTCAGAATTTAAATTGATTTTTGGCAACTACTAATTAAATGTGATGCTACAACAAATTCCATCACTTGGTATTTTTATTCATTTAAAACTTTAAGATTCTTACAGTAAGAGATATTATTATGCTCTCTTTTTCTCGTAGCTGTAACTTGCAGTACCTATATACTATGGGGCATGGGCACCAAAAATATATATAATCAGCAACAAAGTAAAATAAAACTAGTGGCTCCGTAAGCAGTTAACCTCTCGTTTGTGTTTTTGTAAAATGATAAAAAAAATATAATTTTTCGTATTGGCTGAAATATGTTAATTTCGAAAAATTTAATCAAAAAACGAAATCTATCTAATTATCGAACCTGCTCACAAAATTTCACGGGAATCGGTTGAGAAATGCGACTTGAAGAGGAGAACAGACGGACAGCCGGACATACGAAATCATTTTTGCCCAAGCTGAAACGTAGTCACTTCGCTCGCACTTCGCTCTCGCTCGGTCAAAAAGCCCTAGTGATATTCACATCCACGTTGTATCAAAGGCAATTAAGTGCTAAACCGTCTTGTTTGTTAAGATTAAGTAAATAAATGAGGAAGTCATTTTTAATGACAATATAGAGCAAGAAATCAACAATGACTCAACATCCTTATTTATTACCTACCGATCAATCACGAAACAGGCAGACAGCCCGTCTCCAAGAACTTATAAATAAAGACATGCAAGCAAAATTGGTAACCCGGCTGATTTAAGAATTCACCTCACATTTGGCGTGTTTAACGATTAGGCATCGGCCGAAATAGCCGTGTAAGATATACGAGGCGTCAATAGAGTAGCATTAACAGTTCGTGATGGGAATGGAACAGAGAACAATGGAGCCGCTACCCGGATATAAGGTGATGTGTGGGTTTTCTGATGTAAATTCGTGGGTGACGAAGCAAACGGATTTTAAATTTATTCTGATCGGTAGGCCTAATCACGTTCCATTTTTGCTGTAAAAATCTCCACACCAAATAGACTATGGTGTGTTCAATCTCATAACAAATGAGGCGTTATTTACAAAACCGGCCGTTGTCCATTTTGGGCACATTTTACTTTTTTACTGTTAGCAATACTAGGGATTGCTGTCTTTTAAGCTGTATTATTGGTTTTGACAAAAACAGCCTAGTTACCTACAGTACAGCACACATGTGAAAAAAAACCGCCAAGGTTTGTATGTAGATTGCTTGTATTCTACAAAAAGAGCCAAAGTCTAAAACTCTTTTTAATGAGTTGTCCTGAAAAGTCAATGTTTTGGACAAAGGCTGTTTTTTTTAAATAACGCCGCAAATATGCCTCATATATTTTAATATTATCGTCGTGGAAGAGTTAGAAAAGAAAACAATAATTTGAAATGCTAAATAGAGGGAATTATTTGAATAAGTATAGGTTTTTTTCTAGACATCACATTAAACAACATCGCGGGACATATCGTGTTCATAATAGTTTCTAACAAATAAAATTGCTGACGTGTAGGTAGATAATTTTCACTTAACCGTCGCTAGTTTTGAAATGCGACATACGCTTCTGTTTATAACATAATAATTTTACTATGTAAGATAGATAGATAAAAAGTTTTATTTACTACGACACACATACATACATATCGTATCGTATCGTATTCGTTATCGTCCTTATTCACTAGACTATTAAACATTGTCGGAGTAAAAATGGTGAGAAAAAAACCCGTTATTCGAATGATCGATCACTTTCAGGCATTTCAGTGGCGGCAAACAAACCTCCCGCTGAATCGCGTGCGGTTAAACACTATCAAATAAAACTAATCGACATTCCGATTCTGCTTTCAATTTGAAGTCTTTGTTAGTGATGGGAGCTCGGTTGTATAGTCAATTAGTAGAAAAAGTATAAAATGGGCATTCCAAATCAATTTTTGTTACAATATCCAAAGCCGCGCTAGACTCCTTGTTGCTAGAAGTTAAGTGACATAAGATTGAAAGCAACGCTGTTCCCAAGGAATCCTTAGGCGATGACTGACCTACTGCCGGAACACAACAATGTTAATGTGGCAGAATAGGTCCTATCACCAGTCACTACCAACTTGAGCATCATATCTCACTCCTAGAAATTAAACCAGCTGAATCAAAGACGGTGGCGGTTAAACTTGAACATCAGACTAAACAGAGGTGAGTTTAAATTACTTTCAAACGCTCTAGGTAGCCCTTAGAATGTGAGTAAAGTGAGGCAACTAAAACTGGCTAAGTTTGCAGATTTATATCCGTCCAACACGTTACGTATATCGTAACCAAAATCCAATATAATAGTAACTAATCCCCTAAAGAGAAATTGAAACTGTTTCGAACTTTCAGATATGATTAGATAACGTATGAAGGATAAAAATCTGAATACTGAGCCATTAAGGCTCAGTTTTAGTTGCCTCATTTTTGACAGTGCGATATGTAGGGAACTATTGTTCTGTTAGGTGATACTATTCTAAGAGCTAGTCAAACAAAAATAGCAGCAAATGCATTGATAAACATCGGTTATTCTCTAACTACTGACTTACTTAATAGAAATAGGCACTTGTGTAACTAATCGATCTCTATATATGTACCTACAACGATAATTAGTAGGTAAGACCAATATTTTAGTGCTATATCGCCAACTCTTTCACACTATCAAATTACGCTAATTATGTATATCTAACGTACAACAAAAAACACTTGACCATAATTTAGAATACAATCTTAGTTGTGAAGAGCTTAATTACGGCATAAACAAAATGCTTATTAATTAGTTAACTGCAGTTAGATAATGGGATAGGTGAACCATAACTAATGCTCATGAGAAAGTCATTATTTTATTCGTTTTTAAAACGAATAGTTCCTAGTAAGTATAACTAGTTGCGGTAAACTAAAGTTAAAGTTTTTCATATTTAATGCCAGAATTTTTAATTATATGATTATATCTTTAATGAATATCGTTCTATTTTAACTGAGCTTTGTATTATTTATTAAAAAAAACGTTTTTTTTAACATTAAAATTTTTAATAAGTACTTCAAGTCTTAAAAAATATTTTAGATAAAATAAAATCAATTTCTTATTGGAAAATAATCATATTAAATCCAGTAGGTTAGGAAATCATTTCTACTAATTTAATCGATCTGCATCGAGTGCCTATCAGAAAGTAAGTTCATAATTTCTTACTAATAATTCTTATTTTAATCACATATTGTTGAATGTAGCTTCAAATATTCGAAACTAGTGTCAAGGAGACCAAGGAAACTATCCCCTAATGAGGTCTATATTTATTCCCTTCGATTAGAATCCAATAGTGATCTTTGCAACTTAACCCGTAATATTTCAAGACTATCCAAAAAACTCTTCAATAATAGCCAAATAAGAGATTTAAATGTTTAATCACCAATGCAACTCGTTCGCTAATTTCCACAATAACAGCTGTAGCCGCGTTCGTGACTAGCAAATTCATTAGTAATTCGGTGTTATTCTCATACATTTTCGGTCATTTGTATTCACCTCTTTAACCCACAATGCCATCTTAGTACCTTACGTGGAACGGTCACCCATTTCTAGAAACGGTACCAGACAATGTTTTGGCCAAATTAGTCAAATTGACGTCTCAAGGACTTCTTAGATCTTGTATGAACTCAGATTTTTCTTTGAATTTGATTTCCTGGGATTTTAAAAGTTTAAGTGTTATTCTACAAAAGAAATATGAAGTGAAATCAGCAAAATATGGCTTTTTAAATACAGACCAAAAATATTTTAGATACGTTTGGATTGGTCTGTAAAATATGGCCACACTGATTGAGACCAATAACCAACAATAGCTTCTGAGACAGCTTTGCATTTCTGTTACTTTTGAGCGTATATTACAACTGCTTCTTCCATTTCTGTTATTCACACGGATATTTTAGAAACCAATACCACCAGAACTGCACCAAACAATGTGACGAAAATGTTGTAGTTAAGGAGGCAGGAATCCATCAAGACTGACGTATGTTTATATAATGGAAACGGTCGGTTTTTGGGGCGAATTTCCCGCGCGCGTCGGCTCCACCGGCCACAAAAACGGCAGCAGCCTTTAACTCATAAGTTCATGTCGCGACGCATTCTTTTGAGTCCAGTTCGATTCCTACAAATCTTTATATGGGATGATCCGAAACGATTACGCGACGGGACATTAAATCGTATTCTTTTTCTTAGCCAGAATTCTTAGCTGGAGAGATTTAAGCCCTACATAAAATTGACAGTGACAATTATAATTAAGAACGAAATGTAGAGTTTTTTTTATTATGTCAACATTGCATTATCATCGCGATAAGACATGACAAAAGAAATCATAAATAAATACTAATCTGACAATTAAAAATTAGGCAATAAACTATACAGTGTTGAGCAAACACCATAAGAATTCACATGTGATACCAAAAGTCGATAAAAATTCAAACGGATTCAAAATCGAATCGTCCTGTATCGAGCTCAGTATTCAGTGGCGCCGACCCAAAAATTCTCTGTCGGTCGCGATGTCGAGATAGGGCCTTACATGTATAATGTATAACAAATGGGAGACATCAAAAATAAAGCACAGGGAGCCGTGCGTACGGCCCTGAGCGGGGTCCACGTGGGACTATGGCATTTTGTGCCGGACGCCATCTTTTTATTTTTGGCTCGCGCGACGCTACGATTTTTGCATCGTTGTAACCAGATTGGCAAGGTAATGCTTATTAAATAGCTAAGTAATAATGAAAGATACGGGTATGACGGGTTCGATTCCCGTCTGAGTATTGATCTGGTGCGAGTCGTATTTTTTCTAGTATATTATTAAGTATTGTATAAAAATAGCATTGTGAATGCAAAAATCTCAAATTTAAAAATATGAAAGATGATAAAACACGGAAACATAATTTCGGAAACACCTACCTATAGATAACAAAATAAGTTCTTTTTGAATACTCGATGTTAGTGCTCCAGCACTCCTACCTACTGTTTATCTATAGTTTGATTTAAAACCCCTATTTTGTTGATAATAAATAACCTAATCTTTAATAAATAAATAAAATAAATAATGTTCGTTTTAATTTCAATTAAATCTTGTTATGAAATCATAATTTTCCCTATTTATTAACATTATGTTTGTAAAAAAACGTAAGTTAAGTTAACTGTTGCATTGCCGTTAATGCATCCTAACGTAAACTTAATGCAAGTAGAACAAAAAGAAGCGAACACATTGGTGAAACGTAATGGAATCTTCATTGCAGCAATTACTATGCCACACATGTTCGCAACTCAAACAAGCGAACGTTTAAGATTCAAGGATTAATTAAGTTACGATTAGCTGAGAAAGCAAGCAATTAGAAAGATGAAGCGATACATATTCAAGTAAGGATAGCTCTATATACGTGAGAGGTTGACTTAATGTATGAGAAACTTTGGGACGTGCCAACAGAGCTGCTGGCATTCCTCATTTTCCACACAAAAAATCTGCTCCAAATTATTAATGATTATGAGATTTTTATGAAAGCTATAGTTCTGCAGCAGGTGCTAAGTGCCAATCTATATTTTTTTTTATTAAATACTTAATTGCTTAATTAAACCACTACTTTCCGTATAATTTTCTAACGATAATTTGATCCAAGTATTAAGTAATGACATCAATTATTAGCTTCTCTCTTCACTTTGTCTGTTCTTCTGCTATTAACATCTTTAAACCTGACCAAAACACCTCCATCACTTAAACTTTTTGTCCCATCTACGAGGCCGTCATTTTGTTAACCATCACAACCTTTTTGGACAGCTCTCAACATATCAAGACGGACATTCAAAACATCCTGAGATCGGGTTCGGTTTGAATAATTACCGGGTTTTATCGTCAAGATCTCGCCGCGACAACTGTAAGCCATGTTTTTGTCGCTACCTCATCGACACTCGCTACCACAGCTTGGCTAAAAAACGTATGAAACATGTTATTGATTGCATTGGAAACGAATTTTTGATCTGTCACCTTTTTTGAGATCTGTTTTGTTGATTTGATGAACAAGTTATTATAGGCGGACGAAATTGCCGCCAGTTAAATGTAGACTGGGCAAGTGGGAGTCGAATGAGGGCTCAAATTCCACTTCACCACATCCTTGCGATTAGGTACCTTTTTGAAAATGCAGAGAAAATTCATTCTTATAAGCATTAATGATAGAATAGAATTTATAAAAAAGCTCGCAGATCGTAACTTGTCACTAATGTAAAAGTATTTTTTGAAACTGTTCTACATCTATAACATTTAAAAATATTTTTTAATAATTATTATTATTGGATTTTGTACTACAATACTTATCCATATTTATGTTATTAGAATGAATCTGCTCTATTATCGTATGTGTAGAATTAACCTAGATAAAAAGTACGATTAAACATATTTTCAGTCACAATAAAAATAAAGAAAAGTTAACGGGTCTCCAATTTATGAGCTGGAGAGCGAACTTAAAATAAAATCACACATCTTACTTCCTTCAGATTTAAGTGAAGGCATTTCTTTCACGTCGCTTATTTCAACATAACTTTTACAATTTGGTTTTTAATGGTGAAGGAAATCACCAAGACCTCCTTGAGGAGAACACAAAGACAGTTGACAAATCGATGTATGGAGGCCTTACAAATGAGGTTCACTTTATTGTACACACGCGCACACACACACACACACTCACAAACAAAAACAGAAGATCCAGCTTTTTCTTCACCCCGTCGTCGGCCCTTTAAACGCTATGACATGTATCACACGTCGTGATGAAGAATTAATTGTCGTGTTTTTACTGGATTTTTAAACAGGTTTGCTAACCTTTGCCTGTTCGTCGGTGTCAGACCGCTTTATTTCATTAGCAATAGAGACGAATTTTGTATAATTTGTCACACTTGGCTAGCGTCGCGAAACGGCAGGTGTAATTCGAAATGGAACAGTTTTTGCCACCGCCTTCTGAGAGACCTGGCAGGCTCATCAAAAATTTTGCAATACCCTAGTCAATTTTGTGAAATTTAAGGTTGATTTAACTTTTTCTAAAAAAAGGTTTAGGTAGTAAACCCTATTCATCATCACAATCTGTTGACTTAACATTAACATAGAGCACATCGAAAATCATGTACTCTTTTACCTAGATTTTTTCACCTTGCGAAACGACCGAAGATAATGAACATATTAGTAGTATGCTCAGTAAAAAGTTTAGAAACTCTACCTAAGAAGGGAACAGAAACAGGGTTGACAACAGACAGTAAGAAACACCATTATTTAAAGCGTCTGTTACAAGGTCTCGGTATATTAGTAACGGTTAAGCCCCGATCTCTAGTAATCTGGAAGTGATAGCGCGAGCCCACCCTCAGTAGTGGCGCCAGAGAGCGCGCTTACATCACGTCTCGCTTATCTACATCGGCTAAAACATCTGTGGAGTCGCTTGTTCATTTCAACAAAAAAAATCAACTAATAACTTATTGGTGATTTAATGATGTTTTAGTCAGTCACAACGTCACAAGGTCTCATTATGCTTAAAATCTTGATCTGTATAAATTTATTAATGATAGCGCTAGGCGCTTATGTAAGGCATGACATCTGCTAAAACAGCTATCGAGTCGCATGTCCAAATCATATCTTACATCTTATTATTTTTTACATTTGGACTTCTTTTACATCGTGTTAATGAATGAACCCAAAATGGGAAAACTGTTTCTTCGGACATGAAACTTGTTTCTTCAAAATTAAATACTTTTACTATGGGACCAACAGTGAAATCGCGAAAAAAACAGTTGTTTCATACAAAAATTAATAACGAAAATCTCAAAATGTATGCTTGGGATATACTAGAAAAATACTAGAAAAAATTGACTCGCCCGTAGCACCTCAGACGAGACGGGACCTTAATTAGTAATAATCAGGCGGATAAATGATCCCTATCTTGTGAAATAACTGGATTTTTTTTAAAATATTTCAGATGTCGACTCCACACCTCCCATAGGCATTAGTCGTCGCTACCGCTCCTCGATAGCGTACGAGATGACACCGCTTTCGTTAATAGTTATTTATTGCTTTTTTATGCGCACTAGAAACAATGCCGGCTTTTGTCCAAATCACATTAGAGCGGCTTGCTTTCAACTTAAACAATACACTATTTATGAACCGATGTGACAAAATCACAGTTTATCTAAGTGTGTATAGGATAACTTATGTTTGTATGTAATTTTTGATGTTTTTTTTAATAATACAAAGCACGCAGTAATTGTTTTTGAATCTTTTGCTTGGGATACGCACTCGAACCTTTCGAGCGTAGCAGAGATTCCGTGTCGGTGAGAGGTGTCTATGTGTGCGTTGATCGAGCGCGCGTAGTACTAACATTAACTTCTGTTTAGTCTCTCTATTATGTGGTTTCACTTTATCTAAAATGGTTACTACAATATTAGTTCCGTGATTATAATAAAAAAAAAGAGTAGGTAGTTAGTAGGTTCTGCTAGCTTCTATATTTTAAACATCAAATCGAATTAATAGGTTATAAAAAAACTAGGTTAATCAAATTAAAGTCCTTTGCGCATACAAAGGAATGTGTGTAATTTTAAATATAATTTAAAACATCTGACATCCATAAATCCGGGTTATATCAGTACTGGAAACGACAGCTAAAGCGCACGCGACTTTTTACGTTTTTTCCGTTGAAATGCCATAATTATTTTTATTAATTAGCTAGATGGTGTTCGGTAGCGGAATTCGGCTTATCTTTATAGGCGATCGGGGCAGTATATTACGAGAGGTAGGATCTACCCCACATGATGAGAAAGGTGTGTGTTCACTGGAAGTGACGCCGCTTACCTAAGTTTTTAACAGAAAAAAATTGGCGAGATTTATTTTTTATTTTCAGTGAGTATTTTTGAAATAGAGAAATTGCGAAAGAATGTACCTTTCGTACAAAGTATATTTTTACTATAGGTACACGCTAAGAGTTGGCCCCATAGTAAAAGTTGCTTGTAATCATGAGTGGAACTACCCCACGGCGGGAACCAAACGATTAAAATTTCACGCTGTATTTTTATTGATCAAGCGAGCGTCTTCATTTCAGCTTGGGCAAAAATTATTTCGTATATCCGTCTGTTCTATTCTCCTCTACAGGTCGCATTTGTTAACCGATTCTCGTGAAATTTTGTGAGCAGGTTTGTTAAGTAAGTATATATAATTTTTTGTCGATTTAGTTTTTCGAAACTTAAAAAAGAAAACATTTCAGCCCTTTCAAAAATGTCACAAACGCGAGGTCTACAACTCACTGAAGCACTAGTAATAGATTAGTGTACTAATGCTTTTATTTAAATAAGGTAACAAAATTTTACTACATAATTATACTAAAATAATATTATTTTTTTGGTAATTTACTACAAATTCCAGTGGTTAATTGCACCTACAAAAAATATACCTATGTACTCAATTTACGTACTTCAAGTATGCCCCTATGCGTGCCGCTTCCATTATCTCTATATCCTTGCCCAAACAAGTCTCACTAAATATAAAACTTTTAGTAGATATCAAGGAATGTTAATTTTGGATAACCGACGATGTTACACGTTTGATATTCATTATATTTTACATCTGTTAGTTTATTTTTAACACAATGCTTGTGATAATTTTAATTGTAATTTCTCTATTGTCCTTTCTGGTTTGTGAATATGAAGTTGTATAATACAATTTTTATCAGTACTTTATGCTTCTTCTTAAAATCGTTGTTACATAGATACCATAAGTAATAGTTTTGAAATTTGGTGTTTTTTTATGTTACAAGTAAAATTTGCCATTAATTGGCTAACAATATCGTCGGTAATAAAAAAAAATCAACAAATTATTGCCGATGTTTGCTTGGTTTACTTCTTATTATATATCTACTTCTTATTAACTATATTAACTGTTATTGTTATTTTAACTTTCTTCAAGTATATTGTAAAATTTGAAATTAGTTGGTAGGTATAATTTTATTGACAAAATCTAATAGTAACTCGTAAATAAAAAATACAATTACATTTTTCTTTTTAAAATTTAAAATGTCGCAACAAATTTTTCTTTCCCCAATAAATAACAAAGTATTGTATTGTATGGTATTACGGGAAAACTTTGCTTCAAGTTTTTCTCCCCTGCAAATTTATTTTGTAAATACGATGTTTTACGCAACGATTAGGTAGCGATTACGTAATACTTGCTTTTAATATTGTTATTTCATTTAGGAGAATTACAGCTAAGTCAAAGTTTGGAGAAACATTTTTTTTTATTTGAGATTTAGCATTCACAATGCTATTTTTATAAAATACTGAATAATTCCGGCCTGAGAAAGTAATTTTTTTTCAAGTAAGTACTAAAGTAAATATTATTAATTAAATTTTAAAAGGTTATTTGTGTAGATAGGTCTTTCGTCTGTCGTATTTATCTTTAATACAGACTTTTTAAACTATTCTATGCATTTCTAGTTTGGGACGGTCTTGGAGGTCACTTTCCGATGTTTTTCTATAGAGAAAAGTTTTAGCTAAGTATGACCTTTCTGTCAATTACGTAACTGAGTAGGTACTATAATCTACTTTCTTATTTTTTTGGGACCAATAAATCAAGTAATATTGTTCGAAATCGTTGTTAAAAAATGTGAACTTATTTGACGTTTTAAAGAGTGTAGTGTGCTAACCACAGTACTTATAGATATTAGTTCATCTATCTATACTGTGGTGCTAACCATAGATAGTCCGCGCCGGGGTAACGCACGCTGCAGTGACATACTCACACTCATCGACACGACACGGTCGGCGTTATGACGCCCGATTCCAAAGCTACGCTAACCGACAGTTACCTGAGTCTTTAACTATAGGTTTGATCTGAAACTTGAACGTTGAACCACCGGCGGGGTTACGCATGCTGCTGTGACACAGTTATAGTCGGGCAGGCGTTTCTGATGCCCAATCCCAAAGCTACACTAACAGAAAGTTACCTGAGGTGTTAACTATAGGTTTAAACTGAAAATTGTACTTTGAAACAGAACTTATAAATCGCTTTTCTAAATAGTAAATCTCTAGGTAGACTAGAGAAAACTGACTTACTCATTGACGAACCAAGTTTCTTCTGAGCAAACAGAAAACAACAGTTTAGTCCTCAAACCAATTGGAAAATTACATGTTTCTTATACTTTTTGATTAACAATATAAAATTTTCAGTAATTAGTTAAATTTACTACGTTCTTGACTGCATCTCGGACACATCTCAACCAACAAACTCAAAGTGTCGTCACTGTAAAATTTTCAGTTATCAACTAGACTTCCATGATGCATTAAGTACCACCTAACTATCAACTTCTCGCCAAAATCTCAAAGTGTCAGTTACATAAACCAGAGTTAAAGCAACCGGGCGCTATTTGAAGCCGCAAAAATGCGTCAACGTGTGAGCAGATGCGCCCCCCTTATTTCAACGGATACCTCACCCCCAACCCTTTGGCTTTTAATAGCAAATTTCCACAACCCTTGCTAAATAACATTAGGCCAACTATGTTAATAACTTTAGGTGTCAACTTAATTATACGTGACAAAGGAGTTGACCTTTAAATACAAGATACTTTATAAATTAGTTGTGTCTAAAAAGTTCTATTTCAAATATTTGACTAACATTAAAGAGATGCGAATCAATTATTAACGTTAATGAAATTTCTCATAAAAACCAATAATTGTGCTGTTGTCTGCTCTGTCACAATGTCAGTCGTAACAAACAATAGAATAAACATGTTAGCGTGGTAATAACCAATCCACAATTTAACGCCTGTTTTTAACAATTAAGTCTGAGAGTTTGATGCCGTCACCGCCCGCATGTTCTATAAACAGACGGGTCCCGACAAAAAACGAGTTGCAAATCGTTACATTCCGATAAAACCATATCGATAAATAACGGACGATTAATCATTCGCTAATTAATTATCTCTTGACAAACGACTAACTGTGCGACCGGGCATCAGTAAAATAATGTTAATAAAATGGTAATAGAACAAGGATACGTTGAAAGTGTGAACGAGGGCATTGTGAGACATACTGATTGACAATCGGAGTTTATCTTACATACTCATTATAAATTTAATAACTCAAACCAATGTAAATAGGTCTCCTTCACCGCGTAGTCTGCTTTTCCTATAGTACCAACTGAACTTGGCCGTGTTATACTTCGTCCAGATAAGCTAGACCCTCGTTTGCCTTCTCGTAGGTTCATGCAAAGACTCTTGTAGCGAAATTTAACGGCTGTCAGAGGTCAAGTGATTCTGGTGTCTGCTGGTATTAAATTACAGATTGGCGACAGTCGTGCGGTTTAGAGCAGCACTCAGTATGACCACAAACGCGGAGCGCGATGGAATGTCATTATTAGCAAATAGTATACTCTTACTTAGGGAACGAAAAACTTAAAAAATTACTGTGTTTGTAGAAACTTTCATGGCAACACAACACATAATTATGAGTTGCTTTTATTGATGAAAATATTAATATTGCTTCCTTGGAAATATGACTTTGTCTATTAAAGAGAACCTTATAATTTGAAGATAAATCACTTTCACTTTCACTATTATATAAGATCTTATGATCCGGAGGAATGAAAAACATGTATAAAACTGAAAATGTTTAAAAATCTAAATACTTAAAATTATTTGCGAGAATTCGTTTAAAAAAGGCATCATACTCGTACTATAAAAAAGTCGTTTCATATGTGCGTGGCTGTAGGTATTTAGTTCCAAATATTAGACATAAAATTATAATTAAAAAGTTTACTGCCCACATAACATTCATATGTTACAGTTTAACATCCTGAAATAAAAAGTGATATAATTAACTGTCCTTTTTATACTTAAATCACACTCATAAAAGTGTAGCAACACTTTAATCCTAAAAAATAAAGATTTTATGGCAATCTGTATCTAGTGTAATAAATTGTTAATTTTTATTAGTGCAAATTGTTTAAATTCAAAACATTGAACTACCTCAGCTACAAAAATGCACTGCTTTAACAAAATTCAGTTTTTAGAAAAAGAAAATTGAATTAATCAAAGAGTAGGGAACCGGAAAAATATGGATTGCAAATTCACGTTACCAGCACAATCTTGAAATATTAAAATGTTTTTGAAGCAAAACAAGCATCGTGTTTGTAAGCATTAGATTTGCCTTTATAGTAGCAAGCGGTTGCTAGACATCGTCGGCGCGCGTGGACTTTAATCCAGTGACGTGGCACATTGCTGCTTTTCTTTGGCAATGTTATTATTTGTGCCAAAAAAGTAGCAATGTATCACATCTATCCGTCAAAGCAAAGCTTACCTGAACTTCAATGTTTTAAGCCGATAGACCCGCAGGACCCTTACCTACTAACTTTCTTTCTCCTTTACGAACTCTTCAATATTCATTTTCGCGACTAAAGTTAACCTATGTCCTTCTCACCTAACCTAATCTGTATCAGTGATTCAGGCATGAGTCAGAGTTATTTTGACATTTATAATATTATAGTATACCTAGATAGATCATTTTCAATGCGGTATAATGCTACGTCGCGTCTACGGTGTGTTTTTTTGTAAAAATACAATATCCTAAACGTGATTGTCAAAACAGTTTTATTATTTTTTGGATTTGTGTCTAATTTAGAAATCTCTATTTATTATCATGCGCTTTCTAGATACTTTTTCGGCTCATCAACCTAATTTACTTTTTAACTAGTAGGTGTTTGGCCCTACCATAATCTTACTTCTAAGTATAAAACTTTAAATTTACTTTTTCTAACATTTAAGCCATAAAGTATAACTACTTTACATTTTACTTACTTACTTGTATATTTTTTATTAAGATTGCATCACATTTTAAAAGCATCAACGATAAAAAGCTACTTCGTATTCATGCTACAATCGCTCAAGACACTACATAAATCAGTAGATACACCAACAACAACCAACACTGGAATAAAACAGCAACTGAGTCAGTTTGCTATACCTACAGGGTTATTTGTAAAACAACAACAACCTCGCGGGAGTAGATTACTAACATCATAAACAACAACATTAATTGTCCTACGACTTTCCGAAATCAGACAAAAAAAAATCGACTTTTCATGCAAAACTCGATCAGCTGTTCGGACATTTGTATGGCAAGACGACGTTTTCTACCTATTTCGTTGTTTTTTGTCGGAAAAGTCTTATAACAAATGTTGTTGTTTATGATGTTTGTAATCTACTCCTGCGAGGTTGTTGATGTTTTACAAATAACCCTGTATATTATAAAGAATAAAAATACGGCATACGATCAAATGGGTATATCTGCCTGCTTGATTGTTCCAATCCAAGAATTGAAGCACTGAAAAGTGACGAATGGTAATTTTCTATAGATCACTAATGCAGTAATTTATTACACTGACTCTAATATAAAAGATGATGTTAATAATTATGAGATATTTATGCGGGTCGATTTTTCGGGCGGCTTGTTAGGCGACTTTAGTCACATAGGGCTTTTTGACGACAAACGTGATCTTATTTCAATGAAGTGACGATGTTGATAAATGTTCTGCTAATCAAACAAAGTAATAGGTTTATATAGATAAAAGTTAAATCCGTAACACTGACAAACATGACATTATCGTAAATGAGTAGGTAGAAATCTATTTTATTAACAGAAAGATGCAAGATCCTGATAAAATATTTCAAATATTAACACGATGACAGAATCCAAGAAATCTTTGAAGAACCGCCTACGACCAGAAATATTTGAGAATTGAAAGATCTGATAGATACCATTACAGTTTGGTTACTTAATCGCCATTCGATGTAGGGTATAAATTTAAATGTATCTTGATATGCTTATTTGAACTACAAACTAATTTACTACCAGAAAGAAAAAAAAAGTAACACAACGAAAACTGGTTCATTTTATAGTTCTAGTTTTGCGTCTTGGGTGTCTGAATATTCATTCCTTAGATTCATTCATACAATTTCGTTATGCCTTTTTACGCGAATTGAGTGACGGTTATTAACAACATTTCCTTTTACAGCACTTTATGTAAATATTAATTCATTAATTATGTAAGCTAGTAATGCTAGTATGCGTCTACTATATGGCAACAACCACTTCTAGAAAAACTTGTGTATTCGTCTTGTATTACGTAGCTTAACATTTACAATCGCATCACGTACACTACAAGGCTTTGCTAAAAGGATAGAGGAAAATATTTCTTCTCTATTGTCGTGTGTGCCTCACAAAACTATAACCACTAGTTGGGTAAAACATGTATCGGTAACGAGCAACTTTTATTTCACTATCTTAATTTTAAGTTCATTTACTTTTCCAAAATTGTCGATCCAAGGATCCAACAGACCGTGTCTTTTATCAGTTACTGAAGAAACCCCAAAGTAAGCGTAAACAATTCCAATTTGCAGACAAATGTTCCCACAAATGAAGTTTCGCGTGTCCGGATTGGACGCGAAGGCGAAATACATCCTTCTGCTTGACATCGTCGCAGCAGACGACTACCGATATAAGTTCCACAACAGGTAGATCTAATCGCCATTTTGCCTGGAACGCACTATCCACCTCATCTGTCCTAAGAGTACCTACGCATCACGTCATCTAGTCGATTGTAGACTTTAATTGTATCACCGTACCGTTACACTTTTCTTTTAACTTGTGATTCTACCCACGCATGCTCTACTTCCCACCGCAGACTAAAAATTCAATCCGTCTCCTAATTGCGCTTAAACAATTTGTAAGAAACAAGCTTAATTTAAGGTCAATGACATTTTACGACGAGCGAACACGGCTGGAATCGTCCACGATTAAGGATTCAGTTCGCGTCCAATGGGTAATATCATTAAAATATCTTTGTCTCAAACGCCGCGGCGGTAACGTAAAAACTCTGAGGTGAGAAACGTTGCGCGAGAAGTGTACCTCCTCGGTAACGAGAACTCGCTTGTCTAAATGTCCGTCGGGGGCGCATCGATAATCATCGTATTTGATCAAGTACATTGTTTAATCCCCGATGACAAGAATCGATAAGATTCGTCTGTCCGCTTTATGTCCGCCCGATCGACGACTATCAAAACCGCCGACACGCAGGTTTGGCAACATCAAGATGCGGCCGATAAACTCCGATTTAATATCCGTTAATTAATACGACCCGAGCATTCCGGTCCAAAATGTGACTGTGAGTCAGCATTAAAGAGATACAGCGCGCCGACAAAGAGACTCCTGCCTAGCGCCGTTAATATGGTAATTAATTATTACAAATCTCTCCGGTAATTTACTTGCCAATAAATCGTTTCTTAGTTCGGAATCGATCGAAGCTCGTGTTTTGGTGTTCATATATTCGTGTAGAACATTTGATCACGTGCGGGTATCTACATCGCGGCGGTATGGTCTCCCACAATGGAGGTCTTGCCATTTTCAGTCTTCTCTCACGGAAACAAGACGTTTTTGCACGATAAATGCCTCGCGACACCTTGCAGTGTTGTCGCTCGATGATTAGAGACCACATACAGAATACCTCGAATACATTGGGCTCGGACAATCCGAACTCTGTCAGTAGTGAAGTTGCCAGAATATCTGTGCCCGGCGCGGAACAAAAACCAACTAATTAACGCGGTACAAGATCACAAGCTAAAAGGAACGCTTCTCGGGACTAAATGGAAGTAAAAAGTGAAACTAGTTCAACAACATGTCTTACAATCGACGTGATGTCAAATCGTTGTCGCAAAGAACGAGTCCCAACCCATGTTTTTCTCTCGTGTTGCTTGCAGACGTATGTTTCCTGCCTACAAAGTTCGCGTTTCTGGTCTTGATAAAAAAGCAAAGTACATTTTGCTAATGGACATCGTAGCTGCCGACGATTGCAGATACAAATTCCACAACAGGTATAAATAATGAAATGGAGGAATTAAATTAAAATAAGAAATGTAGAAAGGTCGGGATAGCGATGAACAGTCGACTCTCTTGATCTTATTTTAATGTAATTCGTGATATTGAGAATTCTAAGAGGCAAGAAGCATGCGTATTGTTTACATGTTAATGCTGAGTCGATAGGGGATCTGCGTGGTATCCGAAATCCATTACTGCTGGTTTGGAAGATCGTTGTAGGCGCTACTTCACTTTCTCGTATCTTAACGAGTTTAACTTCCTCCGGTCGTTGAGGATTCATATTATTCTAACTTGCAACCTTATCTTGGCGGGACTTGATATCGATATCGAAGAGTTTTGTCGTAAACGCGTCAAAGTTTTTGTTCATCGAACGCAGATCTCGTTTCGTTCACATCGCTTGGTGCATTTTACCCGTAGTTGTTAAACGCTTTTTATGAAACCCCTCACTCACAGCATGTGCTTTCATATGCTACCATGTCGATGCATGTCTTATAAAACAAGTCTAAAGCAATTAAATTATTGTTGCGCTTATATTAATTGGTTCAATTCTAATGAGAATTGTTGATAGTATCATAATTCATGCAAACACCTGTCTTCCATCATGGCCATACAAATAATTGAATGAACCTTCCTTTAATTAAGTAGATATTAGCCTTTTTGCTTGCCACACAACAGTACGGAAACTGATGGTAATTTACTAGTACTTACCTACTTCATTTATCATTAAGTGCCCATTATTTTACGACTAGGGTACTTATTTGAAATATTTTTTTGCTTTATGTTTATTTATTAATATTACATTCGACTTAATAAGAATTTTGTATCCATCTGTGCACACAAAACATTTTTTTGTTAATTTCTGTATCGTAGTACTTAGTAATTTCAGTGCTTTTTCGTCAGTTCAAAAATATTACTTTTCTATCAGACCTTACAAATTCACCAATTCCAAATTTACCTAAATTCCAAATTTACCTGGAACCCTAAATTCGGATTTCTACATTTATTCTTTTTTTCCGGAGTCGGTGGATGGTCGCCGGCAAAGCGGACCCCGAAATGCCGAAGAGGATGTATATCCACCCCGACTCGCCGAGTACGGGCGAGCAGTGGATGCAGAAAGTGGTGTCCTTCCACAAGCTGAAGTTGACGAACAACATCAGCGACAAACACGGATTCGTGAGTACCGACTTTTTTATAAGACTTTGGGAAAGGTGGATTTTTTTGACAAAAATGTGGCAAAGCAATAGCAGTTTCTACAAAGGGTCGCAAAACCTGCCTCAGTGTTATGAAATTGCTATTTGTTATTCTTTTTAATATCCATAGTATCTATCTATTCAGATTCAAATTATTCTAATTGGAAGAGTGGATAGATGAGTCTAGCGGTCAACAAATTAGTTCCACCTATTTCAAAATCTACCGCTTAATGTCTGTGATGTTCTTTTATCACTGTAGTGTAGTATCACTTTAACTATCTATTAATAACATGTCTACAAAACCAAACAATAAGCTTCGATGTCAAAACTCAAAAAACCGAAAAGGTAGCAATCGGTCTCGAGGGGCAAACTTTTTTTTATCTGAGCAAAAAGTTTATAATGTCGATGATATTATAATTAACACAAGGTAAAAATGGAATCGTGGGTTGGACCCCTGTCGTCGGGCGGCGGGGGGCCATTGTGTGGGCCATGGTTATTATGGCTATTTACTTTGGGCACCCATCATGTTATGGCCTTTAGTAGCTTTCAATGCGCATTTGTTGCGCCGACGCAACTGTTTAGGAGGCTTGAAAAATTTGAAATGAATTTTGTGCCACATTGTGGAGCTGTCTGATCGAGACAAATATATGTTATGATATAAAACAAATCTAGTATTTTCTCCTTTTAGAATAGGTATACATTTAGTCATTTTTCAAACTACCAGATTTAGTATTCCCGATGAAGTACAAGTTTATAATTTTAGGTATGGAATAAATAAAATCGCTAACAATAGTTTTATGTCTTGAATCATAAGGATTTCTTTCAGTAGGTACTAATTTTACACGCACCATATAAAAAGCATATCCAACTTATCTCCACCGTTAAGAATCATTTAAATACTGACAAGCTGCAAACGGAAACGCGGCCTGTAATTTAGCTAATCTTATTTATTATCTCATTTATATGTTCGTGATTTCCACCGATTACAGCCTAAGACCACCCACCTCCATTCCATAGTATTAAAATAGATGGGCATTTCAACACGTTGCCAAATGCAGAAGCTATGTTTAACATAAATACTCCTGAAATGGTCAATACAGTGCGCCAAGTCAAGTGTAAGTTGGCACGCGGTAGAAAAAGGAACTAATATTGACAGCTGTAACGCCCAGACGTAAGGGTCAGATTCCAATAACATATTGATTAAACAGAAAAAGTGGCGCCAAGTTGTAGACTTGCCAGAACACCTTGATGAGTGGTGGTTTATCATTAATTGCCTAACGATGAATACCATAAGATACTGCAATCCATAAATCCTCATTCCTTGACAAAACAGTCTGAATTTATCAAATTTAATGCGCTTGAAAATGTATCTCCTTACCAAAATCGTACATGTCTTGATGTTTCTCGATTCTCCATTTGAAATCATGTGTGGCATCTATTCTTTTAGTTAGATAGGTATTATAATATAACCTCTCTAAGTAGCATTCATAAGAAGTTTAGGTATCACTCTCAAAATAAGTAATCTCATCAAACTGACCAATGCAAAAAACGACATCTCCAAAAAACTGTCTCCGTTTCTTAAAAAAAAGCTACTGAAAACGAAAGCCGGCGCTTTGAGGTAACGATCACTTGAAGGAGCATTTACACGACCGCGATCCAATCATAGATAAGGCCTTTTTTTCGGACGATGAGCGTTTGTTTCTTTTTTTTCGCCTCTTTTTCGTGTTAGGGTCTTTTGTCTTTGACGGAGGGCGTAGGTAATTGAAATAACGACGGTCGCCGCTCGGTATGCATAGAATTTTGACAACAGCTGACTCCTGATACGGCGTGATGTATATTCTTGAAATCGGAACGTGACAGCGTCTGGTTTCTTAATTTTTTACATTTCTCATTTTTTATATTGGCTTCTTTTTTGCTCATATTTTACTCATAATATGTTAAAGAATGTATAGTGTTTAACCCAAATCATATTTAGTAGTACTTGTAACAATTTTAGCGAATTCAATAGCGCTTTCAGTTGTCAAATGTTTTTTTAATAGGTTAAAAAAAATAGTACCTACTCGTCACAAATGACAATCCCTAAAATGATATCAGCATGTATTTTGCTCGGCATAGACAGGTAGATAGATCCAGAGATAGGGACGTTTATTTGTTTTTTTTTTACCTGAGCCATTCTGTTCAACATGCCGATTTCTGGATGGCCCTCAATTTTTCATAGAGATATCTATCGAATGTTCGCGGCAATTAATTATGTTTCCAAATATAATTCATATTTTGTTACGAAGCTTAATATTAATCTTTGGACTATATTTACGTTATTGAGTTTTGAGTAGGAGAACCAGCCTTAGTAATTTTTTTCAACCGTTATTTGTACTACTATCCCCCACAAATTGGTAATACGATGGAACCTTGTCACATTAAACCTTGTCATCCGCAACTAAAATTACGAATGACAACAAAATTTTAATAGGTAAGTAATTTAATATGTTATTAATTTTTGAAATATAGGATTAGTAATATAGGATCTAGGTAATTTATAAAAAAATACAATTGTTTTTCGTTTTTGAGGTTAAGTTCAGTTCATTTCCAATTTGCGGGGATAGTACTCAAATATGTGCACCCATAACCCATAGCAAAGGTGGCCCAATAGGTTTTCCGAATTAAATTATGCAACAAAACAAATGAAAAGAGTTTCAGGCACTTAAGTTTGTTTATCAACGACCCTTTTTTTTCTGCAGAACTATAAGCCATGGTACCATTTATTAGGTAATAAAGTTTTAAAAACAAACACGGCACATCGCCGGCCTGTGAATCAACCGGTTAAGATGCGTGAGTTATTTACAACTTTAATTGGAGATACTAACTTTTGTAAATACTTAACTATCTTTAAACCAAGAATATTTAGTTTTAATTTAAGCATTAAAGAGGCAAAAAGATGGAGTATTTATTAATTCATTTACCTTTACTTAAATTATCTACAGAAACATGAACACAAATTAGCGCAAGTGGGCTTTTCAGTTTATTTAGCAGAAAAACACTATCCTGAGTCAAACCTTGTAACAATAAGCACATTAATTTACAGTAATTTATTTTTTCAAAGTGGCCTCTAAAAAGTTGAAACTAAATTCATCATTTGTATAACATAGACAAAGTGGTATTTCTTTTGTATAGTTATTATAATAGGCGAACAAGACGCTCATCGGAGTTTACGAGTCAAAACATCTCAAGCACAAAATCGGGGGCATCTTCAAGCAGCACTTCAATGGCGAGAAGCACCCGTATATAATTGTGTACGGCTAATCCACGAAGGTCTTTCATGCGTCTAATTCATTTTGAGATTCGCCGTATTATACCATGTTTCGCCAATCGTGAACACAGCTGCGTTCGAAAAAGGAACGCAGCTTTTGATTCCATTGCCAATTAGATCCAGATTAGAGTGTGTTTTCAGAATATTATCACGGCAGATGTTGTTATGAAATTGTTTTTTGATAAACAAGTAAGGAATGATGGTTCAATTGGTATATTGATTGGTTTAAAGATTAGTCTTTTAATTGTCACTAATGACCTGTTAAAGGGTAGTTCGACCCCATTATACATTGCATTAAATGTGGTTGCTAATGGTCTTCAACTTTATCCTGAAGAATTAAAAAAATCTGAACCATACTTTATTAATATTATTATAGTTTCTATCAAAATATTCGCAATAATACCTACTTTCAAAAACAAAAGTCGTTATTAACCCTCAACTGTCCAAATATTTTACCTCTCATAAAAGTTCATACCTCTTTATACCTCTTCGCCTTCCGTTCAAATTTTTGACATATCCAAGCTACGGAATAAATAAGGCACAAAGACCAGCGGTGCGCTTACATGAACACAGAAGGACATATGCTCAGTAATTTATATACAGTTATTGATCAAAAGGTATCCTTTGGGAGGCATCGGGGCGTGAACGAATCGGTGAGCCCTTGCAAATTGTTCTAAGTGGGAGCGATAAAATCTTGCGATAGCCTCCGTAACCCTGTCTGCGGGTGTAGGGTTGATTGTGTCGGTGCGGTTGGGTGAAACCACGTGACTATTTGGAATTTGACTTATTTATCAAACATGTAGAGTCTGTAACAAATTGCGAGTCATTGTTATTGTATTGAGTCAGTCTAAACAATACTGATGCGTACGAAGATTTAGATTTATAAAAAAGCTTTTTATGTTTATAAGATTTTAAATTGAAGTTATTTTGACACTTAATCGGCCTAAAGGAATCATGGAAGGTAAAGGTAAGAAAGAAGCAAGGTATAAAGAAAATACTGAAAATTTTGTACTTAATATTTGCGTTTATCTAAATAGAATCTAATAGGTACATTTTAGTAGTTAGGAGTCGTTGCCTTGCCTCGATGTTCATACGAGCCAATGTTATCAAAGTGAAAGTCACAATATCCTTATTCAAATAAACTTAGTAACTAAGCGCTTTTGAGTCATTTATATTTTCCTATCTCCTGTTCCAGACTTTTTTTGCTGATAAGAAGAAAAAAGTCTGAGGTAGGAATCGGTCGGGGATTTCAACCAGTAAAGTTCAAATAACAGTTGCTAACTTTTTTGTAAACATAGACAAAATTAAGATATCCTCAATATAATACGCTCGTATCCAGTAGTATTGTTGTCAAATGGCTTACTTCTTTTTTCGCCTACAAAACATCCTAAGCTTTAAAGTAGTGTTTTTGAGGCAATCTCATAAAAACTACATCGAATAAGCCTGTGATTACAAAAAGATATTTTTTGTAATTTCAAAAAGGTCTCATTTTCGTTTGAGAGTTCTTGAGGTGTAAATTTAATCCTTTTACGCTCTTAACTCTATGCTGGATAGGCTTTGTATTTTTTTTAATTGCATTGTGGCGCCGCGATATAACGATGTTTTAGTTTAAGTATCTTGTTTCTAGTTTTTGACATTGTCTATTATGAATCTTTTATAAAAACTTAGGTTTGTAAAGTTATGCGGGTCAACAAATATATGATTCTATATTTTTAACAATAATTAATTATACTTATTTGTAGTACGGTACAAAGTAGACTACCTAACTAAGAACATAGGTACTTCAGTTGTACTTTTTCAAACTTGAAATTATAGGCACAGAATAGATATAAGTAAGAAAGGAAACTCTCCGTCCCGCCCCAGACTCAGTTACCTCACCCCACCCCGCGAGTTCGTGTGCCGAATCGTGTGCTCATTCAATAGCCCTAGACTTCACGCACACAGTTGCGCGTGTGCAAAAACGTCATCTGTGTAGCGTCTGTGTAATAGCAGGGCCCATTGAATCGCTCATCTGGCGTCGAGCGCTCCTCGACTCAACGCCAGACGAGCGATTCAAAAATAGGGGTCTAGGACTCTGTCACTCCGCGCGCGAGTATGATGCGCTCGACGTCCTCTGAGAGGACAAATTTGATACATCAAAAAAAGGTAAAACCTACACGATAGAAAGAGAGGCAAAATTAAGTGCATTTTTTGGAGCGAAGGGAACGCTGTGCGACCTGAATTGCATTTTATTGTGTCGCAGCATGAGTCGCAATTTATTTAAACGATTTTGCGAAGTGCAACTTCTGTACGCTATGCTAGTACTATTATTTATCCGGGGTGTGCTATAGACTGTTACAAATACAAGTGCCATCCGAATGTTTGCAGATAAACTACAAACTTGGGGACTGGACATTTACACAGTATCAGTGTCACAAAATACACGATATCACAAAAGCTAAAGCTGCTCGGAATCAATCGTTTCGTAAAGTTAAGTAACTTCTACAGGGTGTTTGGTAAAAGCCTTATTAAGCCGAATATGGTAGATAGGGACCATCAAACTGAACAACTTTTACTATGGGACCAAATCTGAAATTGCGAAAAAAAAATCTGCTGTTTCATACATTTTGATATTTTTGTTATTCATTTTTGTATGAAACAGCAGATTTTTTTTCGCGATTTCAGAGTTGGTCCCATAATAAAAGTTGTTCAGTTTGATGGTCCCTATCTACCATATTCGGCTTTATAAGGCTTTTACCAAACACCCTGTATAAGATTCTGATATGATGTACCTAACAAGTTTAGCTGAATTGCAGATCCGGCTCTGTTCTGCGACCTTAATAAAGTATTTAAAAGTATAATAGGTACTTATTAAAATCTACCAAAGACATCTTATTAAGGCGAGGCCAGTTCACGAAATTTACTCTTTCACTATGTCTTTAGAATAAGGTTGAATATTGCATAACTTTAATTGACGCTTCGTCAGAAATTTGACGAATTTTAGTACATTTTTATTGATTTCTGAAATACAGGATCATTTATTAAAAATGTACTCGGTTATTGTGTTAGATCGATAAAAAAGCTATCCTTTTTGCATATAAAATTACGAAATTTGACGATTTGAAATTTATTTTTATAAGTTTTTATGGTGTTATTCAGGATTTTTTTACAGAGTTACCATGCCATTTTTCAATATTCTGTTCGGTTAATTTGCTTCTTTGTTTCTTTTTCAGTCTACAGTAATTTTTGTGAAGTAGAATTTTACATCAGTTCTTCACATTGGTTGTTCAAAAATCAGACTTTTCATCAGATCGTGAACTGGCCTCGCCTTAAAACACCTCTAACAGTATTAGTTTGATCAATCAGCCTTACAATTTTGATTAAATCTGAAATCCCTATAGAATGTCGCTATCGCTATGTTCTATATGTTGGTAATCCGTCGTTGGGTTCTGCGGTCGCTTTGTTCCGTAACTACTAATGCTGGATCCATTGTTTTAGCAGTTAGACGTAAATTATAACTACTATATTGTCTTTAAAGGAATATAAGAAGGTAGTGGAAAAAATTGTCCATTTCATGGTCATTTACATCTGAAGAAAAGTTTGTAATAAAAATAAAACCTATCAAGAGAAAACAAATGATGATCATAAAACTCTCACTATGGAATGGCTATCTGGTTTTTGAAAAAAGCGTTATCTTATTCATAAAAAAAATAAGAGTGTTTTGTGTCTTAGGTATAAAAGAATGTGACATGGACCTTCCTGATCACGCTGCCTAAAAAGCAAAAAGACTATGAGGGCAAAATGAGCAAAACGCAGAATGACTAAAATGTAGAATGACTAAAACGCAAAATGACTAGAATGAAGAATGACTAGAGTGCAAAATGACTAAAATGGAGAAGGACTAAATAACTTCTTTTCAGAATGCCGTAAACTATAAGTTCAAATGGAAAGTAATTCTTCAGATTAGTTACCTAATTAGTATTTAAAAGATGTTTTAGTATTATTTTTAAGAATAAAACGGTTTATGATTTTATAAAAAATGCATGATGATTTGACGGAGTATCTTAATCAATAATAGCAAAAGAGAATACAATCATTGAAACGACTCAATTCAATACTCACTTTTGCGTTCAATTCAAAAGCAATATTGCAAAAACTTCAAAACTATACCTCGCTAACACTACTGTATCGGGTTCAAGCAAAAATCTGGATACATTCCCACGGGAGACGGAATGGACAAATATTTGCACAGATCGAGGCCGGTTCGACGCATTGTTGTGGCACTTCACTCCAGAGTGTATTCATCAATTTAGTTTTACTTTAAAAGGAGACTATATGGTAAAGTTGTATACTTTTTATTTTTTTTATCTGTGATTCAGAATCTGGGTTTCTGTCAACCAAATCAGCTGTCAATGCCAAATTGAAGTCAAGTTGACATTTCGCTTTTTTAATTTCGAAAAATATAAAGTTTTTTTTTCGTTTCATAGTGACTTTTCTTCCCATTTAATATTTAATGTGGATAACGAAACATTTTCCGATGACTCGATGTTACTCTACTTTACCTTACCCTAAAAATATTTATCAATTATAATAACTTTTTCCTATATGCGCTAAAAATAAGAAAGAACTTGATTCATGTAGCAGAAATTATTGGCTATATTTTAAGATCAAATTCAATCGTATACGACATAAGCATTTTTTCTATGGGATGTGTCGGGTCTCCTCTTAGGAGTCTTAGGGTCTCCTTTAATGGTTTTGTAAAATTATGTGACCAGATTTTCAACAACTTTCTTATACTCAGAATAAAAACAATAATTATTTGCAATAGAATTTATGAAAAATCATCAAATATTTATTTAGTTTTATGACAATATAAAAGCAATAGTCTCTTAATAATCTCTTTAATCTCTTTATTCAGCCTCAATATCGAACATTTTTATAATAACCACTTAATTTTCCACTACTTCCCTAATTAAGTCACTGTAAGATATATACGTAGTGTGTTTTTTCCCGGACGTAAGAGGACTGGTACGGAACTGGGCGATTTCTTGACATCGTTGCATACAAAAATATACTTAGTAACAAAATATACGCGACGAGAACACGGATGGGACGGGGGAAATGTATGATGCACAGCACGTCTCCATCCCGTCCGGGGTCCAGTGGTCCGCCCACCCGTGTAAGACGCAGGGGTCCCGGGGTTTGATTCCCAGGGGGGGGGTACAATTTGTACTCAGTTTGGTTGGTGGTAGGGCTTATTTCAAGTCCGCCTGGCTAGCTACCATACCATCTTACCTAAGTATGGCGCCATAACAACAATTTAAAAATTGTTGTCTTCCGGCAGTGAGAGGATTTCGGGTGTAACTTCCACCCACTCAACATCAGGTGAGGTGAAGGCCAAGCACTATCCCGTTGTGCATAAAAATACAGCGATCTCAAAACGGCCTTTTAATAGCCAAAACAATAATATTACCATCGGAAGCGAATTCAATAGTTTGATCGAGAAATATTAGTAGCAGGAGGGTCCCTCTAATCTATTTGTTGACCATTATTTGCAGTGATCCCCCGTGTCAAACGATACCAGAGTTCGGACGAAAGTAACTTGGTCAATATTTGATTTTCGCACTTTTATATTTGATCCTGTGAAGAGGTTTCGAACGGATATGTTGTTGGTTTTTCAATAAATGTCTTATTCGATAATATTTTAATGTGAAGTTTTTGGTTGGTAGTTTTGGAACCCGCCTTCGCTTCGTAACACTTTGTATGCACAATATAAAGTCTTCTATACAACTAACTTAGGGAAAAAACTAAAACTTTCAGTGAATTAAGAATTAACCTTATTCATATAATTACAAAAGAAGTAACAAAAAACAAACACGGTCTTTTTAATTTTGTTTTTCTGTAAGTTGGCTGGAGTAATACACACTCGAATAATAAGTTTGGAATTGATTTTGAATAACAATAAAACAATAGACGACTTTCTTCCCCGTAGGTACATAATCTATACGCATGACGTTTCGGTATATACGATAATATTTCCACTTTTGCCTATTCGAGGGTGGTGTGCGTGACTAGAGGCGCTAGTCGCGACACCTGTCGTGGTGTTGAAATGCTCGTATTTTACCAATAATGGCCACCTACGCAGGGTCGCATTACAAAAATGTTAATAAAAAGTAATAGTCAAGTCGCTTATGAGTTTTGTACAGTCCTTAATGCTTTTTGGTATTTATTTTTGTTAATGTAGTGTGGTATAAAAAATATCTTATAGACATAGGTACCTACTTATAGACTACAGAAAATGACAGAAATTGTTAATTTCCTACAGTTACTAATCAATCGCCTAGTTATAAATTCTCTCTTACTTGCTAGGAAAACGAATAAAAAGTCCCTCATTTTGTAGAGAAAATTCAAAGTCCGCACCCTTGCGTGCACGCCATGCGTGTTCTCGCCTGTGTGGCGGCCATTTTGTAGCCCCCGAAATTGGCGGCAAAAATTGGAAAAACGACACTTCTGTACGCAGCCACAGACGCGCACGATAGTTATGCAAAGCAGAGCGCTCGGCTCGACGGAAGCATAAAGAAACAAAACAACCAATCGTGTGTGACTGAGGGACATGGAACATGTTCTAAAAGTTTGAATTAAGAATAAAAATTGTTCCATTTTAACCAAAACTTACTTTTTAATTGCAGTCCATTAAAAAAGTTAGCAATAAATTGAGTTTATAATCTAGTAACCATTTTATAGGTACTGTTTAATAAATTACATCATAAAATACGAGTGTGTTACCATCCGAAAGGACTTTAAGTATTGTTTACGATAATTACAAACAACTTCAATGTAGGTAACAAATATCACCTGCCCAAGCTGTTTCGTATTACGTTACAACAATAAGTATACTTTACATTATATACATCAATACTCATACATAGGTAACTTAGACATGATGAATCATGAAAAAGTTACCATTCCGAAAATCTGGTTGGAAATTTTCCAATGGTTTTTTTTCGAATATTATTTACTTTCCCTACATTTCTTTCAGGATTTTTGAAAAGAGTCCATTTTTCGTGTTTCATGCAAAAAAACACCTAATTCCGCATTCTTATCAGAAACTTTTTATACGCCATCTCCAAGACTACTTCGGAAATGTTCGAAATAATTTTCAGCCAGTGCGTAATGATCAAGATTTTATGGCAAACGACGAAGGAGTTCTATTTTGATGTGTCTATTAAATTCTTTGCGGCCCCTAACTCGAATTAATTTGCGGCGTGCCGTTTAACAAGAAGTTCAAGGAAAGTCCTTCCTTATTTTTTATATTATCACGACGACCGCCATTTAATTTTCCGAAATGGTAACTTTTTCATGACCCATCATGAAAAAGTTACCATTTCGGAAAATTTAATTTTTCAATAATTTTTTCAAATTATTTACTTTCTTAGTTTTAAGATTTTTTGGAATGAATCCATTTTTCGTGTTTCATAAAAATATAATTTACTTACTTTCCCTACATTTTTTCAGGGTTTTTGAAAAGAATCCATTTTTCGTGTTTCATGCAAAAAAAAAACACCTAATTCCGTATTCTTATCAGAAACTTTTTATACGCTATCTCCACGACTACTTCGGAAATGTTTCGTTTCTATTTTGATGTGTCTATTAAATTCTTTGCGGCCCCTAACTCGAATTAATTTGCAGCGTGCCGTTTACCAAGAAGTTCAAGGAAGGTTTTTCATTATTTTTTATATCACGACGACCGCCACCATAAACAAAATCAAACTAACTCATTATTGTGCGCTAATACTTACTGGTGTTTGTTAGGATTTTTTTTAGATTGTTTACTTTCCTTTTTTGCCAGTTGTGAAATAATAAATAAACTTTTCTTTTCTCCCAACTTCTGTCGATTGTAAGTATTCAATGTTTATCAAAATATTTTTTGTTATCAAGAAAATTTCTAATCAAAAGCCTATTCTTAAAACTTTCGCTACACCAACAAAAGTTACGCAACTGATTGCATAAAATTCGAAATTATTACCTAAGTCGAAACTTGGTGAAGCCCGCGTCGATCACAATAAACCTCAAAGTTCTGAAACACTCCAAGTTTCCACCTTTATTCCGCCTTCAGCAATAAAAACGTCGTCGAGAGCATACTACCTAAAATTCGAGCTTCACAACTCACGAAAAACTACAGGCGTGTGACAGTAAAATGTCCAATACAAGTGGTATTAGGCTGCAACCCCGGCTATGGGCTTAAGACACGCATCTAGGCATACGTCCAGCTTAAACTGACCTTCCTCGTCCCGTGGCCCGAGCGTGGCCCACTTAGACGCCTGACGGGATTAATATGTTTACTAACGCTATCGAAGCTCAAGGTTTAGTGGTTCCTTCGCTATGTGGGTGAGTGGGGTAAATCACCTATTAAGGGGGGGTGCCAAAGTAACGGCTTCACGTGTTGTTCTTTTTTATGGTGTTCCGTTAGAATGGCACGCTTGATGGTGTAATTTAGGTGTTAGTGTTGTGGGCTTATATTTGGGTCGAGTTTGTACACTTTTTCGTTTATATGGAGTGTTTCCTAATTCGTTTTTAATTACGTCGCGTTTGAATTTCCTTCTTTTGTTTTTTATTTTATAAATACAGGCAGAGGCAAAACACTTTCCAGTTTCCATAATAGATTTCCCATGTCGAGTGTTACTCGGGAAGCATGCCTGACATACAGATGAAAAAATTTATGGACATACTTGTATGTGTTAGCTATGTTGCTTCTGACTGGTATAGTCCCGCTTGTAATTAGACGCTTGGTACAGTATAATTTGATGTGATGGATGTAACATGTGCAGTAGTAAGTTTTTTTGTTGATATTTCTACAACGCTTGATGCTTAAAGGAGTTTTTATTAATGCTAACCGAAGTAAAGTAATAGAAAAAAACCTTTAATGATCTTTTTTTTTTAATAAATAATTTCTATGGTAATTACAAGATAATACAAATAGTTAACGGATTCAAAAAAAGCGGCCAAGTGCAAGTCGGACTACTCGCGCACGAAGAATTCCGTATTATTTTATTCTGTTTTTAATATTTGTTGTTATAGCGGCAACAGAAATACATCATCTGTGAAAATTTTAGCTGTGTTGCTATCACGGTTCATGAGATACAGCCTAGTGACAGACAGACGGACAGTGGGTGGAATCCTTAGTAATAGGTTTTAACGGAACGGAACCCTAAAAACTAAAAACCGACTTCAAAAAACCTACCTCAAAAAAGCAAGAAATAATAATAATAAATAATTTATTCAACCACCACCCCACTTCAATAGACGTATTTTTATTATTACGAATATTATTTCTTGCTTTTTTGAGGTAGGTTTTTGAAGTCGGTTTTTTGTTTTTTTTAAACAATTTTTTTATTTTAGTGTAGGTACCTTGTAGGTAAGGTATATTATATGTAGAAAAATCGGCTCAGCCAAACGTAAGATAATCGCGGAAAAACATACATACGGGTCAAACTGAGAACCTCTTTTTTTAAGTCGGTTAAAGAACCTACACTTAAGATACCCCTCTTCCTACAAAAAATAATTATCTTATTCAGTTCATAAACAAAGAAGTAATACGACCATTATCATCGAGATAATTCACACAAAATCATACTGTTTTCGTGCTTTTTTCAAGATTACATGAAAAGTACTGAACCGATTTCCAAATTTTAAAAATGGGACCAACTTGGGAGTTTACCTAATGTAATAACGATTGAATCATTTCAATCGGTCCAGCCGTCTTCGAGTAATCGGTGGACATACACAAAAAAAAAAATACAGACGGACATTGAACCTCCTCCTTTTTTGGAAGTCGGTTAAAAATACAAGTTTAAGATTTTCTTATCATCCAGTCTTGTTAATTCTGAAAATTATACACTTGAAGCAAAATATTGGACTGGTACTCGTACTTACACCTATCCTTCATGAAAATGAAAAAGCACTACGTAATTAACAAGATTAATCAGTGATGCGATACCTTTTTAGTCTACATCTTAGACAGCACTGTTTTATCACTCTGTCTTGTCGATGGATGTCGGTAATAAACCATTATCTACGATTGATCGCTTCATGTTGTCGCCACGAGTATTCTGTTCGCAGAACTTTGTGTAGAAACTGTTCGTCGTACAAGCGAGATATTCGCTTCCTAGTAGAGGTAACAGTTGCCAAGCGAATCTCACATCTATAGCCAAGCGATAAGGACTATGCTTTACCAAGTTTTTCCTGTAGACTGTATAAGCCATGGCCTTCTGAGAAAATCGAGTGTCGAGTATTTCGTTCACAAGGGCTGCCATCCAACCTTGTCAATTTCTCCAACACGTTACTTGGAAGATGTGGGAACGACATTTTCGCTACTAAGAGAAAAGGGTCTGTTTTCCTATGAATAAGATCTCTTTGATATTTAGTATTCCGAACCAGAGTCACTCAAACGGTATTTTCAAGCAAAGAAGAATACAATGTAAGTAACTACATACTTCTATTAAGGGTCTAGTTATTTTACAGGTTGCCTAACTTTTGCTTGGATTTAAAAATGGAACAAAATTATATGTCACGTGTGAAACTGGCCTTAAATCTTGTTATTAAGCTTGTTAGACAGTTTGTAACGTTAAACGAAGTAAAAAAACTACTTGCTGAAGTATTAGGTTTCCTTATTAATTTTATACATATAGCCCTTAACTATTTACATGAAACATGGCGAACGACCTTTTGTGAGAACTACAACTAAAAGATGGTTAATGAATAATTTGACACCACTGTTATTACCGAGGCCGAGGACACAATGATAAGTAATTACATCCCAATATATCGGTGACAGGTGTCATGAAGTAATATTGTCACGTGGTATTGATGACAGGCTGCAATTTGGCGCCGCTTTTTGACAGCTAACTGACAGCGCGTGGCGGTAACTCCGCGATGTGTCAATTCCTTGCAGCTAATAGTGTGACGTGTACTTTAATTAAATTGATCAATAACCCTTTTGTGGGAAATTTATGTGAGTTAGGGGAATAAGGGAGTCATTCAACTGTACAAAATATGAATGCATAATAAAAATAACTATTCAAGATGTAAGTATGATCTTTTGCCAGCCTATAAAATGGCCGAAAGAACTTTCACAAATCCGTTGTTGTTTCTTAAATAAAGTGGCTGTGACATACGGACGGACAGACAGACAGACAGACATGACGAAACTATAAGGGTTCCGTTTTTTGCCATTAGGCTACGGAACCCTAAAAACACTAGGAATAGAAGTTTTTTATCCATCTCTTTTTTCTCTTTATTTTGTGTCGGCCATGACAAGATTTTTGACCGCTCCTGTAAATTCCACTCTACATATTTTTTACGAATGTCGATTTTTTTTATTTCATGATTTTTATCAAACGCAATCGCTCGACAGCCTACGTGCGTCACCTCAAAGGTGAAATATGACAGAGGCGTCAGCTCATCAATTTTGGTCCCATTTGCATGTGGTCCTCGTAAAACTGTCACATTTGACACATGCTGGCCAAATGTGGCGGAGTCATGGCATGGGCTTGTTCAGTTGTTTATTTGTTTATGGGTTACTGTTACCTTTACAGATTTACTTAATTGTTTGGGCTAGTGTTTTGCGCTTGTTCAAAAAGTTTAATCTTATTTTATTCTAAGTTTGGCGGACTTAATGAACGGTGTGCCGTTGTGATAAAGTTTTTATGTAAGTTGTTTAGTTGTAGAATTAAAATTTCATCGCAAAATGTGGTTAGTATAAAGATTTAAATGCTACATTTGGCCTCTGATAAATAAAGTAATTTAATTTAGGTTCGTGTCCCGTCTGAACTGCTACGGGTGAGTCGATTTTTTCTAATAATTTTCAGTTATATTAAGTAACTTAATATATAAAATAGCATTGTGAATGCTAAAATCTAAAAATTCAGTAATTTAATTTGTTCAAAAATACGTAAATTATTTGCGTCGTCTACGGGTGAACTTATTTTTTTATCAAATCATTTTGCTTTAAAAACCTATTTTGAACACAAACAATATGAAACATAGGCACCGTCTATCATGTAAACCAAAAACAAAATACGCCAGTACACTACAAAATTCACACAGCTGTTTAACATAATTGAACATAACATTCGTCTTCCAAGAAACAACAAGCACGCTGCAATTTCATTCGAGCGACACCCATATTTTTTAAATTGTCACGAAAATATGCTTTGTTTACATGTCCCTATATTGGCGTTTCATAAAACGACTACTGTTTAGGGTTGCTACCGATTACCATTATTTTATTGCTAGTTTATAATACCTACCTCTATATGAAACAAAACAAGGTAGGTACTTACAACCAAATGGAAACTAAGTAAGATGTCAAATTGGTCTTGGTTTTTTAAATTAATAAGCTTCGTAAATAACATCTTCCTACCCTTATCTTGTGTCCGTGTAGGAGCGTCTTTAGTCCCATAGTCAAAGTTGTTCAGTTCGATGGTCCCTACTTAGTGCCCTATCTACCATATTCTGGATGTGCCCTTTAAAGATAAAGATAAAGATAGTTTATTTGTTCAAAACATGTGTAACAGACATGATCATTTAAAATAATAAGTTCAAACATGTCTTACCATAAACGGTGTACAAATTAAAATATAATTTCTTTATTCTTTTACACGCTGTATAAGCATTAAAAATAAGTTTAAATACGAAATAAAAATCCGACCTTTTGCGAATCCGACCAAATGCTAATCAAGTAAAGGAAATCACCCATTTTATAGGGCGGTCTAGGATAAAAAAAAGTCGGCGGCCAGGAATGAAATACATTTCATTTTAATGGTGATAAGAGTAGAAATATTTCTTTGTATGGCGACAACGCTGTAATGAATTTGTAAACAGAGATATACAACGATGTTTAACGACTTTAGGAGTGTCTTCCGGCAAAATGAGAATCCGACCTTTTGCGAATCCGACCAAGTGCTAATAATTGTTATAAAAAAATAGTTATACTTAGTAATTATTCTGGCATAGATTTCAATGAGGATCAGTAACGATTTTTGTTTAGTGGCTTATCAGAAAGCTTATGCCACATGATTAACTGTGAAGAAATTTTTACGATATCTCTTAAACCTGAGAAATTATACGAGCTAAAACGTTATTTTGGGGTCCTTATGACGTCATTGAGACATACGCGAACTTTATGTCGTATGTGATAAAGCACATATTGCATTGAGCTTGGCATTTCCTTCAAACCCCTTATAACTCAACCATTTCTAAACGGATTTCAAAAAATCTTTCACTGAGTTTCATAGCTATGAATATGTTTTTATATGATACCAATAAAACGATAGGATTAAAATTCCTCATTAAAATTACAAAGATTTTCTGCTTTCTTTCTAGATTGCCTTAAAAAGCGCTTTCGCCCAACCCTGTTCACGCACAGCGAAGAATTTCAATTTGTATTCGTCGTCACCTCGTCTCGCAATTCGGAGATCTTCCCTTTCGAACAATAGAATCCGACCAAAAACATTTTCATGTATAATGTTGCCAAGATTTCCCTGTCAAAAAGTTATCAGACCTCATGTAGAGCCAAGCTTCTAACTCTACGTTACGTTCGTTACGTTCCCTCAAATATGGTTGAGCGAAGCGATGGCTGGTCCATGCGTCATGCTCGTGAACGGGTGCTGCCAGTGGGAATGGGTCTGCTTCTGTCTGCTTGTACTAAGGGCGTCGTATATTTATATATATTTTTTTCTCTGTTTGATGTTATCAATATGTATGGCACTTCTTACTCAAAACATAAAACTAATAGGCAAGTAAACCTTGTTTTGATTTCTCTTTTTTTTTTTTATTGCAATCATTTTGCTTTCTATAGTCAGTAGTTTTTGTAAGTAAAGGCCTATGAAAAGCTTTTGGATATTAGTTTTCAATTCAGTGCCTTAGGATGGGTAGCCTAAGTATGTCATGCTCTCTTTAATCATTTCTGCGGTGGTGTCGTGTGGGGCGGGTCGTTACGTTCCCTCAAATATGGTTGAGCGAAGCGATGGCTGGTCCACGCGTCATGCTCGTGAACGGGTGCTGCCAGTGGGAATGGGTCTGCTTCTGAGTACCTATCCTAACGCATATTGAATTGTAAGAATTGCGTTTTTTTTTTTTTTTTGTTAATTTTTATGTGTTGTATCAAGTATTTTTTGGTAAATTTTGCCTACTTAGGTGCACTTTCGAGTAGCAGACATAGCGATTTCTGATTTCTCAACTAGTTGAAAGTTATTTACTCTCACAATTAACTATCTGATATGTAGTAGGTATTTAATTTCAACCTACCTACCCATTGTGTACAAACTTTTGTTAATTATTGTGATGGAAAATGACCTCACTTTAAATGTGGAGCTCATTTTTCAATGTTGACGACTCTGTATGAAATATACAGGGAGAAAAAAGCAGCCCTTGACGAGTTTCTTGCCGGTTCTTCTCGTTACAAGGTCTCCCGCTCAGGGTTTGCGAACCGATGGCGTAGCTTCTTTGACATTCACAAGTGCTTGTAACAGCCTAGACTGAATAAATGATTTTTTGATTTTTTTTTTTTTTCTACGCGCCCTAACTCTACAAGCCCTAACTTCATAAACTCTACCTACACCTTAGTCAAAATATGTGGCTTGGCCGTTTCGTTTCTACAAGAACTATTGTTTATCAGAAAGGATTCCATGTAGCGAAATGGCCAAAATTTTGAAGTGTCCTTGTAAGCAGCGTCTTTAGTCCCATAGTAAAAGTTGTTCAGTTTGATGGTCTCTAATGCTCTATCTACCATACTCTGGTTGTGCACTTTATTCTGTTACAAGTTATATAAGCATTATAAAAAAAATGTTTAACCATAGTATCTGACAGATTTCAAGTGAAATTAAGAAAACTTTTCTTCGTTTTTTCTAGATTGACTTAAAAAGCGCTTTCGCCCAACCCTGTTCGCGCACAGCGAAGAATTTCAATTTGTATTCGTCGTCACCTCGTCTCGCAATTCGGAGATCTTCCCTTCCGAACAATAAAATAATATTAACGGCGCGTCGCGTCGCCACCGACTCTCTGTGCCACTTCAGTCGCGCGAGTTCTCGTGCGACTGCTTTGTTTGTAATATTTTGTGTTTTTGGAAGAAAGTTAGGTCGTCTTTTGTTTTCGATGATGAAACCATATTGAGAGCTAGCTCGCAAGTTCCGGGTAGCGCGAAATGGAATAGAATTTTAATTAAAATAAAGGGCAAGCTAGATAAACCTTAAGGTGCATCCCATACCGTAAGTGGCGATTCAGTGTTTTTTTATATAATAATTTATTAATAGAACAAGAATGTACCTGGAATTTTATAGACCCATATTTTTAGAAAGTGTCATTATATTCCCTCGTAGTCATTCGTAGGAGTAGATAGCAAATGTGTCAAAATCGGCCACATTTAGCAGTTTTTCTATCTACTCGTACTTCTAGAAATGACTACGAGGAAATGTAATGATACCTTCTAAAAATTCCACGTAAAGTTTTATTAAAATTGTGTATTGGAATTACTTCAAACTTCGGTCGCGAAATTTCGGCATTAGTGTGTCTATAGTCACTTAAAGAAAACTGGTAATGTTATTTATTCTGTGGTAACTGTGGCAGTGAAATTTTATCTCTAGAAAGTTTTTTTACCCAATTTCAAGAAATGTAATGTTTTGAATAGTAAAAAAAACTATCATAGAAGAGTTTTTCAATAACTCAATAAAAATAAAAACAATAAGCGAGTCAATAACCTCCAAACTTTCTTTATTGAGTCTTTCCTTGAAAGAATTTTCCCAAATATTTTTATTATGTTCCCTCACACCTGCTTCATCATACGTGAAAACGACAATTTCACATTTTCCGCGCTCTAGAGTGTTTGATATTCCTTAAACGTCTGCTACGTTTGAGGGAAGTTTATTTACAAAGAGGTCTCAATTTTTTTTCGTAAATAAAATCTTCCTCGTTGCAAGTAAGGTGTTGCTTCGCTGAAATGTTTTAGTTCTGAAGGATTTTTCTTGAAAATATGTAAAATATAATTTAAATATATACCTATCTTATGTCGCTATCATCTGTCGGTGTTATACACGGCTGCCCAAAAAAGGAGTGTATTTTTATACCCTTGTGATATTTTTTTTATATATACGAGTACAGGGTTACCAATTATTTACCAATTTGTAAAACAACAACAACCTCGATTAAATTACTAAAATCAATAACAACAACATTTAATTTTGTTCTACAAATTTTCTAAAAACAGACAAAAAATACACAGATAAAAATGTATGAACAGCTGATCGAGTTTTGTATGAAAAGTATTTTTTTTCCTTCTTCGGTAAGTCGTAGAAGTAGAATTCGTAGGAGATTATGATGTTAGTAGGTAATTCACTCCTGCGAGGTTGTTTGTGTTTTACAAATAACCCTGTATATTTTCCCATTAGCATCGTCCTAAAGGAAATTTAAACACTTTAAAAATTACCCTGTTACACATGATACACGTACGAGTAGCACCTCATGACGTAGCAGTTTCCAAAAATAAACAAAAGACACACGAAGTAACCTCATTTGCGCAGCACCTCTTATTTGTCACTCCCGCCCGCCCTCGGACACACAGTCGTTTGTCAGGGCGGGCGCCGCCCTGCTCCCGCCCAGACATTGTGCCCGAACGTAATTCACGCTCGATACGTATCCAAATGAACTAAACAAGACTAAACACGTTTAAGATAATTTGACATCTCTGAACATTTTGATCTTGGATATCTGAAGTTTGAAAATTAACTTAAACTAATAGTATGTTCCATACTAAACATCAATGTTTTTGATTGAGAAAGCTTACCACATGTGATTAATTATTTATAATAAATTATTATTTATTTAATAAACTAGAGATTTACGTTAGATACATAGAATATATATTTGAAGTTATATTATACTTTTTTTATGCAGCACAATTTTTAGTTATAACTTTATTTTGTGTATGATTGTATTAAAAATATTTTGAGAATAAAATATTTTGCGAATGTAATATTTTGCGAACAAAGGTCCCGACACCTATAACGTATTATTATTTTACCTTGCCTGTACTAAATCGTGGGTGTCCAGCTCAGCACTCGCTCGGCCCGACAAACACCAGTAGCTCTTTAGTCGGTAGATAACATTCAGATTATGGGGCATTAACGACTGCCGTAGCCTGCCGTAGCGTTTGGGCACGCGGCGTAAACTCGAAAAAATATGGCCCCGGTGGTCCGTATTGAAGGGAAGATAATTGCGCAATTTGAATTTCGATTTGGCAGTGTTTTGTTTTTTCTTTGACTAGCAGTTTTGTTAATATCGTAGAATTTTGTTGTTAGCAATAAAGTTACGAATGATGCCTTAGGTACTGATTAAGAAGCTGTACTGTACTAATTCTTTCATGATAAAGAAGTCGTGTAGAATTAGTTAATACATCTTTAGTTGACTTAAATTTTTAACAATGTTCTACTATAAAAAAACTTTATTCCATTTAGTTTTCAATCTTTTTTGAAAACCCTCTTTTTTAATTTTTAAAATTTTTCGAAAAAAGAATTATTTGATGACGTAGCGGTTTATCCCTCCCAACTGTCAAATCATTATTTTATACCCTAAACAGCAGTCAATCTCGGTATTGTAATGAAAATCAGAGATAATAATTTGGGCCGATTGGTTGACAGAACAACGGTGAAAAGTTCTATTTAGACAGCATTGGTAACACGAGTGAATACACTTTCTCTTTAATCACTTGTAAAAATCATAGCAACTAATTTCCTCAAAAAAATCATCAAAAACATCGAATCGGTGACAACCTTAATCAGTGTGTGGGTGTCGACTCATCCAAAAGCGACTGTGTGCGTGAATGAGCATTATATGATAAGATTCAATAAAAAACTGAATTTAAACACTCACTATCAGCCGATTGGTGGTCGGCGCTTTTATGAACAGAAATGCATGGAGTCGACTGCTTATTATTTGAAGCACCAAAGTTATAGTTATAATTTTATGAAGTCGTTATAAAGTTTTATGCCAGTCTAAACTACTTTAATGGGTTTTAGTTAGGAAACTATGTCGGGAGTGGAGCGTGAAATGTTTTCATCTATATTCTCTACCTGATGAGGCTACTTTATGGAAAATAGAAGCAAAATAGTTTGAAAGTTTTATGAACGAAGAAGTTGAATAAAGTTAATCTTTAATAACCATTTTTATTAGAATAATAATTAAAGATTTGCTTAAGAATTTGGCTCACAGTCATATAAAGCATTGTTTTTCTATAGAATCTATCCATCGTTTAATATGACGGTAAAGTCCTAAACGGTAAAAAGCACCTTTGAAAAAAACATTATTTTATGAGCGAGCGCTGACAGCGAGCAAAGCGTCTCCGCTTCAGCTTGGGCAAAAACATGAAAATGCTTGCTTATGTCCGGCTGTCCGTTTGTTCTCCTCTACAAGTCGCATTTCTCAACCGATTCTCATGGAATTTTGTAAGCAGGTTCAAAAACAATTATTTTTTGTAGATTCATTTTTCCAATTTTTTCGAAAAAAAATTATATTTCAACCATTTTGAAAAATATCACAAACGCATTTGCAACCGCAACAAGTTTACTCGTACTACTTTATTTCCAAAGGACTGGCTAGTTACAAAGAAAGAAACAACAAAGAAGCGCCACGCCATTCCTTCTGTCGTCGCTACGGTCTGTGTTTTTTTTTAATAATTACAGATTATAGCGAGCGACTGATATCGGCTACCGCGGCGAGATGAGACGGTCCGAGAGTCCGAGATAGCGCTAAAACACTCATTTGTTTTGTCACCCGGTCGCTAATGCTTTTACCCCGTTTACCTGGGACATAGAGGTAGGGTATCGGAAAGTCGGATGCGGCAATATGACCAGCCGTGTCATTCTAACATCTAACATGCAACTTCACTGTGAGTGATCGTTTCGTCGAGTTTCTGACAGATGTCATATGCCCATTACTGAGTCACAGAAAAAATGCCATAGATTCCAAAGAGTACCAGGAGTGATATGACATCTGTCAGAAAACGCTGCCGCAGCGGCGAACTCGACGCTGCTAACTTTAAGAATAGCATAGCAGAGGCCCAATCGCGCTAATTCTAACATTACTTTGTCATTTAGGTTATATTTACCTAAAAACCTTTGGTTTAGGTTTAGAAGTCTCATTTAAATTGTTCAAGATTGACATCTTAAGCTACCCAGGCATAGCTTTCAACAGTTTTAACAAAACTAAAGCGAGTAGGTATTTTTCTGTAAACGAATCTGAAACGGTAACGACTTATTCTATACGAGACGGTTTTGTAGTACCTATGCGTACTTGTGTTAAAAGCTCACATCCCCACTTAACTTAAAACTATCATTCACCAATTCACCAACACGCACTTTATACAGTTTTTTTTATATTGTCCTGGACATGAAAAATAAGTAAAATATCGAAATCTTTCAAAAGCATTGACGATATGAAAAGTCCCACATTTTATCTTACGTCTTTTAGCTTATCCATTTTTTTCTTAATTTAGGACAATCTAAAAAATGCTTGCTTACTTTCAAGAATTCAGAGTTTTAAGGAGTGTCCTTTATTCACACTTAAAGAAGGTCAATCAACGTTACTATCGATAAGTAATTAAATTAAATTTTTTTGGATTGAAATCGTGCTAATTTAATTTTATAATTTATTATTTTGATTTGAAATTAATGTGAAAGCTACATATTCCTAGCACACTATCATTTAAAAAAAAACTACCGCAAACTGCCATACATACGGATTATGATGAAGAGATAAACATCATCGTCGCTTCATTGAGTGTTTTTATATGTAAGGGACAGATTATAACGGTGACGGTATAGTGCGCTCAACACCGGTGGCGATGCACCGTTCCGACATAAAAGAACCTTTTTTATTTTTTATAAGTTCTGTTCGGCTTGTGTGTTCAAGATCTGTTATACAGGGTGTCCCAAAACTCTACCACATCGAGGGAAAGTACCTTAACTATTGAAGATAAGAACTTTTACTGTCTTTTATTAAAAAAAGACTTTATTTTATTTTTAAAAATAATTAGAACAGAGGTCCTATTACGAAAATTTCCCTACTTTAATATTTAAGGTACTTTCCCTCTGCGTGGCAAAGTTTTGGGACAGCCTGTGGTTCAAGTTAGAGGTTTTATTCAGCGCTGTTTGATTTATTAGCGAATTTCAACAATATACACGATAGTTATATCGCTACAAATAGCTTTTGTACGTATTTCTTAATATCTTTAAACTGTATTAACAAACAGAAATTTAAAAATAGATGTTTATAATATTGCTCTTTTTTTTAAAAAAAATTCAAATAATGATTGATGAATAATTTTTTTGCAAGTTAATTGCTTATATTTGAATTCTTTTTTACCTATTAAAAGAATACACACATATAATAGATATTTACTTATTAGCAGCAGAGTTGCCATATCTTTCTTGCATCGGCCGTTAAATTAAATATTTTCTCCAAAAGAAATAACCCTACTTTCAGTCTTATCTTAGTGCACAAATTACCTCACATAAACCTTTAATAAGCCTCCGAAGATTCCGTAACTTTATAACGCGTAAAAACCATGAAAAATTGCTACGAAAAGCTTTAAAATACATCGAGGTGTCCGCACCAAATAATAAACTCTGAGCAGTTTTTAATTACAAAATTTAAAATTGAGGCCGAAAAACTTTATTCGAGTGCGAGTTTAAAAATATTCGCCAGAACGTGATCCTTTCCGTTTGCGAATGCATTTAAAAAGAGAAACCGGTAGATTGTGCTTCATTAATTGAATTGCAATAATAACCGCATGAATAAATTCTCATAAGGCCGATATAGACCTATAAAGAGCTCTTTATGCCAAACAAATCGGCGTCCTTTGAGAGGTTCAAACGCACCGCTCTGCTGTGATCGCGTTATTTTATTTGTCGTTATTTTGTTTATCGCTGACTGAGAGTAGGCATCGCAGAAGCGATGTGAGCTCGGTTTGTGAATTGCCGACGCACAGGTTGCCTCTCACGGCCTTACTACAAAAGTTTTAAAAACACTTGTTTAATTAAGACACTGTTCTAATGTGATGCCGTCACTTTCAAAGAATATTGTCAAAAAGGTGACAGCATCACATTAAAATTGTGTTAAGTTAAACACTTGTTGAAGAGTGTTTTAAAATCTTTTGTGGTAGAGCCGCAGAGTCTGAAACTATGTATGATAAGTAATTAAAAATGTCTATAGTAGAACCTTGTAAAATGAACAGTGGTTTAAATGCGTATTAAGTCATTGTTGTTTTCATTGTAACATAAATTCATAAAACTTTATTATTAAAAGATAATTAAAAAATAAGTTATATATTTTTTCCTAACTTTCATTACAATATTTAATATTTGATGTACAAGAATGAGAATACATGAGAAAGTTATATTTCAAAACCACTCTTTTTACTTACGAGTATTATTCATTAACTAAAGCTTTATAATTTTTCATGTCAATAATGTTTTGTTTGTGGTGTGGAGCTCGGTGGCGCAGCGGTTGCGGAGGTTAAGCAACGTTCGCAAGGGTCGGTCATGGGATGGGTGACCAAAAATTTATTATCTCGAGCTCCTCCGTGCTTCGGAAGGCACGTTAAGCCGTTGGTCCCGGCTGCATTTGCAGTCGTTAACACCCACCAATCCGCATTGGGCCCGCGTGGTGGGTTATGGCCCATTCTCCTTGCCACACATAAGGAAGGCCTGTGCCCCAGCAGTGGGGACATCAAAAATAGCTGATGGACAATGTTTTAGTTTTAATTTGAAAAATATAGGCTGTATCTGTCTACAGGGGAGTGAGTGTTACATTACCTTACTAACTTAATCTTTGACGGATTCGAGAAATTGAACGCAATGACAGTTTATGTCGTTGTATTAAACATAAACTAAGTACTTAATATAATGCCTTTGGAAATATTAATTATACTTATTTTGCACTTTTAATAGTTTTTGCCTGTTTTTACCCACTTTAAATATTAAAGTATTTATATTGGTTAGTTCTATCGACTTTAGTAAATCAAAGAAAGTTTTTAGTTGAACGCAATTAATCAACCAAATAGAATAGAATAGAATAGAATAGAAAAATCTTTATTTGAGACAAAACAACTATTTTAAAATACATTGATGGTTACGATTTGTCCCAAATCGGTTAATCGAATCAATTGGTTAATCGAAAAATATTTAAAGTTAAACATGTAATTAGTATCTACTTTAATTTTTCATTCATTTGTCCATTTCTCCAATATAATTTGTATCTTTATTATCAAATTCATAGATATTTTATTAAAAACACTTGATAGTAAATGTCGCTGGTGTTATTTTTTACCGGCTACCAGCATTTAATGAAAGAGTTCGACCCGCATTCGCGCATTCTTTTGTTTAGGTAGGTATGTTTATGCTACGAGGATAGGGTAAAAATATTCACAGATTTTACAGTCCCCGCAAGCATTGAAAATGAACCTAAAAATTTACGAAAAACCAAAATGAAATCAAATGCAAAATCCTATTATATTTTTAAAGTTACCTAGGTAGTACCTATTTATTTTTAAGATTGTGACACTCGGCTTCGCCTCGTGTCATAAAAGCGCCCGCTGACTGCCTCGATGCGGCCGAAATATTATTAACCGATTTTCAAAATTCCAGCGAATGCACTTCTCGTCTGCTTCTGCATCTTTTAACACTATTACCATGACGATCGGTCAAAAATCATAGAAACTACATCACTTTTTATGTACGGAAACACTAGATTTGGAATTGTAGAAGGGAAGGAAGGGACCACCTAAAGGGGTTACAATTATCAACCGATTTTCAAAATTTTTTTTGCCATTTTGTAGCCAAACTAATATCCTAGGACGCATTTTTTATTTTTTTCTTAAGTCGGTTTTTTCCGAAATATTTACAATTTAGTAAACTAACACCCCCCAAAAAACCCGAAATTACCTGAATTTTTCAAAATTACAAAAAAGGTTACCAGTATAGATTTTCAAAATTCAAACGTTCCTACGTATCGTATCTCGATAAATTCCTCAACTTTTGGTACTATTCGTATCTCGTACCTCCTAAAATCCTCGGAGATATGGCCAAAAATACGTCTCAGGCGATTTGCATATGATAACCATTTTCAATGGTAAAAAATTGGCAGTGTGCTATAGCACACTACCAATAACTATATTAGTTATAACTAGGCCTTTACTAACCGAGCGAGCGCGAAGTGCTCTTGGGCAAAAATGCTTTCGGATGTCCGTCCGGCAGTGTTGGGCAAAATGTAATTAACTACTAATTAACAATTACAATTACAAATTGTAATTGGCGACTTCAGTTACAAATTACTTGAAATTATTAAAAAGTAATTCAGTTAACAATTACAATTAGTAATTGTAATTGTTAATTGTAATTACCTAACTACTTATACAATTTCTTTTAAAGTTGAGGTAGTATTTTAAATAATACGATGTAGTTTCTGTGGTAGGTAGCGAAACCACTACTAACGACGCACTGATGCGACGGGTGCGACGATGAGAGGAGTAGGGATGCGCCGATCCGCAGGCTGGTTATCTAAATAGAAACTATTTTGCGACCGGTTTCATTTGACAAACATTGCTACTTTTCTTTGGTATGTTTTTTAGGCCAAAAAGAAGAAGCAATGTATCACATTCATCTGTCAAATGAGACTGGTCGCTTGGTGGTTTCTAATTAGATAATCAACCCGCCGATCTTTTGAAAGATCGGATTGGCAGGCATACGATCCGGCGATTTTCGGATCGGATCGATACCATACGATTTTTTGCCGGATCGATACAAAACTTGAAAGATACGATCGCTTGGATCGTATGAATTAAAACGTGGTTTGTTTACGAAAAATAGGTACTTACTTGGTTTATTTGTAACGAATCTTATCTTTGTTTACATTTTAAACATGGCGGCATCAATTATCATCATTCAAGGTACTTGTTTACAAGTTTTACATGGGATTTTTCTATTTATTGGGGTCGACAAGCAGTTTCACAATAAGTAATGTTAAGCTAATCTTAAATAGTAGATTTAGTAAATTGTCAAAAAGACCAACACCGTCAACCACAGATTTAAAACTAATTTTTTAATGGTTTACTTTATAAAAATCAAAAAATAATTGCGTCCTTACTTATTTGCATCCGATCCGGATCGATTCCCTAAGGATCGGATCAAAGGCATGCGATCCGATACAATCCATTACGATCCGAAAAATCGGATCGACGACCCCGGATCGAAAATCCCTAGAGAGGAGAGGTGCACGCGAGGAGGCGCGAGAAGGGATACCTGTGTGCAGTAACAAGCCACACACACACACACACACACATGCACTAAAAGCATCGGTTGTGATATGCTGCGTGAGGACAGCAAGCGATCAACATCTCAATTTTATTTATCTTTTATGTTACCCATAAAAAGTAATTGAGTAATTTTAATTACAAACTAATGTAATTAGAATTACTAGTGATTTATGTAGTTGCATTAAATTAATTCCAATTACATGTAATTTCAATTAAAGTAATTCAATTACTTTTCATCTAATTAGTAATTTAATTACAAAAGTAATTAATTACGCCCAACACTGCCGTCCGGCTGTCCGTCTGTTCTCCTCTACAGGTTGCGTTTCTCAACCGATTCTCAAGAAATTTTGTGAGCAGGTTTGATCATTAAAACAACATGTTACAAAACAAATCCGAATATGGTAGATAGGGTAGGTATACCATACATACAACCTCGGAAAATTATTATAAACCCAGTTTTACACCTAAATTGTGTTTTGCTTTTGTTCATCCTTACTATATTATAAATGCGAAAGTCCGTTTGTTTGTTTGTTTGATATGCCTTCACGTCTTAACTACTATAGCGATCAGAAAACTTAAGATAATTTAAGAAAAAAAAACAATCATTAATACTTTGTCAAGTTTCAATAAAACATTTCTCGGGATAATAGTAAATTGATATAAAAGGTAAGCGATTACCACTTACACAAAATACCTTTTATTATCCAGAGAGTTATTTACAACTATCAAACACTATTATATATTCTGTGACCAAAGTACCGAAATTCCACCAGAAAATTATGGTCAAACTTTTACAGCGTTTGTCCATCACAGTCGGGACCACCAGAAGCGGGGCTTTATCTATTTAATTGCCTGACTTCAGACACGTTTTAGAGTTAATTGAGCTCACAGATTAGCTACCGATAGAGAATTTACGAGCGGTCGAGATAACCCGGTGACGTAGTCGGACCCTGTTTTCGTTAAAAACTATTAATAAACGGAGAATTTAGAAAAAGCTTGTGTTTAACTAAACTTCATACTTATTTAACTATTTGTTAGCCAAGTTATAGCAGCGTTTGGCAGCGTTTATCAACTATGATGATGTAGTAGATACTCATTAAACTGTATTTCATACAAACTTTTAAAGTCTTTTTTTTTCGAAATTAATTAACCGATTATAATGAAACTTTATACACACAAACAGAATGCATTGTTCCAAAAATTTCATTGAAAACATTTTCGATAAAGCTAAATAAGACCGGTTTTAAAATTTTTCATAGAAACACAAATTTTATTATGTTTTTAATAAGACATTTTCAAAAATGATCTTAACTAACTTTTTAGAGTTAATGTCAAAGTTTCATTTAAATTGGTTGGTTCATTCATTTGAAAAACAAGGACTTTAAAAAAATAAGGATTAGTTCATTCAATTAAAAAAATAAGGAGGATATATATATATATAACTAAATCTTAGTTTTTATATAACTAAATCTAGTCAAATTATTGTGATTTAATTTTTATCAATAATTAGGCTACAATATAGAAATTCAAAATAGTTTTTCCCATAAAACATAGTTTACAAATAATTTTCATACGCACTATTCTGAGCTAACTGGGTCGCAGTTTCTTTTAATTGGTTGCCAGTTGGTTGCATGCTAGAATAAACTTCTGGAATTCAGTTCAATTCAATGTGTGATTCTTTATCATACTTACAAAAATTGCTATTCAAAACATAGGGAACAATACACGGTGTATTTGTATTATAGTATAATCCATCTTTTAGTATTAATTTATTTATACTGAATTTATTAGATACCGTTATAAAACTCTTCAATGTTATAATCATCCTCACCATTCTGATTTTCAAACAAAAACTTCATCTATAAAAAAAATATAAAATCCTTTTAATCACCCCATCACACTTTAACACATTATCAAGCTATATTTTAAACATCATAATACTTATATAATAATGACGCTATTATTAATATTAATAATAATACGCGTCGGCCATTACAAGGCGTGACGTAATATCTTAAGCCCCTTACACACTGCGGCGTTGAAACTAATCCTGTATTTCTATTGTGAGACCACCCTACTTTTGTCACCCTAGTTTTGATTTCGCACAACAAAGTTATGTTATGCTGTCCAGAGAGTTTTAAGATTTTTAAGGTAATGGAATAAGGTTTAATATGAATGCTAACTGGTGTAGCTACGAAATCGAGTAGTGTCATAGGCATTTGTATAATTGGGGTCATACTCATAGGCTCGGTGTAATAATAAGTATGCGAACTAGCTCTAGGGAAATTTTCTGATGTTACTCTACAAAAATGATTTGAAATAAAACCGGTTTCATGGATTTGCAGCGATATAACAACCGGTTTCGTATGTTTACATGCGGTTTGTTGACCCAATTCATTGAAATGTATTTGTTTTACTCTTTTACGAGTCACATTAAAAACTATTTACTAAAAAGTATTGAACTAAAAACTTTTTACTTATCCAAAATAGTAGATTGTACAACAAGTGCATAAAACGCATCATTTTACCCGAGACGTATAATATCCTATATATTTATGGATAGTCAAGTCGAGGGTAAAATGGGTTTTATGTACGAGTTATACACTCTGCTTTTCACTTCGACTGTGAGGAAATAGGAAATTAAACTTTTTTTTTCAACAATATTGAAAAAGAAGTGACAAATTATATAATTTTGGAATGTGCTCATCAAGGCCTTTCATTTGATACCCATATTCAAAAATTGAAAAAAAAAATTTTTTCTTAAATTTTTGTGACAAATTACATATTTTTGGGACGTGCTCATCAAGGGCTGTCATTTGATACCCATATTCAAAAAATAAAAAAAAATTTTTTTTCTTAAATTTTAGTGACAAATTATATAATTTTGGAATGTGCTCATCAAGGCCTTTCATTTGATACCCCTAATCAAAAATAGAAAAAAAAAATTCATCAAGGTTTCAAAAATTTGAAAAAAAAAGTATTAAACATGGATTATGTATAAAAATTAAGAAAATAACAAGTTTATTTAACTAAGTTTAATTGCGTCTGGCTGTTTACCTGACGACCTTTGTCTTAAAATCTGAACTTAGACGAAGATTTTACTTTATGCTCTAGAGCATGAAAAGCGATTTTATGCAGCCTATACCCAACATAACGACGAACTTTACGAGCATGAGAAGTGAAAAGAGTATTTTTTCTAATCTCTGCTTACATTAAAAATTTAAACAAAGCTCCCGCTAGGAAGGTAATAATGGTGCCTCTTTCACTTAACTTTTAACTAACTTATGTGATACTGGCCAGTAATAAATAAAAAATTTTTAAAACAAAGGACTGATTAATCTGTGCTCTACGCGTTCGAAATTTGAACAATGCTAGAAGCTATCGTACCGGAGAGACATTGAAGTCCCCAATGCGATCGAGTAGGTATACAATACAGGACATTCTAATCCGGTAATTCTAGCCAGTGGGGCGTGACCGGATGCCCTGTGACGTCACGAGCGCCAACCAATCGCAGGCCAGCAACGTAATCTCATTGTCACCCTCGGTGTCGATACGTATCAATTGCGAACTCGTTTCTGTGTCAACGGATTGCTGGATGCAAAGAAATACGTAATGATGGCTTCTGTTACAGCTTGCTTTTGCAAAGTAAAATGTTTCTTATTCTAAGAGCATAAAGTCTAACAGCTATAACTTTTTTGATATTCAGTCTCGCAGCGCAGATGCAACTATACTTTTTTGCTGAAAGCTACGAGGTGTACATACATTAAATTTAAACTTGTTTTGTTCATAACCTGTTTTTTCGTTTAATAAATATTAGACAACGTCACAAACATTGCTCTGATTCCAAAGTAAGTAGCTAAAGCACTTGTGTAATGAAAATCAGAAACAACAGTAGAAATATAACTAGAACATATTTTATATAAATAATTTGCATGCCACAACCTTGGCAAAACATTTGAGTCTTCAAAAAAATAACAACTTTTATACCATGTTTTGAGCGAATAAATGATTATGATTATGACTACAAACACCCAGACCAGATTTTAAACGATCAAGTGCAAATAGCAAAAGGCTAATGTTTATGATCACCATAGTAACCTTTACCTAGCCTTCACCAAATCTTATTGGGTGGTTAAGAATGGGGTAGAGCCTACTAATTTTAGAGAAAAATTTTTTTTTGGTACATAAGCATAAAGTATTAATGCCCATAGTAAATAGAAAAAAACTCATTTCAATAAAAAGTATAACATAGTTATGTGATTAACTTCGATCAAGAATATCCTAGATAACGCTTCACGAACTAAAACAGTACGCAAAAATGACACCTCAAATAGCGTCCCACTTACAAACTTGGCGCTTGTTTTGTACATAATCACCTCTTATTTTGTACAAACTCACATTTTATATCACTTATTTTGTACAAAATAAGCTTGTTTTTGGGACGCTATTTGAGGTGCCATTTTTGAGACTTCTAGGATATTCTTGATCGAAAGTGATTAATGATTATAAAATAAATAAAATAAAATCTTTAACAAACAACGAACGAGCAACCTATAATAAAAACGTGTTAAAATCACTATTAATCAAACATTCCATCAACATTTCACAAAGACAACAAAAAGTTTGCCATCAAGTGTAAACGTCAAATTAATAAGTGACCGCTTGTTAAGTTTAACAAAGTGTAATTGGCTGGTTACAATTTGAACACTCACAACGCGTCACAGTTAAACAGAATCTTGGAAGGCAGAGTTTCGTAAGCATACCATCCATATTCTAGACTTCGTAAAAAATCTACCTATAAAGGCTCGCGTTCCACACATAGCTACGATCGACGAACTCACTGTAGATCCAATCTTTCTAATAGGGCTGTGCATTGAATATCGATTTTTGATAAGAACCGGTAAAAATGTTTCCGGTTTTTTATCCACGTTTTAACATCACTAGATTTTTGCACTTACTTACTTACTCATTAAAAGTAAGAAAAAAACGAAAATTACGTGTTACTTAGATTAGAAAAGAAAATAGTTTGAAAATTAAGACTATGGTATTTTGCTCAATGAGCAACACCGTTTTCTATTACGATTGAACTAACTTACGTTGCTGTTTTATACAAAAATTAGTAACGAAAATATGAAAATGTATGAAACAGCTGATTATTTTTCGCGATTTCAGAGTTGATCCCATAGCAAAAGTTGTTCAGTTTGATGGTCCCTATCTACCATATTCTGGTTAAGCCATTATTAGCCATACACGTTTGCCCCGTGCTCACGTGGTTAAGTTAATTTTCAGACAGATGTAGCTGAGAAAGTGCAGAAAATTGTTTAATTTAATCAAGAAGTGAATTTAAGTGAATACATTATACAAATGAATTAAAATTAACGTCTTCTGTCCCTTAAGGGTTGTCAATGTTGTCATAGTAAAGTTCCTCGTGGCCAGCCCTACGTTAAGGCCACCGTGGCCCTCGTAATTGGCTCGTGGCGCCTGTCTGCTCATCTCGCTCGTATTCCTTTTTTGGTCCGCCGATCGTTCTGGCTCGTTTTGCTCCTGGCTTGTTGGTTTTGGGAATTAGCATGTCTTATTAGCATAACTTCGAGATAAGACGTGATTGCTGTTTTAACAGCTTTCAGTGGAACACTAACTTGGAGCTTTCTCATCAGTTTTTTGGGTACTTATTATAATTTTCCTATAGAGTTGTGTCTTCATTGTCGCCTGATATGGATGGGGCGTTTCCTTCGATGCTTTAAGATTGTTTTGGAATACAATAAAGCCAAATAAGACATTTTATGTTCGGCTGAAAACAATTATATTCATAATCATAATCATTTATTTGCATTAAATAGGGTATTTTACAATAAAGTTGGTCGTCATTTGTTAAGTGCTTACCTATGTAGCCATAATTATCAGATAGCATGCAAATATTATAGAATTTTCATTATTGATTACTTGAAAGTTTACCCTTATTTTCATTTGTAACTAATTAAAAAATAAAAAACCGGTCAAGAGCAAGTCGGACTCGCGCACCGAGGGTTCCGTACCATCATTTATTAATACACTGCGGTGTAGAATATTTCCGTTTTTGGTCAGCGTCATCTCTCTCTAGAGTCTAGACCGATAGTGGAACTAATGTAATTTTTGTTGAAGATTTTTTAAAAAGTGTGCTTTTTAGTTTTAGAGACATCGTTTATATTTCCTGTAATCTTTAAGTTACCTTTTTTCACACAAAAAACAGTTTATTTAATATTTTCATAAAAAAAAGATTTCTTTATTATTTAATTTACAATTTTCAATAACTTACAACCAATAATATATCTTAGAAAGTTAAATAATTAGATATTCACACAGTCATAATTAGATCTAAATTGAGCTTAAAGTTAACTTCTGAAAATAATGTAAACTTAAAAAATAATAAAAATAATAAGTATTAAGGTATACATCCAAACTTATACTCAGAAAACAGTTGACAATCACCAAACATGCAGACGCCCAAGACGCAAAGCTTTATAAATCACATAAACAAATAACAAAGTCGAAACAAAAGTTGAACTCGCAGATAATATATGCGTCTGCGCCGGTCACCGAATCGGTAATATTGTTAACATGGAGTGAAATAACTAAGGGGGCAAAAGGAGAATGCGCATGTTGGGAATTTCTCGATAAAGCTCCTCGCAGACTTTCCGATCGATCAAAATTCTAAGGCACGTATTATAGAATCAATCTCAAACTCAAATCTTTGCTTAAGTCGGTTAGAAATAGATGGTGCTATTCATCGCATAAAGCGCCATCCCTTTCTAACTGTACTCAAGCAGAGATTGAGTTTAAGTTTGATTCTATAATACGAACCTCATTCTGTAACCGGTCATTTGAATCAAAGTTTTCTCGAATCGAAGAAGGTAATTATTGGATTCTGACAGGAAACAGAAACAAAAGTTTGTATAATCGAACTGATGACAGCTACAATAACACTATAAGCTACAATATTGTAAAGGTTTTTCACTAATAGGTTTTCCAAAGTACAAGTAAGGCGTCAGACTTAGGTAAGATGGTGGTAGCTAGCCAGGCGGGCTTGAAATAAGCCCTACCACCAACCAAACCGTGTACAAATTGTACCTCCCCTGGGAATCGAACCCGGGACCCCTGCGTCTTACACGGGTGGGCGAACCACTAGACCACAGAGGCGATTAAATACGGCAGTTGGTATATTATATACCTAATCACAAAGTTATTAATTTCGAAACTTCTTACGAGCAGACCAGATAGTCTGCAGCCGCCATAAGTCGCGTTGTGGGGCCGCGCCGCAGGGAGGTAGTGGCGCCTCTATCGATTACGTGTGCAACTCGGCTACTCGCGCGCGTAACATCGACATTGGATGTTAAAGACTCATTAAATTATATAAAACCTTTTTACTATTTACAAAAATTAGTTACACTTAAAAGATTTAGCGTTAATTTTTCAAGATTACACATAGAGCAATGCAAAATGCAAGTCATTATTAAAAGGGCTTTAGTAGCTGAAGACCAATTCTGAAAATTTTACTTTGCTTAGGCTAGCTATACCTTTTTTTTAATTTTAAGGAGGACATAAAAAGGCTGAAGTATGTTTTGTAAACATTTTATTAAAATAGAAATTGTGATTTGATCATTTGCTCTCAATACTTGGTATGTGGCCGTCTACTTTTATGTATTTTATATAAAAAAAATATAAGAATCTACTAAGCCGTGTAGTGAGCGCGCGCCGCGGGGCGATGGTGGCGCCCTCTGTCGATTACGAGGCATGGCTGCGCGCGCGCCGGTGGGTCGCCGCCGCCGCGAAGCCCACCTCGCAAGGCACAGCCGTATCATTAATCTATTACTCGAATACACTCCCTTTTTTCATCGCCAGGTTTCATTGCAGTGAAAGCCATGAGATATTCGGCTCTACAGCGCTTAATTAGTGTCGATCTTCGCCCTGAAGAGTCGCCGTCAACCCTTATAAGTCGCGGCTTAAGATTGTAGATAGGTACTCCTAGATGTCATGCTGCGACTTCTAAACGAATCTCGCAAAAAATGGACGTGTAAAGCGACGTTGCGATGATGCAGTCGCCTTACACCGAGGCCATCCATAAATTTCGTCACACGTTAAGGGGGAGGGAGGGGTCCTAAAATTACGTGACGTCATATTTCAAAATCATTTAAATTGAAATAATCAAATTATGGAACTGCTGTTTTAATTCAATAATTATTTCTAGATGTAAAATATGTGAAGTCACACATCTCTTACAAAAGTGACCAGCTGTGACAAGGACGAGGGAGGGGGTCAAAAATCATGAAATTCGTGTGACGTAACCCTTAGAATATGTGAATAGAGGTCCAATTTTATGGGAGTTGCAGACCCGCCCTCCGGCGTCGAGGCGTGTACGGCGCCGCGCCTGGGTCCATTCATATTTGTACAACTGCCCGCTAATTACAGCTTTCGAACGGACCTCGACTCTTGCGCCGATGCCCGGCTGATTAAGTCCTTGACGTGTTATTTCGTCTTAAGTAATTGCGGCTTACGGTTTTGTAACGAGACGAGATTTGTCAACGCTTTCTTGGAAGAATTTCAACAATGGGTGGCTAGCGAAGTAGGTGGTTCGGGAGCGAAATTACAGAATTTATCGCGAGGCCTCGGCTCTCAAACTGGCCCCCAAGTAGGTATTAGCCCAGGCTGTGCAGCAGGCAATTTCCCATAAACACCGCTCACCGCATTGTAAATTAAATTCTGATATCATAGAATTAAGTCGTAAAGCATTTCTCAAAGACTAGGAGAGTACTAGCCTCGGTTTTGCTCATTTTGCTGACAGGCAAAAGATTTTAACTACGCCCATCTTAATAACTGATGAAAGTTGAAAATCGAAAATTTGAATTTGTTAATCAACCTTGTGCTACAAATCTGCTGACGGACTCGAACCACAATTCATCGCAGATTGACATGTTAATCTTGGTATTAATCGGGCATGGCATAGTTATAGCACAGAGTCATAAAATATGCTTCATGCAGCCATATCTCAAACTAGTTGTGGTCAATAAAATTACATGTAAACACAACGTCTTTCTTTGCATAATTCTGTGGGTGGGGCCATTTTTCTCCTCTCAACATTATGCCCTCGGCATTTTTTGCGTTAATTGAACCTGTCAAATAAAAAACAATATTTTACGTCAATAGCACAACTGTTGCGCACGTGAGGTCCTCGCATAAATTGATCATAATCAAATTTTAATCATCAGACGATTGATTTTTATCATATTAATATGCAAATTGAACTAAGTGCTGTTATGTAGCCAAACTACTTCGTAATGTTAGCTTATTTACTGTTATTCAATAACCTAAAAAAAATAACTGCAGCATAAACACTAAGGCTGTTATTCGGACAACAATATTAACTATAGGAGATAAATATCGATCTTACATAATAATTTTACACTTGATTTTAACTGCCCACTTCCCGACCTCTACACACAGAGTAATACAAACACATATAATGTGGGGAAATATTTATAAGAAAAACATAAATTAGCAATTTTAGCCTGACACTTTGGTTTTATCGATTTCCTTACGTTTGCTTTTAGGTATTATTAATTTCAACCCCAAAAAAAAATTAAACATTTGTTGTAAACAGTGCATTGAAAAAAATACTTTTAACAGACTTTTAGATTTCATTGCACAAACTAAAAGCTTTTAGTGATGATTTAGTCAAAGTCAGTCTTAATATTAATTAGACAGCAAAATAATGCTTTTGAAAAAAAAAAACCTTTTTTACAAAATATCATAAATCGAAATTAACATTTCATCATTCTGTAATATTGCAAAGTTTCCGAGGAAACTTCAGTCTTGACTGTTGGGTTTAGGATCGTCAATCAAAATATTAAAAACAAGGTTATATTGAAATAATTTAGTTCTCTCTGCGCCTGACTACTCTGTCGAATGTTTGTTTTGCGGGCGAGAACTCTGCAACCTATCATTACGGTCTTGTTATACTTTTAGCCGAGGATCGCACCACGAAGGTCCGACTTGAGGTTCTGTCGTTTGACATTGTGTTCTTTTTTCAAAAATACTTGTCATAACCAACCTTTTTTGGTATTTTTACTTTTTATTTTTTTTCTTAATTTGTATGTGCAACGCAGAAGTTAGTTTGACTACGGAATTACACTCGAGTGAGATACAATATTATTTGTAGTTTCTCTGATTAAAGACGTCTGCGTATAACATTGGTTTACCTGAAGAAAAAAAAACTGGATACAGTTAAATACTCCTTGGCTGCTCCATAGATGTTTGTTATATAGGACATTTAACCCATTATTACAACCTTGATACATTACAGTCTTCACAATGAAGTGTGATTGTTTTGTCGCAATTGGCTTATTGTGATATTATTCTTTGTTTTACTAATATTACATTTCAATTGAAAAGAAAAAAAGGATAATGAAGTCTGAGAAATTCAAAGAAGTAATAAAATAACCAGTATTTACCAGCTGATTGATTGATTAAGTTAAAACCTAATATTAACTTAACTTTGTATAAATGTGGTAGGTATAATAGTAATTTAAGTGAATTTTTCCCAGTATCTCTCCATATAAGTAAGTGCTTACATCTTCATACTTAACTGCAATTATTCACTTAAATCTGTAAAATAATTACTTATGAAGTTATTTTCGACATCCTTAACATTTCGTGGTCATGATCAGCTGTTTGTTTTGTAAAACGGAACACCACTACACCCATTATTAAGACCTCGTTACAATATTTTGGGGTCCAGAGGTGATCAACCTTGTTTGGATATTGGTTTAAAAAGTTTTTGGGGCTTCTCCTTTAAATACTATGATTTCTAAATATAACTATTGAGTTATAACTATTTAATTGAATAAAAAAACACTTTTTCGTTACCCCTATCTAACACCTACTGAAAAAAATTTCAAAGAAACCAAATTAATGAATATAAAGCAACTTTACGTGTATAGGACTTGCCTTTTAATTCGAAAAATTATCGACAAAAAAATTCATACCAACATAACTTTCACCAAAAAATCTCAAATCAGCAAACGCAGTCTTCGTCGGCCAAGCTTACTGGTGTTGCCATGGGCACGCACAAATTATGCTAAAAAAGCATCACTTTTGAGGGAGCAAAACTGTACAATAGCTTACCTTCATGCATAAAAGATATAAAATTATATAACAGCTTTAAGTCCAAACTGTCTCATTATATAATTGAAAATTACGAACTTTATTCTTAAATTTAGTTTTTTTTATAGTTATGTATTTACTAATATTTAATTCTTGGTGGTGATGTATAAAAAAAACCGTTCTATTTTTATTTTCATGTAAGTGACTTATGTAAGTCTTTTTTGAAAATAAAGTCTTTAAACCTAAACCTAATTGGGAATTAAGTATTTTACGGTTTTATTAAAAACCGTAAACTATTTCCCAATTAAATATAATATTCTTGAGAGTCAACTTTTCTTACTCATGTCATGATCATGACCAGACTTTAAAGGTTATGTATGATAACAATACTAAGGTTGAAAATATAAGCAATAACCGGCAATATTTTTATATATCCCATCCCTGTAACCCATTTAAAGAGATAAAATAACAAATATAACAATGTTTTGATATGCTCTTAAAAAATCTTTTGGTCAAACATAAAAAATAAAGTTATACATTTGACGCAATGTTTACTATCTACGCTCGATCAACAGACTGCCCACGGCACCTCTAAAACGTGTTGTTATTATTAATAATTTCACTCATTCAGTATTCAGCTTTATAATATGTTTCGCTAAGGGTTCCCATTTCTTAGGATAAACTTGCCACCTTTTCTGCTGACCCTCAAATTGGCCTAAATATGCAGAATAAACTTGCCACCTTTTCTGCTGACCCTTAAATTGGCCTAAATATGTAGTATAAACTTGCCACCTTTTCTGCTGACCCTCAAATTGGCATAAATATGCAGAATAAACTTGCCACCTTTTCTGCTGATCCTTAAATTGGCCTAAATATGCAGTATAGACTTGCCACCTTTTTTGCTGACCCTTAAATTGGCCTAAATATGCAGTATAAACTTGCCACCTTTTCTGCTGACCCTCAAATTGGCCTAAATATGCAGAATAAACTTGCTACCTTTTCTGCTGACCCTTAAGTTGGCCTCAATATGCAGTATAAACTTGCCACCTTTTCTGCTGACCCTCAAATTGGCCTAAATATGCAAAATAAACTTGCCACCTTTTCTGCTGACCCTTAAATTGGCCTAAATATGCAGTATAAACTTGCCACCTTTTCTGCTGACCCTTAAATTGGCCTAAATATGCAGAATAAACTTGCCACCTTTTCTGCTGACCCTTTAAATTGGCCTAAATATGCAGAATAAACTTGCTACCTTTTCTGCTGACCCTTAAATTGGCCTAAATATGCAGAATAAACTTGCTACCTTTCTGCTGACCCTCAAATTGGCCTAAATATGCAGAATAAACTTGCCACCTTTTCTGCTGACCCTCAAATTGGCTTAAATATGCAAAATAAACTTGCCACCTTTTCTGCTGACCCTTAAATTGGCCTAAATATGCAGAATAAACTTGCCACCTTTTCTGCTGACCCCTAAATTGGCCTAAATATGTAGAATAAACTTGCCACCTTTTCTGCTGACCCTTAAATTGGCCTAAATATGCAGAATAAACTTGCTACCTTTCTGCTGACCCTCAAATTGGCCTAAATATGCAGAATAAACTTGCCACCTTTTCTGCTGAGCTTAAAATTGGCCTTAATATGCAGAATAAACTTGCCACCTTCCTGCTGACCCTCAAATTGGCCTAATAAGCTGTACACACACTTTGATATTAGTGCTTTGTAATAGCAACTATAATGCTGGTTCTGTTGTAACTTGTAAGCCAAGCCCAACCATGTGAGTGTAATCATGAATGCGACATAGTACTAAAATGCTGCCTTTTCTTCTGCTCGTAAAAAAAGTTATTAAAACTTCTTTGGATGAACGACGTTTTTTTTATACACAGATTATGAACCAGTGAAGCCCCCATGAATATTAGCTAAATACTATTGTATTATTTTGTATTCATGATGTTGCCTAGAAAAATCATAGACTGCAGCTGACAAAAGTTAGCGTTTTGAAAATCGTTTACCCATTTCGTAAAGTTTTTTTTTTGTTTTTTTTTATGTCAGCTGTCATAAACGACAAAAAAGCTTATTTGATTTTTATGTTTTTCGATAGGTTCTCCAACTTTTTTCCTAGGCGTGATCGGCCTTATTCTTAGCCTACTAAAGTTCATTTTTCTCCTTCGTAGGAGCTCATCTATAGCCAAAGCCAGCGGATGTTATCAAAACTGCTGTGGCCCAACCCTGCCCCTAGTGCGCCCAGAGACCCCCACTCAGATCATTTGGTTAGTAGACATTTTGTTTTTTATTTTATTACAATGGGCGATTTTCCGAGAACAAAAAAGAAAGAGAAATTAGTTCAAAAAATCTCGATAGATGGCGTTTTATGAAAGCCGAGCTGTCGATGGTAAAGCTATGCCTTTTTAACTCCCCTGCCTCGTTTATCACTCTGCAAGGCGGAAGAGTACCTACAGTATCTGTGATCAAAATAAAAAATAAAAATATGCGATAAATTGCTAAGTGTGAAGAGGGTCTAACTTTACGGCTCGGCTTTCATAAAACGCCATCTATCGAAATTATTTGAACAATTTTTTTATTTTTTATTTGAGCTGTCTGAAAATTGCCTATTATTTAACCTGGGTAAAGGTGCGGTCAAAACAGCAAACTCTTTTTGATTCGGAATGAAATTGAATAACAAAAGACACTATTGAATAACGTGACATTCAGCCTTCAAAAATGTTTTTGCAAACTTTTTAAATGTTTAATTACAACCTTACTTTTTAACAACTTAGCTCAGATAATTTGCTACCTAACAACTGGTGTTCACAATAAAAAATATTAATTCCAAATGACTCCACTGACAGATAGGGAAATTAAAAATAATAGAAACAACATAACCGTCAAAACACGTATTTTCCGGCGACGCCCAAAACGTTCCGTAGCCCAAAGCAAAAACCGCTTAAACTTTTTTCGGGGCAAAAAAAATTGATGATCGAAATCATAGAGGCAGATGTTAATGATTCTATTATTTATGGTCGAGCCTTGCCTATTATACTTTTTTATAGCTTACTGCCTGTTACAAGCGCAAGGTTACTCGTGCGTGTAATTTTCTATTTTGTGGATAATGATGTTTATTCATTTAGTATTGTATTGTAAAACTTTTTGTAATTTGAAACTGTATTTATCACTTTTAGAGATTCACTCACAAAATTAAAATAGATTGTGATATTGCACAGTCCTCAAGTTAAATTCAGCTTTCATTCAAATAGAAAAAAAAAACGACTATCGTCATCATTGTTTACGAAAATGTTATTATTTAGTTCAAACTAACTTTAACTAATGTACTTACCTAATTTAAAAGAATTTTATTGATCATTATTACCTAATATGTATGTTTTAAAATCTGTATTTTTAGGGCTTTTCATACAGATTTCCTTGTTCTTAAGTTTTACACTACACTCAATGCAAATCAATAAGATCTAAATAACTACTAGCTTCTTCCAGAAAACACATGAAAACTGAATCATGCATTCTTTTATTAGATCGGAAACTCCTTATTTTTAAAAAAAATAAAAAATTGTATAATATCCTCTTTTGAAAAACCCTGTAAAAATAAAAGGTTTTCCTCTTTCGTTTTTTTCTCATGACATTTTCGGGGAGCAAGGGTGGTAAGGGGATCAGTAATTGATTGGCTACGTGATTGATCACTGTACACTCTGAAATAGAGTTAGCATTACCACAGGGTGAAAAAAGTTTGAGAGCACTGACTACGACTATATATATATCCTTAATTCCGCCGTCCACTAGCAGCTTTGGCCTTTTTTGCCTTTTTGGAATATTAAATTGTACTTACTTAACTTAATGAATAGTGAAGTTAAACAGCTCTCTACATTTAGCACAAAAAACTATCAAATCAACTCAATAATTCGTATCGAGACTTTCGAGGACAAATTTTTATATAGGTATGTAGTTTTTACAGTAGCTACCATCTTCCTCCGTATTAGGTATATATTCTGTGGTAATTAAAAAAAAATGTGCTTGATACGAATTTTAGAATGCCTCTCGATATTTTTTCGTGCTAAGGACTCTATACACAAATGTCAGGAATACAATCCAAGAAATACTTCGTCCAATCCATCAATATTCGAAGCACATGTCAAAAGAAGCACAAAAACAAACAGACACATTCTATTAACCGAACAGACGCCAGCTGCCTAACGACAATATAACTATTTATTACCTTTAATTAAACACAAACGCTTGTTAGTTTTGTCAGGAACAAACCCGTAATCATATTGTAATTAAGACCTTTTTTACGCCAATTCTCTCGAACCATTTTTTTTCACGACTGTATAACGATTTCGCTAGTGACGTTTTTGAAATGGACTCTATTATTGGTGGGGTAAAGTGTTATTTTGTGTGATAAGTATGGTGAACAAATATTTGGTGTTGTTAGGTGTTTTTCTTTCATATAATTAGGATACAGACACCTCTGCTTGGCGCCCCGGGCTACTCTCAAGGTGGGACCATCGATTTCAAATTGAGATTGACCGGTAACAGAGTATAACTTAAAGATAGGGTTTTTGTTCTCTTAACAATTTTAAATAATACTTTACCTTAGAACTTTAACATACATTTTGCATTGATCACAATAAAGACAAATGTTTTTATAAAACTAACAACCGAGTATGGTCTTAATCGGTAGTATCGGCACTAGATTAAGTACAATGCACTAATGGAAACCAGATACGTAATATTAAGAAGCTTTTGTTTCCCATAGTCTTGGTAACCTAAATACCAAATAAGTAATTAATTATTATTTTTTCACACCGGAAAATGCAATTTGTTGCTCCAAATTTTCATATAGGTATATTTAGTCTTCTTTCTTTCATATTTTCATTTTAGTGTCACGAAAGGAACAGACAAACACTACTTTCGTTATAAGTTTCTATAAGTTTATTTAATGTTTCCTAAAGAGAAACTTTACAATACACGCGATAATATTATAAATACCTATTCAAGTGCCTTATTTATCGCTAAAGTAAATTTTAAAACGTTTTAACTTAAAAGGCTATATTGCATTAGATCAGAAAATAAAATGTTCCTCAAAACTTAGTAACTTAGTTTCATCTAAATTAGTTAAGTCAAATAACTTCTCTCTGTTCATTAAAGATTGAAATGAACCAATCATCATGCGGGCAGAGTTTCCAGTTTTTCTACTATTTGCATTAAAATTTAACGCTAGGGTCACACAGTCCATATATGAGTTTAAGTGTTGCCAGTAATAAAAACTCGATAATTACCCACATTTTGCCCTCACTGTGGGTAATTGTAGATGTGTCATTATAGATTCGTAACGTAAATAAAATTACGACATCCGTTTTTATATTGTGAATGAATGAGAAGCTCATTTCTCAACAGATAGTGTGTATGGAGTATTTTATTTTGCAATCTATGAAAATTTAGTTTTCCATTACCAATAAAAGCTTATATTTCTATCTATTTAAAGGTCATAAACGCACTTTATATATTTGTAATTGATCATGTTGTTTTGTTCGTAATTTCTTAATGTACCTAACCACCTTCCAAATAAATAGAGAGTTTTATTAGAATAGTCACAAACAGCCAATAGAATTTAAAGAGCAGACTACCTAGATGTAGAAGAAACAATGAAAAAAAATAGGTTAAACTGTTATTCCGAACAAATAAAATAAAAAAAAAACAAAAAAAGGACATTGATTAAGACAATATAGACTTTTATTTCAAGTCGTTTTGTTGTTTCTCTTATTTCATTTCATTTTGTTGTCAGCACGAGGTGTAAAACACCATGCTCGCTAGCGAAACCATATATGAATCAAACACATGTCTATTACAGTGAATTTAATCTTATCATTATTACTTATACAAGGCCTTCTAAGAATTTAGAAATTATCATTATTTTAAAACTTTTCAGTTCGTCGTTAGTAATAGAAACTGCATAAATAAACTTTGTGACTTCATTATCACTTGTATCTGAATCTTCATCATGCCTGAAATACTTCACAAAGCTCTCTACAAGCACTCTCTCAAAAGATATTCTGAACTCTAACAGAAAGCATTAAGATTTATAACAACCTCTAATTTACCTTCCAGAGCCGCGATTCTGCTATTGTTAACGTAATAACTCTCAAAAGTGCTTTTCGTATTTTAGTAACGAGAACTGTATCAAAAAGCAATACTATTGAAACACCATTGGGACACGATTGATACGCTAAGTTTAGCAGAATCGAGACCCAGTATAGTTGCCCGCTGTTGTCAGCAGGTGGCGTTGATCCATTGATCATATAATTTTATGACGCCAAAGCTCATTTTTACGAGCACTATAAATAATTATTTATACGGTCCTTTTGTCCAGAGACACTTTGTTTCAAGACCTTTGTTTAAGTTTTGTATTTGTTTTAGCAAATATTGTTCTTGCTCCGTAATTTACGATTGGGATCAATAAATCAAGTGGTCGTCAAGACATAAAGTAGGCGATTTGCATTTTATTGAAATAGTGATATTTCACCTTCTTATAATATTATGATGTTAATGACACCAATTAAAAAGGAAAAAAGGCTTCAATATGACACTGATGACGTAGGTACATAATAATTTATGCGAATTAGCCTTTATGAGAACTTGCCTATTATGAGAATTTGGCGTTTTTATAAGTTGCCCTTTAGCGAATAAGAGCTTATTTATAGGAAATGAAACTTTAATTTCTAGATTTTCTAGATAGAAAACTGTATAAAAACTAGTTGACGGTGCAGTTTTTCTACGAATGTTACATTAATGATAATGACAAAGCCTTTCACGGCCTATTCCTGTTGTTCCCCATTTTATCCCCACTTCATTTGATTTTCCATCCTTTTTTCCCGATACCCCATTGGGGGGGACAACGTAAATAGGCCCTATCATGGCCCAAATGTTACCGATTTCCTAATTTAGTTGATAGGGTATCAGTTTGTAAAATCATTATCGCAATGTATACAAACACTTTTAAGTTACTTATTATTTTCAACGTCTGAAAAAATTGTTGAACAATGTAAGTACAGTTAGTTACACTTAGTTTATTCTTACGTAGGTACTTGTGCTATTTTCGTTTCGTCAGATTTTTGATCGATCACGTATTGACAGATTTTCGTAATGATTGTACTTACTTGGAAATAAAGAACCAATATTTAGGGTGTCGTTGTAAGTGTGAAATACAATTTAGTGCACATGGGCTGTCAACTTAAAAATAACTTCAACTTAAGGTATTCTACGTCCACTGCACTTATGTACCTACCTTTAGCAACTGAAGTACATAATAAAATTGATGTCACCAATTTTTTTTTTAATGAAGCATTTTTATTTAGGCGCTAAAAGATACACTACAGTTCAGAATTGATAAATTAATTTAATTGCGACGTTTAAGTAAGACGTACGAGCCACAGACAAAAATAAAAGTTGCAATCGTAAAAGTAGAATGCTAGAGGCCGACATTTTGTTTTATAGTCTATGTGTACATTCGATAGTCTGTTAACAAAGTTCAACATTCAGCTATTAAGAAACAAAATGACTAACATTTAGGTTTGAATTCTTTCGTTACCGTTATTAATATTTCTCACTGAAAAACAGATACCTAAGTAAGTAATAGACAGACTTAGGTAGAGGTACTACTGTTAACTTTACAGTTCCCTTAGCACGAGTATTTAACGAGAAAAAAAACGCGCGTAAAACTACTCGATAAAGTAATTCTCAATGGGAAATCTCATTTCGCTTTTCGGCGGTAGATGACGCCGCGGTACAAAACTCTCATACAAAATTACCTAATGTTTTAAGCGCGTTACTTTTTCCATGGCTGTTCGTGCTAAGGTTACTGATAAATCATACATATTTCGCCGATTCGGTGGTTGTATTGTAGCACAGTCCAACTTAATCTTTGACATATGAATTTTTTAATTACTTGCGAAAAAAAACTGCTGTAATTTTTCTGTATTTCTGTTGTAGGTTGACTTGTAAGACACAAATGATTAAAGAGTAAAGGCTTATTGAATTATTATCTAGGTATGTACAAAACAAGGAAACATCACGTACCGTACAGCACATAACCAGCTGGATACACCCCAACTTTTAAAACTATCATCTCCTACAATTTTCCAGTACTACCATGCATTTAAATGTGGAACACCATTCATAAAGGTAGTGGCGCCACTCGCAATTACGAGTCGCATCAGAACTACTAGCGGCCATTTTTAGTAGGTCTGTCTCACGCTACAGAATGGCTGAAACGCCCGTTTTGTGTTGCCGCGGCGATTTTCTACTTGACGTTTAAGCACCGCGGTCGGGATAAAAGGTTTATAAAGTTTTATACCTTTATTCGAGTCGGTTTTAGTATTTATAACGCGCCTCTTTGCGGTGTGGTTGTCTGTTAATGAAGTTGATGAGTGTTCGGGCCTTTAGTTCCATAAATCGACTATGCTTTTAATGTCCCTCTGGTAGGAAGGAAGGCAGAAAGGTTTTAAGTGATAAAACTTGTTTGTTATAACTTTTATTTTCCCAATAAGACCAATTGGACCAATAATTATTATTATGTCATGCTCACTTTAAACATTTCTGCGGTTGTGTCGTGTCAGGCGGGTCGTTACCATTCTACTATATGTTACGTTCCCTCAAATATGGTTGAGCGAAGCGATAGCTGGTTCATGCGTCATGCTCGTGAACGGGTGCTGCCAGTGGGTGGTGGAATGGGTCTGCGTATGTCTGCTTGTGACTATAATATCATTTATGACTTAAAATCCATAGAGTAAAAAATATGAAATCCGTGGCGTAAAAACAGTTAAGTGCCTGCACGCTACAGATATCGTATGTCAGTAAAACTGTCCTATACAAACAGTTTGCCCATCCCGAATCTACAAACATAACACTTCTGTAAAATGAGAGGTAAATAGTGGTCAAACTAAGGCAAGAGATGATTATTTAAAAACGGGAAAGTAAATTAAATATCATTATGAATAAGTACTTATTCCAGTTATTTAAGGGTTACCCACAAGAGATGTAGCTTTGAATGCTAAAAAAATAGGGAAATGATAAAAGGGCGTTGAATTTGTTAAACATAATAGAAAAAGAGTATTAATGGTAGGTCACATTAGATAGAGGAATGCTTCCTGACATGTAAATAGAAAAATATGGTTACGTACACCTATCTATTATCTCAGCTGAAGTGGCAATGGGCGGGTCACATAGCGAGAAGAACCGATGGCCGTTGGGGCGGAAAGGTTCTGGAATGGCGACCGCGCACCGGACGGCGCTCCGTGGGTAGGCCCCCGACAAGGTGGACCGACGATCTGGTGAAGGTCGCGGGAGGCCTATACCCAGCAGTGGGTGTCTTGCGGCTGATATGATGATGATGATGATCTATTATCTATGCAATAGTTAGAAGACTAAATTGTATTTCATACTGATAATAAATAAAATTAATTAGTATGAGATACAACATTGAACAACACATACCTAATACGTACCTATCGTAAAAGAGTATTGTTTGCTAAAATTAAAAAAAGTTTAATAACTTTGAAAACTTACTCTGAAAACGATACTCGACAATCGAAGTTCGTTTCGTCCTTTTACCCACGAACATAATATAATGTTTAAACTTTTCTATTTATTAACAGATTATATTATACCTATAAACAAATCTTATTCCTTGACACCATATTATGTTTTTCTCCAACTGTGAAAGAAATAGTCTTGTTTAAACATAATTTGAATAACAAAACAGAAAAGCTCTGATTCCCCATGTTTAGCCTAATGGCTCTATATTTGATCACTGGCCAGTGTTTTTTTATTCGTTATGGCTGACTACTTATAGCTTCCTGTTGTCTATGCCTTTCTTAAATCATAGAACTATCAGATTACAGTAATAAGGATGAAGTAATAATCATTATTATGTAAAATTATAACCAAATTAATTAAAATCCTGTTTTTTCATAATGTAATTGACTATCAAACAAATTGCTGTCTAACTAGTGTTATGAGCTTATTAAATTCTACCATTTTTACAAAATCTAGACATGGAAATCTTCTAAGATTTTTAAATGTTATGAGATTTTTGAATTCACAATGCTATTTTTATACAATACTGTCTAAGTATTGATCTGGTGCGAGTCGTATTTTTAGTGACTCGGTAGCTCAGCGGTCAGAGCATTGGACCGGATATCCAAAGGTCGCGGATTCGATTCCCGTCTGAGTATTGATCTGGTGCGAGTCGTATTTTTTCTAGTATATTATCTAGTATCTTCTAAGATTTTCAACGTGAGTGTATGAAAAGCTTTATGAGTAAACACCAAGTTTAAATAGTCTCTTAATTAAATACACATCAATTATCACAGAATACTTATATAATAGTACAAGTCTATTATTTAGTACATTTTAGTAACAGATCGCGATGTTTTATTGTGAGAATTAATTACTGGATTTGCAATTTATTACTGGCTGGAACTTAAACTCAGAGGACTTCGCGTAGGTACTAATCTAAGCAAATAGTTTTCCATTTGTCTCAAGAATTATCAGTGAATTAAACCAGTACTTTACATTTTAATCTCCTCAAATTGATTGTCGAATAAACCAATTTGTGTAGCCATTAATAGAAACAGTCTTACGATAGTCGATTACCAATCGCCCGATAAGACGGCCGGCGTCGTACGTAACGGGCTATCCTCCGATCCGACTAACAATGTTTGTAATGGGATCCCCGCGGTCGGCACCTGTGTCGGCGAGATGAAAGCGCAGCCGGTGCCCGCAAATATTTATTTTAATTTTGTGCCGACGCCCGCGCCGATCTGCTGTTAATCGTTATTCGTTAATGCATTTCGCTCCTGCTTCGCGGGTACTTAGAAAAAAACGTGCAAAGTACTTGATAGAGTAAATTAATCTATAGAAAAATTCATATCGCTTTTCGACGGTAGATGGCGCTGTACAAATTTCCCCTAGGTACAAAATTACTCTATCGAATGTTTTACGTGCGTTATTTTTTTCGATAGTTGTTCAAGCTAAGAGTACTACTACTATACCCTTAGTACAAACAGCTATTAAGAAAAAAAACGCTTAAAAAAATGTATCAGCAGTTTTGTATGGAACATTTGTACAGCGCCATCTACCGCCGAAAAGCGAAGTAAAATTTCCCACAGATAATAAATTATTTTATCGAATATTTTACGTTTTTTTCTCGATGCTAGGGGTACTGAATGGGTTTTGTTTTGCTGATGGAAAATGTGAAATTTTCTTACGTCGACCGAGCTTTCACTTGTCTACAAATACTCAGAAATGAAGATAGAGCACTGATATTTTTTAAATAATTTTTATTAAGTACATCTGTGTTGATATTTATAAAGTAGATAATGTATGTAAAATTTCTATTAGTAAGAACATAGGTACCTAATAAAATTTACAACATAATATTACAAACAGACACAAAAAAATACTTATAAATCGAGTAGATACGACACTCTACCCTTTTTGTAAATTTTTTCACGCCTAAACGGCTGAACGGAATTGTATGAAATTTTGCACACATACTTATATATATGGGATACTTTTTAACCTAGTTAAAGGTTCCCTAGGCGTCCACGCGGAAGAAGTCACTGGCAGCCAGTACCTATCGAATATAAATGTAGAGTCTACTAACTTCTTTCGTTTTGCATTTTTATACTGTTTATCCAAATTAATATGACATATTTTATACCTTGTTTTCGTTTAGTAAATAGTTTCTTTTGAATACCAATTCCAATTTCCAAATACTATAGAAACTCTCTATAGTATTTGCTATTACCAATCAACTTAATAGTTCATCTACTCGCCGCTGCACCGCCGCGGCGCTGCCGTCACCAGTTGCCCCAATATTTGCCATTGCTTTTTGTACTAAAAAGGGCATTAGTGAACCCTTTTATTGACAGTGGGTTAAGACGGTTTGCTTGTCAACACGCAGAGCAAATATTGACGCGTCGGCGGCTTCTCTGACTAACGTAATCTGCTTTACTGGGTTTGTTCTCGCTGTACGTCGCTCGGTAAAGGATTGATCGCTTCTTTGGAGCTTCCTCAATCACGCATTTAACTAGCGAGCTTCCATTTCTCTTGAAATTTTAACCCTTAAGCGTAGAAGCAGAACTTTAACTTGGAATACTGTGTTTTGTTCATGATCGCTAGAAAAAGAAAAACATTGTAACTAATGCTAGTTTATTTTTTATTCTTATTAGAAGTTTAGTTTGTTATAAGGTAGTAGTCTGCTCGCATAAGATAAATTCTAAATCGCTAAACTATATCGCTAAGTTCCTTCCAATGTAGGTAGGTGCAGACGCAGTGCTATAGGAATTTACTGTATCTAAAGTTAATACATTTTTATTTGATCTTCTTTAAAAGGGACACTTTGGTGTTAACTGTTTTTTTTTTACATTAACTGGTATATCAAAAAGCTTATATAGGGTTATTTGTAAAACAGCAACTACCTCGCAGGAGATTACTAAAATCATAAACAACAACATTCGTTCTACGACTTTTCCGAAAAAAGACAAAAAGTCGATTTTCCATATATATGTCTGAACAGCTGATCGAATTGTGTATGAATAGTAGATTGTACAACAAGTGCATAAAATGGGTTTTATGTACGAGTTATACACTCTGCTTTTCACTTCGATTGTGAGGAAATTAAACAAAAAATTTTAAAAAATTGAAACTTTTTTTTATTTTAGTGACAAATTATATAATTTTGTAAAGGCCTTTCATTTGATTCCCATATTCAAAAATATTAAAAAAAAAATTTTTTTTAATTTTTGTGACAAATTATATAATTTTGGAATGTGCTCACCAAGGCCTTTCATTTGATTCCCATATTCAAAAATTGAAAAAAATATATTTTTTTCTTAAAATTTAGTGACAAATTATATAATTTTGGAATGTGCTCACCAAAGCCTTTCATTTGATACCCATATTCAAAAAAGGTTTTTTTTATTAAGGCTTTTCAATTGATACTCATTTTCAAAAAAATTAAAAAAAAATGTAGGTATTGAAATATGGATTATGATTAAAAATTAGGAAAATAACAAGTTTATTTAACGAAGTTTAATTGCATGTGTGGCTGTTTACCTGAGAACCTTTGTCTTAGAGCCGAATTTAGACGAAGATTTTACTTTATGCTCTAGAGCATGAAAAGCGATTTTATGCAGCCTTTACCCGACATAACGACGAACTTTACGAGCATGAGAAGTGAAAAAGCCATTTTTTGTCTTTTTAGAAAAGTCGTAGAACAAATATTGTTGTTTATGATGTTAGTAATTCTCTCCTGACAGCTTGTTGGTGTTTTACAAATAATCCTATAAATTAAACTGTACCGTTTAATAAAGATCAGTGTATAGGTGTTAAATGAAATGAAATACAGGTTTAGAAACTTCAACGCAGATGATATTGTTCCCCTTACTCTGCGAAGAGAATATCATGATCAATATTTATTATTCAAGATAGTTAATAATTATGTCGATTCGCCTTATCTATTAAGTAAAGTTTTGTTACGTTGTCCGAGGTTCAACATGAGATCATGTGATACATTTTCTATATCTTTTTGTCGTACTAACTATGCAGGTAACCGTTTTATACTAAGATCCATGAGACTTTATAATTCGAAGTATTGTCACATCGATATTTTCTGTACAAAGCCTAAAAAATTCAAAAGTCTTTTAATACAATAGTTTTCCCCTATCTGTACTGGCTTGCTGTCTTATCCGAATTTGTGTCCAATGTCTTTGGTTTTTATTTTTTCTGCTTAATGTGTTTGTTTATTCAACTTTAGATACCAATGTGTAAGCTATTTGTGGAAACTGTTTTGGCAAATGTGTGATTCAATTGTAGTACTCATATTTATTGTAAAATTGCTGTTTGTTTCCCTAATAAACTAAAATAAAAAATAAAAAATAAAATAAATCAAGCAATCTTCTCTAGACTGTAAAGTTATCTGAACAAACTAGTGTTTTGATAACAAACACTAATGAAGATTAATAACGAACAATTACAATTTAATTCAGGGTTAGTCTTCGTTAATTGGGTGCGCAGTCGCTAATGGATGCTCGATGACGACACAACCCTGACACTGCATTGTCTCTGACGTCAACAATGTCAACATGACAGCGAGCGCAGTCAGCGGGTTAATCGGTTTGATAGGGTATCGATTTTTTTATGCTCTCAACTTTCCACTTTTAGTAGTTTTTGACCAAGTGACACTTTACAAACAAAGTGCGCTAAATCCAAGTACTTACGGATTTTTAACGCTTTTTTGTTAGAGAATTACTGTTAAGGCGGTTGTATGACCGAAAGTGGCGCCCTCAGAGGTTTTTATTTAATAAGTTATTAATAGAAAAAGATTTTAAAAATGTTTATCGTGGAGATTTTAGGGCCCATAGTCTAGTATTTTTAGAAGGTATCACTACATGTCCTCGTAGTCATTCGTAGAAGTAGATAGCAAATGTGTCAAAAACAGCAACTTTTAGCAGTTTTGATATCTACTTCTAGCAGTTACTACGAGGGAATGTAACGATACCGTCTAAAAATACTAGACTGTGGACCCTAAAATCTCCACGATAAACATTTTTAAAATTGTGTATTAGAATTATAATTAATGAAAACTGATAATGTTGACTGAATAAAGAGAATCTAATAGGATTGAGACGAAATAAAAAGATATTTGAGAGACACTCGGAAGCCATATATTGCGCAGCAAAAAGGTACAATACAGGAAATCGTATATAAGTGACAGATGTCATTACGGATGCATTCAACAGTAATTTATTATGACTGCGTTCATATTTCAACAATAATATTAAATATAATTTACCGCGGCGCCACTTTCGCTCAGGGTACCACCTTAATGAGCTATAGCTATACTATACAGATCCAGTCAGAGAGACGTCATAGCTATTTGCTCATGATAGCTTGGTATTCCGATGATCTCACCGATATAAAAAACAATATAAACTAAATCGATATGGGAATCGAATCGATATCATCCGATACTGCATAAGCACCCACAGCAGCGTTGCCGAAATCTCGTCCTTGCTTCAACGAATTCCAAGCATTGCAATAAAAAACGTTCTATAGAATCGAACCACGTTTCGATGCCGTTCTGCGAATTAAAATTACAAAAAGCGAGACAGAGACGTCTTTTGAAATGAGAATGAGAGAGTAAGCAACAATATGCAACAACGCATCCACGCCCCTATAGGAATAAAATTCAAAATAAGATTGCAAAGGAAGTAAAAGAAAAACAAACACACAGCTCGGGTTTCTCTAGCTTGTTAGAGTGAGAAGGTTATAGCCGTGTTAGCTTCGTATTGGTTAGCTGATATGAGTTATGGCGCGTATGTTTACCGCGCGAATTAGCCATTTGGCGCGAATGTGTAGGGGCGACGCCCGACGGTGACGCTGCCAACGCTGCGTCCGGAATATGCAATCAAACGTGCATACTCGTAATTAAAATCTATTTTATTAAATTACCGCGCATTTGTATTCGACAAACGCAAAAAAACTGGAGTTCAGCAGACATGCGATCGAGTCATGGCAAATTTTAATAAATTATTTATTACCTATGTAGAGAAATAGTCTACATTCCATTGAATTTATTAGAATATTAATGCTATTGTATTGTTTCATTCATTTTGTACTGACGCCATTTGCATTGTTAAATAACTTTGAAAGAAGCGCCATCTAGCGTCGAGTAGAAATAGAAGTGTTCTAAATATTGAACCACACTAGTAAAATTACTACCCTAGAGACTTTCAGAAGAAAGTCAATGCTATAAAGAAAATATTTTAATTCGCAGTTCCAAACATTGAAATGTAACAGTTTGAAATGCCTGTGTGGGGGCAAAAAAGGGAATCTGACTCACAAAATAACTGGGGAATGACTAACGCATTGCATCACTGTTAATTAAAGAACGATAAACAAGACTATAGTAATTCATTTATGATCTGTGACCGGCGGACCAACGATTGAAGCTCAGACTCGTGGCGCCATCTAACAATGATAAAGGTAATCATAATGATAAGGATAGTGATTCGAAAACAAAATATCGATATTATATCGATTGTTTGTGGAATAATTTTATCACGTCACAAAAAAAATGATATTTTCGATCAATTATTTTCAGATCTGAGTAAAAACTTTAAAGCAATATCTGGAAAGCATAAAAGCATTCGGCTTTTATTTAAAGAAACTTATTTACGTTATCTGTAAAACCTCTTCATTGAAATGTGATAATCTTGTCACAAGTATAGCAATACTAGAACCCACAAGGAAAGTTGTCAAGCGATTGCTAAACGAATAGTCAAAGTGGTTAGATTTTTCCGAATTCAAATTTAAAAGCTGGTATTAGGTTTGAATTTAGAATCAAACGCATGGTAGAGGCGGGTAATTATTTTTTAATCGACAAGGGTACCATCGACAAGGCGCCGGACCACCACGCTCCTCGATTTACATATTAATTTGTTGTCCAGCCGTAAAATAAAGAAATTGGACGAAGGCATAAGGATAATTAAGACCGACGCGCACGGTACGGCTATAATTTTATTTTAATGTTATCGTTTTCGAAAATGGACCCGTCTTCTGCTTCGTTAGTGTAAAGGGATCCTTTTATGTCGTCATTGGGAGGCTAGGAAGCGCCGCGAGACAGTTCGAACGCGGGAAAATTGTCTGTGGATTGTAATGCGTTACTTTTTACGTTTATGGTAAACAAAGCTAGGGTTTCCTTAGGGCTGCTTATGGTTCTAGCAAAAAATTTGATGCAAAATATTAGGAAATCGAGTTTTTATTCTTATAATAAAATTAGTTTTTTGACTTCATAATAGGTCTGTTTTTCCTCACGTAACGTTTTACATCTTCTTACTTACTAAAAAAAGGCTTAATATTTTATTAGTGGTCATAGTTTTTAAAAGGTCTTCTTATTTAGTAATTATAGAAATGGCTCATTCATAGAATAAATCAATTGAGTATTATAAGTATGTAAATACCCACCAATCCGCATTGGGCCCGCGTGGTGGGTTATATGGCCCATCCTCCTTTACCACCCATAAGGAAGGCCTGTGCCCCAGCAGTGCGGACATCAAAAATGGCTGATGGACAAGTATGTAAACCTTGGAGTGATGTTAAAAAATAATAAATTAAGTATATGTCTCTGTCAAGCAGGGTTTCTTAAAGTGTGGAGTGGACCACGGACCCCTCAGGGGCATGTGTAGGTATCAAGGGTCCGCAGTTAAATAACCCTTTCCGTAATTTTATGAGTTTATTATTTAATAGGTACAAAACCAAGCAATTCAAGTGTTACATAGTTAAATCTTACTTTTTTTTAAATAAAAATATTTCATATATTTTGTTTCATAATTTGTATTCAAGTACATGTCAGAATGTCAATTTAAAAGTAAAATGGATATGATGTGAACCTCCATGCAGCATGCAGGGTGCAACGGAAGTCGTAACTAAAATGATTCGATCGAATTATAAGCAATCAAAGCTGCCAGTGGGTCCCCGATTAATCAATAGAACATAATTTGTTTTAATATGTCCAATCGTGTGTAGCTGCAGAGAAGTTGTGACTGTTTTTGGATTAATAACTGACAGAAATAAGTAGTTAAGTAAATGATTCCATGGTTATAAGTCACTCTAATCAGATTTCTTTGGCACCGTGACTGAAGGTTTTTATTGAATTTGTCCGATAAATATAAGTGTAGGTACCACCATCAGTTCTTAGCATAAGTGACAATTATACGAATGTGACATTATACTAAAGTGTTTAACTGTTTGGCTGATAATATTAGTGTCACCAACGTTTAACAACTCTCTAATACAATTTCACAACTTTAACACAACACAATCTTTTGCAAATATCAAGATTGTTTAGATTCGGTAGTCTTTACTAGTCTAGTCCTTTGCGCACGACATCAATTCACATTGTTGCTTACGGAACCTCACAACGGTAATAAAACATTATTAAACAGAATATTTCAATAAATGTGCATTCCTTATTTATAAAACCGCATTGATTCCCTTTCCATATTGATTAACAAGCACATACGCGCCGCCATCGGCATCTGTGCAGAATAGTAATGTAGGTATATGTTTTGCATACAAACACATATTTTCACAGAGACCTAGAACAATGGGCTAGATGGATAGATTGCGATGGAAAAACGATTGTGACGTTGGTACATAAATATAGATGGCGGCACAAACTTTAGTGCTGCGGCCTTGTTTTGTAAAGAACTTTATGGTTTCTTCAAAAGTATGACAAGACTCGGAAAAGCTTTAATTGAGTTATTTTAAAAATAAAAAAGAAGTATTTCTCGAACTAAACTATGGGCCCTAAAAATTCAACGTCAAGTTTCATTAAAATAATAATTGTGTAAGTATTAGAATTACAATACTATAATAATATCCAGCACGGCGCCACTTTCGGTTATACAACCGCCTCAAGACGTCTTGAATATGACAAGAATAATAAAAACTTATCGATAAAAAACGGTGACGTCACAAAGGTCGGGGGACAGCCCTTAGCACCCGAATTATTGTAATGATGTATAATTTGGTGGCCATATTATGCGGAAAACCCAACTGTATACCTACCTACCGCCCTGAATTTTTAACGGGAGGGCAAGTAAGAGGTCTACTTTATTATTTGAAGCAAAATTTATAAAAGTTTGATTTTAGACCCACCTCTGTGTAATTTTATAAAAGTATTTTTTCCAGACCAAGGAAGCAAAAAATCCTAAAAACTATTACCTTAGACATTTGGTTGTAAACTTTATCCGGCCATTCAAAAGACATCAAGTCTTTTAGAAACTTTTTGTATAAGTATAAGAAAATAAACAAACAACAAGTAACTTTTCATAAAACAAACTAACTTTTAGGTAATTTTCATAATACCCAGTTCACTAGATTGTTCGTAGCGTAGCATATACCTAATACCTACCTATATCCGAATAATTGTACTAAGTACCTATTCTGCCGAGCTAAAAGTGTCTGATAGGTAACAAATTATGTAGGTAGGCATTGGAGTTTTAAAAAACAAAATCATCAAATCTATCACAAAATATCGATGTAACAGCACAGAATTTATTAGAACTACTTAATCGTAACTACTATTTGTTAGCTATTTTTACAGCTTACAATGACAGTAGCTACATTCGTAGCTACTGTCATTGTAAGCTGTAAAAAATACATAGGTACGTACATTTTGTTCACATTTTGTTCATGGTATTATTTTTTATATTTTGGCTCCAGTGGTAGAGATAAAATAGGTACCTTATTACTCGCATTACAGGATTTTTTATTATAATTCTCAGCGAGTGTGGCCCTCTAGCGGGCAGTAGCGGAATCTTACTGTTCCTAAATATTTTCTGTAACAATACTAGAACTTGATAGGCTAATTGGAAGTAATATGAGTGTAATTTAAAATTATCCCTTGCGTAATCGAGAGCAATTGAACTAAGAATACAATTTCAGAAAAAAGTATCGCGTATCGCATAATTATCGATGCAATTTAAGTCCATTTTTCCTTAACTACCACCTTGGAATCAGATCGCAATCACCTCATGTAAGATTCAGCAGCTTAGCCGATAATGATCCCTAATGACACGTACCAAGTGGGGGGTGAGCCACGTAACTCGCATCTATAAAAAGTAATCTCTTTTATTAATAATGAGGTTAAATGTCTTGAGTTTTATTTGACTATTCCAAATTGATGTGTGGGCAGAATAAATTGATGCCTTTGCTGGAAAAGTTTTAAAGAGTTTTACTTTAGGCTAGTGTTTTTATTCGCCCTTTGTGAAAGCCCCTATTTGCTTTGGAAAAAAAGTTTTCCCCAATACCTTTTTTGGTTGACCGAATGCTACTTGATGCGGTATAAGTTTATGTTGTTTTGTAGAGGTAATGTTGTATGTACTACCTAGTTGTAAGTAGTATTTTCACTAATTTAGGCTAAGATACCCTAGATATCTATCTAGTCATTCGAATATAATTTTATTTAAAAGGTTTGCCAACATCTATTATTAAAACTACTAGCACGTTTGCATCGTTCGTACAAAGAACTATTCAATCAAGCTATCAGTAGATCCACCCTTTTAAAAGCGCCACCGTCCTTAGTCGTATATTAAGAACTTTTCAGTCAAGTTCACCACTGTCCGTCTAAAGAACTTTTCAGTCAAGTTCGCCACTGTCCCTGTAAAGAACTTTTCGGTCAAGTTCGCCACTGTCCCTGTAAAGAAATTTTCGGTCAAGTTCCAAAGCTGTCTGAAGTGTGTCACGCAGACGATCCTGAACTCGATGCACAAGTACCAGCCGCAGTTCTACCTGAGCTTTTGAAATTTTGTCTAGTCATTTGAATGTAATTTAATTTAAAAGGTTTGCAAACATCTATTTTAAAATACTAGCACGTTTGCATCGTTCGTACAAAGAACTATTCCGGAAAGCTATCAGTAGATCCACCTTTTTAAAAACGCCTCCTCTTCCACCGTCCGTATTAACCTTTTTTGCTTATGTTACTATCAATCTTACTACCAGTAGTAATAACGGTAATTGAATACTATTGCAGTGGAAAGTTGTTAAGAACTTTTCAGTCAAGTTCGCCACTGTCCATGTATGTAAAGAACTTTTCGGTCAAGTTCACCACTGTTCGTCCGTGTAAAGAACTTTTCGGTCAAGTTCCTAAGCTGTCTGAAGTGTGTCACGCAGACGATCCTGAACTCGATGCACAAGTACCAGCCGCGGTTCCACCTGGTGCGCGCCAATGACATCCTGAAGCTGCCCTACTCCACCTTCAGGACGTACGTCTTCAAGGAGACGGAGTTCATCGCGGTCACCGCCTACCAGAATGAAAAGGTAAAAATTAATCTTAATAATAATAATAATTGCGTAAAAGCAGGATATACTAGAAGAAATTCGACGATGCGTCAGCGGTCAGAGCATTGGACCGGATATCCAAAGGTCGCGGGTTCGATTCCCGTCCGAGAATTGATCTGCGAGTCGATTTTTTTCTAGGTATAATTTAGTATTGTATAAAAATAGCATTGTGAATGCAAAAAATTCAATTTTAAAAAAAATCTTGTTTTAATATGACTAAGTGTAGTGGCTCAGTGAGCTGGCAGACCTCGCTCAAATTGTGATGTTGACACTGCTTTTGAACCATGTGCTCTTTGATAGCTTAAGTACCTAAGTATATCTATTTTTCGAAAGGGTGAAATTTGTGAGCAGTTTCGATAATTACTTTTTAGAAAAAAAACGATTTTTTTCAAAATGGTGGTGATAGCGAGGTCTACAGCTCACAGAGCCACTAGTAATAATGAACAGTTATAATGAAAGAGTTAATTAGATCATAATCCAACTAGGATATTTACCAAATAGGAGAGAAGAAACATAATTTACCTAGCTAATGACATAGCTTTGTCCTTTTTAGGGTTCCGTACCAAAATGGTAAAAAGGAACCCTTATGGTGTGACTCAGTCTGTCTGTCTGTCTGTCACAGCTGGATATCTCGAGAACTACTAATGGTATCAACTTGAAATTTGGAATAGTAAAAGATGACGTTTGTCTAACTATTTTGCAAATAAGAAAGAAATAATATTTCTTCCTTATCTCCGAAGTTTGCAAAGAGAAAAATCTGAAATAATTCTATTTGATAGTAGTTTATGTAAAAATTACAGGAAAAATAAAACGATGTCACAATATAACACACTTTTTTACAAATTAAAAAAACAAACAAAAAAATTAATTAGTTCCTCTACCAGTCAACAGATGGCCCTGACCCATGAAAAAATTATTTAGTTCCACTAACGATTAAGAGATGGCACTGGACTAAGAAAAAAAAATAGTTGCACTATCGGCCAAGAGATGGTGCTGACCTAATACTGCAATAATAATTTTATTATTCTACAGCTGCTGCTCTGCAGTATATTTATTATGATGGTACGGAAACCCTCGGTGCGCGAGTCCGACTCGCTCTTGACCGGTCTTGACCTTTCCAAAGTCCGTGTTAAAGAAATGATTACAATATTTTAGCCTTTCAGAATTTTATGTCGAGGTGTTACCCGTATCATTCAATTTAGATGTTTTGATATTATTCTTAGGGCGCCTCTTCTCAGTACTTCTCACCAACATAAACACTATCAATTCTAATGTAAGAAAAAAATAAAAAAATCCGATGATCTAGAACAGAGGGAAAAAACCTAGTGCCTTAACTATAGGATGGAAGAGTATTCCAATGGGAGAACCTCTCAAAACTGCTTATGTGGCAACTGATAGCAAAAAAACAATAAGGAAAAAAACCATGTTCTACCAAATCTTTAAAAAGTGACTAAACTAATCTATTTTCATCACAGATAACGCAGCTGAAGATAGACAACAATCCCTTTGCGAAAGGATTCAGAGATACGGGCGCGGGGAAACGAGAAAAGAAGTAAGTATCTATCAAGGATTTCACTTATCTCCATCTTACTATGCACTTTCTATTACCTACCTGCTTACTTAAAAATCTCAAACAATGCTGGGTTGGCTGGAAGAGATCTCTTTTAGAGATAAGCCCACCTTTGTAAACAACTTTCATATTTACCTGTGTAATTGTAATGTTACAAGTGCAATAAAGAATATATATATAGAATCACATCAAAATTTTTAAGCAACAGAGAATACTCTAAAATGCAATTTTACTGTCAATCTCATTGGTCAATCTTCGATTACCTACCAACAATAATTATATCCAACTCTACTATTAGACCGAGCTCCCACTGCATGAAACCTTACCTTGGCTGACCTTGAAACCTGCCAGGGTAGGGGCTGGCAACCCATGCGTGTTTTGACCTCCAAATGTTTCTCTTTCGATGGGTAAAGTTCCACCTCGTGATAGTCATGATGTAATTTTCGGTCAAAATAGCTGTACGAAAATGAAAAAAAATATATGTTCTTCCAGGATATGCGATGCGATATGCAACCTACTAAAATCCAGTGTTCCTAAGTAATATCTATTACTGTAACACATGTCTGCTGTTCCACCTTGTGAGGTAAGGTTTCATGCAGTTGGAGCTCGGTGAGGGGCATTAAACACGAATGTGAGTTTATCACATGAGTGTTTATCTACATCCATGATATGTATCCTCTGTAAGGGTTTTGACTTTGACTTTCCTCCTCCTCTATATCGTCCGAACGAGTGATATAATGTTGTACTGGATTTCATAATGCAACTCGTCGGACGTGGGCGCGAGTAGCGCGACATCCTCTCGCAGGGATATTGTGGTTACTATGGCACGGTTGTTATAATGTTAGAAGTAAGCTAACTGTTTTAGAACCTTTTACAGAGGATTTAAAGCAGGGTTGTAGATGAAAGAAAAAAATACCCTTTCGGCACCCTTTTCTAAATATAAAAAAACCCTTTCTCTCGACACGTTAGGTCCTTATCGGAATGTCTGGGGACCACTCAAGGAAAATATGAAATTTTCAGTCAAAGTAAGAGTTGCCTTGCTCGTGTACTAAGTAATAAGTTTTTAATCGACATTTTTAATCGAAAAAAATAATCACGATCTCATATAACAAATTATTTGAGTAGTTTTGTTTTAATCATAGAAATAGAATGTCAAAGAACAACAATGTCAATAAACAGGTGATCCAAAAAACGAATGTATACATTATATATGACATTCGTAAAATATGTCTTACATACATAAAGTATGACTATATTATGGCAAAGGAAATTAATAAACTATGTTCCATACTATTTTCTTCGTCAATAAACGAATAAATGTAGCGAAATTTGATTTTAGAGAAATGTGTGGAAATATCATATTTACCAGTGAAAAGTGTGATTAATTGGATTGTTTCTTTTTGTCACATCACAATCACTAACAGAACAAGACACCATAGCTCCACAATACCCTTATTTAGAATTCTAATCAAAATTATCAAATATTTTGGAGAAATTGTGATTGCTCTTTTGCTAGGCGGGACGCTAGGGGCTCTTACTGTAAAAAAGTTAGCACATTGTCACTTGATCCTTTGTCTCTTATTTTCATAGACCGTGTCCGTATAATGTTAACTTCTCTTTTCCACGCTTTGTTGGTCTTCTTGAGCGCAGCGAAAATTTTTCTATGTCTATGGTTTTGATGTTTAGTCACGTCAGATCTAATGACTTTATCTTTTTTCATTAGCTTTATCTGACGCGACTGAAAATTATCCTTAAAATATTGTTATAGCGAATATCCCCCAGTGTGGAATGGGACGGATGGATGAAAGAGAGCATGTTAATTGAAGACCAGTTTTGACAAATAATAGTACATTTTATTTTATAAAGAAAGAATCAAAAGCTCAATCATACTGTTAAAATAATATTTATCCATCAATAAAAGATGCACAATGTGTTTTTGACTCAATAATTAACAAAAATAAGTAGCGAACGTCAGCTACCCGTGAAATACTGTAAAGTCTTCTGCTATTTTTACTTGAATTCAAATTAAAAAAGGTTTTGTCAAATCACCACCTCAGGTGACATAATCTCAACCCATGACTACACAATGAAGGAAACGTCGTCGCGACCGTCATTATAAAAGGTGCGCCATAAAAATATATAAGTAATTAAAAAACAACACATATCCCAACATTAAAGTGTCACAACTATGTTAATTATTAATAATGGCAACATTAAACAAAGGCGCCGTAGGTGGCCGCGGCCATAAGGCAAGCGAAAGATTAACGACTGTAAAAACTGCCGACTGTTTAAGTAAAGTTAAAAGCTAACGAAATTAGCGTCGTATCTGTGAATCTCTTCAAATTAATTAGGGCGCGGGGTATCCGAACGGCGGAGCTGGCAACACGCTCGGTTCGAAATTCAAATTAAACCAATCCGGCGCCTCCTTATTCGTGTTCAGAGCTCGAACATGGCGGGTAACGGCTCGAAATGGTGAAGTCATTCGGCTTGCCGCCTTTTTTCCAGCGTCTTTAGCGTGCAAGGGAGAAAATTGGATTTCCGCGATAAAATCAGCTTTAGTTTTTTTTTTCGCCGCATAATTTGCCAACGTTCACCGCTAGGGATGATGCCCTTCTACTAACTTATTTGAAATTCGAAAAAGAACTCAATTAGAGTGGGTATTAGACGCGCGCGGCGCGTTGTTTGTTCTTTTTCACACTTGGAAGATATTATTGATTCTTTAAGTTCGAGTCTCATGAAATAATATCAAAGAATAATTAAAATTTTTATTAGTCGATTTTAAAGTCATGAGATTCTCAAGGTATTATTAAGTAGTTATTTTTAATATACGTTATTAATTTATCTATCTCGTTAATATTTTCATTAAAGCAACCAATTTAATACGAAATATCATTTTTTTTAATTCAAAACTACATATTTTTTTTTAGTGCAACTAATTTTAATGGGTTATGATAAAGCTCTGTTCTCTGTGAAGCTTGATGGTCAGCCATACAATATATAAGCTTTTATCGTGGGTAATATGGGGAAATAACGCACATCCGACGGGAAGGAATCTTTAATTCGCTTACAGAACATTTTGCACCGGAAGGGCTCATCCCGCCATCCCGAATTAGAGCGGAGACGGAAGCGCCGGACCGCGGCTCATCTTTACAAAATGGCGGGCGGAGGAAGCGCGGGAAACGTGAGCGTTTTGACAAACGCCACGCTTGGAAAAGCGGGACGTGTGCGGGGTGGCCAACGGCGGCGTAGTTCTGAGAATCGCAAATAGCATCCAGTGTTGCCAGTTTTTTGCAATCAATGACGTCTTGAAGGAATGTCGATTGATGATTATACCTTCACGTCTACTTATCTTCTTGTTAACGACCTAAGCAAGAAATACCATAAGAAACGCTTTATTTATCAGATATAGTTAGATTTTTTTCAATCCTTTTTAAAGTTTCCAATAATTTACCTATTTAATCAGGGTTATAAGTAAAACACCAACAACCTCGCAGAAGTAGATAACTATCATCATAAACGACATTTATTCTACGACTTTTCCGAAAACAGACAAGAAATATCCGACTTTTCCGACTTTTCATACAAAACTTGATCAGCTGTTCGGACTTTATGGAAAATTGAATTTTTTGTCTGTTTTCGGAAAAGTCGTTGAACAAAATGTTGTTGTTTATTATGTTAGTAATCTACTCCTGCGTGGTTGTTGGTTACAAATAACCCTGTAAGTATAAAAATTTCTAAAATTTTGACATGCGGTCTTTAAGAAAGTCTTCAAGAAATCATAACAAACTTAGGAAAGCATCTATAAATGAAAGCGGCTGACATAATTTTCGCTATTAGTTTATAGTTGTTAAAACACCATTGTACCATAATCACATAATTAATTTAAGCAAATAAACTTACTTTTATTAATAATATAGAGTTTAGCAAAGTTATTAGATAAAATCTGTTGCTGACCGTACCAACAAAATTATAATAACAGTAGCTACAATTGAAAACGAACGAATTTCCCGTTTTCTTCAAATTACTAAATAACCCATCGCTCAATTGAACAAAGCCTAAAACACTTTTACTAGACTACCTACGTACTAAAAAGGAAAAAAAAACGCATCTTTTCCTACATTTCCTTCAACCCTCAGGGTTCAAACTAACCGCTTTGGTTAGGGTAAAAATTTGGCGAAATTACAAGGCAAGCCACCCCTGCCAAGTTTACATTGTAATGCGAACACCCTAATGTGGACAGTTTAAATTAGGGCTGCCACTTATAAAAAAACATTTAAATAATAAATAAATAAAATATTCCGCGATATTAATTGATAATTGCAAAGAAATAGTTTTAATATAAGTATACAAGGTATTTGGTAAAAGGCTTATAAAGCCGAATATGGTAGATAGGGACCATCAAACTGAACAACTTTCAAATCAGATCCAACTCAGAAAACAATTTCATAAACTTAGATATTTTCGTTATTAATTTTTGTATGAAACAGCTGTTTTTTTTTCGCGTTTTCCGAATTGGTCCCATAGTAAAAGTTGTTCAGTTTGATGGTCCGTATCTACCATATTCGGCTTTATAAGGCTATTACCAAACACTCTGTATATAATTCTATTACAATTTATTTATAAATAAGAACTGCAACAATATAACTTGCTGATTAGATTGGGATTCAAAGTCACATAAAAACAACTTCAAAACAGTTTTTCTGGAAAACCAGAACAAAGCACTAAAAGTAAAATTAATGTTTTTCATCAAAATAAGTATTTTCTATTATCCATATAATAAAATCTGAAGTAGTAGGTATGTTAAAGATAACGATGAATGTATACATTTTTAGGTATAAAACATTTTTAAAGACAACTGTGAAACACATTTTATAATAACGCCCGTAAATAATAAAAAGATATAACTAAGTATATCATTAACTTTCGCCAGCCCTGCATTTAAGGGTGGTTTAAATTAAATTCTATCAGACTACGATGAGGCGAGTTAATAAAATAAATTTAGTGCGGAACCCGCGCGTAATCAGGGCTGGGATGAAGACGTCACAGTTGTAGGGTTCCGTAAAACAATGTGCATGACAAACAGTCGCTTTTTAGGGCGACAGGAGGCGAATAATAGCCCCATCTTGTCCCATCGGGGTCGCGTGGAAAATTATCTTTTGTGTTTTAAACGGATACAAACGAAATAATTGTTTGGAGTTGGACGTATGATGCCGTTTTGAGCTTTGTTTTTTTAACAGACCTTTTGTATACTTTGAAATATAAATGTGGTAAATTGAAAAACTGCAAGAATTTAGTTTGCCAGGTCGAAAAGGTTGAGGTCTTTAATTCTAAAAACTTTTATCTATGTGTATTTTATTTCTACTGTAATGAGTATTCAGAGCTTTTCATAGTTAACTAGATTGTTTAAATCACTACCGACACTTAATTATGAATGATTTGAAGTGAATGAAAACAAAACACAGCTACGCATAGAGATCACAAAAACCAAATAACCGAAGTTTATACGTTCAATACTGGCTGGTTTTACAAACGTCCTTACTCTATCTATGGTATAGCTTTTATCGCGAAGGTGGTTTAGACAAAATAAAAGAGGCAAAGGCATTAGGCAGATCAGTCCACCGCTCAAAAACAAAACAGAGCTACGCATGGAGAACACAAAAAGCAAAAACCTAACTGAATTTTGTACGTTCAATACTGGCTGGTTTTACAAACGTCCTTATCTAATGGTATAGTTTTCATCGCGAAGGTGGTAGACAAAATAAAAGAGGCAAAGGCATTAAGCAGATCAGTCCACGTCTCAAGTTTCGGCACTATCATTAGCACTCGATTAACCTTTCCGCGGTCGGGTCTACCCCCAAATGCCAACCGTTTGACGCCGAGGGGTAAAATGCAAACTTTGTCATTTTAATACAGTAATAAGCTGTGACGATAAAACGACACTATAATAAAGGGAGTCTCGCTATTATGGCTGCTTTTTAGATATCATTAGGGATATTTTGTAAGTGATAAAAAGGATTTTGAATATGTTAAGTCTTGCCCTTGTCTGCATTTGAGTATGAATGAATGAATGAATGAATCTTTAATCTCTTTTCAAATAATACATTAGTTTGAGGTTTGAAGATACCTTGTTAACCTGTGAGTAGTCTCACATAATTATTGATGCTTAAATAGACCAAGAGCCTGCTTCACAAGTAGACCTATACTTATTTTTAACAAACGTGTACTTATACAGTTAAATTATTTATTGTTTCGATGGCTATTTAGTTTTTCTTTTCCATTAATTGAAAAATACAAGTGATATCTTCAGAAGCCACTAATTCAGGTACGTTTAGGATGGTTTAATACAACAGTGACACAACACAATCCTATTTAAATTAAAAATATAATTTATTATTCTATAGTACGACGAGAATATTTTGTCATAGAACAAAATCTCAGTTTTCATATTTTCCTTTAAATACAATATCTGTGATATTGGCTTGCAAGCCGAGTCTACTCTACCATCAATAATCCTCTATAAATTGATCATGGTAGAGCTCGGGCCATTCCCGGATAGGTTACAATAAGGAGGCCGACACCTACCTTGTTTCATCAAAATATGCTGATAAAGAGAGAGAGATATTTTTACATTTCTTCATAATTTTTTTGTGCTTTGAATACTTTTAAAGGAATGATAATAACACGAGTAGTTTGTCCGTGTACCGCAGGCAGGCGCTGCTAACGGCGCGGACGGACGCGCGGGACGAGGACGACGAGAGGCCGCTGGACGTGGGGGGGCCGAGCAGCCCCCCTCCCCCAGCGACTACCACGCAGCACTCCACCAGCTGTGAGTTATCTCTACATTGTTTATGAACACTTATTACAATTGACGAGGACGACGAGAGGCCGCTGGACGTGGGGGGGCCGAGCAGCCCCCCTCCTCCAGCGACTACCACGCAGCACTCCACCAGCTGTGAGTTATCTCTACATTGTTTATGAACACTTAATACAATTGACGAGGACGACGAGCTGCAGCTAGACGTTGGGGGGCCAAGTAGCCCCCCTCCCCCAGCGACTACCACGCAGCACTCCACCAGCTGTGAGTTATCTCTACATTGTTTATGAACACTTAATACAATTGACGAAGACGACGAGCGGCGGCTAGACGTTGGGGGGCCGAGTAGCCCCCCTCCCCCAGCGACTACCACGCAGCACTCCACCAGCTGTGAGTTATCTCTACATTGTTTATGAACACTTAATACAATTGACGAGGACGACGAGCTGCAGCTAGACGTTGGGGGGCCAAGTAGCCCCCCTCCCCCAGCGACTACCACGCAGCACTCCACCAGCTGTGAGCTATCTCTACATAGTTTATGAACACTTAATACAATTGACGAAGACGACGAGCGGCGGCTAGACGTTGGGGGGCCGAGTAGCCCCCCTCCCCCAGCGACTACCACGCAGCACTCCACCAGCTGTGAGTTATCTCTACATTGTTTATGAACACTTAATACAATGGACGAGGACGACGAGCTGCAGCTAGACGTTGGGGGGCCAAGTAGCCCCCCTCCCCCAGCGACTACCACGCAGCACTCCACCAGCTGTGAGTTATCTCTACATTGTTTATGAACACTTAATACAATTGACGAAGACGACGAGCGGCCGCTAGACGTTGGGGGGCCGAGTAGCCCCCCTCCCCCAGCGACTACCACGCAGCACTCCACCAGCTGTGAGTTATCTCTACATTGTTTATGAACACTTAATACAATTGACGAGGACGACGAGCTGCAGCTAGACGTTGGGGGGCCAAGTAGCCCCCCTCCCCCAGCGACTACCACGCAGCACTCTACCAGCTGTGAGTTATCTCTACATTGTTTATGAACACTTATTACAATTGACGAGGACGACGAGCTGCAGCTAGACGTTGGGGGGCCGAGTAGCCCCCCTCCCCCAGCGACTACCACGCAGCACTCCACCAGCTGTGAGTTATCTCTACATTGTTTATGAACACTTATTACAATTGACGAAGACGACGAGCGGCGGCTAGACGTTGGGGGGCCGAGTAGCCCCCCTCCCCCAGCGACTACCACGCAGCACTCCACCAGCTGTGAGTTATCTCTACATTGTTTATGAACACTTACTACAATTTACGAGGACGACGAGAGGCCGCTAGACGTTGGGGGGCCGAGTAGCCCCCTCCCCCCGCGACTACGCAGCACTCCACCAGCTGTGAGTACTATTTCTACATTGTTTATGAACACTTATTTCAATTGACAAGGACGACGAGAGGCCGCTGGACGTTGGGGGGCTGAATAGCCCCCAGCCCCCAGCGACTACCACGCAGCACTCCAGCAGCTGTAAGTATCACCATGTCAATTCATTCAAAATAAACACGAATAAGAGAAGCCGCTGGATATAATGGAGCCATGTAACCCCCAACCCCCACCGCCGGCCATTACCAAGCAGAGTTCCATCATGTCGAATGGGGTGCATGTGTGGGGAAATGTGTGCAAACCTATTTCAAATTGGGCCCGACGCTGATGATTATGAGATGCAACTATTGCCTTAACATAGACGACATAACGAGAGGCCACTGGACGTTGGGGGGCCGAGTAGCTCCACACCCACCACTAAACAGCACTCCATACCAGCTGTGAGTACTATCTCTACATTGTTTGTATGAACACTTATTACAATTGGCGAGGACGACGAGAGGCCGCTGGACGCTGCGGGGCCGAGTAGCCCCCCTTCCACACCCACCACTACGCAGCAATCCAACAGCTGTAATTATCATTATGTAAACTTGAACTTGACGACCTCCGTGGTCGAGTGGTTTGCACGCCGGTTTTCAAGGCGTCCCCATCTCTTGAGGTCCCGGGTTCGATCCCCGGCTGGGTCAATGTAGAAAATTAACTTTTCTATATTGTCTCAGGTCTGGGTGTTTGTGATACCACCGTTGTCTCTGATTTCCACAACACAAGTGCTTTAGCTACTTACTTTGGGATCGGAGCAATGTATGTAATGTTGTCAAATATCATATCATCATCATATCATATCATATCATCAAACTCATTTAAAATGAGCATGACGAAGAGAAACCGCGGGATATAATGGGGACAAGTAACCCCCTACCCTAGCGACTACCATGCAGTACTCCACCACCTGTGAGTTCCATCATGTCTTATTTATAACTGCAACATGTCACGTGAATAGGTAGTGTGTGCAAATCCTAGTTCGCATTGGGCCCGAGGGTGATGATGAGATGTGAGATGCAACATTCCGATCCATAAAGTGGCATAGGTATTAAGTATTCTGTGGCAGGATTTCGAATTGTTTTTCAAGTGTATCTGGCACTACTTTTTTCAACAAGTTTAGCGATCCGATAGAGATTATGATAGTACACTGAAAAAAAAAAGATAAACAGAAACAAACTTGTTTATATACGTTCCCATAAAGCTGCAAGGCTGCAACACATGAATAGTGTGTGCAAAACCTAGTTCGCATTGGGCCCGAGGGTGGAGATGCAACTATCGCCTTTACGTACATACCTTTCTGCCTATAAAGTGGCATATAAAGTATTCTATGGCAGGATTTCCAAATATTTTTTCAAGTGTATCTGGCACTAGTTTTTACTACAATATTAGCGATCCGATAGAGATTATGATAGTAGCTTAAACTTTCGATAAATCCTGAGGTCCAGTACTTACTCTTTCTTTTTCTTACAGCATGGTTCAGCTCGAGTGGAGGCGGTGGTGGAGCCGACTCTGGACCCGAGGAAGCCATCGAAGCTGGCTCCGACTCCTCATGTTCGGGTGGCGCTCGGGCATCCTCGCCCCCCGCGGGACCTTCCCGCCCTTCCCCCGCGCCCGACGTCTCTCTCGGCCCGCCGGTACAACCTCCTTTACTTCCTTACCTCTATCCCCCATCCCTTTACCCACCTACATTCTTCCCTCACCACCAAATGCCCCCGGGCTTACTCTTCAACCTTCACCCCTTCCTACAGCAGTACTCGCTGCCACCTCCCCCCGCGCCGCCAGCGCCCGCTGTCGCCCCATCGCTCACCAAAGCGCACAGGTTCGCTCCATACGCGCTACCAGGGTTGGGTTCAGCGTTCGAACAAGTCGCACCTCGGGCGAGAAGTTTGAGTTCGTCACCCGCGAGGCCTCGAGTCGGGTCCCCTCCTACCAGAGCGGCCTCCGCCGACCCTCCCCCCGACGCCCCGACTAGTACCACCTCCAGCACGCCGCCTGCGTCCGACCTCAAAAGCATCGAGCGCATGGTGAACGGCCTGGACGTCGAAACTCAGGACTGACTCGGGACGTAGCCTTGTATATAGCGTGTATTTATATCAGCCCCTAGTTTCAGCGAAGCGACGGGTGCCGTTTTGTATCGTTCCTATTTTGTTTTCCTTTCGAGTTCCAATCGGGTCGATATTCGTATACTGTTTGTACATAGTTACGCTTGCAGTAGGTTGTTGACACCTGTCCAGTGGCCGAAGTTCATAGTAGATTCTAACAGCACCCCTGGATTTGCCAAACGTAGCGCTCCCTTGATGAACCTGAGGGAAATAACTAAACTTTCTTTTCATTGTTCTTTAAGAACTTTTGTTGATGGATTCTGAATCTCATGACACTTATCTTGGGAGCACTACGTAGTTATATTCTTGATAGCATGAGCTCTAAAACATTCGTTAAAGACTAGGGACCCAATTCTAGCAATTTACAAATATATCTTCAATTAAGTCACGTATGATACTATACGATACCCAAACGCATCGTACTCGCATCTAGATGAAAAATAAAACTATTACGATTACGTTACGCTACGACTCGTGTGCGAATACAGTAACGTAGACACAAAACAAAATGGTAATACCTACGGTAGTACTGTTTCAAACAATTTAAAACATCGAAACCTTGAGGTGAATCGTGACATTTAAATGTAAAATAGGCTGTTTGATAAGTAGGCCGATAGCGAAGTAGCCACCCATATAGTCCATAAAATGAGAAATATATAGATTATATGAAGATCTCAAGCATCTGAGAGTTGTAAAGTGATCCATGTCACAAATGTCACAATGTCACATTTCTTGAAAAATGTCGCAATGTCACGTTTCTTGAGAAATGTCCCAATGTCACATTTCTAGTTTAACTTCGACTGCAATTTAAGTTTACTTTTCGCTAAAAAAAATTTTAGTTAGGCCTCAGTCGTACTTCAAATATTGTTGCATACAATGTTAATTTTGATAACGTCATCAGCGTTTGTTATGTTAAATTTTGAGAGCTCTGCTACTAAGTATATCGTGGCATAATAGAACCCTTTATCTCACTTTAGAACACAATAGTTATCACTCATAGGATCCACTGCAATAGTTACATACCTAGATGTAAACTTATTCGACATAACAATGACGTCATTGCTAAGGAAATCACTAAAAATAACAATAAAATCTTTCAATTAGATTTGTTTATTTTAATAATCTTTAAAAAAATGTTTTATTATGTGTTAATTTCTTGTAAAAGTTAAACACTTCTTATGTTAAATATTTTAGAATCTATTAGGAGCCATTTTGTATAGAATCAAATAAATGTATAATGTTTTATAAATCCTTTAGTAGGTTTATCTAAATAAAATTGAAAAGTGACATATTGTTATATCATATTTTTTAAGTAGATTAGTTATTTTAAATGATACATAATTTGCCATTAATATTACACCCATCGGTGACGTCATAAAAATGTCGGATGAAGCAAACATTTTTTCCCAATTTTTAATATTAAAGTACATGGATAGTATCGCTTAATTTTGTAAATACAAATGTAAGGTATATTTACGTGTTTACTAATAGACATATTTTGAAAATATGTTTTGTCAATTGTGCTGTGAAATTCGTGTGCGAATAATTGTTTCTATAACAAAAAAAATACAAAATTTTATACTCGAGAAATATAAAAAAATATAATTATGGCAATCATAATGTTAGTCAAACAAATATTTAGAAATTATTTTAGTTTTCAAATAGCAACAATTGCTCTCACACAAAATATAACGATTGATGAAAAAAAACTAGTTATAAATTGTAAGTTAAAGTTTGTAATATATAGTTGATAAATTGTAGTTAAAGATACAAAATATATAATTATAAATGAATATAATTTTCCATGGAATTCATTAAACTTAAGCTCATTAAAATTTAAATTCGAAAATAGATACCTATATACGTAAAAACTATAAAAAAATTTTTTTTGTATTAACTAAAGTACAGTGATTTGAATTGCAATAAATACTTAATTGTTAATTTGCCTTTTTTCTACAACAAAGCTTTGTGAAATGGAGAGACTGTAACATTGCAACATCTGTAATTGAAAATTATTCATTAAAATATATAGATAAATCTATTGACAAAATTAACCATCGCATATTTTTATTTCAACTACCAACCTACCTACCTTTCATTAAAAAAATTACACACCCAAAGCGACGTATTTTCCAAAGTGTACATTGGATGTTACAGGAGAAATAAGCAAGTCTCTACCTATTCGAAAATTAAAAAATATAATTAGCACACAGGCATTATTATGTATATTCTGTGACACAGTTAATATTGCTCAACATCACGTGCACAACTCTCAACTCTCAACATTTTAGAGAAGATGCTGGTCAAAAGAATAAAGTGGTATGTGCTCCCTAAGTTAAACCCGTGCCAATACGGGTTCGTGCCGCAGCGTAGCACCGAGGACTCCCTCTATGATATGCTCCAGCGGATCAGGCATAATCTGGGCGAGAAGAAGATCATGACCCTGATCTCGCTGGACATAGAGGGAGCCTTCGATAACGCATGGTGGCCAAAAATTGTTGTGCAGCTAAAAGAAAAGAAGTGCCCGATGAATCTGCGGAGGCTTGTGGACAGTTATATGGAAGATCGGAGGGTGACGGTGAGGTATGCGGGGGAGGAGTTCAGCAAGACAACGAACAAGGGATGCGTCCAAGGTTCAATTGGAGGCCCCTTGTTCTGGAACTTGATACTGGACCCCTGCTGACCTCACCGAACAAAATGTCTACTGTCAAGCCTTCGCAGATGATATCGTACTTATAGTAGAGGGAAGCACTGCCTTAGAAGTATCAGAGAAAGCCAATGCCGCTCTCTCCCATGTCCAGCAGTGGGGTGTGGCAAACAAATTGAAGTTTGCCCCCCACAAAACGCAGGCTATGGTAATAACCAGAAAATTAAAATTTGACACGCCGCAATTGAATATGGGAGGTATCGACATTGAACTAGTTAAGGAAATTAAAGTGTTAGGTTTAATTATTGACAACAAACTAACATTCAATCAGCATATCTCATACGCAACGAAAAAGGCAATAAATATATACAAGGGCATAAGTAGAGCGGCTAAAGCTACCTGGGGACTGCAACCTGAAGTAATCAAAACAATTTATAAAGCGGTAATTGAGCCAATAATACTATATGCGGCAAGTGTTTGGGCTAGAGAAGCCACAAAAGCAGTCTCCAGGAAGGCGTTTGGTGTAGTGCAGAGAGGATTCGCACAGAAAATAATCAAGTATAACAGAACGGTTTCACTCAATGCTGCCTTAGTATTGTCGGGGCTGCTTCCGCTAGACCTTCGGGTCCAAGAAGCGTCCCAACTTTATGAGGCGAAGCGAGGGAAACCCCAGGCAATGCTATACGGCAGAAAAGTGGAACAGCGCGAATCCTTCCTGATGGCAGATCACCCCAGCAAAACGGTAGATGCAAAATTCAAATTATTGGAAAACGCGGAAGAGGATAGCATGCTGGCAGAAGACCTGGTAAGAATCTATACAGATGGTAGCAAACTGGAGGGGAAAGTTGGAGCCGCTCTGACCTGTTGGGAAGGGCCGATTGAGACGATTACCCGGAAGTTTAAGCTGGAACCATACTGTACAGTCTTCCAGGCCGAGTTGTATGCTATTCTCCAAGCGACCGAAATTCTTATTGGCAAAAAATTCGGAAAGGCCGCCGTGCTTAGCGACTCGAGATCCGCTCTCCAAACGCTCCAGGATCCAGACTCATCGCACCCGATCACTAGAGCGATTCAGGGCAACCTCCAAACACTAAGAGACAACCACCAACTCGTCTCACTCTACTGGATAAAGGCCCACGTGGGTGTGAACTGGAACGAAAGAGCGGACCAATTAGCTAAGGAGGTGGCTCTCAAGCTGAAGTGTAGGTCGCATTACGACTGTTGTCCCATCTCCTTTGTCAAGCGCCATTTGCGCGCAGCTACAAAGGTAGAGTGGGACCGTAGGTACACTTCTGAAAGCACGGCGAGCACTACAAAAGTCTTCCTACCGAATGGGGTGGAGGCGTACAGCATAGTGCGGAAGATGAAGGTGGACCGGCCGACCTCGCAGATGCTGACGGGACATGGTGGGTTCGCAGCGTACTTGCACAGGTTCAAATGCAAGGACAACCCATCATGCGTCTGTGACCCGACAGAGAGCGAGGACATCTTCCACATTATGCTGGACTGCCCTCTGCACTGCATTGATAGGTACACATTAACACAGACGCTAGACACACCACTTAGCAAAGACACCCTAAAAGATATAATGAGAGACAGCAAAGAAAGAGACAAATTAATAGAATATGCAAAGAAAATAATAAAAATTGTTAATGAAAGAAACAAGACATGAGGCAGGACAGAAAATATTGTAAATGTACAAATATGTATTTAGGTAAATAATGAAAACAGATATTATAACGCATGCAATATTGGAATGGAAACAACTAGAAATTAAATTTAGTAGTTATTAGAATTTAGATATTGTGAAAAAAAAAAAGATAGAAAATGAAACATGTACTTAATATTATTATAGAAAGAAAATACTTATGAAGTAGTTGAAAAATAGTTACAAGAGGACTGAAAAAAAATATATATGTGTGCGATCTTATTTACCCCTGTGTTGAAAATAATAAAGAAAAAAAAATAGGTTAACAGCTAGAGGGGCATCCCACCCGCTAAAGAATAAATGGTGATGAATGCTAGAAAGATACCGTATGAAGCATGAAAGTGCGAGAGGAATACACGCGAGAACTGGAGTGAATGAAAAATTAGAGATAAAAAGGCCCGGACCTCATGTCTGGGGATCAGTAGCAAAAAAAAAAAAAACATCACGTACACACGACAGCACCTCAAAGTTCAGACTATTACACGTTGACCTTGAGACCGACTTTATTTATGCCCTACGTAATAAAGCTGTTTTTGTAGTAGTAAACTGTTGAAGTGCTGTCGTGTGTACATTGCCCCGACCGATTCCAAAGTTAATAGCTAAAGCACTTGTGCTTTAGAAATCAGGCATAACGACGTTACGTTACGTTTAACGCTAAATCCTTGACCTCTACAAAAGTTATTTCTAAAACATTAATGACGTTTTCTAAAATGAGATACGCGAACTAATTTTAATAAAACTTTGAATACTTATTATGTTTTTGGTTTTTAGAGCTGTTTTGTTGGTTTTTTATGGTTTTTGAAGGAGGTTTTTGTTTTTTTTTAACAAACTCAGTTTAGTTCTTTAGGGGCTGCACATACCACTAGACTGCAAAAATCTCGTTCGAGAAATTCATTAAAAAATATATCTGATGGTGAAAAATTCATCATGACATGAATGATTAGAAAAAGTAAAATTATATAGGTATGCTTTGTTAAGAGGCGTGCAATTTGCACATCTTCAAATAATTGCCTGAAACTCTTTTCTACCCGCTCGTGTCTCTATTCTCAAAACGGATATTACTACGAAGAAGGACTTCTACTCCGTAGAAGCCGCGTTGCTCTAAGTTGAGAATTAACAACAGAAATAATAATGGAGACGCTGCTGACTCGTGGTCACGATATCAGCGGTAAGTATATTTGATACATAGATTAAATTAAAGAACAATATTTTGTCGTGGCTTTCTTTAATATTCATATTTTTTCGATCAACTCGTAGAAAATTAGTGCCAAACTAATCCGAAGTTAACAAAATATTTGTGACACTCTTAGCTCGAATTTGATATTCTATTTTGCGTCTAAACAAGAGAATAACGATTTCTCCGCTATGTAAGCAACACACTGAAAAGGGCCAACTATATCTTCATAATTCGTGACATCTTGACTCTTAATTTGATGTGATAATATGTTGGAAGAAAAGGCGTTTTCTCCGTCCAGAGCTACTAGCTCCAAATTGATGTTCATTGCATTACACAAGACTAGCGATTTCTCCGCTTACGCAGCCGCTCCATAAAGTGCTTTCTACATTGAAATTTGGAGCCAACTGACATCTTCAAAACAAAATTCGAGACATTCTTGACTCTTAATTTGATGTGTCGTTATGATGGGGAATAGCGATTTCTCCGCTAAGCACGCTGCCGCGCCCTAAGGTGCGGTTCACACAGATGAAATCGGGTGCGCGCGAGGTGTCACGTACGTAATTGCCGGTGCCCTATCAGATCGCGTCATTCGCCCACTTAGTGGATTTGTATGCTAAACTAGTTTTTGTGATCACTGGGAGAAAGATAAACAGGGCTGATATTTTATTTGACAATTGTTTGAAACTGTTTGGAAAAAAAGAAACTGGGTATTTTGTAGCCTGTCCTAAACAACAGCCAAACCCTATGATGAAATAAAAAACACATTATTTATCGGAAGGAAAGTTCTTTATCTGCTTTTGCATGGCACTGCATGTTTCTGGATTCGATTCCCAAAAAGTATTGATAATTTAATATTGCAACCTGTTGACCTTCAGTCTAACAAAAGATATTTCCATATTTACGTGCTAATTGAGACAATGATTTTAAGAAATGCGTGATTTGATGCTACGACATTTCATATTTCACACTATACGTACTAAACAGCGCGATTTTTCCAGATGAGTTTGTTTAATTTAAATAAGCACAAAAAGACTACCGAAAGGTTAAAAAATAACTCGCTGTAGCTGAAGCACTTTTGATGGCAACCCTAACAATAACCATACTGAATGAGGTGCAAGACGAAGCGCCTCCAGATATGACCCCGATAAGTACCTACGAGTAAAGAGTACTGTCACAAACGTCTTGGTGTTAGATTGATAAACGGCGCAGATTGCCGGCCGGTTGGGCTACTCATTCATACGGGCGGAGATTGTGAATGTGGCTTAAGCAGGAGCGATGACCTTTAGCTAACAACCTATTCAACTCACTTATGATTGCAATCTGATTATGGTAGTGGTCGTTTGTAAAGGAATAAATACCAATTTCTTCTCACCCGATGTTAGGAAGGATGGCTGAAGAAGAATACATAGCTGAAGTTGGAACCTTCACCCGGAATTTATCCAGCTTGGCTCAGCACAGTTTGGCACTTGAGGCAGGATTTCACCGCCTCTGTGGTCTAGTGGTTCGCCCACCCGTGTAAGACGTAGGGATCCCGGGTTCGGTTCCCAGGAGGGGGGTACATTTGTACTCGGTTTGCTGTAGGGCTTATTTCAAGTCCGCCTGGCTAGCTACCACCATCTTACCTAAGTCTGACGCTATAACAACATTTTAAAAATTGTTTTGTTCCGGCAGTTAGAGGTAAGATAGCCAAGTTCCTCAGTAATGAGGATTCCGGTTGTAGTGCGCTTCCACCTTCGGCCTTATCGTCACTTAACATCAGGTGAGGTGAAGGCCAAGCACTATCTCGTTGTGCATAAAAAAATTACAACCTTTGCGTTAAGCAGCCTTCAAATTAACTGAAATAATAGGATGATAACAAACATTTCCCAATCGTTGCGGAACTATCCCAACAGTTTTTTTTCGTTTATCCTAATTCGTTATATAAATAATATGCTCTTTCCTCCTTTCTCTAACACATTAGCCATGCTTGCCATCACGTCTAGCATGCACTAGGTGCATATCAGATGACCCCGCTGATTTAGTCAGTGTCAGAGCAAAAGTGCGTGATGATGGTGCGATAGCAAATCTTACTCGTTTCGTTTCGCAGCCACTTTAATAAGTAACTTGTTTACTTATTTGTAACTTATTTCAAGAGTCCGATATGAAATATATTTTAGGGCTCCGTATAGTCAAAAAGGAATCCAATTTTTTTGTTTTTGTGATTAAGTGTTTAAGCACTGGCTATAAGGCAAACTTGTTTGTTATGACCAGCACAATCTATACTCTTCACCATTATCTACCTACCTTGTTTGAAGTTTAAATCATATCTACTTATTAGGTACCTGAATTAAAAGTTCTGGCTAACTTCGAAAAAAAATATTTTATTTTCGGTTTGAATCATTATTACTTTTAAAGATTATTTTAAGTGCCACAAAAAATAGTCTCAAATAAATAATAGCAGATTCCATGAAATCCGAAAGAATTAAATTAACTCAGATGTCTATTTAGAGCCGGCGTGAAGTAAAATTTGCGGAATCTGGAATCCTGTGCGAATAAAAATTGAAAAAGAAAACTTAACGATAGGAGATTTCGACCATTGTAATTAATCAGTGACCGTTGGTCCTTGTCTAACCTTTTAAACATTTGTTTCTCTATCCCTCTCTTTTTGGTTAGCGGTGTTAGGTCACAAATCAGCCGAGACAATGAGGCCAAAAGCGCCGTAACCAAAGGCAAGGTGGAATTTAGACGACTCTTCCATCTTTAATTGGAGATAATATTTTATGTCTCCGAGAATACAAGAATTCTTTAAAATTTCCTTCGCCAATTTAGATGACGACCGCTCGCCAACTCAGCTAAATAACTTATTTGCAATTTTAAATAATGTTTTTATGAAACGATACCTACGATATTGCAAAATAAAAAGGTATTATTTTTAAATATCTATGTTAATTTTAAAGTAAGTATAAGTATATAAAAATTTAATGTGGATATCAGACCACGTTTCTGAATATGAACGTGCAGTTAAAACTAAAAAAATTAATAGTTTGTAAATATCGGAAAATCTTGATTAATTGGCAAACTCACAAAAATAGCAAGACGCGTGCGTTGATTAATTCTTTTCATTATTTATGTAGGTAACAAGATAGTCTCTTTTGATTGTGTCCATCAGCCATTATTGATGTCCCCACTGCTGGGGCACAGGCCTTCCTTATGGGTGGTAAGGAGGATGGGCCATTACCCACCACGCAGCCCAATGCGGATTGGTGGGTGTTAACGACTGCAAATGCAGCCGGGACCAACGGCTTAACGTGCCTTCCGAAGCACGGAGGAGCTCGATATAATAAATTTTTGGTCACCCATCCCATGACCGACCCTTGCGAACATTGCTTAACTTCCGCAAACCACTGCACCACCGAGCTCCACAGTCTCTTTCGATTACGCGCGTGTAATTCTATAAATGAGCTCTAAATCCAGAAATCATTAAAATTTTGGGACATAATTACAAACCTCAATATATTGACCAATTATTAAATATTGAAACTTTTAACTGTACCTACCTACATACTCGATTAGAATAGGGAAGAGAAACACTCATTTAATTTTTAGATATTTTAAAAAATAACCGTGTATTATAGATATATATTTCGGAAATTTTTGTTCTAGATTACTTGTATTTGTTTAAAATGTATTTGTTTCTTTTACCTACCTTACAAACTCCGTACTTGTTACTTGTTTATGTGACAATGTAATTTTGGCATGAATAAAGAATTTTATTTTTTGAAAAAAGAAATATATGTAGCTTACTTCCGCAATCAAAATATGCAAGATACACCGCCGCCCACCCGCCCGCAAAAATATGCACATGCACACCACAAAATATAAGTGCACAATACCTGCATTTAGCAAGACAGCAACACACCTTGCACCTTCACCAATTAGACTACTCTACACGTGTTTCGCCCCAACCCGGAGCATCCTCAGGAAAGAATTTTATTATTATACTTACTTAATGAAATAATTACTAATCTTGCTATTCAACATAGAATCTATTTTAACTACAATGTTGCTGTTTTATTTTACTGAATAAGTTGTGAATCCTATTGGATCTTTTGCCAAGAGCGTTGTACCAAATTGGACCTGCTATTCTATAATTAATTTAGTCGCTCCCTGAGATCACCAGATTACAAAACAGCTGTATCTGTATCGCTTCGCTTATCACACTTAGGAACTTAAAATAACACCGCTTTTGAAGCTTCATTTACAGACTTTTTTACCGGCACACTAACATGTTTACGAATATGTAACGAAGTTTCTATGGGGGCAGTACCATCTACCTACGTTTTTAGAAAAAATATGATTGAAATTACCAAAATAAGGAAATACATTCTTTTAAGGGTTCATGATAGGAAAGAAAACATGATTTGCGCGGGCCATAGTTTTATATAGAAAACGTAAAGTTGTAGCCACAAAAAAAAACATACGACAAGCTAAAGATATTATCTAGTAGCTACAAGTATTAAAATGCGTAAAATAATCAGAATATCATTAAAATTATATATATGTCATATTTTTTAACGTAGGTACCTACTGTGAAGATGTTCCAATAACTTTTTTTTTCAAGAAAGATAATTGTGCTAAAGATGATGATGAAAAAAGAGCGAAACCATCGAAAAAGTGCAGAAGTGAGGTTATTTTCCATACTCTTTACACATAAAGAAAAAAACAGAGACAATGATGTAGACAAAACTTGGCTACACGGTGATACTGAAGTAATTCTGCGATAGTTAATTATTTAGTCCTAGGAAGAAATATATTAGCTAGCTAGTCAATAATAAATGTAGAAAATCTTTAACATTTATGGAGCTTTTTTGTAACGTATTAATTGGCCAGTTTACCCTAAACGAAATTAAAACTAACTATTGATGCGTAATTGTCGTCGCTGCACTGTAATTTTGTACTTAATTGTCTACTTGAAGGAGGTGGTAATTAGTTTTCTAGTGAATTTTTAATTTGTTACTGTTTTAGTTTTGTTCAAATTAAAGATAGAAAGATAATAATAATATAAAAACCTACGTGTCGTAAGTACCCTACATAGAATTTTCAGACTTGTATTTAACGGCTTTGCGGTTGCTAGGAATAAAATAAAATTAAAACACTTAACGGATATATCGCGAATTTATTGAACGTTTTTTGATAATCTTAGTTTTTGTTTTGATAAGATTTTTACTATCCCAAGTACATTGTCAAACTAATCCTGACCATCAGCCATTTTAATGTTCCCACTGCTGGGGCACAGGCCTTCCTTATGGGTGGATAAGGAGGATGGGCCATAACCCACTACGCGGGCCCGATGTGGATTGGTGGGTGTTAACGACTGCAAATGCAGCCGGGACCAACGGCTTAACGTGCCTTCCGAAGCACAGAGGAGCTCGAGACAATAAATTTTTGGTCACCCATCCCATGACCTACCCTAGCGAAAGTCGCTTAACCTCCGCAATCGCAGGGCAAGGCGCTACACCACTGCGCCACCGAGCTCCTCAAACTTATACCAGTTCTCTTCAATTTAGTATCCCTAGCACGAACATCTATCGTGAAAAAAAACGCGTGTAAAAGATATCGCTAGAGGAATTATACATACATACATAGGTACATATACTCACGCCGTTTCCCATGGGGGTAAGCAGAGACTATGGATCGCCACCTGCTAAGATCTTTGCACACTTCTTTCGCTTCATTAACATCCATCAATCTTTTCATGCATGCTCTGCCGTTTTTGTCACTACGTACACCAGCCTTTTTATTAAAACCTCTATTTGATCCGCGTAGGTTTTTCTGGGACGCCCTTGCGCAATCGTTCCTTCCACATTCGCATAATATATCTCTTTCCTGATTCGCCTTTCATTCATCCTCTCTAAGTGACCAAACCACCGGAGCATTCCTTTCGCAAATCTTGTCACTATATCATCTTTCAGACCACACCTTTCACGAATCACATCATTGCTCACTCTATCACTCAATTTTACTCCACATGTTTTCCTCACCGAACGCATCTCTACCGCTTTTATTCTGCTTTCATTCTTCTTCTGCCATACCCAAGATTCACTTCCATACATCTATGGGAAATTTCAGTTCGCATTTCGGCGGTAGGTGGTGCTGTACAATTTTTTTATGTAAAATTACGCGCATATACGCGCGTTTTTTTTCGATAGATGTTTGCTCTACGAAAAACGACAACAAACCACCAAAATTAATAAAATCGAGATCCAATATATCGCGTAAAAAGATAAAAGAAGCTCACATTTCAACAGTCCTTGATTAATAAAGGCGCCAGGATCCTGAAAATAAATGGAAATGAAAAAACGCGGGAATGTCAGGAAGCTGTAACAAAAGCTTAACAAAAGTAGCTCGTCAAATATATCAGGGGTTACCTCGTATGTTAGCATTTTTTCTGTGTAGGTACCTACTCGCCCGAACCCAATTGTTTGGCAGAAAAAAAATGACAGTTATACGAACGTTTACGTCGCGAATAGCGTTCGGTAAAAACTTATGAATTTTTCGACATTTCGCCGCGTCGGTGGCGACGGCGTCACTGTAGAATTTTAATGAATCCCGATTGATGAGGTTCTGTGCTGGTGTAGGCTGGATCTTCAGTAGACCAACTGAAGTCAGTTAAAGGATTTTTTCTAAAAATTCATCAACATAAAAAAACTAGTGTCAATAACACTCATGTGATTAACACTCATTCGTGTTTTAGAACCCCATAAGTTGCATAAATAAAGTTGAATGACTGCAAAAATTAGAGAATGTTTTTTTCTTAAAACAAAAGAAAAACTCCATAATTACAAAAGAAACAACACTTATGTAATCCCTTAAAATATAAAATTTTATACAATACTAAATAATATACTAGAAAAAATACGACTCGCACCAGATCAATACTCAGACGGGAATCGAACCCGCGACCTTTGGATATCCGGTCCAATGCTCTGACCGCTGAGCTACCGAGTCACTAGTGACATCGCCGAATTTCTTCTAGTATATCCTACTCTTACGCTGCAAGCCAGCGTTATTTCACCAATGTGAGGAATTACCTCGACATTCAATTGAAATATCTTTCCAGATATTTGGCAATCGATTAAGATGAAATAGCTATATAAGTTTTAAATTTGAGATTTTTGCATTCACAATGCTATTTTTATACAATACTAAATAATATACTAGAAAAAATACGACTCGCACCAGATCAATACTCAGACGGGAATCGAACCCGCGACCTTTGGATATCCGGTCCAATGCTCTGACCGCTGAGCTACCGAGTCACTAGTGACATCGCCGAATTTCTTCTAGTATATCCTACTCTTACGCTGCAAGCCAGCGTTATTTCACCAATGTGAGGAATTACCTCGACATTCAATTGAAATATCTTTCCAGATATTTGGCAATCGATTAAGATGAAATAGAGTAGGATATACTAGAAGAAATTCGGCGATGTCACTAGTGACTCGGTAGCTTCGATTCCCGTCTGAGTATTGATCTGGTGCGAGTCGTATTTTTTCTAGTATATTATTTAGTATTGTATAAAAATAGCATTGTGAATGCAAAAATCTCAAATTTAAAACTTATATAGCTATTTCATCTTAATCGATTGCCAAATATCTGGAAAGATATTTCAATTGAATGTCGAGGTAATTCCTCACATTGGTGAAATAACGCTGGCTTGCAGCGTAAGAGTAGGATATACTAGAAGAAATTCGGCGATGTCACTAGTGACTCGGTAGCTCAGCGGTCAGAGCATTGGACCGGATATCCAAAGGTCGCGGGTTCGATTCCCGTCTGAGTATTGATCTGGTGCGAGTCGTATTTTTTCTAGTATATTATTTAGTATTGTATAAAAATAGCATTGTGAATGCAAAAATCTCAAATTTAAAACTTATAAAATTTTACTTTCAAATTAATTAATTAATTAATTAATTTATATAATAAATTTAAAATTAAATTTTATTCTAAAAAAACTAGATATTTTAAAAAACGATTAACATTTCATTTCAAATTAATTATTAAAAATATTTATGCTACAATAACTTTTTTAATTAATTATCTCTTTTTAATTTTTGCTTGCTGTTAAATAATCCAATTAACAAGACAGCAAATAAAAAAACACAAGTCATCAAAACAAATCTAAAGACCTGCATAATCATACTGCACTGCACCCTGCAATTTACTGTAGCGGGGCTACCGGCTAAAAACAATGAAGTTAATGTTAAAGAACTGTAATTTGAGAGATATATATGTGATACATTGCTGCTTCGTTTTGGCACAAATAAAAACTTACCAAACAAAAGCAGCAATGTATTACATCCATTTGTCAAATTATAGTTAACATGAACTTCATTGTTTTAGCCGGTAGCCCCGCAGAACTCGAACGAATGTTGATCGGTAACTGCTCTCCGGTGTGTCGTTGTCGAGTTTTTGTCATTTTCGGCAAAATAATTGCCTTACTCAGTTGTGTTCTCTATTTTGTGGTTGTGTTGACGTCGACAAGAACAATGAAGTCTTATTGTCATGTGCTGATTTATGTTCCACTTTTTTATTATGAACTTGTAGAAAAGTTAGCGATCCTAGCTCCCGGGCTTGAAAACTGTGAACATCTTACCTAATAATGTATCTTTGTATTAGTATTTTGTTCCTTACTAATTTTTATCTGACGTTCTCGCAAAATTTTATGGATATTCGATCAAAATATATCGTATTGAATTTTTACTAAATAACTTATACTTAAATATATCGTGTAATGCAAAATGCAAGTAACAATTTTGAGATTTAGATAATACTCATCTAATGAGTATTATGCTAATAATGTTACACCAATGGGGTTTAAGGTTTTACTTGAGAACAGGCATAATATCCTGGATTAGCATATTTATGAGGCAGATGTTGGGAAATTAACACTTCCGGATCGTATACTTATTTAGCAAGTGATTTAATGAAGTGTCGAAAGTGAAAGTGAAATAAGCTTTATTCAAATAAACTTAATTGTTAAGTACTTTTGAATCGTCTATATTTTCCTACCACCCGTTCCAGACTTTTTTAAACGTCGGGATATCAAAAACCAATAAATCCAAACTAAGTAATTCTAAAATAACACAGCTGATTAATAAAATAATACATCGTGTTACAAATAACCAGTACCTAATGCCGAATATTGAGGAGCTCGGTGGCGCAGTGGTTTAGCGCCTGGCCCAGCGATTGCGGAAGTTAAGCAATGTTCGCAAGGGTCGGTATTGGGATGGGTGACCAAAAATGTATTATCTCGAGCTCCTCCGTGCTTCGGAAGGCACGTTAAGCCGTTGGTCCCGGCTGTATTTGCAGTCGTTAACACCCACCAATCCGCATTGGGCCCGCGTGGTGGGTTATGGCCCGTCCTCCTTACCACCCATAAGGAAGGCCTGTGCCCCAGCAGTGGGGACATAAAAAATGGCTGATGGACAATGCCGAATATGGTAGATAGGGACCATCAAACTGAACAAATTTTATTATGACTTTGATGATGATGAAAACAGTTGTTTTTTTTCGCAATATTCGGAATGTTTTGGTGCCCTTTTCCAACAATCAGTGGTTTCTAAGTACCTATGCTAAATTCAAAGTCAGTAGGCATTTTGCAACAGCACGTAGCATATTGACAAAATCGCATTAATTTATCACTTCCGATTGGTGCTAAACAATGATTGTACAAAACACAAGATGGCATACAAAACTGCATTACTGAGAATCTAATTGTCTCTCAATTTAGTTAGACATCCTGCCAAACAAGACACTACTTATGCATAATGCATTTGAGGTAAAAAAAATACCGGATCAAAAATTGTATCGATCGAAATATTTTGGCAAAATGTTGCATTTCTAAGTCCCACACACACTTTTGCACGTGGCTTGTGGCGAAATAATATTCTTATTAGATTTGTCTTACAATAACGATTTGGTATGAATAAAATTACTTGAGTACCTACCTACAAAAAAAACTTTTTCTGAAAAAGCTTATCCATATTGCGTTACACAACGCACTCGAGTTATCAAGTAAAAATAGCATTGGGTAAGTGACAAAGATCTTTGGTGTCAAAACATTGTACGAGTATTTCAGAATTAAAGTAACGCTTGTCAAGTACCCTATTGAAGGGTGTCCACTCACATAACGCGACAATTACGACAAAGTACTGTCGTAATAAAAAGCCCTATTCCCACGAAGCGAATAAGGTGATAATAATAAGAAATTGGCGGTTAGGGCAGCGGACGACGCATTTCCAAATTAAAGGTTACAAAATGTCAAGCCCCGGTATGTTTTATTCAAAGGGACAATTACATTTGGGCATTTTGTATGCGTCGGAGACACGGCGAGCGGGTGGGCCGATCTATTTCCGACAATTACCGAGAAGCGAGCAACTGAACTTGCGAGAGATTACCTGCCACGATACACTAAATTAATGACTCCCGAGACCTCGATATATGTCTTTCAGCGTATGTTAATACGAGCGGAGATTTATTTTATCCCCAGGTTTAAAAAGTCAATCCATCCGAAGATACCGCTCGACTCAAAGGGTAAATCGATCTGACAAGTGAGCGGTGTCGGGAAAAAACAGAAAGTATACCATACTCCAATCAATCACCCGCAAAAAACGGGCCTTGTTGTCGGGTAATTCGCTAGAATTCCAAGGGAGATTTAGTGGTGGGTCGCGTGCTAAAGCAACGTGGCTATAATGAGCGCGGCTGGCTCATTGTCCGCTCCTAAAAAGAGGAGATAAATAAACAAATGGGAATGGAAAAACGGCAAAAATGGTGAAATAAAGGAAGCTTCAATTGGACAAAGGCGCCGAAGGGGGATAATTCGTCGGGGATATGCACCAATTGTCACTGTTTTGCTCGATTTTTTGCGGCGTTCGCGACGACAGTCCCTGGGAAGCCGCGCAGACGATAAAATTGTCACACCCGACTCCAGACGTGGCTCGTAACGACTTGATAATAAACCATTTATGGCGCAGCCTTTAAATTGGTATATCCAAACTCCCATTATACCCTACGTCAAACGTTTGCTTAGTTGGCCATACTCTTTATGCAAGTTCTACATAATATCTTTTGGGATCGATTAAATATTATTTATTAAAATGAAAAAATATAACAAGGGCATTGAAATTGGACAGGTAGTTTAGTTTTGACTTGACGATGTTAAAAAGAACTCATTTTATGTCTTTTATATTTATGATACTTACAAGCTGAGTTTCAATCTCATCACTGGAACTTTCTTCTAATCAAAACTGGCGGATTTCACACGCATCACAAAACTGATTGCATCACCGTCTCCCTCCTACATCGTTTGCCACAAATCCAACAATCTTCCGTGACAAATCCACGAGATATCAAATAAAAACCTTTAATATTCCACGTGGCCGCAATATACGTCCAAATATTTGTCGCTACGCATTCCCGCGAAATCAAATAAAAACCGTGACGGAAGGCAAATCCTTAGGGACGGGTCAGCTAAACTAGCCCTAGCAAAATTTATACAAATCTGAACTTTGTTCCTCACTGATAAAGTGCATTTTAGGAATACAATTCTCTGAAAGAATCCCATAATCCTAGAAGTCACGGATGCACGTTCGAATTTCGAAATTGCTGCTCTATCCACACGATACCATTTTCCCTATCGTCCATTCATTTCGCGCTTTCCACAGACTGTGTATTATCAACTTTATCCCGTTGTGATTAGATCTATTTTAGATTTTCTAGCAAAAGGAATGCCTTAAAGTGGACAAGTCTTCAGCGTCAGAATTCGCAACGGCTAATATTTCGCGGTGATATTAGCCACTAGATGTTGGATAAGATTTATTTGGGATGTGATCTCGGCGTCATGGTGGCCGGATGGTGGACGGTATCAAAATTAAATATCTAAAGGGAGCGGGAAAATGCGTTGGCTTATTGTAAGTGACTCTATAAGTACTGGGGCTATTGTTTATTGTCTATTGCGTATTAAGGAAATGTGTGTTGATAAGCCTGGAAAATGGTAATGAGAGATTTCGAAGACTAAAAATTCGATCAAGGAATTTAACTGACTCGTAAAAACCCAAATCATGAGCGATATTCTTTGAACCAGTTAATAAACAGAGACACTTAAAATTGAATCACCTCTTAATTTTTCTCTTGTTACAGGTTAAAATTTCTGCTCCTATAGGTACTAAAAGACTTTGATTGTCTTAATATCGCTATTTTAGTGTACAGAACCCTAGACAATATATCCGACAGGCGCCGTTGACGCGTGACGCAGGCGGCATTGTCGCGCGCCGCGCGCCGTGACGCCGCGCCTCGTCGGTGCTCCTTACCGCATGTGACTAAAAACACTTTACAGTCCCTAATAAATGACGTAGCTTAAAGAATGCTCAGCTTACAAGTAGATATAAATAAATATCTGGTATAGAAAATTATTGAGGAGCTCCGGTCACAGAATACATAATATTAGTACGGTCAGCAACGAAAATTGCTTAACACTTTAGTACTTTGCCATAGCAACTTTTTTGACAGAATTTCTCACAGTTTTGAAGAGTATGCCATAAAAGTTACTATGAAAAAGTATTAAAGTGATAAGAATCTTTCATTGCTGACTGTACAAGGCTCGGTGGCGCAGTGGTTTAGCACCTGGCCAAACGATGCCGAGGTTAAGCAATAAGTACATGTTGTATGGTCTGTGTTAAGCAACTTTCGCAAGGGTCGGTCATGCATGACACGTCATGGGATGAGTGACCAAAAAATTATGATCTCGAGCTCCTCCGTGCTCCGGAAGGCACATTAAGCTTTAGAAGAACTTTAGTTGACCGGAGTTAGCTTGAGGGACTTCAATTAAAACTCCGATGAAGGTGTAAAAACGAATGTGTATATTTATGAATGAATGCAGCTACAAAGCTATTGGTCCCGGCTAAATTTGCAGTCGTTAACACCCACCAATCCACATTGGGCCCGCGTGGTGGGTAATGGCACATCCTCCTTATCCACCCATAAGGAAGGCCTGTGCTGCAGCGTGGGGACATTAAAAATGGCTGATGATGGTCATAGAAAATTACAGAATTACCATGGAACCATAATCATACCGAGATTTTTAGCCGCCTCTGTGGTATAAGGTTTGTCTATCCGTGACAATCCGTGTACAATCCGCGCGCGATGAGAATGGGATGGAAGCTTGTCAAACTGAGACGCGCGCGGTACACTGCCGGCCAGCCACATGGGTATACAAAAACACGGTGTCACGCATCCGAGGTGAGGGAACTTTTGCTGTAGCAACTTCAAGTGAGATAACAAGTAAACACTTAGATGATTAATTAAATTAAAATTTACTAATCAATAAATTTTCAATTTACTTTTACAAGGTTCCATTTTCCAATGTTTCAATTTCAATTTCAATTCCATTCCCATCTCGCGCGGATGATACGATTCAGGGGTCCCAGGTTTGAATTTCAAGAGGGAGTTCAGGCTACTAAGTTTGACCAGGAGGAAGGAAGGGAAGGTGGTACTACCAAATGATCTGATAATACTTTGGCAGGTGATAGTGTTGCTTAAAGTGAACAACGTTCTCCAAAGAACTTATGTAAATTTTTTTTTTTTCTCCTTTCCATAGGATAAGAGTTGGTTAGCTGACCAATACATTTTGTATGGAGTATTCATTTTTTTTTTCGTTTTTCGACCTATGTTCCTTGAAGAAAGTTGTTCAGTTTAAGCAACACTATCACCTGTTTAAGTATCATCAGATCATTTGGTACCACCTTAATAATGTCAGTGTCAGGGAATGAGACTAACATCGTATACGCTTATCGCGATGCTTTTTTGTAATAGTCACTCAGGTAAAGTGCGCTTCCACTTTCGGCCTTATTGTCATTTAACATCTTGAGATAAAGGCCAAGTTGTTGTAAATAAAAAGAAGAATCGGCACATGGAACATGGCTATGGATTATCATTAAGCTCTCTCAGGGCTACCAACGTCAAGTAGAAAACGAACGAAGGGAGCACCACATATTTATCCCTTAGATACTCCAAGATATACCTAGATGGTTAAAGGATTTCCCCATCAAGACAGCAAGACAGACTAAATATAAGCCAACGATTGTTGGTATTGTACCAAGAATCAAACATTGGCTTGTTAATCTTGCAGGTGCTACTCTAATTATGAATTTTGGCTCTCCTTCTTCTATAACTAAACTAGGTAGTTTATCAACGATGAGGATTGTGGCAACCAAACTTCTTTATTTGTTCTCCCAAAGACATTTGCAATTTTAACATCTTTGCCTGCCTAGCATGACCGATTTATATCGCGTGATATAGCGTTTTATCACGATTAACTGTCAAAAAGACAAAGGGGTTTGACAGTTGAGTGTCGATAAAATGCTATATCACGCGATATAAATCGGTCATGCTAGGCAGGCAGCTGACGCTACGATCACTTCTCTACACTGCTAAATATCTTTCTTGCATAAGTCTGCGACAATTTCCCCAATCGTAGTTGGATATTAAAATTAACTGCAAATATTTGAAGCTACATCACATCAGTCGTTTATACTTTTACAACTAAGGTTTACTTTCCCACCTGAGGAGCTACTGATAAGTCAGTTTTTTTTTCTCTAGTATATTATTTGACTTAAGGTTCTGTTTATAGGTACTTTACTTTACTCACACCATCACAGATGTCCAATTTTCCGTTATTTATTATGCGAGCGCCATAAATGTGCCCGTATTAAAATGTGACGATGCGTGAGGCAGGAAGCTGCTTACGGCGGTATTTATTGACCCTTGATTTATGCAGCGGCTATCGAAATGGGTTTAAGGGCGCGGTCACATTGTCGCGTCGCGCTCCACCGAGTGTTGGATGTGCGGTGTCTAGATGTGGCATTCGTGACCTTCCTTTGTTGGGATTTGTTAAACTTGAGGTCAGACAGAACCATTGCTTATTTATCGACATTCATATCCTTACTTCAGGAAGTTCATTTGTTTGTTTGTTACGCCTTCACGTCTTGCATATTATTATTATTATTATTACGACTGCATATTATTGTGTTGCCTTAAATATTTAATCTTGTTTCCATCTTTTCAGTTGACTTGTCTTTTTATGCAGGCGGGTTTTTTTAATAACGGCGTACACAATAACTAACTGTTTTGCCAACAATGTTTTTCGCTACGAGACAGTTCCACTACCAGCTTAAATATCTCTTGAACTGCCTACGTCTTCATCCCCTAATAAGTGGTTTACATATTTTATAACTTTGAACTTTTATAAACTTTACTTTTTTGACTTTGCTGGATAGAGTAGAGACAGAAGATTTGGAAAAGGTTGTTTTGCATAATGAAAATTAAAAAGAAATTACCGAGGGACAGAAAGAATAATTGAACGGAAGATTTTGTTTATACACCTACTGTTTCAGTATTTTATGTTTTTACCAAAATGTCTGTGTATCATTTATTTTGTGATTACGTAGCAAAGCTGCTTCTGATACTTAACAAAGTACGTAGTTTTCAATAAAATAAAGAGACTGTCTCTTCCAGCGGCGTATGTGCCGCGTGAGCGTCAGTTTTCACGCGCCGCTGCCGCTATTAATATTCAAATTGTCGCGATCTGTCGCCGGTCGCACTGTGGACGCACCACTATAATTTATTTCAGAACAATCGAATTCAGCGTGGAAATGTTTTTGTAATTGCTCCATAGAATTGGCGGCGTAATGATATGTGAAGAATGATACGGTGTGAGAGAATCCCATTTGATCGCGTTTATTTTCTTGTGCTTGGAAAACAAAGTCGGTATAATAGAACGACTCAAGGGCTTGGATTATTAAGTCGGATAAATAAGCCTTTATACCATTCCCCCTCTAAAAATCTTATTTGATTCACTGTAAGCAGTGTATAAAAAGCACAATATAGGAAAAAACTGACACAAATAATATGTACATACCTACCTAGGTCAAAACCGCCAGCCACCAGCGGGTCTACCGGCTAAAAACAATGAAGTTAATGTTAACTGTAAGTATGTGATACATTGCTACTTTGTTTTGGCACAAATAAAAACTTACCAAAGAAAAGAAGCAATGTATCACATACTTACAGTTAACATTAACATCATTATTTTTAGCCGGTAGACCCGCAGAACATCGTCGTAGTGTTGGTTCTGATCCATCATCGCTTCAATCGTTGGAACGATGATGGATCTGTTCAATGGTCATTTGATCGTATATCGGTTCGTTATTTCCAGTGCACCCAAAGAACCCAAGGAATCCTAATATAGGAATGTTAGGGACAAAATAGTAGATTATACAACAAGTGAAAAAAGAGGGAATTTAGTTCGAGGGACTAAGTTGGATCCCGAGAGCAGCGAAGGATTCTAGAGTTGAATCCCGAGCGCAGCGAGGGATTCAAAAGTAGAATCCTGAGCGAAGCGAGGGATACAAAGGACCGAGATGAAATTATTTTTTCACGAGTTGTGTACTCTACTTTTTACCATTGACTGCGAGAAAAAAAAATAGCAGTACCTATAGTATTTATAGTTGTCCATCAGCTATTTTTGATGTCCCCACTGTGGGGCACAGGCCTTCCTTATGGGTGGTAAGGAGGACGGGCCATAAAGCGGATTGGTGGGTGTTAACGACTGCAAATGCAGCCGGGACCAACGGCTTAACGTGCCTTCTGAAGCACGGAGGAGCTCGAGATAATACATTTTGGTCACCCATCCCATGACCGACCCTTGCGAACGTTGCTTAACTTCCGCAATCGCTGGGCCAGGCGCTAAACCACTGTGCCACCGATCTAACTAAGAGGGAAACTACATGATCAGTCTGGCATCAGTCCACTTCATCAGTTTGTATAGACTTTGAATTTTTACAGATTGAAGATAGTACCAGACTGATGGAATGGACTGATGCAAGACTGAACAACTAATCTCCCTCAAATATATAAAAAAGAACCCAAATATAAGACACTAAAAAGGACCTTATTGATTTAGCGGGATATTTTTTAGAAAAGAACCCAAAGATAAGACACTAAAAAGAGCCTAAATAAAATTGGCGGGATTATTTTTGTCATTTAATTGTAGAACTTTAACTTTATCTATGGAATAGCTCTATACTTTTAGCACCTTTTATTTTTTTTGTACCTAATTCATACGATGCGCGCTTGTTCCAAATTCAAAATATTTTTATTCACTCGGTGAATAAAAACGCGTTTTATTCACTGTTATCAATGAATAAGACGCACTTTTTTGAGTGGCGATGGTAAAATAGTAGATTATACAACAAGTGAAAAAAGAGGGAATTTAGTTCGAGGGACTAAGTTGGATCCAGAGAGCAGCGAAGGATTCTAGAGTTGAATCCCGAGCGTAGCGAGGGATTCAAAAGTAGAATCCTGAGCGAAGCGAGGGATACAACGGACCGAGATGAAATTTTTTTTTCACGAGTTGTGTACTCTACTTTTTACCATTGACTGCGAGAAAAAAAAAAATAGCAGTACCCATAGTATTTATAGTTGTCCATCAGCCATTTTTGATGTCCCCACTGTGGGGCACAGGCCTTCCTTATGGGTGGTAAGGAGGACGGGCCATAACCTACCACGCGGGCCCAATGCGGATTGGTGGGTGTTAACGACTGCAAATGCAGCCGGGACCAACGGCTTAACGTGCCTTCTGAAGCACGGAGGAGTTCGAGATAATACATTTTTGGTCACCCATCCCATGACCGACCCTTGCGAACGTTGCTTAACTTCCATAATCGCTGGGCCAGGCGCTAAACCACTGCGCCACCGAGCTAACTAAGACGGAAACTACATAATCAGTCTGGCATCAGTCCACTTCATCAGTTTGTATAGACTTTGGACTGAAGATCGTACCAGACTGATGGAATGGACTGATGCAAGACTGAACAACTAATCTCCCTCAAATATATAAAAAATAACCCAAATATAAGACACTTAAAAGGACCTAATTGATTTAGCGGGATATTTTTTAGAAAAGAACCCAAAGATAAGACACTAAAAAGAACCTAAATAAAATTGGCGGGATTATTTTTGTACCTAATTCATACGATGCGCGCTTGTTCCAAATTCAAAATATTTTTATTCACTCGGTGAATAAAAACGCGTTTTATTCACTGTTATCAATGAATAAGACGCACTTTTTTGAGTGGCGATGGTAAAAAGGTATTTTTTAAAGGATTTGAAAAGAAATTAACATAATATTATAATAATATCTTGGTTTTTATTGTCCTCTCGTTCCACATTACCTTACATTTTACGAATTTAACACTTTTTTTCACATTCAATTTTGAACGATACATTCACCTTCAAAATGGTGGTACCTACTCCGTCACAAATAATTCGTGATTTCTGAAAAAAAAGAAACAATTCCTTAAGCAAACGATTTGATATGAATGGGTAGATTTGGTAGCCTACTAAAGAATGAAAGTTTGTGGGTTTGAATGTTTGTTCCTCAATCACGCAAAAACTACTGAACGGATTTGGTTGAAATTGGGCACACAGATAGTAGATATATCCTAGATTCAAACAGGATACTTTTTATCCCGATATGCTCGGGAACGGGAACCACGCGGCTGAAACCGCGGGCGGCCGCTAGTAGGTTATAAGAACATAAAATATCGTTCTCATACAGATAGACTTATCAATAAGTATAATAAAATTCCAACAATCAATACCTCTCCATTTTTTTTACTGAGCCTGTGGTTTTGGTGTCATAAACATGTAAGAAAATAAAGAAAATGCAACAGCCCAACCTAACCAGCACATTTTGTTATTTTGTTAATATTTATTTAATTTTAATTTTTATTTTTTTTGTCAATTTTTGGCAACGATTGTAAGAATTTTGAAGTTTGAAGTTGACAGAAGACAAGCATAGACTTTGAGCATAGTAAAGTTGTATACTTATTCATTGAAAACTATTTAAAGAATCACATTTTATAAACGTGAAATAGGTAGGTACCTACCTAATACACGAAATGCCTGAAAACATACTAGCAAATGTGATTAACAGTCTTGACAAGACATTCACTTCAATCTATGGTACACACGACAGCTCCTCAGACTATACATGTTGACCTTGAGTTAGCCTTTATGCCATACGTAATAAAAGCTGTTTTCGCATTTTAACTGTATTACCTGACATGCTGTCGTGCAGACAGAAGGAGAAAAAATATATTAAATTACTAGACTTTTAAAGTGGAAGAAAATGGAAGAAATTATTGTAAACGTATTAAATATATTTGAGTTTAGCACAAAAAACAACATCAAAGTGCCTACCTACAGTAGGTAGTATTTTTATCGTCTATAGACCCTGCATTAGTCAAACGACTGGCTGTATGAAAGTGTTGCAACGAATATCTATACTGTGGTGTCGCCTTGGTCGCCTAGGGTTGCCATCCTTGCTTTATAATAAAGCACATACTTTAGTCAAAAAAGGTGGCAACCCTAGTGGTCCCGCCAAAATGTGCGCCATTTTTCGAGTGAGTTGTCAATGGTTATGGCGCGTATAATTTGGTTTATGGCCGGGGCGTTTAGTTTATGCAATTAGTTAATACTTCTCACAATCCGCGATTAGTGATATGAAAACTAAGATTATTAGTACTAAAACAGACACATAAGTAAGTAGTTGACAAAAACTAACATTAGTCACCACCCTGTTTAGGAAAACTAGCTCTATCAAATAAAAAAAATACGCGACGAATAGATAACCTCCTCGTTTTTTTTAAGTCCGTTATAAAAAAAGTAAGAGGTGTCATGGAAGAAGAATTTTATTCTTATCGAGGTAGGTACCTACCTAACAAAAAAGCTGTATGTTGGATTACATTGCTTTTAAGTTTTGGATAACCTTACTTAGATATATTATTTACATTATTACAACCTTCCTTCCCATAATAATATTAACTTTAGACACTATAAACCGAGCTTACTCTCATTCTCTTTCTGTTTCTACGTAGGAGTTTTAAACTTTGCCCATTAATAGACTTATTATATTACGCGCAAACAGACGGCGCGGAAAGCGTCGCGCGTCGCGCCGCTCGTCGCCTCCAGGGCTGTCACCCCATTTTTCGGTTCATTCAGCAGTTAGCGTCTGCCTTTTAATACGATCCAACAAATTGGTGTACCTCGTAAATTACAGCCAAGACGCAGCCCTTGCTGTCGATGTGAGTGAGGGGACATCGCATAGTCCCTGTTCAAACTAGGATACAATAAGCTTATTGTGAAAAAGCATCTAATAAAAAAAATCGAATAAAATGCGATAGTAAAATAGATGAGAGAACATTGTATTTGACTATTTACCAAAGAATAGAAACATGAAGTCCGGTATCATTATTAATAAGCAAAGACGATATAAGTAAATTATATAGGTAATAAATGAAATTCAATTCAAAAATTCAATTCAAGTTATCTTGATTCTTGAGCTCCTACTCCAGCATAAGAAAAAACACGTTTTTACTCCTATTTTCATGAAAGCTAGTAGATAGCACAAAACTAAATACTAAAAACAAATCGTGTTTTTTTTTTCAACGAATCACTCACAGCACATTGGAGCACATAAAAGCTTATTTGTTCAATGACGTAGATCTGTATCATAAATTAATATAGAAATATGTTAAATTGGTAATTTTACAGATTTCCAAAAATAGGCTGCCAAATTAGAACAATGATGTCTAGTATCTCATGTCCAAGTGTGTCATCCTCATCAATATTGGCATGCGTTAGGCTAGAGCTTGTATCGGAGCCTTTATCACTGAGTAGATATGACGCACGAGTGTATGGCGAAAGAGATTTTAGCTTAGGTATACTAATTCTTCACAACTTTTAAACAAAATGTCTCGAATGGTTGTCACGAAAATATAGACAAATGAAAAGCACTTACCTAAAAGTTCTAAGTTTATTTGAATAAAGTTTTTTTTGTCAATTTTCAAAGTTTCAACGTTGTTTTAAAGGTCTTTTATCGAGACAATACCGCATAGGTATTATGTTTCATAAATAAACTCTCCAGGTTTATTGACCATTCTTTTTCTATCGATTTCGTTACCAATCATTTTGTGAATCTGTAGAAATTCCTTTATTAAAAATAGCGTTACTCTATGTATACAGTCGTCCATAATTATAGTGCTCTTGTATATAGAAACTTTATATCGGCTTCATTTAATGGTCCCCACACATCCCCATCTTAAGTGCAAAACATTTTATAGCCCGATGCCGTCTTGAACATTCGCTAGTCCCAATGGGATTTGTTAACTAGGCAATTAATCTTTCATAGAAAGAATTGTTAGAACGCCATAAAACTGATAAGGGAAGCAATTAATGGGGTCGTATCTGATTAACGATCGTAGATCTGTGAAGAAATATTATGCTACAGCTAATAAGCACTTTTGCTGAATTTGATCAAGCTTCTTAATTTTAAACAGTTTCATTAACTCTAAAGCACTTAGTTATTACATCAGTGCTCTAAATGTACAGGGTGTTTGGAAATAGCCTTATAAAGATGAATATCGTAGATAGGGAACAACTTTTACTATGGGACCAACCACCCTGTATATAGAGAAACAGAATGTGATGTCATTAACTTCACTGCATGTTCACTGCTCTTTCTTACTCATCATGCAGTGAAGTTAGAAAGCTTTTCCGAATTTCATACAGAAACATTAATAATGTAGGTAATGTTTCTGTATGAAATTAAACATATTTGTCGAACCTGATTTTTATGGAATCATAATTTTGGATTTTTAACAGAACTTTCAGCAACTTTCAGAATATCAGGAAAATCGAATACTTACCTAAAACTTTTAGCTTCTGTTAGGTGGTTCAATCAATTAAAAGTTTCAATCGATATTTTGTTGAAAATCGAAAAGTTTTCTAAGTATTGTCCTTTTCTCATTGAACAGATGTTCTGTATAAGCCCGAATAAACAGTTGGGGCGCTAATCGAATCGAGTCGTAAGAATCTAACGATTATAACGCACGGCCGCGCAAACTGAATCGAGTGATTGTGACGGCGACTAGTGCAGTGCTGTGGTCATTCACGCCTCGTCTGACCGACGCTGAAGAGGTCGCGACTTGAATAAAACCTTTATGGTTAGAAAACTCAACAAATGTGAAAAATACAACCACAGACTGAAAAACCTATGCATCCATTTCAAGAAAATGAATTCAAACTTCTTGATCCATCCGCTGCTGGTGGAACCAAATTATTTAACAATACTGAAACAGGTGATAGTGTAGCTTAAACTGAATAACTTTCTCCAATGAACATAGGTCGAAAAAAAAATTTTTTTTCGCCTTTTCATAGTATTCGGTCAGCTGACCATTACATTTTGATGGAAGTATGATTTTTTTATTTTTGTTTTCCGACCTTGGAGAAATTTGTTTAGTTTAACACGTTAAGTGCGAAGCGAGGCCTAAACCACCCTTGATGCAACTTCCCTGTGGTGCGGCAAGGAAAAACGTGAGTTTCTCTGTCGTGCGAATGGCATAGCTTTGGTTTGGTCCAGTGTAGGAAAGAGATAAATATATATTTGAGATGCGCTAATGGTTCCGTACTCGGTGGTGTACCTACCTTGGTACCGGATGTCTTAGGCCTCGTGCCGCACTGAATTAATATAATTTTAATGCAGTGCGGAACGAGGCTAAAACGTCCCATATCCCCCCTGACCTCGTACCGCACCCAACGCGAGCTTCCCGCGACCAGTGTTGTGCATCACGTCGATTGGAGAGCACGTCCTTTTACAGCGCCGAACATGTCTAAACGATGTCGGAAGAAGTTAATTTTAAAAAACTCAGAAACAGAGCCAAAACAGGTAAGTTTTTAATGAAAAAATCTTCAGTAAGTACCTAGTTTTTTCTTATCTTGGTAGCTATGTACCTAAAGTAAGTGTAAGATATTATTACTTAAGTATATTATACCTAAAGATATTATTGGTAATAACGATTATTGACGTACCTAATACTTTGCAACATATCTAGAATTACCTATTATTCTATATCGTGATAATAATGTTATTATTATTAGGACTTAACACTTAATTGATATTTTTGTAGGTTGTGAAAAACTCCACAAGAAACGCAAAGCAGCCGTTGACAAAACAGGTAAGTAATATAATTAATATTTCAGTAGTTCTTTGTCTAGGTTTTGAAAGTAGGTATATAAATATTAAAGATTTTTAGGGTTCCGTATCGAAAGGATAAAAACAGGACCCTCTATTACTAAGACTTCGCTGTCTGTCCGTTTGTCGCGATAGATAGATAGTTGAAGTTGTAGTTGAAGTTTGATCGGTCAAGTCGTTGCGTAGTTAAGACAGTTTAAAAACGTCGATATTATTTTTCCCATCACTAATCTCAGCGAAAATTTGCCCTATTTCAGTGCGTTACGAGGTGTATAAGATCCCATATTTTGTTTTGCTAATAATTCCTAAACTAGCCATCAGATCCCGGGGCGACGGTGGATTAGGGTTCATCAATTCACTGTCTATATCAATAAGGACCAAAATTCTCATTTATCTTTGATTTCGCGCCAGAAAATGGATTTTAGTCTGTAAAAGGAGGTGGGGTCTAATAGACCGCGTGTCGCCCTAACGTCTGGTCACGGTACGGGCCGATTATACCTCGTGCCGCAGGAACGGAAAGTATGCAAAAATTGGTGCCGCAGCTAACGTGTTAAGCAACACTATATCACCTGTTTCAGTATTGTCACAATTTGGTTCCATCTTAGCAAGAGATGAAATTGCATAATAATTTCATGAAATTGCTACTTTAGAAAGAGGTGCAATTTATAATAACTTCATGAAATTGCAACTCTCGAAAGAGGTGCAAATTCATAATAACTTTATGAAATTGCAACATAAGCAAGCAACAAGTAAAATTTTATAATAAATAAAATTGCAACTTAAGCAAGAGGTGCAATTTCATATAGGTACCTAACTCTAGCTAGAGCTAGAAATAGTGATTTTGTCTAAGTATATCAAATTATTTAAAATTTCATCCCAAGGTAGTCAAACTATTTGTCAGTCAAAAATTAGATTTCGTGTAGACAAAAACGTTGTCTGGTATGTCAATGTGTGTCTAATATTTTCCCAAGAAAAATAATTAGGTACTTACGAAAAGTTAGGCTAGTGGCTACGTGACGTGCACGTGCATTCTGAGGAATGGATTCAAATGCTCAACAAAATATCGTAACGAGGTTTTTGGCGCCATTTTGTGTAGTTCAGTTCGGTGGCTATTTTAATTATTTGCAAATTATTCCATAGTGGATTTGTGTCTTAAAATTGGTGCAGTTTTGTGGTACAAATGTCTACGCATCTGAACAATATGTGGGATAATTGAAATAGGTGCGATCTTGGTTGTGTGAAGCTGAGACTTTTATTGTAGTGGTGGCTACCTCGGCAGAACTTACCGAGTAAATTGTATCGATGTATTTGATGCCAAATGCTCCAAGCAGCATTGGAATGCGATGCACCCGCATTCTATTGTAAACTGAAACAATACCACTGAATTATTTAACACTTGACACTGGCAAAAATTACTCCCTGAAGAGGAGTAGATTGCCATAACAAAAATAAGAAGAAGAATATCGAAACAAAAATCATCCTATTTTTTTTTTTGCAGTGGTCTCGAGTCACATCACAGGTCTCCCCTTACTAAACGATTCGGGTGCGCGCGACATATGTCGCCGGCAACAGTCGCCCGACCGCACGTGAGTAATTTGTTGCAAACAGAGATTTAAGATGGTCGCACACGGCCGAGGAAAATGGAGGAAACTTGGATATAAGTTAAGCCGCACACGACGACAGAAAAACTGTTGGACACTGGAAAAATTTGCGAAAAAATAAAAAAAATACAAAATACTTACTTACGAGAAATTACTTCTTTATTTTAAAACTTTTCATCATTATTTATTCTACGAGTTCAAAAAAGTGAAAATAATATTTTTACAAAAAAAACAGAATAAGCCACTTACTTACCTACTTACTTACCCACACTCTTCTTTTTACTACAATGTTCAAACAATCCTAAAGTAAAATCAAAGATATTTCTGCCCATCCCTTATACAGAAAAATACTAACATGTAAGAAAAATTACAAAGACAAAATTATGATCATAGCGCAAAATCGGGTTGTCTTTATTCATTATTCAATAAAAACCTACGATGTAATGTTAATTAATAACAATTAACAACATCGTTACAAAAATTCAATGAAATTTTATTGCTTCGAAAGGGGTTTATTGAATCTATTACTTTTTCCGATTCGGAAAATCTTCCCAACCGCCCCGTGACATTTGAACTTGGAATTTATTATGGATCGTTTACACTGTCCGCAAAAAGTGGTGACGATGCGACGGGAACGGCATCGTTATTGCATAATCTTTGACGTTCCCTAGGGTTGACTACGATTGTCAATTGTTTCAATAACTTAATTTATTCTCTTGATGGAATCTCGGATAGTGTTTGTACTTTTTTAAGAGATTTTAATGGCTTGAATATTGGTTTTCCTTGCATTTATTGTAATATTAATGGTTTTTAATAAATTAGGTAGCTGAAATTATAATCATTTAGTTCCCGCTGTGGGGTGGTTCCACTCATGATTACAAGCAACTTTTACTATGGGGCCAACTCTGAATATCGTGAAAAAAAATCAGCTCTTCCATACAAAAGCGCAATACCTACTCGACCTTAATGTATGGAACAGCTGATTTTATTTTCGCGATTTCAGAGTGGGCCCCATAGTAAAAGTTGCTTGTAATCATGAGTTGAACCACTCTACTGCGGGAATCAAATGATTAAAAATTCACGCTGTATATAATCCGCGCGCGATGAGAATGGTATAATACCTTTTGGAACTGAGACGCGCACGGTACCGCTAACGCGGCTGCGCGGCGCTGTACACTACTGCTTTACAGTCATTTTCAATTCACTTTGACAAGGTCCCTTACCATTCTCATCGCGCGCGGATTATACCTAGTTGTAGCAGCCCTACAGCTAATGCTATGAAGCTATGTTGGCAAAGCTCAAACTATGCTGTAGTTGCATACTTATGCTAACTCGGACGGCTTCACCTGCCCACTTCCCACTCGATAGCAATCAGAATGATTAACTTTTATTGTACTTATAACGTAATTATCTACATTTGCTTGTGTTCAATAGACACTTTTTAGTTAGCTGTTGTAAAAGTGATATATTAGCCTTCAACGCGCCGATAGTTTTGAAATAAAGTTGTAATATATCTTATATGGGTGTGACAGCAACGAAAAAATTAGTTCTAGTCACACAACTACGAGTATTATCTACATAAAATCGGAAATAAAAAGACTGACCCCGACTTGCACCATTATTGAAATACCTAAACACACACACACACTTAAACACAATTTAGCCAATCAACACATGAAAATTGTGTTTAAATTGTACTTAAACAATATTTAAATAATGGTGCAAGTCGCCCTAAGTACTTAAGTATTTTCTTCGACGTGTTTTAATAAGTTGCACTTATTTTTATTTCTCAAGCTTGAATTTACTACGATATTCGATGAGATGATTTTTGAAAAGAAAACGATGATGAACGTCTTTAACGAACGTCTCTTTTACGAACGGATAATCGTAACTTCCAAGCGAGTACAAAATATGAGTTAAAAAATTATTATATTATATTCTGTGACTCACACTAAACTTATGAACACAGTCAAACAAAGCGAGCTGCTACAGTTCTGAAATTCAAAAGTTATAAATTTTCACAGTTTTCATAAAAACCAGTAAAAATTGCTTTCTCTGTGCCACTTATTACTGCAACGGCGCGGGCGTGTCGGTCGCGTCAGCTTCAGCTTATGACAGAAGTCGGTAAAAATATGACTGAACTGTAGCAAACGTTCCATATGTTTATTTGGTCGTCAATTATTACATTTACTACACGTACATGTTTGTCAAAATGTCGAAACGTTCCGATAGTATTAACGGACCATTCATATAGGCATGCGTTTACCGACTTTTTCTTCATAAATTACATCGCAGTGCTGTTACGCATATTTTATCACACAGTTATCATCGTAACACTCGTATTATTCAAAGTATTTATGTACTCTTCTAAACTTGTAATAAAGATCAAAATTGCTAACACAACTGATATAAATATTTAATATTAAGTTCGTGAAAAAGAACAAAATGTCCACTTATACTTACTTAAGTTAATTTATGTTAGGGACAGAGTAAATGTTAATTGCAATTAAAATGGAATTAATCATTTTCTCTGAGATGTCATGTAAAAAAACGTTTTTTTATTTTATCGTAGACACAATATATACATTGAATATTTATATACATGCCTAGGTACATAAATAATTATATCTTGTCAAACGTCAGAATTACTTTCCTACTAACTCATCTATGAATTTTTTTGGCATTCATAATGATAACTACAAATACAAATATTTATTGATAACAAAGAAATGAAAATAATATTTGTATAGGTACCTAAGCAAACTTATCAACAAATAATAGGTGGTAATTTGACCATTAGAGTATGGTATAACTTAATGACTCGATTACAAAATTTAACATAGGTAAGGCAAGATCGCCAAGTCAGTAACATACCTACATGACTGAGGCCAATTGTTTTTATTAAAGAACTTCAAAACTATCGTATCCAGGTATGCGTGATCATAATCTTATCCTTGCCCGAACCACCCCGCGCTCGGCCCCAACGCATTAACTTAATGCGAACGCATTTTCGCCTCATTTAGAAAAAAAAACAAAACTCTGCGACACTGACAGACACGGCTCGTTAGCCAATGATACGAATTTTTCACCAAACTTTCCACAGTTGAGTGATTGAGTTCATTTTTTTAGCCGCGGAAAAATGACTGGCGAACGCACCCCCAGGCGGGAAAACAAAAAACAATCAGAATCTCATTAAAGTAACTGTGTCGTCACACGCGAACTGCTTTTCCTGCCTCACGTTAAAAAGGCTGCTTTAAATGAAAAAGATGCAACGTAAGCACAAAACAAAAGAAGACCTTAACGCTACAGCCATTGGGTTTTTATGAAATTATTAGCTATCGGAAAGAAAAATTCATTAAATCATTGAAGTTTTTCACAATCAAAGTTTTTATTGTGAAAATAAAGCGAGATGTTACGACGCAATAGCATGATTTGCAAAATTTAATGGTTATACTTTCTTATATTGTAGGCATTATGTAGGTATTTGATTCCGCACTAGATGATACATAGAAGATTATGCCTTACCGTAACTAGTTACGTAAAAAAAATTTTTACTTTTACAAAATATAACAATGATAGGTACTTATAAGTGAAAAACTACGTTATAAATTTACGGATTTTTGTAAGATGAATCTTTTGCAGGGCGCTCGAAATTTTGGAAAATTAGTAAGGTATTAATTCAATGCTATTATAAATATTGACTAGACAGTGAACCGCGGCAACTTCACTGGACAATGTAAGGCAAAGAATAATGACTGTACCAACAAAGAATGTACCGCATTCGTGGCTATCTGTTCCTTAAGAGTTGACTGGGAGAGAATGCTTTTAGCATTAAGTCCGACTCTTGTACATCATTTTATTGTAGTACAATCAAGGAAATTATAAGTATAAGGAAAGTATAAGTATTATAATTTCCTTGTGTACAATAAAGAGTTTAAAAAAAAAGATTAAATTACCGTTCGCTACAACGCGTACATGTTGTACTTAACAATTTATTTTTTCATACTGGAATTCCAAAAGACCAAGAGTGGACAATCTTAAACAAATAGTCAAAATTAATGATACTTAATTTAATAACATTTAGGCACTTCATATTATGAATGTTTGTCAAAACTTTTCGTAATATAACTTAATAAATAAAAATTCAAACAAGTTTTGATTGTTCCTAGCAAAATGGAAGTGGAATTAATTGTTCCTCCAAATAAAGTAAAGTATTGGACACAATAGCACCATTTAAACACAAAGGGAGTGTCACCTAAATTATTCGGCTATTGCCCAGTTTGGACAGCCATCTGAATGGGCGACATTAACTGTTAAACATCGAAATAAAATCGATTGTATTTCAACAATCGACAAACATTACTCCCACTTTAATTGACAAAGTTAAACATAAACAACACGTCTAGATTTTTGTGTGGGATTTTGATTCTTATTGTTGCTGTGTTTAAGGTTTGTGTAGTGAGCAGTAGTTTATTGACAGTAGGTGTGTTGTAACAGTTCTAATAGAGATCTGTACGCCTAATGGAAGAGAGTGTTATAGGGTGGACATCATTTTAGGTTAAGGACTCTCAGACGTATATTAAGATATACGTCTGTACACACATCAGTTAATTTCAGCGTTGACTTAAAAATCAACTTCTTCCTCTTGTCTGTGTAGCTTCCTCCACTCGTTTCTGTCCAAAGCCAGTTCCTTGGTTTCTTGATAAGACACGACACGACGTTAAGCTTCTCTTTGATCTGTTCTATATAGGCTCTTCTTGGTCGTCGTCGATTTGATCTAATGCACAATCAAAACACATTGGTTCTCTTCAGCCTTTCAATTTGGATGAGAGGCAACTACTCGTACTTATATTGAGTGAATGCTACCTTCACTCATACAACCTGGGGACGAAATTTCGACAAATTAAATTTTGTATAATCTAATATACTCCCTGTCTGCATAAAAAAATCAACTAAAAATAACAATACCCAGGTTTAGTCAAAGGAATTATTTTTCAGTTACTTACTGTTTTCAGTTCAAATTATTTTCGTGCTATTTAGTTTGTTTGAAAATTATTTTTTTGTTTAGATCCTATTATTTGATAGTTTCAAAATACTCATAATGAACTAATGTCACCAATGCTTTCATTTATTGCGTATTGTCGTCTTCTACCGCACATAACACTATATACGCTCATGATTGTTTACAAATCTATTTATTTCTGTCTAGCTTTGTTTGTTAATTGGGGTTTTGTTTGTTTACAGTGGATTAAGGTAAGAAAATTATACCTACTTCTTACCATTTTTGTTTTGCCAGGCAAAAACACACTCGAGTATCCCCAAACTTACTATACCAACGTCGCCCTATTGTTTTTCTACTAGCTATGTTTGTTAATTGGGGTTTTGTTTGTTTACAGTGGATTAAGGTAAGAAAATTATACCTACTTCTTACCATTTTTGTTTTGCCAGGCAAAAACACACTCGAGTATCCCCAAACTTACTATACCAACGTCGCCCTATTGTTTTTCTACTAGCTATGTTTGTTAATTGGGGTTTTGTTTGTTTACAGGTGGAGTGATGAAAGAAAATTATACTTCTCACCATTTTTGTTTTGCCAGGCAAGGTTTCGGAGAAACACACTTGAGTATCCCCATACTTACTATACCAACGTCGCCCTATTGTTGCCCGGGACAAAATATGTGCAGGACAATGGCTGGTCGCAATCGGAAAGCCATTACGTCACTGTGTCCACCCGTTATGGGTTACGTCACGAATGCCGGGTGACCGATGGACACTAATGTATCTGCAAAATAAGACAGCTAAACATCGAGAAGCGATGATTTCTATAAACAATAATAATAGATCTATTTGGCGGTTCTAGTTGGCGATATCATTTAGTGGCCAAATAAGTACACAGGTGTAGAATAGAAAGTAGTTAAAAAATCATAATAATCATAATCATTTATTCGCTTAAAACATGGTATAAAAGTTGTTACATTTTTTAAGACTCACATGTTTGCCAAGGTTGTGGGATGCAAATTATTTATATAAAATATTTAAATACTACTTATTTAATTAATTACTATTTATAAACTTTATTCGTATTCGTTAATAGAATAAAAATTGTTGTCACAGAGCCAATTATATAACTTTTTTTTAAATAGGTTTTTTTTTAAAGAAAAAGAAATAGTTATTGATCTGTAGCCTTAGCACGAACAGCTATCCAGAGAAAAAACGCGCGTAAAATGACTCCATAGACAATTCTCTATGGAAAATTTCATTTCGCTTATCGGCGATAGATGGCGCTGTACAAATTTCCAATACAAAATGTATCTATCGAATGATTTTACGCGCGTTATTTTTTTCGATAGCTGTTCGTACGAAGGGTACTGATCATACTTAGCTAGACAACTACACCCACTTATGTTCTAAGCCAGGGATTCCCAAAGTGGTCGATATCGACCCCTTGCGGTCAAAATCGGTTTCCCAGGGGTCGACATAAACTATAATTATAAATTATTATTGATTACCCTTGATATTTGATAGGCTTTTTAAAGTAATTTGGCTATCAGGCTTTGAGGTATCACATCATTTTTGAAAAGGGGTCTCTTGCCCAAAAATAGTTTGGGAATCCCTGTTCTAAGCTAAGAACACCTTGGTTTTCTCTGGTGCCTGTACTGCACGTCCTATTTGTTATCCCACTTATTGCAATCAATTCTTTTCTGACAAACAAATCGATCTACATTCAATTAATATAGTGCTAATCGAAATCTCGTTATAACACGTCGTTACCTATATTATTATGGCTACCTGCACGAACACCATTTATCCTCACCACATCAAATAGTGTCGCATGTCACACGCTTATCGCAAACACCTAGGCCACAAACATAAATAGCTGAGCAGTATCACAGAATAAAAAATGCAGTATCTCAACTAAGCCATTTTCACGTTACGCGCGCCGTCTAGTCTCGTCTAGGTTTGTCATTTTTTTCAGTGCGCGAGACGGCATGGGCGGGCGGCACCAGCGTGACACAGCTCTGAAACTTGACGCCTGTAGAACACCAATACCGCGGTAGTTCCGCCATAGTTTCGCCATGAATTGTATTCTATCGACGACGATTAATAATATGACGACCCTTAGAGTAAGACGCGTTTCTGTTCCAGAAAGAGAAGCCATACGAAGCGTTCCCCTCTGCCGAAGTACAAGCCCAAATGGGCATACGCGTTAGTAAAACCAGTTGCGCCCGGATTTCTTCCTAGACCGAGATAATTTCAATAGATTAATATACTCGCTAAGGCGGCTCCCTTCGTACGAAGCCGCGATGCTCGAAGTGACGACCAAATCTACGTAGCGGTTTCGCATCATTACTTTTTCGATATATTCGAATTTTTGTTTTTTTTTTTAATTAGGTACTTTCGCGTGTGCCAACGGTCGGAGCCGATATCGGGCGGAAGAGCCCGTGAAAAATTATAGAACTGCTAGGTGATTGCGTAAAGTCAATCGTATTCATTTGACAGTTCATATTGTATCATATTAAATGCCATCCATACAAATTGCAGCCGATGGAATACGATATGAACTGTCAAATGAATACGATTACCTTACGCAATTCCACCCCTGGCTGGTCGCATTTGTTTCGCTGGTCGAAGGCATACTACGCGTGAAAGACGCGACGGCCGGCGACGACATGAGGATACACAGCACTCGAGTCGAGACTGGTTGGCTACTGGGACCCTATTTTTGAATCCTAGGACTGGCGTCGAGCGCTCTTTTCTACTGATTTTCGTTCGAAATTCGACTCGATCTCCATACATTTGAGTCAAATGTCGAACGAAAATGTAATGCGAACCTTGCTTAAGCTCTCATAGCGACGTTATGTGTATAGAACAGCCGCATTCTCAAAGGCTTATCTTAGTTAAAATCTGTGTTTGAGGATGGTAAAGCTGTAAGTTTTATAGAGTTCCTGTCAAATGTGACAACAATTAAAAAAAAAAGATAAGCTTAACTTAGAATCGCTGGAGTATTTGGCCGGGACGTTTGTTTGTATGTAGTTGCGTTACTGCTTTATCTATACTTATTCTGTACCTAAGCTACCGTGACACGTTACAATTAATATACTTATCAGCCATAGCCCCGCAATAAGCAAAGGATAATAGGATTGACTGTACGCAGTCTCGGCACTGCTCAACGGAATACTTTCAAGAGTCACGCCACCTTACCTATGCTGAGATGGTATTCCAGATTTTGCAATGCTGATTTATGTAAGAATTCTGCACTGGCATATCTAGAGATAATTTCCAGGGAGGGCATGGAAACTAGTTGGTTTTTTTCTGGGGTGGGCATGGATGGCCCACCCGGCCCCCCCTTGTGCCATACGCCAATGGTATTATATTCACATACAGAAGTAATCATACAGAATCCTTGCAGTTCAAGCAAAAGTTAAATATTGAAGATAATAACACGCAACTAATACAGGAGAGTTTCAAATTCACATTACAAAGACAGAGTATTAGGGCAATTGCATGAATAGCAGTAGTTTTTCATGATCCATTTATCAGGTGTTCACACTCGGCATCAGGTGCCGATGGAGACGTTAGCACGCTATTACTTTAATATTGCAGTAATCGCCCGGCATACATGCAGGGAAGGCTTACATGGAGCAGTACCTTCGGTCATACCTACTAACAGCCGGCCGTTCGTTGTTCTAAGTAAGTCTGTCTTTCTTTCCTCAGTCTGCCTAGCATGACCACCGAAACACGATAATATATGAAGAGCTGGCGAACAAAACGCGTTAATTATTACTATCTGGTCAAAATACTTTTTTTTTACATTCCGGAGGTTTTGGGCCCGCTGAATTCGAATCTCAATTCATTTTCAATCGAAACTGCCTAAAACAGTGTCAAATTGCATCCAAAGTTCATGGTTTCGAACATAGCGGCATAATTACAATAAAGTTTCAACAGCATTCAATAAGCGAGCGCGTTTTCGTTCAAAACGGAATAATATTCATACTTTACAAGATGTCTTTTATTGTAGGTCTTTAGTGTAACTCTAAATAATATGTCTTTCTAGGAGTATTGCTTTATGCCAAAGCAAAAAATAAAATTTAACAAAAATTAATTAATTTAGCAAAATTTTACAATGACGATATTGAACAGGAAGCTGTCATTGCTTTATTAAAGAGTAGAAAAGAACATGAAAAGAACACCGATTGCAAACAAAACGGCATAACTATCTTCCGGTTTTTTTAGACATAGCTATCTGAATTTAACATAATAGGTCAAATAAAGTCTCAAACTTCATACGGATAAATTAAAAACCGCGCCAAAATATCACTGTAAGTATGTCATTCTTACTGCTCCTGTAAAATTCAATTTTATGTAATTAACACGTTTTGTTCGCCAGCTCCTCATATGATATACCTACTTAATGATTTATCACGTTTAACTATCAAAAGTTTTCACTTACATTTACAAAACACTTTTATAATGGAGTCACTTTTCTCTATACCTTCCCTTCTTTGATTTTGTTAGCATTATTGTTACTCTTCATCATTATTATTCAATCTAAATACGCGACACTTATTGGTAAATTTTAAAACGGTAACATGTAAACCTTGCGCCCATCACACCATTCCGCGACCAGGTGTGGCAGTGCCATTAATATCAATTGAACACTGACCGTCTGCCACTTCACCCGCCATCGTAATAAGAGCCCCCCCGACCCCCGCCGTCGAACACAACACGGTACCCTCGATGCCTTCTCCTCAAAGGCCAGAGGTCAAGACACCCTGGGCCACAAATATTTTATGAGGCGATTTCCGTCGTCTGAAGAGTAATGCGATTTTGTTACAAATGTCCTTCCGTTTTGTAGTTGTTGATTTTTTAGGAAACCATATTTTATTTTAAGCTAAAACGGTACAAAGGTAGCCATGTGTGTGACGCTGATCAAAATGGAAATAGGTACTTACCCTACCTACACTTACAAAAAAAACAACACCTCCACATTCTAATTTAAGTTGGCTATTCTTAATTAAGTATTTATTTAATTTAAGTCTCATGTCATTTAAAACTTTTGAGTTTTATAATAACAGTGCGTGGGTGACTACCATCTCCTTAATATACCGGTTGCAGACCAAAAGCTAAGCTTAGTTAGTTTAGCTTAGCTCGCGTAGCTGAGGTAGGTAGTTTTTCATATTTGTATGCAGATCGAAAACCAACAGTATGAAAAACTACCTCACCTACGGGAGCTAAGCTAAAGCTAAACTAACTTAGCTTAGCTCTTGGTCTACAATCGGTATTATCATCACTCTACACACAAATCCCCAAATCACCTTCACAAATAGTTTGACAAACTCCAAACTACTTACATCAAAGATAAAATCGGACATGTGTATCCAAATGTCTGCAGTTGATTGACCCGTTCACACTCCCCAAAAGACAAGCGCATCAGTCGTCCAGGGTTTGTGTCTGGCAGACCCTCCGACCTTCGGGTCCGCTAGACCGGCAGAGTCAATAAGGGCGGGGGTCGAAGCCCAATTATATTAAGATTACATATTTATCTCCCGAGACCAACCGATTTCTTATAGGGGTTTGACTTGGACGGTATAGAGCTGGTAAAACTTTATGACACTTTTTTGGGAAATTCTTTTTGTTTAGAAAGGGATGGTTGTCGTTACCTAACTTGTCATATTTACCAACTAGCTATGACAGCTAGTTATGAAACTATAATATGGCAAGTAGAATCTCTACTTGCTGTTAGTTTAATCTTAGTGTAGATGAGCTACTGTTTCACTCATAAATAGTGAATGAGCGAAGTACCTAGCTATCGGTTCCGTTAAAAAAATTATCTAACAATACTGATATTGTGATAGTGTTGTTTAAACTGAATAACTTTCCCCAAGGAACAAAGGTTGAACAAATATCACATTCATTCCCATACAAAATGACGACTTACTATGGAATGGCGAAAAAAAAATCGTTTCTCAACCTATGTTCCTTGAAAGGCGAGGCCAGTTCACGATCTGATGAAAAGTCTGATTTTTGAACATCCATTCATAATGTCACTTTCTTTATGCATACCTCCGACTGCATGTTATTATGACATGTTGCCTTTAACATTTATTTAATCTTGTTTCCATCTTTTCAGTTGACTTGTCTTTTTATGCAGGCGGGTTTTTTATTTTTTTTATTTATTTTTTTATTTATCTCTTTTTAGTTATTATACATTACGGTCATGATATACCTTTTTGAAATCCTTATATTATGCCCTTTAAAATGACACCCATATTGCAGTATTCTAAAAAAAAAAATTTTTTTTTCACTAGGTAGGTACGTATAATAGCACCGTACAGCCGCCATGTTGGTTTTTTTATAACGCCACCTTCTTAAGAACACTTGGGCTGACAAGACAAATCTAACGATATCTTAATCATAGAAATCCGTTCAGCCGTTTGAAAGATATGAGGTAATAAAGCATATTACATACAAACATACTTACAAGATACGCGCGAAACACATAACCCTTTCTTTGCAGTCGGGTAATGATTTTTTATGCAAAAAGGATAGCTTTTTTATCGATCTAACACAATAACCGAGTACATTTTTAATAAATGATCCAGTATTTCAGAAATCAATAAAAATGTACTAAAATTCTACATTCTGGCGAAGCGTCAAATAAAGTTATGCAATATTCAACCTTATTCTAAAGACATAGTGAAAGAGTAAATTTCGTGAACTGTACCCTTAGCACGAACAGCTATCGAAAACAATAACTCGCGTAAAATCATTCGATAGATAAATTTTGTATTGGAAATTTGTACAACGCCATCTATCGCCGATAAGCGAAATGAAATTATCCATAGAGAATTGTCTATCGAGTCATTTTACGTGCGTTTTTTTCTCGATAGCTGTTCGTGCTAAGGGTACTGGCCTCGCCTTGTTTCAGTATTGTTAGATATTTTTTTCCACTTTATATTAGTTAGCCAACTTTTTGAATAAAAAATTGATGAACATGAACACTATGTAGACAAATTAAAAAGCCAGAAATTCTTAATAACCAGAAAATAACTGCAGCTCTATACAGATCTGTCGCTTCATCTTTTGATCCTCAATATTGATTCCCGGCTCAGAGTCTTGCGGAGATGTTATCATTGTTTTAAATGCTGCTTGCGGTCCACATTCAAACAAATGAGATTTGTATAGCTGACAATTTGATTCAGTGGCTTATTTCGGGGCTTATCTGATCCATCCACCGATGTTCAATTCGAAGGGCGGTGAAATGGATAGCTTTCCGCTCCCCTATATTGTTGCGGATAGCGAATCTTAGTGATATAGAAACTTTGATGTTTTCGTAACATTAGAGCTGGGAGCTAATTGTCTAATTTCAAAATCTAACGCAATTGCTTTCAGGCTGTGATGCTACTTTTTGGCACAAATAAAAAATTAGGTAGGTACCAAAGAAATGCAGCAGTGTGTCATATCCAAAGTAGGCTGGACTACCTACCTAGTTACAAAGAAGTACCTACCTCCTTTAAAATTAGTAATGTAGATAAGAATATTTAAAATATTGTTGTTACCAATCCTTTAGAGTTTAGTTAGTTATTGCTAAAAAATATGAACTTACAGCTAAGTAAAAGCACTGACTGTACGAAATCTAAATTGATATTAAAGCGGGACGAGTTGATGAATGTTGCAACTCGGCCCTTGTGGACCGTAGAGGCGAGGGCCGACATAGGAACGATACTCCGTGCTTCGATACTCAGCAATCGTCGTTTTCGGTATCTTTTGTTCTACGTGTTTCAGGTACTTACTGAGGAAGAATGTACTTTCAGGTATACGATCTAAAACTTACTAAAATTATTATCTTTCCATTAACTTCTGCCTTAGAATACACAATAGTCTTCTACTTTATAAAGAACGTATAAACACACATCCGCTTCTCGATCGAAAACAGTCGATGCACGCGTGTTTCTGGTCGATTGCGCCGGCGCATAATGCCACCAATGCCACATGTCATGGGAATCGGTTACAATGCGGACAGGACCGTTTTGTTGTGTTACTAATGATTATCGATATCGGTGCGTAGGGTTGCGCATCGCTGGGGTAAGAAACCGAATATGATACTTATTAGCATATTTTTTATAGGTAGGCCAAGGGTAGGCCTAATCAATTTGCCGAACTTGATGTGGGAGGTGGTCAATCTGAGAAAGTAGTCATTACGGGAAGTGGACGATCTGGGAATGGTCATTCTGGGATGTGGCCCTTGTTGGAAGTGGACATTATGTTCCCAAAGGGCTCATTCACTCTTCTTATTTTATTAGTGGTTTAAAAGTGATTCGATTTTCAAAATACTTAAATAAAGACTACCTATATTTTTTTATTAATTTAATTACAAATGTATAGTTTTCAGAATTACTTGCCTAATTTCATAGTTTCATAGGTCAACGGGAAGTACCTACCCTATGAATTTTGATTCCCTTGTGAGTGTCGAAATACTTATGCGTTTTTGGGGCATAAAGCGCGTACCTATCTTTTTTTACATAAACTCACAAGTTTGCTTTTTTTACAGCTTCAAAGGACCATAAATCTGAGTATAATAATATGGTTTTAATTTCTATTTATTTTTTTGCCCAACTTCTATCGCAGGTAATCAGGAAAAGGTGATGTTAAAAAACATGTCTCGTTTTGAGTCGTCAAAAGCTCTAATAATTACTTATTCGATACATTTCCTCAGTTACCTACTTAATTGAGCTCACTGTGAATATTCAATAAGGTAGCGATTACATTGAGGGTCAGGACCGTGAGATCGTACAACCTGAAGCTCGTTGAATTTGTAATAATGAAAGGACAAGACGAAGAAAAAATTCCTAATTTCTAAAATGCAAAATGAAAATCTATATTTTGGTCATAGGCGTAAAGTATGAAAAGCTTTGTTGCATTTATATTGCATTGTTGTAATTAAGTACTTACTCTGAAAACTTATTACACTCATTTCAAACTGTAACTTTAATCTATATATATAAAATTCAAAGTCCTGACTGACTGACTGACTGACTGAGTAAGATATCTACGCACAGCCCAAACCGCTGAACCTAGAAACTTGAAATTTTGCACATAGGTTCCTTATGAGGTCTAGGAGTGCACTAAAAAAGGATTTTTCAAAACTCACCCCCCAAGGGGCTGAAACGGAGGTCCAAAGTTTGTATGAAAGTCCCTCAGTTTTGAAGCTAGGATCTTCAAATTTTGTGTTTAGGCTGAACATTGAAAATTAATAAATACGGGTCTCAGCGTTTTTCAAATTCTACCCCCGAAGGGGTCAAAAGGGGGATGAAGTTGTGTATTGAAGAAAATCCATTATTTTCGAAGTAAAAATCGCTAAATTTATAATTTAGGCTTATGGATGGAAATCTAACGCAACGTAATATATTGTTATTGTTAGTATTTTAACCCCTATGGGGATGAAATGGATGAGGTAGGTACTTAAAGGATGGTAAAGGCCAAGCACTATCCCATTGTGCTTAAAAAAACTTAAGCGATTCTTAAGTTTAACTGCAAATGGGCATAAAGTGTACTAATAGTATTTATTAGATACGTATCCTTCTCGTCGTATTACCATTTATTTATTTTTCACCCAAGGGTTGCCTGGAAGAGATTGCTGCTTAGCAATAAGGCCGCCTCTTGTATGCTTTTTTCTCTGTAACTGTCCTTCTTTCTGTAATTCTTTTTGTGTGTGCATAATTCATAACTCATAATTGTTTATTTGCCATAAATAGGGTATATAACAGTGATGGTCAGAAATAATATAAATGTTGCTTAAACCTATTTAGCCATACAATGATAGCATGCAATAGAATAGAATAGAATAGAATAGAATATATTTATTTAGCACATAAGAAATACAATCAACTTAAAACTATTCATAAGACAAGGATGTGCCAAAAAGGCTTCCACTCAGCATTGTGTCGCGGAACATTGTGATTGCACCACGACGCTGATTTTCAGTGGTCGCCTGCGAGTGGAGAGCGAGTGAGCAGCATAATAGGGATGTTGACTATTTTTTTTTATTTTATGTTACATAAATTACCTCTCAAAAAAAGAAACATTGGTAAAAGAATTAATTCGCTAGCATGAAAACTGCCCGAGATATCACAGTGTGAAATGCACACAAATGGACTCGATCAAAAACGCTCCATACTAATGGCTTGCACGTTATGACGTCACGCCTTGCAAGTTTGTATGCAACGCATAGGAAATTTGTTTAGCAGCTAATATTGTGTTTATCAAAATGGTTTCTTCAACAAATTTGCTATACATTTTACGGACTAATTAAAGGTATCATTTATTTTTATAAATTTTATACTTTTTAAATGGACTTGTCCACCCAACTTTGAAGGGTCATAAAACAAATAATATGCAATATATAAAACCAAGAGGTATACAAGCTACTCTAAAAGTTTAATATGTTTACGATTTTTATTAGTATTTCGTTATTTTATTCATTAGTCAACATCCCTATTGTACTTAGAACTATACTGAAATATTAACCTAATAATATAAAAAATAATAAAGTGTAATTTATTATTTATTATTATTATTATGTATAATGTGGTATAACTGCCTGTTACTGCGTTACTGGTATTATTGTAGGCTATGATGGCTCATGGTGTCAGTCATTGAGTGTGACCGAGGTGTCGTCCACTAATAAGCACTGGTGTGTCATGGTGGGTGACTACGGGGCCATGATTTTATAATTATTGCCAGGTTTATCGACGGAAATGTTTCGTTGGCTCTTTTGTCCGTAAATCAATAGGGTGCCGTAGCGGAATTCCGCAAACGTAACGTCTCAAAACTTCTTGTGATGAAGTATAAGAAACAAGATATTATGATGGTTTTGTTTCGTATTGGAGAAAATCATTTTACAAAATCAAAATCTGATCAATTACATCATAATATTAGGTAGGTACTTTACTTCAAAACTTATAATTTGTCACGATTAAATAAAAAAACAAATTCTTTTTGTACAGTCAGCAATGAAAGTTGTTTAACGCTTTGGTACTTTGTCATAGCAACTTTTTTAACAAATGTCTCACGGTTTGAAACATTAGTCAAAAAAGATACTATGGCAAATTATTAAAGTGTTAAACAACTTTCGTTGCTGACCCTACCTACCTAGGTTGCGAAACTGACTACAGCCACACGGCACACCTATTTATTTTGTGCACGTGATACATTTTGATATTATCGTTATTAATTTTTGTATAAAACAGCAAATTTTTTTTCGCGATTTCAGAGTTGGTCCCATAGTAAAAGTTGTTCAGTTTGATGGTCCCTATCCACCATATTCGGCTTTATAAGGCTATTACCAAACACCCTGTATAGAACACCGGATGAAGCTCCGTGGGTAGGCCCCGGGAAGGTAGATTGACGATCGTGAAGGTCCCGTCGCGGGAAGCTGCTAGGTGCAGACAGCGCGCAGGACCAATATCGTTGTGGAGTCTTGGGGGAGGCGTAGGTATACTATACCCAGTAGGGTACAGATCGAGAAGCTCGGTGGCGCAGTGGTTTAGCGCCTGGGTTCATGGGGTGGGTGACAATTTTTTTTATTTCGAGCTCTTCCGTGCTTCGAAGGTCCTGGTTACATTTGCAGTTGTTAACACCCACCAATCCGCACTGTCCTCGCGTGTGCCGGCGTGGTGAGTTATGGGCATTGACCTCAATAGATTACACAAGAAAAAAAAATTCAGGTCAGTGGTTATGGCACATCCTCCTTATCCACCCATAAGAAAGGCCTGTGCCCTAGCAGCGGGGAGTTGGGGACATTAAAAAGGGCTGATAGTCAAGTGGACTCGGACATAGAATAGATCTATTTCTGTCTGTGGTAGTGATGTCGTGCGCCTGATATGATGATGATGATTAATTTGGCAACGAAAATGGCCTTTTGGAAGTTCTCTATGGACGCTCTATTATATAATATGAATAAGAATGGGCCCAACATACTAACAAATTACTGAACAAAAACCACAAAATAATACCTACTTACCCTAGGTACTTAGATCGTACATACAACAACATTCAGATGCCTTCTCATGACTTTTCAATTAGGTACCTATTTGAAATTAATCATTGGATTCAATGCGGTGAGCAAGATAGCGTTTTTGTCCTGATAATAAGGTATAATAACGTGTTAACAGCAATTTCTGTGTAAATTCAATTGTTCGCTACACTTGTATGGCAAATTGCCGCACTACCGCCTATTCTGTTCTCACATGGTTTTGTGGCACGTTCACGGTCCCGTGCCGTGATGGATGGAACTCAGGTTCAATTGTTTATTTTCCTTTTAAAATTTTAAGTAAGTAACATGAACAAAATTTTAAGTATGTAAGAAAATGAAATATAATAAAAAATAAATGTATTTGTGGTCTGCGCATGCTTTGCGCATGGCAAAAGTTACTTTTAATTACTTACCGAGTAAAGTGGTAAACTGTATCGATATGTAAATGCCAAATGCTCCAAGCAGCATTGGAATGTGATGCACCCGCATCCTAAACAATACCACTGCATTATTTAACACTTGTCACTGGCAAAAATTACTCCCTGAAGAGGAGTAGATTGCTATACCAAAAATAAGAAGATGAGACGAAATGTCAAATATTTTGTATTCCATTGGGTAGTCCAGCAGGCTAATCGATGAGTCATCGATTGCGTACATTTTACAGTACGAGGCAAACATCTTATGACTTGACACTTTTTCGACTTAAGTTCGTGTGAATGACCAATAGCGCGCACCCCTCTCCCGCCGTATCTCACCGCTACGCATACACCAAAAATACGCGTTCTGCGCAATCCCCACCCGATTTCAAGATGTTTGCCTCACGCTGTACTTGCACTTGAGAAAACAAGTTACTTTCCATGCTTAAAATATATACTGTGGTAATCAGTGACTTAGCGGTTAGTCTGCTGGAATACAACTATTGTCAATGTCAAAGTCTGTCTTTTGGCGAGTGAGCGAAAGCCGAAATTGTAACCATAATTCGCCGATTGTTTTTGTACATTTCGTGTAATAATTAAGTGCTGCAGTGGTTGAGAGTGGTCAAACAACATTATAAACCAGTAATTCATGATCAAGTTGATTGTTCGTATCGTGGCCATTGGAATTATTCCTTTATTTGATACCAAACCGTACCGCCAAAACACTGGAAATTTGTTACTCTGAATCTGGGGCCAAATAAACAAAGAAATTATGCATAATTCTTCTGATTTATCCGATGATGATGATAGCTTTTCCTTGCTTCCTCCTGGGCATGGAAAAGGCACATCGAACGATGATATACTCGTTGTAAGCAGTGATGACGAAATTGAAAATATTCCGGTTGCTTCAGTGTCGAATATTACAGACTCAGATTTTTGTGTAAGTATCTTATTACATTATCCACACTCTCTGACTCATACTCACACTTTCAATACCTATACTTAATTATAAAGAATCTATAATATTATAAAGAAAGAAACTAAAGAGTTTCTTGTAAATATGAAATAAAAAACAGAATTTATTGGTGAATAACCTTAATTTTGAAAGTAAACAAATGTCCATCAGCCATTTTTAATGTCCCCACTACTGGGGCACAGGCCTTCCTTATGGGTGGTAAGGAGGATGGGCCATAACCCACCACGCGGGCCCAATGCGGATTGGTGGGTGTTAACGACTGCAAATGCAGCCGGGACCAACGGCTTAACGTGCCATGCGAAGCACGGAGGAGCTCGAGATAATACATTTGTGGTCACTCATCCCATGACCGACCCTTGCGAACGTTGCTTAACTTCCGCAATCGCTGGGCCAGGCGCTAAACCACTGCGCCACCGAGCTCCACAAACAAACAAATACATGTTTTATTTTAATATTTGATTTGATATTATCTTTTAATTGTCTGTACTACTTTATGACCCATGTTTTCAGTTATTTTTTTACTCTCTGTCTGATGATAAAGCGAGCTTGCCCAAAGAAGTTATTCATGTTATTTAATTAATAAAACAGTAGTTAATTAATATTAACTCTAAAAGTTATTTAACTTTAAGGTGCTATTAACATCAGATGAAGAAGATGATCTACCAAGAGTCAGTTTAAGCAACGGAAAGACTAGAAGCTCGAACAGTAGAAAGAATGTCATCAAAAAATTATTCCCTCAATCATACAACCATGAGAAACTACTAAGTAACCCTCCAAATGTATCACCGTCAAAGTCGGTGACAGTACCACAAGTCCCAATCGATCCAGGAATCAACAAAATGATTGGCGGAGTCTCAGTAAATATGCCGGTTGAGCCATATGGTTGCCAAATAGCTTTGATGTCCAAAGTAAGTATTATACCTACAAACTCTCTTATTTTATGAATAGATATGACTTATAAACAAATGTGACTTGTATTGTTTTTTAAATTGCCTATCTGCAATCTACATATCAGTGGCAAGGGGTGAAATTGTAGCGAAGGTAAGCTGTTGCCAAAAATGTTATGATCTATGTCCCGCTTGACACAGCGGAGGGCCTAAAAGGTTAGCCTATGGAAGTCTACTTGTATGGACCCTTCGCCACTGCTAAATACATATTATATTAATTGGGCCTTTTATTGAACTGTTTTTTTATTAATGAAATTCCTTTTTTGGGGACCATCATATATTTCTATAATAATAATATATCACAATAATTCTTAATTATTCAAAATATTATGCAATTTTTATCATCAATTCAGAGTTTTTCTTTTTGTATGTCATTAATTAAAATAAGGATATTGATGGTATGAGTGCAATAAACTGTGCTTTGTAGTCTTATAATCTTGTAAGCAATTTATATATTTAATAAATTATTTTACTTTGTGGAAAAGTAACTTTCAATGTATTATAGTTTTAAAATTACTCTTAGGTGATAACAGCAATAAAGAACGGGCAGAATTGCTTACTTGAAAGTCCGACTGGCTCAGGGAAGACTTTAGCGTTGCTGTGCAGTGCATTGGCGTGGCAAAGAAGTGAACGAGGTAAGTACGTATATTTATTGAGTCAGTCTGTGACACTACACTACTGACTTAAAAAGAAAACAATAACAAAATAAAAAGTTCATTTAAGATTTAATTTTGTCCCTTGCAATGGGCTAATTAGTTTTTATGTTATGTCTTATATTGCTCTGATTCATTATTTACTGTTGTTCTGCTTTGAATTGGTGGCAATCAAGAAGTATTACCAGCTTGCACCAAAAAACAAAACATAATAATACTTTTAAGTGTATTTGTATTTCAATTATTGACTATAAATTATTTATTTTGTGCTATAAATCGCCATGTCTAGTGGTTCGCCCACCCGAGTAAGACGCAGTGGTCCCAGGTTCAAATCCCCATCTTACCGAAGTCTGACGCCATAACAATAATTTAAAAATTGTTGTGTTCCGGCAGTTGAGCTAAGATAGCCAGTTCCTCAGTGATGAGGATTACGGGCGTAGGGCGCTCCCACTTTCGGCCTTATTGTCACTTAACATCAGGTGAGGTGAAGGCCAAATATTATCCTGGAGGCTTACCATCACCTTTTAGAAAACCATCATGTTTTATGAACGTTTTGTTATAAGCTTACAATAAGATTTTTCAAATTCGTACCACAACCTGCACAAAGTAATAATACTTTATTCCTGCCAAAGAACGAATGATATTGCGAAATTGTCTATTCCCTGCTAGCCATCACTACGGCTTATTAGCTATCTACACTTGACACTGGCAAAAATTACTTCCAAGAGGAAAGTAGATTGCCAAAACAAAATAATAAGAAGAGAAAAATGGCCAAGAATGCGCTGAATGCGACAATTAAAAAAAATGTGTAAGCGCGCTTGTGTTTGAACTTTGTAAATTAATAAAATTTTATATTTTAAACTTAAATGTCGGACTTAAAGTAAGTAAATACAGATTTCCTTTCATCACCTTTAAACGCGCAGTGCTTTAGTTTAACTATTAAGTATTATTTCTTATTATACGACAATAAAATTAGAACTTCTATGGGAGTTTCTAAATTCCAATAAGGATATTGCTTCGGCCTATAATAGGTCGTTGCAGGCTAAAGAATACACTCGCACAGAAAATGCAACGAAATTACAGCAACAGCAGCAGCTAATTTTACAGGGGACTTCAGCAGAGGTTTCAACTCCTCGATGAGGTTATAAACCAATTTCTTGGTAAGTCGATAACGTTTCACAAACTCAGCATCCTCTAATTCGAAGGGATCACTTTCTTCAACGCAACATTAGTCGACGCTGCCTTCGATTTCTATTGGTTTCTGCGTTATCGGCTTCCAAAAACTCAAATACTTCGTATTCACTTCACTGTCCATCCGAAAACAAGTGTGTCCATCAGCCATTTTTGATGTCCCCACTGCTAGGGCACAGGCTTCCTTATGGGTGGTAAGGAGGATGGGCCATAACCCACCACGCGGGCCCAATGCGGATTGGTGGGTGTTAACGACTGCAAATGCAGCCGGGACCAACGGCTTAACGTGCCTTCCGAAGCACGGAGGAGCTCGTGATAATAAATTTTTGGTCACCCATCCCATGACTGACCCTTGCGAACGTTGCTTAACTTCCGCAATCGCTGGGACAGGCGCTAAACCACTGCCCCACCGAGCTCCTCCGAAAACAAGTATTTGTTATCAAATAGAAATGAAACATAACAACTATAATATTACATTCACAATGAAGAACAATATGTATAAAAACGTTTCACTTACTGTTTATGACGCAATTTCCAATTTCTAAATAAAATAACTCAAAATAGTTTTGTTTCCGTCGAGAAAAAGCAACTTTTTTAAGACTGCAAAATTTCTCAATATTTGACACAAAAACAATAATGCTAGCTGTCAAAAGACACGTCGTGGTACGGTTTAAGTGAACGATTGAACGATGACGTCACAAAACTTCCAACGGAAACATTATTACAATAATCATACTTTATGAAGGTCGTAGTACGAAATAGCATGGTAAGAATGTTATAATACTGCGCTAAGACATGGCAGTAGGCACCCTGTTGTGCATAAAAAACCCACTTTGTAAATACATCCATTCAAATCTTCTGCGTAACAAGAACCTAAGTGCAAACTTCTCAGCTGTACTATCAATCGAGGACAAGTGTTCGCGTGCCCTCAACGGGCAACAGTCGCGCATAAATCATGGAGCGACTGTCGCCCGACAATCGCCGGCGGCCTAACACGAAAATTGCGCTTCACCAATGCTGAATGCATTAGTCGCATGCAACCTGCTTCGGCTCAGGTTAGGGCGGAACTGGCTTTTTCTTCTTGTTATAAATTTATTCGGTAAGTATTTATTTTTATAGAAACTAGAGAGTACTGTTGGAATGCAAAATTGCAAACTGTACTTAACTCTTAAATATTTATTGAAATTGACATTTCACCAGTAAAACTATTTTGGAAACGGCAAGAGACAAGACTAAATAATATAATATAAGGGCTTACTCATCATGATTTTGAGCAGGGATTTCCTAACTATTTAGGGCAAGAGACACCCTTTTCCAAAATGAATTGATACCTCAGACATAGTCAAATTACTTTAAATATCCTATCAAATATCAAGTGTAATTAATAATGTATTATTATTATTATAATTATTCGTTTATGTCGACCCCTGGCAAAGCGATTTCGACCCCAATGGGTCGATATCGACCACTTTGGGGATGATTTAGATTTTACCTGTTAGTTAACAGTTGTTCTAAATTTTTGACAATGATTTAAGTAATAGACAACCTATAAAGGTAAAATGTATAAGTAGAGAAATAGGTAACATTAGGATTGTTTAAAAAAAATCAAGTTGGACGGATTCAGCACAATTTATACTTAGTTGCAATAAGTCCACACTGTTTGATACCTCTTATTTTGAAATTGCATTCAATTTTCTACATCCCAATTTTATTAATAGGTAAGTACTAAGTAGTCTAGGTCATAATTTCGACGAGCCAACTTGAAAGTTTTCACATACAAATCTATCCGACTCACTACCGAATAGTAATGCGGGTTTACACCGAAACTTGTGCACTCGACGCCGCCGTACACTAAAATATTTCGTCACGAACAACTTCGGCAACTCGATAAATTACGTCACTAACATCGAGTACGAAATACGAATATTGGAACTTGTCGGATTTCGAAATCGAACTAAAAAGTTTCGAAAGTTGAGGGTGAGTTGTGTAACGACTGTTACGCTATTCTCTGAAAAGGTTTTTGGTTTGTTGTTTACTGCAATTTTACAATCAACTCATGGCCCACCCGATTCTGTAGTGTGTCCTTCATAGGGCACCATTCTCACCGGCTCTGTACAATTCAATACAGATTCTGTACCGAGCCTATACAAAAAACCGGACAAGTGCGAGTCGGACTCGCACACGAAGGGTTCCGCATTATTTTAGTCTGTTTTTAGTATTTGTTGCTATAGCGGCAACAGCAATAGGTACGGTCAGCAACGAAAGTTGTTTAACACTTTAGTACTTTGTCATAGTAACTTTTTTGACTAATGTTGCAAACCGTGAGACATCTTTCAAAAAATTGCTATGACAAAGTACCAAAGCGTTAAGCGACTTTCACTGCCGACTGTACATCATATTGTAAAAATTTAAACTCTAGCTATAACGCTTCATGAGATACAGCCTGGTGACAGACAGACAGACAGACAGTGGAGTCTTAGGATAGGGTCCCATTTTTACCCTTTGGGTACGAAACCCTAAACATACCAAAACGGAAACGTAGTGCCTAAACTCTTCACGATTACGAAACAGAAACCTTTGAAGTTTAAGTCGTCGAAAAAAATGAGGTTTTGCTAAATAGATGCTCACAACTGTAACTCTGTAAAAAATACTCGTAATACGCGATTAAATAAATTAGAAATATGTATGTTGCGAAAACATTGAGGCTTGCAACGCGTCTTCGTATAAAAATATCTTCTTCTTGATGTGGCTCTCCACTACTGGAGGTTCGCCGACAGCTCAGCGAATCTAGCCCTGTCTTGCGCCAAGCGGAAAACTTAAGTTGTTCAACGCTGGCAATCTTCGTCCACTCCCGGATGCGAATTTACAAAGGCTATACTATTTGAGTCACGAGTCAGACTCTAATAGATGAGCTTTTGTTTATGCATATTACTCGACAAAACCTAATCTATCTCGGTAAAAAAGTTGACTCAAATGGATTAGCTTTTTGCCTTGATATTTTCAAAGAAAATGCACGGACAAAACCTAGTACTGTATTATATTTATATATTGTAGTAACAAACCGATATTTACCGATCGCTATGCATAAACAAAAGCTCATCTATTAGAGTGACTCGTGACTCAAATAGTATAGCCTTTGTAAATTCGCCTCCCGGATGTTCTGTAACCAAGACTTTTTTCTTCTGCCAACGCGTCGTTTTCCTAATATTATACTATAAAATATATTATAGATATTAAAAAAAAAATTCCCCATCATTATGATCTGGAGTAGCTGGTATCTCTCATCTCTTAACACGTGTCTGAGATACCCAACCTTTCTGCGTTTGATGGTTCGCAATTTAACCTGCAATTACGATCTGAAGCAAAATCCTGATACTTCAAAAAATAAGTAATGCGAATAATTTCTAATGACGATCAAAACTTTTTAACTTTGTTTCGGAAGTTGCTTTTATAGGCAATCAATCCGTGTTGAGTTGATATACAATACAAAATGTTTCAAGGTTTTAGAGAAAAACTTGATTAATTATTATACACTTTTAAATACATATAGGTCTAAATATTACTTTCAGATGACGAAAAAGTTTTCAATGCTGAATGTTTAGGGCCCCTCATTGCATATTTTTCTGTGTCCATTACACAGAGTTGTTCACCGTGTGCTGCTAAACTATTTTAGTAGAAGTCAACAATGGTATTTCAATAGGGCAACAAGAGTCATAAAAAAGTGTTTCTCTAATGAACAATATCCTGTAATCATACCTTACATAAAATAGTTGCCTTCAACGGCAAAAAGAGCACCGTGAGCACTGACATTACTATTGCATTGCAATTTTCCTAAGACAACATAAAAAAGTACATATCAAACGAAACCTTTGAAGGGTGACAGTTCTTAAAGACTCGCTTTTAAACTTTTAAAACATTTTAATACGAAACTACAAATCACTGTCGCAGTAGAGATTGCAAAAAAGTTTGCATTTGAAACGACTACTGTCAAGTCGGTTGAATCTAATTAAAGTTCGCCACAAGTTGCGAGTTTTTAACCGCGCGGTGAGAAACGCCGGCCGAGCACCATGTGGCTGTGGCGGGTGACAGCACGCCGCCGGGACATCGGTCCTCAAACTATTGCTTCTTTGACTATATGTACCGCCTCCATTAATTGGTGTCACTCAAAGAAATGACGATTAGGGAGAACGATGTTTTAAATTATCCGAGTAGTCTAAAAAGTCTAACACGTCGACTATTAAGTTAAGATGTTAAGACCATGTAGCATACATGGTATTAAATTGCTGATTTAAACAGAGATTGAAAACAGTGTAGTCAGTGATTTTATGCCATATTTTGTATGACCTTTAAATGCATTTGCGGTAGCAAGACTTGAAATGCAAACCACTTCGCAGAACATTGGTTTAAAACTTTATTGAAACCATCTAGCCGTTATTCGTAAAAAAACGTCAAAACCATACATGTTTTGAAGCGATGCGATAGTGAAAATTTACAAATGTCTCTACTACAGTCTCTCTAGCTAGCTATATTTCAGTGACCCTAAAACAAAGTTTCGAAACCACTGGTATACGTTTTTCGGTCACGAAATTTTCGCGCCCAATTTTCCCCTTGTCAGCTCTGTGACGTCTCAATCGCACGATAAAGCCGCGCCAGAATTTCATGGAAACCACTTTTAAAACTTTCGCCCAAATATTGCATGTAGATAATGACATTCGTACGATCATCACACAAAAAAGAAACCACCGTCGCTTAGACAAAAATTGAAAAAGAAAAATCGAAAACACTGAATGAAGGCACAAAATACAAATGAAGTAGACAGAAAAACCACTCGCAACATGTCGCGGTTTTCTGTGCACGCACGCACACAACACAAACATTACGTAAAGCAATCTCGGGCCAAACCGGGCTATGAATATTCAGTCTGTAGCAGTTCCCAAGCAGCTCCTAGAAGCAACAAACAAAACAAATTACGGTGTTGTTCGAATACGCCCTGAGAGACACTTCTCTCTGGAGCTCTGGACTGTGCTGCAGGATTATTCTTTAAATAGTTTGTCAATTAAGTCTTTGTGCACTCTTACACGACTTTAAGCTAACTTGATTTTGGCCTGACAGTCGTGTGGCAAGACAATGAAACCCTTTGCAATATTGTAAAATGCAGAAGTTTCGTACTTTTAGTTGTTTTGTTTATACTAAAAAAAACTAAACACCAACCATTTTCAACAACAAGTGCTCTTTTCTTTTCTATAGTACTAAACCGCCTCTGTGGTCTAGTGGTTCGCCCTGCTCCGGGTTCGATTCCCAGAGGCGGTACAATTTGTCTCGGTTCGGTTGGTGGTAGGGCTTTTTTCAAGTCCGCCTGGCTACCACCATTTTACCTAAGTTTGCCGCCATAACAACAATTTAAAAATAGTTGTGTTCTGTCAGTTAGAACTTAGAGGTAAAATAGCCAGGGGGCTAATTGTCGAACTTCAAAATCTATCGCAATCGCTTTCAGAATGTCTTTCAGGATGTGATACATTGATGCCTCTTTTTGGCACAAATAAAAACTTTCCAAAGAAATGCAGCAATGTGTCACATCCATCTGTCAAATGAAAGCGATTGCGATAGATTTTGAAAATTAGACAATAAGTTTGGCGGTTCCTCAGTGATGAGGATTCCGGGTGTAGCTTCGGCCTTATCATCACTTAACATTTATATTTGTACCCATTTAAAACGAAAGAAAACCTGTTTTACAGCTAAGTACTTTTATACTTGTTTTTTTGCTATAAGTACAAAATTATAAAACTTCTAGGCATCTGAATTTTTGTCGCACAACCGCGGCCGGTCATTTGAAGGCAAACAAACAAAACTCCTTTTCAATAAAAGAAAGTTTACCTAAAATTACTAAGGTTTCAGTTTTCACCAACTTACTAATAAACACAATCGATAAAATTAACAAAATAATATTTAGTTACATGGAATTTTATGTGCTTTCGTGTTGCATTAATAAATCATATCAATCGTCGCAGGTAATGTGAAAAATTAGGCATTCAGATAATGATTACTTACTGATTTATTTAATTTTTCCTGTTAACTTAAACTAACCTTATATATAGATAGTTTCTCTCCAAATTGTTAATCGCGTCGTGAGCACGTATCGGAGATCAGGAAAAGACAATAATGGCCTATGCTAGAAACTAAGCCCCTCTCAACGTTGAGAGCTATCTTGAGATAATACTTGAGATGCTCTTCTTACAGGAACAGCATCTCGGGTATGATCTAAGAGATAGCTCTTAACGTTGAAAGCGGTTTTTAATACGGGTCTAATAAATGTTACAGGTCAAAAGTACCACAGATGATGTTTTCAATTCAGCTTGTTGCCTCCACGCGTTTCAGAGTATCTCTTGACGGAGTTAACTATCTAGTTAACCATGTGATCATCATAATATAAAGATACCACCGTCATTTCGAGGTACAAAACCATAAATAAGAAATTTTATATACTTACATATATTTTGTATTTTAGGCTGCATTTTTATTCACTCTTCAAAAAGGATGTGTTCAGTCCATGAAACTGAACAACTTTCTCTATGAAACATGTGTCGAAATACGCCACAAAATTTTGGTCATTCCATACTAAACTGGTCACGCGATCTCTTTGATTTCAATTTTGTTTACATACCCTTAGAGAAAGTTGTTCAGTTTCATGGACTGAACACATCCTTAAAATTTGGAGAATGAATAAAAAGACACCCTTCTAAGGCCCTCCGCTGTGTCAAGCGGGACACGCGCGCGGGGCGACATAGATTAGAGCTTACTCATGCACTGCGCAAGCATCTGTCTGTCAAAAACCAGCAATCTACCGGGTGTAACAAGACACTCAACGAAGCCGAGGTCTACGTATTCTGCCCATCATCAGGACCATTTCTGTTCCAAATTAATACTGGGAAACCATTTTGATTTTTGGTGTTAAAAAAGCATTGTATGCATTACCACGCAATGTGACGCGTACAACAGGCCGCGCCTGCGAGTGTATGCTACACAGCTGCGTGCGGCCGAGTTGAAAGGCAGCGTTTATGTGCGTGCTCATGAGATACATCGAGTTACACGTTTTGAAGCCATTGTTTGTTACGAAATACTTAAAATTTTGATAATATTTCTTTAGTCAAAAAGTAGAAAATAACGAATAAAATAATATTTTATAAAAATTTTGGAAAAAAAATATTGATTTCGACCTTCAATAACTTCGTAACTATTGGTTTGGTAGTCTAAAAGACAAAAACGATCCTGATGATGGGCGGAATACTTGGACTTCGGCTTCGTTGAAGGTCTTGTTACACCCGTTATACTTACATATATTTTGTATACCTAAAGGCTGCATTTTTATTCACTCTTCAAAAAGGACGTGGTTAGTCCATGAAACTGAACAACTTTCTCTATCAAACGTGCAAAACAAAATTTTGGTCATCCCATACTAAACTGGTCACGCGATCTCTTTGTTTTATATGGAAAGTATTTTTTTACCCTATTTTTCTTGGAGAAAGTTGTTCAGTTTCATGGACTGAACACATTCTTAAAATTTGGAGATTGAATAAAAAGACACCCTTTATACATTTGCCAGAATTTTCTTTCCTAAAACCAGTACTGAGTGGCGCATCCCTCCGATAGTAGAATCCCCTACCGCTCAGTTGACAACCCTTGCTATTACCTAATTGAATTAGAATTGTGATCCTGATATCTGTTAGTGTCGTTAGTGATGTTGCAACCGATTTTAAAAAAGTATGCATCTTTTATAGCATTCTTCGATTATGATGATCGAAGACAGCAATTTACAATTTTAGAATTTAAGTGGGAAAGAAATAATGTGTTTTATTAAATATTACTACTTTATCATATTTTCTGCTGTAAATTAAGCAATTTATGAAAACAGTCAAAACACAAAAAAAACTTTATGTGTTTTGACTGGTGGAAAAGTAGTGCCAGGCGGCATCAAACTTTATCACTTTTTCGCGCATTTTGATGCCGCCTGGCACTACTTTTCCATCAGTCAAAATCCTTGGCAATGTTATATTCGATTTAGATAGGCATGATTGGCTTGCTATTATACAACACCAAATCCAGAGCTCTGTAAATTGTATACCTTTAATCGCTTTTCAGCCCCTTTGTTGCTCAACCACTGCCTCTTAATAATGATAGTACGGCAAACTAATAAGAGGAGTTTCATCGCTCTGTAAATTGTCCACCTATTTCCGGGGCTAGCTCTTAGTCCAATAGTTTCCTTTCCACCCGTTTTAAATCCCACCAAAACAGAGCATTTAGGCGGTGCAGTGTAAAGGTTGCGTCTCCACATCGTAAGTGTCGTGACGTTATTTACAGCTCCGGCCGATTATTGCGCGACGTCTACTGCCGTCGGCTCATTTGCATGCAGATTTATGCTCGGTGGGAATCATACCCTTCGCTCGTTTCCGGCTGTTCGATAGTTGGGGTTACTCGCGAGGGATGTGCCGATCGTGTTCGAATTAATGAAATGTCTTCGAAGTTTGAATTTTAAAAAATGCGCTTTTTTGTTAGGCGTTGGAACATCAGTGTTATTTTATTAGTTACAATAGATTTTTAAACACCTGTTTAACTTAGACTGCTTGCTGCCACTTTTTGACAATATTGTTTGAAAGAGACAGCAATACAGCATCACATTTAATTTAAACAGTGTCTAAGTCAAACAGGTGTTTAAAATCTTTTGTTATAACACCGGTTTATCTTTGTTATTAAGTCATTTAAATACTATTTCGCTTACGCATCATTTAAATAAATTATGACTCTTATACGGTAAACACACTAAAATAACGTACTTATTTTTTTGTAATATTTTTAGGAAAACGAAAACAATGATATAAAACTTTATTTTCACAGACCAAGTAACTAACACGCCGAAATATTAGAAATGATGTCAGTAGAAATTCAAACAAACATTAACATTTTTTCCTTTAAAATTTCACCCTTCTAATCGTATAATTTGCAATGATTATTTTATGAGCATACCGATCCTTAGAGTCAATGTGCACATTCTTCACTGTTAATGTCAACAGGGGGAGCCGTAGCAATTAATGTAAATTAATTTATTCGCATTAATTAGCAGAGCTTCTTCTATGGTTCACAAAAACTTATTTCTACGAACCCTTTTACTAATTTATTGAATGCTAGAACGAAAACGAATCCTAAATAAGATATCTGGTTTCGTATCTTTCTGCTTAATCGTATTATGAAAGAACGCTTATATTGTGTGTGAATATTCATTGCATTTATTAGCTGTTAATGATATATGTATTATGTGTATTCTAATTATTATAAGGATCTTGAACAGTTCAATAAAAAACCATTAATGATTATTTTTCTCTCTAGTTCGGATATGACTCAAACCGTTTTTCAAAGCTAAAAGCACCTTCATAAAATAAGAAACAAAACTAGAATTCAATTAGACACCTGTCATTTACGAATAAATAAACTGTTAAAATGCAAATACACAAGCTTTGAAGTATTGTAAGTTACAAGTAAAAAAATGTTTCAGTTGCGTAGTAACTTTCCAATCGTACAATGATTATTTTTCCCTCCCCCTCTTGTTTGGATTTAACCTCAAATTGTTTAACAAAACTAGGTTTCAATTAAGCACCTGCCATTTACGAATAACAAAATGTTAAAATGCAAATACCTTTGTAGTTACACGTTAAAAAAATGTATCAGTTGCGTAGTAACTCTCCAATCGTACAAATTACCAAGGCTGCAAATCGGTTGTACAGTGATCGTATAACTCACGAGATAAATCGAGGGTCGTGTTTAAAAACCGCAGTTTACCAGCTTTACGGGGCCACGACTTCGAGCGATTAGCGGATAGTGACGAAACATAAACTTTAAGAAAGAACTGGATAAGTCTACTTTAGCGCACATTACATAACAATACCATACTCGGCTGAGAGACGGAATCATATTATATTAATGATTCGGACAGAAATCGTCGCCATAGAATGTGATGAGCCGCGTGTGTTGTGTGAGCAAATTAGTAAGGATGAATGAATAACTAATGAAGATGATACTAACAAAGTATTTAAAGTACTAAAAGTTATTTGAGTAAATAATTACTGACACAGCTCGTACGTAACAATCAATGTAAAATGATTCGTGTCATAAACGCGTTTTACACGTGTTACTATGTTGACTGCACACCAATAGACAAAAGCCCACCCGCTCACCGCTCACCGCATCGCTCACTCCAAAGTCATGGTCAGCTGTTATGTAGAGCGGCGACAACGAAACATCCTATTTGCGACCGCGTATGCTAATTCTGAAAGCACTCGTTTTTCCTGTCCACGTCGAACTATGTAGACTCTGTCTACACCAATAGACAAAAGCCCACCCGCTCACCGCTCACCGCATCGCTCACTCCAAAGTCATGGTCAGCGGTTATGTAGAGCGGCGACAATGAAACATCCTATATTTGCGACCGCGTATGCTAATTCTGAAATGCGCTGGTTGTTCCTGTCCACGTCGAACTATGTAGACTCTACACCAATAGACAAAAGCCCACCCGCTCACCGCTCACCGCATCGCTCACTCCAAAGTCATGGTCAGCGGTTATGTAGAGCGGCGACAATGAAACATCCTATATTTGCGACCGCGTATGCTAATAGGCTAGTTGACAAAATTTCAATAACTGCTTAATATTTTAGCTTATTAGGCATTTTATCAAAAAAAAAGGTTTATTTATTTTTAATCGAGTGTTTACATTATAAATTTCGCGTTTTAAAAAACCAATTTTAATTTGGTTCCAAAACGCACAAGACTGTCATGGCGTCTTGAATGACGTCACGCCGTGCGAAACAAACCAAAGAGCGATCGTGTCTTCGTACGTTATAGCTAGTTTTTATCGTTTAAAAATGAATTTCTCATATTATAAGTACTGTATAGTGCCCCAGTGTGATAGCACGACTATAAAAACGCCAAACCAGTTATTTATATATGTTCCAAACAATGGAGAAATACGGAAAAAGTGGCTAAAACTTGCGTTCGGTTGTGGTTAGGTTGCACTCGGAGTGTAGGTTTGGAACGCGCCTCCGGTAGTGATACTCGAAACGTCAAACACAAGATTGGAGTTTCGCACGGCGTGACGTAACGCTTTCTGATTGGTGTTCACTGTCACGTGACTAAAGGTTTCATTTTACGAAATTTATTTTTTAAAAATATTATTAATCTTTAACGCTTTCAATTTATTCTTAATGGAAACAAGCCTAACCTTTCACTACTTTAAATTACCTTTTAATTTGTCACTGTTTGTTTACTCAAATAAATAGAAAAAAAAAGCCTATTCTGAAATGCGCTGGTTGTTCCTGTCCACGTCGAACTACACCAATAGACAAAAGCCCACCCGCTCACCGCTTGCCGCATCGCTCACTCCAAAGTCATGGTCAGCGGTTATGTAGAGCGGCGACAACGAAACATCCTATTTGCGACCGCGTATGCTAATTCTGAAAGCACTCGTTTTTCCTGTCCACGTCGAACTGAACATGTAATAGTGATAAACAAAGTAAGTACAGGCCGTTTGGACGATGGAAGTGCACTTTGAGCAATAACTATAGAACTTTCAATCAGTATTATGATTAATAAATATTGATACATATATATTTCGATCAACATTTATGTTTTAATGTCATGACTTGACATGCTTTTATCAATCGTTAAGTTTACAGGGTAATTATTAGACTCGTGACAAATTTTCAGAATCTAAAATTTAAAACATTAAGAACGGGTTCAGTCCATGAAACTGAACCACTTTCTCTAAGAAATGAGTAGAAATAAGTAATTATGTCAAAATATTGGGCCACCCCATACTAAACCGAACCGATCACGTCCCAAGTAGTCTTTTGTCGAATTATTAGGAAAAAAATACTTTTTCATGAACTAGTCACACTCTGAATGTGTTTAGTTCATGAAAAACTCACACACTGTCTTTCAGCCTGTAGAGTTATTCAACATTAGTTTGTGTCCTTAGATTATTCTAAGTTTGTGACTAATCTGATATCTTCGTTGTACAGACTGGCAAAAAGAACTTATAGAAAATAATAAGGGAGCCACTTTCTTTGTCATCAATTAGTGTTAAGCAAGAACTTTAAATTCATTCTAATGAATTAAAAGTTCTAGGTGTTATGTTATTGAATGCCAACACTTGACTACTTTTGTATACAAACTACGTGTTACTAATTCAGTTCCGTTACTTTTTTTCCAGCTGTACATTATTGATTTGATATCCATCAACGGGAAATGTTAACAATATAATATGTATTTGCAGAAGGCAGCAAGTATTAAATACTTGGTTTAAAACCATTTTCAAATATATTTTCAATATAAAGGCTTGGTTTTGAATATTTTATTAATACGCACGTCAATACAGTCGCACTAACAATGTCACAATAAAGGGGTAGGAATTTTTTGAATATACAACCATTATCATGACATCGCATCGTGAGCATAAATAATGAACGATCTTATAAGGGTTCCTTGTTTTACTACGGACTAAAAACTACGGTTACTACGGAACCCTAAAAATGAAAACGCTGATCCGATCGCGGCACTATCTTACCGCGCTTCCGTTATAAATAACCCGATGTCTCGATATCGAAATCGATTAATCGAATAGTAAAAATAAAGCTCAAAATGGAAATTGTGGAGGGAGAAAATGGAGGTAGGTACTAAATACCCATGTTTTTTTGACTGACTACAATTTTATGGTGCTTTGTTTTTAATAAGTTTTTATTTTGTTATTTTTGATATATTATCGTAAACATATAAATCTACTGCACGCAAGTTTAGTGGAATAGAGCCTACCTATATTTCACACAAATTTCAGTAATATTTCGATATTCCGATAACAAAGACCTCAGTCCAGTAAAATCGGTTTAATAGTTGAACTGATAATGTTTATAGGTTATTAGATTGTATTAATAAATTATGTAGTTTCAACTAATTAAATTTTCTATCCGCTCATTTGGTTGAACATATTGGTTGCCTATAGTGATTTTTTAAAAGGCAAAAAAATATATAATTTCAAATCTCTAAATTTCCCCAAACACGATTTGCGAACTTACAACGCCAAACTGTTCGTAAAAAGTTGGTAATTTTCGATACTAAATTTTATGTGACACCGTCGCGTACACGATTATCGCGTGCCTGCAGTTATAATAAATCCGAATGCAGATTCGATTGAGTGTAGTATAAACTGTTGAATCGATTTTAAACCTTCTCGATTGGTATTGTCATAAATATCACAGATCTTATCGCGTGATATTAGACTTTAACTAACTTCTGGTGTTTTGAGCTTTCAAGGTTTTACCATGAAGAATGTTTAGGATCAAATTGTTCATCAGTTATGCTAATGTTGTTTGCACGGAATTGTATTCGTGAGTCAAAACTATAATTGTTATAATTAAAGAGTTGCTAAGATACTTTAGAAAGTAGGGCGTACTTGATACTATTCCGTTGGTGGTTAAATGTAATATTTTATTAGGTTTTGCTTACATTTCATTCACGGAATAACCAGCAGTGATGCATAGTGTGCCGAAGACAGATCTCGCCCTCGGTATTAAACACAATTAAAAATATAAAAGAGATTGCTGATACTAAACTAAGCGATGTATTTCTGTACTAAATCATACCATCATTCATTTTTTCTGTGCATTATACTTCACCTAGGTCCTAGAGTAAGTAAGTTTATCAAACGATTATCTTGTAAGAACATTCCTATTTCCATATCCAAACACTACCCTTGCCTGCTCACAGTGCATCGTTTATAAGTCATTAAAATTATATTTATAACCGGGTGTTTCGTGAGCGCCATCGTTACACCCCTAATCGTAGATTGCAACGGACCTATTTGTTTTAAAAAAAACTTTTTTTTCTCTCGACTCCGTTCCAAATGGTAATTTTACAGTTTTGAGCACGTCAATCTATTAATATGATGGCCAAGACATTACCCGTTCCGTGACTTCGGGGACGTTTCGTTCACGAATTAGCATTGTCTTTACATTTTTTTATACTTTTTTTTAATTCAACCCGGCCCGTTCTCGTAATGGGGTTGGCTTTAGGGTATTATTCTATCGTTGATTTATTTGAGTCGTTAATTTGTTTTTTCTTTTCGATTCGTTTACGAATTGTCGTGATTGCGTTATTGGAATTGGCCCCGTTATCTCTTCGTATGTATTTTTAAACTCTATTTGTTTTAACGACTCTATTCCATTTTTTTTGGCGCTTTTGTTGATAACCGTTTACAAACAGACATTAATGATTATTAAGTAAACTTAAAAACTTACGCTGTATACGAAGGATACGTGCGTGCTGATTTTATTCATTGTCAGACGTTTTTTGCTATTCTAGAAAAACAAACTAAAATAATGTTGTAGAAAACTAAGTAAATGAATATTTTTCAAAAATATTAACTACTTACTTACTAGCAACCTGCCCTCGCTTAGCATTGGTGTAAACTATAGATTTTGAAATTAATGTTTAAAATGTTTTTGTTCCTACCTTTAAAAAGCCTTACATTATTGCTTATATTCAATTCAATTTTTATTTCGAGAAACAATGACTCATAATGGTTAGTAACAATTGAACTTAAAAGATAGGTTAGTACATAATATTATTAAATTCAATGTTCATTATTAAATTAATTAAATTAATATTCATTATAACATATCTACATTATTAATAAATTACCCAATAACAATTTAAAGAAATTTAACATCCGTCCGCTCAAGGGGTGGCTAGGTGGAAGCATGCAGGTGAACCCAGTGGCGCAAGAAAGGCGAGTCCCAGTGGTCGGCGATGGTGCTCAGGATGGAGTTGCGTGAGGCACGCAGACGCGCCAGCGTCGAGGCGCAGCTTACGCATAACGGCGTGGAAGCCATCAGCTCGAACCTCCGCGAACATTGCTGATGCACTGCAATATCTAGGCCTTCGCAACAATATCCTGAGCGCATCGTTGTATTGGACACGAAGCGCGCTGTATGTTTTCTGCGTGTACCTGACCCATAGACTGCACGTGTAAAAGGACTGGCAGTATGCTGATCCTTACCTATGAAATTGGTGTTTTTTTTCTCACACAGAGAATCTCATAACTTCTGCGATTTATAATATTTATCAGTTGCTGAATATTACATCAAATTATGACCATAGCCTGCAACTATCAGCATTATTAAAGTCTGCTTATTTTGTTTTCTTATCATTAAAAATATACTTGAAAGCTTTTGCTAGTGAAATCGACCACTTTATCCGTTGAATTCCGTTGTAAGTTGTGTTGGTTAAGTTAGCTTAATGTTCAAACTTTTTTACATAAGTTTTGTTACAATAGCGTTCACGATTATTAAATAAATTATGAAAATGCTAGTATGGAAAACTCGATTTGTTAAAAATTCTCCATACAAAACGTCGATGTCATAGGTAAGGTAAGTAAGTAGGAATCTCAATTTTTTTGAAAATAAAATACAGCTACTTGCTGATAATGTACCTACCTAGACCTACCTTTCTATAGGTGATAAAATTTAAAAGCGTATTAGTAGTTTTTGACTTACAAACAAACAAGCTTACAAATATAAATATAACAAATTTTACCTCTCTCTAAGTAATATTAGTTAGTATAGATTAGTATAGAAAATTGCCTCTATCTAGGTACAAGAATTAAGATAAAAAAAGCATTTTATTATAATTAATTAATTAATATAGTGGCATTACAAATACTTCGCTTGGAAACTAAGTTACATACGACTAGCGCCATCTAGTAGTGAGTAGCAACACCTCACTTGAAAAAGTTTCTCAATGCATTACCTATTTTATATTTCTTTTTTTTTCTTATCTGTTTAATAAAAGAAGTATAATACAAATATCACGTAAATAATGTAAGATTTCTAGTTTTTTATTATATTTTTTACGTAGTAGTAAAAATTTGTATGGCAAAACTTGGCTAATTGGTGATAATTATGCAGTAATTTTGTGAAAGTTTATCAGTCCTTTCTTTAATAGCTAAGTTACTCTAAAAAACTACAGTTGTAAATGATAACGATATTCCCAAAGTTTATAATAATAAAATGAAGAGTGCCAAGCCAAACCATAAAGCTAAGAAATTACTTCCTAGGACTTATAATTAACTATCTACTTAATGACATTGTTTTTATTGGGTGGTACTATTGACTGCATTGACATTATCTAACTTGCCATTTTTGTTTTTTTTATTACTTTTGCATGCTATTAATATTTAGCAAAACATGTGTACTGTTTCATGCTTTACTTAACATCTTGGAATACTATGTTTTATGCAAATAAACGATTATGAATTATGAATTATCACAGAATTACTCCAGCCTATATCACCGATTAGCCAAGTTTTGCCTACCTATAAATACGTGGTAGCCGTAGGTATATGATAGTAGGCATACGGTATTACGTCGATAGGTAGGCGTCAAAATTTGACTTAGGTAGTGTACATCTTACATTGGCACACATAACCTTTTTATACATTTTCTTAATTTATAAGCATTTTCCCATTCTAAAGTAGGTATCTATTTATATATCAGACGCACCGGTGGGAACACACCTTTGATAGCTTGAAGCATGGACGAACTTGAAGTGATTTCCTTAGCACTGCACTGCCCGTCTGTGTGGGGCATTTTTCTGACTTTATTTATCTTTTCTCTTTCAATTTTTGTCCTCATCAACCCGCCACGCTAAGTTTTACTAATTTAGCGGTGCGCATAAATTTAGACGTGTTTACTAGTAATTTTGGTTACAATTACACACTCTTTAATTGAGTCGACTATCTATAATTATTCTGCTGGATGGAATAGACGAAATTATGGATTACGAAAATACCTGTACGAACTTACGAAATACAAAATTTATCAAAGTACTATTTTTACATAATTTAAGTGGCGCCATCTATGGTATTAAAGTCGAACTACCATTGAACACCAAGCCGTCAAATATCAGCGCCATCTATTGAAGGGTCTTTGTAACAAACAGGGGTAAAAGCTACTCGTGAAAGCACAAGTGTCTGCTTTTTAAATCGCTGCACTTTATTTGATTAGGGTATATTTTGTCGCACGCACATACTTTATGTCAGTGAAAAATATGTTGTATGTGATTGAAATAAAGATCACTGTCACTCTTCCCCACATCAGTAAATCTTTAGGTCTTGAACGACGAAGCGACCGACGTATGAATAGATACAGAGACAGAATTATTGCGTGATAGGTTTTTATGTGTAGGAAATATAATATATCGAAGGAAATATAGTGATAAACCAAAAAAGACCATTGAGGAATTAAAAATCTACGAAATACCCAAGACTCCGTGTAGTGAATAAAATACAGAAATAGAAAATGAAGAGTTACCTACTAGTAATTAGACAATCGATGAATGCTGTTCAGAAAATTAAGACCTTCTATTCCAGCCACCTTTTGCTTGCCATTCTGTACTTTTCCTTCATAAAACTTCAAGAATCAATTATTTTTCTACCCTAATCAAACTTTTTTCAGGGTAAACATGTTTTTTTAGTAGTTCAAATCAAAATATCATTCAAACAGCACCCTTTTGTTGAGATTTCTTTGTTGTCCCAAAGCTGGCAATTTGGCATATCAATGGCGCTACACTATGTATTAATTACAAAGACCTACCGACCCTACGCTTACAGCTTTTAACGAAGTACACCCCTTGCAAACATCATACACTGTCAACTGATTTAACCCTTATCTGTATACAATAAAGTTGAAATTTGTTTACCAACATCTCGCGAATTAGCATATCAAAGGAATGACACTTGAAAAGCGGACGTTCAATTTTGTAACGTAATTGAAATACTTTAGAGTGTAAAATGGCTTGCTTGATTAAATCGCTAGGGGTGTGAATTAAGATATCGTAAAAGGGACAAAGGGGATGTCACACTAAAAGCGCTTAGTGTCAACCTCATATGGCTTTGAAGTTTCATGTAAAATATTTAGAGTGGGCCGGCCATTTATTCTGGAGTTGATAAATAGTGAAGGGCGTTTTGTGAGTGGCTTATGATCCTTCTTTCGTGGAAACCGTTGGCTTTAGTTTAGCTAGGCAATGTACTTACAATAGTTTTTTGAGAAAATACATTCAATAAATAATCAAAATACAATAATATGTTGGTATCTCTTAGAAGACTATCACCACACCAAACACATTTTCCAATTTTGGAATAAACACTACGGCAAACACGACCACAAAAGATTTTAAAACACTCTTTAGTAAAAACACTGTTTAAAGATTTAAACAACAAGCTAAATTTTGTAATTATGTACTTACTGAATACTGGGGCCTTGGTCTGCTATTGTTAACGTCATAATCGTGTTTTAATTGTTTTTCAGTTTTGGGTTTAAGAAACAAGAACTGTGGCAAAAAGCATTAAAATTGAAATATAATTGAAACACGTTTATGACGTTTACAATATTGTTGGGCCCTTGATCGAGATGCAAATGTCTTGTCGAGTCGAAAAGACTTGTCAAGTAAACTTATCACGTGCCTATACCACAGATTACTGCCTATCTTTAGCATTGTTTTAAATTCACACGACTTCTTTATTCGCAAAACATTCTAAACCTTTCAGATAAAGGTGTCCAAATCGTCGATTGCTGGACAAAATCTTTAACACCTAATTCTAATGATACGTGTAGGACATTGACATAATTATGTAAGTAAAACTTAACTTTATGCCCAGTTAATATTTAGCTCTATCATTATCAACCACACCAACAACTTCAAAACGTATTTACCATCCAAAATTACCCGTACAACCAACATTTAGGTTAACGTGTCCAAGACAAAGCCACAAAAGCTGTCAATTCTTCCAGCAATATCCGCCGTCCTTAGGGCGCTCGAGGGCCAATCAACGCTATCTCTAAGGCATATGTTATATACGTAAAACTTCGTTATATGCCCAGTTAATATATCATTATCAACCACACCAACAACATCAAAACTTATTAACCATCCAAAATTACCCATACAACCAACATTCAGATTAACGTGTCCAAATTGTCGGGTGCAGGACAAAGCCACAAAAGCTGTCATTTCTTCCAGCAATATCCGCCGTCCTTAGGGCACTCGAGGGCCAATCAACCCTGTCCCTAAGGCCGACCCTCCTCCCTGACGTTGAGAGGCTGAGAGCAATCAATTTCCTGTGCCACGTTTCTCTGTTGTACATAAAGGAACGGAAAGTTAGCGAAATGTTTTCCATGCGAACATTGTCGGAGGCAGAAGTGAGACTTGGTTTTGAACTTTGAGCAGTAATGACCATGGTTAGAGCAATCACGTTTAGAATCAATAACTTTCCTTTGATGCTCAAAAATTATGTATTGTTTTTATCAAGAACGGACATTGACACAACATATATAAATAAATCATCTGTCAGACATAATTGATATTATCCAAACTGATAAAAATATTGAATATCCTCACCACTGAGGAACTCAGGAGGAACACATTTCTGTATCTGCATTCTGGCAATGTTAAAACTAAGTTCCTAAAACTATCTTGTATTGTAACGTAACAAACCAAAGCTAAAATCATCTCCTCACACAATGCACGGTGACAACAGCTCTTCAAACATTTTTTTCTTTATGTAGTAGAGTTTAATCCTAAAATCGCCTGGAGCAAGTGGAGATGCCAATTATCTGCGGGCGCGGGACAGCTTTGAGCACCTATTGTGCGAACAGTGGACCCGCGCGTCGCACTCACAATTCCTATTTTCAGAGCCTTCAAGAGATTTCAAACGAGATGACAAACAATGCTTTAAGTCTATTTGTTGCAAAAGGATTTGACTCGTTGTCGAAAGAATTTTATCAAGTGAGAGTACTGAACCTACGTAGTTTGTTAAATCACTAGAATTTCGATGATTCAAATGAAATTGTAAAAAAGTACTATCAATAAAACCGCGCTAGTAACCGTTAAAAAGTGTTTTATTTCAGGAAACAAAGCTTTGATTTTATCAAACCATTTTGTTTGGCGCGGTTATACTTAAAATAGGAGCATTAATTTTCCTCTTTCGCAATGTTGCGATATTCAAAGTCAAACATCTTCTGCCAAATTCGTATAATAACGAAGAGTTCTGACATAATTCAGGCTTCGGCATTAGATACTAGATGCATAATTTGCTTAAATTAATTTATAAATATGCAGCGTTCAGCATTCACGCTACTGCGGCTGTTTGTAAAACTTAACCCTATATATTTTTTAAAAGAATGAACGACCCTATCATACTTGTTGTATGGTCTGTGGACCCTATGAAGAAGACAGTCAATTTGAAGCCGAAACTTCCTATTTCTAAAGGACAAAAACTATCTGAAAAAAAATTGCATAGCTCGGTTATTGTTACTGCAAAAACAGCGATTACTTACCGATTTGCTACAATGACGTAAATAATACGTGCACAAGTTCTAGTGTTACTTGCATTCTTTTGTGTGTCTAATACTATTAAACACAAAATTGTCGTGCACCTTTCATGGTTCTTAATTACCTTCATGCAAGGTTTATTTTAGTTCTTCTTTCCGTTAAACTAACGTTGCAATCGTTTAAGATTGTCCCGTAGATTGTATTTTGACATTTTCATCCTATTTTGTCGTATTGTCCCCCAGGCTAATCGTTTGGAAGGATATTACAAAGCGTAAGGACTTGTCAATCGATTTTTTTCGCATTATTGTATATCGCCGCAAAATGCTCTCAGTTAGATTTATTGTGCTGATAGCACTTTACCCTCCGGTGCTTTTGTCAGTCCGAAAGCAATTTCTGCACAAGCTGTTGTGGTTTTTATGTTAGTGTGGAAACTTATATCTTTTAATAAATAACTGGCATTGGAATTGAAATTCCTTACTTGTATTTCGGTCATTTGGCAATAATTATCAGAATCATCTGATGTTAATGCTAAACTATTCTTGATATAATCCCTTTGGATAAACAATATTTTTGAATACCTCACCCAAATAAGTAGGAATGAGAAATATTTTTCTAAAATAAGTAAATGCCTGTGAAGTAAACATAACCAAAGCTTTTAAATGCAAAAGCTGCAATTAAAAAAAATGTATCTCAGTGTAAAGGCGCTAAAGCACCCAAAGATTCACGACACAATGGGCGCAACGGATTTCAAAATATCAGTATTCTCAATGAAATGAGATTTAATAACGTTTTGTTAAAGCCCAATGCTCTTTTTAACGAATTGTCGATTCTATTTGTATGAACTTCCATTCTAAGTTGATCTACCTCGTTTCTCGTATTCTAAGTCTTTTTGGATTAAAAAGGGTAGCCGATTTGAGCTGAAAAGGTCATTCAAAGTTGGCGAACGGATTTCAATGGCTCCTTCCGTTTGATAAGTTGGTTTTTGATATTAAAATCTTTGAACAGCACAATCGCCTAAGGTTTGGGTGCTGTTCAATGTTTACGTCTTATTTAGACGTTGCTCTTATTTCTTTATGATCGTGTAATGTTAAATTTTGTTTGATGCCTTATCGTTGTATTTCTGTGGCTTGAATGTATTTTGAGGATCCTTCATCTTGTATCTCTCCATCTGGGTTCCTTTCTAGAACCATGGCCGCTGCTATTGCAATGCAAACGAATTTTTAGAGACTGGTGTCTGCTTGTATATCTTAGCCTATGAATATTCTAAGGTGGTCGACGAAAAGTATAGTTTCACAGCTATGTGCTTTCTTATTCCTACTGGAATTAATTTGCTGCCACGCGGACCAAATAGAGGTTTTAATAAAAAAGGCTGGTGTACGTAGTGACGAAAACCGTAGGGCATGTATGAAAAGATTGATGGATGTTAATGAAGCGAAAGAAGTGTGCAAGGATCGTAGCAGGTGGCGATCCATAGTCTCTGCCTACCCCCATGGGAAACAGGCGTGAGTGAGTATATGTATGTATGTATGAAACTCACTTTAAACTAATACTGTACAATACACTTATCATGAATCAGTAACAGTTTTTATTTGACGTACATGCTCATAATCATTGTAAATATGATGTAGGTATTTATGTATGTATGTGAACAAAGACGACCAATTTGACAATACCCTAAACTATATTTAGGCGGACTGTCCACTCGGACAAGTGTTGTCACCAGCCACACACAGAAGCAGTCATTACTGCGAGGGTATCATCGATCACAACACAACCATGGTGCAGGGTTGTCTGTCGTCAACTTATTTGGGCTAAATATTACAATATATTGCGACAACTACAACTTAAAAATCTAATATTGAAGATACTCGTATTTGTGGTCCATCCTCCATTTCTAAATGCTCACTATCGCATTAATAGCAAGACCTTACTAAAGGATAAGAGGGACTTGGTACATACAAACTGACTCAGAAAGCTGCGTTTATATTAATTAGACAGTGGTTATTAATGTTAGACAGTGTTGTCATACATAGCTCTACTCTAATCCCAAATTAAGTAGCTGCATTATTAGTTGAGACATTGCTTAGCAGAATAACATGATTATTTTCAATTTCTAAAAATCTAGAAGCATTCTTGCTGCTTTTCTAGTGGTCTGATTTCCAGAAGAAACACAGTCGGTACTGCGTTTGTCTTTCGGAAATCTTAAATTATTTTAGTTATTAATATATCCAGTCCAGTAGTAAGGATGTGTCGTACTTTCAATGGAATATACTCGCGGTAACAAGAACATGGATTTAGACTTTTTCATTGGTAGGTTTTCTCAGTAAAAAAGAGTTGTTTCTAATATATACAAGTGGTCCTCTCCTCAACCTAGTGTTACCAGACACAAGTTGTTAGTGTTATTAAGTACCTATTACTTTTTTTGTTTCGATTGTTTTTATCTATGTGTATGATTAGCCTTTGTTATTTTTGTTGTATTTTAATAAATCATTAGCACTGTTTCTATTTTCAAGTATGCTATGTAACACTATTTAAGGATTATTGTCTAGATGAATATTCAATCAATTTTCGTTAAATATGTTTTGACTCTAATCTGTTTGTGTACCAAAACCAAATAAATAAAACTATACTTAGTAATGTGGGCAGCCCTGCTAGTGCCACGCACTGCGGTCGCCCGCTGAAGATCGCCCTCGGCATCAATATTGTCCCTCCGCCATGCCGTCTGTCTAAATAGTTCAATGTAGCTAACTATAGCAACTACATGTATGTCCTTTGTACCAAGTACTGCCAATTCTGTTTTATGTATGGGCATTTCCTTTGACTTCAAATAAGGGGTCTAATTAGCACTCAAAACCAGAAGTGACACTGACAATGTACTGACTTTAACAAATTGTTAAGTATTTTAGTTTTAAGACTCGACAATTTCAAAACTTTAAAACAGAAAAAAATTATAAGCATTAGCACAGCACACACACACTGACATAATCTTTACCACAGTCTTTACATTTGCCAAATATATTTTTTTATGTAAATGTGTGGCAATATAATTTTCAATTGTAACGTAATAAATACCTACTCAGAAACTATCATTTTTCGTAATTCGTAGTAGTTATATTGATTTAATTAAAGCCTGTTCCGAAAAGCATAAGATCTTAATAAACTTTTCCAGTTATCAGACTTTCGGTGTTCCCAACAGAATCTGCTGTAGTTCTAGCTTTTAGATTAGCTAGACTAGCTTAAGAGGATTGTCAAGCAAACGGTCTCCATACAAACGGCGGTAACGTTTCCCACCCTCTAAACCTTAACCTACAGTAATTAATATTTGGTATTTTTTTGAAATGCCTAAATACTAGGGGCTGTATGTTTTGATATAGATTTCGAAATATTTGCATATTAGTGATTTCATACAAAACACAGAAGTGCCATTATTTTCAAATCTACAATGAATATTTTAAAAATCAAAACGTACAGCCCCAGTTTTTAGGCATTTCAAAAACATACCAATAATTCATTGCTGTAGGTTAAGGTTTAGAGGGTGGGAAACGTTATCGCCGTTAGTATGGAGACCACGTGGTTGACAATCCTCTTAATCTTTAGATTGTTAAAGCTGATGGCATGACATCTCTGGTCAGTAAAATAAAATAAAAATCTATGTGTACGAATGTTTTTATTATTAAGTTAACAGAAGTATAATAATTATCTTCGTTTGTTACAAGTTTTCAAATATGAAAATTGCACATCTTGCTTAACTACGATAATTTATTTAAAAAAAGTCTTCTGTGACGATTCTGTGTTGCTTCAGACAGAAGTCACTTCTGCCTGAAGCAGAATAAAAATTTTCTATTTCGAAGAACTTTACATAAAATGAAAATTATTTTACCTATTACGTATACGTACGCTTTACGTACCTACCTATATCATAATCATAACATACTTAATATTTAGAAAGAGATAAGAATATGTTTTGTTTGTACTTAGATAAAATCCCGTTTTTATCGCTTAGGATTTGCTTGCCGTGTGTAATAATTATTTAGTACCTATATTAAGAATACAGTAATGTAGGTATAATCTATAAATCTGTATTTATAGTTAGGTTAGGTCAAAAGCATACATCTTAAACCTAATGATCATCACGAAAATCTAAATAAAGTGAAACACTCGAGCGTGGCACAACGTCCAAATTAGGCGCGAAATCAGTCACGAGGAGTCGCAAAAACCTCGTTAGCAGACGCCATATTTGTTCGCGACAGCGAGGGGCGCGCCCTCTATGTACACAAGAACCACAACCCAGAGCACCCCAAAAAGGAAAATTCTAAACAGGCCAACTCTTACTAGGTGGTAATAAAGCCGAAAATAAGTGACATCCGAATTTCGCTGACGGCAAAGTTAAGTTTGTAAGGGTGTATGTAGCTGACACAGAGGGGTGTGGGCGACACCCCGCGGTGTCGCGATTGTGCGGCGCAATAGCTCGTATGTGAAATGGATATGCAATGCGATACGGGAAAGTGATATTTTTGCTGAGGCTGCATTTTGGCTTATGTACGGTATTAATGTTTTATAAGACGACTTATGGGCTTTTGGTCACCTCTACCTACCAGATTGGTTCCTTTATGAACAATATTTCTTCATGTTTCATTATCACAATATTTGATTAAAGTCCTCGACAAAATTGTTTCATTCTCGAAACCACAAAATTCACCCTCTAAATAAATAGGTACGTACTTACCTGATACATGAAATTTCTGCAAAAGTAAATTTGGCACTGGAAAACTGATGCATACCTAATCAAAATCAGACAGGATGAAATTTCATTTAATAAACCTTCACAAGCACACCCTCAAAGCTCTTCAAAAATTTCAGCACTCTGACAAAAACGTCATCGATTTCATGAAATCGGACTCAATATCACGTGGAGCCCTTCCAAGTATTGACAGGAGCCCTGATCGCAATAAGGCTGCGTTCAGACGACAACGCACGACCCGACCTCAACCCGAACTCTACTCAAACTCGCCTCAACTGCAGCCTACTTTGAAATACATCGCTCACAATTTTTGAGTCTTATAAAACATTAATAGCTCCTGTGTAATGTTCAGGTGAGCTTGAGATGAGTTCGGATTGAGTTTTGAGTTCGGGTTGAGTTTGAGTTGAGTTCGGGATGTGCGCGGGGCGTGTGCAGTGCAGTGGCAACGACAAAATAAAACGGAGCTTATTAATGTGTCATAAAACTCGAAATTGAAAGCGATGTATTTCAAGGAGTGGGCTGCGGACCTGCGGTTGAGTTGAGTATGGGTTGAGGTCGGGTCGTGTTGTCTGAACGCAGCCTAATGATGCGATGACGCTGACTGATCCCAATATCGCCGACTCGCAAGCATCTAATACTCCGAGAAGGAATCCCTCAATTTTGGAACCCTAACGGAAGCGCGGTATGCCGATATTTTTATATTGCGAAATAAAACTAGCTAGCTTATGCAGGACTGAAATTCTTGTCCATATTGATATATTATTTTGTAAATAAGTACACAAATAAGGAAGCAAAACAGATTCTAAATTTCGTATGAAAAACAATAAATTGTACAAAAACATTTAAAATTTTTAATTATTATTAATATAATTATTTTAATTATTTGTGTATGTGTAATTATACATAATATTATTATATTCTATATACTTATCATATATGTTTGAGGTACACACTGTCTGCCCTTCTCAATGTTCTTTCCTGTCCCGGGCCTGCTGCTGCAAGAAATTTCAATATGAAATAAGTTGTGCCCTTGTACAATTCTTCTGTCCATTTCTTTTCTGTTTGTAATTGTGTGTGTGTAAAGAAATAAATAAATAAATCATATTGATCCTTGAATTAAATTTCAACTGCTTATCGAACTTTAGAGTTAAAAAAATTATGGATTTGACATTACAAAGTGCTTGTCGAATCTATACCTACATTTTTTACTTGGCGAAGTTCGTTATCACTTTTACAAAATGTGTTTTTTTGTGCAAAGTAAAAAGAAACATTTTACCATTGATTCGGACATCGGCAATCTACGTCTTTTGAACTTGCTTTATGAACCGGACTAAAAGCCTAAGGCGTTTTCCACCAGCCGAGCCGCAAAATGAAACATTACCCAATATCAACTCTCGCATGTCATGAACATTTTATAGCAATAAACCAGGCGTTTAGCCTTTGGCAACCGAAAACATTTCATGTGCCTGTGATCCCTATTTTCGTCCCACCCCCTAAAGCTACCCCAAAATGAGGGGACGAATTAATTCGGACAATTAATGCTTAGAAGAGCTTAGAACCGTACCCATCCTATTCTCCCCTCCACTTGGGAAATTCAATTATTGAAACCTCCAATTGGGCTTAACGCAAGCGATATGGAGCTCTGTGATTTATTACGGATTTCCCATTAAATCTATAGAAAGCTGTTTTGTCTCAGAAATTAGTAAGTTATTCTTATTATGTAATGGACATTTTTTTTTTATTTAAGTTTCTTTTCTTTGAAATAAAACACTTTTAACGGATACTAGCGCGGTTTTATTGAAAGTACTTTGGTAATTTTAGTTGGTATTTATTTCATGTCTAGTGAGCGCGTAAGCTTGAGAAGTGAATATTTCTTTTCTTTGTCTTTATTTTATAATATCGACTTGTATCTTTAATTTTTTCTTTAACAAATATCAGCGGTGGTTCAATCATATTTATATTCGCGTAACAAATAAAAAACTTTCGTCACAAAAAATTTAATTGTCAGAATATCCTAGAGTTCTAGGTTACACTCACAACAGTGGGTCTCAATTTAAACAAAACAAGCAAAGTAAAACGGTAGGAGCGGGCCGGAGCGACGAAGCTGAGTGCCCGCTAATTGCCTCTCCAGTGCCAATTACGGTGACGGTGCTGCGAGCCGGGGCGAGCTGGTCTCCGCTGCTAACTTCAGCGGTTAAGCGAATCAATGCATGTTTTGTAAAAAACTTCTTGGAACGCTCATGGCGGAGCTTGACAGACTGATCGTACTCGATCACGTTTGTTAAGCAACGCTCGGTCCGGCCAGGTGTCGGATGGGTGATCGTTAGGTGGCAATAATGGCAGTTATAAAACTGAGCGCCTCCGTGCTTCGAAGGGCATGTTAAACCGTTGGTCCCGGCTGTTGTCATTTGATAACAGTCGTTAAGCCAAGTCAGAAGCCTTACATAACAGGCGGCTTGATAAACTCTATCACCAGAGGTGGTTACTAATCCTCATACAATAAGAAGAAAACGACGAATATATCTGGAAGGAGTTTGGAGAAAACTTCCATGCAGACACACGTCTTGAATGACTCAAAACAAATATTTCTGGAAGTGAATCTGACCGTTGCCACGCAACAATGCTCAAATCTCACGTGACGTGAGCAAAACTTTGTATAATACTAGATTACTTAGTCAAAAGTTTAATATCGAACGGACGTAAGTTTATTCAAAATTTTGTATCAGAGAATGGACTCAAAGTGGCACTGGCAACACTAGAAACCCGCAGAGTTCCCCTGAAATATCCTTGTGTTGCAACTTGCAAGTTTCCTTATGCTATGCCTAGTCTACAGTTTCAATTTCTCTTATATTATTACATATAATACTAAACGTTTTGTGCTTGTTTGCCGTTTTTATTTATAAAATTGACTGCCCCATTCTCAAATTATTAATGGGGTTACTGAAACCAAATACTATTAATATAGGTCTACAAACCCTGGAAAATCCATCCGCATAAATAGATGTGCAACCGATTCTTCATCAGCGCAACTGCCCTACCTTGGACCAACTCCCATCTCCCAATGTTAAGTTTGAAGTGTGACTGTGCCTGCACCGATGGTACGGAAACCCTCGGTGCGCGAGTCCGACTCGCTCTTGACCGGTTTTTTTTTTTTGAGCAACAACATAGAAGTCTTTGGAGATAAGGAATTACCTACGCATACAGCCGTTACAGTGATTTATTGTACTATGCTGTAAATTAAAAAAAAAATATTTAAATTAAAATGAAGTATTATAAAAATTCCGCAATTGGTTATTCCTGACTCCAAAGCCAAAAGCTACCAGAAAATATAGAATTCACAATAGTTTTGGAAAAGTTGACCAACCCAATTCTTCATAATTTCTTCACGTAATTTCTCTAGGTGAAAGATTTTTTAAACTATTAGTAAATAGCTCTGTGACCTGTAGATATCGCGTTTTTAATATTTTAATATTTTTTCGAAATGACTGAATTATAATTTTTCTCCTTTATCTCGGCTATTTTGAAAAATTTCGAAAAACTGAATCGACAAAAAAATCGATTTAAATATCGAACGGTTCACAAACATTTCAGCCGGACATACGAAAGCATTTTTGCCCGACGAGCTGAAACGATGACGCTTTGCGCTCGCTCGGTCAATCAGATCAGTACCTAGTTTTTGAGTTTGTCCATTACAAAGAAACAAATATTTCCTTTTTATAATATTAGTAAAGATAAAGAAATCGAAACCGAATCGAAAACCTAAAACATTGTTAAAATCTGACATTCCAAAAAAATATACAAACTAGTCTACAGTATGATTTAGGTATTACTTCCGAAGTTTCGAATTACACAATGGTGATTGTATAATTCGAAACTTCGGAAGGCCAAGTTCATAAAAGTTTGCACAAAAAACATCGATATTTAATTCAGAAATTCCTGAAATTACGACAGGTTTAGGTAATACAATATTGTTTGTTACCAACTATTTCATAACGCGAAAGTTGTTTCCGTTGAGGTATTTTACTTGCTATTGTGTTTTACTCCGAATCCTTATAAAATAGAACGATAATGTCAATTGAAATATGCCAAATTAGATTTTTCTTTTCGTCTCCCTGTTAATTTTCAAATACATCATCAATTTTATTTTCCCTCCGTCAATTTTATTTATATTTTATTTATACAAATTTTATTTTCAAAATAACAAAATATATGTTTGCCTATTTATTTTAAGACGTGCTCCTACGAAGTTTAAAGTTGTAATGTCTATTTTATATTATTTTTTCATACAAAATTTGAACTCCATTTTTACCCTTTTAGGGGTTAAACCATGTCCACCGTGTTAGACTTCAAAATAAATGTCATTTTTGCAATCGTCATCCCAGAAAACCTCAATAACGACATCCATATCTATTTTTAGGTTTTTTAACACTTGTCACCCCCATCTCATCCCCAAAGGATTGAAATACCTACTAACAATTACTAAATATGAACTATTTTCTTTACAATCACGTTTATTTCCAACCAAAAATCACATTTTATGCCGACATCAAAAAGGGAACAGGATATACCACAGATCATATTATCTGCTTTGAAAAACAGATTAGACAGAGCTCTATGGCACAGATTAATATATAACACCTTCACCCTTAAATACTAACATAACTGGATTAACAGAACCAGCATTATCATGACCATGACAAGTTTTTCTTAAATATTTCTATTAAGTACCTACTTACTTAATATCTAAATTATTATTATTTTACTCATACACTGTAGGAATAAAAACAACAAAAACAACTTATTAGCCCAAAACAAAAGGATTAATCATATTCATCTATTCCAAATCTTACAGGGGGTTTGCGGACTCGTTTATTTGTTTCGATTGGCAACTCTGGACGGCTATCTCGCACATTGTCCTCACATTCACCAGTTGCCTGGTTACTAGACTGCGCTCTCTCCGGTGACACCAAGCCCCCTGACCGCTCCGTGGTCGTCGTTTCTTCCTCTACTGGCGCTACAAGTGAACTGCGACGGTTGAAGCTTTGTAATTTGGACGAAGGTTCTGAAGTTCCTTGTGATTCTCGACGTTTCAATTGGTCCACGTGCCTATGTACCTCGGTTCCTACCTCTGACCTTATACTATAATCTGTACTTCCTAATCTATCAGCTATTTGACCTGCAAGCCACCGGTCGCCTCCGCGATAGTCGCGATACCATACTGGTTGGCCCAGCTCCAGTTGTCGAACTGTACCCCCTGTAACTGTTTCCCTGTGAGCTTGCTGCTGGCTCACCCTGGCAGCTCGCTCTGGTTTCAACATGTCTAAACGCATTCGCAACTTGCGTCCTAAGAGTATTTTAGCTGGACTCTCCCCGGTCGTATAGTGTTCTGTGTTTCTATAATTTAATAAGAATCTACATAAGGCTGTCTCAACGTCTAAGTTCTGTTTCATGGCTTTTCGAATTGCGCGTTTACAAATCTTAACAGCGTTTTCCGCAGCACCATTGGAAGCCGGGTGGTAGGGAGCGGAGAAAATTTGATTGATACCATTCCGTTCTAGAAAATCTTTAAACTGTTCGCTAGAAAAGGGTGGTCCGTTATCACTGACAACTTGCTTTGGTAATCCAAACCTTGACCACATTTCTCGTAAAACCGAGATTACCGCTTGAGCCGTAGTTCGACTCATTTTAGTGATTTCGATCCATTTTGAACATGCATCGACTACTACTAAATATGTGCTACCTGCTATTGGTCCTAAAAAATCTAGGTGTAGCCTCGACCACGGCCTGTCTGGCCAGGGCCATGGACGCGACGCGCTGGCCGGCGGCGCGTCCGCCACTGCGGCGCACACGACGCATGCGCGGCATACCGCCTCTATAGCCTCATCCACCCCCGGCCACCACACGTAGCTGCGGGCCAGAGCTTTTGTTTTTACAACACCCATGTGTGCTTCATGTAACTCTTTTATTACCTTATCCCTACACGACTCGGGTACGACCACTCGATGCCCCCACATAATGCAACCTAACTCACAATACAGTTCTCTTTTCCGATTTGCATATGGTTTCAGTTCTTGCATTTCTATCTCGTGTGGCCACCCGTCGTTGATATAACTTGTTACTCTGCTCAAGACTGGATCACCTAATGTTTCCCTTTTTAATACCTTATAATCGAGTAACATTGCCTCTGTAGCAAAATGCAAGTACGTCTGTTCCGGTAAAATTTCCTCTCCGGAGCGAAATTCACCTTTATGTTCTTCAATTAAGCGTGATAAGGCATCTGCTGTGTTCTTTTCTGTGTTTACGTATTCTATTTTGAAGTCATATGCTGAGAGTTTAATCGCCCACCGTTGTAAACGGCTAGCCGCCGTCGAGGGAATACCGGTGTTAGGCCCAAAAATGCTAACTAACGGTTTATGATCTGTACGTAAAGTGAAATTTCTTCCGTACAAGTATTGGTGGAATTTGTCAACTGCGAAAATGATAGCTAAAGCCTCTTTATGTATTTGACTATAGTGCCGTTCTGCCGCGGTGAGTGCACGTGATGCATATGCTACCGCGCGTTCCGAGCCGTCGGGCGTACCCTGTGCTAGGACCGCGCGAGCTCGCGTCGCACGTCACTATCACTGGCCGAGAGCTATCGTAGTGAGCTAATACACTCGCACTACATAGCATCTTTTTTACTCGTTCAAACGCACTGTTCTGCCTGCTTGTCCAGCGATATTGCATGCCTTTCTTTAGTAATTCATATAATGGCGTTAGACAAGTTGACAGATTTTTTATAAATTTACCATAAAAGTTTATCATGCCTAGAAAAGATTTAAGTTCACTTATATTTGTCGGCGGAGGCATCTTTATGATCGGTTTAATTTTTTCAGGGTTAACTTTCAGTCCCTCTTGTCCTATTATGAATCCTAAATATTCCACTTGCTTTACTAAAAAGTAACATTTACTTTTCTTAATTTTTAACCCATTTTTTTCTAAGATTTCAAATACGCGTTCTATAGTTTCTAAGTGACTCTTTAAATCTCTGCTTTTAATTAGAATATCATCATAGAAAATTGAAACATCTACCCCTTCGAATAGGTTCATCATGAATTTTTGGAATATACCTGGGCTAGAGGCAAGGCCATAAACTAAACGGTTATATCTAAACAATCCGCGGTGTGTATTTATAACTGTATATGCTCTAGATGTGTCATCTAATTCTAGCTGATTATACGCCTGCGAGAGTCCAGCTTTGTAAAATAAACATACCCACAGATCACTGAAAAGGTCATCTATTTTAGGAACCGGGTACCTATCTACTTCTAAAACACGGTTCAGCGTTACCTTATAGTCCGCACAAAGTCTCAGACCTCCATCCGCCTTACGTGCAATCACCAGCGGAGTGGCCCAGTCAGAGCGGTCAACGGGCTCGATTACACCGGCGCTCAGCATCGCATCCAGCTCGGAGTCGACGCGCTCGCGCAGTGCATAGGGCACAGGACGAGCGCGACAGAACACCGGCTTCGCTCCATTGCGAATATGCAGCTTCACAGTTCCTCCTGAGAACCGTCCCAAGGTGCCATCGAATAACGATTTATGCCTGGAAATAACAGCATTAACTTTATTTTCACATTCCTTATCACATTACTCATATTATGTATACTTAATCTAGGCACTTGAATTCCCATTTCTGATAACCTCTGCCGACCCAATAACATTGTTGTGCCATTATCAATTACATACAAATCTAATATTTTTTTAATATTATTATACTGAACAGACACTTTGATATATCCTAATGGCTTAATAATGGAGCCATCATAAAATTTTAATTTTAAATTACAGGATTCCAATTCTATTTCATTAAAATGTGTACAATATGTATCTTTGCTTATGCACGATAGGGCCGAACCTGTATCTATTTCCATCTTCAACAAAGTATTATGTACTTTAAGTGATATACAAACCGGTTTGTAATTAGCTAAACCCATTTGAAAAATAGGTTGTTCATCCTCCTCTGGGTCACTGTCAGTGGTCGAGACGCTGTTGCCCTTTGCTTCCGCTGCCTCGTCCCTTGGTTCCTGTACGTAGTATGTACCTCCAGTCCAGTGCTGCCCGCGCCCTCGTCCAGTAGCGCTCTTACTACGGTGTGTGTGACTGCCAGAGTCTGGACCCCTCACACGGCCGCTGTCTTTGGTCTGTTGGTCCTGTTTTTGCTGATATCCGATTTCTATGTTTCTCTTTTTCACCCGACACATCCGTCGTAGGTGGCCAGGTCGGTGACAATAACTGCATACGAAGCTTTTATATCTGCAATTCTCTCTGATATGACCGCCACCGCCACAAACCGTGCACTCTGATGTCGTATACACTTTGTGTACGGTTGTTGTTTCGCTGCTCACTGCGCTCGCATGTTTTTCTGCCGCTTCGAGTGTAATAGCCAGCCTTACCGCTTTAACATATGTGATGCTATCCTCCGCAAACAATCTTTGTCTTGTACTCTCATTAGAGATACCACACACTAATTGATCTCTGAAGTTTTCTTCAAGCGTTTGACCAAACTCGCAATATCTTGCTAGTTTTTTAAGCTCCGCTACATAGTCCGCAATAGACTCCTCTGTCATTTGTCGACGTAATCTGAATTTATACCTCTCCGCTAACATTGACGGCTTGGGTTGCAAGTGTTTCTGAAGTAATTCCACAGCTTCACCATATTGTAAAGTGGATGGTTTCTTGGGACTTGCCAAGTTTGCTAGGAGCTCATAAGCTTCCTCTCCCATCACAGAGATCAGCGTCGGTAATTTAACATCTTCTTTCACACCATTTGCAAGGAAATACATTTCCAGTCGGTCACAATAAGTAGACCAGTTGCCATTTTTAACCTCAAACGTGGATATTTTTCCGATCGACATCGTATTTTTTTTTGAGATAACTTCTGTGTTTGTTGTATGGTCTGGTATATTTTGGTCTTCATTAGCCATTAATCCTCGTCGCCAGTACTAAATATGAACTATTTTCTTTACAATCACGTTTATTTCCAACCAAAAATCACATTTTATGCCGACATCAAAAAGGGAACAGGATATACCACAGATCATATTATCTGCTTTGAAAAACAGATTAGACAGAGCTCTATGGCACAGATTAATATATAACAACAATAACAATATACGTTGCGTTAGATTTCCATCCATCAGCCTAAATTATAAATTTAGCGACTTTTATCGAAAATGAGGGATTTTCTTCTATACACAACTTCACCCCCCTTTTGACCCCTTCGGGGGTAGAATTTTGAAAACGCTGAGACCCGTATTTATTAATTTTCAATGGTCAGCCTAAACACAAAATTTTACGATCCTTGCTTCAAAACTGAGGGACTTTCATACAAACTTTGAACCCTCGTTTCACCCCTTTAGGGGGTGAGTTTTGAAAAATCCTTTCTTAGTGCACCCCTAGACCTCATAAGGAACCTATGTGCCAAATTTGGAGTCTCTAGACCCAGCGGTTTGGGCTGTGCGTTGATTGATATGTCAGTCAGTCAGTTTCTTTTATATTTATTTAGATATCATGACTGAAAGTATTTCAGACAGAAAATTGAAAAGTTTAATTTGAAATCCCGAAAGCAAAGCTCTACTTTATCGCACGACTTTTTAGTAGATCAGTCAGTAAACGCTTACAACTTCCTGCCTATAATAGGTATTAGATCAAACTTTAGCCATATTTATTTATCTCTGCATTACATTAGTTAGCTTAATGTAGAATGTAGACCGACATTCGTTATTTATGCCACCTCTGTACTCCACAAAGACTAAATAAATAAATAAACCATGCTAATAGAAACGCCTAAGAAAACTGATAACCAATCATTACACCATTGCTCCTGTGGATTCTCGAACAATACAAGCTTCGAGCATAAAAGGTAAGGAAATAGCCAGTTTCAGTTCCACAATGGAAAATATTATTAGGCAAGTACTAAGTACAATGCAGCTTTGACGTCGAACAGCCGAATAAAAAACGGATGTGTCAATAATTAACTGTGTGATTCGGGAGCCGACGCCGGCGGCCATCGATTCGTTGGCTACACAACGAGCCGGTTTTAAAAAAAAATAACGTACTCGTATTGTGTTCGGACAAAGGGGCAAGCTCCCAACGAATTCGCATCGCCCAGATTTGTTTTTGTTGTCTGCTACACAGGGGTGAAAAATATTACACCCTCAGGCGTGTGAGTGAACCGCCTATGTGCACGACGATTTGTAGCCAACAGTGGAAACTGAATCGGTTATTGGCTATTAACAATTTAAATGAGTGGACATACGACGGTGGAAAATATTACAGTGTTTGACTTTTAATCCCGGTAGCAATCTCCAATCATTTTTTTTAGGTTTTGCACTGTTAAACAATTCATTTTACGTTACAGATCATAATTAGGTAAACATGAAACTGGATAGATAATATTAGTTTATGATACTGATGCATAATGAGGGGTATTAAAACATGAGTGTGTGTTTAAAAACCGAGCTGTAGGCGAGGTTTTTAATAGTATCACACGAGTGTTTAAATACCTAGTTATGTGCAGTTTCATACACTACTTTATCTACGCTCATACATTTGGGATTGAACCTGCTAAATAAAAGATCAACGTTAGAAAAGAGAGAGAGACTTTGGTTGTATTAGCTATGTAGGTACCTACCTTGTAATGAGTCATTTCCTTAACTGCATCTAAAATAATTATGCAGTAATTTTTTTTCACATTTTTAAGCAAGAACAAAAAACACCTACCTACGAAATTCAGTATAACAAAATGTAAAAATTGAAATCAAAATTCAAAACTTGTTTGTAATGCTTTAAAAATGGCGCGCATTTCATTAGAAAAAAAAATGAGATGTCCATTCTTGCAAACTAATCGCAATAAGTCATCGATCACCATAAAGTGCATTTTAATCACGGAAAATATGTGGGAAAACCTATTGTTCATAAACAGACAAACGACGATAAGATTCTCATAAAAAGTAAACCATACATAGAACTGATGCCAATAATATTTAAATATTTTTTTAAGTTAGGGGTTTACTAAGCCAAGAAGAATGTTGTCAAGGAAAGTTAACGTAGAATGGATAAAAATAGTTACAAAGACGTAGTAAAGGTAGAAATCGATAAATCTTTATCTTTTTATTTTTGATATTGGCATCTCTGGTAAAGCCTATTTTCATCTAAAATTACAAATACGATTGCCATAATTTTTATTTTTGGTGTATAGCACATTAGAATGTGTTAAAGCGTACCACTGTTATGTATAGAGATATAGAAGTAATCATGACATCTTTACATAAGTATTTAAACGATTTTTTTCCCTCTCTAATTAAAATCTGTCTGCTGCCATGGTATAGGAGCGACACTCAGCCCAACCCTCTGAATAATCGAGACGCAATAGCAACAACTCCGCATCAATAGGGTGCGCACAATTTGTACCCTGGAGGATCAGGAAATTCATCTCGCTAATCCGCCCTGTGAATAGTAAAAGTGATGGGTCTATTCATCCCGACGGGGGTGTAGGGTGGGAGGGGTTGGAAAGCGCTAAAATTTAATAAAGCCAGCCCTGGACAAGCCTGCCGATTAATTAAGCATAAGAGACCGAAATGATACCCCCGTGCGGGGTGTTTGATGCCTTATTATTTATGCATGAGGATCTGTTATTGTGTGTGTTATGGGATAGTCTCGTTGCTTTTGTGGTGCTACGTGTTGTCTATTATTCAGTTTTGTATTTATGTAATAAGGTTTTGAGTTGAGCACGAAATTTTTACCAAAGATTACTTTGTAGTGTTTATTAGGCTCCTATTTCTAGATGTCATGAAGATCTTTGACAGTAATCGGATAAAATATAGTTTTCAGAACTACCTCAGACTTTGCTTATTTATTTTTACGAACCTGAAAATGTATTACCTAACAGTTATGATTGAAGTTTGGACTTCATATAGCATCAACGCTTTATTTTTAGAAACAACGCAAAGGTTCACGTAAAAACCTATGAGCATAAATAAAAACCGATTTATTGATTCGATAACCGGCGATCATCGGTACACTTTTAATCAGATCGCGGAGATAAGAATCTGTAGCGATGAATAAATTGAATATAATTTTTGTCATTGCCGCAGGGACACGCGGCGCGGCGACGTCGCCGCTTGGGCCATCAGATAAAGGGTTGGTTGGTACACGGCAGCGATCGCTTTCCGATAACGTTGCTTTAGCACGCCAGTAAACTGTACGATCGCGGCTTCTTTTCGAGGGTTGTTATCACGCTGACTGAGATTATCGGCAACTTATTATACTCGGCTATCATCGATAGTTTTATCAATCGCGTGATGCTTTGTGTTACTGGCCATCACACCACACTGCCACCGCCGAAGATTTATTACATTATGTCCGGTTCACATTATTCTAGCTAGTGGCATTCCAGCATGTGCCGGACTACAGCTGGGCCACAAAAAAAAAGTTGGAAATCTGACTTTTTGACTATGCCATGATGAAGTCGATAATTTGTCGGAATTTGTCGCCAAAAACCAGAATTTGTCGGCCTTGCGTTTAGGAGATACGTGTGGCCCAGCCGTAGAGACGTCTCTACGGCTGGGCCACACGTATCTCCTTTTTTTTTGTGGCCCAGCTGTAGTCCGGCACATCATTCCAGCGCTATTCCACCGCTGCTGGACTGGAATACTTACTGGAATAAATTGACAATAGTTTTAATAATTTGTGCCTGTATTCTTCTTCTTTCTCAGTGTTGTTACTATCTGTTGCAATTAGTGTAATTAAAAATTTCTTAAGTTTGGGTTCCAGATTTATTACTTCTTGACATTTCTTATTTCTCTCCTCTTTTTTCTTATGTGAGTGAGAACACAGACAATAAGGAAACTCTCGAGTACTTTCATGATCTTACTCAATTTGCGCCTGCGAACAATAACACATTATAATTTATCATTAGCGTGACTTTCTTGTCGCTTTCTCCCTTTTACCAAAAATATCTTTGTTTTTAGGCTGCAAGTCTGCGAAAAAGTTTATATTTTTTTTTTTTTTTTTTTTTTTTTCATTTATTATTGTATAAAAAATCATTACATTAATTGTTATTAACAGCGTAAAGAAATCCACAGAGGTTTATAACAACGCTGTTGAATGCTCGCGTTGGGGTTAGATATACATACTTAATTTACATATAAAGAAAAATGTGATAAATTATGCTTAAAAAGAAAGGCTGATACAAAAAATATATAATAATTCTTTAGCAAGGAGCAAACTAGGTGCATTTCAAGGTCTCAAACCAAAAATTCTTCATTTTAGCCTTTAGGTTGGATTGTGTTAAACTATCAACGAAATCCGCAGGTAGTTGATTAATCAACCGCGGTACTAAGTAAGCGGTAGTTCTTCTACCGTACACGTTATTCGCCCTAATAGTAACAAGTTTTTTTTGAGCGATTCCACGAGTGAATGCAGGGTGATTCATTTTTTTAAAGTTATTATTAAAGAAGTTTTCGTTTAAAATATTGTTTTTAAATTGGATATGGATCGGCAAAACTTTACAAAGTTGAAATATTTTTGTTTCATCGGTAGAATATTGTTTTTTAATGTTTTTACTTACTATTGTTTTAATTATTTTTAATTGGAGATTGTAAATAAGGTTAGTGTATGTTTTGTAAGTTCGTCCGTAGCTGCTCAATCCGTATCGGATATACGAGCCAGCAAGTGCGTTATATAACATTACTTTAGCCTTAAACGGGATTCGTGTATTCAGTATTGTCATGTTTGCAAGAAACTGTCTAAGTTTATTGCAGACATGAGAAATGTATTCGATATCGACGTAGTACCTACCCAAATTTCTCGATTAGTTGGCAATAAAAACAAAATGGGCTGTAGCGGCACCGCCTCAAAGGCGAACGGAAGGCATAGGTCTTTTCACCATTATGAAAAGGCGTGTGAATCAAAGAGGCAACGTAACGCGATTCCCTTACAAACCGGTGCCTCACAAAGCTTTGTCTTGTTCGGAACATCGCCGCCAATCATATCAGTTTTATTGAAAATAAGAATAAAATGAAACTGGTTAAAAACTTTTGAAAAACATTACGCTCGAGCTTTTTAATTTTTATTTGCTCCCGAAATTTACGTCCCCTGTTCGGTTGTTCCGTTATACATCGTCGCTTATTTTAGATCCAAAATTTCATAGAGATTACCTATGACGATTTTAAAGTGCCAAAGATGATGAACTGAGTATAATAAATAAATAAATTATTATTGACATAAATTAAACCATAATTTTGGCAAACGCCTTTGCCGAACCCTGCTTGTTACCAACCAAAAAGCACTTATGGAAAGTATCTTAAAAATGGTTCAGAAAAAAAGGACTATTTTTTAACTCTTAACAGAGTGATTGAAGGGATTTCCATTTGATAGAGTTTTTAATCTCTCCAAGTGAAAAATGGATGCGTATTCGGCGACTCTTCATGCCTATCCAAGTCCCTTAGTGGAAACGACAAGACTAATGTAACAACTGAAAACATTTCGTCGGACGGATCTAACAAAGCATTCATTTTCTGATGGCGGTAATCTCGCCGAAGGGCGGCATTGTTCGTGATTTTCTCTGCGAATATGTTGTTTTTTTTTTTATTTTCCGTACGGAAAGAATAAAAATACTGAACAGTATTGTCGACGCCGACGCTCGCGCCACGATCGCGCAAAAAGGAGGCCTGGATGACAACGAAATGACGGCAGCGTCCGCGGGTGGCCCCCGTACCCCCTTGTAAAAATGTCGCCAGGGGAGGGGCGGCGTGCCTACGACAAGACGGCATTTTTACACACCACCACTGAACCGAGAAATCCTATACACCCATACCTTACCGACACAAACTGAGCCCTGATCCGACGCAGCAGGATCCAAAACTGCTTAGGCATCTCTAACTTCACTTTTTTTAAACATGGCAGTGTTTGCGATAAATCGATAAGTATATACGTAGCACCAAGAGCAGAGGGTACAAATTGCACAGATTTTACAGTTCTTTGTGTTGATGTGGGGTGGGGCGTTTAGCGGTTTGCCTCGACTGTTTTGGGCGATATGAAATTTCGGTTTATAATTCTGAACTTTGCTCCCAATTAGCGACAATTTAGCTACGAGGTTCGCTTCTCTTTAGAGTATTATTATTTCTCTATAATTTGCTTTTCGTGATGTTGAAATTGAATATTTAAGAGTCGAATCTCATGACTAGGACAAGTTTTGAAATGATCTTACACCAACCACACATTTATGCTTATTTCTTTCTGACTTTCAAACCATTACTTTGCCTACTTAAGCTTGAAAAATCTATGGTTATTTTAATTGATAGGTAGTAAGAGTACTGATAAAATTAAACCGCATGGATGTATTGAACATAGCACGAAGTTATAATTATTATAAATGCTTTCCTCGAACACAATTTGCTGTCGATTTATAATTATCGATCTAATTGCTCCACTTTTCAAGAAACTAGCAGACAGCAGATATTTTTTCAAGCTCAAATGCCATTTTCACATTGCGACTATAACGACACCGACCTAACTCTGGTAAATCGTTGAGTCGTATGACAAAGGTATCGTCGCATAATGACATACAGAATGGAATAGAATGAATAAAGAATATTATGAAACTTCCAGTCCGACGATCATGTGATCGTTATCGTGAACGGTCATTTAAGGATTTGCCACACTGTATGCGCTCAGTGCGCTCTGCGTTCTGCGGTCCGGTCAACACAAACATTGCGTTCACCCAATGTATGATTTGACCGGACCGCAGAACGCATCCAGTGTGACAAATCCTTTATAGTTCCAAATAATTATCGCTGTATTCATGGAATAACCTGCAGCTTGTAAATAAGATAGAAGATTCAACAGTAGGGCATTTATACAATCACGTCCGACTTCACAAGCGTTCATATAGATTAACTGAGACACATTTGAAGATCCTAGCTTCGAAATTCTGAGGGACTTTCATCCCCTATTTCACCCCTTAAGGGGTGAATTTTGAAAAATCCATTCTTAGTGCACCCCCAGACTAGATCTCATAAGGAACCTACGTGTCTTTGGAATCTCTAGACCCAGCTGTTTGGGCTGAAAGGCTAGAAGAAACTGATTGATTGACATATTAAGGCACAGGCCTTAATATGTCAATCAGTCAGTTTCTTCTTTTATTATCCTAGGTCCCTAAAAACATTCATGAAATATTCAACATTTTTTCGATGATTTTTTAACCATCCTGGCTAAATCGTCTATCTGTAGGTACTATTACTGTACTGTACTTATGTAGAAGTGTAAGATCCCCACGTTTATGTATACGGTTAGAGCTACCAACATCTTAATTTGTTAGAACATATCCTTAGATTTGGCCTTCTGCTTTTTTATCCTTTTTCCAGACTACCTAAAATCCTATGTTAATGTCAGAACTTCCTTCAGTTTCCCGAACACTTTTCACCAAAGGTCATCACAATTATTAGCACTTGGTCGGATTCTCATTTCGCCGGAAAACAGTCATAAAGAAAAGTTTACTTGTTTATCACTTGGTCTCCTTTGGTCTACGATTCAATGCAGAAAACGCACTTTTACCGAATTCCTATTTCCGTGACTCATGTGCTTAAAGTTTTGTATCAGAGCAATATAACTCGTAATCATATCAGGTGCCAAATATTTTTTTTTCTTAATATGTAATTTCTTGTACAGCACGCATAGGCCAACTGTTGGCCGAACAAAAGGCGAATGACGCCACCGAGCTGAAGAAACTGCAAGGAGCCGTCGAGTACCTCGGCAGCGTACCCAATATGAAGTTCGAGAAATCTATATTTGGTAAGTAGTATATTTTGCCGTGTATAGTAGTACAGCACCAACATTCATACTTAGTGGTATAGAAGGCGACTAATGACTTTAGAGTTAGTACGACTACATCTACTAAAACCTCCGTGGACCAGAAAATAGGCATTAGCGGTTTTCGATAGGTACTGTCCAACTCAGCCAAGCGTTGAGATTTGGGAAGATTCTCTCATGGGAAGAGCCTACGTCACAAATAAATGAAATTGAACAAAATATTCTCATTGACCACAAAAAATACTGTACCATACTTGAGTGCTACAATTTTGTTTAACTTCATAAAATTAATTTCATAATAGTTCACACCTTTTGTTTGAACAGTACTCGTATGTGTTCGTGTTATCAGAAAATTAAAGAAAGTTTTCTAAAAATTCTATGAAACGAAATTCTTCGTCTATTACGTTACGTCACTATCCTTACCGAATGCGCACAATCAATTGACGTGTAACTCGGATGCGCGTACGCAACACGCCGCATCGCCGCGCCGCTTCAATGCCTCTCCATATTCAAATTATCAGTTCTGTCGATCAATACACAAAACGCGCCTCACTATAATAGCATTTGCTCTTTGTAAAATTAGACGTATTACAAAATGTTCGCTTTTGTTTGTTGCTTGCGCATCTGCGCCCTCGTGATGTTCAATTGTTAGAAACGGAATTAAATTTCTGTGGATGATGATTTTTTGTGTATGATAACGGTTAGCTGTTGGGATGATTGGGTTTTGGTGAAATGTTTGTGTTGTTCGTTTAGTTTGGAGAACTATTTCAATATTGGGAAGAGTTTCACATCAAAACTGAACGATTTTATTTTCATCCATAAACGGTGTTTCAAATTCTAGTCAGTTGAATTGAAAAGGAAACGACAATCGATTATAGGAAAACAAAACTTATTGGGAGAAAATTAAGTTTATGCAACGAGTCCTTAATTCCCAGCATAATATATAAAACCAATAACAGATAAGATTATATAGCCGTCATAAGTAATAAAACCACCACGGTGTTACCTTAATCCGTAAACGAATTTCAAAATTCTAGATTGCGTTTACTTTATATTAGAAAACTTTAATTAATTGAATTTTGGAAAATCAAAGTTTTCTTTAGAAAAAAGATATTAGATATTAATAAAATAGAAAAGATATTAGATATATATTATTATATATATATATATATATAAGATATATTTATATATATATACATATCATATGTTTTTGAGGTACACACACACTGTCTGCCCTTCTCACTGTTCTTTCCTGTCCCGGGCCTGCTGGAAGAAATTTCAATGTGAAATAAGTTGTGCCCTTGTACAATTCTTCTGTCCATTTCCTTTCTGTTTGAAAGAAAGAAAGAAAGAAAGAAAAATAATTTATTCGAGACAGACATTACATAATATACCTACATACAATAAAACTTAAACCACTATAAGTCTCAAAACGGTCCCAAACTCAGCATAATGCTGGTCTGCGACCAGCGCTGGTCTTCCGTCGGGACCGGTTTGTTGACGCTGCGTGCGATTCGATGACACAGAAACAAAAATAAAAAATCACTGTGACCGTCGGTGACCGTACTGTGTTTCTGCACAGAACATAACATAGAACAGACTGATTTAGTCTGCGTTATGTCTAGCAGATCTTTAAGTTTGTAATTGTGTGTGTACAGAATAAAGTTTGTAATTGTGTGTGTACAGAACCAATAAATAAAATAAAGATGTCCCATTTATTGCTTTTTCTCATAATCAGTAAATAATTATCTTTCTTTTGACATTTTGTAAAGTAAAAGGAACACTAGCGTATGTATGTTCAAAGGCATTTTAAAACATGACGTGAAAATTTTATTCGGTCTTTTTTATTATTAGTTCGAATTCAACTCTTTAACTTATTAATTTAACCTTTTCCACATTTTCGTATTTCAAATGGATGTTTAAACTTCGTAATATTCGTGTTTTCATGGCAAGTAAATTGCATTTCTTATTATTGTGACCTAGAAACACAGAAAGTTGGTTCAAAACATGGTTTTATTTGTTCTTTTAATAATAATAACTTCAGATTACAAGCATTTACATGTTCTTAAAGTTTAAACAAGCCTAAATTGATACTAAAATACAATTCTCAGGCGGGATTCGAACCTTTGTAAGTCCAGTTCAATACTATTCCAACTTCCAAAGGTCGAAGGAAGCTAGTGGGCGAAAATCATTTTTCCTTCAGTGAATTTACGTACTTACTTATATTTTTTTTCATTTTTATCGTAATTTAGTCATGCTCAATATGTTTTTCTGCGGATATAGTTTTAGATAAAATTATGATCTTCTGTTCAGAAGGCTTCCCAAATCTCAGCATTTTCTTCTCAAGAATGTTAATATCACTAGTACAGCAAATTACCATAAACTTATTTATACCAAATTACTTGGACTTTGTGTAACGCCTTCTTTTATTTATAAACGAAGTACTTTATCCAGATATTGTTGTAGTACCTACCTATATAGTTGTTGTATGTGACAAACTATTTATTTATTTTTTTATCATTGCTTTTACTTCCAGTGGATACTCTACTTAGGTAGTAGAGTTAGAATCTAGACAGTGTCAACCTTATTAATAAACGAATAAGTTTACACATGGTTTAACCAAAATTTGGCTTAGCAATATTACTCCTTACGTTCGACGTCTCAAAGCGATCCTTAGCTTGGTTAAACTTGGTGTAATCTTAATCTTCGTTTATCTTTTCCAAGTGCAACTACTCAGCAAGAAGTAAATCCAAATATAAGTACCTAGTAAGAAAAATACCATATCTTTTTTGCTCTTCTGCAAACTTATCGGACTGTCAATATCTTAACTCAATTCTTCAGATGAACTTAGCCTTAACGACCTTTCATTTGTGTGGGTACACACAGCTACGTGCTTGTGTGCGTCCGGTGCCGGCCAATCATCACCTTTCGTGTGAATTGTGGGCGGGGCCCACACCACCGCGTCAACCACGCGATCGATGCAAGGACAAGACTTTTCGGAAGCTAAAATTATAACATGTATGGCTCTGTGCTCTGTGGATTTACAAGTTCTCTGTGTTATTATTAAAATTTATTAAATTAGTTATTTTTTCTATAATTTAGTTATAACAATTATAAAAGAAAACGAAATAGTGATAAAAAATGAATCTCAAATGTAACCAACTTAATACTAAATAATATACTTACTAGAAAAAATCGACTTGTTACCAGATCATATTCTCAGGCGGGAATCGAGCCCGCGACCTTTGGAAGTCTGATCTCTTCCAACTGAGCTACCGAGTCATTATTTAGTATTGTATCAAAATAGCATTGTGAATGCTAAAATCTCAAAATTAATAAAACTAACTTAACTTTACACTAATACCTTTTTGTCATAATTAAGAACTTAAGACTCGTCGACACTATCCTATTTAAGAGGCAACTTGACTCAAATAAAATGAAAGGCCCTTAATAATTTTAAATAACAAGTTTCGAGTAGGAAAGGAACATGAGTACCTAGGTAGGTAAGTTAAGTAAATCTCTGTGAGTTAATTTTTTTTTAAATCAAAACAATGTCAAACAGCATAATATTGGCAACGTCATATTTATTTTGCTTGTTTTCTATAAGTAAATAGTTATGATGGCTTTTTCGGAAAATTACCGATTGGACTAACGTAGGTACCATTTTCTAAAAAGCAGCTTGCTTTCATGTCAGTCATTTACGTCCTATTTATGAAAATTATGGTACCACTGAAAAACACACACTCATCGATAAATATTCGAGTATTTGAATCAAGAATAAACATGCATATGACCACATATTGTGTGACTATGAGTTCAATTTGAAACTATACCTACATGTATAATAATAATAACATTTTTATCAATCAAAAGACACTGCCTTATGCTAATTTTTGTCGTAAATCTCCAAAAAAGAAAAAGTTAAGAATATTCAAGTTAAGAATATTTATTTTATTCAACCCCACGCAATCGGCATCGATAGAAACCTCTCCTGCGCTTCGGAAACAAAACTCAAACAAAAAAGTGAAAACGTGACATTTCCGTCTACATTTAGGCACCTAAACCGTTTGCAAACAGCATCGGGAGCGGACGCGAGTAAATGAAGGGGGGGTGGGGTGTCCTAAACAAAAGGTGCGAGCCCCCCGACCGCCGCCCGCTCGGCCCAGAGGGGGTGGCCGTGTGATGGCCATGAGGGAAAATATTTCAAGGAAGAAAATTCACAGAATATTGAGAAATGGTAATCATATGAAAAGATACAATTAAGTTGTCAGTTTTGGTTCAGAAACCATAATCATGGTAATCATTAGTTAGCACCGACACGAGGTGTAAAGGCGAATAATTATTAAAAATTATTAGAGACATCTGACACCTCCGAAGACTAGTAAATTGCAGCAGTGTCTATGAAAACGATCCAAAACGGTGATCTCCAATCCGACTACCATCATCCATTTCCCACGGGGAGCTGCTTGTTCAGTGGACTATGTGATGTGATGACGATCAAACCAGAAATATTTTTAAAAGGTTCACAAATGAACCTATATAGGGAGAAATTTAACAGCATAGCAAAGTTTGCGTAGACTAGTTGCATATTTTAGCAAAAAAAAAATTATTCATGCATAGTTATTTACGTTCGATCTTGTTCATCGTTCAATAATGTCTAACGTGTCCAAACATGGCACCCAAATTAAAATTCTGCCTAGTCACCTCAGTGGACGTAGAATGGTCCTTTCCGCTTACATTAGCGATCGTAGAAACAATTTGTCTACAGAACATTTGGAACAGTAACTAAGTCGTATACATTTTTAAAGGTAAATTTCAATGTCAAATATAATTGCTGTTTTGTATGGAGAATTTTAAAGAATTTGCATTTTCCACACTAACGTTTTCATTATTTCATGTTGCATATTTTGGCACTTTTAACGGATTCTTGTGTACATTTTAACTATTTTTCTTGCATATTTGCATGCATATCTTGGGCTTTTTATGTTGCATAAAATCCGATCTTTAACTATCAACATTCAGTGGTTTTGCTAAATTTTTTATTCGAAAATTTTCAGCCTCTACCTTTCAGACTAAGTTAGTGCTTTTCTTTATTTTACGTTGTAGGTACATTCTTAAATTTGTCAAAACCTTGCTCACCCTACACCCAGGGCAGGGTGGTTGTGCTTTTTCGCTGCGCGTGTCACTTGTGCGGCGGGGAGCGGGCGCGGCGGCCGACACTGCGGGCGTCGGGATCCGGCGACCGGGCGCCGCGTTGCCATGGCGACGACACCGCGACACCCGGCTCAGCCCCCCTCGCACCTCACCCCCCCAACCGACCAATATCACCCTTAACCCAAACAAAATAAAGACCACACGGCCGCGATGCTCACTTTATGTACCAGTCCCCATATAAGGGGTCGACTACATAAGACGGTACGGTCAGGCGATGTAAATAACGCGAGATAACTTCGAGAGGGTCTAATGGAATAGGGAATCGTGTTTTGGAAAGTGCCCCGGAGAGAATGTTCTGGGTTGTTAGCTAGGGCTCGGCTTCCATTTTAAGTGAAAGTCGATATGGGGATTGCGTTCGCGAAATTCGATTATGCAAACGCTCGTTTAATAGTGCCTAACTGCTTTTAGCGGGATCCTTGCTTGTTTATCACGTAAATTGCATTACTGTTTTCCAAATAGATCGATTGAATATTTGATGCAATAAAACATTACATCCCTACCAGCCACGAGAAGAAATTATATTGAAGTTTAAAAATAAAAACCTACTAAGTACTTTGTATATTGGAATTCATATATTTTATTATATTCTATTCACTCCGACAAAAATAGGAATCTATCTATAGTTACCCTATGTGGCTATGTCTAGAGTACGCAAACCTAAATCTTTAAATAAAAAAAAAAATAAGCTTTTTGCCACCTACAAAACCGTGGAAAGGTGCCTAGGTAGGTATGTGGTAGAGAAAGTGCGATAATTTTGAGTATCTTCCGTTCTGGGAAAAAATTACACAAGCTGACCAACTGTAAAGAAATAACAAAAAACGAATATTATTTTAAAGAAGCAAACAATATTTTAATTACCTACATCTTTAATGTTATCTTTCGTAATTTACATTACATTGGTAAACATTTGGTGAACATTTTCCTACCACCCGTTCCAGACTTTTTTAGCTGACTAAACTGATCACGTGATCTCTTTGTATGGAAAGTATTTTTTTTACATATTTGACCCTATGAGTAAGTTGTTTAGTTGGGCTGAACACATCCTTAAAATTTGGAGAGTGAATTAAAAGACATCCTGTACATATGTTTATAAATACCGATTAATAATTTTAGCTAGCATATACTTAGGTTTTCATTTAACACTTATCTTTAATCTTAACTTAACTTTGTTTATCATCAGAGACGAATTATATTTTCTAGTACCTTATTGTGCACATAACTACAGAATACATAACCTTTAAGACCATAATGTCCACTTCTTAAAATGACCACTTCCCAAAAGGACCACATCCCAGAATGACCATTCCCAGATCGTCCACTTTCCGTAATGACTGCTTTCTCAGATTGACCATCTCCCACATTGGCCACTTCCTAAAAGGACCACTTCCCAATATGTCCATTTCCCATGACTCTTAATAAAACCTGGTTTTTTTTTTAATTAATTTAATTATTATTTTAATCACTCTTGGATAATAGTACCTACATAACATAACGTCAAACAAAATGTAATCACTACTTTTGTGTGGCTGTATTTTATAGCTCGTTTTGATACTATTGGTGGTAAAGGTGAGATAAGGCATCCATTACACGCTCATGCAAGCGTCATGCAATTCCATCAGTCATGAATTACGTTTGACTGCAGTTGGTAACTGATGGTAAGAAGAAATCAATTTCATGCAACCATCAGTCACTATATTACACGGTAGGTTATTTGTCAGTCACAGTAAACGTAATTCATGACTGATGGAATTGAATGACACTTGCATGAGCGTGTAATGGTTGCCTAACAAGTTAACAAACCAACAGTAGTCGCCGCAAAAGTTTTAAAATGTGAGTGCAAAAAGTAACATCAATGTGGATGCACCATTAGTTACAAAGCAACAACAATTATTTTACTAATTTATACACTCGTTTCGCCACAATATCTGTTCCTACCACGGTTGTCGTCTGAAATAAAAATAATATATTTTAAAATAACTTTTATATAGGGTGTTACAAAACAACCCGCAATGTCGAATATGGTAGATAGGGGCCATCAGACAGAACAACTTTTACTGTGGGACCAACTCTGAAATGGCGAAAAAGAAAATCTGCCGTTTATCCAGGGATTGAAATACCGTTAAAAAAATAACGATACAAAAAAATAACGTAAAAAATACCGTTAAAGTATTTTATCGGTAAATTTACCGGTAAAAATAACGTTACAATTATTGTACCGGTAAAATTACCGTTAAATATAGCGTTAGACTTTACCGGTACAATATTACCGGTAAAATTATCGGTATAAAAGTAACGTTATTAATTGGAATAACGTTAATTTTAAAGTAACGGTAAAAAAAGTAAGAAATAACGATAAAATTAACGTTATTTACAGAAATAACGTTAATTTCAATATAACGTTATCTAAAGTAACGTTGTCAGTAAAGTAACGTTAATGATTACCTAACCAAAAAATAAATTAATTAAAAGAATTTAGTTATAATTAGATATTAACTTAGGTATGTTATTATGTAAGCATGAAATCATTTTTAACGTATTAGGTACCCGAATTTATGTCATTGTCTTTGAGCAATCGGCCATGATATTAGTTTATATTTAAAACTATTAAATGGATTTCGTTTGAATTCATTAGGCAATTTATTTAATATTTTTAACCGACATAAAAAATGAGGAGGTTCTTATAATTGGAAAGCAATTCGTTAATTTAGATGCTCCTACAGCTGTTCTAAAATACAAAAACTGGATCCTTGGGTAGGCGTCTCTTCCATTCCTTATGTCTATGAAAAAAAAATAGGTTATACGATGACGAGCCCGAGAAATGTTTTAATTCCCGGCTCTAGAGAAAGACTCCTTATATTGATAAAAAATAGTAGATTGTTATACTAGGGTCAAAAGGAATTGATGACTTTTACCCGTGTTAAACACTCTACTTTTCATTTCGAATTTCAGGAAAGTAAAAAAGTCTTAGTTATTCCAAAATGTTTATTAATAAAAACATGTACCTACCTACTTAGTAACTACATTGGTAGACCTTATAATTATTACCTATACCAACTTACCTTTAAAAATCTAGAAAAATTAGAACAATTTGTGAAATTTAAAGTTAAATTCTTGCTTGGAATATTTACAGTTTGATATAAATTATTATGATGACAGATTTGGCTTGCCTGTAAAAGTTGGAGATATTCTTTGGTCTTTGATAAGACGGTAAGTCCATGGCAGAGACTCTCCTGAAGTAGTTGTTTCCTGTTAGGCGAATTACAGCGTAGTTTTATTGTTTCTTTTATTTTATTTGAACTTTTTGTTTTAGTTTTAAACTCATTTTTAGTAAATACAAAATCAACACAAAACACACGGAACACGTCGCGTCGCCGGCCGCTCCGCCCAATGTTTTTAATTTTGCACTGGCTGTTTATACCATGTTTTGTTGTTGTTCGTGAATGCGCCCTACAAGGCTGCAACTTTTTTTTAAACCATTTGTTTTTAAAACTATTGTAAACTTTTTCATTGCCAAATTCAGTTCTATTTTTAAATTACTTTTCCACCCTAGGGTGGAACGAAGAGTTTTGGACCCGATGAAAAAAAATTTCATTTCTCATATTCGGAAAGTGATGATGGAAGGCCTGTGTGTGGGCCTTATTAAGGCTAAGGATTGCCATAACCCACCACGCGGGCCCAATGCGGATTGGTGGGTGTTAACGATTGCAAATGCAGCCGGGACCAACGGCTTAACGTGCCTTCCGAAGCACGGATGAGCTCGAGATAATAAATTTTTGGTCACCCATCCCATGACCGACCCTTGCGAACGTTGCTCAACTTTTGCTGGGTCAGGCGCTAAACCACTGCGCCACCGAGCTCCTCCTTTTTATGTTTAGAAAACTATAACAAGGATTTTTTACTATTGATAGTTGTCTATGATGGTCATTATTCTATGTATATGTTACAGTCAAAACCCTTAACCAGTCAATAACCTTATTGACCAGTAAAATTAGTCAATAAAGGTTATTGACTAAGGGCGTCGGTCAAAATCCTTATTGACTGATTTTATCTGACAAAATCAGACAATAAGGATTTTGACCGACACCCTCAGTCAATAACCTTATTGACTAATTTAAAGAGCAGACATTCAGTCAATATAGGTTTTGACCAACGTACCCAGTCAAAACTGATATGGACTGATTAGAAAGTCAAACGTTGAGTCAAAACTCTTAAAAAGTTGGAGTGGTTTCAGTTTTGGTTGATTGCAGTGTTTGAGTTTGAGGGAAGTATGACTGTACTTTGAGGAGTTTGGGTACGGGCACCTGCGATGTCAGAGATTCACCAATATGTTGCCGACTTATGAGAGCCATGTTAGCTCGCCTTTTGAAGGACCCCATGTTAAAGCCCAAAGAAAACACCTTAGGGGCAATTTGGTACTGGTTCTGATTTCAATTCCTGTACCGGAACCAGTACTAAAACTAGTACCTAATAAAACCAAAATCGGAATCGGAATTTTAGCAATATCAAAGAAAGTACTAAACTATCAAGCAGCATCAATTATATCATAGATTTCTTCAGCGGGTACATAATACTTTATTGGGTCGGAGTTGGTAACTAGTTTTCTGATGCCACACACTTCTATAACATTAAAGCGTTTTAATCTATTATACTGTGTGCCAGTCTTTTTTTCCGCGAATTTTGCATCTTCCAGCCCAACTATAAACTTTTCAAATTCTTCTTTCACCATCACATTGAAATGACTAGTTTTCATATCTTCTAGCGCTTGGATTCTTAGTAGAAAACGTTCGTTCTTCTCGTTTCCACTCATTTTATTTAAACTCTACAAAATTTTACGTTGCACTGATAACAAAAGTGGTTTTTTATACAGGGTGGTCCAAAATTCATGAATCAAACTTAAAGATCAACTTTTGCTCAAATTCGAAAATTTTTAACAAAAGTTGATGTAACACCCTAGAATAAACCATATGTGAGCAAAAAAAGTTAGTACGATGAATTTTAGACCATCCTGTAAAGTAAGCATTATGGCAGTGAAAACGCATCCTAAATGCCTGTTCACGTGTCCACGGCGCGGCGCCATCCGCCCAGTGTCATGAATTTTCACGGTGACAATACACCATTAAAATTCACGACGACCGACGTGACGCTGGCCGTGGAGTTGAGGACGGGCCCTAAAGCGGAAGCTAAACAGAAGAGATGTCTCTTTTGAGTAGCTTGCGCCTTAGGGTGCGTTTATACTGATGCCCAGCTAGGCGGAGTGGACCAGTGTTTTTTTTGTACATTGTATAGGTCACTTGCTCCAATTCGCCTAGCTCTGCATTATTTGCTGTTCATTTAGCACGTGTGTATATCTAGAAGCCCACGGACGCGAACAGTTTTATCCCCTATAATGTAACTGTACAAAATTGTTATTAAAACACAATTGCCATCTTCAAAAATAGTTTGTATTCTCGCGCGGTTGCAGTTTACAGACCTCAAACAATACCCCGAATTAATTAATAAAACAAAAAACTCTTAAATATTGCACTTAAAAAAATTTATGAACCTTTTTAAATGATTTTCTAGTATAATTTCACTAACGTCCTTAACTTTTTATGAGTTTTGACTGAGCACGTCGGTCAAAACCTATATTGACTAAATGTCTGGACTTTAAATCAGTCAATAAGGTTATTGACTGAGGGTGTCGGTCAATAACCTTATTAACTGACATGAAATAAAACACTTTTAACAGATACTAGCGCGGTTTTATTGAAAGTACTTTGGTAATTAGTTGGTATTTGGTCTGATTTTTGATTTTATTAGATTTTATTTTTAGATTTTACTGATTTTATTAGATAAAATCAGTCAATAAGGGTTTTGACCAAAACCTTTAGTCAATAACCTTATTGACTAATTTTACCGGTCAATAAGGTTTTTGACTGGTTAAGGGTTTTGACTGTAACATATATAATTAGAGTGACGAGGTTCTCTATTTGTGAGAAAAAAATCGCCAATGTCATACATGGGGACCCAAAATGTATGTAGGTAATATTTGGTTCTAGGGGTTTTTTGTGACACGTTGTATATTCTGTGACAATGATATTTTTAATTTGTTTCAGGAGAGAGAAGCATATACGATTCACCCGTGAAAAATGACAACTCTGGGGGAAAACGTCCAGAACCTATGCAGGATGATGAAGGTATACCTACATGATTAATAATCTGTTTGTTATGCTTTCACGCCTTAACTTAATATTTCTTGTAACTAATTATGTATCACTACACTATTTTAGCTAGGTACCTACCTACTATCGATATGTCCAATTGTACTTACAATTGTAGGTACCTATGTCTTTTGTTCACTACAGTCTAATCAACGGCATAAGTTACGACAAATTAGTAAGCAATGAAGCATGCATGTTTTAAATTAACTTTATTGAAATTTGTGTGTGTGTGTGCGTGTGTGTCAAACTTGCTATCTCGGCTACAGTATACACGCATACTAATCCTAGTTTAAGATTCGTGTGCCTGTGATAGTTTTGATACGAACCCCACAATGTGACAGCAAAATGAATGGAGTGTGATACTAGGCTAGTGCCTAGTCAGCAAAATTAAAAAATATGAGTTCTAAATCTAGCCTTTAGAATTTTACAATAAATTTATTAGAATGTACATAGTGAAATAAATAACATTGGTTAATCACTTCCGCCCGCGCCAGTACACGCACGGTGATTCAAGATGGCGGACCGGATGACAATGACGCCATTACGTGGATTACGCTCCGAGTTGCGAGTCCGCGCGTAATGAAAGTATTGAAACGAACCCCACAATGTGACAGCATTCGAGACCACTCCACCGTGAACCAAGTGGAGGGATGAGTTTTCTTCACGTCGTCAACCGACATATTAGGGTTAAGTACTGTAGTAATATTAGAAAATAATGTTATTCGCAGACAGTACTGTACCTAACTAAAAACCTTATAAATTAAATTAAATAAGTATTTAGAAAAATACTTATTCTAAATAAATCGATTTAATAATCGATTTAATCAGTCTCTACCGCCCTAGGCCGAGTAGTACCAGCCGCCCCTTTCTCAGCTCCCCATCATTTAGGTTAGTGCTGTGGTCAGCAAAGATATTAGCTGAATGACATATTTTGTGGCGCAGCAAAATTTTTCTGTAGTTTAGTCGGGACGACTTACCCCCGGTTCCTACCGATTGATTAGTTTTGCTTACAGACGACGGTAGAATTCTGACAGACAGCTAGTAGAGAATCTTTCAGAATTCTTCCGTCGTCGCGTCCGTAAGCAAAAAACGGCAATTTGTTCAATTTCGGAATCGGGGGTAAAGTATTTTGTTGCGGGAAAAGTTGTATTGGACACTGAAGATAATATGACTGAAGAAAATAAACACTCATGAAGGAAAATTGAGAATTTTTAAAGTCGGGTCCAAGCTCCTGGATAAATGAATGACATCCTGTGCCCGACTGAACAGCGATCACATTATTATAAAAACTAGTTTTAAAAACATTAAAGTAGTTAATCCGAAAACGAGTCCCAATGATATGTTCCACGATAATTTGTGGTTATAGGCATATTGGGCATATTGAAATAGGTCGCAACCGCGCCTCAGGCGGGTGGACTATGTCTATGTCGGATATGTTGCGGCATTGCTTGAATCCCAGCTGCCGTATCTATTCGGATTATATACGACTAACTTGTGTATAAGGCCCTGTATTTGTTCGTGTATATTTTAATAAATTGGCATATCAAAAAAAGGCTTTTTTAGTAAGACCCTAATATCGGTCAAGACCGCAGAAAAGATGGATGGATTGTGTGCGGAACGATATGAATGTGAAGGGAGTGGATGAGGAGATGACGAGTGACAGGAAGGAATGGAAGAGAAGGACGCACTGCACCGACCCCAAATAAATTGGGATAAGGGTAGGGGAGCTCGGTGGCGCAGTGATTTAGCGCCTGGCCCAGCGATTGTGGAAGTTAAGCAACGTTCGCAAGGGTCGGTCATGGGAAGGGTGACCAAAAATTTATTATCTCGAGATCCTCCGTGCTTCGGAAGGCACGTTAAGCTGTTGGTCCCGGCTGCATTTGCAGTCGTTAACACCCACCAATCCGCATTGGCCCGCGTGGTGGGTTATGGCCCATCCTCCTTACCACCCATAAGGAAGGCCTGTGCCCCAGCAGTGGGGACATCAAAAATGGCTGATGGAAGGGTAGGGGGATGATGATGATATCGGTCAACTAGCGCCGCCAATACATTTATTTATATTACACGTAAACCAAGTCAATATTTAAAAAAGCTAAGATTATAGGTTAAATTGTCTGTAATATTTTTTGAAGAACTTAATCTTCTTGGGCGGTTTAGGATTTGGTGGTTAGTAAATAGTAATTTTGGAGAAAAAAAATTTTTGGTATGCTAACTAAAGTATTAACCCCTTTAAAATTTGTAGGTAATTGTCATAACATATTTTTTTTGAAGGCAATGAGAGTGGCTTAGTCAAATTGAACGAGAAACGACGTCGCCTCCACTCCCCGGACGCTGATGCCTCGACGTCGGCGTGCAGCAGTCCACACAAGACCCCGACGAAGCCAATACCATCGCCGACGCCACAAACTCCTGAGGATGTTAGGTAAGTGTAAATCAACAATATGACATGTGAATGTTTTGGCGACCTATAACACGCTCTACAACGTGACATCTGCATCCCCCAGCGAAATAAAATCTATGGAACAAGCATTCTGCTCAAAAAATAGCATCACATAAAATTACAACCAAGTAGGCGGGGCTAAAAAATGCTAGTATTTAGTTAAGCAGCACAAAGCGACTGAACACTAGTAGCATAATAGCGACCAATGGTCGCTATTATGCGTAATAAACTCTCTCTTGTCTTTAAAATACAAACTGCAATAGGGATGTTGACTAATGAATAAAATAACGAAATACTAATAAAAATCGTAAACATATTAAACTTTTAGAGTAGCTTGTATACCTCTTGGTTTTATATATTGCATATTATTTGTTTTATGACCCTTCAAAGTTGGGTGGACAAGTCCATTTAAAAAGTATAAAATTTATTAAAATAAATGATACCTTTAATTAGTCCGTAAAATGTATAGCAAATTTGTCCAAGAAACCATTTTGATAAACACAATATTTAATATAGCTGCTGAACAAATTTCCTATGCGTTGCATACAAACTTGCAAGGCGTGACGTCATAACGTGCAAGCCATTAGTATGGAGCGTTTTTGATCGAGTCCATTTGTGTGCATTTCACACTGTGATATCTCGGGCAGTTTCCATGCTAGCGAATTAATTCTTTTACCAATGTTTCTTTTTTTGAGAGGTAATTTATGTAACATAAAATAAAAAAAATAGTCAACATCCCTATTACTGTAACACTATCATCTGTCACCGGGCGTGTGGCTGGCCCGACAAAATGCTGTGCGGGTTGTCATTTTTTAGCCCCTTGGTGCTATTAAAAATTTAAGCAATATTTGTTTGTAATTACACTTCCATAGGTTTTAGTTTGCTGGCATCTCTCAACAATGACGCATTTGCTTATTGCTTTGCTTTCGAAAGATGTAGATATGGGGTTGAAAAGTTTTCGCCATCGCACAGCAGTTAATACACAATTCGTAGTATCAAACCCCATGTAGGTATTACAATTTTGCTCGTCCCATCGCCACGCCCCGCCGCGCCGCCGCCGCCACTTCGCGTGGCGTGGCGTGGTACTTTGGTGGGTAAAACATGCGAGGAGATATAATTTTAGTTTGTGTGTGGGATAATGCGTGTTTTGTTTAGAACATCTTCGGTCAACCTTTAACCCCGCGTCCTGCCGCGCGGAGACTGGCTGGGGATAAATGATTTTCCCTGCAACAGTCCAAAATTACTATAATAAGAAAATAATGTTATAAAAATATGTCGCTTATTGCTTGTTTTTTAAAGTGTGATTTGTTTTTATTATTTGGTGGGGTGTATGGTATACTTAAAGGTTTCGGTATCGGTACACAGTTAGTACTTGTATTTTAGTATTTTTTTAAACTTACGGGCAGGCTACGCCACAGAGTGCTCGGTGACGCTACGAGCAGATTAATTCCTGCCTTGATGCATATTAACTGTGCACTGAGCGTTTCCACCGCGTAAAGAAGAGATAATTTGCACGTCGCTCCGCCAGTCGCTCTATTGCGTGGCCAGTCCTTGTAAACAATTTTTATTAACAGGTATTTTAATTAGGTTAAACTACTAACTACCAATAATGCAATAACCAGTTTTGCAATTAGCACCCAATATTTTGAAAACAACCACTGCATGAACGGTCTACTTCCGAGTACTAATGTCTTGCTTATCGCCATTGATCATTATGTATAGTCGGCGCCAAAATGATTTGAGCATTAAAACCTACTAAAATAGCTAATCATTCGACAAGTCAACCTTATCTCAAGACATTAGGGTGCACTTTCATTTGTTGTCTTATAAGATAAGTTTAATTTTTGACAAATTCTTAGGTATAACTGTTGGTTTGAATGCTCAGATCTTTTGGCGCTGACTGTACAGTCAACAGCACATCAGCGGTTATACAAAACTAATTCCAATTCGTTTTAAACCCTACATTGAAAAACTAAAAGTTAAAAAAATGATGTTTGACATGTAGTAGTACCCCAGCCCCCCTAGCATGACCGACGAAACACGATATATATCGCGTGATATAGCGTTTTGTCGACACTCAACTGTCAAAATTTATTGTCTTTGACAGTTAAACGTGATAAATCGCTATATCATATCGTGCTTAGGGGACAGGGCAGGGGTGAGAACCGCCCGGCCCTGACACGAAGCCTATCAGGCTTGGTGGGAGGGTCGGGTGCGGTGAGGGACATGCTCGGGTTGCCCGAGTATGACCGAGTCCAACATGCCGTTTGGTATGCGTAAAGACTGCATTCTCCTCTTGATACAACAAAAAAGGGGGGGCAGCATGCTGCTGACTGGTGCATGAACCATCAGACTAACAGATTGAAAAGTTTAAGTCATTATAGTCGTGAATTCGTGATGTTTGGAGATTCTGGTGGGCGGGTACATGCGGTGGTTGTTTCCAGATTCCTGGTCAACCTCTTACGTAACTGGATCACCGACGATGTTGATTCCAGAACACCCACGATATTCTACGGCGCGAGGACCCACAAACAGCTGCAGCAGGTCATTAAGGAGTTCAAGCGGACCCGCTACTGCGGCGAGGCGAAGATGACAGTCCTGGCCAGCAGGGACTATAGTTGTATCAGGGAGTTCGATAAGAGCGTGTGGAGCTCCAAGAATGACATGTGCAGAGGATGTATCAAAGTAAAGTGAATTGTATTACCTTTGACAAATATGGCTTGCTTGGCCACACAATAGAGCGATTGGGGCGGTGTGGTAACCGCGGCAAGCTAATTGGGCGTGTGATGCCTATATGGTTGCAAAATGTACTAATTAATAATATCATGGGATGACAGGAAAAATTCACTAAGTACAAAAAACAGGAATAGGCAGTCGAAGCTACGACAACGTCGAAAAAAATATCACCCAACAGTTGGGTGACTAAAACACGCACACACTGTCAGTAGTCAGTAGTGTGACCCGGCCATAGTTTTTATTACAATACTCTTTGGACGCAATGATGCTAAAAATGCACACCAACATAAAAAAAGTTGGCCCCTTTTGTTTAACACGTCAAAAGCGTAAGACACTATCTAGACATATAAATAATCAAAGCCAAATACCTAGCTCATATAAACAATTTTGTCTGAAATGCACGGCTCTTTAATGCCCGTGCGAAAAAGCGTTGATTGTTATTGACACAGAAAATCATTGAAATACGTGAGATTGTTCTATTTTCTTTTAGCCTTCACACTCTGCAGACAAACCAAGAGGCGAATCGAACTGCAAGTACTACGATAACCGCCAAGCATTAAACCATGAGAGTCTCCCTCCGGCGTTTGACTTAGAAGACTTGGTGCAAAGAGGGAAGGACATAAACGCCTGTCCGTACTTCGCGGCGAGGAGTATGGCGGCCGCCGCTCATATAGTGTTCTGTCCGTATAATTACCTGATCGAGCCGAGCATCAGAAATAGCGTAAGTTTTTTTTACTGTTAGGTTTACTAAGTCCAAAATTATTCCTTGGTGGTCAAGTGCCTTAGTCTAAGGTAGAATTAATCGTGTAAGTATGTCAGTCGAGGCAATGGCGCTGCCAAACGCTAGGGGAATGCTCCCCACTCATCTCCTGAGAGAAAAGCTCGGGAGATTCATGCGACGGAGGAGAACTTACCATCGTGTTTCCCCGGTGGATATGAACCCAGCCTTGCAAGGCCCTGACAGGTTGGGGAGATGCCCAAACTTGCTCGGCCATCTCCCGTCAGAGAGGAGGCCTGGAACGCCATGCTGTCACGTCAGTGGGCGCAGGTCATTAATGTCATTGATCATCGGTACCTACTAAATCAGATCAGTCGACTTCGACAACCATGGCCAAGTCATTGAACGACAATCAGAAATGGTGTGTTCTGCTCATGCAGTTAGGACCTTCTTAAACCGTGTTACAAATAACCCCTTAAGCCGAATATGGTACATAGGGACCATCAAACGGAATTACTTTTAATATGGGGACCAATTCTGAAATCGCGAAAAAAAATCAGCTGTTACATACAAAAATATCAAAAAGTATAAAACAACTGATTTTTTTAGATTTCAGAGTTGGTCCCATAGAAAAAGTTGATCAGTTTGATGGTCCCTATCTACCATATTCGGCTTTAGGGGTTTTTTAACACCTTGTATAGAGAAGATAGGGTGAAGGAGAAAATGTGTGGTAACCCATCCAATGCCCAGCTGTTTAGCAAGTTGCTTAACTTTATTTCACCATCGCCTTTTGAAAAGTGTTTATTATTTTTAGATGCAAATCAATCTCCAAGACAATATACTGATAATAGACGAGGCGCACAACATCGAGGACATCTGTCGCGATGCAGCCTCCTTCACATTCACCAGGGAACAAATCAGCGGTGCTATGATGGTAAGTTCAAACGAAAGTTCACTTCATAAGATTTTCAGCTAAAACTCATTACTGGTAATGTGCTTGAAGACTTTAGCCAACTCATATTGCCTATAACAGTGGTCTCGGGAAGCACCAGAAGTGGTCCGCGAAGCCATCCTAAAATTCATTTACCCCTTCATTCATTTACTTACATTTACTGTATTTTACCTTCAATCCAAACCGTAGGTGGTCCATGGTAAGACAGAAATTTTGTCAAATGTTGTTCATTCATTCATCACTAAAAGGTTAAAAACCACTGGCCTATAAGGCTGTGTGCTCACGAAGCGTTAGTTCTGCGTTTATATCATCTATTTTCATATAATATTGATTTACATCTTTTTAGGAGTTGGAGAAAGTAGCTGGTTACATGTTCACGGAATCAGTACATTTTAATTTCATCTTGAAGACCCTCAAGATATGGGATGATTGGTGAGGAACACAATGATAAAACAAATTAGTTAATTAATTGCTCATAAATGCGTATTTTTCCTTCCAAGTAAAAAAGACTAGATAAGAACCTTTAAATACTTAATATTAAAAAAACTAATAATTTTCATAAATTAATATCCCTAATCATTCTCAATTCTTTAAGTTTTACGAAATAAACCTAGATAAGTATGTTTTTTTTTACTTTAGTGTATTTCACATAATTCACCGATTCTGTTGATTCATGCAAAAAATAAATCTAAATTCTCTATTAATAGGTTTGTGAATCAAACGCCGCTGGTAAACAGTAAGCCGCTGAACAACAACGAAGCGGTGCATACGTGGGAGTCGGCAGACTTCGTGCAGACTCTAGAAAACCATAATATGGGACGAGTACATTTCATAGGTATGTAGCTTATGCAAACTAAAATGAACCTTTATCACAGAATAACTAATAATACAAGTTTTTAATAATTATATTAATAATAATACAAGTACAGAAGCAGCACTCCGCAAAGTCATTTAAATAAATAGCGACTTTTGCTCCAACACAATAAAGTGCAATTCAAGTCGCGCAGCGCTAATGGCCTACAGTTATATGAATTCACCTAGTAGTTGCGCCTCTCTTTCTATCGCGTGCTCTTACCTCTTCTGACGACGCAACGTTAGGGTTGTCCTCTTTTAAATGAACTGCGTAGCATTATATCATAATGTGAAAAACGACAATTGTTTAAGTATTGGTTTTTTTATTTTGTCTTCCGTACACGGCACAGTAATGTCGATTCGACATTGTTACTATTATGAAGAGAATACCTAGTTGGGCAGTAAGATGCCGCTCTTGTTCGGCGGCGGGCGCGTGGCGGCCCTCTGCTCACTCGTGCCTTCGAAGGCTCGCACAGCGACACGGCCTGCCTTAATTCTTTATTAAGGCGCTGAAGGTAGTGAAACTAGTACCGCCGCTACATTTATTTTTATTACTCGTAAACCAAGTCATTATTTAAAAAAAGCTCATGTAATAATTTCTTAAATTGTCTCTAATATTTTTTGAATAACTATTCAACAGTTTTCATTCTTTCTGTAAGTTTTAAAATCCAACTTAGCTCAAAGTGGCCACTTTTGGCAATTATAGTAGCCCGTAGCGATTTCGCCGCTGATTGCCGCTCTCTCGCTCGCACATTTCATGTTTTCTCAAGATTTCTTGAATCTGTTTTTTCGATGTTTTTCGTTGTTTTTTCATCATTATCTTTAGCACAATTATCTTTCTTGAAAAAAGTTTTTGGAGCAACTTCACAGTACGTTAAAGTGTATTTTGATGTAGAATTCAATACGTTTCCGCTATTATTTACGCCAAAAATATGACCCGCGATAAGCGCTTTTGATGATTGATGATATTCTGATTTTTTTACAATCATCTGTGATGTTTATACGCAATTTAATACTTGTAGCTACTAGATAATCTCTTTAGCTTGTCGTATGTTTTTTTTGTGGCTACAACTTTACGTTTTCTATATAAAAATATGGCCCGCGCAAACCATGTTTTCCAATCATGGCCCCTCAAATGAAACAATTAAAAGTCTTCTGGCAGCGATCCTACCTCTTGAGCCAAAAGTCCTGGGCATAAATCCCGGTAGTGAATACAGCCTTTGTTTCAGATTCATCGATGTTCATAATCTTATTTATGTAAATCTGTATGAATTTTAAATTTAACCATATTTTTGTATGACAGAATTTAAGCAAAATGCTGAAGCGTTCTGTCAGAAGCTGCGGGAAGACCCTCGATCCTTGTTCGGTGTGACGCAGAATACGGGCACTTTAGTCGAGTCCTTGAGCACGGCACTTTGTAAGTACTTAGATTATGAAAGTCTTATAAAAGTGTTTTATTTATCACCTTAAGGGATTACTGCGCTACACTAGCGCCGCCAATGGAGAAAAAATCGTAGTGCTTAAATAAAGACGAAATTGTGAATTGTGTTCTTCTAGTGTACACCGAATAAGATTTGTGGTACTTTTCAGCGCTTAAACTATATTTTCTAGTCTATCGTTTAGTTAAATGGAGTTTTACATACGCGTTTACATAAAGTGGCCACTTTTAGCAATAAACTAAACGACAGGTTATGAAATATTGTTTAAACGATAAAAAGTACAACAAAGCTTCTTCGGAGTACACTAGAAGAACACAATTCACAATTTCGTCTTTATTTAAGCACTACGATTTTTTTTCCATTGGCGGCGCTAGTGTAGCGCAGTAACAAACACTCTTAAGGGCTCATTTCACAGTCAAAAAGTAAATTCTAAGTAGCTTACTTGACATATGATTTGACAGACGTAATATGAGAAATATGTCAAACCATCTGTCAAGTAAGCTACTCCGAACTTATTTTTTTATTATGAAAGAGGTCCTAAATATAACAACATTTACTTTACATTTATATGAGTAAGTAGTCGTTTAAATTCAGAAATTAAATAGATTAATGTTAAGGCTTATTCGCTGAGTGCGTGATTTATCAAAAACACTGCAATTACCGATAGAGACAAAGGTACAGTAGCCGGCAAACATCTTGAAATCGGGTGGGGATTGCGCAGAATGCGTATTTTGGGTATGCGTAGCGGTGAGAGAGGGGCGCGCGCTATTGGTCGCTCGCAATGCGCGAACTTATCCCCACTAAGTCGAAAGAGCGTCAATATGTTTGCCGGAATCTGTAATGTTGTTAATTAAGAAACGAACTAATTTTTACGTTTCTTTTATCGCTGAAAAATTCAATTTATCTTGTAGCATATCTGTTCGGCGGCGACGTCAACAACGGTCCGTACATGGATGACTTCAAGCCGGCGCTGGTCCGCACAGTAGTCACTGAGTATTCGTCCGAAGCCGTCTCATGGAGAAGATCCCAGCACGAACAGGTATACAATTAAATTTTCGAAAAATTCACTCATTCATTCGTACTGACTGCGATCAATTACTCATTCATTATAACAAGTTCCATTTTATTAACCGACTTCCAAAAAAGGAGGAGGTTCTATGTTCGTCTGTATTTTTTTTTGTGTATGTCCACCGATTACTCGAAGACGGCTGGACCGATTGAAATGATTCAAACGTTATTACATTAGGAAAACTCCCAAGTTGGTCCCAATTTTTTAAAATTTGGAAATCGGTTTAGTACTTTTCAAGTAATCTTGAAAAAAGCACGAAAATAGTATGATTTTGTGTGAATTACCTCGATGATAATGTTCGTATTACTTCTTTGTTTATGAACTGAATAAGATAATTATTATTTTGTAGGAAGAGGGATATCTTTAACCGACTTAAAAAAGGAGATTCTCAGTTTGACCCGTATGTATGTTTCTCCGAGTAAAAATCGGCTCTCCTCATACTCATAAAAAATAGTTTTAAAAAAAACCAAAAACCGACTTCAAAAAACCGACTTCAAAAAACGAAAAATAATATTCGTAATAATAAAAATATGTCTATTGAAGTCGGGTGGGGCTTTTAGAAAAAAAAAGGAATCTTTACTACAGCCCCGTTTTGCGTGATGCTATATTACTTTGCCTAAAATGCTTGAAAATTTAAACAAAATTTGGATAATATGTTCATTCAATACTATCTTTATATGAAACTCAGTTGATCCACACTATTTGAATCAATTTTGTTAAATTTTTGTACCACTCACGTTTGACTAAAAATAAAAAAATAACGACAGTTGTTTAGCAACTACTCTGGATTAGGCGTATCCCTAACTGTGGATTGATTATTGGATCTGGGGCCGTACCGGCTCACTTACATGGCTATCGTAATCGCGTTCATTTGACAGATGGATGTGATATACTTCTTTTTGGCACAAAAAAAAACTTACCAAAGAAAAGTAGCAATGTATCACATCCATCTGTCAAATGAAAGCGATTACGATCTATTTGCATCAATCTGATCTTTTAGGTAGTATAGTATCTCACCTATGTGTTTACTTCTTTTATTCATAATTCCTTTCTTCATAAGTCAAATCGCTGACTGGTTGGTGTGTGGGTATTAAGAAAGTTATTTTTGTTGTCTGTTAAAAAAAAACTCGAAAATGAAGTTAAGCCATGTAAGTTAGCCGGTACGGCCCCTGGGGGTAACTCTGAAAAAAAATATTTTATATTTCAGAGGGTCCAAAAAGACTCATTCGAGCTCCGCCTAATGTGCATGAACCCAGCGATAGTGTTCACCGCTCTAAAGGTGTCCAAGTGCGTGGTGCTAGCGTCCGGGACGCTCACGCCTCTATCCAGCCTGTACTCGGAGCTCGGCGCTGACTTCCCTCTCAAAGTGTCTCCTAATCACCCCATACCCAGCGACCGGGTATGTTGATACATTAATCAAGACCTTATACTGAATAAGGTTTATTTTCGATTACCTTTTTTCGATAATAAAAAGTGTATGTTATTTAGTTGATATAAGAAAATTTAAAAATCTGTCAAATGCATGTGTTGTACATTCTCTCAGCGGCTACACTTTAGGTAAGTGTCTAAGGTCGGTATTTATAAACCGCTCAAAGAGCTATATTGAGATCATACTTGAGATACTCTTCTTATAGGAACAGCATCTCCGGTATGGTCTCGAGATAGCTCACAACGTTGGGAGCGGTTTATAAATACAGGCCTAAGTGTGTGGTGCTAGCGTCCAGGACTCTCACGCTGAGTTTACTCTTAAAGTGTCGCCCCATTACCTCATACCCAGCGACCGCGTATGTATGACATTTATTAACGTCTGTAGTACACCTCTGCCGCGAAACACCGCAGTACGTTCCGTCATGAGTTCGACAAGTGAAACAAATGCGAACAGCTTTTTCTAATGAAAAGATTTTTCACGCGCTATTCCACCCGATCGGCTCCAACCGTTGTCACACGCGAAAGTAATGACGCAAAACCGCTACGTAGATGTCATCCTCATATATCTTCGTCGATAGAACACAACACATAGCGGAACTATGGCGGAACTACCGCAGTGACGCTGGTATGGTGTCGCGTTGCCCCTGCATCAACTAAACGTATGTCAGTGACGGTGTGACGTGCAAGCGATTTTAACTAAGGAGTGGTAAAGCGGAAGTGCTGTCGTACATACTTTAATGTAAATAATATACCAAAACATAAAAGGAACTAAATATACGTTTTATTCATGTTACTAGCGGCCGTCCGCGGTTTTACCCGCATGGTTCCCGTTCCCGTGGGAATATCGGGATAAAAGTATTCTATGTTTTAATCTGGCTATCTACTATCTGTGTGCCAAATTCCAACCCAATCCGTTCAGTAGTTTTTGCGTGATTAAGGAACAAACATCCAAACCCACAAACTTTCACATTTATAATCTCTTATAAGTATAAAAGTGATTCATGATATGACATAATGTTTAATAGCAAAATTTATTCATACTGCGACCCCACTTCGGCTTAACCATCTTTTCTGGGACACCCTGTACAATTAGGGAATGTTCATTAGGTGTGGGTGGGAACATTATCGACGTGTCCCGACGGCAGCAAGCTAGAGTGCAAGAGTGGGAACACGTCACAACCGCACGTGCAAGACGCTTTAGGCGCGTGCATACTGTGGTGCAGCCGCGTGACGCCGCACGGCGTGCTGTGCTTCATCCCCTCCTACCACCTCATGAACCGGCTGGCCACACGGTCAGTACTACTAGCACAGAATAACTAATTGTACCTACAAGTACAGAAGCAGCACTCGGCAAAGTCATTTAAATAAATAACGACTTTTGCACCGACACAATAAAGTGCAATTCAGGTCGCGCAGTTCACCTAGTAGTTGCCTCTCTTTCTATCGCGTGCTCTTACCTTTTCTGTGGACACAACGTTAGGGTTGGCTTCTCTTAAATGAACTGCGTAGCATATACCATAATGTGAAACCGGCAATTGTTTATTGGTTTTTGATTTTGACATCCGTACACGGCACAGTAATGTCGATTCGACATTGTTACTATTATAAAGAGGCAATATCTACGCAGGCAGTAAGATGCCGCGAGACTACACAGGCGAGCGTGTGGCGGCCCTCTGCTCACTTGTGCGTTCGAACGAACGGCTAGCGGTAGGTGCTTATCGCACGACCTTGAGCGAGTGAAGGAGGTCTGGTACTAGCATGGGCGTAGCCACGGTGGGGCAGGGTGGGGCGCTTGCCCCACCCTGGCTCTGACCTACCTAATCTTACCTAAGTAAGAAAATATAAAAATGACGCGGAATTAATGAGATAGGCCCGTAGCAATACAAAATATGCATAGAAAAAAATTACCAGGGTAAGACCGCGGGTATAGTTTGCTAGTTACATATTATTTTAGACTGCTGCCCCACCCTGAGCCCATGGCAGGCTACGCTCATGGGTACTAGTCTTATTACTACTACAACAGCTAAAGTCGGCAACCACTGCGCGCTGTGTGGACGTCGGCCTCTCGGCTCGTCGTCGCGCGCGCACAGTGTAGCGCATGTCTACTTATATTTTATTGTCTTTGCGCGGATGGGCTTCTGTTAGTACTATATTATATATTCTGTGCCCGTGGTGCAATTTTTAAACCATTATTTATTTGTAATTTTATTTTTTATTTATTTAATTTAATAAATTTATTAAATTTTAAAACAAAAAAAAAACAAAAACAATTACACTTCCATAGATTTTAGTTCGCTGACTAATTTATTCTGTATATATTACCTTTATTCTTCTTTATAATATTTATTCTTAATAATACTAGCGTGTAACTCTCGCACCAGCTTATGAACCGGGAACACGTTAGTTACAGTTAGTAGATTATTTTTTAAATAATCTTAAATGGGATTATATTCAAACTTTTATTTTATACATCTGTTATAAATAAAAGTACCTCTCTAACATATTTTTTCTAAATAGGTGGCAAGAAACGGGTGTATGGAGAGAGCTGGAAAATCTTAAGACAATATTCATGGAGAGCAGGAATGTTCGAGACCACAACGACATCATGGAGGTACAGACATAATAATATATTAATTATAATTAAAATTAAATAGGGCGGTAATGAAATATCAAGTTCTTTCTCCTCAAGCCTTTCGTCCTTACAGCACAGATTATATTATAATAGTACTAAACGTACAGAATACCATCCGCGCGAGAACGCGAGACTCGCTGCACAGCAATAAAGTACAATTTGAAATAGCACAGCGCTGCGTGCCTATTATTATAAGCACCTCCGAAGCGCTTCTCTTTCTGTCGCGTAGCTCTGTCTCAACCGACACATGACATCCCTCGTGCGCTGGCTCAACTGAGTCAGCCGCACCAGTAGGTTGATATAAAAGTTTAAGCGCGGAGATAGACGCCCCTGGTTACAGTTTAAAAAATATATGATTTAACTCATTTTCCTACAGGACTATTACAGGGAAGTGGAAACCAAACGCGGGGCGATACTGTTCGCGGTGTTCCGCGGGAAAGTCTCGGAAGGCATGGACTTTAGGGACCACCAGGCCAGGGCTGTCATCACTGTGAGTCTGTCGTCATTGCATTGACTTACGCCTTAGCGTGACCACTGAAACGAGATTATGATATAGCGATTTATCACTTTTAAGGAGAGGCCAGTTCACGATCTGATGAAAAGTCTGATTTTTGAACTTCCAATGTAAAATTCTACTTCACAAAAATTACTGTAGACTGAAAAAGAAACAAAGAAGCAAATTAACCGAACAGAATATTGAAAAATGACTCTGTAAAAAAATCCTGAATAACATCATAAAAACTTATAAAACAAAATTTCAAATCGTCAGATTTCGTAATTTTCAACGACAGTGATATGATTTTTTATGCAAAAAGGATAGCTTTTTTATCGATCTAACACAATAACCGAGTACATTTTTAATAAATGATCCAGTATTTCAGAAATCAATAAAAATGTACTAAAATTCGTCAAATTTCTGACGAAGCGTCAATTAAAGTTATGCAATATTCAACCTTATTCTAAAGACCAGAGAAAAAGTAAATTTCGTGAACTGGCCTCGCCTTAACTGTCAAAAGACAGTTGAGTATCCATTAATCGCAAGAATCTTATAAGTTAATCGCTATGTCACGTGATATACAGTGTGGTAGCTTAGCTACCTAGCGATTCTACCCTTAGAAATAAGCACTTTCTCTATGGAACCACTTGTCGCAAATGCATACTTGTTGAGATTTTGATTTTTCGTTGAGAAGCAATGTACGCGTAACAACTCGATAATATCACGGATAAACAGTTGTACATTGCGGGTTTATAAAATTTTGATACTTTTATTATTTTTTTATAAATTTAGGTTCTATGCAACTAAGACAGACTCTGTGATAGAAAAATAAAATAAAAACCACTAAATTTTTCATCAATTTTGCAACGGAAAATTCCAATTCAGATAGATTCAGAATCATGAGTCGACTATGCCCTGGAAGTTTTCGCTAGGGTGCTACTAACACCCTGTATATCGTGTTTCATGCTACCGGGGGGTCAAGTCTGCTAATGTTTTCGTCAAAATCGCGTTTCAATGGTGTTTGAATGGTAATGCTTTTTGACACAGTTCTTGTTTACTAAACCCAAAACCGAAACACAATGTGTTTCTTAAACCCAACACGGAGACAATTTGTCTCGATTTTGGGTTTAAGAAACAAGAAATGTGTCAAAAAGCATTACCATTCAAACACCATTGAACCACGATTTTGACGTTTACATTAGCAGACTTGACCCCCTGGTCAGATGTTGGTAATATGTTCATGTTGTTTATAATTTATGTATATTTGTGAGTAAGTCTATTTTGTATTGTGTTTCAGATTGGTATACCATACCCAAATACGTATGATATGGCTGTCAAAGAAAAAATGAACTACAATAACAAATTCCAGAAGAAAAAGAATTTGCTGAGCAGCGGCGAGTGGTTGCGAGTGCAAGCTTATAGGTCAGTAAATAGATTTGATTTAATTGATAATATTATATGATAAAATAAATACTCACATTTATTTATTTTCATCGCTTCACTTTTCACCAATTTCGCTGACTTCTTTCGCGATTTGACATTTTATAGTAATAAGTGGTTTCTTATTGCCGAAGTAATAATGCAGTGCAGTACCCATCAATAAGTTATTGATCGGTACTGCACTGCATTTTTACTTCGGCTTGATCATATTTTTGGAACATTCTGTATTATATGTCGCTATCCTATAGATAGAGTATGTGCTGTGTCTCGTAGCTTATCAGTATCAACTGAATAGGATAGAATATAATTTACTAGGTACACTGGAGGCCTTTTAATATTTAAAAGTTCTGCCTATTCAACAATGAGGATCAGTAACGATTTTTGTTTGCTTGTTGGCTTATCAGAAAGCTTATGCCACCACATGTGAAGAAATTTTTACGATATCTCCTAAACCTGAGAAGCTATACGAGCTAAAATACTTATTTTGGGGGGTCATTATGACGACTAATTTCATCGAGACGTACGCGAACCTTATGTCGTACGTGATAAAGCATTTATTGCATTGAACTTGGCATTTCCTTCAAAATTATAACTCAACCATTTCTAAACGGATTTCAAATAATCTTTCACTAAGTTTCATAGCTATGAATATGTTTTTATATTATACCAATAAAACTATAGGATTGAAACCTGTTACTGTTTCTTTTTTAACATTTTACATTGCGAATGTCGAATACTACGAGTATTTTTACATTTACTGACTTCTTTAATTATATTTCCCGTGTACAGAGCGCTGAACCAGGCAGTCGGTCGCTGCGTGCGCCACCGCAACGACTGGGGCGGAGTCCTGCTGGTGGACGCGCGCTACACCAACCCCTACTACACCGAGCACCTCTCCAAGTGGGTGAAGAACTTGGTGAGTATGTTAACGAGACTGCAGACAGACCACAGAATATACAGGGTTATTCTAAAACACCAACAACCTCGCAGGAGTAGATTAATAATATTATAAACTACAAGTTTTGTTTACGACTTTTCCAAAAAAAGACAAAAAAGCTACTTTCCATACAAATGTCCGACCAGCGGGTCTACCAGCTAAAAATAATGAAGTAAATGTTAACTGTAATTTGACAGATGTGTGTGATACATTGCTACTTCCTTTTGGCACAAATAAAAACTTACCAAAGAAAAGAAGCAATGTATCATATCTGTTCAGGACAAGAAATGATAATTCCATATATATTTATAAGTGATTTACTTCAAGTTTCTTCAATGCTTAAAAGAATGATCTTTGAAAATGCCGTCCCTGCCGGAGGCGTGAGTGTGTGTCTGTCCAAAACGATGACGGCCAAGCCGGTCGCGACACTGCCCCCGCGCGCCCCTCGCCCCGTGCGTATTAGGCGCGAACATCCTCCCCCGTTGAAGAAGGAGACGTCTTCAACTCCTGAGCGCCGCAGTCCTCGAGGTGAAGTGGGCACAGTCTGCTGAGAGCTCTGCGTATTATACCATTCCCAGTGTTGATATCTGCAACTCGAGGAATACCATCGGTACCAGGAAACAGTGCATGTACTCTTCCCATACGCCATTTTAAGGGTGGCAAGTTGTCTTCCTTGATTATAACCAGATCTCCTATCTTGAGGTTGGAATGTTGCTGCTGCCATTTAGAACGATGCTGTAGCTCTGCAATATACTCGTTATGCCAACGTGACCAGAAATGCTGTCGCATTTGCTCCAACTGATTGTATCTATCCAATCTGTTAATATTGATATCTGTTAACTGATGCGTTGGGAATGACATCATTGGTTTGCCAATAAGGAAGTGCCCGGGTGTAAGAGGACATAGGTCATTTGGATCGGAAGACATGGGACATATAGGCCGGGAGTTAAGGATGGCTTCTACTTGGGAAAATAACGTTGCAAGTTCCTCAAATGTCAAATGCCTATCTCCTAAAATTCTCCTTAAGTGAAACTTTGCTGACTTCACCCCTGCCTCCCATAGCCCGCCGAAATTAGGTGCGTACGCTGGTGAAAAATGAAATGTGATTCCTTCATCTGAACCAATCTGAGCTAAATGTTCCTCATTAGACAAAATTAACTTATTTAATTCGTTCTTAGTTCCCACAAAATTAGTACCGTTATCGCAAAATATATACTTTGGCTTTCCACGCCGTGAAATAAATCTTTTTAGGCTCAAAATAAATGCCTCTTTACTTAAATCGCTTACTGCTTCTAAGTGAAGAGCCTTGGTTGCAAAACAGACGAATATACACAAATAACATTTACTTATTTTGCAACCACGACCCTTTCTATCTGTTATTAAAAATGGTCCTGCGAAATCAGCGCCAGTTGCCTCAAACGGAATGCCCGGAGTGAGACGTTGATTTGGCAGGTTGCCCATCATTGGCTGCAAAGTTTTACCTCTGAAACGTTTACAGACCTTACATTTATTCGGTATACTCCTAGCAAGAATTCTAGCGTTAACTATCCAAAACTGCTCCCTCACAGAAGCTAATAACAACTGCGGACCCGCATGCATAAAAATTTTATGTTCATTTTCAAAAATAAGAATAGATAAACGATGCTTTGAGTCAAGAAGTATAGGATGTTTTTTATCATAAGCGAATTTTGAATTTTCAATTCTTCCACCAACCCTAATTACACCTAATTTATCTAAAAATGGGTTGAGTGATAAGATTCTAGATTTTTTCGATATTAACTGATTATTTTTAAGAGACTGCAGTTCAGTATTAAATGACTCAAATTGAGATAATTTTGCTAAGGCCAATATACTATTATTTAATTCCTCTACAGTTAACGCTAAAGATACAATTTTATTTTCAGGATTCCTGCAATTACTTATAAATCTAAGAACATACCCTATTATACGTTTTAATACAGCAAGTCTTGAATAACGAGAAAAGTCTAATACCTCATTTTTACTATATTTATCTACCATATTGTGCAATACATTTACTTCATTCTCGTTGTTCAATCTTTGTGAATTGTACCTTTTAGTAGGCCATTGCGACTCATCCTGAGTTAAAAACTCGGGACCTCCCCACCAAAAACTTGACACCTTTTCATCGAAAATTTCTACACCACGTGATACGAGGTCAGCAGGGTTGTCTCCAGTTGGCACATACCGCCATTCATAATTTTTAGGTAGTTTTTTAATTTCGTTTACTCGATTTGCTACAAATACGTCTAATTTTTTACTTGACGAGGTATGTATCCACCCAATTACAACCATGGAATCTGACCAATGTACACATTTCGCTACTTCACAACGCAAGGCCTGCCTAACCTTTGCGCTCACCTCAGCGGCGAGCAGCGCCCCGCATAACTCGAGTTTAGGGATTGTTACACACTTTATCGGAGCAACTCTCGACTTTGCACATAGAAGTTTCACGAATACACTTCCTTTCTGATCCACTGAGCGAACGTAAGCGCAGGCACCATAGGCCGCCTGAGAGGCGTCTGAAAACACATGTATTTCAATGTTTACGGGACCCTTACACGCAACGTGTCTTGGAACATTTACACAGGACAATGAATTAATAGTTTTTATAAAAGTTAACCACATTACCATAATATTCTCGGGAACCTTATCGTCCCAATCTAATTTACATTTCCATAAATTTTGCATTATTAATTTAGCTTTAATAATAAAAATACTTAACAAACCTAAAGGATCAAATATTTTCGCGATAATAGATAACAATGTTCTTTTTGTAATAACTTTATCTGCATTTATATTTACCGGAAACATGAAATTGTCTGACAACGGTGACCAAATTAACCCCAGTGTACTCGTTGTCGCCTTTAAATCGGAAAATATTTGATCTTCACTTGAATTACTTTCTTGAATTTTAACATTTGAATTTGTACGAAATTTTCTTAATTTAAATCCAGCTGAATCTAGAATTTTTACTACTGTTTTTATTGTTTTTTCCAATTCCAACTCATTATCAAACCCGAATAATACGTCATCAACATAAAAACAATGTTCCAAGACAGCCTTTGCATTTTCATCACTACACTCCTGGGCTAACTGAAATAAACAGCGAGTGCTTAAAGGGGGCGCAGAAGCGGTACCATAACTTAATGAATTTAACTTAAAATATTGTAAAGACTCGTTTGGATTTTCTCTCCATACAATCATCTGCCACTGCCGTTGATCTTCATTGACAATTACTTGTCTGTACATTTTTTCTATGTCTGCTGTGGTTACAAAACTATGCTGCCTAAATCTCAATAATATTCTAAACAAGTCATCTTGTACAACTGCACCGACACCCTGTATATCATTTAACGACCGCCCGGTAGTGGTTTTCGCGGACGCATCGAACACGACACGGAGTTTCGTTGTTTCACTTTTTTCTCTTAAAACCGGGTGGTGCGGTAAATAATACGCAGCGTCGATTTTACGTGAAGGTGACAAATGACCTAATTCCTTATATTCGTTTATAAACTTTGCATATGATTCTTTCAAAAGCGGCTGCTTATCAAATCTTTTTTCCAAATTGTAAAAACGCCGTTTCGCCATTTGCAATGAGTCACCCAATATGTCAGGGGATGTGTGAAACGGAATTTTTACACAAAACCTGCCGTCTTGCAATCTATACGTATTTTCTACAAAATGATTTTCGCAAAATTCCTCTTCACTATTTTTTACTAATTTCGAGGAGGGTAATTCTTCAATTGTCCAAAATTTTTTTAATATGTCATTTAACTCTTAGTTAAGTTGGCAGCTTACCGCATCATTACCCGGTCCCTGTTCACTCAGTGGACCAGAAATCAACCAACCTAACCTTGAACTTTGCAAAGTGGGTTTACCTTTTCCTAATCTTATTTGCTTACCGCAAATTATTTCCCAATATAAATCCGCTCCAATTAATATATCTACCTCAGCGGGTTTATAAAACTGTGGATCTGCTAAATTTTCCAAAATACCTTTAGGAATATTCAAAGTCTGCGTGTTTACATTTACATTTGGTAACATACCTGTTATACGCTGTACTACCATACTTTTTACTTCGGACGAGAAATTACCTTTCATCGACCTTATTACAAAATTACACCTTTCCAATATGCATAACTTAGTGTTTCCTACACCTGACACATTCAATGGCTGCTCGTTCTTTACACTACACAACCCTAACTTGGCGCGTAGACAGTCAGTTATCAAACTTATTTGACTTCCACTATCAAGCAAGGCGCGCACTACAAATACTTTACCTGAGTTGTTTACAACTTGAACGAGCGCCGTGGACAAAAGAACTAGCTGCGCGGGGATCGCTGCCGTCGCCTCAATCGTAGATAAGGAAACTGGTTCCGGAACGCCGCCGGCGGCGGCGCACAGCTGATCGCCGCTCTGCACTTGTGACACGACGAGTGATTGCGAATTATTATTATTCATGCCGTTGTTGTTGCTTTGCAACTTCGGCCTATGCAATAGTGTATTATGCTTATATCTACATGTTTTACACGGACTATACCTACAGGTGCTTGCAAAATGTCCTGTACTCAAACAATTTACGCATAATTTATTTTTAGAAACCAAATCATTTCGTTGCTCCAAGGTCATAGAAATAAATCTAGGACATTCATGCAAGCGGTGAGATTGCTTACACACTATACATTGCAATCTGCTGCTATAGTTACTTGACGTTTGACCAGACGATACAAAATTAGATACTCTTTAATTTTTTGGATTTTTGTTATGTTTTACCGTTTCTAAAAAATCTGCTCTATTTCTTAAAAAATTAATGAATTCCTGCAAAGTGGGAATATCATCAAGCGAACCTCTAAATTCCTCCCATTTTCTACTTGTGAAATTATCTAATTTTGTAGCGACTAAATAAATAATTAATGAGTCCCAGTGATTAACTGGTTGACCTAAATTCTTTAAAGCGCTTAAATTTTTAGTTACATGGTCTATGATGAAACGAAGCGAAGTATCTGATTCTCTTACCATAATATCAATACTAAATAATGCCTTTATGTGGTTGTTGATCAATTACCTTTTGTTATTATACCTATCGCATAAAAGGTTCCATGCAGCTGTATAGTTATCTGCGCAAAACTCGATGGATTTAATGACTAATGCAGCTCCAGCTTCCAGCGAAGAACGTAAGTAATGAAACTTATTAATTGAGTTTATGCTATTGTTATTATGAATTAATGAAAGGTATGTATCCCTATACTCTAACCACTTACTGTAACAACCATCGAACACGGGAAGTTTTATGGCAGGCAATGATATGTTATTACTAGTTAAAGAATGATCAAAACTACACGACTGATTTGCAGTGGTATTTACTAAACTCTGTCTGCGATTTGCAATGACACTAGCTTCTTCAATGATAGACTGAGTGCTTGACATTAAATTAAAAAATATACTTTCTATGTTTTCCCTCTCTGCCAGTTGATCATCGGAATTTTCACAAAGAATTTCTATCTCCGTCTGTAGACTATCGAAAGCGGCCAAATTCCGCTCCAACTTAGACAACCTCAACCTTAGTTCTGATATTTGTTGCGATGATAGTTTAGTCACGTCAATTTTTTGAATGTTTTCTAAATAGTTTTTGTAGACAGTTAATTGACCTTTCACGCAACTACGTCTTTTGATGAGTTTATCCTTTTCTGTGGCAACGGCCATAATGATGTGGGAATCAAGAACGAAATTCAGCCAAAACAAAAAAAATAGAAAATTAAATAAATACCTCAGGTTGTTTCCAAAAGAAATCCTTTCACCTTTCACCAGATTTACCTTTTTACCTTCCAATACGATAGCGTGACTTGCACTATGTTCGGTATGACCACGTTGTGACTATGGGAGGCAGGCAGTGATCTATGATTTATTTACCATGAAATTTAATTAAACCTGTAAATATTTAATAAAAATTAGCTTCGCATTTATGAATTTACTGAAAACAAGGAGGGAAATATACTAAATTGACGTCAAAATTATTCGGGACCCTAGGACGCCATTTTGTTTCACTTGAGATACATGACTATGCTATTTCAAATTACTCGTGAAAATCGTAAAAAGTACTATGAAACTAACATGACTAATAAGCAAACGTTACTTTTCCAAAAGATTTAGGATGATTATATAATACGGGAAAAGGAACGGGCTCACCAAATTGCCTTCATCATGGCGTGGCTTTCTCCCAACTCAGTTTTCTCATCCTGGTCACGGCACCATTTTTCTTGTTCAGGACAAGAAATGATAATTCCATATATATTTATAAGTGATTTACTTCAAGTTTCTTCAATGCTTAAAAGAATGATCTTTGAAAATGCCGTCCCTGCCGGAGGCGTGAGTGTGTGTCTGTCCAAAACGATGACGGCCAAGCCGGTCGCGACACTGCCCCCGCGCGCCCCTCGCCCCGTGCGTATTAGGCGCGAACAATATCCATCTGTCAAATTACAGTTATATTTTTAGCCGGTAGACCCGCAGCTGATAGAGTTTTGTATGAAGCCAAATTTTTTTTCGGAAAGTCGTGGCGCAGAACAAACGCTGTTTATAATGTTAGTAGTCTACTCCTGCAAGGTTGTTAGTATTTTACAAATAACCCTGTATAATTAGTAGAAGCTCATCCGCGCCGCGAGGACGATCCAATAATAAGCTACTCTCGCTGCACAGCAATAAAGTACAATTCCAAATTGCACAGCGCTGCGTGCCTATTATTATAAGCAGCTCCGACGCGCTAATACTAGGCTAATATAAAAACTAATTTAAGCGCGAAGTGAGACCCTCCCTGACAGAACTAAACACAAAATAGTCAATCTGCGTTGTCCGGGTTTAAAAATCAAAATGAAGTCATCTTTCTCTAAAAAAAATGTTTATTCACTTTCATGACTTTAAATAACAATAATTTTTTAAGCCCCCTTTTAAGCAAAAAAATGCCTGTGCCAAGGGACTCCGCTCTGTATTACTTATTTATCTATGACAGTCAATGAAATTTCCTTATCTAAATACTTAGTTAATTAAGAAAATATTTTTTTTTATTTATGGCACTTTAGGTTTAGAATAGATTATAGGTAGGTAAGTACTTACTAATGTTAATTATTGTATGTTTATGTATATTTCTATGTTAAATGCTTCTATGTAAATTACATTCTTTTTAAATAAAATAAAGTTATAATAATAATATAATGTATTTACTGTGTTTATTTTATATATTCCAATAGACTTTCAGTTTCGATGTAGGTTAATTTATGTATCCATTTGTTAATACTGACCTACACTCGTAAATAAGTTTATTATATATATGTCTCTTTTTTATTTTATTATATAAAAATGCTGAACGTGCTTCGTATTGTGCTCTTGCGAACATTGTTTTATTATAAGGAAGTGGAACCACATTTTTCTTTCTCCTTCTACCCACATTAGTTGGACAGAAAGTTATGTTTTTTTAGTATAGTGTGCACGATGTGTAGTCCCTCTTTGTGGCAATTTTTTGGGGTACCCTGTATAGCTCAGTATGTCAAAGCAACCGAATTATGTAACAGTTTTCTTATTTATTTGCAGTTGAAAAGCAACCATCATACTTACGACAGTCTAGTCAACAGCACAAACAGCATGGAATCGTTCATGAAAGACATGACGCATAGAGAAAAAGAGGAGGAATTCTAACTATAGGTTAACATATAGATGATTTTATCTTTTACTTAATAATAAAACAGCTTTAGGTTAATTACGTCGTGCGTTACGGTCATTCGTAATTTGGAAACGTGAACAAAAATAAACCCTGGTTTAAATGTATTGCTATTTGTTCTTCTCGCTAACATTTTAAACCAGCTTTATGATTACAGTTCGTTATAGAATAAGGAGTTATGTTTAATGTTTTAAACCAGCTTTAAGTGTGCTGTTCTTTTTTTATTAAGGAGTTATGTTTAATATTGAATTTTTAGATATTAGCATTCACAATGCTATTTTTATATATTAAGTTACTTAATATAATTGAAAAATACTAGAAAAAATCGACTCACCCGTCCCGTCTGAGTTGCTACGGGCGAGTCGATTTTTTTTAGTATTTTTCAATTATATTGAGTTATGTTTAATGTTTTAGCCAGGTTTAAGTTCGTTTTATAAAAAGGAGTAATGTTTAATGTTTTAAACCAGGTTTAAGTTTACTATTCGTTTTACGATAAGGAATTGTTTAAATGTTCGTCTTCCACTAAAGACGTGCTAGGAGGCACTTCGTATGCTCAGTAAAACCTAGCGATCAGACTGACCAAAATAATTTTCAATGACTGTTTTACTTATTTTTTTACTATGCAACCAAATTTATCGAAATATAATATACTATCTAACTAAATGAGTAAACGAAGATTAAGTTTATACCTAGTTTAACCAAAAAGTTTGCTGTATATAACGCTTTGCGACGTCAAAGCAAACGTCAGGAGTCATTTTGCTAAGCCATTTTTTTTATGTGGCTTAGCAATATTACTAACTTAATGGTTAAACCAGCGGGTCTACCGCCTAACCCTATCGCTTTAACTCTGGCTTTGGTTTATGACGTCAGTGCACTGTCCGTCCTTGTCATCGTGTTATGATATGACAAGGACGGACAGACCATTGCTATCGCTCTGGCTAAAGCTTTGAGTTAGGCGGTAGGGCCCCATGTGTAAACTTTTTCTTTTTGTAATAAAGCCGTAAAGTCTTAAACTAAGATCAAATTATGGCTGTGAAAAATTTCGAAATTAAGGTAAACTAAATTTCGTTGTAAGAAGGTAAAGTACTGGGTACGTATCAGAATGTCTAAAGTTAGAATGTCTAAACTTAAAATGGCAAAGTTCAAAATGTCAAAAATTTGAATGTCTAACGATTAAAATGTCGAAAGTTCAAAATGTCAAAAACGAAAATGTCAAACGGTCAGATAGTCCAAACTAAAAATGTCTAAGTTCTAATGATCAAAACTTAAAATGTCCAATAGTCCAAATACATATAATGACGTATAGAATTAACTTTATGCCTTTCTTTCATTTAGGTACCTAATTAATTAGGTAAAATAATTGCGTGTTAACCTCTGTGTCTCTGCCGCATATCACCATAGCCACGCACGCCGCCGCTCCCTGATTTTTTTTTTTTTTTTTTTTTTTCTCTTTATTCTGGCACAAACAGTCATTATAAAACTAAGTATACGTAAAAATAGTATGTAAATTTATAGACAACGAGTGCCGAAACTTAACATATAAAAATATAATAAAAGAAGAATAGGAAGAAGCTTGTTGAGTTTCAGGTTTTTTTTTTTTATATAATCTATTAAAAACATAACCTTTGTAAATTATACAGATATTTACCTAGCCTTTTTTTTTGTTTTTTTTTTAATCATTCTTAATGCTATTTCTATATAATGTTAAACTTTCTAGTACATACCTACCCAAGTATATTATTAAACGTTCACAATTCTATATTTATATTATGTTATGTTACTTAATATTCAACATAATGTGATACAATTAACATATTAAAACTTATTACTATTCGTAATTAGTGCACAGTTTTTCCAAAATTTCACGTTTCAGACGTTTTAACGAAATATTAAAAAGATCAATGCAATTGAACTCACCATTACTTAGATTAAGCGAGCGAAATAGGCAGCTGTTACGAGTGTAATTTTTGTGAAGGGCTGGCGGTAGAAATGTATGGAGGATACGATTAGAGCGAACTGGTAGACGTTTTTTTATAATAAAGTTAATTTTAGATAGTAGTGTAGAACTATCTATGATACCATTAAGAATTTTGTAAAGGAATACTAAGTCGAATTGTTTCCGTCTATCTTTTAAGCTTAGGAGTTTGAGGTCAATAAGACTATCATTGTATGACATTTGAACGTTACGACGATAATTCAAGATATTAATGAATTTTCTTTGAACTTTTTCCAATTTTTCGATGTGATTTTTATAAAGGGGGCTCCAGACGACGCTGCCAAAATCTAGAATTGATCTGATATAAGAAAAATAAAGGATTTTTAGGGTTATGATATTTTTAAATGGTTTTGTAACTCTATTAATGAAACCCAAGGTTTTAAAAGCGCGCTTTTTAATTGTGTCAATATGTAAATTAAATGATAATTCTGTATCTATAATAATTCCCAGATCTGATTGATCTGATTCGGTAGCCGGTGCCAGTTACTGATTCAGTAGCCGCCGATTAAAATCCACCAATTGAATTTGAAACAGATTTTTTTCTGGCGCTTCGCCGGCCGCTGCCGCGGCACGCTCGCTTCGCTCGCTCGGCTCGCGCGCTGGGTTCATGTCAACCTAACATGCTCGTCGCTACGCTCCTCGCACCTATCTCGTGACCTACGGTCTACGGTTTCTAAGTCCCAGTAGACTAGTTAAGGCTCATTACCGGCAGCTAAATTTGCTATAAAGCATTTCAGACGAAGCTCAAAGACCTCCACAGACTCAATTAACCTCAAAGAAGGCGATTCGATTTAAGATCCAACCCAATTCAAATAAATCATTGTGAACTTAGACTTAATGACCATTGATATTTTAACTCGTCAAGTATTTGATACGTTTGATACTTTGAATTTTGCTATTTTGAAGTTAAACATAATGATTTTCGACATTTTAAACCATTTGAATTTTAATTTTTGATATTTTGAACTTTGCCATTTTAAATTTAGACATTCTAACTTTAGACATTCTGATACGTACCCTAATATCACGCTAAATCTAAACGTCCGCTTTTGTTCGTTTCTTTTTCTATTCACAGTTTGAAACTAAAGTTTTAAAAATTATAGAATTGGTAACTATGTCCAGAAAAAAACAGAAAATTACGGACGAGTTTAGATTGGGCAAGTAATACCTAACCCGTATAACATTAAGTTCGTTACAGTGTACCTATTTCAAACTTAATGACGGCAGTGAAGTTAGCCACTATGCGCGTAGCCGTGCCCTACCACTCGCCTCTCACCCACTTACATCGAAATTGTGTTGCGCGATACGGACTGTAATATTTAGTACCTATGTAGTGTAATAAAAATAAATTATCTGAATTTAAAAAGTGGATGGGCAGTCATAGTTGCCATTTAAATAAAGTGCGCGTGCATTTATTTATTCTAATGCGGAAGTTTTGGTTCATCTGAAAGTTTCCAAGATTTATTCTGTGTTTTTAGAGTAGATTTAAGAAGTCAATAACTATTGTAGATGTAACAAGTCTTCAATTGATTGAAGATGTAACCCAATCCAGTTTCCGTATCCTAATTGTAAATTTGATGGGCTGTCAAGCATAGGCGTAGCCAGGCCAGTTTTTCGGCGGGTGTTGAGGTTAGTTTTGGGGGATATTGATCCGTATAAAAAAAGCTTGACAACAAAAAGATTTTACTTAGTAAGTCTTTATTTCCCCCCTCGCTACGCCCATGCTGTTAAGTATGATACCATCGGAATCTGGGGTGGAATTGCGTAAGGTAATCGTATTCATTTGACAGTTCATATCGTATTCCATCGGCTGCAATTTGTATGGGATGACATATATTATGATACAATATGAACTGTCAAATGAATACGATTGACTTTACGCAATCGCCTAGCTGGTTGATGGTTTAGTTAGCATGAAACCGAAATTCGCAAATCATTTTAAGATTAAGCCGAAAACCTTGGATCGATAGTTAAATAAGCATGAGTTAAACTAGGTAACGTTAAATTAGATCCGAGAGTTAAAGCAGACTTTAATAATATTTTGAGATTGTTTTAAAACAAATACCTACAAAAGAATTTTTGTAAATAATTTTAAGAAAATCATTGTATGTAAGTAATCAAATATTTTTATAAATAAAAAATGTTTCTTAAAATTTATTATGATTTTATTATTCACTAAATAACATAATAACAGTAATCGTAAACAGTTTGTTATTAATTCAAGTTTATAATATTAGAATACAGAATTATAAGAAAATTCTGTTTAAATAGCCTGATAACGAATATGTGTATATTGATTTTGTTTATATTTAAAGTTGATTATTTTATCACAATAATAATAAATAATTCAGTAACAACTAGCTCCTCATACAATATTATAATACATTACTGCAGAATCATTAACTTTTTTAATTACCAAAGCAAAATGAGGGGAGTTATTATAAGTTTGTCGTTTGTATTTATGTGTATCTGTCTGAGGATGGACATGAAATGGACCGATTTTATCAAATAAAATAACAATAATATAAAAACCGGATAAAAACATACATAAAAGAAGTCACTTTAAATTGAAATCCGCCTTAGTTTTCTTTTAAAAGGTTAGCTTTTTTCATTGAATGTTATGGTAGATTACATGTATTGATTGGCCAGCAAATCATACAGACAAAATGCGTCATTTATCACAGTGTAACTAAGTCTACTGGGAAGGTCCAGGCTGGAGCACTTCAAAACTTCTTTGCTCTGAAACATAATGTTAAGATTGTGTCAATAGTTACTTTATCTCCAAAAATGAAAATTCTTTTTGTACAAGCCACGGCACGTATCTTTAGCGGTGACAGTTAATGCGCATAAGTAATTTTTGGGTCTCATTCGTCTCATTGGCGGGAAACATGCGCAGTAATCCCCTCCAATTTCTCTCACCGCTAAAGATACGTGCCGAGGCTTGTAAATAGTTTCATTTATTAAAGAGGTAAAACAACTGTGAACGTACTATAGTCCATTTTTAACACCAAAGTGTTATTTACATTAATCTTGGTGTACAAAAAATTAACAGCCAACAGGCACAAAAGTGTCGGAAGTATAGCTTTTGCCCACTACTACGTACCCGTAGAATAGGGATGTTGACTAATGAATAAAATAACGAAATACTAATAAAAATCGTAAACATATTAAACTTTTAGAGTAGCTTGTATACCTCTTGGTTTTATATATTGCATATTTTTTTTTATGACCCTTCAAAGTTGGGTGGACAAGTCCATTTAAAAAGTATAAAATTTATTAAAATAAATGATAACCTTTAATTAGTCCATTTGTGTGCATTTCACACTGTGATATCTCGGGCAGTTTTCATGCTAGCGAATTAATTCTTTTACCAATGTTTCTTTTTTTGAGAGGTAATTTATGTAACATAAAATAAAAAAAGTTGTCATCATCCCTATTTTAGTGTGGTTAAATTATTTTAAAAATAATATTATAGAAGCGTGGTAGAAGCGGGCCAGGACCCATGGGTTGTAGCCGGGCCCCAAAAAATGTGCTGTAACTCGTGAAATACAGTGGTACTGGTTTTTTTCTTTTGGGTACCATAAAGTACGTACCCGTACAGTATACTGGCAATACCACAGCCTTTTTTTGGCACCGTGGCCGGGCCACGACCTATCACACTACAGCTCACCGTTTAGTGCAATCGACAGAGCGCTCGTGCCGTCGTAAATGCGAGGCGTGCTGAAAGCGGCGGTTGCAGATGTCGCACGCGAACGGTCTCTCTCCTGTGTGATACCTGCAAGCACATCAAGTATCATTGATGTGATGATTCTTAAGCGCTCCGGTAACGATCATTTGCGATTGTCAATTTTTACGTCATTGACGCTTATTGATGCGAAAATTGATCGTTTACACGTGCAATAGGGATGATGACTAATGAATAAAATAACGAAATACTAATAAAAATCGTAAACATATTAAACTTTTAGAGTAGCTTGTATACCTCTTGGTTTTATATATTGCATATTATTTATTTTATGACCCTTCAAAGTTGGGTGGACAAGTCCATTTAAAAAGTATAAAATTTATTAAAATAAATGATACCTTTAATTAGTACGTAAAATGTACAGCAAATTTGTCTAAGAAACTATTTTGATAAACACAATATTTAATATAGCTGCCGAACAAATTTCCTACGCGTTGCATCAAACTAGCAAGGCGTGACGTCATCACTTAGTAGCCGTTAGTATGGAGCGTTTTTGTGCGAGTCCATTTGTGTGCATTTCACACTGTGATATCTCGGGCAGTTTTCATGCTAGCGAATTAAGGAGCTGCAAAACGTAGCGTCAATGAAAACATATAAAGTTTTGTCGCATAGCTAGAAAAATCCACTCATTTTGAAAGGTAGAAAAAAATATAATTGTTTTTGACATATCCTGAATTAGATACTTAGCTATAAAAAATTTCAAGTAAAAGCTTAGTTAGTGAAAAAAAATGATTTTTCTAAAAAGATTTTTCGTCGCGTAGTACTCGATATTTTCAGCGGCAACTAGCATATTTTTCTCAAATTATAAATCGAACATAAGACGAATTAAAGAGTTATATAAAAAAAACGAATGTTAATGTTATGGATCACTATTAAAATCAAAATAAACAGGTTTTTTAGCGCCTGAAAAATGTAAAGAGCAATGCACTTAGAAAAATATTTGCTAGTTTTCGGCAAACACAGAGATCTGGCGCGGGCGGGCGGGGTGAACGCCCGCGGGGCCGGGGGCATGCATCGGGTGGTATTGAGAATGGGGCTGTACTTTTCATTTCATATCGTAGCGTGGTCGGTCTCGTCTTTCCAAACTTTGTTTGTTTTAAGTAAATAAATAATTTTATTTAGTGCCAAGTAATAGTTTTAGGTGTTTGTTTTGTAGTTTTAGGTTTTAGTAATAAATAAAATAGATTTAGTGTAGTTTTACGTCTTGTGACTGTGACTTGTTTTTATAGGTACCTAGTTTTGTACGAACTTGACTGTATTATTATTATTATTATTATTTATTCATGTATTGTGTGTGTGTAAAATGGGAAACAAAAGGAACAAAGAATTGCGACGGATGTGTCGTAGAATTAGAAAACAAAAAAAAAATTACAAATCCAAGTAGGGTGAATATGCCTATTACCAGCCCCCCTAAGATTTTTCAACTTTGAATCTCTGTTGCTGCCACAATTACAGTCTTAAAATTATTGTTGATACAGTTTTAGGTAGCTTGATTGATCTTTATTACGAAAATAGTACTTAGTTTTACGTAGTTTTATGGGAAAAAAAAGATAATCGTTTAAATGCACGACGGGCGAAAAACCCTAATTCCAGCCGTCTTTGCCCTAATATCAGCCGCTTTGTTCCCTAATTCCAGCCGGGTACAGGCTGTTCCAAAATAAAACAACCATGTTTGTATGAGATTAAAGAATATTCGTTTGGTAACTCTAATAATGATAATAAAATACTAGAGGCTTTAAAATTATGGTTCCCATAACAAGTCATTGAAACTTATACCTCTCCTGTAGATATTAATCAACTTAGAATATATAAATATATTAAATATTGCGTAATAAAAAATAACTTTTACAATAATCAACGAGTACGAGATCGTTTTAATTATTTGAAACCTATAAAAGCGTTTTCCAAGAAGTGAATATCGATTTACAATTTTTGAATTGAATTTCTTTTCTGTTTCTATGATTGATTATTATGATGATAATAAGTATGATTTTGATTATTATGTTTTTTTTTTACATCTATGTATATAAAATTCAAAGTCCTGACTGACTGACTGACTGAGTGAGATATCAACGCACAGCCCAAACCGCTGAACCTAGACTTGAAATTTTGCACATAGGTTCCTTTTGCGGTCTAGGGGTGCACTAAGAAAGGATTTTTCAAAACTCACCCCCCAAGGGGGTGAAACGGGGGTCAAAAGTTTGTATGAAAGTCCCTCAGTTTTGAAGCTAGGATCTTCAAATTTTGTGTTTAGGCTGAACATTGAAAATGAATAAATACGGGTCTCAGCGTTTTTCAAAATTCTACCCCCGAAGGGGTCAAAGGGGGATGAAGTTGTGTATTGAAGAAAATCCTTTATATTCGAAGTAAAAATAACTAAATTTATAATTTAGGCTTATGGCTTTAAATCTAACGTAACGTATTTTGTTATTGGTAGTATTTCAACCCCTATGGGGATGAAATGGGGGTGAAATGAGAGTAAAAAACCCAAAAATAGATATGGATGTCGTTATTGGGGTTTTCTGGGATGACAATTGCAAAAGTGACATTTATTTTGAAGTCCAACACGGTGGACATGATTTAACCCCTAAAGGGGTGAAAATGGGGTTCAAAATTGGTATGGTAAAATAATATAAAATAGACATTACAACTTTAAAATTCGTAGGAGCATGTCTAAAAATAAATAGGCAAACACATATTTTGTTATTTTGAAAATCATCCCTCAAGGTGTAAATGGGGTAAGTAAACATAAAATCGATGTCGTTCTTGAGGTTTCATGGGATGGTGATTGCGAAAATAACATTTATTTTAAAGTCGCACGGTGGACATGATTGGACCTGGACATGCACATCCAGGGGACGGGGACAGGGACAGGGAAGGAACGGGAACGGGATACTAATATCTCTGGATACAATTCTGAATATTATAAACTAGCTTCCGCCCGCGACTTCGTCCGCGTGGACATTCGATAGAATCCTCATGTTTTAATTTCATTAAATTCTGATCAGCCGTTTTTACGTGATTAGGCGGGTTCCCACGAAGCGAGCAGCCTCGTGCGAGGCCCGTGCGGCAAACGTCCTGCCTCGCGAGGCAGCGCGCTTGGTGGGAACCCGCCTAATCACGTAAAAACGGCTGATCAGAATTTAATGAAATTAAAACATGAGGATTTTTTCGAATGTCCACGCGGACGAAGTCGCGGGCGGCAGCTAGTCTAATATAAAAAAAAAACAAAAAAAAAAATCATTTGAAAACATCCTGTATATTGCCGTAAAGTTTTGATGACCGGCTGATGTTAGGTTCTTATGTATTTCTTAATATCAGCCCCTAATTTGAAGAACAAATAACTTAGGAATTAAACATTATTCACCCGGCTGTATTTAGGCCATTGGGTGCAGGGTTAGTAATTCTAGTGAATAGCACTACAAATTCCAACCTAAAGACGAGCAAATTAAGATGAGATTGATTTCTTAAACGAAAGTTAAATACCCAACATCAGCCCCCGGCTGATAATAGAAAGTTTTGGAAAATCACATAGTCAAACTCCAGCCCCCCAAATTTTTTCGAAATTAGTAAATTTAACTGCAAACTTGTAATCTTAAAACGTTATCTAACTAATCTATTACTAGTATCAAAGTTTAAAACTATAAAAAATTGCATCTTGCCTTCATAAACACACTTCCCAAAGTTCGCATCGATCGATGTTTTATGCTGTTTTTCAAACATAGTCACCTCTATTCGGTCTCGGTGAACATTTTTGGTCGTTGTGTGAATTGTAGGTGTCGTGGCGGGGTAATACTGATTTCCAACGTCGAGGATTAACTAGGGATGTGGCTCCATTAAACAGTTTCCGATTTTTATTGTTTTTTAATTAAATCAAAGCAAAAACGTATTGGGGGCTGGAATTAGGGGGGGGGGCTGGAGTTAGTCGAAAAGCGAGCCATACTTCGATCAAATACCTACGCGCCTCGAGTTCGGTCTGCAGTCTGCGCTCGGTACCTACACAAACAGTAATGATCCCAACTATTTTATCATTAGTCGGTTTTGTCATTAGAAATTAATTTCTAAAAAAGTACGATTTGCCCAGTGCCCGGCCCCCCTGTTTCTATTTCCGGCCCTCCTATTTCTATTGCCCAGTATACCGGCCGCCTTTCAAAGAACATGACGAGAAGAAAAAACCACATCGTTCAATGCAGTAGCGATCGTTTGAGTAATTCGCTAAAATACACATCGGAAATAACAAGAGACAAACAATTAATATGCCCGGCCCCGGCCGATATACTGGAAACATGTGGTTTCGTTGTCTAGTAAGGCGGCCCCTTGATATTACTAAATATCTGCTTATTTAGCCATATTTAACATTAAAACAGTAATAAATAACAACATACCTTGAGAACAAACTAAATATTTACCTTTTAACGATGCCCTGAAGGACAATATTGACTATTTGGCAAGAGCTCTCCACTATTTTTTTTTATCTCCACTTGCGAAATCGACCCGGATGCGGGCTTCAACGTAAACACAAATTATAAAATATTACGTAACGTTTCGCTAGTGGCGTCCATACCATTCGATAGATCGATAACAGTGTTGCCAGGAAAATATCCAAATTGTTAAGAAATTGCCACGAATTTCTTATTTTATTCGAAAAACTGTTGGGGGGCCGGATAATTGGAGGCGGCCGGCTAACTAGGCATATTACCCTGTGTACATACTGACAAAATGCAAGTCAGCGTTTTGGAATTGGAATTTTTAGATTTTAGGCATTCACAATGCTATTTTTATATTAAGATAAATATTTTAATAGAAAAGTTCAGACGGGTGAGTCGATTTTTTCTAGTATTTTCTATTAAAATATTTATCTTAATATATAATTTGCCACTAAAATCTGTGAAATAAAAATAAATAAATTAAAAAATATTAAAAACACAACTGCCTGACAAAAACGAACTAAAAAGTTAAAAAACAAGATCGGCTCAAGGCTCAACGACGAAAACAAATTTGGACTCGTCGTGACACAGCTCGAGAAGATTGACGTTGAACAAATAAGCGATATTATTATGTCGCCGCCCAACACCGGCCGTTACGAAGCAATTAAGGAGCGATTACTCTCGGTGTACGAAGAGTCTGAGAACAAACAACTTCAGAAACTACTCAACGACATGGACCTCGGTGACCAACGCCCATCACAACTGCTACGCCGGATGAAGGACCTGGCCCTCGGAAAAATCCCCGATTCAACTTTGAAGATGTTATGGATGGGACACCTACCAGCCTCAACTCGAGCAGTTTTGTCGATTAGTGAAGAAACCAAACTGGATTCACTAGCAGCAATGGCAGACAAGATGAACGAGACTGTACGAGAAATCCATTCCGTATGTTCCTGCCAATCGAGTCCCGCTCCGTCGCCGTCGACCGCGCCGTTATCAACCGATAATGACGTCATCCGCAAGATAGACGCGCTCGCGAAGGAAGTCGCCTCCTTAAAGATGGAAAAATCAAGAAACCATCGTAGTTACCGGCAGCCACGATATAGAAGTCGTTCCCGTTCACTTTCGTCCCCTGGAACAAGGAAACATTCGGTTTGTTATTTCCATCGCAAGTTCGGACAAGATTCGTACCGATGCCGAGCGCCGTGCAATTTTGATAACAACAAGAAGTCGGAAAACTAATTAAGACTGAAGCTACGACGGGGGCAGCAGTCGACGAAATATCATACCGTCTTTTTATCAAGGATGTTACTACGGGCCTACGTTTCCTCATCGACACCGGCGCGAACGTTTCAGTCCTCCCTACACGCACGACTGAAAAAAAGAAACCGCCAAGTAACCACTTGTACGCCGCCAATGGAACAGCAATACCAGTATTTGGAGAACGCACGATGACACTGAATATCGGCCTTCGACGTCCACTGAGCTGGAGATTCGTGATAGCGGCAGTCGGCCAGCCGATATTAGGCGCCGATTTCCTGAGACATCACAACCTCATAGTTGACCTGCGAGAGCGAAAATTAATCGACAAACGCACCGATTTATGCGTCACCGGCAGCGTCACGCCCAGCACGATCGGAAGTATTCGCACCATAGATGGCAGCCAACCTTACCACGACTTGCTGGAAAAATACATCGAAATCACTCGGCCTGGATATCAAAAGCAAGTTGACTCCGAAGTTGAACATTACATTGAAACCGTCGGCCCCCCAATTCACGCTAAAGCCAGACCGCTCCCGCCCCACAAGTTCAAGATAGCCAAAGAAGAATTCCAAGCATTGATGGAACAAGGCATTTGTCGTCCCTCGAGCAGCCCATGGGCCAGCCCACTTCACATGGTACTGAAAAAAGATGGAAAATACAGATTATGCGGCGATTATAGAAAGCTGAATTCTGTAACGGTACCCGATCGGTACCCGATCCCCCGGCTCCACGACTTCACTCTCAACCTACGAGGCAAGAAAATATTTTCCAAAATAGACCTGCACAAAGCATACTATCAGCTCAGAAATCGTGAAGAAGATATAAAGAAGACAGCAGTTATAACTCCATTTGGCCTTTTCGAATTCACGAAAATGTGCTTTGGTTTGAGAAACGCTGGCCAAACATTTCAACGGCACATCGACAACACATTGAGAGGCCTGCCAGTTTTTCCATTCGTCGATGACATTTTGATATCAAGCAGTAGCCAAGAAGAGCATAGAAGAGACCTAGAAGAAGTATTCAAGCGCCTCCGCGACCACGGTCTGCAGATTAACGTCGCTAAATGCCTATTTGGACAAACAAATCTAGATTTTCTGGGCTACTCGATATCACCGGAAGGCATTAAACCCACCGAAGAGAAGATTGTGGCCATCACATCCTACCCGCAACCACAAACTGTCCGAGACCTGAGAAGATTCCTAGGAATGATTAATTTCTACCGAGAAAATATTCCTAAGGCGGCCGAACATCAAAAAGAACTAAACAAATATCTTCATAACAGCAAGAAAAACGACAAAACAAGAATAGCATGGGACAACAAGTCAATTCAAGCCTTCAATCAATGCAAACAAGATATCAAGAACGCTGTTTTGTTGTCATTCCCGTCGGCGACCGAACCCTTCGCTATAATGACGGACGCATCAAACTCCTGTGCTGGAGCTGTAATACAACAGAAAACGCCCGGCGGCGGTCACTGGAAGCCACTTGGATTTTATTCAAAAAAATTCAACGAAGCGCAACAGAAATACAGTACCTTCGACCGGGAGCTGTTAGCTATCTATATGGCAGTCAAGCATTTTCGTCGGATGTTTGAAGGACAAGACCTAATTATTTATACTGATCATAAACCACTGATTGGCGCATTAACTGCAAACAGTAAAAACGAAACACCGCGGCGCACAAGATACCTAGAATACATCGGCCAGTTCACTTCAAATATACAACACATAAGTGGGGAAGAAAATCAAGTCGCCGACGCCTTATCTCGTATTGAAACTATCGCCTGTCCATCGCCGATCGACTACGAAGCGTTAGGAAAAACACAAGAAAAAGATGAAGAATTGAAAAATCTGCAAAATAACAAGCGACTTCAATTCAAAAGTTTATCTTTTCCCGGCGTAAAAACGAAGATTGTATGTGAAACAAGTACTGGAACAAGCAGACCATACCTACCTCAAGAATTCAGAAAAATAGCTTTTCAAGCGATTCACGACCTTAGTCACCCGGGAATAAGAACTACAAGAAGTATGGTAGCAGCCCGATACATCTGGCCGTCGATGAACCGCGACGTCACCCACTGGACCCGAACCTGTGTACCCTGCCAACGCGTGAAAGTACAACAACACACGCAAGCGCCGATCGCATCATTCAGCGAAGTTGATAGACTATACCACGTCCACATTGATGTCGTGGGACCCCTAAGCTCGTGTGACGGATACCGATATTTATTGACGATGATTGACCGAGCTTCCAAATGGCCTGAAGCCTACCCTATTGAAGACATCACGGCTGAAAAAATTGCACTCACTTTCTACAACGGATGGATTGCGAGATTCGGTTGCCCCGCCATTATAACCACTGATCAAGGCCGGCAATTTGAATCGGAACTATTCAACAAATTAATGCAGAGGATGGGAATACATCGCACTCGAACTACCGCCTACCACCCACAAGCGAATGGCATGATAGAACGCTGGCACCGATCGCTCAAAGCCGCTTTAGCTGCTAAACTAAACTGTAGCGGTTGGGTACGCGAGTTACCAACTGTGTTATTGGGACTTCGCGCCAGTATCAAAGAGGACATCGGAAGGAGCGCCGCCGAACTATTATATGGACAAGCATTACGAGTACCCGGCGAGTTCTACGGAGAAGAATGTAAACAAACCGATGCGTCATCACAGTTCACGTTCGACCTCAGCGAAGCTTTGAAAAAAGCGCAAACGCAAAGGAATGCAGCGCAATCACGAGCCTTTTTCATTCACAAGGAGCTACCGTCGAGCACACACGTCTTCATTCGCAACGACGCATACAGCAAACCGCTCGTTCCTACCTATAACGGGCCGTATCGAGTCATCGAGAGACATGAGAAGCACTACACAATACAGCTACCGAACAAAGTTGTAAACATATCAATAGATCGATTGAAACCGGCTTTCTACACCAACTCCGAACTAACGATGAGCGAAGAGAGAAACAGATGCAACATCGATCAACAACACATAACGAGATCGGGCCGAGTATCGAAACCACCGGTACGCTTCGCTAGCGGGGGAGTAATGTAGTGACACACCTACCACGTTGTCATACATAAGACATCTGCCGCGCACGGAGCGCGCCCGCCAGCGCCCGCCGACTGAGCGGCTCACGCGCCGGCGCGAGATATTTATGTGACGAGCCCCGGCGCATTTCTCCAAGCGACATACGTCCGACGTCGATGCTGTTACCTCGTTACTGGAGCGCAGCTGGTTTGCGCGCAGTATTTATGTGGAGAAGATCTGTCCCTGTGTGCGTAACTGTATAGGCGATATCAACACCACCGTCGATATTTTTATTTTGTATAATTGGAGTAGGTACCTTATAATTTTGGAAATCTCTAATTAGTATCTAAGTGCAATATTTCAAATTGTTTAAAATACGATAGTAAAGCAATAAAAATTCATTCCTTCTGATAAATCGAGACTTTCATTTAAGTACCTACGCCAAAGTGTCATTGCAGTCGGGGGACCTCTATGATCAAAAATTGTTCCATGAAACGGTCCCCCGACTGCAATGACACTCTTATTATTTAACTTTTTAGTTCGTTTTTGTCATACAGTCGTGTTTTTAATATTTATTTTTTTTCCCACAAAATTTCGTAATACTAACTACTACTTTCGTGATAAAGACTAATCAACCTACCTAAAACTGTGTCAACAAAATTTTTAAGACCGCAATTGTGGCAACAACAGAGATTCAAAGTTGAAAAATCCTTGGGGGGGCTGGTATTAGGCATATTCACCCTACTATCTTATCTTCTTAATATATAAAATCGTAAACTGAATGACTGACTGACTGATCTATCAACGCACAGCCCAAACCGCTTGACCTAGAGACTTAAAATTTTGCACACAGATACCTTATACAGTGTAGCCATCCACTAAGGAAGGATTTTTGAAACTTCCATCCCTAAGGAGATGAAAGAAGGGATGAAAGTTTGTATGAAAGTCCCTCAGCTTTTAAGCTAGGATCTTCAAATTTTCTGTTTAGGCTGACGATTGAAAATTAATAAATACGGGTCTCAGCGTTTTTTAAAATTCTACCCCCAAAAGGCGGATGAAGTTATGTATTGTAGAAAATCCTTCATTTTCGAAGTAAATATCGCTAAATTTATAATTTAGGCTTATGGATGGAAATCTAACGCATGAAATGAATGAAAAGGGGTAAAAAAACCTTTAAATAGATATGGATGTCGTTATTGGTTTTTTTCTGGGATGACGATTGCAAAAATAACATTTATTTTGAAGTCCAACACGGTGGACATGATTGGTGATTGATAAGGGGTGAAAATGGTGTTCAAATTTTGTATAGAAAAACAAAACTAAACAAACAAACTAATTTTTATAACTCTCAAAGCTCGTTTACGTGATAAAAAGTATAGGTTCTTATTATGTAATATCTCAAAATATAATTCAAAGTTTTGTTCACCCTGGACTGATCAGAGAACATGACATTTATTCATAACAGCAAATAATTTAAAATCAAACAAAAATTTTCTAAATGCGGCCCAGTCTACACCGCTGCACTCGCAGGTGAGGTGCGGCGCGGGAGGGGCGCCGCTGCACTCGCACACCGCTTCGTCTGCCGCACCCCCTCAAAAACCAGAAAATTCGATTAAGCAGCGCCTTAATTCTTTTACCAATGTTTCTTTTTTTGAGAGGTAATTTATGTAACATAAAATAAAAAAAGTTGTCATCATCCCTATTGTAGTATTGCAATTTATTAGTAGTTTAAATAGAATACTACATTATTATGTCTATCTTTCTTTTTTTGTACGATTGTGTTATAGAAGAGCGGGGCCTCCTGACACAGGCATTTCATAATGCCTACTGGGTTTGGTCCCGATCACTGTATTAAGCTGTAACTCGCGATAGACTGCAATAAATTATTTTTTTATTTTTTATTGAAGCGAATGTCAATTCCTCCAACACTGGCATTGACGAAAATATCGTAAATTGATCGTTACCGGCGGCCTATATTTTTTGTTCTTTGCAACATTCTCGCTAAATATTCGCAAAGAGAAAGTCTTAATTAAGACAGAAGATTAAGAAAGATTATTAGAAAATATCTAACTAGTACCTCTTGAATAGTGAACTCTAAAATAACGATTTTTAGTTTGAAATCGATGAACATTTTCTTGTTTTTGGCTTTAACAAATGTTTACCTTTTATGAACAACCAAGTCGCATTTCTTGAAGAACTTTTTTCCGCACCCTTTTTTGTCGCACTCGTATGGTGTTAGACCATGATGGTCTCTCTGAATATGGTCTTTTATCTGGAACAAGATTAAACCATGTGATAGGCATACCGTTGATGTCGTCTATATTATACCACTATTGTTGTACGGTCAGCAAAGAAAATTGCTTAACACTATAATAGGTACTTTGTAATAGCAAATTTTTTGACGGAATTTCTCAGTTTTAAATTATGTCAAAAATACTAAATAATATACTAGAAAAAATACGACTCGCACCAGATCAATACTCAGACGGGAATCGAACCCGCGACCTTTGGATATCCGGTCTAATGCTCTGACCGCTGAGCTACCGAGTCACTTCTAGTATACACTTTCTAGTATATTATTTAGTATTGTGTAAAAATAGCATTGTGAATGCAAAAATCTCAAATTTAAAAATTATGTCAAAAAGTTAATATGAAAAAGTAAAGTGAAAAGCCAGTTTCATTGCTGACTGTACAACCCCCTCAGATAAAGAATGGGATTGAAAATGGCGGCTCACCGTGCTTACAACAACGAGTGTGACTATGAGAGCGATATGTGTGGCGTTCAGTGTGCGAGTGAGAAGTAAATATGAACAATTAAACAACGCCATTTCTAATCCCATTTATCTGCGCGAGTTGTACTAAAAAAGATCTTACCATCCAATTGGCGTTATACTGCTTATCACAAATATCACATGTGAAAGCGTTTCGCACTCTTGGTTCGTGCATTGCTGCAAAATGTTTGGTCAGAGTGGAGCGGTAGCTGAAGCGAGCGTCGCACACGGAACACTTGTGGCGCCGCAGAGATGAATCGTGAGTAGCTGTCACAATAATACTTGAATTAACTCTATTCACATACAAATAAATATCAAAGTCAAATGGCCGAAACTCCGAATGGCGCTGTTGCATCGACTTGGACAAAGTGGTGATGAAGAAACTAGCTCGTTATTTAGTCGAGTGAAAGAAAACTTTATAATTACTTTGGCATAATGTGGTTGTTGGTATGCTTGTTCGGTTGATAAATATATTTATTGACCGAGCAAGCATGAAGCGTCTCTGTTTTAGCTTGGGCAAAAATGCTTTCGTATGTCTGTCCGTCTGTTCTCCTTTACAGGTCGCATTTCTCAACCGACTCTCGTGAAGTTTTGTAAGCAGGGTTCGATAATTATATTTTTTTTCGATTCAGTTCGATTTTTTTCTAAATAGCGGAGATATTAAAGCGAGATTTACAGCTCACAGAGCTACTAGTTCAATATTTCATTCATAGTAATAAGGTTCGCCACATAAGACGGAATCCGATTCGGAATTTCGAAACGGAATATTGATGTTGTATAAAAATTTCTAACGGAAAAATACCGTATGTATGTCGTAGGTCCATAGATTTGTATCGATTCGATTTGCTGTGTTCGGAATGATTCCATTTCGGAGTTCCGAATCAAAATTCCGTCTGTATGTGGCGGGCCGTAGTTGTCCACACTTACCAACATGCGATTTGTAGTTATCCTTTTTATGGAAAACTTTGTGACAGTGGCGACAGACAAATGTCAATTGCTTTTTTATCTTACGCTTTCTATCTGGGTTATTTTCTTTCTCATTGGAATTTGTACAAGATGTGAATTTATCAGGCTCTTCAATTTTTATGACTATTGGCACAGCACTGCTTTCTTTCTCATAGGAATTTGTACAAGATGTGGATTTAACAGGCTGTTCCATTTTTATGCCTATTGCCTCAGCACTGCTTTCTTTCTCCTTGGAATTTATACAAGATTTTGATTTAACAGGCTGTTCCATTTTTATGCCTATTGCCTCAGCACTGCTTTCTTTCTCATTGGAATTTATACAAGATTTTGATTTAACAGGCTGTTCCATTTTTATGGCTATTGCCACACCACTGCTTTCTTTATCACTATAATTTATACAAGATTCGACTTGAATAGGCTGTCCAATTTTTATGACTATTGGATCAGCACTGCTTATAGCACAATCTGAATTATCCTCTTCAGGGGTGCTTTCTACCACACCATTTGCTGGTTTATTATTCTGATCTACAAATTCCACACCTATATTCAACATATCTGTCAACTGTTCCACGTCTATCCCACTTTTTAAACTTATAATAAATGTATCATCATTTTCAGTTGAAATATACTGGACATTATTTTCACCAATAAGTTGATTTAAATTAGCAGTCAAATTAGCACTGGCTTCTAAATCCACATCACTTTCAAATATAGTAGCACATTCACTGACAGATACTGCAGGATTTTCCAGCAAATTTCCAGGTTCCACAGTGTAATTAGTTACATCAGGAGCATTCAAAAGTTCGTCTGGCAGATTCTCAGCTTTACCTTGATAAAGTGCATTCATTAGGTCTTGATCAATACTTCTGTTATAGTCTCCAAAATCGAATTGTATGTCTACACTTCTATCATTAGTACTATAGTCTAAGTCATTAGTATTCATATTAAACATGTGGCCATTTTGAAAACTCTCAAAATCTATATCATTGTAAAATAGTTCATCATCCAGCATGTTTGCGACGCTCATGTCTGTCATATTATCTACATTTGGTTCTTGAGGTATGTTATAGTGAACGTTAAGGAGGCCATTTTGTGTAGGCATAGTCAGGTAGTCATCTTCCGCAGATAAAATATCATCTACAATATTATCTTCTGTTCTAGTATCTATTGTGATTTGATTAGTTTTCTGAATTGTTTCTACTGTGGATGTATTTGTATGTGCCCTAAAAGTACGAGAGATAAAGAGCTGTTTGTTATAAATTGTTATTTGTAACAAAATTATATACATACTTCATATTATTATATTTATTGTATTGATAATTTGATATCTATTTTTGAAATTAATTACCTGACACTGTGCTCCAATAAGGCACTTCTATACTGAAATGTAACTCCACACACTCTGCAGTAATTCTTCCTTATTGAATTCTGTTCAACCTTGTGTTTAATATATTTACAATACTGACAGTGACGTTTCAAAGAAGCCAACTGAAAAAAAGCAAATATTTTTTTAAATCCTTATCTTTACTTAAAATTCTAATTTATTTAAAATCAGTTTGTTTGTTACGCCTTCACGTCTTTGCTACTCAACCGATCATCATTAAATTTTACATACACATTGTCAGAGGTGCAGAAAAGGATATATGGACATTTCGTCCCGAAAAAGGGAATTGTTCCCAAGGGATATAAAAAATACTATTCACACGGACAAAGTCGCGGGCGGTTGCTAGTCTTTGTGTAAAACTAAAATTACTATAAGGGGCCAACCATAAATTACGACAGACGAATTTCATGATTTTTGACCCCCTCCCCCGTCCTTGTCACAGCTGGTCACATATGTGAGACCCCCCTCCCTAGTGTGACGTCACATATTTTATGATTTTACATCTAGAAATAATTATTGAATTAGAACAGCAGTTCAGAAATTTGTTTGATTTCAATTTAAATGATTTTAAAATGTGTCGTCACGAAATTTAGGACCCCTCCCACCCCCTTGTCACACAATGTCACACTTTGTCCCTCCCCCTTAATGTGTGATGTAATTTATAGATGGCCCCTAAGTCCTAAAACTGAAGCTCTACTCACCTGTTTGAATCTATTACCACACCCGACACAGCAAAAAGGCTTTTCTCCGTTATGTGTTAGCATATGCCTTTTCAAATTTGATTTATCTTTGAACTTCATTTTGCATTCTGTGCACGCATGCTTCTTTTTACCTATAAAAGTAATTGAAAATTATAACTATACACGGCATAATATGGTCAGCACAATTTGTGTTGATAATAAATACAAACCACTATGAACGGCTTTATGTTTCTTGAGATCAGAAAGTTTGTGGAATGACTTTTCACATATTTCACATTTGTGGGGTCTGGAACAAATATTTTCATTTATTAGTCAACACCCAAGAGGCCCGATAAGGCCACACAACAATGTAAAATCTATTGTGTCTCATATTCCGGGGCAAATAAAACATTGCACAAATACACAAAACTTTTGTGTTATTAGTGTCCGCAAGCATGGGCATATCTAGAGATATTTTCCAGGGGGAGCCTGCCTGGCCTCCAGTTCCAGGGCAAAGCTACGGGAAGGTGCTAGAGCTGCGTTGGAGTTTTGAAGGGCAATAGATATTATCAGGTTTATTCTGGGGTGGGCACCAGACTGTTCTGGGGTGGGCATGGCCCACCCGCCCTCTTCCTATGCCAATGTTCGCAAGTATTAGAGTAAAAAAACCAGTATGTATACCTGTAGTCTATATGTTTGGCAAATAAGTGCTGTTGGAGTCGCCATAGAGACTCGAAGGCCATTTCACATTGTGGACAGCGCCACACACGCTCAAGTGGCTGGTGAATCAAACTATGCTTCATCAACTGTTGTTTTGTTGGAAACTTAAGGTCAGGGCATCGTTCTAAAAACAAAGTTGGGTAAGTACTTTAGTTTTGAAGGCAATATTATAATGTTAATAATGCAATATTTTAATATTGTAATGTTTTCTATTATGGTGAACAATAAAGAATATATCTATCTATCTATCTATCTATCTATAATTTCTGGGGGCCAGAACCACCCTAAATGCAAGATTGTTCTAATGATTAGTGGTCCTGACTGCAAAAGCCTCTAATTTTAAATATCACGCAATGCAACCAACAATAAATAGAAAAGTCAACACTCACCACAAACCCAAAGATTGTCTTTAGTATGCACACGTAAATGTCCATAGTATTTTTTTGCGTTATCAAATTGTTTCCTACATATTTCACAGTGCAACGTCGTTGGACCATTCAAGTCTGGCTCTTCCAAGGGCTCGTCCCCGGAGAGAAATTGAGCTAACACTTCATCGTAGCCTCCTTCGTGAGACTTTATTCTAAACGGAGAGTCTGTTGATTCGGAATCTACAAACTAAAAAGCGTAGGTACTCTGTTTTAGAAAACACGGTAGGTAAGGCTTGAATAAATGCTGTCTAAAATGTTGGTTATACTTACTGGGAGACTAAAATATGATAATGGTTCCATTCTTCAAATAAATAACTAGAGTCCTAGTACTCCGCCAGGAGTAAGTTCTGTGAGTCCTAGATAGTAGAATAAATTATAAATTACATTTTTTTTCTGCAAAATACTTGACAGACTTGATTCACTCACAGAGTACTCTAAAAATAGGGAAACTTCAAACTTGACTGACCAAAGAGAATATAATCACTACGTTTTTGACTGACGACAGTGACGACTGGACTGACGAGACGATGACGACATGTATAGCCTTCTATATTTTACAAGCAGGGACAGGAATACCGGTATTTTCTGGGTAACGTTATCGTATAACGTTATCAGTAACGTTATAACGTTATACAAATAACGTTACTGATAACCAGGGACAGGAATACCGGTATTTTCTGGGTAACGTTATCGTATAACGTTATCAGTAACGTTATAACGTTATACAAATAACGTTACTGATAACGGTAAAAAATACCGGTATTAGTATCGGTAATTATTAAGTTGTCTTTTTCTTGTAACGTTACCCTATTAACGTTAGAGATATCGGTAATTGAGTAACGGTAATGGTAACGTTACTCAAGTCCGTAGCCGGCCGGCATGGCTTTGTCGGTCGCCTAACATCGTACAGGGTTCAGTTCGCCATGCGTGCGCGAGTGTAATATTTTTTATATTTTGATTTTTTTGCACTGTGCTGTGAAGTTTTGCGAAAACTTGAATGCAATCCACCGGCTCTAAAATGAGCAACGGTAATTAATCTTTTTTAATTAATTTAATTAATTAATTAATTTTTAATTAATTAATTTAAGGCCTTAAGATTTCTTAGATTTCTCCGTGATTCGTCGTAAGTTATTTATACCTATATGTAAGTAATTTCGTATTAGGTAGGTACCCGTCGCGTCGTGTGCATAGTTTTATAGTTAAATTGAATTGTGGCTAAATAATAACTTCAAGTAGCTTTGTGCAAAAAATACTTTCGGCATAATTATTTGGTTATTATAAAATTTATAAATCTGTTCAATTAAGATTGTATGTATTAACATCGCCTTTTTATGGTTGGTTTTAACATAAACGAATGTTCTGTTTCCGAGAAATATTACAAATAAATAAGACCAGAAACCGTTTTTTTTTTACATCAAAGGTTCAATACTTGCAATTAAATCTATTGTGTATTATTTCTAGTACATAGTATATATTTTTTTCCATGATAGCTTCACGCGCGTAATCTTTCAATAATTTGAATTGAAAATTGGAATTTGACCCACCTTAGCGCCTTAACGACTACACAATCTTTTGACGTAGGTAACCGGGATCACGCCAGGCAAGCTCCGCGCTTTAGGTACCTACGCTACCTAACTAGGTACCTACCTAACTAACAAAATTTGTATTTACGTACCTGGTACCTAAATAGATTATTAAATATTATAGTATTTACTTATAGCTAGTTTGATAAATAGGTACCTAGCTACAGTTCTGTTTAGAAGATCAAGTGTAGCTTTGATAAGTACCTAGGTACCTACCTTTTTCCAACCTACATAAGCAACTAAGTAAATAGGCATACCTATAACTTTAAGTTAAATATTCAGATCAATTATATTCTAAAGAAGACAATCGAAACGGCGTCAGAAGAGATGAGAGCTACGCGATAGAACGAGAGAAAACTTTCTGAATTACGCTTTATTGCGTCGGAGCAAGAGTCGCTATTTCATTAACACGTTTTTATTAGGTTGCTTTCGCGTTTGTTTCTCCGCAAAGTTTGCGAACGATTTTATCCTAGCTTCCCGATGAGCTAGAGACTTGAAACTTTGAACATAGGTCAGATTTGGAAGGCAATGCAATATTATGGTGTCATTGAGCTGATCTGATGATGAAATCGGAAGAAGGCCACAGGAACTCTATGATGAAACCATACAGCCCCATCGTGTTTGGGCTCGTTAGCATCGTCTTGACGAGTACTCTAATGGGAGACGAGGTCCAGGGTCTGATGATGAAGCCGAAAGGTCATGCCATAGGAACTCAATATTGAAACCGTGCAACCCCATCAAATTTGGGCTCGTTTGAATCGTCTTGACGAGTTCTTTGTTGGGAAATAGTTTCCAGGGTCTAATGATGGAGCCGGAGGAAGGCCATAGAAACTCTATGATGAAACCATACAACCCCATCGAGATTGGGCTCGTTTGAATCGTCTTGACGAGTACTTTGTTGGAAAATAGTTTCCGAGGATCTGATGATGGAGCCGGAGGAAGGCTATAGAAACTCTATGATGAAACCATACAACCCCGTCGTGTTTGGGCTCGTTAGCATCGTCTTGACGAGTACTCTAATGGAAGACGAGGTCCAGGGTCTGATGATGAAGCCGAAAGGTCATGCCATAGGAACTCAATATTGAAACCGTGCAACCCCATCAAATTTGGGCTCGTTTGAATCGTCTTGACGAGTTCTTTGTTGGGAAATAGTTTCCAGGGTCTGATAATGGAGCCGGAGGAAGGCCATAGAAACTCTATGATGAAATCATACAACCCCATCGAGATTGGGCTCGTTTGAATCGTCTTGACGAGTACTTTGTTGGGAAATAGTTTCCGAGGATCTGATGATGGAGCCGGAGGAAGGCTATAGAAACTCTATGATGAAACCATACAACCCCATCGTCTTTGGGCTCGTTAGCATAGTCTTGACGAGTACTCTAATGGGAGACGAGGTCCAGGGTCTGATGATGAAGCTGAAAGTCCATGCCATAGGAACTCAATATTGAAACCATGCAACCCCATCGAGTTTGGGCTCGTTTGAATCGTATTGACGAGTAGGGGAAGGTGGGGCACAGTGTAACTAAAAAGATATAATCCCTCGTGGAAATCAAATAATTAATGAAATGGCACTTTTAAAGTCTCTCAATATAACTTCAGTCCTTAGTCAGGGGGGTATAACTCCGCGCTTAAACTTTTATATTAGCCTACTGCTCGCGGCCCACTCCAAGAGGGCCATTGTCGAGGGATATCACCGCGCCGACCGAAACGCGCGGTGCCGGCGTGTGCAAGCGACGAGAGCGCAGCGCGTGAACGTCACCAACGAAACGAGTCAGTCAAGCGCCGAATGCGAAACTGCATGCACTTCGTTTTTGATACTTAATTACTAACGTACCTACCAAAGTTTATTGTATTTTTTGTATACATATTTACATACTTAGTTGTATCGAAGTTCGAAATATGGCACCAGTAAAGAAAAAAGCTAAAAAATACTATTTTTTTTCACCCATCCCATAACTGACCCTTGCAAAAGTTGCTTAACCTCCGCAATCGTTGGGCCAGGCGCTATACAACTGCGCCATCGAGCTTCTCTAACTACTTAGAAATACTTATTATTTATGCTCTTTAAATATGCTCAGCTCACCTATTAGGTAGATTTATTTTATTTTATAAGTAGGTACCTATTATAGTAATTTCATTGTTTATTCATGGGCATAACGAATGTTTTCTATGATATCAGTAACTAGCGAGTAGCAACCCCGAAATGTGTCGGTTGAGACAGAGCTATGCGACAGAAAGACAGACATCTTCATATGAGATTTCAGGAACGAACGTGCAGAGGGTTGACACGATGCGTGATCTTGGTGTGGTCATGGATAGCGAGTTGCGTTTTGTAGCTCATATTGATGCGATAGTCACTAAAGCTGCGTCCATGTTAGGTTTCTTGAAGCGTAATACGAAGAAATTCAAGCATGTATCCACCAAAATTCTTCTATATAATGCACTCGTTCGGAGCATTCTCGAATATGCCTGCGTAGTGTGGTGTCCGTTTTATACAGTACATTCGCAGCGAGTCGAGAGTATTCAGCGTTCCTTTACCAGGCATTTAGCGTTTTTTTCCCGAGGCATTACTCATCGCTGTTGCTATGACCAACGTTTGAATTTTTTCAAAATGCATACTCTGCGCGACCGTCGGAAGCTCCATGGTGCAATTTTCCTCCACAAGCTTATGAACGATGGCCTTGCTGATGATGACACTTTGTCTCGCATTTCTCTTAAGGTTCCGTACACTATCCCTCGACATCCCAACACCACCATATTTTATACACCGCCATGTCGCACCAATCTTGGTCGGTCTTCCCCCTTAATCAGAATGTGTAATGAGTATAACGTGTTAAATGGTGCACTGAACGATCTCGATATTTTTCACGACTCTTTGCCCGGTTTTAGATCTAAAATACTGGACTCATTTGCCAAATAATCCTAATAATGTTGTGTTTCTGTTCGATGTGTAATAATACTTGTTTCCTGTGTTTTTTCTAAATATTATTTTATTGTTATTTAATTTTTTGGTTTTTGAGTAGGCACCTATATAATTTTCACTTAAATTTTCTAAATTTATATTTTAATTATTAACTATTTGTTGACTGTGATTTTGTAATTGTGAATGCTGTACATGCCTGTTATAGGTTTACACATCAGGATTTTATATGTTCAACTTCGTATTATGTAATGTTTTATGTGTACTCTGTTGGCGTGTCTTATCAATAAAATAAAAAAATAAATAAAAAAGAGACGCCTCTCTTTCTTCTTCGTAGGTGCATATAATTTTATCCACGCAGCGTTGTGCAGTTTGAAATTGTACTTTATTGCCGTGCAGCGAGAGTAGCTTATTATTTGATGGTCCTCGCGGGGTCGGACTTCTGTACGTTAGTACTATTATATATTCTGTGCCTTAGTCTCTCATTTGGAATCTAAATATCACGCTAATTAACCTTACAAACTATCAGAATAATCATTTTTAAAAAAGCAGTCTTTTGTTACATTGAACCCCAGGGTAGGGGCTCATTGTAACATACCCTGGGGTACTATATAACACGAAGGAGTACTATGTAACAATACTGCAAAACTTGTGTAGTAAAACATTTAAAATCTCAAAATTAACATAGAAATTCTAAAAAATTAACAAAAAATATCAAAATAAGGAATTATCAAAATAAACAATAATTATTTTAAAATTAACGTAGAAATTCTAATAAATCAACAAAGATGATTAAAATATGGAATTATCAAAATAAACAATAATTATTTCAAAATCTTCTAATAGAAATTCTAAAAATCAAGAAATAAAAAAGGAATAAAGAATTTTATTGTATTTCATACAAAATGCATTATTAAATTATATTTTCTTAAAGTTTTATGAGGAAATTTTGACTTTTTATTTTATTTGTCAAAGTAGGAGACGGCAAAATAATATATGACAAACGATAAAAAATATAAATAATTTATATATAACCTGTAAAACAAAAGGGGCACACTATAACTTGGTATACTGTACCCCGTTACACTGTACCCCATGGTATCGAAGTTTAAAAACAAACCTGCCCAAAATTTATAGGTAATAATTTCAGCCAAAATATCTAGTATTTAAACGTGTCATAATATAGCGGTACAATACAAAATAAACTTACTCACTAAAGCTGCAATAATGTAGGTTAAAACACAAATATACTATTGCTATTTTAAAATTTCAAAATACATAAAATATAACAGCCGTTTAAAATTTACGTACCCAGAGACAACTGTCAAAAATGACAACTGGCCTAAGATGGCGACAGATGTGTTTGACAATTCAGTTCAGAAACCCTAGTAAAATATTAGAAGGTCAAAGAGTTATAGCCACTGTTATACTGTGCCCCTTGTTACACTGAGCCCCACCTTCCCCTACTTTGTTAGGAAATAGTTTCCAGGGTCTGATGATGGAGCCGGAAGAAGGCCACTGGGACTCTGTAATAAAACCATGCAACCCTATCGAGTTTGGGCTCGTTTGAATCGTCTTTACGAGTGCTCCGATAGGAGATGGTATATTTTTAGTCTTAGCTCGTTAACTAAAAAGCAGAAAATAAAAATTAGTGAAAAAAAAAACTTTTTTAAAAACACGTTTTTAAAACGAATCAAATTATTACAAAAAAAATCGGACTAAAAACATTAAAACGGACTAGTAAAAACAGACTAAAAAGTAAAAAATATTTTTTTCTGTAAATATTTATAACCCTATACCTATTTTAAATCTAAAAACGTGGGGCGCATTTTGTAAAATTTATCATCCATAATATTGTCTCTAGCATGCGCCCCACGTTTTTAGATTTAAAATTTCTGTAGGTATAGGGTTATAAATATTTACAGAAAAATTTATTTTTTACTTTTTAGTCTGTTTTTACTACCTAGTCCGTTTTAATGTTTTTAGTCCGATTTTTTTTTGTAATAATTTGATCCGTTTTTATATAATGATCTTGCGGAGTGTCCCTTCTGTATCTACTTATACTATCTGTGCCCTGGACCAACAGTTAAACGTGCCTTCCGAAGCACTGAGATAAACAAAATCGGTTGAGGACTCGAGGCGGTCACCCATCCAAGTACCTACTTACCGAAAAACAGCGAAGTTGCTTAATTAACTTTTGCGATCGTTAAAAACTAGCGATCACAACTAGGTACGCCGCGACCACCTCACTTAGATTTTTGTTATTTTATAATTTACCTATATGCCTGCCTATGACTGAATCCATCCTTGAAATATTACCCAGCACTGGGATCACTGGGTCTGGGAGGGACAAGGCTACTAAAGAAAAGAAGAAGTACATGTACTATGGGCAACAGCGTCGATTAACCAGTTTGCAACAAATTTCGTGTGCGTGCGTATCACCCATTCACGAACTAAACGTATGTTCACAGTTTTATTATTATACTATGGTATGGTTGTGAGTTGTGACAGTGCGGCGGCACGCAAGCGATTTTGACCTTAGGAGTGGTTAAGCGACGCTGTTGCCCATTGTACCTACTTAGGTAAGTAGGTAGTACAGACCTACTTAGTTAGGTAAGTAATTTATTCAATTAATGAAGTCGGGTAAGTAGGTAGGTTTACTCACATTTAATATTTTGTTGCACACTAGACACGTAGAATTTTTATTTTCATCTGCTATCGTAAAGTATCGGTATACTTTATTCTGTTTCTTCCGTCCCATTTTTCGTAATTATTACCACAAACAGAACTTTAATTAAACAGATTGTAAACAGCGCGATGCGCGTGCACTTATTTATAGACGTCGAGTAGGCAAACAATAACGCGCCGCGCGCGAGAGGGGCGGGGCGGGGGGGTGTCGTGCGTGCGGGCGGATGCGCGGGCGGGGCGGTCGGCGCAGCAAGTAAGGGTCGCTAAATTAACGTTAAAAATACCGTTATCAGGTCGCAAAATTAACGTTAAAAATAACGTTATCATAATAACGTTATGGTATCGGTATTTTAGTAACGTTACTTGATAAGTAGCGGTATTTCGTGAGTAACGTTACGATAACGAAATGTTTTGGTCAGATACCGGTATTATTTGGATAACGGTATCCGTCCCTGCTGATAACGGTAAAAAATACCGGTATTAGTATCGGTAATTATTAAGTTGTCTTTTTCTTGTAACGTTACCCTATTAACGTTAGAGATATCGGTAATTGAGTAACGGTAATGGTAACGTTACTCAAGTCCGTAGCCGGCATGTGCGTCGTGTGCATAGTTTTATAGTTAAATTGAATTGTGGCTAAATAATAACTTCAAGTAGCTTTGTGCAAAAAATACTTTCGGCATAATTATTTGGTTATTATAAAATGTATAAATCTGTTCAATTAAGATTGTATGTATTAACATCGCCTTTTTATGGTTGGTTTTAACATAAACGAATGTTCTGTTTCCGAGAAATTTTACAAATAAATAAGACCAGAAACCGTTTTTTTTTTACATCAAAGGTTCAATACTTGCAATTAAATCTATTGTGTATTATTTCTAGTACATAGTATATATTTTTTTCCATGATAGCTTCACGCGCGTAATCTTTCAATAATTTGAATTGAAAATTGGAATTTGACCCACCTTAGCGCCTTAACGACTACACAATCTTTTGACGTAGGTAACCGGGATCACGCCAGGCAAGCTCCGCGCTTTAGGTACCTACGCTACCTAACTAGGTACCTACCTAACTAACAAAATTTGTATTTACGTACCTGGTACCTAAATAGATTATTAAATATTATAGTATTTACTTATAGCTAGTTTGATAAATAGGTACCTACGAGGGTGGGTCAAAAAGTTCGCGGAATGGAGGGGAAAAATTAAGAAATTAAACACAAAATTATTTTTCCTTTTCAATATATTCTCCCTTAACTCTAATACATTTATCAGATCGGTGAATTAATTTATTAATACCCTCGAAAAAAAATGTTTTATCTTTGTCGTCAAAATAGGCCGAAATTGCGCTTTTCACCTCTTCATCGCTGGAAAATTTCTTCCCTCGAAGCTCTTTTTTCAATTTTGGAAACAGATAATAATCGCACGGGGCTAAATCTGGGCTATAGGGAGGATGTTGCAAGATTTCAAAGCCCACTCTTTGTACAGCAGCCACCGCAACTTGTGCCTTGTGTACGGGTGCATTGTCGTGCAAAAGGAGCACCCCTTTGGACAATTTTCCCCGCCTTTTCTCCCTCACAGCATCTCGCAGTCGTTCCAGCAGTGTAGCGTAGTAAGTTCCAGTTATGTTGACACCCTTTTCCTTATAGTCAATAAGAAGGATTCCCTCTGTATCCCAGAAAACAGTGGCCATGAGTTTTCCGGCCGACGAAGACACTTTGAATTTCTTCGGGGGTGGTGTGCCCTTTTTGTGCCACTGCATCGAGTCGTGTTTGGACTCAGGCTCATAATGATGAACCCAAGTTTCATCTCCAGTCACAATCCGGTCTAAAACTTCGTCCTTGTTTTCACCACAGAGAGCCAAAAACTCGCGACAACACTCAACTCGCCGCTGCTTTTGGTGTGGCGTGAGCATTCTCGGCACCCATCTTGCGCACACCTTTGACATGCCAAGATGATCGTGAAGGATGTTCAAAATGGTTGTAGCTGATACTCCGATCATTTTTGCAAGCTGCTTCTTCTTCAAACGGGCATCTTCCAATATAATTTTTTCAAGTTTTTCGACGTTTTCCACCGTGGTCGCCTCGACAGGGCGTCCAGGCCTGGGATCGTCTTCAATCGAATCCCTGCCTTGCTTGAAGAGGTTGTGCCACTTGTAAATCATGGTTTTACCAGGACAAGCATCCCCATAAACAGAAAACATCTCATTCCAAATGGTTTGAGGAGGTTTTCCTTGCTTGGTAAGGAACTTTATGACTGCACGAAATTCAATTTTTTCCATGTTTTAAATTTTCTTCCGGATTGACTTGTTGATTGACGTGTATCTCAGTGAATAATGACCTGTTTTTAATAAAAAATTATATTTATACCCTTAATGAGTGGCACAACTAGTGCAGGTAAAAAAAAGTGACCTTTTCCCCCTCCATACTCCCCATTCCGCGAACTTTTTGACCCACCCTCGTAGCTACAGTTCTGTTTAGAAGATCAAGTGTAGCTTTGATAAGTACCTAGGTACCTACCTTTTTCCAACCTACATAAGCAACTAAGTAAATAATCAGATCAATTTAAGTTAAATATTCAGATCAATTATATTCTAAAGAAGACAATCGAAACGGCGTCAGAAGAGATGAGAGCTACGCGATAGAACGAGAGAAAACTTTCTGAATTACGCTTTATTGCGTCGGAGCAAGAGTCGCTATTTTATTAACACGTTTTTATTAGGTTGCTTTCGCGTTTGTTTCTCCGCAAAGTTTGCGAACGATTTTATCCTAGCTTCCCGATGAGCTAGAGACTTGAAACTTTGAACATAGGTCAGAATTGGAAGGCAATGCAATATTATGGTGTCATTGAGCTGATCTGATGATGAAATCGGAAGAAGGCCACAGGAACTCTATGATGAAACCATACAGCCCCATCGTGTTTGGGCTCGTTAGCATCGTCTTGACGAGTACTCTAATGGGAGACGAGGTCCAGGGTCTGATGATGAAGCCGAAAGGTCATGCCATAGGAACTCAATATTGAAACCGTGCAACCCCATCAAATTTGGGCTCGTTTGAATCGTCTTGACGAGTTCTTTGTTGGGAAATAGTTTCCAGGGTCTAATGATGGAGCCGGAGGAAGGCCATAGAAACTCTATGATGAAACCATACAACCCCATCGAGATTGGGCTCGTTTGAATCGTCTTGACGAGTACTTTGTTGGGAAATAGTTTCCGAGGATCTGATGATGGAGCCGGAGGAAGGCTATAGAAACTCTATGATGAAACCATACAACCCCGTCGTGTTTGGGCTCGTTAGCATCGTCTTGACGAGTACTCTAATGGGAGACGAGGTCCAGGGTCTGATGATGAAGTCGAAAGGTCATGCCATAGGAACTCAATATTGAAACCGTGCAACCCCATCAAATTTGGGCTCGTTTGAATCGTCTTGACGAGTTCTTTGTTGGGAAATAGTTTCCAGGGTCTGATGATGGAGCCGGAGGAAGGCCATAGAAACTCTATGATGAAATCATACAACCCCATCGAGATTGGGCTCGTTTGAATCGTCTTGACGAGTACTTTGTTGGGAAATAGTTTCCGAGGATCTGATGATGGAGCCGGAGGAAGGCTATAGAAACTCTATGATGAAACCATACAACCCCATCGTCTTTGGGCTCATTAGCATAGTCTTGACGAGTACTCTAATGGGAGACGAGGTCCAGGGTCTGATGATGAAGCTGAAAGTCCATGCCATAGGAACTCAATATTGAAACCATGCAACCCCATCGAGTTTGGGCTCGTTTGAATCGTATTGACGAGTACTTTGTTAGGAAATAGTTTCCAGGGTCTGATGATGGAGCCGGAAGAAGGCCACTGAAACTCTGTAATAAAACCATGCAACCCTATCGAGTTTGGGCTCGTTTGAATCGTCTTTACGAGTGCTCCGATAGGAGATGGTATATTTTTAGTCTTAGCTCGTTAACTAAAAAGCAGAAAATAAAAATTAGTGAAAAAAAAACTTTTTTAAAAACACGTTTTTAAAACGAATCAAATTATTACAAAAAAAATCGGACTAAAAACATTTAAACTAGTAAAAACAGACTAAAAAGTAAAAAATATTTTTTTCTGTAAATATTTATAACCCTATACCTATTTTAAATCTAAAAACGTGGGGCGCATTTTGTAAAATTTATCATCCATAATATTGTCTCTAGCATGCGCCGCACGTTTTTAGATTTAAAATTTCTGTAGGTATAGGGTTATAAATATTTACAGAAAAATTTATTTTTTACTTTTCAGTCTGTTTTTACTAGTCCGTTTTAATGTTTTTAGTCCGATTTTTTTTGTAATAATTTGATCCGTTTTTATATAATGATCTTGCGGAGTGTCCCTTCTGTATCTACTTATACTATCTGTGCCCTGGACCAACAGTTAAACGTGCCTTCCGAAGCACTGAGATAAACAAAATCGGTTGAGGACTCGAGGCGGTCACCCATCCAAGTACCTACTTACCGAAAAACAGCGAAGTTGCTTAATTAACTTTTGCGATCGTTAAAAACTAGCGATCACAACTAGGTACGCCGCGACCACCTCACTTAGATTTTTGTTATTTTATAATTTACCTATATGCCTGCCTATGACTGAATCCATCCTTGAAATATTACCCAGCACTGGGATCCCTGGGTCTTCCCTCACTGGGTCTGGGAGGGACAAGGCTACTAAAGAAAAGAAGAAGTACATGTACTATTGGGCAACAGCGTCGATTAACCAGTTTGCAACAAATTTCGTGTGCGTGCGTATCACCCATACACGAACTAAACGTATGGTCACAGTTTTATTATTATACTGTGGTATGGTTGTGAGTTGTGACAGCGCGGCGGCACGCAAGCGATTTTGACCTTAGGAGTGGTTAAGCGACGCTGTTGCCCATTGTACCTACTTAGGTAAGTAGGTAGTACAGACCTACTTAGTTAGGTAAGTAATTTATTCAATTAATGAAGTCGGGTAAGTAGGTAGGTTTACTCACATTTAATATTTTGTTGCACACTAGACACGTAGAATTTTTATTTTCATCTGCTATCGTAAAGTATCGGTATACTTTATTCTGTTTCTTCCGTCCCATTTTTCGTAATTATTACCACAAACAGAACTTTAATTAAACAGATTGTAAACAGCGCGATGCGCGTGCACTTATTTATAGACGTCGAGTAGAGTAAGTAAATAAGCAAACAATAACGCGCCGCGCGCGAGAGGGGCGGGGCGGGGGGGGTGTCGTGCGTGCGGGCGGATGCGCGGGCGGGGCGGTCGGCGCAGCAAGTAAGGGTCGCTAAATTAACGTTAAAAATACCGTTATCAGGTCGCAAAATTAACGTTAAAAATAACGTTATCATAATAACGTTATGGTATCGGTATTTTAGTAACGTTACTTGATAAGTAGCGGTATTTCGTGAGTAACGTTACGATAACGAAATGTTTTGGTCAGATACCGGTATTATTTGGATAACGGTATCCGTCCCTGTTTACAAGCCATGAAGTAAGCGGAACGGCAACGTCGCATGTGGTCAAGTACGGGGTATAACATTATTTTAATTATTATTTATTATTTGTTTTTCCTATATTATCTATCTTTAAACTAGTTGTAAATTGTGATGTAAGATTATTTCAATAAAGATTTTGTATTTATTATTATTATTTATTTATTAGGACGTGAGGTTTGAGTCAAATTGTTTGACTTTCTCGGGGTCCTTTAGTACGATGAGGATTTTGATCTAGGCCTTCTATAGCAATGAATCTTACATCATTGGAAAGGTATTTAAATTTGAAACATTTTATTGTATGACAGCAAACGTCAACTATTAGTACTTTGAGAGTTAAATCGCTCTGAAATCAACCAAATTTTTTAACAACTCCGAAAATACTAACTATTGATAAAAAGAATGTTAACAGCAAATGTTTTTCATGTTAAAACCTTTCTAATGATATATCATTCAATGCTAGAGGTGGGGTAGATCAACTCCCATAGACAATAAATCAGTTTTATACTTTAATAACCATTAACTCCAAAAGTATTAACAATTGATATAAAGTATATTAACAGCGAATATTTGTCTTTAAAAGACCTTTTAAAATATATCATTTATAGCTAAAGGGCGTGTTAATCAACGCCCTGCTGAAAAAATCAACAAAAAGATGACATCTTTGACAGCCATTTTTTCCTGGTTAAAATTGATATTTTTCTTTTTGTTTAATATATAAAGAACGTCAATAAAAGAACTACATTATTTTTATATTTTCAAACCCACACAATCATTACGAAAAAAGTTATCGACCTTTTAAAATTGAAATATTCCCATACATTTAGTATGGAGACCGGCCGACGACATGACCACGAACTGACAGTAACAGACGTTGCCAAACCTAAGTTCATGGCTTGATACCAATATAGGCTATGCGACATGACATGACGAGCGAGACGACCGCGTTCCAAATCACGCCAACGGGGTTGCGTTCCAAACCTACGCTCCGAGTGCAACCTAACCACAACCAAACGCTCTACGGACTTTATACTATTATGTATTCTGTGCTAACTGCGGCGTTCCAAACATTAGAGTGTGACGTTCGGTTGTCTCAACCGTCCCGTTCCAAACGTCAGAGCGTTGCATCTTTTTAACCATCAAAATGGATGGTTGTAAAACGCTTTGACGTTTGTCTTTAGAAAAAATGTCAATGTCAATTGACATCATTTTGTATTTTGATGTTTTTGAGTTTAATTCTTAAAATAATCATGGTAGACAGACACAGAGCGTTTTCCAACCACCGATTTTGATGGTTAAAAAGTTACAACGCTCTGACGTTTGGAACGGCAGGCTGATTATCTAAATAGAAACTATTTAGCGACCGGTTTCATTTGACATACACTGCTACTTTTCTTTGATATGTTTGATTTACCCCAAAAAGAAGAAGCAATGTATTCACATTCATCTGTCAAATGAGACCGGTCGCTAGGTGGTTTCTAATTAGATAATCAGCCCGCGGGATGGTTGTGACAACCGAACGTCACGCTCTAATGTTTGGAACGCCGCCGTTAGAGCGTTTGGTTGTGGTTAGGTTGCACTCGGAGCGTAGGTTTGGAACGCAACCCAGTGCTGTAAGCGTGATTCGGAACGCGGCCCAAGTGTCTGAGTCTGACTAATCTGTGATCAAACGTCAAAGAAAGATCGAATTGGATCGACGAAATCGTATCAAAAATTACGGTATCGAATCGAATAGAAAAGTTCAAAACATAGAGTACATTATTATACTAGAGATAGAGTTATCAGTCAGACCTAGTGATCAACGCCATCTAACGAAATGTGACAAAAAGTTTACGATATTATAATATAGGTACTAGTAGGTTTCTATAAATCTTGACTTGTAATTTTTTTGGGAGGTAACCGCTATGTCATGAAATAAATTTAAAATAATTTACTTTATAGCTAATCAGCTTTGATTATATAAAACTGTGAAAGACACACGATACCGCGATTCAGCACGGGATAGCGACATCTCTCGACTGTTTGACAAACGAAAAATGAGCGCCATCTATCAAATCAATCCGCAACTAAAATCTTAGGCCGCGCTCCCTTGTAGTGAGTCAAGTACAGCGTTGCCAGATGTACCGCTTTTCCACTTTTTACCCCGCCTTTTAGACAATGAATCCGCTTTCCACTTTTAACCGACGCGGTTCCGCTTATTTCGTATAGAAAAATAAGATATTTTATATCTTAATTTTTTTTTGACAGAGTGGGGATAACGACTCGGCTATTTTGCGTTTCTGCTATTATGCGCCCAAAGGGCCCAAAATACGCGTTCCGCGCCACCCGATTTATGATATTTGCCTCGTACCAGCCTGCCTAGCATGACCGATTTATATCGCGTGATATAGCGTTTTATCACGTTTAACTGTCAAAAAGACAAAGGAATTTGACAGCAGTGTAAAAAAAATGCTATATCACGCGATATAAATCGGTCATGCTAGGCAGGCAGGGCTCTATCACTCCGCGCGCGAGTACGAAGCGCTCGGCGGCGCGCGGCGTCCTCTGAGAGGACAAATTTCATACGTCAGAAAAGATAAGACCTACGCGATAGAAAGAGAGGCAACTAACTACTAAGTGCATGTTTTGAAGCGAAGGGAGCGCTGTGCGACCTAAATTGCACTTTATTGTGTCGGAGCAGAGTCGCAGTTTATTTAAACGATTTTGCGGAGTGCAACTTCTGTACGATAGTACTATTATCTATTCTGTCTGTGCTTGTACTAGCTAGAACAACCCCTTTTAGATGGCACATCGAAGATAATAAGCTGCTCTATATGTACTTAGTTCATTTAATAAATAAAGGACTGTCATTTTTGTTTTTACTTTAATTTGCAAACAAATTCCCTTGCCTTTGTGTGAATAAACAATAGATATTGATAAGCACGCGAATCGAGAAAGAAAAATCGATGTAAGTAAATGTTAAAACAAGAAATTCCACTTTTTTGCTGAAAATCCGCGTTTTTTAAGCACAGCTACCGCATTTTTAGTTTGCTCATCTGGCAACACTGGTCAAGTACTAAGTGAAAAGCCCCTGGTTCAAAAGTTTCAAAAGTTTTGAGATGTGTGGCGCTATAAATTATAATATATAATTCATTCCTTCTCCTTCCTTATCAATTTATATTCTTGGATGTTCAAGTTGTTTCTAAATTATTTAACCTACTATACAACACAACGTAGTATCATAATTTTTCTAAGAAAATCAAATCTTATTAGGTAAGCTCGGAATGTGCATACTATTCGTGTATGTTGGCTCGGATGATGAAGGAGGAGACTACAGCCTCGTGATAGCATCGAATCGGGATGAGTATTATGATAGGCCTTCTCAAGAAATGACTCTTTGGATTGAAGATCCGAAAGTTTTTGGAGGTTAGTAGTATTAAAATTCTATCCTGACAATGTTGATCATAGTACACTGTCATGAAATAAAGCACTTAACGGATACTAGCTCGGTTTTATTGAAAGTACTTTGTTAATTAGTTGGTATTTGGTTTGATTTTTATTTTCCCGACGTTTTGGCACTTTTGCAGCTGCCGTGGTCACGGGGATAGTATAGTGGTAAGAGTACTGACAGGACACTCCACTAAACAGACACCCCTCTCAGTGATCAAACAGACAGAGGATCCCATCTGTCCGCAATGCAAAGAAAGAGAAGAAACAAGCTACCACTTCATGGCAGAATGCCCGATTACGCATCACTGCGCTGGGAGCTCTTTGGAGTGGATAAGCTTAAGTAATAGGATCTAAAGCAGTTAAGGATAAGTCAACTCAGCAGGTACTGTAAGCGTACAGGTAGGTTCGAGGGTCTGACGCCGGTGGGGTAAATGATAACCCGCCTCCCCCTGTGGGGATTTGGGGAAATGGGTGAAATGGTTCCATTTTAGGTGACTGATTACCCGCCCGGCTTCGCTGGCGTCTAAATAATAATAAACTAATTACCAAAGTACTTTCAATAAAACCGCACTAGTATCCGTTAAAAGTGTTTTATTTCATGTTTAGTGAGCGCATAAGCTTGAGAAGTGAATACAGTACATGTAATAAAAATATTGTATTTTTTTATAGGACGTGACCTACAACCTGGCTCAGGAGGTGGTACTTGGTTGGCAGTATCTCCACCACGAAGAAAGATTGGCATTTTACTAAACTTGCCTGATAAGCAAACAGAAAATGCTCAAAGTATAATACAATAATGTTTAATACTTTAGATAAGAGTCGAGTCATGTTATGTAATAAATTAATAATCTAATCATCCAAGTTCAATTTCAGGCAGAGGAAAAATTGTAGCAGACTATGTCAAATGTGAAAAATCTGCACAAGAATATATTAATATGATTAAAAACGACATTAAACTATGTAACGGGTTTGTTTTAGTAACTGCTGAACTGCGGTGAGTAAGAACTGCTGCTGTGCTTCACAATGATTATTTTTTGCAATATGAAATTGGTTAAGAGTGTTATGTTGGTTTCAGAGAAAAAGATTCAACTATGCAATATCCAAAAATCACAACATACAACAATTATTCAGATGTGTTATACAATCACAAAGAAAATTACTTGGGGTTTGGAAATTGCTTGCCTGATAAACCATTAAAAAAAGTTGAAGCAGGAAAGAATAAACTAGAGGATATATGCCATAGACTTAATAAAATACATCAAAAGCAACAGCTCATTGAAGAACTATTATCACTTCTTAAGTCTGATGAAAGGTATACCTTTAAGGCTATCAATCTGTAACTTAGTAGTTAGTTCTTCACACTTAATGTTAATTATTTATTTACAGACATTTACCGGATTCACAGTTGGAGGAAAGAAGTCCAACAGGCTATGAACACTTAAGTTCTATATTTGTTTCCATTCCAGAAATTAGATATGGCACAAGGTAAAGTTGTTTACTTACTTCTGTAAATACAGAAATCTAACATTATGAGGTGCAATGCCCTTTCTTACTTGACTGTTCTAGGACACATACCTTGATACTTGTGACTAAGGGGGGACATGTGGATGTTATTGAAGTGAATTTGCTGAGTCCAATTGATCCTTCTGATCCAAAATGGAGGACTACTGAACACCAATTTATTATATGATAAATAATTCACTGTAGTATAATTATTTTGTTACAGTTTACCATTGACATACATGGTTGTTGTATTAAATAAAATACATTTATTTTAAATTAATATTTATTGTTTAATATACAATGTGTCTTCAACAATTTATGTTAACCAGTTTTCTACCTTAAATTGCTTGGGTAACTCAAATTCTCCATCTTGTTCCAAAACACAAGCTAAAAACTTTGGTACATTTAACACAGTACCTGACAAAACATGAGGGAACTGACTTTGTTTATTATCAATGTATGTAAACATTAGTCTCTTGCTTATAAAATCGCCACTGAGAGATATATTAGCTACTTCTACATAGCTATTCAACGAACTTGAGTACATTTCAACTATTACTCTCAGCGATTCCCACGTGTATAACTTATCAGCTGACACAATACTCAATCGGAAGTGATAGCCAAGCTGACTATATAACAGCTTCAATAAGCCAGTGATTTCATCCAACAATACTTCCATATCTTGATGATTTCTAGTAGCCCCAAACAACTGTACCACAGAAGATTGACTGACATGAAATAAGCTGTCTTCTGCAGATAGAGAAGGCATATACTGTCTGCCCATAGCAAAAACTTTCAGTGGAAACACTTTAGGATATAAAACATTTTTAGCATAATAAGCCATGAAGGAACATAATGACCCTCCTCCAGTCAGGTGTAAACGATTGTCCACATTCAGTTTTGTGTCCTCATTATGGTGTAATATAAAAGTGGAATCAGGATTTGTGTGGTCTAAGCCACAACCTTCAACAACCACACTCTTTACGAAATCTGGGTTAGAGAATTGAACAAAATTATTTTTCTTCAGCAAAGAATTCACATAGAATTTGGCACCAATCTCAAAAACTGCTGCTTCCCCTTTTAAATAATAATTTTCATTCTTTTTAAAGTGAATCAGATTGTTAGCCTTTGCAACTTTCAAATGATCTTTTTTGGATTTCGGAGGTGCTATGTAAGAGTAGATTGTGTTATCTTCAGAAGCAGGTGTCCTGGGATGCAAAACATTTGGTAATTTTAAAAATTCCAGTACTGCTGCCTCCTCTGCTGACCATAAGGGTACTTTTAATTTCTTAAGATTATCTTTAAGCAAAGTAGATTGTATTTTATGTTTTTTGGTGGCATCACTATCAGGTTCATTTTTAATTAGTTTAGCTAGTTTCTTACTTATATCTTCTCTCTGTTTATCATAATAAGACTTCTGAAATTTTAGTTGCTCAAACACAAACCAAAGATTTTGTATTTTATTTATGTCCACTTCTGACTTTCTTTTCTGTAACTCTTCTCTGAGTAAATTTATTTGTTGAAAGCGCTCATGATAATCAATGTGTGGAACAACGAAAGCATAGTTCTCTGTTGCTTTCGCACCATTTATAAATAAGGCTGATCTTCTCACTGTTGTTAAATAATAGCCTAGATTTTTTAGCCTATGTGTTGTTTGTCTTAGCATCATATTAGGTAGCGTTTTCATCAATTTTATTTTTCTTATTAGGACTTACTTCATCTAAAACAGTGTCACCATCTTCATCAGTTATGTTTTTTTTCTGATTAGACTGTGTTTCAATTTTTCTTTTAGAAGGTAATTTAAAATTTCCTTGTCCAGCTGCGCGCTCCGAATCCTCTATGCTGTATGGTTCAAGTTCTAACGCTTTTAGTCTTCGCTTATGAACCTTGGTCTTGAAGTGTTCATTCAGTGCGTGTTCATCAATGAAATAACGAGCACAATGTAAGCAATAGTGTTGTGCTGCTCCAGGCAGATCTAAATCAACATTTTGATTCAATAACTTCTCAGCATTATCTGAAAATAAATTGGTATTAGGTTATTTAAATCAATATGTTGACCATGATAATAATGAAGTTATGCAACCAAATAGACTATTCAAGTTTTGGTAAGCTATCTTTGTGATTGTGAGGTTCTATGTCTACGATTCATTAACTTTTAATAACCTCAACTCAAGTCCACGTGCCGTGCCGTAGTATTTATGTATCACTCCACTCACCTTCTTTCAAGTCTGTATCAATCTCGTCAAGATCCTTCTTTCTATTTCTGAGTCTCCACCGTTTTTTCAAGTGAGTATCGCCGTGGTGATACTTTTTTCGTTTATATGTCATACTTTTCAATCAATCGATAAAAAAGAAAATATTTGTGTAAAAAAATTGGAAAAGCCGAGTTTATAATGTTTAGTTTATATGACATGAGCATGAGCATAGCCTTCTATATTTTACAAGCCATGAAGTAAGCGGAACGGCAACGTCGCATGTGGTCAAGTACGGGGTATAACATTATTTTAATTATTATTTATTATTTGTTTTTCCTATATTATCTATCTTTAAACTAGTTGTAAATTGTGATGTAAGATTATTTCAATAAGATTTTGTATTTATTATTATTATTTATTTATTAGGACGTGAGGTTTGAGTCAAATTGTTTGACTTTCTCGGGGTCCTTTAGTACGATGAGGATTTTGATCTAGGCCTTCTCTAGCAATGAATCTTACATCATTGGAAAGGTATTTAAATTTGAAACATTTTATTGTAAGTGAAAGTGAAAGTGAAAAAATTTATTCAGCTTAAAGGCATTTGTTACAAAAAATCAACACAATTTAAAAGAAAATTAGCCAAAATGGTCTCCAACCTCAGCTATTGCCACATCCTGTGCGACACTGATTTTCAGGTGGAGCCAAATGTTTTTTATAGCGACAACACTCGCCAAACAATGCAATAACATAATAAATCAATTTATGCTAACTTAGAACATTTAGAACAGTTTCGCTTCAGTAATGAGATAGATGAGCATCGTTATATAAAAACAAAATATTAAGCTTATACAATAGATTAAACATATTCAAAAGTGCATAATTTATTAAATTTATATTTAAATAGATCAAATTTGACTTTGAAATATTAATGCAGAGGTTCCGAAAAGTATATAAAGAATAGATAATTTATAATTATAGTAGGTCAAACAGTGTTCAATGGGCGGTTTTCCACTTACCGGCACGGCGACGGGACGGCGACGGCGACGGCCCGGCGACGGCTGCCGTGGCAGCATAAATGTATGAGTTTATATGGCACGCTTTTCCACTTACCGGCACGGCGACGGGACGGCGACGGCACGGCCCGTTGACCCCCACCGATGCCGCCGCCGATCGGCAAATCTGTGTGTGTTTTGTATACGTACGAGCCGTGTGCGTGCGTGTGTGCGCGCGCGGGGCAGGGTTCAGCCTGTACAGTCGCGAACGCAACCTTATTGTTGACAAGCTTACATTAATTGAGGTCGTATGCACTTATTTTGTATGAAATGAACTACAAACATAAGTTTGATATTGTTTTTTTATGTGATATAAATTACAAATTACCATATTTAATTTTTTTATACTTACAGCATATTATAAGATATTCTTATTATTTATACCACAACATAAAAGTCATTTGTACGTAGGTACATTATTGTAATAGTTAGGTTATTTGATAAATTCCAAATATAATAAAAATTGGTAATAATTATTAGTACAGCTATATAGTTTCAACTGTAGATTTACAGTTTTTTCGATATCTTTTTTTCTTTATTGTGCTAGCGCCATCTATTCTATTCGCTGCATAAGCCATACCAACACAGTTTTGGCAAACTCTACGGTATGGCATACGTAATATTCAAATTCAACTGATTGCACAGATGGCGTTAGTGGATAAACTGTTTTTCGATCGGTGCGTTCAGTCGAAAACTGTTTTTGAAAAAAATTAGTATCCTTCTTTTGGATTGTTTCACATAAATTCTCCAACAGATAATTAAATGTTTCTTGAGTCATTCGAAAATAGTTAAAGAATTGCTTATTGTTCATTTTTAGTTTATCAAATAAAGTATAGTAAGAACCCTTTAAATACCTAACTTTAATAAGTGGATCGACCCAAAAATTTACTATTCTACGTTGTAGATATTTTCTCCTTAAATGTAAAAGGTAGAGCAAATAAATAGTACGACGACTAGACGAGGACATTTTTAAGTCTTGTAAAATTGGCGTGCGTGTCTGTACTGAGCGTAGCCCGCGCCGTCGCCGTCGCCGTCTAGTGGAAAAACGGAGCGCCGGCCCGTCGCCGTCGCCGTCCCGTCGCCGTGCCGGTAAGTGGAAAACCGCCCATTAGGTAGCGCTATTTATCTGTTTATACAGAATCAACTCTTTTATTTTTACCCGAAAAGAAGTCGCAGAAGTACAGCAAACGTCAACTATTAGTACTTTGAGAGTTAAATCGCTCTGAAATCAACCAAATTTTATAACATTAATAATGACCTAAAACTCCGAAAATACTAACTATTGATAAAAAGAATGTTAACAGCAAATGTTTTTCATGTAAAAACCTTTCTAATGATATATCATTCAATGCTAGAGGTGGGGTAGATCAACTCCCATAGACAATAAACCAGTTTTATACTTTAATAACCATTAACTCCAAAAGTATTAACAATTGATATAAAGTATATTAACAGCGAATATTTGTCTTTAAAAGACCTTTCTAATGATATATCATTTATAGCTAAAGGGCGTGTTAATCAACGCCCTGCTGAAAAAATCAACAAAAAAGATGACATCTTTGACAGCCATTTTTTCCTGGTTAAAATTGATATTTTTCTTTTTGTTTAATATATAAAGAACGTCAATAAAAGAACTACATTATTTTCATATTTTCAACCGCACACAATCATTACGAAAAAAATTATCGACCTTTTAAAATTGAAATATTCCCATACATTTAGTATGGAGACCGGCCGACGACATGACCACGAACTGAAGGTAACAGACGTTGCCAAACCTAAGTTCATGGCTTGATACCAATAGAGAAGGCTATGGCATGAGTCATGTCATGTCATGTCACATGACAGTGACAGACAGACAGCAGCGTGAGCAGCGCAGCGGCACCCGTACCGCCTAACTCAATCGCTTTGACTCTGGCTTTGGTTTATGACGTCAGTGCACAGTCCGGCCTTGTCATCGTGTTATGATATGACAAGGACGGACAGAGCATAGCTATCGCTCTGGCTAAAGCTTTGAGTTAGGCGGTAGGGCCCCTGGTCTACCGGCTAAAAACAATGAAGTTAATGTTAACTGTAAGTATGTGATACATTGCTACTTTGTTTTGGCACAAATAAAAACTTACCAAAGAAAAGAAGCAATGTATCACATACTTACAGTTAACATTAACTTCATTATTTTTAGCCGGTAGACCCGCAGCACAGAGAGTAGGTACTCTGTGCAGCACAGCACACAGAGTACTTTTGTATAGCACAGCACCACGCAACCACACACACTAAACGATTCAAAATTGCTTGTCAATCATTTACATTGCATTGCTCGTCAATCACATCTTGATCGTCTAGGAGCGATGCTTGACAAGCACCACAGAATAGATAGATTACCGTGGCCAATCAAAAGTAGGCCACGCCCCAAATGGAAAATTTGGGGTAAAAAGCAATGTAAATGAGTGTGATAATAGCCGAGACAAACGTCAGAGCGTTTTACAACCATCCATTTTGATCCACTCGGAGCATAGACATAGTATATTAAAAGGGAGTGTAGGTTTGGAACGCGCCTGATAGGCGCGTTCCAAACCTACACTCCGAGTGCAACCTAACCACAACCGAACGCTTTAGCGGCGTTCCAAACATTAGAGCGTGACGTTCGGTTGACACAACCGGCCCGCACCCGGCCCGTTCCAAACGTCAGAGCGTTGCAACTTTTTAACCATCAAAATGGATGGTTGTAAAACGCTCTGACGTTTGTCTCTAGAAAAAATATCAATGTCAAATTGACATTATTTTGTATTTTGATGTTTTTGAGTCTAATTTTTAAATAATCATGGTAGATCCTCAAAAAACGGATTTTATTTGATTTAGAATAAAGAAAAGTTTAAATTATTCGTATTCCAAATGGAAAATGAAGACTTTGTATTGACATTGACATTTAAAGTTCTTGCGGGTCTACCGGCTAAAAACAATGAAGTTAATGTTAACTGTAAGTATGTGATACATTGCTACTTTGTTTTGGCACAAATAAAAACTTACCAAAGAAAAGAAGCAATGTATCACTTACTTACAGTTAACATTAACTTCATTATTTTTAGCCGGTAGACCCGCAGGTCGTTCCAAACCTTAGAGCGAGTTAAAAAACAACCAAACAACCGGCGCTCAAACGTTCTGAACGCAACCCAGGGTTGCAATGTCAATGTCAAAACAAAGTCTTCGTTTTCCATTAAAATTTGGAATACGAATAATTTAAACTTTTCTTTATTCTAAATCAAATAAAATCCGTTTTTTGAGGATTATTTTAAGAATTAGACTCAAAAACATCAAAATACAAAATAATGTCAATTTGACATTGACATTTTTTCTATAGACGAACGTCAGAGCGTTTTACAACCATCCACTTTGATGAGTGGGTCTCCAGCTTCCTCATAGGCTATAGAGAAATTCTAAGCATGCCATATTTTAAAGCATAATAGCAGCAATCAAACTTCCAGACATAATAATAGCAGCCACCATAAGCTCGTTACCATGAGTTGTTTTATGTGTGCGAGCTGGCGACACGTGTCTACAGCTTACACATGCCGTTAAGGCAAACCAGTGAGGTTAGGGTTTTAGACTATAGTCAGAAATTTAGAGCCTAATTGCAGCAATAAGATCCAAAAAAACCAACCATCACACTCAAATACTCTTGAAACTACGAGCATAAAACTGTGTGCGAGCTGGGGACCCGTGTCACTGGCTTGCACAGCTGTATTTTCGTAATTATTTAAGCTACGATTATGTACTATACCTCAAAATTTTCAGCCGAATTGCAGCATTAGGCTCCAAATTTTTCAAAACTTTAACTCGAAAGGTTTTTGAGCTACGAGCCGATATCTATGTGTAAGCTGGGGACCCGTGTCACCGGCTGACACATGGTGAATTGCTGTAACTGTATATGTTAGAGTTTCGTTTTAAAGATCAAATGATATGTTATAATTGCAGCACACACGAGGCAAAATTTCAAATCTCTGGGCCTCTTAGTTTCGAAATTATAAGCCAAAAACCGTTTTCCCCGCCAAAAAATTCAAAAAAATGGCTCGGAAGCGGCTAATCGCGCCGTTGCCGTTCCGTGCGCTACACTATTGCAATCGAATTTGAACCTAAGAGCTAGTATTATTTTGAGTCATTTTAATTTGCGCTCTCGATCGTTTTAATTTATGTACTGAGAATTTTAGTCTAAGAGGTAGGAGCTGATATAACTGGTTTAATATAAAAGCAAAGTCTATTTATATAGGAATGTTTATATCGCTAAGGTATAGGTACTTTATTTTAAGGAGCTTAAAATAATTAATGCAACCATGTAAAAGTAATCATTTCGCACCAATGAAACTTAGTATTGAATAATTCCGATTATCATGTATGGTCTTCATCATCAGTTCCATTTCACCAAAATGGTACTTTCCGAAAGCAAATGCATAGGTTACTTAACCAGTCTAGGCCCGCCGTTGCCTCTGGGCAACGGCGGGCCTAGACAGGTGAAAATACCAAAATCGCTATAGGTGTGCCTATAATATTTGAAGAGTTTCCTTGATTTGTCCAGGAACCCATCATTAGATCCTGACTTCATGATAATGGGACCAACTTGGAAGTATATACTTTCAAACAAAAAAATCAATTTTTCAAATCGGTCCAGCAGTCTTCGAGTAATCGAATAACATACATAACTCCTCCTCTTTTTGAAGTCGGTTAAAAAGTTTTAGTTATGTTGATTATTTGCTCCAAATGTGCCTAGCCTACCTATTATAGTCGACTAGTGACCGCCCGCGACTTCATCTGAGTGAAAAGTTTATTTGTTCTTTTTTAATCTCTTTTTATCCAGTTAATTAATAAAAAATCCTGTGGTTTTATGGTCTTTTTTTTAATGGTAACGATGTTTTTGTATAATCGCTACATCCCTATTTGAACTGATCGAGTGATCAAAATTTATAACCTAATAAAAACGTGTTAATAAAATAAAATAAAGTACCTATACCTTAGCGATATAAACATTCCTATATAAATAGACTTTGCTTTTATATTAAATTAAGTAACCAGTTATATCAGCTCCTACCTCTTAGACTAAAATAATACTAGCTCTTAGGTTCAAATTCGATTGCAATAGTGTAGCGCACGGAACGGCAACGGCGCGATTAGCCGCTTCCGAGCCATTTTTTTGAATTTTTTGGCGGGGAAAACGGTTTTTGGCTTATAATTTCGAAACTAAGAGGCCCAGAGATTTGAAATTTTGCCTCGTGTGTGCTGCAATTATAACATATCGTTTGATCTTTAAAACGAAACTCTAACATATACAGTTACAGCAATTCACCATGTGTCAGCCGGCGACACGGGTCTCCAGCTTACACATAGATATCGGCTCGTAGCTCAAAAACCTTTCGAGTTAAAGTTTTGAAAAATTTGGAGCCTAATGCTGCAATTCGGCTGAAAATTTTGAGGTATAGTACATAATCGTAGCTTAAATAATTACGAAAATACAGCTGTGCAAGCCAGTGACACGGGTCCCCAGCTCGCACACGGTTTTATGCTCGTAGTTTCAAGAGTATTTGAGTGTGATGGTTGGTTTTTTTGGATCTTATTGCTGCAATTAGGCTCTAAATTTCTGACTATAGTCTAAAACCCTAACCTCACTGGTTTGCCTTAACGGCATGTGTAAGCTGTAGACACGTGTCGCCAGCTCGCACACATAAAACAACTCATGGTAACGAGCTTATGGTGGCTGCTATTATTATGTCTGGAAGTTTGATTGCTGCTATTATGCTTTAAAATATGGCATGCTTAGATTTTCTCTATAGCCTATGAGGAAGCTGGAGACCCACTCATTCCACTTTGATGGTTAAAAAGTTGCAACGCTCTGACGTTTGGAACGACACGGTTGTGTCAACCGAACGTCACGCTCAAATGTTTAGAACGCCGTTAGAGCGTTCGGTTGTGGTTAGGTTGCACGCGCGTAGTTTGGAACGCGCCTCCGCATCCGCATGCACGTTAGCTTAGCACGTTTACAATACGTCACTCATGACGTCATTACCAGCGCCATCTTGGGTCGCGTTCCGAATCACGCCAACAGCGGGTCTACCGGCTAAAAAAATAAATGAAGTTAATGTTAACTGTAATTTGACAGATGGATATGATACATTGCTTCTGTATGGGAATCTTCTTCAGCAATAATAACAATGAATAGAGGTAATTAATATATTGGCGAATATGAAATATAGAAAACAAATACAAGCAAGACTGCGTGCGTGCGTCGCTCGTGGTATCAAGAGGCGATTGAGGCGATGGGGGGGTACAGCCGGCGGTCGTCGCCGAGCTGTCAAGCTGGTTTTCTGCGTAGGCGCATTACTTGCGTAAACACTTCTTTTCTTTGGTAAGTTTTTATTTGTGCCAAAACGAAGTAGCAATGTATCACATACATCTGTCCAAATTACAGTTAACATTAACTTCATTGTTTTTAGCCGGTAGAACCCGCAGCACTGTTAGCGTATAATCCATTAAATGGAGTACAGTTACACAAATACCCTATTTGTGTAATATTTTGTGACTGGTCGGATTCGCGCTAACAGTGCTGTCAGCGTGATTCGGAACGCGGCCTAGGGCTTATGGACCCCCTAAACCAGGGATGCACAGACTGCGGCCCGCGGGCCACATGTGGCCCGTCGGCAATATGCCAGTGGCCCGCCAGAAATAATTATTCCCTCATACATTTGAAAAACAAAATTTTTTTGGCTAGTTTTATGTTTTTAATTTGTGCTGGTGGCCCGGCATTAGTTCATCATTTGCCCAAGTGGCACATGGTCTCAATAAGTCTGTGCATCCCTGCCCTAAACGATCAAAATTGCTTGTCAATCATTTACATTGCATCGGCTTGTCAATCACATTTTGATCGTCTAGGAGCGAACTTCTACATAATTAACGAACGAATAAATAACTAAATAAATGAACTGACACAACGTATTGACACAATCAAATTTTTTTTATGAGATTTAATAAAATAAAAAAAGTGGGTAGAAAAATATTTGTTTGTTTACACCAAATTAATAGCATGTAACCGAGGATATGACTTGTTATTGACACAGTCAAAAAATATAAATTTCACTTTTTTGCTTGATAGTACTCACCTCATGACTGCAATCAAGTTTAAACCTTATTACTGTGGAGCAAAGTTCAATATTGATCGACAGCCTATATTCAGAGTATTATGTAGAAGTTAACATTCGATTTTTAGAAAATAGCAATGAAGAATTTCTTTTTTATTTATATCGTAAGAATCACAATTTCACTAACCTTTTTTTAATATATTTATTTGTTTTAAACTTTTACCCGTTTCTCTGGAATTAGCATCGCCAGAAACGTCAAGTTAGCAGCCCACTTTGAGACCGTAATATCTCGGCTTGTATTGAAGCAATATTATTGAAATTTTGTGTATACGATTTACTATTTTCTAACAATTTTTTGGCATATAATATAAATCACATTGATACGAACTGTATTTCTTATGGAGCCCCTAGACGATCAAGCATTTCTTGTCAATCATTTACATTGCATTTACCATTTGGGGGCGTGGCCTACTTTTGATTGGCCACGGTAATCTATCTATTCTGTGGTGTGGTGCTTGTCAAGCATCGCAGCCGTAGACAGGATCGCAGCACTATCCAAGGAAGATCGTTAGTAAAAACCCAAAAACTGAAGCACGCGGCGGGAACTGTGCCACCGATGCGTATGTATGCATAGTGCACACCTCTTGTGTTTGATTGTTGATAATCTACTTGAATGGTGCTGCGCCCCCCCCCCCCCACGCCTCACTGGCTGGTAATCCAATAAAAAATATAACTGTCCCTATTGGATGTGGACATAGCCCCTTTTAATATACTATATCTATGGGATATAGGTACCTATATTCAGTTAGGCGTATAAATAAAAAAAAGAATAGACGCGTTTTACCTGAAATAAAACGCATATTAAACTACTTACCATATTAGAAGCTTATTTTATAATGAGATAGGCGTATCCGCTTCCGTTGCATTTTGCGTCTCTTTCTACCCTACGCAGCTATCCCTTTCGCACATCCCTGCTTTTCACCAGAGGAGGTGGGGGAGCGCGCTTGGTCGGCAGCGCACCTCTGTTCATCATTGGGTCGAAATATCACCAGGCAGAGGTAAAAACTAAGCTTCTAATAAGGTAAGTAGTTTAATATGCGTTTTATTTCAGGTAAAACGCGTCTATTAAACAACTTGACCGTTATTAGAAGCTTATTTTATAATGAGACCTGTTTGTTATCGCCTGGTGAAAACCTTCATATTATATAAATAAAATGTAAGGCAAGTTATGTGCGAGAAAAAGAAAAAGTAATAAATAAATGTTAATTTTCTTTATTACATTCATTATAATTAAAAATTACCAAAAACAAAAAAAATATATATGTAGGATTGTCCATAATCCATATTATATTATAATCTTAATATGATTTCGTATAGGTATCTAAACAAATATATATGATACAAATAAACAAAAACTTTTGTTTTGAGCAAAAACTGATAAGTAATGAAAAGAAACCATTCAAAAATAAAAATCATCAGGTATTTTAATTACATTTCGTATACTTATGTAAGTAAAAATAAACATAAACATTTGTTTCTAATTGAAAACTGATAATGAAAAGGAATCATTAGGTAACCTAATTCAATTATTGGCAGACGATATTAACACACAGGGTTAAAAAGGGAAGTTATAGAAGATTGTTCGCTCGGAGTAATCATCACTTCACGACGATAGTAATTTTGAAAAGTTTAAACAGATTTCCAATTTCCTCTGGCCAAGATATCATCAAGAGGAAAATTATTGATCCAGTTACTAGATGCTACTGCAGAACGCACACTGCCTGGGGTTGCAGTAATACCGGCCTGAGTCATAAGCGATTTGATCCATCCTGCTATGACTGTGCGGGACGCAGGGGATGGTGGCCCACGTAATGTTATAAATAAATTGGTTGAACCAGACTTACAACGTCTGTCATTTAAAACTGCTATAGATTTTTTAATCCAAAACAAAGGGTCTAAGTTTTGGTTTTGTGGGTTGTACATAAGCTTCCAACCTGATTGTCGATATTCATTACAATCTGTTTTTGAACCAAACTGTGGCCATAAGATGATGTAATTATCTTTGACTAACGTATCTTCACTTAATTTACCAGACGACTCTGCATTACAGAGCGTGGAAATAACAGATTTATGGAGGAGTATCGTGTTATAGGATAAATCATTTTTTAAATACAGATCTGCTAAAAACTGAGCTAATTCTGAACCCTTTGGATTTGTTGGATTTACCTCATGTTCATTTGTCCATGCTAACCAACGATTCCAAGCTACTTTATAAGTTTTCCAGCGGGTCTACCGGCTAAAAACAATGAAGTTAATGTTAACTGTAAGTATGTGATACATTGCTACTTTGTTTTGGCACAAATAAAAACTTACCAAAGAAACGAAGCAATGTATCACATACTTACAGTTAACATTAACTTCATTATTTTTAGCCGGTAGACCCGCAGGTCGAAAGACGACAAGAGGATTTGAGCAAATCTATTTGGCTGGAATCCCACGACTTTATTGTCTCTGCCCACCCCCACATTTCCAGATTTCTAGTACTATGTCTTGGACTTTGGGAGGTGGTAGACCCGTGTCGTGTCTACTAGAAACCGTCGCAGGCTCGTCAGTGTGAACGGGGCTGCAATGGCCCGAGACTTCAAGTCTGCCCTCCAAAAAACTTTTTCCCAACGAGGAACCACAATCAGATATGTCCCCGTGGCTTGATTGAGGTGCATTAGTACTTTGGGAATTAGAAAAGGTGGTGGAAAAATCCACGCGAGCTGGAAGTTCTATATCACGCTGAATGCGTCGTGGAACAATGCCTCGTGATCGTTGAGATCCAGCGTTGCATAGTTGGACACTACTCGGGCTGTTTTGGACGCAAACAGGTCGATCACTGGGACACCCATTTTTGCAAAGACCATCTCTGTGCAATTCGGAAGTAAATGCCATTCCGGGGGTCGGCGGTGCCTCGACAAGCAGTCTGCCTGGTTGTTGAACCTGCCGGGAATGTGCTGGATTTTGAGATGAATCTGATGATCGTCTAGAATGCGAAAAATCGACCGAGCTAGGTTCATAAGATATTGTGACTTTGTCCCCCCTTCGTTGCGAAGATATGCTACTGCAGTTCGGTTGTCGGACTGAATAATGATTGTACTTTGTGCCATATCTAGCGCATGAGTCTCCAGAGTTTTGTAAATTGCTAACAGTTCTTTCTGATTGTAATGCTGAAGTCTTTCCTCTGGGCTCCATATGCCTGATATTGTGAGATTGTTCACTTGAGCACCCCATGCTATGTCGGAAGCATCGGTGGGCAAAAAATGTGTTGGTGGAGGGACGTGAATTTTTGTAGTCAAATAACAATTTTGAACCTACCAGCGCATTTCCTCTATTACCTGACAAGGGAGCGTGTATTTTGTTCTGTTCACATTTTTGGGCAAAGAATTCAAAAACTTTAGGGTCGCTCGATGATTTAGCCTTCCCCGAGGGACTGCAAAACTGGCAAAATTCATTAAACCTACTAGGCTTTGAAGCTCTTTCAGTGATATTTTGCCCTTTTTTAAAAACTGACTGATATTTGTGACGACAGTAGCAGTTTTTTCTGGCTTTAGATACTTCTGGTTTAGCCAGGGGTCCCAGACTATTCCGAGGTAAGAGATGCTCTTTTGTGGAACAAGAACAGATTTCTCGTAATTGACATGGAAACCGAGATATTCGAGAGTTTCCAACAACATGTTTGCATGATCCAATAAAAAGTTTCGATCTTGATGTGCAAGGAGGTAATCGTCGAGGTAGACGATAATTCTCACACCTTTTTCTCGAAGAATTTGCGCAATCCAGTTCGTTAGACAAGCAAAAACTTTCGGCGCTGTACTCAGGCCGAACGGAAGGCAAGTCATTTCGAGCAATTCGTCCTTGTAAATAAGACGCAAGAACTGCCTGTGAGATTGTGCTATTGGCAGGTTGAAGTATGCCTGCGACAAATCCACCTTGCACATCCAGTCGTGCGGCTGGAGGAAGTCCGGGACACGGTGCATGTTTATGAGCCGAAAACGGTCTGTCAGCACGTACTGATTTAGTAATTTCAGGTTGAAGACCGGACGATTCGAGCCGTCGGCCTTTGGAACCAGAAACAGGGGTGAAATAAAGCTCGGTGAGAGAATCGCTCCTCTTAGAACACCTTGCTGTTTCATCTTTTGAATAACCATTGTCATTTCGTCTGATACAAAGGTACGACGGTGACAATTTTTTAGATCTGGTGTTTTCAGCGGCGGCTTCCTCTGAAATTCCATTGCCTTCCAACGACTGACAAACTGTGCTAATCGACCGGCTTGGAAAGGCCTCGTCGAGTCATTGTCTGCGTCTTTTATTGCCCCTATTGCCTGAAGGCGAGTAGGAACGTTTCTGGCCTCTTTGTGCCGGTTGTCTTGGTCCTGATCTGCGAGATCGAAAGGACGCGCCTCTATTGTTGGCATGGTGGCCATGATGGTAACGGTGGTCATGACCCGTATTACTATGTCCATTTCACGGGGTGGCCGCGCTTGGTTTGGTACGTGTGTCGGATTGGCTTAGGGAAAACCTTCTAACTTTAAACATCCAAAAAACAAACTATATTTGCTTTGCTCCCTATACATCATCACAGCCAAATAACAACTTGTGCATCAAAATCCACAGCTGCCCAAATCCCGAAAACAGTCCGTGTGAATGTCCCGTCATAAGCAAGGTGAGCCAAACGAAGTACCTCGGTATAATCGTTGATCAGAGACTTAATTGGCACTCACAGCTGGAATCTGTCATAAATCGGATCAGGAAACTGATGTGGGTGTTTAAATCACTACGTTCAGTAATGCCTAGTTCTCTTTTAAATAAAATTTACATAGCCCTAGCACAATCAGTAATCTCCTATTGTATCCCAATCTGGGGAGGTGCAAATAAGACTGACTTTTTAGCTCTGGAAAGGGCTCAAAGATCTCTGATAAAAGTCATGTACTCCAAACCTTTCAGATTCTCTACAGACAGCCTATACAAAATTAGTAAACTTCTTTCAGTTCGAAAATTATACATACTTAACCTGACCTTAAAATTCCATAAATCCTTACCGTTCAGAGAATCAATTCAAAGAAAAAGAAGAAATGATATTGTCGCCTCCCTACCCCCTATACGTACTGCCTTTGCTAGAAGACAGTACCCATCCCAATCAGTATTTATATATAATAAACTTAACAAAATACTTAAAATTTATCCTATGCATCTATATATGTGTAAAAAATGTATAACGTTATGGTTAGGAACGCTTACATATCTCGAAGTTGTAGATCTTTTAACTAGAATCGCTTAAATACACACACACACACACACATTCTCACACACACACTCACACACACACACTCACGCGCTTACCTCAACAAACACGCATATTAAAAACAGTTGGTTTTTCTCTATTATTTGATTTTTGTTTACTTTTTCTATTTCTATTGTTGTAATATATTTATTTTTGTAATCTACTGTTATCCATAGGGAAGAAGCGGGTCATTCTCAATACAAGTATCTTTTGATTACTTACAGGGAAGTCTCAGCAATTTTTTGTACCTAAGATTACTGAAATAAATGAATTTTTATTTTATTTATTTATTTGTAGGGCTATGAGAATGATGAACGCCCTGCGAGGGCTGAGTATATTGGCAATGGCAACTAGTAGGTGCACTGAGCGCCATGTTACAGTAGTACCACGCGGTGGTACCTTGTGACGGGCAAGCCCCTGCGAGGGGTGCCGTGCAGCATTAGTGGATTTTGCTCGCGAAGCATTTCCGCTGCTAGACTGATTTGTCGGCCAGAACACTTTCCTTATACCTCCCGCACTCTCTAAGGCAGCTGTGAGAGGCTCATGGTCGAAAAGATGAGTATTAGATGGAGGGATTTTGTTTATTTTATTTTTAACCAGTGGGTCGCGAACACACTTGAGGATTCCATCCCTTCTCATCTCTATAGTTTCAGCTCTATGACCGCAAGTCATTTGCAACAGGTCATTGGACACTTTATGGAAATCGCCTTTTAGAAAAAACCCTTCAATTTTCTCATCAAGATTATTAAGTGAAGCGTCAGAAGACTTTGACCAAGCTAATAGGTTACGACAGCTACTAAGGAAAACTTATTTTTGCTTTAAAATTGCAAAAGTAATCGCGGCATAAGATTTATCAGAGTAAGAAAGGTGGCGTATTTTATCAAACGCTTTCACCTCTTCATTAGTTTCAAGATCAGTAAATCCGGGCGAATGATTATATAATTTTTGAGTCTCAAAATAACGTACATCGGACCACGTTTTGTCTCCAAAACGTTGAACCTCATTTAAAAATTTCAAAATTCTTTAGGAGTTGGAGGTACCACGGGATCTTTCGTTTTCGTTTCAAGTCAAATGTTAAATTAGGTAAAGACTCTGGATCCGAATTAGACGGGGGTGCCAAGGCCTACGAGGCGCAACAATCATTATAAAGTTCTCGACTAGCGTCGGATATAAAAGATTCATTATCATTATCACACCGATTGGTTTCATTTAGTGATGCAACGAATACTACTTTTACGAATACGAATACGAATATCAAACCTACTATTCGGCGAATACGAATACGAATACGAATATCTCGCCATGTTAATAAAAGACTTATTTATTTAAATAATGTTTGTTTACTCTTCTAAATTCTAATAATTAAAATTTACAACGGACAAATTTTTATTTAGAAAACATAAAATTTGTAGATTTTCTGGTTTTAGGCGATTTCTTTTTTCAGTCTGGATGTTCCCAGCCGTTGAAAAAAGTCTTTCCGAGGCGACTGTACAAAAATATTTTTTTTAAATATTCGTATTAGTATTCGCCGAATACGAATGTTCGGTAAATGTCTACTATTCGGCGAATACGAATATTCGTATTCGTATTCGTTGCATCACTAGTTTATAAACTACACTTTTCCGCAATTCACCTACTTCTTTTGACAATTTCTCTAAAGTCGACGCTCACGTATTTGCTTTTTAGAACGATGGCGGCGGCGAGACGATTTCCTTTTTCTTTTCCTCGAATCTCGCGAAGATTCGGAAGAGCTGGACGAGGAACTGGAACTACTATCGCTACTGCTACCAGTTGACTTCGACCGTCGTCGATCACCCTCAACCGATTTTTTGCTTTGTCGTGACTTTACACCGGAAATTTTCGCGGTAGATTCGTTAGGAAAATCGACTTTGTCCATAGTTATGCAAATTTACACCGCTTTTCCTAAAAGAAAAGAACAAAATCGTACGTTTTACGCCGATCTAAAAATATATTGTAAAAAGAAATAACGTAACACTAAATAACTAAGTAAAAAGTGAAAACGTACTTTTTATGTTGATTCAATTTCAAAAAAATGATTTCAAAATCTAAAAAATGGATAGCTCAATCTTAACTAAAATTACGTAACAGTAAAACACATAGCAATTTATCAAATTGAACACAGTAAAAAACCATTTATAAAAGTTTTCCATTTTATAAAATCTGCGAGGGTGGAAAATTCTGTAAAAATTTAAACAAATTTACGAACGGTAGCACCGTTACAACAAAAAGCAAAATATGAACACGAATAATGTTTGTGCAACTTACGTGCGGTAGTTATGCAGGAACCTAGGTATAAGTGGCTACTTTGAGTAGCAAGGCTACAGCACTTTTGGAGCACAAGTTCACTCAACGGAAATTTTCACGCCAATGATGAACAGAGGTGAGAGGTGCGCTGCCGACCAAGCGCGCTCCCCCACCTCCTCTGGTGAAAAGCAGGGATGTGCGAAAAGGATAGCTGCGTAGGGTAGAAAGAGACGCAAAATGCAACGGAAGCGGATACGCCTATCTCATTATAAAATAAGCTTCTAATAACGGTCAAGTTGTTTAATGTGAAATTGTGAAAGAAGTTACAACAACATTTCCAGTAGACAGTAAAAAACACATAAAAATTACAATTTCCTTTTGAGTGTTTTTTTCGTATTTGTTTAAAAAAGTTTATTTTGCTTGAAATTTTTCAAGTCCTGCACCACCTTTGCTACACCCTAATGTATCCTGTGCCCTAACCTTAGCACCTTGTAACGTTGAACGTAGGATTTGAGTTCAATGAAACAATTCATGTTTATTCATATAATATATTCTTACTATAATAAAATTCAGGGAAACAGTATCATACATGAATAAATACAATCCTAATAATAAACAATGAACTTTTCCTCATTTTAAGTTAATAATGTGTTCGATTCTGATGGGGCACCTTTACGACTAAATAAATTCGACCAGTTATTTAGGTAGGTACGGTATCAGATAAAGACGGTACGAGAAATATAGCCAGCCAGCAGTCAAACCAGGCGTAGAAAAGATGCCACATTAAAAAGGAACATAATTTGTTATTAATAAAAAAAGATATTAACGAATTATAACAATATTATTGATTATAAATTGTAATGATAGGAATGATTTGAATGAACATTAACTTTGTTGATGATTTTAATTTAACTCGCAGTCATAAAGTGTTACCATGTTGGTAACATTATGTGGAGTTTATGAAGCTAATACTATTTGCCTATCTGGGAATACGCTATCGTCGTTAGGGATGAAAGAAGTCTACAAAAGTATAATTAAATGAAAAAAAGACGTCACCCAGACAGACTGATACACGATACGCAACTTATAAAATTATCTAGTGAAGGCAATCAAGTGTAATCATCAATCATAGATCCATTTAAACCAACACGCGTGATAGGATCAAGTCTCGCACACGTACGCAAACATTACTCAAAATAATAACATCTTAGCACTCACTATTCCTCCTAAGCTAAACCTAAAATATCTAGAAAATATTTAATTAATCTTTATAATAAACTCGATTAATCTGGTGCTGTTTTAAATAAATTCAACTGGCCCGTGGACGAATGCACAGCTGTGAAAGCATTATATACACATAAATATAGACACAGTCAACTTTTTAATATATTAATTGTTGATTTTTACACATTCCAATTTGTTATGTGTTAGTTTCTGTAACTTGAATTTACTATTGCACAGTCTAAATTGGTGACTCGGGCACCATCACATCTATTTCATAGAAAAACAATACAGAGACATCATCCAACATTACTGTAAAAAAGTTATTCAATGTTTGTATTACAAAAAAAATTGCTTATTAGTTTCACAACTGGTAATGTCGCTATTTGTAACCACTATGTACACAAAATGTAATTATTTTAATATTTACTATGCACCTAGTGGCAGATCTACTAATCTCTGACAGCAAACTTACAATTTGGTTGCAGCTGCTCGAATATGATTTGATTCGCGAGACCAAACAGTCCCGAAAAACAATAGTTGATTTACATTAGATTTAACATTATCATTCTATACTATTTATTCCAGTATACAGAAACAATGAATGTAGAAAGATGTCGAACATTTTAGTACTTTATAAATCTCATTATACATGTTCTAAACACTTCTCGTAACAATTTGAACATGCGAGCACATAGACTAACTACAAGTAGGCAAAGGGACGACAGCGAAGTAGTTTCAAAGACGCAAATCGACGGTCCGCTGAGTATGTAGCGAGAATAATCGACCGCAACTACAGACATACCGATCCCTTCATAATAAAGCTGTGACATTATTAAATTTCTATATATCGGCTCTCGTTATCGACAAAAATAAAGCACTTCAATTCATGAGAGCTATACAGCAATCAATATATCAATATAATTTGTACAGGCTAACGATTCATCAATCTACATCGGCCCGACGAACTAAACATCTAACTTCTACGGCGGTCCCGGTGCACTTTCGAGCGTAATACTTTCGTTTGTAAGATGAAAGGCGACAGACACTTTTTAATTTAGGCCTCGCGGTGATGTGGATCGTTCACTGTCGAGTTCGGAAGTGCACGGAGGTTCGACACCGTCGGGCTGAACATCACTAGTACACTTCACTCGGGTCCGTGGCTAGCAGTAGGGGCGCCCTTATACACATTATAGACGGTACACTAGTAAAGCTTAGCACTCGCACTCTCACGCAACGCACACATAAGACACCTCTCACCTCCCTCACCGACATTGTATAACCGGAATCTCAAACCAGTTCGAGTACGTGACGCAGCGGTGATGTGTGTGTGCGATGCTCGAGCGCACGTACTACTAAACTTAACTTCTGTTAGGCCGCGTTTCCACCTGCAAGAAAACTTCTGCAAAGAAGTGTCCCACAGCCTGTCAGACAGTATCTTACAAGTGTTAAGACTCCGTAGCGATTTTGCCGCTGACTGCAGCTCTCTCGCTCGCACAATTCATGTTTTCTCAAGATTTCTTAAATCTGAGTGCGCAATTAAAAAATGTGTCTCGGCCAAGATTACAGACATTTTAAAAATATATTTCAGTTTTTTGTTGCTAAAGTACAAAAAGTTGTCGTTTCTAACAGTTATTTGAACTGGCAAATACGATAACTCTTTATACTTCAGCAACTCGAAACTGAAATATATGTTGAAATGTCCGTAATCTTTTATTGCAAAGAAAGTCGAGACACATTTTGCATTTACGCACTCAGATTTAAGAAATCTTGAGAAAACATTAAGTCTTAACTAATAGCAAATGCACTGAGCACAGTTTGTCACGCGTTCACATGCTACTGTGTTACAGGCTGTCAGTGTAAGTTCTTGCAGGTGTATTCGCGGCCTTAGTCTCTCTTTTTTGTGGCTACGCGCCTAGGCCGTGGGGCGCCTTGTGCTGGGGGCGGGCGGCGGGCCTACATGCCGTAGCCGTGGTAGGGCGCGGGCGAGGGCGCCTGCGCGGCGTACGCGTACGGGGACGCCTGCGCCGCCACGCCCGGGTACGCCATCGACGGACCTGCCACATTATAACGTAACTATACAGGGTATTTCAAAAGACCTTCAGCGAAGCCGCAGACTACGTATTCTACCCATCAGGTAATTCCCTTCATTCTCAGAAGATCCATTGGCCAGATCCACAATGGATTTTTATTTTTGGTGTTTTAACGCTTTTAAGCATTGCAAACAGTATCGCGCGCAACAGCCCGCGCCTGCGAGTTTGTGTTGCACAGCCTTGCTTGAAAGATAGCGTTTATATGCGTGCGCATGAGATACATTGATTGATGACGATTTAAAACCATCGTTTGTTACGAAATACACAAAACTTTAATAATGTTTCTTTGGACAAAAAATAGAAAATAAGTTTTCCTAAAAATCTTGTTTTTTTTTTACTTTGACCTTTAATAATTTCATAGCTATTGATTTCCTAGGTATAGTCTAAAAAACTATGTTGAATTACCTGCTGTAAGCATGAGCTGAGGTTCCATGATCATGGCGGGCTTGGATTCATGCTCCGCGCTCTCGGTGCTTCGTTTCGCGTCGGCTTCTTCTAATTTTTCTACTTTCGTTGTCAACTCTCTGACAGTCTGCAATAAAATATGGAGTATTAGTAACTAGGACATTATCATCAATAGTTATAATATTAAAGAGTGCTTTTGTACTTACTTGAATAAGGAAAGGCATAGCGAAGTCCATGATGTTATGTCTCCACGCGAGTTCAATGACTACGTCGGGTTTCAGGAGGTCATAACACTAAAAGAAAAGAAAGAGGTGTTTGCTTTAGTAATTATTAAATCAATATATTTTAAGATCTCAAACACACAAGATGCGTTCCAGTCATTACAGATACTAATCTGCGAGGGGGCGATGCGATATCATGGAGTTTTACGTGTTTATTTTACGTGTTGTGCACTTCGTTTTTAAGACAAGACTAGCTGTCCAGTGACGCAAAATGGGAAAAATAAACTCGTAAAACTCCATATATCGAATAGATCGCAGTAATCTGCGATCGTTACTGCGATCGTGTCGGATGACCGGAACGCACCCTGTGTATTTGAGCTCCAAAGGCGTAGCCCTATGCGAACGCAGTTCATGCACGGCGCGTACACTGCGCGCGTGCGAACAGATTGTTTGTGATACACTCATGTATTTCGCAACCATCGCCAGATTTCTTTAATGTTACGTATGGCTATGTAAAACTACGTCAAAATCTGACTATACTCCTCGGCCACGTGGGCCTGGCGCGACTACACCGACCCTAGTTAGTGGTAGTGGCACACACCTGGTAGAGGCAGGCGGAGAAGCACTCGTACTTGTCCCGCTCCAGGAACCAGTCCAGCAGCTCCTCGGCCACGTCGGCCTGGCGCGACTCTGCTGCGTACTCCATCGCGTCCGCGTATAGGGCGTCCTTTTTGCACAACTCCACACTCTGCTTCCATCGGTTGTTGCCTGTGCCCGAGTACCAAATATTAAACTGTGTATCGACATCATGACTCGCTGCTCGTCAAACGTTTGCACTAAGCGATAAGTCGCACGGCAACGTTGCGTTGGCTCGCGAGGCAAACGCGTATGCACATCGCAAAACGATGTACGGAATACATCACGATACTAATAAAAGCAATCCAACGTTAGGCGTGACAGGGCGTCGCCAGCCCATGGCCGAGAGGGGAGGGGGCAAGTTAAGGCGGATGAGAAAAATATGAAATGTAGATACAGTCAAGTGCACATAGTGAATTTATTCAAGTTTTGAGATGCGGAATTTATCGGAAAAGCGAGTCAATGGCACGGTCTTGCGACTTTGGTTACTTTGCAGTTTGCTACATTTTTAATTTACCCTTTGGCAAGGTTAATACAAGTACAATCAGACCAGTTAGTGTTACTACAGGACTGAATCTTAAGTTGAAAGTTGGGATTAGGTTGAGTTTTTCTGTTTTTTGTAAAACATTTGTAATTTGTTTTGGTTATGTTTAACGACGACGCCCTTGGGCGTGACTAAAGTTGTACTGGCAATCATGTGTAAAAAAAAGGTCGTAACAAATAAGTTCATGGTGTTTTATCAAGAATATTATGTGTAATGAAGACTCAAATACACACTTACCCTTGTAAAGGTACGCGGCGATTCTTCTAAATTCGGTGAGTTCGTGTTTCTCCAACTGCTGCGCCAGCGCTATTGTGTCGAAGTTGTCGAATGCATCTATCGACGTTCGTAGGCCCTGGAACAAAGTTTATTTATCAAAATTTACTAATTTTACTTTGTAGCCGATATAGTTTTTTTTTTCACAAATACAAGAATCTATCACAATGAAAGTATGGAACGGAGAGCGCGTATATATATATATACGCTTACACTGAAACGCGCTCGAAAAAAGCTCGCTGAAAAGTTCCTCGTGAAGAACGCACCCGCTCGCGTTAAGTACTTCTTACGTAGAATGTGCTACTAAAAAGTAAACTACAAACCTGGTAGTCTTCTTCATCAATAAGTAGAGAGTTGAGTGCCTCATTAACAGCCTTATTGTTCAAGCTCTGCACAGATCTCAAGTAGGCCTTCACTAGTTGCAGATGAGAAGCTCTCGTGAAGTACGCAACGGCTCGCGTGTGGTCCATGCGCGGCGCGAGCACTAACAGGAGGTCGTTGAGCAGTAGAGGCTTGTAGTCCAGGTAGAATTGGATCGCTTTGTAGTACAACTCCAGGTTTGCAACCTGAGGACAGAGGTAAGGATAACGTTGTATCACTACATATCATAAAACTCACATACTAAACATAATGAACCCTGAACACTCCTTTTTTGGGCAGTCGTGTAAAAAACAAAGTCCCTTGCCGCGTGTCTGTCTGTCTGTTCGCTATAAACTCAAAAACTACTGAACGGATTTTCATACGGTTACCAAATCATAGAGTGATTCCTGAGGACGGTTAAGATGTATAATAGTGACGTGTGTTGAGGTATTATGTAAATTGGTAGAAATGTGATGGTAATTGTTGAAGATGTCGGCAAAAACTAAGCCGACTGGGAGCTTGCATTGAAAACGCTGCATCATGGTGAGCGCGGCGTTGTCGTACTCCTCGTACTACACCAGCTCCGAGCACAGTTAGGGCCGGCACACACTGAGCCCTCACCTTGGTGATGATGTCCTTGAAGTGTCCCTCGCGCCAGGCCTCGGTGGGGTGCTGCATCATGGTGAGCGCGGCGTTGTCGTACTCCTCGTACTTGTCGTACAGGAACACCAGCTCCGACCACAGGTGCGCTTGTTCGGCCGCGCGTAACACCTGCAAACATCATTATAAATTAACTTTATAAGCACTACTACAAAATAAGTGACATTGACTTTCTTTGTCGGTGGAAACGGGTGCTAACTAAAGCCCTTTACTCATTTGTCGGCGCGACTCAGCACGACGCACCGCGCCGACAAATGAGTAACGCTCTATTGAAATATAGGCGTCCAGTGAGCTTCCGGTACCGCGTATACCGAGCCTCTAAAGCAGTTTAAGAAGAATTCAATGAAGACTTTATTGAAATATTTTAAACTTTACTCGCGTAAACGCGTTGCCATCAAAGATGAAATATTTATTAGCGTTATTGCACAGGTAATTTTAGTTCAAATCAAATCAAGTTTATTTGCAACTAAGTGTACAGAGGTGTTACAATACATTAATGAAATGCATGACTTAGTGACCATTTCGGTATAGCAAATTTTTGACAGTACATTAAAACGAATAGGCACTTAAACCAATAAGATTAAAAATAAAAATATTATATAATTCGAACAGATCCTAATATTTTTAATATATTTTATGTATTTATAAACTCTTTTACAGAGTAGTAACATTTTTGTATTAAGTAGGATTTCAATGACTTAGAGAATAATTTGAGGTTTGGTTCATTTTTAATAAAAGTTGGTAGTTTATTGAAGACTTTAACTGACATGTAATAAGGACTGGTATTGAGCATTTTTATTCTGGATTGTGGTAAGTATAATCTATTTTTGTATCTCGTATTAATGTTGTGAGTATCTTTTACTTTGGTAAAAGTTTCTATATTTTTATAAGTAAATATACATATGTCATATATATATAGAGATGGGAGTGTGAGTAGATTAAATTTAATAAAGTATGGTCTACACGATTGAGTATTATCTATTTGAGCTATTATTCTAACACATTTTTTCTGCATAATAAAGAGACCATTTACGTTTGTGCTGTTTCCCCATAACATTATTCCGTATTTTAATTGTGAATAAGCATATGCGTAATATGCTGATAGTGCTGCTTCTGTATTCGTGCTATGTACTAATTCAAAAAGAGCGTAGCTGAATTTAGATAGTTTAGATTTAATATGTTGTATGTGGCTTTTCCAATTTAGGTGAGAATCTATTACTATACCAAGAAGTTTAAATGTATCAACTGGTTCTATTTCGTTATTTTCGAATTTAGTTTTATTTAGGTTTATTAAGTTTAAAATTAAACCATACCTATTAAGACCATCCAGTCCACATTTTTCGTATAATATCTATATCTTTCTACCGTTCAGAAATGCGAATGGTAGAAAATCTAAAAAAGTGAAATGGAACTGTTTGAAGATTTGAACATCTATTTCAGGTACTACAAATTCCACCTTAACTCACCTTAGGAATGTTGACCCTGGACCAGAACAGCTCCAGATGCTCCCGCATCTTGGCGGGCTTGTACTTGGAGTAGAGGATGGCCAGCTCCGTGAACATGCCCATGTGCGCGCGCTCCAGGCCCAGCGCCGCTTCTAGCAGACTGATTAGTTCGTCAAAGTGGCCTCGATCCTGGAACAAACTTTGTGATTAGAACATATTCTTGACAAATCACTTAATTAGTTTGATTGGATTTTACTAAAGTGTTTTTGAGTTATGATGAATGTTTGGTAACTTGACGTTTAGTTACTGTACACGATTTTTAAAGACCGATTTTGATGTCACCAAAGCGGCAGAACTTTTCACAAAGCGTTAAAGTATGGTTGCGGAGTAGAGGAATACGTGGATGGTTGTGAGAGCGTGCTTAGTGCGCGCCCGCTTGCACTCCAGACAAGTTCATACATGTCGAGTATTTTTTTTATCCGCCGTAGATTCCGTGCGCGTTGCGCTGCTACTAAGGACGCACGATTAGTTATGAAAAGTTCGAGCGCATCCTTGATCGGGCAAAAATCCTTCGAAGGCTGTTACTGCAACGCACGCGACGCACGCTTTAAGTATTTATATCTAAAAATGAAATGGGGATTTCAGACCAAGTGAATGAACAACTTTTACTATGTGGGGCCAACCACGGAATCTCGAAAAAAAATCTGCTGTTCCATAGAAAAGTACAACATCGACTCGACTATAACGTATGGAACAGCAGCGATTCCATGGCCATGGCTCCATAGTAAAAGTTCTTCATTCACGTGGTCTGAAATCCCCTTTTCATTTTTAGATATATGTACTTAAAAATTAACGGTGTATAGATAGCTAACTGACCTGGTAGTAGTTGATGAGCTCCTCGAGCTCGTCTGCGTGCACCACAATGTGCAGGCCGCACATCTGTGCGAGCCGGAACTCGCCCGCGTCTACGCACGCGAAGCACACTTCCTTCCACGTGCGGGTAGAATTTGCTTTGCGAGCGCCATCCACCGCGCCTGGGAAATTAATAATAAATAAATAAATAAAATGTTTATTTTCAATAAGTTTACAAAGCTTATATAACTTAACTACGTACTTAAATACGTTCATAAGATTATAGCGCCTTTGCAGATTAAAGACTGGCAGCCCGCGTCAGCAGGTTTAGTGTGAGCTACAATATCTCAAACCAAACCCGAACTAAATACCCTATGTAATGTATAGACAGACAGTGGTTTGCCAACAATTATTTATTTACAAATCGACGGATGAATTGGATATTCAACTGTCGAGTGTCAAAGAAGTAGATATACCACCTAATTTTTCAAAATACAATTTTAGGTTCCATACAAAGTTAATCGAATAATTGGTCTAGTCATCAATATATGAATCACACGAGTAAATAAACGGAATCCGCAACAGGTGTCAACCCTTGAAGAATGGGTATAAGTTTTGAGAGCTTGTACTCTGTTCCGTTTTTTGTTTGTTAGACTGTGAAGCGACCAATGACTTATGAAAATAACGCAGTGATCTAATATTATTGCCAGTTTGTATAATGAACAATATATTTTGTAATTTGTAGTAACCCTAGAACTCTTACCAGGTGCACTAACGTAATAGCCAACCGGGCGAAGTTGCTGATATTGTTGTAGAGCAATTTAGCCGCGTTATACATCCTGTCGTTGATGCATCGGTCACCGATCTTCTGTATGTCGGCGTGGTTGGAGACCCACAGACAAATTATAGATAGTGTAATTAATTTAGTACTTACCCTGGAATTCCTTCAGGTGCACTAACGTGATAGCCAGTCGCGCGAAGTTGCTGACATTGTTGTAGAGTAATTTAGCAGCGTTAAACATTTTGTCGTCGAAGCATCGGTCGCCGATCTTCTGTATGTCGGCGTGGTTGGGGCCGGATATGAACTCCTCCAAGTCGGCGAGGCGCCCGGTGCGAGCGTACGCGTATATTAACTCCGATTCTATGTAGGATTCGCGCGCCTTCTTGCGAGCCATCTGTAAAAGGAAGATTATTTTCATTTATTGAAATGTAAAACTAAGATTCTATTGTGAAGGTTAATGAACAAGAAGATATTCGTTTTATGAAAAGGCTTTTTTAGGTCCTTTAGCCAAAATAGTTTTTTTAGCCTCCAATCCACCTGCCAAGCGTGGAAAAACTGAAAACCAGTGCTTTGCTTTAATTAAAGCAAAGGAATCACTGAGTTTTTGCCGTTTTCCGTTAAGGCGGCAAACAGTTTAGTTAATTTAGTTTTCTTTATAACTTTGTTTTCGTAATCATTCATCATCTGTGTATTTGATGGAAATAAACAATTTATCTATTATTTTTATCTTAAGGCTGTTATAAGATTATGATAAATATACTCGCCTGCAAGTACCGCACGAGGTCCTCCCAGGACTGCTGCTTGGTGGCCGTGCTGACGACGTCCATATATGCCGAGGGGTCGTCCGCCTTGATGTAAGAGTCGATGGCTTCCTTCACCAATCCCTGTTGGAGCTGCGCCTTCGCTAGTTGCGACCACACGCCGGGCTCGTTGCAGCGCTCCGCGAACTCGTATGCGCGCTCTAGGTCTTTCACTTGTTCTATCAACACCTGTTATAAAAAAATACATCTTTATAAATGAGATGATGAGAAAAATGTTACGCAGTGGCTTATAGCGTATTCAGCCTGCTATTGTGACGGTTAAGGCATGGCAGTTTACGAAATTTACTCTTTCACTATGTCTTTAGAATAAGGTTGAATGAATATTGCATAGCTTTTATTGACGCTTCGCCAGAAATTTGACGAAGTTTTGTAAATTTTTATTGATTTCTGAAATACTGGATCATTTATTAAAAATGTACTCGGTTATTGTGTTAGATCAATAAAAAAAGCTATCCTTTTTGCATAAAAAATCCTATCACTGTCGTTGAAAATTACGAAATCTGACGATTGGAAATTTATTTTTATAAGTTTTTATGGTGTTATTCAGGATTTTTTTACAGAGTTACCATGGTATTTTTCAATATTCTGTTCGGTTATTGTTTCTTTTTTCAGTCTACAGTAATTTTTGTGAAGTAGAATTCTACATCAGTTCTTCACATTGGAAGTTCAAAAATCAATCATTTCATTAGATCGTGAACTGGCCTCGCCTTCAAAAAAATTAAACTATAGTTAATATTTTATGTCACACTTTAAAATCAATCTAATAATAAAATAAAGATTACCTGTATAGCGGAGGTGTTGACTTCAAACTTCTTGAATATAGCGAACGCCTCCTCGTACAGTTCGTTGTTGATCGCGATGTTGGCGATGTCTGGCGCGTCGTAGTTGTCCAGGCGGTTGATGTACTCCATCACACGGGTGCGGTCCGCCTTTATTGCTGCACGAATAAAGTGCAATTTAGAATGTTGGTTAAATAGAGAGGATAAATTAATTTAGCAGTTTTTTTTAAATATACTACTAAAAATAATATTGCTGATTATAATTGTACGTACGTACGAAATGTGTGAAAGGATAATTTTACAAAAAATGTGATTGATTAGTTTAGATAGTTCATTTTTATAAGTCAAACCATTTAAATCTTTGATTGTGTCCTATTCGCCGTTATTCGAAGCCTTGGTAAACAGATTGAGAATAGCGGAGCCTTCCCGTTACCGTTCAGCATCATTATTATAGGTCTATCTTACTAAATTACGTCACATCCGCATCCGTTTGACGTCATATCTCACCCCCACTATGTTCACCAGGCCGCCGCCATTGCGGGTTTCCGCGCTCATTGGCGTCCTTTTTTCGCAACCGTTCACATCTAGTCAAACGCTGTTAGCGTTCGAAATTTAAAAATTTTCCTAAGTAGGTCAAATGCTGTTAGCATTCGAATTTTAAAGTTTTCTAAAGTAGGTCAAACGCTGTTAGCGTTCGTGAAATTCTTAATTCGTAATTTAGATTTTATATTGCATATTTTTGTTAAAAATAAACATCTTACGATTTACTTTCGGTTATTAAAAATGCGTGTGCGTAGAAATTTTAAAACCATACGTAAAATCAGTGTTAGTTGGGTCCGACTCTGTGTCGTCTCCGTTTTCGTCGTCATATTTGATCGCGGAGTAGCAGAGAACGAGGGCGAGGGCATGGATCTACAGTGAATACGACGTAGGATTTGAATTGAATTGAGGTAATCTAACGCCTCGCCATAAGGTCAGTGAAATTTTTCCATATTTTATAATGGTATGATTCTACCCACGATATGTTGAAAAATATTTTCTGTTAATTCTAACATTCGTTAAATTGCCGTTCATGAGTTTTATTCGCTTTTGGCCTATGCGATCTGCTAAAAGATTATAATTTTGACAAATTTAATGCTTATGAAAATTTTTACGTCACGGAAAACATGTTTCGTAAGATTCCTATTCATTGTTGATAAGCATATTATAGTATATTGTGTTGAATGTGAGCTGAGCACACAAATCCTTGTTGTGTTCCTCAAAATATGAGAAAGTGTATGCAGCTTGAATCCTGGCGCCATCCTGGCGCTATCCGGCATTTCGTTCGACTCATAGTTTTACTTGACCAGTGATGAGATTAACCATTGCGCCCTATTTTATTTCGAGATGTTGTTTAGCCGTAGTCGTTTGAAAGAGTATTCAATATTTTTTTTTTTTTTTTTTGAGAAAAGCTACTGCTTTGTGAATCTGAATAGTGATACGTAACGAGGCGCTTTGAACAAAAATAAGTATTCAGGGTTTTGCAAAAGAATGTTGCCTTTATATTGGTTTTTAATAAAAACATTTATACGTTACTATTTATATGTATATATTTATATTACATTTAAACGATATCAATGCGCAAAATTACTCGGGTTCAATTCCCAGTAAAATGAGCGTAGGTACTAATCTTGTCTGGTGTTGTGTAGAAATAAAAATGAATGCTTTATAAGTATTTGCTTTCTATGCTTTCCAAAACCATTTATTTGATTGTGATGAAACTTGAAGGACCGATTGTCCTGGCCCAAAAAATTCGTGTTTTAACCTTTGATTGAATAATTGTGTGGTATATTAAGCTTGTCGGGTACAGCTAGTTATTAATAAAATAAATTGTGGTAATTGTTTTAAAATAAATATATATTTTAAATTGCAGGCAATTCAAAAGTTTATCATAGTAATTAGATACTTTCTATTATCATTATACCCCTCGGTTCCAGCTTGTTCCGCAACTGGACCGGGGAAGGTCTATCGGCTGCTCCTGGCACCGTTGACACAAGTTTATGAAAAGTTGTATCTACATAATTTTCTATAATTAAAACATGCTGTCTACTTCCTCTATGGCAGTAATCCCCACATGTTGAGATCTGTGTGAGTTGTAACAATATTAATATTGATTCATCCGGTCGCTTCTGAGCACCGTTGATTGATACTTTGATATGAACTCTGGCGGTCACTCCTGATGTATACCGTTGATTAAGTATCTTACTATTTATCATAAATTCGGTCGCCCTCTGATGGGCACCGTCATTATACATATAGTTATGTAATGTCAATAAATATATTTACATTCGATAAACATTTATTATGGTTGTAACATAAATTCGGCCGGTCGCTCCGGAGCACCGTCGGTTGATGTTTTGACATAAATTATTTCGGTTGCTTTTGATGAGCACTGTCCAGGCACCGTCGATATGTACATAATTTAAATCATTTTATCTTATTATTTAATAATTCTGTATAAACACTGTCCTTAATCCCTGAGGGAGAGGAACTTAAAAAGGGGATCATCCAAGATATTCCCGTATTCCAGTGGGCACCACCAATGAATGAATGATAGAAATAAATCTTTATTTACAAAAGCTCCATGTTTTTAACAACCACTAGTTGCTGCTTACAGAACAACCAGAAGGATTTTTAAAGTTTCTTTGGGGAGTTATTTATTAATATTAATTTTTATAACCGTGGGCCAGTGGCAACAAGTTATTTTGATTGAAATATTTCAATCAATATATTTTCCTGTTATTTAAAATGTGTCTTTATTAAAAATATCAAACCGGGTGCAAAGTCCGGGTGTCGCAAAGAAGGTTCACCAACAGTTGCGTTCTGGTGCTTCACTGGCCGCTGCCGTGGCACACTCGATGCGCTCGCTCAGCTCGCGCTTTATTTTGCCGTTTTGTGATCAAAAGGTCACAGTTTTAATCTAACCTATTTATTGTGTCCCTTTTGGCTACACTGTAGCCAAAATAACTAGCAGATATTATGTTTTGTTTGAACATTTTATATTCATTTGTATTCTTTGAAGACTGATATTGTCTCATGAGAGCGATGACAGATCAGATATCCAAGCTCGTTTTAGTTAAGTGGTCACTGCAAGGGTTGTGCCTGTTTTACATTTTAAATTTTATGAAAATTTAAGTCTGATGATGTTGGCTTTATTACAAAGTGCATTGATAGCCGATTTGCCGAGGGCGTGTAATGTGTGTGTACATAGATACATAAGTTGATGGTTTTTATTGTACTTTGACCACGTTATTATTTACATTAATAGATATGAATTTAAAAAAAAAAATCACTTTCATATGTATATGTTTTGTGATGTAAACCCTATTAAATTCGTGGGGGAATCTCGATTTTACTCAGACCTCGATTGAATCATTCTATATTTTAATTATAATCATAGCACGGTGTAGAGTACTTGTTGAATATTTCAGTAGAATATGAAAACACTTTTATTTAGCTACCATAACATGTACCACATTCTGGAAATAACTTTAAAATAATACACTTAAGCACTTTGACATTAGTCAGTTGTTGTAAACACTGTCGCTCTGATGTTATATTGGTTGGTGTCTGCGAATGATTTACTTAAATATACTTTCCTAAGCAAGCTTAACTACCACGGGGAAGCACTGGCACACTGCTCTTGTTTATTTATCCGGGTGATGATACTTGATTTGTTAGATAACAGAGGTAATCTTTTCGGTGGATAATTCCAAAGTATTTATGTGATTTTAATTAAATAATTAAATGAAAGTATTTTAACTGTAATTATTATTACTATTATTATTGATAAGCATCATTTTTGCTATATTGTTTGAAATTTAAGTTTTAAACGAATATAAAGTTGATGCTGCGTGCAGCTTTTCCGATGGTCATAGAAACCATGACATTTAGAAACTTGATTGTTTTAATATTTTTTTTATATAAATTTATTTTATAGATTGATAAAAAGAAAATATTTTATTTATTTACCTTTATTTTTGTGTACTGAACGTAAAGACATGTTGGAATAATTAAAGACATATTTCTTTACTAAATAATTATTTCTTTTTTTGGTATGCAGTACGGTCATATTAATTTGTTCTTTTAATGCATCTTTTAATTTTATCTATTATATCTATTATAATCTTTACCTAGTATTTTGATTCCCAATGTTAAGATGTCATTTAATTTTGCGATGATAATTAAAAATGTGTCAGTTAGGTGTAGTGGCTACTTACCTATTTTTTTTTTTTTTTTTGTTTGTTTTTGATTTGGGCTAACACAGCTGCTGTGTGCTGACCAATCGAATACTAAATGTTTTATTAAATGAAAAAATTCAAATGGCCTTGTAAATGTTAATTAACATTCGATAGCAATTTATATAACACTAGTCTGACATTAGCAACAAGATGTCGCAAACAGTGGCGCACACAGACACTTTAGCTAGCTACTCGGCCTAAGTGTATAACACCAAAGGTAGTTAGCCTACCTTTGGCTTAAATCAGTCTTATAACGTTTATTTTTGGGTTGGTATTTATTGAGTTCAGTTCGCAGTTTACGATTAAATTAATTCAATCAAGTATTTGATATAAAAGTAATAACTTTGTGACCGCGTTCACAAAGATTTATTTGATTATGATATCCAAATCCAGTTAAGGATTTTATAACGACTTTTTTTTTTTTTTTGCAGAGCAAAAGCTCAAAGAATTGGTAAGGTTTGTATATTGAAGTGAATTAATTGTGCAGCAACTGACATCACATTTGTTATAAAAGAATCTGCGAAGAAAACGTTGTTTTGTCCCAGATTATTTTGAAGAAGGCGTTCGACGCGGTTTAAGCAGAGATGCACTGTCAGCCAGCAGTCATATTAAACGATAACACGATTGAAATATTATGAGTTAGATAATTTATGTTAAATAATTATGAAAAAAAAAAAAAAAAAAAATAATAATAATAAGTGAATTTATTTAAAGCTGATCTGATTCGTCAACTTGTTCGACTTTATTTTAGTTTTAATTATTGCTTTTTTTGTATTATAATTTTTTCTTCCCTTTACTAATTTAAAGAAAGCTTTCTTTTGATCTAAATTAATTAATAAATTTTAAGAGAAATAAACTAGTTATGATAATTAGAGTGTCACATTGGCGTCCTGTCCCTGTTCACCAGGCGATAACAAACAATGTCTCAATCTGTTTACCAAGGCTTCGAATAACGGCGAATAGGACACAATAGGAGCGTTTTACCTACCATTAAAACGCATATTGTGTCTGAAGCCTTATTCGAAGCCTACCTTCAAGGGCTGCCTGGTATGCATTTAATGCTCAATAGTTGTAAAGTGTTTTTCAGATTTTGAGACTGCAATGAGCGCGGAAACCCGCAATGGCGGCGGCCTGGTGAACATAGTGGGGGTGAGATATGACGTCAAACGGATGCGGATGTGACGTAATTTAGTAAGATAGACCTATAATAATGATGCTGAACGGTAACGGGAAGGCTCCGCTATTCTCAATCTGTTTACCAAGGCTTCGAATAAGGCTTCAGACACAATATGCGTTTTAATGGTAGGTAAAACGCTCCTATTATATCAGTGAATTTTTCCAGTTTTAAAGGTTTCCAGTAGGCCTAGCATGACCGACAAAACACAATACATATCGCGTGATATAGCGTTTTATAGACACTCAACTGTCAAAACACATTGTATTTTGACAGTTAAACGTGATAAATTTCTATATCATATCGCGTTTCAGTGGTCATGCTAGCTAGGATGACATGTTAAATATGAAGTATAATTGTTTCAATCGTGCTCCTAATGTTTTGGTTTTATATAGAAGCTCTACAGAAGCTGGACTTATGTACAGCCGCCAATTTGTGCCAAGAACATGGTGTGGAGTATATGCGAATCGGAACTTACCCCCTATTTGCTTGGCTCGACTTGGTATGAAATTGCCAAGCTAGCAAGCAAACGACACGTAATTTTACGACGCCTTGCTTAGTTAAATTTTAGGAATCTCTTATCATAGTTACCCTAGCTAGTATCTATTGACGATTAAGTAATGACTTGAATAATACTTGGAATTTGTAAATGCTTCTAAATATTGTATTCAAATGCAATATGTAGTATAATTATTGTTAAATGCATTCTTGGTGCAAATTCTAGTGCAGTTTTGGTGCATTTAAGATTAATTTATGCTATAAATTGCATGTGGATATAATATTAGAAGCATTTGAAAATTGCAAGTTTTACTCAAGTCATTACTTATTCGTTTATAGATACGACGACGCACGGCTAGAGTTATGTATGTCTTGTATGAAACACCTGGAATCTTTATCTAGTTTACCAACTAACCTGTAAGTATGAGCAGGTTTTGCAAATTCCTGTGGTCAGAGAACACGGAGTTATCGAGTACTATCTTCTCCAGCAGTTCGATGAGCTCGTTGGGCAGGTCGGCCGTCATGAACGCCTTCACCGTCACGCTGATGTCTTCGGGGTCTTGGGTCTCCGAGAGGGCTGTTTGAACCACCTGGGGTGAGAAGAATTATTGTAGTTGTTGGAGAGTTTTATATCAGAACTGTTAGTTAGTGGATAACAAACTTAATGTAACATTAAGGCCAAGTTCATATGATCGCGCGGTGCCGAGCGTCTCGTATGAACTTAGTCTAAAACACAGCGGTTGCAGCAAATTATCGTACTCTGTTGACGAGACGAAAGGGTAAGATTAGTCTACAGCATAAATAAATACCAATATTGTGTCAAAATCGGGCCAAAATGTATCGCTATAAAATCTCGGCATATTGTATTGTTCCGTGTATGTATGTTAATACTTTTTTCAATACAGTTGCTCGAAAATGTAAGTTTACGATGACAGTCGAGCGTGCGGAAAGTTGATTTTACCGCACGCCGTGCGTTTTTGTTTACGGATTAGTACAGCGTGCGGAAAATTGATTTTACCGCACGCCGGCGCCGTGCGTTTTTGTTTACGAACGTTTTTTTAAATTTCTACTAGTTTCCGCCCGCGATTTTATCCGCGTGGACAGTAGAAAAATATTGCAACCAGTTTAAATGACCCCTTTAGTGCATGAAACTACGGAGTATTACGGATAATTACGGAGTACTACGGAGAGTTCAAGCTGTTTCTCTGGTTCCACCCACCTGAATTTGATGAAACATAGCTTAGATTTTAAGTTTGAAAAATCCATCAAAATTAGTTTAGCGGTTTTTTCGTAATTCGCGCACAAATATTTAGAATTTCAAGTTTTATTACATGTATAGATTACAATTTCAGTAGTACCTATAATGTTTTCTTGCAAATGTATTGAAAAACGTAGTATGGCACACGGTTGTTAAGGTTTTTAAACGATTATAAACCCTCGCCTGCGGCTCGGGCTTATAAAACGTCAACTCGTTTTAAAAACCTCCTTACCAACCTTGTATCATAAACTACTATTAAACAATTTATTTTACACAAAATATACTGTTTACCTATTTTATTCTGGTCTGGTAGTGTATAATAATATAACCTGGTCAATGAGCTGCCGCTTGTAAGGGTTGGCCTCGGCCAGTACTTCGAGCCACAGCTCCTGGTCCCGCCGCCGCACCAGGTACCGCGCCTGCGTCTTGAACAGCGAGTTGTCGTTGCAGACGGCGATCAGCTCGCGGTCGCATTGCCCGCGCTCGTACGCGACGCACGCTAAATGGGGGTCGCGTTTTTCGCAGTACCGACCCACTACGCGGGAGTCGTACCTGTTAATGCAAAAGAGAGGTCATAATCTGATTTCCGTCAGTAACAAAAAAAAACAAAATCTTGAGCTGTTTGGATAAAACTAAAGCATTGCCTTTTGCTTCTATTATTTGAAGTAAATGCTTCGGATTTGATGAATAATTAAGTATATTTTCATCAAATCCGAAGCATTTACTTCAAATAATAGAAGCAAAAGGTAATGCTTTAGTTTAATTCAATGAGGATCAGTACCGATTTTTGATTAGTGGCTTATCAGAAAGCTTATGCCACCACATGATTAACTTTGAAGAAATTTTTACGATATCTCTTAAACCTGAGAAGCTATACGAGCTAAAACGTGCTATAACACTGTTATTTTGGGGGGGTCCTTATGACGTCATCGAGACGTACGCAAACCTTATGTCGTACGTGATAAAGCACATATTGCATTGAGCTTGGCATTTCTTTCAAAACCAACTCGACCATTTCTAAACGGATTTCAAAAAAATTTTCACTAAATTTCATAGCTATGAATATGTTTATATATTATACCAATAAAAGTCTGATTCAAACCTGTTACTGATCCTCATTGAGCCATTCATTCAGTCTAGGTGAGCACATGTGAATGTCAAAAAAGCTACGCCATCTCGCAAACCCTAAGCGGGAGACCTTGTGACGAGAAGAACCGGCAATAAATTCGTCAAGGGCTGCTTTATCTCCGGTTTCATTTCATACAGTTGGTAAAAATTGAAAAATTACTTCAGCATTTCAAAGTTACTTGTATAGATGACGGCACATCAGAGGAAACAGTCTTTATGCTCGACGTAACTGTTTAACTTAATGTATTATCGTGTGTACATAAAACACTTGTTACACACTGCAGACTTCAATATTTCATTAATTATTACTGTTGATGGCGGCTACTTTTGATCAATGAAAGTTGAACAATAAGTACAGTACATATTCATAGTAAGACTGACTAACTTAGAGAAGAAAGACATAAAACCTTGCTTTTTAACTGCTGTTTTTTTATGGATTGAGCATACATTAAGAAATTTATTCTTAGCTTTATTTCCGACTTCTTATTTTTTTAGATTAGATTGATTCTTAAAATATTTATCATTCATTTGTCTGTCACATTTTTTAATGACTTTTATTAGATTTGGTTAATATTTAAACTGACTGATATCTGTTATCAGAGGATTGAAAAATCAGCCCTAAGTAGAGTAAAATAACGACAACTTGCCATTGGTTCTCCTTGAGGAATCTCTCTGGGTTATTGTTCGAGTCTATGTAGATCTTGGCGAGCGCGTTGTGCGTGGCGGGTTCATTGCAGCCTTCGTGGACGCGAGTCTCCAACCACGGGAGGAGAAGCTTCAATCTAATTTAAAAAAAAAACATATTATTAGACATTAGTAGTTAGCACATACATTGTTCTGTTCATTAGTCGTTCTGATCCCTAATTTAGCTAACCAAATATCAAATAATTAACATACAAAATTGTTTTAACAACACAAACATTGCACGGCATTTAAAACTGAAACACACAATACAATTTATGCAATGAATCTTATCAGTATCAAATTGTTTTTCGTACAAATAACAAATTGTACTAAGTACTTCGATCAAGAATATCCTAGATAACGCTTCGCGAACTAAAATAGCCCCTCAAATAGCGTCCCACTTACAAACTTGGCGCTTATTTTGAACATAATCACCTCTTATTTTGTACAAACTGTCATTTTACATCACTTATTTTTGTACAAAAACATATCTTTTATCACTTACGCAAATAAGCGCCCAGGTTGTAAGTGGGACGCTATTTGAGGTGCCACTTTTGAGACTCTGACCGAATATCTAGGATATTCTTGATCGAAGATCAAGTATGAAAATTGACATACAGTTCCTACTTTGATTATTTATATGTTTAGATAGACCGTCAAAGCTACGAACGCGTCGAAAAAAATATCACTAATTAAAAACACGTACACATTGTATGTTGTAAGTAGCATGACGCGGCCATAGTATTTATTACAATGCTCTTTGAGAGGCGAAAATCACACACAAACCTAAAAAAGATGGCCTGTTTTGTTTAGTACGTCAAAAAAGCAACACTCTATCTAGACCATGGATGCACAGACTTATGGAGACCATGGGCCACTTGGGCAAATGATAAACTAATGGCGGGCCACCAGCACAACATAAAAACAATGAAAAAAAGATTTTTTTTCATATGAACGAGGGAATATTTTTGCTGGCGGGCCACTAGCATATTGCCGACGGGCCACATGTGGCCCGCGGGCCGCAGTCTGTGCATCCCTGATCTAGACATTAATAATATGTAATATATTTCCAGAGTTACCAATAAGTAGATGCCCTCACTGGAGGACACACTCTATCTACACGAGAAATCGCCATAGTCAACACATTTGCTTATAGCATTCGTACAGCTGATTGCAAATAAACGTATATCACAAAAAAATTGACATAAATAATCTAAAAGTTCCTACTAGAGTGAGAATGGTGTCAAAAGTAACCGATGAGTTACCTGTTTCTCTTCTCAACCTCAGCGACCAGTTCGTCGGTGGAGAACTGCCCGCGCACCACCAGGATCAGATTCTTGATGATATCTTCAGTGCAGTCCACGTCGAGTAGACCGCCCACTACCACGGGCAGACGGGACGGATTTACCTACAATAACAAACAATTAGTATTGCTGTTCAACTGTTCAATATATTCATTTAGAGTACCTATACAAGTAAATGCGCCGTCACCTAAAATTGTTAAATTCTGAATAGAGCCGAGAGAAGTATTCAATGGTCAAAATAAAATTTCACTTCTATCAAAAACGAAATACTTACCGCTTTCGTTGTATGACATACAGTTCAATGTTATAATTTGTTCCTAGTGAGAAATAGACTTACTTATACTATAGTTTAGCTGTCGTTCGATCAAGAAATCTCTTTATACAACGTGTTACAAAAAACCCGTCATGCCGAATATGGTAGTTATGGACCATCAACTGAACAACTTTTACTATGGGACTACATTTTGATATTTTCGTTATATTTTTTTGTATGAAACAACTGTTTTCAGAGTTGGTCCTATCGTTAAAGTAAGTTGCTGTTGTAGTTTGATGGTCCATATCTACCACCCGGATTTTTTTCTAACACCCTGTATAACACTTGAAACAATTTTATATGTAACATATACCTTCTGCACGTATATCTCGATGTACTTCTGCAAGCTGTTCCTATAGAGGTACAGCACGAGGTCGTGCACGAAGTCGAACCGGTCGCACACGATGATCAGCGGCAGTTGGTCGGGCAACTTCGCCTCCTTCAGGAAGTTCTTCACGCGCTCCGCGTTGTAGCAGTTCGACTCGCGGCAGATGCGCTCTACTTCTTTGATTTGACCGGTCTTGCAAGCAGCCTGAGAAAAAAAACATTGACCATCAGTCATTTTTAATGTCCCCACAGCTGTGGCACAGGCCTTCCTTATGGGTGGAAAAGAAGAATGAGCCCATAACCCACCACGCGAGCCCAATGCGGATTGGTAGATGTTAACTACTGCAAATGCAGCCGGGACCAACGGCTTCAGCTATTTTTAATGTCCCCACTACTGGGGCACAGGCCTTTCTTATGGATGGAAAAGGAGGATAGACCACAACCCACCACGCAGGCCCAATGCGGATTGGTGGGTGTTATCGACTGCAAATGCAGCCGGGACCAACGGCTTAACGTGCCTTCCGCAGCACGGAAGAGTTTGAAATGATAAATTTTTGGTCACTCATCCCATGACCGACCCCTGCGAAAGTTGCTTAACCTAGCAATCGCTGGGCCAGGCGCTTAACCACTGCGCCACGGTTCCTCGGTTCCTACCTAATATTGATTAATAGAAACTAATTTTTAATGAACAATCTGAATAATGAAATCTTTCAATAATTCTCAACTTCAATAATAATATGATGTTTTGGAACAACAAATAAAGAAATCTCTGCAAAGTTTGTGTTGTTTACTAAACTAAATGTTAGTAAACAACACAAACTAAACAAACATTCTTAGTACAACGCATTTAAGACATATCAACTAATAGATAAAGAAATCCATTGTAAAACTGTAAAGCTGTGTGTGCTGTAGAAAATCTAGCATTTTACTTCTAACAACAAACTCAAAAAATCCCCGAAATTATTCAATAAATACAAGACAAAACTCAATCTGGAAATACTAACCTGAATATACTTGAAATGGACTTCCGAATCCTGACTAAAGTTGACGATGGATCCGAGGAAGTAGAACAGGCCCTCATAAGTCTTGAAGCTCTCGAACAGCTCGATGAGGGCCTTGGTGGTGAGCTGCTCGTGGTACTTGGTGGCGATCTGGACGCAGATCTGCAGGTTCTGGCGGATGTTTGCTTGGAGCATCGCCTTCAGGCACTCGAGCGAGTCCTCCACGGAGAGGCTGCCGAAGTAGGACACGAGCCAGTCGGCAGACAGCAAGTGAGTGTGTACCTGAGTAGCGGAAATTTGATTTGAATAATTTTATAACAAAGAACTAGTTTACCATTATATTTTGCTTTAAAGATGGTAAATACAGTGGCGGTACCTCCATACAAGCCCAAAAGCCCGGCTTGCCCTAACAATAACTTGCTAACACTACACCAATGAATCGTAATTAATTACTACACAATATTATTAACAAATGTTAATTTTCAATAATCAATAACCACAAATTCAATTTTTACAACAACTGATCGATACACAAGTCGCTAAACTGCATTACTTTCCTCAATAAACCCTCTACAATGCATTTATCTCCCTCGCACTCGTTGGCTTGCAACCGGGCTCTGCGATCTGTATATATCCGCTCTCTTCTAACATCAACAAAAGTGCTACCCGCATACATAGTACTGCTGTACGTATCTATAGATTCTATGAGAACTACACAATGCCGAGCGAAAGCCGGCTTGCCTCCGAAGTTCGCTCAGTTCGGTAGACTGCACAACGCGCTGAGCAGTGTGAAGTTGTTTCAATCTGTGACGACAGCTGTTTTGAAACAACAAGTGTTTTGCCTAAAATAGTGTTTTTGTGTTAAAAATGAGTTTAAATTTCAGTTTAATGATTAATAATGGTTTTTTGTGATGGATTAAAATATTTATTCTCTGTGAAAGTGTCCACGAGTCGAGTCGATCCAAGAGAAATACAAAATAACTCTTTCCTTGCAGTCCGGTAATAAACCTTTTCATTTGAGTATTTTGCAAAGAAATATAATATTCTTCAATGTAAGTATCGTAATTTTGTAGTGGACTTGTTTACATTGTTGGTTGTTCTTATAAAAATAAATAAGTAAGGTTAGTTTTGCGTCTTTCATTTGAACGACAATAATGTTTGTTTGGAATGCAGGAGATAGGATTGGAATTATCTAGCAAAAGCTCAGGGACGCTATTATTTTGTGAATTGATTTAGATATTTATTATGAGTGACACACGAGAAATTTAGTTTTGATTACGCAATAATATAATTCGATAAAGTCACGCCATCTAGCATTTTGTGAATAATTAAAGTAAGCTTAAGGGGTGTGCTTTTGGTGATTTTTTGAGTTACCTATGAATTAGTCTAGATGGCGCTGGGGTGTGTCGCATCGATATTTTGGTAAAGATCATCGTATGAAAAAAATTTATGCATTGTTTTTTTGCTCGAGCTGGTAAAAAAATTTGCTTGATTCGAGGGTTCGGGCTTGCTCTACCCTGTAGGCCTGGGGACGCCACTGGGTAAATAACAATTGAGCTGACTGGCAACCTGGCCGGGTGTACCCAAACTGCGCTTTAGTTTGGGAGTGAACTATGTATAATAATATGAGTATGTACTATTATAGTGTGGTACATACAACGACGCGTTTGATGTTGTCACAGTAGAAGTCCGTGTAAAATGCGTTTCATCGGATACTTCCTATGAAGTTATGTTGGCAGTACCGTCATTGTAATCTTATTGCGATGGCATATGGTTCAAAATTGAATAGAATTTCGGAAAACCAACATACCGCACGACGACGCGCGGCACCACGCTTTCATATGAAATTAGTCTTATTTATAGTGTGGTACATACAACCGCGCGCTTGATGTCGTAGAGGTCCTTAAATAGTGTTCTAGAGCTCGTTGTAACAATCCAGCCTTCTCGCAGATTTGCGCCAAGTGCGCGCGGTCGTAGTGAGACAATTTTGTAAACTAGTACATGATTATATGTATAGTGTGGTACATACGACAGCGCGCTTGATGTCGTAGAGGTCCGTATAGTGTTCCAGCGCGCGTTGTAATAGCCCAGCCTTCTCGCAGAGTTGCGCCACGTGCGCGCGGTCGTAGTGAGTGAACATCGCGTTGCCGAGGATCGCGTCCGCTACTTGCGGGGCCGACATCAAGTTCATCTCCAGCAATCTGGGGACAAGATAGCACCATTTCAATATTGCAAGTTAGAACTAATATTTGTAAGAAAAACAAAACACTTCTAATAATTTAGGTTTAGTGAAGTCAGTCAAAGCGGATTCAGGATTATTTCTGGATGGCAGGCACAAAGGGCAGACAGATAAGTGAGAGAGCAGAGAGATAAGTATGATGTACTGTAATGAAATCTCCACAGTACACAAAAACGAACGTCTGGGGGGGGCAAATCCGCCCTTCCGTGCAGTTAAAAAAGGCGATATTGCACGATAAAGTCTCTTTTTAAATTGATGTTCTAACAAGATCTATAATGGTTCAACTGTAAGAACTTGTACAAAATATCTAAAAGCTGAATGAACTCTTTCGTACACGAATCACACATGTAAAATTAATTCTGCAGTTCGTCACAAAGCTACTACAAGAGGCATGTCTTTCGAGACAGCCTCGCGTTATCAGTAGTACCCAGCTTAAGAGCGCCCGCACATTGAGCCACTAGTCGCTGCCACTAAACGCGACCGCAAGCTGCGGACGAGTTTTTTTGTATAGTCCTAGCTTTTGCCCGCGACTTCGTTCGCGTGATTAAGATAGTTGTGCATTTATTTTGAAAGTCACGGATTACCTAGGTATTTATCAGTAGACCTCATTTCACACATTTAAATTTTCCCGTAAAAAAAAATTACAACCATGAACACTCTGTAGCACCCTGTATAACGGGATTTTTTCAAAACCCTTTCTTAGTGCTCATCTACATCATGAAAGGTATCTACCCTCCAAAAATGGTGTCTCTACCTTCAGCCGTTAGGGCTCTACGCCTATCCCAACAATGAATCAATCAATCAATCAGTCAATTAATTTAGAGTTTTATATGTATAGTATTGGCGCAAACCGAGCGTTCGAGTGGCCGCGTACAAGCCACAAGCTGCGGGAGTCGCCAGAGTTCGCTACTTGTGGCCGCGTTTAGTGCCTCGCATCGCGCGCACTCTCGCCCACAGTAGCCGGCTTTTTCCTGGCGGCCAGCCACTATTGTGGCAACGATTGGTGGCTGCGTCTAGTGCCTTGAATGAGCCACTAGTGGTCGCGTTTAGTGGCCGCGACTAGTGGCTCAATGTGCGGAGGGTCTACAACTGACTCTCGTTAATTTTTTCACTATGTTCTGCTCCATGAACACGTCCACTATTTGGCTGGTGTCTGCTAGGGAGACTCCTCGGGCCCACATTGTAGTATAATACTGACCTAGTCTGTAGCGGGCCCTCTGTGGGCCGGTTGTTCTTGAGTGCGTCGAGCAGGAAGGCGGTGCACTGCTGCACCATGTTCTGCTCCATGAACACGTCCACTATTTGGCTGGTGTCTGCTAGGGCGGCTCCTCGGGCCCACATTGTAGTATAATACTGACCTAGTCTGCAGCGGGCCCTCTGTGGGCCGGTTGTTCTTGAGTGCGTCGAGCAGGAAGGCGGTGCACTGCTGCACCATGTTCTGCTCCATGAACACGTCCACTATTTGGCTGGTGTCTGCTAGGGAGACTCCTCGGGCCCACATTGTAGTATAACACTGACCTAGTCTGTAGCGGGCCCTCTGTGGGCCGGTTGTTCTTGAGTGCGTCGAGCAGGAAGGCGGTGCACTGCTGCACCATGTTCTGCTCCATGAACACGTCCACTATTGGCTGGTGTCTGCTAGGGCGGCTCCTCGGGCCCACATTGTAGTATAACACTGACCTAGTCTGCAGCGGGCCCTCTGTGGGCCGGTTGTTCTTGAGTGCGTCGAGCAGGAAGGCGGTGCACTGCTGCACCATGTTCTGCTCCATGAACACGTCCACTATTTGGCTGGTGTCTGCTAGGGAGACTCCTCGGGCCCACATTGTAGTATAACACTGACCTAGTCTGTAGCGGGCCCTCTGTGGGCCGGTTGTTCTTGAGTGCGTCGAGCAGGAAGGCGGTGCACTGCTGCACCATGTTCTGCTCCATGAACACGTCCACTATTGGCTGGTGTCTGCTAGGGCGGCTCCTCGGGCCCACATTGTAGTATAACACTGACCTAGTCTGCAGCGGGCCCTCTGTGGGCCGGTTGTTCTTGAGTGCGTCGAGCAGGAAGGCGGTGCACTGCTGCACCATGTTCTGCTCCATGAACACGTCCACTATTTGGCTGGTGTCTGCTAGGGAGACTCCTCGGGCCCACATTGTAGTATAACACTGACCTAGTCTGTAGCGGGCCCTCTGTGGGCCGGTTGTTCTTGAGTGCGTCGAGCAGGAAGGCGGTGCACTGCTGCACCATGTTCTGCTCCATGAACACGTCCACTATTTGGCTGGTGTCTGCTAGGGCGGCTCCTCGGGCCCACATTGTAGTATAATACTGACCTAGTCTGCAGCGGGCCCTCTGTGGGCCGGTTGTTCTTGAGTGCGTCGAGCAGGAAGGCGGTGCACTGCTGCACCATGTTCTGCTCCATGAACACGTCCACTATTTGGCTGGTGTCTGCTAGGGCGGCTCCTCGGGCCCACATTGTAGTATAATACTGACCTAGTCTGCAGCGGGCCCTCTGTGGGCCGGTTGTTCTTGAGTGCGTCGAGCAGGAAGGCGGTGCACTGCTGCACCATGTTCTGCTCCATGAACACGTCCACTATTTGGCTGGTGTCTGCTAGGGAGACTCCTCGGGCCCACATTGTAGTATAACACTGACCTAGTCTGTAGCGGGCCCTCTGTGGGCCGGTTGTTCTTGAGTGCGTCGAGCAGGAAGGCGGTGCACTGCTGCACCATGTTCTGCTCCATGAACACGTCCACTATTGGCTGGTGTCTGCTAGGGCGGCTCCTCGGGCCCACATTGTAGTATAACACTGACCTAGTCTGCAGCGGGCCCTCTGTGGGCCGGTTGTTCTTGAGTGCGTCGAGCAGGAAGGCGGTGCACTGCTGCACCATGTTCTGCTCCATGAACACGTCCACTATTGGCTGGTGTCTGCTAGGGCGGCTCCTCGGGCCCACATTGTAGTATAACACTGACCTAGTCTGCAGCGGGCCCTCTGTGGGCCGGTTGTTCTTGAGTGCGTCGAGCAGGAAGGCGGTGCACTGCTGCACCATGTTCTGCTCCATGAACACGTCCACTATTTGGCTGGTGTCTGCTAGGGCGGCTCCTCGGGCCCACATTGTAGTATAATACTGACCTAGTCTGCAGCGGGCCCTCTGTGGGCCGGTTGTTCTTGAGTGCGTCGAGCAGGAAGGCGGTGCACTGCTGCACCATGTTCTGCTCCATGAACACGTCCACTATTTGGCTGGTGTCTGCTAGGGCGGCTCCTCGGGCCCACATTGTAGTATAATACTGACCTAGTCTGCAGCGGGCCCTCTGTGGGCCGGTTGTTCTTGAGTGCGTCGAGCAGGAAGGCGGTGCACTGCTGCACCATGTTCTGCTCCATGAACACGTCCACTATTTGGCTGGTGTCTGCTAGGGAGACTCCTCGGGCCCACATTGTAGTATAACACTGACCTAGTCTGTAGCGGGCCCTCTGTGGGCCGGTTGTTCTTGAGTGCGTCGAGCAGGAAGGCGGTGCACTGCTGCACCATGTTCTGCTCCATGAACACGTCCACTATTTGGCTGGTGTCTGCTAGGGCGGCTCCTCGGGCCCACATTGTAGTATAATACTGACCTAGTCTGCAGCGGGCCCTCTGTGGGCCGGTTGTTCTTGAGTGCGTCGAGCAGGAAGGCGGTGCACTGCTGCACCATGTTCTGCTCCATGAACACGTCCACTATTTGGCTGGTGTCTGCTAGGGCGGCTCCTCGGGCCCACATTGTAGTATAATACTGACCTAGTCTGCAGCGGGCCCTCTGTGGGCCGGTTGTTCTTGAGTGCGTCGAGCAGGAAGGCGGTGCACTGCTGCACCATGTTCTGCTCCATGAACACGTCCACTATTTGGCTGGTGTCTGCTAGGGAGACTCCTCGGGCCCACATTGTAGTATAACACTGACCTAGTCTGTAGCGGGCCCTCTGTGGGCCGGTTGTTCTTGAGTGCGTCGAGCAGGAAGGCGGTGCACTGCTGCACCATGTTCTGCTCCATGAACACGTCCACTATTGGCTGGTGTCTGCTAGGGCGGCTCCTCGGGCCCACATTGTAGTATAACACTGACCTAGTCTGCAGCGGGCCCTCTGTGGGCCGGTTGTTCTTGAGTGCGTCGAGCAGGAAGGCGGTGCACTGCTGCACCATGTTCTGCTCCATGAACACGTCCACTATTGGCTGGTGTCTGCTAGGGCGGCTCCTCGGGCCCACATTGTAGTATAACACTGACCTAGTCTGCAGCGGGCCCTCTGTGGGCCGGTTGTTCTTGAGTGCGTCGAGCAGGAAGGCGGTGCACTGCTGCACCATGTTCTGCTCCATGAACACGTCCACTATTTGGCTGGTGTCTGCTAGGGCGGCTCCTCGGGCCCACATTGTAGTATAATACTGACCTAGTCTGCAGCGGGCCCTCTGTGGGCCGGTTGTTCTTGAGTGCGTCGAGCAGGAAGGCGGTGCACTGCTGCACCATGTTCTGCTCCATGAACACGTCCACTATTTGGCTGGTGTCTGCTAGGGCGGCTCCTCGGGCCCACATTGTAGTATAATACTGACCTAGTCTGCAGCGGGCCCTCTGTGGGCCGGTTGTTCTTGAGTGCGTCGAGCAGGAAGGCGGTGCACTGCTGCACCATGTTCTGCTCCATGAACACGTCCACTATTTGGCTGGTGTCTGCTAGGGAGACTCCTCGGGCCCACATTGTAGTATAACACTGACCTAGTCTGTAGCGGGCCCTCTGTGGGCCGGTTGTTCTTGAGTGCGTCGAGCAGGAAGGCGGTGCACTGCTGCACCATGTTCTGCTCCATGAACACGTCCACTATTTGGCTGGTGTCTGCTAGGGAGACTCCTCGGGCCCACATTGTAGTATAACACTGACCTAGTCTGTAGCGGGCCCTCTGTGGGCCGGTTGTTCTTGAGTGCGTCGAGCAGGAAGGCGGTGCACTGCTGCACCATGTTCTGCTCCATGAACACGTCCACTATTGGCTGGTGTCTGCTAGGGCGGCTCCTCGGGCCCACATTGTAGTATAACACTGACCTAGTCTGCAGCGGGCCCTCTGTGGGCCGGTTGTTCTTGAGTGCGTCGAGCAGGAAGGCGGTGCACTGCTGCACCATGTTCTGCTCCATGAACACGTCCACTATTTGGCTGGTGTCTGCTAGGGAGACTCCTCGGGCCCACATTGTAGTATAACACTGACCTAGTCTGTAGCGGGCCCTCTGTGGGCCGGTTGTTCTTGAGTGCGTCGAGCAGGAAGGCGGTGCACTGCTGCACCATGTTCTGCTCCATGAACACGTCCACTATTGGCTGGTGTCTGCTAGGGCGGCTCCTCGGGCCCACATTGTAGTATAACACTGACCTAGTCTGCAGCGGGCCCTCTGTGGGCCGGTTGTTCTTGAGTGCGTCGAGCAGGAAGGCGGTGCACTGCTGCACCATGTTCTGCTCCATGAACACGTCCACTATTTGGCTGGTGTCTGCTAGGGAGACTCCTCGGGCCCACATTGTAGTATAACACTGACCTAGTCTGTAGCGGGCCCTCTGTGGGCCGGTTGTTCTTGAGTGCGTCGAGCAGGAAGGCGGTGCACTGCTGCACCATGTTCTGCTCCATGAACACGTCCACTATTTGGCTGGTGTCTGCTAGGGCGGCTCCTCGGGCCCACATTGTAGTATAATACTGACCTAGTCTGCAGCGGGCCCTCTGTGGGCCGGTTGTTCTTGAGTGCGTCGAGCAGGAAGGCGGTGCACTGCTGCACCATGTTCTGCTCCATGAACACGTCCACTATTTGGCTGGTGTCTGCTAGGGCGGCTCCTCGGGCCCACATTGTAGTATAATACTGACCTAGTCTGCAGCGGGCCCTCTGTGGGCCGGTTGTTCTTGAGTGCGTCGAGCAGGAAGGCGGTGCACTGCTGCACCATGTTCTGCTCCATGAACACGTCCACTATTTGGCTGGTGTCTGCTAGGGAGACTCCTCGGGCCCACATTGTAGTATAACACTGACCTAGTCTGTAGCGGGCCCTCTGTGGGCCGGTTGTTCTTGAGTGCGTCGAGCAGGAAGGCGGTGCACTGCTGCACCATGTTCTGCTCCATGAACACGTCCACTATTGGCTGGTGTCTGCTAGGGCGGCTCCTCGGGCCCACATTGTAGTATAACACTGACCTAGTCTGCAGCGGGCCCTCTGTGGGCCGGTTGTTCTTGAGTGCGTCGAGCAGGAAGGCGGTGCACTGCTGCACCATGTTCTGCTCCATGAACACGTCCACTATTGGCTGGTGTCTGCTAGGGCGGCTCCTCGGGCCCACATTGTAGTATAACACTGACCTAGTCTGCAGCGGGCCCTCTGTGGGCCGGTTGTTCTTGAGTGCGTCGAGCAGGAAGGCGGTGCACTGCTGCACCATGTTCTGCTCCATGAACACGTCCACTATTTGGCTGGTGTCTGCTAGGGCGGCTCCTCGGGCCCACATTGTAGTATAATACTGACCTAGTCTGCAGCGGGCCCTCTGTGGGCCGGTTGTTCTTGAGTGCGTCGAGCAGGAAGGCGGTGCACTGCTGCACCATGTTCTGCTCCATGAACACGTCCACTATTTGGCTGGTGTCTGCTAGGGCGGCTCCTCGGGCCCACATTGTAGTATAATACTGACCTAGTCTGCAGCGGGCCCTCTGTGGGCCGGTTGTTCTTGAGTGCGTCGAGCAGGAAGGCGGTGCACTGCTGCACCATGTTCTGCTCCATGAACACGTCCACTATTTGGCTGGTGTCTGCTAGGGAGACTCCTCGGGCCCACATTGTAGTATAACACTGACCTAGTCTGTAGCGGGCCCTCTGTGGGCCGGTTGTTCTTGAGTGCGTCGAGCAGGAAGGCGGTGCACTGCTGCACCATGTTCTGCTCCATGAACACGTCCACTATTTGGCTGGTGTCTGCTAGGGCGGCTCCTCGGGCCCACATTGTAGTATAATACTGACCTAGTCTGCAGCGGGCCCTCTGTGGGCCGGTTGTTCTTGAGTGCGTCGAGCAGGAAGGCGGTGCACTGCTGCACCATGTTCTGCTCCATGAACACGTCCACTATTTGGCTGGTGTCTGCTAGGGCGGCTCCTCGGGCCCACATTGTAGTATAATACTGACCTAGTCTGCAGCGGGCCCTCTGTGGGCCGGTTGTTCTTGAGTGCGTCGAGCAGGAAGGCGGTGCACTGCTGCACCATGTTCTGCTCCATGAACACGTCCACTATTTGGCTGGTGTCTGCTAGGGAGACTCCTCGGGCCCACATTGTAGTATAACACTGACCTAGTCTGTAGCGGGCCCTCTGTGGGCCGGTTGTTCTTGAGTGCGTCGAGCAGGAAGGCGGTGCACTGCTGCACCATGTTCTGCTCCATGAACACGTCCACTATTGGCTGGTGTCTGCTAGGGCGGCTCCTCGGGCCCACATTGTAGTATAACACTGACCTAGTCTGCAGCGGGCCCTCTGTGGGCCGGTTGTTCTTGAGTGCGTCGAGCAGGAAGGCGGTGCACTGCTGCACCATGTTCTGCTCCATGAACACGTCCACTATTGGCTGGTGTCTGCTAGGGCGGCTCCTCGGGCCCACATTGTAGTATAACACTGACCTAGTCTGCAGCGGGCCCTCTGTGGGCCGGTTGTTCTTGAGTGCGTCGAGCAGGAAGGCGGTGCACTGCTGCACCATGTTCTGCTCCATGAACACGTCCACTATTTGGCTGGTGTCTGCTAGGGCGGCTCCTCGGGCCCACATTGTAGTATAATACTGACCTAGTCTGCAGCGGGCCCTCTGTGGGCCGGTTGTTCTTGAGTGCGTCGAGCAGGAAGGCGGTGCACTGCTGCACCATGTTCTGCTCCATGAACACGTCCACTATTTGGCTGGTGTCTGCTAGGGCGGCTCCTCGGGCCCACATTGTAGTATAATACTGACCTAGTCTGCAGCGGGCCCTCTGTGGGCCGGTTGTTCTTGAGTGCGTCGAGCAGGAAGGCGGTGCACTGCTGCACCATGTTCTGCTCCATGAACACGTCCACTATTTGGCTGGTGTCTGCTAGGGAGACTCCTCGGGCCCACATTGTAGTATAACACTGACCTAGTCTGTAGCGGGCCCTCTGTGGGCCGGTTGTTCTTGAGTGCGTCGAGCAGGAAGGCGGTGCACTGCTGCACCATGTTCTGCTCCATGAACACGTCCACTATTTGGCTGGTGTCTGCTAGGGCGGCTCCTCGGGCCCACATTGTAGTATAATACTGACCTAGTCTGTAGCGGGCCCTCTGTGGGCCGGTTGTTCTTGAGTGCGTCGAGCAGGAAGGCGGTGCACTGCTGCACCATGTTCTGCTCCATGAACACGTCCACTATTTGGCTGGTGTCTGCTAGGGAGACTCCTCGGGCCCACATTGTAGTATAACACTGACCTAGTCTGTAGCGGGCCCTCTGTGGGCCGGTTGTTCTTGAGTGCGTCGAGCAGGAAGGCGGTGCACTGCTGCACCATGTTCTGCTCCATGAACACGTCCACTATTTGGCTGGTGTCTGCTAGGGCGGCTCCTCGGGCCCACATTGTAGTATAATACTGACCTAGTCTGCAGCGGGCCCTCTGTGGGCCGGTTGTTCTTGAGTGCGTCGAGCAGGAAGGCGGTGCACTGCTGCACCATGTTCTGCTCCATGAACACGTCCACTATTTGGCTGGTGTCTGCTAGGGAGACTCCTCGGGCCCACATTGTAGTATAACACTGACCTAGTCTGTAGCGGGCCCTCTGTGGGCCGGTTGTTCTTGAGTGCGTCGAGCAGGAAGGCGGTGCACTGCTGCACCATGTTCTGCTCCATGAACACGTCCACTATTGGCTGGTGTCTGCTAGGGCGGCTCCTCGGGCCCACATTGTAGTATAACACTGACCTAGTCTGCAGCGGGCCCTCTGTGGGCCGGTTGTTCTTGAGTGCGTCGAGCAGGAAGGCGGTGCACTGCTGCACCATGTTCTGCTCCATGAACACGTCCACTATTGGCTGGTGTCTGCTAGGGCGGCTCCTCGGGCCCACATTGTAGTATAACACTGACCTAGTCTGCAGCGGGCCCTCTGTGGGCCGGTTGTTCTTGAGTGCGTCGAGCAGGAAGGCGGTGCACTGCTGCACCATGTTCTGCTCCATGAACATGTCCACTATTTGGCTGGTGTCTGCTAGGGCGGCTCCTCGGGCCCACATTGTAGTATAATACTGACCTAGTCTGCAGCGGGCCCTCTGTGGGCCGGTTGTTCTTGAGTGCGTCGAGCAGGAAGGCGGTGCACTGCTGCACCATGTTCTGCTCCATGAACACGTCCACTATTTGGCTGGTGTCTGCTAGGGCGGCTCCTCGGGCCCACATTGTAGTATAATACTGACCTAGTCTGCAGCGGGCCCTCTGTGGGCCGGTTGTTCTTGAGTGCGTCGAGCAGGAAGGCGGTGCACTGCTGCACCATGTTCTGCTCCATGAACACGTCCACTATTTGGCTGGTGTCTGCTAGGGAGACTCCTCGGGCCCACATTGTAGTATAACACTGACCTAGTCTGTAGCGGGCCCTCTGTGGGCCGGTTGTTCTTGAGTGCGTCGAGCAGGAAGGCGGTGCACTGCTGCACCATGTTCTGCTCCATGAACACGTCCACTATTTGGCTGGTGTCTGCTAGGGAGACTCCTCGGGCCCACATTGTAGTATAACACTGACCTAGTCTGTAGCGGGCCCTCTGTGGGCCGGTTGTTCTTGAGTGCGTCGAGCAGGAAGGCGGTGCACTGCTGCACCATGTTCTGCTCCATGAACACGTCCACTATTGGCTGGTGTCTGCTAGGGCGGCTCCTCGGGCCCACATTGTAGTATAATACTGACCTAGTCTGCAGCGGGCCCTCTGTGGGCCGGTTGTTCTTGAGTGCGTCGAGCAGGAAGGCGGTGCACTGCTGCACCATGTTCTGCTCCATGAACACGTCCACTATTTGGCTGGTGTCTGCTAGGGAGACTCCTCGGGCCCACATTGTAGTATAACACTGACCTAGTCTGTAGCGGGCCCTCTGTGGGCCGGTTGTTCTTGAGTGCGTCGAGCAGGAAGGCGGTGCACTGCTGCACCATGTTCTGCTCCATGAACACGTCCACTATTGGCTGGTGTCTGCTAGGGCGGCTCCTCGGGCCCACATTGTAGTATAACACTGACCTAGTCTGCAGCGGGCCCTCTGTGGGCCGGTTGTTCTTGAGTGCGTCGAGCAGGAAGGCGGTGCACTGCTGCACCATGTTCTGCTCCATGAACACGTCCACTATTGGCTGGTGTCTGCTAGGGCGGCTCCTCGGGCCCACATTGTAGTATAACACTGACCTAGTCTGCAGCGGGCCCTCTGTGGGCCGGTTGTTCTTGAGTGCGTCGAGCAGGAAGGCGGTGCACTGCTGCACCATGTTCTGCTCCATGAACACGTCCACTATTTGGCTGGTGTCTGCTAGGGCGGCTCCTCGGGCCCACATTGTAGTATAATACTGACCTAGTCTGCAGCGGGCCCTCTGTGGGCCGGTTGTTCTTGAGTGCGTCGAGCAGGAAGGCGGTGCACTGCTGCACCATGTTCTGCTCCATGAACACGTCCACTATTTGGCTGGTGTCTGCTAGGGCGGCTCCTCGGGCCCACATTGTAGTATAATACTGACCTAGTCTGCAGCGGGCCCTCTGTGGGCCGGTTGTTCTTGAGTGCGTCGAGCAGGAAGGCGGTGCACTGCTGCACCATGTTCTGCTCCATGAACACGTCCACTATTTGGCTGGTGTCTGCTAGGGAGACTCCTCGGGCCCACATTGTAGTATAACACTGACCTAGTCTGTAGCGGGCCCTCTGTGGGCCGGTTGTTCTTGAGTGCGTCGAGCAGGAAGGCGGTGCACTGCTGCACCATGTTCTGCTCCATGAACACGTCCACTATTTGGCTGGTGTCTGCTAGGGAGACTCCTCGGGCCCACATTGTAGTATAACACTGACCTAGTCTGTAGCGGGCCCTCTGTGGGCCGGTTGTTCTTGAGTGCGTCGAGCAGGAAGGCGGTGCACTGCTGCACCATGTTCTGCTCCATGAACACGTCCACTATTGGCTGGTGTCTGCTAGGGCGGCTCCTCGGGCCCACATTGTAGTATAATACTGACCTAGTCTGCAGCGGGCCCTCTGTGGGCCGGTTGTTCTTGAGTGCGTCGAGCAGGAAGGCGGTGCACTGCTGCACCATGTTCTGCTCCATGAACACGTCCACTATTGGCTGGTGTCTGCTAGGGCGGCTCCTCGGGCCCACATTGTAGTATAACACTGACCTAGTCTGCAGCGGGCCCTCTGTGGGCCGGTTGTTCTTGAGTGCGTCGAGCAGGAAGGCGGTGCACTGCTGCACCATGTTCTGCTCCATGAACACGTCCACTATTTGGCTGGTGTCTGCTAGGGAGACTCCTCGGGCCCACATTGTAGTATAACACTGACCTAGTCTGTAGCGGGCCCTCTGTGGGCCGGTTGTTCTTGAGTGCGTCGAGCAGGAAGGCGGTGCACTGCTGCACCATGTTCTGCTCCATGAACACGTCCACTATTGGCTGGTGTCTGCTAGGGCGGCTCCTCGGGCCCACATTGTAGTATAACACTGACCTAGTCTGTAGCGGGCCCTCTGTGGGCCGGTTGTTCTTGAGTGCGTCGAGCAGGAAGGCGGTGCACTGCTGCACCATGTTCTGCTCCATGAACACGTCCACTATTGGCTGGTGTCTGCTAGGGCGGCTCCTCGGGCCCACATTGTAGTATAATACTGACCTAGTCTGCAGCGGGCCCTCTGTGGGCCGGTTGTTCTTGAGTGCGTCGAGCAGGAAGGCGGTGCACTGCTGCACCATGTTCTGCTCCATGAACACGTCCACTATTTGGCTGGTGTCCGCTAGGGGCGGCTCCTCGCCCACGAGCATGCCCGCAAATCCGGCGCCTTGCTCGGGGTTCGTGCGCATCACGGAGCGCAGCAGGAAGATGTAGTCGGGCGTGTAGCCAACCTGTTAATGTTACGTTATTTATTAGGCTTTTGTTTTAAGGAGCGTCCTCACGTGTATTAACCATTCGACGTCGAATATTCGAGTGTGGACGTTGAGCCGAGCGTTACAAAGCTTACACGCAAGCGCAAACTTCGGCCGGTGTGTTTTTTTTTCTAATCTTTTACTATTTGCAATCGGTCGCCAGACCATAAGCGAATTGGTTGGAACGAGGAATGGACGAAATTGATTATCATCATGTAATTTAATAGTGAGGATCAAGGTTACTAAACAGATACTTTTTCTCGTGCCAGCCTTTAAAATCTTGTGGTTTTAAGAAATCAAGTCACCACTTAAATATCATAGAAAGACTCATTTTGTGATCTTTTGAATAAAAAAGCTTATTCATCTCCATAATTATTATTCTCAATGGCTAAGCCAAATATTCAACGGTCTAATAAGTGTTCAAAACAGTTGCTAAAACCTCTCGGCCTTACCACAAAACACTGTTTAACAAGTATTTAGCTAAAATACTGTTTAAATGTGATGCTGTCACTTTTTTGACAATATTATTTGAAAGAGACAGCATCACACTTAAACAGTGTTTTAGCTAAACAGTGTTTTAAGATCTTTTGTATCGTGATTGTATGTATCTAATAAACTACAAAAATTTTTTTTTTGCATAACAATCAAGTAATTTTTTTTTTAAAAGAATTAAAAAAATAAAGTCTGTTAGACAAGTATTCCTACCTTCTTGGCATAGAGCACGATTTTCTGGAACTGTCCAGTCTCCGCGAAGCACTGTATGACCTTGCTGGCCACATTCGCGCGCAGGTACACCGATAAGGCAAGCGTTGGGTCCACTTGTTTCACGAGATCGCCCAGCTCTTCGGAACATTCTAGTTTTTCCTCTTTGAGCCACTTCTCCAGGAGTTGTTTGCGACCTGTAGGAAGATAAAATGTTGTCATTATTTTAAGTTCTAAAATGTTGACTAAAAGAACTAATAATTATTTTTTGATGATCAGTACCACTTTGAAACTTTATTCAAAGTGGTACTGATCCCGGCGAACATCTTGAACATTTTTATCGCATGCACAAGGTGGGGTCGACTAGTTGTCCAATAGCGCGATCTAAACATTCGCCCTCGCCAAGCAAACCCCAAATAAGTGTTTTGCGCAGGTGACGCCAACGTTCAAGAAGTTTGCCGTCATTTGTACCAGTGACGAAAAAACGAACCGTCTAGCTTCTTGGGACATGTTAGAAGAATAGAAGAGTGATAAATATTGAATGTTGATGGGTGCAGAGAAAGAGGTATACCACAGAAAAAATAGAATGTGAAAGGGGGTCTAATAGGTATGTATAATCGATGTCATACACCCACTGGATGTGTGCTGCACGATGTATACTGACCCTGCAGCAGCACGGGCCGGCACAGCTCCAGGGACTCGAACTTGTTGAGCTGCGCCTGATCCAGCAGGATGCCGAAGTACTGCAGCAGCGGCGAGGTCTGCCCCTGCGGCGTCGGCACCTGCTGGAACCGCTGGATGGTCTGCGGCGTGCGCAAGATGCCGCGGGGGGCCATCGCTGCTACCTGATACAGCAAAATATACATACAGTGGCGGTCAGATAACTATGAAGCCTTAGTTCTCTGCCAAGAATTGACCTAGCTGTGATCTGATGATGGCTATCCAGTGAGTAATGGAGGAGATTCAGATCGCTATACACATCTAACTGATAAGAGGGCCTAGCCAAAGTAACATTGGCAAATCTTCGTTATCGCTTCGCTTTCGAAACATGTATGGGATGGGATTGATATAAGGTTTCGTTAACAATCGAATTTTAAAACGTCAAATACATACATGTTTCGAAGCGAAGCGATAACGAAAACTTGCAAATGTTACTTTGGCTAGGGGGGCTGATCAGCATTCTAAGAGATTTAAGGGATAAAAATATCTAAGAGATAAAATAACGAATTTCATAAAAATGTAAGGAAATCCTGAAACTGAAAACGGGTGTGTATAGCGATCTGAATCTCTTCCATTCACTTCCTAGATAGCCATCATCAGATCATAGCTAGGTCAATACTTGGAGGAGAACCAAGGCTCCAAAAATACCTCGTTTGTATAAAAAGCGAGTGGTGTTTATAACTATGTGACCGACACCTGAATGTTCAGGTGTTCATTCATGTTCAGCATGTAGTTATGTAGGGATAATAAGGGTTACCTTGCGTTATTTTCAACAAGAGATACAAAAAAAATTGTTGAAACTACAGTGATGAGCAAAAGACTAGTGAAAAGTCATGAAAGTTGGAGATGTCTCACCTTAGCTGCATCTCCATACTGTCCATTAGTGAACAGCATATTGAACTTGCGCACGAACAGTTCTTCAGCGCCGGCGAGGTTGTTCCGCACAGCCATGCGCAGCGCCAACTCGGGGTTTTGTAGCACAGTGTTGATGTACGGAACTATCGAGTCCTCTTCTACCGTCACTGATAGGACTTGCCCTTTGCGGTTAACGCCTGTGAGAGATAATGATGTTTAGGGGGCGTATACCAAGCATGTGACGTTATTTCTGTATTATAAATACTTTTGAGAGAAATCTTCCAGTTCACATAAAGTAAAAAGTTAAAGCAGTTTTTTTCTAAGCTATTTTTCTCAACTGCTTGCCTGTCAATTAATAATAATAATAATATGATTTTCTGCCTCAATCTACTATCCATTTCCTATTATCCAAAAGAGTTTAAATAAAGTCATGTATTTTTTCAAACATTAATTGTAATAAATATCTTACTAAAATCTGACATACCATATTTACACAACAATTAACATTATTGCCGAAATGTCAATGTAAACTGTTATTTTAGTGAAATGAGGACTTTCAAAAAAAAAATACTGAACTTACCAATAATACCGCCAGTAGCTTCATGAGGTGCGGTGACAAAAATGGTATCCGAAGAGATTCGGTTCATGTATATGCAGGTGCCGGTCTCGATGTCATACATGTGTATGTAGCCGTATTTGGTGATGAGGTAGATGACGTCGTACTTGGGCGACACTTGCATGGCGACGGGGAAGTCGTTCTGTGCTTCGGCGGGAAAGAAAACGTCTACCGCCTTTTTGGGGAAAGGCTGGTTGCCAGCGGGTGTTTGGCCGACCTCTGAAAAGATATGACATTGAAAACACAACACCTATATTCTGCAAATAAAACTATTTGTATTTATTTGTAAATTCTTTTCACTAGCTTCAGTTGCATTAGTTGTATCTCCTTAATCTATGAAAAATTGAATTCAAAATGCAAAATTATACATATGTGAGCAATTGTATATATTTTATGTAAAGACATGTTCCTAAAAGTTCCTATCCTTTGTTTATTTTTTGCAAAGAATATCTAAGCCTACAATTTTTGCGTAAAATATCTAAGGAAAATATGTGCCTATCAAAGAGCTTTGAACAGAAGATGTCTCAATTCAAAATTAAGGAAAAAGACACACAAATGTATAAAAATCATAGTTCTTATGTTTGTCACTTACCAATAATATGAAGCTTGCCACCCTGCGCAGTTCTGACGGCAAAGCAGAACAAAGTAGACGGCTCCGCGTTGCCTTCCGCCTTGAAGGTAGCGAAGGAGGCCGCGTGGCCCTCGATCGGCTGCGAGCATTTGCGCTCAACGGAATACAGCTGCATAGCGCCGACAACACGGTTCTGTTGAGCGGAGATGCCTGCAAGCAAACTCCTTGGTCAGCAAGCGGACGAATCTGACAAGGATTTTGTCTACATCTCAATGTCATTTTTGACAGATAAAAGGTTTGAGCTCACGAGTTCGTCATGCTACAAGGGCTCAAAAGCTTTTTAATGATTGTATAATTGGTAAAGTACAGCGCGGATCGCTCTGCAGCGGAACGTTCGTAATATTATCCATCATACCGTGACGTAATTTCGGCTGATGTGTCATACATAAGAAAGGTTACTAAAAGCACTGCGCTGCGAGCGTATCCAGCCGAACGCAGGTGTGCCACTACACTTTAGCTTTGATGACGTCAAAAGCTTTCATGCTTATTGCTTACTTGCGTTGATAATTAATATTTTCATTATAATTACCTATGAATGAAGATAAAAGTAAAAAAACCCACAAAAAGTTTTCATTTTCGATTCCTGTGTTTAGGTAAATAGTTCGATAACTAAATGCTGCCATTCAATCATTTTAAAACGGTCGACTTCTGAATGATATTTAGGGCTATGTTACCTATAGACCAATACCGCTAGAGTTTTAGGTTTCAAAAATATTAAAGTTTGTTTTTTTTCGTATATAGTTTCTGCACCATTAACTAAGACTAATACATGAATTTGTGTCATTTTGGGTGGATGCATAAGTGACAATTTAGGTTTTTGTCTTTTTTAACACTATCAATCGAAAAGAAAATTAAAGTTGAAAATTTTACTTTCATGATGATTACGAAGTCATAACCGATGTACATGAGCTTTTTGTGCCATCTTTGTCCACGGGAACACTGTTGTTTAACTGACACAATTTGTGTCGTTTTTATCAATGGAATCTTATATCAGATACAGTTGAAGTTAAAGTTACCGTTACCTACTATAAGTCAGTTTGCACTGGACGAAAATGACACAAATTAGGTTTGTACACTACTCAGGCTATCTTAAATACAATACCATTGAGTTTTTTAACTTTAAATCAATTTTGTCAGTTTTGTGTTCAATTATTTATACCGACGACAAATAATCGAATTTCTAAAGATGCATCAGCTAGATGTGACACAAAACGCAAAAATAAACGTTTTATATGCAAGTCTATCGACAGACAAGATTTCATAAACTTTAGAATTTTTTAAGGTTATACCCTCAAAATAACGTATTGGTATCGGTCTACTAGCAGTACAAGCTATCTGCAAGTTATAGCTGGTTTGATAAACACTACCTAATAATTTCACCAAATTATGGCAATTAATAAAAGTATTTTTAGATACATTCATCAGAATTGTGAAAAACGTCAATAAAAGCAAAAGTGTGGGCGTAACCGCTACACGGGGCGAGATAAGCGCGTTTTTTTATAAACATCCATTAATTTATTGTCAACAGCGTTTACTAAAGAAGGGCAGATACAAGAGAAATTAATGTCTACTCGTTTGCGACGGTGAACAGTTTATTGTTCTATGACTGACCGAAAGTGGCGCCGCGGTCAACTTTATTTAATATTGTAATTCTAATCCACAATTGTAATAAAACTTCTTGTGGAATTTTTAGGGCTCCTGGCCCATAGTTTAGTATTTTTAGACGGTATCATTACATTCCTTCGTAGTCACTGCTAGATGTAGATAGCAAAACTGCTAAAAGTGGCCGTTTTTGACACATTTGCTTCTATTATCTACTTCTACGAATGACTGCGAGGGAATGTAGAAATGAATTCATAGAAATGAAACTTTTGTCACACTTACCAACAAGCAGGAGCCACTGCTGCTTCGGGTCGGTCCTGGAGTTGATGATCTGGCAGTCGGCGAGCGACGCGTGACGGTCGAACATCTGACTGGCGTAGAGTCGCCCTCCATGGACCAGTGGTACACGGACATCTTGGTCACCAGGGCCAGGGCATGTTGACCACGGCACCACTCAGGTTGTCAATGATAATTAAGATTGTCACACTTACCAACAAGCAGGAGCCACTGCTGCTTCGGATCGGTCCTGTAGTTGATGATCTGGCAGTCAGCGAGCGACGCGTGACGGTCGAACATCTTGACGGGCGTCGAGTCGCCCTCCATGGACCAGTGGTACACGGACATCTTGGTCACCAGGGCCAGCGTGTTAAGGGAGATCCACTTCCAAAACACTACGTCTTCGGTCATCGTGTGCGCCTTCATCTTGGACTTCATCTCGATGTTGAAGATTTGAAGCGTCTTTTGGGCTGAAAGTTGTATTAGTGTTTAGTTTGTATATCGAGGTCTATGACCAGCAGTGGGCGTCTCGAGCGGCTGATAATGAAGATATGCCTGAATTTTGATAAATAGAAGCATTAACTGATGTTCTAAATAATTTAATAGCTATTGACATTAACACGTCTGTTAAAATGATATTCTTATACTTAGACAAATCAAATCTCAAACAATAGGGGGTTTCTAGATCCAGTAGAATGCGGCGGCGGCATTGTCTACGTATTATTCATCGACATTATTCCAAATTCGGTATTTGATCAGTAGATTACTTCTTCATATTTTTTCCCAACAGTTAATCAATATCTAAACAGATACAGATTGACCATAAAGAGTTGACAAAAAACCTATCTCTAAAAAGCAAGAAATAACATTCGTAATAATAAAAATACGTCTATTGAAGTCGGGTGGGGCTGGAGTACAAATTCTTTTTTTTTTATTGTAAAAGCCCCACCCGACTTCAATAGACGTATTTTTATTATTACGAATATTATTTCTTGCTTTTTAGAGGTAGGTTTTTTGAAGTCGGTTTTTTGTTTTTTTTTAAACAATTTTTTTTTTTTTTTAAACCGGCCGTTGGGGCGGAAAGGGCCGTTGGGGCGGAAAGGTTCTGGAATGGCGACCACGCACCGGACGGCGCTCCGTGGGTAGGCCCCCGACAAGGTGGACCGACGATCTGGTGAAGGTCGCGGGAAGCCGCTGGATGCGGGCAGCGCAGGACCGATCGTCGTGGAGATCCTTAGGGGAGGCCTATACCCAGCAGTGGGTGTCGTGCGGCTGATATGATGATGATGATGATGAAATATTTTTTTATTTTTAGTGTAGGTTAGGTTAGGTTAGGTTAGGTTAGGTTAGGTTAGGTAAGGTATATTATATATGTAGAAAAATCGGCTCAGCCAAACGTAAGATAATCGCGGAGAAACATACTTAAATACGGGTCAAACTGAGAACCTCCTTTTTTAAGTTGGTTAAAAAACTACACTTAAGATATCCCTCTTCCAACAAAAAAATAATTATCTTATTCAGTTCATAAACAAAGAAGTAATATACGACCAATCATCGAGGTAATTCACACAAAATCATACTATTTTCGTGCATTTTTTCAAAATTACTTGAAAAGTACTGAACCGATTTCCAAATTTTAAAAAGTGGGACCAACTTGGGAGTGTACCTAATGTAATACCGTTTGAATCATTTCAATCATATACTATATCTATGTTTCAATCGGTCCGGCCGTCTTCGAGTAATCGGTGGACATACACAAAAAAAAAACAAATATACAGACGAACATAGAACCTCCTCCTTTTTTGGAAGTCGGTTAAAAATTGAGGGCGCCACTTTCTACCGACTATATTTTGTACTGAACTTTTTTAGTTCCATTTCAATTACATAATTTCAACTCTTTATGGCCAAGCCGTGCCATGAATAGCTCATGGGTTATAGTAACAATAATGACATCATGATAATATTTTTTTTCTGTACAATTAAAAGGAGACAAAACTATTGATAACAGAAACATTAAAAGTTCGTCGACATCATCGCACTTTGTTATCAATCAATGAAAGATAAGAGAAAAGAACTTGTACCGAATTCTCAATGATATCCATATGTTGTGTAGACAATGCAATATTTACAGTTAGGGTATTGTTAAACGCTCGCTTTATTATCAAGGTTAAGCCCACTCATTCGCGACAAACAGTGACCTGTGAGTGACTCATGCGCCGGTATCTTAGAAGCCCATGTTTATCATATCAGTAAATATAAAATACACAATAATGTTATTTTTATACCTAAGCAGTTAGAAACTTTGTATTAATAGATAGATTTGAATATCATATACTAAGTTTATTATATTCACCATGAATGAACGTAATCAGATATTACGAATGAAACATACTTACTTACATTATAAATGCGTAAGTCCGTTTTCAACACCCTTGCTCGTAAAGTGAGCCCTAATACATCGCTTTTAGGGCCATAAACCGAGCTATAACAAACGCGTGCATTAATATATAAAACACTAGTTCGTAATAGAATTAACCCTACAAAGTTAAATTAGTACCTTACTGCAAGTTCTATGCGAGTAAACAGAGCATTCCCAATTTAGCCGGGTAATAGTTATTTTTTTTTGACAACAAAGAGGTTTTATGCTGCTGAAAATTCATATACATTTTTGGAATAAATAAATGTGTAAGTCATTAATTAAGTCAAATAAATATATAATTATTATCAAATTACTCATAATTCACAATAGTTTGTTATAAAATATTAAAATATTTGCATTTTGTCACTTAAAAATAATTTTGAAGTATTAGTAGTAGGCTGTATGCTCCTCACCCCTTTGTTCGCAAAATATTCTTGCGTTGGGCGTGTGAAAAAAAAACAAAAAAAAACATGCGCGCCTTTACTCATAATTATCATATTTTGTTGTGCCATATTTGTTGCTGTGTGATAAATTACTTCTCCTCGCAAATGTGTTGAAAAACGTCGTATGAAACTCGTGAGCTCTTGCTTATTGCACACTCGGCTGAGTTACGCCCTCGCCTGCGGCTCGAGCTGCAACCCACAGCCTTGTGTGCAATGAACAACCTAAGCTAACTTGTCTCATAATGTACTATTGTTTGTTTGTTACGCCTTCACGTCTTAATTACTGAACCGCAGGCTGATTATCTAAATAGAAACTATTTAGCGACCGGTTTCATTTGACATACATTGCTACTTTTCTTTAGTACTTAAGTTTTTTTTTTACCCAATAAAGAAGAAGCAATGTATCACATTCATCTGTCAAATGAGACCGGTCGCTAGGTGGTTTCTAATTAGATAATCAGCCCGCAGATCATCATGAAATTTTACATACACGTTGTCAGGAGTACAGAGAAGGACATAGGGTACCTTTCATCCAGGAGAAAGGTATTGTTCCCGAGGGGTAGTAAAAAACATTCCACGCAGACGAAGTCGCGGCCGGCCGCTAGTATTCAATAAAAATACCACTAGTGGCTCAAAAAAGTATTCACAAGATAATTAGATTGGAAAAACAACGGCTTAATAAAACATACAATTTTTATTAGAAATAAATTCAGTCATTAATTAACCCGTATTGATTGAGAGAGGTCAGGCGTGAAAATGTCTCAATTTCTCAATACGGTCGCCACCTAGTGTCAATTCTATCGTTGCCCACGAAATGCTATTACAGACTCTATTACCAAACGTTAAGGCGAGGCCAGTTCACGATTTGATGAAAAGATCGATTTTTGAACTTCCAATGTGAAAAACGGATGTAGAATTCTACTTCACAAAAATTACTGTAGACTGAACATTATGTCATGAAACACAATAACCGAACAGAATATTGAAAAATGGCATGGTTACTCTGTAAAAAAATCCTGAATAACACCATAAAATTAAACTTCAAATCGTCAGATTTCGTTATTTTCAACGACAGTGATATGATCTTTTATGCAAAAAGGATAGCTTTTTTATCGATCTAACACAATAACCGAGTACATTTTAAATAAATGATCAAGTATTTCAGAAATCAATAAAAATGTACTAAATTTTGTCAAATTTCTGGCGAAGCGTCAATTAAAGCTACGCAATATTCAACCTTATTCTAAAGACCTAGTGAAAGAGTAAATTTCGGGAACTGCCTCGCCTTAAGTACACTTCAATGCGTACTATAATCGATTATAAGCCAGTCAGGACTTTCACTTTCAGAAACTCCTAACTTGAATAAGAACAAAACTGTATTTATTTTAATCGCACTCGGCCGGTTTTTCAGATTTTGATCGTACTCTACTAGGAAAACTGTTTCCTCTATACGACTGCGGCAGAGGACGGTAAACCACGTGTCAGTTTCAGTTGTCTCATAGTAGCACCTCACTTGGCTATTGATGTTCATGTTTTGCTATATTTAAACAAGCCACAAACACGACTATGTGTGGCGGATTGTTTGCCTAATTTGGTTAATTTAGCACAAGAAAGAACATGGCTTGAAGTTTTAGTTCGTGAAGCGTGATCTAGGATATTCTTGATCAAAGCATATATTCTCTTTCCTTGGGTAGCAGAAGTAAGGAGTCTTCCCTAGTCTTTCACATCATGTACAGTGGCGGTCATGTAATTAAAGACACCAGTCGATTTTCATACCGACGAGGTAACTTTAAAGCCTTGTTTCTGCGCCAAGGATTGACCTAGCTGTGATATGATGATAGCCATCCAAGGACTGAATGGAGGAGATTCAGATATAGCGATCTGAATCTCCTCCATTCAGTCCTTGGACACACCCAACTGATTTGACCAATAAAACATTTCCTCGCGTTATCACTTTCAACGAGTGGGAAAGACTTTGTTAAAATTTACCAATAGATCATTCCAAAAAGAGATAAAGATATGAGTAGGGCCTACTATGGGGTTTTTTGATTTTGACATGGCTGGAGTAGGCTATGTCGAAATTACAAAAGAGATTAATTTACTGTAAGTTTAGGCGCGATTTAGGAAACGTTTCGGCCTCGTATACTCTACGCAGCGAGGACTTCGATATTGACAGCGTCATCTAAGTATTAGTTAGTAAGATTAAGTACTTAAAATCAGAGATTGTAGATTTCTAAAAATCACAAAGGCTCTGGAAAACTGCTACCTATGTGATTGTGGTGCGAAAGTGTCGAGATGAAATTGTATTACACATTATGTTAATGGTAACTGCCTAGTTCAGAAATTTTAAGACTAGATACACAAAGGCATGACAAAGGGCAGTCGCATTCATTGACTCAGAGATAGTACTGAATAATCAATATTAACGAACGATATGATTATCATACCAATAAATATTATAAGAACTCAAAGTCAAGGAAATGTTTTTAGGTCGAATATTTCTCAAAGAAAGGCCTACGACGTGACTTCGTCATTTCCCTTATTTAAATTCAGCTTAGTGCCAAAATAACTCATTGTGAGTCACTGCCAAACTCCATATTATTAGAAACGTAAAACTGAGTCAAAGAAGAAAAGGAAATCATATTTTCTATCTTGGTATAACGCCTGAAAAATCACTCTTAAAATTATATCTTGGTACTAACTACCTATTACTATATGATAGCCAACTGCGTGCGTATAGATAAAAAAAGGCCAAGTCGAAAAAAAGGCCCGAAGAGTCGGCAAGCGTTACTTGTGGTCTATAAGGAAGGGTTTTTGATATGGGTGCATCGTGAGTCCACTGCACTAGCGCCGCCGATTAAAAATTCAGAAAAATATAAAAGCTACAACCTCCTGCTTGATTTATCAAGCTTGCTAAAGCATTTGTAGTTACAGATTTTCCTTTATTAAGGCTATTCTTTCTAAAGACTATCTATCATGCATAGCAGCAAAATGACGTCATAATGAAAAGGCCGTGCCGTATATTACGCATCGCGTGAAGACAGACACGTCAGACAGCCCTATAGACGCCGCGCCGCGCCGCCAAGCCGCCCCCGCATTCATAATAAACGTAATCAGAATATTTTGGAAAAAAAATAATCAAATAAACACAATTTGCTTATAAAATTGCTATAATAAAATTACAAACACAACTTGGAACAAGCCTTAGAACAGTCAACATAACCTTAACAGATTTATGACAGAATCACAGAATAACTAATAGTACACAGAATAAAGATGCTCTTCTCTACATTCTTTTATTCTTTCGTGAAATACCTACGCTGTTGACCATCAGCCATTTTTAATGTCCCCCATGTGTGCTGGGCTGGGGCACAGGCCTTCCTTATACCCATAAGTAAGTAAGGGTAAGGAGAATGGGACATAACTCACCACGCGGGCCCAATGCGGATTGGTAGGTGTTAGCGAGTGCAAATGCAGCCGGGACCAACGGCTTAACGTGCCTTTTGAAGCACGGAGGAGCTCAAGATAATAAATTTTTGGTCACCCATCCCATGACCGACCCTAGCGAAAGCGGCTTAACCTCCGCAATTGCAAAATAGTCATAATAATAACATCCTATGTGTCATGTGGGTGAGTTGGTCAAGGGAACAAACCTCACAGTTCAAACTGAAGATAGATTTGTATAAAAAAACTGTTATATTACATGCTGTGCTGTGACTTATGCTTCATATCATTAATCTATCTCTAAGTGAGAGATAGGCCTCATATTTCCATTAAAATAATAACAGTAGCATAGTAACTGATCCAATAGTAGACCTATTGCTTAATGTACGTATGTCCATTAATTGCGTGAGGTGATTTTGGTAATTTTTGAACCCTAACCCTCCTCTCTAAAAATAAATGTCACTTGAGATTTTTAAAAACGTGTTTTTTTTGTGTAATTAGTAATTACGTTAATCTATGCTTGCTTGCTTTGGATTTATTTAAATAAACATTATTGTTTAGCATTTATAGTCATATTTTGGTAAGAAAAATGATCCCCCCTCTCAAAAATACCTTACGTAATTAATGGACTCCCCATAATCAGGAACAAGTGCTAAATTTTTCATTAAAGGGTTTCATTCATTCCATACATTCACAACTCCGAGACCTATTGCATCTACTTCAGAAATTAATTCAATAATTCTCACACTGCTACCAGTAGCCAGACAACAATGAAATTGAAATGAAATATCTTCTATTGTGTCCCATTTTTTTGGATTTAAAAGGTTTAATATTAATAGCATTTTTAAAAATAATATAGACTTACCTTCAACCCCAGCCTTCCCTTTGAGAGCAATGACCTTGCTAGCAGGGTTCATGATAGCAGAATCTGCGCTGATTGGCCGGCGGATCGGGTTGGTGGGATCCCCCATATCAATGATCACAACCTCAGCAGTCTCTCCGACCTTCTCTCGGACACAGATGAACTTGTCCGACTCCATCGTGAGGGTGTTGAAGGATATAGAGGCTGGATTGATGCCCACATTTGTAAGCTATAATAAAAAGAAGTGTCTAGTAAATCAATAGATGTATTTAAGTTATGGCAATAATTAACAAATAACTAGTTGGCCTAACCACCCCTTTCTGTGTCTATAATAGGAATAAATAATATTGAATCTATACACTGTTACTTTTAAAGTAAATAACTTTTACTATGGGGCCAACCACGGAATCTCGAAAAAAAAATCAGCTGTTCCATAGAAAATACAACATTGACTTGACTATAATGTATGGGACAGCTGTTTTTTTTTACGATTCCGTGGTTGGCCCCATAGTAAAAGTTGTTCATTCATGTGGTCTGAAATCCCCTTTTAATTTTTAGATATACTTAATAACTTACGGTGTATAGTTACTATTACAGTTACTACAAAACAGGTAAAATAAAATTATTATTATTCTATCTCCTTTTGTTTATAAGAACAATATATTGCACTACACTAGGGTTAATTGCTCATGTGGCTAGATTATGGGCGCTATTAATATGATTGTAGATAATTAGAAATGTTATGTCAATTTTATTAGGAAATTTTGAGCTCCAGCTGTGTAAGTGATAAGAATAATGATTAGTTAACTAAATATTCTTTAAGACATTTTGACTTGCTGGTTATGTCAGTCATATCCAAATCAAAAAGGTATTGAAGGAAGCAGCTAAATATTTAGTAGGCACCTAAACCTATGTGCATTGTTGTGCTGGAGGAGATTATTGAAAGTGAAGATGATTCACCCCAAGGAACTGAAAGGCATATTCGGCAAGCATTTCAAATATCATAATAAGACATGATCCTGAAGGGAATGTGGAACAAATCAATACCGACCACATTCCCGTAAGTACCTACGCCGATTGGGGGGTGGACCACTGACATTTGATAATTGCGCAATGGCACTATAAACAATCGCTTTTACAGCGAAGCAATATAATGAATATGCGGTCACGGTGCATCGGTGTCGAATGAATGCTATCTGACAAATTACTTCCTCCAAGGAAGCGCTATCGGCAAATCCAAATCGAACTGATGGGCGTACTCACCTGCAAATGCTCCTGGAAACGTATAGGTAACATCTGCGCCATGGTTGCGTATCTTCAGCCCTAATACACCAAACGGAATAAACTAATAGCGACCTTACTACCCGCGGTGTCTGAAAAATATCACAAAATCAAATTCACTGCCGTCTCATCCAAATACACTTTTGACAATCAACATGGCGTTCGTGTTCGAGCTGAATAAAATTGACAACGAACGTTTGACATAAATTAATATTATTTTAACAACGGGAACTGATTTTACTCACTTTTTTGTTAATTTCTACATTAAGAATAGAGTCAGACGATATTTGTTCTATTTCGCAGTATGAATTATTAGAATGATTAGAATCTACACCCGCGACTGCCACATACACAAATGAATGAACGAATGAAACACAGAGTACTTTTTATAGGGGAATGAAATGAGCATAGAGTAACATAGGAAATGAGTGAAAGAAAAGTGAAATAGAAGAAAAAGGAAAATTCACAGAAAAGCCACAGAGTACTCTTTAATGACCAGGGGGCTTACCATCAGCAAATAAGAAACCATTCAGTTCAAAAGCAGGCCGTAAAAAAGACTGCTTAAGGCCTGCTTTCATACTAACCGTTGAGATCATGGTACGAAAAAGTAAGGCCGTTCAATATAAGTCCTGCTATAAGAGCTCATAGTAAGGCCCCAGGGGGCTTACCATCAGCAAATAAGAAACCATTCAGTTCAAAAGCAGGCCGTAAAAAAGACTGCTTAAGGCCTGCTTTCATACTAACCGTTGAGATCATGGTACGAAAAAGTAAAGCCGTTCAATATAAGTCCTGCTATAAGAGCTCATAGTAAGGCCCCTGGGGCCTTACTATGAGCTCTTATAGCAGGGCTTATATTGAACTGCCTAACTTTTTCGTACTATGACCTCAACGGTTAGTATGAAAGCAGGGCTTAAACAGCCCTGTTTAAGGCCTCCTTTTGAACTGAACGGTTTTGTTATTTGCTGATGGTAAGCCCCCTGCGTTTACAAACGAGTCAAAATTATTTTGCATCAAAATAAGTATATACGATGTTGAGTAAAATAAGCTATTCAGTAAAGCACAGCGCCGACTGGAATAGGTAGAGTGGTGGGGCTGCACATCACTTTACAAAAATACATAAACAAGTTAGGAATCAACAAAAATCAACCGAATTGGTTTTGTAACGAACCATACATAGGTACTGGGGCCTTACTATGAGCTCTTATAGCAGGACTTATATTGAACGGCCTTACTTTTTCGTACCATGATCTCAACGGTTAGTATGAAAGCAGGCCTTAAGCAGTCTTTTTTACGGCCTGCTTTTGAACTGTATGGTTTCTTATTTGCTGATGGTAAGCCCCCTGAAATGAGTAATTAAAGAATGAAATAAGGTTTTTGAACGCAATAAAATGCTGTCAATTTGTTTGCAATAAAATGTTGTTAGTTAAAAAAGCTTATACCCTTAGATGTGGAGATAATGAGACCTAGTAAGCAAAGCCAGCCACTCTCCCTACCACGTAAAAACATTGATAAGAAAGTTCATGTTATGCCGGGTCCATAGCTCGTGTTTTGCCCTATACAATCAACAAAAAACATCTCAACATTCAACAAAAAAAAACGTATGAGGATTTTGTTGATGGTTTAAATGTTGACATAATGCCGGGTCCGTAGCGCCACTATTATGTATTCTGTGGTAGCGCCGTGTTTTGCTCTACACAATCAACAAAAACATCTCAACATTCAACAAAAAAAAACGTATGAGGATTTTGTTTTGTTAATTGTGTAGGGCAAAACATGTGCTATGGATGGAACCGGCCTTATAAGTCCCTATTTGTATAGTTTGTTTGGCAATTTTTTGTTCTTAATAAAGACGTCCATAGTAACGAGACCGAGCCTTCCTATGAGCTCTTAAAGCTAGGCTTTACCTTACTTCTTCGTAATATGAACTCAACGGTTAGTATGAAAGCAGGCCTTAACCAGTCCTGGGGCCTTACTATGAGCTCTTATAGCAGGACTTATATTGAACGGCCTTACTTTTTCGTACCATGATCTCAACGGTTAGTATGAAAGCAGGCCTTAAGCAGTCTTTTTTACGGCCTGCTTTTGAACTGAATGGTTTCTTATTTGCTGATGGTAAGCCCCCTGATTAAGGTCTACTTTTGAACTGAACGGTTTTTTATTTGCTGATGGTAAGCCCCCTGGGGACTTACTATGAGCTCTTTTAACAGGGCTTATATTGAACTGCCTTACTTTTTCGTACTATGACCTATATCGGGTGAAAGAGAGAAAATCATACGAGTGAGTGAAGGAGTGAAAGAGAGAAGATGATAGTTAAGTATTCGCAAAGTGAAGTGAGTACAAAAAACCAACTCATGCTAGGCCCTCTGAGGGTGTCGCGACGGCAACACCAGTCGCGATGTTTGAGGTGGCAACACTTATCCAGTGCCGCCATAATTCTATTGTCAAAGTCATGTAAGCCACCTTTTCTTTTCTTTATGTCTAGTTGTGCTATATTGTTTCTCATATCATAATACAAATGTAATGTGTCGTGCTGCAAGCTTCTATATTAAACGTGCCTGCCAACAAGTAACGAGCTCAGGAAACCAATGGAATATAAACGAGAGCTAAGTATTAGCATAGTACATACAAATGATAACCAGTGCACATCTCATGTAATATAATGTTTGTTTGTTTGAGCCAATATATAATCGCCAATAACGTATTCTGAAATAAGTCTCGCGCTCCACGTTAGTGGGTAAGTAACGTGGGAAGGACTCTGCACATAAGAACCACGTCCCACCTTAGTGGACAAGTAACGTGGGTAGATGAGACTCATGAGAACCTCTGGTCCTATTAGACGTTATATTGAGAGAGAGAACCACGTCCCACATTAGTGGACTAGTAACGTGGATAGGTAAGATATTATAACCACGTCCCACCTTAGTGGACTAGTAACGTGGATAGGTAGGATATTGCGACCACGCACCACAATTGTGGATAAGTCACCGTGGATAGTTAAGACATGATATGTTGCAACCACGTCCCACATTAGTGGACAAGTAACGTGGGTAAGACATCTGAATTCCCCTAAGCTTACGGGGATGTTATGTTGCGAGCCACGCACCACCTAGTGGATAAGTAACGTGGACACTATTTTAGACAGCTGATACAGAGAGTAAGGTCATATCGACATACGGCCTACAGATGACCAAGTCACTTATTTATATCCATATTTGTATGTTCTATGAATCCTGCGACCACGCCGTTATGGCGGCGTGACCGCAGGGCTTAGTGACACCACGCAGTGGTGTCATATCTTTATTTGTACTTACAGGGGCCTTACTATGAGCTCTTATAGCAGGGCTTATATTGAACTGCTTTACTTTTTCGTACTATGACCTCAACGGTTAGTATGAAAGCAGGCCATAAGCAGTCCTGTTTAAGGCCTGCTTTTGAACTGAACGGTTTCTTATTTGCTGATGGTAAGCCCCCAGATGGAACGAGAGAACCACTGAAAGGCAAGGACAGACATTCGCTGATAGTTGAAGGTACAATATAACTCATGGTAAGTACCACCTTTTGTCATTCACTTCTCCTTTGATCACGTATTCATCGATTTTAAATTCTCGCGATCCGCGATGGATACGTTTATATCACGGATGTGGGTGACCCTCAACCAACCCCGGAGGTTCGCGACAGAGGGCCTAGTACGAGTTGTGTTTCTCACCTCACTTTGCGAATAGTATCGGGTGAAAGAGAGATAATCATACGAGTGAGTGAAAGAGTGATAAAGAGAAGACGATAGTTAACTATTCGCAAAGTGAAGTGAGTACAAGAAACCAACTCATACTAGGCCCTCTGTAATAAAGTCCCAGCATCAGAATGCTGGGACTTTATTGTCCTGGGGCCTTACTAGGAGCTCTTATAGCAGGGCTTATATTGAACTGCCTAACTTTTTCGTACTATGACCTCAACGGTTAGTATGAAAGCAGGGCTTAAACAGCCCTGTTTAAGGCCTGCTTTTGAACTGAACGGTTTTGTTATTTGCTGATGGTAAGCCCCCTGGAGCCTTACTATGAGCTCTTATAGCAGGGCTTATATTGAACTGCATTACATTTTCGTACTATGACCTCAATGGTTAGTATGAAAGCCGGCCTAAAGCAGTCCTGTTTAAGGCCTGCTTTTGTACTGAACGGTTTCTTATTTGCTGATGGTAAGCCCCCTGTCATTGCTATCGTAATCGCTTTGATATTTTGACAGACCATCTTTCAAATGAAAGCTAGTTGATTCTTGCGGAGAACTAGTCAAGTTGTTGGCAGCACTGCCTGCCATACCAAAAATGTACGTACAGGGGGCTTACCATCAGCAAATAAGAAACCATTCAGTTCAAAAGCAGGCCGTGAAAAAGACTGCTTAAGGCCTGCTTTCATACTAACCGTTGAGATCATGGTACGAAAAAGTAAGGCCGTTCAATATAAGTCCTGCTATAAGAGCTCATGGTAAGGCCCAAGCCTGCCTAGCATGACTGATTTATATCGCGTGATATAGCGTTTTATCACGTTTAACTGTCAAAAAGACAAAAGAATTTGACAGTTGAGTGTCGATAAAATGCTATATCACGCGATATAAATCGGTCATGCTAGGCAGGCAGTACTCTTTGTCACAAAAGTTCTCTTTTCTCTATTTCGTCTGTGGTCAGGTCACAATCAAACTAATCAGTGTTGAGTTGACAACCCCCCGAATTTGTTTTTACCTCAATACCTATTCATCATTTTCTTCCCATTGCCCATTTTCCGTAATACTTAATTAGCTAATAACTTCTTAGTAAAATAATACATAATAAATAATTCATTACAACTTTGCTACTGCTATCAATATGGTAAGTCTTATTTATTACAAAGGAAAGGACGTTAGAACCCACCAACAAACAAAAAATATGTATATCTCCTATAACTCCTATTTGAATTTGATTCTAATTTAGGCACGAAACCTAAGTGATAATATTTATCCTAAAATAAAAGGTCTAAGAAACCAAGATATTTTAAATTTTAGCAGGTACTTAATAATCTCTAAATCTCTAACAATACTGTGAAAATGATGAACAATAATGGTCTCTGATTTATGTATGATGTGACCATCATAAAAATATTTGTATACACAAAAAAGAAAGCTGTTCTTTGAGGTGTATAAACTATACTTTTGAACAGTTTCATACTACTCAAAAAGAGATAAATTTGTGATGAAATTTTGTCTTTAACACTATAAATTGATTGCATGATTCAGCATTATCTATTTTTATTAGCAAAATATTCTTTTGTTTCAGTTTGGGTTCAATGTATTCCATGAAATTAGGAATTTCAATGTCACCTATAGATGTTTTTCAGTGTCTATGTTGCCGGGAAATGAAAGACAAGATGTGGAAAGAGGAGGAAAAAGTATGTGTTTACAATCAAGAGTATAACTTCTTTACTTAGGCTAAAGTTCACCAACACATAAAGAGCTGATTGTGTTTTAACCATCTGTTTTTGATGTTATTATTTACCTATAGAGAAAATGTCAAAAACAGATGAATACCTGTATCAGGAAGCCATCACTCTTCCATTTTCATTATCTGTCAGGTAAGTTTAATTTAAAACAAAGCAATGGAGAAAAGTAAATAAAAAACTGTTAATGGGATACTTTAATACTAAACCTGGCAGCGGTTTATTTTGTTGGCGACAAAAAACCTTAACCAGCAACGAACTGTGGATAACAAAAAACACCAACAACCCGTTCTGAATAACTAGTTACTCAATTTGTATTTTAAAGTCACCCATTTTTTATATTTGTAGTTGCCCCGAGTCCATCGCCTACTTAGTATTTTAGTACGCTATATTCAGTATTTTTGATACCCAAAATGGGAATTTATTATTACCCGATTAAATACTATCCATTTAAAATTAATTTTACTATCTCTAAATTACAGTTATAATGCCCCCATCTGCTCTTGAACTACTCACAAGGTTGAACATTGTATATCCTATGATTTTCAAATTAACTAACAAGAAGATGAAGAGAGTCACACATTGCGGAGTGTTAGAGTTTGTGGCAGATGAAGGAAAAGTCTATTTACCTCACTGGGTGAGTTTTTTTTAGAATTAGAATTATCATTTATTCAGGCAAGTTACACCCATTTACAACAATACATATTAAAAACTAGGTATACCTATTTAATTACAAATTCTTTGGAAATATAATTATAATAAAATAAAATTGTATTAATTTTAAAATGTTATAATTAATCAAATTAAAATTAGGGATGTCACATTGAAAATTTTGTCACAAAGAACCAACCCGCATCACACCAACATCTGCAACATGCTTAGACCACATTTTTACAAATTTTAATAATAAACAATTAAAAACCTCTGTAGCAGAGTTAGGATTTTCTGACCATTCTGGTACATACGTAGAGTTAAATATACCGAAACAAAAAAAAGACAGTACTTGGTATGTAGAAAAACGAGTGTATAATAAAAAAACAATATCACATTATAAAGAACAACTGCAATTAACTGATTGGAATAAAATAATCTGTAAAAACAAAAACATTAATGAAAATTATAGTGCATTTCACAAAACTTTAATAGAAATATTAAACAAATTTATTCCTAAAAGAAAATGTAAAGTTGTAAAACAACAAAAAAAGTGGTTAACGGTAAGAATTAAAAAGTCTTGTCAAAATAAAAGAATGTTAAGAATATTAAACACAAAATGCAATAATCCTATATTAAAGACACATTATAAAAAATACGCTAAAGTCCTTAAAAAATCTGTAATATGTGCAAAAAAGCTTCAATACATAAAAAGAATGAAACAATCTAATAATAAAGTAAAAACAATGTGGGGAGTAATAAACGAAAGAACAAATAAAATAATAACTAAAGACAAATGTAATATACAACTTAAATTAAATAATTCATTGTGTTCAGATCCTAAAATAATTGCCAATTCATTAAACAACTACTTTGCATCCATTGGTGAATCGGCCTTACCGGCAGGTAGTAGCTCCGGTGCTCCTGTAATCAATCCTACACCAAATACCATGTTTTTAAGTCCAGTGGAACCCCACGAAGTAAAGAAAATTATTAGTAATCTAAAAAACAAAAAAAGTTATGGTTTCGACGAACTTCCTCCTCATTTGATCAAAGAATGTGCTGACCAGTTAATTATGCCGTATACGATGTTAATAAATCAGTCCTTTAGTGAAGGAGTTTTCCCAACATTGTTAAAGAAAACAATAATTAAGCCAGTTCACAAAAAAAATGAAAAGTCTAACCCAAAAAATTATAGACCTATCGCCCTTTTGTCAACTTCGTCAAAGATCTTGGAAAAAGCAATGTACGATCGAGTAATACGTTTTTGCGAAAAGTATAAGATCTTTGACGAAAGTCAAAATGGCTTTAGAAAAAATCGGTCTACTACTTCGGCTGTGTATAAATATATTCAACTAATACTTAAAGCATTAGAAGATAAAAAATATGCCATCGGTATCCTGCTCGATATGAGCAAAGCATATGATAGAGTTCAACATAATATATTACTTAGAAAATTATATGGAATAGGTATCCGCGGAATGGCATACAATTGGTTTTCATCCTATTTGCAGAACAGGCAGCAATATACTGAAATAGAGTACTTTGACCATACTAACAAGAAAATAGAAAACATTCGATCTGAGAACATAACTATAAACGCTTCGATTCCACAAGGTAGCGTCGTTGGATGTCTACTTTTTTTAATTTACATCAATGACCTCCCTAAAATCATTGATGAACCTTGCGTCTTATTTGCGGATGATATCTCACTCTTGACAACTTGTAAAAACAGCGACAATATAGACACTAAACTAGACCCGCTAATATCACAAACTTATAACTGGCTGAAAGAACACAACTTAGAAATAAACTTTGATAAAACTAAATTAATCACGTTTCACCCTCATCAAAAAAATCAATTAGAATTTAAATATACATTCCATAATAAAAATATCGAGTGCGTTCATGAATTCACTTTGCTCGGCATAAATATAGATTCAAACTTAAATTGGAAATCGCACATAGAGAAATTAAAGTCTAAATTATCCAGCTTCGCATATGCACTTAGAGAAATAAAAAAAACAACTGACCTGAATACAGCTTTAGTTACATATTATGCATATGCTTACGCCTGGCTTAATTATGGAATAATAATGTGGGGAAATAGTACAGAAGTCTCATCCTTATTCATACTGCAAAAAAAACTTATCAGAATCTTAGTCAATATAGATAATACCGAAAGCTGCAAGCCGTACTTCCAAAAGCATAAAATCCTTTCCCTACCTTGTATTTATATTTTTGAAATCTGCAAATTTGTCAGAAAACACATAGAGTTATATACTAAACGAAAAGATGTCCAGTCTACTTATTCATTACGGCATAAAAATAAGCTAAAAGTTCCAACCGCTCGCCTACATTTGTGCTCATCCAGTGCATATAATATGTCTTTCAGAATCTACAACAAATTGCCTGAAAAATTAATAAATGAAGAAAATAACAAATTGTTTAACAGAAGTCTAAAAGATAAATTATTAAATGAATGCTACTATAGTGTAAAAGAGTATTTGAATGATAAAATAAATGCCTAATAAGATATAGGTACTTACATACTTAATATAAACGTAAAAATATTATATTAATACACTTAAACAATATCTACTTATATTATATTGTGACTTATATGTGATACACAGTTCAAAACTATGTATTTTTTGATATAGTAATAATTGTAATTTGTTTTTAATAAGGCGTCCTCTCCTACTTCAATTGCTATACCCTACCAGGGTCCATAATGTTCTCTTTCTATAAACTACCACCTATGTATTCACTTTATGGTATGCAATAAAATATTGAATTGAATTGAATTGAAAATTTGTTTTTTTAAGAGAATTTATTATCAGGTATAGTCTGTTTTTCCTTACTTGTCTTATTAGATAAACCTTCACCCAACTCTTTATTGAAACAATCATCTATAAAATACAACAAAATATAGTTTTCCACACAAAGATTACAAAAGAAATTGTTTTTTTTTTTTTTTTTTTTTTTTTTTTCTTCTCCGTTGTATCTGCAATCAGTGCATTCACTTTTAGCAGATGTGTTACATGCTTCTCTCATTCAGAGTGTGTCCTCCAGCGAGAACATCTACTCATAATTCTCTACACTATAGGATGTCTTTCCTTTTAAGGCGTTTAACATAGCTGGATATTGTGAGCTGTCTTGCAAGGGTATTGGGGTGGGCTTCTAACCGTTTCCTGTATGTAGTCTTAATTTTAGTGATTTCTTCTCTCACTGTGAGCATTTCCAGGTGTTCGTGGATTTCAGCATTAGTCACATACCAGGGGACATTACTGATTGTTCGGAGAATTATGTTTTGCATTCTTTGTATTCGTATGATGGAGGAGTTACAAGCACTACCCCATAGTTGAAGGCCGTACATCCATATAGGTTTCAGGATCGACTTGTACACTAGTAATTTGTTGTCTACCGACAGTTTGCTGTTTCGGCCTACCAACCACAGAAAGCTTTTGTATTTAATGTTCAGTTGTTCACGTTTCTTCTTGATGTGTTCATTCCATGTCATTCGTCTATCAAGATGCAGACCAAGGTATCTTACTGAGTTCTGGTGAGGAAGGGTGGAGTGTTCTAATTTCACCGAGGGGCAATTGCCTTTGCGTAGGGTATAAGTAACCTGCACTGATTTTGAGGTACTAGCTTTAATCCTCCAATTTCGAAGCCATTTAGTTGTCTCGTCCAGGCCTTCCTGTAAGATTTTTGAGGCTATTACTGGGTCTCTGTGACTCGCCAGGATTGCAGTATCATCGGCGAATGTAGCTATAGTTATGGTATTCGAGCAAGGGAGGTCAGCTGTGAAAATAGTGTAGAGCACAGGGCCCAGCACTGACCCCTGAGGAACACCAGCTTGTATTTCAAAAAAATTCGATGTCGTTTCACCTTCTTTGACCTGGAACAGTCTTCCTGAGAGATATGAATTAAATATTAGGAAATAGCTGTGTGGAAGGCAACTTTTAATTTTGCATAGCAGGCCCTTGTGCCAGACTCTGTCGAAGGCCTGTTGTATATCCAAGAAGACTGCAGAGCAGTATTCTTTTTCTTCCAGTGTCTTTCTTATCTTGTCGCAGACTCTATGAACTTGTTCCACAGTAGAGTGTTGCTGTCTAAAGCCAAATTGATGGCTGGGTATGATGCCATTTTCTCTTAGTATAGGAAGAATTCGCCGGAGAAGGAGTTTTTCGAAAATTTTAGATAATATCGGGAGCAGACTTATAGGTCTATAGGATGTGACGTCACTTGGTGGTTTCCCATCTTTATAGATCATAGTTATTTGGGATACTTTCCATATTGCAGGAAAATGTTGGACTCTTAATATCCCATTACATAATATAGTGATGTAAGTAATAGCTTTTCGGGGCAATTGTTTAATTATTTCTTTGGTTATAAGGTCAAAACCCGGCGCTTTTTTATCCTTTAGCTCCTTTATTACTCTCCACACTTCCCGTGGTGCCACAGGTTTTGGCGGTAGATCCATTTGGAAGTCTTGGTTTAGAGTAGCATCCACTTGTTCATCAAAAATTTCATCCATTGAATCATTTGGCCATAACACTTTAGCTAGATGTTCAGCAAATAGGTCTGCTTTTTGCTGCGGTTTCCTAACCCATCCCTCAGCGCACTTCAGGGGTGGTTTAGCAGCTTGTGGTCTGTCATAACCCTTGGTTATTTTCCAGAGCGAATAGTTTGTAGACTCTGTGGCCGTTAGGTTTTCTAGCTTTTCTTGGAATGAGTTATCATGCCAGTTTTGCAATAGTGACTTGAGATCTTCTGCAGCTCTGTTAAAAATAGTTTTATCTTCAGTAAGCCTACTTAAATGCCAAACTCTTCGAAGTCTTCTCTTTTCTAGAACGGCCTTTTTTATTTCTAGAGGATAGTTATTTACTCCACTACTGTTGAGGGTTTGGATATCAGGAGTACTTATCCAGCATGCTTCCTGTATGAGCGTCGTTATATATTTAGCTGCTTCATCTATATCTTCAGGAGTTTTAAGGGCCATTTTCATGTTTATTGATTGCTCAATGTGCTCTCGGAATGTGTTCCAATCTGTGAGTTTGTTACACAGCCTTATTGATCTTGCCACCTCTATAAGGTTGGTACTAACTGTCAAGAGTACCGGAGTGTGACCTGAGGAACTGTCATAACAGGACTCAGGTTTCATATACAACTTCGTTAAGCCTTTGGCGATGAAGAAGTCTATTAGATCTGGCACCTTCTTGGGATCAGTTGGCCAATTAGTAGGTTCACCTGTGGATATGGTGTTTAGTTTGTTTTTATCTACGCTCAGTTTCAGCTGTTTGCCTCTGGTATTCGATAATCTGGAGCCCCATGAAGTGTGTTTGGCATTCCAATCTCCGCCTACAATATAGCGGTGTCCCAGAGTGTCAAAGAAATTGGAGTACAATGACTCAGTCATATTGTGTTTAGGTGGGCAGTACACTGCTGATACATTAATGTCTCCTGTTTTGTCATGAACAGTAATCGTGGTAGCTTGGATGTGCTCAGTTTCATAGTTAGGCATTTGATGATGTTTAATAGACTTTTTTATAATGATGGCTGATCCCGCATGGCTTGTACCGTCTGGGTGGTTTGTAATATAGCAGTGGTAGTCTGGAAACCTCACTATGGAATCAGCTTTACAGTGGGCTTTAGAGATAAGGAGAATATCTAGTTTATGTTGAGACATGAGTAGTTTAACTTCATGAGTATTAGGGACAAGGCCATTGATGTTCCAAGCCGCAATCCGTAATGAAATGAGGTCATTTTGTCAATTTGTCGACGAGTTTAGCTATGAGGCTCATAAGAGTGCTCATTTGTTGAAGGATGATATCAAACTTTTCAGTCTGTCTTATAATGATTTGTTCTAGGGTCGCGTTTATTTGGCCTGAGCTGTGAGTATTATCAGGAGTGTTCTGGGAGGTGATGTCTATCTGGGCTCGTTTTACGGTTTCTGCGTATGACAATCTCTGTTTTCGATTTGTTGGCTCTGTATTAGTATTCGGTTCGATCATCTCAGGTGTTTTAGATGTTGTTTTGTTTACTATTGGAGGGATATATTTTTTTTGTTTTCTAGCTTCGATTTCCTTGTAGACTTCGCATCCCTTGTAATTAGCTGTATGTGGTCCATTACATAAGGCACACAGAGCTGGAGTGCTCCGATCATGTTTTGGACATTCGGATGTCTTGTGTGATTGCCCACATTTTACACACCTGTATGGTCTCATACAGTAATTCTTGGTATGGCCATACTGTTGGCATCTCTGGCACTGAACGATTGTTTTCTTTTTTCTTGGTTCTTCTATGATGACACTTTGGTGGTAAATATATTTCAGGTCTTTAATAGCTTTATTGTGGGTACCACTAATCAGATTAACAAAGAAGGTAGATGTCGGATTCTTGTTTGGTCCATACCTTGCATTTATTATCTCTCCAGTTACTATGTTTCCTGTTGCCTCTATGTCCTCTTTGATAATGTTTACTGGTGTAGATGGGTGTAGATTTTTTATTACAATTCGGAAGCATCTGTTATCTTTCCTGTTGAAAGTGTGCCCTATCAGGCCTTTTTCTCTAACCAGGGAGATAAGATTTTTATAGACATCTATATCTGCAGTACTAATCCTAAGTTGCGTTTTGTTGACAATTTTATATGTAAATTGATCTTTGTCGACTGCTGTTTCTAAGAGATTTGTTAGTTCTTTTAGGTCTTCTATTCCGTAGAGTATGATTGGTGGTGGTTTATTTTGTTTCGTTGGTTTATCAGTTTCATCGGTTATATCAGTAGGTAGCCCATCATAACGATTTGATGTTTTGGTCGTCGTATCTATAGGAGGGCTGGCAGATAATTTTCTTTTTTTACTCCTATTACAGGGCACTTTCTGCCACGGAGGAGGGCGTGGTATTTGGTCTTTATCCTTGTCAGTAGGTAATGGCGGTGGTAAGTCCAGTTGTGTTTTATTTCCTAGAGATGCACTTCTATTTCTTATGAATAGGCTCGGATGGAATGCTTGTTGCACAAACTTACGCTTCCCTGTTACGTGATTGGTTTCTTCATCTGTCAGATCCACTTGTGACAAAACTTTGCCCCCCCCAGAGCAGTGTTGGGCGTAATTAATTACTTTTGTAATTAAATTACTAATTAGATGAAAAGTAATTGAATTACTTTAATTGAAATTACATGTAATTGGAATTAATTTAATGCAACTACATAAATCACTAGTAATTCCAATTACATTAGTTTGTAATTAAAATTACTCAATTACTTTTTATGGGGGTACATAAAAGATAAATAAAATTGAGATGTTGATCGCTTGCTGTCCTCACGCAGCATATCACAACCGATGCTTTTAGTGCATGTGTGTGTGTGTGTGTGTGGCTTGTTACTGCACACAGGTATCCCTTCTCGCGCTTCCTCACGTGCACCTCTCCTCTCTAGGGATTTTCGTTCCGGGGTCGTCGATCCGATTTTTCGAATCGTAATGGATTGTATCGGATCGCATGCCGTCGATCCGATCCTTAGGGAATCGATCCGGATCGGATGCAAATAAGTAAGGACGCAATTATTTTTTGATTTTTATGAAGTAAACCATTAAAAAAAAAGTTATTAATCTGTGGTTGACGGTGTTGGTCTTTTTGACAATTTACTAAATCTACTATTTAAGATTAGCTTAACATTACTTATTGTGAAACTGCTTGTCGACCCCAATAAATAGAAAAAAACCCATGTAAAACTTGTATACAAGTACCTTGAATGATGATGATTGATGCCGCCATGTTTAAAATGTAAACAAAGATATGATTCGTTACAAATAAACCTAAGTAAGTACCTATTTTTCGTAAACAAACCACGTTTTAATTCATACGATCCAAGCGATCCTATCTTTCAAGTTTTGTATCGATCCGGCAAAAAATCGTATGGTCTCGATCCGATCCGAAAAATGCCGGACCGTATGCCTGCCAATCCGATCTTTCAAAAGATCGGCGGGTTGATTATCCAATCAGAAACCACCAAGCGACCGGTCTCATTTGACAGATGAATGTGATACATTGCTTCTTCTTTTTGGCCTAAAAAAACATACCAAAGAAAAGTAGCAATGTTTGTCAAATGAAACCGGTCGCTAAATAGTTTCTATTTAGATAAGCAGCCTGCGGATCGGCGCATCCCTACTCCTCTCTTCGTCGCACCCGTCGCGTCAGTGCGTCGTTAGCAGTGGTTTCGCTACCTACCACAGAAACTACATCGTATTATTCAAAATACTACCTCAACTCTAAAAGAAATTATATAAGTAGTTAGGTAATTACAATTAACAATTACAATTACCAATTGTAATTGTTAACTGAATTACTTTTTAATAATTTCAAGTAATTTGTAACTGAAGTCGCCAATTACAATTTGTAATTGTAATTGTTAATTAGTAGTTAATTACATTTTGCCCAACACTGCCCCAGAGTACGTGGGGCTGCCTGAGCTAGGCTCAGGGAGGGATTCTCCAACGTAATCGCTGGTACCCTCCTGGGGTAATACCTCTTTTACAATTTGATAAAGTTACTAACTTATTTTTAAATAATGCCAACTGTCAAAAACTGTTTACTAAAATAGACAAGTCACCAAAGTAATAAAATAATGATCACAAGATGAAATAAGGTCTTAGATGGGGAAAGAGAAGCCACGAAGAGATAGGATGATGACTCGGTAAAGATGGCAGAGATAATGCGGATGAGAACGGCTAGAAAAAGGGAGAAGTGGGAAAGTTTGGAGGAGAACTTTGCCGAAGGACACAACCAAAATACTAAGAAATTATTAAATTCAATTATGTATTATATTATATAAAACTATGTGAACTCTGAATAAAGGCTATAAATACAAATAAAAAAGTACATTATATTTTATGGACTAAACATTACAAGTGAATTACAACCCTATCTTTTACAGATGATGGCAAATTTATTACTTGAAGAAGGTGCCTTACTACAAATTGAGAATGTGTCACTGCCTACAGCCACCTTTTCTAGATTCCAACCTTTATCTGAAGACTTTCTAGATATCACTAATCCAAAAGCAGGTGAGAAAATTTAACCATTACCAAGCAAGCTCCCTTTATTTGCTTTCTTTCATTTACATTGCTTTCTGTATCTTTTATGGTAGCTACATCCAGCGGGATCAGGAATGGCGAACCTTTATGTATCAATGTGGCATTTTTCTAAATGCTAATGTTTAAAGAGGTCATAGACGTGTCATCAAATTGTAGCATAATTTATTTTATGATCGGTGACATGCTCAAAATATTGTGTCGCGTGCCATTGGTTCACCATCTCCATCCCTTAGTTAGATTCTAGATTTGTTTTAATTTTATATATCTTCATCTCACTACAGTGATACACATCACACAATGCATTACATACATCACATACATGCAATGGACTATTAGCCCCGGAAATAGTTGGACAATTTACAGAACGTCGAATCGAAACCCCTCTTGTTAGCGTGACATACTATCATTATTAATAGATCGGGGCGCCTGACAGCTTTTCAGTGGTGGGGATGGGAGTGGTTGGGCAAAGTGTTAAAGTTTGATGCCGCCTGGCACTACTTTCCCACCAGCCAAAATGCCTGGTAATGTTATATGTATCGTGTGATGTGTGGAGTGTAGACTGTACCTAAAGGCTTCATTCACGAATTCAGTGGGCAATAAGGCTACGTCGACGGATTTGTATCCTTTCATGACGCCACTAGAAGAACTACGCACGCGCCCGGCGATTTTGTGAACAGACCTTTCAGTTTCTTATTTTAACTCCATTTTTTTTACTATATTGTATCATTCGTTTTATAAAGTCAATATACATTCTTCTTTATCAATTTTCAGTGTTAGAAAACTGTCTAAGAAATTTCTCTTGCCTCACAAGTGGTGACGTGATTGCAATCAAGTATAACTCGAAAGCGTATGAGTTATGTGTGTTAGAGACCAAGCCAGGAGATGCAGTTATTATCATTGAATGTGATATGAATGTAAGTGTAGTTCCGGGTCTTCTTAGCAAATAAGGAATAGTGGCCAAGTTTATCAAGCCGCCTGTAAGGCCTCTAACTTGGCTTAACGACTATTATCGGATGACAACAGCCTGGACTGATGGTTTAACGTGCCCTCCGAAGCACGGAAGCGCTCAGTTCTAATGCCACTTAACGATCACCCAACCGACACCTGGCCGGACTGAGCGTTGCTTAACAAACGTGATCAAGTACGATCAGTCTGTCAAGTTCCGCCAAAAAAAAAAAAAAAATTGGTACCTAGACTTAATTTTAGCTTCATATATTGGGGGGATTGCAAATAAAACATATTTTAATTACAGGTTGAATTTGCACCACCTGTGGGTTACAAAGAAGATAGAGTTCCTTCCAAGGGAGAAAGTGGCCATGATGGGATGGATGAGGACCCATCAGCAATGATGCCTGAGCCAAGCGGTTTTGTAGCTTTTAGCGGAGAGGGCAACAGGCTCGATGGCAAGAAGAAGAAACTTACCAGTGAAAGCGAGTCTGAACAAGCAGCACAGTCGAGACAAGTAAGAATACTCTTATGACTTAGAACTAATAACACCTAGAACGATAGTTCCCTAAAAAGCGCACTGTCTAAAGTGAGGCAACTAAAATAGAGCCAAAATGGCTGTTTTTAGATTTGATCCTTGATATGTTACCTAAGATTCTTACACCGGCTCCGCGCTTACGTACAAAAACCGACACGATACACGATACTATGGAGCTCGGTGTGTTGTACCCCGCGGATCCGCGCAAATACTGGCAGAATCTACGCGGCGCGGCGGAACGCGCTCCTGCGCTGCGTCGCCTTTTCGGTCTGTTGGACGAAGCATGTTTTCTATACTAATTTGATGTACAGTCAGCACATCAGACTATACATGTTGACCTTGAGACCGCCTTTATGCCGTAACTAATAAGAGCTGTTTTCGTAGTTCAACTGTTTAACCTAGCGCGATGTCGTGCGTACTTGCATACAACGTTAAATCTGCCGCGGACGCTCCGCGGCGAGGCGCGCAGCCAGTGTGTGAACCGTCGATTTTAATGGACTTTAGTTCTGATTAGGTAATGTATGAAGGATATAAATCTGTAAACTGTTATGTATGTATGGCTCAGTTTTTGTTGTCTCACATTACATACGAGGACTCTGCTTCTAGGTGTTATTGTTTTTAGGTTTTTGATGGTAATAAATAAAATAAAAGCTACAAATAGTTCTTAGTGATTTGCTCAAAGATTTGCTATTTTTGCTAGTTAACATATAATCAAATTGTGAATGTTGAACTGTATTTTGTGATATTTTTGATATGTTGTGAACTTAGATTATTTATTGCGAATCCATTAAAACACTTCAAATATTGATGCTTGAAGTGTTTTATTGGATTCTCAACACTTCTATTCTACTTATGGTAATCATAATCAGAAAATAAATAAATTGCTGTTCTTTATTCTCAGGCTTATGTGAGGGGTATTCCTGATTATGATTTCAAAATTGGCACATTGAAATTTATTAGAAACTCAAGGCCAACAAGCGCCAAGGAAGAAATGCCAACAGAACCATTCCAAGCATTTAAAGGAGAAGGTTTTACCCTACGAACTACGAAGACCAAAAATTGACAATTTTCAATTAGAATTTCTTTATGTCACCTACAATATAATTTTGAGATTCTTGGAAACTATATTGTGTCTGACATTATGTAAGTTATTATAAAACTAGTATCAGCATTCTTGTAGATTTAATTTGGTGTCACTACAAATAAATTGAATTAGTTACCTGAGTAACAATACTGTAGTATTACTCGGTTTGCATATTGGCAAATATGTCCGAGACTATAAATCACTCCTTACCTAAATTTAAATTATCAAAGGTTGTCAAGTGAACCAAGCATTTGGACCAAAGGAAATAAAAAATAAAACAAGCCTAAGCACATTTGAGATAAGAATGTTTTTTTTATATTTGCATGAAAAGAAATTATTAAATTAGTTAGGTATTGATTAGTTATTATTTGATGGTTCACAATTTCACATTTAAAAGAATGTAATTATCAGTCTTGATAATGAATAATTAAAACACTGAATCTTATGATCTATTTATTGTGTGACAAACTGTTTATAAATAATTTAATATTAAATGATACAAATGATAATTATGGTGTTAATATTTTACTATTTCCTTATTAAGTTTTCCTTAGAAGTTATAAATTATATAGGTTACCTAATACTGCTTATAAATCTTAATCAGAATAATAATACAAGGTACCTAGTCAATAATTAAAAAAAAATCCACATCTGGAATGAATTAAAAAGTGTAAATGCTTAGTACAATAAAAATATAGGTAAGTTAAATTAAAGAAGTAAAGATAAAACATTAAATGGATTTATGATGCATTTGTTCTAGTGTTGGATCGTTATCAGTTAACCATTGAACCTATGAGCTTACAAATGACTCGGACCTTGTTAAAGTAATTAAATTTTGTCATTGAAAACATCAGTTTACATAGACTAACTGTTATTGCTAATATATTAAAACCAAATAGTAAGCAACAAAAGAGTCATGTTACAACAATAAGTTCACACTATTCACAGATAATATTGACATTTACAGTATTAGTTTATAGCTAAATTATTTTAAATATTCTACAAGTCTTAAAATCTCTTCAAGAATTCCTCCGAGCAAATTCTTGCACGGGCATTTACGGCTAATTTCATCTCACTTATCTCTTTATCAATCTCCTCCATGAAATATATAACAAAATCCACCAGTTTATGCTTATACATCTGTTCTGTGTGGAAGTTGGTAATCAAAAAGCTGATATGATAACCGTCTACTGGTTTCCGCCTCAAAACGATAAAGTTTTCCGCCCTCATCATCATAAAACGCATAAACTTTTTGCAAAGAATCTTCTCGATTTCATCGGCTTGTTTGATCATAATACTCACTCGTATCGAGTTAATAGATGATTCTATGAGAACTTTTTCATTGGCATTTCGCGAAATGATCACAGGATTCAACAGAAGCTCTTTGCTAGTTCTAACCTCGACTTCGGGCTTGTTGTATCTTTCGACAACCTGAGACGAGAAATGTTCTAAACACATAGCAGCTGTTAAGGTATGCCGCACAGCGGTTAAATATGGTTTTAAAGTCGCTGACATTTTGTCGTTAGTTATTTTCGTACCACGCCTTTTATTTATCTCTTTTTAGAATATGCCAAATCACACATCTCCCAAATGACATTATGAATGACAGGCAGACATGACAAGACAATTGATTGACAGTCATATTCAGTGTTGCCTACGACTTGACAAGCTCTCCACCAAAATCAACTCCTAAAACCACTAAAAAAAGCGCGCCAACTTTCAAAATCACTAAAATCTGCATTTATAATCCGCGCGCGATGAGAATGGTAAGGGACCTTGTAAAAGTGAATTGAAAACGACTGTAGAGAAGCAGTAGTGTACAGCGCCGCGCTGCCGCGTTAGCGGTACCGTGCGCGTCTCAGTTCCAAAAGGTATTATACCATTCTCATCGCGCGCGGATTATACCACTAAATTTACTTTTTGGGAGCTCTATCTTGTACTACGTATTCTGCGTTCGAATAAGATTTTATGTTGATTTGAATCAACTCTCTCCGATTTTTAACCGACTTAAAAAAATTGTGTACTAAAATTTAAAAAAAGTATGGTTTTGTTGTAGGTTAGGTATAATTTACACTTCGCTACAAACTTTTAAATCTTTTTTAAATGAAATAAATGATTTAAAACATTCGAATCGTAATTTGTAATCATATTAGTTGATTCGAATTATTTCAAGCTGTTTTGAAGTTTGAGTTTTTTTCGATTCGATCCCATCACGTAGTATTAAAATATTTACATTTTACTCCACGTAAACTAAAACAATTATATATATTTTAGGTGAATCCCTGCGAATAGAGTGTTATTGTATTAGAAAATGGAATAGTGCACAGTAAATTATACTCGGTAAAACATGATTAAAATGTATAAGTGGATTTAATGGTCGTCGTTCCAGTTAAGAACCTTAGATTCTCAAATTCCACTAGACAAATCCACTAACCACTAAATGCAATTTTTCGCCACAAAAGGGAGGGTCCAATCCACCAGGGGACTTACCATCAGCGAATTAAGAAACCGTTCAGTTCAAAAGCAGGCCTTAAACAGGACTGCTAAAGGCCTGTTGTCATACTAGCCGTCGAGGTCTTAGTACGAAAAAGAAAGGCAGTTCAATATAAGCCCTGCTATAAGAGCTCATAGTAAGGCCCCAGTTTTAGTGGAAAGTCGACTAAATTGGCAACATTGGTCATATTGGGTGCATTCCAACAGAGTTTTTCTTTTCTAGTCATCTATTTTATTTGATTGATCAATTCCCTATTTCTCTTCATTCTCTCTGTTCTGTGGTCGTGATCATAGAGCACTTGACTTGACATTTGACAAAGGCATAGACAATAATGGCGGACGTATTGTAAAGTGACGCAAGCTTAGCATTTTACGGCATGCGTTTTAGTAGATTTCTCATGGTTAAAATTGTTTTAAATAGATTTAAAACGTTACTAATAAACATATGACCAATTAGACCAGTAGTTGCAGTTAATTGGGGAAAATGGCACGTGAATTTGATCACCTTTTCAAACTGCTGATTATCGGTGACAGTGGTGAGTGGGCGAGGCCTGTGGATGTTACGACTTCTTCATAACGACTCGGTGTAATTTGTTCATGACTGTAATATTTTCCAGGTGTCGGTAAGAGCTGTCTTCTCCTACGATTCGCTGATAACACATTTTCTGGTAGTTATATCACAACAATTGGTGTAGACTTCAAAATAAGAACTCTCGAAATAAATGGTGAACGAGTAAAGTTGCAAATATGGGATACAGCTGGTCAAGAAAGATTCAGAACCATAACGAGTACATATTACCGAGGCACGCACGGCGTCATCGTGGTATACGATGTCACTAACGGGGAGTCCTTTGCTAATGTTAAAAGATGGCTTCATGAGATTGAACAAAACTGTGATGTGGTAAATAAAGTTTTAGGTAAGTGATTATCTATTTATTATCATTCAATAGTCTTTATCTGTCTCTCTACGGTTACCATTTCAAAATTTTGAAAGTCCTGACAAAAAGCCGGACATTTCAATAAAAGACTGGACATTTTTTGCTTTTAAAATGAACTGACTGAAAAATTATATCTTCCGCCATAATGTACCTACAAATTCTACAAATTGAATTATCAATTGATAAAAAAAATATTTTAGAGAAACTGGATGATTAGAAACTGTTTATCGTGTTTACATACTTTTTTGGTATACTATACATACATACATCAACGGGGCCCAGATTCCATACATTATGGGACATTTCTTTAAAACACTTCTGCTGTGTATGATTTATAATGAGTACAATCTAAAAAGCCAGACAAACTCCTGACAAATGTTTAAAGTCCGGACTAATGCGGACGAATGGTAACCCTATATATGTAGCCTGTGTGGGAGGCTTCTTTTATGCAATTATTGGTCAGAGAGTCAGGTTCAGGATTCAAATATTCATGACTATTTCCTTTTCAATATAAATTCAAGAAAATCAAGTTTGTATTGTATCCATAGTAAAAAATTGCATTAAATTATCTTTTTAGCTTCTATTTTCGAAACTTTATTGTAACATTGATAACTAACTGAACTTGTTGTATCCTTCTTATATGTTAAATATTGTAGGTACCTAGCGATAATTTAGTTTCTCTTTTATCTCATAAACTGTTGCATAAAAGTATTCAATTATGCAATTGACTCATCTGTTACTGTTACTTAATATTTTTAACAGTAATTTGTAATTACCTACCTGGTTGTTAGTTTTTTTGTATACATTCATTGAATGTTATAATACTTATTCATAGGATTAATTACAACATTAATTTCATTAAGTTCACACACTTAACCCAATGAAACTACATACTGATTGTTACAATAAAATGTGTTCTTATCCTAATTAATTTAATGCGAGGCGGCCACATGTGGCCGGACAACCATTAAAAACCACTGTGTGTCATTTTGTCTGGCTTGACGTGTTAAAATAAGCAATTAGGATAAAACGAGTGTAAGGTATACTAAGAAAATATTAAGATTGTATTCTAATGTAGTTGTATGACATTTTGATTAGTTTTTTATTTAATTTCTTAATCATATCCATCAAAAAACCTTTAATAAAACCGTATTGTGTTTTTTATTTTTATTTACACACAACAGCACCTCAGACTATACATGTTGACCTTGAGACCGCCTTTATGCCCTACGTAATAAAAGCTGTTTTCGCAGTTTAACTGTATAACCTGACATGCTGTCATCTGTACATAAATTCTAGATATTTACTAATGTGAGAAAATTTTATTTTTTCAGTGGGGAACAAAAATGATTGCCCATCAAGAAAAGTGGTGGTTACAGAGGATGCTCAGCGGTTTGCAAATCAAATGAATATACCTTTGTTTGAAACTAGTGCAAAGGAAAATATAAATGTTGAGGAAATGTTCCTTACAATTACTAAAATGGTAAGAGTGTTAAAATGATTAATATGATTATTTATTGCGTGGCACAATGAACAGTTAATTTGATATTAATTTATTACAATAATAATTCTTATGAGGAAGCCTATACTTTTAAGTAAACTATAAAATCACTTTGTTTTCAATCTGTCTGTCTGTCAATACCCTATTTAATTTAGGGCCAGTGTCACAGACAGACCCCAGCTATTTTGCAGTTAACTTACCTTTTAGATAATATCTAAAGTATTATTATAGTTAGAAACAGTTTAACAAACCAGAAAGATAAAGAGCAAATAAAGATAAACACGACAATTTATGAATAAACTTTGTCGATATTTTGATGGTTTGTTGCTACTAATAATGCCCAGCCCCCAGATAGGGCTAACAACTTTTGAATTGACAGAAATCACATCGCAATCGCACATTGCTGCTTTAGTAGGAATCAATGTTACAACTATGTTATTTAAAGCAGCAGTGTAACTGCGATTTCTGTCACTTTCAATCAGAAGTTGATTGCAACAGAGTTACTAAATCATGGGGCTGGTATGTTTCATTTATTATTTTTATTTTAGGTACTAAGATCAAAATTAGAAATGAAAGAGCGACAGAATGTGACCTCAAATGAAACAGTGAACCTAAGAAGGGGTCCTAAAGCCAAGAAGAAATGCTGCTAGTGTTGACAGGCAACGGCTTAGTGCCATGGACGTTGCTACACTATGCTCAAATACCGAGAGATATATTGCACAACCCTAGCAGGGCGACCCAAAACCATAGGAAAACATATACCGAGGAGAATTTATTATCATTGTAAGGTGCGAAAATACTTTTTTTATATATCACAAAAAGGCCCTTGACAGTGTAACATACTAAATTCTTATTTTGTATTAATATACCACATCATTTTATCTGTTTGAACGGCTTCAAAATTACAATGATAAATGATATTGCTCATATTCGAATGTTAGTTATTATGCTGGGTTGAACAATCTCATATAAGAGCATGTACAATACATGGAAATATTGATTCCAAAAATTACATTAGGATATTATGAATGCATAGTTAATGTGTATGATTGTATTCCCATTATATCAAAATTTATGTGATGGAGTGTTGTGTACTATACATGAAATGTTGCATATAGGATATAAATGTATACCACTAATTTAATGTTTCTTTGTTTAACTGAACATTTTGTTTTGTAGTGGTTCATTGGTCTCGCTTTAAAATATTATTTTAATAAGTATTATAGCTTTCAAAAATCAAATTGTAACTTACCTTTATTTAGAAAAGGATAAGCAGTGTTTGACTGGTCTGTTCCTGATATTACATGAATATAGTCTCACTGACCTGCTAAAAGTTTTTTACGTTAAAAAAATGATTAAAGTAAACTAAACAATGGTGTTTTTAAAGATACATTAAGTATACATATTATGTTACTTTGTATTGACAGTATTTATTATTTAACCAAAATTAAAATTTATTTATATGGGAGCTCATAGAGGATTTTTTTTGTTTCAAACCTCGATAATAGAACATGGAGATAATTCATATTAATTTTAGTTCAGGAATTAGGTAGTATTTGAATAATTCGTCTGCTTGGATTATTCATATAATATTTCCCTAACTAAAATTGACATTATCATTAATTTCGTAATGTACCAGGATATTGTATAAATAGCTTAATTTTACATTAAGTTATCAGACAAAAAATCTAATTTAAGTGACACTAAGATGTGTGAATGTTTTATCAACATATCTCTAGTTTCTATAATCTGAGGTTCAAGAGTATTTTATTATAATAATTAAATAAAGTTTTGGTAGGAAAATTACATGATTGTCACATTAATCACTATATTTTCTATGATTTAAATTAAATGGGCTTATTGTTTGAGTTTAAAACAAAGACACTAAATTATGTTCTTCCCAGTAATTTTATAGTTTTACTGGAAGGAAAGTACAATGCTATTAAATTGACAGTGATCTGCTGCAACTTCAGTTCAGTCGAGACTGTATGGAAAAGAGAAAACTTTACAGAATAAACTACGTCGTTTTGTACTACAAGTGCTCTGAAGTTAATCACTTCAGTTGTACTGTACATGATTGTCAATTTAATCGCATTGTATAATTAGATAGGGTAAACTGCCCAAATGAAAACCATATGTTATGATAAGTAAGTAGGTATACTTATTATTACTTTGGAAAAGTTCTGTTTGTTTTTTCTGAAAAAATCAGGTCTGTAGGTATCCTAAATTCATATTTTTATCACAACAAACCGCCTATCGTTATATTTTTTAGTAAAATATTAATTTGTAATCTGAAATCGTATTTCCGGCCGAAACTTTATATTATGTAATAAAACCAGACGGAAGTAGATTTCAATTTGTTCATCATCTTAATTCTATTAGTATGGCAAGTACAAATCGGTGAACGATTGACTAATAATATACTGGCAATGACGATTTAACATTACTAATAATTGTCATGACACATGGACTTTTGTAGTTCGCGATAGTAAACGCTGGGGTCACTGTACAAGTCTTTATTCCTTATTACGCATTCGTGTCGGTGAAATCAATTGATTTCGGGTAATATTTAAACCATTAATTATAAGCTGATAGCTTGCATCGAACCCAGTGCATTAACAGGCAGATTTACCCTATCCAATTATGATTTATACTAGAAACTTTAAAACTGAATTTAAATATAAAAAACGGTGTCTATACAGCGGAACTGCAAACACCAATATTGTTTGTTTGTATCCTTTCCTTACTCATTTTTGGACAGGCACCAAACATGCTTTGAGTACATAATGAAAAAGTTATCATTCCGTACACTTGTGTGTACATACCTACTATTATGGTGTTTATGCATGTTCTTCTCATTTCAATACTTGTATTTTATTTTTAAGAAATATTGTTCATAGCGGCATTTTATTTGTTTTAAAATGTAAATAGATGATATATTTTGCCCATAATAAAAGTGTGTTTAATTTCCCTAATTTGATTTAATTACATAGTCGTCGTTTTCGCCAATCGGCGATCTCCGAATCTCCGATAGACAACGATATCTACAGTATCTACTTATCTGCTCGCGCAATATAACTTGAACCAAACCCAGATACAGTAAAGGCATATTTGAATTTTTTCGATGGAGTGGGGATAAGCTCGCGCTGATATGCTCTTGTCTTCACTTGTGATTGTGCGTGTGATGGCATGCCCCAAAATACGCATTCCGCGCAATCCCCACCCGATTTCAAGATATAGGTATGCCTCGTACTGTATTGCAGTGCGTCTGCCATGTTCGCGTAAGCGGATAGGTATGAATTATTATTATTAAGAAATTCAAACATTCATAGTTTTAATAGTACTATTATGTGTTTTTACATTTTATTAATTTCACATTTTTTTTATCTAATTTCTAATAACTGCATACAGGTCTGTGTCGTCTCGTCACAGGCGACCACGCGCTTACTTCTGGTATGTCGCTACAGTACTTCCCCTGTTAATTTTTGAAAAAAAATGTGTACATAATAAATTGTACAAAAAATAAAATGAATTAAATAAAAAAATAAAACTAAGTCTATAAAAGTTTATTTGAGTCAACCCTAAATCTTATAATTATTATCAAGTTGCGTTCGAAGTAAAACCCCAAGCTGCCATAAGTAAGTTGGTACTTATGGCAGCTTGGGGAACTTACAGATACAGCGACTTATTCTATTCAGCTGAAATTGACGCCATGCATGGCGTGTGAAATGTATTGAGTACGTACCATTGATATATCAAAACAAAGTTGATATATCAATGGTACGTACTGCGTAAGCTTTACACAATGTTTAACAAAACTAATGATCTAATGAAGTAAGTACCTATTTACTTAAATATAATAGAAAATTACATAATTTTACACTTTGTCTTATTTAATACTAAATAATACATGTCGTATTACTAAAAAAAAACAAACAACAAAAAAAAAATACATTTAACAGATGTGCTAAAGTTGGAATCGAATCGGCCTCTTTATAAGCCTACCACTTCGAGTGGTGCAAGTGACTATCGGTTCGCTAACTTTTTCTTTAGCATTGCTTTGCGGTACACATAACCCTTTCTTTGCAGTCGGGTAAAAAAGAGTAACAATAAGGAGTTGCCACGTCGCATAAGGCACCTTATGTACATAAGTGAATATACGACTAATATTCAGTACGTAACAGGAAGCGAAAATGGGCGTATTTTTATTTTTTTGTACCTTGCATTTTTTCACGTGTCACTTGTGCAATTTTTTTTTTGTGATCATTATCAATATTCATTATGTGAATAACAAAATGAAGATTAAGTGTTTATTTTTGTTTTGAAATATGATGTTTATTTTAAGGTTTTCCTTAAATTGTATTTTTTATGATTTTTTGAAAGTACTCGTTAGCTTTTCGTTAGTACTAAAATGTTATGTAACTCACTAAATGTAGTGGTTTAATCATTACGTTTATTATCACTGTTGCCGCCAAAACTTTGAATTTTTACTGACTCCAAAGACAGTTGTATATTTCTGAACGTTCAAAATGCCTTTCACGGAAATATCAACGGTAAATATTGCAAAATAAGAGTTTATTTCTCGTGCAGTGTTGGCGGTTCGGGTGTATGAATGATAGACTGACTGCGATCATAACTGATTTATTATAAAGGGTTTTAGCTTATATATGAGGAGAGATGCGTGTGTGTAATATGCATGTAAGCACACACACTACACCTCCCCCCTAAAAGAAAAAAAAATAACCTAGGGTTACGTTTTTTTTTAAATACTATGACTTACTTATTAAATCTTAACGAAACAGAATCGAAAACTTTGCCTTTATTCCAAGCTTTTTAAACTTTAAAAAAAAATCTTGTTATGCTAATGAATTTATTAAAAATTATGAAAAAGAAAAGAAAAGCAAATTTTTCATAAACAATAATCTTAAGAAACTCTATTTTTTTTTAAATAAAAAAAAACGAAATTTTAAAAATCGTTAAATTTTTGGAAATCCAACAAAGATAATCCCAACCAACCAACAAAGATAAACCCAACATATAATTAATGATTAAACGAACTTACCTGTACGTGAAGTTCTATCATAATTATACGATGTGCTTCGTCCGAAGAGATTAGTAACGTTCATGTAATATATTACACAATGTAGTAACGCGTAGGTGACACCACTTCAGCACTATAGTTGAGAAAACTAAGTAGAAAAAAGAAAAACTTTGTATTGGCAACACTGTAGCTTTTATATTTGGCGCCATCTGCAACAAGCTAAAAGGTAAAAGGGCGCCAAACCATCTGTCATGTCATGTCAGATTCCCGCGCTCCTGCACACTTTGCTTCATTAAGTTCAGAGAAAAGCTTTTGATATTTCCAAGAATATGGGGTAGAGCCAGGGTGGGCGGGTGTTACTAATCTCTTCGGACGAAGCACATCGTATAATTATGATAGAACTTCACGTACAGGTAAGTTCGTTTAATCATTAATTATACTCGTGCTTCGTCCTTAGGATTAGTAACGTTCATGTAATATATTACACAATGTAGATGTTGAGAGAATTAAGGAAATATCAAAAAAAAAACAAAAAAAAAAGAAATAATAAAAAATATTATTATTTAAACATTTATTAATCAACCGTATAATATAACATTATACAACAACATGTACTTATGTTAGTAAATTATAAGGAACAAACAGTCCTCGCCAAAGCAATATTATCAGCATTTTCAATAATAGGCCTATTATAAAATCTAGCAAAGGTAGCGGAATTGCCGCTCCATCCAGCCGTTTTTCTGATTACATCCAGATTAACACCCAGTTTATGTGCTGTGGATGTAGCGGCGTGCCAAGTACTATGAGAGGAAAAAATGGACACATCAATTCCGCTCTCTTTGAGTATACACTTGATCCATCGACTAAGTGTCTGAGTAGATACAGAGTTGTGTGGCTTGCGAAAGCTAATAAATAAATGGTCAGCTTTCCTTAATTGTCTAGTTTTTTCTAAATATGCCAAAAGTGTTTTGGCGGGGCAAATTTCTAAACGTTGATTAAAATAGGGTAAATAAAGTATGGGTTGATTTTTGCCTATTTTTGACGTTTTGATTAAATCAGGAATTTTTATCATTATTTTATCATCTTGGTGTATGATTTGATCAGATTTAATCTTAGATAATGTTTGAACTCGATGCGCTGTAACGAGTGCAAGCAAGGTAATGCATTTTTTGGACAACTGTTCAAGGCTTAAAGTTTCGTTTGGATAAAGAGTTGCCAAATGGCTTAATACTTTACTTGGATCCCAAGTAACATTATAACGTGGCAACGGAGGTCTCAATTTATATACTCCTTTACAAAATCTTATGATTCTATCATCATCTGATATGTTACCTACTATTAGAGACAGTGCAGATCTGTGGCTATTTATGGTACCATACTGACCACCGTCGTTAAATATCTGTGTAAGGAAATCAATGACTATTGGAATGGAAGGATTGTATATGTTAATGTTATTCTTAATACAAAAAATATACCAGCGCTTAAAGCAAACGTCATATTGCTGTAAGGTACTTTCGGCCAGAGATGCCATGGTGATGTCTAATGCGGACTCTGGGACACAGCGTTGCAGTAGTGCCGTCCGGACAAAACTCCGGCAACCAGGGTAATGTGCCGTTGCATGTTCCGACTGCTGGAAGAGGGAATCACAACATCATAATGGCGAAGCTTTATTATATCTGAAACAAGTAGTTTGAAAAATAAAGGGTACCAGGGTTGGGATGACCAATCAGGTACAACCATTATACCTTCCGCTTTATCGGATATTATTTTTCTCAGAGATTTAAGAACCATGGCTACTGGAGGAAAGGCGTAGAAGAAATCTCTTGACCAGTTCAAAGTAAAAGAATCGAGAGCGCTAGCTTCTGGGTCTGGATATAAAGATACATACCTATCACACTTTTTATTAATACGATTGGCAAACAAATCAATATCAGGGATACCTAATTTCTCTGTTAATTTTTGAAAACCAAAATTTGTAAGTTCCCATTCTACGTCTGGGTGGGTTCGTCTGGACTCTCTGTCAGCTATAACATTTTCAGATGATTTAATATAAGAGGCGACTATAAATATTTTCCTAGACTCACACCAGTTCCATATGTCTTTTGCGATTTTAGTAAGATGAGGAAACTGGATTCCTCCCATGCGATTTATATAACTGACTGCCGTCGTGTTATCTATTCTAAGCAACAATTGGCAATTGTAACAATTTTTTGCAAAAATCTTAAGTGCAAAATAAGCAGCTATTAATTCAAGTTGATTAATATGAAATTCTTTTTCATTATTAGTCCACCGACCACTAGCCGTTTGACCGTTACATGCTGCACCCCACCCCGATGTTGAGGCGTCAGAGAATATTTCTAAAGTGTAATTATCGTTCCTAATTCTATGAACGGAGTGATCAATTACACCTAACCACCAATTTAAATCAGGCAATAATGACTGTGGTAAAGTCATGTATTTTTCATAATCATTATTGCCTAATAAATTTAGAAACTTGCATCGTTCTAATTCTTTTGTATGCAGCCAGCCATATTCAATCGCAGGGCAGGCTGAGATTAACAAACCTATAAGTTGCGCAAATAATCTTATTTTATAACGTTTAAGTTTTATAAGACTTTCAATTTCTACCTTAATGCGATTCCTTTTTTCAGGAGGTAATGTGATTTGCCATTTATGAGTGTCTATTATGAAACCTAAATATCGGCATGATTTTGAGGGTACTTTTACACTTTTTTCTTCGTTGATAATAAAACCTAATGCTTTTAACACAGACTGAGTGATTTCAACATTTTGTAGGCAATCTGAATAAGTGTTACCTGACAAAAACAAATCATCTAGATAAATTGATGAAATATATCCACAAGATCGTAACAATTTTACAACAGGTTTCAACAGTTTCGTAAAAATAAAAGGAGCTGTACAGATACCAAACGGCAAGACATTAAATTCATACAATTTATTGTTATAAAAGAAACGAAGGTATTTTCGAGATTCTGGGTGAATTTTTATCAAAAAATATGCATCTTTTAAATCTAAAGTTGCAATAAAGGAATCTTTAATTATGAGTTTTAAAACAGTACGAATGTCCTCTAATTTAAAATGCTGTGGTTTCATGAATTTGTTCAAATTTTTCAAATTCAGAATTAATCTTTTCTTGCCGTTTGGTTTCGGCACTAAAAATATACGAGATACGTATTGATCAGAACATGGTTTACACTCAGATATTGCTCCAATAGAAATTAAATTTCTGATTGTTTCTTCAACATGTGTTTTTTCCGAGTCAGTAAAATTAGTTATGGATGGTAAGTAAGGTTGATGAACTGGTTGTTCAAATTCTAATTTGTAACCTTGAACCCACGATAGAACGTTACGATCACATGTTATCATCGACCACTGCTTATAAAAAAGGGCAAGTCTGCCAGCGTAACGTACCGTATCTACTGGCGTTGGTGCGCTCCTGGCCGTTGTGAGTAGTTCATCGACGATGGCCCGCGGCGAGGTGCCGGCGGTGGTAGTGGATTGCGCACTGCTGGCAGCTGGAAACGTGGCGTCATCGGGCCCGGCGGCTGCCTGCGAGCTGGAGCCCTCGTTTTCCAGTTTAAATTCTTATATGGTCCGTTTGCCGACGTCGATGCCTTCGGTTTTTTAGAGGTGTCTAACTTGAGATCGGAACCGGATTTTGTGACTGCTTTTGCAGTTTTCAGAGTTTCCGCCAAATTGCTTCCGAACAAATATTTGTCAATTTTGGTCAGTGACAGCTGGTCTTTTAGATCCTTTTTTAAGGAATACAAACAGAAATTTCGTCTTGCTTCAGATTCAGAGTGTTGAATGTCACAAAGGATTCTACCGACATTCATTAAATCTTTAAGTAATTCGGTATTCTTGTCTGAATTATTAAGTTGGTCAGAAATAATTTTGGCAAGACTTGAAATGCCGGCTGCGATCATTCGCTGCCTGTATTCAATCGCTTTGTCTCGTTTGATAACTTGTTCTGGTACTGCGGCTTTTATTTCAGCATTCAGTTGCGGTGCGGCAATATTCGCACAATTTTGTGGCACTAAACATTTTTTTAGTAAATCTTTTCGTGTATCTTTATTTAATTTTAAACCAGATGTCGCTATGTGAGCGAATCTTGTTGCCACATCTTTGTGTATGTCAGGCCCATATTCAATGACCAACGATGGGTCTTCACCCAAAATGTTCATAATGTCGTCATTAGAGGATGACTCAATCATACTATTGGGACCAGTTTCAATTTCATGAGGGATGTCTGATATTTCTATATTTTGTGGTGTTTCATTATTTTCAGTACTTATTGTCTCCAAATCAATTGTTTCAATTTGATCATTAGAGTTCTTATTTTCTTCAAGGCCTAAAAAAATTATTATTAATTAGAAAAGGAAACGTTGCCGCACGTTTATAAAATCGAGAAAATCAGGTAAAATCTACAAAAAACCTTTTTTTTTTTTTTGTAATTATTATTTTTTATTTAAGAGAACTCTAGTGATAGTCTAGTATCTATGCGACGAGATAGCCCCACAGGCTACTCTAATGCAAATTATGCTGATGCAAATTACACTGCTTCGAGTTAGTCCCTCAGACTACTCGTAATACCAGGCGTCGAGATAGTCCCACAGACTACTCTGTGCATGTATAACCATTTTTTGTAAAATAAAATAATAAAAAACTGTATTTGCGGCAAGCTAGTCCCTCGAACTACTCTGGTGCAATTTTTTCATACCACGCGTCGAGATAGTCCCGCAGACTACTCTGTGCATGTTTGCTTACAATTTTTCGTATATTGTGACGATAATTGCTGCGAGTTAGTCCCTCAGACTACTCTGATGCAATTTAAACAAGGTTTAAAAAACCCTACCCACGGAAAATGAAAAAAAAAAAAAATATATATATCGTGAGATTATAGTACTTACTATTTGGGTTTTCCTGAAGATGAGGCGAAGAAGCTCTCGATGAATTCGATGAAGAACTTGAGGAACTACTGGAAGATGACGAACTTAACGACAATCGACTATTCTTACGACGCGAACGTTTAACTTCTTTTTCTAATTTACGTAATTTCTTTGCAATAAACTCTAAACTAGATTCACTGGAACGTTTCGACATGATTGTAGTGCGAGAACCGGGAACGTGTGAAGTGGTTGAGCACTCAAATGCGAATGAAGCAAAGTGTGCAGGAGCGCGGGAATCTGACATGACATGACAGATGGTTTGGCGCCCTTTTACCTTTTAGCTTGTTGCAGATGGCGCCAAATATAAAAGCTACAGTGTTGCCAATACAAAGTTTTTCTTTTTTCTACTTAGTTTTCTCAACTATAGTGCTGAAGTGGTGTCACCTACGCGTTACTACATTGTGTAATATATTACATGAACGTTACTAATCCTAAGGACGAAGCACGAGTATAATTAACGATTACGACTTGTTGACGATCTTAATTTTTCACTTTTTTTTTGTAAAGAAATAATTTTCTAACTAAAAGTAATTTCGACTCAATCTTACTTAACTTCGAGTCAAACTTCACAAAAAAAAATTAAGATTCTTTCACTTATTTTTGACAAAATAAAATCACACTTAACACATCTTATGAATCGTATAGTCACATCCGTGAAATCATATTATTTTTTCAGTTAGTAAATACCACATAAATACCTAGTTTTGTGGAGGGCCAGTCCACATTTGTCACAAAATTATCGCTATGGTCATTTCTTTAACATCATTCTCATATCATCATCACAATATAACATTTTTATTCATTTATAGTCCACTAATTCTTAATAACTTCATTTCATTTATTTATTTCTCATGGTACATTTATTATTTTCATGTGCGCGCACTTTTAATATATTCATACATTATTTTTTTTTTCTATTTATTTTAAGGGACTTTATTTTTAAGGTCGACTCTGACGCTGCGTATCTCGCGCTCCTTCGTCATGAGCTGCCTCCAACTATTCTCACGGAGAAATCTCGTTTACACCATGATCGAATGAAGGAACAGTACCCTTTAATAGTACCATATATTAACTCATTACTTCTTTATAATCTCCTCCTTTTTTTCCTTCTTATCGATCCCAGACAAACTAAAACATTTCAACATTCCATAAAATTCATTAATTATACAGAACCTCAAATATTGGGTGATCAGTCCGAATTGTGTAAGAATCTGACTAATTAAATTTCCATCTAAAAATCTTTGATTATCAAACTATTTCCTAACTGTACAATATTTCCATTTCCATTCTTATCCTATATCCAACACTTACAATAAATTCCCATTCCTTTAAAAAAATCCATCTAACTATGTTTTTTACACAATCCTAAGCTTTAACTTTTATAGTCTTTATTATCTTATAATAGACATATCCGTTTATAATTTGTCAAGTACTAGAATTATTTTCTCACTATACTTAAGTACCTACTTCATGCAAAATAAGTTCATCATAAGTAGTTACCTATATCTAGTTCAAACATGATACCTATGTGGCAGGCAACGTGATTAAATTCCAATTCATTTAATTTGATTCTACTTTAAACAATCTTGCCTCATGTCTGCCATAACAGTTTACGCTGACGCGCTGAAATACAAAACGAACTTACGGATTCTACTAATCGTACCTAACGTGACTGTTAATGATGTAGGCGCTGGTTGAAGTCCTAAAGAGGGTTGAGCGAACAAAAACACTGATTTCACATAAAACGAATGCACAACGCGGGCCCGTATCATACAACGGGCGAAAAGCGCGGGAAACTGCGGAGCGACTAGCGCGGTGTTGCTCTGAGGGCGGCTCGCGGCAGACTCAAATATGAGAACGGAAGATGATACGAACCCACGCGCGGTTTTTACCGCCTTTATTTGAAAACTGTACAAAATGAAGCGGGAAGAATCTTATTATAAATTAACTTATTAGATTTACAATACAGATGCTTTTTAAATATTAATTTACTATTTTAGAACACATGACATTACTCTTTAAGAATATTAAAAACAAATTGGACATGAAACGTTAACATTAAAGTGTGGCCAACATTATAATAATTTATAGTTTTAAAAAACACATTATCTATGCTCAAAGGAGCTTTGGTTGGCAGCCATCATTAACATCCTCCCCCCTAGTGTCGGACTATCGACACTCATTCCCAAATAACAAAGCTATTCGCGTTACTGGTCGTTTCAATACTCCGGTTTGAGTCCTAACATCTACAACTCTGACACGCCCATCTTTGCCCGGATAGGCAGCCTCTACAAAACCTTTAGGCCAATGGTTACGAGGAGAAGTTGGATCGACCACTACCACGAGATCACCTACTTTGAGTTGAACGCCTTCGTTATGCCATTTATGGCGTGGGAGAAGCGTAGGGAGAACTTCTTTTAACCAACGTTCCCAAAAAAGATCAGCAAGGCGTTGCGAAATTCGCCATTGCTTACGTAAGTAAATATCGCTATCATCAAAGACCCCTGGTTGGGGTAAATTGGACGAAGAACCAATTAAGAAATGGTTTGGAGTCAATGCTTCGTGAGTTTGCGGGTCAACGGACACGTGGGTTAGTGGGCGACTATTGACCATGTTTTCAACTTCGGCCAGGAGTGTAATTAGAACCTCCTCCTTGGGTGATCTCTCTTTTAGCACCACTTTGAGCGCGGTCTTCACGCTACGCACGAGGCGTTCCCACGCTCCACCCATATGTGGACTGACTGGTGGTATAAAGTGCCAGTTTACGCCTTTGTTAACTGCCTGCGCAGTAACTGCTTCCTTGTCCAATTCAGTAAAAGCCTTTTTTAGTTCGGTGGCGGCACCACGCATATTCGTCCCGTTGTCCGAGTAAATAGTTTTAGGCCACCCCCGACGTGACGCCATCCTACGCAGAGCCATTATTAAAGTATCAGCTGTGAGATCTGAAACTATCTCGACGTGAACAGCTCGTACTGTTAGGCACGTAAACAGGACTCCATAGCGTAACACGCTCTTTCGGCCAACTGTAATTTGCATAGGTCCGAAAAGATCAAGGCCACAAATTGTAAATGGGCGCTGATGATGCGTTAACCTTGCATCTGGTAGATCTCCAAGTCTTGGCGGATTAGGTTTTGCTTTTCTTATTCGGCATAGGTAACACTGGGACGCAACAGTGCGCACAGTGGGGCGTAATCGTATCAACCAGTATTTTTGGCGTAGTTCATTTACTACCAATTCATTGCACGAGTGGCCGGCGCTGACGTGATAACGTTGTACTATAAGCCTCGCTATATGACTCCGACCGTCCAATATGACGGGAGACTTCACATTATCACTTACTTCTTCAGCGGCGTTTATACGTCCGCCCACTCTTAACAGCCCGTCGCTATCAAAAAATGGTGTAAGTGTGCGCAATCGGCTGTCAGGTTTCAACGACTTTCCTCGTTGCAGGTTGTCAATGTCTGATTGGAAACTTTGTGCTTGTGCGTTACGAAGTAATAGAATTTCCGCTTTCTGCATCAACTCGTCTGTTATTGAAGTAATTTTAGATTTTTTACACTTTTCGATAAACAATAACACAGTTGCAGTTGCACGCACCAATCGTAACCATTTGGAAAAACGGTGAGGTTCTGGTACAGGTAAGTCTAAGTTTTTATCACATTGATCGTATATAGCATGTGTACTTTCTAATACCTCTTCACTAATCTTTGTTTTGATTTCAGGTTCTAGGGGCCAGCTGCTGCTGCCCTGGTGAAGAAACGAAGGACCGGTGAACCATTCATCATTATTTTTTACCTCATACTCCCTATTTTTTGTAAGAAGATCTGCTATATTACGCTTTGTTGGAACATAATGCCATTCATGTATTTTACTTAATTCATCTATTTCGCTCAATCTATTTGAAATAAAAATTTTAAAATTCCTATTTTCACTTCTAATCCAATGCAGGACAACTGTGGAATCGGTCCAAAAATAAATGGCAGTAGGTTTCAATCGATGTTCTTTTTTAATACTGTCTGCTAAACGGCAAGCTAATAACGAGCCTTGTAATTCGAGTCTAGGTATTGAGACAGTTTTTGACGTCGGTGTCACACGACTCTTGCTTCCTATAAGAGAAACTTTAATTTTTCCATCACTTGTTATTTGTCGCCAATAGGCGACAGCAGCGTAAGCATGAGGCGACGCATCGCAAAACATGTGTAACTCAAGCTGAGTCTCATTCACACTCCGGTGTTCTGCCGTTGTCATGGTGACACTGCTCGGGGAAGCGGCTAAGGCACTAAAATCACTTTTAGTACACGTTTTATTACTACAGTTACTCTGTTCCTCTTTAGCGAAATACCATCTTGGTATCCGTATCGTATTCACTTTTTTAAGTTGAGTGACCCATTCACGAAAACAATTAAACAAATCATCATTTATTTTGTCATCCCATTTTAAATCTAATTTCCAAGTTTGTTGCATTAAAATTTTACCTTTTATAGTAACGGGTCCGATAAACCCGTGAACATCGAAAATAGACATCACTATACGTAGTAATTCACGCTTGGTAGGTATTCTCTCAAAGTTTAAAATATCGTCCGGGATACGCTTCAAGGACAAATCAAACGCTAACGTATCCGTCCCGGGATACCAAAGTAAACCTAGGGTGCGTTCCGGTGAACTACCTGACATATTTTTCTCGGCATTTTCACTCACATACTCGACGTCTCTAAGTACGTCTAATTCGTTACTCATCCAGTTGCGCATTTGGAAACCACCCTGCTGGTGAATGTATGACACTTGTTTCACCATGTTCCTTGCGACTTCTATATCTTCCATACTGTCAATATAATCATCCATGTACTGATTATTTTGTATGGCATGAACAGCATTAGGCATTTCATCTTGAAAACGAGAAGCGTTTTTTGTCTGATTAATGTACTGCGCTATGAATGGTGAGCAATTAGCTCCAAAAATAAGTGAAGTCATAACGTATTCTTTAACTTCTTCATTTTTGTCCTGCCATAAAAATCTCAGTGCATGTTGATCTTCATCTTGAATTTTTATACATAAAAACATATCTTTAATGTCACCGACCACTGCGATAGGAAATTCACGAAATCTATTCATAATTCCGTACAAAGAATTTAATAAATCGGGACCTTGTAAGAGAAAATCATTCAAAGAATAACCCTTCTCCTTTGCAGCGGCATCAAAAACCAGCCGCAACTTCTTCTTGTTAGGGTTATCAACCCCAAAGTGCGGCAAGTACCAAATTCGCTTGCCGGATTCGCCAGGGGTGACTGCCCTAGCATAATTATTTTGAAATAAATGATCAATTCTATCTTGATAACGAACCGCGTAATTCTCACTAGCGGCTATTTTTCTAAGTACCGCTTTTAATCGTACAAAAGAATTATTATAATTATTTGGCATCGCGGTATTATCACTTTTCCAAGGTAAACCTACAGACCATTTTCCGTCGACAAACCTAGAAGTCTTATTAAGAATATCAATAGCGCGTAAGTCGTTCGAATTTTGTCGTGGTTTATTACTTATACCTATAGATTCTAACGAATAAAAATGACGCACTAACTCATGTAGATTCATTAAGTCGTACTCTTTATCTAACGAGTAATTATTGTCACATTGTGACTCAAAAGAAACATTTACACACTGAAGAGCGTTACCACAGTTATTTAACTGCGAAAAATTATCAAAATACTGAGCATCGGTTATCAAATCACTTGCGTACTCATCGAAGTGAACCGTGCGCAACAACAGTGGCGCTATCGCCAGCGGGACTTCGGTGGTGGCGCGCGAAAATCGCTGCGTGGCCGTTGACCCCACGACCGCGGATCCAGCGGGGCTGTTTAAGCCCGTGTCACACGGTGTGAAACAAAGGTAAGTATTGAATCGACCAGGTAAGTTATTTTGATAATTAGCGTTATTAATAAAGCCGTGTACACACCAACCTAGTGACGTATTTGTTAAGTATGGCTCACCTGATTTGCCTTTAATACACATAGTAGGTGCAATTAAATGGTAATTATCTTGACCAATCAACAACTTTGGTCGAGTATCACATTTACACAAATTAAAGTTATGCTTATGATTAAAACATTCGAATTTACTAAAATCTACATTAGACAAACATTGCGGAGGTAAATGCAACTCATTAATTTTTCTAGCACGTAAATTAAAACGTTCGTTATTACTATTACTAATATCAAAGTCAATTATTTCAGTTTTGCATACCAGTTCTCCAGAGTCCCACGCGCCTCGAGCGCGCATCGTTACCTCATCGCCGTGTAGACCAACCTTATTCGCAATATCGGCTGCGATAAGGGTAACAGTAGAACCGTCGTCCAGTAACGCGTGAGTGTGAACACTACCTTTGGGACCGTGTACTGTGATAGGGACAACTTTTAACAACACTTTAGGGACTTTGGGACTTTCACTGCACTGATTACGCAACACTGCTATTGTTTCGCTGTTATCACGCTCAGCCGTTGCGGAGTCGGAGGGCGGAGCGGCGGATACCGAGGGCGGCGCGGCGGGTAGCGAGGGCGGCGCGGCGCGTGCCGCAGCTCCCGTGGGCGGCCGCTGCCAGTGCAGCAACCGGTGGTGCGGCCCGCCACAGGTCTCGATGTCACAATTTGCCGCCGTGCACGGCGACTCATCTGCGTGTTTCGACTGTAGGCACTTATAGCAGAGATTTTTAACACGTACAAAACGCCAACGATCTCTTCGCATGGCCTTTTTAAACTTCGCGCACTTTTCTAATGCGTGCTTGCTAGTTTTACAGAACTTGCACTTATCGTCACTTTCTACATTTGTGTATGTAAAGAATGTATGATGCGGATTCTTCACGTATTCTGGCGGTTTTCGTTTATAGTCAGACTGACTGTGTATGAAACTGACACCACAAGATGCAATTTTCTGTGCTTCTTGATACAGGAATAGTGACAATCGTTCCAGCTTGGACTTACTTTCTGTTGCTTGAGTTTGAGCGTAGTAATCAGCCCACTTAGTTACGAGCGCCGTAGGTAGTTTTGAGATGACAATTGCTACAATTTCAGGACTATGTAGGTATTCACTTTGACCGATAGCACTAGCGGCAGTCACGTAGTTTTTATTTTTTATTGAAAATTGCACTAATTCGCTGTGATAGGCTTGAGTAAGGGGTGTCAATTTCTTTAGTTGTGACATTATTTTGTGCATGATAATTTCGGGCCTTCCAAATCGTAATTCCAGTGTCGCGATGATTTCCATTGGTGACGAACAGCTCATCAATAGAGAGGTGACAACTTCTCTGGCTTCGCCTCGCAGGCACTTTCTTAGGCGCCACATGTTTTCTGTGTCACTGAACTTACAGAGGTCAGTGGACTCATGGAATGCATTTTTAAATTGGAGCCATTCTAAAGGGTCTCCGAAATAAATGGGTAAGTCTTTTGACGTGGCAAGCCGTGTAAGTAGTTCATGGTTTGTACCTGATTTAGGAGCGGCAGCGGCGGAGGATATTGCCTGGTTAAGTGCCGCGGCAAGTTCATGTATGGCGTCAGTACGCTGCAGCGTGGGGTCAGTGACCGGGACAGGGCCTCCGGTGTCACATACCGTATTGTCTGCTTTTGTTAGCCATTGTTGTACTCTTTCTTTCGACGATACCACTGATTTCCAGGTACCTCCTCCTTCTTCAAGCTCCAACTCTGCCAGGTCAGCTTCCAGCTCCTTATTGACTAATGATTTTTGTATCTCGGCTTTTCTCGTTAGTGCTGCCGATTTGGCGGCAGCTTCAGCCTCGATTGTTTGGATCTCAATTTCCGCGAGCCTTTTGGCCGCCTCCAATTCGAGGCGCTTACGCGCGGCGGCAGAGGACGAGGTAAACACAACACTCGTCTTTCCTTCTTCCACACTTTTCTTTTCGTTTTCAGTGTCAACTTTGTTTTCGCTCATCTTGGCGTGTAACTCCCGTTTTGCCTGTAGGCGGGTTTTCATTTCAGTTCGCTGGGAGTAAACACATAGGTGTACCCTTTTCTTCGGTATCCGGCTCGAAGGACCAAACTTTGTTAATGATGTAGGCGCTGGTTGAAGTCCTAAAGAGGGTTGAGCGAACAAAAACACTGATTTCACATAAAACGAATGCACAACGCGGGCCCGTATCATACAACGGGCGAAAAGCGCGGGAAACTGCGGAGCGACTAGCGCGGTGTTGCTCTGAGGGCGGCTCGCGGCAGACTCAAATATGAGAACGGAAGATGATACGAACCCACGCGCGGTTTTTACCGCCTTTATTTGAAAACTGTACAAAATGAAGCGGGAAGAATCTTATTATAAATTAACTTATTAGATTTACAATACAGATGCTTTTTAAATATTAATTTACTATTTTAGAACACATGACATTACTCTTTAAGAATATTAAAAACAAATTGGACATGAAACGTTAACATTAAAGTGTGGCCAACATTATAATAATTTATAGTTTTAAAAAACACATTATCTATGCTCAAAGGAGCTTTGGTTGGCAGCCATCATTAACAGTGACCTAATTTTAGAAGCAAGAAATAACATTTTATTTTAAAGAATACTAAATTAGGATTTCATTTCAACTTAACTACAAACTTCTTTATTTTGCATTTAACTGACTTTACATAATTGATTACAAAAACTAACTCTGTTAAGTTTTTTTTAATTAATTACGATTAACTGAAACACCAAAAAAATTAAAAACTTTGAAGGAAAGTTAAACTTAGTCATATTATGTAGGTACTTATTACCACAAACTCTAAACTTCTTTTTTAAATTTTTTTTTTACTAATATTTACTTTTACAAAAATCGTCAACAACCGTTCCCTTATAAAGTATATTTAAGTAAGTATAACTAATAACTATAAACTATACGGAATTCAAAATATTTTTTCATATAGCTATTTGAATATACGTTTCAGAAAATTAAAAACTACACACAGATATTTAAAAAAACCTACACAAACTCTTCAAAACAAATTTTCCTCTGGAACTTACTAAAGCACGTAAACACCTTTCAAGACACTGATAAAAAAAATACGCTCTTTGCGCGCGATGTGGCCATAACTTCCATCATCATGGACCGGAACAGCTCGCTGCAGCGTCCACATCGGACACCAACATCTCCCGGCACCCAGCTCAATCCATCATCATCTCTCGCCAGTCTCGTCACACCAGTTGCAATGCATTTTTTTTTAGCTTTTCAGCCAACTTTTACTTTTTAATGGGTACATTTAATTATTAACGTTTTGAAGATTTAATTTTGATTTAGAATTCAGATTAATTTCTTATTAAATTCACCTTACAGTCATTTTGCTGTCTTTTATAAGTATGAAAAGTCACTTTTCCACTTTGTTCACATCACATCAAGTTCGTTCACTTGTAATAGTTTTTTTTTTTGCACGAATTATTTATTTACCGAATACCATCTGCGCAGCGCCGCCGACAGGCAGCACTGGCAGGGTCGCCATGCAGTGTTGGCGGTTCGGGTGTATGAATGATAGACTGACTGCGATCATAACTGATTTATTATAAAGGGTTTTAGCTTATATATGAGGAGAGATGCGTGTGTGTAATATGCATGTAAGCACACACACTACACTCGTAACTCAAATTGATCTAAGTGGAAATTTCCTACTGAGTGACGGTAATTTCTAACCATATTTTATGTTTTCTACCGGATGTAAATATATTTTTCAATTTGGCAACACCAACTCAAAGCGTCATAACTGTCAGCCATTTTGTATACCGTAACGAGAAGCTCATACGTGTGGATGTTAGTTTGGACCAGTTGAAATTTTCCATTGATAAACGGAAATATTTAAGGCAAATCCAAGGTAAGAATCATTACTTAAGTGTTTATGTGTTATTTTTTAGAAAGGTCAAGGTATACACTCTAAATTTAAAATAAAGTTTAATGCAAAGGCAAAAACAATAACCTGTGAAATATTTTTTGTAATTTCACTGACATGAAAGCGTTACGTCGGCTGAGAAACATATCACTCATTGGAATGAATTTGTAACTCAGTGGAAGGTAAGGGCGTGTGCAAATTGTAAATTGACTAGTGACCCAGGCTTCGCACGGGAGCAACTAAGAGTTGTAATTTTATCGTGAAACGATAAATTAATATGTCATTTTCATTTCAATCACCTATAAATATTTTTATAGGTTCGTAGTTAGAGTACCTTCCTGTTAAACATCATCCGTGTTATTACAAAAGATTTTTAAACACTGTTTAACTAAACACATGTTTAAATGTGATGCTGTCACTTTTTGGACAATATTTCTTGACAGACAATTAGATTACCAGGCGATTTTAATAATAATTCTAGATTATCGGATTGCATTTCTCAAGATTACGTGAAAAACTTAAGAGATACTATACAGAAACTGAGGCCTAAGTCACAAGAGCACAGAGATTCTCGCACCTTATTTGTGCATCGCGATTTATGGTAAGGAGATCTTTACAACCGCCGTATCAAGGCCCGTATATAGTTATTAAAAGATATAAAAAGTATTTTAGTATTCAAATATCAGGAAAAAGTGTTAATATTTCGATAGATCGACTCAAACGCATCCCAGCTTATAATAAGGATAATTCTGTTTGTCATGATATTTATAGACTTAGTTTTATTTTTTTATTTAATTCATTTTATTTTTTGTACAATTTATTATGTACACATTTTTTTTCAAAAATTAACAGGGGAAGTACTGTAGCGACATTGTTTGTATTAAGTACATCGATTGCGTTATAGGGAACGATCGCCTCGTAGCTGCCTGCGCGCAGCGAGTCAGTCTTCCCGTGACCCGCGTCCCTTGTACTTGTTCATTAGCTATACTTAATTAACTTATGTAACGTGTTTAAATAAATATATATTCCGTTTTCAATATACATTCATCTATCATTCAAGCACCCTTCTGATTACCGCACAGTAGTGGAGTGACAACCCTTAAGACTCAGATATAATATATAATAGTATTATAGTATAATAATATTATTAATAGGCGGTAAATAGTAGGTAAATTATCATCTGACGTATGTGATGAAAAAAAAGGATTTATCTATCTTCTGTGATGTAAGTACCTACCTAGTTATTTTATTTTAAAACTAATGTGAGTCATAGTTATTTAAGTGTATGTAGATATACTAACAAATAAAATTATTATTATTATAGACAACATGGCTTGCGCACTAAACTTAAAATTGCTACTGCGCAGGGGGCTTACCATCAGCATAATAAGAAACCATCCTTAAGCCGTTCAGTTCAAAAGCTGGCCTTAAACAGGACTGCTTAAGGCCTGCTTTAGAACTATTGAGGTCATAGTACGAAAAAGTAAGAAAGTAATAATAACATAACATAAGTCCTGCCTGCTATAAGAAAGTCAGCAGCATGTCAGGTTATACAACGTACAGTCTGCAGCACGTCAGGTTAAACAAAACTCAAAAATCTGCAATTGACAACTTTTAATTTTTGTAATAATCAAAAAAATCAAAAATACAATACCTAAGCAAAATCTATGGGCCTGCCACACACATGCGGGATTTTTCCATACGGAATCTTCATACATTTGTCGAAATTCCATTCGGAATTCTGAATCGGGATTCCGTCGTGTGTGTGGCCGGCCTAATAGAGACTTTGTGACACGAGTCATGGATAAGACAAATTATTTTGCAAGGATATAATCCGGATTAGATGAAAATAATGGAGCATATTCTACCCCAATAAACTACTGCTATGGTAAATATTCTGTAGTCCTACATTATTTTATGAAATAGGCCCCTTATTCTTTTATGATTAAATACTGATGGATCACAGTAACACGCGTGTAGGGTTCTCCTAATAAACAAAAATACCATTATTATCGATACAAAATACTGGCGTGCCTACATCCCTATGGACGTCACATCGACATTTTTTTTTTATTTGTCGTTTTAAGAGGCATGGCAAAGGAATCGCTTATATTTTACCTATATCATGTACTTACGTCCTTTTAGAATAAACCGTTTTCTATTAATTAATATCTCAGTAATGTACGAAAATAAATGGAAAAGAAAAAATACGTGTTGCCTAAAAAACGATAAATTTTCATTATATTCATAAAAACAGGGGCCTTACTATGAGCTCTTATAGCAGGGCTTATATTGAACTGCATTACTTTTTCGTACTATGACCTCAACGGTTAGTATGAAAGCTGGCCTTAAACAGTCCTGTTTAAGGCCTGCTTTTGAACTGAACGGTTTCTTATTTGCTGATGGTAAGCCCCCAGGTACCTTAAAATTTTGAAATGTTGTCAATTTAATTTAAACCTTTAAGGTGCGCATTTGTCTCACGCCACGTGTTAACACGCCGTATTTCTATGAACGCGTTATAAGATAAGTTGCATATATGTGACTGATAACAGCTCTTATCGACATGTGACGATGCACAGCATCTGTGAGAGTGCGCCGACTTCTAGTATAGCTACATCCTGTCAAAGTAGTCATTCGACTTACCCTTTAAGCAGTTTTCCTGTCAAAAATTGTAAAACAGACTTACTTCCAGTTGGCGCCATTTTTATAGCGATGCCGGCGACCACATCATCCTAAGTCCAGCTCTTGGATAAAAAACGGACACAGCGTTTAACAGACAGGTTAAAAAATTAAAACATAGCAATATTATTATTTTTCCTGTATTTGGTTGAGATGAGTTATAAAACTAAGTTTCCAGAGACGCACAGGCGTTAGTGTTAGAAGCTTGAGCCCCGAGCCACCTCATGAACTGTAAGTAATCTGCAAATAAATGAAACCATGGGAGAGATGCAGTTATAACCGTAGCTGCAGGTTCGTTGGGCTCGGTCGTTGCCTCCCTAAATAAGTACAATAATATTTTGAAAAAAGAAATATATGTAGCTTACTTCCGCAAACAAAATATGCAAGATGCACCGCCCGCCCGCCCGCAAAAATATGCAGCACACCACAAAATATAAGTGCACAATACCTGCATTTAGCAAGACAGCAACACACCTTGCACCTTCACCAATTAGGCTACTCTACACGTGTTTCGCCCCAACCCGGAGCATCCTCAGGAGTTAGATCGTGCGTAAACCAACACCGAACTCGGTTTCTCGATTTCTTTTTTCAAAATGGTTTGGGACTTCCGCCAAGTGACGCCTGATTCAATCAAATACTTACAATAATATTGTTTCTCCAACTAATAGCCTTCATAGAGACGAAGACTGCTCGCAGTCATATAATCAAATTGATTAGCAATAATTATTAGTTATTTAGTAATCAAAGCTAGCTTTTAAAGTGAGTTATGTTAATAACTCTGATACAGAATTTCACATGTTATATTAGCAATATTTCAATGAAATTAAATGTGTTTTCAGTTATCTCAAGTTAATCATGCCTTCAACAGCATCACATAGTGTCGTTTGGAGTCACCAGGAGATAATAAACACGTCTCTCACAGATGCTGTGCATCGTCACATGCCGATAATAGTGCAAGTTTTACACAACAATAAAACTTGTATTATTGAGCAGAGACGATGCACAGCATCCCATTAAGGTCTCCAGGGGCCTTACTATGAGCTCTTATAGCAGGACTTATATTGAACGGCCTTACTTTTTCGTACCATGATCTCAACGGTTAGTATGAAAGCAGGCCTTAAGCAGTCTTTTTTACGGCCTGCTTTTGAACTGAATGGTTTCTTATTTGCTGATGGTAAGCCCCCTAGTGAGAGACTTCTATGAGGACACTTCGTTGCAACGACTCCATAGGTGAATAAAAAAAAGGCGCCAACTGGAAGTAAGTCTGTTTTACAATTTTTGACAGGAAAACTGCTTAAAGGGTAAGTCGAATGACTACTTTGACAGGATGTAGCTATACTAGAAGTCGGCGCACTCTCACAGATGCTGTGTATCGTCTCTGCTCAATAATACAAGTTTTATTGTTGTGTAAAACTTGCACTATTCTCTAGTATTAATAATGTTTAAATCTAAATCTATGTTTAGTAGTCTGTGGCCGCGTTCCCTTTTGAGCCAATAGTACTGTTGGCGATGTGAGCGCTAAAAGCTGTTCCGTTTTGATTATCGCGCTGACAGCACTGTTGACGCGATTTCAATTCGGAACGGCTATTATCGCACGCATCGCGCGCCGAACTTCTGATTCGTTATTTACTTTGTTTTGACGTTTTGTAACGTCAAAACAAAGTAAATAACGAATCAGAAGTGTGTAAGGACATGAACGTCAACTCAAAACGTCAAATATGACAGACTGCTCACAGTGCTAACGCTCGAGAACGATATCACTGTAATCGCAAAATGGCGGCGATAGTGACGTCATCCGTGACGTAAATACTGCTATCGTTGGCGCGCTCACATCAAATCGGAACGAAGTGTGAGCGCGATATCAGTGATATTATCGCTGTTGGCGCAAAAGGGAACGCGGCCTGTGACTGTCAATTTGCTTGCAGAAAAAAAACGTCCGTCACGTCAACGTCAATGTCATTTATTTGACCATTTCTCGTTTCAACCTCGACGAAAATCATTGCGATTTTTTAAAATTAAAATTACAAAATGTCTCTTTGGGGGAACCTAAATCGCACTGTATTCAAGCGAACTTCGACGTTTGCTCTAGCTGTAGCTTGTGGCGCCTTCTTCTTCGAGAGGACCTTCGATGTGGTTTCCCAAACCATATTCGAGAAAGTAAATAAGGGAGTGAGTATTGGTTATGTAATTTTCTAATTTTTAAATTATATTATTATCATCATCATATCAGCCGCACGACACCCACAGCTGGGTATAGGCCTCCCCCAAGGATCTCCACGACGATCGGTCCTGCGCACCCAGCGGGCTATTATATTATACACGCTTAGAATTTTCTAAAAAAAGCATTAATTGTATAGTCAGTCGCCTACTGTCTGGTTGTTATCTGTGATGATGTTTTGGAATTGAAATGTATTGTTTTACTTAGTTGAGAGTGATGAAATCAATGTTTCTTTCAACCTTTTTCATCACAGAAAATTTATTTAAATATTTAAAATTGGCACCATTTTAAAGCGCAATTTAGCAATTTCTTTTCTACAATACTAAATAATATACTAGAAAAAATACGACTCGCACCAGATCAATACTCAGACGGGAATCAAACCCGCGACCTTTGGGTATCCGGTCCAATGCTCTGACCGCTGAGCTACCGAATCACTAGTATAGAGTCGTATTTTTTCTAGTATATTATTTAGTATTGTATAAAAATAGCATTGCGAAAGCAAAAATCTCAAATTTAAAAATTTATTTTCTGTATACATACAAATACATGTAATGTAAATAAAGCAGTATGTGAAAATGGCTGTTCAAATAAAGAAATTTTTATTTTATTTTTAAAAAACTTCATTAAGGCTCCGTTACGCGAAATCACTTGTCTCTGTCTTTTTCTTTATGTGTAAAGAGTATGGAAAATAACCTCACTTCTGCACTTTTTCAATGTTTTTCGTTGTTTTTCATCATAATTTTTAGCACAATTATCTTTCTTAAAAAAAAGTTATTGGAGCAACTGCTCAGTACGTTAAAGTGTATTTTGATGTAGAATTCAATACGTTTCCGCTATTATTTACGCCAAAAATATGGCCTGCGACAAGCGCTTTTGATGTAATTCTGTTTTTTTTTTTTTTACAATCTGTGAGGTTTATACACAATTTAATACTTGTAGGTACTAGATAATATCTTTAGCTTGTCGTATGTTTTTTTTTGTGGCTACAACTTTACGTTTTCTATATAAAAATATGGCCCGCGCAAACCATGTTTTCCTATTATGGCCCCTTAACAATATGGTTTTCTAAGTTTTCTACATAATAAAGTCAGTAAAAATGGAAAAAACTTAATTTTTTAAATGAATAGAAGGATGGCAGCCATAATTATGTTGTTTCTTGTTTCAGAAACTCTGGAAGGACATCAAGGGGAAATATGAATAAAAGTTCTGATGTAATTCGTTTAGTTTAATTTGTTAAATACATTATGTGATTAAATTATTATTAATTCATGTGTTTGTATTATTTAAAATAGCAAGATTTCAGAACAGTAATTACTAATCAAAAAGTCCTGATATTGACTTTTTAGGGTGTTCGCGCACTTAATCGGTTTTGGTTAGAATTTGATTGGTAGGTGTGTACCTATGTGAAAAGATGACAGCGGTCCCAACCCAGAAAAAATGCCAATGCCAATTTCTAGGGTTGCTTATACTCTAATCTACTGTGAAGATTAAAAAGTTCACTTCACGCAATGTCTTTGTTCCCCAAAATGATAATTACGTTTTGTATAAAAAAAAAATCTTTTTACCCCAATAATTAAAATTTTCCCCGAAATTGCAAAAAAACCTACAATCTGGCAACACTAATAAAACGACTTGAAGTGAGAGTTCACGAATCAAATTCAAACTTAATACAAACTGTAAAACCGAGTAAGTGTGCCCTTTCATCATTTATTCTTAACAAACAACTGTTGTTTTATCAGTAAATAGATATATCCAGACATTTATACATTATTAAGCTATCTCATTCTGAGGATAGATATTTAATTGGGACATAATATCACAATACAATTAAAGTTGGTGTCATTTACAAAAAGAAAAATAAATATATATCACAGAATTTTCTTTATAAGTATCCTAAATTAGATTACAATAATTTACATAAAGTTATCAATTCTGTAGTCTCTAAAAATGTTTTTTAAAATATTGGAGACTAACAATTTTATTATTTACAAAATTATAATAAAAAACCTTTACAACTGATTCTCTTAACAATTGGCTCTGAGGCCTCTGAGACAGACATCACATAGTCACTTGAACGGTTGTGAGAATGACGCCTACAGTGCAGCTCTACCATCAAGAGTTAACAAATATTTATAGCGCCTCTTTCTATGCAAACACGTCTAAATTGCGAATAACTTTGCAACACTATTGCCTATATTTTGTACTGAAAATGTTTAGTTCCAATTTACATATTTAATTTCTACTCTTTATGGCCAAGCTGCCGCGGCCATAGTAGAATCAAATAAGTAGGCCAACTCGCGCCTCGAGCGAGCGATAATAGCCTTAACACGTAGCCCACGTAGGGCTGTCGCTAGTTTATTCAATATTCAAAATGCATAGTCAATCTCTATACAAATCATTTTTTCCTTGTATGGTAAGCATCAGGGATCTATTAATACAAAGTTTTTAGACCAGAAAACTGTCTACAATGTTTTTATTACATACGTCATGTTATGTGATTTGAAATTGATTTGAAAATCACGGTCGAAATAATATTAATTAAACGTAGCTGTATCATGTATTTATTCAAATAAAATAAAATGATTACGAAATTGTATTTTTTACACTATTAATTTATTCCTTTTACTTTTTCATTTACCTACACTTATCAAAATAAAATTATAATCTTTGAATTCGGAAATTGAATATTTTACAATAACCTCAAATAAGTGACATTAAAATACTTTTTCCTGTAGGAATTTGTGATTTTGTAAATAAAATTACACAATTGTTACTTACAGAAAAAACGGCTGTTTCGACAAGTACAAAATGCCTTATTATTTAAAGTCTAATATGTAAAATAAATCCTCATTCTAACAATTCTTTTTTGCAAAAATATCTTTGGAAAGCATGGTATGTACTGCACGTGAGCGCGGTCGGGATCACGTACGGCGCAGTCACAACTGGCGCATCTTTATCATCTATAAATGTTGTCAGTGTGTGCGTGCGACGCTCATACGTACGGGCCGCGCTCACATACAAAACGTCGTTCGGGCGTATAATGAGTAAGACGACTTACTTATTTGATTCTACTATGCCGCGGCCGAGCATATCAGAGGCAGATCAGACCGATTTTCAATAGTTAAGGGCCTTCAGGCTGCCTGTCCATTTATCTGGAGCAAGGTGACGGAGCGGAGAAACGAGCAAATATTAACCAATAGGGTTGCATAAAATCTCCGTTTCACAATCCTATTAATTAAGTAGTTGATATTTCCTCGTTTCTCTGCTCTGCCACCGCGTCGCTCCGCGTCAATGGACAGGCAGCCTCAGAGCCCATTGCTTAGAGACATAATCCAACAAGATAGACATTTTTTTATTCCTGAGCAGTAATCAAAATGTGAGATTTCGATCAAAACAGAACCTTCCTTGCTACTGCTATCGAGCAATGGATTAATCAAGTTTAAATGCATTTTGCTTCCAATTCATTACTGCACCCCAAATGATATCAATCCATAATCAGTCTACGTTCCTATTCTAAGCCTTTAATTAAACAACCTATTGAATCCTCCGCCTTAAGTTGGGTGCAGTATCCAGTATCCCACAAATATACACTACATCTTATTATTAGTCTATAACAAGTATTATTTGGTTTTAACACTTACACACTACGAGTAATAATTGACATGGGTAATTTCGATTCACATTATTCTATCTATAATAACAGAAAACAGAGAGATTAGACTATTATGCACCCCAGAGATCTGATAATCGGATGCATATTTACTTAAAGTAAAATTTTGGCTAACATATAGAAGCGGCTTCTTAAAATATTGTAAATCTCTGAAATGCGTTTATAACCCAGAGGTTAAATAAGCCCGATTTGACGCTTGTGTGTATTTGACGTATAAGGTTGTGTTTGCTTCGTTAAAAATCACTGGGAATAAAAGTAGGTAAAAGCAACCATATTACGTTGTAACAAGGCAACTCTCATGTTTGTCAAATCGTTTTTTATTACATCTCGTGAAGTATACACTATTTGTTAATCCCGGATACTCTGGATTTTTTCGATAAAAAAGTGCGTTCCATAATACCCAACATCTGAACTTTAGGCAGGGGTGTCTCACTCCGCGCTTTAAATTTTATATTAGACTATTGCTCGCGGCCGACTCAGTCGAGCCAGCGCACGAAGGATGTCATGTGACGGTTGAGACTTTAGACAGAGCTACGCGACAGAAAGAGAAGCGCTTCGGAAAGTGCTTATAATAATAGGCACGCAGCGCTGTGCAATTTGAAATGTACTTTATTGCCGTGCAGCGAGAGTAGCTTATTATTTGATTGTCCTCGCGCAGAAGGGCTTCTGTACGTTTAGTACTATTATAATATTCTGTGCTTTAAGTAAATAAATATGCATCCGAATACCCGATCTATAGTGATACTTTAGCACTTACATGAAAGTGCTTGGAGCGTTTCTGTCTGAGCGGGCAAAATATGCGCAATACGTCGCCTCGGTGCTTGTTTGTTCATTTGGCATTTGCATTTTTGCATACAAAAATTTGCACAAATTCTAAGCACAATATACTAAAATCACGTCACAAATTAACATTTTTGTTTAAATTTTTAGTATATTGTGCTTTGTCACTTATTTCATTTTTAAATGTTTCTGTTAATTTCAATAAAATAAGGTAGATAGGCAGGCACGTATCCAGACTTTTAATTCGAGGGGGGGGGGGGTCAACTGCATCCCGGAATCCGGAGAGTGACTCGCCCGCTAAATTTGAATTAGTCCTGTTTTGTGTGTTCCGGATTTCGGGGGGGGGGGGGGGGATAAATCCCAACTATCCCCCCCCTGGATACGTGCCTGTAGATAGGACAAACGAGCACTGGGGCGACGATTATGGACGTTGAGTTGAGGAAACCACCCGTATTGTATAAAGAAGACAAAATGCGATCAACTTTTTTACCTATTAAAGACTTTAAAGCCCCATAAGTCCTACCTCTTCGGCATGTTTAAGGACATCCTATGGGCGTTCTTCCTTTGTTACTGATGTGATTTGCCGGATTTGTGTTTGGTGTCAGGATCTTCCGCAACGGCATCGGCGGAGGCGGACGATGTGAGCGTTTTCTGCTGAGGTAGCGGTATGTCGAAGTGGGGTTCTTCGGCGAGAGCCCAGATAATGTCTACTAGAAGTGGTTGTGCTAGGTTCTTGATTGCTTCTTGACGGGCAACCTGTGAAGGAGGAGTTGGTATTAAGACCGCTTTCCTGACCGAAAGTGACGCCGCAATGAATTTTATTTAATATTGTATCTCTAATACACAATTTTAATAAAACTTCTCGTGGAATTTTTTAGGGTCTATAGTTTAGTATTTTTATTTTAGACTTTTAAAGGTATCATTACATTTATAGAGGTATCATTACATTCCCTAGTAGTCAGTGCTAGAAGTAGATAGCAAAACTGCTAAAAGTGGCCGTTTGTGACACATTTGCTATCTACTTCTACGAATGACTTCCAGGGAATGTAGTGATACCTTCTAAAAAATCTAAAAATACTAAATTATGAGCCCTAAAAATTCCGCGAAAAGTTTTATTAAAATCCTTTTCTATTAACAACTTATTAAATAAAAACCACTGAGGGCGCCACTTTCGGTCAGTGGATCACCTTAAAGGTATGATTCCGATCTCCGCAGCAAGCAGCAGTGCTGCCGCAGCACTGCGCTCCAAATTGAATCGTAACGTTATGATTAAAAGATTAAATTTGAAGTGAGCGGAAAAGTGTCGCGACCGCACAGCTATGCGGTCGCGACACTTCTCCGCTCACTTGAAATTGAGCCGTCTTTTATTAACATTACGGTTCAAATTGGAGCGCAGTGCTGCGGCAGCACTGCTGCTTGCTGCGGAGATCGGAATCATACCTTAATGGTGGGATGGCAGAAAATGTATCCTGCTTGGTGGCGCTGCTGTAGATGGAGACAGGGGCCCAATCGCGCTAATTCTGAACGATAGAACCAAAATTACGTTGTCATTTCGCCTATATTTACCTAAAAATCTTTGGTTTAGCTCATTTGAATTTGTCGAAGATTGACATTATAGCAATCAACAATTTTAACAAAACTAAAGCGAGTATTTTTCTGTAAACAAAACTGAATCGGTAACGTTTTAGTTTTGGTTTTATCGTTGAAAATTACCGCAATTTATTATTAAAATGTATTTTTTTCCTGACAGGGAGGTGCAAGTGCAACCCCTTGCACCCCGCTGCCGGGGCCCATGGCCGAAACTTTTTCTATTTTATCTTAAAAATACTAAGGTTTGATCACTCACCCCTCCGAAGTGATGCACAATCATTTTGAGCGCGTACTCCTTGATATCGGCGGCCCTCATCCGGTCCGCCGCCTGCAGTATGGCGAGGACGTTCTCCGGCGATACGTTCGACTGCAGGTTGTGTTTGCAGAATACTTGCAACCGGTTGTTCGTGAAACCTTTGTAAAAATAATAATTTGATTGATAAACTTTATTTTGTAGATGTTAAGGTTCTCGCAGGATATTTGTGATATTAATTTGCTTTTTGCAACGTTGCCACAGAATATAATAGTATTGAATTTGAACGTACAGAATCTGCGCGAAGACGATTTTATCATAAGAGACATAACAACGCATTAAAACCCTGATTCCATTTCCAATTTCTATGCTCTCAGATTAGAGTCTAATCTAAATAATAGAGTCTCTAATCTCTATTGAACAAAGGATTACAGTGCGTTTTATTGCGCAAATTGAATTTCTTGCACGCAAGTTTTAAATTTTAAATTAAAATTTTAAAATCAAAGCTTCTAGAATAATCCATAAATATTTTTATTTTAAAAGCAGTTTGCCAGGCCAGGCTCTTTAACGAATAACTTTAGCATTAAACTAATACGTGTATTGTTAAAAGACAGTTACCATAGTATATAGGTGCTTGGAACAGATACAGCGAGTCTTCAGTGGGCATGTTGGTGTCTCCGTAGTAGATGTACCGGAGCAACGAGTCAAACGCCTCCTCCGACGGGATCGTGTCGCAGATCTGAATCTGTGGTCAAACACAAACTACAATACAAAACTGACACATTTCTCAAATCGATTTTGAACCTTTAAATTTTTATATACAAGTTAGTAGTTTAAATAGTCCCTCCTAAGAAATAATCTGGTGGCGAGTTGTCTAGTATATTATTTATGTAGGTACTGTTACATAGAGAATTTACTTTCTGCACATTTCTGTAGTGTTCGGGTACCTGTGTAAAAACTACCTCAGTTTGTAATATTTAAGTTAACTTTTACTTTTATATGATGTTTGTGAGCTCAAGTTTTTCGAAATATCTTTTATCTACACTCACAACGTAATGTTCCAAATATGAATTCAAAAAAGGTAATATAAAGACGTACTTTATTTTCGTGAATAGGTAAAATTAAAAAAAAACTCATTACGATGCAGTCAGCTGCATCATAAAATAACTTTTTTTCTCATTACGATACAGGGCGAATCCAAGAAGAAGGTAGTGCCGTGATATTAAAAAAAAAAAAGATATTTTCCCACATAATTTCCATGATTAAAATGCACTCTATGGTGATCGATGACTTATATATTGCGATTAGTTTGCAAGAATGCACTCATCTCAATTTTTTTTCTAATGGAATGCGCGCCATTTTTAGAGCATTACAAAAAAAGTTTTGAATTTTGATTTTAATTTTTACATTTTGTTATACTGAATTTCGTAGGTGTTTTTATTCTTGCTTAAAAATGTGAAAAAGATTGACTCTGCAAAATTATTTGAGATGCAGCTAAGGAAATGACTTATTACAAGGTAGGTACATAGCTAATTCAACCAAAGTCTCTCTCTCTTTTCTAACGTTGATCTTTTATTTAGTAGGTACAATCCCAAATGTATGAGTGTAGATAAAGTAGTGTATGAAACTGCACATAACTAGGTATTAAAACACTTACTCATGTTTTAATACCCTTCATTATGTATCAGTATCATAAACTACTATTTTAGTGCTATCTGTTGAATTTTTTATTAATACGTCCTCTAGTTTCAAAACCTTTTATTTGCAATCAAAATAAGCAAATACAATCATCTCTATACCACGTTTATAATACACTAGAGATATTCTATAAACTAGTTACTCACATTAACAATGTTATCGGGAGGCGAGAACGAGCGGAACATAGCTTCGAAGTACGCGGCGCGCGCGGCGAGGATAGATCTGTGGGCCGGCCTTAAAGCCCCGCCCACACGCAACGTGACGTCAGCAAGCTCCGCCCCGCCCGACCCGCCGCCCGCGAATACGGCCATATCTTGTTCTAATGTCGTACCTGAATAAAATATGTTTATGGTACACAAAATAATGGCTTTTGACTGATATGATGAGTTTCGATAAATGATTGTGTCAAAAAAATAAAAAAAAAATCAAAATAAAAAATCTTTATTTACTTTAACATACAAAAACGTAACATTTAGTAGCTGGAGTCCCCTTTTAAGCATGACAATGCCTGTACCAGAGGGCTCCGCTCCTCCATTCGGACGTTAAAGATTTAGACTTACATGCTAATAATTAAAAAAAAAATATAAAAATCTTATCTTATTTTTAGGAAAATACTTATTTTACTTATTTACTTTGTTATTAATAAATGTGAGTGTGTGTGTGTGTGTATATATATATTATCATGTTTCGGTGTTCGTGCTGCGGGGGCTGATATGACCGTCTTAATTTTTTTTAACAATAATCATTTACCGACAAACAATAGTTTTGCGTTATTATCTGGGTTAGTCACAGTCTGAGGATAACTATGCGCATTCAAAGTAAGAGTACAGATCTGAGTGCTGGCCTGAAAGCCCCGCCCACACGCAACGTGACGTCAGCAAGTTCCGCCCCGCCTGAGCCTGACCGCCCCCCGCAAATAAGGTCATGTCTTGTTCTAATGTCATACCTGAATAAAATATGTTTATGGTACAAAATAATGGCTTTTGACAATTAAGTATCAATAAATCGCGAAACATTCGTGTTTCGGTGGAGATGCTAAAACTTTGTTATTTTTTAATCTTAGATAAGCAAGCGCTTGACCGTTATCGTGTCTGGTGGTAAGCGATGATGCGATCTACGATGAAACGCGCTAGAAGTTACTTATTCACTCGTAACCTGAAGGCCCCCAGATTGTACCCATCGGGAAACACAGAATCAGGTAACGAGTTCCAATCTTTAGCGTTACGGATGATAAAATTTGAAGCAAAACGCTTAGTCTTTGGAATATCTACCTAAAAACGGTGTCGCAGATTCATATGTCAGCGCTGTCGGCCTCTCAGTTCGTTCGATCGTCGCGACCGCTCTGGCTTCTTGGTTGAGAGTGTAAATATGCTACAGTGTTTTCATTACCATAAAATTTTCTACTGCTTATTATTTTATCTATAATAGTAAATCTATTTATTTCGAGACAGCAATATGCGATCGGCGCGTAACAGTCTTCTCGTTCCCACTTCCTTACCTATGATATGTTCATCGCACTCGTGGGCGGGCGCGGGCGGCACCTTAGTAGAAGGTGACTGCCTCCTGCGGATCACCTCCACCATCAGCACCTGTTCCATATGCTCGAACTCCTTGGACATCACTATCGGCGTGAAGTTGTAGTCTTTCACCACGAATCTGGCGAGAAATAAGCTATTGAAAACTTGCAAATATGTTTTGTCGAAATAAGATGAGTAACATAGTCACACGGACCCTGGACACTCCATAGAACCGCCCCATTATAAACAGATGACGTTGTTGTACACGCGCAACTGTGTGTGTAAGTCTAGGGCTACCGTGCAGTTTGTACTGTATTGCGTTGTTTGCGGCGTTCTATTCATAATTCGAACTTTTTGGTAAATAAAGTTACGACGCATTGCTTTGAATATCAAAATAAGTTGAAAGTTGACAAACACGACTAAACGAGCATACGATTCGGCACACGAACTCGCGGGGTGGGGTGAGGTAAATATAAAAAATTTACGAAGTTTATTACATAAATTGCATTTTTTTCTATTTAGTTATGACAGTGACAGTCTTAAACCTATCTTGAGTAAGTAAAAGTATGATACCTAGATTATTCTACATGTTTTACTGAATATTGCTAACAACTAACTTTAATAATAAACACTTTACGTCAGATAACAAAAGGTTCGCTTAGTTACTTATGAAAAAATAAGTTACTTCAAGAGTCCCCGCAAACTACAGACCAAACTGTCGGTTTGGTCGGGCCTTTAATCAGTATGAAGAAGTATGCAAGTACAACTACAACCATTCGGTAACGACCGATTCTTATTTTAAAACCAACTATCACCCATAGAAAGTCTGTAGTCTGCGAGGACGCTAAATAGTAGGTAATCAAAAGAAAATATGGTTTTCCATACAAACGAACTAATTTCTGAAAAGATTTTTCTAATATATATTTTATTTGTATTCGATATTGTTCGAACTTGGGGACTTTACTGTCGAATTTACGGTATAATTTTTGTGTGTCAGTTAAAATAGAAAGAAATTTGAGTTTCATATAAAAATACGCAAAAATGACATACTTTCCAATTCTAACTGACAAACGGCGATTAGGAGAAATTATACAGTAGACACTGAAGTCAGCAAGTTGACTATTACAGCTTTCGGAACAATAACGAATTCAAATAAAATCAGATTGAATTATCATAAAAAATACCATTCAGAAGTTGCTCTTTTATATCGAAAACTAAGTGGCCCTTATTTTCTTATGAGCAGTATATATTCTTACTTTAAACAATACTCCTTGATACACTTCAAGTCGGCGTAATGCGCAGCGTGCAGCGCGGGCAGTACGTTGCTATAGCAGAGGTTAGCGCGCAGATACCTCGCGCATAGGCCCCTTAATCGGGGTATGTGGAGACGGAAGGCTAATCTTAGTACTTCCATCACTAAGAGAATGGACGCCGGAGATGCTGGGTCCTCATCTAAATGTACAAAAATTGACTCTAAATCTATGATTTTAAATCTTATTTTATTATAGCAGAGGTTAGCACGCAGATACCTCGCGCATAGGCCCCTTAACCGAGGTATGTAAAGACAGAAGGCCAATCTTAGAACTTCCATCACTAGGAGAATGGACGCTGGAAATGCTGGGTCCTCATCTAAATGTACAAAAATGGACTCTTAAACTAATTATTAAATCTTATCGTACAGAAGATCCGCGAGAGGACAATCAAATAATAAGCTACTCTCGCTGCACGGCAAAGTACAATTTCAAATTGCACAGCGCTGCGTGCCTATTATTATAAGCACCTCCGAAGCGATTCTCTTTCTGTCGCGTAGCTGTCTCAACCGACACATATGACATCCCTCGTGCGCTGGCTCGACTGAGTCAACCGCGAGCAGTAGGCTGACATTAAAGTTTCATCGTGGAGTGAGACCCCCTGCCCAAGTGATAGAGCTTAAAGCCTGGAATACACATGCTACTAAAAAGCATGCTTGTTTGCTACTAGATAGTATGCTCATTTATAGCATGCTCTCCCAGTGTGTACATTTGCTCATGAAAACACCGACCTCAGAAGCATGCTTATTAAGAGCATACTTCTTTCTAGCACGTCTGAAATACACTTGCTCATCAGCCCTGCTTTCTCTGTGATTACAGCATTCAAAATGGACGTTTCTTTGCGGAATCATGTGCGGAATGAATTAAATTCAATTATACTATCGCTTTCAACGCATTTAACAAAAAAAAATTAATGAAAAAGAAAAATAAACGAAAGAAATGAATTTGGGTGCGGAACTGGATTAGCAGAAGACAAGGTCTTCCAGAAACATTCATAATTTTGGTAAAGATCTATAAAATTTAAAGTTTTATCATCGCCCCATCGAACTACCTACACAAACAAATCAAGTAGCAAAACAATCTAGTAGCATGCTCGGATAGAACGCGTTCAGACTTGCTTTGGAGCCACCCCTCTCTCACCCGCACCTCACACCATGTGCTAATTAGCACGAAAAATAGACCGGCGTGCGATTAAGTAGCGTGCTTAATCACAAGCATGCTCTTTTCGTATACACGTGCTAATTGTATGCTACTAAGTAGCATCTGCTCGAAACTAGCATGCTTATGTGCTACTACGTAGCATGTGTATTCCAGCCTTAAAACTGTGGAATATTAGAAACAGCCCTACCTTTCTTAGTGGGGTTGATCCTATCTGTGTAGATATAGTTGAGCACCATACTGAACGCTTCAGGCAGCTTGGTTTGACCTTTGTACAACGTGTATGTGTACATCAGCAGTTTCCTTGCCAGACTGTACGCGCTTGGCTAAGTCCTCACGAGCTTTAGTTATTGACAATTATTATAACAAATGATCTTACCTTTCTCAGTGGGGTCGATCCTATCCGTGTAGATATAGTTGAGCACCATACTGAACGCCTCGGGCGTTGCTTCAGGTAGCCTGATGGTGAGCGAAGGTTTGTCTTTGTACGCGTACACATCAGCAGACTCCTCGCCTGATTGTACGCGTTTGGCTAGGTCCTCACGAGCTTCTCTGTGTTGAGAGAGTTAAATGAATGAGTCGGATTACTTCCGATATTTGTAACATAATTGCTGAGGAAGTTCTTGGCTCTATTTACAGCAACAGTACTTTTTTCTGGATGAAAGGTATATATCCTTCTCTGTACCCCCGAGAACTTGTATGCAAAATTTCATGATGATCGGTTGAGTAGTTAAGACGTGAAGCCGCAACAAACAAAGAATCTGATTTTAGCATTTATAATATTACTAGCTTTCCGCCCGCAGCTTCGTCCGCGTGGACTACAGGTTATATCGTGCGGGCGGAGACCCGTGCCCAGTAGTGGGATAAAAAGTAGCCTATGTCCTTCCCCAATGTCTCATCTATATCCGTAACAAATTTCGTCAAAATCGGTCCAGCGATCTAGGCGTGAAAACGTAATAGACAGAGTTACTTTCGCATTTATAATATTAGTATGGTTGGAGCTAGATAGCATAGTATAACGGGTGTAACAAGACACTCAACGAAGCCGAAGTCCACGCATTCCGCCCATCGTCAGGATCATTTTTGTCTTTTAGACTATACCTGGGAAACCAATAGCTACGAAGTTATTGAAGGTCAAAGTCATTTTTTTTTTCAATTTTGTTATGAAATCTTATTCTATTCATTATTTCCTAATTTTTGTCTACTGAAACATTATCAAAATTTTATGTATTTCGTAACAAACAATGACTTTGTGGTGACACAGTAAATAGTGCGCGTAAGCAATTACGCTCGTAGCTAACTTTTCTCAGACAGTCACCTCCGCAACCCTCGCATTAGGCAGACGCGCGCTGCGTTCCGCGCCTTTTCATATCGATAAATGTAAAGTGTCCTTTGTTCAATACAAACTGTTGTATGTAATTTATTATTTTATTGGTTCGTCCCGGTAGTCACTCCAGACTGATTGCAAACACGACCGTTCTGATCCTTCTGATAAAAAAGAGTAGTATAGACATATTGTGAAAGTGATCATATAACCCTCCGACACGTACATCGCCAAAACTTTAAAACGCCATCACTCAATGTATTTCATGAGCAAGCTGATAAACGTTGCCTTTCAATTCGGCCGCACGCAGCTGTGTAGTATACACTCGCTGGCGCGGTCTTTTGTACGCGTTACATTGCGTGGAAATGTATGCAATGCTTTTTAACACCAAAAATTAAAATCGTTACCCAGCAATAATTTTGAACAGAAATGGTCCTGATGATGGGCAGAATACGTAGACCTCGGCTTCGTTGAGGGTCTTGTTACACCCGGTATAGTAAGAGGAACAGTAGTACAGGATGAAAGGCACTGTGTAAAAATCTACTTCAACGTGTTTTTATAAAGGTCCACACTCACATAATTTTCTCGAACAGATACTTGGACCGCGCCGCCAACATCGCCTGGTGGGCCACGAACGGTATCTCGTCGGGCCCAACGAGGAGTGTGACGTCACAGAACTGCTGCGACTTCAGGACGCGGCCGAAGTCGTCGTGGAGAGTGCACCGCGGGTAGTTTGATAGCTGGCAAGGAAAAAAAAAATGTTTCTATAGTAGTTTTAAAGGTTATAACTCTTCGGAACGCAAGAAATATGTTACTAATGTGTTTCTTAACATACACGACAGTACCTCAGACTATTCTATACATACACGTTGACCTTGAGACTATCTTTATGCCCTAGCTCAACTGTTTGACTTAATGTTCTGTCATGTGCAGAGCACTTTATATTAAGAAAACCCATAAAATGCAGTCTTCTGCATCTACTAATTAGAGGAGAGATTTTTGTTTTAGTAATCCGTTTCCACTACATTGTTAATCATCTAGTTAAGCCAACATTGTCAATTATAAACATTTTGACAGAGTTGTGTTCTCATTTTCTGTCAGACTCTGTTTCGACACAATGTTTAAAACATTGTTAATTGGCTAGTAGAATCGCACGGTAAAAAGAACTGCATATAAAAGTAACACAGTTGAAACACCACTGAGTCACAGTCTAATAATATGTAGTAATAAACGTACAGAAGTCCATATGTGCGGGGACAATCAAATGATAAGCTACTCTCGCTGCACGGAAATAAATTTCAATTTCAAATTGCACAGCGCTGCGTGCCTAATATTGTATGCACCTTCTCTTTCTGTCGCGTTAGTCGCGTAGCTCTGTCTCAACCGACACACGACATCCTTCGTACGCTGGCTCGACTGAGTCAGCCGCGAGCAGTAGGCTAATATAAAAGTTTAAGCACGGAGTGAGACCCCCCAGGGAGCCAATTCTCACTTCATGTGATTTTTTATCGACTTTGATATTATATCTAACGTCTATTATCGTACGAAAATATCTCGAAAATCTCCAATAATACAAAAAAGAGTATTCTCGGGTCTATACGATATAAAACTCGATATGATATCGTTCTATTTTCTTGATTATAGTTGTATTGTAATCGAGGAATACATATTTTAATTATTTTATTAAATTTTATATTAAAATCAATGTTTATTATTGATGATTTATGTAAAATACTTGTAATACTTTATTTTATTTATATTAATGAGCTGCAATGCAATGCAAAGAAAAAAAATTGTCTAGGCGTTTATGGAACAAACGGAACGCCAACAAACTTGTCAACTACTTTCTTCTTCTTATTTTTGTTATGGCAATCTACTCCTCTTCAGGGAGTAATTTTTGCCAGTGTCAAGTACGCTCGCGTACTTGACACTGGCAAAAATTACTAAAAGAAAAGAACTAACAAAACAATACAAATGCAAGGGGAGAGAATATAAAATAAGTTATCTTTAATAGCTTTGACACTTTTGACAACTTATATCACACACAGACGATAATTGTATCGGCTACGCTTGACCACTCGTTGCGTATCGAGTGCTAGCACTGGATAAGTATCACATTCGATATCACGAGAATACCGAATATCAGTATTAGTTGATATCCGCCGTGTTTTTTTGATAAATATCGAGTTTGATATTTTATCAAAGGCGCGAGAATTGGCTCCCTGATTCGAATCACATTGTCAACATGCTAAACCGAAAATGGACTTTAATTCTCTTTCTTTATGGTCTACTAGCGGCCGCCCGCGACTTACTGCGTGGAAAGTTTTTTTTCTATCCCTCGGGAACAATACTTTTTTTCGGGATGAAAGGTACCCTGTATTTTGGTTCTCTGTATTTCTAGAAACGTGTATAAAATTTTCAGTTCAGGTTCAGTAGTTAAGACGTGAAGGCGTAACAAACAAACAAACAAACGGACTTTCGTATTAGTAAGGACTAGTAAGGATTATACTTACTTGGAATCTAAACAGCTCCCCGCTCCTAACGTTGTTGTCGACGGTCCCTCCGAATATGAACATGCCGTCTTCCACCACTGAGCCTGCGTGGAACAACCGCCCGGAAGGCACGTGCGAGTCCGCCGACGGGTGAACTATACACCTGGACATGGGAATATGAGCTTTAAAAGTCCAACGTAATACCAAAATGATTTTGAGCACAATTAAAACTCTTCTTGTGATGTTATTCGGATTCAAGCAGTATTTGTCTGGGGTTCTATTAAATAAAAAATCCAAAACACTTACCCAATTCAAAATAAATGCCAATTACACTTTTTATACAAAACTGTAAATCGCATTATTTTTTATTTAGTTTTGGTATTTTGTATTTTTTATTTAATAGAACCCTTGACAAATACTGTCTTAATCTGAATAACGTCATGCACATTTAGTTGGCATAGCATTGAAAAACTACAAAATGGCAAGTCAGTTCACGATTTTTTTCTACCTAAAACAAAAATGTATGACTTCCGTGTCTAACATACAGCTCAATGACATGAATATGGGTTTACTACTAATATTTTATATAATAGAACAGAGGAAAACATACCCTAACCCTACGCAATACGCACCACATTTGCGTGTCCAAGTCGTAGCAGTGTACGTCGCTAGGCAGCGTATTGTCGTTGGCCTCTCTGAACACGTACAAGTGTCTACCGTGTCTAACATACAGCTTAATAACGAATGGCTAAACTACAATTAATAAGAACAGAGGAAAACATACCCTAACACTACGCAATACGCACCACATTTGCGTGTCCAAGTCGTAGCAGTGTACGTCGCTAGGCAGCGTATTGTCGTTGGCCTCTCTGAACACGAACAAGTGTCTACCGTGTCTAACATACAGCTCAATAACGAATGGCTAAACTACAATTAATAAGAACAGAGGAAAACATACCCTAACCCTACGCAATACGCACCACATTTGCGTATCCAAGTCGTAGCAGTGTACGTCGCTAGGCAGCGTATTGTCGGCGGCGCCACCGAACACGTACAAGTGCCTCCCGTGAGCGACCATCACGTGCCCGTACCGCCGCGCCGGCGCCGGGCCCGCGCAGCGAAGCAAATGCTCCGTACATACGCGTGTCCAACTGAAACAAACATACATACATACATACTTACATAGACATACTCGTAGGTACATTTACCATGGTAGTGCCACAGAATAGATAATGGTACTAGCGTACAGAAATTGCACTCCACAAAATCGTTTAATTAACTTGCGACTCTTGCTCCGACACAATAAAGTGCAATTCAGGTCGCACAGCGCTCCCTTCGCTCCAAAACATTCACTTAGTAGTTGCCTCTCTTTCTATCGCGTAGGTCTTATCCTTTCTGATGTATGAAATTTGTCCTCTCAGAGGACGCCGAGCGGTTTAGACTCGCGCGCGGAGTGACAGAGCCCTGGTAGTACGCCAAACGAAGGAAAATTAGGAGAAATAATTCGGGCATTAGCGATTTTAGTTGTAGGGAATGGTGTCTAAAACAACATACTCAAAGTACCCCCATCCATCAGTACTAAAAAGTCCCCATCAATCAGTACTAAAAAGTCCCGATCAATCAGTACGAAAAACTAAAAAGGGGACCTTTACACCCCCCTGGGTGTAAAGGTCCCCTTTTTAGTTTTTCGTAAATAACTCGTAAACGGTGGCCCATAACAAAAGTATTCTATTATTTAAATAATTCTCATAAATTCTATACCAAAAAAAATTCAGTGCATTTATCGTTAGGGTCAATATTTAATTAGATATAGAGGGAAGAATATGGACAATCATAAAATAAATACGAAAAAAAAGAAAATGTATGAAACAGCTCATTTTTTTCGCGATTTCAGAATTGGTTCCATAGTAAAATTATTCAGTTTGATGGTCCCTATCTACCATATTCTGGTTTAGCTATTAAATGTTATAAGTTGCATATTATATTGCGCTATACTGCGCTGAGAGGCCGATATCGAGACAGCGCGCAGTGGTTGCCGCGATGCGTCTTCAACGTCGGATCGCGCTCACTGTGGCCTCTATCTATCATATTCTGGTTTAGCTATTAATTCTGTTATACGTTGTTTATTAGTATTACTTACGTGTGCGTCTCAAAGTCGAATTGGAAGAGGGCGTTAGTGATCTTAGCGCCGCTCTGTCCGCTGAACACGAACATCTTGCCGCGCGACACCGCCACGGGGAAGTTGCAGCAGGTCGGCGGGCATTGCCCTTTCTGTTCCACACGCTCCCATTGGTGTGTTTCACCCTTTAATAACAGATTTCTCATTTCACTTAAGAGCCCATAGCGATTTTGCCGCTGATTGCAGCTCTCTCGCTTGCACATTTCATGTTATCTGTGCGCAATTGAAAAATGTGTCTCGGCCACTTTTCGCAATGTTAGATTTTAAAATATACAATATATAAACAGACATTTTAAAATATATTTCAGTAAAGTACAAAAAATTCTCGTTTCTAACAGTTATTTGAACTGGCAAATACGATAACTTTTTGTACTTTAGCAACTCGAAACTGAAATATATGTTGAAATGTTCGTAATCTTATATTGCGAAAAGTGGCCGAGACACATTTTTCATTTAGGCACTTAGATTTAAGAAATCTTGAGAAAACTTGAAATGTGCGAGCGAGAGAGCGGCAGTCAGCGGCAAAATCGCTACGGAGTCTTAAGGACCCGGTAAACGTTCAATGAGGAGCTCGATGGCGCAATGGTTTAAAGCCTGACCCAGCGATTTTGTCAAGGGTCGGTCATGGGTTGAGTGCCCTAAAATGTATTATCTTGAGCTCCACTGTGCTTCGGAAGACACGTTAAGTCGTTGGTCCCGGCTACATTTGCAGACGTTAACACCCACCAATCCGCGTTAGGCCTGCGTGGTGGGTTATTATGGCCCATCCTCCTTATCCATGCATAAGGAAGGCCTGTGTCCCAGCAGTGGGGACAATAAAAATGGCTGATGGACAAATGTTCAAACTGTTTGTCAAATATTTGACAGTGTTCTTTGACCTTAAGGGATTTGGCACACTGAATGCGTTCTACGGTCAGGTCACCTCGAACATACGTTCACCCTATGTACAGGTTGATTGGACCGCAGAACGCATCCAGTGTGCCAAATCCTTTAGGGTATTTTTATCCATGTAATCTCTGGATTTTATTTTCCATCTCTAAGTAGGGAAATAAATTGCAGCAAAAAGTCCTTTTCACGAATACTGAATTTTTTGTTTGTCCTCACAGGTAAAATTAGGGAAAAATACCCGAAGGTCAAGGAACACTACAAATATATTTGACAAACGTGTTTGAATGTTTACGGGGCTCTTTAAATGCGTAAATCATCAGCCGCACAAGTGAGTGTTGCTGGACATAAGGCACTTTAATTAGATATAGATTAGGTATGGTATGCAACATCCGCTAAAACCGATAGGAATACATGCAACGCTGGCACAGAAATTCTTTTTCTGTGACAAATACATAATAATTCCCGCCCCGGTTCCATTCTCGCATTGGAATGCGAACTGATTTTAACCCAAAAGTGGTTTCGATTTCACTCCATCATGGACCAACCCGCTCGGATGGACGCATGTTAAGGGCCTGCAAAACGTAGCGTCAATGAAAACATATAAAGTTTTGTCGCATAGTTATAAGAATCCAATCATTTTGAAAGTTAGAAAAAAAAATTATTGTATTTGACATATCCTGCCCGCGCTAGCAAATATTTTTTTTTTCACTGACTAAGCTGTATACATACAGCTATAAATAATTTCAAGGAAAAGCTTAGTCAGTGAAAAAAAAAATATTTGCTAGCGCGGGCAGGAAGAACGCCCGGGGGCTTGCTACTCGATTAAGCAGCGCCTTAACGCCTTAAATAATAAAAATTGGTAGGGCTATTTATTTAGTCTGCTTATGCGATAAAGTTATGTCAAGTCTGTTTTGGATTTTCAAAATAGGATTAATAATGTTATGCAATTTAAGGGACACCAGAAACCTTCAGGTTTAAAATGTACACTTCCTATAATGTACACCGGTCTCAAAAGGTACATTTCCCGAAATGTCCACTTCTCAAAAAGTACCTTTCCCAAAATGTACATTTCCCAAAATGTATCTTTCCCAAAATGTATCTTTCCCAAAATGTATACACTCTTAGAACAGATAGGTACAGCTGATTGGATACATATTTGAACCAGGATCCGAAAATATGGAGAAGGTTAACTGCTATTAAGGTGGTTCGATGAGCTCAGTAGCGCCACCAATGGAAATAAATCAGGTACGTTTTATCAAGGGTTTAGATTAAAAGTTTTGATGATTTTGCGCAAATAAAAGACTAAACTGCATTTTCTAAATATAGTTTCAAGAGCTCAAACTTAAGCAATAAGTCGTGCATGTCACTAGTGCCAAAAGTGGCCACATTTAGCAATATCGACATTCATAACTTATTGTTTATATTTGAGGCCATGAAAAAATATTTAAAAATTGCACTTTACTCTTCTATTTGCGCAAAATATATAAAAACTTTTATTCTTAGCCCTTGATACAGCGTAAATGATTTATTTCCATTGGTGGCGCTACTGAGCTCATCGAACCACCTTAAGCCTCTACATGCCGTCAATAAATACTTACCAGCAAATTGATGGTCCACATGTCGTTTAGTCGGGCGTTTCCGTCGTAACCGGCAAATATCCACAGTTTGTCGTCGTAAACCGCCGCGCCATGGGCTGACCTAGGCACTGGCTCTCTAAATTAATTAATATGTATATAAATAATTTTTTTAGACAGTCTAATTTCTAAAATTTCCATAATCAAACAAATTAGTTTATACCAAAATAAATCAGCATTTGAACAGTTTTTGCAATAAATAATTATTTATTTAAAAATTACCATACTAAAATATACTAGACAAAATATGATTCGCATCGCACCTGATCAATTCTCAGATGGAAACTTTGGAAGTTTGGTCCATTGCTCTTTACCGGTGAGCTACCGAGAGTCGTATTTTTCTAGTATATTATTTAGTATTGTATAGCAGCATTGTGAATAAAATCTAAAATATAGAAAAATGTGTAAAATTTTGTAAAAATCACTTACTGTCCAGAAAATTTCCACTGTACCCACTGGGCACTTGGAAATTTGTATTCAAACAAATCATTCTTGTTTGTGAGATTGGAATTTGCAAGAATATCTCCAGTGTATCCACCAAAAACAAACATGGAAGTGTTGTAAACCTAAAAATAAATATTGGCCACTATGAATACACAAATAGTACTAACTTAACTAAGTCACTTTGGATAACAATTTTCTTATTTAACAGGATTTCTGTTCAATAGAATAATTAGAGCTCTGATGAAATAGAAAAATCAATATTCAATAGTCAGGGCACAGAATAGATATTTGTTACAACTCATTAATTCTAAGAATTATCATTGTTGAAGTGATAAAGCTAGATCGGTATTATAAATATCAAATACATTGTCGCATGCAGTAGTAGCAAAATAAATTTCATTGAAGACAGACGTTGTTTACTTGTGCGAAATCCACGCAATGGAAAACCGACCTTAGTACAATCAACATATGGTCGACACCGAGCCGGATTACAAAAGTTTTTTACGTAAATGCACCGAGCGGCCGGCCGGCCCGAGAACAATAGGAGCCTGCATTCCACAGCGATAAGAAGCGCTCGAGCGTAGTTTTGTGCATTTGAAATCTATTAATAGACAATTACGTAAAAAATATCGTGCTATCGAAGTGAACATTGTTTATTATTGTGTAATAACATTGCGTGGTTAACATTAACGTTATTAGTGGTGTATAAAGTGACGAACAATGGCTACTATGGAACAAATACAAAGTATTTTAGAAAGTACCACGGATTTACTTAAGAAAACTCAAATAAACTTAAAAAAGTGTCCGAAAGCAAGACTTACAACCGGTTACATACAGACACGTATTCAGTGTATCGAAGAATATTGGGCAAATTATAAGCAAGCTCACACGGAATTACTGAAAATGACTACGCGGGAACAACGCGGTGCTATGCCTTATTTTTTGAAGGAAGAGTACTATGTTCAGGAAGACTTGTACTTATCGATGCTCGCAGACCTGAGAGATTTACTGATAGCAAACCCTCAGTCCGTTTCATCACCTAAGGCTACCACCTCATTGGAAGTACAAGGGAACACACAAGTGAAGTTACCGCGCATACAACTGCCTGTTTTTTCTGGAAATTACGAAGAGTGGCCCACGTATAATGACCTGTTTGTCTCCTTAGTCCATAACAACTCGTCACTTACCAACGTTCAGAAGCTCCATTATCTCAAGACAAGTATCACAGGCGAAGCAGCAGCATTACTTAAACACATACAAGTAACAGATACGAATTATTTTCAAGCATGGGACATATTGAAAAAACGTTTTGGAAATAAACGATTAATTGTGAATTCCTTATTAAAACGATTGTTTGCTCAAAGAAAATGTACGTCACAGACATCAGCTCAATTGAAGTGTTTATTGGACACCACCAACGAAATCATGAATAGCCTCCAAAACCTTGACGTGCCAACCGGCTCTTGGGATCCAATAATTGTTTTTCTGGTCGTGCAGAAGCTGGACTCAGAGTCACATAAGGAGTGGGAACAAAATGCGTACACTGAAAATAAGGAAGAACTGTCCAAGTGGGAAGACTTGAAGAAATTTCTAGAATCAAAAGTTCAAACCTTAGAACTTGTCACAACGCTTTCAGCGCCTAGAGAAAGAACCGCAGCACGAGAACGAGTCTTTCATGTCTCTACGTCGTCTGAAAAATGTTGTATTATGTGTAAAGAGAATCACACTCTCTGCCGCTGTAAAGTGTTTTCGAAAATGCAACCTTCTGAACGAAGTCTTTACGTACAAAGTAATAAACTCTGTTTCAATTGCTTGGCCCCAGGGCATTCGGCGTTCAGATGTCGTGTGCCAATGTCCTGCCGCATATGTAGAAGACGCCATCATTCCCTTCTTCACCAAACGAGCAACACAGATGCGTCGGCGTCGTCACCTCCACCAGAACCTAATACACAGGCGACGTCACCATCTCAATCTCAACCTCAACCTCAAGCTGCAGTAGAAGAAAAGTCGGTTCATACTACGATGGCGAAATCTGACAATGAAGATGGGCGTACAGTTAGTTTATTGGCAACGGCAGTAGTCATATTAAGAGGAGAGCATGGACACACTACTGTACTCAAGGCGCTCATCGATTCAGGGTCGCAAGCATGTTTTATCAGCGAGAAAGCTGCTCAAGCACTTAAACTGGAACGAAAGCAAGTAAATCTTATCGTTACGGGTATGGAATCCATGAAGGTACCTGTAAAGCAAGAGGTCAAATTTCAAGTTTTGTCACGATGGGAATCTAATTTCGAGTTACCTATACAAGCCTACGTGATGTCCAAGCATTTGACTACCAACTTACCTTCAAACACGAAGCTTCTGAATGAATGGCCGCATCTGAAAGGTCTCAATTTAGCAGATCCAAATTTTTATGTATCTGGAACCATGGATTTGCTATTGGGCGTAGATGAATATTCGAAAATATTACAACAAGGACTAATCAAAGGTCCCCCAGGTACTCCTTGTGCTCAGAATACCAACCTGGGATGGATCGTGATGGGAGGCATGAATATAAAAATTAACACTCATGAGAAATCCTTGATGGCCATGACACAAGACACAAATATAGAAGATTTACTAAAAACAATGTGGGAAATAGATATTGATACCAAAAGAAAACTTACCAGAGAAGAGCAGCTATGTGAAGATATTTATGAAAAGACACACACTAGAAATGAGAAAGGAAGATATGTAGTGAAGCTACCTTTTAAAACAGAAAAGCCGATATCACCTGATGGAAATACAAGAGAGATAGCGTTAAAGAGATTCATGCAACTAGAAAGAAGATTTGATAGAAATCCAGAATTGAAAGAAAAATATACAAAGGTGATAGAAGAATACAAAGAGTTGGGTCATATAGAAGAAGTACCTGTGAAAGAAATAGAAAATAGATCAGTGTACTTACCTCATCACGCCGTCATCCGTCAGGATAAAGAGTCAACACAAACACGCGTAGTATTTGACGCTTCCTGCAAGGGTTCCAACGGAGTCTCCTTAAACGATGAACTGCTGCCGGGGCCGGTGTTACAAGATGACCTAAGAAACATTATTATGAGATGGCGTAGTCACGCTGTTGCTTTTGTGTCAGACATAACAAAAATGTATCGAATGATATTGATGCAAAAAGAAGATACTGATTACCAAAGAATCTTATGGAGAAGTGATCCTACCGATGATATAAAAGATTATAGACTCCTAACTGTAACATTTGGGACAGCCTCGGCTCCGTATCTTGCCATCAAAACACTCCAACAGCTGGTCGCAGACGAAGGTGTTCAATATCCTGAAGCGTCTGACACATTAAAAGACCAATTTTATATTGATGATTGCATGTCTAGTTGTGATACCGTCTCAGAGGCAGTTCGGACCAGCCAAGAACTCAGAGAACTTTTGCATCGTGGTGGTTTTGAACTTAAGAAATGGGCTTCCAATAGCGCCGAATTCATGCGAAGTATAGAACCAAATGAGAGATCGTCAAATGCACATATAGATTTGAACATGAATGGGATCATCAAAGCACTTGGTATTCAGTGGAACTTAGGTGAAGATCAATTTGAATACAACCTAACTTTACCTCCGATAAATAATAAAATTACAAAACGTAACATCCTCTCAGATATACAGAAATTATTTGACCCGTTGGGTTGGATAGCTCCATGTACCGTGTTAGCAAAGATTCTAATTCAAAAACTGTGGCTAGAAAAGGTGAATTGGGATGAAGACCTCAACAATCTATTGGTAAATAAATGGGTAGAAATTCGCTCAGACCTTGAAAATGTAAACGAGATCCACATCGACAGATGGATAGGAATAACAAACGCAAACAAAGGCACTGTAGAACTTCATGGCTTCAGTGACGCCTCAGAGCAAGCGTACGCTGCAGTAGTATTTTGTCGTGTTAAAAGCCAAGATGGTTCGTATAAGACGTCACTCATCGCTGCCAGAACCAGAGTAGCTCCGCTTAAACCTTTGTCGTTACCACGTCTGGAACTGTGTGGAGCGTTGCTCGCCTCTAGATTACTAAAACAAGTTGCAACAGCGATGAAGATACCACCTTCACAAGTGTTCGCATGGACGGATTCATCCATCGTCATATCTTGGTTATTTGGGGAACCGGGACGATGGAAAACTTTTGTCGCCAATCGCGTTGTCGAAATAACATCCAATGTTAACAGTAGCCAGTGGTATCATGTCCAGTCGCCTGACAATCCCGCAGACATAGGGTCCAGAGGAATGTTTGTTAAAGACCTAAAGAAATGTGATCTTTGGTGGAAGGGACCAGAATGGTTATCAAAAGAAAATATAGAATTTGCAAGACCAAACATCACACCCACTGAATTAGAAATGAAAAAGACAACAATACAAACACTGACGCTAACAAATACAGAAGAAGAAAGAGGAAAAAGGTTATCTAAGAGGTTTGAAGAATTTAATACATTAAATGAATTACTAAGAACAATCACATACTGTAAGAGATTTTTAAATTACAAGACCAAGAATAAAAAAGAAATTATTGATGAAAATATTAGCACTGAAGAAATCGAAGAAGCATTAAACATTTGTATAAAGAAAGTACAAGAAGAAGAATTTAATGAAGAGATTCTTTCGTTGAAGACGAAGAAACAAGTTAAAAGAACAAGCAAACTGAAAACGTTAGATCCATATTTGGACGAAAAAGGAATCCTCAGGGTGGGCGGAAGACTACGGAATGCAAACCTAGAAGAAAAAAGTAAACACCCCATCATATTGGGCAGAAGCAACAACCTTGTCCCACTCATTATCGCTGAAGCTCACACCAGAACTTTGCACGGAGGAATTCAGCTGGTGTTATGCCATTTACGATCTAAATACTGGATACTTGGAGCCAAGAGCCTGGTTAAAAGACATATCCACCGATGTCTGATATGTGCCAAGCAAAATGCAAAGGTTAGAACGCAAGTCATGGGTGATTTGCCTTCAGTACGTGTGACACCAGCCCGAACATTTATAAACTCAGGGGTTGATTTCGCTGGCCCATATCAAATCTTATGGAGTAGAGGCCGAGGAGCTAAAACGCATAAGGCGTATATTGCTATTTTTATTTGTATGTCAACCAAGGCAATACATTTAGGGTTGGTCGGAGATATGACATCGGAAGCATTTGTTGGAGCATTCAAAAGGTTTTGCGCAAGAAGAGGCAAATGTGCTCATATTTGGAGCGACCAGGGCAGAAATTTTGTTGGTGCGAATAAAGAGCTAACAGACGCCTGGAAGGCAGCATGTTTAGAGTTTGGAGGAGAAATCGTTGACAAATTGGCAAACGAAGGCACCCAGTGGCATTTCATCCCGGCCTACTCGCCTAATTTTGGAGGACTCTGGGAAGCCGGAGTGAAATCCATCAAACACCACTTGAAAAGAATTCTGACTACTAACTTGACGTTTGAAGAAATGTCGACAGTGCTCTGCAGCATTGAAGCCTGTCTAAATTCACGTCCCCTGTGCCCCATCGATCTATCTGATGAAAAAACAGAACCATTAACCCCTGGCCATTTTCTAATTGGAGAAGCACCTATTTCAGTACCAAGTCCGAGCCTAAAAGATGAAAAAATTGGATACTTGACACGTTGGCAATATACTCAAAAACTAGTCAATGATTTTTGGTCTAGGTGGCAAATAGAATATTTGTCTCGTCTCCAACAACGACCTAAATGGCTTAAAAGAGAAAGTGAATTTAAGAAAGGAGACATTGTCTTGATTAAACAAGATAATCTTCCTCCAGGGAAATGGGCCCTAGGACGTATAACTGACAAACATCCAGGGCCAGACGGACTGACAAGAGTGTATAGTGTTAAAAGTGGTGATTCTATAGTTAAACGATGTGTTACTAAATTATGTGCATTGCCTGTTGAGACTTGTTAATCATTTGTAAAATTATTATGTGTTTGCCCACCTCAACTTCTTTGTAAATTCAGTAGATTACCAATCAAGATGTATTAATGTAAAGATAAAGTTAAAATATCTGTTGTTAAAATTATCAATTCAGTAATAGTTTCCTTGTTTTGAAAGGACTATAGTAGTCCTTTGGTGGGCGGTTTATGTTGAAGTGATAAAGCTAGATCGGTATTATAAATATCAAATACATTGTCGCATGCAGTAGTAGCAAAATAAATTTCATTGAAGACAGACGTTGTTTACTTGTGCGAAATCCACGCAATGGAAAACCGACCTTAGTACAATCAACAATCATTATTTACTAATAATGATTTGGGATGATTAGTTTTAACTTTTGCAGTGGCAAATAACTTTCTAAGTGTATTGAAATTTTATTTTGCCAACATTTTGGTCCTTTTGAAGCTGCTGTATAGAAAACACTCGCGGCGACGGCGTTTTTGATGCGCGGCGGACCGCGCGGCCCGTACACACTACGCAGAGACGCGCGGCTTCCTTTGAAGAGACCGACAATCGTCGGGTTGAGCGAGGCCGGCTGCGCCGCTCAGGCCTCGCTCATGTACACATTTGCGAAGATCAGCCGCGCGGCTAGGCCTAACGGAGCCGCGCGACCCTAGTGGGGACGCCGCTTTAAGTATTCATTCGCGCGACTAGGCCTCACGGAGCTGCGCGACCCTAGTGGGGACGCCGCTTTAAGTATTCATTCGCGCGACTAGGCCTCACGGAGCTGCGCGACCCTAGTGGGGACGCCGCTTTAAGTATTCATTTTTATCATGGTATTACTTACTACAGCAGAGTGATGATAGCGTGGAGCTGGAGGTATTCCCATGCAGCCCATCTTAGTCCACGACATCTCTTTGATATCAAATCGGATAAGATCATTCAACATTGATTTTCCATTATCACCTCCAAACACATAAATAGCATCTTTATATGCAACTGCTGTATGCTTGCTTCGTCTGTCAAAAATATAGTTTTTTTTTTAATAATATAATTGTAGAAATTTATATTGATTAATTCATAAACACCCGAGCGGTTGCTGGCGTCCGGACAACAATAAAATATCTATTGTGTCTCGTTTTACAGCGTTGATTACCTATTTAAAAGATGACTGAACAAGCTTCTCTATTCCTATGCATTTACAAATACAAAGACTACTACTGTAAACTCATGAATATTGATTCATGAGTTTACACCACATTACACAGTGTTAAATATTACAAAGCATTCAAACTTTTTAGGCGTAATTTTAAAATTAATAAGTACCTAACTAATTATAATTTTACATATAAAAGGAATAATCATTGATGAATAATATGATATTTTTTTAAAGAACAAAGTTAAAATTATAAGCATGGAAATACATACATACCTTGCACCAACAAATTCGTAACACTCCGACATTCTTTTCCACCTATGTATAGTTTCAAACGGGCCAAATTCCATTTTCAGGCTTATATCTAGTTCATTCGGGTTCCGTAGCTGTTCTGTATTCATTTTATCTGCCTGAATATTATCAAAACTTTTATTTTATCTCGTTCGTTTCGAGCGTGTATATTGTATGTTTAAAGTAGACTAGCTATTGAAAGGACAAAACTAGATCAACAAAATACCAGAAATAGGAAGAATTCCTAAAATAAACTTGAAAAAATGGGTCGCAGTAAATCGGGACAAAGTTCGTTCCAGACAGGGCGTAGCGGCAGCTGTTAGCTAACTGCTTAACAAAAATGTATGATAAGTCTGCATTTTTTATTTAACTAGAAATAAAAACATAATATAGTCTTTTTGCTTGTTAAAAATTAAATTATTATATATTATTTCACAACACCAAACCAAACACCACAATAATCATCTGTCAATGGGTGCATTCTATCTACCAGACAAATCTTTGAGTCATCGATCGCCATAGAATAAATTGCGGGCACATTAATAATAATTGTCTAGGACCTTCTGGGGGCCCCCTAGACCAAGGGTCTTCAACCTTTTTGAAGTCAAGGGCCTAATATACTCTGATATTGGTTCGGTGGGCCTCAACACAAGAAAAACATTATATTCTAACTAAATAGGTAGGTAAAATAGGTATAATTTGTAGACATGTGAATTTAATTTTGTCAATACAATGACGGGCCGCCAAGAACGTAACCGCGGGCCGCGGGTTGAAGACCCTTGCCCTAGACGATCAAAACTGCTTGTCAATCATTTACATTGCATTTACGTGCTTGACAGCAATGCTTGATCGTTTAGGAAGCAGCCCGAAACAGCTTGTCAATCACTAACATTGCATGAATGCTTGACAGCAGTGATTGATCGTTTATGGACACCCTAAACGATCAAGCAATTCCCGTCAAGCACGTAAATTTTTCTGCTTGTGAATCACATTTTGATCGTCTAGGAGCTGTTTGACATCAAGCACGTAAACAACTACGTACTGGATACGTGCTTGATGAAAATTTGCAATGATTGTCAAGCACTGTTTGATTGATTATCGATAATAGCACATCACTAAATAAAGAATATCGATATCGATAGTACTTCGATTGGAAGCACTAGTGCTCTTCGGGGGCCCTACCGCCTAACTCAAAGCTTTAGCCAGAGCGATAGCAATGCTCTGTCCGTTCTTGTCATATCATAACACGATGACAAGGACGGACAGTGCACTGACGTCATAAACCAAAGCCAGAGTCAAAGCGATAGAGTTAGGCGGTAGACCTGCAGCGGGTCTACCGGCTAAAAATAATGAAGTTAATGTTAACTGTAAGTATGTGATACATTGCTTCTTTTCTTTGGTAAGTTTTTATTTGTGCCAAAGAAAAGAAGCAATGTATCACATACTTACAGTTAACATTAACTTCATTATTTTTAGCCGGTAGACCCGCAGGTCGGAAAGCGATCGCAGCGCCATAACTTCTGGACGTGGAACTAAGCTAAATTGACTGTCGTATCTGTAGCTTGCTACAAATTAGTAATCTGTGTTCTACATTATGTAGTGATCTGTGATTCATTCCACATTCATTCATTCATCGAACTCGCGAGTTTGTTGTGTATTCCCGTTTTGCTAATTCTTTTTGAAAAACTTTGATAATTCGACCAAAAAATGACATCTTTGGTAAGTGTTGGGTAGATCTACCTATTCACAATTATTTGAAAACATCGGTTCAAATTGGTGAACGTCTTGTTTCCAAGTTATCTATAATTCGTACAATCGTATCGTTACAATAATCCGTTACTCTTGACTTGCAGACTGATGAAAGCGTGCGGCGTAATAGCGAAAGCGAAGGAGGTGAAGCAGATACCCCTGAACACGACCCTCACTTTGATCCTATTGTCTCGTTGCCGTTGGTGGAAGTGAACACCAATGAAGAAGACGAGGAGGAACTGGTCAAAATACGAGCTCGTCTCTACAGATATGATACTGCAGACCATGAATGGAAGGTTAGAAATTAGGGCTCTTATTTATAAACCGCTCCCAACGTTGAAAGCTATCTTGAAATCATACTTGAGATAAGAAGAGCTGAGAGCATCTCAAGATAGATCTCAATTTTGAGAGCGGTTTATAAATAGCCTAGGATTTAAATTGATAACATTGTTGTAGGTGATTTGTCAAAGATCAGTATTTTCCAATGAAGTAAGAGCACCGAGTACTTTGCACAACTATACTTACACTACACTTTATTTTATTACAGGAGCGTGGCACAGGTGACATAAAATTGTTGCGCCATAAAGAAAATAATACAGTCCGTGTTGTAATGAGGCGTGATAAGACTCTCAAGGTTTGCGCAAACCACTTCATCACCCCCGATATTAGGATGAATGTTCACTGTGGCTCTGATAAAGCTTTCAACTGGTCTGTTTTTGCGGATTTTGCTGATGAAAAATTTAAACAAGAACTACTTGCTATCAAATTTGGGAATGCTCAGAGTAAGTTAAAACTGTAGACTTGTGTGAATGAGACCAGGAGACTTGTGTTTAACTCTTTTACTATCTTCTCACATAACTAATATAAATAACAGACATTTAAGTAAATGCTTAACTAAGCTTTACTATCACTTGACGGTACCACGAATCACAATAGACTGAGTCAAACCTATAGCTGTCGCGCATGTGCAAGGATTGACATGATAGTACTGACTTAACATTCGAACGTACCATAGACCTTCCATCGTGAAGGTCCGATACTTCCCTCAACAAAAACAGTTTAATTAATGTTCTTTAATAATAACAACATTTATATATATTTTAAATAATTTATATATATGTATATAAAGTAAATATGTATTTTTAATCTATGTCAACAGATGCAGAACTATGGAAAAAGAAATTTGCCGAAGCTCAAGAAATTGTTAGAACAAAATGTAGTTTATACACTCAAGATCCGTCTTCAGATGATGAAAGCAGCATCACACGAAGTGAGGACACTGAAACACCAGAGCCGAAGAGCTCGGAAAAGCCTGAAGGAGCTGATACTGAAGGTGTTGTTTTAAAACTCAAAGAACTTACAGTGGAAAGTGAAAAAGCCAATTAATATTCACAAAATTGTAGCAATGATCTGTTTTAAGAGGCCAATTAATAACATTATGACCTTTCTTCTAATTCCATAATAATTTCACAGTTTTAAGTATTGACATAATTTTATGGTATTGTGTAAAAAAAGTATATTATTTTAAAGATTCATAGTTTTCTTTTATGAAATATTTCTACTAAAGTTTAGTTGTATAATTTTAAAGAGATCTAGCTTTGAAAATATCACAAATCCAGTGTGTTTTACCTATTGTATTGTAATATTTTAACATGTTAAAAAACAAGGCATCTTAATATTTTGTGTTCACCATATGGCAAAAAGATTATTTTACTTGTCACTATTATTTACTGAAGTATTGCTTAAAATTGATAAATATTGCAGGTTATACTGCCGATTCATAATTTTAAGGATGGTGATAATATTTTTATTGTGTGTGCAACAAGTATACCTATGCAAGACAACATCTGCATTATCATTGTTTAATGATTTCATAAGTATATTAAGTAGTAATAGTTTACTATTTCAAGTCAAGGAATTGTTGTTTTAACAACATAATTATGAAAAAATTAAAAATATAATTCAAACAGTGTGAAAGTTTGGTTGTAGAGTTGCTCGCACGTCTAGTGAGTGCTGTGCTGGTCAGAATGTCCTATATTTTAGGATAGCAGTGTAAATTGGGAGTGGGTAGATAGATGATGTGCAGCAGACTGCACTTTCTTTTAACCAGTTCTGCGTCGACAGCATGCTTGCGTCTGCTAGTGTGGTAAAACTTTCTTATAGAGTTGTGTTAAATTCTGAATATTGCCTACTGGCAATTATGCAGTAGTAGTAGTCTATTACCTACCTTAATCCTTGATTTGCTGTATTATAAACTGGTTTAAAAGTGCTTAGAAGAAATGTAATTGAAGTTGTCTTTGTAACACAATTTTTAGGATGTTAAAAAGTTCATTTTAAGTAATGTCTTAAAACTACAATAGGTACTCCGTTAGATTGTTTTATCCAAGTACAACATATTAATTTATCAACTCCCAATCAGGACGCACAACAATGGAAAATCTATTGTCTCATTTTCCAGGGCTTGAAGGATGAATTTGCATAGTATTATTTCTCATGTAAACATGGCATGCCTTTCTCTATTTGTATGTTTTGTATGCACTGGTTAAGTTGCATGATTTTGTATGAATATGTAATGTAGCTAACATTCCTGTAAGAATAATTTGTGATTACTTTCCAAAAATGTGACAAATCTCTTAGTTTTAGTTAGGTTCCTATTATATCTTTTGGTTTCTTCAAAATAAAAGTGTTCCATAAAAGGAATGAATTTTATTATTTTTTTATTAAATACTCCTAGTATCATTTAATACAGGGGTGTCAAATAATGTACTCATGGGTGTCAAGGATACGGCCCGCGGGCCGCATCCGGCCCGCAAGCCATCTCAATACGGCCCGCGACCAGAATCTAATCCAGTCGAGGATTTTAGACGGCATTCGATGACACTACTATGAATGAAATCGACTATAAATTGAATTTGATAAGTAGGTACAAAAGTATGTCGTACACAACACTTGTTTGAGAAAAAAAACCAGTTTTTTATATTTCTATATTTATGATGTGAATTACTATATTTGGACATTTTGCAATAAATTACACTTGTGCAATTTAAATCTTTCACAACACATTTCCAAATTACACTTATGTACCTACTCGGTGCTTATGTTTATGAAAAAATATCAAAATATGATTTTAAAAACAAACAAACGAAGAAGCAAGCTAAACGTGTTAAAAATATATTTAATTATGAACTGTTGTTAACATTATAATGGGCATGACTGACTGATTGGAATTGGAATGTTCAAATAATGCCGGGTCCATAGCGTTTTGCTCTACACAAATTACACAATCAACAAAAACATCTCAACATTCAACAAAAAAAACGTATGAGGATTTTGTTGAATGTTGAGATGTTTCGTTGATTGTGTAGGGCAAAACATTTGCTATGGACCCGGCAATGGGGATGTTGGTATTCACAGTTATGCAAATTTTATCTGGTTAGTGCCTTTGCATATTAAACAAACTTATGCTAAAATTGACAAGAGACTTGTCTAATATTGATATGTCACATCACAAATAATATTAAAATAGAACAAAATTGATAGTAGAAACATAAGGCATATAACCAAGGACCGGAACCGCTTACCGTTAAAGGGGTTTTTGATTGGGTATTTTAAAGGCTTATTTTCAAAAACCCTATCAATACAGTAAGCATATCGTCGACTAACGAAAGGGAAACCCTATCATCTGGTAAGCTTTTTAATAGGGTTTCCCTATCAATTGACTTAACCAAAAAAAGGGATTTTCCGGTCCCTGCATATAACAGACTAATAGTTGTGGGTCCTAAAATAAATAACCAAAATGACTAAAACTGTTTATGTTGGTCACAGATCTTCTTTTACTGGTTTTCCTTGTCTGTCGAAAAGCTGGAATGACTGTAGAATATTCAGCCGAATGCCTAGTTCCTTTTTCTTCTCATCTGCCACTTTGCCACTCAGCAACTTTTTCACTCTCTCATTTTCAGACTTAATAAATTCATCACCCTTTTCTAAAATTTTCTCCATAATTGTTTTGTATACTTTTCCAGAAGCAGCATCCTGAAAGAATATGAAGTAAATAAAATTAAATATTACTTTAGGTACCTAGGTACATTGATTATTTGAAATGACACTAGATTTCTTGATATTATCACCTTGTCTCCCAAATTTGACAGGGTGTCCTGAGCCTTCGTTACTAGCTTTTGACGCTCTTCTGGTTTAGACTTTATGAACTTGATGGCTAGTTTGTCCAATTCTCGTACGCATCCCGGTAGACTGAAGTACAAGCCAGTGTTTTGTCGCACAAAACGTCGTAGCTCATCACTGGTAAAACCTTTTGAGTCATCAAATGAAATTGGCTCTTTTTTGCCCTTGACAAATAGTTTTACGATAGGGAAGTTATCTTTTGTGGCTCCATACTTTTTCGCAAGTTCTTCATTATCCTTTTCACCATAATCTTTCACTCCGACTTCGGCGACTAAAAGTTCCTCTACATCTTTAGCGTCCTTTGCGACAGTCACGAAAGCATCGTGTTTGTCACCGTATGGGAATGCGACATCGAATTTTATAAGCGAGGCTTCAAATTTTCCCGTAATTTTGTCAAAAGAATACTCATCTAGCTCAACAGACCCGTGCGATGTAGCGGCTTGGTATGCTGGAGTTATAAAAGCTATACAAAGGAATAAAACTAACTGCATCGTTGATATCACGTCGAATAATTCTAGAATATTTTATTTTATGAAATAATAAAAGCGGTGCGTAGCTGTACCGTATGTAAATAAAGAAATAAAAACTAATTTTATCGGTCAATAGTCAATACGCTCGGCTCAGCCACTCGATTTTATTTGACAATTATTATTGACATTGACACACACAACCACGTACACCTAGGCCGCGTTCCGAATCACGCTTACAGCACTGAGAGCGCGCTGACGCCCGGTCCAATTCATGCTTACAACGGTCACGTAAGTTGAAGTGACGTCACAGATGACGTCATCGCATGTGCTAACGACGCTCAGCGTATTCCACTAAAGCACTGTGAGCGTAGTCGGTGTCGCTGTCAAATTTCGTTGTCAAAGTTCATTCTTATCAAAAATTACGTGGTTAAATTGCGAAATTGTTGTGGACGTTGTGGTTATTATTTTTGATTTTTACAAAAGATGGCTGAATTTATTGATCTGCAGGTGTTTTGTGAAGATACGTACGAAATAATTATATTAAACTGATGTTGAAAGAGCTAGCAGCGGTAATAAGCATATTGAAGATTTGATGGTTTAGAAATTGGTAGGTAAATAATTGGTTTGAGTGAAGGAACTTGATTCGTATTCATTAAAATACCTATTCCTTATTAAATATTTACATTACCGAGATAACCCCTTTTTGAGGTTACTTTGTTCATACAATCCAACGTTAGCGGCGTTAGCGCTCTCACAAAGCGGTCCGAATCAATAGTATCGTGAGCGTACTGACAGCGTGCTAATGATTTAGACCGGTATAGAATGACGTCACATGCTGTGAGCGCGCTAACGCCCGGTCCAATTCATGCTTACAACGCTCACGTAAGTTGGAGTGACGTCACAGATGACGTCATCGCATGTGCTAACGACGCTCAGCGTATTACACCAAAGCACTGTGAGCGTAGTCGGTGTAGCTGTCAAATTTCGTTTTCAAAGTTCATTCTTATTAAAAAATACGTGGTTAAATTATGAAATTGTTGTGGACGTTGTGGTTATTATTTGTGATTTTTACAAAAGATGGCTGATTCGTATTCATTAAAATACCTATTCCTTAATAAATATTTACATTACCGAGAATACCGAGATAACCCCTTTTTGAGGTTACTTTGTTCATACAATACAACGTTAGTGGCGTTAGCGCTCTCACAAAGCGGTCCGAATCAATAGTATCGTGAGCGTGCTGGAGGCTTACCATCAGCAAATAAGAAACCATCTTTACTACGTTCAGTTCAAAAGCAGGCCTTAAACAAAATTGCTTAAATCGGTACCATGATCGTCTTTTAGGTGAACGGCTTAAAGATTGTTTTGACTCGAGGTGAACGGTTAGTTTGTCTCTGGCATGGTTTGTCACAGATCACTAATGCTTTGTAGACGTAATGCGAATACGAGATAGCGCCGACGTAGTATCTCTTATTAGTCTGTTGGTCCATTCTGCCAGACAAATCTCTGAGTCATCGATCACCATATTTTACTTTTCATGGTTAAAAAAATGTACTCAATCTCGATCGATGACTCAGAGATTTGTCTGGCAGAATGCAGTAACCTCAAAAACTCTTGTAATGTATTGTAAATCTTACTGAAAATAATAATTCAATAAATAATAATTATATTAGATTACCTATTAAGAATTTTCTTGTTTCATGGCATTTTTAGTTGCGGATCACGTCGATGTGGATGTTAATGTGACAAGGTTCCTGCGCATTACCAATTGGCGGGGATAGTATATCTCTGTCTGCTACGCGACGACGTTCTAAATAGATGAAAAATAAAATAACGGATACTTACTAGTTTTTTAATGAGAACATTGCAAATAAAGTATTACAACTTCATATTTATTTTTAAGTGCGATTTACTAGGTGCGTGCTCTAATAAAATGTCGCAAGTCCATAAAACAAATTAAACTTACCTATATTATTTCAGTTTTTTATTTTCAATATCATTGCACACCATTAATTTGATAATTACATCTGTTTTTAATGTACATAAATGAGACCAGGAGGCAAATTTACAAAGGCTATACTATTTGAGTCACGAGTCAGACTCTAATAGATGAGCTTTTGTTTATGCATATTACTCGACAAAACCTAATCTATCTCGGTAAAAAAGTTGACTCAAATGGATTAGCTTTTTGCCTTGATATTTTCAAAGAAAATGCACGGACAAAACCTAGTATAGTACTGTACCAGCAAACAAGTTAGGTTACTTTAAATTAACTCCAAACACCTATTTTGTATGTCTTTTGTTAAGAACTAGAGCATAGTTTTATATTTCGCCGACAAACTGTTATGCAGTTTGGCGAAAGTTAAATGTATTATTTTTTCTATGTTTTTCAGTAATAAATAAATAAAAAAAAAAAAAAAAAAGTCGTATTAATGAAATCGTCGTTTAAAATCCTAGTGACCTTTTTTAAAGATTTTTAGGATTCATCTGATAAAATTGATCTAATGATTTGAAAGACAAAGAAAATTGTAGGTAATTTTATGGCATTTTCTTTTTATTTACAAACACTATAAAGATGTCATAGCAAGACGCTACCGTAAGAACTATTTACATTCTAGACATAAATAAGTTTAAACAATAATAAAAATGCAAAGCTATACTTAGATCATAGTTTAAGTGCATAAAATGTGCAAAGATATGATGCCGAAATATAGATAAAAAAAATATTCACTTCCATAAACAATGTAATCCAGTTATACAATTTATCAAGCTCTGTATTTTTACACGAATAAACGTGCAAAGTGCTATTGCAGGTACATGAAATCGTTTTTCGTAAATTTCTTCTTTTTTTAACCGACTTCAAAAAAACGAGTGGGTTCTCAAGTCGACGGTTTTTTTATGTATGTTTTACCATAACTTCGTCAGTTGTTAACCGATTTATACAATTCTTTTTTTATCTCAAAGAACATAATTCGTGTGTGGTCCCATAAATCAATCATAAAGAAATCTGGCTGGTAGTTTTTTCATAATCCCGAAAAATATCAATAGTTCAAAATATAGTCAGTGTTGCCAAATTATTCGTGATTTTGACGTGTTTACAAAGAAAGTGGCGCCCTCAATTTTTATCTACTCTTTATGGTCAAGCTGTATTTAGCAGTAGACCTTATTTCACATATTTAAATTTTCCCATAAAAATTCATGTACAAACTGGAACACTCCGTAGCACCCTGTATAACGGTAATTTTCCAAAACCCTTTCTTAGTGCTTACCTACACCATGAAAGGTATCTACCCTCCAAAAACAAAAAACAGACTTCAAAAAACCTTCCTCTAAAAAGCAAGAAATAATATACGTAATAATAAAAATAATAAAATACGTCTATTGAAGTCGGGTGGGGCTGGAGTACAAATTCCTTTTTTTTTATTCTAAAAGCTCCCACCCGACTTCAATAGACGTTTTTTATTATTTTTATTATTACGAATATTATTTCTTGCTTTTTAGAGGAAGGTTTTTTGAAGTCGGTTTTTTGTTTTTTTGAAACAATTTTTTATTTTTTTATTTTTAGTGTAGGTACCTTGTAGGTAATGTATATTATATATGTAGAAAAATCGGCTCAGCCAAACGTAAGATAATCGCGGAGAAACATACTTAAATACGGGTCAAACTGAGAACCTCCTTTTTTAAGTCGGTTATAAAACTACACTTAAGATATCCCTCTTCCAACAGAAAAATAATTATCTTATTCAGTTCATAAACAAAGAAGTAATACGACCAATCATCGAGGAAATTCACACAAAGTCATACTATTTTCGTGCTTTTTTCAAAATTACTTGAAAAGTACTGAACCGATTTCCAAATTTTAAAAAATGGGACCAACTTGGGAGTGTACCTAATGTAATAACGTTTGAATCATTTCAATCGGTCCAGCCGTCTTCGAGTAATCGGTGGACATACACAAAAAAAAAACAACAAATATACAGACGAACATAGAACCTCCTCCTTTTTTGGAAGTCGGTTAAAAATGGTGTCTCTAACTCTCTACCTTCAACCCTATACAAATTCTCATACAAACTTGAACAATATTATAGCACCCTGTATAACAGGAATTTTCTAAAATCCTTTCTTAGTGCTCATCTACATCATGAAAACTCTCTAAAAATGGTGTTTCTACCTTCAGCTCTATACAAATTCCCATACAAACTGGAACAGCCTGTAGCACCCTGTATAACTGAAATTTCACAAAACCCTATTATTACCACCTATTATTGAATCTAGAAATCGGTAAATATCGGTATTAAATTGAATAGCATTGCAATTTGTAAATATAATACAGTACTAGGTTTTGTCCGTGCATTTTCTTTGAAAATATTAGGGCAAAAAGCTAATCCATTTGAGTCAACTTTTTAACCGAGATAGATTAGGTTTTGTCGAGTAATATGCATAAACAAAAGCTCATCTATTAGAGTCTGACTCGTGACTCAAATAGTATAGCCTTTGTAAATTCGCGACCAGGAGACTTTTGTTCACACATTTATTGACACTGACTCTATTTTATCTTACTTTACAAACATTTTAAACACATATCTTTACTAAGCTCTACAAGAAATAAAACACTTTTTACGGATACTAGCGCGGTTTTATTAAATGTTTTTTGGTTATTAGTAGGTATTTGGTTTGATTTTTGATTTTCCCGACGTTTCGGCACCTTTGCAGCTGCCGTGGTCACTGGGGGCTAGTATCCGTTAAAAGTGTTTTATTTCATGTCTAGTGAGCGCGTAAGCTTGAGAAGTGAATAAGCTCTACAAGCTTATGTCACCAACCAAACAATACAACGGTTTCACAAGAAGTGCGTCAAAGCAATGACATTCCTGTCGCATGTAAAGCAGATTGTCTAGCTTAAACTTCGAATGTACCATAGAGCAAAGCATGGAGGTCGAAAGCCTCCCTCAACACACCCCCTCAATCTGCTGCATATGCTGACCATACTTATTAAAACAGTTTTATAACTACCTGTACAGTACTACTAAATTTCAAATTATAATATCTGTCTAATCAGACTTAAACACTTCTTAAAAGCTTCCTACCAACAGTTACAAAACCTATCTCAAGTTATCTAACTCTTATTACCCCTGTCTACCCCTTAACATAACATTTGACCTAATGTATCCCAAACACTGCAAACATTCCAAAACTTTCTATCTGCCTTCCTATAACCCGTTACAACACTTCTCGAGCTACTTACTAAATTTCAAAAACAAACCTTTCAATTAACTTTAACTCCTACTCAACCTATCTTATTACACATCATAAATAACTTAGTCATCTCACATTGTTAAGTTACTTCCTCACTCGAATATCTAACTAATCTAACTGACATACAAAATACAAACAAACACAAATACAAACAACCAAATACAAAATCTTCAATTATAAAAAGTAAATGTGATAGAAAATCAATCAATCAACCAATCTAACAAAATAGTTTTGTACAGTAACTTCCCAAAGTTTAAGTTATTCACCGTTTTATGTTGCCGTTGTTTATTTAAAATTCTGAAGTCAATGATTCACTTACTTTTATATTTCCACACCCCTTTAAATGAATCATTACATTATGCCAAGATACACCCCCTTAATAAGTATATGCACCCCCTTAACTCTTTAACTGATAATGTGAATATGACTGGGCTTCTTAAGTTTACATCACGCCTTTACACCTTTCTTATACAAATCTTACACACCCCTATACAACTTACATACTCATTCCCCACATATTGACCGAAAACTCACTTATTTCACTTTTTCTCGCACTTATCACTACCTAACACTCACTCTGATACAAGTTTTCTTTGACACCTTTCAAACTTCACTGGCGACAAACACTTTGTGAGTTGTCTGTCTGAGTTGCTATCTGCGAACCCGTTGTACAGTATTTGACTGTTGTTCTATTTGCATCAATCTGATCTTTTAGGTAGTATAGTGTCTCACATCTATGTGTTTACTTCTTTTATTCATAATTCCTTTCGTCATAAGTCAAATCGCTGACTGGTTGTCCACTTTCATTTCTATTTCTAATTTCTCATTGGTCATTTCATATATGAAGTCTCTGATGAACAGGAGTTCTTTGCAGCATTCTGCTGCGTCTATAAACTCTGCTTCTGTACTTGACAGCGCTACGATCGGCTGCTTTCTTGAGCTCCATGCCACTGGTCCACCGTTCAGCCAAATCACGTAACCCGACGTGCTACGCCTAGTGTCTGGATCCCCCGCGAAATCTGAGTCACAGTACGATCGAAGCACTTTATCAGCTTCAACAAAATGAATACCTTTATTTTTCAAATCGTTTTTGCATTGTCTAAATCATTCAAATTTGGAGCACTTTGTTGAAGCGAGCAATAATCATTTTCTTCTTTATTTGATTATTATTATTCATAATAACATAAAATGTGATGCAAATTAGGTAGGTACTTATTTACTGGGGTCTCATCTCATCGTTTCTTTTTATTTTAGTGATAATCAACAACAAGGAAGACGTCGCGTTGCCTTTATCCAACTGTTAAATAATAAACATTAAAAGAAATTCACAAATTTTAAAATTTTCACATCAAACATAACTAAATACACTAAACAATTTTGAAAAAGTTGATCACGTAGGAACTTTTTATGAATTGCTTTATTTGACATTACAGACGCTATAAAACAGGCTCCCAAACTGTCAAACCGTGCGTCATGGTACGCTTCGTCCACACATAAAAAACGGTTTAAGAGCGTGTATTAAAGCAGGCCCTCCGCAGGCCTGCTAAATCGAGGCCATGGTACGAAAAAGTAAGGCCGTTCAATATAAGTCCTGCTATAAGAGCTCATAGCCCCTGACAGCGTGCTAATGATTTGGAGCGGTATAGAATGACGTTACATGCTGTGAGCACTGTTGGCGTGATTCGGAACGCGGCCCTACACTACGGGTTGCGTTCCGAACGAAAAATTCTCTATGTCTATGGTCATTACCATCAACTGAGCTCAACTTAAACTTAAATGGATAAATTAATCGTAGGAATGACAAAAATATGCGAAAATAATAACAAATCATAAAATTAAAATATGAAAATTACAAGATTTCCAATTTACCACTTTCAGGGGCCGGTTTCAGCAAATAATGTCCAATGAAGTTCATCCTATTTTGTATTATTATGAAAGCTTACGCTGTCGCACAGTTTTAAAGCTAGTCAGAAGATATGAAAAATCTTTAATTTATTTATTTTTAAAGTTGAAAATTCCAATCTGTTCTGGTTGTTCCCGATTTTTTTACAATCGATATTTTTTTTGCATCTTGTGTCAAAGTAAGGATGGAGATTATTTTACTCATAAAATAATATACTATATCTATGCATAAAACTACAATCAATATAAAGATTGTTTTGCAAAAACAAAAAAAATATCTAGAAAAGCCTTCCCAAAAAAGATATAAATTTTTAAAGCCGTTCAGTCGTTCAATTATGAAAAATAATGAAAAAATATTATAACTTCCAAACTACAAAAAATCGCGGAACATACATAGGGGTTCAATCGATAGGTATGGTACTCACTCAGCTATAACCTCGTACCGGCTTGACATCCTAAAAGAAACAACATTATAATCATAAATATCATCCATTTAAAACATTAATCTCAATTTAAAAAAAAAAAAAACAATAAACCGACTTCAAAAATCCTAGGTACCTCTAAAAAGCAAGAAATAATATTCGTAATAATAAAAATACGTATTGAAGTCGGGTGGGGCTGGAGTACAAATTCCTTTTTTTTTATTCTAAAAGCCCCACCCGACTTCAATAGACGTATTTTTATTATTACGAATATTATTTCTTGCTTTTAGAGGTAGGTTTTTTGAAGTCGGTTTTTTGTTTTTTTTAATCAATTTTTTATTTTTTTATTTTTAGTGTAGGTACCTTGTAGGTAAGGTATTATGTAGAAAAATCGGCTCAGCAAAACGTAAGATAATCGCGGAGAAACATACATACTACGGGTCAAACTGAGAACCTCCTTTTTTTAAGTCGGTTAAAAAACTACACAAGATATCCCTCTTCCAACAAAAAAATAATTATCTTATTCAGTTCATAAATAAAGAAGTAATACGACCATTATCATCGAGGTAACTCACACAAAATCATACTATTTTCGTGCTTTTTTCAAGATTACTTGAAAAGTACTGAACCGATTTTCAAATTTCAAAAAATGGGACCAAATTCACAGAATATATACCAAATTGGGAGTATACCTAATGTAATAACGTTTGAATCATTTCAATCGGTCCAGCCGTCTTCGGTGGACATATACAAAAAAAAAACAAATATACAGACGAACATAGAACCTCCTCCTTTTTTTGAAAGTCGGTTAAAAACATCGAAAAAGTGCAGAAGTAAGTTTATTTTCCCTATACTCTTAGGTACCTATTATAAAGAAAAAGACGGAGACAAATAATGTTTCCACATAACCGAGCCTTAAGAAATTTTTGTCATCAAGGTTATCAATCATGGTTAGATTTTATTGCCAGCCAATGACTTCGATTTCACCCTGTATGTATATTGAAAGAGCTAGGCCCTCGACAAGGTGGACCATAATGATCAGGTCACAGGAAGACGCTAAATGCGGGCAGCGCAGCGTATATTGAAACCTTTCCAGTACAGTCAGCAATGAAAGTCGCTTAACGCTTTGGTACTTTGTCATAGCAGCTTTTTTGAAAGATGTCTCACGGTTCAAAACATTAGTAAAAAAGTTACTATGACAGAGTACTAAAGTGTTAAACAACATTCGTTGCTGACCTTACCTACTCAAGTCAAGGCTCCAGGGGGCTTACCATCAGCAAATAAGAAACCATTCAGTTCAAAAGCAGGCCGTAAAAAAGACTGCTTAAGGCCTGCTTTCATACTAACCGTTGAGATCATGGTACGAAAAAGTAAAGCCGTTCAATATAAGTCCTGCTATAAGAGCTCAGAGTAAAGAGCTCATCCCAGTACTTCTGAACTGCAGGAGCCTTTAATTAAGCGATTGAACGCGCATTTTGTTTACGGAACTCTTCTAGTATTCAGCAGCGAAGGACCAATCGTTGTGGAGATCCTTGGGCTTGGGGGAGGCCTAAACCCAGCAGTGGGTGTCGTGCGGCTGATATGATGATGATTAAAAGCGCTAATAATAGCCTACCTATAAAGGTACAGCTCTGGTTTAAACACATGCAAAACTTTTCAACCTCATACTGTAAGTGACCAAAGCTTCGTAAAATAAAACTTTTGGCCTGTTATGTGTAGGTACCTAAAGTCCATGTTTATTATTATTTTAAGTAGAGGTCTTATGGGCCCTTTATAGGTCGTCTTGTTACTCCCACTTTTTTAGCAATTTTTAGGTAGGTATTGAAATATATTATTTGCACAAGAATATAAGTTTTACAGTATACGGTATTGAAAATCGTTTTTTATGGCCGATATTGCGAAATATGTGCGTTTATAATTTCCTAGTTATAAAGTTAGAAGACGGAAGAAAATAGTAATGCGGGGAAAGTATTGTTCCTGTATTTTAATAAAAATCCTGTTGGTTTTCAACATAAAATGTTCATTAGCTGATGAAAACAAACAAGGTTTGAAAGATTTTAAATCTTTTGATGATAGGTTTTGACATTGTACTACTTATATAAAACCAAAGTTGTATTGCAAGCGCTTGGTTCCTTTTTGTTTTAATTAGGCATTAGTTAGGTCTTCTTTGTCCGTCCCTGTTCCCTTTATTTGGGGTCGGGTCTCCTCACACTTCTTCGCCAGGATAATCTATCCTGGGTTGTCGTCTCTGGCATTTGGGCTTCCTTGAGGTCTCTCTATCTTGGACCACCAGGTCAGTGGCGGGCGTCCTTTGCCTCTCTTATGTTCTGGCAATTTAAGTGCGATCCGAACTACATGGTCTTCACTCCTTTTTTTGACATGTCCGTACCATCGGAGACGATTTTCGGTCAGTTTTTCGGCGATTGGTGCGACTTTAAAGCTGCCCCTTTATCTAGTCGAGTCACATCTCCTGCCCACCGTAACATTTTCATCTCATTGACATGCATTTTTGCTCATGGGTCTTCTTCACTGTCCAGCATTCGGAACCGTATAATAATGTCGGACGGACTGCGGTTTTGTTTGTTTGTTTTGCGGCCTTGTAGTAACGTTTTCATACATATCTTGGATGATCTGGACGTAATGTTCCGGTATTCCTTGGGCTCGTAGCGCCTGCCACACAAGCTTCCGGGGCACTCGGTCAAAAGCTTTTTCGAGATCTATAAATGCCAGATGTTAGTTAGGTATTAAAATATTATTTTGTTGGGTTCAGAAGTAAAACATAACTTTCTGAGGAGTCACTGAGACCGCCTGATTGAGTATATACCCAAAAGGAAAAACTGAAATGCTAAAGTTGAATTAAATTTCTAACGATAAAATTTAATGTTAATAAATCTAACAAAAACTTTTACAGAAGATGAGGACAAAAAGTCGATTGAATATTTTATTCATGACAATCAGCTTGGTTCACAATGGCCACATGGAATTGTACCTTATTACGTGAACCTCAATGATTATGGTAAGTAAGATTATTGATTACTAATACTATGCGAGCCAAATAAGAACATCACCTACTGTCAAACGGCAACGGGCAATCTTGATCTTTGTTTCTTTTCTTGCACACGCTACACCTCTTATCTGAAGTGGAAGTGAAACGCAAACAAAAATGGCTGTTTTGACAGTACTATTCTTATTTGGCTCGCATAGTAAGTAATGTTAATTGCTCGCTTATCACCATAATATTATTTTTAAAAGTAAGTAAGTACGTCTCATCGCGAACATTGCCTGATATAATCCGCGCACGATGAGAATGGGATGGAACCTTGTCAGTATTTGATTGAATCAGGCCTCACTTGGCGGAAGTCTTAAACCATTGTGAAAAAAGAAATAAATAAGTAAGTACCCACTTATAATAATGATGTAGCTTACTTCCGCAAAAAAATATATGCAAGGTGCACCGCCCCGCCCGCCCGCAAAAAAATGCTCTGCACAACACAAAATATAAACCACAATACCTGCATTTAGCGAGACAGCAACACACCTTGCACCTTCACCAATTAGGCTACTCTACACGTGTTTCGCCCCAATCATCAAAATTAACTAATTAGTCAATTTTGAATTTACTTTGACAAGGTTCCATCCCATTCTCATCGCACGTGGATTATAAATGAAATGAAAATGATTGCGTAGTAGGTTCCATCAAGGTTTTAGATTCATCAAAAAATATATTTAGATAACCTCGTGGCTCGACGAGTGCGCTCGGCTATGAATCATTTAGAAGACTCGTCTTGCATCAAGTTTAAACAACTGCTTGAAGCGAAGCACTTCGCCCCCTGGATACATATCAGCAACCCGAAAAAGATACGGGAGTGTGTGCATACTCGGGAGAATAAAACGACCTTGGAGATCGTAAGTACCCAATTAAAATAGTTTCAGAGCTGGTTGTTTCTGCACCTCGATATATCAGCATTTTTTAGACCCTAACAGAAAAGATAAGGCCGCCGACGACAGCGTGTTCACATCAGCCATTTTAATATCCCCACTGCTGGGGCACAGGGCTTCCTTATTGGTGAATAAGGAGGATGGGCCATAACCCACCTCGCAGGCTCAAAGCGGATTGGTGAGTGTTAACAACTGCAAATGCAGCCGGGACCAACAGCTTAACGTGCCTTCCGAAGCACGGAGGTACTCTAGATAATAAATTTTTGGTCACCCACCATGACTGACCCTTGCGAAAGTTGCTTAATCTCCACAATCGCAGGGCCAGGCGCTAAACCACTGCGCCACCGAGCTAACGACGGCGGCGTTACCCGGAATTTTACATCTGCTTAGGAACTGGCTATCCTGCCGAAACACAACCAACTATCATAACAGCATCAAATTAAGCATGGTTTAAGAACCTCCCAACTGCTGAAAATCGAATCCGGGACTTTAGTGTCAGCTACGACTCGTATGATTCATAAGATATTTTTAATTAATTTTATATGGGTTTATTTTCCAGCCTTTAGTTCTGGGATACGAATGTCTACAGCGGCGTGAGATCCTTCACGCTTTGATGCATGCAATCGGTTTCAAGGATGAAGTGACGCATCCCCAAAGAGATCAGTACGTCAGAGTGCAGTGGGAAAATATTAATCCAAGTATGAGAATCATCTCTACCTCCATATTTTTTCCTAAATTAGCAGGCTTTAATGATTGTCATTTGTTTAAGAGCTGTTTGATGCGTACTGCGCAGGACCGATCGTCGTGAAGATCCTTGAGGGAGGTCTATGCCCACCAGTGGGTTTTGTGCGTCTGCCCCCCTAGCATGACCACCAAAACGCGATATGATATAGCAATTTATCACGTTTAACTGTCAAAAGACAATGGATTTTGACAGTAGAGTGTCGATAAAACGCTATATCACGCGATATATAATCGTGTTTTGTCGGTCATGCTAGGCCTACTGATATGATGATGATAGTGATATCGCCTCACCTGTCGACCCACCTGTCTCCGAGAGACGACAGGGTTATTTGGGTATAGGGAATTACAGGCCGGCAACATGTTGATGGTACTCCTGGTATAGCAAATGTCCAAGGGTGATGACAACAACTTGTACTGTCGGACTTAGAAGTAATTGAACAGTTTAGATAGACCATGTCGCAGCAACGAATAGATTATTCATGACAGAAAAATAGCAACAAACCAAGCGTCATAGCATACTGCAGTTGATGTGACTAAGGTAAGGGCTAACTATATGTTCAGTATACTTCTAACTGCGGACTGTACTCGACGTTCTCGTCTGACCGTTTGTCGCTTTGTACCAATTATCTATTGAATAATACATTTAAGAAAGATTCGCTAACAGCAATTTTATCCCTAATTCTGTTCCGGAATCACTTCCCCCCGTAATGCTTCGTCTAAAGATACCACCATCATCATCATCAATTAGGTCATCTTCTCTAAAACGTAATGATTTGTTATCAGTGAAGTATTTAATTTTTCTATGTCGCATCATCTTCATCCTCCTGCGCTTATTCCAATTCATGCTTAAAACCTTCTGTGCTACATGCTCCTCATTCCTCTGCATCACATCACATGCCTACATCTGATTTCCCCTTAACTTTTCCGTTACTGGTAACTTCCTCCATACTTATTTCTGATTTTGTCCTTTCGCGTAACACCGTGCTCATCTCATCTGCATGCAGTAGTCTTTCGCTATCGTTTCGTTCGAACATTAACATTGTCTATCGATTGTATTTTACTGTTTTTACTTTTAGAATACCATTCGCTATTTCGTGTAAGATACGATGACTTCGCTCCATTGAAGATAGAATATGATCCCAACAGTATAATGCATTTCCACGATCGAGCTTTTAGCATAAATGGACATGCAGCAATAGCACCTCTGGTAACATTGTTTATATCTAATTAGGTTAGATCTTCTCATTATATTATATGGTATTTTTATTACCTATTTGAAGAACAAAATAGTTAGTGAATATCTGGTAAGTATCAGTTATGAAAACGTCACTGAACAATCTCGTTGACGGAAATATTGTTGAACAGATTTAATTGTTACAGGTCCCAGGCCTAGTGATAAATCCAACAGCAGAGCTGTCGCCACTAGACAAAATGAAATTACGCATGATCTTTGGTCATGAGTGCAATAAAAGGAGTGTTGGTGATTTACTTGACTCATGTAGGATGGCTATGCGGGATAATGCGGATAATGACTCAGATGCTTCAACAAACAAACAAATAAAATTAACGCAACCAGGAGAAGTAGATCAAAGTTCAGAACATACTAAAGAAGGTACAAATTTAGATGAACTAGAAGGAGATAAAAATATAGAAAAACCTGAGGATCAAAAGGATTTTGATGAACCAGAATTAAAAGATGTAGATAATACAAATGACGAGGATGGTAAAGATGATGATGAACCAGAATTAAAAGATGTAGATAATACAAATGATGAGGATGGTAAAGATGATGATGAACCAGAATTAAAAGATGTAGATAATACAAATGATGAAGATGGTAAAGATGACAATGGAGATGAAGAAGCTTCAAAGAAACATCGTCGTCATCACAGATTTAATAGATATCGGCAGTAAAAAAGTTTTAGAAATAATAAAGTGTATCTATATAAATTTGATTATTCTAAACGTAGATATCATTAAAAAAAACCGGCCACGTGCGTGTTTTGTCGGGCCACGCGCAGTAGGGTTCCATAGCTACCTTATACCATAGCATAGACTTTTTTCACGTATCCAAAACCAACCGTTTAACTGAAAGGGGGGGGGGGGGGGGAGGGTCAAATCTACTGTTTCATACATTTTGATGTTTTCGTTAAAAATGTTTGTTTGAAACAGCAGATTTTTAGTCAGTTTTATATCCACTAATCTTGTAATCTTGCCTTACTACAGTATGTATATAAGGACCCCGCAGCCAACGATATATCAAAACAAAGTTTAGATGCGTTATGCGCCAACATCATGCAATTTAAAACAGCGACAGGTACTGCAGATACACACAACATCAATAGTGGGACAAAAATGAACGCCACCATACGGAATCCCTGTCGTTAGAAAGAGATAAACAGACATCATAAGTTTCGTCTGATACGCTGCATGCTCATTGGCGCGTCTCGCTCTTTGTAAAAAATGGCCGATTAGAGTAATACAAAATACGAAAATATACAGTACTTACGTGTGAAATGAAATATTTTTCCGATCTCTGACTGTTGCTGTATAATTTGCACATCGTTTATAGACGCAGGAAGGCATTTTTGATCAGAATGTCACGGTTTATTAGTGTCCGACTGACGAGAGTGGTGTGTGTTTACGTGTCACGAGCCTGTGCCTGACTAATTGAAAGTCGGGCAATTACCTTACTTTCGTCTTGCCATTGTGGAGTGCGGGTAACGCATCTAAACTTTGTTTTGATATATCGTTGCCCGCAGCGCGATTTTTAGTCAGTTTTATATCCACTAATCTTGTAATCTTGCCTTACTACAGTACCTATGTATATGTATAAGGACCGCGCAGCGCGGCTTTTAGTCAGTTTTATATCCACTAATCTTTGTAATTGTAATTGCCTGTCTATCCTTAATATCCTTTTAATATTATAAAATCAGTTTGTTTGTTTATTTTTACGCCTTCACGTCTTAACTACTGAACCGATCATAATTAAATTTTACAAACACGTTGTCAGATGTACAGAGAAGGACATAGGGTAACTTTCAACCTGAAAAAAGTATCGTTCCCAAATTAAAGCAAAAAACTTTCCACGCAGACGAAGTCGCGTGCGGCCGCTACATGTATAAGGGGCCACGCAGTGCGATTTTTTGTCAGTTCATGCCCTGTTGGGGACCATCGTCAGTTGGGGCCTCTAGGCTGGCTGGGCCCCTAGGCCAGGGCCTTGTAGGCCTAGGCGGAAATCTGGGCCTGTGTTGGTCCCACAGAACAAAGTTTTTTTTTACTGTTGATCCCATAGTAAAAGTTTAGTTTGATGGTTCCATCTACCATATTCGGCATTACTCGTATTTTTGTAATGCTATGCCAAACAGCTTTCTAAGTCGTGGACGGACAGACGGACATTGGCGAAATTTGGAAGTTAGTTGATTTGACTACGGAACCCTAAAATGTTACTCTGCCCAATATTTGGTTGGTTCTTTTTACTTATTCTGGTCACTATAACGGGTGTAACAAGACACTCAACGAAGCCAAAGTCCACGCATTCCGCCCATCATCAGGATCACTTTTGTCTTTTAGTTAGACTATACCTGGGAAACCAGCTACGATGTTATTGAAGGTCAAAGTCAATTTTTTTTTCATTTTTTTAATGAAATCTTATTTTATACGTTATTGCCTAATTCTTGTCTACAGAAACATTATGAAAAATGTATGTATTTCGTAACAAATAATGGCTTCAAAACGTCATCACTCAATGTATTTCATGAGCACGCACATAAAAGTTGCCTTTTAACTCGCCCGCACGCAGCCGAGTAGCATTCACTCGCAGGCGCGGTCTTTTGTACGCGTTACATTGCGTAGTAATGTACGCAATGTTTTTTTAACACCAAAATTAAATTAAAAAATAAAATCGTCGAGGGTCTTGTTACACCCGGTATATCATATAGGCTAAATAAATCTTTGGTGATGACTTTATTTAAGTATTATTAGTTATGGTTGAGTTATGACATTATTTTAAAAATACATAGTAGGTAAGAGTACCTAGCCTAAAAATAATTTTCTCGGATGAAATGAAACGCACTGTTCAATAGGTAGATACTTAGTTTATGTCTACGATTTGGTTTATTAGGTCAGACTTTTTTGCTTTCCTGCCTCTGCCTTTCATAACACTGGTCGTAATACACAGTTTTTAGTTTTTTGACATCAATTGTACTGAGTCCTTGCCAATGGCCCATCCCCCAGCCATCATTCTGTAAAATTACAACAAAAATGAATTATGTTGTAATAAATAGTTGGATTAAAAAGACACGAACAATGAAGACAGTCGCATTTTATCAAATATCTTCATAAGTAGTTAATGGATGTAAAACTTTAGCAAGATTGCTATATTTGCAACAGAACATCTAGAGTGGTAATATATACCAGGGGTGTCAAAATCATTTGCGGGCCGGATGCGGCCCTATCTTTGACACCCCTGTAATATACCGTGCCTGATTCTACCACCAAGGTGCTTGGAAATAATATAATATGGTAGGTAGTCCCATGCATACAACTCCGGAAAATTAGTACACACCCAGCAAAGCACCATGTCTGAGAAATTTAGTTTTTTACCCGACTGCAAGAGGGTTATGTTTTTCGCGCGTATCTTGTATGTGTGTTTGTTTGTTTGTAATATTCTTTATTATACTCATATCTTTCAAACGGCTGAATGGATTCCTATGATTAAGATATCGTTAGATTTGTCTTGTCAGCCCAAGTGTTCTTAAGAAGGTGGCGTTATAAGAAAACCAACATGGTGGCTGTGCGGTGCTATTACTCGTATAAGTAAGTAAGAAGGTAGTGGTTTTTTTTTTTACAATATTGCAATATGAATGTCAAATTAAAGGGCTTTTTATAAGGATTTCAAAAAGGTATTCATGACCGTAATATATAATAACTAAAAAGAAATAAATAAAAAAATAAATTAAAAAGATTAAAAAACCCGCCTGCATAAAAAGACAAGTCAACTGAAAAGATGGAAACAAGATTAAATATTAAAGGCATAATAACATGCAGTCGGCGGCATGCATAAAGAAAGTGACATTATGAATGATTTGAATTATATGCCTCCGACTGCATGTTATTATTTTGCCTTTAATATTTAATCTTGTTTCCTGTCTTTTTATGCAGGCGGGTTTTTATTTTTTTTAATTTTTATTTGTACCTATGGGAAACTGCTATGTGACAACCGTAGACACAAATAGATTATTGTTTTCGATAATCAATCCTATTAATAGGCAAAAGAAATACACAATTTCGGTCTAGGGTTGCCACTATAATATGCAATTTATCATACAAAGAAAATCTTTTTATTTTTCAAAAAGTGGTGGTTATGATTGTGGTACGTGTTCTTTACATCAAGTACGAGAAAGTACATAAGTATTTAAATATCATACCGTTCAGGACCTGAACGGACCGAAAGTGTAATATTTTAGGTTAGTTTGTTTGATCCACTCCCACTAGTACTAGTACAGTCACGAGCAATAATATGTACACACTTTAGAACTATGTCACATTCAATTAATATATCTCAGTGTGATAATGTTGTAATAACCTAGGTTATTCAAAACGTAATATGACAAAGTTCTATGGTGTGTACATCTTATTGCTCGTGACTGTACCTATTCATCTTTCAAGCATTTTTATGTCTACTGCATTCGGCAATAAGTGTGCGCGGGCGGGTATTACTATTGCTACTATTGGCCGATTCTTAAAATATGAAATTTCAGTCTCACCCAGATAGGATACATCATGTTGGAAACACCATTCTTTATCTGTAGCCACGGGTAGTGCATAACGCTTTGGTAATCATAATCAAAACCAACAGATGCAGCCGCAGGCAACTTCGTTTTCATTTCTTCCTTGACATCTATAAACACCATAAGTAACGATTGATTTATAATAATTGTCCTTGTCGTATAAACATTTAAACTCAAACAAACTCGCACAAACCTGGCGTCAAATTTCCCCAGAGAATGTGTAGATATTGATCACGATCGTACATGTTATGTTGATGATCCAAGCCCAGCAAATGTACGAACAGATGCAGTAAATGATTAACTGAATTGAAGCAATCCGCATTTATTTTCAAAACCTGTAAATGATAAAAACTGGTGAAGGCCTTCTATGGAATTTCATAAAACTTTTAGTACATAGGTACTTACCTAACTTAACTGTGTTGGTCTGGCAGAATTATCTCGGGAAATTTTACTTTACCTACCGTTGTTGTAGTCATGCTTACAACTTATTTTCCTTTAAAGCTAACTTTTTAAAGTGATAGTCTAGACAAGAAGTAGAAACTAGACATAGTGATCATGGGGCCCAGCTAGACGAAGCTTGTTAATTGGTTGTTTGTTACAAAGCCACATATACAAATCATAATATACCGCATTTCCAGAAGGTTTTCCTGAAGGAGGGCAGGTGCACCCAGGTTCTGTGGCTCTGACAAAAACTAAAATGTCCGCCGCATGTCGTCGGGTCGCGTTTGCTTTGAGTTTTTGTTTGAGTTGATCCGGTTTTATCATTTTTCCCACTTTTACTTTGGGCTTCCCCTTAACACCTAGACGTGTACATAAAAGAGTTTTAAATTGGACTTTCAGCCAGCTGAAAGTTTTATTTTAATGAATAATGTCGTGATTAAAATTTATTTTGCGTTGAAAAATAGTCACTAGCAGCACAGAATATTTAATAGCAGTGCCCTGCTGGCGTACAAGCCAGTGCCCTGCTGGCGTACAAGCCAGTGCCCTGCTGGCGTACAAGCCAGTGCACTGCTCTATTTCGATTTGTGTTTTTACAAAAGTATTTACCTTTTCTTAAAGCGAGTGCATCGTCGCCACTGGCACCTGAAGGTGGTTTTTCTTCATCAGTTTTGGGTGGTACTTCATTCATAGTTTCAGATCCTGATTTAGATGGCTCGTCATCTATATTATTCTCTTTGACATCTTCGTTATTCTTCATATCTTCGGTGTCTTCGTTATTAGTACCATCGTCACTATTACCCTTAGCACTAGTCCCGGCATTGCTTCCCTCCGCAGCTCGCGCTTTGAAGTCACTATCATCATCATCATCATCATCATCATTATTGTCGTCGCTCTCATTTTCCTTTTCGGATACATCATTAAACCTAATACATGTTTCTTTTTCTATGTGAGCAATGACAGCTTTAATATTTTCTCTTTCTTCGGTAGCTAAACAAGGTTAGAAAGCATATTGATTATGATATTATTCAGTACATCATACAGCGTGAAATTTTAATCATTTGGTTCCTGCAGTGAGGTGGAGGGAAGTTTTACTTTAGGGCCAACTCAACAAGGGTCGAGTAGGTATTGCGCTTTTAAATGGATCAGCTGATATATTTTCCGGAATATCAGAGTTGTCCCCATATCTAGTTGCATGTAATCATGATTGGAACCACCCCACTGCGAGAACAAAAAGATTAAAATTTTAGCGTGTAAAGTATGTCTCTCATTCGATTTTTATCCATGAGTTCCATGACACTATGGCTATTGAGTAATATATTATTAATACCCAAAGGAGGGAAGTTCAGTATAATTTTAGTTAAATAACATTTACTCACTGAATTCTATTTTATCTTTAATTTTATAATTAACTATGCCGAATGGCCATAGTCGATCTTTGAAATAATTATCAATGTCTGTCCATGGAACATCTTTCTTCTGTGTGTTGCTCTTGACGACACTCGGACATGTTTTCAATAAATAATCCTTATTTCTTTCAATGCATTCATGTCCAAAAATATATGTTACTTTTTCCACATCAGTTTCGCTCAACCCCTCGCGTTGGCCAAGTCTTAAATCAGTGGCAACCTGGTAAGATAATTTACGGCTTGAAAATCTACCGGAGATTATATTGTACGGTCAAGAAGTACTTAAGTACCTAGTTGAACACCGAAGTGCTATTTAGTGCCATTGTTGCCTTTACTTAGCATTTTTGCAACTTAATGAACAAGCGCTATATCAAAGTTGAAGATACTTATAAAAGTAATCTCACTACTTCTGAAGCCAACTGTACTAAACTTGAAAACATTAGCAAAGGGAAAATAAATCGAATTTAATTATTTAGAATCACTCCGTTTGGCGCGCGGTCTTCGGTTTACGTATGGCGGCAAATCATTCTTGTCTGTTTCTTTGAGCTATTAGGTGTAATAAAGGAAAACCTGAGTGAGATTCTCTTATGTGATCGAACAACTTACTTGTCCCACAATGGTGACTTGACCATTTTTGGAAAACGCTCGAGGTGGATAGTGCAGTACACTTGAGTAATCATATGGAATGTTTAACAATTGGTCGTGTGTGCGTCTCTCGAAATATTTTTTGTATCCTGTAAAATTTACGATTACAGTTTTTTTAGTTTAAATATATTCTACATTTGTTGCAGAAACCCCAATCTTATTTTTTCACATTTTTCTCACACCACAAAACAAATTTCAGAGACGAAGCAGTAGAACTAAAGATCGATGTAGAGCGAGTATGCAACACTATTAGTGACACTATATATTACACAATTTATAAAACTTTTATTGATAACAATTGATAGTTAGTTGGAGGTAAACAAAATCCAGGGGGGGGGGGCTGCTGCCCCTCCCTGCCCCCCCTCGGTACGCCCATCATAAAGTCGCCTTACATAAATTATAAATCATTAGATCGGTAAGCCAAATGGAGAAAGTAGTCGTATTGCGAATAGTAAGATCCCTAATACCCATAATCATACCTGGTTTGATGTTATTCCACAGAATCGAGATATGTTGGTCTCGGTCTGGCCTGGTGTGTTCGTGTGAGAAGCCCAGTACATGCATGACTTCATGAACTATCTGACCAAGTGATAAGCAGTCGTAGCCGAAGACAATTCCCTGGAAAATATTGAAGTTTCATCCATATTTTTTTTTTAAATTTAGTTATACACGTTAAGTATTTTAATATCACTTTTAATAAACAAGGTGTTTGAAAAAGCCTTATAAAACTAAATATGGTAAATAGGGGCAACTATCATGCATACAACCCCGGAAAAGTATAAACTCTAAAAACTACCACATGGCGGAGAAATTGTTTTTTATTTGTATGGAAAATACATAACACTAAGTCCATAACAATAAGTCCATAACACTAAACTCTGTGTAATTTTATATTCTTTATGGATCTATAGGTCTATAAGAAACTCATATTTTTTGTATGCAATACCAATGTATAAGACTGTTTGTATCCTAAATAAAATAAAATAAATAAATAAAATAAAATAAAATAAAATTTCCCTACCCTAGACGCAAAACGACTATTATTGTGTTCGATAATCAATCCCAATAGGCAAAAGCAAAACACCATTTCAGTTTAGGGTTGCCACTATGCGATTTATCATAAAAAGTTTTTTTCCCGAAAAAGTGGTGATTTTCATGTTTTATAATAATTTTATAAACCACGACGGGGTTGCATGCATGGCACTCTATCTACCATCACAGAGGAAATAATCACTACGTTCTACCATATTCGCCTTAATAACGCTATTTTCAAACACCTTGTTTACTATGTCTGCTTGTATTTTTTATTTTATTTTAGTTTATTTGGGAAACAAACAATTTTACAGTACCTACATTTAGTTTTACCAAATAATATAAAACAGTGATCAGTAAGTATTGAGCTTAATCTCTAAAATACTATCTATATATTATTTTATTTATTTTATATTCATTGTAAAAAAAAGGACATCCTTGATTTAGCGACTAATGACTTAGAAGTAATAAATCGCTAAAATTCTATATTTTTCATTGCTAGATTCAGTCTGTTTTGTTCCTTGTCTATTGTTATAATTACCTGAACTCCTTTGTTCTCCTTCCTTTCATTGCTGTGCACGCATTGCCTGATGCCCGAAGGATTCGTGATGTAGAGCCATTCCACATTTTGCATCGAATCTTGGTCGTCCGGTTTGTCTTTCAGTCTCTGCAATCTTATGCATGTGGCTCTTTCGAAATAATCAAATGCGTTTACTATTATTTGGGCCAAATGGGCATCTGGAAATTGATTTAAATTTCCACTGCTGTTTTAGTTAAAAATACTAGAAAAAATCGACTCACCCGTAGCAGCTCAGACGGGATTCCATGCATTTTGCATTGGGCCGGAATCCCAAGGGTGCGGGTTTGAAAACCGTCTGAGCTGCTATGGGTGAGTCGATTTTTTCCAGTATTTTTTCAATTATGCCTAAAATCTAAAAGTTCAATAAAATGTTATTAGTTATTAAAGGGCTAGTTTCGCCGGTTCAAGACGTTCTGATTTTCATTACTGGGATAAAAAGTGCGTTTGTCCATTATCTTTTATTTATCAGTAACTTGCTTCTGCCCGCGACTTCGTCCGCGTGGATAATCGAGAAACTCTTTAGGGAACCTTTAACCAGGATAAATAGTATTCTATGTTTTTATTTCATCGAAATCAGATCTGCAGTTTTTATGTTATTAGGCGGATCCCCACTGCGCTGCCTCCCTTTTCTTCTCCCCTTTCTTCTCTCCTTCCCACTTACTCTTCCCCCTCCGGTCCCTCCCCCGAGAGGAGTAGGGAGGGGGAACATACATCGTTTCAGTTGTTTCAGTTACTTTCGCATTTATAATATTTATTAGTATGAATTTCCTCAACTTTCAAGAATTTATTATGTAACTTACCGTAAGTTTTAGGGTCAATAAAGTAGGGTATAATAGCGTGCTTCCATTTCTTGTGCCACGGCACTCCCGGTGTGTCGTGTTCATTTGTTTTCCTGGGCTCCTGCGTCGTCACACGGATCAGCAGTTCCGGGCCGAAGTTAAACCTTCTCATTGTGTTGTTCACTATTTCCTATAGAATATTGAAGATTAGAGTTGTGCAAAACAAACTTTGCAGTGGACTAACGATAGGAGATAAGTACGAGTATGTCACGAAAATGATCTTGATACTTCATATATACTACCTAATTTTAAAAAAATATATAAAAAAATCTAGCTTAAATTGCTTTACAAATAATCACGTACTTATATCTACATAAATTTTGTAAATTAGTTACCACCTATTGTAGTTACAAATAAAAAAACAATCAACAACAAAACATTATTTTTTTATTGGGCAGTCAACAAAAACATGTAAACTAAAACAATAAAGGGCTTAAAATATAGATCTTAAATTTAAGTAAGTACAGTTTTTAATTAGAGACAGCCACGGCATGCGATGTGGACAATTAAAGGCTGTAAAAATTACTTTTAGGGTTAATTAAAATTATAAAATTATTGGGGGTTTACGTCATATTATTGATATTTTTTGTAATTACATACCTAGGGGCTGGGTAGTAAAAAATTCACAGATCTTGTGCCTTTCACGATCTTCGGTACATTGAAAATGAATTTATCGAATTTTATAAAAAATATATTCCTTTGTTTGAATTTACTTACAATACTTTGAAATCACAGTAAAGCTATGAACAATTTTTGTATCTATATTGGTATGAAATTCATATAAAAATATTTTATTGTTATAAATATTACTATTTTATTGAAAGGTAAATTAAAAGTACTACTATAGGTAACCTAAAATATAAAAAAATTAAAAAAATATTTTGAAACCCTCGGCTTTGCCTCGGGCTTCAACTACGTCAAACCTTCATAGCAACTCAGCGACGCGACGCGCATCTAAGGAGCGCGCTTCCCAAAATTACGCCAACACGCTACATATTGTAGCCCTCGTTGATACGCGCCTTTTGAGGCTTCAACCAAGGCGATGTTGCACTCTGAGCGAAAATGGGGGCTATACCGAAGCGATCAAAAAACATTTCCAATGTAAAGGTTAAGCTACAGGGCAAACCCTTAACCCGATCGTCTTTGTTTTAGGCTCAAATTGTAGCTGACTAAATTGTTCAGAGGATTTTTTTCAAAATTTTGATATCATTCTTCGTTTCCAAAATATCGAGCGTCAAAATAAAAAAATCGGAAAAAATTAGCTTTTTTTACTCGTATAAGTACGTTACTGTGATGATATCAATTAAGAAACAATTACTTAACTACCTATACAACTGTAAATTTATTATTTTACTTTCGCATTGTTAAGAGTTTACAGCAATCCGAAAAAAAACTACAATCCTGAAAAAAGAACGCCGAGTAAGCGTAGCGTAATGAAGAAAGTTGCGGTAGCGGCTTACGTAATAACGAGAACAGCAGTGAATCGCATGCAAACCGCTAATTAACCAACTGCTTAACGAAAATAGTTCTAATTATGGACTACTCATAAATGTTGTCCACGAAACTGACTAAGCAAGAACGTGTTGTTTTTTAATACCAGTGCTATAAAATGTAATACTAAAACTGTTTAAGTATCGAAGTCGATATCAGCCATTTTTAATGTCCCCACTGCTGGGGCACAGCCCTTCCTTATGGGTGGATAAGGAGAACGTAGATGGGCCATAAGCGTAACCCGCCACCGGGACACGTGGGTTTTAAAGGCTGCAAATTCAGTCGGGACCAATGGCTTACCGTGCCTTCCGAAGCACGGAGGAACTCGAGATATTAAATTTTTGGTCACCCATCTCACGACTTCCGCTTAACCTCCGCAATCGTAGGGCCAGGCTCTAAACTTTATTATACCTATTAAGAACATTAAAATAACCTACGGATTTCATTGTGGACGATTCCAAGTTTCTTTGTCTGTACGTAACACGTTCATTCAAGTCTTCATAAAGCTTGTCTACGATACTTTCGATTCTCTTGGCACCTTCTTCATCTAGAACAGGGTTTCCAAGTCTCATTTGGTTGCCAACATCTCTCTTAGATCTTCTGCTCCTCTGGTGAGTATATTCGGAGTTAGTGCTGTATTCTGTTAAATTCTGGAAAATCTTATCTTTTCCAGCGTTAAATAAACGACATAACTCGAGTGTGTCTTCCCTCTTCTTTTGGATTAATTGTCTGTCAACTGGAATTATTTAGTTAGTTACATTTTGCCTCTAAAAGTCTAGACTTGAGTTTTAACTACTAACTAGGGTCCAGAGGACTGCCTTGGAAGTAGTAACAGACAGAAAATTAAAGATTCTTTAAACCACAGTTTGTTAAAAATATTATGATAATTATGTTGAAAGTATAGTAGTTACTCATAGTAATTAATACTTGTTTGTGATTACAATCATACATTTTAGACAATTTTAAAGTTAGTAAGTACTTATACATTTTTTTATAGTCAAAATATTGAACACACGATACTAAGCCAGAATGGCTTAGTTTTCAGATTTATATCCATCATACGTTGCCTAATCGTAACTAAAATCTAATAATATAGTAGGTAGGTACATAACTAATCTAATAAATGTAGGAAAATTGAAACTGTTTTGTGCCCGGTATGATTAGGTAATAGTGGAGAATAAAAATCTGAAAACGGGGCCATTTTGGCTGTTTTAGTTGCCTCACTTTTGACAGTGCGCTTTGTAGAGAACTATCGTTCTAGGTGTTATTATTTTAGAATAACAGTTAGCTAGTTAGTTTTTTAATATAAAAGTATTATAAAATGTCTGCGCTCTAACTTTCCTACGTAGGTACCTATAGATACGTGCTGTAGTTTTCAAGTTTATCGCGAACAGACAGACACAGACGCGGTGGAGGACTTTGTTTTATAATACGTATGTAGTGATTAAAATTTAAACTTACGTTTCTGCACGCTTAAGTTTGGAATGTAGCATTTTACAAAAACAAAAGAAATATTAATAAAAATATAAAATTTCAAAATGTCTAACATTTTCATAGAAAACCTAGAACATTTTATTTAATATTTTACAACAATGTCATAATATTCAATCACAATAAATGTATATTGAATTTCATTTTACTGCTTTTGATATTTCTGAAACATGTGAATTTATATTATATTGAATTAAGTACCTATCTGAAAAGTTAACAAAAATTAATGAAATAGTTGTTGCTTTATTTTTGTTCTTACTACAGGAAGTTCATTCTCATGAGCATGCTTTTTAATAAAAACTGATTGAAATTAAAGTCGAGTCACCAGATGCCGAAGGTTTTACTTACGATCTTTTCAAAATAATTTAAACATTAGTAATTATGTATTTTTCCTTTTACCCTAAGCAGATAATTAAAAGCTTGCAGAGTTGAGTATTTTATTTACCTATTACCTAGTACGTATAAATAAACCTATCAAAGATATTGCTGTATTTATCTGTACCAGTTACTTACTTAGGCCTTAGAAAAGTTACGTTAGTTAGTTAGTTAATATAAACAACTCACTGTGTTTGCATTATAATTAACTGAAAACTTTTTCATTGCAACTCGTATAATTTTCTTGACATTGGTATAAGTACTTTTGCAATATCAGACGAATATTTAAAATCCAGTTAAAGTCATTGATCGAGAGGTCAAGATGAATTACCCCCGATTGAATGTGTTGCATTGTTTCTCAATTGCAGAACAAAGACAATTATGACTCGCATATGAACCTTTAAAATGTGTCGTTTAAAATTGCCATGCATGCACAAGAGTTCTATAATCGTAAATTTTATTTATTGTCTCTCTACAAACATAGCAATCTACAAAAACTATTTTCCTCGATTCTATCTTTTTAGGGTTCCGTAGCCTAAATGGCAAAAAACGGAACCCTAATAAATTCGTCATGTCTGTCTGTCTGTCCGTCCGTATGTCACAGCCACTTTATTCCGAAAGTATTAGGAATACACAGTTGAAACTTGGTAGGTGATGTAGTCTGTAAACCGCTTTAAGATTTATACACAAAATTAAAAAATAAGAGATTAAGAGGAGCTCCCCATGCATGGGGTCGTCCATTAATCACGTGATGTTATTTTAGCAATTGTGTAACCCCTCCTCCGCCCTGGTGGTACGTGGTGAGGTTTTAGACTAACGATGTATCATATCCAGTTCCGAATAACACTTGCCTTTGTATTATGTACTAATAGCAAGTAGATAACGCTTCACGAACTAAAACAGTAGGTACGCAAAAATGGCACCTCAATTAGCGTCCCACTTACAAACTTTTTGATAGAGCTATAAAATGTTCGTTACCAACATAGTAAAAACTCTTTCATTACGAATTTCAGTAAGGCCAAACTTTTTGTGTAATGGAAAATAATAAACTGAGACATTTCCAATTACACCGTTATTTTTTAAGTAGATATATATATATAGTCAGGTGGGGTAAGTGAAACACCGGGGTAAGTGAAACACCCAACCATATCTAAGAAACTATCGTAGTTTATTCTCATAGCGATGTGTCGATAAATCAGGAATGACGAATTACTGCCCTCAATACAACACAGATATCGCTGCGATCATTAAACTAGCTAGTAAACCAAAAAGAAAATTAAGTCATGTTATAAAATGAAAATTACGTCTTTTTGATAAATCTTTGAAACTGGACCCTATTTTATTAGAATTTGATACATTTTGGATGTAAATGATCCTTTTGTCCTATTTTTAATTAAATTGACTCAATATTTAAAGCTATTTTGGCCACTGTTTCACTTCCCCCTTGTCAAGGGTAAGTGAAACATTTCTTAGCCTTTATATTCTTTTCGTGATTTTGTTGCAATGCAAGATATTTATATTCATATCGTTAAAGGCTGATTTAATGAGGAGTACATTGCCTACACAGCTACTTTAATTGCGAGTTTTATAATTTTACTAAACCTTGTTAAATAAAAATAAAAATAAAGTATGTTTCACTTACCCCACATGACTATATCTAAAAATGAAAAGGATTGTTCAGACCACGTGAATGAACAACTTTTACTATGGAGCCAACCTCGTAAATGCGAAAAAATAGCTGTTCCATAGAAAAGTACAACATCGATTCGACTATAATGTATGGAACAGCTGATTTTTCTTTCGCGATTTCGTGGTTGGCCCCATAGTAAAAATTGTTCATCCACGTGGTCTGAAATCCCCTTTTCATTTTTAGATATACTTAAAAAATAACGGTGTAGGTATTGTGAGAAAACCAAATTAAACATTGAAAACATGATAAAATCGTGCTAGTTAGTTAGTACCTATTCGTGTGTGTTACAAGTACAAGTGTTTTATTTTAACTTAATTAATGTTTGGTGGCACAAACATGTTAGTTAAGTTAATATTATAAGAATATTTATTATAATTTCATTTTTGTTTAACATATTATATTATCATACGTCTTCTCTTCGTCGGGATGAGTGAGCTTCCCATACAAAAGTAAAACCAAAATGATTTGCAAATTAGCATAATTAAATCTTCTCGTGATTTCATTCGGATTAAAACAGTGTTTATGAAATAAAAAATCCAAAAATATCTACTAAACCTAATTTAAAATAAGTGCCAATTATATTTTTTCATACAAAACTGTAAATCGCATTATTTTTTTTATATGGTTTGGTATTTTTTTATTTAAAAGAACCTTAGACAAATAATCTGTCTTGATCCGAATAACATTGCAAGAAGAGTTAATTATATTTAAATTGCAAATTGATATTACGTTTGATTGGGAAGCTCACTGTTCGCCGTACTCTTATTATAGTTATTACACAGATAAAAGTCAAGGCAGCCTGCGCTCTAAAAATGAACGCTCGTTATAACTATTTTCTATGCACATTACACCCTGTCTATATTCCATATTATAATATCAATATTACCTATGAAAATACATACTTACAAAAATAGAGCTCACTACTTAATAGAGCTCAAGAGAAAATACTATACGATATCCTTTGTTCTGAAAATTCATTTTCCGTGACATTAACATTTTTTTCATTGAGATTTAAAGAAGAAAATTAAATGAGGAAGGAACCAATTGCACGTGTTTGTTAATATACATTTTACTAAAAAAATATATAAAATATACATTTGTTTTCTTTTCATTCAACATAATTCTGTTACATAAGTAAATAAGAACCCTAGAACTCTGTCTACGTGACTCATTTGATATTCTCTTCATCGCCTGCACCTGACAGACCACGGATTCGCGAATCCGAATTAGAAAGTTCATAACTTTTTATTGAACAGAAGTTGGACAAGGTTGCGCTTACTTGGCAACTTGACTACCTCAGTCGCGTATAGTGTGCCACAGTGCTCACACGTTCCAAACCTGTGACGTTCGAAACAAGTGAATACGGAACTCTTTTCGCGCGTTCCACGTGCTCTCGTGTGCTGGTTGGAAACTGCAAGGAGGTTAATATTATAACGAAAAAAAGTAAGAAATTGTTTTTAATTTTCCGCACTAAAAACTTCTTTTTCAGCCAGCGTTCGTAAAAGGCGGATAAGAATTTTGTTAATGCTTGCGTGTTTTGCCGGCATTTTTGCTGACGGTTCAACCTAAATGACAACTACAAGCCGCAGACTAAACACCTTTTTTTGTAAGTCTGTGGTCTTCAAATTGCGATTGTGCGTACGTCAAAACCAGTTCTACTAAATGCAAAGTCTCGTACCGTTATAGCAATCGTTGCAGAAGATGGTTGCGGCCGTAGATTGGAAGTATCTACGTTGATTTAATGGATGCGAGAATAATAATTATTATCTTAACATTACATACTTGCATATAGTTTTTATTCATACAGTAACAATCTATCGCATTAAAAGTAAGACGAAAATATGTTGTTTTATCAAAACACTTACTGAAAAAGTGTTTTTCAGTGTGTTTGACCAAAATAACGTTAGTACACTATGATGATTGTGAAGTAATTAAAATGCTAATGGTCGTGTTTTTGTTTCTGATAAATTATGCAGTTTGAAAATGACGAAAGGGCTATACTTACGTGGAATTTTTAGGCCCCATTTTTTAGAAGGAATCATTACATTCCCTCGTAATCATTCGTATAAAAGTAGATAGCAAATGTGTCAAAAACGGCCACTTTTGGAAGTTTTTAGGTTATCCCTATACTTAGTATGTAAATATTTCTTCATTTAGCTTTGAACTTAACTTTCAAACTGATAAAGGTGTCAAAAATTGGAGAATATTTTCAAGTATTAAAAAGTTTCTTTTCTCAAATGCTTGGAAATTAGAAAATTATTTTGACAACCTACTCCGAGCTAAATCGGAGTAGCCGGACATGCTTAAAACACGCCTGCTATGTAAGTATGAAAATCCATATTACCGTGTTTGTGTGACCTGCAATGTTGCTATGAAAACTCATATCTCGTGTAATAAAAAAATGGAAAAATCTTTACGTGAATCTATCAATGCCTGTGTTGCATGCCACTGCAGTTATTACCTACTATAAACATTTTCTGCAGTTATGCAGCAGAAAAGAACATTCGGCCAAGTGAACCGTAATAGCCGGTTACCGCAGACAGCATTAGTTTTTGTAGAATCACGAACATACGATGATTGCATTACGTTATTGTGTGATTATGTTAAATGATTTCGCAAATTAACTTCGGGGAAGTGTGGTTAATTTCCGGATAAAAAATACTTTCTTACATTATACTGTCCGCCATCCTAAATAGTGAATACTTCCTCAAAATGTCATCATAATAATCTTTTTTATTCATAAATCGATTGTAAAAGTTGTTCTTTAATTTATCATGTAATTTTTTAGGTGTATTCAATATTATAGAATATTAATATAATATTCTTGGTGTATTGATAAGGTCATGTCATGAATGTCATGATCATGATCCATCAAAATGTAGAGCTAACGTTGACCAAAATAAGTGTAGGTACACTGCTAAAGTTACACCTTCACTTTGAAAAAAAAGGTAGACTACTGCGGTATAATCACAGAATTCATTATATTATGTTGTAGTATGGTACCTATAATTACTTAGTAGGTACTAGAGCAGACACCGTACCCATCGTGGACCGCAATCCGGCGGCTATCCGGACCGCAATTCATCCATTTTCGGTACTTACATTTATTCTGACTGTGAATTTAGGTGCGTAAAAATTTTCTTTGCGGCGTATGCTCTTGCACATAGTACCTACATAATAATATACTTTCAATGGCAATAATGCATTTTTTCTTTTTAATTGAAAATCAACATTTATTATCAATATAAATAATAATAAAAATATTCAAATACAGAACACAACTTTGAATAAATCTAGTATGAAATAAAACACATAAGTACTTACTTATTTATATTATTTAAGTCCGCATGTAAATTTTCACGTGCTTTAGCCAAAAAAGCGGTCTGACCAGTCAGTCAGTGATAGGCAAAATACCAGCGAGCGAATATAACGTAACAGTTACGTACAACGTTACGTGAGCCTCCGTGGTCACGCTACCACCAGTTGCGTTGCGGCCAGTGACACTGCGTTAAAATTTTGTATCCACAAAAAAATAAATGCATATCCACTTTTTTCTCGTCTACAATTTTTTTGACGATCTAAATTCAAATTGTTAAACAAACGAAAACTAGTGGCAGGTACTACTCACACTACTACTCACTTACGTACCTCTGTGGCACAGAGAAAGCAATACTATAGTAAGACTCTGTGGTACTACTACACGTTTTTCAAATGAATCAATTAATTATTTTTTTGTTTTTTCTTGTGAAATTATGGCGGTTCATTATAGTAAAACCAGTTTCACAGCGCCTTGTGGGCAGACACACGGGTGTCTTTATCCCTGAAAAAAAAAGCTTTCCTCATTTTTTTGACATAGCCACGGGGTACCTGTCTTTTGAATAAAATTTTGCTGCATTCATTTTTTTTACATGTCCAAACTACCTAGAACCTAAAACCAGTCCATCAGCCATTTTTGATGTCCCCACTGCTGGGGCACAGGCCTTCCTTATGGGTGGTAAGGAGAATGGGCCATAACTCGCCACGCGGGCCCAATGCGGATTGGTGGGTGGTGGTTGAACCTAGAACCATCATTGTTTTATTCACCGTCACTATATTTCAGTTGTAAAGTTTGGCGCGTACCTCTAGGCAAACCCTTTAATTACACAATAATGAATTCTGATGACTTAGCTCATAAAAATATTTACATGTACAATACTTTATATTCAGCATTAAATAACTCATCTACTTATCAATTAGTTGTTTTATCAATTTTCAAGTTACATTAGTATTGAATTAGGTCTAGTCTTGACAATAATATTATGATTATCTGCTATCAGTGTAGTGCATCTTTAATCCCATTTGACCTAGATTTCTGATATTGAAACTTTATGTGGACATAATACTATTTTGAAAGCCTTATTTGATTGTCGATTTATATTTTAGTTTTATAATTTATTAGCCTAATTATTTTAAAAACGCTTCTACTATAAAAGTAGGTATATTTTGCCAAAAAGAAAGATGTCATTTAAGTTAGGACCAGCCTCTGATTTCAAAATCTATCGCAATCGCTTTCAGGATATAACACATTGAAGCTTCTTTATGGCACAAATAAAAAATTACCAAAGAAATGCAGCAATGTGTCACATCCATCTGTCAAACGAAAGCGATTGCGATAGATTTTTAAAATTAGACAATAGCCCCGCTGGGACTCGGTTTGTAATGTAAGTAATAGCCATATTCAGGGTTATTTTTAAAACACCAACAACCTTACAGGAGTAGATCAGTAACATAATAAACAATAACTGTTGTTGTTTATGATGTAGTTGTAATAATCTACTCCTGCGAGGTTGTTGGTGTTTTATAAATATAAAACCCTGTATATTATTGAAAGTTAGCATAGAGGCTCCTACCTAGGTGTTATCTTATAAATTCCGTCTCCTAGATTATCATTTAGTGCCATTTCCATACTGACCTTGTATGGAGATGACAAGTATTCTTGCTCTCCCATGAAGCATTTTAACAATAGAAATTCTATTATTTTAATTGAATCAGGCGTCACTTGGCAGAAGTCCTAAATCACTGTGAAAAAATAGAAGTATAATATATTTCTTTAAAATTTTTTCAATAACTGATGATAGCTGTCTAGTCCACTGTTTGATGTCGTCCAGCTATTTGCGTCTCGGACGTCCCGGACAAGTTTTTCCGGTTTTTTTATTTTTTTTATTTTCGCGAATTAAGTTCCTATCACGACACGAAGATCATCAGCAGGCAGAACATTATCATTTGCGTGGACTCATTTATACTTAATCATTTACCTAGTACCTACCTTAACCGCTCGTATATGAAATTAAATGAAATGGGAATGAAATGAAATGAAAGAGAAATATAATTTGTGAAGACCATAAGCTACCCGCAATACTTTCTCTCCTGGCAAAAGAAAGTTACGGTCATTACGAAATTCCGCAAATGGATTAAGTATTGTTTTTATTGTAATATTTACACCAAATGCGGCTTTGGGATACTTCATAAATAATTGTTTCTTTGTAAAGTGTGCGATAAAGTGTATTTTACTAATTATAGAAAGAATAAACTAACCCTCGTATTTCTGACAGGACCATTTCTGTTCAAAATTATTGCTGGGAAACGATTTTAATTTTTGGTGTTGAAAAAGCATTGCATATACATTACCACGCAAAGTATCGCGTACAACAGACGCGCCTGCGAGTGTATGCTAAACAGCTGCGTGCGGCCGAGATGAATAAGGCAACGTTTATGTGCGTGCTCATGAAATACATTGAGTGATGACGTTTTGAAGCCATTGTTTGTTACGAAATACATACAATTTTGATAATGTTACTGTAGACAAAAATTAGGAAATAACGAATAAAATAAGATTTCATAAAAAAACTGAAAAAAAATTTTTGGCTTTGACCTTTAATAACTTCTTAGCTATTGGTTTCCCAGGTATAGTCTAAAAGACAAAAATAATCCTGATGATGGGCGGAATGCGTGGACTTCGGCTTCGTTGAGGGTCTTGTTACACCCGTTATAGACGAGTAAGTTTGTAAAGACTTGAGTAAAACCAGGGCTCTCCGCGCGCGAGTCTGAGAAATTTCATACATCAGAAAAGATAAGACCTACGCGATAGAAAGAGAGGCAACTACTAAGTGAATGTTTTGGAGCGGAGGGAGCGATGTGCGACGTGAATTGCACTTTATTGTGTCGGAGCAAGAGTCGCAATTTATTTCAATGATTTTGCGAAGTGCAACTTCTGTACGCTAGTACTATTTATCTATTCTGTGGTAAAACTTTCAATTTTCAAATTCTTCTAATGTTCTATTCCCATGTAATATAGAGTATAAATTAATTTCTAATGTACCAAAACTGCACAAACTGCATTTAATATTGATTATACTATAAATTCCATATAAATATAACATTAGAAGCATTTAAAAATTGCAAGTTTTACTCAAGTCATTACTTACTCCTCTATAGAGTTTCAATTGCCTGTAAAAGACATAAACGACTTTGTAAATTTTTACGAAAAACATTTAGAAGATAAAATTTTGCTTGTGTTTTTTTTATATTGGACTTACTTATTGCTATATTCTAAATTCTCTTGTTAAAAGATCTTGACGCTAGGTTAAGACCAAGTACGCCTCCCTGTAGAATAACGTTCATATATTTTTTTAATCGTGTCTGTTCCGTATTAACCTACTTACTCCATTTGAATTCCAATCGCCGAATGTAGTTAATCATTTTATGCAGCAGTCGAAGCTATTTAACCCAAAATGCGCAACCAACTGGTTAACGTTTCGGAGAATCGAATTCGGGCACGCGGTGTTACGGCACAGTCAGTGGCGCGCGACCATGCGGGCAGCGGACCACGAGCCGCTTTCAGCTCGTAATGAATGAATAGTAATAAGGCAAAATTGAACAGACTATATATTGTATTCAGAATTTACAGGAAGTTGCATTTTCCATACAAAAATTTTCTTAATTAATTTATGAACAGCGAACACTAATGTTATAAAACTTTTGTTTGTCTACAAATTTTTTAACACTTGTGACTTTCATACAACGACTAAAGTTGTTATTTTTGCTAAAACAATAAATTGCTAGTTGACTATTAAGGCGAGGCCAGTTCACGAAATTTACTCTTTCACTATGTCTTTAGAATAAGGTTGAATATTGCATAACTTTAATTGACGCTTCGCCAGAAATTTTACGAATTTTAGTACATTTTTATTGATTTCTGAAATACTGGATCATTTATTAATAATGTACTCGGTTATTAGATCGATAAAAAAGGTATCCTTTTTGCATAAAAAATCATATCACTGTCGTTGAAAATTACGAAATCTGACGATTTGAAATTTATTTTTATAAGTTTTTATGGTGTTATTCAGGATTTTTTTACAGAGTTACCATGCCATTTTTAAATGTTCTGTTCGGTTAATTTGCTTCTTTGTTTCTTTTTCAGTCTACAGTAATTTTTGTGAAGTAGAATTTTACATCAGTTCTTCACATTGGAAGTTCAAAAATCAGACTTTTCATCAGATCGTGAACTGGCCTCGCCTTAAGATCAAAATTCGATTTATCTACATACTTAATGTTGTTAGGCATCTTTTAAATTAAACAATTTACTATGAGATTACCTCTATGTGAGCAAAAATAGACAATTCCATAGGTGCTACTATAGTACTAACAGTGATTAGCGTAGCTTAAAAATTTGAAACAAAATCCATACAATTTCACATAGATTATTGCTCTAAACCTCAATACGTGAGTGTAGAGCACTAAAGGCCTTAAGGTGGGTCAAATACCAATATTCAATTCAAATTATTGAAAGATTACGCGTGTGAAGCTATCATGGAAAAAATATATAATGTACTTGAAATAATACGCAATAGATTTAATTGAAAGCATTTATAAAAATATTACCACAGTCTTATTTGCTAAATTTCTCGGAAACAGAACATTCGTTTATGTTAAAACCAACCATAAAAATCGGCGATGTAATTGAACAGATTTTTTTAACTAACATAAAAGCGAAGAAACATGTAAAGTAAGTAATAAAAATATGTAAAAATTGAGAGTTCGGTGCTAGTTCTCAACGCAACCGCCGCGGTGGAACGCGCACTAATTTGAACCCAAAGTGAGTAGAGTTACGTTCGATTTCACTCCATCACGGATCGACCCGCTCGGATTGACACACCTCAAGGCCTTAAGTAATTAGTGAAATGGAAAATTGTAAGTTGTAACGGTAACGCGACCGTGGGATACGAACCCACAACCTTTGGATTCAACCTCCGATCCAATGCTCATCCAATTGAGTACAAACCGAGTCACTATAGTAGATTCATTTATTAATGTTCATAAAAAAGAAAAAGAAAATGTCTGAGTTAATTAGGTAAGTAAGAGAAGAACTACCTATATTTTATGATTTATGACATTTTAATGTTGCCTGTCAAAGGTCTGAGGAGCTCGATGGCGCAATAGTTTAGGGCCTGGCCCAGCGAAATTTCGAAAGGGTCGGTCATAGGATGGATCAAAAATTTATTATTTCGAGCTCCTCTGTGCTTCTGAAGGCACGTTAAGCCGTTGGTCCCATTTGCATTTGCGATGGGTGCATTTGCAGTCATTAACATCGATCAATCCACATTGGGCTCACGTGGTGTGTTATGGCCCATCCTCCTTATTCATCCATAAGGAAGGCCTATGCCCTAGCAGTAGGGCCATCAAAAATGGCTGATGTCGAAGGTCAGAAGCAACGTTTATTATCGGTCGTCCATGGGCGTATCGAGGTAAAGTTCTTATTTGCCATACAATATATTTGATTTACAATAAATTTGCCCCCGTCCCCTGGGGACAAGAGGCGACGAAAATATCACGAATTATCACAAGGGGAAGGGGAGTGTAGTGAAATTTATCACATTTTCTTAATAATCTTTAATAGTTGAACGAAAAAATACCGTACAATTCCTCAAGTGTTGATGTTCGCCTATTATCTACCTACTGGATTAGGAACAATCATGGTACGTATCACAAACATCCAGAATTGAGAGAATATAAGATTTGTCCTTAATTGGTCCAGCTGGGGATCGAACCCGAGACCTCGAAGAAGGGACACCAATAAATAAACAAAGAGAAAAAAATACTTATATGAGCGAAACCATGAAAATCAGTGCACAAACCACTTGACTACTTGTCAACCAAAACTATACCTAGTCATTATTAATTAGCCTGTGTATTGGAAGTGTATTAAATTATTACTTGGCTGAGCAGATTTCTGCTTGTTAATTAATTTAATGATGATACATAACAACAACATAACAAGTAATTGTTGACGTTATAAATACATCCAATTTGAGAAAATCATTTTAATAACTTAACGTCGTGATTTACTGAACCTCTACTTAATGTACAGTCAGCAGCACATAAGGTTATACAAAACTGTCAAAAACCTGTAATTTATTTTGAACCATAACAGCTTTGCACTTAAGTATAAAATTGTTAGAATATCATTACGCTGTCGTGAAAGCCCAGCGTGCCTATATACGGTATTATGTACAACTTTAATAACATCGTTAAAGTAGTGGTATTTAATTTATGTAGTTACTTATACTACTACTACTATAGGTATAGTTAGCGACATAGGTAGCGTTGTGTGTGGCTGTGTATTTTTTTTTCACTGAAATACACTGTAGTCGTTTTCCTAAGAAAAGGTAAACCGAGCAAGCGTACCGCTACCGCAGTATAATTATGTAGTTATGTGTAGGAAGTAATCATAACTTCACGGATGCTACTCGTTCAAGTATAGGGTAGGTACTTAAAAACTCAGAGGCTATCCTGTCCTACTTATTAGTACCTAAGGTTTCAAGTTCGACTATTAGATAACTGCTATCGAAATGAAGAAGAATGTTCCCGAAAATAATGCTATTAATATCCTTCTAACAACACTTGAAATTATTATGTGGAACTCTATTACACAACGACGAATGATGTTATGTGTTGTACAGTCAGCAGCAGTAAGGATGCCAAAGGATTAATAATTTCGTTTGCCAATATATTTTGTATTTAACATCTAACGTCTAACACTTAACGTGTGAAGTAATCGCCTGTAGTAATAATATAACGTGCTTCTGACTGTACAATGTCATACTAGAAAAAGTTCCTTAATTTGTTAATTAACGGTGTATCAATGTTCGATAATACAGTGAGGAGCTCGATAGCGCAGTGGTTTAGCGCCTGACCCAACGATTGCGGAGGTTAAGCAACTTTCGCAAGGGTCGGTCATGGGATGGGTGATCAAAAATGTATTATCTTGAGCTCCTCCGTGCTTCGGAAGGCACATTAAACCGTTGGTCCCGGCTGCATTTGTAGTCGTTAACACCCACCAATCCGCTTTGGGCCCGCGTGGTAGGTTATGGCCCATCTTCCTTATCCACCCATAAGAAAGGCCTGTGCCCCAGCAGTAGGGACATAAAAAATGGTTGATGGTCAATACTATAGTGGTTTCAACTAATACCTAGTTGATGTCATGAACGAACGATGTCATGAACGAACCATCTTATGGGATATGAGGATGTCTAATGTCTATAGACAGGTATAATACCTAAAGTATCGTTGTGAAATGTTCGAAGTTGACCACCGAAGCTATTTACGACGTTTAACGTCCAAAGACAATGAATTTTGACAGTTCAGAGTATCGATAAAACGCTATATTTTAGCCGGAAGTCTTTTATTTTTCTTAAAAGTCTATTCTTTTTGTTACAGTAGGAGACAGCCAACACGGCGATGTCAGCGACGAAATACTCGCACCCGTTTATGCGGCGGCATAATCCGATGCCCGAAGGTTACGAGGAGGAGTTACAGCAGATCAGGGAATGGTAAGCGAATCCAATCTTTGTTCGCTTCTTAGAAAGTTCTATAAAATTGATGTTATGTAAGTGAACACTTTGGCTATGATATTTAGATGATTTTGGCCTTTGACGCGCACGGTGACCCCAAAACCAGTCTTCGGTGCTAGTAGATAACAAGCGAAAAACAGACTTCGTATAACCGTTGACTGACCTTTAAGCTTTTCAAACATAAAATATTCCATATGAAGGGTAATGAAAGAAGGATCATAGTCAGTTGTTCTAATTGAGTTAATAACGCAGAGTGTCATTCTGAATTTCGACTGAAATTTTTTTCGACACGGTCTCAATTTCGAAAAACAGTACGGTTCGACTACTCACTGCTTCAACAGAACGCCATCTGCTAGAAAATTAAACTTGCTACACATATTATGTTTAATTATGTTTAATTTTCAATATGCAGAAAAAGGCAAAAAAGGGCCAATGTCAACTAGCGTTAAATAAATTTTGTACCGAAACTAGCCAGCAAGATAATTGTCAAGGGCATAATGTAAAAAAAAGAGAGAAGTTTTTCTCACTGACTCTGATCCTTTTTTCCTCTTACCCTTCATACCTATAAAACTCCCAGGAATTAAAGAGGTGTTCCTAGAATTCACCCATAACAGCGGCACTAGACGATCAATGGTCTCGAAGCGTGTTGCGTAAATACGATGCACTGGCCGATTCGGTGAAAGTGAATGAAGCATGTGGGCATCGGAATTCCATTGACGGACACCTGATTTCGATAGCGACAGTGAACGGTTTGGGCTCAGCTCTTCCTTTGTGTTAAAATCACTTGTCAGTTTTTTCATAGCTTTCCAACTCCTCCTTTTTTATGTTGTTGTTGTATTTGTTACCTAATAGTAAGTAATTGTCAATTTTGAAGCATTGCTTCTACTTGATGAAAACTTTCTCATAGACATTGTATATAAACGATTTGTAGAAGTAACCTAAATAAAGGGAATAAAAGTGATTATGGCAAATCAAAATTGTAATCAGTAACCATTACTACTTTTTCTCGGCAAAGTTTATGTTTTCATTCAGTCACAGTCAAAAAGCTTACCTATATTACTTTTTACAGCCAAGTCCATCCTATCATGTTTGTGCTATACGACTTTCACATTGGCACTTTTTTACTTACTTTGCATTTTACGGATAAATAACGCCAATGCCATGACAAGATCACATAGTAGTAATCGAAGTAACTTAACTACTTTACTTTTTCTTTTGGTCAATATGCGAGAAATAATAGGTACTATTGAATTTTCGAAAAATTTATTGAAAGACCTCATCGTACGGTTTTGATTCACATTGTCAGTAGATATGCGACTGACAATAAAATTGTATGGATATGTTAAAATAAAAAACATCTTCGATATCTTCAGCAAATGTCATTATGATTTGCTGACGTTATTACCTTCTATGTTCGCTGCCTTGCTGATTGACAAAATGCCAAGCGCTTTTTTATATAACCGATGACCATAGAGCACGATTTTTAAAACCCATTACGACTCTAGTCTAGTAACATCATTCATTACATAACCACATACAACATTGTGTACATGACCCCGATTAGGACAAACACTTTAGGCATGCAGATCGTGCACTGTTAGTTGGTGAAATGCGGCTTTGCAAGGAACCTGCTCATACACGCAATATGTTTATGCTAGCCTGGTATTTCCCTGACACGTTGAACTGGTAATTGGGTATGTAACGCAGTTTCGTATTACAAATGCGTTTTTAATAAGACTTTTCACAGTCCGTTTTTAATTTAGAGAATATTATTATGTGATCTGTTAAAGTCAGCGATACATTTTTCACTTCAACTACTTACCTATTTTTAGAGTCCTTACTTGAATTCAACTGCCGGTAGAAGCACTTTTAGTCAACGAAGTTTGGTCCAGATGAACAGGGTGAGAACAGATGAACATCTCAAAAACAGAGATTTTTCAGGAGAGCAATTTTAAAGTTTGCTCCGGGATTATTATACAAATATTTAAAGCCTACGCGTTTAACAATATTTTTTAATTATTTTTCCTTATTTTCAGTAAAGTAGTTTTGAGAAAATCCTGGAATTATTTAGAGAGGTGTTTAATAATACCCTTATTAACATAAAATATTTGTAAAACAAAGTTTTAACTCAAAATTCGTTAAAACTTTGAGCAACATTACTATCTCAAAAATGTACCATATACGGTATATTAACTATAAAAAATCAATTAAAAGCTATCGTAAAGAAATAAATTGTTTAGAAATAAAAATCTATATAATAAACTTTCGTTATAATGAACGCATGTTTTAGTTTTAATACCCTGTTCAAGAAATGACGATTATTCACTAAAGCTTCAATTGTACTACATTGTAAGACTGAATAAAACTGTATTTATAAAAGTTTAGGATATAAATAAACGCGCTAAAAAGACGGAGAATATACTAGGTACTTGGCTCCCGCGCCATTTTGCCTCAGATCGTTTTAAGATCTTATTCTTTCGAATTTTTGAGTTGATACCCTGTTTATCCAAGCCAACGGATTCCGTTCACGAAGAAAAAAAAACTACAAAAACGAATGAACTACAATTTGGTATAGGAATTAACCGTTATTCACCATCATGGTGGAATTGTTTATTTGTTTTTGTATTTGTAACTGAAAGAAAAATAGAATTCAAGTTGTAATACTTAATTATGAAATAAGAGAATATCTTATTAATTAATTTTAACCTTTGCTGTTAAGTCAGAATAATGTTCTTCATATTTAAAGTTTGATATTCTGTCTAAGATACTTACTTCATTTTAGAATCAATAATTTACATAAACAGTAGTAGGTACCATTAAAGTTTGTCAAAATCGATCGTTTTCAAATATCCATCCATCAAACAATCAAAATAAACTGCTATATATATATATATATATATACATATTTTGGATTCATTTCTTCCATCATTATTTTCATCTTTTGGACAAGGACAAATAAGAGGACCAGTTTATTCTTTGGTAAAGGAAATCAGGTTCTTTTGATTAATTGACAAGACAATCAGGTATATTATTTATAGTTTGTATGTATGTAAGTATTTAGATGGATTTATAAGTACATTTATATACTTTTGATTAACATAAATTTCAGCTTTACATCCGGTTAGTTACTTACAGGTGAGAAAATAAAGATTGCATGTTTTTATCAAAAAAGGTTGTTAAAAATTTTAATTATTGATTTTTTGTAAAAAGGCATTTAGTTTTTTGGCATGAATTGAAACGGTGATGGTAAAAATTTTACTTAGAGACAATCGTCTATAGGTATATATACCGCAAGAAAAATATTCATATGAGTAATACTTACAACAAGTTTTAAGAGGCTATTGTTTATAGTCTATTGAGTAATGTTTTAACGATAAAATTATTCGCAAGACCTTACTTATTTGTGAAAACTCTACTTATCTCACAATGCTGGCCTAAGTAAAACTCATGCCTACTCCGAAACTAGGACAAAATGCCCATTTAGTTTGGCAGAAACCCGTGTTTCGGTGGTATTGCCAAAAACGCTATATTCAATGTGTTTTCTGTATGTTATTGAGTTTGTCCAAAAATTTTATGCGTAATTTTAACAAAATGATAAAATTGATAAAATGTTCAATAAATAAAATAAAATAAATAAAAAATAAAATATATGTATAGGTATCCAAAAATACAATTTAGTTTAAGTTCTTTTGAATTTTATTTGATTCTTGAATGAATACGAGAATTTATCACGTAAAAATGTAAACCAGATTTTTTAATATAGAAATATTATTTAATTACCTTGAAGGGTGTTCATGCAATATTTTTGATTTCCTTAAAGTAATATAAATATTTTGCAATGCATAACACGAGTTAGCATTCAGGAATTAACTATAAATTGGATAAATTATCAGATTTAAGATAATTTTCGGGAAACCTCAAAAATCTCAAAATACAGTTTCTGGAGTGCAGTAACCATTAAGGTCGTTGGTTTAATTACTGTACCTGGTTCACAGGCGACCAACGTCCATACATTATGTTACGTTCCGTTGCGACACATTTCATGTGCGATTACGATACGATTTCCTTTATTTTCTTGACCTATTCAAGCTCGGGTTTACTAAAACTGTGTAGAAAAACACACGAAGATTGTTTTTTTCATGAAAATATACAACAAAAAACAAAATTGTACTTTTTTGCATGCTGAATGAACAATCACCGAAACATGTTAATCGTTGATACTTTTTTCAACTGACACGTGTACCCACCGTGTTTCGAGCAAAATTAAATATTCTTATTCTTAAAAAAGTATATATACTTAGATCTTTTCGAGATCTCTACTTATCCTTCATTTCATTCCACTAACTTGAGGTGTAGCATGTCGTCGGCGGGCTGTGAAAACTTCGCATGTGCTACAACTATCGAATCTGTAAAGTATCTGAGATTGTATCAATCCATTTGTAAGTGAATACGTCTCCTCTACAAGTTACCGCCCCTGGCTAAGCCGTGATGGCTCGCAGTGAATTCGCGCATACATACTCACTTGATACAGTTTCAGCTGATACTATCTAGTATCTAGATACACGTGCTTACACCTCAAAGTGAATAGATACTGTAAAGTCACTTACACCCGAAGAATGAACCTGCCTTTTTTTGTCTCATTTCAAAATCTATCGCAATCGCTTTCAGGATGTAACACATTGATGCTTCTTTTTGGCACAAATATAAACTTACCAAAGAAATGCAGCAATGTCTCACATCCATCTGTCAAATGAAAGCGATTGCGATAGATTTTTAAATTAGACAATAAGCCCCCGGAATTCTTACAATGGTGAAAAACGGCCGGAACCAGCGTGACACAGCAAGAACAATCGGTGTGTCGCTGTCAATAGTACAAAGAGTTCTCCAACGTTACGAAGATATTTTTTCTTTGTCCTGTGGATACCCACCTTAAGTCTACGATTCCACTTACATACATTTAGTTTGCTTCTTAACATGTTCTAAAACACCTTTTAAAATTCCAGGATGAAAAGCCAGCCGCATCTCCCTTACGTGTCAGACGAGTACCTGATGCTGTTCCTCCACTCCAACTACTACAAGATCAAGGAGACGAAGGAGACCATCGAGTGCTACTTCACGTTGCGAGCCAACACACCTGACTTGTTCACCAATAGGGATCCTATGCTGCAGAAGAACAAGGCTATACTGGATATCACGTGAGTTTGCCAAGTTGAGTCATAAAATTAAACAGAAGAGAAGATCGGAATAAAACACTGTTATCCGTACACGTACTGACTCTGTAGCAGTTAAGCAGTTATCAAAATGTTTCTAATGGGCTATTTACATGGGTCGATTTTAGTCACCTGTGACGGTCGACTAAGTCGCTTCCAAAATTGAATCGCAGGCTATGGCGTCGTTCAAGTCGTATCACTTTACACTATTTTTTAAGGCCACATACGCACCGACAGGTGGCTTGCTTAGCGCCTAGATTGCCCTAGATTCACCTGATTACCCGCTAGGTTACACGGTGACCACACTGAAAGGTGGGTTGCGTGGTGGGTCGCTAGGAGCTTGTTGACGCACACACAAAATATTAGGTCTTTACATTGCCGAAATTTTGTCACATACAAGTTAGGTTAAAAATGCAAATTCGTGAAAATTCTCCATACAAATCGGCAATTTCGTATGTAAAAACCTATAAATCTAAAATGCCTCGCGCCCATGATACACGCTACTAGGCGATAGCGTGGCGCCAAGCGCGCAGTGCGGCCCGTTGCGAACATTCGTGAACGTTTCTTTTACTTTAGGCGCTAAGCAAGCCACCTGTCGTCGGTACGTTATTGTACGTGGCCTAAATATTTTCCATACTAAGCTAACGTGATAATGTCACCGCATTTATTTATGATTCAAAAATGAAGTTAGCTGACATAAATTCTGTCCTAATTTGTTTCAGTTATATTCGTAGACTGTCTTTTATTGTAACTAAATTATTGTTCTTAACATCAACGCAACGGCATTCTGAAATGATGATAGGAAAATGTTCTCCTATAGTGTATTACTCTTCAATCCTTCAATCCACCGTCAATCCTTAACTGTATTTCAGAGCTGTTGTAGATAAACATAGGAGATAATTATAGTTCGTGCTTCTATTGATAACGATTCAACTTTAATTTTGCCCATAATATCACAATGGCATGCAATGACAAGTGAGAATGAAGTGCGAATTATGTGACGTGACATGAGTGCATAAGCACATTTATGGCATAAGTAATTAGGGAAAAACACAATAGCGCATACGATCGACCTTTTGACATGACACGGGTAAAGTACGCACCAGAATGTAGGTACACTTATAAAGTCTTTAAGCAACAAAGTTTACTGCAAGAACGTGTCCGTGTCACTGAAGTAAAGCTACTTTCACTAAAGTAGGGTCAATACAGATAATTACGTCCAAACAGAATTGGGTAACATGCATAATTTTTTTTTGTTTTAAAATAAAAGTAGGTATAATGCGTGAGAGAATCAACTGTAATATTGAAACTTTTCTCTTGCGTTTTTTTCTCGTGATATATTCACTTGAAGTTAGCGCGCAGCAGCACCCGCCGAAAACGCTTTATACAAAACGGTCAACATTTGTGACGTCACTAATGTTTTATGCCACGTTTGTATGGAGTTAGCCAGGAATTTCAAATATCTCCCTAAATATTGCGTTTAAGTACTGTGTCATACAAAATATTATTTCTTATTTGATATTCTATCCGAATGTTAAGTGCATTACCTATTATCAGAAAAAGAAAAAAAAATCTCTATTTTCCCCTGTGTGATAAAACTAAAATACCTAATACATATTTTTTTTATTTTTCTGTTCCATCATGTTTTTATACGTGTCCGCAGCGATCAAGCTCAAATTTATCAAAATCGGTGACTTATGCATGTTCCCCATTCAATAGTATGTTATAAAGTTGCGTCAAGTTTATACAACGTGTTACAAAATAACCCCTAATGCCAGTAGATAGGGACCACCAAACTGAACAACTTTTAATATATATATAATATATATTCTTTATTGCACTTGTAACATAATTACACAGGTAAATATAAAAGTTGTTTACAAAGGTGGGCTTATCTCTAAAAGAGATCTCTTCCAGCCAACCCAGCATTGTTTGAGATTTGTAAGTAAGCAGGTAATAGAAAGTGCATAGTAAGATGGAGATAAGTGAAATCCTAAATAAAACTTAATCTAGATCATTTTATACACATACATATACTTATAAATAAACTTTATAGTAGGTATAAACTTAACATAATTAAATAAATATAAATATGAATAAATACATACATACATAACATAATACATATACATAAAATAATATATACCTATGTAATATAAATATATAAAACTGGTTGTTTTAACTATCTCGTGAATCATGAATGAGACAATTGTGATAGAAAGTGAGCTTTGACTTTTGATTTGAAAGTTATGATGTTCTGGCAATTCTGGATGTTTGACGGGAGTTTGTTCCAAAGCTGAGCGGCTTTAACGGAGATCCAACGGAGCTTTTACTATGGATCCAAATCTGAAATTTTCGATATTATTTTTTGTATGAAGCAGCTGATTTTTTTTCGCGATTTCAGAGTTGGTCCCATAGTAAAAGTTGTTTAGTTTGATTTGATGGTCTACCATATGTATTGTTTGTTGTTGAGACATTTTTCGGCACTCGTAGGTATGGAAATTTAGGTAACAATTATTGTTAAAGAAGAAGAATTTATTGTAATGTTCATATGATAATTTAAATATATACAATATTTATTTATGTCGATATGCTTATGTAACATAATACGCCTGACATCTAAAATTGCAAACTGTCGAAATATGTACACATACTTATTTGTGCAATAAAGATGAAGCTAATAAATATTTTACGTATTATTTATAAACTGATGATGTTAAGTCATGGTGACTAACATTGAATGTCGATTTTTTTTGTATCGCTAAAAGGTATATTTTTTATTTATTTTAATTGAGAAACAGGTTGACGCTTTTATAAGTAACAGAGAACGATTGAAGCAGCGTTTTAGTTTGTCGATTTTAACGTAAGTTAACAAAAACTTACCAACATACGATTAAAATCTTTTTAGCCGTTATCCTTATTTTTCTTCATTGTTATTTTATATCAGAATACCTACTAAGTACGGTGGCGCAGTGGTATAGCACCTGGCCTAGCGAATGCGGAGGTTAAGCAACTTTCGCAAGTGTCGGTCATGGGATGGGTGACCAAAAATATACTATCTCGAGCTCCTCCGTGCACGTTGCCGTTGGTCCCAGGTGCATTTGCAGTCTTTAATATTAATATCTACAAATCCGCATTGCGCCCGCGTATTGGGTTTCGGCCCATCCTCCTTATCCACCCATAAATGAGTATATTTGTATCATATTTAGTTATGCTATTAGTTATAAATACTGTATGTTTTCCAATGAAAATAAAATAAAATAAATAAATAAAATAAGGAAGACCTGTGTTCCAGCAGTGGGGATATTAAAAATGGCTGATGGTCATACATTGTAGTTGTACATACATAGTATTGTAGTAGGCTACAAGACTACTAAAACACATGGTCATATACATCAGGGGTGTCAAACTTATTTTTCTAAAGGGCCATTTGAAGTTAAGAGTGTGTTAGCGGGCCAGACTCAAAATTAAAAACTCAAACACGTACTTAATTAAAATCTTTATTTTCATACAAAGGTAATAAAAAAACAAAAAACCGACTTCAAAAAACCTACCTCTAAAAAGCAAGAAATAATATTCGTAATAATAAAAATACGTCTATTGAAGTCGGGTGGGGCTGGAGTACAAATTCCTTTTTTTTTATTCTAAAAGCCCCACCCGACTTCAATAGACGTATTTTTATTATTACGAATATTATTTCTTGCTTTTTAGGTAGGTTTTTTGAAGTCGGTTTTTGTTTTTTTTAAACAATTTTTTATTTTTTTATTTTTAGTGTAGGTACCTTGTAGGTAAGGTATATTATATGTAGAAAAATCGGCTCAGCCAAATGTAAGATAATCGCGGAGAAACATACTTAAATACGGGTCAAACTGAGAACCTCCTTTTTTAAGTCGGTTTAAAAACTACATCTAAGATATCCCTCTTCCAACAAAAAAATAATTATCTTATTCAGTTCATAAACAAAGAAGTAATACGACTAATCATCGAGGTAATTCACACAAAATCATACTATTTTCGTGCTTTTTTCAAAATTACTTGAAAACTACTGAACCGATTTCCAAATTTTAAAAAATCGGACCAACTTGGGAGTGTACCTAATGTAATAACGTTTGAATCATTTCAATCGGTCCAGCCGTCTTCGAGTAATCGGTGGACATACACAAAAAAAAAAAAAACAAACAAATATACAGACGAACATAGAACCTCCTCCTTTTTGGAAGTCGGTTAAAAAGGAGTTAGCTCGAGCTTGAGGCTCCTGATACCTGAGGTCTCTTATTTTATTATCTTACAATAGGTAGTTGCATCGAATGGATATATCATCTCACTGGATAGATTCTGGTCGCGGGCCGTATTGAGATGGCTTGCGGGCCGGATGCAGCCCGCGGGCCGTATCTTTGACACCCCTGAATTATACATAATGTATAAGGTGTTTTTTAACCACTATCCAAATTTTAAGGAGGTGTTCAGTCCATGAAACTGAACAACTTTCTCTAAGAAACATTGATAATAATTATAAAAAAATATTGACTTTTCATACGAATCAAAGAGATGAAAGAGCCAAAATTTTGTGGCGTATTTCAACACACGTTTAATGAAGAAAGTTGTTCAGTTTCATGGACTGAACACATCCTTAAAATTTGGAGAGTGAATAAAAATACACCTTGTATAGATAATGTAGTAAGCTTGTAAGGATAAAGATTTTTATATCGAGAAACTTTCCTTTACTTCCAGGCATATGATAGCGCTTCCAAACAAGACTGAAGAGGGCTACCACGTCCTCTTATACCGTCTCTCCGAGTTCGACTACAGTAAGCTGAACTTTGCTGATGCAGTCAGGGTGTTCTGTATGTTCAATGACGTCAAACTGTCCGAAGACTGTCTCTCTGAAGGGTATATCGTCATCTTCGACATGAAGGGCTGCAGCCTCGGCCACTTGACTAGGGTGACCCTGCCTGCGTTGAGAGCTTTCATGCATTATATTCAGGTAAGATATACAAAAATGGAAAACCACAAGTACTTGTATGGTCTGTGGGAAAAACAGTTTCTTCGGACCATCAAACTGAACAACTTTTACTATTGGACCAACTCTGGAATCGCGAAAAAAAATCAGCTGTTTCATACAAAAATTAATAACAAAAAAATATTAAAACAAAATGTATCCTGCTTGGGCGTAATTGGGGGGGGAGGGGTGGCAGTTGCCCCCTCAGAATTGTCCAACTAAATATTTTGCCACCCCAGAATTTTAGGGACTAAAGGGACTAATCGCGCTAATTTTCAATGATAAAACCAAAGCTATATCGTTATCGTTTCAGTTTCTTTTCCAGAAAAATATTCGTTTTATTTTTGTTAAAATTGCCTTGGGAGTCTAGCATGCCAATATTGGACAATTTAAATGAGAATTCTAAAGCTTTGTAAATAGTTTCAAAACTTTGTAATGTTTTGGGCAACCAGTGCAACCAACCGCACACAGGCGAAACCGCGTGCGGTCGCTAGTATACGATAAAATGCAATATAGGTTTTTTTTGGGAGGTCTTGCCCCCCAGTTAAAAACCTGAAATTACGTCCATGGTATCCTGTCCTATCCCATTTAAAAGTTGTTCAGTTTGATGGTCCGAAGAAATGGTTTTACCATTTTGGGTTATACAACGTGTTACAAAAATCCTAATGCCGAATATGGTAGATAGGGACCGTTAAACTAAACAACTTTTACTATAGGACCATCTCTGAAATCGCGGAAAAATTATCAGCTGTTTCATACATTTTGATATTTTCGTTATTAATTTTTGTATGATACAGAACAGCGGATTCTTTTTTCGCGATTTCAGAGTTGGTCCCATAGTAAAAGTTTTTCAGTTTGATGGGTCGAAGAAACGGTTTTCCCATGAAAGAAGTCACGGGCAACAGCTAGTCATCTAAAAAATTAGCAAGGAAGTAAGGATAGTGTAATAATTATTGTTTGTGGCAAATGAATTAATTCTATTCTTAGAAATTAGTGAGGTAAGTATTTGTCAATAAGATTAGTCGTCTAATCCCTGTACTACCGCGTTACGTAACTAACTTACTTTAGTTAACAGATAAATTGACTTGTTGATTTATTTACAACTGATTCGTGTAGCAGTTTATTATCAATTAGTTAAACAATCAGGGAACAAAAACTTTCTTAATAATAATACCCTAAATAAAAATGAATGGCACTATAGTTAAAAGTAAATTTTTCAATAATCAGTGATGATACTAGACAGAAAGCATAGTTAAGATTACCTCAATCATTTAACTTGGAAGTTTTAATACTTCCAAGCAAGCTACTTTAAAGGTTTAGTATTAAAACAACATCTTTTTAAATACTTTAACAATTTTATTTCCAGAATGCGCATCCTTGTCGTCTAAAGAAGATCCACGTGGTACATACGGTCTCCTTCATCAACCAAGTCATGTGCCTCGTGAAGCCTCTCATCCACTCGAACCTTCTCAATCTCCTCAACTTCTCCTCTGACGGACCAGCTTCCGTCGTTGACAAGGAACTTCTGCCAGAAGAGTACGGCGGCCCCCTCCCTCCCGTCAAACATTACCACGAGGAACAGAGAAAGAACATGGAGGAGAATTACCGAGACTGGCTGATAGAGACGGAAATATTCAAAGCCGATGAAAAGAAAAGGATAAAGAAACCAAGCAGAGGTATGTTCGCCTCCTTCACGAGCAGCTTCAAGAGCCTCGACATCGATTGATTCTCTGGTGCTTCCGATAGTTCACAAGGGACCTGATTATATAGCAACGTTTGTATAAAAGTTAAGTCGTATCGATTTTGTTTTAAGATATCTCTTAGATTTCGACCAAATGTAGCTTACGTTTCTCTTTGGTTAAGGTATTCTCTTAGCTTATTAAATATTTAGCTGCCAAATGAACGGCGAACGGTTTGACTCCAATATCTGTAAAAATCTCTATCACAAAATATGAAGTTTGTGAGAATAAGCATCTATGGGCCATTATGTAAAAAACACCTCTGTCACTTATTTTCTTGCGCTGGGCTAGGCAGCTTCTACTGCTTTGCGAGCACCTTCGCTATGTCGACCCAGGCATTACTACAGATCTTCGACCACAGTCTGGCATTACAAATACTTATTTACAGTAAGTACTGAGTTAACGGGTTTAGCCCGGTTTGGCTTGAGATTGCATGTGCGTAATGTCTATGTGCACGGAAAACCGCGGTTTTCTTATATATATATATTATATTATTTTTTCTCCCTGTCTTCCAATCTGTTCCGAAGGGACCAATACTAACTTTAAAATGTTTTAAAAACTCGTAGATTTACGTGTAAATAAGATAATTTAGGAGTTACGATGGGTAAATAAAATGATTGCCTTATTTTGTCAAAGCGACTGTGATGAAAAGGTTTCTTATTGTTAAATATAGAAAAGCAAAACTAGTCGTTTAACGGCAATATGCTCAACCTATTTTAAGATGCTAGGTGATAGATAGTGGTAAAATCAAAAGATATATATATTTCTCTATCTGTTTTAATAGACTTATGGATTTAATCTAAGTAAACAGTTACATTTACGTCTAACTTATTTCAAATTTTCTGCTTTTATTTAAGTAGGTCTAACATAGACCTACCTATCAATCTGTGAGCGCTAATCTCATCGCCAATTCGTGTTTTAACTAAATGTTTAACTTACATTCAAAAACTTAGTTAAAACTAGAGTTTTTTTTAGTATCGTAACTAAATAGGTAGCGACAAAGTTATTGTCAGCATCATTGTTTTTAGAAAACATAATCTTAAACATTTTTCTAATTTGTAGAAGTTACCATAGCCCTTGTTTGAGTTATTAGTTATTTTTTATATTAAAATGCTTAGAATCTCTTATTAGGAAGTATAACAGCGTACAAGGTGATTGTTTGTAAAAATATATTTTAGACTGACAAAAGTCTTACGAATGAATTAAGTATCAGTATTTTTTTACTTCTCTGTGGGAATTTAAAATGAAAACACCATAATGATTTATATTTTTTCAGGAATTTTGATGTGCTATTTTGTATTGTGCTCATAAGTTCGGGGTATAAATTAAGTTTAGAATAAAATATAATAGAAAGACTTGCAAATAAAGTAGCAAGCGTTTCTTTATTTTTGTTTTAATGGCATAATTATATGAAGACTTAAAGTAACTTCAATATTGTTGACCCTAAAAAACGAACCCTGAAGGCTACTAACTTATGAAAATGACAAAAAAATATTTTCTGACGAAAAATATGACATAGAAAATGTCCTTGAAGTGACAGCTATATTAATGACTGTGTTCTTGGTATAATTTGTAACCTTTTTCATACTATTTACACTGAATATTCATAAGCGTTAACTATTGTCATATAAATGTTAAAATATTTTCTGAAACATAATAAATGTTACCTACTTTTAAAGTCATGTTTATTACATATTGTTACATTAAGTTGTATTAAATAAAATCTGTGTTTATTTTACTGATTACGTTTTTCTATTTTTGTGTTATTCGAACCAAATTATCATTCTGTATATAATCAATAAATGATGTTTGTAAATTATACAGTAAATAAAGAAAATGTTAATTAAATAACGAAGTTTCCTTTTGAGACAAACTTGAAATAACTTCTAGCTATTTTACTCACGACTTTTATTGAGAATCAATAAAATGAGTCTATTGATAAATAAATAATTAATTACATAGATAAGAGTGCCTATTACCAAAAAGAATCACGATAGCCGAACGATGTTCGTTGATCGATTTACTTGATTTTGAACCTTATACATGAGGTAATAATGTCACGGAGTGGGACTAACATCGTACGCTTAACGCGATGCTTTTTAATAATAGGCCTTAAGGTTTTTAATCAAATTGCTACACTTGGAACCTTTTTTTATTCTAGTCCAGTCAATTATTCGAGATATCATTAATTAAATCAATATATGACTAGATACAGTTGATCATCATATTCAATTTATTTCTGATATCGTTATTTCATTTGCCGACAAATAAAATATGAAGCTATACGTGAAAACAAACCAAATCAGTTATTGTTTTGAAAGAATAAGATATTTTTCATGTTTACTATGTGGCAAAAAAGTTGATAATGTTTCGGATGCAAATACAGTGCCCTGTGAATGGAAGTCAAATATTGGAAACAGTGAAAAAGCTAAAAATGTTTCCGTACAAACTGATCTTGATAAAAAAATTAAAACTGTTATTAATAATAGTGATGATACCAAAATGGTTATTGAATCGGATAATATTGATGAAGAAAATTTAGATGCTGAAACTAATAATGAGATTAAGAAAGAGGTTAAACTTGATAGTGATAGTGAAAATCAATCGAACTATGACCTTGATGAAAGGAATGTGGTAGTAGTTACAGTAGAAGCGAGGAAGTCCATTAGCAGTGCCGAGAGCGGAAGTGAAGTAAGTATACTGAAACTAGTAATTTAGTTAAAATATTTCGTAGCTATGTAAGTACCTCGTAAGTCGTAACGTAAGCTACTGTTTTTTGAATACTAATACTACAGAGGCTTGCTTAAGTTTTTCAATTAAAATTTTGGTGATTATTATCACAGATTGTTAGGATATAAGTAAGTAGTCGAGTCTACAACTTGAAATACATTTTAGTAAGTAATAAACATTTGTGAGCCGGATTCCAAATCCTTATTATTTCACATTAATTTAAATTACTGAATGGTACAAATTTTAATGTATTCGTCGATATTGTTACTGGTTTGCATCCCGTTTCAGCTTGGCAAAACGCTTTCGTATGTCCGGCTGTCCTGCTGTCCCGCTGTCCGCCTGTTCTCCTTTACAGTTCGCATTTCTCAACCGATTGTCATGATTTTTTTGTCGATTTAGTTTTTCGAAATTATTAAAAATTGCGGGGATTCTTATAGGGAAGAAATATATTTCAGCCATTTCGAAAAATTATCAAAAATGAAAAAAAAAACGCGAGATCTACAGCTCACAGAACTACTAGTTAGTCCTAATGGGTTCCTTTGCTGTCTTCGAACCAGAGTAATTAGCTACATGGCAAAAAGCAAGGGTGCTGATGCTTCGGACGCTGATTGAGCGTGTCGTGGGGCTGGTAAGTGGGTTGTGGGTATGCCCGAGTGAGTGATAGTTAAATAATTAAGGCGTAGACGAGCCGGTGGCGGCTGGCGGCCCATTGAGGAGGTCGCGGAGGCAGGGCGGCGGCGCGAGGCCGTGACGTCACGCGCGCCGCGCCTCGCGCACGCGCCCGACTATCGAGCGGCATGTGCCTCTCGCAGCCGGCCGACCGCTCCGCCCGACCGATTCACACTTTTTTATTTTCCATCTGAACGTAGTGGCCGTTGCAACAATCAGATTTTCACACAAAACTCATCTCGATACCAGTATACGCGAACGGAGCGAACGCGGGACAGACGGCGGGCGCCGACGTCGTCCGCGCCGTCCGCCCTGATCGAAACCAAAATGGCAGGACGAGGCAGGCTCAGGGACCGTGGGCTCGCTCGCCTCTGACCGAGCAGTTTTGTTCGCGAGCGGCATGTGTCTCGTTATATAAATGTTACGCAAGTTGAGGACGGAGTGCCCAAGAGAAGGTGCAACTGTTGTTTTACGAACTAGCGGACGGGCCTATTGGTGCAGTGTACTGTGGAACCCATGTAACGCGCGCAACAACCTCGGCATACCGTAAGTACGCTCCCCTATGCATCTGTGCTCTACTTCTCAAAGTACCTTGTCAACGTAAATGAAGAAAAGTAGTACAATCTAGGCTAATGGGAACGCCACGGGTTAAGTTTTATCGTAAGGGCTAGTTTCCTTTATCGATCGATCCGCTACCCGTTACCGCTGAAAATTGTTTATTATTCTCATTGTTAGAATGGAGGGTTCAAAAGGAGAAGAGGTTAATGTGAATTTAACGAGCAGTTAACGCTCGCCTGTGGCGCTCAGTCGTTTCTTTAGTGTGGTCAGACATGGCGTTTTTGGAAAGGCTTCGCGCCTGTCAACATCAGTAATCGGCGGTTCCTTCGCATGTGGGGTACGGTTTTATTGATCAATCTCCTTATTGTTTTGTGGGTCTTGTGTCAAAAATACACTGACTTTTTTAATTTGTACAAAAAAAGGTTTTGCCCCAACTCAACCTTTTCAACTTGTCTCCGTCATTTGTTTCAGCTGTAATAACTTTCGATTTACTTAAAAGTTTATTAAAATCTCTCTTTACATACAATAGTCGTATTGATTGCCTCGAACTTTATATAATGTAAAAGCATGTACCGTGTGTAATCGTTTATAACCTACAATTTTAAGGACAAGGACCAGTTCGAGGCCAGATAATGTGAGCTAGGAACAGAATATCGATTTGTCCTTACGACTAATGGTACCAACAGTTAGTTATTGTAGTATCAGATTATTTTATTAAATCAATACAAGTCCCGTACCTATGGGGTTAAAATGCCAGATAACGTTGTAGCTTACTATTAAATCTGTGCTTGTACGTTGCGACGTCTTGATTTGTTGCCGTGTTAGCTTTTATCAAAGAAGTATTTGTTTTCCTCTAGTTCGACGTATTGGTTACAAGCGTGTGTTTCGGATAAAAGAAAACATCACCTTTTAATATTTACTAAATTCTTCTTATGGGGAATGAGGTAATTAATAGGTATATAAGTTTATATTATTACTTTTCAGAGAATCGAATCGATTATTCGTCAACTTGTAAGCCTACCCAAAAAAAATGTAAAAAAACTCCCTAGCTAGCAGTGATAATTTTATGTACCTATAAAACCTCTTTGTTGTCAAAAAAAAAAAATGTATTACCCGGCTAAATTGGGAATGCTCAGTTTACTCGCATAGAACTTGCAGTAAGGTACTAATTTAACTTTGTAGGGTTAATTCTATTACGAACTAGTGTTTTATATATTATTGCACGCGTTTGTTATAGCTCGGTTTATGGCCCTAAAAGCGATGTATTAGGGCTCACTTTACGAGCAAGTGTGTTGAAAAGATTTATAAATAATAAAAAAATAATAATAAAGTAATTGAAAGGGTACATAATAACTTTTTGCCGAAATCTTGATGTTTGTCTAACGTCACGCGAAAAGGCAATAAAATTAATCAGTATTGTAAAAAAGCATTAACTAAAAAGCTTGGGTTTTTACTTTCATAGAAATACAATACTGCCTGTCGATTCTGTAACCAAACTCCGAACCTCACTTTGAATCTCACTTCACTGCGCGGGAATTCTACATCATACTTAAATGAGATAATGATAGGCTGTTTTATGTATACGTTTTTTAATGCATGTATAGGTATTAATAACACCAAAAAAGGGGTAGAATAAAATCTTGAAAAGGTTTTTTTAGTGTACCTCCCTTACAATTAAAGTAGGGTTAATCATAATGTGGGGTAAATAATTTCAATTTTTATAATACTTAAATATCTTGAATACTAAATATTTATGTAACTTTCGAACTTTCTAAAGAGCTCGATGGCGCAGTGGTTTGGCGCCTGGCCCAGCAATTGCGATGGTTAAACAACTTTCGAAAGGGTCGGTCATAGGATGGATGACCAAAAAATTATTATCTCGAGCTTCTCCGTGTTTCGAAAGGCACGTTAAGGCGTTGGTCCCGGGTGCATTTGCAGTCGTTAACACCCACCAATCCGCATTGGGCCCGCGTGGTGGGTCATGGCCCATCCTCCTTATCCAACCATAAGGAAGGCCTGTGCCACAGGAGTGGGGACGTAAAAATTGCTGATGGTCTTTCAACGGACACTTATTTCATAGAACTAAATAACTTTAATTTCCCGGAAGGTAATGATATTGTGAAATACGTATAAAACGTTGACAAAGCATAAAACAAAATGGATCAGTATAATCCAGCTAGCTCGAGCCAGCACCAATCAAAATCACGAGGAAAACAAATGAAAGTGGTCATTTTACTATCCTCACTATGAAATATTCAATAGCTCACGGCATAGTGAAACTCAGATAGAAATCAAACATTTCGCTACGAAAAATGAGGGCTTTTCAAAGTGACATTTAAAATATAAAAATAGTAACTATTTGCCTCACTAGATGGCGTTGATGAAAAGAGAAGTGTCAAAATTGGCTTTTAAAAATAAACGGCCTGTACCAAAGAGGCAATGTAAGTGCTCGCTGGCTGACATCTGCCCAATGGGAAACATTTTAGAGTTACTCTGCCTGCCTACCAGAGTACTCTTCGATGCTTAGTAAATAAAAAAACACATTGACACATATTATTTTTTATCAACGCCATCTATCGAGCCTACAGCTTTTTGTCATTTTGAAAACCCCTCCTTGCAAATTGCAAAAAACAGATGCAAGAAGGTTGTTGTATTGTATACCTACTTAAATAGAATATATGTATAAAGTTATAACGTGTAACAAAAAACTCTTAATGCCCAAAAATGGTAGATAGGGAACATCAAATTGAACCACTTTTACTATGGGACCAACTCTGAAATAGTGAAAAAAATAACCAGCTGTTTCATACAAAAAAATATAACGAAAATATCAAAATAAATAAATAAATATAAAATATTTGACAACATCACATACATTGATCCGATTCCAAAGTAAGTAGCTAAAGCACTTGTGTTATGGAAATCAGAGATAACGGTGGTATCACAAACACCCAGACCTGAGTCAATATAGAAAAGTTCATTTTCGACATTGACCCAGCCGGGGATCGAACCCGGGACCTCAGAGATGGCGACACCTTGAAAACCGGCGTGCAAACCACTCGACCACGGAGGTCGTCAAATGTAAGAAAACAGCAGATTTTCTGTTTCGCTATTTCAGAGTTGGTCCAGTAAAAGTTGTTCAGTTTGATGGTCCCTATCTTCCATATTCGGCATTACGGATTTATTTGTAACGTTATATAAAAATGACAATTGAATCAAAATCACGGAATTAGCAGAAATCTCTTTTTTAAGTCAGACAGAATAATATGGTATTCGTAGTAAAAACATATTAAAAAATCCATATCAGTAACATCTATAGGTATCGCCAACGTAATAGAGCTATATAGTCTAGAATCTTATATTAATATTCTATTACACGGTTCTTGTATAATAGTAGACGACAATACTGTCTAATCGTTTAAGGGTTTTTTTTTCTTTTTCTTTCTGACGTGACATACCGGAAGGATACGTAAACTATGTGGTTTCATGTAATGCGGAGAGTCGCGCTGGTTAAAGAAAAACAAGGAAAAAAGAGCCAACTTCATTTCTGAAACGGTCTGTCGTCAGTACTTCGAACTAAGTTAGTTTTTCATGGATTTGTGTTGTTTTTATTACGAAATCAAAATAGGTACTTAAAGAAAGTAAACTACGTCAGAAAATAATATAAATGTTGCCATAGCCACTCTTTGTTGTGACTTTTTTTTAAATAAGAATGAATTTAAACGATTAGGAAGAAAGAAAGCATAGATTTTTTAGTGATGGACCTTACATTACACAACATACTGACGCCTTCTTCGTAGGGGTAATTTGTGGCGTAGCATACATGCTACGCAGTGTAGTCACAAAATAAAGAACCTACACACTTACATAACAATGCGATTAATTTGACAATATCCAACAAATGAGACCGAATGTGCGCTTGTGGCACAACAAATATTATTATTAAATGAAACTAGAATTAAATGTAAAGAAATATTGAAAAGAAAATTCAAAGACTGCATGTTATAATTTCTTATTCAAGTAATCAAAAGTAATAAAAAAAATAAACAAGCGATGTATATAGCATTTAAGTACATAGAATTATTAATATAGAAATAAGCGCTACGCCTACAAACTGTCATTGCAGTTTGGCGACAGAAAATTTTGTAATTTTGGAAAATAAATTAACAAAAAAAACAATACGATGTGCTCAGCGCTATTTGCCATACATTCTCGAGTGAAGTTGTCGCGGACCACCGTCTATTCTCAAATGAATAGAATTGTAGAGCGTGTAGTGCTCTTCCCGAACGTCTACGAAACCGATGCTACGTGCTACGTAATCAAAATAGCTGAGTTTGCTACGAAAAACAGAATCGCCTTATTGCGATGCAATACGATGTATTTTAATATGTGCACAGCTCACCTTGCTATACCCTATCGAGTAAAGTTTACCACCGTCCATTGTCAAATTAAGGTGGTACCCTGAGCGAAAGTGGCGCCGCGGTGAATTATATTTAATATTATAATTCAAATACACAATTTTAAAATTGTTTATCGTGGAGATTTTAGGGCCCACAGTCTAGTATTTTTAGACGGTATCGTTACATTCCCTCGTAGTTACTGCTAGAAGTAGATAGCAAAACTGCTAAAAGTGGCTGTTTTTGACACATTTGCTATCTACTTCTACGAATGACTACGAGGGCATGTAGTGATATCTTCTAAAAATACAAGACCATGGGCCCTAAAATCTCCACGATAAACATTATTTAAATCTTTTTCTATTAATAACTTATTAAATAAAAACCTCTGAGGGCGCCACTTTCGGTCATACAACCGCCTTAATCGAATTGTAGAGCGTTTAGTGCTCTTTCCGAACGTCTACGAAAAAGTATGCTACGTGCTACGATACATAACCAAAATAGCTGAGTTTGCTACGAAAAAAAAATCGGCATAATGCAATGTTTGTCGTGCGTTACCTTATGCCTGTGGGAATTCATTCATTTAACTTCCGCAATCGCTGGGCCAGGCGCTAAACCACTGTGCCACCGAGCTCTCCTTACTAGTCCGTTTTAATGTTTTTAGTCCGATTTTTTTGTAATAAATTAGTCCGTTTTAAAAACGTGTTTTTAGATGTGGCGTGTAAATAGCCAAGCACCATTGGGGTGGATTACACCTATGAGGATTATGGTTAAAGGTATGAAAACATCGAATAAATGCATAAATGCAATGTCTTTTTTTGCTAGGATATCATATTTTATTACAACTAATGTCAGTTATGAAAGAGGAAAAAAATTTACAGTAACCAAAAGTCGTAGCCGTAGCTCAGAAAATTTCGTAGCATGGATTTCGTTGACGACTGGAAGGGTGATCTATAAAAGATCTAGTAAATATTACAACAAAATAGAGAGAGGACAGAAGTCAAGCTTAGTTTAGTACCAACATTACGCGCGTGACGGATTTTATGAAGAGCTTTCGGTGTTAATCTGTAATTAATTGTATTTTTGGCTGTATGAACATTTGCCTTTGCCTTACACTTCAGAATGTTAATGTTTGGTAATAGTGTGATCAAATCATGTATTGTTTAAGATTAAATTTTGATTCAGTTCTTATAAAAATAATGTAAATATCTTAGCAAGTTTTAAAAGAGTTACCATTTATTATATTTAATAATTTCACGATAGTTAGTCGTAACTCCTATCATTGGCTGAACGTATTTTTAAGAATTTAAGCAAGTAAGACTACAGTAATTAATATAACAATTATTGTAATTCATTGGGATTTAGTTTCAAAAAGATTACAACGTATTTGTATTATAAAATGTTATCTCTGATATTACTTTTTCGTACAAAAAGTACTGTGTGTGTGACTTAGTTGTTGTTTAATGGCTATCCGCTGTTAATTTTCATTCCCAATTTTATGATTATTCTGATTATTTGTAGTAACAATAAGTAAAGTACTTTTATTTTGCATTTGCTTGGTAACTAGTATCCATAGTTGAATAAAAGAGATTAACTGATAACTTTTAAGTTTATATTGTTGTTGTTTGTGACGATTTAATTGTAAATATCTGATTTGATAAAAGCTGACGAGTTTCTTTCGCCTGTTCTTCTCTCAGCTAAAAAAAGACGTCCGAACAGGTGGTAGGATAAAAGAAATTGGACGATTCAATTTAATAAACATTACTTTATTTAAATTGATTTATTTTGTTTTAATTCTCTCCATGTTTCTGTCCATTTCTGACACGCGCAATATAGACAGCTCTCACCAACCGAAAACACTGCGTCACGCACTCGAACTCGTTTGAGATTCGTCTGAGGTTCCAGTTATTCCGTTTTGGTGAGAGGTGTCTATGTGTGCGTTGTAGTATAAAGCTTGACTTCTGTACTCCCTCTTTTTACCCAAGACGGACTGGAGACGGTATAATATGCGTTTGGGGTGAGAGGATGTTTGTGCAAACCAATCTCCAAAACCACTCGTCCGATTTTAATGCGGTTTTCATTGTGATATCACGCTCTTATAATAAGGCCTCTGAGATTTCCAGTACTTGCAGTGGCCGTTCAGTATTTTGAGTAATTGTATTTGCTTAGGTACCTCTAATGTATAGGTAGTAGGTATAAGTCCTAGCTGTGCATTCATGAAACGTAGAAAAATCGTATTCGTAATGTAATCTTCAAAAATGCCAAGTCCATTAGCGCTTGATACACGTCGGAGAATTGATGGATTGCCCCAAGATATCTCAGCGCCTCAATCCTCAATGCAACCCTCGTCATCTTACAACTTATTTCTAGGCACAATTCAAGACTTAATGTCATAGGTATTAGTATTGTCTTTTTACGTACGTGAAGGAATTTTAAAATAAATGCGTTTTGTTTTTTTGGTGCTACCTACTACAATACTTACAATTTGCACCTTACTGTAATAATCTCACTGTTGTATGCTTCCCCCTGTATTTGAATTGAAGCTGCCAGTCAGGATCTGCTCCTCTCTCTTGAAGCAGTATGATAGTGTATTGCGTATACCAACTTCCCTTTTTTAACAACACCTAAAATTAGTATATTTGATAGTGCATTTAGACATAATCTAACTGTGACAGTACGAACATTCCGCTGGATTTTTGACATAGTTATGTTCGCTTTTGACGCATTCCAGTTGAAAGCTGACTTGTTCCCCATATTGCACTTTTGTTCTGATGAGATTTCTAGAGTCTAGTCCTTTGGGTTCAATGTTGCCATGTCTCTGATAAGCGGCTTGGCAATTGAACATTCAAGGTTGCTTATGCCAGTAACTTATTTAAACCAGAAGGTAGAGCATTTTTTTGTTAGAGCAACTTTGTATTAAAACTTTCTGAAGTTTTCTTTAATAAAATTCTTTACATACGCCCTTCGATCATATACGCCACTCAAATACTCTGGATAAAGGATCATTCGTATTATTGTAGTCTCAATGAAACGCTGAAAAACGAGTAACGTAATCACCGCACTGCCAGCCTCATTAGCGCTCGATACACGTCACGATGATGGATTGCCCAAGATATCCCATGACGATGAATGCAGCCGTCACCCGATACGTCTAGACGAAGTCCTCTAAAACCAGAATTGAGTCCATCTGGAACGATAAGATTAAGTTCTGTCACGCAAGTTTTAGTACTTATGCTGAGGTCTTTTTTCTCTTTCTACGAAATAAAACGAAAAAAGCAGTCTTAAAGAGTTTCTTGTCGGTTCTTTTCGTTACAAGGTCTCATGCTTAGGGTTTGCGAACCGATGCGATGGCGTAGCTTATTTGACATTCACAAGTGCTTGTAACAGCCTAATGACTTTGATTTGATTTGAGTATAAAAATCTCGGGCGTAAATATGTATAGGTATTCATCCACAGACAAGAATGATGCGTAGCAGTGTGAGCTCCATTTTATAAAATTCGTGTGTTAACATTTCAATATGTTTTTATGAAATTCAATTAGGTACCTACTTAACTAACTGTCAAAATAACGAATCGTGCATCGGTGGCGTGATATCAACTCATTATCTGTAACGAAGCAATTTCTTGGGAAATTAAATAGTCGCGTAGAAAGTTAGTCATAGTTTATGTTAATGAAATGTGGGTTATTATTAGTACTCCCTACTGTAGTGTATGTTTTGGATAGAAGTATAGCTGGCACCGCTGGGGGGACACTTATTACGGGCAAAACCTGAAAAAGTGCCTCCGGACCAGACGCATATAAGCAAAATCTAACTATACGGAGTATCCATATGGCACTCTCTGTTTGGTCAAAAAACTCGGTAGTTAGAGATTGCGCGCGAAAACTAACTGCGGAGTTTTTTGACCACCCTGCAAGCCTTTTAAAACAATCACGATACGCGGACGATGTTCATTAGACTCTGTGACACTATTAACTTACGAATAAGGTTCAATATCAAGTAAATTGAACGACGAATTGCGTCGGATTATCGCAATTATTTTTATGTAATAGGCCTGCTGTCTTTAAGTTCTTTGGTGTCTTTGAGGTAAATTATTTCCTTTATTATATGGTCAGTTGAGAGTTCGAAAATAAAAGGACCTTTTTATTAATTAATTCAATTCAATTCAATTTTTTATTGCTATTCCACAATGGTTGTTCGGCCTTAGATTTAACAAAATGGTACATTATGGGCCCTGTCGGGCGCAGCAAATTAGAAGGGAGGAGGGCATAATTTTATTTACTCATGCAACCATAATTCAATCATATTCAATCATTAAATCATATTATTACCTGCCTACGTTACTTTTTATTTTTTATTGTTTAATAGACGTTAAAGTTCGTAAACAATCCAGCTATCTACAAATACTATTTTTATACAAGAGCAAAAAACGTAAATTTGAAGCGCGCTAATTAAAGGACGGTAGACTTCAGTGGGTAGAATTAGCGCGCAACTGAAACTCCGTAGTTAGATTTTGCTTATATGCCCTTCAGACAGGCTGCCAAGCACAGAACAAAGAAACATTTTTTGTGGTTATATTTTACGTAGGAACCTACTTATCTACACTAGGTGTATTTAAGTAGTTAGTTAACTTGTACAATTGCACTACCTAAATATTATTTATTCTGTCCTTGCACTATCCATGTGATTTACAATGAAGAACATTAAATATTCTATAATTACATTCTGCATTTGCCACTATGAATAATAAAAAGCTACTTTGGAGATATTTGAAAAGATTCATGCTGAATAGGCATTTCTAATGTAGATGTTCAGAACGTGCTATAGAAAACTACAAATTATGGTCGGGCGAGTCTACGTAAAGTAGGTACTGAGAGCATTTGGCCACGACGACGTCAAACGATAAGGCAAATTATTCACTCAGATTTGGACGAAGAAATGTAAACTGTATTGACATTGTTTTAAGGTCTATAACCTGTGACACAATATAAATAAGGTCTTGCATTGCGGCTTGGCATGTAAGTTTTAGGTTTTCTTGGTAAAAATACTTTATTGTGTAAGTTATATTGGTGTCGTGATCATTGTTCATAGCGTGCTCGAGTTTGTCGCATATAAGGTAAATGCTTGGCGTATGTTTTACCGAATACCTTACGTGGAGGTAAAAATATAGCTTTGAAACTAGAAAATTGCAGGAAAGCTTCAAATACCAGACAGAAATAGTAACATGGTTAATGTAAGTACAACTAAAGACCTATAGAGCCTATCTGTCAAATCTACTTATACACGCTGAAATTTTAATCATTTGGTTCCCTCCGTGGGGTGGTTCCACTCATGATTACAAGCAACTTTTACTATGGCACCTACTCTCCTCGCGAAAAAAAAACTGCTGTTCCATAAATTAATGACGAGTAGGTACTGCACTTTTGTGTGGAACAGCTGATTTTTTTTGGCGAGGTGGAGAGTAGTAAAAGTTGCTTGGAACCACCCCACGGCGGGAACCAAATGATTAAAATTTCACGCTGTATATTGTTTTCCATTGCTATTGACGTTATTAGAATAAACCGAATAAATTATGTCGGGTCTCAAACATAAATAGGTAGGTACATGGTGTGAATCCCGACATAGTTTATTCTAATAATCTACTTATTACAATATTTATTGCTTATCGAGCCACTTTTAGGACTAGACGATATTATGTTATTTTGGTTAGTGGCTTTGAAGTTAATAAACAAAGCTGTGTAAATAACATTCAGTGGTTCCAAAATTTGGTCTGATACCACATAGAATTTTATTTTATTTTTTATTTTATTTATTTCTTAACACCAACAAGATTGAAACCAACAAAATGATAAAAAGATCTTACATGGAATACCTATAGATATTAAGCTGGCGGATTCGACCAAGAGAGAATAACTGTTATTCTTAGATAAAATGACCAGTTATTCAAGAGTAAATCGAAATTACGTTTTACCACACACTACTCTCAGAGTATTTTGCCTATTCGGGAATAGTCGCTATACCACCATTTCGCGGGGAATAACAGAGTTAATCCGCGAGTATTTTTTTTTTTTTTTTATTTTAATGGCGTCCGCGTGCCATAGGTACGTCAGTGACATTTGTTTGACATTTGACTTTGACCGCTACAGATACGTACAAGGCGACAAAATAGAGTTGACAAGACTTTGACTTTTAAATAGTTTGTTTATAGAACAATGACAATTGGCAGGATAATACGATCATTCACATATTCACTCACTAATTAAGGAATAAGAATCCCAAGAGTAACTTATCTTTGGATTGCATGGAAAAATGACCATTTCTTTACTCGAGAAAAAAATCGTGGAATAGATGTATTCTTGGTATAGTTATTCCCGTTTATATTGAAGTTTGGACGAATCAGTACTATTGTACTGAATATTAATAGGTGTTAACTGTTACACAATTTTACGTACTAAAACAAAAAACTCCCGCAAACTGAATAAAGTAAAGGCATAATATGCGCCGTTCAAGTGTTTCTGACTTAGTTTTTTTCCAGACAGATTTACTTCAGGAATAGAGGTAAAAAATAAATAAAAAAAATATATATACCTAAGGTTTTCCAACGTGTGTCATTCATGTCAGAGGACCCCTTTTGTAGACCTTTCTCGGTAGATGTCGCCTCAGCAAGACCCGCGTGGCGACAGCTGGTAGGACACAACAACCATTTTATAAAATCACTAAAAAGATAAAAGGAACCATTACTGATGTAAATCAACCAGTGTCTTTGTACGAAATACAAAATAGGTAAAGAAAAAAGAAACATTTTAGAACAAAGGAAAAACTTTTTATTGTTTTATGTTTTTTTACTTGAAATAGCACCTCACTTGTGTAACCAGCCAGTACAAAAAGTAATAACCCTTACAATACAATACAACCAATGAGTTTTGATTACGACTAGGGATGCAACGATACCGATGCCGATAATCGTAAACCGCAGGTTATCGTAATTTTTGACGATCATCGGTATCGTAAAAAGTATTACGATTTATAACGATTCTTGAAATTAGTTTAATGTAATTTATTTTGAGTTAAAAGGAAAGCAAGACAGCATCGCTGGCATCACTTATGACATATTTTCGACGTTTGCCACTGACATTGACAATTTTAAATGCATCCAATGCATAGATGGCTACAAACTATTCAAGTTATTGAAGAAAATACTGTATTTCCTAACTTAAAAAAACCCAATAGTATTTTTCCATCAAACCAGCTACTGTAGATTCGAAAAGAATAAAGGATATAAGAAATAGATTGAAACCAGATAGTTTAAAATTTGTATAATTCATCATTTATATTTCATAATCATTTATTGTGAAACATATTTACATACAAATGTCATAATTTAAATTATGTTTTCTTAATATGAATTTAAAAGAAATGTATTATAATTATGACATTTAGGTGGTAAATTGTCATTAAAATTTAAATAAAAGGTTAACTCGATTTTACTCAATTGTTTTGTTTTATTAAATATAATAAAAGAATCGTTATGCATTCGTTATCGCATTCGTTATCGTATTCGCTATTACGATGCATTCATCATTCGTATCGGTATCGTAATAGTAATATCGTTGCATCCCTAATTACGACATATTTCTTTTATGAAAAATATTTTTATTCCTTAGGGTGCAAATATAAAGGATACAAGTTTTCCGGTCCTGATATGTCGGTACCGGTTTACGCCGCGGATGTATGCGCAAACCGGTACCGACAACCTGTTTTCTTTATGCGGCCTCCCATAGAAAAGTATGGGGCTATTTTACCTGCACCGATTGGTACCGACCGACCCTGTAATGTAACCTGCTTTGTTATGCGAGCACCCTTACCTATTACACAACCTATTTTTACAAGATTAAAAAATCTGATGGTTTAAGTATTGGCTCCGTGCACGCTTTTAGCACCACCTAGCGTTCGCAACTTTTTTGGCTCTGACCTGACCGTTTTGACGTTTTGATATGAAATGGCGACATTGTGACAAAATGATAAAAAATACTTATTCAATTCAATTCAATTTTTATTTCGAGAAACAATGACTCATAATGGTTAGTAACAATTGAACTTAAAAGATAGGTTAGTACATAATATTATTAAATTAAATGTTCATTATTAAATTAATTAAATTAATATTCATTATTATTAATGTTAATTTCAAAATTACTGTGATTTGGGTGGACAAAGTGTTGTGAAATCATTTTTGGTCATTTAAATTAAATATGGCATGTAAAATCTATTCAATAAGAGTGTTTTATTTTGGTTATAATCAGGGTTTTTTAGTTGTAGATTTTGTAAAACAAGAGGATAAAGCTACTTTAATAATTTTATTAAGTGATAATAAACATATATAGTTGTTCCTGTATCGCTAGTAATAAATTAAAGATCGTTTTCAAACAGATTACAGAGCCTACATTATTTCTACTTTTTGCCACCATCAGCGCTGCGATCGATCATTATACCTTCGCACCCAGCGAATAAAAAAATAGTTTTTTTTAATACCGATTGTAAAATTGAATGAAATGTCAGTTGACCTACTTACCGATCGAATACACAAAACAGTATGGAAAATGACAAAAGCTGGTTTTCAATTAAATCAGCAGCAATTTTGGTTGCACACTGTACAATTTTAGCTGTATGCTGTTTGAGACAGCTTGCCAGCTCAGTGGCAATATTGCTGCACCAGCTGTGACTGACGACATCATATTAGTAAACTTTGTCCGATAAAGATAAAATGTTTGAAACACAATAACTTTGCTTATATAGGCGAAAGTCACAATTTTGAGTCGTTATAACTAGATAGTAATTATCGTGAATAGTGCATGGATTTTTCTTCTTTCAATATGTTTTACATACCTTTTCAGGGAGGAAAAGGAAAAATAGATTCGTCATTCTAGAGCTTTTTTAAAAGGAAAAGAGATAAGAATGATTTTTTTTTATTTCTTAAAAGATATTAAAAGGTATCAACATGTACAAAACTTTTAGAAATTGAAAATTAATTTTACATTTTTATTTTTTCACTGCCCTTTACATACAGTTTTTACTGTTTCTTTAACCAATCCTATTAACTTGCTTTCCACATAGCGTAAGAATAATAAAGAAGGCTATACCAGCAAATTCAATAACGAACCAATATGAAACGGACGTCTAACTAATTCAGAGGCATAAGTTACCAACTAAAACGATTAATAAACGGCGGTATAGGCTCGGTAATTCAGCATATCTCCAAGGAATCTTATGATATGATTCATTTATCATGTAGGAGTAACGTCCTGTATCCTCGACGAGTCGACGAGCCGTCTGGCCATTGCGCCTAATTCCCAAGTCGTCGCCGCCATTCGCCGCCTAGTCTGCCAGATTTTATTTTATGGAATAGGTATGTACCTACAGTACCTACTAATAATGTATTCACTGATTCATGAACTAATTGGTGTTTCCTACCTAATTCCTAATAAATAAATAATAATAATACATGCTTCAGTTTTCAGGTACTTGATACTAATAAGGCCTACCTAATTTGAAATGGTTATATAGATTTTTTTTTTTAGATTTTTCACTCTCTTATTTCAAAACTTAGGGGTGGGGGGGGGGGGGGTTTCTATTATATTTTTGATAATTATTTATGTCAAATTAATAACTCTGATCGCTGTAATAATTTCAATAGTTAATTCAATATTTTCCCATAATAATTATGTAAACTAAACAATATTAATTAATGCAACTTTTATAGTACCAATTTATAATAATGTAATAATTTAAATGTTTTCGCATTGCATGTTTTCGCATCGCTGTGTGTGCACGTGTTTGGATGTCAGTTTGGTTCAAGACATGTCTAGCTGTTATTGTGTGCTATTGGTGACTGTCATCTGTTGTGTATGCCATATGAATATAAATAAATATATAAATAAAAACGGAATGCAAAATTTTCATATAATTATTGAAAAACAAATGAAAATTATTGAGAAAACTTTTGCGTGAAAAAAATCCGATCAAAGAAAGCAATGGGATCTAAAATCTATTCAGTAACGTTTTTTTGTGTCATTTATTGTTGGTATTAATCCTATTAACCTAGTTTAGGTAAATATTGTTATTATTATTATATTGAATAATGAATATGAATAAATAAATTTACTTTCTCATCACAATAGGTACTCTTAACTAGGATGTTACAAATTTTTTGTTTACTTTTTTGTTTTTTAAGGCCCAAATAGGTTAATATTTTATTGCATCGGCCTTCTCGGTGTTCGCACCCTTAGCACGAACACTATCGAAAAGAATAACGCACGTAATTAACATTCGATAGTGTATGGGAAAAAAGCGAAATGAAATTTTCCATCGAGTAGTTTTACGCGCGTTTTTTTCTCGCTAGATGTTTGTGCTAAGGGCACAGTACTCATTATTATACTATGATCTCTAAGCATCCCGGCGGGCGGGCGGCGGTCTCGCCGAGCCGTCTGGACGTTCCGCCTAAATTCCCAAGTCGGCGCCTAGTCTGGTACCATGATTTAGGTATTTAGGGCATTTTAGGGGATGTCGCGCGGGAATCGGGTCACAGCACTTTAACACCCATCCATACACCCTTACGAACTTTTGATGCAAGATCGTGTTTTGTTTGAGACCTTCAAAAACATGTTAATTCCTCTTTTTGCGATTAACCCCCTTACTAATAAAAGTTGTATAGTGAGTGAATAGTTACACAGTATTTTGTCCCTTTCTTTTTAATATCAAACTTAAATAGTTTGACAGAGAGTAACTATTGTGTACATCAGCTATACAATTTTTATTAGTAAGACCCTAAGAATATAAATAATTTAGAGAAACAATTTGGTTAAAAAGCCATTATAATGAGAAAAAAAACAATTTAGGTGCTGTTTCTAAATAAGTTTGGCTGCAATTATTTCATAGAAAAAATTAAAATATCTAAGCAGTACGTATATCCACAATGTTTTTTTTTTAATTCAGTAGGTACCTACCTACCACAGACCATTACAACAATACAGGAATTTCTATTATAAAACAGTTCTCTATTTCAATAAATTTTATTTCTTAGCAGATAAATATAATTTCCTTTATGAGCTTTGTGTTGTGCCCATTATTTTTTCCAATTTCGTAAAATGCACCAATAAACAAATGATTTAGTAAAATAAGGAAGAAAAACAGGTTCTACCCCATGTATTCTATTCGTTCTCTATGTTTTTCTTCTGTGTCAACACAATCCTTTCGTCTATTCTATTGATTTCACCGGGGGAGGTTGTTTGCCCCGCTAAGTACATAAAGTAAACCAACAAACAATACTTGTCAATGAACAAATACTCAATAAGCTATGCAGCAAAAAGTTAAAAGACCTTTTAAATAAATATTCGGATTTTAAGGGTAAGAAAATAAAGATAAATCCTGAGAAAAATCTTTTTTACTTATACTCATATGTTTATTGCTTTGACCATAATGTACAGAAGATGTTAATATAATAAAGTAGGTATATCATCATGGACCCTGTCGGGCACAGCAAAAATGGTAAGAAGGGAGACCTTTCTTTATTTTATTTTATTTATTTAGGTACCTACTTACTTATCATTTTTGTTTATATAAAGTTCATTCCCTACTTAATCACCCTTTGTGTTAGATTAGCTGGCTGGACACGATAATGATATAATCAGTTGTTATCGTTGAGCCCATCGAGATATGTTGTGACGTCAATCGACGCCACGGAGGGCGGGCGCGACAATTCGCTCGATTTTAACATAAAATCGATAAATTATTCATTATAAGCATGAAAGTTCTCGTTTTCGTGGTACTACTTACACTTCTTTTTAGTGTTCTAAAATTTTAGGGTAGAGTTTTTGTAAGAGTGTTTTTGTTGAAAAAGTATTATAGGTACCTATATATCTAGACTTTATTAATTGTAGTTGTGCTCAATATTATTGATTTTATCTTGTCAAAGCCTGATCGAAGTGTCAATGTTATGATTGTAAGGTAGGTGAAAAGTCTATCAGTAATTCAATTTCCTCGTACTTTCTTCTTCTTCACGATCCCTCTGCAGCAGGGACCGGAACCCGTTCGATTTTGATCTACGATATCTCGTATTCTCATGATGCCATGATTATTATGTTTGCATATCGAATAGGGTTTCCCTATCAATATATATTTTTATTTTCATTCTGTAAATACTCAAAACCCAAAGGAAGCACGAAGGGGTTTTTCGTTTTCCATTTAGAATAAGGATAACTTAAACTTTCTTATACCCTAAATCAAATACAATCTCTTTTTTGAGGAGCAACCATGAACTTTTTGAAACTTATCAAAATACACAAAAATACACAAATATATCAAAATACAAAATAATGTCAAATGACTTTGACAATTTTTGTATAGATAAACGTCAGAGCGTTTTTCAACGACCGAATTTGGTGGTTAAATAGTTGCAACGCCCTAATGTTTGGAATGTCGTTAGAGCCACTGAGCAAGTAATCACTACGTGTTAGAGCGTAAAGTTGCACTCGGAGCGTAGGTAGGTTCTGAACGCGCCTCAAGCAAAGCAAAGAAATGAAACCGGTAGGTCTGGGGCCAGCCTAAAGGGTTCCTTGTTGACTTGACTAAGGAATACTAAATTAAATCCTTATTTTTCCTGACACGATTTCGTCCGCGTGTAATTTAATTTTTCATGGGAAATTCTGGCAAATTGTAACTTCTATCTATACAATCTATACACGTGTTACAAAATAACCTCTATAATGCCGAATATAGTAGTGAACAACTTTAACTAATCAATTCTGAAAAATAAATAGCTGTTTCATAAAAAAATTATAACGAATTTTCGTTAATCAAAATGAAACATCAGATTTTTTCGGGATTAGGGGTTTTTTGTTACACGTATAAAAAAGCAATGGCTGTTGATAATGATGGATTGTTTTAGAATATGAGCGGATACGGCGGCGCAGGCGGCGGGATGTCCTGCGGCGCGGACACGGACACGCTGTCGCGCAGGCTGCGGGACGCGGAGAGGGCGCGCGCGGACGCCGAGCGAGCGCACGCCGACGCGCTCGCGCAGCTCCGCTCGTCGCAACGCTCGCAGCACGATACGCACAACGTAGAGCAGCTGCAGTCGCGAGCGAGGGAGCTTGAAAAGAAGGTTAGAACTTTTTTATGCACAACGGAGTAGGTAGTGCTTGACCTTCACCTCACCTGATGTTAGGTGGAAGCGCACTACACTACATCCGGAATCCTCATCACTGAGGAACTGGCTATTTTACCTCTAACTGCCGGAAAGCAACAATTTTAAATTGTTGTTATGACGTAAGATGGTGGTAACTAGCCAGGCGGATTTGAAATAAGCTCTACCACCAACCAAACCGAGTACAAATTGTTCCCCCCCTGGGAATCGAACCCGGGACCCCTGCGTCTTACACGGGTGGGCTGACCACTAGACCACAGAGGCGGTTATTATTACCTTTCAAGTCACCTAGCAATTCGAGGTGGATGGCGTTACGAGCAGGTGTAAGTAATGAGTAACGTGATTGCTCGTCAGCCTTTAAGAACCTACCCGGTACCGGAATCTGTCTCAAACTCGGGTTAACGATGTTATATAATCACGCCATGACGAACCAAGATCTTTTATTAAGTATTCACTTTTTATTTATTTAAAACTAATCTTATTTTCAAGTGTTTTTGGTGTTACACCCAGTCATTGTTCTTTAATTTTGGATTATTTTAAAACCAAATACATTTTCTTTAGGCTGCTTTAGAAACGGTGCGTTGTGAAGAGCTCCAGTTAGAATTGTCATCGGCACTGCGAGCACGAGGTGCATCATCCAGCGGAGCTTGGTCGTCGCCGCCCAACCAGCCGGCGTCAGAAATTGAGCGCATCATGGCGAAGATCGAGCAGGACAACCGCATCCTAGCGGAGCTGGAGCACACTAGATCCACGACGCATGGTACGCTGACACATCATCACCGAGTCCCAATCAACTATACAATGGCAAAAGGCAAGGGACAGCTTACTTTTATTGTGAATCAGGCCGCACAGTCGATCAGCAGCACTTTTAGCACCACTTTTAACTAGATATTGTTACATATTTCATGCAATAGGACTTGTTCTTTACCTTGAAATAGTTAACAATTGAGTTCAAAATACATTAGCGATACCCACATTACCCACCCATTCACTGAATCCAATAAATACCTTTAATTTAAACCCACGTTTCCGTCGAAACCTCATTTATTATTATTTTTTCATTTTTGTTTTCTCTATTTGTTCCCTTCAATATCAGCGCTGTAATCTAACGTATATTTTTAAATGTAACGTTATTTTTCGCAGGTATGCAGTCGAGTGGTTCTAACCAAGGATTGGTGGGAGAATTCCATTCGCCGACGCCATCGCCGCTGCCGCACTCGTACACCAGCACTGCAGGCCACGCTGCCATCTGCCAGAGCAACACGATGCCCACCCTGTCATCTTTACATGCCACTGGACAATTTACCGCCCCTAGTTCTAATTCCGTCGCCTATTCCATGAGCGCGCACAATCCCACGTCGTATTCCAACCCTGTGTCAGCGTACTCCAATAATTCATATCTGACGAACACACATCAGGTCACCTTTACCAATCCAGTGACAGCACCTCTAGTTAACAACATGAATCAAATCTCCAGTACCTTAGCGGGGCTACAGAGCAATCTCCAGAATATGTCGGCAAATGTGCCAGGAATGAATCTAAGCGGAGGTTTAACTGGTACTGGTATGTCGGGCACTATGGGTGGTTCTGGATTGACCAGCTGCCTGAACAACGTGCAGACAAGCTTATCTGGAGGGTTGACGAGTACTCTCGGTGGGATCCAATCTACATATACTGGAGCATTAGGAAATCCTCTATCCAACATGACCGGTGCAACACAACTCGGAACATTAAATACAAGTTTAACTGGAACGAACGTTTACGGCACTGGGACTTACACGAATCCCCTGCTTTCAAGTGGATTAGGTAGCAACGCTATGAATATAAAACTGAAACCTTTAGATGAAATTGATCTCGGTTTAGGTAGATATGGGACTACAACTAGTGGAGTAGGCAGAGTGGCAACCCCGGTGACCCCGCACCAGCCTTCGTGGAGTTTAGGATTAGATAATCAATTTGGACCTGATAGAATAGCCGGTATGGATGCAGGTTTTAGCCACGATAGGAACCAACGAGCTTTATCTAGAATGATACCTAATGCCGGAATGGATATGGATGGTTAGTAAATTGTAGAAAATATATATTTTCTATAAAATTATATTGGTTTTCTCTTATAAGGTTCTGTAACAATTTTGTGATTGCAGTTCGAAACACTCATTTTATGAACGGTGGCGCCTCGAATGAACCTCAAGTTGATATGTTGGATATACCAGGAAAAGGACGTTGCTGTGTTTACATCGCCCGTTTCTCGTATGATCCGCCTGAGTAAGTTTTACTGGTTTATTCTGAACGTACCTATGATCTAATTTCTGAAATGGAGATCAATTTATAAACCTTAATATTTTGTTTTCAGCATCGAGAGTGCTGAAGGCGAACTATCGATATGCTCTGGAGATTATCTTTTAGTCTGGGGTCCATTAGATCCAAATGCTTCAATGTTAGATGCTGAGTTATTGGATGGACGAAGAGGTCTCGTGCCGGCAAATTTCGTTCAAAGATTAGTTGGAGACGACCTTTTAGAATTTCACCAGGTATGTAAAGTTTTTTAATTGAGTTAATCTATGTTCTATTTATAGTTGTATTTCGACATTATTGAAATGTTGCACTTCTGGCTATTAATTGTATCTTTGAAACTACAGAACGATCTTTTAACTTATTATCTCCTTTCCATATCTAGTAATTTCATCTCTACCTACTCTTTCTTCTGTTATTTTCCTAATAATCTATTAGTGCGAACTGTTTGATGGAGTTTTAACTGAATATTAAAAGCTGGTAAGTAATTTACATCTTGTTAGAGTACCTACCTATATTTTACTCCTAATTCTATTAATTAGTTTAAGAATAGTACTGCTAGATCTAAATTCTTTACCCTGTTACCCAATTGTGCTTTCTACATTTATATTTGCATGTTTTTTATATTTTTTCAGATTTCGATTTGTTAGCTTACGTTACGTTTACGTTTTAGATATGTAATAATATGTTAACAAATCATAATGTTAATTATGAGCAATCTGAAGCTTTTTTAATCTACTTATTAAAAATATTTCAACCACAACATGACATAGTGAAATGTTGTTACTATGAGAAACTAGATTTGAAAATATAGTTTTAGTGTATTTTTTAATAAATTAATTTAAAATCAATTTATACTGTTGCAAATTATCACAACGAAATATAAATGGTAACAGCAGACTTGTTCGCAGGCGGTCGTCGCGACTCTACGAGACGTCGACGAGTCCGCAACGACTGCCGTCAGCGATCTGTCCCTCAGTCGCGACGTCGCGAGACTCAGTGAGGTCGCCGACTTAAGTGAGGGACCCGAAGATGATGACAATGGTAAGTAAGCAGACAGTTTTGAACTTGCACGACTCTTAGATGAAGTAGATTACCAACAAAGAGACATAGAAACTTTAAATTCAATGGAGACGATAAAGTAAATATAGAAGTGTAAATAATTATGTGAAAATAGATTTAGATGGTAAGGCTTAATGGGAAAGAAAAGCCGGAAATATTTTACAATACTAACTCACTATGTTTTTCATAGTTTTCCTAAATTAAATTTCTGCATGATTACGCGGGCGCATTTTATACACCTCCATGAAGCTTGTGATATTCACTTTCAAAGAAACATTTTTTTTAATCTAAATAGATAGACTAATGAACAATGAACATATACCATGCATTTCTCATAAAATGTAGCAATAGACATTCTATAGTTTTACCTTTATCCTTTCCTATGTCCCGTCCCGTTCCACTGGACTTCGCTGCACGCTTCTTCGCATATCACTCGCACTTCGCCTGCCTGGCTGCACTCCTATGCGATCAACCCTCGGACCTCAACAGCCGAGCTGTTTTTCTCGTCGCTAGTGCCTGCGCCACGCCAGCTGACCCTGGAGAGGCAGTTGAACAAGTCCGTGCTCATTGGCTGGACGGCACCAGAGGGGGTCCAACAAGCCAACATCGAGAGCTACCACGTCTACGTCGACGGAGTCCTCAAGACCACCGTTAAAGCCACTGAGCGCACGCGAGCTTTGGTAGAAGGAGTAGACTCCAACAGGGTGAGTTCATTCTAGATGTTCTATTGACTTTAGTTTCTCATTTGTTTGTGTCGCCTTAGATATCATTATTGTCATTTTCGGAGAGCACATATCAATTTAGTTTGATACCGTTTGCTTTTAGTTGTTATATTTCTGACATCATACCGTGATTATGTACTACAAGCATGAATGTGACGCAGTTCTGGCTGTAAAATTGAAGCTGATGTATTGTTATTTTCCAAAGCCTCACCGCATCAGCGTGCGATCAGTGACCGTTTCCCGCCGCACGTCTCGTGATGCCGCTTGTACTATGGTGATCGGACGCGACACTGCTAACATGGGTCCTACATGCGTGAGAGCTAGCGGAGTAACTTGCTCCCAAGCTGTCATATCTTGGTTGCCCGCCAACTCAAATCACCAACACGTCGTTTGTGTCAACAATGTTGAAGTAAGCATTGCTGAAAAGCTGTAGAAATAAATCGTCCAATGTAATTATGCAGATGGAATATTTTTACATGTGCTTTGTTTTCTAGGTTCGAACTGTGAAACCAGGCGTTTATCGCCATACTATCACTGGTTTGTCACCAAGCACACAGTACAGGGTGACAGTAAGAGCAAAGCATCTGAGAGCAGGACCTCCGTCTGGAATAACAATTGAAGAGGCTCCAGGAGCGTACACGGACTTCAGGACACTTCCTAAAGGCTTACCAGATCCACCAAACGAAATTATGGTACGTATCATAGTAAAAATGTAATTAGCATGTTTGAACCAAGCATGCTTTTACATTTACACAAACCTGACAGTTCCTGGCTCGCTGATACCCAACATAGTCCAAATGTCCAAAATACTCTTTCAAACACCACACAATGTTGTTACCTAACAGTATTTAGATTTACTCAGAACTTAAGAACTGCTTTTCCCGAGTTACAAATACCTACGTACCTAATAATCTAACAGCACACGCACTTGAAGATAGCTTTGAACGCATCACCAAGTGTGTGAATTTTGAATCCAAACATGTTTAATACTTATTCACCGATACTGATACACCCCCTATCCTTTAAAATAATCTCACAACCTCGACGCACACAGCACCTCCGACAATCTTGAGGAAGACGCGTCAATCATAACCATAAATCCAGCTCCATGATTCAAATTGTATCGACCAGTCCCAGTGCTCACCTTTTTGCTAGGTTAGTGTACCCTATGTTGTGTTATCGACCCTACCAATATGTGGCTTATAGTGTTATGGATGGTGGTCAATAATTATCTTTAAAACACAATTGGCTAGCGTGTTTAACTTATATGCTGGATTATTGGTGGTGATTGGTGCGGTGTCGCAGGTGGAAGCGGGACCCCAGGACGGCACTCTGCTCGTCACCTGGCAACCAGTTCTCCGCCCGCCGGCATCTGGGCCTGTCACCGGATATGCGGTGTATGCCGACGGCAAGAAAGTAACCGATGTGGATTCCCCTACTGGTGACCACGCTCTCATCGATATCGGGAAACTGATCGGCCTCAATCCTAAATGTGTCACAGTAAGTATAGCTGTATGGAGCTTCAATAGGCTATAGTGAGCTACAATTGCATTCAGAAATCCTTCTCTTAAAAAGTCTTTGTAGTATATTACTGAAGGTCGAGATGACGACATTGAAGTGAATATTGGAACTTTATCTGTGAATTGTTTTCAGGTTCGTACAAAATCGAGGGACAGTCAATCCAGTGATAGTGTACCGACGCCTATCCCTCCTGCTGTGCTTCGTGGAGTTGTGTCGAGAATGCCTCGGGGTCCTGGTCCAGGACCAAATCAGGGCCAAATGTCTGGATATCGAGGTCCCATTCAGAGACCACAGCCTTATCAGCAACAGCAACAAGTGCTAGAACACGATGAGAACCTCTCTGATAAGGAGATATTCCCCACTGCCAATAGGCACGATCAGCACGCTGCTCAGGTGACCGCTCTATTTATTTACTATCATGGATTGTTTAAAGTTATAAAATGGAACATTGATTGACAATCATCATAAAATTAAAATATTATCACAAAACTTCAATTGTTTTAAATAATTTGAGTTACATGATTGTGTGTCAATGTTCCGAATGTTTCATTTATCAGACAAAGAGAAGTTTAATGTTTTGATCCATTACCATTATTATTTGCTGACTGAATTGGATGTACTGAGTCAATTAAAGATGTTTAAGTCTTATACATATTGATCGGCACAGCACTTTGTCTATTCATCATTATGTTTGTTTGCAAATCAGTGTTGTTATTATCTGTGTTACTTCAAATTTAATTTCGCCAGTGTATTTGTTTAAACCGTTAATTAAGTATTTATTATAAGCTTCACATTTTATTTTTATCTCTGATGATTCTTCGTCTGTGTCTTCTTAGCTACTATCATTATAACAATCAGTGTCATATGCTCTTTTCTGGCGTGCCAAACGATTTGTTTCATTAACAGAAGTTTTAGATCTTAAATGTTTGTTTTACCAGTTTCAATTAGAATTTTTCTGTCCCCACAGATCGTTTGTTACGTGTTATCGGTGTTGCAAACTGCACTCTTTATACTATCTTCTGTGGTTCTGTCGCTGGCATCTTCTAAATGTCCAGTAGTTCTCTGCCGAACGGTTCACGACACAACCACCCGCGCCATCGATTCTAGCTATGCACTCGGCTCGATCGTTCAAAATTAAATGCATACTGCTTGCGACTAGATCTGTAGTCTCTAGTGCTATTGGCCGATACCCAAAACAACGCACGACACCTTACAGATATACAACCTAGAACAAATAAAGAGCTTGTAATTTGTGACACAGACTATACCGCCATGGATTTCATGAGTTTTATCATCCCACTTAGCATAACCTTACCTCGCTCTCTCACATAACTGTTATACACCTTTCCATAGCCTACGAGCGGATTCGGCACAGGCCTCCTAAAGAGTATATTCGACAAAATAACCCCTTCGGTAAGGAATTTTAACACGTCTTATCATATATTTTTATTTCTTTTTGGAGTTTTATAAACACACCTTTTGTTTAGCCTTTCATGAATTTTGGTTTACCTATTTGAGAGTGTACTTTTATTTTGTGTTATTAGTTGACAATATTTTAAGTATTATTTCAATTTTTATATTTACACAGTGTGCCCGTATTCTACGTACCTATAAGTAAATAATTATGTAGATATTATTCAGCATATGAAAACAAATTTAATTTGAGTATGCTCTAATGATATAGTTATGGAGTAGACGAGAAATTTAGTAGAAAGAAACTATTATACTATAGCTAAGTCTAGCAAAATTTTCTTTCCTATGAAGGATAGTATATTATGATTAACAGTAAACTGATAAATATAGGCAAATTAGCGCTATTCAAATAGAAGTAGGTTCTTAGAGAAACATGACAGATAATTAAATAGAGTAATACTTATTAGAAGTTTTCAAAAACAGCATCATCTTATTGAAGTCTACAGAAACTCTAGAAAAAAACAGTAATAAACAGATTGAGATATTGCTCACAGCCATACATCAAATAATCTTCATTACATTACATACCATCAAATTACACAGCCATTCTTTAAACTTTATTAGGGATTAAGTAATAAAGCTATTATTCGATTTAGGTACAAAAGTCGATATTAACTTTCACGGCAGTGAACTTTCATTTCCACCTTGGCTTTCATATAAATAAGGCTTCACTTGCTCTGCCTCTGTCCTCAGTTACCTTCGGTTGTTAATTTGTGGTTATATTACACTCTCTACAGCTTCTACTCGTTCGCTTTCTACAAGTACATATTTATTGTTATAACAAAGCTTATAAATCCTTGCAATAAGGTATCAATCACAAAACTGACAAGCTAAGCTGATCACGCCGCCATCACCAAATGAAGATATAAGTCTGTCACCATTCTCGAAATCAGCATCGATCATATCGTCAGCACTTTCATATTTCACTTTATTTTGTCTTGTTTGAAATCGAATTTGTTATGTGCTAAAATATTGAATGACCGTGTGGTAGCAATCTGGAATACCGGCCATCGAAATCACTAAAGAGGGCGCCTTGGAGCTGGGTAGCGAGGATGAGGAGGCAGCGCGCCGCCGCCCGCAGGTCTGCGATCTCTCCTTGCTGTCATCGATGTGCTCTCCATGTGCTAGCACTATTCACTATGCTCTCTCTCTCTCTATCTATTTCAACTTTGTGCGAATTCTCTCCCGTTGTTCACGAGTTTCCACTTCTCGGTGTTCTGTGTTGTCATCTTCACATACTGTACCGTCCTCGATGTCCGACGCCACACATTTAATACAGGCTCACGCGTACCGTACACAACCAGGTTTATGACACGATCAGCACGTTTACTCACGTTATTGTCCCCTAGTACTGTTAGGTGGTCCAACATGATGACTAGGTCCCTACAAAGCACTCAATACAAATCATCCACTGAAGCATGTTCAGCGCGTGTTTGTTTGATTGTTCCTGCATGTTGTCTTGGCTTCGACGCGTACACTCAATACTCCCTTACACACCTGTCGAACGAAATCAGTTTTTTATACCTATTAACTAGAAAGGATACGAAGAAAGTTAAATTTGGATCGTTGACTTATAACAATTTGGAGAGGTACTGTTTGAGAATCTTGTTTCTACGTACTTAAACGCTGACGAGCACTTTTGGAACCAACAGTTATGATCTCTGCTATGATGTGGTTTCAAGTGTGAGCGCTGCACGCTAGCTTTCGTTGTGCATGGGGGTTGACTAGAGCTACAACGGAATGTCTTGTTTATTTCCATCCGAGGAGCAGGTAAATTTTTTATCGCTTGATGCAACGCCAATAAGGAAGATTATGGCTATGAGCTTAACTGTTGCTGTTGGTTTTGTTATGGAAAATCTAACCTTATTAATGTGTTGGTTCGTACGGACGTCAGCAGCAACCGTCCCAACCAGCGCAAGCGTCGCAGCAGCCATCGGGTCAGCCGTACCCGAGTACACAAGCCTACCATGGCACGCAGCAACCCCCATACCAAGCAGCCGGTCCGTTCCCAAGTAACCAGCCACCATACCCTGGACAACCGCAGCAGTTCCAGAACCCACCGCCGCGGAACCACCACGAGAGAGGCCGCCCTCCTAACCCCCATCAGGTTCACTCCCTTTATTCTTTTCATACTCATAGCATGTTAGTCACTAATCTAAAACTTTTAATCTAGCTTACCTAAGTCTGGCAAGTATGAATTATTTTACTTCCCAATATAATTTTAAATTTCTTCTTTTCTAATTTGAAATAAGTTAAAAAAACACTAATGCCTTCATAATTTAAAGTTTTTTACGGGACATTTACTGATGCTATACTTTTTGCAGCAGCAACAACCAGTGCAACCATCGAACCTCCAATACGGGCCCCGAGGTGGCCCAGCGCCCGGCCCTCGGGGCCCGCAGCCGGGTTCCCGCCACCAGCAGCAAGGCCATCCGCAGTCGAAGAGGAGTCGCTACTTCATCGCACTGTTCGACTACGACCCTGTGACCATGAGCCCTAACCCTGAGAGTTGTGACGAAGAATTACCGTTCAGCGAAGGCGATACAATCAAGGTGAAAAACCGAAAGAAATTAATTTTCTAGAGTATATTGATTTTAGAAGTGTTGTATTGATTGCTTTCTTTACGTGGAATATAATAAGATCTACGATAATGTTAGTTTGTATTTAGGTATATTTCATCCTATTAAGTTTGTTGGCAATCATTATCCGCATTTCATAAAAGGAAGGATTTTTGGTAACATAGATGCTTGATAATTCGTACTTCAAGCGTAATAAATGCCCTACATCTAATGACTTTAGTCTTTTGACGAGAAGATTTTATCATCTCCTTTTTATCAGGTGTGGGGCGACAAAGACGCCGATGGCTTCTACTGGGGCGAGTGCCGGGGCCGGCGAGGCTACGTACCCCACAACATGGTGATGGAGGTGTCTGAGCAGGAAGCAGTCGGACAAGCAGCCGCTAAGCCTAGGGACCGGTGGACGGACGCGTACGCCAGCCAGCCGGTCCGGAGGATGGTGGCGTTGTATGACTACGATCCTCAGGAGCTGAGCCCCAATGTTGATGCTGATGTAAGTATTGGGGTTTGAATGTGTATTAGATGTCAACACGGTGATGTAGTTGTCGGAGCAGGAGGCAATCGGGCAAGCAGCCACTAAGCTTAGGGATCGGTGGACGGACGCGTACGTTTCGTTGGATGGTGGCGTTTTACGTAGACGTACAAGTACAATACAGGACCCTCAAGAGCTGAAGCGCTCATGGCGGAACTTGACAGACTGATCGTACTCGATCACGTTTGTTCAGCAACGCTTAGTCCGGCCAGGTGTCGGATGGGTGACCGTTAAAGTGGCATTACAATTGAGCGCTTCCGTGATTCGGAGGGCACGTTAAACCGTCGGTACCGGCAGTCGCCATCTGATAACGGACGTTTAGCCAAGTTAGAAGCCTTACAGGCGGCTGATAAACTCTTACACCTGAGATGGCCACTAATCATCATTCGATAATAAGGAGAAAAAGGCAATTTGGTCAATTTGGATATGTTTTAGATCATAGTGATGTTGCTAATCTAACCAATAATGATAATAAAAAAACAAAGCGCCCGCTACTGATGCCCATGATGATATTAGGAGTGTTTTACTTAGTTTACAAGATTTAAAAAATCTGCAATTAAAATACGTCTTATTCGACCTTTCGAATAAGACGTATTTTAATTGCAGATTTTTTCAAATAAAACATTCTCCTTAGATGGTTTTATTTTTTTAAACTGTGAGACAAATATTACGAAAAGGGATGAATGTCGTCCGATTTACGTGTTTCGGTTTTTGGAGTAGCCGTCAAATCTCCTAACTTTTTAAGTTCATTAATAAAATTTCTAATATGTTCTATTTCAGGCGGAGTTAAGTTTCCAAACGGGTCAAATCATCCATGTGTACGGCGAAATGGACGACGATGGGTTCTTCATGGCCGAGATCGATGGCGTCCGGGGTTTGGTGCCCAGCAACTTCCTCACGGAGGCCAACGACCAGTATGCACCGGGGCAAACTAGTCAAGGTAAATTTTCTTATAGAAATAAAGTGCTACATGGTTTTAGGTTTTGCCACTCATTAGCAGCAACTGCTATCTCTAGCAGTCTAGCAGATCTCTTCTCAGACCTTAATAGAAATCCGCAAATGATTCCTAGCCTTATCTAAGTATACATATAAAACTCTAAATTGATTCATTGATTTATTGTTGACATACGTTTAGAGCCCTAACTGCTAAAAGAAGGTGAAGGTAAAATGCACAGGTAAAAGGAAACGGGATAGTATATGTCTGGACCCAATTCTGAATGATGACGGGGACGGGAACGGCTTGTACCAACATTTTAAGGATTCTAAAGATTTTCTAAAATGTCCACGCGAACGTCGCGGGGAAAAGCTAGCTTATGCCCGCGGTTCCGTTCGCGTTATTGTATAGACTAACTGTAGCTGTTAGGTTCTATTACAGATGGATATGTTTACAATAATTATTTGAGCATACATTTTTAAGACTTGTTTCCAAGCAATAGGTAATTGATAGTTAAAAAAGCCTCAGATTTTAAAGTGAAGGATATTGAAAAATGTAATAGGTATGGTGTGTAAGCCGCAACCACAAAGATAGACTTTTCAATAACAAAATTGAATTTTCATGATTCTCTCGAAAAAGTGTAGAGAAGTCGAAGCGTTTGAGTAAATAGAAATAGGTAGACCAATACTATTTAAAACTGAAACCCTGCATAAGTTCAGTTGTGCCAAAATTTCATAAGTGAGGAAAGTGGATAATTGTATGACGCAGGCGCAAGTATGGGCGGGCGGGGTGCAGGCGGCATGGGGCCAGGTGTACCGGGGGCGGGGCCGGGGGCGGGGCGGGGGCGGGGTGCGGGCGCTGCGCCGGGCCCCGGCGCCCGGGGGCCCCCGCCGCCGCCCCGCGACAACGTCGCGCCCGCGCCCCGCAACCACCACCGCAAGACAGGTGCGTAACCGACACTATTATAGCCAATGGCTTTTCTATATTCGCTGTCATAGTTACTCTCCCTGTTAGAATAACGATATAAGAAACTGGGCGGCCAGGCCGTCGGTTTCCTAAACGAAAAGATTATTAAAATTTTCAGTTTCAATAGTAGTTTTGTCATTACATTTGACACGTTAATATAGGGCTTCCAGTGACACGTTATAATTAGGGAACTCCCAGAAATACCACAACATGATCACTTGACAACACTTTTTTGAATGTTTATTTGTACAATCTGAAGGAATTTACATGGTACACCCAAATTCCCAGTTACCTTGAACCGAACGGCCCGGCCGCCTTTTCAGTTGGTAAGTGCGGTGACTCGTCAATTCGCGTTCACCGAGAGCTTTGAGTGTTTCATGTTTGCACCTTGGACTTGCTATGTGACTACTGAAAGACGCTAGCTATTTCGCTCTGGTACCCTCTATCATCTTTCCTGTACACGGTCTTGCGATTGCGATTGGACTCGCGAGATCGACGAGTAACATTCCGTTTTGTTGGCTAAGTTTGCCTCTGTTGCCTTCACTTATGAATCCTTTGATCATAGGACAGAAGCTACTTTTGTTCCCAGTCCTGATTAAATTAACTGTCTCATACCTATTGTAGATTTATCCACAAATTCACCTCTTTAGTCCATGTTGAAGATTTGTTGAAGATTCGAAAGCGATAGGTTCTTCTATTTGTCGTATAATAGTCCTGAATGTTACTTTATTTTAGCTATGGACGTGAATTTGTGTGATCATGGTAATTGATAGGGAAAACATTAAGATGTTGTAAAACGGAACTGACAAATGCGAGTCCAGTTGCAATCTACGGAGCACAAAGACTCTTGGTGTACACTTTGCTAATAAACACTATCTTGGATTACACAGTCACAAACATCGTTAACGTTGTGGTCGCGAAATGATAGCATCACGTCGAAAACTAACCATTATTAACAGTCAGAACACGAATCATACCAAAATTGCCAAGCAACTTTGAAACCTCTGCCCGAAGCGATAAGTTAAAACCTATTTTGTTTCTACATCTATCCAACTCTCTATCCTGTTTTATTTTTTGTTTACACGTTCACCCCTTCACGGATTAGTTTCACAGTCCACGACAGTGGGTAGGCTTATCTGTATAAATAAATACACGCAACATAGACTTGCACAGAGCTCACGGTGCGCGTGAGGTGTGATCCAAGATTGAAGTGGTTGTCTGTGGTCACTATATATGTTGTGTGTATTGTCTGTTTGCTAGATGCCTGCCCTCTTCCCCCTTCTCAGTTAGACCACAACACATGCGCCAGTAATCCAGAACAGGCGAATTCTCAGGTAAAAATACCGTTTATAATCGACCCACAACAATACTGTTTCAAGTATACTATGCAACAATACTAGCAGTTTATTTTTGTTTGTCTATCACTTCATAAACTCTAGATTTTATAATTTCACTATTTCCTTTTTTTCATTGGTTTATTTTATATTTACCTTGCGTTTCATTACTACGCTCAGTGTAGACGGGCGACTGGTTACGAACTATCGCCTTTACGCTCTTTGTCCATTAGAAATTTACGGGCCGCTCCATGGTTTCCCTCGTACACATCATTAGATGCCATGCCATATACGGGAACTGATCATACAGAAACTAGAACATACCAAACACTGGCGTATACTTCACTAACATCAAATACCATATTAACGCATTCACCGTTATGTACAACCTTTCGGAAGCCTGTGAATGTGGTCCTTTACTAGGCGATTACTGACTCGAGGCACTTACTCGATGAATATGCGATTAACTTCCAATCTATCAAAGCAAACTCGTTTAGTAATCGAATAGTATTATCTGAATGCTTTCTGTTGTAGTAGAAGCATGGTGAACGTATGGGAAGTTTATGAAATAATTGAGTTTCTTGAGAATCAATTAATTCAGAATTGAAGAGAAAAGGTCACGAATGAAGATATCTTATGGTTATTACAATTTTAAAAAATATCACTCGCTTTATTGTATAGCAATGCATGTTTTATGATATTGCACAAGTTTTATATTTAAAGCGATCTTGCTAGCTTGAGCATGCAAACAAAGCATTTCAAATTATTCTCTAACTAATAGCATGTACAAGTGTTAATAACTCTGAGTTGATCTTATAAAAAATTTCGTCGGTTTCCATGCATATCGATCGATATCCCAACTATTTATCAATAAATAAAGGTATCCATCTAATATTTTTGCGAGATAATGCCTACATTGTTATACAGTCTTCGTGATGGGGATACTTTTATTTATAAAAATCTTTGAATATTGAATACATTTTCATCATTTGCTTGTCACATACCTTATGGTTTTTCAAATGTTAAATAGGGAATAATTTTTGGGACTTATTATAGGTAATCATTAAATGATTGTAATTCAGTTGAATTTATCTAAATCACTTCACGTTTGTCTTCTTGAAAAAAGCGTCGTCGTCGCAATGGTTATATTTAGTCGAGCTGTATGTTCATTAAAGATTTATTTAAATTTTCTTACTACACCAGTCATAAATATTAGGAGCCTAACTAGCTGTGCTTATTTCAAGAAGACAATGAGTTGGATTCTTACTAGAGGCAAAATCTGCGAGTCATCGTTGATAGGTTTAAGTCTCTCTTTGTCGTCATTTTAAATCTCATCACGTTTTGCCTCAGTAATGGGTCCAGCTACTGTGAATAAATATGTACTTAATTAAACCGGATGGATCGGTAGGCGAGGGCGAGAGGCGCGGCGATCGCGCAGCCAGCGAGCACGATCGTGCGCACGAGCGCTGGTAACGCGGGCTCCCCCACGGTGCAGTCGCCCGGCACCGCCGCCGTGGGCACGCCCCTCGGGAGCTCCGCTGCTTCCGCTCCCGTCGCTGGCACTGCTGCAGTGAGCGTCTCCCCCGCGCGCCGCGCCGGCCCCGCCGTCGTGCCCGCGCCCACCGCGCAACCCCTACAGCCGGTCCAACAGCCCCCCGCCAACCAGCAGAACCTCATGCAGAAGTTCTCCGAAATGACCGCGCCCGGCGGCGACATCCTCAGCAAAGGAAAAGAGCTCATCTTCATGAAGTTCGGCTTGGGCGGCAAATAATGTCGGCAGGGCGGGCTCCGCGCCGGGTGGCGGCGGGCGCCCCCGCTGCGCGCCTGAGGCCGCCCTGGCCCCCGCTGCGCTCCCGAGGCCGCCCTGGCCCTCCGCCGCCGCGACCCTCGGCCTCATCGCTGCGGTTGTCCTCACCCACGTACTTCACAGAATCGGCCGCCAAGCTCGAGCTCGCTCTTGGCTCGCTCCGGCCGATTTAGTGCAGTACTTTATATAGGAAATGTTGTAAATAATAAATTCAATAAACGCACAGTCTAGTGAATATTCAAGTATTAGTGCTGTCTCGATAGTACCCACACGGTTGGAGTTTAAACACCTGAAATTAGTCGTGTATCTGAAGTTTTCTATCTTCGTACTTTTCCCATCTGTTAGGTTAGAGTACGAGTGATTGTTTAAAACATTATTGCATTGGAACAAACATTAATCTGTATTAATATAAAAACATCTTGAAAATATAATGTTAAAATGATACTAATTATTTCACAATCCTTGTGGCATAGATTTATTGTAATTAATTCTATGTTACGTTTTCAATCGCTAGCTGTGAGTTGTCTTTGAAATGTTCTTAAACAAACTTTCAACAATAACAAGATTGTTTTTCAAAATAACTTCAACAATTTACTTACAGTTCGTTGTGAATATTAAAATTACTCTTTCATTAACAAAATAAATATATATTACTTTTATAATTTTCTTTATTACTTACTTCATTGACAACTTTAATACCGTTGTTACCGTCCTACTGACCAACTCAACTACTTATAGTTATTTTTGACAGTAACTCTTAAAACACAATCATGCAATAATGTAATAACGATGATATCATAATATTTAAAAGCGAAAGTACAATTATTATCCTCGTCTATAGTAAATGAACATTGGCAATAAATAAGTCATCCATATAATATCGAATATAAAATAAAGGATGCAAAAATGTTAATTAATTTTAATGAATAATATCATGTATACCTTCAAAGCCATATTGTATATTGACGTTGAGTTATATATCTTATTATTCACAGTTAATTACATGTATATCTTGGAATAAATGAAAACTAGGTGCCTAGAAAGTTTGCCAATATCCGTATATCGAGTCTATGCTGATTAAAAATACTTATTGAAAATGTTAATATTTTAAGAAATTTACATAAGCTCCTTGAAATTTATACGCCTGATCCCTCTAATCGTTCTCGACATAATAATATTCTGTGATAGTAGGTGATACCATCTATATCATACTCGTCGTATAATGTGACTGTCATTGATCACTTAGAAGTACTTGTCTATTCAGGAATTACAGTATCCACTTTGTATGTCGTGTACTTTCTCTATTCATTTATTCATAAATCATATAAAATTATGATTATAGCATCTCCCGTTTTTTTTCAGTGATCTATGGTGTGAAATTTAATGGATAGGTAGGTAGGTACCTTGATTTGATTTGATTCCTTTTTTCGCTGAATTGCAGTTTCTGGAAACGGCAGATTCTTATTCATTTATTTTGCATGTGCTTCGTTTGATGAAAAGAACAGTTGGCCAATTCTTAATACCATATTGCCATTTAACTATTTTATTTTACAAAATTAACTATTGTTATCTGACGATTAAATTGTTAGATAGACATCATGGTCGCTATAATGATGTCCAAAAGATTGACTATTGTTAATAAACCGATAAAAGACTGCTTGCATTGAAGTTTCGTTACTTTATACGCTTAAGTACCTACCAATCATGAATACTTACATTATAAATTAAATTTGTTGGTTCACTAAAAGAATTTATGGAATATAATATGTTCAGAATTTCATAAATGTGAACAAAACAAAGCTTATTTAACGTAGGTGCCTACAAGGGAAGCCCTACAAAGCGACGTTGAGGTTAAAATGGTTTATAAATGTTCGAAGTTGTTGTTGTACATATTGAAAGGTAAGGTCGCTTGGGTTGTAGGCTATTTCGAGATTGCTCACTTTGTACAAGGGATTCTCTATTAAGTCCTTTATATCGCTTCGTATCTATCCAATACATTCTTGTTCTCGTGTTTAAATACCTTGTCACATAAAGCCCAGATCTAGCTTGCGATTCCTAGGTATCCAGTCTATAAATTATATAATATAACCCCACTGTTAGTCCACAATATTGTATAACTATGTATGTATATTTAAATTGGTTGTACATAATCATGCGTGCGCCTGAATAAAATATTTTAGCTAAGCACTATGCTACATATCTAACTATATAACCTGTATTTGAAGTTTTTCTATCATTAAATTAATATTCTAGCGTTATTTCTAACACCGTTCGAAGTTGTTCACTTGTTTATACATTGTTATATATCTGTACCCATATCTTTTATCACGACATGTATAACTATGTGTATGGTTATTTATACGAGATAATATAAAATAATGTATATTAACCGTGCATGGATGTGTGCATAATTTAATATAAAAAGTTGTATATTACTTATACTTAATGGTGAATTATGACAAACATTATAAAGGAAAATCTCTAACAATGTACCAATGAAATAATTGCTGAGACAAAATAAATAATACAAATGCCGCTTCTTTATTTATTGTATATTTTAATACACAATTATTTAAACTGTAGTAACAAAATATCACATCATAAAGTTCATCAATCTTCGACAACAATATCTGGGAAAGTCCTGACAAAAAACAGAAATTAAAAGTTAATTAAATTTATATAATTCATACCTACTCCTTATCATTATTATAGATTTGCAGTAGGAATTCTAGTATCTGTGCCGAATGACTAACAATGATGATACATTTATGCGGATACAATAATTCAATAGGTGTTTTCTCTAGTCGCAGAAATTAGGTACATCAAACCAGTTATAGACTTTTGGGCCTTCTGTATAATTATATTCTACACACTTTTGGTCCCACCACCTGTAACAGGAATTATACAACGTGTTACAAAAGAGCCGAATATGATAGATAGGGACCATAAAACTGAACAACTTTTACTATGGGACCAACTCTGAAATCGCGAAAAAAAAACAGCTTTTCATACATTTTGATATTTTCGTTATTAATGTTTGTATGATTAACAGCTGAATTTTTTTCGCGATTTCAGAGTTGGTCCCATAGTAAAAGTTGTTCAGTTTGATGGTCCCTATCTATCATATTCGGCTTAAGGGGTGTTTTTGTAACATCGTTGTATATAATATATTTTTCAACACACTTGCTTGTAAAGTGAGCCCTAATACATCGCTTTTAGGGCCATAAACCGAGCTATAACAAACGCGTGCAATAATATATAAAACACTAGTTCGTAATAGAATTAACCCTACAAAGTTAAATTAGTACCTTACTGCAAGTTCTATGCGAGTAAACAGAGCATTCCCAATTTAGCCGGGTAATACAGTTATTTTTTTTTGACAACAAAGAGGTTTTATGCTGCTGAAAATTCATATACATTTTTAGAATAAATAAATGTGTAAGTCCTTAATTAAGTCAAATAAATATATATTATTTTCAAATTATTCATAATTCACAATATTTTGTTATAAAATATTAAATTATTAGCATTTTATCACTGAAAATTAATATTTGAAGTATTAGTAGTAGGCTGTATCCCCCTTTGTTCGCAAAATATTCTTGCGTTGGGCGTGTGAAAAAAAAAACAAAAAAAAACATGCGCGCCTTTTTGTTTTTGCCATATTTGTTGCTGTGTTATAAATTACTTTGTTTTTTCCTCGCAAATGTGTTGAAAAACGTCGTATGAAACTCGTGAGCTCTTGCTTATTGCACACTCGGCTGAGTTACGCCCTCGCCTGCGGCTCGGGCTGCAACCCACAGCCTTGTGTGCAATGAGCAACCTAAGCTAACTTGTCTCATAATGTACTAATGTATAGTACCTAAGTGTAAATTACCTATACAGGATGTCCAGGATGTACCACAACTTTGCCACATGGAGGGAAAGTACCTTAAATATTGAAGAAAGGAAATTTTATTGATAGAAGACTTAATTTTATTTTTAAAAAGAAACGGAACTGCATTCAAAGATTTTTTTTAAATCGCATATGATTCGATACAAATTGATACAATCCATAATAGTTTAAATTTAAATGTTTCATGGTCTTCCTTTTGTTTAAGATACTGTGTCACTTAAGAAAAAATAATCCTTATGAGTAACCCTTTCGATTGGTATCGTAAAAATAATAATAAAAAAATCGTTTTTGGTGCGTTCGATTTCTGGTTAAGGCAGGCGATTTTTCAAAAATCTTTGAATGCACTTCCAATTATTTTTAAAAACAAAATGAAGTCTTCTTTCAGTAAAATTTCGCATCTTCAATATTTAAGGTACCTACGTTTCCTCTGTGTGGCAAAGTTTTGGGACACCCTGTATATAGTAATTTCTTTGGAAATGATGAATGATGATGGTTGTATCGGACAATCATTTCGAATTAGAATTACATCACTAAATTACCCTAATGATTATTCAAAAAAAATAAATTAAAAAAATTAAAAACCCGCCTGCATAAAAAGACAAGTCGACTGAAAAGATGGAAACAAGATTAAATAAATATTAAAGGCAACATGTCATAATAACATGCAGTCGGAGGCATGCATAAAGAAAGTGACATTATGAATAATTGAATTATATGCCTCCGACTGCATGTTATTATGACATGTTGCCTTTAATATTTATTTAATCTTGTTTCCATCTTTTCAGTCGACTTGTCTTTTTATGCAGGCGGGTTTTTTAATTTTTTTAATTTATTTTTTTATTTATCTCTTTTTAGTTATTATATTTTACGGTCATGATATACCTTTTTGAAATCCTTATAATAAGCCCTTTAATTTGACACCCATATTGCAGTATTCTAAAAAAAATTTTTTTTTTCACTACGTATAATAGCACCGTACAGCCGCCATGTTGGTTTTTTATAACGCCACCTTCTTAAGAACACTTGTGCTGAAAAGACCAATCTAACGATATCTTAATCATAGAAATCCGTTCAGCCGTTTGAGAGATATGAGGTAATAAAGAATATTACATACAAACAAACATACTTACAAGATACGCGCGAAATACATAACCCGCAGTCGGGCAAAAAATATACAGGGTGCAAGGGGAACGGTTCCGAAAAACAGTCAGTCTAGTGGTAGAGTTGCTAAACTGAACAAGGAACAATTGGTCGAAAAACGAAAAAATCAATACTCCCATACTCATACTAATTCGTTTTTCGACCTATGTTCCTCGGAGAAAGTTGATCAGTTTTAGCACTACCACCTGCCCTTTTTCGAAAGCTATCCATTTACCTACATCCTGTATTATGAACACTTGTTCGATTTTTAAGAACATACGAGTAGGTAATGTACAGGGACATGTCTCATAATGATTGTGTTCTCTTTCATACATACCCTCCTTTGCGTTTGCACCCAGTGAACGGTAAATCTTCCTTGAAGCATTTTGTGCCTATAACGTTGAAGTAGATGTTACCAATCGTATTCGAGACTCTTCCGTTTAAATCCCTTAAACATTTACGGAAACTCTCGTCGCAGTCGCAACTGAGTCTGTAAATGAAAAAGGGGATAAGTATTTTTTATTATTGGAATTTCACAGCATCTTTGATTGATTAGTAAGTATTGACTTATCAATCGATAGATCTATGGAAATATTAATTTCGCTAATCGGCGATAGATGGCGTTGTACAAATTTCCAATACAAAATTGCACTATCGAATGATTTTACGCGCATTATTTTTTCGATAGCTGTTCGTGCTAAGGCTACTGGTACCGTTTACATTACACGAAGCAGACACGAAGCCAAAAGTGATTCGAATTTGGTTGAAATAAAAAACTTGCCTAGAGTAACTGGCGTAATTTGTGAGGTTGTATTTGGTTTCCTTAGCAGGTATGACGTCGTCGCATTCGTCATGTGCCCGACAGCATCTGTCAGTATCGCTGAACATGCCCAAATCGTTGTCGTGGTCCGCCGCGTTGCCCGGACCACACCATTTTGTGCCTGTGGTTTTAAAAACTCGTTATCAACAAAAATGAGCGATGATTACGGACATCCTAAATTGAATAAGCTTAACACTCTTATTGCAGGTTTTTTTAAAGTAGTTAGCAAAACTGCTAAGAGTGGCCGTTTTTGACATATTTGCTATCTACTTCTACGAATAACAACGAGGGAATATAGTGCTACCTTCTAAAAATACTAGACCATGGGCCCTAAAAATTCCACGTAAAGTTTTTATCATTTTCTATTAACAACTTATAATAAAAACCTGAGGGCGCCATTTTCGGTGATACGAGTATAACCATCTTAATAAAAAAAAACAGAATTTTCTGTTGCATGAAAAAATAAATAAATACTCATTAACTTTGACTAAGGATCAAGGTGGTTTTTCATACAAACGAGGTAACTTTGAAGCCTGGGTTTCATTCAAGGAATGTACCATGCTGTGATCTGATGATAGCTATTTAGAGAGTGAATGAAGGAGATTCAGATCGCTATACACACGCAACTGATCTGATCAGAATTCTAAAAGACAGAAAGAAGGGTCTCAGTTTCATGATTTCCATACATTTTAATGCTATTTTCGCGGTTTTTTTTAAACATGTTTAAAAAAACCGCGAAAATAGCATTTTAATTTTCAACTTTTCAAAGAAGTTGTTTATTTTTAATTCTTTTACGAAACCCAAAATTCTGAATCTTTCTTATTAATGAGGGAGCTTATTCCTCTATAAAAATATTCAGTTCATTTGATTTTTTTCAGACATTCCCCATTGTTACTTTAAACTTAGACAGTATACTACGAGTTTATTGTGTGTCCTCAGAAATTATAATCTTTATGGTAGGTAGGTACCATAATTAAGTTCGAGCAATGTTTTTGCTAGGTATTACATACCTGGGTCAATACACACATTTAATGACGAACATCCTGGTCACGGCACCACTTGTGACGCAACACCCTACCCTAAGTTTGTCTAAACCCTACCCTAACTAGAAATCTAGGTACGCTCTGTGGAATTCCGCCCGGACAATAATTTCTTATAAAAATTGTTTTGTAGTTACTTTTACCAAAGAAGAACGAATACCTTAATGGTCTCTCTGAATTCTTATCGACTAGCTGTACTTTGAACTCCGCCTTCTGTAAGAAGTCCTCACTGACGGCGGTCGATTCTCTAAGTCCCCTAATCGAACTCTGATTGTAAGAATTCTGCTTTTCTGTGCTAGCGCTGGATTCTTATCTAACGTCCCTAATCGAATCACGAATGAACCCTGCTTTTCTGTGGTGGCACTTGGTAAGCTCCTAACTACATTCAATAATCTAAAAAAAATGACGACCTGAGTGGTGCAGTGGTCAACATGCCGTCTACCATGCAAGAGGACTCGGGTTCGATTCCCGGCCGGGCAGAAACTGAAATGATGAAATTTAATTTCTGTGACGGGTCTGGGTGTTACTATGTATAATAAGTATATAATTAAAAAAGTAAATATGTATTTTATCAGTTGTCTAGCACCCATATAAAAGCTTTTCTTAGTTTGGGGCTAGATGGCGCTGTGTGAAATTGTTCACGCATTTATTTATTTATTTTTATTTATTTAATCGGCACTCTTCATTGTGCCAGCATTAATAACAGGCAGACCATTAGAGTACATTAAATACGCGAAAAAACATCATACACAACTTAATACACTACGGTATGTTACGCAACAACGACGAAAGTACTGAATAACCCTACATCCTTTTAACACGCAATATTTCCGTCGTTTTGTTGTACATTACTTACGTTGTTTTTTTTTCTCATATTTATTACTATCAGTCTTAAGATTGCCAAAACATAAATAAGAAGAAGAATATTTTTCATCCACAATGGGTTGATGCTTGAAGTTCAAGGCCATTTATTTATTTACAATCATAAAAAACACTAATTTGTTAATCTTTTCATAATTTGAAACTCCTTGGTATATCCGTACACCTTTTTTATTTTTTATACATTTTAATCCATGTAGGACAGTCTTAGAGACAGTTTAAAGCAAACTGTTTATCCTTTTCTAAAGGGATTTTCAAAGTGACATTTAAAAAATAAAAATAGTAACTATTTGCCTCACTAGATGGAGTTGATACTATTCGAAGCTAAAAATAGTAACTATTTGCCTCACTAGATGGTGTTGATACTCTTTGAAGCTTAGTAAAAAAATCACATTGACACACATTTTTATCAACGCCATCTATCGAGCCTACAGTTTTTTGACATTGTGAAAAGCCCTCACATTTCAAAAGTGGGTGTTAGAAATTAAAAAAGTACTTTGTCCCACGTTCGCAGCGAAAATAGATTTTGTTGCGAGCGATTTTTTGCTGGAGAGGTGAAATAGTAGATTGTACAACAAGTGCATAAAATGCATCATTTTACCCGAGACGTATACATATATATATATACACAAAATCTATCGATTGGTCGTATGATCATTCATTTAATTGGTATGCAGGTAGTACCGAATAGCCGCGATCGCAGTTTATTACAATCTTACCCTCCGTAAATTTGTTACATGGACTTCATGGACTGTTATTATGTTAATTATATTATATTCTAATGTTGGTATGATTACTTTATAAAATATTTTGATTGTTTTTGTAATGTTTAGATATAGATGGTGAATGGCAGTGTGCAGAAAAATCTATGCAGATTTTTGCAACACTGTACGGTCGAAATTATGTTCTGCATCATTGTTTATTATTAAATAAATAAAAAAATATCCGTGGATAGTCATGTCGAGGGTAAAATGGGTTTTATGTACGAGTTATACACTCTGCTTTTCACTTCGATTGTGAGGAAATTAAACAACTATTGCAAACAAAGTGACAAATTATATAATTTTGAAATGTGCTCATCAAGGCCATTCATTTGATACCCATATTCAAAAAATGTTTTTTTTTAAATTTTAGTGACAAATTATATAATTTTGGAATGTGCTCATCAAGGCTTTTCTTTTGATACCCATAATTATTCAAAAAATTAAAATAATACAATTTTTTGTTCATTTTTAGTGACAAATTATATAATTTTGGAATGTGCTCACCAAGGCCTTTCATTTGATACCCATATTCAAAAATTAAAAAAAAAATAGACAAATTACATATTTTTAGGACGTGCTCAATATTGTTGAAAAAAAAAAGTTTAATTTCCTATTTCCTCACAATCGAAGTGAAAAGCAGAGTGTATAACTCGTACATAAAACCCATTTAATGCACTTGTTGTACAATCTACTATTTTATGTTTTAAACATGCGCTATTGTGGTGGGCGTCACACTTTGAAGAAATAGCACAGAATATATTAATAGTACCTACTAACGTTGGAAATAGTTGATATAACTGACTTACCAGGAAAGGTGTTATAAGGGAATTTACGCGCAATATCTTCAACTGTTACATTAAGATCAAAATCTTCATAGTCTTCATTCAAAGTTTGAAGAATAGTTTCGAAATCAGCCCTACTCAATTCACAAGCTCTACCGCACATTACGAGATTCATTAGAAAATACGGAACTATGATTAGAATACGAAACTCCATTTTAAAAAATATAGCGGGTTTGTAACTTAATTTATAAATAAATTAATTAATTAAACTTATAAATGCAAATTTTGTAAGACGATTAGTCTGTTAATGAAATGTAATTTGGCTTTCTTATATTTATATGTAGCCTTTATTCGCTTATCTCAGCCCGAGGTTACATTTCAGACAATTAAACTTATGGCGAGTAGGTAGGTACTTTTGTTAATAATTGTCGTGATAAGAATCACAAAAAACACTAAGGGCACAATTAAATACTAGCTTCTACCCCCGACTTCGTCCGCGCGGACCATAGAATTGAAACATCCCACATAGGAGAGTTATTGCAAGTTTTGAACCTGTGTATGGTACAAAGTTTCATCCAAAACCCGTAGCCATTTTTGCGTGATTGAATATAATAAGTACTTTACCTGAGCGAAAGTAGCGCCGCGGTGAATTATATTTAATATTATAATAAATATTAATATATAATAAATAAATTACACAATTTTAAAAATGTTTATCGTGGAGATTTTAAGGTCCACAGTCTAGTATTTTTAGACGGTATCGTTATACATTCCCTTGTAGTCACTGCTAGAAGTAGATAGCAAAACTGCTAAAAGTGGCCGTTTTTGACACATTTGCTATCTACTACGAATGACTACGAGGGCATGTAGTGATACCTTCTAAAAATACTAGACTATGAGCCCTAAAATCTCCACGATAAACATTATTAATATCTTTTTTTATGAATAACTTATTAAATAAAAACCTCTGAGGGCGCCACTTTCGATCATACAACCGCCTTAAGTCTTTAGGGCTTGTTTCACAATCAAAAAGTAAGTTTTGAGTCATAGATATAGTATAGTTCTGAGTAGCTTAATTGACAGATGATTTGACAGTCTGTTGTGCTATGAAAAATGTGTCAAATCATCTGTCATGTAAGCTACTCAGAACTTATTTTTGATTGTGAAACAGGCCCTTAATAAAACTTCTATAGGTACGTATTGTCACAAGCGCTACTTTTGATATTGTAATCGGATCGGAGCAGTGTACTACAATCATAAAGTTAATATAAAGCTTGTCGATTTTGTAACAAACTCGCATCTCACTTCGAACCTCACTTCACTTCGCGGGAATTTTAAATCATAAATAAGTATAGGCTGTTTTTTTAATCACAGATGATTTCAGACAGCTACGGAAGCCACCTTACATCTTTTGCAATCGGTAAAATAGCATTATATTCAGCTAATATCTAATAACAAATTCACGCGAAGTGAAGTGAGGTTCGAAGTGAGTTGCGAGTTTGGTTACAGAATCGACAGGCAGGTATATTAACTTTATGACTACAATGCGATTATAATTTATTATTGACCATAGACAGTGATCCGCTGCAACTTCACCCGAAAAATGTACGGATAAAAATTCTTCATTTTGTACCGCAAGCGCTCTGAAGTTCACGGGCGTACCTATTCTAGAGATATTTTCCGGGCGGGCGCTAGATAAGAGTGCCGCGTTGGAGTTTTGATCATTGAAGGACAATAGAAAAATATATATATATGTATATCTGTTTTTTCTGGAGTGGGCACCGCACCAGCGAGTGTTCAACTTGAAGTTGGTCACTTCTGTTGTACATTCTTAAATTAATCGAAATTTATGTAGGTAGGTACCTACTTATCTGAATTTAAGGTGTCCGATATTATTCATAAAAAAATTAACGTTCCATATTTTCTATTCGGTTCAAATAGAAGACTCTTCGTTACGGAAATTCTTGATATACGATACGAGTAAATAAATATTATTGTGTGTGATTATGTTTACTGACCTCTGTCTCTCACCTTGCTCTTGTTGAGTATCGTCCTTCCTTATGTGTGACGCAAAAGTTGCGTATTATGTTGTATTCCTTGTAGGTAGTTTTTAATAGATACAAAAGGCGGACTAAGTATTAATTTTAACATCTGCCAGTCAACCTTTAGGAACAACTAACTATATGCCTTGAAACTTTGATGTGAGCACTTAAGTAGGTACTTATTATAAGTATATCTATTCTGTGATGTGAATGTGAGTTAGGCACACAAGTAGGTTAAATCTATATTACTTAGGTATAATAAAATTGTAACTGGGCGATGATGTCTGTACATTGAAGATATTTAAAAAACATAAAATAGGGAAAAAATCTGAACCAGATTTTAATTATTCGGTTTTTGGCAATCATACTAGGATTTTTGTAAAAACCGATCTAAATCATTGAAACTCCAGAGCCACCACAGGTGTTCCACAGGGCTTTCATTTGGGTCCAGTATTGTTTGTAATGTTTATCGACGATATCAAGCAGTGCATCAGGAACCATTTCGAACTACTTATATGCAGATGATTTAAAAGATTTAGGATGGTGAGATCCCGTGCAGATTAAAATTTTCTGCAAAATTACATTTCCAATACAGCCAAATGATGTGATAGCATAGCAACCACATGGAACGTAGCAACCATTATATTATGTAAATGCTACCATATTAATTTAAGTGCGGTTTAACTGGTTAGCAAAATATTCGTATTTTGGTGAACAGAAAATCTATTCCAAAGTGCATCTTTTCCCTAACAAATATTTCTAAATCAATCAGCAATCAATGTCATACTGGACTGACTAGATTTTTTTAACTGTCATCATTGATCTGCGTGTAATTTATTATTTTTGGTAAGCAATTCAGTGGCGCCCACGTTTAATAAAATTTTGGTGAGTGATTCAGTGAATGACCCACGTCTAATAAAATTTTGCTTGTTTGATTTGTCTTGACAAGTACTCTGTTGGGTTGGGAGATAGTATCCAGGGTCTGATAATGGAGCAGGAAGAAGGCCACAGGAACTTTGTTACCTACAAACCATACAATCCCATCAATTTTGGGCTCGTTTGATTAGTCTTGACAAGTACTCTCGTGGGAGACGGTTTTATATACGCCTGGGACCTGCCCCACCCCCTGAATGTAATTACATGCCAGTAAGTATAGTCACAGAATACATAAAAAAGGCTCTGTTTCTATTTCTACCCTGGGGGCTTATTGTCTACGGGCCGCGCGCATGCTTCCTGAAAACTAACCAAGCCGATGTCTAATATGTAAATTGTAATGACGCCACCTACGACCCTGGTTCACGATTATTTTTTTGCGACCGGAGATCATTGGAGCCGGTGCCATGTTCAGGGTGGCATATCTCCCAGAAGCTTCCTACTTCGCAACCCAGACGAATATTTGATAACACCAAGCCAATGACTATCTTGCCAATGTGGTATGGTCCCAATATGCATCATCATCATCATATCAGCCGCAAAACATCCACTGCTGGGTATTATAGGCCTCCCCCAAGGATCTCCACGACGATCGGTCCTGCGCTGCCTGCATCCAGGAGCGACGTCCGGTGCAGGGTCGCCATTTTCCGCCCCAACGGCCATCGGTTCTTCTCGCTATGTGTCCAGCCCACTGCCAGTTCAGCTGAGCGATCCTTCGAACGATGTCGGTTACTATAGTTCTCCTGCGGATCCCCTTATTTCTAATTCGATCATGCATGGACAAGCCGAGCGTGTCTCTCTCTCGCTTTAAAATTTTAGTTAGGAAGCTAAGTAGATAGTAATCATTTTATTTCAAGCACAGAAAATTATTTTATTGTGATACGTACTATATCCGATCAACTTGTCGTTAACCCGCATCTCATAATAAATAAATTATAAAATAGGTCATTACCATCGCAGATCTGATTAAGTCAACAGTACCCTTAGCACGAAGAGCTATCGAGAAAAAAAACGCGCGTAAAATTACTCGATAGACAATTCTCTATGGAAAATGTAATTTCGCTTATCGGCGATAGATGGCGCTGTACAAATTTCCAATACAAAATTTATCTATCGAATGATTTTACGCGCGTTATTTTTTTCGATAGCTGTTCGTGCTAAGGGTACAGAGTGCCTGATTATTACGTTTTGAAAACTAGCGAAAAAATGTTATCCGGATCCGTTCGGGCTCTGGGTTAGTACTATATTCTGTGCTCTGGGTCCGGTTTCGGCATAGTAGCTACTATGGTTTCGGTCAATCTCCGGTCGATCTTCGGTGTCATGTACAGAATTAAAAATGAGGAGCTCGATGGCGCAGTGCTTTAGCGCCTGGCCCAGTGATTGCGGATGTTAAGCAACTTTCGCAAGGGTCGGTCATGGGATGGGTGACCAAAAATATATTATATCGAGCTCCTCCGTGCTACCAAAAATATATTATATCGAGCTCCTCCGTGCTTCGGAAGGCACGTTAAGCCGTTGGTCCCGGCTGCATTTGCAGTCGTTAACACCCACCAATCCACATTGGGCCCGTGTTGTGGTTATGGCCCATCCTCTTTATTCACCCATAAAGAAGGCCTGTGCCGCAGCAGTGGGGACATAAAAAAGGCTGATGGTACAGACTTAAAAAATCTGCAATTTATTCGCATCATAACTCATGAAGACTCACTTAAGACAAAATAATATTTCATAATACTTATGCCTATGTAAGTATAGGTATTTAAATAAATATTATTTGTAATAAAATGTTGTCTTAAGTCTTTTCTTGATGAGTTATGATGCGAAAATGGGCGCCATTTGTGGTCATCTTTCGTGATACGAACTATACCTACAGCTTGGCCATAAAGAGATGAAATTAAATAAAATCATAGATATAGTATAATAAAATGGAACTAAAATTTCTCAGTAGGTACAAAATATAGTCAGTGTTGCCAAATTATTCGTGATTTTGACGTGTTTACATAGAAAGTGGCGTCCTCAATTTTTGTCAACTCTTTATGGTCAAGCTGTACCCACCTCACCTCTACTCAATCAATAAACTAAACTACTGATAAAATAATACTGTTACTTTCATGGAGCTCATTTCAGACACGTAAAAAATGGGGGGATGCCACAAAATTTATCCCGCTTGGTGGCGATACTGATGCTGGAATCGCAATTTTCCCGTATTATCTAAAAATGGTTTACAATTACAATAATTATTATAGACGCTGGACAGTAAATTAATAAAATTAAAGATTGAATTGAAGAAAAAGAAAACCAAAATGTGTTGGAAGAAAAATGTAGGTATTTATTTACGAAAATTTGCTTCCGACATCCAAAATTAGTACAGTCAGCAGCACATCAGACTATACATGTTGACCTTGAGACCTCCTTTATACCGTACGTAATAAGAGCTGTTTTCGTAGTTCAACTGTTTACTAGAGCGTGCTGTCGTGACTCGTGCGTGCGTACAAAACAACAAAATGACATGTCGAGGTTCGAGTCAGCGACTTGGCGTTCAAAATTTCAAATTGGTGTTGTTTGTTTAATGTCTCATCTCAAGTGCCTACCAACTGGACACATAAAAATAGGTAGTTACAACAAACAAACCAAAGAGAATGTAAAAAAACTAGCGTAAACAAACAACAAAAATGTTAACACATTAAAATAGGTGCCATCTCGGGAAAATCAAGTAAATAAGAGTTTTATGAGTTACTGTTAGGTGTCTTATCTACCTCAGTCAGTACTTCCCACTTACCGAGAAGGGAGAAAACATGTCAATTGGTGCATTCCAACAGACAAATCGTCGAGTCATCTATCGCCATAGAGTAATGGTTGAAATGTACTCTGTGGCGACCGATGACTCAGAGATTTGCCTGTTGGAATGGGTTTACTAATGTTTTCCATAATTTTAAATGCAATAATTTCATTTGCCATAACTGCATATGCCATAAATTCATTAAACATAATGTTAAATTTGCCATAACTAACAAATGACATAAATTTATTTTCATAAATTTAATTGGTCATAAACAATCAAATGACATATTGTTCTTATTACATAATTTTATTTGCCTTACTCTTCATTTAAAATAATGTTATTATCCATAACAATGATTTTCCATAATACTTATTACAATATTTGGCAAACGAACCTTGTTTTCTATTATTTCAGCAAAGAAATAATGAAAGAAGCCAGCATGTCCATCAGCCATTTTTGATGTCCCCACTGCTGGGGCACAGGCCTTCCTTATGGGTGGTAAGGAGGACGGGCCATAACCCACCACGCGGGCCCAATGCGGATTGGTGGGTGTTAACGACTGAAAATGCAGCCGGGACCAACGGCTTAACGTGCCTTCCGAAGCACGGAGGAGCTCGAGATAATACATTTCTGGTCACCCATCACACGACCGACCCTTGTAAACGTTGCTTAACTTCCGCAATCGCTGGGTCAGGCGCTAAACCACTGCGCCACCGAGCTTCTCAAGCCAGCATAATTCATATTTATCAAGAATTTTTGAGAGCTTTGGCATTGAATCTCAATTTAAAGCGACAAAATTGTGGAACTAAAATAAAATTGTTTACTCATATTTGATTTGTCCATCAGCCATATTTAATGTCCCCACTGCTGGGCACAAGCCTTCCTTATGAGTGGATATATTTATTTATAAAATATATTTATTTATATATTTGATTTATACAATTATAATTATCTTTTTAATATTTAATTTTTAAATATAATGAGTAGGTAAGCATGCAATTGCAATTGCATGCAGTGCAAGCAGGCATTCAGCTTCCACCAAGCGTGCAGCAGGCATGCAGGTATGCAGCATGCATGCAGGCATGCAGCATGCAAGCAGGCATGCAGCATGCAAGCAGGCAAGCAGCAAGCAATCAGGCATGCAGCATGCGACATGGACGCAAGCATTAGGGAGCTCCGCTCGCTTCGCTCGCTCCGCTGCGAGTGGTCAAAACACTAACCTAACCTACTCAGGCCCCCCGACCCCCCCCAGTAGGGGGGCCAGCCCCCCTGCACCCCCCGGCAAGCATTCTACATGCAAGCAGCATGCAACATGCAAGCAAGCAAGCAGCATGCAGCATGCAAGCAAGCAAGCAGCATGCAGGCAGGCATTCAGCATGCAAGCAGGCATTCAGCATGCAACATGCATGCAAGCGTTATGGAGCTCCGCTGCGAGTGGTCAAAACACTAACTTAACCTAACCTACCAGTAGTAGTGGTCGCATTTTAAGTTTTTATTTATTATCCCTAGGTACGTTTAGGTGAAGAGATACGTTATAAGTTATGTATATTATGTCAATTATTGATTATGTCAAATAATATTTATAGGAACTAATCATTATGACACTTGTTATTATGGCACCTAATTTTATGGCAAATGAAAAGTATGGCCAATGGATTGTTATGTCATACGTTGTTAGTATAAAAGCCATTATTACAAATGAATATTATGACCGAGGATCATTATGGCAAATGAAATTATTACAAATAAAATTATGATAAACGAAAGAATACCGTTGGAATGCACCCAATGTCAAATATGTTACTTGTCACAGTTGTCACTTGTCAAGTAGAAATTGTTTTGTTTACGTTGTGATTTGTGATTGATTTCATTATTTACTTTACTTGGTAATTTCCGCGTTATTTAGTTATTAAACGTGATTTATAGTGCGATAAATCATCATATTTGTGGTACACAATATTTATTTAAGATGGAGAACCTTAAAAACATATGGAAACCTGAGTGTAAGTATACTTTTATAATACAAAGTTATCCAGTTTGTTTACTTTCTAACTGATTGCGTTTATTTTAGTGTATCGAATACAAATGGAAGCACCTTTACCGAAACGAATAAGCTGTGAAGACTGCCCAGACAGGCCAGAGTTCTATGGGAAAGAATACCATGGTATAATGGGACACAAAGAAGCGACACTATTACTAGAAAATGAACCCAATGGAGCGTTTCTTATTAGAAAAGGCAACGAATTCAACGACTTTTACACATTGACTTGGAGGTAATGATATAAGTGATACCAGCTACCAGTCAACCACAATAGAGTTTTCATCTTATCACTTATTGTTTATGCAACAAGTCTTTTCTTGACCTTACTAATAAAAAAAATATTAAGTATTAAATCTTTAATAATTTGATTATTTTTCATTATTTTATCCTTTAAAAGGCTTGTAAAGTTAATGTTTGACTTGATTGAAACATTTTATTTAACTCATCAATACGCCGGCGTCCAGACAACAATAGAAGATCTATTGTGTCTCTTTTTCGGGGTGTACAGTGTGCACATTTTGAATTCTAGGTTTAATGATAAAGTACATCATTACAAGCTCTACTATGATGGCATTCACTACATCAAAGACAAACACTACAACACCATCTACGACCTAGTGGCCGACGGCCTGATTACCTGCCACATGGAGCTGAAGGCTCATCCAATACTTGAGATGATCAATTCGAAGGCCAACTACACAGAAAGTCCTTATGTCACTCTAAATAGACGAAAGTTAAATACCCTATCAAAAATACAACAGTAAGTTCCTAAGTTATATTGTTTTTTGAAATAACAATTACTTAGTTTTAATACATTATACTTTAAAATAAGTTGTTTCATTAAACAACTGAATCATTATTCAGATAATAGAATAATCGATAATAATAATCAATATTTTAAATAATAAACTTATTTATATCTAATCCACTTTACTAATAATGGGCCCTCCACGTGCACAGGCGGCCGGAGAGGCCAAGAGGGACGGAGCAATACAAAAGGAAAGAGAAAGTTGTTGTACGTCCTTTTCTTTTGTATTGCTCTGTCCTTTTTGGCCTTCCAGACGGCGCATGTGTAGGGGCCATAAGTGCCATAACAGGACAGTCTGAATTACTAACTAAAACTGTTTTAAGTGAATTGTGCCTTTATTATTTCTATGCACCATTGTATAAATTCCTTATTCTGTATGAATTACTTAAAAATGTATATTGACTCCTTTTAGGACTTCAAACAAATCCCCTCCTCTTCTGGACACAATTGAAGCTAAACCAGCAATCGAAGCTACCAAAAAGCCATTATTTGACCTGACACCATCCTCAGAAGACAACCCATTGCTCATAAAATATTCAAAGTCACACAGCTTCAAAGTGCACACATTCAAGGGCCTTAATTGGTGTGAGCTGTGTGCTAATTTCTTATGGGGATTCACAGCTCAGGGAGTGAAATGTGAAGGTAACCCCGTTTTCACTTGTTATGTTTATTTCACTAGCTTCCGCCTGCGGCATCGTTCGCGAGGACATAAAAAAAAATCATGCAAAGTGTTAATGAATGAACCAAAAATGGAAAAGCCATTTCTTCAAATCATCAACTGAAAAACTTTTACTGTGGGATCAACTCTGAAATCGTGAAAAAAAACTCTGCTGTTTTATACATTTTGATATTTTCGTAATTAATTATTGTATTATTTTCTTTCCACCGTAACCCGACACCCGAGATTAAAAGACTTATCTCGAAATAAGTATGCATTGCAAGACCGTTTTCACATTATCCGATACGATATCAGAGAAATTAAAATGTATGAAATATGTATCTGTCTTTCACATTGTCCGGCCCGATATTGGATATCGGAGCCACATATTTCATACATTTTACTTCTTTCTTTATCGTATCGTTGTCCGATACCGATATCGTATTAGTTAGATAATGTGAAAAAACCTCATACGTCACAAGTGTGAAAACTACCTCTGCTATGCAAGTTAGGCTAAACTTCTTAGCTTTGGGTCTGCAACCGGAATAACTATAATACTTATATCATTTTATGCTAAATGCCACTGAGTAGGTACAGTCAGCAATGAAAGTCGCTTAACGCTTTGGTACTTTGTCATAGCAACTTTTTTAAACAGGTGTCTCTAAAATCTTTAATTTGCAACATTTTTAAATTTGAGATTTTTGCATTCACAATGCTATTTTTATACAATACTAAATAATATACTAGAAAAAATACGATATATAGCTATTTCATCTTAATCGATTGCCTAATATCTGGAAAGATATTTCAATTGAATGTCGAGGTAATTCCTCACATTGGTGAAATAACGCTGGCTTGCAGCGTAAGAGTAAGATATACTAGAAGAAATTCGGCGATGTCACTAGTGACTCGGTAGCTCAGCGGTCAGAGCATTGGACCGGTCGCGGGATCGATTCCCGTCTGAGTATTGATCTGGTACGAGTCGTATTTTTTCTAGTATATTATTTAGTATTGCAACATTTTATTAAGACTTGTTGTAACTTACAGATTGTGGCTTCATAGCGCACTCGAAGTGTTCTGAGAGAGTTCCTAATCACTGTCTGCCAGATTTGAAGAAAATCCGTGGCGTATTCGGAATAGACCTAACGACTTTACTGAACGCTCACTCTAGCACTTTGCCGTTTGTGGTGAGGAAATGTGTCAACGAGATTGAGGCGAGGGGCCTGGACTCTGAGGGTATCTACAGGGTGTCGGGATTCGCGGACGAGATTGAAGCACTGAAGATGGCGTTTGATAAAGGTTAGTGATATTTTCATCTCTATAGCAACTAGCCTTAGCTAATCGTACAATATGTGTATTAATTGGTAATGTGTGTGATCATGACGCGCACGTGTAAGCGGCACTTTTTCAGCGTCAGCCACTTAAGGCGACACTATACGCAACACTAGAGTGAGTAGAGCAAACCGTGTCAATACACAATTTATTAAACATCCAAGCTGATGGTCCCCTCGCAAAATATCAATTATTGTTATTTATCATCAGCTTGGATTTACACGATAATTATTTATTTGCGTCGTACGGTCTTTTATTACTCACCAGTGTTGGGCGTAATTAATTACTTTTGTAATTAAATTACTAATTAGATGAAAAGTAATTGAATTACTTTAATTGAAATTACATGTAATTGGAATTAATTTAATGCAACTACATAAATCACTAGTAATTCCAATTACATTAGTTTGTAATTAAAATTACTCAATTACTTTTTATGGGGGTACATAAAAGATAAATAAAATTGAGATGTTGATCGCTTGCTGTCCTCACGCAGCATATCACAACCGATGCTTTTAGTGCATGTGTGTGTGTGTGTGTGTGGCTTGTTACTGCACACAGGTATCCCTTCTCGCGCCTCCTCACGTGCACCTGTCCTCTCTAGGGATTTTCGTTCCGGGGTCGTCGATCCGATTTTTCGAATCGTAATGGATTGTATCGGATCGCATGCCGTCGATCCGATCCTTAGGGAATCGATCCGGATCGGATGCAAATAAGCAAGGACGCAATTATTTTTTGATTTTTATGAAGTAAACCATTAAAAATAAAGTTATTAATCTGTGGTTGACGGTGTTGGTCTTTTTGACAATTTACTAAATCTACTATTTAAGATTAGCTTAACATTACTTATTGTGAAACTGCTTGTCGACCCCAATAAATAGAAAAAACCCATGTAAAACTTGTAAACAAGTACCTTGAATGATGATGATTGATGCCGCCATGTTTAAAATGTAAACAAAGATATGATTCGTTACAAATAAACCTAAGTAAGTACCTATTTTTCGTAAACAAACCACGTTTTAATTCATACGATCCAAGCGATCCTATCTTTCAAGTTTTGTATCGATCCGGCAAAAAATCGTATGGTCTCGATCCGATCCGAAAATCGCCGGACCGTATGCCTGCCAATCCGATCTTTCAAAAGATCGGCGGGTTGATTATCCAATCAGAAACCACCAAGCGACCGGTCTCATTTGACAGATGAATGTGATACATTGCTTCTTCTTTTTGGCCTAAAAAAACATACCAAAGAAAAGTAGCAATGTTTGTCAAATGAAACCTGTCGCTAAATAGTTTCTATTTAGATAATCAGCCTGAGGATCGGCGCATCCCTACTCCTCTCTTCGTCGCACCCGTCGCGTCAGTGCGTCGTTAGCAGTGATTTCGCTACCTACCACAGAAACTACATCGTATTATTTAAAATACTACCTCAACTTTAAAAGAAATTATATAAGTAGTTAGGTAATTACAATTAACAATTACAATTACTAATTGTAATAGACCGAGCTCCCACTGCATAAAACCTTACCTCATAAGGTGGAACAGCAGACATGTGTTACAGCAATAGATATTACTTAGGAACACTGGATTTTAGTGGGTTGCCATCGCATATCCTGGAAGAACATATATTTTTTTTCGTTTTCGTATCGCTATTTTGACCGAAAATTACATCATGAGGTGGAAGATCAAAATGTTTACCCATCGAAAGAGAAACATGTGGAGGTCAAAACCCGCATGGGTTGCCAGCCCCTACCCTGGCAGGTTTCAAGATCAGCCAAGTTTTATGAGGCCCAAAAATGGGGTCACTTACCTCATCAGGTGGAGAGATAAAATTGATGCAGATCGATAGCCCTAGATGTGCCGTTCATGAATATATAGGGTTGCCTGCCTTCAGCCTGGCAGTTTTTCTGGTCAGCCACCTCAAACAATCTATATCAATATCTTGAAAAAACGAAAAATCTTGTAAAGATGCTATGATTAAGGGTATTTTTAATGCAAACCGTGATATTAAATTAGTCTGCGCACTGGCAGTCTTGCGCCGTTGAAATAATAGGGTAAATGCACCAGTTATGATCATTTTTCACTGGTATCTTCAAATATTGAAAAAAGTAATGTATCTGTTTAACGTCATCAGGTGGCTCGATGGAAATTATGCAGATCGATAGCCGTAGACGTGCCGATCATGAATATATTGCCTGCCTTCAGCCTGGCAGTTTTTCTGGTCAGCCACCTCAAACTATCTATATCAATATCTTGGAATAACGAAAATGCTATGATTCATGGTATAGTTAATAGAAACCATGATATGAAATTAAAATCTACGCACTGACAGTCTTGCTAAGTATATTATGGTGTTGAAATAATAGGGTAAATGCACCAGTTGTGGGCATTTTTCATTGGTATCTTCAAATATTGAAAAAAATAATGTAACCGTTTAAGTTCAACGTGTTACAACGTTGGTGGTATTCAAAGTGAAAGGAGACCCGGCCTTTAATGCTTAAGTTGTTTACTTTTAAATTTTTCATATTTTATTTTTGTGTGTTGTGTGACAGCTCAATGCCAAATCAGATGACAAAATTGATATTAAGTTTTCTTAATTTCGAAAAAGGAAAATAATTATGGTAAATGCAGCAACGTTTTAACATTTCATAGCTTGACTTTTCTGCCCTTTGAAAACTGAATATGAATAGCGGAACATTTTTCAATTAGGTACTCGAAGTTTCCGGAGTGTTGCCATGCCATATCAAAAATATTTATAAGTCAATTGTTTTTACTACATGCAAGAAAAATTAAGACAGAGCATTCGATCAATTTAATTTCGAACAAGATCAATTTACCAAATATATTGGCTTTAATATAAGATTTCCTGAACTGAATTTACTTACCCTCCCCTCTATCTATATATTAGAATGTTGCATTTTTGTTAAAACACATTTTTTCGATTTCAAAAATACAAACAACTGTAGATTAGCGAGACACCATGGAAAGCTGATGATACCCAAAACGCATTCAAAGTATTATAGAAGGAATTGTTATCCTAACTGCATAAAAATTTATAATAAACTACCAAAGTCTGTAAAGGAGCTTAGTTTACCTATATTAAAGAAAAAATTACAAACGTGGTTAATAAATAAATGTTTCTACACAATTGAGGAATTTCTAAATTCAAAAATGGACTTAAAATGATTTTTTTTTCTAATATAATCACATGTAATGTTAATTTAATTATTATTACTTTAATCTAAACTGACATTTCACATGCCCTTTGTAAGGCAAGGCAGAGAACCGGAATTGTAATCAATGACAACTGTATGCACTCTGTTTTGTGTGAATAAAACGATTTGATTTGATTTGATTTCAAAAGCTAATAAAATCACCTATTAAGTAAATAAATTAATTATGACAATGTAAAATTTTAACTTTAGTACGTAGGTACTCAAATTTCAGTTGGCCTTAAAGTATTTTTTCACAGTAAGAAACAAGATCGTTTGTCAATAAAAAAATATTTTGAGTAAATTTTTCGTTTTCCCGTACAAAATGTATGGGAAAAGTTTTTAGCAATCGCTCTAAATTACTAGAATCTGTCGATTCTAGTAATCAAACCTTAAATGGTCCCAAAAAGACTTTTGATCCCCACATAAAATAGGATCGATTGGCAAAAAAAAATTTTTTTTTGGTTTTAGTATTAGTTGTGTCTCACAACCTAACACTCCCATCAATCTCCAAGCCCACACCTGTCGACAAACAGCAGACTATACGTGTCACTGTCCCATGCTTAAACCTACTGATAAAATCAAGTATTTAGGTATAATAATAGACTGTAACCTAAACTTTAAGGCTCACATAGCTCAACTATCGGCTCGAACCCGAAAACTTATATATATTTAAAATATTACGTCACGTAGTTTACCGCTCAATACACCTTGGATACTAATGCATCCAAGGCATTTCGACCGTCAGTACACTGTGGATACATAAGCGTCCAAAACTACCGGCCGACAAAAAAGCTTCATCCCTGCTCTTGCGTGTAAATTTAGGCATAAGGCGTATGTTCTGTCCCTTTCTGTATTTATTAACTGTGAAGTTGCGCATCGACCGTTGATTGGTTTAATCTGTATTTTGTGAACAATTTGGATGTGAAGTTGGCAACGATACCATACGATAGTTCTGCCCGTCGTAGTCTAATGTTTTGTCATATTTTTGTCATTAAAGACCAATTAACTTCAGTGAAAGTTTAAATTTCATTTACAAAAAAATATCTGGATTGTCTAAAAGCAGTTATTCAGTGGCCAAGTAAGTTAATTTATATTAAATTATTCATAACAAAATACGGTACTGAAGTACGCGTAACCGACGCACTAATGTTTTATTCATACAGGTCATTTTATTGGCCTAGTAGGGATAACAGCATGACCAATTAACTACATTTTGTTAAAACATGTTTTAAAATATGTCCCTAATTTGTAAGTTTTTTTGTAAACTTTTTATGAAATAAATGATTATTATTATTATTATTGGTATAGCTAGGGGGACTGGAGATAATAGTAACTGTTTCAGTGTTTTTCCTGGCAAATTTAGGATTGCCGTATTCAAACATTTTGTACGGTAAAACGAAAAATTTACTCAAAATATTTTTTTATTGACAAACGATCTTGTTTCTTACTGTGAACAAAATACTTTAAGGCCAACTGAAATTTGAGTACGCACTAAAGTTAAAATATTACATTGGCATAATTAATTTATTTACTTAATAGGTGATTTTATTAGCTTTTGAAAAGTTTTTTTATTTATTTATAACTGTAAGTCTTTTAAATCCGGAGAAATTAAAATTGAAAAATGTTCCGCTATTCATATTCAGTTTTCAAAGGGCAGAAAAGTCAAGCTATGAAATGTAAAAATGTTGCTGCATTTACCATAATTATTTTCCTTTTTCGAAATTAAGAAAACTAAATATCAATTTTGACTTCTGATTTGGCATTGAGCTGTCACACAACACACAAAAATAAAATATAAAAGATTTAAAAAGTTAACAACTTAAGCATAAAAGGCCGGGTCTCCTTTCACTTAGAATACCACCAACGTGGTAACACGTTGAACTTAAACGGCTATATTACTTTTTTCAATATTTGAAGATACCAATGAAAAATGCCCACAACTGGTGCATTTACCCTATTATTTCAACACCATAATATACTTCGCAAGACTTTCAGTGCGTAGATTTCAATTTCATATCATGGTTTATATTAACTATACCCTGAATAATAGCATTTTTGTTATTCCAAGACATTGATATAGATAGTTTGAGGTGGCTGACCAGAAAAACTGCCAGGCTGAAGGCAGGCAATATATTCATGAACGGCACGTCTACGGCTATCGATCTGCATCATTTCCATCGAGCCACCTGATGACGTTAAACAGATACATTACTTTTTTCAATATTTGAAGATACCAATGAAAAATGACCATAACTGGTGCATTTACCCTATTATTTCAACGGCGCAAGACTGCCAGTGCGCAGACTAATTTAATATCACGGTTTGCATTAAAAATACCCTTAATCATAGCATCTTTACAAGATTTTTCGTTTTTCCAAGATATTGATATAGATTGTTTGAGGTGGCTGGCCAGAAAAACTGCCAGGCTGAAGGCAGGCAACCCTATATATTCATGAACGGCACATCTAGGGCTATCGATCTGCATCAATTTTATCTCTCCACCTGATGAGGTAAGTGACCCCATTTTTGGGCCTCATAAAACTTGGCTGATCTTGAAACCTGCCAGGGTAAGGGCTGGCAACCCATGCGGGTTTTGACCTCCACATGTTTCTCTTTCGATGGGTAAACATTTTGATCTTCCACCTCATGATGTAATTTTCGGTCAAATTAGCGATACGAAAACGAAAAAAAATATATGTTCTTCCAGGATATGCGATGGCAACCCACTAAAATCCAGTGTTCCTAAGTAATATCTATTGCTGTAACACATGTCTGCTGTTCCACCTTATGAGGTAAGGTTTCATGCAGTGGGAGCTTGGTCTATAATTGTTAACTGAATTACTTTTTAATAATTTCAAGTAATTTGTAACTGAAGTCGCCAATTACAATTTGTAATTGTAATTGTTAATTAGTAGTTAATTACATTTTGCCCAACACTGTTACTCACCGTAACAGCTTTAATAATACACTACAGACGGCGAAGCGGCTGACCTGAGTGTCTACAGCAATATCAACGTGGTGGCGGGGACACTCAAGTTGTACCTGCGGCTGCTGCCCGTGCCGCTGGTCACTTACGAGGTCCATCCGAAGCTGGTGCAGGCTATACGTAAGTAGGCTTTTGTCACAGAATAGATATAAGTACTACCGTACAGAAAGGACACTCCGCCCCGCCCCAGAAACAATTACCTCACCCCACCCCGCGAGTTCGTGTGTCGAATCGTGTGCTCATTTAGTCGTGTTTGTCAACTGTCAACTTATTTTGATATTCAAAGTAATGTGTCGTAACTTTATTTACCAAAAACTTCGAATTATGAATTGAACGCCGCTCATACAGTACAAACTGCACGGTAGCCCTAGTCGCACACACAGTTGCGCGTGTACAAAGTCATCTGACGTCATCTGTTTATAATGGCGCAATAGGCTAGTTGACAAAATTTCAATAACTGCTTAAAATTTTAGCTTATTAGGCATTTTATCGAAAAAAAGGTTTATTTATTTTTAATCGAGCGTTTACATTATAAATTTCGCGTTTTAAAAAAACAATTTTAATTTGGTTCCAAAACGCACAAGACTGTCATGGCGTCTTGAATGACGTCACGCCGTGCGAAACAAACCAAAGAGCGATCGTGTCTTCGTACGTTATAGCTAGTTTTTATCGTTTAAAAATTAATTTCTCATATTATACGTACTGTATAGTGCCCCAGTGTGATAGCACGACTATAAAAACGCCAAACCAGTTATTTATATATGTTCTAAACAATGGAGAAATACGGAAAAAGTGGCTAAAACTTGCGTTCGGTTGTGGTTAGGTTGCACTCGGAGTGTAGGTTTGGAACGCGCCTCCGGTAGTGATACTCGAAACGTCAAAGACAAGATTGGAGTTTCGCACGGCGTGACGTAACGCTTTCTGATTGGTGTTCACTGTCACGTGACTAAAGGTTTCATTTTACGAAATTTATTTTTTAAAAATATTATTAATCTTTAACGCTTTTAATAATTAAAATTGTTTGTTATTTTCTCCATAATATAATTAATCATTATAAACCCCTATCCATTATATTTATTCTTAATGGAAACAAGCCTATTGTATGGAGTGTCCGGGGTGTGCTTTTGTACAAAAAAGTATTTAAAAAAACTGCTTTCCTAGCTCGCATAGCTAGGGTTTTTTTCATACTTGTGTGCAAACATAAACTATGTCACAAGTATGAAAAACTACCTCAGCTATGCGAGCTAAGCTAAACTACCTTAGCTTAGCTCTTGATCGGAATCCGGCATGAGCCCCTCAAGATAAAGTCGCATTTATTAAAGCTATAATATGTATGAAAGGTTGCATTTTAGGCTATGCTATAGTTACGGAAAATGTATACCAATTTTACTTTTAGTTTGCAAAGTTAGGTATCATTTTTACAATTTGTGTATTTTCTGCAGGTTTTGATTTCCAATGCATTATAAAATTGAACTATTTTTGCAAGTCGAACATTACGCCTTCTAAATGGTAATAGTGATTGTCCGTATTTTATTATTCTTCTATAAAGTTAAACGGCTGGCTTTTTGATTCTCAATGTCTTTGTTATAGAGACGAAAACGGTAGCGTCGCAAGTGGCAATGTTACGAGAGTGCTTGGACCAGCTACCGCCTGCGCACTTCAATTGCCTACAGTATATGGTGCAACACTTGCATAGGTAACTAAACGTTTACACCTCATTGGTACGGTCAGCAACAAAAGTTGTTTAACACTTTAGTACTTTGTTATAGTAACTTTTTTGATTAATGTTTCAAACCGTGAGACACCTGTTAAAAAAGTTGCTATGACAAAGTGCCGAAGCGTTAAGCGACTTTCAATGCTGACTGTACATTACATCGCACAATACTCTAAAATTCTATATTTTTTGTGATTTGTCTAATAATCCATGATTAATAATATGTTGCTGGTATCCTCTTCCCATGGATGGCCCAAGACTACGTCACGATAAAGTGTTACCTACCACCAGCCCCCGTATTACAAGCTCTTAAAACTTGCCAGTTTTCTGAATGGATATCAATGTGTCCCTTTTATTTACTATAAAGCGCGAAAGAGATGTAGCTATAGCAATTCTCAAACCTGGCAAGTTTTAAGAGCTTTTAATTTTTTTTTTTAATTATTTAATTTTTCATGTCCCCTCTGCTGGGTGGCACATCACTTTCTTTTTAAGAAACTTTTTTACGTACATTTCCAGCTTCCACTAATTAAATAAACATCTACATACACATGTTCCAGGGTTTCTCAACAAGCCGAAGCAAACAAGATGAGCGCCCACAACTTGAGTACCGTCTTTGCCCCGACTTTGGTCGCAACGCCCCCTGCAATCACGGACCTTGCCTTTGAAATCCGGGCGCTGCAAGCCCTTATAGAATACTGCCCGCAAATATATTACGGCAATAAGTAACATAATGATGATTAAAAAATTTTTGTCAATAGAAATCACCCTTATGAATCTTAATTTGAATCTAATGCTGACTGGACGTTAACGATACTACTATATTGTTCTACTTGCTAGCGCCCCTCTGTATCAGGACAATCTAGTAAAACACCCTTGTTGTATAAATGGCGTTAAAGTAAAACGACTTACTAGTAAAACGTCTGATATTTATATCGAGTGATACTCGACCAAAATGTATGGAACAGCTAATTATTTATTTGCTCTGATTAGGTTGTCCTCATCGGAGGGGTCAAATTGAACAACTTTGTCTATGGGGCCAACTTAATCAGAGCAAAAAAATAATCAGCTGTTCCATACATCTTGGTCGAGTAGATCACATAGTTTTACTAGTAGGTTGTTTTACTTTAACGTCATTTATACTACAAGGGTGTTTTACTAGATTGTCCTTCTGATACGGAGGGGTTAGCGCGACGTTGACGCATGTCGTATAGTTATAGGCCCTTAGTTTACTATGGCATCTAGCGGAGTGTACAGTAAGTACGAGGCAAACATCTTGACACTTTTTCGACGGAGTGGGGTTAAGTCGCGCATGTGCACTTGCGAGCGACCAATAGCGCGCGCCCCTCTCCCGCCGCCCGCGTATCTCACCGTTACGCTTACCCAAAATACGCGTTCTGCGCAATAGGGATGTTGACTAATGAATAAAATAACGAAATACTAATAAAAATCGTAAACATATTAAACTTTTAGAGTAGCTTGTATACCTCTTGGTTTTATATATTGCATATTATTTGTTTTATGACCCTTCAAAGTTGGGTGGACAAGTCCATTTAAAAAGTATAAAATTTATTAAAATAAATGATACCTTTAATTAGTCCGTAAAATGTATAGCAAATTTGTCGAAGAAACCATTTTGATAAACACAATATTTAATATAGCTGCTGAACAAATTTCCTATGTGTTGCATACAAACTTACAAGGCGTGACGTCATAACGTGCAAGCCATTAGTATGGAGCGTTTTTGATCGAGTCCATTTGTGTGCATTTCACACTGTGATATCTCGGGCAGTTTTCATGCTAGCGAATTAATTCTTTTACCAATGTTTCTTTTTTTGAGAGGTAATTTATGTAACATAAAATAAAAAAAATAGTCAACATCCCTATTCCCACCCGATTTCAAGATGTTTGCCTCGTACTGTATTGTGGTTGAGTGTCTTATGCCGAGTCCATAGCGCATTTTTTGCCCTACACAATCAACAAAACATTCAACATTGAACAAAATTCTCATTAGTTTTTTTATTTTATTTGTTAAATGTTGAGATGTTTCTGTTGATTATGTAGAGCAAAACACGCGCTATGGACCCAGCAATTTGTTTAACAAACTTCTAACATAAAAACAAACTCACCACGATTTTACAATTAATAAATTAAATTGATTCAGTAATCACTGCCTATGCCTAATATTAAGAGAACTGGCTACTTTGCATTTAACTGACTATTAGATTAGATAAGTATTTTAATAAGGTGTTTAAGCTACGGTAGCGAAATCTCACAAACTTAATTATTTAAAGTACTGTGCAATAATCATAATTTAGTGTTATTGTTTTATTATGGTTTCATTAAAATTGTGATAATGGAAAAATTGGTCTTTATAAAAGATTCCTTTATTTATATCAATGGCGTTCGTAGCAGACTGAAAAACTAAATAATTTAATAAAAGACAGCAAATAGATTATAAGGATTTTTAATTTTAATTAAGTTCAAGATTATGTTATGCAAGGTATAATATAATACGTTATGATATAGAGAAATAAGGGATATATTACCTTGCAAGTTGCCGTTATGTCGGGCCATAATAATCATTCCAGGTTGTGTAAGCATACTTCAAAATCGTTTTGTTTAGTAATTTTTAATAATTTAATTAATAAGAAACCTTAAAAGTCTGAGATGTTGAGTTCTAAATCGAAAAGGGAAAGTCATATCTAGCGTGTTGTTTTGTATACTTGGAAATTGAACAAACAATTGGCTAAAACTCACTCTATTTAAGACAAAGTATTATGTATTTAGAACCATTTTTATACTTTTTTTATTTGATCATAATGAAATATCTAGGATTTCAAAAATAAAATAAAAATATTTTAATTTGTAATTTTATTTTATTCAATATCCTAATTAATTATTACAGAACTATTTTTTTCTTCTCTTCTTTTGAGTTCCGCCGTCTATCGACTCGGCGTCCTCTTTTGGCTGTAAAGTTTTCAGATCGGCGCAAAATAATACCTACAACAATAATAATATAAGTTTTAGATCGAAAATAGTTACCTATTCAGTATCATCATATAATAGTCATCAATCAGTGGTTTCATGTTTGCTGTTTCTGTTTTGTCTGTTACGATGTTATTCTTGAAAGGGCTCTATTGACTACCTACTTTTATACTTTTGTTGTTACAAATTCAAACTTTTATGTAATAGGTATATTTTAGTAGTTTTTGTTGTGACAACCCTGACCCTTGACGGAGTTTCTGTGCGTATACCTACACAGTGGCGGCATGCGTTGATCAACAAAGAAGTCGGATTACTGGTAGGTGCTTTATAATACTGTGGTAGTAGGTACTAAGCTTGACTTCTGTCCTCTCTCTATTTTGTGATTTTTATTTTTATTCAAAGAGGTAAGTGGCAACTTACAGTATGAGCCCAACCGGCCATATCTCCGTACAGGTTCCTGAAGTGATCCCCGATCTCGGCGTACATTTTCTCGGTGACATTCTTCTTGCCTCTCAAGTGTGGCAAGTAGTTTTGGGCCGCTATCTGATACACATGCGTGTCAACGGGAAGTGCTTCCAAATGATTCAGCGACATGAGACAAATACAATCTGCTACCTGAAACATTTTAATTACCTACTAAAATAGGGATGATGACATCTTTTTTTTATTTTATGTTACATAAATTACCTCTCAAAAAAAGAAACATTGGTAAAAGAATTAATTCGCTAGCATGAAAACTGCCCGAGATATCACAGTGTGAAATGCACACAAATGGACTCGCCCAAAAACGCTCCATACCTATTATGACGTCACGCCTCCCATACAGCCATTCTGGTAGCGGTTACGACTTTGAGTGCACACATTTGTGTCGAAACATATTTTTTCAGTAACCTTGTTCCGTCATAATTAGTAGCCGTGTCGACTGTTGTTCCGTCGCCGTTTCGAAAAGTGGGGACGATTTGTAACATATGGTAACAGTAACTTTTAGTCGCATTGCGCCGTCGCCGCGTTGGATCTTCGCGACGGGATGTGTGCGCTTTTGTGCACTTTTACCTCAATCGTTCATTCAGTTCATTCGCTCTTCGATCGCTAAATAATATTTTATTCCTGTAGCAATGTGACGGCCAGTGTCGGGAATTTGAGATTGTTTTGTTTCTTAGCGCCGCTGCCGCCATTAAAAAATAAAAATGTAAGTATTAATTTCATATTATCCAATTTAGGGTCATATCAACATTCAATTCTTTTGCGAAATTAAGTTCATCGTGTGATTTGATGTCTAATAAATGAATACACTAATGCGCTCTAATGGTTTTATAAAATGAGTGTGATGTTTTTATTATTGATGTACTTTTGTATAGGGAAATAAGCAATTTATTTGTATTTTGAAACATCAGTAAAGTTATACAAAACGGTATGTATGTATGTATGATCAAAACATGCTCTGAACAGCCAACCAAAGTTAGTAATGCATCTAATTAATGCTTTTTGTAATGGAAAAAATGTTTATCTATTTGCGAAAATTCTTGACACAAAGTTACGGAACTGTGCCTACAAGTGTCGACATTTGTCGAAATCATCACAACGTTACTGATTTTACAAAATGGATTACTTCTATTTTTTATGATTGCAGCGGTTCCCAAACATGCCATATAAATTGGTAATAACAAAAAAAGGGCCAGCCGAAGAAGTCACGGAAGACATGGAAAAGACAGATAAGGAGGATAAGAGAGATTTTAAAGAGAATAATATGCAGAATATAATATTAAATTTAGGATATCCTGAAATTATTGATAAAAAAAACAATACTGACAAGAAGCATGGATTTTTTTTATTATTATTTACAGATGATTCCACAGAGTCACTGAGTCCAGTAGAATCTTCCTATTGTAATGTCGTTACTATTTCTGAAGTGAAAATAAACAATAAAGTGACGGACTTTAATGACGAAAAAAAAACATAAGTTCTACTGATGTTAGCAATGTGTTTGAAGACTTAATTAAATTCTAAGGTTGTTAGAGTTTGGTCAACGAAAGATGAGACTTTGTTGGAAACGGAACTAATTTTGCGCCTTATTTTAAGGTTCAGTTTCCGATTTCAGAATTGATTGTTCAGTTTGATGGTCCCTGGATGATTGATACCATATCCGGGATAAGGGGTTATTTTGTAACACGTAGTATATACATATATACACGTATATATACGCTTTATTTGTTATTTTTAAGGTAAGAGAACATTTTGTAAATAATATTAAAAATTACTTTAAACGATATAATGGTTCCTAACAAAGTTGATCTCATTATTTTTATGTCAGCATAATTATGTGAGACTGAGTAATGTGTGTTATCATGTTATGGCAGAATATTTCTAAGTTAAAACATTTTTTCTGTGTTTGATAGAAATAATAATATATTTATTTTTGTTATTTATATTTTTAAAATATTACTTAAATCTGAAGGTTCCTAATTTGTACGGATAATTCGAACTTATGAATGATTTGAATTCTATGCCTCCGAGTGCATTTTATTATGTTGCTTTTAATATTTAATCTTGTTTCCATCTTTTCAGTTGACTTGTCTTTTGATGCAAGCGGGTTTTTTTGTCTTACCGATATGTAACTTACTTATAGTGTTGATAAGATTGGAATAAAGATCATGTTATGATGGTTGATCAGTGATATAAGTTTGCGTTTTACACATTGTAACGTGTACGTTTTTGATTCTTCTATTTCGTAATTAAGTGCGGTTGCGTAGACATTTATATTTGAAGATTTAAAAGGTTTTTCGAAAAAATTAAACTTATTTCTGATACTTTTGCCTTTGATTTTTATTTCCCCCTGAATCAAAATTGCATATTCCATTTCAATTATATTGTTGTCTTGTCTGTAGTTAAAAACCATTTATCTTTGTGGTCTTTGCTGGAAAGTAAACAATTTTTATTAAGTTTTACAACAGTAAAAACACTTTTTCACACGTTGCCAATTCTTTTTCGTATTTGACGATAGGGTACATCTGAGAATTTGGGCAAATGCTTGAATTTAACTTTGATAATTCTTGTAATCTGTACCCTTAGCACGAACAGCTATCGAGAAAAAAAACGCACGTAAAATTTAAGGTAAAATTACTCGATAGACAATTCTCTATGGAAAATTACATTTCGCTTATCGACGATAGATGGCGTCGTACAAATTTCCAATACAAAATTTAACTATCGAATGATTTTACGCGAGTTATTTTTTTCGATAGCTGTTCGTGCTAAGGGTACTGTTTGCTACTTGTGACAATGGTTGGTCACGGAAAGGTGACCGTAGGTGGTGGTAGAGATTTTTTATTCTGAACAGCATGCTTTCAAAAGGATATGCACTCAGGGAGGGTAAAGATCCAAATCTGGAGACATCATTAACTATGTGACACAGGTTATGCACGTTACTGCCAACCGATTTTGGTTTGAAGGTTGAATTTTGAAGGTTGTTTTGAATTTTGAACCGGCTCGTGCTTTTTCTGGAATTAATTTTCTATTGGTCAGTTTTCTGTAAAACGTCGACGAGTGACGATACTGACGATAACGCTTCGGTTTCCTTTCGCTCATTGTACCAAGTAACAATTATTCACAAAGGGCGTCAAAATGTTTGAGAATCAGGATGTTTTCGTTTTTTTAAAATTTTTTTAGTTTCGTAACATCATCGTAATTTGTGCACACAAGAAATAAGTAGTAACTTTAGTTTCAACAATGTTACGACAAAGTTATTGTAAATTCTACACTTAAATTTAAAGTCGACACAATGTGTAAAGAATGAATTGTGTAACATTAATGACGTAATTTGTAGACACTGCGACAAAACATAGTTACTGTAACATTAATTGGCACAAAATGTCGCCGCTGTTCCTACACAGAGCAACCAAAATCCACACAGTTTTTACGTTCCGTAATAGTTACAACACTGTTACGGCATATAAAATTATTGACATTTTTGCGACCGAAAATGGTTGTATGGGCTGAGAAGTTTGTATGCAACGCGTAGGAAATTTGTTCGGCAGCTATATTAAATATTGTGTTTATCAAAATAGTTTCTTAGACAAATTTGCTATACATTTTACGGACTAGTATCATTTATTTTAATAAATTTTATACTTTTTAAATGGACTTGTCCACCCAACTTTGAAGGGTCATAAAATAAATAATATGCAATATATATATAAAACCAAGAGGTATACAAGCTACTCTAAAAGTTTAATATGTTTACGATTTTTATTAGTATTTCGTTATTTTATTTATTAGTCATCATCCCTATTCTACCAGGGGGTCACTCTGCCCTTAAACTTTTACATATTAGCCCATGGATCTCTACAGCCCGTGGGCCAGTTCCGGTCCGCGAGCACCAATAATCCGGCCCCCGATACCAACATGAGCTTGGGATTTCGTGGAGGAGTTAGTCTGGACCTTAGGCTGAATGGTTTGGCGACCCATATTAGCCTACTGCTCGCGGCTCACTCAGTCGAGCCAGCGCACGAGGGCTGTCGTGTGTCAGTTGAGACAGAGCTACGAGACTACCGCGACAGAAAGAGAAGGTGCATACAATAAAGGCACTAAGCGCTGTGCAATTTGAAATTGTACTTTATTGCCGTGAAGCGAGAGTAGCGAAGAGAGAGGTAGAAGAGAGAATTAAGGATGTACAACTGTTTAATAGGTGTTGCCTAGCCTAGCAATTCATCTAAATCAGGCCTAACTCTATCTGTGGATTGATTAAGGCGCGGTGGTAGTGAAACTAGCGCTGCCACTACATTTATTTTTATTACTCGTAAACCAAGTCAATATTTAAAAAAATGGTCATGTAATAATCTTCTAAATTGTCTCTAATATTTTTTGAATATCTCTTCAACAGTTTTCATTCATTCTGTAAGTTTTAAAATCCATAATTACCAAAAGTGGCCACTTTGAGCTAAAATGGATTATAAACTTATGTAATAGCCGTATTAACACTTGCACCGTACCTAACTTACCGTTACGCTCTGCAACATGACGTATGTCGCTGATGACCTACTAATTAGTTAGTTAAATAAATTGTAATAAGTTATAATCGCTCTCTTCTGTTGTGACACCCGTCAATACAACATGTTACCACAATCTACTGGTTTTACTTGCAGCATCCCCAAACCAATTACTTCATCTTACTTCACTTACAGAAAGAATGAAAACTGTTGAAGAAATATTCAAAAAATATTAGAGACAATTTAAGAAATTATTACATGAGCTTTATTTAAATATTGACTTGGCTTACGAGGTATAAAAATAAATATAGTGGGGGCGCTAGTTTCACTACCTACAGAGCCTTAATAATTCTGGCCATTAATTATTGACATGTTGTGTTTAGGTAATAGTGTTATAAAATATCATAAAAAAATATGGTGTGGCAACTTCTGTAGGTACCTATTCTATCAATAATTGCAAAGTAGCAATCTTACCTTAGGTCCAATACCGTGTAACTTCATAAGCTCCTGCTTAGCGTCCTTATATTTCATATCCTGCAAGCTCTGGAACCATTGCTCCCCGCCCCACTCCACTATTTGTGATGCTGACTTCTGTATAAACTTGGCTCTGTAGCCAAAACCCAAGTCTCTTAGTTTGGATTCCACCTAGACAGATTAGACAGATTTAGTAGGTATCTAATCATGCTATTCATTAGTAGAAACTATATGCATCAAGAAATTATATCTAGGTGCAAATTAATGTGAACTTAAGGCGGTTATAGCCGTCCACTAGTGCCGCCAATTCATTTATTTTTATTATAATACTTACGTACTTTTGGGGCGTCCATAAATTACGTGAGGTGTTTTTTTAAATTTTCTGTACCTCCCTCTCCCTCGTGAGATGTCGTGAGATTTTATTCAACCCCCTCCCCCATACCCCAATCTCACGTGAGATTTTTCAAAATGTGGGTTTCTTACGTAAACGCGTTGGATTGTTATTGTAAAAAGAAAAGAAAAATGCTTCGTGCTTTTATTTACGACTAGTTTAATAATAATAATAATAAAAATATTTTATTGTTCCAAAAAATATTACATAGCTTATTAATTTGACACTTAAGTACACTAAACTAGGTCGAACCTGTTCTTATAGGCACTTATGCTCTTTATTAACAAATGGTTTGTGTGCGCTATGCATGTGTGCGTTTGTATGTTGAATGTATGCTTGTATGTATGTTTGTGTGTGTGTGTGTGTATATGTTTGTGTGTGTGAGTGTGTGTAAGTGTGTATATGTAAAAGTTACTTTCGCTAAGACTAGTAATCAATATTGCTGAGAGTTACAAGTGTAATAAAAAAATTAGCTTAAGATTAAATCTTAAGCATGTAAAATCTGGATTAAATCGACCAAAATAGTATATATTTTTTGTTTCAATCAGAAAAAAAATTGCGTGATATTTGTCGAGACCCCCCCTCTCTCCAACGTAAGATTAGATGATATTTGACTCTCACGTAATTTATGGACGCCCCCTTTCAACAGTTTTAATGAGCGGTTTTCTGACAGCTGAGAATTTTAGTTTATTTTTATGTTGATAGTTGGCACTATTCAACTAGGTAGTTTTTTTTTTATTTAATTTTTTCTAGCAGCTGAGTATACCACTGAATTATTTAACACTTGACACTGGCAAAAATTACTCCCTAAAGAGGAGTAGATTGCCATAACAAAAATAAAAAAAGTTACGTACTTAGTTGAACAACGACATGTAGCTGTTATTTATTTTTTAACCGACTTCATCAAAAGGAGGAGGTTCTCAATTCGATTGTATGTTTTTTATTTTTTTTTATTTTTTTATCGTTGTTCGCGCGTATCTTCGACATTTATGGACCGATTTAGATGATTCTTTTTTTGTTCGATTGAGTTTTCTTGCGAGATGGTCCCATTTATTTTTTTTTCAAATTGGTTCAGTAGTTTACAAGTAATCCTGAAAATACTATGACATTAAATCAACTAACTTGACAATTTTGTTATTTATGAACCGAATTAGATGATTTTTTTTGTTGGGGAAGGGATACCTTTGTGTAGTCTTTTTAACCGACTTCAAAAAAAGGAGGTATTCAGTTTGTATGTATGTATGTTTCTCCGCGATTATCTCACGTTTGGCTGAGCCGATTTTTCTACCTAAATAATATACCTACACTACCTAATACAGAAGGTACTTACACTAAAAATAAAAAAACAAAAAAACCGACTTCAAAAAAAACCTGCCTCTAAAAAGCAAGAAATAATATACAAATATAATATACGACCTGAGTGGTGCAGTGGTCAACATGCCGCCTACCACGCAAGAGGTCCCGGGTTCGATTCCCGGCCGGGCAGAAATTGAAATGATGAATTTTAATTTCTGTGACGGGTCTGGGTGTTACTATGTATAATAAGTATATATTTAAAAAAAAGTATATAAGTAGTATATCAGTTGTCTAGCAACCCATATTACAAGCTTAGCTTAGTTTGGGGCTAGATGGCGCTGTGTGAAATTGTCCAAGCATTTATTATTATTATTATTATTATTAAATCATTAGATACGCATTATCATTGTTATAATAAAATACGTCAATTGAAGTCGGGTGGGGCTTTAAGAATAAAAAAGGAAGATGTACTCCAGCCCCACCCGACTTTAATGACGTATTTTATTATAACAATGATAATGCGTATCTAATGATTTGTATATTATTTCTTGCTTTTTAGAGGCAGGTTTTTTTTGAAGTCGGTTTTTTAAATAAAATAAAATAAAATGAAAATAAAAACATAAAACTAATAGGCAAGTAAACCTTGTTTTGATTTCTCTTTTTTTATTGCAATCATTTTGCTTTCTATAGTCAGTAGTTTTTGTAAGTAAAGGCCTATGAATAGAATAGAATAGAATAGAAACTGATTTATTTAGCGGCACAAAATAAATTACATGCTTAAATTAAAATACAGAATGTGACACTAAAAAGGCAACCTCCTCAGCATGTGTCGGGTGTCGCAGACATTCCGACGCTGATCTTCCGTGTTTACCTAGGTATCTTTTTTTTTTTTGAGAGCACTACTACGCCATGACTACGCTATGATTTATTTTCTTGTAAACTAAAAAAAGTCTCGAAAGGGTGGTAGGTAAATATAGACAATTTAAAGGCACCTAGTTGTTAAGTTTATTTGGAGAGGGGAATTTCAATATCAATGATGTGGCATCGACCGCACACCGGGACAAATATTTACTATAGAACAGAACACATACATCTATAAGCATAATACCCACACTAGCACAGCAAGTAAAGCAATCAACTTATACATTTATCGTTTTTGTAATTCAAGTAAGTATTTTTTAAAATTACGTTTAAAAGCCGCAATACTACAGCAGTTTCTTAATGGAGGAGGTATATTATTTCAGCATTTCGTGGCAGAGTATCGAAAACTGCCGCGAAACGCAGCTGTGCAATGAGTGGGACACAACAAACGTGAGGCGATTCGGACATTACGATGGGAAAATGAAAGTTTATTATACAAGTAACCTGGGCTATGTGTTTTAACAATGCCAAACAATAGACACGCAAAATGAAAAGATCGTCTTGATGCCATATTCATAAGATTACCTTTATTTAAGTATGGGGTAACGTGAGCTCTACGGGGAATGCAAAAACAGAATCGGGCACAGGCATTCTGGACGCGCTGAATAAGCTTTTTTGTGTAAACAAAGAGACGTTCACCAATGACTACGTCCGCGTAATTCAATTTTGACAGTATTAAAGCCTCACAAAGCTTGACTCGTGTGTCAGTGTCTAAATAGTTGCGTACTTGGTATAACACCTTGAGTCTGTAGAAGCATGCCTTCACAGTCTGGACAACATAATAAGCGAAATAATAAAGCAAAAGCTTGAGGAAAATAATAAAAACATATTATCACAGATACAAATTATAGTGCAAAAAGGAATAAGCCAAGCAATAAAAGATATACGTGAAGAATTAAAGCAAGAAACAAAATACCTAAAGGAACAGAATGAAACAAGAAAAATAGATATAGAAAATCTTCAACAAAAAATTGAAAATCTCCAGCAAGAAAACTACTTAGTCATAAAGGAAATTAAAGATATAAAAATGACATTCATGTCCAGTGGAGAAAAAAATAATCCTGAAACAAATCGGAAAAAATTTGTTCTTTTCGGATTTCCGGAATATTATAAGGAACCGGAATGTGAAGTGTATAATAGGATTAATGGGTTATTCCAAGACCTTTTGCATGTAGACTTGACAGGCTACATTGAACATACATATAGAATTGGAAAATACAACGGCAAAGGAATCAGACCCTTAGTAATTGAACTATTAAGTAAAAGGATGGTAAAGCATATAGTAGAAAATAGCAGCTGCTTTTATAGAACTGGACTCGCAGTTTCGGAATTTATGGACAAAAACAGTCGCTTGCAAAGAAAAACTTTAAGAGAAGAAATGATGATAGCGCGTCAAAAGGGCTACTACGCCATTATACGAAACAACGAACTATATATAGAAGGAGAAAAAATAAATACAAAAGATATAACACAAACCACTCAAGAAACACAAATTCATCAAAATAACAACAAAGAAAACAATGTGAATATAAATAAAAGAAGCGAGCGAAATGAACAAAAACATCATAACTTTCGAAACTACAGAACAACCATTTAAAATTCTTTATCAAAATATGCAGAGCTTATGCAACAAATTAGATATTTTGGAAGCATTTTTAGAACAGAATCCAACCCATCATGCTTTATGCCTTTCCGAAACTTGGCTCTCACCGGCGAAACTCCAACTACTACAAATAAATGGATATAAGATAGCAGCCGCGTTCTGTCGGAAACATAAAATTGCAGGAGGCGTTTGTGTTCTGCTGCAAGATCATATTGAATATTTAGAAAACAAAGATATTAAGAAGTTTTCTATAGAATACATAATAGAAGTTTGCGCGGTCGAGCTAGTCAAGGAAAATATATTATTAATTGTTATGTATTGGAATGGGCGAGAGGAGATCTTATTTTATAACCAATTACATAAAATTTTAAATTATATTAATAACAAGTACTCTAAATACAATATAATTTTGGGCGGAGATTTTAACATAGACACATTGGTACATAGCAAAAAAGAGGCAGAATATATAAATTGTTTCCTAGAATATAAATTGTATCAGCATATCAAAGAACCAACCCGCATCACACCAACATCTGCAACATGCTTAGACCACATTTTTACAAATTTTAATAATAAACAATTAAAAACCTCTGTAGCAGAGTTAGGATTTTCTGACCATTCTGGTACATACGTAGAGTTAAATATACCGAAACAAAAAAAAGACAGTACATGGTATGTAGAAAAACGAGTGTATAATAAAAAAACAATATCACATTATAAAGAACAACTGCAATTAATTGATTGGAATAAAATAATCTGTAAAAACAAAAACATTAATGAAAATTATAGTGCATTTCACAAAACTTTAATAGAAATATTAAACAAATTTATTCCTAAAAGAAAATGTAAAGTTGTAAAACAACAAAAAAAGTGGTTAACGGTAGGAATTAAAAAGTCTTGTCAAAATAAAAGAATGTTAAGAATATTAAATACAAAATGCAATAATCCTATATTAAAGACACATTATAAAAAATACGCTAAAGTCCTTAAAAAATCTGTAATATGTGCAAAAAAGCTTCAATACATAAAAAGAATGAAACAATCTAATAATAAAGTAAAAACAATGTGGGGAGTAATAAACGAAAGAACAAATAAAATAATAACTAAAGACAAATGTAATATACAACTTAAATTAAATAATTCATTGTGTTCAGATCCTAAAATAATTGCCAATTCATTAAACAACTACTTTGCATCCATTGGTGAATCGGCCTTACCGGCAGGTAGTAGCTCCGGTGCTCCTGTAATCAATCCTACACCAAATACCATGTTTTTAAGTCCAGTGGAACCCCACGAAGTAAAGAAAATTATTAGTAATCTAAAAAACAAAAAAAGTTATGGTTTCGACGAACTTCCTCCTCATTTGATCAAAGAATGTGCTGACCAGTTAATTATGCCGTATACGATGTTAATAAATCAGTCCTTTAGTGAAGGAGTTTTCCCAACATTGTTAAAGAAAACAATAATTAAGCCAGTTCACAAAAAAAATGAAAAGTCTAACCCAAAAAATTATAGACCTATCGCCCTTTTGTCAACTTCGTCAAAGATCTTGGAAAAAGCAATGTACGATCGAGTAATACGTTTTTGCGAAAAGTATAAGATCTTTGACGAAAGTCAAAATGGCTTTAGAAAAAATCGGTCTACTACTTCGGCTGTGTATAAATATATTCAACTAATACTTAAAGCATTAGAAGATAAAAAATATGCCATCGGTATCCTGCTCGATATGAGCAAAGCATATGATAGAGTTCAACATAATATATTACTTAGAAAATTATATGGAATAGGTATCCGCGGAATGGCATACAATTGGTTTTCATCCTATTTGCAGAACAGGCAGCAATATACTGAAATAGAGTACTTTGACCATACTAACAAGAAAATAGAAAACATTCGATCTGAGAACATAACTATAAACGCTTCGATTCCACAAGGTAGCGTCGTTGGATGTCTACTTTTTTTAATTTACATCAATGACCTCCCTAAAATCATTGATGAACCTTGCGTCTTATTTGCGGATGATATCTCACTCTTGACAACTTGTAAAAACAGCGACAATATAGACACTAAACTAGACCCGCTAATATCACAAACTTATAACTGGCTGAAAGAACACAACTTAGAAATAAACTTTGATAAAACTAAATTAATCACGTTTCATCCTCATCAAAAAAATGAATTAGAATTTAAATATACATTCCATAATAAAAATATCGAGTGCGTACATGAATTCACTTTGCTCGGCATAAATATAGATTCAAACGTAAATTGGAAATCGCACATAGAGAAATTAAAGTCTAAATTATCCAGCTTCGCATATGCACTTAGAGAAATAAAAAAAACAACTGACCTGAATACAGCTTTAGTTACATATTATGCATATGCTTACGCCTGGCTTAATTATGGAATAATAATGTGGGGAAATAGTACAGAAGTCTCATCCTTATTCATACTGCAAAAAAAACTTATCAGAATCTTAGTCAATATAGATAATACCGAAAGCTGCAAGCCGTACTTCCAAAAGCATAAAATCCTTTCCCTACCTTGTATTTATATTTTTGAAATCTGCAAATTTGTCAGAAAACACATAGAGTTATATACTAAACGAAAAGATGTCCAGTCTACTTATTCATTACGGCATAAAAATAAGCTAAAAGTTCCAACCGCTCGCCTACATTTGTGCTCATCCAGTGCATATAATATGTCTATCAGAATCTACAACAAATTGCCTGAAAAATTAATAAATGAAGAAAATAACAAATTGTTTAACAGAAGTCTAAAAGATATGTTATTAAATGAATGCTACTATAGTGTAAAAGAGTATTTGAATGATAAAATAAATGCCTAATAAGATATAGGTACTTACATACTTAATATAAACGTAAAATAATAGAAAAATATTATACTAATACACTTAAACAATATCTACTTATATTATATTGTGACTTATATGTGATACACAGTTCAAAACTATGTATTTTTTGATATAGTAATAATTGTAATTTGTTTTTAATAAGGCGTCCTCTCCTACTTCAATTGCTATACCCTACCAGGGTCCATAATGTTCTCTTTCTATAAACTACCACCTATGTATTCACTTTATGGTATGCAATAAAATATTGAATTGAATTGAATTGAACATGATTGTGAAACCTTAGCCCGTTATCAACGAGAATCCCTAGACTTCGGGCTTCCATTACTTGCTCAATATCTATTTCTCCAATTTTTACAACGGGCTGGAAGGTATTAATTTTTGTAATCTGAGCGGGAGATCCCAGTAAAATAAATTTAGATTTATGCGGATTTAGAACTAAACAATTTTTACTTGCCCAGCTATTTATACGATTCAGGTCTTCATTTATTTCAGATATGGCAGTTGACGTATCTTGAGGCTTAAAAGATAAATAAAGCTGGAGATCATCTGCATAAACATGATAATTACATTTTTTTATGCAAGTAATCAAATCTGCACTGTACAAATTAAAAAGAATTGGGCCTAATATTGATCCTTGTGGAACACCCCGACATAAAGTTGCGGTTTCTGAAACTTTCTTGTTCCCAGTCTCACTATATATCACTACACGCTGTGAACGGCCACTAAGGTAGCTAGAGAACCATTTCAAAGCGTTACTGTCAAACCCGTAATAAGACAATTTTGACAATAGAAGATTATGATTGATGGTATCAAATGCGCGGGAAAAATCAAGAAGAACCAAAATTGATCCTTTACCCGCATCCTGCTCTGCAAGGACATCGTCAACAACATCCAACATGGCCGTGGCTGTACTACGGCCAGCTCGAAATCCAGATTGCTTAGGTGGTAAGATGTCATTTGAGTTAACATAATCCGATAGTTGCTGGGATACTAGACGTTCCATTATCTTGGACATAAATGGAAGAATACTAATCGGTCTTAGATCTTTTAAATCAGATGGATCGTTAACTTTAGGGATAGGATTAACACGAGCTTCCTTCCATGCGTCGGGAAATGTACCAGTTAGAAGAGATCTATTAATGATTGAAGTAATAACCGAAAGAGTTTGCGGCAAAGTCATCAGAATCATGTCAAGTGTAATACCATCCACACCCTCAGCGTTACTATTGATTTTCATGATAACTTTAGCAACAGAAGTTTCATCAACAAGATTAAGGCTAAAATTTGCAGGACCAAATCTGTGATACTCAAAATAAGTAAGATCTGAGATAGGGACACGGTTAGCACCTGGCGCATCGATAAAATGAAGGTTCACGGCATCAGGGTCACTGAGTTCAGGTGGTAAAGAAGTATGTTTACTGTTAAAGTCAACTACATTATCTCTAATATTTTTCCAAAGCTTTTTTGAGTTTTTCGAGCTACAAGTAATGATATGTTGGAAATAGGCTGCCTTTTCAGTATGCAAAGCCACGTTAACAACCGTTTTCAAGTCTTTATAGTAGGCATCACTAGAATCTGGGCCCGCTAGCCGACATTTCTCATGAGCTTCATCTCTAAGCCTCATCATTTCTTTTAAAGTGGTTGTAATCCAGGGGTAACTGCGATACTTTATGCATACCCTCCTAATAGGAGCATGAATATCAAAGATGTGCAGAATGTAAGATGTAAAAGACGAAAGAGCCTCATTTACGTTATCGCTAAGTAATCGCTCCCAATTGACAGCGTTGTTAAGCTTATCAAACTCCTCAATATCTATATTTTTAAGTGGTCTATAAGAAATCCATCTAGGTATCGGTTTAACTTTCTTAATGTGCAAGTTAACAGTCACAAATGCATGTTTACTTAGATCAGGTATATGGTTGACAGTTATATTGGATAATTTAGATGTGCTGCAGATTAAATCCAATAGAGTTTCAGAATGGTCAGTTAAGTGAGTAGGTTCTGTAACAAATTGATGAAGATTAAAACATTGCAAAAAGTTATTCAATTTTTTAGTGCTACAATCATCTGTAGCAAGCATATTTATGTTAAAATCCCCCATAAGTACTATATGATCAAACCTAGAGAAAGAGTTCACAGATTCAGTGAGTGCATCAATAAAAGTATCCACATTCAACCAGGGTGGCCAATAGCAAACCTAAGGCGATTTAGTGTGACACTTAACCACATTTGCTCAACGACAGTTGAATGAGGATGTTTAATTAGTCGGACATGGATTCCATCACGAATATAAAAGCCGACCCCTCCACCTCGCGTACGGACGCCCGAAGGTCGAGGGATGTGCCGAAGCCGATAGCCAGGTGGCGCTGGGGCACGCTTCGCCTCTCCCGCCCTCAACCAGGTTTCGTTGATAGCCATTATATCAACTGACTGTCGTTCCAGCGCGACCAGAAACTCCTCGTGCCGATTGCCCAACGAACCGGGATTTAGCAAGCCAAGTGTCAATAGTTTTCCATTAATGAATTGATAAACAAAAGAGTATGAAATCATAATCAATATAGAATTATTCAGATACCTTTTGACCAGTGTGCGGTGACGTTCATCAACAAATAAGAGCAGATCGTGAAAGTAAGAGATTACATTGTGAATGTGGACATGAATACAAGATAAAGATACTCTTGTATACATGTAAACTATGATAAAGTATAAAGAATGCATATCCAAAAATATATTACCCAGACAATGATAAGATGATGATGGCATCGTAGTAGTGCTTTTACAATATACACAGATAGACTTTCCCTTGCAAACAATAGACTCTCCCTTGCAAATATAATCAACAATAGTTAAAAAAATTACACATTTTTCAGATAAACAATGTGTTTCTAGAAAGCAATTAACATAATATCTAAAAAGTTTTACACACAATGATAATAATATATGACAACCAACGTAACTGTAATACACAGAATTGAGGTATTGTTCAGATAGACAAAATTTTACTAGGAAGCGGTTAACATAATATCTGAAAATTTCTGCACACAATGATAACAATATATGACAGCTAAAGTAAATGTAATAAGTAGCTATTATCATTGAAAGTTTAGAAAAAACAACACATCTTCTAAAAACGTTGACAATGGAAAAAATTAAATGTAAGCACATTAAATACTTTATAACAGGGTGGACAAAATGTGACGGTGATAGCAAATTTATGTGACAACCAATGTAATTGTAAATATTGTAATACATGGTAGTGTTCATCAAGGATTTTGGAAAAATAATACATCTTCCAAACACGTTGTCAATAGGAATAGGAAAAAATATCAGTATGCACATTAAAAGCTTTATAAAGTGGTGGGTCAGTGATAAAAAAATTATCCATTTTGATACCGTCACTGAATAATTAAAAAACACATGACTTAGAAATGAAAAGCTTTTGGATATTAGTTTTTAATTCAGTGCCTTAGCATGGGTAGCCTAAGTATGTCATGCTCTCTTTAATCATTTCTGCAGTGGTGTCGTGTGGGGCGGGTCGTTACGTTCCCTCAAATATGGTTGAGCGAAGCGATGGCTGGTCCACGCGTCATGCTCGTGAACGGGTGCTGCCAGTGGGAATGGGTCTGCTTCTGAGTACCTATCTTAACGCATATTGAATTGTAAGAATTGCGTTTTTTTATTATTATTTTGTATGTCTTGTATCAAGTGTTTTTTGTTAAATTTTGCCTACTTAGGTGCACTTTCGAGTAGCAGACAGAGTGATTACTGATTTCTCGACTAGTTGAAAGTTATTTACTCTCACAATTACCTATCCGATATGTAGTAGGTATTTAATTTCAACCTACCTACTCATTGTGTGCAAACTTTTGTTAATTATTGTGATGGAAAATGACCTCACTTTAAATGGGGAGCTCATTTTTCAATGTTCGACTCTGTATGAAATATACAGGGAGAAAAAAGCAGCCCTTGACGAGTTTCTTGCCGGTTCTTCTCGTTACAAGGTCTCCCGCTCAGGGTTTGCAGAACCGATGGCGTAGCTTCTTTGACATTCACAAGTGCTTGTAACAGCCTAGACTGAATAAATTGTTTTTTGATTTTGATTTTGATTTTGTCTTTTAGGTACTACTTTTTTTTAAACTGCCTTTTGAAAACAGCTCATTCTTTCTGTAAGTTTTAAAATCCAATAAAATAAAAGAGGCCACCGTCGTCGTTTTGATTGCGTTTTAAAACTAGTACAAGGAATGAAAATTAGTATTATAAAGTTATTAAAAAAATCAAAAAATATAAGAGACAATTTTAAGGGCATGATTGTTTCCTTTTTCTTTATATTAACTTAGTTAACGAGTAATAAGAATAAATGATTTACAAAACTGTTCCTGTGACGACTGGACTGGACTATAATTTCTAAGGCTGAGTTTTAGTATGAGATTGAGCAATCTTTTTTTATATGAGATGGATATTTTGGTCTCTGAGCTATTCATACATAACATCCATGGATTTACATAATAATGCATTTTCTAATAATATAAAAAGAACAGTAGTATAGTACCTTAGAATCTGCCAATTTTTCTACTTCAGGGAATGAGTAGTACGTGACTCCTTCTGTTGTGCATATTTCTTCACCATAGTGTGAACATAATTTCTCTACCATGCTTGAGATCCTGCCATTTGACAAATCTAAATGCAGTTAATGTAAAACTAAGGCCGCGTTCCGAATCACGCTGACACCACTGTAAGCACTTTAAGATAGACCTCAAACTCACTTAACCCTCATTGCAGAAATGATAATAAAAATGATTATCGTTTTACCACCAGTAATCGAGAAACACTTACCTATTTATCAAAATACAAGAGTACTGATAAAATACTCCAAAACAGTTAAAAAAAAGAAATACAAAAATTTACCTTGATATGTGATTATTTTGACTGCAAATAAAAGAAAACAAATTTTCTACAGGCTCTTGGCAAAGCATTCTTATTCCATAGAATTGCTGACATGCTTTTTTGAACAGGTCATCTCTATCCGACCAATCTTTGTAATATTTTCCCAAATTCAACTCCAAACGAAAGTAGTTTCTTAGCATTCCTTCAAAAATCATATCTATTTTTGATTTGTCACTATTGTCTAAAGGTTTTTCAATCTGAGAACCAACTACTTGATATTGTAAGCTATCATCACATTGTTTTAATCTCCAGACAGATTTTGAGAACACTCCTATCCATTCATCTTTCTCCTTGTCATGTTTCCATCTGAAATTGTAAAATATTTTGTGAAAATAAATATTTCCCTGTTACCTACCCAAACTCATGGGCGTAGCGAGGTATGGGCAGGGAGGGGCAGATGCCCTCCCTTAGAAGAGGTCTACCCCTCCCCATATACAATCCTAGCTACGCCCTTGCCCACACTGCAGGTTTATTACTTACTACATGTTTACTTCATAATTGCCGCTACCTCCCGGCTCACTTTGTCATGCCACACCCCTTGCGTCGCCTTTCTAGTACGAATAGCAACACAAAGCTTAATTTTTGATCAATGGACTTATTATTTACGTTCGTTATTTGTGATGATTTAATGAGTGAAAGAGGAAAGGTCCAACATAATGGCGAACGTAATCTTTGAACAAGAAAAAATTAATAGCAGTTGAAAAGCATGATTACTTTTTTTGTCTACAGTACCGTAAGCTGTGACGTCATAACTGTCGACGACAGCAATCACGAAGTGAACTCGTAGTACTATTGACCTTGTGTGAGTTCATGCAAACTGTTTTCCCTATTGAAAACTATCCGATATAGACAATGTGAGTGAAGGAGAGGAAACAATAGTTCAGTTTGCATCAATTCACACAGTCACACTTAGGGTTGCCAGATGTGCGGACATAACAATGTCCGGTATTTTGAGGAAAGTCGGTACTATTGGTCACAAGCGCCTACAAAAGTAGGCACATGAAATCCCTCAAACGCAAAACTCGCGCTCGCTGCTCGCTCGCTGTCTGTATCTGCGCCTTTGTTGAGTTTTACACAAAGCTATGGAAAATGGAGGAAGAAGAAGCTTCCACAAGTTCCGCAACACCACCAAAGAAAAGCATACCCCCCGTTTGGGGTTGTCCGGTATTTTTTCACGACTCACCTGGCAACCCTAGTCACACTACAGGTCTTCTGATTTCCATAACATCTGCTTTCCCCCACCCCTCCCTCCCTCTCTCCCCCTCTCACCCCCCAACCCTAATGCAACGGTCCCTAAATAGGTATACATACTAAATTTTTACCTTCATAACATAAACTCAAACTTTAACCTTGAATATCTCTGGAATAAGTATGTGTTTGCTAAAGGGGTTGTGGGTGGTAGGGGGACCCCCAAACCCTAATTTGTGGGGCGGAGAAGTACATACACTTACCTAAAACTCTGACCACCATTTAGTGTACCAAACAATTGTAGTTCTTTGGGGTTGCATAAGATTTTATTCCACGACATTTTATCGGTTAACTAACGGTTCACAATTTCACATCACAATACCTTACCTAGGTACCTACTTATTTATTTAATTTATAAAACACAATTATTTCGATTCTTTTCTATTCAAATGTCATTTTCAGGGAAATCAAAATAAACAAAAAGTGACATTGGTTGGTTGTATTCCAGCATGCTAATCGCTGGCTCAGCGATCGCCATAGATGGAGTAGATTTTAACCATGGAAAGCACTGACGTCCATTATACAAGTAGGTACGCTGGACTGGCTATTGTCATGAAATGACAGCAATTTTTTGTGCCGATTTGAAGCAGTAGGTAGATTCTACTATCTACTAGTATTGTACTTGGAGAGTGTATTAGTTCCAAGTACACTCACTACTGCCATAAAATCTACTGCTCACAGCGCCAATATGGCGATTTTCAAATCGGATCACACCAAGATCAAACGATAGGTGACGTTCGCCTGACGTCAGTGATGGAAAGTAAAATAATTTAGGGAATTAAGGGTCTAGTCTGCTCTGCTACAGCTCGCGCAACATAACTTGACCCAATTTTTAGTACCACGTGACCTGCGCATTACAATTTTTGTAGGCACTGAAAATTGCTACTGCGCAAGTTTCATTGCCTATGGTTTGGTTTTCACCCTATAGGTAACAAAACTTGGATGCCGACTGGCATTCCTTTTCACCAACCAAAACTCCTGGCAATGTTATATTCGCATTAAATATAATTATGATCGGCTATAATACCATACCAAATAATAATAATAATAAAACACTTTATTGCACACTAAGACAGAGACAGGACATATTAGGTACTTACCTACAAAGAAAAATAACAAACAGACAGAGAAAGCACATAAAAGGCGGCCTTATTTCTAAATAGCAATTTCTGATAGAAGAAAGAAGTGGACAGTGGGGAGTGGTGCAAATATGGGGAGAGGCAAAAATATACAGGGGCCTTACTATGAGCTCTTATAGCAGGGCTTATATTGAACTGCATTACTTTTTCGTACTATGACCTCAACGGTTAGTATGAAAGCTGGCCTTAAACAGTCCTGTTTAAGGCCTGCTTTTGAACTGAACGGTTTCTTATTTGCTGATGGTAAGCCCCCAGGTTGTTTGGTAATAGTTTTATTTTGACGACTTCCGTGGTCGAGTGATTTGCACGCCGGTTTTCATGGCGTCTCCATCTCTTGAGGTCCCGGGTTCGGTCCAATGAAGAAAATGAACTTTTCAATATTGTCTCAGGTCTGGGTGTTTGTGATACCACTCGCCGGCGGCGCCGGCGCTAGCAGTACGCTGCGTACGACTAGCGCCGGCGAAGAAGCTTTGTTGTACTTTTGTCGTTTAATAGTAGATTGTTATACAAGACGCTAAAATGACCCATTGCATAAACCGAGTTACAATGGGTTTTAGCGTCGTGTGTTACACTCTACTATTCACTACGATTGCGAGAAAATAAAATGAAATATTAAATAGTTTATACCTACTTTCGTAATATAAACGAATCCACTTTTTTCTATCCTCCACTTCATAAACTTTTTGTACAGTATTTAAATAAATGATTTGTGCTCGATGGCAAAAGATTAAAATTATTTCTTTCCTTTTACAGTCACACAATTCAATCAGTTTGTAATTATAGAAAAATTCTAAAGATTTCGCGCCATGGTACCTTTTTTTAATTTCTGCTGTAGCAGAGGCGTGTTTTCGTTTAGCTAGCGGCCGCAGCGATGCGCAGCTCATGACGTCACAAACTGCTGCGCATGTGCTGCGGGAAACGAAAACGGGTTTTTATCAAGCGATGGTAACCAACCAAGTTACTTTTTTGGCGCGAAGTGAAAATGAACCGAAATACTAAAAGTGCTTTAATAGGTCTTCTGACAGAAGAATTCTGTAATGATTTTATATAATATACATATTTTAGATAATTTACCGAACTGGATCAACAACAACAATACCGCTGACAGTGACATATAAATTACTCTATGACAGCAAGCAGCGATGCAAACCACCTTTGGAGGAGGATTGCAGATTGCGAGCTGCGACCTGCCGATCGGCAGCAGCGTGACGTCACTAGCATAAACGAAAACAGCACCGGTAGCGCCAGCTAGCAATCGCTCGCTGAACGAAAACACGCCTCAGCTAAGCAACACAAACACTCATTCTACGATTCACTCTGTGCACAGAGTATAAATAAGTCTATGATTTTACCGAAGAGATGCTTTTGGTTCCATTTTCAAAAATAAGAATGAGAAACAGTGCTAAGTCGAGCGAGTTTTTATTCGTGATTATGAATAAAGATTTTTTCGTTTTAGTAGGCTCATTGGTAATAGACAAACATTAAAAAAGAAAAACTTTATCCCCTAGGGGTTATTGTGCTATTTTATCTCGGCTCTTGTACGTTACAATGACGGACTTTTTGAGCAAGAGGAGTGAAAACAATATTTTATAACCTATCGTTTAGTTGTCGTTTAGTTTATTGCAAAAAGTGGCCACTTTTAGCAATAAAACTCCATTAAACTAAACGACAGACTAGAAAATATAGTTTAAGCGATGAAAAGTACTAAAAATCTTATTCGAAGTAGGTACCTACACTAGAAAAACACAATTAACAATTTCGTCTTTTTTTCCATTGGCTGCGCTAGTGTAGCATAATCCTCTTAAGCTTCTTTTGTTTGTGTGTTTATTTGCTTTTATTGATTGTTAATTAACTTAATTGAGGTTTTACAAAATGCTTTCACCAAAATAGTGTCAATACTTCAATCCTATACAAATTCTCATGCAAATTTAAACAACCTGTAGCAGCCTGTATAACGGAAATTTACTAAAATCCTTTCTTAGTGCTCATGCTCATCTACATCATGAAGGGAATCTACCCTCCAAAAATGGCGTATCTATCTTCAGCCCTATACAAATTCCCATACAAACTGGAACATCCTGTAGCACCTTGTATGACGGGAATTTTCCAAAACCCTTTCTCAGTGCTCACCTACACCATGAAAGGTATACCCTCCAAAAATGGTGTCTCTACTTCAACTCTATACAAATTCTCATACAAACTTGAACAACCTGTAGCACCCTGTATAACAGGAATATTCCAAAATCCTTTCTTAGTGCTCATCTGCATCATTAAAGGTATCTACTCTCCAAAAATGGTGTCTCTACCTTCAGCCAGGGCTCCACGCCTATCCCAACAATGAATCAGTGAATCAGCCAATCAATTTAGAGTTTTATATGTATAGATTGCACGCGTTTGTTATAGCTCGGTTTATGGCCCTAAAGTGATGTGTTAGGGCTCACTTTACGAGCAAGTGTGTTGAAAATTATTAACCGATACAGGTTATAAGTAATATCTACTAATAATGTTTCTTAGTTTTGAATAACATATTTTTTTACATAATAATGGGACTATTTGTCTCAAATAACTGTTAAAAAAGCTCTAATTTCAATCTGCGTTATTTATACGTAGGTGTAGAAGCGGTTTTTTGGTGAGGATAATGTGAAAAATATTTCTCAGCGCTGTGCTTTGAACGTAAATCAAGTGTCACTCAACATGGTGCAAAACATAGGTAAAGAACAAAATATAATATATATATATTTAGTCTTGCATTAAGTAGTTCTTTGCTGTGCGTGACCATGGTCACACGTTATAAAAAATGTGTGAATAACAAGTTTGGAAGAAAAATGGAACTTTTATATAGTGTTATTTTTTTGGAATTGGTGTTTGTTAGTGGCCAGTATGTGCAGTCGCCGTGCCCCGGGATATTTGACTATGAAAACAGTGGTGGGCAGGTTTTTGGAGCGATAACCCTGCAGCCTTCCGGGCCTACGGCCTCTGTAACAATAAGGGCTAACTTTACCATCGCAGCAAGATTGCCATCATCGGTAAATATATTACTTACTATGAATGCGTAAAAACTGAGAAAACAAAACTTACACTGATTTCTTTAAACTACCTATTAATTTAATTCACATTAAGGATTTATATAAGTATTTAACCTACTACCGCGCGCACTAATTCTAATAAATTATAAATGTAAAAGTTTGCATGTTTATTTCCATGATTGTTACTCAAATCATGCAAAAACGGCTGAACGGACTTTGATGAAATTTGGTACACAGATAGTTCATGATAAGTTCCTGGATTAAAACACAGGATATACTTTCAATACTGATCAAAGTTTTTTTTCGAATTTTATTTTTTGTTTTTTTTAACTAACAAACCTTAGTACCTACTACAAAAAAAAATTTTTTTCGAATGACCATGCGGACGAAGTCGCGGGCAGAAGCTACAGTTTACTAAATAAAATCATTACAACATAACAACCACAACCCGTTCGCACTAAGTTTGCCGCTGACGCGTAAAGACGCGCATACTAGCGCGAACGGGTTATACCTACCTACATCTTAGCCACAGATTAAATCTTAGCTAATAGTCGCGGAAAACCAAATAAGTAATATGATTTTTGAAACGGTCTCACGACTAAACAAGCTATAAACATGCAAAACCATACAAATCGATGAAAGTCCCGATCTGCCTGCCTAGCATGACCGATTTATATCGCGTGATATAGCGTTTTATCACGTTTAACTGTCAAAAAGACAAAGAAGTTTGACAGTTGAGTGTCGATAAAATGCTTTATCACGCGATATAAATCGGTCATGCTAGGCAGGCTGACTTTAGAAGGGATACATAATACTTAGGTAAAATGCTTGCCTGAAAGTAGGTACCTACTTTACATACCTATTTTAAATTGTCTGTAAAAATCGACTTTACATTTATTTTTAATTTCATTTACGTTTGCAATCTGGCTATGCTAGAATACCAGTATTGTTGTATGGTATGTGCTAGAGCTACAGATGAGAAACTTGCAGTTACATAATCCATGTTTCTATGAAGTTTCCATTCACCTACCTACTTAAGTACCTAAATCTCCGAAGTCTCTAACCCTCGTATCTATAGACGAGTAAGTAATGACCTGAGTAAAACTTGCAATTTTCAAATGCTTCTAATATTATATTCACATGCAATTTTTAGCATAGTTAAACTTATATGCAGATTTAATGCAGTTTTGATGCATAAAAGATGAATTAATACTATAAATTGCATGTGAATATAATATTAGAAGCGTTTGAAAATTGCAAGTTTTACTCAAGTCATTAATTAGTCCTTCCATCCGAGGTTCGACACTCCGAATCCCTTGCCGCGTTCAAGAGGAATCTGCATGCTTATCTTTTGTCAAAATCCTAGTTTGCAACACTTTTTATTATTTAGATATAGGTATGTAGTAAATTCTATTAGGTATTTGATTGTATCTGTGTAAGTATATTAGGTTATAATTTTAGTAGGTCTATTATTTTGTTAAATTGTATTATTTTAATGTATATGTTGCACACTGCCCTTCAGCTATCCAAAGTCTCAAAGGTTGTCTGGAAGAAATCGCTCTTAGCGATAAGGCCTCCTTTGCTCACCATAGTTTTAAGTTTTATGTTATTGTATTTCCTGTAATGTGTGTGTGCAATAAAGTGTTTATCTATCTATCTACTTACTCGTCTATAGATACGAGGGTAAGTCACGGGCGGAAGCTAGTTAAATTATATTTCTTTCGTCATTGAATTCATTCAGTTTAAACGTAAACAAAACAAAAAAAAAATGATAGGTACGATACCGGTACCGATTTCACAGAAATTCGCAGTCTCGTTGTGGTCTCGTGCAACAGGATGTTGTGTATTTAGTGGACTCATAACCACAACTAACACTTTATGATTAACATCATTAGCAGTCAAATTTCATCCAAATCTGTTCAGGCGTTTTTGCGTGATTGAGGAACAAACATCTAAACCGACAAACTTTCACATTTATAAGATTAGGTAGTAGGATTAGTGAGATATAAGAACAAACAGTCAAAAATTATTAAACTATTGTTTATTCAAAATCTATCTTTTATTCGAATTTAAAATTGGATTTACTAAGTATTTTCCAAATAATAAATACCTACCATACATAGCTATTAATATGGTCTAAAATCCAACGATGTTTATAATACGGTCCATCATAATTATATTTTTGGTAACGCGTTGATGTCTTTTCAAAGGAGCACGGAGAGGCGCACAAAAGGAATGTGTGTTTTTCGTTTTTCCTTATAAAAGTAGGTGGTTGGCGTGAATTGAGTGTGTCACCGATGTTTTACAATATACAGCTGATGGTTGTTGCCTAGTATTGTTGTATGGTATGTGTTATTTTGTTGCCCAATAACATAGTGTCAAACTTCCTCGAAACCATACAAACTTACAAAAAATATGTTAATTTTGCGGTAGGTACAAACAGCAACACTCTTAATTATACACATTTTTTTCTTACATATCGCAGGAAAGAGATTCACATTTGACTTTGACAATTTATGAACCATAGCCAGTGAGTGAGTAACATAACTTAATTTCGTCGGATTAAAATCGAATCGGGTAAAATCGGTAAAAGGTAGGTACCTACGTAGCGTAGGTAGTTGTAGTTACCTATTGTCAGTTGTGTGCATTCGAGCAGAAGAAAAATACTGTATTTAAAAAAATACGGGTTGCGTAGTAATAATTGACCGAGCGAGCGCGAAGCGCGAGCGATGCGTCTCTGCTTCTATTCAGAGCCTGTAGCCAATGTCACATTTACACTTAGAGTAAGACGCGTTTCGGTACGAAGCCGCGATGCTCGAAGCATTTACACATTTTCGCTATCGCTTCGCTCCGAAAAATGTATGGAATTGATAATTGATAATGATGTTTTAAAATTCGATTGTTAACGAAACCTTATTTCAATCCCATACATGTTTCGAAAGCGAAGCGATAACGAAGATTTGCAAATGTTACTTTGGCTTGGCCCATATTGAATTTTTGTGAGCAGGTTTGATAATTATATAGAATTTTTCAGTCGAGCCAGTTTTTCGATTTTTTTTTTACATACTCTGTAAAAAAAGACATGAGTATTTCAACAGTTTCGAAAACTGATAAAAAAAATGTAACAAAACTTTTTGTTAGCGGTACAAAGTAAATTTTGTTTTTATTTTTAGAAGGCTGAAAAGATGCTCAAAAGTTAAAGTTAGGTGGTGCAACTCAGCCTAGAAAACTTTTCGCTGCGCTATTTCTATGTTTCTGGCCAATATTCAAAATTTGAAAATAAATAAGGTTGTGACTTTGTGACAGAACCTAGGACTGCGTATATTATTTGCACAGTATACTTATTAGTTGAAAAAACTTATCTAAGTATTCTGTGTTGTTTTTAAAAAACATACAATTTGAGATACTTTTTAACGCGAGGTCTACAGCTCACGGAGCCACTAGTCTACAGGGGTCAATCGAGCTCCAAGACCGACTGCGTTCGAGCTCCGGCGTCATCTATAGTAGCCCAAGGATTAAGCCATATTAGGCCACCTGCCATCGTATTTTTTAACCGACTTCCAAAAAAGGAGGAGGTTCTCTGTTCGTCTGTATATTTGTTTTTTTTTCTACATAATATAAATACCTTACCTACACTAAAAATAAAAAAATGTTTAAAAAAAACAAAAACCGACTTCAAAAAACCAACCTCTAAAAAGCAAGAAATAATATTCGTAATAATAAAAATACGTCTATTGAAGTCGGGTGGGGCTGGAGTACAGATTCCTTTTTTTATTCTAAGAGCAGGTATACCTTGTAGGTAAGGTATTTATATTATGTAAAAAAATCGGTTCAGACGAAAGATTTTTTGAAGTCGGTTTTTTGTTTTTTTTTAACAATTTTTTCCACAACAATAAGTTACGCACACAAATGTATGTAACGATAAAGAAACTTATTTACCATATGCTTTTTACAGAGTTTGTAACAGTTCAAAACTGAACATGTTATTTTTTTTATCTCAAATATTACTTAAATTGTAAAGAAAAGAAATATATTAAAGGAAGGTTGTCACTGACCTTGTTCTCAGGAACTTATCGGCATTTGATTATGCAGTTATTCACAAAAAACACAGGTTTTGTAGTAAATCATAAGCACTTCAGATGTCAATCAACAATTAATAAAATGTTCATTATTTTTCAAAGGAGCTTGTGTTAAACATTACTTGGACTCATAAATTGTTGTACTTCACAATTTGTTTGTCATAATTTGATGATGAGAAAGAATAACATAATATTAGCTTAGAAGGTTATAAATTAATAACAGATAATTACAGAAGATTATGACAGATAGGATGACGTAAATCTGACAGCTAGTGATAAAAATCGGAACTATTTAGCAATTGTGAATTTTCTGTAAGAAAGGCAAAGGGTTTTAACCTTACTGCCAATTTTGGAAGTCAAAACGAATTAATTTCATTTCCACAGATAAGTTCATGTGATAAATTAATAATGTTTAAAAGCATAAATTGTTGGGAAAAACTTAAATAAACATATTGGTTTGCATAAATGTGAAACTATTTTATTCTCGTTCAAGTTTGTTTACCAAGAGATAAATGTGACTAAATAATGCTGAATTGTGTTTGTTTATTTTACTGAATGATAATTAGTAAAATAGAACATGATTAAGTAATTAATTGTTATAATAATCTGTCTAAAGAGTAATTTAAGGTCATAAAAATAGGCGGAAGTTTCTTAAATCTTTCTTGGCGCCAAGGTTTAAATATTAATCCTCGTGACGTTCAAAACATGGATTAAGTTATAATTCATTCATAATTATTATTGATAATATTATTAATTTTATTAGCACTCATCAGTTATCGTCATAATTGTTTATTTCTAAAAAATACTTTAAAGAGGAATGAAAATTTGGCGATTAATTAGGTTCAGTAAGTTGGCAGCTATGGTACAGATTGCACGATTGCACAATCACCATTAGGCGGTCTGCACAATTTATATTTTCAATATGGCAGAACTGGCGCGTCGGATTGATGGCGACGGAATGTCGCGGGGGGTAAAATAATAAGAATGTTGCTAACTAAAATTGCAAAGTATCCAATTTTGTATGTGTGTTTAGTTAGAGATAATAAGTTTACTGTATTTTAAGCAGGTGGAAAAGCGGAATATTTGCATTAATTAGTACTCAGCAATAGGTATTTTGGCAATTTAAATTATACGGGATTAGGTAAAGCAAAGTGAAACGATTAATTAGTTAAAATCTAAATGAAGTTGGTTTGAGGGTATTAGGTTATGTAAGGAAATTATATTAATCGTATTATTAAAGATTGACAAGACAAAAACTGATTACGTAACTTTTAGTAATATTATTGTGAAATTTTATTATTCGAAAATGATTTTCTCAAAGTGTTGCGTTTCGAGGTTATGACGAATTATTGAAACTGTTAACGACTTCACATAAAATGAAACTTATAGTCTTTGTTGATTTAAATAAGATAATTATCAAAATGTAATGTAAGTAATTTTTAATATCTCCATTAATAGGGTTAGTGAAATATTTTCATAAGCGGGGAACACTGAATAAGGGGAGGAGCTAGAAATAGGGCACCAATAGGAATGGGCTAAAGTGCACAATGTCAATTTAGCGCGGGAAATTTTAGCTATTTTGATGAAAAAAGCGCAAATTACTTGGCGCCGTTTTGGGTCGCGTCATGACGCTAATTTAGTCTTTATAAGGGGAAGGATCAGAGAAGCGGGGATTTTTTTCTCCGGTGTCAAGCGAAGCGTCAAGACGTAATTTTTGAAGAAACTCCACATCCCTCTGTAAGATCGCGTTACTGAAAAAGTTTATTTTTAAATCAAGCAAATTTCAAGAAGTCAGCAAGAAAGTGGTCGAGGTTTTCTGACGAATAGGGCCGCATTTGTCCCGCGAATCTTTTGCATAAATGCTTTAATTTGAGCTTATCTGGTATAATTAAGTTCATAATTAAAGTATGTAGATTTTGTTTGCGATAATCATAAAGTAACGTAGCTTTCCCTGTAAATTCTTGAATTAGTATAGTAGGACTACTAAGAATTGAAGTTCATAATTAAAATATGCAGATTTGTTAGTTAAATCTCATAGAGTGATGTATTTCTCTCGGTGGGATCAAGAAGTAATACAACTGTATTGGTTCTTGAGTCTGTTGAGGTCAGGGCTGCATTATTTTGTGGGATGAAAGCTAACTAGATTTGCTAGTATTATTATACAATGTTGATTTTAGATGAGTATTCATTTAGTTTTGTGTCTTTTTGGGGCGATTTGTCAGATCCTCGCGGGGGGTTTAGGTAGAAAAGTCTAGCCTTGTGGCGGGTTAGATGGGCATTTGTTTTGAAAATTGCCTAGCTAGTCACATAATATTACCAAGCTTACCTACAGCGATGGAAATCAGACGGTCCGAAATGAGTTGGGAGATATCCCTGTCCATGGCTGTGGGCAGCAGGCTTGGTATTATTATTCCTTATGTAGGGTCTTGGTCGTTCCTTCCCACTCGGCCAAGAGAGCGTCAAAGGTTGCTAGAAAATTAGGGAGTGCCACTCAAACTGTACAGAATTGGGCAACAGGATTGGTGGTAAGCATTCCAAGAATTGCATAGGAAATTCTAAATTTAGACGCAAATAGGCAGGTAAATTCATTAATAAGGTAGGAATATTATTATTAGGTGAATTGAGCAAAAGTAAAAGGTAGCATTTCAAGAAGGTGGGGTATTCTTTGAAGTGAGATCTGTGTGGGCGTCAAAGATGTCGGGAAACATCATGGGGGTCGCATAGGAATTCAGAAATTTAGTAGTTGTTAGGCAGGTAAGTTCACTAGGTAAGATTCCATGTCTTAAAGTAGGCGCTTTAACAGGAATCCATAGGTAGGTGCCTTAACAAAAAAATCCATTTAAACTATAGCTCGGTGTAGTGAATATTCACAATGTAGCATTAATTGTGTTGGTTTTACCAGTTTCGGTGAGTACATATTAATTAATTACTTCAGTGAGTGGATAGTGAAAGTTAATTTATTACTACTTATAAAAGAAAGTTCCTTTATCTTTGAATTGGATTGGATTTATGATGATTTTGTGTGGAGACTATTGATTTTAAAAGAAATATTCTATTCTAGTAATCTAGAAGGTGTACTGAAATCTAGATCTGGGTGTATGAAAAAAGCCTGCGTTTCTATATATGCTAAGGTTGATTCACGGCTATTAGAACGCTAGATCAAAATGTTTGAGTGGACTTTTTCTATTAATAGAATAGTTTTGTATAATATAGAAACAATACTTCAATTATGTACTATAAAAGTATCAAACTGTTTAGTGAATATATCCAAATTCTCAAATGGTTAAACTAAAGTACTTTCTCATCAATATTTCAGCTAAGTTTCATTTACCAATTCAATTGGAAGTTGTTTCAATAGAATTATATTCCACAATTGAATTTAAGTACTTATTGACAAACACAATTAATGTACAGGTTAGATATCATTAGAAGACTAAACTGAAATTACCATAGTTCATAGAAGTTATAATAGTTTCCGTTGTTGAGATGAGGAAAGACTGCGACCAAATAATACATTCCCTATGAATTAAATTATCTTTCCTTCAGAAATTGGATCTATCAGACCCTTTTGAATGGATAGTAATGTTGTGTCCATAATTATGTTATAATGTTAAACAGTTTCGCTAACAATAAATATATTTTTAAATTAAATTAAAGTCGTGCAATTCCACCATCACAATAGAAAGATAAATCTTCATTGTGATAAGCTGATAGATCGCTAGAAGCACTTTGCTTGTCCTCTTTTATTAAGACAGACATACTAAGACTAAATAATTCAACTAATTTATTAATTAAAGTTGTCATGAAAGCAAATGGTGGAGCTAGAGGAGAATTGTCCCAGTACGGTTAGTCGAGATTCACTATATAGAGCGGGGAGGTGCTCTCTATCTAGCTAGCAAAGAAACCATTGTTTACTTAGTACTTGACTATAGCACAATAGTATATTTTATATTTGACAAAAAACACTAGAACAATTATTAAGTAGCGATGATAAATTTTCTATATTCTGAATTAATACAACGTTAACTTCTATATTTATTACCATTTTACCTTCTTTTACTCTATTCCTAAGCCACTAACCACATAGGATAACCTAAATTAAATAAAATAAGAAAGTAAGAAAATAAAATCATAATTAGTAGCGGTGAACAATTTTCTATATCTGACTTTTGGGTGATCATAACTTTTGGTTATTTCATTCAGTTCTTATTACTGTAATATCTATTAGCATTCCATCATACTAGACTTTTATAAACATACTGAGCAACTTATTCAAAAAAAGTAGGTACCATATTGAATATCATATAAGTACAGCGGGTAGACATAAGAGTAATTTCTATACCATTTAAAAGTATGCAGTAAACTAAGTCAGTTATTAGAATAAGAAGCTCCATAAAGCAATATCAACATTCAAATATAGGTAAAAATTAGGTAGTTTCACTTTAAAGAAATACTTAGGTTGGCTGAAAGAGATTTCTTTAGAGATAACTCTTCATTACTCACAGGTCTTGTTATAAATTAGGTAATAATAATTATAAGTGCAATAAAGATTATATCTATGTAAAATTTAATATCAAATTCTATTAACAATTTATTAGGGTAACGGCTAATTTGTGATATTATCATTTAGTAACAGTCATAGTAACAGAATTAGTTAGGAATGAATAAGGAAAGAATGATAGCGTTATAGTCGGGAGACAAAACAATGATTGCACTTCTGAAAAGAATCTAGGTTACTATTATTCACAATCAGGGACCGCCCTAGAAATCACGAGCCCTTTCAGACCACATAAAAGCACGTCAGTAATGTAGGTTATATCTATAGGTAGGAAAGGTTAACAAGGAATAACTAAGTAGACGATAGGTTTGAATATTTAATCGGAGCAAAGGATAAGATTTGATACATAAAAAACATTGGGTAGGTAACTTACATAATATAAAGAAATAGGTAGTTAATTGATATACATCGTTCAGCATTTTAGTATGGTAGAAGTAGGGGTAAGGGGGAGTTACATTTTGGTGCCGTGACCAGGATCTTGTGGGGATGAACAGTATCAAATCTTCATAGTGGTAACTTACAGACTTTTTGGTAGGTATAGTTCAAGTTTTTGTGTAGTCCTGAAAGAAAGTGGCTGTTTTCATTTAATTATGTTCCAGTCACATTTTGTTGCGGTGAAAATGGACTCGTGCAATTGTTAATTTGTGTCCCGTCATCTTTCCTTATTTATTGATAAACAGTATCAATGATTTATTGCACTTGTGCAGGTTTCATCACATTAGGGGTCGGTTTTGATTATGTGATTGGTTTATTTACGTCCTGAAAATAACACTTTCACTTTTATAAAAACACGTTGATTTAACAATGGCTACGCAAATTAGTTAGGTTAGGGTTGCGTTCAGAACGATCGGGCGGGGTTGTGTCAATTAAACGTCACGCCATAATAATGGTAAGTGGCATTGAAACGTTCGGTTGTAATTCATTGCACTCGGAGTGTAGGTTTGGAACGCGCCTCGGTACAGATAAATAAATTTCTCTTTGAGTCACAGAATAAATTTGTCTTTGAGTACAGATAAAAAAAAACGAGCATCTAGAGCGATCATTTACTTTATTTTATTTACGTATTAAAGTCGTCATGGCTGCAATAGGCTAACTATTGGCAAGTGGGAGGTCGTTCAGTTCAAAGCAGGACTTAAACAGTACTGTTTGGAGCCTGTTTTCATACTAACTGTTGAGGTCATAGTACAAGAAAGGTAGGGCAGTTTAATATAAGTCATGATATAAAAGTTTGTAGTAAGGCCCCTTATTTTAATTATCTGTGGTTTGACATTACGAAATAAAATGACAACGAATAAACTCTATTTTGACAGTCAAGATAGACACAGAGAAGTTGCGTTCCGAATCGCTTCTCAGCAGTAATGCTCGGTCCGAATCATGCTTAGGAAGTCACTGTTATTTTTAAACTGTCTTTATACATCCTTGATACCTAATCGATAAATCCGTAAATTTTGACATTTGGATTAATGTTATTTTAAATTAGAGTTTGTAGGGGTCAAGCGCCACGCTTTGTGTACGTAACGGCTGCGTGATAGAGTTGTGCGGAAAGGGTCTGTTTATGAATAGCGACTGAACTGTGTTCGCGTAATCGACACAGTGAATTCAATTCAAAACGCGACGGTTTTATTTCACGATACGGTTGTAACAAGTAATTTCTGATGTAGTTTAAATTCTAATTCCGATTTAATTATTTAAGGGTTTTCCTTTATCTATTTTTATTCAATGATTAGAGCAGTCACATTGGCTGATGCCACGTGGTAACACGTGTTAACACATTATAAATTGGCGTCGGATTTCATAATGAATGAATGCGTTAGAATTGTATCTATCAGGGGGCTTACCATCAGCAAATAAGAAACCATTCAGTTCAAAAGCAGGCCGTAAAAAAGACTGCTTAAGGCCTGCTTTCATACTAACCGTTGAGATCATGGTACGAAAAAGTAATGCCGTTCAATATAAGTCCTGCTATAAGAGCTCATAGTAAGGCCCCAGATAGCACGTCCGTTTAAATACGGCGGTTTTATTAAGTCGGTTAAATTTATGGGCCGTCACATTTACGTTCCGAATGGCGTGGCCGATTAGACGGTACAATGTGGAATCGATTAGCAGTCATGATAAAGGTATCAAAGTTGGTCGATCGCGCGGGCAAAGTTCACACGAAGTATCGCGAGATGGCGTTCTAATGCGTGCGTGCTAATTCGGTTACGCAAAAACATCAAAGATGGCGTCAGTGGTAATTATTTTACCACAATCAATGAAATAATTCGTGATTATTTTAAGACTTATTTTGCCTAAATTGCCAGGTTTCAAAAAAAAAAAAAAAAAAGGAACGAATGCCATTCGGAGAGAATGATACGGAGTTCGAATGAATGGGTTGAAATTTGAGTAGATTTTCATGATTGCCAGTCACTGTTTACGTTCGATAGCTGTCAAATTGACATTATTTTACGTTGAAAAATAAAATACTTTAGATTAGAAGTTATCGCGATATTTTAACTGTGAAAGTGATATAAAGTATTGAAGTATAAAAAAACAGAAGGTTCCTTAGTGAAAGTAGGGTATGGATTAAGTGTAAATTGCAATGGATGTTATGTAAGTAAGCTCTGCTAAATTCATTGTAAGAAACAAACAATAGAAGTGTAGTAAACATGTAATAAACAATATTTATTAATGATTGCCAAAGGTCACATGTGGATTTTATTAAATGATGTTAGTTAATTGTAACTTGTGGTTATAAAACTGAGTTAAAATCGAACTGCATTTGAATAGCCAAGTCTTGGTGGTAAAATTTGTAGAACATTGCTATTTTGAGTGAAATAAGTTAGCAAAACATAGGTTAGTACACAGCGGAATTGGTATTCGGTTAGGTTGTTTAACAAAACAGTGTGAATAAACTTTGCTATGAAAAATACTACCTTATCTTTAACATTGGGGTCGAAAGTCATTTAGTTAACTTTAAAATCAAAACCTTAAAGCAAGTTAGTATGCGTTGGTTTGGTTTTGTAAAGTTCAAGATTCAATTCAATTGCTAAGTAAGTCAATTAAGCGAAACGATAAGTAATATTTAAGAAAATTTAATAAAATTCTTAGAACCTTAAGGTACATTATTGAATATCAGACTTAATTTGTATTTTCTAAATATTTGACCCGCAAATAACTTTCAGAATTATTCTTTTAGTTAAGTTAGAATGGAGTTGGGTTAGTATTTTTACTACAGTAAAATGATCTTAACCAAATGTTTATGGGTACCTTTATTAGTGGTTCCTAAGGAGAAGTTAAAAGTTAAAATTTAGTGAACGGGACTTAAATTTATTCGAGTCATTCTTGTGTCGCTCAACTATTAGTGTTGTTATAAATTGAACGTAGTAAAGTAGATAGTCAGCTTAGCTCAGAATTGAAGCGAATAGTTGATATTATCAGAGGAATTGTAAACACATATCATTGGCTCTTAGCGTCGACAGGATTGATAACATAATAAATATCGGTATATAGTGTTAGTGAAGTAAAGTTAGGATGTGTGAAATTATTTTATAGGTATTGTTGTTTGTGATGGACAGGGGTAACAGTACCATTATTTTTAACAAAATTTTAAGCATAACAATAGAGTTGAGGTATGATTATATGGTTAGGTATGAGTTAATAAGTATTTAACTTGAAATAATTAAGAAGGATTAGGGACTGTTTACATTGAAAGATTTAAACAGTAGGGATAGAAATGATTTGTTAGTGAACAATTGCAGATGACCATTAGGTAGTGATAGTGCGGGGACTTAAATTAGTGATGTAATCAAGATTGTCTATGACACTTATCAATAATCATTTCAGGGTAAATTGAATTTTATAATTTAAATATTTATAAGAATAGTGAAGTTAATTTTGGAATTAAGATTTAGTTCATTGTTTGGTTTCAAAGATTTTATTCAAACTTCAAAAACCAAATGTTTCAGAGTTTTGATTATAGTTAACAATAAATTTTGGGTACCAAGACTATAAAAATATTAGTTACAGATTAAAGTAGGGGGGTCGTGGATTAAATAAGTTACACTTTTGAAGTTTATTAGACATATCAAAACATATTGATTTGACTTTAAAATTTATTTAATTGAATGATTAAATGGTTTATTTTAAGATTATGTGCAGATTATTTTTTCAACTTAGGTTAAATATTTTCTAAATGAGTTTCTTATGATATATCTCATGAAGAGAGTTACACAGCATAAATGTTTTATGATATATCTATCTGAAGAAAGTCATACTTATGGTTGACAATAATAGCATTAGAAAAATATTTAGTAGGAAGTTGTTGTAGCATTAATTATCAAAACGGTTTAGTCATTGAAGCGGTGATGGTTAGGGAGAAATAATATAGGCGTCAGTTATAGAAATTTAATGAAAAATAAGTTAGTGAATTTACTTTAAAAATAAATTGAGTCGAACTAATTAATTTTAAGAACTAAGTGGGCAAAGAGTAGAGGGAAAGGTTTTGCGTTATTCGATGCGTTGAGTAACATAAAATCGAGTCGATAGGGGTTTATATATTTTGTTTGATTAAAAATCTGACCTTAAACTAAACTCAAGAAAAAAAAAATAAGTTTCATTTACATTACAAGGGTGAATAGAAATTAAGTTTCACTTAGGGTATACCAACATGAGTTCACCGTGAACTCACCATTATCATTATGAGTCATCTCAGAAATAAAAATAGAGTTAGAAAATAACGAGCCAGAGGCTTTAATTAATTCATTTCTAGTTAGAAAGTGGGGATGTTATTTATTTTATTTAACAAACTTTATTGTACATTTCAAACAAAATGTTACAAAAGGGCGAACTTAATGCTAAAAGCTTTCTCTCCCAGTCAACTTTAGGAAACAGAAATCAATGAAGGCGGTACAAAGATATTAATAAATACAACATAACATATAATTTTAATAGTTAGGGTTACTTCTTTGTAAAAGAGTTTATAAATACATAAAATATATTAAAGGTATTAGGATCTATTCGAATCAAATAATAATTTTATTTTTTTTGTAATCTTATTGGTTAAACCCATTTATAACGACCAATCGTTATAAAGATTAAAAATAAGTATAAGGAATATCCTCAATTTAAAAATATAAATGAGCGGAAAACTTTTCTTATTGGTTATCAATCACCGCAGTGATTGTTTGACATTGTTTTGGTTTTCCTGAAAACTTAGTTTTGGTATTTTTCATGTTTAGTTTATGCATCAAGGTTTACTAGGATACTGCTGTGATATAAAAGAAAAAAATTGTTTCAGTAACAACTGGGTTAAATGTCTATTCGTAAATTTTAATGTTAATTAATAATACTGTCAAAAATTTACTATATCAAAATGGTTATTAAGTCATGCATTTTATTAATGTAGTGTAACGCCTCTGTACACTTAGTTGTCAATAAACGTGATTTGATTTAATTTGATTAGAAGTTAAAGATGGAGTAATTTTTTTGTTGATACTATCTTCGATTTGATTAATAACAGAAAAAAAAACACAATAAAAAAAAAATAAAAAAAAAAAAAACGCTTGATTGCGGATTTGAACTTGGGATTGTCGGTCCGGTGTGGAGGTGCGATCCCTTGTGCCAGCTTTGCTATAACTCAGGTGACTAAAATTGCGTATTGTAGGATGCGAATATTAGTGACGCGACGGCGACGATTGTGAGTGAGTATGCTTTGACTTTTTCCGATTCACTTTCATATCCACTTGTAAATTCACTCACTACCGCCAGTATGTTCACTAAGATTAGCAAATTAAACTAAATCACGGTATAATATTCGCAATCACAAATACTAACAATATTATCATAAGTACAGTTAGTGAGGAAACTACGAATAGAGTAAACTGGGGTAGAGTACACTGAAATTTAGGTCGAAATTGATAGTTAAAATATTTGATGAAAGTCTTGTAGCTTTACTAGTATAAGTAGTGTAGTGATATAGCATATGTTTCGGAAGAATGTTGGTATAGTTTAATAGTAGGATAGGTTAACTTCTCAAACGTTCCGGTGCCCGCAGTCACCAAAAGGAAAAACGCGCAACACGTCCTGGTTAATAGAGTCACCACGAGTTTTATTGAATTTTAGCTTTATTCAACAGAAAACACAGATTAAAGTTGTCTGAACTTTTTATTTACATTTCCCGATAGAACAAACTTGTTATTGGTTAATTTTTGGAACAGGTAGATACTCATTTCATTATAAATAAAAATTAGTTTTGTCAGTGATTGTAATAGCGTATCATTGGGTCATTCTTACCGAAAATAGTTTAGGTATAGGTAGTTAATAAAGAAAAGCCGCCAACTCCACTTTTCTTTGGGGGGTTGATAATTTTCATAGGTAGATTAAGATAAAGGTAATCTTTTTAATTGCCTACTAGTAACTTTAGACTTTAAAGAAATTGAGTGAGTAAAGGTTTTCTAATAATGAAGATGCTTTGCGTAGAAATGTGGATTAATAGGGTGCAAATCATTTAATAGGAATGCGTATTAGCGGAATGTGTAGCGTATAGTATGAAATGCGTAGTGCGTAGCGTTAAGTATATTTTGCGTAGTTAATGGGAAATAATGTGTCAATTCAATGAGTCTCAATGTTGTGTAGAATTTCATATGGTGACAATCGACGTATTTAGAAAAAAAAATTATTCAAAACAATTCAATTTAGCAAATTAATTTGTACTCAGGTAGTAACTATGATATAATCTTAGGTGGCGTGAAAGTAGGCTAGTAAATGAAGATAGTGGACGTTGTGCGATGAGGAAAGAAGAACAGAGTGAGAATCTAAATTAGATTAGGAGTGTGAATAGAATGAAAAAAAAGTAGCTAGGAAAAAAAAAAATAGATTCTTTATGGAGGGCTTTGGATTATAACGTATGTGAAGCTTGAGTACAGAATTATTATTGGCTCAAAAGATAAGATCCGCACACTACTTTAAACGTTCAGTCTTGGCTAGCGGTCGGATTGGCGTTTTAAGGTTAACAAACTTGAATTTTGTACAGAAGGACCTTTTGGTGATAGGTTAATAAAATAAAAAAAAACGGAGAGAAAACAAACACTATTATTGTTTGTAATTGTCCTGGTGTAAACAGCTGTCCAAAATTCATACTACACAAGAAGCCAAGAGCTATGATACAATCGACAACTACACATTTTCCAAGGTGATATTAGGGTTGTTCTAGAGTCTTAAGTAAGCTTTTGGAAATATAGGGTCATTGTATATGCTCACTCTATCTGGTAGAGTAGGCCCTGTTAGTATAGAAGGAGGCGTACAGGAATATGGAGGGGTACTTTGGACGGATACGTTGTGTCCTACACTATCTTTTCATAAGGTTAGAAAAGAGCGTATGTGTCCGGGTAGGTCTAATAGGGACTATGGCTTCACAACCCATACCTTACCTTGTTTTTGTACACTTCTGGTGTTGAATATGCATAAGACGGAATTGGCAAAAGCAATAAAAGTACTTGAAACTCGCTTAATAATTTTTAATATTATCTTGGTTTAAATACACTCTTCAATCTTAAAAAAAATTCATTTACACTAGGGCTCACCCAACAATTCTTTGATTTTGGGAAAGTAATAATAGTTAGGGTTATAAAAAAAGAAGTATAAAAAAATATAACTTTGAAAAAAAAGGAGAGAGTAGAAAGGTTGATATAAATATTTGAGAATTGAGAAAGAAAAATTCTACTCCGGATCCAGTACGTAGTATTGTCACCTATGAAGAATTTTGGGGTCGAGCTGTAACAGTTCAAAACTGAACATGTTATTTTTTTTATCTCAAATATTACTTAAATTGTAAAGAAAAGAAATATATTAAAGGAAGGTTGTCACTGACCTTGTTCTCAGGAACTTATCGGCATTTGATTATGCAGTTATTCACAAAAAACACAGGTTTTGTAGTAAATCATAAGCACTTCAGATGTCAATCAACAATTAATAAAATGTTCATTATTTTTCAAAGGAGCTTGTGTTAAACATTACTTGGACTCATAAATTGTTGTACTTCACAATTTGTTTGTCATAATTTGATGATGAGAAAGAATAACATAATATTAGCTTAGAAGGTTATAAATTAATAACAGATAATTACAGAAGATTATGACAGATAGGATGACGTAAATCTGACAGCTAGTGATAAAAATCGGAACTATTTAGCAATTGTGAATTTTCTGTAAGAAAGGCAAAGGGTTTTAACCTTACTGCCAATTTTGGAAGTCAAAACGAATTAATTTCATTTCCACAGATAAGTTCATGTGATAAATTAATAATGTTTAAAAGCATAAATTGTTGGGAAAAACTTAAATAAACATATTGGTTTGCATAAATGTGAAACTATTTTATTCTCGTTCAAGTTTGTTTACCAAGAGATAAATGTGACTAAATAATGCTGAATTGTGTTTGTTTATTTTACTGAATGATAATTAGTAAAATAGAACATGATTAAGTAATTAATTGTTATAATAATCTGTCTAAAGAGTAATTTAAGGTCATAAAAATAGGCGGAAGTTTCTTAAATCTTTCTTGGCGCCAAGGTTTAAATATTAATCCTCGTGACGTTCAAAACATGGATTAAGTTATAATTCATTCATAATTATTATTGATAATATTATTAATTTTATTAGCACTCATCAGTTATCGTCATAATTGTTTATTTCTAAAAAATACTTTAAAGAGGAATGAAAATTTGGCGATTAATTAGGTTCAGTAAGTTGGCAGCTATGGTACAGATTGCACGATTGCACAATCACCATTAGGCGGTCTGCACAATTTATATTTTCAATATGGCAGAACTGGCGCGTCGGATTGATGGCGACGGAATGTCGCGGGGGGTAAAATAATAAGAATGTTGCTAACTAAAATTGCAAAGTATCCAATTTTGTATGTGTGTTTAGTTAGAGATAATAAGTTTACTGTATTTTAAGCAGGTGGAAAAGCGGAATATTTGCATTAATTAGTACTCAGCAATAGGTATTTTGGCAATTTAAATTATACGGGATTAGGTAAAGCAAAGTGAAACGATTAATTAGTTAAAATCTAAATGAAGTTGGTTTGAGGGTATTAGGTTATGTAAGGAAATTATATTAATCGTATTATTAAAGATTGACAAGACAAAAACTGATTACGTAACTTTTAGTAATATTATTGTGAAATTTTATTATTCGAAAATGATTTTCTCAAAGTGTTGCGTTTCGAGGTTATGACGAATTATTGAAACTGTTAACGACTTCACATAAAATGAAACTTATAGTCTTTGTTGATTTAAATAAGATAATTATCAAAATGTAATGTAAGTAATTTTTAATATCTCCATTAATAGGGTTAGTGAAATATTTTCATAAGCGGGGAACACTGAATAAGGGGAGGAGCTAGAAATAGGGCACCAATAGGAATGGGCTAAAGTGCACAATGTCAATTTAGCGCGGGAAATTTTAGCTATTTTGATGAAAAAAGCGCAAATTACTTGGCGCCGTTTTGGGTCGCGTCATGACGCTAATTTAGTCTTTATAAGGGGAAGGATCAGAGAAGCGGGGATTTTTTTCTCCGGTGTCAAGCGAAGCGTCAAGACGTAATTTTTGAAGAAACTCCACATCCCTCTGTAAGATCGCGTTACTGAAAAAGTTTATTTTTAAATCAAGCAAATTTCAAGAAGTCAGCAAGAAAGTGGTCGAGGTTTTCTGACGAATAGGGCCGCATTTGTCCCGCGAATCTTTTGCATAAATGCTTTAATTTGAGCTTATCTGGTATAATTAAGTTCATAATTAAAGTATGTAGATTTTGTTTGCGATAATCATAAAGTAACGTAGCTTTCCCTGTAAATTCTTGAATTAGTATAGTAGGACTACTAAGAATTGAAGTTCATAATTAAAATATGCAGATTTGTTAGTTAAATCTCATAGAGTGATGTATTTCTCTCGGTGGGATCAAGAAGTAATACAACTGTATTGGTTCTTGAGTCTGTTGAGGTCAGGGCTGCATTATTTTGTGGGATGAAAGCTAACTAGATTTGCTAGTATTATTATACAATGTTGATTTTAGATGAGTATTCATTTAGTTTTGTGTCTTTTTGGGGCGATTTGTCAGATCCTCGCGGGGGGTTTAGGTAGAAAAGTCTAGCCTTGTGGCGGGTTAGATGGGCATTTGTTTTGAAAATTGCCTAGCTAGTCACATAATATTACCAAGCTTACCTACAGCGATGGAAATCAGACGGTCCGAAATGAGTTGGGAGATATCCCTGTCCATGGCTGTGGGCAGCAGGCTTGGTATTATTATTCCTTATGTAGGGTCTTGGTCGTTCCTTCCCACTCGGCCAAGAGAGCGTCAAAGGTTGCTAGAAAATTAGGGAGTGCCACTCAAACTGTACAGAATTGGGCAACAGGATTGGTGGTAAGCATTCCAAGAATTGCATAGGAAATTCTAAATTTAGACGCAAATAGGCAGGTAAATTCATTAATAAGGTAGGAATATTATTATTAGGTGAATTGAGCAAAAGTAAAAGGTAGCATTTCAAGAAGGTGGGGTATTCTTTGAAGTGAGATCTGTGTGGGCGTCAAAGATGTCGGGAAACATCATGGGGGTCGCATAGGAATTCAGAAATTTAGTAGTTGTTAGGCAGGTAAGTTCACTAGGTAAGATTCCATGTCTTAAAGTAGGCGCTTTAACAGGAATCCATAGGTAGGTGCCTTAACAAAAAAATCCATTTAAACTATAGCTCGGTGTAGTGAATATTCACAATGTAGCATTAATTGTGTTGGTTTTACCAGTTTCGGTGAGTACATATTAATTAATTACTTCAGTGAGTGGATAGTGAAAGTTAATTTATTACTACTTATAAAAGAAAGTTCCTTTATCTTTGAATTGGATTGGATTTATGATGATTTTGTGTGGAGACTATTGATTTTAAAAGAAATATTCTATTCTAGTAATCTAGAAGGTGTACTGAAATCTAGATCTGGGTGTATGAAAAAAGCCTGCGTTTCTATATATGCTAAGGTTGATTCACGGCTATTAGAACGCTAGATCAAAATGTTTGAGTGGACTTTTTCTATTAATAGAATAGTTTTGTATAATATAGAAACAATACTTCAATTATGTACTATAAAAGTATCAAACTGTTTAGTGAATATATCCAAATTCTCAAATGGTTAAACTAAAGTACTTTCTCATCAATATTTCAGCTAAGTTTCATTTACCAATTCAATTGGAAGTTGTTTCAATAGAATTATATTCCACAATTGAATTTAAGTACTTATTGACAAACACAATTAATGTACAGGTTAGATATCATTAGAAGACTAAACTGAAATTACCATAGTTCATAGAAGTTATAATAGTTTCCGTTGTTGAGATGAGGAAAGACTGCGACCAAATAATACATTCCCTATGAATTAAATTATCTTTCCTTCAGAAATTGGATCTATCAGACCCTTTTGAATGGATAGTAATGTTGTGTCCATAATTATGTTATAATGTTAAACAGTTTCGCTAACAATAAATATATTTTTAAATTAAATTAAAGTCGTGCAATTCCACCATCACAATAGAAAGATAAATCTTCATTGTGATAAGCTGATAGATCGCTAGAAGCACTTTGCTTGTCCTCTTTTATTAAGACAGACATACTAAGACTAAATAATTCAACTAATTTATTAATTAAAGTTGTCATGAAAGCAAATGGTGGAGCTAGAGGAGAATTGTCCCAGTACGGTTAGTCGAGATTCACTATATAGAGCGGGGAGGTGCTCTCTATCTAGCTAGCAAAGAAACCATTGTTTACTTAGTACTTGACTATAGCACAATAGTATATTTTATATTTGACAAAAAACACTAGAACAATTATTAAGTAGCGATGATAAATTTTCTATATTCTGAATTAATACAACGTTAACTTCTATATTTATTACCATTTTACCTTCTTTTACTCTATTCCTAAGCCACTAACCACATAGGATAACCTAAATTAAATAAAATAAGAAAGTAAGAAAATAAAATCATAATTAGTAGCGGTGAACAATTTTCTATATCTGACTTTTGGGTGATCATAACTTTTGGTTATTTCATTCAGTTCTTATTACTGTAATATCTATTAGCATTCCATCATACTAGACTTTTATAAACATACTGAGCAACTTATTCAAAAAAAGTAGGTACCATATTGAATATCATATAAGTACAGCGGGTAGACATAAGAGTAATTTCTATACCATTTAAAAGTATGCAGTAAACTAAGTCAGTTATTAGAATAAGAAGCTCCATAAAGCAATATCAACATTCAAATATAGGTAAAAATTAGGTAGTTTCACTTTAAAGAAATACTTAGGTTGGCTGAAAGAGATTTCTTTAGAGATAACTCTTCATTACTCACAGGTCTTGTTATAAATTAGGTAATAATAATTATAAGTGCAATAAAGATTATATCTATGTAAAATTTAATATCAAATTCTATTAACAATTTATTAGGGTAACGGCTAATTTGTGATATTATCATTTAGTAACAGTCATAGTAACAGAATTAGTTAGGAATGAATAAGGAAAGAATGATAGCGTTATAGTCGGGAGACAAAACAATGATTGCACTTCTGAAAAGAATCTAGGTTACTATTATTCACAATCAGGGACCGCCCTAGAAATCACGAGCCCTTTCAGACCACATAAAAGCACGTCAGTAATGTAGGTTATATCTATAGGTAGGAAAGGTTAACAAGGAATAACTAAGTAGACGATAGGTTTGAATATTTAATCGGAGCAAAGGATAAGATTTGATACATAAAAAACATTGGGTAGGTAACTTACATAATATAAAGAAATAGGTAGTTAATTGATATACATCGTTCAGCATTTTAGTATGGTAGAAGTAGGGGTAAGGGGGAGTTACAAGTTACATAGGACAGCTGCAACCGATAGACCTGGAGCGCGGCCTGCAGCGGTACAATCAGGGCGCTCCCCTCCTGTACCGGGTGCACTTCCCCGTGACGTCACCACTGCCGCGCCTGTACTCACTCGTCGCCAACGACCAGCAGATCTGCTATGGACCTATGGGTTAGTTATTCATGGGCATCGCGAGTAGCAAATACTACGGGCCCCGCGCATTTGGGGGCCCCACGCACCAATGCTTCTGATAGTAAATTGATTTAGACACATTTGTAATAGTGCGCTGGTAACATCACTAAATATACTAGTATTTTACACCACACTGAGCGCGAGCTGGCAACGCTGCAAAACTAACGGGGGAATTCCCTGATATTGTCATCTAGCTAGTCTTAATTAGGGTTACCATCTGACCGACATTTGCCGCATTAGACAGGCATTTTTTTGTTTTAGACAGGCGTGCGGCTGGCGCTTTAATAACAGCTGAGACAAGCATTTATTTTTGCATTTCGCGGGTCTAGCTGAAATTTGAAAGCTCGCATACATGCTTGAATTCTTCTACTAAAAACAAAATTATTTCAGACGCTCCAGAACCAAACCAGTACTTTAGCACGATCAGCCTTCAGAATATGCTGTTCCTGCGTGGTGGATTCAACAGTGTGTACCCCAGCAATCAACCAAACTTCGTGAAGCCCAGCTCCGGGTTTAATTCCCAGGGAGATATGCAAGTCTTAACCTTCTCTGACGACAAATTTGGAGCAGGTACTTGATATATTATTTAGATCTATAGCACCAAACAAATCATACTTGCATAAAATGCGACTAATGTAATGATAGATCATTTGTCGCATTTCTAGAGAAACAGTCTCACTTTTCTAGAGAAACAGACTTCATACACCAGAAAATAGGCAGTAATGTCTCATATTTTCTGATGAAAACTACTAACATTTCGATCACCAACCCATGGAGATGATAACAACAACTTTTCAACCTTCCACGAAAGACCCTCGGTGCAGTGGACTATAAAAATGATGATGACTATTATTGATATCGCTTACGAAATGAATGATTGCCATAAATTAGAATTACAAATACCAATATAACGTCTTGAATAATAAGTTACAGACATATAGGATGTCCTGTAAATAGTATGACCATATAGTGTGAGATGATAGCTTGCGAAATGTTACCTTACAAAAAATCTAAAAATGTCTACCTCTACAGATTTTCAACTTCATTAAGAAAAAGTTCCTAGTTGAAAATGAATACTTTAAAGGTCTCTGCCCACACCGTACCACACCATGACCGCGCTCGAAACGTATCAGCAGAATCAGGCAAAAAAATATTATTTGTATTGAAAAGTATGACAAGTGCATAACCGGTGACGAAACGGTCTATTGGGAATAGTGTCATACTTATCAATACAATTTTTTTTTTAATATGATACATTCCTAGCACGGTCATGGTATGGTATGGTTCGACGTAGTGGGCTGAGATCTTAACTTTTTGGCAACCTGATCGGTCGGGGGGCATGGCAAGGCCGGCGGACAATGATAATTCAACATTTTCTTAACGCGAATAAACTATGTGCAAAGTGACCCACTTATGTAATTGTTACTTATTCTAGGTTTCCAATCTTCCGTGGTGGACAAAAACGATGTCCGGTTCAACGAACACGAAAAAACAAAAACCACACAATCACCAGGAGTCAACAAGTTCAACCCATTTCTAAATCAACCCCAGCCGAACTACAATCCTCACATAACTCAGCGGCAACCAGTTCAACCCCCGCCGGACCCCACAACTCAGCGGCAATCAGTCGAACCCCCGCTGGTCAACACAACTCAGTGGCAATCAGTCGAATCCCCACCGGTCTACACAACTCAACGGCAACAATTCGAACCCTCGCCGGACTACACAACTCAGCGGCAATCAGTCGAACCCCCGCTGGTCTACACGACTCAGCGGCCATCAGTCGAACCTCCGCCGGTCTACACAACTCAGCGGCAACCAGTCGAACCCCCGCCGGTCTACACAACTCAGCGGCAATCAGTCGAACCCCCGCCGGTCTACACAACTCAGCGCCCACCGGTCCAACCCCCGCCGGACTCCACAACTCAGCGGCAGCCAGACCAACCCCCACCGGACTACAATCCTTATGCTACTTTACCGCCACAACAAGTACCACTGGATTTTAACTCGAATACAACAGAACAACCGCGGCCCCAACCACAACCTACTTTGTAAGTACTTTTCTTGTTGAAACCACTTTTTAGTTGCAATCAGTGAGCGATTCAGTGACCAACGTCTAATAAAATTTGGCTTGTTTGATTCATCTTGACAAGTATACTGTTGGGAGATAATATATCCATGGTCTAATGATGATGCAGAAAGAAGGTCACAGGAACTCTGTAATAAAACCATAGAATCCCAAAAAGTTGGGCTCGTTTGTCTCATTGTCGTTTGACAAGTACTCTCGTGGGAGACGGTGTGGTGTCCAGAGGGCCTATTACGAAAATAACGTACGCAATTGCGTAACGCAGTCACTTGGTCACGATAATCGTCCGCAGTTCGTCGGTTGTGGCTATTAAAAACATTTTCAATAAATTTGGCTATCGTATCCCAAAGACTGAACGAATGATGTCGGTCGGATACGCTAGAGAAAAACTGTCAAACTAACGCAATCACTTTGCAATATCGCATACGCAAGTGCTTTGTAATAGGAAACAATCATAACGAAGCAGGGACGCAGCTGCGTGTATCGCATTAAACTTTTCGTAATAGACCCCCAGGGTCTGGTGATAGAGCAGGAAGAAGGTAAGGCAACTTTTAGGAAAGACCGAGTATGAGATTGGTGTCTATGTGGGACTGCGAAATCGAAAATTAAGCGATGCTTTCGACGCCGATCGTGTGCAATCGCGTGCCGTCACGCGCGATAGCTTGCTTTCTTGCTCTTGCTCTAGCAAATGATATTCCTGAGCGACAAAACGGAATAGACAGTAGAAAAAATGCGATTTCGTGCTGCAACCAAAAAATTTGGATCAACCCTTAACCTCTTCGGTCATTTTTCAGACCTGCCAACCCGCCACGCATTTCGAGTGGATCGGACATCTCTCTCGTTGAATGTGGCACCGTGGCTGGAGGCAATAACAGGCAGCCCCTTGTCTACAACGGGCAGAGCTTTGAGCGAGGCGAATGGCCATGGTTAGTCGCCATCTACAAGACGACGGGTGGCGCGCTCTCCTACACGTGTGGCGGCACGCTCATCTCGAAAAAGCATATCATTACCGGTAAGAATATTAGGCAAAGGCCAAAGAAACAGTACCTTTTGAATGCTCTGAAGCTTACTGTCAACTGATTTTGAACATTGTAGTTTCAAATATTGTAGTATTACGTACTTACTCCTTCTTTCTCCTCTATACAAGAGACTGTTAATGAACATGTTTTTATCTTTTCTGTGTCTGCCTTTAATTTATTAGAAGAGATACACTTACTTACTTATCTTATCATTGACCCTATCGACTGGTATCATAGAAAAGTACTTAGGTAATATGATGTTATTTTTACGGACTTTAGCCCGATCGATTCCCGACCTCATACCAAGCGATTTATCAAAAATCTTTGAATACAGTGTTACTTATTTCTTAAAATAAAAGAATTATAAAAATATTCAAGTTGCGCAACTTTACAGTATCCAAGATTTTCTTTATTCTTACCCATATATTCCAGCACATTTATTGCCAGAAACACAGTTATTGCAACTCTCTATTTCCAGCTGCTCACTGCATCTATGCTAGGAAGACTATAACGTCATACAGAGACATGGTCGTGAAGATCGGCGTCTACGACCTGGACGACTGGAGCGATGACAAGTTCGTCACGAGGGGTATACTGTCCGCTGACATTCCTGAGTCCTATAATTCTACTAGTAAATCCAGTAAGTATTAAGAAAAATTACTTCAAAAACTTTGCTTCTTTTTATAAAAAATGCATAGTAGGCAACCCTAGACCGATATGGTGTAATGTTTTTGAGCGGTGACCAAAAATGAAAATGTTTTTTTTTGTCTTTACTGGTGCCAAAATTAGGTACCTACTGCGTGTTAGGCCGCATAATATGCTGACAACCTGAATAACGCGAAATCATGCGATCGGCAATAAATAACGCACGAAATTGAAACGGTAACGATTTATTTAAGTTTTATCATTGATAAATAGCATGATAAGGCTCTTGCTCTTCAAAGGACCTGATTCAAAGTTTTTATTGCTCACTAAAAGAAAAATAATATACTGTACAAAACGAAAACTTAAAACTACTTAGCACAAAGGCGGTCCTATTACTAAGAGTGATCTCTTCCAGGCAACCTTTATTACATAGGATAGCTGAGATTCAAAAGGCAATGTGCCAACAACATAATTACATGCTATAGCTTCTGAATTAGTTAAGAAATAGAAGATATTTGAACCGGAACTTGTGAAACTGGCCCAGAATTCTCTTATTGTGTTCGTATTTAACAAATAATTAAGTACCTACCTAAATGTTTTGGTTCGCAGATGACATTGCAGTTTTCACTCTGGACAAGTATGTGGAGTTCAGCGACAACATCAGACCAGCATGCCTGTGGGAGGGCAATGCCGATTTGAATAATATCGTAGGAGCGTCAGGGGTGGTATGTTGTAACTACTTTATTAGCACCTGGATCCGTTTCCAATGCTCCTTCTTCCAAGAATAGAACCTAGATGCCAGATGATTATAGAATTAAACTTTCCTGTAGCACCATGAAAACCACTTCATGGTGCTACAGGATGCAATTTGTTAAAATGATTATTATAATTAATTAACAAATTGCATAATGTTGCATTTGCTAATAACTACCGCTTGGTCAGTTGCAGTCTAGACTAGACCCAGGGTCCTACCGCCTAAACTCAAAGCTATAGCGATAGCAATAGTACTTACTATTAGTTATTCTGTGCTATCCGTCCTTCCCCCTACTCAAATGACCAACATTCTATGCGACGAACGCTACGCTTGATATTAAAGTTTTTAAAAAGCAGTAAACGATTTTCGACATAATCTATTGATCATATTTAAGCTTTAATAATAAACGTATAGAATGTTGGCCATTTGACACAATAACAAGCAATGACAAGAGGGCCTAGCCAAAGTAACATCGGCAAATCTTCGTTATCGCTTCGCTTTCGAAACATGTTTATGGGATTGACAAAAGGTTTCGTTAACAATCGAATTTTAAAGAGTCAAATCCACATGTTTGGCTAGAGGGGCTGGACAGACGGTGCATTAACGCTGACGTCATAAACTTTAGCAATTTGAACGCAATTTGAATTAGGCGGTGTGCCAGTCTTGTATTATTCCCAATACTCGGCAAGTCTCTATGTATTTTACCGAACAAGCCTACCGAAACGTTACCATTTAGCTGTCGTTGCAGGTGGCCGGGTGGGGCAGCACGGAGCTGGGCCCGGGCGGGCGCGGCACGCCGCGGATGGCGCACGTGCCCGTCGTCAGCACCACCACCTGCCGCGCCAGCAAGTCTGAATTCCACTCTCTCACCTCGGACACCACCCTGTGTGCTGGTATGATTCATCTTTAGTTTAGAGAGTAGAGCCTCTGAACTTTATTATTTTTAGTGGTGTTTGCCTCATAGAAGTATCTGATTCCTTTCTATTCCCGCATCATCAGCTGGTGATAGTCTGTCTAATTTTCATCTCTCTCATCGGCTACCCTCTCCCCCCCTGGCCACCCTTGGCGACGCCCTTGTCGCCGCTGTTACAGCTGATAAGTTTCTTGCGCCCGTTCTTCTTGTCAGCTAAAAAAGTCTGGAACGGGTGGTAGGAAAATATAGACGATTCAAAAGTACTTAACAATTAAGTTTATTTGAATAAAGCTTATTTCACTTTCACACTTTCACTTTCACTTTCACTTGTTTCAGGGTCTAACAAAGAACTTTGTAATTGTACACTACGTTTATTATCTACGGTATTTCTCCTCGTAGAAGAAAAACTGATTCCTTTCTTTGCTATCGCATCACATGATCCATATCGTATCAACATCGTGAGGCCGCTTAAAAAATGCTCGCAGCACGGGGTATAAGTCGCTTGGTATAACGATCATGTTGGCTCGTGAGGTAAACACGTCTTGGTATCCCCTTGTTCCTCGGAGATAACTATGGCGAGATAACTGGTTATCTGTGAATATTTTTTTCCTCCAATATAACCAGATATTTCCTAGGAATAGATTTTCCTTACAGATAACAATTTTTTTAGGAGTTATCTGCGAGGAAAATGTATTTTTCCGAGATAACTAATTATTTTAACAGTTACTTATCTGGAAGAAAAATCTATTCCTAAGAGATAACTGGTTATATTGGAGGAAAAAAATCTTCTCAGATAACCAGTTATCTGGCCATGGTTATCTCCGATGAACAAGGGTTGGTATCGCGAAGCTGCCCGGCGAAGGAGCCAGCCTATCATTCGACCTTTCCATCATTATTTTATTTCGAAAGCAACGCAAGTCCGCGGGCGTATTCATCCAAACGTTCAGCGTGGTTCAGCGCTGTACATTCTATAGCTATAGATCAGCTGATGATGAATAGCAAAGAAAATAATCAACTTTTCTTCTTCGATGCAAACGTAGTCTTGTATAATTTACAAAGTTCATTGTTCTGAATATTTTAAAATTTGACTATAGTTTAGCATTTACCTATGCTCCAGAATTGTGCGTGCTTGTCTATTTTCTAATAATAATTCTACTAGTTCTACTTCTCAGCTGAATAGTAATTTAGAAGTCGTAAGCCGACAGTAGCGGCATAGAGCAGCTTCTCACTTCACAATATACAATAACCTTCTAATCCTACACTCAATTCCAATTCCACTCATGAACTTTTTCGTTTAGGTGCCCGTACCGGCATCGGCCCATGCACGGGTGACTCTGGAGGCGGCCTGTACATACTGGACAGCGGGCGTTGGCGTCTAAGAGGCGTTGTGTCCCTCTCTCTGCGTCCAGAGAGCGGGGAACACACCTGCAACACCGACCAGTACATCATCTTTACGGACGCAGCCAAATTCAACCCCTGGATTAGAAATATAGTTATAACTAGTAGTAATTAGATATGAGGGAACGATGATCTTTTGTCGACTGCTAGGATAAATCTAAGTAATTGCTTTTATGATAAGGAGCGTTGAATGTAGAGAAGTGTGGGAATTTAGGTTAAGGTATGAGTGGGTACCTAAACTAAATTCACCTTTCATAGCATTTGTTTTATTTATTTGTGTGCCATTAATTTAGTGTGTTATTAGGTAAACTCCGTAGCTACGGCGCTCCTAGGTTTGGCTAGTCAAAGGTCTCAGGTTTGACAAGAAGCCTTAGTCAAAGTACAAACCAAAAGCGTGTTTCGGTCTTTGACTAACGAATTTATGTCTAAACCTAGTAGAGAGTTAAATAGAGACCAACTAGGACAGTCAAACGCCGAAACTAATTATTTGGTTGGTACTATTAATGGTTTGATTTGACCAGTCAGAATTGAATTAGGTACAGAATGTGTTTGAAACTAAATGAATAGGATAACTAGACCTAGACAAATTACCATCATTAATTTATTTACTCTCCAGAGACGTCAATTAAGTTTAATGTTTCATTAAAATTGGTGCTATCTCTTTCTTTTCCATTGTGATACCTAGGTAGTATAAAACGACACGAAATTGACTGAAGCATAAAACTTCATTGACGTCTTTGAGTACGGCAGAACTCATATTTTGTATAGGGTAATAGGTTTTACTTATATTTTTAGATAGGTACCTACCTACTTCTTAAGAATTTTGTAATGATCGCCGAAAACAATATAGATAACTCAATTTAATACATGTCCACGTGCCATAACATAAGTATGATTTTAATTTTATTGTAAGTTTCAATCTGATAATTTTGGAAACATATATATAACTACATGATGCCAGGAGTACTTGTATTGTAACTATAAAGAACGAATAAATGTTTCTATTTTAGATTATTACATGTTAATATTCTACATTCCTTATGATCCCAGAAAACGACATAGGGCCTGTTTCACAGCTTCCAGAGCGCATTCGACATCAGTTTTAAATGGGTCGGGGGGAATGAGTCGCTGGGGCACAGGCCTTCCTGAGGCTGCCTGTCCATTGGCGGATGGGTCGGGGAAAAGAGTCGGGGACATTTTTAATGTCCCTACTGCTGGGGCACAGGCCTTCCTGAGACTGCCTGTCCATTGGCGGAGCGGAGAAACGAGGAAATTTTAACCAATAGGATTGCGGTGCGGATATTTTTTAAGCATCCTATTGGTTAATATTTCCTCGTTTCTCCGCTCCATCGCCTAGCTGCGCGTCAATGGAACAGGTGCCTAGATTAGGGCCTAGCTAGATCTTAGATACCTAAGTATGTAATAAAATAAAAGGAACGTTTATGAATATTCGCAGCTGGCGCGCGGCGCAGCGGCCGCACTGCGCGGTACAGCCAGAGCCAGGCGACTGTCTAGCATGTTAGTTAGCGTAGGCGCGAGGTTTACTTAGCAACCCATCTTCCAGTGCGATCACCCCTAGCAAGTAACCTGATGTATATCTAGGCACTAATCTAGCCACCTGTCGGTGCGTACGCAGCCTAAATGTACTGTTAATATTCTGCCTCTCATTACAATGTTGGTCACATCGTGCGCCCGAACTGCGCATTCACTACAAACTGCGCCCGATAAACCCACCAAGAATTTGTTGCGAGTTGCGAGATGTGTTATATTTTCAATACATTGCATTGCAGCTATGTGGACGGTAATTTTATTTCATTTCTTTTTACGTTGCACCAATATGTACGTGCACGTTGCACCTGATGGTGAGAATATCAGAAGGCTAGTTTATTTTATTATATGCCTTTAACTTCATAGTAAATAATAATTTAGGGTTAAGTTAAGTTGGTTTAGAAATGCGTAAGTACCATTTGTAAAAACGCGGAGTTTGGTGATGCGCTGTGGTCAGCGCCATCTCTTCAAAATCTTCCATAAAGATGTCAGCAAAATGGAGGATACATGAGAGACTCGTTCCCCATTCCCCATCAGATATCCAGATGTTAAATAAAATTAAGCAAGTAATTCTGCATATTCAAATACTTATACCATATTGTTGTCAACGGCTTCTTCCTAATGATATCAATGCAGTCCTGTACTGAATCACGTGAGTAAGGACTGAACATCAAAGCTTACCATAATAATCACAGAATATTCTATAACAGTACCAACCCATAGTTTCAATATCAGCGAGATGTAGATGTTGTATCTCACTATAAATTCTCTTAAAAATATTTCAAGGTGATATAGATTCTCCCGAATTGTTAGGTAAATTTTATATAAATACACCGAAAAAATTAACGCGGCACACTAAGTTACTTTATGTACCCCCCTTAAAAACTAACTATTTAAAGAACACATTTGTTAACAGGGCGCCTAGGTCTTTCAATTCTGCTAATGATAACATAGACTTTGACATATTTAACACAAGCATACCCGGATTCAAAAAGTTGTATAACAATGGATTTTTTTAATAATCTTTAGTAGCTGATAGTTTTTTGTAACACTTATATTATATTACACGATATCGACTTGCGTTTAAATATAGTTATTGTTTTTCCTATATGTGAAAACTTGTAATTGGCTTTACTGTAATTACAATAATATATTAAAATCTGTAGTAGCTGTAAGTTTTCCTCAAAAAATAAAAATAAAAATAAATAAAATAACAAAAATGGTAGTTCCTTCACAGTTTTCCATAATTCGGGAATAAGTAATCGGTGTGTGTAATAATTATTTTATTCGGAAGAATACAAATCGTATACTTATTACTTGCTTTACTCCTTGAAACAAGTTCAGTTCCAAGTTCTAACAACCTAGTTTAAAAGATATCTTAATAAGTTTAAGTACTTCAGATGACAAATCATCTAACCAGTTTTAGTGGTTTTTAAATTAGAAGCCAGCTAATCTACTTCGAAAAAAAATGTTTTGGTCATTTTACTTCGTTCTACGTCAAAAGCAAGTTGAAGGTCACATAATATTAAGTATTTAAGGTTGAGGTCATTATTGTTTTTATTGGAAGTCGTAGTAAAACCATAGGGCCTAGCTGTGCAGTTTCGCAGAAACCAGTTTAATTCCGATTAACAAATTTTAAATGCCAGAGGGGGTATTTCTTAACAGTGGTATTCCCTTTTCCAACAAAAAAAATAATTATATATCTTATTTAGTTCATAAACAAAGAAGTCATACGACTGATCATCGAGGTAGTTCACACAAAATCATACTATATTCGTGCTTTTTTTCAAGATTACTTGAAAAGTACTAAACCGATTTTCAAATTTTAAAAAACGGGACCAACTTGGGAGTTTACCGTATACGTTTGAATCATTTCAATCGGTCCAGCCGTCTTTGAGTAATCGGTGGACATACACAAAAAAATTATACAGACGAACAGAGAACCTCCTTCTTTTTTGGAAGTCGGTAAAAACTGACAAGTTTTAATAGCTTGTAATATCCCCCCAGTAGGTAGATTATGCTACCTGGAAACTGTGAAACTTGCACTAGGAATTTTTGCAGGGATCAGGAGGAATGTAGAATATTATTATGCTCATAAAATAATATAAAATAGAAACATTTATTCTGTGTTTTATTTATTAAAGAGATTTTGCACATAAATTCATCACAAGAGTCTTTAAATACATCTGGAAAGACATGTAGGTATAGTTTCCAAAATTTACGGACTGAAACTTATAATAATATTCAAATCATACTTATGGCACGTGACTAAGAAGTCATATTAAATTGAGTTTTTATATTGTTTGCAGCAATCATTTTATATAGGTAAGTAATTCTAAAGAGTAAAATAAAAATTGTTTAAAAAAAAAACAAAAAAACCGACTTCAAAAAACCTGCCTCTAAAAAGCAAGAAATAATATTCGTAATAATAAAAATACGTCTATTGAAGTCGGGTGGGGCTGGAGTACCAATTCCTTTTTTTTATTCTAAAAGCCCCACCCGACTTCAATAGACGTATTTTTATTATAACGAATATTATTTCTTGCTTTTTAGAGGTAGGTTTTTTGAAGTCGGTTTTTTGTTTTTTTTAAACAATTTTTATTTTTTTTTATTTTTAGTGTAGGTACCTTGTAGGTAAGGTATATTATATATTATGTAGAAAAATCGGCTCAGCCAAACGTAAGATAATCGCGGAGAAACATACTTAAATACGGGTCAAACTGAGAACCTCCTTTTTTAAGTCGGTTAAAAAACTACACTTAAGATATCCCTCTTCCAACAAAAAAATAATTATCTTATTCAGTTCATAAACAAAGAAGTAATACGACCAATCATCGAGGTAATTCACACAAAATCATACTATTTTCGTGCTTTTTTCAAAATTACTTGAAATGTACTGAACCTATTTCCAAATTTAAAAAAATGGGACCAACTTGGGAGTGTACCTAATGTAATATCGTTTGAATTATTTCAATCGGTCCAGCCGTCTTCGAGTAATCGGTGGACATACACAAAAAAAAACAAATATACAGCCGAACATAGAACCGCCTCCTTTTTTGGAAGTCGGTTAATTAGCAATAGAGTTTGTCTAGTAATGACCCTGTTCAAGAAAGTCTTGATTTTCGAACTGATTACACTGAAGTACTCATCTAGTTTTTTTATCGAGCGACTGACCTTATTCATATTATTCTTAAAATCCCTATAAGAGGATTTTGCGACTAAGTCGCTTCCAATTCAAGAAATCACTATGTAGGTATATCCCTGTCATATTTAATTTAATAAATCCCCAAGTCCAGTATCTTTTTTATATGTCCTTCAACATTGATTTTTCACGTAAAACATTCACGGGTCTTTCAATAAGATTATTGTTTAAAAACCAGGTCAAAACTAATACAGTAATGCTAACTGTCTAAACAGCGATGTTGCAACACTTTCATTTTATATAGCTTTTGTCTTTTTAGTTTAGACTAACAAAAGAGTCGGTTTTGTTTGATCCTAACAAGTTGAACATGTAAGTAAGTAATAGGAGCGTTTTACCTACCATTAAAACGCATATTGTGTCTGAAGCCTTATTCGAAGCCTTGGTAAACAGATTGAGAATAGCGGAGCCTTCCCGTTACCGTTCAGCATCATTATTATAGGTCTATCTTACTAAATTACGTCACATCCGCATCCGTGTGACGTCATATCTCACCCCACCATGTTCACCAGGCCGCCGCCATTGCGGGTTTCCGCGCTCATTGCAGTCTCAAAATCTGAAAAATACTTTACAACTATTGAGCATTAAATGCATACCAGGCAGCCCTTGAAGGTAGGCTTCGAATAAGGCTTCAGACACAATATGCGTTTTAATGGTAGGTAAAACGCTCCTATTGTGTCCTATTCGCCGTTATTCGAAGCCTTGGTAAACAGATTGAGACATTGTTTGTTATCGCCTGGTGAACAGGGACAGGACGCCAATGTGACACTCTAATTATCATAACTAGTTTATTTCTCTTAAAATTTATTAATTAATTTAGATCAAAAGAAAGCTTTCTTTAAATTAGTAAAGGGAAGAAAAAATAATAATACAAAAAAAAGACAATAATTAAAACTAAAACAAGTTTACAAATCAGATCAGCTTTAAATAAATTCACTTTTTTTTTTTTTTTTTTTTTTACATAATTATTTAACATAAATTATCTAACTCATAATATTTCAATCGTGTTATCGTTTGATATATGACTGCTGGCTGACAGTGCATCTCTGCTTAAACCGCGTCGATCGCCTACTTCAAAATAATCTGGGACAAATAACGTTTTCTTCGCAGATTCTTTTATTACAAATGTGATGTCAGTTGCTGCACAATTAATTCACTTCAAGATACCTTACCAATTCTTTGAGCTTTTGCTCTGCAAAAAAAAAAAAAAAAAAAAAAAGTCGTTATAAAATCCTTAACTGGATTTGGATATCATAATCAAATAAATCTTTGTGAACGCGGTCACAAAGCTATTACTTTTATATCAAATACTTGATTAAATTAATTTAATCGTAAACTGCGAACTGAACTCAATAAATACCAACCCAAAAATAAACGTTATAAGACTGATTTAAGCCAAAGGTAGGCTAACTACCTTTGGTGTTATACACTTAGGCCGACTAGCTAGCTAAAGTGTCTGTGTGCGCCACTGTTTGCGACATCTTGTTGCTAATGTCAGACTAGTGTTATATAAATTGCTATCGAATGTTAATTAACATTTACAAGGCCATTTGAATTTTTTCATTTAATAAAACATTTAGTATTCGATTGGTCAGCACACAGCAGCTGTGTTAGCCCAAAACAAAAACAAACAAAAAAAAAAAATAGGTAAGTAGCCACTACACCTAACTCACACATTTTTAATTATCATCGCAAAATTAAATGACATCTTAACATTGGGAATTAAAATACTAGGTAAAGATTATAATAGATATTAATAGATAAAATTAAAAGATGCATTAAAAGAACAAATTAATATGACCGTACTGCATACCAAAGAAAGTAATAATTATTTAGTAAAGAAATATGCCTTTAATTATTCCAACATGTCTTTACTTTCAGTACACAAAGATAAAGGTAAATAAATAAAATATTTTCTTTTTTATCAATCTATAAAATAAATATAAAAAAAAAAACAATATTAAAACAATCAAGTTTCTAAATGTCATGGTTTCTATGGCCATCGGAAAAGCTGCACGCAGCATCAACTTTATATTCGTTTTAAACTTGAATTTCAAACAATATAGCAAAAATGATGCATATCAATAATAATAGTAATAATAATTACAATTAAAATACTTTCATTTAATTATTCAATTAAAATCACATAAATACTTTGGAATTATCCACCGAGAAGATTACCTCTGTTATCTAACAAATCAAGTATCATCACCCGGATAAATAAACAAGAGCAGTGTGCCAGTGCTTCCCCGTGGTAGTTAAGCTTGCTTATGAAAGTAAAATTTTACTTAAATATTTAAGTAAATCATTCGCAGACACCAACCAATATAACATCAGAGCGACAGTGTTTACAACAACTGACTAATGTCAAAGTGCTCAAGTGTATTATTTTAAAGTTATTTCCAGAATATGGTACATGTTATGGTAGCTAAATAAAAGTGTTTTCATATTCTACTGAAATATTCAACAAGTACTCTACACCGTGCTATGATTAAATTATAATTAAAATATAGAATGATTCAATCGAGGTCTGAGTAAAATCGAGATTCCCCCACGAATTTAATAGGGTTTACATCACAAAACATATACATATAAAAGTGTTTTTTTTTTTTTTTTTTTTTTTTTTTTTTTTTTTTTTTTAATTCATATCTATTAATTTAAATAATAACGTGGTCAAAGTACAATAAAAACTAGCACTTTATGTATCTATGTACACACACATTACACGCCCCCGTCAAATCGGCTATCAATGCACTTTGTAATAAAGCCAACATCATCAGACTTAAATTTTCATAAAATTTAAAATGTAAAACAGGCACAACCCTTGCAGTGACCACTTAACTAAAACGAGCTTGGATATCTGATCTGTCATCGGTCTCGTGAGACAATATCAGTCTTCAAAGAATACAAATGAATATAAAATGTTCAAACAAAACATAATATCTGCTACAGTTATTTTGGTTACAGTGTAGCCAAAAGGGACACAATAAATAGGTTAGATTAAAACTGTGACCTTTTGATCACAAAACGGCAAAATAAAGCGCGAGCTGAGCGAGCGCATCGAGTGTGCCACGGCAGCGGCCAGTGAAGCACCAGAACGCAACTGTTGGTGAACCTTCTTTGCGACACCCGGACTTTGCACCCGGTTTGATATTTTTAATAAAGACACATTTTAAATAACAGGAAAATATATTGATTGAAATATTTCAATCAAAATAACTTGTTGCCACTGGCCCACGGTTATAAAAATTAATATTAATAAATAACTCCCCAAAGAAACTTTCAAAATCCTTCTGGTTTTTCTGTAAGCAGCAACTAGTGGTTGTTAAAAACATGGAGCTTATGTAAATAAAGATTTATTTCTACCATTCATTCATTGGTGGTGCCCACTAGAAGTACGGGAATATCTTGGATGATCCCCTTTTTAAGTTCCTCTCCCTCAGGGATCAAGGACAGTGTTTATACAGAATAATTAAATAAAATAATAAGATAAAATGATTTAAATTATGTACATATCGACGGTGGCTGGACGGTGCTCATCAAAAGCAACCGAAATAATTTATGTCAAAACATCAACCGACGGTGCTCCGGAGCGACCGGCCGAATTTATGTTAAAACCATAATAAATGTTTATCGAATGTAAATATATTTATTGACATTACATAACTATATGTATAATGACGGTGCCCATCAGAGGGCGACCGAATTTATGTTAAATAGTAAGATTATGTTAAATAAAATAATCAACGGTATCCATCAGGAGTGACCGCCAGAGTTCATATCAAAGTATCAATCAACGGTGCTCAGAAGCGACCGGATGAATCAATATTAAAAATATTGTTACAACTCACACAGCTCTCAACATGTGGGGATTACTACCATAGAGGAAGTAGACAGCAAGTTTTAATTATAGAAAATTATGTAGATACAACTTTTCATAAACTTGTGTCAACGGTGCCAGGAGCAGCCGATAGACCTTCCCCGGTCCAGTTGCGGAACAAGCTGGAACCGAGGGGTATAATGATAATAGAAAGTATCTAATTACTATGATAAACTTTTGAATTGCCTGCAATTTAAAATATATTTTTATTTTAAAACAATTACCACAATTTATTTTATTAATAACTAGCTGTACCCGACAAGCTTAATATACCACACATTTATTCAATCAAAGGTTAAAACACGAATTTTTTGGGCCAGGACAATCGGTCCTTCAAGTTTCATCACAATCAAATAAATGGTTTTGGAAAGCATAGAAAGCAAATATAAAGCATTCATATTTATTTATACACAACACAAAACAAGATTAGTACCTACGCTCATCTTACTGGGAATTGAACCCGAGTAATTTTGCGCATTGATATCGTTTAAATGTAATATAATTATATACGTATAAATAGTAACGTATAAATGTTTTTATTAAAAACCAATATAAAGGCAACATTCTTTTGCAAAACCCTGAATACTTATTTTTGTTCAAAGCGCCTCGTTACGTATCACTATTCAGATTCACAAAGCAGTAGCTTTTCTCAAAAAAAATAAAAAATTGAATACTCTTTCAAACGACTACGGCTAAACAACATCCCGAAATAAAATAGGGCGCATTGGTTAATCTCATCACTGGTCAAGTAAAACTATGAGTCGAACGAAATGCCGGATAGCGCCAGGATGGCGCCAGGATTCAAGCTGCATACACTTTCTCATATTTTGAGGAACACAACAAGGATTTGTGTGCTCAGCTCACATTCAACACAATATACTATAATATGCTTTATCAACAATGAAGAGGAATCTTACGAAACATGTTTTCCGTAACGTAAAAATTTTCATAAGCATTAAATTTGTCAAAATTATAACCTTTTAGCAGATCGCATAGGCCAAAAGCGAATAAAACTCATGAACTGCAATTTAACGAATGTTAGAATTAACAGAAAATATTTTTCAACATATCGTGGGTAGAATCATACCATTATAAAATATGAGAAAATTTCACTGACCTTATGGCGAGGCGTTAGATTACCTCAATTCAATTCAAATCCTGCGTCGTATTTACTGTAAATCCATGCCCTCGCCTTCGTTCTCTGCTACTCCGCGATCGAATATGACGACGAAAACGGAGACGACACAGAGTCGGACCCAACTAACACTGATTTTACGTATGGTTTTAAAATTTCTACGCACACGCATTTCTAATAACCGAAAATAAATCGTAAGATGTTCATTTTTACCAAAAATATGCAATATAAAATCTAAATTACGAATTAAGAATTTCACGAACGCTAACAGCGTTTGACCTACTTTAGAAAACTTTAAAATTCGAATGCTAATAGCATTTGACCTACTTAGGAAAATTTTTAAATTTCGAACGCTAACAGCGTTTGACTAGATGTGAACGGTTGCGAAAAAAGGACGCCAATGAGCGCGGAAACCCGCAATGGCGGCGGCCTGGTGAACATGGTGGGGTGAGATATGACGTCACACGGATGCGGATGTGACGTAATTTAGTAAGATAGACCTATAATAATGATGCTGAACGGTAACGGGAAGGCTCCGCTATTCTCAATCTGTTTACCAAGGCTTCGAATAACGGCGAATAGGACACAATAATACATTTATTAAAAAGTAAGATGTAAAAGAATGTGTATGAATACAAACAGGCGATTTACTAAAAATAACTTAATCCTCAGATTATCGACAAAATATCTCTAAGTCCGTTCATTTGGCGATAAGTCTCAAGGTTTTCGAATTAAATTTCAAATAAACTAGGTAATATCCCACAAAAACATTTTCATGTAAAATGTTGCCAAGACGAAACCATTGGCTCGCACTGTCAAAAAGTTATCAGACCTCATGTATAGCCAAGCTTTTAAATCTACACGCCCTAACTCTACGCGCCCTAACTTCACAAACTTTGCACCTTAGTCTAACCACAGATAATATAATACTATTCTAACTAAATATGTGACATGGCCATTTCGCTACACTTACTGCTGCCTGGGCGTAAGGTAAAAAACATATTCACTGTGCATTACTTTTCTGTTAGGTATACTTACAATAGTTCTTGTTGTAACGAAACGGCCAAGCCACATATTTGACCTTAAGTCAAAAAATCTGAGTTGAGTTTGTGAAGTGAGTTTCTTGAACTGGGTCATTCAGTTTATCTTAACTAAGTATTTAAAACTAAATTCACAAACTTGCTTGAAATCTCATTTAACTACCTATTACATTATGTGCTCCTTCCTTAGCATAAAGGCAAATTGGATTAATCCTAGCAGTCGACAAAAGATCATCGTTTCCTCAAATCTGACTAGATCTAACTATATTTCTAATCCAGGGGTTGTATTTGGCTGCGTCCGTGAAGACGATGTATTGGTCCAATAGGCAGGTGTTCTCTCCGCTCGGTGGCCGCAGGGAGAGGGACACGATACCTCTTAGACGCCAACGCCCGCTGTCCAGTATGTACAGGCCGCCTCCAGAGTCACCCAAGCATGGGCCGATGCCGGTACGGTCACCTGAACGAATAATGTCTTGATTGAAATTGTGTATAGGACGTATGTAATGTAGTTATAACAACCTCAGGCAGTTATGAAGTTAACTGGAGGCTCTTTATGTCGTTTCTGTCGGTCTCTATGAAGTTAGGAGGCTCTATAGTTAATTTATGTCGTTTCTGTCGGTCTCTGACGTAACTAAATTACAATTTTAACGCTTAGCTGAGAAGTAGGTAACTAGAACAAAGTAGAAGTAAGTATTTGTTACTTTAGTTACAAAGTGAATAAATTCAAATGGTACAAAAAACTTTGAATGTAATTATATTATACGTTTGTCTCGTAGAAGAAAAACTTGACTATTAAGTTTGAATAAATCGCTTCAATCGCTCTATCATGGGTGGGTACCAACTTAGGTTCGCGAACCTCGTGCTCCGCGAACACAAGTTGCAAGTTAATTTTGATACTATATGCGATCTTCTACTTGCTCCCCCTTTGTGTTCGTTCGCATCGGATCGCAAAACGGGGCGCGCGCCGAGGCTCGCACACATACGCACTAGGGCGCACTGTTGTAGGTCGCAGAGTGCGTAGGTTCGCGAACGTAAGTGGGTTCCCACCCTATCGTGTTCCGGTGGTCATGCTACTGGGTGGGACAGATTTTCTTCTACGAGGCAAACACCTTAAATAATTTAAAATTTATTAATAATTCACTTCTCAAGCTTACGCGCTCACTAGACATAAAATAAAACACTTTTAACGGATACTAGCGCGGTTTTATTGAAAGTACTTTGGTAATTAGTTGGTATTTGGTTTGATTTTTGATGATGGTTGGAAAATTCCACCAGCTTGGGACCCCATCATTCACAAGCTAAAGCCCCAAACACACACTGTAAGATCTAAGGATACGGTTAGTTCCTTTTGCAAATAAATTAATTAATATAAAAGACGGAGGTCGGCCTTCCTCTCCAAGTTTTCTTTCGCCATTTCTTTCTTGGAGGGGCCTCCCAATTTTATGAAATGGTAGTAGTTTCAGTAGATTCTCTCTTTTTAGCATATAAAATAAAATTAAAACCAAACCAAAACTTAAACCAATTAAAATTTGTTAAATTTTAATTTCTGAACGTCTAAAAAATTCATCGCTTGAGGGTAGGCTCACAAGTAGCTTCAGTCCCCCGTGACCACGGCAGCAGCAAAGGTGCCGAAACGTCGGGAAAATCAAAAATCAAACCAAATACCAACTAATTACCAAAGTACTTTAACAATAAAACCGCGCTAGTATCCGTTAAAAGTTTTTTATTTTATTAATAATTCTTGAGGCTCTTCACTAAAAACCGAAGATGGGCATACCCGCACACAAAGTGGTATCCGAGGTGAGCTTGTGGAAGTCGGGCTTGCTGGCGCGGCAGGTGGAGGTGCTGACGACGGGCACGCGCGCCATCCGCGGCCGGCCGCGCCCGCCCGCGCCCTGCTCTGTGCTGCCCCACCCCGCCACCTGCAACCACAACAAAATTGTAGGTAACGATCGAGAAACGATCACACACGTGAAAGCGCTTTCGATTATTTATCTGGCAAGCGCTTTACCGCTATCAGCCTGTCAATTCTGTAAGAAACTCGCATCTCACTTCGAACCTCACCTCACTTCACGGGAATTTTAAATCTTAAATGAGATAATTATACACTGTTTTTCTAATCACAAAAGATTTTAGATAGCTATAGTTGCTACCTAAACCCTTTTGCAATCGGTAAAATTGCTTATATTCAGTTAATTTCTAATAACAAATTCACGCGAAGTGAAGTGAGGTTCGAAGTGAGATGCGAGTTTGGTTACAGAATCGACAGGCAGCTATCGAACTAAATAGAATTGACTGAGGTGGCGGTTATAAATATACAACATTTTGTAAATAAAAAAGTACAACATACCACCCCTGACGCTCCTATGATCCTATTCAAATCGGCATTGCCCTCCCACAGGCAAACTGGTCTGATGTTGTTGGTGAACTCCACAGACTTGTCCAGAGTGAAAACTGCAATGTCATCTGCGAACCAAAACATTTAAGTAACTATTTGTTATACGAACAAGAGAATCCATAGGGCCAGTATCACAACTTCCGGATACCTTATTCGACTGGTAATTTCATAGAAATAATGTACAGTAGCTATTTATACCATATTCGGGATTTGGGTATTACCAAACATATACTTACTAGATATAGTTGTAGAATTAAACGACTCATGAAGGTTAGGCGACGATACGCCCCTCGTGACGATTTGGTCATCACTCCAGTCGTCCAGGTCGTAGACGCCAATCTTCACGACCACGTCTCTCTCTGATGTGATAGTAGTCCTCACACTGATGCAGTGAGCAGCTGAAAATAGAGCGGTGGCAATGAATGTGATGGAAATTATAATTAGTAGGTACATTAACAAGGCGAGCGCGGGAAGTGAGCATTTACGTTGTCGAGGATTGTTTGAAGCACGAGCCGTAGGCGAGGGCTTAATTCGTAGCAGTGTAATTTGCTTCCCGCATAAGACTTGTATAGTGCTTTTCTCAAGAAATGAGAGGAACTAGAATTTTCATATTAAAATTGACATTTTTTAATTGGTTCGTGTGTATGTGAAACGACCGTATTTCGTTAGAGTTTTTATACAGTCATAATAAAGTTTTATAAAAATAGCGCTAGCTAAGGAGTTCTCCCGTTTTGAATTTGGAACACTATTCATTAATTTCGGCACTGAATTTCAAATTTAGAACGTGATGAACCAGACCACCATGTAAATGCATTCTTTTTTCAATTGTAATGATAATATTTCCAGAGCATAAATGAGAAAAATATATTCTTACCAGTAACGACGTGTTTATCCGAGATGAGCGTACCGCCACATGCGAAGGAGAGTCCTCCACCCATCCTCTTGTAGATGGCGACTAACCATGGCCATTCGCCTCGCTCGTAGCTCTGCCCGTTGTGGATAAGGGGCTGCTTCTCATTGCCCCCCGCCACGGTGCCACATTCCACGCGAGAAAAGTCCGATCCACTCGGAAGGCGTGGCGGGTTGGTAGGTCTGGAAAAGTGAGGAAATGAGGATGAGTCATAACATAACCCACCACGCGGGCCCAATACAGATTGGTGGGTGTTAACGACTGCAAATGGAGCAGGGATCAACAATGGAGGGCTTCATAAAAATTAGTAAATACCTAGTTTATTTTGGATACCCATCCCAAGACCAACCCTTACGAAAGTTGATTACCGACGCAATCGCTGGATTACGCACTAACGCACTGCGCCATCTCCGATCTCCTAAAAGAACAGATTGCTCTCAAAATTAGCGTAAAAAAGCACTTCAGTAGTTTAGTTGTCGCCTAGGAATATATAAAGTATTTAATTTAAACAATTTTTAAAACCTTTTGTTTAGGATACAGACCGAAGGGCCATATTCGACTTTAAGGATTTTTTGTAACACTGTATAATAGTACTAAACGTCCCCTTGTTCCTTGCAGATAACCAAGGCCAGATAACTACTGGTTATCTGTGAATAATTTTTATCCTCCAGTGTAACTAGTTATCTCTTAGGACTTCAGTTTTCTTACAGATAACTATTTAGGTATCTCAACAGTTATCTGCGATCATCTATTCCTAAGAGTTACCTACATTTCATTATTTAATAATCAAAGCGTCATAGGATATATATTCACCACCAACGTCCGTCAACTAGTTTCTACGAAAATGTCACGAAACGATTAATTTTTGTTATCTTTTAGAATGACAATCATATCCATAACACGAAAAACGAGTTGATTTTTGTTGTTGATTAATTTTTGTTCAATATATATACTTGTTTGTTTTTATTAAGATAACTTTAACGTACCTATATAAGTACTTAATGAACATCGAACTGACATCGAAAATTTTTGATATTTATCAAACCAAAACAAGGGAGCTTACTAGTATGGTAAAAATGTATTCCAGTTAATTAGAATTCGTTAGTGGAACTTGTCTATATCAAAGATTTATATTATACATTCAGTGAATTTTGTTGTCTAGGTAGTATCGTCCGATATCCGGTATCGAAGGACTAATGATAGTAAAAACCTCCTACCAAATTGGTTTCTAACTCCTAACAGTACCAAATCCTATTGCGTGAAATTTTAATCATTTGGTTTCCGCTCATGAGTTGCTTGTTGCTTGCAGTTGCTTGTAACTGTTACTAAACAAAATGTACTTACAAAGAAGATCGTGGGGTCGCGTTCGTTGTGTTGTTATACGGGTTGAAATCTGGTGGTGGTTGTTGTGGCGGAAGAGTAGTATAAGGGTTGTTATCTGGTGGGGGTTGGACTGGCTGCCGCTGAGTTGTATAAGGGTTGTAGTCCGGCGGGGGTTGGTCTGCATACTGGTTGAAGTTGGGAGGTTCTCTTTGTGTTATGAACTGGTTGGCTGCTGATGGTTGAGTGGCTTTTGTTGTCTCGTACTCGTTGTACCGGTTACAAGTATTTTTGCCATGTAAAAACTACCTACCACATTGGTTAACTTCGAATAGTACCAAATCCTATTGAGATATCAAATTATGACGAGCAAGCCAATGATTTAAAAAAAAACTTACAATGGTTGTGGTTGGGGTCGCGGTCGTTGTGTTGTATACGGGTTGAAATCCGGTGGTGGTTGTTGTGGCGGTAGAGTTGTATAAGGGTTGTAGTCCGGTGGGGGTTGGACTGGCTGCCGCTGAGTTGTATAAGGGTTGTAGTCCGGCGGGGGTTGGTCTGGATACTGGTTGAAGTTGGGAGGTTGTCTTTGTGTTATGAACTGGTTGACTGCTGGTGACTGCGTGGCTTTTGTTGTCTCGTACACATTGAACCGGTTACCAGTATTTTTGTCCACCACAAAAGAGTGGAAACCTAAAATAAATAACAGTTACTTTATTGTGGGTCACTTTGCATTTAAGTAGGAAGGTACTTGTATCAAATTGTTTCTGAAATTAAAAGTTAAATTGTTATGTCCCACCACCCACCCCACACTTACAATTGACATGTTTTCATTATGAATAAAATAACAAATAAAGATACAGGACAAACATTTTGAAATGATGTCAATTATTAGTTTACTCTATAATCTGAGCAAACCTGTTTTAAGGAAAGTTGATTGAAATTTAATTTTAATATTCCAAAAATGTTAAGGGACAATAGTTTTTGCCTACTCTCTATACAACGTGTAACAATAAAAGGGACAACCAGATGGTAGATAGGGACCATCGAATTAAACAACTTTTTCTAAGGGACCAACTCTGAAATCACGGAAAAAAGCTGTTTCATACAAAAAATAATTACGAAAATATCAAAATGTATGCATTACGTAGAAGATATTTTTTTCTCTACAACCGACGCACCGTTTTAGATATCTCGAAATTGAGAACTTTAACCCTCCCTCCGGCTCACCTCCTAGAGGCGGGGACTTTTAGTATGTTTACTCTCTAAGCACCCTAAACAAATTCCTGGAGAAATTTCTTAGGTCCCTGCTCACGCACTCTACACCCTCTTTTTGATCATTCTTTGAGCGGACTATAAGTATTATTGTGTTGTGCTATAGACTTACTTACACTCTTGTACACAGTGTTTTGTCACTTTGTTTTCAATGTCAAACTATGAGAGTAACCTTGTGTAACTATACATCTGATATACAATTCTTTATTAGTAAGGGGTTACATCTAAATAATATTAAAGTACCTGCTCCCAATTTGTCGTCAGAGAATGTGAAGAGTTGCGTATCACCCTGGGAGTTGAACCCGGAGCTGGGCTTCACGAAGTTTGGTTGATTGCCAGGGTACACGCTGTTGATTCCACCACGTAGGAACAGCATGTGCTGGAGGCTGATCGTGCTAACGTACTGGTTTGGACCAGGAATGTCTGAAATAAAGTAAATATAAGTACACACATCAACTTTGTCTAGGGATCAAGGTATTTTTTTCATACAAATGTGGTATTTTTGAAGCCTTTGTTTTCTACCAGGGATGTACCGTGCTGTAATCTGATGATGGCTATCCAGGGAGTGATTATTTAGTAAAGTGTTATAAGACTCAAATGAGTTCTTCTTGTCAACTAACTAACCCATAGGTCCATAGCAGATCTGCTGGTCGTTGACGACGAGTGAGTACAGGCGCGGCAGTGGTGACGTCACGGGGAAGTGCACCCGATACAGGAGGGGGGCGCCCTGGTTGTACCGCTGCAGGCCACGGTCATGGTCCACCGGTTGCAGCTGTCCTACGTAACTCTGTAAAAAAATCACAGATTTTACAGTCACCGCAAGAATCGGAGCATTGAAAATGAACCCAAAAATTTACGAAAAACCAAAATCAAATCAAATGCAAAATCCTTTTATGTTTTTAAAGTTACCTAGGTAGTATTTTTACGATTGTGACACTTGCGGCTTCGCCTCGTGTCACAAAAGCGCCCACTGACTGCCTCGACGCGGCCGAAATATCATTAACCGATTTTCGAAATCCCAACGAATGCACTTCTCGTCTGCTTCTGCATCTTTTAACACTATTACCATGACGATCGGTCAATAATCATTAGCTACATCACTTTTTATGTACGGAAACAAACACCCGTTTTTCTACAATTCCAAATCTAAAGGGACCCCCTACACGTCACAATTATAAACCGATTTTGTAGCCAAACTAATTACCTAGGACCCATTTTTTAATTTTTTCTTAAGTCGGTTTTTTTCCGAAATATTTACAATTTAGTAAAAAAAACAAATTTACCCGAATTTCGCAAAATTCCAAAAAAGTTACCAGGAGATTTTCAAAATTCAAACGTTCCTACGTGTCTCGATAAATTCCTCAACTATTGGTACTATTCCCAACTCGATCCTCCTAAAGTCCTCAGAGATATGGCCAAAAATACGTCTCAGGCGATTTGCATCTGATAACCATTTTCAATGGTAAAAACATGGTACTAAGTAAAATCAAAAATTATTTGATTTGATTTTTTTCATACATTATACCCATTGTTTGAAAAAAATCAAACCATATTTTTTACTATTATGGAGTATATAATGACCCCATACTGTTTCATGGTTTTGTAGAGTAAATCGATTTGTGCCCATCACAGACCATACAACAAGTACTGCCCGTAAACCAAGTTAATAAATTTTTATTACATCAATTTGTATTTGGACTTTTGGACGTCGGAACTTCACGGACGGAACTTTGGGTAGGCCCTCTGGTTACGAACATACGGTTTCGTATGCGGCCGAAGGAAATACAAAAGGATAACTTTTATAAGGAGCACTTTTATGAGGAGCTCGATGGCGCAGTGGTTTAACGCCTGGCCCAGCGATTGCGGAGGTTAAGCAACTTTCGCAAGGGTCGGTCATGGGATGGGTGACCAAAAATGTATTATCACGAGGTTCTCCGTGCTTCGGAAGGCACGTTAAGCCGTTGGTCCCGGGTGTATTTGCAGTCGTTAACACCCACCAATCCGCATTGGGCCCGCGTGGTGGATTATGGCCCATTTTCCTTATCCACCCGTAAGGAAGGCCTGTGCCTCAGCAGCGGGGACATTAAAAATGGCTGATGGTCAAAGGTCAACTTTTATAATGCCATTAAATGTTTGGCGGAACCAAAACGGGGTACGGCGTAACTGGGACTTGACGAATTCAAACACCGTGCGAAATATTTTTAAAACGTACGACTTAAATTTCATTTTTTTATTAAGATTGTATTAAGGCGAGGCCAGTTCACGAAATTTACTCTTTCACTATGTCTTTAGAATAAGGTTGAATATTGCATAACTTTAATTGACGCTTCGCCAGAAATTTGACGAATTTTAGTACATTTTCATTGATTTCTGAAATACTGGATCATTTATTAAAAATGTACTCGGTTATTGTGTTAGATCGATAAAAAAGCTATCCTTTTTGCATAAAAAATCATATCACTGTCGTTGAAAATTACGAAATCTGACGATTTGAAATTTATTTTTATAAGTTTTTATGGTGTTATTCAGGATTTTTTTACAGAGTTACCATGCCATTTTTCAATATTCTGTTCGGTTAATTTGCTTCTTTGTTTCTTTTTTAGTCTACAGTAATTTTTGTGAAGTAGAATTTTACATCAGTTCTTCACATTGGATGTTCAAAAATCAGACTTTTCATCAGATCGTGAACTGGCCTCGCCTTAAGGGCTGATTTTTCAATGCCTAGATAGAGCTTTTTCGTTTGATAGCGTACTAAACTGCCAAATTGAAAATGCTTGTCATTCATTTTGTCTGTCACATTTTGAATGACTTTTATTAGATTTGGTCAATATTTAAACTGACTGATATCTGTTATCTGAGGATTGAAAAATCAGCCCTAAGTCATTAATAAACGTACTAACTTTATGGGCAATTGGGCATAATAATATAGTGGGCACGTACGATACAAAATTCGTACCTATCCACGGTGACATTCCAAGAGTAAAATAGGTATAGTGAGAGAACACTGTATTAAAGTTAGATTTATTAACAAAAGGATTACCTATAGGTTATTTTCTCATAGGACTGGACTATGAAAAGACAGAAATTCTCCTACCTACGTAAATCTCCTTTTCACCCTGTTACTACACGCACGCACACACACACACAAACACACACACACGCACTCAGACACATTCGCGCTAACACACAATCATAATAATATACAAGTCCATAATTAATTATAGTATCATGTAGTATGTAGTAAGGCATGTTTAAATTTAATCACTTGCTAAAATAATGTTAAAATAAAATGTAACTATTATTCAATAGATAATGTATATGTGTCAAACGCGACAGTAGATTTACACCTGGTAAGAATGTTACTGGTCATTGCGATACAAGCTTTGCTTAGTGTGGAGGCCGCTAGAAATAAGTTTGCAATGTAACACTTTTGGAAATAAAGTTGATTATTATTATTATTATTATTTGACATAATTACTTATTTATATTACTACACATTTACACAACCCGTAATTATAATGAATTAAATGGAACAGCATTCTTAATATGCTTTGTCTATATTTTCCTCCTGCTCTAAATATTACTTATGTTTATTCCTAACACACTGCACACACGACCGACAATTAAGGCGAGGCCAGGTTCACGATCTCATGAAAAGATTGATTTTTGAACTTCCAATGTGAAGAATTCTAGTTCTTCTTCTACTTCACAAAAATACTGTAGACTAAAAAAGAAACAAAAAAACACATTTACCAAACAGAATATTGAAAAACCGACTTTAAAAAACCTACCTCTAAAAAGCAAGAAATAATATTAGTAATAATAAAAATACTTCTATTGAAGTCGGGTGGGGCTGGAGTACAAATTCTTTTTTTTTATTCTAAAAGCCCCACCCTACTTCAATAGACGTATTTTTATTATTACGAATATTATTTCTTGCTTTTTAGAGGTAGGTTTTTTGAAGTCGGTTTTTGTTTTTTTTAAACAATTTTTTATTTTTTTATTTTTAGTGTAGGTACCTTGTAGGTAAGGTATATTATATATGTAGAAAAATCGGCTCAGCCAAACGTAAGATAATCGCGGAGAAACATACTTAAATACTTAAATTTTAAGTCGGTTAAAAAACTACACTTAAGATATCCCTCTTCCAACAAAAAAATAATTATCTTATTCAGTTCATAAACAAAGAAGTAATACGACCAATCATCGAGGTAATTCACACAAAATCATACTATTTTCGTGCTTTTTTTCAAAATTACTCGAAAAGTACTGAACGATTTCCAAATTTAAAAAAATGGGACCAACTTGGGAGTGTACCTAATGTAATAACGTTTGAATCATTTCAATCGGTCCAGCCGTCTTCGAGTAATCGGTGGACATACACAAAAAAAAAACAAATATACAGACGAACATAAAACCTCCTCCTTTTTTGGAAGTCAGTTAAAAATGGCATTTTAACTCTGTAAAAAAAATCTGAATAACACAATGACCAATCGTCAGATTTTGTAATTCTCAACGACAGTGATATGATTTTTTATGCAAAAAGGATAGATTTTTTATTTTAACACAATAACCGAGTACATTTTTAATAAATTATCCAGTATTTCAGAAATCAATAAAAATGAACTAAATTTCGACATAGACATAGTAAAAGAGTAAATTTCGCGAACTGCCTTGCCTATTATAGTAGGTAAAAAAAAACAATAATCAATCTACCCCAAAATATATTTTTGGGCATCATTATACAGCTAATTAAAACTGAGTCTGTTTGGTTTCGAGGAAGTTTGACACTATATTGGGTAAGTAACCTGCTTTCAGCTGTATTAAACATAGCGGTGACACACTCAATTCACACCAACCACCTACTTTTATAAGGAAAAACACACATTTATAACGGCACTCTTCGAGAATTTCAAAGTTTGGGATGTTCTTTTGCGCCTCTCCGTGCTCCTTGAAAAGACATCAACGCGTTCTTATAATTATATGGACATATTTATTTAATAAACATAGTTGGATTTTACTTTAAGTTTTTAATATTTATTTTCTGGCTGTATTTATCATTATTTTGACATTGTAATAGTTAATAAATGTAATTTTAAATTTGAATAAAAATAAATCCTGCTAATAAACAACTTAAAATCCTGTATATTTGGATGTTCGTTATGTACCTACGAATCACGCGAAAACGGCTCGACGGATTTGGTTGAAATTTGGCATACATGTAGTTTATAGCCTGAATTAAAATATAGAATAGTACTTTTTTCCTGGTAAAAGGTTCCCTTAGAATTTTCCGTAGGTCCACGCGGACGAAAGTCACGAGCGGAAACTATATTAATAGTTTAATATTTCCCTGTTCTTAGTTTCTTCATTGAATTCAATCAGTTTAAATGTATGAGATTACATTAGTGCGTGCCTACCTCCCTATCATACACACTCGTAGTAGGTATGGGTGCGTTTTATATTCTGTTTGACTTATTTATAACTATAGAGAGCAAGGGTCTAACTGTTCGAGATGAGTTCGAATCGAATACCGATCGGGTCAATGTAGAGAAAGAGCTTTTTCTACATTATCTCCGGTTGGATTATAGTTATTTCGTCAATTTCATACTTTAACCCCTATTATTTTCAGCTAGGGTGTTTCTAGTCAAATCGAAGTGTGATAGATCGTGGGTTAGACCCTGCAGTTACAGTTATTGTATCGAATTAATCCCACGCTTATGTATAAAGAGATATTATACTAATAAGTAAACAAAAGGCACTGTCGTTGCTGCTGTAAACAAAATAAGGCGACAATTTCTTACATAAGTACTTATTTTGTAGTTGCTCGAAAAATAAAACAAAACAAGAATAACAGCTCAAGCGAATAAACATTACTGTAACACTTTATACTTTAATACTATGGTTTATACCTTAAAATGCCATGCCAAAGTCAGGGCTGATGTCGTTATTTGTACTTGCACTACCGTCAAGGAAAATTGCTTAATGTGATGTACTTATAGAGAAAATTGCAAAGCCCCAAACAGGCTTGGAGTAGGTAGGCGATTGCAATTCGTCTTACTTGTAGAATTACGAATAGGTAAAACCCCGTTTCTCTTGATCTTCATGCTTGATTACCTACTGGAATAGTGGACAGCCAGATGAACTTGATTTACTGCTATTACAAGCCCTCTACCAGTATATATCTTATCTGTGGCTACAGTCACGAGAATTAAATGTACACCTTCATATTACTAACTATACTATAGGTAGGTACTAATACTCAATTTATTTAGGCGTCTTATTTGGTAAAACAAATACCTACGGGGCGCCGGCGTTACGAAAATAATTCGGTAAGCATTACAATGGCGAAAATTCATAATGCGTATATACGAGCGAATTATCGACGCATGAAACACCTATTTTCAAAGACCGAACATTATAAATGCCGATATTCGATAGACCGAAACTTGAAAGATCGATTATTAAATGACCGAATGTTCAAATTCCAGAAATTATAGTATTTTAGATATTAGTGTTGTGTAACGATTGAAAATTGGGATAGTGTACTTGTACTATTATGTATTCTGTGATAGTGTGTTATAAGTATAGTCTACTTACTTAAAAAAACAATTAAATAAATCAATAGTTTCTTAGAAATAAAACTCGTTTTACGGCTAACAGCGCGTAAATTAGTCCTCCTGTGACCAATTACATTATATTGCATTCACATTAATTACATTATTGAATTATCTACTTATACCTACTTACCGAATGTGAGAGATAGGTAGGTAAATCCTTTCATTATAACACGGTACCTAAATATCATCAGTACCACAGTAATGCGAAGTTTTGCTATGATTCATTAACAGAGAAACAATTAACTGAAGGGTTTTCCGTTTGTTTATTTTTTATGTAAATTGTTAGTATTGAATGAGTAGATAAATACATATAATGCATGTATGTTCGGTATGTCTTAACAAACCGTAATAATATTATTCATTCACAACCGTAGAAATGTTTATTACCTATTTATAGTCACTTAGAGAGCTGTTAAAAGGATGTGTCATACAAAGTCAATAAAAGCGAAATAAACCAGTCAACAATAAATGTAGATAATGTACAATTCAATAATGATCCGAATGGGTACGTATTTATTTTGTGCTGATTAATGTCACATACATCTGTTCAATTTAAATTGATTTCAACAAAAGACGTCGAAGGTAGGGAAAAAACAGCTGGACGGTCTTAAAATACTTTTTAGCGAATATACAAACACTTAAACCAGAAATCCGTTTTAAAATTTTACTTTCCACTTTTATAGTACCCTTCCCATGCCAACACATTTAATCTCTCAAATTCTCAACCGCAAACTTTAGTTATTAGTTACAAAATTCCAATTAACTTGTTTGACTAGGTACTTACGTAGCAAAACAAATATCACAACACAATTAAAAACAGTTTTTAATCATCTCTCGATTTTAATTAAAGCAATTAAAGCAAATTTAAATTTTCGTAACGTAGGTAAAAAATGTTTTATGTGAAAAAATTTGTAAATTTCATTAAGAATTTGTTGGGTAATTCCAAATTGGACTGACGGTAGATGTAGAGAAATTTCGAATCGTCTCGTTTAAAAAAACCTGCTTACAATAGGTCAATGTTGCCATTCAAGAGGTTACATAAGTTGGACAAGAAAGCTATAATAACCAAAACCAGCTTAATGCTACCTAGGGTTAAGATAAGAGAATAAGCTTTTAATCTCGATTAGTAACTTATATTGCAATAATGGTTTTCAGTGAATAAGTAGTGTAGAAGGTAGTAAGGCGAGCGAACCCTTCTTAGCATATTAGCCGTAGGGTACAGTACTTCAGATAACATCGATGGTTAGCGATACGATAGCCTTAAATTCTGAAGTAACTATAACTAGGTATAGGCATAGAATAATGAGTACTATAATCACTTTTCTAAAAATTATTGCTCTTACAAATGTGACATTCTTGATAATAAAATAAAAAAAAAAAAAAAATATCTTTATTTGTTCTCTCACACAGATCTATAAATACAGCACTGAGACTTAATGTAAGAAAGGTAGATTCTATTTCCCGATTCTGACTAATCGTGCAACAAAAAAAACTATGTAGGTAACTACTCACTTATCATCTAAATTAGAGATGAATAAAATGCACCAATAGTGATTAGTTACATAATTACTTTAATCTCCTGACATGAAATAAAACACTTTTAACGGATACTAGCGCGGTTTTATTGAAAGTACTTTGGTAATTAGTTGGTATTTGGTTTGATTTTTGATTTTCCCGACGTTTCGGCACCTTTGCAGCTGCCGTGGTCACGGGGGACTGAAGCTACTTGTGTGCCTACCCTCAAGCGATGAATTTTTTAGAACGTTCAGAAATTAAAATTTATCAAATTTAATTAGTTTAATTTTGGTTTGGTTTTAATTTAATTTTATATGTTAAAAAGAGAGAATCTACTGAAACTACTACCATTTCAAAAAATTGGGAGGCCCCTCCAAGAAAGAAATGGCGAAAGAAAACTTGGAGAGGAAGGCCGACCTCCGTCTTTTATTTAATCTCCTGAACTAACTTCTGCTTAATCTGTATTGTTATTAGGTTTGATAGGTCAAAACAGAGGTGGCTTACTTAAATATTGATAACATTAACGAGATATAGTTAATTAAAAGTCGATTTGTAAAGTGTTACAGTTTAATAGTAACACGGTAATTATCTTCCATTAGCAGCTGTATATTTTCTGAGATATTCTGACTTTTTTAATGGTCACACTGCTGCGCCATCCATAATAACCCATACCACATGAGGTTTGCTGATTGTTTTACCCAATGAGTAGGTATAATATAGAGTAATCTAATCCCGTCTGAGCTTCTACGGGTGAGTCGATTTTTTCTAGTATTTTTTCAATTATATTAATTAGCTTAATAGAGTAATCTACTAACGAAAAGCTAAATTTTAGTATATCCCCTATGTGGTTGTACTACATAGTTCCTCCGTGTTTGACAATTCCGGGTAGAGATGGGCAAAGGATCCGATTTTGACCCCACTGCTGGGTTTAAACCCAGTTATCGCCCGTAGACCATTTTGTTGAACTAAATTAAGGCGAGGCCAGTTCACGATCTGATGAAAAGTCTGATTTTTGAACATCCAATGTAAAGAACTGATGTAAAATTCACAAAAATTACTGTAGACTGAAAAAGAAACAAAGAAGCAAATTAACCGAACAGAATATTGAAAAATGGCATGGTAACTCTGTAAAAAATCCTGAAAAACACCATAAAAACTTATAAAAATAAATTTCAAATCGTCAGATTTCGTAATTTTCAACGACAGTGATATGATTTTTTATGCAAAAAGGATAGCTTTTTTATCGATCTAACACAATAACCAAGTACATTTTTAATAAATGATCCAGTATTTCAGAAATCAATAAAAATATAGGTACTAAAATTCGTCAAATTTCTGGCGAAGCGTCAATTAAAGTTATGCAATATTCAACCTTATTCTAAAGACATAGTGAAAGAGTAAATTTCGTGAACTGGCCTCGCCTTAAATCTTTAGAAATAAGAAAGGTTTCATCCTTTGAATATTTTCCTGTATTGTTATAACAAGAAATTGGTTCCATAGCAATGTCACATTTGACATATATTAATAGAAATGAAAAAAAGTTTCTTTTGAACCTACAATGTGGGTTTTTATTGGGTTTAAACCCAATGGTCGGGGTCTTTTACCCATCTCTGACTCCGGGGGCAGTGCGCTTTTACTTTCAGCCTTGAAGGCTAAGCACTGACCCCTTATAGATAAAAAAAAACACAAAACAAATAACCCTGCTAACGGGACTGGCTTGTTCGAATCAAAAGGGAATGAACTTTACATACGCGCCGCGCCCTCTTCCGCTGCTGACGCACGCTAAAGCTAGCGACAATGCCACGTGGGACTTCCCCGTAAGTGTAGGTAGGTAATACCTACTGATATTTATCTTTGAATCTCATGTCTAGTAAAAACCTTTCCTATCGAAACACTGAACGCCTGTAGTGTTAGCCGTAAATATTTTCAGAAGTTTTCGTAGGTGATGATGAGTATTTAGTTAAGTCCTTGAAGTATTAGTATGTACTGTTACGTATACTAGAACAGACACCACCGAGAAGAAATTTACGTAGGTACATTTTATACATCAGTGATGTATTAAATTTAACTTTTACTAGATTGATAATAGATTTTTTAGGATTTCTCTAGGATTGTACTTATTCATTCTACTTATCTATATATCAAGTTGTGTTTTAAGCAAAATTATTACGCATTAGTAATAAGATTTACGTATTAACTAAAAAGAACATCAGTATTCAAACAGTATATCGCACTGGAGCATGCCAACAAAATAAATTATACAGGGTTATTTGTAAAACACCAACAACCTCGCAGGAGTAGATTACTAACATCATAAACAACAAAATTTTATTCAACGAATTTTCCGAAAACAGACAAAAAATCAACATTTCATACAAAATTTGATCAACCGTTCGGACATATGGATAGTCTATTTATTTGTCTGTTTTAGAAAAATTCGTAGAGCAAATGTTGTTAAATGTTAAGTTTAAACGTTGAATTTTACTAATAACGTAATAACCTTGTATTGTTATAGCTAAAATGTAAATATGTAAATATTTTTTCTGCTCTAATAAAACATATAAACAATCTTACGAATGTTTTAGATTCCAGCATTTGGAAAACAATAGGTTGGTAGATACTAGAAAAAGCATTAGGTCCCTAATGTGATGTGAAAGTGACTCGGTAGCTCAGCGGTCAGAGCATTGGACCGGATATCCAAAGGTCGCGGGTTCGATTCCCGTCTGAGTATTGATCTGGTGCGAGTCGTATTTTTTCTAGTATATTATTTAGTATTGTATAAAAATAGCATTGTGAATGCAAAAATCTCAAGATTAAAAAGTGATGTGAAAGATTTTGTAGAAATTTAGTTTTCTCCGTTTTCAACGGCTATTCATAGATTATAAATGCATTTTATTTACCGATGGCAATCTTGCTGCGATGGTAAAGTTAGCCCTTATTGTTACAGAGGCTGTGGGCCCGGAAGGCTGCAGGGTTATCGCTCCAAAAACCTGCCCACCACTGTTTTGATAGTCAAATATCCCGGGGCACGGCGACTGCACATACTGGCCACTAACAAACACCAATTCCAAAACAATAACACTAAACAGAATTTCCATTTTTCTTCCGAAATTGTTATTAGCACATCTTCTATTACGTGTGACCATGGTCACGCCCAGCAAGGAACTGCCGAGCCTCGTAAACTTTACGTCCGAAGCACACCGTTGAGAAATATTTAACATTGTTGTCACCGGTAAAACCGCTTCAAAGATCCAATAAATTGACGTAAACCTACGAAGGATACCTACTGTTGCGTATTTTTCTAGTGGGAAAGAACTCGTTTGTGAATAAAACTGACTACCTAATTGGTTTTGTTCATTTTGACACGGTAAACCAGATAAAGCTTACGCAAAAAAACGCTAGAAGTTTCATTCAGGAACATCGAACATTATTTCAGTCAGAAAAGTTATCTAGACTTTTTCACAGCCTAACTTCTGTGGTCACAAAATTCTACCACAGAGGCTAGAGCAGTAGATTGTAGGTAGGTACCTTAAACAGGCAACTTGTAACTTTCGCTTATTAAGCTAACGCAGATTTAAATTAGATCTTAACTGATAGGCAAAAGCTTTTGAAGCTTAAATTATGCTCGATCGATCAGCCATGAAACAACATGTAATACCTAGTTACGAAAATTTCAGTATTTTCTGGAATTCCTGAAACCCGATTTCAAAATCTGAAAGTTAGTAAGTACCTATTTCAGAGAATATATAATAGTACTAACGTCCTATGTGCTTTGAAATTTGTTTTTTTCAAATCGGTCTATAAATAACGAAGTACCTACGGAGGTAACAAAAAAAATATAACAACCGATATTCATTATCAATACCTTTTTTTTTAAGTCGGTTAATAAAATGTCACCTAGTCTGGACTGGAACTGGATACACATAACAAAAGTTATACAAAGTGTTTGGAAATACTATTATTAAGCCGAATATGGTAGATCCTTGGACGATTCGTCCAAGGGTAGATCGGTGCAGCTGGGGCATTCTGGGGTATAGTAGCACCTAATGAAAGGCACCCTATGTCTGTAACGTTGCGGTGCGACCTCCTTCCCCAGAGTAAAAACTTATTTCTCAATCTTAAGATTGTACCGATCTAATTAACTCGAATTAATTAAATTCGAAACTACCTACGTCAATTTTTTATTTTTGTTCCGAAAAATAATAATGGGGAACTTATGTCATCGATTTTGATAAATTTGAGCTTGTTCGCTGCGGGCATGTATAAAAACATGATGGAACAGTCGTAGCATAAGTGACGTCACAAATATTGTTAACATTGATGACTCTTTTTGTTAACATTGTGTCAATAAATATATTATATTTTTTTATATATTTTTTAAATGTTGACCGTTTTGTATAGAGCGTTTTCGGCGGGTGCTGCTGCGTGCTAACTTCAAGTGAATAAGTATATCACGAGAAAAAAACGCAAGAGAAAAGTTTTAATATTACAGTAGATTTTCTCATGCATTATATATATAACTGATGATTTTGATACAAAAAAAAATTAATGCATATTCCCTATTCAAGACAGTCCAGGAAGAATTGTCGTCAAGCGAAGTATAATCACTAAATTGTGAATAAAATGTGATTAAAATTGTAATTGAAATCATATACAATTATACATAAACAGTATTTCTAACGTGATTGAACGAATACAGTATAAATGATGTAAAGTGTTGGCTAAGGCCATGTAAAGAAGAACCGTCACAGGTAAGCACGTAGGCGTAGCTCATGTGCACGTAGGGGCCTTCAAACCATTTTGCAATAGGACTGATTGTTTTATAAAATTATTTTGTTATTTTTTTTAGGTTCTTTATTTTGGCAATATACTTACCTAATTATTATACTGTGGATCCGTGACTTTTATTGCTCACCGCCACATGTCCTTCTCTCTAACCCTGACATGTGTATGCAAAATTTCATGATTGGTTCAATAGTTAGGACGTGCAGGCGTAACAAAAAACAAACAAACTGAATTTCGCATTTATAATAAGGAAATAGGGACATCCTGTATATAATTTAATGTCCACTGCACTGCAAACCACTGTCCACTTAAATTGTAAACCACTAATGGCCGAATACTCAAAGGCTTCTTAGCTAAAATATTAAGTTAAGGTCTCCTTAACTTTAAGGAAGCCGTCCGTTTCATAGAGTTTCTGTCAAATCAGACAACTTTTTTGAATTTAAGATTCGTTTGAGTCATCATCATCATATCAGCCGCACGACCCCCACTGCTGGGTATAGGCCTCCCCTAAGGATCTCCACGACGATCGGTCCTGCGCTGCCCGCATCCAGCGGCTTCCCGCGACCTTCACCAGATCGTCGGTCCACCTTGTCGGGGGCCTACTGTAGTGGCTCAAATCCTAATTTGTATATGTGATCGTCTAGTTATAATGTTTTTCTATGTATTTGGTGGTCTTGGTGAAAGTCGATGTTACTGGCATCTAAGTGATCTGCGAATCGTGTTTATGTTTGTACTATTTAGTAGCTGCGTGTGAATGGAACGGAGGCTCATCGAGATAAATCCATCATTCCGCAGGCCTATGGTTTTAAATAACATTGCGAAGCTTGTTAATATTAAAATGCAAATTGTTTTAATCTGATCGCGACTTTCGCCTCTCCTCTACTCTAATTACCTAAGCTATAACCAAAAGATGTCTGCTCATGATGTGGATTACACTCTGGTCGTTTAATAGCGCCTACAAAACCTTCTAGGAAAAACCCTTCTGGGGTTTATTATTTGGGGAGCGTCAGCCATCTTTGTTACGCTGCGGAGCGTTTGTCAGACATCTCCAGGATGTGGACATTTATTTACTTTACTTTATAAGGTGTTCGCTAGACACCTTTCCCCATAAAACCATGGTAAACTTTATTTATTCATATTTGTATTAATTGAGAAAGTTCGATTTGGCCAAATCGGGCGATGGCTGAACGCTATGAAAGTGCAAATGTGACGACGACCCAGAAATGCTTCTACCCGTTCGCTGAATCCACACGCAGATAGCCTTTAGGCTCAATAAGGCTGAGCTCGCGAGTACCGGCCATAGCATCCCGTTCAGTCAAGTCTAAGAGAATAATCTCTTATAGTCAAGAGCCCTCATTCGATTAAAGTCAGTGGGTGGAATGCCTAGCTCGCAGCCTCAAGCGGTCAAACACCCCAGGATCTAAACATCCTGTACAAGTTCAATTTCATCACAGATCACCTAGTATACCTATCCCTATTTCCTATCCTAAATACAAGTCTATAAGTGCACCTAACAATGTCTATGTCCTGTGTAGAGGCTAAATGTACTTACACATTATACCTATTCAACACTAATACATTATACTTCCTTCTGCTCAGCTCCTGCTGTGTCTCTCGTCCAAATTCAGCAGCTAGACTCCTTTACTAACACGTTTAAATAAACTACCTATACACAAGTAACCTCAACGGTTTGAATGTAGTCTCTTCCTTAGTCTTTAATCACTCCCTACTATCCCATGTTTATTTAATTAGGTATATGTATAGAAATCTACCTAGACCTAGGCTGAAATCTAACGAATTTAGCTCATAGAAATCGTGATTCAACTGAAAGGTATATGTGTGAGAACGCAAAGTGTTAAACGAAGCCAAACAAACTAGCTCAAAGGTTCTTCTAAGCATTTCTTAGTATTTAACACGAGTTTGACTATGCCTCACACTGTGCCTCCTCTTAGGAATCTTATCTCTAAGCAGTAAAACATATAATTATGGAAAAAAAAATATTATTTATTTAAATTAAATGTGTTTAGTTTAACTTCGAAATAGCAAAAGAAACTGGTTTGATTATTTAAGCTGTCACCTATAGGTTGCTATATAATGACAGCTAGATTTTCAGCTCCTATCTTAAGACCACACTAAATAGAGAGAAAGCGAAAATCCAAAGAAAAAACTCTCTAAGGTCATCTAGATTCACACTTAATTTTAATTAAACACACACTAAAGTTTCAATAGTTATTTTACAAATTAAGTCTAAAGTGAGATACGAACACATTTATAGAACTAACCTGATACATTGATTGAAAAATGGAAAGAAAAAACTATTTCACATATTAGTCTAATCTAGACTTGATTATTAACATTCATAATAGATATTAGTGTTTCGTATTCCACCAGGCTACATAAAGTTACAGTCTCTAGAGCTTTAATTAATACTTTCACGTTAACCATCCTTATCTCCGAGATTAACTATGCATTAAGAAATCGCAATCCAATTCAATCTAACCCGGCTCTTTGCATTTCTATCTCATTCGGTAGACCATCTTGCAAATACCTCCGTCTATTTAATATTCGACGATTGCAATAACTGAATATCTTATATCCACAACATCCTAATACAACTATTGCGCATATTAAAGTCAACACCAAAATGAGGTGTTCCACCGAGTTCCATTCGGTTATTAAAGCGAAACCCCTAGAATGGAGTTGTTCTTCGTATTGATACATTTCTACGTTGTATACGATATACTGCTCGTTAATCTAGAGATTGCACCTTTATTGATACACGAGATAAATCACAATGTACACAATTACATACCCCACTCGACGTTGTTTGGATTCACTTTGTAAAATAGTTACACTTATTTTAATATTCAAATCTACAATTTACTTAACAAAGTTAGTATTTATTTAATAGTTAACTCTTTAGTCTTTATTGCTCACACAGTTAGTTACAATGGAGTCACGAAACTCCCAATCTAACACTCCTAAAATATTAAAAGCGTCTGCGTCCTACTGTCTGTCTTAGCGTCTGTGTCCCGAATCCCAGTTGCATCGTCGTTTTATCTCTTCCATTCCTACTGAAGTTTTTCTCCGCCCGCTCTACGCCCATTTAGACCCCTCATTGGTCAGCTTGATGCTTGCAATCTTCACGGCGACGCCTACGCACCATTTCTCACGATCCGCCCTACCAATTCTGAGAACTCAAGTTTTTTTCCTTCCTTCGACTACTTCACACATCTGTAACACATTTAAATCTACCAAACTCTTAGAAATCTGTGCATTTCAACTAAAATTGTCCATCATTCACCAGTTTGAATAGTTTGTATGACAGTTGAGCGTAATTTACGGCCTACCCAAGACTCCATTTGTCTTAGTCCCCGCTGTGCGCTAATAAAACTTGTCGCTCTTAATCTATTAGAAGAAATATTCGAAACAAAATTTTTTATTCCTAGTTTTGTTTTACGAGCCCGGCCCTCACATCTGCTAATAATACGAATGCCATCACACTACCCACCTGTCGTTTGAGTATTTGGCCGTAATTCTCACACATTCATTGTCGGTGACCCTTGATTACGAATTCGTCGTCATCGTATATCCCAATTCCGCCTGAAACTTTACGGAGCAAACTATTTCATTAGTAATTTGATTATTGTATGTTGTTTAACTTGCACTTAAATCATCAAAGTCAAGCCACACCTATCCATTTGGATTTGGAGCCATTTGGCAAAATGTTTATTATTATCTACTTGTAGTTAATTCCTTAAAATACTTTTAAATTTTTAGTTAGCGTTTGCGTCCAGACGAAAAGAAAGTTGGCCATCTGAATAGGGAGAGGTTGGTTATACATACACGTGTTACAAAATAATTCTAATGCCGAATATGGTAGATAGGGATTAGGGACCATCAAACTGAACAACTTTTACTATAGGATCCTCAACAACAACCAACAATATTGTAAAGGGCCAGAGTCCTTTTCTGGAATTTTTTTTTTAATTTTCAAAATGGAGGAGATAATTATGTAATTAAGTAAGTACTGAAAAAAAAACTTTTTTTAAAACACGTTTTAAAAACGTACTAAATTATTACAAAAAAACGGACTAAAAACATTAAAACGGACTAGTAAAAACAGACTAAAAAGTAAAAAATAAATTCTTCTGTAAATATTTAATAACCTTAATAGGGTACCTACAGAAATTTTAAACCTAAAAACATGGGGCGCATGCTAAAGACAATATTGATGATTACAACGTCTTATGAAGTCATAAGACGTTGTTTAAGTATGCAGATTTGAATATTTTATTTCTAGCTTTTTAGAGCCATTTATTTTTGAAGCTTGTTTTGTTTGGTTATTTTTAAAGTTTTTTTGAAGGAGGTTTTGTTTTGTAAAAAAGGTTTTTTTAACTCGTGGTCTACAAGCTTAGAGCATATACGGCGCCACTAGTAATAAATAACCATTTAATTTCATTTTTTGTATAGAGTCGAGAGCTCGACCGAAGTACCTAAGTACTACATAAGGTAACTACTTAAGCTTAGCGACGTCACATTACAAATGGCATTACGTTACCTACGGTAAGATATTTCTCGTCCTGGTTAAACCATAAGAATAATTATTTGTAATAAGAATATTTAGTTAAACCTAGTTAAATGGATTCTTTAGCAGCTAATAAATACTTAGGCCCACCTGTCGCATAAAACCCCAAACAAAAAAACCAAGCAAGGAAGGATTATGATACAATACTTATGACATCACAAAGAAGACCAGTTTCTATGGTAGATCCGCTAATATTACCTATTTCTTTTACATAATATTTTAGTTGACAACAAGCATTTAGAATAATGAAGTTTCTACAAGTCTGATCTAAATATTATCTACGTGGCTAGGTATTATGTTCCGAGAATTTTTCAAAGTTTAAGGTCAAATAAGTAATACTTATGATATTTTTTGAATATAAAGATTAATTAATTTTGAGCAATCATAGCAAAAACTGGTATTTCCAATGCTGTATTTTCCTGGTCATAGCGTAAAAGATTTTTCAATACAGTTGCTCGAAAATGTAAGTTTACGATGACAGTCGAGCGTGCGGAAAGTTGGTTTTACCGCACGCCGTGCGTTTTTGTTTACGGATTAGTACAGCGTGCGGAAAGTTGATTTTACCACACGCCGGCGCCGTGCGTTTTTGTTTACGAACGTTTTTTGTAATTTCTACTAGCTTTCGCCCGCGACTTCATCCGCGTGGACAGTAGAAAAATATTGCAACCAGTTTAAAATGACCCCTTTAGTGTATGAAAGCTAGTACTACGGAGAGTTCAAGCTGTTTCCCTGGTATCACTCACCTGAATTTGATGAAACATAGCTTAGATTTTAAGTTGGACCTCAATCTACTAAATTGTGAAGAATCCATCAACATTCGTTTAGCGGTTTTTGCGTAATTCGCGCACAAATATTTAGAATTTACAGTTTTATTATATGTATAGATTACAATTTCAGTAGTACCTATAATGTTTTCTCGCAAATGTATTGAAAAATGTAGTATGGCACACGGTTGTTAAGGTTTTTTAAAACTCGTGACGATTATAAACCCTCGCCTGCGGCTCGGGCTTATAAAGCGTCAACTCGTTTTAAAAACCTCCTTACCAACCTTGTATCATAAACTACTATAATTAACTCAAATATTTGAAGGCACGGAGTGTTACAAAACTTGTTAAATAGGTAATTATGATAGGTACACACGATGGCACCTCAGACTATACCATGTTGACCTTCAGACCGCCTTTATGCCCCACGTAATAAAAGCTGATTTCGCAGTTTAACTGTAGTTATAACCTTTGCATAACCTGATGTGCTGTCGTGTGTACTTACCCACTACTAGTGTTAGTAGAGTAGGTAGTAGTAGATACCTACTAAGAAATTCGATACCTATCTACACTTTTCTTTTACCTAATTGAGCTTTTATCTTGTCAAATAAGTAATTAAAAAACCGGCCAAGTGCGTGTCGGGCCACGCGCCGTAGGGTTCCGTAGTTACCTTATATACCATACCATATTTAATACCACTATCATTTTTCGTCTGTAAAAATAACTTTGACAAAGTTATATTTGCGGTTTTGGAAAATATGATATATCTCGAAAACTAATTACTATAATCTAGTTCAAATCAATTTTCAGTGAAAGTTTTTATTAGGATCTATAGCAAATTTTTTTTTAGATTTTTAACTCACCTATTTCAAAAGTTAGAGGGGGGGGTTACACACATTTTACAACTTTGGCAGTGTTTATCTTTCAAACGGTTGACTTTGAGAAAAAATTGTCTTATGAACCTCAATGTCATTTTTGAAGACCTATCTATAGACACCGCGCACGTATAGGTGTGAAGAAATTTTTTTTTTTCAGTTTCAGTTCCATGTATGGGTAGCCCCCCCTTAATATTTATTTTTTTATTTTGTGTTAAAATCGTTAAGCGGTTAACAGAATAAATCTACCTACTAAGTTTCAACTGTGTAATCCTAATACTTTCGGAATAAAATGGCTGTGACATACGGACGGACGGACAGACAGACAGACATGACGAATCTATAAGGGTTCCGTTTTTTGCCATTTTGGCTACGGAACCCTAAAAATAAAATAACTAAGTAAGTAGGTACCCAGGTACTTATTTATTTTTATTTAAGTTTAGAATAAAGGGCGAAGTTATTGGGTTTGACGGTATGCTTATAACTGGGGTGAAATTGTTTATGTAGCAACTAGCAACACCACCTGTTTATCGTCCTTTCTCATTCTCACTTGTGGCCCACAGAGAAAGCAATAATGCCCAACGCAAGAATATTTTGCTAACAAAGGGGTGAGTGAGCATACAGCCTACTTCAAAATTACAATTTCAAGTGATAAAAATGCAAATATTTTAATATTTTATAACACAATATTGTGAATGGGGTTGGTAAACTTTTTCGAAGAGAATTGTTTTATATTTTTTTTTTGATAGCACAAGTTTGAAGAATAAAGAAAAAAATATTATGATTTTTTTATTTTACCTTGTTAACTAAATATATTTTTTTATATTATTATCGCGATAAAATATCAAACATACGGCTGAACACGAAGTTCCTTTGCATTTACTGATTTAAAAAACTGATTGACAGATTTGACAGACAGTGACAAAGAGTAATCATACCTTTGTTTTTTTTTTGTTTTGAGCAACAACATAGAAAGTCTTTAGAGCAAAGGCATAACCTACGCATACAGCCGTAATAGTGATTTATTGTACTATGCTGTAAATTAAGAATTTAAATTTTTATTAAAATTAAAATGAAGCATTATATAATTCCGCAATTTGTTATTCCTGACTCCAAAGCCAAAAGCTACCAGAAAATATATAATTCACAACAGTTTTGGAAAAGTTTACCAACCCCATTATGAATAATTTGATAATAATAAATATTTGTTTGACTTAATTAAGGACTTACACAATTATTTATTCCAAAAAAGTATATGAATTTTCAGCATCATAAAACCTCTTTGTTGTTAGTAAAAAAATTAACTGTATTACCCGGCTGCATATAAGCAAAATCTAACTCTCGAGTTTTGATGGTGATCTCCTGATTGGTCAAGAAACTCAGTAGTTAGGTTTTGCGCGCAAACTCTAACTCCCCAGTTTCGCGCTAGTTCGATAGTGATCTCTGATTGGTCAAAAAACTCAGTAGTTAGGTTTTGTCCGCAAACTCTAACTACTGAGTGCGCATCCACCAATGAGCGCGCATCAAAATTCAGTTGTCAATTGTCTTTGAACACGACTGTGATAGAATATTTTATTTTTTTAAAATGACTTCTAATCTTTCAAGTTTTTGCGAATATAATCCAGTAAGTATACCTAGATCTGAACGCAAAAGTTTTTTTTTCCAAACTAAATATTCCTTACCTATGAAATTGACGTTTTGTATGGAGAATTTTTAACAATTTTTTTTTTCTATTATAACATTTTTCACAATTTATTCAACAACTGTGAACGCTATTGCAACAAATCTTTTCTGTAAGTACAAATGTTTGAACATTAAGATAACCTAGGCAACATGACTTACTCGAAAAAAATAAGTTTAGGCTACGTTACAACGGATTAAGTGGTCATTTTTGCCAACAAAAAAGGAGTCACTCTCAATGTATTTTTAGATGACTTTAATTATTCAACAGAACAATCAAATTACATCCAATTATGATCATAGCCGTTGCTGGATATTACTTAGTTGATTAATAGTTATATAGCCGTAATATCCAGCAACTGATAAATAATTTTATTCACTGAAGTTACATGGTTCTCTGTGTGTGAGAAAAAAACGACAACATCATAGGTAAAGACCCAATATTATGGTTTGGAGAACTGTGGCATATGACAAGTTCTCCAGTGTATCCATATGGATACAAGAATGCTGAATAAAATTGACCAAATGGATAGTCCAGAAAACCAAACCTGCGTCGCAACGAATCATAATTGCAAGTTAGTATCTGCTTAAAGTGCATTTATTCTTACTTGTCATATTTGGTTGCGCTATGCCGTTGTGAATTTTGCCTGAAAACACGCTTTGGTGGACGCGAGAATCATCAACAATAGGTACTTATTGCACACACAGCACACACACAATAAACAAAAAAAAATTATTGCACAGAAACATTCTTAATTTTTTTTTTTCAATTCAACATTCTTATTCTTAATCTCAATACAGTACCTAGAATAAGGCTGAATGGTTGAAGGTATTCGCCGTTCTTTACACTTTTTTTTTTGTTTTTTTGGTTTATCGTTTATCTGTAAACATATTTTTATTTCAGTAGGTACAGCCAGCAAAGGAATTTATTGAACTTAATAAAGAATAAAGAATAATTTGATTTATTTTTTCCCTAATCATAATTAAGTGCCATAAATTACTGATGAAAATATATTGCAAAACATCTTGTTATACCTAAACTAGCAAAGTCCCTGAAATCAGTTATACCATTACGCGCTATACATTACAAATGACAAAAAAAATAAAGGTAAGTAAGTTACTTTAAGTTTTCGATTTGCGTCTTATTCAGTGCTTAAACCAATTATGTAGTAAACTAGTAATTTAGAAAATTACGAAATACCTGGTAAAGGGGTTCAAATCAGTTGTTAGACCTACTATTATTACCTAGGTAAGCTATTATTTAATTTTATCTGTGCGATATTATGTGACTCAAAATTAAGCCACTAGGTAACTATTGTTATGACATCAAACATTATGACTAGGTTACTTTGTTATGCCAAAAAAAGTCTTCGCCAACTTCGTCAAAGTGACTACAAGTTTTATTTTCTTTTTTATTTCGTATCAAGCAAAAAATAAAGACGAAAAAAAATTGTTAAAGTTGTTTTTTTTAATTTCATTTGGATTATGCAGGTCTTTAAAAGAAGTTATGCGTTTACCTAACTACTGAGTTTTTTGACCAATCAGAGATCACTATCGAACTAGCGCGAAACTGGGGGGTTAGAGTTTGCGCGCAAAACCTAACTGCTGAGTTTCTTGACCAATCAGAGATCACCATCAAAACTCGAGAGTTAGATTTTGCTTATATGCTACCCGGCTAAATTGGCAATGCTCTGTTTACTCGCATAGAACTTGCAGTAAGGTACTAATTTAACTTTGTAGGGTTAATTCTATTACGTACTAGTTTTATATATTATTGCACGCGTTTGTTATAGCTCGGTTTATGGCCCTAAAAGCGATGTATTAGGGCTCACTTTACGAGCAAGTGTGTTGAAAACGAATTTTTAGTTATATCGGAATTTTTAGTTAAACCAGATATATCGGCTCCTACCTCCTAGACTAAAATTCTCAGCACAGAAAACGATCAAGAGCACAAATTAAAATGCTCAAAATAATACTAGCTCTTAGGTTCAAATTCGATTGCAATAGTGTAGCGCACGGAACGGCAACGGCGCGATTAGCAGCTTCCGAGCCATTATTTTAAATTTTTTGGCGGGAAAACGGTTTTTGGCTTATAATTTCGAATATAAGAGGCCCAGAGATTTGAAATTATGCCTCGTGTGTGCTGCAATTATAACATATCATTTGATCTTTAAAACGAATCTCTAACATATACAGTTACAGCAATTCACCATGTGTCAGCCGGTGATACGGGTCACCAGCTTACACATAGATATCGGCTCGTAGCTCAAAAACTTTTCTAGTTAAAGTTTTGATAAATTTGGAGTCTAATGCTGCAATTTGGCTGAGAATATTGAGGTATAGTACATAATCGTAGCTTAAATAATTACGAAAATACAGCTGTGCAAGCCAGTGACACGTGTCCCCAGCTCGCACACAGTTTTATGCTCGTAGTTTCAAGAGTATTTGAATCGCATATTGCAGAAAGGACCTTATTCCATTTAAATTTACTTTAGGGAATTAAGTAAAAACTTTTTAATTTTATAATAACAAATTTTGATGGACTGTATTAACACACACTGTACCTATGTATTATGATTCGGTTCGGCTATGGTTATGGTACGTTTCGTTTAACAAAATTTGTTATTATAAAATAAAAAAGTTTTTACTTAATTCCCTAAAGTAAATTTAAATGGACTAAGGTCCTTTCTGCAATATGCGATTCATTTGAGTGTGATGGTTGGTTTTTTTGGATCTTAATGCTGCAATTAGGCTCTAAATTTCTGACTATAGTCTAAAACCCTAACCTCACTGGTTTGCCTTAACGGCATGTGTAAGCTGTAGACACGTGTCGCCAGCTCGCACACATAAAACAACTCATGGTAACGTATGGTGGCTGCTATTATTATGTCTGGAAGTTTGATTGCTGCTATTATGCTTTATGCGGGCTACATACTCCTGCGTGATTCGCGGCGTGAATTCACGCCGTAATTTTGCCGCGAAGTCGGCGTGAAAAGCATGACCTTCCACACTCGCTATCGTTCACAGTTTAGTTCGCGCGCTCGTCGAGAATGGACGCCGAATTATGCACTGAGGCGCGTTCCAAACCTACACTCCGAGTGCAACCTAACCACAACCGAACGCTCTAACGGCGTTCCAAACATTTGAGCGTGACGTTCGGTTGACACAACCGTGTCGTTCCAAACGTCAGAGCGTTGCAACCAAACAACCATCAAAAATGATGGTTGTAAAACGCTCTGACGTTTGTCTATAGAAAAAATGTCAATGTCATTTGACATTATTTTGTATTTTTGATGTTTTTGTCTAATTTTTAAAATAATCATGGTAGATCCTCAAAAAACGGATTTTATTTGATTTAGTATAAAGAAAAGTTTCAATAGGCTTGTTTCCATTAAGAATAAATATAATGGATAGGGGTTTATAATGATTAATTATATTATGGAGAAAATAACAAACAATTTTAATTATTAAAAGCGTTAAAGATTAATAATATTTTTAAAAAATAAATTTCGTAAAATTCAACCTTTAGTCACGTGACAGTGAACACCAATCAGAAAGCGTTACGTCACGCCGTGCAAAACTCCAATCTTGTCTTTGACGTTTCGAGTATCACTACCGGAGGCGCGTTCCAAACCTACACTCCGAGTGCAACCTAACCACAACCGAACGCAAGTTTTAGCCACTTTTTCCGTATTTCTCCATTGTTTGGAACATATATAAATAACTGGTTTGGCGTTTTTATAGTCGTGCTATCACACTGGGGCACTATACAGTACTTATAATATGAGAAATTCATTTTTAAACGATAAAAACTAGCTATAACGTACGAAGACACGATCGCTCTTTTGTTTGTTTTGCACGGCGTGACCTCATTCAAGACGCCATGACAGTCTTGTGCGTTTTGGAACCAAATTAAAATTGTTTTTTTAAAACGCGAAATTTATAATGTAAACGCTCGATTAAAAATAAATAAACCTTTTTTTTCGATAAAATGCCTAATAAGCTAAAATATTAAGCAGTTATTGAAATTTTGTCAACTAGCCTATTATTCGTATTCCAAATGGAAAATGAAGAATTTGTATTGACATTGACATTTAAAGTTCTTGGTCGTTCCAAACCTTAGAGCGAGTTAAAAAACAACCAAACAACCGACGCTCGAACGTTCTGAACGCAAACCTGCAATCTTTGTTTTTAGCATCCCATAAAATGGAATCGGCATGATAACACTCAATTAACACAATTTCTTGCTCATTCGTCCAAGTGACGCTCATTTTGACGCAACGTACTCCGCAAATAAATAAAAAACCTCAAGGCACGGCGCTGTTTTCACGCGCGAGTGGATGCACTTGTGTTCACGGGAGGTTCGCGCACCGCGAACCCTTTGAAGCGGGCGCAAATACCGACACCGATGGCATGCTTTGAATTTCTCTATAGCCTATGAGGAAGCTGGAGACCTACTCATAGATAAGTGTGCTCCCAGTGCATAATACATTACTATGAAAACCAATGTCATCTGACGGCGTGTTAACACGTGGCGTCAGACAAATGTGCCCACACGCACCTTTATCTGTGCTGCGGACAGAAAATCAGTTATGTGGCAACATTTTTAATTATAGAGAAAAGTAAAAAATTCTTAAAAAATGGCAACACCAATCATGGACGTCGTTGCTTGATTTTTCGGCGTTTTGATGGAAGATAAAAATGTGTATTTAACTAAAAACCCTATTTCTTTTTACATTTTAGTGAATAGAAAATGGTAACGATTGTTGACGACCTAGACTCTTTATCCTTACAAGAGCCAATTTTCAAAGATGTTAAATATTACTTGTCTGGCGATGTCTCGGAAAGGGTTTGTTTTTATGATTTTTTTCTTGTTTTATTTTGTTTACAATCCACTATTCGAAGTAACGTGTAACGCCACTTGTGTCTATTTCAGGTATTGCTACTTCTGCAGTCGGGTAGTGCCGAAAGTACGAAGTATTTCTCAGACTATGTAACTCATCTTATTTGTGGAGCCAACGCTGAGGACACAGATCTCGATGATGCTCAGGATATCTATCAAATACCGGCAGTGACTGAGAACTGGGTATACGCTTGCGCCAGGATAAAGAAACTGGCTTGCACAAAGCCTTACATACCCAACAAAAACAAAATATTCTCGAATGTTGTTGCTTGTGTGTCTAAAGTGAGTGCGCCTGACGCCAAATCGTTGTTCGCGCTTATTACGTTTCACGGTGGCAAAGTAAAGTTGAACCTGGACACTCAGTGCACCCATTTGATTTGTGGCTCAGCCTCCGGCAGTAAGTACAGTGCTGCTCTTAACTTACCCGCAAACAAGATTAAAATTGTTACTCCTGACTGGATTTTAGAGAGTCTGAAGGCCAGAATACAAGCTGTAGCAGAAGTATTTCATCCAAAACTATTGATCATCCCACAACCTCCACCAAAACCAATGGATCGCATCAGTGCTATCACAGGATTTGATTTTGAAGAAGGCATTGCTAAAAACGAGGTTCCTACACAAAACATGGCGGAGAACAAAGATGACGGTACACAAGCATTGTTGGACAAATTGAAACAAAGAATGCCATGGAATCATCCTCCGTCTACTGCAAACTCCTCATCAGTTGCCACATCAAGTGTTTCCTCTATCGGTTTCACAACCACACCCTTACCCACTTCTAGCATTATGAGTAAATCATTACCACAAGGCATTGTCACCCAAAATATTCAAATACAGAGTACTCAAGCAAATGCACAGCTTATGCAGAAGTTTGGTCAGAATACTATAGTGTCCCAACCGGGTATGAATATACAAACACAGCAAATGAACTTGCAACAACAACAACAACAGTACCAAAGCCAACAACAACAGCAGCAGCAGCAGCAACAACCTCAACCACATGGCTTGACAGCTATACAAATCCAACAGCAGAAGATCATGCAGCAACATCAACTCAAAATGCAGATGTTGCAGCAACAACAGCAGCAAAACAAAATGACCAACCAACAAAATCAACAAGGCTTCCAGCCCAGTGTCTCTGTTTCTCAAATCAATCAAGGCTTATCAAATCAGATCCAACAGCACATCCAAAGCAACCAACAACATCACATTCAACAAAATATTCAAACACCCACATCTATGACCTCTGCACAACAACAAATTGAAAACATAAGCCAAATGCTCAGTCAAAGTGCTAATAATTTGCAACAGCAACAATTGAATCAACAGAATCTGGCAATGAAACAAGGACTTAGTTTGAGCCAACAGAGCGCCTCACAAGCTGTGCAGAATATTGCGCAACAGTTAGCTCAGTCTACTCAAAACCTTCAACAAAGCCTTCAAAATGCAAAATTAAATCAAAGCTTAAGTCAAGGACAAGTCATAAGTCAACAACTTTTGAGTAGCGGACAACAAATGTCAAATCAAAATCAGAATTTGATTCAACAGCAAACTGTACAATCCCTAACAAATCAACAGCAGAATATAAATATGGGAGTAGTCAATCAACAGGGCCTTGTCACATCATCACAAGCTCAGACTGCCCAAGGTGTGCAACTAAATCAGTTAGTAGGTAGCTCCGGACAGCAGTCGGTGATCAGTCAACAGATACAACAAGTTCAACAGACAATTCAGGGACAACAAAATTCAAATGTTCCAGTACAGGGAGCCTGGAGGCAACAAAACATACAAATGGTCCAAAATGTGCAAGGGCAGCACCAGATAATTAGGAGTCCCCTTGTACAAACCAGAAATCCTCAAAATCAAGTAATATTACAACAACAAATAATGCAAACTCAACAACAGGCACTGATTAATAATCAGCAACAGCAATCCAGTCCACAGCACACAATTCAACAAACTTCTCAGCAAATTCTCCAGCAATCTATAGGGTCTCAAGGGCAGGGTATTAACCAGACTCATCATCAAATTTTGGTCCAAAAACAGCAACTTCTTAACAGTTCTGGCCAGCAACAGATAGTGCAAGGACCTCAGCAGGTGTTGATTAACCAGCACCCTGGTCAGCAGCAGATTTTAGTACATGGTAATCAGCAAGTGACCTTGCAAGGTGGTCAACAAATTGTGTCACAAAACCAGATAGTTCACCAAGGAGGACAAATTGTTAATCAAGGTGGACAGCAAATTATTACCCAAGGCACACAACAAGTTTTGTCTCAAGGAGGACAGCATGTGATAACACAGCAAGGGCAACAGCAAGTTGTGATTGCTCAGTCATCACAGCAGATTGTGACTCAGTCCGGTCAGCAAATTATCGGTCAGGCTGTTGGTCAGACACAGCAAGTTCTATCACAGGTGCCTCAATCACCTCAGCCTGGCACTCAGTTAACATCAGGCGGTGGTATCCAGCAGATTATCACCCATGGTGGTGGGCAACAAATAGTCTCGCCCGGCGGCCAGCAAATAGTGCAAGGAGGACAGAATGTCTCTTGGCAACAGCAGCAGTACTTGCAACAAAGACAGCAAATCGCTCAACCGGGTGCTGTCGGTCCTAGGGTAAGAAATATATATTAAGAAAATTCCTAAGATGTAAGCTTATGATTTACCATTATTAATTGTTTTTGTTATAGGGTGTTACTTAAAAATCCTAAGATGTAAGCTTAGCATTTGCTATTATTGTTTTTTGTTATAGTGTGTTACTAAAATAACCATTATGTTTTTCAAAATCTTTATGCATATAAAGTTGTTATATTCATTTCATGGTGGTTTTGCTTGTTTTGCACTGCATGCTTCACCTTTACTTGCATCATTCCTAATCAATACCTACTAATCTACTTACTCTTCCTAATTAAACAATCATTTACCTACTTATCGTTTTCATCTGCACCTGCGTTTTGTGATGGCTTGATATCATTCTGTAAATGTTTTTTTTTTCATTTTAAACTTAGTAAGGTCTATTTTGTTTTAATAACAGTCATAATATTAAAATAACAATACATTATAGGAACAACACATAAGGGGAATGAAAAACCGAACTATATTTATTTGTTAAGTAATTATTGTAATAAAATACTTATACAACAAATTCGGGACACTAGAATTTTATACAGATTAAAAAAAAAATTATGAGCTTAGTAATTTACAGATTATCTAGTCAACCATATAAGTACTACCTACCTATCCCTTATCTTCTGGTTTGATGTTCTGCTATGCTATGTCCTTTAATAGTGCTTGTTAAAGTAGGTACTCATATGGACCCCCTAAACTAAACGATCAAAATTGCTTTTCAATCATTTACATTGCATTGCTTGTCAATCACATTTTGATCGTCTAGGAGCGATGCTTGACAAGCACCACAGAATAGATAGATTACCGTGGCCAAAAGTAGGCCACGCCCCCAAATGGTAAATGCAATGTAAATGATTGACAAGAAATGCTTGAACGTCTAGGGGCTCCAATAGAAGTTATAATTATTAAGGCACTATAATTGAGTCCTACTGCATGAATTTAACCTGCCTGACCTATTTCTGTTTCTTCCATTACCTGACAACTTGTCTGTACTTACATAGATAGGTAGGTACAGACAGTAATAACCTATCACAAAAATGAGCCTGCTGTTTGATTGCACAATCATGAGTTTGAACTTTATTCGGCATTATACCAGTCTGCCCAATTAGGTATAGGTGCCAATAAATTAAAATATCACCCCACTACATGTAAGGGCATCGTGCCGGCCCTGTGGCGCACTCATTAAATTAAATTCATTGCTCGCTATGTACATATAATGTATCGAAAATGCAAACGTATGGATTGAAGCTAAGGTTGTATAGTTTATTTACTAACAATAACCTCTATAGAATATAGTTCGTCTTAGTAGTAGTAGGCAAAAGAGCAATAAGTGGCCACTTTTGGCACATTTGCCTACTATTATTTAAGTTTGTAAATAAACTATATAACCTTAGCTTCAATCCGTACTTGTGAATTTTCGATACTTTATGTACTTAGTGAGCAATGAATTAAATTAGGCTGAGGGCGCCACTGTGAGGGCACTGTAATTGTCTTTTTTCTGGTACAGTAGACGGCACGCTGGGCTTCCACAGCCTGTCAAATTTCTTCAAACATTTTTAAACTTTAAGTCGAGCAATTTAAGGTTCTAAATTCATTGTAGATATTAGACAGTTTTGTATAGCTTGATATGCTACTCACTGTACATAGGTAAATGCATAAAGTTATTTTCCCATGCACAGGTGTCATGGTCGGGCGGCGGTCGTCAACTGATCCACCTTGACGCACAAACTCACGCGCAGCTCCAACAGATGGACCCGCAGCAACGCGCCATGTTCGTCGCGCAGCTACAGAAGCGGCGGCAGCTGTCTTTACAGCGGGCGGCGGCGCTGGCGCAGCAACAAGTCAGTTATTATTGTTTAGCTGTTTCTTACAGTGTAACCGTCGAGAAAACAACAGAATAAAGTATCTTACAACTTTCAACTTCCCTTTAAAAATCATGGGTTCTCAACTAGTGGGGTGCGCCGCACTAAGGGCCCCTACCCCCCTTGGGGGGCGTAGAAACATCCAAAAGGGGGCGCGGCGAGCGGCTCCTGCCCGTTGATTACGTAAGTCTGTTGCTAACAATTCTCGATTGAAAGCGCAGTTACATTGCTGCTTTAAGTAAGATAGTTGTCACATTGGTTCTTGGTTGGTCTTTATTTTTAAGTAGGTAGCTTATTTTTAAGCTTTCAAGTTAATATTAACGTTGTCGTATTATAAGGTAAAAGGTTGGGAACCTTTGCTTTAAATAGACGAGAGTATCGACGATGACCCAGTGCGGCCTGCAGATATAGTACGTTTGTTTATGGTTTGGCTTTTGCCATTTTCCAATACTTGTCTACAAAATTCATCTTTAATAAAGAAATTGTTGTATTTATTTATTTATTTGTTCTGTACACACACAATTACAAACGGAAAAGAAATGGACAGAAGAATTGTACTGGTACACACGTAGGAAGTCGACCTTGATAAAATCTCTAACAAAATGTAGACAAAAGGGTTAATGAGTGTGTGTCCTTACAGCAACCGGGAGTGGTGGCCGGTTCTCCCGGGACTCCAACCCCGACCGGCGCACCGCAGAGCGTCACCTTCATCAGGAGCCAACTGCCGCCAGGACTCACGCAGCAGCAACAGGTATCATTCTTTCTTTCTCTCTCTCTCTTTCTTTTCTATCCCCCTATCTTTCTCCTCCTTTCTACCTCTTTTCCCTTCCCGATCCCGGCACCGGAGGGCAACAAGCGTCACCAAGGGATGAGCCCAATGGTGCCCCATCATCTTATACTCATACCACTTTCCCACTGCTAAATCCGTTATTACCCATCCCACTAGGTACTTACCCAATTTCTCTATCCATTAGTAAAAAAACAGGTATCATTAGCCTCATCATCATGATGAGACCTAGGACTTTTCCGATCTAAATGGAAATACCGATGTTGGTTGTCCATCTTGAGATTGGTGATTACAAAACTAGTTGTCTCTCTCTCTCAAGATCGTCATGTATCAGGGCCAATTATAATTTTTCATTTATAATTTTGTAGAGGTATAAAGGTTCGATGCTAGGACTCAATTTAACCCAGCGAACTAAAATCTGTGGAAGTATAAATTGCAAACAAATATTGCTTAAAAAATAGCACCACTGGGCTAAAAATTACAATTCGCATTCAGTCGGGCCACGCGCCTGGTGACAGAGTTTTTATTTTAATGGAAAGAGAGTTTACTGGAAATGACGTCCTGTGTAGTCCAAATGGTGTAAAAGACGCGAAAAAACAAAAAGATGCAGAGACAATGTATCATAGCATAAGTATGAAATATTTTTTGCAACCAGTGTTCAGTCCGTTCAGTCGCTTTGTGCTGCATAGCTAAATGCCAGCATTTCTAGCCCCGCCCACTTGGTTGTAACTTGGATGATTGTTCCATAGATTTTAGCTCGCTGTTTTAACCCATAAAATGTATGATGGACAGGTGCAATGGCTGCAGCAGCAAGGAGCTAGGGCGGCGGCTATCCCCGCCGCGGTGCCCGCACAGCCGCCTCAGTCCCCCGGTAATTACTTTAATTAATTATTTATTACTAGCTTGCGCCCACGACATAGTCCGCGTGGGCATACGGAAAATCCCTAGAGAACCTTTGACCGGGATAAAAAGTATCCTATGTGTTAATCCAGGCTATAAACTATCTGTGTGTCAAATTTCATCCAAATCTTTTTAGCCGTTTTTGGGTGATTGAGGAACAATCATCCAAACCCACAAACTTTCACATTTATAATATTGTGGGGTTTTTGATAGCGAAACGTCGGGAAAATCAAAAATCAAACGAAAAAGGCATTGTTCCTGAAGGATTGCAAAAACTTTCGCGCAGACGAAGTCGCTGGCGGCCGCTAGTATTAAATAAGATTCGCTTTCGATTGATGAATGAACTTGACGTTTTTGAAATAGTTTTTAGAGAAAAATTATGCCATTCCTGCTGTACTTATAATATAATATATATTTCGATACCGAAGATGTGAATAAACTATACTATGTTTGTGATTAGAGTAGTAGTCTGTAAAAATATCTATAAGCCATTTATTTCGTTGTAATTTGGCGCTTTATCTGTTATGTTACCATTACGATATATAATTAAATAATTATTTCAAGTGTCTAATATAGCGGGTCACAATGGCCAACGTTTGTTTTGCATTGAAAATAATAACAATTTTTTTATCTGAAGAATATCCGTTTAACATATACCGTTGTATGTTCACTAGTTTAAGAATTTAAAATTATACCTCCATACATAGTAATGAGGCTCGTGACGGTTTTATCTGAATTATAATTTCAATGCGTTATCTACTTTTTGTTCTATGCTCGTTCAATAATTCAGTTATCCTTTCCCGCATCGCCGTAGACAGTGTTTTGTAAATTCGCGACCTGATATTTCGGTTATTCACTTACCGAGAAGTTTTTATAGAAGATAGCATCGTCAACACATACGTTGGATGGATCTGGAAGCAATTGAATGTAAGGAAGTTTTCTCCATTTCAATATGACTGTAAATTCTAGAAATGAACGACTTGATAAATTAAGTAATTCAATAATGTAAAAGAGATAAATCTTAATTAAAGTAGATTTTCTATTGAATTCAGAACGTCCGATTTAAGAAGAAAAAGATTTTAGTTAAGCTTATTAAAATTTTATATTACCTACTTGTTGAAATATGAAATACCACTTCAATATTTCTGTTGTCATAGAAAAGTGACCCGCATGTGTTTTGCAGTTACGAATTATTTAATTTCTCAGATATTTATGTTTCTCTATTGAACATTGGAATATAAGTAGAGTTCATAGGAAAGTGGATAAAAGCAATACTGTGATTCATTGTAGACAAGCTGAGATGTGATAAAAATAGGAAGGAAATGAGAAATAGAATGCCTGATTGATTCTCCTACACTTTTTTCGGGTTATTCCGTTTATTCGCCCTAAGGCTCGTATTATAGAATCAAACTCAAATCTCTGCTTGAGTATATTCATATAGCGCTATCCCTTTCTAAGTGTACTCAAGCAGAGATTTGAGTTTGAGTTTGATTTTATAATATGAGCCTAAAACAACCAGCCTAAGATAGATACTCGAAAACGCGTGTTCATCTATCCACCCCACACTACAATCACTAATATTATAGGACGGATAGATGAACACGCGTTTCCGAGTATCCGTAGTAGGGTAGTTGTTTTAGAGTGGATAAACGGAATAACTAATTTTTTCGACCTTTTGGTCGACTGCTGTCCGTCTGCCAGCAAAAACAATCAACAAACGACAACTTGCTCTTTGGAAAGCGGTAGGTACCTAATTAAATGCAAAATGGGTCCCGATTTTTCGTCATTGAACTGTCAAAATCCAAGTGTCGGTGGTCCTGCTAGCGGGCTGGCCACGCTAAAGCGACCGCCCCGGGGTGCCGCCATTGCCGCGGCGAGCGAATTCTCTCTTCATTGCGTTGCGGTGTTAAAACGCTTACCGCACAGTTACAATAATTAGGAAAAACACATAGAGAATGGCAAAGGAGTGATTTTGACCCGACTGCTGGGTATAAACTCTGTTAACGCCCCTAAACCATTTTGTTGAATAAAATAAAATCTTTAGAAATAAGAGATGTTTCGGCCTTTGAATATTTTTGTGTATTGATTAAATCAAGAAATTGTTTCCATAGCAACGTCACAGTTGACATATCAATAGAAATAAAATAACCGTAAAAAGTTTATGTATACAAAGTGGGTTTTTATAACCCAGTGGTCAGGTTTAAACACGGTCCTTTGCCCATCTCAACACACGATATGTGAATGGCATGCGCACCGCGACTATTTTGTCCACAATCGATGTCTATCCCGCTCACATCAGTGCGATAACTCTGTTTTGTCAGTGGGCGGCGCGCCAGTGGCAAGTCCGGTGGGGTCGGGCGCCAGCACGCCCGGGCCGGTGGACGCGCAACTGCAGCAGCTGCAGCTGCAGCGCCAGCAGCAGTACCAGCGCCTGCAGCAGCTGCAGGCGCAGCGCGACCACGTGGCGCACCACCACGCCACCGTCAAACAGGTGCAGTGGCTCTATACAACGTGTTAATGATCATTCATTCATTCATTCATTGAACCCAAAATGGGAAATCCGTTTCTTCGGGTCATCAAACTGAACAACTTTTACAATGGGTGGGACCAACTCTGAAATATCGAAAAAAATAGCTGTTTTATGTAACAGCTGATTTTTTTCGTATACATTTTACATTTTCGTTATTAAATTTTGTATAAAACATCAGATATTTTTCGCGATTTAAGAGTTTGTCACATAGTAAAAGTTGTTCATAGGCATGGTACAATAATATACTGCGTCAGTATAGCACTCCGAGACGGAAGGGTCACGTGGTCTACACTTGCTTACGTCATCTCCGCTATCTGTATTGAAAATAACGTTAATTCAAAACAGCTATTCAAAAAAACGAGGAGTTCAATGTATTTAAAGCCGATTTTTAACCGACTTCCAAAAAAGGAGGAGGTTCTATGTTCGTCTGTATATTTGGTTTTTTTGTGTATGTCCACCGATTACTCGAAGACGGCTGGACCGATTGAAATGATTCAAACGTTATTACATTAGGAAAACTCCCAAGTTGGTCCCATTTTTTAAATTTGGAAATCGGTTCAGTACTTTTCAAGTAATCTTGAAAAAAACACGAAAATAGTATGATTTTGTGTGAATTACCTCGATAATAATGTCGTATTACTTCTTTGTTTATGAACTGAATAAGATAATTATTTTTTTGTTGGAAGAGGGATAGGTGTAGTTTTTTAACCGACTTAAAAAAGGAGGTTCTCAGTTTGACCCGTATTTAAGTATGTTTCTCCGCGATTATCTTACGTTTGGCTGAGCCTATTTTTCTACATATATAATAAACCTTACCTACAAGGTACTACCTACACTAAAAATAAAAAATTGTTTAAAAAAAACAAAAAACCGACTTCAAAAAACCTACCTCTAAAAAGCAAGAAATAATATACGTCAATAGTATACGTAATAATAAAAATACGTCTATTGAAGTCGGGTGGGGCTTTAAGAATAAAAAAAAAGGAATTTGTACTCCAGCCCCACCCGACTTCAATAGACGTATTTTTAATATTACGAATATTATTTCTTGCTTTTTAGAGGTGGGTTTTTTGAAGTCGGTTTTTTGTTTTTTTAAACTATTTTTTTGGTGAAACAATTATTTAATGTCTTTTTCCAAAAAGTCGTGTAAATAAATGTCCTTCAGAATATGTACTTTACTAAGTGTATTGTTGTATGACATCGCAGGTAGCCCCAGGGGTGGGCGTGGGGGTGGGGGTCGGTGTGGGCGTGACCCAACACGTGGTGGGGGCCCCGATAGCCGAGCCGCAAGTAGACGCGCTGCTCAGCCCCGCCGCGCAAGATCAACAAGCAGGTACTTATAGAATAATCTATACATAACGGGTGTAAAGAGACCCTCAACGAAACCGAAGTCCACGCATTCCGCCCATCGTCAGGATCATTTTTGTCTTTTAGACTTTACCTGGGAAACCAACAGCTACGAAGTTATTGAAGGTCAAAGTCAATTTTTTTTTTTTTTTTTTATTTAATCTTATTTTATTCGTTATTTCCTAATTTTTGTCCAAATAAACATTATAAACATTTTAAGACGTATTTCGTAACAAACAATAGCTTCAAAACGTCATCACTCAATGTATCTACATCTGTATCTATGACATTTTTGACCAGAAATGGTTCTGATGATGGGCAGAATACGTAGACCTCGGCTTCGTTGAGGGTATTGTTACACCCGGTATAAAAGTCTAAATTGATTGACTGATTGATTGTTGGGATACGCGTAAAGCCTTAACGGCTGAAAGTAGAGACACCATTTTTGGAGGGTAGATACCTTTCATGGGGTAGGTGAGCACTAAGTAAGAATTTTGGAAAATTTGTATGGAATTCCCTCAGTTTCAAATTCAAAGCTAGGATGTTCAAACTTTGTGTTTAGGCTGACGGTTAAAAATTATAAAGGGAAGGGGAGGGGGGTGGAGGGAAATGGGGAAAGTCCAATTCTGAATGGAAAAGGGACGGGAACGCCTTCTACAGGCATTTTAAGAATTTTAAAGATTTTTTAAAACGTCCACGTGAACGAATTCGCGGGCAAAAGGTAGTTGTAAATAAAACCTTTTGTCATTTCTTATTGTTGTTACAGCTGAACCCCTCCGAAAAGATGTCGTTTTTAGCAATGCACAGATTTTCCAATGAACAGTTTCTTTTTTAGTTTCACTTTCTGTTTTATAGTATATCAGAATTCATGGCGAGCTCGTTTTTGTGATATTTTAGCTTAGAAAGGGATGAAATTTGAGTTTACTTAAATTGAACATAAATTAAGTACATAATTTTAAAATGAACTGTTACTTATTTAAATAATTTTTATTTACTTATACATTTTTTTTTATATATTATTAATTATGATTTTATTTTGTGAAATGTTTATAACTTTAAATTTAATAAGATATAATTTTTGGAATGAATTTAAATAATTTTACTTATTGATACATTTTTAATAGAATATGAAATTTTTATAACCAATTTTCAATGTATTTATGTAATATTATTGTAAATGTTGACTTAGCTAGGTTGCGTTATGTAACAAAGGGTTAATAAATAAATGAATTGAATTTTCAAAAGTGCGATATGGACTGGAAGCATACCAATATGGAATATTGAACGAAAATATCTTACGGTAAATTGTTTCTTTACCACCTCTCGTTATGTGTGGGGTGTGGTTATAAAACGTTACTTCAGAATTCCGTACATACGTAATAGGGATGTTGACTAATGAATAAAATAACGAAATACTAATAAAAATCGTAAACATATTAAACTTTTAGAGTAGCTTGTATACCTCTTGGTTTTATATATTGCATATTATTTGTTTTATGACCCTTTAAAGTTGGGTGGACAAGTCCATTTAAAAAGTATAAAATTTATTAAAATAAATGATACCTTTAATTAGTCCGTAAAATGGATGGCAAATTTGTCGAAGAAACCATTTTGATAAACACAATATTTAATATAGCTGCTGAACAAATTTCCTATGCGTTGCATACAAACTTGCAAGGCGTGACGTCATAACTTGCAAGCCATTAGTATGGAGCGTTTTTGATCGAGTCCATTTGTGTGCATTTCACACTGTGATATCTCGGGCAGTTTTCATGCTAGCGAATTAATTCTTTTACCAATGTTTCTTTTTTTGAGAGGTAATTTATGTAACATAAAATAAAAAAAATAGTCAACATCCCTATTCCGCACGCAGCTAATCCCTTCAAATCGACGGACCTACCAGTCCTACCACACACATGCGTTATACACACATATTTTTTATACGTTTCTGACAGATTTAATCAAGTTCGTCAACTGAATAAAGTATATTTTATTACCCGGGTTTTTGTTACGATAATCGAAAATATACTTTATTCAGTTGAGATAAAGAACTTGTTAAAATCTGTCCGAAGCACTTTCTCTTGATGGCCACACTATAAGAGCGCTTTCACATAAGGTCGTGTTAGTCGCGGTGTAACCCGTGCGTGTCTTATCCACACATGACCAAAGTGGCTAACGCACGACATATTACGTGCTTGTCTTCTGCACAGAATATAATATAATAGTACTAAACGTACAGAAGTCCATCTGCGCGAGGACAATCAAGCATAAGCTACTCTCGCTTATCAGCAATAAAATACAATTTCAAATTGCACAGCGCTACCTACGTGCCTTTATTGTATGCTGCGTGCCTCATTCTGTCGCGTTAGTCGCGTAACTCTGTTGATCCCGAAACACGACATCCCTGACTGAGTGAGCCGTGACCAGTAGGCTAATATAAAAGTTTAAAGCTAGGGTTTCCTAGGATGACGGTGCCGTCATATTACGGCCGTAATTTAGCGGCGTAGAAAGTGGTCTATGTAAACAACATGGCGCGCCCGTATTGTTTTCATACACAACGTTTTACACCGCTAAATTACAGCCGTAATATGACGACACCGTCATCCTAGGAAACCCTAGCTTAAGCGCGGAGTGAGCCCCTCCTGCCTTAGGTATGGATATGACAGACGTCATTACCGCGCTTACGCCGCCGCGGCTAAAGCGCCATTATGTGAAAGCGCCCTAAGTATTTTCTTTCGCTAGGAGCGGGCGGTGCGTTGTTGGTGAACCACAAGACTAAGACGGCGCTCGCCAACATGCTGAGCATTCGCTTACAAGGGGCCGCGCCCCCCGCTGAACACGAACCTTCGGCTGCTGGGACGCTCAGGTACATTACTATTACTTTTAAAAACTTTTTTTTTGTGACTACAGGGGGGGTATTACAACCTCTTAAAACTTGCCAGGTTTATGAATTGCTGTAGTTACATCTCTTTCTCGCTGTATAGCAAATAAAAGAGATAGATTGATAGCCAGTCAGAAAACTGCCAGGAAATAAGAGGTCATAATACGGCCCCAGACCTAAACAATAATTATAAGTACCACAATTAAATAGTATCCGTTAAAAGTGTTTGATTTTATTGTATAGAACGGAAATTGTAACTTGTTACAAGTTAGATATAGCATAGATATTCTAAACCAGCGGTTCCCAATTTTTTTAGCCACGGAACCATAATTGACCATACTTTTTTGACGGATCCTCATTTTGATAATAACAATATTTTGAAATTTGAGATTTTTGCATTTACAATGCTATTTTTACACAATACTAAATAATATACTAGAAAAAATATCTGATCTGATCTGGTGCGAGTCGTATTTTTTCTAGTATATTATTTAGTATTGTATAACAATATTTAATAACGATAACGTGCAAACGTTACTTTGGCTACCATTTTAGAATTTAAAAAATTACACTAACCCCTGTCAAATAATATATTTAGAAAGAAAACAAGACTTCTATTAAAAAAACACTTTTATTAGTAGTTTTATTATGGAAAGAGTTAATTGCGGACCCCTGATACACATGCTACCCCTAAGGGGTCCATGGATTACACTTTAAGCAACCCTGGACCCTGTCTGCTCCTTGATTACGTAATTATGTCGCTAAGAATTCTTGATCGAAATCGATTGAAACGGCAGTTACATTTCTGCTTTAAGAGGATTGTCAACCACGTTGTCTCCATACAAACGGCGATAACGTTTCCCACCCTCTAAACCTTAACCTACAGCAATGAATTTTTGGTATGTTTTTGAAATGCCTAAAAACTAGGGCTGTACGTTTTGATTTTTAAAATATTCCTTGTAGATTTGAAAATATTGGCACTTCTGTGTTTTGTATGAAATCACTAAAATCAAAACGTACAGCCCTAGTATTTAGGCATTTCAAAAAAATACCAAAAATTAATTACTGTAGGTTAAGGTTTAGAGGGTGGGAAACGTTATCGCCGTTTGTATGGAGACCACGTGGTTGACAATCCCCTTAATTAAGATAGTTGTCACATTGGTTCTTTTCTTACCATAAACTTAATATTAGGCTAGTATAAATAAGTTTATTTATGGTTCTTACTAAAGCAGTAATGTACCTGCGGCTTTTCTTTAATTGATTTTAATCGAGAATTGTTAGCAACAGAGTTACGTAATCAGGGGGGTAATTACGTAACTTTGTTGCAATCAACTCTGACAGAAATCGCAGTTACATCGCTGCTTTAGTAAGAACCAATGTGACAACTATCTTAACTAAAGCAGCAATGCAACTGCGCTTTCAATCGATTTCAATCGAGAATTGTTAGCAACAGACTTACGTAATCCGCGTACAGGGGCTGGTCTAAACTGTTTCTATGGATTTATCCGTATGTTATGTGTTTGTCGCAGGCTGATGACGGCGGCGCACGCGGCGGGGGGCGCCGTGAGGGCCCCCGCCAGGCTGCTGCTGGGGCCCGCGCACCACACGCACCAGGTACAATCATGATTATAGTGATTACATTACGCTACACCTTCTCCAAATAGACACAGAGCCGGCGACACACAAATCTGATCTTTTAAAAAAAATTTTTTTTTCATTAAAAATGCTATTTTACTCGAAAAAAATTAATGCTAGAAAAAAACAACTCGTCTAACTGATTGTCTTACCCATGTTAGTTATTCATAGTACTTAATGGCAAAACAGGAGTTTATATAAAAGTTTCGAGTATACGCGTTTCATCCCTATTTGGCGCCTGTGAAGTTAGCCACTAGGCGCGTAGCCGTCTCGCCTCTCACACACTTACATCAAAATGTTGTTCTGCGCAGCCTCTTGCACGATGTTCCGAGCCGCCAATATCGTTAAAACGTATTGTAGCACGTGTTAAAAGTCATGCTTTTGGTATAATTTTATTAATTTTACTTATATTGGTCAGCCGTGTCAAAAGTAACGTCTTTCATTAAATGAGGGAGATTACATGAACAGTCTAGCGCCAGTCCATTCATTCATTCAGCCAAACTAACCATCTTATCTCCCTCAATAAATAAGTGGTTTATGGCTGTCTGCACTAAACTTAAGAATCGCCAAAGTCCTTTCCTAACTAAAACTTGACCAAATTAAAAGTCTTTGATGTGTTTTAGTTTTTGTATTGTCTTTGTAATGTTGTGTATCGTTGTGTGTGGTTCAAAATAAATGTATTTTCTTTCTTTCTTTCTTAAAACGGTGTCCTGAACTTAGCTGTCATGCGCCTTATTATCTTGGTCAAGTCGTACTTAGGAAAAGACTTTGGCGATTCTTAACTTTGGTGCAAATGACCGTTAGTTTTGTTTGCTATCTTTTTGTCAATCTGTTATATTGTTTCCCGTATAGCCAACAGCGACTAGCGTAGTGGGCAACAAAGTGTACGCAGGCGCGGTGCGAGCGCCGCCGCCGCGAGCACAGTTCTACGGACACAATCCTAACTTAAAACTGCCGCCTGACTTGTTCCTGCTGGGCTGCGTGTTCCACATTGTGAGTCTTATTACCTTGCCATTAAGGTCGACAGTCGTAAGTCAACAAAGTATATGCCGCCGCGAGCTCAGTTCTTCGGACACAATCTGCCGCCTGACTTGTTCCTACTGGGCTGCGTGTTCCACATTGTGAGTCTTATTACCTTGCCATTAAGGTCTACAGTCGTAAGTCAACAAAGTATATGCCGCCGCGAGCTCAGTTCTTCGGACACAATCTGCCGCCTGACTTGTTCCTGCTGGGCTGCGTGTTCCACATTGTGAGTCTTATTACCTTGCCATTAAGGTCGACAGTCGTAAGTCAACAAAGTATATGCCGCCGCGAGCTCAGTTCTTCGGACACAATCTGCCGCCTGACTTGTTCCTGCTGGGCTGCGTGTTCCACATTGTGAGTCTTATTACCTTGCCATTAAGGTCGACAGTCGTAAGTCAACAAAGTATATGCCGCCGCGAGCTCAGTTCTTCGGACACAATCTGCCGCCTGACTTGTTCCTGCTGGGCTGCGTGTTCCACATTGTGAGTCTTATTACCTTGCCATTAAGGTCGACAGTCGTAAGTCAACAAAGTATATGCCGCCGCGAGCTCAGTTCTTCGGACACAATCTGCCGCCTGACTTGTTCCTACTGGGCTGCGTGTTCCACATTGTGAGTCTTATTACCTAGCCATTAAGGTCGACAGTCGTAGTAGTATAAGTGTACGCAGGCGCGGTGCTACGGACAACCCAAACAAACAAAGATCCATATTGAGTTAGTTACAACATTATTATTATTATTAATTGCTGTCATTAAGGTTCAAAATTGTATGTGCAGCGTAAAAATTTAATTCGTATAGATATTATTTTGAATTGATTTGAGTTATTTCCTATTGTTAACGATACTTAAAAATATCGTTAACAATAGGAAAATAGGTGTTAGTAAACTATAGACGATTCAAAAGCGCTTAATTACTATGTTTATTTTAATAAAGATAGTTTAACTTTGACTTTATCCAAAGTTTATCAACAAAAACATGACCGATTAAAAACATCAATTGGGATGATAAGTAATGAACAAAAAAAACGAAATACTAATAAAAATCTTAAACATATTAAACTTTTAGAGTAGCTTGTATACCTCTTGGTTTTATATATTGTATATTATTTGTTTTATGACCCTTCAAAGTTGGGTGGACAAATCCATTTAAAAAGTATAAAATTTATTAAAATAAATGATACCTTTAAATAGTCCGTAAAATGTATAGCAAATTTTGTCTTAAAAAACCATTTTGAGAAACACAATATTTAATATAGCTGCCAAACAAATTTCCTACGCGTTGCATACAAACTACTCAGGCGTGACGTCATAATTGAGTTACCGTTAGTATGGAGCGTTTTTGGGCGAGTCCATTTGTGTGCATTTCACACTGTGATATCTCGGGCAGTTTTCATGCTAGCGTAATAATTCTTTTACCCCAATGTTTCTTTTTTTGAGAGGTAATTTATGTAACATAAAATAAAAAGTTGTCATCATTCCAATAGTAGAAGTTTTTTTCTAGTTACAATCTTCATTGTTCATAGGTGGAGTACCAAACATCGTGGGGGGCGGAGCGCGTAGCAAGATGGGCGGAAGCGATACAACGGCGAGGCGGCGAAGTGGAGGCTGGGTACTGCGCGAGAGTCACTCATGTACTGTGCGAGACGCAGAAACACGGCGTAGTTATGCAGGTAAAACTAATTTGTTTATTTGGTAAAAGTTAACCTTTCGTAAAATATTAAACGACTATGACAAATTCTATTTTGCTACGCATTATGCTGAGTTGGGACCGTTCTGAGACAAAGTGTTTAGGCTTGTTTATTAATTTTTTTGTAGTTGTTTTGTGTGTGTCTAATAAATGTTCTTTCTTTTTTACTTTCTATTTTTATAAACTAATATAAGATACCCATAAGGAAGGCCTGTACCCCAGCAGTGGGGACATCAAAAATGGCTGATGGACAATATAAGATTGCGGATTTATTCACAGGTTTTCTAATAATTGAATTTAATAAAAGCTTGATATTGCCATCATTGTTTTGTTTTATAAGATAATGGAAAATTTTCACAAAAAAAGTGCTTAGATTTTACACCAACCTTGCACTCTCATAACCACAAGTTAAGGATGACTTACAGTACAACGTGCCGGGTCTGATCAGAATCCAAGCTACGTTGATCACGTCAACGTTCTGTATCAGAGCCTGTATCTGGAGCCCAATCGCGGTAATTCTGAACGATAAAACAAAAAAACGTTACGTTGTCATTTAGGTTATATTTACCTGAAAAAAATTGGTTTAGCTTCATAATTTTCACTTTAATTGTCCCAGATTGTAATCCTAGACTCCTTAGGCAGAGTATTCACCAATTTTAACAAAACTAAAGCGAGTATTTTTCTGAAACGAAACTGAAACGGTAACGATTTAGCTTTGGTTTTATCGTTGAAAATTAGCGCGATTAGGCCCCAGTGTTCGTTGAACGACGGTTGCCGAGCGGCCACGCGGCTCAAAATGCATTGGTTTTTATAAAGAATATTAGAGCACTACTATCGTGGCTTGGACTCGGACCCGGAACGGTGTACTGTGATGTGAGTCAAACTTTATTCCCAATCTCTATTCTGTTTGTCCACACAGGCTCTTCGCGACGCTAAACGCTGCGTAACCGCGTACTGGCTCTCCGACGCGATGCTCCGCCGCGGCGTCGCTCCGCCGTGGCAAGCGTTACATTTACCCAGCATGTATGCCGCCCGCGATAGGCCCGCGAAACACCATCGCGTCGCCATATCTGGGTGGCGGGATGATGAAAGAGATCGCGTCACGTTCTGTATAGAACACATTGGAGCCAAGGTCAGTGACCCCACTTAGGCAAGAGTTTTACCTTCCAATAGATTTAATGATGTCAAACCAACTTCACATTAGCACAGCCTAGACTAAAGAGTAGTCACGGTAAATACATTTCTTTACCGTGGTCTCAGTATGGCAGCTCGGGAGGCCCCACCCCCTCTTTGTCTAGACGCCTCCGATGACCGACTGTATGAAGACTACGCTCTAGGCTGTGACATTAGGCATGAAAACAAAAAAAATGCTTCTATTCTTTCTTCCTGAGTTCCAACAGTTTTCTATTATTTTTAATGTGAAATTAACTTTATCCCAACATAATATTGATTTTTTTATCAGTGCCCTATTTTAAGCCGCTCGGGGTTTGATGAATTAATTTTTATTTGGTTTGGTATTTTGCATTTTTTATTGAATAGAACTCTAGACGAATACTGTCTTAACCCGAATAACATCACAAGAAGAGTTAATTATGCTTGCTGCAAATTAATTTTGGTATTACGTTTGTATAGGAAGTTCACTGTTCGCCGGCCTCTTAATTTTAGTATAGTCAAATTAGCAAAAAGATTGGAAGTAATTCATATATCTTCCCTTCCAGCTGACCCCTTACATGACGCGCGACAACACAGTGCTGATCTGCAAACGCGCCGAAGGCAACAAGTACAGGCGCGCGCGCGAGTGGGGCATTCCGGTAGTGACGGCCGCGTGGCTCACTGACTTGCTGCTGGGGAACATGAGCGCGTTGTCACAGGTGAGCGGAATATACATAAAGATCTTTAGAAACACACCTATGTGTACGCATCACCTATGCAGAATATTTACGAAGTGTCTTTTTTAAATGTTGTTTATTATAATTTTACTTGACAATTTAGAAACATGTGAAAGGAAATAATGGCGCGCATCCATTTGATTTAATCCATTTGGATCACCAAATCAAACGTTTGACGGTTTGCACACTCACGGTCAAACGTTTGGACGTGGGCCGTGGTTTTACGGCGCGCACGGAAAATCTGTGATTGGTTAGATTGCAGATTCAACACTCATGATCAAATTTTGGTGTCACTCCATTTGGCGCGATGGACTGACTGTGAGTGTCCACCTTAAAGTACACTCTGAGAAATAACGAGAGAGAAAAGTTTTCTACATCGAAATGACAATTCTTTTGTTTATCTGTCAAAAATGCTGTTTCGGTTTTCGGAAACTTTTTTGTCGGGTTCGCCACTACGTCTTCTGGTATCTTAAATCTTACACGTCATTATCGTCATTTATTTAGCCCAAAAATAAGACTGATAAATTGCGTTTTTATTGAAATGTGTTTTTATTGCAGATCGAGAACGCCAAATACCAGCAATTTAATTTAACCAGTCCGTTCAGGATGGACTACAGCTTAGTGTCGCATCTGATGAGTGAGTATTTTGAGTTTACTAGTTATATTTACACCTTTTGTCATTTTGTTCGGATTTACATTCACAATCGAATTAACCCTTCAACGCCCGGAAAATGAGACACAATAGAAAATCGATTGTGTCTCGGTCGCCAGCGACCGCTCCGGCGTTAATGAATTAAAGTTGCATATCAAGCAAAAAGTAAAGAAAGTATGTAATTAGCAATTTACCAAATAAATTAATATTTTGGTCAGTAAAGTAAATAAATAATAACCCCCTTACTAATAAAGATTGTATTGCAGATATATAGTTCTAGAGTTCATTATCAATGTTGAGTATACCTGTAATAGAAATCATACACATCAAAGTATGGCTTAGTGAATGAAATATGTGTAATGTTACTGTATGCATTTTGTTGGTGTACCTAAAAATAAAATAAAAATATAGTTACACAGTGTTTTGTCACTTTCTTTTCAATGTCAAATTCAAATACAGAGAGTAACCATTGTGTGACTATACATCAGCTGCTATACAATCTTTATTAGTGAAAATTAGTTGGATTCATTTACAAAATTACAGCTAGCCATTTAATCTAACGATCAAAAGAAGAAAGACCGCTATTGCAAATTATTTCAATTTCGTAATACTAGTTTCCGTTACTGAACTATTATTTCAGGCGCGTCCATTTAACTAATGTTTTCATTTCAGACGCATGGAAGATGCCAATAAACATAACCCAAGAGTCGAACGAGCGCGCCAAACGCAGCGCCGCCGCCGCGCCGCGCCGCGCCAAGCGCCCGCGCCTGTCGCCCGCGCCCCCGCCCCCGCCCCACGCGCCCCCCGTGCCGCCCCCCCTGCATCTAGCGCCCAGGGTGCTGTTCTCTGCTATACCGCCGAGCGACCACACAAGACTGGCCGCTATAGTCAGGTTAGTACTCAGTAGACATCGTGTAAGATAACGACTGTCAATTTGATTAAAATTGAACATTGATGATATTTATTTATAGCTTTACTCGTCGTTTGGTGATATCGATTGGTAGTTTAAAACTCTGTATAGTATACCGGGTGTAACTAGACCTACTACGCAATGTAACGCGCACAACAGACCGCGCGTGCGAGTGTATGCTACACAGCTGCGTGCGGCCAAGTTGAAAGGCAGCGTTTATGTGCGTGCTCATGAGATACATTGAGCTATGACGTTTTGAACCCGTTGTTTGTTACAAAATACATAAAATGTTGATAATGTTTCTTTAGACAAAAATTAGGGAATAACGAATAAAATAAGATTTCAATAAAAAATATTTTTTTTTTACTTTGACCTTCAATAACTTTGTAGCTATTGGTTTCCCAGGTATAGTCTAAAAGACAAAAATGATCCTGATGATGAGCGGTATGCGTGGACTTCGGCTTCGTTGAGGGTCTTGTTACACCCGTTAATATTTCTTATATGTACTTATTTTGACTTATTTTCTCTTCAGACAATTGGGTGGTCTCGTCGTAACATCCGCGGCGGAAGCGACACACCTTGTCATGGAGAAACTCGTCCGAACCAGCAAGGTGATCGCCTGCTTAGTTACGACCAAGCACCTCGTCTCCACAGAGTGGTTGTACGACAGCCAACGCCTCAACAAATTCGCCGACGAAGCTAAACACGAACTAAGGGACGAAGCCTTCAACAAAATGTTCAATTGCGACATTTCCGAGGTCCTCCTCTCCGGGGAACAGAGGAAGAAACTCTTCGAAGGTATCACTTTCTTCCTCACACCCTGCGTCAAACCTTCCCGATCCGCTCTCACGGAAATGATAGAACTCTGTGGCGGTAAAGTTGAAAAGAACAGGCGCTCATACGTGTCCATACAGGAAATGCACAGCCAGAGACCGTACAGCTATTTGGTCCTAACTGTGCCTAACGATTTACATTTAGTTTATTACCTTTTGCAATCAGAGAAAACTTTGAACGTCGTATGTAGTACTGAGGTGGTGCTATCCGCTATAATGAGGCAGAAACTCGAAATTGATGAATTTTTAGTAAAGATAGATTGAATTAATTTATAATTTGTATTTCCGATGTTTATATCTAATTTTTTGAATGGAGGTATTGTAATTTTGTATAGAATTATAGTTTATAATGTTTTTCAAATGTTGTTTATTTTAATGGGCTTTTAAACTAAACATAAATGAACTGTGTTTTTTTGAACTATAGAAGCAGTATGCACATGTATTTTATCAGTTTAAAGCGAGGGTCGCACCGAATTAAAATGAAATATAGCTTATTGCTACCCCAAAGGGTATTAATAAATGAAATAAACACAAATAAGTTTGGATTGGACAGTTTTATTTGATGTAGAGGTAAGTATTTGTAAATAAAAGTTCCACTAAGTTTAGTGAAGACTGTCGGGTGTTGAGTATTTAAGATAAATGTTTCTTTTAGATTAATTTATATGTTTATCTATGAATTTTGTCCCCTTTTTTGCTGGGGTCACGCTAAGGCTTCACTCCGTTAATTATCGCGCAATACACATAAGGTACATCAGTGCGAAATTATTTGTTAATCCGTTAGTACAGTACGAGGCAAACGTCTTGAAATCGGGTGGGAATTGCGCAGAACGCGTATTTTGGGTATGCGTAGCGGTGAGGTACGCGGGCGGCGGGAGGGGCGCGCGCTATTGGTCGCTCGCAAGTGCACATGCGCGCACTTATCCCCACTCCGTCGAAAAAGTGTCAAGTTTGCCTCGTACTGTATGAACCCCTCATTAGAAACAGATTCACATAAAGAGACCACGCGACCGTCACATCGAGTACCGATTTCCGTACGGCGCGTACGGTTATCTTATCATAGTACAGATACGGCACTTTGAACGGCTTTTTTTCTTTACATAGATTTGTCTTGTCTTTCAAAACAAATCTATGTAATAAAAAAATAGAGTTCTCTTTTTCTAATGCTACTGCTCCACCTGCGTCTTAACGCGTAGCCTAACACCTTAATCGCACGCAGATGTGGCCAACACTTTAACTTTAACGTGTTAATTTACAAACGACAGTACTAAAAACATATAACGCCCTAGCTAAAGCGAAGTTGGACATTACCATTAACGTTAACGCAGGTGGAGCCGTAGCATTAGACAATAAGCGATATTTTGCTCTGCAGAGTTGTCAACTTGATAATGATTCATGAAATATTGTTAATATAAACCCTAAGGAAATGTTTCGGTATCTAATTGTTATCTTGGGGTTATTTTTAACTTCCACTAATTGTTTTAGAATCTCTATTTTTTTACTTTAGATTTTCAAATTGTATCATGAATTGATTTTCTGTTTTCTAAGTGACTTTTTAAGAAATGATGAAATTATATCATACATTTTACTATGATGAAAAAATGAAATGAGTTTTACGTTATTGTAAATAGAGATAGCTAGTAAACGGTCTGGACCATGTATGAAAAGTGAAAAATGAAATTATACGAATTGTTTCTTATATTTCTTTTGTGTTATTTACACGCGCGTTTGCCTGTTTGTGCGTTCTGTACGAACTTGGAAACAAATATTGTGGTATGTTTGGTTGTACAAACCGATGCCACACTTAAGTTTTTTTTAGAAGACAAATGAAATGCACTCAATAAGTTAACATAATATTTATTTAACTGCGTATAGCACAATACATTTTATAATAGTAGTACATACATTATATCTGAAATCGACCACATCACACCCCGCCTCTGCTAAGAACTCTTAAATCATTCATAAATTCATACTTAACTACAAAATGGAATTTACAGTCGTACAAAGTCTTTGATATATAACTTATTTAACAATACTTTTCAACATATACATATAAAATATTATGAGATTACGACTTGATAATGGATTCGTAGGCTTGGAATATGCAGTTTGCTACTTCGACGGTTCTGGACTTTAGGCTGAGCGTTGCTTCAGGGTTTCCCGGTTGCAATTTGAGTTCGAGTAAAACCCAGATATTGTTTGTAAGTTTGAGGGATTGGTAGAGCATGTCTTGGCCCTCTACGTTTCTCTTGGCGATGGTGAAGATGTTGTTTAAGGTCATTTTGTGGGCGATAGTGTCTGCGTTGCCGACGACGCCCGAGAGCGAATGTTGCACCTCGTTGGCGGCCGGGATCTCCTTCCAGGTGGTGAGGAACACGCGCTTGTCCAGTTGCCCGTCTTCAGTGAATAGGATGTGTCCGGGCATCAGGCACGCGAAGTAGAAGACGTCTACGTTGTTCTTTATTGCCACCTGTAAGGAAAATATTTTTTTTGTAACTTGTACCATTTTATACATAATTTAAACTAGTTCCAACTGTCCTAGCACTAGCATACACTGTGTACTATGATATGAGTAATTTTGTCAACAATCGCCTCGCGATTGCGCGTCACTGTCCCGCTTACATCGAACTGATGATGACAATAGATTGGGTAAAATTGAGTTTCTTATGCGCTTATGAAAACATTCTCGATCTTAAATATTAATCAACATTATTCCAAATAAAACTAACTTTATAACAACTTACACCGGTAGTTAATGTACGACATTACATACTTACAGTCACAGGTTTATACATTTATGAAGTTGGATGTTTTGTTAGGAAACATTCAAAATTGTTTGCACAATCTTGCACGACTAGTAGATATTCTCGCAGAGATCCTACTAAAACTCAAATACCTGGCTCTCGAAGCATTATGCACAGAAAAAATTGTAATTACATGACATCCTTCATAATATAATCACATCCCTATGCACATGCGGGAGTTGCCATTGAATCGTTTTATGTTATGTTTAAAAAATGGTTGTTAGAACGATGCTTCTACACACTTGAAGAATATTTTCGTTGTAAATGTTAATAATTAATTTACTAAATGGATGACGTTGACATTAATGAATATTTATATTTAACTTTTTAATGCAATTCAATGTGTAAATAATTATATTTTGACATTTTTATTATCTTTTGACATTCTGATTAATGACGTACTACTAATTTTTGAACTTAAATGATCTGAGATTTTATAATATTTTATTCAATTATCCATTGTTATTTAAAATGTAAGTAATCTCAAAAATTCTTATAATTTCCACATACTAGTTTTAGTGTAATTTGTTGTGATCATTTAATATTTAAAACAGCTGTATTTTACCATGTTACAAGGTGGAATAAATGATTTGATTTGATTGATTTGACAAAATGCATTGCTCAAGAAGGTGCGAGCATACGCGAAAGCGTTTGTTTTGCGCTGTATGTTAAAGTTAGGTTGATAATGATGATAATTCCTTGGCAGTTAAAATACTCGGCTCTTCGCTGATCCATGTGTCGGTCTTAAGGCGAGGCCAGTTCACGATCTGATGAAAAGTCTGATTTTTGAACTTCCAATGTGAAGAACTGATGTAGAATTCTACTTCACAAAAATTACTGTAGACTGAAAAAGAAACAAAGTAACCGAACAGAATATTAAAAAATGGCATGGTAACTCAGTCATATTTTGTAATTTTCAACGACAGTGATATGATTTTTTATGCAAAAAGGATACATTTTTAATAAATGATCCTTTATTTCTGAAATCAATAAAAATGTACTAAATTTCGTCAAATTTCTGTCGAAGCGTCAATTAAAGCTATGCAATTTTCAACCTTATTCTAAAGACAGTGAAAGAGTAAATTTCGTGAACTGCCTCGCCTTAGGAGCAAATTGCTAAGGAAATGTTTTAAAGAAGGCAGGTGGCAGCCAGTATTAGATTAGATACACACCTGCAGGTTGTTGAGCGGATCCATGCGCTGCACGGGCCCGGTGGTGGCGAGCGCGAGCGTCGCGTCGGCGCTGCCGCCCGCCGCTAGGGCGCCCACCGACAGCCCGCCCACAGGGAACACGCCGAAACTATACACAACACATCATTGTTGTAGAATTACGAGCCAATAAACGAGCTACACACAACGGCCCGGCAACAGCCCCCGCTGGCAGGCGAATTAGGTAATCACTGCGCGGTCGTGACGACGAGCTGAGAGGCCGCCATATTGAAATAGAGCGCAGTGATTAGTGATTATTGAATTCGCTTGCCGCGCAGCCCGTCGCGGCTGGCTGTGGCCGGGCCGTAATGCCTAGAACCTTCCAAAGGTTTTGACGCAGATCGTCACTGTCGCAAATGGTCATCGCGAAAAATTTGGTCAATATCTCAAATGGTCACTTTCGCAGAATGTTATTCACAATTTTGAGAAAAAAGAAAAAAAATTGAATGACATTCTGCGAAAGTGACGTTTTGCGAAAGTGACCTATTTTGTGTAATATTTTACTACTACTAAATAAATTTGATACAGATTCACGCTAACAGTGCTGTCAGCGTGACTCGGAACGCGGCCTAAGCGAGCTTTATTTAATAGAAATAAAGCGTGATTGATGAGAAATGAGTCGCTACATAAAGCTAAAACTTATTTATTTATTTATATTCATATGGCATACACAACAGATGACAGTCAACAATAGCACACAATAACAGCTAGACATGTCTTGAACCAAACTGACATCCAAACACGTGCACACACAGAAATACATGCGATGCGAAAACATTTAAATTATTACATTATTATAAATTGGTACTATAAAAGTTGCATTAATTAATATTGTTTAGTTTACATAATTATTATGGGAAAATATTGAATTAATTATTGAAAATATTACAGCGATCAGAGTTATTAATTTGACATAAATTATTGAATTATTACTTATAAAGTTAATGATTGAATTATAATTATCAAAAATATAATAGAAAATGACATCAACATAAATTTTTTTTGACGTGGGACTTAAAAACAGTGCTTTGTAGTGTAGATATCGAGTTGCTTATCTGACTTTATTAAATCATTATTTAAATCATTATATTGCCGGCACATTCTTACTAAAAATAAAAAACTAATTTAAATTTAATTAATTATCAAACATCAAGTTGTTATGTCCAAATTAATTTCCTTATTGTAAGTCATTGTAAGTTACTAAACATTTCTTTGTTTCTTACGTACTCGTTTATATAAAATCTTGTTTATAATATGATGGTACTGTAGGTCTATTTGTGTTTAATATTTGTTACTTTAATTGTTAAAGACTGTTTGTTACCTTAATAAATAAATAAATGAGTCGAGATTAGAAGAAATACGGTATGATCCGTAGTCGGATCAGTCCGGTCTCAAACACGCCACAAGACGCACGCGTCCCACTAATACACGACGCAAAGCAGAGTAAAAAACAATATCATGATGATTAGAAATAGGGTAAGAGAAAACGAAATGGAGTAAGATTCCCGAGAAATTGTTGGGAAATGTGGTGCAATTGAGGTGAAAATGGGGTGGACCTGTGACAAAACGAAGTAAGATCTGACATTAATACGAGTTTGTATTGTGCTTGTAAGTAGGAACCAACCTGTTTTTGTTGAGTTGTATGGCGAATCCGCTCATGGCCTGCATGGCTTTGTTGGTGAACGTCATATCCATACGCGGCTGGCCGTTCTGGCGGCTGAATGTGCCCCAGATCTCCAGACCTGAGTGGTAGAAAAACATTAAGTTGATTTAGTTGTATAAATAAACCAACCTTATACTATACTAGCGAAAATATGGAAAATATGGAATCACAGGCCTATTTTCATACAAATGAGGTAATTTTGACGCTTTGGTTCACCGCCTAGGATTAAAGGGGATGTGATCTGATGTTGGCAATTCAAAGAATGAATGGATAAGGCCCATAATACTAAAGAAACCTAACGGGTTAGATAAATGGCCATAGCTCAGGGTTTAATAAATAAAAATAACAAAAACAAGCTAATTACAATCTAAAATATGGAAAATGTAACACTTATAACCATACGGTCTCTAGTGTAAACGACTCTTCTGATCCGTTGGGTTTCTTCAGCGATCTGAGCCTCCTCCATTCACTCTTTGAATGGCCATCATCAGATCAGACCCCGTTTAATCCTGGGCGGAGAACCAAAGCTTATTTGTATGAAAATAGGCCTATGATTCCATACTTTTGCTCGTGAGAGTATATCGAATTTGAGTTTTCTCAAATTTTATCCCGGTTTTCACCGGGGTTTGAGCAACCGCTTAAAAAAAAATCAAACAGACACTGAAAACAAACAATAATTTTGTGAGATTAACGTAAATAAATACGTCGAAGAGTCGTAACATTCCGAGTAAACATTACTACAGCACATTCACAACTGTTGTGTACCGACCGACGTGCCTACATAAAACGTCATTGCTTAGCCTTTCATAGGCTGATATTCGACTGGTTGGGTTTTTATGAAAAACCTGAAACCTACTCATGGATACATCTAATTAAAGGATGATCCATTTATACCGTTTTGATTACCAAATAATAGTAGTGAGTGGCAGTCTAGTGTAAGTTACCCTTCCCCTTGTCGGCGGGCAGCCAGCACTGTTTAGGCGGCGTGTGGGAGGCGGGCGCGGAGGGCACGCCGAATATGTCGCCCAGTAGACATGTAGTGTGATCGCCGCTGGCTGTGTGTATATGTATGCTGTGTAATGTGTATGTATGCTCTATAGTTACCCTTCCCCTTGTCGGCGGGCAGCCAGCACTGTTTGGGCGGCGTGTGGGAGGCGGGCGCGGAGGGCACCCCGAATATGTCGCCCAGTAGACATGTAGTGTGATCGCCGCTGGCTGTGTGTATATGTATGCTATGTAATGTGTATGTATGCTCTATAGTTACCCTTCCCCTTGTCGGCGGGCAGCCAGCACTGTTTGGGCGGCGTGTGGGAGGCGGGCGCGGAGGGCACCCCGAATATGTCGCCCAGTAGACATGTAGTGTGATCGCCGCTGGCTGTGTGTATATGTATGCTATGTAATGTGTATGTATGCTCTATAGTTACCCTTCCCCTTGTCGGCGGGCAGCCAGCACTGTTTGGGCGGCGTGTGGGAGGCGGGCGCGGAGGGCACCCCGAATATGTCGCCCAGTAGACATGTAGTGTGATCGCCGCTGGCTGTGTGTATATGTATGCTATGTAATGTGTATGTATGCTCTATAGTTACCCTTCCCCTTGTCGGCGGGCAGCCAGCACTGTTTGGGCGGCGTGTGGGAGGCGGGCGCGGAGGGCACCCCGAATATGTCGCCCAGTAGACATGTAGTGTGATCGCCGCTGGCTGTGTGTATATGTATGCTATGTAATGTGTATGTATGCTCTATAGTTACCCTTCCCCTTGTCGGCGGGCAGCCAGCACTGTTTGGGCGGCGTGTGGGAGGCGGGTGCGGAGGGCACCCCGAATATGTCGCCCAGTAGGCCTGTAGTGTTGGTCGCCGCTGGTTCTGCGTTAGTGCCGCCTAACTGTTGTACATAAATTAACATTGGATTATTTATGACAAAATCTTGATTTAAAATCTGTCATGACCTTAAAGTAAGACCTATGGTTCTCGATGTGGCCAAGAGTAAGCCCATTTAATGTAAAAAAAACTGAAAAAATATTTGAAAATATGCTATAATGCTTAACTATAACGTTGACAAACTATTAACTAACTGTTAAATAAAAAAGAAATTGTGGGCTGCCATCTTTTATTAAGTTTGATGTTTGCAAAAAAAACCTTTCAACTCGCGGATATTACCTTGATAATTCAATTATACGAATACTAAAGATTTGTAATGTTTGTAGTTATCCTAATTAAATTTCTTATTAAAATTTAGGAAAAAAATACAAGCAAAGTAACTGATATTCTGTAGTTTCTACATCTGAATATGAACACAACTTGTTAGTAAAAAACTCGTGATGCCGAATATGTTAAATAGGGACCATTAAACTGAACAACTTTTACTATGGGACCAACTCTGAAATCGCAAAAAAACAGCTGTTTCATACAAAAGTTAATAACGAAAATATCAAAATATATGAAACAGCCGTTTTTTTCTCGCGATTTCAGAGTTGAGAGTCCAACAAATGTATGGAAAGCCGATTTTTATTTTACATAAGTATTTGACCATGTGTTCCTTAGAGAAAGTTGTTCAGTTACATGGGCTGAATACATCCTCAAAATTTGGATGGTGATTACAAAATGATCCTGTATAACTTACGAGCACATCGAGTCCGCCCGCGAGCAGGTCCAAGTTGGAGGCGGGCGCGGGCGCGGCCGGCGGGCCGCCGATGTCCATCGACAGCAGGTCGCCGATCAGAGACTCCTATATAACAATGGAAAATGAATGTCACCGAGTCTGTTAAATCACTTGAAACTTTATGACAATGTAGCTAAATGTCTAGCAATACACCTCTATTTATTTCATTTAAATCAAGCGAGCAATTCTGAAGTTTGAAGAAAGAAGAAGAGTTTGAAGGAAATGTGCCAATCGCACTCAAATATGTGCTTTAATACGTACGACCGACCGACGCACGGTTCGTCTGCTGTACAAACTGTTCACACGTCAACACTTTTCAAAGATATCGCAAACATTTCTTCAGTTGTTGACGTGCACGTAAACGCCATGGGAGTTTAATGAAGAATAACAGCGATTTTTGTTTAGTGACTTATCCAATAGATAGCTCATGGTACCACGTCACAGTCTGTTATTGCCTTAGTTGCGGACATCCTTTTATTTTGAGGCTTTTTTCAAGACAATAACAAACCACAAAACTTCTATTATCATCATGTCAGCTGAATGACGCTAACTTCTGCGAATAGCTCCCAAGCAAGCAAATGACGATCGTCGGTGACAGAAGAGGATAGAGCATAAATATGCTATTCCCTGTTACATGTGGGGGTTCAAATTTATTTCAGTATGTGTTTAAGGCGAGGCCAGTTCACGAAATTTACTCTTCCACTATTTCTTTAGAATAAGGTTGAATATTGCATAACTTTAATTGACGCTTCGCCAGAAATTTGACGAATTTTAGTACATTTTTATTGATTTCTGAAATACTGGATCATTTATTAAAAATGTACTCGGTTATTGCGTTAGATCGATAAAAAAGCTATCCTTTTTGCATAAAAAATCATATCACTGTCGTTGAAAATTACGAAATCTGACGATTTGAAATTTATTTTTATAAGTTTTTATGGTGTTATTTAGGATTTTTTTACAGAGTCACCATGCCATTTTTCAATATTCTGTTCGGTTAATTTGCTTCTTTGTTTCTTTTTCAGTCTACAGTAATTTTTGTGAAGTAGAATTTTACATCAGTTCTTCACATTGGATGATCAAAAATCAGACTTTTCATGAGATCGTGAACTGGCCTCGCCTTAATGAAGAATAACAGCGATTTTTGTTTAGTGACTTATCCAATAGATAGCTCATGGTACCACGTCACAGTCTGTTATTGCCTTAGTTGCGGACATCCTTTTATTTTGAGGCTTTTTTCAAGACAATAACAAACCACAAAACTTCTATTATCATCATGTCAGCTGAATGACGCTAACTTCTGCGAATAGCTCCCAAGCAAGCAAATGACGATCGTCGGTGATAGAAGAGGATAGAGCATAAAAATGCTATTCCCTGTTACATGTGGGGGTTCAAATTTATTTCAGTATGTGTTTAAGTAAATAGATACCTGATTTGGTATGACGGTGGGTTGCGCGGCGTGCGGCTCCTCGGAGGTGGCGCCGCGCGCCGGCAGCGACTTGCGCACGCCCGCGCCGCGACCTGCACGTGTTACAACACTATAAAGGCACGCCCCGGACACTCCATACAACCGCACTATTATAAACAATGCAGTCAAACTGTGTAAACCGTTTTGCGGGGCTATGTATTAGATATGCACTACAGATGGAATATTTGTTGTAAATTGTGACTTACTTTGTCTTTCATGCTTTGTTTTTATGGTCGGCTTTTTGTTTATGTTATGCCGTGCTTGTGCCTATGTTTTATTTATATAATGCCTTCAGCTTATAACTTAGTATAGTACATTTATTTTATTTTAGTTAAATTTGTAATATTTGTATTGTTTTTGTTTCCGTTCCGTGATGTCACGACTGGTCTCAGCAGAATACCAGTGCAGTAGACGTTGTCTGCTGCTTATACTGAGCTTGAGGTCAGTATTGGCATCACATAGCACGTAACTGTAGGTATTTCTTGATGTTGTTTATTTTTCCTTTTTTTATTTTTATTTATGTTTAAATTATTTGTGCCTATTGTGTGTGTGCTATGTGTTGCTAATAAATAATATTCTATTCTATTCTATTTAAGCTTTCTTTGATTGATTTAATAATCAATAAATAAATAAAAATAAAAAAACAGATGACGCTCATGACGTTTTTGTACACGCGCGACTGTGTGTGTAAGTCTAGGGCTACCGAGCAGTTTGTACTGTATGAGCGGCGTTCTATTCATAATTCGAACTTTTTGGTAAATAAAGTTACGACGCATTGCTTTAAATATCAAAATAAGTTGACAAACATGACTAAAAAGATAAATCTACCAGAAGGGATCAGAAAAGCCCAAACTCTTGGATCCTTTCGCAATCAAGTCATTTCCTTTCTTCTATTCCTCACTAATTATATTTATTTTTATTTTTTCCATTTTCCTGAATTTTCATTTTTATTTATTTTATTTTATGTATGTACTTAGTCTGTCCTCTAAATAGTTGCACCCACTCCCTTATTGTCCTGTATCTTATATCTCTCTCTCCCAAGGTTTCCTGGAAGAGATCGCTGTCTAGCAATAAGGCCGCCTATTGTGTACTTTCTTCTTTCCTCTGTTTCTTTGTTTGTAATGTCTTTTCGTGTGCAATAAAGAATATTATTATTAAAAAATTACGACGCTTTGCTTTGAATATGAAAACAAGTTGACATTAAACAAACACGACTAAACGAGCATCCGATTCGGCATACGATCTCACGGGGTGGGGTGAGGTAATTGATTTTAGGGCGGGACGGGGAGTGTCCTTTCTGTACGGTAGTACTTACTTATATCTATTCTGTGCTAAAGATCTACACATATCCGAGCCGTGACGTGTCAGGGGTCCAAGTTACCTTTAAGAGGACATTTTCATGTTGTCTCAAGATTTTTTTAAATCTGAGTGCGTAATTTAAAAATGTGTTCCGGCCACTTTTCGCAATATAAGATTACGGACATTTTAACATATATTTTAAAATGTGCAAGCGAGAGCGGATTCAAATTCAAATTCATTCTTCTGTATTACAAGCTCTTAAAACTTGTCAGTTTTCTGAATTGCTATAGTTAAACCTCTTTCTCACTGCATATAAAAGCGAGGCATAAAATAGAAAACAAACTAGGTCTGGGTGTTTGTAGTTCAACCGTTGTCTCTAATTTCCATAACATAAGTGCTTTAGCTACTAACTTTGGTATTTGAGAAATGTTTGAGATTTTGACTAATTTTTATATTTATCATTCGATAATAGCAGTTTTAGTAGCAGTAGGTAAACATACAGTTCTGTAGTTAAATCAATAAATAAATACCTTCAACAAACGCCGTAGGTGGTTTGTGGTAGACCGAGGCCAGAGAGCTGATGTGGCAGATCAGCTCGTCCAATAGTGTTGGCTCTAGGAGGTCAGTTTCCTCGGAGATGAGAGGTTTGTCAGCTAGAACAACTTCCTTGGCGGCGGCAGGATCGGTGGAGAGTAGACGCCAGTATATGAAGCCGCGATCCCTGTTAAGTTTTAGAATAAGAATAGAATAGAATAGAAAATAGTTTATTATTAATCTCACAGAGAATGAACAAAATACTTAAACACTAAAATTAAAATACATTAAAATAAAATAAATGAAAAGAGATTAAAAAACTAAACAAAGAGATTAATAAAAGGCCCCTGCCTCAGCGTATGAATGCCGTGACGTTAGAGTAACGCCACGGCACGCTGCTATTCTGACAGGGCCTGGCTGTAACGGACGCTAATATAATAAGAAAAAAAAAGTAATATTACAATTACATGTTGTACCTTTCAACACAAACATAGTGACAGTAAAAATAAAGATAAATAATTAATATTACAAAACAATGTGAGTAAGGCTGAAAGAATTGTGTCCCTCGCCCCACTCACAGAGGAAGCAGTGAAGTGATATACATGTGACAGTGACAGTTTTGAGTTGTGTATAATTATGTTATGTGTGTGTGTGTGTGCAGCTGCGGCAGTGATGTTTTCTTTTCTTTTCATTAGGTACTACCTTAAGTTTCTTTATTCTAATTATTATATCTATTATTATTCTATTAATAAGAATTGATCATTCCTTTCTTTATTTTTATTGTAAGCATATTATCAAACATACAAACATACAAAATAACAAATCTCTAACAACATTATTTTTCGTATATATGGAAGCCGAAACACGGGTCACATATTTTCATTTTCAGAATCAGTATAAAAAAATGATAATGATACCTTAAAAACTCACGAAGTTACATGCATTTTGTGTTGTCCCGTTAGTAAGGTGTGCGTTAAATTATGGTTTTGTAAATATTATTTAGTCAAAATATAACACGATATAAAAAAATATTGCAATCGATTCTATTACTGCTAGGTGATTGCGTAAAGTCAATCGTATTTATTTGACAGTTCATATTGTATCATAATATATGTCATCCCATACAAAATGCAGCCGATGGAATACGATATGAACTGTCAAATGAATACGATTACCTTACGCATTTCACCCCTGATTCTGAACAAACAGTTTTCAGGTTTCGTATATACTAAAAATAACCTTGTAAAAACTCTTTATAATATTATACCTTAGGTAGGGTTGTCAAGTAATAGTACCTTAGATCAGGGTTGTCAGAGTCCTGCGTGGCGAGACTGAGCACGTGCTGCACTAGCTCTTGAGTATCAGCTGGACGCTTCAGGAACAGCTTCACCACGGCTGTCAGCAGCTGTAGTTGCACCTACGGAACGAAACATTATTAGGCCCGTATTTATTCACTGCTATCTACGTTGAGTGAGAGCTATCTTGAGACCATACTTGAGATGTTCATCTTATAGGAACAGCATCTCAGGTATGATCTCAAGATAGCTCTCAAAGTTGACAGTTGTTTATAAATACGGGAAAACGAGAAATGTAACGAATATTTCTGATCGAATGGAAATCGCCTCTTACTATACTCTAGGGATGGAAAAATAGTTTTTTTATGCTCAATGGGATAGTGCTTGGCCTTCTCCTCACATGTCAAGTGACGATAAGGAGGTGGAAGCGCACTACCTACACCCGGAATCCTCATCACTGAGGAACTGGCTATCTAAGGTAAGAGGTAAGCCTCTAATTGCCGGAACACAATTTTTAGTTTATTATCGGATTGGCGGAAACTGTATTAAAAAGTATTGAAATAGATTTGCTATTGCTTCTAAAAAGATTAATCTCAGATTGACATGATTTATTTCATACTTACTTGTGCGTTCTCGTCGTGGAAACCTTCCAGGAATGAATCGAGCAGCTCGTCCGCATTGTCGATGCGTTCTGCGTATTCACCCACAATCCATACCTACGGCAAAAACACGAGAATTTACTGAACGAGTGACATATTATAATAATTTAGTGAACGAGTGACGTACGATAATGTTTCATAATAACCCGTAAAAAAAATATTTTTTATTTGCATGGAAAACTGCAAGGTGACAACCCTAGACGCAAATAGACTATTATTTTCGATAATCAATCATATTAATGGGCAAAAGAAAAACACAATTTATGTCTGTAGTTGCCACTTTGCCAGGGATATGGGGAAGTGGTGGCCCGCGGACCAAGTTCTGCCCGCGACAAGATTCAAACCGGCCCGCGACTATAACCCATCATCGGTATCAAATCGGCCCGCGAATAACAATATTTGAATATTCGCACTAAAAAGAAAAATGACTGACCAATGGACCAACATCTCGAGTATTTTTTCGAGTAACTTGGTTAATGTATTCTCTGCTTAGGGGCTAAATTTCGTTAATATACAGTCAAAATTTCATCTAGCACAACGACCCAGCACCTCAAAACAATAAATAAATGCTCCTTGGCCCGCGTAAATGTTATAATTATTTAGGCCCATCTCTAAATCTATTTCCCCATCCCTGCACTATGCAGTTAATTATAAAAATATATATTTTTTAAGTGGCGGTTGGGTTTATAATAATTTTCCGGGGTTGTTATGCATTGTACATTGTACCCCATCTAACATAATATTGGGCATTAGTGGTTTCTTTTTGTAACACATAAACAACAAACTTTTTTTTTTTTATGCCGTAGAAAAACGCATTTACGCGCTTCCCATCTCGCTGGTGATCGGGAAGGGGGTATGTGGGACTCGTCAGGAGGGGGCCGGCCCCCTCCACGACTGCCTCCCGTGATCCCACCCAACCAGAAGGTTCGGTGGGATTCCGGGAGGAGGGAATACATAAACAACAAACCTACCACTATTATGGCTATCATAGATATTACAGCAGTAGGTGTCCATCAGCCATTTTTGATGTCCCCACTGCTGGGGCACAGGCCTTCCTTATGGGTGGTAAGTTAAGGAGGACGGGCCATAACCCACCACGCAGGCACAATGCGGATTAGTGGGTGTTAACGACTGCAAATGCAGCCGGGACCAACGGCTTAACGTGCCTTCCGAAGCACGGAGGAGCTCGAGATAATACATTTTTGGTCACCCATCCCATGACCGACCCTTGCGAACGTTGCTTAACTTCCGCAATCGCTGGGCCAGGCGCTAAACCACTGCACCACTGAGCTCCAGCAGCAGTAGGTATTAAATATAAATCAAGATAGGCCCTGATGTGAGCGGGTCACGCGGGCCACAAAGTTATCATATAGTGCAGGTATTAGCTAACGCAGTCATTATGTACCCTAAGAACAGTAAATTATTGTTTTATTTCCATAATTACTGTTCTTACAAAAATCGCCTGCTATTAACGAAATGGAACATGACACATCGCTAATTACACAACTCCTGACGTCACATTGTGGGTGGATTTGCTAAAAGATATGCATGATTTTTGTTATACAAAAGGATTACATTACCTGTCTATCTAAATTTATTTCGGTGCTTTATTTTATCAGAAGTTAATGCACTGAAATTCCACCAATGTCTCGAGAAGAAACCGATAGTTGTTCGGTGGGTTACAAGAATGCCTACTTAAAAAAATTGAATACTAGTTGCTAATACCTGAAATTCAATGCTTAAGTCTATGTCTATATATGTCTGTCTGTGTACTATACTCCAGCCAGATTACGGAAATAATGTTTGTTAACAAAACTTTGCGTATTTTTCGTACTTATTCCACAAATATCTTAAGTTTCAGTGAATTAACACAATAAATACAACTTGGCCAACTAAAGGTAAGCTAATGATATTCTTATACATATTTATAAAACATGCAATAAAAGAGTACTTTTGAGGTTAAATATGGGCGGTTTATTTGTAAACATTATTTCTGTAACAAGTTTACATATTGTGTAGGTTAAACTATTGTCTGTGAAAAAGTGATAGGAAAAATATATATTTTTTCAATAAGGATAAAATACAGCGTACCATATTTTTTCAATAAGGATAAAATAATGTACCATATTTTTTCAATAAGGATAAAATAATGTACCATATTTTTTCAATAAGGATAAAATAAAACTTCCATAATTTTTCTATGAGAATAAAATACAATGTACCGTAATTTTTCTATAAGCATAAAATAATGCACTAAAATTTTTCAATAAGGCTAAAATACAACGTACCATCGAAGCCCTAGCCTCCGGCTCGTCCAGGGTATCCAAGTTCTCGCACAGCGTGCTGATGATGCTCTCGTACTTGTTGGGGTACTTGCGGAATATATCCTTGATCACCACGATGGCTTCCTGCACCACGTAGTTCACTTTCGTCTGGATGAGCTCTAGGAGGGTTGATACGCAACGCTCCGCTGAAGGTTCCACCTAGTGATAAAATAGTTATAAAATTATAAGTATGTTACAGGCATGGCACATCTGAAATATATGGCTGAACGAACACATTTGTCAGACGTTACGTGTTAACACGCCGTATTTATATGGACGTGTTATAAGCGTGCTTCTAGTACGCGCGTACATTTACTATGAAATGTCATATGAACGTCAGAAAAATGTGCCTGTACCTTAAATATTATAAGACCTTTGTCCAACAGCCATTTATTGATGTCCCCACTGCTGGGGCACAGGCCTTCCTTATGGGTGGCCAGGCGCTAAACCACTGCGCCACCGAGCTCCTAAGACCATAGATAAGACCATAAGACCTTTAGTGTACCCTAATCCAATGGAAATAAATGCTATTTTAGTCTATTCATGAGTTCAAAATCACTTATTTTTGTAATCTGTTGTCATGATCATCATTTAAAAACATGCTGTTTTGGCTGAAATAAATAAGGTCGCATCCACCTTGATGGCACACCTCTCAATAGCCCTAACAGCCTTCTTGGCGAAGTTCACATCCACTTCCGTCGCGTACACTTTAAGTTCGCTTAGCACTTGCAAGGTTAGCATTGGACACTGAGTTTCAATGCAGTAGACATGATGGCACGAGATGTGCCATCATGTCTACTACATTGAAACTCAGTAATGTCCAATAAACCAAGTCCAATGGCTCGTACAGCCTTCCTGACGAAGTCCACGTCTACTTCCGTGGCGTATCCTTGAGTTCACCCAGTACTTGCGCGATGTTGGTTTAATTTTCTTAACCTATGTCCTAATCCAATTGACATAAGGTAGCATTTACCTTGATGGCACACCTCCCAATAGCCCTGACAGCCTTCCTGACGAAGTCCACGTCCACTTCAGTCGCGTACTCTTTAAGTTCGCCCAGTACTTGCGCGATGTTAGCCTGAGAAGCTAGGCGGATCATGATGTCTAACTTCTCTAGCTTTACGTAGATGGGGTCGTTGTATTTTACGAAGAACACCTGGAAAAAAAGGTTGTGTTTAGTAAATTATGTCTTTGAGATGCACATCATTATAATTTTTTGCCATTTTCATAATGAAGTTTCGCGGTCAGCGGAAAATAGTTTTTGCGAACTCGCTGACGATTGTCAAGTCCTGTCTTGACTGTTTGATGTCATTTAGCCATTTTAAAGTGGATAACAGCTCTCGAGTACAGGGCGGCGGAACTTTCTCGGGAGCAGACTTGAGCATGTGTGTTGACAGATTGATCAAAAGTCTGTGGCACTAACGCCAAAATAATCATTAAAACCTAAAGTCACTTGGCAAAAAACAACCTTATCTCAAGACATTAAAGTGCACTTTCATTTGTCTGAAAACAAACGAAAGTGCACCTGAATGTATATGAGATAAGTTGCTTTTTGTTAATCAGGTGTGCGGAGCGGCAACAGCGGACGTGTTGTTTCATTGGAGTGATCCCTGTAAAGCACTGACCTTAATCTCGTGCTTGAGTATGTCGGGCCGCTTCTGCACGACCAGGGTTGATGTTCCGGAGCGCCACGTACTGCGGGAGCCCGAGATGCATCTCGGGCTCCACGCTCAGTAAAGTCACCAGCGGGGAGACCAACTTGCAGGACAATATGCTCACGAGCTCTGCTATACATGCTCCTAATATAGTGGACAATAGCTCTCGAGTACGGGGCGGTGAGACTTTCTCTAGTTATTTGGCCAAAATTAACCTTAGCTCAAGACATTAAGGTGCAATTTCATTTATCTGAAAACAAATGAAAGTGCACCTGAATGTAGATAAGTTGCTTTTTATCAAATAATTAAATATTTTGGTAGGTTTGAATGTTCTGCCCCCTGATTACGTAATTCTGTAATCTTTTGCTAACAATTTTCTATTGAAATTAGAAAGCACATGCAGTTACATTGATTTTTTAAGTACGATAGTTGTCACATTTATTCTTACTAAAGCAGCAATGTAACTGCGATTTTTACAAGAGTTGATTGCAACAATGTTACAAAATCAGGGGGGGGGGGATCGTGTGTTGACGTGTTGTGTTTCATTGAGGTGTTCCCTGTAATCTGTTTCATTGGTGTGGTTCCCTGTAAAGCACTGACCTTCATCTCATGTTTGAGTATGTCGGGCCGCTTTTGCACGACGAGGTTGATGTTTCGAAGCGCCACGTACTGCACCTCGGGCTCCGCGCTCAGCAGGGTCACCAGCGGAGGCGCCAACTTGCGGGACAGTGTGCTCACGAGCTCCGTGTCCTCGGATACCATCTCCATTAGCTTCATTAGGACCTGTTAACATAATGGCATATAACGTAAGAGCTATAAATCATATTTGGACATGGACAAACATCATGATAAATAAAAGAATTCATTTTGGTGCATTCATCTTTAGTCTTTTTTTACGATAGATAGGCAAGCGCTTGCTCGCTATCATGCCTGATGGTTAGCGATGATGCGATCTACGATGAAACGCGCTTGCCTAGATGATACCTATTCACTCGCGACTTGAATGCCCTCAGATTGTACCTATCGGGAAACACAGACTCATGCAAGGAGTTCCACTCTCCAGCGGTACGGATGATAAAATTTGAAGCTTCTTGATCTTCAAATCTTCAAAAAATACAGCTAACTCTTAAATTCAAGGATTCTGTATTTTTTTATTTGATAGATTGAAAGATCTTTCATAGCGTTTCAGTTGTTTTTTTTTCTGATGGTTAACATACAAATATATTAATAACCTTCTTGCAGTCGGGTAAAAAGTATAGGCGTTGTTTAATTAGTTTGCCTTAACAACTGAAGAGACGCGTGATGCGTTCACAGATAAAGTGGTAAGTAGTCGGACAACGCATCCAGTATGAACACCTGTGTATGAACATTACCTTAACAGCGGACAATACGACGGCCGCATTGGCGTGCGCCAAACGCGGCGTGATGCGTTCACAGATGGAGTGCGCCTCGCGGGCGTCGCGCGGCGAGTAGTTGGACAACGCATCCAATATGAACACTTGGCCCCATTCGGTACATTCGTTGAGGGCGGTTAGGAGCTTGTTGATGGTTGGAGCGTTCATTTCTGGTAGAAGGATAATAATGATGTCTTTAAATTAAATATACTACTTTGACAAAACACATGAGTAATGGCCGAATGCTCAAAGGCTACTTATCTAAAATCTTTGGGTGAAGTCTCCTTAACCTTAATGTTAAACTGTCAGCTTGCTCCCTTAAGGGAGCAAACTGACAGTTTCATATAAAGATTCTGTCTGACTTACGGCCAAATACTCAAATCAATCTTAAAGTTAAGGCCACCATAAATTAAAAAGTTGTCAGATTCGACTATGAAACTGACAGCTTCCTTAATGTTAAGGAGACCCTATCTAGCTAAGAAGAATTTGGGTATTCAGCTGGAAATCTGACAACTTTTTTGAATTTAAGATGGCCTTAACTTTAAGAATTGTTTGAATATTTGGCCATATGACAGTAAAAAGCCACTAAAGTATTAAATAGCAACAAATTAGAATTAAAATTAATAAAATCAATAAACAAATTAGCAGTAGCTGACATTTTAAGAAATTGTGTCCCACTTTTTGCTTCTATTATAATATGTAAGTAATAAACATTGCTTACCGACTAAGGGATGTCCAGATACGCTAGCTTCGTTTATTTCAGACAGAGCTGCAACTGCGTTAGCGACCACCATTGGATTTGAGTCACTTAGCAAATCTTTCAATTGGTCCAAGAATCCCTGGAAAAAAGTTCATTAAAAAACTTACTAAAATGTACTAGTTTGCAGATTGCTGACTGATAATCTAATATTTCTATTATGTGTAAATAAACGCTAGTGGGGTAAACGATAACCCACTACTCCTGCTCCCAGCTTTCAGGGGATTTGGGGAAATGGTTCTGATCAAGGTGACTGATCACCCGTCAGGCTTCGCTGCTAAATAATAATAATAATGTAAATGAAATTGTCCATCAGCCATTTTTTATGTCCCCACTGCTAGGGGGCACAGGCTTTCCTTATGGGTGGTAAGGAAGATGGGCCATAACCCACCACGCGGGCCCAATGCGGATTGGTGGGTGTTAACGACTGCAAATGCAGCCGGGACCAACGGCTTAACGTGCCTTCCGAAACACGGAGGAGCTCGATATAATAAATTTTTGGTCACCCATCCCATGACCGAACTTCCGCAATCGCTGGGCCAGGCGCTAAACCACTGCGCCACCGAACTCCACTATAAATAAAATTAATAAAAGTGATTAGTACCTGATCTTCAACCATGCTTGAAGATATATCATAAAGCTTGGCAACACAGACTGCTGCCGTCTTCCTCACATATGGATCCTCGTCCTTCAAGCACTTGCGCAGCGGTTCACAAAGGTACTCCGTGATCTTGTCCACCCGAATGCAACCCATGGTCCGCACTGCCAGCGCTCTGATCAACGGGTTCGAGTCCTCACAGTCCTGGAGCGTTCAATGTGGTTTGCATTCGGTATCGAGTATAAAAAGAAAGAGAAGCAATACATCAATCATACTGAAGCAATTTGCGCTAGAAGCGGGCACTAGACCAGGAAGTTAGGAAACCTAGGGAGCACTACATGTAAGGCAAGTATGTGAATTGGTTTTAGGGTATTTCTGATTTCATAAATTTCTGGTCTAAATTGTTAGTAGAAACTTTGTAATCTGATAGCAAATTTAGATATGGAATCTTCTCTTAATGATAAATATTTTTTGGCCAAGAGACCAAACACAAGGATCACTTCTATAAAGAATATCTAACAGATTAGACAGTTTCTACTGCATGTAATATAATGTTTAGTAGCCTGAGTGCTTAATTCTGAGTTTAAATGAGGCATGAATATTTATTCATACATTTTCACATGTTGATACAATACATTTCAATATTCGGAACAATAGTGTAGATTTACACATCTATACTGTGCTAGTGACATTTTTTTTATATTTGTGTTTTCAAATCATGCATTTTTACCTAAGTAAATAATACATGCAGGATTTCGCTTCAATTTCAGTTATTTTCATACCCTAGTGCTTCATTGATATACCTAGTAAAGTAAGTGTTTTTGGGTTTGTCTTTAAATGTGTAAATCTACAAATGGATGAGCTGATTGGTTTTTTGGATCGTCATTTACCTTAATGAGCTGGTATGTCGGTAGATCCTTCCAGTCATCATAATATGGTTTAGTGGACATTAGAACGATAAAAAAGACAAGTCACACACACACAATTGACTACACTACCATATCATAAGTTTGATATTTAAATGCTTTAAAAAATAATTAGACTTTACTATAGTATTTGCTCTTTATAATTCAGTATAATGTATAAATAAGCCTACAGCTTCACCCAAAGTTTGTCAGCCTTTTACAAACATGCGAAATTTATTAAAAAATGTTTTATTAACCTAATTGTAAAATTCAAACAGAGGTATTCAGTGCACAAAATTATTTTTTAAGTCTATTATGTAATTAATATGTTTTTTTTAATGCAATGTATTAACAGTTATTACCAAGGTTGGAGAATAAAATCAATACTTTTCTGCACTAAACAACCCTAGATGCCTTAAAAAACATCCTTTTAAAATAGCAATCAACAATACGCACCTTTACAAAAGTGTTGACAGCCATAATGGCCATATCGGGCTGCGACTTTGCATAATTCATCAAATACAAGTAAACTAATTTCTTGAGCTCAAGATTATCTGTCTGCATGCAGTTTACAACATCAGGAAATAGAGCAGAGACATCTTTGCCAACAGTCATGGAAGCAATGACCTGAAAATTTACAATTTGTAGTACTTTTCCAAAGTATTTAGTCAATCAATTTGATTGGCAATAGCATAAGAATAATGTAGGTACTATGTTAAATAAATATGATAAGTAATATAGGTACATTGAAGTAGAATGTATGAGTGGATATTACATTATTTCATTATATTATTTATAGTGGATATATTAAAACTAAACAAAATAAATATGATAGGTAGTAGGTATAGACTTTTGGTAGGTACCTTCTTTACAGCTTCCTTTTTCTTTTCTTTTTTATCACTGTTCAGCTCTGATTTCAGTTCAAATATCTCCCCTTTCTTGGTGGTAGTGAAATATTTAGAATCCGTCATTTTGGCGCCCTATGAGCTTTAGATCTCATACACTTTGAATTTCCAAAAAAAATAGGGGTTTACTCTTTTTCTGCGACTTTCCTGGAAAATCAATAGGTAGGCCGTAGGCCGAAAGTTTGACAGCCAGCAGGTAGGTATGTACCCCTTTTAGGCACGGCAGATTTTATATGACTCGAGCACAAATATAAAGAACTACGATAAGTTCATGATGTTTCTGCTAAATTAACATAATTAATCACAAACTCCGAAGTCACTAAAATGTAAAAAATAATATCGATCGACTCACTTTTTTGGACTTTTTGACACACAGGAGCCAGAGGGGCGTTTTGCTTTTGACGTTTAGTCTTGTACTATTATGTATTCTGTGGTTTGTTTGGTTTTGTTGGTTGGTCTTCTTGGGCCGCGTTCCGAATCACTCACGCTGATAGCGCTGTTAGCGCGAATCCGACCAAATTAAATAGTCACAAAATATTACACAAATAGGGTATTTGTGTACCTACTTCATTTAATGGATTATTATGGACCCCCTAAACGATCAAAATTGCTTGTCAATAATTTACATTGCATTGCTTGTCAATCACATTTTGATCGTCTAGGAGCGATGCTTGACAAGCACCACAGAATAGATAGATTACCGTGGCCAATCAAAAGTAGGCCACGCCCCCAAATGGTAAATGCAATGTAAATTATTGACAAGAAATGCTTGATCGTCTAGGGGCTCCATTATACGCTAACAGTGCTGTTGGCGTGATTCGGAACGCGGCCTTGCTTGTCATATGTGTATTCGTCTTTCATCTATGGTTTTGCCCACAGATTACATAATTTGTCCACAAAATCATAGGGTGCGGTCCGCATAGTGATAAGATAATATCGATAAATTATCGGCGAAAATAGCCGTACAAATATTAACTTAAATATAAAGTAGGTATTTTTGTAAGTTCCTGTGTTCTCGCGGTTCGCACAAAATGGGTCGGCGGGCGGTCCGGATGCGCTGGTCCTAGGCTGTGGTACGTACAACTATTGTAACGTGCTAATGAATGAACCCAAAATGTGTAACCTTTTCGGGACCGATGGCATTTCTGCATGCCATATGAGTTTGCACCTATAGGGACCAGGGAAGGCAAAATGGCATTTATAAATGCCATCGTCCGGGACCGGTGATTGGACGTGATTCGACGGTTTTTCAGCTCTATTACTAATCGGATATAGACTATATTCAAACGCATAAGCATGTGCTTAGAGAGGCCAAAAAGGGTGTCAAGTTTCAATCTCTTTCTTCTTTCAGTGGTCTTTTGCGGTTTTTTGCCGCGCGCTTTCCGGTCTTGGGCAAGTTTCTTCGGACTATTACAGCTTGACCAGAAAGAGTTGACAAAAATTGAGGGCGCCACTTTGTTATGTCAGTAACACATCAAAATCATGAATGAAAATGGAAATATATTTATTCAGTATCTTTTAAGTGTAATGGCTGAGGTTGTGGCTGAGGCCCCTTTTAAGTATGAAACCTGTGTTAAGAGCCCCGCTCCTTCTAATATTACAAATGATACAATTTTGTTATTTCAATTGTACATTGTTTAGTAACAAGTAACTGCTAAACTAAGTATATAGGTAACCATTTTCTAAGTTTTAAAATGTTTTTCAATACTTATGCTTAGTTTGGCAACACTGATTATATTTTGTACTTAAAACATTTTAGTTCCATTTTATTTAATTTCATCTCTTTATGGCCAAGCTGTAAATTGTACCCTTAGCACGAACAGCTATCGAATAAAATAACGCGCGTAAAATCATTCGATAGTGCTATTTTAGAAATTTGTACAACGCCATCTACCGCCGAATATCGAAATTAAAATTTCCATAGATAATTCTCGTGATATAGATAAGTCTAGGCGTAAAATATCGATTATTTGAATTCTTCCGATTAATCGATAAATTCCAATCGATTAATCGAATCGATATCGAACATTCTTAGTGTTGCAAAGTTGGCAAGCAATGTGATAAGGATGAGGTAGATAATTTGATATCGATATTTCAAACAATATCGATATCTTAGCAAACTGAAACAAGAGAGAAAGTGAGCAAGATATTCGAAAATGAAAAAATAGGGTTCTTTTGTGTTACTTTATTAAATATTTCATTTTACAACCAGTGAATTCAGTAACGTTTCATCACATTATCGTACATACACATTGATAGTCAATTTCATAATTGCGGTTACAGACACAGATATTATAAGTATAAATAGAATAATTTTACGAATAATCAAGTTACATTATTACAATTACAAGGAATAAGTTCATTAGGAGTATAGATTCTAATTATTCCAAAATTACAGCAAAACAAACCAGTAAAAATGTGACTACTATTTGACAATGGTTAAAAAAAATTACTTCCTAACATATCTATTGATGTCTTCTATAAAGCAACAAATCACTTGTAACAAATAAATCATAGATTAACAGTCTGATCACACAAATATTACAAATTAAATAATAAATGTATATGCCATCTAGTTATTTACAAAAGTTAGCTAACTAAATAACAAATTTAATGGTCTAATATTAATTAATTTGTAAGATAACCCGCCTCTAGGCCGTCTATACTGACTGGCTGTACACAGCACAACATCTAAGTGCATAATTAATTATGAATTTTCTAAGTTCTCTAATACTAAATAAATTAAAGTCGAAGCCTAGTACAGTTCGCGTCACGTAACTAAATCACCCGAAAGTGAGCGTTCCACATTCCTTTAATAATATTTTTAAGGAACTATAAACACAATAGTATTTTTGAAAATTTAACCTAAATACTATTTAACTTGTTCAATTATTTCACGATTCGGATAACTTTTAATACTTACGTATTTTTTAAATTTTGTTAATTTTATGATTGTTCATTTTTCTACATCAAGAGTGACAAAGTTACGTGTCGCATTTGGTATGAATGGTGCTAGTGTCTTTATATCCCTAGACCAATAGGTCCGAGCTTAGAGTGTCGAAACAAGCGACTATTCTATCTTTGCTAGTCCATTGCGCGATATATTCACGGATTGAAGCGGCAGTCTCGTATATAGCCACCTGGAGATTCCGCACGCAATGTTTTATCACCCATAAGCTCGAACGTCCACATGCGCAGAGCCAAAAGTCCAAGAACATGTAGAATATTTTGGAATGCATACATTTTCACATCTTATCGTAACCGCTATTGGCCGAGACACTAGCGCCACGTAATTTAAATCCGATATCAAACACGTATGAATCCATTCGTATATAATAAAAACGTGTTAAAAAAATCAATAAAAAGCTCTATAAAACTCGTAAAAATCTAATCGCGTAGCCTCTATCAGTAAAACGTGTATAAATATTGAGCAGTCTAAATACTTAGGCGTTTTGATTGTAGTATATTATCGATTCCATTCCATATCAGTGTAAAATTCATGAGAAAAATCGGTTACTTGTATAGTTTGATATTGATTACATAGAGACTATTCGATATAATCGTAGCGTTTCAAATCACTTCTACTTCAAATGGCGTAATCGTTCACTCGCACACAAAGTTTTTTCACTGTCTCAAAAGGACGAATCCCCGAGCCGTGTATCACTGAGGGGGTATCAAAATGGGTGCATTCCAACAGACAAGCCGCTGAGTCATCGGTCGCCATAGAGTACATTATAACCGTGGAAAGTAAAATATTGAACATTAGTATGTTCGAAAAGAGAACGGTCGTGGTCGTGGGCTTTGTGCTTGATTACCGTTTTTGATATGTTGACGGCACTGTAACGTTTTAGTGCGACTTTAATATCTATCAAGTCAAGCCCGCGACGGTTCTCTTTCCGAACAGACACTAAGCAAATTACTTTCAATGGTTAAAATGTACTCTATGACGATCGACGATTCAGCGGCTTGTCTTTCGGAATGCACCCAGTGACAAGTGACGTTTTGTTTTTTAAAGTTCATTCAAACACGAGGTGCGCGGAGTCGTGCCGCTGGCGCGAGCAGAGCACGGCGCAGAGCGCGGGCAGGGCGCCGGCCAGGATGCCCGCGGCGGCGCCCGGCTGTTATGCGAACGATTCCTTCGTCGGACTGAGCGGCTTCGAGTTTGAGGAAACGCTCGACCGGCTCTGGCGACCTTCGGGCGTTTGAGATCTGTGGAATTGAATGGTTTGAAACAACTTTAGGTCGAAAGTCGAAAACTTCACCGCGTTCATTACCACGCACGAACATTCATCGAGAAAAAACACACGTAAAAGTACTCGATAGATAATCATTTAAGGAAAAAATATTTTTTCTTTTCGGCGGTAGATGACGCTGTACAAATTTCCCATACAAAATTACTCTATCGAATGTTTTTACGCGCGTTATTTTTTTCGATAGCTGTTCGTGCTAAGAGTACAGTTATTTTATAAACTTCATTCGGTTATCAATGCTATTAGCGAATACAAACAAACCAACAGGCATAAGTCAGTAATATTAATTAAAATAATAAATAATTATCCGCTTTAATCAACTAACTTATTAAGTGGTTCTTCAGATGTGTCACAGATCCATAGGTTATGGCTGGCTATTGCAAGCAATAATGTTCGTCACAAAAAACTAAGTAGATTTTTTTCTGAACACAACATTATTGCTAGGTCTAGGTATACCTGTCTAGACAGAATTTAAACCAACAAAAAAACATAGGACATTGGACCTAACGCATATGAACGCAACCAAACAATCTTGTAACTTACTTGTGTGAGTCGAGGTGCAGGCTGTTGCGCGAGGGCGCGGAGGGGCTGAGCTTGTGGTTGGCCAGGAAGGTGCCGATCGACTCGTCCGAGCTGTAGCTCTCGTTGTCGCTGGGGAAACAATATTATTTATTAAGTTATTATGTACTTTCAAAATCATTATTTGCCTGTAGTACGCGGTTCAGTGTATGGTCGACCGGACTCTTATAATAATAACATTATTGATATAAAACATATTCCACAGACATAATGAAGTCTCCGATTCCTGAACTAGGTAAAATACCTCAATCTCAGTAATCAGCGCCCTCTTCCGAATTCTTTATTCTAGTTCCAGTCAACTAAGTTTTTATTTAAAGAATTTAGAAAAAAATAATTATACTACTACGGAAAAGAAAAGAATAAAGTCTGTTGAAAATCCTTAACATTGGTATAATTAGTTCTGTTTTGCAGTTTGGGCGGCTAATCTTGTTTTATCTGTGACCGCCGCCCCTTCTACCGCCCGCTGCTGTCTCCGAGGCTTTCAGCGATACGTTAGTTGCAATATTAACCGTTTAGTGTCCCTGGAGTTGGCAGGGCTGATCAGTGGCCCCACCATGATTTAAACTGTGATGTGATGAAACTATCGTTTTCTCTCTTTCACTTGCATTGACTGTGAGCAGATATCCGAAAGTTTACGGTAGTGTAAACAGTTTGCATCAACTCATGATAGGGCCACAGGTCTCACGCCGCCACCATTGCTTTAACACGAGCCCTCGTATTCACCTGTCAGTGTCCCTAGAATCAGCTGGACTGGACAAATCCCCAGCTATAGCCTCCTGCAGCGCCGTAGCGCGGCGGGCGGCCAACCTCGCTTCGTCTCTGGCCGCCGCTTTAGCTGTTGACATCTAACCTAATATGGAAACCCAGCTATATATTCACCTGTCAGTGTCCCTAGAATCAGCAGGACTGGACAAATCCCCAGCTATAGCCTCCTGCAGCGCCGTAGCGCGGCGGGCGGCCAACCTCGTTTCGTCTCTGGCCGCCGCTTTAGCTGTTGACATCTAACCTAATATGGAAACCCAGCTATATATTCACCTGTCAGTGTCCCTAGAATCAGCAGGATTGGACAAATCCCCAGCTATAGCCTCCTGCAGCGCCGTAGCGCGGCGGGCGGCCAACCTCGCTTCGTCTCTGGCCGCCGCTTTAGCTGTTGACATCTAACCTAATATGGAAACCCAGCTATATATTCACCTGTCAGTGTCCCTAGAATCAGCTGGACTGGACAAATCCCCAGCTATAGCCTCCTGCAGCGCCGTAGCGCGGCGGGCGGCCAACCTCGCCTCGTCCCTGGCCGCCGCCGCTTCCGCCGCGGCTGTGGCCGCTGCCGATTCTGCGGCCGCTTTGGCGCGCGCCGTCTCACTCAACTTGGAGGAAATGTTGGAGTTCTCTTCTTTTAGTTCCCTGTTTAGGAAAATAAAATGATCTAATTAATTTGTGTCTACAAATAATTGCAGGTGAGTTTTGATCGTGCTTAACATTCAAACTTATCCAATGGGGTTCCAGGCGCAAAGTATAGGCTAATCGGCGCAAGCGACCGGTATCAATAGGTTTGATTGGTTAAACATACGTTATAAATATATTTGACATGTTTTTAACAATCAAACTAAGTATTTTGGTAGTCGCTTAGGGCACCATAAGATTAGTTTCTTCAGTTTACAACCCCATTGCACTAATAAGTTTGAATCATAGTATGCCAACGCTAACACTGTTCTTGCGCTTATTACCTAAGTGTAGTATGCATGGTTCTCACCTAAGTTGCATGGCCACCTTCCTCAGCTCGTCTGCCGTGTGTTGTTCTCTCGCTCTCGTCTCATCCAGTTCCGACGCGAGCTGCTCGTACGCTTATTACCCAAGTGCATTTATAAGTTAGAACATTCATGGTACTTATGCCTCACCTAAGTTGCCTGGCCACCTTCCTCAGTTCATCAGCGGCGTGTGGTTCTCTCGCTCTCTCCGGGCCCAGTTCTGACGCCAGCTGTTCGTGTGCTTATTACCCAAGTGCATTTATAAGTTAGAACATTCATGGTACTTATGCCTCACCTAAGTTGCCTGGCCACCTTCCTCAGCTCGTCGCCAGCGTGTTGTTCTCTCGCTCTCGCCGGGCCCAGTTCTGACGCCAGCTGTTCGTGTGCTTATTACCCAAGTGCATTTATAAGTTAGAACATTCATGGTACTTATGCCTCACCTAAGTTGCCTGGCCACCTTCCTCAGCTCGTCGGCAGCGTGTTGTTCTCTCGCTCTCGCCGGGCCCAGTTCTGACGCCAGCTGTTCGTGTGCTTATTACCCAAGTGCATTTATAAGTTAGAACATTCATGGCACTTATGCCTCACCTAAGTTGCCTGGCCACCTTCCTCAGCTCGTCGGCAGCGTGTTGTTCCCTCGCTCTCGCCGCGCCCAGTTCCGCCGCGAGCTGCTCGTGCGCTTCCCGCAGCCGCGACAGCTGCCCTTCGAGCCGCCCGCGCGCCGTCGCTTCTAGCTCCAAACTCGACTCTAACTCCTGGGGATAAGGGATTGTGATGCAGCATTTGATTGTGATCAAGAAAGAGATTGTGAAATCGTCGCTTCTAGCTCCAAACTCGACTCTAACTCCTGGGGATAAGGAAAAGTGATGCAGCATAGGCTTGTTTCCATTAAGAATAAATATAATGGATAGGGGTTTATAATGATTAATTATATTATGGAGAAAATAACAAACAATTTTAATTATTAAAAGCGTTAAATATTAATAATATTTTTAAAAAATAAATTTCGTAAAATAAAACCTTTAGTCACGTGACAGTGAACACCAATCAGAAAGCGTTACGTCACGCCGTGCGAAACTCCAATCTTGTCTTTACGTTTCGAGTATCACTACCGGAGGCGCGTTCCAAACCTACACTCCGAGTGCAACCTAACCACAACCGAACGCAAGTTTTAGCCACTTTTTCCGTATTTCTCCATTGTTTGGAACATATATAAATAACTGGTTTGGCGTTTTTATAGTCGTGCTATCACACTGGGGCACTATACAGTACTTATAATATGAGAAATTTATTTTATAAAAACTAGCTATAACGTACGAAGACACGATCGCTCTTTGGTTTGTTTCGCACGGCGTGACGTCATTCAAGACGCCATGACAGTCTTGTGCGTTTTGGAACCAAATTAAAATTGTTTTTTTAAAACGCGAAATTTATAATGTAAACGCTCGATTAAAAATAAATAAACCTTTTTTTTTCGATAAAATGCCTAATAAGCTAAAATATTAAGCAGTTATTGAAATTTTGTCAACTAGCCTATTGATTGTGACCGAGAAAGATATTAATATGAAACATGTCATTGAACTAGGAAAATACTTTTTGTCTGGAAGTGATGTTCGACGATTTGTATCATTATAGTCCTAACTAGTTACAAAAGGGACAGCAAAAAAAAATAGGAAATACACAAAATTCACACGTTGCATTTTGTTAATTAATCATACCTCAGGTTGATCTTCGTTAATAGGAGGATCTACGCTCCCATACAAAACCTATTTTTTTTTATCAAACGATGAGCTTCACCACATTTATTCTTTATGTAATTCTAAGCATTTAAGCGCGAACAATTTATGTCATCAAAAAAATACTAAATAGATCTCGATCATTACCCCCAGCACGAACATCTATAGAGAAAAAAAAACGCGCTTAAAGTACTCGATAAAGTAATTTAATTATCTATCAAAGATTTCATTTCGCTATCGGCGGTAGATGGCGCTGTACAAATTTCCCCAAAATTACTCTATCGAACCTATCGAATGTTTTTTTCTCGATAGCTGTTTGTGTTAGGCCGCCTACGCACCGACAAGTGCCGAATTTTTTTTAGATAGTTGTTCGTTCTAAGGGTTTACTGATATGATATCGTACCTTGTTCCGCATTTCCAGGCGCCGCTCCGCCTCGTGCTGCCCCAGCGTGTGGCCCGCCTCGGCGCTGGCGAGGCGCGCGGCGAGCTCGGCGAGGCGTTCCCGCGCCTGCCTCGCCTCCTCCGCGGCCGCCTCCGCGCGGGAACTCGCCTCGCGCGACTCTGCTTGCGCCGCGCACAGAGCGTTCGCGCTGGCTCGGTACTTTTTAAGTAACTGTGATGGAAATTAATTTGATTTTAACTATGTTAGTCATCTTATCATCACCATCATATCAGCTGCCCGACACCCACTGCTGGGTATAAGCCTAACCCAAGGGTCGCCAAAGTTTTCAGCCTAAGGGCCAGACTAACTACTTCACGAAGTCCCGAGGGCCAGAACCTAGCTCGCTCATCGTACCAACATACTGTAAATTACAGTATGCTAGTACGATCCAGCCCACTTTCGAGGGCCTGATTGTTGGTGCTCGCGGGCCGGAGCTGGCCGTGGGCCATAGTTTAGAGACCCCTGAGTAGCTTCCCGCTACCTTACCCACGGAGCGTGTCGGCCGATGCACTAACAATATTCATAATCATATACAATCAAGGAAAGTATAGCATCATTGTTTTAGATGCGCACACCTTTACAGGTGACACAATATTGGCATTATGAATCATTACAAAATAGGTAAAAGACCTATACTCGTATTCGTATAATGAGTAATTTTAATGACACTATAACTACTTTAACATCGATACCTCAGCGACAATCATCAAGATTGGCATGTCTTGATGATAAGGTCAAGGTCAAGATTCACGATCAGCAGAAAATGAGAGTTGGTCCTGCGGCGACGACTCGGTAACCGAAATGATAGTTTAAAATGTTTTTTTTTTTTACATTAAATGGGCTTACTCTTGGCCACATTCGAGAACCATAAGGCTAAGAAGAGGCCGAAGATGGAGCGAGCTTGCCCAGAAGAAGCCTATTCACTCGGGCTTTAAATATCGCTGGGTTGTATGCTTGCGGGAATACAGACGCGGGCAGGGAATACCACTCCTTGGCTGTGCGCATTAAAAAGGAAGATTAATAACGCTTCGTGCGCATGCATGGAATGTCAACCAAATAGGGGTGAAACCCTGCCGTGCGTCTGGACGGGGTAGATAGTAGAACGGGGATGGCGGAATGAGCTTCTGCAGCTCAAGAGCACACTCTCCGAAATATATTCTATACTCCGACTTTTAATTCGGTGCAGTCATTTGACAGCTCCAGTGTGCCCACTGGGGTGATTAGCAACTCACCACGCAAATTGCTAATCACCCCAGTGGGCACACTGGAGCTGTCAAATTACTGCACCGAATTGAAAGTCGGAGTATAGTAGAACAACGCCAGACTTCATGCTACTTCATGGCGGTGAAAGACTGTGAATGTTGGTTTTTAATAGCTTACCTTACCCTATTAGTTTTCTGGCTCTGCGTAGTCGCTTAAAAAATATTTTCTTGTCTGTCGTTTAGTTTAATGGAGTTTTATTGCTAAAAGTGGCCACTTTTAGCAATAAACTAAACGACAGGTTATAAAATATTGTTTAAACGATAAAAAGTACAACAAAGCTTTTTCGGAGTACACTAGAAGAAAACAATTCGCAATTTCGTCTTTACTTAAGCACTACGTTTTTTTTCATTGGCGGCGCTAGTATAGCGCAGTAACCCTCTTAAGCGCTTGTCATGTGAACTTGCTCTAAGTAGTCGACCACTACCTCAGCGGCCTCTTCCTCGGCGTCGTCCAGCTGCGCGCGCGCGGCGGCGGCGTCGCGCGTGGCGGCCAGCGCTCGCTCGGAGGCATCGTTCTTCGCTCGCGTCGCTTCTTCTAGCGCGGCGTTCGCTTCTGCCGCTTCCGCTTCCGCTGTCTGTTTCGCTTTTGTCGCCGCGCGGACTGTTAGCTCGAGGTCTTCCACCTGGGAAAATAGAGTGGAAAGATAAGTTTGTTTTTTACAGTAAAAAGGATAATGTACGATCGGCAACAAACGTGCTTTAACACTTTGCAGAAAAATTCGTGTGAGCGCGTATCGCCCCTGCACAAACAAACAGTATGTTAGTGACAGCGCGGCGCGGCGTGCAAGCGATTTTTACCTTTAGAGTGGTAAAGCGAAAGTGTTGTCGATAGTACGTTTCGTTTGAAGCGTCAGCTCGGATTAAGTTTCTAGAACTCACTTCGGTCTAGTTTCTAGAACACCCATTCGCTGTTCCGTCTGGCTGACGCATTTAAATTTTATAAGCAGTAAGTAACTAGTTGGATACAAGTTCCAAATAATAAATAAACAGTGCACTTACACCGGCCGTTAGTTTTGATCTTTTACACTAAGAGCCAAACGATAATAATAGGGTCTTTACCTATGAAATTGCCAATTTGTATGAAGAAATTTAAAGAAGATACATTTTACATACCAGCATTTTCTTTGTTCATTTAACAAACGTGGACACTCATGTAACAAAACTTATATGTGAGTACTAATGTTTGAACACTATGCTTACTTAGTAAATTTACGATAAGCGAAAAAAATAAGACGACACCCAATGCGTGTATTTTTAACAGTGAAACACTTATTTATATTAATTGAATCGGTCAATAAATACCTGGTTCTTCAGCTGTCTGATCTGTGTCTTGGCACCACCTTCTTTTTCCTTTTGTTCGAGCATAGTTTGTGCATCACGCAGCAAAGCTCGGTATCTCTTCAAATCCCTGGAAAGACACGTGGAATTATTAATCTTGAAAATGAGTATTTTTATTGCAAAATAATAAATTATTTTTTACGTTTCCGCTGTAAGCCAGCGTTATTTCATCAATGTGAAAAATTACCTTCAACATTCGAATGCAACATCTTTACAGATGCCAGACAATCGATTAAGATAAAACAGCTATATAATATTGAATTTTTTCATTCACAATGCTATTTTTATAATTACTTAGGGTTGATTTTTCAATGCCTAGATAGAGCTTTATCCGTTTGATAGCGTATTATACTGCCAAATTGAAAATGCTTGTCATTCATTTGTCTGTCACAGTTTTGAATGACATTTATTAGATTTGGTTAATTTTAAACTGACTGATATCTGTTATCTGAGGATTGAAAAACCAGCCCTTAATATAATTGAAAAAATACTAGAAACAATCGGCTCACCCGTAGCAGCTCAGACGGGACTCGAACCAGCACCCTTAGGATTCCGGCCCAATGCACTAACCAGTTATGCTACCGAGTCGCTAGTGGGAGTGGCGAAATTTTCTAGTACTTTTTACGTTTTCGCTGTAAGCAAGCGTTATTTCATCAATGTGAAGACTTACAGACTACAATTATTAGTGCATTGGGCCGGAATCCTTAGGGTGCGGGGTTGAGTCCCGTCTGAGCTGCTACGGGTGAGGCGATTTTTTCTAGTATTTTTTCAATTATATTAATATATAAAAATAGCATTGTGAAAGCTAAAATCTAAAAATTCAATAGTAAATTATTGTTGATTGGAAGGCAAGTGAATAAATGCGGTAGTAGGATGAACTTAAAAAGATATTTCCTTTCTAATGATCTGTCATGTCAATCTAAAAAAAAAAATTGAAAGGAGATGTTCCATTTTTGTATGGAGGCTGGGCCCATTTGGGTAACCCGTGGCCTACGGTCATAAAATTATATTTTATGGAAAGAGAACAAAATAAGGAATCTGTCCATGTATAAATATATTTTTTTTAACCTGCATTCATTTTTTATTTTTAAATTTGGATAGTTAAAGTTAACAAAACAGCAACCCAAAACGTTTTTCTACCTTGGCAACATCGATTTTTTACTGTCATTATGTCACATTGATGCTGTCAGATGTCAAATAAAATGACAAATGACATATCAACAGACAATGTAGTCATTTTAATAGAAATAAAAATGCAAAGGAATATCCCTTAACAGCCGGCAGCCGCACAAAATGGATTTTCAGGACTAAATCAACAGTAAAAACTTGTAACAAGCATTAGAATTTATTGATATACTCGGGAGAGTAAAATTAATAGTAATACACGTTCATTTTAAAGCGAAAACATTAAGAGATACACGATGAAGAGCACCATTATTCGAGTTTTTAATTTTTTTTTTGTTTGCAGGGATTATTTTTTTCTTTTTGGGAACCTTGTCCCACGAAAGAAGTCTACGAGAAATTTTTTTTATGGGTGTAGGAAAATTTTAAAAAAGTGAACCCAGGAAAGAACGACTCCTTTGAAAACAAACAGTTTAAAGGAGATAAAATTATGTCTGTAACAATTGATTACTACTCAAAACCACAGATAAAATCCGTTAGCCATCGATAAGTTTTCCTTAAATAAAATATCATTTTTTTAATCCACAACGGGTTAGAGCTTGGCCTTTACCTCACCTGATGGTGAGGTGGAAGCGCACTACACTCGGAATCTTCATTACTGAGGAACTGGCTATCTTACCTCTAACTGCCGGAACAACAATACAACAATAGAACCAAGCTAATTGAACCAAGAGAATGCAAAAATAAACTTAAATATAACCAAAGTCTAAAAATTATTACTCAAAACATTAGGAGTATTCACCATAACCTAGATCTATTTGTTTCTTTTCTTAAAACACTAAATGTGACTTGTGATATTTTAATACTAACGGAATGCTGGTTATCGGATTCTAAACCTCCTCCACAACTTGAGAATTATAACTTACATTACTCACAAGTAACACATAACCAAAATGATGGGGTGGTTGTTTATATGTCAAAAGACATTACCTATAGACTAGAACAAATATCTTTTAATGATGCCAACTGTCTTCTTATTGAAATAAAAAACGAAGTTGCGGTTTTATGTATATATAGATCACCGTCAATTAAAAATATAAATCCATTCTTATCATCGCTTGACACTAAACTAAAAAATCTTACTGATTATAAAACGATACTCGTCATAGGTGACATAAATATAGATATAAAGCCGCACAATACTGATGAAAAGAGCGAGGAATATTTGAATCTTTTGGCAGAAAACGGTCTTCTTCCAGCGCACACCATACCAACCAGGCTAAATAATTGCATTGACCATGTTGTTTCAAAATCTCCATATGTATCGCAAACTTTTGTAATTGATTTTCACATCACTGATCACTTGCCTGTATTGTTTAATTTGAATAGTCACCTGAGTCGAAATAAAATATCAAAAACAAAAAAGATAATTCATTATGAAAAGGCCGCAGAAGATATTAATGAGAGTGATCTGTCGTTTATCCTAAAAGATATTACTCCTGATATAGCAATAGATAATTTAGTTACGTGCTTAAAACGATCACTTGATGCAAACACAACAATAAAAAAGATTCCAAACAGAAAAAAAATAATTAAGCCCTGGATCACCGCAGGAATGTTGCGTTGCATAATCCATAGAGATTCCCTTCACCAAAAACTCAAAAAGTCTCCAGATAATGAAATTCTTAAAACCAGTTATTTACGATACAGAAATTTTTGTAATGACATTTTAAATCGATTAAAAACAGAAAATAAGAGATCTCAAATAAACAGCTGCAAAACCCCTAAACAAACATGGAAAACCATACGAGAAATTACTAATACGGCCAAAAACAAGAATCCCGCTGAGGAATTGTTGCAACTCCACCCTGAGGGTCCAGAGGCATCCATAAATATAGTTAACAGCTACTTCTCTGAAATTGGTCAAAAACTTGCTAGTCAATTAAACAGTAATATAGCCGTACCAATTACACAGAAAGAATCAAGTGGTGGTTCTCATCTGGATTCTTTTGTACTTCTGCCGACGGATGACGAAGAAGTAGAAAACTTAATAAAAAGCTTAAAAAACGACTCCGCCACAGGCTGGGACGGAATTCCATCAATTTTCCTCAAACAAATTAATAAAAAAATATCTCCTATTTTGACACATATCTTTAATCTCTGCTTTAACGACGGTATTTTCCCCCAGTGTTTTAAACGGTCCATAATTCATCCAATTCATAAAAGCGGTAGTAGAGACAGTGTCGAGAACTATCGTCCAATATCGGTATTAACATCGTTGTCAAAAGTTTTTGAAAAATTAATAAATAAACGTTTAATGAATTATCTAGGCAAAAAACAACTGCTTTCCGCCTCACAATTTGGTTTTCAGCCAAAAAAATCTACGGAAGATGCAGTTACACAACTCGTTAATACTGTAGCTAAAACATTGGACAATAAAGAAAAATGTATCGGTGTTTTCCTGGATTTGGCGAAGGCCTTCGACACTGTCTCCACGACCATCTTACCTCAAAAACTGGAATCTATTGGAATCAGAGGTGTTCCGTTAAAACTACTCCACAGCTTCCTGACTAACAGAAGTCAGACAGTAAAAATTGGCGACCTTTCCAGCTCGGAGCTTCCCATTACTTGTGGAGTTCCACAAGGCAGTGTACTAGGGCCAAGCCTTTTTCTTATCTACATAAACGACCTGTGTAATTACAAACCTCCCAATGGTAGTATCTTCTCCTACGCAGACGACACCGCTCTTATATTTAAAGGAAAAACTTGGGGTGAAGCGAAAAAATATGCAGAAACAGGCTTGGCTCACGTATCCTCATGGTTACATACAAACCTTTTAACTCTTAATGCCCAAAAGTCAAAATACATAGCGTTCAGTATAAAGAAGGAATACTTGCCAACTTCCGATTTTACTTTAAAACTTCACACCTCTAATTCCTGTACGGATTTGTACACTTGTAACTGCCTGTGCTTGGATAAAGTGAGTCACATAAAATACCTAGGTGTTCAAATTGACGAAACCCTTTCGTGGAATGAGCAAATTGCCTCATTGTCATCTCGCACACGAAAGTTAATATGGATCTTCAAAATGCTGCGTAATGTCCTTGAACCAAAATTAATTAAGTCTATTTATCTAGCACTGGCACAATCAATACTCAGCTACTGCATTTCTGCATGGGGCGGTGCATGCAAAACAAACATGATTAAAATCGAACGTGCGCAAAGATCTGTTCTGAAAGTTATGTCGAAGAAACCGTTCCTATACCCAACTGAAAAATTGTACCAGGACTGTGAAGTTCTTACTATTAGGCAATTATTCATACTCAATGTCACACTTCACAAACATTCTACTCTTAGTTATGATCCGTCATTCATCCTTTCTAAACGTAGATCAGACAAAGTATGCGAAACAGCAACACACCATACAGCTTTCTTCCGTAGGCACTACGAATTCCTAGCACCTTATTTGTACAATAAACTTAATATACATTTAAACTTATACAGCAAAACAAGATATGAGTGTAAATCTCTGATTCGAAATTGGCTGCTAAAAATTAACTACATTGAAACAGAGTCTTTACTAGAAATCCTGCAATAATCTACTTCTGCATCATGCAAAAAAAAATAACAAACATACAAACATAAAATTACTTTCATACAACAATTTACTTATTTAATATTAATCCCTCACTCACACACACACACACGCACACACACACACACACACACGCACACACACGCACACACACACACACACACACACACGCGCACACACACATACACACATATATAATGAGCTATTATTATTAAGGCTACCTATGCTTTTATTAATTCAATATACTTAGGTGATCCGCGGGTGAGGACCTGGAGACCTGAAATACAGGGTCGCCCTAGTTTGGGCTCCAGATCACACACTCGAAGCTCTCTCTCAGTGATGTAATATGCTGCTTTGTTGTTATTTGTGTGTGATGAAATAAATGTCTTTTATTTATTATTATTTATTTAACAATAATAAACCGACAGTGTACTGACCTCTTTAGCCGTTGCAACAGCTGCGCTTGCTCCTGGTTCTCGGCGCGCGCGGCCTCTTCCAGCGACGCGAGCCGACGCTCGAGCTCGTGTCGCTCGCGTAACAGCAAGCTTCGCTCGGAGTGCTCGCTTTCCAGTTGGCTCTCGAGCACTGGGGGAAAGAAAAAACAGAAAAAAGTTGGGTTGGGAAAAAATTATGATAAGATATAAGTTGGATAAGATTTGGGGGGACAAAATCCATTGAGTGAGATGACTTTTAATTAAATTAAGTATAATCTTGCTTGAGTAAAGTACGTGTTTTGTTGCATATTCGATATGACTAAAAGCACGTGATTTGGTGATTGTATATAGCTTTAGATGAACATAGTTTTACGTTTTTGCAGCGCAACTGTGTGCGTGAAGTCTAGGGCTATTGAATGAGCACACGATTCGGCACCGGAACTTGCAGGGTGGGGTGAGGTAATTGATTTTGGGGCGGGGCGGAGAGTTTCCTTTCTGTACAGTAGACTTATATCTATTCTGTGCCCAGCAGTGGGTGTCGTGTGGCTGATATGATGATGATGATGATGAATAGTGTCTGTTTAATAGTATACCAGACGTGTGTATGTGACTTACTCTTTAGTTTCTTGGCGGTGTTGGCGCGCATCTCCTCCATCTCGTCGTCACGCGCGGCCGCCTCCAGGCGCGTCTCCTTGCGCTGCTGCTCCAGTAGCATTTCCAGGCGAAGCTTAGAGCTTTCCAATAACTGCCAACAAATATTGCTTTAAGGTTCCGTAATATGAAAACATGGTGTGAGAGGTTCATCTTTTATATATAAAACGTAAAGTTGTAGCCGCAAAAAAAAAATACGACAAACTAAAGAGTAGTTGCTACAAATATTAAATTACGTATAAACCTCACAGATGATTGTAAAAAAACATCAGAAAATCACCAAAAGCGCTTGCGTAGGTTCATCTTTTAGCGTAAATAATAGCGGAAACGTATTGAATTCTACATCAAAATACACTTTAACTTACTGTGAAGTTGCTTCAATTATAAAAAAAGATAATTGTGATAATGATATAATAATGATGGAACAACGAAAAACAGCAAAAAAGTGCAGAAGTGAGGTTATTTTCCTTACTTTTTACATGTAATGAAAAACACAGAGACAAATGTTCCAGCGTAACCAAGCCTCAAAAAGCTGTTTTACTTATATTACTTATACCATACAATGCGATTAAATTGACAATAGACAGTGATCCGCTACAGCGCAACTTCACTCGAGAATGTATGAGAAAGAGTAAATTTTACAGATCAAAATACGTCGTTTTGTACCGCAAGCGCTCTGAAGTTGGTCACTTCTGTTGTACATTGTTAAAATAATCGCATTGAACTATAATTAATAATCTAACCTAGCCACGATTAAGGCGCTGTAGGTAGTGAAACTAGCGCCGCCACTACATTTATTTTTATGACTCGTAAACCAAGTCAATATTTAAAAAAAGCTCATGTAATAATCTCTTAAATTGCCTCTTATTTTTTTTAATAACTCTTCCACAGTTATCATTCAATCTGTTTTTAAATCCATAATTGCCAAAAGTGGCCACTTTAAGCTAAAATGGATTTTAAATCTTACACAAAGAATGAAAACTGTTGAAGAGTTATTAAAAAAATATTAGAGACTAAGAGATTATTACATGAGCTTTTTTTAAATATTGACTTGGTTTACGAGTAATAAAAATAAATGTAGTGGCGGCGCTAGTTTCCTACAGCCTTAAGCGCCTTAAGCGCGTAACGCCTGAAAATTTTGAGGGCGTCTAGTTTTTTGGTGGACAATATTGTAAATTGTTTATTAGTTAGTTTTAAAAAAGACTAAACGTTGCCACCTGTCACTTTCAACGGAACAAGTCTTCAGCTCAGTGACCAAGTTAGGAACCTAGGTGTGTACTTTGACCGCAACTTGAATTGGTGCGTACAACTACAGGAAGTGAGCCGAAAACTTTTTGCTACCGCCAGTTCTTTGCGTAGACTCAGAAACTTCTTGCCAACTGCCACCAGGACTTCGCTAGCGCAGTCCTTGCTATTGCCCATACTTGACTATGCAGATGTCAGCTATCTCGATCTCACAGAAGAGCAACTAAATAAACTTGAGCGGCTTCAAAATTTTTGCATCAGATTTGTGTTTGGACTTCGCAAATATGACCATATCTCCGAATTTCGTAAAAAGCTCAAGTGGTTGCCTATTCGCCTTCGCCGGAATATGCATATTCTTTCCCTATTGTTTAATATTCTCTTTAATCCTACCACCCCTTCTTATCTTAAAGGTCGTTTCAAATTTGCTAAAGATTCCCACTCCCGTTCCTTAAGGTCATCAGAAAACTTGCTACTGGAAATGCCGATACATTCTACTATGTTCTACGATCGATCTTTTTCGGTACAGGCTGTCCGTCTATGGAATGCTTTGCCGATAGCGATAAGGACTGCTCAATCTCAGCACACTTTTAAAAAGCTAGTCAAAGAGCACTATCTTACTTTTTAAATTATATTTCTCATGGTCTTACAACTGGATTTAACTTCAATAATTTCCTCTACGCATTGTAGGTATTATGTATTATATGTAGGTTTATGATATTTTGGTATGTATATAGTATATTATATTAGTTACATTTTATCATATATTTATGTAGTTATTCGAGTTTAGTAGGATTATTATTATTACTTTATTAAATTTGCACACGTCCAACTACCCCATCACATTTATCTTAATTCCTGTCCATCCCAAGGTTGCCTGGAAGAAATCGCTTTTTAGTGATAAGGCCGCCATTTGTATGTCTCCTTTATGTTTGTATTGTTACTTGTTTGTTCTGTGTGCATACAATAAAGAGTATATAAATAAATAAATAAACGTTTTTTCTAATGACGTTTTAGTAGACGTCCGGTCTATTCCCTTGAGTGTCGATATATGCGGTTTTACAGCATAAACGGGCCGTATCTTTTTTTTACGTAAACTTAGAACTTCCTCTTGGTTTCGTACGCGTCTCTCGAGGTCAGTTTTGGCCCTCCTCAGGGCTGTCACCTAGGGACTTTGCTTTATGTATTGTATGGTATAACTATATTACTGGCCAGTCATAGAGTTCTTCCTCTTGGCCTCCTACGCGTCTGTCGAGGTCAGTTTTGGCCCTCCTCAGGGCTGTCATCTGGAGGCGCTGCTTTATGTAGTGTATGGTATAAACTATATAACCGTACGCGTCTCTCGAGGTCAGTTTTGGCCCTCCTCAGGGCTGTCACCCGGCCCTGCTTTATGTATTGTATGGTATGACTATATTACCTGTATTTGTCCCGCCAGCTCATCCAGTTCTTCCTCTCGTACGCGTCTCTCGAGGTCAGTTTTGGCCCTCAGGACTGTCACCTGGGGCACTGCTTTATGTGTTGTATGGTATAACTATATTACCTGTATTTGTCCCGCCAGCTCGTCAAGTTCTTCCTCCTGGTCTCGTACGCGTCTCTCGAGGTCAGTTTTGGCCCTCAGGACTGTCACCTGGGGCACTGCTTTATGTGTTGTATGGTATAACTATATTACCTACCTGTATTTGTCCCGCCAGCTCGTCAAGTTCTTCCTCCTGGTCTCGTACGCGCCTCTCGAGGTCAGTCTTGGCCCTCCTCAGGGCGGTCACCTCGTCGCCCCCTCCCCCACGTTCTTCTAACTCGCGCGTCGCGGCTGCTAGCCGTTCTTCTTTCAGCTCGAGCTCGAGCCGAGCTTCCTGTAAATTTAAAAAAATATTTTATTAAACAGGACATTTTTAAAAAAAATATTAGTGGGGAAAGATTATCCATTACTTTGTCGACACGGCGATCACCATTCTGAGATATGTCAAACGACATTCAGTTCTATTTTTTATAGTTAATGGCTTTGCTCTTGACCCCAGTCTAGCCCGAAAGCAAAGACAAGGTCTACGATTGTGAGCTTGCCCAAAAGGTGTCTATTCACTATTTCTATTTCAGAAGTAATAATGTACTTGCAGATGAGTTCTGCTCTAGTGTGTGTTGCCAGCGTGCACTGTGCGCAACATACTTCAGCGATAGCCAAAGTATTTCATTTTAATCAAAGCTCGCCAGACATATTCAAACGAAATTTCGTTGTACCAGCTCAGAGGCATTAGGGTGCATTTCCAATGAAGCGAAGCGGAACGAAGCATGAATCGACTACCCAACTTGGTGAGTGAGCCTGTAGTGTGGTGCACTACGTCATCATCGATGACGTATAAAGATGATAATGGGTTTTTTTTGGTGTTCCATTTCTTTAAAGTAAACATGTGAAGTGTAATCAGATACTTTTCTGAACAAGCTAAAAGTCAGCTAAATGTAATGTAAAACATTATTGACCTATTTGAAAACACTATGAAAACCCTGTTTTTCTCACAATAAACAAACAGTTAAGAATCGACTTGTGTTATTTCGCCAGCGAATATCGATTCTATTTCAAAGGCCACAAGGTACTCACAGAGAGGCTCTGCTCCAGCGCATACTTGTCGGCATGCGCCTGGTCGCGCTCGCGGGACAGCCGCTCCTTGGCCGCCCGCTCCCGCTTCAGCTCCTCTTGTGCGCCGTGAAGCTCGGCGTCGAACTTGCGCTGTCGCTTCTCTAGTAGGTTGTTGCGGCATGTCTGTGATAAACAACAAAGATTTAATTCACTTTAATTTCAAATAGGTGCAGTGCAAAAGTTTACCAAGTAAAAATAATGCAATGCAGTACCTACTTTTTGTTTTATCCGTAAAAATAAAACAAAAATTCGAAATGTTAGGTATGATGATAAAATGTGTATGTATAAAATGTATATGTGTATGTTGTTTACTTCAATCTTGATTGAAGTAAACAACATACACGCTGAAATTTTAATCATTTGGTTCCCGCCGTGGGGTGGTTCCACTCATGATTACAAGCATCTTTTACTATGGGGCCAACTCTCCTCCTCGCAAAAAAAAAATCTGCTGTTCCATACATTAAGGTCGAGTAGGTACTGCACTTTTGTATGGAACAGCAGATTTTTTTTGCGAGGAGGAGAGTTGGCCCCATAGTAAAAGTTGCTTGTAATCATGAGTGGAACCACCCCACGGCGTAATCCAAATGATTAAAATTTCACGCTGTATTATAATTTATACACAATTTCATTATAAGGTAAATTTAAATTAAACCAGAAGTTACCCACAACCCGAGAAACACGCTTTATCTCTTGCATATAAGGTGCAATTTACCTGTTCGTCGAGAAGCGACCTGAGGTCCGCCATATCATTGGTGAGTTTCTGTAGTTTGCGCTTCCACTGCGCCGCAACCACGCGTTGCTCTTCAACCTCCTCGTATGCATCTTGCACCTGATTGAAAACAACAAAAAAAGTAGGTAAGTAAGTATTTAAAAGAAAGACAATAAGACTTAAGTGACGATACACATTAAAGCTGTACAAATTATTAATGCCTAGCCGAACTTAACTACCAGCCCCCCTAGCATGACCACCGAAACACTTAACTATGTACACTATGAGCAACAGCGTCGTTTAACCAGATAGCAACAAAATTGCAACGCACGAACTAAACATACTTATGTTGTGACGGCGCGGCGTGCAAGCGATTTAAACCTTTAGGAGTGGTTAAACCGTGGCACTTATATTTTGATAGGCAATTCGCTGGGTGCAAAGATATAATAATCGATCGCAGCGCTCATGGTGGCAAAAAGTAGAAATACTTAATGTAGGCTCTATCTGTTTCAAAACGATATTTAATTTATTACTAGCGATACAGGAACAATTATATATGTTTATTATCACTTAATAAAATTATTAAAGTAGCTTTATCCTCTTGTTTTACAAAATCTACAACTAAAAAAGAAGTAAACAAACCCTGATATAACCATAATGAAACACTCTTTTTGAATAGATTTTACTTGCTATATTTATTTTAAATGATCAAAAATGATTTCACAACACTTTATCCACCCAAATCACAGTAATTTTGAAATTTACATTGATAACACAATTTAGTATAGTATTTTTTAACATTTTGTCACAATGCCGCCATTTCATATCAAAACGGTCAGGTCAGAGCCAACAAACTTGCAAAACGCTAGGTGGCGATAAAAGCGTGCACGGAGCCAATAGGTAACAACAACAGTTCAGTGTCTCGTGTTGCGGTGGTCATGCTAAGGGGACTGAATTGCTGAATAGAATTGCTAGTGATGATGAATTACGAAAATATGATGACGATGAAAAGTTTTGGCAGGTGGTTATGATTATGAGTACCTACCTTGGTCCATGGTAGGTACTCATATTTCCCATTACTCATTATCTTATTAAACATCAATAAATAGTAAAACGCATTAATTATTGTTTCTTTTGTAGGAAATCTTATAAAAGGTGCTGCTATTTTCCGTAGCCAAACTGACATTATGTATGTCAGTCAATTTCCCGGCTGCGATTCTGTTGTCGAGTTACGGAAATGCCTCACATAATGCGTTAGCTGATGTTAAAATAGATATTCTAGATAAGCCGAAGAATTTATGGATGCTGAAGTGATCGCCAAGATGCCCAAGCCGAAGCAATTTATGATCTTATACTTTTTATTTTTTACTCAAGTTTGAAAAAAAAAAAATTTTGGGTATTTTTTTATTAATGAGAAACTACTTATTTTTTTTTTAAATAAAGTATATACCGACATTAATTATCTATTTAGGTAGGTATCTAATAATGTGATTAAAAACAGTGAATATTAAACGGCCTATTAAAAGAAGCTGCAATGTTTCTAATAACATCACTGTCTTGGGTCAGTAATCGTTTCGAATCGTTTTGATTTGAATCGGTGCCAAACAATACTCTTTCTTAGCCATATCTAAATGGATTTATTGCATACAGCTGTCTTTTAGGGCACTAACCCCTAAATGATTGTTTTTAAATATGCGACGTAAACACCGACACGAAAAGGCTTTGGATTGGATGTCACTTTCTAGGTGTGTGTTTTTACATTTATAGGCGCAAAAATCTTACTTAGGCCATAAGGGTTAAAATGTATGAATTTGTCTTAGGGACAACAATAAAGAGAATTTTACAAACCTCATCATTTTCTTCCATAGCCCAAAATTCACTAAAGTGTGTATACAAATATGAAAAATAATTTGGAAAAGGACAATAAATAAATTGTTTTTATACACTTCAACAAGCTATGACACTTTACAACACTTTTACAGAGGTTAATTATGTTTTATGTTGAATGTTATGATGTGTAAATAACACAAACTATTGGTCACTAATAATTTAAAGTACCTAGTTAATTAATTTACTTTACAATAAAACAACACTAACTAACTATAAACAAAAATGTACAAAAAATATTCGTCTACGTAGTTTTAAAATCATAAGAAGTATGTGATATCACAGATGGTATCTCGCGCTATCAGCATCAGTATCCAAGGATGATCTGAGGCGTCGAATACTGATAAAGTTATAGTTATCGCGCCCTACATATATAAAGTAACGGTTATCTTATTTGTGGACTGAGTTCTTTTAAGTCAACAGTGGCCCTACCATGAGTTGATGCAAACTGTTTACGTTACCGTAAACTATCGGATATACTGCTCACAGTCAGTGCGAGTGAAAGAGACAAAACGATAGTATACGGTAACGTAAACAGTTTGCATCAACTCATGGTAGGGCCACAGTTTTGTCCGAAACTAAAGTGCTCTATTGTTATCTCTGAGTTCTTTGGGCGTATTTAGTGCTTCCTGACGGTAGGTACATCCGTAGCTATCGCCGTAGAAACAATGCGTGCATTGAGAGTAGCACTGACCACGTTGGCAATAGTCCGCATACGCATTAACTATATGTACCGTTAAACTTGTCTTTCACCGCGCCCCCCTTTGGATGACTCTACGCCCATCTGGTGGGACGCGCCCCACCCGTTCAGAACCCGTACTTTAGAATCAGTGTTTTTTTTTTAGACAAAATTCTTCAAGAGGTTCGGGGGAGCGGAGGGAGCCCCCCGACGCGTCTTCGCGTTTGCCCGCTTACATAGGTACAGTACGAAGCAAATATCTTGAAAATTTTTCGACGGAGTGGGGATAACTTAGCGCATGTGAGCGACCAATAGCGCGCGCCCCTCTCCCGCCCCCCGCGCCCCTCACCGCTACGCATGCCCAAAATACGCGTTCCGCGCAATCCCCATCCGATTTCAAGATATTTGCCTCATACTGTACACATTTTCCTCCGGGGTGGCGCTAGGGCTACTCCGGGGGCAACTCCCCCGAGCTAGCACCTGTAAAAACACTGTTTAGAATGTTACCTTCTTTTCGAGCTGCTTCTTGACGTTGACCAACTGTTCGAGGTCGTCCTCGTGTTGCCTGCGCAACTGCGCACGCAGGAGTTGCACCTCTCTATGGGCTGCTTCATATCTGCGATGGAATTTAGCTCTTAGTTAAGTAATTTTAATGGTGTTTTTTGTATGTACGTAATAAAGAGAAACAGTGAAGGATGTGTTTAATAATCAGTAGTCAGTGCAGTAACATGTACCCCCTTATTAATACGAAGATTAAAGGTGCGTGTCCACTGCATCTGAATCGGAGCGACCGGGGCGGCGGCGCGGACGGATTTGCTGCTTTGTATGGATCTCTGTCTATGGCACTGCGTGCACTGCATCGGCATTTCCGCGCCATAGAAAACTATACAAAGTGACAAATCCGTCTGATCCGATGCTGAGGCAGTGGACGCGCACCGCACGTTAAGTTTACACCATTGAGAATGTTGTTCAGCTTTACCAACACTATCACCTGTTTCAGTATCTGACAGGGTTTTTGTTACAAATTGCATATTATGTATGTATGTGTACATGTGCTAATAAAATTGACCGTACCTCCTTTTGTATTTCTCTGCGCTGCCGCTGGCATCGGCCTCAGACCCCTCAGAGTCTGATGGTTCAGCGCCGCCGCTCTCCGCCGACCGCCAATGTAATAGCTCGAGCTCCAATCGCTCGGACGCCTACAAATAACAGTATATGACATGTTTTAACGTTCGATAAAGGATGGTTATACTGACTCGGTTATAACTTGTTAACAGAGAATATAAGCTAAACGGAACGTTAAATACCCAAGAGAAATGTTAAACTGACAGCTAAACAGGTCACTGAACATAACTTATAGGAGAAAATAATTAATTTCAGAAAATGTCAAGCAACGTCCAAACGGTGAACTAACTTCGGTAATTAGTTCAAAAGTCAGACCACGCGCATCGTATGGCGACATCATTGCATCCAACCATTATAATCTCTTCTCTTGCGTTTTTATTTTTATACAATGGGCTTCTTACATGGTACCAACAATCGTATTTTAAATATTCTGTGACAAAACGAATTGTCGTGTGGTGTGATCCGTTCACTTCATTTTAAAAACCTCAACCTCGAACGAGACAAAAACACAAACAAAGGGCAGCACGGTAGGCAGATATATAAGTTCTATTATACTAAGAGCTAGCACTGGAAATAGGTGGACAATTTACAGAGCGACGAAACCCCTCTTGTTAGTGTGCCATACTATCATTATTAATTCCAGAGCTCTGTAAATTGTATACCTTCAATCGGTTTTCAGCCCCTTTGTTGCTCAACTACTCCCACCCCCACCACTAAAAAGCTGTCAGGCGCCCAGTGATAGTATGGTACACTAACAAGAGGGGTTTCGTCGCTCTGTAAATTGTCCACCTATTTCCGGGGCTAGGCTCTTAGTCCATAATCTGTATCAACTTATGAACTTACTTGCCTGCCGAATGGGCTGTTTATACGGCGGCAAGTAAGTTGGCGGGAAGTGGGAGACGAAGCGGGAGGGGTTGCGCGCTACTTGCCTGTCCAAAATAGAACCTATTCTATCCTGCGACAAGTCACTACTTAAATACTTACTTATGGATGTGTAAATCGGCTTATAGCATCTAAAACTTTTTTTTATTAACTCTGCTGTAACATACCTGTTGCAAGCGCTGGTTGTTAGCGATGAGCTCCCGGTTGTCCCTCTCTACGCGCAACCTTTCAGCCGCTTCAGCATCCGCGCGTTCAGTCGCCAGCCCAGCAGCAGCGCGCTCCTCCGCTAGCTCGCCGCCCACTTCAGACAACTATGGACAAACAAAAATAATCATTATAACAGATATACGTTGAACAACTTTATGACCAAAATTTAAAAAAAAAAAAAATAGCATCTTTCGCAAGAGAGTCGGTCATAGGATGGGAGACCAAACATTTATTATCTCGAGCTCTTATGTGCTTCGAAAGGCACGTTAAGCCGTTGGTCCCGGCTGCATTTGCAGTCGTTAACACCCACCGATCCTCAATGGGCCCACTAGGTAAGTTATGGCCCATCCTCTTTATCCACTCATGAGGAAAGCCTGTACCCTAGCAGTGGGGTCAATAAAAAATGGCAGAGCAAGTCTACTCCACTACACATATTTAACAGTTCATAAATTTAATGCGCTGTTGTCATTTTGTTAAAGGTATTTAAAAAAATATTGACAAAAATCCCGTGCGAATGTCTTATTATCCTTTCGGGCCCGTGAAGATATTCTAAAGAAAATCCAAGCTCAACGTGAGAATTAAGCGTGAAATTACTTAAGTAAATCATGAAAATCAAACGTAGTAACTAGAATAAACGTAAACTTTCAACTGCGATTAGTATACTCAAGAAATATTATTAATCACCTACGCTTTACTATTACTATATCAATTAATGCAATTGTAGCGATATTTATTTACTGTTACAAAACCCATTCATAAGATCTTAACGAGCCAGAGCCACCAATATTTCAGACATAACAGGTTAAAATTGGAACACATTGACGTACATAATACTATATGTAGTCGTCCGGTGCACAACAACTGTTTGATGGATGGATATGCAATGCGAGAAACTCCGCAGCTTGCCAAACATGTTACGAATTTCCTCTCAGTTAAAACATAGGAACGAATCAATAATTAGAAAGAAAACTTCCTGTTGAAGCGTGAGTGACAAGAATGTGGTGGTGATAGACGTAAGAATCTAACGGCATTCGTAAAAACTGTAGTGAGTAGTCAACAATGAAAAAAATATTTTGGCACGCGCCTCGAGTGCGCAACAGCGCGATGGGTATCTCAAGCGCCACTGTGCGTTTAACAATCTCAGCCGTCAGCTGTAATTTATAACTACGAATTAGTTGGAGCTTCGAAAACATTGCTCAACAGATTCAGACTTTTGTAAATAAAACAATTGTGCAATGAAACATGAACCTCATCCATCTCTGAAACAGTAGTGCGATCTTCGGATATTCCTCTGGAAGACCTGCAGACACTACTAGCTCTGCTGCCACTTCTGCTGAATAATGTAAACCCTTTTATCATGATGTTTGTTGCCGACTTTGACCTTCCGACTTTCCTTTTCTTTCCATCGTAGTACATTTCTAAGTCTGGTTCATCCTTGTGGCCAAGTCGTCGCCACTCGTCCATGACATGGTCAGTTCTTTTCAAAAAGTTATCAATCTTTGAGCTTAAATAATTCGACGAGGTTCCTTCTTCTAAGTGAGCTGCGATTGGCTTGAACCGTTGCCTTAGTGGTTGCTTGTTGACACCAAGCACAAACGATAGATTAGCATCGAAAACTACAGGAGCTTGTTCTTTAGATCTTAATTCATTTAAATCAACTCTTTCTGAAATATCGCAAGACTGTGGATACAATCTTCGTGGGGTAGGTGTTCTATTGTACAGAGTCGAATTCATGCTTGATGAGCGTGATAGAGGTACAAATGTGCCATTGCTGCTGCAAGTCGAGTACTGGCTAGCACTACTCCTGATGCTGCTATATGATGACGGACTTGGTGATCGAGATATTAAAACGTTGGGCACATGTCTTCTGGCGAGTTCTGCGATCGAACCAGTTTCTACAGAAGCATAAGAAGAGCTTCTTCTATATGATGGAGTCAGCGAATGACCAGACATTGAGATTCCATTATCTTGCGAATTTTGTTGGATGGTATGAATTTCCTTGAGAGGTTTTGTGACATACAATTTTTTTCCGTTCAAGAGTGTCGTTGGTGTTTTCGGCGGTATCTTCTCTTCGAAGTTTATTGGCAGTGTCCTTGATTTCTTCACGGGTAGAATGAGTCTACCCAGCGGGGCTTTAGGTGGCTTCTTTGGAGTCGCATCCAAAATGGGCGGTGAAAGAGGTCCATAGGAATTTGGCGACATGGTTCCATTTGCTTGAGGTGCATCATTCCTAAGCGAAAATGCACCGTTTGTGGAAGAGTGTACTCCATTCAACGTCCCGTTAGTTCCGGGATGTTCAGGGATCTGAAGTCTGAGTTCTGAACTGAAGTTGAAGGATGGACGTGTCCCGTTTGCGTGAGGCATGTTGATGTAAATTATTAAAGTAGTTGACGTTTCCTGTATTGGCGGAAGTGTCTCCCGCGGTGAAAGTCCACTGCCATTTCACCGCGCGGTGCAGTATTATCGTCGCGTGTGTAGCGGGATGCGTCGGGACATCGTTTCGAAATAGAACCGGCACGAGAGGGCTCCGCGGAGTTACTGCGGCTATCTCGGTCGCCGGGCCGACGACGTTGCCGCTCGACTATTTTGGTTTACTTAGATGTCGAAGTGCACACGCCAGTGACACGCAATGGACCTTCAAAAATTGGTGGACGTAAGTGCGTTCGCGATGCATCAAAACAGTCTTGTCCTCTACTGAGAGTATATTAGGTCGATGAAACCGTCTATTTATGAAACTTTTTGAATGTTTAGATAAAATTTCAGATTCACGCGTCTGTATCAAAATTGAAAACATTGTCGTTAAAAAAGATTCAGTGTCTTCATACTTTGGTACGAATAGTTGGAATCAGCTGGAAATAAAATGATTTATGATTCTAATGAACATCTGGCGTGATGAAATCTACAAGGAGCCCATATGGGCCACCGTGAAGAATGTCAGTAGTTCAGCAGTGCGCAGGAGCACCGAGCGGAAACCTTGAAGGCCCAATCGTAACGTGTACATCCGGACTTGCGGCTTACATCACACTACGTTGTAGTATTAACGTTACGATAAACATAGCAACGGAAAAGCAATAGGAGTCATTGGAAGTAACATTAGTATCTTTGGTTGTAAATTCGTTGAATAATAATATCATTATTCAAATAAGTTATCAAATTCAAACATTTACAAAAACTCAAGTAAGTAATCAAGTTTAGCAAGAACTAAAAAAGTTGAGCAACTGCTTGTATCGGCAATGTAAACAAATTAAATAAATAGAAACAAAAGGAAATCAAACAAAATAACCGTAAATATAGGTACCACATAAATGCCGTTTAAATCTCTTATGATGACGCAATATCAATTTATTTTAGTGGCGAAATGGTGTAAGTAAACAAACCGGAAAATTATGTCATAAACTATAGTTATATCAGGGATAGCTTAAACGTGTGGAGAACGCAAAAGTTTTTGGCACAACAAGTGGTGTTTACGTTTTAAAATGCTTTTTATGATTTAATCAGTCGTTTAACCGTTAAACAAATTATTATATTCGACTAAAGAGTAAATATTTACCGCTTTCAATGTTTAAAGTAATTATAATGTGTAAACTAAACCTAGTTTTGATTTCAGCAACGTTTTGACTTTTGACGTACGACCCCGATTTCAATGTCCGCATGTCGGGTTATTTTTATGATGTGCGTATCGTTTCTTGAAATGGTTGAAACTTGTATTATTTATTACCACACAATCCATACATGGTGACCATACCAACATTTCTACAGTTAATATTTGGGTTGATAGAGGTATCTACTAATACTGTAAGAAAATTTGAAAATTTTAAAGTAATAATGTCTAGAGCTTTCAGATCACGTTTTAATCAGATTAAAAAAAAAATAGACTAAATTTAAATGGATATTAAATAAGTTAATAAAAAAATAAGTTATAAAAAATTGGATCATTATTTCTAGTGGACGAAAGATAACATCATAAAATAAAAATTATTTGAGAGGACTAATCCTACTGCGGTCGTTGCCAGTTTAGACGAGCGTCCAACATAGTTGACTGCATAATCAGTAGACCATCAGCCATTTTTAATATCCCCACTTCTAGGGCACAGGCCTTCCTTAAGGGTGGATAAGAAGGATGGGCCATAACACACACACGGGCCCAATGCGGATTGGTGGATTGGTATGGTTAACGACTGCAAATGCAGCTGGGACCAACGGCGTAACGTGCCTTCCGAAGCATGGAGGAGCTCGAGCTTATAAATTTTTGGTTACCTATCGCATCCCATGACGACTATTGCGAAGGGGGATGTCACAAAATTTATCCCGCTTGGTGGCGCTACTGCTGCTGGAGACGTTTGTACGGGCCTTTATCCCCGATTGTCCAATTTATTTAAAATTATATATAAAAATGGTTGGTACTAATAAATAATTATTATGGAAGTCCGACAGTAAACGAATTAAAAATTTAAGAAAACCAAAATGTGCTGGAAGAAAATTTTATATTTACGAAAAATCGCTTTGAACATCCAAAAATTGATTGCAAACACATAGAAAACAACAGAATGACAGGTCTACATCTACACTAGCGCCAAGTTAGATGTAGTGCGCCGACTGGTGGCCGATTTGTGAATCAGCAAAATTATTCTGCCATTGCTGGACCAGGTGTTAGGGCCTGAGGCACTAAATCACTGCGCCATCGCCATCGAGAATTCGAGACAGGTCTGAATTATGGTTAAAAATTGTAAACTGTTAAAAATGGCATACATTTATTGCAATGTAAGAGATCGTAGTCGCTACCTAGAGTTAGTGCACAGAATATACTTTATTTTTATACTGATCCAACTTTTAACTATGCTATATTAAAGCGTCCAATAAGAAATAAACCGAATCGTCTGCCAATGCGGTCCCGCTTGATGCAATATTGGTTAGATTGGGTTTGTTCCGTAACTCGTACTCGTCCTATGAATATGAAGTGACCTATTTTTTTATTAGCTATTCTTAACTGATGTTGGAAGCATACTGATGATTTATGTCAAAATGATTTATCATGAATGATACAAAAAATGGAAGCACACGAAAATGATAAAAAACCTAATAAATACAAGTACTTAATTACTAAGGTAGGACTCGAAAAATTGTTTTTTAATCAGATCCTAACAAAATTATTGAATGTGAATAATGTCGTAATGTCTGCGCAGACGACGTTAAAACAATCGCAATTCCTTATAAAACTTTCAGAAGAGATGCAATGCTTCTGAAGAATCCATACACAAAGACGTATGATTCGCACGCTTTCGCAACTATTAATGGCTTTTCATAGACACTAAGTAACTAGTAAGTATGTGGTAAAATTGTTACACAATCGATTTAACGACCATTTGATAATTATTTTCACTTTTAATAAAAATATACTTGGAACCATCTATGTAGGTAGGTACGATAAGTGTTACAAAATTGGTGATTTGAGACAATAGGCACAGCTTATACCTACCGTTCATCACTGAAAACTAATGCATGTATAAATCATATTTCATTTCTCTATAGGTAACCTATCTCTAATGAGGATCAGTAACAGGTTTGAATCGTATGGTTTTATTGATTTAATATAAAATTATATTAATAGCTATGAAACTTAGTGAAAGTTTTTTTGAAATCCGTTTAGAAATGGTTGAGTTATTAAGAGTTTGAAGGAAATGCCAAACTCAATGCAATATGTTCTTCATCACGTGCGGCATAAGGTTCGCGTACGTCGCATAAGCTTTCTGATAAGCCACTAAACAAAAATGGTTACTGATCCTCATTACCTATCGATAAAACAATACCGCATTACAATAGCAAGAATTTTATCATTGAAAAGTGTGAACAGCCGCCGTATGTCCATCAGCCATTTTTTGATGTCCCCACTGCTGGGGTACAGGCCTTCCTTATGGGTGGTAAGGAGGATGGGCCATAACCCACCACGCGGGCCCAATGCGGATTGGTGGGTGTTAACGACTGCAAATGCAGCCGGGACCAACGGCTTAACGTGCCTTCCGAAGCACGGAGGAGCTCGAGATAATACATTTTTGGTCAACCATCCCATGACGACCCTTGCGAACGTTGCTTAACTTCCGCAATCGCTGGGCCAGGCGCTATAAACCACTGCGCCAGCGAGCTCCTCAGCGAGCCCCCGTATAAAACCTCCTAACCTCTTAAAACTTGCCAGTTTTCTAAATGGTTAACAATGCGTCTCTTTTATTTGAAATTGGTACCAACAGCGAGAAAGAGATGTAACTATTAGTAAGTTTTAAGAGGTTGTAAACCCCCCCCCCCCCCCCCAGAAAACTGTAATAAAAAAGGGATTTGTTAAACGTGCCGTGTACTACGGCGCATTTAGAAAACATACTTAATCTTTATGGAAGTCAACATTGTTGCAAATGGGAAGTGGGTTATTAGAGTGAGTCGTGCGCTCAGGGGGGTATTACAACATCTTAAAACTTGCCAGGTTTATGAATTGCTATAGTTAGGTACATCTCTTTCTCGCTGTATACCGAATAAAAGAGACACACTGATAGCCATTCAGAAAACTGGCAAGTTTTAAGAGGTTGTAATACGGGGGCAGGTCAGAGCCTTGATCCTGCTAATAATATCGTTGCATTCGGGTCTCGGGTGAGGGTGAAGAGCTCGATGGCGCATTGGTTTTAGTGCCTGGCCCAGCGATTGCGGAGGTTAAGCAAGTTTCGCAAGGATCAGTCATGGGATGAGTGACCAGAAAATGTATTATCTCAAGCGCTTTCGTGCTTCGGAAGACACGTTAAGCCGTTAGTCCCGGGTGCATTTGCAGTCGTTAACACCCACCAATCCGCATAGGTCCTCGTGGCGGATTGTGGCCCATCCTCATTATCCACCCATAAGGAAGGTCGGTGTCCCAGCCGTGGGGACATTAAAATGGCTGATGGTCAATCGGATCTCAATGGCGTTTCAATAGTAGACCAGAGCCATAATATCACGCCATACTATAATCATTGCACGATTATTTCGTTAACTAAAGCAATACGAGGCCTTCTTACATTGCTACATTTTATATAGCATTAGCACTAGTGGCTCTGTAGAGCTGTAAGCCTCGCGTTTGTGACATTTTTCGAAATGAAATATGATTATTTCCCATATCTCCGCCATTTTGAAAAAAAATCGATAAACTGACTACTAATGAAAAAAATCCATTAGTAGGTATAATTAAAGAATCTGCTTACAAAATTTCACGAGAAACAATCAGTTGAGAAATGAGACCTGTAAGAGGAGAACAGTGCCGTCTGTTCGTCCACCAGACAGGGGGACAGACATGCAAAAGCACTTTTGGCCAAGCTGAATCGGAGACGCCTCGCTCCTCGCCAAGCCAATTATTGTAGTTGTAAACAGGAATGCTTTATGCTAATTTTGTGTATAAATTTAAGTAAAGCTTTCAGAACCCAAATTTATATTAACAAAAAATATCAATTTCATCATCATCATCACCATTCATTATCATTATCAGTCACGTCATGACGCCCACTGCTGGGCAAAGGCCTTCCCGAAGCGAAGGCCTTCCCCAAGAATCCCCACAACAATTAACAATCTGACAATCTTAAGTAAAAATAAAATGTTTTTATTTCACAATCAGATCATATTTATAAGTCGCAAGGACGTCCATTTCTCATCGCGTGGGCTCTGGAATTTCATAATAACTAACATAATGCTACGATAAAATACAAGCTCACCTCAGACTCTATTTATAGTTTTGTTAACTTCTGTGATTTTTCGAAATAAGTATAGCAACAGACTGACTCCAGATTTTAGGCCTAAATTCAAGTACCTTCCCATAAAATGTTGGTGGTAGGGCTTATTTAAAGTCCGCCTGGCTAACTACCACCATCTTATGAAGCCTGCCTTTCAGCTCATAATGTCAACCGGACAAAACGTCCGGTTACAAACGTAACCGGACATAACTACAATTTAAAAATTGTTGTGTTCCGGCAGTTAGAGGTATGATAGCCAGTTCCTCAGTGGTGAGGATTCCGGGTGTAGTGCGCTTCCACCTTCAGTCTTATCGTCACTTAACATCAGGTGAGGTGAAGGCCAAGCACTATCCCGTTGTGAATTAAGAATGTAAGTATAAAGTATTTTTTTTTAAACATTAATGAACTGTTATATAATTTAAGTTAGCCGTTAGGCAGAGTACAATATAGCAAGAACACTTTACACTAAGGGGTGTCGCAGCGCAGATGACTATAATAACTAAGAGATTACATCTAACTACTTCATGACCCAGAAAATGAGAAGCAGCGTTTTCCGATGAACCCGGTCCAACAATACGATCTCCAACCCGCCCGCCAAGCAAGGTTGCTTGATAGGAATTTCAAAATTTCCCCAGACCTCATTTTCATTTTTCGCAAAATGATAGATTTGTATGAAGAGAAGATTTAAATTTTCCCCAAACACGATTTGTTTGTTCCCCAAAATAATACGCTTTGTATGATAATATAATAAGATTTTATTTTTTCCCCAATTATTAAAATTTTCTCTAAAATTGCAGAAAAATCTACCAACCCTGCCGCCAAGCGTGGAGACCATGGCAACTTCCTCCCGCGCTAGAGGCATAGTGTAAAGAGGCCGAAGTCCTCCTGCAGTGGGCTATTAGGCATCAGTCATTTTTAATGTGCCCACTGCTGGGCACAAAACCTCCTTATGAGAGGATAGGCCATAACCCACCACGCGCGCCCAATGTGGATTGGTGGGTGTTGACCATGACTATCAGCCATTTTAATGTCCCCACTGCTGGGGCACAGGCCTTCTCTGGAGTGGATAGGGAGGATAGGTCATAACCCATCACGCAGGCCCAATGCGAATGCAAATGCAGCCAGGACCAATTACTTAACGTGCTTTCCAAAGCACGGAGGAACTTGAGATAGTAAATTTTTGATCACCCCATCCCACGACCGACCCTTGCGAAAGTTGCTTAACCTTAAATAACCTTAACCATAAATCGCATGGTCAGGCGCTTAACCACTGCGCCACCGAGCCCCTCATTGTAATGATGATGATGAACTATAGTAACTAGCAAAAACGTAAACATGACACTTTTAATTAGGACGCAACATGTAATGTGATGCGAAAAAATGCTTGACCTGGAAACCATTAAACGCAATATTAATAAAAATGACGGAGCGACCAGCAAAGCAAATCGTCTCGTTGCTGTATTTTAATGCTTGAAGTTTTGGGAACAGGCATTTTAATGTATTTTTACACGGCTGTGATATCTGGATGATAGTCGTCGTGAGTCAGCCAGCATACTCGTACAGTCAGCAACGAAAGTCGCTTAACACTTTAGTATTTTGTCATAGCAGCATATTCGACAATTATGCTTCACAGTTAGAAACATTGATCAAAAATGTTGCTTTGACAAAGTGTTAAAGTGTTAAGCGACTTTCGTTGCTGACCGTACTAAGTATAGTGATGGCACGTGAGTATATGGATATTATGGATGGTTGTAATTTATAAAAAACTGTAGTACTAATTAAGCTACTTTAAATCAATATGAAGTGTACAGTGGTGTCGATTCGGTTAGCAACGACTTGACTAAACTGACAGGACTAAACTAAATTTAGTTTTCCATCCTTTTCTTTCTGTATCGTAAAGACAAGAACAGAATGCTAAAATTAAGTTTAGTCCTGTCAATTTAGTTAAGTCGTGCTAACCGAATCGACACCAGTATCTAATAGTATCTACTGTTTTTCTCAAGAAAAACAATCTGTGGTTTCACACTTACATAATAAAGCAATAATTTTAGTAGGAATTCCGACTAGGATTATTCTAAACCTGAAGCGTCATCGGTATCATGCCGAGACTGTTATTGATGATGTTTTGAAACCTCATTATGTAAAAGAAAGTTCTCGTATGTGATTGAGTCATCATCATCACACAAAAAATGCGTGAAGTACGCGCGCCGTCTGCCGAACGAGCTTCCATTATGTAACGACTGTGTTTATCTTTATGTAGGTATTTTTGTATCGTATCGTAGTGAATGCAACAACTATTAAACTATCGATGTTTTTTTATAATCTTATAAAAGTATTAAGGCTCGAAAACACTTGTAAACGAGAAAGGATACTCTGCTGATTTGGAATTTTACGACGACGAGGCATGACAAATTGTATGTAACCAAGGAAACGGCAAATGGCTCGACAACGCAATTTTCAGTTCTTTGCATTTCATTTCATTCAACGTCTATGCATTAAAGTGTTATTTTCAAGAACTTATTTAATATAGATAGATTTGATTACCTTTTTATTGCAAATACGTATATAAATAAAAAATACAGTTATAAATTAAAAAAGGTAGGTACTTATCCAACTAAAACGTTAGAGCAAACTTTCAAATTTAGACTTTTTAATTTTCTTTAGAATTTTCGTTACGTGTAGTGTACCTCGCCATAAATACAAAAAGTTATTATTATGCAGTAGAGTTCAAATAGTGCTTGCTGCGTTATATCAAGCAAACATATAAATATCGATTTCATAATAGAACTTTAGCTAGAACATCACTAGTGTGGCGGTCAAGGACCTGACTCGCGAAAATAATTTACGAAACCTCTCTAGGTCAGGCACGCGCAGAAATAAAAACAAATAAATCCACCATTTATTAAAGTTGCCACTATTTTAAAAATCGGTCACCTCCGAACATATCTCGTTTTTTTTTTCTAGCAATCATTAATTGTTTTATTTGAAACAAGAATACGACTGTTTGTTTTTGAACGATTTATCTGTGCTTTAATTACAGATTGACAGTAATTAACATTTATCGCTATGAAAAAGTTTATCACTTGTGGAAAAAAGTTATCACTTGATAATATTGATTGAACGAGTTGATGACAGATGCAAAGTTTTCCGCAGTCCGCACTACTTAGATAGTTAGCAACCTATTATCAACCAATCAGTTTTATTTTCAGAATTTCATTATTTTTCTAAAAATTAGGAAAAAAAGTTTCAACTCACGTGCATTTCCGATCAAAATATTTCACACATTTTTCGGATTATATTATCCGGTGGCGATATGCTATGCCTCTTTTTTCATAAATCGCTTTTGTTTTTTTTTTAAATCTCCCAAAAGTCACAACATGTTTTTGATTTATTGTCAAGTTTTCTTTAGACTGTCTTTGTCGGCACTATCACCACAAAACAGTACCAAAATGTGTGTGTTTATCACAGTCAAAGACGCAAAGACACTGACGGATGGCGAGTATCCTTCAGCTCAAGGAGATCTAGAATCAAGTTCTGGTAGGCGGGCCGTTCCTGTCGAATGACTCGATTTAATCATAATTGTTGCCATTGTTTCTATTGTTACTATCGATGCGCTACCGGTTATCGATTAGCCTGGCATCGAAGGAAAGCCGTAAATAAAAAAATACTGATGTGATACGAAAATAACTTAACTTGAGTTAAAGATTTGAAAAAAAGGTTTCATTTATCATTTTTGAAATTACCTCTTGCGCTGGACTTTTTTAAATCAGGGATCTGGGCCCTTAGCACGAACAGCCATCGAGAAAAAAAACGCACGTAAAATTACTCGATAGAGAAATATCTATGGAAATTTTAATTTCGCTATTCGGCGGTAGATGGCGTTGTACAAATTTCCAATACAAAATTGCACCATCGAATGATTTTAGCGCGTTATTTTTTTCGATAGCTGTTCGTGCTACGGGTACTGAACCCTTTCGATTTTGATCTACGATATCTCGTATTCTCATGATGCTATGATTGTTTTGTTTGCATATCGAATAGGGTTTCCCTATCAAAGAATCTATTTATCGTATATTTTTCTTTATTTCATTCTGTAATTACTAAAAACCCAAACGCACGAAGGGGTTTTTAAGGGATTTTTCCAGCTTCTGTTTTAAATTAAGCCGCTTTTATCGTGGGCTATTGATATAATTCTAAAACAGTTCAATGTAATGTGTAAAAGAAAAAACTCTAATTTGATTTTTTGATGCCTTTTAATTAAATCAAATGAAAAAAAGCGTCGTTATTTAATTAAAACCGGGCTTATTGTCACAGAATACTAAATTATTGTTTTATATGAATTCAGTGTTTTCTAATTTTTCTTTATTGTCTACCGCGTTCTTGCACAGATTAGTGAGTTTGCTTGAACGCTAAACCTAGGCGTTATCTTATTTCGATGGCTAACACGTAATATCATAGGAAAATGCGATAAGTAGTTGCTCTGTCTGTTTTTAGTTTTGGTGTACTTATAGTTTTTTCATGAAATTTGATAAAACGATAGATTCAAACTTGTTGAAGGACATAGGTTAATATTTTTCCGCGGAAAAAAAATCCTGTGCGGACAATGTTATCAATAAAAGATAGTTCGTTATAAATGATATTATTGTTCCTAAATCTGTTTTAGTTATTTCTTTTAATTGTACGATATTTTAAACGCAGGCTTAACTCCCATCCCATTCCAAATAAAGCAAATAGGTACATCGATAAAAATTTATTAAACCAAATAGCAACACATTAAACTCCTGTAACAAAAACCATAAACTAACGACATGTTCAACTTTAGCTGTCTTAAATATCAATAAAAAGAATATTGGTAAAGACTCGGCGATGCAATTAAAGTGTGTTTTATTGTTATGATAAGTAACCACAACCAGTTCCCATTCTACTGCGGACTTTATACGAACTCTGTTTAATTCGGCAGAGCAAAACTGCAAACAAACTGCCTTACCACAAAAGATTTTAAAACACTGTTCAACAAGTGTTTAACTTAAACACTGTTTTAATGTGATGCTGTCACTTTTTTGACAAAATTGTTTGAAAGAGACGGCATCACATTTAAACAGTGTTTTAAAATCTTACGGCCTTACCACACGAGCTAAGGGTCCGTAGCGATTTTGACGCTGACTGCAGCTCTCTCGCTCGCACATTTCATTTTTTCTCAAGATTTCTTAAATTTAAGTGCGTAATTGAAAAATGTGTCTCCGCTACTTTTCGCAATATAAGATTACAGACATTTTAAAATATATTTCATTTTTTGTTGCTAAAGCAAAAAAAGTTATTGTTTCTAACAGTTATTTGAACTGGCAAATACGATAACTTTTGGTACTTCAGCAACTCGAAACTGAAATATACATATGTTGAATGTCCGTTATCTTATATTGCGAAAAGTGGCCGAGACACATTTTTCAATTACGCACTCAGATTTAAGAAATCTTGAGAAAACATGAAATGTGCGAGCGAGAGAGCGGCAGTCAGCGGCAAAATCGCTACGGGCTCTTAAACAGAGTCTAGCAGAATGGACTGAGCGAGTAAAATATATCCAAAATGCAATCTGCTGATTTCTTTGCTTCAAATTCAAAATTCATTATATTTTGACAGTTAAGTATCGATAAATCGCTTTTGCCCGGTTTCTGAGGTAACCAGTGGTTTATCGGAGGGATCCACATATGTGGTTTAAAGTTAATTTTATTAGTTTAAACCAGATAATGGGGATTAAGTTAAGACTCCGTTATAGTACCTCAGAAACCGGAAATTTATCATTTTGTTGCGGTGGTCATGTTACAGAGGCTATCGTCTAGCTCGGTCACCAAACTATTTAGCCTAAGGGCCAGACTAACTCCTCCACGAAGTCCCAAGGGCCATGGCCTAACTAGCTCATCGTACCAACATACTGAAAATTACAGTATGTTGGTACGATCCGGCGGGCCGGAGCTGCGGCCCGCGGGCCGTAGTTTGGAGACCCCAGGTCTAGCTATTAGCTATTTCTTAGTCATTGTCCTTTCTCAGTGGAAACCGGGCTTAATGGGTAAAAAGTTAACAACGACCAGTCCCATCTGGTAACGGGTTCGGTTAGGACTACAACATTACCGAGGCAAGTTTCGTGGGAAATAACTATGGTACTGGCGTGCCTTCTTAGTTTCTGAGATATTTGTATATTTTTATAATCTTAATCTTTTTCTTGAAAGTAACTTTTAAGAATCGGACAAGTCATGTTGTAACTGATGCTATGCCTACCACAGAATAAATTACGGTGAGTATCATTATTGTTATTTAAAAACTTAGTAAATTTGATGCGTTGTGTGTTAGTATACGTGTTTGTGTATTATTGATTGACCGCTTAAATAAAACATAAACAGTGTAAATAACAATCACCCATAAATAAGGTAAAAATAAAAAATAAAAATGCTTATTTAACTTTGCCACCATATTATATATTATTATTATTTCATATATTATTATTATTAGATATTCCATCTAAATGATTCATCTATATGGTTCTACTTTGATGTGAAGCATTTGCTCCCGTATCTATAGACGAGTAGTAAGTAAGTAATGACTTGAGTAAAACTTGCAATTTTCAAATGCTTCTAATATTATATCCACATGCAATTTATAGTATAAATTAATCTTAAATGCACCAAAACTGCATTAATTTATTATACCAACTATTAATTGATTGTGAATATGATATGACAAACATTTGAAAATTGCAAGTTTTATTCGAGTCATTACTTACTCGTCTATTAAGACGGGGAAATATAAGTTTCGGGCAAAATGTTGATTCAAACTACTTAACATTATTATTTCCTTTAGAGAAATAGAAATTTCTGCTAAATTAATAAATATACGATCCTATAAAATAAAAATAAAAATTGTCTTACCTTAGATTCTAGTTTTTCAGATTCGTTCTTGTAGTGTGTTCGTTCGCTTTCTACCTTTTCTAACTTGCTACGTAGTGTTTCCAGCTCCTCCTGCAAATAAAAAAAACGTTATATTAAAAAAAAGTTTTTTTTAAATTAACTTTTGGAATACAATGATAGACTCTATTTTTTTAAGGTTCTTGGCACCCTGACTGAAAGTGAAAGCGAATTTTATTTTATATTGTAATTCTAATACACAATAGGGATGATGACAACTTTTTTTATTTTATGTTACATAAATTACCTCTCAAAAAAAGAGACATTGGTAAAAGAATTAATTCGCTAGCATGAAAACTGCCCGAGATATCACAGTGTGAAATGCACACAAATGGACTCGCACAAAAACGCTCCATACTAACGGCTACTAAGTGATGACGTCACGCCGTGATAGTTTGTATGCAACGCGTAGGAAATTTGTTCGGCAGCTATATTGAATATTGTGTTTATCAAAATAGTTTCTTAGACAAATTTGCTATACATTTTACGGACTAATTAAAGGTATCATTTATTTTAATAAATTTTATACTTTTTAAATGGATTTGTCCACCCAACTTTGAAGGGTCATAAAATAAATAATATGCAATATATAAAACCAAGAGGTATACAAGCTACTCTAAAAGTTTAATATGTTTACGATTTTTATTAGTATTTTGTTATTTTATTCATTAGTCATCATCCCTATTGTGATAAAACTTTACGTGGAATTTTTAGGGCCCATAGTCTAGTAGTATTTTTAGACGGTATCATTACCATTACATTCCCTTGTAGTCACTGCTAGAAGTAGATAGCAAAACAGCTAAAAGTGGCCGTTTTGACACATTAATTGCTATCTACTTCTACGAATAACTGAGGGAATGTAGTGATACCTTTTAAAAATACTTAAATGCTTATAATACCTTCTAAAAAATGCTGAGTCCGGACCGATTTGGGACAAAACTAAGCTAACCCAAGTTACTTCTCATTTCATCATGTATTTTAAAATAGTTGTTTTGTCTCAAATAAATATTTTTCTATTCTATTCTATTCTATTGACCATGGGTCCTAAAAATTCTACGTAAAGTATAATTCTATTAACAACTTATTAAATAAAAATCTCTGAGGGCGCCACTTTCGGTGGAATAGCTACCTTAAATAAAGTATTTTTTGCATTTACGATGCTAACCTACTTTTTTAAATATTATCCGTTGGATTTGATCTAGTAAGGGCTAAATTTTCAATGCGTTTTTCAATCCGTTTGATAGCGTATTATACTGCCAAATTGAATATGCTTGTCATTCATTTGTCTGTCACATTTTTGAATGACTTTTATTAGATTTGGTTAATATTTAAACTTACTGATATCTGTTATCTGAGGATTGAAAAATTAGCCCTTAAACTTTTTATATCGTAATTAATATACTTGGAGATTTGCTGTTCATCAAAAAATCTCACAACTGTTCATGTTTTATTGCTCGTATTTGCGCAATCGAATCTCGTAAAATCGCAATTGATTCAGAATAACAGCAATAACCATAAAAACAGTAATGGCTGAGAAAGTACGAATACTGAATGAAATGTGTCCGCGATGGCAATCGAAGCGGGACTGGTTGGGAAAAGATATTCAGAGACCGGCGACAATATACAAGTTGATTAAGTATAAACATTTACCTGATTGGATTTGTTACGTGCAGTTAAAAGTTAAAAATGAATAGTTTGAAAATATCGGAAAATAAACCTGAAAACAAAAACAGCTTCAAAATGAAATACCTCTAAAAAGCAAGAAATAATATTCGAATCATTCGTAACACATATCAATATTAATAAAACACGTCTAATGAATTTGGGGCTTTCATTAGACGTGTTTTATTAATATTTATTAATATTATTTCTCTTTTTAGAGGTATGTTATAATATGCACTTCTACGTAAACTGCAAGCTTGCGATGGCCTCGAATCGTCCGGCAGTGCCTACGTGACCGAAAGCGCTGACTTCGCAACCACGCCGACCATGCGGTCCGCGTTTACTTAGTTCGTAGGAATATTCCATTGTATTTTCGTTCACTCTGATTCTAGCATCGATCAGGCATAGTTATAAGTTTTTACTTTGTAATTTCTTTTATTAAATTACTTTAAATAATTTTGGTTTTTTTTGGATCCTCCGGCTGTGACCTCCGTAATTGGCGCAGTCGGTAGGATACTCGAGGCGTCTCGAGGTAGTTTGGATAGGGTTTTTCTCACATCGAATCCCGTATTCCGTGAAAATCGCTACCGTCGTCGCGAGCGATCGGGCGTCCGAGTATCTGGAAGAAGAACCTGAGGTTCCCGGCTGGAGGGTGAAATCAAGACATCGATCGATCCAGAAATACCAGAATGCAGTTAATGTAAGTACACTTAAATCGTTTCTGTGTTGCTTCCTTTTTCCTGTTAGTCCTATTTTTAGTCGCAATCATTTTTTATCCTAGGAAAACTACCCCTTCAGGGCCTGCTCGTAATAGGGTAGCCCGTAGATTAGATTTAGATTCAAATAGAAACTTAAGTGACACGCTGGGTGATCCAATCGTGTACGAAGACGAGGGTTCGGTTAGGTCAGATAGTCCTGAACCCCCACGCCGCCGTAGGCACAGAATGACTGACGTAGACGTAATTTTTAAGGCCTTGCGCCTAGTGCCCGATTTCGACGGGAATTCTCATATATTACCTAGATTTATTAATATATGTGATCAGATAGTCACCGAATACATAGATTCTAATCCCGGTAATGAGTTAAATAAGCTTTGCCTTATAAACGGTATCTTAAATAAGATTACTGGACCAGCCGCGCGAATAATAAATTCAAACGGTATTACTGAGAATTGGCCTTGCATTAAAACAGCTCTTATAAATAATTTTTCCGATCAAAGAGATGAGACCGCTCTTTACAACGATCTTATGTTAGCTACACAAGGGAATAGTTCGCCGCAGGAATTTTATGATCGTTGTGTTAACCTATTCAGCACTATCATGACATACATCAGACTTCATGAAACTATTGAGACTACTATTGAAGCTAAACGCTCTCTATACAAAAAATTAACGATGCAGGCATTTGTTCGTGGTTTAAAAGAGCCTTTGGGCTCCCGCATCCGATGCATGCGTCCTGATAGTGTTGAAAGGGCATTAGAGTTTGTGCAGGAAGAATTGAACGTCATGTACCTTCAAAATCGCGTTGACCCAGGGTCAGATAAAAAGCCACAGGCTCCAAATCCAAAGCCTTTCCAAATGGCCCCAGTTGCTATGCCATCTTTTAAGCCGTTCAATTTTCCTCCACAACCAATTCCTAGGAATAACTGGCAGCCAGCTCAGCCCATGTGGAAGCCTAATATGCAGGCTCATCCACCAGCTCAACATAGACCACCAGGTATGCCTTCGCGTACACAGCAAATGTTTAGGGCTCCTCCACCTAATTATAATCCTTATCAGAATAGGTTTCAAATGCAATCTAGGAACGAACCCCAGGGTCAAGGGCCTAAACCCATGAGTGGCGTTAGTCACTATGTTGTTAAGGAGCGCCCTCAGTTTGGTCAGTTGCCAGGACATGATTGGCGTAAGCACGGCAATCCACCGCCGTCTAATTACTTTAAAACGCGCGAAATGAATATGAACGAATTTGCTAGCTATAATGATTTTTATTATCCTGAGTGTTATAGTGGTTATAGTTACGATGATCCGAATGAAAATTATTATTACGCAGGGAATCCGGAATGTTATAACGTGGAGCCTTGCTATGCTATTACCGAGCCTTACGAATATGATTCTTGTAACGAAATTCCTACAGGTTCATCAGATGACCCTGAACCCAGTACTAGTTCGGCTAGTGAACAGGATTTTCGGAAACGCGGGAGATCAGACAAGTCAAAATAGAGTTAAATTTACAGTCGCAAAGACAGCTACCTTATATACAGATTTCTGAGCCACCCTTGAAATTTTTAATTGACACCGGCGCAAATCAATCTTTTTTAAGTCCGGACGCTGTCGATAGATTTTTTAGTACAGTTGCATTAACTTTTGATCCATTTGAAGTAACTAACGTACACGCCACTACGCGCAGTGACTATTCAATAACTATTCCATGCTTTCAAGAGTTTCAGGAACCTGAAGGTACAAAATTTTTCATCTATAAGTTTCATGAATACTTCGACGGGCTTATCGGATTAGATCTGTTAGAAAAATGGGAGGCTAGAATTGATCTTAAAGAGAAACTATTAGTCACACGCAACTCTGTAAATCCTATTCACATGTACAATTCACGTAATCTTAATTTGTACGAGGATATAATTCCTGCTAATTCAACGAAATTAGTTAAGTTACCTATTAACACCCACGAAGGTGACGTTTTTATTGATGAGCAAATTATATCTAATTGCGTCATTAGCGAGTGTTTAACTTCAGTTAAAAATAATCGTGGCTACCTAGAAGTGACGAATCCGACGTCACATGACTTGATTTTTAGTATGAACCGTGCCGTTCAAGCGGAATCGTATAACTTTGAGTGCACGCGCACTAAACAACCGAGCTCGCGTGCGCACGAAGTACTATCGCGTTTACGAACCGATCATCTTAATGCGGAAGAGCGTGCTAATTTAGAGAGATTGTGTGAAAAATACGCGGACGTGTTTTATTTGGACGGTGAATCCCTTACTTTTACAAATAAGATCAAACATCGAATTAGGACTACCGATGAAATTCCGGTGTATACAAAAAGTTACCGATATCCGTACGTGCATCGAGATGAAGTTAGGGATCAGATAAGTAAGATGTTAAGTCAAGGCATTATAAGACCTTCCGAGTCCGCTTGGAGCTCGCCCATATGGATAGTTCCGAAAAAGGCCGATGCCTCGGGAAAGAAGAAATGGCGGTTAGTAGTAGATTTTCGTAAGATCAATGAAAAAACGCATGATGACAAATATCCGATACCTAACATCACTGACGTATTAGACAAGTTAGGGAACTGCCAATATTTCTCAACTCTTGACCTCGCTAGTGGTTTTTACCAAGTGGAGATGGATCCAGTGGACATCCCAAAGACAGCTTTTAATGTCGAGAACGGTCATTATGAATTCTTACGCATGCCGATGGGTTTAAAAAATTCACCTTCGACATTTCAACGGGTAATGGACAACGTTCTCAAAGAACTTCAGAACGTGGTCTGTCTTGTATATTTGGATGACATTATTGTTTTTAGTACCAGTCTTCAAGAACACATGACAAATCTCGAAAAGGTGTTCTTGAAATTAAGAGAATCAAATTTTAAGGTCCAAATGGACAAATCAGAATTTTTAAAATTAGAAACCGCTTATCTTGGTCATGTTATAACTAAGGACGGCATTAAGCCGAACCCTGACAAAATTTCAGCCATCCAAAAATACCCATTGCCAAAAACACCTAAAGAAATTAAGCAGTTCCTTGGCCTCGTCGGATACTATAGAAAATTTATCCCGGATTTCGCACGTATTACAAAACCATTTACGCAATGTTTAAAGAAAGGAAGAAAGATTGTATTTAATTCCGAATATTTAGATTGTTTTGAGAAGTGTAAGCAGCTTTTAACTAACGATCCAATCTTACAGTATCCTGATTTCAATAAAGATTTCATCTTGACGACCGATGCTTCTAACGTAGCGATAGGTGCGATTCTCTCTCAGGGTACCGTAGGACAGGATAAACCGGTATGTTACGCATCTCGTACTTTAAACGAAAGCGAGATCAAATATAGTACTATCGAAAAGGAATGCCTCGCGATGGTTTGGGCCACCAAATATTTTAGACCCTACCTATTCGGTAGAAAATTTAAGATCATAACAGATCATAAGCCACTTCAGTGGATTATGAATCTGAAGGACCCCAACTCACGTTTAAACAGTTGGAGGCTCAAACTATCCGAATACGATTTTACAGTAATTTATAAGAAAGGAAAATCAAATACAAACGCTGATGCTCTCTCGCGTGTAGAAATTCATAACGAAGAAACTGACTCTCTTATTGTTAACCCGTCCGAGCGACCACCATCTGTAGCCGGCTCGTCCACAGCCACCGCTCACACTAGTAATGAAAATCCTATATTAGAGGTCCCAATCGTTGCCGAACCTTTAAATAAGTTCCATAGACAGATTTGTATAACAGTTGTTGGTGATATTAAGAAACGACCCACAGCATCCAAACCTTTTGATACGCACACTAGAACCGCGGTACAAGTATCCCAATCTAATCTTGAGGAGGATGTAGTTAACGTCATTAAAGAATACGTTAACCCCAAGGTAAAAACCGCGTTGCTTATAAATCCGCCTTTATCAATGTACGATATCATCCCCATCATTCAAGATAAATTTAAAAGCTCGGCAATGAATCTGGTTTTAGCTAAATCTGAAGTAGAAAACGTCAAAGAATATCTCAGGCAACAAGAGATAATAAAACACTATCACGAGGGTAAAACTAATCACCGTGGCATCAATGAGAGCTATTTATCTCTTTCTCAGCGTTACTATTGGCCCAAGATGAAAGAACACATAACTAAATTTATAAATAATTGCACAGTATGCGGTCAAGCGAAATACGACCGTAATCCAATTAGGCCACAGTTTAACGTAGTTCCGCCAGCCACAAAACCTTTTGAGATTGTGCACATAGACTTGCTATCTATACAAAGCGAAAAATATCTTACCTTAGTCGACGTATTTTCTAAGTACGCACAGGCTTATCACATACGTGACGGAACCGCTATAAGTATATTACAAGCCTTATTAAAATTCTGCTCTCATCACGGTTTGCCATTAACAATAGTTTCTGATAACGGTACGGAGTTTACTAACCAGTTGTTTAGTGAATTCGTCGCCTTACATAAGATAAATCATCATAAAACCCTACCTCATTCGCCTAACGACAACGGTATTGTGGAAAGGTTCCATTCAACGCTGTTAGAGCACTTGCGCATCCTAAAACTATCTCATAAAAACGATGACGTTGTGAATTTAATACCTTACGCCATTTTAGCATACAATAGTGCGGTCCATAGTTTTACAAAGTGTAGGCCGTATGATATTATAATCGGACATTTCGATCCGCGAGATCCATTTGATATAGATTTAAGTAAACATTTAATGCAACAGTATATAGATAATCACCGTTTACAGATGAAATTAGTATATGACGCAATCAACGAAAATAGCTTGGCAACTCGTAGTAACATTATAGAAAATCGTAATAAGGATCGCGAACCGGAAGTCGATTATGAACCTCAGCAAAGAATATTTGTTAATAACCCTCTTGCAAGTCGTCAAAAATTAGCCCCTAGGTACAGTCAGGACACGGTACTTGCTAATCTACCTATACATATCTATACCTCACGTAAACGTGGCCCAGTAGCGAAAAATCGTCTTAAGAGAATACCTAAAAGTGCCAAATTGTTACAGGGTGCTACTGGTCCTGACTGCTCCTTTGATAGCGTCCCAAGGGATGAATCAGGAGATAACACTTGATAGCCTTGACGAAGGCCCAGGATTACTCCCGTTCCGCTTAGGTGATACCAAACTCATTACACACTACCATGCGTTCCTCCAATCTATAGATCTTAAGGATATCGAAGATAAAATAATATTCCTACAGGAGCAATTAAAAAATTATCGACGTCAACTACGTAACGATACTTACCAACTTTATGAACTTCAATTAGATTATCTTAATAATAAGTTAGTTACAGTCTTAGAAAATTTAGGTACGTTAAAGCCAGGTCGTATAAAGAGAGGTCTCGTGGACGGTTTAGGATCGTTAATAAAAGGTATAACTGGTAATTTAGATCACTCGGATGCTGTAAAGTATGATAATGCAATAAAAATTCTAAAAAATAATAACGAAGCTATAGCACAAGAATTAAATAACCATGTTAGTCTTAGTAAGGAGTGGATGGTCCAGCATTCTAACATAATGACTAAGTTAGTCGAGAACCAGATTAAGATAAATAGCACTTTAGAGTTAATTCTAGATAAAGAAGCTTATAAAGAATCGAGTCTCATAAAATACGCGAAGTTTGCCCAGCATCTTGCAATTATAACTGAAAATATAGATGAAGTTTTAATGGAATTAAATAGGATAGAAAATATTTTAGCTTTTATACACTCGTCATCTCCACATCATTCTATGATAAGTATTGATGTCCTAAATAAGATGATTCAGAGATTAATAAAAATTTATAGTAAAGATAGTATCTTAGAATTAGAATTGAGAGAATATTATGATCTTATAAAACCAGGTTATTATTATTCAGGAAATTTAATTGTAATAGTTTTCAAGCTTCCTATATTTTCTTTAAATAGTTATGATTTTTATAAATTATCAATGGCTCCTAATAAATATAAGCAGGCCCTCATCCCTCCTTATCCTTTTATAGCAACGAACAGAAAAGGTTATGTGTACATAGAGGCTGAATGCCCGAAGTATAACAACTGGTATCTCTGCGAAGAGAAGATGGACCACCAGCTTCAACAAGGAACAGACTGCGTGCAGCATCTCATCATGGACCAGCATCTCGACCGATCCTGTGAAACTGTCACAGTTACTTTGACAAGGACAGCTATGGAAGAACTGGACGAGAAACATTACGTCATATCATTCCCCAATGCTACCAAGATACATACCTTATGCGGCAAAGAAGATTACAGATCAGTCAAAGGAAGTTACCTGGCCATCGTTCCTGTTGGTTGTTTTATCCACACACCAGACTTCACCATAGCCAACACCAATGATCGAGTGGAAGGGCGCCCGCTGAAAATAACCTCGCTTCCCATTGATAGCGAGAAACCATCTGAAGAAACAGCACACGTCAATCTCAACACGATTGATCTTAAGAAACTTCATGACGTCCAAAGCAAAGTGATAACGCAGCATCCTGTGCAGCTGAAAGATACATCTGAATCCCTATACCATACAACGATACCATTGTACATTATCATACTATGTGCACTGGGTCTCAGCATCTTCATTATCTCTCGGCGCTGTAAGAAAAATCAGTCACCACCGCAAGAACCCTCTTTGAAGATTTATGCAGAACCCCAAACTTCTGGCATCCGGAAACCTACTTCAGCAATATTTTCTCAGCTCAAAGTTCAAAAATAATTGCTGATCTGCGGGGGGAGGTGTTATAATATGCACTTCTACGTAAACTGCAAGCTTGCGATGGCCTCGAATCGTCCGGCAGTGCCTACGTGACCGAAAGCGCTGACTTCGCAACCACGCCGACCATGCGGTCCGCGTTTACTTAGTTCGTAGGAATATTCCATTGTATTTTCGTTCACTCTGATTCTAGCATCGATCAGGCATAGTTATAAGTTTTTACTTTGTAATTTCTTTTATTAAATTACTTTAAATAATTTTGGTTTTTTTTGGATCCTCCGGCTGTGACCTCCGTAATTGGTATTTATTTAATTTTGAAGCTGTTTTTGTTTTCGTGTATTTAATTTTGAAGCTGTTTTTGGTTTCAGGTTTTTTTGAAGGAGGTTTTCCTTTTTTTAAAAAAAGCTTTTTATTTTCAACTTTTTAGTGGTAGATAGTATTATATTATCTGTGGTGGCAGATAGGTATGTAAGCGCAGCATGTAAATATTTTTTAACTTTATATTATAATATTTTCAATGGTGAAATGAATAGAACTCAATTTCCAAATTTACGCTGATTGTTTTTGAAGAGTTCCGTTGTGTCTTCGTAGTCCAAGTCTAGTCGAGAACGTTGCATCGCAGACCATGGTTTGGTTTGTTTTGGATTATCATAAATCTACCTAAATCTAAATCACTTTACATATACTAATTGACTTTGAGGAGTTCCTTTGTGTATCTTAGAAATTCAAAGTCCAATACCGATGAAATTAAAATGTGACTATTCTTAAAGTATGGGTATACTTCAAGAATAGTCACATTTTAGAGTACAAATTCCTTTTTTTTTATTCTAAAAGCCCCACCCGACTTCAATAGACGTATTTTTATTATTACGAATATTATTTCTTGCTTTTTAGAGGTAGGTTTTTTGAAGTCGGATTTTTGTTTTTTTTTAAACAATTTTTATTTTTTTTATTTTTAGTGTAGGTACCTTGTAGGTAAGGTATATTATATATGTAGAAAAATCGGCTCAGCCAAACGTAAGATAATCGCGGAGAAACATACTTAAATACGGCTCAAACTGAGAACCTCCTTTTTAAAGTCGGTTAAAAAACTAACTTAAGATATCCCTCTTCCAACAAAAAAATAATTATCTTATTCAGTTCATAAACAAAGAAGTAATACGACCAATCATCGAGGTAATTCACACAAAATCATATTATTTTCGTGCTTTTTTCAAAATTACTTGAAAAGTACTGAACCGATTTCCAAATTTTAAAAAATGGGACCAACTTGGGAGTGTACCTGATGTAATAACGTTTGAATCATTTCAATCGGTCCAGCCGTCTTCGAGTAATCGGTGGACATACACAAAAAAAAAAAAAATATACAGACGAACATAGAACCTCCTCCTTTTTTGGAAGTCGGTTAAAAATAAAAAACCATCGACTTGAGAACCTCCTCCTTTTTTTGAAGTCGGTTAAAAAAGCAAGGCGCGTGCGTTGATTCATTCTTTTCATTATTTAAGTAGGCAAACAAGATAGTCTCTTTTGACCAGCGCGCGAGTAATTCTATAAATGAGCTCTAAATCCATAAATCAGTAAAATTTGGGACATAAACAAACCGCAATATCTTGACCAATTATTAAATATTGAAACTTTTAACTGTACATACTCGATTAGAATAGGAAAGAGATACACTCATTTAATTTTTAGATATATACTTAAAAATTAACCGTGTATTATTGATTTTTGTATGAAACAGCTGGGTTTTTTTAGAATTTCAGAGTTGGTCCTATAGTAAAAGTTATTCAGTTTGATGGTCCCTATTTACCTTATTCGGCTTTATGATGCTATTACCAAACACCTTGCATATAAGTACCACCTATTTTCAAAACGTAGACTAAATATTTAATCTGTTAAACTACAACTTTTTCTATCTTCCCTTTAAAAAATAAGATCTCTAATAATTTCTATCCTCCACCCATTATTAAAAAATATTTATATGAGTAAAATAAAAAGCAGTTCATAGGCATATTAACAAAGTTACACCAAAAAAATCTGCAAACAACATCTCAATATACTGTGTATTAACCAATCTACTGTTTGTTTATACTTTACGTTTAAATAAAAAAAAGTATTAGCTGTAACCTCTTTTTAAATGCGTTATGGGCGTGAATACCGTTTAAGGCGGTTGTATGACCGAAAGTGGCGCCCTCAGAGGTTTTTATTTAATAAGTTATTAATAGATAAAGATTTTAATAATGTTTATCGTGGAGATTTTAGGGCCCATGTCCAGTATTTTTTGGAGGTATCACTACATGCCCTAGTAGTCATTCGTAGAAGTAGATAGCAAATGTGTCAAAAACGGCCACTTTTAGCAGTTTTGCTATCTACTTCTAGCAGTGACTACGAGGGAATGTAACGATACCGTCTAAAAATACTAGACTTTGGGCCCTAAAATCTCCACGATAAACATTTTTTAAATTGTGTATTAGAATTATAATATTAAATATAATTCACCGCGGCGCCACTTTCGCTCAGGGTACCCACCTTAACACGTGCTATCAGTTTTTTAATTACACATTTCAAGTTGCAACCTAACCTGCAGTTACTGCATTAATCTATCGTCCATTGACCACCGCTGATATAATGAATGTTGCAGATAGACCATTAGCTAGGCGTTTCTTCATACGATGTAATCTCGCGTTACGAAGCGGCTAAACCACTGTTAGTGATGCGCTGGAGTTACGTTATCTAAAATTTCCATATTGTTTGTTTAAAGGTAGGTATACCTGGGGTGGAATTGCGTAAGGTAATCGTATTCATTTGACAGTTCATATCGTATTCCATCGGCTGCAATTTGTATGGGATGACATATATTTTGATACTATATGAACTGTCAAATGAATACGATTAACTTTACGCAATCGCCTAGCTGGAGCCCAATCGCGGTAATTCTGAACGATAAAACCAAAAACGTTACGTTGTCATTTAGGTTATATTTACCTAAAAATCTTTGGTTTAGCTTCATAATTTTTACTTAAATTGTCCCAGATTGTAATCCTAGACTCTTTAGGCAGAGTATTCACAATTTTAACGAAACTAAAGCGAGTATTTTTCTGTAAACGAAACTGAAACGGTAACGATTTAGCTTTGGTTTTATCGTTGAAAATTAGCGCGATTAGGCCCCTGGTATAAGTATCTTTAGTGACACAAACTTTGCTTATTCATAGGTGATCCTCCTCGCGTCGTGTTCCTCATTACTGAGGTTCGTGATTCCCCCATCGAGAAGTTACTTTTTCTTTAATGATTCGAAATCCCCTCCATCTATGCCTATCTTTTCCTTTCTTATTCATACATGTCCAATAATTGTGCTAATGTTTCATCGTATTTTAAAGCACATATAGTTAAAAGGTGACAAAAAAGCATGCTGCCTGACCGAAATAATCACAGTAAATATTAAACATCGACGCTTGCTCCAAAATAGTCACAGTAAATATTGGACAGTCGGTAAATTCTTGTGGTATTTTATAAAAAAAAAAAAAAAAGATATTTTCTAACACTCAGCAGATCATCTATCATTTTTACCTAAATAGCAATTTTAATTTGTTAAAAAGGCTCATGGCGGAACTTGACAGACTGATCGTACTCGATCACGTTTGTTAAGCAACGCTCGGTCCGGTCAGGTGTCAGATGGGTGACCGTTAAAGTGGCATTACAACTGAGCGCTTCTGTGCTTCGGAGGGCACGTTAAACCGTCGGTCCCGGCTGTTGTCATCTGATAACAGTCGTTAAGCCAAGTTGGAGGTCTTACTTACAGGCGGCTTGATAAACTCTACCACCAGAGGTGGCCACTAATCCTCATTCGATAAGAAAGAAATAAGTTTGTTAAAAAAAAAACTGCAATTATAAAACAAAAGTAGAACATATTATGGTCATTTCATCGATAGCCGCTGGCACATGCGCATCACTAAACTCCCGGTGCATGGTATGCGTTTTTGCGGACATCTCGCGGCGCAAGCGCATCTTCCGCGTCTGCATCCATTATACTAAGAGCTAGCCCCGGAAATAGGTGGACAATTTACAGAGCGACGAAACCCCTCTTGTAAGTGTGCTATACTATTGGGCGGCATCAAACTTTACCACTTTTTGCGCACCCTTGATGCCGCCTGGCACTACTTCTAGTTTTCTACCAGCCAAAATGCCTGGCAATGTTATATTCGATTTAGATACATGATTGGCTTGCTATTATCCCACATCAAATCCAGAGCTCTGTAATTATATACCTTCAAAAGGTTTTTCAGCCCCTTTGTTGCCCAACCACTCCCACCCCCACCACTCAAAAGCTGTGAGGCGCCCGGATCTATTAATAATGATAGTATGGCACACTAACAAGAGGGGTTTCGTCACTTTGTAAATTGTCGACCTATTTGCGGGGCTAGCTCTTAGTCCACATCGGTATGACACGTCCGTTTTAATTAATCGGGCAGCGAGTAACTCGGTGTCTCTTGGAATACCGAGATTCCGTTCTGCCAAGATGTTGGTAGTTGACTTGACAATAAGGAGTTTAGTGGCAGAAAATGTGCGGAAAAATTGCGAATTTCTATTTTGACGCTCGAAAGGGCATCCTCCAAAATTACCCCAGAACCCGGCGCAAAAAAAATTATAAGTAGAATTATTCTAAACTGTCGATATTTCTAAACTTTTCCTTTTTTTTAAGTACATAGAGATATGGAATCTTTTTAAGTACAAAAGTTTTATAAAACTGTTTAGCATTTAGTGATATCCTATCTCTTGAAAAATGCACAGAGAATTTTCTATAGTCATTGTCGATAGTTCAAGAAACAATTTGAATGGTTTTAGTCGTTCGTCAGTCATAAGCATATGTACATTACAATAAAACCACAGACACTTGTCTGTAGGTCGCTAATAATAAGTTCTATGGAAATCTATTCATCACACATTCAATACATCCTTGACTCAAAAATACTTAATGAAATGTTGAAATGTTAAAAGTAAAATGTTGAAAGGCGATAATGGACTTTTTAATATTACCTAACTGTAATAAGGAAATCTATTAAAAAATGAAATTCTGATTACTTTCTGTTACCTACCTACTTACACGCGGAAAAAAGGAAGTTACGTCTGTGCTAACAGGAATAGGGATGTTGACTATTTTTTTTATTTTATGTTACATAAATTACCTCTCAAAAAAAGAGACATTGGTAAAAGAATTTATTCGCTAGCATGAAAACTGCCCGAGATATCACAGTGTGAAATGCACACAAATGGACTCGATCAAAAACGCTCCATACTAATGGCTTGCACGTTATGACGTCACGCCTTGCAAGTTTGTATGCAACGCATAGGAAATTTGTTCAGCAGCTATATTAAATATTGTGTTTATCAAAATGGTTTCTTCGACAAATTTGCTATACATTTTACGGACTAATTAAAGGTATAATTTATTTTAATAAATTTTATACTTTTTAAATGGACTTGTCCACCCAACTTTGAAGGGTCATAAAACAAATAATATGCAATATATAAAACCAAGAGGTATACAAGCTACTCTAAAAGTTTAATATGTTTACGATTTTTATTAGTATTTCGTTATTTTATTCATTAGTCCATATCCCTATTTAGACAACTCTTTAAATTCAAGTCGTAATCTCATGCGTATGTGTCACATAATAGTAGTTTATGATACTGATGCATAATGAGGGGTATTAAAACATGAGTGTGTATTTAAAAACCGAGCCGTAGGCGAGGTTTTTAATAGTACCACACGAGTGTTTTAATACCTAGTTATGTGCAGTTTCATACACTACTTTATCTACACTCATACATTTGGGATTAAACCTATTAAATAAAAGATCAACGTTAGAAAAGAGAGAGAGACTTTGGTTGTATTAGCTATGTACCTTGTAATAAGTCGTTTCCTTAGCTGCATCTAAAATAATTTTGCAGTCAATTTTTTTCACATTTTTAAGCAAGAATAGAAAACACCTACGAAATTCAGTATAACAAAATGTAAAAATTGAAATCAAAATTCAAAACTTTTTTTGTAATGCTCTAAAAATGGCGCGCACTCCATTAGAAAAAAAAGAGATGAGTCATATTTCTTTGGGGAAAATATCGTTGTTTTTTTTTAATAGCACGGCACTACCTTCTTTTTGGATTTGCCCTGTATCGTAATGAGAAAAAAAGTTACTTTATGATGCAGCTGACTGCATCGTAATGAGTTTTTTTTTAATTTTACCTATTCACGAAAATAAAGTACGTATTTATATTACCTTTTTTGAATTCATATTTGGAACATTACGTTGTGAGTGTAGATAAAACAGTTTAGTTACTTCACCAGTGAATTTCTCAGTACACTGAGTCCATGGCGGCAGTTACATAACAGATATAAAACCTGTCACCTGAGATGGAATGCGGTAGGGTGTGCGGTTACTGCCACCACGTGCACGTGAAGATGAACTATTGTGCGCTTGGGTTACTTGCTATGTGCATGTCTAGGGGCCCGATCGTGCTAATTCGGAACGATAAAACAAAAAACGTTACGTTGTCATTTCGGTTACATTAACATAAAAATCGTAAACGTTTATTTAAAAGTGCGAGATGACCTATCTATAGACACCCCGCACGTATTGGTAAAAGAAAACATTTTTTTTCAGTTTCAGTTCCATGTATGGGGAGCCCCCCTTAATCTTTTTTTTTTTGTGTTAAAATCGTTAAGCGGTTAACAGAATACATCTACCTACTAAGTTTCAACTGTGTAATCCTAATACTTTCGGAATAAAATGGCTGTGACATACGGGCGGACAAACAGACAGACAGACATGACGAATCTATAAGGGTTCCGTTTTTTGCCATTTGGCTACGGAACCCTAAAAGCACTTGTTCATTTTGTCAAAATCGAAAATAGCTAAAACGTTAAATTAGACTCTATTTAACTCTTTTTATACAAACCATGTGAAAGATAAAATAGATGCGGAGACAAAAGTTGCTCTAAGCCCTAAGACTAAGTAACTATTTTATGGTTTTAGTAACAAGAACTATGTCAAAAAGTAATACGATTGAAACACAATTGTTACTTTGAGGTCCAATAGTTTCGCTCTATTTAGCGCGTGACTGCTCTCATTTGCATCATAACGATACATGGGAACATGTCACTTCAACCACCACTTCAAAAATGGAACCACTTTGAAAGAAAATATATAAGTACAAACAAAAGAATCATCAAAATAGGTTCATAAATGATCATTCACACAGCTCAGAAAATACAATCGATTTCAGAATGTAACTTTGTTTAACCCGTCAGGCGTCGAGCCTCAAAAAAAAAAAACTTCCTGTATTGTCGAAGGGTGTGTAGGTATTATTAAATTTTTAGTCCCTTTGTTGATATTTATTGTAATAGCTTATTTTTGGTTAGGTTGTAGGATACATATTATATATCAATAAAAAGAGGATGAAATTGTCTATAAAGATAACGTTGTCTAATTACGCTAATCTACTTACATTTTAGTAGCATTAGTTGATTTTTATCAGCATCTTGTTTTTTGTTTATCACGGCACAGAACCCAGTGTTCAGAACACTAATTTGGTGATATATTATCACATGAGCAGTTTAGTGTAGTGTATACACTAAAGGTTATGCATTCACGAGTAGATTTCACAAAAAAGTTTATTCAAAACTAAACAAAACACTTCACAAACACAAATTCACTGCGAGTCACAACGTATCGTAAACAATGGCGGAATGTTTGTTTTCTATGACAAATTATTTTCTTACTTCCAGTTTACTTGGCTCTGATTGGTCAAACTTTAAATTTGTAAAGTCTATAGGCCCAGAATGCCAACATAAAAACTTCAGCGCTACCACACCGCAAATGAAAATACGGAATATTGCCAAAGACAACAAAATATTCTGTAGACACACGTTGTTCTACAGGACGCGTCGCGCCATTTTTTTCTATAGACAGACGTTGTTCTATACGACGCGTGACGGGTTAAGTCGATTCAAAAGACCAGAGAGTTTCTGACACCTTAATAAAAAAAAGTCGTTCATTTGGTCATGGTCTTGAATTAAAGAATTTCAATATTCTTTCAATCAATTTCTAAATACATACTTAAGGGGCCATAATAGGAAAACATGGTTTGCGCGGGCCATATTTTTATATAGAAAACGTAAAGTTGTAGCCACAAAAAAAAAACATACGACAAGCTAGAGAGATTATCTAGTACCTACAAGTATTAAACCACACAGATGATTGTAAAAAAAAAATCAGAATATCATCAAAAGCGCTTGTCGCGGGCCATATTTTTGGCGTAAATAATAGCGGAAACGTATTGAATTCTACATCAAAATACACTTTAACGTACTGAGCAGTTGCTCCAATAACTTTTTTTTAAGAAAGATAATTGTGCTAAAGATTATGATGAAAAAACAACGAAAAACATCGAAAAAGTGCAGAAGTGAGGTTATTTTCCATACTCTTTACACATAAAGAAAAAGACAGAGACAAGTGATTTCGCGTAACGGAGCCTTAAATAAAACATCCGGAAAAAGGGCGGACGTGTGGTTACCCTTACGATAGCTCAGTATGGTAAACCGTAATGACACAGAATAAAATAGCAATGTATGTATAATGGCATTAATAGAAAATCTAACAAAAAGCTGGATGCCCTTGTTTATGACTACCTACCTAATATGACTAGAGAATCTTGGGTTTGTTGTAACTATATCTTTCAATTCTATATCAAAGGACATAAGCAATAATAAATAATAGGAAACCGCACAAAGTCAGCATTGGGCTAGCTAGGTTGATTATCAAATTGCACCCGCTTTCAATGAACACATTATTTTTTCCTACCGAGCCAAAACAGGAATTATGTAATACTCCTTTGCTATGATAATAGTACATTATGAGACAAGTTAGCTTAGGTTGCTCATTGCACACAAGGCTGAGGGCGTAACTCAGCCGAGTGTGCAATAAGCAAGAGCTCACGAGTTTCATACGACGTTTTTCAACACATTTGCGAGGAAAAAACAAAGTAATTTATCACACAGCAACTAATACGACAAAAACAAAATATGATAATTATGGGAAAAGGCGCGCATGTTTTTTTTTGTTTTTTTTTCACACTCCCAACGCAAGAATATTTTGCGAACAAAGGGGTGAGGAGCATACATAGCCTACTTCAAAATTATAATTTTAAGTGAAAAAATGCAAATATTTTAATATTTTATAACAAAATATTGTGGATTATGAATAATTTGATAATAATATATAATTATTTGACTTAATTAAGGACTTACACATTTATTTATTCCAAAAATGTATATAAATTTTCAGCAGCATAAAACCTCTTTGTTGTCAAAAAAAAAATAACTGTATTACCCGGCTAAATTGGGAATGCTCTGTTTACTCGCATAGAACTTGCAGTAAGGTACTAATTTGACTTTGTAGGGTTAATTCTATTACGAACTAGTGTTTTATATTGCACGCGTTTGTTATAGCTCGGTTTATGGCCCTAAAAGCGATGTATTAGGGCTCACTTTACGAGCAACTGTGTTGAAAAAATAATTTTCAACACTCAACATAAGTATAAAACAGTAAAATATCCTCGTCAATGACAAGTATGAACTTAGTATGAAATATAAAACTAATGTTGCATAAACTGTTTTGTTATCTTATCATTTATGTAAATTCTGCTTTTAAGAATAAAATAATAACTTTGTACATATTATAAAAGCATGTTGCGTGAACCATAAATTGTAACGTTGTTGAATAGATACAATACAATGCCAATATTACCATACTTACTATATTATGTGGTAATAAAGTAAGAAACAGTTGTATGTAAAGTAGCTTTCTACTCATAGCATGAAAGGAGTCTATTATTAATATTTCCCACTGATATAAAACACCGTTAGGAGGACTTAAATAATATGCTTACAACTAGACTGCTAATAGAGCCGGGAATACTTTACATGCCTTTTGAGACATTATCACAGAATATAATAGTACTCCTAATGTCAATTTAAAAAGACGAAACCAATTGAATGAATACGAAAGAAATTGTTAATAATTGATAACAATTTGATTAAGTTACTAACCTATTTTTAATTAACGATTTAAGTATAAAAGACGTTTGACAACTCTCAAATACTAAATAAGACAGTATACTTAGTCAAAGTCAAGAATCGTCTATATTTTCCTACCACCCGTTCCAGACTTTTTTAACTGACAAGAATAAACAGACTGATCCACTTCGCAATCGCACCACTACCACAGAATAAATAATGGTACTAGCGTCTACTAACATTATTCCTTTGCCCGATAAACCCTAGAACATTTGTCACTGACCACCTTATAGAATAGGTTTGCCTACTCGATAAACTTGACTTTTTCTAGAAATAGCGAGGTCCTATTCTGGAGTGCAAAAAGTTTTTATTGCATCCGTGGGAAGTATGCGATCCGCTAGGCAGTGTTCTGAAGTCACAGTTAAGTTGGAAGCAGTAGGTAGAGTATGCATAGGATCATAGGGTTGTATTTTTTTTAAATACCTAATTGTATCAACTAGAATTTTAGTAATTAAGTAAGTATGCCAAATAATTGAATCGCACTCAATCAAGAGAAGAGGTAACTTGCAATAGATGGCATAGGTAGTGTACAAAATTAAACTTAAATATTGTGAAAGTCGTTGTCGTTCGTAAACAAATTGCCGAATTACAGCTAATAAGATCTTATAAAATTACTAGCTTCCGTCCGCGACTTCCTCCGCGTGGATATTCGGCAAATCCCTAGGGAACCTTTGACCGGGATAAAAAGTATTCTTCTTATGTTTTAATCCAGGCTATAAACTATCTATGTGCCAAATTTCATCTAAAGCCCTACAGCCGTTTTTGCGTGATTAAGTAACAAACATCTAAACATACAAATGTCCATATCCCCCTTTAGTAGGACTTTGTCTATTTTTTGCGACAAATGTTAAAAATGATGATGCAAGATTCTTAATTATGTCACCTGTTAAATCGACGACGTGATATCAATATCATAAAGAAGTAGACAAAAGTCCATAAGACAACCATGGTCATTCCGATATTTTTTCATTAGATGTGTGTAACTAACTACTACAGGGGCGTACCTATAGTCTGATGCTGTAATAGCCTACCTATACTATACTTTCTCATGTTTTACACTGTGGCGGTTTCGCCGATGGTGCGTTTTTCGCTCGGGGCATAGATTCGAACTACATCTGTGGTTCTATTGACCGGATTTCGTGTCCTTTACAATGAATGAGGGCAAGATAGATCAAGTTGTTTGCAACAGTTGTGGCAAGCTTAAGATTAAAGAGAAAAGTTATCTATTAACCCCAGAACTTATCAGTTGACTCGGCAGCCATATATATTCCATTACAATAGACGAGACACACTGAAGATAATAACATCATTGTAAAACTTTGCTTTATCGACATGAATTCCTTTGCCTTCCCAACAAGAAAATATCATCTGAAGATGGGAGGTGAGGTATGTTGGCTTGATCGTCGCCAAAGTGGTAAATAAAAAAAGAAGATTGAAAGTGGTTTTTAGCTGTAGATCGCCTGAATCGTGAGGAAATCGCATCGTTTAGTGTCGACGACAAATTATCGAACTGTAGAGAGGCAAGGGTCTGTTTGTGGTTTACAGCAAAGGGTGAGATGGAGTCCAGTGAAGTTTAGCGGATGTATGTGGTCGAGAATATTATCTACCCCCCTACAATGACTGTCAAAAGTAATATCAAAAACGATCTTGTGATTGAGATGGCGCTATACGCGATGTATAGCTCTGTCTCTTTAACAACATCACTTTGAGGTTGCTATAAGAGCTCAGAGTACGGCCTCTGTATTCCGAAAAATATTCTTATGTCCGTGGTTGTCAAGAATATTTATAGCGATTTTGCTTTTTTCTTTAGTGAATAATGAATAGGTTCTTGAGAAAGTAATGTTTTGAAAGGTTTATACAGCAACAAATGGTTAAGATACCTAGTTACTTTGTTTATGATGCAGTGGAGTAAGTCTACTTTCTATTTCAAAAGAAATCATTAATTTAGATATTCAATGTAAGCTTTATTTAAAAAAAATAAAGAACTCCTAAAATGAACAAAAGGCTGAGGCTATAAATAATAATCTGTGTACGGACGTGTATTATCCCATTCCATACAAAGCTATCATAGTTAATGAACTTATAGCTCCAGTGCATAAGGATCGAAATGCAGTTGCAGAACATAACAGAATCATCTGATCATAATTACGTGGGAACAAAATAATATTTCGATGCGGGTGGGTTCTGTGATGGGACGATCCCACCCATTTCGTTTCATGCACATGCGCGTGAGATCGGAATAGCATAGACACTCCCATTTATTTTAAAATCTGTTTGGTTTTTTTATTAGGAAATCTGTCGTCAATCAAAAGTGGTAAAGGAAATCGACCCATCGGTTGACGGTTATAGACTTTTATTTGGATTTTGATTAACTGAAATATTACAGCCTTTTACTTCTTGTTATTTTATAAGCTAATAGAGACCACTTTTGCCATGAAAATCAGTGCTCTGTATTTATATGTTTCACTGACCTGTAAGCGACTTAGTGCAGCAAATATTTAAAAATTGACTTCCTGACACCTACACGCTTCTACACGACGAAGATATTAAACGTAAAACATTACGAGTACAAACTTTTACCAGTTAATAAATTGCCAAGATACCTACAAACCTACGATGAAAGAATTAAAAAAAAATTGTTAACCAATAACATATCAAATCAAAATCAAAGAAAGAGTCACACCGCTTTTTCCCACCAATCAATTGTACAAGAGCATTTGAGCATGTAAACGGAAGAAATCACAAGCTCACTAGCGTGATGTAGAAAACTACAAAGCACATGTTGCAGACAATTAATTCATATAATTTGATGGGTGTGCGGCTGTAAAATGAGATGTAACAAAAAAGTAAAGCACTTTCAGCTGGGAATTGGGGTGGAAACTAATATGTCTGGCTCAAAAGTTTACTTTTTTTCAACACTAAAATGAAAAGAACTAGTACGGTCGGGAAAAGTGGATTCATAAAAATATTATGAACGCACCATAAATGCGTTCATAATAATAATTATAATAGAGCTGCAACGAACAAGTCTTAAAATCGGTTTGACAAAGTTCTTTAGTTCAGCTAATTCTGAATAATCTGAATTTGGATATATTCTACACATCACATTATTATCATGACGTATTTTGTGTGTCATAGAGGGAGGGTCACCGTCACGCTTTTGACATCAACAAGGTATTGTCTTCGTATGTTACACGATTGTGAGAGTACATTTCTGAAAGCATGTAGCAAAAAACATAACCCTCTTGCAGTCGAGTAAAAAACATTGTTGAATTACTTAGACAACGAGCGGGCGTTTCATTCATGATAATATTTCACGATTTTATGGGCTTGGCAGTCATGCGATGCCCTAATTAAAATTATGTTCAAATAATAGAGAAGAGCGAAATATTTTAATAATAAAACAACAATATAAACTTAGTCTATTCAAGCCATACCTTTTCTATTAAATAAAATTACCCGATTCACAAACAATTCTCAATATAAAATTATAACAATGATGTTAGTTTTATGAACAACCAATTAGCTAGACGTATTAGGACGGTAAACATTAGGTATGCCAAAAAAGCTAGATCATAGTATAGCTATAGATAGATGTAAACCGCCACTTTCTCATTTAACCACAATGTTTCTCAGCTGGTGATTATGAATATTTCTTTATTTATTGCTAATTGCTATGCAGTCACATATCACGCGAACGGTCAAATTTTTTTGCGCATTGTCCATATAAAGAGATCGAAAGAATGATTGACGGGAAAATTAAAGAGAAAACTTTTCTATGTATTTAGAAGTGTGAATGTCATCATTATGAAGCACTGATTGTAATTATATTTTTGATGAATGGCACGACTGCTGCTAAATATTTCTGAGCCATAAGCACTGAAGTTTCTTTAAAAGAGATATACTTACACAATGTCAGTATACAAAACGTGTTGAATGAACATGAATGAACCTAAAATTGGAAAACCGTTTCTTTAACCATCAAACTGAACAACTTTTACTATGGGACCAACTCTGAAATCGCGAAAAAAACAGCTGTTTCATACATTTCGATATTTTTATTATTATTATTTTGTATGAAACAGCAAATTTTTTAATTCATTTATTATACGTTGTATAACTGAAATACGAGTTTTCTGATTTTTCAACTACAGAGTTTGAAATGCAAGAATGCAATGTATTGCAAGGTTCTTTATTTACATCTTTAGGAATAAAACTATCACACAAGTGAGGCAAAGTCTTAATAGCTCTGCAATTTAACGTCCTTATTAGATTCCAAGCACAAAGTTACGTCGCTCTTAACTGATTCAGTTAATATAATCGATACATTAAAAAGGGGTGTGTAACTAAACTGGTATAATCTAAGGGCTAGTCTTCCGCTTGCTAGATAGTTTGCAGCTAATAGCCGCAAGCTTATCGGCGCAGGCGCAACATGAAGTTAAAGACCGTACACACTTTACGTTTTCTCTCGAAAGTGCGAGAAAATAATTTAAAAAATATAAGAAAAAAATATCCAAACTGTGTGATCACTTCGAAAGCGTGATTTTTGATTTACTGATCTATTCCATGAAAAAGTTAGTATTAGTACAATTATATTATTATTTATTTAATGAAAGATAAATACGAAAGAGATCGAAAATAAAATAATCTCTAATATAATAAATTGATTTTATCTTTTCGTTTTATTGGAACCATTAAACAATGTTAAGTATTCCTTAATTAAACAGACTTTTTCGATGTAAGTACGCTTAAATTATAGTAAGTAGCTTATATTATAGTGTGCTGTCGTCTTAAGAGAATTTTGTTGACTGCTGCAAATGACGCTAATGTGAAGGGCCTCTTACTATGTACCGGTCGACCACCAACAGTTAATGGTAGTGCAGTAATAATCACGCTTAGGCCTTAGTGCAATTTAGCAAAAAGGGATTATGTTTAAATAGGCTCCGTTTTTATGAAAACAGCTTTAGTTCTTATGAAATGCGAGTAATCAACTTTTTTATCATTATCTACTGGACTTTTAGCTAGGTTTTTGTATAAGGATTCAGGTTTTATCTCATTACTGCAATTTATGGGAACCAATATTGTGTACATTAAAGATTTTACAAGAAGATGGAAGATTATTCCAAAGGAATTCTCGTGAGCTCACGAGCAGCTTCAGTCCCCCGTGACCACGGCAGCTGCAAAGGTGACGAAACGTCGGGAAAATGAAAAAACAAACCAAATACCAACTAATTGCCAAAGTACTGACAATAAGTCTGCGCTAGTATCCGTTAAAAAGTGTTTTATTTCATGTCTAGTGAGCGCGTAAGCTTATATATTAGATAGGTAGCTTCAATTGATTTAGGTTTCATATAATAAATCTTGACCAGAAACTAAGCAACCTTTGATGAGTTTCTTTGCGAAAAATATGTCTTTAATTTTATTGTAAAATCACTAATCTTACCATAATAGACGAGTAACTATACCACAAACAGTTGCCAAAAGGCTAACCGACATTTAGTTCAAATTAATTAGTTTGGGATGGAAAACATGACGAGGAAGCTATAAAGAGAAGATTGTTAAAGACATGAAAGCAAATTAAAAGGAAATATTATTAAGGTGGTACCCTGAGCGAAAGTGGCGCCGCGGTGAATTACCTATATTTAATATTATAATTCTAATACACAATTTTAAAAATGTTTATCGTGGAGATTTTAGGGCCCACAGTCTAGTATTTTTAGACGGTGTCGTTACATTCCCTCGTAGTCACTGCTAGAAGTAGATAGCAAAACTGCTAAAAGTGGCCGTTTTTAACACATTTGCTATCTACTTCTGCGAATGACTACGAGGGCATGATGCCTTCTAAAAATACCCACGAACCCCGCCCTAAAATCTCCAAGATAAACATTATTAGAATCTTTTTCTATTAAATAAAAACCTCTGAGGGCGCCACTTTCGGTCATAAAACCGCCTTAATATACCTACATCGACATCGTGTGAAGGTTTTTATGTTTTCATTCTAGTTAACGGTAAAATGGGGCCAAGACAATTCTGTGGGTAGGAACTTAGAAGCTAAATAGTTAGGGCTGTGATAAAAACTCTACAAAGTAAAAAGGAATTGCACCTAATAGATAAAAAATATTGCAGTCGGTTGGACTTTATGTTCATTCAACCGTAAACATTTTCAGCGCGTCCATGCAACGCTTTGGGGTTCAATTATAGAGTTGCGCTTCTTTAGTCTTATTATCAGCAAATAATGTCTTATTAACTGGTATTAACGGGCCAAAAAAATTTTTTTTTTTTCATGACAAAAAAATTAAAAAAATAGCACAATAACACGATCGTTTTTCACACCCTCTCATTATAATATAACTCATAAGCGCCAGCAAAGGTTGTTTGCACAGTTGTTAACATTATGAGCCTTAGTTAAACTTGTACATATTTATATTTTGCAGATTATAGTAACATTATTATTTATATAACACAATAATTATGCTATTACATTATTAAGATATCAAGGTGGGGTAGATTCATATTCTGATTTGTTGACTGGCTGTATGTTTAACAAATACATGCAACGGCAAAAATGAGTTTCTCAACTTATACGGGGCGGAGACGACAATGCGACAATAAATGAAAACATTGGTGACACTAGTTCATATGAGTATTTTGAAACCTAGATACCTAAATAATTCCTAGGAACTAAATAATAATAAAAAAATGAAACAAACTATAGGTAAATAGCACGAAAATTAATTGTACTGAAAACAGTAACTGAAAAATATTTCCTATGACTAAATTATTGTATATTTTATATTGATTTTTATGCAGACTGGCAGCGTTCTTATATATACGACATTTAGTTTATTGCTGCATTAACGTCTCCAAGTTGCTATGCTAAGAATGGCATCAATTTAACAAAGCGGGGTTGACGTCCCATTTGACACAACGTCATGCAGGAAATGCTGCCGACGTACAATCTAACTAAATGCAGTAAGTATAATGCGAAAATATCTCTTAATTGGCCTGTCATTTAGACTAAAGTAGGATGAACTTGCTCGATATTTACTTACTTCTTTTAACGTCGACTGTACCACTGATGATAACCCTATGACCGCGATTTGTGCTAAATTTCGGGTTACAAAATTTCTTTCGTAATGTGATGTGATTCTTTAGGTTATCGTGTGTAGATAAGTTTAGTCGTATATAGACTTTTTGCTTTAAGATTTACCTACTCCAGTTATTTTTACTAAATAAGTAACAGGTAATCAATTTCAGAAAGATGATACAGATTCAATACTGAAATAACAACACAACACGCACGTTTACAATGAAGAAGTCCTTGATATTGTCACTCGACTTGAAGTTTGCGCTATATTTTGATCAATCAACTTTGTGGCTTTGCCAAGACTTCTGAAAGCAGTATATTGTTGGACTGAGACACCTCTGTACACAATAACAACAGCGGCTCATTATCCCACTGTTTTATCAGCTAATAGCTGGCAGATGAATAAACAGAGTGCCGTAGCGTAGGGTCAGCTATGAACGGAGGTTTTAATTCTGTACTATGTAATGTGATTACGTACCTGTGCTTGCTTTAATCTATGTTCAGTTCTGTGTACAGCGAGTAGCGGGGTAACACGCACGAGCAGCCGCCACCACGGCCAATCCCGAACGGCGAGGAACGCGCGAACATTCCGCTGCACGCAGCGAGCGGCCGTGTGCTGCGTGCGCAGGCGCTGTGCTTTACGGCGCGCGAGCAGGCCGCGAGCACGCGCCTGTAACCGCACGAGAACGCGGGCGAGCGCCGCGTCGCGTCGAGCGTCTAACCCGCCCACGACGCCGCCGCGGAACATAATCTGTAACAATGGAAAACAAAAATTAACATAAGAATAACAATTTAAAGAGCATTTGTATTAATAAAAATATGAATCGTATCGCTAAAAAGTTATATTTTTAACAACCGCAATCGCAAATATCGCAACCGCAATTATCGGTTTTGCTTAAATTAATATCTGACTTATAATAATTATAACCCTGATTACGTGCGTTTGCATATTATTATTGATGTTTGTGATACAAGTATCTCAGTCAGCGCCTGTTGTATAATAAAGTTCAGGAGATATTTAATTTGCCATTAACGAAATATCAAAAATGACATCTTGATTTCAACAAAATTCACATCTTGACCTCTACCATGAGTTGATTGATACAAATTGTTTTCGCTATCGTAAACTATTATCTTATCTTTTTCACTCGCATTGACTGTCAGCAGTATTTTCGATTTTTCGGCAGCAAATTTCGGTAGCGAAAACAGTTTGCTTCAACTCATGGTAGAGCTACTGTTTTGTCATACTATGCTGTCGTGAACAAGCATCCAAAAGCTACGATGACCGCTAACTATCAGACTAGCTATACTCATTTCAAATGCTTGTTTTTCAATACGAAATGAAATTGAATTCTCATAGAATAGAATTGCCAATCCTATAAAGGAGCGTGTAATAAACAATTTAAAACCACATCACCAACAAATAAATAGTTTGACATGCAACATTGTTGATGCAACTTCGGCGTAACCAAACCATTCAGTCAGAAAGTAGTTTAAAGCGGGTTACTTCAAAAATACCGAGAATTTTAACATAACTGCCGACGAAAGTCATGGTTTTATGTAACGGAGCAAATGATAAGTTACGAAGACACAAGTATAGTTATCAGATGACCATTAAGTACATTTACTAAAAAAACTTTTGAACACATGCGAACAGTTGACGACCATTTCGATTTTCCATCCAATCTTAATCATTTTAACGACATGTAGCTAGAAAAGCAACTACTTAAGTATTATTTTCGAGGAACCATTACGATAATGTGACATAAATAGTACGTCACTTAACTGCCAAAATACTTAATTCATCATAAGATAATGTGACATAGTTAAATGGTACATAAAATAGTAAATTCATCAACTCAAATAGGCGGTATCGATGACCGTCATTACGAGTTGACCGTAATCTAGTGTAATAGCACTAGTGACACTGTCACTCGGCCAATAGCTGCATAATAGCACCATTGTAGAACCTTATACAGAGCTGGCCTACTTATCGGACGCAGCATTCATTCAGCTTCGTTGCGTTGGACGCTAGTTTGTAGCGATTTATGGGGACAGAATTGGGACAATAAAGAAGATGGTTTATGTAGCGATCGTTGTTTATTCATTTTTTTTATACAACGTGTTACAAAAAGACCCGCAATGCCGAATAGGGAGATAGGGACCATCAATCTGAACAACTTTTAATATGGGATCACGCGATTTCGGAGTTTGACCCATAGTAAAATTTGTTTAGTTTGATGGTCCCTATCGGCATTAGGGATTTTTTGTAAGACGTTGTATAAAGTGAGTAGGAATTTTTTACTGAATAAGAATTTTTTATAAATAAACTGAATAAAAGTTATTAAAGTCACTCGCGTGATTTTGAGAAAAGAGATAAGAAGGTGAAGATTCTTAAACATTATTATAAGTAAGTATTCTTTATAAGAAACGCCTTTAAATTGTGACAGTAAAGATAACTTTAAAATATGCTGACTAGTCACAATATTTATTTATTCCACTTTGTCAAGCCCAATCAAGTGTGACAAGTCCCAAATGCATTTGGACATTACTCTAACCTTTTAAATCATTCCTTTCCGGTACACTTGCTACAAGAATTTACTGTCCTACAAATTGGTCTCGGCTCCCTGGCTCCCATTTTTTCCTTCGCCTAAGGAAGCTGATATTTAAAAAAATGATTTTATTTTTAATCTGTCATGGCAACTTCCGCGCCTAATTTGGAATTCGAACGTTCAAGCCACAGACTAGATCACGCCCACGAAGTATGAAGTTGCGTTCCCAAATAGAGTTTTTAAGATAATAATGATGTAATATTAAGATGATCAGTATACTGAATATAAATATTGGAATTCGATTGAATAATCTGGCTTTGAGAAGAATTTATGAAAGTCGAATAAAGATTAAACTGGTGTGAATGGACTAGTTGAATTTATTAACAACCAGATTTGCATACACACACAATAAACTGAGTAAAATTATATTATTATTAGTGGAAAAAAAACCATAGGTATCTCCTAACACTGTAGTGTAACAACAAGATGACAATAAATTGCATATTAGAATCACTAAGGAATGATATTTTTAAATTCTACCCCTAAAGGGGTGAAATGGGCGGGTTCAAAATATGTACAGTATGGAAAAAATAAATAAAGTAGACAATCATTCGTCTTAAAAGTTCGTAGGAGTGTACTTCTAACAACAAATAAGCAAAAAACGTTTTTCTTGATAAGTATTTGATTGAATCAGGCGTCACTTGGCGGAAGTCCCAAACCATTTTGAAAAAAGAAATATATGTAGCTTACTTCCCGCAAACAAATATGCAAGATGCACCGCCCGCCCGCCCGCAAAAATATGCAGCACACCACAAAATATAAGTGCACAATACCTGCATTTAGCAAGACAGCAACACACCTTGCACCTTCACCAATTAGGCTACTCTACACGTGTTTAGTAGTTATGTACCTGTGTATTAGGAGTTAGATCGTGCGTAAACCAACTTCGGTGTTGGTTTACGCACGATCTAACTCCTGAGGGTGCTCCGGGTTGGGGCGAAACACGTGTAGAGTAGCCTAATTGGTGAAGGTGCAAGGTGTGTTGCTGTCTTGCTAAATGCAGGTATTGTGCACTTATATTTTGTGGTGTGCTGCATATTTTTGCGGGCGGGCGGGCGGTGCATCTTGCATATTTGTTTGCGGAAGTAAGCTACATATATTTCTTTTTTCAAAATGTTTTTCTTGATTTTTCTTTTAGTTTACATCCTGCCTGCCTAGCATGACCGATTTATATCGCGTGATATAGCATTTTATCGACACTCAACTGTCAAATTCTTTTGTCTTTTTGACAGTTGAACGTGATAAAACGCTATATCACGCGATATACATCGGTCATGCTAGGCAGGCTGGATTAACATATACGATAATTTTTATCTCGGTCAAAGGTTCCTAGGGATTTTAAGAATGTCCACGCGGTCGAAGCTAGTTTTATTATAAATTTAAAGTTTCTATCAATTTCCAAAAGTCTGAGTTTCTACCATGCAAAGGTATTTCCAATTTAATTGATAGGTACTACCTGAAGAACTATTTTAGCTTCTTCTTATTGAGGAATAGTGGCCACCTCTGGTGTTAGAGTTTATCAAGCCTGTAAGCCTCTAACTTGGCTTAACGACTGTTATCAGATGACAACAGCCGGGACCGACGGTTTAACGTGCCCTCCGAAGCACGGAAGCGCTCAGTGGTAATGCCACTTAACGGCCACCCATCCGATACCTGGCCGGACCGAGCGTTGTTTAACAAACGTGATCGAGTACGATCAGTTTGTCAAGCTCCGCCATGAGCGCTTAACTAACTATTTTAGCTTATTTCAGATAAGTACCAATAAGATGAACCGTATTTTATACAAATTCAATTTCCATCGTGCGGTAGCTCATTGAATCACACGAACCTAATCCAGGGTTGTCAAAACTATTTACACACTTTTCAATTTATTTTTATGCTGAAGAACTATTAATATAATTTATTACATTTTTAAATTTGAGATTTTTGCATTCACAATGCTATTTTTATACAATACTAAATAATATTATAATCGAAAATATTTCTAGTATATTATTTAGTATTGTATAATTTATTACAGCTAACGTTATGGAATTTATTTTGAAATACTGATTGTAACATCGATTAAAGAATATTTTTTTATCGTTATTTAATATTTAATACTATGCATTATAACAATAAAAAGATGCTCCATATTGCAATGAAAATGTCACTTATAAATAACGATAAAAAAATATCGATGTTACAAATGTTACAATCAGTATTTCAATACAAATTCCATAACCATAACGTTAGCTGTAATACATTATATTATTAGTTCTTCAGCGTAAAAATAAATATGCTCACTTACTTCCTTTTTAGGTACTTAACCGAGTATCTACATTTCAAAGCATTACGTAAGCAAAATCGATCAGTAAACATTAGAAAAGTTTTTTTTTGAGATTTTTTGCATTCACAATGCTATTTTTACACAATACTAATATTACAATATACTACAATAGTAGGATATACTAGAAGAAATTCGGCGATGTCACTAGTGACTCGGTAGCTCAGCGATCAGAGCATTGGACCGGATATCCAAAGGTCGCGGGTTCGATTCCCGTCTGAGTATTGATCTTGTGCGAGTCGTATTTTTTCTAGTTTATTATTTAGTATTAGAAAAGTTCTGGGAAATCGTGTGAATAATTTTAAGTTAGTGCGTAGTCTGCACCGCTGCACACTAGCGCCACCATTGAAACGAGAATAATAGAGCTTAAATATCTCTCTCTAGTGCATTCCGAAGAATATTTGAAGTACTTTTATCGCTTAAACAATATTTTCTAGCACGTCGTTTAGTTTAATGGAGTTTTTTTGGCGAAAAGTGGATACTTTTAGTTATTCTCGTTTCAATGGCAGCGCTAGTGTGCAGACTACGCGCTCTTAAATGAATCTTATTCAGAGAGTTGACAACCCTATCCAATACAGTTTTAACAGTTAGTTTCTATTTGTTTGTCCGACCACTCCTAACCGGCTATAAAGTTGGTGCACCTGTATTATTTATTGGGTGCACTCAATGCATTTTCTTATTTTCTCAACGTAAACTAAAGGTATTTCATTTGAATCGCATATTGCAGAAAGGACCTTAGTCCATTTAAATTTACTTTATTAACACACACTGTACCAATGTATTATGATTCGGTTTGGCTATGGTACGTTTCGTTTAACAAAATTAACGTTTGTTATTATAAAATTAAAAAGTTTTTACTTAATTCCCTAAAGTAAATTTAAATGGACTAAGGTCCTTTCTGCAATATGCGATGTATTGTCTATCTACGTTGGTTTTGTTTTAAATCAATTTATTAACATAGATACAAAACACTGGATACTATAATGAGTTTAATTAAAGGTTTTTTGATGTTTAATTTGGGTTTTTTTATTCTAACTTGATCTTTATGTATGAAAAAAAAATGTTATAATATTTAATAGCTCATAAATTATGTTTACATTAATTTCAATTTTGACCCACATAAGTTTATACTTCGCACTTAACTTTGCTGATAGTTGACAATAAACAACACGCATAAATTATTTTAACAATCACGACAGTTATAGTTATAATGTAACTAATAATATCATTATGTTTGTAAACAGTTCTCATACCAATAATAATAATTAGATACGGAAATAGTAATAAGGTACTAATGTATACAAACACTATCTACATTACTAAATATTATTGGTTAACTTAGTCTGTATTATTTGTAAAATAAAATATCTATTATACAACATGTTACAAAACAACCCGTAATGCCGAATATGGTAAGGGACCATCAAACTGCACAACTTTTACAATGGGACCAATAATTCTGACATCGCGAAAAAAAATCAGCTATATGTTACATACATTTTGATATTTGCGTTATAATTTCGGTGTGAAACAGAACACCAGTTTTTTTCGCGATTTCTGGGTTGACCCCATCGTAAAAATTGATGAGTTTGATGGTCATTAGGGGTTTTTAACCGACTTCATCAAAAGGAGGAGGTTCTCAATTCGATTGTATGTTTTTTTTTTTTTTTTTATCGTTGTTCGCGCGTATCTTCGACATTTATGAACCGATTTAGATAATTTTTTTTTGTTCGATTGAGTTTTCTTGCGAGATGGTCCCATTTATTTTTTTTTCAAATCGGTTCAGTAGTTTACAAGTAATCCTGAAAATACTATGATATTAAATCAACTAACTTGAAAATTTTGTTATTTATGAACCGAATTAGATGATTTTTTTTGTTGGGGAAGGGATGCCGTTGTGTAGTCTTTTTAACCGACTTCAAAAAAAGGAGGTAAGTTTTCAGTTTGTATGTATGTATGTTTCTCCGCGATTATCTCACGTTTGGCTGAGCCGATTTTTCTACCTAAATAATATACCTACACTACCTAATGCAGAAGATACTTACACTAAAAATAAAAAAATTGTTTAAAAAACAAAAAACCGACTTCAAAAAACCTGCCTCTAAAAAAAAGGAAGAAATAATATACAAATCATTAGATACGCATTATCAGTGGGGCTTTTAGAATAAAAAAGGAAGATGTTCTCCAGCCCCACCCGACTTTAATAGACGTGTTTTATTATAACAATGATAATGCGTATCTAATGATTTGTATATTATTTCTTCCTTTTTTAGAGGCAGGTTTTTTGAAGTCGGTTTTTTGTTTTTTAAACAATTTTTTTTGTGACACGTTGTTTGTACATCGTTAGTTAGATCACAGAATATAATTATTATTATCAGATTTTGAAAACCAAATAAAATAGTAGTAGTAATTTGAGAATGAGAATGATTCTCATTCTCAAATTGGTAGGTATTTATTTGTGAACATTACTTAATAATTTAAAACATAAGAAATCAATGATGGCGACATCGTGGAAACCGGAATGAGATCCACTTGACGACGTAGGTAGGTTATCAATTGTATCAATAAAATTGATACATAGTTCAATAATCTTCACATTTTATTTATTTTTATTTTATTTATTAGAACAACCAACAAGGTCATACACTTCACATGCAAATAGGTAACTTAAAAAATAATAATACGAGGTAAGTGTTGCCTTACTTATAGGTTGCCACGGAAAGCAAAACTTAAAAAACACAACGGGAGCCAATCACCCTTAAACTTAACTTACCTAACTAACAAACGTAATTATCTTAAGTAATTATACTTATTTATACTGTAAGTATAACAAAAAACAAAAAATAAATACTTTATGAAAAAGTGTCAAGTGAGCCATTTGTAACCTGTGAAATAGTTATCGATAAGTGAATGAATTTAATGAGGACTCAGAACGCAGCACATTAATTATATGTATATATATTAATATTATATATTATATACTTAGGTATTACAAAATTATACGAAATACAAAATACGAAATACAAAATGCATCCCACTAATATGATAAATGCAAAAAAAGAGTCCGCGCGGACGAAGTCGCGGGCAACCGCTAGTTTATTTGTGTATATTGATGAGTTTTTTCTTAAAAAGAGGTAATGATAGCCAAAAAATATCCAGATCTTTATTGTTTTTTGAGATTGCATTATATTGTGTTTGTAATCTATTTAGTGGGGAATAGTGGCCTAAATTACTTTTCGAATACTTTGCTGAAAATAAGGTATATCTGGAGAAGCGCGGGAGTTTTAGTGGAATGTTGAGACTTATTTTGTTAAGTAACTGCGGACAATCAAATATACTATTAACTATCTTATAGATAAAAGTTTGGTCAAGTCTTTTGCGCCTGTTTTTTAATGAGGTCATTTTGAAATATTTCAGTCTTTTCTCATAAGAAACGAGTTTTTTAGCCATTTTACATTGATAAGCCAGATGATAAAGGAACCTCTTTTGCACTCTTTCAATATTATTTGAATGAACTTCGTAGTGCGGGGACCACACGATGCTGCAATATTCAAGGCTAGATCTAACAATGCTATTGTATAGTTTGATTTTAGTGTTGGAATTCTTAAAGTCCTTACTATTTCTAATTACAAAACCCAGGCACTTCAGAGATTTATTTACCATAGTATTGTAATGATTTCTATAGGTCAGTTTTTTATCTAATGTAACACCTAAATCTCGGATTTCTTCAACCTCTTCAAGTGGCTGGTTGAATATATAATAGTTTCTGGGAAATGTGTTATGATTTCTAGTGAAGCTAATAAAATTGCATTTTTCTGGATTTAGGACCATTTCATTTCTGATACACCACTGTTCTAATCTACTTATATCGCTCTGCAGTAGAGACACATCACGCTCATCTTTTATCGGTCTCAGTATCTTTAAATCATCTGCATACAAATATGATCGACTATGCTCCAGACAACTAGTAATATCATTGATGAAAAGATTGAAAAATACTGGTCCCAAATGTGACCCCTGTGGTACACCAGATGGGTTCAAGAATGGCTCAGATGTGAAACCATTCACAGCAACTTTTGAGGAACGGTTAGATAGATAAGAAGAACACCAACTGAGGAGATCGCCTGCAAAGCCATACCTAGATAATTTAGTTAACAAGATTTTATGACTCACCCTGTCGAAAGCTTTTGATAGGTCTGTATAAATCACGTCAACGGATACACGAGCGTCAACAGACTGAGCAACTTCATCAACAAAACTTACCAGGTTAGTGCTTGTAGAACGTGAACTAACGAAACCATGCTGTTCTTCAATGAGTAGGCGTTTTATATGCCAGATTATTATGGGATATAGCATAGCTTCTAATATCTTAGCAAAAACTGGTAGAATTGAAATAGGCCTGTAATTTTTTGCTAAATGTTCGTCACCCGATTTATGGATTGGTATAATCAAGGCAGTTTTCCAATATGAAGGAAAGGTTCCTGAGGATAACGACTTATTGAATATTAGTGTGAGAGGTATGGATAATTGTTTGGCGCAATTCCATACAAAAATATAAGGAATACCATCAATACCGGCCCCTTTGTTACGATCAATAGATTTTAGATGTTTTGAAACCTGATCAACAGAAAACGAAATATTACTTAGACAGTTTGTGGTTTCTATCACATTTGCGGGAGATTCTATCAAGTCTTCAGCAGTATTAGCAATATTAGTATCATTTGTGGAAGCAGAATCGGTCACAGAACAACTGATAGAATCGTAAGTAGCGGAAAAAAAGGAGGCCAACGTGTTACATATTTCTGGGCCAGTAGTAGCCGTATAGTTTTCATATGTGATTTTTGATGGAAATGCACTATTGTTTTTATTTTTCTGTTTAACGTAGGACCAAAAAAGTTTTGGATTCGATTTTATAGAATCTTCTATCAGGGAGACATAATTATTATAGCACTTCGTTGCCAAAACTGCACATCTTTTTTTTAATGAGTGGAATTGTATATCATCCAATGGATTTTTATATTTTAAATATCGTACTCGATATTTGTTTTTTTCATTTAATAAACGTTTTAAATTGCTTGTGAACCACGTTGGAATTTTATTTGTTTTGATTAGTGAAATAGGTACAAATGATTTTATGACGTCATTTAAAATGGTGTAAAAAATTTTAAGCATGTCATCAACTGTATCACATAAACTAAATTCCTTGCTCCAATCAATTTTGTCCAAAAAACTACATATTTTTTCATAATCAGCTTTGTAGAATTGTTGCTTATAACAATCGCTTTTATTTTGCAATTTATCGTCATAGTCCAATAAGTTAGTTGCAAATTCTAATGGTGGATGGTGGCGATCTATATTACTCAGAGGCACTGATGGACTCCCCAAAAAACTTATTGGAATATTAGTCAATAATAAATCTAAAATTCGACTGTTGTGGTTAACTATGTAATTATACTGTACACATGAAATATTAATAGCTTACAATAAGGATATTACATGGCAGAATAAGCGAGACGCGTATGCTAAGTAAGAGAAATTGAGTAAGTATTTAAATGCGTATTGAAATGTCCGTCAAGATTTTGGGGTCGCAGGAATAATTTTCTCCTTCTTAGCTCCGGATTATCGGAAATGCTTTGCACTTTGCTTGCAGCCATGAAATTTAAATAAATGAAAGCTATGCGTGAGAGTATCCAGTTAGAAATGTAGAGTACTTAATAATGTTCTCATCGTCTTTGCTTTTATACAGCGTGAAATTTTAATCATTTGGTTCCCGTCATGGGGTGGTTCCACTCACGATTACAAGGAACTTTTACTATGGGGCCAACTCTCCTCCTCGCAAAAAAAAAACAGCTGTTCCATACAAAAGTGCAGTACCTACTCGACCATAATGTATGGAACAGCTGATTTATTTTTTTTGCGAGGAGGAGAGTTGGCCCCATAGTAAAAGTTGCTTGTAATCATGAGTAGAACCACCCCACGGCGGGAACCAAATGATTAAAATTTCAGCGTGTATACTAAGCTTATAAATAGAAAAAAATGCATCACCAAATAAACTTTTTAAAGTATTTTTTTGGCGCTGGCTGTTCATAAAGGACAGATAAACTAAGTTAGCTTTTTCTATATTTTGTTAAAAAAATCTCATACCTCCAAAAGTTCAAGCAGGAAATAGTTTATTTCGTAAACTCAGAATTTCAAACCCAACACACTTTAACACGCTAACTGTTCTTAAAATATGTAAAACGCATTATAACACAACATTATACAAGCTTCCACTCAACAGTCTAATAATATAATGTATTAGAATAAAGTATGCGAGTGTCTACATATTTATGGATGCATTCAATCACGCACTCAAGTAGCAAGAATATGTTTAAAAAACATCACACGTGATATTGAGATTTCAACCTCATGCTGCTCATGTTGAAACATTGAAATCATTCGATACCCGAAAAGAATGCAAAAAACTGTCACTCGATAGCTGTTTTAAAAAACAAAAGTAAATCAATGAAACGGATTGACGTTAAAAATAAGAAAAAGAACAATTGAAGTTTATAAATTTTGCTTGATTCTGTGCATAATGAATGTATAAAATATGAAAGTGAAAACAAAACAAATACTTAAATCGATCATTATTTATTTACAAAAGACTTTTTCGCTGATATAGGCTGAATAAACATAATATGTATAGTACTTATACTAGCTAGTTTCTTATAAACATATTATTTTCAAATAAAAAGTTTAGGGCGACTCATTTTAGATTTTGTTTCGGATTTATTAAACTTTAGCTAAAGTGTTTAGTTGATGAAATAAAACACTTTTAACGGATACTAGCGCGGTTTTATTGAAAGTACTTTGGTAATTAGTTGGTATTTGGTTTGATTTTTTATTTTTCCGACGTTTCGACACCTTTGCAGCTGCCGTGGTCACGGGGGACTGAAGCTACTTGTGAGCCTACCCTCAGCGGTGAATTTTTTAAGACGTTCATTTCATGTCTAGTGAGCGCGTAAGCTTGAGAAGTGAATATGTTTAGTTGATACTAAAAACAGTAAGTACCTTAATACTTACTTCAGCCAAAGTTTAAAAAACTAACTGCGAACAGGCAAATATGCATCGCTGAGCATTTGTTTCTGCAAAAAGGCAAAGTGCTTTTTTGCTTTTGGTCGTCGTTGACCTACATTTAATTATAAACTGTAAATGTTAACACTATAGACAAAAGTTTAATGAAATAGAAAAAAAAAGCATCGGACAGATAGAACCATAAAAAAAAACAAGCAGAAGTAAGACACTGATACGCTTCAATTCATTTGTTTATTTGACTCAATGTCTTAACATCTTAACATTAAATTTGAAGTGCTTTTCACGCAATATTATTTTCAAAAACATGAAAAATACAAACTAAAGGCACTTTATTGTGGAGCTCAAAATATCTTCTTGTTTCAACGAATCACTATTTTCAATTAAATAAAATTGGCTTCATAAACACAGCCCAGAAACGATAAATTCGTATATAACCGATCTAGCAGCATCATAACAAGAAAGTTGCCAGAGTTAATCGGACACACCTCAGACTACCGTGGAACAATTTACATCAACATCGTATCTGATATCCAACAATTGTGGCTTGTTAGAGAGAAAGTAGATTTAGCCAGTCTAAGCCCTTCAGTGATCATTGCGACGTATACGAGCCATACTGCAGACACCGTAGTGGACCCTCACAGTAAATCATCAGTAGACGAAACTTTACAGTATGATAAACTAGCTATAAATGAAACATATTTTTAAATTATCCAAATCGTTTTTTTTGTTTTTGGATATTTGTACATAGGTTTTGGTTCATACTATATTACATCCCTTGCAAAGTTTCATCGACTGAGGATTTAATGTTGGGCTCTCCATACAAAAGATCGCTTCATTTCCTACACATAATGACCAACTCGGTCTGTGTTAGAAGATGTCACATAATAAAGATAGTTTCTGATTGCAATAATGAATAACAAACAAAAAAAGTTTCCCAAAAATATTTGCGAATAACTTGAACCTCTGTCTATTCGAGGCTAATTAGACAGAGTAAAATGGAAAATGAGTTTTTTCAAACATGCTTGGAAATTCAAACATTGTTTTGACAACCTTCTTCGTACGAACTAAATCGGAGTAGCTGGACAGCTGTAAAAAAAAGCACGCCTGCAATTTTGTATGAAAATCCATATTTTTAGGGACTGTCAATGTTACTATGAAAACATGAAAGTCAATCGTATGTTGAAGATCGTTATAGTAGATAATGTAACTATAGGTATAACGTAAGTAAAGACTCAAATCGGAAATAAAGAGTTCAAACAACATCTCGGCTCTCGCTAAAGATTTAAAAAACGCCCATTGAAATAACGCGACATGTAAGCTTATTATCTTTTTGTGTTATGATTGATAAGTGAAAGAAACCGCGTCAGCCTGATTCTCAAATGGATAGTCAGCAAAAACACGGCGGTAATGATGATGACCCTACCGCCAGGTGTCTTGTTTGCGCCTACTCGCAAAATGACTTGAGCAATTTACACAACAAGTGCGACCATAGATTTGTCATTTTAACGACTAGAATTACGGAACAGTGTAAAAATTATAAGCGGATTTCGACTAAAACATACTACTAATGGCAGGCCGCTTGGGGCCAGCGATCCTACATCTTAAGCTAGAGGTTCCGGTTTCGAATCCTGGTGGAGGAACTATTTAGTAATCTGTGGTCGAGGCATGTATCTACATATGTGATGGATGAGCATCTGCTTAGTTACAAGCTAAATGTTTGGTGTGATTTGTCCACAATATTGAAAGGTATTTACTTATACAGACATTATGAATGAATCTTGGTTAATAGTTTAATCAACAACAACTTTTATCGCAACACAAACCTCGTCAACTTTATTACATAAGTATAAAGTCATAGACAACCTGTTATGAAATTATGACCAGTAAACGGCGACGTTATCAAACTAATTATTGTTACATACGAGTGGTAAGTATGTTTGTTTATACAGTCATGAAATATTTTAAAAAATATGTGCCTATATACAAATTCAACAAATACGTAAGATGTACACAATCCGATACGATACGAATACGATTTCAGTAACTGCGGTGCCTGTCTATACGTCAGCGATCGTCACACTTACGGCCTTACCACAATAGTACATTATGAGACAAGTTAGCTTAGGTTGCTCATTGCACACAAGGCTGTGGGTTGCAGCCCGAGCCGCAGGCGAGGGCGTAACTCAGCCGAGTGTGCAATAAGCAAGAGCTCACGAGTTTCATACGACGTTTTTCAACACATTTGCGAGGAAAAAACAAAGTAATTTATCACACAGCAACAAATATGCCAAAAACAAAATAATATAATTATGGGAAAAGGCGCGCATGTTTTTTTGTTTTTTTTTCACACGCCCAACGCAAGAATATTTTGCGAACAAAGGGGTGATGAGCATACAGCCTACTACTAATACTTCAAAATTATAATTTCAAGTGACAAAATGCAAATATTTTAATATTTTATAACAAAATATTGTGAATTATGAATAATTTGATAATAATTAATATTTTTTTGACTTGATTAAGGACTTACACATTTATTTGTTCCAAAAATGTATATGAATTTTCAGAAGCATAAAACCTCTTTGTTGATACTAAAAAAAATAACTGTATTACCCGGTTAAATTGGGAATGCTCTGTTTACTCGCATAGAACTTGCAGTAAGGTACTATTTACTTTACGAGCAAGTGTGTTGAAAAATCTTTTTCAACACACTTGCTCGTAAAGTGAGCCCTAATACATCGCTTTTAGGGCCATAAACCGACCTATAACAAACGCGTGCAATAATATATAAAACACTAGTTCGTAATAGAATTAACCCTACAAAGTTAAATTAGTACCATACTGCAAGTTCTATGCGAGTAAAAAGAGCATTCCCAATTTAGCCGGGTAATACAGTTATTTTAGACAACAAAGAGATTTTATGCTGCTGAAAATTCATAAACATTTTTGGAATAAATAAATGTGTAAGTCCTTAATTAAGTCAAATAAATATATAATTATTATCAAATTATTCATAATTCACAATATTTTGTTATAAAATATTAAAATATTTGCATTTTGTCACTTAAAATTATAATTTTGAAGTAGGCTGTAGGTATGCTCCTCACCCCTTTGTTCGCAAAATATTCTTGCGTTGGGTTTGTGAAAAAAAAACAAAAAAAAACATACGCGCCTTTTCCCATAATTATCATATTTTGTTTTTGTCGTATTTGTTGCTGTGTGATAAATTACTTTGTTTTTTCCTCGCAAATGTGTTGAAAAACGTCGTATGAAACTCGTGAGCTTTTGCTTATTGCACACTCGGCTGAGTTACGCCCTCGCCTGCGGCTCGGGCTGCAACCCACAGCCTTGTGTGAATGAGCAACCTAAGCTAACTTGTCTCATAATGTACTATTAAAAAACTGTTTAGCTAAAACACAGTTTAAGTGTGATGCTGTCTCTTTCAAATAATATTGTCTAAAAAGTGACAGCATCACATTTAAACAGTGTTTTAGCTAAATACTTGTTAAACTGTGTTTTGTGGTAAGGCCGTTAATGTTTATTAAGTATACCTACGATGTATTTTAGTTTTTTTTTTTACTAAAATATTCATTCTGCTATTTCAAAAATCACTGGTGTAGGACAATTAGGTATTACGGGTTTAAGTTAGCGGAAAAAGGATCAAGATATAACTTTCTTTATGCAAGTATGATGTCTAATAGTAGCTTTAATAATAACATAACAACTATACAAAGAATGGAACTAGCCAATCTTTGCTTCAGAACCATTGTAAGGAGACTTTCGCCGCTGCCGGACATACAGACAATACAATAAAAAGCCACGCAATCCGACAGACACCTTTAATTACTGCCACTGTGATCAAATAATGGGATTTTACAATACCAAAATCTACGTTTGCTTTACTAGGAAAAGAATTGTGTAAAATAGTGTACCTGTTTATGCGTTTCTTGTTAGAATCAACAAATTAACCTTCAGGTTCCGTACTATCGAGCAGAACGGAACACATAATTATCATAACGGAATTAGATAAGTCATGCTTTAGCCATATTAGTTCTGTGGTCATAGTCATCCCTTTTTTAGTATACAAGATCTAAAAATAGAGTTTTTGTTCTTATCTTAATTTCCAATTACGAATAGCAAAAACAGTCACTAGAATTTACTTGATAAAACAAACCAAAACCCTTCTAATTAGTAGAAACTGAAACGTAAACAAACTTTAATGGATGTGCCTGGTTCTATTCAGTGTCAGTGGGGTAAACAAGTTAGTTCTCCGTTTATCTCATCATACCTATCATCAGGTTGTTTGCTGTCGGCAAATACTGATACCGTTGCTATAACAACAGTTGTTTCCGTTATGTTAGATGCAATAGGCTTTCCCCGCGATTTGATCCAAGGGAAAGCAAGGACGTGATGAGCATGCACCAGAGCCAGAAGTGAACAGTAATCGCCTAATGCCTAATTTATAGCCGAAAGTAATTTTATTAGAAATTGCAGACGTGACTCAACAGAATGAAGCTATAACAGCAAATGAATTAAACAGTCAAACGATATGAAACGTAACGTAATACGTGTTACGTAAACTTGAACTGCTAATAGCGAAATAACTTCATTCTCGAGTACTTCGATTAGAATTCTATCGTAAAAGATTCGAGGTATCAATAAAGTTAGAAAAGGCACCGGAATAGAAAGTACGAAGATATAATAATATGCTTTAGTCAACTTTCAATGTTTTGTCCGTAGCTAAGACCTCTTGTTTACCTATGAGAAATTATGTAGCCGAATGTAACATTAACGTGTCGAGTATCGATGACGTTAAATAATTCATAACGAAGTAAAACAACGTGCACGAGTTTTGACGATAAATTTCTTATAGGTAATTATGAGCTGTCACTGTCATGTGAGAAAGTCGAAACAGAAAGTGTCAAGATTTAAAATTGCGATGCACCACGAGTCCACGACGCCACTGAAGACAGATCTACATTTCCAAGTTGGAAAGCCACTTATAAGGAGACGAGAAACTGTTAGCCGGATATAAGCTTAGAAAACTCGTTCATATATCACCATTACCTAACATTGGTTGAGTAATCCATAAATAGGTACTTATTATCAGAGCGGTCGATATTATCGAATGTTTACTTTGCACGTATTGCAGCGCCGATGGTAATGAGAATGAGAAGGCTGCACTGCAGCAATGTGCAAACCACAAAAAATATTGGTGAAAGTAAAAGCGTAAAACAAATCTGGGGGCAGAGTGACCCTTACGGTACACTTGTTGATATAGTGAATTATGTGAAACTTAACGAAACTTATACAGGGTTATTTGATAAACACCAACAACCTCGCAGGAATAGATTTCTAGCATCATAAACAACAATATTTAATTTTGTTCTACGACTTTTCCGACTTTCATACAAAACTCGATCGGAAATTTGTATGGAAAATATATTTTTTTTGTCTGTTTTCGGAAAAGTCGTAGAACAAATGTTGTTGTTAATACGAGGTTGTTGGTGTTTTACAAATAACCCGGTATATCAGCTATGAAGAAAAATGGAATCGATGAATGTAATTCAAGTATAATTATTACATTTTTTTTGTTTATTTTTAACTTTAGCTCGCATTTACAAATCAATAAATCACAAACCGTTCACAGAGGAATGCACTTGTTACATAATTTATGAATGTCCACTCAATATAACAGATTGTCGTTTTATGCAAATTGAACGTTTGAGGAGACAATCACCGTTCGAAAGGATTAGGTAACGGCTATGACACAAAACAAAAATATTTGACCCCAACACTAGCTTTCATTACTTTTTGACCAGCAGAACGACATCAAAGGTTATGCAAAATTATGCTTAATTAATTTGTTATGGAATTATTTCGTCCATTATGTAAAACAGTGGCTTTTTGGTAAGCGTTTTATTAGTAAATTTTATTAGGACGATTAGTTTTATTAGTAATAATGAATATCATAATAATCAATACGCGATTTTTCTGACTATGGTGATATAAGGTATGTGAAAGGTCCTTTTATACTTAGTTAAAATTCAAAATTATGGATGCTAATGTCGTTTTGACATGGTTAGTCATCAATGCATGCTCATATGCAATTCATATTTTGTATGAATGCTTTCAGTTCGACTGTACAGGCAGTACGCACGCGTATTTACAAATTTCAAAGCATTGTCGCATGAATAGGAAGGAGGTCTACGACCCGCTCGCGTCGTTAATATTGATATCAGGTGCGCAGACAGCTTTCGAGCAAACCTCGCAGAACGGGTATGTTTAGTTTGCCTAAGATGTTAATAACAATCTGTAGTAATGGTGATCTAAATAACGGCGTGTTCGTTTTAGTGTAAGTGCATGGACGGACACACAGCACCTGTATGTAATGTTATTTGTTGTTATCGATATGTTAACAGTGTCGCGTACCTGTTCGTCCACTTTCGGAGCGTCGGTGGCGCGGGTACCGCTATCGACCTCGTTGCTTCGCGCGTTGCGTCTTGCGGGACGTACAGGACAAACCGCTTTTGCATTCTCGGATAAAGTTATCCCGAACTGTTTCGGGGCGTTGAATAATTTGCAGTCCACTTCGTCAATGGAGGTAATCGGCGGGCTCAGGTCGTGCACGTTATCAAACGTCGAATCGTGATCATTCGCGGCGTCATTCGAAACGTGACCGGAGTCATCACTGCAGTCCGAGTGTGTATCTGATATCTTTTCATCGTTTTGTTTATGTAACTCGAGCTTTTTCACTTGGGAGCACGTCTTCGTGTCGTTCCTTGATTCTACGTATTTGATTTGTCGACCAACGAGTGTGCTCAAGTGGTTATGGAAAGTCGTGTTCGCGACGCATAGCTCCTTATGCACGGGCGGGATAACTTTACAGCTCAAGAAATGTGCTGCATCAGCTTTCGATTCCAAAGCTGTTTTTAGTTCCAGTTTTTTAACGATGGATTTTACAGGTGTCAGTGTCGAATCAATTTCGTTCGCATCGTTTTCATTCTGTTGGGAATCCAATGACACGATGACGATGTCTCTTTTGTTTATTTTTCTTTGCTGTAACTTAGCGCGCACCGCGTTAATTTCTTCCGAATAATCTCTCAAGGAAAGCTTTGGCGACGTTGTTTTTTTGATATCCGGTGCATCTTTCTTAGTTTTATCTGTTTGGCGTTTTAAGTCACTCTTTAAACAAATTAATGATTTTTGTCTTACTTGTTTATTTATATCTGGTTTCTCGACAGATTTCTTTGGAGCAATCGGCTTTTTTTTCTGAGCACACTCTCTAGCCTGGTCTACATTATTTAGATCAACAGGAGTGGGAGAAAATAGAGCTCGAGTACTACTGAACTTGTGTGATATTTGACTCCGTATCACCGGGATCTTGCTGGGAGAGCCCGCGATAGAAGTAGTGGATTTTGTCCGTTCTAAATTAGGCGATATCATTATTTCGTTCCCAATTTCCCACACGCTTTTTGCTTTCTGCATTTGGGATTTTATAACTTCTTTACTTTCTGAAGTTATCTTTATATTTGATAATCCATTATCTGTACATGTTTTAGGTTTTGCTTTCTTTGGGTCACTCAATTGTTTTTCAACTTTTTTTGTCACCAACTTCGTTTTGGATATAACTGGAACAGGTGTCGACGGTGGATTAGATAAAGTCTTCTTTAATATTCTTGTTTTAACATCCAGTTTTTTCAACTCTTCGGTTTTAATACAGTTTAATCGAGACGGGTTTTTGGACGAGATTTTGTAAGTGGCATACTTATCTGGATTCATTTTATCGGTAGTAGTAGGTGCCAAAGGCATTAATGGAGAACTCAGTTCTTTGCCCTTCATGTCGTCAAGATTCCACAAACTTGTCGTTTTGTCGATTGAATTATTACGTTCTACTTTACTACGTAACTTATCGTTACTCTGTGGGTCGGAATTAGTTTTCTTTAATATACACCTTGACTCGATAATGCTGCAAGTCTTCGATTTCTGTAATTTAGGAACAATAAAACTATGTTTGGTTCCGGTGAAATCTGAAGTCAAAGATGCACTTGCAGAAAACTCGTTTAAAATTTCATCAAAAGACTGAAGGGCTTTACTTAGCTTCGATTCAGAAAGTACTTCCTTTTTCTTATCAGTAGCATCCGGTTTTCCTACAACAATAATATTTTCATAGATGGACGAATATCCTTTCGTCTCATCGAGCAATCTATCGCGTTGCACACTGTTATTAGCACTACCTATGTTTACATTTTCGTACACGTGTTTAGATTCGTCCGATTTACCGTTCACATTAGAAACACTGTTATTGTTTTTTGAAAACTTTTGCACGTTATCATTATTCGGTTTAGGTTCACTTATCCGTTTCTCTAAGCAAGCGGCGATCGCGGTTACTTTAGTGTTTTTCTCGTTAGGCGTTTGCGGCGGAACTGAGAAGGTCCTGTAGAATTTTTGCATAGGCGAACTCTGCGAATTGGGCTGTTTATCGGTCGGCTTCTGAGCGCCGAATATGTTGAATACTTTCACTGCGGGCATGGCGCGGGAGCCGCGCGGGCGGTCGCGGTCGCGAGGCGTGGAGGCGCGCGCGCAAGTCGGCGTGCGGCGTGCGTGTGCGCACCCAGCCATGCTATCAGCGCCAATAAGAAAGCCAATGTCACTTGAAGTGCGGCCCATGACAATGCTCTGGTGCACGGTGCAGTCGCTGCAACTTACGCTACTTGACATTATTATGCATGTTTGTTTTCTAAAGACTATTGTTGCGAGACTGTGTACCTACTATTTTGTATTCTAGCGTTAATTGAATAGATAAAGTTGAAGATACGCTCTTCGAAGTAGGTAAGAATGTGGAATAGAGTTTTATAATAGGCTGAAGTAGTAAAATTTGCATCAACACACTAAAATGGAAAGTAAAAAATTGTTTGTTATGATAATGTAGCCCCGATAGACATTTGACCGGCTGACGTATTGAGGTTGCGAAAATAATCAGGACGTTACAGAGATGCCAATGGACGACCTAATTAACACTAAAACACGGTTATCCTGTTACAAGATTAAAAATTATTCGGTTAATGCGTGGAAATTGCTGTGAAATTCGATGTGTCTTTAACTTCAAACCAGAATTTTATTTTTAGTCGATATATTCAATATATCATTCATAACATAACTGGTGCGAGGAATTTGAAACCAGGCAACGTCAACCAACATACATCATCGGCTTACGTTTCTTAACCTATCTTTGAAATAGAATATTGTTTAAATACTATCTTACGACATTATTGAATCTTTTTAAATTAAATTCTATTATAATTTCTTGGAAACTTATTAACCGATACCAATTAATAGGACGTAAGTTTAAAATTAGAATTAGTGCAGCTCGGTGGCGCAGTGGTTTAGCGCCTGGCCCAGCGATTGCGGAAGTTAAGCAACGTTCGCAAGGGTCGGTCATGAGATGGGTGACCAAAAATGTATTATCTCGAGCTCCTCCGTGCTTCGAAAGGCACGTTAAGCCGTTGGTCACGGCTGCATTTGCAGTCGTTAACACCCACCAATCCGCATTGGGCCCGCATGGTGGGTTATGGCCCATCCTCCTTACCACCCATAAGGAAGGCCTATGCCCCAGCAGTGGGGACATCAAAAATGGCTGATGGTCAAGTCTAAAATTGATAATTTTGAGACATCGTCTAATGACTTGCATTGTCTTCATAAAATTATGTGTGCATATCTACACTAATATTATAAAGTAGTAAACTTTTCGGATGTAAGAGATAACCTCTGAAACAAGGCATATAATTTCAAAAACTATCTATCCCTGAATGATCTTTATTACTTAGGTAAGTACAGAAATTCCCACGAGAAGTGGCTTGTCCCGTGGACGAAGTCGCGGGCGGAAGCTACTGCTATAAACAAAAACTACTATGACGAACAGATTTCAGTGAAGAGTTAGGTCTAGTTAGGTCTTCTAGTCTTGTTAACTTAGCGAAGTAAGAAATACAGATTACAGACTTAGTTATTATCAACATATACAAATAGTGCTATAGATCGGTCCACTTACCCCCAATTATGATATGAGCGTGTACGAGCGACGACCACAGTCTGGCGAGCGACAACTTGATGAGCCGTCTAAAATGTCACTTTGACTCTAATTAGGAGTCGCCGTGACCGGTAACTAGATTAAACGATGACTAATATGACTGGGATCAGCTCAATCAGTCTCGTATGCCTATTTATGTGTTTTTTTTCGACATTATTTCATGCTAATTTTAGAAAAAAGCTTGTATAATCATTTTTAAGACTTTTATAACGTAGACATTAAACGTGCAAAATGTTTTATTGAATTCTTTCTGGAAAAGTAACTTTAAACTTCATTTTATGTTTTACAGCAAAATATGTCGAAAAAGCATATTTACTTTTTTAACGCAATAAAACCGCGCTAATATGCCTTGTGTTTTATTTCATGTCGAAAAAGCGTCGAAATGCCGGAAAAAAACGAAATTTCTTTAATAAAAGACGCGCATACAGATTATGCACAGAAATCTAACAGGTGAATAAAAAACAAAAGAAATCGATTAAAAAGGTGCTTGGAGAAATTATTAAAATTTGATACCAGGGGCCTAATCGCGCTAATTTAGCGCGTTATACCGTTTCAGTTTCGTTTACAGAAAAATACTCGCTTTAGTTTTGTTAAAATTGTTGAATACTCTGCCTAAGGAGTCTAGGATTACAATCTGGGTCAATTTAAGTGAAAATTATGAAGCTAAACCAAAGATTTTTAGGTAAATATAACCTAAATGACAACGTAACGTTTTTGGTTTTATCGTTCAGAATTACCGCGATTGGGCTCCAGTTTGATCGAAGATACCAGTGAATCATTCCACGTACTTAGGTAATGGATGGGGATGTCTCAGAAAGGGACAATTAGATCGAGTGGAATCGAATCAGACATGCATTACTTAGCGCATTTGCAACAGCGACAAAAAGTAAATTGGTCATCTGCCTTAATTGAACTAAAACGAAACTATATTCAAATTGAAATCAATTAGGGATGACTGAATCTGTGATGATAAAATGAATTTTACTAGTTAAATTCTGTTTTTTTAATAATATTTTGTTACTGTTGTCGATTGTATATACATATAGGTATAACGTACTTATATCCATACATGTTTGTTTGGTATACCATATTGTATAAAAATATTGCCTCAATATCACCATGCAAGTTTAAATAATATATGATATTTTTCTGCTTCTTAGCAGAAAATAAATAAATGCACTTGACCTGTACTAATCAAAATACGAAACAAACATTATGAATATCAAAACTAGTTCTTCATAATAAAAAAAACAAAAGCACATCTACCAAATACGAATACAAACGAACGCACATTCATCTCACAAGTATACGAAGAACAATTTGTGCGAAAGCTTCGATAGGTACCTACCTATATCAAATGACTTTTTTTTATAGCTATTACACAATTTTCATCGACCACCTGCCGTCTGTGAAAGAAATTGATTACATTTTTTTTTCATTAAAGTAAAAGTCACTGGATATGGTACCTACTTACTTCTCTTTTTATTATTTCATTTGTGGGTCATTACGCGTTGTAATTATAATCGGTTGCGTCAGTTGGTACTACTAACGAAATGTTATAGTTTATTTTTACTATGTTTGTTTAGATTAGCTCCAAGAAAACTTGAATATTTGAAGTTTATCTCCAATATTAAAAGTTCACAATTCCGAAATAGATCAAGTGAATTTAGACTTTATTTTCTCCGTGAATGACTAAAAAACTCAAAATCGTCATTCTAGATTTTATAAAATATTCAGAGTCATATAAGCGAACCCCACAATTTATAAATATTTCGCTACAGCTGATAAGTTTCTTGCGCCCATTCTTCTTGTCAGCTAAAAAAGTCTGGAACGGGTGGTAGAAAAATATAGACGATTCAAAAGTACTTAATAATTAAGTTTATTTGAATTAAGCTTATTTTGACTTGACTTGACTATGTCGCTATTATGTGGTGTAATTTTTGGTACTTTTTCAAAATCTTCATTTACTTTGGAGCTCTTGTTTCAAGACATGGCAGCTCCATCAAGCCAAATCACCAGAAGTTGTGTAGTTTACTGGCAGCTCCACTAAAATACACAAGTATGTGACTAGACGCTAATAAAACATGAATAAGAACGTAACCTCCTTAAAGGTCAAAATAGCTTAAACTAATCTTCATCTTTACACAATAGTAGTAAGTCTCATGCGTTTCGTGTGCACAGGATATTCGAACAATAGGCGGACAACGAGCTCGACTTGTGTAAACAGGCACTTCACAAATAAAACTCTTACGCTCATTTCCTGTTCAGACGCAGCAAGAAGCGACGGCTATGCAACGGACAAATATCTGGCGATGGTCTATTGTATAAGCGATATGCCACAGATTAAATACTTTGTGTTATCCTCCTCTGTGGTCTAGTGGTTCGCCCACCCGTGTAAGACGATTCCCAGGGAAGGTACAATTTGACTCGATTTGGTTGGTGGTAGGGCTTAAGTCCGCCTGACTACCACCATCTTACCTAAGTTTGACGCCATAACAACAATTTAAAAATTGTTGTGTTCCGGCAATTAGAGGTAAGATAGCCAGTCCCTCAGTGGTGAGGTTCCGGGTATTGTGCGCTTCCACATTTGGCCTTATCGTCACTTAATATCAGGTGAGGTGAAGGCCAAGCCCTATCCCGTTGTGCATAAAAAAAGGTCAGTATCAGCATGCATCGTAAAAGAAAATGAGCTAGTGACTATCAATGTTTGAAGCAGCTTTTTAATACAGTACGAGGCATATATGTTGAAATCGGGTGGGGATTGCGCGGAACGCGTATTATGGGTATGCGTAGCGGTGAGGTACGCGGGCGGCGGGAGAGGGGCGCGCGCTATTGGTCGCTCGCAAGTGCACATGCGCGAACGTATCCCCACTCAGTTGAAAAAATTTCAAGATACATGCCTCGCACTGTACAAACATGACATTTCAATCGTGCATTTGCGTTCAATTTCACTTGTAATTTTTCATATGGAATTGGTCTTTGATGTGTTTCGTATTCAAGTTTCAAACAATTATTCTATAGTAGGTGCAGAGAGATCTTGTTTATTGACACAACTTTTTAAGCTCACTAAAAGTAAAAGCAAAGTCGTAAATATTTTTAAATTTGAGATTTTAGCATTCACAATGCTATTTTTACACAATACTAAATAATATACTAGAAAAAATACGACTCGCACCAGATCAATACTCAGACGGGAATCGAACCCGCGACCTTTGGATATCCGGTCCAATGCTCTTACCGCTGAGCTACCGAGTCACTAGTGACATCGCCGAATTTCTTCTAGTATATCCTACTCTTACGCTGCAAGCCAGCGTTATTTCACCAATGTGAGGAATTACCTCGACATTCAATTGAAATATCGTTCCAGATATTTGGCAATCGATTAAGATGAAATAGCTATATAATTTTTAAATTTGAGATTTTAGCATTCACAATGCTATTTTTACACAATACTAAATAATATACTAGAAAAAATACGACTCGCACCAGATCAATACTCAGACGGGAATCGAACCCGCGACCTTTGGATATCCAAAGCATTGGACCGGATATCCAAAGGTCGCGGGTTCGATTCCCGTCTGAGTATTGATCTGGTGCGAGTCGTATTTTTTCTAGTATATTATTTAGTATTGTGTAAAAATAGCATTGTGAATGCTAAAATCTCAAATTTAAAAATTATATAGCTATTTCATCTTAATCGATTGCCAAATATCTGGAAAGATATTTCAATTGAATGTCGAGGTAATTCCTCACATTGGTGAAATAACGCTGGCTTGCAGCGTAAGAGTAGGATATACTAGAAGAAATTCGGCGATGTCACTAGTGACTCGGTAGCTCAGCGGTAAGAGCATTGGACCGGATATCCAAAGGTCGCGGGTTCGATTCCCGTCTGAGTATTGATCTGGTGCGAGTCGTATTTTTTCTAGTATATTATTTAGTATTCGTAAATATTTCGCAATATAAAAATCGCAGCTTGTTACTTTTAATCTATATGTAAGGGTGTAAGGAGTGCCACCTAGGAACTACAAGCATATAAATATTTATTCAAATCCAGAATGAAATATCCCACTAAAAACATTTTCACGCAAAATGTTGCCAAGACGAGACCATGGCTCGCACTGTCAAAAAGTTATCAGAAGTCGTGTAGAGCCAAGCTTCTAACTCTACACGCCCTAACTTTACAAGCCCAAACTCTACACATTAGTCAAAATATATGGCTGTTTGCATATGGATTAAAAGTAACAAGCTGCAATAAAATTATTCTTTTTTCTACTGCGCAATATTTAAGACTTTGCTTTCATTTCAATAGTATCATATAAAAATAATACAGTCTTCTATAAATTTATTAAATAAGTAGATTAATCGAAAACGAGTTAACTATTGGCTATCACATCAAGACCATTCACATGGATTGCATTATATCATAATATAATGATTATAGATCATTAATTTCAACACATTGTAGAGTAATTAATTGTAAAGAAAAATGCTAGTACACTCTAACTGAGCTTTCTCGTAATTTAACGTCTGTCTGTATGTACTTTACAATTAGACATAAGTTTCAGTTGTAAGTTCACCATACGTTAAGGTGTCAAGGAGGATAGATGGAAGAAATCCAACGAATAAGCTATGCTATGAGATACCAAATGTTTGTGTGTAATGGTACCTCCACAAGCACAGGCCCAGCCTGCAGGATCAAATCACATCTCTTTAGTCCTGAGGAGGACTCGCCTCCCCTACACACGTTGAGATTTGGCCGGAAGGCCGCGGGAGGCCGCACCCCTCCGTACGATACTGGAGGCCGGGCCTGTGCGTGCATGTCGAGGATCTATAAGTCCGGCTATAGTAGAGTATCATCCAGTCCGGCTCATCTATCTATCTATCTATCACATAATACCTCCAATACTTCGCTCTCCAAGCAAGCATAATGGCGATGATGCAGGCTAAAACAATATCTAGTGGAAAGCTAATAAAATAAATAAAAGAAAAAAATATCTGTACCTACCTTTCATTGAATTCTGGCTAATTACAAGTACTTACGACGTTCATTTTCAACGCCCTCGTCAGTTCAAAAATGTGCTCGGAGATATTGAGAATTAGATAGAAGAAATACCTACCTTTTAGAACCAAGAGGGAAAAGTAATTTTGAGTAAGTACAAGTTTTGTTTATAATTTTCAAAAATTGCTGGAACGCTCCATCCTCTTCTTGTCATAATAATAACCTAGAGAGCTAAATTTGCTTATAACTTACAATACCAAAAGCTAATGGTTATCCTAACAAAATCCTCTACAGTTTTATAATAATTAGAGTTTTTGTTATACATCATCAGCGACGAACAATAGTTTCCCACGGTTTTCACTGAATGAAAGTGAACATTGATAAAACCAGGCGCTATAGAGACAAAGTATGTAGACATTAGTGATATAAGACAATCGAGTGATAAAATCTAAGTCTCTACATGATTACCTTGTGAAGATGCTAGCAATCTTTATTAATGACCTCGGGCATTTTAGGGTAACATCTATCTACATGTGACATATTTATAAACTTTGTGACATGCAATAAATAAATGAAATGAACATTTCGGAAGAATGTACTGAAAATAGACCTTCTTTAGATCCGTTTGAAGACAACTATAAAGTTGTCTCTTGTAAGTAGTTATTTCTATAACTCCACTCCAGAATGTATTTATTAAATTACGTATTTGACTATTAAGGGGCCATAATAGGAAAACATGGTTTGCGCGGGCCATATTTTTATATAGAAAACGTAAAGTTGTAGCCACAAAAAACATACGACAAGCTAAAGAGATTATCTAGTACCAACAAGTATTAAATTGAGTATAAACCTCACAGATGATTGTAAAAAAAAATCAGAATATCATCAGTCGCGGGCCATATTTTTGGCGTAAATAATAGCGGAAACGTATTGAATTCTACATCAAAAAAATACACTTTAACGTACTGAGCAATTGCTCATGAAAAAACAACGAAAAACATCGAAAAAGTGCAGAAGTGAGGTTATTTTCCATACTCTTTACACATAAAGAAAAAGACAGAGACAAGTGATTTCGCGTAACGGAGCCTTAAGTAAAATGTAATGTATGACCATTCTAGATCTAATGCATAGGGAGCAGCGAGGATTTGGTCACATTTGGTTGTAGTGGTGATAACCATGAACCGAAAAGTAAACCAGTTTGACTAAAAACAGATGGTTAAAAAAGCTTTTTTAAAGTTGAACCCTTTTCATATTTATCCATTCAGCACCTCTATTACAATAAATATTTTCAATCGACATTTTAAATCTGACTTCCTGTTAGATAATCACTTTGAACGAAACGAGTAATCAATCGACATTGGCTGTCAATAGACAAAATCGGAGATATAGCGTGTCGATAAAGGCGGAATCGGACAGTTCCGTAGAAAGCAGGATCGTCGCGTGCGCACCATGTTCCGGCTGACCATAGACTTAAGTAACCTAATATTAATCTTGTATTATAGGATATTAAGTCTAGATTGAAATGCACATAGTACCTACTGGAAAAAAGAATTCGGCATGATTAAGATTTTTTCTTTTCAAATATGAAGATAGCTAACACGACGCAAAATTGAAGTTGCTATTTAATTGCTAAGTCAAAGATTTTGTGGATTCATAGACATACTAGTCTCATTTTTAAAGAAAATAAAAAAAAATTGTGTGCGCAGAAGCGCTAACAGTTAATGTACTGTTGTTTACGGTTACCAAGGAAAAAGTGCAGATTGGTTGACACTTGTTCCTCATTTTTATTGAATCTTGAACAAGCCAATTTAGCGGGCGTAGGTAAGTATAACCTTAATTAAACTTCACTTAACCACAGAAATAATACTAAACGTACTTAACTGTGTAATTAGGCAGGCACGTACGGTGCGGTTTTGTGAGAAACAGCATTTAGGTCTATCACGTTAATGTATACTTCACTTTTAATAAACATTCAGAGTCAACCATCAGAGGTTACAATCAGAGAGTAAACAAGAATCTTAAATGGATGTTTTAAAAGGTAGTTTACATGCTACGAACGTGTATCTCGCGGATTTAAGACTTTCACTGATTTGTCAATGATGCCTTCTTTTTCTTTGCCAACTGTTTTTCATTCACATTAAGATTTATTATTTATCATACCTCATATCTAAAACTAAACAAATGCGGGACCAAATAAAATTAAGCACAACTTATAAATAACGTTAGTATATCAATACACGATTCATGAAATGATTTATCGCTTCCTGCGGTCTTTGAAACCGAGATAAAATTTAAAACTTCCCCCTTTCATACTTTGATCTTGCTTTTATTTTGATAAAATATACTTAGTAGGCCTTTGATAAATAAAATCATTGTTTATAATTAAAAATACGGACTACTATTTGTATTACGATAGAGTAGATTAAATTACAGAAGAATCCAATGGATACCTTTGGTTTTAAAAGAACGCTAAAGTTTTTTTATCATTATACTTACATTCTGATACAATTAAATAAATTCTCAGTTAAAGACAAGGTCATAAAAAACATGGGTACAATGGCTTCCACCACCACCGCTTGTAAAACAACAATAACTTTGCGGAACTTCGTAAAACAATGGACATCGAGGATCCATGGATGATGAGCAACTTCCGCGCAACCATCTGAGACTAGGTGATGGCTTCAAAAACGATGCATTATTTTAGATTTATATTTTGAATTCACTCTTATATTTTAGAAGCACAGTCGAAAAGAAACTCCTCTCTAACTGCGTAGGTACTGACATAGCAATTTAACCCTCCATCTTTCACAATCCGAATCCGGGTGAATGTTTTGACTGGACGACCACGGACCATCTCTGACCAACTTAACAGCTCAGTTGGTAAGAGCATTGCGAAAGATCGAGGGTTCGATAGTTAGCTTAGGTTGCTCATTGCACACAAGGCTGTGGGTTGCAGCCCGAGCCGCAGGCGAGGGCGTTATTCAGCCGAGTGTGCAATAAGCAAGAGCTCACGAGTTTCATACGTTTTTCAACACATTTGCGAGGAAAATACAAAGTAATTTATCACACAGCAACATATACGACAAAAACAAAATATGATAATTATGGGAAAAGGCGCGAATGTTTTTTTTTGTTTTTTTTCACACGCCCAACGCAAGAATATATTTGCGAACAAAGGGGTGAGGAGCATACAGCCTACTACTAATACTTCAAAATTATAATTTTGGGTGACAAAATGCAAATATTTTAATATTTTATAACAAAATATTGTGAATTATGAATAATTTGATACTTACTCAAAAAAAAAATAACTGTATTACCCGGCTTAATTGGGAATGCTCTGTTTACTCGCATAGAACTTGCAGTAAGGTACTAATTTAACGTTGTAGGGTTAATTCTATTACGAACTAGTGTTTTATATATTATTGCACGCGTTTGTTATAGCTCGGTTTATGGCCCTAAAAGCGATGTGTTAGGGCTCACTTTACGAGCAAGTGTGTTGAAAAATTAAATAGGTATTTAAATAATTTAAAAATGAAAGATTGTTATAGGTAGTTCTCTATTTACATAAACTAGCACAAAAAAAAGAAAACCAGTTGACTCTATTTCGTTACTGAAAAAAGGCAATAACAAAATGGCTGCAGTTCGCGTTTGCCTAGTAAATAATTGTAGGCGCTTCGTTACTTTCCCATCATCACACCGCTACAAAAAAATGCTAGGAAATTATGTGTATTTTTAGACAGTAAAGTTTCTCAAACAAAAAATCATTTGGTTTTTAGGATATTGAATGCATTTTCACTAATCCCTAGTTTACTTTGCATTTTCCGAGTTTAGGGTAGGTAGGTATTTACGTATTTATCTTTTGTCAAACAATAGGGATGATGACTAATGAATAAAATAACGAAATACTAATAAAAATCGTTAACATATTAAACTTTAAGAGTAGCTTGTATACCTCTTGGTTTTATATATTGCGTATTATTTGTTTTATGACCCTTCAATGTTGGGTGGACAAGTCCATTTAAAAAGTGTAAAATTTATTAAAATAAATAATACCTTTAATTAGTCCGTAAAATGTATAGCAAATTTGTCTAAGAAACTATTTTGATAAACACAATATTTAATATAGCTGCCAAACAAATTTCCTACGCGTTGCATACAAACTACTTATTCGTGACGTCATAACTAGGAAGCCATTAGTATGGAGCCTTTTTGGGCGAGTCCATTTGTGTGCATTTCACACTGTGATATCTCGGGCAGTTTTCATGCTAGCGAATTGATTCTTTTACCAATGTTTCTTTTTTTGAGAGGTAATTTATGTAACATAAAATAAAAAAAATATTCGTCATGCCTATTCTTTGGCCAATTTTGGCTTATCGATTGGTATATTTTTAGTTTCCGTTAATTTTTCAAAAAGCTTTCACAGAACAGCGATTATTTCTTTTAAAAATTAAATTATTTAGCATAAAGCTAAGCTCGTGAGTAGGCAATTTATTTCTCCATATATTTATTAAAGCTTATAAACTTTATCACGTACATTACTTAACCCTTCGCCAGCGAACGAATAGACTAGAAAGTATTTTCTAAGAGAGCTCCAAGGTTATGCCATCCGTATGGGAGTGTCCCGTAGAAAGGAAATACCACCCCGATTATTCATAGACTTTCGCGACCGGCGGACGGTTAAGGTGTGCACACTAAAGATAAAACTTATTGGATTTTAATAATTATTTATAATTATTTTGCTTCAATAAAACTTTTAAAGGCCGGTTTACATATAAGCTGTTAGTAGAGACGTACATTGCCTGGTGTGTTTGACGTGCTTTTAAAATTAACGAACATGTCAGGCAATAATCTTTACTCTCTATTAACAGCTAAGTGTGGAATGGATGTATTTTTTTAAATGTGTTAATATGGTACACAGATTTAGAGTAGGGAATGGTATGAAAGTATATCAAGCTAGAATTGCAAAGTGACGTAAGTAGTATTGCTTGTATTCTGGCGAAGTACAGTCAGCAACTAAAGTCGCTTGACACCTTAGTACTTTGTTATAGCAATTTTTTTGATAAATGTTTCTAACTGTGAGATATCTATCAATAAGTTGCTATGATAAAGTTGTAAAATGTCAAGTAACATTCGTTACTGACCGTACTTAAGTTACGATTTTCCCATAAAATATGTTTAGAGGTTGCTTTAAACGTAATCAAAAATGTGAAATGTATTTTTAGATACTTAGGTAGGTAATTAAAAAGTTTATAATTGGTCGAGATACATAAAGACAACAATAAAAAGCAACTGCTTAGAAGGGTTATTTTATGTGTTACCTCTTACATAAATAAAGCTTAATATCGTCAGTAAAGCTCTTTGAGATTTTTGCGCCTTTCAAACATTTTAGCCCACTTTATATGCTTATCGTACGAATCGGCAAGTCTGTAGTGTACCTATTCAGTATTCAGCCCGTCTCGCAATAAAACGCCTTCCTATGCCTTCGATGGAAAGTCGCTAGAACCGGAGGGAATCTCATCGAGTCCGCTTCGGTTCCGCCTCCGACTATGGCCTGATGAAGTTGTCTACGCCAGATTGACTCGTAAGGAATGTCGTATTAAACATTACGTTCTAGAACTGCTGCAGAATAGTTAGATGCTTTTATGTTTCCGTCTTATTTTGTGTACCGCAAAAAGAATCCGATCATCAAAAATATGGGTAAACTTATTTCGGTGCGAAGAAGCATAATATAATATTTATTACTGCGTACGATTATAACTCGTATCATTAAAAAAACGTATCTATGAAAATATGGCGGCAAACTTTCTTTCGTTTTGCTATTCTGTGGTTTTGATTTTGTGTCTTTAATGGCACGAGTTAAGTAAGTACCTAGTCAAGAAACTCATGAAATGGAAGTAAAATTATTTTTACTAAAAACACGATGTTGTTGTTTACAGTTTGTCAAGAAAGTAATCAAATTACTTTCTTTGTCATGTTATTGTTTAGACAACGATTAACTTCTTGTGTAATGCAACAACAACCACGTGTTTTTAGTAAAAATAACTTTACTTCCGTTTCATGAGTTTTTGGTTAGTTTTAAGTTAGTATTCTTTGATATTACTCGTACCTATATTACACTTTGTGCAACGCCGAAATTGTACGATAAAATATTATTAATTAAATAACGAAAACAACTGCATAATGCCGTGGAGAAATAGCATAAGTATTAAGTACTCAACCCATCTGTTTTTTGTAAGATTCTGGGAAGACATGATGTCTTTAGTATGAATGACATAAAAAAATATAAGTGCTATCCATACACATTTTAATAAAAAAATAGGTTTAAATTGTGCTATATAGAGCGTTCTTATAAAATGCCTCACAGAGATAGAAAATAAAAATGAAAACATTTTCTCGCAAATATAAAAGTAGTGGCATCTATCGCATTCTATTGGAACTAACACCCAAACAACAATATCAGAAGCATCGTTCACAGTCAAAGCATACTATAGAGATGCTATTGTTGGAATGCTAGTGCTGGGTTTATCAGTTAGTATTAATTATTTCCAACAAAATTGTTTAGCGGAAAGCTCAACTTTTTTGCTAAATTAAATTTTGATAAATGTATCTTTTTAGCTGTTACCAAAGGTTCGTAACGTTTCTAAAAATGTTAAAGTTTATAAGTTTATTAAAGAAAAATTTAAACTGAAAGTACTTAAGTAGATTGAAGATTTCCATGTCAACTTTTTTATCCATAATATTGAAAAAAGCTTTTGTACAAATTCTTCATACCCATACTTGTCAAAAAGAAAAAAACTAGGGGTGTTAGTCAGATACTGTCAATTATGAAAAATGCAGATGAATTTAATATTCACGCAACTCAACTCAAACTGTAGTGTTTACTTTAGTGTAGGAAACTAATGTAATGGACCCCCACAGTAAATCCTCAGTCGACGAAACATTACAGTGTGATAAAGTAGCATAAATAAAATGTATTTTGCAAATAAAAAAATAAAATTTTATATCGTTGATATCTTTTTTAGGAAAAAAATGTTGCTTTTAATTTCTTTAGGTACCAAAAATACTTAAGTATGAAAACAATATGTGAAATATCCAAAAAATATCTTAGCAGAGGACACCTAATTTTGATAAACAATGTGTTACAAAATAACCCCTAATGCTACATATAGTAGTTAGGGTAGGGACCATCAAACTGATCAACTTTTACTATGGGACAAAGTCTGAAATCGCGATATAAAAACTGCTGTTTCATACAAAAATTAATAACGAATATATCAAATGTGTGAAACAGCTGATTTTTTTTTCGCAATTTCAGAGTTGGTCCCATAGTAAAAGTTGTTCAGTTTGATGGTCCCTATCTACCATATTCGGCATTAAGGGTTATTTTGTAACACATTGTATAAATATAATAATATGTATCTTTTTACCATCGCCACTCAAAAAAGTGCGTTTAATTCAACGATAAGAGTGAATAAAAATATTTTGAATTTGGAACAAGCGCGCATCGTATGAATTATGTAGAAAAAAAAAACAAAACGTGCTGAAAGTATGGGGCTATTCCATAGATAAAGCCATAGTCATACAAATAAATAAAAAAAATATCCCGCCAATTTTATTTAGGTTCTTTTTAGTGTCTTATCTTTGGGTTCTTAAGAGGATTGTCAACCACGTGGTCTCCATACAAATTTAAAATATTCATTGTAGATTTGAAAATATTGGAACTTCTGTGTTTTGTATGAAATCATTAAAATGCAAATATTTCGAAATCTATTATAGATATTTAAAAAATCAAAACGTACAGCCCTAGTATTTAGGCATTTCAAAAAAATACCAAAAATTAATTACTGTAGGTTAAGGTTTAGAGGGTGGGAAACGTTATCGCCGTTTGTATGGAGACCACGTGGTTGACAATCCTCTTAAAATATCCCGCGAAATTAATTAGGTCCTTTTTAGTGTCTCATCTTTGGACTCTTTTCTATATATTAGAGGGAGATTAGATGTTCAGTCTTGCATCAGTCTATTCCATCAGTCTGGTACGATCTTCAGTCTGTAAAAATTTAAAGTCTATACAAACTGATGAAATGGACTGATGCCAAACTGATCATGTAATTTCCCTCTTAGCGTGGTTGTTTTATGTCTTAGAGTAAGACGGGCTTACGAAGCCGCGATGCTCGAAGTTTTATGTCATTGGAAAACTTCTGTTTCACTATTTTCTAATGTTTAAATATTACTGATTATCTACCTAAATAATCAAAATGTGATAACTATTATATAGGTATTAAGTACCTACTGCTATTTGTTTTCTCGCAGTCAATGGTAAAAAGTAGAGTACACAACTCGTGAAAAAAAAAATCATCTCAGGCCTTTGTATCCCTCGCTTCGCTCAGGATTCTACTTTTGAATCCCTCGCTACGCTCGGGATTTAACTCTAAAATCCTTCGCTGCTCTCGGGATCCAACTAGTCCCTCGAACTAAATTTCCTCTTTTTTCACTTGTTGTATAATCTACTATTATACAAAAATTGCTTCATTGCTTAGGCTGCGTTACAATGATCTCGTAACCCGTAGCAGTAGCAGCAATCATACGTAATTTTATGAAAATAACGTAGCAGACTCGACATAATACCTCGCCTGCCGGCTGCCGGCGAGTGAATGGCGCGAACATAGAGGCAGTGCAGTGCGATCGCTTATGATAATCTCTGACTCACAGTTGTATGTACAGCGTGATGTTTTAATATCATGCTGGCATATAACCCGACCACGTTGGCATGGTAATTACAAGGTAGTTACCGTCATTAGTAAATATTTACCTACGTAATAACGCAGCGCCTTATAAATGTTACCGCTAAAGCTAAAGTACTAGCTAGGTGATCCGCAAATTATCGGGGACGGGTACGACCCGTTAAAGTGCGAAATTCTTAAAATAGCAGATTTCCACACTTTACCTAGTTAATCTGCATACTAACGGATGAGACATCGAGTGACTTAGCCAAGGCTTCAGGAAATTTAAGTTAAATACCTCTGTTGAAAGTAAACCTTACAAAAAATAAACTTTAATGATAATATACGAATTAAACTCGTTATTTTTTCATCTATGTTGGAATTAGGAGTACACGGAACCATGAATGAGCACTTTCTATTATTCTATTACAACCCCATTCTAGCTCTATACATTACATAAATCATACATTCATCTGGCTCTTGAAGTACAATAATGTTTTGGTGTTTTTTTTATATTGTTGTGCTATAAATGGATATGGATTAAAGGCAAGCAGTTCACGAAATCTACTCTTTTACTATCTCTTGAAATATGGTTGTTTATTGCATAGCTTTATTTGTCGCTTCGCCAAGTTTGTCGAATTTGTCGAATTTTTGGTCATTTTTATTGATTTCTGAAATACTGAATCATTTAGAAAAATATAGTCGGTTATTGTGTTTTCAGTCTACAGTAATTTTTGTAAAGCAGATTTCCACATCAGTTTTTTACATTGGAAGCTCAAAAATCAACGTTTTCATCAGATCGTGAACTGGCCTCGCCTTAATATCGCTGTAAAGCGGCAACAATTTTGACTAATGTAATTAAGTACATACACATTTCTTAGGAGGGCACTGACGCAACATCGGTGCTGCTGCTGCGCCTTCTGCCGCAGACGACAAACAGCAGGAACAGTGCTGCGGCGAGGTAGTGCACCCATTCCGGTATTGAGAACTCCACAGCGGCGGTCGTACATCTGCGCAAGGGGGTACATTGGGGTCGCTGGTGTAAGAGAGCTTCCAAACGACGCTGTATGTGGTAGGACTGCGATATATTATTTTTAAATCCAATATTCATTGCAATACATTTTTATCAAAGACAGACCGTCATGCTTATGTAAATCTGATGCCTTGCGTACGTGTATAACAAGAGAATATAAATTTAAACTTAATTATTAATTACTAATATTATAAATGCGAAAGTCCGTTTCTTTGTTTGTTTGTTACGCCTTCACGTCTAAACTATTTAACCGATCATCATGAAATTTTGCATACACGTTGTCAGGGGTACAGAAAAGGAAATACCTAAATAGGTACCTTTAATCCCGAAAAAAAGTATTGTTCTCGAGGGATAGCAAAAAACTTTCGACGCAGACGAAGTCGCGGGCGGCCGCTAGTTATAATTATACCTAACACCTTCGTATAAAATAAATCATTATGTTACATCATGATTTACGTTTTCTTTTCTATCCAAGAGTAAATAAAAAATATTTTTTTAACGTTACTTCCTCGAGAGAAATTAAGTTATTATTTCTACACAGTCACATTCTATTAATCTACTTATTTATAAAACTTTTTTTTTTTAAGTTTAACTAAAATAACGAACGACATTTCAAATTTGGTCGCATAATACAACCGAACGGCTAAATAACATCAGCCTGTACCTCGAAAGAAAGAAGTGGGGATATTGAACTCCAGTGAAGGGGCTAACGACTCGAGCGCATTACTTACATCACACCACACAGGCTTCCGCAAAAAATGACGTCACAGCCGCTGAGTCAACGGGTGATATAGCTAATCGTAGTACCGGCATTAGGGCATCTTATTTAATAAAATTAGCTCATTGAGTCTTCGATTTGTACATAAAATAAATAAGAATACATTTAACTTAGATTTTTAATACGTGGGCGCAGTCTGAAAGCTTTGCGCAACTCAAAGATAAAACAATATTTATGTAAACTTATATATTTATTGCGTGTCACATAGTTCTTCATTACTTATTACGAGTAAAAGGTTTTTAATTCGTTCAAACTATTATTTTTAACTTAAGCATCATATTTTGTCTGAGGGCAAATTTTTTCATACGCTAGGATAATAAAGAAATCGCAAGATGTAAGGTCTAAACTTAAATAAATGCGGAATGGATTATGAACTCCTAACATGTCCTCGTCGCGGTATGCACTGAAAAATTGTTATCGGTCACTTCTTGTTAGGGTTCCGTACTCAAAGGGTAAAAACGGGACCCTATTACTAAGACTCCGCTGTCCGTCTGTCTGTCTGTCACTAGGCTGTATCTCATGAACCGTGATAGTTAGACAGTTGACAATGTCACAGATGATGTATTTCTGTTGCCGCCAACGAACTAAGATACTCGTTGGTTTCCGCTATAACAACTAGTGATGCAACGAATACTACTTTAACGAATACGAATATCAAACTTACTATTCGGCGAATACGAATACGAATAATTCAACAACGTAATGAATATTACACGCTCTTTTTTTACTGAGATATTTAGTAATTGAAATTAACTGCTGACAAATTTTTGTTCAAAAAGCACAACATTTGTAAGTTATCGGGCATTTTATGCTAAGAAACAAACAAGTAACAAATGAGAACTTGAGAACTCGACTCCGTTAATGGGGTTGGTAAACTTTTTCGAAAAGAATTGTTTTATATTTTTTTTTGATAGCACAAGTTTGAAGAATAAAGAAAATAATATTATGATTTTTTTATTTTACCTTGTTAACTAAATATATTTTTTTATATTATTATCGCGATAAAATATCAAACATACGGCTGAACACGAAGTTCCTTTGCATTTACTGATTTAAAAATCTGATTGACAGATTTGACAGACAGTGACAAAGAGTAATCATACCTTTGTTAGAAAGTCTTTGGAGCAAAGGCATAACCTACGCATACAGCCGTAATAGTGATTTATTGTACTATGCTGTAAATTAAAAATTTAAATTTTTATTTAAATTAAAATGTAGAATTATATAATTCCGCAATTTGTTATTCCTGACTCCAAAGTCAAAAGCTACCAGAAAATATATAATTCACAACAGCTTTGGAAAAGTTTACCAACCCTATTCATTCAATGTTAGGGTAATCCCCGTCAATAGAGACAAACAGTAAAGTGCGTAGGTGCGTTCGGATACATGGTGCACATCCAAACCGTAATTTGGGTTGCGTTCAGTTATAAAAAATATAAATAGTTTGTTTTAATATTCGTGATGATATTCGGCGAATACGAATATTCGGTAAATATCTACTATACGGCGAATACGAATATTCGTATTCGTTGCATCACTAATAACAACAAATACTAAAAACAGAATAAAATAAGTATTTGAGTGGGGCTTCCATACAACAAACGTGTTTTTTTTTTTTGCTGTTTTTTGGTACAGAACCCTTCGTGCGCGAGTCCGACTTGCACTTGGCCGGTTTTTATATCCTTACGTTTTCAAACGACAGTTGGGAACCAAATGGTAGTAATCTACTCAGCATTTTTAACTGTGTTTTGTTCTTCAAGTTGGTTATTTGAGAGGACTCGTCTGGGAGAAAAATAATGCAGTCAAATCACGATTCTCACCATTCAGTCTATTTTTCCGGTTTACTGTCGATTTCGAACATCAATATAAAAGACTGTTGCTATTTTTCTGACTCCGGAACAATATTATCCATAATGTTATCTTCTATCACAATATCATACTCAGCATTTGAACGACCGTGTTTGCACTTTAACAATGTATTTTTACATCAATCATTTTGAGCTTGTTTTTCCATGGTAAGTACATAAAGAATACAGCGGCAACAGGGTTTCCTAACTTTTGAATGCTGATGATTTTTTATTTTACAAATCCCCCAGTAACCTCAAATTGTCCCATAGGTAATAAATGCCTGTTTCCTTCAATTAATAATGTGACAATAGTCTTTTTTTACACAGTGATCGCATTTTAATGCCGATCTTCACCAATTTCATCATAGGAGTGATAAGAAAACGATTACATTCTGCATACTAATGTTTTACGATACTTAAATAAGGGGCTTTCTATTCTTAAAGCATTTAGAAGTGAAGCAGTGAAAACTTGCGGAGAAAGCTAAGTTTGAAAAATATAAAAAATCGTCACCCTGAAATATTTTCGCGTCAATTTCATTTTTGCTACGGGCGCGAACTTCGCAATGTGGTAAAAAACATATGACTCGCGACTTCCGGTAAATTTTTGTTTTAATTTCATGAATGAGTTCTTAGCACAGGGGCCTAATCGCGCTAATTTTCAACGATAAAACCAAAGCTAAATCGTTACCGTTTCAGTTTCGTTTACAGAAAAATACTCGCTTTAATTTGGTAAAATTGTTGAATACTCTGCCTAAGGAGTCTAGGATTACAATCTGGGACAACTTAAGTGAAAATTATGAAGCTAAACCAAAGATTTTTAGGTAAATATAACCTAAATGACAACGTAACGTTTTTGGTTTTGTCGTTCAGAATTACCGCGATCAAAAAAAAAAAAACAAAAATCTTTATTTACTTTGACATACAAAAACATAACATTTAGTAGCTGGAGTCCCCTTTTAAGCATGACAATGCCTGTACCAGAGGTCTCCGCTCCTCCATTCGGACGTTAAAGATTTTAGGACTTACGTGCTAATAATAAAGAAAAAAAAAAATATATAAAAATCTTATCTTATTTTTAGGAAAATACTTATTTAACTTATTTATTTAGTTAATTATAAATAAACGTGAGTGTGTGTGTGTGTGTATATATGCGTGTGTGTGTGTGTACGCGATGGGGCTCCTGACCTCTTAATGGTTCTTAGGTTTAAAGAAAAATCATCATCATCATATCAGCCGCACGACACCTACTGCTGGGTATAGGCCTCCACTAAGGATCTCCACGACGATCGGTTCTGCGCTGCCCGCATCCAGCGGCTTCCCGCGACCTTCACCAGATCGTCGGTCCACCTTGTCGGGGGCCTACCCACGGAACGCCGTCCGGTGCGTGGTCGCCATTCCAGAACCTTTCCGCCCCAACGGCCTCCGGTTCTTCTCGCTATGTGTCCCGCCCATTGCCACTTCAGCTGAGCAATCCTTCGAGCGATGTCGGTTACTTTAGTTCTCTTGCGGATCTCTTCGTTTCTGATTCGATCACGCAGGGAAACGCCGAGCATGAACATTCTATTATTTGTTCCGTCATCGATATCCGGAATCCATATTGAGTTTAGCCTTCCGTTTTTCTTGCGTTTCCGTCTAGTCTTACCCTCTTTCCGCTAGGAGCGCCACCTGTTTCCGTATCCTGTTGTCCGTATTTCCGGCAAATGGACGCCTTGTTTGCGGCCATTTATTTCATCATTATAGCGTCGTTTTTCGTAGCGTTCACACGTCTAAGAAATATTACGGGACATTTCCCTACTTTAAATTAAGTTATTTTGCCCTCTTTTTCGCGATTAAAAGTAAAAAAGTGCAATCGTCGAGTAAAAGCAAATTAAGTAAAAGCAGTGCGTCGCAGTTATCAAGTTCAAACTTCGGAGACGGTAAGCTGGTAAGCTTGTAGCAGTTGGGGCCGGCCCGCGGCCTAGAATGCGGGCCATGTCATGTAAGTGATTTAAAATCTGTGTTTTATCGTAACAAGTGAGTTATTATTACTGCCTTGATTACACACCCATAGTTAATCAGTGTAATATATATCCCACTCGACATTACGCAGAGGTTAGAAAATAGCGATTCTGTTCATGTATTCATTTTTGACCACTATTTGTGCCACGAGTACGGAGTATTCTGGTGTGTATCGTGGAAGCAAGGATCCTAATCCAAAGTTGATTCGACGTTAGTAGTAGTACGTCGTTTTAATACGGGCGGTGACATTCTATCTAATTTGTTGCCGATGTGAAAAAGAAATATTTATAAAACCTTTATTATTTATTATTTTTAAATTAATAACGAGATATTATAGAGATTTACGAGTAGTCTCTTAATAACAATGATTTATGGTTATAACTCTCCTTTACTGTGCAGTAATTGCTATTGCCAGTTACATATGTGTAACGCTTATTTAAATATGATCATTCTTAATCATATTCTTGATTAGTCGCGTGAAAAGATACTGATTTGACACCAATACCAGTTATTTTAAACAGTATGTTTTTATGAAAGTGATCGACAATAATTTACAAATAGCATGCGGCACATAAATTAGATTAGTTAACGCTGCGATCTCCATCCAGGCTGCCAAGCATGGATATTATAGCGACATCCTCGCGCGGAAGAGATTTTTGTCCTGCGGTGGAATATAGGAGGGTTGTAATGATAAATAAAATAAAATAAAAAATCTATTTATTTGCAAAAACACTTTTACATTGCAATATTGATCTGCTCTCATATGAGGTCAACCTGTGTTATAAAACTTATAAAAGATAATGTAACGATGATGATAACGTAGTTATTCCTTGAATTTTTTTTATGAATATTTAAGTGCCGGGTTGCCTTTTCTGCTTCGTGCAGAAGTATTATTTGATGCTTATCGCTTTGAATGGTCAATTCTAATTCTGATACTTAGTCGAGGCATCCTTAGCATTCTCAGCTCTAGTAGTGGTCTTAGATGGAAGGTTCCTGCCTACAACAAACTGAAAGAAAAACTCTTTCATTCCATGGCTACTAAAGCAAAGGTAAGACCAATTAATTCAAAAGAAACAGGATTTTTCAACAGAAACTAAAGCAGTTGAGGACAGGACGATCTGCTACCGCTCCTCAGCAAGATGTCGAAATTGTCGTGCTTGATTTGACGACCGTTCAAGGTTAATCGTAAGGTCTTTCGCAACAACGACTTTTAGCTACTATTACATCTGACTGCATGGTGTATTAAACATATCCGCAAACTCTGAAGATAAATGACATGATCAACACTGTGTAATCGAGGGGACGGTTCCGTCATCCAACCTCCTGTCAACTCTTTTCCTGATTTCGAGGTTGGACGGATCGTTTCAATCAATTTTTATCAGTTTGATAAGTCTGAACGGGTTTGTATGTAAGAAAGTTTTAACTATCCAGTTACTTCACTTTCATTTATCTTTATTACTTGCCTTAGTCCTGCAATTGGACGGTATACAATTCAGTTACATTTGAGCGATGCTTATGTTCTATTGCTAATAGCTCAACAGCGCCGCCGCCCACTCTGGTCAAGCTACTGATACACCTTACCAGACAAACTTGCTTTTCGGGCTATCTGCAACACCAGGTAATCTTACATCAGTCACCAACTTGGTCACAAAACCCCTCTCTAACCTCGACATTCGCTGCTTCATCTACCTGGCTGATTTTCTACTGGCTAATCGGTCGTACAAGTGGCTGCAACAACAGGTCAGAAATACTGTCACTTTACTACGACTGGGATGGACGGTCTCAACTTTGAGAAATCTGTTCTGGTTCCGAAGTAACGTCTGGAGTTTCTAGTCGTTACCTGGGACACACGAGGCAACTCAAGTCCCTGTCGGAACCGTAGTGCCACACGCGCCGCAGTGCACTTACAGAACAGAGAGGCAGTTGGTCCCTCAGACAGGCCCAGCTCCTAATGGGGAGACTCAACTTTGCCTCGTCCGTCATTCCGAGGGAAAGGCACGGCAGTCGGACACTGCAATATTTCAGCCGTCAGCTGCCTAAATCTCAACAACTATACTTACACATTCATTTCCGGAACCAGTCTTGCCGAAATGAATTCGTAGGTGATGATGGCATCGAGTTCAACACCACTGCACAAGTGAACACGAAGTCCATCGTGCTCACAACGGACGGATCCGACGTGGAGCACAACTAGGACAGAAGTCCGTATCAGGTCAGTCGTCCACGAAACAACGGAACTGGCACCTCTACTGCAAGGAGCTAGCTGCGATACATCTGTCCAACAGCATCCTAGGTATCGTGCCATACTCCTACAGACAGGTAACTGTACTATCATTGCTTAATGTAGAATGAGGGCCACAAAAGTTTTACGACCAACCAGACAGCTGCTGACCCTGTTCGATTATCTAAACGTTACATTGATAACTTTGTACTTTGCCGGGCGATACTATGAAGAAGTAGTTGTACTGTCACACTAAACCGATCCAGAGCGACTCCTGTTACCGCTGGCAACGACGGCCGTGCTTTAGGCTAGTGCCAGCGGTGGTCCTGTTTGCTTCAAAACCATCGCACGTCGTGTCGCAATTCGTATCGATATATATATATATATATATATCCACGAGACTACGATATTACATTTCATAATGCATTTCTCTGTCGCTAGGACTACCTACCTACAGCTTGCATATAGTTCCTAGCGCCCAACCTAAGTACCCTAAGGCTAAATCACCTCGACTCGGCTCGTGGCCTTATCGCCTCAACTCGGCTCGTGGTCTCAACGCCTCTTACTTAATTAAAAATATTTTTTCTGTGGAAGATTGTAAAAGGTCTCCCGCTTAGGGCTGGTTGGTGGCATAGCATCTTTGTCATAGGCAACTACTTTTAACAGCCTAGCAACTCTGCTCGCGACCTTTTGTAACGCCTAGATGGGACAAAGTTTTTCGGTTGATGGACCGAAAGCAGAAGCCATTCAGATGCCACGTCAGATTCAGAACCCGCCACAAGAGATAAAATCAAAATCCGGCAAATATTCGCAACGTGTTCTCGAGACAATTCTATTTTAGCAAGTAAAGTCACTGTTCACGGCAATCGGAAGCAGTCGACCATTCAAACATACCTATATGCATCTACCTACATGGAGCAAGGGAAAAAGATATGTATAACTAATTCATTAATTTTAATCTGAACCTGGCTTGTTTCTGTAGCTCAACAGCACCGCTCAGCAGCACCTCAGCTTTCAGGGTGAGTCACACTTTACCAGATGACATGGCTGCCTTGCGGCCTGTCTACAGCGCCCTGTATTTCCGCTTCAGTCACCAAGTGATTCGCGGAACACCTCAGGCCTCACCTCAACCTTAACGTTTGCTTGCGCAGTGTGCCTGGACGATTTCTACTATTGGTTGCAACAGTAGGTCAGGAATAAGGTCACTTTACTACTACGACTAGGATGGACAGTCTCAATTTCGAGAAATCTGTTCTGGTCCCGACGTAACGTCTTGAGTTTCTAGGCGTTACCTGGGACACACGAGGCAACTCAAGTCCCTGTCGGAACCGTAGTGCCACACGCGCCGCAGTGCACTTACAGAACAGAGAGGCAGTTTGGTCCCTCAGACAGACCCAGCGCCTAATGAGGAGACTCGACTTTGCCTCGTCCGTCATCCCAAGGGATATGCACCGCTGTCGGACACTGCAATGCTTCAACCGACTAATTGGTGAGTAAATATGGCTTCGAGTTCACCACCGCTGCACAAGCACTCCACGTGCTGTGAGTAAAGATGGCTTCGAGTTTACCACCGCTGCACAAGCACTCGACGTGTTCGCCACAGATCGAATATCGTCTAAGGAGCACAACTAGGACAGACAGACGTCCTTATCAGGTATTATCTCTCCCTATTGTAGGCTGTTCTTCGAGGAGGCTGGAATGGAGGCGTCACCTGGATCTGTTCGGTCAGCGGTTTCTTCATTGAGAAAAATTTTTATAGATCAAATTCTTGCCAATGGAAACTGGTGACAAGAACAGTAATTTTAGTAATATTACCAAAATGCAATTTTAATTGCAATTATTTAACAAATTCTGTCGAATAAGAATAATGCAGTTCTGAATTTACCTAACATGTTACAAAATTGTTAAGTTGGATTTGATTTTATTTCAAAGCGAATATACGCAAATTTGTTGTCTGTTTTTATCATGTCCTGTTTCTACTCAGGGTCACACTTCGTTTACTTTAATACTACACATTATAGCATCACATCGTATTTGTATACCAGGAGAAACCAAACACATCACTCAATATGGATTCCGGATATCGATGACGGAACAAATAATAGAGAGTTTTACCTACCAATAAAACTTACCTATTATTTTTCCTGAGATATCCGGAATCCAAGTAATTCCTACCTGGTATTAAGACGAATAATGATGAAATAAATGGCCGCAAACAAGGCGTCCATTTGCCGGAAATACGGACAACAGGATACGGAAACAGGTGGCGCTCCTAGCGGAAAGAGGGTAAGACTAGACGGAAACGCAAGAAAAACGGAAGGCTAAACTCAATATGGATTCCGGATATCTCAGGAAAAATAATAGGTAAGTTTTATTGGTAGGTAAAACTCTCTATAATCTAATATTATTTGTGCGTTGACAGATACGCAAAACTTTCAGAGTGCCCTAGGTAGTTACTTACCTGAGTCTCGCAAAACTCTATTTACTTGTCTATACAGTAATTTGTCTGCAGGATCAGTTGTATCTCAAAACTACATTATGACTTTGGGAGCCTTAAATCGCTCTCCAATTGGTCTTTTATAAATACTATACTTTTGCTTTGTTATGTGTTTTCCTAAATAAACTGATTTTTATTTTATTTTTGTTATTTTATTTATACTATGCTACTGTGTCGAGCCACTTGCGCATTTTTGACACCTAAGTTCCATATTTTTTATAAGTTCTGTACATAGATTCTGCTTCGATTATCAATAAGTAGGTTTTTTATTGAGACTTCAAGTTGTATAAAACAAAAGAAGTAAGTTATTATTATTGTAATTGAGACGTCAAGTCGACGTTGACATGATATATCGTTTTCTACAAAAGCTTATTATTTTTTGTTGTACTTTTTAATTACAACCTCACTATAGATCTTGTCTATTCAACAAGTTAAATTATCTATCATTTAAATGAGCAACCTGTTTTTTTATGAAATGGTGACGTGTCTTAGATTTTTTTGCGAAAGCAAACGTTTCCCCATTTTGAAATGTTGATTTTATTTTTATTTAGTTTGCTTTGCAGTCTCTTGCAAATTCCCACTACAATTTATTACGATATACTCATGCTTTATGATCTAAGATAATGTAAGTACTTTAACTTTCAAGTATTTTATTGCAAAATAAAACTGCAATGTTGCATTTTGTGCAATAAAAACATTGTTCCGTAAAGATTTAGATTGCATCCAAGTTTCGTGTTAATGAATTTTAAAATCAAGGTAAAGGAGATCGGTTTAACCTTGGCGGACGTGAAATTAATTAAAGTTGGTTAAATGCATGAGGAAACAGTAAAAAGATGACTAAAACCTTGTTCGGATTCCGCATTAAAATTAAAAAGCAAAGACGCCAATATATATTTGAACAACTTGTAAACTTAGCTCGTCGGATTGTTTAATTATCTGGACACGACTATAATAACTCCGTTAAAATATTGTAAGCACATGAGTAAATAAACGTGTTGAAAGTATATAGCTACAATTACAAATTGTTATAGCTGTCAAAACAAAGAAGACTGACCGTAAGTGGCGCCGCGGTGGTAAATTATATTGTAATTCTAATACACAATTTTAAACTTTTAAATTTTATGCATTCACAATGCTATTTTTATATTAAGATTTTAGTAAAACTTCCCGTGGATTTTTTAAGGGCCCATAGTCTAGTAATTTTAGACGGTATTATTACATTCCCTCGTAGTCACTGCTAGAAGTAAATAGCAAAACTGCTAAAAGTAGCCGATTTTGATACATTTGCTATCTACTTCTACGAGTAACTACGAGGGAATGTAGTGATACCTTCTAAAAATACTAAGACTATGAGCAATAAAAATTCCACGAAAAGTTTTCTATTAACAACTTCTTAAATAAAAACCTCTGAGGGCGCCACTTTCGGTGGGGTATTCATCATAAGCTAAAGAAAGTTGTTATTTAGGTTATTTTGGAATTAACAGAAGTGAAGTATAAAAAACATAGTGGTAGGAAAAAATACGATTTAGAACACCCACAAAAAATATATCCACGATCGAATTGAAAACCTTTTCATTTTTACCCGACTGCAAGAGGGTTATGTTATTTGAAGTCGGTTTTCGGTAAAGTTTGGGTACCTATGTAAAGAAAACTAACCACGAGCTGCTTAAAAAGACTTCTATCAGTTTCACCGTTGCGTCAATTCCAAATGTTTGTAGAGAGCTGGCGAGCGATCCCGAGCTATGTGGTACTACTAGTTTTTTCTTCAATTTACACATTTCATATGAAGTAGGTTAATTGCAGTAAATATGAAGATGGTGTGCATATGTTAATATATATGTGGGAGACTTAACAGGCCCTCCAAATGTCACGAAGTAGTTTGGTATCAGAATTTGTCAAGTCATTTTCTTCTTTGCGGGTTCCTTATACGACAAATTTATGTTAAGTAGTTTTGAAAAGCGATGTAAGCCTTATAAGATCTTACGTATCGAAGAGGTTGGTTCTCATTAGTCAAAAGAATTACTTTTTTAAATGTATTAGGTCTCTTTATTCCGATAGGTACCTATACCATCATGTTCCATCATACATAACAAGCCCATACATACCTAAGTGACCGAAAGTAGCTTATATCCTCGTTTTTTTCGACAAAAATTCAATACACAAACACCAAAGAAAAACGCAGTAAATAATTGGATCACTAAATTCAATCAAATCAAATATTCATATTTCATAAACTCTTTTTTAGAAGTTAGGCTATGTATGACATATTTAATTTTGTGAAAAATACGCAGCCATCATCGTTGTAGATCCCTAAAAAGTCAGTAAAGTGTCATGACGACTCATAAGTGTGTATACCAGGTAAACGAAAGTACGGCCGTTGGCGTGAGATTAAAAGAATATCTTTAATAGCGGTTTGACAACTATGGCATAGCAAACATACATGAACTAAAATTTTAAATGATGGAGAAGAACCTCAATCTTAATCATTTTTTTCAATACAGTTGCTCGAATATGTATGCTTTCGATGACAGTACAGCGTGCGGAAAGTAGATTTTTGTTTATGGTTTTTTTATTTCTATTACAATTTCAATAGGTGATTCATTTCTCGCAAATGTATTGAAAAACGTCGTATGGTATACGGTTGTAAAGGTTTTTAAAACTCGTGACGATTATAAAACGTTAACTCGTTTTAAAACCTCCTTACCAACCTTGTATCATAAACTACTAATAAAATCTATACATATAAAACTCTAAATTGATTGATTCATTCATTGTTGGGATAGGCGTAGAGCCCTAACGGCTGAAGGTACAGACACCATTTTTGGAGGGTAGATATTTTTCATGATGTAGATGAGCACTAAGAAAGGATTTTGAAATATTCCTGTTATACAGGGTGCTACAGGTTGTTCAAGTTTGTATGAGAATTTGTATAGAGTTGAAGTAGAGACACCATTTTTGGAGGGTAGATACCTTTCATGATGTAGATGAGCAAGAAAGGATTTTGGAATATTCATGTTATACAGGTTGCTACAGGTTGTTCAAGTTTGTATGAGAATTTGTATAGAGTTGAAGTAGAGACACCATTTTTGGAGGGTAGATACCTTTCATGGTGTAGGTGAGCACTAAGAAAGGGTTTTGGAAAATTCCCGTTGTACAGGGTGCTACAGAGTTCCAGTTTGTACAGGTTTTTTTTAAGGGAAAATTTAAATGTGTGAAATGAGGTCTACTGATAAATACCTAGGTATGTTGGTAATCCGTGACTTTCAAAATAAATGCACAACTATCTTAATCACGCGAACGAAGTCGCGGGCAAAAGCTAGTACAGTATAAAGCAAGGGGCTTTAGTCGCATCGTTACATTCGCATTGAAGTAGAAACAATAAAGCTGCCATCGAGAAACAACTTTCGATTTTTTTGTGAATTGCAAAAATCCAAAATGTATAGTTTACAGATTAAGAAACAAAAAATATATTATAAAATAAAACATGTAAGTACTTAAGTAAATAAGCTAATAAAAATGGAATTATATAAAGAGTAATATAATCATATACCTACCTATTTTAAAGTAATATATCAGTAAAATCTAACGTTACGTGAGAGTAACAAAAAAATATACACTTCTATGTGGCTTTGTTACCCACAAGTTACCCAACTAATATGTGAAAAGACATGTGTTTAAACAACCGAGAACTATCGAGTCGATAACGGAACGGAAACGTCCCAAATTAATCGTTTACCTTGTACCAATAGTTAGAGAGGAAATGATTTTTGTGTTTAATTTAATGAAGAAATCTATGGGATATAAATCATCAAAATCATCTTGCAAATTAATTTTGTTTATAAACTTAAATAACTTAAATGGTTCATAAGTTATTGGTAAGGAGGAGGCCTTTTCTCTCTTTCAAATTTCGAGGCTTGATGGGGTCCATCAAGGGTCCATCATAATTTAAATACTTACTTAATCGTTGCAATAAATGTTGAATATAAATTAAACAATTTTAATCTTCCAATAAATGTTGAATATAAATTAAATAATTTTAATCTTCCAAACAACGAACTCAAAAGCAATAATACATAACTACTTACTTCCATCTGCTATTTTGTCCGCCTGGAATTTTACTTCTTGCGGGGATTTTGGTATCAAAATATAACCCATGTCACTTAGAGACAGTTTAGGATTACACCTTACACCTTACTTTACATTTTTAAATATTAGTGTAGAATGTAGATGAATCTTAAAATAGAAAAGGCGTTAGTTTTTCACAAGCTTTTATATTTAAATTGCATTGTATAAATATGTTTGTTCGGGTGGAATCTTGTAACTCAATTTTTAAGCAGATATAAGAATATGTAGATATAACTGATTGAGCTGAAATTTTGTATACACGTTTAGTTTGAATGACAATGGTGTCGATTCGGTTGGCAACGACTTAACTAAATTGACAGGATTAAACTAAATTTAGTTTTCCAACCTTCTCTTTTGGTATCAAAAAGACAAGAACAGGATGCTAAAATTATATTTAGTCCTGTCAATTTAGTTTAGTTGTACCAACCGAATCGACACCAATGTATGGTTAGCTGTGTGACGTCGTTGTAAATCCAACATGGCGGAACACCTTAAATGGCGGTCAAGTTATTTTTAATGCACTCCTCAATATGGGTATCAAATGAAAGGGGTTGCTGAGAACAACTCGAAAAATAAAGGGACGTCACTCTAAATCCAATATGGCGGACAAAAGTGCCGTAGGCAAAATAAAAGCTTGTACCAAACATTAATTTGCCCTTGTACAATTCTTCTGTCCATTTCTTTTCTGTTTGTAATTGTGTGTGTGTGTGTACAGAACCAATAAATAAATAAAATAAAATATTTTTTTTGACAGAAGCTATTATTATTAATTACTTCTGCTAGTTCGTAATACGCATGATAGCAAAGCAAAAGCATCTGCTCAATATGTTTTTTACTCTCTGGCATTTGTCAAGCTCTGAAGAAGTCAGTTTCATCGCGATACCAGGAGATTCCTCGCGTTATTATCTCAGATCAGCAGTAGTATTTTGTCTCTGCCTGGATAAGAGTTAAGAGACTTTCGTTTTTTGGATATTTTTTCGAACATTTATTTTTTCAATATAGAGCTATGGATAAAATGTAAGTGATGTTAAGATAACGTTCATTTCATATGCGCAACATGTTCTTTAGACATGATAATTAAAATTATTAAAATTGACAGTTCAAATTGTTACAAACTCTTAATTAAAACTCTATCTGTTTAAAATTAAGTGTAACAATTTTAGCCGTGCGTCGTGGGTTTTTTTTTTTAATTTTGCTTTTTATTTTACTCTTTTAGAAGAATTCATACGTTATACTCTAAAAACCGCATCTAAATCGATCGAACCATTCGGAAATGATTACTGCAGCGCCCCCTAGCGGCTAAACACCATACCACTAAGAACCATTGCCGACAAACTACAAAACCATTACAGAAAACCGCATCTAAATCGGTCAAACCACTCTGGAGAAAAATGATAACTGCAGCACTAATCACCATAACCTATTTTAGAACTATCGCCGATAATCTACATACCCATTACTGAAAACCGCATCGAAATCAGTATAGTAGTTTTTGAGAACTTTTCAAATCACGACTTATCTGGTTGCTGCAGCGCCCCCTGGTTGTCTACCACTATGAAACATGTCTAAGTACCTGCTCTGAAATGAAACCTTTTGAATGCAAAAAACCGCATCGAAATCGGCCCAGTAGTTTCCGAGAAAAATGGTAACAGACAAACATACAAACACACAAACAACCTCTAACCCCAAACGCACCGTCGTGGGTAAAAATAGATAACATTTCTATTAATTTCAATAAATAACAAGTGATCGAAGCCTCTCCTATGGTAAAGACATCTTTATTTTAAAGAAGATTAATTTCATAATAATTAAACCATCAATTTCTAATAGACTGTCAGTTCGGAAGTTAGTTTGCCATAAACGTATAATGGTATCGTTTGCCGTCCCAACATCGATTATTTATTTATTTAAATTGGTTACCGTGTCCATCCAACTTGTACCGATTAAAATTTAATGTTCAGTCACATTTATAATATACATATAGCCTATTTAAGATCGTCAACCAATGATAGCGAATAGCTAGGAATTAGCTTAAAGCTTCACCAGATAATTTTATAAGATTTAAAAAATACTTATTATATTATTATGGCAGACTCATCATCAGTACCTACCTATGTATCTACGCAATAGCTTTATGAAAAATACGGTTATGTTAAAAGTTTTTAAGTATTAAAATTTGATTAACAACCATAAATACTATTAACTACTACTACTGATTTCATTACTTCTCAATTTCCTACACAAAATATGGACATGTTTTATTTTTACACAGAGCTTTCAACAAAGTCATATTGAAGTAATAATAATGTGTAGTCACATCACAAATTCATGTACACCGATAAAGTTATAGCCTTTGCGATCAGTAAGAGCTTAGCTTCCCAATGATGTAATAACCTTAATTTTCATATTTTCAAAACCGGATGCGGCCTCTTGTTTACAAGCGGCAAATTATAAACAACACAAGCACATTTTATAACATCTCAATTAATACTGAAGACAATCGCATTTGGTATGATGTACGATATGATAACATAAAATAGTTTGTAATTAATATCTACTTACTATTATGAGGAAGTGGCAATTTTTTCGTGAGTAATTTATCTTCATAGAAAATAGATCGACTACCATCCATTTTCAACGGAAGATAATCTGATTTAAATATACATTAGGTATATATTAGATAAATATCTCATTTTGATTTCTATAGATTACCGTTGAGTAATGTTAATTAAGGTCGATTCTAATTGAAGTGAAACCCGCTAGTAGTATTGGATCACCTTTACTTATCTGTATTACTATTAAAAAGATTGTAAGTATCAATGACCAGCGTTATTGAAAATGCAATCACTCTAGATCCCTTCTTTCTCTAGTTTCCTTTGAAAAAAAGCTTTTATGCAAACACCTAACGAAATATTCGAGAGATACACTACACCTCCAATGTATCCTACACACAAATAAAAAAACTTATTTATCACTTTTCAAACCTATAAATCGAGCCCTTACATTACAGTTACCTATTACTACCATGATATACCTAATTTGGAGCAAGCTGCCAGACATAACAAGACCATACTGATGCGCAGAAGCATGCAGCTCCCCACTTTCACCGAGTGCTGCAATACCTTTATAAAACTATAATGATTTTGGGAGTTACGTAACCGCTCTAATGCTCACGAAAGCAGACTAAATTGTCGGCTACAACATCGCTTCGTAGTATAGAAAAATCTAAAAAATTCTAAGAAAAATATCTACATCCATTGTCCAAAGTATGAAGTTCTGATTCGACTAAAACATAACAATTACGCTCTTAATTTGTACGTCAGCGTTTAATTGATATGAGCGTCTGATTAGATCATAGAAATAGAATGTCAAAGAACAACAATGTCAATAAACAGGTGATCCGAAAAACGAATGTATACATTATATATGAGATACGTAAAATATGTCTTACATACATAAAATATGACTATATTATGGCAAAGGAAATTAATAAACTATGTTCCTTACTGTTTTCTTCGTCGATAAACGAATAAATGTAGCGAAATTTGATTTTAGAGAAATGTGTGGCAATATCATATTTACCAGTGAAAAGTGTGATTAATTGGATTGTTTCTTTTTGTCACATTACAATCACTAACAGAACAAGACACCATAGCTCCACGATACCCTTCTCTCTATCTAATCAAGATTACCAAATATTTTAAAGAAATTGTGATTGCTCATTTGCTAGGCGGGACGCTAGGGGCTCTTACTGTAAAAAAAGGTTGGCACATTGTCACTTGATCCTTTGTCTCTTTTTTTCATAGACCGTGTCCGTATAATGTTAACTTCTCTTTTCCACGCTTTGTTGGTCTTCTTGAGCGCGGCGAAAATTTTTCTATGTGATATTTATCTTTTTTAATTTAGTTTTTTATTTCAATTTATCTAATTAGATAGTCAAAACGATTTGAAAAACGTAAAAGCAATTTGATAGGTATACTCAGTTTGAATCATCATATTTTTGTAAGCACACGTTTTCAAAATTTCTGGTACTCATTTTTCCTATTTATATGAGTAGTCAGGGTGTCTAAAATTATCTTAGCAAACAAAGCTCTCAAAGTTATCAGATCATTCTGACTATTTTAGACGCTTATATCAATTTGATGCTGACTGTTGACCGACGCATTCACTTGCGGCAACGAATCGCTTGCGGTTGCGAAAAATCTGCGGAACCAAATAAACTTTGATGTTTCCATTCTACAGAATGGAAGAAGAAAACATAATAGAATGGTGATTTAATGGTTGGTTGATTAAATTGTCCACCAATTTTCTCAATTTCTTTTATCTTTCGATTCTGATGCTATTATAGTTATGAGTTGTGAGCAGTACAGTATTCAAGATTTCGCTTTTTATAACAAAAACATGCTGCATAAAAAAGCGGTGCGAATTGTAATAGCACGATTGTTGAATATTGTTTTTCGAGTGAAGCTTTATATGTAGCTATTTAAAGAGCAGTAGACCATAATAACTTTATAGTAGCTCAATAAACTCGTTTTGTAGTTGTACTTTATTTTCAAACATTTTACGGTGGGAAATGTTTCTTTGAGAATTGTCTAAAAACCTGTATGATCTTAAATAAAAAGCTCATGTTAAATATTTTTTTAACAATTATAATGGATACGGACTGGTTTTAATGTATATTGTGAAAGTGAAAGTGAAATAAGCTTTATTCAAATAATCTTAATTATTAAGTACTTTTGAATCGTCTATATTTTCCTACCACCCGTTCCAGAATTTTTTAGCTGACAAGAAGAACGGGCGCAAGAAACTTATCAGCTGTAACAGCCATAAGTAACGATATTTACAAACTTGAATATATCGTTACCAGATAATTACAACAGGGTGACAGGATTGCTTCGTACTTTACTTCTTATTACTTCCTGTGCCCGCTCTTTTTGGATTACCACTTGGAATATCCTATCTGAACCTCACAGGAAAGTATTGCCACAGTATTGGTTATACTGTGGTATTACCATTAAGACTAGACAATCTAGTTTTAATCAGGTTTGCAGTTCAAGTCTAGAAAGCATCAGCGTCTAGCTAGACTTGGTGCAACTTTTCAAACGGTATCCGAAGAGAGTTTCACGATTGAAAAAATAAACTGAATAAACGGGTTTTATCAATCTATTACAATAATCTGCTGGTGACTAGTGTCGAGTTGAAAATTTATACGGTGCGTGGTTAAATTATTGAGCATGAGCACTGATTGCGAGATAGCAATCAAGCCGAAAGAGATGTTACCTACATGCAATTCCGATGTTTTAAATGCGAAAGTAACTCTGTCTGTTCGTCTGTTTGTTACGTTTTCACGTAATTTTGATTTATTTGGATTGGATCTTGGAGTGGGATAGTAATTTGAGTATTCCACAAATTCCCATCGTAACGAATTTCATTTCACAATAACGCGGAAGAAGTTGCGAGCTACAGCAGCTAACATCAATTTTCTGTAGAAAAAAGGTCTTGTATTTGAATCTTTTTCCTTCCTTTTACTTAACAACTAAATCAACATGAATAACTCTTGGTAGGTATATAAACAAAATTAATTGATCACAGTAAAAATTGGGACTTAAGGCGCGGTGGTAGTGAAACTAGCGCCGCCACTACATTTATTTTTATTACTCGTAAACAAAGTCAATATTTAAAAAAAGCTCATGTAATAATTTCTTAAATCGTATCTAATATTTTTGAATAACTCTTCAACAGTTATCATTCATTCTGTAAGTTTTAAAATCCATAATTGCCAAAAGTGGCCACTGAGCTAAAATGGATTTTAAAACTTACAGAATGATTGAAAACTGTTGAAGAGTTATTCAAAAAATATTAGAGACAATTTAAGAAAATATTACACGAGCTTTTTTAATATCAATTGACTTGGTTTACGAGTAATAAAAATAAATGTAGTGGCGGCGCTAGTTTCACTACCTACAGCACCTTAAGTTTACCTATTCGAAAAAAAGTTTGAAAGTTTCGAATTTGACATTACCTACACATTGACTGACCCACGACCACGACACAAAAAACATGATTTATTACGACAAGTTGACAATGAGATCGACCCTTTGTGTAGTTCTTAGGTATTGTCAAACTTAGTTAAAGTATGGTTTCATAGACAATTACTTACTTTGTTTCTTTTTTGTATGATTTATCGACCTCTGACACTTAGGCGTATTCCATTAATCAAAGTGCCATTTATCAATCAAGGCATCAGTGTAAAATGTAATCAGACACAATCACCACAGTAAATCTTATTTGTATAGTAACATTAATCATTATGGTTTCTAAACATGGTAACCGTAAAACCAATATCATTACTTCTTTCACTTGATTTGTTAATTAACATTAAAAATTATAATAAGTTTGCGGTGCTTCAGTAGCAGCATAGTAGATTTAATTAAACCAAAACCAAGTTGTTGAACACGGAAGTTTTATTTAAAACCAACTATGGCTAACATGACAACGCTGAGGGTCAGTTTTAACAACTTTTAAGTACCAGTTAAATTATTTGACAGATTATTTAATAGAAATTATATTCCAATTTTAACTAAACCTGAAGAAAGTGCTATGCGTAACCTGTGAAACAAGGCCCTAACTAAACAAACATTTATAACAGCTTTTATCACGTGTTAACGATGTTAATTTAATTCACGCACACTCTGGATTCAGTTATATATAATAGTACATTATGAGACAAGTGAGCTCACGAGTTTCATACGACGTTTTTCAACACATTTGCGAGGAAAAAACAAAGTAATTTACCACACAGCAACAAATACGACAAAAGCAAAATATGATAATTATGGGAAAAGGCGCGTAGGTTTTTCGTTTTTTTCACACGCCCAACGCAAGAATATTTTGCGAACAAAGGGGTGGGTGAGCATACAGCCAACTTCAAAATTATAATTTTAAGTGTTAAAAATATGCAAATATTTTAATATTTTATAACAAAATATTGTAAATTATGAATAATACGATAATAATAAATACTTGTTGGACAACTACTTATTTGACTAAATTAAGGACTTACACATTTGTTTATTCCAAAAATGTATATGAATTTTCAGCAGCATAAAACCTCATTCTTGTTACCAAAAAAAAATAACTGTATTACCCGGCTAAATTGGGAATGCTCTGTTTACTCGCATAGAACTTGCAGTAAGGTACTAAAATTTAACTTTGTAGGGTTAATTCTATTACGTACTAGTGTTCTATATATTATTGCACGCGTTTGTTATAGCTCGGTTTATGGCCCTAAAAGCGATGTATTAGGGCTCACTTTACGAGCAAGTGTGTTGAAAAATATGTTGTGGTCCCTAAATGGTTTATTAAAAATGCAAATACACGGTATAAATAGTGTTACTTCAAAAGAGAAAAAAGTATCACAAAAAGGTGTATAAATAAATGTTAGCTCTTATTCATGTCCAGTGCGAATTCTTAGTTAATGTTTGCAGTTTTCATTTCTACTTGTCTGACAATGTTTACTGTTGTTATTAAGCGATGATGAATGGGCAAACATTAATCATTATCGCTTTATCTGATGCGATGTATGAGCATGCGACAAATTAAACTGTCATCATTATTGTTATGACATTTAAACCAGAGGCCCAATCGCGCAAATTTATCAACGATAAAACCAAAACTAATTGGTTACCAAAGATTTTTTTAGACAAATATTCCCGAAATGACAACATAACCGTTTTTGGTTTTATTGATCAGAATTAGCGCGAGTAGGCCCCAAATCAAAAACAATTGATAAATGTAAATGAAACTTTATTATTGATTAATGGTGAATTCAATACTCTATCCCCCAGTAAGAGATACGGCATTTGATAGTTATCTCCTTATATACCGATATCTTGCTCGATTGTCATGGTGATAAGTGTTGTCCATAAATTTTCGAGCAATTTGCCGTCTGTCAGGCTCGCTACGACGGCCATTCATACATTCCCAGCATACTCTGGATAACGATTAAGAGTTATTTTCACCGGAGAAACCGAGAAACGGTTCCAGTGATTGAAAAATTACGAAAGTAATTAATGGAAGTGAGTTATCCGTTTTTGATTTGAACGATAATTACTCAGTGTGTTTACAGCTTTCGCTGGAAAAGTGGCTTTTCAAGCGAAAACATAATCTGAGTACCAATAAATTAATACAGTGTTTAAGAAAAATAGATACAAACATCTTTTGCACCCACCAAATTATAAAAATAAATATTTGTTTGTTTGCGGAAGTAAGCTACATATATTTCTTATACTTCAAAATGGTTTGGGACTTCCGCCAAGTGACGCCTGATTCAATCAAATAAAAATAAAAGACTGTAAAGAAAAATAAAAATAATCGATAGTATAGGTACCTGGTTAATTACTTATCCAACATGTGGTATAAAGTTGGCAAAATCTATTTTGTTTTTGTAAATCATTTTAGTATTTTTGTTAAATTATGTTCTGTATGAGCAATTGAACAAAGTTGAACAATACAACTTAATAATTTAAAAAGCAATAATTCAAAGACACGATTCGTATTAAAAGATTGAATACAATGATAAACTATCATAACAAAGAGGCACACAACAGTCATAGATGTCTTAATAGACTACTAACTGAAGTAGTAAAAAAAATATTTAAAAAGGACGTCGAATCTCCATCGTTGTTTAATCTCTATTAAGACAGAAGCCATTTTTTTTCATTTTATCTGATGTTTGTTTCTTGAACGAAGATCGTAGCGAAGTGATTGCTGTGCAATGCTTAGTATATTAAATAGTTGATACATCGTGCTAAAAAAACGCAATGTATTGTCTATTAAATAACAATTAAATATAAAGATGTGATATTCGTTTCGTATTTTGTTCGTAATTTGCAACTTATGCAAATAATTTTTTATCTTCGAACATGTGAGCGAACAATAGAGGCATGATTAATCTGCAAAATTAAACTAATTCTATTTGAGATTGCCATTGCCAGTGGTAAAGGTTCAGACCTGACACAAATAATAATAAATACTTGAACGGTGTACGGACTTGGAAAACGAGTTGTTAGGATCATTTCGATGTTTCTTAAAAAAATCTTCGTGGGTAAAGACAGACCTAAGAACCTTCACTACATATTATAAAACAAAGTCCCTCGCCGCGTCTGTCTGTCTGTCTGGTCGCGATAAACTCAAAACTACTGAACGGATTTTCATGCGGTTTTCACTAAATGATAGAGTGATGAGGAAGGTTATAGGTGTATAATATGTGAAGGTTTTATGTAAATTGGTAGAAATATGACGATAATTGTTGAAGAGGTCGGCAAAAATTAAGCCGACTGGGAGCTTGCATTGAAACGCTGCAAATAATGTATGATGGAATTGTTTTACTTTTATAGATCTACAAAAAAGTCCACGATGGCAAATATCTATCTTTTAAGAATAGTTTACTATTATATTTTATAAAAAAATTGACAAGTACAAAGCGGTAATTTGGAAAGCTGTTTAGAAGGATACAGTATTAATGCTTATCAAATTAAATACGTTAGTTATCTTAAGCATTTTATGCACATTATTTTAACCATTAACACCATACCATTTAAATGAATATCTTAGGAGTTTTCGCAAAAAAATTAACGCGCGCGAAAATAAACGGGACGGGACGAACGGGAGGGAAAAAGTCTTATGGAGCAATATGGAGGTGAGGACTGTAAGGTATTCATATTCTTTTTAGGTGTTGTTGGAAGATCTCATTTGGCAAAAAAAGAAGGAACCGAAGCGAAGCGAGGGCGGGTCGCTAGTTAATAATAATTCGTTACCACGGCAGCTGCAACTGCAAGCATGCCCAAAGATCGAATAATGCAAAAATCAGATAAAAAGCAATCAAAGCATCACGACAACTAAAACCCGTTAATATCCCTAAAAGTAAGTATTTTTTTCCAATACCTACACTACAGTACCTACTCGCGTAAGTAAATCTTGGAAAGTTGTAGGTACTTATTTAGATGCTTACTAAATTTCTCATTTTGAAGTCTAGTTCACAAAAAGTTAAGAACATTTTGTTTTTATATCAATTAAATAAATAAAAGCTATCTCGTGTCATCCCAGTTGTTTCCGGCTACAAAAAAGTTTTATTTTATTGCTTTTGACTTCCGAATCGTGTCCGTTTGCTTCGTAACTAATAAAAAAGTCAACAACGGTCTTATTCTCACGTCACGACTATAAAAATAGTGACACTACGAATTAAATGTTAAGAGAACAGATTTATAGTTAGTCCCTAATAAGAAAGAACACTAAAAATAAGATTTGAGACGTTAAAGTAACATCAGACTTAATTAAATAATAATAATAAAGTTTTATTAAGTCCAAATAAGATATAGATACTTAGTAGGAAAATCAGCACCATGGAAAATACGGAAATCATACTTCTAAAGTTTGAGAGAGGCAATAGGCATGATGACTATTTTTTTTATTTTATGTTACATAAATTACCTCTCAAAAAAAGAAACATTGGTAAAAGAATTAAGTCGCTAGCATGAAAACTGCCCGAGATATCACAGTGTGAAATGCTCACAAATGGACAAATCCCAAAAACGCTCCATACTAACGGCTACTAAGTGATGACGTCACGCCGTGATAGTTTGTATGCAACGCGTAGGAAATTTGTTCGGCAGCTATATTAAATATTGTGTTTATCAAAATAGTTTCTTAGACAAATTTGCTATAAATTTTACGGACTAATTAAAGGTATCACTTATTTTAATAAACTTTATACTTTTTAAATGGACTTGTCTACCCAACTTTGAAAGGTCATAAAATAAATAATATGCAATATATAAAACCAAGAGGTATACAAGCTACTCTAAAAGTTTAATATGTTTACGATTTTTATTAGTATTTCGTTATTTTATTCATTAGTCATCATCCCTATTACATTTAAAAAGAAATTGCAAGGTTATTTACAAAACTTGATTTCTTTAAATAATTTGTGTTACCATATCATTATGATATAAAACCACACTTCAACTGGGTCGATTAAAATTATCGTTTATTCTTTCTTAACGATTAAACTTCACGGCCAAAATCGGATATAACAATGCATTTTAATTAAATAAATCTGGCCAAGTGCGTGTCGGGCCAAGCGCAGTAGGATTCCGTAGTTACCACATACCTTACCTTATTTAATGCCACTATCATTTTTGTATAAATGACAAAGAAATATTTACAGTTTTGGAAAATGTGCTATATCTCTAAAGCTACTAAATATATCTCGTTCAAACAAATTTTCGTTGAAAGTGTTCATTAAGATCTAACAGCATATATTTTTTTTTTATTTTTCACTTTCTTATTTTAAAAGTTAGCACACATTTTACCACTTTGGAAGTGACAATCTTTCAAACAGTTGACTTTGAGAAAAAACTGTTTTAGGAACCTCAAAGACCTTATCTATAGACACCCCGCCCGTATGGGTTGGATGTTTTTTTTTTCAGTTTCATGTATGGGGAGCCACTCCTTAATCTTTTATTTTTGTTATTTTTGTGTAAAAATCGTAAAGCGGTTCACAGAAACCATCTACCTACCAAGTTTCAACTGTGTAATCCTAATATTTAGTTTCGGAATAAAGTGGCTGTGACATACGGACGGACGGACAGACAGACATGACGAATCTATAAGTGTTCCGTTTTTGCCATTAAGCTATGGAACCCTAAAAAGAAGTATGTATTAATGCTTTATAATTATACCTTTATAATATAAAAGAAGTCGGTAATAATTGCACACAACATGTCTACTGTCTCCAAACTGTCATGATTTTAGGCCATTGTCCGGTGTAGCGCAAAAAGTCTAGATTAATTAGTGCTTTCGTGTGAACTAAGATGGCTGACATGATATTAAGGCCGGTGCGAGCAGAAAAGCTTGTATCGAGACAATGTGCAATGATTATGACGGAAGGTCTTACAATGCTGAAAAGCAAGAAAGATTTTTTTTAAATCGTGGAAATTTCGCAAGCTAGTTATTAAAAATCCCTTTGAATATGTCTGGCATCGTTACCATATCATCATGGTGTGGCTACGCATAAAGAGTGTAGAAACAACTATTATTTTGTGGTAGAAATAGGATTGTTAATCGCCTCAAGATTTCCGTTCAATAGAAATAGAAAAAAAATATATATAAGCATAAGCAAGCAAAACATTAGCAATAGAAGCATTTTTATTAATTAAACCATGATTGACATATCTTTACTGCATCTGCTTTCGCTGGCAACTTCGTTCGCATGCATTGCTGAACTTAACTAGAAAAAAATCTGATAACTTTGTACCATCTCAGCGTAAAGAACAGATTAATTTATGGCAGTATAAAACAATTGCTTTTCGATCATTACCCACACCAACCACAGCACAGTATACTTGGTAATGCTGTACGTAATATAACTTGATAAAAATTTAAAGTCCTGTCAATTGCTACAGTTATAATGGAGATTTTTGGACAAACAGACAGTTAAAAAAGTGTGAAGGTCGTCGTCGGGAAATGCAAAAAGAAAACAAAACCATGACAAAACTACATATTTTAAACATATAAAATATGTAGTATGTACACATATTTTATAAAAAAAATACAAAATTAAAGTGTTCGATGAAACGCATAAGTAATCAAGTAAGGACGATACATAAAACAATGGATTACAGTTTGTAATATCTTTTTACGTCTAACACACGACGCCAAGTGGGGTCACAAAAACGAAGATTATGAAATAAGTAAACATTTGCCATCAAACAATCAAAATCAATATTCGCAGCAAAAATAAACTAAACGCCTTGACATTTGACGGCCAATGTTAGGCAAATATCTAGGCTATGGCCACAGAATATGTTATTATAATAGTACTCTAAGCCTAAGTTTAGATTTAAACATTTTAAATACACGATAAAATCTTAGAATATTTTTATTATCAGCGATGTATTACATAACGTGACACTTGTTATAAAAACCACAGAGTCTTAATAATAAAATAAAACAGAGTTAAGTAATTAAAAAAACTTTTGTACATTTTCAGACTGAATAATTTCTCTATTCTGAATTACTTGCTAAATGATGATATTTATAAATAAAGTTTTTTGTAATTTTAGGTGTAAGTCAAACACTTCCATACGTTTATGAATAAAGAGAAGTTTTAATATGACGTTTACTAAGTCTTATGAGCATTTCGCAAAAATATACTTTGACTCTGAAAGAAAAAAACAGCTTAAAAATGCCAAAAGTAGCCTATTTTCGCGTTTCTGCGATATCATATCATCAATAAAAATGCCATACTTTTTGAACAGTTAGCTTTCATCACAGACCATACAACAAATACTAGGTTATGAAGTCTGTGGCTTTCATGAAGCAAAAAAATCTGCAATTAAATCTTTAAATCTTCCAATCGAATATTTAAATTGCCACTCATCACGTGTCTGGGATTGCGGGTGTGACTGATTAAACGATGACTTTTCGCCTGTAACCACAATTAAAGATTTTGAATTCCGTGCTGAGTCATTTATGAACAAAAGACTATTTACAATTTTTGATGTGACGAGGCGCAAGCACAACTGGGTATTATTAAGCACCTAGGCTGCCTAGAGCCAAGCTACAAGAACACAATTAGAAATTGAACAGTGGCTTACACTGAATTTAGGCCGATTACAAGGATATGCGAATTATCTCTATTATTTTTAGTTTTTCATAAAGGTTTCGGTTCCAAATAGGCATATAGAGTGGCCATATAAATATGGAATTTCGATTCGGAATCATTCCGAACGCAGCTAAACCATACAAATCCATGGACCTACCACACACATGCGGGATTTTACCGTACGGAATTTTCATACATCGGGATTCTGAATCCGGATTCCGTCTGTATGTGACTGGCTTTAAATCAGAAGATTAAAAAAAGAAACAATGCATATTTTTTCCTACGTGAAACGGAAGGTTACTGCAAAAAAAACAAGAAAGTGATAATTACAATCATAAAGAACTTAAATGTCGCTAAGAACAATTAATGCTGGTTAAATAAAACAGAACTCATCCTTTTTTAATAACCTGTTGTGATCCCTGCGAGAAAGTCATACAATACAATACGAGTATTTTGAAGACTTAAGGAATCGTTGGATTTCCTAATGGACTCACAACTATTGTGAAAGTGCTGTCTAGTGCTGACTATTAGAGTCTAAAAAACATCTCAAGGATCGAATTTCAAATAAAATGCTGAATAAGCAATCAAGTCTAGACACAGTGTGCTAAAGTTAGCAAAAAAAACTTTCACAAAATTAGATTCTAGTGCTGCAGAACTAATGATATATAATAATAACAACATTTCATTGATGACTGACTGTTCTAACATGATCCAAAAATAGACCCGCCGCGCCGCACCGGCTTGTCTGGTTGAAGCAATATTTTTTGGGTAATCATTGGACCGTCTACTCCTCAAACTTAATATGCGGTATATGCATTACTCTTATTAATAGTGATGCGCCGCCGCCCCGTGCTCTAAGAGCATGATATCCGATTCGGTTAGGTATACGAACAATGGAACTAAGTAGACAGTGCCTATTAGGTAAGTCAGGAAGTAATTGCTGATGACTTTCATCACGAAGTAATAATGGAAACGTGTCCTTCTATTGAAAGGAATATATTGCAGAAAATAGATTGAATTGAATTTTTCTCGGCAGTGTCGATAGATATGAATAATTTTAATTAGCTTAAGCCTTGCGAAAAGCTAAAAAGTACTAGAAAATTTCAACGAATGTACATAGTGAGTCGGTAGGCTAGGAGGAGCAATTTTTTACTGGATTATACTGGATTTGCAAAAGGTTCTAGTCCCACCTGAAGAGGCCGGTGACGAGTTTTTTTTTGTTGTATATTATTTAACGTAATTTAGCTTACGCTCATAGATAATTACTTACAATTATTAGATCTACTATGTAAAATTAGCTTAACGCTTTAGTTATTTATTGTGAAACTGTTTGTCAACCCTAATAAATAGAAAAAAATATGATAATTAAATTCGTTAGATGTTTGAATCACAGTGCCTGGTAAGTATTTTTTCTGTTTTATTCAAAACTTAAATTTAAATTGACACCAAAGAAAGTATACGAAGTTTCGGTATATTTTATTCTGATTTAATCCCAACACTATTTCGGATGCGTTTTTTCAACCAATAAATCTGTCTGCGTTCTATTTTTAAACCAACTCTCTTCAGCTAATCTTAGAAAACCCGTATAGTTAAGAAAATAAAGTTTAAATTTGAATAATGACTGTAAAGGTTGTATCAAAATATAGTTGCAATAAACATTTTAGCACGCTTATTAACTTTTTGTATTGCGACTCATCATTAGACATAAATCAGTCTACATATTTGATATCAAATTGATTTTATGGCTATATCTACTTATGTGGCTAGAGATTCGGTTATTAAGGCAATCCTCATCTTGTCGTGATCTATAATAGATGATTTTCACTCTTTTTCGGACAGAAGGCCAACAAAAAGTGTATCCATCCATCATCATATTTTTCCTTCAGTGAGTAATGAACTCTTTTCCTAGTAATTGTACTGCATGAGCGCTAGAAAACATCCGTTTACATTTAAATCTGCGAGAAGACTGGCGGTCGGTCGCGGATCGCGGATCGTATTGCTTTGCTACTGATTGCTAGGTGGGGATGCTACCTTTAGGCTGCCTGTCTATTGAAGCGGAGCGAGGCGGCAAGCGGAGAAACAAGGAAAGATTAACCAATAGGTTTGCGGAGCGGAATTTTATGCAATCCTATTGCTTAATATTTGCTCGTTTCCCCGCTCCGCCGCCTCGCTCCACGTCAATGGACAGGCAGCCTTAAGGGTGCGAGTTCGAGTCTCATCTGAGAAGCTACGAGTGAATCGAAAAAATACATTTTCAATCACGAAGCTAATCTTGGTTTCTCTTGCATCAGGTCCCTGTAGTTATCACCCCACTGACACTATGACCACAGTATAATAAAGCTTACGTAGTATTACTACTTAGTAGTATTAAGACTGTGCTATGACTATGATCCCGTCGAACCCGGCTGCATAGTGCACTATGTACCTGTCGTCATCCTCATAGGACGTGTCGGAGTCGGTCCTGCATAGCGCTCGCGCACACCACAAACCCGCGGCGCTGTCCTTATTTTCTAAGGGTATCGTCACCACCGTTCCGTGTTCCGTGTATGTGAAACATAATCTGTATGCTTAATCAGAAAACCAATGTGAATCAGCATTTTCCCATCGAAAACTAATTTCACGGAAGTTTTGGAACAAGGTTGTATGTATTACGTGACGCTCCAAGGTGATTTCTATTTAAGTATAGGAAATTTCGTTATTTAGTGTCATAAGTTAAGTCAGTTTGAAATGGATAAAATTAGGAATAAATAATAATTAAAAAAATAAATTCTTGGACAATTTTCACACAGCGCCATCTAGCCTCAAACTAAGCAAAGCTTGTAATATGGGTGCTGGACAACTGATACACTACTTATATATTTTCTAAATAAATACTTATTATACATAGTAACACCCAGACCCGTCACAGAAATTAAAATTCATCATTTCAATTTCTGCCCGGCCGGGAATCGAACCCGGGACCTCTTGCGTGATAGGCAGCATGTTGACTACTGCACTACTCAGGTCGTCATTCAATGAGTATGTCAGAGGAGGTCTGAAAGTAGCACCAGTAACAGAGAAGTTGAAAGGGAATCGTCTGGCTTGGTTTGGGCATGTTATGAGAAGAGATGAAAGGCATGTTACTAGAAGAGGATATGGTTGTTGAGGGCTGGAAAGTAAGAGGAAGACCGCAGAAAAGTTGGATGGATTGTGTGCGGAATGATAAGAATGTGAAGGGAGTGGATGAGGAGATGACGAATGACAGGAAGGAATGGAAGAGAAGGACACACTGCACCGACCCCAAATAAATTGGGATAAGGGTAGGGGGATGATGATGAAGTTAAGTCAGTTTTAATAGTTTAAAATTTCCATCATAATCTGATGATTAAGAACGCATAGAGGATAAACAAACATTATTTTTATTTACTTATATAAGAAGATAATCGCTTTCTTACCTAGAATCAACATAAGCCTGTTTACTGTAATTAGCATTCGAAGACATTACATGTTGTAATATAACATAACATAATGGTCTACGCACATTAGTGGGATTTCTCGAAGTGAATGTGTGCCATAAATGCATTTCGTAACAGCAGCATACGATAGCCAAGTGGCAAGCTCATTTAGCGCTGTTACTTCTATGACATAATAACCCAGTATTTTTATTCGTAGCGATGCTTTTGTTTGGTTTTGATATGATTTATTATCTTTTTTGATGTGGCAATCCACTCCTAAATTAAAAGGCTGTGTGTCTGCGTGACGCCTTGGGGTCGAAATCGGGTTCCCAGGGATCGACTAAAACGAGTAATTATAACAAGAATTATTAATTACACTTGATATTTCATAGGATTTTCAAAAAGTTAGGGTTTATTTTGGAAAAGGGGTCTCTTGCCCAAATTAGTTTGGGAATCCCTGTTCTAGACAGATAAGCGACATCGCTGTGGTCACTCTTATGTTTTATTGAGCTGGGAACAGGCAGTATATTTGTCCGGTGCCCTTGCCTGTACTATAGCCCGGTTTGGCCTGAGATTATCTGTACGTAATGTCCAAGGTGTATGGTGGATGGGTGTGGTGGTGTAGGTGTGCGTTCACGGAATTCCGAGCGGCTCTTCCTTCTAAGTACTTTGGTAATTAGTTGGTATTTGGTTTGATTTTTGGTTTTCCCGACGTTTCGGCACCTTTGCAGCTGCTGTGGTCACGGAAGACTGAAGCTACTTGTGAGCCTACCCTCAAGCGATGATTTTTTTAAGACGTTCAGAAATTAAAATTTAACAAATTTTAATTGGTTTAAGTTTTGGTTTGGTTTTATTTTTTTTATTTCATGTCTAGTGAGCGCGTAAGCTTGAGAAGTGAATATGTCTTCCTTCCAATTTATATTTTGTGGAAATGGAAATTTTTTGACTTATCATTCGATAAGTCTAATTTAGTTCAGCTAAACACGTTTGTTTTTTCTAATGAATAATATTTATAGCTCAAGGCACCAAACAATAACAGTAACAAAACCGGTTCAAATAAAATATGCACTCAATCTGTGATGTGAAGGTTAGGACTACTAATATTACATACTAATATTATAAATGCGAAAAACCGTTTGTCTGTTTGTTTGTTACGCCTTGACGTCTTAACTACTGAACTGGCCATCATGAAATTTTTGCATACACGTTGTCAGAGGTACAAAGAAGGACATAGGGTACCTTTCATCTAGCAAAAACGTACAGATCCCGAGGGATAGCAAAAAACTGTCCTCGCAGACGAAGTCGTCGGCGGCCGCTAGTCAATAATATCTTATAGTATTTGAGTCCCTCACATTAAAACATGGTAAAATGACATACATATGTAGCTGGTCTTCTTCTTATCAAATGAGGAATAGTGGCCACCTCTAGTGTTAGAGTTTATCAAGCCGCCTGTAAGGCCTCTAACCGGTACCAACGGTTTAACGTGCCTTCCGAAGCACGGAAGCGCTCAGTTGTAATGCCACAACGATCACCCATCCGACACCTGGCCGGACCGAGCGTTGCTTAACAAACGTGATCAGTCTGTCAAGTTCCGCCATGAGCGCCTTGTGGCTGGTTACTTAATTCGTTATGTTGAAACAAAGAATATTTCCGTTTTCCGTATTACATGTGACACCGAAACCGTGTTTTATGTAATGTTATGTTTAAAAAATGCAAGCCACGTTTTTGTTAAGTATAGTTCATGTTCATACTATGACAATATTTTACAATACCACTGTTTGGGTTATTACGAAACAAAGACTACATTTTGACTAAGTATGTTATTGCGTACTATAATTTGCAAGTTTGAGGTTTAAATATAAGTGAAAACCTTTTTAAATATATACAGGTATATTTCCATGCTTCTGTTTTATGGTTACCAATGATGCCATTGGCTTGAATCAGTAATCAGTATTCAACGGATAAAACTACAGTAGGTTTATCGAGTTCACAGACCATACAACTTACTATTGTGATCAGGTTATGCTTAATATGTTAGGTAATGTAAAATAGTGATATTACTAAATATAATCACCCACTTCACCCACCAATCCGCATTGGGCCCGCGTGGTGGGTTATCTATAATTTTAATATTAATCTTTAATTTTCATCATCATTCAGAGTATCCACTGTATGGTAGGTATCCATAAAATATTATGATGTGATGATAATTTCTTTATTTCCCGTAACAAATTATGATCGAAAAAACTACATGTAATAGAAAACGTTCATAAAATAACACTAACTACAAACATTAAAACGCAAGTTAATTAAGTTCTAAACCACCGAGATCATTTAAACATACATGAAACATGTGTTGTGCAAGTCATAAAATACATAAATATGATTTCTAAAGGCATCAGATCATGTATGTATGATCAACCTCAAAAGAAAGGTCAAACTCAAAGTTTTCTCACGTATCATCTTTTGTTCAACGTAACACTGCGTTGACAATAGTTATGAGAAATCCTTTATTGACTCAACTTTATTGGTAGATTAACATTAGTATAGATTGAAAATGTGCGGTCGTAAAGAAATTTGATGAATAGGTAGGTACCTATTTATTGAATGAGCGAGCGCGAAGCGTCTCCGTTTCAGCTTGGGAAAAACTGCTTTTGTATGTCAGCCTGTCCAGCGGCTACCCTAAACCAAATTCAAGTATCTTATTCCAGACAAATTTTACAGGAGAGCTTAAGAACGTTATTTAGTGTTTTTATTGAAAAAATGAGATATTCTGAACACTAAAATGTTAAAATATCATTGGTATTTAAAGTAAAAACATGTCTGTAAAAAAAGTTCTCATACTTACCTACATTTTGACGAACGAAAATAGTGTTCTGCGTAGAAATATGTATTGATTTGTCAATAATATTCTACGCTATAAACAAGTAACTTGAGATTCTCTATTGTACTTTTAGCAGATACTTGTTTTCAGCTTTGCATAGAGCCATATAGAATATAGTACTTACGTCTATAAAATAAATACATAGAAATCAAGTATCTGCTTATCTATTTAAAATACATAAGTATTTTGATAAGATTTGCTTGTTTTTAAGTTAGAAACGGGAAATATACTTTGTTTTAGCGTAGATTTTGCAAACAGAAAAAATACTTCAAACAAATTATTGGCTATATTTTCCGAATTAAACCGAATTTTAATAATAAAAAAAAATGGTAGATGCGATTTGCTATGCTTAAACAGAAAATGAAATAAAAACTATTTTATTGGAAACTGAGTTACTTGACTCCTGCGTTATCTGCCGAGCTGTTATCCTTTTTCTACAGGTCGCATTTCTCAACCGATTCTAGTGAAATTTTGCGAGCAGGTTTAATAACTAAATAGATTTTTTGTCAATACAGTTTTTCAAAATTTATCAAAAAAAATTAAAAATGACACAATTTCGAGGTCTACATCACACAGAGCCACTAGTATAGGATTTCGCTTGACAATGGAAGTAAGGTCTGGTTAGTGTCTTGATTTCACGTTTAAAAAAACAAGTCGTGAATATTATGAAGTTTGCACTTGACAACAAAAGATTTGTACATTTTATCAAGGGTAAACACAAAAGAAGAAAAAAATGACCTTCTCTACATTAACTTTCGGTTTCACACTAAATAAGTATTTTGGGTTGAATGTATATAGAAAATTTTGTTCCTAGAACCCTACCCACCCATATACAGAGTGGACTTTTCCTACCCAGCCCCCCAGCATGACCACCGAAACACGATATATCGCGTGATACAGCGTTTTATCGATACTCAACTGTCAAAATCCATTGTCTTTTGACAGTTAAACGTAATAAATAAATCGCTATTTCATATCGCGTTTCGTTGGTCATACTAGGGGGGGCAGGGTGCTATAGCACCCATATATTTATTTAGGGATATTATAGTAAATAATAATAATAATAATAATAATAAATGCTTGGACAATTTCACACAGCGCCATCTAGCCCCAAACTAAGCAGAGCTTGTAATATGGGTGCTAGACAACTGATATACTACTTATATACTTTTAAATATATGCTTATTATACATAGAACACCCAGACCCGTCACAGAAATTAAAATTCATCATTTCAATTTCTGCCCGGCCGGGAATCGAACACGGGACCTCTAGCGTGGTAGGCGGCATGTTGACCACTGCACCACTCAGGTCGTCAAATAAAAGTTCTTCGGCAGTTTCATGTTTTATTTAACATTATAAAGGCCAAATCAACATAGTAAATTAATAAATTAGCATCTGTTGCCTAGTTTACACATTTAACACAAATGATTTGGTGCTCACCACAAATAGGCATTTTGCACGTCTAGCAAAAAGTTTTACTTTTGCGGTCATTTGTAAATGGAAAAAATCTGCAGCGCCCCTGTTTCGAAAGGCCAGGTAGTAAAGATTCAGAAAAAAAATGTTTTTTTTTTTTAATTTAGCATATTATTTGCCGGATACATACAACAAACAAACATGCAAGTCAAGTTGTTATAGCAGCATTTTTTGCTCGTCGCAGATTATGATTTCGTAAACTCTTCTAATTAATAAAAGTGAAAATCAAAACTAATAATCACAACAAACACAAATGTATAACAATGATTTAGATTATGAACTATTTTACTAACCATGGGTTGGGTACTGGAGCACCCTGCACTAATTATTTACATTAGTTACCGGGACAATATCCAATTGACAATTAACACAAAATGGTAACACAAACTGATAGGAGAATAAATATAGAAAAAAACATGACAATCAAGCCAATAATAAAAAAAATTTAGCAATTAAAGTTGGCACAGGGTGCTACAGCACCCTGGGTAGGGTTCCAGGGTTAAATAATTGGCCCTAATTACCACGTACGTACACCACTGAAGATATTTATGCGAAAATAGTTTAAGGACCTGTTTTACAGCTCCCGTCTTTCTTTTGTCTAATTTCAAAATCTATCGCAATCGCTTTCAGGATGTAACACATTGAAGCTTCTTTATGGCACAAATATTGGCGATTGCGATAGATTTTTAAAATTAGACAAGGTTAAGGTTCCTACTTGGTTATTAAACAGATATAGTTTTCATAAAAGTCTGTTCTATTATTAAGCTACCAGGAATTCCGTTTTCGTCAGAAAAAAACAGCCTATATTTTTTCTGACAAAAACGGAATCTGACGAAAGTATCCTAGTTCCAATAAGGTAGATAATGCTATCCAGAGCCTGTGATACGACTCTTTTTAGGTATTAAATTTGGAAGCTAAAAAAAAAACCTAAATAGATCTAAACTTTTATACCTAAATCTGTCTGTATGAATAAATTAATAGCACGTACACAAGGCATTCACCTACCACATACAGCGTATAATAGCCAAAATAATCCATATTTACTTTCTAGTGTAGCACTCATCTGCAAGAGCGCGCCCACTTTGCCTGGACACATGAAGAGCAAATCGCACTCCAATAAAAGCAAGGATCACAAACATAGTCACTTCACTAAACTCCAAAGCACGCCGACACAGCGGAGAAAAACAAAACTGCGCGTGGAAATTCGGAAATAGGACGAAGCGCCCGCGCTCTACCGGCGAACGCGGAAAAGTTCACTCAGGAAGTATAGAGAGCGAAAGTGCGCGCGAGCTGCACGCGTTGCGATACGAGACTGCGCCGGAGTGGACTCCAAGCAGTATTTCGGCGGCAATCGTTCACGTAACCGGAGTAAGTAAACTGTGATAAAGGCATTTTGAATATTCAGTCAAGGTCCTACCACTGTGACCTACAACGCTTGATCTTCACGGTCGGATGTTAAAAGCGTTCATTTTGTAACATAAGGTTAACAACAATTTACAGTTCCGCATTTACGAAATCCTAATATGGAAAAGTATTCAGCATAATTTTTTGCACAGTTAAAAACATATAAATAGAACAAAGGCTACTAGTAGAAAAAGTGGATCTTGACAAAAAAAACGGATTCAAATTTTTTGTCTGAAAGTAATTTTAGTACCTTTTCATATTTTTACGGCAATGAAATAAATATTAAACATATCATCATATTGTATCTTTTTACTTATATCAATTCTTCAGAATAGAGAGACAGACTATTTCGATCATAAACGTGCTTAGAATTTGTTTTATGAAGATTTATCTGATGTTTACGTAGGCCCTATTCAGGTTTGTCTACTTAGTTGGAGTACCATAGAGTAAAATTCATGTTATCGTAAGTGTCTGAAGGCTGACTCTTTAATGTAAAAAAGTGCATTTTCAAAAAAAAGAGAAAATGTAGTCATAGTCACATTAACATTTTTCAAAGGAAGCGCCCGACTCTTAGCGGCTGTTTAGTAATGATGGTAAGTAAGTAACTAAAGTAGCTACTCGTTTTATAACACCACTATTTACGAGGAACCAAGAAAAGCATTTAAATTTCACTCATTTTATGGATATGTTAGATATAATATCTGTGAAGGTCTATGCGGAGGTTTAACCATGAGGAAATTCAAGTGTAGTAAGTGGAATTACACCCACTAATCCGCGTTGGGCCCAAAAGTTGATTTTTTATTTCACCATTACTTCTAAAATGCCTAAACAGATTTGGATGTGTGATGGGGTATCTATCGATAGAATCCTTGCATCATCCCGAGTATTCCCGAGTGACACTGGCTAAAGAAAATAGCAGACCAAAATATGGTGGCTGTATTTCGCAATTTTGTAATGTGAAAAAAACTTCAATTATAACAATATTGTTAAAAAATAAAAAACAAAACTAAACATTTACTTCTATACCTACAAGACGATTATCCAAGATTTAATAACTGATCCAAGCGAAGCTATTAAAAGCACTTAAAAGTGTGTTAAATTCGATCAAGAATCAGCAAGTTATAGCACCTACTGACAAAACAAAACGCGATTCGAAATTTTGAAACATCAATATTTTTATCTCTGTACAAATTACTATTCTTTAAAAATTCACCTTTAAATAGTAAGAAACATAGAAGATAATATATTGTACAAAATAAGCTCCCACTTTGAAAGTGGGGCTTTATTTCGAGGTGCGAGACTCTGACCGGACATCTAGGGTATTCTTGACCGAAGGTTAAAAACATACCTACTGAGAATTAATCGTTGAGTAGGTACCTATCACATCATAAATACCTCAGCATAACTCATCTCTTCAATTTAGGAAAACAGAAAACACCAGTTTAAGATAATATAATTTTCACTCGTTATGGAATTAATTGGATCTTTAGTCAAAAAATATTAATTCAATTACTCATACAGTTAGCTAGTGCATTGAGTTCGTCTGATCTGCGTCTAGATAGCCTAAAAGCCTTTCTACAAAACCTCTCACCGACTGTAAACTTTGAGGCCAACCGTAGCACTGCACAAGAACTCGTTAGATACTATTATTAGAACTCTGAAATATCTAAAACTAGCGACCGCCCACGACTTCGTTTACATGGATTTATTTTGTGTATCCCTCGGTAAGACTAAGAGTTCCGTTTTTCGGGATGAAAGGTACCCTATGTCCTTTTTTGTACCCCTGACAGTGTCTATGCAAAAATTCACGATGATCGACAAATAAACAAACAAACAAACGGACTTTCGCATTTATAATATTTAAAATTTCATGCTATGAATTAATTACCCCATATAAAAAGTATTATGCAAAATTCTCAAATTTAAAAATTATCTTTGTTATTACTTACAAAAGATTTTTAAACACTGTTTAACTAAACACATGTTTAAATGTGATGCTGTCTCTGTCAAATAATATTGTCAAAAAAGCTTCACATTTAAACACGTGTTTAGTTAAACAGTGTTTAAAAATCTTTTGTAAAAAGTCTTTTGTTAAAAATCTTTTTAATAACACGGTATATATTGAAGTAGGTACTTACCTATAAAATATCTGGAAAGATATTTCAATTGAATGATTCCTCACAATGGTGAGGTAACGCTGGCTTGCTGCGTAAAGCTAGGGTTTCCTAAGATGACGGTGCCGTCATATTACGGCCGTAATTTAGCGGCGTAAAACGTTTTCTATGTAAACAATACGGCGCGCCATATTATTTTCATAGACAACGTTCTACCGTCATTCTAGGATACCCTAGCTTAAGAGTAACCTACTAGAAGAAATTCGACGATGCCACTAGCTAGTGACTCGGTAGCTCAGCGGTCAGAGCATTGGACCGGACATCTAACAGTCGCGGGGTCGAATGCCGTCCGAGAATTGATCTGGTCGGAATCGAATTTTTTCTAGTATGTATAATATTATTTAGTATATTATCATCAATCCAGATACCTCTAAATTCAACAAAATTTCAGATGTTGCGTTGCGAGCCGACCATCGAGAAAGTACCTGTGTTCCTATTTGCGATAAGAGATTGTCGATAAAAAAATCGACTAATATCGCCTAGCAAGTCGCCCGGGAAATCGACCCGAGTAAAGGTCCCATGGAGCTCAGTGGCGCAGTGGTTTAGCGCCTAGCCCAGCGATTGCGGAAGTTAAGCAACGTTCGCAAGGGTCGGTCATGGGATGGGTGACCAAAAATGTATTATCTCGAGTTCCGTGCTTCGGAAGGCACGTTAAGCCGTTGGTCCCGGCTGCATTTGCAGTCGCTAACACCCATAAGGAAGGCCTGTGCCCCAGCAGTGGGGACATCAAAAATGGCTGATGGACACAAAGGTCCCATTAGAATAAAGAAAATTTCAATAAAACTAAGAAGAAAATATTAGATATTTGAAAACAATAATAGTTTTTTTGGCAGTTACGGATTATTAATTGGGTAATTTATCCGCAAACACCAATGGCGCTCCGATTCGTACCACACAGAGTCAGGGAAAACTATGTTTTATATAAAAGCCATAAAGACTAATGTCAATCACCTGTCTGCAAACATATATGAAGCCATAAAACTTAAATTTACATATTTTTACTACAACGTAAATTAAATCATCATCATGACCATACTTTTACTAGCTTAAGCTCTACAAAGTTTTATTTAAATTGCAAATCTTTCTTACGTCTACGCAATGCGTGAATTACGCATGATAAACACGCAATAGAAAAAAACCGGCCAAGTTCGTGTCGGGCAATCAATAGGGTCCCGTAGTCTGCTCCAACTCAGCATGTAAAATATTTTCCAAATGTTAATTGTTTTGAAATGTAATAGGAGCTCGGTGGCGCAGTGGTTTAGCGCCTGGCCCAGAAGTTCTCAAGGGTCGGTCATGGGATGGGCGACCAAAAAATTATTATCTCGAGCTCCTCCGTGCTTCTGAAGGCACGTTAAGCTGTTGGTCCCGGCTGCATTTGCAGTCGTTAACACCCACCAATCCGCATTGGGCCCGTCCTCCTTATACCACCCATAAGGAAGGCCTGCATGTGCCCCAGCAGTGGGGACCTCAAAAATGGCTGATGGACAATCTGTCAAATAAGTTAACTGGTACTTAAAAGTTGTTAAAACTGACCCTCAGCGTTGTCATGTTAGCCATAGTTGGTTTTAAATAAAACTTAATTCTTAATTTAATTTGCAGTTATAAATTGGAAATCTTTACAGGAAGTGATTTCCAGTATGAATTGCTTATTTAGTTTGGCTGATATCGAGTTTGGTTTTATATCATCAATCATCATAACAGACATCTCAGTAGAAACTCAATTAAACATTATAGTTCTGCACTTATCTCATTGAGACACAGAGCTTTGAGTAATGCAACGTTTAAAAATAGCATAGGTACTTAAGTATAGCGAATCATTTTATTTTGGTAATAAGGTTAAATATAATACTTCCCTCTAGGCTGAGTCAACTGTCAGGGTTCCTAGTTTAAAAGTAAGTGGAACCTAACGGAAATCTTTTCGTCTCTATTTCTACAACTTCGTGCGTAAAGGCACAGAATAAGTACATAGTAGTACAAGTGTATAGATATTAATTTGTAATTCTTATGAAGTTTAAGCAAGGCTTTACCTATGGTTATCCAAATATTTACAATGCAATAGAATCTTTTTTTTATTTTTTTTATTTATTTATCCAAATAACATTACAATAATTATTCTAAAGATGCCTTTACGCTTATGAACCTACGAGGTTTGTCCAAGCGTTGCACATTCGACTCGGACGATAACAATTAAGTAAAAACAATAACAATACTGCGACATGCGTCAGTCGCACGATACAAATAAGTTGCATTGATGAGCATGAGTGAAATAGTTTCGTGTGCGTCCACCAGTTATCCAACAGGTTTCTGGTTTACGCGCTACAGGATGTTCGGAGAAAACTGATTGAACATTAGTTTAATAAAATTGTTGTTAATTAGTTATGTTATTTTTTATATATAAAGGTACCAACTTATAATTATGTTTGATTAAATTTTCTGGTAAAATTCAATTTTCAAAAGAATAAAAGAAATAAATGTTCAATATGTTACTATAAAACTCCGAAAATAGAAAGATCCTAAGATTTTCCAGAAAAACCAAAGATTGAAAACAAGGATTTGAATGATGGGATGATTATAATATAATGAATAATAAATAAAAATTATAATGATGAAGAATGTATCAAAATGATAATAATAATTATTAAAAATATTTAAGGTTTTTATTGATAGGCAAATGAAATTACTAAGATTTATTGGTAAAACTTATTATTTACCGATATACGGGGTTTTACAGTAACAATAGATTCCAATAACAAAGAAGGCATTCGTAGACATTTTTTTCTAAACGAAATAATGAAGGAAAAGGAAATTCAATTTGTGCTTCTATTACTTCATACACAATAACTCTGTGAAAAGATTTCAAATAAATCACTCGAAACATCCAGTTACTTCATGTTCGTTCAAACAAAGCCGTAATAAACCTACAATAGGCTCGAAAACTTTATAATTATTATGATTATTATCTAGATGTGATGTTACGTCACTACAATGATAAAGAGTAGATCTAATGAATGGAAACAACTTATTAACCGGCCCATTGTGAAATGGCGCTTGTTAACTCTCTCATTTCGAGAATCATTATGACTTTGCTATTTCATTTGATCCGGCCTTCAATTACTTATATTTATTTATAATGCAAATTTAAATTGTTTTTAATTAACTCAGAATATACAGTGTTTGGTAATAGGCCTTTTAATGCCGAATATGGTAGACAGGAACCATCAAACTGAACAACTTTTATTATGAGACCAACTCTGAAATCGCGAAAAAAAAATTGGCTGTTTCATACTAAATTTAATACTTAAACGAAAATATAAAAATGTATGAAACAGCTGATTTTCTTTTTCGCGATTTCAGAGTTGGTCCCATTGTAAAAGTTGTTCAGTTTGATGGACCCTACCTACCATATTCGGCTTTATAAGGCCTATTACCAAACACCCTGTACACAATATCAATTTGGTCTTGTACTAACGATAATTTAAAGACGTGAAATATACCTAATTTTATTGACAAAAACACCCACATGTTGGGGTCCATCCCCTCTCGTTTTGGAATGACCGTCATTTTAAATTACTCTTTTGTTTTAGATGGCCCTGCCAATAAATATAAATTTCTCCGGATCTACAAGTCCAACAAATAAGTAGGTACTTAGACATTTAGAGATAAAGACAGATATTTTGTCAACCGTTACTGTGCAGCGGTTGGCAAAGTAAATGTGAGTCAAAAAATCTAAAATTGTATCATTAAAACCAGATGCATAATGAATATGCACTGGTACAACCGGTTATTCGTATAGACTCTAGACACAGACATAACTGACCATACAGAAATAGCTTGAGTTGACTACTCTCAAGTCTCAACTTAAGGTAGTCGAACAATTCGTGTACAGGCGGGCATAAAAAAATAAATAAGAAACTTATTTATTCAGTACAAAGTTAAAGGAGATTACAAGAACGTTGATTATTAATTATTAATGGTAACGACGTTTTCATTCTTTTTGCAAGTTTTAAAATCCAAGCCAGCGTTATTATTCTGTGTGTGTGTGTGTTATTCCTCACATTGATGGAATAACGCTGGCTTGCAGCGTAAGAGTCGGATATACTAGAAGAAATTCGACGATGTCACTAGTGACTCGGTAGCTCAGCGGTCAGAGCATTGGACCGGATATCCAAAAGTCGCGGGTTCGATTCCCGTCTGAGTATTGATCTGGTGCGAGTCGTATTTTTTCTAGTATATTATTTAGTATTGTATAAAAATAGCATTGCGAATGCAAAAATCTCAAAATTAAAAATTATATGGCTAATATTTCATCTTTATCAGTTGTCAAAATATGTGGAAAGATATTTCAATTGAATGTCGAGGAATTCCTCACATTGATGGAATAACGCTGGCTTGCAGCGTAAGAGTTGGATATACTAGAAGAAAGTCGACGATGTCACTAGTGACTCGGTAGCTCAGCGGTCAGAGCATTGGACCGGATATCCAAAGGTCGCGGGTTCGATTCCCGTCTGAGTATTGATCTGGTGCGAGTCGTATTTTTTCTAGTATATTATTTAGTATCTTAAAATCCATTTTAAACCAAAAGTGGCCACTGTCGTTTCAAATGCATTTTAAAACTAGTACAAAGAATGAAAAATTTTAAGTTATTAAAAAAATATTAGAGACAATTTCAGAGGGCATTATTGTTTCCTTTTTTTAATATTTACTTGGTTTACGAGTAATAAAAATAAATGTATTGGTGGCGCTAGTTGAATTATATATGCCCCATAAGTTTATTATTATCGTTATTTATTTCTGTTAAAGCCGATAAGTTTCAAATCAAATCAAAATATATTTATTGCGAATACAGGTGGTATGAGATTTCAAATAGGTAGCAAATTAGATAACTTGCGATATCTTTAACTTTTTAACAAAAAATGACATCATTAAGAAAAAAATCTATGCAAATTGCAAACTTTGCTAGCTGCAGATAAAAAAAAACTTCGTACTTCTAAATTTTTCTAAATAATTACTTTTATCATCGACTGTACGGCCCGGCACCCAATTTCTCGTGCATAAAAAACTGAGCTAGATGCTTTTGTTAAGGTGGTACCCTGAGCGAAAATGGCGCCGCGGTGAATTATATTTAATATTATAATTCTAATACACAATTTTAAAAATGTTTATCGTGGAGATTTTAGGGCCCACAGTCTAGTATTTTAAGACGGTATCGTTACATTCCCTCGTAGTCACTGCTAGAAGTAGATAGCAAAACTGCTAAATGTGGCCGTTTTTGACACATTTTCTATCTACTTCTTCGAATGACTACGAGGGCATGTTGTGATACCTTCTATAAATACTAGACCATGGGCCCTAAAATCCTCCACGATAAACATTATTAAAAAAAAATCTATTAATAACTTATTAAATAAAAACCTCTGAGGGCGCCACTTTCGGTCATACAACCGCTTTAAGCCAAAGTTAGAATCGTCTAGACATATTAAATCAGACAGTAGGTATGCTCGTCTATACGCAAGTTAGGTGAATGTACGATCATCGGCATAATTAGCTGGTAAATAAAAAAAACCAAAATTAAATCTACATTTTTAAGTAGCAGAGCTAAATAATTTAAAAATTCAGTGCGCATTTCATTTTTAATAAAACAAGCGAGTCTGGTTTTTTCTTTCTTTTTTGGCTAGACTAAGATGAAGATTTAGCACAATCTCGACGTTATGTATGACCCTGAGAACTTCAACTTCAGTATATTTAACTTGTAAGGCTCAATTTACACCGCGGTGGAAAGGAAACGAAGGGAATGGAAGCGAATTTTTTGGTAATAGTAAAATGAGTCTTGGACATTGTGTTAAGCGAGGTACTGCGAGAATGCTCGAGAATGCGCGCTGTTTCTACGGAAGACACGGGGCTTCTTTTTAGGGTTCCGTACCTGAAGGGGCTAAATGGAGCCCCTATTGCTTGTGTCCGTCTGTCCGTCGTAGCTAAGCCGTTGAAGCTACAGTCTTCATATTTGCACCAAAGATATTTCTTGCCAACCCTAAGCCAAGTAAAGTATAAAAACATACATATAATATTTTTTACCCAAACACTTGTGTGAAATCTTTGTTTAGATATCGTTATTTCGATAAAGACTGTATTTTATGTTTTAAATAATATTAGAAAACTAAATCATGAGAAACCGCCAAAGACAGCTTTTTTTTTTCAAAATTTTCGCTTTATTGTTAAATCGCGGGCAAAAGGGATACCTAACTGGGGATTTGTCTACGCTACGCTACCGTGTGCACGCGAAGTCGCGGGCAGAGGCTATCCAGAATAAAAGTACTGTTCCCGAGGGATAGCAAAAAAACTTTCCACGTAGACGAAGTCGCGGGCGACCGCTAGTATTTTATAAAAAAATACCAATAGGTATATTGATAAATCTGAACTTTCCTTTCAATTCCCTCACTTTCATGTTACAAACCAACTTAATTTTGCAGTCAAACGCGTAGCACAGACAATCCCCGCCTCTAGCACTATTTGGTACGGAACCCTAAATGGCGAAGTCCTTCACACGCTTAGCTGGTTTTTGGCTTTCGTATCTATGTAATTTGCACTTACGGAATGTACCTAAAACTCGTACTATTTTATCTTTTACCATAAAATTCTGTTCCATTCCATCGCGGTGTAAATTGAGCTTTATTATTACAGGGTCAACATTCGATTCGGAAGTTTTGTCGAACAATAAAACCGACTTGTAGCAATTATGCGCCGTTTCCCTGAACATTTATGTACTATATCTACTATTGAAGCACCTCGACCGACGACACGTGCTAAATTTATAGCACTGAAGCATTTGTTTTATTGAATTTTATATCAGACTTCATAGGTGTTATTTAAGCAAAAAATTAAAGTTCCAAGCTTTTTCTCACACTGCAAGCAAATTCACCATAAGATTGAACTAGAAAAAACAATATTAAAAACACGACTGCTCTGCCAAAACGAACTAAAAAGCTAAATAACAACTATCATTGCAGACATGGGACCTCTTTCATTAAAAATTGTTCCACAGAACTGTCCCCCGACTGCAATGACATGTCTTGTTATTTAACTTTTTAGTTTGTTTGGCATGACAGTTTTAATATTTTTTAAATTATTAATTTTTATTTCATACATTGTATTAGTAACAAATTGTATAATTTTGGAATGTGTTTATAAAGGCCTTTCATTTGATACCCATATTGGAACAATTGAAGTTTTTTTTTACATTACAATATAGCGTAATGCAGCCAACATATTGACCTTTTTCAAAAAATCTATAGCCAGTGTCACTCGGGGTTATATAAGGATTCTAACAATACCTCACACATCCAAATCTGTTCAGGCATTTAGAAGTTACGGTGAAATAAAGAATCATGGACCCTGAACTCAAAACACTCTTCTTTTTTGGGCAGTCGTGTAAAAAAATATAAAATTTTAGAAATAATATCAAGCGATAAAATCTCGGCCTCTCTGGGAAACAGGCGTAAATAATGGTTGCAGATTGTCCTTTGTCTTTTTAACCGACTTCAAAAAAGGAGGAGGTTCTCAGTTTGTCTGTTTTTTTATGTTTGTTACCTCATAACTTTGTCAATCTCAAACCGATTTTAAAAATTATTTTTTTGTTTGAAAGCATATAGTTACAGATTGGTCCCATTGTCACAAGATCACGATCTGATGATGGGATCCTGGAGAAATCAAGGGAACTCTTCAAATATTATAGGCACACCTAAAGCGATTTTGGTATTTTCTTAAGTAACATTTTTAATAATCAAAGCAATCTATCAATTTCACATAAAATTCACGCGCTTTTCTCCAGATGTCATAGGGACTGCTCAATATTAATTATTAGTATTCTATTGTAACACAGAAGAACACAACAATTAATCACCATCACAACGACACACGACGTTCATATATTAGACTACAATCATATTTTAAGAGTAAGCTTTTGTGTCTAATTGTTTGGACTTGTACCTACTACCTAAGTTATATTAATTATCGCACACGACACAATTTTATTGTATAGGACAATAAAGAACTGTTTTCTCTACCACGTGACTGGAGGATTAAAATTCTTAAATCTTATCAATGCAATTAAAAAGCTTTATGACGACATTAATATGGATAAGCTCTAGCTTAGTTAGAAACCTATAAAAACTTTTATAGTAGCTACCAGATAACTACTAAAATATCGCCAAATGTCTGTCAGACAGATTAACATACAGACAGGTGGACAGGTATATCGAAAGCGCTAGACTAAAATTAAACGCTGTGGAATCTAGGCAATAGAAAGAAATAATTACTGTCTACCGACACTAGATTACGGATCACCTAAGGCTACATAAATTGATAAGCCAAGTTCTCATAACGCATAGCGTTAGCAATTGAAAATTTCTGCTTCTAATGAATTCCTAGTTTGAAGCGTAATTTTTTTAGAAATAATTTTGTGTCGTAAACTGTGATCAACCATAAATTGGATAGTTTCTTGCCGAATTTTTCTGTGTGATAATTGTAAAGTTTTTATAGTACATTATGAGACAAGTTAGCTTAGGTTGCTCATTGCACACAAGGCTGTGTGTTGCAGCCCGAGCCGCAGGCGAGGGCGTAACTCCGCCGAGTGTGCAATAAGCAAGAGCTCACGAGTTTCATACGACGTTTTTCAACATTGCGAGGAAAAAACAAAGTAATTTACCACACAGCAACAAATACGACAAAAACAAAATTATGATAATTATTGGAAAAGGCGCGCAGGTTTTTTTTTATTTTTTACACGCCCAACACAAGAATATTTTGCGAACAAAGGCGTGAGGAGCATACAGCCTACTTCATATTATAATTTTAAGTGATAAAATGCAAATATTTTAATATTTTATAACAAAATATTGTTAATTATGAATAATTTGATAATAATAAATATTTGTTTTGTCCTTCATTTTCAAATTAATATTGAAATTCAATTCAATTATTTGAAAATTGTAAATTGATGCGTAAGTGTTGTATTCAGTACCTCAAAACCCAATTTTCCCATTCACAATTATTCATAACTATTCGAACATATCGTGGTAATTTTTAAAACAGACATGTTCCGACACCAGATACGTTTTCAATATATAATTATTAATTACCACACTATAGTATAGGAGCTCCATCATTACCGTCAGCTATTCATCTTTGTCAATGCAAGTGTTGGCCGTAGGCCGAACCAATTTTCTCGTCAAACATTTTGAAAGACAATTAGACAATGTGTGACTGATTTTAAGTTGAATATGACTGTTTAAGTATAGTATACTATGTCTTAAAGCTGTGGGTACACTGTTGGGTTTCTAGTGTGTCCGCCTCTAAGTATCCATTCTCAGAAAGCAAATGTGGCTCCTCAGCTACGCTTTTGCTCTCTTCAGAAGCTCACATCGTACCTAACTCAGCTAAAGCTTTCGTACCAATGGCAGAATAAATAGTACAATTACCTAAAAGTAACATCAATGTGGTTAAGCAAATTACTAAAAGTATACAAACGAATAGAAGCTCCTCCTTTTATGAAGTCGGTTAAAAATAGCAACTATTACTATTATAGTTGAAGATCCCAAAATAATGGCGGTGTCCCAAGACTAAGTTCCAGAATTGCACAGGGGTCATTAATTGAAGTGACATTTTGAAGGCTTACCTTTCGCTATCACGCGGATCGTAAACGTATTTGCCATATTATAATTTATTTTAAGTGATTAATTGCCTTATTTGCAAATTGACATCGCTATAAAAAAGTTCACCCGAACTTACAAAACGTTACTTTTTCCGCAATCTGAGTTCAAGAGGTCGAATGAAGAGGTATTCTTGAATCATCACCTTTGGGGCCAACCAAAATGATGATTCGTTGATAGATGTTCTCGCACACTCATTATAAACGCATACAACGAAGTTACAAAAAACGAATTAATGGTTCTTCGTACGTATATTTAATTAAACAGTGATGTGCACGTGTTAAAGTTGTAATTAAACAACTTGTGGCGTACCATCAATTATTTGCAGAGAAAGCTATCAGCATCCAAATTTTTGATTAAGAAGCGAAATAAGATGAAATTATACCAGCAGTCTTTTGAATGGTAAAATATTAACAAACGGCTCTGTGAGATATAGAAATTTGAAATACCTAAAATATATGTTTTTTCGGAAAAATTCGAAAAACTGAATTGTCAAAAAATCTATGAAATTTTCGAACCTGCTCACAAAATTTCACGAGAATCGGTTGAGAAATGCGACCTGTGGAGGAGAACAGCCGCCGCCGGACAGACATACGAAAACATTTTTTGCCCAAGCTGAAACGGCGACGCTTCGCGCTCGCTCGGTCAATTAAAATATTTTCTTTAAAAAAATATATCGGTTTTTTTATTATTTAATTACCCCCTTACTAATAAGATTGTATAGCAGATGTATATAGTTAGTTACACAATGGTTACTCTCTGTCAAACTATTTGTGTTCGACATTGAAAAGAAAGTGATAAAACACTGTATAACTATACATCTGCTATACAATCTTTATTAGTAAGGGGGTAAGTCCTGAATATCTACTTCAGATCACACCAGTAACCGTAGCACGAAAAGCTATCGAATGGCAATCAAATTCACAACATATGTTAAATTTTTAATAAAATTAACTTTTACTGACATCTTGAGAAAGTTGACTCGATGATATTTAAGGAATTCAGATAGTTATCAGGCTGTCACTGATACACTAAACTGATTATTGAATAGATTTACTATACCATAAAATTTAAAGAAGCCTCTTAAAAAGAGCGATATAATGGCACAGAATTTCTCGAAACCAGTCTTGTGAGTTACGTGCATATGACGGCTAGATTTGCCTGTGCACTTTATGATAGGAGTATTTAGGTACACAAAATCCCTTTTAATGCGACATGGCAGTCAAGTGGGTAACTTAACTTGTTTAGCGGTGAGAAGCCTCAGAAGTAGCTTACATTATATTATTTACATACTAATTAAAAAATACACACAAATTAAAGACATACTAATTAATCACTGCGTGCCTCTCCTTTACTAGGTTTGGGTCGAGCTATAGAAAAAACTAATTTAATTTGGTGTGATTGATATAATACTAATATTCAGAAACTTCTAAGGAAGTGTGATCAGTTCAGTCTACTGCCGCCATACACGGATAACTCAAGAAGCGTGAAATTGAATAACATTCAAGGATCGACCATATAAGTCATTATCTGTCTTAAATTCACCAGTGGGGACACTTGGTAGGGCAAAGTGGAATAATTCTTTGTTGTTTTTTTCCTTATTATTTTCTGCAAATATGTGTGCGTCAATAAATTCTATTCTATTCTTGTCAGATTGCTTGAGCATTTTCAAGCGATCTCGTGTATTCCAATGAATAGAAAATCCAGGGTTGGTAGGTTGGGGGTTTTTTTCGCATTTTTGGGGAAAAATAACGGTCTTCGGGAAATTTTGGGGAAATGTTTGGGGAGAAAAATATACAAGGCCACAAATAAAATTTAGAAAAATTTAATTCCGATAATGCTTATCTGACCATGTTAAGCAAAGATGAAGTTTCGTAAGTTCTAAACGTTTTAGATGATTCAGTTTAGAACTTCCGATACTTCTTTATTTTCTTAATAAACTTAGTTTAATATCTTTCAATTCATTTTATTTCCTGTTTAACAAAAATGGGGAAAAAAGTTGTCAAACGTATCATTTTGGGGAAAAGAATTCTTGAATATGGGGAAATTTCAAAATCGGGATCTACCAACCCTGAGAAAATCCTACTTTACTCAGCAGCCACAGCTCAAAGCGGTCGGTCGTGATCATGACTGCGGCACCCTGTGCGTGTATATCAGCACTAAGGCCGACTATTCAACTGCACATAGGAGAATCTAGCCAATTTTCTAGTTAGTGCGGGACCGGTGAATGTAGCGTGACCGTGCCTCCTTTCATATTCCGTTAAATCTATTTTTAGACGCGTGCAGTTTAAGGGGCCGTACAACGTTTAATACACTTTTTGAGCAACGATTTCACAGGTATGACTTGATTTATCTGTCTCAAAAAATAATGTAGAAACTCTGTTATGTGACTGACAGAAACATGAGAGCTAAAACTTCTGTCGATTGAAAAAAAACTTCCAATTTTGTAGTTATTCAATGATGTGCCAACCAATTATAAACCTTTCAGCGTTGTACGCCCCCTTAAGCGTTTAAACCAAATAGCAGTCATGCAATTGCTTGAGGCTGGCCTGGAGATAGTTAATTGAATGTAAATCAGTTTTCTAGTGTTTTTTATTTATTTTAAACTAACTGGCGATTTAACAATCTTCTGCAAAAAAACGACAACTCCGCAAATAACTGAACTTCACTTAATGACTTTTTAATTTTATATTATAAAAGTCAAGTTATACCTACTCATGACAGCGTTTTTATTTAATAACCTATGTGGTTTTCCAAACAGAGATGTTAAATACTTTTAAACACGTTGAAAAAATTGGGCAGTCATTCATTTACATAAAATATTATAAAAAAGCAACATATCATTAAAACCTAAAGGGATTAACCTCCGTCCTGGTTATAATTATAAATTAAGATGATTGTCAAGCAAGCGGTCTCCATACAAACGGCGACAACGTTTCCCACTCTCTAAATCTTAACCTACAGCAATGAATTTTTGGTATGTTTTTGAAATGCCTAAATACTAGGGCTGTACGTTTTGATTTTTTAAATATCTATAATAGATTTCGAAATATTGGCACTTCTGCGTTTTGTATGAAATCACTAAAATGCAAATATTTCGAAATCTATTATAGATATTTAAAAAATCAAAACGTACAGCCCTAGTATTGAGGCATTTCAAAAACATACCAAAAATTCATTGCTGTAGGTTAAGATTTAGAGAGTGGGAAACGTTATCGCCGTTTGTATGGAGACCGCTTGCTTGACAATCCTCTTAAGATACAGAAATAAATATAGATTATCGACGTGCCGAAAACAGTTTCTCGGTAAATCGATTTGTGAGCATGAAAATGTGCCACAATGAATCTTCGTACAAGACAGGGTTGTACGGTCGAAAAAATTGCGTGAGACTGTATTTACGACACGACCGGTTGTCTTAATGAAAGGTTAATAGCCATCTTTCAATTGCCGACACTTTTTTGAATTACATACTGTGAATTTATTTTTCAATTAGAATGTGAATTTCTCAAGTTAGTATAATATGGTAGAAATTTTTATTTTACTTTCGACACTGAAACCTCACGGTCAAGGTCAAATTGAAAAGCGTGTAAGTACTAACCTCCTTAATATAGCAGATTTTTATTCAAGTAAGTACATTATTATGCATAATAAACAAAATTACAGTATATAGTCAGTTTAAAAAGTAGTGGCTACATATTCAAGGACGCCAGGCGATTTTCATACAAAAGAGGTAACTTTGAAGCCTTGGTTCTCCGCCAGTGATTGATCGAGCTGTGATCTGATTATGGCCATCCAGGGGAGTGAATGGAGGAGATCCAGATCGCTATACAAACCCAACTGATCAGCATTCGAGGAGGTGTCATAGCCTGGATAGCCATCATCGAACATCACAGCTCGGTCAATCCCTGGCGGAGAACCAAGGCTTCAAAGATACCTCCTTTTTTATGAAAATTTTGCCACCACTACAAGTCATATACTGAAAAAAAAATAGCAAGACCTATAAAAACTGAATATTCTAGTCAAATTACGTAGCAAGTTAACTAAACTGGAGGAAAAATAAAAAGTGACGCCGCGAAACAGGAAAAATCCGCTGTTTTCTATTAGACAATAATAGTTCATTTATTTATAACGACATAACAACATGAAATGTAACCAAACCCAGGCACTCGAGCGTTACACGGAATAGACGTCTGCACTTTCTCGACAAATTAACTTTGGCAAATGTGAGGTCGGCGGGAAAAATAGACAAAATCCAGACCAGAGTTAGCTCGTGGAGGCCTTAGCGAATGTAAACGGAAATGCGCAGTAATAAGCGAGTATGCGTCGAGAGAATGAAAGTACCGACCGACTGCTGGTCAAAAACTATCGCCTCGAAAAAAGCTTTCTTGTATTTATTTAAGTATATTTTTATTAACTAATAACTTTTCTTTTTGATAAATTAACGCTGGAAAGTTAACGCAAAGGGGTGACCGACGTGGAAGATCTTCAAAAACATGACTGGCTACCACAAAAAGTCGTAAGTTCGCGAAACTCATCAGAGATAGGTGGCGGACGATAGCACAAGCGGCGGCGTCCATTTCCGGGGAAGACAGCACGATGACATGACAACGTCAAGAGTGAACAACCAATAAGTTGTTAGTGAATCGAAAAGCACATAATTTATTTAGCTATTGTGTATTCCCTTCACACAGCGACGCATGGGGCAGATTTGTTTCCGAAAACAAATGAGCGAAGCTGATTAAAATCTTAAAGACAAAAAAACACGTACAGGATTAGTTATGAATACTTGACGAACAATACACTCCTGTATACCTTATTACTTATAATACATAACAAGTAAAAAAATAGAACAAGAAATATGATTTCAAAAGCTGTAAATAGGCTCTGCGCTTGGTGAAATAGTAAAAAAAGGAAAGATCGTTTCGACGCGCTCTATCAAATATGAATGGTCTCTAGAGTATACAATTATAGCGATTCTAGTGTTATTAGATGAAATTCGTTACAGAAAATCAGATGCCCGACACGCTTTTGTATTAGACAAAAACTATTGAATGTCCGCTTGAATTGAATAGGCAGTTAAGTAGCGCAGCGCATCTTCGATCATCTAAAAAATAAATAGATCACACAATACTTGTGTATAGTCCGGAACCACAGAATATAATAAGAGAGTTATGATAGCGAGATATTGTTTATAATAGTAATAATAATACAGACTTTATTGCAAACGACAAAAACATGATACAAACAGAAACAAAAGACAAAAAGAAAACATACAATAGGAGGCTTTATTGCTACATAGCAATCGCTTCCAGGCAACCTTGGGTGAAAGAGGAAAAAAATTGGAGAAAGGGGGGGTGCACGGTAGAGGAAAAGTATAGATAATTAATATGTTATAGAGGATAAATACAGATAGAAAAGCGAATTAGATAAATTATGTAATTATGAGCAGAAGAAAGGAAATGACCTGACTTGATCGCCAAAGGACATCAGAGTCTGAGCCTTTCTGATACCATCAGGAAGGGCGTTCCATAAACGGGCAGCATGGACATAGAAGGAGTATGAAACGAAGTCGGTAGAGTGCTTAGGAATTTATAGTGTGAGCGGTTTGCGGAGGAATGCAAAGTACATTGTGAAGACGAAGAACTAAAAAATTAAAATGTTTTAAAAACAAAAAAACCGACTTCAAAAAACCTGAAAATGAAAACAAAACAGCTTCAAAATTAAATACCTCTAAAAAGCAAGAAATACTATTCAAATCACTATATAGATACGCATATCATTGTAATAAAACACATCTATTGAAGTCGGGTGGGGCTGAAGTTCAACTTCTTAACTTGCTAATATAAAAACTTTGTTGAAGTAATATAATAAGTCTATGTTGTTGCCAATAATCCTGTCACCCTGTTGTAATTATCTGGTAACGATATATTCAAGTTTGTAAATATCGTTACTTATGGCTGTTACAGCTGATAAGTTTCTTGCGCCCGTTCTTCTTGTCAGCTAAAAAAGTCTTGAACGGGTGGTAGGAAAATATAGATGATTCAAAAGTACTTAATAATTAAGTTTATTTGAATAAACCTTCACCTTTTACAAAATACTGGTTTTCCCGACGCAGGGGCGTTAATTCTTGAGGAGTTCTCCTGGTACTTCACTATCAGCTCCACTTCACCATATGCATTATGATGAACCACATAAATAGCCTAGCAACCATATTAAAGTAATCGTATCGCACCAGTGAGATACTTAGTTAAGTACCTATTGAATAGTTCCGGTGATCATCTATGGTCTTCATCATCAGTTCAACTTCACCAAAATGGTACTTTTCTTTCGAAAGCAAATGTACGAGTTACTTAAGAAAATAGCAAAATCGCTATTGGTGTGCCTATAATATTTAAAGAGTTCCCTTGATTTCTCCAGGATCCCATCATCCAATTTCAAAATTTAAAAAATGGGACCAGCTTGAAAACATACCTGATGTTATAACTTTTGAATCATTTCAATCGGTTCAGCCGACTTCGAGTAATCGGTGCATACAAAAAACAAAAAAAAAGTTTGTCACGGAAATGGGACACGTGGTCTTTACGAAGATTATAAATCAATCATTCTGCAGACGCTGTAATTTGCCAAGTATCTCCTCCGTCACAGGTCAGTGTAGCAGATATCAGCGTTGTCAATTATAGAAAGTAAGAGAGATTGTGCCAGAGTGATTTTAGTACAGCTCGGCAAAAAAGTACGTAGTCGGTTGAGTGAATTATAAACAGCGAACATCTTTTCCTCATTGCTTTGTAGTTGGTCAAAAATAACACCAAGGTTCCTAACAGTACTCAAAAAAAGGCCAGTGCCGCAGAAAGACACAATCGGAAGCTGTCCAAAATCGATCCTCAATATGAAATGGAGGCTACCAATAACAATGCACTGCGTTTAGCCGGGTTAACGATTAGATCAAAGGATTTATCCAGCACTCGATTTGCGCAAGATCTGAGTTGGTAAAAGCAGTTGCGCAAGAAAGTTAGGCTACAGGTGCCTAAGTGTAAATAGTGCAGAGCATCGACATAGAGGTGATAGGAACTAAAAATGTAAAGTGTGATAGAATTTATAAAGATAGAAAATAGAAGTGGAGATAAGACACTACCCTGAGGAACGCCGGCCTTGATATCGCACCACTCGGAGAAGGAATCTCCAATGCGGATGCCCCAGCAGGTAACTTTGAAACCAGTCAATTGCAATTGGAGATATGTTTAGAGAACGTAAAACGATGTCAAAGTTAACGGTGTTGAAAGCATAACTAAAACCTAGTTATATCATTACCGTAAGCTGATGATTTTCCGTCCCCAAGCATATGTCATCTCAGTAATCTTCACAAGTGCTGCAGATTTGCTATGGCCTTTCTGAAAGCCAGACTGAAATGGATTGAGGAGCTGATTTTTAATTAGATTACAGAAAACAGAGTTGGTTTTGGTTTTTTAAGAAGAAGGATAACATTAGCGTCTTTACAGCAGTGGAACTGATAGACATAATAGTTCTCCCCACATCACAGTCTGTAACTTGATTAAGAAAAAAGAGAAGAGTTTTGGGTTGGCAAATTAGACAGTTGCCATCAATAGGCGTGGACAATATGAAGTGACTATTAAGTCTGGCGAAATCAATATTGTTTCCTGTTTCATTGATATGAGATTTGTCAATACCAAAAGTTTTTAAAAATTTCCACCCCTTTGCTGGATCTTCATTTTCGATGGAGTTATGAATGTGGCGTCTTATGGCGTCCCTACCCTAACCACGGTATTGCACCGGTTTCTGACTTTTGATTAATTCATCGATATAGAAAGAGAAAATCATGAGCATTAAAGATTGGTAATGTATTGATCAAGGTAATGATTGAAGGGTTGCGGTTTTATATGTCATGTGTAGATGTCGAAACGACAACCTCACTTTTGTGCACTCAAAATAAAATTTCGATTTGTAGCCTATTCTGCGGATACGAATATTTTACTCAAACATTAAAAAATAATGTGATATTTTTTTTACGATTTATTACTAGCTGACCCGACAGACGTTGTCCTGTGTCAGTTATGAATATTGAATTCGAATTGGTATAATTAATAACTCCGACCGAAGCATCTGTTTTAAACGACATCCAGTTTTTTTACATCCTCTTTGACGATATTTGCAGCACGCATTGTGTCAATTCTATGTCAAACGTCATAAAGTTACATTAAAAATGTTAATATTGTCCGAAATAACTTTATATGGTGGTTAAGTATTCTTAAATTTTCTAATTTCCGCGCAATTTTTTTATGTTTTTCTTTCATAAGAACCTCCTCCTGATAATAAAACAAGCACAACAAAAAAAGAATTTGCGAAATCGCTCCAGCCGTTCACGCGTTATTTCGTGACCAAGGGAAATAGGGATTCATTTTTATATATGTATTTAAGTATATAGATTATGAAAAAGGAAAAGAGGTCTAACAAACAGGTAGTACCTATTTTAAAATGTTATTATAATTAATTACATTCAGCTTTGAAAGTTAACGACACAAACACAACCACAACAGTTGACCTGAAATGATATTCCTCTAAATCTAAGCATTGCATACCGCAACACCAAATTATCTGACCGGAAACCTAAAAAACCTATTTACCTAGATATCTACTCAAACAGTTATCAACATCTGAATCTACTTTTGAAACAATCTAGTTGATTGGATATTGCAGATTTAAATAAAAAACACCATGTCGATTCCTCTAGAGTTAGATTTCCAGTATTCGAAATAGCAATTCATTCCGTATTAGTGGACTTATTAAATCCAAAAGCTAATTAATTTGATTAATATCAGCATGTTTATAGTTCTCGCTATAGAGACTGCAGTTTAACCACCTCCAACAGCTAGCAATAAAAAAATACTTACGTGTCAGCAGCAGACAACAGTGTTAGGATCCAACCAATGATAAATCGTTTGTCTGTCTTAAGTCCCACGTTACACATTTTTTTACTTCAGAGTATTTAACTTCACCTATTAATAATCCTGTGCTAAGTCTTAACCTTATCGTCAAAGTAGAAAAACTGAAGTCTTAATTCAACAAACTCTGAATAATTGTTGCTTGCTCCAAATCATTAATCACGATAAAAAAACAGGTTCTAATTTTAACCACTACATTATCGCGATCCAGAAAAAAGATTTAACTATTTTTTGCACTGCTTATGTTAGATTTTATCTATGACTCACATCTGCAGTAATTTTGCAGCACAGTAACAGACCATGCCATAATTTCGGCGATACAACCACTCGTCGTAGATAATGAATGGTAATTTAGACTTTCTCGTTTTGCTGTTGCTAAAAATAACTCAATACTTTAGAGTTGACTTTTTTGTTATTATTATCAGCACATTTATTTCTCTTGGATCTTAAAAAATAAAATGGATCTTATAAAATGAGTTTCATCAAATACTATGGATTGGGATCTTAATATGACTTTTGACATTGCTTTTGACTATTGCTTATTGGGTTTATTATACTCTTTATTGCACTCATAAAAACAGTTACACAAAAATAAATTGAGATATGTACACAAAGGAGGACTTATCTCTAAAAGAGATCTCTTCCAGCCAACCTGAGAACGTGTTCGAGATTTCGATGTTAAGCGGGTGACATAAAGTGCAAAAATTAAATAGTCGGGTTTAAGTAGTCGGTAAAGGTTTATAATAATATGTTACGGAGGTTACATACAATATCACTTACTTTTTTCATAAATCAATGTATTTGTAAATATACCAGGTAAAAAAACATATTTTGATTGCTGGGCGGCGCGGTGTCTATTTTTTTATTAAAATACTTTATAACATGATAAGGAGGCAAAAGATCAATAATCCATTTCACAGTGACATTTACGGAAAAAAAATCGAATGGTAACTACTGATATTACATGAATAAAAAATATAAAAGGTCAAAAAGGAAAGCTTTTAACAAAGATCTTGATAAAACTTGCGATCGCTTCCCAAAATGGTAGCAAACCATGATTGCGGACTACGGTTTAGCCATTCTATTTATGGCTTCCATAGCGTTGGCTTTTGAGAGTTTAGTATTTTTGATCGATGGGTCTATGTAACTTTAAAATATTATTTTCTGTCACTGTAAGAAGGCTGATCTGATATGGTGTTTTTTTTACATGTAAATACTCAATAACAGTGACAAGGGTCCATATAAGCCAATCCCCATCGTACTTTATATTTATGATGTTTTACTCAACATTTTCATTAATGTATGAAATAAAATGTAATTTGCACAAATATTTGAATGATGCATTTATAAAAAGGACTAAGTATTTTTTTTATATAACTTTGAAAAATCATCCACCCGACACCTATCTTGATTAGTTACTAAAAATTACTCTATCAGCAAAATTAGGGCACTTTTGCCAACTATCAATAGATAGTGCCCTAACTTTGCTGATAGAAAGAGTTTAAACTTAAAAGTATTACTTACTTTTAGTGAATATTATAAAAGAAAAAAAATAATCGTTTCAATTTCACGAGTGAAAGGAACACAGCTATTGAAAATCAATCAGCCTGAACAAAACAGTAAACTATAGCTAAGGTACAAAGAATGAATGAGAGAGCAACGCGCCATTTCTGTCAATCAACTTGAGGATGAGCTTATTATACTGTGTTTTATAAAAAAACCTATGACTAGTGGCTCTGTGAGCTGCGAACCTCGCGTTTGTGTCAGTTTTGAACATTTGTTCTAAATGGCTGAAAATATGTGAATATACAGGGTTATTTGTAAAACACCAACAACCTCGCAGGAGTAGATTTCTAACATCATAAACAACAACGTTTGTTCTACAACTTTTCCGAAAACAAACAAAAATAATTCGACTTTCCATACAAAATGTCCCAACAGTTGAATAGAATAGAATAGAATAGAATATTTATTGTGCACAGAAACAAGGTAACAAAAAACATTTACAAGCTAACCATTCTCTAAGAGCAGATCTAAATTTAGAAAATTTGTATTCCTTAATCGAGATCGACCGTTGATCGAGTTTTATATGAAAAGTCATAATTTTTTTGCCTGTTTTCGGAAAAGTCGTTGAACAAACTAGGTAGGTATAATATAATTATCGAACCAGAGGGCCTAGCCAAAGTAACATTTTCAAATCTTCGTTATCGCTTCGCTTTCGAAACATGTATGGGATTGACATAAGGTTTCGTTAACTATCGAAATTTAAAACGTCAAATCCATACATGTTTCGAAGCGAAACGATAACGAAAATTTGCAAATGTTACTTTGCAGGGGATTAATTGTCTAATTTCAAATCTATCGCAATCGCTTTCAGGATGTGATTCATTGATGCTTATTTTTGGCACAAATAAAAACTTACCAAATAAATGCAGCAATGTGTCACATCCATCTGTCTAATGAAAGCGTTTGCGATAGATTTTGAAAATTAGACAATAAGTAGGCAGGTCACAAAATATAACAAGAATCGGTTGAGAAAGGCGAAACAGACGGACAGACATAAACGAAAGCATTTTTTCCCAAGCTAAAACGGAGACTCTTCGCGCTCGGTTGGTCGATAAAATAAGAAAATAAAATATTGATGGAATAATGCGTATCGTCTACAATAGTCTACATCAGGGGTGTCAAAGATACGGTTCGCGGGCCGCATCCGGCCCGCAAGCCCTCACAATACGCCCAGCGACCAGAATTTATCCAGTGTGGATTTTAGACAGCAGTTGATGCTACCACGTGTTGTAAGTTAATAAAATAAGAAACCTCAGGTTGATCCTCTTGATCTTGATCCTCAAAGCTCAAGTGAACTCCTTTTTATTACCTTTGTATGAAAATTCACTTAAACGAAATAAATAAAGATATAATTTTGAGGCTAGTTGGCCCGCTAGCATACCCTAAATCTATAAATGGCCCTTTAGAACAATGAGTTTGACACCCCTGGTCTACATCACCAGATTACCAGACAGCCGACGCGACGGGGTTCACAAAGTGGAAAAAAAACTAAACAATAGAAATTGATAATTTTTTTCGTATTATGTTATTATGTTAAATGAGACTTTCCTGATTGTTCAAGAACACGTCAGTTTCAATTTCGGGTAAATGCCAGATAAGTATTTAGACGAGTAGGGAAATTATCAGCACGACAGCACAAACGCACACACGATTTAGATTTTAGATTATGTTATCTTCATAACAAACCACGGAATTCTCGTGGATGGTACATTAAGATGAACTTTGAGTGTCACACTCGTAAAACGGACCTTTCCTTTCAGTTCAAGAGTTAGTAATATACATATTATATTGTACAGAATTATCTGAACACTTTAGTTACCATGTCGCTCTAATTATTGTGTTCAGAAACTTAAAATAGTGGGTTGCATTGGGCACAAGCGTTACAGTTGATGTTACAAAGACAACTAATGTTGAGCAGTTCGTACCGATATCGGAGTCAAAATATCGGTATGAAGAAAGGCACGCACTTATCTGATAGAGTACTTACACCTACTCTAAATATTCTTGTTGTAATGCGAATGTGAAAGTCCCTTATTATAATAACAACAATGCGTTGCGTTGCGTAAGATTAATATATTTGTAGCAGATAAGATTAAAAGTAGGTACCTACCAAGTAAGTAAAGCATTACATTATACGTTAACAAAAAAATATAGAAACTATATAATAATAAATACACCAAAAATAACGTGGTTTAAAAGAGAACTAAGTAATCTTCAAAAGATTTTCCGATGCTGATCGATAATACAAGCGCTAACATAAAGTTGTATGCACTATATGAAGATGAAGTTAAAAGATAGAATTTCGACATATTTTGTATACTGTTTGACTACAACATACAAGATGGAAAGTCAAGATAATTCCAAAATTCCTGCACGTAGTAAAACTTTCAATTTATCAAGGGGGATCAGAAGCCTTGTGTTTCGTTACTTTTGACATGAAACGGCACTACATACACATTCAAATGGTCGTCTTATTGTGTTTATTGTATCACACATTGAAGTGTAAAAGGAATTTAAAATTCCAGATAAAGCTCACGCTAACACAATAAGGATTAATTTAGCATATCTAAGCCCTTTCACTGAAGATGGACTACTGATTAGGCAACAAACTCAGGTCAGTAGGGGTAAACGGTTATCCTGCTGCAACTTTCACAAAGGTTCGCTGCCTCGACCTTTAGAAAGGTATTAATAACGGACTGCTAAATGAAAACTCAGCTTTTACTTAAGAAGACGCCTTGTTTAGACGTTTCTTAGTTTTGTTAGGTCTGCTTTCAATAGATTTCTGTATGATCATAAATTGTTAAGCTATTTTTGCTAAATTGATAAACTTTACGAATATAAAAATATTATTATTAAATAATATTAAATTCAAAGCCCTGAACTGACTGACTGATTGATATATCAACGCACAGCCCAAACCACTGAACCAGCTTACGCCCGCGACTTCGTCCATGTGGACATATTCGAGAAAATCCTTAGAAAATCAAAGCTATTTTGTATTCTTATTGCAAGTATTAATTTGAGTCCGATTTTGTAAAAAAACAAAAAATATAATATTTTTAATTTCATTGTTAGTTCCTCAATTGAATTATTATTACAAAGCAGAGGTGTTTAAGTGAACCTAAACTATAATATGATATAATAATAGAGGTATTATGATATTTATGATTGCTATTAATCAGTTTTCCGTTGCTATAAGTGAGTAATAAGAGTAAAAAACATAATTATAATTATTGTGGTGATAACAAGATACTTTAAAACACATTAGCACCGACCGAAATTAGAGACTGGGCAGCAAAAAAAACAACTGTGAAATTGGTCTTCTTAAAATTATATTCACCTATATTCAGAAGATTTTATATATTAATAGACTTTTTTATTTTGATCTTATTTTGAATTTATTGATTAGATCTTATTTTGAATTTATTGATTAGATCTTATTTTGTCTTTATTTTATTTTAATTTGATTCAACGTAATATACTTGAACTATTATGTATTCTGTGGTAATATGAATTTAATTGAAAAAAAGCATATAATGTAATTGTAGCTGCATTAATTTTACCTGTTTTTGTTATTTTAATTATTAGAAATGTGTAATTGTTATGAATTTTATGAACAACTAGCTTCTGCCCGCGACTTCGTCCGCGTTGATATTTTCACCCCTTTAGGAGTTAAATCATGTCCACCGTGTTGGACTTCAAAATAAATCTCATTTTCGCAATCACCATCCCATAAAACCTCAAGAACGACTTCCATATCGATTTTTATGTTTACTCACCCCATTTACCCCTAAGTGGTTGATTTTCAAAATTACAAAATATATGTTTGCCTATTTATTTTTAGATGTGCTCCAACGAACTTTAAAGTTGTAATGTCTATTTAATATTATTTTTTCATACAAAATTTGAACCCCATTTTCACCCCTTTAGGGGTCAAATCATGTCCACCGTGTTGGACTTCAAAATAAATGTCATTTTTGCAATCGTCATCCCCGAAAACCCCAATAACGACATCCATATCTATTTTTGGGGTTTTTTTACCCCTTTTCACCCCCATTTCATCCCAATAGGGGTTCAAATACTAACAATAACAATATACGTTGCGTTAGATGTCTATCCATAAGCCTTAATTAAAAATTTAGCGATTTTTACTTCGAAAATAAAGGATTTTCTGCAATACACAACTTCATCCCCCTTTTGACCCCTTCGGGGGTGGAATTTTGAAAAACGCTGAGACCCGTATTTATTTATTTTCAATGGTCAGTCTAAACACAAAATTTGAAGATCCTAGCTTCAAAACTGAGGGACTTTCATACAAACTTTGATCCCCTTTTTTACCCCCTTAGGGGGTGAATTTTGAAAAACCCTTTCTTAGTGCACCCCTAGACCTCATAAGGAACCTACGTGCCAAATTTGGAGTCTCTAGACCCAGCGGTTTGGGCTGTGCGTTGATAGATCAGTCAGTCAGTCAGTCAGTCAGTCAGTCAGTCATTCAGTTTACGATTTTATAAATATAGATTTCTGAAATAATAACTTGTGATTGTTTAAATTAAATTCATCAGTCGTATTTACTTTCAAAAATAATTATAATTGGTTTAATAATAACACAGAGTATTTTCAGCAACCACTTTCACGAGAGGATTACGCGAAATTTGTCTTTGGTACTTTATTTTTGGCTTTACCGTATTTCCTTGTTTGTAACCCCGACAACGTATAATACTTATGCTTAACTTATGCAAAGTTTTATGATGATCGCTTGAGTAGTTAAAAAAACGTAACAAACTAACAAACTCATAGTTAGATGATTTTGATAAGTTAGAATTTGTCAACTAGGTAGCACGAGTCAAATAAATAAAAAGGAATTACCGATTGAGAGGTACGCATGCAAATTTAAATATCATTAGACCCTTTCTTCGTTGGCAATGAAAGTGAAACGTCATAACGACAGAAACTGAAAGAATCTGCGGTTTTAAAGAATGTGGTCAAAATATGAAACGGTTTCTAACATCAGTCATAATCATTATATAAATGAAACCACTACACTTACATAAGAAAATGTACTATTAAATATTCATTGTTAGTTGTGACGCCTGCGCAAGTAAAAACGTATAGAAGAATTGTTACAATGCATATAATAGTAGGTACCCACCACATACATTACTACATACAATGACTTATGGTAATAACAACAAAACTAGTTATTTTCATTTTACTTTCTAATGAACTGCTTACTGTGTATTCCCATGCTTCGTTTTAATAAAGAGCTCAACGTGTGAATCGATTACAAAGGAACGTATTTATATCTTATACCCAGTGGTGTTGCTTATAATTAATTGTAGGTAAGTACCAAATATAATAATTTTAAGTTAGATTTTTTTTAACTATTGTCTGTTTTTAAAAAAAAAGGAATATTATGTAGCTTACTTCCGCAAACAGTAATTATATGCAAGATGCCCACCCGCCCAAGTAGCCTTAATGGTGAAGGTGCAGTGCAAGGTGTGTTGCTGTCTTGCTAAATGCAGGTATTGTGCACTGATACTTTGTGGTGTGCATGTGCATATTTTTGCGGGCGGGCGGGCGGTGCATCTTGCATATATTGTTTGCGGAAGTAAGTATATTTCTTTTTTCAAAATGGTTTGGGACTTCCGCCAAGTGACGCCTGATTCAATCAATTGTCGGTTTGTTAAACTATTAATACTCATACTAATATTATAAATGCAAAAGAAGGTAACTCTGTTAGTTACATTTTCACGCCTAAGCCTGAGCCCCTAACTGAAACGCTGTAATGATATAGCGAGTTATCGTATTGACTGTCAAAAGACAATAGATTTTGGCAGTTGAGTGTCGATAAATCGCTTTAACACGTCATATAATCGTATTTCGGTGGACATGCCACAAGGCAGAACCAATTTTGATGAAATTGGACAGAGACAGATTAGAATTTAGATTGAAGCATAGCCTATATTTATTGCCACGCGGAAATAATTCTACACGTACAACGTATTTAATAATATAGGTAGTCGCAAAAACTCTGTTTGAATGGACTTTAGTAGGTCCAAAACAAAGAATAAAGTTTTTAACTTTAATGGACTACAGTAGAGTAAACTTATAGCATTACTTTTATGCAACAGACCTCGGTCGGACTGTAATGCCATGCCACTCAATGATTCTATTGAGAAAAACTAAACAACGAGTCGTCTTGATACAAACAAGTATTACGGTAACAAAATATCTCGATGACAATCTGGTAGTTGCGTCAGAATGAACAATAACAAACGAGGTCGAATCGAAAGGGTGATCGAGTGTATTCGTTGCCAGTATATCGATACAAGTTTTGGGAATCTGGCACGCGTAACACTTCCTGGCGAACCGGGCCACGCTGCAAGATCGGAAGTAACACTTATGACATAACGTTATGGGCCTTGTGTAATACATTTAGGTCCCTCTTTTGTAAGGTTATTGGTGTAAACGACGCCTGAGGTGAGTTGATACTTTCCCGCGTATTCTGTTTGTGCTATGCTATAAAAAATGAATACAACGTGCAACAGAATTAATGGATAAACCAGAATACAGTAGATAGGGACCATAAAACTGAACAACTTTTACTATGGGACCAACTCGGAAATCACGAAAAAAATCAGCTCAGTTTCATACAAAAATTAATTTTATAATTTTTTTTTGCGATTTCAGAGTTGGTCCTATAGTAAAAGTTGTAATTAATTCTGTTATACGTTGTATAATATTGTATTATGTCAAGTTGACGTTATTTAAAATTAGCTTGAGCGTAACATATTTCAATTGAATGTCGAGGTAATTCCTCACATTGGTGAAATAACGCTGGCTTGCAGCGTAAGAGTAGGATATACTAGAAGAAATTCGACGATGTCACTAGTGACTCGGTAGCTCAGCGGTCAGAGCATTGGACCGGATATCCAAAGGTCGCGGGTTCGATTCCCGTCTGAGCATTGATCTGGTGCGAGTCGTATTTTTTCTAGTATATTATTTAGTATTATATTATTAGCTTGAGCGTCTATAAAAAGTTACTTCTTGAAAGATACATCTTAGTTTTTACTTGAGTTTCAGATATTATTATAATGATAGTTTATTAATGAGTTATTATCTAATCATCTAAGCTAGTTTACTTGGGTATCAAGCATATTCGGTGTTATTAAAAAAAAAATTAAACACCAGTTTAACATAGACACAGTTTAAATATGGAGATGAAATAGGTACGAATTATATCTATTGATATGCGTACTTATTTGTACCATATCAATAGACAAGGTATTTTATATAAAGCCTGATTGCGTGTGATACCATAGCGTAAGACATGTAATCGAATCTGAGTCATTTCCTAAGTATCAAGAATGGTTGATCACAGTAGCGTCAGAGATAACCCTTACGTAAACACTTTCACTGCACCGCCACTGTAACTCGCCGCTAGCCGTTTGTTTACACCGAATAGAAACACTAAAGAGGTCAATGATACAAAATAATATTAAAGTGAATCGGTTGCATTGACTAGAAAAATTTAATGACTACCGACCTCATTAATTACCTATTGCTGGGACTTATTGACCTACTTTGAGGGCCTCAGTTTGCTACATTAAGAGGCCGAACAGTAAACTTCCTATATAAACGTAATACCAAAATAATTTGCAATTTGAGCATAATAATTAACTCTTCTTGTGATGTTATTTGGATTGAGACAGTATTTGTCTAGGGATCTATTAAAAAAAAACAAAATACCAAACCAAATAAAAAATCATCATGCCCGAGCGGCAAGCAATAGAAAATGCACTTTGAATGAAAAAAAAATACTGGCATTTACTTTGAATTGGGTTAGTATTTTTGTTTTTTTATTTAATAGAACCCTAGACAAATACTGTCCTTATCCGAATAACATCGCAAGAAGAGTTAATTATGTTTAAATTACAAATCATTTTGGTATTACGTTTGTTAGGAAGTTCACTGTTCACCGGCTTTGCATCAATCGTTACCGAAACGGTATAAGTTTATTTTTACCATCGCCACTCAAAAAAGTGCGTCTTATTCATTGATAACAGTGAATAATACGCGTTTTTATTCACCGAGTGAATAAAAATATTTTGAATTTGGAACAAGCGCGCATCGTATGAATTAGGTACAAAAAAAATAAAAGGTGCTGAAAGTATGGAGCACAGATCACTATATATGTAGCAGGCTGTATGGAGCTATTCCATAGATACAGATATAGTTCTACAATTAAATGACAAAAATAATCCCGCCAATTTTATTTAGGTTCTTTTTAGTGTCTTATCTTTGGGTTCTTTTCTAAAAAATATCCCGCTAAATCAATTAGGTCCTTTTTAGTGTCTTATATTTGGGTTCTTTTTTATATATTTGAGGGAGATTAGTTGTTCAGCCTTGCATCAGTCCATTATATCAGTCTGGTACGATCTTCAGTCTGTAAAAATTCAAAGTCTATATATATATATACAAACTGATGAAGTGGACTGATGAAAGACTGATCATGTAGTTTCCCTCTTAGTTAGCTCGGTGGCATAGTGGTTAAGCGCCTAGCCCAGCGATTGCGGAAGTTAAGCAACGTTCGCAAGGGTCGGTCATGGGATGGGTGACCAAAAATGTATTATCTCGAGCTCCTCCGTGCTTCAGAAGGCACGTTAAGCCGTTGGTCCCGGCTGCATTTGCAGTCGTTAACACCCACCAATCCGCATTGGGCCCGCGTGGTGGGTTATGGCCCGTCCTCCTTACCACCCATAAGGAAGGCCTGTGCCCCACAGTGGGGACATCAAAAATGGCTGATGGACAACTATAAATACTGGTACTGCTATTTTTTTTGGTACTGCTATTTTTTTTTCTCGCAGTCAATGGTAAAAAGTAGAGTACACAACTCGTGAAAAAAAAAATTTCATCTCGGTCCTTTGTATCCCTCGCTTCGCTCAGGATTCTACTTTTGAATCCCTCGCTACGCTCGGGATTCAACTCTAGAATCCTTCGCTGCTCTCGGGATCCAACTTAGTCCCTCGAACTAAATTCCCTCTTTTTTCACTTGTTGTATAATCTACTATTTTACCATCGCCACTTAAAAAAGTGCGTTTAATTCAACGATAAGAGTGAATAAAACGCTGTTTTATTCACCGAGTGAATAAAAATATTTTGAATTTGGAACAAGCGCGCTTCGTATGAATTATGTAGAAAAAAAAACAAAACGTGCTGAAAGTATGGAGCTATTCCATAGATAAAGCCATAGTCATACAAATAAATTAAAAAAAAATATCCCGCCAATTTTATTTAGTTCTTTTTAGTGTCTTATCTTTGGGTTCTTTTCTAAAAAAATATCCCCCCAAAGTAATTAGGTCCCTTTTAGTGTCTCATCTTTGGATTCTTTTCTATATAGGTATTAGAGGGAGATTAGATGTTCAGTCTTGCATCAGTCCATTCCATCAGTCTGGTACGATCTTCAGTCTGTAAAAATTCAAAGTCTATACAAACTGATGAAATGGACTGATGCCAAACTGATCATATAATTTCCCTCTTAGCGTGGTTGTTTTATCTCATTGGAAAACTTCTAGTTTCACTATTTTCTAATGTTTAAATATTACTGATTACCTACCTAAATAATCAAAATGTTATAACTATCATATAGGTATTAAGTACCTACTGCTATTTGTTTTCTCGCAGTCAATGGTAAAAAGTAGAGTACACAACTCGTGAAAAAAAAATCATCTCGGTCCTTTGTATCCTTCGCTGCTCTCGGGATCCAACTAGTCCCTCGAACTAAATTCCCTCTTTTTTCACTTGTTGTATAATCTACTATTTTACCATCGCCACTCAAAAAAGTGCGTCTTTCATCATTTCTTTATTCATTGATAAAAGTGAATAAAACGCGTTTTAATTCACCGAGTGAATAAAAGTATTTTGAATTTGGAACAAGCGCGCATCATATGAATTATGTAGAAAAAAAAACGTCCTGAAAGTATGGAGCTATTCCATATATAAAGCCATAGTTATACAATTAAATAAAATAAAAAATATCCCGCCTATTTTAGTTAGGTTCTTTACTATCTATTAAAGGGATATTAGATGTTCAGTCTGTGGCATCAGTCCTTTTTTTCAGGGTACGATCATCAGGTCTGGAAAAAATTCAAAGTCTACAGATTGATGGCATGGACATGCCAGACTGACTGATCATGTAATCTTCCTCTTATCGTGGTTGTTTTATGTAATGGAAAGCTTCTAATTTCATATTATACACTTCTAAAGCTTGCGCGCGTACAGTTCATTAGAAAATTTAAAAAAAAAAAATTTCACTATTTAATTTTTCTAATGTTTTAAATATTTTCGATTTCCTACCTAAATATCAAATTCTGATAACCTATAAATACCTACTATAGGTATAAGTACTGCTATTTGTTTTCTCGCAGTCGATGGTAAAAAGTAGAGTACACAACTCGTGAAAAAAAAATTCATCTCGGTCCTTTGTATCCCTTGCTTCGCTCAGGATTCTACTCTAGAATCCCTCGCTACTCTCGGGATCCAACTTAGTCCCTCGAAATAAATTCCCTTTTTTTCACTTGTTGTATAATCTACTATTTTTCTTTCAGTAGGTAAGTATTTTATTACATTTCTTTTATTATAAGTGAAAGGGAAACTTTGATCTAACTAAAACAAACGTCAATTTGTAAGGTAATTTTGTATCGATCAAAGTAATCGTTATTTACGCTACATGTAATTTGAAGAAGCGTAATAGATCAGAATTGCCAGACATACTATCTGCGTAAATCCCCAACTTACTATTAATGAAATTAATCGTTTATGAATGACCCTTTGATTGAGTTTTTTTTATTACTTCCTATCCAAACGTAATACCAAAATGATTTGCAATTGGAGCATAATTAACTCTTCTTGTGATGTTATTCGTATTAAGACAATATTTGTCTATTGGTATATTATGTGTAAGTATTTTATTTTTTAAACTTTTTAATCCACGTCCGACAACATTTAAAGTTTCATATTTTTCACTCTATATCTTTTTTATTTTTAAAAAGGTAGTTTTAGAAATTATAAAATTACATTTCCTCACGCTACTCCTAGCAAAAATCGATTTGCTTGCGAGTTTTTACGCGCCAATAGCGCCCCTCTCATGCTGGAGGTGAGAAATTATTTTTAGACGTTATCTGTTATCTATATTTATAAAATCGTAAACTGAATGACTGACTGACTGACTGACTGACTGATCTATCAACGCACAGCCCAAACCGCTGGGTCTAGAGACTCCAAATTTGGCACGTAGGTTCCTTATGAGGTCTAGGGGTGCACTAAGAAAGGGTTTTTCAAAATTCACCCCCTAAGGGGGTAAAAAAGGGGATCAAAGTTTGTATGAAAGTCCCTCAGTTTTGAAGCTAGGATCTTCAAATTTTGTGTTTAGACTGAACATTGAAAATAAATAAATACGGGTCTCAGCGTTTTTCAAAATTCTACCCCCGAAGGGGTCAAAAGGGGGATGATTTTGTGTATTGAAGAAAATCCTTTATTTTCGAAGTAAAAATCGCTAAATTTATAATTTAGGCTTATGGATAGACATCTAACGCAACGTATATTGTTATTGTTAGTATTTGAACTCCTATTGGGATGAAATGGGGGTGAAAAGGGGTAAAAAGCCCCAAAAATAGATATGGATGTGGTTATTGGGGTTTTCGGGGATGACGATTGCAAAAATGACATTTATTTTGAAGTCCAACACGGTGGATATGATTTGACCCCTAGAGGGGTGAAAATGGGGTTCAAATTTTGTATGAAAAAATAATATAAAATAGACATTACAACTTTAAAGTTCGTTGGAGCACATCTCAAAATAAATAGGCAAACATATATTTTGTAATTTTGAAAATCAACCACTTAGGGGTAAATGGGGTGAGTAAACATAAAAATCGATATGGATGTCGTTCTTGAGGTTTTATGGGATGGTGATTGCGAAAATGAGATTTATTTTGAAGTCCAACACGGTGGACATGATTTAACCCCTAAAGGGGTGAAAATGGGGTTTAAATTTTGTATGGAAAAATAATATAAAATAGACATTACAACTTTAAAATTCGTAGGAGCATGTCTAAAAATAAATAGGCAAACACATATTTTGTTATTTTGAAAATCCTCCCTTAAGGTGTAAATGGGGTAAGTAAACATGAAAATCGATGTGGATGTCGTTCTTGAGGTTTCATGGGATGGTGGTTGCAAATGACATTTATTTTGAAGTCCAACACGGTGGCCATGATTGGACCTGGACATGCACATCCAGGGGACGGGGACGGGGACGGGGACGGGGACGGGGACGGGGACGGGGACGGGGACGGGGACGGGGACGGGGACGGGGACGGGGACGGGGACGGGGACGGGGACGGGGACGGGGACGGGGACGGGGACGGGGACGGGGACGGGGACGGGGACGGGGACGGGGACGGGGACGGGGACGGGGACGGGGACGGGGACGGGGACGGGAAGCCGTAATGCGTAAAAATGGCTGGTTCCCTAAGGATTTTGAAGGTTCCCTAAGGATTTTCTCTAATATCCACGCGGACGAAGTCGCGGGCAGAAGCTAGTTATAAATATTACAATAACGGTTCTTAGAAATTTAATACCGTAAAGTGGGGCTATTTGGTACAAAATTTGGTGAAAAACTATTATTGTAACGCAGTATGTATATATAATCCTGTTTTGACAATTGTTTTTAACAGATTCTACTGTGACATTTCAGAGACTGGTATTGTCAACCGTATATTGATTAAAATTCCGAAGATACGCTTCTTCAAAAGTGCTGTTCCAATTATCGCAACTTTGGGGCTATCTGGAATTTGACACAAATTGTTGATTATTTACCTAAATTACAGGCGTGTTTTAATTTGAGCAAGTTTAGCTATATTCGGAACAATTATAGGGTAAATGCTCATATTTAAAATAGTGCTCTTGTTCCGTTTTGTTGTATAAACTTGGATTATAAAAATATGGTGCGACTATTTTGGGGTTATTTGGAATTAGTATCGTCATTCGTTTGAACCTATAGTGAAGAATGTAGGGTATATTTGGAACAATTTAAGGGGAAGTCATAATCAAATATGAATAAACTGGTGTACTTTTTTATATGTTTGTATATGTATCATTATGGTTATTACCGTAAAAAGTAACACTGAAGTCATTTTAAGCCAAACAAATAAAAAATGTTAATCGGAAATAAAAAAAAAACAATAAAAATCTTCCAAATTAAAATATATTAATTATAAAGTAAAACTATAGTATCAATTTAATCATATTAACGTATTTGCTCAATCGGATACACCCTTTCTTCCTTCTTTTACATTAAAATATAGCTTCTCGTAAGTTTTCCGGTAAGCAATTTTGATATGACAAATATAACTTTTAATTTCTTGTATTTGTATATTTTCGACTGTATATACGCACCATGGTCATTTAAACTGAAACAAAAGAGTAGGACTTCCCCTTAAATACTCGAAAGTTACGTTCGGGGCTATTTGACAAATCACTCAAACCCTTAGCAAAACAATCACCAGGCATGGAAGGGGCTATTTGGAATTCTGTTTCAAATAGCCCCAAAACGGTTCCAAAAAGCCCCATTTGGAGAAACAAAACAAATATGGCGAACTAAGCTAGTTAGAAAAAGCCGACAGCATCCATTGAAATCACAAGAAAACGTATGATATGTGACAAATCTCATATTCGACTTAACTTCAAAATCTTCGAGTAACCAAGCTAAAGTATTACACACATAAATTAAGCACAATTTTTATATTTTTTTGAACAAACGTTTTGCGGAACACCCGATGCGTTTCTAACCTTAAAATTTGTCCCGTACTACTGCTTTAGTTTAACTGTTGCTAGATGATAAAAAAAATATTCTGTTAGTAAAAAAAACAAAATTATAAGCTATCAAATCTTTTTTTTACATGATTCTAATTAGCCCCGTGGATTCCAAATAGCCCCACCTTACGGTATTCAGCCAGAGCAGAGTTCATTATTGTAAGATGCTGCGCGCGCATTTCATATAGATTGATCAACACAACTCACAGGTTCATTTATTGTATACGAAATCTGAGTTAAATAGGTATATGGGGAAAATATTAATTAAATATTTGTAATAAAACGGAATGTTTACACAAAACCATCAGTGCTTATGCTTATGTCAGAGTATAAGTAAATAAGCTTTAGCAAGTATGACACCAATTTTAGTTGATTACTTTTCGCATAACTTGTTACTAACAGGTAAACGACAAAAACAAGAGTCAACCTGGAAAATGTCACTACTCTAACATTGAAGAAAATATTGCACCCAGTGGTTGCATGCGGTCAATACTGCAGATTGACAAATTTCGGTAAAAAAAATACCCTGATATCGACTGATACTGATACCCTAAGTCGCGGTAATAAAACCATTATTGGTTTGCCGAAGACCGCAACAGGAGCCCCACCGTCTAACTTTTCGAACTTCGGCGGATCTGCTGAGCTTCAACTTAAAACAGATAAATCGAAGTAAGGAATTTAGTATAGTACTATTTGCCGAAGTTATTTGGAAGATATCGATGTTCGTGTGACATGAATTGGGGTTCGCTATTTTGGCCTGGGGCCGCACCGGCTAACGCATCGAACTTCGAAAAAACTGCCGGGTTTCAAATTAAAACAGATAAATCGAGCCCCAATTGGGCCAAAATGGTAATCCCCAATTCATGACTTCAACAAATTAGTACAATACGAAATTCTTTTACTTTGAATTTTTTGTTTTAAGTTGAAACTCGCCAGACCTGCCGAAGTTCGAAAAGTTAGCCGGTACGGCCCCTGATTGGGGCTCGTATATCTGTTTTAATTTGAAGCTCGGCAGATTTGCCAAGGTTGGAAGCGTTAACCGGTACGACCCCAGGTGGAAACACGTACGAGACGTCCCTGCAAGGAGTCACGATCATTTACCATGAAGAAAGAACTGAGAAGGGTTTGCGTAAAAATTTCAAAGCTAGAAGTTTGCCAAAAATATACTGCTTTGCTTATTTATCACACGATATCGAAGTCGGATGTAACGCACAGCAAAAAATCATCAAATATTAAAATGTGATATAAGTAGAAACAGTCGCGTTATGTTCTGGGTTCCAAAACTTCGTTTGTAATCATATACGTGGTTATAATTCTTCAATCGATGATACAAAAAAAATCTGCAATATTTTCCAGTTCGAGTTGCGCTAGTTCTCTTCTTCTCTCAGTTTTTCGCCGTGCTGTAAATAAGTGACTAACCTGTGTGAGACCGAGTCGGTAGCTGGTGACGTCCAGGTCTAGCGCCAGGAGCATGTCGTCCACCACCTGCCGGTCGGAGAGGGAGCCCGGGGGGGTTTCACTCTCCTCGGTCTCTGAAGTCGCCAGGAGGCGGTACCTGGATTAATTGTTGGCAATTAAGGCCGATGCGAAAAAGTATGGTATGGAATGAACAAAAGTTTATGCCAACTTTAGCGTCTTAAATTATGCCAAATCCATATATTTTGCTTGAGGAATTTCGTGACCGTTTTTACAATAGGTTACTTTGTCTGACATGTAGGTACTATGGGCAACAATGTCGCTTAACCGGTTAGCAACAAAATTCGTGTGCGCGTGTATCGCCTCTGCACGAAATAAACGTATGTTGTGACGACGCGACGCGGCGAGCAAGCGATATTAGCCTTAGGAGTGGTTAAGCGACGTTGTTGCCCATGGTACATTGTGTGTTTAACTAGAGGCGTGTATGACTAGAATATTAGTTTTTAAATACTACAGTGCGAAGTTAAGCGCAAATCAATGCCTACACGCCAAACGGTTAACTTTACAGTTGCCATAAAGTTATTATTGCACTGTATTATATTTAAAAACTTCTATTCTATCGTTCTAAACCCTCTTGACATAGTAACTTTTATAAAGAAAAACGTTAACGAACATCCTCAAATAAAAATAATAGGTACGGACTTTGCATAATTACAAACTATTCCAAATACTACTTTGACTTCGGGGTCAGATCATCTTAGTTAAATCTTCTAAAATGACGATCATTTTAAAACTAATTTAATTAAACCTCATTTAGCTAAAGATTGAAAATGCTATAAACATTAAACAAAATGTTTTATTTGAATATATTCAAAGTTTAATCATTACATCAAAAGAAACTCAATTATTTTTTGTTGTAAACAAAGTTACTTTAGAAATTAAAATAAAATTACATAATATTAAACGCTTCGTTTAACACATTTATAACGACCGATCGTTATAAAGATCAAAAATAAGTATAAGGAATATCCTCAATTTAAAAATATAAATGAGCGGAAAACTTTTTCTTATTGTTTACCAATCGCCGCAGTGATCGTTTGACATTGTTTTGGCTTTCCTGAAAATTTAGTTTTTTTTTGTATTTTTCCATGTATTATGCATCAAGGTAACAATACTAAAAAAGTGCTGTGATACGAGATAAAAAAATGTTTCAGTAACAACTGGGTTAATGTGATTATATGCCTACTTACCTATTCTTAAATCACTAATTGGTAATTTAATTTTAGATTTTTCACATTTATCGCAGTCGCTCGAGCGACTCGGTAGCATAAATTGATCAGCGCATTGAGCAGGAATCCCAAGTGTGCGGATTCGAGGTCCATCTGAGGTGCTACGGGTGAGTCGATTTTTATAGTATTTTTCTAGTTTATCATTTGTCCTTTATTGGCTTTGCTTAATTGAATCAACTTAATATCATTCGCAGTAATAAAAAAAACAAGGCGCAGCAAACTAGCTCAATCAGCCAATTAATGAACAGCCTATAAACTGCACTGTTTAATCAGCGCAGCGTTCTAGATGTAGTTAGTTAGCTGAGACGTATACATAATTTGTTACATACCTTCTAGCAAACTCGGATAACGGCATGTGCTCTGGGAATCCTTGCTTGTACAAACGCGCAGCATCCAGCAGTTGGAATCCGCGAAACTGAGGGCAATTTGTTTACAATTAAAAGAAGAATACACAAGTGTAATAATTTCTAGGGGGGCCTGGCATCCAGTTTCGGGGCAAATCTAGCTTTTTTGGCCCCGGGGAGAGGGGGGTGCTCATCTGGGGTGTGCACCAGACTGCTCTGTTCCCTCCCTTTAAAGCACGTGCAAATAGAGTATGAAGCGTTGCGAGTCAGTTAAGGGGGCGACAAGCCGAATACCGGTCGATTACGTCTTTAACTATGTGGAGCTCGGTGGCGCAGTGGTTTAGCGCCTGGCCCAGCGATTGCGGAAGTTAAGCAACGTTCGCAAGGGTCGGTCATGGGATGGGTGACCAAAAATTTATTATCTCGAGCTCCTCCGTGCTTCGGAAGGCACGTTAAGCCGTTGGTCCCGGCTACATCTGCAGTCGTTAACACCCACCAATCCGCATTGGGCCCGCGTGGTGGGTTATGGCCCATCCTCCTTACCACCCATAAGGAAGGCCTGTGCCCCAGCAGTGGGGACATCAAAAATGGCTGATGGACGTCTTTAAAAGCGATGTGACATACCTGTGACCTCAACAGCGGCACATTAACGTCGTCCAGTGTCTCCGAAGGCTGGTTGGTCAGCATACAGCACACGAACTGAACTCCTCCCGAGCCGCACCGCCGCAGTGTGTCCACTACGCCGTCAGCCACAAACTTCGCCTGCAGCGCTGTTGAGCGGCGTTTCATGCCCGCTGTACCTATTGCGCAATGGAATCATTAAAATATTTATCTAATTTATATAAGTCGTTAAGTATAAAAGAGAGATTTTGCGCCGAATTTGCACAAGAATTTGAGATGTGCTGGTGTCTGTCGGGTGTAGCTTGAAGCGATCTCAAGATAGGAACACAAGATAAGATGTCGAAGGTGCTCATTGATTTTACATACATAATAAGCACTATCATAGCACCTAAAGTCAACAGTCGAACTAACCGTTGTAAGAGTTATAAAAATACAAATTAAAAGACAAAACAAGTTTGAACGCACATTAGCGTACAGCTAACCTAGTAACTATAAAATGCAACATAATATGTAAGTAGTAATAAAAAACATAGAATATAAAACAGCAGACATAAACGTCTAAGTTCCAAGTATAAATTTAAATTACAAAATAAATTTGCATTCTTCATATCGGCCAAAAAACTTTTACATCTAGTTTTTTTCCATTTCGTTGAACTTTATGGCTTACATTTCGCACGGTTTATATAATAAGAAACTTTAGTAAGTACACATAATTCTAATTATCAAAGATAATTGCGCCACTTGAATCTTTACGACTGTGTGTTTACGACCAAATAAAAGTGCTATGGAAAATTAGCGTCGCGTTTAATATAGGTCAAAGTTTTAAGTTAAAACCAAAGTGACGAATACAATGTTATTCTGAAAAACATTTTTATTTTATTATAAAGATTTTTGCATATTTTAAAAACAACTCGTCTAAAAGCTATGGAAGTGTAAAATTGCAAACAAATATTTCTTAAAAATGGCACCACAGGGTTAAAAACTGACAACTTGCACAGCATTTAGTCAGACCAGCCACGCGCCCGGTGATAGACGTTAGCGCGTTCTTTACATTAATAGGCTAGTTGACAAAATTTCAATAACTGCTTAATATTTTAGCTTATTAGGCATTTTATCGAAAAAAAAGGTTTATTTATTTTTAATCGAGCGTTTACATTATAAATTTCGCGTTTTAAAAAACCAATTTTAATTTGGTTCCAAAACGCACAAGACTGTCATGGCGTCTTGAATGACGTCACGCCGTGCAAAACAAACCAAAGAGCGATCGTGTCTTCGTAAGTTATAGCTAGTTTTTATGGTTTAAAAATTAATTTCTCATATTATAAGTACTGTATAGTGCCCCAGTGTGATAGCACGACTATAAAAACGCCAAACCAGTTATTTATATATGTTCCAAACAATGGAGAAATACGGAAAAAGTGGCTAAAACTTGCGTTCGGTTGTGGTTAGGTTGCACTCGGAGTGTAGGTTTGGAACGCGCCTCCGGTAGTGATACTCGAAACGTCAAAGACAAGATTGGAGTTTCGCACGGCGTGACGTAACGCTTTCTGATTGGTGTTCACTGACACGTGACTAAAGGTTTCATTTTACGAAATTTATTTTTTAAAAATATTATTAATCTTTAACGCTTTTAATAATTAAAATTGTTTGTTATTTTCTCCATAATATAATTAATCATTATAAACCCCTATCCATTATATTTATTCTTAATGGAAACAAGCCTATTGCAGTTTGTATTTTAAAGAAAGAGTTTATTAGAAATGAAGTCCTGTGTTGTTAAAGCGCAAAGAAGGCTAAAAGATGCAGAGATAACTAAGTATAGTAAATATCTATGAGTATACAAATTATGGTCGCTATTATGCAACGTTCTCATTTTTGTGTGGTGCTATTTTTTGAACGGTTTTTTTATTATGTTCGGAAAACCAATAGCAGTTATACAACGTGTTCCGAAAACCCCTAATGCAGAGTATGGTAGATATGGTCCATTAACTGAACTACTTTTACTATGGGTGTCAACTCTGAAATCACGAAAAAAAAACATCTGTTTCATACATTTTGATATTTTCTTTACAGCTGATTTTTTTCACAATTTCAGAGTTGGTCCCATAGTAAAAGTTGTTCAATTTGATAGTCCCTATCTACCATATTCGCCATTGGGTTTTTTTTAGAACACGTTGTATATTGTATATGGAAACAATTTCTTAAAATCTATGGAACAAGCATTCGATTTATTTCGCTGTTGTATGGAATGGAGCTATAGTTACCTGAGGTGAGCGTGCGTCGTATGGAGGAGGCGCGGCGCAGCGTGGAGGCGTCGCCGACGGCCGCCGACCACGCGCCCACGCCGCACGCGCCGCGGGCCCACGACGAGAGTCGCCCGATCTCCTCACTGTATACGTAAATTTGTTTACAAACCGATGAAGTTATTAGATATTTTTAGCTCTCGTACGCACTGGCGGTTACTCAACCGCAAGTGCGTGTGGGTCCGGCATCGGAGGCAGGCAACAAGCCTCACCCAGACCATCACATCCGTTCATTAAGGACCTCAATCCTCCTCCCATAGCCTTTATAGGAAACCTTTCCCATCCCTCAGGGAACCCATTAACTTTTACCCAATAGTATAAAAAAACCGCAAGTGCGTACGATTACGAGCGGTTGCATATTAAAATGGAAAAGCGGCCAGCCGCGCTCCGCGGTCAACCCGCGCCATTGCGTACGAGGGCTTACGATTACGACCGAATATTGTAACGTCACTTAACCGCCTTAACTATGAGTAGGGTTCCCTACCTACACTACAGTAAATAACTTCATTTCTTTGGCACCTATTGTAATTAAGGGATTTCTTTTATATTGCAATTAACACACAAAAAAAACAATTACTCACAGTCACGCACTCAAAAACTAAGGCCCGTATTTGAGAGCGGTTTATAAATACTGGGGGGTACGTATCAGAATGTCTAAAGTTAGAATGTCTAAACTTAAAATGGCAAAGTTCAAAATGTCAAAAATTTGAATGTCTAACGATTAAAATGTCGAAAGTTCAAAATGTCAAAAACGAAAATGTCAAGCGGTCAGATAGTCCAAACTAAAAATGTCTAAGTTCAAATGATCAAAACTTAAAATGTCTAATAGTCAAAATACATATAATGACAGAAAGAATTTACTTATGCCTTTCTTTCATTTAGGTACCTAATTAATTAGGTAAAATAATTGCGTGTTAACCTCTGTGTCTCCGCCGCACATCACCATAGCCACGCCGCTTCCTGATTCGGTAGCCGGTGCCAGTCACTGATTAAGTAGCCGCCGAACAAAATCCACCAATTGAGTTTGAAATAGTTTTTTCATGTCAACCTAACATGCTCGTCGCTACGCTCCTCGCACCTATCTCGTGACCTATGGTCTACGGTTTCTAAGTCCCAGTAGACTAGTTTAGGCTCATTTCCGGCAGCTAAATTTGCTATAAAGCATTTCAGGCGAAGCCCAAAGACCTCCACAGACTCAATTAACCTCAAAGAAAGCGATTCGCTTTAAGATCCAACCCAATTCAAATAAATCATTGTGAACTTTAGACTTAATGACCATTGATATTTCAACTCGTCAAGTATTTGATACGTTTGATACTTTGAATTTTGCTATTTTGAAGTTAAACATAATGATTTTCGACATTTTAAACCATGTTGAATTTTGATTTTTGACATTTTGAACTTTGCCATTTTAAGTTTAGACATTCTAACTTTAGACATTCTGATACGTACCCATACTGGGCCTAGTGACGTTTCAGTGTTCGGTCGTTTATCTTATAAGCTGGCATAAATTAAATCCAAAATTGCATGGCAAATGTCACTGATTATTAACACCATTAATTTGAAATTTTAATTTCACTGTTTGCTTACTTTTGACTCTCTTGTAGAAGTGTAAGAGCCTTCTTAGTAACTGGACTCTCGCGACTTGCCTTCACCCATCCCGTGACGTCATACAAAACGGGATTTGTGCCCTGAAAAAGAGTGAAATTAACAAAATATCCTATGACCGAATAGTTAATTGCTTTTGCTTTCACCGATAATCCTATTTTTTAGGAGTCGTTCAGACACAGGAAATTGCGAGACGCTGAGAAGAAACGTATTTAATCGTGCTTTGTTTTATAAATCTATGTAAAATACGATCGCAGCGGTGGTCGCCGTTGGCGAAAGAGTTCTACGACCCGCGCAGATAAAGAATGGGATTAGAAATAGCGTCGCACATATTCACTTCTGTCTCGCACACTCGATAAGCACATATAAAGCAAGCATGCAAGCATAAAGCATTCAAATAATAATAATAAATGCTTGGACAATTTCACACAGCGCCATCTAGCCCCAATCTAAGCAAACCTTGTAATAAGGGTGCCAGACAACTGATATACAACTTATATGCTAGCGCGATCGCTTACGCACTATAATATATCCTGCGCCGATGACTGGTTGCTATGACAGTTTTTTAAATATATACTAACCGCCTTACTAATAAAGATTGTGCAGCTGCATAGTTGCACAGTGTTTTGGCACTTTCTTTTCAATGTCAAACTCAAATAGTTTGACAGAGAGTAACTATTGTGTAACTATACATCTGCTATACAATCTTTATTAATAAGGGGGTTATTTTATATGCATAGGTTACTATGGGTCTGGGTTAACACCCAGACCCGTCACAGAAATTTCATTATTTTAATTTCTGCCCGGCCGGGAATCTAACCCGGGACCTCTTGCATGGTAGACCAGCATGTTGACCACTGCACCCTGTCATGTTGTAAAACTCTGAAGTAGCTTAAGTTTTTCTAATTAAGTATTTTTGTACAAGTTATTGTAAAAAAGCGGTTGAGTTTCGAAATAAACAAAATAAAAAAATAAAAACTCAGGTCGTCGAAAGTGTCAGTTTCACAAGTATTCCTGCACGCGAGTTCTGCTAGATATTAATTCTGAATACCAGTACTGTAAGATATAATTTTGTAGGAAACAGAAATTATTAATTTAACCAACCTGCAAGTGCTGCAGTACAAACTGCCTGGCGTGCGGCGCCTTCTTGACGAGGTGCTGCGTGTGGCTCGGCGCCGCGTAGTGCGCCAGCACGCGCTCCAGGAACGTGTCGTCGGAAGAACCGGGGTACATTGATTCTTCGTCTAGTAACCTGTTTGGGAATACATGATTTAAGGCGAGGCAGTTCACGAAATTTACTCTTTCACTATGTTTGTCTTTAGAATAAGGTTTAATATTGCATAGCTTTAATTGACGCTTCGCCAGAATTTTGACGAAATTTAGGACATTTTTATTGATTTCTGAAATACTGCATCATTTATTAAAAATGTACTCGATTATTGTGTTAGATCGATGAAAAAGCTATCCTTTTTGCATCAAAAATCATATCACTGTTGAAAATAACGAAATCTGACGATTTGAAATTTATTTTTATTAGTTTTCATGGTGTTAGTCAGGATTTTTTTACAGAGTTACCATGCCATTTTTCAATATTCTGTTCGGTTATTTTGTTTCTTTGTTACTTTATCAGTCTACAGTAATTTTTGTGAAGTAGAATTCTACATCAGTTCTTCACATTGGAAGTTCAAAAATCAGTCTTTTCATCAGTCCGTGAACTGGCCTCGCCTTAAGAGCATTTATACACTAGAGCGCCGCAAGGTAGAATAGAATTACAATGTATGGTAATGGCATAAGCTAACGCTTAGCTCCTGTCAGTTCTATACATTATCGTTCTATTCTGCTAGCGGTAATTTTAGTAAAATGGCCATTTGAGTAGGCCCTCTGATTCTGATAATACGATGCCGATTACGATAGTAATACTAAAGCCATTGGTGCAATGCGTACGATGCAGAACAATGGATGCTTATAGGCACAGGATAGGTCTCATAAATATGTACTTGTGATAGACAACTATTATTTATAGATTATAGTTTATAATATTAATTCCGTATTAGATTCGCTCGATCGATTTTAACAAAACAAAAGTAAAAAGAATTTATATGCGAGGAACCATAAAAAATCTATGTAATAGTAATCGAAATGATAGTATTTCAGGATTATTTTTAAATTTGAGATTTTTGCATTCACAATGCTATTTTTACACAATACCAAATAATATACTAGAAAAAATACGACTCGCACCAGATCAATAGTCAGACGGGAATCGAACCCGCGACCTTTGGATATCCGGTCCAATGCTCTGACCGCTGAGCTACCGAGTCACTTGGTATTGTATTTCAGGATTACTTGAAAAAACTACTGAACCGATTTCCAAATTTAAAAAAAATGGTTTCAACTTAGGAGTTAATCTGATGTAATAATAATGTTTGAATCATTTCAATTGGTCCAGCCGTTTTTGAGTAATCGGTGGACAGACAACCTAAGAACCTCCTCCATTTTTTAAGTCTGTTAAAAATGGTTGCCATTCTTCTCACCATAGCAATCCCCTTCTGTCGCAGTCACGCAGATCGGCTTGCGAGCTCCGCACTATAGTGTTCTGAGGTGCCTTGTCTAGGAGCTCCACCATGGGACCTGGGTTAACCGTCTCTGATAGCCAATCTGTAAGAAAAATAAAAGGTACATTTTTTATGCACAACGGGATAGTGTTCAGCCTTCACCTTGGCGTTAAGTCAGGGGGGTATTACTCCGCGCTTAAACTTTTATATTAGCCTACTGCTCGCGGCCCACTCCAAGAGGGCCATTGTCGAGGGATATCACCGCGCCGACCGAAACGCGCGGCGTGTGCAAGCGACGAGAGCGCAGCGCGTGAACGTCACCAACGAAACGAGTCAGTCAAGCGCCGAATGCGAAACTGCATGCACTTCGTTTTTGATACTTAATTACTAACGTACCTACCTACCTACCAAAGTTTATTGTATTTTTTGTATACATATTTACATACTTAGTTGTATCAAAGTTCGAAATATGGCACCAGTAAAGAAAAAAGCTAAAAAATACTATTTTTTTTTCACCCATCCCATAACCGACCCTTGCAAAAGTTGCTTAACATCCGCAATCGTTGGGCCAGGCGCTATACCACTGCGCCATCGAGCTTCTCTAACTACTTAGAAATACTTATTATTTATGCTCTTTAAATATGCTCAGCTCACCTATTAGGTAGATTTATTTTATTTTATAAGTAGGTACCTATTAGTAATTTCATTGTTTATTCATGGGCATAACGAATGTTTTCTATGATATCAGTAACTAGCGAGTAGCAACCCCGAAATGTGTCGGTTGAGACAGAGTTATGCGACAGAAAGAGACGCCTCTCTTTCTTCTTCGTAGGTGCATATAATTTTATCCACGCAGCGTTGTGCAGTTTGAAATTGTACTTTATTGCCGTGCAGCGAGAGTAGCTTATTATTTGATGGTCTTCGCGGGGACCGACTTCTGTACGTTAGTACTATTATATATTCTGTGGTTAAGTGACGATAAGGCCGAAGGTGGAAGCGCACTACACCCGGAATCCTCACTGAGGGACTGGCTATCTTACCTCTAACTGCCGGAATACAACGAACTTTTTAATTGTTGTTACGGCGTCAGACTTAGGTAAGATGAAAGCTAGCCAGGCGGACTTGAAATAAGCCCTACCACCAACCAAATCGAGTACAAATTATATGTATTGAAACTAGGAGAAAAAGATGAATAGTGACAAATTGACATTTAAAACCATAGATATTTAATTAAAATAAAGCACAACAAAAAGGTATTGTGTTGGTTATTCCAACACCCTTCTGGGAATCGAACCCGGGACCCTTGCGTCTTACACGGATGGGCGAAACACTAGACCACAGAGTCGGTTAAATGACCCTGTCCCTCAAAAATAGCTCCGATACTAACCTTCCTCGGCTCCGTCATCCAGTGCGATGCCCTCTTGCGCATACCGCTCCCTCGGGGCTACCAGCATGGCGTCGTGGAATACCGCTTGTAAGCGCTCCTGTTCACAAAATATTGCTTATTGAGTATCGACTTGACATACTGTAAGTAAAGAGTCAATGCTAGGAGCGTTGTTAATGTTAAACGGAGTCGCTAGTGAGTTTTGAATCAATTAATCGTGCTCGCCAATGCAATTTAACATTTCCAAATAAGAACTTTGATCACCAATCACCATTGGGCCCGCGTGGTGGGTTATAGCCCGTCCTCCTTACCACCCATAAGGAAGGCCTGTGCCCCAGCAGTGCGGACATCAAAAATTGCTGATGGACAAGTAAGAACTTTGACATATAAAAGAAAGAGACAAAACATTGTTTTATTATATTAAAAACTTATTTTTGATCCCCGGCTGAGTCAATTTAGAGAATTAGCTTTTCTATAGTCTCAGGTCCAGGTCAGGTGTTGTCCCCGATTTCCAGGAGTCCTCAATCAGAGTAATGGCGGATGCGAGTAGTTCCAAATAATTCAAATGTACCAAAACGCCTCTCACTGCACTGTAAAGGTATATTTGAACGACCCGCACTCACGCTCGCTACGCTTTTACTCTCTTTGGGCACTGACATAAGTGCTTTTGGAAACGGATCAATGTACAATGCAATTAAATTGACAATGAGGATCAACACGACAATTGAATATATCAATTTTGTATATCACATCAAATACAATATCAATATCTGAGTAAATCTCTGTTTAAATTTCTCAAATCCATCAAGAAATTACAAAATTATTAAAGTTTTAAAAAGTGAGTTTAAAAAACACGGCCGGCCCAAGCGGAACATGCGATGACGTCATGTGCCACGATCGCCCGAACAAACACCCGCCGCGCCGCTGAGCGGCGAACGTGGCCGATGACGTCATCAGCGAATCGTGTAAATGGGGAGAGTTTTTGAGAATGCGACAAGAAAATCACTCTATCTTCATTATTTTTGGTCCAATTCAATAATAATTTCACTGAAATAGTTGATTTTGATGTGACTGTAACTTTACATATATATATATATATAAAAACCTCGTTGATCCTCATTGACAGTGATCCGTTGCTACTTTACACGAGAATGTACGGCAAAGAGTAAATTTTACAAATTAATATATGTCAATTTGGACCCCACGCGCTCTGAAGTTAGTCACTTCAGTTGTACATTGTTGAATTAATCGCATTGTAGTTGGTTAGTGACCTGCAGATAGTTGGACAGTAGTTTAGAGAGCGGCGCCCCGCTCTGTTGTCCCGCGCACATGGGGTTGTCGGCGCCCGGCGCGTCCAGCAGTAGCACGCTAGCTGCTGTGCGGCTGTTAGTCGATAGGCTCCTAAGTAAAGAAACTCAATCAATTATAGATACAAGTCAACTCAGATAGTTCGAAATTTCTTAGATTAACATTATTTTGCAGGATGGTTCTATAAGGCTGAAAACAGTAAACGTGCTAGTTGGCAGCCGACCGCATGCGACATGAACACATGAGTAAAGAAAGGACCAGAGAGAAAGCTTCCTACAACCGCGCGAATTGGTTGCACCACTACAAGCACGCGGGGCATGTGTGCGTGTCCACTAGCCGCTTGTCGCGTACGCGTAGGGTTGCCAACATGTCTGTGGCAAAATATAGTATTCTTCAAATTAAGCTATAAAAAATATAGTACACATAAAAAATATAGTATTTAGTAGGCAAATATTATTTTTTACTTATTTATTTTTATAAAAACTATATTTTTTCAGTTGTTCAACAAGTTTTGGATATTTTTGGAGTCTTCTTTGTATCTTTCGCTTTTTAATCGCACTTGAATTGAACTTGACGCACTTTTGTTATCGCTACCACTTTCCATAACTAATTTATCTAAGACTTGAGTTATATTTCTCAAAGAAAGAATAATGTTATATTTTGCAGATTACCAACAAAATCTCAAAACAAAGATAGAGCAGACCAACCAATGACCAAACTATCGTTTGAAGCTTTTGAATTTGACATTGATGCAATAAGACAGATGCTTTCAGAATTCAGATACGATATACACTGCACGCTATCGAATCAGTCAAAATGCACGATCACAAATTTAAAAAATCAAAGATTTGTTTCTTAGCGTTCGATGTTAAAAATATAGTATTTTTGCGTACTATATATTTCTTCAACAGTATATAGTACGCAGACCGGAAATATAGTACAATACTATATATTATAGTACGGTTGGCAACCCTACGTACGCGGCGAGACCGGAAGAAATCTGTTTTGTCAACTGACAGCCAGTTGACATACTCAGGGCACAGGACAGGTAACAATTTTACACGTTCTTAAGAAGCTTTGTCTCTGGTCCTTTCTTTACTCATGCGACACGAAGCCGCGACGCGACGTGGCGCCGCCTTATATCGCGGCGATACGACGCCGCGTCATATTGCTGCAGTCATGATTTCGAACACGGTAATTTTTTGAGCAAATTCAACGTGTTGTCGCTCTAAAGTAAGCACTACCTACTGACTGACGTACGGTGGTACGGTCGGGCGACACGACGCGGCTTCGTGTCGCTGGCTACGGAAGGTATTTCATAGAAACACATAGAAACCAGTAGTGTACGCGACATGAGATCTTTGAAAGGATTCACGTTTTAATGCTTTTTTTACGAAACAATATTTTGATTCACACCTGTTTACTAACGCAGCGACGATGTTGAACGTTTCGTTATACAATCCGATGACAAACGCGTCGAGAGCTTCCACTCCAGATATCTCTCTCTCATTTGACGGTGAAGGTGTCCTGTAAAGGGAATTATGATGAGAAAGAGAAAAACAGTGGATTTTTCCTAACATGGCTTCTTAAAATTAATCAACATAACACATAGCAGAATACATTGGTCTAAAAATTCTAATCAGCTAAATTAGACAGATTTAAAATTTTCCATAGAAACAGACATTTCCAATTATCATTTTAAAATAAGATATTTCAAAAATGTTCTTAACTAACTTTTTAGACTTATGTATCCTGCTTATGCGTATGACATTTCATGTACACTTAGCGGCACAAAAATTGGCCTACTGTGTGATTTTAATACAAACATGCACAGAATGTGAAGCATTCTCATCACACAGCAGTTACTTTTATGTTGATGGATAGATCAAATGTTCATCTCTGAAATAAGCATTTCAACCATCTTTCAAAACTCTGAATTTCCTCAAGAAATAAGCCGTTTTTCGCACTTCATACAACTCTTTTGTTGGATATTGAATCAATGTACGATATTGTATTTCTGTAGTTATTTGGAATGCTTATTTGAGAGATGAACATCTGGTCTATCCATCAACATAAAAGTCACTGCAGTGATACGTGTACTTTTTATTTATGAGAATGAGAAGTGTTTGTATGAAAATCACAAAGTGGGTCGATTTTTGTGCCGCCGAGTGTAAATCGGTTCATTCATTTCGAATTATGAAGACTAGAAAGTTTGTATGAAATGACGTGACGAATCAACGCTTTTAACCGACTTACCTCAAGTTGTTGGCTGACTGCGGCGAGCTAGGCGTTGCTCCAGCGAAGATAGCTCGCGCCAACTCCTCAGCGCCCACGCCGAGCATGCGCGCCGCGCGCTGCCCGCACCCAGTGCTCGCGAACTGGTACTTTAGCCCTGACGCTGTTGTCGCTGAGAAAAAGGACTTTTATTTACTTCAAGTTTCTTCCAATTTGTCATTATTCTTGAAATTAATAAGTAATTTTTATATGATTACTAGCGACCACCCGCGACTTCGTCTGTGTAGGCAGTTTTTTTTCTCTAGCCCTCGGGAACAGTTCTTTTTTGGGGATGAAAGGAACCCTATGTCCTTTTCAGTACCCCTGACAACGTGTATGCAAAATTTCATGATGATCGGTTCAGTAGTTAAGACGTGAAAGCGTATTAAACAAACAAACTGATTTACGCATTTATAATATTAGTAAAAATGCTCAAATAAAACTTTTAACAAAAGATAACTATTGCTTCAAGGAGCTTAGAGAAGAATATTTGGTCCTACGAGCCGGATGTAATATAATTACATCACTGAACAACAAAACTTCGAATAACAGTTATTAGATTGAACTCAATCGTAGTAAATTCTCCTAAATTGATTAAGTTTAGGTCTTAAACAGAAAACACTCCCGTGACTACAAAAAAATACTTTTTAATTGAAAAATACGCTCAAGTAATAAATACTTTAGTTGTTGATTAATGCTGGCACAGAATCGAATCGAAGCGCATCACACCATTTAATCTAAATAAAATTCACCCAACGTAATGCTCAAATTTCTTCGAAAATAAATAACTAGTAGATAGATTGTCACTAACGTCGAATGATGCTTAGCCAATTCCTTAATACCTTTGACAGCGCCAGCCCAACCCAGATGGCATACAGCGGCGAGTATCTTCCATACAGCCAGTTGCTCTTGCTCCGTCACCGCGAGCGCTTTAAGCGCTTCCTTCAGCGCCGAGAACTCAGTAGGCGCGTCAGCTTTCTCGCTGCAGCTGATGAAAGGGTTGGGCGCGTTCACTGGAGCCTGGTCCAGGAGCAGTTCGCGCCGGAGCCGGCCGTCGCAGCCGTGGAATAAGCTGTGGGGATAAAGCCATAATTAATTTATGATTTTTAGGGTAATTTAGACCACGCACCGGACGGCGCTCCGTGGGTAGGCCCCCGACAAGGTGGACCGACGATCTGGTGAAGGTCGCGGGAAGCCGCTGGATGCGGGCAGCGCAGGACCGATCGTCGTGGAGATCCTTAGGGGCGGCCTATACCCAGCAGTGGGTGTCGTGCGGCTGATATGATGATGATGAAGATGAGGGTAATTTTAAGTTGTAACTGGTATCTATCTACAACCAAACCCAAAATGGGAAAACCATTTCTTCGGACTATCAAATTGAACAACTTTTACTATGAGACCAACTCTGATCTGAAATCGCGAAAAAAACAGCTGTTTCATAGATTTTTTTCATATTTTCGTTAATATTTTTTTGTTTTTAATTTCTTTATGAAACATGATTTTGTTTCGCGATTTCAAAGTTGGTCTCATAGTAAAAGTTGTTTAGTTTAATGATTCGAAGAAACGGTTTTCCCATTTTGGGTTCATTGATCAACACGTTTTATATATGCAAGGACTGATACTACAGGGTAAAGAGGACAAAAAGAGGAGGTGAACCCCCCCTCCCCCCCGAAATAAAGACTCACTAAGTAAAATACTTTTTGTCAAGCGTTTGTTTTACATGGACCGACCGACCAAAACTGGCCTGTCTCAACTGACCACTGGTTTGACATGTGGTGGTCAGATGGTCCAGAAGGGTACAGAACTCACTTGTGTATGGCCTTTAGCGGCGTCTGTCCCGGCCGCAGGTCTGGCAGCAGCGTCTGCACAGACGCCGACACCAGAGCGCCGCCTCCGTCGAAGTCCAACGACGTTAGGGACACGAAGCGAGACGCGTGCGTGTTTGAACTCGTCCTGTAATTTTAAATAAAATCATCATTAATAGATACAAGTACCTATTTATGTAAAAAAGTCGTTTTAAGCTAAATATTACTGGTTGTTTTTGCTGCAAATTTTGTCCATTATTTTAGTGATATCAATCAGCCTGCCTAGCATGACCGATTTATATCGCGTGATATAGCATTTTATCGCCACTCAACTGTCAAACTCCTGTCTTTTTGACAGTTAAACGTGATAAAACGCTATATCACGCGATATAAATCGGTCATGCTAGGGGGGCAGGGGTGGAATTGCGTAAGGTAATCGTATTCATTTGACAGTTCATATCGTATTCCATCGGCTGCAATTTGTATGGGATGACATATATTATGATACAATATGAACTGTCAAATGAATACGATTGACTTTACGCAATCACCTAGCTGATGTATTGATGATATCAATCAGGTATACCTATTGAATTGATTCGATAACCAAGACTTTGTGTACTAGTATCAGTTTGTCAAATAACTTTTCTTTTAAGGCGGTACCCTCACCGAAAGTGGCGCCGCGGTGAATGTTATTTAATATTGTAATTCTAATACACAATTTTTAATAAAACTTCACGTGGAATTCTTAGGGCATATAGTCTAGTATTTTTAGTTTAGACGGTATCACTACATTCCCTCGTAATCACTGATAGAAGTGGGTAGCAAAACTGCTGAATGTGACCGTTTTTAACACATTTGCTATCTACTTCTACGAATGACTACGAGGGAATGTAGTGATACCTTCTAAAAATACTAAACCATGGGCCCTAACAATTCAACGTAAGTTTTTTTTAAATAATTTTATATTAACAAATTAATTTAATTGAAAACCTGTGAGGGCGCCACTTTCGCCGCCAATGGAATAAAATCATAGTGCTTAAATAAAGACGAAATTGTGAATTGTGTTCTTCTAGTGTACTCCGTATAAGATTTGTGGAACTTTTTATCGATTAAACTATATTTTCTAGTCTGTCGTTTAGTTCTTCGGAGTACACTTGAAGAACACATTTCACAATTTCGTCTTTATTTAAGCACTACGATTTTTTTTCCATTGGCGGCGCTAGTGTACCGCAGTAATCCTCTTAAGACTGAAAACTAATAGTCAATTGAGGTTTTCTTATATAGCTCTATTCTAACTTAATAATAAGAGCGTAACTCACCGACAAGACCCAAATGTATGAAGCACATCGAAAGCGGCATCAAATTTCTCCGGAGTGAGTTTAGAGCCTTGCCCGGGGTACGCGCTAGCGAGGTACCACACGCAGTGACGCATCGCTGACGTTTTGCCTGAGCCGGATCTGTAGGGGCGGAATTTAAAAAATAATTTAAAACAAAAAACAAAACAAAAATATTATAAACAACAAAACATTTACTTTTAATGTTTTTGTTATGTTATATTCTTAAAAAAACACTCATAGTAAGGCACTTTCTTTTTGTAAATTTATATCGTTATTCGTGGGCTCTATTTAATGAACATGACAAATTGTCACCTGCCATGACAATAGGAATGTTGACTATTTTTTTTATTTTATGTTACATAAATTACCTCTCAAAAAAAGAAACATTGGTAAAATAATTAATTCGCTAGCATGAAAACTGCCCGAGATATCACAGTGTGAAATGCACACAAATGGACTCGATCAAAAACGCTCCATACTAATGGCTTGCACGTTATGACGTCACGCCTTGCAAGTTTGTATGCAACGCATAGGAAATTTGTTCAGCAGCTATATTAAATATTGTGTTTATCAAAATGGTTTCTTCGACAAATTTGCTATACATTTTACGGACTAATTAAAGGTATCATTTATTTTAATAAATTTTATACTTTTTAAATGGACTTGTCCACCCAACTTTGAAGGGTCATAAAACAAATAATATGCAATATATAAAACCAAGAGGTATACAAGCTACTCTAAAAGTTTAATATGTTTACGATTTTTATTAGTATTCCGTTATTTTATTCATTAGTCAACATCCCTATTTCATAGGTATCCGCGTCAACTAATTAGAAAATAGAACAAACTACTCATAGCTACACCGCAATGTAAACCAAATTGTCATGACAATTGACAAATCGTCACGTTATTAAATAGGGCCCTGCTGCTATAAGTTTTTGCTTTTCCGATTGCTAAAAATACGTCCTAAATAGTTTAGTTAGGTAGGTACCTAAATAAAAATATTGGATATTTTTACATAGCTTATTTTAAAATCATGCATGCTTTGTTTCAAGTGTATATTTTAATCAGTGAGCAAGACTTATTCTAAAATAAATAAATACTATACACTCGAGGAGAGTTAAACATTTCGATAAACCAAATTACAATTCTCTTACTAATTTGAATAGCATTAAGGCTTTGAATTAACATAATATACTAGAATAAGAGACAGTCGTCCCGTACAAGGCGAAATAATTATTTATGAACATAGCACAGATTCCTGTGCATCGTTAGAATGCCGCTGCGCGCATAAATTACTTATGATAATAAGTAATTTATGAAGCGTTGACAACTAGGGAATAGAAACAAACTATGCTTACATTACGTTATATTTAATATACTTGTTTGCCTATCTGAATTTTGTATGCTAAATTAAATGCTGAAAAAAATTATAAATTATAATTTTACTTGATGACGTTAAACAAAATATCCCAAACTATTTTTTTTTAATATATTATTATTTAAATTTTAGAATAATCAGGCTCAGATCAAAATGAGACCAAACATTGACTACTACCCACATTTTTCTTCAATTGGAATAACAAATTACTAGGTAATTTTATTAAGATTAAAATGTAGAAATTGGGACGCAGAAAGTTAATAAATTCAATTAATGTATTAAAAAGTACCTAATTGTGACCAATTCTATCACTACATTACTCTAATATATGGAACATGAAACATACAAACCCTTTTCACACATTTGAATATTTCTATCATTAAGAGAAAACATTATTGAATTCTATTCTAAACCTTACTTCTAGAAACGCAAGGTGCATTTTAACTTGTCAGCTATTACCACGATCGTTATCAAAGTAGCCGCAAACATAAAGCGAGACATTTACCAAGTATTAATAATTAGCTGGACCAATTTTACAGGTTTTAATAAATGGAGATAGATTGTAATGAGCTGATAACACAAATGTACCGTGTAATAGAAATTTCCTTGTCTCGTGAAAGGCGATATTACTAAGCATAACAGTCTTTCTAAATGTTGTTAAGCCTACCTTAGGTAAATCACCTAGGAATGATATTGCCATAATTTATGAATTTGTAGCAATTTTTGTTCTGAGTAACTGACTGATGATTTCAGTTGATTATTTTGGACACACGTCGATACCACTTTTTATCGTTCGTTTATGCTCCTTTACCGTGAAAAGGCTCGTATTTCGAATCCTCTCTTAACGTTAAGAGCTATCTTGAGATCATACCTGAGATGCTGTTCCTATAAGAAGAGCATCTCAAGTATGATCTCAAGATAGTTCTCAAAGTTGATAGCGGTTTATAAATACGGGCCTAAGGCAGGTTGTTAGATGGAACAATGTAAGACAACCTTTTTGCCTCGTAACTTGGCATATTGGTTACTTGCTATCAGTTCTATGTAAGTGATATTATCAAAAACTTTAGCAATTCCTAACAACATCTATCATGAAGAGCTCGATGGCATTGGCTTAACGCATTCGGCCTGCGATCGTGGCGGTTAATCCTCCATCGCTAAGCCCATCGGATATGGGTGACCAAAAGTTTATACTATCTCGAGCTCCTCTGTTCTTCGGAAGGTTAAGCCGCTGTTCCCGCCTGAATTTGCAGTCATTAAGGCCCACCAATCCCCATTTGGCCGCGCGGTGTTCCAGACCCATACCTACTCATTATCCATTCACAAGAAAGGTCTGCTGTGCTTCAACAGTTGGAAAATTAAAAAGGCTGATGATATCTGTCATATGCTATGAAGTTACCTCCCAAGGAAGACTATAGCTCGATCTCTTCTAGCGGCGAGCATACAGCGGTGAGCGGACTGGGCGGCCGCAAACACGTGCGGGGGCATGTCGTCAGCACGGCAGCCGCGGAACATGGCTGCCACCTGGAAATTATACGTATTGTCAAAAGCTCTAAAGTCAAAATCATGAAAATGTATGTGTGTGGTGTGATACTGCCACTTTAAAAGCCAAACAGCAAAACTTTATGAACAGTGTCCCTACCACGAGTTGACGCAAACTGTTTGCGCTACTGTAAACTATAGTTTTCTCTCTTTCACTCGCATTGACTGTGAGCAGTATATCCGATAGTTTACAGTAGCGTAAATAGTTTGCATCAACTCATGGTAGAGCTACATATTCTAGAAACTTGGTTAAAACTAGTTAAAAGTTTAGAGTTGTACCTACTTATGTTACCAATTTTGTTTGTGGATTTCTACCGCATTGAACGAAGCAGTTAAAAGGCCGCACTCGTTCAGGCAGCGAAGTAAGTAAGTAGGGTACTCCTTTCAAGAGAAGGAATATTTTTAATTTCTATCCTTCATATCAAAGAGGCAGTCAACCTTGTCTGTTTTGTGGTAGAAGAGGTTAGAAGGGATAGTGCTATTACCACAGGAAGGAATGACAAGCAATTAATGTTACTAATGTGAGAGAGAAACCCTGGATAAAATGTTTTTAGACAAAGCGTCTCATTTCCTTTGTTAGCTATGTCAAAATTAATAATTGAAAAAAGGAAAATCCGGCAGGCCGCATTCATTTAGGCAGCGAAGGGAGGCTGTCTTTTTAACAGTAATCCTTACAAAAAAAAACTACCCTACCGTTCATATCGAAGAGGCAGTATACCTTGTCTGTGTAAATAGGTGCAGTGCGTCTTGGAGGTCCTAGCACGAGCAGCGCGTGGCCGGCGCGGGCGTGCGGCAAACCCGCCGCGTAGCGCGAGCGGAGCACGTGCAGGGCGCCGCATTCATTTAGGCAGCGAAGGGAGGCTATGTCTTCACAGCGCTCCATGCGAGGAGGGTTGGCCTGGGGGATAGGAGTATCAAAATTAATAGCATTCAGTGTGAGATATTTGTTTATGTTTCATTAGTCATGAGTTTTGTTCATGACGAGGAAATGGTGATTTGACAAACATGATTTAGTCTACCATCATGGTCCATCAAAAGTAATATAGCATAGGGTGTTTTGTGAAGTGTCCGAATTTATCTGTACCTTGACCAAAAATCTACAAAGATGATCTTTATCATATCATCAGCGCAAACCCCTCACCTGATAAAAACATAGAGATACATGAATGCTTACCTTTTCCAAGTCATCTTCATCAACGGTGAGCACCTCTCCCGTCTGCAGGACTCGCACCATCGCCCTGCCGGCATCGGCGTCGCCTTCTCTGACCACCGCTGTGAACCCGCTGCGGTGGGCCAGCCACATATGACCTGTTTGCAGCCATTCCTTCTCGCATGCTAACTGCTCCTCGGATTTGGCCTGTTGAAGAAATTAAAATATTTACTTTAAGGTCAAGTCAAAGTTGAAGCAGGTTACCTTATCTACTGACCAAATTTTTCACCAAACTCGATACAAAGAGGTAGGACGCAGCAGATTACACTTAAATAATGAATTTTAGTCGGTGCTGAAACCCTAGAAGTATCTAAAGACACGCAGCGTACGGATCTGACTGAACATCTCTAAGATACAGAATTGTTTAAGTTTCTTTCTTTTTATATTTCAACATATTTTCATATAATAATATCTTAAAAAGAGGTTGTTGTTAATGTTATTATAGAAAATTTTACCACTCCTATTAATTTTTTGGTATAAGTAATGTTAAGAGTGAATAACAACAATGATAATTAAAAGAGCTTAATCACGATAGTACTTAAGTAGCAATAATTGGCAACAGTATCTTCTAACAATAAGTCACACTTATGCAAAACTTAGAATTGCAAAACTGTTTAATATAACAACTATAAGACGTATTAGGAAACATATTCACATGCAAACGTTAACTGCAGAAGTATCATGCACAAGACATTATTGCAATGAATTTTCGTTCTTAGGGTCTCAGTAATAAGGGTCGAAATCACGAAAGTGTGGGTCGTGTCAAGTGTGTCTTATACAACTCATGCGGAATCAATTATGGCATAGGTAACAACCGTTTTGAAGTTGTAATAGGACGAAGGCTCAATTTAATATTCACTTAACCACCAGAGAGTACCCATGTTAAGAGAAAGATCTATTCTCTAACATTATCACAATAATAAAAAATTGTTTAAAAAAAACAAAAAACCGACTTCAAAAAACCTACCTCTAAAAAGCAAGATATAATATTCGTAATAATAAAAATACGTCTATTGAAGTCGGGTGGGGCTGGAGTACAGATTCCTTTTTTTATTCTTAAAGCCCAACCCGACTTCAATAGACGTATTTTTATTATTACGAATATTATTTCTTGCTTTTTAGAGGTAGGTTTTTTGAAGTCGGTTTTTTGTATTTTTTAATCAATTTTTTATTTTTTTATTTTTAGTGTAGGTACCTTGTAGGTAAGGTAATAATATGTAGAAAAATCGGCTCATCCAAACGTAAGATAATCGCGGAGAAACATACATACGGGTCAAACTAAGAAACTTCTTTTTTAACTCTGTTAAAGAACCTACACTTAAGATATCCTTCTTCCTACAAAAAAATAATTATCTTATTCAGTTCATAAACAAACAAAGAAGTAATACGACCATTATCATCGAGGTAATTCACACAAAATCATACTATTTTCGTGCTTTTTTCAAGATTACTTGAAAAGTACTGAACCGATTTCCAAATTTTAAAAAATGGGACCATCTTGGGAGTTTACTTAATGTAATAACGTTTGAATCATTTCAATCGGTCCAGCCGTCTTCGAGTAATCGGTGGACATACACAAAAAAAAACGAATATACAGACGAACATAGAACCTCCTCCTTTTTTGGAAGTCGGTTAAAAAGCAACATATTGTAGAGAACTTTGACCAATCATTGGTGTATTGGATTGACACTTAGAAGTTATTAGAAATCATGGAATTATATTTTTTCCACACAACTATTATGTTAAGTTGTTGAAGGTAAAAAGATTGTAAACTAAGTATCACTTATATTTAAAAGGGGATTTGATTTCTAAAACTTTGAATATCTAAACTGACACGCAAAAAAAGAGAATGAGATGATTTAAAAGAGGGTTCTATTTCGACCAAAATCTAAAACTTAGCATAACTAAGCAGACTCGTAAATAAAGAGAATGGGATGATTTGAAAGATGGTTCTAATTCGACCAAAAATCTGAAACTTTAGAATAACTAAGCTTAGACTCTAAAGAAAGAGAATTAGATGATTGTGATGTTTGGATCAAATCTAAAGCCAAACCACGCCAGATGTAAAAAAAATAGACAATACATTACCAATGACTTCCCCTTTATAAATTCCCAGAAACGATGAAGATACCTAGGAAGTAGAAGCGTGGCTGTTTACAGTCTACGGAATTGAGTGTTGCAAGGCTTGTAATTTGGTTGCATTAGGAGGCAGTATCACATGGTTGACGGCGCAAGATGGCAGTCTCTAACGCATCAAGAAAACTGTATAGGGTATAGAAAATGTTTCAAATAAAACGTGAAATCGGTGCATGATTTAGTAAGTAAGTAGTGGGAGCTGTGAGAGTCTAATGATTATACCACAGAATAGAATTAGTACTAGCTAATGTTAAACGGTCACCAAAACAGAAGTCTATGTATCTACTGAAATTCACGATGAAGAGTGTTACGACAGAATAAGTTATTTTGATCTTGATCTTTATGTTATCATGACAGTATATTTTTATACAAAACCTCACCTAAAAATATAAGCATATATAAGATATATATACGTTTATATTTTTATACGCTTATTCGATTAATAGAGTTATTTAATTAAATGGCATTAACTTCATAGCAAATCATTATCAGTCGCACACCTACCGCATGCCCAGCCCACATTGCGCATTGCGCACACGCATCCACCAGGAAGTCTATTGGTCTTCCTACGCCTTACATTATTGCTATTAAATACTTATACCTTAAATGGTTTACAAAGTCTGCACTACCTTAATCTTAGGTGACAAGTAGCCATAAAAATATTGGGTTCTGGTTCTGGGGGCCTACTCAAGTGGGAAACCACGTTATTTTTAAATCGGTGACATCAATTGGCCGGTTTAGTCGACAAATGCCAACATTTAGTTGTAATATTTTCAATCACTTTTTGATATATATTTTTGCGTTTATACCTAGTGTATTTTCAGTTTGGAATTTGGATATTTTTTTTGTTTTTGAATAAAAACGTCTCCAAAGTACCAGGATCACATACATATGGAGAAGGTTAACTTCTGTGATATTTCAATCACTTTCCGATAAAAAAATATATAAACTTATCTGAAAGTTATTGAAAATAAAACATATAATAAAACAAAACAAAACTTTTTTTAATAAAAAGCTTCCTGAAAGGTGGCGGCCACCTACTGACCTGAGCACAAGAAGGACGGAATTACGAATAAGACGGCTGTATTGTATACTGGGAAAAAACACTTTTTTGTAAAATAGTGTTTAATGACAAAACTGACTAATCTAAAATAAAAATAAAAATCAAGGCAATCAAGGATATTTAATCCAACCACATAAAATTATTTGAGGTCATTACTGTTTATTAAGTTATAAAGTGTTTAAAATCGTCTACTTCTTTAAAAGGCCGGATACTAGGCAAGTCACCCTCCGGAATAGGATTCGTAGGTACTATAGGTAGTTACCCGACCGAAACGAACGGACTATCATGGCTCCAACACTTTAACGTGTTAAGGCGCCCTACTATTAGCCCCCTAGCATAAAGTAAAATCTTCGTCTAAGTTCAGACTTTAAGACAAAGGTCGTCAGGTAAACAGCCACACGCAATTAAACTTCGTTAAATAAACTTGTTATTTTCTTCATTTTTATACATAATCCATGTTCAATACTTTTTTTTCAATTTTTGAAACCTTGATGATTTTTTTTTCTATTTTTGATTAGGGGTAACAAATGAAAGGCATGAGCACATTCCAAAATTATAATTATAATTTGTCACTAAAATTTAAGAAAAAAAAATATTTATTTTTTGAATATGGGTAGGTATCAAATGACAGCCCTTGATGAGCACGTCCCAAAAATATATGTAAGTCACTAAAATTTAAGAAAAAAAAAAATTTTTTTGAATATGGGTATCAAATGACAGCCCTTGATGAGCACGTCCCAAAAATATGTAATTTGTCACAAAAATTTAAGAAGAAATTTTTTTTTTTTCAATTTTTGAATATGGGTATCAAATGAAAGGCCTTGATGAGCACATTCCAAAATTATTAATTTGTCACTTTTTTTCAATATTGTTGGAAAAAAAGTTTAATTTCCTATTTCCTCACAATCGAAGTGAAAAGCAGAGTGTATAACTCGTACATAAAACCCATCGTTTTATGCACTTGTTGTACAATCTACTACTTAATTGACAAGACGCTAAACTAGATTTGAATAGATAAATCTAATTCTAATGAGTTAGTGATGTGAAAGTTCGGTGTTCTTTATAACAAGGACAACCTTAAAATAGAGTATAAGTACTTAAAGTGTCTAACTGTCTATGAAGAGTTTTATAAAAGTATCTACTAATAGGACTGTTTTTTTTCATCTTAAAATCCATGTGTCGTTTCTGTCGAAGAAAAAAAAGATCGATTCTAAAAACTTTTTATAATTGTCTTTAATTCAACAGCATTTCACAAAAAGACGTTGCTCCCTTAAAGGTTTATCTTTAATAGTTTCAACGGGAAAAAAATCTTTGTTCTGTGGCTTCAACGTCCCCAAAAATTGCGTGGCTGCGTTTTCATGACTCCATTTTGATCAAGTATAACCCTATGCTTTAGCCGTGGCATTACCATATACCGTGTTTTAGCCTCTCATCGTGTTGTGTATGCTGCTTTTACAAGGAACACATAACAATAGTGTAATTAAAAGGTAAATATTTAGCAACCAACCGACAGACGTGCAGTTTATGAACGAGTGTTGAGTAATACCAACCAATATATAAATATATTTTACACCTTCGAAGACCATTACTGCTTCACAAGTTATTTTAAATACCCAAGCTAAGCGTGAAATAGCTTACGGTCGTTTAAACTTTAGCTACCTATTAACTTCAGCAGCTGAGTACTTTCCTGGCGCTAAGGAGTATTTTGTTATAGCTGGAGTGCCATAGAGGAAGTACTTAAAACATTAAGAACCAATAAACAGCTAATCGTTATAGCCTACTGGGGTAGAAAGTGCAATGAGGTGTTAAATAGGAATTTGTGAGGCAAAAACTATAATAATGTAGCCATTTCTTTCAGACAATCATCATCATCATCATCAGCCTATCATCGTCCACTGCTGAACATAGGCCTCTCCGAGAGCACGCCACTGAGCACGATCCGCGGCTATACTCATCCAGTTTTTGCCAGCCACCTTGCGAAGATCATCGCTCCACCTTTCAGACAATATTGTGTAATAAAGAAATAAAGAGGTTACTAGAATGTTTGTTGCTTTTGTTACATTGTAATGAACTTCTGTCGAGAAACGCCTGATTTGATTATATTCAATTTAGGAATTCGTAATGAACAATTTAGTAATAGCACAGATGCATTGTTGAGAGTCTAACAACCAACAAAAAATAATAATAATTTTGTGAAAAGCAAACTTACTTTGTATTTGAGAAAATAGCAAAGAAACAAGTCTTCATTACTGGAAGCTTTCTAAATTCTTTCACTGCAAGCATGTTGCTTAACCAAACAAGGAATCAAAAGGATGTTTTTACATTTATCAATCAAAAATAATGATCACCAGGTAGCAAACATGGTGTCTGTTTAGGGTTAATCACAACTTGTTAGTGATAAAGTTTAATGTATGTATGGAGAAGCCAGATCAGGCCAAAAGACGTATCTAAGTGTTTATAGACACCTTTGCGACCTTGCACCTTTTGCGAATCCGACCAAGTGCTAATGATTATTAGCAAAAGGGCGGATTCTCATTTCGCCGGAACGGAAGACAGTCCTAAAGAAAAGTTTACTTGATTAGCACTTTCCGCATGCGCATGCGCCGCTGCACGCCCCGCCTCTCTGTAAACGAAAAAGAACCCTCAAAAAACGTCCGACGACGCCAAAAAAACAGAATATCATCAAAAGCGCTTGTCGCGGGTCATATTTTTGGCGTAAATAATAGCGGAAACGTATTGAATTCTACGTCAATGTGAAGTTGCTCCAATAAATTTTTCAAAAAAGATAAATGTGCAAAAGATAATGATGAAAAAACTACGAAAAACATTGAAAAAGTGCAGAAGTGAGGTTATTTTCCACACTGATGCTCATCAAACTTAATTGCGACAAATTCGCGTCACATTATTACTTGCATTTGAATTGTTAAAAGCGACAAGTCCACGTTCACCAGTAAAAGTATCGCATATGACAGTCATAAACCAGCCGGCCAACGACACTGTTACTGCGACATTAAAAGCCTTATACGACGTTATGAACGGCTATAGTCGTGCGATAGCGGCGCCATATTGGTAGCACTGATAAATTCTAATGGAAACACTTTGCCAAGGCTAATTTCGATACGATTTTTGCTCAGTGGGTGGTTTGAATCGTTAACAGCAGCGATCTTGTTAGAGGGCGCTGATAAGATAATTAGTAGGAATATTTTATTGCGGTAAACAATTTTGAAGTAACAAGTGGTTTAGACTTCTACGTTGCATTTATTTGAATAATGCTACTTTTCTTCTTCGGTCATTCAGACTAAAACGCTAATTTTACTTATATTGAAATAATTGTAACTAGTTACGGATAACTGATAAAATAGATGTAGTAATGCATAGATCAAACAATACAGTGTTTTGTATGTACCTAAAATAATTTAAGAAATGTCTGATACCATGTCGTCTTAAAAGATCAAATAAGTTTGTCATCAATCGCTCTCACATTTAAGGCGAGGCAAGTTCACGATCTGATGAAAAGTCTGATTTTTGAACTTCCAATGTGAAGAACTGATGTAAAATTCTACTTCACTAAAATTACTGTAGACTGAAAAAGAAACAAAGCAGCAAATTAACCGAACAGAATATTGAAAAAAATTGTTTAAAAAAGAAACAAAAAACCGACTTCAAAAAACCTACCTCTAAAAAGCAAGAAATAATATTCGTAATAATAAAAATACGTCTATTGAAGTCGGGTGGGGCTGGAGTACAAATTCCTTTTTTTTATTCTAAAAGCCCCACCCGACTTCAATAGACGTATTTTCATTATTACGAATATTATTTCTTCCTTTTTAGAGGTAGGTTTTTTTGAAGTCGGTTTTTTTTTAATCATTTTTTTTATTTTTAGTGTAGGTACCTTGTAGGTAAGGTATATTATATTATGTAGAAAACGGCTCAGCCAAACGTAAGATAATCGCGGAGAAACATACTTAAATACGGGTCAAACCGAGAACCTCCTTTTTTAAGTCGGTTAAAAAACTTCACTTAAGATAAGGGATATCTTCTCCCAACAAAAAAATAATTATCTTATTCAGTTCATAAACAAAGAAGTAATACGACCAATCATCGAGGTAATTCACACAAAATCACTATTTTCGTGCTTTTTTCAAAATTACTTGAAAAGTACTGAACCGATTTCCAAATTTGGAAACCGGGACCAACTTGGGAGTGTACCTAATGTAATAACGTTTGAATCATTTCAATCGGTCCAGCAGTCTTCGAGTAATCGGTGGACATACAAAAAAAAACAAATATACAGACGAACATAGAATCTCCTCCTTTTTTGGAAGTCGGTTAAAAATGGCATGGTAACTCTGTAAAAAAATCCTGAATAACACCATAAAAACTTATAAAACTAAATTTCAAATCGTCAGATTTCCTAATTTTCAACGACAGTGATATGATTTTTTATGCAAAAAGGATAGCTTTTTTATCGATCTAACACAATAACCGAGTACATTTTTAATAAATGATCCAGTATTTCAGATATCAATAAAAATGTACTAAAATTCGTCAAATTTCTGACGAAGCGTCAATTAAAATTATGCAATATTCAACCTTATTCTAAAGACATAGTGAAAAAGTAAATTTCGTGAACTGGCCTCGCCTTAAGACCTTACTTCAAAAAATCTCCGAGAGCTAATTAATCATACTCTGACTTTTTACGGACATAACGCACTATACAAGACCGGAAATTTTTGCACCGAACCTAGCCCACGCCCCCGTACAACGAATCCAGTTATATTTAACCTCCGGAAACTAAACGCAGTCCAGTTACGCCACGATGCGCTTGCGGCCGCCCACGAAAGCGAACATGGCTTTTATGAGTTTACTGCTTGGCAGGTGTCTTGTAACGACGTTAATGTGACCTACTAAATGCTCCGATCGGATGGACTGGTACATAGTGGAAACAGAAGGGCAATAAAGTTGTAATTACTGTGATATTTCGTAATATTGCCCTGATATAGCAGTTATGACTGAAGGTGTTACTAACTAGACACCAGTGGCGAAGGGTCCAAACAAGCCTATTCCCATCGGTTTACCTTTTACAAATCCCACCTCACCTATTCCACTATGCAGATCATAACATTTTTGTAGGACGGCTTACCCTAGCCATAATTTCACCCCTCGCCGATGCTAGACATATAAACGATTATACATATATGATGAACCTGTAACATTACCTATGTCTAATATATCCGATCATACAAAAGCATAAACAGACACTACAGAACAGCGATACAAATGTACGGAAACTTATTTTCACCACATTGTTTGATTTGCCATGGCATTTATAGTCAGTCCATAAATGTGACCCAAGAGACCCACCATTAGCAGTCGATATTAACACCTATTGTTGACAAGCCCTGACCCTTCGTATTCTAGGTTAAGGCCCGCATATGACACTACCATTTAAAGCCAACATCCATGATAATTATAAGTAATGATCATGTGAAGAAATTACTGCAAAAAGTATGAAACAGATGGCAAATGGATTTGATTATTGCATATTTCATCACCGTGTGTGGTAAGACAGAGCAAGTTAGAATCAATAATCAATTCACATGGGCTCATGTAATTGATCATGTAGTTCTCATCCGTTACGAAGATGCAAATATACTAACCTAACGAAAATATATGTCAACCTTAAAAGGGTCATAAGATTTAAACTTAATATGGGGCTGTATCGGAATTAGTAACCGGATCTTAACAAGTTACCTATTTAAGCAAGCATTTGCCCTTCTTGTTCAAATTCAGGCGCAAAATCACTTCAAAATGTTCACGGCGTTGTTAGTGCCATGTGCCGATGCCGACAGATCAGATACTGTTAATATTGGCAGGTTTGGGTATCCGTACTGTATTTATTTCTAATTATGTCAATTCGGGCCTGTAGTTTCGTAATTGCTTGCTGGATCAACGGTTATGTAATTTATGGGAAATTATTTCGTTTTCGATAATGAAGAAGATCAGATCGATTATTTGATTTTGTTTATTCAAAGTTACTTCTGGGAAGCAGAGATGAAGATGGTGTGGATCGCATTTGAATACCAAACCTATAAATAGGCAGAACACCACGTAAAAACAAGCCCGCGAGAATTGTTGACTGTAAGTTTAACAAGTGTAAGCGTCTCAACATTAATTGCAGAAGAGGATATTAGCTGTCCACATATAGACAGAATTTTGATTCGGAATTCCGAAATGGAATCATTCCGAACGCAGCTAATTCATACAAATCTGACTTACGACACACATGCGGAATTCGTATGTATGTGGCTACGCTTATTTTTTTCATTACTCAGTCTATGACAAATATGACAATCCACAGAAAATAATATTTTTTATAATAGTCCTTTAACAGTCTCCAAATCCAAAAACGTTACAAAACTAAACAAACACATGAAACCGGGTCAACTTATTTTTATCAGTATGTGTGGATCTGATAGCTCTTACATTAGAGAAGGTAAAGAATTGAGTGCAAGATATAGGTAAACTTCGGAATAAAAGATAACACCACACCTAAAAATACGAATGACTTAAGTAATTTCATTAAATCTTCATTTGATTTGTATATCTTCGATAATAGCAGTTACTAACTTAAAGCTATCACAGCTTTAAGTTAGTAACTGCCAATTATACTGTAAAAGCTTATTAGGTACTAGCTTTTGCCCGTGACTTCGTTCGAATGGACATTTTAGAAAATCATTAGTAGGTACCTGTACAGTTCCCGTTCTCGTCCCTACCTCCTTATCTCTATCCCCTTGCCCTCACTTACACCATGAAAAGTCTACCCTCCAAAATTGTGTTTTTACCTTCAGCCGGTCGGCTCTAATCTCACATTTCAATTTTCCTATACAAATTCCCATACAAACTTTCATCCCCTATTTCGTCCCCTTAGGAGGTGAATTTTCCAATATCATTTCTTAGTGCTCACCTACACCATGAAAGGTATTCCCCGTTTCCGTTCCCGTCCTCGTCCCTATCTCTATCCCTATCCCTACCCTATTCCCTTCCCATTTCCAAAAAACCTTTTTTAGTGCTCACTTACACCATGAAAGGTTTACCCTCCAAAATTGTGTTTTTACCTTCAGCCAGTAGGGCTCTAATCGCACATTTCAATTTTCCTATACAAATTCCCATGCAAACTTTCATCCCCTATTTCATCTCCTTAGGGGGTGAATTTTCTAATATTCTTTCTTAGTGCTCACCTACACCATGAAAGGTATCTAATCTACCCTCCGAATGGTGACTTTACTTTCAGTGCTCTAGCCGTATCCCAACCAATCAATTAATCAATTTAGAGTTTTATATTATAGATTGTTTGAAATACCTAGTAAACTTAGTCAGTACTTTTTTCTCCTCTGTTTGTTAATGTGTTATCAATAAACCGGAAAACCAGCAAATTCGTATGTTTTCCTCATCTCATCAATAATTATTTTGGTCGAATTTCGACAACCGACCGAGCGAATACCAGTACCATTAGATATTTAGATTCAACAAGTTATTCAAGTGACTCAATTTGATTATTTTACGGGCTTTTAGTCTCGAAAAGATTTTATATTTTTTACTACGTCAGAGAAGTCTTAGTTCAGAAATCTCAGGATATCTAAATAAACAGATAATTAAATTCTCTCAGTCAAAACACATTTCACAGGCGCCGATATCCAGTTCGATAATTATTGCACTGCCATCGTAAATTGTGCGTGACAAACGTTCCCCGCGTTTTGTTGTCGTACTTACTGGTGAATTCTTGTCATACCAATTTTGTAAGTCGCACCGGTTAATTCGAATTCTATGCTCTTTGTCTTGTCTATCTCGTGTTTGCTTAATAGCATTACAAGAAACATTGAATCTGGTAGCTGATAGTAATTGATATAAAACACACAAATTAATACCCCTTATTCTAAAACGTGTTAGACGTGTTGTTTTCCATTTGGCAAATAAAAGTTTTATTTTGAAACTGGGGAAGAGGAATAGTGCTTCAATAAGAACTTTTTAAGAGCTTTGACTCTTTTATAAGTTATCAGCCTGATTTCTTAAGGATCTTCTTTTCAAAGTACGATCCATATTATGAGTGTCGGAGATCACACCTTTCTATATTTCTTAATTTATCAATAGCTTTAGTTAGTACTATTGGTGTTATTAGGTTTACGAAATTCCTCTATTAACACTATCGTGTAAAATTCAAACCGTCAATAAATAATAATCCAAATGCATTAGGTATCTAATGTGAAGTCATGTTCGAACAATAGTGGCTCATAGAATATTACACAATAGAGAAAAATGTGTGACATTACTTGCTACCTATTAAAATCAGTAAATAGGTGATAAGATAAGTTAGATCCAAAACTTAATTTTCCAGTTTGGTTGCATCATTGCAAATGCCTATCCTTATCTAAAGTTTGTGAAACGTTATTAAGTGAATACGCCAAAACGTCAATATTTTGCGCAGTAAATCCTGAGATTTATGAAATTAAGGTGTTGAGTTGACATGTTGTTGCAAAGTTGAATAATGGTGCTATTAACGAGCCAGTTGCTGAAGGTACAATAATAGCAAATACACACACAAACCAAACAGACAAGACAGCTTAGTCAGACCAAGAAATCGTTAACACACATTAAAAAAAATTATATCACATGACAAGTATAATTATTATCGAAAGGTAGAAAAGGTATTAAGGTACCAAATAGCAATGTAAATTACTTAAATTGAAGTAATAACAAATCTAAGGTAAGAATTAAAGTTAATGAAGCAACTAAGCAACTGTAATGGCAAATAATTAACAGCTCGCGAAATAATGAAGTACAATTAGACTATCATTCTCTACACTGTAACGAATGCCTAATAACAACACTTTTATTTACATGGTCGAACGGCCTACACCATTATTAACAAAGTCATTTTAAACATAATTATACAGTAAGTAGCTATTTGAAGCCCAGTGTCAAACAGAATAGCTCACGTTTAACGCTCAACCAAGTATAACCAAGTAAAATGAAAAAACAGTGCACCAAGCAAATACCAAGATATGTTTCATATTCAAGAAAAAATAAGGGAAATCCTGACAGGGAGTTCTATGTACCACGAGGAAGGAAATTCAAACGCAGTCTTTGTAACCAAGAATGTTCGTTATTCATCCACAACTTTCTCAGAATAGGTTTATACTCGTATTTTCTTTATAACTTCTAATACTAGGGAAGGTAAAGATTTATAAAAAGCATACAAAACAAGACATTTAGCTTTTATACATGCCCATGTAAATCCACAACCGTAAAAGTATAATTACGGAATTTCTCCGGCGTACAAGGTCGTTAAGCAGCGACCACATTTAGAAACTGAGCGCGACGTACCAATGGAATCTCGCCGTTGTCGGACCTAAAATGTCCACTGATTCATTCATTACGACAAACTCCCTGGTTTATTCATGCTGCTGTACTGAATTATAATGAGCGATCGTTTATAACATGGCGCTTCGTTTTCTTTCAGCTGATAACAGTTAGATATACATAAGGAAGCTGATAACAGTTAGATGTTCGCACAAAACATTGTTATATGCTTTGTTTTCTGATGAACTTAGAATTTTGCAATTAGGAAATATCTTCGTTTTGTTTATAAAGTTAAAAAATAAACAGATCCTTTACTAACAATCATGGCCAAAATCGAGAGTTTATCGTTACCATCAGTAATGTGCCGGCAAAACTAAATTTGTAGTAACACAAGTAACACAACTAAGCGTTCTTCATTTGCAGTAAGCAGTTGAACTTGAAAGCGCCATTGTTCACACCACGAACTACGAGGAATCAATAAAAATAATACTCTGTCTTTATCTGTATAATCCTCGGCAAACACTTCATGGGCAGAATACAGATCAGGCGAGCGGAAGAAGTGAGTACGTGCGAGCATTCCAAAAGAACCGCCATTTTTAGAATATACTACACAAATAGAAATAGTTAATGTATGAGGTATTTTGAAATGGGTCTGCATACTGTAGTCCTAGTCCCAACTAACTAAGACTACAAACTAATATGAACTTTAGAAAGAAATAAATAAGGATCAGGTCATGGTTGAGCATTTGAAAAATGCATCGGAAATACATTTGACAAGTCCCCGGATATTCGAGATGCAATAGGAATACATAATGAAATTCGGTAAAACGAGGTTAAAGAACGTAATATAAAAAATGTGATGTAAATAATTAGGAAAAAGATTTTATCTAGAATTTATCATAATAAATAAAATTGGAAATATTTCACAAAAAACGAGACAAGGACTTTAAATAAGGTAAACACAAAGGGTGGGGGAATACTTATATTTCGCTTCATAGAAATTCTGCCTCGTACACTACATTTATATCTTTAAATCTTCGAATAACAGAATGATATAGCTGATAAAGTATAGTAGTAAAGACCTCAATAAACGAACAGACATTATTATGATATTAATTCATGCTAAACAACTTAATACCGTTGTAGGTATCGTCATTTTGGGTCGTTTTTGTCCGCCTACCATAAGTTGAATCCAATATTATTGTGTTTTCATTACTGTCTCTTTAGGCCGTGTTTGTATATCGAATGCGTATGCTAATTTGGGCATAAAAAAAATATCGAAAGAACTAGATCGCGTATAATATAAACCTCCCAGTTTTAAACAAAGTAAATGTAAAATTCATATTTTTACTTAATTTTACCTGGCAAGACAGCATAATGGTCCACCCTTTCTTATCTTTGTTGCCTGAATTCATTATACTTATCCAGATTCGCCTGTTAGCTTGCAGTCTTTAGTCTACGATCAATTTAAGAATTCTTTTACAAACCTTTGTTTCACAAAGATCTTTTTTGGATGTTGGAAGCGAATTTTCGAAAATATCAATCCATTCCATTCCACTTTGCTTTTCTTTTTTCAATTCGATTTTTAATTATTTTCAACCATTTTTAGACATAATTGAAAAATAATAATTGAAAGTATAGATCTACTGTATAGTCTGTCTGTAGAAGGGAATGAAATACCCTTAAAAAAATAACGTTAAAAATACCGTTAAAACATTTTATCGGTAAATTTACCGGTAAAAATAACGTTAAAATTATTGTGCCGGTAAAATTACCGTTAAATATAGCGTTAAACTTTACCGGTACAATAGTACCTACCGGTAAAATTATCGGTAAAAAAGTAACGTTATTAATTGGAATAACGTTAATTTTAATGTAACGTTATCTAAAGTAACGTTATTTATTGACATAACGTTATTGTTAAAAGTAACGGTAAAAAAGTAAGAAATAACGTTACATTTAAAAATAACGTTATCAATCTCTGGTCTGTAGTAGTGTGTACACGTGTCATGTTAAAAGAAATAGCGTGTGACATGACGCTTAAAAGTGGTCTTCTAAGCTTTCAATTACACTATTCAGGTTAGGTTATACTTTATGTAAACAAAACTATATCTTTTTATTACACTATTCAAGATAAGACATACAATCCTTGTGAAAGTTGAATACATCTAAAACCTAAGTAATTGTCCACGAGATAGTGTCCATATTCACCATACATGGGATTATTTGTAAACACGGAGCAAACACAAACGGAATATAAATGAGACGTCATGATATCTGTCTTTCATCTCCACGCATAATCCCCATACAATGTTTGGTCTCGAGGGGTGCCGCAGGGTCAAAAACTATATTAGCTTTAAGAATTTTAAGTACCGGATGGAGCAAAATTCAAAAGTTATTGTTCTTTTTGCGTTTTGTGCTTGAAGTAAAGCCTAAGGAAGCCTTAAAAATGGTGATGGTGGAACCATTAGATAGAGATACCATATTAAGACTCTGCCAACTGCTATCATGGATTCGATTACTATTTAGTTCAGTCAGTACAATAAGTTAGTACCAATATGAAATGATATTGTTTAAAATATTTGAGTCTGGCCTGTGTTTGGTACTATAATGATAATTTTAAACTTCATTGAAAAGTTTTACTGCACCGGGAAATAAAGGATCTTTATGGTCAAGACTCAGTGTAATGTGATTTCGTACATTTTGAATAGTCAGCTAAAAGGTAACTTCCGTAAGTCAAAGTTTCAGGAGAGACCGATCGCCAATGTTTATTTTTAAAAGTAATATTTCAAATGCCGTGAAGTTATCGGAGGGGTTATTTATAATCTAAAAAAATATATTGCTGCCCTGCCATCCTATCGTATACCTATATATATATAGCTATATCCCAGCACTCGGAATTCAATTCCGACAACAGAAAGAGGGTAAGCATAATCTCCTATAAAATGTTGACCCACTAAATCCTCAATTTGAAATAATAGCCCCATTTGTCTTTTCTTATCAACATCTAAAAATCACATTTAAGGAGCGAATCGTGGTCTTACGCAACGCTTATAAGCTACTAATAGTACACAGCGTTTGAGTAATGAGTGGCTATTAATAAACAGTTTAATAATGATACAGCACTGTTCAGAGTCCATGATTACGATTTATTTATAAACGCAGTAATCTAATTAATAGTGCACAAGCGTGCGCATTGTACGTGGTTGTCAGTCGAAATATATTGGAATAATGATATTATTACAATTTAATTGATAAATCTTACCATGAAGTTGTCAAATCAGTGAGTTTTTATACGTCATCTTAATGAAGTTAATTACGACTATACAGAGACTGTATGTATATGTGGTAAAAAAAGTTTTAAAACTTAGTAGAATATGCTCTGCACTGACTGCACTGCACGATTGCATTAGCTGCAAGCAAATTGAAATATTTTGGTCTTGGGACCAATACTCGTATCGTATTCCTCCAAGTTACAACCCTGCCCTCTAGGTTCAATACACTCAAGTAGTTAAGATTGCGTTTTGTTTTCACTGTCACTCGCCCATATTCAGGAGTCTTCGTTTGCGGAATTGAAATCTTCTATGAATATAAAATTTAGAATCCTGACTGACCGACTGATTATATCAACGCACAGCCCAAAATCGCTAAGCCAAGAGACTTGAAATTTTTCACATAGGTACCTACCTTATACAGTGTAGGCATTCATTGAGGAAGGGTTTTGGAAATTTCCACTACTAGGTGGGTAAAATAGAGAAGAAAGTTCGTCAGTTTTGTAGTTAGGATCTTCAAATTTGTGTTTAGGCTGACGATTAAAAATTAATATTTATGTGTCTCAGCGTTTTTGACAATTCCACCCCCGAAGGGGTGAAAATGGGGAAGAAGATATATATGGTAATTCTTTAATTTTCAAAATAAAAATCACTATAAATATAATATTAAGGCTTATAAAGCAAACATATATTTCGTAACTTTCCAAAAATCAACCCCTTAGGCGAAAAGCGATATGGATGTCGTCATTGAGATTTTATCGGGTGTTGATTGCAAAAATAGCATGACATGACATGGACATGATTCAACCCCTAAAGGGTTAAATTTAATAATGGGTAGTGTTGGGGTAAAATGGGTAAGGGAAAATCCGTAGGGGATCAACAAGGATAAAAAGTGTTCGTTTATGTTTTTTTTTAACACAAGAGTTTCAAGCAAAGTTTAGAAAATATTTTTGTCCCATCGAATATCCTTGTATCTGTCTATAAAGTAACCTGAAAAGCGATATGGATGTCGTCTTCAAGATTTTATCAAGTGTTGATTGCAAAAATAGCATGACATGACATGGACATGATTCAACCCCTAAAGGGTTAAATTTAATAATGGGTAGTGTTGGGGTAAAAAGGGGTAAGGGAAAATCCGTAGGGGATCAACAAGGATAAAAAGTACTCGTTTATGTTTTTTTTTAAACACAAGAGTTTTCAAGCAAAGTTTTGAAAATATTTTTGTCCTATCGAATATCCTTGTATCTGATCGAAGCGAATACTTATCGAACAAAATTGTCGTAATGTCGATTCTCAAAACTAAGAAAAACAAAAATGTGTCATATTAGAATCTGAACCTTGTGTTGTGCTAGGCTAGTGGAATGCTGAAATGGTGCTTTATGTGGTATACAGAAACAAGCATTCTCACATTTCTCACTAACACGTTGTTTTATGAGCTTAAATTTAATCTCTTGAAAGTCAACCAGAGTCTTCCGCTAAAGATTGCCGTAGTTTACACATAAATATGTCCCGTGGCACATGCGATATGTTATGCACGATTTGCTACAAAGTGATTAGGTTAGCGATGAAGTCAATGGTCTTTATTACGCTGCGCTATTAATTAATATCACGCGGTTAAAACTAAAATCATTAGGTGTATAATAGTTTCTTTATTTCGCGAGTTTACTAAAATAAGATAAGCTCAAACAATGGTCGCACAGTCTAAATAATCAGATTATTCACTCTATGTTTAAATATAGCGATAAGCAAAGTTTTGAATACTTACAAAGTTTATCATTAAAATTAAAATAATGCCAGCAACGATGGTTAGCTATTGGTATTGGGTAGTATTGGTACTATTCTTGCACGTGATATAGTATTACGTACTTAAGATATAATTCTTATCATCGCATCATAAACTATTGTAGTCCTTTTTTAGCACAGTAACTATGTCAATCATTCAAAATTTCCAATAACTCTCAGATAAAAAAACTACTTTATGTTTTGAATGAGTGTCAAAACGGCAGTCGATCGAGAGAATCAGACGCATGTGAATAATATTTCGAAAGGTGCGTAGGCGCTGGCCAATAATGCGATGGCTTCTTGCAAGAAATCATTAAAAAAAGAAACAGAAGGTTCATTCAAGCATAAGAAAGATGTTGAATGCTTGAGATGATTTACAATACGATACGATGCAACTGATGAAAGAAAGTAGATGAGATCTAGATCTAGATTTCTTTATCGGTGATAGATAAGATAATTTACAGTGGGATAATAAACTTGACTCCTATTAAATATTAAAACAAAACTCATTGGTTTTAAATTCAAGACGTTTTCTATAAATTTGAGTTCGCAAAACACCATTATCGTCAATTTAGTTCAGCCCTTTACAACAGAAGAACAGCAGGAATGATATTTCAACGTCTTTGAGAAAAAGTATATAAAATAGAACTCTTCAACAAGATTGACAATTAGTGTCAGAAGATGACTTTCTTAAGACCTTCTGCCCTGCCACATTATTATATTATGCTGACCTAGTCGAACGGTTCACACATTTTATTGTTAGATAACTGTTGAAAACGCTGCACAAGTGTGTTGATGCAAGATTTTATAGATAAGAAACTTCATAAACAAAACATGTCTCGAGACATTAGAAAATAAGATACTTACCTCTGACGTTCTGTAAGTTAACCAAAATTAAATAACTTGAATTTTGTTTATGACGAAGGTATTTAATTCCAATCAAATAATATGCCATACAATACATACATACAAGGCAAGACATTCAGGCAATGATATTGCCATGCCATGTCCCATAAACAGTATTTTACACACAAAGGACTATTTTAAAACAACATTGTGTTTGTTATTTTATTACTTTTACAAATTCATTGATATGTACTTGCAGAAACGTTGTAATCTGATATCGTTAATTATGAAACATTACAACCATTACGATACGATAACGATTAATCGTAAAAATAGTGCAACATAAAGATTGATTGATGAATGAATACATATTCAAAACGGTCATTAAACCACAACATCATGAAATTTTAAACTGACGATTAAGGGCATCTTAAACATAAATAAATGGTTATTATTTTAATATGACTTAAGTAGAACTAACCGCTTTAAAATGGTAAAATGATATGAGAATAAAATCTGAATTTAATGAGATATAAAGTTCCAAAAACAGCTTGAATAAACTGTACTCGTAGTTGCCTCAACATCCAGCTTTGATCTACAAGTAATACAGACGCAAAGCTAACAAATTCATTCTAACGTCATAGAAAGTTTAACAATAAAAATAATTGAAAGAACATCCTACATTTATACCCTATGCCGGCCGACCCAATAGCCAACATTGACAACGCTACTACACCGCTCTTCAAACAAATTGACACCCATTCAGATTCTGCTGCTGGCAGGCTTTACCGTGAGGTGGCACAACTTTTTCATCTCGGATCAATGTCTAATAAGAAGGTAAGTAGCGAGTAGCACTCCTGTCACGCAATTATAACAGGCGTCTGCCCATCTAAGGGTAGTCCCGTTCGAATCGCGTTGTAAATGGACCTAATGATAGGGATCAGTGGCGATGAATGGACCGGGAAATCTCATCAAGATTTTACATACAATTAAATAATAATTTTAGGAGAGAAGGTATTCATATCATGGTTGATAATAATACTCATTCTCACCTTGTCAAGATCTATGAATGCTCCAAATGGGGTAATATTACATTACCAATCTATCACTGAGGCAAGCTTACCTGTAATAAATAAAAAATATTATTAGAACTCTTCTATTTGTCGTGCACGATTATGTAAATTGTTTATCAGGCTAAAACGGCGCATCAGCAATAATATCTAGAGTCTATACTAAACCATGCTATGCTACTCGACCATGGAATGCAGGTAATAAGAAATCAAATTGCGCGTTTATAACACCACACTAAATTAAATTTGCATAAATTTTGAATCTGTGATAATTGACGACAGAGTCACATACACTAAACAAGTTTTGGCACTCTAAATGTCCCTACAAACCAACCTGTAGATCCGGTCACTGTGTTTATAGACTGTTTTCATTTTTAATTACAATTAATGTCACTGGATACTATTCAAAGACAAAATTAAGCAAGATTGCCTGCTTACTAACTTAGATTCATATCAGGCACACATTAAGCAACAGTCATAAAATAATACACAGATGTAATCAGAGAAGACACATAGGCCGTTAGCAGCTTTCACACAAAACTGTGTTGACCATTATTAAGTTTTATTGAATGTAAGAAAATGTAGGTATTTTAAGTTTCTAGATACCTATTTAAAGAAGCGATATATTAATGGCATGAACAATCTATAGCAAAACCAAAAGTGATGGTTCTAAGAAAAGTATACCGTACACAGTACAATAAAATCGACCACTTTGAAATGAAACGCTTATTGACTCAGGTATATTAATTTTAGTAGTAGTCTGTAGACGACTTCATTTTATTGTCATCGATTCAAAATGCACTTATGAATGAATCGATCAAATTATATGTCACACTAAAATTGATTTATCAATATTAATACTATAGCGCAAACATTAAATATCAATCAGAATTCAGAAAAGCTATAAACCTCTCGATCGAAGGAAGGTCAACGATTGAGTTCACAGCTCCAAGCATCTAATTTTTAGCATGCATAGTAATTACATATCTCGATGTTTGTTGCACAATAGGCGTTTTGTTGTGTAGGAGACAAATTATGCTTGACATTAATTGTGTCCTTGTCGAATTCAATATTGGCTCCCTTCTAATTGCTCAGAGCATCTTCTGCATTCTTCAGACCTTATTGGCCACGGTTAGGTGAATGGTTACCGATATTGATTAAAAAATAAAAGCAATCGTAACATAACTTTCTGAGTTCGGAAGAGTTTTACAATTTATTCACAATGTAATTGGTCAAGCAAATTCTTAAAGAGTATCTAAATTGCTAAAGAGATAAATATCTTCAATATAATTCATTTTTTGATGAGATGGGGCAATGCTTTATTTATGGATGTGTTTTTAGCTTGGAAAACAAACACAAGAAAGTAGCTCCAACTTAAACTTCTTTTCCCCATTCATGTCGCTTCTTCCAGTTATTTTCAAATTTTAGTAACTGCAATGTCTGTAGGTCCGTAATATCTCACAAATAATTCTTCTAAACTATGGTTGTCAATGAAAAAACGAATGTGACAAAAATTGCAGTCTAATAAATTTCACAATACCATTAAAGAGTGTAGGAGACAAATTATACGGGAGATTAGCAATGAATTTAAAGAGGTTACGACACACGACCATTGTTTGTCGTTGCGAATACCGAGACATTCAGTTGCCGAACCACTTTCGCATATTTGACGACCAAGATATCTTCATGGTTTATATTAATCATCAGAAGAATACTAGTTTTGGTGATACGAAATTTTGCAATGATCTAACCGTCGTCGATGTGATTAATGTTATTCAATTAAAAGGTTAACCTTTTGTTCCAGATAAGGCCGACAAAATATTTGAATAATGACAAATGACTGCAGATGTGTCGTTACTTATTGAATAAGACAGATCTATGGAGCATTTTGATTCTACTACGTGTTATGCTTATCTCAGAGTTGCTGTTTCGAGTACGCGTCAAGGTACATTGTCTGTTGTCTCTCGGCCTCAACTTATCACGGAGCCCACGCTTTGTTTTCTTAACACTGACATTAGTATGTTCGATCGGCATCTCATTTATATTCGCGTCGCTCCCCAGAGGTGGTTATGTAAACGTCGTGCCTTGGGATTGTTCAGAGACATCAACTGATGTTTATACTATACTTACTCCTTTAAAGTGGAAAACTTTGAAGACTCGCACAATGTTTAATTCAAGTTATTTGATGAGTTTATTTTTTGCTGTATACATTATTATGTAGGTAATAAGATATCTATTTGTATGTCGGTATTTAGCTATCAACTTGGGCTAAATTAAGTTTAGTGCAATTTTACTTATTTGATACAAATTACAATCAATCATTTTGTATAAAACACTCATTTTGTTGAGATATTTAGTTTTAAATGATTTTTAACGCTTCAACAATTCACTGACTTTACCTACGTGTAAATTAGGATGATGAACGAATCACTCTAATAAGTATGAAAAATACTGTGTACCCACTAAGCGGTACTAATTTAAATTACAAACTTAACATTGGATGTAATTTACGAGCTCAATTTCTCAAGCCGTCTCACTACACTCTAGATTCATTATAAGCTGCTTACATTAATAGATCTCAGTACACACTAAGCTTTCCATAAATCAAGTAATAAGTTATAAAACGGTCCCACGGTGGAAATGTTACCGCTTCTGCGATTATGGCCCAACCGCCCACCGCTGCGCCTGCGGCTGGCTTCGTCGTTTGTGTTACTACATATGGACCCTGAATTACCCCGATACGACCCCAGTGCGATATCGTGACCCAACGAAAGCGAAAGTGGTCTAAATTGCTGTAGACATAAGACGCTTAATGTCAGGGTATGTTGGAAATGACATATTTTTTTAAAATTTAAAAACGGATCGCAATCTAATATAGCAGTATATTCGTACAAATAAGGCAATAATGGAGGCATGCATCAGTAGCTACGTAACACTAACATATTAATTTAGATACAAGCTATTATTGAAAATTGTTACAGCGTGACCGCCTCCGCCGATATAATGGCATCGAGTTCGTGAGATGCCCGTCGATAAGCAGACGGCGGACTAATCAAACGCCAAATAAGCCGAGTGAGATATCAAAGTGCAGGAGGTGCCTGCGGCGTGCCTGTTTAAAGTTTAACTTACCGAGAACGATGGCGGGTGCTGATGGGAAGACAACTCGGTCCATGGACGAAGCAGAGCGCGCTCCTTGTCCGCGCCCACGACTGCGAAGCTCACCCCACACTTTCGCCACAACGAAAGTTCGTAGAGCCGTCGCCATGGGACACCATCATTTTTTGTCGTCTTCTTCCTAATACTCCCGCGTAAGGACGGGCTCCGAACGAACGGTTCAGCTGGAATTCCTTTTTTACTCGCGCCTCTCCATGGCGGTTTAGTTCCGTTTACGGTCTTCCCGTTAATTAGAGAATTTCCCGAACCTCTTCGTTGCAGTCCTACTTTATTTTGAGTCAGTGTTTTCTTCTTCTCATCAAATAACACGGCGTTCGCCAAATCTTCCTCGTGAAAAGATCCATCTGACTTTACTTCTTCTATTGTAACGACGGCAGATTTTCTTTCTCTATAACTGCCTCTCAAGGGAGTTCTACTGAACTTGCACTTTTCACCGTCTACTTCGTCGTGTAGCATTGATATAATGCTGTCATCAGCGTATCTCATACGAGCCGTTTTCATCAAAGAAGCTCTCGTATTCTGAGTGAATAAACGTTCACACGGATCAATTATTTTGTTATTTTCCATTCGTATTTTGGAAGTATTTTCAGAATCCGTGTCACTATGTCCTTCATAGGAGCTGGTGCTATTGCTAAAACTTTTGGTAAGCAATTCATTGTTTTTAGTAAAATTTTGTTGCTTATCCGCTTCTTTTATTTCAATTATACATTCGTTTCGAAATGATTTACGTGATTGCAGACTAGTGTTGGAATCGGATTTGGCGAGAGGATTAAGTCTGTGATCGATGCAGCCGTGGGCATGGGCTTTGCCTGTGCAATGTTTGTGTATCTTGGCCAATGCGGCCAGCGTCTTGTTGCCATTGGGCGATATTTCGTCGCCGCACCGCAGCGACTGCTCAAACGAGCCTTGTACGTGGAACATTCTTCATTTATTCAATAACACTCTCACCGGGTGCCACGATTGGCATTATTGAGGGTCAGAGTTCAGAGCTTACAGGTCAGATCATGACGAATATCACTGCATTTAAAGGCTATTAATTTTATTTACGTTCACAGTGCGGATAAACTTAATTTTTTTGCATCGTTTAAATACATTCAAAGCTGGTTGGGAATGACAAGTCGTGATTGTTACATCTTCATATTTAAGAAATCAAAATTATTTAATCGATAACTATTTGGAAGCGAATAAGAGGGCTATTCACGTTGTCCCCCACTTTTATCCCCCCACTGGGGGATATGGGGAAAAAAGTTTGTTTTTCCATAATATTTTTTCCCGATATCCAACAGCGGTCGACTAAAGTGGGGGACAACGGAAATAGGCCGAATAAGAAGGCAAGTGCCAGCCTAATGGCAAAATAATAAGATAATTATGGTCTTTCATCGTCTATGGGGCTGATGCGTGACCTCTGTATAACAGCGATTAGGTTCACCTAAGCACTTAAGTTTAACTATCTTTTATCGCCGGTAAATAAAGTTCAAGATAGCAATCATGAATAGCTAGAACCTAGACACGCGTGGCATATCTGCACGCACTCACTGCAGAATCGTGTTTCAGCAAATTGACGCAAGTCACCGCAATAATGATGCGTTAATAGCAAGAATGACAAACCATTAGGCATGTAAATATCTAAGAAATGGAAACGGCATCCATCTTGATCGCACAAATGAAAGTGTTTACATTACACGTAACGTACTTGAATGTAACGCCTCCGTTGTTATACGGGTAGATGTAAAAACAGTAGATAAAGTCATTATCATAACAACACTTAGTAAAAAATTGTCTAATACTACATAAGAGAGATTTAGATAAGATTAATATAGTTATAGGTACGAGTAATCAATAATATAATTTCAAGAATATTGTTAAATAATAGCATAGGAATTTACAGACAAGATATAAAAATAGTTTGTTGCTTATGATGTAGTACCTACAATACAAGTAGTAGGTTTGATAAACCTCATCATAATTGCCAAGGCGTCTTATCCGACTTGTCAGGAATTCAGCTTGTTTGCTTATTTTATTATAATATGGGGTTATCAATCCAAGTTTTTTTTTAGTTTCAATCAAAATAATCACAAAAACATTAACAAAGCTCCAAAGTTTCACAGAACAAGATTTTGTATGAGCGGACATAAAACCCTAGAATAATGTTAGCTGTCATTTGGAAGGTCATTTTAAGTTATCAATCATTCAACTAATAATCATATTAGCATTCCCTTTGAAAGTAAAAGTCAAACGCTAGTGTAATACTACTGACTGAGTTCGTATTTGGCCATAATGGGCGATAAATATTCATGAGCGATGGGTGTCAACACTGCAGCTAGTCAACTTACTAGCTGTTAATATTAAACTGAGTTTACTTGCTTAGAAATGACTAAAACACTTTAATTTATTTACACATATTGTATTATAACTTTAATACTTTAAAAAGCAATTTTGTAATTTTTATTATTTCAGATTATTTCTATTAGTTTTCCAAATTTTATCGCATGCCCATGTTTCAAAAATGGCTAATGAACTATTCAATCAAAGAAGAAATTAAATCCTTACTTCTACGGATCAATTTATCCATGATGATGGATTTCTGTGAAACCAAAAAAAAATAAATAAATTTTCAGGTAATAAAGAAGCAAAATCATTGGCATTCCACGAACGAACGAAAACTTGTTGCCGGTCAAAGTGTCGAAATTAAGACGCGTATATTTTTACCATGCGGTCTGCAGGTAGCAGACATTTTTCAACAATGTAAGGTCACTTAAGGTTTTGCAACGCGTCTGCTCTTTCGTTTATCAGAGAACCCATCCTACGCATCTCCGAGCACCATTTCTGTTATCTGCGTGCTAATATTTGAACAAGTTATCTCATTAAGTTTCTCATCGTGAGAATGGTGTTTTGTTTTTGTCTATTTTCGGTTTTGGTTTTTTTTTCGATAGCCAAAAGCGATAACATCATAGCTAGTATTAATAATGAATTGATGTCATGTACTTAAGTGTCAGACTCCGATTCATTCAAGAAAACATAAGAAAACCTCACGTTCATCAAATGAGACAGGAAAATATAAAATACTAAAAGTAACAAGATTAACATCATGACATGATTGTGCTGTGACTGTAGGGAAAAGGAAAATTAAAAATAAACAATAAAAATCCACAAAGAAAAATACATGATTAGAACTAGCTCACCCAAATAAGGGATATATATATACTCTGCAATTTCATGAGACATTCAACAATTAGATCACTAAGCTTACATACAACCGAACTCACTTAGAGGTAACGTGAGCAAACATAGCCTAAATACACAGACCACAGTTGGTCAACGCGATGCAAATCGTCGGCACAGATCCACCCAGTCGATAATATCGAAACTAGTTGCATAATACACATGTTTTCATTCCCAAACGGCACGTCAAGCGTGTAATTGAATGTTGAAAATTGAATATAGATGTAACGCAAGTTAGAGATGTTTCAGGCACCTAGAACATATAATATGAAAATGGACTTTCATACAACATTCTCCAGTCTCCAACGACTGTACAGCTAGGCAAGGAACAAGAAATCTATAAAAAGGTAGTCCATGAAACAGATGTCAATTTTAAGATTTTAAAGGGTAAGTTAATCGGTAACGATTTCACTGCAATAATCGACAATTTACAACACAGAGAATAAGTTAAACTAAAAACTCAAAAGAAAGCTAATTTTTACAAAAACTTACAACGTATTATAATGGATACTGACTGAATGTCCAAACACACGTATAGACTAAATAATTGTTCGTGACTCGTGATCGAAGACTTATTTGATGTGAAGATATCTGGTTGCCTTATTACGATGTACGAGACAAAAGTCGATCTACTGTTATAGTTGAAATCATACTGATAGTCACCATCAAAAGCGTTTGTTTAGGATTATCAAACTGAGGTTCGAAAATAAATTTTGCAATAGTGAGCAGTATTCAACATTCAATTAGAGATAATCGATTGATTGAATAATCGCAATCCCTCCTCCGGCTGGTGTTTTATCAATTAATTGAAATTGTACAATTTCGCAATTAGAGAAGAAGACGAGGCGATTGTGGTACTTTTAATTAAGCTTAACTGAATAAATACCGATACTAATTGATTCATATTCAGCATTCTTCCGCCTAAGAATTTCGGAATATACTTTAGGTACCGTACTGTAGTATTTGAATTGAATGTCCAAATCTCTTATCAATTAAGTTTTAAGTTAAAATTATGACAATCTGGAGTCCCAAATATATGATTTTACTTTATTATTATTAAAATGATCACGCTTTAAAAAAAAAAGATGAACTCCGAAAAACATTGGTTATGTTATTTGGTTGGCTTGCCTCACCACATCCACAATTTATACTAAAGACTTATTTATAATATATTTCTTTGACTTTTCATTCAATCATAAAAGCCCGTGATCCCACCGATTTGAGCTATACTGGTAGTTTCTTCATGATGAATGAGTGAATAGTACCAATGTCTAAACTCTGACACCTATTGAAGTTTATTTAATGTTTGAATGTGACCACACACTGTCTACTAGTAGTAAAACGATTTTGCCAACTGTTTACGAAAGAAAATAGGATTTTACGTGTTGGTTTCTCAATATTCGACCTTTGGAAATAAGTAGCGTTTGCAAGACTACAGATAGGTAATATGTTACTGCTTATTTACAGGCAGACCTTCAACTAAGAACTTACGTTAGAAAAATTCTTACATATTGCTAATTGTGGTCTTTTCTACTAGCTTCTCTGGGTATTTTTTTCTATAGCTGTAAGTATATAGGTACTTAATACATTATTTCTAAGGACAAGACACATTTCCAAAGCGGGTTGAGATTATCTACACGAGTCTCGAAACAGGAAAATACCTTTTGAAACTCTTAGAGGGTTTTGACATCTGTAGGGCAACATTTTTTTTATTTTTATAAGGGATCGATTGTCCACATCAACACAATATGCAATCTGAATGAGCAATATCATTATATCACATTGCATACTTCTGTAACTTATGCGTTAAGGTATAAGAATCAAATCTTTGAAGCACAATACAACTAGCACATCTATATTAGGTCCAAGCTGCTTAGCATAATAGCGATAATAATAATTACCGTTAAATAATCTAAGTAGATACAAAAGCAATAACACCGTTTGCAACGATAATCTCTGACAAAACATTCGAATACAATTCTAAATCCATCTGACACATAAATAAGAGACAACAGACCTCGTTAAAATTTCTGCAAAGATCCTTGAGAGTACAGAACAGGGTGCTAATGCTAATGTATTCAACGGCTTTTCGGTCTTCACAAATATATAAAATGCGCAAACTATGACATTCTCAACCTTATCCCGTAGCCATTAGACCGGCATTAGCCGGTGGAACTCATTTGATAAAATAATAATGTTAGTATTCTGAGAACACAAACGTGCGTTTGATTGAATTTTTTTGTAACGCTTTGTGGTTTCGTCTATATAAAATTCATTCAAGAAAAATCCGCTTTGAGTTAAGTCCTAAAACGGATATTATTAGATACTTATGTATATTGATCGAAAAGTTTGGAACAGACTTGTTATTGGTATTACCAAATATCTCGTAGATGGATTCGTTTCTTCTAAAGCAAATCCTGTAAAACGAAAACGCCACTTAAGGCACTTTGAATTGATTATGCAATTAAGGTGATTAGTACCCTCAAGTGGCGCCCTCATCTTAATTAAATTTATTGCTCGCTAAGTACATAATGTATCAAAAATTCAAACGTTGAGATCAAAGCTAAGGTTCTATAGTTTATTTACAAATAATAACCTCTGTAAGATATAGTTCGTTGCAGTAGTAGTAGGCAAATGTGCCAAAAGTGGCCACTTTTTGCTCTTTTGCCTACTACTACTACAACGAACTATATAATTTTACACAGATTATAGTTTGTAAACAAACTATAGAACCTTAGCTTCAATCTCAACGTTTGAATTTTCGATACGTTATGTACTTAGCGAGCAACACATTTATTTAAGGTGAGGGCGCCACTGTGAGGAAGCTTATCAAACAAACAGCTGGAGGAACAATAAATTTTGAAGCAACACGACTCGAACAGTCACATCACCCTTGTAGGTTTATACAGCTTCTTAGTAGTACGGCATACGATAATAAACAAGAACTAATATAGGAGATAATTAAGACGATATCGTTAGTAGGTAGAGGTGTCTAGCTATGTAGTAACTGGATATGTACTGCCTACACATCTCTACGGCTACCTACTATAATATCAAAGAAAACTTTCATTTTCATTTAGGTATCTATCTACACTTTATAGAACTTAAACTGTTGTCACCAAAGCTATAATTATTAAAGTGCAATAAACTAAGTAAAAATCTAAGACGTAAACCGAAAAACGTGATGGGAGCGGACATTGAATGAAAAGGACATACACAAAAAAAGAAAAAATACAGACGAACAGAGAACCTCCTCCTTTTTTGGAAATCGGTTAATAAAAACAATCGAAGATCGTAATACTATTCAGAAGAAAGAAATTAAAAGAATACAAAGAAATTAATGGTCGTAATAGAAACTACTTTGAATTTGCATAATGAATGTTTTGGCTTATTTGTAATAGATGTGCATGATAATGTTTGCCAATTTTTTTATGATAACGCAAAAGATGATAATCAGGTGTAAATTATACTTGGAATGTGTCCAGCCTGCCTAGCATGACCGATTTATATCGCGTGATATAGCATTTTATCGACACTCAACTGTCAAACTCATTTGTCTTTTTGACAATTAAACGTGATATAACGCTATATCACGCGATATAAATCGGTCATGCTAGGCAGGCTGGACACATTCCAAGTATAATTTACACCTGATTATCATCTTTTGCGTTATCATAAAAAAATTGGCAAACATTATCATTATATCATATCATATCGTTGAGATTGAAGCTAAGGTTCTATAGTTTGTTTACAAACTATAATCTGTGTAAAATTATATAGTTCGTTGTAGTAGTAGTAGGCAAAAGAGCAAAAAGTGGCCACTTTTGGCACATTTGCCTACTACTACTACAACGAACTTATCTTACAGAGGTTATATTTAGGGGGGCAGATGATGATAAAGTAGGTTTTGATTCATCACCTTTCTCCATACAGAAATGTGCAAACTATCGGTAAATCAAACTCAGTAAAATCGAAGATAGAACATTACTTTTGATGACATGAAGAAAGAACAAGCCGTAAAAATTATTTTTTTACAGGCTGTCAACTATTGACAAAATATAGACGTTAAATAATAATTACATATAATATAGCCTTGAGGTTATGTCTGACATTCACCTGCCCACTTCAGATCAAGACTTAAGAATATCCATTTGTAATTTTCAACATAATATAAATCACTTTTTCAGATTTAGATCATAGTCCAAATGTGCCAATTCTAATTAACGATAGAAGTTTCTTTATTAACGTGGTTAACCAATTTATGTCCAGAACTATTTGCAACTCCGATTTCTGTAATTTCTTGATAAAGTTACTCACGTGTCGTCCATTTTGAAACATAAGACCAACGACGAACTAATAATAATAAAAAACCGAACTTAATTTACATACTACCTAATGGCATAATTAAGACTTTTATGGCTTTGGGAAACCTTTTTATTGACTGCCTTTCGTAAATGAGGTAGCACTTTATTTCTTTATTATGTCACTTGCAAGACAAGAAATCATGCGTTTAGATCTCCTAACAAAATGAAATGAAGATTATTCTTCATTTCATTTTGTTCCTCTATAAAGAGGGCAAAACTTCATACTGAAAATAATTTAAATGCCATTACTAAAAAAATACCATTGTTAATATGATGTTAAAACTTAATTAGATCAACAGAGAAGGTTTAGCTATTTATTGTTGAAAGAGTTTTTTAACTCGGTTAATCAATTTATTTTGAGTAATATTGAGTTATGCCCAGCCAATGCCCAAATTACATAGCATATGTCCATCAGCCACTTTTAATGTCCCCACTGCTGGGGCACAGGCCTTCCTTATGGGTGGATAAGGAGGACGGGCCATAACCCACCACGCGGGCCCAATGCGGATTGATGGGTGTTAACGACTTCAGATGCAGCCGGGACGAAGCACGCAGAAGCTCGAGATAAGAAATTTTTGGTCACCCATCCCATGACCGACCCTTGCGAACGTTGCTTTACATCCGCAATCGCTGGGCCAGGCGCTAAATATATATATATAAATACATAGCATATATTGATTAAGAATACACCCATAAACATTTTTGTAGTTTTGAAGAATAAAGCTAAAGCACAGAATATATAATAGTACTAAGCTAAAGATCGATTAATGCAAAAAATATCTTTGAAGTAAATGTTGCTACGAAATTAGTTTGAAAAGTTGAAGACGGTGTTTTGTGTATAAAGCATAAATTGTCATTAAAATAAGATTTGGGAGCAACACAGATTACCTAAGGAACAGCCAGCAAAAAATTCGACATTCAAAGGATATGAATTATGATGTCATCAATTAATCAACCTAATGCCTTATTATATAGCAATCGGTAGAACTAAAGCAAAAATATTTATCTTAGCGTAAGAATAATTTTCATTTGACATTTAGTGTGAACATTACAAAATACATGTTTTTATGCAAATCAATCACAACACCTGCATACTAAATGTTCGAGAAACATTTAATACAAGCCTTATTATGAATACCTGTACAATATGACACTTACCACAACGACATAAGGAGGATGCAAAGAGATCCAATGAACAATAATAATATTCATTCTGCGAAGACTTGGCATAATGACGACGTCCTTCGTGAAACCACGTGAAACACATAAAGACACGGGCGTAGCAAAAGTCAGCTTTGTTATGATATCTTGGAAAAGTAAAAAAACAATGAAAATGTTTAACGTCCGAGTTGTTTTGAGAAAGTCTATGACAAACATCACAGCATTTTACATATTTTTCAAGATGAAATGGACTAGACCAGGGGTCTCCAAACTACGGCCCGCGAGCACCAATAATACGGCCCACGATAGCGGCCTAGATCGTCCCAAATACTGTAATTTACAGTATGTTAGCACGATGAGCTAGCTAGGTCCTAGCCCTTGGGACTTCGTGGCGAAGTTAGTCTGGCCCTTAGGTTAAAAGTTTGGCGCCCCATGGACTAGACCACGATTTACAATTTCAAACCATTACTAAGGAATAAATGCTTATGCTCATCACACAAACAGATGCCTTTCCTGGGTTTGAACCCAGGCATGATCGCTGCTTCTACGCCAAGCGGTCGTCAAAAAAAACTGTGACAGAATGTACTGTATGTATACCTACCGAGTAATTACTTTATTTCTGGATATTAAATGTAGATACAATCTCATAATATTCTTAACCAAAAAACAACTAATAACAACTACGATTCCGTTTTCTAATTCAAAGGAGCACAACTTATGTTTGCTACAGAGACAAAATCACCATAAACATTAAACAATATGAAAGAAACAGCGTGTTGTGTGTGTCCAATCGGCAACAAAGACCTTTTGCGTATTCCGCAATTGTACAAAAAGACGAACGCAACATACATAATCTTTAGGTCGCATTTTAACTGCGTAGTTACAAAATCTCTAGTCTCTACTAAGTTTACGCAGAGCCGCAAAATTTCAAAAACCGACTTCAAAAAACCTGCCTGTACTTCAAAAAAGGAAGATGTACTCCAGCCCACCCGACTTTAATAGACGTGTTTTATTATAACAATGATAATGCGTATCTAATGATTTGTATATTATTTCTTGCTTTTTAGAGGCAGGTTTTTTGAAGTCGGTTTTTTTGTTCTTTAAACAATTTTTTTATTTTTAGTGTAAGTACCTTCTGTATTAGGTAGTGTAGGTATATTATTTAGGTAGAAAAATCAACTCAGCCAAACGTGAGATAATCGCGGATAAACATACATACATGCAAACTGAATACCTCCTTTTTTGAAGTCGGTTAAAAAGACTACACAAAGGTATCCCTTTCCCAACAAAAAAAATCATCTAATTCGGTTCATAAATAACAAAATCGTCAAGGTAGTTGATTTAATATCATAGTATTTTCAGGATTAAGTACTTGTAAACTACTGAACCGATTTGGAAAAAAATCCATCTAGCAAGAAAACTTAATCGAACAAAAAAAGAATCATCAAAATCGGTCCATAAATGGCGAAGATACGCGCGAACAACGATAAAAAAATAAAAAAAACATACAATCGAATTGAGAACCTCCTCCTTTTGTTGAAGTCGGTTAAAAAACATAAAAATACCAGTAATTGGTGAATATATTAAAACCAATGCAAATAGTTAACTTCATAGGTAATCAAGAGTTTGAATCTACAAAAGATTTTTTAGAAGAATAGAGGGTGGCAAATACAAATTAATTTAGTGAATGAATAATAGTGACTGATCTAGAAAAAAATTAAAGCTGCTCATTTTTACTACAATAAAACCACATCAAATCCTTTAGACTAGAAAATGACGATGAAACAGTTGTAGTCGAAGGACGTGTCCGTATCGCAATATTCAAATGAAGGCAGACATAAATATAATTAGTCGTGAGTAACTGCTAATAGGCTAACAATTATAATAACATTATCTTGTTTACATGCAAGTAATTTAAAAAAGTATACCTTGAAGGGGTTAAGTAACAAGATACCAAAACTTTTTATAATACAATCATTAGGAGCATTCTATGAATACATGCTTTATAAATAAATACCCGAGACGCAAAGAGTCGAGACTGGGAAATCGAAATTTTCGAACCGGATGCATACCGAATGTTCACTATTAGGTATTTTGTGGCTAAGCACTAGAATGTCATAGGCGAAATTCATAGCTATATTTTATGGAGATCGAAGTATCAAGTTATCGGTTTTGAATAGACTTAGTGAAAACAATGCCGCCTCCGCACTTTCGCCCAGACCGCGACGTAATCTCAGAAAACAATTTAAACAGCAGATTTTATGAACATGCAAACGTTATCAAAATGTTAGGAAACGACCAACTTTGTTTTGTCTCCGGACTCTGGTTTTCCTCTGGTTGTGAATCAGAAAAATTAGAATAAACTAGACTAGGTAGTTTATCTGCATAGGTATGTAATAGCAGTGTTTCTCGGTTCTCCGCCGTCAATTTCAAAATAAACGATCTAATAATTAACATGGTGACATACAAACGAGTTCAGATTATAATGCCAAGTCGACAATTATGGGTGACACTCTTTGCAGAAAAACGTTTAGAATCACGCATTTCCGTCGTAAGTATACAAGGTTTTTAATGGTGTAGCCACGTGTTTTGTTAAATAAAATAAATTAAAAAATTAAAATCAAATGTTTTTCAATGGATAACTTTTCCGTATACAAAGCTTATTCTAAGCTTTTATTTTCCATTTTTCGGCTATAGCGTATAGCTCAGAAAGCATTAATTGCTAACTTCGTCTTTCCAGTGGAAAAATACTCAGTAGTAAAAAACATATTATCTCAGATATTTTTGTATTTTATGTCCTTATAAAAAAGCAATGAAATGTCTATGATAAAAAAAATCATAACACAGAAAGATAATCAGGGAAACACCATTAATGAAGCCATTTGAATAAATCTTGTATGACATTTCAATTTTGCCGTGATCGCTTTAAGCGATTTTATGACTTATTACTAACATGACTTCTGTGTTTTATTGGCTTCATAATAACTGGCATTATCGTCGATCGTGATATTACTGTTTCAAAAATTTCTGTTTTCCTCATCCACAAGTACAATGTCGGTTTTTATAGGAAAAACGTTAAAAATTCTTTAATAATCGCCGAGTCAAGTCATTCAATCATCCTATAACGATTTACTTATTATCCAGTTTCAAAGAAATTTTCTTGTTCTTTCTTGAACGAGAAATACTTTGATATTCTAAGGAAGTATGTGAAAAGTTTCAACTAGAAATACCCGTTATAAATTAAAAAAATAGCATAAGCGATAGAAGAAGTCACAGTTCAAACATAGCTCTACTAACAATGCAACGATTTATTCCAAACCGGCAAAGATAAAATATGTGAATTTCACACAAGCAAGACTTACATAATAATATGCATGAAATGCACTTTATTTATTTTCTAATGCTACTTAAATGACGTCAGTTCGATCAGTTCATCACTCGGTAGGTCCGATTGACATGAACCAGTTATTTTGCGTGGGCAGACTTCGAGTACAGTGAAATTTTTGGACAAACACACTGCAGTGGCATACAGTGACACCCACGGACTAAGACTTATTGAACTGTGCAGTAAGTAGGGCGATCAAAATCGACAGTGAATCATGTCCTTGAGGCTATTTTAAAGTGATTGAGGTATAAAGAAGATAAAGACAGACGTTATTGGTAGACAGAGAGACAATGATGAATTATAAACATTGATATAACATTTTATCTGCAATGAATGATGTATAGAACATACATACAACGTGTTAATGAATTAACGCAAAATGAGAAAACTGTTTCTTCGGACCATCAAACTGAACAACTTTTACTATGGAATCAACTCTGAAATCGCGAAAAAAATCTGCTGTTTCATACAAAAATTAATAACGATAATATAAAAATGTATGAAGCAGCTGATTTCTTTTTCGTGATTTCAGAGTTGGTCCCATAGTAAAAGTTGTTCAGTTTGATAGTCCGAAGAAACGGTTTTCTCATTTAACTCGTTGTATAGACAAAGATTAGGTTAGCTTGATTGAATTAAAACTAAACGATGGCCATTTTGAGCACAATCTGCTTTGTATAATGCGAGTTCCATTCGAATAGATACTGTGTTCTAAATTCCAGTGATGTCTAAGGTATTTTAAATACAATGATCTTAAATAACTTACTTAAAAAAAGCGACAAACATCTAAAAACCAAATTATATAATTGAAACAACTAGTTTTAAGGAACATCACTAATATCACAGTTCACAGTAAGATCAAAGAATTTCAACTTAATGCAGCTAATCCGTAGAATCGATTTAGCTAAAAATACAAGAAATTCAATCAGAGAAATAGAAATAAAAGAATCGTTTGAGTTAGTACCGATTTAGACATTATGGAATGCCCCTCTGAAATCCTTTCAGGCGTAGACGACGTGAAAACGAAGAAAAAGGAATAAACTTTCGTCTTTAGTCATTAAAACACAGCATGCGTTCCATCAGATTTCGCTCCAAATGCTCAAGCATTCACAGTCATGTATTTATAGAGTTAACAATAATGCAGACGGAATGCCTGCTAACTTCAGATAACGTGCATCGATTCCATTAAAGCATGTCTAGAGATGCATTTAGTTAGATTGAGTACCACTGGTTAATAATACTTACTCTGTGTGTGTCTTGTGGGGATACATTCTGCTAAAACTATCAAAAATGCCTCAAAACGTTCCATGGAAATGAAGCTTCTAAACAATGCAAAGCTTTATTGTTAAAAGCTTCCAAGCAATGCTTTATTGTCAAATTTGGAAATGATTCACTTATGATTCGATATAATCTTCAATAAGAGCTGTTAGACTTAGGCTTAATTACTGTATCAGATAAGAACAACCCCCCTCAAAAGATAGGACTATTTGAATATTAGACAATTCACAATACAAGCCTTTGTCTGCAAACACATTAGTTAGGTACGCAAAAATAAAAGCACAAAATAAAATTACATAGGAAGAGAAGTGCTAGCAAAATTGTAAGCTAAGTTACGAGCTGTTATTATATTAATTTTGTTAATAGATTTAGTACCTACCTACCTAGAGCAAGTAGAAATAATTTATAATCTATTACATTAGGTAATTGCTTTTAGAAAGTAATTAATAACTATTACTTACATCCTTAATTACTTCCTAAAATAAGAATTTTGAGGTCGTTTTGTTGACATAGTATCTAAATAATCGATATTTTCTAGCTTTCAAACTTTTTTTATAAAACCGGATATTTTCAACGTGAGAGTTATCCAGCGCAGTCGCGAATTACTGCAGACCGTCAAGAAAAAAGTTGGTTATCTTGACCATGTCTGCAAAACGTGAGATACTAGCTTCTCCAGTTAATAATGATGGGCAAGATTGAAGGCAAACGATACGCTGGAAGAAGGAAAAAATCGTGGTTGCGTAACATCAGAGAATGGACAAGTATAGCCAGCGTAGAAAAACGCTTCGCTTAGCGCAGGACAGAGAGAAGTTCTCTAAGCTAACGGCCAACCTCCAGTAATGGAGAGGCACTTGAAGAAGAAGATAAAACTGTTACTCTAACTCCTATACGGGCATCGACTGTTCTACTGTCACGTCATAATCAAATTTTTCGATAACATTGATCTATATTATTGATCTATACTAAACTATTGTATAACAGCTTGGGGGGGACCTGCAAGACAAAAATCATTAAACTAGAACGCGCTCAAAGATCATTGCTCAAGGTCATGTTCCGCAAGCCGTTCAGATATCCAACGTATAGCCTCTATCAGGAATCAAAAATTTTGGCAGTAAGGCAACTATTTGTCTTGCAAGTCACTTTGCGCCAGCATAAACAACTAACATACAGCAGCACAGCGATACAGAGCACCACACGCAGAAAGAAAAATGTCTGTAAAACTAAAAAACACAACACTGTATTCCTACGTAGACAAACATGTTTCCTTGCCCCGTACGTATACAACAAATTGAACTCGGCACTAGACATTTACCCTAAAACACTATATCAATGCAAACGAACAGTTACTGACTACATAATGAACTTGAGTTATAGAGACAGAATCACTTTTTACCATTTTACGTTAACCCACATACATACACACATACATACACACACACACACATACATACATAGACACACACACACACACAAATAAACATACACATACTCGAATTCTTTATTATTTATATATCTTTTTATTTTTCTCCAAATTAAGCTACTTCCACAGCATACATACCCTCACGCACACTTACCGTACCGTGTAGTACCACATCCAAACGCTGTCTTTCACCACGGGTGAGAGGCCTGGAGTCCCGAAATACAGGATTGTCCTAGTTTAGGCTCCAGTCCATCAATTGTTTTATTATTGCCTAGAATTTTGATTTATATACTTAGATAATAATTAATGTAACTTTGGTGGAAATAAATTATTTTTCAATTTCAATTTTCAATTGATAGTTTAATTAACGTAAGCTATTTCTAACTTCTTAGCACACAAGGGTCATTCTTCCCCCATTCATTTATCAATTGGTATCGGCGCAGTATATCTTTCTTTTCCATTTCTACTGTTCGACATATCTTTATTAAAAAGGGTTAAAAGCTTGATTTCCATTCAATGTGTTTTTCATTCTACTAATTATTATCATACCATAAATAGATTAACCCTAAGATAATAATCAAAATATTCGATCTTCAGTAAGAAATAATATTAAAACTGTATAAAAGCAGTTTGAATTTTAAGCATGTGTAATAAAAATACGGTATTTGCATAAATATGACCGTGACATTTAGCGGTCATAATATTGTAATTAACAATGTAGGTAATAGTTGCTAAATCTTATAATATTAATCTTATAAACATTTTCTACAAATTTATGAATGTTAGTGTTTTTTTTCTTGATCTAATTTTAAACATCATCATCTTTCAAAAAAAGATATGAATACCTACATTCAAGTAAAATTCAATCCATTTTTTATAGTTTCGTAACAGAAAGTAAAGTTTGTAGTACCTATGTCTGTTCATTAACAGCCAATGCCAAAATGTAACCGCAAATCAGCCGCAATAACCAACCAGATCATCAAGTTCCAAATCTCATTAGATAAAAACAAAACTCGTCCATTACTCAATCAATTAGCCAAGCATGAATATGTTTAATTACAACGTCCAACCGCATTTGTGTAACAGCCGAGTAGGCATACGCTTTGACATAACAATCAAGAATCGAGAGCGAACTGTCAACGTGACAAACGTACTTGTCAAGCACAACACTATGTCAACTAATTTCTTAAACGTTGACAGCGTTTTATAAACTTAACCTGATTTGGCGATGATCCGCACTGTAACTCGAAAATCTCAATTACCACACACAATCACTGACACTTTTTATAAGACACTGGCTGATAGTAAGTATAAAAATCTTTTTCCTTTTTCGAATTATAAAATAATAATTCACGAATAAAGGGAATATGCTATTGTGATTAGTATTGGCGCGATCTCCGGCGCGTGACGTGAGCGTGCGATCGGCGCGTGCGCAACTCTCGCGGTTCGGATTTTAACTGTTTGTTTACCGCAGCGTACCGCGTCGTCAGTCAGCATTTTATGATAATCCGTCTATGATCCGTATCTTACGTTAATGCTGATAAAAAATGAAAATAAACACAATTTCGGCGTTTTTACTGTCAAAACTTAAACAAAGTTTAATGAACTTTTTGGGACAAAGAGCTTTCTATTTCACACGTGACTGGAATAGATAATTATAAAATAGAGAACACAATATTTTGACCATTGTTCCCATGACCATAAATCGACATACCTATACCTACAGACAATGTTGCATGTGACTAACGGATGCACACTTTATCGGTCACCCCCATTTCAATACCCTGCAGCCGCTGTCACTTAACATCAATCGTTGGTTTGAAAAAGTTGTTTGATTCCTGTGAAATTATATACGCTATTTAAAATGTAAGTTTACGAGAAACATCACGGACGGCAACAAACTTGATACGTCAACAAGAGCCTGCGTAAAAGTTCTAAGTAAGTTACGTGATTTTAGGGTTCCTTAGAAGTTCCAATAAATTGTGTTGATTGATGCAAATGTTTTTTTTAAATATTTTTAAATGAAATCAGAAGATAAAACATGCCCTCAATCTTTAAGCAGGTGCTAAAACTGTGCTCGTTCACTAAATCTCTATGAATTTACACAAAACATAATTGAAATAAGGTTGTCAAGATAATGCTGTTTACCGGTTAATTAATGCCACCGAATACATTATAGCACAAGTTTAATAATATATTTGACAGGAACTCTGTTTCGACGTAAATAGACGTCCAAATGAGAATTGAAATTGAGCACAAGTTTAACTAAAACGCCGCTAATAAAGCTAAATGTTTCTGTTATTATGTTCTTGTTAAAGTTAGTATTATTTCCATTTCGATGATTATATCATACAAAATAGACTAACAAGAAATAATAAAAAAACCGATCAAGAGCGAGTCGGACTTGCGCACCGAGGGTTTCCGTACCATCATAATAAATACACTGTAGAATAATAAAACTATTATTGCAGTATTAGGTCACAACTTAGGTACTTATTTTATTTTCAACACACTTGCTGGTAAAGTGAGCCCTAATACATCGCTTTTAGGGTCATAAACCGAGCTATAACAAACGCGTGTAATAATATATAAAACACTAGTACGTAATAGAATTAACCCTACAAAGTTAAATTAGTACCTTACTGCAAGTTCTATGCGAGTAAACAGAGCATTCCTAATTTAGCCGGGTAATATAGTTATTTTTTTTAGTAACAACAAAGAGGTTTTATGCTGCTGAAAATTCATAACATTTTTGGAATAAATAAATGTTTAAGTACGTAATTAAGTCAAACAAATATTTATTGGTATCAAATTATTCATAATTCACAATATTTTGTTATAAAATATTAAAATATTTGCATTTTATCACTTAAAATTATAATTTTGAAGTAGGCTGTATGCTCCTCACCCCTTTGTTCGCAAAATATTCTTGCGTTGGGCGTGTGAAAAAAACAAAAAAAAACCTGCGCGCCTTCTCCCATAATTATCATATTTTGTATGTGTCGTATTTGTTGCTGTGTGGTAAATTACTTTGTTTTTCCTCGCAAATGTGTTGAAAAACGACGTATGAAACTCGTGAGCTCTTGCTTATTGCACACTCGGCTGAGTTACGCCCTCGCCTACGGCTCGGGCTGCAACCCACAGCCTTGTGTGCAATGAGCAACCTAAGCTAACTTGTCTCATAATGTACTATGAGACAATTATATAGCAGATGTATGGTTACACAGTGTTTTATCACTTTCTTTTCAATGACAAACTCAAATAGCTTGACAGAGAGTAACCATTGTGTAACTATACATCTGCTAACAATCTTTAAGTATTAATAAGGGGGTAGTAATACAAAGGTGATTTGGTAAGTCCAATCCAACTATAGGGTTTTTGAATGCTTAATTTCAAATTTCGGCGGTTGATGGTGCTGTAAAAATTTCTCAACAAAATTACTCAATCGAATGTTTTTACACGCGTTATTTTTTCAATGGATCTTCCTTTGGCTTGCATCAAAATATATATTTTCTTGTTCATGTTTTTTTACTAGAGTGTAACTGCATTATATCGTGAACTGTAGCGGCGAAAGCAAGAGGAAACCTCTTTTAATCTCCTAGATCAAGGGTCTTCAACCTTTTTGAAGTCAAGGGCCTAATATACTCTGATATTGGTTCGGTGGGCCTCAACACAAGAAAAACATTATATTCTAACTAAATAGGTAGGTAAAATAGGTATAATTTGTAGACATGTGAATTTAATTTTGTCAATACAATGACGGGCCGCCAAGAACGTAACCGCGGGCCGCAGGCGGCCCGCGGGCCGCGGGTTGACGACCCTTGTCCTAGATAATATTTAAAGCCACCTGACTAAGGAAGTGGGTGTGCTTCCCATATCTTATCGAAGAGTATCTTCGTGGACCCAGCAAACAACCATGTCAAACATTACGTTACCTACCACCGTTCAACGCAACAAGCTTTCTATGTTTATTTAATTTATTTTAGACTAGCGACCGCCCGCGACTTCGTCTGCGTGGTTAGTATTTTGTGTATCCCTCGGGAAGTATTCAAAAGTACTTAATAATTAAGTTTATTTGAATAAAGCTTATTTTGACTTTGACTTTGAACAGCTCCTTTTTTCGGGATGAATGGTAGGTATGGCACCGAAGGCAAGGCGTAACAAACAAACTGACTTTCGCATTAATAACATTAGTAAGGAAGTAAGTATTAGACGGTGAGGAGCTCGGTGGCGCAGTGGTTTAGCACCTGGCCCAGCGATTGCGGAGGTTCGCAAGGGTCGGTCATGGGATGGGTGACCAAAAATTTATTATCTCGAGCTCCTCCGTGCTTCGGAAGGCACGTTAAGCCGTTGGTCCCGGCTGCATTTGCAGTCGCTAACACCCACCAATCCGCATTGGGCCCGCGTGGTGGGTTATGGCCCGTCCTCCTTATCCACCCATAAGGAAAGCCTGTGCCCCATTAAAAATGATGGACAAGGATTCTACTACCTAGGTATTATTAAGGTGACTAGTACCCTCAAGTAGCGCCCTCATCTTTGTAGTAGTAGGTAGGTAGGTACTGGGCAAAAGAGCAAAAAGTGGCAACATTTGGCACTTTTGCCTACTACTAGGTACCAGTAGTAACGAACTATATTTTACAGAGGTTATGGTTTGTAAATAAACTATAGACCCTTAGCTTCAATCTCAACGTTTGAATTTCTGATACATAAAAAATTAAGGTGAGCCGTGAGGGCGCCACTGTAAGAAAGCCAATCGCCTTCTGTGATAGATTCTACATTAGTACTGGCTTTGGACAGAAACGAGAGGAAGAAGCTACACAGACAAGAGCGCGGCTCTTAAGAGCGTTTATGCGCTATACTAGCGCCGCCAATCGAAAAAAAATCATAGTGCTCAAATAAAGGCAAATTTGTGAATTGTGTTCTTCTAGTGTACTCCGATGAAGCTTTGTGGTACTTTTTATCGCGTAAACAATATTTTATTAAGCGATAAACAGTAGGTACCTACCACAAAGCTTCTTCGGAGTACCTATCTACACTGTTCTTCTAGTGTAGGTAGGTACTCCGAAGAAGCAATTTACAATTTCATCTTTGTAGGACTATGATTTTTTTTTCGATTGGCGGCGCTAGTATAGCGCATAAACGCTTTTAAGTTAAAAGAAGAATTAAATAAAAATTGGTAGGTACAAAACTAATTAATTTAAATTTTCAAATACCTACTATTATTTCAATAGTCGTTTTTATAAGCGACATCTCTTTTTGGTTTTCAAAACTAGTATTATATTTCATGAATAGCATGCTTTTTAATTTTGATACAAAATGCTACTCGCCGCTAGGTGGCAGCAGAAGTAGCCGTTAAAAGTTCATCTACCGCTCAACAGAGGGCGTTAGCACTTGACAGGTACCTTTGCGAGGCCGAGCGAGAGCGAAAATAAATTCTTTTTGTGTGACGTCGTGCTGCGCAGCGCGTCTATTTTCACTCGTGATAGGGCAATCGACCGACATTTTGTTTGACCGCACGCTGCAACGCAAGCGAAAACGGTATTGGAAATGCCTCTGAACGCAATTGGTTGGTCAACAGAAGAAGACGAAATACTCGCAGAATTAGTGAAACCACATCCAATTCTCTACAGTGTGTTAGATCCCTCAAGAAAGAATATCATAGCTCGGGAGAATACATGGAAAAAAATTGCAGAGCAAATATCGAAGCCAGGTAAGGTAGATTCACGTACATACCTAGGTACGTTATTGGTTTTGGTGCCACCCCGAACCTGACTACGGCCAAAACATTGCTGCATGATTTAAATCTTTGATTGCTGCACAATAAGTACATCAGCCACCATCCAGTCCAGCACATCACATCCAACTTCCAAGTAAGTTTATGATAGAATTCCTGCAAACAGGAGACATTTAAAAGATTCCATAGAAATTGCATTACCTACACAAAGGTGTGAGAATATTATGAACTCCGAATTCTAAATGGAAACTGTTAACAATACATGATTGTATGTCCTTCAGTCCCATTTAATGTAAATTTGTTATTTTCAGTTGAAGAGTGTAAGAAACGCTGGCGAGGTCTACGTGACGGTTTTATGAGAAGCAAACGATTAGGTGCTTTACATAAAACCAAAGTTGGGGTGTTTGAAAAGCTTCAGTTCCTTGACGGAATGATATTTGAACCAGTCGACACACTCGACACCATTGAGATTATTGAGGAAAAGACAATACAGGATGACGGGCTCATTGAAGCGGAGCAGCAAGTAATCACAGATAACCAAGAGTACTATGAGGTAAACATCTTTTTTAATTTGCAAATGCGATGTTAAAATTAGACAATCTTATGACCAAAATGAAGTACCTACCTATATTTTGGTTCAGTTTTTAAAGAAAGTTACCGCTGCAACCTCGGCACAGATCTTTAGCGGTAAATGTGCACAGAAGCATAGCCTTCTGCATATTAAATTCACCGCTCAACATCTGTGCCCAATAAGTTAACCCGGATACAGCAACCGATTGTTATAGACAATTAAATGAATATAAAAAAATCTATAATTATAAGTGTTTTTTTAAATAAATAAGGTTGAATAAATGACACTTCATTTTATAACACCAAAATGTCCTACTTTTCAGATCACAGTTGTGGATGGTCCACAGGAAACGCACACCAATCCATTTATAAAGATTCTACCAAAGATGGAGGATGGCCCAGAAGAACCACCTAAAAAAATCAGAAGGGCTGGCAGAAAAAAAGCAGTCCCTGTGCCTAGAAACATTCCACCAGTCAAAATTCTTCCCAAACCAATAATATTGAACAATCCTAAACTAGTCAGATATGTAGAAGATCCAAAATCTTCAGAACAGAGGACACAGACCATAGACACACTTATTGAGAAGGTATTGAAAGAAAACACAAATGAAGTGGATGTGTTCTTCAGGAGCATGGCTGCAAGTGTCAAAAAATTACAACCGAATTTGATACCGAAAGTGAAAATGGAAGTGTGCAATGTCATTGCTAAGTATGAAATGCAGAGTTTTGATAAGAATCTACAGAACTTTTGAATTCTGTTGCAACTGAATATGTTGGTCAAAGGTTTCACAGTTAACTATATTGTAACTTCTTCATCATTTGTAAATAGCTACAGAATAAAATAAGTACTGCCACAATGAATGAAGTATATTATAAGTTCTATTAAATTAAATAAAACCTTGTGGTTAATAATGAGATGTTGCTTTATAATGATAGTCTAATAAGAGAACATGGAGATTTACATTGTCTTATTTCTCAAAAATTTAGATTGATAGACATGAACAAAACACTATTTTGTATGATAATTTCGTTATAGTGGGGATAGTGGGTCGAAAACATACTGTAAATAATGATGCAAATAATCATAAAAAGGAGATATTTTTTTATAGAGTTTCACTGTGCACATGTTATAATAGTTGTCAATTCTCTAAAGCTCCATAAAAACACCATTAAAATAAAATACCAGGTACTAATTAGTTACACTGTTTTAGCTGTAAAATTATTGAACGATTGAATGTAATATTCAGAGCAATTACGCGTATTCGGACTGAAGTGTTGTGAAACTGCCATGTGCCATGTGCAATATAGTGAAATTTTAATGCCATCCCTCCTGGGGGTCAAGTCTGCTAATGTTTTCGTCAAAATCGTGGTTCAATGGTGTTGCTTTTTGACACAGTTCTTGTTTCTTAAACTCAAAAAAACCCGACTTCAAAAAACCTACCTCTAAAAAGCATGAAATAATATTCGTAATAATAAAAATAAGTCTATTGAAGTCGGGTGGGGCTGGAGTACAAATTTCTTTTTTTTAATTCTAAAAGGTTTTTTGTTTTTTTTAAACAATTTTTTATTTTTTGATTTTTAGTGTAGGTGCCTTGTAGGTAAGGTATATTATATAATATGTAGAAAAATCGTCTCAGCCAAACGTAAGATAATCGCGAAGAAACATACTTAAATACGGGTCAAACTGAGAACCTCCTTTTTTAAGTCGGTTAAAAAACTACACTGATATCCCTCTTCCAACAAAAAAAATATTATCTTATTCAGTTCATAAACAAAGAAGTAATACGACTAATCATCGAGGTAATTCGCACAAAATCATACTATTTTCGTGCTTTTTTCAAAATTACTTGAACAGTACTGAACCGATTTCCAAATTTTAAAAAATGGGACCAACTTGGGAGTGTACCTAATGTCGTTAACGTTTGAATCATTTCAATCGGTCCAGCCGTCTTCGAGTAATCGGTGGACATACACAAAAAAAAAAAAACAAATATACAGACGAACATAGAACCTCCTCTTTTTTTGGAAGTCGGTTAAAAATCGAGACACAATGTGTTTCCGTTTTAGATTTAAGAAACAAGAACAGTGTCAAAAAGCATTATCATTAAAACACCATTGAACCACGACTTTGACGTTAACATTAGGAGACTTGACCCCCTGGTGCGACAGGCGTCCAGTGTTTCTTTAAGGTACTATTTCAGGGGGGCTTTAGGAGTAGCCCTAGTGCCCTATGGCAATTTGAGACATCTTTTATTAAAGATTTTGTCATCTAATAATGACGTAAAGAAAAATGGCTTTAATATAAGCCATCGGGTTGATACTGTTGCAAATTACAAAATCTTTAATAAAATACCTACGTAAATCGCTAAATAGTTCAATAATTTTACAGGTAAAATTTGCCTAACATTCAGTAAATAAGAGAACTATCCAGTGCTAGTGAAACGAATACTTTAGTTGCAAAAATGTCTCAGAAATATTTATTTAAATATTAGTTTTATTATTAGAATTGTTATAAATATTACACTATTTAATTTACAATTTGATTAAATATGTAAATAACAATTTACTTGGCATTTTCACTTTATTTTACTTTAATGACTAATAGCAAAAACGATTAATAGCAAATAGTAAAAAACAAACGTAGGTGTGTGTAAAAATATTTTTTGTGGATCACATCTGGAAATTTTGCTCAGTTAAATCGAAAAACAACTATTATTTTTTAGCATCAAGTCATTAACCCCTAAGTCCAGTGGCGCCTCTAGCGGGACAATATAGAAATAGTCACTACCTATATCACAGAATATATAATAGTACTAACGTACCTATATAGCATTCTGCAATCAGTAACTAAACTACAGACTATTTCAGACTTTACACTTTCTAAATAAATCTAGGTTGTAAACAAAAACTAGGGAACTATTTTTTACTTACTTAGCCTACGTCTAACTTAGAAAATTAACCCTAGTCTTACCCTCGTATCTAATATAAAGCTAATATAGTATCTATAGACGAGTAAGTAATGACTTGAGTAAAACTTGCAATTTTCAAACGCTTCTAATATTATATTCACATGCAATTTACAGTATAATTAATCTTTTGGTGCATTTAAAATTAGTTTATCCCATAAATTGCATGGGAGAACCGAGCATTACAATGCGCACCTTGTAATGATAGATACCTCTATAATATTACATTACACGCGAATGCTCGTCAGTCAGGGTGGTATTATTGTAATGTAATGCTCAAAGACGAATCTATAATGTTACAGACGTTACAGTACACGATTGCTCCCGGCGACCTTAAGAAGCATCTGAAAATTGCTAGTATTACTCAAGTCATTACTTACTCGTCTATAGATACGAGAGTAAGCATCTTTGCCAGTATTATCGCCCGCGGTAAAGGGTTAAACTGAATACCTAGCTACAACCAAATATTGCGGCTTATTTACTGGGCGGGGTGTCTAGACGACCTGCCTCGGTTCGCTGCCCGACAATTCGCTGATTACATCCACATCGAAATGGGTTTTTTCCGAGCGTTTCCTAACTAAATTTTAAACTTATTGAGTGATATCTTCTAGGTATTGGTAGGAGAGGCAGGAAAGAAGTAGAAACATTATAAAAAGTATTGGTAAGTAGGTACTTAAACTTGTAATTACGGTACTTAACTTTTGCTAGACCCTACCTACCCTATAATCCAATTTATTTTATTGCGTAAAAATTAATACATTCAAGGACCTATTTTATGTTATTTTGTTTTCGTAGTACGTAGTAATTGATTCTCTCTAATAAGATTAAGATTGGAAAAGAGGATAATTTTACACAAAAAAAGGCCATTATAATAAATTCAACCGACCACAAATTCACGCATTCAATACAGAATAGAGACAGCCACATCAAAAGTTATGAGAGAGAGCATAGCATAGAGATTGAACAACACTACACTTGAGTGGGCTTACACCTTTTGTCCCGTTGAATAGGAGGCCCTACCCCTGTGAAGACTTAATGAGTGGTAGACTAGACTAGGGTTGGAGTCGTGGGGGTAACTAATGATGTAAGAAAGAACTGACATGATAGGTCATTCAGGCTAGATCTAGGTAGAGCGTGCAATATAAGTATAAGTAAGTAAAAAAGTTTGTGTCGACTCGAAACAAATATCTAGCTGACATGACGAACCCAACAAAAATTGGCAGTTTTCTTTGGTAAGTTTTTTATGCCATAAGGAAGTAGCAATGTATCACATCCATCTGTCAAATCAAAGCTTACATTAACTTCATTGTTTTTAGTAGATAGTTTTGAGAAGAAAGATAAAGGGCAAAACTTTTTGAGACCTATTCGACAGCTGCCTCAAGTCCTGAACGACAATGTGCGAATCAACACCTGCCTTCCACGCCCTTGAAACGTTCAATAAAACATCTTTCAAACCAAAAGCAGGTGCTTCATTGTGCTTACTTATCTATACTGTACTGTATGGGTAGATATGCGTCAAAGTTTTGGCACGCGTTTCCGACCTCGACACAAAACATTTTAAGGGTAAACTCTACATAGAAACCTAAAACAAAACAAGTCTTAAGCAAGATCGTTCAAAAGTACATTACCATTTCTTATCCATATTACCCATTCTGCTTTCCTTCCAAATCATGCACACCAAAGATTTCCACCTGATAATTTATTATCTAGTAGCATTCTAGCCAATTAAGTCGATTAAAACAATTTTATTTTCAAAAAATTCCAAGGTCCCAGTTACCACAGAATGCATAATAGTACAAATACTATCAACATTTGTTAAACATTACCAATACCAATGGTCCACGGAAGACCAACGGTATTCAATCAGCCACCCCACCCTCAATTCAAGAGTCATTGCGGTGCCATTACCGTATTACTGGGGTCAGCTCCTTTATGGATCTATACATCTCCATTTGGACACACCACCCCATTATGTTTGAAGGAAATTAATGAAACTGTCTATTGTATTGGAAAATCGTACGTACATCAGCCATTTATGTACGTATGTACGTTCAATAGTAAATCAGGAAAAATTGGTTTTCTTAAATCATTCTCCAAATCAGGAAAATGTATTTCCTAAAATGAGTTACGTGTTTTGTGATAGATAGATTTATCTATTAGTAGGAAAATAAAACTACCTACTTACTACTACTAAATTAATGTATTTCCGAGATCACAATAAATATCACAATTAAACGAAACTTATTGATGCCATTGATGGTTTGGTGTAAGCCCTTAACTTGATTGATTGATGAGTAGATAAGTAGTGTATAGGCACAGAATACATAATAGTACAAGTGTATAGGCCCTATATTATGCTATTAGGTGCATTTGCCACTGCTCAACATCAAACGCTTGAGGTTATTGAGTTTATGACTGAGATACTCCGCGGACGGATTGAAGTCGAATTAAATCATTATGCCAGCCTCACTTCAATTGACCGAAACAATTTGGTCGTTTCCTGTTGTTAAAACGCCATACGTTATGTGGACGAAAATATACGTATAAGATGTGAGTGTTCATAATGTTTAGTTATCATCTGGGAAGATTAGCTTGTCATCCCAACATCATGGAATGGTCATATATTATTGTGTTGTGCTGGTAGCTATAATAATTATAACTTGCATAAAAAGCGAACGAACATTGGTCTAACAATCAGATGCAGGAATTTAAAATTGTGTATATTAAGTAAGACTTAACATGAACAATGAAAACAAACTTAGCTCTACTTTACATGTTGCTCCTTCTTTCTTCCATTAACACAAATATCGAGGCTATCTACAAACTTAGAAAGTGGGGCTAACAAGCAAACCTAAATTTATTTTAACTATTGGCGTACTGGCGATGGCGTATAAACAGGGTGACTTGCTCACAGTAGCGAGTCGTAAAAGTTACAATGCTTTTTGTTTAGTCTTGCTTTAGCACTACCGTAACTCATTCATAAAATTTTAATAATGCTGCATTGTTATAATTGTTTTCTCCAATATCCAATATGCTGGAATTTGCTGGAACACATTATAGCGCCAAAGTTTTGACCGAAATGGATCTAATTTCTAACTTTATGAGAGTTTCCCTTCTAGGCATTCAAAATCTGGGCTAGTTTCCAATGCTTCAATTATATTACTAACGTAGTCGCCATCCACGAACGTCTGTAACATGATAGGCTACGGTTTCAAGTCATCGGGCGTGTATCTGTTTGCCACTTTCATAGCATTATTGAAGGCTTATCTAGACTGGAGTTTAGGAACACTGCCGCGACTCTGCTTTCCCCACTTCATCTTACACAGTAACTTTGCGGTTTCAGAGGCGCCAAATTGACGCACGAAGCGATCAGTTTTGACGTAAAACCACTTGTAACTGGATAGCATATTACTATGATAGCTGTAATCGCATGAGCGGATATTGCATGATACCGATCGAAATCGTTCTCATTTTCTATCGGTAAACAATCACTTTTTGTGTTGCATGCAGTATAGACTGCAGTTTTGTTTTGTAACTGTGCTAGAAATGCAGCTTCACTCTAATCGATATCTTTTGATAATCTTATCAAAAGATGGAGAAAGATGTAAATAATGTAACAAGTTTTGTTATAGTGATAGTGATATTGATATTAAAATTGGAATATCCGCCCAAGCACAGCATTTAATTAATTTTGTAGGAGACGTAGGTATAAATCGTATCCTTATTCATGATTCTTACTGAATTCAGACAGCAGTAAAACGTTTATGAAGCCACAGCAGTGTGATTTTTTTAAGTAGGTTTTGTGTTGTTCTCCCATTGAGTCATCTAGATTCTAGGTAATTGGCCAACACAACTAAACGCGTAGGTAAAGATCACACAGACAATTTTATGATCAATACGTCACAGTTGAGATGATCTAAGACAGTAACTGACCTGACTGCTCGTAAACCGTCGGCTGCCAGACCGGCTGAGGGTGCCTCCTCTGACGTTGCTGTCAGATAGGTCCACGTCACCTCCGCCGTCTGCAGCGCGCCTGCGCGACAGCTCGCACAGCTCTGCTATTGGCTGCACCTGGTGTAGGTACACATTTATTTTTATGTTTTAATCACCAGTCTCTTTCCTATGTAAACCTATGGACTGTACCAAAAATATGACACTTATGGTATCAAGATATTTGGATTTAGTGGATTTTATCGTGACTAGATAGGTGCATTAAAAAAGGGCAAAAGTACAGCGCATAGTAAAAAATAATCAAAGGTACAATTCCAAGGCCAAGTAGTGCTTGGCCCTTGAGTGTGTGTAAGCAGTTTTAGTTCCTGTTGTGAATAAAAAAACTGCTCTTACAGTTACACACACTCAAGTACAAACATGAGAAGTAATACTACTTTAATCTATAGGTAATAGATAAAAGAGCCAATACTTAGTACTATTATATATTCTGTGCCAATACTTAATTGGAATAAAAAGGTTATTTCTTTTCGCCTTAAATTCCAAGACACTTCCTTTTCCTTCATCGTATTTTTGTATTTAGTAAAATCAAGATGCATTTCAGTTATTTTTTAACGCAGAATGCATTAAAAGAAAAAGCGGTTTAAAATTATTTGGCTGCAAAATGCACATCAAAGAAGTTTGTTCAAAATATTATGAACGCACAGAGATTTGAAGTCTGCTCTGTTACGTATCAAATAATTACAAGAATATTATGTTTATATAAATCTGTTTTGTTCACTATACAATAAAATACTTAAGTAATTGATAAATTACCAACCTTTACAGTGACAGAATCCTGGCTTCCTTTAATCAAATCAATGACTTCTTCTCTGCCTTTGCCCTCGACGTTGACACCATTAACCTCCAACAATCTATCGCCAGGAAGAAGTCCCGTTTCACTGGCACCTGGATAAGTTCCCGGTTCAGCCAGTATCACGGGTTTATGGGTTAATTTACTTATCAAAATATTGGTAACGTTGCCATTACATTTGCTATCACCATTTGAAAGGCTCAAGTTCTCGTCATGGCCGTTGTGTGCTTTGATATCTCCAATGAACACTCTCTCTTGAATAACAGCTCGACGTAAACTGAATCCGAAATCATTTCTTGGAGACTTCTGCCGTTGTATAGTAAGCACTCGAGGTTTGGACAGTTGCAAAGGAGTTAATGAAGGTAAAGGCAAATATACATCGTCGAAGTTGCTAGCCCTTGACCACCTATGGAAGCCCTGAGATTCACCGACAGGCGAAGTAGAAAACGGAGGTGTAGCAAACGAAGAATTTGTAGTAGTGTCAGTTAAAGAATCTGCACTAGGAGAAGTAGATGTCACTCCAATGTAGCTGTTTCCATTGGTCTTTGGTATTTCATCTACATCTTGAGTTACTATTGAAGGATTGCTAGCACTGTTTTTGTAATTATTCTTATATTGAGTTTCAACAGGACTGTGAATTACTTTCTTAGTGAAGTTCTGTAACTGCTGCATCTCATCACTGGAAGACGTGCTTTTCGATGGCGGTACACCACCATAAGATATGAGTTCATTCTGCTGAGTATTTCTTGCTAACACATTTTGGTCTTGTCCATTTATGAAGTCAACAGTATCACTACTTTGGACGTTACTTTCTTGTGAATTAGAACTAGTATTGCTTAATCGAGGACCTTTAAGTATACCTCGTTTTGGCGGTCGGGGTGGTATGGGAGGTAGATTTGGCGGTTGTCGTGGGCTATTATTGGCGTTATTTGGGTTGTTCAAAGAATTTAGTGAGGTTTCTGAACTGTCTGATTGCAGTACACTATCTTTCTTATTCCATGTGTGTGTCGTGGGATATCCGGGTGACAAATGGTTGTTTTCATCACTAAGGTTGGAGTTAGACCCTGAGGTAGTTATGAGTGGGTAATTGGAATAGTTGGAGTCTTGTTCTAGGTGGGCGAACAATGAAGCTGTGTAATCTGCTGTGATGCCGGAGGGCAGTTTCTCCTTTTCTTTGCGCCTGCCTCGCAATTTGAGTGATCGTCGAACCTGTGGACAATGTCACTGTTTAGAATTTATAGCTTAAATACAATAGATACCTGTATGGCGAGCACGCTTCACTAAGCGTCAAGGTTAATATCAGTAAAAAAATAGATTTGCAACACAAAAGTAAGCGCATAACACAAATCATGTCGGTAATACCACACTTTGTTTGGTCATTTGTTAACTTTGAAGATTGTACCTATAATCACTGAAAATGTATCCTACACCTATGTATAATTGTATAGTATGCTCACGGACAGATTTATTATTCCGTCCCGTTTTACTGCTCAGTAATTGGAAACCCAGATCAAACGTCTTGCTTTATTAAACGTGAATTCGTGGCACGTGACAAAAAAACAACCGACCACGATGAAACCTGACAAGTTCGGATTGTCGCAAAAAAGCATGAGAATTGCTACTATAATGCTTTTGGCACGTGAGTTGAAAGTAATTACAGAATTGTAGTTTTTAAGATTATACACACATACACATAGTAAAGAAATTTTTATACTTAAGTAATTATGTTAAGTATGTTATATATAATATTTTTAATTTTATTAAACAATCAACAATATTTTCTTGCACGTTGAAATAAAAGTTTGACGGGTTATAAGAAAAAATATATCTTACATATTTTTCAATACGACCTTCGATAGTAAGTTTCACTCACATCACAATTGGATAAAGTAAACATCAAAAGCCGTATCGCGGACACTCCCTAACTCGATTATATCGCCTTAATTAGGATAATAATATAGTTGCCAGTTGCAACAATGATTGACAGTTACCAATTAGAGAGTATTTTCGGTCTAATAATTTTGAACAAAGTGGCTATTTAAAAATTTTACGGAGAAAGGGGAACAATATAGGTACTTAATTATTTTAGGTATGTTGTTCACAAAAAACAAAAGACGGGCGATTCAAGTCAAGATCCTTTCTTCATACAACAAAGCTTAGCGCGTCTTACTCTAAGCAACAAAGGATGCAAAATGCACAGTCAAGACAAGAATATGAAGAAGCTTGCTATAGCTAAAGAAGTGGAGTATTTACTTTCCACGCTGACTTAGTAGTATAATCAAACTACTATTAAGTTTTCCATAATAAGGACGCAGTAGAAAGTATAGCAATATTAGCAATACATATTACCAGAGCACTTGTAACCCATCCAATCATGGCGATTCCTCACAATTCCACCCCGTGTATTATCTATCTACTGCACAATAAGTCGTCTACATTGAGAACTAGATTAGTAGAGACCTATTTTCTAGCCACCCAACAACAACACTGTGCTAATTGAACCGTTCAAACAATGATAATTGAATTGTTGTTTGTTTTGTAAATAGATTATGAAAACAAAGAAGCGCATTAGTAAACAATTTCTCAGTTTTTAGAAACATTATGTACGAGCAGGTAGGTAGGTAGGTACCTACTTATTACTATTACCTCAAACACGACTGGGTAGCAAATAATTTAAAATACTGTTTTGTAAACAATAAAAAGTGTTTGATATAACTTGTAATAATACCTACGTACGTCGTCAACTCAATGGGGATCTTCACGCAAAGCTTAAGCTAGCGGCGAAGCGACCGCTATCAATGGATTTGATTGGTTAAAATACGTCAGAAATGACACTTGATATTTGAAACAGCCAATCAAACGATTTTAGGACAAACGCTTGTGGCGCCATTAGTTCTTCAGTATGCATCCCCATTGCGAAAGAAGCAAAAAGCTTTATGGATCTGTTGCACTGTTTCGGTAATATAAAACAACCAGACAAACATGCATACCCCGAGCTTACGATGAGTTTATTTTTTTATACAATGGTTGGATAAGTTGGATGGTTGCAGTAAATATGCCACACATTTTAAAAAGAATAGATTCGTACATTTATCCAATTCCATTCGACAATGGGTTTAACATCCAGTTCCAAGAACTCAGTCAGGAAACTCACGAGCGTTTTAATTATAAGATCCAAGTACATCTTGTGGACCTTAATAATCTACAATCTACATAGTGTGAGTGTGGTTGACCTGTATCTAATTATCAAATAGACGTGTGCTTTCCCAGCTCTCCATTCTACTGACAACCGAAACCGAACACCGGATCCATGCCCAAGGGCCGTGACGTCCATTAAACGAGAAAACATCAGCTCTCCCGAACTCGCCGACCGTTAACCTATGGTGAACAAGTGCCATTGTTAAACTAAACAGTCGGACAATTTTAGAATGCTCTCAGAATACCTAAGTACCTTTGATTTCCCAACAAACAACCTCACTGCTACAATAGAGCTTTTCAGCATCTACAACATTCATCCTAGATGATCCTAGCAACTTGTTTTTAGGATCAGGTCGAGCATTTAGAAGGAAATTAACCAGGAAGCAGGTATTTTACGTAAGTATAACAGATTTTATAACATTCCTTTCCAATTCAAGTTTCAAACACGTTGTATACGTTTTGTTGACAAAGATAAACGTGTTGGACGATATTTACGGTAACCCAAGGATCCCCCTAAAGATCGAAGTTGAGGTTGGTACTGCCGCCGCTGAACCCTAACCTTATATTGTCATAGTTGTTAGTAAATGCGAAAATCTAATCTTTACATATGAGATCCGTTACGATACGAATTGAAGTATATACAACTACCTAGTAAACAATGTTCGATTGGATAAAGTATTTATTTAAGAAATATATGTATTTACTACATTACAATAAAGATTTGGAGAGCATTCGAAGTCTAAAAGCGATTATCTAAGCTTATCCGAAACTTCAATCTCAGACCACCTATAACAAATTATCGCCGTAGGACATTATCCACTTGATAGATTATTATATCCCCGCTAGATTTATTACTTGATAATTTGATAGGAACAAACATTATGGGCTTTGGAAATGTGAAACATTTAGGAAAGAATAATCTTGATTTGAAAGTAAACAAAAATAACGAATAAAAATCTATGAAAATGAATGAAGCACTAAGAAATAAATAACCGCATACTGGGTGAAAATTATATAGGTAAGGTACATTAACCGTTTGCGTTTAAAGCATCAAAATAAGATAATCAAATACAAAGACCACTGTTCCTCAAGAGCACGATATTTAGAGATTATGCGAACTCTGAATGCCAACCTGATGATGGTGCAACGCTACTTGTGTTGTGACCTATTGCGGCAACTATTGAATAGCTTGTTTCATGGTTAATCAGCTTCTTTATATTGCTTAAGTCAAAAATTTGCTAGTGATATTGATATTGATTTAGTACTTATCTAATGAAACGTCGCGTCCTGTCGTGATTGATGACTACTTTCATTGCTTTATTATTTATAAACACTCAAATCCCTAGATTATTTTTATTCTGATCATCATTATGTTAAACAAATACTTTAAAAAAAGGCATAATAATCAACTCGGCTTTAAAAAAATAAATGATATTTGTAAATGTATAACTATTTGTATAGCCTGCTTAATGTGTTGGCCGTTTAGGACAGATAAAAAAACTAGCAGTTAAAGGAAATATGTCTTTTAATTTTGGAGGTTTCCAAACAATTTGTGTAAACTTATCATACAAATCAAACAAATCTGAGGAGAAAATAAGTATTATAATCTGGAAAATAGTGAAAAAAGAGAAGCGATAGCGAGTTTGATATAAAAATAAAGAAACTCTGATTAGTATTTGGCAAAGACTTTAATTTATAAACTCACATAAGTGAGTTTTGACGTGAACATGACATTCGCAAAATCTAGTGTTCATGAAATCTCTGGAACTCAAAAGAGAGAACAAAAAGATGTAATAATCCAAGCAATAGCGCATTCAACAGAAAGACAACAAAGTATAGTATAACTTTAAATTTCTATAAAATATTGTAATATACCTATTATGCACAAATTATTACACAGCATCAGATACAAAGACGTTCTAAAGTGAGTAGAAGTTGATTTATAACTTAACGAAAGATTTATCATAGTCAGGTGAATGCAAATCAAGAGATTGTATCCGACAACGCCAATATTAATTTCTAATACCATTAACCTTGAGATGCAATATTGGCCTCACATGAAACAAGACCAGATTAAAAATAAGCGGACTATCCAGTTTTTAGACACAATCCATAACCAGACCTAACAAGTGATAGTATTTTATGAGATTCTTTGGCAATGATGATTTCACGTATCGATTACGTCATTATACCTATTCATTTTCATTTTCAGTTGTTTGATTGCTTGCTTTGGGTTGCATTTGCATGCGTTCCAGATCCATATTTTGTATTTTGTGTTAATTAAATGCTACTTGATGTTACCAATATGTTACATTCATACCCCATTACTAATAAAGATTGTATAGCAGATGTATAGTTACACAGTGTTTTGTCACTTTTTTTTAATGTCAAACTCAAATAGTTTGACAGAGAGCAACCATTGTGTAACTATACATCTACTATACAATTTTTATTAGTAAGGGGGATAATGTGAAATTGTCAGAACCTTTTCGTTTGAAGCATTAAGTACCTAGTTATACGATTATTAGGATCATAAGGAATTACCTCTTCAAGTCGCAATGGCTCTTCAAGTCCAGCAGCTATTCTCTCCCGTTTTTCCCGTTCTTTTCTCTCTTTCTTCTCCCGTTTCCGTCTCTCTTTATCGCCGTCTCGCTCTTCACAGGCGCCGCCATCACCACCCGTCAAGACGGTCGACTTCTTTATAAAGTTGAACATGACGGTTTACCTGTAACAAATGGAGTAGGATAAGTGGTAAGCAACTATGTAAGTAAAAACGATATTACCCATGTTAATAATTTAGGCACGCGTTTTTAAGAAGAATTACTAAAGCCAAGTCATTAACGATGATACTGATGGATGATTGTGTAAGATAGGTTAGGAAATAAAGAAGATTGAGAATCATAGATTATGTAGTAGAAATGTCAATTTATTAGGAAATATAGTGCTAAAAACTAATTCAGAATTTTTAAAAAGAAAAAGAACCCGTCGTCCCTTTTGACCAACTGGATTGGATTGCACAATAAGATTAATAACTTTTGATGACATTTGAAGACTAAACCACGTGACTAAACTGACTGACATTCTGCATGAAACCTTACAGTAGGCCACAAAAGCGCATAAATAAACATGAAAGTTATTACTGCTATGCTAACCACGCCTTCATTGTGTGTTACTTAATATTTGGTTTAGTACTCTATTCAAAGTACGCCATTGAAGCAGCTTACAATTTTACACACATTCCATTCACCACTTAAAAAGTGCTATTAGGCAAAGGTACAACAATAAATTTCATTGCAAGCATACCTTAGCTACCTAACCATTTAATACTTTTATTTCAAACCAAAAAAACATGTTTTTAAAGTAAAGACATAGACAAGACACCTAAACATTTTCCGTTATCCATTCCATTCTTTTTCACTTCACCTACAGCAGTTAATGGAAAACGATAGTCTGCATGACTTGTTGGCCTAAATACTTTTTAAACGTACATTAGTGTCGAGTTTCAAGAATGTTCTAATATTTACATTCATTTGTATTTACTTCTAGTAATTTATATTCTTAATTTAAACTCAGGCGCAGTACGCACAGAAGCATAACACAAATGTTATTTGATTGTTATCTTCTGTACTTATATTCTCTAGGCCCCCTCCCTTATATTCTTCTAAATGGTGTTTGTAATATTTTTTATATGTGGTGTTCTAGCTCACTCACTCATTATTCTGTTCCTTCTCTCATGTTTTCAATAAATGTAAGACTCAAAAATTTTGATGTGTTGTCTGTCTAACGATCCTTTGAGCAAAACCCAAAGAGTATCACAGGGCTCTTTTCTAAGGTTTCATTAGCCGCGTGCCATCACAATGGCATACCGTTACTAGCAGGAATCAATGCAAAGCCATCTAAAGTAACTGTCAACCGTATAGGTGATTGTGCTCTGAATTTTCTAAGACCAAGCCGCTTACAAATCGAGAATCGTGACATCTGTCATTTGTACGCAGTTAATGTTATTAATACTCGTGAATCGGCTTTACGGATAAAATATATTATAATCCCTGTTATCAAACTGAGAATTAGACGTAAGAATCCTTAATACAAATTGTCAGAGATCTTAAAACATAATTATGTGATTCTAACTTTCAAAACAAATGAAACAGTCTGGCACAACTGAACTAGCTGCTGTCAAACTGTTTTTGTGCCTATTTGATTTTCACCATTTTGGCGCTGTAGGACGTAGCGTGCGTACATGGTACTAAATCGAATGATGTGCTGCTTATGTCGACGCAAATACCGATAGCCCTTTATACAACTTAAAACTTCCATTTAAACTTGCCAAAAATGACAAAATTTGTTCTTTAGACGCACGCTAGTGGCGTTTCAAATAGGCACAAAAACTTTGCTGTCAAACCATACAGACAGCCAGTCCAGTTAAATAGAAAAAAAAAACAGGTCTTTGGTCATCATCATCATCATGTTGTTTGTATTCATTTTCAATGCTCCGATTCTTGCGGGGACTGCAAAATCTGATTTTTTTAAACACTTTTGATAGCTATTACTAATAATTGAAATACAAATAATAAGATTATCTAACAAAAGTTGAAATCGACTTTGACACAATACGATGTTTTTAATTAAAACACTTGAAAAAAGTATTGTTTAGCATTATTGAAAAACAATAGACAAATTGATAACAATGCCAATGTTTGTTTTTTCAGGATACTGGAATAACAAACTTTGGCATAAGTACTAAATAAATATTTCATGAAACAAAAGAGCTTGGACTATCGACTGATTCACATTTTTGAAGTTTCTCTCTTTTAGCTGCTTCAAAGCCGATACGATAGTATTGGTCTTTCAGTAAGTTCAATTGTTGCAACAAAGGTTAGTTCGCATGTTTCGTTGCTTGCTTCACTGGCTATTTATTTACCCATTTTTTTATCCTTTTGTATTTTATCATATTTTCTTAAAATTCCAAACTCTTCTTGGAGGTATATAAACCATCAAAACTAACGACCATAACCGATGCACCGAGACTTCATAAGACGCTATAACGCTAACGTCATCTCTAAACAATGCAGAGAAACGTCCCGTCATAATAACGTGCTCTGCTTCACAATCGGGGACTAAGGAATACATTACGGTCAGTGGGCATTGGCCCGATTCGAGTTTCAGACTCGGTGACGCCACGTGCACTCGGGGAATATAGGGGTCCAATTCTCATCTGCATACAAATCAACACGACTCTTTGCTACATCGATATCGTTTTTACTTTCCTAACTTGAATCATCTTGTTCGAGAATGGAAAATAGCGAGGAAATTGTGTTGTGTCAACCTGTTAACTGCTTTAGAAGGTTTAAGTCTCTCCCAGTCCTAGGCAAACGATATATATTTTGATAAGTTTTATTTTAAAGATTTACTCATAAGTATATTTATTTCCAATCAAATGGCATCACCACTAAAATTAATTGTGTAAAATTTTGTTCTAAGTCAAAAACTAGTCACGGTCGGAAAATAAACTGAGAATTTAAATAGATATTGGGACACTCACTGAAGCTGTTAAAACAATTAAAATGCCCCACATTCCTTTTTAATGTATTGTCCATCCTCCTAATAGTCCTAATAAACGCAAGCGCAGAGTCATTGCCTTCCATTCCACATAATATGCTAGTTGCGTGACCTAACAAAAATAAGTGACTGACGATAAAAAATGCAGTAACTAACGAAAAAAGTAAGTAAAACAAGAAATAAACTACTGGTTGAGTTCAATTTATTTTCGACCATTAAGGAATTACAACTATAGAGAAACCTTTGATGTCACTGGCTGGATGTGCACATTAGGATAAAAAGTGAGAAATCGCTATTAAAAAGCTCTAACGTTAGGCTTCCCATAATAGGCTGGTACACTGCACATTCTAACACACACACGGACAGCAATACAGTTACGTGTCTTGTTCTATAGGAAGAATTGTCACTTAACAAGGAGCAAGAAAAAATTAACCTTCCACATAGCAGTCTTTTTGATTTAAAATAGCTCATTCATTATAGATTTTCTATAAGTACGTACATTTGCACAAAAATGTTGTGTAAGTATGTGAATATTTGGGATTTGACAATATGCAAGTTTGTAATTCAACTAAATCAATAATGTACTGTATATGTTCAAACGACTTCAATTAGTTAAACGAAACACTGGTGAATGGTGATATCCACTCACGTATTAAAGAAGCAGATAAACACCTTTAAACTTTTTTACTCGGAAGAACGTATAATACCATATTTCACCGCTATCCTAATGTAGGACTTGTACTATTATGTATTCTGTGAGGTAGGTTAACATGATTAGAGTAGAAGAATTGCCCATTGTCGGTCCGCTTTGAATATTTATTTTGAGAATACCTATGATAAGTAGTTTATTTTTATTTATTGATGTTTGTTCCTCTTTACTGATTTCAGCATTATCTATTCCTACTACTCCTATACTCCGAATTGTACTAATATTGTTGATCTCATTTAATTTTACTTTGATATATCTACCTCTATCTTTACCTTAATTTTTAGATGTTAATCTAAATAAAGTTGCATATTACTTTTGTTTACATCCCAAACATAAATAAACAAAGACAAAGTTAGAGCAAGATCTATTTCAACGTACGTATCACATCACGCATCAAGTGAATATCTTCTTGTTACGTATCCTATAAATAGACCCGCTTCTTGACTCATTCACTCGCTTCGTCGGCTTGAATTAATCATTTTATCGTGTGATAATGAGACTGCATTGTGATTATTGTGAACAAAAGTGATGCTGGCTATAAAAAATAATTTTTGAACAGCACTACTTGTACCTCTAACTTAGATTCTAGAGTGATTTCATTCACTACTTTTTGTGAATCTTTTGTGCAACTGGTCACTCTGGTCAGCCCACATTACTTTTCTTTAAAATGGTACATTTTAATAAGTTCTAAGTTCTGGAATTTTTATTTTTGGGGAAGAGTTAGGGTCAGTCAGTTCCATTGTAAAATGACATTCATTTTCTTCTTGGTGGGTCATTCCTACGTGTCTAGTTTATGTATGAAATGAAAGACCCAAGCCGTTAATCCAACGTGATCAGAATTACTAATGTCTTTTACATCAACTACTTTAAAATCATTTGTTCGCACAGCATTTATGCCAATAACGGTATTCGACATGTGAGAAAATGAGAATAATCATGATTCAACGAACGAATTTTTGAAAGTAAACTTTATAGTCAACCACAGTTAACGCAAGCCGTTGCTTGCTCACATTGAACTCTTTAACCAAATTAAATACTCCGTTAAGTACTTTGATCGAAAGAAGTCGAACGAAATGTCTATTGAATATTTTGGTGGCTAGACTGGGCATTTATACTCTGCAATTGGCAATTATTGGTTTGTTAACAGAATCATGATTGATTATGTTAACAAACGATAGGTACCATTACAAGTTTGCCACTAATAATAATAACATAATTATTTACGAATATTTATAAATTTGAAAATACCTAAACCGACATTTTTTTTAGGCGATATTAAGACCCACAGATGAAATTGGACAGGCAGACAATCACCAATCTGGGTAAATAAATGTACCTATTTGAAGATAAACCTAAACAAATTCATAAAGAGACGTCTGACAATAACATCCACAGCTGAGAAACCAAACATCTTCGTCATCTCTCTGTTCTCAAACAATAGCAAGGAATGTTGCCTTACAACTTCAGATTGTTCATAATTGTAGGGCTGTTCGCCACGCAGAAGATGACAGCATCGTCAAAGTTTACGTAACAGTACTTAGCTACTGGGTGTAGCGAATGTTTCACAGTTCATTGATTTGCACTTGGAAAGTATACTTAACAGCAATTAGTCAAGCCGGTGAACTGCCTAAAAAGTTAGTGCAACCGGCTCCGCTGAATCACTTAGCGGTCATTATTAAACAAAATATTATGGCTGGTTCATTGAATATCGGAATTAGTTTACAAATTGCAATGTGGTGGAATTCAAAACGGCACAACTTTGTGTTGCATGTACAAAAAGTGTGAAATGATTCGTAAATTTAAAAGGTAGCCTACTTACACGAGCCAAAGATTTTTTCACGGAATAGGCTTGTTTCCATTAAGAATAAATATAATGGATAGGGGTTTATAATGATTAATTATATTATGGAGAAAATAACAAACAATTTTAATTAATAAAAGCGTTAAAGATTAATAATATTTTTAAAAAATAAATTTCGTAAAATGAAACCTTTAGTCACGTGACAGTGAACACCAATCAGAAAGCGTTACGTCACGCCGTGCGAAACTCCAATCTTGTCTTTGACGTTTCGAGTATCACTACCGGAGGCGCGTTCCAAACCTACACTCCGAGTGCAACCTAACCACAACCGAACGCAAGTTTTAGCCACTTTTTCCGTATTTCTCCATTGTTTGGAACATATATAAATAACTGGTTTGGCGTTTTTATAGTCGTGCTATCACACTGGGGCTCTATACAGTACTTATAATATAAGAAATTCATTTTTAAACGATAAAAACTAGCTATAACGTACGAAGACACGATCGCTCTTTTGTTTGTTTTGCACGGCGTGACGTCATTCAAGACGCCATGACAGTCTTGTGCGTTTTGGATCCAAATTAAAATTGGTTTTTTAAAACACGAAATTTATAATGCAAACGCTCGATTAAAAATAAATAAACCTTTTTTTTCGATAAAATGCCTAATAAGCTAAAATATTAAGCAGTTATTGAAATTTTGTCAACTAGCCTATTGATGAATCTACGCTTAGGTACTACAGACAGATTGTACAGATTAGAGACAGGAATATTATGCGGTGGGTAGGTAGGTATTTTATTTATGTCACGTATTCATTGGTAATGGTAACATTAAATATAGCCATTAATGAGCTAGGTACCTAATTAATTACTTGAGTGAGGGACCTTTGTCCCTGATGTCTTTACTAGATCATGTTTTCTGTTTTATCATTCGACAATATGATATGACTAAGCGATGCTGTGTGATTAATTAAATAAACGTGCCCCAAAAAGGTGTACCATCACTAATACAAAGAGTGAACGATCTAATCATACTCATTTACAACAATACCATGCCCATAGGTACCATGAGTTAGCATCAGGCAAGTAGCGATAATGAAAAGAATGAAAAGTAGTGTAGCGTAATAGCTAAGAATAATAATAAAAGCCAAGAAAACGCATATAAACAAAACTATCTATAGGTACTATCTTTTAAAGTAGAACAACAGGATCACATTCAAGAATCTAAAATCCCGGAAACGATCAACAACGGCGGATATGAAAAAAATGCATTGCTTACGTTAATTTTAATTGCCAACTGTTTTATCTTTAACCAACACAAAGTTAATTATTTTACATTCACAATTTATTTGATCATCGTCTTTGTTCCATTGACCCATCCCAATTTTGGAGTCATACCTATAAACAATGTCTTCCTTCACAAAATGGAAACACAGACCATGCAACTGGAAAGTTAGGAAAATTATAATCGAAATCACATTTTTCATATGCCATAAAGTCACACCAGCCAGACCGAATGTTCTTTCTTTTCACACATACAGATCTCATTAAATACGAACCCGTAGTAGTAAACGTCTGTAGTAAACAATTCGATTCGCACGCACGCGGCGGTAGGTACCTACGCAACGCAACCGAGTTCAGTCACCTGATTACGCAACCAACATCGAACACCCAGTTGCTTTACATTTTTTACAACTCTTAGAAGCAGGTACGAACAACGAGAGAGTACAAAAATAAATTGAAGCATAGATATCAGTGGGATGGGACGGGTGTGAATCTTTCACAGCTCCTGAGAAGCAGATACAAACTAAAACGGATCAAAAATAGAGAATCGGGCATTTTTAAACATCCTAGACAAGCAAGAGGCATTAGATAAGTAACGTTTTTTTCATTTTCAAAATTGCTGTTTATGCAGCTAATAATTCAACGATGACTAATTTTACTATGCCGCTTTCGCGTACCACTAGCACTACCACGTCATTTAAACTAAATGCTAATACTTACCGTAAGATAATTCTAGAGTCAGAGCAACAACATCCCTTTTAGATTCCGATAGCAACAAAAACTTTCCAATCCTTACTAGTAGGTATTTTGCTATGAGCAATACCCCAATGAATTAGACAGGGGCATTTATACAATCTCAACAAATTCCTCATCATCAAATTCCTACGGAAGCGAGTAGACCCATCCCATGTCCATCCAAACGTGAGACGGACAGATCACAGGCGTGAATGAAACTCGAGTAGGAAGCATTCTGCAACTATATACGGGGTAGTGCTTCCGTGACGCGACGCCGCTACCGCGTGCCTCCTGACTATTCAGGGAAAACAGAATTCTGCTTAGACTTGTAAGGATATAGGAATTGAAGACATTGAGAAGTCTAACTTAATACAGTGCTTGCTGGGTGCTTGCGATATAAAGCTATTCTGAACAGACGCAAAAATCACTGCCAAACATGAAACATTATGTAGATGACATGCTTGCGCTTGTGACGAAGAAATTCATAAATACTTATGGTTGTGTTAAAATAATTCTTCACTATTCATATATTCTCAGAATTCTTGAGTTTACATAGTACAGGAAAGTTTAAATAACAGCGGGTATAATTCAATCGATGTTATGTCTAACTAAACTAATGTTATCGTCGTCCATATAGCCGACAGCTGGACTAAAGGGGCTGAAACGTAATCCAATTTAATTTGTAGTGATGGCAATTCCGATCGAGTACGAAACGAGTTAATTGATGCGCACAAGGGTGGGCGGTCAGCAAAGCAATGGACAGGACCCTTTATAACTATTAATAGCCTGAGAAAAAACTTAAAGTAGTTTTGTAGTCACCGTTTCTGTTTTCGACAACGTGACACTATCATTATGATGTGTATCATCTTAATTTCATGAGTCGTAGTTATTAAACAAAAAACTATTAAATAACAATTACAAATACGGTCTTCTACAAGGAGATAAATAAATAAATACATGAAGAGAATGAACCACAAATCAATATTATTAGTTCCTCAACTAAAGCGTGCAAAGGTGTGTTTTTCAAACTACCGTAGTGCTATGCTAGCGTCCAAATAGCAATTAGTGCTATTTTATCAATGCAAATAAGGGGCCCTACCTACCGCGCAACGCGCAAGTGTCGTCGTCAGCATTGCTATCGTCTTCATTTGACAGATGGATGTGACACATTGCTACTTTTTTTGCACAAATACAACTTACCAAAGAAAAGTGGCAATGTGTCACATCACATCCATCTGTCAAATGAAGCCGATGGCGATGCCGACGACACTTGCGCGGTAGACCCAAAGGTATGTGCTACATATCCTTTAACTAGTATAAACCATAACATTGATTACAATGACACAAAGGACGATGTCCCAACTAGAGCCAAAACACAGATACGGCATTCCCGATATTTGTCTCCGAACATCCGTCGAGCAGCCGGACAGTGTAGGGTCATCGCACTACTTCTAGCGGAAGAAAGGAAGTAAGGCATATGGCAGGAAGTTGACGTTTTTATTCATGTAATATGCACAAAGACTTGAACTTGAACAGCGTTGGATATTGGGGCCTTTTCTCTTAGCATATTATTTGATCGTAAGACGAACGTCGGGAAGACGGGAACTTAATGTAGGTAATGTTCCAATTCTACTATGCCTTAGTACTTAAGTACTTATAGATTTAATTAGTTAATATTAGGTAACATAAAAGATTTGTATTCTGAGAATTTTAATACTAGGTACTTTTAAGCATATTGAGATTGGTTAAAGGGCAAATAATTTTAATTTTAAAATAAAAAAGAGTACACCTATACCTACCTCAATTCCAGGGATTACTGCTATATTTAATATGAAGAAATATATATAAAACTTGTTTTGCCACACCCATTTAAGTTCACTGTCGGTATGATGGCAGCATTACTAAGTGGAAACGAGTTTAAAGCAAATCAATTCACAGTTTGTCAATGGTAGGTACCTATCAAATTATCAATCATGGGTATCAGGTGAAAACGTAAAAATCAATGTCCAGTCCATTATCAGAAATCTTAGGAAAATCATGAAATAGGTAAGTATACAAAACCTATGATAACGTCATTGAAATATATTTAGTAATACATTTCAATGGATAACGTCGCATAATTAATACCTACCAATATTAGGTACCAATTAAAATGATACAATCCACTATATTCATATACCAGAAATAGCACTAAACATTTCCTTAAGTAGGTAGGTAGGTAGGTACAACAGGAAATCAGGGATCTAAACCCGTGGACGGAAAAGGCATGTATGTATCATCGAAATGTATGTATGTACCTACCTACCTATATGGCGGTCAACTTGATTGCACAATAGGCGACATGAGTGAATGTTATTTCGAGCCTAGAAGGTCAATGTCTGCGGCTGGGCTGGCCACGCACACACGTGCGCAAGATTGCCTGCGATCGTAAAAACCGTGGACCACAGTACGCAAATGAATGTCGAGTAGCTTGTGGTTGTAAACAAATACCGTGCAAATAGCGCGGTAAAGACAGTCGCATTGAAGCAACAGTACAGTACTGATATCTTTCTTCTTCTTGTTGTGGCTCTCCACTATTGGAGGTTCGCCGTCAGCTCAGCTAATTTCGCCCTGTCTTACGCCAAACGGAAAAGCTGTTCAACGCTGGCAATCTTCGTCCACTCCCGGATGTTCTGCAACAAAGACTTTTTATTCTGCCAAAGCGTCGTTTTCCCAATACTTTCCCCATCATTATGAGATGGAGTAACTGGTATCTCTCATGTCTTAACACGTGTCCAAGATACCCGATCTTTTTTGCGTTTGATGGTTCGCAACAGTTCCCGAGACTTCCCGACGCGTTGTATAACCTTCTCATTTGAGAAATTTTGTGTCCAGCTAATACAAACATAGCATTCTACGGTAGCACCACATTTCAAAAGCTTAATATCTAATGTGGTACAAAGGGAACATTCCGGGAAATATAAACACTGATAGGTTCATACTCTGTTCGCACAAAACAATTTTCAATATGAATTATCATTTAAAAAATGTGAATCATGCGAAGCAATTTGTGAGCGTCACAGATGCTTTAAAATCAGTAGATGGTGTATGTTTTGAATAGCTCATTGTGAGGTTTTTTAATAATCCATTAAAAAACCTCACAATGAGCGATACAAAACATACACCATCTACTGATTTTAAAGCATCTGTGACGCTCACAAATTGCTTCGCATGATTCACATGTGGGTTATAATAACGGTGTTAATCGTGAAATTGTTTAAATATTCAGAAACAGACTCAACATCGGATTAAGGACAGCCAACGTTAATCTTATTTGGATTTAGCTATCTACATTGTGGTGCCCGGAACGGAACCGGAAGGTCTATTGTTTTCCCAAAAAGTAGCGATTTTTTTTTAAATACTTCATCATGATTCATCACCCATTTTATAGAAGAGGTTTATATTATGGGTCTGACTAAATTGAAGATATAAATATTAAACCTTCTTGAAGGAGAAGACGAGAGATAATACCAAAACATTTTAGTCAACCAAACAATCCAACCAAATGTAGGTATTAAATTTTGTAAAACACGGGGACAGTTTAGTAACTTACCTAAACTTTCTCAAACTTAAAAAATTTCCTTAAACCAGGAGGACAGTATAATTGTTACTGTTACCACAAATGCTGAAATTCAGTTCAAACAAGCACAATTTTATTTCTTTTTTAATAAACATTATGTGCTACCCAAATTATATAGCTCAGTCGGCACTCGGCAGGTACTTGTACCTGGAATCAATTCCCAATTTAATGAAATTTGGGATATGGTGTGGGGTGTGGTGTGGAATCTGAGTTTTTGACCTCGAGGAGCCTGTGAAAACTTGAGGTGGGGGAGGGCAATAGGGCCAAAACATCGAAAACTTCGTTCGGACTTTTTCGAGTTTTCGCTTATCTTGAGAAAAGTGTTGATGACAAAGTTATAGAGCAAGTTGAAGTGTTAATGACAAAGTTGCAGAGCATTAAATTTTCCTTAATTCTGTTATTGAAAATATTGCACAAAAGTTGTAGGATTGCTCTGAGCTAAGTTATTCAAGTTCGAAGATTCGTAATTTTCAAACATTAATAATTTTATTGAATTCTGAAAGTGCTGAGAAAAAAAAACCGCAAAAGTAGCAATCATTATAAGACTAACATAATTATAGAACCTGAATAACTTGGCACATATGATCAGCTATTGCTCAAAAAGGCTAGTTCTAACAATACATTTTTTTTTCTTGGTCGACACTTTCCGAAAAAGACCAACGGTATGATCTCCATTGTTCCATATATTTTAAACTTCTGTATCGCACTAAGTTTTGGGTAAAAAATGATTTTTACCAATGAAAATAAAAGGAAATTTAATGCTCTACAATGTTGTCGTTACATGGTTTATTCGATTCCACACCCCACACCAATCACACCATCCCCAAACAATATCCCAAAAATTCTCTAGATTGGGAATTGATTCCAGATCCTTTTTTATGTAGGTACCTACCTGCCAACTGGGCTATTATTTTATTACCCAAAGTGAGGCTACAGACCTGACGCTCAATATGTCACAGTCCATTTTATAAATTACATCCGCTTTGCGTTTAATTGTTGTAGGTAAGTATTAAAGTTTTCCTGCAAATAGTAGGATTCCTACTAGGTATAATGGACAACAAAATGCGGGTTTGGTTTATTTATAAATACTTATAAACTGTCGTTTCCTTATAACACGAAAAGCTTACCTTACGCTGTTATCATTAAAGAAGCAAAAATACCATTTTATAGAGATAGATTAGCAGTTATTAACTCTAGCTGACATTACGGACATTTATTTGCAGTTCTAAATGGGAAACTTCTGGGTTACAATTTGGTACAATGATATGAATAATAAACCAACAAAGTTACAGATAGAAAATTAGAAACCAGCAATAGCAAAAAATATTCTTTTTTTATAACAAACTGTTGTTGTCCCAAAGTAAAATATATAAAATAAAAACAAAGCGCCTATGGACGGTTGATTCTGAAAGAATGTTTATTTTAACACCTTACCGACCTTCGTTTTAGTTGTATTTTAATACGATTGTGATATATGAGATTAGGTATAAAATGAGGGGTGTTTAAAGCGAAAACGATAAACACCCCTTATGTTTTTTTAATAGAAATAGTTGGATTGACCTCATTGAATGACGAATGCAATTATTGCAAATGAACCAATGAATACCACAGCACGTCAGACTTATTTGAACGTAATAACAGTATGCAAACGACTTTATGATTATGAAGTGACGAACGGCATACAAACTGCACCCAACTAACTAGGGCAATGGTTTCTGCATTGCACTAATGTAAGTCAGACGATGCAATTGCGACACGATTGTTATATGGATGATGCGCACATCCTGCGTATGACGCGAAACAAAATATAATGTTCTATGCATGTTGACTGTTGATGTTTCCGCCTAACAGTATTAACGATATTGTTATTGCTATGATAATGAAACTGATAGAATCGAAAGATGAAAAGTAAAATTGGATAGGGGATAAATATTATAGTGCACCTATTACATTTAAGTAAGCATGAGTTGAAAGTGCAGGAGAGCTAATAATCAGTTTTAACAAAAAGTCTTTTAGTTGAAGCCTCCAGCGCAATGACGTCAGATCAGAAGCCGGTCTGCAATATGCAGGGCACATGTTTCAATGACTGGACGGCATTGGAAATGTTATTTAGATATAACTGAGCCGATGCAATCACACTTCTATCGATCCAACGAATCGTATTTTATCTAAATGACTCAGAAAGCAGCTCATATTGTTTATCGGTTTAAGTAATGCATTTTTCGACTACTCCGTTTAGTGGTAAATTATTAGATGTACCTAGGTGGATTATTGAACATGTTGCACGTTTAGCCATCAGTATCATCAAAGCCATAATTATCTTTGCAGGGATGTAGAAATTGAGTTGTTTTTAAGAGTGAGCACATTCTTATAAAAAATAAAAAAAATAAGTAGGTATTCAATCTAAAGCCCATTCATGGTCTGATGCACCATGTTTTTTTAGCTTAAATACTTCCATTTCTCGTACTTTATACAGTAAAATTACACAAAATTGGGTTCAAAGACCTTTCTCAGGTTCTACAAAATAGAGCGTCGACGATTCTCTACCAATTAATTTCGGTAAACTTAATAATTCATTGAATTTCGTCTGGCACGTTAGTCAGAAACACTACCTAGTCGCAGATGGTTTTGACTTATTTTATTTTCCCCTTTTAAATTATTGAAACGAGACTGTAGGTTATTGCTACATAAGTAATATGTTTTGTGATAGTAACCAAAATGTTTCTCGTTTAAAGACAATTTCACAAGACCAAGACAAGAAGAAATAGTTTGAGATTTTCTAAAAAGCCTCCACAGCACAGGGATACCTTACCTTGCGTGTGCATAATATCACAGTATCACACGCAAGTCAGACGTCATAAATTGCATGAGAAATTTATTATTTGCGCCTAACTGAATAAGGAAGGAGTGCCCTCTATACGCAGTAACTTGCACGTTAAAATACATTATTCAACAAGTAAAGTTTTGGCAAGCCTCGACTGCACTGCACTCGTGTTCTCTTGACTGCATAGTAGCCATCTTGGCTGATGGCAGTAGGATTAGTTTAATTCACTGTGAATCTCAATCTCAATATAGACACTGCCAAAATAGTGTTTTGTTCTTTCAAGTGATACTTAAGAAAAATAGGGGCGCAGAATATGCGAAATAGGTTTTAATTTTAGTGTCCGTCTGTCTTTTTTTGGTAGGTAGGTAAATCGTTTGCAAAGGCCCGAAAGAAAACTATTTTACCTCAACTCTTTTGGGATTAAATCCACCAGCAATTTTGGTGAGGCACATACATTAATAATTGGTAGGTATACCTACCAAAATATTTGTTTAGTTCTCTTGTTTCGGGAACAGTAAAGGAATGTCATTGTACGGTCGCATGGATACGACTTTCGGGACCTTGAAAAGTTTACGTTACCTAATAAATGCGGATAGAAGCTTGCGTGCAAAATCTACGAATACAGTCAAGTGTGTAGGATTCTAGATTCTAGTGTGATGATCAGAAGTAAGGCCAGCAGTGTAGCAACGAGCCAGAGTAAAGTTTTGTCGGGAAATGTCATCTTTTCCAGCTAAAAAAATGATTGTGGGTATTTTTTGTAATTTCGTCTGCAACAAGGTAATTCTCCCTAGTCAAAGTCACATGCAGTGGAAACGATAAAGAACTTTGCGTTTGATGTATAGATTGGAATATCGACATTTTAAAAATTAGTAAAAACAAATGTCAATCTCATACATCTTCGATAGACAAGGTCCTCACTTCTCATCGCTTTTGGAAACGTTAGCTTGGTTGGAGGGCAGCCCAGGTAGAGGAAGAAATAACGCTACTGGGTGTAGCTTTAGTAGGTCTACCGGTCCTGGCTGGGTATCGATTGTCGACCCCGCGCCGGGTCGCAACGCAAGGCTCTAACGAAGGTATTTTGGGGGTTTTAATATTAGACCGATACCGCTAGAGTTTTAGGTTTCAAAAATATTAAAGTTTGTTTTTTTTCGTACATAGTTTCTGCACCATTAACTAAGACTAATACATGAATTTGTGTCATTTTGGGTGGATGCATAAGTGACAATTTAGGTTTTTGTCTTTTTTAACACTATCAATCGAAAAGAAAATTAAAGTTGAAAATTTTACTTTCACGATGATTACGAAGTCATAACCGATGTATATGAGCTTTTTGTGTCATCTTTGTCCACGGGAACACTGTTATTTAACTGACACAATTTGTGTCGTTTTTATCAATGGAATCTTATATCAGATACAGTTGAAGTTAAAGTTACCGTTACCTACTATAAGTCAGTTTGCACTGGACGAAAATGACACAAATTAGGTTTGTACACTACTCAGGCTATCTTAAATACAATAGGTACCATTGAGTTTTTTAACTTTAAATCAATTTTGTCAGTTTTGTGTTCAATTATTTATATCGACGACAAATAATCGAATTTCTAAAGATGCATCAGCTAGATGTGACACAAAACGCAAAAATAAATGTTTTATATGCAAGTCTATCGACAGACAAGATTTCATAAACTTTAGAATTTTTTAAATTAAATACACTGTGAGTATGAAGCTTTGATCAAGAATATCCTAGATAATGCTTTAAACAGCACGCAAAAATGGCACCTCGAAATAGCATCCCACTTACAAACTTGGCGCTTATTTTGTACATAAACACCTCAGCTTATTTTTTACAAAATCCTATCTTTTATCACTTACTTTGTGCAAAATAAGCACCCAGTTTGTAAGTGGGAGACAGTATTTTGAGGTGCCATTTTTGAGACTCTGACCGGACATCTAGGGCGGTATTCTTGATTGAAGGTGTGAAGTCTAATTAGAAAAATGTACGGTTATCAGTAGATTATCACGTCATTATTAAAGCACTTTGATACTATTTCTCTATAACTGTCTGCATTCCTGACTAATTAATATTAGGTACTTATTATGTATAAGTTTCATTAAAGTTCTGGTCTTGATGTACTAAACATGGAATATTTTATAGATAAATGAGTGAATCTGCAAATTTATTCCTATTAGGATATGTTGATTTATTAAAATAAATCATAGGGATGTCTGGAGTTACTAAACTGTTCTAGAGGTTAACTGAACTAAGGGATTTACATTTTCAAATAATATTGTCAAAAAAGTGACAGCATTTTAACTAAATACTTGTTAAACAGTGTTTTGTGGTAAGGCTGTATAAGTTTAGCTAAATTGGGATTATTAGTACAGGGATCCTAATTGATTAAAACCTGAGTATTTCAAAATCTTTGATACTGCTGAGTGTATATAAAATTAGAAACCACTGATTGAGTTCCTAAAGGTTAATTGAAGAGTAGGTATTTTCTTGTTTTCGTATAATTATTAAAATTATATTTATTTCGTTCCAAACTTATGTTATGATAGGTACCATTGTTCAAATCAGCTGTTAAATATGTGACTAACCTAGAGGCAAAAAGTTAGCTGTCTTAAACTACCCGATGAATCTGACAATGTACAACAAGTAGATATCCATTCGATTTTATATTTTTAAGTGAAGATTGTAGAAATGTAACAAATGACTTGTAGTCAGCTGTCCACAAACTAAAATTGCTTACTTACTAGAAAGTATAAAGTTTATAAGACTCCTATTTTAGTTTTGAACTTAGAGTTTTACTGGTTTCAGTAAGTTGGAAAGCAGAAATAATTTAATGTTTTAATCTTGGTAGGGTACCTACTTACAAGAAGAATCCTATGAAGTGCTGGCCATATATTACTTTTTGAAAAGATACTGTACTGTACCTACAGCTAATAGCACTACTTCCTGAATGAAGAGTGGTTAATTTACGATTGCTATAGGCTTTATAGATTAATAGGATTGATAAAATTGAAAAAACCACTTACTAATTAAAAAAACTACAGGTAGGTAAGTATTATAATGTTAAACACCCAGAAGGTATTCACTCTGGATTTTAAGTCTTTTAAACTTTACAGTAAAATCTATTTGCTTAGAGTAAATATTTACTTACTTAGCGTATTTTTGATCAAACACAACTGTGTAATCCTTCACAAACGGCGCAGAGGCCAGTCACTCACTAAACACAACAAACACGAATTCCGGGCATTATATTCACATAAATTTTAAGGCGGATCCAATAAACACTGTCACGGAAACATTCTAGCAATATTTAACACACAAAATCACTATGAATTCATTATTTCGCGTAAATAAAACGAGAGAACACCGAGAGAACCGAACCGATTCGATTTGTTTGTTTGACAGATGTCGAATGTCGATTAAACGCGTTCCGAGCGATGCATACGCGTATTCGCTTCGCTAGTAACGATTCGATTCGAGCACGAATCACGAATCACGATTCGAGTAGAAAAGACAAGAAAGTAGAAACAAAAAAAAAACTTTATTATTATTCACTCACTCACTGCTCACTCACTCACTACATACCACCACAGATTACTGATTTGTAGCTAGCTGATACCACCCCAAGATACTATGTCCCCAAGGAAATTATAAGTAGTACCACACCAAACAAATTAGCTCGGAGTATGACGTATACGTACGTATACGTCGGACTTACGGACGGACAGACAAGCAAGCATGCTTGTCTCAGTCTTTTGATTGTCTAGAAGCGATGCTTGACATCAAGCCAAGCACGTACACAAACAAGACACCTCTACATTATAATTCCGAAATCCAAACGCAACAAATCCATAGAAATCTATGGACTCGTACACATGCGCTATATATTCAATATATCGTTTCGGAATTACGAATCGGGGGGCTATTGTCTAATTTTAAAAATCTATCGCAATCGCTTTCGTTTGAAAGATGGATGTGATGTGATGGACCCCCTAAACGATCAAAATTGCTTGTCAATCATTTACATTGCATTGCTAGTCAATCACATTTTGATCGTCTAGGAGCGATGCTTGACAAGCACCAAAGAATAAATAGATTACCGTGGCCAATCAGAAGTAGGCCACGCCCCCAAATGGTAAATGCAATGTAAATGATTGACAAGAAATGCTTGATCGTCTAGGGGCTCCATTACACATTGCTGCATTTCTTTGGTAAGTTTTTATTTGTGTCATAAAGAAGCTTCAATGTGTAACATCCTGAAAGCGATTGCGATAGATTTTGAAATTAGACAATAGAAAGGCAGATTCCGTCTAAAGACTACATAATGTAAACCAGTCTTGAAGTGTCATTTCCAGGCCCGCCCCGTTAGCTGTCTGAGCGCCCGCGTGCAATACCGATTATGCTGCCCCCTACTCTACGACTAGGTACTGACCTGCTTGTCAGAAAGAAATTAATGATTTCTTTTGAGAGCTAAACTTAATTTAATTTTTCCCTTTGCTTAGTTTTTTTGTACACAAGTGGGAAGTTTCGTACGTTTGTGAATATGTTATTTCACCATGACTTCTGCAAAGTAAAATATTGCTATCAAGTTCAAAAACTATTGCATTAGGAAATTGTGGTTCATCAATATTGGACTCTATCCTTGAACGAATCGAGTCCAAGACTCTATCCCTTTATGTAATGAAAAAAAATTTTCGGCAAAAAGGACTTTACAGAATAGACTATGTACGGTCAATAGCACATCAAGCTATACAAAACTGTCAAAAAGCTCCATTGAATTTTGAACCTTAAACTGCTTGTTTTTTATTTTAAAATTGATTGAGAAAAGTCACTTTGTGCCCAGCGTGTCGTGCCGTCTACTGTACACCGATTTTTACATTGCGTTGCTTGTCAATCACATTTTGATCGTATAGGAGCGATGCTTGACAAGCACCACAGAATAGATAGATTACCGTGGCCAATCAAAAGTAGGCCACGCCCCCAAATGGTAAATGCAATGTAAATGATTGACAAGAAATGCTTGATCGTCTAGGGGCTCCATAACGATCAAGCATAGCTTGTCAAGCACGTATTTACGTGCTTGACAAGCATTTCAAATTTTCAAGCATTTTGATCGCCCAGCCTGCCTAGCATGACCGATTTATATCGCGTGATATAGCATTTTATCGACACTGAACTGTCAAATTCCTTTGTCTTTTTTGACAGTTAAACGTGATAAAACGCTATATCACGTGATATAAATCGGTCATGCTAGGCAGGCCGGCTAGAGATTACATTAGAGGTGTACATCTATAACATATTAGATAATCTTATAATATATACTGTATGATCTGTGCGCTCGGTAATGGTTCGAATGAAATAATAAACCAAACTAGGTTAAATTTTTTTTTAAAGTTGAGCAAAATATTGTATTCTTGTATTTACTTGTATATTCTTTCTATTTAAAATTATAATCTCATAACTATTTAGTTTAATGACATCTAGTGTCGAGTAGTTTTATTAAAAGTAATAGTAATAATGCTGCTTTTTAGAAGTTTCGTATATCTCCCACACATAAAATAGATGGCGTTGTAAGTATTAATTAGCGAGCCACTCAAGAAAAAATCATTACAACGAAATACCTACTACCTATCTGTGTTTAATAAAATTTTGAAAAATATAAAAATTAGTACCTACCTATTGATTATAAACTATTTTTGTAGGTATGCATTTAACACAATACAATATAAAAAGCCACTTTGGGCGTTATTTCAGATTTTAACTACGCGAGTGTTCGCGTAAATGTGTATTTAAACTAAGAATAACTCCTAAAAAATTTTTGATAGCTAGGTATTACTAGTTTTCATATTATTCAGAATTTTATATTTCGTTGTGATGATTTTTTCTTGATTGGTGGCGCTTGTGGACGCACGATGCACCTTAACGACATCTAGTGGCGAGTAGCTTAACAGTGCCAACTTCTTAAGGTGCGTTCCCATGGCCTGTCTGTAGATGGTTGAGCGAAGCGATGGCTGGTCCACGCGTCATGCTCGTGAACGGGTGCTGCCAGTGGGAATGGGTCTGCTTCTGAGTACCTATCTTAACGCATATTGAATTGTAAGAATTGCGTTTTTTTATTGTTATTTTATATGTCTTGTATCAAGTGTTTTTGGTAAATTTTGCCTACTTAGGTGCACTTTCGAGTAGCAGACATAGTGATTACTGATTTCTCAACTAGTTGAAAGTTATTTACTCTCACAATTACCTATCCGATATGTAGTAGGTATTTAATTTCAACCTACCTACCCATTGTGTGCAAACTTTTGTTAATTATTGTGATGGAAAATGACCTCACTTTAAATGTGGAGCTCATTTTTCAATGTTGACGACTCTGTATGAAATATACAGGGAGAAAAAAGCAGCCCTTGACGAGTTTCTTGCCGGTTCTTCTCGTTACAAGGTCTCCCGCTCAGGGTTTGCGAACCGACGGCGTAGCGTCTTTGACATTCACAAGTTCTTGTAACAGCCTAGACTGAAAAAATGATTTTTTTGATTTAGATTTTTTTTTTGCACGAGAGCGCACCAGACAAGACCGACACACCGTGGGAAACGACGCGTTCGCTGCTGTGTGCTAGCGATGGGCGATTATTACTAAAAGTAATCGAATTAGTCGATTGTTCTGTTTTGAGGCGTATTACGTTTGGCGCTTATTTTTATACTTTATAGATTATTCGATTGAGGGAACGTCCATTCGTAGTGTAAGTTGGTACTACGGTACTACCTGCATTAAGAATAGATGGGTAATTAAAGAGTTTCTAACTAAGTAATTAATACTAGCTCATGAATTAAGCAAAAAAGTTATTATTATCAAAATTATATTTTTCACAATGTAAATACTTAAAATAATCATAGGTATAAAAGAGATCAATCAATGTATCTAATTCTAATCTAAATACCTTACCGATGTAGTAGGAACTTAACTAAGAAGGTTAAGAAAGAATCCAGTACAAGATTGGGACAACTAGAGATGTGCCGGGTGGGAATATTCTCGGCAATATTGGGAATATTCCCGGAAATATTGGGAATATTCCTAACAATATTGGGAATGTTCCCAGCAACGGCACATCTTTAGGTACAACTTTATTAAGTAAAACAAGAATTAAATGATCTTCTCAAATCAACTAGCTAATAAACAAAACAAAAATTAAACAAAAACATTTTTCTCTTACATTACCCTCTATATCAGTCAACTTTATTATTCTATGCTTTTTGGTAAAACTTAATGACTAAAACAAAACAAAATTAAGCTAGAAAATACACCGCAATTCACCGCTCGACTCGCATGCGTAGCGGCTTACGCAAAGTCTGCAGAGAAGTGTACAAATTAGTAGTTCAGTTAGTAGTTCGTCGATTGTTATTCGAATAATCATGATGAGGAACTACTAAATCGACAATCGAATGCGCAATTGCAGAATTTACGATTCAGTCGATTGTTTTTTTTACAACAATCGCCCATCGCTACTGTGCGCCCGTGCTCGCCCTCGTGCGGCTCGGTGCGGTGCGTGGTAGCGCGCACCGTGGGAACGCGGCTTTAAAAGCAAGTAGTGAGATGGCGCGGACTAGAATAATTATTATCTCTGTACCAAAACTAAGATTATAAAATTCTTGCCAAAATATGATTATAAAATTGTTGCTCTTCTGTACCTACCGGAACCAGGATAGGGAGGGTCGGAGAGGGGGGCTCGGAACCTCGGGTTCTCGGCCAGCCTCAGCCCTAGCAAAACACTTACGTAATTACCCCTATTTTTGAATCGCTCGTCTGGCGTCTTTTCTACTGATTTTCGTTCGACATTTGACTCAAATGTATGGAGATCGAGTTGAATGTCGAACGAAAATCAGTAGAAAAGAGCGCTCGACGCCAGACGAGCGATTCAAAAATGCCCTGGGGCCTTACAATGAGCTCTTATAGCAGGACTAATATTGAACTGCCTTACTTTTTCGTACTATGATCTCAAAGTTTTGTTCGAAAGCAGGCCTTAAGCAGTCCTGTGTAAGGCATGCTTTTGAACTGAATGGTTTCTTATTTGCTGATGGTAAGCCCCCAGGGGCCAGGTACAAAACTGTTAAAAATCTGCAACTTATCCGCAGCAAAATGTTGATGAATTTCACCATTTGAGTGTAACAGATAATGGACAATACGACAAAAAATCCTTTGTCAAAATAAAAAACCGTTTCTAGATTTGCCCCTCAGGAGTGCAAGAAAAATAGTTTTAGAATTTTTAAAGCAATATTTATGGAGAAAATAAATGAAATGTAATAAACCCTTAGTGACGTCACAGCTCGACACGACAAAAGCATACACCTTTGCTAAAACGTTGTATACGTCACTTCCGGCAAAGTTTTTAAACTTTTAAAACATTTTTATTTTAGTATTGTAAATGTAATTGTAGTGTGTAAATATATGGATCATCTCTTTTTTTATTCTCTCTTCGAAAAGCCAATAAACAGTGCATGTTATTTTTTGTCGTGTTGTCCATAATTGCTTGCAGATTTTTAAATTTGTTCGTCTGATAGTTTATTAGTTATTTGACAAAAACAGTCCCTGCTGGAGTACCTAACGTTACCCCAGCCAGATGTTTATTAATTAATGGGTATATTGAAATAGATGTTAGCTACATAATTAGATTGCTAGACGATCTAAATGTTGCGATAAAATTCGCATTTGTATCTATTATGGTTGCGAAGATATTAAAAATCCTGCTGGGGTAACATTTGCGTGTTTGCTAGATCTCGGAAACGGTTAAGCGCATTTTCATAATTTTTTGTACACGAATTCTTATTAATTAGATTATATTTGCTTATAAAAAAAGAATTTCAAATAATTCACCGTTAAGAAGTTATTTAAGTTAAAACAAATATCACTTAATAGGTCCTAGCATTTAAACTAAGAGCTCCAAAGACTTACTTGAAACCTTATTTTTTACCTTATAACTACTTACTAAAATGTGTGAAGTTTCAATAGTATCCTGTAAATAATAAAGAAATTATGATGAGATTTATTTCAACGATCTGCAGCGAAACTTTCAACCATTGGTTAATTTGAGTATCTTGTGACGTGATGTAGCTAACATCTATTTTTAAATTTGAGGTTTTTGCATTCACAATGCTATTTTTACACAATACTAAATAATATACTAGAACAGACTCAGACGGGAATCGAACCCGCGACCTTTGGATATCCGGTCCAATGCTCTGACCGCTGAGCTACCGAGTCACTAGTGACATCGCCGAATTTCTTCTAGTATATCCTACTCTTACGCTGCAAGCCAGCGTTATTTCACCAATGTGAGGAATTACCTCGACATTCAATTGAAATATCTTTCCAGATATTTGGCAATCGATTAAAATGAAATAGCTATATAATTTTTAAATTTGAGGTAGCTCAGCGGTCAGAGCATTGGACCGGAAATCCAAAGGTCGCGGGTTCGATTCCCGTCTGAGTATTGATCTGGTGCGAGTCGTATTTTTTCTAGTATATTATTTAACATCTATTTTATTAAAAACATCTGGCTGGGGTACGTTACTCCAGCAGGAACTGTTTTTGTCAAATAACTAATAAACTATCAGACGATCAAATTTAAAAATCTGCAAGCAATTAGAGAATGGTGAATTTCGTCAACATTTTGCTGCGGTAACGCTCACTAATTCTTTGCATTTATTTAAGCATTAAATTGATGAATGATTAACTGTGTCGTGGAAGCCCAGGGTGCCAGCGTGGGATAATACTGTGGTCTGGGGTCCCATAGGATATGACGGCGATTCCAATGCGCCAGATCTTTTGCTGGTCAGGCCAGTGGGTTTTATATAATTTAATAAAACAACAAGCTATGCAAAAACGATTTAATAATACGCATTGAAAACTTATACAACACTTGTATGATCTTAGTTTCCGTTCAACTTTGGCAGATACAATGGATTTACAAAAATAAATCTTTTGCTGTCGGAATAGTAACCAAAGTTGTTTCGAGCATGCTTACCCATAGGATACACCTAAATAAAGATAATTTAAAGTAGTTGTGCTAATAGTACGTATAGGATAAATACTTAGGACTCAGTCCAACAGTCTTTAGGAGTGATTTTACTGGGCCTTGTAGACTCGGGTGCAGGTCACATCCTTCGCGGTCATCACCTGTAACAATGAAAAATAAAATAAGAAAAAGGTTTTAATGAACCAACCAACAGTCTTCTTCTTCTTCTTATTTTTGTTATGGCAATCTACTCCTCTTCAGGTAGTAATTATTGCCAGTGTCAAGTGTTAAATAATTCAGTGGTATTGTTTCAGTTTACATTAGAATGCGGGTGCATCGCATTCCAATGCTGCTTGGAGCAATTGGCATCAAATATATCGATACAGTTTACTCGGTAAGTTCTGCCCAGCCTGCCTGCCTAGCATGACCGATTTATATCGCGTGATATAGCGTTTTCTCACGTTTAAATGTCAAAAAGACAAAGGAATTTGACAGTTGAGTGTCGATAAAATGCTATATCACGCGATATAAATTGGTCATGCTAGGCAGGCAGGTAGGTAGCCACCACTAAGTACAATAAAAGTCTCAGCTTCACACAACCAAGATCGCACCTATTTCAATCATCTCACATATTGTTGAGGTGCGTAGACACTTGTACCACAAAACTGCACCAATTTTAAGACACAATATCCACTATAAAACAATTTGCAAATAATTAAAATAGCCACCGAACTGAACCCGACAAAATGGCGCCAAAAACTCCAACCAACATTATTTTTTATTTAATAAAGATAATGCACCCTTTTTGCCCGTGGTGCAGTTCATTTATTCTGTGACACTGCTCTGAAGTTGCCAGTGGCTCTGCGAGTTTTTACACGACTGCCTAAAAACAGAGAGTGTAATGTTATAGGGTTCATGTATGTTTGTGGGTAGGTATCTCAGTTTCTTTATTTCACCATATCGTTAGAATCCTTACATAATTACGTATTATTCTTATTTGTTATTCATGTCAGTAGGCCGCGTCGTTATGGTGGAAATGTATCCTTCAGGACACTATATTTTTTCTGGATCAAAGGCACACCTGAAAATGTGTATGCAAAATTTCATGATGATCGGTTGAGTAGTTAAGACGTAAGTAACAAATAAACAAACAAACTTACTTTTGCATTTATAATATTAGAATAGAATAGGTAGACTGTATATTAGCCTAATATTAGCTAGCACAGAATAATTGAATCTATAAATAATAATTAGTAAGGATAGGTACGGCCAAATTGTTTTGAAAGTTCGTATCAGAATTGTGTCCAATAAAATATTAAAAATACATTTGTGTAATGCTAAAAATAATTGTCACCTCCAATGATAAGTTCCAATAATAGTCTCTTTGACCTTTGGCGTCGTTTTATTTGTAAATTCCGTCGTTCGGTCGAAAACTATTCGAATAGGTGGGTAAACTTTAAATTGAACAATGGGCATACCTACAAGTGTGTCACAATCACAAGAGAATAATAAAGTTCTACCTAATATTTTATGATTTTTTTTTTCTAATTAGGTAGGTAGGTAAGGTAGGTACATTACCCTACATTAGTTTACAAAAATTATGCATGTTGGTGCGAGTACCTATTGATAAAAAGGAGACCCGGCATTTTATGCTAAAGTTGTATAGTTTTTTAATTTTTTATCTGTGATTCTATAGGGTGTTTATACGGACGAATACTCAAAGGTTTCTTAGCTAAAATCTTAAGTTAAGGTCTCCTTAACTTTAAGGAAGCTGTCAGTTTCAGAGATTCTGTCAAATCTGACAACTTTTTTGAATTTAAGGTGGCCTTAAGGCGTAGGTACTGTCCACGGACGCGTCAAATGACGAATGCATGCAACCTACAAAATGACGGCAGGCGTATTTTGCATAGGTATTGGTTGTGTCCACGATATCGTCATTTAAGATTCGTTTGAGCACTTATTTGGCCGTTAATCTGCTGTGCTTTTTAACCGACTTCAAAAAATGTCATTTTCAGTAAGTAGGTATAGTTAATGCACCTAGGTTAACCAACCAACCCACCAACTACCTACCTACCGACCTAGTAGCAGATCGTTGGGAAAAATATAATAATAGGTTCCTTTATGGTGAGACAAACAAATTAGTGCTAATACCTAGTTATTTATGAAATCATAAGTCTATCTAAGTACATAATATTAAACATCAGGCCTACGATTATCGTATTAAAACAAATTGCAGGTCCGACTATAATCTGATTGATGACTTAATATGGGTAATCCAGGGGTTAACCTAAAATTACTGAATGCTTAGTAACCGTTGATAAAATAAAAATAAAACGATAAGAATAATATTAGGTATTATGCAGTCGCAATCGCAATTCGCACTCGCGGTTCTTATCGCAAGAATATGAAGTTGCAATTCTTATCGCGTTTGTTTCTCGGATATTAGAGGAAAGGAGGGTAATTTGGAATACTGTTGCTTATTTGGATATATATTATACTAGCTTCTGCCCGCGACTTCGTCCGCGTGGATATTAGAGAGAATCCTTAGGGAACCTTCAACCAGGATCTGACCAGCCATTTTTACGCATTTAGGCGGGTTCCTACCAAGGGCACTAACTGGCGAGGCAAGACATTTGCCGCGTGTAGCGGGCCTCGCACGTGGCTTCCCGTTCCCGTCTCCGTCCCCGTCCCCGTCCCCGTCATGGCCACCGTGTTGGACTTTCAAATAAATGTCATTTTCGCAACCACCATCTCATGAAACCTCAAGAACGACATCCACATCGATTTTCATGTTTACTTACCCCATTTACACCTTAAGGGAGGATTTTCAAAATAACAAAATATGTGTTTGCCTATTTATTTTTAGACATGCTCCTACGTATTTTAAAGTTGTAATGTCTATTTTATATTATTTTTCCATACAAAATTTGAACCCCATTTTCACCCCTTTAGGGGTTAAATCATGTCCACCGTGTTGGACTTCAAAATAAATCTCATTTTCGCAATCACCATCCCATAAAACCTCAAGAACGACATCCATATTGATTTTTATGTTTACTCACCCCATTTACCCCTAAGTGGTTGATTTTCAAAATTACAAAATATATGTTTGCCTATTTATTTTTAGATATGCTCCAACGAAGTTTAAAGTTGTAATGTCTATTTTATATTATTTTTCCATACAAAATTTGAACCCCATTTTCACCCCTTTAGGGGTCAAATCATGTCCACCGTGTTGGACTTCAAAATAAATGTAATTTTTGCAATCGTCATCCCAGAAAACCCCAACAACGACATCCATATCTATTTTTGGGGTTTTTTACCCCTTTTCACCCCCATTTCATCCCAATAGGGGTTCAAATACTAACAATAACAACATACGTTGCGTTAGATTTCTATCCATAAGCCTAAATTATAAATTTAGCGATTTTTACTTCGAAAATAAAGGATTTTCTTCAATACACAACTTCATCCCTCTTTTGACCCCTTCGGGGGTAGAATTTTGAAAAACGCTGAGACCCATATTTATTTATTTTCAATGGTCAGTCTAAACACAAAATTTGAAGATCCTAGCTTCAAAACTGAGGGACTTTCATACAAACTTTGATCCCCTTTTTTACCCTCTTGGGGGTGAAAAACCCTTTCTTAGTGCACCTCTAGACCTCATAAGGAACCTACGTGCCAAATTTGGAGTCTCTAGACCCAGCGGTTTGGGCTGTGCGTTGATAGATCAGTCAGTCAGTCAGTCATTCAGTTTACGATTTTATAAATATAGATTATGATATTATTATAAATAAATAATAAATAAATGCTTGGACAATTTCACACAACGCCATCTAGCCCTAAACTAAGCAAAACTTGCAATATGGGTGCTAGACAAATGATAGGTATACTACTTCTTTTTTAAATATATACTTATTATACTTACACATAAATAAAAAAAAAATAAGTATTTATATAAAATAAAATATTTCCAAAGTGCTACCAAAATCCAAATCGAAAATATTAGAATCAGGTGTAAGTATACAACAGTATATTTTTACTAAAATACTCCAAGTTATGCAAAAAAAATATTTACTTACAGTAATTTTTGCATATCATTTGGAGTTTGTCATTTTGTCGTTGACTAGTCAATGAAGTGAAAATAGTGCTTTTTGCAAATTTTTCAGTAGGTTAGTATGAAATCTAGTTGCATCTTGTTTAAAAAAGTGTTAATAATATTCTTTCAACAATCTTTATTGTACATTTATAAAACAAATGTCACAAAAAGCAGACTTAGGTAATGCTAAGCACATTCTCTCTTAGTTAAACTATTTAGGAAACAGTAGATAAATGAAGATATTATATAAAGTAATAGTAATTAATATGTATATATTAAAATAATATTTATTTGTTAGCACTGAAAAAACTCAAAACAAAACATATGGTGTATGCTTTTTTAAAGTAGTGTTCCAAATTACCTGCCTTTACTCTACTATTTACCTACTATTTAATTGTAACTAAGTAATCAATGGAATGTATTATTTGTATTTACGTGTAGATTTTTTCTGTTTATAACTTAAAATTTAAAGCTCCATCAAAAGCGATTGAAAAGCGCTTGTTGAGCGAATAAACTTTGTCCTTTTATTTATCTACTTAGTCTGCATATTATCATGCTTGAGTGATAAGCTACATTTTGTTCCCGAAATTGCCAATAGAAGCAGAATACATAATAGTACAAATAGAAGTGGAATTTCACCCACACGAATAGTCGCGGGCAGAGGCTAGTCTATCTGTACCAAGATTATCTAGAGGTTATTAGCGAAAGAAGTGTGTAGGATCGTAGCAGGTGGCGATCCATAGTCTCTGTCTACCCCCATGGGAAACAGGCGGGAGTGTATGGACTGTATGTAAGTATGTAAAATTTAAATAGAATGTGATTTTATTATTTTAATTTACCTTAGTTCTGGTTAAAATATTTTTAGTAAAGTATCATTTTCATCATTGAATTATTGCTTAATAATGTCAACAATGACATAAAATGATAACAGCATCTAAAACAGAGATGATATCAAATCAAACGTTTATTTAACCACTGCTCAAAAAATTACTAAAGCATCATTAATTTTCCATAATAATTGTACTTAATTATTGCTAAATACTTAACATGTAAACAATAACAATAAACGATAATTGCATCTCAGACAAACGATACTGTAGAAGTGGGGGCAGAGACCTCAACCTTGGAATATGATCTTTGATATTCACTACGATGATTATGACAAGCCTTCCCCTACATTATATTAGGTACTGATACCTATCTACCTATTACTGCGTTGAGTAAATGAGAAATATTTTGAAGTAGGTAAGTCTCCCAGAGCAACTGAGCAAATAGCAATTAGCAAAATTCAATATTTTCGCAAGTTGCCGACTGCTGTAAGTTTTGTAAAATATTGGAAGTTACTCGTTGCTCTTTCTTAGTGGAAAGCTTCAATAATTAAAGTTAGGGTTAAGGATTTAGTCCATATTATTTTTAAGAGAGTTAATTAGGTATTCCCCAATTTGTTCGTAACATAAAGAAGTAAGTAAGTCGTTATAAAGGATTCTATTCTATTGAGATAAAAGATAATCAAAAATTTTAAATGTGAGATTCATAGACAATATTATTACCTACTGTCTATTACCTTAAAATTACCTATACAAATAATGCGTATGTGTCATTTTGCGTATGTGTCATTTCGCGTATGTGTCATTTTGCGTATGTGTCATTTCGCGTATGTGTCATTTCGTGTATGTGTCATTTTGCGAATGTGTCATTTTGCGTAATCAAAATGTGCCATTATGCGTAAAATTGGTTTATTTTCAGAGAGAGTTAAAAAATATTCTGTAATAATGATAATTTACGAAGTGTAATATTTTATCCAAGCTTGTTTTTTCCGAAAATGTTGTGCTAATGTTCTAAGAAGGTTCTAAGGCAGTGTTTTTCAACATGTGGGACGCGATCGTACCTTAGACCGTAGACCTTACTCGGGAGGTCGCGGGTAAAAGAAAAAGATAATTTAAGAAGGCTGGACCTAACTGTAAATTTTTATCAATTTCGAATGTATCATCGTATTGACAAATTGTTACATTGTCTTTCAAATTAATAACATTTCGTTTGTTTATTACAAAAAATACAAAAATATTTGCGATTTTGTATTTTTATGGCTCAAGGGGGTCGCTATTTTCTTTCACTTGTAAAGGGGTCGCGTATTCGAAAAGGTTGAAAAACACTGTTCCAAGGCAAACGACGACTCGTAATTTGATTGCTATTGTTTTTTTATCAAACTTTTTGCAAGGCGACCTTGACTTTTCAGACGCAGAGCTATAGTTTTTTTAATACCGGCAGAAATGCTTATTGACTGAGGTATTTCAATCCAAAAAGGTATTATCTTCGTAAAAACCTACCTACTAAGTATACCTAGTATGTGTGTAAAAAACTCTTGTTGATGGAAATGATTAGTTCGTTTTTTTATATGTGTGTGTCGGTTAAATGTCGCTGAAAAAATATAATTAGGTAAGTATTGTAAACAAAATTATCATAAAAGCTACATTGTAATTAATATTTTGTGTTAAGTATACATTTTCACAGCAGTCGTGAAAAATGTTGTCCTTATTGTGATAGGGTGTGCTTGTGATGAAATACAGTTAAAATTTCTCTGCTGCAATGGCTTTAAAACTCAAAGCTAGTAGGTACTACTTTAAGCAGTATAGGTACGAGTAGGTACATTTATAAAGTAGGTACTTAGTATTTTTTTTATAAAGGTGGTAATGATACGATGAATGAAAATGATGTGGTGAATAAGTACTTAAACAGGTGATAGTGTTGCTTAAACTGTACAATTTTCTCCAAGGAAAATAGGTCGAAAAAAAATCATAGACTCCCATAAGGTCAGCTGAACGACTTACTATGGAAAGGCGGGAAAAAAAATAGTATTTCGGCCTATGTTCCTTGGAGAAAGTTGTTTAGTTTAAGCAACACTATCACCTGTTGAAGTATCAGCACATCATTTGGTATTACCTTATATTTAAGCCTACCTAGTAGAAAAAAAAAATGAAATGAACAATGTTTAAAAATGTTAGGTAGGTACAATCGTTCCAATGCATGATGTGACTGCCTATAATTGATAAGACACTAAAATTATATGTACCTACTTACCTATATATCTCATGTACTAGTTATAATTATTGTTTGTAGTAAGTACTTATTGTTGGTTGTCTTAAATAAATAAAATAAAATAAAAAGTCCACGCGGGCGGTCGAAGTCGCGGTAAAGACTATAAAATGTTTTTTTTTATATTGCATATTGTTGCGGCTGAGATTTCTGTTAGTTTACAACTTACGTAAGTGATACTTACAGCTTTAAGCTCCTCAGGTCCGAATTCTCTGGTGTAGGTGACCTCAAGGCCGTCGGCGCCCTTCTGCACCTGCTTCAGCGTGTTGCCCTCGAATTGGCATACTGACTTCACCTGTCACCAAATAAACACATTTTATCACAAACATTATAATGAAGCATGTATCAAAAACTGAAAGATTCCTATTAGGGTGGGTAGGTAGGTACCCACTTAAGTAGGTTCGCGAACCTCCGCGCTCTGCGAACCTGCAGTGCGCCATCAATTGTGTGTAGGTAGGGTCGATACGCTGGATCGCGGCCCTGCGTTGTTTCGCGGCCGTTTAGAGGGCCAACTGTATAAATATAGCAATAATAAGAATTCTATCGCACCCTTCCCAACGTGTTGTACCACCATAAAAAGTAGGATAGTTGCAGAATGAAATACCTATTTAATTTGGTCGATTAACCTAATCTACGTGCCGGAAATAAATCGTCAATTTTGTCGGCCACGCTCTCAGCACACACACGTACGCAAAGCTGCACAAAAAATAGCGAACAGGCCTCGCTTCAAAAGTAAGTGTTTCAAGTTTACGATTACTTATTACTATTGTGATTGTTTATGGGTGATCATAGTTGTTTTATTTACTTAATTTTCCATTTATTTTGGAAGTAAATTACTTTAATATCAGTTTTATTTGGTGGCCGCCAACCAACACCATAAATTTTTAGTAAAGTTGGTTTACGGCCGGGTGGCCGCGGTACTAACTCATTGAATGAAATAAGTTTACCTTTTTCCTATTATTAATGTAAATAAAGTCTCTTTTTGTGCAACATTTTTATATTGTTGGGGTTGGTTTGAATGCTATGGTTAGTTCACGGCCGCCAAAATATAATTATATACGGATTTATAGCTATACTGTGGGTCTGTGGCCGCAAACTAAAACATGCTTAAAAAACAAATCTAGTTCGCGGCCGTCTGAAAATCGTATGAAAAATAGATGGCCGTTATCTGACTATTGAAGATAGAGAAGTGTCTGTTTACGGCCACTTTTTTCAAACAGACTTTTTGGTTGGTGTTTAGATTTTTTTTTATTACAGACGTCTACAAAAAACAAAAAAACAAAACTGTGACTTACACACCGGAATCGCTGCAGCAAGCATTAACGGAAAAGATTGACACAAAATTTATCCTTAAGAGAATCAAAAACCTGAGAAGGTCAGAACCCAGTTTCGTCTCATGTTTCGAAAACATGTTTCTGATCCAAACCCGCCGCATGTTTTCGATGTTACCGCTGCAAATGTTACCGATCTCGCTGCGTAGCATATTCATGATCCTGTACAACTGACACTTGTAATTGCTGCTGAAGTTCCAAATCTTACCTCTGAGAGTGTTGCGAATGATGGCTTGACGAATTTAGTTACACCTGAATTTAGCGGTCTTGAGCTGGGAACAATGGTTTCACTGGACTATATTGTGGTCATACCATGCCGTTCCAAACCAGTACACCAAAAAACCGAAACCTAAGCCCCAAATCTCTAGTTCCTAATGAAATCTTTCCATCTTCAAAACCAGACTAGAATAACGTCCCATTGTGCACGGAACAGATACACCAAAGCCAGATTACAGATGAACCTGGAAGTTTGGACACTGACACCGATCTTGTGCCACATAGTAGCCCAAAAGAGCAACTGGGATCTGAAAATCATGACAACGACTCGGTAACATTATCTCAATTGCCAACTTTAAAATACAATTTGCCCTTATTCACAGTTACTACCTTTGAAAAAATATCTGAAGTCGAAAATGAAATTTTGACATTTGGCGGCACTCGCGAGTAACCAGATGAAAGATCTCTTTTATCACTCGAAGATGTTTCAGTTATTTCAGCTATATCAGAACATTCAGATTCTCATGAAGTTAAGTCAAAGAAAACATGATCTTCCACAATAACATTCCTCGTCCTCTAGAAAAACCTCTAGAAAAGTCCAAACAAAACGTATCCAAAACTCGTATTCCGTCGGCGATATCAGGGAAAAAATGGCGAGAGTACCATCAACTAAAAGAAAAAGCTAAACAAGAAAAGAATGAGGAGAAAAAACGCTAAACAAGAAAAGATTGAGGAGAAAGAAAAACCTAAACAAGAAAAGAAAAGAAAAACCTAAACAAGAAAAGAATGAGGAGGAAGACAAAGCTAAACAAGAAAAGAATGAGGAGAAAGAAAAAGCTAAGTTGATAGAAAGCAAGCCGTGAAGCGTAAGCAAGAGGAAAAAAAGAAAAAGAAAGAAAAAGAAGAAGAAACTAAAAAAGTAAACACTATTAAAGACTAAAGAGTTAGCATCAAAACGAAATATACAAAATTGTGACCAATGCGTAAATATCTTAAACAGTGACACTGAGGACGATGAAAACAAAAATCTTGGCTGTGATTTTTGTACTAAATGGTTTCATTTGAAGTGCACTGTCAAGATATATTAAGAACAAAATGTTAATGTTAACTAAACTTAATTTGTTACAAAATAAATTGATTAAAAACTATTGTATATAATGTTTTATTTTATTATTTACAGAAACTTAATGAAAGTGTAGTACCTATGTTAGAAGTATGGAAGAAGAATAAATGCATTACAGGTTGAGAGTTTCGAGTAAGGGAAGAAAGGCAGTAAGGACAATAAAGTGGAGGAAGGATAGAATAAAGGACAGGATGGGAGGATAAGGTAAAATTTTGAAGACATTAGAGAAGAGATTGTAGTGCCAGTGATCACAGTTTATAAGAACAAATGCTGTGTATAAGGAATGTTAGAATAGCGTAAGGTAAGGTAAGGTTAGGCTAGTGCACAAGGAAGGGATGAATACTGAGGAGAAACATGCAATCGAGTGACAATCGCGATCAAATGCCCTATGACGTGGAAATTTATGATAGGTACATAATAATATGGTTAAGAAGGTTTGAAAAGTCATAAAAGTATAAAACACTCGTAAGCCAATATAGTGTGTAAAACTGGCGGCCGCGAACTGACTGTAGGGTGGCCGTGAACCGAAAAAAGTGGCCGTCAACCAGCATTTTAAGCAAGTTTCAGATAATAATTTATTAAAAAAAAAACTGTTATAATATTCCTACAATACATATTTCGAAAAATAACTTGATTATATCTGCAAGGCCTACAAAAGAATCAGAAGTTGAATTATGGCCATATCAGACTAATCTCGAGGAGCAAAGTTGGGAAGGCGACTAAAAGGCCGCCAACAGACGCAATGACCCTACTACGTGTGCGAACCTCGGTGCGAGCTCCGCATTTTGCGATTTGTGATGCGAACGAACACAAAGGGCTCCTATTGAGCTCCGCGAACCTGCTACAAAGGTTTGCGGAGTACGAGGTTCGCAAACTTAAGTGGGTAGGTACGTACTTAATCCACCCTTAGGCACAGAATACTTAGGTTCTCGATTTTGGAGTCTAGCTATATACATAATAAATAAATAGTACGTCTAGTACAGACACTAGGTACAGAACAACTTTATATCCTGAGTCCTGTCTAACCGCCTGGCCTGGCCACATGATGCGGCGAACGGCGTAAGGACGAGCAAATTCCCTCGTCATAGCACGCTCGAATCGGAGCACCACACGCCATGTCTTAGGAATGCGCCGCTTCGCGAGCGAGGCCAGGCGGTTAAGTTGCGTTTCCATATGAAAAACCTTATACAAAAAATCCAAGGTCCAATAACAATAAAATCAAAATGGCATCATCACTATTAAGTATCCTCTTTCAAACAAAATGAGAATCATCTAAATCGGTACATAAACAAAGAAGATATAATATGGTCGATCTTCCGTTTAACTTCATAAAATGGTAACGAAAACGACAGTATTTTCAGGTTTTTCCTGAAAAGTACTGAACTGATTTCAAAATTTAAAAAAATGGGACCAACTTGGGAACAAACTTGATCTAATAACGTTTGAATTATTTCAATCGGTTCAGCCGTCTTCGAGTAATCGGTGGACATACATAAAAAAACATACATACAGCCATTACAGCCGAACAAAGGACCTCCTCATTTTTAGAAGTCGGTTAAAAATACCAACAAAGGAAATACTTATCGAGCCTTTTCAGAAAGAACATCGTAACCGCCATTTTGCATATTTTACAGAGAAGGTTTTTTAACCGACTTCCAAAAAAGGAGGAGGTTCTCTGTTCGTCAGTATATTTTTTTGTTTATGTCCACCGATTACTCAAAGACGGCTGGACCGATTGAAATGATTTAAACATTATTAAATTAGGTAAACTCCCAAGTTGGTCCCAGTTTTAAAATTTGGAAATCGGTTCAGTACTTTTCAAGTAATCTTGAAAAAAAGCACGAAAATAGTATGATTTTGTGTGAACTACCTCGATGATCAGTCTTATAACTTCTTTGTTTATGAACTGAATAAGATAATTATTTTATTGTTGGAAAAGGGATATAGTAGTTCTTTAACCGAGTTAAAAAAGGAGGTTCTCAGTTTGACCCGTATATATGTAGTTTCTCCGCGATTAACTCACGTTTGGCTGAGCTGATTTTTCTACCTAAATAATATACCTACACTACCTAATACAGAAGGTACATACACTAAAAATTAAAAAAAAAAATTATTAAAAAAACAAAAAACCGACTTCAAAAAAACCTACCGCTAAAAAGCAAGAAATAATATTCGTAATAATAAAAACACGCCTATTGAAGTCGGGTGGGGCTGGAGTACAAATTCCTTTTTTTTTATTCTAAAAGCCCCACCCGACTTCAATATAATTTTTAAAGAAAAGGTTACCTTAGCACCGTCAGCACGGTCCTCTTCGAACTCTTCACCCGGCTTGAACTTCATCTCGGTGGTCTTGAAGGTGGAGGACGTGACCAGCACGTACGTGTCCCCATCCTGTCGCAGCTCCACCGTGGGGGTGACTGCGTTGGCTGCCTTGCGGGTGATCAGGCCGACGCCTGGAAAGGAACAGTGTATTACGTTAGTATTGAATACGAGAAGCAGGCAGTTCCCGAAGGAATAGCAAAAAAACTTTAAGTCACTTGGAAGATTGGAAGTTTAAATATTGTTTTTTTGTTCCAGAATAACGTAAGATTTGTATAAAAAGAAAATGTAAGTACTGCTTGGCAAAAAAGACTAGAAACTGAACTCAAATTATTTTTACTAGCAACATGGTCGTGGTTTTTGTACACAAAAGAAGGTAGTCGAGTGTCGCCATACAATAACGCTAATGACGAAGAAAGTGTCTCCCCTATTATTTTCTATCCTTTTTGCAAGACTGTATTTTCGAAGCTTGTTAGAGAACAGGGAATAGGGGTTAAGTTGGATGGGATGGGAATAATACATAGGTTCGACGCTCGTTGAGGATAACGAATAAGTTGATGTGAGTGTATTCTATGAGAAGCAAGTGACTTTTGTTGTAAAGAAGCTAAAGGCGGGATTCTAGGTTTGATAAACAGGAGAAGTGTGAGGAACAGAGATAATATTATTGTATTTATTTGAATTCAAACACTAAAACGCATAGTAAGATGTGGATTTCAAACGACTCGTGATATCAAAAAGAAGCCACGAAAACGAAACTGATGAAATGATGGTGATGGACAAAGATATTAGAATTAAAAAGATGTGTTATGTCAGTATATGCGACGCCATGAATTTGTCCGCAAGGCGTATATACCTGCCTCGTTATAACACACTAAATAATACGATATTACACGGTCAAGGTAACTCGGCACTTTAAGTCGATAATTTCGTATGGTCGCATAGGCCGACTTAACTTGACCGTGTTGTAAAGTGTGAACAAGATAGTATGATTATTTACAAGAGCGTAAACGAGACAGATACATATTGCGCAATGTCGTCGTGAATGTCGCGATACTAATCATAGAATATCGTTAAATGTGTCACAGAAGAGACATTCGATGGTTTGATGCCTATGAACTACAATGATGTCTGAATAAAATAATGAATCATTTTACTTCAAGCGATAAAATAAAAAAGCTACTAATAGTCATAATTAGGGATGTGCAAGGGCTTAAACCCAAAGGTTTAAACCGGGTCTTTACGAGTTTAAATCCGATTTCGACCCAAAAAGCGGGTCGAACCTATTACCACTAATATCTTGGGTTGTTTTTGGGCACAATAAAATTTACCTATTAGTTTCTATTGCTAAAATAACAAATAGTCTGTTGCGTAATGGATTTCCACTTCGAAAAAAATATTTTATTAACCAAAACGAATTTTTAAAATATATGTAACTTCGTAAAACTTGTAAATTTAAATAATAAAAGTGTTCAAATTAGTAAGGAATTTAGCTTTAATTAAATATGGGCGATAAGAAATTTCCATGTCACAAGGTTTAGGTAATCCTTACTAATATTAAAATGCGAAAGTCCGTTTGTTTGTTACGCTTTCACGTCTTCTACTAAACCGATCATCATGAAATTTTGCATACACGTTGTCAGGGGTACAGAGAAGGACATAGGGTACCTTTCATCCCGAAAAAAGTAATGATCCCGAGGGATAACAAAAAACCATTCCACGCAGACGAAGTTGCGGGCGGCCGCTAGTATTTTAATAAAATTCAGTGGCATTTCATTTAATACATCGCAATTCATTTGCTGGAAACCTATAAAAATAATAGTAAATATATAATAAGTTAATGAGGGCTTTTCAAAATGACATTTAAAAAATAAAAACAGTAACTATTTGCCTCACTAGATCGTGTTGATACTCGTCGAACCCTAAAAATAGTAACTATTTGAATCACTAGATGGTGTTGACACTCTTCGAAGCTTAGTAAAAAACTCACATTGTCACCTATTTTTATCAACGCCATCTCGATAGATCATCTGGCTCGATAGCCTACAGTTTTTTGTCATTGTGAAAAGCCCTCATTAATTATTCATCTCATGGATAATGCTTGAGCAATGTCGTGGCATTGTCCGTTCTGTACATTTATAATCTATGACAGACATCTCTATCACACTCGGTAATCGGAGTATTTGCTGTCGCACTCAATCTTTTTAGGATAATATTTACTGACATTTTGTATTTCTAATGTACAAATATGAACGAAAATTAGTTAAAATATAATACTTACGCATGATATGTGATCCCTAGACTTTTGGAAGTCTTGCTTGTGTAATTAGTACAAGTTCGCATTACGCAGGACGGCATTTTTACTGTGTTTCGCGGGAGCACTTCAAAGTGTCAACGTTGCCGATGCTTTTGCGAGACTACACTCAGGTGAGCTAATTAGCCAAGTTTAAGACTGCCAGTGTTAAGGCGCAGGTAACCCATCTACCTCTTTTTAAAATTCTAATATCTTTGGTGATGGATGAGATGAACGTTGACTGACACTTGTCAGTACCTAACTTTAAAAAACCGTAGATAACTTTTTACCTAAAGCTTTCATGAAATCATTGAAATTTTCAGTAGAAAATAATTTGTACTTCTTTCCTTCCCATGCGTTCATTTCGACGGTTGTTCCTCAAGTTAGACGTAGCCGTTATTCAATTTTCGGTTAAAATTAGACAGGATGTGACGCGTGAAAAAAATAGAAACTGGAATGGTGATAATTCGTTAACACAAAAGAATAAACCACTGTATCACATTATACCAATATTTTACAAAACTCTGCTTAAAACTATCGTATATCAACGAGTTGTTTTTTTTTACTCGGTCAAAGTCATAGTAGACGTTCACGTCAATTTTGTATTTTTTTTATTACTTACTGTCAAGAAGTTGTTTTGTGCAAAAAGATTGACATCCATAAAATATGATGCTTCAAAAATCATTCAAAAACATTTTGTAAGTCGTTCGTAGACTGCCGATTATTATATATAATATTAATTGCTAATTCTACCTAAGTATACCAGTTATTTGTAAAACACTAATAACCCGCAGGAGTAGATTACTAACATCATAAACAACAACGTTTGTTCTACAACTTTCCTGAAAATATACCTATACAAAAATCGACTTTCCATACAATATTAATTGTAGTGTATGGAAAGTCGTTTGTTTGTCTGTTGTTGTAGGATGTTAGTAATCTACTCCTGCGAGGTTGTTGTGTTTTACAAATAACCCTGTATAATTTTTCGACCACAGGTAGTATTCTGATTTCTGTGTGAGTGAATTAGGTACCTACCGAAACAATGACCGGAACTACCATAGAAAGGGGTAACAAAGGGGTAGGTATCCGCTTACTACAACTCTTAGGAAATGTTAGCAGAGCTGAAAGGGGCCATATTTTCTTGAGAAAAACACTATGTCATGATAAAAGTAGATGAAAAAAAAGAAAAGCTTACTGAGCGAGCTTTCATTCAACTTCCGCAAAATTGAATCGGACGCATTTTTAACCGACTTCCAAAAAAGGAGGTGGTTCTATGTTCGTCTGTATATTTTTTTTTGTGTATGTCCACCGATTACTCGAAGACGGCTGGACCGATTGAAATGATTCAAAGGTACACTCCCAAGTTGGTCCCACTTTTTAAAATTTGGAAATCGGTTCAGTACTTTTCAAGTAATTTTGAAAAAAAGCACGAAAATAGTATGATTTTGTGTGAATTACCTCGATGATTGGTCGTATTACTTCTTTGTTTATGAACTGAATAAGATAATATTTTTTTTATTGGAAGAGGGATATCTTAAGTGTAGTTTTTTAACCGACTTATATTTAATTCTATTCGATATATCACATCATGGGTAATTTTAGTGAATATTCAAACACGACCAAGGGAAATGTTATTGTACTCGTGACTAAAGTATGGATAAGCACACCATAAAGTAGGTGTACCTACTTGGTCACTAAAAAAAGCCGCAGAAATAATCTTGTTGTTTGGTGCGATAAAATTTTATTGCATAGATAATATTCGGTATCGTTATTGACACAACCAACGGTAATCTTGTATATCTAAAATTGACACAAGTTTATGAGCTTACTATACGATCGATCACTCATAAAAGTAACGAAACAACTTTTTAATTTTAGAAATTCACTTTACTTTATACAATCTTTATAAAATGGGCAAAATAGATTTAATTTTTCAGTACTATTTTTGCCTTTTTCATAATTTCCATAATACCTACTTAACTTGCTTTAATTTTTTGTAGATGTTGTGAAAGAAAAGCCAGTAAGAAAGTATGTCATAATTAATCCAATCAATGACTGCATTTAATTTATTTTTTCTGCGTGAAATGTGACTAATGATAAAGTTATAATAATGTATGGAGAATTCTTCATTGTATCTTAAGACAACGTCTGTGTTAATTCTTTGATTATGCATAGTTTAGTTGGTTTACATTAGTTGCACTTGCATGTGTGAATGAACAAACATTTACCACTGATAATGGTTCACTGCAAAGAGTTTGCGTGTTTGTAGGCTTTTAAGTAAGTATTTACAGAAAAAGTTAGCGAAACTCCATCCTATTCGTCTATAAAGCTCGTAACAGTAACGTCGAAAATCCTTTGCAATTTCAATAATAAGTAGGTACATTAATTATTACTTTCTGCTTGAATAAGTTCGTGCAAGAAGAATATTGTATTTTTAGCTCGTGTAAGACAAAAACTAGACTTCTCTTCAATGTTCAGTAATAAAATAATACAAATCGGTTCGATGAAAAATGGCCGTTGCACAAAAAAACGAAATTATTGATTCTTCATTGGCCGCTAACCTGACAATAATATTTGAGACGCCTCTGTATTTTTATATTTTATATAATTTTATTTGTAACAAAGCTTTTATTGACTGAACTGGCAAAGCAAAACTTTTGGTGTGGTAATAGGAAAGTTGCTATTTGTAAAAATCTAAGTATAAGGGTTCCGTTTTTTGCCATTAGGCTACGGAACCCTAATAACGATTAAAAAATCAGAATTTGATATTTTTCCTTGATAATTTTTGATATCAAATCTTCCAAAGTAGTATTGGATCATATATCCATTTAAAAACCTAAGACTAATAAGGAGGAACATCAAAAAAGGGCAGAACCCGCATTCCGCGAGTGAAATCAAGCCATAGGGGATTTCGTACTACACAGGGAATAAAATAGGGTTGAATCAAGAAGACATTAATAAATTATTAAATTGTACGAAACATTGTTTAGCCAGAGAGTTGTTTTTGAATCTGTTATGAGAGTTAAAAGAAAAACGCGTGCGTCAGAAATCAAAATAATTTTCTTCATTTTAAATTTTTATGGTTTAAGAAATCCAAGTCGTAAATTTAGCCTCATTGGAACTTATTAATTATTCACGAGTGGATTACGAGATATGTACCGTTTGGGATAAGAAGGGACGTCACAAGTGCTCGTCAATAAAAGCTCGTAGCAAAGCTTTTCCTAAAATCCGTAGTAACTAGTACCTAGGCTAAGTTAGGTAATAGGTATGCATATTTAACACTTTAGACGTGCTATATTTATCAGCAGTGAGTGTCGTGCTGATAATAATGATAACGATGAATCTATTATCACATCCAATAATGTATGGATCAGTCAACCCTAGAGCTGGGTAACTACTGCCATGTTTAAGATGCATTCGGTGTGTGGAGTAGCGGTGCTTGTCCGGTTTGTGGACGCACGAGCAATCTGACACCTAAAGACTATATTATAATGTAATTGCCTCAAGACATACTGTGAAGTGCAGTACTTCTTTTGTACCTACACCTTCGATCAGATAACCTGACCTACACTATTAATATTGGACACAAACAAAAAGCGAATAAAAAGTTTGAGATAAAAAAGTTTTCCGTCCTGGATAATAAATTAGCTTACCTACCTATTTGAAATAATAGAGGTTAGCCCCCTTACTAATAAAGATTATATAGCAGATGTATATTACACAATAGTTACTCTGTGTCAAACTATTTGAGTTTGACATTGAAAAGAAAGTGACAAAACATTGTGTAACTAATACATCTGCTATACAATCTTTATTAGTAAGGCCAGGGGGTATGTATAATGAAATTACCGTTTTTTTTCTCACACACAGAGGCGCTCATATTATCTTAGTATGTTAAAGATGCTTCGGTTACTTGTTATTATTTCGAATTATGATCATAACGGTCCACTTCATTCGTTGTAACTTAGCCGATACTATTTTTTTTTATTTAATACATGTAGCATTTAGTTAGCTGAGTGTTTGTGCGTAAAAGTTTTAAAATATTAGCGCTCATGGTTGTTAAATAAATTACGAAAATGTTAGTATGGAAAATGCAAATTCTCAATACAAAATGACAATTTCATACTTAAATCCCTAAAATAAAATGAAAGTCAAAAAGTTAGGTACTCTACTTACTACAAAATTAACTCTTTGACATCAGTACCCTTAGCACGAACAGCTATCGAGAAAAATAACGCGCGTAAGATTTCTCGATAGCTGTTCGTGCTAAGGGTACTGCTTACCGAAATTCCCTTTTCAAAGTTAACCTTCCTTGAAAACTTACTGAAAATTTCCAAATAATAATAGGATTAATAATAACAGACACACTACTACGTAGCAAGATTAATTTTTCATCTGAGGGTAGAAGATACCTAGGTAGGTATTGTAATTTCGACGTAAATGTAAGTACCTAAGTATTTAACATGTTTCGTAATTAGAAAATCGTAAACGTTGGGCCATGATTCCATGAAGCTAGTTTTCCATCGGCCAATTCAGCCATTAATAAAACTGAGTACTCATTATAAATGGTGGCTTAATGCAATGCATAAAATATTTTAAAGTCGACGACGAACAATCAACAATATGCAGATATGTTTGACCTAGGGTCATCTGGCTGGCAGCCAGGGAGGTCTGAACCCGTCATAATAATAGATAAGTGGTAAAGGCACGGAAATCACGGAATTTAAAAGTAAATAAAATACTGCTGTCCCCTGATTAGGTACCTACCTACCTACGTAACCTGTTATGCTAACAATTCTCATTTGAAATCGATTTAAAGTCGTTCTTTTCTGGGTTCACTTTTTATTTTATTTTCCTACTCTTATCCTTTGATTATTTTATTCTGGTAGATTTCTCTCCTGAGACAAGGTTTCCATAAAAAAAAAAAGAAAAACCTACAAAAAGATAAAAAATATTACTCGAATAATGCTGTCCTTCATCTTTTTTATTTTCCCGAGTAGGGTATAATAAACAGCGGCTGCTGGCTGTTGTGAGTAATCATTTTGCATTTTTAATATTTTTCTGAGAGCTGTCAGACAGTAGAAAATCGATGTTGCCAAGGTAGAAAAAATGATTTGGCTTACCAACAATTAAAAAAAACTGAATGTTTGCAGTTTTAAAAAAAACTATTTACTTACTTATACATAAGTTCATAGAAAGGTTTCTTATTTTGTGCGCTTTCAATAAAATATAATTTCATAACCGTAACCCAAAGGGACCCATGCCATTAAAATAAATAAATTATTCTTATGCCCATGCACCCTTCTGGAAAAATGGAATGAATACCTACTGTTTTGACAGTTTCATTTATTACCTAACAAAGTGCTAAAAGCACACTCATCGACTGAAACTGTAAAATTTCATTAATTTTTAACGATTTTAAACGGTTTCAATCGATTTCAAACGAGAAATGTGAGCAACAGATTTATGTTATCAGAGGGCTGGTTTACTAAACTAAATTATAAACATTTTCAGTTCACAATGGCTCACGGTATCACGAGATGAATCAATACCACAGATTTCCGCGTCCTGATTGGTCGGTGAGGAGGCGCGCCATGACGCCATTGGTCGAGCCTTGTGGCGTGACGTCAAGGACAACGACCCCTGGAATTGGCGCAATTTTTTAATTTAAAGTCCATTACAACTACATTTACATACCTTCATAGAGGCGTTGGTGGCGGTGGGTGATGGAAAGTTTCATAGGCGCCAAATACTATAATTTATAGTAATGCGCTACCTAAGTAGGTAGCTGTACCTATAAGGTTATCTGTAGTAACATTTTGGATGATTTGTTTGTACTTACTTATACTAAATTAAATAGGTAGGTTAAAATAAGCAATTTAAATTGCATTAATTTTTATTACCTAGGTACATTATTTTTTAAAAATCTCTAGATCTATAGATCGAACGCCAAATGCATTTACCGATCGTCGATGAGATAATTGTCAATTGAGTACCTACCTAGATGCAGGACGGATAAAAAAAATACTGCTGTAAGTAACAGGTTTATTAGCAAATAAATCACCTAATTTAGGACGTTCGGTACGCGCGGACTCGGGCGGGACATGACATGGGTACCTACCTAGATACCTACTTATCACCCTATTCTTCATACGTTTTTGTGTCGACCTCGTGACCTTGGGATTCGCAGTCAAGGTCATTGCCATAACTGTTGCATTGCATTACAGAACAAAAAGTTACAAAAATGTCAAGTTATTTTTTTCGGAAAACGAATCGCCACGGGTAGCATTTTTAAAAAGAAAGCTTTTAATTATTTGTCTCTGTTGCAAATTCGCCGCTGGTGGTTTCGCAATGTGTTTTCGCTGTAGATACCTTTTTAAATTTTTTCAACAAAACAGTTTTTCTCATTTCGAAAGATGCACTTATCTAATCTCATATAATATTGTTTGACGATACGAGCGTGTCACAAGTTAAATATAGAGGTTCAATGTCCAAGCCATGTGTCATTATCTCGCGGAGATGTGCCAACTTGCACTACTGAATGGAATAAACTGTTGTATATCTTTATTTTAATACTTTGAAAAAATAAAACCCGAGCGGTGATTTTAAATTTTAAAATCCCAGCAAATTTCTAATGCGACGCCGGAACCTTGTCACATTCATCATCCACGTCGACATCATACGCAAAAAAAAATTACATGTACCTAACTGTCAAAAAATCGCGACGGCTCATAAGCAATATGATATTATGCACCGGAACCTTGTCAATTAACATCTACGTCCATACAATCCAAAAAATATCCACAAAAAATGACAAAAATGGCGATCAGATGCATTAGGCAATTTGCGGGGATTATACTTATCAATAATAAAACAAAAAACTAATGAAAACACATTGAAAAGATATCTGAGAAAAACAAACAGTTCCTATTGTAATTAGTAAGTTATAAAACCTCTAAGAACAAGTAAAGATCATAAATCAAATATTTAAAAAATGAATCAGCAAAGGAATCACGTACCATTCAGACAGTTTACATAACCTACGTAGATCGTAGAGTAGATAAGAAATAGTTAAATGCCCACACGCAACGCAAAGTCAAGTTCACGTTATTGGAGCAAATTGCACATGAAATGCGCGGGCGTAATGTTCATTCTATTCTTCTATTCTATGTATAGGTATATATCGGAAAGGATGCGTTCATCCGACAGTACATTAATATAATAAACACATTGCTTGCTTTATAGCACAGAAAAACTGCTTTACATTTTCATACATATATTTTTGAAGCAATTTATAAGTATTTTTAAATTTGAGATTTTTGCATTCACAATGCTATTTTTACACAATACTAAATAATATACTAGAAAAAAAACGACTCGCACCAGATCAATACTCAGACGGGAATCGAACCCGCGACCTTTGGATATCCGGTCCAATGCTCTGACCGCTGAGCTACCGAGTCACTAGTGGTAGTGACATCGCCGAATTTCTTCTAGTATATCCTACTCTTACGCTGCAAGCCAGCGTTATTTCACCAATGTGAGGAATTACCTCGACATTCAATTGAAATATCTTTCCAGATATTTGGCAATCGATTAAGATGAAATAGCTATATAATTTTTTAAGTATTGATCTGGTGCGAGTTGTATTTTTTCTAGTATATTATTTAGTATTGTGTAAAAATAGCATTGTGAATGCAAAAATCTCAAATTTAAAAATTATATAGCTATTTCATCTTAATCGATTGCCAAATATCTGGAAAGATATTTCAATTGAATGTCGAGGTAATTCCTCACATTGGTGAAATAACGCTGGCTTGCAGCGTAAGAGTAGGATATACTAGAAGAAATTCGGCGATGTCACTAGTGACTCGGTAGCTCAGCGGTCAGAGCATTTATTTTATTTTATTTTTATTTATTTGGAACAAAAAACAATTACATAATTATGCTTACCAATGTGACAGATATAAGAAAATAGTACTAATTATGTAACCAACAACATTGTCCGCAGAGTAATATTAACTTAAATAATACATAACATGCATGCTACTGAGCGAAAGTTAATAAAACATAATTCCAAAGCTAAAGGTAAGATAAAGTGCTTAAAAATAAATTAGTTAATTAAATACTGTAATCTAAATATATATTTTAGTGTAACTTTTGAAACAGGCCCAAAATACGAAAACAGAAAATTAAAAATTATCTATATTTATATTTTCTTATTTAATTTCTAATTCCAAATGAATGCTATTTTTAAACTGGTTAAGAGACTTCTGAAATATGTCTAAATCAGACATTTTATTATTATACGAGTGCATGATACGACGCAGCGGCGCGCGTTGGCCTGCTATGGTCCTACTAAATCTGGGTGCAAATACGCCATGTGTACGAGTGTCACGAATGCGCTGAGAGCGACTAGGCAACTGAAAGAATATGTGGTCGGTCAACTGTGTACAATCAAAGACGTTGCCAAGGATTTTGTACAAAAACACTTGGTCCAAGAACAGTCGTCTGGACTCCAATGATAAAAGCGAGTATTTTTTTAAAAGATTAATGCATTGGACCGGATATCCAAAGGTCGCGGGTTCGATTCCCCTCTGAGTATTGATCTGGTGCGAGTCGTATTTTTTCTAGTATATTATTTAGTATAATTTATAAGTATATGCTTTCCTGAATATCTAATTTAAGCAGACAAATAAAGAAAACGCAAAAATACAAAATTACAATAAGTAATTTTGTATTTAAGCCTCTTTGCAATGACAACATGACATTTCCAAAACTTCAAGCTACTTCCAAATAATGAAAAAAGCGTTCTCGACAATGTCACGTTGTCATTGCAAAGGGGTGTCGCTTCTTTGCGATGACAACGTCAACGTGACATCTCGCTGGAAACGTTCTTTATTATTTTGAAGTAGCCTCCTGGAAAATTGCTGTTTTTGGAAATATCACGTTGTCATCGCAGAGGCGAAATATTTTATTCATTTCAGAATTTGAATGCCCTTCCCTTCCTATGCCCACCGGAACCCCTGTCTGCGATATAATAGAAAGAGCGACGTCTTATTGACGCCAATTGAAGCTGATTGTTGGCCATTTTACTTCAATTGCCGCCGTCCAACGGGCGGGACTAATCGGTCAACTATGCCGGGATATTCACATGGGATCTTTGTAATTAATTGAAAGGATCTCGATAATCCTTTGAGGTTCATTCAGTATCGATACCTGAATGCCTGAACGACTCATTGTTCTCGTCTCGGAAGGCCATAGTCCATAGATTAAAGTTCTCGTGAATGCAAACTCTTTGCTATGATCTTTTAATTTTCTATTAATAGTTGAAGTATGATTACATGCAACGAGTCAAAGTCAAGTAAGGCATAATAATAAAGTTGTTTTATTATTATGCCTTACTAGATACATTGTGGGTAAGTAGTAATAAAGCTTAATAAGTTGCATGCTTCCAACTAATTTATAAAGAAAATCCTTATTTTAAATGCTCTTCAGGTTTGCTGCGACATAAAATATTTAAAGAGTAGCAGAACTCATAAGAAAAAAAATAACTTTCAGCAACTATATAAGATAATGATTACAGCTACAAACGGTATTAGTTATTAAAGCTGAAGTTAACCAAATTAATGGAAAATCTTTGTAAGATTAATGAGACATATCGAAGATAGATAATTGAATATTTATTATACTATACTTAGGTACTTAATAATATTATATGGCTTAAAGATAATAGTAATAAATTTATTTAACCTGAAAACACTGTATTTATCTATTTTATCTTTACCACCTTACACCTATAACATTTAATTACATAATAATGCGTCATTACTTTATCAAAAATTTGCTGTGCATTGATATTTATCCAGTTTGCATCATAGATTTAAATCTTCAGATTGCATCAGTGCATCCGTGAGTTAAATGCGTCCAAAGTGCATTTTGTTTTATGACCAAAGGCGCCTGTGTCATTTAGGTACAGTGGCGGTCACATAATTAAAGACACCAGTCTATTTTCATACAAACGAGTTAACTTTGAAGCCTTGCTTGGTTCTCCGCCAAGGATTGACCTAGCTGTGATCTGATGATGGCCATCCAGCCTGCCTAGCATGACCGATTTATATCGCGTGATATAGCGTTTTATCACGATTAACTGTCAAAAAGACAAAGGAATTTGACAGTTGAGTATCGATAAAATGCTATATCACGCGATATAAATCGGTCATGCTAGGCAGGCAGGGAGTGAATGGAGGAGATTTTGATCGCTATACACACCCAACTGATCTGATCAGCATTCTAAGAGATAGAAGAATATGTTTAAAAAAACTACGCAAAATTTGCATAAAAATGTATGGAAATCCTAAAACTGAAAACTCAATTCCTTCTATCTCTTAGAATGCTGATCAGATCAGTTGGATATGTATAGCGATCACAGCTAGGTCAATCCCTGGCGGAGAACCAAGGCTTCAAAGTTACCTCGTTTGTATGAAAATCGACTGGTGTCTTTATTTATGTGACCGCCACTGTATAATTATGATTTTATTAACATTGTTTTCTATTATAATTTCATAGTATAAAAGTTTGTTTAAAAACTCTTTTAAAATTAGGTTTCACAAAATCCTAAAGACGATGTCCGTCTATTGTTGTGGATTATACCCAACCGGGTGGAGCCAAAAAATAAAAATAAAAATTAAATTTTGTGTCTTTGACTTTTAAAGAATTTTATCAAAATTTACTGAGCAGGGAGCAATTGAGTATTATTAAATGTCGTTAATAAGAGTTGGCACTGGAGTTTCGGGGGCTAAGTCCAGTCACATTGAGATCAACTGCAATCGACTGCGCTTAGTTATTTTCAGCTACGCAATTCAAACTTTCGTGCATTTTTCATCTCTACAAGGTTACCTTGTAGGTAACAATTTTTTTTCGGAGTCGGTCAGTACACGGTGCCTCTGTCATTGAGGCTAACGAGTCCACGACAAGTTTCAATAAGGTAACAATAAAAACGTTTTGGTTCTTTCAGTTCATTATTTTCATCTTCAACTTCTTAAATTAAGTTAATTAAATATTTGTTTACTGTTGTTTTGTGTCAATGCTGTGTACAATTGTTATTGGGATATAAATTTAAAAAGTGCTTTTTAATGTAGATTGCAATGTAGTAGTTTGTATTCTGTTATGGTCCCTTAACAATAAAATAAAATAAATAAATCTTTCTTAGATTGGGCATTTCGGAAATTAGACGTTTTAGGAATTTAAAGTTTTCAAAATAATTAATCAAATTAAACGATAGATATCCGATAATCGCAACATTTTTCAATAGTATTAGGTCCTTATAACCTGTACATACATACTAGGGAAGAGTTCCACTAAAAATATTGTCCAGTTGATATCGGTTTTCATAGTATAAATGTATGAAGCACAATATTATAACAACTTTTAGCTATCTGTTCCCTAAGGGTTGACTGGGAGAGAATGCTTTTAGCATTAAGTCCGCCTCTTGTACATCATTTTATTGTAGTACAATATAGAGTTTAAAATAAAAAATAAAATAGTATGGGACCAACTCTGAAATCGCGAAAAAAAACAGCCTTTTCATACAAAAAATAATAACGAAAATATGAAAATGTATGAACCAGCTGTTTTTTGTCGCTTTTGCAGAGTTGGTCCAATAGTAAAAGTTGTTCAGTTTGATGATCCCTATCTACCATATTTTGGTTTAGTCATTAATTCTGTTCCACGTGGTACCTACTTATATGGGAATTTTTTTCAGAAGTAAATAAAAATATTGAAGAGAATTTTACAATCTTTGCTAATATAACCTTAGAAAGTATTAAAGGTTGTTTGGAAAAAGGTGGTTTAATAAAGGGAAGGGGTTATATGGCCGATGCGATCGGCAATGCTGACGGGACAATTTTGGAGGCACCTTCAGGAAGCTGTCAAAATGACACTTCCTTTCAAGTAGGGTGCGAGTGTGAGCTTTGAGGGCGGGAAATGAGGTCAAGCAAATTAACAAACAACACGTGAGTGCTATTTTTCCCATAGTTAGATAGTCGCAAACTATTAAGTACTTTTAACATAGGCTAAAATGATAGTAATTATACGTGTATGTATATCGTATGTTAGCTTCATCCAGTCAACTTATATCTTTTCTGTGCTTCGGTTACCTAGGTACGCCACGTAAAGCTATCATGGCACCCTGGCTGTATATAATTTTGTACCTTCTTATAAAACTAAAGTTGTATGAGTTAGGTAGCTGTGTGCATATCATGTCTACAATAATAAATTATACAATGTTAAATAAATAAAACTGAGTTGTCCAATTGTTAATAAATTAATAAACTATTACAGACCTACTACACGCATTACGCTTTCTACAATTTGAATAGAATAGAAATTGTATGTAATTGACGTAAGATGTCGCTAACCATACACAAAACAGCGTTTTGAAATGTTTTCATACCTACACCAAATGTCAATTATATTCTGTTCGAATAATCGAAAAGCCAACCGCCACTTATTTAGGCCCTCAATTCATAAGTAAACAAAGCTATTAACTTCTGTGCCATTAAGCGCATACTTGTATTCATTAAAAGTTATTAAAAAGTCAACGGTTTATTGATAATTTCAACAACACAAGACACCATTCATCTTTGAAGAAACGAACCCGTCATTGATTCCTCAGATAATTTTATGAATGATATCATTTACTGTGAGTAGGTAATTATTTTTCATCAACAGTAAGTAATAACTTTATCATCAAATACAGACCGATGTTATAATTTTGGGGCGTGGTGATGATTCAAGCACTAGGTAAGTGCTTGGTAAGATAGGAAGAGTTTGTCAGTAGGTATTCAATAAAGATTACGAATTGTGGTTTGCAAGAAATGATAAAGTTTAAGTAGGTATGTAGAATACCTATCCTGTTATAGTTCATACTTAAATACTAACTGATTACCAGAAATAAAAAAACTGATAATAAACGACGTGTGTCTAAGAAGTTACTTTTTTTACAAAGATAAAACCACAAGGACAAAACAATTCTGTTTAAGCAAAAAACAAATTTAAGCTATGAAAAAGACATGCAATTTGTTAAGATTCAATAAACGAAAATTAACTTTGGACTTTACGTGTGTCAAAACTACGAAAAAAACACAGATTTAAATTGATTGTAATGTAATGTATTATTATTATGTGACATTTCTTTTAATCGATATTTTTTCATGATGTTAATTGTTTGACTTTTTCTATGTAATAATTAATTTTGCACACCCATTGGGTAAGAATACAGCGCTCAAATTTTGTAATAAAACACCAATTATTGTAAATACCTATATTCTGCAAATAAAACAATTTGATTTGATTTGATTTTGCAGTCCCCGCAAGAATCGGAGCATTGAAAATGAATACAAAAATTTATGAAAAACCAAAATCAAATCGAATCCTATTATATTTTTAAAGTTACCTCCAAAAAACCGGAATTTTGCAAAATTCCAAAAAAGGTCCGTAGATTTTCAAAATTCAAACATTTACACGTGTCTCGATAAATTCCTCAACTTTTGGTACTACTTATACACTTATACCCATCTCAATCCTCCCAAAATCCTCAGAGATATGACCAAAAATACGTCTCAGGCGATTTGCATCTGATATCCATTTTCAATGGTAAAACGCGCGTAAAAGTAAAGACACACAGACACATTTACATTATCTTAGTCTTTAGTAGCGTGCGAGTAGATTCGAATGCGAGTGCTTTAGTAATTTTGGTGCCTTTCCAGTGAGCGTTTACATGCTTCCAGTACAGTGTCATTTGACTAAGGCACTGCTAAATACGCTACTAAAATGTCGATTTACATGCTTCCAGTGCGAGGAAAGTGTCGCGCGGGGGGTGAGCGGGCGCCGCGGGCGTGCAGGGGGTTCTACTGGAAAGCGATGATTCCAGTTGAAAGGCTACTAGAACGTTACTCTCTTTAGTCATAAGACGACCGTTTACATGTTTCAACTAAAGCACTCTACTAAAGACTAAGATAATGTAAACCAGTCTTGATCGAGTAAAAGCTACGGAACATGGTTTGCGCGGGCCATATTTTTATATAGAAAACGTAAAGTTGTAACCACAAAAAAAAACATACGACAAGCTAAAGAGATTAATTAGTACCTACAATTATTAAATTGCGTATAAACCTCACAGATGATTGTAAAAAAAACAGAATATCATCAAAAGCGCTTGTCGCGGGCCATATTTTTGGCGTAAATAATAGCGGAAACGTATTGAATTCTAAATCAAAATACACTTTAACGTACTGAGCAGTTGCTCCAATAACTTTTTTTTTAAGAAAGATAATTGTGCTAAAGATTATGATGAAAAAACAACGAAAAACATCGAAAAAGTGCAGAAGTGAGGTTATTTTCCTTAGCCTTAATGCCTTAATGGCAGTGTACAAATTTCCTATACAAAATTACACTATCGAATGTTTTTACGCGCGTTATTATTTTCAATGGCTGTTCGCGCTGTGCGTGCGTTTCAAGAAACGTAGAAAAAACTAATTGGTAACCACTGGATGACACCATTGAAATATAAGCTAGCACCACCTCAAATCAGTTCCAATAGAATTAAGATGATTTTGATTGAAACAATCTGCTGTGATTGATATGCGGGTATTCATCCAGTTTGATTGAATAATATTCACAGATATTGTTGACGACCGGGATTGTCTAGCGGTTAGTGACCCTACTTGTTGCGGGTTCGAATTGTTCTGGACAAAAAAAAATAGGTTTTCATCAACATGATAAATACTTTTCGACATTCAAAATGGCGCAATCACCGACAACACAATTAATGATCACCCACCTGATTGTCAGCCTTTGCAAAAGCTGCTTAGCATTTATTATATAAGAAACCGAACACAGTCATAGCATCTAGCACGCTAATAGCCTCCTTAAAATAAAGGATTAGGTATTTTCAAAACCCGAAAAAGCAAAAAAATATTGTGGATAAGTAGTGAATTATCCTACTTATTAAAATAAAGTTCAGCTAGTAGGTACTATTATATTATTCTGTGGTTCTGTGGCTTTAAACCTAATTGAAAAAAAATTGAAAATGTATAAGTAGTTTTCATTACGCAGAAATCCATAGTTAATGATGTTCCTTGCTTGATTAAAAGTACCCTCGAATTATTTTATGAAATATGGCGTCATAAAAACTATCGGGTATTGGCTGCAACCATTAAACACACCCTTTTCACTAAATCATAAAACGATCGACCCACATCAATTATTAATTAATATTCTTCTAAACTGTGTATTAAGTATTCAACAGAGATGATAAAAAAAACATTAATTGGTCAAGTAACCTGGAGCGCGCCGCGCGGTGGTGCCGTTACTAGAATGGTTCGCATTCTCAGAATACGAGTTTTAATATAATAAAAAGGTAATATTTACTCACCCAAAGTCTTCATGAACTCATCGAAGTTTTCGGAGGAGATCATTTTGTACTTCTTGCCGATGAATTCCATATTTGAAAATGTGTTAGCTACCTTTTTAAAAATTAATTAGCTGTGTGATCACCGCACCGGCTAAAACTAGAATGTGGAACGATAAATGCCGGCCGGCCGGCGAAGAACGACCGCGCATGTGTGAACGAATGGGAGGGATTAAGTGAATGAAGCTGTTGCTGCGTGGCCTTGATAGTGATGCGATCTGTGAGTATCATGCTGTTATTACTGTGATAAGTATCTCGATCCGGATATCCCTTTCCAATGAAGTTTGGTACTTTAACAATAACATTAAAGTTTAAAATTGCAAAAGTATTTAAATTTTTAAGTTCAAACTGCTTAGAACTATGGTAAAACCTCGAAAGACCGATATTATAATAATCTCTAATTGAAAAAACATTTGTTCACTATTTTATTATTTTAATTTATAAAGAAATAGTATATATACTAGTAACTAATAGATTAAAATCTTTACAATTAATACACCACTGCTCGTTGGGCTACAAAGTTATCTGTGATAAAAAATCACATCGATACAGAATCCTTCACATCCACATACCTATTGATTTATTTATCCTCTTTTCTCATTGCGAATTCTGGTATTGCTTTCTCTGTCAGTTCTGTTACTTTTCAACAGTATGCGAGTTGTTCAGCTGATGAACATGTGAATATAGGCTAGCGAGGCGAGGGTTTTAAAATTAGGGGACATTGTAGTTGGTAGGTACCACACATTATTATCTAATCAAATGAAGGGAAGTTTCGGACGTGCTTTGAAGAAGATATAAATTTCTTAATTTAACGGATGATTGACAATGGACAACGATTTTTCATACACAATGGAATAATCTTGAGTAAAATTAATGGTTTTTCAATAATGCGACAGACTGAGTCACACCATAAGGGTTCCTTTTTACCATTTTGGTACGGAACCCTAAAAAGCATTTTTTTCTTGGCATAAAAAAGGTCGTAGGCACAGAGTTACAGTAGGTCTTTCCCGTGGAAGGCTGTAGCTGGAGCTCATTCCTTTGAACTGTGAAAACGCCCCTAGCCTTATTACGCTTCATCGTTAGTCATCATCATATTACCTCCCACAAAGATCTCTACGTGACCGGTCATATAATCTTTATATTTATAATAATGATAGCTTATGGAAAAAAATATGAAAGAACGAATGCCACTTGCTGAATTTATGCAATTATTTCTATTAGATATGAGATGACTATTAGATCTAAAACAGTAGGTAGGTACATTAGCAATAGTTTTTACCTAAATAATTCTTTGAGCAATCCTTTATGAGTCTTTCGAAATTAAGTTGCAAACAGACCCGACAAGGTAAGGTACCTACTGCTTAATTTTGTAACTCAATTACCAACAAGACTTGACCATACACAAGCAGGCAGGCAATAATTCTGATAAATGGATTTATTTTATGGTCTCTTTCACAGCCTCGACTCCTTCCCTTTACAACTGAGCAATTTAATTTATGTAGGTAGGTACTCCTGAAATGTAGTCAGTTAACTAAAGAAAGTATATGCATGTATTCTTATGGTACGTATACCTATGTCTACACTACAACATTGGCAGTTGGATATAAACTTATGTAGGTATCTGTGTTGTGCCTATAAATTGTAACTTAGTTTAATTTTAACTCAACTGTATCATTAGCTATTCCTACACCTTATTTCTATCAGTGGAGACTTATAAATGACTCTTTGTTGCTATTTTTTTAAGTATTTAAAATGTATTAGTCGATAGTCTTCCTAAAATTAATAAATAAAATAAAATAAATCTGATTTTGTTAGAAGTTTGCCTTTTTTGTTTTCATAATTACTTCAATAACATAATTATTTTTAGGTACCTATAAGGGATAGGAAACAAACTGAAGCATAGGTATAAGTTTTCATGAATCAATACATCAATTTTATAAATGAAAATTCGTAAAAGCTATAGATATATATCCGCAGTGACACATTATTTAGACATTCTAGAAATCTTATGTAAGTAATGTCTCAACGCGTGTAATCATACTTTACTTTTCAAATGATTTTTTTTCCAAGAATATACGAATAATAGGTTTAAAATAAAAAATAAAAATACAAGCAAAGAGCGTGATCATTAATTAAAGCGCAAAAAATAAATTTTATTTAAAAATAAAAATAGTTTTCGGAAATATACTAAAAAATACTTTTTCACTCCTCTTGCTCAAAAAGTGCGTCATTGTAACGTACAAGAGTCGAGATAAAATAGCATAATAAGCCCTAGGGGATAAAGTTTTTTCTTTTTTAATGTTTGTCTATTACCAATGAGCGTACTAAAACGAAAAAGTCTTTATTCATAATCACGAATAAAAACTCGCTCGACTTAATACTGGGGGCCTATTACGAAAAGTTTAATGCGATACACGCGGCTGCGTCCGTGCTTCGTTCTGATTGATTCCTATTACAAAGCACTTGCGTATGCGATATTGCAAAGTGATTGCGTAAATTTGACAGTTTCTCTCTAGTGGATCCGTCATTATTCGTTCAATAGACTATGGACTACGATAGCTACATTGAAAATATTTGTAATAACTATAACCGACGAACTGCGGACGACTATCGTGACCAAGTTTCGTAATAGGCCCCCAGTTTCTCATTATTATTTTTGAAAATGGAACTAAAAGCATCTCTTCGGTAAAATCATAGACTTATTTAAACTCTGTGTACAGAGTGAATCGTAGAATGCGTGTTTGTGTTGCTTAGCTGCTACAGCAGAAATTAAAAAAAGGTACCATGGCGCGAAATCATTAGAATTTTTTTATAATTACAAACTGATTGAATTGTGTGACTGTAATAGGAAAGAAATAATTTTAATCTTCTGCCGTCAAGCACAATCATTTATTTAAATATTGTACAAAAAGTTTATAAAGTGGAGGAAAGAAAAACGAGTGGATTCGTTTACGGAAGTAAGTAGGTATAAACTATTTAATATTGTATTTTATTTTCTCGCAATCGTAGTGAAAAGTGTTGTGTAACACACGACGCTAAAACCCATTGTAACTCGGTTTCTATTTATTCCCTCGCTAAAGCTCGGGAATAAAAATACCTCGTATGCAATGGGTACTTTTAGCGTCTTGTATAACAATCTACTATTTCACTTCTCATGCTCGTAAAGTTCGTCGTTATGTTGGGTATAGGCTGCATAAAATCGCTTTTCATGCTCTAGAGCATAAAGTAAAATCTTCGTCTAAGTTCGGCTCTAAGACAAAGGTTGTCAGGTAAACAGCCATACATGCAATTAAACTTCGTTAAATAAACTTGTTATTTTCCTCATTTTTAATCATAATCCATATTATAATAACTACCTACATTTTTTTTTAAATTTTTTGAAAATGGTATCAATTGAAAAGCCTTAATTAAAAAAAAGTTTTGAATATGGGTATCAAATGAAAGGCTTTGATGAGCACATTCCAAAATTATGTAATTTGCACAAAAATTTCTTTTTCAATTTTTGAATATGGGTATCAAATGAAAGGCCTTGTTGAGCACATTCCAAAATTTTATAATTTGTCACTAAAATTTAAAAAAAATTTTTTTTGTCAATTTTTGAATATGGGTATCAAATGAAAGGCCTTGATGAGCACATTCCAAAATTACATAATTTGTCACTAAAATTTAAGAAAAAAAATTTTTTTTGAAATTTTTTAATATGGGTATCAAATCAAAGGCCTTGGTGAGCACATTCCAAAATTATATAATTTGTCACTAAAATTTTAAAAAAAATTTTTTTTTTTAAATTTTTGAATATGGGTATCAAATGAAAGGCCTTGATGAGCACATTCCAAAATTATATAAATTTGTCACTAAAATTTAAGAAAAAATTTTTTTTTTGAAATTTTTAAATATGGGTATCAAATGAAAGGCCTTGGTGAGCACATTCCAAAATTATATAATTTGTCACTAAAATTTAAAAAAAGTTTAATTTTTTTTTTCATTTTTTGTTTAATTTCCTCACAATCGAAGTGAAAAGCAGAGTGTATAACTCGTACATAAAACCCATTTTACCCTCGACTTGACTATCCACCCTCGCCTGCGGCTCGGGTGGATATATAAACGTCTCGGGTAAAATGATGCGTTTTATGCACTTGTTGTACAATCTACTATATTTAACAATAATTTGATTAGTAACTAACACACACAATAAAACTTTTTAGAACAAAAAACAATAAAGAAAGAGATTGCATTCGTTTAATAGGAAAGAAAAAAAATACCTAAAGCGTACGTTATAGTAACAATCAGGAACATTTATAAATAAACTTCAAGCACTGGAACATAATGACTGCGTTAACCGAATCCAATAAATCTCCTTCTATGGATGCACGAGGTAGCTACGAGTACAAACTGTGTATCGGCTTAGTGGTGAATTTCACTGCAACGACCGATTTACGATTAGGAAAATAAATCGATCTTCGAACTTCTGTAGACAATTGTTTTCTGTCGTCAAACCTGAGACGCGTCCATGGATCTAACATCTGAAGAAGCATTTAAAAAAGTTAATTTAAGCTAGTGGGTAATTTATTTTATAGTAGCACTTGCTATCAAAAATTTACCAATAAACAAAAAAACTTTAATTCATCAACGCCGGAGCGTCGCTGGCGACCGAGACACAATAGATTTTCTATTGTGTCTCATTTTCCGGGCGTTGAAGAGTTAAGTATTTATTGAAAACTAAAATTCAAGAATTTTATCTAAGTATATTTCAATTTTCAGTTTTTCGAGTTTTGTAAATAATAATTTTCAAAAACATAGTAGGTACGTTATGTAAAAGTATATACCTACCTACTTAATTTAATTGTAAAAATTGTAGTGCCCTAACAGGGTTCATATTGTCATGATGATATTTCCTAATATTTACCACCATGTAAAACTCATGAGACAATATAGATATTTGTAGTAGGTATTCGATCAAACAAGTGTATTTTTTTTGTCGCGTCGCGTCACAAGAACTGCCCCTTAAGTTGCCGATGCCAGTAAGCATGCGCGAACATTTTGATACGAATCCAGTTCAGCATCTTTTCCTAATTCAGTTCAGTTCGCATCCAAGCTCCTTTCGGTCGCATTTCGCGCCAAAACGCTCTAGTGCAAACTAAACACCGTGACACTTGTTTTAATAACAGGTAATACTTTTTTAAATACTATTGTAGATAGTTATTATAGCTTTTTGGTGGAGCTTTGCATTAGGTTTTTTATTTCTATAAAAATTGCACTGGTTTGGTTCTGTTTAATTGAGTGACCGATTTAAGGCTTGAGTAGGTATTTGCATTACAAATTGTAGTGGATTAAGTATTTCTGTCATGAATTTAAAACAGCACTTAGTACATAGATAAGCTGTGGGTTTACAGTCTTTATTATTTAAGTATTTTTTTTATAAAACAGATTATAACAAAGAAAAAAATATAAGTAATACTTAACACTGTGTGGAAACATTTAGTACCTAGTGACAAATATTCGATACAGTGTTTAGTCACAGCTGAGAACCGAATCCAGAAGCTTTAGGTGTAACCTCGGAAATGTCAGTATCAACAATGGACGGAACCTTTATCTACCGATTTCCTTAATTCTAATACCTCTATTATTTTTCTAAAGCGTACTAAAATGTCGTAGCTTAGATATTAATAAATATAGATAATTAATAAATATAATATATTTTTTCTCTCGATAGATTTTCGTGCTACGGGTACTGATTGCGAAAGTCTCGTAGCAATGGCTCGTAGCGTAAATATTCGCTTTTTAACATTTACGCTACTACATTCGAGTACGCTCTAGAACAAGTCAACTGAAAAGATGGAAACAAGATTAATATTAAAGGCAACATGTCATAATAACATGCAGTCGGAGGCATGCATAAAGAAAGTGACATTATGAATGATTGAATTATATGCCTCCGACTGCATGTTATTATGAAATGTTGCCTTTGATATTTAATCTTGTTTCCATCTTTTTAGTTGACTTATCTTTTTATGCAGGCGGGTTTTTTTTATATTTTTTTTTATTTATCTCTTTTTAGTTATTAATATTATATATTACGGTCATGATATACCTTTTTGAAATCCTTATAATATGCTCTTTAATATGACACCCATATTGCAGTATTCTAAAAAAAAAAAATTTTTTTCACTACGTTTAATAGCACCATGTTGGTTTTTTTATAACGCCACCTTCTTAAAGAACACTTGGGCTGACAAGACAAATCTAACGATATATCCGTTGAACCGTTTGAAAGATATGAGGTAATAAAGAATATTACATACAAACATACTTACAAAATACGCGCGAAAAACATAACCCTTTCTTTGCAGTCGGGTAAAAATAAAAGAGGTATTGGAATTATGGATATCGTCATATCGGTAGATAAGACTGACATCTTCCGTGGTTACACATAAAGCTTCGTAGGCCAGACTATCGCACTGTCGCGAAGCTTTTCGTTGTCGTGTTGTACAACTAGAATCTTTGATTAGAATTAGAGTTTAATTTCACTTAAAGGAAATGAATTAAAGGGATTTCATGAAAATAAACTTTAATCCTTTGACTCATAGTTTCTAATTGTACAACACGACAGCGAAAAGCTTCGCGACAGCGCGTTAGACGGCCGTAGCATAAGATCGGAAGTTTTGTATCAACAATGGAATGGAATGGAACCCATAATTATTTACCGATTTCCTTATTTCCGATACAGCTTTTTTATTTATTTATTTGTTCATAATATAACAATTATAAAAGTAAAAAACCTACCGCTAAAAAGCAAGAAATAATATTCGTAATAATAAAAATACGTCTATTGAAGTCGGGTGGGGCTGGAGTACAGATTCCTTTTTTTTATTCTAAAAGCCCCACCCGACTTCAATTTGACCCATTACTTTCTACCCTGTTCAGTTTGCACATTAACTCATTTCTTACGAGAAAATTAGCTCCTTTCAGTAATTTACTTCAGGTAAATTCATACAAAACGAAACTGCAGAGTCATAGGTACTTTCAGCAAGGAATATCGCAGAAAACATTTTCACACACAAGTCTTGCTGGTGGTTACGAAGCACTTTCTAAATAAAGGAATAGCTTAGTTTACAAAAAAGGGTCAAGGTCGTAATACCTACCACACCCTTATTAGGTTTTTATATTTTTCATGGAATGAATAACAACAAAAAGGATTGGTAAAAATCCGAGGGCCTTTTGTTACCGCCAAGAAATGTTATAGCAATGTTGGTTTTTTGTTGAACACTTATGGGGTTAAATCAGGGTTTCTCAGGCTTTGCCACGGTAATGACTTTGCCTTCTTGTATTGTATAAATAGTACTTCCCTCAAAGCGTCAGAATTGGTCTAAATTGGGCAAAGATTTTGAGCGATTCTAACATTATGAACTAACTGCTGGTTGCGTAACGTTTAGAATCGAATTTCAGCCCAGTTACCTAGTTAAAAAAGAATGTATTCGAACGCTCGTAAGAAAGTATATGAAAAACTTTCAGCAGGACCTAGGAAGTTTTTTTATGAACTTTATGTCACTGAAAGCATTGATTATGTTGTTATGGTTGTTACAATAAGGATTTTGCAATTTTCTAACACATTATATTAAAATAGGTATCGAAAAGTACTTATATTTTAATTAACTACTGAACCAATTTGTCATATTATAATTCTTATTAAAAAAACACATTTTCCTGAAAGAATTTATGGTTACTTATAGCTTTTAAAGCAAACTAGAGGAGTAAATAATTGATTCTTTTCAACACATTTTGCCAAAACATTGTATATTTAGTGATCAATCAGTGAATAAAACAGTATTTAAGACGAAGTACTACTTGCAACGTTGTTCAAAAAAACCCTATTTTAACTCATTTAAAAAATCGTTTCGTTTCAATAAAGGAAATAAAATTACAGAGGCTGAATAGATTCTCAAAAGCAAAAACATCACCCAATATTTCTAAGTTAAAGTTATATTTTCATTAGAATGGACAACATTTCATTTTGAGAAAGTTCTAAAATTAGAAAACCATTTCGAGATTTTAGTGTTTTAAGCTAATAATAATATATATTTTTTTCAGAATTTTTAGATCAGTATTTTTTTAAATTAATTAAAAAAAACTAAAAACTGAAAATACGTGACCCCTAATTTTGTATCTACTTTCATTATAAGTACATAAAGTTAAAACGACATATTATATTTTTGAAATGTTGTCCATTCATCCAGACTAGCTAAACACAGTTTACTGAACACTTTTCGTTACTGCTGAAACGTTAACGTTTTTTATTTGATCCATTTTTTTCACAGCTGTTACCATTAATATCAACCAACAATCCATGTTGTATCTAGCCAAATTTGAATTTATTTTTTTGCGATAGAATTTCCTAGTAGTACTTTGCCTTAATAGACTGTTGATATTCTATCGGGATCTGTTTCTTTCAGTTTATTGAAGACTATTTTTAGTCTAACATTCGCATGTTGTTTTAGGAAAACGCCTTCGTTTTTGCCAGTTTCTGTGATTTTAGGCTAAATGTAAGACGTGTGTGGAGTTTTTTTTTTTAGTTTTTTTTTTAAATAAGAACTAATGCTTGCTTGAGGCGTTGAGATTGAGACGCTATGAAGAACTTTTTTTGTAAGTATAATAACAGTATTATTATATTTTTCTTTACAGAAAGCTATCTTTTGCAATCCGCAATATTTTTTTAAAAACTTACATATCTTTTATGTTAAAGCGTAATACGCTTATTATTTCTTAAGGCGGTTGTATGACCGAAAGTGGCGCCCTCAAGAGGTTTTTATTTAATAAGTTATTAATAGAAAAAGATATTAATAATGTTTATCGTGGAGATTTTAGGGCCCATGGTCTAGTATTTTTAGAAGGTATCACTACATGCCCTCGTAGTCATTCGTAGAAGTAGATAGCAAATTTTTCAAAAACGGCCACTTTTAGCAGTTTTGCTATTTACTTCTAGCAGTGACTACGAGGGAATGTAACGATACCGTCTAAAAATACTAGACTGTGGGCCCTAAAATCTCCACGATAAACATTTTTAAAATTGTGTATTAGAATTATAATATTGAATATAATTCAATCAATTCAGTTTTGGAACAAAAATATATGTAGATACCGCTACCGCATAGGCCACAGAGTGGTGATCAATAGGTACCTTCATTCGTAAAGGCGATAGCGAATTTTGCAAAAGTTCTCGCTTACTATTGTAGACTTATATCAAAACTTTTATCCTTTGTCATGGGGGCAGAGATATCGAAATCGAATAGAGATCGTGGTCACAGATCTTTAACATACTTACATACTTACTAACTTTAAAAGTTCACAGTTTTAAAGTTAAAGTCACAGAGGTGTACCGACAGCCTTTAGTGTACTCAGGCAGATAGTACAGTTTGAATCACGCGGCATTAAATTAAGATTCGCATTGCGCATTGTGGTATAAGGGGTAACGAGGAGGCTGACAAATTAGCAAATGCTGCTTGTTCAGATGGAATTGATTGCAACAGCATTCCGTGCAGCTCAGAAGCTTTCTCCAATTTCAAAGTAGTTTGCCAAAAAGAGTGGTCGGAATATTTTAATGAAAGATCGAAAACAAAAGGCATCTGGTACAAAACAATGCAAAGCTAGCCTCCTCGTATACCATGGTTCATAAACTGTAATACCTATAGGTAGGAAAAAACTAAAACTAATACTAAGAATTAGGTCCGGTCATATTCCATCAAGGAAGTTTGCACATATACTTAATGAAGAAAATAAGTACACCTAATTGTGAAATGTGTGAACGAATGAGGATGTGCATCACCTTTTGATGGAATGTGAGCGGAACCGAACTGAAAGAAACTTATTTTTGAGTAAATTTAATATAAATAGGCTGGATGTTGGGATTGTTCAGAGTATTCTGAGCAACCCTGATTCTGAAGCCGCATTATACTTGTGTAGTTTGGTGGAGTACTACTATCTGCCAACAAGCTACACAACTTAGTTTTTAAGTATTACTATGTTAAGTGTAAACTGGTGATTTGGCTCGATAGAGCTGCCATGTCTTAAGACAAAAGCTCCAAAACAAATAAAGAAAAGAAAAAAAAAAGAAGTTAAAGTCAAAGTCAAAATATCTTTATTCCAAAAAAACTTATAATTAAGGGCTTTTGAATAGTCTATAGATAGTTTGCTACCACCTGTTCCAGTCTTTTTTGTTATTTATTGGCGTCTCTGCTTCAACTTGAGCAAAATGCTTTCGTATTGTCTGTTCTGTTGTCAGGCTGTCCGTTTGTTCTCCTCTAAAGGTCGCATTTTTCAACAGATTCTAGTGAAATTTTGTGAGCAGATTCTACAATAATACATACCTATTTAATTGGTTGATTAAATTTTTCGATTTTTCAAAAATGGCGGAATGGCTGGAAAGTAATAATTAAATGTTCAAAAGTGACACAAAAACGCGAGGTCTACAGCCCTACAGACAGAGCCACTTGTTTATTACCTGGAATGTAATGGATTTCAATAGATTTGTTAATTGTTTGTTTTAGCTGCGCTGTGCGGGCGTGACAGCGCCTGCGCCGGCGAGACGAGTAAGCGCGCCAACATATTCACCGCGGTGAACAACTTCTTCGCTGATTCGCCGCTGGTGAATCAGCTCAAAGGCATCATGGTGAGTAGGTACTTCGTTTCATCATCATATCAGCGCCACGACACCTACTGCGGGGTTATGGCCTCCCCCAAAGATCTCCACGATGATCGGTCCTGCGCCGCCCGCTTTAGGTTTAGCAAAAACTCATTCCCATCCACGGGGTTTCACAAGAGAGGTTTTCCACTTACTAGCATTAGGTTTAGCAAAAACTCATTCCCATCCACGGGGTTTCACAAGAGAGGTTTTCCACTTACTAGCATTAGGTTTAGCAAAAACTCATTCCCATCCACGGGGTTTCACAAGAGAGGTTTTCCACTTACTAGCATTAGGTTTAGCAAAAACTTATTCCCATCCACGGGGTTTCACAAGAGAGGTTTTCCACTTACTAGCATTAGGTTTAGCAAAAACTCATTCCCATCCACGGGGTTTCACAAGAGAGGTTTTCCACTTACTAGCATTAGGTTTAGCAAAAACTCATTCCCATCCACGGGGTTTCACAAGAGAGGTTTTCCACTTACTAGCATTAGCAAAAACTCATTCCCATCCACGGGGTTTCACAAGAGAGGTTTTCCACTTACTAGCATTAGGTTTAGCAAAAACTCATTCCCATCCACGGGGTTTCACAAGAGAGGTTTTCCACTTACTAGCATTAGGTTTAGCAAAAACTCATTCCCATCCACGGGGTTTCACAAGAGAGGTTTTCCACTTACTAGCATTAGGTTTAGCAAAAACTCATTCCCATCCACGGGGTTTCACAAGAGAGGTTTTCCACTTACTGGCATTAGGTTTAGCAAAAACTCATTCCCATCCACGGGGTTTCACAAGAGAGGTTTTCCACTTACTAGCATTAGGTTTAGCAAAAACTCTTTCCCATCCACGGGGTTTCACAAGAGAGGTTTTCCACTTACTAGCATTAGGTTTAGCAAAAACTCATTCCCATCCACGGGGTTTCACAAGAGAGGTTTTCCACTTACTAGCATTAGGTTTAGCAAAAACTCATTCCCATCCACGGGGTTTCACAAGAGAGGTTTTCCACTTTACTAGCATTAGGTTTAGCAAAAACTCATTCCCATCCACGGGGTTTCACAAGAGAGGTTTTCCACTTACTAGCATTAGGTTTAGCAAAAACTCATTCCCATCCACGGGGTTTCACAAGAGAGGTTTTCCACTTTACTAGCATTAGGTTTAGCAAAAACTCTTTCCCATCCACGAGGATTCACAATATCATATCACGTTGCTATGCAGACCCGACAAACGAGCAGTAGCGGCGGGGAGCCGGGTCCACCCGACGACTCCTCGCGGCCTGGGAGTAAAGAACCGCCCTTCTTGGCCATAAGCCCCTCCGACAGGTGAGTGAGAATACTGTAGTGCAGTATAGTGCGATTAAATTGTCAATAGAGAGTGATCCCTCACGACCTCACGATTCTTAAGAAAAATCATAATTTAAATAACTTGTTTTTGACTACAGGTAAGTATCCTACTAATATTATAAATGTGAAAGTTTGTGGGTTTGTTTCTCAATAACGCAAAAACCACTGAACGGATTTGGTTGAAATTTGGCACACAGATAGTACCTAGATAGCCTGGATTAAAAAATAGAATACTTTTTATTCCGATATTTCCACGGGAACGGGAGCCACGCGGGTAAAACTGCGGGCGGCCGCTAGTAATAATCTGAAACTAAATTAGAAGTTAACTTAGTTACGCAAAAGCATTTGGCTGCGGTTATTGAAGCATTCAGGTAACAATTTCTTTATCAAAATATTGTTAGCTAGCTGTCTGGAGGTTGAAACTTCAATATTAACACTTTCCCGGGTACACACCAGGCGCGGTTGATTAATTAAACAAGCCAACTCGCCTTTAATAAGGAACTTCAAGGAAAGCTTGTGCCGCGGAAATGAGAATATACGGAAGAAAAGGCTGAGGGAGAAAATTAGCTACACAATTTTGGTAAAATGTTAAAATATCGCCTTGAGAGCAACCTGCTGATAACGAAAAGAGCTAACAAATAAACGTAGACATTGTTGATTGTATCTTTACGTAGGTATTGTTTCTCCAAAAAGGCAGGAAGTTTTCAATTCGACGGGATTATTTTAGCATCTGTAAAGTAGTTGAAAGTGGAACGGCACAAAACCGCGAAAAAAAAACAAAAAATAAGATAAGAGCTGGCCCCGGAAATCGTGGAAAATTTACAGAGCGACGAAATCCCTCTAGTTAGTTTGCCATACTACTTATCGTTATTATCAGATCCGGGCACCTGGCAGATTTTCAGTGGTGGGGATGGGAATGGTTGAGCAACAAAGGGGCTGAAAAAGCGATTGAACGTATACATTATTTACAGAGCTCTGGATTTGGTGTGGTATAATAGCAAGCCAATCATGTCATGATGTATCTAAATCGAATATAACATTGCCAGGAATTTTGATTGGTGGCAAAGTAGTGCCAGAATCTCTTTCCCCTTCCCCAGAGTAGGCACCATGTACGAACAAAGCTATTTGTTATTTCCACACGGGCTTTGATGTTTGTTTTCCGTTCTTTGAGAGCGCGTTTCGCGATCGCGATAGAGGGCGTCTGGAGTTTTTCGCGCGTAAAATGGAAAAGGATACATTTTTACAGCTGTTTAATAGGAGCTGATCGATTTTGCAAGAAAAGAAAAACTTTCATAAATCCTTTTCTCACTTTCATTCTGTTAGTTTTTGTCATAAAATCGGAAACCTTTTCGCCCAGTCAATGCGAGACGTCTATAAAACCATTGAAACATTGAAAAAGCTAATACTAATTACTCTTCATTGTGTTTTCCATCTAACCTCCATAAAAAAAATACAGCTAAAAACAACCTTAGGCAGATATGAAGAATGTTTAAAATAAAATCTATTTCAATTTCAAAAGTCGATAACCAACATCACGGAACCAATTTTCGGGAAGGGAGGAAGGAAATCTCTATGGAACATTTCCCCGACAAAAGGATATTGATAAATCGGGACGGGATACATTATGGTATGTATGTACCTACCTACTCACTCCTAATCCTCAAATACTAATAATACATATTAGTTTTTCGCATAACATAAATGTATTACCGTATTTGAAAAATCTTTATTCGAATGACTAAGACTAGAGTATCTAGGTATAGATAGGTAGATCGCATCGCGATTATATTTCTTTAAAATTTTAAAGTTTTATCAAGATAGATAATTTTATCTTATTTTACCATGTTATTTTTTCAGAATAAAAACAGTTTTAGGGATCTGAAACCAACGGCACATGCGGGCCGTTTATTTGTTTTGTCTGCAAAAATATTGATGAGTGTAGTGTGTATTGATAGTAACTTCCTAAATAGGGTATCAATAAAATTATTGTCAGAGCTGAATACAGTTGGCCAAATAAAAACAAAGAAAGTCTTTCAAGATTTACATTTTCCAGCGTATACGGAACCCTATTCATAGATAGCAACTTCTATTCTCTCTCAATTTAAGTAGATAGGTAATTTTTATCATAATATTTAAGAAAACAAACAATGTCGTGATTTCTCAGTTATCGTATAAACTGAACGGAGCAAACATCTATAGAATCGACTATTTATAGGTCATGTAAGTTGATAGTTGAGCCATATAAAGTTTGTGTTTTTGTGTGGACAATAGTGGATTAATACATAAAATTATTCGTTAAAAATGGATAGAAAACCTCATTGTGGGATCGACTAATGAATAGTTTTGGTTTAAACGTTTTCCCCCCAATGAATGTTTCGTAAAATAAATCGTTCTGGAATTTTCTACGTCAACATTATCTTAACTCATTGTGGGATCAACCACGAACTAACGAAGTACCAACGAATAGTTTTTGTTCAGACGATTAGCTTTTGTTTGTAAGTAGGTATCAAGATTTTTTTACCACAATTACCTATAAGTAATACCTATGTTATTATTAGGTACAAATGTTTTGTAAAATAAATTATTCTGGAATATTTTATATCAACATTAAATCTAGGTAGGTACACCTAAGTACTTACGTAATATACCTACGTAAAACAATGGTTTATAAAGAAGGTATGCCCTTTTTGTTTGATAATCCAGGAAGCTTTTCCATAATTAAGCACATAATTTATGTTCTTTTAAAAAGGTCAGAGTGAATTTTAAACGATAATGTTGGCGCTAACTAATTTTTTCTAACAAAAAAACATTTATTTCGTAACGTAAATTATTGATATTTATGAAAGTAAGTAGTATTACATACTTACTTAGTAGTAGAGAAAAAATACTGTGTCTGCACAAATACTCTATGAATCAATTTTAATAAGTACCTACTTAATGATTGATATTTAAACAATGTATTTAAGTATTTATATTTAAGTATTAATGTTTTTTTAAGAAAGATACTATGTAATTTGTATAACAAATGGCGAGTGTAGGTAAGAAAAAAACCGCAATAAAGCTTCACATATTTTTTCGAGGCAGGGAGAGTAGGTTTAGATCTTGAGTTTTGTTTGTTTGTAGTATGCTAACATTTTTGAGTTTCATGCTCAACTTCAGTTTTCAAGTTTCAGTTTGAGAAATATTTTTTATACTACACCTGCTCGGAAAGTACCTTGATACTTTATCAAATTTACGGTAGAAAGTACGTCATTGCATATCGAACAAATATGTGGGGAGAAAACGCATCTGAGCGGGAGAGAAAAGTGTATGAAAATCCATTTCTTACGTGGTTTTTCTTTTTTAATTTTGGGTAAGACTATGCGCCGGTAACCTAAATATCAAAAGCCAAAAAGTTTTTACAGTGAGTTTTTATCTCCAAGTTCGCAAAATGACACTGGCCACTAGCTGTGTGTCGGATGGTTTCGGGCTGGCAGTGCGACCCTGCGGCGGCAGGATAAACAATTTGAAAAAAGAACATGTGAAAATTGCAGAAGACGCCATTGGCGCCATTTTCAATTTGTGTGTTATTTGAGGATTCAGTTTTCGTAGATTTAGTTTTTTATTTTCCTCGTAGGTGTAGTATAAAGCACTATGTATCACTAGAGAGAAAGTGCGATTCCCGATCTCGGGTGTTTTAAAGCCCTCGCCTACGGCTCGGGCTTCAAACGGCACCCTCGACGGTAATCGGTCTCTTTCTCCTCTCGGTGAACAATGTACTATTGTGTATAATAACAAGCGCAAGGAGACACGGCTAACTTAAAAACAGAGCAAAACCATTAAGTAATTTCATTTCCTCTTTTCAAAATTATAGAAAAAGTGAGTCAGAGGCTAAACTCTAATTCCTCTAAGTATCCACACAAATTTTAAAAATGTTTTCCAGCATAATGTCGGATCGGTCGGATCGAAACTCCAGGGTCTGCAATCAGAGGCAGGTGGCCTTCCTGAAGCCGGCTGCCGACACCACACTCGACAGGAAGGCTTCCATCGTTGACGAGACTACTGGCATCACCAGGACTCAGATGAAAGGTAACCTTGGGCGCTTAGGATTTTATTAGGCTTCTTGAAAACTGTTGCCAATGGCAGGTGATGGACACCACACTCGACAGGAAGGCATCCATCGTCGACGAGACCACCGACATCAAGGACTCAAATGAAAGGTGGGTGCTTACGATGAGGTCGTCTTTTATTAGTCTTCTTGAAAACTGTTGCCAGTGGCAGGTGGCCTTCCTAAAGCCAGCCGCTGAAACCACACTCGACGAGAAGGCGTCCATCGTTGATGAGACCACTGGCATCACCAGGAGTCAGATGAAAGGTAACCTTTAGTGCTTAGGATAAGATCGTCTTTTATTAGTCTTCTTGAAGACTTTGCCAGTGGCAGGTGGCCTTCCACCGACATCACCAGGGCTCAGATGAAAGGTAACCTTGGCTGCTTAGGATTAGGTCGTGCCTTTTATTGGTTCGCCGTAGAAAGGATCAACGCCACCTTGGACGTTCAAGTGGCTTAAGTAAATCATAATCACCTTTTACGATATCCTAAGGGTAAGTAAGTGGGAATTAAGTTTCCTCATGGTCAAATTAGTTTGGCATTTTAGTTTGGCCACGAGGAAACTGGGCGTTATTCTACTCTGCCGGACCCCCACATTGCTAGCTAGTAGTACCAATATTAGCTATGCTTCCAATTTTGTTTGAAGTCTGGCTATACTTAGGTACCTCTAGAATTAGATTATGCCATAATATAATTCGGTTTCGCCTCAAATACCTAGTTGTATTATATTAAGTTTGTTAATTAGCAAGTGCAAACAAAGATCGAGTGTAGTGTTCTCATCTCAAAGCATGTTTAATCTTATCCTTGTTTGCGGTGGTAATATCGTCGTTTGCGTAATGTGTCCTGATCCTGACCTGACGTAATACATAGGTAGGTACTTCATTGAGACAATGCATTATTCAGTTAATTATAGTATCCATAGATGTTAATTAACATCTATGGATACATTAAGTTCACGTGACATTTATAACATCATTAGTTGAGGAATGTTTAGCTGAAAATTGTTTTAGTATCTTTTCTTCTTCGATACATTAACCTCTAAATAAGTACTTAATCAATGAGAAGTCAGATCAGGAAGACGATTTCAATCAAGGGATAGATCCTTGGATTGAAATCGTTTTGAACGAATCTAACGTTTCCCCAGAGTTCCGCGAAGCCTTCCGCCTATTCGACAAGGATGGCGACGGCACCATCACTAAGGAGGAGTTGGGCCGAGTGATGCGCAGCCTGGGGCAGTTCGCAAGGGTCGAGGAGCTGCAGGATATGCTGCAGGAAGTCGACAGCGACGGTAAGTCTTATACGGGAACTGCTCAATGACCTGTTTCTCCAGAGTTCTGCGAAGGCTTCCGCCTATTCGACAAGGATTGCAACGGCACCATCACTAAGGAGGAGTTGAGCCGAGTGATGCGCAGCCTGGCGAACTCGCCAGGGTGGAAGAACTGCCGGATATGCTGCAGAAAGTCGACAGCGACGGTGAGTCCAATACGGGAACTGCTCATGCTCAATGACTTGTTTCCCCAGAGTTCCGCCTTCCGTCTATTCGACAAGGATGGTGACGGCACCATCACTAAGGATGAGCTGGGCGGAGTGATGCGCAGCCTGGAGCAGTTCACTAGGATCGAGGAGCTGCAGGATGTGCTGCAGGAAGTCGACAGCGACGGTTCCAATACGGGAACTCTACAATTATCACTAAGGAAGAGCTGAGCCGTGTGATGTGTAGCCTGGGGCAGTTCGCCAGGGTATAGCTGCAGGATATGCTGCAGGAACACAACACGGAAACTCCTCAATGACCAGTTTCACAAGTGTTCCGCGAAAACTTCCGTCTATTTGACATGGATTGTCTGTATTAATGGCTACCTACCCGTAAATTACGATACCTTTGGTATAAAAATGCGAACAAACGACATTAGTGAAAGAAATGACGGTATTTCATTTGCATTACCATATATAACAAATACTAAGCGAATACGACTACGGTTAAATACAGGAGTTAAATGTTTATTATTAATATTTCCATACCGGATCAGAGTACCTATAGGTAGGTAGGTACTGACAGTCTTTTACTTTGTAAAAGAAAAAATGTGCTGTTATTGGTTACTTACAACTTCTCGCTAACCTCTTCTTTTTAAGGGGACGGCAACGTGAGCTTCGAAGAGTTTGTGAGCATCCTCTCCAAGTCGATGTCCGGCGCGGGCGGAGGCACCAGCTCGGCCGAGCAAGAGGAGCGGGAATTGAGGGACGCCTTCAGGGTGTTCGACAAACACAACCGCGGCTACATTTGCGCGTCGGACCTGCGAGCTGTGCTGCAGTGTCTGGGGGAAGACCTCTCGGAAGAAGAAAGTAAGTAACATGCGTCCGAACAAGAGGAGCGGGAGTTGAGGGACGCTTTCAGGGTGTTCGACAAACACAACCGCGGCTATATCTGCGCGTCGGACTTGCGAGCTGTGCTGCAGTGTCTGGAAGAAGACCTCTCGGAAGAAGAAAGTAAGTAACATGCGTAGTTTATCTACCTACCTCTTTAGACCTCTCCAAGTCGATGTCTGGCACGGGCGGAGGCACCAGCTCGGCCGAACAAGAGGAGCGGGAGTTGAGGGACACTTTCAGGGTGTTAGACAAACACAACCGCGGCTATATCTGCGCGTCGGACTTGCGAGCTGTGCTGCAGTGTCTGGGAGAAGACCTCTCGGAAGAAGAAAGTAATTAACATGCGTAGTTTATCTATCTACCTTTTTAGACCTCTCCAAGTCGATGTCTGACGCGGGCGGTGGCACCAGCTCGGCCGAACAAGAGGAACGGGAGTTGAGGGACGCCTTCAGGGTGTTCGACAAACACAACCGCAGCTATCTTGAGAGCTGTGCTGCAGTGTCTGGGAGAAAACCTCTTGGAAGAAGAAAGTGGGTCATTCTTATACTTTACCTTTTTAGAAGTATTATGATATGACCTCTTCAAATTGATGTCCGGCGCACCAGCTCGGCCGAACAAGAGGAGCGGGAGTTAAGGGACGCCTTCAGGGTGTTCGACAAACACAACCGCGGCTATATCTGCGCGTCGGACTTGCGAGCTGTGCTGCAGTGTCTGGGAGAAGACCTCTCGGAAGAAGAAAGTGGGTGACATGCTTAGTCCATCTCCTTTTTAGTAACCAAATGAGAACAAAAGACTATCTAATGGAATTTATAATATTTCAGAAAAAAAGCATATTTTCTACAAAATCTGCGACTTAAAAGATTTCGTTCTTAATTAATTCTTCACTTTTTTAATTTGTTTGTTGATAACTTACTTACTTTTTTTCGTTAGTTGAAGACATGATTAAAGAAGTGGACTCTGATGGCGACGGGAGAATTGATTTCTTGGGTGAGTGGTAAAAATACCTATTTTTGTTTGAAACTAGAGATAATGAAATACAAAACGTTTTGCACAGCAGTAGCAGTAGCAGTGTGACGGGAGTCTAGTTACTTATTCAAAAACTTGCGGCTCTGTAAAGCTGTAGACCTTGCATTTGTAACATTTTTAGAAATGGCTGAAATATTACTTTCCCCATATCTCCGCTATTTAAAAAAAAATTGAAAAACTGAATCGACAGTAAAATTCTATATTATTAATAGAACCTGAAGCCCATAAAATTTCACGAGAATCGATTGAGAACAAACGGACAGCCGGACGGACATACGAAAACATTTTTGCCCAAGCTGTAACGGAGTCTCTTTGCGCTCGCTTGGTTAATAAAGTTCTCTGCCTACTACACTACACCACCGTACCATCCATGGCCTTGTTAGGAACGCGTGAGGCAAAAAAATATTCTTTGTATTGAAACTTGAAAGGTTATTACAAGTGCATGGCCGGTGACGGAACAGTCTAGTCACTAGTGGGAATAGTGTCATAATTTTCAATTACAAAGAATATTTTTTTGCCCGACTCGTTCCTATTAGCACGGTCATGGTCATGGTATGGTACGGTGAAGTGAGCAGAGACCTTAATAGCTACATTTTGCAGAGTTCGTGAGAGCGCTGGGAGAGCCTGAAGATGCTTGTGACGAGGACGAAGAGGAGGACACGACCGAAGGCACCGAGATACATCTCCCTAGAGCGGTAGCTGCCAACTAAATGCGCGTGGTTCAGCTTTTCTGCCTTGTTAAGCACTTGACACGCATCAAGAGCGGTGAGATACTGCGATGTTTGCTGTCGCCCCCCACCACGTCCCCCGAAAAAAAAAACTTAAAAATACTTAGTTCTGCGCATTACTGGCAGGCACCGCTCAAGATCCGTGCCGAGGCTAAATTGGACTCGATTCTAAATTACGTTTTTGTATAATTTCGTCTGGAATATATTAATAGATAATAGAAATAAAAGTATAAGCCCCAAAGTCCTTTCTATCTTAATTTAATTATGGTTGTTTTTCTATTATTTGCAAATGATTTAAAATAGGTACAGCATCAAAGAATAAAAATTAAAGAGAAGTATCTTGAGTTGCCAGAATTTAAAAAAAATCCTAGTGCCTCCTGCAGGCTCATCATTACTGATCACCAGTGAAGTATTCGTAGTATTACCTATACAAATTTTGTACTTATGCTCCATAGCCCCTTGACAGCAATAATTGTACAACTTAGCGATTGCGACTGTCACTTGAAGATCGGTAATAAGCCTTCCGAGGTAACTATAAGAATCGGGTCCAGTATTTGTATTCATTGCAGCCATGCTCTTAGGGCCTACTAGCACTACTAAGAAGGCTGAAAAGTTTAATCTGCCTGCTTTACTTACTTTTTAATATACGATAAGCTTGTAAAAGGATAAACTTGAAAGCTTGAATGATACTATCGAGCGTTTTTAAATTAAACCGAGTTATTAATATATTAATCAGTCAAGTTCATATCAGATATAAAATAGGAAAAAAAAAACATTTTTATCTCTTAATTAAAATTATGAAGATATCAAACAAATTAACGATAAATAACGCCACTTTTGCCTCTAGCTTAATCATGTATGTAGATGCAAAACGAATTATTTACTATAAAATTATCTGCTTTTCAATAAGAGTGAGATAGTGCAACGTATTAAATCGCTTGTGATTTACAAACTTATTATTGTAAATAAATTCGATTCTTATTAATTTTGGCACCTACTCTGTTTATCCTTAATTGTCCTATAAACAGTTTTTGACAGTTGTCTTAATCTTAAAGCATTTTATCAATATATCAATGAAATTTATTTTTATAGTAAAAAATGATGGATGTCTATTCGTCATTTTAAGTACCTAATTTAATACTCAGGTAACTCAGTACCAGAACTACACATATCTTCTACAAGAATTTATATATTTACCTACCAATTATTTTTTGTACTATTGAATAACTTCCATTATTATAATGCCGAAAGAATTGCATGACTAGAGATAATTTTGATCCTTATTCTCGATGTTGTAAATCAGACCAATATACAATTAAATTATTGATAATAACTAAAATGCAGTATTATTTGAAAAAAAAACTCTTTAGCAAACAATTATCAGCTAAGCTAAGTCACAAACAAAATAGAGAGGTCAAGCTTAAGTACCTACTTTAATACTGTCATAGTACGCGCAATGCACACACACATAGACCGCTCTCACCGACCAACGACACTGTGTGACGCACTCGAACTCGTTTGAGATTCGTCTGAGATTCCGATTCGGTATCGGTGAGAGGGTGTCTGTGTGTGCGTCGCACGAGCGCACGTGTAGTACTTAATTGGCGACTGAATTTCTCGTCCCAAATCAGACTCTAAATTCCGGATCCGTTATTCAGGAAGGTGTAATTAGCTCTTAAGAGCTAATTAGATCATCCTAAATATCGGACCCGATATGAAGTCGCTCCTAAATTCAGAGCAGTGTAATTGCATTCAGGAAGCTAGGATCCGATTTAGGATCCTAACTAGGATAGAAATTGTCTCCGACATAACGGATGCTAAATCGGAAGCACTTAGGACAGTGTAATCGCATTCAGGACGCTCGGCTCCGACACAGTAGTACCACAGCATAAAGAGTACAGTCAGTCAACGCCTTTTATGTTGGCGAAAAAAATCCGCCGCGCCGTTCGTCTAGATAGACAGTTGGCGCAACGACTAAAAGTATATAAGGGTTGTCACACTGTGATTTACTTTTTTTTGACCTACATCAATATAAAAAACAAAAAACCGACTTCAAAAAACCTGCCTCTAAAAAGCAAGAAATAATAATATATAAATCATTAGCTACGCATTATCATTGTTATAATAAAACACGTCTATTAATGTCGGGTGGGGCTGGAGTACCTACAACTTCCTTTTTTTATTCTAAAAGCCCCACCCGACTTCAATAGACGTGTTTTATTATAACAATGATATGATAATGCGTATCTAATGATTTATATATTATTTCTTGCTATTTAAAGGCAGGTTTTTTGAAGTCGGTTTTTTGTTTTTTAAACAATGTTTTATTTTTTTTTATTTAAAGTGTAAGTAACTTTTGTATTAGGTAATGTAGGTATATTAATTAGGTAGTAAAATCGGCTCAGCCAAACGTGAGATAATCGCGGAGAAACATACATACATATACAAATTGAATACCTCCTTTTTTTGAAGTCTGTTAAAAAGACTACACAAAGGTATCCCTCTCCCAACAAAAACAATCATCTAATTCGGTTCATAAATAACAAAGTCGTCAAGGTAGTTGATGTAAAGTCATAGTATTTTCGGGATTACTTGAAAACTACTGAACCGATTTGTAAAAAAAAAATGGGACCATCTCGCAAGAAAATTCAATCGAACAAAAAAAGAATCATCAAAATCAGTCCATAAATGTCGAAGATACGCGCGAATAACGATAAAAAAAAAGTATACAATCGAATTAAGAACCTCCTCCTTTTGATGAAGTCGGTTAAAAACTAGTTCAGATTAGCGTTGAAAATGACACGTACCTACTACCTACCTAGCTACCTACATATACCTCCTATTTACCTAGCTATGTATTTTTACGGCTACAAGAACATTCGTTTAACAACTGTATGATCGTAAAGCTGTGATATCGGATCCGACATTCAGGACGGTCTAATTGGCGACTGAATTTCTCGTCCTAAATCGGACACTGAATTCCGGATCCGACATTCAGGATGGTGTAATAAGCGCTTTAAGCTTGACATCTTTGGCTAAGTTGCGAGTGCTATTATGTTTGTAACTAGTTGTTGGTCTTCCTTAAGATTAATAAACAAATAAGTTATCTATTATCCACCAATCCGCATTGGTCCCGCGGGGTGGATATTATGTTATGACCCATCATCATTCTTCTACATTTTTAACGATTTGTACAGGAAGGTTTAGAAAATAAAAAATACTTGCTATAATACAATTGTATTCACATAACAAAATATTTACATCTAAATTACATATTCATACTTACCTACATTTTTTATTCATTGATACAATGCTCACAATATGGAGGTATTTTGGTACATAACGAATAGTAGTTTCTTATTTCATTAATATTACATTTTTTAAATAAATAAACAATAGTTTATATCAATTGTTTTATGGCAGTGTAGTTTTACGAAAAATAATGAGATATTTAGATTATAATTTCCTTGAAAGCTTTTTATTAGAATACTTAATACACTTAGCTAACTATTTGATAAATTGACTCATAAATTGTAATTTGATCACAACAACTGGTTAACAATCAAATCTTTATTTTAATACTTAAACAAACTAATCGTCTCATCAACATTATCGCATTATTGCATAACGAAATGCACCCTATTAGTAAAAACATAAGAGCGTAATTACAATAGATTTCAATTGCCCTACTCTCGTGCAAACAAACTGTAGTAAGAATAATAGTTGGCGTCTAAAAAACCTCAATTTGGCAGTGCTAGCAAAAAATTGCCACTTAACATTATTTTAAACTTGACTTTAAACCTTTGAAAGAACTACTGATTAAAAATACTGTGATATTATTACTGTTCATAAAATACTTCACCAGATTAAAAACTCTTCGGAGGGTTAAGATAACAGTGGCTTTTGTTAGTGCGCATACGACGTGTAACAGAATTAATGGCTAAACCAGAATATGGTAAATAGGAAGAGACCATCAAACTGAACAACTTTTACTATGGGACTAACTTTGAAATCGCGAAAAAATCTGCTGTTTCATACAAAAATTAAAAACGAAAATACGAAAATGTATGTTACACGTTGCATATTATTTAGCATTATGGCAACACCATGCAAGCTATCTTCCGCTGATCAGCACCTCATTGTTAGGTTGGGTAGTTCCTGCATAATATAGATAATGTTTAGCAATACAAACATGCGGTTTATTAATTTTTATAGATATATCGCAATGACTAAATCTATTTTGCTGTTTGACTGGTAAATGAGTTGATTCACGCAGGGCATGACAGGTTAATCAAATTCAATCAATTTTACTTTAATGCAAAGATACTAAGGTCCAAAATGAATTGCAGATTTTTGACATTCTGTATAAACTGACGTGCTACTGAATATACAAATTAATTTCCGTATATTGCCTGATATTTCGGTCTTAAGGTTACATTCCATTTTATTAGGGTTCCGTACCCAAAGGGTAAAAACGGGACCTACTACTAAGACTCCACTGTCCGTCTGTCTGTCACCAGGCTGTATCTCATGAACCATGATAGCTAGACAGTTGAAAATTTCACAGATAATGTATTTCTGTTGCCGCTATTACAACAAATACTAAAAACAGAATAAAATAAATAATATTTAAGTGTCCCATACAACAAACGTGTTTATTTTGCCGTTTTTTTTAATAAGTCCTTTATACTATTTTAAGAATAATGATATTTATGGAAATAAATAAATATTTCTACAGTAGGTACCTACTGACTAAGTACCTGATAAAAATCAACAAATAAGCGCCGATATTTAATCATTGCGATAACCTCAATATCTTCTATCTACCAACAACATCAAAGCAAACTGACATGTCTTTTATTATTATAGTAAAGTGTTTGTTATACAACAAAAACACAATGCAACAACAAAATTGAACAATCAAAGGAAAATATAACAAGGTTTTCTCTCATAATACTGTAAAATATAGAGAGATAGATAAAATACTTATAATAAGTATAACTTATTTTTTATTATGCAACAAAACAGAATTTTTCAAATTCAGACATGTGACTTTGGCATGGAATAGATAGTATGGAAGGACAGCTTTATCTGATTTTCAAGAAAATTCAAATGGACTTTAAAAATGCGGTGTATTATACAATCTGAGTATTTTATAACTTTCAAAACCATGTTTTTATTAAAAATAATCACTAATTCAGTAAAAGGTCACCTTATAAAAGTATTATATTGTAAAGCTTTCCAACTTCCACAGCGTCTAAATTGTTTCTATAGCCAGTTAAAAATTATAATTTCTTACCCATCCGTGCATAAGCTCAAACAAATTAGTGTAGCAACATGTTTGTAAGCAAGTTAGTAATAATACTTTAGTTTTGATATTTTACTTTAAGCACTATATAAACGTATTGGATGGAATTGGAACTGTCATTCCTATCAGCAAACGGGAAAATGTTGTCCTTTTGTTTTTTTACATAATAAGCGCCAAAAGTGCGACAAATCTTAAAAATAATTTGATTTTAAAGAAAACATTTTTTTGTTTGTTTTTGGTTGAAATGGCAGTGAATTTTTAATTTGTAACATTGACTCAGGATAATGGAACTTCCGTACCAATCTATAAGGATTTTAATACAATAACACCTGTTAACATGCAGGCTACTTATTTAATTAGGCTACCCAGCTACACTACACAACACTACAATTGATTTTCATGTGTTTTTGGCTCAAATGGCAGTGAATTTGAAAGCTGCGAGGCTTCCATTTGGCAGACGTCGTAATGGAATACTTCCAAATGGAAGTACGCTCAGATTTATTCATTATTCATTCATTATTCAATATGTGTAATATATTGAGGTTATACTTAATTTGGTCGGATTCGCGCTAAAATCGATTTTTATCGCTATCCGGACCGTAACCAACTCCATAGCATGACTCTGGACATACTTCCATTTGGACGTCCGCCAAATGGACGTCACGTCACGGCTAGCTTTAGGATGATGTGTCTTCTGTACTAGTTTAGCTATGAAAGTGACGGCATTGTAGCGTCCAAATGGAAGTATAGTCAACAATGCCCCATATTCACTATCTAATTTAAAAATCTATCGCAATCGCTTTCAGGATATGTTGTAGGGCTTCTATTTGGACGTCCGCCAAATGGACGTCACGACAGTGGCTAGCTTAAGGACAATGGGCCTTCCGTACTAATCTACTTGTGTAAATACAATAGCACCTGTTTACCGGCTGCTGATATATTTGGGCTGCATGTGTCCGGTCTCGCCCAGCCCGCGCAGCACCACGTTGCCGTTGGGCAGGATCGAGATCCACGTGATGGAGCCGTGGTTCAGGGATATCCGCAGCCAGCCTTCGGGGGGGAACTGGAGGGCTCTGGGGGGAAATTTTGCGTTGATGTTGGTATCGGTAAATTATGTTTGTATAAAAGCCGTGAAGCCTGATTCACACATATTATTATCAGTGAAAACACATAGACAGTGCTTTCAGTGTCAGCGAATGCGTGTTCCTAGATAATGTTATGAACTGTGACTTCACTGAGTGATATATGTGAATCAGGCTTTAAGTGTGTTTAAATGAATGCTTCACAAAAATGATTAGCAAAGATAGAAACAATGTTTTGACAACTGTGTGGGACGGGAATGGGCCGTCAAATCCGTCAATACAACGTCAAGTCGCCACCAACCGCGTTGTGCGCACGTGATGGATCAGTTAAGATTTATGATTATGATTAATAATGGATAAAGAGGAGTGCCTCTTTATCCATTATTAATCATAATCATAAATCTTTATTTGCATAAAGAAGAAAGAAAGCCTATGCCCTTGGTGTCATTGAATTGGACTATTTCACATGAATAACAGTGTGCTATACTCACTTGCAAACGAAGAATCTAATGACGTTAGCATGGCAGACGAGCAGCGTGTAGCTATCCTTGGTCTGCTCGGGCAGCGCCCGGTGGAAGTAGCGGCGGAAGGCCGCCTCTATCCGCGCGCCGTCCTGGAAGAACTGCTAAACGTACCAGACCAGGCCGCATTATTATACTGACCAGTTAAGGGATATAGGGGTTGGAGATAGGGCAAATTTCGGTCTCTTTCTATACTTTATATCTCTTTGTATAAATAGTTGTATGGATTATTTTTAGTTTAACCCGTCAAGCCAGACAAAATGAGACACAAATTGTTTTTCTATTATTGTCCGGCCTCATATGGCCGACTCGCATTAATGAATTAAGTTAAAACACTAATATTCATAGTCACTAGCTATTAGTATAGTAACGTAGACATAAAGGCACAAATGTATCACTAGGGACAGGTTACCAAGGGTGATTTATGATTGTATGTATAAAATGAAATTAGAAATTAGAAATTAATTTATTTGCCTTTGAATGAATGATTTGAAGGGACTTACTTTGGAGTTACTTTTTCGAGTTTGTCTTGGTGTTTGAATGAATAAAAAAATATGTGTCCCAAAAGATCCCATAAATATCGAATAGAAAGGCATAAGTGACTACAATATGCCAAATGTAAGGGAAGAGTTTAAAATCCCACTTTTAAGTTACTTGAGAAAGTAATGGATGGATGGATGGATGGGTGAGGAAGAAGATTTAAGTTAACTAACTTATTTTCACAAAATAATTACAGATCTACTTAATAGATAGGTACTGAGTTAATGAAAGCTAATATGGTGGTGATAATACCATTAATAGAATGAACATAACATGCAGACAGGAACACAGGATGGTAAAATGGCAATCTGGTCAGTAATACACACACACACACACACACACAAGGAAATAAAATCCAAGCCATTATTGAATTCAAAGCAGTGGTCAACCAATACAGTAGCCAACCCATACACTACACTCTCTGACCATCCTTGTAGCTCACTGCTATTAACTAACGACATGATTGTGATATCTAGCTATCTAATTATCCTATTATTACGAGAAAGTTTGTGAGTTTGGATGTTTATTAATCAATTACGCAAAAACGACTGAATGGATTTTGATGAAATTTGGTAAATACTTCATTTAATCACAATGGTGTACAGTCAAGTTCAATAATATATGTACCTTTGACAGTTCATCAAAGTATTTAGCCTTTATCATAAAAAAGTCAGCATTGGTCAAATCAAAGTGCTTATATATTTATGAACTTGTAAGATAATTATTGATAATATTGTACTTATTTCTTACCTTTTAAGCAAATGGCTTGATGTTATTGTGACAAACTTAAAAATAGTACTTACTAGTTTTTTTACAATTTATTATTTATTTCATCCTTAGACATATTATAATTTAAATATTTCAATGCAAAAAGTATGATTTAAGTCGTTACATGAGAATATATTAAATTTATCTTACAAACTCGACTGTGCATGCAAATAGAACACTATAAAGATCAACTTACTCTTGGCTCTGGTCTCCAACTTCCAACAGGTGGTTCTGGAGGTATCGGTGCCCCTTCTTCAATCATTTGACAGTCTTTTATTTCAACATCTTTGTCCAAATGTTTACCAATTATTTTGGCAGTCTCTTGAGCCCGAGTCATAGTAGACCTAACAAGCAGGTCCCACTTGATATCAAGTAACGATAGACGTTGGCCTGTCAAATCTGCTTGCTGTCGACCTGAAAATTTTAAGCTTATGTTGACTCTAAGTTTTATCAATAATCCTTAGGGTTTAATTTTCCTTCAGCAACACAATGTCATTAGTTATTAGAAAATGGTTTAACTCAGTCAAAGGTGTAATTTTTTGTTTTGAGATTTAAGCATACACAATGCTATTTTGTTCTAGTAAAAAATTGCCTGAGACAACTCTAGTGGCGATTTTTTTTTTCTAGTATTTTAATTAGTAATAGGTATTTATAGTGCAATTAAACCAAATACAAAACAAAAAAACCGTATTCCATCCATTTGTATGGGAGCTATGTTGTCTCAGACAGATGCACAAAAACATATTCACATCAAACTTATAACACCTGTATGAGCCCTTGCTTAACTCATACATTAACTTGATTTATCTGTTTTGATATGATCTTGATAATGACAACACTCGGAAAATATTCACTTGAATTATTTATAAAATGTAAACAAATGTGTGCACACAAAGAAAGACTGCTTAGAACTGAATTACATGTTTATGAAATAAATTAATTATGATCGATGATTCATTGTGCAATACCCCTCCTTTTGCATTAGGGGATAAGAAAGGTGTTTGACTGGGGTTTTAAGACAAAGAATCGTTTTTATGGTTTTTATTGTCTGATAGTATAAAGCTAATAGTATAAAGTAAAATCTATAGGGTATGCTTACAAAGATTTCTTACCCAACTCTGTTAAAGTTCTTTCTTTATCTGTGGCTCCGTCCACATTGTATTGTCCATGCCTGATGAGGAACAGATGTCTGACAGCTTTGGATTTACTCTTTTCCAGCTTCTCATTGTATTTGTTCTCTTCTTCAGGACTAGCTGAGCGCAACGGCTTCACTATACTTTCTGGTTCACGGCTAGAATCAAATAATTGATTATAATGACACAATATACCAAAGCTTTTGAGAACTAAGCAGAAATCTATCATTGCCAGTGGTCAGTGGTTGCATAGACTTCTAAATTGACTTTTTTACATTATTGTAATACTCACTGGTCCCAATTGCTGTCCCACTTCACAGTAGGAGTGTAATTTGTTGTCCACGAGTTATGCACTCCAAATTTTTTGTCGTTCTTGTTACTGTTTATCTTATAGTATGCTAGACCACCACCTACAGCTCCTAAGCTAATAATTGCAATTTTATGAAATCTTGATAACGTGGCCATTATGTTACTTTCAATTAGATGAATTTATAGTTGTTTTAGATGTTGCAAGCCAACGATTTTCTTAAAACCGTTTCTTTCTGGGTCATAGATTTTATAACCTAAAAAAAATTAAAAGAAATGTCAACGAGTCGTGACCGAATGACCGTGACGAACGACGACGACTGACGAATGTGAACGATTGGGTGCATTCTAGTAGACCAATCGCTAAGTCATCGCTCATCACAGTATACATTTTAAAGAATTATTCCACTATCCCCACCACACCAAGGCGCCGTGGAATGTCTCTAAATATGCAGTGGAATCTGCCCCCCACTATAGTGGGGCAAATTGTTGATAGATGACGGCCATTTGTTGCAAGCAAAACTAATACTTACCAATGCTATTTGTTTATTGTTCTAATAAATCTATTATTCACTAATTTTAAATATTTAAATGAAGATCAAAAAATTGGGATTCGTTTATTCAATGATATTCGTTCGGAATAGAATAATTAATTAGGTACGTTATTTAAAAAAAGCATTGGTAATATTGGTATAAATAAAGGAATATATAGATATTATCATCTGCAACAGATGTCAACTTATGTACTTACCAAGGAAATTATATACCTACTTCGTACAACGTACTTAATAATTTCCTTGGTACTGAGTTGCCTACCAAATGGGCTGTTTACACGGTGACAAGTAGTTGGCGGGGAGCGGAAGACAAACCGGGAGGGGGTTGCGCGCTACTTGCTTGCCCAAAAAATAGAACCTTGTACTTATAAATTTTTAATTAAACTATGATGGTCGGTGTTAAACTCCCAAACTCTTGTAAAGCTGTGGGACGTAGTCGTCGAACTGCGCGCGGTAGAAGTTGCCTGCGACTGGCGCCCCCAGGTTGTATTTCTCTGCAAACTTCTTAGTCGAGAAAGCAGCACGGCCGTCGATAGATCTGGAACAAAATATGGTATTTTATAAAGATTAGTGAGACGGGACTTCAGAAAGAGGGTAAATTAGCTCAAGTAGGATGATGAGCTTATGAGGAAGACTTTACGCCTCCTGATTTACTTTTTTCTCATCACGTGCACGCGGCACAAATAAAAAATCTAATAAGGCCATAAGATCTGAGCTCATTGGCTTTGCTTGTTTGAGAATAGTTCGTCCATCATCATCATCAGCCTATCATCGTCCACTGCTGAACATAGGATACATCTAGTTATTATCTAGGTGAGGCCTGGCCTCCATTTCTGGGGTCTTACCATCAGCAAATACGAAACCGTTCAGTTCAAAAGCAGGCCTTAAACAGGACTGTTTAAGGCCAGCTTTCATACTAACCGTTGAGGTCATAGTACGAAAAAGTAAGGCCGTTCAATATAAGTCCTGCTATAAGAGCTCATAGTAAGGCCCCTGGGGTAAGCCTGTGGGGAGGGGGGTGTATAAGAGCTGCGTTGAAGTTTTGAAGGGCGTTATAAACATAAGTATATGAGGTTTTTTTCGTTTTTTCTGGGGTGGGCATCAGACTGTTCCGGGGTGGGGTGGGCACGCCCCCCCCTGCCTACGCCAATGCCGAGATACTCACTTGTTCGTCAGCTTTGTCTCATCGAACTCCAGTTTTCCGGGCTGCTTGAAGAGGATGTAGACGTATCTGTGTATGCCGGTGCCCTCCGGCGGGCCGGAGCCGATGTATCCCGACAGGACCTCGCCCTCGGACACATTGTCCCCGGGAATGTTGCCCACCAGCCAGTGGTGCCACTCGCGGTAGACTAGCTCCGGGCCGTCATAATTGTCAGGGTCTGGAAGTTTACATAGCATTAAGTATATGTTGTTGTGACGTCTGGAGATCAACCCAGCCAACTTTCAGCTAAAAACGAGCTTTGTAAGGCAAAGACATTTATTTTGCTTTGAATGCCATGAGAAAAAGACGATCGTCACTGGCATATCTACGCCTAGGTATTCTACTAAGAAAAGCATGTTCTCGCAGATGCGTCGTCTTAGTAGATACTTTAGTAGTTAAATGCTACTGAGGTGAGGTACTGTTCACGCACCTCCCACTGCTGTGGCCTCTCGGCCGCATTCTGCGCGTCTTGCCTGGGCAGGATGGCGTTGCTAGAGTCGCCGACATCAGGACGAGGAAAGGCGTCATCAGGATCTGCCCGCTACCAACCAGTGTTGAAGTTGATACTTCAAGGCGGGGAGTATGTTCACGCAATCACAACACCAGCCCGGGCGAACCCGGGGCATGAGGTGAAGGAGGAGGGATAACGACGGGAGACGGCGCGGCGCGACTATGCAAAGGACTCGCCTCACGACCGGTGTGAACTACGCGCGTACGCATTTTCATTGTCGGGCCTTTTTGTACCATTTTACTTTCATACATTTTGATACAGTCCGCTAGCCTTTCAATTCACACATTTTACAGGTACCTACCTACCTACTTATAACAAAACAGGATAAGTATCTTTCCTTTAAAATTAACAAGCTGCTACCTAGTTTATTATCTTAGGGTGAAACCAAAAGCAATAAAATATGACTTGTTGGGTCTAATAAATCATCATCGGGCATCATTCTCCCGCTACTTATTCACCATTATGATTCAAACCCACTGATAATAACACAACAGCACTCACTAGCGGATCCAGGGAGGGGCTAATGGGCTCAAGCCCCCCCCCCCCCTGTTGGGTAGACAACAGATTGGGGGGGGGGGGCTTGAGCCCATTAGCCCCCCCCCCAAATCTGTTGTCTACCCCAACATATCTGTTGATTACCTTGGAAAAGCCTGCCCTCACCTGCGTTAAGCCGGCTGATATGCTGATTATAACACATAAGTACTCGTACCTGTGAAAAAGAGTGTGTAGTACGCGTTAGGGTCTGCTTCGTAGGAGACTGTAGGCTGGTCCTTCACCTGAGTGGGGGTCAGCTCGTTGCCCTGGGAAGCCACCACGCCACTGGGATATTTCAGCTGAAACCGGTAGCAAAGTTAAGTATTGGATGACTTAATGATAAGAGAGAGAGATATCTAGGGATTATGAGAAGGATCTAAGGATACTTATATCTCGTACGAAGATCATCAATGTCACCTAGATATTCAGTGTTGCTTTTAAGAAAGCCTGTCGATTCACTTCACTTCAAGTGATTTTAATAATTAGAAATTAGCTGAATATTAGCTAGCTATCTAAGTACTTACTTTACCGATTACAGACGGTTTGAGATAGCTACCGTAGCTATCCAAAATCTTTTGTAGGTGATACCTAATAAAAATAAACACCCATCATATTCTCATTTAACATTTAAAATTCCCGCGCAGTGATGTGAGATTCGAAGTGAGGTTCGAGTTTGGTTACAGAAACGACAGGAGATGAGCCCCTTTGCCACAGAATAACTAATATGCCGGTACCTACTCATGAGGGCTTTTCACAATGGCAAAAAACTGTAGGCTTGATAGATGGCGTTGATAAAAATAGGTGATATTTTATTCAATGTAATTTTTTAACTAAGCTTCGAAGAGTATCAACACCATTTAGTGAGGCGAATAGTAACTATTTTTAAGGTTCGAAGAGTATCAACACCATCTAGTGAGGAAAATAAGTTACTATTTTTATTTTTTTAATGTCACTTTGAAAGGTATTCTATTGATTCTAGTTCTACTAGCGTTAATTTTAAGGAATCGCTTCGCTTTCGATAGATATCCGATTTTTAAAACGTCAAATCCAAACATAATAATATTTCAAAAGCGAAGATGTACAAAAACCGCCTCTGTGGTCTAGTGGTTCGGCCATCCGTGCTAAGACGCAGAGGTCCCGGGTTCGATTCCCAGGAGAGGGGTCCGCCGTCCAATGTACTTGGTTTGGTTGGTGGTAGGGCTTATTTCAAGTTCGCCTGACTAGCTAGTCTAGCTACCACCATTTTACCTAAGTCTGACGCACAACAACTTTTAGATATTGTTGTGTTAAGACCTCGATGTCAAATTACAGACGACAGAAGTAATTGCATTATATAACTATAGTATTTTTGTTTATAATAATGTTATCTCAAAATACATATTACTTAATTTTGTTATCAGCGACAGCAGGCAACATAACTGACTAGGTAAGTACTTAATCAGTTTCTTTACGTGCAAAATTTCGCAGATTCGTACCTACCTATTTTCTTAGATAAGATCAGAGTAAAAATAATTAAACAATATTAATCTCTTTGACGTTTTTAAACGCTTAACTTTTAATATTTCAGTAAAGCTAATTTTGACAATTTAAATTATCTAACCTAATGCAATAACATTTTGGCACACTCACCTTGCACTTTTTATTAATCCAGATTTTATTGATATCTCCAAATTAAATGAAAAAAAAAAACTTACGTTGACGGTAGCTTTGGGTGCCGCAGCAATGACGTCGGGGACGATCTTGCTGGCTTCAAACGCTTTCGCTACTAAAGACATGGTGGCGGCGGCTGTTGGGAAAGATCAGTTTAACTTATAGCAGGAATATTCACTTCTCAAGCTTACGCGCTCACTAGACATGAAATAAAACACTTTTAACGGATACTAGCGCGGTTTTATTGAATTCAAACCAAATACCAACTAATTACCAAAGTACTTTCAATAAAACCGCGCTAGTATCCGTTAAAAGTGTTTTATTTCATGTCTTATAGCAGGAACTTGAAAGCTGCTATAGGAACTGCCTACATTACATACTACCTAGGTATTTTCATTTCTTGGCATCAACTAGTACAGAACTTTTAAAGGTACTTAGGTTCAAAAACACTTATCTTTTTTCAGGAAATATGCAAAAAACTTTTGTTTACAAAATAATTTATTTATATATAAGTATATAAAAAGAAATTATGAAAAAATCTAAAATAGCTTTCCAACAAAATTGAATTTTTCGATAGTAATTTATTTTCACAAATGGATATTTATACGTTAGTAATAATATTTCGGTGTTTGTATGTTATTTTTATGCTTATATTCTGCATTTTCTTAAGGTGGTACCCTGAGCGAAAGTGGCGCCGCGGTGAATTATATTTAATATTATAATTCTAATACACAATTTTATAAATGTTTATCATGGAGATTTTAGGGCCCACAGTCTAGTATTTTTAGACGGTATCATTACATTCCCTCGTAGTCACTGCTAGAAGTAGATAGCAAAACTGCTAAAAGTGGCCGTTTTTGACACATTTGCTATCTACTTCTACGAATGACTACGAGGGCATCTAATAACCTTCTAAAAATACTAGACCATGGGCCCTAAAATCTCCACGATAAACATTATTAAAATCTTTTTCTATTAATAACTTATTAAATAAAAACCTCTGAGGGCGCCACTTTCGGTCATACAACCGCCTTAACGAACGTTTTGCTCCAAACTGGAACTTTTGAGATCGCTTCAGCATTTCCCCAAAAAAATATTCGATTCCAGTTTCAAAACTTTCAAAGTTTATTGCAAATGACAAGTTATAAAGGTATTACAATATTCTGTATACGAGTGGGGCCCTGCCTTCCTGCTTAAGCTCAGTCTCAGTAACCATGGGGTTACTTAATTAAAATTAAAAAACCTACCTTACGTTCTGTCGATGTAGTGACTCAAACAACACTGAACAAAACGCATAACTCTTAAATTCGCGATACGAGCGATAACCACAACACAGCCACGATTGATACAACGGCTGGCGATAATAAACTTGAAGTAGCACATAATTTTACAGTAAATTGTCTTTTGTCACTTAACGACTTTTGTTTTTTTTTTCAGGAAAAAGGAGCTACGAGCGACGTGTAAAATAATTTATGCAAAAAGCAAAAAAAAATATAAAAAGGTTTTTGAGGCTATCACCCTCAAGTGGCGCCCTCACCATAATTAAATGAATTGCTCGCAAACTACGATTTTGTTAAAAAAATTAGACACAATTAAATCATTTTTGTTTTTTTTTAATAACTCTCTTCTTGTGGTGTTATTTTGGTATTAGGTACCTACGTTTGTATTGGAAGTTCACAGATTGCCGGCATTTTAACACCACACTATTTCAAGCAAATAATTATCTAACTATAATATACTAAATAATATACTAGAAAAAATGCGACTCGCACCAGATCAATACTCAGACGAGAATCGAACCCGCGACCTTTGGATATCCGGTCCAATGCTCTGACCGCTGAGCTACCGAGTCACTAGTGACATCGCCGAATTTCTTCTAGTATATCCTACTCTTACGCTGCAAGCCAGCGTTATTTCACCAATGTGAGGAATTACCTCGACATTCAATTAAAATATCGTTCCAGATATTTGGCAATCGATTAAGATGAAATAGCTATATAATTTTTAAATTTTAGATTTTAGCATTCACAATGCTATTTTTACACAATACTAAATAATAAACTAGAAAAAATGCGACTCGCACCAGATGAATACTCAGACGGGAATCGAACCCGCGACCTTTGGATATCCGTCCAATGCTCTGACCGCTGAGCTACCGAGTCACTAGTGACATCGCCGCATTGTGAATGCAAAAATCTCAAATTTAAAAATAACTATAATATTTTTTACAATACCAACAATGTTTGTGATTTATATCGGTACTTAAGCTTGCACCAACACGGTTAGAAAATTGGTCATTTGTATAAGTATAGGGTCTGTGCTGAAGTTACGGGTTCGATTCTTTAGCGAGGCTACAGAATAAGTACATAATAGTACGCGAGGCCTAAATACAGTTAGATATTATTATGTTCTTCCTATTGAATATAATCCTTAGTCCTTAAAATAAAAGGGAAATTCACCGGAAATTATAAACAATATTTTAACTAACAAAATGATTTATTATTTTTCAAACAACTAAGAGCAAACAAGAACAATGAAATAAGTAACTACATGATAAAACAATTTATACGCCTAGTTATAATACATTAATATACAATTTATTAACACCTACCTAATCAATGATTTAAAAATACAAATATTTTTTTAACGACGATAATCGCAAAGTTAGACTTTAAAAAAAAAATATGTATACACTTACTTTCTTCAGATTTAAACTACTTATAATGACTTCTTTTGACATTTACTTAATTGAAAGCATAAATTAATAAAAGTTGATAAAATACTTAGTAAAAAAAAATTAACTGACTATATAATTATGATATTCTACACAAACTACAAGTTTAATATACATTTTCATTAAAAATATAAAATATGTATTTATTCAGCATTTTCAGGATATAATAAAATTATTTTTGTTAAATATACTTATTATTTATTCTAAAAAGCAGTCAAAATTGTATTACAAAATATATTAATTATTATGTCGACTAGAAGACTTATACGTATTCATTATTCGACGTCATTGTAACTAAATAAAATCTACTACATAGGAAACATTATATTATGTTTATTTATCTTATAAATAAATAATTATGTTCATAATACATCTGTGTATACTATACAGCGTATTAGTAGCACCCTAGCGAAACCTTTCAGGGCATAGTCGACTCATGATTCTGAATCTTTATGAAGTGAAATTTTTCGTACCCAGCAAAATTCATGAAAATGTATTTTTTTTTATTACACAGATATATTTACAATTTAGATTATATGCAACTAAACAGACGTCTTAGTTGCATATAATCTAAATTTATTTATTAATTATTCTGTACACACATACAAGTTTAAATAGAAAAGAAATGGATAGAAAAAATTGTGCGGGGGGACAGCTTACTTTATTTTATAGAAAAAATATTAAAATAAGTCTTAAATTTTATGAAGTCGTAATGTAAAACTGTTTACCCGCGATATTTTCGAGTTGTTACGCGTACATTGCTTCTCAAAGAAAAATCAAAATCCGAACAACTATGCATTTGCGACAAGTGGTTCCATAGAGAATGTTGATTATTTCTAAGGGTAGAATCATCCCTTGAACTTTTCGCTAGGGTGCTACTAACACCCTGTATTTTTGAATTTCTTTCATCTGAAACTGTCCGACAGCAATCTCTCTCAAAGATTGGTGGCATTTCAAGTTAACTCAGATTGTTAGTAGAAGCTTTATTCCTGTACCAGTTTGTTACAAATTAATATTTTTTTCGGCCTTGTTTACAAAATTAAATTATTTATAGTTTAGGTCAAAATTGAGACGAAATGGAGGTGAACTGCCTCAAATACAATTTTAAAATGTATAATTTAGATTAAGTAGAATTTAATAGTGTTGTAACACTAGTTTTGTATTTTCGAATAAGTATTATAGTTTCAGAGCATTTTGATCATTACTGGTACAGGGAATACTCGCAAGAGAGTCAGTTCCGACTGTCAGATCAGATTCAAAAATAACAGAAATTAGCAAATTATTTTAATAAATGTTTCAGTAAATAAAAAAAAAACAAGCAAAATAATGTCTAATGACGTTTTTACGTATCTCGATTAATAATAATCAATGATAGAAAAACAAGAAAAAGCTTAGATTTTTTATTAAAATGGTGCGTACCTACCTACGTGAAGTATGTGCAATTATTTTATTACAAAGTGAATAAAATTAATAAAATAAAGACAATTAAACGTGTTTTGCTAATTTATAGCACGTGTCTATAGCATTCTAATCAATTATTTACACAGAAACCCGGCCTGTCCTTTCAATTCTTAATAATCTAAATTACTTAAAACAATATTCATTCAGTCATCGCCAATTAAAATTATTCACATCTAGAGGCATATATAAAATTCCGATTATCATAATAATTCAAAAGTATTATTTGTCTTACACCAGTAAGACCATCAGTTAATAGAATCTATAAACGATCAGTCAACATTATCATAATTATTTTCACTTAATGTTTTCTGTTTGATAAGATGTGACGACCAAAAAAACAGTGCGATTGCACTGGGTGCGCCGGCCGCCATAAAGCAACAACGCCTAGTTTTTTTTGTAGCCCTATTTAACTTATTGATAACCAAATTATTGCTGATGAGAATAACACAGAGGGCAAAGCCAAGAGGTAGCATTTTTTTTATTTTGATTGGAACGCCTCCTTGTGTCCGAAACGTCCTTTTGTAATTAGGTATTCTATTATGCCTTTTTTATAGAAGCAATCAATTACTTTTTTGTTTTCGTTTCATACAAAGATAAATATCTAATAACCAATATGTGATCTTGATAATAAATTCATGCTGGAGAACTAATTTTTCGGGATGCAATCTATGAATTACGTCCCTAATTATTGGAGTTTAGTAGCATTGGAGTAATATTTCGAAGAGTTGTTTGTGCTAATCTAGTCTCAAATCCTAAGCTAGTTAAGTTTAAAAAATGGCCTGACTGCATAGAAAACATTACACAACTTGTACCGTGGCGAAGGCGCTGAAGGTTACTTTCTTTGGTGGTTCGACACTGCAAGTCCTCACGACGGAGCGTTTTGTTCCGTCCTGCGCGTTCGTCTTCAAGACAGGTTTCAAATTAGCAACATCACCGTGTGATTGCGCCTTAAACCTTCCTATCGTGTTGCTAGGATTCCCTAGATCCCTGAGCTTATTCGTCAATCCCGTTATCCTATTGGATATGTTCGAATAATTCGTCTTCTTGACGTCGATTGGTCTCTTCGGCTCGCTCAGCTTTTTCGGAATTTCTAAGCTCTGGAGCGAAGTATATTTCCTATGGTCTGTGTTGAGGAAATTCCTCTTTATTTCTGGGTTGGGGCGAGGGAGTCGTGGTGGTCTTTGGAGGAAGTTGTTAGGTCTGAAAGAGATGGGGTTTAGTTTTGACTTGGGTTCGTTTGGGAGACGGTAGTACTGGGGCATCGGGTCGATTCTCTGGGGTTTCTTGAGGGTTAGAGCCATGGCTATCTTGGTGGGGCGCGCCAGGCTGTCGAAGGCCGTCGTGGAGAACTGCGAGCGGCTGGTCTTCCACTCCTCGCGGTCGGATTCGTAGCCGGTGGTTACTGGAATCATAAAGTAATTGTTAATGACTGAATATTGTATACATTACTGCTTTCGAAATTAAAAAAATATTTGTCGTGAATCGCGTAGTCGGTGTATTATAAACAAAAAACAAATCCAAACATATGTAAATGCCAAAAAACTCATAGAAAACTTGCAGAAAATTTGTGTTAGAATTAGATAGATATAGAAAGACATGTGCTTAGAAAAACTTAAAATGTAACCCAATATTAAAAGCCATAGTATTCTAACCTTGCACAGGTTTTTGCTCAAACAAAAACTCTTTACCCCCTAAAACAGTTAAAATATTGTGATTGACACTACTTTGATTCTTGAAATTCTCAAGGGAATGAAATAATGAGAGAACAATGAGCGAAGCCATTAATTAGGTACTCAAATCACAACTTGCAAAGCCACGAGCATTGGAAATAACTAATGGTGCTAATAAACTTAAATAACAACTAACTAGGATTACCTTCCTAGTTGGGCATTTTAGTGTTATAGTACCAATTTATAAAATACGTAGTTACTATTAGAATAATTATTAATTTAACCTTCTTCAAATTATACAATACCAAATACCTACCCAACGATTCACACAGTAAGTATTTTTTGATTTATCGGTCCCAAAAATAATTTAGAAAGTAGATAGCTAAAACTTTTCTTGATAGAAGAAAATTGTAAAATGACCGCCAATTTTGTAGTTATTCAATGCTGTGTCAACTAAATATAAATGAACCCATAAAATCTTTTTTGATTGATTTTCCAAAATAAGAAATAGTTTATTAGTTATTTATTTAAAAGTGATAATGTTGTCAATAATTTCGGTAATTTTTACTATGAAAATTTCTTCTACCGCAGTACGCCCCCTTAAGTCGAGGAAAAGTTCAATAAGCCATTTTTTTGATACAATTCCTAGTGTACCTAACTAGGTATTACAACTCACAGATCAAAAAATCATGCCTAATTGTAAGTAATAAGTAAACGTACCTATATTAGCATAATAATAATTATCGTAGCTCAGCGACCCGGATCTTATGATGGGTTACTTACTTATTTTTAGTAATTTTACGACCACTTTACGACAATATTTTCCATAGATCGGTAATTTAATGTCAACCTTCCGATCGGTCGAAAAACAAACGTATAACTTTTGTTTTTGTTCTGTTGTTTACTTACAAAGACGTGTGATTGCACTTGATCTTCTTTTGTTTTCGTTTCGCATACAAAACAAAATTGCACTAACATAATTTATAGGCGTTACGTCAGGAATTACTTTAAAAAATGTAATATTCTTGTCGCGCTTAGCTTCCGCGCTTGTGCGCATACAAATCGGTTGTTTTACCACGTTTTACCAGGCCGAATGATGTAGATGACCCACTAGATGTGCTGCAACAATTTATTTATGCAACTTTGCAAATGCTGACATCTTTGCCGAATTCTATGGCGGTCGTTGAGTTGGCCGCAAGCCGCATCTTTATTTATCTTTACGGTGACTGGCGTTGATAAACAACAAATAAAAGATGAACGGAATGATAATAATAGGCTAAATATAATTTATTTGAGTTCCTGAGTTCCCGGCAGGATAACGTAAAATAATACCTACTTCGGTGTTTACTAATTTTCTGGTTGAGAGTTTTTATAAACATAATATGGAAATGAATGCTTGGTTACAGCTATCGCATATAAACTTTTTGCCGACTTATATTTGAGAATTAGGTAATGATAATTCTGAATTATCATATAGTTATATCTTAGTTACCTACACTATTCTCCTACTATCTTTCATAATAATCACCTTTGAACTTCCATCAAAAGATAGCCTTGATAACATCAGTTGAAAACGATGGTAGGTATATAATAATCCGCATTGTTCCATGAAAAAATAAACGTGCCTTGAAGCGATTTTTTAATTACTTCTATTATAGTTTTAATAATATATCGACGCATCATAATATTGTACTGGTTAAGGTTCTTTAAAGTAATTAAAGATATTGACAAAGAGCTAAGATTCATGATTAATTGACATTAATTACAATTTGACTTTAAGTGCACACTCTTAATGGGTTCCCTTAGCATTTATTTCAATACTTAATACGACATGTATGTACCATATTTTGCAAATAAATGAATTATTAATGATGGCAGAATAATTTATTGGTAGTCTTTAAAAATATAAGTATTTTTTATTCTATCAAGTAATTAACTTTTAACTTAAACGTGTGAAAAGTAACACAGGACGCCGAAAAAGGTAGATTCGATTTAAAAAAAATATCTTCCCAACAAAATACATTAATATTATTTTCAACACACTTGCTCGTAAAGTGAGCCCTAATACATCGCTTTTAGGGCCATAAACCGAGCTATAACAAACGCATGCAATAATATATAAAACACTAGTTCGTAATAGAATTAACCCTACAAAGTTAAATTAGTACCTTACTGCAAGTTCTATGCGAGTAAACAGAGCATTCCCAATTTAGCCGGGTAATACAGTTTTTTTTTTGACAACAAAGAGGTTTTATGCTGCTGAAAATTCATATACATTTTTGGAATAAATAAATGTGTAAGTCCTTAATTAAGTCAAATAAATATATAATTATTATCAAATTATTCATAATTCACAATATTTTGTTATAAAATATTAAAATATTTGCATTTTGTCACTTAAAATTATAATTTTGAAGTATTAGTAGTAGGCTGTATGCTCCTCACCCCTTTGTTCGCAAAAAATTCTTGCGTTATCCTGTGAAAAAAAAAACAAAAAAAAACATGCGCGCCTTTTCCCATAATTATCATATTTTGCTTTTGCCATATTTGTTGCTTTGTGATATATTACTTTGTTTTTTCCTCGCAAATGTGTTGAAAAACGTCGTATGAAACTCGTGAGCTCTTGCTCATTGCACACTCGGCTGAGTTACGCCCTCGCCTGCGGCTCGGGCTGCAACCCACAGCCTTGTGTGCAATGAGCAACCTAAGCTAACTTGTCTCATAATGTACTATATTACTACATGTAACAGAATTAATAGCTAAACGAGAATATGGTAGATAGAGAGGGACCATCAAACAATGTTTACTATGGAACCCACTCTGAAATCGCGAAAAAAAACAGATAGATAGATAAAAAGTTTTATTTACTACGACACACACATACATTCATCAATACAAAAATGACTTAAAAATAACGATAAAAAAATACGTATAATATGCGATAAATATAAAAGAAAATAAAAGACGACAAAAACAATGAGAGGAGTGGAATGCACGTGTATGCAGCAGCAAGCAAGGTCTAGGCTCGGTGCATCACATTTGCCTGACAGCAAAAACACATCAGCTGTTTCATTACAATTTCATATTTTCGTTATTAATTTCTGTATGAAACAGCAGTTTTTTTTCGCGATTTCAGAGTTGGTCCCATAGTAAAAGTTGTTTTCAGTTTGATGGTCCCACCCAATCTACCATATTCTGGTTTAGCTATTAATTTTGTTACACGTTGTATAGTATGGTGACCATCAGCCATTTTCATGTCCCCACTGCTGGGGCACAGGCCTTCCTTATGGGTGGATAAGAAGGATGAGCCATACATAACCCTCCACGCGAGCCCAATTCGGATTAGTGGGTGTTAACGACGGCTAAGCGTGCCTTCCGAAGCACGGAGGAGCTCGAGATAATAAATTTTTGGTCACCCATCCGATGACCGACCCTTGCGAAAGTTGCTTAACCTCCGCAATCTCTGGGCCAGGCGCTATACCACTGCGCCACCGATCTCCTCTATTGTATAGTATAGATAGTCATCTACATAGCTCCGTCGATCTACATATTGCATCTAATATGTTTCGGTCTCAGGGTATACTATGGCGGTATCCATCCATGAAGGGCAGGTTGCATGCTCCCGCGCAGATCGGCTTACCCCGAGACGCTTCCGTAATACTGCTACCTACTTGTGGCGGACTGACAAATGTGTCAATAGGTCTTTTGTAATCAAGAGATATTGATTACAGAAAAATAGGTAAGTTTATAATAATAACAACGGCACGAGGTAAGTGTAAACGAGTTGTTAATGTCGAAAAAATGAAGCTATTTTTTATAACTAAGTTGTATACAATTTAGGAGATGATACGCATAGAACACACAGTCATACAAATGGTTGCCTGGAAGAAATTGCTTTTTAGCGATAAGGCCGCCAAATTGTTCTTAATATGTATTTCTTTTCCTTGTAATGTTTTCTATTATGGTGAACAATAAAGAATATATCTATCTATCTATCTATCTATCAATTGCAGAAAGGCTACGCCATAAGTTTACGTGGCTATGGTTATAATAATTATAGAAAAAATAAATAGTAGTAAACCCAACTAGCAAATCAAATATGCGTTGCAAATTACTGCAAGAAGTTTGGAGCTGTCTTGGAATTGCAAATGTAAATTAATAGCAAGTGTAATGGCGACAGTTGGTCAAGAGTTTGCAAGCTACTGTCTTACAGACTATCTACGTATGTATTAATCTCAACTCAAATGTAGATATTATACGGTTACAGTATCTGTACCCTTAGCACAGAATATATACTCCCCTTAGCACGAACAGCTATCGTGAGAAAAAACGCGCGTAAAATTACTCGATAGACAATTCTCTATGGAAAATTTCATTACGCTTATCGGCGATAGATGGCGCTGTACAAATTTCCAATACAAAATTTATCTATCGAATGATTTTACGCGCGTTTTTTTTTATAGCTGTACCCTTAGCACGAACAGCTATCGAGAAAAAAAACGCACGTAAAATTACTCGATAGACAATTCTCTATGGAAAATTTCATTTCGCTTATCGGCGATAGATGGCGTTGTACAAATTTCCAATACAAAATTTATCTATCGAATGATTTTACGCGAGTTATTTTTTTCGATAGCTGTTCGTGCTAAGGGTACTGTTCGTGCTAAGGGTACTGTTCGTGCTAAGGGTACGAGGATCGAAGGTTACGCTGCTGGAGCATTTTTCTTTACACGTAAAGATTAGGAAAATAACCTCTGCACTTTTTCCATGTTTTCCGTGGTTTTATCACAATTATCTTTACTTCAAGTAGCTACGTAAAAGTGAATTTTGATGTAGAATTCAATAAGTTTCCGCTATTATTTACGCCAAAAAGATGAACCTACGCAAGCGCTTTTGGTGATTTTCTGTTTTTTTGCAATCATCTGTGAGGTTTATACGCAATTTAATATTTGTAGCAACTAGAAAAACTCCGGGTTTTTGTGAAAACAACTTTACGTTTTCTATAAAAAAATAGATACTTCCCACACCATGTTTTCCTATTACGATCTATCTACGATTATGAATAAATTGCACCACACAAGTGTTCTCGTAAAGTTTTATTTAGACAACGAAGACAAACAAACTAATTGGTTTGAACACTGTGACCTCACTTGCTAAGTAGCTTAAGTACACAATTGCTTAATTTTGCGGAGACTTTCTAGGGCGAACGTGATGTGAGGAACATACTAGATTAGTTGCACATTACTTAAGGTTTACCTCGTTTGTAAATAGTGTTTCGATAGCCAACAATTCGATTTCAAACTCCTATACAACGTGTTGCAAAATAACCTCTAATGCCGAATAATATGGTACCTAGATATAAAAGAAAAAAAAAACAGCAGATTCATACAAAAAATCAATAACGAAAATATCAAAATGTATCACCACCCAGCTGATTTTTTATCTCGCGATTTCAGAGTTGGTCCCATAGTAAAAGTTGTTCAGTTTGATGGTCCTATCTACCATATTCGGCTTTAGAGGTATTTTTGTAACACGTTGTATAAGCCGTATAAGCGCGTAAATAATTTGAAGAGTTTGAAGAATTGAGCTAGGAGCACCTAGCTAGAGAATTAAAAAAACCGGCCAAGTGCGAGTCGGACTCGCGCACGAAGGGTTCCGTACCAAAAACAGCAAAAAAAAAAACTGTTTGTTTTTTTATTTTGTTTTTAATATTTGTTGATATAGCGGCAACAGAAATAATATGTACATCATCTGTGAAAATTTCAACTATCTAGCTATCATAATTCATGAGGTACAGCCTGGTGACAGACAGACGGACTGCGGAGTCTTAGTAATAGGGTCCGGTTTTTGAGAATCCAGTAAGTATACAAATACAAAATATATGCCTAAAAATGCATATCGTATTAAAATTCGTCTGCAAACTATCTTTGAATTTATGTGCGATTCGATTTAACCTTAGTGGCTTGTTTGCAGTTTATTGCAGTACCGTTTAGATGCATTTTTATTTCTCTTGTGTTATTGTGTTTGTTGGAAGTACGTAGGTAGTACGTATTGAGACAAAATATAAAGTCCTTACGGCAGTGAAACGTGGTCGCTAACTATGGGTCTCATAAGGAGGCTCAAGGTCACCCAGCGTGCAATGGAGAGAGCCATGCTCGGCGTTTTCCTGCGTGATCGAATCAGAAACGAAGAGATCCGCAAGAGAACTAAAGTAACCGACATCGCTCGAAGGATTGCTCAGCTGAAGTGGCAATGGGCGGGACACATAGCGAGAAGAACCGATGGCCGTTGGGGCGGAAAGGTTCTGGAATGGCGACCACGCACCGGACGGCGCTCCGTGGGAGGCCCCCGACAAGGTGGACCGACGATCTGGTGAAGGTCGCGGGAAGCCGCTGGATGCGGGCAGCGCAGGACCGGTCGTCGTGGAGATCCTTAGGGGAGGCCTATACCCAGCAGTGGGTGTCGTGCGGCTGATATGATGATGATGATAAAGTTTTTTATCACAATGGTAGTATGGAAATTGATAGGTACGTGCGGAATACTTAAGAAATGGAATTAGATTTGGGCCATCAAAACGGTAGCAGCATTTTAAAGAATATTTCTGCAACTAAATGTGAATATGCCATAATATGTTTTACGTAGGTTAGTACATTTTATTTTCTTAACTCTATATCGAATCACTTAGTTTAGTTCCGCATAATCTGAAACATCAGTATAATGCGACTATGCAACCGTCAAGTGCAAGCAGAAACGAGATCGATTTGCCTAACTGGGAATGCTTTTGTTTAGGTAATTATGTGGGTATTGCAGAAAGTGACTTAACGTTTGTTACAAAATCTTTTACAGTGAAATAGTGTCACAGATTTCGAGTAGCTAAATGACTATAATTAGATAGTTAGGATTAGGAGTGCCAACTTTATCTCTTTTTGAAGAAATATTTTTATCATTAGGTGGGAAAATGGTACCCTACTAATATTACAAATGCGAAAGTTTGTGTGTGTGTGTTAATGTGTCTGTGTTTTTTTACCTCTTCACGCTTAAGGTGGGTCAATCCGAGCGGGTCGATCCGTGATGAAGTGAAATCGAATGTAACTCTACTCACTTTGGGTTCAAATCAGTGCGCGTTCCAACGCGGTGCGCGGTTGCGTTGAGAACTAGCACCGAATTCTCAATTTTGACATGCTTTTTAACCGACTTCCAAAAAAGGAGGAGGTTCTATGTTTGTCTGTATATTTGTTTTTTTTTTGTGTATGTCCACCGATTACTCGAAGACGGCTGGACCGATTGAAATGATTCAAACGTTATTACATTAGGTACTCAAGTAATTTTGAAAAAAGCACGAAAATAGTATGATTTTGTATGAATTACCTCGATGATTGGTCGTATTACTTCTTTTGTTTATGAACTGAATAAGATAATATTTTTTTTGTTGGAAGAGGGATATCTTAAGTGTAGTAATAATAGTATAAGTAATAATAAAAATACGTCTATTGAAGTCGGGTGGGACTTTTAGAATAAAAAAAAAGGAATTTGTACTCCAGCCCCACCAGACTTCAATAGACGTATTTTTATTATTACGAATATTATTTCTTGCTTTTTAGAGGTAGGTTTTTTGAAGTCGGTTTTTATTACTTTTCTTCGCTTTTAAGTAAATTAAAAAAAATCTGTTCAATTAAGATTGAAGGTATTAACATCCCCGTTTTTGGTGGTTGGTTTTATTTAACATCAACGAATGTTCCGTTTCCGAGAAATTTTGCAAATAAGTCCAGAAACAGGGTCCACGGAATATTTTTTTACATCAAAAATGGTAACAATTTTATAAATGCTTTCAATTAAATCTATTGTGTATTATTTCAAGTACATTATATATTTTTTCCATGATAGCTTCAGGCGCGTAATCTTTCAATAATTTGAATTGAATATTGGGATTTATACTTAAGGCCTTAAATGGCTGGACGGATTTGGATGGGCATGGGCACACAGATAGTGTATAACCTAGTATAACCTTTTTTTGTTGAATAATGCTTTTTACGCATACTTACCCCGAGATAGTGTATAACCTGGATTAAACATAAGATATTTTTTATCCTGGTCAAAGGTTCCATAGGGTCGGTCCGCGCGGACAAAGTCGCGGGCAGCCGTTAGTTAGTAAATAATCTAAACAATAATTAAATTCTATTGTTATTTTTAAATAACTAATTCTAACGGCCAAATACTCAAAAGTTAAGGCCAAAAAATTAAATTCAAAAAAGTTGTCTGATTATTGTCATATTTGAAAGAAATTCTATGAAACTGACAGCTTCCATAAAGTTAAGGTTACCTTAACTAAAGATTTTAGCTTCTTAGCTTTAGCTTAGCCTTTGAGTATTCGGCCGTTAGACTCTCAACAGACAAAATACACATCAGTTTCACTATTTTTTGTAACGCTTTGTTCATGAGCATATCAATAAAAACAATTTTTTCATATAAAATACAGAAATAGATTAACGTTAGTAAATATTTTTGACAACCCTAATTACCATACATAATTAATCTAACGACCTGACGAAAGCGAATTAAATTATAAGAATTTGATACACTAGTGGGTGTTTAAATTGGTACTGAATTTATTGCACGCCTTAAATTATTAGTGTAGACAAAATAAAGTTAGTATTGAACCGGGGAGGCCTATCGCCAATAGTGGGTGTCGTGTGAAAAATAACTTGAGCAATTTTGCCGCCACTTAATTCTAATGTAATGTAGAAATCTATATAAACATTTACTCATATCCTTTTTGGAAAAAAAAATCATTCCCGGGAAGAGAGCTTATTAACTTAAGTAAGTAGTACCTTAGCTCCATTATTAGGTATTACAGAAAACTATTTAGATTCCAGAAAATAATTAATTGTAAGCTTACGTTTACTTCTCAGTATTCTCCAATAACTACTTATATAAATAATAATGCCCTTAACTATCCTCATAAACAAGGGGCATTTAGGCCTACCACTACTTATGGCCTTTATAGTAAAAGATAATCTTTACTTTATTTCTTAAAGGAATCTTCTTTGGTGGGCCCAGTTCGTTATATGACCCGTATTTTTTTTATAAATGGCAGCTTAAGCTGTTTCGATATTTGAAGTATCAGATCCTTTATGTAGGGTAAATGCGCCTATTACAGAATACAGAATGAACGGGCACTAACAGTCTATGGCTTCATATTATATATTCATGCATGACGAGCTCGAGAGCGGCTTCGTTTACGTTGAAACGACCAAAATGATATCTGTAGGCACACTTTTTGTTTATCTGTCAACAATTAAATTTACCAAGATGTAGGCAAATATCAAATTTATAAAAACAAAGTAGGGTATTTACCTACTTGACTTGTATAGCTGGCACAAACCTCAAGTAAAATAAAACGAGATCATAGGTATACAATTGACATGAAGTGACAGACAGCCAATAGGTAACAGAGTCTATTGCAGGAGCTTACGGAGGCACAATGGCTCGTTTGAGTAATGGTTGCTATTTTATAGATATTGTTTGCCACAACAATTGCCTATAACAGACGTGAGGCAGAACTCGGTATGCCAATCCGTTTTGTGTTGGAGTATCTATCGATTGACGTGCAAATTACTGGAAAAGGCATTTTGTTAAGACTCACATGTAAGGCACATGCGTCGTAAGGATGTACCTAGGTACATAAATAGTTGCTTGTGTGGTGTGCAAGTATGAAAACTAAAAGTTACTCTGAATTAATTAATTGTGATTGGTTGGAATTGAAACTAAAGTTTATCGCTGCTCTATATACATTTTCTTTACATCAAAACATTTGCGGTTATAATATCATAACTTATATCAACTAGATATTTACTCGCCACGCTAGCTAAACGCTCACGCCTCACATATTCTTAACTAAGTTAACGAGATGGTCGTCGCACTAAATTACCCATCTCGATCGTGGCACCACGTAATACACACCCATTCGTACTTCAGCCACGTTTCCGCGTTACGTACTCATTGCATAATCAAATAAAATATCAAAACATACCAACCTTTATTGCTCACCGACCAGAGATTACTCGTCGGACTATTCCTTTTTGGCTTATTCTCTCGGAACATTAGGATGTCTGGAACCTTATTGTGCTTGCTATCCCTCGGCACTACATCTGGGGCTCTATCTACGTTGACTCGGACAAATTCCCCTTTCAAAACTTTGGATTGATTGTCTTTTGTTAAAGTTGGTGGTGGAGGCGCTTTCGTTTTTTTGTTGAACAGTCTTTTCCTCTCCGGCTTTGCTGGAACGTCTATGTCGGTATAAATTATGCTATCTATTTCCCCATTATCAACCCCGTCAGTCCTGATACCGATCAAACTCATCGGTTGATCGAAACGAGATCCCATAACTTTTTGCTGTACAGATATATGCGTGATTCCATCATTGTCTGTCGTCTGCATCAGGTCGTATTCTCGCCCTTTATCGTATAGACTGTAATCTTCGACACTATTCTTCCTATTTTTATTAAATAACTCATAATTTTTCTTTTTGGGGAATAAGCTTTCACTGCTTGCGTAATTATTAGTGTTTTTAGTGAGACGATTCCGCATTTTGAAATATTTATACGTGAAGTATATTCTCTTGAAATCCTGCTCGTTTTCGAACTTTAGAGCTATCGCTTCTTTGTTCAGGTTTTTGGTTACGTAAAAGACTAGAGTGTTGTCACAATTGGGATAGTGTTCAATGTTGACGCAATTTGATATATCGTCTATGGCGATGTTTTCACATTTGCTCGTTTGGATTTCTGTGTAGTCTTTGATGAGTTTTTGTTTTTCGTCATCTGAGCTATCCTCTTTAGTAAGGAGTTGGAGTTGGTCTTTCTCGTTGAAGCCAACGATGATATTGTAGCTGCTACTGAGGGGTTTGGTGATGGTCATGATGTCCAGCTGTTGGTTGGTGTTATGGAGCTTTTGTCGGGCCACAATGGTGGCGAGGCCACCACTGCGGGCCTTTTTTACAGTCATTTTTAACCTGCAACAACGAAAATAAAGGTTAGTGATATTTTTGCAATTGGTAGGTACTTAAATAAACAGAGAGAGAGACAGAATACATATTGCTAAGCAGCCTTTGTGGTAAAACAGTAACTAAGTTTTGAATATTTTTTCATCATATTCTTCTTCATGAATTTTATGAATAATATAGTTTATTTTATGTATTTAGATGTAATAATTTACACATTACAACTATTACAATATCTATTACAATTGCAGATTTCAATAAGTAGGTAGAATAAAGTTGTGTGTTGAAAATTTCAAAAATACCAAAAGGTCGCGAACGAATTATCATTAAATGAATATACTGCATTCTGCTACAAACGTAAAGCTATACTTAAAATCCATTACCTAACTGTACGTGTCAGTACTGTTAAAGTTGTAATCGAACAACAACATCACTTCAAAAAAACTTAACAGCATAATCGAGATCCATTAGCAATCGATACTCCCAAACCAATTTTTAACAATCATGTATAGTCGACTTACGAGTCAAAATTCCAGTACCAGAGATAATTTCAACATCAGGTAGATGTAGGATGTAGGTACCTACGCTTAATATAAAAAAAAATCCATTATGAAAATATTTTTTCGGTATTAAGAACATTTTAACTCAAACAAAAAAGACTTAAGTAGGTGGACGAACTATTGCTTAAAAAATGTATAAAAATTGTATCTCTTTTTTTAATCAACTTTATTTAGATACATTTATTACTAGTGGCACTGTCAGTTGTAGACCACGTGCATCTGAACTGAGAGCTCATTTCACATTTGTGTCATTATTGAGCATTTTCGAAATGGCTGAAATGTGACTTTTCACTATATCTCAGCCATTAAAAAAAATTAAAACTGAATAGACAAAAAAACCTTAGTAAATATCGAACCTGTAGAGGAAAACAGCCATACGAAAGCATTTTTTACGGAGACGCTTCGCTCTCGCTTGGTTAAATAGTTACGCAAGTGACAGAAATTGACTTGAGGTATGATTTATATTTCCCGAATCATCAAAGTTTATGTGGTACCTATTCGATTAATATTGCTTTAATATGCCACTTGTTGCTACCGAACATTATTGATTTTATCTTGCATTAATTATTATGGTATAAACTCTACACCGGAAGATTTAATATAGTGTACTATTAATATATTGTACTAACTACAAGGTTTACAAATCTTTACGGCAAACAATCGCTACAATACCAAGTTCCAAAATTAATAAACAATCTTCCCATAACACTAAAACAAGAAATAAATGAAAGCAACATCAAAATTAAACCAAAACAATATTTCTTATCTTCATTCTTCAATAGGTAGTCGTTTGTTTTATTTTTTATTTTAACTTAATAACTAAGTACTGATAATTTTAATAATAATAATTCAATCTAAATTAATTAAATACTTAATCAAAATTATATTTAATCCACCCGTGAGTTTGCGCTCGCGGCCGTTGGTGCGTTGGTCGGACTGGGCAGGTAGAAAAATTTACTCTTCGTAAGCAAATTGTAATGCCTACCCTACAGTTATTTTATTGATTGTTGTGCATGAAAATATGATTATTATTGTACAAGATGATGAATGCAGACAGTGTACGGTCAAACCTAAATAGGTTTTTGTGACACTGTTTTAAGAAATGTAATAATGTTTTTATTGTTGTAATTTAATAAATAAATAAATAATATAACTACTTTTCCAAAAAGTTCATAAACCGAAAAAGCATATTATTGTTTCAAAATGTCTGAACTAAAAAAGTTATTTATCTACATACAATGAGTAGGTCATTGAGACATAATTTCGACGAAATGAGATAATGACGATGAGTCAACAATAACACTGAAGAAGGCAGAAGTACTACTGAACTACTGAAGAATATGCGTCTATCAAAATATCTTACTATTTGACATTAGGAAGACCACTACTCAGACAATCTGATAAGAAATCACAGATCCAATCTGGCTGCTTAAAATAATAGTGACTAATCTAGAAGTGTCATCACAATTATGCCAGAGAAAGCTCCTAGCGTAATACTAAAACGCAATTAAAACAATAAGCTTTTGTAGCGTGCGACACTCGCGCAAGAAGTCAGTGCTTCCTTGAACAGATGAGCAATTACAATGGGATAGGTGCAGGTGTTAAGAGACAGCGATTTTTGTATATAGTAAAAAATATATTGTGATCGACTGATCCGATGACAGTAGACCACGGTCGGTGCGTTGTTGCCGAAAGAGTTAATGTACTTAAATAACTTGCTCAAAAAGTTTAAAAATATTATTGTAGTCAAAGTCAAATAAGCTTTATTCAAATAAACTTAATTATTAAGTACTTTTGAATCGTCTATATTTTCCTACCACCCGTTCCAGACTTTTTTAGCTGACAAGAAGAACGGATGCAAGAAACTTATCAGCTGTAACAGCCATGAGTAACGATATTTACAAACTTGAATATATCGATTGAGGATAATGAAGGAAATGTAGGTAATTTATAAGAAACTTTTGACATTAATTCGATGGTTGATAATACTATGACAATTAATATTTTACGCTGTAATATTTTAAAGCTGCAAAAGATAGAGCTTTTCATACTGCACACAGCGTTGACAATTGACATAGACAAAATTGATTTTTCGTTGTTTTCACTGATCCGTGCGAGAACTATGTAAGTATAGAAATTAATTTATTTCTTTGTTACAATATCTAATCTTATGTAGTTTTTAATCGCTATCCGTTCCTGGCACACACCGAGTCTACACATCTTATACAATAGACATGAGAGTCGCTTTACATAATATTTAGTGCATTTCCGCGCACAGTTGGGAGTACTCTCTGATGAAACTTCGTTATTGCAATTAAGATATTTTATTTCAATATTTCGAAAGAACAATTTAGAATACTAACTAGCTGAATATTTTGAAGACTCACTTGAATCAAATAACTATTATCGTTTACCTGCGCGCACGCCATAAGGACGGGATAAGGTAGGGAGGGATCGACGGTTATTTATAATGGCAAAACCGAGTTTGGGTAAGCACGAAGCCTAAAAGCATAGTAGAATCAAATGCTAAAAGACTAAGAGAGCAAATTACCAAAATGCAGAATGACTAACTTGTAGAATGAATAAAACGCAAAATGTCTAAAATGCAGAATGACTAGAGTGCAAAATTACTAAAATGCAAAACGACTAGAATTCAATATGACTAAAGTGGAGAAGAACTAAATAATTTCTTTTCAGAATGCCGTAAACAATAAGCTCAAATGGAAGTGTTTGATTAAAAATCTATGAGCATACGTATGTATTTTAAACAGACAAAGAAGTTTATACCAGGATAATTTGCGACTTAGACGTTTTGCTATTTAGACCTTTTTAATCATTAGGCAAACTACTGTTTAGTCATTCTGCATCTTAGACAATTTACTTAGTAGACATTTTGCTCTTTAGACATGAATTTTAGACATTTTTATTTTTAGGCATCGTGATCAGGAAGGGTTTACACGTGCGATCGAAACGATTGTCAATTTCTCCAATAATGCCACTGACGTAAAAATTGACAATCGCAATTGATCGTTACCGGCAGCCTAGCTCGATTTCTATATGAGCGTGTGAATCCGAAAAAACATTTGTTGTGATTTGAAAATAAAGCAAATTGAAATGAACACGAAAAAATTGGCACAGTTTCCACAAATGTCTAATACAGTTGCACAACATAGGTGTTTAGGAATATAAATATTATTTCATGTGCGCAAACGACGGTAAAATGACCGCATTACAGATTAGGTGTGAAACAGCCGAATATAATCTGTGTTACGGAACTTATATCTTTTACAGCTGAAAAAACAGCTGTTTTGCAATCCCTGTTTGATGAGTCTGTGTGATTAGGCAACTATCTTTTATTTGGTTATCGTTCTAATAGGTCAGGTTAATTAGACGTGAATCATTTTTAGGTCTTGTGTAGACAGTAATTATTTTCTAAATCACATTATATCTAAATTGACTTTTTTACTAACGTAATATTAAGTTAAGTATGTTTACTAACAATATTGTTCATATATTATATGTTTTAGTTTTAAGGTATTCATCTATGGGCCATTGTTGCCTGATTATAAATTAATAAATAAAAAAATAAATTATCGGTATATAGGCATAGAATCTCCAAAATATTCCCAAATATTGTTTGTACGGAGAAAAATTGTATGAAGCTATTAAAAATAGGATCACAAATAAATTATGTTACGATGGGTCTCTGTTTGTGAAAAATAAACATGTCGTAAACTTCAGTTTGTGCAAGTATTTATTATGTATCTGCAACAATTTTTTTTCCCTATATTTATTAGGGAAGTTTGTTCAACACTGATCAATGTCACCCATTGTAGAAGAATCAATAACAAAACACTTAATTAACTTCTGTAACATTGGCCTACATGCACAACGGCATGGTAAAGCATTCTAGCACAAAATAAAAAGTCTCTGTGTTTTAGAATTCTAGCCTCATCCGAAAAGGGAGAGGATAAAATATTTGTGATTCTAGGTGTAATAGACTATTAATATAAGATTCTTGTTCTTGCCTCTTCCGAAAGGAGAGAGGGTAAAATGATTGTTATTCTATTCTAGCCTCTTCCAAAAAGGGAGAGGATAAAATATTCGTGATTCTAGGTGTAATAGACTATTAATATAAGATTCTTGTTCTTGCCTCTTCCGAAAGGAGAGAGGGTAAAATGATTGTTATTCTATTCTAGCCTCTTCCGAAAAGGGAGAGGATAAAATATTTGTGATTCTATGTGTAATAGACTATTAATATAAGATTCTTGTTCTTGCCTCTTCCAAAAGGAGAGAGGGTAAAATGATTGTTATTCTATTCTAGCCTCTTCCGAAAAGAGAGAGAGTAAAATGATTGTTATTCAGCCTCTTCCGAAAGGAAATAGGGTAAAATGTTTGTGATTCTAGCCTCTTCCAAAAGGGGAGAGATAAAACTATTACTATTATAAACCAGCCAACATCCGTAGGATTTATATAACAGAGTCGTTCCGGACACATTTCACAAGAATATGGTAGACATCTTGACTTTTCTCGTATGTGTCCACTGTCCAGTACGTAACTTGAGACCCGTTATAACATTGTGCTGTGCCTTCCCACGTAATCAGGCTCAAATAATAATTTGATTTATCTTATAACATTCCCATCTGCCTGTATTTTATTAAAGTGCAAATTAATAATTATCTCTGCAGTATAGGTAGGTACACACGGAAAGATGAACAAATTATCAGTACTGACATCTGCTTGGTTCTCACACACTGTCCCTAGTTTTCTCCGCGACAATGGATTTTTCACATAATTATGTGACTTTAAGTAAAGAATGGGGAATATTTAACAGCCAAGCTAGTAGGTAGGTTGCTTTCTCGCATGCATTTGAAACGTTTTGGCGACTATGACATGACTGATGAGGAAATTATGTTGTTTTATTAAATGTAACTTTTTTTATTTTATTTATTTATCCAAATAACATTACAATAATTATTCTAAAGATGCCTTTACGCTTATAAACCGCTTATAACTGGTTCTTAATCCTACTAAATGTTATTTAAACTCAATTACAGCTACCTATATAAATACCTACAACTAAGTATCACTTTAAGCATTATATTCATTTTTCAGCAATACATTTCACGATAACATTAAAATTCCTGCATTAAAATCGATCGATTAGATTTAAAAATTCAATAAAATTTGTTCCCCATAAATAAAAAAAACCTATTTATTCGTCGTGCATGACTTATTATACTTATACAATGTTTTTCTGTAATAAAATAAACCAACAAAAACGTTTTGTATGCGATATACAAGGTTATTTGTAAAACACCAACAATCAGCTGTTCGGATATTTGTAGTTTTTTTTCTGTTTTTGGAAAAGTCGTAGAACTGTTGTTATTTATTATGATGTTAGTAAGTGACTCCTGCGAGTTTGTTGGTATTTTACAAATAACCCTGTTTATAAGCAAAAAACTGGAGCAAAGAGGAAACAACACGCGCCGCGCTATATTTTCCATATAATATGTTTATGATATAAACTGGCTTAAAAATAGCTTCAATGCGGCACAAGTGCCGGCCTTGCCTTTGAGCCGTATACGGGCGAAGCCTCAACCTCCGCGAGGCCGCACAAGAAAGTTAAGGATATCTGGTTTGAGCTTCCGATTTTATAAATAAAAAACAATAATGAAATCGGTAAATTGTTTCCGACTTGCTTCAATAACGAGGATGCTTTTCCGGAAAACAGATTTCCCAATATCTGAGATATTATTATCTCATGATGGGTGTCAAAAGGAAAAACGGAAACCTACAGACCTACAGAATTCAATAGTTGACCGTCTGTCTGTCTATGTGTTTGTGACTCTTTTTAAGTTTCTAAATATTGATTTTAAAAGTATTTTAATTTTTTTTTTGGTAAATTTTATGATAAAGTACTTTTACCTATTGCCAAGAAGCTGCCGCTTTGCCTATCAGAGAACCACCCAGTTAAAAGATTTGTTCATTTGATTCGTTTGTCGAAATAATGCTAGCTGATGAGTTTTACCGTTTTGAATTTGGAATACTACTTCCCACATTAGAGCGGGAAAAATTGTTTTGAATAGTACATTACAGCCGTGAACGGGAAGCTAGCGATTGCATTGTCGAGGATGGTTTGAAGCCCGAGCCGCAGGCGAGGGCTTTAATCATTCGAGGCAATGCAAGTAGCTTCCAGAACAAGGCTTGTATAGTGCTTTTCTCAAGAAATGCGAGGAAATAAAAAACTTTTCAATTGAAACTTAATTAAATTTAATTAATATTAAAAATGAGATTTATCATAGACAAATCCTCTGAGTAATCTTGAATTACGTGCATCGCCATCTACCGCCGAGAAGCAAAAACCCATCTCATTTCGCTTCTCGGCGGTAGATGGCGCTGTACATAATTCAAGATTACTTAGAGGATTTGTTCTGGTACAATACAATGTAATATTTATTTATTCTTATAGTAATATACTCTGTGCGCACCATTTTTTTTTATTGTATCGTTATTATAGTAGCTATTAAATAATTTTACCTTTATAATATTGACTGTCTTGTCGTTGGCTTGCGTGCCAGAAAAAAGGAACTAAAGTTATGGCTGTATGGTGCAAATGTGCCTTTGCTTTTTTTGTTTTTGTGAACAGCTAAAACAAAAAAAAGAAGTTGCCGCAGACCACCCAGATCATCTTCGCACTGTACCTACTTCCCGCACTGGTGCTGGTGCGGGAAGTAAGTATTGAAATTCATTCCTGGCCTGAATTTTAAATTTAGAATGTGATGAACCAGACCCCCTCGGAAATGTGGAATGCCCCGCATTCCTTTTTCAAATGGAATGATAAGATTTCAGAGCATAAGTGAGAAAATTAATTTCCGCACTGAATTTTTAATTTAGAATGTGATGAACCATACCACCACGTAAATAAACGTAAAAGGAAAATAAGCACATTAATCATCAATGCACTTCTTGGACATCAATAGTTATGCCATGACTTCGAGGAGGGGCCTTGTACAGAACCCTGAATGAAAACGGAAACACTGGTTACACTGGCCCTAAAAGGAGCTGATGTTATTAGAGGTAATTAACTGTAATTAATTACGATGTTTATAAAAAAGATATTTCCTCAACGACTATAAAATAAAGCTAGTCATTTTAACTAAGGTAGCTGTGAATAAAAAAAATCCAGTAAAATCATACTGTTTAATTAGAAATTTAGCAACTAAGAAAAAAACGAAAGTTATTATTGCAGTTTTATGTGACTGTTCGTCACACAAAATGCACTCTACCAGAATTTGAACTTAACGACTGGTAGAATATATAAGGTCCAGAATTTTTATTTTTTTAAAGCACAATCTATTTTGGAGCACTACTTATTACGTTTTTTTTTCAAAGATAGGTATTATATAGTCTAGATTCTAGTTTAATTTAGGATCATTAATTTAGATTCTAGAATGATCCTAGCTTCTCACACTGAAGATTTTAAAAGAAAGTATGTTACGGAAATCATCAGATGCGACACAGACACAGTTGCATCACTATTTTAATGATGACGTTAATAACCCTTATGCATCTACATTTAGAGTTCAATTTATATGTCTACGTGTGCATGAAAGGTGCATCTCATGTTAACAATATGGGTATTGTTTAGTGTTCCCAGGGTGATTTCCAAGGAGAAAGCGCTTTTCTTGTGAATTTATCACGGATCAGAGTATGAGATTTACTGAACATGGGGGTTTTAGAAAATAGGGCAAATGAATCAAGCCTTAAATTTGTTTATAAATAACTAGGTTTTTTTTAATTCACAAAGGGGTAGTGTTTGGCCTTCACCTTACCTGATATTAAGTGACGATAAGGCCGAAGGTAGGCACACTAAACCCGGAATCCTTAACGCTGAGGAACTGGCTATCTTACCTCTAGCTGCCGGAACACAATTGTTGTTATGGCGTCATATAGAGATAGATAAGATGGTGGTAGCTAGCCAGGCGGACTTGAAATAAGCCCTACCACCAACCAAACCGAGTATAAATTGTACTGGGAATCGAACCCGGGACCCCTGCGTCTTACACGGGTGGGCGAGCCACTAGACTACAGAGGCGGTTAAAAAGGTACCTTGGTACTTTTAGCTTTGTTCTTAGGATGGATTGCATTATGGTCAGTCATATTACTACATAATATAACTTGTATTTTTATACTTAGATGCATCGCCAGTTTACATTAATCATTATTGAGATCGATTTATGTTTTTTAATGTTCAACATTAGTGCGATGCATCTATAAAATTATAGATGCATAGTCCATCTTATAACCACATTGAAAGATAGTTCTTTTTTTAAAAACACTATCCCCCTTACTAATAAATATTGTATAGCAGATGTATAGTTACACAGTGTTTTGTCACTTTCTTTTCAATGTCAAACTCAAATAGTTTGACAGAGAGTAACCATTGTGTAACTATACATCTGCTATACAATCTTTATTAGTAAGGTGGTTTATATAAGAATCTTATATAGGAATATATAGGATAAAAGAACTTTATGTAGAAATGACAAGGAATCCCACTATTCCATGTCATTCCAAAAGATTCTTATAACATCCACGTTTTTATTAGGTTAGTTGCTTACCTTTTGTTTATTTATTCATATTTGTTTGTTTGTCCTCAAATTTTGTAAACGAATTTCTTATTTTCTGATTCGTATTTTTGTAACTCTCCGATATAATAAGTAAAAAAAGAAGTAAGTAGGTAAGCGGTATAGGTATCGTTTCATTATAGGCAATATTGAGTATCGACATAATAACTGAGACTTAATCTGATAATGATGCACCTAAGCGTTTTTTACCAGTGTATGAAACCTATAATTTTGAAACGTAAAATTAAGTTTTACGATTGTGAACTTTATTTATATGGGTGAAGAGATGTGTGAATTGAGACAGGTGTGTGAAGATTTATCACCCACGTCGACTTTCACGCGTTATAAAGTAAAAGTTGAAGAACTAGTGGTGCAGTTGACCGTCACACCGTCGCGTTTACTTCGGAAACTATTTTTTTCGGAAAAAAGGTAGGAATGAAGTTAATTTAATGTAATCTAAGCAGGGTTGGCAATGTTTAAAACATTTGTTTAAAACAAGTGTTTAAAACACTGGAAAAAAAACATATCTGTTTAAAATATGTTTTAAAACATTTTGTTTTAAACATGTTTAAAACATATATAAAAAACATTAAGTTTATTTTATTAGAATTACCCAAAATAAATATTTTTTGTTCTTTTTAATACTTTTTACTAGCAATATTATCATTTTATAGTACATTATGAGACAAGTTAGCTTAGATTGCAATAAGCAAGAGCTCACGAGTTTCATACGACGTTTTTCAACACATTTGCGAGGAAAAAACAAAGTAATATATCACAAAGCAACAAATATGGCAAAAACAAAATATGATAATTATGGGAAAAGGCGCGCATGTTTTTTTTGTTTTTTTTTCACAGGCTAACGCAAGAATTTTTTGCGAACAAAGGGGTGAGGAGCATACAGCCTACTACTAATACTTCAAAATTATCATTTTAAGTGACAAAATGCAAATATTTTAATATTTTATAACAAAATATTGTGAATTATTAATAATTTGATAATAATTATATATTTATTTGACTTAATTAAGGACTTACACATTTATTTATTTCAAAAATGTATATGAATTTTAGGCAGCATAAAACCTCTTTGTTGTCAAAAAAAATAACTGTATAACCCGGCTAAATTGGGAATGCTCTGTTTACTCGCATAGAACTTGGAGTAAGGTACTTATTTAACTTTGTAGGGCTAATTCTATTACGAACTAGTGTTTTATATATTATTGCACGCGTTTGTTATAGCTCGGTTTATGGCCCTAAAAGCGTGTATTAGGGCTCACTTTACGAGGAAGTGTGTTGAAAAGGTAGATTGTGATTGCAACTCTGAATTTGGAATTCGGGGAAGATAGTTCACTTCGCTTATACTGCGGTGTATTTTTTATGCTATTGTTATTGTTCAATTGTTCAGTGTAGACTTGACTGTAGTGAGTTAGTGAGTGATTGAATCCGATTGAGTTTCGTTTATTTTTTTTTTAAATCACCCTGGTTCTGCCCTTCCCCCTTACTTTATAACACAACAATAAAAGAATCCCCTTACTTTATGACCCCATCACAAAAAAAACAATTACATGTTTAAAACATGTTTTAAACATGTTTTATACAAATCAATTTAAACATTTATGATGAATTGATTTAAAGCATGTTTTTTTGTTTACTAAATTAAACATGATGTTTTGTTCTTTAAAAAAAACTGTTTTTATCCAACCCTGAATCTAAGAGTATTGGTAACCTTACTCATCATCCAAAATATACTTACAACAGATATATGGTAATTGAATGTGATCATCTTTTGTCCGATGAAACAAGCTTCTTGTCAATAGATACGTTTTTATTAAATACTGGTTTTATAGACAGTGGTGCTTTATGCCGTGATATGATATGCAAAGCTATGGAAATGCTTATCACTATGGCGCGTAATAGATACATTAAGTAATTCTTCAAAAATTATTAACCTGGATAACATAGAATACCTACTTTTATCTTGGTTAAACAAAGGTTCCCTAGTAATTTTTCGAATATCCACGCTGACGAAGTCGTGGGTGACTGTGATAGTTTGTATGTTTGGATTTTGGACGTTTGTTACTCACACGCAAAACAAATAAAAGGATTTGGATGAATGGCAAACATACCGTGTTATTACAAAAGATTTTTAAACACTGTTTAACTAAACACATTGTCTTATGTAGAAGAAAAGTAAAAATAAGCAAGTATATAAAAAAATAAATATTAAGAAACACAATGAAATAATCTAGTTAGTACATGATATTATAAAAGATACATAGATAAGAAACGAATAAAATGTAAGAAAGCTAACATAGAAATGGTAAAAAAATATAATCTCAAAAAAAATTGTAAAATAATTAAGATAATTAAATTAGTAAAAGTATTAGCAAGAAATCAAATAGGAATAAAAAAAGTAGAAGTATAAATATAAATATTGAAAATAGTTAAATGGATACCTATCCGTAAAAGTAGCTTTAAAATAAGAAACAAGATTGTAATAAATAGAAAAAAGAATACTGAAATGTACTAGAAAAAACATTGTATAAGACAAAAAAGTCCTACTTAAAATGTGGTAGGGAGCAGATGTAATTATAAAAAAAAACACATGTTTAAATGTGATGCTGTCTCTGTCAAGCAATATTATCAAAAAAGTGACAGCATCACATTTAGACATGTGTTTAGTTAAAGAGTGTTTAAAAATCTTTTGTAATAACACGGATAGTTTTTAACTTGGATTTTCGGATGTCCACGCAGACGAAGTCGCGGGCAAAAGCTAGTTCTTAGTAAAATCGCAAAAGTATCCGTAAAAGTATACTACTTAGTTATTATACATACTACTCATTGGACTGTAATTTTTTGTAATGATAATTGCATTACAGCACTGAAAATGTTACACGTCGGTGTGAGCATGAGCCCTGTGAATTGAACGTTAATCAGAGGGGCGCAGCCGCGTGCGACCGACGCCTAAACCAGAACTATCACGTGCTGTGCTGCCGACCACATGACGACGGAACTACGTCATAAACATATTCCTGTCTGCAGCGAAGCTAATTTCTAAAAAAGTCGAAGAAAGCAATCCTGAAAATTGGTCGCATATCCCGATGCCCAGCGATAGTTTCTTCTTATCTGTAGGTACCCTTAGCACGAACATCTATTGAGAAAAAAAATGCGCGTAAAATTACTCGATACAGTTATAAATTGCATGTCACTTATCGGCGGTAGATGGCGCTGTACAAATTTCCCATACAAAATTACTTCATCGAATGTTTTTACATGCGTTATTTTTTTCGATAGCTGTCCGTGCTAAGGGTACTGATACCCAACCATCTCAATAAACTTGGGTCAGAAGATTTCAAGCCAAACACACTTCGAGAAAATCGTTATTATTGGTTAGAGAGTATCAAATTTACCCGTAAATGCCCGTAATCCTTAAAACGCTATATTTGCTAGCTCTCGATAACATTTCTTAACGAGACTAGCACCATTGCTAAACAAACATCCCATAAACATTACCTACTATCATTGGAAATTAACGGCCACTAAAAAGGCCTTCCCACCGATCCGATCAATCGACATATTTTCCACCGGTAATCGAATACGAGTGCGGAATCGAGTCGCAATCGATATCCCGACGCATAAATCGATACAGGAGCAGGAACAAAGGGCTTGGGAGTTGGGAGATACGGCCTACCGTCCTAGAGTTGCGTGAGAGTCGAACTGTGTGGGAAATAAAGGAATAGATAATAGAGTGCAGTGACTTCGTACTTTGTAACAGAGAATGTAGAAAAGGTTTGAAAACTTTCTTATAGCAAAATCAAAAGTAAAGGTTGTTCTTTATTAAATAGTTACTTAACATATTGGTTACTTGAACATTTGATCGTCCTTATATTATCATCAGAGGTGCAGATTTTTATTTATTTCATTGTGCACAAACCTCATTACAAAATATAAAAAACTGTTTGGCAAGTTGAATCCCTGATACCTAACTTAAACTTGCATTGATCGACAAGTCTAAGGGCTTTTCACATGTTCTGAAAAATCGCTATAAAATTATCTGCAAAGTTAACTGGAACTGGTTAAGTGAAACCAATGGAATAAGCCCTAAGCTAATCTTTGCCCTAAGTATTTTAAAGCTTGTCACTTGATAGTGCATGTGCAAGAGCAGATCATCCCGAGGTCGCTCCCACGGACAGTCAGTGCGATCCTTCATTATTTATTGGCTACCGACCGGAATGCTCGCTTCTAATCCAAGTCCAACGCTCGTACTGGCATACAATGAAGGCGAACGATTAACTACGACATTATTCGAAAACGATTAACTACAAAATTATTCAAAAGCACTTACGATGAGTGACAACTGGCAAAGTCTTCGTTGGTTTTAGATTATTATTTTAGGAGCATTGTTGAAAGTAAACCTATTTAGGTTGTTTGTAATATAAGTAGCCGTAATAACGTGTCCCTCTGGACAAAAAAAAATATTTTTTCGAATTTGATGACTTCAATAGAAGGAACGTCATCTTGACTTCAACGTTATAATGAATATATAAGTTGTATTTACGCGAATCAGGCTAAAGGAAGCATGTGAGCACGTACATCTGTCTCTCAACCCTCCTCGGTGGTCCATTCTCACGCTTATACGATGTAATACCGTTGGTCCGTCAGGACAAGCGCTTAAAGTTGCATAATGTCATTTTGACGTAATGTCATTTTGACGTCCGAAGCCTGTCTGCCTTTCCGCGCCATTTGTTGACGTAACAGGATTCTGTTTTCCGTTAGAGTAGGCAATTGTTTGCTTTTCAATGTAGGAAGCAGAAGTGCAAATGTGCAAAATAGTTAGGTAAGTTAAAATCTCTCAAGGCCTTAATCTTATAGTTGAAACGGGATTTATGATACTTGTGTATTAAAAAAATCAGAAAATCAGTACCTAACCTACTTAGATAGGTAAAGCATACCTATTGAAAAACAGATGTTCCTCAAAATCCACGCATTTACGTTTACGATAGCAAAATTAAATAATGTTAGTTGTAATACGGCGGTTGTATGACCGAAAGTGGCGCCCTCAGATGTTTTTATTTAATAAGTTATTAATAGAAAACGATTTTAATAATGTTTATCGTGGAGATTTTAGGGCCCATGATCTAGTATTTTTAAAAGGTATCACTACGTGCCCTCGTAGTCATTCGTAGAAGTAGATAGCAAATGTGTCAAAAACGGCCACTTTTAGCAGTTTTGCTATCTACTTCTTTCTAGCAGTGACTACGAGGGAATGTAACGATACCGTCTAAAAATACTAGACTGTGGGCCCTAAAATCTCCACGATAAACATTTTTGAAATTGTGTATTAGAATTATAATACTAAATATAATTCACCGCGGCGCCACTTTCGCTCAGGGTGCCACCTTAAGAAAAATTTGCTATAAGACCGCCCACCTGCAGCTGTTTGCATCCGGTCAAGCGTTTACTACACGCCACCGACAACAATAGTGGATTTACGACGTTTTTGTCGCTTGCATTTGTTTACAGATGTCTTTACCGACATGTCGGTCAAGGCGACATTGACATATTAACAAGGTATTGACACCTGCATGTCATTCACATAATTAGCATCTTTTGGATATCTTCTATCAACCAAAATTATTAACTAACAGACAAAAATAAAGAGCCAACTATGTAGATATACTCGTGATGTGAGGAGTTGTCTTCTTCAACCTAAATCATTGTTGTTTTTACAATGATTTAGATACAGGCCCAACGTGGACAAACTTTAACCTTTTGTTTTTAGCTATAATAACAGGTGGACTTAGAAGAGCTAAATCCATATAATTATAACTGGAAATCTAATCAATGGTAAAACTAAAACTTTGATAAGAAATCCAAGACATGGTAACAGCTGTACGAATTATACATAATAAGATGTCACAAAACGAGAAAAAAACGACGAATTTCAGCCTCTTAACAATTGATTCTGTCAGTAATTATTTGTGCGTAGTTATCTTATTTTTTTTGAACTGACAGGCCTAACAATACAATAAGATGAAATGGAAAGTTTCTACTTTTCACTTTCTTTAGCACTGTAATGTGTTAGGGGACTTTAATAGTTGAAGAGGCTGGTCGGTATTGTGATATATTAATGGTAGGTGTCAATGGACATCATACATTCTTGATTACTTTAGAGAGCTGCCAGATCTCTTTGCTTTTTATGCAAGCCTGGTACCTTCTAGGTGAAAATCTGATCACATACTTCATAATTTAGTAGCTCTAGTCCTATAGAATAGGTAGCCATAAATATCAATGCCTCTATTATTACAATATTATGTAGATCATAATATTACTACATTATTAAGAACATAATATTTATACATATGCTCAGAGCATTCGCCCTGATTGCGAAAAACGCGGATTTAGTTCCCGCCTGGGAAGTTGGAAACGGACTATAAAAAAATCAAAATCATACATTAGGGGAATTTTAGGATGAGGCAGAAATATAAAAAAAAACATAATCATCAAAAAAACTTTACCTACTTGCTTTTATCTACGAGTAAATTAATCTGTGTACGAAAATGATTTCTTAGTTACACAAATATTCACATGCACAGCGATCTTCTACTTACGCACAATTTCCAAATAAGGTCTTTTAATACGAGCTTGATACTCGGAAAAAGGGCTTTCTAACATCACAATGTAAGTAACAGAACTTTTGTATGAAAGTCAACATTAGCTGTATAATTAGCCTTAATTAAAATTTAACCAGTTAACTGGTTAACACGAAAACTACTAATCTAAATCATAACACTTTTAGGTCGCACGTATGTAGTTTGATTCATATCTCTGTGCGTGACACCGAAGGGTTAGACAGGCAAGCGAACAGGTATTGTTTATTATAGCCACTAAATAGGACTTAACGGTTTTATGAATGCCTACATTGTTCCTTAAAGAATCAAACAAAATTAGAGATAGCACTTCGGCTGCCTACGAAGATACCCTAGGCCGCCTACGAATATTACCCCTTCGGCTGCCTACGAAACCAACGCTACGTAACCAGTTACGAGTGAAGTATTGTATCTGTAGTCAAAATCAAAACCTATACGCAGGTATAAGCAGGTGCTTTAGATTTTAGTTACAGTACATTCATTCATACATTTCTAGATATTTTAGTCCTTTAAACCAGTACTTACTTATTTTTTTTTAATATGACATTTATAATTATACAAACCCTCTAATTTTACATATTTTTCATGATGCAAGTAAAGTATGCAATAAATATTTACGATGCAAATTTATTTATAAATAAATTAATATACCTCGCTCGGCTTCCAATAACAATGGTACATCATAAAATCCAATTAAGTATAAGACAAAATGACTCATATTGCATTGTTTGCAAAACGCTAAATTAACCCTACCCAAGGCTAAGATGACACAATCGAGAACATGTCATATATTTAATTTGCCAAAGACAAGACTTGTCTTAAGCTATTAGTTCCGTTATGCACTAAAGTCCCGTTATTCAATTAATGCCCTAGGTTTGCATAGTGCATAATGCACTAAAAATTTCTGCAAGCGATTGAAACGTATTTTGTATTCTAGAAGTGGTTAATATTTTAACTACTTAGGTATTTAATAATACTATCAGAATGAAACTATTTAACTTAAAAAATCTTTCCGCCAAGCTAATTAATGTTATATAATAATTCTTCTAAATACTTATATTTTGAAATCCTGTTTCAGCCATATTCTTTACGTCCCAAGATGCTTTCAGCAGAAATGCATAGAAACTTGCTTATTTGGAATGGCATCTCTTTGTAATAAAACATACTTTTGTAACCAAAATAAAATAGCAACTAAAACGAAGTTATTAAAAGGAAAAGTGGTAAAATAACTGGTCTTTTTTCTGTGAAATGACACGAGAGCAAGTATTTCGCTTATGTCTTCTAATTAATTAGAATGAAGAAAGTGTGGGATGTTACTGTCACAGTCGAAATTATCTAATTGCCCCAAACTCGTGAACACAAAGTGAAGCGTGTGAAACACTTTTTATTTTAAAACAAAACACCCACTTTCATACGAAAGTCATTAAATGAAAAGTCATTAGTCTTTAGTTATGATAAGTCAGTAGCAAAGGCTTCTAATTGCTTTTTAATCTGTTAACATGATTTTCAGAAATTCAGTTGAGCGTGCAATGGGGTTGAAAGAACACCAAAGTTTTTGAAAACTACTAAAACACGAATGTAATAGGTTGGTAAGTACTAATACTTAAGTGACTGAAAAAATAAGGCCAAGTATCTGTTGATTTGAGTAAAATAGAAAATTTCATTCAATTATTATTATTCATGAAATTGCATTATTGCACAAACTTTAAGCAATTTAAAAATTTAACTAATATATTTTTTTTTAGTTTTCATTCAAGTCTTGCAATCTAGTAAGAAGCTATAATTATACCGTTTCCCATGTTTGTTACGACCAAGTCGAACATGTTCACGATCTTATCAAGATGTAAAGAGGCAAAAAAAGTAAAATTAGTTTGTAAATAGTTCTATTCAATTACTGTTGTATAAACTTCGGCAAACAAAAACGTTGGGGAAAATGTAGATGCACTGCGCCTTATCTAAATTGATTTGGAAACAAAATAAATTAAATAAAAAAAATATACAACGTGTTACAAAATAACCCCTAATGCCGAATATAGGTACCTACCATCAAGCTGAACAACATTTACTATGGGACCAACTCTGAAAGATTTTAATAGCGGGGTGCCTTCGCACTTAGCTGAATTTTTCAATGAAAATCAGCTGTTGTATACATTTTGATATTTTCGTTATTAATTTTTGTATGAAACAGCTGATATTCTTTTCGCGATTTGAGAGTTGGTCTCATAGTAAAAGTTGTCTATTTAATTACTACACATCCAGTACATCTCGAGCGTTAGTAAGTAACTTATCAGCCTTAACAAATCAAATACAAGCGAAATGTTTATAAATTGTCATTTAAAGATAACTTTACGAAAGGAAAGAATTAATTAGCTTTTTGTTTTTCCCAAAAAAATGACATCAAATTACCGCATTGTTATTTAAGAAAGGAAAGTTGGAGGTGGCTTTACAACTTTTTACTTTTAATGGGGACTGGTTTCGATCGATCGCTAAACAGCTATTACATAAAATTAAGTAAAAAAAAATTATAAAAACTAGTTCTTAAGAGACTGAGTCTTTAAGTGAAATTATACAGATTAATTAGGATATATCTTTCTATTTTTATAATCTCGAACTTCTTTAAGATTATGATTGATTTGGATATCACATCATATAGGGTCCCAGAATGATAGCCAAAAATGTTTCCATGTTACACGATACACCCATGAGCTTAGAATAATAATACCTAGAACGATAGTTCTCTACAAAGCGCACTGTCAAATTAAGTGAGGCAACTAAAACAGCCAAAATATGGCCCCGTTTTCAGATTTTATATTCTCCATTATTACCTAATCATACCGAATAAGTACAAAACATTTTCAATTTTCCTACATTTATTAGATTAGTTACTATATTATTGGATTTTAGTTACGATTAGGTAACGTATGAAGGATATAAATCTGAAAACTAAGCCATTCTGGCTTAGTATTAGTTGCCTCACTTTGCATACGAGGACACGGCTTCTAGGTGTTATTATTCTAAGTCCATAAGTAGGTACCCATATAAACATACCTAATGTAATAAAAAAAGATCTAGATCAAACATTATTTTTAATTCTGGGCTCTGCGAGAGTATGTTTAAGCTCTACTTCGACATAAATAGTGATAAAGGCACAACTCTTGTTTGTTTATATTAAAAAAAACTCTACCAACTACTTTTTATCAAGAGGAATTCTGAATTCAACCACTTGGTCAGTAGTAGCGTTTTACTTTTATTACAACCATCACACGGAAAGCCAATCAGCCAGTTTGTGTAATTCACAGTAATTACCGTCGATACTGTCCGTCGGGGCTGGGGAACACAGTTCGATTGCATGACTCACGAACAACTGGTAGGAAAAGAGGATGGAGCGTGTGCGAAAGTGAAATAGCGAGTTCTGAAGAGGAATTTCAGACGGCAATTTTCAGAACCACATTCCTTATTCAATATTGTTGGTTTTTTCTGTTATGGTTTGCATTTGTTTTTAGCATTCTTTATTCAAAAATACTTTAGGAAAAAGGATCGGCCTTGTGCGAAATTGAAATAGTGATTGCAACTGAAAAGGAATTTCAGCCGGCAATAGGAACCGCATTGCTTTTTCAAAATTATTGCTTTTTCTGTTGAGATTTGCCTTCGAGCAGCGACGGAGAAGCCCGTCTTACTCTAAGAGATTTGCAGTTGTTGGCAGTTTACCATTTTTTTTTTCAAATGTATTTTTGTTATTTAAGAACTAGCTTCCGCCCGCGACTTCGTCCGCGTGGACATTCGATAAAATCCTCATGTTTTAATTTTATTAAATTCTGATCAGCCGTTTTTACGTGATATAAAATTAAAACATGAGGATTTTATCGAATGTCCACGAAGACGAAGTCGCGGGCGGGCTAGTTTATAATATTCAGAATTGTATCCAGAGATATTAGTATCCCGTTCCCGTTCCCGTTCCCGTTCCCTGGATGTGCATGTCCAGGTCCAATCATGTCCACCGTGTTGGACTTCAAAATAAATGTCATTTTCGCAATCACCATCCCATGAAACCTCAAGAACGACGTCCACGTCGATTTTCATGTTTACTTACCCCATTTACACCTTAAGGGATGATTTTCAAAATAACAAAATATGTGTTTGCCTATTTATTTTTAGACATGCTCCTACGAATTTTAAAGTTGTAATGTCTATTTTATATTCTTTGAACCCCATTTTCACCTTATTAGGGGTTAAAAAATCATGTCCACCGTGTTGGACTTCAAAATAAATGTCATTTTCGCAATCACCATCCCATAAAACCTCAAGAACGACATCCATATCGATTTTTATGTTTACTCACCCCATTTACCCCTAAGTAGTTGATTTTCAAAATAACAAAATATATGTTTGCCTATTTATTTTTAGATGTGCTCCTACGAAGTTTAAAGTTGTAATGTCTATTTTATATTATTATACCATACAAAATTCCATTTTCACCCCTTTAGGGGTCAAATCATGTCCACCGTGTTGGACTTCAAAACAAATGTCATTTTTACAATCGTCATCCCAGAAAACCCCAATAACGACATCCATATCTATTTTTGGGTTTTTTTTACTCCTTTTCACCCCCATTTCATCCCCATAGGGGTTGAAATACTAACAATAACAATATACGTTGCGTTAGATTTCCATCCATAAGCATAAATTATAAATTTAGCGATTTTTACTTTGAAAATAAAGGATTTTCTTCAATACACAACTTCATCCCCCTTTTGACCCCTTCGGAGGTAGAATTTTAAAAAACGCTAAGACCCGTATTTATTAATTTTCAATGGTCAGCCTAATCACAAAATTTAAAGATCCTAGCTTCAAAACTGAGGGACTTTCATACAAACTTTTGACCCCCGTTTCTTAGTGCTCCCCTAGACCTCATAAGGAACCTATGTGCAAAATTTCAAGTCTCTAGGTTCAGCGGTTTGGGTGTGCGTTGATATTTCACTCAGTCAGTCAGTCAGGACTTTGAATTTTATATGTACGAAAGTGAAGTAGTTGCGAGTACGACTGAAGAGGAATATTCATTATTTACCCATACTAGTCCTCTTCAAATATACTAAAAATATACAACGTGTTACAAAGTTCCTAATGCCGAATATGGTACATCGAGAAGAGACCATCAAACTTAAAAACTTTATTATAGCACCAACTCTGATATCGCGAAAAAAAACAGCTGTTTCATACATTTTGATTTATTTTTTTGTATGAAACAGTAGATTTTTTTAGCCTTTTCAGAGTTGGTCTCATAATAAAAGTTGTTCAGTTTGATGGTCCCTATCCTACCATATTCGGCATTGTGGGTTTTTTGTAACACGCTATGTTAGTATCATCATATCAGCCGCACGACACCCACTGCTGGGTATAGGCCTCCCCTAAGGATCTCCACGACGATCGGTCCTGCGCTGCCCGCATCCAGCGGCTTCCCGCGACCTTCACCAGATCGTCGGTCCACCTTGTCGCGGGCCTACCCACGGAGCGCCATCCGGAATCTTTCCGCCCCAACGGCCATCGGTTCTTCTCGCTATGTGTCCCGCCGCCCATTGCCACTTCAGCTGAGCAATCCTTCGAGCGATGTCGGTTACTTTAGTTCTCCTGCGGATCTCTACGTTTCTGATTCGTTTTATGTTAGTATATAATATTATTATTGTGATGTGATCTAACATTTTCTATCCAATTAAAAAACAAAACACCTATAATCAGTCAAATCGATTCTCAAGTTCGGTAATCACACCATTCAACAATCGCAACAAAACGTGATGATAAGGACGAATAAAAGAAACACGCACTGGACGGGGTGTAATCGATTATTTCATAATTCATATGTGGACATAATAGTTAATGTGTGTGCTATAATATGCTAATCGTGACCCCACTCTCTACAGGACATACATATCAAATAATTTGGGGTCATTAGGAACTATTATGGACTAATAAAGCAAATTACTAAAGCAATATGTCGCACGATGTTACGTCTATACGTCGCCATGCGCAGTTATGTGATTTTAGCATAAAGTTACCACATAATTGTATATAACGCAATACTTTTTTTCAAAACTTTGTATGTACATAATTCGAGACTACTTACTCCGAAACTTAAGATGTTGAAGGGAGTATACGGTGCCTACTCTCTTCAAATAACTGCAAGTACTTGGTTTTGACTCCACAAACTTGCGTTTAATTGATTGTTATGACAGAATCCAGCTCATCTTAATCAGCAACACCCAAGGCATTGCATATGAATTAAGGACCTTAAATAAAAAAATGTAGGTAGGCATTTTTAATAGCGACTGTCACTTGTTTCGAAGCGTTCGCATGATCCGACGAAGATTAGATAGACATACTAGACATTCCTAACAACCACTCTCCGTACTTTTTGTATCTAAGTGCCAGAGACAATCTAACATCGATTTAAATTCCTCATGTTGTTGAAAATCGCCGCAGGTAGATGGCGTTTTGAATTACACGCGACGGACGGTCGCATATTTATTGGTGCAACTTTGAGGAATTCTAAACATTCAAAATTGCGAAAAATAATAAGTACCTAGTAGAAATAAGGATCTCCTTTTTATGAAATTGAATAAAATTTTCATCGTACATAAATCCTTGACTTTCTTTCTCTCTATGTCAAGCAGCTTTAACAACCTTTTATATTCAAAGGTTTTATTAAGTCACTGATGAAACGGTCACAAATAAAATTACTTACTTACTTACTTACGGTGTTAGTTAAAATTATGTATCCTTTTAAACTTAAAACTGAGGAACTTCTCACCAGAATCTGTTTCTCTCATTCAATAATTCAGCATACCTGAAACAATAAATACTTGTTAAATAATTATGCTATACAGCAAATACGATTAAACAATTTTGTTCAGCGAGTTCAAATTAGTAGGTGTATGTACCTATATTTTTTAGTCACTTAGGTCAGAACATAAGTTAGATATTTAGGTAACAATATCAATTGCATGTGACGGATTTTAAGAAAAGCTTTCGGTGTTATTCTCTAATTAATTGTATTTTTGGCTGTATGAACATTCGCCTTTGCCTTACAGTTCTAATAAAAATAATGTAAATATCTTATAAATATCTTAGCAAGTTTTAAAAGAGTTACCATTTATTATATTTAATAATTTCACGATAGTTAGTCGTAACTCCTATCATTTATTTAAATTGATTTATTTTGTTTTAATTCTCTCCATGTTTTTGACCATTTCTGACACATGTAAACAACGTGTTAATGATTGAGCCCAAAATGAGAAAACCGTTTCATCTGACCATCAAAATGAACAACTTTTAACTATGGGACCAACGAATCAATCGACTTTCTTCACAATCGCGTTTCTCTAATTTTTCGTGATTTCAGAGTTGGACCCATAGTAAAAGTTGTACAGTACCCTTAGCACGAACAGCTGCCGAGAAAAAAAACGCGAATACAACAAACTTCCAATACAAAATTGCACTATCGAATGATTTTACGCGCGTTATTTTTTTCGATAGCTGTTCGTGCTACGGGTACAGTTTGACGGTCCAAAGATGCGGTTTTCCCATTTTTGGAATCATTTACTAACACGTTGTATACTTACAGCGTGAAATTTTAACCATTTGGTTCCCGCAGTGGGGTGGTTCCACTCATGATTTCAAGCAACTTTTAATATGGGATCAACTCTGATATTGCGAAAAAAAATCTGCTGTAGGTATTGCGCTTTTGTAACTATGAAACAGTTGTTTTTTTCGCGATATCAGAGTTGGCCCCATAGTAAAAGTTGCTTGAAATCATGAATGGAACCACCCCACTGCGGGAACCAAATTATTAAAATTTCAGCGTGTAGTTAATGTAAGTGGCTACGACACTTGTTGACTTATCATTATCAGGGAAGATACAATACACAACACCAAGAAAAAAAAACATATTTACACCACAGAAACCGAAGGCAATTAATGTCACCTGCACTGCTACTTTTAATAAGAGTAGACAGCCTGGCAACACTGTCCGGTCCTTTATTAAAAGTGAGAGGTCTCGTTCATTACATTTGCAGGTCAAAAGAAAGTCTATCAGTTAAATCAAGTATCGGTTGCGTCACAGTTGCATAATTCCGACATAACACACAACAAACAGCGGAAATAGAAACATGTGTGCATTGGGAATCGGTGTAGGGTTGGCGATAGCAATAGTAATATTCTATATTCAAACCATTGACCTCTATATTATTACACTGGACTGGCTGCTGTCAAACTGTTCTTGTGCCTATTTGATTTCCACCATTTTGGCGCTGTAGGACGTAGCGTGCGTACAGAGTACTAAATCTAGTGATGTGCTTATGTCAAAATAAACGATCAATTTTTTGTATCACGGCAACCATTTTCATTGTACGTCAATATTAGTTCTTTAGACGCACGCTAGTGGCGTTTTAAATAGGCACAAAAACTTTGCTGTCAAGTCAAGTCAGTCAAAGTCAATAGAAAAAAAAACAGTTCAATGATTCAAACACATAAAACACATTTGTTATTTTATGTCAGTGCGATTAGATTAATATCAATTAACGTTAGGGTTTCTCAAACGAAGAATAACTACGACGTATAATTCTTATTTTTACAAAACTTCAAACAAAGTAATTCTACACAATATGCAAGAATTCGAAGGAATGTCTTGCCATTGCCAAGTGTTAAAGGTACTCGTACTGTCCTGATATACTTATCTATATTTTTTTGTCACAGTGATCTTACGAACTATAGGTATTCGCATTTCGGGCTAGTGTTAATGTGGCTTTTATTTAGGTACTTTCAACCTCTGATCTTATTTAAAAAAAAACATGACTAATAAAGTACAGGCATAAATGTATGTGCGAGCTTATCTCCTAAACAAATGACTAAACTATTTGAATTCGGAATGGAACCCATCAATCGTGTCCTCTTCTAAGGGCACTATGATGATTATTGTTAAAGGTTTAAAAACTGATAAAACAAATCAATCAAATGAATACAGTGCGGCAACCCTGGCCGATAGCAATCTATCAACATAGATTATATACAGCTAAAACGAATGCACTGCAATTAAAACTCTAAAACGAACCATCTAGAGTGCAGAATAATAATTAACGTGAGATACATTTGGCCTTCATAAAGATATTCGAAGTATTATGTGAGTTAAATCATAACGGTTACGCAATTAAAAAATATTGAAAGCAAATTCTTTTGAATAATTAAAAGTGATCCATAAAATCTTAGGCTCACTCATGACCCTATAGCGTAATAATAATTGTCATGAGTTCCCGATTTTATATTCCAATAGCATATATATAGGTACTAATAAGGTAACTAACTAATTATAGTAAACAGCAGGTTATATTCCAATAGCATATTATTAAGGTAACTATATAGTAGACAGTAGGTTTAGTAAACTGCAAAGGGTAGAACTCAAACATTGCCGATTTGTTAAAAAAACTAATTTTCCTTCTACTAATAATTTTCTTTTAAAGAAATCTTGTCACAACTTTATGTTAGATGCAATAAAGAAAAGCTCCTGGTTAATCTCAACTTTTTAAACTAGATCACTTATTATACTTCATTTTTTACACTTCCTTATATTATAAATGCAAATAACTAGGTACCTACCTTAATAAAAATAACACTCATTATATTATTATACATTAGCAGCATCATTTTATTTCCGTGCGTAAATCACTTTAATCACTAAGACCTTAAAACAATGATTCGCAATTTATCAGTAAGAAAAAAATGATTACAGATTAAACAATATTAGTAGGTACTTACAGCCATTTCCCTGTTCAATTTCCGCAAATTTTCGCTTCGATAGTTCCCTTTGTGTAATCAATCAATAATGGTTTGATTACATGAAACTGTGTTGTTAGCTTGAGCTATAATTAATTAACTATATACCAAGTCAATGTTAACGAAAGAAAAGAAAGAAAAACTTGAAATAAACTTGAAAACACAGAGTAAGAAAAAAGTAGAGCTAAACAAAGAGCAGCTATTATAAATTCAATATGATTTTATTTGAATTTGATATTATTATTGTTCGAAAGCCATAATAGACAACTTGCGTAGTTAGAATAGAATAGAAAGAAAACAGAGTTTCATACAAAAATACGCGAAAAACTTTTTTCAATTCTCACTGACACAAGGCGAATAGGAGAAATAATACAATTAAATTCGACAGTAAAGTCTGCAAGTTGACTAATAAAGTATTATTGATTTATGTTAAAAAAACCTTTCCGATGTTAACTTTTTTGTATGGAAAATCATATAGTGGCCCCTGTTTTATTTTGAGCAGTAAGTATACGTTAAAGAAAAGTAGCCACAACATCTATATAGACTTGTGCAATTTTTGTCGAAAATAATCACTGACTAAATTTGTTAATTAAAAAATTAACAAACTGTTACAATTTCATAGCCACAGCAGCCGCTTTTACTTATTCACAAGATGAAAGTTGCATTATTTATGCATTGTTTTAATTACGACCGACGTCTTCATCTGAGTATAATTATTTTCCGTGTATTGCACACATGGAGGTCAATTAAGTCAGAAGGCCCAGTGGCACAGTTTTTATCAGCTTTGTTTAAACGTGGAAACCTATGGAAATTGTGCCAAGAATCTTTAATTAACCATTAAATGTTGGGCGCAGATGAGAATAACTAATGATAAGATCATTGGTAAAGTATAATGCGCTTTGCTTTATATTGAAAACGCAGATAATAGTGATTTTAATTACAGTCGTGTTAATTAATTAAAGTAAGTACAAAAGCTAGAAAATGTGTACTTAAGAGTTTCCTTACATTATGTAAGGAAAACAAGGAAGATCTTAGTACACATTTTCTAGGAGTCAATAATCAGTTACCTACTTAAGTTCTTTTCGTAATGGTTATTGCATTTTTTTTATTGTTGGCCGTCAAATCACTTTAAGTATAATACAACTAATCTTAAAGGACATGTCAATTTGGTTTTGATTTCAAATGTCTCATTCATTATCTACGACCTACGGTATAATGCAGAGGTGACAGCCACTTCAGATAAGTTCTCAAAAATTATTGAACAATTCAATTGGATAAACTCGATTGAATGATCTCCCGCGGTGTATCAATGAAATAATCGATTTATCTCGATTTATCAGCCAACCTCACGTGAAGGTGATTGTTTATTCAATAAGCTCTTATAACGAGCTTCCAAACAACTTTCGGTGTGAAAGCACCATAATTGTCGTTGCATAAACCCTTATGTAAGTAAAGGATTGGATCTCACGATTTTGTTTTGGAGTCTTTAAAAATAAATAAAGAAAATGTAGGTGATAAAACTTACAATGTAATAGCCCTTAACTTACAATGTTGTAGCCAACAAACTTATATTTTTACTGAATATTTACAAGTGTTGAATATTTTATGAAATGTTGGTTCCTTAAAAACTAATTAAATGTAGTTATGCCTTACGCTTCTGACGTATTAAACAAAACAGGCCAACTTTTTTAAGTTGGTGTGCATTTGAATTATTTATTTGTTTATTAGGGACACCAACAGGTAACAAGTTCACATTACAATATGACATTCTTAAATCATAGGTCTAGCATGCAACCCAATTACAGGCGAACACATCATTGAAAATAAAATAAAGTAGATTGATAGGTACACAAGTATTACCTATTTATTACATTAAAAGTTAACAAAAATAGGTAGTCCAAATGAAACAAAAACGGAGGCAGAAACGAAATGCCAAGAGTTGTGCGCATGCGCCGATCTCCAGTAATTTATTTCACTCTGTGCTCCAGTCGTGCTGCGGTTAGGCAACATTGATCTAGTTTTAAAATGGCCGCTGCCGACTTAATTACGTTTTGAATACTTTTAAAAATAAGCTCAAATTGAAATTACTTCGAGTTGCTCAACTGTAGTAAGTACTTATTATATGTTCATTATAAAAATATACCAAGAAGATTAATCTAGGTTTGGAAAATTTTAAGACCCAAAAAAACAGTTTTTTTTATCCTGATTATCAATCCAGTTTGCAACAGTCAAATATCTCCTTCATAACTTCATACAACAAAAGATATTAAATGTTATCACATGCTCATTAACTGTAAATAGTTTGAAATGTTTTATCCACAATCGTAGAACGAATTCGCCACTGATCCATCGAACCATGATAAAAAAAAATGGATTGTAACATTACAGAGATGATTCCTTAATCTTTTTCTAGTTACAATGTAACTTGTAACACATCAGTGGACCTACTAAGATTGAATTTGAAGGCAGTATCACGTTTCGGAATAGAACCTCAGACCTAACATAGGAAATGGAGTCTCTGTCGCTGCGAAGAAAGCTCATTCACGAGTATTGGTCGCTTTCATGTCATAAAAACATGGTAGGACGCCGTACGAAGTGGTACAGTGTACACCAAAGAAACTGGACATTGATGAGAAATCGGGCTGGTTTGTGAAGGTGTGATTGAAGCTTTCCATTGCTTCTTTACCTTCCTGGAATCAGTTGAGTGGCGGAAATGTTTGTTTATGTTTATTTACCATTGTTGTTTTTTAATTACCTTACCAAGCTGATATTCCCAGTAAAAGTTGCAAATGTGGCAATATCAGCTTTGCCGTGTGAAATATTATGTCACCTCGATGATTTTTAGGGTTCCGTACTTCAAAAGGAAAAAAACGGTATTGAACCCTTAGTAGGACCGATCACTTTGTTGTTGGTCTGCCCGCTGCCGTCAGTCGTCAAGATCCTTTACCTCAAGGAACGTGTAGAGGTATCGAGTTAAAATTAAAACCATATAGGTACTTAAGTCTACAGTCCCTTGAAGCTGTGAAAAAATCAAACTTCTAAGTTAACGTAAAAAAAGATATGACTGTTTATGCCGCAAATACGCATATTTCGATTTCTTATTCCCTTTGACCTAGAACTATGTTTGGCAAGTAATCATAAAAAATATAGTTTTTTTAAAAGTACCTACGTAATCATCGAGTTTGTACGGAACCCTCAGTCCGACTCGCACTTGACCGGTATAAGTATTGTGGTATACAATAGGGTGAATGGTAGGTATAGGCAGATAAAGTCAGCGAACACGTAATAATTATCAAACTATATAAAAATAATGTCTGAAAAAGCTTTTGTGAAAAATTTAGGTTCGACAAAAGTCATACGTTGTAAATTCGGAATATAATAAATATATGACCTATGACCATAGCGATAAAGCACATAATCGATTGTAAAATATTCCATCAAGCAAAGGGACTTGTTTCTCAGAACGCAGTTGTGATTACACATGTATGTATATTGTATGTCTGCCATAAGTTCATGTTCTTTGCGGAAGGTGCGCGGCCGCGCGTCAGCTTTCATTTCTGCGAAGTCTTGGATGAAACGGCGTGTCCATTGCACTAAATGATATGTAAATTGCATTGCATTTGATACTTCGTCAATTACTTTATATAGTCGAATTAGATATAAGATAGTGGTTTGGTGCGAATGGAGGTGACGACTTGAAGGTATATGTTTTCTTTTGGGGTGTTGTTGGAAGTTCGAAATTAGCAAAAAAAGGAAGGAACCGAAGCGCAGCGAGAGCGGGTCGCTAGTTTCATAATAAAAAGGAGAAAACAAAAACATTTGCAAGTACCTACTAGCTTATTAAAAAACTACTTTTTTTTCAAAATTTTTACCAGAAAAGTGATAAGTTATTTTTATATCAGCACTTACAACTCACAAATACATAAAATAGTCAATTACATACAATAAATGAGATCTTTTCAAAAAAGTTAGGTCAACCATAAAAAGAATTTAATTAAGTTCAACAAGCTAACATCGCAAATAAAACAACGAGACCATAAATCATAATACATAATTGCCGTGTCACAATGGATCCGCGCCGTGAAAGTGAAAGGGCGGGAGATCCACCGCCCGGAGAGACGGCGGCCTTTGATCGCGCCGCGCCGGCCGGCCCGTGCGAACCGACTCGTGCGCAAGTTTACCACTCATACCTCGACGGATGTCGGGTGGTCGTGGTGATACCTAAAGCCTGATTCACACATCAGCGAAGTCACAGTTCCGCCACACCGTAATTTAGTCTTTCATACATTCTCTATGAACACGCGTTCACTTACACTGAGAGCAGATTTTATAAGCCATAGACAAGACAATTGGGATAATGATAACTTTTTTTATTTTATGATACATAAATTACCTCTCGAAAAAAAGAAACATTGGTAAAATAATTATTTCGCTAGCATGAAAACTGCCCGAGATATCACAGTGTGAAATGCACACAAATGGACTCGCTCAAAAACGCTCAATACGGCTACTCAATTATGACGTCACGCCTGAGTAGTTTGTATGCAACGCGTAGGAAATTTATTCGGCAGCTATATTAAATATTGTGTTTATCAAAATGGTTTCTTAGACAAAGGAGAATGCCACAAAAAAACCCAGAGTCGATTAAAATAATTTATGTATGGCGATGTAGACCAGACCTAGTATGTCCCAAATATGAAATTTGATTTTGCTTAAACAATCCCCATCATTTAAAAAAACGTGTGAGAACGCGGGGTATTACATAGTCAATATGTACGTACTATGTTATAGTGCGTTTGTGTATAAGATGTAAGTAGTTTTGTTACAGTGCCGCTCAGACTCAGAAGCGCTCACGGCGGAGCTTGACAGCTGATCGTACTCGATCACGTTTGTTAAGCAACGCTCGGTCCAGCCAGGTGTCGGTTGGGTGACCGTTAAGTGGCACTACAACTGAGCGCTTCCGTGCTTCGGAGGGCACGTTAAACCGTCGGTCACGGCTGTTATCATCTGATAACAGTCGTTAAGTGCCACTTAACGGTCACCCATCCGACACCCGGCCGGACCGAGCGTTGCTTAACAAACGTGATCGAGTACGATCAGCTGTCAAGCTCCGCCGTGAGTGCTTCTGAGTCTGAGCGGCACTGTAACAAAACTACTCATAAGATACACAAACGCACTATGACATAGTACGTACATAATTGACTATGTAATACCCCGCGTTCTCGCACGTTTTTTTAATGTTGGGGATTGTTTAAGCAAAATCAAATTGCATATTTGGGACATACTAGGTCTGGTCTACCTCGCCATACATAAATTATTTTAATCGACTCTGGGTTTTTTTTCTTTGAGATCGTAGCATTGTCTTTTGCTAAACATTTTAAGGACTAATTAAAGTTGGTATCATTTATTTTTATAAATTTTATACTTTTTAAATGGACTTGTCCACCCAACTTTGAAGGGTCATAAAACAAATAATATGCAATATATAAAACCAAGAGGTGGACAAGTTACTCTAAAAGTTTAATATGTTTACGATTTTTATTAGTATTTCGTTATTTTAATCATTAGTCATCACATCATCCCAATTTTGGCGTATAAATGGTTGAAAGCAAAGGTTTATTTTGCGCGGTGACTGAAAAAGAAATATTATAAACACTTTATGCTGAAGTTACGCGACCGAAGATCGGCTGTAACACTTTTTATTACTTATGATAAAAAAGAGCTACGAAATTTTCGGCAGATATGTATGTTGCTACGGTTGCTACTTGTAGCCATCGTAGCCATTCACAAAGCATTTTCATACGGCCTCGAATCTTCGGCATAGGAAACACTGTGTCAAGTGTTATCAGCTAAAAGCTTAAATAAATAATAAAAATAAAAATAGCTTTATTATGTACTGAAATTATTTTACAATAATTTTACGCCGAGACTTACCGGTAAGTAATCAAAGATACTTGTAGTGGGAATGACTCGTAACTTCCCAGTTGGATAACAACGATTTCATTTAAGAGGTAACAGCAAGCTTATAGTTAAGTAGGAAAAAGAAAAGAAAAAGAAAAAAAACAAATTTGTAACATTATTTTAGATTAGTACGTGAGCGTGCCTGTATTTATGTTGTCTTTATGCGTGTGTGTGTGTGCGTGTGAATGCCTATATATGGGACGGTGTTCATGTTATTCGAATAAGTAGATTTTCAATTTCCTCATATGATTTAGATCTAAATCATAGATTTTTGACCAATCAGTCAATACTTTTTTACATTTGTTTAGTTGACAATCTCCGAGCTTTTTCTGTTTTTTATTTTTAATATCCTTACTGCTGGGGCACAGCGACTTTCGTTATGGATGGATAAGGAAGAAGGAACTCACCACGCAGGCCCAATGCGGATTGGTGGGTATTAACGACTGGAAATACAGCCTGGACGTACTTAAAGTTCCTTTTGAAGCACGGAGGACCTCTACACTACATAATAAATTTTTGGTCACCCATCCCATGACCGACCCTTGCAAACAGGGCCAGTCGCTAAACCACTGCGCCACCGAGCTCCTCCGAGCTATTTCTGTAGCTCCACGCAATATACTAAAACTCAAATAGGTATATTATCGAACTTCCAGCAACATTCCCATTAAAACTCCTCACATAATAAGTATAGGTAGGTACATGTTTAGTGAACAGTGAACTAATACCGAACTAATTTACAACTGTAGCAGTCGATAACGATCTCGGTAGGGCGTGGAAAGCCCCGAGTTAGACCTGTAAGAATTCACTATTGTTCTGTCTAATACCTATTTCTAACTCTGAACTTAAATGCTTGCAAGAAACTTAGGAATACCGTTGACACTCACAATCTTTAATTTTAAGATTTGCCTGCAAATGTATACTGTATTAAAAACTTTAAAAATAAACAGTTGATTTTTTTTAAATAAGGTGTAACGCTCAGCAAAAATAGATAAGTAATTAAAAAGTAAGAATTCACTATTGTACTGTCTAACACCTATTTCTAACTCTGAACTTAAATACTTTCTAGAAACTAAGAAAACCGTTAATAAGGTGCAAAGCTCAGCAAAATAGATAAGTAATTAAAAAGTAAGAATTCACTATTGTACTGTCTAACACCTATTTCTAACTCTGAACTTAAATACTTTCTAGAAACTTAGAAAACCGTTAATAAGGTGCAAAGCTCAGCAAAATAGATAAGTAATTAAAAAGTAAGAATTCACTATTGTACTGTCTAACACCTATTTCTAACTCTGAACTTAAATACTTTCTAGAAACTTAGAAAACCGTTAATAAGGTGCAAAGCTCAGCAAAATAGATAAGTAATAAAGTAAGAATTCACTATTGTACTGTTTAACACCTATTTCTAACTCTGAACTTAAATACTTTCTAGAAACTTAAAACCGTTAATAAGGTGCAAAGCTCAGCAAAATAGATAAGTAATTAAAAAGTAAGAATTCACTATTGTACTGTGTAACACCTATTTCTAACCCGGAACTTAAATGCTTGCTAGAAACTTAGAAATACCATAAAAATGAAATGGTGTAGAGCTCAGCAATAATAGATAGGTATTTAATGTAATTTAAAAAATAACGAAATGTTTAAGTTTTTTTATTGCTTATGTAAGGAAATAAGCATCGTTATTTAGAATTTCACTGATCGTTAAATTAAAAAGTTTAACTAGATGTCATTTAGTTAAAGGTCTTACTCAACGTTAAGTACCTAGATAATATATTTTTATTTTGATGGTATATTATTTGTGTTGTATTATCATCAATTTGTGTTGTACTAATATTATTTGTGTTGTATTATCATCAATTTGTATCTCTACACTAATGTTTCCGATCGAGATAATGCTCGGTAGGGGTCGCAGTTATTCGCCTTGACACCGGCTATGGCGAGCTTTCTCATAACCCCGTAGACATACTATAAATCGGTTTATTAGTTAACCCATAGAGTATAGCTACTTGCATATCCTTTATGGTCTGGAGTTCTCTTAAAACTGAACTTAACTTACTGTTAAGGAGAGGGAAATGAGAAGGCTCAAAGTAAGAGAAATAATTAATTATAATAAAGATAAACACAAACCAAATAGCAGCGAAGCCAATCGTAGACAGATGACAGAATCAAAAGCAATAATGACAGAGGAAAAGAGAAAAACAGAAACAACTAAAAAGTATTTACACGCCCGGCCCGATGGCCAGTTCGTAACAGTTACCTTATTAAGTATGTGCAGTCTTACTTATTTTAAATAGGTAAATTGTACTTTAATCATAGCTATTTGATTGTAGTTATTTATCGTAAATAAGTAAGACGCTAAACTGTGAAGGAAGCAATTTTCAAGTTTTAGCTTTAACCACCGATACATAAAAAAACAAAACGATTTTATATTACATCCTTATTAGTCATGTAAAAACTTTTCCTTAAAAAAGTAATAAATAACTAAACATCTTTAAAAAAAACCCTAAAAACCAGTCCCATTAATTTTAAATCATAGACATAAAACTTAAAGAACAAAATTAGAAGCTTTGCTAACCCATAATTACTTAAATTCTTCAATTTGATGTTATAATAGTACCGTTTGTTAAGTAATAAAACTCCTCGAAGACTAGAAGTGAGGGGCCTCAACATCTTTCAAAGACTTAATATATTGTCGTGTATTCATATACTTAAGTACTATGATTAATCACTATAATAAATTGTATACCAAGTGGTTACAATGGCAATGGATGACTCTGTTAACCACGAAAGGGAACGCAGGGCACAATATCCAGACAGTACGACAACGTGACAATTTATGGTTTAAATGTCAGAATGATCTATGACAAGGGTTACTCCAGAATTTAAGTGACAACTCATTTGTACAGGGACTTAATAATTTGAAGACTACAACGCTATCGCTACCTCTCACCGCCTTTTTCCCAGACACCTTGCATTTGAGACGAAATAACAGGTTGAAAACCGTGCCTTACATTTTTTTTTTGCAATATCACCTTAATATCACAATAACTTATATATTATAAGAATAATAATAACACCTAGAATGATAGTTCTCTACAAAGCCCACTGTCAAAAGTGAAGCAACTAAAACAGCCAAAATGGCCCCGTTTTCAAATTTTTATTCTCGATTATCACTTCATACCGAATAAGTACAAAACAGTTTCAATTTTCCTACATTTATTAGATTAAGTACTATATTATTGGATTTTAGTTATAGTAGATTGTTATATATAGTAGATTGTAGATTGTTGTTATACAAGACGCTAAAATTACCCATTGCATACGAGGTAGTTTTATTCCCGAGCTTTAGCGAGGGAATAAATAGAAACCGAGTTACAATGGGTTTTAGCGTCGTGTGTTACACTATACTTTTCACTACGATTGCGAGAAAATAAAATACAATGTTAAATAGTTTATACCTACTTCCGTAAACGAATCCACTCGTTTTTCTACCCTCCACTTCATAACCTTTTTGTACAATATTTAAATAAATGATTTGTGCTTGACGGCAAAAGATTAAAATTATTTATTTCCTATTACAGTTACACAATTCAATCAGTTTGTAATTATAGAAAAATTCTAAAGATTTCGCGCCATGGTACCTTTTTTTAATTTCTGCTGTAGCAGCTAAGCAACACAAACACGCATTCTACGATTCACTCTGTGCACAGAGTATAAATAACTTTTAGTTCCATTTTCAAAAATAAGAATGAGAAGCTGGGGGCCTATTACGAAACTTGGTCACGATAGTCGTCCGCAGTTCGTCGGTTGTAGTTATTACAAATATTTTCAATGTAGCTATCGTAGTCCATAGTCTATTGAACGAATAATGACGGATCCACTAGAGAGAAACTGTCAAATTTACGCAATCACTTTGCAATATCGCATACGCAAGTGCTTTGTAATAGGAATCAATCAGAACGAATCACGGACACAGCTGCGTGTATCGCATTAAACTTTTCGTAATAGACCCCCAGTATTAAGTCGAGCGAGTTTTTATTCGTGATTATGAATAAAAACTTTTTCATTTTAGTAGGCTCATTGGTAATAGATAAACATTAAAAAAGAAAAAACTTTATCCCCTAGGGCTTATTATGCTATTTTATCTCGACTCTTGTACGTTACAATGACGCACTTTTTGAGCAAGAGGAGTGAAAAGATTATTTATAACGTATGAAGGATATCAATCTAAAAACTAAGCCATTCTGGCTTAGTATTAGTTGCCTCACATTGCATACGAAGACACGGCTTCTAGGTGTTATTATTCTAAGCACAAAAAGCATAAAACTTGGGTAGATGCCCTTCGAACTTTTTCACGCAACCACTTTTTAACATTATTGGCTATTAGTTTGGAGTCTCGTATTCCTACTGGAACCTCAAAATTCATAAATAAGGTAGAGTCAAGGTGACGGTTGGCACCTCAACGGATGCCGACGCCGATGCTACACTTATCTAACTGGTCTGTGGCACGCAACATTTGCGTATCTGTGGGCTAATTTAAACTTGGAACGCCCATGAATAGCTTGATAATGTTTTCTTTTAAAGGTCAAGGAGTTTTTATTGCTGTTTAATGTCTATGTACTCGTATAAAAGTATTCCCTTGTTTATATACTTATTTTCAGTTTTCCTAATTGTAGGATACCCTATTAGTGTATATTATTAGTTTTATTACGTTCCGCGGTTTTGAAGTTGGACACGTCAGTTTTCTTGCCGAATTGGCAACCGAAACTGTTTTTATTGCCAAAATGTTATTGATTAGGTTCCATTTTTATTATATCCGCTAATACCTATTTATGAATTTATTCGTATTTATAGGTAAATACGAATAAATTCATAAATAGGTATCTTGTACCTTTATTATATTTTACATCTCTCATATTCGGTAAGTAGGTCCTTATTACCCCCAAATGGGGATTGTAGGTAACCAATTAGCGCTCTAAGGTAATAATGTTGTCGCGAATTACGGTATCGCGATGTCTCTAACTATCAAAGTAAATACATTGATTAAACATAATAACAATTAAATGGCAACACTAAATCAGACAGACAACTCACCACTTTCGCCCTTCCCTAGCGCGTATGCGCTTGAACTAATCTGTCATTCTAACCTCATAAAATGAATGTGATGATCTTCTTCAACACCAGTGTAATCGTAGTTAAAGGAGGCCGAGTTTGCAGTAGCACCGAGGATTTCACAGCTAAGTCACATACTTACTTAATCTAGATTTATAGAGTATCGAAAGCAATACTACTGAGCCAAATGTTCGATCCTGGTCGTGATAGGATCGACTGAACGTGGCCAGGCCTGATCACGTAGTTCGCCGGTGGTGGATGCCTTAGGCAAGCAGAAACCATCGGCGGCGAGATGTATGCAGTCCCAAGAATAAGCCTTTACCTAAATGTGTTCACCGACGGGTGGCCAGGTCCGGACACTTAAGAGGGAATGAACAACTGCATACTGGAGGCTAAGGCGAATGAGGAACGCAGGGTCCTGATTCGATTAGCTCCTTGATGTAATAAACATATTAGTAAAGTTTGATAAAGTGAAACAATGAAAGAACAGCGCTGGAAGGGGGCTGCCTGTCACAGGCAGCCATCTTCCAGGCTTGATAAGAAAGATTGGCAGTAGTACATGTTTATAAAGTAATATCATAAAGAATAAAAGACATAACAGCGTTGAATGATTTAATAATACATATTAAAGTTAACAGTATAAAGTAAATTGTCTTATTAGTATCTGATAAACTAGAGAAAGTAGGTGTGTGCTTAGCCCAGATAAATATGGGACATTATACTTACAGGTGGGACATAAATAAGATGAAGAGAAGGAAACAGTAACGGATAATACAAGTATACCACTTCAGTGCCCCCGGGACTGGAGAATATGGAAAGATTGGTTGAGAGGACGACATCCTGAAGGTATGTGTCTACACAGTGTCGCGCTGGATACCCTTTATAACCTTAATGACAAATGCGAAGCACCCCATAATAATAAATTACTAAACTATATATTGACTAATTATAAATATGTAAGTAGTTCACTGAGAGAGATTATAAAGGGTCCCGGTCTGGTCGCGACAATGGTGGAGGTGCTGGGATATAGAAGAATCCCGATCAAGCAACCCAAAGCGAAATCTCAACCAAACTTTCCATTGGTAAAATTCTCAGAAACAATTAAATCCTATTCCATTTCTGTAAAACTGAATAGTAGTGACATCTATGAGATATTTTTGGTACTGGTTCCTTATAAGCAAAACCACATGAAAGCTACTTAAAGGCGCCAAAGTTAAATTATACCATCATTGTAAAAGCATGGTATAATTATTCATGTACGGCGCACAAATAAATGCTAAATTGAAAGTTTCTTAAAGATACCTTAAATTGAAAGATTATAAAACGAGTACACATAGAATGTATAGCGTTTGGAATTAATTGAAATGTCCACCTCGTAGTTTGGTGTGTATTTGACTTCGCGCTAACAGCGCTGTCAGCGTGATTCGGAACGCGGCCTTTATTTGTCAAATGAAAATGAACCTTAACCGGAAGTGATGTAAAAGACGTCATCCGTCATGTAAGAGGGCAAATGAACGCACTCTTAATAGATTTCAATTGGAAACTGTATTTGATTTAAGAAATAAACTATGTAAAATTCGGCAACTAATTTACTTAATGATGTTGTAAACAATTACACTGGATAGGTTGAAGTAAACAAGTTACGCGTGGTCTCTTTGAAGACAGGGAAGTTCTTTCGTACTTTGAAGATGGCGTCTTGGGAAAGTGTTGAGAAGTCTGCCTGAAAAGGATAAAATCCTAAATAGTACTGTTTATTTTCCACAGGAGCGTCATAATTCAGTAATAAAATTGTGATTAAACGACAAATTAGTCTCAGGTAGACTACATAACTAAGTACTGGTGAGTTTAAGCAATATTTACTTTGCCAAAATTTGCATAGGGCATTTTGTTTGGAAACATCTAATAAGTAAATGTAACTAAGGTTTCTTGTGAAATATGACTCATTAGTGAGAAAAGCAAGTAAGGCGATTGAGTTTTAATGTCTACAATACAATTCACTAACGAGCATAAATAAATATTATACAGAAATAGTTGGATGACAAAATGCATCATCCACCCACAATTGTGAGGAAAATTCGATGAATCTTATAAGAAAGTAGCTCATAGCTTTCCTAACACACAAAACGTATGGAAATTACAGGTTGACGTTGGAAAGGTCACAGTTGTGGCAAAGAAGTAAGAAGATTCCTATGAGAAAATTACCTACCTTTAAGTGCATATTTCCAAATTGAATGAAAGGTCTGATTGAATTGATGATCAGGATCGACAAGGAAGATAGCAAGGTAAACTATTGACATTTTAAGCTGTGGTAGTTACCAAGTCAACTCATATTCTGTCAAGTCTGACAGTAAAATTATTCTAAGGGTTCTGTAGGCAAGCGATTGTGGCATGAGGTGAGATACTCATGTATACCTAACAATAAGGTTGTATCATCTGAGTTTATGTAAAGATTACTAACCTAAAGGTTGATATTTCTAAATAGGTGATCGAATAAATATTAAATCAAGTCGCTGATGACTACATAGGTACTTAAAATTCATAAATAATAAACTAATAGAAAGAACTAAGGTACACATTTTCTTATGTTCATGATAGGTATAGTAAACACAAACTAAATAATATTTGCAAAACAAAATTAAACCAACGGATAAACATGTTTCTAAATGAATATATTCAATTTGATTGTATTTCATGCAAAACAATAGTCCCAATTGACCAAAGTACCTCTAATCTGATTTGGTACTCGTTTAGATAAATATTATGTTAATACATGGGGAACGTAACATTCTTTGTGGATGCATACACAAATAATGTTGGTTCTTCACATGTGTAAGTATGAGTTACAAAAATAATACCAATATTTTCATATGATCTGAAAGGGTATACTGGGGTAAATTGCAGAGCATGAAACACTTTTAGAAATTTAAAGTTTTGAAACTAAACTGATGAAATGAACCTGCTTATCCGTCAATAAGGATGATAACTGATGAAATAAAATCTGAATTCAATTAAATTCTAAAACAATTATAGAAATAATTTTAAATGAAGGAATTTATATTACAATTACAAGTTTATGGATGTGTTCGACTCAGAGAACACACCGCTTTATAGAAAATAACTTATTTCTCACATCTTGATGAAAATTAAAAAATATACAGGGTGTCAGTTTTTGGTATGCTACTTATTAGGGAGGGTACCGACAGCTGACACGCCACAGTGTATACAGGGTGTCAATTGTTGAAATGTTATTTGTTTGTGTGGTTGGTCGACGGTTGGCAGACGGCTCATTTTTGAGGTGCAAACTTTCGACTCGTGTTTTTAACATACAGGGTGATAAATAAAAAACTTTTTTTTTTCTAAGAAATATTACATTACGTGTATTAGGCGATTTGAAACTAACACTATATAGGGTGTAGGGTTTTAGAAAATCAAATTATATGGTATAAATTTAAAATTTTTTGATTTCCAGAAACATGGAAAAAATTATTCTAAATAGGCTAGAGTCTATAGCTAACGCCATAGAAAAGCTTACCTTAGAGGCTCTCGAGTACAAAGATAATATTAACCTAAAAGATGCTGAAAACGTAGAAATATTGCTCACAAAACTAGACAATGCGGTAAAGAGGTTTGGTACAGAATTAAATCAGAGTTTGTCGATAAATGAACTAGGATCCTTCGTGGAAGAGATCACTTCGTTCAGTGAGATACAACTACGGGGCGAAGAAACTTTCGCAGAATTAAATATCAAGCTGAAAAGAGTAAAAGAAAGTGCTACACCTGCAGCAACGCCTGGTAGAAGTATCGCATTGACCGGAAAGTTACCTAAACTACAATTAGCAGAATTCTCAGGAGATATACTAGAATGGTACCAGTTTTGGGATCAGTTCAGTTCCAACATAGGGAACCGAGATCTGTCTGATGTGGATAAACTATCCTATCTCAAGGGTTCTTTGAGAGGCGATGCGAAGAGGATCATCGATGGACTTGAAATTACCAACAAGAACTACGAGGTAGCTGTATCTATTTTAAAGGGGAGGTACGGCAAGGAGAGTCACATAGTGGACGCACACTACGCAGCTCTACATAAGATTCCTAAGGCTTCTAAGGGTAGCATAAAGGACCTGAGGGAGACCTTTAGCCAAGTTGAGAAGCACCTTAGAATTCTAAATTCATTAAACCAAAATATCAACCATGATCATCTGAGATTTCTCATCTTGGAGAAGATGCCTTCGGACGTAGTCTACGAGCTAAAGTTGAGAGCGAATACTGAATCTATTGAGGAGATCCGGCAACATTTGGAAGTGATCATTTCGGCAAGAGAAGATGCGCAGAGAATTACTTCTGAAAATGTAGAAGAGTACACTACTCAATCTCTACACGTGAATACGTACGTAAAAGGAGGGAAACCAGGAAAACCCAACCGAAGCCAAAGAGATTTCAAGAGACACAAATTTATACAACAAAGGCAAGATATTAAGAAGGAAGATAGATTCAACGAACCTGGATCATCTCACAAATACAATAACTACAACAGACTTCCATTGAAAAGGAAGCTTCAAGAACGAGAAAATGATAGGGATGCTCCACCGGGAAAGAAAAGGAGAGGGCAATGCGTTTTCTGTCAAGGATCACATTTTAATGATCAATGCGATAAATTCAAAACCATAAAAGAAAGGAAAGGAAGATTAAAGAACAGATGTTATCGTTGCTTAGGCCTCGGCCATAAAGGAAATAATTGCAAGAGATCTACTTTCTGCGTTCACTGTAAAGAAACTAATCTTCACAATAGAGCACTTTGTTTAAAAGGACAAACATCTAACTCTGAAAGTGTCACAACTCTTCACGCCAATTCCATTAACTCCACTATACTGCAAACAGCAATAGTCAAAGCCCGACGTGAAAACGATGATACCAAAGAAGAAACTTGTCGAGTTTTGTTAGACTCTGGCAGCCAGCGTACCTACATCACACAAGAAATAGCTTCTAAACTAAAACTGCCCATAGAAGAAGAAAATACTCTATCAGTTTTCACATTCGGTGCTAAAACTCCTCAAATCATTGAAAGTCCAATAGTTAGGCTACAAATGAAAACCAGAACAAACGATATTCTGGAAATAGAAGCAAACGTTGTCCCACACATATCACATGGAGTTCCTTATTCAAATATAGACTTAAGCAGAAGAGAAGAAAATCTAATTTTGGCTGATGACGGCTCACTGTCACCGAAAGTAGATATTCTAATTGGAAACGACTTCTATTTTTCATTCATACTAGGAAACAAAATCCAACTGGAAAATAATTTATACTTGATTGAATCAAGATTTGGTTACATATTGACCGGAAGAACCACGGCTAAGGATGTGGACCCATTATCGGTGATAACGTACTTCCAAGGAGTAGAGAACAAATTAACTCCGCCTGACTTACCATTATACAATGGAAGCATCAAATGTTTATGGGAATTGGAATCTATAGGGATATGCGATTCACCAAATCTAACTAGAGACGAAGAAGTCATCAATCAATTTAATGAAACAATAGAGTTAATAGATGACCGATATACGATCAGCTGGCCATGGATCGATTATCCACCTGAACTAGAAACCAATTATGGTCTTGCAATCGGTAGACTAGTAAATTTATTGAAGAAACTAGATTCAGAAGCATTAAAGTCATATAACGCCACGTTACAAGAGCAGTTAGAGAAAGAAATTATAGAACGCGTACCCGATCAAGAAAGGTGTGATATTGGTATAGACCATCCTATCCATTACCTGCCACATCATGGAGTAAGTCATCCAGGAAAACCTACACGTATCGTATACGACGCGTCAGCGAAAACAAAGAACAGCAAAAGTTTAAATGAATGCTTACACTGTGGTCCACTCATGTTGGGAGACCTGACAGGAATGTTGTTAAGATTTAGGTCACATCAAGTGGGAATAACCGCGGACGTAGAGAAGGCATTTTTGCAGATCGCGTTACACAAAAAAGACAAGGACGTGACTAGATTCCTATGGCTAAAAGACATAGAAAAGGCAGCCACGGAAGATAATATTCTACATTTACGGTTTTGTCGTGTTCCGTTCGGAGTGATATCGAGCCCATTCCTGTTAAACGCTACTTTGAAACACCATCTACTGCGTTCCAATGAAGAAATCCTGAAAAGGATAATGAACGACATTTATGTGGATAACTTAGTTACGGGAACGGACTCCATCCATGAAGCAATTGAAATGTATGAGTCATGCAAATTTGCGTTCAAAGAAATTTCGATGAATCTTCGGGAATGGAGTTCTAACTCCAGACAATTCTCAAAGGAAATAGATCCAACTGACGTTTGCCAAGACATAGAAGTGAAAGTACTAGGTCTGAATTGGAATACAGAAGAGGACACTATCAGTTTAAGGCCAAAGAAAATAACAGAGGCTAATACGAAAAGGGAAATATTAAAAAACGTAGCTTCAGTATATGATCCATGCGGATATGCTGCGCCAGATCTGCTGCCAGCAAAACTTCTACTTCAAGATCTATGGGTAAACAAATTTAAATGGGACACTCCTTTACCAGAAGAGATAACTAAAGAATGGCAAATTATTAGAGAACGACTAGAAAGAACAAAGAATATTGTCTTACCTAGAAGATATTTCAAACAAAAGGGCAATGAAGACATTCAGCTACATGCCTTTACAGATGCGTCGACCAAAGCATACGCAGCTGTAGTATACATTTCTAACGGAAGAGAGTTAAGTTTCGTGATAGGGAAATCAAGACTAGTACCCATCAAAGATCAAGACAATCTCAAAATTCCAAGACTTGAATTATTAGGACTTCTGATTGGTAGCAGGCTACTGAAGTATGTAAACAAATTTCTGAATTTCGAATCCAAAAAGAATACTATATGGACGGACAGTCAAATAATAATCGATTGGTACTACGGCGGTAAGCTATTACCACCATTCGTAGCGAAAAGAATAGAAGAAATAAAGGGAAATGTGTCAGCAACGATAAGGTATGTACCAACAGAGCTAAATCCAACTGATGTAGCGACTAGACCCACAGATTCTGAAAAATTCAAGCACAAATGGTTATCCGGACCAGATTACCTGCTAGAAGACTGCAAGAAATGGCCAAAGAGTCGTAGGAGGGAAGTTTCTCCGCTTACTCAAGATGAAAGTGTACTGATTGCCACGCATTCCTCTGTGGATCGTCAATTTTCTTTTCCCATTGGGGAGGGTCTCACGAGTGGAGAACCAAGCTCACAAAATCAGAGACAACAATTAAATGAAGAATTGCAAAAGAATCCCTCAGAGAAATGCGAGGACGATACACTGTCATACGTACAAAAAATCAAAAGAATCCAAGCAAAACATTTTCCTGAAGAAGTAGTAGGTAAAGATACAAATTTAAAGAGAAATTTAAACGTGTTCACTGACGTTGACGGAATCCTACGTTGCAAAGGAAGACTACAAAATGCTGACTGGTCTTATGACAAAAGATATCCAATACTGATTCCAAAGGACTGTGAATTTACTAACACCGTGATCTTAGAAACACATAAAAAGAACTATCACGTAGGTGTTAACCACACTCTAAGTCTGATCAGATTGTTATATTGGATTCCTCAAGGAAGAAGTCAAGTTAAGAAAATACTTAAAAAATGCACAAATTGCGTTAAGCATGGAGGAGGTCCATTTAAACTACCACCACCTCCTGCGCTTCCAAAGGAAAGGGTAAATTATAGCTCACCATTTACATACACCGGCATGGATTACTTAGGTCCTCTCCAAGTAAGGACCGACGGTAAAACAGCAAAACGATGGATATGCCTGTACACTTGTTTGGTAGTACGCGCTGTACACCTAGAAGTTGTCAAAGATCTTACAGCAGAAGAATGCTTATTAGCACTACGAAGATTTATATCTTGTAGAGGCGTACCGGATAGAATAGTTTCAGATAATGCACTACAATTCAAACTGACTGCAGAAATACTGTCAAGCAATTACTGCATCACTAACGAAATAGACTGGAAATTTATTCCACAACTAGCTCCTTGGCATGGAGGATTCTACGAAAGACTAGTTGGACTAGTTAAACATTGTCTCAAGAGAACACTCACAAAGAATCTATTGAAAGATAATCAACTTAACACCATTATAAAAGAAATAGAAGCGGTGATAAATACGAGACCATTAACTTGTGTAGGATCTGATCTGGAAGACATTCTTAGGCCTTCAGATTTTCTAACCTTGAACAAATGCATCACGACAACACCTTCGGATGCTGAATTTCCACAAGAAGGCACGGTGACAAAACAAAACCTAGTAGACGGTTGGAAAATAGGACAAAACATGTTAAAGGAATTTAAAAGGATGTTCATCGAGCAATACCTGCCGAGTTTAAGGGAAAGATATCGTTACGCTCTGAAAGAACCAAGGATTACTAAGTCAGAAATCCCAAAAATAGGAGACATAGTACAAATTAAAGGAGATACGAAAAATAGAGAAAACTGGAAAGTTGGAAGGATCACATCTCTGCTTAAGGGAGCAGACGGTCAATGCAGGGTGGCACGAATAAAGGTGAACGACACGGAATTCACGCGCTCCATCGCTCATCTTTACCCATTGGAAGTTGATGAAGAAGTACCTGGAAGAGAAGAGGTTATGTTTGAATTCGAAAGAGAAGACGTAACAGCAACGTTAGACGACTTACCTCTGTTAGAAGAATTAGACATAACTAGTCTCACCAAAGATATCTCTTCAGCTCCAAGAACCACAGAAGAACTCGTCGACAAACCTGAAACAGAAAGCAGACAAACAAGTATAATAGAAACAGTAGACCAAATACCTCATAGAATACTTACCACAGAAGATGATATCCAATCTGTACATGATGAAGGACGTGATGATAAGAGCACACCTAAAAGCATCAACATTAATGAAAACACACAACCCGAAGAAGTGAGAGAAGTAAGAGATGCGTCTTTAAAGGCTCGTGAAAAGATACGCGAGTGGACGCGTAGATTAATGGAGAACATGTAACTTCTGTCGTCGTCGGGAGTGTCGCGAATTACGGTATCGCGATGTCTCTAACTATAAATAAATAAAATAATAAAACAAAGTAAATACATTGATTAAACATAATAACAATTAAATGGCAACACTAAATCAGACAGACAACTCACCACTTTCGCCCTTCCCTAGCGCGTATGCGCTTGAACTAATCTGTCATTCTAACCTCATAAAATGAATGTGATGATCTTCTTCAACACCAGTGTAATCGTAGTTAAAGGAGGCCGAGTTTGCAGTAGCACCGAGGATTTCACAGCTAAGTCACATACTTACTTAATCTAGATTTATAGAGTATCGAAAGCAATACTACTGAGCCAAATGTTCGATCCTGGTCGTGATAGGATCGACTGAACGTGGCCAGGCCTGATCACGTAGTTCGCCGGTGGTGGATGCCTTAGGCAAGCAGAAACCATCGGCGGCGAGATGTATGCAGTCCCAAGAATAAGCCTTTACCTAAATGTGTTCACCGACGGGTGGCCAGGTCCGGACACTTAAGAGGGAATGAACAACTGCATACTGGAGGCTAAGGCGAATGAGGAACGCAGGGTCCTGATTCGATTAGCTCCTTGATGTAATAAACATATTAGTAAAGTTTGATAAAGTGAAACAATGAAAGAACAGCGCTGGAAGGGGGCTGCCTGTCACAGGCAGCCATCTTCCAGGCTTGATAAGAAAGATTGGCAGTAGTACATGTTTATAAAGTAATATCATAAAGAATAAAAGACATAACAGCGTTGAATGATTTAATAATACATATTAAAGTTAACAGTATAAAGTAAATTGTCTTATTAGTATCTGATAAACTAGAGAAAGTAGGTGTGTGCTTAGCCCAGATAAATATGGGACATTATACTTACAGGTGGGACATAAATAAGATGAAGAGAAGGAAACAGTAACGGATAATACAAGTATACCACTTCAGTGCCCCCGGGACTGGAGAATATGGAAAGATTGGTTGAGAGGACGACATCCTGAAGGTATGTGTCTACACAGTGTCGCGCTGGATACCCTTTATAACCTTAATGACAAATGCGAAGCACCCCATAATAATAAATTACTAAACTATATATTGACTAATTATAAATATGTAAGTAGTTCACTGAGAGAGATTATAAAGGGTCCCGGTCTGGTCGCGACAAATGTAGCTAGAAAAGCCCTAGGGCGGTAAGTAAATAAAAACAATCCTGTAAGTAAAAATCCGGTAAGTTATTTAAAAAAAAGCCCTAGGGCGGTAAGTAATTAAAAAAATCCAGCAAGGTGGCTGAAGGTTACATTGAAGATTCCATACAAAATAAAAGTAAAACTACCAACAAAATAACGGAAATTATTCAGCTTTAAAAAAATGAAACATCTTTCTCAAGAAATGATCCGCAACCATCAACTTCTGCTGAAGAAAGCTTCATCCCGTCAGATTTTGTCCATTAACTAATGCCGGTTTTTTTCTACTTACCTCACCATCGAGATGTAAAGCAGAGTAGTTAGCTCGGGTGTAAGCATCAATTGCATCCCTCGCTGCGCTCGTGCGCCTAAATATCTCGGGCTGCAATTGATGCCTTACAGCCCTTAGCTACTAATCTACTATTAATGTCACTTTAAATTTTCTTCGCAATGCTATCCAATCGAACCAACTAGTCTTTAGGGGTAATAACCATCATCACCACACCGCATCCGCAACTACCTCTCTAAACTCCTACTTTTATCATCCTTTTTTACATAATATCATTGTCTAAGCTTACTTAGCATAATTTATTTCAAGGAAACTAAGATTTTAAAATTCATCCTTCAAAGTTATACGTAGCTTGTTCAAGCTGCTGGCAACACTCCCAGATATTGCAACTTCAGTGAAATTATTCTGCAAAGCGCAAATTTAGTTATTTATTACTTTTATTTGAATACTGTGCAAGGTCTAATAAAATTAAGTGATTTTCATTTCAACTTTAACTAAGCTAAAATGATTTGTTAAAAAACAAAAAACAATATTAGGTAGAAGACTCTGGCTTTTTCATAAATGAAATATTATACAGGGATTATTTGTAAAACACCAACAACCTCGCAGGAATAGATTACTATCATCATAAACAACAACATTTGTTCTACGACTTTTCCGAAAACAGACAAAAAAATTCGACTCCCCGCAGACACATGTCCGTGTGTTGTCTGTTTTCGGATAAGTCGTAGAACAAAATTGTTGTTGTAGATGATGTTACACGGTGGGGCAGGGTGGGGCGCTTGCCCCACCCTGGCTCTGACCTCTGAGGTACCTACCTAATCTTACCTAAGTAAGAAAATATAAAAATGACGTGGAATTAATGAGATAGGCCCGTAGCAATACAAAATATGCATGGAAAATGCATAGAAAAAAATTACCAGGGTAAGACCGCGGGTATAGTTTGCTAGTTACATATTATTTTAGACTGCTGCCCCACCCTGAGCCCATGACTGGCTACGCTCATGGTTACTAATGTACTCCTGCGAGGTTGTTGGTGTTTTACAAATAACCCTGTATAAATATTTCTTTTGTTTCAATCAAAAGGGATCAGTAGCGTCGATAGAGCAATCAATATAGGATAGGAATCCATGTAGGTGTAGTATCATTCGATTACATTAAATTCGTATCAAGGTCTTTATCTAAAGTGGGACATTCACTTTTATGGACAATGTCCGCATAAATAATATGATAAGGTATGATTTTATCAGTATATCGCTAAAATATTTTATTACTTTAAGTTGAATCTAGAAAAAGAAACCTTAAATTGTTGACCAGCCGCGCTTGACAAAGTTAAATTGTAAATCCGCTATCGCTTCGCTTATAAAAGTCTCGAGTTATTGATTTGACGTTTTAAAAATTGATAAATAACTATCCAATCCCATACAATCTACGATTTGCAATTATGCGACTTTTACTAAAGTAATTTCAGGTCCATTTAAGGTTAGCTACCTTGCTGGGGTAGTTCATATTATGTTATTATTTTTTATGCAAATCATTTATATTTTTCACGTGCACGGTTATTTGGAGGGGTTGCTAGTTCCATAACATAATAGTCGTTTATCACTACATATAATTATCAAACAAAGTACTCCGCCGCGTCTGTCTGTCTATTCGCGATAAACTGAAAAAGTACTGCACGGATTTTCATGCGGTTTTCACCAATAGATAGAGTGATTCATGAGGAAGGCTTAAGTATATAATTTGTCAAAGTTTTGTGTAAATTGGTTGTAATATAATATAAGCCGAGCGATAACTCTCGCCTACTCGTTTACTAAACAGACTTTTGGAGCGAATGGAGGTGACGACTGGAAGATATTTGTTTTCTTTTCGGGTGTTGTTGGAAGGTTGCGCCTGGCAAAAAAAGGAAGGAACCGAAGCGAAGCAAGGGGCTAGGGCTAGGGTCGCTATCGCTATATAAGGTCCTTCTTAAATAGTGCACAACATTTTAAGGGGTCAATGTACTCATGCATACAAACAACTTTAACTATGGGACCAACATTGAAATCGAGGAAAAAAAACAGCTGTTCCATAGAAAATTTAACATCGAATACCTAGATCAAAATGTATGGAACAGCTGATTTTTTTTCTCGATTTCTATTTTGGTCCCATGGTAAAAGTTGTTTGTATGCATGAGTACATTGACCCCTTAAAATTTCGTGCACTATATAAATATAAAACCTTCTATTATTGTTTGTTGCCTATAATCTTGACGTAATGCTTTCGAATGTTGCATTAATAGGAAGAAACACTGTTCGTCACGAGAAACGTTGCGGCGACAGCGACAATGTCACGACTGGTCATTCATTGGTCAAAATAAAAATGACAATAGATTATACGTTACCTAATCAATCAGAGTTGGAGGTAGGTACTTTAGATTTTTTTACCATAAAAGTATCATGATTATTAAGGCGTCGTCCATCAGCCATTTTTGATGTCCCCACTGCTGGGGCACAGGCCTTCCTTATGGGTGGTGGAGGATGGGCCATAACCCACCACGCGGGCCCAATGCTGATTGGTGGGTGTTAGCGACTGCAAGTGCAGCCGGGACCAACGGCTTAACGTGCCTTCCGAAGCACGGAGGAGCTCGAGATAATAAATTTTTGGTCACCAATCCCATGACCGACCCTTGCGAACGTTGCTTAACTTCCGCAATCGCTGGGCCAGGCGCTAAACCACTGGGCGTATAAGGCGTAAATTAGTCAAAATACGTTTATTTTCACTTATTGAAAAGACAGCGACTGTTTTTAGAAGACAAAACACGTTCAGATATATGGTATAAACAATTTTATTGCTTTGTAAATGGCCTTACAAATTACAAATGGTAGGTACCTATGTATACCTCTTAATTTTTCTTTCGATCAGAAAAAAATATAGGTCATTCATCTCTGTCCGCATTGTGGGTCAAGGTCATTTTTTATGTGACCTACATACATACATATATTACATAGAGTTACATAATTATAGTAAGTCATCCATCACCAATCTATTAATCATGTCTAGGCAATCTGGGCATAGGTTTCACAGATGAAAACTCCATAGTGAGAATAGGCCACAATAATAGGGATGTTGACTAATGAATAAAATAACGAAATACTAATAAAAATCGTAAACATATTAAACTTTTAGAGTAGCTTGTATACCTCTTGGTTTTATATATTGCATATTATTTGTTTTATGACCCTTCAAAGTTGGGTGGACAAGTCCATTTAAAAAGTATAAAATTTATTAAAATAAATGATACCTTTAATTAGTCCGTAAAATGTATAGCAAATTTGACTAAGAAACCATTTTGATAAACACAATATTTAATATAGCTGCTGAACAAATTTCCTATGCGTTGCATACAAACTTGCAAGGCGTGACGTCATAACGTGCAAGCCATTAGTATGGAGCGTTTTTGATCGAGTCCATTTGTGTGCATTTCACACTGTGATATCTCGGGCAGTTTTCATGCTAGCGAATTAATTCTTTTACCAATGTTTCTTTGTTTGAGAGGTAATTTATGTAACATAAAATAAAAAAAATAGTCAACATCCCTATTACTATGGTACTTATACATAGGTACCTACATTGAAATAACTAATGAGTTGGTACCTACCTACCTACCGCAAATAACCAATCACCTTCCGAACCGTAGTGATGTAACGCGCGGGGTCAACGACCGGGCTGATGCACATAGGCGACCTATCACTTTTACTAATGTTACAGTACCACGTGTTTGCCTCAGAAGTAGCCTTATACATAAGTTCCTTATCGCACCAACTATAAAGAATGTTTAAGAAGAAGCAATCGAAATATCCACGTAATAATTGGTATGACATGGTACAGTCAGCAACGAAAGTTCTTTATCACTTTAGTACTTTGTCATAGTAACTTTGACTAATGCTTCAAAACTGATAACCTCTGTCAAAAAAATTGCTATGACAAAGTACTAAAGTGTAAAGCGATTTTCGTTGCTGACCGTACTAAAATTTTCAGCTACTTCTGAGACCAACCTTCATAAGCAGAAACTAGAAATGTTAATGTTATAAACTTGCGGTTTGTTTCCTAAAAACTATATTGTAAAAAGGGATCTTAGAAAGGAATAGTAATATAACAAAAGTCCCTGAGCGCACTCATTCTTATTCGATCGATATTTACAGGAAAATATCTTACATAAAATGTTTTATGTAAGATATTTTCCACAGGAAAAATAATAGTAGAAATAGCGCTATTTACTATTTAATACAATTTTAAACTAAATTCTAATCAAATTCACTATAACTGCTATCGATTGCTCTCTAATTTTAGTCCCACATTCATTCAAAGACCGGACGTAAAGAGCAAATATAAATAAAAAGTTAGTATAAATACGCTTTCTCTGTGTTTCCGTCTTTTGGATGAGAACTCGTTTGTATTATGCTTGGTTAAAAAACTGACGTAAGTATTAATTTTTTAAAACTAACAGCTATTAATAATTAGAGAATGTTCTTGCTAAAGTTTTTAGTTACTGTTTAAATATGTAGGTATATTTAGTTTATTTATTTTACAGAAGATTTAAATTTTACTCTGGAAGCTCCATACCACAGTTGTTTCACTACACAAAGGTGGTGCGGATCAAGTGTAGCTACATAGTATGTAATGTAATGTAGGTATGTAAGTGTAAGTGTAGACATACAAAAATTATAAGTATTTCTGGATTTTCAAGAGATGCAATTAGAATTCCAAAAAATACTTACGTAATTCACTATTTATTCCAAAAAATGTTAAATATTCAAACCTTCTCATTTTAATACTGTAAATAGACACCTTTAGTTATGGAGATAAGGTAATTCTAAGCCGGTCTAAGGCAGTAGGGCGTGGAAATATAGCAAGTCCACACTTTCGTGTATGGATATGGAAACTGGTCGTTGCGTTTCTAGTGCATTATGGTGAGGTAAAAGTTGCGTGCACTTATTAACAAGTCGTTTTGCATCTTCATTCAATGAGTGAATGGTATTGAGTTTAAACTACAAAATACGTGAATTGTTTACGTGACCGTGTAAACAAGGTTAGGTCAGATTGGGATTCTGTTATGAATATTTAATTTAGTTATAAAACTTTTTAAAGAACAAGGTAAAGTTAATTTCGTAAAAAACTATACTTTACATTGAAAAAAAAACACTTTCATAAAATCGCGTTAGAATTGTACCTATCCGTAAAAAGTATTTTAGATAGTTCAACTAATTTAAAGTAAATTATTGTAAATCATATTCTCTATTCCCATTTACCTAAATGAACATGAGTATATTTTGATTTTACCCAAAACTTTTTTGTTGTATCAAAATAAGTCTCTACTCTTCTCGTAGCTAAGTAACTAGCGATTTTATTTCTTTATAAACATTACCTACAATAGTTGTTTAAAAATATACTTTTATATGCAGTACGATTATGCCGCAACGCAACCTTCAACTAAGATTGAATGCGTCTGATAAATAGAGTTTACTAATGGGCCAAGACATTTCGGAACATCTCTAAAAATGTAAACTTAAACCTAACAAGCGCTAGTGTTGTGCCGATCTGATAAGAAATATCGATGACCTTGCTGGATGCAGCGGTGAGTCTTCCGCGCGGAAAATTGTGCATTCGAACTTGAGGTGGACGTGACTTGAGAGCTTAATCCAAGTTATAATAAAGTTATTGTCCCATTAAAGTACGCCTACTGTACATAATTATATTTTCTGAGATGTAGATGTAGGTATAAGTATATAATTAAACTAGATAAGAAAACAAATAAAAAAATTTAAAATGTAAGTAAAGGCATTCGGAATCGAAGCGGATCTAAAACAATGAAAAGCAGCCAACATAAACAAGTTTACTACACTTAATATCATAGGAAGAAATGAAACCCAATACCAAAATCTGTCTAGAGTGGAAGTCAGTTAGTTAAATCTTCAAAAAACTTCAAAGTAAGTTTTCCACCAAAACATATTGTTGACTTCAGCCCTCCTTTCGCTAATCTGACAAGAAACAAAAAAGAGTCATAATAAGTTTCGTTGAATGACTCAACATAAAAAATGTACTTACTACACAACACCCATTGAACCCACAATAACCGCGAGTATTTGCGCCTTTTACCAACACAAAAGATGTTTTAAAGCTAAGCAATTACTTAATGTTGAATGACTTGCCAACTTACAAGTTAACAGCTAATACATCGTGTGTGACGAAATTGACGCGAAGACTGGTGAAAAAAATGGACTTTAATGGTTTGATTAAAATGAAACACTGTTGACGTTTGATTGTTTTAAGTTTAGCTAAATTTGAGTGCTTATAGTTAAAAAACTAACTTATATAAAAATGGGAACTAATAGGTAGGTAAGTAATAAGGTATACCATAATAATCAATTTAAAAATATACTTACTAACTCAAAATTAAATTAATGACCAACCACGAAAACAAAAGATAAAGATTTTATCCTTGAGCTGTTATTATATTATTATCAAAGCAAAAAACAAAAAATTTTTTTTTCAAATTATGTTTTGATTTAATCTAACAAACATCGTAATTGATATTATGAACTCTCTTCTCATAGAAATAAGACACGTCATAATGAAATCTTCTGAGAACACATCTGCTTTCACCCTATGAGAATCGCACACAATACTGGTGAAACCTGTCTACAGAATTCACAACTCAGTACCGTTCGATAACAAGGTAGATTTAATTTAGGATTGCTATGTAGCCTGTTTTGCAACGAAAATAAAAGATAAATCCTATCCTATCCTACTTATATCATAAATGTGAAAGTTTGTGGGTTTGGATGTTTGTTCGTCAATCACGGAAAAACTACTGAACTAATTTGGTTGAAATTTGGCACACAGATAGTAGATAGCATATATTAAAACATATGATACTTTTTATCCCGATATTCCCACGGGAACGGGAACCACGCGGGTGAAACCGCGGACGGCCGCTGGTACTTAAATAATTCAGGAAAACATAGTCCCAAACTCTTTATGAGAAAAATCAAATAGACGGCTCAATAAGAAGTAGACGAGCATCAAACAAACATTTGAATGACTCAATTACAGGAGTACAAAGGTTCTGCGGGGAGATATCTTTAATGAATACTTATAAAACAATGTATCCTGCAGTGCGTGACTCACTGATTCATCAACGCATAGCGCAAACCACTGGGATGATGGGGGGGTGTGTAGAATTTTATTGCGAATATGTAGAAATGCGTTTGTGTAAAACCGAAGATTGTGTGGAATAGAGAATGTGATCAGTGGCAGTTGTGCGGAATCCATATTGTGTAGAATCACGAATAGGTAGAAAAGATATGGTCAAGACCATCGATTAATTCGGGTCATGTGTTGTAGGTTATATCCTTTGGGTCAATTTACACGAAATTCCTTCGAACTCTTGCATGTTGTGTCACAGAATACATAGTACAAGTTCGAAATTGGTCTCAGTAAGCGGTCAAAAGGTTCGTATAATCAAAGTTAAAGCTTTATCTCGCTGACAAACAGGAGGGCGTGTTTTCCACAAAATAGAGATAAATCTATCCTTCTGGCTTTCATTGACGGATAGTGTAGTGGTGTCGTCTCCGCTTCGTAATTAATTGTAATTGATGGACGTGCCAGTTGGGTCGTGTGTGTCCTTCATTGCCATCCGGGTTAACTTGAGATGGCATCGCCAATTAAACTATTTGCTAGTTAGCAAATAGGTTTGATTTAGTTTGCTTGTTACGTCTATGGCCTAAAAATACTACGTTTTAACTTGTGCTTAGATCAATGCGACTTTATGCGAATGATACTTTTTATTTAATTTATTAAGTAGATAAAACGTGACCTTTCATCCCGAAAAAAAGTATTGTTCCCGAGGGTAGTCAAAAACCTTTCCACGCAGACGAAGTCGCGGGCGGCTGCTAGTTTATAATATTAGTTATTAGTATTATTCACGTTGTAAGTTTTCACTTATTTTGTAAGTTTTATTAAATAGTAAGTAGACATGATTTAAGTTAAGACTACGAATACCTATATTGTTCATATCATATCCTACTTCCTTCCTACTAATATTAGGATACTTTTTATCCCGATATCCCCACGGGAACGGGAACCACGCGGGTGAAACCGCGGGCGGCCGCTAGTATGAATATAAAATTCTTGTTCATTTCTAAACATTTTTAGATTTCCGTCATAATTAAAACTCACTCGTAGGTATGTATGTACATCTGTCACCGATAGTTTCTGCGTTTCACCTCATTGGTCCCGGAATTAAAAATCGAGCACGATTTCAACTGCATGTTTGCACAAACTAGTTTTATGGTTCGGTAGTTCTACGGGAAACGGTCACTCGCTCGGTGAGTAAAAGAGTGAGCGGATCAATCAAATTGTGCGATGTTTTCAAAAGATTATTTTATTCTTCAATGTGCTAAACATTCTAATTCTTAATATTTTTCAGTTTTAAAGATTTCAAATTAAAGTACTTATTTATTTTATAACGATCAACATAAACTTATTATTAACAGCTACCTACTCAAACCGAACTTGCAACTTACTTAGAATAAATTGGTTTCATACATTGTAAATTGTAATCGATCTTACTATCACCGAAATGGCAGAAAAATTGCCGCGTAGATCGAACATTTGCATACTTACTATTACTAATACTTCAATTATAATTATTGTTATTAACTTACAAAAGCAAGTTTTCGTTCTTAACTCTTTTATATTGACGTAAAATTAAGTATAAAATTGAAACCAGTGAAAACAAAGTACCTTACCTAAATAAGGACCGTGTAACGTGTTAGTCTGCAGTAAGCCCGATTTAGTGCGTATGCGCATTTACGACTCGATATCTACATATTTGATAAGGAGTGCCACGAATGGCTGGAGGGAAGTTTAGTTTTTCCTAATTCCTTGCGTAAGGACATGCTTAGACATACTTACGGAAGAATGTGGTCGCGCTAGGATTAACTAAGATCTACGTTGATTTATTTAAATACGGCTTAAGTATTAAAAAATAGATATTTTTTAATTTGACATTTTTGCATGACAACTGACCGCTGAGCTACCGAGTCACTTTTACTACTAGGTACTAGTGACTCGGTAGCTCAGCGGTCAGAGCATTGGACCGGACATCCAAAGGTCGCGGGATCGATTGCCGTCCGAGAATTGATCAGGGCTACTATATTGTCTAATTTTAAAAATCTATCGCAATCGCTTTCGTTTGACAGATGGATGTGACACATTGCTACATTTCTTTGGTAAGTTTTTATTTGTGCCAAAAAGAAGCATCAATGTATCACATCCTGAAAGCGATTGCGATAGATTTTTAAATTAGACAATTAGCCCCAGGTGCGAGTCGTATTTTTTAATACATTTTTTCTATGTTTTGGCCTTATTAAAATGCTCAAGGCTCAAGATTACGAAATAATCATGTAGTTGAGATAAATTATAATAGATAACTAAGTACCTACCTATGAAATTGCCGATTTGTATGGAGAATTTTCAAGAAGTTGCATTTTTCATACTAGCATTTTCTTTGTTCATTACAACCGTGAACACTCATGTAATAAAACTTTAATGTATCTACTAATGTTCGAACACTATGTTAGATTATTCCATTTACGATAAGCGAAAGAAAAGATTTGGCTAAGTCAACCACTCCCGTTACCCTTTTTTTTCTTACAAAAAAAGAGCCACAATCAAGATCTTTTTTTAATCTTAAAAAAGCTAAAATAGGGACTTTATTTTTACTGAAGTTGCCTATCATGGTCATAATTCGATCGAATCTCTAGAGATTGTTAAATATTTTAAATCAGAGAAGTTATTATTATCTCTGTTATGTGACAAAATATCGGCAATTTCATAGGTAAAGACCTAATATGATTATGATTCAGGTAAAGTTCGAAACTGCAAATGTGGGTTTGGTAGAGTCGCAAAATGCTGAACAACTCCTTTATTTATTTGTAATTTAAATCAATGACTATAAAAAGTTGAAAGTTCATAAGCTTTACTACTTCTCAAGTGTCTGTTTCATTAGCAAACAATGCGGGATGCGAAATCACTCATTAATCATTAGAAATGTAAAAAAAAACGTACCCAACCGCGTGAAACACTAACAATGGCCAATACATAATACATAATACATAATACATGACCAATTTCTAATTACTCCATTCAAATTGTGACTCTACTGACTTGATAATAGGGATGCAAAAAAGTTGTTGACTGTTGACACGTTCATGAGTAGGGCTGTCAAACAGTGTTGTTTTTAACAACATTGTGAGTTGAGCATTGTTTTCATGTTTTACTTTTTTAACAAGTTAACGAGTCATAAATTATAATAGATTTATGTTATTTTTCTATTTATTACTTAATATTTTTCTTAAATTATGAATAAAAACTTAACTTAAAACTTAAGTGACTGTTCATAGAAACGAAAATACTCAGCCGTTCGCATTGACCAAAATCTTCGCTTCGAAGACTATTTCACTCACATACCTATAACCGCTCATAGGTTGTAATTGTAACGTAAACTTTATTACTTCTAGGCTTTCCCAGGATATTTTCTTATTTACATATTTCATATTTTTTTTTAATTAAAAGAAGTTTATTATACCATTCCACTGGGAAATGCAAAGGTTTTTTTGCCACTAACACAATAGACGGCATTGAAATTAACATTGAGGTAACAACCCTAATGTTTTATGTATAAAACTAAGTGCGTAATTGCACATGCTCCGATGGATGTAAGCTATTACATGCTGAAGCACGTTACGCAAATCTGTATAATGCATAACTGGGAGCCAACATGTCAATACTACTGTTTGTTTAATAAAATGTCAAAGGGGATGTATCGTATTGATCATCTGTCTTTTTACTAATGGCTTTGGCTTTGCGAAATGCTTGTATCAATCTCTAGAGTCTAGCTGTGTCCCTACCGGCTAACTTTTCGAACTTCGGCGGGTCTGCCAAACTTCAACTTAAAACAGATAAATCGAAGTAAGGAATTTCGTATTGTACTATTTTCCGTAATTATTAGGACGATATCGATGTTCGTGTGACCTCATGAATTAGGGTTCGCCATTTTGGTCCGATTAGGGCTCGATTTATCTGCTAATAATTTGAAGCTGGGCAGACTTGTCAAAATTCCTAGCATCCCAATCCGTGACACTATTAACTAACGAATAAGGTTTAATATCAAGTATTTAAATTTAACGACGAATTGCGTTCGATTATTGCGATTCTTTTTATACCGTGTGTGGCCTAGAACCGGGGATAATATTGAAAACGGAGCCTCTATAGGTCACTAGGTCTGGAGTGGAAGATCATTTTGAAGCGCAAAAATTTTACATAATATCTCCAGGCAAACCTGTCGACTTTAAACTTCTTCAGTAGACCGAATCGTGTATGGCTAGTTTATATTATTTTTATTTTCATTACATAAAACACGCCGCATATGAGAGGCAATTTCATTTCCATAAACTACTTTTAACTATACTACTAACTACTTTTTTCTCCTTCTGTTATTGTATAAATCAGCTACCTTCGTCACCATCAAATATTTACGTCAGTTTAAACACTGTTCAAAGTCGAGGCAAGTTAACGAAAACAATATACGATTGACGTAATGTTTACCCAAATAGCTACAAAACACACTTCAGTTTGATACCCTATTGAACAATAAATTTCAGGTGTGCTTTTTAATAATCCATTGTAATTAATGTTACTAACGTCATACATAAGTTTGTCTTTCCGTGTTTGCAGTTTTTATATTTTTGTAAGCCAGGCCAAACAAATAGAAAAATTAAAATTTATCGCAAGGTACGACTTGTTATCAAAAGCACAATCTAATTCACACTTAGTTGGGCCTCCTTAGGTGTAATGAGTAATCTATTGGTAGGTACATGAAAATAAACAGCTGACTGTAACACCTATTAAAACCTCAAACAAAATTGAACGAGAGTGATGTTTATACTACTAAGGTCGCGACTCGAATTCCACTCTACAGATATTAGGTCTAGATTTCTAGTTATCGTTCCTCACCTCCATTGGGGGGTTGTCTTAGTAACATGTCGATAAAATGCCTAAAATCCACATTTCAACGACTTGCTGTATCCACGGTATAGATCATCGGTCCATAGATGATCGATGGATGAAGCTAAAATCTTACAATAACAATTTTTTTAGAACCTGGGTGGCAGCGTTGAGTCACAAATTATGTGCCTTATTTAGTGAAATGCCAAACCTTACCCATAAACGTAAATTCATTTGTCTTCAAAACTATCTTTATATACCTGCAAACAAAAAAAAACAATATTAATATTATATCTCTCTTAATTTGTACCAACTACTAACATTCACGAACAGATTATACGTTTCTTATACAATTACGTTTGCATTTAAAATTATGCAACAGACAGACGATCCCAACGACTCATAATTCGCGTTCATTATATCAAATTCCACAACTGAAGTTTCCTCAAAAATGGCCACTGGAATTAAATTTAGATAGCGTACTGTAATCAAATTTCGCTTTTGTTTACGCAACGAATATCGGCTACCAACACAATGTGTATTGCGACATTTGTGCATCTTTCGTCGCTATAAAGACTGTTTTCCAGTAGAAAGATATTTTGCAAAAAAAAAACTACCTCTAAAAAGCAAGAAATAATATTCGTAATAATAAAAATACGTCTATTGAAGTCGGGTGGGGCTGGAGTACAAATTCCTTTTTTTTATTCTAAAAGCCCCACCCGACTTCAATAGACGTATTTTTATTATTACGAATATTATTTCTTGCATTTTAGAGGTAGGTATTTTGAAGTCGGTTTTTTGTTTTTTTTTAAACAATTTTTTATTTGTTTATATTTAGTTTAGGTACCTTGTAGGTAAGGTATATTATGTATGTAGAAAAATCGGCTCAGCCAAACGTAAGATAATCGCGGAGAAACATACTTAAATACGGGTCAAACTGAGAACCTCCTTTTTTAAGTCGGTTAAAAAACTACACTTAAGATCCAACAAAAAAAATATTATCTTATTCAGTTCATAAACAAAGAAGTAATACGACCAATCATCGAGGTAATTCTCACAAAATCATACTATTTTCGTGCATTTTTCAAAATTACTTGAAAAGTACCGAACCGATTTCCAAATTTTAAAAAATGGGACCAACTTGGGAGTGTACCTAATGTAATAACGTTTGAATCATTTCAATCGGTCCAGCCGTCTTCGAGTTATCGGTGGACATATACAAAAAAAAACAAATATACAGACGAACATAGAACCTCCTCCTTTTTTGGAAGTCAGTTAAAAATACTGTAAGCTTTTGAAGGGGCTCCATTATTTATGCGTTTAATAACACGTATAGCAACACCCAAAAAACCTTTTACTTTTAATTTATTTAAGTAATTGATGGTAATCTAAGGATATCGAATAGGTTTAACTAGAATAATCATGTTCGAAGCTAGACTTAGCTTGCAGGAGCTAAATGTATCTAGCTAAAGCAGTAGGTAATAACTATTCCTGCATTTCATTAGTAAATGTCGGATAAGAAAAATGCTTATACAGATTTCTAAAAAATATAACTAGTTGTAGACTAATCGAATGAGGTTAACATTTAACTACGAAAGTCGCCACGAATACGACTGCTGCGGCTTCGCATGAATGAAATATCAATTTTTTTTTTATCGCAACGATTTGTTAGGTGGACAACAGCCTTAATCGATCAAAGTGTGCCAACGACACCTTAGGTCAGCCTTTCTTTGGTACAATTAATAAAAGCATGCCCAGCTGTCTACACAATCCAATGTGGATCCAAATGTCACATCAATTGCGCAGTCTTTTATGTGTTATTTATTATTGATGTGGTACAGAAGACAACATGGCAGGCTGTGTCAATCCCAGTTTCTCTACCGGTTCCGTTTGTTTGCTAATTAAAATCTTGTTGGTTGTTAAATCTTTATATAACTAGGTAAGACAAAACATTTCAATGCCCTTTTCTCCTCTGTTTGTCAACTAATTTCCTTTTTTCATAAGTTTGTTTTGTATGTATTGATAGTGTTAAGTATCATTAAAATTGCAATTTAATTTTGAGTTTGCCTCTTTACAATAACGACTATGGTGGTAATAAATATTGTTTTAAATCTTGTTTTTAGATTATTAGATCACAAAGATCGAGATGATGATCTGAAGCATTCGATACAGTGAATTTCACCTTTTTACGCACCTAATTAATAAAATGCAAACACAATATTAGTAGTTTACAGCAAAATAACACATATAAATCTAATTTCACAACAATGAAGTAACCAAGTGGAATTCGTAATATTGGGAAATCGTTCGGGTGATATGACACGTGAATATATTTTTCCAATGTTACAATTAAATTAACCACGTTTCACTTATTGAGATTATATTATTATCACCAAAAATTAAAAACAGGTATTTTTTTTAGTATATACAGTGGCCCTACCATGAGTTGATGCAAACGGTTTACGTTACCGTAAACTATCGGATATACTGCTCACAGTCAGTGCGAGTGAAAGAGACAAAACGATAGTTTACGGTAACGTAAACAGTTTGCATCAACTCATGGTAGGGCCACAGGTCTATTCGTTTTTAACATTACGTAACATATTCCATCTTTTTTCCGGACAATTATTATACCTACCAATCACTTAGTTCTAAAGCAAAGCTTATTGTATTTACTTAAACCATTGATAGGAAAACATAAATTCATACTAATCCATATTATGTGTTAGTAACTTTGTCTGTTACCTAACGCCTGAACCACTGAACTAATTTTTAAGACTTTTAGTATCGAGATATATTAGACCATGGGGGAAAGGAAATATTAAGGAAGGCAATATTAATTTTCACTAATACAACTTTTTTTCGTGAAAATTAATATCGTAGGGAGTAAAATAGGTAATGAAGATATTAAGTATACATAGTACAAGAGTGTTAGGAGCTCGGTGGCGCAGTGGTTTAGCGCCTGGCCCAGCGATTGCGGAAGTTAAGCAACGTTTGCATGGGTCGGTCATGGGATGGGTGACCAAAAATTTATTATCTCGAGCTCCTCCGTGCTTCGGAAGGCGCGTTAAGCCGTTGGTCCCGGCTGCATTTGCAGTCGTTAACACCCACCAATCCGCATTGGGCCCGCGTGGTGGGTTATGGCCCATCCTTCTTACCACCCATAAGGAAGGCTTGTGCCCCAGCAGTGGGGACACCAAAAATGGCTGATGGACATAGTGCAAGAAAATGATAGAGTAGGATCGGCTGTTAGTATCCTGCAAAGTTGTAAAAGACAACTGTTGAGTTCCATGGTTCAAAACTGAAAACCGCATTCATGCTGAAAACCGTAAATTCATATAAAAAGCACCATCTGCCATTTTAATGCCGCCACTGCTAAAGGCGCCGACCTTCTCTGGGTGGATTTATCCTTTCTATCCACCTTGTACCCACGTGGATTCACCGAGGATAAAAAGGATGGGCCCCTTACCCGCCACGCGGGCCCAATGCGGATTGGTGGGTAATTTTATACAAGCATACCGATAAAGTTTGTCACATAGTTTGTATGTCACAAACTTTTACTTTTCGTTTCATACATTTTGTTACATTAGTCATTCACGCAACTATCAAGTACGATCAGTATAATTATTCTGATTTACATGCGAAGTGTTAGTTCAACTAATGCAGTTATTGCCATAATCGTATTGTTAAATGGAGCAAAACAATTAATTGTATAAGTACTTAATTGTTTTATTTAAGCAACAGCACACTAAGTAGTAGCTCAAACATATTTACTTCTCAAGCTTACGCGCTCACTAGACATGAAATAAAACACTTTTAACGGATTCATCGCTTGAGGGTAGGCTCACAAGTAGCTTCAGTCCCCCGTGACCACGGCAGCTGCAAAGGTGCCGAAACGTCGGGAAAATCAAAAATCAAACCAAATACCAACTAATTGCCAAGGTACTTTCAATAAAGCCGCGCTAGTATCCGTTAAAAGTGTTTTATTTCATGTCAAACATATTTGTTACTTATTTGACTACCTACCTATATAAATACAAATGAAAACATGATTGCATTTATTTATATATGTCGTAGGATATTCGTACAAATCGGATCTCTACAAAAATCCTAGTGTGAATGCAAAAAAACGGATAATTAGAAACATATTTTTGTAATCGTTCGAGTACGTAATGTTTAGGATTTGTACAAAAACCCAGCGCATGTTGGGAAGGTAAATCCCGAATCACCATCATTTTGCGCGCACTGATTGGCTGACTGATGCTCTAGTTGGCTAACGGCTACTAGTCCTCTAAGAAGAGTCATGTTCTGACCGATCGAACTAAATCGACTCTTAAATTATACAATCAGTATGATCAAGTTTCCTATTGTCCGAAACATACTGGAATTTCCACAAAGATCCAAAACATTTCTCGGATTATTGCGAAAATCTATCTTAGATTAGATTCCAATTATCCGATCCTTAACAATCGATCAGTCCCCCACAAAATATTAAAATAGCATCCGAATATAATGTTTTATTTCAATGTTTTTTGTGTATTTGATGCATAAACTTCAGAGGACTGCCTGTCGATTCTGTAACCAAACTCGCATCTCACTTCGAACCTCACTTCACTTTGCGTGAATTTGTTATTAGAAATTAACTAAATATAAGCAATTTTACCGATTGCAAAAGGTTTTAGGTAGCTACTATAGCTATCTTAAATCTTTTGTGATTAGAAAAACAGCCTATCATTATCTCATTTAAGTTTTAAAATTCCCGTGAAGTGAAGTGAGGTTCGAAGTGAGATGCGAGATTCCTACAAAATCAAAAGGCTGAGTGTAAGTTTTCAACCGTCTTAACGTACGTGTCGTGATATCTTGTTTCCATAGTAAACGTCTATCATATAAATCTTAACTCAAACGCGGTTTGCTTTTAAAAACTTACACCGGAAAGAATAACACAGTAGTTTCTTGCTCAACACGTTTACTCCGTCCAAGTCGCTTCGCAGCGAAAGTGTGATTTTTCAACGGCAGGTTGTTGGGACACCTACCACAGACATGTAAGACTAACATCATCATTTTACATTTGTCAAGGAATAATTTCTTCCTACTTTCCTGCGAATAATTCCAGTTTGTACGACCAGCATTCAGTACCGTCATCTAAAGGGCTTTTGTAGTTGTATTTTACGGTACCTTACAACAAATTTTCGGAATTTATATTTTTCGAAATTCTAAAGAAATTGCATTTCGTAATTTATGCTCTTGGAAGGTAAATAGCTGATTCTACAAAATACATTAAAAAAACCCCATTAGAAAAGTCAAACAAACCATAAGAAAAGAACTTGCAAAGGTAAGATATCGTTACAAATTGCCGTTTTGAAATTCCAAGATGTTTTCGAAAGTGCAAATTAATGTAAAGTAAATCTTAATTCTAAAGTGGCGTTCACGATCATGGCGCATGTGATACAATATGTCACTGAAAACACAGTTCATATTTGTTGTTCTTTATGTTCTTTTATGTGAAATATCGAAATGGTACTATCTGACTGCATTTAAACACCAACGATGTATGATAGTTTATTTAAAAAAATACCTACTTACTTGATGTCTAAAGTCCCGTGCGATACCTATATGCTAATTGCATGACGCTTGTGTCACCTATTAGCAAGTCTGTCTCTACAGCGGATATTTGAAGCAAAATAGAAAAATATTTTCTTTAACACCTTTTTTATTCATAATCACTTCTAAGCATAATCATAATAAACCAATTCAGGTGGCAGTTTTGGCCCCGAAAATACAAGATGAGGATACTATTCTTAATTGAAAATTGGAGTCAAATAATATTTATTCTAGTCATAAATAAAATTTGGTTTAGAGAATTAATCTATGAAACTCTCTACAATATGCTATTTTACAAAACACCGCAAAGCAGTGATCGTAAATACCTTTTTTTCAACCCATTCATAATATAAAAAATTTAAAATAATAGGACAGAAAATAATTCACAATAAATCTTCATTGCGTACCTTGTTATGTAACCACCAGGTTTTTTTTTTTAATATATTGTTTTAAGTGTCCAAGAAAAGTGACGTTATTACTCCGAAATATCGGAGTCCTAAAAATAATACAGATACATGGAGTAAATCCCGAGATAGTTTTAACACATTTTCTTTTCTTTCCAAAAAGTTATATATAACTAACTATGTACTTACTTATTATTTCCGAAGTAGGTAATTGGGGAACAATTGTATCGGATTCGTCCAATTTGACGCTCCGTGGGGCGTATAGACGAACCAGTCGTGTGCTTGATAATTAGGCACTGGCATGCAATTTTTTTTGGAGCTTGGTGGCGCAGTGGTTTAGCGCCTGGCCCAGCGATTGCGGAAGAAGACGTTCGCAAGGGTCGGTCATGGGATGGGTGACCAAAAATTTAGTATGGACGGTCTGGAGAATAACGGTAAATAAAGTATGGACGGTCTATTCCCGTTGTCTATTACTGGGAGATATGGGAAGAAATGTACAGAAAACCACTCTTTTTTCCAGATATCCCCCAGTGCTGGACAAAGATGCGGGACAAAGGGAATAGGCTTTGTTCAGCTAAAATGCGTTAGTCTACTTACCAGTTTCCTGTTTCATTATCGTAATTTATTTTTGTTAGATTTTTCGTTTGTTGCTTAAATGATAAGAAACGATGAACTTACCCTTCAATTTTAGAATTTAGAAGCAAGCTAGTTATATGTGCTGATATAAATTATCAGCACATTTGTTAACTATGCTTGAATTTAGGTATATACCTACCTATTTAGATTATTGCTGAAAAATAATAGAGAAGATACAATGGAAAAAATAATGGTAATGAATGTGAAAAAATCTAATATCTACAGATAACAAGAACCCATAACATTGAATGAACCATCAGACATGCAATACGATGTGAAATTGACGAATAATTATTTACTTGACCAGGCACAAGTTTGCTACATCATTAAATCAAAACAATGATTGTTTAAAATTGCACATCAAAAAATCATGGGAATACGGTAGAGAATTTAATCAACATTCAATCGAATAAGTCTCATGTTTATTTATAAAGAGTTAATTAGGTAAGCAATTACTCGATTACGTCGACGCAATCGACTGATTCGTTCCCGATGCGTCCAACTGGCGTGCAACCGATTGACTCGTAGATAACTCGCTTGTAGAATCGATTTATTGCAGAATCACTAGTTTCGTAGTGATATTCATGATCATACGAAATAGTAAGAAATATGGAAATCGACAGTTTAATTAACTGAATGATCTTTGTATTAATAAAATGCAAGACCATTGATTCATACATGTTTAAATATTGAAATATTATAGAGATGGGTTACTTTGACTCTAGGGAATACTACGTATTCCTTAACGAAACATTATTATTTCCTGAAATATCGCGCTTGACAACAACAACTTGAACGAAAAAATTTGAACTTCAAAAGAAATTTAACCAATGGAATGAAAAAGTAAGATTTAATGCGAATTCATGTGACATTTAGTTTAACTACGTACGTTTTCGTTTAGCTGAAACATGTTAGTTGAATCGAGCCTCTATGTTAATACCGATGTGACTCATGTAGTGTTGTACCCGTCCGTCATAATCTTGAATTTTGACAACACGTATATACCTAGCTATTGCGCAGTAGCAGTTTTAGAAATAAAACCGTCTTCTACAAAATTTATTCATGTCTACGGTATATTAAAGTTCTGTGGAGGGACGTTTACCACAAATACAAAAAAAACTCATGGAAAAATCCCCTGATTCTATGAATCAAAACAAATCTAATTTATCCGGCACTAGTCTTATATATTTTTCGATGTTTTTTAACGTGTTACATCGGTAACTACTCTTCTCCAGTTTTTGTCATTTAATTCTGTAACGGAAGTGCGTCCAACCGGAAATGAAATGACAAAACATCGTGGGAATCGATGATACGCCCTTGAATTATTGGGATCGATCAATAGGATTTAAATATGGGTCCATTGTAAATGGGTTCGATAGGCATTCGCACAATAGGGATGTTGACTATTTTTTTATTTTATGTTTCATAAATTACCTCTCAAAAAAAGAAACATTGGTAAAAGAATTAATTCGCTAGCATGAAAACTGCCCGAGATATCACAGTGTGAAATGCACACAAATGGACTCGATCAAAAACGCTCCATACTAATGGCTTGCACGTTATGACGTCACGCCTTGCAAGTTTGTATGCAACGCATAGGAAATTTGTTCAGCAGCTATATTAAATATTGTGTTTATCAAAATGGTATCTTCGACAAATTTGCTATACATTTTACGGACTAATTGAAGGTATCATTTATTTTAATAAATTTTATACTTTTTAAATGGACTTGTCCACCCAACTTTGAAGGGACATAAAACAAATAATATGCAATATATAAAACCAAGAGGTATACATGCTACTCTAAAAGTTTAATATGTTTACGATTTTTATTAGTATTTCGTTATTTTATTCATTAGTCAACATCCCTATTAGATGCGTACACTTTGGGTAGCAACATGGTGTTTTCAACCAGCTCTCTGCTGTCTAGAGGTGTGACCACTTTTTGGGCAGGAATACACATTCCAATCTCTTTTTTCCACGCTATTAGTAAGAGATTGTCCCGCGTACCCCTTGATGCTACCTCGCATACCCCGAGGGTACCTACGCGTACCACTAATTGGGAAACACTGGCTTACGTCATTAATTACTACATATTTTCCCACCTTGTGGGCTTCTTCTTGGTCTTCGACCAGGATGGAATAGTTGTACCTAGTTGAAGAAACAATTCCAATGTAACTATCAAATCCTGAAGCTGATTTGTAGCTGGAAGAGTTTTCCTTTAACAATATAGCCATCATCATAAATATTGTCCTGTCAAAACATGTGACACCAAGAAAGAAAAGATTGGTAGAGCCAAATGGAAAATAATAACTGTAAAATCGAGGTTTTAACCAACTCTTCATAACATGCAAAGGCAAACTTTTTTTTTTCCAGCAGCATTTTGTTTATACTTTAGTGCCAAAAATACGGAACTTCTGATTGTCCAGTCTAGCTGTAGCAAAAAAATCAGTTTCTCAACATAAAGAAAATATCAGATTTGAATATAAAAGGTTTTCATATTTTAAAGTACTTACCTATAAACAAGCATATTTTAAGCACTTCCTAAATGGATCTTCTTCAAATGTCAAACTAATATTTTTTATATAAAAAAGCGACGTCATCGGTTGCGCCTTGACGCTCGCTTATTTGGTAACTTTATGTTTTGATTTGAAGTAGGTAAGTAGTTAAACTTGAAATCAAAAGACAGGTTTTTATGGTTCTAAGATTTAAGCACCCTATTTTATTAGCATTGAACATAAGCATACATTTGCCTTCAATGTCTAAATTATTTTTCTCACAGTGTTGGTACGATGACACGTCAATTTGATAATATGCGATTTAAGGCATATTAATTTGTGAAAATAAGTAAAAAAAAAATAGAACAAATACAAAAAGCGTACAAATGAACAAAACTAGCCTGCGTCTTCCTGTGAGGGTTCCTTAGCCTACGTCAGGGATCCCCAAAGTGGTCGCAACAAAGTAATTTGGCTATGGGTCTGAGGTATCAGTTCATTTTGGAAAAGGGGTCTCTTGCCCACAATAGTTTGGGAATCGCTGGCCTACGTCATAGTACGCCAAGTTTCGACCTTCGTACAGTTTTCTGTACCCTTAGCACGAACACCTATCAAGAAAAAAAACGCGCGTAAAATTACTAGATAGACAGTTCTCTATAGAAAATTTCATTTCGCTTATCGCCGATAGATGGCGCTGTACAAATTTCCAATACAAAATTTATCTATCGAATGATTTTACGTGCGTTATTTTTTTCGATAGTTGTTCGTGCTAAGGGTTCTGAGCTGTGGGATCATGAATGTAGTTCAGACTATATTATATTATGTCAATAATTTTAACAAAAGAATAACAACTCGATACATTTGTGCAGATACGTTAGAAATTAACTAAAGATTAGTTCGACCCATTATAAATAATTTAACCAAGAAGGTTGGTTATTTAACAAGTTCTTATCAATAAGTAACCAGTTAATTTATTCTCCACCTGACCTTACTCCGACATTTGCGGAATGGTTACCTCGTTAAGAATTTGCGCACAAAAGATTTATGGCACTTATTGAAAGTCGAAGTAGAATGTTATCACAACAAATTGTCAGCAATAAGACTGACATTACATACGTTTTAATTTACATTAATTTTGTTTTACTTTTTAATAAACAAACAAAACCCTATTAATTCTAAAACGTAAACGAGAAAATGAGATTAGAAAGAGAAATTTTAAAAGTGCGCGTTGAAGTCTTTTCATCTCACACATAGCATGCTGAACAAAGTTTTAAATATTTTTCTCACTTTATTCCGACACAAATTCAAATTTAATGAACAAAAACATTCTGTAAGCTATGAATAAAGGAAAAGACTTTAAACGTATTTTGAAAAAAGAAATATATGTAGCTTACTTCCGCAAACAAAATATGCAAGATGCACCGCCCGCCCGCCCGCAAAAATATGCAGCACACCACAAAATATAAGTGCACAATACCTGCATTTAGCAAGACAGCAACACACCTTGCACCTTCACCAATTAGGCTACTCTACACGTGTTTCGCCCCAACCCGGAGATAATTAGGTGAATTAATTAGAACCCATCGGTGTTGGTTTATGCACGATCTAACTCCTGAGGACGCTCCGGGTTGGGGCGAAACACGTGTAGAGTAGCCTAATTGGTGAAGGTGCAAGGTGTGTTGCTGTCTTGCTAAATGCAGGTATTGTGCACTTATATTTTGTGGTGTGCTGCATATTTTTGCGGGCGGGCGGGCGGTGCATCTTGCATATTTTGTTTGCGGAAGTAAACTACATATATTTCTTTTTTCAAAATGGTTTGGGACTTCCGCCAAGTGACGCCTGATTCAATCAAATACTTTAAACGTATACCAAACTAATCTCGATAATTATCACCGAATCACGAATCGGGCTAGGGCCCGTATTTATAAACCGCTCTTAACTTTAAATACGGGCTACTTAATATTCTTTAAGATAACTCTCAACGTTGAAAGCGGTTTTTTACTTACGAGTCCTAATATTTTAAAGTGACCTTAAATTCTTCCGTGTCTAAACAGAAGTAAATAGACTCGGCGTACCTTCCCCAAATCTGTTACCTTGATTTCGCAAACTTATATACATTTCCTGAATTAATAAGTTAAGATTTATGTTAATTACACTGATTTCTTAAAGTTTTTTTTGATAATTTATTTATAAGGATTGCAAATGCAATCTTGCAGGACGGGACGGATGACGGAAAAATATCATGCTTTTATGTTTTTGCTAAATCTAGATTCTCGACCATGTTGTAATATTTACAAGTTTTCTTTGGGAAATTATATTTTATATTACTTATGAAAAAAATAAATCTAAGATTGGCGATTTTCTTTATACCCCATTGGCCAATGGTCAACAGTAGAATAAATTTTATTAAGTTTTGCACAACCTTATTTTGTAGCGTTGGACCTTCGATCAAGAATACCCTAGATGTCCGGTCAGAGTCTCAAAAATGGCACCTCAAATAGCGTCCCACTTACAAACTGGGCGCATATTTTGCACAAAGTAAGTAATAAAAAATGTGTTTTTGTACAAAATAAGCTTATTTTGTATAAAATAAGTGATATAAAATGTGAGTTTGTACAAAATAAGAATAGAACAGAATATAAGAGGTGATTATGTACAAAATAAGCGCCAAGTTTGTAAGTGGGACGCTATTTGAGATGCCATTTTTGCGTACTTAGTTCGTGAAAGGTTATCTAGGATATTCTTGATCGAAGCGTTGGACATTCAAGTAGAACACAACATGTCATCATAACGCATGCAACAGTTAAATCTTGATTTATGCAAAAAATTCGCAAGTTTAAACTTAAACATCTTTTGCTTTACCGGGTTTTCCAGTTTCTAAGTAGGTAATTGGCTAATAAAATAGGCTGTGTAGGTATAATTTTACATGTTTCGTAATAGATGACACTTGTGTCATGACACCTATGTTATATAAGGCATGATGGGTATCTGAATTATGATTGCACAAGACTTGACAAAGCACGACAGTAAACAATGTATATCGTGTCAGTTTTGTATATTTTTATTATGACACGCTGTTTGACCGATTAAAAAAGTCTGGAACGGGTGGTAGGAAAATATAGACGATTCAAAAGTACTTAATAATTAAGTTTATTTGAATAAAGCTTATTTGACTTTGACTTTAACGTTAGTACACCGTTACGAAAATTTTAGTCGACAAAAGAAAACTTAGTACCTACATACATTTTAGAAGTGTTAGATTGTTCTAATATTATGATATTTTGTTAAATTGTTTACAAAAAAAATGTTTACTTTCATTTTACGTACTTATTAATGTTTTCTATTATTTTATTGAATAAGGATTTAATAAGTAAATATTGTTGAAAGTTGTTTATTGCCTTGAGCCTAACCCTCTACCTACAGTCATCTGCAGAAAACCAGCGTCGTGGTGACAATCAACCAATCAAGGCTTATTTGGTACTTAGGTTTTTTGTTTTTATGTTTCAATGTTATGTATTATTTTCTACAAAAACCTTTTTTTCTATTTCTAAAAAAACGATGTTATGTGATATTAACCATTACTAATTGGAGTATTGTAATTAATCAAATAATCTTAATAATATAAAGAATTGAATTAGATTTATTTCTGACATTACCGATAAAGTTTGCAGCGCATCGCATCTCCTATCATCTAGTGGACGACAAGCCTAACGCCCATACGCACACAGTATATGTTTTGACTAAAAAAACGGACATGCTCATTTTATTAGCTTATTGAATGGTATAAACTTTTTCAAAACGACGAAAAAAAACTCCCGCGTGTCAATTTTGAATAATAACTGAGATATGTTTTTTTAAAGAATTTCTATGGTTTCCAAAAATAAACATAAAAATTGCTAAAACTCTAAAAATATAAGGTTTTCATTATATGTCTCAATGTATTCGTATGGTAGCTTAAAGCAGGTATATTGTTAAGGTAAACTTAGAAATTAGTCGTTAACTGGACGCGAATTGCAGCGAAAAAAGTGTATTTTTTTTATTTTTTATTTTTTGGCCTTGTGTTAACGTATTTGGATTCGAATTCTAACACTAAATTGAATTGAATCTAAAGAATTGAATTATATTGATTTCTTTCTGACATTACCGATAAAGTTTGCAGCGCATCGCATCTCCTTTCATCTAGTGGACGACAAGCCTAACGCCCATACGTTACTAACGGTGCATCATGCGCACATTTAGCGTAAAAAACTAGATTTTCGTTCCGAATTTCACAGCCGACATAATCATTGCGACCTGCGCAATATGTGCTGATCAAATTATAAACGTATTACGAACATCTGAGATAATCGAGCCGTGAAACGATGACAGGCTTATAAACTTATTCCATCGACGATTCATATGAAAATAGCACTAGTTTTGATTGTACCGATGCACAAACCAGAAATATAACACAAAGAAAGAAATAAAAAGAAATAAACCACCATCGTCCCGTTTTGATAAAATTATGTTTGTGATGAATTGAAAATCATTGTTTTAACACTATTTGACTTATTCTAAAGTATTTTTCTTATTTAAAAAAAACCGACTTCAAAAAACCTGCCTCTAACAAGCAAGAAATAATATACAAATCTTGAGATACGCATTATCATTGTTATAATAAAACACGTCTATTAAAGTCGGGTGGGGCTGGAGTACATCTTCCTTTTTTTATTCTAAAAGCCCCACCCGACTTCAATTGACGTGTTTTATTATAACAATGATAATGCGTATCTCATGATTTGTATAATATTTCTTGCTTTTTAGAGGCAGGTTTTTTGAAGTCGGTTTTTTTGTTTTTTAAACATTTTTTTATTTTTTTTATTTTTAGTGTAAGTACCTTCTGTATTAGGTAGTGTAGGTATATTATTTAGGTAGAAAAATCGGCTCAGCCAAACGTGAGATAATCACGGAGAAACATACATGCATACAAACGAATACCTCCTTCTTTTGAAGTCGGTTAAAAAGACTACACAAAGGTATCCCTTCCCTAACAAAAAAAATCATCTAATTCGGTTCATAAATAACAAAATTGTCAAGTTATTGATTTAATATCATAGTATTTTCAGGATTACTTGTAAACTACTGAACCGATATGAAAAAAATTAATGGGACCATCCCTCAAGAAAACTCAATCGAACAAAAAAAGAATCATCTTAATCGGTCCATAAATGTCGAAGATACGCGCGAACAACGATAAAAAAAAACATACATCGAATTGAGAACCTCCTCCTTTTGATGAAGTCGGTTAAAAACAACTGAAAACTCAATTCATTTTAAATCACAATAATTTGCAAATAAAATGCCTCACTTTCAATCAATTCGCGGTTTTCTAATAGGTAGGTAGTATCAGTATCAGATAGTTAGTACCGTTGCAAATTAAATATGTAAGGGTACAACTAATAGTTTTTGCAATTATATTGCAATCAAATATTAATTTACCCATAGTAAGGTCCGGCTATTCGATTCACGTTAGTGAATTTTAATTAAATAAATATCGCCGATCCACTACTCTAAAAGCCATTTCAAACTACTTATAGCCACAAAATAACTAATAGTACAAGTCTATAGCTCTTATAGTACTTTTATCTTTTTATAAAAAACATTTCACGATAACTGTTACAACTTTGTGATATTGTGATGCACTGGTATTTATTTGATATAGATATGTATTTTTAAATATACCGTAGTATGTATGTATGTACCGCAATAAACCAAAAAAATGTTGGCTGTTATTTAAATAAATTTTGTGTTCTGCTGTAGCCTGTAGGTTACCGAATTTTTAATTTAAATAAATACATTTTGTATAAATATAAATATATTTAGTATTGTATAAATAAATTTTGCTTCTTAGACCTTCTTAACCGCTTCATAGATAAAAGATAAAAACAAAAAGTGAACTTAACAATCACGGAAATACAAGTCCGAATAAATACATTGCAATTAAACATTCTAATGGTTACATCAGTTGATTAATGTAATTTTTTTTGGAAGATATATCACAGCTACCGCGGAAAACTAACACTTAACCTTCATCAAATAATTAGTGGTTAAATAGTGTATCTTTCAATCAATTTTTTGCCGCTTCCCTAAACCATTTAAGCGTCTATTAGAATTAATTTGTTTTTGTTAAATTACATAAGAAATTAGTTAGGTATCTTCATTTGTGCTTAGCGAGGCGTTAAGTCAATTTGCTGCGTTTTATAATGTGGTATGTTGTATAGTATTGTTTTTATGACTTATACCTAAGTACTTAAACAATCAATGTAAAAGTTGCTACTATCAGAACTGCTATAATTTTACCAAATTGTCTTTTTTTAAACATAAAAAATAGCAAAAATACTATACTTATATTTACAAGTTCAGAAAGTACGTTAAAATACGTATCAATTTCACTATGTCATTATCTCGCGGCTCTATTATCATATCATCGTAAATCGTTTTCTGTCGATCATTGCTTTCGTTCTTATTTATCGCGAACAATCGAGTTTAGTTTGTGGCCGCATACACCGTTCTCCTTGGTCAAACGGTGTACAAAATAAAAACACGTTGTGCCCCCATTTCACTCTCGTTTGGCCGATCGCTCCGCGCAAAACACAAACATGAACACGCAAAATATTTAAAAAATAATAATAAAGACTCTCAAAGTTTCATAAATATTATGTTTATGTAGAGAAATGATATTTTTCCATTATCACGTCTAATGTATTAATTAGAGGGTTTGCCGGAGAGTTTGTTAAGTAACGCTATTGGTCAGTCATATCATACCTCAGTGTAAATATTTATAATTTTTGGAGACCTTAACTAAAGTAAGTGCACTGTTTAAGTTGGTACATATCTGCCCACCACTACAAATATACATTACGCTAAGTAAAGGTCAAAGTTATTGCTTGTGCTTAAACATAAGTCAAATATTTTCCGAGCCACTAAGTTAATCTTACTTAACTGATTGGAATGTTGCCTCTACATTAATTTTGTTCTCTTGAGATTTCCAGAAAAGAAAAGAAGTGGTATGCTTGCCTTCTTAATGTCAGCCAAGACGGAAATATAGTGGGGTGTAGCTTGCTGGACTGGACTAGCGTTATTGTTGCTGTGACAGTGACACAGTTCTTAAAAGTTTTCAGGTAACTTAATTCTGTTGTTCTACCATGAGTAGGTGCAAACTGTTTCCGCTATCGAAAACTATCGTTTTCTCTCTTGCACTCGCATTGACTATGAGCAGTATTTCCAATAGCGAAAAAAGTTTGCATCAACTCATGGTAGTGCTACTAATATTAACTGCACCCCCTAAGAAGTCCCTAAAGCTAGGGTTTCCTAGGATGACGGTGCCGTCATATTACGACCGTAATTTAGTGGCGTAGAACGTTTTCTATGTCAACAATACCGGGCGCCATATTGTTTTCATTTACAACGTTCAACGCCGCTATATTACGGCCGTAATATGACGGCACCGCCATTCTAGAAAACCCTAGCTTAACTGCGAAACCTATGGTCACGGGTTCTAGAACCGAAAGAAACTTTGCAAGCATTGGCAACTTGTTTGCTGAAAATACCCTGTTTATTTTTACTTTGTGATTCAACCCCCCACTCAAATGGCCAACGATCTATACGTTTGAACTCTAAAGCTTAAAATATGAGCAATAGCAAACTTATAAAACCCAGGCTTCGATGTATTGTATGAGATTTACCAGCTTACGGCTTATTACACAGCTTACAGCTTATTTTTATAGCTTACAGCTTATTTTTATAGCTTACTGCTTATTTTAAAGCTTTAATAGTAAGCGTAGCGTTCTAACGCATAGAATGTGAGCATTTGAGCAGGGAGGTAGTTAAGTTTCTACAATTTTCATTTCCATATATTGCAAACTTTTCATCGTATTCTCTCTCTCTTAATCCTCATAACTGAGGATCGTGATCACTGGCTGCTTATGATTTGCTTCCATCGGTCTCGGTCCATATTGCTCTCACTGCTTGATGGAATTTGCTCGAGGAGGTTGCTACTCTTACTTGGTCAGACCATCTGGTTGGCGAACGACCTCGGGCTCTCTTGCCTTCTATTCCACCAACCACGACCAGCACTTCAAGACTCTCATCTCTTCTTCGCATCGTATTAAATGTTAGGAAAAAGTTCAAGCTACTTTACCAGACTATTATAATTATAACAAGCATATAATTTTAGAATTTCAATAAGTTTGTCCTTGTGAGCAATCGATTTAAAGTGTATTCTTCGATACGGTATGCAGTTTCGAAATACTAAGGTAGCGCTTTATAAAATTCAGTCGATTTGCGCCAATATTACCAAACCTACTTGCTTATTCGTCGAACGTGCAAATCTTACGACATTTTTGCAATCTAGACTTCGGCAAAACGACAGTTTTGTTAATGCAAATTGCTTCAGAAAGTAATTTCTGATAAGGATTTGAAAGTAATCAACATACATTGCAGTGGTCCTTATGTCAATCTAAAACTTGTGTAATATAATAGCAAACAAAAGCAAGTAGACTGGCTTCAGAACTAAGTAACAGAATTTAGATCCCTTTATTCTAAGAAACGTAGACTAAAGTTAAACCTGGTTTAAAAAGATCCAGTCACTTTTGTTTGCTTTTAGGAAGACAAACTACAGAGGTAGTTGATTTGTTGACTTATATCTTAATATGTTTTACATGATGAAAACATATAAAGGAAAGGTAAGTACTTACATGAGCAGAAACTACCTCTAGTTTTAATTCAAGCTTAGACATTAAAAAATATTGATAAGTAACTAAGCAAAGAGCTAAGTTCTGCCCATAACGCCCACATAATCAATTTACCTGCACACATCACACTGAAGATGTGAAGTTTGAATGCCAAAAATAACACTTATGAAACTCCTTCCAGCAGAAATGTCGAGCTGCACGCAACAGGGGGGCAATTCTGATAAGAGAAACACGATCAACGGAAACGAAACACTAGTTACGGCGGCGCAAACAACTTCATTAAAATATAAAGTGAACGTGGTCCCTGAACTTATGTATGAAGTCAAAACGTTTATTTAAAAACATCTTGTGAAGCTTTGAGCTTTTAAGCTAATTTAAAATGAACCATCGCATTATGGCGAACGGCCCTAATTAATTATGGTTGTAACTGAAAATCATTTAAACCATGATTATTGAATTTTTAGATTTTAAGCATTCACAATGCTATTTTTATATATTAAGTTACTTAATATAGGATTAGGATTCCGGCCCAATGCACTACGGGTGAGTCGATTTTTTCTAGTATTTTTTCAATTATATTAAGTACCTATTCATGATGTATTTTAACTCGGCTATCTTATTACTTATAAGTAGGTACTTAATTTTCTTTGTTATGCTTTTTTCAACCATTCGGATTTCAGATTTATTCGATCAGAATTTAACTTGTAGAGATAGAACCTATAATGCAAAATCCGTTCCTAATAGATTTGGACAATATTTTAGAATTTTGCATTCGAAATGATATTAAGCCAAATGAGTAGCTCGGAAAAGTCGCTTTCATCTGGATGAAGTTTTCTCAGAATTACCCCCCCAGTAGTGAATACCGATAGCAAATTCACACGAAACCGATTGCCGTTGCTTGATACACGAAGAAATTACATACAATCTGATTGATACACGAAATTGTTTTACAACTTCGACTTTAACATTCGTTTTGTTTGTGTGGCTAGGTACACTTAAGAGTCCGGCGAACAGTGAACTTCCTATACAAACGAAATACCGACTGACTTACCGAAACAGTATTATGTAGGTACCTACCAGAGTAAAGTATTTTTCAATACAGTTGCTCGAAAATGTAAGTTGACGATGACAGTCAAGCGTGCGGTAAGTTGATTTTACCGCACGCCGTGCGTATTTGTTTACGGATTGGTAGGTACCTACAGCGTGCGGAAAGTTGATTTTACCACACGCCGGCACCGCGCCGTGCGTTTTTGTTTACGAACGTTTTTTTTTTAATTTCCACTAGCTTCCGCCCACGACTTCATCCGCGTGGACAGTAGAAAAATATATAAACCAATTTAAAATGACCCCTTTAGTGTATGAAAGCTAGTACTTTGGAGAGTTCAAGCTGTTTCCCTGGTTCCACCCACCTGAATTTGATGAAACATAGCTTAAGATTTTAAGTTTGACCTCAATCTACTAAATTGTGTAAAATCCATCAAAATTCGTTTAGCGGTTTTTGCGTAATTCGCGCACAAATATTTAGAATTTACAGTTTTATTATATGTATAGATTACAATTTCAGTAGTAGGTACCTATAATGTTTTCTCGCAAATGTTGAAAAACATAGTATGGCACACGGTTGTTAAGGTTTTTTAAAACTCCTTACCGACCTTGTATCATAAACTACTATTTTCGTACAGCCGAATCGCACAAACATCACACCAAGAAAAAATAACGCCTACCAAGGCATCTTCTCTGAATCACCGCATTTGAGTAGGTATTGATGCAAACTGCAATTTCAGTTGTTACATTTTATTACTCCACATTGTGCTGCAATGCACCTTGAACTTTCTGACTACAAAATGAACTAACGTCAAATCATCCTCAGCATTATAGTACAGTCAGCAATGAAACTCGCTTAACGCTTTGGTACTTTGTCATATCAATTTTTAACAGGTGTCTCACGGTTACTAATAAGTTACTATGACAAAGTACTTTAGTATTAAACAACACTTTAGTGTTAAACAATTTTGGTTGCTGACAGTACCTATGACGGGGTTTGTAAATAATTGATTTGCAATGCTGTTTACGAAAGTTTAGGGAAAATCGTCAGTTTTTCTTATTTAAAAGAAAATTGACATCACAAACGAAACCTTACATAAATCTGTTTTAATATCAAAGGTCAGGCAATAACAACATAATGCCTGGTTATTTATTGTATGAAATCCTTACTTCCATACTATAATTTATAAATGCGAATGTCCGTCCGTTTGTTTGTTAGTTACGCCTTCAACCAATCAACATGAAATTTTACATACACGTTTTCAGGGGTACAGAAAAGGACATAGGATACTGTATAATATACATATTGATGTATTTTATAATACACCTATATGTATGGATGTATATTTGGTTTTTATTTTAAGTAAGTACTTAAGAACACCATAAACTTCCTATTTCTACCTAGTTTCTTTGTCCAGCTCAACTCTTGGTTGCCTGGAAGAAGTCGCTTTTTAGCGATAAGGCCGCCAAATGTGCTTCTTTTGTTTGTTTCTGTAATATGTTCATGGTGTACAATAAAGAATATTTTATCTTATCTTAGGGTACCTTTCATCTAGAAAAAACGTACAGTTCCCGAAGGTTAGCAAAAAAACATTCCACGCAGACAAAGTCGCCGGCGGCCACTTGTTCTAAAATGAAAACGCTCAATATCTTTAAAAAAAATACAAAGTAAATTTTCAATGGCAGTCAAAAGTAAGAAATACAAAAAGTAGGTAGATATTTGCATATCCACAACCTTATTACTAGGGCGCCTCGTCCTATCATGATCGTATATCTTCTCGTCTGTACAATAAGACAAAACATAAGGTTGAGTTTAAACAAATTAAAAGAAGATTCGCGCTTCGTTCGCACCGTTTAAATGTCAAGGCAAACGGCCGCGCAGTATTGAAACAAAAATGTCAAACAAACATCCAGCCATATTGACCACTCGCACGTCTACGTATGTACAGGACAATCAATGTAGAAGTTAAATCTAATAATTTAGTCACATTTGCATTAAGTAATGTTAAGAGAAATAAAGTATCAATATCACTACATTCGGCATTATTATTAGTGATGGGACTCGAATCAAAAAAATGTATTCGAATCGATTCGAATCACCCGTAAGTTGTTAGAAGTGTCGTTTCAAATTTAACGATGATTCGAATCAATATGATGATTCAAATCAATGTGGTGTTTCAATCAGTGTGATGGTTCGAATAATCTTAGAATTTTTAGGTAAGTAATATAAATTATAAGAGAAATACAAGCAATGTACTCAATAATGGTATATAAAACAAAAACAACTCAATGTTAATAATAACTGTTACGCCATCAAAGATTCGAATAAAAAAACTGATTCGAATTCCAACGGTGGCGGTGATTCGAATCAGGCAACCAATTCGAATCAGCCAACCGATTCGAATCAGGTGATGATTCAAATCAGCAAAAATACTCATTCGAATCGAGCTTGGATTGACGTGATTCGAATCAATTGTGATTCGAGTCACATCACTAATTATTATCATAATTCGATCCAAAGACTCATCTAGCAGCTAAAGCACTTTTTTAGGCAATCAGACACAATACCGCTCGTCGTCGTACATTGACCTAGCCGAAAAGCTAAACTTCTAACTCAGTTAAACGTAAAATAGTTAAGAATAAAAAAATACACGAAAAAGCTAGGGTATAGGTTAAGAATCTTTTATGGCTATTGGTGTCCTAGCAAAAGAAAGTCATTACTCATTATAATCAATCACCTACTATAATGATACTTACTTACCTAAGTAGAATTCATAAAAATATTTGCAAAATCCTAATGAAATTATATATTTTTATAATTTTTCACGGTTATGAAAAACAACATCACAACACGAAAAATGTATTGAAGTATTAAGACTATATGCATCGCTCGTAACTTAGTTACTAAATTATTTACATTTAGTAAACTTGAAAAATCTATAAATGCTGTTAATTTAAATTCTAAACGCTTGTGGAGCGTAAAATGGTTGACCAGAGGCGTATAATGCGAATAAATTGATAGTCAACTCAATATTTTTATAACGAAGTTATTGCAAATTACTTTTGACCCAAACTATTTTTTGCAGTCTGTTTCCGTCTTCTTTTTGCCAACAATTTGGAGTGAATCTACCTACCTAACTAAAACTATTTCGTTGGAAATGTAAATCACTTAATTGCTCCATTTAGATTCACAACATTCTTTCGTTTGGAATGCTTGCTGCTTTTTACAACGGAAAAATGTTGAAAAAAATTTTTGTTATTTATTTTTATAACTTTTCAAAAAGCAAATATTTAATTAAAAATAAAAAAAACTTTTTTTAGACTTTAGACTGGTTTAAAATGTGAAACGAAAATTATACTTAAGTTTGTTTATTTTTATATTATAAGTAGGTATTTTATTATCAAGTCAAAGTCATCTTTAGTAAATGACAACCTTGCTGTATTTAGGCCAATTCGATATTAGGTAATTTGAATACGCATATTCAATTAAAACTGCACGCTTAATATTAATATGCTTGTATTGAATTTTAACATTACTTAATTTGCCATGATTAATGATAAAATGACCATGATTATTAAAATTTAATGAACCAATCATTTGTTATGAAAAAATATTAATGTGATCGTTCATGATGATAGGAAGCTACTTCGGAAACTTCAGGAGGATCCATGTTGACCTGTCAAGTATCTTTTTTTAAAGTGACCTTATAATGATAATTAAGGCGCTGTAGGTAGTGAAACTAGCGCCGCCACTACATTTATTTTTATTACTCGTAAACCAAGTCAATATTTAAAAAAAGCTCATGTAAAAGTTTTCATTCTTTCTGTAAATTTTAAAATCCATTTTAGCTCAAAGTGGCCACTTTTGGCAATTATGGATTTTTAAACTTACAGAATGAATGATAACTGTTGAAGAGTTATTCAAAAAATATTAGAGACGATTTAAGAGATTATTATTACATGAGTTTTTTTTAAATACTTATTGACTTGGTTTACGAGTTATAAAAATAAATTTAGTGGCGGCGCTAATAGTAGTCACTACCACCGCGCCATGACCGTAGAACACTAGTATTAATTGAATTTTAATTTGGCAATCAGCAAATTATGTAATTGTAACATCAATATGTTCACGTTGTAATTATTGCTAATCGTTATTATTAATTTTCTCTATATCTTTATTGCACCGACATTCATTTTAGTCAGTTTATAAATGACAATAAAAATGCAATTTCATATTATTTCTTTATAGATTTACAAGATAATTATCAAATATTTAACAGGTCACAAATGGGCATCCTTCTTTCTTATATATACGATTAGTTTGCCCTATAATAAAAGCTCGAATATTTTTTTTTTTTCTAACTGTGATGAACATTTTTTTTAATTCTTTCGCGTATGTATCATCAGTAGGAACGTTACGACAGTTAATTTTCATAAAACTTTTCTAAAATCTAACGTAACACAATCTAACGGGCGGATTGTATAATGAAACGACTCCAAAAGTGGTCTCTAAAGTAATTTCCATAATAATTATGGATTTTTTTGACATAAACATTGATAACGGTTGCTGTCGCAGCCTTAAGTAAGTAATGCGTAGTTTTTAGAATAGACTTGCTAGCTTAATAAGACAATTTATTACGATCAGTTATTTATTTTGCTATTGAAGTTTTTTATTAGTTCAAGTGACTGCAAATATTTTAATTAAGTACTTAATACCTACTTACCTCTAATGTGTCTACGTATGATTTTGCTCTATTTACCACAGAGTAAACAAATATCATATAGTTAACAAATATATCGTGGAGCTCGGTGGCGCAGTGGTTTAGCGCATGGCCCAGCGATTGCGGAAGTTAAGCAACGTTCGCAAGGGTCGGTCATGGGATGGGTGACCAAAAATGTATTATCTCGAGCTCCTCCGTGCTTCGGAAGGCACGTTAACACGTTAAGCCGTTGGTCCCGGCTGCATTTGCAGTCGTTAACACCCACCAATCCACATTGGGCCCGTGTAGTGGGTTATAGCCCATCCTCCTTACCACCCATAAGGAAGGCCTGTGCCCCAGCAGTGGAGACATCAAAAACGGCTGATGGACAAACAAATATCTTCTGGATTTAATGCTAGACAATGTCAGTCAGTGAATGCCATAATTTTTGAAATCTTTTTTTCTCTAAACATTAAGTATAATATGGAGTCCTTGGACGAAATAGAGTCCCATAATCCCATTTAATAATTGAGCTCGAAAAATTTACTATAAAAAGACATTACAGAGACGCAAGAACATCCAATGTATAAAAGGTTAAGTGACCGCTAATTCTTAAATAACGAAATCGTCAGAACTGGAAAATGGAGGTGCGTGTGTGCTTAGTTTATAATAATATGATTAACATATCTCGGAGGCCACCTCAGTCGAACGGTACGTTATAAGATCTTTATGAAGGATTCACGAATTTATATTAATCCAATCCAAGCAAACATACGTAATCAGCACACAGTTTTGGATTGGCTGCTTCTAACTTCTTTATTGTGGCGGTGATTTTCCTTTACGTAAGTAGCGAAATCTTACGCATAAGTATAAGTTTAAAAAATTTATGTAACGTAACGACTTCTTGTTTTTTACCTCGATATCTTGTTTATTATTTCAAACATCTTAATAAAAATACTTAACTTGTTTTTTTTAATCCACTACGGGATAGTGTTTGGCCTTCACCTCACCTGATGTTAAGTGACTATAAGGCCGAAAGTGTAAGCGCTCTACACCCAGAATCCTCACCACTGAGGAACTGGCTATCTTACCTCTAACTGCCGGAACAAAACAATTTTGTAAATTGTTGTTATGGCGTCAGACTTAGGTAAAATGATGTTAGCTAGCCAGCGGACTTGAAATAAGCCCTACCACGGCTACCACCGACCAAACCGAGTACGGATTGTACCCCCCTCCTGGGGAACGATCCCGGGACCCCTACGTTGAAAACAAAGACGTGATTATCCTAAATCACTAAAATTGTTGCTAAACTCTATCAGGCAGCGTTAACTACTTACTTTCTACTAGTTGAGTAGGGCCAATGTATCTACCTACTGTCCAAAACTCCAATGACTTGCATAAACCATTGTAGTTGTCAACTCAAACATATTTATTATCAAGTTGTAAAACTGAACGAGACGGGACGGGACGACGAAGACCGGCCGGCGGCGGAGGTCATCACTTTCTACACACTTTTTTTTATCTATTTCTAAACATGTATATAATAGATTTTGTTTTAGATTACACCTTTCTCAAACCCTCCTTGATAATCTATCGATGTTTACGTAGGAATTTGAGAAGCCCCACGTTTCGTTCCGATAATTGGATGATTGACTCAAAATAAATAAGTAGATTTAGTAACCACTTGCACCTTTTCCAAACTAGGTAAGTAAGTAGGTACTACTTTGTGTGTGCTTTTTTCAGAGAATATCTCGTTGCCTTAGGTTATTTTATTCATGAATTATCTAACTGTAATAAGTTTTTAATACTTACGAGTACCTACTTAAAATCATAAAAATACTACTTATTTCAATTTGTCGATTTGAAAAAGATGTTTTTAATAAATTAATAATACCTTTGGTCGATAGGAATACTGTTTTTTACAAACTTGACTTGAGCTTTTGGAGAAAGCAACGTAATACGAGTTGATCGTCAACAAAACAATAATAATAATAGCTTATGTTTGCCCTTGGTCTATTTGTATATAAGTAAAGGTAGGTAACTAGGTACTGTGAATTTGACATTTATGACTCTTCAAGCTCTTCAGTCGTTAATTTGGTTAAGGCGCGGTGGTAGTGAAACTAGCGCCGCCACTACATTTATTTTTATTACTCGTAAATCAAGTCAATATTTAAAAAAAGCTCATTGTCTCTTAATATTTTTTGAATAACTCTTCAACAGTTATCATTCATTCTGTAAGTTTTAATGCGTATTATAAGGTTTGTTAGTATTATTGCGTATTATAGGTATTATATCTTTGTATTGGAAATTTATTCTAGATTCTGAAAAACAATACTGAATTAGAATTGGTAAACATATAAGAGCTGGGTTTTTTATTTACGTAACCCAGTTTTTCGTGGGTTTTTCACACTAGATGGCGGCACTGGACGGAGACGAAAAATAAATGTACTGGCGGCGCTAATTTCACTACCTACATCGCCTTAATATTACGATGATTTTACATTTCACTTAGTTTGGTTATTATTTAAGTGTTACTCCCCTGATCCCTTCTTAAAATCAATGAAAATGGGCGCGATAATAATGTTTGAAACTTATTAACATCTAAAATCACTAATCAGACTTAACTTTCTTATTACTGTTGCAATACTTTGTAATGATCGTGTAGAAAAATTTGTTGAATTATGTATGTAGTTAATTCTCATTGAGATAATGTGATAATGGGTTGAAGATACAGTACAAAGACAGGACATGACATTCCTCCCTCAAATCAAATAACTAGACTGAAACTACGGATATGAATAAATTACTGAATGACGAAGAATCCTTGACATTGCCATCTCCTTGAGCTCGGTATGATGCGACATTTATAGTTTCTTTTATTTGTTCACGAAGAGTTAGGAAGAATACCTACCTATTCTTATATTTCTGATTTCTATGAAAATACTATTTTCGAAACCTCTCTCAATATGCTGAAAATCGCTAAAAATACCTTGGTCAGAATAAAATAAAAAATAAAAAAGTGTGTGGCTAAAGCGTAAAGCGTGAAAAAAAATTACTTGGTTTTTTTACAGTTTACAAAAGTAAAATGTGTATTCGTGTATTCGCTGCAATAACAACTACTGTAGTTGAATGGATCTAGTTCAGCAAGTCTGAGACGGCATTCCAACTAAATCAATTGGTTGGCGCGAACTTCATTAATTCCTCTAAAATTGACGCCATTGTCCTTCTCTGTCGTTTGGACTCAACTCAAGAGATGGAGGCAGGTAAAAGAATTGGACATTTAGGAAATTTAGATTTTTCTGTTTATCGACAAATTCATTGCACCTTTAAAATGTTAGTCCGACAACGACAAGTTCATTCATTCAAGTGATACTAATTGGTAATTTACCTAATTAAGTTATATTCTGTAGTGCATATAAGAGATTACAACAAGAAAACAAACACAAAGAAATACATCAAAAGGTAAATACATTTCATTTTAAATGTTCTGTAAGTAGGTACCCCTAGCTTAGCTAGGGGTCTAGCTAGGCTAGCTAGAACATCTAGATAGAGAAAAAAACGCGCGTAAAACTACTCGTTATTGTGTATGAGAAATGTAATTTCGCTTTTTTTGCAGTAGATGGCGCTGTACAAATTTCCCATACAAAATTGCACTATCGAGTAAGTACCTACCTACTTTTATTTTGCGCGTTTTTTTCCCGTTAGTGAGGCATTTTTTTTATCAATATTTTTACTTTACCGGTAGATTTTTAATTTATTTGATCTTAAGAAAACCAACAGCGTTTACAATATATTATTACATCAAGTATTATCTATATGTATAGCCAATTACAGGTTTCCCTATATTATTATAAGCATAGGCAAAATTTAAAAGAAACAGAAGTCAATTTTTACATGTTTTTTTTTTAAATCGGAATATAAACTATGAATTGCTACTTGCTACTTATTGTGTTTCGTGTGTGTGTGTATGTGTGTGTTTGTTAGAGTAAATAATATTGTTTTTATGAAAATAATTAAATAAATATATAGAACTAATACAAACGTAAGAATAAATTATATTATAGATATACTTAATCTATAAATTAACAATAGTAAGGGCCTGTTTCACAAAATCCTATTAAGTGCAGATTAATATTTATACTTGACGGGGAATTTCATACAAATTCAGTTAGTACCCTATTAATAGATTGTGAAACAGGCGCCAAATCATTATCTGCCACTTATCGATAAATTATTTAAATAGAATATTATGTATGAATAATAGATAATTATGTAGGTACCTACCTAATTATAATAATGCTTTAAAACGAAAGTAAAGCTTGTTTATTGAATACAATAGCCGGTCGAGACAGTCTGATAAATATAGTTAGAAGATGAGTCGACATCTAATGAGGCCTTTCATTTACTTTCATCTCATTATACTTACTTACTTAAATGTAATGTTAAACCTGTTGTTAAACAAACGTAGACTTTGCTTAGGTAGTATAACAATTTTGCAATTTAAATAAAAATATCTATTTTTTTTTAATAAGCATATAGGTACTTTAGGTACTTACTTACCTATGTAAGTATTACCTGTTGCTAATACAACTTTTTATATACATACGACGACTGACTTTTAAGCGATACACAAGTGTACCTGATAAATATAAATGATACTTACTTAAGTACTTAAATAAAAAAATAAAAAAAACATCTATTACGCAGTCTATAGGAGTTACAAAGCTATAAACAGTGATTGGAACCAATCCAGTAGGAGTTGACCAAAAATTTATTGTCTCGAGCTCCTCCGTGCTTCGGAAGGCACGTTAAGCCGTTGGTCCCGGCTGCATTTATGCAGTCGTTAACACCCACCAATCCGCATTGGGACCGCGTAGTGGGTTATGGCCCATCCTCCTTACCACCCATAAGGAAGGCCTGTGCCCCAGCAGTGGGGACATCAAAAATGGCTGATAGGTAGACAGTAGAAGTACCTATATAGGCATTCTGAAATGCCTGTGTCAGGAGGGCCCGCTCTTCCAAATTTTTTTTTTTTGCAAAATTCAGCTTAAGCAATATCTATAATATCAATAATGACTATAATTAAGTTGTATATCAATGCTAGAACTAAATTGAAACCTCAAATCACCTCATCGTCTATTTTATTGGTAAACAATTTCACCAACACCTGTACTGTAACACGTAAACATACCTGTCGCGGAAGTGGTAAGGGAGAGTCAACCCGTTCTTCCGGACGATTTCCACTTTTCACATCCAATCCCCTTCAAAAATAGTCAATCTCTTCAAAATAAGAACACTTTACTTTAGGAAAAACAAACGAGGAACTTAAACTGTTCCCCTTAAAAAGTCCTTCGTCGCATTCACATTAAAAAAAATAAGTATATGTACCAAAGACAAAAGTTCGCGCGTTATTTTCCCGCGCAAATTATCAAATTTCTTTTCTATTAGAAACACTCAAAGGAATTTAAAAACTTCACTGATTCGAAGCCGTTTGGACGCGGCAAGCGTTGCGTGCTTAGAGCGGAGCGGCCGGTTATCAACTGGAGAACCGATCGCGGAGAGAGGTTGGGTGAGGCGAGGTGTGTTCGTGTGAAGGTTTTCGAGTGGCGATCGCCGGCTTGCGGATGGACCGGTGCATCATAGGATGCAGGTCATGCAGGCCATTGAACGTGCATTGCTTGGAATCGAGAAACACATAAAGATACCTCATAAACAGCCATTACCTAAACCATTGGTATAGCCCCCCTAGCAATCCTAGCATGACCACCTATCCACCGTACACAGACCATACAACAATACCTACTACGTAGAAAACACTATTATTAATTTATATTGCATGCTATAGCGTTTTATCGACACTCAACTGTCAAAATCAAGAAGTAAAACACTTATAACGGATACTAGCGCGGTTTTATTGAAAGTACTTTGGTAATTAGTTGGTATTTGGTTTGATTTTTGATTTTCCCGACGTTTCGGCACCTTTGCAGCTGTCGTGGTCACGGGGGACTGAAGCTACTTGTGAGCCTACCCTCAAGCGATGAATTTTTTAGAACGTTCAGAAATTAAAATTTATCAAATTTTTGATTAGTTTAAGTATTGGTTTGGTTATAATTTAATTTTATATGTTAAAAACAGAGAATCTACTGAAACTACTACCATTTCAAAAAACTGGGAGGCCCCTCCAAGAAAGAAATGGCGAAAGAAAACTTGGAGAGGAAGGCCGACCTCCGTCTTTTATATTACCTAATTAATTTATTTGCAAAAGGAACTAACCGTATCATTAGATCTTACAGTGTGTGTTTGGGGCTTTAGCTTGTGAATGATGGGGTCCCAAGCTGGTGGAATTTTCCAACCATCATCTCTATTGAAATTAGGATATTTATTTATTTCGATAGCCTCGCGGAGCATTCTAATCTAATGGTTGGGCCTCTCAAAGGTGCCGAAACGTCGGGAAAATCAAAAATCAAACCAAATACCAATTAATTACCAAAGTACTTTCAATAAAACCGCGCTAGTATCCGTTAAAAGTGTTTTATTTCATGTCTAGTGAGCGCGTAAGCTTGAGAAGTGAATATGTCAAAATCAAGTCGCAGAAATCGCTTCATAAGTAGATACATGACGTGTTTCGGTGGTCATACTACGGAGGGGAGGCTGTACCGCCCCCGCCAAATAAATAAATAAAGGATGTTTCATAATAACCCGTTGTTTTTTATTTATATGGAAAACTGTAAAGTAGAAGCAATACACTAGGTTATTGTTTTCGATAATCCCATTGCCTATGGTTGCCACTATGTCGAAAAGCTTCCGTATGCTCAAGGCTAAGCTGAAAAGGATTTAATTTTTTTCTAAAAAGTGGCGGTTTTTAGTAGGTAATAATTTTACCGGGTTGTATGCATGGTATCCTATTACCATATACGGCTGTAAGCGTTTTTTTGTAACACGTTGTGTAAGTAAGTATTCTTTCTATACTTACTTGCTTATTTTTTTTCGATCTAGGTAAGTAGGTACCACCTATCAGATCGAAAAAAGTGATATTTGCCTTTTTGATTTGTGTCATATTATGTGTATGCCGACAGCCTATTGTCAATAGGCACAATTATTTCATAACAACCGGCGTTCCTGAAAAACGTTTGTTAAAAACCTTTTTAGAATTTTCTATTTAGTTTCAATTCTATTTACAATCCATATATGCCACTGACTGCATGTATTGTAAAAATAAAACAAAATATCATAGAACTGTATATAAATAATTTACTGATTTATTTATAGTAAGTATATTTTACATTAATTAGCTAGGTAGGTACCTACATCTTGTTATAAATTATCATAAGACTTGTCTAGTCATTATTACAAGACATAAATTACAAAGCTATTAATAAATTTGGAACTTAGGTAGCTTTTAGTCCTTACACAATCAACTTAAAACTGAGTTAATCTTAACTATACCTACTACGAAAATCATCTTTTGACAAATATTTTCTCTCATCTCATGATTATAACTATTAATGAGAATTGTGTCATACAGCACTCAAGCTGTGGCCTTAATTACTATGCGCGCCAAATAAGAATAGTACTGTCAAACGGCAATTTTAATGTTTGTTCCTTTTTTTGCACATTCCTACACCCTGAAATGGAAGCGAAACGCAAAACGAATTGCCCACTTTGACAGTACTATTCTTATTTGGTTCGCATAGTAATTCTGGAACTTTGATACAAAATTAATTAGGTAGGTACTATTTTTTATCTACCCTATTTATAACTTACATCAATCAATACATTATTAAAGTCCATGGCCCACGTTAACCAACTTTTTGTATAACTTGCAATCAGATCACCTACGGTGGTAGCCAGCGTGTTTTCCCAAGTCCTATAACTGTGGCTTCACATCTTTATTCAGTATTAGTGATGGATTCTGCATGTCTAGTTGGCACTGTGCGATGTCACTTAGAGCGCCCTGTATCTTCTCTAGCAATATTTCACCCTGACGAACAACCTAGAAAATAATAATAAGAGGATAATTATTATTAATTATTTAATGCCGACGCAGCTGTATGCGGCCAGACAACAATAGAAAATCAATTGTGTCTCACTTTCCGGGCCTTAAAGAATTAAACTATTTTGTTTTTCAAAAGTTATTGAGGACATAATTTCATCCATAAGGTATCAATTACACTCATTAATGTAGGCGCTATTTTGTTGAATGAAAATTATGTATTGTAAAGATTATTAACTTTGAATATGTAAAATGATTTACTTATTCGGAAAACAAGTGGGTTTTACAAATAGTAAAGGTAAAAACCAGTACCTCACAGCAAAATTAATAATTAGGCACATTCTTAATCAAACTTTTAGAATAATAACCTAGAATGAGTTCCCTATAATGCGCACTGTCAAAAGTGAGGCAAATAAATCTGAGCCAAAATGGCTGTTTTCAGCTTTATATCCTTCACATGTGGTAACATGTCGGGTCATTGTACCTATATAATATATATAAGAATGAAAAAGTTTAAATTCCCTTACTTTTAGAGGATTATTTACTATTTTATTGGATTTTAGTTACGATTAGGTAATGTACAAAGGATATAAATATGAAAAGTTGAGCCATTTTGGCTGTTTTTTTGCCTCACTTTACATAAAATACAAGGACTTGGCTTCTAGGTGTTATTATTCTGTTTAAACTTAGCTAACCTCTTCAAGTTGTTCAGCGGCCTCTTTATTCTCAGCTTCTAAACGCCTCAAACTTTGCACTTGAAGCTCCGCTGAGCTTTCTTCACTAGGTAAAGATTCAATCAAGGTATCAATATCTTTAGCTGTTCTAGATATCAAAGTGGCAAACAACGTAGCATAATCTTCCTGGTTTTGCTGTTGCTGAGGTGTCTGTGAACCACTACGGTCGAAGCCAGGAAATTTGCTAGGTGTTGAAAATTGTTGCAAAATTCCAATGCTGTTACAGAAGTGCTCAGCTTGCTGAAATTAAATATCAACTTCAGTAAAGTATACGATAGTTGGTTTGGTTGACCAAAATATAAAAGATAATAAAAATTACTTGATTTATAGTATCCTGCAGCTGTGTTAGACGATCTGCCATTTTTGTTCCCTATTTGTAAACAATATTTCTCCTGAAATTTCACCAAAAATGAGAAAAAGAAAATTGAAATTGAAATGAAACAAGCTGCAAAAAACATGACAAGATTGACATTGACAAGACCAGTGTTGCCAGACCTAATTGAAACTTTTGCCCCCGCATCCCGCATACCCTTTCCGACACAAAATCGCCCATATTCTTTAAAACAACGATATATAGGAAAATCTGTTGAAGTACCTACCTTGACACCCTTTCAGTGGCGGTTTTAGCACTACCTACCAGCGCCCAATAGCAGGACTTATATTGATCGGCCTTACTTTTTCGTACTATGACCAGCACGCGTAGCATGAGCAAACGGGACTCTTGTCTACGAAGACTTGCTTGTCGGGTCCTCTAAATATGCGAGCACAGTTTGACAGACAGGTGGGACTCGCTCTTAGATTTTTACAATCTTTTAATGTCTTTTTATTACAAATATGAATTTTAAAAGGTAACATTTTTATTTCAACATCAATAAACGTCGAAATTATCTAAAATGATCCGAAATAATTTAGTTTCAACATGATTCTTATTTTAAAATAAGTTCTAAGATAAAGAGACACTCAAGAGAGCGTTCACTTCCGTAGACAAAGCTCTCTCGAGCTCGAGAAGAAATAATGTTGCCAATAGTAAATAATTACCATAATTGCCATCGTTTCTCATAAAGTGCTGTTCCTTTCTATACATTTCACGACGCAAAACTTAAAACTGAGTAAAATTTAGCTGTATGGATATAGATTCGCTTGCCTTTCTTTTATTAAGATAATTTTGAACACACTTGTTAATTTAGTAGTCTGTGGAAACTGACGAGAAAATTACAAAATATTGAAATCAACGTATGAAAATAAAATGTTAATTTACGTTTTTAAATATTAAAAAATTAAAGTTAAAAAATCTATATTTGGTTAAAAAGGGTGGTAATATTAGGAAACAATATTATTAAATTAAGCAATAAATTATTTAGAATTATTTATTGTTTTAATTTTTTTTATTAATATAAGTTACAAAAAAATAAAAATATTTCTTTTAAATACTTAGTTACTACTTAAAACTGAGTAAAATTTAGCTGTATGGATATAGATTCGCTTGCCTTTCTTTTATTAAGATAATTTTGAACACACTTGTTAATTTAGTAGTCTGTGGAAACTGACGAGAAAATTACAAAATATTGAAATCAACGTATGAAAATAAAATGTTAATTTACGTTTTTAAATATTAAAAAATTAAAGTTAAAAAATCTATATTTGGTTAAAAAGGGTGGTAATATTAGGAAACAATATTATTAAATTAAGCAATAAATTATTTAGAATTATTTATTGTTTTAATTTTTTTTATTAATATAAGTTACAAAAAAATAAAAATATTTCTTTTAAATACTTAGTTACTACACTTAATATTTTTTTATTTTTTATAAATTTTATAAATAAAAAAATTTAAATCAACACATTATTTATTATTTTTCCACAATAAAATATAAGCACAGGCAACTTTTATTTGTTTTTATTGCGAAATTTAGATTTACATAAAATAAAATACGTAAAAAACTCTTTCTCGACCTTCTCGACTACCCAAAGGGTAGTAGACAAGTATCTCCGACTCAACTCAACAAAATTAATGTCAATTGAAGAGAAAAGTGGTCGTTTGTCGACTTTTGACATAAGGCCACGACAAAGAACAATACGAGTCTACTAGTGTAAAAGTGCGAGCATGAGTATCTCGATCTCAACCCGACAAAAGTGACATTTGGGTGTAGACAAGCCATTGTTCTGTGAGTCGAGTCTTTTCTCGAGAGTGGTCATGCTACGCGTGCTGGGGCCTTACTATGAGCTCTTATAGAAGGGCTTATATTGAACTGCCTTACTTTTTCGTACTATGACCTCAACTGTTAGTATGAATGCAGGCCTTAAGTAGCCCTGTTTAAGGACGGCTTTTAAACTGAACGGTTTCTTATTTGCTGATGATGGTAAGCCTCCTGCCCTGGGCGACATTTCTACGGGGCGCCCCCTATCTGTGATTCCAAGATTTTAAATTTTGCCTGTTAGTCAAAAAACGGCCGCGCGATTTTTAGTCACTTTCACCTACTAATCTTCTATTTTTTTACAGTAAAAACGGCCGACAATTTTTAGTCAGTTTTACCTACTAATCTCGTCTTATCTTGTCATCTTGCTTGTATAGTAATTAAAAAATCTACTAATCTTCGAAAGCTCCCGCCCTTTAACTGCATTAAACGTCTGGGCGATTAATGGTGACCGAAATGTTTTGGCCAAAAACTGTTTTAATCTGTGAAATCTTTAACGGAGATGCTGCGGCCTTACTATGAGCTCTTATAGCAGGGTTTATATTGAACTGCCTTACTTTTTCGTACTATGACCTCAATGGTTAGTATGAAAGCAGGCCTTAAGCAGTCCTGTTTAAGGCCTGCTTTTAAACTGAACGGTTTCTTATTTGCTGATGGTAAGCCCCCTGGTATTCGTTCCTAGATGACACTATAGGAAAAAAATGTTAATGGATACCCAAACTAAGCTGTGAATTTTGTGTTTGGTACTCTGTGCCAAATGTTTTTAAGTGGTCTCTGGTTAGCGAGTTCCGCGACTTCCGAAATTGCCCATATTTTACCGGTGCCAAGGGAAGACCTTTCCGCCCTTTTTCAAAAAAATCCTAAAATTGCCCATGGTGTGGGCAATTGCCCACGGTCTGGCAACACTGGACAAGACAAAGTCTGCAGTCCGCATAGCGATTAGCGATAATATATCGATCATATATCGATATTATAGCGATTACAGCCGGTCCGCATGCACATTAGCGCGTTTAATATCTAGCATGACGTCACTCATTGTGTAGGGCATGGATACTGGTATACCGGTAATTTTTTTCAGTATTTTGATACCGGTATTTGAGGATAAAATACCGGTATTTCGGTATTCGAAAAAAGTGATCTATACTTGCAACGGTGGTGTTTATAGACTATGCAAAACGCTCGATTTCTATAGCTTATATTGTTGTTCATACCACTGAGCAAGTAATCACTACGTTTTATTCATACTGCAGATGAGTTTTTAAATGAGACGATGTTTAAAATTTTAAGAACAAACTTTTCACAATTCTGGATGCAGCCTCCACTTGTATACGAGGTCTGGTTAATCAAATAAATGCCAAAATATGAAACACTCACACGAGCATTGAAAAAGAAACAAAATATTTAATTGCTCTTGATCTAGGTATCACGTTTTGTGTCACAAATTTACTCTGAATCCGAACTATCATTACAATAATAAAATTTCAATATATTATTCAGTTAATTAAAGTTAGCCTTAAAAACCCTTATAAAATCCATATTAATCATGATAATGAATTGATTATTTTGTGAATACTTAGGGTGACCCCAGACCTACCGGTTTGTTTTCTTTGCTTTGCTGTTTAGACCGCCGCGCCGGCCAACCGGTCATTTCAATCTATCGCATATTGGGACCAGACCAAATTGACAAGATAGCCATTAGCTTGGTGCTATCAAATATCATCGTCTGGGTTGCGAAGTAGGAAGCTTATGGGAGATATGCTACCCTGAACATGGTCTCCGATTGCTAAAAATAAATCGATCGCATATTTATATAAATTGTAAACAGGGTCGTGGGTGGCATCATTACCTACCTGAACAATTTTTTTGTGTTTTCATAACGATCGTTTAAGGAACAAAGCTCACAAGAACATACATATATGTGAAATGTACTTAGATGGAAATATGCGATAGATTGAAAATGAGCCTCTTGGCCGGCGGTCCATTGCCGAACAGCAAAGCAAAGAAAAGAAACCGGTAGGTCTGGCTGGGGGGACCCTTAAGAGCTAATTAGATCATCCTAAATATCGGACCCGATATGAAGTCGCTCCTAAATTCAGAGCAGTGTAATTGCATTCAGGAAGCTAGGATCCGATTTAGGATCCTAATTAGGATAGAAATTGTCGCCGACATAACGGTTGCTAAATCGGAAGCACTTAGGACAGTGTAATCGCATTCAGGACGCTCGGCTCCGACACAGTAGTACCACAGCATAAAGAGTACAGACAGTCAACGCCTTTTATGTTGGCGAAAAAAAATCCGCCGCGCCGTTCGTCTAGATAGACAGTTGGCGCAACGACTAAAAGTATATTAGGGTTGTCACTCTGTGATTTGCTTTTTTTTTTTGACCTACATCAATATAAAAAAACAAAAAAACCGACTTCAAAAAACCTGCCTCTAAAAAATAATATATAAATCATTAGCTACGCATTATCATTGTTATAATAAAATACGTCTATTAAAGTCGGGTGGGGCTGGAGTACCTACAACTTCCTTTTTTTATTCTAAAAGCCCCACCCGACTTCAATAGACGTGTTTTATTATAACAATGATATGATGATGCGTATCTAATGATTTATATATTATTTCTTGCTTTTTAGACGCAGGTTTTTTGAAGTCAGTTTTTTTGTTTTTTAAACAATTTTTTATTTTTTTATTTTTAGTGTAAGTACCTTCTGTATTAGGTAGTGTAGGTATATTATTTAGGTAGTAAAATCGGCTCAGCCAAACGTGAGATAATCGCGGAGAAACATACATACATATACAAACTGAATACCTCCTTCTTTTGAAGTCGGTTAAAAAGACTACACAAAGGTATCCCTTTCCCAACAAAAACAATCATCTAATTAGGTTCATAAATAACAAAGTCGTCAAGGTAGTTGATGTAAAGTCATAGTATTTTCGGGTTTACTTGAAAACTACTGAACCGATTTGAAAAAAAAATAAATGGGACCATCTCGCAAGAAAACTCAATCGAACAAAAAAAGAATCATCAAAATCAGTCCATAAATGTCGAAGATACGCGCGAATAACGATAAAAAAAAAGTATACAATCGAATTCAGAACCTCCTCCTTTTGATGAAGTCGGTTAAAAACTAGTTCAGATTAGCGTTGAAAATGACACGTACCTACTACCTACCTAGCTACCTACATATACCTCCTATTTACCTAGCTATGTATTTTTACGGCTACAAGAACATTCGTTTAACAACTGTATGATCGTAAAGCTGTGATAAAATCCGACATTCAGGACGGTCTAATTGGCGACTGAATTTCTCGTCCTAAATCGGACACTAAATTCCGGATCCGAAATTCAGGAAGGTGTAATAAGCGCTTTATAGTTGTCACAAATTCAGCACAAACCATAGATCTTTTTTTAACATAGGTAGGTACGTCTAAGTAGTATATTGTATGATAACAAGTATGGCGTTTTCGCGAGACTGGCGGTAATATGAGTGTTCTATATAATCGACCATAACTTAGTCTACATAGGTTTCACAAATTTTTACCATCAAGTTTGCACAATTATTTCTTAAATTCTTCGTATGGTTAAATCAATTTCTAGTATAGAAACACACACACCACACGCACATTGCTCAAAAGAGGTATTTAAATGATATTGCTTTCAGTCAGTTATTCGTCTAATGTTTTCATCATCATCATAATTCTAATATCTTTGATCATCATCATATCAGCCGCATGACACCCACTGCTGGGCATAGGCCTCCCTCAAGGATCTCCACGACGATCGGTCCTGCTTGGCCCGCATCCAGCGGCGCACCGCGACCTTCACCCTCACGTTGGTCTACCTTGTGGGGGGCCTACCCACGGAGCGTCGTCCGGTGCGCGGTCGCCATTCCAATGCAGCCAATACATTTATTTTAATTACTCGTAAACCAAGTAATTATTTAAAAAAAGCTAAGATCATGGCCTCCTAAATTGTCTCTAATAGTTTTAATTCTTTCTGTAAGTTTTAAAATCCGTTCTAGCCAAAAGTGGCCACTTTGGCTTAAAATGGATTTTAAAACTTACAGAAAGAATGAAAACTGTTGAAGAGTTATTCAAAAAACATTAGAGACAATATGAGGTTTTTTTAAATATTGACTTGGTTCACAAGTAATAAAAATATGTATTGGCTCTGTAGTAGTAGGTACTAAGGCACCCTAAGTAATTTTTCATGGTGCTTTACTTTACAGCTAATAAACTACTCTGGAGTCAAAAGTAAAAAGAAATTGCTGGATCAACATAATTTATTCACAAGCACTAAAGTGAGGACTAGAGGTAAAATATCACAATTTATAATGTCATTATTTTATACAAAAAGTGAGAAAACGAGCAGAATCAATATTTAGTGATTCTTATGATCAATGACGGCCAGAACTTACAACTAATTGATTATTTTTATAATAAGTAACTAATTATGTTTATGTGTAAATAAATATATACTTACCTACTTTAAATAAATTTCTGATGACAATCAACTAAATTAAGTAGATTGCAATATATACTTAATATGACTAGATTGCAATTAAAAATATGATATGTGAATGTGATGTCATGACTCCTTACTTTATAACAAAAAATAAAAAACAATAGGCAATCATCACAACTGCAATCTAATATCAAATAATTAATCAAAGAATCAAATTCTATCACTAAGGCAATATTTCTAGACTAAAGATGCTTGATTTTTACACACTAAGTAAGTAATAACAATGTTTCATAACAATATGGACTAGTAAAAATAAGGAACAGAAATAAAGATCAACTGAAACGTGCATCTGCAATTTCATCACAGGCCAGATACACAGCTCAAGTTGAAATGGACTTATATAACAGTCTTTAAGGGTAAAAGTTACACTTAGATACATTACAGTATGTAATAGTTAATTATTGTATTGGATTACACCTACTTTACATTTCAGATGACCTACCATTAGTACTATGTGATCTCATAATGTTAAATGAGTTAAAAAGATACACTGTAATGTAATCTAAAAAGTACCTAAATAAATACTTAGTACTTATAAAATATAATATAATATAAAATAAATACTTAGTAGTAAGTCACAAAAAGTAAAAAAAAAACCTAAAACATATCAGATAAAGATTACCCAATAACCTTATAAAACATGTGCAACTTGGTAAGCTTGCTCTTAAATTATTGTGCTAACAATCCTAGTTTACTTCTCAATTGAGAATCAGCAGGTAAGGCTAAAGCCCACTTTCTTAGACCAACAAGCATAACAGAACTCAATACCAAAATCGCTCCACAAATAGAAAATTTGCTGGGAATCTCATTAAAAAACATAACTTGCCAAAGAAATGCGAACACAATATCTGCTGATCTCGCAATAGCCACAGGACCAGCCTGCTCCATTTGCAAAGACATAGTTAACAGGATCTGTCCAAGATAACTGAACAAAGCCAAACAAACGACAAGAAACCGTTCAGTGCCACAGTTAGGCATACACAATAATCCAAAAACAAAAGAATAAAACAATGTTTGCAATATGGCAATAGCACCAAAGTTGGTCATGATTACAGAAAAATGCAATCCTTTGAGCACTCTCAGCAAAACATAAGCATTTGCTCCGAATATTGTAGAAATGAAAGCAGCCACTGCACCTCTCAAACTGTTGAAATTCTGGTTGTGCTCTACTGAAGAATCATTGCCAAACAAAAATGGAGGATGTGTTATTAATACCACACCAATTAGTGTCAATATGATTGAAATTGTATTCCAAATACCACAAGGTTCTTTTAAAAAGACTCTTGCAAACAGTGCCACAAAAACAGGCACCGAGAAGACAATCACTGAAGCATCAGCCAATGGCATATTACGGAATGCATAAAAACTTAACATAAGGCCTACTGTCCCAACTATAGAGCGCAGAGCAAGCAATAATCGCTTGCCTGGTGGGAACACAGGCTGTTCTGTATAAATAACAATAGGTATTGTAGGTAACAGTACTCCTATAAATCGAAACATTGCTAGTTGCATAGGGTCGATGTTCACGAGACTCTTAACTATGACTGAGCACAAAGAGAAGAACAGAGACGATAGTGTAGCCAATATCAGACCCAGATAGGGACATCGTTTTATTAGCGGTCTCTTGTTTTCTAAAAGATTGGGCATTGTTTCATCGCCGCTGCCAGCCGATAAATCCACAAGATGTTGAAGTTCCAAATGTTCCGGCATCGCTTCTAAACACCTAAAATAATAGTAAATAGAACTGTAGCAACGAAAACCCATCACCAAGCAATGTTTTCATTATTATTGATAAGTACAAACCTGTATGTTAGTGTTAAAAAAACGTTCAAATTAATTTCCTTGTTCACGCTTTTAATGTAGATCCATTGTTGAAATCGGAATACGGAATTTACAATGATTTCACAATATTTTCATTTTTCACTATGTTTTTTTTCTGAAATTCTGACATTTCGTTCGATGTTTTTTTTGGTTCATTTTTTTCCGCTTCGAGCAGAAAAGGCAAAGGCTCGTTTGCGCCATACAGCCATGACTTCTCACTCTCAGCTGTAGTTCTCAGGCGATGCAACGGCTACACGTATTGTATTACTGTGATCCACCAGTATTTAATTTCATAAAAGAATGGTTAATTTACTATAATAATTTACCATAGCTGTTAATGGGGTAGAATTATGTTTTTTATTTACTAAGAAACATAATTCTACCCCAATAAACTATTATTATGGTGAATGAAGGCCTTATTAAATACTATTTTATGAAATAGGCCCCTGATTAAATACTGATGGATCACAGTATAATTAACAAAATATTCATGCTATAGCTTGAGACTGAAGACTTCTCAGAAGAATTCTTCTGTGGAAGACCTCTACTCCTGGCAAACCAAATCCTAGACTAATATGTATATGTCGTAGGATAATTGTACAAACAGGATTTTTACAAAAAACCTAATATGATTTTTGCAATCGTCCGAGTAATGTTCAGGATTTTTACAAAAATCCAGCGTATCTTAGGTAAATCGCGAATTACCATCTTTTTGCGCGCGCTGATTGGCTGACGTCAACGTTATGAACTGACGAATGTTCTGATTGGCTAACGGTAACATATCTGCGTCCATTGTTATTGTTATGATTATTGTCAAAAAAAATCTGTAGTGTTTTGTTTTTTTGTTTAAAAAAATTGCTGACATCAATTAAGTGACGATAATGTACGATGCAAGATGAGTGAAGTGAAATTGGACGTAATACAAGTGCCGGGCTCGATCAGTTCAGACAAGTTATAGGTTATATGCGAAATATAACTTTTCTACAGAACGCTTGTCAATATGGTTGTGCAAAACCCGAATGGACTTTTGAATGAATTAATGTTGTTAAAACTTCAATTGAAGAAGTTCAGTTTAAAAGCAGGCCTTAAACAGGACTGCTTAAGGCCTTCTTTCATACTAACCGTTGAGGTCATAGTACGAAAAAGTAAGGAAGTTCAATATAAGCCCTGCTATAAGAGCTCATAGTAAGGCCCCAGCAATATGTTCTGACCAATCAGACTGAAGATGTTATAAATCGTCTCTCAGATTATCCAATCAGCATTCAAGTTTACGATTGTCCGAAACATACTAGGTTTTTTACAAAGATCCTAAAAATTGTTCGGACGATTGCGAAAATTTATCTTAGATTTCAATTATCCGGTTTTTTACCATCGACTTAGGATTTTAGTAAAGATCCGGTTTATACGATTATCCTACGACATATATAACCAAATTATTATAATATTATTACGGAAGACTATACTGTACAAATATAGATTCCTTTTCCAGTAGGTACTCAATTTTAAAAACGACAACTGAGGCACGTTCCAAACCTACGCTCCGAGTGCAACCGAGCGCTCTAACGGCGGCGTTCCAAACATTATGGAGCCCCTAGACGATCAAGCATTTCTTGTCAATCATTTACATTGCATTCACCATTTGGGGGTATGGCTTACTTTTGATTAGCCACGGTAATCTATCTGTGGTGCTTGTCAAGCATCGCTCCTAGACGATCAAAATGTGATTGACAAGCAATGCAATGAAAATGATTGACAAGCAATTTCGATCGTTTAGGGGTCCATTAGAGCGTGACGTTCGGTTGACACAACCTTCCCGTTTCAAACGTCAGAGCGTTGCAATTTTTTAACCATCAAATCAAAACATAGATATAGTATATTAAAAAATGGATGGTTGTAAAACGCTCTGACGTTTGTCTATAGAAAAAATGTCAATGTCAATTGACATTATTTTGTATTTTGATGTTTTTGAGTTTAATTCTTAAAATAATCATGGTATATCCTCAAAAAAGGGATTTTATTATTTGATTTAGAATAAAATAATTATTCGTATTCCAAATGGAAAATGAAGACATTGACATTTTAAATTCTTGGTCGTTCCGAACCTTAGAGTGAGTTAAAAAAAGAACCAAACAACCGCGCTCTAAGGCTCTGAATGCAACCCTGACTGACTTTTTGTGGAATTCGTGGCGGGGGCCCTACCGCCTAACTCAAAGCTTTAGCCAGAGCGATAGCAATGCTCTGTCCGTCCTTGTCATATCATAACACGATGACAAGGACGGACTGTGCACTGACGTCATAAACCAAAGCCAGAGTCAAAGCGATTGAGTTAGGCGGTACGGGTGCGGGTCTGTCTGTTCTGTCATTCTTTGAAATTTTTGCCTCGAAAAAAAGTTTATTTTTATTTTGACACGATATTATTTATTAATTATTTTAGTTACTCTTTGATACGAATTACGATGAAACAGATCAAATGAATCTTCATGAGAATTTATCTAAAGTACCTCTGGTTGCCGAACATTTACTGAATCATTTGGAAGGTCTAGGAACTAAATCACGTAATATATTTTTAAATTTTTGGGTATTTATGTTTTATTATGTATTTGCATGCTGAAATAATTTAATTAAATATCAGTTTCAGATGAAGATTTGACGTCCTTACATTCAGTTTTCGGTGCTGTCTTTCAAAGAGCATGTGATATTTTGGAAAGGTATCCCACTTTTGTAGAATATACAACATCGAAAAAGTCCAGAATAATAATTGAAATCAAGGGTGAAAATGACCATTGCTACAGAGTCTTTTCAAAGATAAATTACTGCCCTTGCCAAGCATTCAAAAACCAAGTTTTGGATAGAAAAAAGGAAGTGTGCTGCAAACATGTTTTAGCAGCAAGACTGGCGCAAGTATTAGGCAGAACTACGTGTCACGAAGTAACACAAGCTCAGTATTTAATGCTAGTTAAGTCTATGTTTGAATTGGAATTACAAAATGGATGAAGGCATATCCGACTACTATTTTACCGCTTCAATGGACTCGGGAAAGACACTTTGTAGTCTGCTCAAGGCAATACAATTTCAAGAGGTAGGTAATTTGTTTTTATTGCCATACCTTCTCTAATAATAAGGATAAAAATTATAATCCTTTATTATTTTAGTGTTTCCATACCTAATAAACAGCAATTCATTAAAAACATATGATTTAGTAATTCATGCCTTATTACTAATTACACTTTTATTATTAATAACTATGTGTTTTTTCAGTCAGCAGTTTTCTGTGCCTTACCTGAAGGATTAAAACTGACAGTGGAAGAAGGTAAATGTGTCCAGGCTTCAGCGTATGTGCCTTCAGATAACTTTACAGAATACCATGTGCGGGATGATGTCGATGTGATGTTCAAGGTTAGTACTTGATATTTTCATTATATTAATGTTAGTGCACTGAAAATTATTAGGGTTAGTTTCCCTTTCGAAAAAGGTTAAACAAGTCTCTAAGGACCACACACAAATTGTTCAACGTTGGTACTTGTATAAATATTTTGAAGTGGTGTAGAAAATTTCAATAAAAAGTAAACAATAATACTGCAATGAAAAGAAAATACACCAAACATGCTTATTACCAATACTAGCTTACGGTTGCCAGACTTGGGCAAGCACGCAAAAGCAACAGCGTAAGCTAGTCAAGTGTCAAAGTGCCATGGAGAGAAGCATTTTTGGCTTTACAAAATGAGACTGAAAAAGGCCAGTGGACATAAAAAAAAACATAACAAAAATAGAGGATGTGGTGGCCAAAACAAAAACTCAAATGGAAATGAATAGGTGGGTCACATGTTAAGGGAAAAGAAAATTAAATACCTCAGATGTTATAACCTCTTTGTTTAAATAAATAATGAGATTTAATTTAAAGCAAAAACAAGGAAAGGGAAGGATAAGGAAATGGGGTTCCAATGAAATCAAAAAGGCTACGGACGGGCCCATTATGATTGAAGTAGAAGGGCTAAATTGGGACTGGAAAATGCTGGAGAGGCTTTTGTATTTCAAAGCTACGCGACACAATAAATGTTTGTTTGATGCAGTTGAGTTGAGAAATGTAAAGTTACGATAATTATGAATACAGTTTAGAACTTAGTTGTCATTTATCATTGATTTCTGTTCAAAAAAGTACCTAATAGCTTTTAGAGTGACACAGTTTTAAACTGTATTATTTTATCATCATGTTCATAATGAACCATTGACTTTTGGTTAATTTGTATTGTTGTATTGTTTTTAGATAAGTATTGCTGTACTGTCTGAATGTATAAACATATTTGGATCGGGAGAAGAATCCAGCCTGAAGATGTACTACCGAGGAGAAGGATCTCCACTTCTTTTAGTGTTAGTATTATGATTTTTGGGATATTTTTACCAATAAGAAATGCTTCAGTAAATTAATTAATTTTTAAAACTTATTTTATTAAGTATATTTATTTAATAATATCAACTGATGATCATTAAAAGTAGCTATAAGTGACTTTTCTAAAAATGTTGACTAGGCAATGTAAAAAAAAAACTCAAACATGACAACCCAAACATTTTAGACCCATTTATTACTTATATGTTCTGTGTCCAAGTGTTTTATGTATAACATTTTATATTACGACGCTTTTAAAAAAAAATAGCGGGCTAAATATGCCACGCTCCATACAAACATTTTCAAAGCAAAGCCCCTTTGGTTATTATTACAGTTTGCAGCCTCAGTCAGTTCATAATGTGATGACTGATTGCGAGATTTCAACACAAACAGCTGATTCAGTGTTAGAACTTCGAGATGAAGATGCAGATGAGGTGGCAAAACTAGTACTGAAGGCGCCAGCATTCCTCGGCCTGCTAGCGGATTTGGAACGCTCCTGCGACATAATAGAGCTCAAATTGTCACCGGAACACCCTAACGTCAGCATTATAACTTACGGAATGCAAGTATGTATGTTTTAATGAGTATAGCATGTAACCGGCAATCGGACTGTCGCTTTTATAATTATTGTATGAATTTATAATCAAATTGCATTTGCAGGACAGATCGTGTATCGACGTGCCGAAGTCTTCAGACATGGTTCAGAGTTTCAGCTGCGAAACGCCCGTGACGCTCAAGTACCAACTACACCACATCCGCCTCATTATGAAGGCTCTTGCTATATCTACTAAGGTAACTATAACTTTTCCTAAATAAACAAAATACACTAGTGAATTCAGTATAGTTCGTCAAGCATATTATGTAAGTAGGATAGGGTTGCCTTGTCATCTGCCACTACTTGATTTAGGGTGGATTCGTCCAAACTTCAATATAAACGGGAATAACTATACCAAGAATACATCGTTTTTTTCTCGAGTAAAGAAATGGTAATTTTTCCATGCAATCCAAAGATAAGTTACTCTTGGGATTCTTATTCCTTCATTAGTGAGTGAATATGTGAATGAAGGTATTATCCGGCCATTTGTCATTGTTCTATAAACGAACTATTTAAAAGGCAAAGTCTTGTCAATTTTATTTTGTCGCCTTGTACGTATCTGTAGCGGTCAAAGTCAAATGTCAAACAAATGTCACTGACATACGGCACGCGGATGCCATTAAAATACTCGTAAACTCTGTTATTCCCCGCGAGATGGTGGTATAGTCAGGGGGGTATAACTCCGCGCTTAAACTTTTATATTAGCCTACTGCTCGCGGCCCACTCCAAGAGGGCCATTGTCGAGGGATATCACCGCGCCGACCGAAACGCGCGGCGCCGGCGTGTGCAAGCGACGAGAGCGCAGCGCGTGAACGTCACGAACGAAACGAGTCAGTCAAGCGCCGAATGCGAAACTGCATGCACTTCGTTTTTGATACTTAATTACTAACGTACCTACCTACCTACCAAAGTTTATTGTATTTTTTGTATACATATTTACATACTTAGTTGTATCGAAGTTCGAAATATGGCACCAGTAAAGAAAAAAGCTAAAAAATACTATTTTTTTTCACCCATCCCATAACTGACCCTTGCAAAAGTTGCTTAACCTCCGCAATCGTTGGGCCAGGCGCTATACCACTGCGCCATCGAGCTTCTCTAACTACTTAGAAATACTTATTATTTATGCTCTTTAAATATGCTCAGCTCACCTATTAGGTAGATTTATTTTATTTTATAAGTAGGTACCTATTATAGTAATTTCATTATTTATTCATGGGCATAACGAATGTTTTCTATGATATCAGTAACTAGCGAGTAGCAAAGCAACCCCGAAATGTGTCGGTTGAGACAGAGCTATGCGACAGAAAGAGACGCCTCTCTTTCTTCTTCGTAGGTGCATATAATTTTATCCACGCAGCGTTGTGCAGTTTGAAATTGTACTTTATTGCCGTGCAGCGAGAGTAGCTTATTATTTGATGGTCCTCGCGGGGTCCGACTTCTGTACGTTAGTACTATTATATATTCTGTGGTATAGTGACTATTCCTGAATAGGCAAAATACTCTGAGAATAGTATGTGTTAAACGTAATTTTGGTTTACCTCGAATAACTGGTCATTTTATCAAAGAATAACAGTTATTCTCACTTGGTCGAATCCGCCCTTAATGGTTACCAGCATACAAAATACGGGTTTTAGATTTTTTTACGGGAGACAAATTAAACAGCTGTTTTTTATGAAGATAATTTAGACCACAAATTATTTTACCCCATATTTTATTTTCGCAATTACGGGTTTCTGTATTATCTTAGCCTGAAAATCGGGGTAACCCGTAAATACGAGGCATCTGGCAACCCTAAAGTAGGAGGAGCTCGGTGGCGCAGTGCTTTGGCAATGGCGCCACCATTGGGCGGTTTTCCACTTACCGGCACGGCGACGGCGACGGTCCGGCGACGGCTGCCGTGGCAGCATAAATGTATGAGTTTATATGGCACGCTTTTCCACTTGCCGGCGACGGCGACCGACGGCGACGGCACGGCCCGTTGACCCCCACCGATGCCGCTGGCAAATCTGTGTGTGTTTTGTATACGTACGTAGCCGTGCGCGGGGCAGGGTACAGCCTGTACAGTCGCGAACGCAACCTTATTGTTGACAAGCTTACATTTGAGGTCGTATGCACTTATTTTGTATGAAATGAACTACAAACATAAGTTTGATATTGTTTTTTTATGTGATATAAATTACAAATTACCATATTTTTTTTTTATACTTACAGCATATTACAAGATATTCTTATTATTTATACCACAACATAAAAGTCATTTCAGACTGTACTATTTGCGGATGATACTTCTTTAGTTTTCAAAGTAAACAGAGGTAATAACTGTTCGGACGAAGTCAATAGTGCCCTCTCTAAAGTTTCACACTGGTTTAATAGTAATCATTTAGCACTTAACCCCAAAAAAACTAAATGTGTAAAATTTTCTTTACCTAATGTTGAGCAGACAAAATTAAATATTAAATTGAATGACGATAAAGTAGACTTTACTGAGAGTACAAAATTTCTAGGTATTACACTAGATTCTCGATTGCAATGGGATCCACATATTGAAGCCTTGTCAAGTAGACTTAGTTCAGCGGCATTCGCTGTTAAGAAAATAAGGCTTTTAACTGATATTGAAACGGCAAGGTTAGTATACTTTAGTTATTTTCATAGTGTAATGTCTTATGGACTGCTATTGTGGGGCTCAGCTGCCAGTTTTGAAAATATTTTTGTACTCCAAAAAAGAGCTGTTCGCGCCATATACAATCTACGGCGGAGAGATACCTTGAGAGAATTGTTCAAAGAAATAAATATTATAACTTTGGCAGGCCAATATATTTATGAAAATTTAGTTTGTGTAAGGAAACACTATGATTCATTTGATTAGAACAGCAACATTCACCAGTTTAATACAAGAAATAAAGATAAACTTGCCGTTCCAAGATTTAGGCTTGCAAAAACGAGAGGTTCATTTATGGGGAAAGGCATAGCCTTTATTAATAAAGTTCCACAACAAGTGATTGATCTTCCTTTGCATGAATTTAAAAACCATGTTAAAAAAACGCTCATGGGTAAAGGTTATTATAAAGTTGACGATTATCTTAAAGATCAAAATGCGTGGAAATGATGTAACACATAACTTGCTAATATAAGAACTTTGTTGAAGTAATATAATAAGTCTATGTTGTTGCCAATAATCCTGTCACCCTGTTGTAATTATCTGGTAACGATATATTCAAGTTTGTAAATATCGTTACTTATGGCTGTTACAGCTGATAAGTTTCTTGCACCCGTTCTTCTTGTCAGCTAAAAAAGTCTGAAACGGGTGGTAGAAAAATATAGACGATTCAAAAGTACTTAATAATTAAGTTTATTTGAATAAAGCTTATTTCACTTTCACTTTCATTTGTACGTAGGTACATTATTGTAATAGTTAGGTTAATTGATAAATTCCAAATATAATAAAAATTGGTAATAATTATTAGTATATAGTTTCAACTGTAGATTTACAGTTTGTTCGATATCTTTTTTGTTTATTGTGCTAGCGCCATCTATTCTATTCGCTGCATAAGCCATACCAACACAGTTTTGGCAAAGTCTACGGTACGGCATACGTAATATTCAACTGATTGCACAGGTGGCGTTAGTGGATAAACTGTTTTTCGATCGGTGCGTTCAGTCGAAAACTGTTATTGAAAAAATTTAGTATCCTTCTTTTGGATTGTTTCACATAAATTCTCCAACAGATAATTAAATGTTTCTTGAGTCATTCGAAAATAGTTAAAGAATTGCTTATTGTTCATTTTTAGTTTATCAAATAAAGTATAGTAAGAACCCTAACTTTAATAAGTGGATCGACCCAAAAATTTACTTTTCTAACGTTGTAGATATTTTCTCCTTAAATGTAAAAGGTAGAGCAAATAAATAGTACGACGACTAGACGAGGACATTTTTAAGTCTTGTAAAATTAGCGTGCGTGTCTGTACTGAACGTAGCCCGCGCCGTCGCCGTCTAGTGGAAAAACGGAGCGCCGGCCCGTCGCCGTCCCGTCGCCGTGCCGGTAAGTGGAAAACCGCCCATTGGGACAAGTTGTTTGTCGCATTGTGCAATCGACCGAATTCAATGGAAGAAATTGGTCGAATCTTAGGTAATTATGCAGAAGCCGGCAAACATCTTGAAATCGGGTGGGGATTGCGCAGAACGCGTATTTTGGGTATGCGTAGCGGTGAGGTACGCGGGCGGCGGGAGGGAGGCGCGCGCTATTGGTCGCTCGCAAGTGCACACGCGCGAACTTATCCCCACTTCGTCGAAAGAGCGTCAAGATGTTTCCCGGAATCTGTATTCTGTATTTAAAAGGAGAGATTCTATCAAATAATCCCTTTTTATCAGGTAGTGCTGAGATGCAGTGCAAACGGACTTCTCCTGCTGCAACTAAAACTAGAAAAAGAAGACCAAAGGCAAATGTTTTCAGAGTTTTATATAGTGCCTTTACTAGATGATTAAACGTAAGTTTGTAAAGCACAATTAAATATAAGGTTAATTAAAAATATTGTTTCATACAAAATATATGCTTTATTTCCGTTCCATATTACATAGGTTTTATTCAAGGAATGTTCCTGTATACTTGCAGTATGGTTTACATAACACTAATATAGCAAAACGTATTAAATCTATTTTGTGAATACCTTCAACCAATTATGAAACAAAATTATATTATTTAATGACTTATCCAAAAGATTTATATTTGGATGAAAGTTCCATATTTTATTTTTATAAAGGTAAAAATTGGTAGCTGTGAGAATGTGATGCATCAAATATTACCTATGTCGCAGCATAATGTACCTATTGGCATGTCGCAGCCAACAAACTTAATCAGCCATTCAATTAATAGCCTAGCCTTTTTACTAAATGGTTGCATTATATTAGTTGCCTGTATGACATTCAGCTATTTAATCAAACAATAACGAATTGTCTAGATAATAACCAAGACGCATTTAGTTATATTTTCTGCCACCTGGCACTGAAATACAAACTGTTGGCGGCGACGACATAATTAGGTTAACATACAAAGATGACATAATTATCAGTAACATAAATACACATTTATTCCCAAACAATTTTGTTAAATCAACAAATACTTTTACGCATTTTAAATATCATAAATAACCTTCATCAATTCCAACAACGATTACATACAATTTCATTTACTTATTTTAATCTACATTTAATCGTAATTTCCATTTAAGTGCGACTTTACAGTCTAGTTATACGGTTCGAAGGACCATATTTTGTTCTAATTTTTCGTATATTAAATAATAATTTTTGCTCCTGTTTGAATGTTGGCGTATCCAGCGTAAAAGGTACATACATGGTTATTTTATATATATTTATTACTGAAGTAATTTTGTTTATGTTAGCGAATAACAGCAAATCTCAGTAATATAAACTAATATATTGCAAAAGTTAATGATATTACATACCAGCAAAGAAACTTTATACTTAGCCTTATTTAAAAATGCTTTGCATGTAAATGGCGAGCCGAAATAAAAAAAAAGACTTGTAATTACATACATTCGAAAAATTAAAATAAGTCAGCTTGGCCATTTGTCTTTTTCACAGGATATGGCGATATATGCCACGCTTTATATTAGCTAGCAATTAAATCTAGAAAATAAATACTTATTACTAACTGTAGGTTCCCACACTTTGATAAATAAGTGACACCTAAATTAATATTATACCAACCCCTGACCTGTAAGGTAGGTACAACATCCGAAAACTTGAGAATAATTCTGTACATAATGTTCTAATGAATTTAAAAAGTATAATATTGTCTTCAATGAATAAAATGGAATTATGTTCTCTACAGTCTATTTATCTTTACTTGTCCTTTTTGACAGTTTATATGTTGTTTTATTAAATAAAATTATTGTTAATAATTAAGGCGAGGCCAGTTCACGATCTGATGAAATGTCTGATTTTTGAACTTCCAATGTGAAGAACTGATGTAAAATTCTACTTCACAAAAATTACTGTAGACTGAAAAAGAAACAAAGAAGCAAAGTAACCGAACAGAATATTGAAAAATGGCATGGTAACTCTGTAAAAAAAACCTAAATAACACCATAAAAACTTATAAAAATAAATTTCAAATCGTCAGATTTCGTAATTTTCAACGACAGTGATATGATTTTTTATGCAAAAAGGATAGCTTTTTTATCGATCTAACACAATAACCGAGTACATTTTTAATAAATAATCCAGTATTTCAGAAATCAATAAAAATGTACTAAAATTCGTCAAATTTCTGGCGAAGCGTCAATTAAAGTTATGCAAAATTCAACCTTTCGCCCGTCGTTGCCCGCATCGCCCCCGTTCTCGTCTCCCCTCACGCCTCTGTGCCCCGCGGGCGAGGACTTATTTAACCGGTCTGCCTATAGTTGTATTTTATAAATGATTATTTCAATAAAGAGTTGGGTGAAGATTGTTCACCAAATAGGACAAGTAAGGATAAACAGACCTTGTTCTTTACTTATGCAATAGGCTAGTTGACAAAATTTCAATAACTGCTTAATATTTTAGCTTATTAGGCATTTTATCGAAAAAAAAGGTTTATTTATTTTTAATCGAGCGTTTACATTATAAATTTCGCGTTTTAAAAAACCAATTTTAATTTGGTTCCAAAACGCACAAGACTGTCATGGCGTCTTGAATGACGTCACGCCGTGCGAAACAAACCAAAGAGCGATCGTGTCTTCGTATGTTATAGCTAGTTTTTATCGTTTAAAAATTAATTTCTCATATTATAAGTACTGTATAGTGCCCCAGTGTGATAGCACGACTATAAAAACGCCAAACCAGTTATTTATATATGTTCCAAACAATGGAGAAATACGGAAAAAGTGGCTAAAACTTGCGTTCGGTTGTGGTTAGGTTGCACTCGGAGTGTAGGTTTGGAACGCGCCTCCGGTAGTGATACTCGAAACGTCAAAGACAAGATTGGAGTTTCTAACGGCGTGACGTAACGCTTTCTGATTGGTGTTCACTGTCACGTGACTAAAGGTTTCATTTTACGAAATTTATTTTTTAAAAATATTATTAATCTTTAACGCTTTTAATAATTAAAATTGTTTGTTATTTTCTCCATAATATAATTAATCATTATAAACCCCTATCCATTATATTTATTCTTAATGGAAACAAGCCTATTGTTTTTTTATATTTAGCAATAGCAAGAAGGAGTAAGCTAGTAAATAATAAGTTATCTTTGTGATAAAAACAAAATCAGTTGTAGTGTAGGGAGTAAATGGAAAATTGTTACACATTTGGCTTTCATACATTCAACATTTTATGTAATACTCCATACATCGATCTGTATGACAAAAAACACGTTACATTCAGTATGATTATTGATTAAACAGCATAAATACACAATAAATTATACTAATTTGGCTAAGCCACAAGAGCATTTTTTGTTACAATAAACTTATACGACAGATAACACACCACACTTATTGCACAAATAAACATTGCAACATCAAATTGAAATAAACTATTAAAGTCAAATATTTCTGCATTCTTATCTCGGCTCTAAGTTTAATGGGATAAGGTTTAATTTAAATATAATTTCGAAAGTGCTCAGATATTTCGCAGCAGCTTTTCACTTGCTATTCAAAATGTGTTGGAGAACGGCGGTTGATAAATTAATGGTAGAAGGGAATTAAAGTTATGTACACTATAGTGCGGCCGCTGAGAGAAAAATTCGACAGATTTTAGAAAGTTCTTTATTCAACTCAAATTTACGATATCTTTTTTCCGGATAATAGGAAAAAATACTTTATTCAGTTGACATAAGGAAATGTACTACAGGTAGACCGGTAATGAGCACTCGCCGCCGTCCGCCCGCATCGTCCCCGTTCTCGTCTCCCCCCGCGCCCCTGTTCTCCGCGGGCGAGGACGCATTTAACCGGTTTACCTATAATCTGTGAAATGTTCGTTCTCTCGACGGTCATACTTTACCTAGTTATACGAAGCTGTACTGATTGTCGACGGCGCGCACGTCGTGGTGAGCGCCGCTGGCCACCAGCAGCGCCTCCAGCTCGGCGCGGCGCATGCGCACGTCGCTGCCGTGCGTCACGCCCAACTGTGGGAAGGCAACGGTTACAATATGCGTAGGTATTCAGTGAATAAAGTGGGCAACGTTTGACAAAGCTTTAACCCAAGTTATGCACAAAATAACTTGGCGGCTCTGAAGTTAACTGCATGGTACATGTCGAGCTCTAAGGTTCGATCCGAGTGCTTCCGCCCGCGCCCCGTCCCCGCGCACGCCTGTATTCGTCTACTGCGCAGTGTTCCGCGTGAAGTTCAGAACCGCCAAGTTATTTTGCGCATACTGTAGGAAGCATAGAGGCAGTTGTTTTTACGTAATGACATGGAGTTAATTATTTTAAAGATTTTATTTACAATACCTACCATGTTACATACTTACTAGAAAATATGTACACACAGCAGCACTATTTGCTGGATTTCCTCATTAAACTTTGAAATTAATATGTACATAATCTGATCTATTTTTTTTATTTCGAATGTTTTTATTGAAGAAATAAATAATACTACAGCCCAAATTATGAAATAATACAAGCATAATATACAACGAATAGAAAAACAAAACCAAACTTACCAAAAGAACAATGCACAGTCAAAACCAAGGCACACAACTAAAAATGTTTAAGAAGCAAAATAAAACAAATAAACAAAGCGTGTACAATACAATAGGTTTAATGTGTAATAAAATTTACAACCAAGAAATACGTTTAAAGCTTGGAAGAACATGATATACCTATGTACAGTCAACAACTATATCAATGACTAAGTCAAAAAATAGAAAAATAGTTCGAACTGACATTGACTGTACAACAAAGAAAACATTACATTTACTTCTAGTCGGTATAAAATGGTGGCCCATGTGCGTTATGCAAATTAAATAAAGTTAAGATAAGTGGCTTATGTGGTTCTTACAATATATTTATGGGATGCGAACGCTAAGTTTTATCAACAAAAAGTTTTTCCTAATATCTGGAATTAAAATATCTAATAATTATTCAATCAATCTATACATGGAGCCATCAATTTATTGCTTTAATATATACATTATAGTTTACTCTACGCTAAATACATTCCATTAGGTCTAACAGTCAAGAAAATTATCAATCATACTGACATCTAAAAAACTGGGAAAGCATTTTGTTGGTTTTGCAAATATTATATAAATAATCTGACACTTTGGAAGGTTTTCATCAATGAAACAGGTTAAATAAAGCCCTTTGAGCATCCGAAAACTTTGTTTGGTTTATAAAATAAGGGTCAGATTTAGATTTTTTAATTACATGCTGTTATCTACTGCAACATTTACCAGCAATTATTACTGTACTGAAAACACAATGCTATAAAGCAAAACATCGGATTCTTAAAACAGAACTACATCTACCAATTAACATAGTTATAACATACCTAGTTAAATAATTTTAACAAAATAGATATTACACATTTGTGATAACATCCTACAATAAGTTTACATTTAATGAGTTAAGTAAAATAGAAACTACAAAATAGCATACCGGTGTAACTTTAAATAATTTACAAATGTCACCAATAAATAAAATACATTACTTCAAGTGTAACTAGTGTAAGGGCCAACACGGGCGAAGGACTTTTTTTCAGGACAACTCACAAAAATTATAGTCTAAGGCCTGTAATTATAAACCGCTCTCAACGTTGAGAACTATCTTGAGATCATGCTGGAGATGTTCTTATAGGAACAGCATCTCACGTATGATCTCAAGATAGCTCTCAACGTTGAGAGCGGTTTATAAATACGGGCCTAAGTCGGCCAACCGTCCCGCATTGGGGTGGACAGTCCCGCATTTATCGTTATTGTTCCCCTTTATCAAAAGCATCCCGCAAATTCGTCCCACATTTAAAACATGCGCACATAGACAACTACCAGTCACAGTGAAATCAGCGCATTGCGCACAAATCTCATCCAAAACGAGAAAGTAAAAAAAAACGAGATGGCGGATTTTCTGGCCGTAGAATTTCGAGTTTTAAGGTTTGTCCCCCATTTTGTTTTGAGAAAGTTGGCAACCTTAATTTTTTAATGATTTTTAATTATGTGTTAAATTTAATTTGCAAACACATGAGTTCAGTAAATAACAGCTTTAACTAATTTATTAACTAACAAATATCTGTTACTATTAGTTAGTATTAAGCTTTTCAACCAACCAAATTCGGTTATGGTTCTCTGAATTTTCAACATTCCAAAGATATTTTTAAAGTCAATAGGACTATAATTTCTAAAAATATTAATAAATATCAACTTTAGTATACAGACAGCGAAAAAATCCCCAAGTTATAAGTACAATAATGTAATCAGACAATACAAGTAGGGTGTTTTTTTCAATTTTTACAAAAACAAAGCTTATCGCAGATTGCGCCAGCGGAGACCCGTCCGCTATCAATGGTTTTGATTGGTTTAAATACGTCAAAAATGAGATTAGACATTTTTGAAACGACCAATCAGATGATTTTATTACAGTCGCTTGAAGCGCCATTAGTTCTACAGTATGGGGTTCTCCATTGTATATTTCCATTCCACAACACAAGAGTGTAAAATATATCTGATTGAAAAATGAAAAAAATGTAAGTAACCTAAGATTAAAATTATTGCATCAAAAGGACAATCTGTTTATTTATATAAAGGTGATCATGAGCGTAGCCAGCCATGGGCTCAGGGTGGGGCAGCAGTCTAAAATAATATTATGTAACTAGCAAACTATACCCGCGGTCTTGGTATTTTTTTTTCTATGCATTTTCCATGCATATTTTGTATTTCTACGGGCCTACCTCAATTATTGAGCGTCATTTTTATATTTTCTTACTTAGGTAAGATTAGGTAGGTACCTTACAGGTCAGAGCCCCACCGTGACTACGCCCATGAAGGTGATCGTACACGCTAAAGCTCATAGTATGTTCGCAAAACACTGAAGATTATACGGCTTTTTCTACTTATTTCATGCTAATTGAGATATAATTATCAAAAAACTCATTTTATCTATTAATTTACGTGCAAAACGCAATATTGAGCCAAGCAAAATGCGCAAACAGAAAATTCTAAACTACGTCGACAAGCATGTTATTGGAACATAACATTTATACCTTTTGCGTTAATTAACTAATAAATTATTGTATAACTTGCACAGGTCAACGTTAAAATAATGAGGCCGAAGTTTCACATTGAAAAAGAAAGAGACAAAACATAGCGTAAGTAATAGTTCGCTATGCAATGATTTATTAGTAATTAAATGTTGTATTGTAAAGGATATAGCTAGTTCAAATACAACAGGTTTACAACATTAGTTTACGTTACGACTGCAAGAACTTTGTAGTTTCGGTGGGAATTGAAATGCCTCATTGCAGTCTCTGATTTATTCAGTGACTCGCATAAAACAATAAAATAAAATATAACATGAGTAACTACAGAATTGTGTGTGAAACACAGTAAAGAATGCCGCTTACTTTTTTCTTTAGTTTTAATTTGGCTTGTATGTAAAACTAATCGTAGATGGCGCCAGCGGCGACGGCGACCCGACCACTATCAATGGTTTCGATTGGTTAAAATAAGTCAGAAACGATATTTGACATTTGAAATAACCAATCAAACGATTTTGGGACAGACGCTTGTAGCGCCATTAGTTCCTAAGTATTCATCCCCATTAGTGCAATTTTCGTAGACCCATTGTACTTATCTCTTTTCAACACCATGACCATAAACATCAATATCGTTTCTAGCTGGTCAAGGAATTTCAGTATTCTTTTCCATCGGGACTCGTCGATTCATAATCGATTGTTTTGTTCATCAACGATGGTTTCAAAATTAATACAAATTAAGTTCACCTAATACTATAACAATATGCTGTTATAAATTTTGATGAATTATTTTGTTCAACAATTCTATAAAACAAAAATCAGGCAGTAAATTGCACTTAAATAAAAATAAATTATATGAATTTGTATTTGTTTGTTCCAATTTCGGTGAAAAATGATAGACATACAAATTAAAACTTGAGCAATAAATACAAAGTACATAAACAAAACTCAATAAATCAGCTATTAGACACTTTCCATTCTCGATTGTTAATATTATGAATGATAAAGCTTTATATTTTGTTTCTATAATACATAGTTACAAAAAGTTTGTAATTTACCCCGTAAATTAGATGGCAGAAAGTTAGTAACACACTGGCCATAAATTCTAACAACGGACATGGCTTATTCCAGCTTAGGCATAAATAATCGTCTTCTCTTTCGACTTGCACACGAAACTGAAACTTGTGTGATAAGCGTTCATATTTCACCCATCAATATGTTAAAATGCTCGATGAGCTTATTACAACGTAACGGTACGTCCCGTACATATGCACGTGCACGCCCACGTGTCGGGACGGATCCGGTATGTTCATGCCTTGACCCTACAGTGGTACGGCCGTGGGAAGCTAAATTGCGCTTTTGTTCGGGAGTGAACCTTCTGTAGGTACTTGTAAGTACTATCAGGGCTCTGTCACTCCGCGCGTGAGTATGAAGGGCTCGGCGTCCTTCCTTCCGGCGCCCGAAGACCAATTTCATACGTCAGATAAGAGCTATGTGATAGAACGAGAGGCAACTACTAGGTGAATATAATTTATGGAAGTGAGAGCTGTGCGACCTAAATTGTACTTTATTGTGTCGGAGCATAAGTCGCTATTTATTTATTTAATTTTGCAGAGTGTAACTTCTGTATCCTAGTACAATTGGGTTGGTAAACTTTTTCGAAGACAATTGTTTTTTTTATTTTACATTGTTAACCAAATATTTTTTTTTATATTATTATCGCGATAAAATATCAAACGTACAGCTGGACACGAAGTTCCTTTGCATTTACTGATTAAAAAAACAAAGAAAAAAAAGAAAAAAAATTGAATGACATTCTGCGAAAGTGACGTTATGCGAAAGTGATCATTTGCGAAAGTGACCAAATTTTTCGCGATACCATTTGCGAAAGTGACGATCTACGTCAAAACCTTGTTTTATTCTGATGCTAACAATCGAGAATGGCTTGTGCCTACGCGACGGTAGGTAGGCTCACTTGTTGCCTGTTCCCGTCCTGGCAGACGACGTATTCGGTGAGCGTGACGTCAGCGGCGCCGCCCGACTCGAGCGGGATCGGGTGCGCTCGGAAATGCTCGAGCATGTCGTGCACGTTCGGGAACCAGAGGTGCTGCACGCGACACTGGCCCGACTCGCTGAGCGTCATGCGGAGGTGCTTCGCTCGACCCTGGGGGAAACGGGTAAAGGTGAATAGAACTCATGGGATATAGGATTGTGATAACTTGCTAAAATTTGTACTTGCCACTTCATACCATCGTCTAGCTTAGGAATTAAATCCACAACATTCGAGATAGTGATAATGACCATTGACGTAGGAAGAGGGGGGAGGGGGATAGAAACCTTAATCATAGCGTAGAAATCTATATACATATAATAAAACAGAAGATTCTAAATGTTTGTGCGCAAATAACTCAAAAACCACTGAACGGATTTTGAAGGAATTTCCATAGTTTGGTAGCATGGGGTCCAACTTGAAATCTTAATTTCATTTAATTCGGGTGGGTAGAACCTGAGAAACAGCTCGATCTCTCCGTAGTACTAGCTTTCATACACTAAGGAGATCATTTAAACTGGTCGCCTTATTGTTAAATCGCGGGCAAAAGGGATGCCTACCTAGTAAGAAATATAAGTGATTACTCTGCGAAGAGCGCGCGCGATGCCAACATTGCTGACACGTCGCGGCAACCACTGCGCGCTGTCTTGATGTCGCCCTCTCGCTCTGGCGCACGAGGTAGCAGCCGTGCGCCGCCGCCGCGGCTATTGAACCTGAGAGCTTTACCCCGGAGGCCATATCTCTAGATATGTCCATGTACATACTTGGAAGTTGAATGTGAGCACGTACTCCCCCCGCCTGGTCTCACTCTGGCGCACGAGGTAGCAGCCGTGCGCCGCCGCGCCGCCCGCCAGCACGCACGCCGCCGCCGCCGACCGCGCGAGCGTCCCGTGGAACCACGGCCATTCCGCCAGCGATATGCGGGACGACTCGCAGCCCTCTTCTGCTATTGAACCTGAGAGAATATAGGCAACATGCATCAATTTTTTTTGTATCATAATCAAAAGTATAATGTGTGAGAAAATTTACTGTAATATTAAAACTCTTCTCTTGCGTTTTTTTCTCGTGATATAGTCACTTGAAGCTAGCACGCATCGGCACCCGCCGAAAACGCGCTATTCAAAACGGTCAACATTTGTGACGTCACGTTTCAGGCGCATTATTATGGAGTTAGCCAAGAATTTTCAAATATCTACCTAAATATTGCGTTTGAGTCAGGGATTGAAATACCGTTAAAAAAATAACGATACAAAAAAATAACGTTAAAAATACCGTTAAAACATTTTATCGGTAAATTTACCGGTAAAAAACCGACTTCAAAAAACCTGCCTCTAAAAAGCAAGAAATAATATACAAATCATTAGATACGCATTATACCGGTACCTATTGTACCGGTATAATTATTGGTAAAAAGTAACACTATTAATTGGAATAACGTTAATTTTAAAGTAACGGTAACAAAAAGTAAGAAATAACGATAAAATTAACGTTATTTAGTGAAATAACGTTAATTTCAATGTAATGTTATCAATCCCTGGTTTAAGTACATTATGTGTCTTTCAAAATATTATTTCTTATTGGATAATCCCCTGTGTGATAAAACTAAAATAATACATTTTTTTCTGTTCCATCAAAGGCCTTCCTTATGGATGGATAACTGGAGGATAGGCCATAACCCACCACGTGGGCCTAATACGGATTGGTTTTTCAGCAGTAGAGATATTAAATAAAATAGCTGATGATTGAAGATAATAATAAAAACTTTACGTATAAAAAATGCGTAATTAACTATACCATAAATACATTAAGTTTCATTAAATTAACACCATAGATACAAATTGGACAACATTGGCTGGAGAAGGCTGATTTTTCAATTCGCAGATAAAGGATACAATATCAGTCTGTTAAATTATTAACCAAATAAAATAAAGGCAAAATAAAATCAAAAAAATTGCCAGACAAATGAATGACAAATATTTTCAATTTGAAGGATTTTGACAGTATAATTATCAAACAAATTTTATCTGGGCATTGAAAAATCAGCCCTTAGTCACACTTTTGGACAAACAAGTGAAGCAAAATCAACTGAATGAAAGTGTTGTAAAAGAGCTAACTTTTAAGGGAAATAATTTTTTTTAGGCATTATGAAAGAGTTGCAGAACAAAGTATCCTTCAGAAAAATAAGTCATGTTTTACCTAATTCAGCCTCTTCAGGAGTATCAGTAGCTAAGTCTACATTGCTAGAACTAGTTGGTAGGTCTCTCCGAGGCGGCAGGTCAGGTGGGGCGGGCTCCGGGAGGCCTGGTAATGCGTCCGGAGGTGGCTGCGTGGTGGGTGCTGATCGCATGCAATACTTTATTGTAGCCAACCATGACTTCATATCGTCTACATCTGCCGCTTCTATTACATACTCCATATTGTTGTCAGCCTGAAAAAGTTTTAAACAATTCAATGAGTCTAATGTAGGTAGTCAATGTGTTGTATAATACTTTAATTTGTTCAATGATATGACATTACTAGAAAATGGTTAAGCACAGCAATAGCATCCAAAAATTGCATCAAAGATACTGTCAATCATAAATTATTAGGTATGTATAGTCTCACTTATCTTTACTCTGCCTCATTTTACCATCGGCAACAGCGTTGCTTAACCACTCTCTAAAGTTAAGATTTCTTGCACTGTCACAACATATGTTTACACACACAAATTTTGTTGCTAACTGGTTAAGCAACACTGTTGCCCATAGTAAATTTTTAATTACATAATAATGTTTGACATGAGACATACCTTCAATACAAATGTATTTTCATGGTCAGGCATCTCAAGAGCAGTTGTTTCCCTGGCCTCCGATATTAAGAAACAGAACACACCACTTCGTGGCTTCTGCGCCTTTGGGGGCGAATAGAACTCCAGCATATACCCACCAACAGTCTTAACTAAGGCCAGTCTACATCTCTCCCATTTTTGAGGGCCTGCAGGTTGCTCTAAGCTTTCTGGAGTTAAATAGTTCACCAGACCTTCTTTCCTACATTCTACAACTATCTTAGCTAGCTTAGTCTTGTTATGTTTATTTAGATGTGAAGATAACTCCTCTTCATCAGAGTGTTGCTTCTGAAATAAGCCTTTACCACGCCTAAGACCTTTGAATGATAACCTCCTAAAGAATGGCTTATGTTGAGTTTTAGGAGAGTCTGTATCTTCCGAGTAATCACTCTCATCGTGTCCGGTATGCGTGCCGTTCGGTAGTTTGCGTAATGTTTTTAATTTGACGACTTCAAGCTCGAATTGTTCGGAGAAACAATCGCAAAATTTCTTCACGAGTTCCTTGTTGGAGGGTATGGGCGGTCGAGCGGCGGGCTCGTTGCCACCAGGGTGTAGGTAGTGCAACCATGCCTTGGCTAAGTCCTGGGCGGCGGTTTTGGCCTGACGCTCGCAGAACTCGACCCATCCTTCGGGCTCCCCGTCGGACGGGCCTGCCATGGCAAGTAGTCTCCTTAACAGCTCCACTTGGAAGGCAGTTCACACAAATGCCACATTAAATATAATAACAGTGCACTAAACAAAACAATATAATCACGGTTAATTCATAGTAATTTTGCAATCAAAATATTATAATTCACGTCACGATGCTTTCAGTTTTCTTGCGAAAACAAGTTTTGTTGCCATAACATAACAAAATATTACTACTAACCGTGAAATGTTGCCACGAGAATTTCAAAGCACATAGTACGGTAGACGGCACGTTGGGCTTTCACAATCTGTCTCTTCAATCATTTTTAAACTTTAAGACAAGCAAATTAAAGTTTAAAATTCATTGTAGATTTTTGACAGTTTTGTATAGCTTGATATGCTGCTCACTGTACGTGCTGTTAATAAAATGGGAAATTGGCAACACTGGCAAAAAAACTGGCTCGACAAAAAAGTATAATTTTCGAATCTGCTCACAAAGTTTCACGAGAATAGGTTGAGAAATGCGACCGCGAGTCTACCGGCTAAAAATAATGAAGTGTTAACTGTAATTTGACAGATGATATGATACATTGCTTCTTTTCTTTGGTAAGTTTTTATTTGTGCCAAAACGAAGTAGCAATGTATCACATACATCTGTCAAATTACAGTTAACATTAACTTCATTGTTTTTAGCCGGTAGACCCGCTTTAGATGAGAACAGACAGACATACGAAAGAATTTTTGCCCCTGCTGAAGCAAAGACGCTGCGCTCGCACTACGTGCTCGCTCGGTCAAAAAGCATGTACCGGTAAACTGGAGTGATTTGCAACTGGTTGGTGAATAACAATTTTATTATCAACAGTTTCGAGAAAAGAAACAAACATTAAAAATTTCCTTTTTTATCGTGTTTATGATAAAATGTTTTTAAAAGTTATCTTGAAGTTAGAAAATAAGCTTCATTTTTTCAAGTAGCTTACTTTTGTGAGTGGGTCTTAGGGGATGCAGTACCGGTTTCCTCTCAAGAACCGGGACTGGATTTTCGGTACTGTACTTAAACCGGGATTTACCGGGAAATTCAGTACTTTCGGTACTTGCTTAAAGGCCTACTCAAATCGCTCCGGTATTCGTTACCGGCTCGGGGAGCGGTAAAATTCCGCTATAGTTTGAACAGCGCGTTGGGATATTGTGGTGGCGAATAGCAGTTTGAGCAGGCCTTGTTGCTTGCTATTAATTTAATGTGTAAAGGGCACGAGTAATTTAAAATTAAACTGTAAATTTGAGATTATTGCATTCACACTGCTATTTTTACACAATATTCGCGGGTTCGATTCCCGTCTGAGTATTGATCTGGTGCGAGTCGTATATTTTCTATACTCCGACTTTTAATTCGGTGCAGTAATTTGACAGCTCCAGTGTGCCCACTGGCCCACTGGGGTGATTAGCAACTTGCGTGGTGACAGCCACGCAAGTTGCTAATCACCCCAGTGGGCACACTAGAGCTGTCAAATTACTGCACCGAATTAAAAGTCGGAGTATAGTATATTATTTAGTATTGTGTAAAAATAGCATTGTGAATGCAAAAATCTCAAATTTATAAATTATATAGCTATTTCATCTTAATCGATTGCCAAATATCTGGAATCAATGGGGTTGGTAAACTTTTTCAAAGAGAATTGTTTTATATTTTTTTTTGATAGCACAAGTTTGAAGAATAAAGAAAATAATATTATGATTTTTTTATTTTACCTTGTTAACTAAATATATTTTTTTATATTATTATCGCGATAAAATATCAAACATACGGCTGAACACGAAGTTCCTTTGCATTTACTGATTTAAAAAAACTGATTGACAGATTTGACAGACAGTGACAAAGAGTAATCATACCTTTGTTTTTTTTGTTTTGAGCAACAACATAGAAAGTCTTTGTAGCAAAGGCATAACCTACGCATTCAGCCGTAATAGTGATTTATTGTACTATGCTGTAAATAAAAAAAAATAAAAAAATATTTAAATTAAAATGAAGCATTATAAAATCTCCGCAATTTGTTATTCCTGACTCCAAAGCCAAAAGCTACCAGAAAATATATAATTCACAACAGTTTTGGAAAAGTTTACCAACCCCATTGAATGTCGAGGTAATTCCTCACATTGGTGAAATAACGCTGGCTTGTAGCGTAAGAGTCGGAGTATAGAAGAAATTCGGCGATGTCACTAGTGACTCGGTAGCTCAGCGGTCAGAGCATTGGACCGGATATCCAAAGGTCGCTGGTTCGATTCCCGTCTGAGTATTGATCTGGTGCGAGTCGTATTTTTTCTAGTATATCATTTAGTATTAATTAAACTGTAGAAAATGGACTCATTACAAATATGGGTTGGTGTCGTTAATAAAACTATGTTTTGTTTTTCTATTCTGTGTCTTTTATTGACATTAATCATTAAGGCGAGGCAGTTCACGAAATTTACTCTTTCACTATGTCTTTAGAATAAGGTTGAATTGCATAGCTTTCATTGACGCTTCGCCAGAAATTTGACAAAATTTAGTACATTTTTATTGATTTCTGAAATACTGGATCATTTATTAAAAATGTACTCGGTTATTGTGTTGGATCGATAATAAAGCTATCCTTTTTGCATAAAAAAATCATATCACTGTCGTTGAAAATTACGAAATCTGACGATTTGAAATTTATTTTTATGAGTTTTTATGCTGTTATTTAGGATTTTTTTACAGAGTTACCATGCCATTTTTCAATATTCTGATCGGTTTTTGTGTTTCTTAGTTTTTTTTTCAGTCTACAGTAATTTTTGTGAATTTTGTGAAGACTCTACATCAATTTTTCACGTTGGAAGTTCAAAAATCAGTCTTTTCATCAGATCGTAAACTGGCCTCGCCTTAAAATAGAACACAATCAGTATAATTAAACATATTTTTTTAGATCAAAACAGTAACAAATAATAAAATTGAACTTTTGAGGTACGTTTTGTATCAGAAAAGTCATTGTTCCTTCAGTGGAAGTATTAATGACGTACCTATATAGTGATATAGGTACATCATTAAACAAATTGAGCAAAGCAAAACTGAAACACTTCTTGGAGATCAAAATAACTGAAAATATTAAAAAAATCAACAAAATTATTTGTACTTTATCAACAAAATTAATTTACGATTATAATGTACTTTATTTATGATTTTATCGCATATTGAAAGACAGATAGTGAGAAAATGATATATTATGCACGTATGAAGTACCGAAAGTATCGAAAGAACCGGGATTCGTTCGCTAAAGACTCGGTACCGGGTTGTTTAAAAAGTCCCGGGATTTCCCGGTATTTTCGAGACCGGGATTTCCCGGGAGCATGCCCTATGGGTCTCCAATCTCCATCCAGCTTCCTCATAGGCTATAGATAAATTCTAAGCATGCCATATTTTAAAGCATAATAGCAGCAATTAAACTTCCAGACATAATAATAGCAGCCACCATAAGCTCGTTACCATGAGTTGTTATATGTGTCTACAGCTTACACATGTCGCTAAGGCATCAGTGAGGTTAGGGTTTTAGACTATAGTCAGAAATTTAGAGTCTAATTGCAGCAATGAGATCCAAAAAAAAACAATCATCACACTAAAATACTGTTGAAACTACGAGCATAAAACTGTGTGCGAGCTGGAGACACGTGTCACTGGCTTGCACAGTTGTATTTTCGTAATTATTTAAGCTACGATTATGTACTATACTACCTCAAAATTCTCAGCCGAATTGCAGCATTAGACTCAAACTTTAACTCGAAAAGATTTTGAGATACGCTACGAGCCGATATCTATATTGTGTAACACGTGTAACCGGCTGACATATATGGTGAATTGCTGCTGAATATGTTAGAGTTTCGTTTTAAAGATCAAATAATATGTTAAATAAAATAAATAAATAAAATAATTGCAGCACACACGAGGCATAAATTCAAATCTCTGTGGGCCTAGCATGACCATCGAAACACGATATTATATCGCGTGATATAGCGTTTTATATCACGTTTAACTGTCAAAAGACAATGAATTTTGACAGTTGAGTGTCGATAAAATGCCATATCACGCGATTATATCGTGTTTCGTCGGTCATGCTAGTGGGGCTGGGCTTCTTAGTTTCGAAATTATAAGCCAAAAACCGTTTGCCCGCCAAAAAAATCAAAATAATGGTTTGGAAGCGGCTAATCGCGCCGTTGCCGTTCCGTGCGCTACACTATTGGCAATCGAATTTGAACCTAAGCTAGTATTATTTTGAGTCATTTTAATTTGCGCTCTCGATCGTTTTAATTTCTGTACTGAGAATGTTAGTCTAGGAGGTAGGAGCCGTCTGTTATAACTGGTCACCTAATTTAAAAGAAAAACAAAACCCATTTGTGACGTGTCTCCAGCTCGCACACAGTTTAATGCTCGTAGTTTCAACAGTATTAAAATTTTAGTGTGAAATTAGGCTCTAAATTTCTGACCCTAACCTCACTGGTTTGCTTTAGCGGCATGTGTAAGCTGTAGACACACGTGTCGCCAGCTCACACACATAAAACAACTCATGGTAAAGAACTTATGGTGGCTGCTATTATTATGTCTGGGAGTTTGATTGCTGCTATTATGCTTTAAAATATGGCATGCTTAAAATTTCTCTATAGCCTATGAGGAAGCTGAAGACCCACTCATCTTTCATTTGACAAATATTAAAATGACTTTTTTATCGTGTTTATTGCTATAATGTTTTTATAAGTTATTATATTAGTTTAATTTTTTCAAGTAGGCAACACTTTCTTTTGACAGTATTGCCTATTTTCGTTTCAATATCGTTTTCAAACTTTATCGACATGATATAGCTATCAGCTTACATCGGTGACGTAGTAATAATTCAAGTGTCAATCCTGGCAACTCCAGCAGCATAAGAAAAGGATGCATTCATCTACCTTCACCTCTCTGTCGGCATGTTTTGGGGCGTAGCGCTCAATCCGGTTTAGACCAAAGGAAAGTGCTAAATCCATGCTTAGTACCTATTTAGTACTTAGAGTAGTCGTGAGATGGCGTTGTTTTGTAAAAATGTCTGAAGGGTGCGTTTTAGTTTGTCTGTAACTAAACTAGAATCCCAATGAATGATGGTGTATTGTGATAATATTACATAAATCATGACTAGCCTCCGCCCGCGAATCACCCGCGTGGACAATAAAAAAATACCCTAAGGCCCGGCTTTTTTAATGTGATTTATTTAATATTTTAGTCAAAAATCCTTTTTTTCTTAGCGTCCGGCCTTGGGGCCCAAAAGTCCGGGATTTTAACGGGGGCCCTACCGCCTAACTCAAAGCTTTAGCCAGAGCGATAGCAATGCTCTGTCCGTCCTTGTCATAAATCAGATAACAATATGACAAGGACGGACAGTGCACTGACGTCATAAACCAAAGCCAGCCTGCCTAGCATGACCGATTTATATCGCGTGATATATCGTTTTATCACGTTTAACTGTCAAAAAGACAAAGAAATTTGACAGTTGAGTGTCGATAAAATGCTATAACACACGATATAAATCGGTCATGCTAGGCAGGCAGAGTCAAAAGCGATAGAGTTAACGTCCGGCTTTTTAATTTTTAGAGATGGCAACGCTAGGTAGGTAGTAGGTACAAGGTAGATGGGTAGGAAGTACCTATAATATATAGGTACTTTTTAAACTTTTTAAATTTTATGCATTCACAATGCTATTTTTATATTAAGATTATTAATATAATTGAAAAAATCGACTCACCCGTAGCAGCTCAGACGGGATAATCTTAATATAGGTACTTCCTACCCATATTATATTTTTCAACACACTTGCTCGTAAAGTGAGCCTTAAATAACCTTAATACACCGCTTTTAGGGCCATACACCGAGCTATAACAAACGCGTGCAATAATATATAAAACACTAGTTCGTAATAGAATTAACCCAACAAAGGTACAAAGTTAAATTAGTACCTTACTGCAAGTTCTATGCAGGGGGCTGACAGCTTTAGTTCCATCTCCAGAGTTTTGGCGCTAGCGTCGCGGTTTGGCCTTGTATGTATTGGGATGTATCTGGGTGTGTGGAATGTCAGTGTGTGCGTGACTGTGACAGTTCTTTTTCTTTCTTCGGTCAGTTATTTCATTTCAAAGAAAAGAACTTATTTTATTATTTTAATTCTATTTTTCTTGCTTCATTCGTAGTCTTGGTCCCCACAAATCCTCATTTACTTGAACTCGGCAAAAATAAGTTACTAAAGAAACGCGTTTGTGTAAAGCTTTTTGACGAAACTCAGTTTGAACAAGTTGACCATATAAATTCGTCAATACAATATTATCCTTGTTTCAAATCACGCAAATGGAGAATCTGCATGGTGTTTCACTTACTACCAAAGGTAAGTTTCTATCTTAATAATAAGAAAGTGTGTTTCTCACTCTCTCCACGTTAAAAATAGGTATACATACTTTTCTCCTACCACCTCCTACACTGAGTCAGGGTACTTACAGGGCCAATAAAAAAGCCAATAAAGCCAATAAACTTACATACATGGTGGATATTTGCAAAAAATATCAGTTGAAGGTTTTGTAAAGATATAAAGATAAAAGTTATTGTCGAACAATCAAAACACTTCAAAACATTTTTTGCATTTCACAATGCTATTTTAAAATTTAGATAAATAGAACAGAGAGATACAATGCTATTTTAAATCTAGAAAAAGTTGACTCACTCGTAGCAGCTTAGACGGGACTCGAACCCGCACCCTTGGGAGTGCATTGGGCCGGAATCCCAAGGGAGCGGGTTCGAGTCCCGTCTGAGGTGCTACGGGTGAGTTGATTTTTTCTAGTATTAATTTATCATATCTTCATTCTTACTGTTACTTGCTTTTTATTTCACTTTTCATGTTTTTTATTTTCAGGTACTACGCGTTCACTTCGTCATTGCCGCTGACGACCGTTACGACGTCACAGCTAACGGTACTGTAGACAAAAAAGTAATCATGTTTTTCAACTGTTTTTCATTTTTTTCTTATTCAAAGAGTGTCATTAATTTATATAACAAGTTAGGTTCGCCATTATGTAGGAACTTTACTCTTTTAATCATAAAAACAACACAAATTACGAACGTAATGATTAAATGAACAGAAACAAAAATTAAGCTTTGTATTGCTAGCCGTACTAGCAAGGCGACGCAGGGGGTGCGGTATGACGAAGCGGGCCGGGAGGTAGCGGCAATGATGAAGTGAACGCGTAGTAATGTTCCTTTCAATGAGCATCACCATCAGCATTACCATATCATTAACTAGCCAAACACCAATGATTCCAAAACATCAGACAGAGTTGACAGAGTGAGGTAAGCTAGTATTTTGGTGTTAAATAATTGGAAATAATGATTGATGTTTACTAATTAATTATGGAATCTCTTATTAAAAACAATGACAGGTCAAACAATGATTTGAATTTAGTCAAATAGGTACCTACTCAGCGATTCATGTTGTATATATTTTTGTTTCAGATGATTTTCCTCTCAAACACAGTCACAGAATACGCAATACCTATTTCTTCTCCAATGTCATGATAACTTGTGTACAATTTTAGATGGTGATGCGATGGAATTGGATGATGGCGCTAGCAGCGCAACACGGTAAACAGTGTCTCTGTGTAACAAAAATGTTTTAAATTCGTAAAGTGAATAATTCTATCATCAATTATATTTTATCTTATGCAGTACCGGATAAACCAACACCTCATTAAGTGTCGGCGTAAATCCATGATCGAAAGTGAAGATATTGTGAATAAACAGCTGTGAAAAGTGAACGGTGCAAAAATTGTTTAAAACAGAACAATACTAACAGTGCAAAGAAAAGAAATATGACCATAAATGTGCCCAAGCGAACATAAGTGTTTTGGTGCTATGAAATTCATTAATAATCGTACTATAAGCTAATAACTGGACAGTAAACAAAATCAAAATCACTTCCACCCGCTTTTCAAAAAATACAAAAAAGTGTTATTAGTTATTGCTGAAGCTGAGCTGATAATTCGAAAAAAAACTTAGAAACGAACTATTTTTTGTGTTTTGTGTCAGTTGTCCTTGAAGAACAATAAAACAGCAAGCCATAAACATCGCTTCGAAATCAGATCTATAGTGCTATTTTCGACAAGTTTACTAGAGAGCGTTTGGCCGATCGGATTATATCTCTGGTCTGTTGATCTGCGGCCCGCAGTTCAAAACAAGCAAAGACTTTTTTATTTTCTACTTTTTTTTTTTTTTTTGAACATAAACATTTAGTGGTGATATACCTATAAAGTTGAAACCTATATAAGGACATAGATAAAAAAAAAAATTTTTTTTTTTTCGGAATTTTCGACTGACGGAAAAAGTGTGGCCGAGTAATAAATATAATATATATAAGAGTATAAGAAAATGGAAAACGTTACTTTAAGACGGCAGAGACGGAAATCGACTTCAGATTTAGATATGTCATATAGTAGTTACCAGGGCACAAACGTACAGCACCAAGATAATTCTTTTGTTCAGGATGAGACTATGCGAAGCCTCCAGGATATGTCACTGTGCAACAACTCCCGCATCATAGAATTAGAAATGCAAGTTGAACAACTGAATAAGGAACTAAGCGCTGCAAATCACGAAATTGATGCGTTGCTGCTGGAAAATGGAAGTCTCAAAAAAGAAGTAGAAAATTGTACTATTCTTAAAAAATCTATAAAATATATGCAATCACCTCTACGAGAGAAGCAGCGAAACATGCCATCACCCAGAAGTAAACAACTTCCACCATGTAAAAATCAGGCTACACAGACCGACAACCACCATGAAAAAATTTACAATGTGCCTCAGTCAAGGAAACGGAAAAGACCTAGTGAAAAGAAAAGAATTCAAATAGTAACTAAGTTACCGTATCGAAATAAAAAGTTATCTAAGAATATTAAGAAAGAGAGGAACAGAATAAAAAAACTGGAAAATTTAAGTAAAAACCTACAAAAAGAATGTGCTATATTAGAAGAAAAACTAGAACATTTCAAATCAATTTATAATACAGAAGAACAAAAAAAGAAACAAGCAAATGAAGAAAATCAATGTGACAAGATGAAAGAAATGAAGCACCGCAAAATGGTGATATTCTCCGATGGGATAGGAAGTGGACTGGCGAGGAAAATAAAAGAAAAAAATGAATACATAAATATTATCAACAATTGTAAGCCTGGTGCACGACAAGACCAAGTGTTAATAAACTATAATGAGCAAGTAAAATATTTACAAGAAGGTGACGTAGTGGCTGTATTATTAAGTGAATATTATTATCAAGAAGAGAAAAATTCAACGTTCAAGAATATAATAAAAATAATTACAAATAATAGCGAAAGAAAGTTCAATGTTGTGATAGGAAGTTTAATGTACAATGGAGTGGATGACGCAAGGATATATGAGATAAATCAAGAACTCGCAACTTTTGCGACGTACACGGCAAATGTCAAATATATCGACCTGAACTGTGTTAAGAAGAATGGAGTGAAGCACCACCTTACTGAAGAGCTTGACAAAGCAGCATATAGATTTAGGGGGACTTCGTCTCTAACCTTTATCAAATGTACCGAAAACTTTGAAGACAAACTTCCAATTTCTGAAAATTTTCAAAAGTCGATAATAATAAATGTCAATCGTTAAATATCATACACTCTAATGTTCAGAGTATAAATAATAAATTTTTAGAAATAGAATTAATGACTCAGACTCAAAACTGTGATATACTTTGCCTCACTGAGACATGGTGTAATGAGGCAAAGTTAGATAATATGGTTATAACAGGCTTCTCTCTGGCGTCGTATTATAATAGACTCATTTTTGAACACGGTGGAGTGGCTATTTTTGTAAGAGAGAACATAGATTATAAATTAAGACATGACATTAATAGACTAACTTCTGAATTGAATTGTGAACTAACAGCCATAGAATTAAAATCATCAAAGATTGTAATCGTTTGCATGTACAGAGCAGAATATAATATTCTAATATTTGAAGACATATTGACAAAATTATTACATATAGTGACTAGAGAAAATAAGAAGTTAATATTAGCAGGAGACTTTAATCTAAACTTATTAAAATTAGATAAGAAAACTAAATCATTTTTGAGTATTTTGGAAAACTTTAATTGTATACCAATGATAAAAGAGCCCACTAGGACTGTGAAAAAGAGCGCAACTTGTATTGATAATTTTATTGTTAGCAAAGATAGTAACTACAGTTATCACGAGGCGGTAGTTCTAAGTCAAAAGCTTTCTGAACACAATGTAATATTTTTAAAATACTATATCAAAACAGATTTAAATAAAAATGCTGATAATACGAATCAATACAGGATGCAAAGACTTTATTCTCAAAGCAATGTCAATTATTTTGAATACTTGTTCAATAGAGATTTTCAAGGAACTTATGATTTGATCTGTGATACAGTAGACGCTAATGACAAAATGAATATTCTTATGGACTTTGTAAAGTACTGCTTTAATGTTGCATTTCCAATTAAGAAAAAGTATGGGAAAAAGAGACCAACTGTGTTATCAACTAAAGGAATAACCGTTTCAAAAAGAAAATTAGATAATTTACAACTATTAAATGATTGTTATCCTTCCGATGAAACGAAAAAACGTTTCAAAAAGTATAGAAAAGTATTCCGAAAAGTTTTGGCAGCAGCTAAAAAGTTTACCTATGTGAAAAGAATCGAAAAATCTAAAAATAAAATTAAAGAGTCTTGGAAAATAATTAATGAGCAGACAAATAGAAAGCAAAAAAAACACAGTGAATTTGATGCCGTCACTGATATCAGTGGTAGTTTGGTAAAAGGGGAAAAAGAAATTGCAAATGCTTTTAATTTATTCTTTAATACAATTGCAGCAAAATTAACAGAGTTTATTCAAATAGATTGGAATCATTGTGAGCAATTTTTAAATAAATCAAAAAAACCTTGTATGTGCGCTAACTTTGAGCCATTGACTTTTCGTGAACTAAAAAAAATTATTCAGGGCCTTAAAAATAAAGAATCCATAGATATTTATGGCATGAATTGTAAAGTGATGAAACAGCTAATTTTGAACAATGATCTTTTTATTAGACTAATTCTAATCACCCTCAATGCCTGCCTAGCGCAAGGTATTTTCCCGGATTCTTTGAAAATTGGGAAAATTGTACCTCTCCATAAGAAAGGCGATACCAAAAACATAGGAAATTATAGACCTGTATGTATACTACCAGTGCTTTCAAAAATCTTGGAAACTGCTATTAAAGATAGAATGGTTAAATTCTTTGAATCGAATGATCTACTTACGGATACTCAATATGGCTTTCGTAAAGGACGTTCCACAGAAATGGCAATTCTTAGGGTTGTTTATTCCGTGTTAAGTGCGATGGACGAAAAACAAAAATGTTCAAGCATTTTTTGCGATTTATCCAAAGCATTTGACAGTTTAAGACATGATATTTTGTTACTAAAGTTAAATTATTATGGATTTGAAGGTAAAGAGCTGAAAATGATACGAACTTATTTAACGAGTCGGACACAAGTCACTAAAATCAATAATACACATTCGAATCAACAAATATGTAGCATAGGTGTTCCGCAAGGATCTATTTTAGGGCCTTTGTTATTTCTAATTTATGTGAATGATCTCGAGAATTGTTTACCAGCTGGAAGTCACGCTACGTTATTTGCGGATGATACTCATATAGGTGTAAAAGACACGACCGAAAAGGGGGTGAATGAAAAGAAACTTAAAGTATTAGACAATATAAAAAAATGGTTTGAAATTAATGGAATAGTGTTAAATAGTGATAAAACTGTAATGATCAATTATAAAGTAAGAAAAGAAAAACAACTGAATGATACAAAAAGCACCACTTTTCTAGGATACGACGTTGATTACACGATCAGTCATGAACAACATATTGATAAAATATGTAAAAAATTAGCAAGCGCGAATTACGTCCTATTTAAATTAAGATCTCTAGTTAGTAGAAAAACTCTAGTATCCGTTTATTATGCTTATTTTCATTCAATTATTAGTTACGCCGTTACAGTATGGGGCAATGCGTCAAATATTGAACGAGTATTAATTTGCCAGAAGAGATCCATTAGGATCATTAATTGCCTAAAGAGACATCATTCAGTGAGGGAATATTTTAAGTTAAATAAGATAATGACTGTGGTGTCCTTGTTTATCTATAAATCTCTACTGGAAGTACACATGCAGAAACACCACTTACCCAAAATATCGGACGTACATCGGTACAATACACGCAACAAAGAAAAGTTACAGACCCCAGTGACTCGACTACATAAAACGCACAAACAAGGATTTCACCTAAAAATTGACATGTTTAATAAACTACCACTTTTTATCACCAAATTGCCACTGACCAAATTTAAGATTGTAATAAAATTATTTTTTGAGTCACACCCTTTTTATAATATTAATGAGTTCATGACAAAAACATGGAAGCAAAATAATTTCGATTTGTAATAATATTGTATCCGAAATTGACTTATGACATTATTTTAATTTAATTTATTATATAGGGCCTTTTGACAATATCAAGACATTTTACAACTGCGATAGCTAAACAGAGAAAATAAGTATAGGTACTAAAATTGAAGTCTCCTGTAATTAATAGAATTCTAAAATGACTTATTTGAATGTATGACTTAAACCTAGTATTTAAGATTTATTTAAATAATGTAACGATATGACATGCCAAATGTAACGTTCTATGTTATAATATGGTCAATAAATAATTGAAATTGAAATTGAAATTGAAATTACTTTCATGAAGAAAATAAAACTGTTAATAAAATATACGAAATTCAAAAATTGGGATTAAGCAAGTGTAAAACATATTGTATACTTCAACTGAAATTAATAAATAGTAATTGTAATTAACACTGGTTGTTTTATTTTGTTTATATTTTAAATTAAAATACCTACTTAAGTCCAGAGGGGTCCTATATTGATTATCGATAATAGCACATCACTAAATAAAAAATATCGATATCGATAGTACTTCGATTGGAAGCACTAGTGCTCTTGGGGTCGGAAAGCGATCGCAGCGCCATAACTTCTGGACGTGGAACTAGGCTAAATTGACTGTCGTATCTGTAGCTTGCTACAAATTAGTAATCTGTGGTTCTATGCGAGTCCCCTTTTAATATACTATATCTATGATGCGAGTAAACCATACTATATCTATGGAGTAAACCATAGATATAGTATATTAAAAGGGGTAGATGCGCTACCGAGCGACCGGGTGTAAGGGATAGATATATTATGACGTCAAAATATGGGGTTGCCATGATCAGAAAAAGTACCCTTAACGGTGTAGTATCCGTTAATGTGCAGATTACTAGTTAAAGTACGGAAATCGTAATTTCGCACTTTAACTGACTAGACCAGTTAATCTGCAGATTAACGGATTCCGTACTTTAACGGTAAGATACGTATACATAAAGTAAACTAGCTGGGGTTGTTTGTAGATTGTGTGGTTAATGGAATAAAAAGATAAACTTTAAATTAAAACAGGTAAAGTCTTTATTAAACGTTGGAATACAGAACTTTTTTTATTAACGTTAGTTTTTCTGTTTTTCGGAAACAATTTTTTTTTTAATGTTTTGAACAAATTCGTGTGTGGCACCCAATTCTTTTTTCCAGTTGCTTCTATACCTTTTTCACGAGTTTTATCTTCCGTCGGAAATCTGAAAAAATCAAATCGCTTGAAATTCCCTGAAATATGGGGTAATTTTTGGGGAAAATTTTCTATATAGTAGGCATCCGGAAATCGAATTATAAACCTACTGATTTTAGTGGACGTCAAAGCTAAGCTGACTTCTACTATTACGTAGATGTACGCAATTTTACCGGTTTGCATGTCAAATGTTTACGAGGTTATTTTTAGAAATAATTTTTAGATTTTTCCTATTTATCAGGTTTTTCATGATATAACTAATGATTTAGCTCAGAAACTTGGTTCCTGTGAGATTTGAGAAAGAAATACGTGATCAAAATATAGAAAACAGTGTACTCACGCATGAAATGTAACGCCCGCTTCTTTCCTTTGATTGTTGCTTTTGCAGCCAAATATCGAACATCCCACCATTTTGTATGCTAGACACAAACACTACACATTCGATTTATAATAAATCTTCAATATTAATTAGGGAGTTATCCACAAAAACTTTAATTTCTCTGGCACTTTTGATATAACCCCACTTGTTTGTTTTGCTTATTTGAACTCTGCCTATAACCCGACCATGAAAAAAAGTCCGGTCGGTGATAGAGAAAAAACATGACACTCTTCTCTATTTCCTCCTATAGGAATCTTAATAAGACGATCTCGCTCTATCAAAGCATGTCAGACCCTTGGAGTAAACAGAGCATTCCCAATTTAGCCGGGTAATACAGTTTTTTTTTTGACAACGAAGAGGTTTTATGCTGCTGAAGTTTCATAAACATTTTTGGAATAAATAAATGTGTAAGTCCTTAATTAAGTCAAATAAATATATAAATATTATCAAATTATTCATAATTCACAATATTTTGTTATAAAATATTAAAATATTTGCATTTTGTCACTTAAAATTATAATTTTGAATTATTAGTAGTAGGCTGTATGCTCCTCACCCCTTTGTTCGCAAAAAAATCTTGCGTTAGCCTGAAAAACAAAAAAAAAACATGCGCGCCTTTTCCCATAATTATCATATTTTGTTTTTGCCATATTTGTTGCTTTGTGATATATTACTTTGTTTTTTTCTCGCAAAAGTGTTGAAAAACGTCGTATGAAACTCGTGAGCTCTTGCTTATTGCACACTCGGCTGAGTTACGCTACGCCCTCGCCTGCGGCTCGGGCTGCAACCCACAGCCTTGTGTGCAATGAGCAACCTAAGCTAACTTGTCTCATAATGTACTAATAGTAGGTAGCTATCTACTTCATACTTTCATTTTGAAAGGCGTACGTGAGTACGTGCTGCTTCAGTGGACTGATTGTGTGTGATGTGACACACGGTAGGCGTCGTCGCAGAGGAAGTTCTCGGGCGGGGGCTTGAAATAATCGGACATTGCATATGTATGAGGGATTTTCAAAATTACATAAAAAACTATAGGCTCGATAGATGGCGCTGATAAAAATGTATGTGTCAGAATAATCATTTTTTAGAAAATCTATATAAAAAATATAATTTCAACTTCCATAATCCCCAATTCGATTTTTACTAAGCTTCGAAGAGTAGGTACTCAGGTAGGCAGGCAGATGGCAGCCAGCGGAGCGCTTACATGCCTCTTTAAAAATTAATGAAAATAAACAAATTTTATTATTATTATTATTATTAGTACCTACCTACCTACACTTTTGGCAGAATGTCCGATGTACGCATCACTGCGCTGGGAGCTCTTCGGAGTGGACAAGCTTAAGGAAGAAGATCTAAAGCAGTTAACGATAAATCAACTCAGCAGGTATTGTAAGCGCACAGGTAGGTTCGAGGGTCCGACGCCGGTGGGGTAAATGATAACCTGCCTCCCCTGCTCTTTCAGGGGATTTGGGGAAATGGGTGAAATGGTCCCGACCAAGGTGACTGATCACCCGCCCGGCTTCGCTGGCGTCCCCCCTTATAAATAATAATAATAATAATCGACGGTTCGAGTTTGTGAGATGTAGGAAAAGGCGGAAGTCCGTAATCTCACCCCATAGCCCAGTATTCCAATCCACTATCCATTCATCCAATAGCCCATTTGTTTATTTTTATGTATTCTCACACTCGCAATTCATTCAACCAAATATTCCTAATAAGCCATGGTTTAGCAGAATGAAGCTTGGTAAGGTTTCATCCACAATCATCATAAGAATGAGACTGGGTCATACGTGCACTCCTGCCCATCTGGCAAGATTGCGAATTGTGCAGGATTCTATTTGCGTGTGTGGCACTGGAGTGGGAGAAGTTAACCATATTTTCTTCTCGTGCCCTCTTTATGATCACACTTCCTTTTATGAATCCCTTATATCCCTCAGAATTCCTCTTCCTACCAGTATTGTAAGTCTTTTATGTACCAATGATATAAATGTATATAAATGTATATCCGATTTTATAACTTCCAACAATATAAGAATTTAAGTTTTATTTCCATATTATTTTTATTTATTATGTAATTTATATATCTTCACCACTATCCAAATTTCCAAATTCCGTTTTCATCCTTTTATTTTATAATGTTTCCCTACCTTTTGTTGTGGCTAATACCCAAACCGGGTGGAGCCAAAAAAAAAAAAAAAAAAAAAAAAAAAAAAAAAAAAAAAAAAAAAAAAAAAAAATAGTCTATGTACCTGCCGGGGTCCGCTTCCGTCTGCGCACTTTTGCGTGTAGTGGGGAGCGGATCCCGGCATGTGCATCACACACTTCACATTATATTAAAACAGTCTCAAAGGGCCTCTACGTGTTGGACCCATGGCCCCACGCAAGCCTGGCAAAAGGACCGGGCTCCGGCCCGAGAGTTTCAGATAATAATAATAATACCTACACTACATACAGGCCGTTTAGTTTTAAAAGCCAATTTTGACACTTATCTCTTTCCATCAACGCTATCTAGTGAGGCAAATAGTTACTATTTTTATTTTTTAAATGTCACATTGAAAAGCCCTCATTGGCCAGAGCCTTATCAAAATACCACGCGCTGCTTTTGCGGGTCAGTCCGCATTGCCAGTGTGTGCGGAATAACCATTTCTTTGGACGACTGGATCGATCTAGGCTTTGAGATCCACCAGCAAGTAGTAGGTACTTATCTAGAAGCAGACACTAATAGCTTCCATAAGTGCCGTGCTCCATCTTTCCATGTAGGCATACATCACATCATCCCCTCGATCATGGAGGTTATCAATGCGCATCTTCACTAATATTCACGGCAACTAAAAAACCAAGACAACTCGCTCGTCATTAAACTTCCTTGTTTTCCCAGTGAAATGAAGGGTTGCTGGTTGCACCACGCACCGATGAGCACCGTTAAGTGGCTAACTGTGGTTAACAAGAATAGTTTTCCCCGTCCCAAAATACCCTACGGCCACTTACATGCGTCATCACGTCTCACATAAACCGTCTAGCTTCGATCGTAAACTACACGCTCTTGTGTGTCAAATTTCCAATAATCTTATTTTGGCGCGCATCAGACGCACCGATGACGGATATATGGGAGCCATCTTGCGAACGATGCGAGCGCGGGCCGTTCACCTGAAATGGCGACGATGGTTTTATGACAAACCATATTTATATTTTGTGATGATAAAAATAATAAAAGCAATGATTCCTTGACCACCAGACGCATCGGTCGTGTTATGATTATTTTTGCGATGGAAACAAGACTCGTTAAATATTAAGTTTATGGTTTGTTCATTTTTTATTAAATTAAGTTTTCTATGAGAAATGGTAACACAACATACAGAAAGCTCCCACAGTTTTCAAACGGTCTTATGTATTTTTCAACTAATTATTCAGCTTTGTTTTTCCACATAGAGCTCCTTTGAAGCGGCCGAGAAGCGTTAAATATTTCCCCAGCACAGATGCAGTGGTTTATGGCTTCTGTAAACAGAAGTTTGTTTACAGTGAAAGTCGGTAAACGTAGGAGCACCAACATTCACAAGTTTAATGGAAACTTGAATTAATTAACCTACTTCACATGTATTAACATTGAAAATGTTTATGTTTTTGTGATCGAGTAAATTGTGACATTTGCCTGTAGTTTCGCAGATATGTGAGGTACGCGGATGAGCCATAATTATTATGTCAAAATGTGCGTCTGCCGGAGGGCTTCAAAGTGCAATTTGAATTCCCAAAATCGGTCGCTACGTTTTTTGAGATTTTCCACAAAATTCAAAAAAATTTCGCCGTCTTAGGTCGAGAATTTATCCCAATAACTTAGCTTGCTATTCAAGAAACGAAAAAATTGGATCTCGGGAAAAAAACTGTAGGCCGTAAGCGGTCCCTTGTTCCCGCTACAGCCTACAGTTTGTAGTAACTACAGCAAGTGTGTAAGTACCTACCTGCCTACTAAAAAGTCATTGCAGTCGGGGGACCATTCTGTGGGACACTTTTTAATGTGAGAGGTTCGCCGACTGCAATGACACACTTGTTTTTACTTTTTAGTAGGTACATTTTTGGCAAGGCAGTCGTGTGTGGTTTACTTTTAATATAGGTAGATACACAAAGAAAATACGTCTCTACTTCATTTCCTACATTTTCTCTTCTTGCTTTACTAACTTTTTGCTTGATATTTGTATCAGTTCATTAATAGAAATAGTCTAAAACAGACTTTCTCATAAATACAGAGCTAGACTAAATAAAAACGAAGTCAGAACTATCCATGAGTGTTGAGGCAGAATGGCGTGTTGCCGTTGCATCCGCCGGAGTGGCGGGCGTGGTGACAGACAAACGCAGGAAAGGAAGATGGCGTCGTTAGACCTGTCATCGGGTGCGCGCGCAGCGTAAATAAAGCCGCGCATTTTTCATTCGGAAATGCACTGCATAAAAGTTAGTTTCAGTTCGTATTTATTCCGAATTTAATTTTCTAACAAAAGTTACAAGTTACCCTGACTTGCACTATAAATTAAATACTTATTGTTTGATTGTTCCCTATTACTCATTTTGTAAGTATCTATATTTCGTAGGTATACGAAATTGTGTTTAAGTGGTTATACAATATTTATTTAATGGTGCAAGTCGCCCTCTTGTTGCCCTTAATTAATGCTTCCAAAAAGGAAGCGTCTTCTTGGGTCAGATTTCTTAAGTGGCCTCCGAAAGCGTTGGCCACCCAAAAGTATAAGTACCTTAGGTAGGTACAACTTACTTAGGTACTTACTTATTTAATTTTTGTAATAAATCACTATGCTTAGATGTTTTTGTATGCTTTCGGTGGCCAGCAAAAGAAAATAGAGGCCACTGGTTCAGAAATATTATATAAAGAAGATAGAGGCCACTGCCACCCTATATAGTTTTCCATACAAACGTGCTAATTTCTAAAAGATTTTTATAATAATTTCAATCTGATTTTATATAAATTTGATTTTGTTCGAAAGCTCTAATAGTCAAACGTCGAATTTACTGTATAATTTCTCCCATTCAATTAGAATAGATCTAGGTAATTGACGCAGTTAATTCGTCATCAGAAAAATGTCAAAAAAGATGTGTAAATACGCCACGTAATTTCGAAAAAAACCGACTAAAGAAAAAATGAAAAAATGGGTCCTAGGGTATTAGTTTAGCTACAAAATGGCGATAAAATTTTGAAAATCGGTTAATAATTGTGACCTGTCCCTTTAGATTTGAAATTGTAGAATAACGGGTGTTTCCGTACATAAAAAGTGATGTAGCTTCTATTTTATTTTATTTTATTTATTTGGGATAACAAACAGTTGACACAATTAATACTATTTATAAACTATTACATTGCCAATATTAACAATTGTGCAACCCACACCGCTATCCACGGATTAGAGTTATCACGGATTACTATGATTATTGACCGATCGTCATGGTAATAGTGTTAAAAAATGCAGAAGCAGACGAGAAGTGCATTCGTTTGAATTTCGAAAATCGGTTAATAATATTTCGGCCGCGTCGAGGCAGTCAGCGGGCGCTTTTGTGAAAATAAATAGGTACTTCCTAGGTAACTTTAAAAACATAGGTTAAGGAATAATAGGTTTTGCATTTGATTTGATTTCGGTTTTTCGTCAATTTTTGGGTTCATTTTCAATGCTCCGATTCTTGCGGGGTTCTTGTAGGTAAGTAGGTAGGTATAGGTAAACTGGCCAATGGTTGTGTTCCGCAAGGTGTTTTCGTATGGACTGGATGAAACTATACTGTAATGAAACTAGGTATAGTTTCTCATTCATCTCTTGTCTCCAAAGAAACAGCTACTTTGCTGCCTATCTTATAGCTACAAACAAAATTAAAAAATAAACGCTTTCAAATATTAAATCCCATAAATCTATTAGAAACGAAATTGTGATTTATTCAACTTACAGTTATTATTTTAATTCGTTTGACGAATGATTAGATTACAAAGTGTCTTTTCCCGTTTAGTCGCAGAAGAGTTAACTAGTATCGAATGATTAATTAAATGTCTATTATCAGAATAGTATTTTTTAATTTATTTTTCTGCATAAATACTTCTTCGCGTTTCGTGTGGGACGATCTTTGTGCCTGCGTAGGTACCGCCCTCTCGGTGGCTGTCTCTTTCCAACATTTCTATTTTTGGAACGAGTGAGTGAGAGCTTTAAGTTCGACCTACACATCTTTAGAGGAAGTTTCGAAGTAAGAATTTGTGCGAAATATTCTTACAAATATTAACATTAAATATTTTTTTTCATGGCCATGAACACAAATTAGATGACCGCGTCATTCAGTCATCCCATTTCGATGTTTCGCGAATGAAATACTAACCCCACATTATGAGATTGACGAGAAAAATGTCATGTGGAGGAGAGGTACACTAAAATAAAATATTTATCATAATTTTATTCTACGAATTTTTCGGCGTGTTAATTACATACATGTAGTAACTTAGGGTCTCTGAGATAGGCTTAGAGCATTCAATACTTGGTTGAATGCTCTAAGGAGCTAGGCCGTGGCGGGCTGACAAACACCGGTAGGTGAAACTAAATAAAAACTTGTAAAAAGAGCATAATTCGTGAAAATCTGTAATTTAAATAAAAAAAAATATTGATCTTAAATGCAGTTATTGTACAGTTTTGGTGCATTTAAGATTAGTTAATAGGTATACTAAAATTGCATGTGAATTTATAATACTTATTACAAATTGCAAGTTTTATTCAATTCATTACTTAATGTTCTATAGATACGGAGGTTAATAAGTACTTACTTAATTAAAAAGTAGACCTTTGGAGAGACGTTTTAACAAAATAATTTCAAATCATTTGATAAATAAATTCGACGTTTATTGAAGTTGAAGTAACACATTTTTAAAATTCATGTTTGTTCAAAAAGATTGCTAATTCGACACTCGTTAGAATAGAACGAATACGGTTTACGTGATAACTACCTACTAAAACCACAGAACAGCGACTTTTTTTATAACTCTACCAGTAGGTACTTACTGCTTGTTTACAGCGCGCGGCAACTAGCGACGAAAGACGAGGTCTGTCACGATGAAAGTTGGTAAACAAACGACAGCGCTTGAGCTGATGAAAAAAAGTTCGAGTGTCTGGGAGTGGGAACTGCGAACTCTTTTGGTGCATCCGTTTTTAGGGTTCCCGTACCAAAATGGTAAAAAGGAACCCTTATGGTGTGACTAAGTCCGTCTGTCTGTCACAGCTGGATATCTCGAGAACTACTAATGGTATCAACTTGAAATTTGGAATAGTTAAAGATGACCTTTGTCCAACTATTTTGCAAATAAGAAAAGAATAAAAAAATAAATAGTTTTTTTACAACAGGGACTGAAAAGGGGTCTTAAAAATTTTAAGTGGGGCGACTAGGGCATGTGGGGTATCATATAAAAGAGCGCCGTTTGCATATTTTAAAACTTTTTTCTTTTTTTTTGGCCGCATAGTTTTTGACTTATGATGAAAAATGTAAAAAAATACCGTTCCCCCCCCTTTATCTCCGAAGTTTGCAAAAAGAAAAATCTGAAATAATTCTATGTTATAGTAGTTTATGTAAAGATTACAGGAAAAATAAAACGATGTTTCAATATAACACACTTTTTTAGAAATTCAAAAAACAAACAAAAAATTATTTAGTTCCTCTACCAGTCAACAGATGGCCCTGACCTAAGAAAAATTTATTTAGTTCTACTATCGGTCAAGAGATGGCGCTGGCCTAAGAAAAAAATAGTTCCACTATCGGCCAAGAGATGGTGCTGACCTCATACTGCAATAATAATTTTATTATTCTACAGCTCTGCAATGTATTTATTATGATGGTACGGAAACCCTCGGTGCGCGAGTTCGACTCGCTCTTGCTTGACCGGTTTTTTTTAAGTGGTCCATGCTGAAATGTGGTGATGGCTTCATCATCGTAATCATCTTCACAATCGCAAAAACGTAGAGTCGGTTTAGTAGATACGTTCGGGCACCGACTGTGAAAGTTATGCTATTATTAATTACAACTTTCATGAAATCCTCAAAGGAAATCCATTAAAGGTATACCTAGTCTATTTTATCCTTACTTGTCTTTTTTAGTAGACAGGTTTTGACAGGAACAGTTGTCATACGTCTTTTAAACTTTTATCTTTATTTGAAAATAATAATAATTATTTACTTAGTCAATTCGTCGCTAAAATTAAAAGCAATTTATTTCGTATACAATGTGCTGGAAAACCATTTTGTATTTCATAATTGAATTTTTCAATTAAGAGTTGGGTGAAGATTGTTTAACCAAATAAGAAAAATAAGGATAAACAGACTATAAGTATTTAATAACGCCGACCAGCGATGTGAGAAGAGGCTCTAAATCGAATCGAATAAAGTTTTTTTCACTCCTCTTGCTCAAAAAGTCCGTCATTGTAACGTACAAGAGCAGAGATAAAATAGCATAATAACCCCTAGGGGATAAAGTTTTTTCTTTTTTAATGTTTGTCTATTACCAATGAGCGTACTAAAACGAAAAAGTCTTTATTCATAATCACGAATAAACACTCGCTCGACTTAAGGCGAGGCAGTTCCCGAAATTTACTCTTTCACTAGGTCTTTAGAATAAGGTTGAATATTGCGTAGCTTTAATTGACGCTTCGCCAGAAATTTGACGAAATTTAGTACATTTTTATTGTTTTCTGAAATACTTGGTCATTTATTTAAAATGTACTCGGTTATTGTGTTAGATCGATAAAAAAGCTATCCTTTTTGCATAAAAGATCATATCACTGTCGTTGAAAATAACGAAATCTGACGATTTGAAGTTTCATTTTATGGTGTTATTCAGGTTTTTTTTACGGAGTAACCATGCTATTTTTCAATATTCTGTTCGGTTATTGTGTTTCATGACATAATGTTCAGTCTACAGTAATTTTTGTGAAGTAGAATTCTACATCCGTTCTTCACATTGGGAGTTAAAAAATCGATCTTTTCATCAAATCGTGAACTGGCCTCGCCTTAATACTGTTTCTCATTCTTATTTTTGAAAATGGAACTGAAAGCATCCCTTCGGTGAAATCATTACACTTGAAACTAGCAAACATCTGAAACTCCCTGAAGAGGAGTAGATTGCCATAACAACAATAAGAAGAAGAAATCATAGACTTATTTATACTCTGTGCACAGAGTGAATCGTAGAATGCCTGATTGTGTTGCTTAGCTGCTACAGCAGAAATTAAAAAAATGTACCATGGCGCATAGAAATCTTTAGAATTTTTTTATAATTACAAACTTGTCTAAATTGTGTGACTAATAGGAAAGAAATAATTTTAATCTTTTACCATCAAGCACAAATCATTTTTTTTTTCGCAATCGTAGTGAAAAGTAGAGTGTAACACTCGACGCTAAAACCCATTGTAACACGGTTTCTAATTATTCCCTCGCTAAAGCTCGGGAATAAAACTACCTCGTATGCAATGGGTCATTTTAGCGTCTTGTATAACAATCTACTATTGTATTTGTATTTGAAATATTAAGGATAGTGACGATGAAAATAATAAAATTGTACGAGTTTAATTTATTTTGAAAAGTAAATGCCGATGTTATAAATTAATAAAAGAACATGAATACGTAGAAATATAATTTTATTAAATTGATCACAAATGAATTTTATTAGACTAGGTATGAAAATTAATTAAGAAATTGGTATTAATTGATTATTTAACGAGCAGACAGCTTACTAAAGGTCTTTTTACTATTTATGAAGACATAGTTAAGTGCCTATAGAAAAATCATAAGGATACCAGTTATTAAAAAAAACCGAAAAAAGCTCTGCAACACCTTACAAAATTAACGTAAACATTTTACGTGCCCGATATTTAGGCTAGTTTATTATTATAATAAATAAACTGTAGCAGACTTACACAACAAAACAAACGCATAAGTCTGAAATGAAATAAGGCTCAATAACGGGGCTTCAGCACAGCTTCAGTATATAATGGTAAATAGGTGCGCTGATGGGCGGGAGGCGTGGCCGATCGTTCGCGCTCGCTGCGCGCGCGCCGACGACAGAAACGGTCCTCTCGCGCCGCAGTCCACCCGCACTGATTAACGCTCAGCAAACTGATTTATAGTGTCCTGTTGAAAAAATTATCGTCGTGAAATGTGATGGAGGGACAAGAGTGGCGCGGCGAGTGGCAGCAGCCGCGACTTGACGGTCAGTGATTGCTTTATGCCAATTTTTTAGTGTAATTGTTACGCTCTAGTGTTGCGTACGCGGCGAATGTGCCGTGGATTTTCGCGCATCAGTTGTTCCTTTTAGGAAAACTCTAAACTTGTGTATGTCTTTTGTTTTGTAATGACGATCGGTTGTGTTTCGTTTTAACAAAAAAGTATACTAACATTGCCAAGGAGCGCGTATTTTGTCTTATTCAAGATACCTAGGTGGTGCTAAAGATCTGAAGTTATGTTAAATATTGTGCAGTGATCACCGCCTTCTTAATTTTGTGTGAAACTGTGTTCAGCATTTTTTTATTATAAATTATGAACCTATTTAAAAAGGTAGGTAACCTTGATAATTTTTTTGAGATATTTTTGTTATAAGTATTTCAGGATGCGTAGGTACCTAATTAAAATTCGTCAACTAATTTGTTTTTACATAATTGATATTTGTTGTCCCATCCTATACCAAAATTTAAGTAAGATGAACATTTTGTAAAACTTTCTCTACATTTTGTCGTTGATGGCGTATACGCAGTTTTCAGTTTTGAAATTTTAAAATATTCTGAACTACATAGATAGTTATAACTTCTTTAGTCTAATTAAGCTTAACTCAACATAGGAATTATTAAAATATTTTTCCTAACTCGCATTGACAAATGATTAGGGTAAAATTATAGCTAAGATCGGATACTTTATTTGGCAGACATAAGTATTACATAAGTAATATTAATTTAGTTTTTTTTTCGTATGGAAAACTGCAAAGTGACAACCCCAGACGCAAATTGACAATTGTATTCGATAATCAATTCCATAATTGGGCATTTAATTTAGATCTAGGGTGCCACTATGCAGTTTATAATGATTTTTTTTTTCTAAAGAGTGTCGGTTTTTAGGGTTTTTTTATAATACTTTTCCGAGGTTGTTGTATGCATTGTACTCTATCTACCATTTGGATTGGGGATTTTTTTTAACACGTTGTATACCTACCTACTCAGTATTTTAGTCTACATTGCACTACATTTTGAAATTTTCCAGTTCTGTTTTTCAAGATTACCTACATTCCGATCTTCACTTACATTTAAATGAAAAACAAATAATAGAACTAGTAAAAAAAAGTCCCGGGCCTGCTGGAAGAAATTTCAATGTGAAATAAGTTGTGCCCTTGTACAATTCTTCTGTCCATTTCTTTTCCGTTTGTAATTGTGTGTGTACAGAACTAATAAATAATAATAATAATAATAATAAAATACTGTTTTCAGGAAAAAATAAAATTGTTATCGCATTAAACTTACACCCGTGACAATTGTTTTATTAGCACGAATAAAATGCAATAGGGAATATGCATAAGTCACCGATTTTGATAAATTTGAGATTGATCGCTGCGGACACTTATAAAAACATGATGGAACAGAAAAAAAAATAGTTTTATCACACGATGAAATCGGGGAAAAAAACATTTTTTTTTTCATTTTCGGATATAATGCTATCGAATAAGAAATAATATTTTGTATGACACATATATGTACTTAAACGCAAAATTTAAGGAGATAATTTGAAGACTCTTGGCTTACTCCATATTAAACGCGCCTAAAACACATCTGAAACGTGACAAGTGACGTCACATATTTGTATAGAGCGTTTTCGGCGGGAGCTGATGCGTGCTAACTTCAAGTACCTAACTAATATCACGACGAGAATAAAACGCAAGAGAAAAGTTTCAATATTACATTTGATTTTGATTAAAAAAATATTGATGCATATTCCCTATTATGTAGTGAAACTTATTATGAAAAAACTAAGTTTTATCCTGAAACTACTATTTTTTGTGCATAACTTGCAGTTCGTGAAGCTTTATTTAGGTATTTGTTTCCAAAGTGTCTGTCATTGCCCGTCCTTCAGCTTAGATCTGGATTCCAGGAGTAGTCGGAATAGTTGTCTGTAGCGTTCATTCATCCATCCATCGACGCGGGCGCAGACTACTGGCGACTGACGATTGTCGCATTACAACTAAGTTATGTAGGTACACATAAATTCTTGATATTAGTAAAACTGTAAAGGATTTGGTAACAGATTTTATTTATTTATTTATGTATTACTAATTATCTGAAAAGGTATTCTTATGTTGAACAACGTGTTCTTGTAGTAACTGCTAAGTTTTAGTATGCCTATAAACCCTTACTTACCGAAGTACCATTCTAAAAATGATGGAACAAAATGTTGATGGAAACAAAAACTTTAACTGCCGTACAAATAAAAGAAGAATAAGTTTTTATGTTTAGAATAAGCGAACAGTTTGTTTAAGCAGGCCCTACACGCTAGGTTATGACGATTTTAACTGAGCTGCAAAACCTTCATGCAAAACCGAGTTCAATAGAGGAATAGAGGTTCATTTGACCTTACAGGCATAACCATCATGCATAACCTAGCGTGTATGGCATTGGCCATCATATTGATGATATGATGCTTTGGGACGTTTTAAACGTAATAAGGAGTAATAAAGCAATATTTTTGGGTAAGCAATATTCTTCGTTTATTTGTAGTTAGGGCGTTTTGGTTTCATACGAGTCACTTGTATTTTATTCGAATTGTCGCCGCCACATGGATAGGATGACTAAATCCATCCTGGATGGTCGGAGTATCTGGCGTGGTTGTCCAATCGGGTTCATTCATCCATCCGTCGTCACGAACGCTGGTGGTGACGACGGACGACTGACGCGACTGAAACATCTGCTACAATGTTGTGCGACTGTGATCGGTTCATCTGCAGGTCACTATAATACAATGTCGCTACAATCGATTGTTATCAACTTGAAATCAAACAGTTGGAGTTAAATATCAATAAAAAAATACTTTTCACTCCTCTTGCTCAAAAAGTCCGTCATTGTAACGTACAAGAGTCGAGATAAAATAGCACAATAACCCCTAGGGGATAAAGTTTTTTCTTTTTTAATGTTTGTCTATTACCAATGAGCCTACTAAAACGAAAAAGTATTTATTCATAATCACGAATAAAAACTAGCTCGACTTAATACTGGGGGTCGATTACGAAAAGTTTCATGCGATACACGCAGCTGCGTCCGTGCTTCGTTATGATTGTTTCCTATTACAAAGCACTTGCGTATGCGATATCGCAAAGTGATTGCGTTAGTTTGACAGTTTTTCTCTAGTTCATTCAAATTGAAAATGTGTTTAATAGCCACAACCGACAAACTGCAGACAATTATCGTGACCAAGTGACTGCGTTACGCAATTGCGTACGTTTTTTTTCGTAATTGGCCCCTGTTCCTCATTTTTTTTTTAAATGGAACTAAAAGCATCTCTTCGGTGAAATCATAGACTTATTTATACTCTGTGCACAGAGTGAATCGTAGAATGCGTGTTTATGTTGCTTAGCTGCTACAGCAGTAATTAAAAAAAGGTCCATGGCGCGAAATCTTTAGAATTTTTCTATAATTAAAACTGATTGAATTGTGTGACTAATAGGAAAGAAATAATTTTAATCTTTTGCCGTCAAGCACAAATCATTTATTTAAATATTGTACAAAAAGTTTTAATGAAGTGGAGGATAGAAAAACGAGTGGATTCGTTTACGGAAGTAGGTATAAACTATTTAATATTGTATTTTATTTTCTCGCAATCGTAGTGAAAAGTATAGTGTAACACACGACGCTAAAACCCATTGTAACTCGGTTTCTATTTATTCCCTCGCTAAAGCTCGGGAATAAAACTACCTCGTATGCAATGGGTTCTTTTAGCGTCTTGTATAACAATCTACTATTGATGGCTGAACTGAGGGCCTATTACAAAAAAGCATCACGATAAGCGTACGATATTCGTCGCACACCGTGGCACTATTGACTCTCAAATAAGGTTCAATATCAAGTAAATTGTACGACGAATTGCGTCCGACTATCGTGATTTTGTTTTGTAACAGGCCCTCTGAGATGATTCTAAGTTAACGTAAAAAAAAGATACAGCCGTTTATAGGTACCTCAAAAAACGCGCATTTCTACACTCTCAAGGGAAACAAAATTAATAAGGTACTTCCCGTTGGCCTAGAACTATGAAATTTAGCAAGTCATTATCTTATACTACAGTAGTAGAGGAAAAAATCCTGAAAACTACATTGTAATTAAATCATAAAACATTAGTCTTTATTAACCGACTTCCAAAAAAGGAGAAGGTTCTATGTTCGTCTGTATTTTTTTTTGTGTATGTCCACCGATTACTCGAAGACGGCTGGACCGATTGATGTGATTCAAACGTTAATTACGTACATCATTAGGTAAACTCCCAAGTTGGTCCCATTTTTTTAAAATTTGGAAATCGGTTCAGTACTTTTCAAGTAATCTTGAAAAAAGCACGAAAATAGTATGATTTGTGTGAATTACCTCGATGATAATGGTCGTATTACTTCTTTGTGTGTGAACTGAATAAGATAATTATTGTTTTGTTGGAAGAGGGATATCTTAAGTGTAGTTCTTTAACCGACTTAAAAAATAAGGTTCTCAATTTGACCCGTATTTAAGTATGTTTCTCCGCGATTATCTTACGTTTGGCTGAGCCGATTTTTCTACATAATATAATATACCTTACCTACAAGGTCTACTAAGGTCTATTGAAGTCGGGTGGGGCTTTTAGAATTAAAAAAAAGGAATTTGTACTCCAGCCCCACCCGACTTCAATAGACGTATTTTTATTATTACGAATATTATATCTTGCTTTTTAGAGGTAAGTTTTTTGAAGTCGGTTTTTTGTTTTTTTTAAAGTACCGTAATCAATCAATCAATCATCGAGTTTGTACGGAATGCTCGTTGGGCGAGGCCGACTCGCACTTGTCCGGTTTTTTTATAAAGTTATAAGTAAGTATAAGCTAAAATTACGATTCTAAAAATAAATATTACTTATCATTTATCTGATTATTATCTTTAGTTAAAATCCACAGAATGTTTATTTTTCATTCTTACAATAATTTATCAATTCGGCCAAAGGTCATTTTAGCCCTCGGGCGTCGACGCGACGCGTGTGTTCCGTTCAAAAACAAAAATCAGTGTCGTGCTACAAAATATGTCAATGGTAATTAATGAGCCTCGGTGGGCGGTTTTTGCGGCCATTAGTGTAAGAAAAAAGTTTCAAGTGAACTTTTAAAGTTTGTTTATAGCTTTGGACTTTGTTGTTTTTGGTCTACTTCACGGATATTAATGTTTTGATTTGGATGCAGGTGTGTTTTTTTAAGTATAAAAGTAATAATTAAAAAAAGAAATTATTTTCAGAGAGGTTTGTTGGTAGCAGCGACGTCAAAACCTTACGAAATTAATAAAAAATATACAAAAGTTAATTAAACCGTTAACATTTTCATAATAATAAAAATAGAGATTCTTATACTATTATCAATAGTATATCGAAAATCTCAAAAGATTCAAAATAGTGTAATGTTCAAAGGAGTTTAACATCGAAAAATAATTTGTCTAGAAATTAAAATAATCACAAAGAATAGATTTAACAAAAATATTTTCTTCAACCGTTTGCTTTGACAAAAATTACAGAAACAAGTATAGGTATCGTAATTTATTTATTCTAAAAGAAACTTACAATTTATTTATTTATTTGCATTTCTGAAGCACTCGCTCTCAAGTCTATTTTTGCTCAACTAATCTTATCATCTTTTTACAAGCATCTAGTTATGTATCCTTTTTCCAGGAAACGTGCGTTCAATACCAGCTTTGGCTATAGTTTGCAGTTCCTTATCAGCTAACACATGCTCTCGAGAGCTCACAAGGTGACAAATTGCTGGGTTCCATTAAAAAACTAACGGTGCATTCTGATTTACGATTTCTTGAAGAGTTAGAAAAAAATGCCTTTTTGACATACGTATTTTATATTTTTGTTCAGCTGGAACTGTATTCGGAGAAAGGATCAATTTTGTATGCAATAAAGTTGTTTATAGTTTAGTTTTATATTACACAAGCTTATTATAATACGCCCCGGCTTCGCTCGGGTGGCTCCAAAAAGAGAAAAAATATATTTTTACGTCTTTCTGTAATTTTTTTTGAAAATTTTCTTTTATACAAACCTTGTCCCGATAATAACAAACACAACAAAAGAAAAATTATCAAAGATTCAATCGTTCTAATTAAAGCTAGGGTTTCCTAGGACGACGGTGCCGTCATATTACGGCCATAATATAGCGGCGTTGAATGTTGTCTACTTCGAGCATCGCGGCTTCGTACTCGCGGCGTAAATGCGTCTTACTCTAAGGTTGTCTATGTAAACAATATGGCGACACCGTAAAATCCATAGATATAGTATATTAACATAGATATAGTATTAAAATCAGAAACCGCGCCGTATTGTTTACATAGACAACGTTCTACCACAGTACATATATTTGAAAAACTTATATATGTAGGCTGTGGTTCTACGCCGCTAAATGACGGCCGTAATATGACGGCCGGCACCGTCATTCCGGGTGTAGTGCGCTTCCACTGTCGACCTTATCGTAACTTAACATCAGGTGAGGTGAAGGCCAAGCACTATCCCGTTGTGCATAAAAAATACATTTCGGCCATTAATTTTCTATGACGGAAAAGATTTTTTCTATTCTATTCTCTTCCTATTCTATTCTACAATTTTTTGATTTTTTTTTATACAAACCTTGTCCTGATAACTTGAAGTTATGCACTTACTTATTTCGGCGATTCATTTTTATTTATATAAATTAAGTTATCCTAGCCTGATTAACACGTGAAAACTAAAAATTTGAAGAATGAATCATAAAACTTTAAGTGCCCAGTCATTCTCAGACCTCACATGGCGCAATGTGAACCATGTGACATGGAATTTTAAGTTGCTGACCTACAAACTTCGATAATATTGTGCTAGTTTTTCAAAATACGTTATGATTTTTAGGGTTCCGTATCCGAAGGGGCCAAACAGAGCCATATAGTATGCCCGTCAGTCCGTCGTCTGTCACAAAGCTTTAGATTTAGCTGCTAGAGCAAAATCTTTAAAGCTACAGTCTTCATGTTTGCACCTTATGAATTATTTTAGAAGGGGCCTCCCATACAAGTAAAGGGAGCGTGAAAAAATATATTTCATTTTAAGAGCTCGTTATGTCGACAATTAGACTGTATTTTTAAAAATATTAGAAAACAAAGGCATTCAAAGTCAACTTTTTCCAAAATTATGTGAAGTATATTTTTTAACTTCCGATTGACCTATGAACTTGAAATTTGGTGATAATGTTAATTATTACGTATATTTTACCAACAAATACAATTTATTAGTCTATTTTTTTTATTAAATCTCATTTTCCTATACAAACCAACTTAATTTTGTTGTCAAACGCGTAGCACAGAAGGAAGTCCGTCACGTCACGCACTTAGTCGGTTTTTATATAAATCTCCCAATAAATAATTAAGTACAGGAAAAGAAACAGTAATTATAAGGTGGAAAGGGCTGAGGAGCCTATAATTCGAACAAGAGCATAGAGGTTTAGTCCTTATTTAATATTATAAATGCGAAAGTCACTTCTTAACTATAGAACCAATCATGAACCGGCAAATATTTCGGAGTCATTGGATTCTTTATATTTTATTATTTTTTATTATTATAATAAAGTGTTTTACAAAAATAACACCTGCCAAACTGCTCAGCAGTTTGCCATACACGTTGTCAGGGGTACAGAGAAGCACATAAGTTACCTTTCATAAAAAAGGATTGTTTCAGAAACATAGCAAAAAAACTTTCCACTCAGACGAAGTCGCGGGCGTAGTAGAGTACTTAGTTATGATGCTTTTTATTTATTACTTTAGAACAAAATATATTTTTTGCCCCAAATGAAAAGGAAAGAACAGATATAAGTATTCAGTTTTTTAATAGTTGTCCTATAACTAAGCCTTTATTTTTTTTTTACTTTTTTAAAATAGTAGATAATTAGGAAAAAATTTTTTTTAACGGTCCGGCAACTCCACGCTTGAGGCCTTAGAGCAAGCTTGAGGCAAATCTTATCTTCTTGGTTATTTATGGTTTTATTTACATTTTTTTTTCTGGTAAAAAGTTTGCTTATGATATCGCAAATGTTTATGTGAGTTTATTTTTACAAAGCACTTCCTATTCTTTCTCCTACTTATTAATAACTAGCCTCTGCCCGCGACTTCGTCCGCGTGGACAGTATAAAATTATAGCAACCACTTTAAAAGTGTATGAAAGCTAGTACTACAGAACCCGAATTAGATGCAACCTGGCTTAGTGACTTTACTTAGAGCTTAAACTGTGAAAATCTGATCAAAATCCGTTCTGCGATTTTTGCGTGAAACGCGCACAAACATTTAGAATTTATAGTTTTATTATAGGTATGTATACATATACATATAGATAGATATACATAAGTACCTATTTATAAAGAAAATTGAATTATGTCTATATATTTAACACATTATACGATCTACAACAGTGTTTCCCAATTATTAGCTCTTTTAAAGTTGATAAATTTCTTGTGCCCGTTCTTTTTGTCTTCAATCTTGCAAACCTCTTGATTAATCCCATCATTCATTAAACCTTTAAGGAATAATAATTATCTTATTAAATGTACTAGGTAGTTAACTGACTTTTTGTTAATTTCATTTTCTAAGTTTTTCAAGAAATTTCACCTTTTCAAGTTGCACTTCAAAACATTTTCAATATAAAGAATTTTTTCACCAATATTTTGTGAGATTGTTTGTACACAGAGCATTAACGCCTGCCCTATTTTTACCAAAGGACGATAAAAATAGCGCGTATTTTTTAAGTTCCTCTTAGTAAGTCGTAAAATAGCGATTAGTGATGTCTGTCAATCGTCACAACCTCTTGTAACGAGCGAAGAAATTTGTATGAACGCATATTTGTATACCTACGCATATATGTATACCTACTGCTTCAGTGTCGTGTTAATGTAATTTTTTTAATTTCAGTATTGCCACAGAATAAATAATAGTATGCAAGCTTCAAGGATTTTACTTTCATCAAAATAAAAATTAGTACCCTTCCGCCCACAGCATCGTCCGTGCCTTAGGGTGACCCCAGACCTACCGGTTTCTTGTCTTTGCTTTGCTGCTCTACTTTGCTGTTTAGACCGCCGGCCAACCAGGGTCATTTCAATCTATCGCATATTGGGACCAGACCAAATTGACAAGATAGCCATTAGCTGTTTGGGTTGCGATGTAGGAAGCTTATGGGAGATATGCCACCCTGAACATGGTCTCCGATTGCTAAAAATAAATCGATCGCATATTTATATAAATTGTGATTAGGGTCGTGGGTGGCATCATTACCTACCTGAACAATTTTTTTGTGTTTTTATAACGATCGTTTAAGAAACAAAGCTTACAACAACATACTACATAATGTACTTAGATTGAAAATATGCGATAGATTAAAAATGAGCCTCTTGGCCGGCGGTCCATTGCCGGACAGCAAAGCAAAGAAAAGAAACTGTAGGTCTGGGGGGACCCTTAGAGCAAGACGGGATTCGGTTCCATAAGGAAGCCGTGTTGCTCTATGGTCCGTGCGAACGAAATCAAATCAAATCAAATCATAATTTTATTTGCCAGAACATTAGTTTGCAATTAGTTTGCAATTATTGAGTAGTTAATGTGAACTTACTTGGTTACAATTTTAATCCAAATCCACTCTAAATCCGTTTAGTAGTTTTTTGCGTGATTGAGTAAGTAACAAACATTCACATTTTTCAGATTTTTATTAAAAAATAATTAAGATACATTTTAGGTAGGTACTACAAAAAATCCTAGAAAAATTCGACTCACCCGTAGCACCTCAGACGGGACTCGAACCCGCACCCAATTGGGATTCCGAGTTCCGACCCAATACGCACTGCCCAATAATATGCTACAGAGTTTTTCTAGTATATCATTTAACCTAATATAGCATTGTGATTAAGAAAAAAACCACAATATAGAATAGAATAGAATAGAATAGAAAAACGTTTATTAACAACACACAATAGGATTAAGAAAAGAAAACAATATATAGGTAGGTACACATTTACACAGAACAGAAGAGGATAAAAAAGATAACAAAGTGTGCTGCTAAAAGGCCCTGTCTCAGTAAAAAAAACTTCTGTAAAAAAAATATATAAAAAAATAAATGGTTGTCTACGTTATTTTCACGTGTCTTTTGTTATATAAGCTGAATTTTTACTCATGAAAGCGCATGTTCCTTGGAGAAGCTCTTATTAGATTGCCTAGTAATTTTACAGCAAAAATAGTTCAAATTTGTATTACAAGCGCCAAACATCTTGCTGAAAGACCGTATATTATATTAGTATGATAAGCAAAACAAACGAAGTGGCCATTCAGGCCCGCCGCGGCGTGGCCACATGTTCGACTCCTGTGTGAACACAGTATGGTTCATGTGATCATTATAATTTGGTAAAGTGTGAGTGCTTCGTGCGCATTGGAAAGAACATTTTTTCTATATTACATTGCCCAATTTTTTCACTTTTATATTCAGTGATAAAAATAAATACGAAGAAGATTTAGGATTTAAATTCTATACTGTTGTTACTAATATTAAATTTCAAGTCACAAAAGAATGGTATTAAGTAATATTACTTAAACTTAAAATGTCAGTAACAAAAATAATTCAAATAAATATTTAGTATAATATTATGTAATAGGCCTTATTAAAATAAATTGTCTATTTAAGTTTTGATTAAAACTTTTCAACATGAAATACATTATAATATTATATTTTTCCCCGTAAAATGTCTCCTAGCATCTTTTCAATAAGCGCTATTTACTTGACTACAGGAACTAAGATCCAACTACCTATTTTAAATTTTTGTTCAAAATTCGCATAAACAAAACAGAAATAAACAAAGCGATTACTTCCCACAACAAAAATATCCTAGTCTCACTAGAAATAACAAAACACTTTCCAACATAAACAAACATCTTTCACATATTGGCGGCGATAATTTTATCCAAAGTCAAACACACAGACAGATTAATATTTTTCGGTGGCACTTCAAAGCGATGGGCTACCACTACTTATTGCTAAAGCTTAAAATTAAAATATTAGAACAACAAACATGGTATGTGTGTGAACGTTTATTTTACTTGCACACAAATCGTCGTTGCTCGAAGACGAGATCATTCTTCAATAATAACATCATCAAACTTATTCCTATTACGATAAAGTTGGAAATTCAACGGAACAAAGATAGTCACTGATTCTTCGAAACCTAAAGTCATCTTTTGATACAAAACACCCACGCCCCTACTATCTTAATACCTAGGAAACAGAGTTGAAATTTGACTTTGATTGTAACGCAAGTTTGGTCAAACAATCCAGAATAGTTACGTTTATTTATTTCCATTCCATTATGATTTTAATTTACGGAAAGCTTCCGTTCGATGGACAGGGAAAACAAATAGGCGTCATTTTCGTCAATAGAGATGGTGAAATATTTTACGATATCGTATTTGTTCAACTAAACCGTTCTTACCTCATCATCAAATTTTAAGTTTGAAAATATTGTCATTATTGATGTAAGGTTAGAAATAATTTATTGTTGGCTACGTTTGTCTGACAGCTTTAGATAATGCTAGCATGTAAATGAAATTGTAAGTGCCTACGAAAATGCTACGTGCTACGGTTTTTTAAAAAGAGTTAATTGTAGAGCTACTACGAAAAAAAGATCTTTCAGAATTTTAGAAATTATTCTCGAATGAATAATTTCTGGTACACTATCCAATATCACTATTCAAAATTGATAAACGGCGAATACAGTCCGAAGTATTTTATTCAGACGTCTCAAAAGCAAATAATTGAAAAGATTTTGGGAATTATCAAAGTATTTTTTTTGTATATTCAAATTAAGCAGTAAGAACGCGTGTTTCCGTACTAAAAATGCGTGCGATACAAATCACCGATCAGTGTCGTAATCCGAGCTATGCGCCTCCCGGCGTCTCCCGTAATTTATACCCCTGGATAAATTACACCAATTAGCTGAGAGCGCGGTGCGCGCGCGCATACTGTTCTATACATTTTTCTGACGATAGGGTTGTGCTAATGACATACATTCACATTGTAATAAAATTTTACGAGAGTTATTTAAGGAAAAGTAGAACTGGAAAACTTATTGCACTGAAGAATTTGTCTTCACGTCACTGATTGCTTTCGCAAGTTGAAAATAATGTACGTTATGATTTATAATTGTTATTGTTGTTATTTTTTTTCTTTTAATGCAGCAATCAGATAACATCCAAATTAACAAAAAAACTTATTGTTAAAAGAAAACGAATAAAGCAACCTTCGTTAACTTTTATTGAGAGTGCGTTAAAATATATTCATGAGACAAAAATATAAGTATAATACAAGCAAGTAGTGCATAGACCCCAATAATCTCTAATTAAAACACCACCTTTACTTTTGGCAGTCCACCAACCCTGTTAGGCTGTTAATGCCATTGTTTCACCCCATAGAGGCGTGTACGATGTACCCTCATGCCTTAGACATTGTCACTGCGCCCGCGCCGGTAACCGCTTCGTTCAGTTTGATTTACGCGGCTCGGTGGATCGTCACTTCCCGCCCTCACTCATAACTCTGGCAGAGCTAAAGACTGATTATATGGAGTGGCATCTTGAAAGTTAAGGAATAAACTTCTATAATTTTATTATGACTAATTTTATTTCTCAGTCAACAACATTTTCCACAACTTTACTTTGATTGAAATTGTTGTAGACAGTTTCAAAGTGTGCAAAGTGCACATGACGTGATATAACATATCGATAACATAAAAAGCTTATATTGTCGATATAATAAGGTAGGTAAAACAAGTAAGTTTTATATCAATATATTATTTCTAATTTATAACACAGTCCTTTTCCACGTTAAGTAGACCGCCATAATTAAGAGTTATAGAAGACACAATTTTGTTGGGCATCGCAGCAGATTTATTCTTTGACATTTAGTGGAATTCCACGGAATAGATAAATATTGGAGAATAAATAATGGGATGTTCGGGTTACACTAATAATTTGACAGAACCGATTGTCGGAAAAACTTTAATGAAGTAAATTAATGTGTGGTTTGATGTGAAAGTGGATTTACCTATCCTTTTATCACTCCCCATGATAAAAGTTCATAAAGTTTTCAATAAAAAATATTAAAAAAAGTTTTTTAAGTGCAAAATATTATTAAAAAATAATGTAGGTTTTTGTAGACTGAAAGCCAGGCCGAGCTTTCAAAAGATTAGTTAGGTCTGTACGTTTCGTAAGTTTCTTATTCACAGAAGTATCTATCGGACACTTGACCCAAGAGCCTGGCCAAAACTTGCCTGGTGGTAATCGATCATCTTTTACCAGATTGGGGAACATGCATCAATTTTTTTTTTGTATCAAAATCAAAAGTATAATGCGTGAGAGAATCAAATGTAATATTAAAACTTTTCTCTTGCGTTTTTTTCTCGTGATTATATTCACTTGAAGTTAGCGCGCAGCAGCATCCAATTCTACCCCCTTCGGGGGTAGAATTTCGAAAAACGCTGAGACCCGTATTTATTAATTTTCAATGGTCAGCCTGAACACAAAGTTTGAAGATCCTAGCATCAAAACTGAGGAACTTTCATACAAACTTTGGACCCCCGTTTCACCCGTGGGGGGTGAGTTTTGAAAAATCCTTTTTTGGTGCACCCCTGGACCTCATAAGGAACCTATGTGCAAAATGTCAAGTCTCTAGGTTCAGCGGTTTGGGCTGTGCGTTGATATCTCACTCAGTCAGTCAGGACTTTGAATTTTATATATATAGATAATACGTTAATGCCGTCATCAGGCCCTGTTGAGAGATTGTGCTCATATGCTACAATGATTAACTTACCAAAATCCCACAAACTTTCTGATCAAATGTTTGAACAAAGAGGTGTTAAAATCTAATTTTAAGTAAATCACGTTTTGTTTTTGTTTAAAAATCATATAATTTCTGATCTGTTTCATAAATAAACATAATTTGATGAGTAATTTATCGTAATATTTAAATACTACCTTAACCTAAAAAGAAATGATATAAGTAGTTGGGTAATTACAATTAACAATTGCAATTACTAATTGTAATTGTTAACTGAATTACTTTTTAATTATTTCAAGTAATTTGTAACTGAAGTCGCCAATTACAATTTGTAATTGTATTTGTTAATTTGTAGTTAATTACATTTTGCCCAACACTGTTTGTTACCTATTGACAAAATCACATTGTCTTTAATTATATCATGTAAAACATTAAAACACCGAGTTGTGTTGTTCTTTAAATATAATTATCAAATTTTTATTTTAAACTACCCAAAAATGTATTATTGTGCTTCGGGCCTGTTTCACAAATTCCGTTTGTATTAATTTAATTGTTTACCTGACAAGTAATTTGATTTAAGTTCTGTTCCATTTTGTTTATTGAACCATAAGTTATTGCCTATTCATTGATTGTAAAAAAAGTTATAGCATGCACTCACTACAAAACTAAATTAAAACACATAAGTATGTGAATTAGCGCTGTAATTTTGCTTTGTTTTTTTATTGCTGATTAAATTAAGGTTCTCATTGTATAGTCACTTGATCTCGTTTATCACGAATCGTTTTCGATAAGATTTGTCACATACCTACATATAATTTTCATAAAGTAATAATAGGCACTCTAGGTCTATAAGTTAAATAATTTAATAGTTGAAGCATATTTATGTCGATGTACATGACTGTTTGTTGTCATTAAATAAATGAAAAAAAAAAAAAAACGCTCTATACAAAACGGTCAACATTTGTGACGTCACTTATGCCACGTTTGTATGGAGTTAGCCATAATTTTCAAATATCTCCCTAAATATTGCGTTTAAGTACATATGTGTCATACAAAATATTATTTCTTACCTTTATTTTTTCTTATCAGAAAATGAAAAAAAACCTCTATTTACCCCTGTGTGATAAAACTAAAATAATGCATTTTTTTTTCTGTTCCATCATGTTTTTATACGTGTTCGCAGCAATCAAGCTCAAATTTATCAAAATCGGTGACTTATGCATGTTCCCCATTGTGCCAATTTGGATCTCGGGACAGTCTTTATTCCACTTATATTATCTATTTTGAAGTATAACTAAGTTTTGCCTTTTATTCTCACGGAGAGAGAGAGAGAGATCGAGAGAGAGAGAGAGCTTGCTTAGGTTACTGTATAAACATAAAAGCTCCATTCTTTACGGATCAGTTGCAACTAACGGGCCTTGGTCCATGAATCACTATTAGTGCTGGTGGCGGGCCGTAGCCTGAAACAATAAATATACTTACCTAACAATTATTAATCTTGGGTTTTTTATGTCAAACTTTACCATATTTTATAATTAGTGTAGGAAAGGAAGGTAGTAGAAGTGACCCGTACAGAAATCTTCAGTCGACGAAACTTTACTTATGTGAAATCTACTGTATGTGAAATCTTTTAGTTGTACGGTGGCTATGGAGTCAGTAGCATAAATAAAACGTATTTTGCAAATTATTAAAAAAAGCGGTTAATTCTTATATCGCGTTGATATCTTTTGTAGGAAAAAAATCTGCTTAAAAAATTCTTTACAAAAGAAATATGAAAACAATATGTGAAGTATCCAAAAAAATCTTAGCAGAAGACACGATCTATTGTATTCCCAACGAATACCAAAACATAACATTTGCTACAGTCACAGAAACCTAATTTTGATACATAAATATGACCTAATATTTGTATAATTATTAGGTTTTGGCTTATACTATATTTGGGTTTAGTACGAAAATTCGCTTCATTTTCTACACTAAATACCTATTCTGTAAGACATCATCTTAGTATGGGGTAGATTCTTGATTTTGATTTGTCTTTAATTTTTTTGATCTTCTTTTGATCTACAGTGCTAAGGTAGGTTTAACTTAGAACTATACTAAAAAGTTAAAATAGTTACTAGTGCATGGTTTAATTCTCGAATTATTGTAGAAAAAAAGGCATCTGCGTTGTGGTTTGTTTGTTACCATTTTACGTCATGTTCACTGTTTGTATTCTGGAAAAGGATATTTACCATTGAAAATGGTTATCAGATGCAAATCGTCTAAAACGTATTTTTGGCCATATCTCCGAGGATTTTGGGAGGATCGAGATGGAAATAGTACCAAAAGTTGAGGAATTTATCGAGACACGTGTGAACGTTTGAATTTTGAAAATCTACTGGTAACTTTTTTTGGAATCATGCAAAATTCGAGTGAATTCGGTTTTTTTGGGAGATGTTTGTTTACTAATTTGTAAATATTTAAAAAAAAAAACTTAAGAAAAAATGAAAAAATGGGTCTTATGTCCGAATACTCAAAGGCTTCTTAGTTAAAATCTTAAGTTAAGGTCTCCTTAACTTTAAGGAAGCTGTCAGTTTCATAGAGTTTCTGTCAAATCTGACAACTTTTTTGAATTTCAGGTGGCCTTAACTTTAAGATTCGTTTGAGTATTTGGCCGCTAGTGTATTAGTTTGTCTACAAAATGGCTAAAAACTTTTGAAAATCGGTTAATAATTGTGGCCTGTAGTGTAGGTGGTCCCTTTAGATTTAGAATTGTAGAAACACGGGTGTTTCCGTACATAAAAAGTGATAAAGTTTCTATGATTATTGACCGATCGTCATGGTAATAGTGTTAAAAGATGCAGAAGCAGACGAGAAGTGCATTCATTGGAATTTATAAAATCGGTACATCAATATTCCGGCCGCGTCGAGGCAGTCAGCAGGCACAATCGTAAAAATAAATAGGTACTACCTAGGTAACTTTAAAAATATAATAGGATTTTGCATTTGTTTTGATTTTGGTTTTTCGTAAATTTTTGGGTTCGTTTTCAATGCTCCGATTCTTGTGGGGACTGTAAAATCTGTGAATTTTTGCCTAAGGTTGTAGCAAAGTACTTCTTTTACAAAAATACAGGTATAATGCTGTCTGAACAAAATTACGTATTTTAAACGATAAGGGTCTTAGTCAAACTATCTACGTCAAAATGTTCTTCTTATAGATAAATCTGTAGCCTATCTTTCAGTTGGCAAATCTCCGTCCGATTAGCACAATGGAATCGCAACTTGCTCTAAAAATAACGAGCGTCTTGGCTCGCACGTCAATCAGTGGTCAAAACATCTCGCCAACAGAGACATCTTGCCTTCCTAGAACGCAACGGAGAACGGCAAACTGTTTAACTTAGCTGCTTCAGCTTCCTGCTCCTGAATTAAGACAATAACAGTTCATGCATTTGCTCTTCCTGGTTGCAAAATGAGATATGGACAGTAATTATTCTAAAGAAATGAACCAAGACAATCTATCTACACTTTTAGCGATTTTTACTTTTTAATGCAGTTATTTTTATGGTTGATTTACGCATCGCTTCCTTTTATCAGTTACCTCAAATTCGCATCAAATAAGGAGTTATGAGAATATACCAATACCACCTAAGTAACTAATTTTAACTAAATACCAGCTATCTACAGTAATTTCAGAACTAAGTAATTAAGCTTTTTTTTTTGAAGAAAAAAAAACTTATTTCGTTATTTTCTTCTCCTGTGAAGTCGACTTTTTGTAGATAAATGGTCTTGGTTCTTAAGTCTTGGTCGAAAAAATATTATGTCAGCGAGGAAATGGTGAAGTGAAGAGGAAGTTTATGTCGCATGAACGCATCATCTTAAATTAGCTTCTGAATAAAAAATGTCTTAGATAGGTAATTGGATAGTATTCAGCCTATAGGAGCTTGGTGGTGCAGTGGTTTAGCGCCTGGCCCAGCGATTGCGCAGGTTAAGCAACGTTCGCAAGGGTCGGTCATGGGATGGGTGACCAAAACTTTATTATCTCGAGCTCCTCCGTGCTTCGGAAGGCAGGTTAAGTCGTTGGTCTCGGCTACATTAGCAGTCGTTAACACCCACTAATCCACATTGGGCCTGCGTGGTGGGTTATGGCCCGTCCTCCTTATCCACCCATAAAGAAGGCCTGTGCCCCAGCAGTGTGGACATTAAAAATGGCTGATGGACAGCCTATTTGAAAATACTTAAATGATTTCATTCGCTTAATGACAATTTAGTGATAGAGGAGATTTTTCATGATTATACTCTGAGGATGAAACAGGCGCACTGTACCTGAAAATAAGTTTAATATTGTCTTTCAGACGCAATCCCTCTAACTATCCTAGAATGCGACAACGCACCGGTATCCTGTGAGAGTGAGAGTGACGTGTGTCGATCGGCTTGTTAATGAGATCCGCGGGGAATGTTGACACCGCCGTGATCAAAGCTATGCCTCTCCAACTCTATTTGTATGTGCACGCGCATGATTCATGCGCACACTTAATTGGAATGGTGCGAAAGACATTTGTTTATTCGCAAACCACTCGGGTCATAGTGAGTGGTGATTTGAAGACGTTTTAAGTGATTATAGTATGTATTGCCTTTATTTACTTTGTCAACAAACAGAACTTATGAAGTTAGAATCTTAGGTTTATATTATGAACTTGCTTTGAAAATTTTCATTGAATGAATAAAAATTCAAACGAAAAAGTTAATGGCAGCCGAAAATCGTTGCGTTCCACAGACCACATTGGACAACCGCTCTTGTATTAAAATAAAACTATTGAACTGAGGGCCTATTACAAAACAGAATCACGATAGTCAGACGCAATTCGTCTGTTAATTTACTTGATATTGAACCTTATTCGCGAGGTAATAGTGCCACGGATTGGGACGAACATCGTACGCTTATCGCGATGTTTTTTTGTAATAAGCCCTCTGATGAAGTAGGATGCACTGAAAACAACTTAAGTATGATAGATTTTTTTCTGTGACAAACAGTGCAGCGGCGGGTGGCCTCTGTAAACTGACACGTAAACGTCATTTTATTTTTACGGACACAGAATTACAGCGCTTGCATTAATAATCTTTTTATTTCCAAACAATTGCTTGCCTGAAAATACGACACGGGCAGTCGATACAAATTGCTTATGTCGCATTAAATGTCTCACTTATCTGACACAGCGATTAATAAGCGATAATTTATGTGAAGTGAGTAGCTGCCTTTGTTTGGTGTGGGATCGGGCAATTTGTAGCGGGCGGGGCGCGTAAATCAAAGTGTGGCTGCGCGGGAGCACGTGTCGCGGCGGGTGTAGGGGTGCGCCTGCCGAACTGAAAGTGAATGTCGTCTTAGTGAAAAAAGTGAAACACGTCTTAGTGAAAGTGTTCATGAAAAAAAAACAGCTGTCAATAAATTTGTAAAGTATAATGCGTATGTATAGTGTAATCATTTACTGAAAGTGTATGTTCGAACTTTGAACTGCTGTGCAGCGTTAAAAAAGTGAAAAGCGTGGGGACATCAAAATAATCTAATTCAATTCAATTCATTTATTTTTGCATAAATATGAGTAGAAACATAAAAGGTGACAAGAGATACATTATTAAGTTCGTCATATTTTACCCATAATGGGTGTGCAAAACAATAACATAATGATTTAAACATTCTCAAATAGAATGACAACAAAATTAACTAATATTAAGTATAATTAAAATGTGAGCAAAGTATTTTTTAGTATTATTTAATGTCAGAAATTAAAATTAAAATTATATAATGTCACAATTATAAATGTTATAATAAGTAAATAAACAAAAACAATTATAACAATTAAAGTAAACAATTATAAGTGTCAAAAAAAAATTTAATGAATTTAGTAAATTACAAATCAAATTTAAATATAAAAACTGTGCTTATATGAGTAAATTGTCACAGAAAATCCTGTATAGAATAATAACATTTCTCAATAAGTTGGACTGTGATTGTTCGTTAGCAGATTAATTACATGAAATTACGAAAAAAGCGTACACTAAATAAAGGTAATTATTTCCTTATTTATAAGATACCCCTTAGCTATGCAATTACTCATTATTATACTATGCCCTTGATCACATTACATTAAGTAGGTACTGAAAGTGAAAGTGAAATAAGCTTTATTCAAATAAACTTAATTATTAAGTACTTTTGCTTGTGCTACTCTAGCACAGAATCAAAGATAAGACTAATGAAGTCAAAATACAATTTGAAGAAAAATAAATCTATTGCATAAGAAAAAAACATACACACATAACTCTTCCAAAGAGTTTTACTTCCAGCCCTACCAAATGCAACAGGAGAGGCGCTCTCTAAATTTATAGCGCTCAATCAATGCGGATTTATTGCTGAGGAAGCGACGCGCTTTTTGTTACTCGCACTAAATATAGAACAAATGCCGTTATAATTGGCTGCACACCACCTGAACACTGGTTATTTAACTGCTTGCACTTACTATAAATACCTACCGGTCAACTTTTTCTTCAAAAAAATAAAAATTTACCTTTGAATTTGGTATTGAAAAGTTTAGACCTGACGGAACAATTTCTAAAATCATATTTTTATCAGAATCATTTGCAGGTACGACAAAAGAGGCTAGATATTATTTTATTCTCCTGCACTTTTGTCATCCTGACCAAATTGTCTTTCCCCCATAAAGTTAATATACCTTAGGTACCTTAGGTATATTAACTTTATGCTTTCCCCTGACCACAGACCATACAACAAGTAATAATCAAGAATAAGTCCATTTTTATTCCGCATAAATTATTTGACAGATAATTTAACAGAAATGCAATTCAATTTTAAACCAGAAGAAGATCTCTGCTACCCCGAATGAACTCAAAAAGTGATGGATAGTTTTAGCCGGTATCTAAGTGAAAATATATTTTTAATAAAACTCTGTGCAATATTAAATACCTTTTGAGTGTCATTTGTCTAATACCTCGTTGCGCAGCGTTGGAGTCAAGTGTACCGGAACCGCGCGCCTGCGCCGAGCGCGCGGAACATATCGCCATTTAATTGCGTTAACCTATAAACTGTAAACTAATTATAACTGAAATAAATTCGTCCTACGTTACCCGACAAGATGTACGAGACGCTTAATTTTCCTCATAAGTTTAAGTATCTTTCAACAAATTACGCTAAGATTAATTGAATGAGTGAGTGTGACTGTGGGCTCCTAAAATCTCATATTTTATTGAACATATTTTGGTAAAGCTTGAAAACTTCATAACGCTTAGAATAATAACACCTAGAAGCCTCGTCCTCGTATGCAAAGTGAGGCAACAAATACTAAGCCAAAATGGCTTAGCTTTCAGATTTATATATCCTTTATACTCATACGTTACCTAATCGTAACTAAAATCCAATAATATAGTACCTAACTAATCTCCTATATAATCTGTTTCTTAAATGAGTAGATAGTAAAGTTTATTTATTATTCATCGCCATAGTGCTTGTTTGTCCTATCTACCATTGGTAGCTTTCTTTTTGTTGATTTGTGACAAGATTTTAGTAGTTAGTATATTGTGCTTAGTCACTTATATTTTAAATCTATTATGTTTCTGTTGTTCTGTAGGCGCCACCAGCCTCCAATTTTATCGAGTTTAAAATACATTGTCCAGTAATAATGCTTGCGACTTAATCGCTCGGGCTAAAATACCGCTTTGATTTACCGAATGTCACATTAGCGGTTATGGCAGAACACAAATAACTCTTAACGCTGACAATTACGCCATATTCAACGAGAAATGCGAACAATTTATCGCTTCCGATTACAAGAACCAACGTCGCTAAATAATATGAGATGTGTGTGAAGTATTTCGAAAAACGTCATCGCTTTTATTTTAAATATTAACAATGTGGCAGCGGATTTAGTTTAGCATAAATTGGGGGTATTTTGTTTCTATTATCAGAGTTAAAACACGAAATCATATTATCAGAGTTAAATCAGGAATCACCTGTGCACACAGAATAGAATAGGTACCTGTTTGTTTACTTGTTTGTATTATGCGTTTATTCGACTGACATCGTTTTTCTCACAGCAATAACCAACGTCGTATGCCTGAGAATAGAATACATAATGTACAATCAATGTTATCAATGGTAACTTTTAATTCAAAGATTCTTTAGCGCTCAAGTGGCGCCCTCATCTTAATCAAATTTATCGCTCGCTAAAAATTCATATGCACGAGTAAGGCATGAGTGTCTAAAGTGGCCATTTTTTGCTTCTTTGCCTTCTACTACTACAACCATTGACCAATGATCCATGCTACAACGATTTATCAATAAACTATAGGACTTTAGCTGCAATCTGGGCATGTCAATTTTCCGTACATATTATTTTTTTCAAAAAATTGTTTAAGTATTTAATTACGAAGTGCCAAAAGAGAGAGAAAAAATAACCGACTTTTCGTAAATACCGTTCCATCTATTGTTGCAAGTACTTTAAGTTTTAATCGTGATGGTAAAATAAATAGCACATGTTTTTTCCAATCAATCACTTTCATTGCATTTTCCAAAAAGACCATCGGTAGGTAATTCTTACTCCAGTCTCAAAATAAAGCCAGTTTCAAAAATAAGCGAAGATCATTGTCGCTTCCGTGGAAGTATAGTTTTCATCACCAGCATTATTTATAATGCCGCGTTGACAACAGTCGATGAAAATTATAGCGGCCATTTTGGATTCGTTTTGAGTTTCCCGCCATTAAAGCAATTAGTTGAGTGAGATGTCCGCCGGCGGACGCACGGTTTTTATGAGACTGTAGTTTATTTTATTACTGTTTTTGTTTTGCGTGGTTAAGAGTGGAATATACGATACTGAAGTGCAAATAAAGTGATTTATTGTGTCTACAAATTAGGTGATTTTATGCTTCCAAAAAGTTTTGCAAAATATAACTCACTAGGTAAAATTAATATAGTTGATTGTCATTTGGTGATTTGTGATTTAGTGAAAAAAAATTAACAACACCAACAAATGTTTCATTTTATATTTTACGTAAGAAGGCTTGTCATATACCTATGTCCAATAATATACCTACTTATATAGAAAATTAATATCTTGTCTACGTCATTCGATTTCCTGAAACTTTTCTTCTTTCCCTATGTCATTTTCTTCGGTTTTCCATTATTTTTTACAAAAGCATGCCTATTTAGGTATCCCTATAAGAAACTTCTCAAGAGTACTTAGACAGTCATGTTTAACTCAGTCTGCTAAGTAAAGACTTTATGAATGGGATCGCAGCAATGAATGCATTTTCCTCTTTTGTTGCAATGGCTTGTTTGAAATCGTTAGTGTTGTCATCACTTCTTTTATTATCTATTATTATTTTTTTAAGCTCATATTTTTGATACTTACATAAACAAAAATCTTCACATAAATGTGTTTAGTAAGAAATGCAACGGCACGATCTAGTAGAATACCTAGCTAATAATTATTTTTCTAATTTGTGAGGTTTTGCATAGAAGATAAGGAGTTAGAAATAGCATAGGAAATCATAAAACGACTATTCGTAATATGTGCCTCAAACGCCCGCGAGCGATTAATTCAATCGACCAATTTTTTTTACGTTTTCAAAGGTTTTTTTTTTTCGTAATAATAAAGCCACAATAAATGAAAAGCTTTTAAAAATAAATAGAGTTTTACGTAATAATTAAATCCGTATGGCTAAAGCTAAATAAATGTATGAAAATTCCGAACGGGAAAATCTGCATGTGTGGGGTAGCATAGCTTTCAACAGTTTTAACAAAACTAATGCGAGTATTTTTCTGTAAACAAAACTGAAACGATAACGATTTAGCTTTGGTTTTATCGAGGTACAATCAACAAAGTTGTGGGCTGCACACCTTAAGGTAAATTTATAAATTATCCTCTTGAATTTATCCAAAAGCCATATAATTGAGATAGCAAAAGCATCTGCATGAAAACAATGAAGGCAGGTAAAAGACGATTTTAGTGCAATCCTGATAGGGATTTTCAAAATGCGAATTTCATAACTTTGTTGATCTTTTAGTGCCGTCCTTGCTAGCGAATTAGTTTTCAAAATGATTGTGCATTTCATAACTTTGTTGACTGTACCTACCCTCCATACTTGTGTACAATTTGTTGGTTGTGCCGCCACTTGCGTTGTGTCCCAGTGAAATGTGGCGCTAATTATATTGTAGGTATAAAAATGCTGTTTTTTTATTTCAAATAGGTATTTATCAAACAGGCCTGGTGCCATCCAGCCAGTGTCCTCGTGGTGGCTTCGCGCTCTCGCAGTCTGTCAGAATCCACGATCACAACCAATCTGTGTTGCCGCCATTACAGCACACCATCAGAGATGTAAGTGTTGTCATCAGAGGGCCTATTACAAAAAGCATCACCACAGTCGGACGATGTTTGTTGATCGACTTACTTGGTATTGAACCTTAAACATGAGCTAATAATGTCACGGAGTGGGACGAATATCGTACGCTTATAGCGATGCTTTTTGTTATAGGCCCTCAGATTTACTAAAATGAGTTTAGGACGTAGCCAGACACTTTTTCAAGGTGTATGGCAATACAAGAGATTTCAAGAATACAACGTGCAACAGAATTAATATCTAAACTAGAATATGGTAGACAGCGACCATCAAACTGAACAACTATTACTATGGGACCAACTCTGAAATCGCGAAAAAAAATCATCTGTTTCAAGCAAAAATTAATAACGAAAATATGAAAAATTAAACACCTGTTTTTTTTCGCGATTTCAGAGTTAAAGTTTAACTCTGGTCTATGGTTTCATGGATTCCTATATCTACCATAATTCTGGTTTTTCTATTAACTCTGTTTCACATTGTTAATTTTCTACTACAAACTAAAATAAAACAACATTGTGTGTGGTGCACTAGAATTAAAATAAACTTACATTTTTTAATTGAACCAATTTTTAACCGACTTCATCAAAAGGAGGAGGTTCTCAATTCGATTGTATGTTTTTTTTTTTTTTTTTTTTTTTTTTTTTTATCGTTGTTCGCGCGTATCTTCGACATTTATGAACCGATTTAGATAATTTTTTTTTTGTTCGATTGAGTTTTCTTGCGAGATGGTCCCATTTAATTTTTTTTCAAATCGGTTCAGTAGTTTACAAGTAATCCTGAAAATACTATGATATTAAATCAACTAACTTGACAATTTTGTTATTTATGAACCGAATTAGATGTTTTTTTGTTGGGGAAGGGATGCCGTTGTGTAGTCTTTTTAACCGACTTCAAAAAAAGGAGGTAAGTTTTCAGTTTGTATGTATGTATGTTTCTCCGCGATTATCTCACGTTTGGCTGAGCCGATTTTTCTACCTAAATAATATACCTACACTACCTAATGCAGAAGGTACTTACACTAAAAATAAAAAAATAAAAAAATTGTTATAAAACAAAAAACCGACTTCAAAAAACCTGCCTCTAAAAAAAAGGAATAAATAATATACAAATCATTATATACGCATTATCATTATTATAATTAAATACGTCAATTGAAGTCGGGTGGGGCTTTTAGAATAAAAAAAGGAAGATGTTCTTCAGCCCCACCCGACTTTAATAGACGTGTTTTATTATAACAATGATAATGCGTATATAATGATTTGTATATTATTTATTCCTTTTTTTTAGAGGCAGGTTTTTTGAAGTCGGTTTTTTTCTATATCTAAAGGCACCCGAATAATTTTTAGTTTGCAAATACTAACACAATGAAAAACTGAGTTGTAAGATTTTAAACAAGTAAAAATGGTAAAATAGGTAATACCGCCCTTATTCCTCGTCGTACCATGATTGTTGCATAAGGTAGTTGTTGCAGTAGGTAGAATATAGGTAAGTTTTTTTTTCCATTTTTGACTTAAGGACCTAGTCAAAACTCATAACATCGACTCAGATTTCTTTGACTTTTACAACAGTTTGATTTTCAGAACGATTTGATTGTATTGAGATGATTTGTTTTCGGTAACAGGGTTCCATGTGTGGCCGCAGTACTTACTCCCCCCTACAAGCTCTCAGCGAGAGTACTTGCAGGGACCATGGAGCTCAGTCGGCACCGCCCCCTCTACAACCACCGAGGGTCCAGGTTCGTTGTTGCTGTTAGGTTTAACAAATGTTATGCAATTGTTGCTCTTGCGAGTTTTTTTAAATATTTATTTGTTATTGACTGATTAAAAAGTATTTTAAGTTTGTTCTACAACTTTTTTAATTACTAACAATAATGTTTTATTGTTACCCAAGCAATTTAAAATTACAATGAATTGTTATCATATATAAGTATCTGACTTAGATAATCCCCTAGTTATTACGAGGGAAACTATACAACATGTACAAAATACTTAACCCGTAATGTCGAATATGGTAGATAGGGGCCACCAAACTAAACAACTTTTAGTATCGGACCAATAATAATTCTGAAGTCGCGAAAAAAAAACAGCTGTTTCATACAAAAAATTAAGAAAATATCAAAATGTATGAAACAGGTTTTTTCGCAATTTCAGAGTTGGTCCCATAGTAAAAGTTGTTCAGTTTGATGGTTCCTCCTATCTACCATATTCGGCATAAGGGGTTATTTTATAACACGTTGTATATTATGTTAATCTGTGTCAGATCTGTCAGATATTTTTATAACAAAACAAATGCTAATTCCTGACGCAAAATAGTGCAAATGGCGCATCAGACTAGACGTAGTGCGAAAACTGTCCGTATTGCTTGCTATGAACGTCAGAGCGTTGCAAATTTTTAACCATCAAAATGGGCCCTTGCAAAATGCTTTGACGTTTATCTTTAGAAAAAGTTTTGTACCTATTTTTAATGTTTTTGTGTCAAAAAGTTCATGTTTTCTCCTCAAAAACCAGATTTTATTTGATTTAGAATATACTCGTACCAAGGAAAATTTAATTTATTCGTATTCCTAATGGAAAACGAAGTCTTTGTAATCTTCGTTCGTTTCGAACACAACAGTGAGTTATAAAAAAACAAAACAACCGCACTCTGACTTTCGGAACGCGCGAACGCGCCTTTGTCCAAAGATTGAGCAAGCTTGCGAAATGATTTTGATAATATTTCAATAAACGATAGAAGTGCTCAAAATACCGTAAAAGACAGTAAATTTAAGCCTCATCCACAGTTCTCCCTACAGGTATCTTCTCAAAACGTGATTCTACATTCAGCTGTGGCGCGCTGCTCTGCGACACTAGAACTAGCTGCTCTGTGGAGGAACTTCCATGAGCTCGGAACAGAGATGATAGTGACCAAGGCAGGGAGACGTATGTTCCCTGCGTTGCAAGCGAGGCTGGCTGGTTTACAACCGAATGCGGACTATTTGCTGCTGGTGGACTTCGTACCTTTAGACGACAAGCGGTACCGATATGCTTTTCACAGGTTGGTTGCTTTTAGGTTTGGAACTCCTTTTTGTTCAATGAGTTGTGAAATAAGAAATAGAACTTCGATAGGATGATTATCGCTTCCAAGACCACTGGAAATAGGGTTGCCAGGTGGCCGGTACCCACCGGGATTGTCCAGGAATGAAAGCATATATCCCGGTCCCGGTATTGAAATTTTTTGAATACTATGTTTTGCAACCAGTCGCCCTAGCATGACCACTAAAACAAGATATGTATCCTTCGATCATCTATAACTGTGGATATTGCAGGACAATGGCATTTGTGGGACACCTCAAAGTCCCCTAAAACGTAGCCCAGTATAAAATTCCCCCACGACTTTGCCATTTAGTGTCGCGTGATTTGTCAAACTGCATGTGCCACATTTCAGCTTTGTTATTGTATGACGTGCTACATCCTCAGGTATAGATGATCTAAGTATGTATCGCGTGAATAGCGTTTTATAAAAGTAATATCGCGCTTCTGCGGTCATGCTAGGGCGGATGAAGTTGATTTAGGTGCTTTTTTATATATTTTTCTATTACCTTTCAAACCTAGATTTGCCTGGAGGCTCTGTAGAAGTCTAAGTAACTTTGATTTAGCATTTTTGTTAGTTTCGTAGTGTGGGCCCAAAATTTCAGAACTTGACTTTCAAATTCTGATGTAATATAATCGTAATTGTATATAATTATTTTCACTTGTGCCACCCAGTTCGAGCTGGGTGGTGGCAGGCAAAGCGGACCCGGTGTCTCCACCCCGGATCCACGTGCACCCGGACTCGCCCGCGCCCGGCTCGCACTGGATGCGGCAGCTCGTCTCCTTCGACAAACTCAAGCTCACTAACAACCAGCTTGACGACAATGGACATGTGAGTGGTAAAAAAAACAGATTGAAAAGAGTTAAAGCTGAGGGCGACGTAGTAAGAGTCACTTCCAGAGTTCCGAACGTACGTCCGTTCTGTTCTATGTTAACCAATATTTTTTAAATCTGTTAAATTTTTAGTGTACAATTTTATCTTTGAAACTTACCGTGATGTCGCTGGGACCTACTCAGAGCAATTTCATAACGAATAATAAGTTTTCATGGAGATCTTTGGAGGAGGCTCAGTAGGCCTGTTATTATTATGTATGTGATGTTGTCAAATATTTATTTATTTATTTATTTTATTTATTTCCAGCATTTGTCTTATAGCTGATACGACGTTAATGAGTTATGTTAACCGTACCACCCTTATGTTATAACTAAGAGTATTACTAAATAACTAAGAGATCGGCATTTTGACCGTTTAACCCACAAAATATTTATCAAATATTCACTAATAATTTAAGCTATCTTTGGCGATCGACCAGATGTGCACTTTTGTGCTAGAAGGTCTGGTGTGGACAAATTAATGCTCACTTATTTCCAATAAAGAAATACGTATTGTTTGTGGTCCAGATAATCCTGAACTCGATGCACCGGTACCAGCCGCGGCTGCACGTGGTGTACCTGCCGGGCGAGGGGCAGGCGCCCGCGCCCGCGCCCGGCGTCGTGCCCTTCAGGACCTTCGTCTTCCCGGAGACGGGCTTCACCGCAGTCACCGCTTATCAGAACCACAGGGTAAGTCACACCAGCCATTTTATTGTCCCCACTGCTGGGGCCAGTACAGGTGCGCATACTGCAGTACTTTAGCCTGCTGACCGAGGGGGAGGCGCCCGCGCCCGCGCCTGGCGTCGTGCCCTTCAGGACCTTCATCTTCCCGGAGACGGGCTTCACCGCAGTCACCGCTGATCAGAACCATAGGATAATGTGGCGTCCTTATTAGGGTGTTGAATAGAGTAAATGGCTTACAAATCGAAAGAAATGTTTGGCAAAAGCCGCATCCCAAGGGTGCGAGTTCGAGTCCTGTCTGAGGTGCTACGAGTGTGTCGATTTTTTCTAGTATTCTTGATATTTTACAGCTTTTATCTGCACCTGATTATAATTTGCAACTTTAAAAATGTTTGCTGACACACGCATATTCGTACACCTATACACATCGCGTGTTCTTGTTTTTTTCTTTATTTGAAAATGTAAAACATAAGTTATCTTACAGATAACACAACTGAAGATAGCGAGCAATCCGTTTGCTAAAGGGTTCCGAGACTGCGATCCAGATGACTGGTAAGCTTCTAACTTTTTTTATGCTCCACGGTATAGTGTTTGGCCTTCACCTCACTTGATGTTAAGTGACGATAAGGCCGAAGGTGGAAGCGCACTACATCCGGAATCCTTATCACTGAGGAACTGGCTATCTTACCTTTAGTTAGCTGCCGGACGGAGCACATAATTTTTTAAATTGTGGCGTTTTAGTTATGGCGTCACACTTAGGTAAAATGGTGGTAGCTAGCCAGGCGGACTTGAAATAAGCCCTACCACCAACCAAACCGAGTACAAATATATCCCCTACTGGGAATCGAACCCGGGACCCCTGCGTCTTACGCGGGTGGGCGAACCACTAAACCACAGAGGCGGTAAAAACAAAACTAAAAAAATCAAAAGACATAATATACCTTCAGAAAATCACAATATTACAAATAATTATAATACACATGTCGGCGAAGCCCACGATATAAATGCTTCGATACTATTAGTCCCGCCTACGTAATATAATTACACCGCCTACTTACAAATATCAGACAAAAATAAATTCTGGATCTGCCTTTGTATTAATAATTATGTAGAGCAACGCTAGATGAAAGTTTAGGAATATAAAATTGAACATAATGTAAACATTTTTTTTGCTATAGTTATGTTATATATTTAGTTATGTTATAGTGTAGACATAAACGCGCTCTGGAGTGTTTGTTTATAACAGTTTCAAATATACGTACAGTTTTGTTTGAAAGGTTCGTTAATTAAAATTTTGCCTTTTTCATAAAATTCAATAAATAGTAAGTACCTACACACGTGTAAAATCTAAAAAGCGGATACAATGTTCTATGTTATTTAATTTACTCAGAAAGCATTAGAAAATTATGAATGTTGGTAGAGTTAAATTTTAGTTTCATAATTTTATAAATCTTAAAGGAGACTGTTCTTTTCTGTATGGGAAGTGGTCTTTAAACCAATAGTTGGTTCTACTATGCCAATAGCGATACTGTTATGTTATTTCTGTAGATATACCTCAACTACACTCTTATGCAAAGGGGCATTAAGATCTGTCACGGCAGTTTTGAGAAAAACAGTATTTAAGAACATATTTTCAGTGATTAGTTCAAGCTATTTGCCACCTTTTTACCCGACTGCGGGTTATGTATTTCGCGCGTATCTTGTAAGTATGTATGTTTGTATGTAATATTCTTTATTACCTCATATCTCTCAAACGGCTGAACGGATTTCTATGATTAAGATATCGTTAGATTGGTCTTTTCAGCCCAAGTGTTCTTAAGAAGGTGGCGTTATAAAAAAACCAACATGGCGGCTGTACGGTGCTATTATACGTAGTGAAAAAAAAAAATTTTTTTTAGAATACTGCAATATGGGTGTCAAATTAAAGGGCTTATTATAAGGATTTCAAAAAGGTATATCATGACCGTAAAATATAATAACTAAAAAGAGATAAATAAAAAAATAAATTAAAAAAATTAAAAAACCCGCCTGCATAAAAAGACAAGTCGACTGAAAAGATGGAAACAAGATTAAATAAATATTAAAGGCAACATGTCATAATAACATGCAGTCGGAGGCATATTAATTCAATCATTCATAATGTCACTTTCTTTATGCATGCCTCCGACTGCATGTTATTATGACATGTTGCCTTTAATATTTATTTAATCTTGTTTCCATCTTTTCAGTCGACTTGTCTTTTTATGCAGGCGGGTTTTTTAATTTTTTTAATTTTTTTTTTCTATGCTCCCATAATAACTTAACTGAGGAAGGAAGGACGATATCAATTCTAATCAGTTAAACACAAAATTTAATTATGTCCCCGCCATATTAACCAACACCTTGAAACAATTTAGTAGAAACTTAGCTTTTAGGAATCATAAATTTTAACTTTAAGATCATCCATGTTTTTTTATTTTGGCGGGAGCGGGAAATGAGGCGTGTCCGCCATAAATGTCGCATAACTCTTTACTCTATGGCCAAGTCGTAAAAGTAAATTGTCGCCGGCTGTTGAAATGTCTACCCGTCCGTGTCACATGAAAACTTTGTAAATGAAATGCATCTTTCTGTTTGATATGTCTGTTGTGACAAGTAGGATATTAGTTTGAAATGTGTTTTTGTTTATTTCGACATAAAAGTTTTATGTTTGTTTTTCTTTAATTCTTAAAATATCATCAAATTCCAAGCTCATGTTATGCTAAAGTCTGGTCTGATATTAGCAACTTTCTTGTTTAAAACTCCTTGGTGTATCCGTTTATTTAATTTTTTAATACTTTATATGGACTACCATGTCCGACAGCATTAAGCTATCTAATCTATCCTTTTCCCACATATCAAATTTACAAGTCGCATCCTTGTCACTCTATTTCTTTTTTCTCTATTGTTTCAAAAGATGGTGTAAGAAATTATAAAAGCACTTTGCTTCACGCTTGCAGCAAAAATCGATTTTGCTGCGAGTTTCTACGCGCCAAAAGAGCCCTTCTCGTGCTGGAGAGGTGAAAAATATTTAAACGCTAGATGCATTCAAAACTTTATGTTATGCTTTCGAACTCCGCTGCGTTCAAAAAGATCTATAAAACCGTTCCTCTTGTACTGAATGTAAACAACTCAGAAGTATGTTTACATTTAGTAACTGCCGTTTCGGCTACTGCATTGGCTGCTCACTGGAAATAAATCTCGGGTTGTCGGCAGCTATTCTGTCTGCAGCAACTGCACTGCTTCTTACAATTTTATGAAACATTCGGCCGACCAATAGGAGCAGTGTCTGGCCTGTTTCAATGTTGTTTTATATAGCGATGTAAATCATACATCTAGTTTATTATTTTCATGTTTACTTTAGGATATGTAGTTACTTTCATAAATTGCATCATCAATCATTCTTCGGTGTTTTATGCAATATAGAACTTTTCTTAATAATGTAGAGTTTGACCTCAGACATGACGAATCTATAAGGGTTCCGTTTTTGCCATTTTGGCTACGGAACTCTAAAAAGGAGGAGGTTATCAAGTAGTACCTACATTATGAGCCAAGTTAGTTTAACCCATCAGCCGAGTGTGCAATAAGCAAGAGCTCACGAGTTTCATACGACGTTTTTCAACACATTTACATTTGCGAGGAAAAAACAAAGTAATTTACCAGACAAAAACAAAATATGAAAATTATAGGAAAGGCGCGCAGGTTTAAAATTTTGTTTTTTGTTTTTAGAAGACTCTAAAGTTCATTAAATCAAAACATATCTGGCCAATAATATTCGAAATTTGAAAATACATAAGGTTGTGACTTTGTGACAAAACCTAGGCACAGAATATATACACCTAGGACTGTATATATTATTTGCACAGTATAGGTAAGTACTTACTTTTAGTTAAAAAAACTAATATCTATTCTGTGTTATTTGTTTATAAAAAACATACAATCTACAGCTCACGGAGCCACAGTACTTATATAACATTTTAATATCTGACTTATTTTCATAAGTAACAAAAAAGCAAAGTTTGTGTTCTGAAAAAGCAAAATGATGCTCGTCGAAATATCCAAATAGGTTCGCAAATTAACACTTCGTCATAAAATACTGAATGAACGAATGTTCCATGTCCCAGTTTCCCATCAAGCAAACTTATCTACGTCTACAAAAATAAACATTCAAGCCATTAATTACTTCTATCGCGAAGACAGCAAGAAAAAAACGGGCCATATGCACAAACAGAGAGAAACAAAAAACTGTGACAGAACGGGAGAAAAAAACGTGAATTATAAACTTTTTTCCGAGTCTACGTCTCTTCCTGGGTTCCCTTTACAATCGATTTATAATTTTAATGTTTCGTATGAAGTCATTTGTCGCAAGCTGTCAAAATAAGTATTAGTGGTAGTAACGCGACCCGCCTAGTGGGCGGGCGGGCGGTTGTATTATTATTTATCTGTGGTGCTTCTAACTAAATCCTTCGGGATTCATAGGATTAACAGACGAATATCTCTTGCGCTCATTTGTTATACGGAATGTTATCTTGGATTAATAAATCATCAGGCGCTAAGAGCTGAAGCTTTCAGTCAAGATCCTATTTAATTATATCGCGGAAGTTTTTAAATAAGTGCTTTCTTTGAAGCAAACAATTTCTGAACTTTCTTGACTCCTTGATCCGTGAGCACAGGACTGTTTTATTTCCAAATAATACCCTCATGCTAAGTACCTATACATCTTCTCTCATAAAACCCAAACTGCTGGGACCTAGAATCTTGAAATTTTATACATAGATAGGAATTCACTAAAAGAGGATTTTTGGAAATTCTAATGAGGGTTCAAAGTTTGTATGTAAAAAAATATAAAATAGAATTTTCGAATTGAAACTTCTAGTCTTATTAAGTTGTGATAAAAGTATGGTATGTAGGTATACCTACTAGGTATGTATGTATACCGTACTGTAGGGTTCTTGAATGTAGTAGGTTAGTATCGACACATGAGTAAATAAAGTATCGATATTTAAAAATGTGTTACGGGCCAGATTGCGATTGTCAGTTGTTCAACCTTTCCCCATTGAATGCCTTTCCCACTCTCTTGTTCGACAACGCCAGCGAATCTGATGTAATTCAGTGTATCGTTCTTCCAGCCCTCCAGAGCAAAGCCAGCAGCGCGGCCCAGTGCGGCGACGGGAAGTAGCGCCGGTAGAGCAGTGCCCTCAGCTCAGCCAGCCATATGCTGAGGAGCCCAGCGGCTGCGGTCCGCTGTACGCGGCGCACGCGGCTGTACGGTATGTAACGACTATACCTGACAGCCAATTTCACCGTTGATTTTAAACGCGATTTAGTGACGACACGGGAAGTAGCGCCGTTGGAGCAGTGCCCACAGCTCAGCCAGCCATACGCTGAGGAGCCCTGTGGCTGCTGACCGCTGTACGCGGCGCACGCGGCTGTATGGTACGTAAAGCAGGGGCTAATAGGCATGACGAATATTTTTTTTATTTTATGTTACATAAATTAACTTACAAAAAAAAGAAACATTGATAACCGCGAGCGTTTCTTTCAGCCAAACTTTCGTCGCTCTTTTTAAGTACTTTTGGCGGGTGTAACTTCTATAAGTAAACTAAGGTAGCCTATCATTTTTAACTTACGGAAACTGTGTGCTCGCCTGTTTACTTAAGGAAATTAAAATAATTGAAAAAGTGTGTTTATATGAATAATATTTTTATTTGAATTCATTGTTTACATTCCAGATACCAACCGCATGCAGGACACAACAACGCGTACAATGCGTACTACGCACACAGGTAGCCCACGGTTGGGATCGTCTTGTGATACTTTTGAGAGTAAAGACATCTTTAATATCGGTGGAGAGATTGGAGCAAAGTTAATTAAATAAATAGTTCGCATAGGTAAAATAAAGATATTGTTTAGATTTTTCTGACGTTTTTATAAAGGGTGTTTGGTAAAATTAATAACGAAAATATCAAAATTTATAAAACAGTTGATTTAATTTTTCGCGATTTCAGAGTTGGCCCCATAGTAAAAGTTGTTCAGTTTGATGGTCCCTATCCACTATATTCGGCTTTAGAAGGCTTTTACCAAACACCTTGTATAAATCCTATAATAAACGAGTGTTTCGATTTTTTGTTCATATTCAACGAAGTAGACATCGAATCCAAAACAATTGATAGTTAGTCAAATAATAACAATCCTGTCACAATATCGGTGCTCTATATATGCTATAGAAAGATAGGACACAGGGTAAAAAAATGGTGTTTACGACGTCAAACTTTAAAATTGTATTTAGATTTTATAGCATCAGCAAACATGTTCTCTGTTATCATTTTAGGAGCGAAATTTTTTAAGTGTTTAAATTAAGTAGTTTCTTAAACAAGATCATAGAGTAGGTATTTAATGATTTATTTTACAAAACTTAAAGTCAGTTTATTTAAAGTACTTACTTAAGAAAATGAAAGGTTTTGTGATATAATACAATTGAGTTTTGGTTTCTGAATAAGTGTAAGTTACTGGATAGTTAAGAAAATTAAAAATGTGAAATAGGTAGGTACTTATAATATACACTCGCGGACAAAGAAAACAGGTCAACTAACAAATCGTGCATTTTTGCAATAATTAAGGATTAAATTGATGGCCCGAAAAAACAATATAAAATAATCATGATTTCAATTCCTTATTTAAATAAAAGTCATCGTATGGAATAGTCAGCGTCAAATTAATATGAGCGTCTAGACTAGAGTAGTCAAAATAATCTGAAAAATAAAAATCTATTTGATCTACGCAGTTAGAATTATCATTTTGTGCAATGAGCACAGATAATTTTGACAGCTTTGTTTGCTAAGATAATTTTGAACACTGACTGCTCATATAAATATGAAACAATGAGTAGTAAGATATTGTGAACACCTTGTGTGCTTACAACAATATTATGGTTCTAACTGCGTTGCGTAGATCAAATTGATTTATTGTTTTTTTTTTCAGATAATTTTGACTACTCTAGACGCTCATCAATTTGACGCTGACTGAACCTAATTGCAGTTTACGTTTATTCCTTTTCGAGGAAATCAATAGGTGTCAGTATGTCTTTGACATGCTTAATCGACACTTGAACATCCAAATCATCCATCGACATTTTATGTAAATCATCATTACTGAGTTGCTCTATTTTTTTCAATAAGTCTGTAAAGTGAGCATGTTTTTTATATTGTAATACTAATGCTCCACCTGCGTTAACTTTAACGTTAGTGGTAATGTCCAACTACGCTTTAGCTAGGGCGTTATGTAAATTTAGTACTATAAGTAAATTAACACGTTAAAGTCTTGGCCACATCTGCGTAACGCCTAGATTAACGCTTTAAGCTATGCGTTCAGACGCATGTGGAGCCGTAGCATTAGAAAATAACGTGGTGGCCCGCTTTCTTTGCCCGCGAGTTTATAAATTAATGTTACATTAGTAGGTTAATTTAGAAATTTTGTAAAATATACTGAAAAAGCAAAATGATTTTAAAATTGTTACACTTCAGAAAATTGTTAATTTGGTCATATCAAATTTAACTGTTGGTTATACTGTTTTTTTAATGTGGTGAAATTAGGAAATTTATTTTAATAATGTATTCGTTGTAGTCACCACAGTTTAGTAACCAAAATGAGTGCCTATTTGTTGTGATAAACCAATGTTGTCATTAAGTTAGTATAAGTAATTAATAGTATTTTTCCTAATGTTACCAAATATTTGTCTCTTTATAGTAAGCTTATTTTCTGCTCTTCACCAATATAAAATATGAGCGCAAACCAGTCAATTTTTACACCTAAACCAAATTGTAACCAAAGGTAATATATACAAATAGTTAAGAGTTTTACCAAATAAGTATGTATAATTTATTTAAATTTATTAAAGTTTGGTTAAGTTGCAAATTAAGTGTTTTATTTGAAAATAATTTCTGTTTTAAGTTTTTTAGCAGATTTGTTTCAATACCTCTTCGAGGCTGTCGTATCCGCTAGAAAACCAAATTATATTCAAAAGATTACCCAACATTAAAACACCTTAAAATGATATTTGCCAGACTTTCGCTTTTTCCATTACTAACAAATAAATAAACCTCATAAATATTTTTAAATCAAAAAGAAATAGTATTGCACTTGCTGGGGTAATTTTTCAATTTGAGGCGTTCTGAAGTGAGACTTTTCTGATACGGTGTAGCTCATTACGTGGTTTACAGTAGCTGATCCAGGTTCGTCTCCTCGGTCTACTACGACCTTAGAGGTGACGGTTTCCTCGAACTCTTCTCCTACCAGTTCTGGTTCAGGATCAACAAAATCTTCAATAGGCAGAAATATCGTGGTAGTAGTTGTCATCGGCTCTGGGTAGTATTGTGGGTAGTAATCCGCTGGGGTATACATTAATGGTTCATAGAATTTCGGCATGTGGCTGACTGGAGCATGATGATGCACGGGAGGAGATTGGATCTGGGACTCAATTGGGAGATTGAAGTAGTAGCTGTACGTAACAGGCTCGTTATGGTCATGGTTTACAGGCGATTTTGAAGGCGACGAATCGACACGTTCTGGGACGTATTCAAAATTAGGAGGAGTGTTCATATGTTCAACAATTTTCTGTTCCGGCACTTCAGTAGAATAAACATAATAAGTGTTGTTTTCATGAGAGCTCTGAGCAGGTTCGTTGTTCAATGGGACAAATTCAATTTGGTTAGAATTGGAGACGTTTTTAGTGTTGTAGACGTCTTTCAAAATAGACGAAAGGTCATCGGTTTGTTTATTTGAGGCAATAGCTAAGTCGGAAAATACATCGGGATCTGGAGTGTAGTCGATTCCGAATTTGTCAGCGATCTCTTGTGCAGTCATCATCTTTTCAATAGCTATGTTTTGGTTCTCGTTATTCAGCTTAATGTGGTTTAATAATCGCATGATAAGACGTGTGCTATCCATGGGACTCTCAGTAGACCTCCTCTTCCTGGAGCCAAGTTCGTTTTTCTCTTTCTCGGTTTCCCCGAGAACGTAAGACAATAAGTTAGCCATCTCGCTCTGAATAGCGAGGGTTATTTGATGTGCCATTTCTTTCAGTTCTTCACATTGTTCTTCAACTGATTTCTCGGTGTTGTTCATAACTTCAGCTATTTTAGCGGCAGATGATGGTGTTGGGAAATGAGAGCTCTTTGGCAGCACAAATAGATCCATCCATTCTGTGTCGGTTGATCTAAATTCTTTAATGTCTTCTTCACCTGGTTTGTTTTTCAAAATATCTCTGAGAGGTAACTCATTCTCTTCGTCATCGATTTCTGCGTAAATGTAGGAGACCTAAAAATACGATTTACTGAAAATATCGATGTTATTATGTTTGTTTTAACTTAGGTACCTAAGCTAACACATAGGTACCTAAATTAACAATAAGAAAATAGTTTCCGATTACAAATATCATTGTAAGCCCTTTGCACTACTAACAGTGATAGAGTATTTATTTAGACATAAGACATAAGAATATTTATTATTATTATTAAAAATAGCTGTCCAAAAAGTAAAGGAAGTTCTTGTGTTTTAAGAAAAAGATGAACACAAACAAACCTATCAATGTAGTATTGTAATGTGACTTTATTGGGCAAAGAAACTGTTTTTTTTTCTAAAGCAATTAATAAAGATTTATAAAGAAAAAAAAATACCTGGAGGATAACAGCAAAAAGGATGAAGAATCGCGCCATAGTTGATCCAGGCACGACAATGCACTATTACTTCGTCGTTCTTTGTACGGATTTTATAATTAAAGTTATCACTAAGTTAGGAAATGGGGTTTATGTTTCAACATGTATTGTAATGATTAATAAGTAATTGTGAAACACCTAACAGATAATGAAAATGCTTACAAAACGTTCAATATTAAAGACAATTTCATTTTTATCATCATAACTTGTGACATGGAATTAAAACCAGCTAAATTTTTTGACAAACTTTTTATTAAATATAAATACCTATAACAAAATGATAGAAAACAATAAACTAACATTCTCAAAGCTGTAATCAAGATAGATTTTATGTATTATTGACAGTTGTATTGTAATTGTACTAAAATTCTACAGATGCTCTCTCCATTAGAGAAATAACGAGAAATCAACCTTCATGAAATCTCAAACAGCTGCAGTTTAAGCATAATATGTCGGTGGATCAGTATAAGGCACAGGCGAATAAGTCGGAATCACGTTTGTGGGGATTTGATATGATGGCGACTGATGATACTGCTGGCTGTATACAGGAGATGTGAGGCAAACTTGGGCTGTTGGAGAGGGGTACGGTGAAGTCGGGTAAGGTGAGGGTGGATAATCAGATTGGGAGTTACATTGGCAAGGTGGAGGATTAGTGCTTGGAGGACTAGGAGGGTATGGCTGGGGAGGAGGGCTTGGGTATGGCGCTATTGCAGTATGTGGGCATGGTGGTCCAGGTGGAGGATATGAGTATGTGTATTGAGGTGTGCTTGGAGGTTGAATAGGCGGTGGCTGAGGATATTGCTGTTGAGAGCTACTAGGAGGGTATGGCTGTGAAGGAGGTGGTTGGTACTGTTGTGTATGTGGGCATGTTTGTGGCTGAGGAGGGTAAGATTGAGGTGGATTTGTAGAATAGGGTGGAGGATACGGAGGAACTGGGATTGGCATTTGGGGGGGATATGGGTATGGATATTGTTCGTAGTATTGAGCCCATGTGGGCGGTGGTACAGAATTATCTGTGGGTGGACTGGCTTCTACTATGTAGTAAGCCGGTGGGTTCGGGTATGTTGTAGATGATATGGTCAGTGATGGGTTTCCTGGTGTAGGAGGTGAAATGGCTACTGCTGCTGGTGGTTGTAAAGGGGGTCCGTATACAAATTGAGGGCCAGGTGGGGGTGGTGCTGATGAGTAGCTGGGAGGGTAGCCATAACTTGACTCGAATGAGATCCCAGTGTTGCCAGTGTAGTCTGGTGTTGAAGCTGAAGTAGAGTATGATGAAGAAGAGCTTGTTGATGACGATGGTTTTGATAGCAATTCTGTAACAAAAAATAATCTGTTAATTTTGTAATTACGCATTATTTTATTTGATGAGTCTGGGTACTTTTGCTGATAACCTTTACTAGTATTATTTTCATATTAAATGCTTTATCTTAATTGACCGAGCGAGCGCGAAGCATGAAAAGTGTCTCCATATGTCGAGATATTTGACTGTTCTCCTCTACGGTCGCATTTCTCAACCGATTCTCCAGGTCCGACAATTTTTTGTTGATTCAGTTTTTCGGTTTTCTTTTCGAAATGGCGGAGGTATTGGAGTCGAAAACACCCCCCAAAAAACCCGAATTTACCCAAATTTTGCAAAATTCCAAAAAAGTTACCAGTCGATTTTCAAAATTCAAACGTTCACACATGTCTCGATCCTCCCAAAATCCTCGGAGATATGGCCAAAAATATGTTTTAAGCAATTTGCATCTGATAACCATTTTCAATGGTAAAAACGCGCCGAAAAGTCGGACTGAATTATTATGTTTTTTACATATCTCCGCCATTTTAGAAAAAAATTAAAAGCTGGACCGACAAAAAAACCTATATTATTTTCGAACCTGCTCACAAAATTTCACGAGAATCGGTTGAGAAATGCGACCTGTAGAGGAGAACAAACGGACGGACAGCCGCCGGAAGGACACGAAAGAATTTTTGCCCAAGCTGAAGCAGAGACGCTTCGCTCACACTTCGTGCTCGCTCGGTCAATTAGAAAAGAAAATTTCATTTTAGCTGTGAACATTTATTCAGTTTTAAAGCTTAACAGCTATGTAAAAGACTCGAAGAGCCACTTTGACTAACAAAATGAGCCCAATACTTCTAGTTAAAAGCCAGCCTCCAACGAAGTGCCTTCATGAACTTACACTTTCAAGTATTATGTTTAGTATTGGTTTAGTGCTATTTCTACATGATATTATAATTATACTACTAAGAATTACGATTACCTAATACAACAGCATCATTCTATAGGATTTTTACAAAAGTTTTCTTCATAATTAATAAATAAATATCTACCCACTGCCTAGATCGGCTTGCAAGCGGAAAATTTACCAATGGCTACAATAACTATCTTAAGATGAAAATGAAAACTTGCTGACTACATTATAATGTTTAGGTATATTACCAGGAATACACACACCACACACACACACACACACAAATACACACACAAACACACATACAAACACACACACACACACATGCATAGTTTGTGGATGCTTTCACTTTTTTGATTGTTCTTATTTTATTTTATATTGTCTTTGATCAAAGTATATTGTGCTCATTTTTTAAGACTTGCTTTTGACTAGTTTAAATTGCTATGTCTGTGGAGGGTTATGGCGCTGAATGCTGAAATGGCTGAAATACAGGTTTTTGCCTAGTTTGGCAGCAGAGGCTTATAATATTAAGCCTGTTATCTAGTCCTAAGTTGGTATTATTTCAACATCTGTCAGAAATTGGTCAAAAAAACAATTTTTATTTTATTATTATTTTTTATAATAAATTTCTAGCATTACAAAAATACGAGTAGGTATTTCTGCTTTTTGTATAATATTTATGATGAATTTAACGTAGAATGCTTCATTCGAAATAAGTTTATAATAGTTTTATATATCTGATTTTCAGATACCTACGTAAAAGTATTCCTTCTATAAATTGCGAATTAAATGCAAAACTTGTTATTATCGCAATAGCATTTAAAAGCCTCATATTTTTTTTAATAATGCAGCTAACAGAAAACTCATGATGCTATTAAAGTAGGTACTTGTATTATAAAAGTTTAATAGGTAGGTATAGAAGACATAATTTTGTGTTACTTACGTGATGAGTATAGTGCACTAATCATTTGGTTCATTCGTTCATGGAGCGATGCCATCTAAAAACAAAAAAATATAATTAAGCAATACTGAAACAATGGAAATCAACCCATGGTTAACATTAATGTTCAAGGTCATCATTTTCTCGGTGGCGTAGTGGTTTAAGCCTGGCCCAGTGATTGCAAAAATGGCACCTCAAATAGCGTCCCATTTACAAACTTGGCGCTTATTTTGTACATAATCACCTCTTATTTTGTACAAACTCACATTTTATATCACTTATTTTGTACTAAATAAATGCTTATTTTGTACAAAAACACATCTTTTATAACTTAGTTTGTGCAATATAAGCGTCCAGTTTGTAAGTGTGACGCTATTTGAGGTGCCATTTTTGAGACTCTGACCGGACATCTAGGGTATTCTTGATCGAAGCATGTTTGCCATGCTGAGCTAGGTTCGAAATAAGGTTTGGTGTCTATTGTATCCATCAAATGTATTTTTCTATGGTAATTAAAACATAATGCTTGTAATAAGAGAATGCTTGCATGCAATATTGTTATAAAATAATAATAAAAAATGTAATACTCACTTGCGATTTTTGCACCTGGTGACAACTGGGAAGAGTGGCATGACTTAAACCTATTATTAAAGCACTAAATTTTATAAGAAATTTTAACATTTTGATAACAGCTGTTTTAACTAAAAATACATCGAAGCTCGTCAATTAAGACTACACAAAATCTAATAAGATCATAAGCAATTTCGACTGCATTTTATAAACATTAAGATAAAATGATGGACGTGATCTGCAGAAAAATGTTGATAAGAGTTAAAATTGGTCGAGATAATGGATTCTCTGTAGTTTTGATTTTGAGATAATGAGTATTTATGTTAGTCACGGCTTAGAATATCTGTAGACGAACACTATCTAGTAAAAAGGTGATGAAATTGTACAGCATGTTTTTGGAAGTGTAGGTAAGTACTCTATAAAAAATTGTAACAGTTTAAAAAGCACAAGTAAAGTAGGTTGTTTCGTAAGGTTTAATCTGTAAATTTTTATTGTTGATCTGGCTACCTTATTAGTTTGCCTCATTATCATTAACTAGGTACCATAATTTCACTCCTCGCCACTGCTACGTATACTAACCCAGCAAAAGCTGATCATCCTAAGAACTGATCCGTTATGAAGTTTATTTTGTTGTTAAGTAGCTACTAGAAATAAAAAAAAACAAAAATTAACCATGACCCATTACTTACAATCAAGATGAAAAACAGCAAAAATGCGGCAATAACAATGCACTCGTAATTGCGCACTATTTTTTTATTTATTTATTTAAAGGGTCACCAACATAAGTAACAGTAATAAAAGCACTTAAGACCAAAGAGACACCGTATTTAATTTTACAACTCATATTAACATATAATTTATGATATAGGTAGGTATAAAATAATGTGTTATACGAAACCCGATTTACTCCTGCAAGACAATCTACCAGGGAGTTAATCAAGTCTGCTAATGTTTTCGTCAAAATCGTAGTTCAATGGTGTTCTAATGGTAATGCTTTTGACACAGTTCTTGTTTCTTAAACCCAAAATCAAGACACAATATGTTTCCGTTTTGGGTTTAAGAAACACAATGTGATCTAGTTTTGGGTTTGATAAACAAGAACTGTGCCAAAAAGCATTACCATTCAAACACCATCGAACTACGATTTTGACGAAAACATTAGCAGACTTGACCCCCAGCTATGATTAGCGAAGTTGTGTTTGTGACATTGAAAAACGATGTGTTTTTGCTTTAGTTGTCATTATTCGAAAGAATGCTTAGGTATGTCACTATTATAATAAATAATAAATCATTTCATTGTGCACGCTTTAATTATTAGTAACCCGACACTGGACAACTTACAAAAATAAGTTATTTTTCACTCATTACATACTTATGCATAATTTAGTTGCTAGCTATTGATTGCACCCAAAGAACGGGATGTATTTAATAGCACTTTAAATTTGATGAAAACTGCTATAAAATTGTACAAATAATAATAGATCTTTAAAATTTTAATCACTTAAATAATCATGAACCAAATTTACAAAATTAATATACACTATAAAGTAATAATTATATAAACAACTTAATTAAAATACCTACAAAAATAATGGTTTGCACTTTAACTATATTGAAATCAAAACGAACACGCACGAGTAGTTAAAAATAATTAAATAAACCATAAAAATAATGATTTCCACTGTAAATATGCTTAGCTTTAGAATTAATACTTTGCACTATACAATTTAATTTTATAACTTTAGTCAAGCTTTAGTACTTGTGTACTGATACCTACCACAACAAACTATATTTTACTGAGGTTATTATTTGTAAATAAACTATAGAACCTCAGCTTCAATCGGTACGTGTGAATTTTCTATATACATTATGTACCTACTTAGCGAGCAATTAATTATTCACTACTTAAGTACACATCACTACACAAGTACTAAAGCTTGACTAAAGTTATAAAATTAAATTGTATAGTGCAAAGTATTAATTCTAAAGCTAAGCATATTTACAGTGGAAATCATTATTTTTATGGTTTATTCAATTATTTTTAAAGCTAAGCATATTTATAGTGGAAACCATTATTTTTATAGATGATTCAATTAATTTTAAAGCTAAGCATATTTATAGTGCAAACCATTATTTTTAAAGTTCATTCTATTAATTTTATAGCTAAACATTTTAATGTTTGAAACATTATTTTTATAGTCCGTTTATATATTCCCCCCAAAGAACCTACATGTACAGTCAGCAATGGAAGTCGCTTAACACTTTGGTTCTTTGTCATAGCAACTTTTTAACAGGTGTCTCACCGGTTTGAAACATTACTCAAAAAAGTTACTATGACAAAGTACTAAAGTGTTAAACAACTTTCGTTGCTGATCGTACGATGCCATACAAATAAGGAAATACAGATAAAGTACAAATAAGAGTAGATCTCCTAGTTATGTGTTAAGGGCCGTACGACGTCAAATACACATTATTGAACAACGATTTCACATAGTATTACTTGATTGATGGATCCCATAAAATTAGTGTAGAAAGTAAATCATATTCATATTCATATTCATATATCTTTATTGCGTCTTGTTGTTAACAATATGGTGTTATAAAAAAAAAATATTTGGACACAAACAAGAACCCTGTAAGGGCACTGCAACATACCCACTTATTTAAGTACAATAAATAAATCTTATTTCACTAATTATAGGAAAGTACTAATATTATACACACTTAATTATGTCATAACATGTACTGACATTTATCTTTATAATATTATATTTCTTTATAGTTTTATATATCTTTATGTAACATAATAATATAATTTTACTAGGTACGAACATATTTATATTTATTTTAGTTCCTAAATTATCGTCAAAGTATTCCTTTATAGAGTAGTAAGCCTTGTCAAGAAGAAGTTTTTTTAAATTATTATCAAATTTTCTTCCTTGGAGGGCTTTTAATGAGTTAGGCAAGTGGTTGTATAACTTGACTGCCATATAGAATGGTCCTTTTTTATAAAGATCAAGATGTGGGGTTAATTGACATAAATTATTTGCTCGGCGAGAAACGTAGCGTCTAGGAAGGTCAGTTATTCTATTGAAATAATGTGGACTGGTGCGAACTAATCTACAAAGCTCGTAGATGTATAAACAAGTAACTGTGAGGACTTGTAAACTGACAAACCATGGCCGGCATGATTCTTTGGGTGGCAGATTGACGATCACTCTGATGCAACGCTTTTGTAAAACGAATACTGATTGGACATCAGTTGAGTTCCCCCAAAAAATAATCCCAAACCTAATCCAGGCCGCAGCGTGCGCGTGGTACGCAGTCAACGCGCATTGTGAGTTTGTACATTTTCGCAACTCATATAGGGCGTATGTAAAACTGCTAAGTTTACTCACAACTGCACTTACGTGAGATTTCCAAGTCAAGGTGGAATCCATGGTGATGCCTAACAACGTGAATTTATCGACTACTTCTATTTTATTCTGTTCATACGTTATATTCAGTGGCAGTGCTGATCTTTGGTGAGGTCTAAATTGGATTATTTTAGTTTTTTCCAGATTTAATACGAGGCCTATTTCACTTAGATGTTTCGCTATATTGTTTATGGACGATGTTATTTCATCTTTTAATTTATTCATGTCATTGTAGTTGCCAGATATGATGACAGTAGCATCGTCAGCAAATTGTACTATTTTGTTTGGCGTGGCATTAGGCAGGTCATTAATATAAGCTAAAAACAGCAAACATCCTAGCACGCTACCTTGTGGTATTGATCCGGGGACTGTGCCGAATTCGGAATTAACATTTTCCACAACACCTTCACTTGAGTGTGCAATTTGTACGAGTTGCTTTCTGTCTTTCAAGTAAGATGTCAGCCACTTAATTGAATTTCCACGAATTCCTAGATGTTCTAACTTTTTTATAAGTACCTCATGCAGAACACGGTCATACGCCTTGGAGATATCCATAAATATCGCCACAGCACACTTGTTTTCGTTAAGAATATTCAAAATTTGAAAGCTACAGTCGAGCACTGCTGTTGTCGTGGAGTGTTTCTCTCTAAAACCATTAAGCACCTCGTATTTTTCAAAAAATCTGTAAATTCGTTTGCATATTATTTTTTCAAAAATTTTTGATATTACTGATAGTATGGCTATCGGACGGTAATTCACTACATTGGACTTACAACCTTTTTTGAAAATAGTTTTGATTATAGCTTGTTTTAAGCATTGTGGAAAAGTACCTAGTACCTACTCAGTTATGAAATTGACAGAAACATGAAAACTAAAACTTTTATGATAAAAAAAAACGTAAAGTGACCTTCACTGATGTGCGAACCAATAATAAACCAATAATCTTCTTCGATCATTATTTTTGATAGAAGATAATCTTGAAACGACAATAAAAAATACTTATAATTTTGTGGTTGACAGATTTTTAGAATTAGGTTATAATTAAGGTTATTAATTAAAAACCATAAATTAATTATAAGTTTATGTTAAAAACTAGAATGTTGTCAATAATTTCGATATTTTTTAATACGAAAATTTCTTCCAGCGTTGTACGGCCTCTTAGTAGCATTTGCTCACGACATAAAAGTGCAATATACGGCGTTTGGTGATCGACGGATATCCTGGATATCCTTTGGCAGGCTGAACCTTCTAAACCCTTAGATTATTTTAAGAAGGGGAGCCATCTTGGATTTTTTTATGGGAGGGAGTTATATAACACAATCTTTTTTTTGTATGGATTTTTTTTTTCAAAACCCATCGTGTGGGATATCAAATGAAAGGACTTTTTGAGCTGATTCCAAATACGACAACTACAATAATACGACATTGCAGCTGTTGGTTTAAAAAAAATCAGAAAAACATTTTCCAAAAATACTAAGTTTGGGCTCTTGCAAGAAGAAAACCACAAAATGAATATTAGGAAACATACGCCAAATAACTCGTTACTCTTATCTTACATCCTGGAAGCATTTTTTTAAAAACTAACATTTAGTTTTTTTTTGATTATGGTACTTTAACTCATAGAATACTGGGATCAAAATATTTCAAAATTTCCCTCCCTCCCACCAAACGCCGTATTTTTTATTGAGCACACGGGACATATGTTTATTTCCTAATCTCATTCCAATATCTTCATTTTATAAGACCCTACCACCAGAACCGTGTTTAGACTGCCTTCTCCATTTAGCGACAATGATTTCCAACCCAAGGAGGCCACATGACATTACTGCTGCCAGTGCAGTAACAGCCAAAAGAGGTGACACGTCCCAGAACGTGACTCGCTCTGCCAGTAAAGCGGACCTGCAAGGTGGTGGGTGGACGTGTATGCGGTTGATTAACCTCTTTGCTAAGCCAGTCTCTTGAAGCCAAGCACCAGCTGTACGGAGGAGGTTCGTCCATTGTCCTTTACGGGAGGTCGTCACCCATGCCATTGCCTGTGAAAGGAAGGTCAAATTGGTGCCAACTGAACGATTTTTTTCGTGCACAACAGGATAGTGCTTGGCCTTCACCTCACGGATGTTAAGTGACGATAAGGCCGAAGCGAAGGTGGAAGCGCACTTCACTAGGAATCCTCATCACTGAGGAAGGATATCTTACCTTCAACTGGCGGAACACAACAATTTTTGAAATGTTGTTATGGCGTCAGACTTAGGTAAGATGGTTATATGTAGCCATCAGGTGGACTTGGAAATAAGCCCTACCACCAACCAAACCGAGAACAAATTGTACCTCCCCTGGGAATCGAACCCGGGACCTCTGCGTCTTACACGGGTGGGCGAACCACTAGACCACAGAGGCGGTTGGATTTAGTTTTTGATTTAATAAAAAGGTAGCTGCCTCTTTATTTTTACTGTCATTACAGAGTAGGTTCAGGTACTATTTAAATATTCTTCTACCTTAGTTGAGTTCCAATTCAGAGTAAGTATTTTTTTTACCTGCGGAATGGTATCAATGTGCTGCATTTTGCAGATCTCATCGTCGCTCAAGATGTTCAGGTAAGGGTACAGCTGGTGGTACTCCGCGTGGTACGCCGTGTACCCCTGCTGTATTAGCTGGACCCCGTATTTGAAGTCATGGTACATATTCGATGTCAGTTTCTTCTTTTTCAGGTATTCTAGGTCAGCCACCGCCGTTTTCGCCTAGAATTATTAACTTCTGGAACTTGCTATGTGGTTCCACTCATGATTTCACACAAGCAACTTTCACTAAGGGGCCAACTCTGATATCGCGAAAAAAACAATTTGCTGTTCCATACAAAAGCGCAATACCTAGCTAATTTTTATTTCGCGATATCAGAGTTGGTCCCATAGTAATGTTGCTTGTAATCATGAGTGGAACCACCCACCCAGGTGACAAATTTATTAAATAGGGCCCTGAAAGTGATATTGGCTTTTGAGGCAGAAAAACGTGAGATATTTCTTGTATCTTGTCTATGAACAATGGCATACTTACATCAAACATAATACGGATATAGTCAAGGTCTTCAGACGCTATAGCGTATCTAGAATCGCCCAACTCTCGTAAGGTGCGTGGTCCTCCTCTGCCAGTACTCATCAGAGACGACACGATGGCGGACGTGTAGTATGCGTGTACGAGCATAGAGCACACGGAGAGGACGGTGAATGTCCATCTACCAGAAAGACCGCTTGGCACTTCGCTCGCATCTTGAAAGAACATTGTTGCTATTTAACTCTTCAGAGGCCCTAGGACGAGTTGGTGTTTTCACTTTTCTAATAGTTAGTTAACTATTGGTTTCTCTCTTTCACTCATTCATTCACTCACATTGACTATGAACAGTATATCCGATAGTTAACTATGCGAGAAGTGAAAAAGGAAAAACCAACACGTACTTGACCCTCAGGTAGCGGAAGAGACACAATAGAAATTCCATTGTTGTGAGGCTTCATGAGGTCGCGTTCTCAATTAATCAAATGCATGTTTAAACCATTAACTTAATATTCCACGGAATATTAAGTTTATGGTTTAAACTAAATTATATGTATGTAGGTATTTGTAAATTATTACTTTACAAAAAATACCTTTAACTATACGATCATGCTGGAACTCAAATTGTGCCTGAATGTGAAGTTTGACAACTGTAAGAAATAAGTTCATTTTTACGTATGCATCGAACCATTGAGAACCTTTAAAAATACTATATTTATGCGAGTTCTTATCTGTAAATTTGTAGATAACAAAAAGTTTGGGATTACGTCTATGTTAAGGTGTTTACCTACAACACTTACTAATCAACTGTTTAGTCAAATGTATTCGGTTACCTTGTAGCTTGCTGCAGCCAAGTGGCCAGAACAGCAATAAAGGCCCCTTCCTTCTCCTTCCTTTTCCTGGAGGTCAGCCGCAGGGCCAGTGCCAGTACCACGCCCACCCCGAGGCAGCAGAACCACACGCTAGTCGAGAATGGTTCCACATACATGTTGCTACTACTCTCGCGTTAGGCCAAGCATACGTATTTTGTTACCTTGCTGCAGCCAAGTGGTCAGAACAGCACTAAATACCCCTCCTCTTCCATATTCCACGAGGTCAGCTGCAGAGCCAGCGCCAGTGCCACGCCCACCTTGAGGCAGCAGCACCACACGCCAGTCGTGAATAGTTCCATATACATGTTGCTACTGCTCTCGCGTTAGGGCAAGTATACATATTCAGTTACCATGCTGCAGCCAAGTCGCCAGAACAGCAATAAAGGCCCCTTCCTTCTTCTCCCTTTTCCCGGACGTCAGCCGTATAGCCAGCATCAGTACCACGCCCACCCCAGCATCGCACGCCAGCCGAGAATGGTTCCACATAAATATTGCTATTACTCTCGCGTTGGGCCACGTATACGTATTTGGTTACCTTGCTGCAGCCAAGTGGCCAGAACAGCAATAAAAGCCCCTTCCTTCTCCTCCCTTTTCCTGGAGGTCAGCCGCAGAGCCAGTGCCAGTACCACGCCCACCCCGAGGCAGCAGCACCACACGCTGGTCGAGAATGGTTCCACGTACATGTTGCTACTGCTCTCGCGTTCGGCCAAGTAGGTGAAGCCAACACTGCCAAAGCATGAGCAATAATTACTAATTTCGCTAAAGCAGTATTAACCAAGAATAATCTGTTCACCTCTCAAGCTTACGCGCTCACTAGACATGAAATAAGACACTTTTTGACGGATACTATTGCGGTTTTATTGAAAGTGTTTTGGTAAAAAGTTGGTATTTGGTTAGATTGACCACGGCAGCTGCAAACAAACCAAATCCTTATACCTACATATTATAAAACAAAGTCCCTCGCCGCGTCTGTCTGTCTGTTCGCGATAAACTAAAAAAATACTGAACAGATTTTCATGCGGTTTTCACCAAATGATAGAGTAATTTCTGAAGAAGGTTCAGGTGTATAATAAGTTTAGTTTATACGTAAATTGGTAAAAATATGATGATAATTGTTGTAGAAGTCGGCAAAAATTAAGCCGACTAGGAGCTTGCATCGAAAACGCTGCATAAACCTTTTGAGCAATAACAAAATAATGTATGATGGAATTGTTCATTTTTAATAGGTCTACAAAAAAGTTCTCGATGACATATATCTATCTTTTAAGAATAGCTTATTACTATAAAATGGGTATTTTATTTACTAAAAAATTGGTCACTTACAATGCGGTAATTTGGAAAGCTATTTAGAAGTATTCAGTATTAATCCTTATCAATTTGAATACGTTAGTTACCTTAAGCATTTTATTTTTAAAGCTTAAGCCTTTTACACCATTTAAATGAATTATCTTAGAAGCTATCGTAAAAAATAACGCGTGCGAAAATAAATTCAAGCGCGTTTCTTACATCGATATGACGGGAGACTCGAACGGGACGTAAACAGACTTTTGGAGCAAATGGGTAACGAAGGTATTTGTTTTCTTGTTGGGTGTGGTTGGAAGGTCACATTGGCAAAAAAGAATAGAACCGAAGCGAAGCGAGGGCGGGTCGCTAGTACCAATTAATTACTAGAGTACTTTTAATAAAACCGCCTTATCCGTTTAGAAGTGTTTTATTTCAAGAATAATCTGGAATGGGAATGCCTTGGCTGATGGTAATGATATACTTACTATACCTACTATAAAACTTTTTAATAGGAGCATATATCCTTGGGTACTACAAACATCGATAAACAGATAGGTACCTATTTGATGACCAATAGTAGGTAATTGTGCGCCAAAATAAGTTTGAATTTGGTGGCACTATCAGTTTTGTTCAGGAGCAGACCTGAAGAGATAAATGGGCATGACGTAGTCGACCCTGTTGAGGCGGTTCATCAGGATCCTCAGGACGCCCCCGCCCAGCTCTGCAAACCCCGACTCTAGCATCGGCATCATACTGCTGTTGTTTTCTTCCGAAATCCAGAACAAGGTAGGTATTAGTACTTCGCTGTGTACAAATAAGTAGGTTGTATTAGAAATACTAAATAATAATACTAGAAAAATTCAACTCCTCACCCTAATTGTCGCTCTGTATAAGAAAGGGGAATATATAAATGCACTTTAAAAATAATGTAACACACTTTAAAATGTTTAGCTTCAAATTTATTGAATGAACTATAAAAATAATGGTAGCCACTATAAATATGCTAAGCTTTAAAATTAATACTTTGCACTATACAATTTAATTGCTTAGCTTTAAAATTAATACTTTACACCATACAAATTAATTTTATAACTTTAGTGCTGGTAAACAGACGACTAGGTGCTACGACGAGCGGGCGCCGGGCGTAGCAAGAGAGGAGCCGAGGAGGAGGAAGGTTAGGTTAAGTCACAATTTTGACCAACAACGCCAGAACCGACCTGCTGGCGTGTATGCATTATGCCACAAGTTGTTATCATCTTGCCTTCTCATTTTAACAGTGGTCAGTCTGACATGGTTGGACAGAAACTAAATGGTTTCGGAGTTGGGACACAGTTAAAGTGCAAACCATTATTTTTGTAGCGATAATATTAAATTATAGATCTATTAATTTTTAAAGTGCTGACAAAATTGTTAAAGTGCAAATCATTATTTTTGTAGTGATAGTATTAAATTATAGATCTATCATTATTTTAAAGTGATGATATACAATTTTATTTTATAGCTGGTTTCATCAAATTTAAAGTGCTATTAAATACATCCATATAAGAAAGATGATTTGGCTGCTGTCTTGTAAGATTACTTGTTTCATCTACATCGCTTAAAACATTAGGATCGCCGATTAATCTGAAGACTTTTACAGAATACAATATTTGGTAAAATGTAGAAGCAATATTTATCTTCTGTAAGCTGGAAGTCCATGCACTAAATCCTTCTAAAGGGAATTATGAAAAATCGTATAAGCTTTGTAATCGGCAATAGTTAGTTCAGACATTGCCATAATTCCAAAATGTTGTTTTCTATTAATGCCAAAATAGAAAACAGCTCTTTGTTAAAATTAAGAATTAGAAATAGTAATTTACGTAATCTGATTTACTTACCTAAGTATGTGCTGCCTTCATACAATAACACATATGGTAAACGTTGCTCGATATTTATGTTACCGTCATTGTTAAATGAGCTGCAAAAGGATTTACTTGATGAAATCCTGGATAACCCGGAACAATGTAAAAGACAATTAAAAACTTTTTATCTGTCAATGTGTCAGTGAGTGATGGCAGCAATACATAAACCTTTTACGGTTTCTCTTGCTGCGATTGGAAAAAAAAAAAATTGTTGTAATTTTCTTTTGTATTGAAAAATAAACTAAAAAAAAAAAAAAATTCTTTAATTTATTACTACTATACGTGAAAAAGAACCACAGCTCCATGACATAATGAGTTCAACAAAATCTTCCCATTTATTCCCGTGCTCATGATATCTACCACAAAACATCTCCTATAAACGCTATCGGTCGCTTCACATCCGACGTCAGCGTAAACCTTCCGATATTTCGTACGCCGACATCAGCGTTTGAAAGTGACCACAACTGAACATCCTATGCTATAGTAACCATCATCGTGCCGCAGCGTATGGCGTGACGCTGTAAGCCGATGGCGTTTATTAGGAGACCAAAGTCAAAAGATCTACTGACGTGGCGTTAATCGTTTCTATAAGCAGCGAGGAGGCACCGTAGCCGCTGCGAATGCCAGGGTCAGGCACCGTCATATCCACGAGATACTCTGCGAAGGTGCCCTGGTACGTGTCTTCTGAGTAATGCGCCACCTGAATGTATTTAACCTAATTAAAAAAACCGGCAAAGTGCGTGTCATCATGTGCATGATATCAAACTGGGCATAGTAGCTTAACCAACACATCTACGGAGATTGGGCTGAAGGCTAAAACTTCAAAAAAATTACTGCAGTTTACAAAACGCCGTATTTTTCACCGTAAATGGGGAATGACCGAAAAAATTAAATTGGTTGATTTTTTTTTTAAATAATGTCAAAAAACAAAAATAAAAGTTTTGTCACTTGTGTTGAAACTTTTTTTAGTAAGTACCATGTTGCGGTTGTTGTGACAGGTGATGGCAAAGGTATAGTAAGTGTTTTATCTATGGCTTCGAGCATCGCGGCTTCGTCCCGTCTTACTCTAAGATCTATGGGTATAATCTCCATTCTGCTGTTACTTTTGTACATTTGTAAAGTCAAAGAGACTTAATTTTATTTTTATTTTTACGCAAGCGAAAATTCTGAAACATTTTTCTATTACTAAGGGAGCTTATTCCTACCTATAAAAAAATATTTTTTTCGGAGTTTCCCCATTTAGAGCTCCCAACGGCCCTATTTTTAAAAGGCATTGTGTTCAGCTATTGCTGTCCAATGAAAATGAGCAGTAAAGAGCATTCAAAAATAGGGCCCTAGTTATATTTACCGGAACAGAAATTCTAAAAGGATATTCGTTCAAATTTTTTCGCCTCAATATCCTCTCCCATTCGTAGTCTACAATCATTCCTGTATTCGAAGACCAGCAGGCCCAAGCGTGGAGAGAAACACCGTCTCTGGGATGGACGTAGACGTCATGGAAAAAATGCATTTTGTTCTGAGAAACAGCCGAAGAATTTAAGCCTAAAATGGACAAAAATATACTCATTGTTTGAATTAAGTGACTAATAAATACACCTCATAGCCAAAGAAGTAAAAACTATATTTTCTTTTTAACTGTAATAACAGCAAAGTACAGTCATTTTTGACTAATCACGACTCTAAATTATTATCACTAAATTAGTTTATCTAAAGTTTTAAATAGACATCGGATTATATGCACTAACAAAGTGCCAAAATAATGCATGCAAATATGCACTAAAAAAGGCCAAAATATGCACTAAAAACTGTTAAAATTCCCAAAATATGTTAGGTTCGAATATTACTTATATAGAATTTTTTTGTCGAGCCAGTTTTTTGATTTTTTCAAAATGGCGGAGATATGTTAAAAAACATATTTCAGTCCGACATTCCAGCTCTGCCTGTTCTCCTCTACAGGCCGCATTTCTCAACCCATCCTTGTGAAATTTTGTAAGCAGGCTTAAAAATAATATAGTTTTTTTTTTGTCACGCCAGTTTTTTTGAATTTTTTTTGTCACGCCAGTTTTTTGAAATTTGACAATATACAATTAAGTATTTTTCAAAATTTTCGTGCGCATTTGTGACGTTAGTCACCGAGTATCAATATACTTACACCAAAAAAGACATCTCTACATCAAATTGACGTCATTGGACTGGAGCCATTTCTGGAGATACCTGTTTAGGCATGGCACGACATGTGCCGTTGATATAGGCATTAATGTTCTTGATGTCTTCAAGACTCGGTTTTTACGGAAAATAGTTTCTAACTCAAATCTTTTCTGATATTGAATTAGGAAGGGCGTGGGCGAGTTCCATAATTGTTTCCAGTATTTCTATTGATTTGAATAGAGTCCCTATACGTACGTACCTCCCGGTACTCAACGAAATATGCATGATTAGGAAAAAAGTCTAAAATATGCATTTTTTTTTTTTTTTTTTTTTTTATTTACATTAACGCCGTAATTAGAGAGTATGTGCATTTGCATATTTGCATAAAATCCGATGTCTAGTTATAAATTTGCTCCACTTTGAAAATTATATTTTTATTATATCCTTTAGAAGAAAACTCAATTTGTAATTACATACCATTGCTTTGTAGTGAAACTTGATGAGAAAACAAAACAATGTCTGAGTCGTAACGGGCGTGATTTAGTTCATTGTTTATTTCAAGGGCTACTATTAACCATTTGTATTGATTTGAAAAGTATTTTATAGGAACCTGAAAATAATCGGTTATTTAAGTAATGTTACGGTCTAACCCGTCTAACCAAAACATAATAAAAAACTTTAAAATTATGCTTTTCTAATAATGTAGGTAAGTTTGGCTAGGGTGGACAATCTAGAAAAAACCAACCTACGAGGGTGGTTTGATAAGTCCATGACTTTGAAAAGAAGAAATACTTTTTTTTTCATAATTTATTTTTGTGTCTTAAAAAGAAACTCCTTAACCCAGTTGTTACTGAAACATTTTTTTATCTCGTATCACAGAGTTAAAAAACTCTGTTATTGTTACCTTGATGCATAAACTAAACATGGAAAAATACCAAAAAAAAACAAAATTTTCAGGAAAGCCAAAACATGGCAAACGATCACTGCGGCGATTGGTAAACAATAAGAAAAAGTTTTTCTTTTTAGGCATCTTTACACTACATTTTTTCAAATTCGGCAAAAGATTATTACTTTTGGAAACAAAAAGCTAAAGCGACTTCTAACTTTTTTTAATGACCCTGTCGACCCTCTCGGCGGCACTCATGACATCAAAACTCATCGAATAAAGATGTGAATCCTTCCTATTCTCTACATTCAACCCACTGAGATTTTTCTCCTCCCAAACATGAATAAATGTCTTGGCGGGCAAAGATTTTCATCAAACCAAAAGGTGGTGTTAATGGGCCCTCATTTCAGTTACCAGTTTTCAGGCGATGAAAGAAAAAAATAATGGGTTAAAGAGGTAGGAACTTCGTTGGACTGAATACGCAGAGCTACAATAAGATTATGTAGAGAAATAAAACAAAATATTCCGAAAAAAAAATGTTTCTTCATTAGAAAGTCATGGAATCAATCCACCCTCGTATAAAGTGTAATAAATACTTGCTTTTTCCAAGGGCAATCTATTGTGTTGTTGCTTTACATACAAAACTCCTTGCAATCGGTAGTCACCAGCCGTTCCGAGAGAGGCTGGATTATCCGAAAATGATAAGCTTATCCCATTTTCAGTAAATTGCTTGGAGACTTTTACTTTTTCTGAAGAGTTTAACATTAATATAGTTTTTTTTAAGTATAAATTATATGTCTCTTTAGCAGAAGAAGACACTAAACATGCTTTTATTGTCTGTTTTAAAGCAGATATATGTTCTGTATTCATTTAAAAGAACATAATTTATCTGCATTAAAACCTAAAACACGAAAAATCTACCTTCTGCCAAAGAGACACAGAGTTTATATCTATTTTGGTGACGATATCTTAAGAGTTAAAGAGTTTATGTGATACTTTAAGGATATTTTTTTTTATTTAACATAGAGGCTAATTAATATCTTTTTTTATCGTTAATCAAAAAATAGCTAGGTCTATTTATCTTAATTCAGTATAAGTATTTTTTTTACATACCGAAAGTCGACCAGTTTGCAATAATAATGACACTACCAACTACTTTATATTTGAACAAAGCAACAATAGCCGAAATCAGCATTTTAGTTGTTAATTTAATTAACTACAAATATATACACCTACCCAATATTGTTATTGACATATTTATAACAACAGCGGCAATACTAAACAGTAATGGTGCTTATATACCAAACCTAAACATTAATGTTTTAGATGCTTGTTTCGATAATTTCAACCGCATGTATGGTTAGTAGAAAAAAACTTAATAGTAAATTAAATATTTGACATTCAGACTGGTGCAGTCTTCGATCATCTACCTGATAAATAATCGAAGGGTGTACTTAGTGCTAAAAAGGGTAAATAGTACAACAAATGAAACGTAAGCTTGCTTTTTTTTAAAAAAGAAAAATAAACAAGAGACTTAGAATATTTTTCTTAATTTAGAAAAAAATATAGTAATCGAAGTGTTGAGACATTTATCGTTTTTATTACATAATAACGTACAAAGACAAAAAAATATATGATTATGATACTTTTAGCTTTTTTCGTTCGTCTGTACGTCTACATTTCAAATTAAATCAAATTGCAAATGAATTGGTACCTAAGGCATTTATGATTATTTAGGCGGGCTCTCAAATTGCATGTTGGATTAACTAGTGATGCCTTACTATAATTTAGGTATAATTTAGGGACTTGAATGGTAACTTTAGCTCGACCGAAACTTCCGTAATAACTAGTAGTATCATATTATCTGTGGTAATAATAAATGTAAATAAAGACTCATTTATTATTACAAAGATTTGATTTGTTTCATAATTTTTTGATCAAACAAAAAAATAAGAAAATACTTTTGTAGGTAAGTAGGTTCAATTTAAAGAATAATGATAACATTACGTTTATTTTATTATTATTTTAGATTTTATTATCATGTACGTAATCATTATAATGATAATAATAATGATTACGTACATGATAATAAAATCTAAAATAAATATTTATACAGCGTAAAATTTTAATCATTTGTTTCCCGCAGTGGGGTGGTTCCACTCATGATTACAAGCAACTTTTACTGTGGGGCCAACCCTCTTAGCGCGAAAAAAATCAGCTGTTCCATACAAAAGCGCAATACCTACTCGACCTTAATGTATGGAACAGCAGATTTTTTTTTCGCTCTAAGAGGGTTGGCACCATAGTAAAAGTTTCTTGTAATCATGAGTGGAACCACCCCACTGCGGGAACCAAATGATTAAAATTTCAGCGTGTATACGTCTCGTATGCGGCGGCGTCGGCGTTCGGTCGGCTAGACATAGTCTTGCATTATAATAGCTTTCATCTGAGTTACGTAATTATGTTTTTTGTCATTATAAAACAAGTCCTTAACTTAATCTTAATGTTACAAATGTTATAATATAACTAACTGTAAGCTTGCTGTAACCCTTTTTACTTAAATCGTTGCTGTAATCCAATTGGGAAGTTACGAGTCATTCTCACCACAAGTATCTTTGATTACTTACCGGGAAGTCTCGGCGTAAACTATTTGTTAAACGATTTTAGAAATAAAGCTATTTTTATTTTATTATTTATTAAGTCCTGCCCCCCTAGCATGACCACTGAAATGTGATAAGTGATTTATCACATTTATCTGTCAAAAGACATTAATTTGACAGTTGAGTGTCGATAAAACGCTATATTACACGATATGTATCGTGTTCCGATGGTCATGCTAGAGGGGGTTTGGGACTAGATACTAGTGGCTCCGTGAGCTGTAGACCTCGCGATAAAATAAAATAAAATGTCGCCATGAAGTTTTCAAAGGACACGGAAGGTACGTGAGTATTCGCAGCTAGATAGTGCTTGTAATTTTGATCAATTTTCAAAATGGGTTAATTTTTTTTTAATAAATTTGGAAAAAATTGTTTAAAAAACAAAAAAACCGACTTAGTACATTACCGCTGGAGTACATCTTCCTTTTTTTATTCTAAAAGCCCCACCCGACTTCAATGGACGTGTTTTATTATAACAATGATAATGCGTATCTAATGATTTGTATATTATTTCTTGCTTTTTAGAGGCAGATTTTTTGAAGTCGGTTTTTTTGTTTTTTAAACAATTTTTTTATTTTTTTATTTTTAGTGTAAGTACCTTGTGTATTAGGTAGTATAGGTATATTATTTAGGTAGAAAAATCGGTTTAGCCAAACGTGAGATAATCGCGGAGAAACATACATACATACAAACTGAATACCTCCTTTTTTTGAAATCGGTTAAAAAGACTACACAAAGGTATCCCTTCCCCAACAAAAAAATTATCTAATTCGATTCATAAATAACAAAATTGTCAGGTTAGTTGATTTAATATCATAGTATTTTCAGGATTACTTGTAAACTACTGAACCGATTTGAAAAAAAAATAAATGGGACCATCTCGCAAGAAAACTCAATCGAACAAAAAAAGAATCATCTAAATCGGTCCATAAATGTCGAAGATACGCGCGAACAACGATAAAAAAAAAAAAAAAAACATACAATCGAATTGAGAACCTCCTCCTTTTGCTGAAGTCGGTTAAAAATTGGCTTGACTAAACAATTATATATGATTATTGAACCTACTCACAAAATTTCACCAGAATCGGTTGAGAAATGCGGCCTGTAGAGGAGAACAAACAGCCGGAAAGCTGGACCGAAATATGGTTTTTTACATATCTCCGTCATTTTAAAAAATTAAAAAAACTGTCTCGACTAAAAAATATAATATATATTTATCAAACCTACTCACAAAATTTCACCGGGATCGGTTGAGAAATGCGACCTGTAGAGGAGATCAGACAGCGCCGGAAATCCGGACTGAAATATGTTTTTTTTTACATTATCTCCGCCATTTAAAAAAATATATAAAAACTGGCTTGACAAAAAAATCTATACAATGGGACTAGATATTAGTTGTTAGTTACATTATTATTTTGTTGGTATTATTTTGTTGGTATTTTTGAAATACCTAGGTATTCAATTAAAATTCTGGAGTATAGAGAAAATAAAAATGAAACAGGGCAAGATAAATAAACAGAGTTTTATTGCAATAAATTATATTTTTAAGTAATATTCGTAAATAATAGAATAATACATAACAATCAGCTTAAAATATTAAAATTGAAACTAAACTAGGTATAATACGGGTAGGCTGGGGATGGGGAGTTACATCCACAGTTGCATTTCGACTTTTTATCATAATCCTTTTCACAGATTGGTTTAGGTTGTAAAGTGCAAGGCACCGGTGGAGGTACTAAGTATGCATTCATTGGTACCGCTGGTGGGGCACAAGGGGGGTTTGGGTACGGAGGGGGCGGGTACGGTGGCGGGCAAGGCGCGGGCGCTGGTGGTACCACTGATATTACAAGAGGATTTGGTGGTGCGGGTGGGTACTGACACGGTGGTGGGGCGTAAATTGGTGGTGGGGAAGGAGCAGGGAGGTAAACAGGAGGAGGGAGATATACTGGTGGAGTAGGTGGAGGGGGCAAATAAAATGGTGGTGGTGGAAGGTTAGCGCAAGATGGCGGAGGTGGTGCTGGCAACACAATTGGTGGTGGTAGGGGGGTACTGCATGGAGGAGCTGGTAAAACTACAGGAGGGGGAGGTAGATACATTGGCGATGGTGGAGGGGGTAAGAAGTAGGGTGGAGGAGGTGGGAACTGGAAGGGTGGGGGTAAGCAAGGTGGGAGGGCAGGTGACGGGGCTGGTACGAGCATTATTGTCCCAGCAGGTGGTAGTAGAAAATCTAAGTCTAAGTCTAAGTCTAAGTCTTTTTTTCCACAGCCGCAGCCACAGTCTTTATCTGAAAAAAAAAAACAAATAACGAGTTAAAACTTATTTTCTGTTACTTAAGTACCTACTTACTTACTACATTTTTTTGTAGATTAAAAAAAAATATATGCCGATGGGGCAACACCTCAAAAGAGATCCCCCGATAGTTTTAGAAAATACTTTTTAAAAATACCTACTCAAGATGTCATTGTGAAATACTAATGTTAGGTAGATTTTGTGTTAAACTCACCTTTTTTCTTCGCTAATAAAGGCTTCATTAACCTGAAAGTAAAAACATGAATTAATTCACCAATTAATCAAATAAGTTTAATTAAAAAAGGCGATTATACTTACGAAGCCAAAACACCCTTTTTACATTCTTTCAGCTCTTTCAAGGCTTCCAACTGTAATAAATAGATACTAATTAATGATACTCCTGAAACTTATGTTATTGATATTCAGGTTTATTGGTCAAGTAAATAATGAGAACTCATATAATAATGCATAGGTAGGTACTTATGCTAAAAAAAGTCAAAAGTCTGTTGATACAAATTAGATCTAATAACAAAAGCACAAAGAATAATCTTCTTCTGGGCAAGCTTGCTTCATTTTCGGCCTCTTCTTAGCCATAAGGTTCTCGAAAGTGGCCAAGAGTAATTCTATACAACGTGTTACAAAAATATCCCTAATGCCGAATATGGTAGATAGGGACCATAAAACTGAACAACTTTTACTATGGGACCAACTCCGAAATCGTTTCATACATTTTTATATTTTCGTTATTAATTTTTGTAGGTATGGAACAGCTAAATTTTTTTCGCAATTTCAGAGTTGGTCCCATAGTAAAAGTTGTTCAGTTTGATGGTCCCTATCTACCATATTCGGAATTAGGGGTATTTTTGTAACACGTTGTATAATGTATAAAAAAACAATGTTGATAACGTACCAAACATAAGCTTTTCTCATCACAACAACCAATCACATAATTAGAGGAAAACAGGAGCAGCCCTAAAGAGAGCCACATTAACCTGTATACTTCCATTACAAAGTATACAATACAAGTAAAAACTACGACGATATCACTATAAATGATATATATCAATATCACCCTTTATATAAAGTATTGTATTCTCATGTAATTTTATTTTAAAACGTGATTTCTTTATTTGTTTTTAATCTATTGCAGTAACGGCTCTAGAAATCTGTTAAAGTTTGATAAGCGATGGTACGTGTTGATATTTTGTGTGAAATATCGATATAAAAAAAAGAAATCACTGGTTTGATGTTAAATAATGATTGCCTCATACCAACTTAGATTAAACGACTTAATGAATAAATGAAACAAAGCAACTTTCTGGAACGTCTCGTAGCAGAATAAGTATAAAACTTGTCAATTTTGCGTTTCTTCGTTATTTTCTTATGGATTCACTAAGATGTACAAGTTATGATTATATCACTTTGATGACTTGAGTGATGCAGTGGCCAACATGCCAGTCTACCACGCCAGAAATTTGGGTTTGATTCCCTGCCGGGAAGAAATTGAAATCATGAATTTTAAAGATTTTTTTTTATTTAATAGAAGTAGAACCCTAGGATATTTTTTAGAAATGGGGCGCCTGAAATAAGGATTGAGATCGATAGGAGGGGTAAGGGGGGAAGAGGGAAACCCTCCATTACCACTCCCGCCGCGAGGAAATAAATAATTACTGAGATATGTGATTTTAAAAATCCTAACCTCAAAACACCACTTTTATTACATCTAAATTCTTTATGTCACGGCTCCGGCGCTGCGGGATGTGCAGCCCTTCTGCCGTTGCGTAACAAAGCTCAGAAACCCATACGAGTATCAACTTGTACGCGTTTCTGAGCTTCGCTTGTACTATTAGTTATTCTGTGGCTTCGTCAGCGGGCGAGGGATGCCCTCCCTCCGCGCCTCCGCGGCTCATAAAAACACTCTAGGGGTAGGAGTAGGACAGACTAGTACCACGTGGTGTCTGGGTTGACAAATTTACCCAACTACGGCGAAGCCAAAACGGAGGGTATTATGATTTTGACCTTTTGGTATGTATTTTTGTTTATGGAACTGCTGTAATTAAATACGCATCATACAATCATACAAAATTTTGATTCTTTTCACAAACACTAAAATAATATTAAAAACAAAAATACACATTTCCTCGCCGGGAGTCTAGTATCATTTGAAAAGCCTTTCGAAACTCTACAAAATGCGATAATTATATTTAAATTCGAAAATCAGGCGCCCCATTTCTAAAGCCAACCCGAACAGGGTCCAAGTTAAATGCCATCTCCTAGCTAGCGAGTTGGAAAAAACCAATAACTTTTTAACGAATATTTCTGTTTAATAGTTTAATTAAGGCAACTGATACTTAAAGAGATGTAAATTAAGCGTTTGCTTAAAAAGACATTATTCTTTTAACGTTTTTTTTTCATTTACCAGAGATGAACATTATCACATTATTTTGATTTTGCTTAAATCACTATTGCTATTAGTGTGTTTCGGAAAACCCCAAAGTATTATAATGCATTGGACAGGAAAAGTTAGAGGATAAGATTTGCACTACAGAAAACTCATCCAGGTGAATTCGTTAGTGCTTTTAAATGTACTTGATGTTTAAGTATTATCATCAGATATATTTATCATTATCAAAAAGCAACCAAGAGAATTAAGTCTGATTAAGATTTAATTGATCAATTTCACAATAATGTTACGTTACAGTTTTATCGAATAAGCGTTTTAAATAAATAAATAAAATAAAAATCATTTATTTCAGGCTAAATTACACCCATAGTTTTAGTTTACATGACATTAAATTAAGTTAAATTTAACTTTAATTAAACTCAACAATTAGCATTTAAAAATTAATTTCAATATAAATTATATATTATCACATTAAAATGATCGTCAAAGATATAAAAATAGTCATACACTGTCCTTATTATTTTGTTCCGGGTTGCACTTGCACGTTTTTCAAAGTTCGCCCTCGCATTCCTCATTATCGCGAAAAATCATTAACCCTGTACACAGCAAACATACTTGAGGCGCTACAACGCCATGGTAGGCCCATCAAGCCTCTAAACGCGTTGTTGTACTGTACTCTTAAAGTGTGGTAGGAGTGTTGCGTGAATGAGTACCAAAGATGGCATGTGTAAAGCCCCTGGCAGTAAGCCTTGAACAGGGTCAATTTAACATCTCTAGAACAGCGCGCGAACCGCCGAGCGAGCATGTTAGCCCGCATAGCAAGCGCGCGCCTTTGGCGGTCTATGTCCTCATCATCCCGTAGTGACTCCGAGACTATATGGCCCAGGTATTTAAATTTTGGCACTACATTGATAACAGATAACAGAGATAACAGAGTTTTATGTAATTTGTTTTCTTAATAATTGGAATCGGTGTGTCACCCGCGATCGCCTGAAGCAGTTCTGACGTTATTTTAGTACTATTCTATTAATTTCTGTGGTCTTGACCCTGTGTGTAGTACACCCATGCCTACCTCCTGGAACAGTATGGAGTAATTACTTACGCATTCAGGTAGGTACCTAACTACCCGAATTTGTACGAAAGCGAGACGACCTTATAGAAATTACATAAACTTTAAAAAACAATTTCAAAGGCTTTGTAATTTCTTTGGGTACAAGACCACAATAACCGCACCATTCTGTACATTAAAGAATTCATAATTTTCGATTGTGTCATTCGATTTTAATTTTGGAAGGACAGTTTAGGGTTTGGTCGTAAGTATGTCGTACCGTAACCAACCATTGTTATACCCGTTATCAATCAAGCCAAGTAGGTACAAATTATATAATGACACATTATGATGTAACTTGATAAATCAACAAAACAATAATGCAACAATGCAATCAATTAAAACGAAAGTTATAAAAGCCTTACCGAATTATACCGTTTTAATTACTTAGTAAACAATTAATAAGCAAACATGACAGTGAGCCGGTTAAAACCAATTAAGTTTAGTGTGTCAAATTACTTTATTTTGATTGTAAGTACCTACTTTATATTCACCAATACACTACAATTAAACATTCAATCAACTTTCAAAAAGATATATTTGTAGGTCCACTGGTCTATAATAGCCTCATTAAAAATTTGTTCTATAGTAAAATTAGATGTTGTTGTTGTCTGGTTAGAAGTAATATTTTTAATTAAAGTACCCAAATCCCCACTGAAATCATGGCCCACTGGTAACGGTTTGCCCACTGATGCAGTTTGCCCACTGATGCGGTTTGCCCACTGATGCGGTTTGCCCACTGATGTTTCCTCAGCCTCTACATAGTTGCTCATCAGCGGTTGTCAGTTGCTTGAGCATTTAAACAGTTCCGAGATGTTTAATAAAGAAAAATTTTGATATCTACTTATAAGGGGGATATTTGCATCATAATGCAATTTCTTTTTTATAAGTAGTGTAAGAGTTTTACATGTGGAAATTCTATAAACTCATTACCTTATACGGTTAAAGTTGAATTTAATTTTATAAGAATTTAAAGGTGATTGTTCTCTACTTCGTTTCAGGTAATATTCTTTATCCAGAACAGCCATTCTGGACTACTAACAGGAGACCTGAAGCTGAAGTCAAAACCACTAACTATAAATCACAACGCACCTCTGGTGATTAACATAAACGACAAAAACAAACCGCCTTTCCCCCCACTTTCCCTACCAAAGCCGGAAAAGCCACCTCCCTTACTAAAAGATCAAATTTTTTCTCCAACAAAATCTTTCCTTTCAGCTGTGTCGCCTTTAAAAGTGCCAAAATTACTACCAATTCTACCCCCAATCCTACCCCCTTTTCTACCAAAGCTACCTTTACTACCACTTTTGCCTCTCCTTCCCCTTATACCTCCTGTACCATTACTTCCTCTTATACCTCCTATACTACCGAAACTACCACGTACTTCTTTACTGAGTCCTAGTTTGATTCCTCGTTCATTAAGAGATCCTTTAAAACCACTGAAAGTGCCAATTTTAGGGGGGAAAACTCCCATTGAAAAAGCTGTTTCAAAAGTTACTCGGAAAATAAATTCCGATTTGAAAAGAAAGAAAGCCTCAGATAAATTAAAAAATTTGTTCAAAAAAGGATCTTTGACGTCGACTGAATTTGATAGATTTAAGAGATTATTACGAAAATTATAATTTAATAAGAATTATTTATATATTAACTACTGTAAATATTACTGGGAAATGAAAAGGTTTTACTGTGGAAAATATGGAGCAAAGGCTGTTAAAAAATAGATAGTACCTAATAATAAGATTATGTAAGGAACGAACTATTTATTCTATTTATTTCACTGTGCATTTATAAAATAGGTTTTTAATTTAATGTACGTTTACAACAATAAATTAATTAAAACAATTTATTTTAAAGTCCTCTTTTACTTCTATTTTTTTACGTTTATTTTGCACGCCACTGCATGCAGGGCTTTGTAGGCATGCAGGGCCGATATCATAAATAAAACATTGTATTTTTGATCAATCATTATTATGATTGAGACAGTGGCACTGCAAGCTGGGCCCAATATCGGCCCTGCAAGTAGTTTGAGTAGCGCGCTGGTGTGCTGAGGTCATTTTTAAATTTATTAAATAACTAGCTTTTGTCCGCGACTTCGTTCGCGTGATTAAGATAGTTGTGCATTTATTTTGAAAGTCACGGATTACCAATATACCTAAGTATTTATCAGTAGACCTCATTTCACACATTTAAATTTACCCATAAAAAAACATGTACAAACTGGAACACTGTAGCACCCTGTACAACGGGAATTTTCCAAAACCCTTTCTTAGTGCTCATCTACATCATGAAAGGTATCTACCCTCCAAAAATGGTGTCTCTACCTTCAGCCGTTAGGGCTCCACGCCTATCCCAACAATGAATCAGTGAATCAGTCAATCAATTTAGAGTTTTATATGTATAGACGTATAGATAAGACAGAGGCTACGATTCTCATCGCCTTTAGACTTGCAAAGCGATGACGTAGCTTCCTTGACATTCAGTACCTTCCTTGACACATTCTTTTATCAGCCTAGTCTGAATGATTTTGAATTTTTAATGTGTTATTATTGTAACATCAAAAGGAAATAAAAATAAAATCAAAATCGATAAGAATTTATTTAATCATTTAGTACAAAATATAAATACTTAAGTAACTAAAATTTTTCTAACCTATTTACAGCCAATTTTTATAATCTAATTCAGTGAGATATAGGCCTACTATGGATCTGTTACTAGGCAACTGTTGTTTTAAATAACGGCCAAATACTCAAACGAATCTTAAAGTTAAGACCACCTTAAATTCAAAAAAGTTGTCAGATTTGACAGAAACTTTATGAAACTGACAGCTTCCTTAAAGTTAAGGAGACCTTAACTTAAGATTTTAGCTAAGAAGCCTTTGAGTATGCGGCCGTAAGCCTATCTTACTGAGGATAGGTTATTGAAATCGGCCGAGGTGATTATCACAAATACGTTTAGTAGATGTGACGCTACAACTGCTGTACCTACCTTATATTTCAATTAATACGAGTACAACATCATCTATTATTTTGATGAAACACGATTCCACCCAAATAATCACTTATAATCTAGCTTGAAATCCTTAGCGTTGGCCACAACCTCTTTGAACATTCGCACGAACACGTCCTTGATCTTGCCGAAGTAGCTGATGAGCGGGTAGGCGAGCGGCCGGTCGCTGGCGCGGCACGAGAAGCAGTCGTCTGAGCCGCGCGGGCGCAGCAGCGAGCGGCCGAGGAGGAAGCTGCCCTGAAATGAGGGAAAACAATTAAGTTAAAGACACTGACCTCCAATAAACATTTTTTTTCAGGCCAATGTTGCTAGGAAACCCTGGTTCATAACACAATCGTTATTAGACACAAGTTGGTTTCTTTTCTTAGGCCGACTGGCAGGTATTTAAATAGTGTAGTCCACTTAAAATTAAAAAAAAATATTCTTAGTTATTTTGAAACGAAAAAAATTATAGATTTTGAAATCTAACACAGTGGTCATGATTCAACCCCTTAAGGCGGTTGTATGACCGAAAGTGGCGCCCTCAGAGGTTTTTATTTAATAAGTTATTGATAGTAAAAGATTTTAATAATGTTTATCGTGGAGATTTTAGGGCCCATGGTCTAGTTTAAAAGGTATCACTACATGCCCTCGTAATCATTCGTAGAAGTAGATAGCAAATGTGTCAAAAACGGCCAGTTTTAGCAGTTATGCTATCTACTTCTAGCAGTGACTACGAGGGAATGTAACGATACCGTCTAAAAATACTAGACTGTGGGCCCTAAAATCTCCTCGATTAACCTTTTTTTAAAATTGTGTATTAGAATTATAATATTAAATATAATTCACCGCGGCGCCACTTTCGCTCAGGGTACCACCTTAAGAGCCGATATTGGGGTACAAATTTTATATGGAATACTTATGGATTAATATACACGGGAACCAGAAGGCTATTAACTAGAACGAGGACGAGGCGGGAACGATAAAGAAAAGAATAGGGATATGGATATCCTTTTGGAAGTTTAGATATTTATTACTCAATCACGCAAAAACGGCTGAACCGATTTGTATTGGTAAACAGACAGTTTATAGCCTGGAATAAAACATATGATACTTTTTATCCCGGTCAAAGGAAGAGGTACCCTAAAGATTTTCCGAATTTCCACGCGGGCAAAAGCTAGTGATCTATAGTAACTTTCCATACTATACAAATCAAAACAACAAACTGAGCAATCTCTAAAGAGTCTGGGCGGTGAACTTTAACAGACTCACTGAAAACTTGTAAGATAAAAAGATGATGGTATCTAACCTCGACAGCAACGACAATCGCAGCCACCAGCAGCCAAACTAGAGGCCTTCTTAAGTTCATTCTCAAAGTAGAACTTCGCACAGAGGTACAACACTAAGCTACCAGCAAAACAACTATTCACTAACCATTGCATTATAGATGCGAGACTTTTACACAGTTGATTGCAAAACTCTTTTCGTACCATAGATAAAATGCAACTGAGAGCGAGAAAAACGGTTTACACACTTTTCTTTTTATAAATTAATTTGTAGGTAGCACGTTTTATCGATAAGATGTGTCTTTGTGCTCGTCGGCAGATGGTCGGCATTGTTACTTATTACTCAACCTTGATTCTTGTGACTTGGATTTGCTGAGTGGACGATTGTGTGGTAAGTAAAGATTTTAATACGTGCTTAATACGCAGTCTGCCTTAGACGCAGTAAAATGTGATTGAAATGTCTCATAACGTGGCTGTTTTTGTAATGCTGGTCAGTATCAAAATTATAGAGAATTGAAATAGTTGATAGTTTGCTATTGATTGCGAAATAAGTGAAGTGAAATCAATTTTGTGTGTTTCAGATAATATGTGACTATGTGAAAGCCCCTCCGCCTCTGCGTTTGACTATTGATTGCCCATCCGATGACAATGTAAGTTCTGTTCGTTCTAAAAAAATCAGTATGATTTTTCATAAATAAACATATTTTATTCATTGCGGGGAAACGAACTCATGACCTTTTAATTGCACGCAAAGCGTAACCGGATGAGGTAAAAATTAAAAACTCTTTTTGGTGAATTAATAATAACGGTTTAAATTAATACAGGTGTCACCTATAGTAAGTTTTTAAGTATTATAGAAATATTTTGCTGAACTAAAATAACGCAACCATCTTGTAGCTTCTTCACCTCGCCTAGCACAAAATGAGATAGGTATCGCTCCTTTGAATATATTTAACTGTAAAATAACAATCTTATCCCATTTGCAAATTTAAAATTATCAAGAAACGGAAGATCGATTATTACATAACATACTAATACACGCGCGCGTGCACACACACGCACACACACACATACACACAAACACATACACCTTACACAAGATTGTTGGAGAAAACAATAAACAATATTATTATTAGTTTATTTTAATTACAGCAATTATATGCAAATAGAGCCATTGAATAGGGGTTCTGAATTCTTTCTCTGATTGTGCGTAATAATAAAACGATTTTTTTCCCGTCTCCCTTTAGGATACACCAAAACTCCAATTCAGTCCCCACTTGAAAGGGAAGAACAGCTACAGTCCCAATTTCGACGTGGAGTCCTTCTGCAGCCTTATTAACAGTGCTATACCCAAAGCAGTCGAAGACGGCCGCTTCATACTCCTCGAAGACAGGGACTTGGATCAGCATGGCTTCGGCGATGCCCTGGTTCCTATATCAGCTACTCCACCTGCCGGATTTATCCCGAACTTCCCGAAATTTAAACCCCCGAGGCTAAGGATTCCAAAATTTAAAGTGCCAACTTTAGCTTTACCTGACAGACAAAGACAATTTTTACCACCCAAAGTCGGTCCACCTATGATCTTCACCGCAAGAACGCCTGATGAAGACTCCAGCGCCGAAAGAATGGAGAAGTTCAAGAAAGCAGTACAGAAGATGTTGCATGTTGTGAAAGTGCTGGGAAAAGTCGACCAGTACCTGTCGGAGAGAACGCGTATTATCGTTGAAAAATTATCTAAGACTTTTGCTGATTGAAAATTATACATATTTTTTTATTTTTTTACTTTTAAAATCTAGTTGTTTTATTTCATTCTTAATTGACAGTTTTGATTGGAAGAGCATAATTAAAACAAAAAGATAAAAAACCCTAGAAATTAATTAAGTGATTTTTCACTGTCCATTTAACAACACCACAATGGTTAGCGGAAAAACTTTGCAATTAATAATAATATTTAAAAACCTCTTTGAACGCAATACATACGCGCCAAAACGAAATACTTATATATAATACCTAGTTCTAGAAAAAATAAAAAAACATCATATTTTGAATTTTAATGTAGGTTCAAGTAACTAAGTAACTAAAACGTCTGGAACGGGTGGTAGGAAAATATAGACGATTCAAAAGTACTTATATAATAATTAAGTTTATTTGAATAAAGCTTATTTGACTTTGACTCTTGACTTTAAGGTTATTATTCCTTACTAGTTTAGTTAGTTACCTAAAATACGAATTAACGTTTATCTCCCAGTCTCATTAAGTTACAGAAACTAAATTTAATTGAATATACCTACAATAATTTATTGCAATGCAATTTACAATAATTTCGTGAAAGTCATAACCTCTTGTTGTTTATTTCAGAGCCGCATAAAAATGAACGCGTGTGCGCATTGTATGCTAATGGGGTTGGTAAACTTTTTCGAAGAGAATTGTTTTATATTTTTTTTTGATAGCACAAGTTTGAAGAATAAAGAAAATAATATTATGATTTTTTTATTTTACCTTGTTAACTAAATATTTTTTTTAATATTATTATCGCGATAAAATATCAAACATACGGCTGAACACGAAGTTACTTTGCATTTACTGATTTAAAAAACTGATTGACAGATTTGACAGACAGTAACAAAGAGTACCTAATCATACCTTTGTTTTTTTTGTTTTAAGCAACAACATAGAAAGTCTTTGGAGCAAAAGCATAACCTACGCATACAGCCGTAATAGTGATTTATTGTACTATGCTGTAAATTAATTTTTTTTTTTATTTAAATTAAAATGAAGCATTATATAATTCCGCAATTTGTTATTCCTGACTCCAAAGCCAAAAGCTACCAGAAAATATATAATTCACAACAGTTTTGGAAAAGTTTACCAACCCCATTGCCGTTCCGGTGAAATTGATCCACTTCACCTGAGTAATTACATTGGATATAATAGTCATAATTGGGGAAAATATATACTCTACTGGAGTAAGTAGAGTATAGGTCAGTTACCAAACAAACAAATAAAATTAAAAATAAATAAGTACCTACCTACATAAAAAGTAGTATAGGTACATTAACACTGAAACAAAACAAGTAAACAGTAAAATATAAAAATTCGCCGGTAGTAAAGCCGCGATTACATACGCCGATTTAGCATACCAATTTCGGGTTGCCACTCGTACTTGACAATAAAATATTGTATAATAAGTTCGATTTTAAAAGTGAATTTACCCTTTAACGGAAAGATAAACATTGTATAAGATTGGAGATGAGAATTGAAAATAAAAAAAACATAAACAATGTTGACCTTTGCGTTATTTGTTTAAATTAATTGTTAAAATTTAACTTATTATACGGGTGGCAACTCTAAATTGGTATGCTAGATTGGAATATATAATCGCGGCTTAAGAAAACAGAACTTTGGGTGCTACGGGTAAACTCGGATTAGATCGGTTAACTCCGCCGCCGCGCCGGGCCGGGCTGAGCGTGGCGGCGGCGGCGGCGGCGGAAGCTAAGATACACAACTCGATTTCTTAACGGGCTGACTCGAGTTCTTAACGGGCTGACTCGAGTTGACCCGATACAACTGCAACTCGAGTCAACCCGGGTCGGAACTCGAGTTGGCCCATCACTACCCGGGACCACTTACGTGGAAGACCGTCATAGCATGTTGACCACTGCACCACTCAGGTCGTGTCAGAATATTCCAGTGAATATGACACAAGAGTGACAAATAAACATAACTTTCTTGTGGTGTGTGGTCACCAAAGCCTTCAGACCATAGCCTCTCATAAACTTTACTTAGAGTTATGATTTTCAAAGAAATCTTCTCAAAACGAACAAAAATTTGTATCGAAAAGTAAAATTAGCTCTATGAACAACTTAATTATGCAAAGACAAATGACGTCATTAATGCTCCTAAAACTCCAATATAATTTAATGTACACACGACGGCACCTCAGACTATACATGTTGAACTTGAGACCGCCTTTATGCCCTAGGTAATAAAAGCTGTTTTCGCAGTTTAACTGTGTAACCTGACGTGCGTTCGTGCGTACCTACATATTATTGTGCTTACCTGTCTTATTTACTTAAGTAATTGTTTATTCTTTTTCTGCGTAGACACTAAGAATAAAAGAACAAAACAATGCTTTAAATCCTGTATTTATAAAAGTTTCTGAAACTATTAAGTTTATTGCCAACATTAAAACAACCAGTGATATAGTAACTATAATATCATCCATACTAGTGTTATTAGTTCTACTAAATATCATAATGCAACTCCTTCGAAATTATGGTTACTCTGCAACTTCGCCCGAATGGACTAAGGGGGCTAATTGTCTAATTTCAAAATCTAGCGCAATCGCTTTCATTTGACAGATGGGTGTGACACATTGCTGCATTTCTTTGGTAAGTTTTTATTTATGCCAAAAAGAAGCATCAATGTATTACATTTTTTTCATCACGATTGATTTTAAAATTAGACAATAGAAAGGCTGGTTATATCGTACGGGCAGAGACCCGTGCGTGCCCAGCAGTGGGATAAAAAGTTGCCTATATCCCTTGGTCCAATCTATATCCGTACCAAATTACGTCAAAATCGGTCCAGCAGCGGTCTATAGGCGTGAAAACGTACGAAATACCGTTGACTAATTACCTACATGATATCTTTTGTAAACTTTAAAACATAACAAAGATAATACCTAATAACTACAGGCTTCGTCTACCTAATTTGGAAATTTGGAATAATAAATCTAATATTTATTTTGTAAATTATAATTCTCTGCTGATTTTCATACAAACCTAGTTAATAATATGGCGCTGCCGCTAGGAGTTAATTCAATGCAAAAATAATAATTAATTCATTGTATACAAATTACTTGCAAGAAAATTTATAAAAGAATGCATGAGTTGATTGCATTCAGTGTAATTTGGTGTCGGTCCGAGGTTAGGAAAGTAAAAGTGAGTATTTTAAATGTGTCTTTATGGATTACTTATTGATCTCCGAAATAAAAATACAGGTTTATTTTTCATTAACCATCAAAACTTAAGGCTCTTTGATCTGAACAACTTTCTCTACAAAAACATAGGTCTAAAGCAATCAGTCAGAAAAGTCAATATTTTAACATTGAAAATGTTTATTTTTTCGTGGTCGAGTATACAGGGTGTTTGGTAATACTCTTATAAAGCCGAATATTGTAGATAGGGACCATCAAACTGAACAACTTTTACTATGGGACCAACTCCGAAATCGTGAAAAAAATCAGCTGTTTAATACAAAAATTTATAAGTAAACAAAATATTTACAGCAGATTTTTTTTTCGAGATTTCAAAGTTGGTCCCATAGTAAAAGTTGTTCAGTTTGATGGTCCCTATCTACCATATTCGGCATTATAAGGCTATTACCAAACATCCTGTAGTGCCCCGATTTATAAAATTTTGACATTTGCCTGTAGTTTCGCAGATGTGGGAGGTCAATATAGGATGGGCCATAATTATGTCAAAATGTGCGTCTGCCTCAGGCTTCAAAGTGCAATGTGAATTCCCAAAATCGATCGGTACCTAACGTTTTGAGATTTTCCAAAAGTCAAAATGTTAAAATTTTTTCGCCGACTTGGATCGAGAATTTTCTCATATCTTTTTTTTGAGATCGCTGTATAAAGTGATAGCCTTGATAAAATAGATAAAAGTAATACCTTGATAAAATAAATAGTTAATGAGATAAAGTTGTTTAGATTCATGGACTGAACAAAGAAGGCAGTTAATTTTTTCTCTCTTTACACCCCCAAGGATAGTGAATAAAAACCGTGTATTTTTTAAACTGCAATGATCTAATCTCACATTTTCTTAATAAATATAAAGTTTGTGCTTCAGAGCTAATAACTTATTAAGATTGCATAATTATGACCTACTAGATAATTAATATCCACAAACTTTATAATTTTCTTTTTAAGGGAACATTTTTTTTTCTGTACTGCAACTTAATTTTATGTGTTTAGGTTGAAAACCTAAAGAAATTAACGAATTTCAATATAGATAATCGTGAAAATACCATTTGATTTAATATAAAATAAGCTAGGATAGAGATTAGCTAAATGCAAGTTAAAACATACTCTTACAATTATTTATTTTAAATAACAGTTCCACCATGGCACCACTACCCCAAGAGCCTATCAACCAATCACAGACCAACCCTGATAAGGTCCACCCCGTGCCGGATGATGAAGCAGTGGTCATATCGGGCGTTTCCGGCCTGCTGCCCCAATGTGACAGCTTTGCTGAGTTTGCTGACAAGCTCTTTCAAAATGTATGGGAGTAATGCATTTTCATTACTTTTAGTTAGTGTTAATACAAACAAAATAATTATTTACTGATTTATATAACAAGTTATACTTATAACAAATTTATTTATTTATCGTTTTTGGATAGCTAACAGCATAGTAGAGCTAACAGCTTATAAACATACAGATAACAAAATATATGTAACTAAAAGCTATTGACAAGCTACCACATGTAGAATTCAAAAGAAATTGATCGTAAGGTAAGTAATCATAGCCCAGAAAGGACAGGTGCGTAAAATAGTAACATTAAACTAAATTTTAAACAATAACTCAATATCGGTCGTGATGCTGTTGAAAAATAAATCAATATTGGCGTCAGCGTTATTAATGGCGGAACAAGCTAAAGAAACAAAAAAAAATTTGTGCAACATTCTCTAACTTTTTACCATTGAATGGTTATCAGATGTAAATCGCCTAAAACGTATTTTTGGCCATATCTCCGAGGATTTTAGGAGGATCGAGATGGAAATAGTACCAAAAGTTGAGCAATTTATCGAGACACGTGTGAACGTTTGAATTTTGAAAATATACTGGTAAGTTTTTTTGGAATTACGCAAAATTCGTGTAAATTCGGGTTTTTTGGGGGGTGTTTGTTTCCTAAATTGTAAATATTTCAGAAAAAAACCGACTCCATAAAAAAATAAAAAATGGGTCCTTGTGTATTAGTTTGGCTACAAAATGGCTAAAAACTTTTGAAAATCAGTTAATAAATTGTGGCCTGTAGGTGGTCCCTTTAGATTTGGAATTGTAGAAAAAAGGGTGTTTCCGTACATAAAAAGTGATGTAGTTTCTATGATTATTGATCGATCGTCATGGTAATAGTGTTAAAAGATGCAGAAAAGCAGACGAGAAGTGCATTCATTGGAATTTTGAATAATATTTCGGCCGCGTCGAGGCAGTCAGCAGGCGCTTTCTCTGTCTCTATCTGTGAATATTTTCATTAACATGTTGTATCAAAATTTTACACACTGTTATAGAATGTTGTCGTGCTACACAATGTTATGTAACGTTATATAACTGCCTGTGAGAGAGCACCTGACTTATATTTCCTTTATTGTAATCTATAGAGATACGATCGGCTGTTCGGACATTTTGTTTAGTGAGTCGATTTTTTTTGTCTGTTTTCGGAAAAGTCGTAGAACTAAAATGTTGTTGTTTATGGTGATAGTAATCTACTCCTGCGAGGTTGTTGGTGTTTTACAAATAACCCTGTATAGTTATTTATAATATATTTATTCATTACTTTGTAAATGTATTATTAATTTAGAAAAACCTGGTCACCGGAAGTCCTCGCTGGAGCAACTTCAAATACCCCGAGCTGCCGGAGCAGTACGGCACGATCGCGGGCTTGAACAAATTCGACGCCCAGTTCTTCACTGTGTTCTATTCCCTGGCGCAGTCCGTGGATCCATTGGCCAGGAAAATATTTGAGCATACCTATCAAGCCATCTTCGATTCCGGTTAGAACATTATTATATTCCTCTACATGGCATACTAGCTACATGGGCGTAGGAAGGGGGCTAGCCCACCCCAGAATATAGTCTGGTGCCCACCCAAGAATTTTTACTTACAAAAAAATTAAAACGGAAAAATTATTCAACTTAGACCTCTCAAAATGAGATCATTGGAGGCCAGCCAGGGCCCCCCTGGAAAATATAGTTACGCCCGTGATTAATTACACTGTTCCTTAATTATTTAAGTTCTAAATATTTCCTGATATAATAAGTACCTAAGAAGTTAAGTACTTAATTTGCAACAAAGACTAGTAAGTATTTGTTTTCGTAAATACTACCTACTTACCTTATACGCAAAATGCGCTCGCCTATCGGTTAGGAATACGAAAGAGTTTATGTAAACTTCATTACATTGACTACAAATGTTTCATTTGTTAATAACATTTTAATTACCTGCTTATAATTAAGGTATTTGTTTCAGGAATTTGTCCAGTAGAGTTATGGGGTAAACATGTTGCAGTATTTATGTCTTACGGATTTTGCGAGACAGAAAAACTGAATTCCAGTCGTGATAATCAGCTTGGCTTACTTGGGTAAGTATTAAAACCAACCGACTTTTTTATAGCTTTCATGACGACAGTCTTGTTGGGTCCTGCCTACTAATTTTCAAAATCTATCGCAATCGCTTTCATTTGACAGATGAATGTGACACATTGCTGCATTTCTTTGGTAAGTTTTTATTTGTGCCAAAAAGAGGCATCAATCAATGTATGACATCAAGAAAGCGATTGCGATAGATTTTGAAATTAGACAATTAGCCCCCTGTTTGTGTATATTACAGTCCTAACTTCAAAGCGTTTTAATCACTTTCTACTTTTGAATTTGCCGAAAACGTTTAATGTTCAAGCATTCGTCTATTTTTGAACTCGAAACACTTTAGTATTATTTTTCGTAGGTTACCTTTTACTTTCTCCATCCTCAGGGCTTGTAAAGCGATGACGGCAAACCGCATATCTTTCTGGCTGAATCTCCAAGGACCTTCAGTGTACATGGACGGGTCTAGCTGCGGCTTCCTATTGGCCCTCGAAAAAGCTCGCGACGCCATCGCGGATGGCCGCTGTGAATCCGCCATCGTTGGCTGCGGGAAGGTCATCTTGCATCCTCAAGTGCCTATCAGCCACCGGTAAGGGACAACTCCGGGGTTTTAACAATCTATGCATGCACAGTCAAGGTGTTTTTCCGTTTTCATCCCCAGTTTTTCAACCTATTTAACAATACTCATTATTCTAAGTATCGACATCGCGAGGCTGCTCACCAAATTTGCTCGCTTGGTCCTGTTATCATATTGCTTCTAACATATAGGGTACTGTTTTGTTATAGTTATACCCCCTTACTAATAAAGATTGTATAGCAGATGTATAGTTACACAATGGTTACTCTATGTCAAACTATTTGAGTTTGACATTGAAAAGAATGTGACAAAACACTGTGTATCATCAGATCTGCTATACAATCTTTATTAGTAAGGGGGTTATAGACTATAACGACATGAATTTGATAATAAGATTACAGTACCTGATGATGTAACGGAAATGACAGGGTCATGGGTCTACTATAGCCTACAGTACCCCGTCATTTCCATCAAATTATATTTTTTATCTTGATTATGGTTTCATTTCAGAATGTTGCCTCTAAATTTTGACGGCAAAACAAAATGTTACGACGAAGCAGCTGACGGAACTTCAATGTCCGAAGCGGCTGTCGTTTTCTTTCTGCAGAAATACAAAGATGCAAAAAGGTATGAATTGTCTAAAACTCTCAAGCCGTCTACCTATCAATCTACCTATACCCATATTTTAAAACCTCTAGCACAAAATAAGCGTTGCTCTTGCCGTTTTGAAACACGTAGTTCGTAATTTGTTTCGCTGTGCTCGGAATTGCTACAGTACTGCCGTGGCTGCCTATGGATGGCCCAGTTTGGCTTCAGGTTGTGAAATCAACATGCCAGGTCCCGGGTGCGTAAAGCCAATATCTATGTATGTGTAGCCAATATCTGTGTACGTTTAGTACTATCAAACATTCTGTGGTACTATTATCAGTTGTCTAGCACCCATTACAAACTTTGCTTAGTTTGGGGTAAGATGACGCTGCGTGAAAATTGTCCAAGCATTTATGTATTTTCTTGGTGCTTCAAAACGTTTTATTACAATTTTATTTGTGTTTTGTTTTCAAGATCTTACGCTGTGCTTCGTCACGTAAAAACTCACTTTGGAGCTTCACCTGACCAGATATTTGGGAATCAAATTCTACAAGACACAAAAGTTTTGACGAACTTCTTCCGTCACTTCTACGATGAGGCAGGAGTGGCACCGGCTGACGTTGAGTACATTGAGGGTTATGGCGCTGGTAAAAAAACACTTTTATATATTATGTCCAGTCTAGTCCATCAGCCATTTTTAATGTCCCCACTGCTGGGGCACAGGCCCTCCTTATGGGTGGTAAGGAGGATGGGCCATAACCCACCACGCGGGCCCAATGCGGATTGGTGGGTGTTAACGACTGTAAATGAAGCCGGGACCAACGGCTTAACGTGCCATCCGAAGCACGGAGGAGTTCGAGATAATAAATTTTTGGTCACCCATCCCATGACCGACCCTTGCGAACGTTGCTTAACTTCCGCAATCGCTGGGCCAGGAGCTAAACCACTGCGCCACCGAGCTCCTCGATATATATTATGTATTAAGTGATATTTCCTTTCATGGTGGGCTGAAGAACGCGGGAAAGACAGATTTAGATCGATGGCATATGCAATATGCATAAACCGTGCCCAATTCGGTGATGTCTATCACTTTTATTCTAGATATAATATTTTTGTTTATAGCAATGCCTGAAATGGATAAGATTGAACTTGAGGCGATGGAAAATGTTTTTTGCAAAGACCGCATCAACCCTTTACTTGTGGGAAGCGTGTCTTCTAACGTGGGCTACACAGAAAGTGGTACTAGTGCCTGTGCGTTATTGAAGGTGAGAACAATGTTTAATAAAATAGGTAGGTAGGTACTAGGTATGCAACTTCTGCCATGCTTCTTCTTTATCTGCCTATATTCTCACTGATGAATCCATCCATCACATCTATCTATTGAATTCTTAGAAAAGCCTTGCCAATTTTGGGTTTGCAAAGTGAAAACAGGTAAGACTAGACAGATCTATCGTTTTTTTTCAAAACAGATTATTTCTGCATATCAAAGAGGAGAATTGCCTGCAACTATAAACTGCAAGAGCCCAAGACGAGATATTGCTTCCTTGCGCGATGGAAGAATGCATATCGTTACAAAGAATACAAAATTCAATAGGGCCTTCACTGCAGTGAGCGCTTTCTCTTATACGGGACTTAATGCTCATGGTCTCCTGGAGTGCTGCTATAAGCCTAAGGTGAGATAATTAACCATTCTATCTATATACAACGTGTTAAGTACAAAATAACCCCTAATGCCGATAATGGTGGATAGGGACCATCAAACTGAACAACTTTTACCATGGGACCAACTCTGAAATCGTGAAAAAAAACAGCTGTTTCATACATTTTGATATTTTCGATATAAATTTTTGTATGAAATAGGCGATTTTTTTTCGCAATTTCAGAGTTGGTCCCGAAAAGTTGTTCAGTTTTATGGTCCCTATCTATCATATTAGGTATTTTGGATTATTTTGTAACATTATTTAGCATATTGGAACTTCTTTCTTTCTTCTTTATACTTTAGTTAAGAGCCTATCACTCTTTTCGGTAATATCTTCTCCACTCCTACCTAGTCATTGCCACCTCCTTGAGTTCCTGATACGACGCTAAATTCAAATTTTCTTTTATTTGTTCCATATAAGTTCTTCGAGGCCTCCCTCTCTTCCATTTTCCTTCCACTTTTCCCTCTATAATAGACCTGATAAAATTGTCGTATCGTATCAGATGTCTTTCATCATTCCTCTTCTGTTTTCAAGCGTCTTCATCAAAGTTCTCTTTTCACCATTTCCAACATCTCCCCGTTAGTCCTTTTTGTGTCCAGCTAATTCTTTCTATTTACTCCAACCAACACCACAGTTCAAAGGCTTTTAGACCTTTCTTCTTCTGTTAATTTCTGTAGGTACAGTCAGAGGGGTATAATTTTGATGGTTTTGAATGTTGTAATGACTGCAGTATTTTCTAGGACCTTTCCAAGTATCTTTCAAACATACCATACTTGGTGGCGGTGTCGGGTCGGCAAGAGTCGGCGGTGCAAAAGGTTCTGGACGATATCAAAGCTCGTCCATTGGATCCTGAGGAGATAGCGTTGCTTCACAACATCCATCAGAATCGTATTTCGAAACATTTGGCGCGAGGATTTGGCGTCTATTGTAAGTAAAATCTTTTTTGCAGACACAAAAACCGACATGATTTCTCAGGCATTGGAGAAAATAGGAAGTAGAAGGTACGATAGATGTCTGACAAGATACATCAAGGTTTTTCTGTATTATCAACATAGGAGGCTGCTACCAAACCAACATTGCATAAATACCTTTTAAGAAAATAAACTCCAAATACTCTGCGGCTTACTCTATCTTATTTATTACAGCGACTACAAACAACGCTACTGTGACCGAAGCTGAGAAGGTGGACTACTATGACGACGTGTCGAGGCCATTGTGCTTCGTGTACAGCGGCATGGGGTCGCAGTGGGTAGGAATGGGTCGTGAACTTATGCGCATCCCCATATTCAACAAGGCCATCCAAAGGTAATAATGTCAATGCATTATTTGAGGATATAGGTAGTTCCAAAAAAGTTTTGACACAGATTTTTCGCTGTGCCATTATAATTTTTCGCAGTGCCATTATAATTCTTGAATCTCGACGGATATTTTAAATGTTTTATGGTCTAAACTCAAACCTTTATTTAAAACAGTATTTTTCCATGTTTATTTTTTTCAGTAAATTATTTGTTCCTTTTCCTTCAGATGCCAGAAGATTCTTCAAAGTAAAGGAGTCGATCTAATAAGTGTTATCACATCCACCGATGAGCACATCTTCGATAATATTTTGAATTCCTTCGTTGGCATTACGGCTATACAAATTGGGCTAACTGATATTCTAACAGCTATTGGATTAGTTCCGGATAAGCTTATTGGTAAGGATGTCAACGTATTGGAATTTATTTCTAAAAACCTTAAATTTAATCTCTAATTTCCAAGAATATCAAGATACTATGCAGACAGAAGCACCAGCTCATTATGACTACGATACTTAGTTGTTTATTTTTTTAACTAAACCAATTTTTGAGTAGGTAGGTATGGCAACTAGAATGAATTTGGAAGGAAAATATTCAATTTGGTTTTAAAAATAAATGTAATTACTAAGATAATAATATGTTTTATACAGGACACAGTCTAGGTGAATTGGGTTGCGCGTACGCCGATGGTTGCTTCACCGACGAACAAGCTATATTATTGGCATACAATCGCGGCCTGGTTTCTATACAAACCCCCTTTATCTGTGGCTCCATGGCAGCTGTGGGAATAGGTTATAAAAATGTAAGTTTAGCTTTATTTGCATTTCTTCAGAACAGAAATAAAAAATATCCAGCAGGATAGAAGAAGTTTCTTTCTTCAAAAAACAGCAGAAGCCAAACAACATAGCAGGAAGTTTGGAGTTTCAAGTTAGCGAAAAAACTTTCGTATTTTTTAAAGATAGCGTTATTAACTTCCTAAAGGCAATAATTTATTGTACTTTCTTACAAGTTTCTTTCTTATAATTTTATTCCCTAGATCTCAAAGATTTGTCCGCCAGAGATTGAAATTGCATGCCACAACAGCGTTGACTCGAGCACCATCTCAGGACCCGCGCAAGAAGTAAAAGCTTTTGTGGAAATGCTGACTAAGCAAGGAGTTTTTGCCAAGGAGGTGCAATGCTCCAACATACCGTATCATTCCCGGTATATTGCTGAAGCAGGTAAGTGTGACATTCCAAGAAATTCTTCACGGTTGCCATTGAGTAAATAAGCAGTAGGTACCATAGTGTCATTGGCTGTGTTTAGGTACGTTTTTTTATTTCCTAAAATCTGCATAATAACAGTGGTTATGGAAGTCTGGGGGCTACTTCGATAACCATAGCTTAATCATCTGAAACGAAAATTGTTTAATATTTTAATCAAACGATCTTCGTTTCGAACCTTGACATTATTAACTCGGAAATGAGGTCCAAAATTGAATTATGAATATCGTCCGATTATCATGATAGGCACCCATTACACACTCAATCAGATTGACAAAGATTGACAGAGATTGATTGTGTAACGTCGTTTCAATCTGGCGTGGTTTTGTTTCAATCTGGCGTGGTTTTTTGTCAATCTGGCTTAGGGTTGGCACCTTTTTTTCGAGGTAATAGTATTATTTTCAAAACGTTTAAACATTATAGTAGGTACTTACTTTTGGGATATTTATAAAAATGTAGTCCACATTTATTTTTAACTAGCTTCCGCCCGCGACTACATCCGCGTGGGTGGACATTCGAAAAATCGCTAAAAAACAAACATACAAACGAACAGAGAACTTGCAGTCTGCTTATCGCAATCTACTGCTATCCGATACATGTTTTTTTTTTAAAGGCTGAACTGATTTAGATGAAATTTAGCGCACAGTTTATTAGCCTAGATTAAAACATAGGATACTTTTGATCTCGGCCAAAGATATTTATTTTTTTAAACATTGAAATTAATTTGTATTACTTTTGGGAATACCTAAAAAAACACACCTAGCTAATACCCTAAAAAAACATACAGACGAAAAGAAAAACAATCTCCTGCTTTTTTGAAGTCAGGTAAAAATATTGGATCGCAGTTACTTGTGGTAGATTGACAATCCGATACAAGTGGATTTGTGGTTGATTGTCAATCTACCACAAGTCCACTTGTGGTAGATTGACAATCAACCACAAGTAACTGCGATCCAATATTTTTACCCTATAAAATTCCCGATGTCCTGTCCATGGACATGTCCATGTCCATGATGTCCTGTCCATTTCCATGTTTAAGTCCATGTCCATGTCCTGTCCACAACGTCCTGTCCGTAACAATCTCCTGCTTTTTTGAAGTCGGTTAAAAATATTGGATATTAACTGCGATCCAATATTTTTAACCGACTTCAAAAAGCAGGAGATGTTTCTCTGTTCGTCTGTATATTCGTTTTTAAGGCTTTAGATGAAATTTGGCAAACAGTTTATAGTCTGGATTAAAACTTATATTTATTTTTAACTCAGATAGATCATAGCTTGGTAATGTAGTATTATAATTATCAATATTTGATTTTACACACACACAGCGCCATCTAACCCTAAACTAATTAAGGCATAAGATAGGTGCTAGACAACTGATTTTACTAGGTACCTACTTACTACTTACTTTTCGAAATAGATAGGTACTTATTATACGCAGACCGTCACAGAAATTAAAATTCATCATTTCAATTTCATCCGGGAATCGAACCCGGGATCTCTTGCTTGGTAGACTGGCATGTTGAATACTGCACCACTCAGGTCATCGATCGATATAACGCGAAAATTGATGCAAAAAAGTTGGCAACCCTTCCAAAAACCACCGTGGATTGCTTGCTGGATTGACCGTGTAACGTCGCATCAAAAACCAGATTGATGTGAAACCAGATTGATGTGTGTAATGGCGGCCATAAATAATAAATAAATACCTGGCAGTCCCCACTCCCCAGTGATTCTTTGGTATACCAAGGTAAAGCTAACTATAAATAGGTAGGTTCTATTATTTACAGTCATTTTCAAAAGACTGGTATTATCAATAACTAACTATTAGTAGTAGTACTTAACTAGGACAAACTCTTTTAAAACTAGTGGTCTATGTTGATCGCAGGTCCTGACTTCCTCAAAGTGTCAAAACAAATAGTCCCGGAACCAAAGAAGAGAAGTGAGAGATGGTTGTCTTCATCTGTGCCCCAAGACCAGTGGACAGAGCCTCATGCCCAATATTCTTCGGCTGAATACCATACTAACAATTTACTGGTGAGGCTATTTTACATCGAATTGATGCTAATCGACCAAGTGTTAATCAAATAAAATATTCTTTGTGACTGTTTTCCGGCGAAATGAGAATCCGACCTTTTGCGAATCCGACCAAGTGCTAATAGTTGACTGAATCGGATTATAAAAATACATAAATAAATTAGTTTACCAACGTCTTAACTTTTTGCTGTTTTGATGGCTTGATTATAGACAATCACTTTACCATCATAGCTACATAGTTACATACCATTCCTACCATGATAACCATTGTATCCATCTAAACATTGAAAGCAATTTTCACTGTTTAAATATAGTTTGTATTGCCTTCAGAATAAAGTCCTTTTCGAAGAAGCCCTGCGCCACGTGCCAAGTAACGCGGTGCTGGTGGAAATAGCTCCCCACGGATTGTTGCAAGCAATCCTGAAAAGGGCGCTCTCCCAGAACAGCCGATACGTGCCTCTCACGAGACGAGGAGATAAAGACAGTGCTGTATTCTTTTTGAAGGCTTTGGGAAAGTAAGTCCTGTATCTACCTAAAGGCGTTTGTAGTCGAAATTGTCCAGATTTTAATTAACATTTTCAGTGCTATTTAATATTTAGTTCTACTCGACTCCTACTCGAAACATATTGAGTGCTACCTATCTAAACATTTGCCAGACGTGTCATTAAATGACCAAACTACATAACAAAGCTCTATGAATTTCTTTTAATAATGCAAGCAGAGACCATTATGTATGCTCATCATTCCAAAGTAAAAATAAGTACGTACGTAAGTTGTCTGGTTACCTTATTAAAGTTTAATTCAATATTAACATTTTCAGTCTGTATATGGAAGGCTTTGACGCAGATATCAGTGCTTTGTATCCCAAAGTTGAGTTTCCAGTGTCAACTGAGACTCGATCACTGTCACACTTGGTGGAATGGGCGCATGCAGAGAATTGGTGAGGAAACATTAGATTTAATTATTTTATTTTTTATAAAATTATGTTATTGTAATAAATATATAAATAATAAGTGAAACAACATAGGTAATTATTGTGGTTGATTTAAAAATTTACTTTACTTAAAATTATTTGCAATGGGAGATGATAAGTTCGCCAAATCAATTAGTTTACAAACTCAAAAACTAACACATTTAGGCTTGACAAAATTCGTTACAGGGATCTTTGCGAGTATATCAACATGGATCGTTTCTCCTGTTCTGTATTGAATCTTTTCGTGGCCGTGGAAGACGACGAGTACAAGTATCTTGATGGGCATTATCTTGAAGGTACCTACTGTAAATATAACAAATCCTGAAGGTGCTCATGTACCTACACTCTACAGTCTCTCCCGGAAAACCCAAAACTCGAAGCTTGTGTTGTGTTGTGAACTACCAATCCATTTCTTGATTGGATTTTACAGTTGGTTTGTTACAATTGTTGGTTGTACAAACAAACCCCCATTGGCGTTGTTACACAATTTTTACTTTTCCATATTTACAAATACTGCCTTGTTTGGGAAGATTTAAGCTTTTAGCTTAGCTATTGATGTACCTAGTTGTTAAAAAGTAATCTATTATACAGGTATCAGAGTATTCCCTTACGCCGCAGCTTTGGTATCTGTATGGGACACCATAGCGATGACTGCAGGCCACAGGAAGCGGGGTGTGTCAGTTCAGTTTTCAGACGTAAAGTTCCATTCGCAGCCACCAGTGTATGACCAGCAAGTGCTACATTTGAGTACTATGGTCCAGAGGGGCAGTGGACGATTTGAGGTTTGAAAGTTTCAATTCCACTTTGCATGTTTTACGTTGAGTCGTGTATTGGCCGGGAAATCTACGCGTCCAACCTACCTACATCAGTTTTTTTATAACTAGTCTTTGACCAGAATGATCACTAAACGTATCGCTAACTATTGGTTCGTTTTTTTCTTGTATACAAATTAACATTTGCTTTAAACTAAAAGTTTATTGAAATAATATTTCAGGTGATTCATGATGAAGAAGTGGTTATTGAAGGATATGCCATCATAGTGGCTGGGAGAGGGTTCAGTATGAACCCTAACACTTTGAAACATGAACACGTGGATACCAATAAAGATCTAAACAAAGAGGACATCTATAAGATATTTTATGAAAAAGGATTTCAATACAAGTAAGCCCAGTGTAATTACTTGAACATTTTCATGACGTTTTCCTTTCTATTCTGTATTTTCGACAAATTTTATCCAATCTATATCAATAAATCTGATTTCTGTATCTGCAGAGATGAATTCCGAAGTATCCATACTGTAAATGCTTCAATGACGCAAGCTGAAGTTGAATGGAGAGACAACTGGGTGACTTTTATAGATGGGGTGTTCCAGACTTGCGCTCTTAGGAAAATCAAGGACCAGAGTGGTTCTGATATTAACTTCATCAAGAAAATGCTTGTGGATGTGAAAGTACATCTCAATTACAGTTTAGGCTGTAAAAATAATCTCTTCACAGCTAGTTATGACGATATTTATAATAAAACCAGGTATAGTACCTATACGCTTAAACCGAGAACAAGGTTCTGCAATAATCAAATAAAGGGAATTTATTTCTGGCGGTGACTTGCTGAAGATTAATTGATCGACTTTAATTATATTTCAGATGCGGTGGGCTAACAATCGATTACACGTTCCACAAATCCAAACCAGTACCTCTAAGGCAATCTGTTGCATTACAGTCTCAAAAATTCCAACCCTTTTTTCAAAAAAACGTCAATGATGTTAGTAATACTAAAATAAAGTTTGATGACGTGGTAAAAATAAATGATATTAAAAATTTTCAAACTATTTTTCAGGTTGCATCATGTATTCACGTTCTTCTGCAAGTTCTAGCAGATAATGTAAACAAAAGTGATCTGACTATTTACAATGCTAATCTCCCAAACAAGAGGGACTTCGATAATAAACTAAAATCAATAGTGGAGAGTTTACCAATGATCAAAACAAATATTGTCTTACGCGAAATTGAAGATATCCTTCAATTTAAAAATATGCCTGAAATACCTGATGCTATCGTTATTCATGATTTACTGTCCGATAAAAAGGTAGAATTAATTTACAAGAGTTTCGGCCAGCGATTCATTCTGATAAATCTGTACAGTACTAATACTCATTGTTACTATTTTTAGGTTCTGGAAACTCTATACAAAACGAGCCCTGCAAACACATTCCTAATAAGTATTGGCGTTGAAACAAAAAATATGTATCCTATCGCAATATATAGGCCCATATCTAGTTTTGGATCTGGACAGAACAAAGTTGAATTAGCTGTGCTCAAACCAAGCCCGAAGCCAGCTAACACAACAGCAGTGTCGGTTAGAATAAATTCTGATATCCATTATATTAACACAATTTGCAAAGATTTGAATAGACATAAGCTTCTAGTTTTATCTCCCTACCCTGCGCCATCTTCTGTAAAGGATATGGTAAAACGTTGGAGGGATAACAACAAAAATATTACATTGGTGATGTTTGATCAAAAAGATACTCTGAATAAAGAACTGGAAAATATTCCTGATGTACCATTTTGCGCTCTACAAGATGTAAGTGTTCAATATTCGTTTTTTATTAAATATTTGATCGCCTTGAAAACGATTATGTTTTCGAATTACCAATTTATTTATTCATTTATTTTATTCTTAGGAAATTAATATATCAAAACTATAAAAATCAAAAAATCTAAATACAGTTGATAGTAAAGTTGATATACATACTCGTATATCTTTTGTATCTCATTATAAGTGAACATTAATGTTTGTATGAGAATAAATGTCTTTAAAACCTAAAACTAGAAAAAATATTTTAATTTGCAAAAATACCTTAGTTTGTAAATTGATTATTCATTCAAGGCAGGGTACTATTTAATAAAATAATAACAACTCTAGAAAGTAAATAACTTTGGTTTTTTCACCAGGGCGTGTGGGGCAATGATTATTTTGTACCAACTAAGTGTGAAGGCAATGTAACAAAAACATGTGCATTGAGGTGTACGCAACTTGGTAATCTAAACTCCTTTAGATGGGTTGAGGTTCAAGAACCATCAGGCCAAGGCATAGAAGTTTCCGTAAGTACTATAACTAGTTTACCATAGATAATGAAGTAAAACAAGAAAATTTCGAGGCAGTCGTGAAATAGAAAGTACGTAGCCACCTGTTGTTATGTAACAAACAAAGGTTTGGTCAAAGGATATGGCTGTATTATCAATTTCGTGGTAGTATAATATATGGTGACTATTAATTTAACGTGGAAAAAATTATAAAAAGTTTCAATTTATAATTTGTAGGTGCATTACGCTGGCCTTAGTGTAAAAGATGCAAGGATGCTAATGGCTGACAAACAAAGTAGTAGCAGTGACGATTTTGGGATGGACTTCAGTGGTATTTCGAGCAGGTTCGTTTAAAAACAAATTTGAAGTGTTAACAAAGAATTGCAGAATGAAATAAATCTTTTGATGAGTTTAGGGGTGACCGAGTGATGGGTTTAATGGCTGGAGGAACCGCTTGTACCAAGGTTAAAGCTCAACCAGAGCTGCTGTGGCCGGTGCCAGCTCATTGGAGTCTAGAAGACGCAGCTACAGTACCTTTGGCATATGCCCATGCGTTCTACTGCCTGGTGAGTGATAATTTTCCGGGACAACTAATTAGCACCTTAGTTTTTTGTAATTGCAAGTACTCAAATGGGAATACTACGCGCATGAATTTTTCTTGCTTCGTTTTGTGTTCGTCCTTGAACCACCACAACGTAGACACACTAAAACAAAAATAGATATGAAACAGATACTTGGAACAAACAAGCTGATAGGTTTAAATCAATCCTTTATTTATTTTCCCTTATTTTGCTTACTAACTTTACATGCCTCTAGAAAATCAGGTTCAACCTCAAGAAAGGTATGACGATTCTTGTCCATGGCGGGGCGGGGGCTCTTGGCCAGGCTGTCATCTCGATTGCTCTGGCCTACGGTTGCAAAGTGTTCACAACCGTCAGTGATCTGAGCAAGAAGCGCTTCTTAAGGAAACTCTTCCCAGAATTACGAGGTTAGATTTAATGAGATCGGATCATACAACTTGCTGTTTCTATTCAAAGAACTGAGTTAAACGATGAATAAACTTTTTAGATGACCACATTGGAAACTCTCGAGATGGTAGTTTTGCCGACATGGTAAAGAAAAATGTGAAGATAAATTCAGAAGATGGTGGGTGCGACCTCGTTGTCGGGTTTACCAAAGGAGAGCTAAAAGATGTGAGTAACGATAATTTAATATCAAGATATAGAATAAAGGACCAAGGTAAACTTTTATAAAAATGAAAGAAATAAGTATTACTTGATTCCTAATCTTTTTCTTTTAGGTATTATGACTATAATCTAATAATTATTTTCAGCTATCCCTGAGCTGCTGTGGCGTGTCAGGGTACACGCTAGATGTAGCGCAGTTAGTAGAGCAAGAACATTTTCAATTTGGCATGAGTCACCTTGTCTGGGAGCGGAGTTACTCTGTGGTTGACCTGTCTTCCATATTTAGGGAAAAAAAATCTTCGGAAATCCAGGTACCTATGTTAAATTTTGATAAATTCCAAAAACAAACTAGATTCTTTAAAATGGAAAATTGACCAGTTTTAATACACTATTGTGGCTTATGACGTCAAAATTAATTCCACGTAATTTTAATGCAATACCACCTTTGTGAAAGATCTCTAATTCTTCAGAAACTTCAATTGCTGATGAGTGATGGTATCAAGCGTGGGTATGTGCGGCCGTTGACGCGGGTCACGTACGAGCCTCACGAGACACCGCGTGCGTTCCGTCTGCTGGCCGGCAGCCGGCACCGCGGCCGCGTATTGTTAGCGCTGTCTAGTGCTATCCTTGCCAAACCTAGGTACCTATAGTGACATAAAGTACCTACTAATGCATTAGTTAAGAAGCCGTCTAGCCGCCGACCACGGTGAACTTTATTACTAGCTACAATCTGAATATTTGACAGTATCTCGTGCACACCCGGCCGCAACCACCTGGTTGTGTGTGACGACGACGGATTCGGCCTACAATTCGCCGAAACTTTGGTGAAACGAGGTGCCACCAGACTTCATCTCCATTGTCAAAAAACACCCTATGTGAAGCACAAAGTAGAGTAAGTACAATGACAAACAATATTGTGTACCTTACCTACTTAAGTACCTCCTATTATCCTATGTTACCTACTGAAATTGTAAAATAATTTACTTAGAAACTCCCGCACGTAGTAATCTTTGTAAAACAAAACAAACAAAATACACAACGTACCTACTTAGTATTGAAAATGAGTCAAAACTTTAATTATAGGTAATAAATTAAATAAAATTTATAAAATTTTATGAGATTAATATAAAAATTGTTGTCTATTCATCAGCAACTGGGAGCAGAATGGCGTACAAGTGGAAGTATCATCTAACAGCATAAGCAGCAAAGATGGCGTGCACCATCTGCTGGCTGACTGTTCACGATTAGGCGACGTCGAGGGTGTCTACGTGATAATAACTAATCCGGAACATAAACAAGAAGTATCTGCTGCTGTCGCTAATCTGGACGTAGCGACGAGAAAACTTTGTCCAGAACTATGGTACCTAATAATATTTAGTATAAAAAAAATACAAACCTAATAATTTTGCCTTCCTGATATTTGTCAAATACATAAAGCAATAAACAAGTAAATAAACGTTGTGTATCTGGTTTGGTTTTAGTTACTTTGCTGTGATAAGTGAAGACGACATGTTGTGGAGAGACATCATGATCAACAGAGCAAAAGATGGACTGCCATCATTGTCATTGCAATTATTGAGACTTCAACAGGTAAACCAGTGTTTCATACTTAACTTTTTTCTGTCTTCAATAATTTATCTAGATGGGTACTTATTTCTTTATTCACTCATAATTATTATTCATAATTCATAAGTATACGTGTTAAAGCCCTCCTGGGTAAGACGAATCAGCGATAGTGAAGACTTTGCCTTGATTTAGTGGGTGCTGATAGAGGATATTAACATTCATTCACCAAGAATACTGATGGTCCCAATACGCTACCCTGCTGCACTCTAAAGGTTACTTAATAGTTTCTATTTACAGTATGACGTTGAAAATAGAACTCCATCAGCTGATAAGTCCGAAGTCGAATTGCAGTGGCGGTATGGTGTTGAAGCGATAGAAGCAGCCCTTACTAGCCATGACACTGTGATTGTGGCACAAGCTCAGCCCACGTTTGCGCAGAACATTTTAAAAGAAATAGCCAAAATACCAGGTAATTATGTATGCTGTTACTATGCTGTCGTGATTCTACTGATTTGACCAAAATTTAATTGTCTGCAGCTTCCTTCATAATATGTTTTTACGGATCGATTTTGCATGAACACAATATTTATTTAGTTAAAACAAAAAGATAAGTAGGTGTGATATTATCCTGAATTTATAAACTCTTGAATTTTCGCGGAACTTCTGAGAGCCTCTTACGGAACCCCAGGGTTCCGCGGAACCCCATTCGGGAACCGCTAAATTGTAGTCTATGAATAATAATAATAATAATATAATTTATTTATTCAAGTAATGTAACTCATTTTGTTAGTAACGATATTTCTTATAAACTATGTTAGTATTTATGTTTAGGGTTTTTTTTATTATTATTATGTTTTTGCCATGCCACTTGATATGGCACAGCAACAATTGATATACGAGCAGTCAAGTCTGCACGCAATCATGTCCAGGATGCTGTTGGGGCTCCCCCGCACCCTGCGCACCAGGGAAGCACAATTTTAACTTTACGTGAACAGCGTGCAAACCTGCGGACCAACATGTTCGCTCTGACTGATAACGCCCTCCGCTCCCTTTCTATGTCATCGTTGTCCTTGAGGTCGGAAGTCAACAAATGACCAAGTTATTTAAAAGAGTACGTTCTTTTGAGTTCGCACTTATTAAGCCGAACCGGTGGCATTCTGTCGATCCGTCGACTCCCAGCCTCAAAGACCATAACCTGGCTCTTATTTACATTATAAGCCAGGCCATGCGACTCGGCGTATGCTTCACAGATAGAAGCTAATTTTCTCAAGCCACAGACAGACGCACTCAGCAGCACCATATCGTCCGCGTAGCTGATATTGTTTAAACTGACTCCGTCTATATAACAACCGACCCTGGTGCCGCTGAGCTCGCCTATTAGCTCATTTATATTATTATATAGATTAAAGAGGGTGGGCGAGCTCAAACCTCCCTGCCTCACCCCACACTCCAATCCATATGGCCTTGAGAGAATACCATCCCATCTTACACTGTTGACCTGGTTTCCATACCAATATTTAAAAATATTTATGAGTTGTGTTGGTAATCCGACTTTCTCAAGTTTTCTCCATAACAAGTCGTAGGAAACCAGGTCAAAAGCCTTCGAGAGGTCTAAGAAACACGCAAATACAGGCGTTTTACGCTTCGTATAGTATGTAATAGCGTGCTTAACACACAGAATAGCGCTCTCTGTGTACAAACCTGGTCGGAAACCAAATTGGTTATCGTGTGGTGTTATATATCTATTCAGCTGTGTATTAAGCACGCTATCGAATACCTTCGAGATCACAGTTGCCAGCGATATAGGCCTATAATTATTCCTATCGGACAAGTCACCCGTTTTGTTTTTAGCTATGGGTACAACTACTGTACGCATCATATCTGCAGGCATATAACTATGACTCAAACAAAAGTTAAACAACATGTATAGCACACGAGGTAGATGTGTACCCGCGAACTTAAGATGCTCGACGCTGAGCCCGTCGTGGCCAGGGGATTTACCTCTAGACATTGACCTAATAACACGGTCTACGTCTCTGACTGTGAAGATTACTTCCCTTTCCACTCCGGGCTCAACTTCCAGCATCGAGTGTGAGGGCCCAAGAGGCGACTTAACACCAAAGTGATCTACCTACAAATAGATTGGCTATTTTCTCAGGGTCGCTCACACCACCAACGCTCACAGGAAGGCTTGGCTTGCATTGCAAATTATTTGTGTGTTTCCAGAAGGAACGAAAATTTAGAATGGTGAGAAGCCAAGATATCCATTTTAATTTGATCTTCATGATTCTGGCACCATCTCAAACGCGACTTGAAAATTGTTCTATATGCACACATTTCTTCATAAATATTACCAGTAGTAGGTTTACCGTACCATGTCCAGCAGTAAAACTTCTGCCTAGCCTCCCTGTGTGCCTCAGCCACATGTTTGTTCCAACCAGCTTTAATCTTTCCCTTTGGTTTAACAGTCCTACGTCCAATTTTAGAGGATGCCGTAAGGGCAGCCGTCCAACGTCTTGATAAAACTTATCAATAATAATTTTGTGGTTGCTATCATTACACATTTTATCGCTACAGTTATTTAATTCGCTCGGGAAGTCAATTAGTTTTAGTCTCTGATGGCATTCCTTGCGATAATTATCAATTTGTTCGGGTGATCTTTCCCCCCAAATGACTCCACTTTGACAAATATTTTTAGGTATTGATAAGGGCAATTTTTTTTTTCTTTATTGGTTTTCGGGATTTTTGTCATAAGTTGACGATGCCAATCCCATCGTACTTATAATATAATAAGGCTAATCTCTAAAAACAGAATATAAAGACTTAGCTGCTATTGAGGTTGGTTCTGACAAAATTTTGTGAAACATTCCTATATCTAGTCTATTAAGTTTTAAATTGCTCATTAACTGCTGCCTCTTACTCGCAAAACGGGCACAATCCATCAAAATGTGTTGCAGATCATCAATTTTTCCACATTGGTCGCAGTAAGGAGAATCAGATTTTCTCATCATGTGTGCAAATGATTTTGTTGGATAATGTCCAGATCGCAGTCTATGTGCGGTAACAATTTGTTGTCTATTGAGCTCATTGGCTGCAAACCAAGGGATATGAGGAGGTTCACTTTGTATGCTCTTGTACCAAATGCCTTTGCTTAAAGATCTTTCATCAAAGTACAATTTCCACTGTGTATAGCATTTATGTTTGTATTTATGAAGAACTTCAGTAAAATTTGGTAGGGTACACATTGGTTGTCCTTCTTCAATGGCTTGCTTAGCATACTTATCAGCCTCCTCATTCCCGGTCAAGCCTATGTGTGCTGGAACCCATTGCATTATCAAGTCAATATTGTTTTGCTTGAGATCTTCATAAAGCTTTAAAATAGTATAAGCCGTAGTAAGCCCTCTTTTTCCATGCAAACATTTTATCAAATGTTGTAATGCACTTTTGCTATCTGTGAAGATTACGACTTTACGGACTTCTAACTTTTTTGCATACGCCATTGCCTTAGATATTGCAACAAGTTCCGCAGTCATAATAGACAATGATGAACTAATTTTAAACATATTATGTATTTTAGCTTGTGGATCGTAATAAGCCACTCCAATGCCATTCAGAGATTTGGAGCCATCGGTGTATAAAGCATACCAGCCGTTATATTTTTCTTCTAACTCTTGACTAACATCTAGTTTTAAATTATTATTCTCGTATAACATTTTGGCCTTTTTTATCGAATTAAGATTAATTTTTATATTATCTTTCATGTTAAAAGCTGACACCCATTTGTTTAACGTGAACATTTCTAATGGATTGTCTGATGATATATTTTCCTCCTTAGTTTCTTTTAAAGCTGATACTAGTATGGGTTTCTTTTTATTTTTCCAGTAACTATTATTACATAAGACCTCCAATCTAGTTAAGAGTTTTATTTGTGCATTGTCAGTCCAAGAATAAGCTTTCAAAATATGTTTGTAGGCTAAAAGTTGTCTTCTAGATTTAAGCGGTTGGACGCATAATTCGCATTCCATCACATGTATAGGAGTAGTCCTGATAAAGCCTCCAATTATCCGTAATGCCTGGTTCTGTAACTTATTTATTTTATATGCGTGAGTGTCTGCTGTGTTGTCATATAAGAAGCTACCATAATCTAATCTACTCCTGATAAGCGCAATATACAGTCTACGGAGATGTGAAGGATGTACACCCCATGTAGCACCAGCAAGGATTTAGAATTGGTAAAAATTTTACTACTTTTTCATAGAGTTCGTTTATATGTTTGGTCCATCGTAAATGTTTATCTAGCCAAAGTAACAGATATTTTATACTATTAACTAATTCCAGTTGCATGTTATTAATATTGATGTTAATGTGATGTTCCTTACGACCTCTACTGAAAATGCATAGTTTTGTTTTATGCACCGATAACTCCAATCCCAATTGACTTAAAATTAACACAACAGTATTTAAAGAGTTTTGAATTTTATCTACACTATTCGCCAGGATTTTAGAACTTGTGAACAACACAAAGTCATCCGCGTACTGACATATATATACTTCGCTTATTCTACGGCATATTTCAACGGTCACGATATTAAAAAGCAAGGGGGATATTGGGTCACCCTGTAGAATACCTTTGCTCGACCATCTAGCGTAAAAAGTATCACCATCTTCTAACTAAATTTTTAGGTGCCTTTCTTTTAAATATTCCCAAAGGTAGTGTATAAGCCAATTTAGTCTAATGAGGTTGTGTGCAAACCGCGGAGTATTAAAAACTCTTTTGAGTATTCCATACGTTCGAAAGTATGTAAAAAGAAAATATAAACAATTGACTATCGTAATGGTTGTCATTAAAAACTGTTGTGCAAAATATTTGTACTGGATTTAATTTCCAAGGATTAAAATAACAATAAATGAACCAGCTACCAGCTATCGAAGTGTTTTATTATATATAGATTATATAGGTAGCGACACATTTTCAACCCTACATTTAATTCAACAAGAGTGGTTATTACTTTTTCTACTAGAACATTATTATAAGCTCCTTCAATATCCAAAAAGCAGGCCAATGTGAACGAGTTTTCACTAAAACCAATTTGTATCCTACTTACAAGTTGGACTAATGAATCTAGTGATGACTGTGCTCTCCTAAAGCCAGTCGTACATGGAGATAGAAGCTTATTATTTTCAACATACCATTCAAGACGCCTAATGATCATTAAATGAAATATTTTGCATATACAAGATAAAAGTGCAATAGGACGAAGTTTGCCAGTAGGGTCATTATATTTTGGAATAGGAATTATAACAACGTTTCTCCATTGTAAGGGAATTTGTCCACTAGAATATATCAGGTTATAAATTTTTAAAAGGTAATCTTTTGCTATTTGCGGCATTTTAGAAATCATGGAATAAGTTATTCCATCGTGCCCTGGTGCAGTGTCAACTGTTTTAAGACACGTCTCAAATTCTTGTTTTGAAAATGGTTGGTCTAATTGTGGATTTGTTGAATCAAATGAGGGTGGCATAGGTGCAACATAGTCAGGTGTAAGTGAATCTAAAAGTTCAATCTTCCTATAATCCTCGCAATGAGAGCGTTTCTGTTTGATGCCCTTGATCCATTGCATTTTTTTCCACATTTCAGAAAGTGAGGTGTTTTCATTAATACTGCTACAGAGTGACTGCCAGTTTTTGATTTAGCATTGCGTATTAGTCTTTGGGCGATAGAGATTTTGTCTCTAAGTTGTTTTTCATTGCAGTCATTCAGATTTCGTCGAAACAATTTGAGTGCTAACCGTCTTTCTGCTATTGCTTTCGATAACTCTTGACTCCAGTAAGGTTTTGGGCTAAATTTGTTTGAGGGATCTTTACAACTTCTTTTAAGAGGGATGTATTTATTAGCCGATGCAATAATCTGGTCAGTAAGATAGTTATACATTTGTTGAACAATAACTTGTATTTCCGCGTCATAATCCTTGAAAATATTACAGAGGTGTTCATTGTAGCCAATCCAGTCCGCGTTTTTAAAATTTCTACCATTCATAACAAAATGCCGACTGTCGTGATATTGTAAGGCAATTAAAATTATGAGATGGTCGCTGCCTAAATTTTCATTTGTAACATCCCATTTCACATTCATACTAATGTCCGTGGTACAAAACGATATATCTGGAGAAGTTTTCTGTAAGGTACCATTTACTAATTTTACGCGGGTATGTCTACCATCATTTAGTGAAATGCAGTCATTATCAAGACTACTGTCTAATAGTTGGTGACCCCTTGTGTCTGTTTTCGTGGACCAATTAATATGATGACCATTGAAATCGCCTAATATCATTGACTTTTCATGATACTTTGAAAATATAGAGTCCCAATCTGACTGTTGAGTACGCGTTGTACTGGTACAATAAACAGGAATTATATTTTTCAAAAGTTTACGATTAAAAATTTTCACGTGAAGGACTTCTATATCAGTGTTACTAACATTAATAGGACTCAGACATGCTTTAATAGATTTGTGACACAGGATTGCCACTCCTTCGTAAGAATCGTCTCTGTCTTTTCTAAATACAATATAATCGCTTAAACGTAAATCTGTATCTGGTTCTAGCCATGTTTCACTAATAACTGCAATGTGAACATTATGTCGGTTTCAAATTAATTCGAATGCTGCCATTTTTGGTCTTAAACTTTGTGCATTCCATTGTAGAATATTTATCTTAAAAGCATTATGATTTGTACTAGGCATTTTTAAATAAAGCACTAATTACATCTGTAAAGTAACCGTCACTAAAATAATTAACACACCAAAATGTAAGTTCCTTTCCACCAATCCCAGACATATACGTACTTTTTCTTCGAATGATGATTCGGCTGCGATTATTTGTTTAAGTTTGTTGAACAGGTTCCTAAAAAAGGTAGAAAAACTTTTCTTTTCTTTTCTTGTGTGAGTTTCTTTGTTATAATCTTCGTAATTCTTATTTGTTGCGTCAGTTTCCTCTTGTAAATCTAATTCACTATTATTTCGGTTACTCCTTTTCTGTTTCCTGTTTTTAGTTTGGGTATGGATATTAAGAATTTGTGATGTCACGTCTTCATTTTCACTACTATCTCCTGATATATTTTGTGTTTGAGGAGTTTTATTTTTCCGTATTACATCACTATATAGTAGAGTTGAACCTCTCTGTTCATGCGATTGTATATTTGTTAACGGTGAATGGTTTTGAGTCTGTTCTGTGTATTTGTCATGTATATGATTTGTTTGATATCCATCATACGATGGAGTTTGTCCTATATAATTATATAACGCCTTTTTATAGGTCCAGTTATATTCGCTCATTAATTTCCTTATATTTTTTTCCTTTTGGAAAACAGGACAGATTTTATCTAGTGCCATATGCGGTCCTTTGCAATTTACACAAAAGAAACGTGTTGTTTCGCAGTTGTCATGAGCCTCTCCGCATTTAAGACACTTTGTCTTGTTGATTGGACATAATTGTTTCTTATGTCCGTATTTCCAACATAAAGAACATTGGGTCACAGGGAATATATAAGGTTCTACATTAAACCTACATCCATAATTCCCGTAACATACTGAGGCAAAGAAGTACTTTTAAAACATAAGCGGATTGCTGTACTGTTTATCCAACGGCCCTCTGTGTTCAAGCGTTTAAGTCTTACTATTGAGCTTATTTCATATTCACAGCTGAACGTCTCTTTTATTTCTTTTTCGTCTATATCGATATCAATGTTTTTTACAACACCATATACCGAGTTACTTTGAGTAGTACTTTGGCATCTTATATCTAGCTCAGAAAGTTTTTGACAGTCGAGTAATTTTTCCGCCTCACATTTTTGTTTGAATAATATAAAGGCTCTATAGGGACCTTTATATTTTATTTTTAATATTCCCGTCACATTAACAGATTTCAGTAATTTCGCCATGCCAAATTGTTTAGGTAAAATGTTTTTAGAAAAAAGACACACTTCGTGCATGTTTTCGCTAATCTGTGCCTCCTGTTGCATCTCAATTTCAGAATTACTTTTGGAAAAGCTGCGATGTAAGCGTTTTTTCCTGTTAGTAACAGTAGTAAATCCGATTGTATCCTCACCACTCTGTTTACTATGGTCGCTGTCCTGCCTTGGTCTCTTTTCTACATTCCTTTGTAATTCTTGATCAAAGGAAGCAGTATTAAATGCAGCTATGTTCATATTTTCTTCAATATTTTCACCTTCCGACGTTACACTATGTGAATGGCCAAAATTATCCATATTTACTGTAGTGCTTACACATGCGGGTAGTGTTGTATTTCACACGGACGAAAAAAAAACACCGGTAGTTGTCAACTTGCGTACGGCTCGGCAGTCCGCCTGCATATGACAAAAGGCAGGGCAAAATAACATTCAGATTACATTCTAAAACTAATGGAAGGTGGTCTGACCAAAATACATCATTGACAACATTTACGCTCCGTACAGTGTTTACCGCCGCTTTAGTCACCAAGCAGTGGTCGAGCCATGATGTCGTACCATGCACATCACTTACAAAAGTGTATGTGTTAGATGTTATACCTAATATCTCAATGTCTATGCACGACCACTCGTGATCTGTACAAAAGTTTATTGACTCGCAATAAAATGGCTTATAAGGATGAGCATTGTAATCTCCCAACATGTAAACACAGTCAATGTTGCAACTATCAACAATAGCACTCACCGAGCCAAATAGGTCCGTACAATCCACTAGGTTCACTGCTTCATCAGTTGGCATGTACACGCACGTCACTAAAAACGATTTCTCATTTAGCACTACTTTTATCGCACAAATACATGGGTTGTTACATTCGATAACGGTCACATTGCTGAAAACACTATGCCGCCAGAGAAGCGCTATGCCTCCAAACGGCGTCCCCCGCTGTACGCCGGTCCGAGCGTCCATCGCCGACACTCCAGTAACGCTGAACCCCGTGCTTATTGAGTTAAGAAACGGAATCTCCTCCGTATATAGCCACGTCTCCTGTAAAGCTATGATATCAGACGATTTGCACAGGTCACGTATATTGTCTATAGAACGCTTAACGTTCTTACAATTAAAGGTAACAAATTTAAATATATTTTCATTTGCCATTGAATGTCATAGTGGAGCCGGCTTTGTTTACAATATTTTTCTCACTTATGCTCTGAAATCTTATCATTCCATTTGAAAAAGGGGCGTTCCACATTTCCGAGGGGGTCTGGTTCATCACATTCTAAATTTAAAATTCAGGCCAGGAATGAATTTCAATACTTACTTCCCGCACCAGCACCGGGTGCGGGAAGTAGGTACAGTGCGAAGATGATCTGGGTGGTCTGCGGCAACTTTTTTTTTTGTTTTAGCTGTTCACAAAAACAAAAAAAGCAAAGGCACATTTGCACCATACAGCCATAACTTTAGTTCCTTTTTTCTGGCACGCAAGCCAACGACAAGACAGTTAATATTATAAAGGTAAAATAATTTAATAGGTAGTATAATAACGATACAATAAAAAAAATGGTGCGCACAGAGTATATTACTATAAGAATAAATAAATATTACATTGTATTGTACCAGATTTATCAGAGACAAATCCTCAAAGTAATCTTGAATTATGTACAGCGCCATCTACCGTCGAGAAGCGAAATGAGATGGGTTTTTGCTTCTCGGCGGTAGATGGCGCTGCACGTAATTCAAGATTACTCAGAGGATTTGTCTATGATAAATCTCATTTTGCTTTTCGGCGCTTCGAGCGATTAAACTGCTGGAATGCACCCAAAAAAAAACTGGCGGGAATTTAATTTAATTAAGTTTCAATTGAAAAGTTTTTTATTTCCTCGCATTTCTTGAGAAAAGCACTATACAAGCCTTGTTCTGGAAGCTACTTGCATTGCCTCGAATGATTAAAGCCCTCGCCTGCGGCTCGGGCTTCAAACCATCCTCGACAATGCAATCGCTAGCTTCCCGTTCACGGCTGTAATGTACTATTCCCGCCTTACTTTGAAATGAACAAAACGACGAAAAATTATTCCTTGCGGCCATATTTCTCGTCCAAAAAAAGTGAAAGCCTGTTTTGTGCTACGAAGAACTTGTATGCGTTGTAATCACAATCACGCCTAATAGATATTTTTTCTAGCTTCACTGTTTCCCTAGTCATTTTAGAAATGTATCGTACGATGTCCGATTCGGATGTGTTTTTATGGACGTTCGTAATAAAAAGGGGTATTTTTCTTTCCGCCGCTCTGAACATTTCTTCAACTTCGACCACTAAGGTCCCTTTTTTCCCTTCAATACGATTTTTTGATTTTTTCCCCTTATTTTGAACAGTTTTCCAATCGTTATCAGACTTTACGACTGCTGCGTACGAGTCATTACCAGTTTTGTTATTTAAGCGGCCGGAGTCAATCATTTGATCGGTCGACCGCCCAGCTGGTACTTTCAATGACTCATTATTTCTCGCGTTATCGGTGTCGCACACATCTGTAGGCGCCGTGTCGCCCGTTAGACAAACAGTTGTTTCTGCAATTGGTTCGCTTCTACCCTCATTGTAATTATTAACCAAATGTTGATTTTCCAAAGTGTTATCGATATTGTTCAAAGTTGAAGTTTCACTGTTCGACCTGTTAAGAGTTTCAATTACACTGTTTTCGTCAAAATGTGACAGTCCTATAGGGCCACTGTCCAGATACGCGCCTCTCTTCATGTTAACTTTTACTGCCGAAAACGGGGGTGATCTGGTATTCATATTAAAACACTCTTTCTTTATATCTTCCAGTTGTTCAATAGTGGCATAATAATATGATGATTTTATAGTTTTTATGTCCTCCTGTACCAGCAACAAATCCTTTAATAGCTTGGACACATTTAGATGGTCAAAGGTTATGGGTGGCAGCTTCTCAAGTTCACGAGCTACGAACACTGGAAGTTTATCAGGCTCCGTGGTTTAAAAAAAATTAAGTATGTCGCATAATACACGATCTTCCTTATTTTTCCCTTTCCTGGCGATTTCTCTTAACTCATTGGAAGACACTGATTCGAATAATAACGTATGAGACTTCTTTATTTGTTCGGTCGTATAGGTCGACGTATATATTTTCACCAGACTTCCTTCATCACATATTGAAATTTTGTTTTGTACGTAGCACAAAAGTTCGTCAATAACAATGTTACAACGATTGCACTTCACAGTACACGACATTTTTGCGGATAGCGATACCTCGCAATCGGTGACACGCACTGCAAAGAGAATATAATCACTACGTTTAACGCACTGCACGGGTGAATGCGCGCGCGCGACTCGTTTTTGTCTGCAGTGAGTATTTTTTAGGAAAAGGACAAATTGTTAATAATTGATTGAAATAAAGATTTATGATGATGATTTTTAGATTATTTTGATGGTTAGACGTGGCATCATGTGTAATGCGTATGCATAGGTACACAAAACCAAAATTTCGAACCACAATAAAAAACATCGATTCTATTTGCTTTGTATTAACATGTGTTCAATAAATTTTGTGAAAGAATGTCTATGCCAAATTTCAAATCAATTGGGCCAAGGAATCGCGTTCTCCCATACAAACTTTGCCACCCTGTTGCACCCCCTTAGGGATTGAATTTCGCAAAATCCCGTCTTAGTGAGCACCTGCACCCTAAAAGGAACCCCCATGCAAAATTTGAGACTCCTAGCACTTGTAGTTTCTGAGATTTCGTTTTGAGTGAGTCAGTAATTTTCTCTTTTATATACGTATATAGACACAGAGATAGATTATAGTCAGGAATACTTAACACAGGCTTCTTTTCATCCCGATCATTGGTTTCCAAGGGAAGACTTACAACGATTACCGTTGTGCAACATTTCACCAGTGCATAGTCGGGGCGGGCCGCTAGTTAAAGGATAAATAGATAAACTTATTACTATCAATTATATTATTGATAAATAAATAAGATTAAACTTTTCCACAAAAGGAGTCAACATAACAAACGCGACTGTGGGCCGCACTAGCTTGGAACAGGTGGGTCTTGACCAAGATCGGGCGCAGGAGTTGTGCTACATCCTGCAACAGAAGTTTAACATAACCATCTCCAAACACATCGTTCCTCGGATGACCATCGCTCAGTAAGTTTGACAAACATTTCACCACACAAAAATATTTTTTTTTAATGTTTAATAATTACTAATATAATTTGTTAATAAAACAGCTTGTTTCGATGATTTTTAACCTCTGATAGATTTAAAAAATAATCTGGATATCTAAAAGCTTCATTTGAGATTTCGTACCTTTTCGGACCTCTTTACTCGTAAGCAGCTGCTTTCTATTTCTGAGCGTAATTTTTGTTTCTGATCTTCTTGAAGCACTCGTTCTGTTATCTCGTTACCCGTGGTCCCAATGGATCGACCAATTATCGGGTCCATGGGTATGAAGTTTCTTGCGCCTGTATATTAGGTACTTCTTTTCAGTTAAAAAAGTCTGGAACAGGTGGTAGTAGGAAAATATAGACGATTCAAAAGCGCTTAAAATTACTAAGTTTGTTTGAATAAAGATATTATGACTTTGACTTTGATCTTGGTACTTCATCATCATCGTTGGATCTCTTTATCACCTTATCACCTGTCCAAGCTATTGTCTTATGCATTAGATTCAGACTTAGCTTATTTCATACCTATTATGAATTGTTCTTTGTGGTTATCTTTCTTACTGTTGCATTGCATTTCTGCAGGTTAGAGAAACTACAAAGGCAATACGTCGACATCGAACAGGACGTCAACGGATTTGCCGCTTACTTTACCAATTTCGACCCGGATGCCTTGCAAGCTTCCTGCGACCTGGTCATCATGCCCACTCTAGTACACAGATCTAAGCTGGTGAGCCAACCCTTAAATATTCTTTCATCATAAATCATAACACACTCATAATATCACATTAACACGTACAGTCGAGTTCATTAATATGTTGGCATTTTGACAGGCTGTTGACTTTTGTTGATGAGCTGTCATAAGTGCCAACATAGCATACTAATGAATTCGACTTTTACCTACGAAAGTTATTTACTAATTACAAGGTATCAAACTGTTTAAGGGTACTATGGGCAATAGCGTCGATTCCACCTTGTGAGGTAAGGTTTCATGCAGTGGGAGCTCGGTCTATTAGCAACAAAATTCGTGTGCGCGCGCGTATCGGCCCTGGGGCCTTACTATGAGCTCTTATAGCAGGACTTATATTGAACGGCCTTACTTTTTCGTACCATGATCTCAACGGTTAGTATGAAAGCAGGCCTTAAGCAGTCTTTTTTACGGCCTGCTTTTGAACTGAATGGTTTCTTATTTGCTGATGGTAAGCCCCCTGCACTGTTGTAATGGCGCGGTGTGCAAGCGAAACCTTAGCAGTGGTTAAGTAAGGGACGCAGTTGTCCATGGTACGTTTACCATAACAAGATGAATGGACAAACTTGACATTTTATCAAATTCCATTAAGTATAAAAAACCTATCTGACTAAAAATGCATTATATGTCCATTCAAATTATTTGATACCACCAGTTGATGCTAATGTTGATGCTAATAATTATCTGTGATTAAAAGGCGCACAATTGATACAGGTTTGTTCAAAACCTCTTGTCTTAAATTAGTACTATTTCAAATAGCGTGCTGACGAGTTCGACGTGGACCGCGAGTACTTGTGCGTGATCCCTGGACTTGAAGGCCACTACGCCCGCTTCGACGCCCTCTGCCAGCGACTGAAGATTCCTGCCGCTGTACTCCAACCTGACCCTGCTGATGAAACTCTGGAAGAAATGGCGCAGAAGATAGCTAGCGTAAGGATCAAGTGATAACAGTACCTACCTATCTTTCAAAATGCGAAAGAAAATCAGTCGTGTCTATTTTGTTTTTTGTTCCACACCCACAGGTAACATCAATTTTGGAAAAGGTTGTAGGTATGCTATTATTATTGGAAAAATACCCATGGGATACGGAATTGGAATTTGCGTTGATTATGAATGTAATCTTTACTTCACAACAAAACGTTAACTCTCTACTAAACACAAAATAAATATTAAACTAATTAGGTAGTTTAGTTACATATTGTTTGATTTATAGATATTTTGCGGTTCGAATCTTCGTTGAAAAAAAAATTTTTTTTTTGAGAAACTTATCGTGAACTTAATTTTCAGACGATCCTAAGGAAACTGACGCCGAAGAAGACCTTCTACCTGCTCGGCTACGAGTTCGGGGTTCTCGTTGCTTTGGAAATTGCTTCCATTCTCGAAGAAAAAGGTTTGTAATTATATTTTGTTTGGTTTGTGGTTAAGATGGTCTCCAACTTTTTTCAGTACAGACCTACCTAAGTAATAAAAATAATTATCCTCTACATTCATACCTCTCATTTAGTTGGTCAATATGGATCGGTTTCTTTATTTTACAAGCTATTTTTTGCCTATCTACAAAGTTTAAATCTAGTACGGCACTTTAATTAGTAATACAATATTATGATTTTTTTAATAAGTTATATATATTATACCTTATTTTTTTCTCTAGGTCTAACCGGTACTGTTTATATGTTCGGAGGGACTCCTCTGGACATCTGCAACTCCTTTAACCACCGCTGGAAAGACACATCTCCAGAAGCCCAGCAAAATGCCCTCATCAGCCACATTTACTCCCTCATCGCTGGATGCAACAACCCTGAACTCGACCACAATCTCCAAACCGTGACGAACTGGAGTGAAAAAGTTGACTGCTTCGCTAGGAAGATACCATTTTCCATCCAGTACACTAGAGAATTCCTCCAAGCTGCATTCAACAGGGTCATGATTCTTCAAAACTATGATTTCAGAAAATACAACCTGAAGTCTCAATTAGTTCTCGTTAGAGCTAAACTTCTCACCTCACAACTTGATCCTTTGGAAGACTTTCCTAAAAATATGAAGGTGCATAACATAAGAGCGGCTCTCGCTCACGCTGTTAAGGACCTGACCTGTTCTAATATTATCAATAGGTACTTGGATAAGGAAATTGTAGAACGCTACGAAAACAGCAACCATTGCGAAACATGCCTCAGAACAGAAGAATTCATGAAATTGCGTAGAACTTGGGACTAACTTATGGGACCACGACGACACCTACCTATAATGGTTGTAAAAAACGCTATTTAAGTTTTAAGAAATAATAATGTTTACTATAAAGATAAGGCTGTTATAGGGTGTGCCTAGATATTAATCACGTCACGTGTGCCGTGTGATGGAACAATGGGTCGTTGAAATGCAGTGGTCGTTTCTAAATACAAAAGCCCCAATACAGAATTAGCACAAAAATAATTATGGCTAACTCATGTACCGCAGATTGCAGAGGTTTTTTATTCATTATATTAGGTACCTACTTCAACATCAACAATGTTATTAGATATATCGTTACCCTGAATACTTGTATTATCAACATGCATTATTTTGTATACCTACCTACATTCTTATAATATTACATAATAAATCGATTGGTGATTGTTATCCATGAGTTTCATTGAAATAAAAAGAGTGGAGATCAAAGAGAAATAAAATTAAGTACTTGTGGAGATTTTTTCACCCATAGAGCCGCCACTGTGCCACCGTAAATTATTTTTCTCACTAACGACGAGACGTTGAGAATAACTCCATCAGTAGTCAGTACCCTTAGCACGAACAGCTGTCGAGAAAAAAAACGCGCGTAAAATTACTCGATATACAATTCTCTATGGAAAATTTCATTTCGCTTATCAGCGATAGATAGCGCTGTACAAATTTCCAATACAAAATTTATCTATCGAATGATTTTACGTGCGTTATTTTTTTCGATAGCTGTTCGTGCTAAGGGTACAGCCCCCCTAGCCAAAGTAACATTTGCAAATTTTCGTTATCGCTTCGCTTCGAAACATGTATGGATTTGACGTTTTAAAATTCGATAGTTAACGAAACCTTATGTCAATCCCATACATGTTTCGAAAGCGAAGCGATAACGAAGATTTGCCAATGTTACTTTGGCTAGGCCCTCTGTACCCTTAGCACGAACAACTATCGACAAAAATAACGTAATGAAATTTTCCATAGAGAATTGTCTATCGAGTAATTTTACGTGCGTTTTTTTTCTCGATAGCTGTTCGTGCTAAGGGTACAGCTGATAGGTCCGTCGCGACGGTATGGTGTTGAAGCGATAGAAGCAGCCCTATCTAGCCACGACACTGTGATTGTGGCACATGCTCAGCCTACGTTTGTGCAGAACATTTTAAAGCATAAATAAATCATTGAAATGTATTACTACGTAGTAATATATTTTTCACTCCTCTTGCTCAAAAAGTGCGTCATTGTAACGTACAAGAGTCGAGATAAAATAGCATAATAAGCCCTAGGGGATAAAGTTTTTTCTTTTTTAATGTTTGTCTATTACCAATGAGCGTACTAAAACGAAAAAGTTTTTATTCATAATCACGAATAAAAACTCGCTCGACTTAATACTGGGGGTCTATTATGAAAAGTTTAATGCGATACACGCGGCTGCGTCCGTGCTTCGTTCTGATTGATTCCTATTACAAAGCACTTGCGTATGCGATATTGCAAAGTGATTGCGTAAATTTGACAGTTTCTCTCTAGTGGATCCGTCATTATTCGTTCAATAGACTATGGACTACGATAGCTACATTGAAAATATTTGTAATAACTATAACCGACGAACTGCGGACGACTATCGTGACCAAGTTTCGTAATAGGCCCCCAGTTTGTCATTCTTATTTTTGAAAATGGAACTAAAAGCATCTCTTCGGTGAAATCATAGACTTATTTATACTCTGTGTACAGAGTGAATCGTAGAATGCGTGTTTGTGTTGCTTAGCTGCTACAGCAGAAATTAAAAAAGGTACCATGGCGCGAAATCTTTAGATTTTTTTTATAATTACAAACTGATTGAATTGTGCGATTCTAATTGGAAAGAAATAATTTTAATCTTCTGCCGTCAAGCACAAATCATTTATTTAAATATTGTACAAAAAGTTTATGAAGTGGAGGAAAAAAAAACGAGTGGATTCGTTTACGGAAGTAAGTAAGTAGGTATAAACTATTTAATATTGTATTTTATTTTCTCGCAATCGTAGTGAAAAGTATAGTGTAACACACGACGCTAAAACCCATTGTAACTCGGTTTCTATTTATTCCCTCGCTCAAGCTCGGGAATAAAAATACCTCGTATGCAATGGGTACTTTTAGCGTCTCGTATAACAATCTACTATCAATGAAATAAATAGCCAAAATACGCTGTAACTATGCTGTCGTATTTCTACTGATTTGATTTGTCCAAAATTTAATTTTCTGTAATTCTTCAAATTGTTCTTTTACATTAATAAAACTATAATGAGGGCTTTTAACAATGACAAAAACTGTAGGCTAGATAGATTTCGTTGATAAAAATAGGTGACTATGTGATTTTTTTACTAAGCTTCGAAGAGTATCAACACCATCTAGTGAGGCAAATAGTTACTATTATAAATGTATCAGTTCCTCTACCAGTCAACAGATGGCCCTGACCTAAGAAAAATTAAATTCCACTATCGGTCAAGAGATGGCGCTGGCCTAAGAAAAAAAAATAGTTCCACTATCGGCCAAGAGATGGTGCTGACCTAATACTGCAATAATAATTTTATTATTATACAGCTCTGCAGTGTATTTATTATGATGGTACGGAAACTCTCGGTGCGCGAGTCTGACTCGCTCTTGACCGGTTTTTTAAATGTCACTTTGAAAACCCCTCTTCTTCTTATTTTTGTTTTGGCAATCTACTTTTCTCTTGGAAGTAATTTTGACTAAAGTCTAAAGTCTAAAGTCTAAAGTCTAAAGTCTAAAGTCTAAAGTCTTAAGTCTTAAGACTTAAGACTTAAGACTTAAGACTTAAGACTTAAGACTTAAGACTTAAGACTTAAGACTTAACACTTAAGACTTAAGACTTAAGACTTAAGACTTAAGACTTAAGACTTAAGACTTAAGACTTAAGACTTAAGACTTAAGACTTAAGACTTAAGACTTAAGACTTAAGACTTAAGACTTAAGACTTAAGACTTAAGACTTAAGACTTAAGACTTAAGACTTAAGACTTAAGACTTAAGACTTAAGACTTAAGACTTAAGACTTAAGACTTAAGACTTAAGACTTGAGACTTAAGACTTAAGACTTAAGACTTAAGACTTAAGACTTAAAACTTTAGACTGTAGACTTAAGACTTAAGACTTAAGACTTAAGACTTAAGACTTAAGACTTAAGACTTAAGACTTAAGACTTAAGACTTTAGACTTTAGACTTTAGACTTTAGACTTTAGACTTAAGTCTTAAGTCTTAAGTCTTAAGTCTTAAGTCTTAAGTCTTAAGTCTTAAGTCTTAAGTCTTAAGTCTTAAGTCTTAAGTCTTAAGTCTTAAGTCTTAAGTCTTAAGTCTACAGTCTAAAGTTTTAAGTCTTAAGTCCAAAGTCCAATGTCCAATGTCCAATGTCCAATGTACAATGTCCAAAGTACAAACTAGTACCGTAAAGTGGGGCTATTTGGTACAAAATTTGGTGAAAAACTATTATTGTAACGCAGTATGTATATATAATCCTGTTTTGACAATTGTTTTTAACAGATTCTACTGTGACATTTCAGTGACTGGTATTGTCAACCGTATATTGATTAAAATTCCGAAGATACGCTTCTTCAAAAGTGCTGTTCCAATTATCGCAAGTTTGGGGCTATCTGGAATTTGACACAAATTGTTGATTATTTACCTAAATTACAGGCGTGTTCTAATTTGAGCAAGTTTAGCTATATTCGGAACAATTATAGGGTAAATGCCCATATTTAAAATAGTGCTCTTGTTCCGTTTTGTTGTATAAACTTGGATTATAAAAATATGGTGCGACTATTTTGGGGTTATTTGGAATTAGTATCGTCATTCGTTTGAACCTATAGTGAAGAATGTAGGGTATATTTGGAACAATTTAAGGGGAAGTCATAATCAAATATGAATAAACTGGTGTACTTTTTTTATGTTTATTTATGTATCATTATGGTTATTACCGTATGAAAGTAACACTGAAGTCATTTTAAGCCAAACAAATAAAAAATGTTAATCGGAAATCAAACAAAAACAATAAAAATCTTCCAAATTAAGATATATTAATTATAAAGTAAAACTATAGTATCAATTTAATCATATTAACGTATTTATTAACGCATTTGCTCAATCGGATACACCCTTTCTTCCTTCTTTTACATTAAAATATAGCTTCTCGTAAGTTTTCCGGTAAGCAATTTTGATATGACAAATATAACTTTTAATTTCTTGTATTTGTATATTTTCGACTGTAATACGCACCATGGTCATTTAAACTGAAACAAAAGAGTAGGACTTCCCCTTAAATACTCGAAAGTTACTTCGGGGCTATTTGACAAATCACTCAAACCCTTAGCAAAACAATCACCAGGCATGGAAGGGGCTATTTGGAATTCTGTTTCAAATAGCCCCAAAACGGTTCCAAAAAGCCCCATTTGGAGAAAAAAAACAAATATGGCGAACTAAGCTAGTTAGAAAAAGCCGACAGCATCCATTGAAATCACAAGAAAAGGTATGATATGTGACATATCTCATATTCAACTTAACTTCAAAATCTTCGAGTAACCAAGCTAAAGTATTACACACATAAAATAAGCACAATTTTTATATTTTTTATACAAACGTTTTGCGGAACACCCGATGCGTTTCTAACCTTAAAAATTTGTCCCGTACTACTGCTTTAGTTTAACTGTTGCTAGATGATAAAAAAAATATTCTGTTAGTAGAAAAAAACAAAATTATAAGCTATCAAATCTTTTTTTTACATGATTCTAATTAGCCCCGTGGATTCTAAATAGCCCCACCTTACGGTACAAAGTCCCAAAGTCCAAAGTTCAAAGTCCAAAGTCCAAAATCTAAAGTCTAAAGTCTAAAGTCGATAGTCGATAGTCGAAAGTCGAAGGTCGGAGGTCGGAGGTCGGTGGTCGAAAGTCGAATGAATTAATTATCCCAATCCGAATCCGAATCCTAATCCGACCCCGAACCCGAACCCGAATCATTAGCACGCTGACAGTGTGCTAATGATTCGGACCAGAATGACGTCACACGCTATATGGTGCAGTGACTTGGCAGTGAGAGTTTTTGGCGCCATTTTGTCGAGTTCAGTTCGGTGTCTATTTTAATTATTTGCAAGTTGTTTTATAGTGGATATTGTGTCTTAAAAGTGCAGTTTCGTGGTACTACAAGTGTCTACGCATCTGAACAATATGTGTGATAATTGAAATAGGTGCGATCTTGGTTGTGTAAAGCTGAGACTTTTATTGTAGTGGTGGCTACCTCGGCAGAACTTACCGAACCGAGTAAACTGTATCGATATATTATTATTTGATGCCAAATGCTCCAAGCAGCATTGGAATGTGATGCACCCGCATTCTAATGTAAACTGAAACAATACCACTGAATTATTTAACACTTGACACTGGCAGAAATTACTCCCTGAATAGGAGTAGATTACCATAACAAAAATAAGAAGAAGACTTGGCACTCTTGGAGTGCATTCCGATTCAGACTAAAATCAATTTCAGCGTTGCCCACGATAATAAGCGTACCGATACAGATATCGCGCTTATGACAATGGGGTTGGTAAACTTTTTCGAAGAGAATTGTTTTATATTTTTTTTGATAGCACATGTTTGAAGAATAAAGAAAATAATATTATGATTTTTTTATTTTACCTTGTTAACTAAATATATTTTTTTATATTATTATCGCGTTAAAATATCATACATACGGCTGAACACGAAGTTCCTTTGCATTTACTGATTTAAAAAACTGATTGACAGATTTGACAGACAGTGACAAAGAGTAATCATACCTTTGTTTCTTTTGTTTTGAGCAACAACATAGAAAGTCTTTGGAGCAAAGGCATAACCTACGCATACAGCCGTAATAGTGATTTATTGTACTATGCTGAAAATTAAAAATTCAAATTTTATTTAAATTAAAATAGAGCATTCCAGAGCAAAAATTCCGCAATTTGTTATTCCTGACTCCAAAGCCAAAAGCTACCAGAAAATATATAATTCACAACAGTTTTGGAAAAGTTTACCAACCCCATTGTGACTATCAACGATTCGGAATGCTCGTGAGCGCACTCACCGATGTCTTAACCTATATAACCTCAATATAAATTCAAAAGTTCGGAATATTGATCTTTTTGCTTTATAATTATGTTCATAATCTTAGACTATTCCTTCGATGGTATGTGGAAAGAATTTTCAATAAATTTTGAATTTTCATTTAAATGCACCTGAGGTAAACAAAACAAACAAGTGTCACTTTTGACAGAACGCTCACAGTGATTATGCCTCGGAGCATGGGCGGCATAATCGCATGATGGCGGATGTTATGACGCAATCAATGACGTCACACGGGCTGTTGTTATCGCGCTCACGATGATTCAGTACGCGAATCAGCGCGATGAAATCGCTGTTAGCGTGACTCGGAATGCACCCCAAGTTGGCAGTGACAGTGACAGATGACATGACAGTTGTGCACGACGTTTTGTAGTATCTCGTTGTGCAGAGCCGTAGCAAGCAGCACTGAATTTATTTCGATACTTTCGATAAAGAAATAATAATTATTTTATTATATGTAGTGCATTTAATTTATTTACTATAAAGGTTAATTTGGTGAAACCGCAATGCCGGATATTCAGCAACTAACTCTAAGTAAGTCTAGCAAAGATTTTCTAACCTAACTTACACGTATGCAGCTGACTTGAACATATTTGTAATATGAAGAGAAATCATTATTTTAGGTGAGATTTACACGTCTGAGAAAAATGGAAACGATGCAACTGGTGAGGGCACAGCAGAAAAGCCTTTTAAGACTATTTTGCAGGCCATGCGACGTGCTGGAAAAGAGCCGTTCCCAACCATTTACGTAGATTCCAAAGAAGAAGGAAAAGCTTATGACGTAGCCGCAAAGTCCCAGTTGAAGAAAATTCAAAAGATATGGGTGAGAGAGAGCCATAAGGCAGTGGACAAAGCCAAAGCCGAGGAGGAAACCAACCAGAAGCGCCAGCTGAACATTGATGAAGCCAAAAAAATAGTTATTAAAGAAGACACCAGTCTTCCGAAAGCCAAAATCATAAAAATATTTCAAGGTGAGTTTATATTTTACTTTTATTATGTCTGTGCCTGATAATTAAGTCATACAATTGGTAAATAGTATGGTGATGATGAAACGAATGAAACTTATTTATTAGTGACAACTATGTAAATAATGAACAAAACACAATATACTACACAACCAATCAGATACCTATTGTAATTTTTTTTTCCAATAAAAATATGATAAATAATTTAACTAGAAACTGCATAGAAGGTGGCTGATGCAATATTTCCATCTCTTGACACAATAAAATTATGCTAGGATGTCTCAATCTATACTTTGTTGCTTGCATAATAGGTATAATACTCATTCTATAATATACCTGTATTAGATAATATTCATATTATTTTATTTTAATAATGATCAAAAATGGCATTTATCACAAATTATATAAATTTTCATTCAATTTTAATAAAAGCTGAAGTCTATAATAATGTCATTAGATTGACAAATTGGTTCATTTTCTGTCTTGAATTCTGATTATCTTTTCATCCCAGCTTAACGGCAATTGGTTCTTTCCGCTATGTGTCATGCCCACTACCATTGCCAGCAATCCCCTGAGCTATTTTATTTTTATTTATAGCCTTAATTCAGAGTATGCATACACTTAAATTTTAATAACATCTAAGTATTTTGGTTGTGCTCCTCTGTGTGCCCACCGGCAAAGGCCTCCTCCTAACTCTTTTACTTCTCCCTCTCTCTAGCAGTCCTCATCCAGTTTCTGCCATCGTTACCAAATCATCCTCTTATCTCTTCAGTGGCTTCCCTGTCCCTCTTTTCCTCTCTCTAGGGTACCAATTGGTTACCACCTTACTTACTCCATCTTTCATCACCTCTTCTTGTGTGGCTAGCCCATTTCCATTAAAGGGTTCTCAGTTTTACCACAACATTGAGCTATATCAGTTAATTGTTTTATTAACTTACAGTAAATTCATTTTTAAGCTGCTGAAAACAGAGGCCAGCGGATATGTGTAAGAGGCTGGGTGCACCGACTCAGGAGACAAGGCAAAGCCCTAACCTTCATCACTCTGAGAGACGGTAGCGGGTATTTGCAATGTGTTCTTCATGGCATTCTCTGTCAGACCTACGATGCCCTTGTCCTCTCTACGGAGTCTTCTGTTGTTATTTACGGGAAACTTGAAGCTGTACCAGAAGGTCAAACTGTGAGTAAAACTACTACTCAATAATACTCAGTACATAATATTTTATTGATTAGACCAGGGATTCCCAAAGTGGTCGATATTGACCACTTAGGGTCGAAATCAGTTTCCCAGAGGTCGACATAAACAAATAATAATAAAAAAACAAAATGTTTATATGGTTCACAAAAGATTGCTTCATAAACAGCAGGTTGGGATTCTAGTAAGTATACATACTTGTGACAGACAGCCCCGAAATTATAGTAATAATTATTAATTACATTTGATATTTGATAGGATTTTTAAAGTAATTTGGCTATTAGGGTCTGAGGTATCAGTTCATTTAAGAAAAGGGGTCTCTTGCCCAAAATAGTTTGGGAAAGATGTAATACTAGACTACTTATGCATTGCATGTTATTTTCTTGTCATGCCATGATATCAGAACAATTTTCAATTTTTTTTGAATTGCTTCAGGCTCCTGGCGGTCATGAGTTAACAGCTGATTATTGGGAATTAGTTGGACTTGCCCCTCCTGGTGGTGCAGACGCTATCTTGAACGAAGAAGCCTTGCCGGATGTGCAGTTGGATAACAGGTATCAGCTCTTTGGTACATGCTACAAAATGGATACTTGAGCCAAATTGCAAAAAGAAATATTGTAAAGGGAGCTTTCTCTATTTTTCAAAATACATAAATACATTCAATAAATTATACCATCCCATACAGTATGACGTATGACTCAATATTATTAGATACTTGACTGTCGAAATAGAATGGACTTTGACAGTCCTCTTACGACATGTCGCCGATTGTCGCCGACACGCACCGCAAGCTTTAAAACCGTCGGTAGTCTGAAAGCTCCCTTAGTCGCTTTGCGCGTGGACACATGCCCTGCAACCGCACCTCTGTCACCCACTGAAAACTACTTGCAAGCAAGAGTTGCTATTTATATCTTGCGGAGTGTCCCTTCTACTATTATTTGTACTATTCTGTACTGTAATAGTACAAGTAGTAAGTAGTAAGTGTATAGTATAAGTACTTGTATTATTATGTATTCTGTGGCACTACTTTAGCCTCCTTTTTCAGGCACATCATGATTCGTGGAGAGAACACGTCTAAGATCCTCCGCGCCCGCGCCGCCGTGACGCGCGCGTTCCGCGACCATTTCGCCTCGCGGTACTACACGGAAGTGACGCCTCCCACGCTCGTACAAACGCAGTGCGAAGGCGGGAGCACTCTGTTCGACTTCAACTTCTTCGGGTATGTACAAAAGGCTAATAAGAAAAAAAAAACTTTATAACCTAAGAGGATTAGTGGCCACCTCTGGTGTTAGAGTTTATCAAGCCGCCTGTAAGGCCTCTAACTTGGCTTGATCTAAGCCAGATGACAACAGCCGGGACCGACAGTTTAACGTGCCCTCCGAAGCACGGAAGCGCTCAGTTGTAATGCCACTTAACGGTTACCCATCCGACACCTGGCCGGACCGAGCATTGCTTAACAAACGTGATTGAGTACGGTCAGTCTGTCAACCACCGCCATGAGCGCTTCTATCTTCATGTTTTGTTTATAAAGACGGACTTTTATATTATACAGGGTGGATTTTTATAGTTACAGGAAAAAGTAACTTTTTAAGATATTCTGAACTGCATTCACAGTTTTTGGAAAAAGTTACCGTTAGCAAAAAAAAATGCTAAAATACCAAAAATATATGTTGTATATGAAGCGTTATCGTTTCCAGTGAGAAAGCGTACCTAACTCAGAGCTCCCAGCTGTACCTAGAGACGTGCCTGGCGTCGCTCGGTGACGTGTACTGTATAGCGCAGTCCTACCGCGCCGAGCAATCGCGGACGCGACGCCATCTTGCCGAGTAAGTTATCCTTACTTTTAATAGGTATAATGTTATAAATACGTGAGTAATGTATGTTTGTTTGTTTGTTAGTTACATTTTCACGCCTTAACTATTAAATTGATCATCATGGAAGGGGTACAGTCACGCACGAGCAATAATATGTACACACTTTAGAACTATGTCACATTCAATCAATATTATCTCGGTGTGATAATGTTATACCTAGGTTATTAAAAACGTAATGTGACAAAGTTCTACGGTGTGTACATCTTATTGCTCGTGACTGTACAGAAAAGGACATAGGGTACCTTTCATCCCGAAAAAACGCATTGTTTCCGAGGGATAGCAAAAAACCTTTCCACGTTATCGCTTCCCTGTCAAGAGATTTGACGTTTTAAAAACCAGTCAAGAGCGAGTCGGACTCGCGCACCGAGGATTTCCCTACCATCATACATAACAGACTATACAACAAGTAACTGTGCATCATAATAAAACTTCGGAGATAAAGGGGGTGAAAGGTATTTTTTTTACATTTTTCATCATAAGTCGAAAATTTGCAAAATAGTTGGGAAAACGTCATCTTAAACTATTCCAAATTTCAAGTTGATACCCTTAGTAGTTCTCGAGATATCCAGCTGTGACAGACAGACAGACTTAGTCACACCATAAGGGTTCCTTTTTACCATTTTGGTACGGAACCCTAAAAATCGATGGTTAGGGAAAAGTTTGGTTTTTTGAGGATCTACCATGATTATTTAAAAAATTAGACATAAAAACATCAAAAATACAAAATAATGTCAAATGACATTGTCATTTTTTCTATAGACAAACGTCAGAGCGTTTTACAACCATCATTTTTGATGGTTGTTTGGTTGCAACGCTCTGACGTTTGGAACGACACGGTTGTGTCAACCGAACGTCACGCTCAAATGTTTGGAACGCCGTTAGAGCGTTCGGTTGTGGTTAGGTTGCACTCGGAGTGTAGGTTTGGAACGCGCCTCGGTTACTAACTGTTGTATAAAAATGCCTTTTATCCAGTGTGTTATATTAATGAAATAGAAAGTCTATTAAATACCAAATTGGCTTTTGATGATGATGTATTGATGATCAGATACAGCCACGTAGAGGCGGAGTGTCCGTTCATCTCGTTCGAGGAACTGCTGGACAGGCTGGAAGATCTCGTGGTAGACGTGGTGGACCGCGTCCTCGCCTCGCCCGACGGACATCTAGTCTACGAACTCAACCCGGACTTTAAAGTACGTCAATCAAAAATATAAAGGTGCATAGTATTATAACGGGTGTAACAAGACACTCAACGAAGCCGAAGTCAATTTTTTATGAAATCTTAATTTACTCGTTATTTCCTAATTTTAACCGACTTCCAAAAAAGGAGGAGGTTCTAGAGTTCGTCTGTATATTTGTTTTTTTTTTGTGTATGTCCACCGATTACTCGAAGACGGCTGGACCGATTGAAATAATTCAAACGTTATTACATTAGGTACACTCCCAAGTTGGTCCCATTTTTTAAAATTTGGAAATCGGTTCAGTACTTTTCAAGTAATTTTGAAAAAAGCACGAAAATAGTATGATTTTGTGTGAATTACCTCGATGATTGGTCGTATTATTTCTTTGTTTATGAACTGAATAAGATAATATTTTTTTTGTTGGAAGAGGGATATCTTAAGTAGTTTTTTAACCGACTTAAAAAAGGAGGTTCTCAGTTTGACCCGTATTTAAGTATGTTTCTCCGCGATTCTTACGTTTGGCTGAGCCGATTTTTCTACATATATAATATACCTTACCATACAAGTAACAATAAAAAAATAAAAAATAATTTTTTTTTTAAAAAAACAAAAAACCGACTTCAAAAAACCTACCTCTAAAAAGCAAGAAATCATATTCGTAATAATAAAAATACGTCTATTGAAGTCGGGTGGGGCTTTTAGAATAAAAAAAAGGAATTTGTACTCCAGCCCCACCCGACTTCAATAGACGTATTTTTATTATTACGAATATTATTTCTTGCTTTTTAGAGGTAGGTTTTTTGAAGTCGGTTTTTTGTTTTTTTTTAATCAATTTTTGTCTACAGAAACATTATCAAAATTTTATGTATTTCGTAAAAAACAATGGCTTTAAAACGTCATCACTTAATGTATTTCATGAGCATGTATTTCACTTAAGTTATTTCATGAACATAAACGTTGCCTTTCAACTCGGCCGCACGCAGCTGTGTAGCATTCACTCGCAGTCGCAGGCGCGGTCTTTTGTACACATTACATTACATTGCGTGGTAACGTATGCAATGCTTTTTAACACCAAAAATTAAAATCGTTTCCCAGCAATAATTTTGAACAGAAATGATCCTGATGATGGGCAGAATACGTAGCTTGTTACACCCGGTTTTATCTGTGGTGCTACCAAAAGATGTGATGTGATGATACTGAAACAGGTGATATTGTTGCTAAAACTGAACAACATTCTCCAAGGAACCTACCTAGGTCGAAAAACTCATCTTTCCATAGAATTTGAGGTTTAACTTAATCGGAGTTATCTGGTTTAAAGTAATAAAAATAACAATAAACCAGCTAATGTAGACCCCTCCGATAAAATTAAACCTCCGATAAAGTAGGTACCTCCGAAACCGGGAGTAAGTTTGTCAGCTGACCAACACATTTTGTATACAATAAAAAACATATTTTTTTTTGTTTTCGACTTATGTTCCGCCTGGATAGCTACCACTTTACCACTTAGGTCATAACAACAATTTAAAAACTGACGCCATAAAAACAATTTAGAAATTGTTGTGTTCCGGCAGTTGAGGTAAAATAGCCAGTTCCTCAGTGATGAGGATTCCGGGTGTAGTGAGCTTCCACCTTCGGCCTTATCGTCACTTAACATCAGGTGTCCGTTGTGCATAAAAAAGGCTTCTTTAAGCATTTGGCCAGTATATTCCAAAAACTCTGTCTCTGTCTTTTTCTTTATGTGTGAAGAGTAATAAAAATAACCTCACTTTTTCATTTTTTCAATGCTTTTGTTGTTAGACACTTTTTGAAAAAGTAACCGTTGAATATTCTTCTATATGTCATTACCTATTTTTCTATATATTTTTCGTGAATAAGGAATTGATAAACTTTAAGTATTATCCAAAAAATATAAAATTAATTAAAATTTTCTTTGTCTTTGCATATTTTTTTAGTCGAATGAAGATACGAATATCGTATTTTTAACCGTAAAATAATCAAGATCTTTAATGAAACTTCAACATATATTTTTATCTGCTCAAAATAAAGAATATTTGATTGCTTATCGTTGAAACAAACATAGGCCAAATTCGATAATTTCGAATATACTGGCCTTAAGTCAATTTACTCGGTAAGTTCTGCCGAGGTAGTCACCACTACAATAGTCTCCACTTCACACGACCAAGATCGCACCTTTTTCAATGATTCCACATATTGTTCAGTTGCGTGGACACGTTTTATGTTAGAATAAGTGTTTCACCCCTAGACTGCTGCTTTATTTCTAAATTATTTATTACGAAGTACTTTAGCTAAATAAAGAGTGTTTATTTTATGTACAGAGACCAGTTAAACCGTTTAAGAGGATGCCATACTCGGAAGCCATCGATTACCTCAAAGAGAACAACATCACGAAAGATGATGGATCTTTCTACGAGTTCGGAGAGGTAAGTGAGTTTTTTTCACACATTTAGCTAGAATCAAAATGTGCTTTGAATTTTTAGATTTTAGCATTCACAATGCTATTTTTATATTAAATTACTTATCATAATTGAAAAAATACTAAAAAAATCGACTCATCCGTAGCTGTCCCGTCTGAGCTGCTATATACTAGCTGTTTCATCTTAATCGATTGCCTTGCATCTGTAAAGATGTTGCATTCGAATGTGGAAGGTAATTCTTCACATTGATGAAATAACGCTGGCTTACAGCGAAAACGTATAAAGTACTAGAAAATTTCGCTACTCCCACTAGCGACTCGGTAGCATAATTGGTTAGTGCATTGGACCGAAATCCTAAGGGTGCGGGTTCGTGTCCCGTCTGAGCTGCTACGGGTGAGTCGATTTTTTCAATTATATTAAGTAACTTAAAATGTGCTTTATCTGGGGGCGGGCACGGCCCACCCGGTGGGCCTGGTGACCTGTGGCACAGGTTTCTATTACTGGAAACTTATTTCAGGCACCAGTCCTTCAAAAAAATATAAACCCTCTATGTGTACAAACATTTTTAACCCCCGACGTAAAAAGAGACGGGTGTTATAAGTTTAACGTGTCTGTGTATCTGTCTGTGGTATCGTAGCTCCTAAACGGATGAACCGATTTTCGTTAAGTTTTTTTTGTGTCATAGATAATTTTATCCCGAGTGTTCTTTGCCATGTTTCATGAAAATCTGTTCAGCCGTTTGAAGGTCATCAGCTCTTTTCTAGTTGATGAGGGGATCTGACTCAATGATATTGGAAGTAAATGGTAGGGTAACCAATGACTTGATTAACCATTTGAAGATCATCAGCTCTTTAATAGTTGATGAGGGGATCTGACTGTCTTCCAAATGTTCTATCGATTCAAAATTTGGTACAGTGTTACTTCAATGAGCTTGGAAGTATATGGTAAGGTATCCATGACCTGATCAGCCGTTTAAAGATCATCAGCTCTTTAATAGTTGATGAGGGGATCTGACTACCTTCCATATGTTCTATCGATTCGAAATTTGGTACCGTGTTACTTCAATGAGCTTGGAAGTATATGGTAAGGTATCCATGACCTGATCAGCCGTTTGAAGATCATCAGCTCTTTAATAGTTGATGAGGGGATCTGACTACCTTCCATATGTTCTATCGATTCGAAATTTGGTACCGTGTTACTTCAATGAGATTGGAAGTATTTATATGGTAAGGTAACCATATGGTATTTATATGATCAGACGTTTGTCGGGGGTTTTTAAATTTTTGTTATATTTATTTATAAGCTCTGTCCGCTTTTGGGAAATAAAACATCTGTAAATATCTTCTATCTTTATTAGGATATCCCTGAAATGCCAGAGCGTAAGATGACAGACGCGATCGGCGTTCCAATCCTCCTGACCAAGTTCCCGGCGGAGATCAAGTCGTTCTATATGTCGCGGTGCGCGGAAGACCGCCGCCTCACGGAGTCTGTGGACGTGCTGATGCCGGGCGTGGGGGAGATCGTGGGCGGCTCTATGAGGGCCTGGGACTACGACGAACTCATGGAAGGTATGTTGTTGAAGTCAAGAAAACTTAATTTGAATTGAAACAGATACGAGAAAACTGGGAACGTATTACAATGCCGAAGTGTAAAAGACCTAATTTTACAAGACCGAAAATTAAAAGGTGGAATGGTTGTTTGGCCGTACGTTTAAAATCACGAATGGAAATTTTATCTAAAAGACTAAATACCAAATTAACATTCTGTACCTTCACTTGAGGCTTCAATGCTAACATATGTTGTGGGTTACACGCCAGCAGGTCGGTTCTGGCACTTTGCCGGCCGTTGTCGCGGCAAAGTGCCAGAACCGTTGTCGTGCGTTGTTGTTCGCAATGGAACCTAACTTCCTCATTTGCTACGCTCGCTCGTCTTCGCACCTAATAGACCTCAACAGACTTTCGGGATTTCGAACTATCGGTCATTTGATAATAATCGATCTTACAAGTTTCGGTAGATATCGATCGACATTTAGAATTTTCGGTATTTTGAAAATAGGTGTTTTATGCGATGAAATTTCGGTCGTATGTGTTATGAATTTTCGGCACATTAATACGTACCCGAGAAATCTTTAACTTAGTTCCCGGCAGAGATCAATTCGTTCTGTATGGCTATGCGGTGAGTGTTAAGTTAAAAAGACTTGCTCGAAGGACCATAAAAATAGGGTAGCCATATTTTCTGTTTCCTTCTAATAACAGTCGCTAACTGACTAAGTACATACCATGTGTCTCAACAACACAGTAAGTGGGTGAAAAAGGCGAATGTTGGGGCACGGCTAAGGGGTCGTCCATAAATTACGTCACACAAATTTCATGATTTTTGACCTCCTCCCCCGTCCTTGTCACAGCTGGTCACATTTGTGAGAACCCCCCTCCCCAGTGTGACGTGACATATTATACAATTTTACATCTAGAAATAATTATTTATTTAAAAAAGTGTTCAGAAATTGGTTTTATTTAATTTAAAGGATTTTGTTGAAATGTGACGTCACGAAATTTAGGACCCCTCCCACCGCCTTGTCACACAATGTCACATTTCATCGACCCCTTAAGAGGATTGTCAACCACGTGGTCTCCATACAAACGGCGATAACGTTTCCCACCCTCTAAACCTTAACCTACAGTAATTAATTTTTGGTATTTTTTTGAAATGCCTAAATACTAGGGCTGTACGTTTTGATTTTTTAAATATCTATAATAGATTTTGAAATATTTGCATTTTAGTGATTTCATACAAAACACAGAAGCGCCAATATTTTCAAATCTACAATGAATATTTTAAAAATCAAAACGTACGGCCCTAGTTTTTAGGCATTTCAAAAACATACCAAAAATTCATTGCTGTAGGTTAAGGTTTAGAGGGTGGGAAACGTTATCGCCGTTTGTATGGAGACCACGTGGTTGACAATCCTCTTAACGTGTGACGTTATTTATGGATGGCCCCTAAGCGTATACATAAGTGGCTAACTTCACAGCCACCAATAAGACTGAAACTCCTTGCACAGTTCTACCTTTATTCTCAGGTTACACGCGCGAGGGCATCGACCCCAGCCCGTACTACTGGTACACGGACCAGCGCAAGTTCGGCAGCGTCCCGCACGGCGGCTACGGGCTCGGCCTCGAGCGGTTCCTCTGCTGGCTGCTCAACCGCTACCACATCCGCGAAGTCTGTCTCTACCCGCGCTTCTTGGAGCGCTGCACGCCATAAACTGATAATAAAGCGCTGTTCTCACTCGGCTTGCGTCTTTTGTTTTTTACTTTGCCCCTTATTGTTTAACAAAAGTGCCTAGATTTTATTCCCTTGATAACGTATTAAGGGGCCATAATAGGAAAACATGGTTTGCGCGGGCCATATTTTTATATAGAAAACGTAAAGTTGTAGCCACAAAAAAAAAACATAAGACAAGCTAAAGAAATTATCTAGTACCTACAAGTATTAAATTACGTATAAACCTCACAGATGATTGTAAAAAAAAATCTGAATATCATCAAAAGCGCTTGTCGCGGGCCATATTTTTGGCGTAAATAATAGCGGAAACGTATTGAATTCTACATCAAAATACACTTTAACGTACTGAGCAGTTGCTCCAATAACTTTTTTTTAAGAAAGATAATTGTGCTAAAGATTATGATGAAAAAACAACAAAAAACATCGAAAAAGTGCAGAAGTGAGGTTATTTTCCATACTCTTTACACATAAAGAAAAAGACAGAGACAAGTGATTTCGCGTAACGGAGCCTTAAACTGCCAAATTGAAATGTTTGTCATTCGCTTGTCTGCCAAATGTTTTGAATGCCATTAATTTTATTCGGTTAATAATTTAACTGAGGATTGAAAAATCAGCCCGTACTTTTGTAAAATTCTGTCAACTTGTGTCTGCTTTAGCGCTTTCTAAATACGGCTTGCGTCTATTGTTTTTATAATTTACCTCTTATTTTTTAAGTGACTGGTTACTTAACCGCGCTTCAACGCTGACATTCGAATTCAGCTTGCGTTTTGTTTCTTATAAACCAGCCCTAGTAACGTGACGACCTCGAGAGCGATTTTATAAATAAATAAATAATAAATAAATAAATGTTTGGACAATTTCACACAGCGCCATCTAGCCCCAAACTAAGCACAGCTTGTAATATGGGTGCTAGACAACTGATACACTACTTATATACTTTTTAAATAAATACTTATTATACATAGTAACACCCAGACCCGTCACAGAAATTAAAATTCATCATTTCAATTTTTGCCCGGCCGGGAATCGAACCCGGGACCTCTTGCGTGATAGGCGGCATGTTGACCACTGCACCACTCAGGTCGTATTTTATCTACTAGGTACGTTGAAATGTAAAAAATGACACCCCGGTATGTACCTACACAAACTAGCGCCGCCAATTGAAAAAAATCATAGTGCTTAAATAAAAACGAAATTGTGAATTGTGTTCTTATAGTGTACCTACTCCGTAGAAGCTTTGTGGTACTCTTTATCGCTTAAACAATATTTTCTAGTCTGTCGTTTAGTTTAATGGAGTTTTTTTGCTAAAAGTGCCCACTTTTGGCAATAAGCTAAACGACAGGTTATAAAATATTGTATAAGCGATAAAAAGTACCACAAAACTTCTTCGGAGTAACTAGAAGAACACTATCCACAATTAAGTCTTTATTTAAGCCATAGATATAGTATATTAATAGATATAGTATATTTAAGCACTATGTTTTTTCCATTGGTGGCGCTAGTGTAGCGCATAAACCCTCTTTAACTGTCAAAAATGACATTTAAGAGTAGACATTGTCGGGTGCGTCATTCTACGCCTGCAGCGATCCGTGAAAGCAAGCTTGCATCGTCACATCAGCGAAGTCTGACGCAATATTTTAGATCGCTGCTGCAAGAGATAATATTATAATATTTATTATTGTAACTCGGCTTGCGTCTTTTTATTTTGCAGACTAGCTACATTTCATTTTCTGTCTCGTTTTTCCACAATTTTAAAAATACGATGGTGTATACTTTCTGTAGACCTGCAAGTGATTCCAATATTATGATTATAAATGAAATTGTAAGTTATGGCACTCATTGTTATTTTATTGCAGTTTCAAAATATACAATATCAATATTCTTATTGCAATATACATTACTAAACAGTATACCATGTAAATGTAACAGCTAACAACAAGTTAATATTAGGTGTTCGCAATAAAACAATTTTACAAATTATTGTATGTATGGTACCTATATTGAAGTTAACTTATGTAGTTTCTTAGGTATTTAAAATATTTTCTAGCTGAAAAATTACTGTCATACATCACATCACACAATATAAAACAAATTCTGAGTATTTGGTATTGGAGGCTTAGTTAAACCATTCGAGTTTTACGCTTAAAATCTATTAAAGTTCATACACCATTATGTTAATGATTCGAGTATTCTACCTATCTATCGACGATCTACTACTGATAGATACTTGTGTTTGATACCAATGATACATTTAATATCATTGTTTGATACTACCAACTTGCTTGTTAACAAACAGAACACACCAATACAGCGTGGAATTTTAATCATTTGGTTCCCGCAGTGGGGTGGTTCCATTTATGATTACAAGCAACTTTTACTTTGGGGCCAACTCTGATATCGCGAAAAAAATATCAGCTGACGAATCAGACATTATGAACTTCAGGAATTGTGCTTCTTAGGCATTTTGCGTTTTAGGCATTCTACTTTCTATGCATTACTTATGTGATTTAGTAATTTAGCTACTGAGGCATTTTGCGTTTTAGACGTGGCGCTCATAAGGGTTCCATACATACATAATAATTATTAAGGTAGAGTTTATTTTTTATGTTCGGGATACCAACAGCAGTAAACAAATAGGTATTCGCATATTATGTACCTACATAGCTATTAACGTTTTGCATAATAATGGTGTGTTTTGTATGAAACAGTTTTTTTTTTGCGATATCAAAGTCGGCCCCATAGTAAAAGTTGCTTGTAATTATAATCATGAGTAGAATCACCCCACTGCGGGAACCAAATGATTAAAATTTCAGCGTGTAGGTATACAAAAACGTATAGGTACTAAAAATTTGTTAAATAACTAAGAATATCGAAACTTAGGATTTCTAAGAGCCTCAACTTGATGATGAATATCAAGTCGTTTTACTTAGAAGATAAGGTTCAGTTTTCAAGGCAGCCACTCCGCGTCTGCGTCAAGACTGCGCTCGTGGTCACGCTCGGGCATTTCTGTGAGATCCTCCTTGCTGCTTGCCACTTTATGGTACACCTTCTTGCCAGTATCCACCACGTATTCTACGCCAGTAGCTGCGGAAAGTAAGACGATGATAAAGTCCACTCCACGAAACGAGTTCTTAAAGAAAATTATTGTGTGTGCGGCGTGCGCCCATTGGTTTACGCGTGACCTTCAACAGCCAAGCTAGCCTATAGCCTACCTCTAGCCGCGCTCATTGACCAATGAGCTGCGAGTATTTTGTTCCCTAGGAGTTCGATTCGTGGAACGGAGGGAAGACGGGCAAAAACCCAACAGCCCAAGACGAATTGGAGGGTGTTAGCGATTTCAAATAAAACCGACACCAACGGCTTAAGCCTTAACTCTTCAACGCCCGGAAAATGAGACACAACACAATAGAAAATCTATTGTGTCTCGGTCGCCAGCGACCGCTCCGGCGTTAATGAATTAATGTATACACGGAGGGATTCGAAATAATACATTTTTGACCGAAAATGGATCTTCTTCTTATCGAATGAGGAATAGTGGCCACCTCTGGTGTTAGAGTTGTCAAGCCGCCTGTGAGGCTTCAAACTTGGCTTAACGACTGTTATCAGATGACAACAGCCGGGACCGATGGTTTAACGTGCCCTCCGAAGCACGGAAGCGCTCAGTTGTAATGCCACTTAACGGCCACCCACCCGACACCTGGCCGGACTGAGCGTTGCTTGACAAACGTGATCGAGTAGGTACTAATACGATCAGTCTGTCAAGTTCCGCCATGACCAAAAATGGATGATCATCCATCATGCTTCCGAATTAATCGCAGGACGAAGTGCACCTAACCTACCTGTACCTACCTACCCATTTGTCTATCTAGCGTCACCTTACAGAATGTTATGCTTGCGTTTGTCAGACTTCTACACTACACTACAAGATATGGGAAAGGGTTCAGTCAGGGGTTGCCACGTTTATGCAATAAGGCGCTAGCACAAAATAGAGAGACTGAACCAGAATCTCAGACGAATCTCAAACGAGTTCGACTGCGTGACGCATACCTTCCTCACAGTGGCGCCCTCACCTTAAATAATTTTATTGCTCGCTAAGTACATAATGTATCGAAAATTCAAACGTTGAGGTTGAAGCTAAGGTTCTATAGTTTATTTACAATCTATAACCACTGTAAAATATAGTTTGTTGTAGTAGTAGTACCTAGGCAAAAGAGCAAAATGTGGCCACTTTTGCCCTATTACCTACTACTACAACGAACTATATTTTATAAAGGTTATTGTTTATAAATAAACTATAGAACCTTAACTTTAATCTCAACGTTTAAATTTTTGATACATTATGTGCTTAGCGAGCAATACATTTAATTAAGATGAGGGCGCCACTTGAGGGTAGATATACTAATCACCTTAAGGCGAACCGAAAGTGGCGCCCTCAGAGGTTTTTATTTAATAAGTTATTAATAGAAAAAGATTTTAATAATGTTTATCGTGGAGATTTTAGGGCCCATGATCTAGTATTTTTAAAAGGTATCAGTACATACCCTCGTAGTCATTCGTAGAAGTAGATAGCAAATGTGTCAAAAACGGCCACTTTTAGCAGTTTTGCTATCTACTTCTAGCAGTGACTACGAGGGAATGTAACGATACCGACAAAAAAATACTAGACTGGGCCCTAAAATCTCCAAATAAACATTTTTAAAATTGTGTATTAGAATTATAATACTTATTAAAAATAATTCACCGCGGCACCACTTTCGCTCAGGGTACAACCTTAACGTCAAAATCGTGTTTGATTGACACAGTTCTTTTAAACCCAAAATCGAGACACAGAACCGTGTCAAAAGCATTACCATTCAAACACCATTGAACTACGATTTCGACGTTAACATAAGCAGAATTGACCCCCTGTCACAGAATACATAATAATACAAGTTTAGCCCCTGTTTTGTCTGTGAGCTACATTTGTGCTTGTAAAAATCTTACCGATGGCGCCTCCAGTCTTCCGCACCGCCTCGCCGATGTTGTGCGAGGAGAAGGTTTCGGGATCGATGTTGATGTTGATGCCCTCCGTGCCGTTTTTGTGAGAGGGACAGCCGTTTTGCGAGATGATTGACAAGTCGTACGGGTCCACGCCGAAAGAGGAGAGTTTGCTGCGCATCTAAAAGAACAAACATTATAAATATGACAACCTGGTGTTGAGAAGTCTTATGGGTACATCATCACCGGTTGGGTAAATAAACACTACCTACTTATTCTAAAGCTAAGGAAAAAGGAAGTTAAGCAACGTTCGCAAGGGTCGGTCATGGGATGGGTGACCAAAAATTTATTATCTCGAGCTCCTCCGTGCTTCGGAAGGCACGTTAAGCCGTTGGTCCCGGCTGCATTTGCAGTCGTTAACACCCACCAATCCGCATTGGGCCCGCGTGGTGGGTTATGGCCCATCCTCCTTACCACCCATAAGGATGGCCTGTGCCCCAGCAGTGGGGACATCAAAAATGGCTAATGGACTATTATAAATTCTTTAAAAAATAGAGATCTCTCTCAGTTGCAAAAATTTGTAGTCCCCAGCAGTGAGGACATCAAAAATGGCTAATGGACACTTATTCTAAGATCTATCTTCTTTATTGGTAGTAGGTAATTGTGGTCAAAGTTTAGCAACTTGAAGTATAGAGGTACCTAACCTAACTAAACAATAAGTGTTAGGTCATCGTAATTTAGCAACTTGAAGAAAAAAAAAATTTCAAAAAGCAAGTCAAATTTCACATTTTGGCTTTTACACTTTATTTTTGGACGTTTGCAGCATGCTTGCAGCCTATTCGTAACATCATAAAAATTTAAGGATAAAATCACTGCCTTGCCTTCTATAAAATTAATCCACGTAAAGGTACCTTGTCAACAAACATCCTGTCAAGCTCCTTGCTCCTGGACAAGATGGTGGCGGAGCGACGATGCGCAAACGCAAGTTTCTGGCACGTGAAGATGGCCGCGTACGTGGTGTAGTCGGTCGCGATCACGGTGTAACTTGCTGACCCAGCGACGCCTGGAAATTAAAGGAAATCGTTAATAAAATTGTATAAAAGTAGAATGGAATTAATAATTCCTAACCGAAAAATTATTTAAAGGAATTAAAGGAAAACCTAAGAATAGTTAAAGTTTTAATTGCTTACTTAATGGAAAGCGGATTTTCATCCTCGCCGGAACTGCTGGATCAGGAACCGTCAAGACTCCAGTATATCTAGAAACAGATAAAAATAAGTTAGTCAATAACATCGTCAAGTCGTCAACTAAATAATGTTTGGTCTACCTACATTATTAATGAAAAAATAAACTACAACAACAGTTTCAAGATTCATGAAAATCGAAGGTTACTAAATAGGCAACTACTTAAGTTAAACATTTTTTTTCACTCCTCTTGCTCAAAAAGTGCGTCATTGTAACGTACAAGAGTCGAGATAAAATAGCATAATAAGCCCTAGGGGATAAAGTTTTTTCTTTTTTAATGTTTGTCTATTACCAATGAGCGTACTAAAACGAAAAAGTCTTTATTCATAATCACGAATAAAAACTCGCTCGACTTAATTCTGGGGGTCTATTACGAAAAGTTTAATGCGATACACGCAGCTGCGTCCGTGCTTCGTTCTGATTGATTCTTATTACAAAGCACTTGCGTATGCGATATTGCAAAGTGATTGCGTAAATTTGACAGTTTCTCTCTAGTGGATCCGTCATTATTATTTATTTTTATTTATTTATTATGAACAAAGAGGATACAATATGAGGTTACAAAATAGTCCCACAAAACCAACTAGTCGGTTTGACTGTCGTTCAATAGACTATGGACTACGATAGCTACATTGAAAATATTTGTAATAACTATAACCGACGAACTGCGGACGACTATCGTGACCAAGTTTCGTAATAGGCCCCCAGTTTCTCATTCTTATTTTTGAAAATGGAACTAAAAGCATCTCTTCGGTAAAATCATAGACTTATTTATACTCTGTGTACAGAGTGAATCGTAGAATGCGTGTTTGTGTTGCTTAGCTGCTACAGCAAAAATTAAAAAAGGTACCATGGCGCGAAATCTTTAGAATTTTTTTATAATTACAAACTGATTGAATTGTGTGACTGTAATAGGAAAGAAATAATTTTAATCTTCTGCCGTCAAGCACAAATCATTTATTTAAATATTGTACAAAAAGTTTATGAAGTGGAGGATAGAAAAACGAGTGGATTCGTTTACGGAAGTAAGTAGGTATAAACTATTTAATATTGTATTTTATTTTCTCGCAATCGTAGTGAAAAGTATAGTGTAACACACGACGCTAAAACCCATTGTAACTCGGTTTCTATTTATTCCCTCGCTAAAGCTCGGGAATAAAAATACCTCGTATGCAATGGGTAATTTTAGCGTCTTGTATAACAATCTACTATTTTATTTTCATTGTAGATATCTATAGGCGTGTGTAGGGACATGAAGATATTTTACCAGCTAGCTATAGGTACCTAGTTAAGACTGTTGTGAAAACTTGGCACTGAAAAACATATTTGACGATCACAGACACAGTGGCAGCGATCTTGAGTCTTTGAGCCAAGTGCGTAAGAAAGGGACATTTATAATGTTATAGTATGGTGACTTTGAATTATTTCCCGAGTTTATATTGTTATTTAATGGGGTTGGTAAACTTTTTCGAAGAGAATTGTTTTATATATTTTTTTGATAGCACAAGTTTGAAGAATAAAGAAAATAATATTATGATTTTTTTATTTTACCTTGTTAACTAAATATATTTTTTTATATTATTATCGCGATAAAATATCAAACATACGGCTGAACACGAAGTTCCTTTGCATTTACTGATTTAAAAAACCGATTGACAGATTTGACAGACAGTGACAAAGAGTAATCATACCTTTGTTTTTTTTGTTTTGAGCAACAACATAGAAAGTCTTTGGAGCAAAGGCATAACCTACGCATACAGCCGTAATAGTGATTTATTGTACTATGCTGTAAAATAAAAAAAATAATTTTTATTTAAATTAAAATGAAGCATTATAAAAATTCCGCAATTTGTTATTCCTGACTCCAAAGCCAAAAGCTACCAGAAAATATATAAAACACAACAGTTTTGGAAAAGTTTACCAACCCCATTGGTCCGTTATTTAGTCACCAGACCAGGTTTCCACTATAGAGCTTGAAGTCTTTCTTGCAGGGGTAACTATATAATTAGGTACATACGTAGAAAAACTACTTAATTGGGAACCACTGCCATATAGACCATACCTCAAGCCTTAAAACAAGCTTTGCTTGTTTGGGACTAATCTTTCATTCGTAATTATGAGGAATAAATTGCCTTGATGAGAATCTAAGAGAACTAAAGATTCCGACCTGTAGTCATGCTTGAGGGGCGTGAGTCCCAAGATGAAGTGCTGGGACAGCTGCTCCAGCTCGTATTTGCCAGGCTCCTCGGTCTTGGTGAAGTTGTAGGTGATGCAGTGGGAGGCAGTTGATGTCTTCTGGATCACGTACCATACGCCCAACAGCTGGAAAATTATGTGGTTTATTATTTTTTAGTCGCAACTATAGGTAGGGGAGGCCGGGGTTCAAAGTGCCGGGGGTAACTTGTTCCGATGCAAATAGCTTCGCCAAGAAAAGTGATAGCAATAAGTGTGAAGCACGTTGTAAAACGTCATGCCATAGCGCCCTTGCGGCAGCCGTTTTAGTGACGCCATGACGACCAGAAAGTGTGGCAGTCACTCAGCGGTACATAAATGGTACATTTGTAACTATTTTTGTATTGACACTTTTTGGTCTATTTTGATTAACTTTATATCTATTAATGTGTGACTTGCATTCATTTATTGGAAAATTTATAGAGATTGTTTTTCTAAATATCACTTTTGATTATATGATACGTATTTTTAAATATTTTACTTAATCTAGAAAATGGAATTTGGGGCTCAAAGTTCCCCTGACATGGGGCTGGTTGTGCCGCGTAAAAACATACCCTATGATACAGAAACTGATTAATTTAAACAAAGTTTGCTGTAGGATAAGAACCTATAAAACAAAAATGGAATTTTGAATGACTTCAAGTGAATTAAAGATGCTCGAGAATTCAAAAAATATGCCATATTATGACATCTATGTCAAAAAGTTAATTCCAGTACTATTAGGGCTTGATAATCTTTTATCAGTTTATATTCTTGAAATTCTCATATTTTTAAATAAATGATACATGGATATTTTAGTTAAGAACTTTTGTGTCTGATCTATACATAACCATAAACTACTACTGTATCAGTAATGATCGAAAATACTACTGGAACTTTTAACCCCAACGTTGGAACAACCAGCCCCATGACGGGGTGGGTTGTTCCTTAGGATCTTTTCTCAAAAAAAGTATCCTGATCCAAAAGTTATTAATAATTTAATAAATACGTCTACATAATTAAAACTACAATAAATTCTGCATCAAATTATGCCCAAGTATTAAACCCCAGTCCCATTTTTGACATTATTTTTACGTGTTATTTAAAAATCGGCACTTTGAACCCCGGCCTCCCCTACCTATATACGCATGACGTCAATAATTCGCAATCAAATGGGCATCAGCTCAAAGATCTCCACGATTTCGATCCTGCGCCTTAGGTTAGGTCAGTAGGTACCTAGGTAGGTACTAGAAAATAACACCGTAACTTACTTTTTCGCATTTTCAGAGAAAGGAACCCAACTTTCGTGTCTATTTATAACGTTGATAATGATAGGATTAAACGAACTTACCTGAAGTGAAGTTCAATCCTGATTATATGAAGTACTTAGTCCGAGATATATTTACTATGTAGTATCGCTCTTTCACACTCTTGATACGCGAATTTCAAAGCTAAAAGCAGAAAACAAAAATCGCCACCTGGCAACACTTAATGTCAATGTCAATATTTCAGAGCCCCTAGCAACACAGCCAGGGAAAATTAATTTAATTACTACCTAAGAAAAATTAAATTAAGGGAGGGCGGGATGTTCTATCTCGGACTAAGTACTTCATATAATCAGGATTGAACTTCACTTCAGGTAAGTTCGTTTAATCCTATCATTATATTTGTACTTAGTCCGAGATATATTTACTATGTAGATGTTCAGAGTAGAACATAACACTTTTAATTACAAATGATTTATTTAATATTCAAACAGATAATTATGACAACTCCTTTCTTAAAATTTAAATTAAATCAAATTAAATTATTTAATAGTGCTTTAGCAAACAACACTTGGTTAAAATGTTCAGAGAAGAACATAACACTTTAAAATTACAAATGATTTATTGTTTCAAGATTCATAATCAAAACAGATACCTATGTATGTATGACAACTTCTGTCTTAAATATTTAAAATTAAATCAAATTAGATTATTTAATACCTTTCTAGCAAACAACACTTAGTAAGATGTTCAGAGAAGAACATAAAACTTTAATATTACAAATAATTTTATTTATTGGCTCAACATTCATAATCAAAACTACTTAGTTATTATGACTTATGCCAACTTCTGTCTTAAAAATTAAATGAAAGCAAATGAAATTATTCAATACGGCTCTAGCAAACAATGCTTGGTTAGGTTCATTCATGGTACGGCTCTTTTACAGTAGTTTGTTATAATGTGCTGCAAAGGCCGGCGACCTAGGAGACCAACCTACTGGTATAATAATAATGTCTACAGAGAGACCTTCCCTATGGATACATGGGGTCGCAGCACAGCATGGCACCACCGTCTGACATCTCTAGCTTCAGCCATCTACTGATGGACTGGTCAGACACACGATGGTGCGGTCTTTTGAAAATAATAAACAAATAATTGAATGAATTATCATTCCCCTGATTATTTCCATATATTGTGTAAGCGTTTGAACGGGACATATTTCAGGTTGACAGTGAAATAAGTTAAGATTACTTGACGTTGACGTCTATCAGGAGCGAATGTTTTTAGAATATCTGTAAAAATTATTTCGACATCAGTAGCTATGTTAATTTAATCTCCCTATAATTTTTAATAGGGAGAATAATTTAATCCCTCAGGCCAGTACCAATACTAACAGCATAACAGACTTATTGGTGAGCTTTTCTAAGCTTAATTTATTCAATGGATACACATTGTACCAGATACAAACATATGATAGAACTTTAGAAGGGTCCTCCTACACACTGGCAATGGGTTTTTTTTTTTTTTTTTTTAAGTCCCATAACTTTAGGGTATAATGAGAGACCATGAAATAGAATCGAATGGTGTAGGAAATATTTTTCAACTAAATATTCTTTACATTTATTATTTTTCATACAAAATAATTTAAAAAAAAAAAGTTAAGACTACCTATGCAAAACACTTTTATGTGAAATATGGCAACGTCACATTTCCTTGCCTCTAAATAGGCTTATCATCACATCATCAATGAAAATTTTAGTAGTAGTATTTGTCAATGAAAGCTAAACGTCATCTTTACGTTTGTGATCATTGATAATAGTAAAAAACTATATGTATGCAAAAATAAATAATCGTCATAATGGTAATAACTTTTGAAGTAATTTAATTAAGATTGATAAAATCTACAAAACTGGGCATCTTTGGACCACATGTTCGAGCAGTTTTTTGATTATTTTGACCCATAGAATATAAAAGTTCCATAGAAGCTACTTCTGACCATAACACTACTGTCTGTTTAGATTTTTTGAACATCTTTTAAAAATAAATAAAAGTAAGTAATGCGTAAAAGAATAACTTTCAACCAATTAACAGTGAATGCCAGTATTCCACACAGGTGGATTCCTGTGCCAGGATATATTCTTACACATTTGAAGTTAACAAGAGATGCAAAAAAAAAAAATATATATATATATACATATAGGTATATAAATGTCAGACATTCCCAATTTTATAATTATAACGTTGAAGGTTTCAGTCGACAGTTACAGTTAATTACTTGGACTCATAATCAGCATTAGTATGTATATTGATTTTATGTATGATAAAAATCAATAATTTCAAGTCACACACCACTGCCAGATCTGTATTGCCAAACCATTTAATAAGGGATACTGATACTGAACTCCCCTAGTCTGTTGACTTAGAAGAATGCAGTGGTATTGCCTATTTCAAGAAGGATTTCACAATTTATTAGGTCTTGAGCAAAAACATTTTAATGTAAAAAATGTAGTTAATAATTCACAATAACTGATATGAGAGTCTAGTTCTTCATCAGACCAATGACCTCTTCTAGCACTCTGGCCGTTGCAAAATGCGCCCCAACCAGTGACCGACTCCCAAAAGATTTCCAATTTAAAATCATATTGCTTTATCTTACTATTATAGCAGAAGTAATATTTCTTTTTCACCATAGTGAATCCCATTTACCTTTTTTAAGTGCTTCAATAAGCACTTTAATGTAATGCAATCATTACTATCATAGTTGCCTCCGGAGGCTTCTAACCTCCAGAACTAAATTTTCTAATAGTTATACAAATTCTCTAATTTTACAGCTATCTCTCTTTTAGGAACTGTTGAATTAAAAGTTTTTTTTTTTTTTTTTTTTTGTACTAATTATCAAAACCTGAGAATTAAGATTAAATAATCTTTCACTCTGGAAGCCTTCAGGAAACTCCTTGTTCTATTAATAATGAAAACTAATGTCTCAATACAATAATTGTGACATTATTATTATTTTGGAGACATTCCTCATAATATGACGGTCCCAGACAGATTGTGTCATATAAATATATTATTATTAAATTCAGTACAAAATGTACGGGTTAGGTAATTTTGTAAAAACAAATGGCGCTGATGTTAAAACAAAGTGCAGGCAATTCAACTGATATAATTTGCCATGAAAGATGCCATGAATCTTAAAGTTAAAAAGTGTCTGTGATTTACTAGAACTGGCACTAAGAAGTAGGTATTTTTCATTTCTATAGTAGTCATACAGTTTCCTCTTGTTAGTAATTTACACATAGTCCTAACATCTCTAATTTAGAATGAGAAGTCTCTATAAACTTACTAAAGGTTTTTAAGTTAAGTATGAACTTGTGAGTACCATAACTTTTAGGCACAGTAAAAATACTTGAAAGAATTGACTACAGACTACACAACAATATTGCAACTAATTCAAGAAGCTTAACAATTTCTTTAAAAAGAATTATCTTCTTAGATAAATTAAGATTATTATTGCATGGTATATAGTTTTTTCTAAATTAAATTATTTTTATTTTAAAATAAAAATAAAAATAAATCTGTAAGAAGGATATGGTAACCCTTTCTTATCCACTGCAATTATTACAGGATCCTGAGTTAATGTTTCCCAACATAAATAAAAATATTGCAGTGTTTCTGTAAATTTTACCTCTAGGTACGGGTAGCAAGATCTGCCTCTGAATCCCTCGTGAGCTTAGTGGGGCAGCGCCTGGTACCCAGGTTAATGTTGGTATCCTCTTCGAGTTGTTAACTTTGAGATTAAAATCCAAATTCTTGTCCAATAATGGGCTAATCAGCTTCATTTTAATATTTGTATATATTTATAATTTAAACGACAGAGTAGTCTTATAACATCGCTTGAATTCTTGACGATAGTCATAGTGTATCAATGTTTGATTTAGTCATCATGTCTATTGTTTGACATAATAGTGGCAATAGCATTTCCTGTATCCTCTTGTGTCAATAAACCTGTAAGACCTATGTTACGCTTGTATAAATTTTCAATTTTCAGGAAAATGAAGTTAATTATCAAAATCTTTTCCCATTCTTCTGTCAAGATGTTTTGAAATCTTAGTAAGTATACTGTTTGTGTTGTTTACTGTTGATGGGAATGTTCCCCATGCTCTCATTTATCTTGGGCTAAATGTAAGTAATCTCATTTGATAAAAGAAAAATTATTTGGTAAATAACCATTATGTCTGGAGGTCTATGCAATGATTTTCCCACATTTTTAGAGCTTCATGAACAATGAATAGGTAACACAATTGTTGAATTTTAGAACAAAATTCTTACTTGATCTCACTAATAACCTAGTAAGCTCTTATCCCAACGGGATAACGTATGTACATATTAAACAATATTTGATACCTACTAGCTATTGGTTTATATCTTTCCAACGAGAAGTATGCTAGTATCCCAATGGGATTACGTATGTACAATAGTAAAAAATATTTGATACCTACGATACCAGTTTATACCTTCTCAACGAGAAGTATGCTTTATCCCAACGGGATTACATTATGTACATTAGTTAAGAATATTTGATACCTACTCGGTATCTGCTTATACCTTCTCAACGAGAAGTATGCTTTATCCCAACGGGATTACATAATATGTACAATAATAAAAATATTACTCAGTATTGGTTCATACCTTCTCAACGAGAAGATACTATTATCCCAACGGGATTACATTTATATGTACAATAGTAACGAATATTACACGGTATCGGTTAATACCTTCCCAACGAGAAGAAAACATCGCTGTAACACGAGGATGTTTGTTTATAAACAAATCCAACTATCACCACCCCACGGGGGGCTCGCATATTCGCAACGCGATAATGCGTAGTTTGTATGTTATAACTTTGAAGGTATTCATGTTTTACCAGAAATTAGTTTTTCAACCTAATACGAGCTTCTTAGATGGTGAAGATGAGAACTCAAAATACTTACAATCTTCCTTCCTAGTTACAAACTTATCATTTATACTTTTGGTGTTTTTTCCCAAATCTTTGAATAGTTACTTCTGTCGAATCTTCTTCAGACTTTCGTTTGGGCATGCTAATCACAAATTAACACAATATTACACAAAAGAACAATGAAATTTCCAAATAAAATCCCGAAAGGAACAATCGCGTGCGAGCGCGAAAAAACAATTGACATTGACATTAAGTGTTGCCAGGTGGCGATTTTTGTTTTCTGCTTTTAGCTTTGAAATTCGCGTATCAAGAGTGTGAAAGAGCGATACTACATAGTAAATATATCTCGGACTAAGTACAAATATAATAAAGTTATGATTATCGTTTTATCCCATATTTCTCTCCTCTCTCTTTTTACGCCTAATCTACTGTTGTCTAAAATTTCAAGGGACTGATGGAACAAAGCCATTATGGTAGCCCTTAATGACCTCATAATCTCCCAACCAACGACTTCGAGTTTCCTGACCTAAGAGTAAGACAGTGCTTTTATGATTACTTATTTAACAATTAAGTACTTATGTAGAATGTTAGCATCCACATTTATTTCCCAAGGAAACTTGAGTCAATAAGGTTATTTTCAACATATTACTATTATATTGTCATTTTTCGTTCGTTTCCTTATGGAAAATTCTGTGATGACGTAGGTATTAGACGAATTACTTATGTCCCGGAATAAAGTTTTATTTATTCTTATGTCAACCTCAAAAGTCATTTCGTCGAAATTCGTATGGAATATTTTTATTTGCGTCTTTTTTTACTTTCGTGTGGTGCAGTCGAGTTCATAAATATGTTGGCATTTTTGACAGGCTGTTGACCTTTATTATAAAGCCACAAAGGTTGATGAGCTGTCAAAAGTGCCAACATATTAATGAACTCGACTGTAGGTACTAGTGGCGAAGGGTCCATACAAGCCGATTCCTATCGGCTTACCTTTGGAAATCCTACCCTACCCCAATGATCCACTACCTGCAGATCATAATTTTTTTTATCATTTTTGTAGAGCGGCTTACCTTCGCCGTAATTTCACCCCTCGCCACTGGTAGGTAGGTACCTACCTACCTACCTATTTTCGTTAGATTGTTTTGAATGCTCTTATTTACAGTTCCATTTGGCTAATGTATTCGCGGTTTTTTTACTTATTTTTCAACACACTTGCTCGTAAAGTGAGCCCTAATACATCGCTTTTAGGGCCATAAACCCGAGCTATAACAAACGCGTGTGACGGATTTTATGAAGAGCTTTCGGTGTTATTCTCTAATTAATTGTATTTTTGGCTGTACGTATGAACATTTGCCTTTGCCTTACACTTCAGAATGTTGATGTTTGGTAATAGTGTGATCAAATCATGTATTGTTTAAGATTAAATTTTGATTCAGTTCTTATAAAAATAATGTAAATATCTTATAAATATCTTAGCAAGTTTTAAAAGAGTTACCATTTATTATATTTAACAATTTCACGATAGTTAGTTGTAACTCCTATCATTGGCTAAAAGTATTTTTAAGAATTTAAGCAAGTAAGACTACAGTAATTAATATAACAATTATTGTAATTCATTGGGATTTAGTTTCAAAAAGATTACAACGTATTTATTTTATAAAATGTTATCTCTGATATTCCTTTTTTTGTACAAATAGTATAGTCGATTATGATTGGTTGAAAAGTGGTGAGAGGGGTAAACTTTTTGTGTCGAATTTAGTGGGTATTTAAGTAATGGAAAATTGAGCATACGTTTGACTTTTATGTTTGGAGCACCACGGGACATATGTTAAGTAAATTCTTCATTGTTATTGTGTTATTTGAATTAATTGTTTTGTGTGACTTAATTGTTATTGAAAGGCTATCCGCTGTTAATTTTCATTCTCAATTTTATGATTATTCTGATTATTTGTAGTTACAGTAAGTAAAGTACTTTTATTTTGCATTTGCTTGGTAACTAGTATCCATAGTTGAATAAAAGAGATTAACTGATAACTTTTAAGTTCATATTGTTGTTGTTTGTGACGATTTAATTGTAACTATCCGATTTGATAAAAGCTGACGAGTTTCTTTCGCCTGTTCTTCTCTCCGCTAAAAAAAAAATAAATTAAAAAAATTAAAAAACCCGCCTGCATAAAAAGACAAGTCGACTGAAAAGATGGAAACAAGATTAAATAAATATTAAAGGCAACCTGTCATAATAACATGCAGTCGGAGGCATGCATAAAGAAAGTGACATTATGAATAATTGAATTATATGCCTCCGACTGCATGTTATTATGACAGGTTGCCTTTAATATTTATTTAATCTTGTTTCCATCTTTTCAGTCGACTTGTCTTTTTATGCAGGCGGGTTTTTTAATTTTATTAATTTATTTTTTTATTTATCTCTTTTTAGTTTTTATATTTTACGGTCATGATATACCTTTTTGAAATCCTTATAATAAGCCCTTTAATTTGACACCCATATTGCAGTATTCTAAAAAAAATTTTTTTTTTTCACTACGTATAATAGCACCGTACAGCCGCCATGTTGTTTTTTTTATAACGCCACCTTCTTAAGAACACTTGGGCTGAAAAGACCAATCTAACGATATCTTAATCAAAGAAATCCGTTCAGCCGTTTGAGAGATATGAGGTAATAAAGAATATTACATACAAACAAACATACTTACAAGATACGCGCGAAATACATAACCCGCAGTCGGGTAATAATTATGTTGAACAAAAGTGCTAAACACTTACCATCAATATGTTTTAAGTTTGCCTTTATATATTATCTTGTTTCCATCTTTTCAGTTGACTTGTTTTTTGATGCATGTGGGTTTTTTATTAGTTTTTCTATTTTATTTTTCTGTTGACTTGTCTTTTTTTAGGCAGGTGGGTTTTAAATTTTTTAAATTTAGTTGTTTTTTATTTACGTCTTTTTAGTTATATTCTCCTTACAAATTACGTAGACGGTCTAATTCTTTAAAAGAATTTTCATCGTGTGGTTTAAATAAGATTTTTTTAGGGTCAAGACAAGTGACAGCAAGCCCTGCGAGAGAATTATGTACAGCGCCATCTACCGCCGAGAAGCGAAATGAGATGGGTTTTGCTTCTCGGCGGTAGATGGCGCTGCACGTAATTCAAGATTACTCAGAGGATTTGTCTGATTACTCATTTTTAATATTAATTAAATTTAATTAAGTTTCAATTGAAAAGTTTTTTATTTCCTCGCATTTCTTGAGAAAAGCACTATACAAGCCTTGTTCTGGAAGCTACTTGCATTGCCTCGAATGATTAAAGCCCTCGCCTGCGGCTCGGGCTTCAAACCATCCTCGACAATGCAATCGCTAGCTTCCCGTTCACGGCTGTAATGTACTATTATCGATATCAAAGAGAATGTAATTAATCACTAATTCAGTAATAAGATATTCCTAAACACCCCCTATTCCTTAGTCCTAACTAAACTAGGTATACTTGCTACAAAACCTAACAAAATCTACTTCTTTAATATTTTTTTCAATATTAATGCAAGTAAAGTAATGCAACACGCGTTCCAATTAGATAGATGGAATCTAGTATAATAAATAATGAATGTACTCTAGCTAGCTAGATGGAATCGTATTAAAATAATTATCAATTAAAAAAGTTTTTCTTCTTCTAGATCTACAGAGAGCTAAACCATACCGAGATGTATTTGGCTACAACGCCATCTATTGATATGGTCTATGCAACTAGAAATCTATTGATGATGAATACAAAACCATACCGCGATGTACTCGGCTACAGCGCCATCTATTGATTAACTTAGCCGTGCCCTGCGGCATAGCCTGAGGCTTCGATCCCGAGGGATTTTGGGATGATATTATAGCCTATTTTTTCATCATGAATGTGGCTAACATACACAAACAAAATATAAATTTCTCATTGACATGTTTATAGCGGCCGCTCGCATTTGCGTAATATAATTTACTTTTTTTATTTTATTGTTTTTTTTATAATTATATTATGGTCATGATATACCTTTTTGAAATCCTTATAATAAGCCCTTTAATTTGACACCCATATTGCAGTATTCTAAAAAAAAAATTTTTTTTTCACTACGTATAATAGCACCGTACAGCCGCCATGTTGGTTTTTTTATAACGCCACCTTCTTAAGAACACTTGGGCTGAAAAGACCAATCTAACGATATCTTAATCATAGAAATCCGTTCAGCCGTTTGAAAGATATGAGGTAATAAAGAATATTACATACAAACATACATACATACAAACATACAAACATACATACATACAAACATACAAACATACTTACAAGATACGCGCGAAACACATAACCCTTTCTTTGCAGTCGGGTAAAAAGGCGTCCGAACAGGTGGTAGGATAAAAGAAATTGGACTATTCAATTTAATAAACATTCCTTTATTTAAATTGATTTATTTTGTTTTCATTCTCTCCATGTTTTTGACCATTTCTGACACGTGCAATAATATATAAAACACTAGTACGTAATAGAATTAACCCTACCCAGTTAAATTAGTATCTACCTTACTGCAAGTTCTATGCGAGTAAACAGAGCATTCCCAATTTAGCCGGGTAATCGTTATTTTTTTAGTAACAACAAAGAGGTTTTATGCTGCTGAAAATTCATATACATTTTTGGAATAAATAAATGTGTAAGTCCTTAAGTAAGTCAAACAAATATTTATTATTATCAAATTATTCATATTTCACAATATTCTGTTATAAAATATTAAAATATTTGCATTTTATCACTTAAAAATATAACTTTGAAGTAGGCTGTATGTATGCTCTCACCCCTTTGTTCGCAAAATATTCTTGCGTTGGGCGTGTGAAAAAAACAAAAAAAACCTGCGCGCTTTTTCCCATAATTATCATAATTTTGTTTTTGTCGTATTTGTTGCTGTGTGGTAAATTACTTTTCATTTGTCATATTCGGAAAGTGATGTATATTTGAACTGAGCAGCGGGTCCAAAACTCTTCGTTCCACCCTAGGGTGGAAAAGTAATTTAAAAATAGAACTGAATTTGGCAATAAAAAAGTTTACAATCGTTAAAAACAAATGGTTTAAAAAAAGTTGCAGCCTTGTAGGGCGAATTCACCTTAGAGTAAGACGGGCTTCCCGCGATGCTCGAAGGCATTCACGAACAACAACAAAACAAAAAACATAAAAACAAACAGCCAGTATTGGGCGGAGCGGCCGGCGACGCGACGTGTTCCAAATTTAAAATAAGAAAAACTATAAAATATTGGAAAGAGACTTACCTAACTCTGTGACTTTGAGCTGTGTGTGCCGTATTAAAGATAAAGATAAAGATAAAGATATTTTATTTGCTTGAAATGCGGTAAAAAATACATGTGGTGTTATAATCAAAAGATCGTACACATTTCGCTACATCTAGCATGCAAATTTTTAAAGATGATTATAAATGAAGCTACGAGTTTATAACATTAGTGAAAAGTACTTAGTTTAGTTAAAATGAGTGTAGGTAATAAGTAAATTTGTACATAAAATTAACTGTCACTTCAAATCAATATCACAGTTATCAACTTTAAAACAAGGTGCACATTATTTTTGTTTTATCATTATTTGGCGCTTAACATAAGAATTAATAAATTGAATTGAATTGAAAATAACATAGTTGCTTAAAATAATCATAATGTCAAAATGTTTACTACAATAAATTGAAAATGTTGAAAAAATACACCAAATAAATTAAAATGTCAGTAAATAAATCGAAAATGATGTCGCTTGTCTAAAAAAAAAAAAAAATTACAATAATCACAAAATGTCAAAAATGTTTATAATACATTAAAATGGCAAAATATAATTATTACAATAACTAAAAATATATTAAAATGTCAGTAAATAAATCAAATATGTCGCTTATCTAAAAATTCTTTAACGCTGTAAAAACACATTTTCTGAAGCCATTCATGTAATCTGCGCTTAAATTTTGTCACAGGCAAATTTTGCAGGCAATTTTGCAAAAGTTTTGTGTTGATTATGAATTTACTAAAAATGAGTTTAAAACTAAAACAAAAAGTTCAAATAAAACAAAAGAAACAATAAAACTACGCTGTAGCTCCTACTAGGTACTACAGGAAACAACTACTTCAGGAGAGTCTCTGCCATGGACTTACCGTCTTATCAAAGACCAATGAATATCTCATCCAACAAAGCCAAATCTGTCATCATAATAATTTATATCAAACTGTAAATATTCGAAGCAAGAATTTAACTTTAAATTTCACAAATTGTTCTAATTTTTCTAGGTTTCAAAGTAAAAAATAATAATAAAAAATAGTAATAATTATAAGGTCTACCAATGTAGTTACTAAGTAGGTACATGTTTTCATTAATAAACATTGTGGAATAACTAAGACTTTTTTACTTTCCTGAAATTCGAAATGAAAAGTAGAGTGTTTAACACGGGTAAAAGTTATCAATTCCTTTTGACCCTCGTTTATCAATCTACTATTGTTTTTTCCTCGCAAATGTGTTGAAAAACGTCGTATGAAACTCGTGAGCTCTTGCTTATTGCACACTCGGCTGAGTTGTCTCATAATGTACTATTATATTTCACACAAGAAATAGGTAACAAGGAAATTAATTAACAAAGACAAACTACGTCTACATACTGTTAAAACAAAGACTCTGTATGACGCCGTGCGTGACTATCGGGTCGTTTCCTTTCATTATCGTGACATTACACCTCAAGATAAATGTCTGGACTGGACAACCGATGAATTGAATTTCTTCAAGATAATCGTTGTCTTGTTATTTATTACAATGACCTTTATAGATAGGTACTATTGGCACAGAATAACTAATATTGGGTTTAACCCGGTTGCTTACCATAAACTAAGCTGGTCCATAAGTAGGTACCTACCTACTAATACAAACCGATTCCCATCGGCTTACCGAAATCCCACACCACAAATCCGGAGGCTTACCATCACCTTTTAGAAAACCATCATGTTTTATGAACGTTTTGTTATAAGCTTACAATAAGATTTTTCAAATTCGTACCACAACCTGCACAAAGTAATAATACTTTATTCCTGCCAAAGAACGAATGATATTGCGAAATTGTCTATTCCCTGCTAGCCATCACTACGGGTTATTTGCTATCTACACTTGACACTGGCAATTACTTCCAAGAGGAAAGTAGATTGCCAAAACACAATGATAAGAAGAGAACAACGGCCAAGAATGCGACAATTAAAAAAAACTGTGTAAGCGCGCTTGTGTTATATCACCTTTAAACGCGCAGTGCTTTAGTTTAACTAAATATTATTTCTTGTCTTTCAGTAAAAAAACTAGTCGCGTGTCTGTACGTCAATTAGAACTTCTATGGGAGTTTCTAAATTCTAATAAGGATATTGCTTCGGCTTCGGTCGTTGCAGGCTAAAGAATACTCGCACAGAAAATGGAACGAAATTACAGCAACCCTTAATGCCATAGGTGATGGGGTTCACAAGGATTTGTTATCAAATATAAATGAAACGTGTCCATGTCCATCAGCCATTTTTGATGTCCCCACTGCTGGGGCACAGGCCTTCCTTATGGGTGGTAAGGAGGATGGGCCATAACCCACCACGCGGGCCCAATGCGGATTGGTGGGTGTTAACGACTGCAAATGCAGCCGGGACCAACGGCTTAACGTGCCTTTCGAAGCACGGAGGAGCTCGAGATAATACATTATTGGTCACCCATTCCATGACCGACCCTTGCGAACGTTGCTTAACTTCCGCAATCGCTGGGCCAGGCGCTAAACCACTGCGCCACCGAGCTCCGATAAATGAATCATACCAACTAATATTACATTCACAATGAAGAACAATATGTATAAAAACGTTTCTCTTACCTACTGTTTATGACGCAATTTCCAATATCTAAATAAAATAACTCTAAATAGTTTTGATTCCGTTGAGAAAAAGCAACTTTTTTAAGACACCCAGTACCTACGCTCAGGGTGCCTACTGCCATGTCTTAGCGCAGTATTATAACATTCTTACCATGCTATTTCGTACCACGACCTTCATAAAGTATGATTATTGTAATAATGTTTCCGTTGGAAGTTTTGTGACGTCATCGTTCAATCGTTCACTTAAACCGTACCACGACGTGTCTTTTGACAGCTAGCATTATTGTTTTTGTGTCAAATATTGAGAAATTTTGCAGTCTTAAAAAAGTTGCTTTTTCTCGACGGAAACAAAACTATTTTGAGTTATTTTATTTAGAAATTGGAAATTGCGTCATAAACAGTAAGTGAAACGTTTTTATACATATTGTTCTTCATTGTGAATGTAATATTATAGTTATTATGTTTCATTTCTATTTGATAACAAATACTTGTTTTCGGAGGAGCTCGGTGGCGCAGTGGTTTAGCGCCTGGCCCAGCGATTGCGGAAGTTAAGCAACGTTCGCAAGGGTCAGTCATGGGATGGCTGACCAAAAATTTATTATCACGAGCTCCTCCGTGCTTCGGAAGGCACGTTAAGCCGTTGGTCCCGGCTGCATTTGCAGTCGTTAAGGTATTTTTATTTCTCTACTAAATCTTCTATTCTACTTTACTGACGCTGTTTTTTACTCAATCAGTAACTGGTTTATCGAGCAGTATTAATTTTAGGTTGCAAACTACAGTCAAAATATGGAAAAAAGTTGTTCAACCATATCCTATTTCAGGTTGGAGCTTTATGGCAAAAACTTTCATTTCTGGCGTCCTGAATGTCCTGATGGTGATGATGAAGATCCAACAATGCAGCTACCATCAGAAGAAACTTATTTGGATATTAATAGCCACACAACTCTACCACCTCTAATAAGACTATGATAAGCATTATTTTTCTTAGTAAGTAGGTACCTAATCATAGGAATATTTTATTTCTATAAAAAATGTGACAGACCTCTTAATGCAATAAAACACTTGTTTATAATATTGTACCTAATCAGTTTTTATTTACAATCCCTTCTTTAAAGTTACACAACATGACACATATTGAAAATATTTTTGATGCTAAGGGCACATAAAAATGGTTAAAATTATTTTGCAATATCAAATATGTTTTAGTTAACCCAATAAGCCTTTCGATATGTACCCTTTAACAAGCCAATTTCTGGTCTGCAAGTAAAAGGCAAAGCTCATTTGAGAATATTCTTAGTAACTATATGTGGAGTTTGAGTTTCTTGGTTTGTTTTATTTTCTAATGAAAGTGGAGTAGGAACAGTAGTATTCATCTCAGATTCAACCACATGAGATACATTACTGTCCATGCAGCATGCACACACTGCTATCTTTTACAAGCGGCACTATGTCCTCACAGCACTGAGATGTTGACGGCATCTGCATTTCAAAAAGCTGTTTCTTTCTGAGATTCCAGGACCCGGGACTCTAATCTATCTTTCTTGCAACTGCCTTTTCTGAAACCGGTTGTATATTCCATTGAAAAGTAGATGGAACAGCATTTTTCTTAAGGTATTTACGTTGATGATCCACACCTAGAACAAAAAATTATGTCAACATTATTATTGTTCCAAAAAAGAATTTCTATTATAACTGATCTTTCAAAATATATACTTTTTGGTATTTCATTATTAATTTAAACAGCTTACCTGTATATTTACTGCTTTTTTCATAGTCATTGTCCACAAAATGTTTTGAACATAACCTCTAACTAGGCTTCGGAATTAAATTGACACGGCGTATGGCTTTAACCAACGCCGACGAATATTTTTATCTTTGGGAATATGATGTACTCCAATTTCAGAGCATTTTGGTACAATACAGCGAGTCATAATATTATTTGGAATTGTTTTCTTCCATACACCATATAAAATTATTATGTTTTGGGAACTAGCTATGCTAGCGCCACTTTGACAGTTGCCAACCAATTGTTTTGGCAATCTACTTTCCTCTTGGAAGTAATTTCTGCCAGTGTCAAGTGTAGATAGCAAATAAGCCGTAGTGATGGCTAGCAGGGAATAGACAATTTCGCAACATCATTCGTTCTTTGGCAGGAATAAAGTATTATTACTTTGTGCAGGTTGTGGTACGAATTTGAATAATCTTATTGTAAGCTTATAACAAAACGTTCATAAAACATGATGGTTTTCTAAAAGGTGATGGTAAGCCCCCAGATCATGAAATTTATGTAGAGCGGCTTATACCTACCTACCTTCGCCATATATAGCGGTGACCATAAGATTGCCTACGTCATCTGATACCACGATAAACCCATGGAGATTGATCAGAAAAGTGATGCTTAGCTTAAATCAATCGGTCTGCCAAAGCTGAATTGGCCGGAACTATAAAAAAACGGGCCACTTCCGGTAGAAAAATGAAGGGGTCATTTACGTCTTTTGATACCGAAATAATACTAATGGCATCAGATACCAGCTCATTGGTACAGACAATAATTTCATTCATCCCTCGTCTTTATTAGCTGGGGTTTTATTTCCAAACTTGTGTAGGGGCATAAGAATAAATAAAACTCTTAGGTACGGGCTTACCACAAAACATTGTTTAACACGTGTTTAACTAAAACACTGTTTAAATGTGATGCTGTCACTTTTTGACAATATTGTTTGAAAGAGACGGCATCACATTTAAACAGTGTTTTAAAATCTTTTAAGGCCGTGTGGATCTGGGCGACATACACTGCAAGCATCTGTCCGTCATAAAACCAGTATAGTTTGCGGTCTCCACACATTATGAAAAAATATTCCAGCTAGGTAGGTATGTAGGCTTTGCTAAATTAATTAAGTTTTTGGTCTGCAACCCTACTTACTTATATCGTTAACTATCTAGCTTTAATGCCAATCAAACTGCTTGTAATAAAACTCTCACTGGTTGGGGAATGGACGGGTTTGGTTTTATTCCATATTTTAATAGTCCTATTTTTTTTTAACTTATCCTCAGGGAGGTACCTACCTACGTCTACCTAATATTGATGTGATTTTCACGTTAATATAATACTAAGGTATACCACAATGACAAACAAGTATAACATTCATTTAAATGCTCAAGATCACTAGGTTCTTGTGATTCGTTTTCTGTACCTTGGTGTCGTACAATACAAAGTATGCAAAAAAATGGATTTATTCCAAGAACTTTACGTATAATAAGAAGTATGGTCGCATTGATATTTTCAATCTTAAATTCTCGAAACTGAAATCTGAATTCTTAAATATTGTCTTTTAAATGTAGGTACCTACCTACTGATAAATTCTTGTACTCATTCGTTGTTCGTTGTTATTCAATACGTAGGTACTTAGCGAATTCAATGTACTTAAATTATTATAAGTGGAAACTTTTTTTGCCAAATAAGTTAGTACCTATATAAATTAAGTTATTACTATGAAATGTATAAGGCTGTTTGTTTCCCAATAAAAGATAAATAAATAAATATTAACAAATGTTACGTGCTACATTCCATAATACGGAATTTCAATTGGTTTTCATTAACTTTGATATGAATACGGCACCTTTTTTAACTGTCAATCAAATAGATGCCTCATCTCGTAGGCTATACAAAGCACAGTTACCAACCTAGTTACGTTTAACCATTATTTGATCAGTGGTTGGTTACGTAATTTTGTGCTGTTTGTTATAATCTAAGTAGGTAGGTAGGTTGATCTAGAATCTAGATAAATGGTTTATTCGTTAAGAATTACACATTAATTCACTTACACGAGAACACCACAATTAACAAACAAAATACACATTTTAGAGATAGGTACGTACTAATGGTTAATGGACGGTAGTTTTAAAACATTGTCAAAATAAATACACAAGCCTCAGGCATCGGGCACAATGACGCTATTAGTTATTCTGTGACAATGATAACAAAACATTCGTGTTAGGTATATTAACTTTATGGTATAAACAGACTACGCTCAACGCCACGCTAGATGTGCAGCAGCTGGCTTGTTTACAATTATTTATTACACTATTATTTTTTTCTTTATGTATTGTTTTAAATTAGATATTAGATTTTTAAGGTAAATAAAGCTTTATTTTAAGGGTTTTTTTATAGAACGGATAACAACCTCAGAAAGTTAAAATGCTTAGTCCCAACTAGGGCTTGAAGTCCGGAACTCCGGTTTTGGTCTAGCTCCGGAGTTTCGAAGGATTTCAGCATCGTTTGGTAAAACCGGAGTTTCACAACCAAAATCGGAGTTTCGATTTTAAAAAATAATAATAGAAAGCATTTTAATCGCCGTGGCCATATACCCCTGGGCGCTGTTGCAGTCTCTCCAGAGGTGCCAAGTGGATTACAGGTATATCGAGGCACTGACTGAGGTACTTTACTTATATGAAAATGCCATCATGTCGATCCAATTACAGAACCAGAGCACAAATTCCAATCCAACTGCAGCGATGTGTGAAACAGGGAGATATTATTTCTCCGAAACTGTTCACAGCTGCTTTGGAGGATACTATAAGCTCTTGAACTGTAAAGTACTTGGCAGCAACATTCATGGCGAACAACATACCTTCATTTTGCATATCAGTTCTCACAGCTGAGGCCTTGTAAAACCTGAACATACTCGTAATGCTCGAAAATCTCCGTAGTGTTTTCCTAAAGAGTGGCTCTTAGGATGAACATGGATGGATGGATGGAACATGAACATAAGATGAAAATCATGTCGAATGTCCATGTTGTATTTACCCACTCCTTCATGTTGGGAACAAACCCAATAAGTACTTGAAGTTCTAGACCATTACCTAGGACAGACAGTCCAGTTAAGTAAGTACAACTTCGAGGAAGATATCTCTCATTGATAGTGGCTCGAATGGGCAGCATTCGGGAAGCTTTAAAAAATCTTCGCGTCGAACTTACTTCAGTGTCTCTAGACTAAAGTCCTTGATCAGCGTGTGTTGCCAGTGATGACTTAAGGCAGTGAAACGTGCTCGCTTACTATGGGTCTCATAAAAAGGCTCAAAGTCACCCAGCGAGTCCAGCGAACCAGCGTGCAATGGAGAGATCCATGCCCGACGTTTCCCTGTGTGATCGAATCAGAAATCAGTAGGAGATCTAAATTAACCAACATCTCTTTAAGGCTCTCTCTTGATCAGCTGAAGTGGCAGTGGACGGGGCACTTAATAAGTAGAATCGACGGCCATTGGGGAAGAAAGGTTCTGGAATGGCGACCGTACACAAAGCGCTTTGTGGGTAGGCTCCTGACAAGGTGGACCAAGGTGGATCTGGTGACTAGTGAAGGTTGCGGGCTCGCGGGGCGCCGCTGGATGCGAGCAGAGCAGGATCGATCGTTGTGGAGATAATTTAGCGAGGCCATAACCAGCAGTGAATGTCGTGTGACTGATATGATGATGAACCAACACTCGGTAAATTTGAGTGGCGTGAAACGTAAGTAAAATGTATTTTTAGTTGAATTATTTGCGCAATAAGCAAGTACCTAAGTGATTCAACTTATTGATTTATCGATAAAAAAGTATATCTTGATTTTTGGTTAGTTAATAACCTCTATAAACACGCTAAAAATACCACTGCAATTTTATTTAAAAAGTGACTGAAAACTCCGGAACTCCGGAACTCCGGAGTTGAAACTCTGAACATCGAAACCAAACTCCGGAGCTGAAAAAAACTCCGATTTTCAAGCCCTAGTCCCAACCACCACCGTTAATAAAATAAGTAATGGTTTTAAGTTAAAAGTATTTTTTTTTTGTTTTGCCTTGTCAAGTTGAACTTGTAAAGGAATTACATTCATTTTACGTTAACTTACTTATATTTTATTTCAAGGCCAAAATAGGGGTTTTTGCACCGCTTTCTTTCAAATAACGGTGCCCGTCCCGTATTTGCCCTAGACAATCTAGCTCTACTCGGTTGAGCGATAAAGCACAAATAAGTTATGAAGCGTTTTTTTAGGGTTTTTTTTTTCATAAATGCCATCAGACCACAGAATAGATAATAGTACTAGCGTACAGAAGTTGCACTCCGCAAAATCGTTTAAATAAATTGCGACTCTTGCTCCGACACAATAAAGTGCAGTTCAGGTCGCACAGCGCTCCCTTAGTAGTTGCCTCTTTTTCTAGCGCGTAGGTCTTATCCTTTCTGATGTATGAAATTTGTCCTCTCAGAGGACGCCGAGCGCTTCAGACTCGCGCGCGGAGTGACAGAGCCCTGCCCCTGATCAGACATAAATCTGTAGTTGTTCTGGATATGTAAGTAACTTAAAAATAAACAATGTCCAGTCCAATCTAATAGTTTGTTTTGTCGCAGTACTTGGAAGTATACCTTCTTTTACATTACGTAATTCAATCAATTGTCGTTGGATTGAAAGGTTTCCTTTATGGGTGACCGATATAATATAATTGAATTTGACCTTACCGGACCTTGGCTTGGTTATGCCAAGTACCTCTATTTGTATTGTGATGTCAGCGACGAAAGTCGTTTAACAATTTTTAGTAGATACTCTCACAGTTTGAAACATTAATAAAAAAAACTTTTTTGCCAAAGTGCATGCCAAGTGCTAAAGTAAAGTACGACATAATAATGACAACTAAGTACTTTCGCTGGGAAGGGGACGTTCAGGGAAGTGGACGTTCAGGGAAGGGAACGTTCAGGAAAGTGGACGTTCAGGGAATTAGGCGTTCAGGGAAGTGGACGATCAGGAAAGTGGACGTTCAGGGAATTAGGCGTTCAGGGAAGTGGACGATCAGGAAAGGGGACGTTTAGGGAATTAGGCGTTCAGGGAAGTGGACGTTCAGGAAAGTGGACGTTCAGGGAATTAGGCGTTCAGGGAAGTGGACGATCATGAAAGGGGACGTTCAGCGAAGTGGACGTTCAGGGAAGGGAACCATCGTGAAAAAGACCTAATGACCCGACTGGACATTCCAGTAATAGAACCTATTAACATGCCTAAAGGGTGTCCAAATCCTAAATGTAAATGTTACCTGATCGATACCCTACATAAGTAATGAATTGTACACAAAACGTGATGTTATTTATATAACCGCATCTGTGAGAGATAAAATAATACTAACATATTATAATATAAGTATCGCTTCGTTCTTATCTATAGGTTACTTGAATAGCATAGATAAGTGGTTAGGTTAGGAAAATCTACTCAACTTCGCCTGAATTTGCAACCATTAATTTCTTTCAAATTTCTTTCTGTACATAGCTGTTGTAACCATAGACAAGAAGATCGTCATTGATTTAATAACATGCAACCGTTTCGATTCAAATATAAACAATGAATTGGCGAAAATAAAAAAAACTGTTAAAAGCAGGCGAAGTAAGGGGGTTTTATTACGGTACCTACCTATATGGATTTTTTATGGAAAAATATTCAAAAATGTCACAAACGCGAGGTCTGCACTACCACCACACCACACGCACCACAGAGCCACTAGTTAATTTCAGGTTTCCATAAAATTAAAACACAAACTCATACAATTATCGCGTATAGAACCGGACCGGACGCGTCATTACTAAATGTACCTTGTGTAGACACCCCATAAGGTTTCGATCGGGTACCTAGTAGTTAGGAGTAGGTAAGCTTGAAATAAAACTGATTACTAAACATACCCGATTTGGGGTGTCGTAATCAGGTACCTATTATGTTAGTAACTAACTTTTTGTTATTACTAGACAGAGCATCGCGACTGACTCATTCGCGTGTTTACAGAATGTACCTTGTGGTGACGCACCATAGGGTTTTGGTCAGGTATAGTTTGGACGGGTCCAGTACTTGGTTTCGAATGACGCTGTAGCGACACACGCTGTGGCGAAAAAATGTCAGTGTGGTACGCTGGAGCGAAAAATCATTGGAGCGAAACCCACACGGTCGAATGACACGACAGGGACAAACTTTGTGGCGGTGTGGGTTTCACTCCAATGATTTTTCGTTCCAGCGTACCACACTGACATGTATGTGTCGCTACAGCGTCATTCGAAACCAAGTACCGCGGGGCTATTCACGATTGTCGGAAATCTACTCGAAAGCATTCGATTCGAATTCGTCTCCGTTCCGATAGATTCGAAAACTGCTATTCACAAATACATTCGACTAGCATTCGACTCGCTTTCCGACGTTGACTTTTTAGTCATTGTGAAATGCATTTACAAAGTTTGTAGCTTTTGGTAGAAATGATAAAAAATAAGGTCGATAGCATAACATTGCTATATATTTTTAAAGTTTTACGTAATAAATTACTAAAATGAACATTGAAATTTCACAAGATTTATCCTATTTATCTAAAAAAAAACTAACAGTCATCATTAATCTGCGATATTTAATATATTTTTCTCACTTATGCTCTGAAATCTTATCATTCCATTTGAAAAAGGAATGCGGGGCGTTCCACATTTCCGAGGGGGTCTGGTTCATCACATTCTAAATTTAAAATTCAGGCCAGGAATGAATTTCAATACTTACTTCCCGCACCAGCACCAGTGCGGGAAGTAGGTACAGTGCGAAGATGATCTGGGTGGTCTGCGGCAACTTCTTTTTTTTGTTTTAGCTGTTCACAAAAACAAAAAAAGCAAAGGTACATTTGCACCATACAGCCATATTATGTAACTTTAGTTCCTTTTTTCTGGCACGCAAGCCAACGACAAGATAGTTAATATTATAAAGGTAAAATTATTTAATAGGTACTATAATAACGATACAATAAAAAAAATGGTGCCCACAGAGTATATTACTATAAGAATAAATAAATATTACATTGTATTGTACCAGATTTATCAGAGACAAAAATCCTCTAAGTAATCTTGAATTATGTACAGCGCCATCTACCGCCGAGAAGCGAAATGAGATGGGTTTTTGCCTCTCGGCGGTAGATGGCGCTGCACGTAATTCAAGATTACTCAGAGGATTTGTCTATGATAAATCTCATTTTGCTTTTCGGCGCTTCGAGCGATTAAACTGCTGGAATGCACCCAAAAAAAAAAACTGGCGGGAATAATTTTCAGCGGTATATTTGATATCGATACGGTTTATATTGTGTAATAAATAACAAAATGAGTTCTGACAGTGAAATAGATACGGCAATTGAATGTACGCCACCAAGTTTGAGAGCAGAAGCAAAATTAATAATAGAAAACTTACTGCCATCAAAATCAAAAGAAAGATATATCAAATGCTATAACCAGTTCATGGTTTGGAAAACTGGAAAAAGTTTTTTTAATTTTTTATTTCCTCGCATTTCTTGAGAAAAGCACTATACAAGCCTTGTTCTGGAAGCTACTTGCATTGCCTCGAATGATTAAAGCCCTCGCCTGCGGCTCGGGCTTCAAACCATCCTCGACAATGCAATCGCTAGCTTCCCGTTCACGGCTGTAATGTACTAATAATATATTTCATTTTACATGGTAATATTCTTTGTAAACGTAACGTAAACAAACGTAGAGGTTAAGTTTTTGACTTTTTGTGTTTACTCACAGAGAAAGAAAGCAATACTTGTGTTTACTTAGTTGAAATTTCAAAGTGTTTTGTTTGATTTGAAAAAAAAAGTGTAATAGAAAAATCAGTGAGTGATGAAAAATGCTTAGTTTTTATATTTGACCACAGTGGACTCAAAAATAATACCTAATATTTTTTAGAACCCTAGAGTCTCCTACGACCAGCGTCTAATTAGTCTTACTTTCATACATTTCATTTTCATAGAATATAACCTAGAAACTATAAAAAATTAAATTAAAGCTATTTTTGCAGCACCTCTGGTATGTTTGCAGCGGCACGTACTGACTGTTTTTATGCGACTATGCGCAAGAGATGCACTTCATTGGTGCGCAGAGTACGGGCCAGCCCCAATGCCGTCCTAGCCATGATAGCCGAGAGGCTCGATTGCCCCTATATCCGTCACTGCTGTAATAAGCATGTCTCTACGTTTAGGACGGTGGGTAATCGATATTTATAAACTAGATAGATATAATTTATTAGTTGTTTTCATAGTAAATTTTTTATATGTAAGGAATTTTAATTATAATTTTTAATTTTAATATTTTATTTTATTTTAATTTGAATTCAATTGCCAATTTAATTTTATTTAATGAATTAATTTCTTAATGCCTACTTAATCTTATTTTTATTTTGTCATTTAATTTATTATTGTTCTTAGTGTGTCAATTTTAAACTGATTTATGGGTGTGAAGCCTGAAATAAATGATTTTTATTTTATTTTATTTATTTTTATTTATTTATTTATAAAGTAATGTCAAAAATATTCGATCCGATAATCGTGAATCGCGTGTTTCGGGAGACTTTCCGATTCGATTCGGAAAGTTGCTTTCCGACAATCGTGAATAACCCCGCTGGACCCAGTTTGGACGATGCTGTCATAATTTTCTGGAATCGGGTATATTTAGTAGTGCTTTCGTTTTAGTCTGGTAAAGGTTCATTTAGTAGTGCTCACTTGATTTGTTTCATCTCCTAACTAACCCGAGAACCCCGAGATTGACCAGGCTTGTGACGTCACCGGCGTTCTCGATCACAAGATACATTTTGTAAACACGCGGACCGGACTTTGTACGATCATTGTGTGTTAGTACGAGTAGAGACCACTGTATAGCTTCCGATTTCCATAATCCATCCATACAAAATCTATAATCTTTTTTTTTATAAAATCAAGATTTAATACAAACCTTATTCATCTCGAAACCCGGCATCGGCTCGACTACCGGGCAAGCTCCCAGATGATAAGTGTGCGCCAACGCACCTCCCAGCACAGTCATCAAAACTCCCAGCGAACGGTAAATCATTTTGAAAAAGGAACTTCACTTTTTATAAAAAATAAATACTAGTTTTGTTTAGCCGGTTATCACAGCCTCTATACGTACGCCTTTCTTGGCAAACAAACGCAGACTGACGAGAGGTTGTTGTCTCCATTCATATAAACAAAGTTGTCGGTAATTCAATACAACGAATGTGCGATAGTGCTGTTCTGAGAAGTGATTTCATTCATGTTTTAAAGCATAGGCGACTTCTTAGAGGAAAATCATGATGATTATATAAACATAACATCCAATTAAAATTTACGCTAATAGCCACAAAACTTTTAAATAAGGAAAAATATTGATAATAATTACTTTTGAATTTATTATGTCAGTTTTCTTTCCTTGAAAATAACTCTTCTGTTTTTCCTGTGTGACGTTTTGGTCGAATCACGACATCCCTAAAACTGACTGCAATACCTACCATGCTGTCTACTTAAATAGACAACAGAATAATTTAAGTAATTGTGTAGGTACTATTTTAGGTAGTTTAATTACCTTTTAATAATCTTTAATGAGGATTGATTGAACAGAAAAGTTTGAGATATTAAATTTTTGGTCACCTATCCCATGACCGATTCTTGCGGAAGTTGCTTAACCTCCGCAATCCCAGTGCTAATGCTGCGATTTTGGGTGGGGGGGGGGGTAGTGTGTCCCCTGTGACCCCCCTTCGGACCGCGACTGGCTGCCCCCCATCGAGGAAGTACTGTCTGTCACAAGTAGGTATCTATTCATTGGTAGTGGTACTAGTGGTACCTTTATCAATTTTTAAAACCTCAAACAATTTTATAAAATTATCCCCTAGCTCTCTTCTATCAATACCCCGTATTTAAATACGTTGTAATCTGACCTTTAGGGCTATCGTTATAAGAAGCATAACGATCCCGACAATTCATTATGAAACTACAGGAAGCTGCCAATAGAGATGATGCGTCAACCAAGCTAGCGCGTTACACAGATTGTTCGAGGGGTGACCAAACAGCTTTAATTGCATTGTTCGCTGTAGTGATAGTATTATAGTATACCTACTAGCTATTGGCTATACAACACACATCTACTTTATTTATAGATTTTTCATAACATATTATAGTTCGAGCGGCGACCGTAAGATTGCCTACGTCATCTGATACCACGATGAAACCCATGGAGAATGATCAGAAAAGTGATGCTAAGCTTAGATCAATCAGTCTGCCAAAGCCAATTTAGGGCAGTTTACCCTATTAGCAGCAGTACTTAAAGCAGAGGCAGGTTTTGTAATTCTAATAAACTAAAAGACATAAGATCGAATTCAATATCAGTCGAAATAGTATAGGATCCCAAAATCTTTACATTGTTTTTCTTTGGAGTTCCGGCCAAAATAGTAGTGGCCGACTAATTTATTCTTAAATATAACATTAAAACTAAGTATCTAGAATTAGTTTCATCGTGGTATCAGATGACGTATGCGATGGGGTCCAATCCGACAACTTTGAGTCCGTCTGCCAAGTACTTCCGGACATACAAAAACTGGCAGATTACGTTTTTTTGCGGTTAACTGATGCCATTAGTATTATTTCGGTATCAAATGACGTAAATGACCCCTTCATTTTGCTACCGCAAGTGGCCCGTTTATTTATAGTTCCGGCCAATTCAGCTTTGGCAGACTGATTGATCTAAGCTAAGCATCACTTTTCTGATCATTCTCCATGGGTTTCATCGTGGTATGATGACGTAGGCAATCTTACGGTCACTGTTCGTACTATTATAAGCCTTTGCTTTTTTTAATTAGGTAGTATATTTCGAGCCTAGTAGTTTGGGCATGTTATGAGAAGGGATGAAAGGCATGTTACTAGAAGAGTAATGGATATGGATGTTGAGGGCTGGAAAGTAAAAGGAGGACCGCAGAAAATATGGATGGATTGTGTGCGGAATGATAAGAATGTGAAGGGAGTGGATGAGGAGATGACGAGTGACAGGAAGGAATGGAAGAGAAGGACGCACTGCACCGACCCCAAATAAATTGGGATAAGGGTAGGGGGATGATGATGATTTTGAGCCTACCTAGGTACAAGTATATTATTTCATAGGTTAGGCTATACAACGTATTACAAATACAAAATAACCCCTTTTGCCGAATAGGGCAGATAGGGACCATAAAACCGAACAATTTTTACTACGGGACCAACTCTGAAATCGCGAAAAAAAAGCTGTTTCATACAAAATTATTAATAACGAAAATAATATCAAAATGTATGAAACAGCTAGGTAGGTATATCAATTATCTTCATAATAAAAATTGAAAAAAAAACTATAATTTTGATCTGTAACAAAAAGTAATACCTACCTACCTACCTATTGCCCTACCTATGTAGGTAAGTCCGTCTCTGAAAGTATGCCATGGCTTTTGCACCAGTGTAATAATGTTTGTATGTATGTTCACAAGTAAGTAATTCAGTCCATAAACTTTTTCTTCGATTCTTTACCATGGCTTTGTAACTCTTTTGTTATAGGAAGTTAAATTGGGCATTATTCTTTAAACTTTCAGTCGTTAGTGTCAATTCTCTACAAACCGATAAGATTTCACTTTGAACAATAACATACTAACTGTAATCCAATGTGTGACACTCGTCCGCTCAAAGTCGCTCAGCCCCCCTAGCATGACCGATTTATATCGCGTGATATAGCATTTTATCGACACTCAACTGTCAAACTCCTTTGTCTTTTTGACAGTTAATCGTGATAAAACGCTATATCACGCGATATAAATCGGTCATGCTAGGGGGGCTGAGTCACTAATTTGTGGTTGCCCTACAAACTACGACATGAGTCATCGGTTGTAGTGAATTTCTATGATCGCGTTTGTGTACTAACTGACGCGCATTCAAAGCATACAATGTGACTGTTAGTACAAATACTTCCAGCTTCGATCAAGGATATCCTAGATAACGCTTCACGAACTAAAACAGCACGCAAAAATGACACCTCAAATAGCGTCCCACTTACAAACTTGGCGCTTATTTTGTACATGTCCATCAGCCATTTTTTTTTGAAGTCCCCACTGCTGGGGCACAGGCCTTCCTTATGGGTGGTAAGGAGGATGGGCCATAACCCACTACGCGGGCCCAATGCGGATTGGTGGGTGTTAACGACTGCTAATGCAGCCGGGACCAACGGCTTAACGTGCCTTCCGAAGCACGGAGGAGCTCGAGATAATACATTTTTGGTCACCCATCCCATGACCGACCCTTGCGAACGTTGCTTAACTTCCGCAATCGCTAAGCCAGGCGCTAAACTACTGCGCCACCGAGCTCCACGACCTATTTTGTACATAATCACCTTTTATTTTGTACAAACTCACATTTGATACCACTTATTTTGTACAAAATAAGCTTATTTTGTACAAAAACACATCTTTAATCACTTACTTTGTGCAAAATAAGCGCCCAGTTTGTAAGTGGGACGCTATTTGAGTTGTTATTTTTGAGACTTGGGACATCTAGGGTATTCTTGATCGAAGACCGATAGCCACTAGAAGTAGTATGAGTAGGGTTGCCAGATCGCCTAGACAAAAAAAACCGATCATTTTTTGTCTAAGGTCACCCCTTTGATAAAAAATGTTCGGTGTTGATTTTTTTTGTTACAATTTGACGAAAACTCAAAGGGGAACCTTTAAGTTTTGACCAGATAAAGCTGAGCGAGCGGGTTGGTGCCGTGCGTGGGCAGGCGAATCGCGCGGCTAGGAGCGGGGCGGAGAGCCTTTCCCCGCCCGCAAGTCTTGCTTACTAGGTACCCGCCAGAATAACACAGCTTTTGCTCTGTAAATTCTCTCGTGAGTGAGATATAATCGTGTATTTAAAAAAAACGGACTTTCTATTGTCCGGTTTTCTAAAATTTTCTAGACCGGACAGCCGATCAAAAAACCGTACTGTCCGGTCTAAAACCGGACATCTGGCAACCCTAAGTATGAGCTCAATTTAGTATGAAAACCAAACTAACACATTTAAAAATCGAAGCCATAAGCCCCCCTTTTAATGAATTCATAATACGCACACATACTTTGTGAACACGTAAAAATTTATAATATCAAAAAAAAATATAATATCCAAAAGGACATTAATCATAAAGTTTACTTATTTAGATTCAATCGTATTACCATAGCAACTTGGTAGGTACCAAATTAAATAATACGTATATTTATAACGCTGCTACTCAGCCGATAGATGGCGCAAACAAACCTTATTTATTAAGTCATAAAGTAGGTACTTAAAGAAAATTTAACGAGATAATTGGGAGACCGGCAGCGGGCTGATTATCTAATTAGAAACCACCTAGCGACCGGTCTCATAATTTGACAGATGAATGTGATACATTGCTTCTTCTTTTCGGGGTAAAAAAAACATACCAAAGAAAAGTAGCAATGTATGTCAAATGAAACCGGTTGCTAAATAGTTTCTATTTAGATAATCAGCCTGCCGGTCGGGTGACATTTCACTTAGCTTATCCTAGTTTCAGATCAATAATTTTAAATTATTTATTATTTAAACTCTATTTCATAATTCGGTGGAATCCTGACATTTCTTAGTGTTACTTTACTAGGCAATAAATATTTGAAATTCAAAATTCAGAATTGCAAATAAAATAAATTAATGTATCTGATATCGATATTAAAATGTATTCTTCCGATATTAAAATTTATTAACAAATGGACACAAAAAACTTAAGTTACAAAGAGAGAGGAAGTGCGACAAAACTTTGGCCAAGGCTTACTTGAACGAGTCATTATTTTGACTAGACTCATCAATTATTTGTCAAACAAAACAAAATAAGTATACCTACCAGGAAGTTTTGTGACCATTAATGGATGAATTATATTTTGCTAAATTACTCACTAACAATAACAAAATGGTGACGGGTAAAATATTAAAATGTTAAAATATCAAAAGCATTACTTTAACTTGGTACCTAGGTAGGTACATACAAAAAAAACAATTATCACGGAAAATAAAATAAAACATTATTGAAATTAAATGAATAGTCATTTAAAAACCGTTTTAAAAAACACAAAATTGTGAAGAACTTAAATTATTTGTAAACCACAAAAGGGACAAATTAATACTTTCTGTAATGTAAATAATATTGTCCTATCAAAATAATGAGCATCATGGAGTATATTTGGTAAATGCGTTAAATTTTACAAATATTTATGAGCTTTAATTAGTGTAGAAATAAAAAAAACTGTAGGTATAGTAAACTGTTTTATTTGCTGTGTTTAATAGTAGCTTTCTTTAGTGCAGAGGAAGCTCGACGGTGACCACAGAAGTTGCTTCCATCGAGACTGGCGCCAACTTTTGGCCCAATTGTAATGTCAATTTTGTTGGCCCACCACTGTAAAATAAAAGTTAAATTTAAACATCCTGCCCTTGTAACGTGTAACGAATCAACGATTGCCTGAATCACCTAATAAACTATGGTTTATAATAGTAATGCTAGGTATCCATACTGCGAGGCTGGTTCGTGACGTGAGCCATGCCTCGCGAGGCAGCTTCAGAATGTGGAGACGCTTTAGCCCAAAAGCTAACTAATTGATCATTTGCTGTGCGACTTAGGTATTCCGCTTCATGCGATCAAATCAAAATCAAATCAAATCAAATCATTTATTTGTTAGAATGTAGTGTTACAATAATTGTGTTACAAAGATCGTGCGTTGCGCAAGTGCGTTTGGCAAGCCACCAAGCGATGTGGATACCCATCAGCTTATTGGATTTTTCGCTATAGATCAATCCTTCAATCTTCATATAACAGTTGGTACTAATTGTTTTTAGAAGATAATATAAGTTGCAGTGGCGAGGGGTGAAATTATGGCGAAGGTAAGCCGCTCTACAAAAATGATAAAAAAATAAAAGGTAAGCCGGTGTAGCTAGGGTTGCCAACATGTCTTTGGTGAAATATTGTATTTTTCAAATTAAGCTATAAAAAATATAGTTACACTTAAAAAAATATAGTAATTAATAGGCAAATATTTTTTTTTACCTATTTATTTTTATAAAAACTATATTTTTTCAGTTTTAAATTTATTTTTGCATTTTTCAACAAGTTTTGAACATTTTTGGAGTTTTTTTAGTATCTTTCGCTTTTTAATCGCACTTGAATCGAACTTGACGCACTTGCGTTATCGCTACCACTTTCCATAACTAATTTATCTAAGACTTGATTTATATTTCTCAAAGAAAGAATAATATTATATTATGCAGATGATTACCAACAAAATCTTAAAACAAAAATAGAGCAGACCAACCAATGACCAAACAATCGTTTGAAGCTTTTGAAATTTACATTGATGCAATAAGACAGATACTTTCGGAATTTAGATACGATATACACTACACGCTATCGAATCAGTCAAAATGCACGATCACAAATTTAAAAAAATCAAGATTTGTTTCTCAGCGTTTAATGTTAAAAATATAGTATTTTTGCGTACTATATATTTCTTCAACAGTATATAGTACGCAGACCGGAAATATAGTACAATACTATATATTATAGTACGGTTGGCAACCCTAGGTGTAGCTCAATTGAGAAAAGTGGGTTAACCTCATATATATTTCTGTTCTTATGTACCCATCGTCTTCGGGCCAGAACATTCCAAACTTGAAAAAAATCAATGCGTACCTAGGTACTTACTCGTTATACAAAACTACGACTACAGTATTCCGTGGCGTCACAAACGCGACATGTTCCACAGGTATCTGCTTGATTGAACTGACTTTGATCCTTCGGGAGCCCCTAGGCAGGAACTTTGAGAAATGTCCAAGTGCGTAGAACATCGGCTGCTTCAAAAACTCTTTGTTCTCCGGGAACACTATGACGGGAGAGTCGACGAAGTTCTCTACCCAGTTGGGACCTCCTTGCGAGTTTAGACAAAGGTTCCAGTCTATCCAGCCAACCACATTATGGTTGAGATCCTGCGAACAATAAAGAGTTTCGTATAAATGCAACTAGCATTTAATGAAGGTAGTTACCTCAATTCAAGGTAGGTACCTTGGTTTGGTAATATGATTGTTGAATTACATTGTAGACGAACTTTGAATAGGTAATAGGTTGCCTATACTTTTTAGTTCGTTCTTAACTTTTTGTCGTAGGCACACAACCATTTTAAAAAATGGTGTGAATATTTCATATAAAATAAATAATCTCTTCAAATTAAAGCCTTAGGTAAGTTTAAGGAATTGTGTGTAATTTGATAATTTCAGTGTGTAACTTACTTCCATTATATCGATGATGTAATTCTTCGCCCTCGCCCACGACCCAAGTAATACTTTATCTTTATCGTACGTCATTGCTCCTAAAATGAACAATACATTTTAGCGTAGGTAAATAATATAAAAAGTTTAGGTTACTGGAATAATTATTAGTATTTCGGTAATCACCTTCGCATGCTTCTGTAGCCAGGATGAACTTCTCCGGGTATTCGTCGTAAATAAGGGATAGTATTTGAGGTGGAATGATGTGGTCGGTATACCAGTGAACTGCCACTCCATCTATGTACTTCAGAGCTTCGGGAGTAGCTGATACCAACTGTGGAATAACCAACGCTATTATATTATAGAAAGGATTCTTTGGTCTATTATCCTTTGAAGAATATTGAAAAAATCAGCTCCGGTCTTGAGAATTCTTCAGTTTTTATGAAAAAAGTCCATAGGTAAGTCCTTATCACCGATCATCAAACTCCAAAATTAAATAAAAAATCGTTAAGCGGTTAACAGAATACATCTACCTACTATGTTTCAACTGTGTAATCCTAATACTTTCGGAATAAAATGGCTGTGACATACGGACAGGCAGACAGACAGACAGACATGACGAATCTATAAGGGTTCCGTTTTTCGCCATTTTGGCTACGGAACCCTAATATGAAACTTAAGGGCAGCAAAAAGGTTACTTGTGAAAATTAACTTTACAATACAGTGTTCAAAATATTTTCTAATAATACCTTTGCATCTAATGCTAAAAATAACATTAGGTTCAATGTTGCCTTGCGATTTGGATGAAGCAATCAAATTGACAACAGAATAGGCATGATGACTATTTTTTTTATTTTATGTTACATAAATAACCTCTCAAATAAAGAAACATTGGTAAAAAATTTAATTCGCTAGCATGAAAATTGCCCGAGATATCACAGTGTGAAATGCACACAAATGGACTCGCCCAAAAACGCTCCATACTAATGGCTTCCTAGTTATGACGTCACGAATAAGTAGTTTGTATGCAACGCGTAGGAAATTTGTTTGGCAGCTATATTAAATATTGCGTTTATCAAAATAGTTTCTTAGACAAATTTGCTATACATTTTACGGACTAATTAAAGGTATCATTTATTTTAATAAATTTTATACTTTTTAAATGGACTTGTCCACCCAACTTTGAAGGGTCATAAAATAAATAATATGCAATATATAAAACCAAGAGGTATACAAGCTACACTAAAAGTTTAATATGTTTACGATTTTTATAAGTATTTCGTTATTTTATTCATTAGTCATCATCCCTATTATCATTACTTTCTTCGCCTTCCTACCATGGGAACCGAGAGATTAGTAAAATACTTAGGTGACAAACTTACCATGCTAAACCACCATGGTATGGAAGCCCTCTGGTCATCACCAACGAGTATCTTCACGTCGGCGAATGAAGAGTTCCGGATAGTTGGACCCAGGTTCTTTGCTATCCATTCACCCTGAGACAAAGAAGGAAAACTATACTCTTACAGGAGGACGAGCTTCATTATTGATATTTCTTAATACTTTATATGACGATATTTAAATTTATAAGGTTATTTTTCATTTAGTCACAAGTCAAACTTGAAGGACCAATAATATGATCAGTCCACGAAACCGATCAATGTCTCAACATATTGGTCGAATTGTTCTATTTAGTTAATAACGATTATACGATTTAACCTTAGTGAATAAATACTAAGGTAGAATCGTATACTTACGCAAAGAAATCCGTGATATCACTCATGAGTAGATAAAGCGTTTTAATATTTTCTTCGACCAATGTTTTGAAAGAAAATAAAACTAGGTAGGATCATCCCTAAAAGGTTCGTAATTAAAACAACATAAAGAAAATGTATGCAAGTAAGTGTAAGTACCTGTTTAAGCGGAGACCAGCCCAAAGAGTTAAATTGTGCAAAATCTATCATTCCGTTAATTGGTTCATTTGTCGTGGTAATGCCCCAAACTGGTATACCTTCCTTCGCGTAGTGTTTTAAGAATCTGAAAAAAATAAGAGAGGTATCCATTGTTAGTATGATAATCAGCATTTCTTACTGGTTGCGAAATGACAATCTGGTCATCGTCCCGTCCCGACACTGTCCACGATCCACTTATTAGGAAGATAAAGGATAAAATAAATACTACATAGGTACCTAGATGTACCTATTTATTAAAATGTTCTTGTCCATTCATTAGGGAAGTCTATGTCCCAGTACCTAGTGGGAGCAATTAAAGGACCAGCCCGTCGATTCTGTAACTAAACTCGCATCTCACTTCGAACCTCACTTCACTTCGCGTGAATTTGTTATTAGATATAAGCTAAATATAAGCTATTTTACCGATTGCAAAATGTTTTAAGTAGCTACCGTAGCTATCTAAAATTTTTTGTGATTAAAAAAATAGCCTATCGTTATCTCGTTTATGATTTAAAATTTCCGTGAAGTGAAGTGAGGTTCGAAGTGAGATGCGAGTTTGTTACAGAATCGACAGGCTACACCGACTATCTCTGAATGAAATTGTCGATGGTATTCAGCAGTAAAGACTCAATAATAAATTTCGCATCAATGAGCGTCAATGACGTAAAAATTGACAATCGCAAATGATCGTTACCGGAGCGCTTTAAGCTATACTAGCGCCGCAAATGGAAAAAAAATCGTAGTGCTTAAATAAAGACGAAATTTGTGAATTGTGTTCTAGTGTACTCCGAAAAAGCAAATATTTTCTAGTCTGTCGATTAGTTTAACGACAACGACAACTAAACGACAGTTTATAAAATATTGTTTAAACGATGAAAAGTACAACAAAGCTTTTTCGGAGTACACTAGAAGAAAACAATTCACAATTTCGTCTTTATTTAAGCACTACGAATTTTTTCCATGTAACCGCGGTAACCGCCTTAAGCGTCTTTTAAGATCGCTATTTACGTGACGGGACGTGGTTTTATGTTGTGCACCATAATTTTTTCCCCGTCCTGTCTACGTCCCGTCCCGTCCGTGTTCTCGTCACGTAGGTATTTGTGACATTATTTTTATATGCAACGATCAAGAAATCGCCCCATTCCGTCTGGGACGTGAAAAAGACCGGTCACATACCTTTAATGGATCTTGTAGTACTTACTTGAAAAAAAAACTCGTTATATTGCATTGTGATTGTGACATAACCAAAATGTATGTACATAGGTACAAAGAATAATTATCTTAATGATAAATTTATATACTTAGGAACGCAGGAAACGCGCAAGCACCTCTTATCTTATGTGACTGTGGACCTAGCGACACATAAATCACATAATCGACCCGGAGGAAATAAGTGAAAGTGAAATAAGCTTTATTCAAATAAACTTAATTATTAAGTACTTTTGAATCGTCTATATTTTCCTACCACCCGTTCCAGACTTTTTTAGCTGATAAGAAGAACGGGCGCAAGAAACTTATCAGCTGTAACAGCCATAAGTAACGATATTTACAAACTTGAATATATAAACTTGAATATATAATATAAAAACCCATAAAACCAGGAAGATACTAGGTGGCGAGTTACAATAGATCTTTTAGATCGCAGTGACTACAGCTTCATCACAACACTCAAATAATAATAATATACAGGGTTATTCTTTAACAACAATTATGCATGTACCTACATTCTCAGCAAATAAATGATTCTTATTCTTATTCTTATTTGTAAAACACCAACAACCTCGCAGGAGTAGATTACTAACATCATAAACAACAACATTTGTTCTACGACTTTTGATAATTCGTTAGATTTTACTTTCATACAAAAAAATGACATTTTAATTTACCGTTCGTATGTTCATAACTCTAGGCGCGGAGCGCCTGGTGCTACTTGTACTATTATGTATTCTGTGCTGGTGCGCGCGACCCGCCCGCCCCACCGCGCACCGCTATCCATAGACGTAAAAAGTGTCGAACAGTACAATAAAATCTTGAAAATTCATTTTTGGTGAATGTGTATTGAGTTGTGATAAAAGTCGTAGAACAAACGTTGTTGTTTATGATGTTGGTAATTTACTCCTGTGAGGTTGGTGGTGTTTTACAAATAACCCGTATACTTACTTGAGATGGTAGTCGGCATATGTCTGGTAGTATGCTGATTCTAGCTGATTAAATCCACCATAATATAGCTGATTGGTTTTCATCCAGAGAGGGGGAGACCAGCAGGTGGCCAGAACGTGTATGCATTCCACCGCCACCTTCATTATTGCTTTAATCATCGGCATCTGGAAATGAAAATTAACATTAACGAAAATGGGTCGTTTTAGTAATATTACATGAGGGGCCCATAGATATTAATAAACCTGTCTCGACGTTGAGAGCTAACATGAGACATACTAGAGTTGTTGCCGATTCTTATAAGAAGCTTTAAATAAGTTTTATGAATGTTATAAGTCATATTACAATAGCATAAATCATGGCCACCGTAAAATTAAAAGATTTCACTAAGTACATGAAGCAAACCGCGCAAAATAATTTATTGAATTTTATGTCTTCTCGCCGTAGTCCTAGCAAGTGGTAGAGAATAATTTCTGGAGGTCGTAAAGTTACGAGCAAATATACACATTACACACCATAGTGTGTACTACATCCAGCCGACCTATAGGTGGACCTAGCATGGAGGAGGCTCCCTCCCTCTGCCCGGCCCCCTCTCGATCTTTCGAGATCGTTAGGGGGACAGGGCAGGGGTGAGAACCGCCCAGCCCCTGACACGAAGCCTATTAGGCTTGGTGGGAGGGTCGGGTGCGGCGAGGGACATGCTCGGGTTTCCCCGAGTATGACCGAGTCCAACATGCCGTTTGGTATGCGTAAAGACTGCATTCTCCTCTTGATACAACAAAAAAAAGGTGGACCTAGCATGCACTCCGTCCGTACCCGTTCGCATCAGTGCGGCATGAGCAAGATAAAAATCGTGTTAACACCTTAAACGCCACCATACAAACATATTTTTTACTATTTATGAATAAATTAACAAAAATAAAAACGTTTGTAGAACATTTCAGATTTCATACACAATATTATTATCAAAAATAAACGAAAATTTCCTTTGGGGAAAAAGAAAATTAAAAGTTAATTTTAAAATTGAGGTCACCAGTGACCTAGACGCGAGAAAACGTTGGAGGAAATATTGTCGTGATGCGCATGCTAGGTTGGCAGGACAAAGGCATCACACATTAGATAAGGATTAAATAATGTGACAATAAGTTGTTTTCTCGAGGCTGTACTCGCAGGCATCATGTAACATTACGTTACGTGTTACGTTTAGGGTTGCCAACCGTACTATAATATATAGTATTGTACCATATTTCCGGTCTGCGTACTATATACTGTTGAAGAAATATATAGTACGCAAAAATACTATATTTTTAACATCAAACGCTAAGAAACAAATCTTTGTTTTTTTTTATTTGTGATCGTGCATTTTGACTGATTCGATAGCGTGTAATGTATATCGTATCTGAATTCTGAAAGTATCTGTCTTAGTGCATCAATGTAAATTTCAAAAGCTTCAAATAGCTTGCTACAAATTAGTAATCAGACGATAGTTTGGTCATTGTTGGTCTGCTCTATTTTTGTTTTAAGATTTTGTTGGTAATCATCTGCAAAATATAACGTTATTCTTTCTTTGAGAAATATAAATCAAGTCTTAGATAAATTAGTTATGGAAAGTGGTAGCGATAACGCAAGTGCGTCAAGTTCGATTCAAGTGAGATTAAAAAGCGAAAGATACTAAAAAGACTCCAAAAATGTCCAAAACTTGTTGAAAAATGCAAAAATAAATTTAAAAACTGAAAAATATAGTTTTTATAAAAATAAATAAGTAAAAAAAATATTTGCCTATTAAATATTTTTTATAGCTTAATTTGAAAAATACTATATTTCGTCAAAGACATGTTGGCAACCCTAGTTACGTTACGGTGTCTTTAACTTATAATAATCATAAGCATCAGACATACCTATTATTCGTACCTTATAAGCGTAGTCCTCAGGAGCCAGAGTGTAGTTGCTAAGTGAGTAGTCGTTCTTAGGCAGCTCATTGTAGGCGTACGGGTGCGTGGAAAAGTCAGACCCGCCGATGGGCACACGGATCATGTTGTATTGAAGACCACGCTTGCTGAAGTATGAACTGGAGAAGAGAGGAAGAAGTGCTTAAATAGTCAGTTTGAAAACAATTAGTTTAGTTGTCTTAAAATTAAAATTTAAAAAACCGCCCTTGATTGACCGAGTCGCATTTTGTATGGATTTCACGTTAAAAAAAAAAAAAAAAACCTGCTTGCATAAAAAGACAAGTCGAATGAAAAGATGGAAACAAGATTAAATAAATATTAAAGGCAACATGTCATAATAACATGCAGTCGGAGCCATTGAATTATATGCCTCCGACTGCATGTTATTATGACATGTTGCCTTTAATATTGGTGTACCTTTTTAATAAATAAAAATAAATATTTATTTAATCTTGTTTCCATCTTTTCAGTCGACTTGTCTTTTTATGCAGGCGGGTTTTTTAATTTTTTTAATTTATTTTTTTATTTATCTCTTTTTAGTTATTATATTTTACGGTCATGATATACCTTTTTGAAATCCTTATAATAAGCCCTTTAATTTGACACCCATATTGCAATATTCTAAAAAAAAATTTTTTTTTACTACGTATAATAGCACCGTACAGCCGCCATGTTGGTTTTTTATAACGCCACCTTCTTAAGAACACTTGGGCTGAAAATACAAATCTAACGATATCTTAATCATAGAAATCCGTTCAGCCATTTGAAAGATATGAGGTAATAAAGAATATTACATACAAACTTACTTACAAGATACGAGCGAAAAACATAACCCGCAGTCGGGTGAAAAAGGGGGCTAATTGTCTAATTTAAAAATCTATCGCAATCGATTTCATTTGACAGTTGGATCCGACACATTACTGCATTTTTTGGTAAGTTTATATTTGTGCCAAAAAGAAGCATCAATTGTGTTTCACCCTGAAAGCGATTGCGATAAATTTAAAAATTAGACAATAGAAAGGCTAGAAACAACAACAGTCGGGAGGGGCTGGAGGACAACTTCTTTTGTTAATCTAAAAGCCGCACCCGACTTAACAAATTTAGACGTGTTTTATTAATATTGATATGTGTAACTTATGATTTCATTATAATTTCTTGCTTTTTAGAGGTATTTTAGTTTTGAAGCTGTTTTTTTTCTCTCTCTTTATTCTGGCACAAACAGCCATTATAAAACTAAGTACGTAAAAATAGTATGTAAATTTATAGCCAACGAGTGCCGAAACTTAACATATAAAAATATAATAAAAGAAGAATAGGAAGAAGCTTGTTGAGTTTCACGTTTTTTTTATAATCTATTAAAAACATAACCTTTGTAAATTATACAGATATTTACCTAGCCTTTTTTTTGTAATCATTCTTAATGCTATTTCTATATAATGTTAAACTTTCTAGTACATACCTACCCAAGTATATTATTTAACGTTCACAATGCTATATTTAATTTAATGTTTTGTTCTCTTCTTTGCAACCTGAGCGCAAGCGGCGCCGCAGTGAATTTTATTTAATATTATAATTCTAACACAATCTTAATAACGTTTTACGTGGAACTTTTAGGGCCCACAGTCTAGTATTTTTAGACGGTACCTATCGTTACATTCCCTCGTAGTCACTGGCGCGAGCGAAGCGTCTCTGCTTCAGCTTGGACAAAAATTATTTCCTATGTCTGTCCACCGGATGTCTGACCGTTCGTATTTCTCAATCGATTCTCTTGAAATTTTGTAAGCATGTTTAAATATAATTTTTTAGTTGAGCTAGTTTTTCGAAATTTTTCAAACTGGAGGAGATTTGTAAAAAATATTTCAGCCATTTCGAAAAATGTTTAAAAATGTAACAAATAGGTCAAATAGTAGTTTTTGATACTGATGCATAATGAGGGGTATTAAAACATGAGTGTGTGGGTTTTTAATAGTATCACACGAGTGTTTTAATACCTAGTTATGTGCAGTTTCATACACTACTTTATCTACACTCATACATTTGGGATTGAACCTACTAAATAAAAGATCAACGTTAGAAAAGAGAGAGAGACTTTGGTTGTATTAGCTATGTACCTACCTTGTAATAAGTCATTTCCTTAGCTGCATCTAAAATAATTTTGCAGAGCCAATTTTTTTCACATTTTTAAGCAAGAATAAAAAACACCTACGAAATTCATTATAACAAAATGTAAAAATTGAAATTATAAAGATCATCAATCAATAGTAGATTGTTATACAAGACGCTAAAAGGACCCATTGCATACGAGGTAGTTTTATTCCCGAGCTTTAGCGAGGGAATAAATAGAAACCGAGTTACAATGGGTTTTAGCGTCGTGTGTTACACTATACTTTTCACTACAATTGCGAGAAAATAAAATACAATATTAAATAGTATACCTACTTCCGTAAACGAATCCACTCGTTTTTCTATCCTCCATACTTTATAAACTTTTTGTACAATATTTAAATAAATGATTTGTTGACGGCAAACGGTTAAAATTATTTCTTTCCTATTACAGTCACTTCAATCAGTATGTAATTATTGAAAAATTCTAAAGATTTCGCGCCATGGTACCTTTTTAATTTCTGCTGTAGCAGCTAAACAACCCAAACACGCATTCTACGATTCACTCTGTGCGCAGAGTATAAATAAGTCTATGATTTCACCGAAGAGATGCTTTTAGTTCCATTTTCAAAAATAAGAATGAGAAACACGGGGCCTATTACGAAAATAACGTACGCAATCACTTGGTCACGATAATCGTCTGCAGTTCGTCTCGTCGGTAGTGGCTATTAAACACATTTTCAATTTAATGAATGATGTCGGATACGCTAGAGAAAAACTGTCAAACTTACGCAATCACTTTGCGATATCGCATACGCAAGTGCTTTGTAATAGGAAACAATCATAACGAAGCACGGACGCAGTTGCGTGTATCGCATGAAACTTTTCGTAATAGACCCCCAGTATTAAGTCGAGCGAGTTTTTATTCGTGATTATGAATAAATACTTTTTCGTTTTAGTAGGCTCATTGGTAATAGACAAACATTAAAAAAGAAAAAACTTTAACCCCTAGGGGTAATTATGCTATTTTATCTCGGCTCTTGTACGTTACAATGACGGACTTTTTGAGCAAGAGGAGTGAAAAACATTTCTGGCCATAGGTATTCGGAATTGGAAAATAATATGGTTGTGACTTTGTAACAGAACCTAGGACTGAGTATATTATTTGTTTTTAAACAACATTAGTTTTTATCGCAAGGTCCATATAGCTCACGGAGGCACTAGTATAATATTTTCAATGATACAATGCCCATAACTCAATTTCCAAATTACGCTGTTTATTTTTAAGGACTTCCGAGGCACTTCTTCGCATTACAAGTCTAGTCCAGAACGTCGCAGACCTAGCTCGGTAGATATGTTAATAAACCTACCAATATCTAAATCACTATCCTTTTTGACTTTGAGGAGTTCCCTTGTATATCTTCGAAGTTCAAGGTCCAATACCAATTAAATTAAAATGTGATTACTTTTATAAGTACCCTTTCAGACAAAAAAGAATCATCTAAATCGGTTCATAAACGAATAAGTTATGCCATGATTTGGAAGCTAAATAATTGATATTTTTAAGGTTTATAAAAAAACTACTAGCCGGATAGCTGTAAAAAACTATCAATAATTATCAAAATCGGTTCACAACTTATGTAGTAATGGTATAAAACATACATAAAGAATAATACTGTCGAGTATCGACTTGACAACCTCCTCTTTTTTTGAAGTCGGTTTCAATCTCATACGTCTTTCGAAAGCGAAGCAATAGCGCGAAGATTTACAAAAGTGACATTCAATTGGCTACAGTGGTATCAGGTGTTCATTCATGTAGGTATGTTAAGTATACAAAAGAGGGCGTCGTTACTGAGTAGTAATTAAAAGGGCAAACATCAAGGTCTCAACACTCATAAATGGTATGCCGCTCCGAAATATAAAACAAAAACTCGTAGTTACTTCATTTGGAATAGAACTTTATTGTAATTTACTTTCTCATTTAACTTAACTTAACGTTTAAACAGAAATTAAAGACATTATTGTTGGAAAAATGCTACTACACACTTTATGAATTTTTGACAGATAAAGATTTGTTTGACTGTATATATACAATTATACACACATCAACTTTATCTAGGGATACAGGTGTTATTTTCATACAAACGAGGTAACTTTGAAGCCTTGGTTTCCTGCCAGGGATGTACCGTACTGTGATCTGATGATGGCTATCTAGAGAATGAATGGAGGAGATTCAGATCGCTATACACAGACAACTGATCGGACCAGCATTCTAAAAGATTAGAGGACATGTTTAAAAAAACAACGAAAATAGCATGAAGATGTATGGAAATCCTGAAACTGAGAACTCTGACCCTCCTATCTTTTAGAATGCTGGTCAGATCAGTTGGGTGTGTATAGCGATGTGAATCTGCTCCATTCACTTACTGGATAGCCATCATCAGATCACAGCACGGTACATCCCTGGCAGAAAACCATGGCTTTAAAGTTACCTCGTTTGTATGAAAATCACACCTGTATCCCTAGACAAAGTTGATGAGTATATATTTTTTTGAAATTTTATTTACTTAAATCAATTTTCAAATTAATTTTAATTATATTATCTTAAGCATGATCAATTTGTACCTACTATCATTATTATTTCTATTGTTGTATAGTTCATTCTACCCTTCATTGTATGCTATCATGGCAGGACATTGACATTGTATGTACCTATGTTTCACAATAAATGATTATGATTATGATTTCTACTGACGTTTTTTTTTCTCACCATAAGAGCGATGATTATTGACACCAGCTACGCAGATATTTTGTGTCCGTGTTATACAATTTTACGTAAAGCATACGTAATAGTACAGTCAGCAACGAAAGTCGCTTAATCCTTTAATTAATACTTTGTCATAACAGCATACGTAATAGTACAGCCAGCAACGAAAGTCGCTTAATCCTTTAATTAATACTTTGTCATAACAGCATACGTAATAGTACAGCCAGCAACGAAAGTCGCTTAATCCTTTAATACTTTGTCATAACAGCATACGTAATAGTACAGTCAGCAACGAAAGTCGCTTAATCCTTTAATACTTTGTCATAACAGCATACGTAATAGTACAGTCAGCAACGAAAGTCGCTTAATCCTTTAATTAATACTTTGTCATAACAGCATACGTAATAGTACAGTCAGCAACGAAAGTCGCTTAATCCTTTAATACTTTGTCATAACAGCATACGTAATAGTACAGTCAGCAACGAAAGTCGCTGAATACTTTAATACTTTGTCATAGATAGCAACTTTTTTGACAGATGTCAGAGTTTGGAACATTTGTCAAGAAAGTTGCTATGACAAGGTACTAAAGTGCTAAGCAACTTTCGTTGTTGACTTGTTGTTGACCGTACAAGTACATTGACAAAACGAGCAAGGACGCGTACATAGAGTTACGTTACGTTAGTGGTAGGTACGTTACGGCTGAAACTGCTACGTTTGCTACGGCAGCGGGCGGCTACGAAATATTTTGATAGCACAAATTACGTAGCGGGGCGCGTATTTTGTGTTCCTAGTCAACACAGTGTGCCTTAGTAATTTCATCATTATGTAGGTATATAATAACGGGCCTGCCAGTGCGGAGAAGGAATAAATACCTAGAACAGAATTAACTGTAACATATCCGGAACCTTTCAAACTTAATACTCGTGTCCTTGTCACAGAATAGATATTTAAAAGTACTACCGTTCCTTGTAAAAGTTTTGTATTTTCCTTAACTGGTAACTAAGGTAATTAATAGTATCGAGAATGTTTATTAAAATTGTATAATTACATTTTCAGTTGTGTGAACAGGTGAATTCTGCTTCTGTCACCTTCATAAAATCAATGTTAGCAATATGACATTTTCTTGAATGCACTTTAATGATGCTAATATTTGAATCCTACTCCTACTATATATAATATTATAAATGTAAAAGTTTGTGGGTTTGGATGTTTAGATGTTTGAATGTTTGTTCCTCAATCACGCAAAAACTACTGAACGGATTTGGTGGAAATTAGGCACACAGATAGTAGATAGCCTGGATTACTTTTTATCCCGATATTCCCACGGGAACGGGAGCCACGCGGGTGAAACCGCGGGCGGCCGCTAGTTATTAATATCTTCATAATGCAGAGTTAATTAAGTATTAAACTTCCAGATACAGCATTGAAACGGGTTCTTATTATCAAGCTTCCAGATATGGAGTTTATCGCGAACAGACAGAGAGACAGGACAGACGGACAGACGCGGCGAGGAACTTTGTTTTATAATATGTAGTGATGTTATTGTCCCACTACTCAATATAATTGGGTGTAAATATTTATTGAGGAGCTCGGTGGCGCTCGCAAGTTCGCATGGGTCGGTCATGAGATGGGTGACCAAAAATTTATTATCTCGAGCTCCTCCGTGCTTCGGAAGGCACGTTAAGCCGTTGGTCCCGGCTGCATTTACAGTCGTTAACACCCACCAATCCGCATTGTGGCCCGCGTGGTGGGTTATGGCCCATCTTCCTTACCACCCATAAGGAAGGCCTGTGCCCCAGCAGTGGGGTCATCAAAAACGGCTGATGGACAAATATTTAATATGCCTACCTTAGGTAGAGTTGCATTCCTATAATCAATTTAAACTTTAACTAACATTTAATAAGTACCTACATTTTTTTTTTGTTTGCTTTGAATAACTTTTAGATTTCAAAAAGTTTTGTTACTAACTACTTTTTCTGTAGGTATACTTTAATGGAACTATAAGTCTCTTTTTGGATCCATTTAAAATTCCAAAATAATTGTATTATGTATGACCGCTTGTTTCCTTAATAAATAAAAAAATAAAAATAAAATAAATTCCCGAATAACATTGTACTTAATAATATCATACGTACTCTATAAGATATTGCTTCAGTCGAGGGTCAGCCAGACTCTGCCAGTTGATGCCAGCCGCGTCCGTGACGGCCCCTCCGAAGCCCTCCACTGCTTGGTACCTCGTATTTATATCCAGATGTAAGGTGGTGTCTTTGCCTACGATAAATAATATTAATACATACATACAGTGGCGGCGTAAAAAAAATCAGCTGTTCCATACAAAAGTGCAGTACCTACCTATAGTAAAAGTTGCTTGTAACCATGAGTGGAACCACCCCACGGCGGGAACCAATTGATTAAAATTCAGCGTGTATAAGGCTCAGAATTTTCAGTTTCAGGATTTCCATACATTTTTATGCTAATTTTGCGGTTTTTTTAAACATATCCTTATATCTGTTAGAATGCTAATCAGATCAGTTGGGTGTGTATTCGATCTGAATCTCCTCCATTTACTCCCTGGATGGCCCTCATCAGATCACAGCTAGGTCAATCCTTGGCGAAGAACCAAGGCGTCAAAGTTACCTCGTTGAATGAAAATCAACTAGGTGTCTTTAATTATGTGACCGCCACTGTATAAATAACCCACGAAGATAAAGTACCGCATTCGCGAATATCGTTTTTCCCAAAGGTTGACTGGTAGAGAATGCTACTAGCATTAAGTCCGCCTCATGTACCATACCTCATAATATCAGCCATTACGATACCCACAGCCACAGCTGGACATAGGCCTTCTTCCAGTTGTTTCGATAAGTAGGTACTAATGCAAGGTTACTTTAAGCTGAAGCAAGAAAATCTTCTAATATTCTATAGAAAACTCAAATTTTTATCGCTCAAACAAATCAGTTCTCAAGGAATAGTATATTAATTTAAAAAAACGTACCCCCTTACTAAGTCGACGTCGAGTTGCGGAAACCGCCTGCATCGACAAGAAGAAGAAGAAGAAGACCCCCTTACTAACTTACCCCTTACTACTTCTTCTTCTTACCCCTTACTAATAAAGATTGTATAGCAGATGTATAGTTACACAATAGTTACTCTCTGTCAAACTATTTGAGTTTGACATTGAAAAGAAAGTGACAGAACACTGTGTAACTCAAGGGTCTGACATGCTTTAATAGAGCGAGATCGTCTTATTGAGATTCCTATAGGAGGAAATAGAGAAGAGTGTCATTTAAGCTGATCAATTAATCATGGCAGCCCCATATTTTGACGTCATAATATATCTAACTCTTACACCCGGTCGCTCCGTAGCGCATCTACCCACTTTTAGTATACTATATCTATGGTGTAATAGTTTTTATATTTTTCAGATTTATATTTAACATTGTTATTTCGTTGTAAGATTTTTTTTTATTGTCGGCGCTAGTAGACGCACGTTGCACCCTTAAAGACATAGGTAGGTTAGGTTACATTCTATAATTTAATTACCTTTACCATCAAAAGAAAATAGGGGCCACTTGCTACAAATATTTTCTATACATCTGATTTTATTTGAATTTGATAAATTAACAGTAAATTTGAAAGTAAAGTCCGCAATTTGCATATCACAGCATTCGAACCGTATCAAAATCAAAAAAATCTGATTGTAAGTCAATGTCAAAAATAGCTTTATTCAAATAAACTCAATTATTAAGTACTTTTGAATCGTCGATATTTTCCTACCACCCGTTCCAGACTTTTTTAACTGACAAGAAGAACCTTTTGTATTTATAAGTATATAATTTAAAAAAACCTTTCCAAAGTTAGCTCGTTATGGACCTTAAAATGGCCCCTATTTCCTTTTGAGCAGTTTAAACATACCACAGTTTCTATACAACGCCGTTGCTGGCTGTAACATACGCGTTGCTTTCACAAACCTGGAACCAGCCTGAAATATTTTATAAAAAAATTGTAATTTTATTAAAAAAGGTACTTATTCTTAAAATATTCTTGAGGTAGGTAGGTAATTTTTAGATCACATTAACTTCGTTTAATTAAAACACTTTTAGCGCGTACTAGCTTTGTTTTTAATAAATAAATAATAATAATAATAATAAATAAAACTTTATTTGCTAAAAAACATGGTAATATCTTGTAGTACCCTTTGGACATCTTTGTAGTACCCCCATGACCACGGCATTGACCATCAGCCATTTTTTATGGGTGGATAAAGAGGATGGGCCATAATCCACCACGCGGGCCCAATGCGGATTGGTGGGTGTTAACGACTGCCAATGCACCCGACGGACCAACCAACGGCTTAACGTGCCTTCCGAAGCACGGAGAAGCTCGAGATAAAAAAAATTGGTTACCCATCCCATGACCGACCCTTGCGAAACTTGCTTAACCTCCGCAATCGCTGGGTCAGGCGCAAAACCACTGCGCCATCGACCACGGCATAATACGATAGAATTTGTAAAGCAAAATATTTCGTAGTCGTAGCAAACGTAGCAGAGGTAAGATATTTCGTAGTCGTAGCAAATATAGAGTTGTAGAGACCCTGTGTAGGGTCTCTACGAATTTCTGCTACGTTTTTGGTCTTATGTTTTTTTTCAACTCAAACTTCTAGCTCGCTGTGAAGTTGCTTCGCGCATGCGTATGTATGTACAGTGTATTTTGAAAATACACTACGCATGCGCGAAACAACTTCAGGTTGACGAGGCGGTCTATAATTTTTGGCAAGGGAAAATACTATTTTCCCTTCAAAGCCAAAAATTATGGACCACCTCGTGTTTAAAGTCAGACGGAGCTAAAAATTTGCGATCTATACTACTTACACCTATTTTTTTATCGACACAGGTGGTCATGGTATCTATTGTATGTTTGCGTTCACGACAATCTTGATCGTGTTATTCAACTTATTATCACTATATCGTCATCAGTTAGGTAAACATGGTGATAACATTGAAGAAAATTTTTTGAATATAGGGGAAGTTATTAGATCACTTACTTTTTGGAATGCTTTAGGAATTAATAACTATAAAACATAGTCAATGAGTTCATGACCTCTTTAAACAAGCCTCCAGCCAAAAAAAGCTTTAATCTCAGACAGGCCTTTCTATAGTAGATTCTAATCTCTAGCCAAGTGGTTTGTAGTCTCTTGCTTGAAGCTACCTACCTTAGAGGAAGTATATGTGACATAGATGTTACTCCTTAGATTTTCTCTGACGAGCTCATCGCAGTATGTGGCGTTGCACACGCACACCACCGAATCGCCACGGGTGTACCTTCGGGGCTGGCAAGGTCTATCCGCTATAAAAACGATTATGTTAAATTATATGTCCCTACGTCACGCGCAATGACGACCATTATATTTCTAATTGTATGTTAAATATTCAATAATGCAATGTTATAAAAGTTTTCTGGTGTATGTACCTATACATTTCAGTTCCATTACTTTTCGTTGCTAAAAATATAGATCCTACTTACCCTACTGTTATATACTGTTATAATGTGAAAGTTTGTGGGTTTGGATGTTTGTTCCTCAATCACGCAAAAACTACTGAACGGATTTGATTGAAATTTGGCACACAGATAGAAGATAGCCTAGATTAAAATATAGGATACTTTTTATCCCGATATTCCCACGGGAACAGGAACCACGCGGGTGGAAACCGCGGCCGCTAGTAGTCAAATAAAATTAGTGCACTATCAATAAATTAGCCAGATAATCTATTAAGAAATTAAAGCAATCATCACAAAGATGTTCTAACTTTATTTCTGAGGAGCAATTTTCGTGGTTTCCCCTTGGATGATCAAAGGGTTTCCTTTAAATAGAACACGTAACCCACCTACAATCAATGCTAGGTACTTAGTATTTTTTTATTAATAATTTCTTCAGGGCTAAAGAATTATCATGACACGCGTGCGTGCTTAAGAATAAAATGAGAGAGTGCGTATTTGGTTATAAAACCACACTTTTGGTACCACACATTATGAAAATTGCAATTTCTCTTTGAGGGCCTGCAAAACGTAGCGTCAATGAAAACATATAAAGTTTTGTCGCATAGTTATAAGAATCCACTCATTTTGAAAGTTAGAAAAAAATATTATTGTATTTGACATATCCTGAATGAGATACATAGCTATAAATAATTTCAAGGAAAAGCTTAGTCAGTGAAAAAAAAATATTTTCTAAAAAGTTTTTTCGTCGCGAAATACTCGAAATTTTCAGCGGTAACTAGCATATTTTTATCAAATTACAAATTGGACATAAGATGAATTAAAGAGTTACCTAAAAAAAGAATGTAAATGTTATGGATCACTATTAAAATCAAAATAAACAGGTTTTTAGCGCCTGAAAAATGTAAAGAGACATGCATTTCGAAAAATATTTGCTAGCGCGGGCAGGATGAACGCCCGGGGGCTTGCTACTCGATTAAGCAGCGCCTTAACTGTAGAAGTTAAAGAATTTAAATAAATAATGTTTTATAGCAAATTAAAATAAAAAGCTTCTTACCATTGCCAATTGTCGCAAAACATGCTATAACTAAACTTAGTTTAACCAACATGGTTTATAAAACACTTTGTCAACTGAACAATTTTTTATGTGTTGGTTTGACTAAGACTCATTGCTAAGAACGTAAAAATAGCTAGCATTTCTGCTTTTATATTTCTAGTGTTGATAAAGGCTGCGATGCCTTACGTCTATAACATATTTAAATAAGTTTAATTTATAGCGTGTAGCGTCATACAACAAATAAAAGTTTTATTTACTTTAAGCCAATTCTCCATGGCAGCTATTAGATCTGTATTTTATTTACCTAGCTGCCTCTACATTAAGGCAACGAAATCTACTCTTTCACTATCTCTTTACAATATAGTTGATTATTGCATAGCCTTCGCCAGGTTTAGGACCAAAATTTAACTAAATTTAGTACTTTTGGAATGTATTTTTGGAATACTAAAACATTTATAAAATAATCTAACCGGCTATTTAAGAATTAAAACAATAAAAAAATAAACGTCCTTATTGTAAAATAAATCATTGTCGTTGAAAAATACGAAATCTGACGATACATTAGGTATTCAGAGTTGGGCAATGCTCAACAGATACAACAAAGAATCAACATTTTTATACAGGGTGCAATAGGGATGATGACTAATGAATAAAATAACGAAATACTAATAAAAATCGTAAACATATTAAACTTTTAGAGTAGCTTGTATACCTACCTCTTGGTTTTATATATTGCATATTATTTGTTTTATGACCCTTCAAAGTTGGGTGGACAAGTCCATTTAAAAAGTATAAAATTTATTTAAATAAATGATACCTTTAATTAATCCGTTAAATGTATAGCAAATTTGTCTAAGAAACCATTTTGATAAACACAATATTTAAAAGCTGCCGCACAAATTTCCTACGCGTTGCATACAAACTACTCAGGCGTGACGTCATAATTGAGTAGCCGTTAGTATGGAGCGTTTTTGGGCGAGTCCATTTGTGTGCATTTCACACTGTGATATCTCGGGCAGTTTTCATGCTAGCGAATTAATTCTTTTACCAATGTTTCTTTTTTTGAGACGTAATTTATGTAACATAAAATAAAAAAAATAGTCATCATGCCTATTGTAACCACTCTCTAAATTTTAAGGATGTGTTCATTCCACGAAACTGAACCACATTCTCTAAAAAACATAGGGTCAAAAAATTTAAAAAAAACTTTTCATACAAATTAAAGAGATCACGTGATCAGTTTAGTACGGATGACCAAAATTTTTAGTAAGCCGGATAAAAAAAGAAAAAGAATGTAGCCACTTAGCTATCACTACTTCCACGATTAAATTATGCCTTACAGAACACAACTTTATTTTTCCAATGGCAATTAAAAATAAATAATTAAAAATAAGTAGGTACCTAAGTACTTACCTACCTCAACAATTCACAATAATTTTGTTAGACTTTTCGCTAATTATGATAAATATTAGGGGTTAGTATGAAATTGCCGTTTTGTATGGATAATTATCAAGAATTTGCATTTTGGTCTTAATTAATTTAACAACTATGAACGCCAATGTTTTAAAACTTTTATGCACAAATGTTTAATTAAACACTCAGCTAACTAATGAAGTAAGTAGGTATCGGCTAAGTTACAGCGAATTAAGCGGTCATTTCTGCTAACGAAAAAAGGAGTAACTTTTAAGATATGGTACTTTTTTAACATTCAATTTTTAACTTATAGTGGGCCGCCATCATGATCATAAATCGAAATAATAACAAGTACCTGAAGCATCTTTATCATCATAGAAGATATGGGAGCCTTTACTGTTTGTGAGAAATATATCGGCAATTTTGTACTTTAACAGTACCTAGGTACTATTATAATATTCTGGGCTTTATTTAACCCCTATTAATATTTAGAATATAAGCATGTTCAGATGGTAGAAATAATGGCAGGGTTAATGATTAGGATTGAAATAAAAACATCAACCTAGGTGGGTAGTTACTTAGCATTTATTAAATATAATAAATACAATAAAATAAAATAATTCTTAAATATTACTCATTTAATAACATAAAGATGATCAAGAGAAAAGGTTTCGCAGAAACCTGTACCAAAACATTATAAAATTCAGTACAACATTATAACACTCGTTTGGATGATTTTATGACGAGGAGGAGGAGAAGCGCGACAAGCCCTCACTCGGACATTACGTTACGGCTACCAAGACACTGGTTATTTCAATGTTGCCAATAAGCCACCGTTTCAAATAGGTATCATGGGTGTAGATAAAGTCTTGTATGCAACGCAACTGTACATAATTAGGTACCTATTATAGTACAGTTGCATAAATAACTATTATTGCATCGTGACTATCGGTGGCCGCCGCTGGCACACTGAAGTGTTGCATGGTATTTCTACCGTCACTAGGGATCTGGCATCAACCCACAAAGTCGCTTTCTTCTGTCCTATTATGATGGACACTTTGGTGGGAACGTCACTAGTAAACAAAAAATGCAAGTTTAATAAAGTACAGAAAATACCAATTCGTTAATTTAGTCAAACTCCAAGTAAAACTTTTGTAAGTAGTAGGCAGAGTTTAATGCGGTATGAAATGAAGACAGAATAGCTTGTATTAGTTGGTATGAACACAACGAAATCAATAAAAAAAACCGGTCAAGAGCGAGTCGGACTCGCGCACCGAGGGTTTCCGTACCATCATAATAAATACACTGCAGAGCTGTAGAATAATAAAATTATTATTGCAATATTAGGTCAGCACCATCTCTTGACCGATAGTGGAACTATTTTTCTTTCTTAGGCCAGCGCCATCTCTTGACCGATAGTAGAACTAAATAAATTTTTCTTAGATCAGGGCCATCTGTTGACTGGTAGAGGAACTATAAAATTTTTGATTGTTTTTTGAATTTCTAAAAAAGTGTGTTATATTGAGACATCGTTTTATTTTTCCTGTAATCTTTACATAAACTACTATCGCATAGAATTATTTCAGATTTTTCTCTTTGCAAACTTCGGAGATAAGGGGGGGGGGAACGGTATTTTTTTTTACATTTTTCCTCATAAGTCGAAAACTATGCGGCCTAAAAAAAAAACATGATTTAAAATGTGCAAACAGCGCTCTTTCATATGATACCCCACATGCCCTATAAGTCGCTTCACTTAAATTTTTTAAGACCCCTTTTCGGTCCCTGTTGTAAAAAAAAAAAAATTTTTTATTTCTTTCTTATTTGCAAAATAGTTGGACAAACGTCATCTTAAACTATTCCAAATTTCAAGTTGATACCATTAGTAGTTCTCGAGATATCCAGCTGTGACAGACAGACAGACTGAGTCACACCATAAGGGTTCCTTTTTTACCATTTTGGTACGGAACCACAGAATATATAATAGTACTAACGTACGGAACCCTAAAAAGGATTTCGAGTGGTATTTATGGCGGTTGCTATAAAATGGTACACATTCTTTTCCATTTTTAAATTGAACCAGAAAAAGAAGATGGACGCTATCGGAAATCTGTGAAACTGACCATAAAAATCGAATTAATTATACTTACTCATTATAAAGAACGACGACAATAGTGTTGTGAGGCGTCAAAAACGCTACGTTATACAACTTTGAGCTCCAAAAAGGTTTCCTTTCCGTCACTTTGATCCTACGGGAGCCCCTCGGAATGAATTTGGAAAAGTGCCCGAGTGCGTAGAACATCGGCTGCTTAATAAACTCATTCCTCTCTGGATACACTATGATAGGGGAATCTACGAAATTTTCCGCCCAGTTTGGACCTCCTTGCGCGTCCAGGCAAAGATTCCAGTCTATCCAGCCAACTACATTGTAAGCGAGATCCTGGAATAAAATCAATGTTTCACATTGAGCTGGCTGAACGAAAATATTTTTAACTTGAAAACAGAGCTTATTACTTATTTATCTTGCCGTTGAGTTAGGTATAGTAGCGTTTGTAGAAATATAAAAAAACCGGCCAATTAGTGCGTGTCGGGCCACGCGCCGTAGTTCCGTAGTTACCTTATACCATACCATATTTAATACCACATCATTTTTCGTCTGTAAAAATAACTTTGTTTTTCACAGTGTTGGTATGAACGACAAAGTTTGGTTGGTATGAACGACAATTTGCGGTTTTGAAAATATGATATATTATCTCTAAAACTAAGTACTATATCTCGTTCAAACCTATTTTCGTTGAAAGTTTTTATTAAGATCTACCTATAGCATATATTTTTTTAGATTTTTCACTCTCTTATTTCAAAAGTTGGAGGGAGGGGAGGACACACACATTTTACCACTTTGGCAGTGTTTATCTTTTAAACGGTTGACTTGAAAGAAAAAATTGTCTTAGGAACCTCAATGTCATTTTTAAAGACCTATCTATAGACACCCCGCACGTATTGGTATATAGAGGTTTTTTTCAGTTTCAGTTCTATGTATGGGGAGCCCCCATTAATCTTTTTTTTTTTTGTTAAAATCGTTAAGCGGTAAACAGAATACATCTTCCTACTAAGTTTCAACTGTGTAATCCTAATACTTTCGGAATAAAATGGCTGTGACATACGGACGGACAGACACACAGACAGACAGACATGACGAATCTATAAGGGTTCCGTTTTTTGCCATTTTGGCTACGGAACCCTAAAAATGAAATATTCCACACCAATTTCAAGAATGCAAAAAACGTGTTAATAATTAGCAAAGTTTTATATGCTACAGCCACGACTTTTTATCTATTTAATGCAACTTTTGATCCAGATCAAAAGTGATTTGGCTAAAACTTTTTACCATTTGATTGTTAACATAGACTCGCCACATCACCCTAAGGTTGACTGGTAGAGCCATTGTACAATGTGCATTAAGAATTAAATAAATAAAAATAACATTTTATCAACCTTCAGGCAGTTATCTAACTTACTTCTATGATGTCTATGGCATAGGACTTAGCTCTATCCCAATTTCCTAGAGAAACCTTATCTGTGTCAAAAGGAGACGATCCTGTAAAAAAATAACACACGAATATCACAATGTTATTATGAATTCACGAAGATTTTGGAGAATAAAATAAATAGGTAAATAAATAAATTTATGTTGGAATCAAAAGATGTGATGAAACTAAAACAGATGATGGGGTTGCATAAACTAAACAACTTTCAGATTTGTTCTCAAATAGCAATGGTGCAAAGCAGTGTCTAGTGCTATATATAATAGTGTTGAGGCGATATCCACGGTGCTGCGCCTCCGCGTCACACGCTTGGTCGCATGTAAAAAGTACCACGGTTGTGATCAAACATGATCTGTGACATCTGATGATCTGACGCGATTTTTTCTATCATTGTTGCGGTGTACGTCGAAGTGTGACCACAGCGTGCCACAGCCAAAACAGCATTGCAATCTCGTTGCGGCGAAGTATGAATAACACCTAAGCTGTGTTTTGCTCTGCAGCGTCTCCGTCCTCACTTCAAAACTGCATCTACCATCGGACGTCCAAACGCACGGCAGGGTTTCACCCCTATATTTGGTTGACATTCCATGCATGCGCACGAAGCGTTTTTCATCTTCCTTTTTAATGCGCACATACAGCCAAGGAATGGAATTCCTTGCCTGCCTGCCTGCGTCTGTATTCCCGCAAGCATACAACCCAGCGATATTTAAAGCCCGAGTGAATAGGCTTCTTCTAGGCAAGCTCGCTTCATCTTCGGCCTCTTCTTAGACCCTGTCCAGAGCTACGCGCGAATTAGACGCGTGTCGTTATACAATGCTCGCTTAGGACCAGCAACGTCAGCAACGCGTGCAATATTAACAGCAGTGTAACAAAAATCGCGCGTCAATTCGCGGCGAATTCGCCCTTTCTGGACAAGGTCTTACTTAGCCTTATGGTTCTTGAATGTGGCCAAGAGCAAGCCCATTTAATGTAAAAAAAGCAGTAGCTCTACCATGAGTTGATGCAAACTGTTGAGTTGATTCATTGAACTGTTTCCGCTACCGTAAACTATCGGATATACTCCTCACAGTCAATGCGAGTAAAAGAGAGAAAACGATAATATACGGTAGCGAAAACAGTTTGCGTCAACTCATGGTAGGGTCACAAGAAGGACGGCCCTCCGGAACATCTGACCATCAAATCCCATCACCGCGGGTCGGTCCCACTATTCTCATTGCCCATTGCATGGTAACAGCTCTCACCCACCAACCTGCATTGGGTGCGGTGTGGTTTATGGCCCGTCCTTATCCACTTTTAAGGAAGGTCTCTACACTCTCTACCATGTCTGCCCTCTACTCAAATGGCCAACTTTCTTTTCGTTTGAACGCTACGCTTACTTTTAAAGCTTAAAATATATGAGAAATATGAGCAATTTCATTAAGGGCCCTGCCTGACGTGCATGAATTTTAAAGCTCGTTGGTTAAGTTTAAGTTAAGTATTTACCTTCACAGGCTTCTGTAGCAAGGATGAACTTGTCGGGAAGTGCCGCAGTGACGACATCGAGCGCTTTAGGTGAGATGAATAAATCTGTGTAATAATGGACGGCTATCCCGTCTATGTATGAGAAGGCTTCCGGCGCAGCAGCTAACATCTATAAAATAATTGTATTAATAAGTTAGTAAGATTAGGTATTATTAGTAAGTTACCTACTTGATTCCGTGGGCAGTATTTTAGGCAATAAAAGTATCAATCTCCGTGATATAACAAAATCACGTCCGCGGGTGTCTATGTCGCCATCTCTTCAGACTAATTGGTCTTGGGTTCGATTCTCGGACAGATTCAATTTGTAGATTAGAAGAAGGTGCAATTTTTTGTGTAAGTAGGTAGGTATTATGCATGAGCAAAAAATGCTCAAGCAAGCGAGCAATTGCTCAAGCTCATGCTCAAGCTCAAGCATGAGCAACTGATTCTCGTGAAATTTTGTGAGCATTTTCTATAACTATAATTTTTTGTCGATTTTTTCAAAATGGCGGAGTTAATTATGGTGAAAATGATATTTCAGCAATTTTGAAAAATGCGCAAAAATGTCATAAATGCGAGTTTTACAGCAATAGTGGAGTGATATTGTATTATTATTTTTGTGAAAAGATTACCAACAAGCAAAAGACAATACCAAATTGTCTTACCAAATCGACGTAAATTTGTAAAGTCGCCCTCTGGTCATCATGACAAAGTATTTTTAAGTCGAAAAATGATGAGTTTCGTACGGTTGGACCCAAGTTGTTTGCTATCCATGTACCCTAAAAATTATAAAATAAGTAATATTATTATCATAAAAGCGCATTGCATATTACTATCCCTTACTGTCCCGCCGCCCGTCTTAGGTGCTATGGATGAGTCGATTTTTTCTGGTGAAAAATAGCATTGAGATCGCGAAAAATCCAAAATCTATAGCCCGGCTACATGCACAGTACATGAACCCTTAGGCAGCCTTACATGCTCATGTGTCATTCAATTCCATCAGTCATGAATTACGTATGACTGATGGAAGAACAAATCAACTTCATGCAACCATCAGTCACTACATTACACGGTAGGTTAATCGTCAGTCACGGCCGTGACTGTGGTTAAACTGACAGCAAAACCTACCGTGTAATGGTCAATGGATGTCTTATCCAGGCACGTATCCAGAGGGGGGGATAGTTGGGATTTATCCCCCCCCCGAAATCCGGAGCACACAGAACAGGACTAATTCAAATTTAGCGGGCGAGTCACTCTGGATACAGTTGCCGTCCCCCCCCCCCCCCCCGGGTTTAAAGTCTGGATACGTGCCTGGTCTTATTCATCGGTAGTAAGTAAGGCATCCAGGGATAGCAGGATGGATGAATGTTATACAAGCTTACCAAATTATTCGGCTTCCAACCAAGGGAGTTGAAGCCTGCCCACCCAAAAATGCCGTTTAATGGTTCATTGGTAGTGGTAATACCCCAAATTGGTATTCCTTGCTTCGCGTACTCTTCTATAAATCTGGAAAGATCAAACGACGCAATTATCATTTTTTTTTATTTCAAATATTTATAAGTTGATCGACCATTTACTCGTCAACTTATAAAGCCTATATGTACCTAGCAGTAATAGTTTTTCTTTTAACTTCGTTATAATTATGTAAGTACTTACACCTACTGATTTTTTTCACGTATCCAATCCAAAAGCAACCGTTTTCCTGATATAAACGAATTGCATTTCGTAAAGATCCCTATATCGAGATTGACGAGAAACAAAAAATCATCCCTACTTTACATGTAGGGGAGATACACAAAAAAATATAAAAAAAATATTCTATCACTTTTTTGGCGTAATTAATGTACCTACATACACACACACATTTATGCCAAATAACAGTTTTCTTGCACAAAGGCCTCTGACTGAGCTAAGCCGCGGACGGACAGACGGACATGGCGAAACTATAAGGGTTGCTTGTTGATTTGACTAGGGAACCCTAAAAACGCATGCCATTCTAGTAGACTTTTGATAACCGACCAATAACCATACTCACTTTATGTGATAGTCAGCGTATGTCTGATAGTACTCCGGCTTCAGCTGGCTCACGTCGCCATATACCTCGTGGGTCTTCATCCACACTGGTGGCGACCAGGTGGTGGCAACGATGTGTACAGGCTCCACAGAAACATTCATTATTTCCTTGATCATTGGTATCTGGAAGATTAATGCATATTCACCATCAAACAACCATGTACGGAAGAAAATGATCATTGATTTTTGAAAGAACAAGTTTTCTTGACTGTATTTTCGATGTAGCGAAGCGAGTTCAGAGGGCCTAGCCAAAGTAACTTTTGCAAATCTTCGTTATCGCTTCGCTTTCGAAACATGTATGGGATTGACATAAAGGTTTCGTTAACTATCGAAATTTAAAACGTCAAATCCCATGTTTCGAAGCGAAACGATAACGAAAATTTGCAAATGTTACTTTGGCTAGGGGGGCTAACTTTGTATCTAGAGCACACACATTCCCATTATATTTACAGCTGAAACGTAATAAAAAATTGTGTATAAGTAATAATATGGTGGAAATAAATAAACAATGCTCTTAATCCTAAGCACATAACTGGTGCTAGGCGCTACGGTGGCTGTTTTATATTATTAATTTTTTTGGACAACAGACGGTCATTTTCAAAACATGTTACATTGTACAGTAATCTAAAGGAAGACCTTGAGTGCCAACAAATATGACATGTAATAATTATTTAGTGTAACAGGGCCGAAATAGGTAAAGATTTAAACAGTTGTATGATAAATTGCTAACGTTAAAATTGAGTGATTAATCTACATTAATACTACGAGTATAGCATACAGTTTACATGGAGGTACTATTGAATTGATATAATACAAAGGATCCTTACGATAAAGAGTAATACAGAAAGATGCAAAAAAGGTTTAAGTTATACATACTAAATAAAAATTCTGTTGTTGATAGAGTTAAGTTAATAAGCTCCCAAGTTAGGAGATAAAATTACGAATAACGTTAGGTCATTGTTTCAATTTACTACAATCATGATTTCACAATTTACCCATCTCTTCAACTTCAACAATTAAATTAGAAATAAGATGCTGAGCTTGATGCTGGTTGATTGGTTCTACTTCTGGGAACTAGGTATGCTGATAGCCTCGTCACATACTACTATACGGCCAACTGTACCTTGTACAAGAAGTCTTCAGGAGCCAAATTGAAATTAGAGAGCGTGACGTCATCCCTGGGCTCTTCGTTGTAGGCGTACGGACGCGTGGAGAAATCGCTGCCACCGATGGGCACGCGCAACATGTTGTACTCGAGACCACTCTTACTGAAGTACGAACTGGGGACAAAACCGAAATTTCGTTTGGAAAGAAATGTTCTTGCAAATTATTTATGGAATTAGGGATGGGCTACTGTTTCAACAATAAACAGTGTCAAAGAGAACAACGCACGCACGACACGAGTGGGAGAACAACGCACTTTTCTATGAAAAACTTACTCAATAAGGTATTTCTGCAGCTGTTCATCCGCTAAGCTCTTCCAGTTGATTCCAGCGGCATCGGTGACAGCCCCTCCGAAGCCCTCCACTGTCTGATACTTGACGTTTGGGTCCAGGGATAGGGTTATGGCACCGCTTTCTACCATGGGAAACATAAAAAAGAATTGGTAGTGGTCGTCTTGAAATATAAGTAATATGGTTAACCAGGTACCGTCTACTGTCTAATAGGGATGTTGACTATTTTTTTTATTTTATGTTACATAAATTACCTCTCAAAAAAAGAAACATTGGTAAAAGAATTAATTCGCTAGCATGAAAACTGTCCGAGATATCACAGTGTGAAATGCACACAAATGGACTCGATCAAAAACGCTCCATACTAATGGCTTGCACGTTATGACGTCACGCCTTGCAAGTTTGTATGCAACGCATAGGAAATTTGTTCAGCAGCTATATTAAATATTGTGTTTATCGAAATGGTTTCTTCGACAAATTTGCTATACATTTTACGGACTAATTAAAGGTATCATTTATTTAATAAATTTTATACTTTTTAAATGGACTTGTCCACCCAACTTTGAAGGGTCATAAAACAAATAATATGCAATATATAAAACCAAGAGGTATACAAGCTACTCTAAAAGTTTAATATGTTTACGATTTTTATTAGTATTTCGTTATTTTATTCATTAGTCAACATCCCTTCAAAGGGGGGCGGGGCATTATGTATTCTGTGGCGGGGGCTACCCGTGTAGTAAGTACACGTCAAGTATGAAGTCCTAAAATCGTCCACGTCCACGTCCACGTCAGTAATGAAACCAAAAATCACCTGGTGAGAGGGGGGGGGGGATTTTTGTTTCTTTAGTAGGTTGTACGTGGGTGGGTAAAGTTATCATTAATAAAGAATATGAATATGATGAAGAATATGATATATGATATAAAGAAAACAATAGGTACTTATAAGTAAACCTAATTAATACTGACCTGAATTATCGTTCCGCTGCAAAACACGTGACTTTGTCACAAACCTTGCACCAGCCTGGAAAGGTCAAATTTTTATTTAAGTAAGTACCTATGTTATGTCAGCATGTTTTCGAGATGTCCTGGACACTTATGTGCAAATCAGATTTAATGACGAAACCACAACTGAGTTGGTACCAATAACCTCCTAAGGCGATTAGCTTTCCTCACAGTGGCGCCCTCACCTTGAATAAAATTATTGCTCGCTAAGTACTTAATGTATTGAAAATTCAAACGTTGAGATTGAATCTAAAGTTCTATAGTAAGTTATTTACAAACAATAACCTTTGTAAAATATAGTTTTCACTTCTCATGCTCGTAAAGTTCGTCATTATGTTGGGTATAGGCTGCATAAAATCGCTTTTCATGCTCTAGAGCATAAAGTAAAATCTTCGTCTAAGTTCAGACTTTAAGACAAAGGTCGTCAGGTAAACAGCCACACGCAATTAAACTTCGTTAAACAAACTTGTTATTTTCATCATTTTTATACATAATCCATGTTCAATTTTTTTTTTCAATTTTTGAAAACTTGATGAATTTTTTTTTTTCTCTTTTTGATTAGTGGTATCAAATGAAAGGCCTTGATGAGCACATTCCAAAATTATATAATTTGTCACTAAAATTTAAGAAAAAAAAAAAAAAATTTTTAATATGGGTATCAAATGACAGCCCTTGATGAGCACGTCCCAAAAATATGTAATTTTTCACAAAAATTTAAGAAAAAAATTTTTTTTTTCAATTTTTGAATATGGGTATCAAATGAAAAGCCTTGGTGAGCACATTCCAAAATTATATAATTTGTCACTAAAAATGAACAAAAGAAAATATTTTTTTTCAATTTTTGAATATGGGTATCAAATGAAAGGCCTTGGTGAGCACATTCTAAAATTATATAATTTGTAACTAAAAATGAACAATAAAATTTTTTTTAATACCTAGGTATATGGGTATCAAATGAAAGGCCTTGATGAGCACATTCCAAAATTATATAATTTGTTACTTTTTTTTCAATATTGTTAATAAAAAAGTTTATTTTCCTATTTCCTCACAATCGAAGTGAAAAGCAGAGTGTATAACTCGTACATAATATAGTTTGTTGTAGTAGTTACTACTACTTGGCAAAAGTGCCAAAAGTGGCCACTTTTTGCTCTTTTGCCTACTACTACTAGAACGAACTATATTTTACAGAGGTTATACTTTGTAAATAAACTATAGAACTTTAGATTCAATCTCAATGTTTGAATTTTCAATTCATTATGTACTTAGCGAGCAATAATTTTAATTGAGATGAGGGCGCCACTTGAAGTATTTATGGGCCTTAAGGCAAGTCAGTGATCCTAATCAAGAAAGTTGCTTTCTAAATAAGCCAGAACATAGGTTCATAGCCAGAACTCTTATAGTTTAGCGAAGTGTATTTTCGAAAACTTTCATATTTAAGGTAGCCTAGCCATGTCGAGTCCTACCACCCAAAGCTACGCTACATGAAGGATGAAGGAAAGTCTTAAATTACTCCACTACACATTTGAAAAATGTCTTACCTCAGAAGACGTGTAAGTGACAAATCGTCCCTTCGCGGGGGCTTGCCTGACTATCTCGTCGCAGTAGTCAGCGGTGCACACGCAGACGACCGACCGCCCTGGGGTCTGGCGCGCCTGGCACGACTTCCCACCTGACATGTAAGTAAAGTCAATAAATAAATAAATAAATATCAGATCAAAGATATGTTGAAAAAAACTTTGTTTTGATATAATAATATCATTTGGCAGATAACATCATTGCTCCGATTCCAAAGTAAATACTTGTAGTGTTAATATACACTTGTCTTGTGTTATAGAAACTTTTGTGGCGAAGCTTGACAGACTGATCGTACTCGATCACGTTTGTTAAACAACGCTCGGTCCGGTCAGGTGTCCGATGGGCGATCGTTAAGTGGCATTAAAACTAAGCGCTTCCGTGCTTCGGAGGATCCGTCGTCGGTCCCGGCTGTTGTCATTTGATAACAGTCGTGATAAACTCTAACAAACACTAGAGGTGGCCATGTACTAATCCTCATAAGCTAAGAAAGAAGAAAGTTATACACCGTTAATTTTTAACCGGGGATTTCAGCGATCGCGAATCGCGAAAAAAAACAGCTGTTCCATACATATTAAAAACCAAAATAAAGTACCAAAACAAATAAATCATATTAAACAATCATTTATAAATAATACATTAAACTACTTACTAAAACAAAAATTTTGTCACATAAAGAGAAAGGTCTCCCCTCTTACCATTTTTGCTGTGCCCGACAGGGTCCATGATGATCTACCTACTTTATTATATTAACATCTTCTGTACATTATGGTCAAAGCAATAAACATATTATGAGTATGACATTATAGTCGAGTCGATGTTGTACTTTTCTATGGAACAGTTGTTTTCTTTTTCTAGATTCCGTGGTTGGCCCCATAGTAAAAGATGTTCATTCACGTGGTCTGAAATCCCCATTTCATTTTTAGATATAGGGGCAATTAGAGTTGAAACTTAATGACATCTTAGAGTGCTGATAATAGGGATGTTGACTATTTTTTTTATTTTATGTTACATAAATTACCTCTCAAAAAAAGAAACATTGGTAAAAGAATTAATTCGCTAGCATGAAAACTGCCCGAGATATCACAGTGTGAAATGCGCACAAATGGACTCGATCAAAAACGCTCCATACTAATGGCTTGCACGTTATGACGTCACGCCGTGCTAGTTTGTATGCAACGCATAGGAAATTTGTTCAGCAGCTTTATTAAATATTGTGTTTATCAAAATGGTTTCTTCGACAAATTTGCTATACATTTTACGAACTAATTAAAGGTATCATTTATTTTAATAAATTTTATACTTTTTATATGGACTTGTCCACCCAATTTTGAAGGGTCATAAAACAAATAATATGCAATATATAAAACCAAGAGGTACACAAGCTACTCTAAAAGTTTAATATGTTTACGATTTTTATTAGTATTTCGTTATTTTATTCATTAGTCAACATCCCTATTGGGTCCGTCACCCTACTTAAAAATTAATGGTGTATAGAAAACGTTTCAACGTGGGTGGGTACGGTATGGTACCACAAACTATTTAAAAGAGTTCGTTTTCTAAATTGGGCCGCATACGCAGGGGGCCCAATGCGGATTCCCTGAAAACAAACTTCATGAATCTGAAGAAAAACCGCTGTTTGAGAACATTTGAACACATTGAAAGTACACATTAAAATACATCGTTTTGTACTGCAAGCTCTCTGAATTTTGTCACTTCTGTGTTGCATCGAGAAAGAAAACGCGCGTAAAGAAAACTCGATAGCGTAATTATCTATGGGAAATGTCATTTCGAGGTATATAGGTAGAGACGCTGTAAAAAAATTTTTGATACAAAATTATTCGATCGAGTTTTTTACCCGCGTTTTTTATACAGGGTGTATTTGTACCACTCTCCAAATTTTAAGGATGTGTTCAGTCCATGTAACTGAACAACTTTCTCCATGAAACATAGGGTCAAATATGTAAAAAAAATGACTTTTCATACAAATCAAAGAGATTACGTGATCGGTTTAGTATGGGATGACCAAAATTTTTTGGCGTATTTCGACACATGTTTCATTGAGAAAGTTGTTTAGTTTCATGGACTGATCACATCCTTAAAATATGGAGAGTGGTTACAAATACACCTTGTAGATGTTGTTTATATGTGTGATCTCCATAAAGTCTTTCTTCATATCAAAAAGTTAAATCGGTTATGGTATTATTTGCTCATTGAAGTGCTGAAAAGTACATCCAATCGCTTCAGTTCAGACATTATGTAAATAAAGATACACTAAATGCATACACATGCGTTAGTTTGCCACCAATGGAATAACCAATATGTGTTTTACCAACTTATGATAAACTCTTAACAGATGTAAAGATAAAAACAAAATTCTTCGTTGGATTGGATTATGAAAGAATTAAAATCATGGAATGACTGTGTGTGGGCAAAACTTGTAATTTTCTAAATTGTTATTATTGTAACAAGTTTTTTTGTTTAAATACACAACATAATTCAAAGCTGTTAGTTAAATTACTTTGGTAGCACACCTGACCGAAACTATAACTTTTAACTATTCATGAAAGCACAGTGATGGATGGCCTCTATCTTTTCACCTAGTCTAATATAAGTAGTTGACGAGTCATTTCTAAATGTGTACCATTTTTAAAAGTTAAAAACACTTTAAATCAGACCTTAAAAAAATAGAAAAACTGACGATATCGTCTAATTTATCGCGATTCTTCGAAGTAGACTAATTTAACGATTACAAAAGATAAGCATAATTAATCTAGATACTATACTACGCGTCCACTTCATCATTGCCGCTACCTCCCGGCCCGCTTCGTCATACCGCACCCCCTGCGTCGCCATTCTAGTAGGGCTAGCAATGCAAAGCTTAATTTTTGTTTCTTTTGATTAAATCATTACGTTCGTTATTTGTGTTGTTGAGAATAATGGTGAACCTAACTTGTTAAATAAATTAATGACACTCTTTGAATGAGAAAAAAACGAAAAACAGTTGAAAAACATGATTACTTTTTTGTCTACAGTACCGTTAGCTGTGACGTCATAACGGTCGTCGACGGCAATGACGAAGTGAACGCGTAGTATGTAGGAATAATTCCTCAATTCCACATAAATACTACCTACCATATATTTTTAACGACTTACCACAGCTGACTCCCATTAGATGCAGTGCAGAAACGAAACAGATCGTAAAAACCCACATTTTTAAAAAAGCTCGCTCTTAAAGTGAAGAAGATAATAAAGAACACAGTTTATTTAATACCACATGTTACAAAATACTTCGATATCATTCTCACGTGGATAAGTAATAGCGTAAAGATATCACACACGTGCAATTCGGTTAGCAGTCAGGAATGGACTGACTGCTGGGACAATCATTACCGTAGGTATCCGATTCATAATCCTGGCGTTACACAGTACAGTGAGTAACAGCATGGTACAATCATATACTGCGCCAGTATGGCAAAGCAATCCAAAACAGAGGAAGTTACGTAGGCGACACTTGCCTACGTCATCTCCGCTATCGGTACGCCGCGGCACGTAAGTTTAGCGGTGAGAGAAATTGGAGGGGATTACCCTCAAAACACAGAAACATCTGTGGGATAGTAATCCCAAAGATGTTTGAGCAGTAGCTCTATCATGTTTGCAGTACAGTAGCCCCGGGCCCCGCAACGTCTCCCGCCAATGAGACCCTAAAGTTTCATGCCGAGGCTTCTTCGATTCTGATCGAAGTGCCAAGGTTTGTATTGGAAATTACGTTCATTCATCTTCAACTGTTTCGTTTGCTCTTGCTAAGAATAAACGTGAGTTATCGAGACACGTGTGAACGTTTGATTTTTGAAAATCTACCTAAATTGTAAATATTTCAGAAAAAAAACCGACAATTTAAGAGAAAATTAAAATATGGGTCCTTAGTGTATTAGTTTGGCTACAAAATGGCTAAAAACTTTTGAAAATCGGTTAATAATTGTGACCTGTAGGTGGTCCCTTTAGATTTGGAATTGTAGAAAAACGGGTGTTTCCGTTCATAAAAAACGATGTAGTTTCAATGTTTATTGACCGATCGTCATGGTAATAGTGTTAAAAGATGCAGAAGCAGACGAGTGCATTCATTGGAATTTTGAAAAACGGGTACCTAGGTAATAATATTTCGGCCGCGTCGAGGCAGTCAGCGGGCGCTTTTGTCACAATCGTAAAAATAAATAGGTACCTATTACCTAGGTAACTTTAAAAATATAATAGGATTTGCATTTGTTTTGATTTTGGTTTTTCGTAAATTTTTGGGGTCATTTTCAATGCTCCGATTCTTGCGGGGACTGTAAAATCTGTGAATTTTTGAATCGTTCGTTTCCGGTGCTGCCAACATAAACGAAATGTTGGATTTTATCCGTTGGACGCTAGTCGAAGGATTCAAAAATAGGACCCCAGGAGTATTCTGTGCCCAGGATGTGTGCGCGGTCACAGAATACACAATAGTGGGTGATATCTTTCGTGGCCGCGATTTGATTCTACTATGCCGCCATAGTAGGCGAGCGAGAGCGGTAGACAGTGATGAGCGAGTTAAACTACTGGCACAGAATGTCCATCAGCCATTTTTGATGGCCTACTGGCACATAGTCACTTATTTTTTCTGTAGTAGGTAGGTACCTACTTAATATACTATATCTATGGTACCTACTTACATACCAGATTATCAAATTAGCCTCCATGCTGCGGCTGTACCACAGACAGCAATCTTAATCTTTTATTTTTTATTTTTATATTCTTGGTTTCTGTGGTCAGTTTCATAGCACTTGTTTTGATTGGTGTTATAAAGTTTTACGTCTCATACAGACGGACAAACAGACATGACGATATCTATAAGGGTTTCGTTTTTTACCACGTTAGAGTATATATTCTGTGCCATTAGGCTAAAAGGTTTGAAGAAAAAAATTTTTTTCAGTTTCAGTTCCATATTATGGGAAGATTGGGAAGCCCCCTTAATGTTTTATTTTATTTATTTTTGTGTAAAAACGTAAAGCGGTTTATAGAATACATCTAAGTACCTACAATGTCTCAACTATGTAATCCTAATAGTTTCGGAATAAAGTGGCTGTGACATACGGACGGACAAATGGACATACAGACGGACAGACAGACATGACGAATCGATAGGGGTTCCGTTTTTTGGCATAAGGTAGGCTACGGAACCCTAAAAAGTGCGATGAAGTTATGGTGACGAACATAAACCACCCAAATCGAAACAATAATCAAATGGAAAAGTTATTTCATTATCCAACTTTTCCATTGTTGTTTCGTCATCTGTGTTAATTATGATATGAAGATGTCGTCAAAGAAAGATGAATAAAACAATTTATTACTCACACATGTTACAAAAAAAAACAAAAAAAAAACCTTGAAAGCAAACCTCTTCCAGCGGGTCGGCTAAAACAATGAAGTTAATGTTAACTGTAATTTGACAGATGTATGTGATACATTGCAATTTCATATTAATTAGCAAGCATTAGATGTTATATGCGAGAACTTGTAATGGTGCATAGACTCCTACACGGATTACATAAGAAATAAAATAAAATAAAATAAATAAAATTGCTACTTCGTTTTGGCACAAATAAAAACTTACCAAAAAAAAGATGCAATGTATCATATCCATCTGTCAAATTACAGTTAACATTAACTTCATTATTTTTAGCCGGTAGACCCGCAGACCAACCATAAGAATAATTCTTATGCTTCAGAGCCTTTGTGACATTAAAATAGCTCTAGGAGTTTTTGGCGCCATTTTGTCGGATTCAGTTCGGTGGCTATTTTAATTATTTGCAAATTGTTTTAAGTTTTGTGGTACACGTGTCTACGCATCTGAACAATATGTAGGATAATTGAAATAGGTGCGATCTTGGTTGTGTCAGGTTGTGTGAAGCTGATACTTTTATTGTAGTGGTGGCTACCTCGGCAGAACTTACCGAGTAAACTGTATCGATATATTTGCTGCTAAATGCTCCAAGCAGCATTGGAATGCGATGCACCCGCATTCTAATGTAAACTGAAACAATACAGCTGCCACTAAAATATTCAATACCTACTTGACACTGTCAAAAATTACTTCCAAGAGGAGAGTAGATTGACAAACTAAAAATAGGAAGAAGAACTTTTGAATCCTACTACTACTACAACGAACTATATTTTTCAACACACTTGCTCGTAAAGTGAGCCCTAATACATCGCTTTTAGGGCCATAAACCGAGCTATAACAAACGCGTGCAATAATATATGAAACACTTGTACATTAAAGAATTAACCCTACGAAGTTAAATTACCTAAGTTCTATGCGAGAAAACAGAGCATTCCCAATTTAGCTGGGTAATGCATGTGCCAGACGGATTTAATCACGCCCCCCAACCAAGGTCACCTTGGTGGAAGCTTGATTGGGGCGTGGTTTCATCCACGGATTGTGTTGCGGCTACACGAGTTTACATCCAAGCGCCAACACGCTCCCATTCCACAGTAATGATATTTATCAGTATTGTAACTCGGCCCTGTCCTTAAAATAACTACCTAAAAAAAAGCTAAATACATATTAATGGAAGAAACAGATTAGTTAAAAATCCTTAGTAGGTAGTATTAGTCAAAGAGCACTATCTTGCTTTTTAAGTTATTATTTTCCTGGTCTTACAACTGGATTTACCTTTAATAATTTTCTCTTCGCATTGTAGGTATTATGTAGTTTATGTAGGATTATTATATGTTGGTATGTATATAGTATATTAGTTACATTTTATCATAATATTTATGAAGGTATTCGAGTTTAGTAGGATTATTATTATTACTTTAATGAATTTGCACACGTCCAACTACCGCATCATATTTATCTGAATTCCTGTCCATCCCAAGGTTGCCTGGAAGAAATCGCTTCTTAGTGATAAGGCCGCCATTTGTATGTCTCCTTTATGTTTGTATTGTTACTTGTTTGTTCTGTGTGTATACAATAAAGAGTATATAAATAAATATAAATAAATAAATATCTTTCGTTCGTCGTTTCGTTTGTGTACCGAGTGCAGACTGCAGACCGAACTCGAGGCGCTTAGGTAGGTATTTGATCGAAGTATGGCCACAGAATACATAATAGTACAAGTATGGCTCGCTTTTCAACTATTTGTATGAAGTTGGAATACTGATAGATATCATTACTGTGATTCGGATGTAACTTGCGCCCTTCCTCCAAGGACGTTGAAGGAAATTTGGATTACATCTACCGTCTAGATGGATGGCATCAAGCAAGGTCACCTCTGTTGGGAGGCGTGATTAAATCCGTCTGGCACATGCTTGTATTTTTTTTAGTAACAACAAAGAGGTTTTATGCTGCTGAAAATTCATATACCTTTTTGGAATAAATAAATGAGTAAGTTCTTAATTAAGTCAAAAAAATATTTGTTACTATCAAATTATTCATAATTCACAATATTTTGTTATAAAATATTAAAATATTTGCATTTTATCACTTAAAATTATAATTTTGAAGTAGGCTGTATGCTCAATTGCTCACTCACCCCTTTGTTCGCAAAATACACAGGGCAAAATATTCTTGCGTTGGGCGTGTGAAAAAAAAAAACTTGATTGCCTTTTCCCATAATTATCATATTCAGTTTTTGTCGTATTTGTGGCTGTGTGGTAAATTACTTTGTTTTTTCCTCGCAAATGTGTTGAAAAACGTCGTATGAAACTCGTGAGCTTTTGCTTATTGCACACTCGGCTGAGTTACTTGTGTGCAATGAGCAACCTAAGCTAACTTGTCTCATAATGTACTATTAAAGAGGTTATTGTTTGTAAATTAACTAAAAAACCTCAACTTTAATCTCAACGTTTGAATTTTTGATACATTATGTACCTAGCGAGCAATAAATTTAATTAGGATGAGGGCGCCACTTGAGGGTACTAATCACCTTAAGAAATCAAACGAACAACGTTACAGACATTTTTTTATCATAGCGTATAAAATTACAAATCTTATTATCTTACAGAACTTAATGCTACCTAAACAATATTATACAATATCTAGCTTAAGAAATAAATTATTCGAGAAAACCGCTAGCATCTTAAAAGTATCTCTCTAGGTAGGTACTAACCTACTTATCGTTGAGCTTTAAGCACACAGTGATACCTAATAGGTAATTAGATTTAATAATCAAATTGTTATGTTATTATGTTGGCGTCCAGAAAAGTATAATGTTTGAAATTGCAAGTGAGTTTCTTAATTTTTTGTGCAGACCATTTGGCAGGAATAAGATGTATTTTCTTTCATTGACTCCGAAATTGGGGAGACCACTTCCATGGCATTTGGAGCAACAACTTCCACTGCATTTGAAGCAGATCTTGCCATATCTGAAGATCTTGAATCTGTCTTTCCAAGTTTAGACGCCGATTGGTGTTTGGCAGGGCCCAGTCCAGCCAATCTTGCTTTTAATGCTTCTCTCACATTTGTCAAAAATTCATCGTCGATGATCCGCGGCCATGAGGGTGATTTTGGATCAGACAATCCTGTTTTCGATGGTTTATTACTAATAATTGGTTTTCTACTTGCTGTTTGCTTAACTTCTTCTTCTACGGCCCTTGATGAGACTTCTAAAGATTTATTCAACCCAGTGTTCTTGGGTTTGAATGTTGATGATGGCTTAGATTTTAACACTTTTGTTGGTGCTGCTTTGATTTCGCTTATTGGTTTCATTGTTGATTTTGGCCTTATCGGTACTCTTAGAGGCGGTTTTGTCTGAACAGCTTTCATTTCACTCGGTGATTCTTTACCATCATAAATGGACTTCAGTGGCAATGCCTTACCTCTCAGGTGGCGGTTGTGTGGTGATGACTCTTCTGAAAGTAAAGATTTGCTGTTGTATCTAGGCTTGCTTCTTGTAGTTGATGGATAGGTTTTTAAAACTGGTCGAGGCGTTGTTTCAAATGTAATTTTTACATTATTTTCTTTTAATTTTGGTTTCAATAATGAGCTGCGTAAGGAAGAACTTGGTTGTTTGTGAAATATATCTAAGAGAGGTCGTCTTTTTAAATTCAGTGGTAGCACTGCATTTGATGATGGACTAGCTAAATCTGGAAAATTTTCAATTAATTTTGGATTCTTAGCAAACTTAGGAGAAATTATACTAGGAGAAGAAAGCATATTCAGTGCCGTACTTTTAACTGACTTTTCTGATTTCTTTATGGTTCTGCTACGAATTGGAGTTTTATTTTTGTTTACTCTGCTTGCTAATCTTGAAGGTTTCTGTATCGCCATTAATTTACTACTTTGACTTGCTATTTGTGTTCTTGGTATTTGATCAAGTATATTATTGCGTAAGGTTTCTAGCCGATCGGAAAAATCATGATGAATTCCCTTTAGTTTATCACCCCAATCTTCATGTTTTCTTGATATTTCTTCAAAAATATCAGAACTCCTCAATGGACTTCCTAAAATACTTGTACCCTTTCCTTTAAGGGTCGACTCAAAGTTTTTTTGGAGATCACTAACAACATTTTTCGCTTGAACTTTTAAATTTTCGGTAAGTACTTGACCGGAACGAAATGTATCTCCAATTATGTTTCTACCTGTAGTTTCTAGTGGAGTACTCAATAAGTTATGAGCATTTTCTAAAAAGTTTTCTTGCAAATCTTGAAATGAAGGCAAAGCAATTTGGTTTCCTAGTATATCGGCAGCCTTGTTCTTTGAGGTATGTTTAGGTTTGATTCTTTTCTTTTTTTTGCCGAAGCTCATTGAAGCGCCTATTATACCTTTTTTATTCGATACTGTAGATTCCAAGATAACAGGCTTTAAAGGTAATGATTTTGGTATTGCCAATTTTGTCTTGTAAGAATTTAGGTTCAATCTAGGCAATATTGGCAAGGAACTACTTTGAGGTAGACCAAGAGGCTTCAATTGTAGTATATCTAAGTTTAAATCTTCTAGTGGTGAAAACGGTGCCCATGTTGATTTAGAATTAGATGTGCTTGCACTTGCATCGTCACTTGACGACATACCTGCATCTTTTTCTTTAGAAATTTCGTAATTTTTGTCACTGTCCATTTTACCAAACAAATTTGGCATTTTTAGTGACGGTAAAGGATTTCTAAATATATCAGACAGACTGACAGTTGGCAAATTAAATAAATTAGTCGATCTATCGAAGAGAGAAGTAGGTTGAAGAACATTGGGTAGCAAAGACGATCTAGGAATAGTTACTGGCTCTAAAGCACTACTGACTGTCTCACTAGCTTCAGACATCATTTCGTTCGTTTTCTTGCTATCTAAATCAAAGTCGAGATTTTTTTCTGGTGAAGTGTCAGACAAGCATTCGTCTTGAGTTTTACTTGTCTTTTGATATACACTAGCATCTTTAGCCTTCGAGTATCCTTTTGATTTCTTAGACTTTGTATTCTTATTGTTTCGCTCAGCCAAAACACCAATAAGATGTTTCTCTTGGTCAAGTAGAGAATTTGACATTTTTTGCAAATCATCAATACTTAATTGACTCGAAATATCATTATCTTGTTTTGTATCAGGAGTCATCTTTTGGTGGTTTATTTTCGGCTTTGGCTTCCTCAAAATTTCTAACCGATCCAAAGGTCGGCCTTTAAGAGGTGATATTTTTTTATTATTTCCATTTGAAGTCTCACTATATTTACAAATTTCTTCATCTTCTATTGATTTTGGATCGTTTTCAGGTACTGCTTTTGTGTTTGAGGATATCAATTGACGATTAGATTTTTCTGAAGGTTTATCATCGCCCACCGATTCGTCAATAACTTGCTTTGGATAAAAATTAGAAGCAGCACTAGCTTGATCTTCGTCTTCTGAGCAATTTTCTCTCTCTGTTTGAAAATTTGCTTCTTCATCACCTATTGATTTTGGATCATCTTCAGTTACTTCTATTATATTGGATGACATCGATGGAAGATTTGGATTTTCTAAAGCTATACCATCGTCAGCCAATCCATCAACAATTTGGTTCGGAATAACATTTGAAGCAGCACTAGCTTCATCTTCATCGTCCGAGCAATTTTCTCTGTCTATTGGATTTTTTTTAGTATCGTGGTTGACTTCATCTTCCGTTGTTTCATCTGAGTCATTATTTTCATCAGAATGATTATCTTTTATTTCAGTGTCTGTAGTTAAAATTCTCTCATTTGATGTATTATCGCTGATTTTTTGCTCTTCATTTGAATCTACCGGATCCAGTTCGGTATTTTCAGAATTAGAATCTGAGACCTCATTAACATCGGATGTACTCGGTATATTATCAATGATTTTTGTTTTGATATTTGGATCATTCTCAGCGTTCTCATTATCCCTGTTCTCATCTTTGATAGCAGGCAAACACTCTATTGCACTGACAATTGGGTTTGTAGAACTCGGCACTGTATCTACTATTTTAGTTGAGATAGTCTTAGTATCATCTGCAATTAATTTTTTAACATCTTTATTCTCAGTTTCTGCGCTTTCAGTAGCTGTAGTTTTACTTTGTATATTAAACAAATTAGGCGGAAGCAAGCTCCTTGAATTTTCGAGACTCTTTATGATATCTGTCAATAAATCACCAGTAGTATCGCGATTTTCTGGTTTCAGTTTTAATTGCGGTATTTTAGTTTCAAGAATTTTTTTTCTTATTTCATTTAAAGTCGTAATAGCATCGGTATCTTTATTGCTTTTTTCACTATTCCCTCTAACATTGAATCTGGAATAACGTTCTTTTACATTACTTGGTGAGTTAATGTTATCAGAATTTACCACCTCATCAAATCTATTTGCTCTATCGTTACTTCCGGAGCTTAAAACTGGTATGGTATCAAACCTTTTTGAAAAAGTATTTGTGTTAGCTATTCTACCACCATCTGAATTAACTGAGGATCGATATTTGGAAGAAAAAGTATCTTCAATATTTTTCAAAACATCACTTAATTTGGGTATACTTAAGCGGTTCTTTTTAAGTATATTATCTTCTGGTGATTTATTTAATAAATCCACTTTAGGTTTGAGATCCAATATTGTTTGAGAAACTGGGACCACCTTTTCATTTATATTGCTTGCACCAAGATCGCTATCCATATCCAACTGTTCATTTAATAGTGATTTCCTTGTCGTTTTCTTAAAACTATCGGACAACGGAAAGTTTGGAAGGTTCAGCGATGGGATTCCACGGGAGTTCGTTCTTGTAAGAGAGCGATTAAGATCTTTAGTTTCTTTTATATTAGACGCTTCGGCTACCTCGTCGTCATTGTCAATATATTTTTGTGCAGGACTTACTAGAACAGGGATCAAGTTTCTTACTCCTTGTAGGATACTATCAGGCTCCATTGCTCTGACCACGCTTCGAGCTGCGTCTCTAGCTAACGCATCCTCATATTCTTCATCAGTCGCTTCTCGTAATGTTTCTAATACAGACGAAGCCAGGTTTACCTCTGGGTGAAGCAGAGGTTTGGATTCCTCCTTTTCGTCTTCCAAACTGAAATGATAATGATTTGGTTATGGGCGGTTTTAGTGCGTTTTAATTTAAATTGCATAAGAACTTCAGAGTTAGATAAAGTAGTTAGTGTAAAATATGAGGTAAAAGGCAGGTCTGGGAGAACTCCACCTACTGTTTATAGGAAATAGACAGCTGTAATCATAATTTATAATAGGCATAATCTTTTAGGTTAAAACCCCAAATCAGACGAGAGTATTAAGTTCCCTTTGATAATTATTTTGGCTCTTAACACACTCTTCTCTGATCCTATTTTGTAATTATAATTACCTTACGAAAGGCCGAGCAGCGCGCATCGCTGTTGGAAAGAACATCGACGCTGACCCCGTGGAATCAGCATCACGAGGCCTGCACGGGCAGTCGTCCACATCCGCCAGAGAGGTGCGAGCGCCAGAGGTAGACGTGCCAAATGGCTCCTGGTCCGGGTATGCCAGTGAGCGAAGATTGCTGCCAAAACCTTGATCCGCAAAAGATGAGCGAGGAATGCCAATTTGGCCTGGTTCTGGGCAAGGACAGCATTGGCGCGTACTCGACGCTTCGGATACATTGTCTATTTCTTTAACTGCTTTTGCAGTGGCCTGAAAATAGAATTAATTTAATATTAGAGAAGATAAGGCGAAAAAAACCGGCCGTGTCGGGCCACGCGCAGTAGGCGGGTAATAGCATACCATATTTTTTACCATCGCCACTCGAAAATTTTAGATTATACAACAAGTGAAAAAAGAGGGAATTTAGTTCGAGGGACTAAGTTGGATCCCGAGAGCAGCGAAGGATTCAAAAGTAGAATCCTCAGCGAAGCGAGGGAGGGATACAAAGAACCGATATGAATTTTTTTTTTCACGAGTTGTGTACCTATAGGTTATCACATTTTTATTATTTAGGTAGGTAATCAGTAATATTTAAACATTAGACAATAGTGAAACTAGAAGTTTTCCAACGACATAATACAACCACGCTAACTAACTACCTACATGATCAGTCTGGCATCAGTTTGTATAGACTTTGAATTTTTACAGACTGAAGATCGTACTAGACTGATGGAATAGACTGGTAAACATTGTATAAGATTGGAGATGAGAATTGAAAATAAAAAAAACATAAACAATGTTGACCTTTGCGTTATTTGTTTAAATTATTTGTTAAAATTTAACCTATTATACGGGTGGCAACTCTAAATTGGTATGCTAGATTAGAATATGTAATCGCGGCTTAACTATAATATCTTAATCTATGGAATAGCTCCATACTTTCAGCACCTTTTATTTTTTTTGTACATACCTAATTCATACGATGCGCGCTTGTTCCAAATTCAAAATATTTTTATTCACTCGGTGAATAAAACAGCATTTTATTCACTCTTATCGTTGAATTAAACGCACTTTTTCGAGTGGCGATGGTAAAAAAATAATTATTGGCGCGATTAACACAAACTATTGGTGTTAATAAATGTCTTTATTATTATTACCTACTTATTTGTTAAAGGTTAAAAATATTATCCGCCCTGGCGGATAAAACGCTAGTTTTTTTACATTCTCTTTGATGGCGGATACTAACGAACTTCAGACAATATTATAGACTCATAACCAAAATTACTTTTTCACTCCTCTTGCTCAAAAAGTCCGTCATTGTAACGTACAAGAGCCGAGATAAAATAGTATAATAACCTCTAGGGGAAAAAGTTTTTCTTTTTTAATGTTTGTCTATTACCAATGAGCCTAAACGAAAAAGTCTTTATTCATAATCACGAAAAGACTCGCTCGACTAAAAGTAAAAATCTACATTTAAAACACAAAGCGCGATGTAAAGCTGCATTTTTGGTATGTTATTTGGACCCCTTAGAGGTACGTAAAATATGTTTTGCAAGCAAAAAAAAGTAGGCGTGATAGGAGAAAAATTGCAAAAAATTTCAGTTTCTGCTGTTTAATTCAAAAACTATGGTTTTTTTGACAGTAGTTGCTACTATCATTTTGAAAGTATATTATTTGAAAGAATTTAAGCCTAATTACAGCTCCGTATGTCTAATAGCTTTTGAGATATTATTATGATGCTTGAAAAATTTGCACTCACCGGTATATCTATTAGGTAACGGTGTGGGCACACCGTTATTTTCATACAAACATGCTCACTTTACAGTCTCATAAATAAAAAATGTTGTGCATTTCTACAATGATTTGTATGTTGATAGATTAGCCAGGTGCTCATTTTTTGAATTAGAATGTCAAAGTATAGACACCTCTCAATTTCGCCAAAAATGTAGTAAAACAATGGATAACTTTGATTCCATATATCATTGTATGGAACGAGGAAATTGGTTTGCCTTCCCTCTTTTTGGATAAATTGAGAGGTGTCTATACATATTTGACATTCTAATTCGAAAAATAAGCACCTGACTAATCTATTAACATATATAGATTTTTGCAGAAATGCACATTTTTATTTATGAGACTGTGAAGTGAGCATGTTTGTATGAAAATAACGGTGTGGGCGGTTAGGTGTGCTGGTGAATGTAATTTTTTTAAGCATCATATCTCAAAAACTATTAGACATACGGAGCTTCTTTCAAATTTAATATACTTTCAAAATGAAAATAGCAACTAATGTTAAAAGCCCATATTTTTTTAATTAAGGGGCCATAATAGGAAAACATGGTTTGCGCGGGCCATATTTTTTATATAGAAAAGGTAAAGTTGTAGCCACAGAAAAAAACATACGACAAGCTAAAGAGATTATCTAGTAGCTACAAGTATTAAATTGCGTATAAACCTCACAGATGATTGTAAAAAAATATCAGTAATCATGAAAAGCGCTTGTCGCGGGTCATATTTTTGGCGTAAATAATAGCGGAAACGTATTGAATTCTACATTAAAATACACTTAAACGTACTGTGCAGTTGCTCCAATAACTTTTTTTCAAGACAGATAATTGTGCTAAAGATTATGATGAAAAAACAACGAAAAACATCGAAAAAGTGCAGAAGTGAGGTTATTTTCCGTACTCTTTACACGTAAAGAAAAAGACAAAGACAAATGATTTCGCGTAACGGAGCCTTAAACTGCAAAAACTGAATGTTTCTGCAGTTTTCACGTATCACGCAGGTAGCACTACTTTTTTTTTATTGCAAAACGTGGTTATAGACACTCTCCTAAGGGGTCCAAATCTAAATAACATAGGTACCAAAAATGCAGATTTACATCGCGTTTTGCGTTTTTAGAACATTTGTTTGTAAGATTTTACTGGCTTAATAATACTGTTTCTCATTCTTATTTTTGAAAATGGAACTAAAAGCACAGAATATATATGCTAAAAGCATCTTTTCGGTGAAATCATAAACTTATTTTATACTCTGTGCACAAAGTGAATCGTAGAGTGCGTGATTGTCACTCACAATCACACTATTTATTGGTGAAAACCGAAAGGAAATCCGTACAGACAGACAGACGGAGGACAGATGGAGGACTTTGTTTTATAAGTATAGTATGTAGTGAAGATGGGACAGAAAGCACAACGTAAAACAAAATTACAGGAATCTACTGTGCTTTTTAATCTGAATGAATTTCTATTTTTATCAGCATCCACAGTGTTTGTTGTATGGTCTAGTGTGGGTCTAGTATAGGTGCTTGATTTATTACAAAAACTTTGTGCGTCCAGCGATGAAAAGTTGTCTAACTCCAGAAGAGTTGAGAGAGAACAAGTTTTTAATCCTGAATTTAGCTTTTTACCAGAAAAGTCACGTGAAAATAACTTTTCTTACATAGATACTTTTCTCGCTGATAGATGTGAACAGTAGTATGTTTAACACGACACGAGACCAAAGTTTTATTCTGCCTCGTGCCTAAGCCTTCATATCACGTGCTCAGTAGTCTACGCTACGCTCGTGATTCAATTTTATTCTAGACTAAGTACTTCGCTAGTTCGTGATGTAAAGTTATTATGTATTCTGTGGTAAAGTCGGCACTCGCAGCACAAATTGACTTTGGTCACTTGTTAACAAATAACTATTGTTTGCACTCACCGTTCTCCATAGCACAGACAAACACAAAACGCACCACCACCTCATTTTCCACCACCCTTACATCAGGGTCCAACTGATTATGACTCTATTATCTATGCTCTTCTGATATTTAAAATATTAGATGAAATTATATCCGATAACAGTGTTGTTAGTAGGGCTGCCGCTGCCAGCATTTACACTTTTTTGACAATAAAATAAAAAACGCAGTTCAAAAAAATATAAAATATTCTAACTATATAAATTATTTGTGGGTCTTTAAATAAACTGGTTATTTCAGGTTTACCCTCGTGGTGGAGTGGTTAGTACGTCGAGTTTGATGTAAGGTACCATGGTTCTATTCCGTTTTTCAATGTTCCGTTCATGTTCCGTTCGTTCATGTAAATCACTTAAATAGAAGGTATTGTATGGCGTTTTATTTTAATAGTGTACTAAAGTGTAATTATTTAAAAATAATAATTATATAACAATACGTACTTTATATTCCTCTGGGAATGTCTGGGATTCAATTCAATGAACAGCGGGGTGCTTTCTTACAAGGTAGGTCTGTATTTAAATAAACATCGGATTAATTTGTACCTACTTAAAAAAAACATACCTAGGTACTTAGAAATTAAGGAACTAGAAAAAAAATAGAAAAACATTCGTATCTTAATAATTAAATAAAAGATAAACTAAATACTTATTACAGTTTGTTACTTTTTAACAGTATTAATAAATAATAGGGTCCAGAAATTTGCTCGTTTTAACTAAGTAGGTAAACAATTGAAGTTGAAGTTTTATAATCTTATACTTACCTATCAGTAGATAGGTATTTTGACTACAAATGTTTTTTCTAATTATTTCCACAGGACACAGTGTTCAATTCCACATTAATTATTATTTCCATATTTTTCATAATTATAGACAGCCCTAAGTGCATTAAAATGGCACGTCTGATAGATGATCGCAGAAAACGTGTTTTTATTCACACTCGGCGGGTTCATGAGATAAAGGCTACTTTATTATCTAATAATTATCGCGGCATGGATCTAAGCGCGTGTCCTATTAATAATAAAAAACCGGCCAAGTGTGTTGGACTTCGCACATAAAGGTTCCGTACCAATTAAAGCTAAGTAACTAAGGGGCGGGGATTTTCTGTGATACGAGTTCGACCGCAAAATTAAGTTGGTTTGTAATAGTAAAGTGAGGGAATTTAAATGAAAAAATCATATTTATCATTAACAAAAAACGCCAAAGTTATAGTATATGTTGGTAAGATATAAGTACCTACGTTATTAGGTTTTAAGTTATTATAGGTCAATGGAAATTTAACAAATAGGTACTTAGGTACCTACTTCGTTACTAAATGGATAAAAACTGACTGACGAATTCTTAATTATGCCAAGCGCGAGCCGTTTCATCTTGGGCAAAAATGCTTTCGTAATTTCGTATGTCTGTCCGTTTGTTACTTTTTTTTGTTTTTTTTGTTGATTCAGTTTTTCGAAATTTGATCAAAAAAATACCTATTTCAACCAATGATATTAAATGTAAAGATAGGTTATGCGCCAACATCATTGCTATTTAAAACAGCGTAAATAGTACCTACTATTATATATTTTGTGGTAAAGGTACTATAGATACACACATTGGCCGCTGCATGCGCATTGGCTGCCAATTGACAGCGCGTCAGCTGTCTCCTTCACTCCCACACGCAAAGCAGACAGCTCGCTCTTTGTACAATATGGCCGAATAAAGTAATAGAAAATACATATTTTTATTAAATACAGTATACTAAATAATATACTAGAAAAAATACGACTCGCACCAGATCAATACTCAGACGGGAATCGAACCCGCGACCTTTGGATATCCGGTCCAATGCTCTGACCGCTGAGCTACCGAGTCACTAGTGACATCGCCGAATTTCTTCTAGTATATCCTACTCTTACGCTGCAAGCCAGCGTTTTTGTCACCAATGTGAGGAATTACCTCGACATTCAATTGAAATATCTTTCCAGATATTTGGCAATCGATTAAGATGAAATAGCTATATAATTTTTAATTTTGAGATTTTTGCATTCACAATGCTATTTTTACACAATACTAAATAATATACTAGAAAAAATACGACTCGCACCAGATCAATACTCAGACGGGAATCGAACCCGCGACCTTTGGATATCCGGTCCAATGCTCTGACCGCTGAGCTACCGAGTCACTAGTGACATCGCCGAATTTCTTCTAGTATATCCTACTCTTACGCTGCAAGCCAGCGTTTTTGTCACCAATGTGAGGAATTACCTCGACATTCAATTGAAATATCTTTCCAGATATTTGGCAATCGATTAAGATGAAATAGCTATATAATTTTTAATTTTGAGATTTTTGCATTCACAATGCTATTTTTACACAATACTAAATAATATACTAGAAAAAATACGACTCGCACCAGATCAATACTCAGACGGGAATCGAACCCGCGACCTTTGGATATCCGGTCCAATGCTCTGACCGCTGAGCTACCGAGTCACTAGTGACATCGCCGAATTTCTTCTAGTATATCCTACTCTTACGCTGCAAGCCAGCGTTTTTGTCACCAATGTGAGGAATTACCTCGACATTCAATTGAAATATCTTTCCAGATATTTGGCAATCGATTAAGATGAAATAGCTATATAATTTTTAATTTTGAGATTTTTGCATTCACAATGCTATTTTTACACAATACTAAATAATATACTAGAAAAAATACGACTCGCACCAGATCAATACTCAGACGGGAATCGAACCCGCGACCTTTGGATATCCGGTCCAATGCTCTGACCGCTGAGCTACCGAGTCACTAGTGACATCGCCGAATTTCTTCTAGTATATCCTACTCTTACGCTGCAAGCCAGCGTTTTTGTCACCAATGTGAGGAATTACCTCGACATTCAATTGAAACTGAGTATTGATCTGGTGCGAGTCGTATTTTTTCTAGTATATTATTTAGTATTGTGTAAAAATAGCATTGTGAATGCAAAAATCTCAAAATTAAAAATTATATAGCTATTTCATCTTAATCGATTGCCAAATATCTGGAAAGATATTTCAATTGAATGTCGAGGTAATTCCTCACATTGGTGACAAAAACGCTGGCTTGCAGCGTAAGAGTAGGATATACTAGAAGAAATTCGGCGATGTCACTAGTGACTCGGTAGCTCAGCGGTCAGAGCATTGGACCGGATATCCAAAGGTCGCGGGTTCGATTCCCGTCTGAGTATTGATCTGGTGCGAGTCGTATTTTTTCTAGTATATTATTTAGTATTGTGTAAAAATAGCATTGTGAATGCAAAAATCTCAAAATTAAAAATTATATAGCTATTTCATCTTAATCGATTGCCAAATATCTGGAAAGATATTTCAATTGAATGTCGAGGTAATTCCTCACATTGGTGACAAAAACGCTGGCTTGCAGCGTAAGAGTAGGATATACTAGAAGAAATTCGGCGATGTCACTAGTGACTCGGTAGCTCAGCGGTCAGAGCATTGGACCGGATATCCAAAGGTCGCGGGTTCGATTCCCGTCTGAGTATTGATCTGGTGCGAGTCGTATTTTTTCTAGTATATTATTTAGTATTGTGTAAAAATAGCATTGTGAATGCAAAAATCTCAAAATTAAAAATTATATAGCTATTTCATCTTAATCGATTGCCAAATATCTGGAAAGATATTTCAATTGAATGTCGAGGTAATTCCTCACATTGGTGACAAAAACGCTGGCTTGCAGCGTAAGAGTAGGATATACTAGAAGAAATTCGGCGATGTCACTAGTGACTCGGTAGCTCAGCGGTCAGAGCATTGGACCGGATATCCAAAGGTCGCGGGTTCGATTCCCGTCTGAGTATTGATCTGGTGCGAGTCGTATTTTTTCTAGTATATTATTTAGTATTGTGTAAAAATAGCATTGTGAATGCAAAAATCTCAAAATTAAAAATTAAATACAGTACTTACGTGTGAAATAAAGCATTTTATCTACACTCACAACGTAATGTTCCAAATATGAATTCAAAAAAGGTAATATAAATACGTACTTTATTTTCGTGAGTAGGTAAAATTAAAAAAAAAACTCATTACGATGCAGTCAGCTGCATCATAAAGTAACTTTTTTTCTCATTACGATACAGGGCAAATCCAAGAAGAAGGTAGTGCCGTGATATTAAAAAAAACAACGATATTTTCCCAAGGAAATACCTATGGCTCATCTCATTTTTTTTCTAATGGAGTGCGCGCCATTTTTAGAGCATTACAAAAAAAGTTTTTAATATTGATTTAAATTATTTTTACATATTGTTATACTGAATTTCGTAGGTGTTTTCTATTCTTGCTTAAAAATGTAAAAAAAAATTGACTCTGCAAAATTATTTTAGATGCAGCTAAGGAAATGACTTATAACAAGGTAGATAGGTACATAGCTAATACAACCAAAGTCTCTCTCTCTTTTCTAACGTTGATCTTTTATTTAGTAGGTTCAATCCCAAATGTATGAGTGTAGATAAAGTAGTGTATGAAACTGCACATAACTAGGTATTAAAACACTCGTGTGATACTATTAAAAACCTCGCCTACGGCACAGAATATATAATAGTACTAACGTCCTACGGCTCGGTTTTTAAACACACACTCATGTTTTAATACCCCTCATTATGCATCAGTATCATAAACTACTATTTCCGATCTCTGACCGTTGCTGTATAATTTGTACATCGTCTAAAGACGCAAGTAGACATTTTTTTATGGTATTTCACAATTTTATTGCGTCTGATTGACGAGAGCCGCGTGTGTTACCGTGACTGTGCATGACTAATTGAAAGTCGGGCAATTACCTGACTTTCGTCTTGCCATTGTGAAGCGCGGGTAACCTATCTTTACATTTAATATCATTGATTTCAACAGTTATACGTGAAATCACACCATACCGAGGCTTTTTTGTCTAGACCTTAGATGAGAGCTTTTCAAAGTGACATTTAAAAATAAAAATAGTAACTACCTATTTGTCTCACTTGATGGCCTTAATGGAAAGCAGTGTTGCCACTGCCTCTCAATCAAATCCCACACACATAGCTCCTTGATTACACAACCTTACACACATGGGCGTATCTAGACGTCTTTTCATGAGGGGGGGGGGGGGGTGGTAAGAGGCATGTATCTTGAAAAATGCCTTAATTTGGCTTTCAATTTCAGCATTTGCATTGTGGAATAGTCTTTTATATCCATTTTTGGGCAATGGGTCCTTTTCGGTAAAAAAATCCACAAAATAAATATCTATTTTCCCACAGATTTGTTCTGAACGGCTACTATCTTAGGAACAAGCGTACGCAGCGACATCTACAATTAGCTTTGGGTTGCCATTCCCACTGCTCATTTATGAAATATTCAGAATACACAACCAACAATGCATGTGTAGCGTGAAGTTGTATCAATCAAATCAAGAGCTCGTTCTTATACGAGTTCACGAAAGTTTCACTAATGTCGTACACACAGCTGGAGGCACGAGGAAATACCATTGTTTAATTGCGACGCGACTTCGTAAGGGGGCGTAAGAAAACGCCTTTTTTCCTTTGCGAAGTGTTGCCAACCAACATAACTTTTGTTAGTGGATTTCGTAGGTGATTGTCGATAAAACGCCTTATCACGCTGCTTAACACGCCTGCTGCTTTTGTTTCTTAAAAAGTGACAAACAAAAGGTGCGTTTCTTTCCACGCAGAAATGTTTCATTTCTTATATATTTGTAAATTACGACCAAGTATGTAATAGTACACAATTACACACATATTCCTATTACACACGGCTTACACACGAGAGTTCTTGATTCCACACAAAATGTGTAATTACACACAAAACGGCAACACTGATGGAAAGAGAAGTGTCAAAATTGGCTTTTAAAAATAAACGGCCTGTACCAAAGACGAAAGAGTAAAGCCGCGATTACATATTCCAATCAAATTTAGAGTTGCCACCCGTATAATAAGTTTAATTTTAACAATTAATTTAAACAAATAACGCAAAGGTCAAAATTGTTTATGTTTTTTTTATTTTCAATTCTCAACTCCAATCTTATACAATGTTTATCTTTCCGTTATAGGGTAAATTCACTTTTAAAATCGAACATATTATACAATATTTTATTGTCTAGTACGAGTGGCAACCCGAAATTGGTATGCTAAATCGGCGTATGTAATCGCGGCTTAAGCGCTCGCTGGCTGACATCAGCTGTCCAAAGAGAAACATTTTTTAGGGTTACATTACCCCTTTTAATATACTATATCTATGTTACATTACTATATCTATGGTTACATCTGCCTGCCTACCTGTGTACTCTTCGAAGCTTAGTATAAAAAAATACATTGACACATTACATTTTTATCAATGCCATCTATCGAGCCTACAGTTTTTTGTCATTTTGAAAAGCCCTCTTTGATGTAAAGCCGCGATTACATATTCCAACCTAGCATACCAATTTAGAGTTGCCACCCGTATAATAAGTTAAATTTTAACAATTAATTTAAACAAATAACGCAAAGGTCAACATTGTTTATGTTTTTTTTTATTTTCAATTCTCATCTCCAATCTTATACAATGTTTAAATCTTTCCGTTATATGGTAAATTCACTTTTAAAATCGAACTTAATATACAATATTTTATTGTCAAGTACGAGTGGCACCCGAAATTGGTATGCTAAATCAGCGTAATGTAATCGCGGCTTAAACAAGATTAAACTATTTCTTACGGTCTCGTCTCGGTTCTCGTCTCGGCAGAAAAGTGGGTTGGGTTGGGTCGGACCCACAGACCATCTCATTTTTTGGTCAGCGGGTCTACCGGCTAAAAACAATGAAGTTAATGATAACTGTAATTTGACAGCTGTACGTGATACATAGGACAGGCAATCCAGTTAGGTAAATCCAACTTCGAGAAAGAGATCTCTCGTCGAATCCAACTCGGGTGGGCAGCATTCGGGAAGCTTCGAAAAATCTTCGCGTCCGACTTACCTCAATGTCTCAAGACGAAAGTCTATGAACAGTGTGTGTGCCTGCGTGATCGAATCAGAAACGAAGAGCCCCTGCCTGCCTAGCATGACCGATTTATATCGCGTGATATAGCGTTTTATCACGTTCAACTGTCAAAAAGACAAAAGAATTTGACAGTTGAGTGTCGATAAAATGCTATATCACGCGATATAAATCGGTCATGCTAGGCAGGCTGGGGGCTTACCATCAGCAAATAAGAAACCATTCAGTTCAAAAGCAGGCCGTAAAAAAGACTGCTTAAGGCCTGCTTTCATACTAACCGTTGAGATCATGGTACGAAAAAGTAAAGCCGTTCAATATAAGTCCTGCTATAAGAGCTCATAGTAAGGCCCCTGAGCTGTCACTGTCATCCATCACAGTGGAAAATTGGAAATAACGTAGGTAGGTTAGTACCTACCTGACACTTGACAGAAATAATCACTTGCATGCAGTATTGGGAAACGTACAATAATTATTGGATTCTTACAATAATTCGTGATACGAAATTTGATTGTACAATAAAACATAGCTTCCTCATTATTGTACGCTTTTATTATACAATATTTTCCAATTTGACACAATATAGGTACAATATCATGGCACGTGACACTAAAATTAATAATGAAACGCATCACCTAGGTATTATTATTATGCAACGTCACACTTGTCTTGTCTTTTGTCTCTATTAATGCCGTAAAGTTGGCAATTCGCTTTCATTTCTTGCTTGCCGACATTGGCATTGGCAGTAAACTATCAAGGCATTGTCAGTAAACATCTTGCCTTCTCCTGTGGAATCATATAAAATATATTTTTTTATTTAAAAATCAAATGTTTTTAATTAAAAATTGCAAAAATAAAAAAACATTCATATAAATTTTGATTTTTTAATAGGTAGGTAGGTAGGTACCTAACCTAACCTACCTATTAAAATAATTTGAACTTGTATTACAAGGTTTGCGATTGTATTGAATGATTCGCTTCAACTTTACTTCACTCCAGAATTTATGAGAAAGAAAAGAGCAAGCGCAAAATAAGTGGGGCGACTTTAGTTCCGTTGTACTTTAGCGGCCTAAATATTAAAAACTATTGCCTAAAACGTACAATAATTCGACCCAAAATACAATAATTTTTAGCTTGGCAGCACCATAATTTCGCATCCAACATTTCCCAACACTGCTTGCATGACATGGGGAACCTATAAGTTTTTTTACTTTTTTGTTTATCTTGCTTGATTTTGTTACTAAAACCTAAGATACTGTGCCTATGTCCAATATTTAATCGACAGTAGATCATACACAGAATAATCTTATATTTCAGCTGTTTTTATCGTTTTTCAACAAAGTATGTCTAGTGAAGAAAAGATAAATCAAGAATCTGCACAAGCTGTTATAAATTTTGTGAAATCTCAACTTTCAAGATCGGATATTCTAAATGTAGAAGCAGAATTTAAAAAGGACTTTGTTTTAGCAAATCGGAAGAGCAAGAATCAGAAGCAAAAAGCTAAAAAGAAGAAAACCAAAAACTTAACCAGAAAGCAGAAAAAAGCTCTAGGTTTTTATTCAATTCCTAGAAACAGTGTTATGTATAAGGATGCCCTGCCTATGCACAATATATGGTTAGATTATATGAGCTCAATTTTAGATGCCGAAAAATCCTTACCAGAATGTGGCTCCAAAGGATGGGAAAATTTCACGCAAACTCTGTACAAGGCTGATTTTCATGGCAGCATGTTGGAAGTTTTACAGTCTAAGTGTCCAAGCTATGTGGGGAAAATGGGAATATGTGTAATGGATACAAGAGACACTTTCAAAATAGTTGGCAAAAATAACATAATGACTATGATACCCAAACAAATTTGCATTTTTGGTCTGTACCTTAAAAGTGCCAAGGTTACTTTATTTGGTAAACACTTACGAATACGACCTGCAGAAAGGTCCACAAAGAAAATTAAATCTTATTTACATCCTGATTTATAACCTGTTAGCTAGAATAAAATAAAATATTTATTTAAATGTTTTCATTTCACACCCTTACGAAACAAAGGAACCAAATATGAAAAAGGATCTCAATGAAAGAAATATATAAGTACACACAGTTTTTATTATTACTTTTTATTGAGATAAACTTGATAAACGTAGTTTTCTCAAAATAGTGTGACAATTCTCTATATTTCCTGTACATATTTCAAGATACATTTGCAATGGTAAAACTCGGGGTGAATTAATTTGCATCAGTATTTTTCTGGCTGTAACAAGATCTCTTCTTAGTATGTGGCACACGGCAGCTTTAGCCCACACGGAGACAGCAATCATGTCTCTCATCTGATATGGCAGAACCGACACAAGGTCATGAATCATTGGAGGGTTTAAATGTTCTACTGCATCTGTTATTCTGTCTAAGTTTATTAATGCTTCCGCAGCATAGATATGCGCCCACGCCTTGTGACTACTTGACACATCTGGCTGACTTAACAACTCATTTGCACTTACTAGAGCAGACAGAGGATCTTGTAAATTGAGTAACACATAACTTTGGAGTACTAATGTTGAGTTCTTCAATTCACATCTCTGCTTCCAGTTGATTGGAGGTCCGGGAGGAGCTTGGATCAGAGGTGCAGTCGTATCAGAAGGTGGATCTTGACTTGGAAGAAGTGTAACAGCATTTTTCAAACATAAAGCTGCAAATTCTAATGAAAGAGATGGTATAGCAAATGATTCACCCGACGTGGAATATTTTTCTCTATTTTCTTTTGATAGTAAAATTCTTGTGTGAGGACCGCTACCTAACTTTTTTACAGTATATTGCAAAGCTTCTTCATTACAGCATTTCTTTACACAACATTCAGCCAGATGTAACCAAATGCGTGGATTGTTGGGGTAGTGACGTGCAGCTTCCACGAGACATTCAAAAGCGCCCTCTGCATTATTTGCTGCTAATAACGCAAGTCCTAAGTTATAAACATAGAGCGGTCTGTCTCTGCAAGCAATTAGCCTCTCACTATCCTCACTGTCCATGGCCTTAAAGTGCTCTTTGACGGCATGTTGGAAATACTTTGCAGCCAAAAACGGTTTCTTAATTGATAAATACAAGACCCCAAGATTATTATTGATTGCAGCCCAAATATCTTCACCTTGAGATTTCAAATCATAGTTATATTTAAGAGATTTATACTGTCCTAATGTATTAGCAGCTTCATTAACATCTCCGTTTAAATATTGCTGTTGTGCAATTATAAATACATTTTCGATCGAGTCTGGCTTAAGATTAGACTTAACCTTTTGGTGTAAAAGAATTTGTGCTCTACTAACTAGCCTTTCAAATAGTTCACCCGCTTCATTGTTACTTTTCAAAGGATCTCCATAGCTCTTTGCTACTTCAAGAGTCTTGTCATAGGTTCTCCTACACAATGTAGCTTCTAACATAAGGAGGACCACTTGTTGAAACAATTTAGAGTCCTTTATTGTTTTTGATGACAAAAGTTTCTCTAATATAACAGTACATTGATAGTAATACCGAGAATGATATAAAAGAACAGCGTAATTATACAGTAAACAGGGAGAAGACATGTCTTTAACTTCTACATCAGGGATAATTATCCCAGTCAATTGGCACATAGACTTTTTGAATTTCTCAACATTTTTCATGTCGCTGGTCATGAATTCAACTACAGCTTTATTCATTTGCACACGTTTGTTGCTGATACCAACAACAACGACACTTTCCAATTCATTCAAATGCTGTAAAGCTGCTGAGTAATCTTTTTTCAAGTAAGATTGATGCGCTAATACTGCATGCTCTTCTCGTTCCTTGGTGTTAGCCATGTTTCTTGTGTTTTTTAGAAACGACACAGAATCTGAATATTAACTGCGAATACGTAAAACAGTTGTCTGTTTCAATTCAATCCTTGTGGACACAGAGGAAATAATCACTACGTTGTATTGTATGGATTGATGGTTCCTAAAATTATTTGCATTGACCCTTCCTCGCTCAAATTGACAATGACAAGATCGATCACAGATTACTAATTTGTGGACAAGATTGACAAGTCAACCAATCATTTTGACAACTTTGAGTTTGACAAGAACGTTGGGCTGCGTTCCGAATCACGCTAACAGCTGACAGCGAGCGCAGTTAAGCCGCGATTACATATTCCAATCTGCCATTGCCATGCCCCCCAATTAATTTAACAATTAATTTAAACAAATAACGCAAAGGTCAACATTGTTTATGTTTTTTTATTTTTTATTCTCATCTCCAATCAACAATACAATCAAATTATTAATAATGTATTAATAAAAAGTACAATGATTATATGTACTGTATACATTTAAATTGTCATAAGTATTTCACAAAATGCCATAATTAAGACTAATTTGTGCCATTGAACTTACCATTTAGTAGCGTTGAGAAATAATTTTGTTAGAAAAAAAATTGGTATTTTATTTAATTACCCATGTTATTTTACGTATTTTTGAAGACTAATTGATTTAGAAGATTGTTTAATAAATAATAAACTTAAATTGCCACTGAATTTTATTAAAATATCACCTAAACTTTGTGACGTAATGGAACTTCTTATCGCCTATACTTCATTAAAACATTAATTTCCTACTAATAAGAAGACTTTTCTTATTTTAATTTACAATTTTTACGAAGTTAGATTTATTATAAGACCAATAAAAAATCGTTGGGTCACAAAAAATATTTTTTCGGAGTGGAATTCCATTACGCAACGGACAATTTTTTTTGTAAATGCCCAATTCCGAACGGAATCTTCATACATTATCGAAATTCCGTTCGGAATTCCGTTACGTGATTACGTCTGTGTGTGGCCGGCCTTACTGTCTGTCTATCTGGGTTGCGTTCCAAACCTACGCTCCGAGTGCAACATAACCACAACCAAACGCTCTAACGGCGTTCGGTAGACACAACCGTCCCGTTCCAAACGTCAGCGTCTCAGAGCGTTGCAACTTTTTAACCATCAAAATGGATGGTTGTAAAACGCTCTGACGTTTGTCTATAAAAAAAATGTCAATGTCAATTGACATTATTTTGCATTTTGATGTTTTTGAGTCTAATTCTTAAAATAATCATGGTTGATCCTCATAAAACGGATTTTACTTGATTTAGAATAAAGAAAAGTTTAAATTATTCGTATTCTAAATGGAAAATGAAGACTTTGTATTGACATTGACATTTAAAGTTCTTGGTCGTTCCGAACCTTAGAGTGAGTTATAAAACAATCAAACAACCGCGCTCCAAGGCTCTGAACGCAACCCTATGTCGTCCGTCCGTCAAGCAAGTTGTCAATGTCAATCAATTTAAAAATATTTTTTTTAGTTGTTTCTATTTAAAAATTAAGTTAAAATTATTTACCAAATATGTAACAACGATTTAGTTAGTTCTATAAACCTTCTGCCAAAACTGTAGATCTCGCGATCACTACTGATCACTTCACTACGAGGAAATAGATTGTTTGATGATGTTTAACATGTTGACTAAATAAAATGTTTGTTTACTAAATGTAAACAAAACAATAGCAGAAATGACTCGTAGATATCTCTTTCTGCTAGCGGCCGCTATAGTGATGATATATTTCTCAATAATAATATTTATGTTGAGTCCTCTACATGGGGCCAGAGATTCATTCTTTGAGCGCGGCTCCCTAAATAATTTCGCGTATAGGCAACTCCCGGCGCTGCACTGGTGTCAGGGTCTGCAGTGGCAGTCTCCGCCATTTCCTCAAGTTGTGGCATTAGTCTCATTCCCTGGTAGTGGAAACACATGGTTGAGGTACCTGCTACAGCAAGCGACAGGTATTATATTATATTTTTTATCCACAAGGAACAGGATATTGCTTAGCCTTGACTTCACCTGATGTTAAGTGACGATAAGGCCGAAAGTGTAAGCGCACTACACCCGGAATCCTCACCACTGAGGAACTGGCAATCTTACCTCTAACTGCGGGAACACAACAATTTTTAAATTGTTGTTATTATGGAGTCAGACTTAGGTAAGATAGTGGTAGCTAGCCAGGTAGACTTGAAATAAGCCCTACCACCAACCAAACCTAATATCTTTTTTGTCTTGTTGCTGCTTTGATATTAGATGGATGTTAAATAAAAGTTGTACGATATAAAAAAACCATTGATAAATACTACCAGCCTTCTACCAACATTTTGAAGTTTTTGTCATTTAAAATGTATTTTTTTCCCAGGTATAGTTACAGGGTCTGTCTATATGGACTATGGGTTGAGAGTACATGGCTTCCCTGCCGAAAATGTTACAGATGGCTCGGTTCTTGTTGTCAAAACTCATGAAGCCCCACCCATAGATCCTAGCAAATTTAAGTCTGCACTTCTTTTGATAAGAAACCCCAGAGATGCAATATTGGTGAGAATTTGGTGACAACCTTATAGTAGATAGTGACTTTTGTTACAAACTTAAAAATAAGAGTTATTCCACTTTGTTTCACCAAGTGCTCCACTGGTGCCTTTGTTCTCTTTAGGACAGATTTGCTTTAAGACCAGGGAATGTTAACGTTATTTTTAAATGTAATGTTATTTCTTACTTTTTTACCGTTAATTTTAACATTAACGTTATGTCAATAAATAACGTTACTTTAGATACGTTACATTAAAATTAACGTTATTTCAGTAAATAACGTTGATTTTAACGTTATTTCTTACTTTTTGTAACCGTTACTTTAAAATTAACGCTATTCCAATTAATAACGAAACTTTTTTACCGTTAATTTTACCGGTAAAGTTTACCGCTATATATAACAGTAATTTTACCGGTACAATATTTTTAACGTTATTTTTACCGGTAAATTTACCGATTAAATGATTTAACGGTATTTTTAACATTATTTTTTTTTAACGGAGAACAATCCCTGTTTAAAACAGTAGCTTCATGATAGAAGCTTTATTCACATTAAGACGGAAATTGTACAGTCAATAGAGAATTTTAACTTCTATATTTTAACTTATTGATACTTTTATTCACCAGTAGGGTTTGGCGGGGCAATGAGGAATAATTAAAAAATAAGATAATCTGTATTGTGTTATTGTAAAGGAGATGGTCCAAAAAACCCAGAATTAATATGTAATTGGGCACAGACATGCACCTAATGTATAGGATTTTTTATTGTAAATTTGTTTTTTTTCTGATGTCTGTTATGGTGTCTTAAAAAAATAAAATAAAAAAACAAAAATAAAAATAAGCTATATATCAATCGATTGCTTGTACCGAGAGAAATAATCCTACCTACGTCGCAGACCACAAATCCATGGGGTATCAGAGATATACGTTGACAAAGTATGTATGAAATATAAAAAAAGAATCAATTAGGTACATATTTTCTAGCGCACTAAATCGACGTAAACAACTTACCTAAAATACTTATATAATCAATATTATATCACTGAAGTTGTAAAAAGTCATGTTACATACTTTGTCGGCCTTTATCTCCGATACCCCATGGCTTTGGGGTCTGCGACTTAGGTAAGTTTACTTCGCTCATTCTGAGCAATCTATTGGTATATAGCTTGTTCGTATTAATTCTGGGTTTTTAGTCCCTGTATTTTGGACCGTCTCTTTTTAATGTTTATAAGTTACAGACTGTATATTGCTTTTGTGATTAAACAATCAGCTTTTTTAAAACTTTTGTTCAGAAAAAGTGAACCAAAAACCTTTTTGTGAACATATCTTTTTATTTTTTATGGTTTAGATTCTGTCCTACCTACCATGGACTACATAATATTTTATTTGCCACTTTGTAAATTGTAAATAAGTGTTATTTATGTTGCATTTATTTAATAAATTACAATACAGGGATGAAATGTGATTTTTTCAGAACAAAGTAGGTAGTAGTAGTATTCTTATACACTATTTAACATAAAAAATGGTATTTTATGCATACTTACTCAAAAACTCATGTTTTATCGCTTATAGTCAATTAATTTACTGTTGTTTTGAATGTATAACATTTCTTTGCTTATTTTCAATTTGTAGTGTCAGCTTATCCACAGGGCCGTCTACCATTAATACTTTGGTTTCTTCCAAATGTGCACAAATCATTTGGTAATTATTTTTTTATCATTTTTACCTATCTCTGTTGCTGTACCAATTTAAAGTGTTTTGATTTAAATGTTAGCTATAATTTTAATACAAGCTGTTATTTTTTTATAATTTAACAACATTAAAAAGTTAATGTCACAAGAAATACGCTGTTAGATAATTTAATCAACACGGTAAAAAAGGATTTCTTTAAATAAGAAAGACCAATTTCTTGAAATATTTGGTTATTTTAAAAATATATTTACTTAAGCCAATGCAATATTTTTAAAACAAAAATAGTGCTCATCTTTTACTCAGTCAATATTTTTCTTAATGATTAAGAGAAATATTTTTGTTTCAAGGCTTATTTAAACTTATATCAATTAAATTGACTTAATTTAAATCAAGAAATGTCCATCTTCTTGCATCAAATTAAAATTATCTGAAATCAACTACAAGTTACTTGAATTTAGATAAACCTTTTTCAAAAAATCATGTTCTTCTATTAAGAGAAAGTTTATTGTTTATGAAGTATTATTTCTTGTTCTAAGAAATGATTTTGTTCGGCTTATAGGAATTTTGTTTTAAACAGAGAAATACAAAAATTTCGAAACAACGGAATCATAGTTTTCGATAAACACGATAACATTTTTACTTTGAGAAATTTATCCATACATCATGGTCTGACCCGCGGTGTTAAGATTTTTATCTAGTTCTTTAAGTAGTCGGACTTAATTTTGTTTCGTCAAGCTCAATCGGGTTTGTTTGTTGGTTGCCTCTGGGTGTCGCGTCCTACTTGGGACGGCTTCCCGGACTCCACTCCTCTTTCGAGCACTTTTATTTACCTTGAGTTTTTGTAGACCGCGCCCACGTTGTTATTTTTGGACAGAAAAGTTAAATCTGTACTTTTAAAGGAAGGAAGTCATCGGTGTTCTCCAATTATCTCCACTTAATATACAACAACAACAAAATATACATATTCATTCAATAGACAAAATAATTTACTCTAAGTAAGGTTAGTCTACAAGAGATATAGAAGATTTTCGTATCAAGAATACATTTACTTGACTGTACAAAATAACGTTGTCTTGAATGAAACAACACGTGTCTTGGAATAAATGTATTATTCTTGTAACAACTAAATATTTTAAGAGTATTTTTTACTATTACGAAGAAATTATTGTCTAGCGTCTATAGGGAGAGGATCATTTTCTTAGATTCAATAAATATGTCTTAAGCCAAAGCAATTTGTCTTTTTTTAAGAAATCTGTTTTTACCGTGAAATTATTAAGTTTTCATAAACCTTTTTAATTAAGTATTAATTTGCATTTGCTTAATCTTTCTGATAAGTAGAACAAACAAAAAAGTTAGTTTTAGTGTTTTATAATTGAAATGTATTTATTTTTCACAGGCTGACTTCAACAGAGTCCACAAAGGACACATAGGAACTGCCTCTAAATCAGCTTTCAAGAAGAAATCAAATAATCGAGATAAAACAGGTGGGTAAAGGTGGAATTTTTTGACAGATCATTTTGGCTCAAACAGAGGCCTTACTATGAGCTCTTATAGCAGGGCTTATATTGAACTGCCTTACTTATTCGTACTATGACCTCAAAGGTTAGTAGGAAAGCAGGCCTTAAGCAATCCTGTTTAAGGCCTGCTTTTGAACTGAACGGTTTCTTATTTGCTGATGGTAAGCCCCCTGGAGAATCTTTTTCAATGGTATAAATGAAATTAAAATAAATCAAACTGCATTAGTTAATAGCAGGAAGTTTACATTCTTCTCTAGCTTGGGCCGAAAGTAAAAGTACGCCTTGAAACGTCAAACTTAAAGAGTAATATCGCTAAGCAATACTTTTGGTTTAGCCAGGGTGTAAAGTAAACATTATTCCTTATAAGGCCGCGCGAAGTTATATGTAGTGATCTTATACGATTGTAGAAGTAAATCCGGAGTTTCATAAAATCATGTCATAAAATACAGGATGTAACAAGACCTTCAACGAAGCCGAGGTCTACGTATTCTGCCCATCATCAGGACCATTTCTGTTCAAAATTATTACTGGGAAACCATTTTGATTTTTGGTGTTAAAAAAGCATTGCAAGCATTACCACGCAATGTGACGCGTACAACAGGCCGCGCCTGCGAGTGTATGCCACACAGCTGCGTGCGGCCGAGTTGAAAGGCAGCGTTTATGTGCGTGCTCATGAGATACATCGAGGGCGGCGTTTTGAAGCCTTGTTTGTTACGAAATATACTTAAAATTTTGATAATGTTTCTTTAGTCAAAAAGTAGGAACTAGCGAATAAAATAAGATTTCATAAAAATTAAAAAAAAAATGACTTTGACCTTCAATAACTTCGTAGCTATTGGTTTCCCAGGTATAGTCTAAAAGACAAAAATGATCCTGATGGTGGGCGGAATACGTGAACTTCGGCTTCGTTGAAGGTCTTGTTATATCGGAATATTTATAAAACGGAATAGGTAGGTATCATAAAATAAATAATATGAATTTCCGGTTTCTACAAAAATCCTGCGATGTAATAATACACCAATATAATAAATACCGCCTCTGTGGTACACACGTGGAAGACGCAGGGGTCCCGGGTTTGATTACGGAAGGGGGTACATTTATACTTTGGTTTGTAGTAGGGCCCGTGCACGTAGTGTTCTACGAGGCTCTGGTCAGCGACACCAAGGGCACCTTACAAGGGGTCTTGGAGTTCCTCAACCAACTTATACAATAAAATTGTAGTAGTAAATACGGAAATTCGTTAAATCATGTCGTAGTTTATATCGGAATGTTTATAATGCAGAATACCCATCATAAAATAAATATTATGAAAATTCGGTTTCCACAAAAATTGTGAGATATAAATGCACTAATATAATAGACTCGATAATCCAACCTCGTTGGTCAGACTGGGCGTACTACGTGGCCAGCCAGCTGACGGCGTGGGAGTCGCTGCACAGACTGTGGCTGACCAGGTTCCCGGGGTCCGTGCACGTGGTGTTCTACGAGGCTCTGGTCAGCGACACCAGGGGCGTCTTACAAGGGCTCTTGGAGTTCCTCAACCATACCGTTACAGAGGTAAACCTGCATTAATGTTGGATTTTCTGAAACATTTGAAGTCTTATACATTTTTTCTGGTGCACTTTGTTTTGAGATCTTGTTTGATGTACCGCATTCTTGCGAAATAAAGTCAATTCACTTTTCACTATTGATGTAGATTGGGTTGAGTGAGGTGTACGACTTATAACTCATGATAATATTATTTTTTTATTTATATAATATAATAATTTTATTTAATCTCTGGATTAATAACTTTTCCTTAAAAATATGTTAAGTGCCAATAAACTTTGCTTGTTGATTATAGAGAAATCTACCAAAAGTTAATTAATTGACAAACAAAAGATTTTTAAATTTGAGATTTTTATTTATTTATTTAACAAACTTTATTGTACATTTCAAACAAAATGTTACAAAAGGCGAACTTAATGCTAAAAGCATTCTCTCCCAGTCAACCTTTAGGAAACAGATATCAATGAAGGCGGTACATAGGGTAAAATATTAATAAATACAACAACATATAGTTTAATACATATAATGTATATAAAAACATGGATATATTTAATATAGTTACTTATGGCTGTTACAGCTGATAAGTTTCTTGCGCCCGTTCTTCTTGTCAGCTAAAAAAGTCTGGAACGGGTGGTAGGAAAATATAGACGATTCAAAAGTACTTAATAATTAAGTTTATTTGAATAAAGCTTATTTCACTTTCACTTTCTTTTACTTTCATATATATATATAATAATAATCTACATTTTTATCAAAAATAATATAAGAAGGAGATACAAATATCGATGATTTCACATAACCTATGAGCTTTCTAACAGTAAGGCATGAACTTTCTTTTTGAAGGAGATTTTACTGGGAGAGCTTCTGATAGATTCAGGGAGACTATTCCAGAGACGCAGAGCTTGCATTGTGAAAGAATCAGACATATAACCGGAATGAAAGAGAGGAGTAAAAAGAGAAAGAGAGTTAGTAGATCGAAGTTGACGATTGTGAGAGTCGCAAAGATACTGAAACTTGCATTTCAGGTATTCTGGGGTATGGGGATTGTTGAGAATTTTTGCATTCACTATGCTATTTTTATACAATACTAAATAATATTCTAGAAAAAATACGACTCGCACCAGATCAATTCTGGGACGGAAATCAATCCCGCGACCTTTAGATGCCCGGTCCAATGCTCTGACCACTGAGCTACCGAGTCACTAGTGGCATCGTACAAAAGATTTTCTATCCGCAGTAATGTACCTAGTACCTACTATTATTAATACTGTGTTAAATGTGTAAACTATGACTGTCCTTTTAAGTGCTTTAATTATTTTTCAGGTCGAGATGAACTGCGCGATATCTAACAAGGAAGGTATTTACAGACGAAGAAAGAAGATAAAAGATTTCGACCCGTACACGGCAGAAATGTACCGCGCGATTTGGACCGCGCGGGACAAGGTGCTCAGTATGGTCAACCATTACCAATATTTTAAACGAGCTAATGTCACAGGGAAAGGTATTGTGTAGATTTCTTATACCAAAATCTTTGATCAAAAATATCCTAGATGACGCTTCACGGACTAAAGCCGGCCACATACAGAAGGAATCCCAAGGAAGGAATAATGTATGAAAATTCCGTACGGGAAAATCCCACATGTGTGGTAGGTCCATAGATTTGTATGGATTAGCTGCGTGCGAAATGATTCCGTCCCGGAATTTTGAATCGAAATTCAGTCTGTATTAACCACTGTAAACAACACGCAAATATGGCTACGCTACGACTGACAAAACAAAAAGCGATTCGGAAATTTGAATCCCCATGAATATTTTTGTCAGAGTACAAATTACTATTCTTTAAAAATCAACTTTAAAAATTAAGAAACAAAAAAGAAAATACTTTGTACAAAATAACAACCCAGTTTGGAAGGTGTTATTTCGAGGTGCCGTTTCGACCGGACATCTAGGGTATTCTTGATCGAAGACTAAAATCAAAATAATTAATTGAGTAGGGATTTAAAAAATAATAATTTCTAGGTTAATACGAATGTAACCTTGAAGATGGTGATGTTTGCAGTATTTTACTGGACATAAAAGTATGTATCAAATAAATACGTAATAATGTCGTCGGTACGTCCAAAGAATAAACACTCATATTTTCACTTCTTAAACCATAAAGACACCCCAAAGTTCTGTCTTCCAGTAAACTTCGTAAACAAAGCTTTTTAGCAAAACTTAAAAAAAAAACTTTAAACAGGCCTAATTACGGATCGCTGAAAAACTATGGACGTTAAAATTAGTCAATGAAACTTTTAAGAAAACAATTGAAGCTTTTACTAAATTGCTCAATAAACAAACAAATATTTAGATTTAAAAAATACTGAGCAATGGACATGACAAAACTGAGCTTTAAATGGTATAAATCGTTATTGTATTGTATTTGAAATTAAAGGCAACCTTATTAAAGGCACGTACGCACCGACAGGTGGCTTGCTTAGCGCCTAGATACACCTGGTTACTTGCTAGGATACACGGTAGCCGCACTGGAAGGTGGGTTGCGTGGTGGGTCGCGAGGAGCCTTGGTCATTTGCACACACACAAGTATCTAAAATGACGACCAGCCCCCCTAGCATGACCATCAAAACACGATATATACTTATCGCGTGATATAGCGTTTTATCACGTTTAACTGTCAGAAAGACAAATGGGTTTTGACAGTTGAGTGTCGATAAAATGCTATATCACGCGGATACGTCGGTCATGCTAGGGGGGGCTGAATGATTCAGTAGTCAACATGCCGGTCTACCAAGCTAGAGATCCTGGGTTTTTACTTCGATACATATCTAGACGTTAGGCGCTAAGCGAGCCACCTGTCGGTGCGTACGTGGCCTTAGTGTTAAGCATTGATCACACATAGTCTCCGAATAACGGACAAGTGGTATCGGTGTCTGTAAGTCCTAGGACTTAAAATCTGTTTATCCTTACATGTCTTACTTAAGGCTTTAAGGTGCGTCAAATCCCAATATTCAATTCAAATTATTGAAAGATTACGCGCGTGAAGCTATCATGGAAAAAATATATAATGTACTTGAAATAATACACAATAGATTTAATTGAAAGCATTTATTACAGCAGAAAGCATTTATGAAAGCAGTTTTTACAAACCACCTTTGATGTTAAAAATTATTCCGTGGACCCTGTTTCTGGTCTTATTTGCAAAATTTCTCGGAAACAGAACATTCGTTTATGTTAAAACCAACCATAAAAATCGGCGATGTTGCTTCAATCTTAATTGAACAGATTTTTTTTAACTAACTTGAAAGCGAAGAAAAGTAATAAAAACATGTAAAAATTGAGAATTCGGTGCTAGCTAGTTCTCAACGCAACCGCCGCCTTGGAAGTTGGAACGCGCACTGATTTGAACCCAAAGTGAGTAGAGTTACGTTCGATTTCACTCCATCACGGATCGACCCGCTCAGATTGACGCATGTTAACGCCTTAAGTAAACACTATCAACAGTTGTCATTCATCTTTTAAACTTTGTTATCTTATTAAAAAAAACCTTCATTAATAACGATAACTAATGATATATTTCGTTTTCTATGTGTGGAAAACCATTTGTTTGTATTTAATAAACGATTATTTTAATAAAAAGTTAGGTGAAGATTGATTACCAAATAGGGAAACAGGGCAAGTAAGGATAAACATACTTTTTTTAGTGGGTGTTTGGGTGTTTGGTCGTTGATTGTAAATAAACAGTGGAATATCTTACAAATAATTTAGCTTTAAATTATCAGTAGGTAATTTGGCATATCCTAGCTAGACCCAAAAACACTCGATTGTTCAGATTTTCTGTCATCGATGGTAGATAATAATCAAAACAAACCGAATTTTAAATAAATTCAATGGTTGTAAAAATCAATTTTACTATAACATAAAAAAACAACTTTTAGACTAAACTATGTTCCTATAATACAAGTTTTTTGATTCCTGCATTTATTAGTAATTTTATTATTTTATTATACGGGTTTAATTTATTAAGGCGGCACCTCAAGCGAAAGTGGCGCAGCGGTGATTTTTTTTTAATATTATAAATTCTAATACACAATTTTAATAATGTTTTTCGTAGAATGTTTAGGGCCCACAGTCTAGTATTTTTAGACGGTATCGTTACATTCCCTCGTAGTCACTGCTAGAAGTAGATAGCAAAACTGCTAAAAGTGGCCGTTTTTGACACATTTGCTATCTACTTCTACGAATGACTACGAGGGCATGTAGTGTAGTGATACCCTCTAAAAATACTAGACCATGTGCCCTAAAATCTCCACGATAAACATTATTAAAATCTTTTCTTTTAATAACTTATTAAATAAAAACCTCTGATGGCGCCACTTTCGATCATTCAACCGCCTTAAACTAGTCTTTAGATTTACTTACTTAAAAAACTAGTCCCAATTTTGTAGAATAGTATAAATATTTATTTTAAGAATATTAGCTGAATTGGAACAATAAGCTCAACGAAATTATAATAAATGTCCAAATGGCCTAAATTAAGAAAAGGGAAGATTTTCCATCAAGCTGGTTAACTTTTTCCTATATTGCCGCCTCCGCCGCGAAACATCAGCGAAACTACAGTAGTTTCGCCATTATTTGTCTTATATCTACGACGATATTATGACGTATATTGTCTGTGCATGTGCCAACGGTCCGCGCTTGAAAGAGACAGCATTAAATCTATGCTATAGAATAGAACAGGCTGTTTCGCATCTGTTTCGCTTGTCGTACAACTGACAAATGGCGGAACTTACTGCGGTATCGCTGGTATTGTTTCGCGGCGCGGCGGAGCGGAGGTATGCTACAAGCGTGAGACTATTAAAAGTTATAAAACTTTATTATAAAACATACCTACTCTTTTTATTAGACTAGCTTTTCGCCCGCGTGATCGATATCCGTACCTAATTTCGTCAAAATCGGTCCAGCGGTCGTGAAAACGTAAATAAAAGACAAGAGTTAATTTCGCATTTATAATAAGTATGGATATAACAAGTAACTAGTTAGTACTTATATTTTTGATGTTATGAAACAATTATTTGTTCTTCTCCTTAATTGTTATAGGTAATTATGTTTCTACATTTTGTTTTGTTTTTAATGTTAAAGCCAATGCCAGTGTTACTGTTAAATAATTTTAAGAATATTTGATGAAAACTGTTAATTATTTATGCTGATCGTAATTAATAAAATAATGGTGTTTTATTAAAATGCTCGTATTATTTCTTAGTTCGTTCACAATATTCATTAATAAAGGTACCTGACGATAGGTTGCTGGTATAGATAAATAAATCGTGGTGCGGGCACGAGAAATTAAAACACGTATCTATTCCTGCCTGCCTAGCATGACCGATTTATATCGCGTGATATAGCGTTTTATCACGTTTAAAGACAAAGGAATTTGACAGTTGAGTGTCGATAAAATGCTATATTATATAACATTACCGTATTAATTTACAACCATAGACTTATTATATTTTACCACGATCATTTTGTGTTCATTGCGTCGCCAATTTGAAACTATACTAGAACTACTCACAGACGCCGCAATATAATGCGATTTACCGTAGTAAATTACAAATTGTAATGTTATTGAAATAGGCCCCTGTATAATTATTGTCAAATATTTACAAATGTTTAACAAAAATGCCACTGAAATTTTGAATTTAGAAGTTAGACCATGGAAGCTGTACAGCTTGCGCAACATAACTTTAACCAAACCATAGACAATGAGGCTTGCGCAGTAGCTATTTTCAGTATGTACAAAAATTGTAGTGCGCAGGTCATGTGGTACTAAAAATTGGGTCAACTTATATTGCGCGAGCTGTAGGTACCTACGGTACGTAGCGTTGCTGTAAAACGTATTGATTACTAAACTTGCTCAGTGGCGTTGCTGATGGTCGGCAGTCCGGCAATAAAAAACCAGTGCTTGATTAATAGAAGTAACTTTAAGGTAGTAAAATGTTTATTCAAAGTGATTAATGTTTATAGAATCAATTAATCTTCAACCGATTTTGGTTTACATTATTTTGACTTTGCATCTATTATAAAATCTTTGTAAATAGTAGGTAATCGTACTACCTACCATACATCGATCGTGTGTGTCATACAGTATTTTTCCGTAAAGTGCCGTGTAATAAGCTACACTGTTTGGTAACAATTTAAACTGCAGTAACCTTCGAAACCAGACCAACATTTAGGAAATGAAAAAAAGACATCTTTTTTTTTAGTTCAAACGCGGAATGTGTATCTTAGAGAAAGAATTCATTATAATTCTATAATAGTAGATAAATAATTTTATATTGATTCGAAAAGCAACATTTTATCTACCTATAGTGATGGCCAGATAATTAAAGATACCAGGCAGTAGCATAAAAATGTATGGAAATCCTGAAACTGAGAACTCTGATCCCTATATCTCTTAAAGGCCCTCGATCCACACGGGCTGGAAGGATCGATCTCGTGCGCGGCCTCCGTAGGCTTGGCCTCTTTATACACATGTACAAGGGCGTCGCCAAGGGTGAGCAGGGGGGGGCCGGTGCCCCCCCCTAGAGGCTAAAAATGTAGCCATCTGCAAAATAACCAGTTAAGTTAGGACTTTGGTTATTTTGCAGTGCCGTGCAATTGATCTCAAAACATGAATAATTTCACTAGGTGCTCTTGATTGTACCTACAATTCATATTTTTCATTAACTTGCTCCCCCCTGGGCCATGGCCAGGCGACGCTCTTGCACACTTACCGATTTGGCCGGAAGGCCGCGCCTCTCCGTACGATCCTTCCGGCCGGGCCCATGCATGTGAAGGGCCCATTAGAATGATGATCAGATCGTGTGTAAAGCGAACTGAATGTCCTCCATTCACCCCCGTGTGGCCATCATCAAGATCAGTTAGGTCAATCCTTGGCGGAGAACCAAAGTCTTTAAAGTTCAAAAATCGACTGCGGTGTCCTTAATTATTCGGTGTCAAACACCAACAACCTCGTAGGAGTAGATTACCAACATCAGAACGACATTTGTTATCATAACTTAATAGATTTACCAAAAATTAATTTTCAAGTTTTTATTGAACTGTTCGACCCTTTTTACGTCTATGGATGGCGGCGCGTGGCGGGGCGGGCCGCGCGTAGAGTTATGAACATATAACGGTAAATTAAAATGATTTTTTTTGTATGAAAGTAAAATCTAACGAATTATCAAATGTTGTTATCTATGATGTTGGTGATCTACTCCTGCGAGGTTGTTGGTGTTTTACAACTAACCCTGTATAAGAGCCCCGTTTCTCATTTGAGGTACATACAGAATCTTCAAAAGATGATAAATCCTTACGATAATATTGACGGTGGTGCTCCGGTGTCGGACACCATGCGTTTAGTGCTCAGAGTGTCGCGGGCGCTGGGAGTGGCACCAGTTCAATTCCAGGAAACACAATATGGCTGGCGTGTTAGCATGTCCCGGAGGATCTTCCTAGTTCAATCTACATTTATGACTGTTCTCAGTAAGTATATGAGTTGGACTTGCCAGAATAAGATTTTAACCAGTTTGGTATAGGGATAGCGCTATGCTGATGGTAAGGGAAGGAATGGTGACCGTTCTATCGTCATAGAGATCCTTAGGGGAGCAGATTCAGCATCCTTTATTTCCGTTTTGACAGATTTTTAACCGACTTCATCAAAAGGAGGAGGTTCTCAATTCGATTGTATGTTTTTTTTTTTTTTTTTTTTTTTTTTTTTCGTTGTTCGCGCGTATCTTCGACATTTATGGACCGATTTCGATATTTTTTTTTTTGTTCGATTGAGTTTTCTTGCGAGATGGTCCCATTTAATTTTTTTTCAAATCGGTTCAGTAGTTTACAAGTAATCCTGAAAATACTATGATATTAAATCACTAACTTGACAACTTTGTTATTTATGAACCGAATTAGATGATTTTTTTTGTTGGGGAAGGGATACCGTTGTGTAGTCTTTTTAACCGACTTCAAAAAAAGGAGGTAAGTTTTCAGTTTGTATGTATGTATGTTTCTCCGCGATTATCTGCGCTATCATAATGCAGTAAAAGTACCTTCTGCATTAGGTAATGCAGAAGGTACTTACACTAAAAATAAAAAAATTAAAAAATTGTTTAAAAAACAAAAAACCGACTTCAAAAAACCTGCCTCTAAAAAAAGGAAGAAATAATATACAAATCATTAGATACACATTATCATTGTTATAATAAAACACGTCAATTGAAGTCGGGTGGGGCTTTTAGAATAAAAAAAGGAAGATGTACTCCAGCCCCACCCGACTTTAATAGACGTGTTTTATTATAACAATGATAATGCGTATCTAATGATTTGTATATTATTTCTTCCTTTTTTTAGAGGCAGGTTTTTTGAAGTCGGTTTTTTGTTTTTTAAACAATTTTTTTGTTTCGTCGGATTGTTGTTTCGCCTTATTTTTATTTCGACAGAAAAAGTACAGTCATAACGAAAATCTGGCAAAACTTCTTGCGGCTGACAAGTGATAGACTACCAACTAATAACTGCTTTTCATAGGCTTTCTAAGTTCTAACCCATCCTCGTGTACCTATTCTTAACAAAAAAGTAAGAAAATTAGTAGAAGGTACCTACCTATTATTTTTGTAGATATTGCTGCTATAAGTGGCTATCTGATAGACGCCGCCAGCGCACCACTTGAGGCATCGGTGCGACTACGTACACCAATTTCGAGGTTTGCTTGGACTACAGACATCACAACTTCTTTGCTGTTGGCAAGCACCGCGGCGTACGGTGGGCATTCGCGACTGAAGGCAATGATCAAATGCTTGCGGCAGTGTCAGAAGGTAAAGTAATTTGATCAAAGACAGAATAACACTGTGTCCGCTTAATATGGCTGGCTCCTCGTACCATCGACAGAGGCATCGGCAGATTCTATTTGCGCTGCGGATGCCGTATGCCGTCCGCCGATGTACATGTAGACGAGGGTATTTGACGTTCATTGTGGGCGTTAAACGAGCAAATACCTCCCTCCTCGGCGCCGCCGTGCCGTCGCTGTCGCCGTCCACAATAATAGGTAGGTCCTATCCTACCTACCTACCTCCCACTGCCACATCGACATCTACACTGATGAGTGCGACTGTCAATATGTAGGGTAGGGTACTAATAGTACAGCTCGCGCAAAATAACTTGAACCCATTTAGTACTACCTACCACGAGACCTGCGCAGTAGCAATTTTTAGTGGGTAGGTACATAAAGATTTAGTGCGCAAGCCATATTGTCTATGGTTTGGTTCAAACATAGTAATAGGTCATTGACCTGCATATATTTACCTACACTGGACTGGCTTATGTCAAACTGTTTTTGTGCCTATTTGATTACCACCATTTTGGCGCTGTAGGACGTACGTAGCGTGTAGGTACATGATACTAAATCTAGTGATGTGCTTATGTCAACGCAAATAAATACCGATAGCCCTTTATACCACTTAAAACTTCCATTCAAACTTGTCAAAAATGTATGCCAATATTTCTCAAAATCTTACAGCAAAAATGAAACACTTATTTTATCTTGCTCGGGTCTTTGCCACCAGTAATAATTACAAATACTGCTGGTCAACAAATGGAAAGGTTTTTATACGTGAGAAGGATGGTGCCACTCTTTTTTGGATTAAAAATGAAGCCGATTTGCAGAAACTTGTTAAACAAAAGTGACTATTTTTTATTTGCTTTTCCTGCATGCTTAGTCTTTTTATTATACTTAGATTATTTTCTCTAAAAATGTTGTTACATAATTACTATCATTTAGTTTTGTATCCTGGAAACTTTTTATTGTTATACATACACACACTCACACATATTCGCTCTTTACACTCACACTCCTACAATCATACTAGACACATCACACTTGTCATTTCAAAAACTTATAATGCATTAAAAAACGCAACTAAAATCAGTGACCTTGAGACATCTTTTATAAATATTTATATTGGTTCGTGTATACCTTGTTATCTAAAGGACGTCGATTATGGATGAGCTATTAAGTATAAATTCGGAATTAGACCATGTATCTATTTGTACTGCGGATACTTGTTCGCCGGAAAACTCGTCTAATTACTTGCCTAATATACGTCATACTCTGAAGGTCTTTCATGTAAATATAAGGAGCATTGGCAACGGTGTAAATTTTGATAATCTGTCCATTCTCTTAGGTAGGTTCTCGTTTGAAGTTGATATTATAATCCTGTCTGAATGTTGGTTGAGTAAATGTACAATTATACCGAAAATACCTGGTTACTTATCACATCATTCTAATTTTAGAAACCAAAACGATGGGGTTGTTGTATATCTGAAAGACAACATTAATGCATCTGTTGAGGAGCATCAATTAGACGAGTCAAACTGCCTGGTCATAAAAGTATCTAAAGAAATTGCCATTATTGCCGTCTATCGCTCACCATCTTACAACAACATCAACACATTTTTAGATTCCCTTGACCGTTTTTTACATTCACTTCAGTCCTTTAAAACAGTAGCTTTGATTGGAGATATAAATATACATATCACTCCTGAAAATAATAATAGTGATGCCGACAAATACCTTAATATGCTGGCTTCTCACGCTATGTTGCCTGGTCATTACTTACCTACACGTAATCAAAATTGTCTAGACCATGTGATCCTTAAGACTGATAGAACGGCTGTTGCTTTGGTACTTGATTCCCTTTTTACTGACCACGCACCAGTAGTGTTTTACGTTGGACACAATTGTGACGTAAGCAATAAAATCCGTAATCGCACTATAAACCGACTCGATATTGCAGCCTGTATAAGGGACATTGAAAATACTAATTTCTCATCGGTTCTACAGGACTCAGATGCAGAGAGTGCAGCTAAATCGTTGGTTGATATAATATCGAATACAGTCAAATCCAATTCTCATCTAGTTACTATTCCATCTAGAAAACGTACTGTTAAGCCGTGGATAACGCCTGGTTTACTCCGCTGTATCCGACACAGAGACAAGCTTTTTCGCAAGTCTAGGCGAGATCCTGCCAACGCTATTATTGCTGTGTCATACAAAAGATATAAAAATTTCTGCAATAATTTATTAAAAAGAATTAGACGTGAGTATGATCGGTCACAATTTGACACAAACAAAAAAAGTGTTAAGGGAACCTGGAAAGTAATAAGAACAATTACTAACTTAAAACAAAAGAACTCCTCCGATGCTCTGTTATCCTTGTCAGGTGATCCTCAAAGCTCCGTTGATGCTGTGAATAAGTTTTTTATCGGTGTTGGTGACAGGCCAGCTAACTTTTCCTCCTATCATCCTGATTGTAGATCTGAGATTTCCTCCCAGGATTCTATGGGTTTATTTGCTACTGATGAATCAGAAATAGATTCGATAATTCTGGGTCTCAAATTAAATAGTGCTGTTGGATGGGACGGTATCCCTACATCTCTCTTAAAGGCCAGTAGGCATATCATACTTCCAATATTGAACCATGTTTTCAATCTTTGTCTTACAGACGGAATATTTCCAAGTGTTTTTAAAAAAGCACTAGTTCATCCTATTTTTAAGAATGGTGACCGGGATAGTGTCTCAAACTATAGACCCATTTCTGTGCTTTCTATCTTCTCAAAAATTTTGGAAAAATTAATTAACAAAAGATTGATTAGCTTTCTGGATACTAAACAAATTATTTCAGCAAACCAATTTGGCTTTAGAGTAGGAAAATCAACCGAGGACGCTGTTCTCGAACTAACTGGGTCTTTAGTTAAAAACCTCAACAAGAATGTAAAGTCATTGTGCCTGTTTTTGGATATTTCGAAGGCTTTTGACACTGTCTCCGTCCCAATCCTACTACACAAACTTGAACACTTGGGGATCCGTGGTTTGGTGCTCAATTTGTTTAAAAGTTACCTCTGCGGCAGAAGCCAAAGTGTTACAATCAATGGTATAACTAGCGACGAGAGATCTGTCACTTCCGGAGTTCCCCAAGGTAGTGTGCTTGGGCCCACACTTTTTCTTGTTTTCATCAATGGACTATGTCAATTATCCCTACCTAATTGTAAAATTGTGACATACGCTGACGACACAGCGCTTCTTGTCCATGGGCAGGATTGGGAGGAGGCTCGTGCTTATGCGGAAAGTGCTCTTGGAACAGTCTTTTCATGGCTCTCAAATAATCGACTCCTTCTTAACCTCACAAAGACTTGCTTCGTGACTTTCGCTCCTAGACTTAATTCCCAACCTGACAGCACGTTTAATATATATGCACATGATACTTCTTGTCCCATCGTGGGCAATCCCCAGTGTACTATTTGCAATTGTTTTAAGATCCAACGTTTAAACCACGTGAAATATTTGGGTGTAGTCGTTGACAGTGTTATGTCATGGCATGAGCATGTTCAGTCAGTATCCTCTCGTATCAGAAAGCTGATCTTTGTCTTTCGTAAACTGCGCGGTAGTGCTGATGAAGGCACCTTAAAGATGGCCTACATAACTTTAGCTCAATCGATACTGAGTTATTGTATCTCTGTATGGGGCTCCTCGACAAAAACCAATTTCATCACGCTGGAACGGGCTCAGCGAGCAGTGCTGAAAGTAATGGCTTTTAAACCCATCTGGTATCCAACTGTACAGCTATATGAGCTTTGGAAAGTTCTTTCTGTACGTAAGCTTTTCGTTTTACATATCATTTTACGTAAACACAAGTCTTGTAGCTTTGATACTGAGTTAGCTTCGAATACCAGAATGTCTAATAGAATATTTAAAGTCGAAAGTTGTTCTACCAAGCTGGCTGGACGACATTATTTATACCTTAGCGCAGTCCTATATAATAAAATTAATTATAAACTGCGTATTTACAGCTTATCTCAACGCGAGTGTAAGAAAGTTTTGTGTGAGTGGTTATTTAGCCTGAATTACGAAGATGTCGAGTCTCTTGTTTTACATTACGAATGACATTTAGCACGCACGCACGCACGCACACACACACACACACACATAACACACACACACACACAACACACACACACACACAAACACACATACTAATTTTCATTTGCATTTATAAGAAAGTTTGTTTTACATAGTAAGTTCCTTCTAGATTCAACAAATTTATTTTTGTGTTTTACTGTTATAATTCTATAAGTTCGAGGTGGGCGCTAATAGCTGCGACACAGTCTTTGACTAATGTGGTTATTAACGTTAATTTGATTTTGTTAAAAATGTATAGACACAAATAAATAATTTTTGAATTTGAATTTTTGAATGCCAAAATTAGTTCTTTAGACGCACGCTAGTGGCGTTTCAAATAGGCACAAAAACTTTGCTGTCAAACCATACAGACAGTTAAATAAAAAATATTTTTTTCAGGTCAGTGTAATAGGTAGGTACCTACATTTCGATGGGTTCAAGTCACTTCAAGTTATATTGCGCGAGCTTTACAAGTAGGTACCTACCAAGGTACCTACATTTGTGCGATTCTGCACGGACGGTTTTCCACACCACAGTAAAGTCTTCGAAATTTAGATTACCTACCTAGCGACCTTCCGGTCCTACAGTAATGGCACAGTGTGGTAATGGATTAGGTAGGATGCCTACTAGAGTACCTACTTCGTCATACGGTACTACCTACTAGGTCTTAATTTGTCGTAAGTGTTTTTTTTTATAATTTGTTTTCTTTAAAGTACCTACCTACTTAGGTAAGTACCTAGGTAGGGTACCTACTTAATTTGATCCATTGATTATTATTATTTTTTCTTTGTTCAGATGAAATACACATTGGGAGCCGAAACCGAAAATTATCCTGAAGAACGTAGGAAGACTGGGATATTTCTTATTGTAATTTTCATTATTTTAGTGCTTCTTTTTATAAACTTCTATCTCCTTATAATATCAGTCTTGAATGGTCATCAAAATTGTAAGTGTAATCACAATATAATTAATACTATAGTACCTACCTACCTATAGTCAAGGTATTTTTTTATCGGTCATAATATCTACAACCGATACAAACGCTTTATTCACAATAATTTGTCAAAATAAGGTACTTGATACAAATAAGGCCTACGTTTTAATAAGGCCTATGTGTCAGAAAACCTAGATAAATATATCCCACCGTGAAAATACTTCATGGACACGTACCTACACATACGCTCTAGTGCACAAATGTATAACCTGCCCCAGTGCACGAGCGTCTCAGCGAGCGTGAGCGATTCAGTGCTGCGTTATAAATTTAGTGCGATTTTGTGGTAAATTTTCACTTACAATTACGATGTTTTAGTATACGCTTTTCTTAGTACTTAATTGTTTCTTAATATACAGGGTTATTTGTAAAACACCAACGCCTGGGGGTCAAGCCTGCTAATGTTAACGTCAAAATCGTGTTTCAATTGTGTTTGAATGGTTATGCTTTTTGACACTTTTCTTGTTTCTGAAACCCAAAATAAAGGCGCAATATGCGTCTGTTTTGGGTTTAAGAAACACAATGTGTTTCGGTTTTGGGCTAAGGAAAAAAGAACTGTGTAAAAAAGGATAACCATTCTGATAAGTTTGCGAACGGAGCGAGGGGCGACTAGTGATACACAAGACGGCTGTCAACGCACTGATGTTTATTTAAAAGATGGACGCGGGCGCAGCCGCGTGTATACCTATAGCTACATACTCGTACATAACATTCCTCCCCCAACAAGATAGAATTAACTTTTATGTTGTTTAAAAGAACGCTTTGTAGTTAACAGGGGGACGGGCTCGTTTTGACCTTCCTTCATTCGGATGTTTGCTTGCATTTCCGGTGGCTTCCGTCTCTTCGACATCGTAAAAATCATCATCGTCATCTTCTGATGGATATGGCCGATGGACTCCTCTCGACATTGTCACTCTGCATGGGGATACATCTGGTGACACACTCGTCGTGGGCGGGGGAGACATCTCCTCCTGCGGTGAAGGAGACACCATCTGTTCGGTATCTTCTCCGTCCCCTCTCGGTGAGTGTGACGATGTCAATGTTGACTCCATTGATATATCAAAACAAAGTTTAGATGCGTTATGCGCCAACATCATGCAATTTAAAACAGCGACAGGTATTGCAGATACACACATTGACATATTACATCAATAGTGGGACAAAAATGAACGCCACCATACGGAATCCCTGTCGTTAGAAAGAGATAAACAGACATCATAAGTTTCGTCTGACACGCTGCATGCTCATTGGCGCATCTCGCTCTTTGTAAAAAAATGGCCGATTAGAGTAATACAAAATACGAAAATACATTTTACGGTAAAATACAGTACTTACGTGTGAAATAAAACATTTTTCCGATCTCTGACTGTTGCTGTATAATCTGCACATCGTTTATAGACGCAGGAAGGCATTTTTGATCAGAATGTCACGGTTTTTTAGTGTCTGTCTGACGAGAGTGATGTGTGTTTACGTGTCACGAGCCGATGCCTGACTAATTGAAAGTCGGGCAATTACCTTACTTTCGTCTTGCCATTGTGGAGTGCGGGTAACGCATCTAAACTTTGTTTTGATATATCAATGGTTGACTCGGACGGCGGCGGCGTCACAATGCCAGAACCGGTTTCATAATCGTTATAAGTATTAACGGCACTGTCCCCCGGAAATTGTTTAATTACATTTGACCCTGATCCTTTATTATAAAATATTAGTTGATTTTGATGTTTCTTAATACAATGGGATGTTACTAAATCTCTAATTAAATACAACATTTTTCCAAGTCTTTTTTGTACAACTCCTTTCACCCAAAGAAACTTATTATTGCTCACATGTTTTTTATAATAAACATATTGTCCAACCAGGAATGTTCTCAATTTACCACCGTGTTGATTAGTTTGCAAACACTGTTGGGAACGGACATGCTTAGCGAGTGATGTGTCGGAGGGCGACGACGCTACTGTGCGCGGCATCATAAGATCGAGCCGTGACCTTGGGTTGCGGCCGAACACTAATTGAGCCGGTGATTTACCCGTAGTTGAATGAATTGAATTGCGATAATCAAATACGTACTTTAACAATTTTAAGCGGCTTTCTCTAACATTACTACAAGTGTGCAAAATTGATTTTATTCCTCGTTTAACTATTTTAACGAATGACTCTGCCTGTCCATTACTTGCCGGGTGGTACGGTGGTGACGTCATTTGGGAAATTCCGTTTAGGTTACAAAAATTAGCAAACTCTTGAGCAGTAAATGGTGTACCGTTATCTGTTACTATTGTCTGAGGCAAACCAAACCTTGACATTAAATCATACAATTTGTCGATTACGGCTGGTGTAGTACAGGTACCCATCTCATAAACCTCTAACCATTTTGTATAGGCGTCAACTATAACGAGATACATACGTCCGTTGATTGGGCCTAAAAAATCTAAATGAATCCTGTAGAAGGGATGCGGGGGATACGGCCACGACGCAATAGGTGCTCGAGGGGGCGATGCCCTCAGCTGCACGCAAACTTCACACAGGCCTATCATGCGTTCCAAAGCACCATCGATACCTGGGAACCAGAACCGGGAGCGAGCTTGGGCTTTCGTTTTCACTATACCTAAATGTGATGTATGGAGTTCTGAGATGACGCGCTCGCGCAACGACTCTGGTATCACCACTTTGTGACCGCGCATGACACACCCGTTTTCATATGACAACTCCAACCTACACAAATGATATGGTTTTAAATTAAAATCTTTAATCGATCTCGGCCAGCCATTAAGTACGTACTCGATCACTTTTTTTAATATTTTATCCTTGTTTGTGGCATTGCGTAGTTCTTCAGTCGTCACCGGGGACGAACCATCTACCACGAAACAAACGTAAGCAGCCCTATCACAAAAATCATAGCCGCCATCGCCTTCGGTCGTAGTATTTGTAGCCAATAAGCTTGCTCGCGACAAATAATCTGCGCTATTGTCCGCACTTTTAATATACTCTATAGAGTAATTGTAGCCCCCCAGAAATAAAGCGTAACGTTGCAACCGATTTGCTGAGACTTCCGGTACGCCTTTTTGTGGACCAAATATAGAAAGAAGAGGCTTGTGGTCGGTTCGTAAGATGAATGGCACTGACCTCCCATATAAATATTGGTGAAACCGCCTCACACCGAATATTATAGCAGTAGCCTCCTTCTGTATCTGAGAATAGCGACGTTCAGCATTATTAAGCGTACGCGATGCAAAAGCAATTGGTTTTTCGTAACCATCTTCCCCGATCTGCGACAATATTGCCCCTAACCCGGTAGGCGACGCATCTACTGTAAGAATAATCTTTGCATCCGGATTAAAGTGCGCTAAAACTTGCTCAGACGCTATTTTTTTTTTTATTTCATTAAATGCTTTCTCTTCTCCACTAGACCAGACCCATTTACAACCCTTTTTTAAAAGCTCGTATAGCGGACTTAAAACACTAGATGCATTCGGAACGAAACACCTGTAATAATTTACTAGCCCTAGAAACGACTGCAATTGACTCACATTTTTAGGTACTGGTGCATTTAATATGGCTTTTACTTTTTCTGGTGATTTTTTTAACCCTTCCTTATTAATAACATACCCCAAATAACTTATTTCATCGCAAAAGAAAACACATTTTTCAGTCTGTAAAGTCAATCCGGCACCCTGTAATCTTTCCAGCACTTGATTAAGTCTGTTTAGATGTTCATCTCGATTAGACCCGGTGATTAAAACATCGTCTAAAAGTACAAGGACGCCGCTAATGCCCGCGAGCAGATTTTCCATAGCGCGCTGGAAGATAGCCGGCGCGCTTGCGAGGCCGAACACGAGCCGCGTATATGCAAATAACCCACGATGCGTATTGATACAAGTAAGTTTTTGTGACTCTTCATTTAAACAAAATTGATTATAAGCCATGGATAAATCTAATTTAGTAAATTGGTTCCCCCCATATAATTTAGAAAATAACTCGTTAACTGTAGGTAACGGATACTGATCGATTACTAACTGCTTATTAATACTCACTGAGAAATCTGCACAAATTCGTATAGAACCGTTTCGTTTTAATACCGGCACGATGGGCGAAGCATAGTCGGAATGTTCAACTGGACGAAGCACACCTAACTCAACTAATCGATCAATCTCATTTTCGACTTTATCTTTTAAAGCGAAAGCAACAGGTCGCGCTTTACAGAATACGGCTTTCGAGCCCTCCTTCAAAGTTAACTTCACTTCATATTTAGTGAATTTTCCTAATTTCCCTGAGAACAAATCGGGGTAACGAATTTGCAAAGATTTTATTAAATCATTTTCTTCGCAATAGTGGACCGGGACCCGGCTTAACTGTAACTCGAACTGAGCAATAAAATCGCGACCTAGCAATGATGGTCCGTTACCGCGTACCACATAAACACTAAGTTGGCGGGTACGGTCTGCCCACTGCAACAATAGCGACACACAACCCACACAATCTAACACTTCACCAGTGTAGCTCACAAGTCTTTTGTTAGTTGTTGTTAACGGCATGTTTTTAAAGTGTGTCCTAAACGTTCTTTCCGACATGACAGTAACCGCCGACCCGCTATCAATTTCAAAACGAAAATTTTGTCCGTTAATTATCACCGTCTCAACCAATGGCTCACCCTTAATTGAACGAATATTAAACAACTCACCGTCGTCGTCGTCGCCCTCGTTCACCTCCTCGACGTAATTCACTTTTTTATTACACATGCGGCGCAAATGACCTTTTGTATTACACTTCCTACATATATAATTAGCAAAACGACACGATTCCGCTTTATGGTTAGAATAGCCGCAAACCGTACACTTCACTTTTGGACTTCGTCGACCTCCAGTGCTAGGTTGATTAATCTTGAACAGCTGTTCGTGTGACGCAGTCGATGCAGGCGCTCCCGCTGCGCTAGTAGCGGCCGCGCGAGCGCATCGCAGACTTTCCGCTAAATCAACTTCCTTGGCCAGCGTGAGCCCGGCTAAGTCCTGCACGTACATCTTCTCCTTTTCGGCGCCCGGCAGCATGCCCATAATAAAACGATCCCGTAATGCTTCTTCCACATTGCTGAAGTTGCATTGTGCGGTAAGACCGCGTAATCTGGCTGCCCACTGTGAAGGTGACTCCGTTTCCAGTTGAACAGCGGCATAAAACTGGTGGCGCTCACTAAATCCAACCTGCTTCGGAGTGAAATGGGCATCCAGAATTCCTAGGATTTCGTCAAACGGTACATCCTGCAGATCCTTGGGCAACGCGAGATCCGATGCGAGCTTATACGTAGCCTCGCTGAGTGCGCTGATGAGGATAGCACGTTTCTTCACCCCTTTAGAATCTGCCGCCTGCTCCACGTCGTTCGCAATGAAATATTGCGTTAATCTGCACTTGAACGTTTTCCAGTTATGCAAACTATGATCGAAATTACACAAATTTCCGATATTTGAAAACGAAATTTTTAATTTAGAACGCGGGTAGGTATCGTCGCCACTGATAAGTTTGCGAACGGAGCGAGGGGCGACTAGTGATACACAAGACGGCTGTCAACGCACTGATGTTTATTTAAAAGATGGACGCGGGCGCAGCCGCGTGTATACCTATAGCTACATACATAACACATTCAAACACCATTGAACTATACGATTTTGACAAAAACATTAGCAGACTTGACCCCCTGGTGCGCGCAACCTGCCCACCCCGCCGCCATCCATAGACGTAAAAAGTGTCGAACAGTACAATAAAAACTTGAAAATTCATTTTTGGTGAATGTATTGGGTTATGATAAAAGTCGTAGAACAAACGTTGTTGTTTATGATGTTGGTAATCTACTTCTGTGAGGTTGTTGGTGTTTTACAAATAACCCTGTATAATTAGCTATCAATGACCTTGTTTTATACTATTGGCTTTAAATGCATTTATTATAAATATTTAAAGACAAATAAGATACTTACTTGATAAAATAAGGCCTACCTAACTCAAAACGCTTATAATTCAATAATCATAAACATAAATCATTTATTCACATTCATAGTGTTACAATTTTACAATAGTTAAAATTGGAAATAACATAACATTATGACCTCTTCCGAGGCACTTGTGAATTTTTATTAAATAAAATCAATAGAATATTTAATATGGCATTATAGAATTAGATAAGGATTACAATAAAATTACATGGAATTAAAAAAATTCATTAAAATATTCATTTAAATTATAAAAAGGTTTATCCGATAAGATTTTTTTAAGTTCATTCTCAAACTTTTTACCATGGAGGGTCTTTAAGGAGTTAGGTAAATGATTGTATATTTTGATGGCCATATAATAGGCACCGCTTTTAAATAGGGCGAGATGTGGTGCGGGAAGAACCAGATCGTTCCCACGACGCGATACGTAACGTCTTGACATTTCATCGATTCGACAAAAGTATTTATCATGTGCTCTCACAAATCGGCACAACTCAAATATATACATGCAAGTTACTGTTTATATATTAAGTTTTGCAAATAGCATTCTACATGAGTCTCTCGGTGCTGCTAATGTTATTATTCTGAGACATCGCTTTTGTAACACTGACACTGCATGTATATCAGTCGAGAGGAGTGAAGAAGTGTGAATACAATAAATATTAAAGGTTACTAATAAAAACATGGTTAATTCGCTTATTTCATTCTTTAATTATAGGAGTCTAAGAAAAAATGTAACCTATCTAAGAAAATGGAATTAGATAAAAAGGTATTTTAATATGGCATATACAAATCTTTGAGACTGAGTGTGATCTTTATTTTTTTAGAATGTGTAAAAGAAATCTTTACGTTCTTATAATAAATATTAAAATTTATTGATAATGAATGTGTTTATCTAATTTTGTGTCATATTTAAAGGTATTTTTTACTTTGAATTTGAATAGAGGCCAATATCTAGGTCTTCGGAATTCAATTATTTTGATTAGATTTAGCTAGAAACTGTTTATTTTTTCTTAGATTTCTAGAATTAAAGAATGAAATAAGCTTATTAACCATACCTATATTGTCTTTATTAGTAACTTTTAATATTTATTAAATTATAAGCATTTCAAATTAGGTACAGGTAGACCTTATTTGTATCAAGTACCTTACATTATTGATAAATCGCTATAAGTACCTATATATTATTCGTGTTTTAGTTTTGTTTTAATATAAAAGAGTCAGTGTTCATGCTGTAGGTACTTAACCTTCGATCGAATTTCGATGAAGCTTTTTTTCTAAAAACTTTTCTACTTTTGTAAGTCATTACGGGGGGGTCAGTAACATGGCAGTACAGTATAGTCCAGCGCTGACTTGCTACTGGGCTCGTGTAGATCCAGCCCAGTGCTGACTTCTTCCTTGCACTTCTTCACTTCTCTTCTTCGCGCTCGCTTGCTGGGTCCAGACCCAGTATAAACCAGCCCTGCCCTATGTCTAATTAAATTTATATAAAATCGATCACCCCTTTCACAATAAACAACTTTTGTTTTAGTAACCGTAGCGATATTATTTTCATCGTATGAAATAAGCTACATAATGGCGATACTGCTCGAAATGCAGTTCGTCTTTAGTGCTTTTGAGATCCACTCCGTTCTGAAATCAATGAACAAAGCTCTGAAGCACATTTTGGTCTCCAGAAAAACGCAGGGTGAGCTTACCTTTTTTTATATTATGGAACCAATCCGTCCGCCCGCCGGCGCCGTACGGTACGGTCTTCGATCAAGATTATTATCTTAGATAACGCTTCACGAACTAAAAACGCACGCAAAACGGCACCTCGAAATAGCGTCCCACAAAAAACTGGGCACTTATTTTGTTCATAATCACCTCTTATTTTGTACAAACTCAAATCTTATATCACTTACTTTTTACAAAATAAGCGCCCAGTTTGTAAGTGGGACGCTACGCTATTTTGAGGTGCCATTTTTGAGATTCTGACCGGACACCTAGGGCATTCTAGGGTATTCTAGATCGAAGGGTACGGTCTATTCTGCACCGAGCATGGTGCTGGGCAAGTCATAGGATTGTATGTCTGAAGGCTTGTACGAAGGTGTCTGAAGGCTGTTCCTCGAATAAAGACGAGGTCGTCTTTATTCGAGGAACAGACGTAGGTACGTGGTCGATTGGCGTGTTACACCAGTTTTCATCATGGAAAATGATGTGATTTTTTTGCCATCTCTGAGATCCGGTTCGTTCACGGGCTTTAAACAACGAATGTTTCTATAGGTAAAGGTTTCCTACCTATCGTCTTAAGTGTTTGTGGTACCGTCGCTCGTCGTTATTTGGATTTTCGTGACACTCATGAAAAATATACAAAAGGTACATTTTAATTGTGCATCCTTAGATCTTGGGCCATCCAGCCATCTTTCAAAAATGGTACCCGAAGCCATCCAGCAACTCGCAGCGATGTATGATGAGATCTGCACCCAAGTATGGAAACTGGGAGAGGCCAACAATATGGCCCTCGCGATGCTGCTAGGAATGTTCATACTGCGAATGGTCATCACGTCTTACAATTTTATAACGAATTTTGGTAAGTAAACTGGACTCTATTTTTCCCTTAGTGCCAGTTAATTATGCTAATAAATTCGACAATAACGTCCATTGACGTATTTATCGCGAAATGACCAAAACGTCGTGAGATCGATGGTGACGATGTCACAGTCTCAAAATCGTGACTATTGCTTGGCGAAGTATAGTTACGTACATGGCGTAGCGAGGGGGGAGATTTTGGGATTCAAACCTCCCACCAAAATAAAGACTTAGTAGAATCTTTTTTTCTGGCAAGCGTTCTTTTAACATACCGACCGACCCCTCCAAAAAGCTGGCCTAGCCATGCCTATGGTTACGTCTGTGGTTACATATGAAAGTCCTTAATTTAAGCAAATTCTAGTCTATAAACAAGACTACAGTATGAAAAGGGTCAATGTAACGTGATTGTTTTTACTCAATTAAGTAACTGCTTTTGCTTAGCTAAAGATAAGATACGAGTGCTAGTTATTAAACTTATCTAAGTATATCAAACATTACTTAGCTGTTACCTCGGAATACATAACTGTGAGTAGGTAATGTTTGTTTCAGGTAGCAATTTAAGTCCTTCGCTGTGGGTCACTATGTTACCGATTTGGTGCTTCGTGCAATTCCTCAGCTTAGTGATCATGGTTGAACCTCCTCACTTGACAGAAGTCGAGGTAATGAATGACCGTATGAAGAAATACACTTAAGATAAAAAAGTATTTTCCTAACCAGCAAACGGTCATACACACTATTTTATTTGTGTGAGAGTTTGTAGTTTTTAATTTGCATTACTCTTTCGTAGTTCAACATCGTTCTACATTTACATCGAAAAGTGAAAGACACTTTTTTCTCAGATGGAGCGAGCCAGCTTTCTAATAAGCCGTCTGGAGAACAAGTTCAGTGACTTGGAAGTGTCCTACGAGCTGGCCAAGTTTTCACTGTACGCGGCTCTTAACAAGGCCTGCTATTCCCCGCTTGGGGTGTGTAAGCTGTCGAGGTCTCTAGTCTATTCGGTATGTCCTTACTTACGTCTTTGAAGCTGTGGTCATGACAGCGTTTTAATTTTAGAATGAATTTTTGTCTTTAACCTAATAAAAATACCTAGGCAGGTACTATACAAATTGATTATCTACCAAAATTCTATAATATCAGTAAGTACCTACTTATTAAAATTCAATATTTTGATTTTTTTTCAGATCCTGGGTATTCTCACAACCTACATAATTATAATGTTGCAGTTCCAGTCCTAATTAAAAACTTTGTTATTAAATCTAAATTGTATTTTCCGATTGTGATGCCGAATGCCTCTGTATTCCAAAAGATTGTCTTTTAATAATACTTAATATCATTAAAAAGTAAGAAAATATTTAATGTGTTTTTAATCTTCATTGTGTTCTTCAAGTTTCTCTTCGACTAATATAGCCTTCTCTGCCACATCCTCGGGGTCAAGAGAGCTTTCATCATTTTCAGAAGTTTTACCATCTTCCTCATTTGCTGCTAGTGCTCTTAAACCATTCGGTGCAAAATGACCATCTATTGCACCACTTCTTAAATTTTCTCCATTCAATAGACTTTTGGTTGAAGGTTCTTTAATGTCAATACTCTTTTTAGATTTTTTATTATTGATGGTGTTATAAATATCGTTGAAAGCTGCAGCATCCCCTTGTTCAAGTACTTGAGGTCGATCTTCTAGAACCGTAAAAAACTGCTCAAATAATATTGGTATGCTTTTAAATATATGGTTATTTTCTTCTTTTGCGTATGGGTTTCTGCTCTCAGATTCGTCCTCATTAGCGTCTTTAACAAAAAAAGTTAGTTTTACGACTTCGCATAATTATATTTTTTCGATACCTTTGCAGTATGCCTAAGTACATTGGAATTTTTTGATACCAATGTACTAAGGTAGCCCCTAATTTTTGAGATGCACAAATTCGAAAAAGATACGATTTAATTAAAGCAAATAACTAAAAAAGTTTAAGTGGCAAAAGTGGTAGGTAGATCTTAATAGAAGTGCCGATGTAAATTATTTAACTAAGCGTTTTTTTTTAGAACCTAAAGCGCAAAACTTACCATCCCCAAATACAGAAAATGAACACAAAAGAACTAAAAACGCTATATAAACTATTGACAACATTTGAGGTCGAAACATCGTGTCAAACACCCTTCAGACTGATCTAAATCGGCCAACTTAGTGGGTGGCATTATGCATGCACGCCTTTGCCTATTTCGAGTGATAAGATAAAATCCGTAGGCATTCCATGAGTTAGTATTTGAAAGGACAAATTGAAACCTTATAATTATTTTAATGTTTTTAATATGCCTTAACGTATAAGTTTGAATTGATTTAGGTTAAATTTTAAACTATTTGTACCCCCCTGATAAACGTTTTATGTTGTTATGTAAGTATCATTTTTTTATTTTGGCTTTGCAGGGAACATAGCCCTAGGAAGGCCAATTTAGTGTTTTTGAAAATAAGTAATTCCATAAAAAATTGCTTTCATTAATTATCTGACATTGATATAATACTCAACAAAACGTTTTATTTAATATTTGTTCGCTTGTATTCTTAGCTTTACTTTCGCTTTCTAGAGTTGTTCAGTGAAGTAATTTTTTGTCAAAATTTTATCAGAGGTATTCGTTGCTTTGTGGTAGTTAGTTTGTAGTTTATGGTATGGTTTATAAAAAAAACACACTATCTGATTATTACAATGATATTTTTTTATATAATAATTATTTAAAAATAATAAATAGTAATAATAATAGTAAATAACAAATAAACATAATGGCGATTTATGAAATCGCCTTATTTGGAGCCCTGTTCCTAGGTGACCCTTCGCATCGCATAATTTTGCTGAGGCAAGTTCTCTTCACCATATATTCAGAGAAAAGGGAAGTACTTCCACCGAGCTAGGTGTATGTGCTCGGGGACCGCGGTCCAACTGCTTGATGTTGGAATTTGTATTTATGCGAAGTGCTTAGAAAACTTCGATATCGTGACTCAGGTCTCCATACATTTCATTCAGGCCCCCTGCTCGGGGGCCTCAGGCCCCCCGCTATAAAGAAAACTTTTATTGCACTAAGTAGGTTAGGTTAGGTTAGTGTTTTGACCACTTGCAGCGGAGCGAGCGGAGCTCCATAATGCTTGCATGCATGCATGCTGCATGCCTGCCTGCATGCTGCATGCTTGCTTGCATGCTGCATGCTTATTATTTATTTTATTTTATTTTATAATTAGGCACATAGATAGATAAAAGTCATCACATCATTGAGTACATGCTTAAATAAAAAAAGATCTAAACTATTATCCAATAAAAAGTATGCACAGCATGGATATTAATAGAATTTAAAAAGTTAACAATAACAAACAAACATGCAAATTTCATTAAAAATAAAAATTAAACAAATTGAATGAATTAAAATTGATAAGTTAACAATTGAATTTAAATTATAAAGTTTAAAAATATATAATGATAAGAGTAAAAGTTAATTTTCAAATTCATTATAATAAATAATAAAAAATCCTTAAAAATCATAAATTATTGTAAAAAAGAAAATGAACAAATTAAATAAAAAAATCCTTAAAAACATAAATTATTGTAAAAAATGTAAAATTAAAATATGTTTTAAACAATAATAATAAGTATTTATCTACACATAAAAAAGTAAATACATAATCATGGATTTTGGGAACCGGGCCCGAACAGATCTGAAATGCTCTTTTTGAACAAAGAAAAGTTGGAGTCGAACACGTCTCAACATTTGTATTGTTTTTTGCCAGCTCATTGTAGGTTCTAGACATTCTGACTACTGGATTATAATAAGAGGTATTATTTCTGTAAACTTGTATAGAGAATGTATTCGGACGACGAGATCTATACAATGTGTTGATGGAAAACAGTGAAAGCAAAGCCGGCGCATCCATGTACGAGTGCAAAATCTTGTCAAGGCATAGTAAATCATATCTTCTGCGTCGGGCTCGTACGGAGACAACGCCAAATTCAGATAATTTCTTACTATAGGTGTTGAAGGAGCGACCATATTTAAACTTATAACAGAGAAATCTCAAACATCTTTTTTGAACGCTTTCGATTCTATCGATGTGCACCGCATAAAAAGGCTTGCTTGCATGTTGGGTGCTTGTTCGTATGCATGGATTTTTGCTTGCTGAGTGCTTGCTGGGAGGTGCAGGGAGCAGAATTGCTCATATTTTAATGATAACTTATTCATTAAATATTTATGAGTTTGAAAAATGTGCCTAAAGAAATAAGGTCTTTTATTACTATGCGTAATAAGTTTATGTCTTTTGATGATTAAGCTTTTTAGACAATATGCCAATAAAAAAATATGATATTTATGCTTTTTAAAATTATGTCATTCAATATATATGCTTAACAAAATTCAGCCTTATGATTTTAGGCGTTTTGAAATTGTGCTATAAAATATTATGCTAAATGATGTTTATGCCTTTTAACAGTATGCGTTTTATGTTTAGGACAAACAAAGTTATGCGTTCCATTAGGTAATCCTGTTCTTAGCAAGGCCGTTTGTAAGCGCTTTGGTAAACTCAAATTTTAATAAAGATTATTACAAATACTAAACGTATTTTTGGCTTTTAACAATGAAACAATAAGTACTGTTTTAACGTTAAGGTGGCCTTTTATGGTTCACCCACCTTACTCAAAGTCTGGTTTTAATTTTTATTATGTTGCATCTAACTTTAAAGGAAATGGAACCCTAAAATTCCATTTGGAAAATAGCACACGTAGCCAATAATTATATTCATACCTTTGTAGGGCGAGCACACTGCTTGACAAATTATAGACAAAGTCAATAGGTAAATATATAGGTACCCTATCTATGAAATAGCTTTTCAGCCTGTAAAAACTTATTACCTAACCTACCAAGCTAATAGTACGCCCATCATGCAGTCAATCTCAAAAAATATATTTTTCACTCCTCTTGCTCAAAAAGTGCGTCATTGTAACGTACAAGAGTCGAGATAAAATAGCATAATAAGCCCTAGGGGATAAAGTTTTTTCTTTTTTAATGTTTGTCTATTACCAATGAGCCTACTAAAACGAAGAAGTCTTTATTCATAATCACGAATAAAAACTCGCTCGACTTAATACTAGGGGTCTATTACGAAAAGTTTAATGCGATTCACGCAGCTGCGTCCGTGCTTCGTTCTGATTGATTCCTATTACAAAGCACTTGCGTACCTATTGCAAAGTGATTGCGTAAATTTGACAGTTTCTCTCTAGTGGATCCGTCATTATTCGTTCAATAGACTATGGACTACGATGCTATATTAAAAATATTTGTAATAACTACAACCGACGAACTGCGGACAATTATCGTGACCAAGTTTCGTAATAGGCCCCCAGTTTCTCATTCTTATTTTTGAAAATGGAACTAAAAGCATCTCTTCGGTGAAATCATAGACTTATTTATACTCTGTGTACAGAGTGAATCGTAGAATGCGTGTTTGTGTTGCTTAGCTGCTACAGCGGAAATTAAAAAAAGGTACCATAGCGCGAAATCTTTAGAATTTTTCTATAATTGCAAACTGATTGAATTGTGTGACTGTAATAGGAAAGAAACAATTTTAATCTTTTGCCGTCAAGCACAAATCATTTATTTAAATATTTTACAAAAAGTTTATGAAGTGGAGGATAGAAAAACGAGTGGATTCGCTTACGGAAGTAGGTATAAACTATTTAATATTGTATTTTATTTTCTCGCAATCGTAGTGAAAAGTATAGTGTAACACACGACGCTAAAACCCATTGTAACTCGGTTTCTATTTATTCCCTCGCTAAAGCTCGGGAATAAAACTACTTCGTATTCAATGGGTAATTTTAGCGTCTTGTATAACAATCTACTATTTTATACCAGCCTTTTTTGTAGGTAGGTAGGTATACCTACCTACTTATGTGTTACCTACCGTAGTTGCCGAGCGCCACGTAGGTAGGTAGGTAGGTACAATATTTATGAAACGTTGAATTTTAACTCTCAGCGAGCGAGAAAACTCCAACCAAAAACGTAAAAACCGAGTTTCGGAAATGATTTGAAGAAACGACAAACCTAACTGCTTCAAGATATACAAGACCATTGCGTGTTTCATATCTAGAATCCGACGCTTGTAGTACGAAATGTACAATTATGTATAATTAAATATAATTCATTGGCTTTAACGCATATAAAATAACGACACAGGGACCTAAAAACATACGGCTCCAAAATGTCGACCAAAGTTTACTTTGTCCTCTTGGCTACAACCATCGGTAAGTACCTACCTATTTTTTTATTTTTTATAAAAATAATGGTTTTTGTATTTACTTCATAATGGCCTATGTCCTAAATATATTTTTTTAAGAACTAGTAGGTAGGTATAGGTACCTACCTTGTTTTTGATTTCATGGCTTTGAAACGTTAAAAACTGAGTTAGGTAGGTAGGTAGTCTTGTTGTAAGTAGGTACCTAGCATGAGTTTTAAATTAATACTTATTTAGGTCATACATAATATCGAAAATTTCAACAATAAAAAAGAAATGTCAGTTATACCTTATTAATAAAGATATTTGAATTTTGAATTCTAAGCACAATCATTTTAAATAGGTATATAGTTACTTAACCCGCTTAACTTGAGTTTAGTGCAAACGGCTGCTCTTGTCTAAGCACAACAAAAAATATAAAATTTCGATATTTCAAAAGCGGCAATTTCATTATTTCATAGGTAAAGACATCTTATAAAGAAGATCTCCATAAGTCTAAAAATTCGTTTAAAACAGTCTTCCAGGTGGCACACTGCAAATATCGCTCGTTAAGGTCACCAGACAAGGTAGAAATGGAGTTGCCCAACTACTCCGCAGACAGAGAAGACCAGAACAAGGAGTTTAATGACCGACGACAAGACGAAGAAGAGTATTGGCAGGGAGAGAGGGACAGAGGACAGGATAAATACGAGAGCATGGAAGAGAGCAGGTGAGAGAAGTCAATTATAGATTAATCTTTTAGAATGCTGATCAGTACCCTTAGCACGAACAGCTATCGAGAAAAAAAACGCACGTAAAATTACTCGATAGACAATTCTCTATGGAAAATTTAATTTCGCTTATCGGCGATAGATGGTGCTGTCCAAATTTCCAATACAAAATTTATCTATCGAATGATTTTACGCGCGTTATTTTTTTCGATAGCTGTTCGTGCTAAGGGTACAGGACCCTTCTTAGCACGAACAGCTATCGAGAGAAAAAAACGCGCGTAACTCGATAGAGAATTATCTATTGAAATTTTAATTTCGCTATTCGGCGGTCGATGGCGTTGTACGAATTTTCGAAATGAATCGAATGATTTTACGCGCGTTATTTTTTTCGATAGCTGTTCGTGCTACATACAGATCATATCAGTTAGGTGAATATAGCGATCTGAATCTCCTCCATTCACTCCCTGGATGGCTATCATCAGATCACAGCATGGTATATCCCTAGCAGAAAACCAAGGCTTCAAAGTTACCTCGTTTTATGAAAATAACACCTACATCCCTAGACAAAGTTGATGAGTATTGAGTATATATATAACTAGCGAAGCTTCGCTTCGGTTTCTTCCTTTATTATACCAATTGCAATCTTCCACAACCCCCAAAAAGAAAACAAATACCTACCTTCCAGTCGGCACGTCCATTCGCTCCAAAAGTCTGTTTATTATACGAGGCTTATCGCTCGGCTTATGTTATATTTCAACTAATTTTCACAAAACCTTAACAAATTATATGCTTACCAAAACCTTCCTCATAAATCACTCTATCTATTAGTGAAAACCGCATGAAAATCTGTGTGGTAGTTTTTGGGTTTATCGCGAACGACAGAGAGACGTGGCGGAGAACTTTGTTTTACAATATGTAGTGATGAGACCGTTTTGTAAAAGAATTTTTTTAATTCAATTTTAAAATGTTTATTTTTTTAGAGAACGTAACCGGGAACGAAACGACGAAAAATACGAGCAAGAGAAACAATACCAAAACGAACAACGAGAGAGCTACAACAAAGAGGCAAGTGACAACTACCAGGAAAACAGAGAGAACTTGGAACATCACTACAGGAGCAACGAGGAACATTTCGAAAACCAACAACAGGATAACAACAATAGGAATGAAACTGCTGAAGGACTGAGAGATGAAACAAGCAGCAAAGGTAACAGATATGGAGAAAAGGGGACGGAATTTAAGAACGACAGAGAGAATGATATGCAGAATTATGAGATGGAAGGAAAAGGCCCTTCTATCAGCTACCAGCCGGATTAAGACTTTTCTTTGCCTAACAAGTCAATTCAATCTTACGCAACTATGACTGTAATTTCACATATTAAAATACTTATACTTATTCAATAAAAAAGAAGCAAATTAAATAATTGTCTTATTGTTATTTTTCTTTGTTTTATCGGTGAAACAAACTGCGCTGAAACGGCAAATAAAGTAGGTGTTCAAACATTTATTGTTGCTATACCAGGAACAGATGAAAAAATAAATAAAAGCATCAAAATTGCTAAACCACACCCTCATAGATTCTGAAAAATCTATTCTACCTACATAACATTCAGAAAGAAAAATCACATTAGAAAAAGTTCCTAATGGAAAAGTTTCAAAACGAAACATATTGTGATACCTAAAAATAATAAAATGTAGGCATTTAACTAATCTATTTCTCGTTAAACAAACATGGACCTTTCCATTACAAGTCTTCAATAGATACAAGAGTTTGCCGAGGTAAGTAAGAAGAAATTCGAAATTTAAAGTCGAACTTACCGACATGAAAAATCATTTGCTATGCATTACTTTTATAACTCTTCTAACCAAGTTCTCTGAGTAGACGTGTCGGATTAGATTGAGAGAATCATACTGTAGCAAACTGGGGCTGTAATTATGCATCTAAACGTCATAATAGGGTATTAAAAAACTAACATTGATCATGGGAAGGCTACTTTAAATTGCTTGAAATCATACTTAATCATTATAATGGAGTTAATGGAGAGCTTGACTGAGCAAAATGAGGAAGTGATTTTCAGCAAAACTATCAAAAACTCATGCGTTTTCTCTAATAGAACCACTTATGGATCGTTTTAGTAGATTTTTCAGTCCAATTTGTACCTAGCTAGATAATTTATAGAAAACACATGAAGCAGGGGTAGACAACTTAAAAAAAGTTTTTTTTTAAATTCTTCATCACTTATTTCAGATCCTTGTCATCCTTGACTTTTTTATCTCCAGACGAACTGACAGTGGCAATACCAAAGAGTAATTTGCACAGCTTGTGTTTCACAAGTAATCTTCCTTAAGTTACATACTTAATTTAGACGTAAAGCCTTTTACGTCTAACTAACAACTTTAGTTTTTACTCGAGATAGTTAATTTAACGATAGGAACTAACTATAAAATATATTTTTTTTAAATTTGAGATTTTTGCATTCACTATGCTATTTACAATAACTAAATAATATACTAGAAAAAATACGACTCGCACCAGATCAATTCTCGGACGGGAATCGAACCCACGACCTTTGGATATCCGGTCCAATGCTCTGCTAGCGAATTACCTACGTAACTCGGTTGCTAACAATTTAATTCTCGATTAAAATCGATTGCAATTGCAGTTACAATGCTGCTTTAAGTAAGATAGTTCTCATATTGGTCCTTATGAAAGCAGCAATGAATCCGCGATTTCTGTCAGAGTTGATTGCAACAAAGTTACATAATTACCCCCCTGACCGCTGAGCTACCGAGTCACTAGTGAGATCGTCGAATTTCTTCTAGTAGGTATATCCAACTCGTAAGCTGGGGTTTCCTAGGATGGCGGTGCCGTCATATTACGGCCGTAATTTAGCGGCGTAGAACGTTTTCTATGTAAACAATACGGCGCGCCATTTTGTTTTTTTTACGCCGCTAATACGGCCGTAATATGACGGCACCGTCATCCTAGAAAACCGTAGCTTTACGCTGTAAGCCAGCGTTATTTCACCAATGTGATGAAATACCTCGACATTTAATTGAAATATCTTTTCATATATTTAGTATTGTATACAAAAATAGCATTGTGAGTGCAAAATCTCAAATTAAAAAAATATGTAGAGCTATTCCCAGCTAGCAATTCATCTTTATTAATTTATTGTCAAAATATCTGGAAAGATATTTCAATTGAATGTCGAGGTAATTCCTCACATTGGTGAAATAACGCTGGTTTTGAAAAAAGAAATATATGTAGCTTACTTCCGCAAACAAAATATGCAAGATGCACCGCCCGCCCGCCCGCAAAAAAATGCAGCACACCACAAAATATAAGTGCACAATACCTGCATTTAGCAAGACAGCAACACACCTTGCACCTTCACCAATTAGACTACTCTACACGTGTTTCGCCCCAACCCGGAGCATCCTCAGGAGTTAGATCGTGCGTAAACCAACACCGAATGAGCAACTACGCCCTCCGACACCGTATTTATTGTCACTTCCTCCCCACTGCGCATCGAGTGACTGACAGTGACAACGTTTGAAGAATGTTGCCAGTTTCAAATAAAAAAGAAAAAAGAAAGAAAACATGTTTTTTAATTTAAATTACCTACAAATAAATTGATATACATTAAATAATGTGTTTTATTAATAAGATACTTATTTTTAAGAATTATTATTATTTGAGAAAATACGCAGCAATGGCGAGGAAGAGACGTCAAGTTGATTGTTAAGTATGGTTCCATCAACATTGTGTTTGATAATTTCTAGGTTTTCCAACACGTTCAGTCGTAGACCTTTACTACAAGTATGTAAAACCTCATAGGAATGGCCATCAGATAATTGATGTCCGGTATTTAATAAATGTTCCGCGAAATGAGATCGTTCCGGTCGGCCATTCCTATAGGCGGAAATATGTTCTTTATAACGTATATCAAAACTACGGCCGGTTTGACCAACGTATACTGAATTACATTGGTTACATGTTAACTTATATATCCCCGACTTCCTGCCAACCTCCGTTTTTTCCTTGCCATTGCAAATGGCACGCCGGACGGTATTAGTAGTACGAAAAGCCACGTGAACGTCGTTATTTTTTAAGAGTTTTGATATTTTATCTGATATTTTACCTACGTAAGCCATACTTGACTGATAATTTTGTAGTAAAGGTCTACGACTGAACGTGTTGGAAAACCTAGAAATTATCAAACACAATGTTGATGGAACCATACTTAACAATCAACTTGACGTCTCTTCCTCGCCATTGCTGCGTATTTTCTCAAATAATAATAATTCTTAAAAATAAGTATCTTATTAATAAAACACATTATTTAATGTATATCAATTTATTTGTAGGTAATTTAAATTAAAAAACATGTTTTCTTTCTTTTTTCTTTTTTATTTGAAACTGGCAACATTCTTCAAACGTTGTCACTGTCAGTCACTCGATGCGCAGTGGGGAGGAAGTGACAATAAATACGGTGTCGGAGGGCGTAGTTGCTCATTCGGTGTTGGTTTACGCACGATCTAACTCCTGAGGATGCTCCGGGTTGGGGCGAAACACGTGTAGAGTAGCCTAATTGGTGAAGGTGCAAGGTGTGTTGCTGTCTTGCTAAATGCAGGTATTGTGCACTTATATTTTGTGGTGTGCTGCATTTTTTTGCGGGCGGGCGGGCGGTGCATCTTGCATATTTTGTTTGCGGAAGTAAGCTACATATATTTCTTTTTTCAAAATGGTTTGGGACTTCCGCCAAGTGACGCCTGATTCAATCAAATAAATAACGCTGGCTTACAGCGTAAGAGTTGGATAATACTTATACTAGAAGACGATGTCACTAGTGACTTGGACCGGATATCCAAAGGTCGCGGGTTCGATTCCCGTCCGAGAACTGATCGTGCGAGTCGTATTTTTTCTAGAATATTATTTAGTATTGTATAAAATAACTTCCCAATGTTTTCTATCTCTGTCGGTCAATCAAAAGTCATGTAAATAAGCATGGAGATACACTGCCAATTTATTCCGTAGAAACACGTAGTACCAGGACAACATTCTGGGCTACGATTAATTACCAACTTTACGATCAATTTCCTTTGAATTCTACATGTGGTAGCTTGTCAATAGCTTTTAGTTATATATATTTGTTGTTATTTGTATGTTTATAAGCTGTTAGCTATCCATAAACTATAAATAAATAAATAAACATAAGAATGTTGAAAGTAGCAGCTATTTTGGTTTTTACTTTTTCACTAGCGAACTTAGCAAAAATTACTGCGCAAAAGGATCCGATGGCCATGGCAAAAGACTTGATGACACCGAGGACTGACAAGGATGGCATGATGGCAGATGAAGATTCTACTGATGAGATGCCTGACCTGATGGCAATCATGAATGATTGCAATGACACATTCCGTATTGAGATGGGTAAGTTAAATAACTATAAAGTAACTTTAATGAACGATAATAATGATACAGAACGATATAATAATGAATGATGAATGAATGAATGATGAATGAATGAATGAATGAATGAATGAATGAATGAATGAATGAATGAATGAATGAATGAATGAATGAATGAATGAATGAATGATATATTTATTTGCATTAATTTTGAGTACAATAGATAGAGATATGCTCGTGCACGGGCAAATTATGTACGATCGAAATGATTTTACAACATAAAACCTTTTTTTTATAGGTTACTTGGAGTCACTAAGCGAAAGTGGCAGTTTTCCCGACGAGATGGACAAAACACCAAAAGTATGTTAACTTGACGAAATTGAAAGTATGATAGGTAGCTAGCTAAACTAGACAATAAGTTAATTACCTACTTGTATTAACTTATAGTGATGTAAGTATAAGTATTCTATTAATACGGCAACATTCTAGTACGAAAAACTTATAAAAAAATATCTCTTCATAGATAATTAATATTTTGAATGTCGTAAGGCGTAGTACATCGGGTTTCGGAAGTAACTGAAAACTTATGTTCTATGTCACACCATTTTTTTTGCGTTACTTTAACAGAGTTCCTCAACCCACCACGCGGGCCCAATGCGGATTGGTGGGTGTTAACGACTGCAAATGCAGCCGGGACCAACGGCTTAACGTGCCTTCCGAAGCACGGAGGAGCTCGAGATAATAAAATTTTGGTCACCCATCCCATGACCGACCCTTGCGAACGTTGCTTAACTTCCGCAATCGCAGAGCCAGGCGCTAAACCACTGCGCCACCGAGCTCCACGTTTTTCAGGTTTATTAAATTACAATTGACTACTTGCCACTTGCCAGATAATTTTATAGAAATTATATATAATTTCTAATATAATATGTAACATTTTAACTGTAAATATATCTAATCTAGCGATATTGTTTTGTTTAGTGCTTCGTGAATTGCGTCTTAGAGAATACGGAGGTTGTAGACGACGACGGGCAGTTTGTTGCCGATATGGCTGCCCAGGTGTTCTCGAGGCAGGGGCCGGGCCAACAGATGCGTGACATCCAGGCGATGGCCACCACTTGTGGCGATAACCGCAGTAAGTATGAAAACTTGGTGAAACTGACTTAAAAAAAGGAGATGGTTCTCAATCACTACAACAAAGTCGCTTCCCGCTGTCTGTCCCTATGTATGCTTAAATCTTTAAAACTACGCAACTTTGATGCGGTTTTTTAATAAGTAGATAGAGTGATTCAAGAGGAAGGTTTATACATGGTGTCAAAACCTACACTACACCGAAGCAAAGCCAGGGCGGGTCGCTAGTTGTTAATTATAGTAATTCTGTATGTATACAACGTGTTACGAAAAACTCCTAGAGCCGAAGATGGTAGAGAGGGATAGGGACCATCAAACTGAACAACTTTTACTTTGGGACCAACTCTGAAATTGATACAATACTGAGTTTCATACAAAAAATAATAACGAAAATATCGAAATGTATGAAATAGGCACAGCTGTTTTTTTTTCACGATTTGGTCCATACTCAAAGTTCTTCAGTTTCAGTTCTTCAGTTTCAGGCTTTTTGTAACACGTTGCATAATTTAATAAATTAAAGCTAATTATTATGTATATTTTACCAAATAAATGCACTATCCATTATTAAAACTACAACTAACTCCAGTCTTAATAATAGACTCGTCGAGAAAATTCGAGATGGTCCTTCGAACCGAATTGACCTCTCATTAGTTCTCTATAAATTGTCATAAGTTATCTTTAATGAGAGATCCGCAAGAGATCCGCAAGAGAACTAAAGTAACCGACATCGCTCGAAGGATTGCTCAGCTGAAGTGGCAATGGGCGGGACACATAGCGAGAAGAACCGATGGCCGTTGGGGCGGAAAGGTTCTGGAATGGCGACCGCGCACCGGACGGCGCTCCGTGGGTAGGCCCCCGACAAGGTGGACCGACGATCTGGTGAAGGTCGCGGGAAGCCGCTGGATGCGGGCAGCGCAGGACCGATCGTCGTGGAGATCCTTAGGGGAGGCCTATACCCAGCAGTGGGTGTCGTGCGGCTGATATGATGATGATGATGATCTTTAATGAACTCTAAATGTGTGAGAAAACGTATCCTACTTATATCTCATATTTGTAATTATTTTGTTGCAGTGGAGTCCGACAAATGTGTGAGATCGTATATGTTCATGAAATGTCTCATGGAATCCGAAGTGAGAAGTTATATGAAAATTATGTAGGCAAATAATTTCTATGATGGAAAAAAACAACGGCGTCGGCGGCGAAAATGGTAAACGTATTGTAAATATATTTTTATAGAGTAGGTTATCTTTGTAGAGTTTCTAAAGCCTTATTACGAACAATAAATACCTCTAAGCGAACTTTGTTTTTTTTATGTTACAAACATATTTAATAGATAAGTATAACATTATTTACTTATAAGAAAAAATCGCAAGTAAATCATCGAAATTTTTATTTGCATTAAGTATTATTTAACTAAGTAAAAAAGGTGAATTGATTTAGACTAGGACAAAAACCTTAAAACTAACAGATCTTTGGAAAAGTTGACAATTTTACATTTAAAATTACTTAGATAGCTTGCTCTTGCTGCCAAACAATGACTGCCAGATACCTCCAATCCACCCCCCTTGTGGCTCCCTGGAAAAAGGGGGATAGCGTTTTAAATTATTTTAAAAGGAATATAAGTTGCCGAGTAAGTACATAATTTATCAAACATCCCCGTACCTTACTGATATAAGTAAGTACCTAGTTACTGCAATTTATTAAGAAACACAATTTTGATTTACCTACAAAATGGCTGGTGCTTTAAATAGGTTTACTTATTATAAGAGTAAAGCTCTTTTGGAAAGGTCTCGGAAGACCATTCTCCTGAAAACCTTTCCAAAAGAGCTTATTTAACATACGTTTGGACATGGACGTATGTAAACGTAGTTAAGTATATAAATTGGTCCGTGGGACTGTCTTTTCTGCAAGGTGCTTCTCCAAACAAGAAACAACAAAAACCGTTTTGTAGGTACAACACCGAGTTCACGGTCGATCTCAAGGATGTATCGTCAATGAGTCCGTCGTTGAGCAACAACGACGAATTCGTATATATATTAAAAAATAGCACTCTATTATAATATCATGCATTATGTTTTTCCTTTTCATTGTGTTTTTATATACATAAACAACTATAATTACCTACTTACAACAAAAAATAGAACTTACTCTTTCTTGCAGTTGTACATGTTGTTGACTTTTCGAACATCTCCTCTACTGAGGCCTTCTCTCTGACCCAGTGTCACGCCGCCAACCTGTATAAAAACAGTTTTTTAAAGCTGTAAAAAAGCTGTCGAGATCTTCCCATCTTGACAAAGTCACATTTGTAAAAATCAAAAGAACTTCGCTATGGAATGATCTGATATAAATAAAAGACCAGCCTGTCGATTCTGTAACCAAACTCGAACCTCACTTTGAATCTCACTTCACAGCGCGGGAATTTTAAATCATGAAATGAGATAATGATTGGATATTTTTCTAATCACTAAAGATTTTAGATAGCGCAGGTTATGGTAGCTACTTATAAAAAACCTTTTGCACTCGGTAAAGAAGCTTACCTATATATATTCAGCTAATTTCTAATAACTAATTCACGCGAAGTGAAGGGAGTTTCGAACATCCCACATATCACATATTTGTAAATGAAATTATTGTGATTGACTTGGGTTTTCGCTAATCATATATTTTTATAAAGTTAAACCTAAACATCGACAGCGAGGTTCATAAAGATCGTCGTTAGGAATAGGACGAGTTGTCGGCATTTAGTTTTTATATCTCAATTTATTGCAATGTAGAAGCGCTTCACGAAGCGCTTCTTATATATTATTATATAGGTATTAATTTTTTTGCCGAGCTTTTATGCACAAATGTAAAAAAACTCTGTAGATACCTTAGGCTCGATAGTTTTCTTAGTGTTTTTGGAGAATGCGTATTCAGAATAATGCATCACGCTATTGTAGTCGTAGGTGACGCCGAAATCATTGGTGTGCTGAGGGTCCGACTTCCTGAAGTTATTCTCTGCGCCTGCAAGAAAATTCGGATACTGATTGAATGAGAAAGAGCGAAGCAGTTATTAGCGTTTAGTTAGTTTTCCGATATGAATAAGTAAGTAGCTATAGGTCTGCGAATTTGCGTTTGGCAGGCGCCTACCATTGATATACAGGTTGTAATTTAAGTAGTAGGTATTATTTGTATAAGACGCAGGGAGGGATAAGACCAACTAAACGGAGTACAATTTGTAATCGGTTTGGTTGGTGGTAAGGCTTATTTCAAATCCGCCTGGATAGCTACCACCATCTTACCTAAGTCTGACGCCATATCAACAATTTAAAAACTGTTGTGTTCCGGCAGTTAGAGGTAAGATAGCTAGTTCCTCAGTGATGAGGATTCCGGGTGTATTGCGCTTCCACCTTCGGCCTTATCGTCACTTAACATCAGGTGAGGTGAAGGCCAAGCACTATCCCGTTGTGCATAAAAAAATACAGTGAACAGTGAAGTTATGTACAGTGCTTCCTCTGATCCACATAATCCACATTGACAGATCGCAGAATCAGTTTCATTTTGTTTCATTTGATCGGCTTCACTGCGAACGTTGCTGATCAGTGGACGCTTTTTAATGAAAGTACTTAGCTTCTTAGGCACAAACAGACTATGCAACAAATACTGCTTTCATTAAAACCGTCAATTTAGGAAAAGCTTCAACTGATTCAGTTCTTGAGTTCTTACTTTCTTGAGTTCTTACTTTATTGAGTTATCTTACTTTCTTACTTTATTGAGTTCTTACTTTATTGAGTTCTTACTCAACCTTACTTACTTACCCTTTTTGATGTTACCGTAGACTACATTAACAAAGTCGTCTCTCTCGGGCCGGCTCTGCTCGTGCATAAACCCTGCAGCGTGCAGCAGCTCGTGTAGGACGGTACCCTTCTTAGAGACACACCCAGGCGCCTGCAAGTTCACCTCTTGACGCCCGCCTGGTGGGAAGTACGAGTTATTTTATAAAACGCAAAATTAAAGACATTAGCACCGCACGAGCTCGGCACGGCCCCAGAGGTATATTCTGATGTGTACAACATTACCCAGAGTAATAAATACTGTGCTCGTACTCATGGATCGAAGTCAAATCGAAATAAAAAAGCAGTGTTTTCTTCGTATCTTTTCCGTCGCGCCCGACCACACCATGAAGAAGGGCAAGTGCGGGAAGAACCAATTTACATGCTTGTCCAGTAAATATGCCTACGCCTCTTGGTCATTGGTTATGTAATCTTTTACGAATAGAGACAAATCAATAACCATCCTGTAATTATTAATAGGTACTATCTTAACAGTAGCTAACAGATTTGAGTTTGAACGTAAAAACTTTTTTTTTAAAACGACATTAGATTTTTTTATGAATTGTTATTCATAAAAAAATCTTATTTCATTTAAAAAAATTGCTAAAAATTAACAAGCACTTTGTTATTTACCTATTTCTAAAAACTATACTTATGAGTTCTTTAAGGGATTTGCCACACTCGATGCGTTCTGCGTTCTGCGGTCCGGTCAACCCATACATAGGTTGAACGTATTGTAAGTATACGTTGACCGGACCGCAGAACGCATCCAGTGTGGCAAATCCCTAAAGAGGTCTCACCAATGCGGCCCACGCTCGACCAGCAGCCGGTGTTCTGACTCCGGATGGTGATGTAGTCCTTCTGCCCGTTGTACGGCACGAACCGAAGGCAAGTCAGCCGGTGGTAGTCTGCTATCGCCTTCATTATCAACTCGCGTTGCTGCTGGTCTGGTAAATAAAATTAATAATTAATCCAGAACTTTAAATTTGAATAAAAAATTCTTACAACGGAAGTTGTTCTGAGATAATTATAGGCAATTTTTTTAATCACTAAAGAGTTTAGATAGCTACGGTATTAGCTACCTAAAACCTTTTGCAATCTGTAAAGTATCTTATATTCACTATATTTCTAATAACAAATTAACGCGAAGTTAAGTGAGGTTCGATCGATCGAAGTGAGATGCGAGTTTGGTTGCAGAATCGACAGGCTGCTGATAAAAGGGAATAATCTTTTTAACATCATAATAATATATGCTACAATAATAATTGAATACGGAGTCTTAGTCGAAATCTATAGAATCGCCACGCTAAATTTTTTCGCATTTTTGTCGCATCAAAAAGTCGCACTTCTGGGGTATAAAAAAATAGTGTTAGCTAGGTAATATTATATTCCGAAATGTTAGGAAAGTAGGTACCTACTGCGAATTGGTGGCAATTTGATAAAGCTTCGTTAAATATCGTTTCTATACTGTCCATCAGCCATTTTTGATATCCCCACTGCTGGGGCACAGACCTTCCTTATGGGTGGTAAGGAGGATGGGCCATAACCCACCACGCGGGCCCAATGCGGATTGGTGGGTGTTAACGACTGCAAATGCAGCCGGGACCAACGGCTTAACGTGCCTTCCGAAGCACGGAGAAGCTCGAGATAATAAATTTTTGGTCACCCATCCCATGACCGACCCTTGCAAACGTTGCTTAACTTCTGCAATCGCTGGGCCAGGCGCTAAACCACTGCGCCACCGAGCTCCACCTTTCACCTTCTATACTGAATTTGTCAGAAATCCCATAATTTTCCTGACACATTTTTCTTTACATGCTTCCTGTCTACTTACTAAAATATTTAACACAAATAATTACTATAGTATCCTTCGATGACGTAAGGGATGATCCCGTTCGTCCACCTGGACGTCTGGTCCCGGACGCCGTTCCGGGCGACGGGCCTGGGCATCAGGATGTCGCCCTCCGCATAAGACCCCATCTCCTCAGGGTTCATCAGGGATGATTCGTTCCATTCAGACAAAGCATCCCCTAGAAACGAAACACTATAATTTTTATTTCATCAAGTTCATACGATAAAAAGTAAGATATAATTTAGCTGCTGCTAACAAACATTTTTAATTCTTTAGTACTTACCTACAAGTTTGAAAATAAAATCAATGGTTTTTAAAGTTAAGTTTTTATATGCTATGCAAAAGGAATTATTTTAGGGCAAGACTCAAATGGGAATTAGTTTATTTTTTACATTAATTTCCTCAGCGTTATCAAAAACGGTACCAGGATGGCATAAAGAAAAGGAAATGGGCTGTCAAAGCATCTCATACACATTGACAGGATTATCAATCACCTGTCATTGGTACCATGTTTCGCTGGTAACGTGATAATTACTTAGTTGATTAGTAATTCGTGACGAAATTAACATTTTCGAATTGACTTCTGTTATTTGTATAGATTATTTAATTGGTATGCTATAAAGATTATCTTCGATTAGCTGTTTAACAATTTTCTTTCTTCCTAATCATGTAGGTATTAGGAGTTGAAATATGAAATTGCCGTTTTGTATGGAGAATTTTAAAGAATTCGCATTTTCCATACTAACATTTTCTTAATTTATTTAACAACCATGAACGAAAATGTTTTTTAAACTTTTATGCACAAATGTTTAAACACTCGGCTAACTAATGCCACATAATTTTATGTAGATGGTAAGTGAAAAAAAAGTATCGGCTAAGCTACAACGTTATTTTTTAAGTATATCTAAAAATGAAAAGAGGATTTCAGACCAGTGAATGAACAACTTTTACTATTAATTCATCATCATAGAAGATATAAACAGCCTCTGTGTGGGTGAAAAATTAAAGATCACGTATCACGTCAAGTTCCACAGATCAAGAAGATATTAGAAGAAAAAAAATTAAATCTCAAAGATTTAAATCTTTGGAAGATCTATTTTTTACCCGACTGCAAAGAAAGGGTTATGTGTTTCGCGCGTATCTTGTTAGTATGTTTGTAAGTATGTATGTATTTTTTTTTATTTATTTATTTAATAATAAACAATAATGCAGAACATAATTTCGACCGTACAGTGTTGCAAAAATGTGCATAGATTTTTCTGCACACTGCCATTCACCATCTAAACATTACAAAAACAATCAAAATATTTTATAAAGTAATCATACCAACATTAGAATATAATATGATTAACATAATAACAGTCCATGAAGTCCATGTATCATATTTGTATGTATGTTTGTATGTAATATTCTTTATTACCTCATATCTCTCAAACGGCTGAACGGATTTCTATGATTAAGATATGGTTAGATTGGTCTTTTCAGCCCAAGTGTTCTTAAGAAGGTGGCGTTATAAAAAAACCAACATGGCGGCTGTACGGTGCTATTATACATAGTGAAAAAAAATTTTTTTTAGAATACTGCAATATGGGTGTCAAATTAAAGGGCTTATTATAAGGATTTCAAAAAGGTATATCATGACCGTAATATATAATAACTAAAAAGAGATAAATAAAAAAAATAAATTTAAAACATTAAAAAACCCGCCTGCATAAAAAGACAAGTCGACTGAAAAGATGGAAACAAGATTAAAAAAATATAAAAGGCAACATGTCATAATAACATGCAGTCGGAGGCATATAATTCAATCATTCATAATGACTGTCACTTTCTTTATGCATGCCTCCGACTGCATGTTATTATGACATGTTGCCTTTAATATTTATTTAATCTTGTTTATCTTTTATCTTTTCAGTCGACTTGTCTTTTTATGCAGGCGGGTTTTTTAATGTTTTAAATTTATTTTTGTAAAAGTGTTTTTGATTTCGATATATGAGTTACCTTTAAGTATGTATTGCACTAACAGGGGGTGCTAATTCAAGAGTAAGGTAAAGGGCCATAACTTCGTGATAGTACATTATTTCGTGAGTTTTGTTTCTGGCGCGAAAAACAAGGAATCTATATATTATTTATTTATATTATACATCAGTAAAAAATCTCTTATCATTTAAACTGTCGAAAAAATTAAACACCAACATTTTGGCGACTAAACTGAGAGCAATGTGACGTTTGAAACTGTGCGTTCGGCCACGGACAGTTGTGCGGCGTGTATTCCTTGTCACCACCGTAAGGTTAGCACTCGTACTTCTTAAGCTTATAGAAAGGCAAAGGTAAGTCCATTTGAATAAAACTTTTAATAGTGCGTTCTTACGTTCCTTAACAATTGATTTGACTAAGAAAAAAGGTATATGCAAGCATATAATTCCTCTAAAATTGCAATAAATCGACTCACGAAATAGCGGTCATGTTATTTTTCGTGTGTCCCCTAGTTCGTGTCACTACCGAATCAGGGATATTATAGAGAAGTTTTTCTTGCTTGTTTATTTATATAATAATGAAGATAATTAAAATGTTAATTAAAAAAGTAGTTAAGTTTCTTAGGAGCTAAATTCGGTATATGTTTTGTTCACTAGAATCCTAATAAATCGAGTTTGAAGGTGACCTAAATTTACGATTTTAAGTTAAATTCCGATAAGTTGGTAGCACCAGAATAACTATGGTTGTTATTAAATTGATTTTATTTATTTTCGAAAGTATGTATGTATGTATATTTTTATTATATTATAATATTAATGTTTTAAAAAAAAAAAAAAATTCTAACAAAAAATATACTTCTTAAATTTTGTTTCATTTTTTATTTTGTAAATAATAAAATCTTTATTTATTGCCCACACATCTTTTTTATTTTAAAAATATCTTCATATTGTTTCTTATTATGAAATCCTTCAAATATTTATGTTTTTTATTAATAAATTATCATAATTACAATGTAAAAATCTTTATCCCGAAACAGGGGACATGAGCTCACGAACTTAGAAGCAGAGCCCATTTTTTATCACGAAACACTGTTCAATCAAGAGGTCTACAAATAAATTAATATAAACTAAAACTACATAATGTATGCATTGAATTGAATTACTGTCAAAATACCAATATTCATGACAAAAAAGATTTCAAACTGATATCATGTTTAGTTAAATTTATAAAAAATCACAAATTCAAAAGAGCCTTAACATGCCGAAGTATGGGACATTTACCTTAATTCTAGAATTATAGCACAAAATACATATTATAAGTATCTATACAAGTTTCTTGAATTTCCACTCAGTTTTATTTGGAAAATTAAATATCTAATGAAAAAATCTGAACAAGACGTTGCCGTCGGATGCTATTCCCAGAAATCAAGCCAACTTGTTTCTAATTTCTGACTAGGTAAGTATACTTATTTTAAGGTGTAAAATGAAATATTATACGACAGTAATAAATGGTAAACCTTGATTACCTTCGTAAAGAAACGGAGCGCTATTATTAACTGAATTTAAAATTTGTGTGGTTTTTTTTACAAAATATTTTTTTTTCTTGACAAGCTTAGGGAAAAAAAAATAGAGACACTTACCGCTTTCATTTTTCGGCGTTCCAAATGCCTCTGGTCCTAGATGCGACAAATTAATCTTATCATCACTGTCATCTATACCGTTTTCTAATAAATCGATAGAATTTTCTACAACATCAATATCGTTTAACGCCGGTACCGAAATACCAATGTCCTTTTTTATCATTGGTACTGCATGGTATCCGGTTAATAAAAATAATGAAATCAAAATCAAATTAAACGCCATCTTTTAATAGATTTTCTTTTTTTTCGGTAAAATTTCTCTAATGAAGTACCAGGCGAGCAGAAGCCACCAAAAAGTATGAACGCATAGTGTTAGTAGCGTGTTTTTATATTGTATGGGGAACTGTCATAGGGTAAACACAGCGAGGTTCATTACTCCTACTTCCTGATAAAGGATGTGCCAGCGAAAATATGTAAACTAATCGATAAGGAGAGCCTTGGTCTTTTTTTGTTTAAATTTCCTTTATTTTCGTTTGTTGTTTACTGCTGCTTGCGGTTGTTTACAAGTGAAATCTTCAGAATCTAGTTCCGGAAGAGACTACGATTAAAATTAGGTAAGTATAAGTAGTTAGTCCATTTATGTTTTAATGCTATTTCTTATAGGTATCTTATCACAGCACGAGGACTAGGAATAGGTAATTGAAATGAATTGACACGGACATACTGCATCATCAGTAAAATGCAAATGCAACATAATGACACTCACTTGAAATTAACAACAAAATTACATCACGTTATTAACATAATAATAATAAACAAGGTTAGGTCTGTCGGAAGAAATATCACGTTGACAGCTCACAGCCTCGCTGAAGATTAACTTTCTTAACCTCGTTACTTCACGATTAGGTCATTGTATCCACAAAACCATAACCCTGAAATGCAATATAAAGATTACCTATATACCTAAATTTACGTACATACATAAACCAGCAGAGTCCTACTCGAGTCCAACCCTCCTTTTTTTGTTGTATCAAGAGGAGAATGCAATCTTTACGCACACAAAATTGCGTGTTGGACTCGGTCATACTCGGCCACCAAGAATAGTAGTAGGCTTCGCGTAAGGGCCGGGCGGTTCTCACCCCTGCCCCGCCCCCCAACGATCCCGAAAGATCGAGGGGGGACCGAGCCCAACCCCCCAAAAGTGACCATCGAAACATGATAACTTGCTGCGGCTTAGTCCTAGCAGTGGCGAAGGTTCCATACAAGCCTATTCCCATCGGCTTACCTTTTAGAAATCTCACCACCCCACCGATCCACTATGCAGATCACAACATTTTTGTAAAACGGGTTACCTTCACCCCTCGCCACTGAGTCCTAGTGTCCTCTATCTATCAAATTGATCACAAGAGGCAACCCAAAATCCTGCAAAATCGTACATTATTTTTATACAAACATGTTTTTGAAGAGCTACCTCTTCAAGTATACCAACAAGGATCGTGCCAAAATCTGACTTTTATTGTGTGACAATGCCTGTGTACATCAGACATTTTTGATGTCCCCACTGCTGGGGCACAGGCCTTCCTTATGGGTGCTAAGGAGGACGGGCCATCACGCGGGCCCAATGCGGATTGGTGGGTGTTAACGACTGCAAATGCAGCCGGAACCAACGGCTTAACGTGCCTTCCGAAGCACGGAGGAGCTCGACATAATACATTTTTGGTCACCCATCCCATGACCGACCTTTGCGAACGTTGCTTAACTTCCGCAATCGCTGGGCCAGGCGCTAAACCACTAAGGTAAGGTGGGTCAAATCCCAATATTCAATTCAAATTATTGAAAGATTGCGCCTGAAGCTATCATGGTATAAATATATAATTGTACCTGCCAGGTACACAACACATGACATGATATCCAGAGAGAAAATAAGATAACGTGTAGGTACGTAATATTGTTCAATGAAGGTCATTACCTCATAATCACGTACACGGCCGAAATAAGTTCATTGTAATACTATTATTTAATAAGTAGTTTAAATTACATTATGATGTTCTATATTCGCTGTTCTAAATTTCTAATAATAAGCTTAGTTTGGGACTAAGTAATTAAGTAACTTTTAAGTTAGGTCTTATTTAAGTTAAGGTATTATTTTGACAACCCTACTGGTTCTTTAGCTCACTGTAGGTAAGAGATCCGTTTTCAATTTTTTTTAAAGGTTTTTAAGTACTACTTTTAATTAACTTCCGATAGCAGTAAGTCAACAAACTCGTAACTATTTTTTTAAAGACGGTCCTATCTCTACGGGCTGCCATAAAGTCTAAAATTAATGAGACCTAGGAAGTAATAGGGGTCCCCCATTAATTACTAGCTAATCTTTAAGTAATTAAAACAACTTTTTAAACACACTGTTTCTACGCAAAACAAATGAATAATCACTAGAAGCTTATTAGGTACCTACTTATACTTAAGTAGGTATAATAAACTTGTATTTTCTGAGAAAGTTATGTAAAATAAAAATAAAATAGAGAGAAGATTAAGAGATATTGAAATATAATTTTTCTTCTTCCAACGCAGAATTTGCGAAGCTTGACTAAATGGCAGCTGGCTTTTTTCGCTAATTGGCAGATTCTGGAAATGACAGAAGTACAGTCACAAACAACATCCTAATTACTTATATAGAAAATTGATTTAGGGAAATATTTACAATTAAAAATATAATAACTTAAAATAAAATTAACAAATAAGTACACAAACTTCTTCGATAACAATAATCCGACCGGTGCACCGTTACCAGTTAATCTACAAAATCAAAATAAAAAAAAACATTTCACAAATAAATTCTATTCTATTAACTTTTTTCACTCGACCTATGAAATTTAACACTTTGTATGGATAATTTTTCGACCGATGTTCCATGGAGAGAGTTGTTCAGTTTTAGGAACACTATCACCTTTTTCAGAAACTGACAGGGTTTTCTAATACACGATGTATAACTGTAACTAAAGCTGTTTTTCCTCATCCCTTTACAGGGAATACTTTTGCTAATTTCAGGTGTTGGATAGTTCTGGGGGTCAATTCTGCTAATGTTAACGTCGAAATCGTTGTTCTTTTGGGTTTAAGAAACACAATGTGTTTTGGTTTTGGGTTTAAGAAACAAGAATTGTGTCAAAAAGCATTACCATTCAAACACCATTGAACCACGATTTCGACGTTAACATTAGCAGAATTGACCCCCAGTGATATTGTGTCGGTTTGCATTAGAATGCGAGTGCATCGCATTCTAAAGTGTGTGTGTGTAATTCTAATGTTCCTTTTGGCACCAAGTAAGTCAGTTTACTCGGTAAGTTCTGCCGAGGTAGCCACCACTACAATATAAATATTTCTTCACACGACCGAGATCGAGCCTATTTCAATGATTTCACAATTATTGTTCAGTTGCGTAGTCAGTGACACTCTTTGTATAGGGCTGTTTGAGTGTATGTACGGTCAGCAACGAAAGTCGTTTAACACTTTAGTACATTGTCGTAGCAACTTTTTTTAATTAATTTTTAAAACTGTGAGACATCTGTCAAAAAAGTGCTATGACGAAGTATTAAAGTGTTAGGCGACTTTCGTTGCTGACTGTACCGTCGCACGTCCGCCCGTCGTCGGGTTATTCAAAACTTAAAAATATTTAAATTCAACGATGACTGATTGGGATAAACAATAAAAGACAGTAAAAAATATGTAATTTGTTTTGTATTTCTAACATATTATAACTTTATACACTAAGTCATTTTTATTTACATGAGCATTTTTGCTTCACAATATTACAATTAAAATAAATTTCTCTCTTTTTATATTATTTTACATACATATTCCTTTTTTTCGACATATCCATTAGGCGAAGTGACGAAACAATCAGTACGAAAAGCATTTATATATTTTATAAACATACTTGCTTTTTAATAATATAAAAACTATATATACAAAAATTTACCATTTTATGGAGCGGTCAATTTCTTTTGAGGTAAGTACCTATGTAAATATAAGTATGTTCATTATTTTTTTTTTAAATTAACAGATTGAAAAAATGCACTTACTATAAATCCTTTTTGAGTGGTTTTTTGTATTACGTTCATTTTAGATTCTAGAACTAAAATTGTTTGTAAGGATTTTAGTAATGAAAATAAGGATAACCTTACGGGAGACGTAGGGGTGGGTACCTATGGTATTATCCAAAAATATTAAGTAGGTAGGGTAGGGACCAACCAACTTAAAAAACCAAAGAATAAAAGTTCGACATCAAACACAACAAAAGTATTAAAGCATAATAATCAAACCGAGATTAACACATAAGGCGCTGTAGGTAGTGAAACTAGCGCCGCCACTACATTTATTTTTATTACTCGTAAACCAAGTTAATATTTAAAAAAGGTCATGTAATAATTTCTTAAATTGTCTCTAATATTTTTTGAATAACTCTTCAAAAGTTTTCATTATTTCTGTAAGTTTTAAAATCCATTTATTCAAAAAATATTAGAGACAATTTAAGAGAGCATGAGCTTTTCTAAATATTGACTTGGTTTACGAGTAAGTAATAAAAATAAATGTAGTGGCGGCGCTAGTTTCACTACCACCGCGCCATTTTGATGTTTTTCTAATAACCTCTTCGTTTTAACCATAATATTTTAATGAGCTGCCCTCTGCTCTGTACAATGATATTTATTCCATTTTTTTTTTTATTTAATTAGGTAAGTAATTCTAATGTTCTACTCAAATATTGCATCAATGACTAAACTGATTTGGTTATAATTTGGCACACAAATATCCTATTCGTCTTGTTTTAAAACTAGATTTCTCTACGAAAAACTGAAATTAATTGAAAAGTCATTGGACCACAGTGGTAAATAAAAAGTAACGCATGTGATCTTATTTTTAACAGTGCAATCCAAAACTATAGACCTTTAAAAAAATTATAGGCATCTTTTTTAATGGGCCACCTATCGAGTAGTAAAACCATAGAAAAATTGCACCCACAGGCTATTTTGTTCAGTTATTATTTAATTTAGAATTTATAAATGATCGTGTTTCAATATAAAATCTATTAAGGTGGTACCCTGAGCGAAAGTGGCGCCGCGGTGAACTATATTTAATATTATAATTATAATACACAATTTTAAAAATGTTTATAGTGGAGATTTTAGGGCCCACAGTCTAGTATTTTTAGACGGTATGTTTACATTCCCTCGTAATCACTGCTAGAAGTAGATAGCGAAACTGCTAAAAGTGGCCGTTTTTGACACATTTGCTATCTACTTCTACGAAAGACAACGAGGGCATGTTACCATGATACCATAAGGCATGATACCTTCTAAAAATACTAGACCATGGGCCCTTAAGTCTGCATGATAAACATTCTTAAAATCTTTTTTTATTAATAACTTATTAAATAAAAACCTCTGAGGGCGCCACTTTCGATCATACAACCGCCTTAAAAGAATGCAAGCTATTTTACTAATATGACGAACATTGTACTACGCCAAACAAGCTACAAATTACTATAAAATAAACTGACCACTGCTCAGGCATAGTATCCAGACTATAGCATCCTGAAGCCGGGCGAGTGAATCGCTCGCTAAGAATTAGTCCAGCCCCCCTAGCCAAAGTAACATTTGCAAATTTTCGCTATCGCTTCGCTTCGAAACATGTATGGATTTGACGTTTTATAATTCGATTGTTAACGAAACCTTACATGTTTCGAAAGCGAAGCGATAACGAAGATTAGCGAATGTTACTTTGGCTAGGCCCTAAGGTTTCTTTAACAATCTAATTTTAAAACGTCAAATCCATACATGTTTCGAAGCGAAAATTTGCAAATGTTGCTTTGGCTAGGGGGGCAGTTCTGTATTACGGATTTCAGGGGGGGGGGAGAAAAATCCCAAGTATCCCCCCCTCTGTATAGCCTGCCACTGCTATTAGGAATTAGGAAACATGTAAGTATTTTCTCCGAATTCAGTAATAAGTACCTATAGATAAGATAGGTAGGTATGTGAAATTTAAATAAAATGAAAAATATGAACTAGGTACTCGTAACTTATATAAAAACACTTAAAATATAGCAGTGTGCTCGTTACCTGGCCAAAAATATTGCAATAAGTTAACAAGTAGGTACAACATTTATTCGCAAACTGAACAATACCGAAACAGAGAGCCAAGTTATATTCATAGCCTCATTAAAATTAATTTAAATAGATAGGTTAGGTACCTATTGACAAACATTATTTTTAACAGTGACTGAACAAAAGTTTTCGATCATGTTAAAATTTAATTTTTGTACCACAATGTTACCAATCAGCCAAGCTACAGAATTCGAGTCTTATGCTAACTTTTTTAAAATACGGATAGTTCAATAATAGTTGTTTATGCAACTGTACTTTAATACTTAATTATGTACAGTTTCATACAATGGCTTATTGGCAACATTGAAACAACCAGTGTCATGGTAGCCGTAATGTCCGAGCGAGGGCTAGTCGCGCTCCTCCTTCTCGTCATTATATCATCCGAACGAGTGTTGTAATGTTGTCTGAGTTTCATAATGTAACTCGTCGGGCAGGCGCGGGGAGGAGCGCGACATGCTCTTGCTCGGATATTGTCGTTACTATGACACTGGTTGTTATAATATTGGCTATTAGCTAATTGTTTCAGAACCTTTAATAGAGGATTTAAAGCGTGTGTGTAGATAAACTTACATAAACTATAGCTTGGCTGATAGAAAGCTCTGCATTAAGTTATCCTGCCTAGGCACACTGTGAGAGGACGGCCACGCGGCCCGTGCCACTTCAAGAAACCAGCTGTTGGCGTCTTCTTGTGTCTCATATTCTCCTGGTATTCTGAATATAGTAGGTAGGTACTGAGGAATCCTACTTTTAGGCTTTGATCTGTTTTTAACATCTCAAACTAAGTACAAACCTTTAGTTAACAAAATCTCTTGTATATCATACCTAGGTTGTTACCTTGAGGGACTCCAACCCATGACTTGACTAAAGAAAACATAGAGCCACTATTTGACTCTTGCAACAAATAATAGAACATCGAATCTATCAATTTAATGGTATAGTTTTAAATTAAGATTGTATATTCCGATCATGTTCCATTTTTATTTTTATTTCAATACAAATGATGGAAATAACTGCGTGTGTCGTTATATCATATGAAGGCAAACTTTGAAAATTCCTATTTAATTATTAAATAAAAAACGAAATATCTACATTAGAGAAAAAATGTGCACCACCTACATAAAATACGCCACTGCTCTTTATGGAATTTTTCTTCCTAAAACCCAAAGTTTACATCAACAACAATGCATTCATTCTTTAGATTTTGCCTTTGGAAAACGCTAATTTAGTTTGAAACGGGAAATACAGTCTTAACTATTGTTTTTAAAGTTAATAAGCAAAGAGATGGAGAGTAAACCGCCTTCGGACCTCTGGTTTCTTGATGCTTAATGCCAAGTATCACATAAGATGTCCGAATTAATATTGCATTTACACTTATAAGCCACAATTTTTATATTACATACTTTCACTTTAACATTATTGACTTTATAACACATACTTATTGTTAGAAATTGACAACACCTATGTATATAGACGCCTTTGTACAGAGTTCACTACAGTAGGTATCTGCACGCATCACAGATAATATAGAAAAAATAAAATATAGTCTTGTAACAAGTACCTACACTTTAGCCCTACCCTACGATTTCACCAGTAAAACTGATTAATGTGATTTTGAAAATTGTATCCGTAAGAAATCCTTACATTCTTAAATATTCATTAAAATTGCTACAAGAAGACGTACCCTTTGTTGTTTAAGTATGTATGATATATGATAGAATTTTCAAAAACGAACCTGTCCATATCGTTTGTTAGTTTTGACTAAAATTTTGCTCCCTAAAAGTACTAACAATAAATAAAATTAAATAATGGATTTACATTCACTTCGATAACTATTAAATTATTGTATGCGATCACAATGGACTATGGTATCAATAGAAAAATACACAAGTGTACAACTATAGCACAACGATGTTGCACTGCGAAAGTCCATCGCCACATTTTCCAGTTCACCTTCCACGAAAATATTGCATTTTTATCATTCGCGACCTAAACACGTGCGATAACTCCGTCGCACTCACTCGTCATGACGTCTCACCGAAGCAAAAGAGACGGCTAAACGTCAACGCGCTGCCATGAACACAGAAACGTCACTCGCACCGAAATTATTGCTAACAGAATACTTTGGCAGTATAATGATTTCCTCGCAACGAGCATACACGTCGAGGCCAGTTTTCACACACTCATAACAAGAACAGACTCAGAATATTAGAAGAAAACTGTAGATCGTTAACATTTCATACCTACTAAATAAAGTCTAGATTTTTAATTTTGTCAGTCTCATGTTGTTCGCACGACAGGTAAGTATGCAAATCGACAGATAACGAGAATCCATTTATTCGAAGACGACTAAAACTGAAGGAGTTCCGAGTTGTTCCACCCTCTTTTAAGAATTTATGTAAGCTAATTCGAAACATCGAGCAGTGGTAGTTACTTGCCGTCTAAGAATTTTTGGTGTGTTCAATTTGCTTTTCTTTCCTCAAGCTTTATCTGCGAAAATTTCAGTCCACTTCAGTTAGGTACTTTAATTCTCTCCAGAACGTCGCAGACAGCCAGTCTTCTTGTTTTTTTTCAGTCTGTCTACGTTGCAAGTGGTGAAACTGTCCCAGTGAGTACCAGGCGTCCATAAGCTTCAGAAGGTGCACGCTAGGGCGCGCGGGGCGCGGACGCGCGCGGATCACGCGGGCGGGGAGGAGGCGGGCGGCGCGAGGGGCGCGGAGGGCGTGTGCGCCGCGCTCACCACCACCACCGGTTTCATTATGGTGGTCGCGCTGAGATACTGTGCGCTCACTGTTAGGGGAGTCACGTTGCCTTTCACCATTTGTGTTTCGACCATCTGGAAAGTAAAGGTCATCAAATCACACATGACCATGAGCCATTTTTAATGTCCCCCTTCCTTATGGGTGGATAATGGGTTATGGATTTATGGGTGGCCATAAATCCATAACCCACTACGCGGGTCCAATGCGCATTGGTGGGTGTTAACGAATGCAAATGCACCCGGGACCAAGTTCACGAAATTTACTCTTTCACTATGTCTTTAGAATAAGGTTGAATATTGCATAACTTTAATTGACGCTTCGTCAGAAATTTGACGAATTTTTGTACATTTTTATTGATTTCTGAAATACTCATACTCATTTATTAAAAATGTACTCGGTTATTGTGTAAGATCGATAAAAAAGCTATCTTTTTGCATAAAAAATCATATCACTGTCGTTGAAAATTACGAAATCTGACGATTTGAAATTTAATTTTATAAGTTTTTATGGTGTTATTCAGGATTCTTTTACAGAGTTACCATGCCATTTTTCAATATTCTGTTCGGTTAATTTGCTTCTATGTTTCTTTTTCAGTCTACAGTAAGTGAAGTAGAATTTTACATCAGTTCTTCACATTGGAAGTTCAAAAATCAGACTTTTCATCAGATCGTGAACTGGCCTCGCCGGAGCTCGAGATAATAATTTTTTGGTCACCCACCCAGAACCGACCCTTGTGAAAGTTGCTTAACCTCCGCAATCGCTTGGCCAGTCACTAAACCACTGCGCCATCGAGCTCCTCACACAAATCACACATAATGGTTTTATTAAATTGGTTCGTGGTAGGGCTTATTTCAAGTCCGCCTGGCTATCTACCATCATCTTACCTAAGTCTGACGCTATAACAACAATTTAAACATTGTTGTGTTCCTTTCCTACAGTTTATTCCGGGTGTAGTGCGTTTCCACCTTCGGCCTTATCGTCACTTAACATTAGGTGAGGTGAAGGCCAAGCACTATACCGTTGTGCAAAAAAAAAATTAAGTTAAGAATCCATTAGCCATTTCCCCCTTACCTTATGCGTGAGCGTGTGCGTTTGGAGCAGATGAGCGGAGGGTTGCGATACCACCAATGGTGTCAACCCACTCAAGACCATACTTCCGCCTTCTGAAACGAATACCGCTGTGAGCCATATTTTTAAGGTATTCTTTACTTACTAGGCCTTCCTTACAAAAAGCAGCTGCGACCAACCACTTAATGTGCCGCGAGAAAATAAATAGTTGGTCACCGATCCGAAGACTAACCAAGCGATAGTTGCTTAACCGCAGACCAAAACGCAACGAAATAATGCCACTATTACCGAGAGTAAAATGGTACACAAGGGTACCTACAAATAATTTCTAATGAGGGATTTTAAAAGTGTCGTTTAAAAACAAAAAATAGTAACTATTTGCCACACTAGATGGCGTTGATGGACAAGTGAACTGGCAAAATTGCCTTTTTTTCTTTTTCCTACGTTTCTATAGGTAGTTGACACTTGACTATTTATCAACAACGCCATCTATTGAGCCTACAGTTCTTTGACATTTTGAAAATTCCTCATTGGCAAGTACGAGTACCTCAGAAAACTATAAAATAAAGTAAGAAAGAAAACGAAAAGTTACTTTAAACAGGTAAGTGGCAGACAAACAAGAGATACGGATGATGTTGATGTCAAAACTGATCAAACTAACACGACTTTTATAAGGAACTAAACCCTACCCGTGGATACAGGTGTCGATGTAACGAGACCGTTTTCTTTATGTGTCCTATGGTTATCCCCTGTTATACCTGAAATAAAGAAAAATATAATCAAAATAAGGGTGCCAAACAAGATTAGTCTCCAACAAAGAAAAGCTAAAGGCACAAACGATACAATGTAGATTCTACAACCAAGTTTAAAGTAACAAAAAATATTAAGGTAGGTACCCTGAGCGAAAGTGGCACCGCGGTAAATTATATTTAATATTATAATTCTAATACACAATTTTAAAAATGTTTATCGTGGAGATTTTAGGGCCCACAGTCTTGTATTTTTAGACGGTATCGTTACATTCCCTCGTAGTCACTGCTAGAAGTAGATAGCAAAACTGCTAAAAGTGGCCGTTTTTGACACATTTGCTATCTACTTCTACGAATGACTACGAGTACCTTCTAAAAATACTAGACCATGGGCCCTAAAATCTCCACGATAAACATTTTTAAAATCTTTTTCTATTAATAACTTATTAAATAAAAACCTCTGAGGGCGCCACTTTCGGTCATACAACCGCCTTAAGTACAAAAATGTTTCGGTTCTGATAAAAACGCTAAATATTACAATACTGACAATTAATTTTATTTCCCAACGTTTCGACACGATGGACTTTGGAACGTTTCCTTGCACAAGTGCTCGTTTTTGTTAGATCTTTGGTTGTTCGCTGGAGACAGCACTATCAGAAACTCGACGGCTGGTACGAAATCGAGTTTGACAGCGACGATTCCGTAATTATTACTGGGGCCCAAGTCTGCTATTTTAATTGTATTTTAAGTGTTTCAATTGTATTTCGGTTTTGGGTACAAAAAAGGGTACCACTTGCTACGGTCCCTGATGGGCTAACTAAAATGTTAAAAATTTAAGTAGATGGTTTTTAGTAAGATAATCAGCCTATATATGGGCCGTTAGAAGTGTAGAAGTGTACAATACTGACCGTTAGTATGCAGCGAGGCAGGCGCCTGCAGCACGCGCAGGCCGCCGCCCGCCGACAGCAGCTGCAGCGCCGCAGGGCCCACCACCAAGCCGCCGCTGCCCACCACCTGCCAAAACAGATATTCCTTATGACCATCAGCCATTTTTATTGTCCCCATGCACTGCGACCATGGCGACCGCGCACCGGACGACGCTCCGTGGGTAGGCCCCCGACAAGATGGACCGACGATCTGGTGAAGGTTGCGGGAAGCCACTGGATGCGGGCAGCGCAGGACCGATCGTCGTGGAGATCCTGGGGAGCGGCCTATACCCAGCAGTGGGTGTCGTGCGGCTGATGATGATGATGCAATGCTGGGCCACAGGCCTTACTTATAGGTGGATAAGGAGGATGGGCCATAACCCACCACGCGGGCCCAACGCGGATTGGTGGGTGTTAACAACTGCAAATGCAGCCAGGACCAATGACATAAAGTGCCTTCCGAAGCACGGAGAAGCTCAAGGTAATACAATCTTGGCCACCCATCCCATGACCGACCCTCCGAAGGATCAGGCACTCCTCCTCATATACAGGGTTATTTGTAAAACACTAACAACCTCTTAGCAGTAGATTACTAGCATCATAAACAACAACGATTGTTCTACGACTTTCCGAAAAAAGGCACTACTTTCCATACAAACTTCCGAACAGCTGACCGGGTTTTGTATGAAAAAGTAGAATTTATTTTTAGTCTTTTTCGGAAATTCGTCGAAGAACAAACGTTGTAGGTATAATTATGATGTTAGTAATCTACTTCTGCAGGGTTGTTGGTATTTTATAAAAACTTTGTATAATACTGGTACTTTATACGTCGATGTGAAATGGCTCTTGTCCATCAGTTTTTTTTATGTCCCCACTGCTGGGGCACAGGCCTAAAGGCCTTCCTTATGGGTGGTAAGGAGGATGGGCCATAACCCACCACGCGGGCCCAATGCGGATTGGTGGGTGTTGACGACTGCAAATGCAGTCGGGACCAACGGCTTAAGAGGATTGTCAACCACGTGGTCTCCATACAAACGGCGATAACGTTTATATATATATATTCTTTATTGCACTTGTAACATAATTACACAGGTAAATATAAAAGTTGTTTACAAAGGTGGGCTTATCTCTAAAAGAGATCTCTTCCAGCCAACCCAGCATTGTTTGAGATTTTTAAGTAAGCAGGTAATAGAAAGTGCATAGTAAGATGGAGATAAGTGAAATCCTAAATAAAACTTAATCTAGATCATTTTATACACATACATATACTTATAAATAAACTTTATAGTAGGTATAAACTTAACATAATTAAATAAATATAAATATGAATAAATACATACATACATAACATAATACATATACATAAAATAATATATACCTATGTAATATAAATATATAAAACTGGTTGTTTTAACTATCTCGTGAATCATGAATGAGACAATTGTGATAGAAAGTGAGCTTTGACTTTTGATTTGAAAGTTATGATGTTCTGGCAATTCTGGATGTTTGACGGGAGTTTGTTCCAAAGCTGAGCGGCTTTAACGGAGAAGGAGTTACGCAGGAAGTTGGTGTTGCTTCTAGGCAGCTCAAGCATCTTAGTGATACAAGCCTGCCTAGGGCGGGTGGGAGGAGGAAGGATTTGGAAACGGGAAACAAGGTAGTTGGGTGAGTTAGGATCCTTGAGGATTTTGAATAGGGCAGAAAGGATGTGCATATCACGGCGAAGGCGAATGGGAAGCCATTTTAGTTGACAGCGAAATAATGACACATGGTCGTATTTGCGAAGGCCGAAGATGAAACGAATGGCTAGATTTTGCAGTCGTTCCAGCTTGTTTAGCTGTTCCTCAGTAATATCCAAAAAGCAAACGTCGGCGTAGTCGAGAAGGGGGAGGAGAAGTGATTGCGCCAGCATAATTTTGGTTTTAAAAGGAAGAAAGTATTGAAGTCGCTTGAGCGAGTGAGAAGCGTAATGGATGCGTTTGCTGACTTCATTGATTTGCGGGGACCAAGATAAGGTGCTGTCCATAATGAGTCCGAGATTTTTGATTTTGTCGGTGAACGGGATAGGCAAATTGTTCGTCGTTCGTCGTTTCCCACCCTTTAAACCTTAACCTACAGTAATTAATTTTTGGTATTTTTTTGAAATGCCTATAATATACTATAGGGCTGACGTTTTGATTTTTTAAATATCTATTTCGAAATATTTGCATTTTAGTGATTTCATACAAAACACAGAAGTGCCAATATTTTCAAATCTACAATGAATATTTTAAAAATCAAAACGTACAGCCCTAGTTTTTACGTAGACTTTGATTGGGGACTCTGGACTCTGACTCAGATTTTTAATACCCGGAATCCTAGATTTTCAGGCATAACTTTCAACAATTTTAACAAAACTAAAGCGAGTATTTTTCCGTAATCCAAACTTACAGAAAAATACTCGCTTTAGTTTAGGTTTTATCGTTGAAAATTAGCGCGATTATCAACACTTTTTATCACTTTTTAGCTGTAGGTATGTAGTTAATGTAGTCAGCGCAAAGAATAAACTTGTTTCGTCAGTTGAAAAGTGGTAAATATTAGGATTTTTAGACCGCTTGGTCGCTTCGTCCAGTACTAACAAAAGTGTAATATATTTTGTATTATGACGATTGCTAAATCCTCTCAAAATCAAATAATATAATAATGTACTTATAGGATTAATAAGTATCTTATATTAGGAGATGTCGCAAAAAATTTAACGCGCGCGGTACCCCATGAAGTCAAATTCCACATACACCGAAGAGAGGTCGCTACTATAGTAACATACATAAGTAAATAAAATATTCCACCTTGTTGACAATTTGCACCTATATCTGTGACTATTTTTCCTATCTTAACGTGAATCACCTTTTGACATTGAACGACCCGCGTTATTTGTTTTTTTATTGCGTGGAACTTTTTTACATACTTATTATAGTCAAGTTGCATGCAGTACTCCAAAAGTTTTGAGCTTGATTCATTGGATAATTTGGATATTAAGCCTATTAGCCTATGCAATGCATACCGCGTCTGCATAGCTTATAAGTATCTTTAGAAGTATAAGTACCTAAACTATCACGTAAATGTGACTTAGTTAAAATAACAGGAATTAAACGCATACGTAACTAATGATAGGTATTTTCACACCTGACCATTTTCCCGACGTTTCGACCGAGTTGCATCGGCCGTGGTCACGGGCTGACCGATCACGGCCGCAGTCAGTCAGTCAGCCCGTGACCACGGCCGATGCAACTAATGAAACGCAAGACTTAAACGCGTAACTACTACGTACTAATGATAGGCATTTTCACACCTATCTATTTTCTCGACGTTAAAAATAACAAGAATTAATCGTGCGTAACTGTAACTTAAGAGGATTGTCAACCACGTGGTCTCCATACGAACGGCGATAACGTTTCCTACCCTCTAAACCTTAACCTACAGTAATTATTTTTGGTATTTTTTGGAAATGCCTAAATACTAGGGCTGTACGTTTTGATTTTTTAAATATCTATAATAGATTTCGCAATATTTGCATTTTAGTGATTTCATACAAAACACAGAAGTGCCAATATTTTCAAATCTACAATGAATATTTTAAAAATCAAAACGTACAGCCCTAGTTTTTAGGCATTTCAAAAACATACCAAAAATTCATTGCTGTAGGTTAAGGTTTAGAGGGTGGGAAACGTTATCGCCGTTTGTATGAAGACCACGTGGTTGACAATCCTCGTAATGATAGGTATTTTCACTCCCGCCTATTTTCCCCGAGTTTTATCGGCCATGGTCAAAGTCAAAGTCAAATAAGCTTTATTCAAATAAACTTAATTGTTAAGTACTTTTGAATCGTCTATATTTTCCTACCACCCGTTCCAGACTTTTTTAGCTGACAAGAAGAATGGGCGCAAGAAACTTATCAGCTGTAACAGCCATAAGTAACGATATTTACAAACTTGAATATATCATTACCATAATAGTTACAGGTCACGGGCTGACCGCTCACCGCCGCAGTCAGTCGAGTTGGACCACGGCCGACGAAACTAGGTCGAAACATCAGGAAAATACAGGTAAGTAGATACGCATTTAATTCTTGTTATTTTTAACTAAGTAACTAGGTACAATGCAACGCGACAGTGTAAAAACGTATGTACTTAAGTGTGACTGTCAATGGATTTATTTCATCGATGTTACTTACTTGAGATAATGGAAGGTGTATCTGTGCTGGATGCATTAACGTGCTAAGCGTATTCGTTACACCATTCTCCGGCTGATCATTCTGAAACAACATTACTTAGAGTTACAAATTATGTAAGTAAACATAAATGTAATCGATAATAATGATAAATTCCAGAGAAAGCATATCTTAAAGCGATTAGTGACCCTCACAGAGAGGCGCCTTGCTCGCTAGCTAGGTACATGACTATCAGCCATTTTAGAGTCCCCTGCTGGGGCACAGCGGGTCTACCGGCTAAAAACAATGAAGTTAATGTTAACTGTAAGTATGTGATACATTGCTACTTCGTTTTGGCACAAATAAAAACTTACCAAAGAAAAGAAGCAATGTATCACATACTTACAGTTAACATTAACTTCATTATTTTTAGCCGGTAGACCCGCTGGCCTTCCTTATGGGTGGATAAGGAGGATGGGCCATAACCCAGCACGCGGGCCCAATGCGGATTGGTGGGTGTTAAGGACTGCAAATGCAGCCGGGACCAACGGCTTAACGTGCCTTCCGAAGCACGGAGCTCGAAATAATAAATTTTTGGTCACCCATCCCATGCCCCTTGCAAAAGTTGCTTAACCTCCGCAATCAGGGCCAGGTGCTAAAACACTGCGCCATCGAGCTCCTCAAGTAGGTACATTATGTATCGAAAATTCAGACGTACCGATTAAAGCTTAGGTTCTTTAATTTATCTAAAAACAATAATGTCTGAGTTATATTGTAGTAGTAGTAGTAGGCAAAAGAGCAAAAAGTGGCCACTTTTGGCACATTTGCCACTACTACAAAGATGTTTAAAAATTTTACAGAGGTTAAGTATTATTTGTAAATAAACTATAGAACCTTAGCTTCAGTAGGTACTTACCTACGTGTGAATTTTCGATACATCATTGTACTTAGCGAGCAATCGATTTAATATAATGAGGGCGGCACTGTGAGGGCACTAATCTTCTTAACAACACGATCGACCAATATTTGTTTGTCACTCTAAATAGTTTTTAAAAGTACCTGGGAGCATGACGTGTCCGCCGATGAGAGGGTGGTCAAAGTGAGAGTGTTATGTCTCGAACCGTATGAGGTCCGCACGACCTGGAAATAATATGATACACGTTTATCACCTAATATGTGATCACTCCATGTTATTTATTCAAATAATTAATTAATATAGATAAAAATTAAGTAGAAGTTATACAGGGTCATTATAAATTTACCATCCAAATTTCAAAGATGTGTCCAGTCCATGAAACTAAACAACTTTCTTCAAGAAACATTTGGTCACCCTTAATTGATTACGTGATCTCTCTGATTTGTATTTTTTTTTTCATATTTGGCCGTGTTCCTTAGAGAAAGTTGTTCAGTTTGGTCAAAATTTGGATGGTGAATACAAAATGACCCTGTGGTCATTTTGTAATCCAAATCTTGTCATCCAAATTTTGAGGGTGTGTTCAGTCCATGAAACTGAACAACTTTCTCTAATATACAGATACTCTGTGGTAGATAAGCAAATTATCTTTCAATATCCAATTCCTTCCAAAGATCCAATTGAAGCTTACTAGGGTTATAGATGGCGCTACAAGCAAAGTCTAAACTCCTTCTAATCCAAGATTAGTCAGCTCTAATTTGTTACTCGCTACCAGGAGTGCATACCTGCGATGTAGTTGGCGTTATTTGTATTGGCAGTGTGCGCAACTTCGTGCTTAAGTTTAGGGTACGTGGGGGAGATGCTTCCATCCGTGCTATGGACTGCGGCGGCGAAGAGGTAATCTGAAACGGAAAGATTACTTTATTTATAATAACTTTAATAACCAACAAACATCAGTAGCAGAGCTACTACAAACAAATGTTTAACTAGGTACTAGTTTAGTTACTTAATAAAATGTAACTTACACTTATAGGAATTCCTAAAACTTGATTACTGACTGTGTCATCCCTATCTTTGTCTTCAGAAGAAGGATCTGAAATATTAAACAAATAACAGCTTTATTGACCTATTCTATCCTATTCCATCCAACACACTTTTTACAGTTTATGAAATAATTACTCCGCGTTCTTATGGATGTCTTGAATTAGTAACTACTATTAGCATTATTAAAATTTAAATTTGTTATATTACTAAATTATTCGATCGAATTTCATGTTTGTTGGTAAACGAGGTTTGTAGATATTTTGTGTTATGTGCGTTTTTCGCACATCAGCGTATTTCGCATTCCGCGCGGAACTTCCGTTCCGGTCCGTGTTGGAATTACGCGAAAAACTCGTAAGAACCTAGTATTATAAACTATATATTTCTAGAATGTATAAGTCTAAAAACAGCCACCGACATACAAAAAAACGAAAATCGGAACGAATCGGTGGAAGTAAAACGTTGTTATTCCTAAATAAAACTCTTTTTCATTTTTTTTGCGTAATTTCAATAAGGATACCTACCTTAATAGACGATATTTATATAAAAGAAAGCCCCTACAAGTTAAGTTGAAAAATTACAAAACCTCTGCCAGCAGGCCCTAAAAAAAGTGATTCTGGCCACACAGAACATCGATTTTCTTAATATTTTGATCGCTGACATGACCTTTTTATCATTCCATTCTCTACGCTAAACAGTCTAGATACTCTGTACAAAACAGAAAAATAAAAAATAAAAACAACGCGTGGCCGATCGCGGCCCGTAGCGGGCGTCGTCGTTAGCACACGGCTCATGCCAAGCGCCAAGTATTAAATAATCTTATCCACGAGTACTAGGACAGCATAACTGCGCAGAGGTAAACGTACCGAGACTCCGGGGGCGGACCGAGGCGCGTAAAGAAACCTCTCTCTTCAAAGCGGCAAGGCGCTGTTGTGCGGCAATCTTCTCGCGAGCCAGTCGCTCCATTTCGTGCTCACACTCGCGCTCCTTACGTCGTAGCACCTGCGTATAAAGTACCAGGGGCATATAAGGCGAGAGGACATAAATGTATTCGCAAAACAAATGACAATTGGTTTTTTTATGTTGCATTGTAAAATGGTCTGTGTATAAAATGAATAGACTTATTTTCACTATAGCAGTTAACAACAGTTAAATTATCTTCCCATTCTGATTATAAAAAAAAACAATTATTATTAATTTATTTGGTCCTCATTCATTCACTCGTAATAATAATAAAATAAGGAATTAAGAACTTTATTGTACTAAATGGTACCTAGCTAGGTACGAACAATACAACAGTGTACTTTTTGTAAGACTCAAAATATCACAAAAAGAACTACTTCAGAACTTTAAACAAATTACCTAACAAAAACTCCTAAGGCAATCCAGGTATACCTAGTCAAAGCTTCTCAAAAGAAAGTTAACAAAGCAAGCAAAAAAAATTGAACGAATTCGATGTATAGACAAAAAGTTTGAAACATTTTGTTAGGAAGCCGTACAATAATTATATTACGAAAGCTACTTTGACAAGCATTGACGTGTTTTTGACGAAACATTCTAGACTTTCTAGAGAAATCTTAGGACAGCCACAGACCTACCAACTTTATAGTTTTGAAGACTGCCCTGTTTTTAAAAACTTACAAGTCTACACATGCACAAGTTACACTTTACAAGAAAGTTTTGGCAAGTTCGTGTAAATTGTAGTAAATGTTTATCAAAATAAATCTACAAGACTTGTAAGTTCTGAAACCAAAATTCTATGGAACATTTTTTTTACCTTCAATTTTTAAATGCTCTTAGCTCATTTAGCTATAAGTATGTAAACGTATGGCTAAAATTTAATTACTCTGCAAGAGAAATTAAAAACGTATGCAACGAAGCCAAGACGGCAAATTTTGCGAAAATGTTTGTAACAGATACTTCATAAAATAATGGTTTCAGAATTGATTCACGACAAATTCTTTTAATCGAAGCAACGTCAAAAGCAATACAAATGTGTAACACTCACTCTGCACTACACTTAAATAACCAACCGAACTCAAATCAGCATAAATGCCTATTCAGCAAATAATGTAAACGCATAAAATTTAAAATATAAAAACCAGAAACTCCAACCTAATGAAATGTCAAAATTCTACGGAATAAAAAATTAGGGAGTAGGCAAAGTTGTTCAACGGAATAGAATCGTTAAGTATATCACCGCCCTTAGAAGTACACTCAGTACGTCAGTAGTACCTTACTACCTCCACTTTCATGTAGCCCTAGTACAATGTTCTTCTTTTCAAATGATTTACCGTTCTTTTGTTACCTTGATGAAGTTTTCAATTGTTTTTTCGTTGCTTTTTTTCATGGTTTCTTCAAATTAATTCGGACTTTATTTAAATTGATAAAATTTATACAGGGCCTGTTTAAAATGTTCCGATCAGCACTACTAAAATACAGGGTGGTCCAAATAGATTAAATAAATAAGTAAGTTATCTCAATTTGTTAGATTTTCGCTATTGTGGTCCTACAAATTGTAGTTGATATTGGTTAGTAACAAAATCATATGCAATACCCTCCGTTATTTTGATTCGCCGTAATCGGGTAATTATTTTTTATGTTGATATAATGAGATTTATGTTTATATTGTATTTAAAGATATGCGAATAATTACACCGATTTCGTCGTGGCTGTTTCTCAATTTAAAAGTGAGAAAAACAAAAGTTTTTCAGTTTCTCACACGTTTTACTTAAGCTTTTAAGTAATATAATAAGCAAAAATACACACACATACAGACTTGCTCAAGAGGAAGACCAAGTTTCTGTTATTTTAATATTTTAATGAAAAGTGTTCAAGACTTTTTGTAATGCTTATCCAACTTTGTTTCAGTTTCAAAGGGGTATGATTTTAGCTATCGTCTAATAAATGCACGTTCAATGACCTAATAAATAAGATCTGTCTCCAAAAATATCAAATCTGTCCCCGAAATTGAATCACCAAACAATATCAAAACGATTATCTAAAAATGTATTAAAAATCACATGCAAATAATGACAAACGACAAAATAATAGATCTGTCTCCAAATTAGTATCTGTCAACAAAATCGAACCACCTACTGATAGTTTTTTTTACAAAAATGTCGTTTCTGGCGTTTCGCTGGCCGCTGCTACGGCACGCTCGCTCTGCTTGCTTGGCTCGCGCGTTTGTGGTCGCAGTTCTATTCTAACCTAACCTAACTCTTTCAGACTATCTTATTCATGTCCCCCCGCTTTTGTTGCCCCTCTACTATTTTGTAAACAAATGTATTATTTTGTTGATTGATATTATTTACAGATGATTTTTAATACATTTTTAGGTAATCGTTTTTATATTGTTTTCTTCATTCAGATCTATTATTGTGGTGAGAGATCTTAATAATTAGTTAATTAAAAGTGCATTTATTTGGCGACAGCATATCATACTCGCATGGCATGCCCCAGCCTTAAAAAAGAAAAAAAAATACACACCTGTATATACCTAATTGCTGACCCGAGTATCGACAAGTTGGAGGTCTTCTTATCATCGGGGGTGGCGGGCAGGTGTCTCTTGAGGAGCTCGAAGCACTCCTTGAGGTGCGCTCGGCGGTTCTTCTCGAGCTTGTTGTGCACCTCCCGCGTGCCGGCGCGGGGGGCGCTGCAAGTGCTACTGCTGCTACCGCTGCTGCTGCTGACCGAGGGAGGGGAGGGGATCTGGAGTGGCCTGTGGACAAATGAGAACATATTATCCACAGATAACATTCGGCCGATTTGAATAACCTACCCTCAGCAAGAGATAGGCTTACTATTTCCTATTGAAGATAGATTATTGAAATCGGCCGAAGAGATAGGCCATACTGGATCTATTACTAAGCAGAAATATCTAGGCAACAGATCTTTAGTAAACCTATCTCTTACTGAGGATAAGATAGGCAGCCATTACACGCTCATGCAAGCGTCAGTCAAATTCCATCAGTCATGAATTACGTTTGAGTGATGAAAAGAAGAAATCAACTTCATGCAACCATCAGTCACCCCATACACAGTAGGTTAATCGTCAGTCACAGCCGTGACTGTCATGACTGATGGAATTTGACTGACGCTTGCATGAGCGTATAATGGCTGCCTTATTGAAATCGGCCGGCATTAGCAGCAGATACAGTATTGGTGTGTGCTGTGGAGATCCGTCTCCACAGCTTACACTAATACTGTATAATATATCTCTCTATATGACTCCGCACTGTGAGCTGGCCATCACCGCCGTTGCTGGCTGGATTTAATTTAAGTATTTGTTTTAAAACTAATGATTCGATTTAAAAGGAGAGCACGCCCTGTGCGTAGGCATGGACGGCGCCAATATTGATTTTTGAATTGGAAAAAGTGAAAAAAGCATAGACTTATTATATTACTAGGAAAAAAAGCTAAATAATAATATTATAATACATCTTTCTTAAAAAACATCCTTCTTATATACGCCCCCACACCTTACAATACCTACCATTCTGTTACAGTTCCACCATTTCGATTATATGACCTTATTTTCTATAATAATAAATATAGTAACTACGATTTGCAAAATATATCGATAAAAATGAATGATTGCAATAGTATGCTTTTGTAATGCAACAACTCATTACATATGTATTAAGTATTTTTTATAATAATAATGATCGTTTTACAATATGACCTTGTTGCATACTGCAAGTAGCTACTGATTGAGCATGTGTAAATAAATTATTCAATTCAGGCACTTTAAAAATCAATCCTTGACAGCAATAGAAAAACACTTCTCTCGTATGCGGACAAGGATAAGTTAAAGCTAATGTAATTTCTAGTGCAACTGCGACCTGTTTACATTTATTGTTCAATTTAAAGTGTAGAATGGTCTAACGGCTTTTGTTTTGATCTTCATAAATTTAGCTGTACACTTATATAGCTCAGAAAATAAAGCTATAATTGTACACAGACTTTAATTTTTTTTTTTCAAGAAATATAATAATTATATAGCTTACTTCCGCAAACAATATAATATGCAAGATGCACCGCCCGCCCACCCGCAAAAATATGCACATGCACACCACAAAATATCAGTGCACAATACCTGCATTTAGCAAGACAGAACACACCTTGCACCTTCACCAATTAGGCTACTCTACACGTGTTTCGCCCCAACCCGGAGCAACCTCAGGAGTTACTTAGATCGCGAAAAAGAACACCGAATAATAATGTTTAATATGACGAGTCTGGATGTCATTTCGACGTAAATAAAACCGCTCTCGAGCTCATCAAGCTAGAACTTCTGGCTTACCACAGTACCTTCTAACCTAAAAGCAACCTGCGCTGGTCTGGTAATTGTAGAAAAGACGTTAATTTTGATTTCCATAACGCAAGCATAAGACAAACCAAGTGCTGCTACAGTGCATTAATTTGAACATTACAATGTGATGTGATGCTGTCTTAATGTTGTGCAATATTATTTATATGTATAACGCGTGTAAAGTACACGTGAGAGATCCTAGAATGGGATAAATAATACAGCTACCTACTTTTCAGGTCAAGACTAAAAGAAAAGCAAGAGCAGATGCAATTCATGAATAACTTCACGGCCGGCATAGTAATAAGTAAAGTACCTATTATTACATGTTTTTACAACTACCTACCTAAGTATTTTATTATTTTGTTACAATTACTTTATTTACTATTAGAATAATAATATAATTGGCAACTTCTACTATATTTTTTCCATATTGTTAACTAATAAGAAGTTCGTACTACGAAATTGCAATTTGCAAAATTGCTTTGCTACGAATTACTACGGATTGCTACGAATTTCGGCGGCTTGAGAAAAACGTTTTGAAATTAAACTTTAAACTATTTTCTCAAACATGCTTGGAAATTCGAACATTATTTTATTTAACAACTTTCTTCAAGATAATCGACATTGCTGTACTGGTCAAATACACGCATGCAGCGGCCTGCAAAGTCCAACATGGACTTTGCATAAACGTGTGTCGATGAGACAAAGAGAAAAATAAAATGATTAATTTCGATAAAATTACAAGCTTTTCAAGAATCTTCGTTACATACATACACTTGATTTTTTCTCATTTAGACGCGAACTAAAGAGAGTTTTCGCGTATGTGTCATTTTGCGTAATCAAAATGTGTCATGATGCGTAAAATTTGTTTTTTTTTATAAGCGATCGTTTTATTCTAAGTACTTATTTTTTCCATGATTCTATGATATAATGGTGACGTTTCAAAAGAGAGGGGAGGCGAGAAGGGGGCGTGGTCCACAGATCAATTTTTTGCATGAAAAAATTACAGATTAGGGAGGAATGAGGGAGGATTGCAGACTCGGCTGCTTCGGTTAACATTGCACTTGCTTGCGAGGCGCTTGACTGTCATTCTTGAATATCGGCGTAGACAACGTGTAAATGGAACGAACTTTTCAATGAAACACGGCAAAGCAACAAAGAAGTTAAAATACGATTTACTAACCGATAAACAGCTCTGTCCACCTGGTGGGACGGTTGGTAATAGGTACCATACTTTCTTGAGTGAAGACCGAGGACCGATTACATTGACAGATTAATAACATTTTTGCACACAAAAGTATTGATGACAAAGATTTTTTTTCTGTGTAGACAGGTATCTGTCTGTACATATTCCTTGATAAACTAGGTACTTATCCTTACATATTATAAAACAAAGTCGCTCGCCGCGTCTGTCTGTTCGCGATAAACTCAAAAACTACTGAACGGATTTTCATGCGGTTTTCACAAAATTATAGAGTGATTCCTGAGGAAGGTTAAAGTTGTATAATAAGTTGAGGTTTTATGTAAATTGGTAGAAATATGACGATAATTATTGTTGAAGAGGTCGGCAAAAATTAAGCAGACTTGGAGCTTGCATTGAAAACGCTGCTTAAACCTTTTGAGCTATAACAAAATAATATATGATGGAATTGTTTTACATTTATTGATCTACAAAAAAGTCCGCGATGCCATATATCTATCTTTTAAGAATAGCTTACTATAACCCATTATATCTTCTAAAAAAATTGTCAAGTACAAAGGGGTGATTTGGAAAACTATTTAGAAGGATACAGTATGAATGCTTATCAAATTAAATACGTTAGTTATCTTAAGCATTTTATGCACATTATTTTAACCATTAACACCATACCATTTAAATGAATCTTAGAAGTTTTTGCAAAAAAATAACGCGCGCGAAAATAAACGAGACGAACGGGAGGGAAAAAGTCTTTTGGAGCAAATGGAGGTGAGGACTGTAAGGTATTCGTTTTCTTTTTGGGTGTTGTTTGAGAACTCATTTGGCAAAAAAGAAGGAACCGAAGCGAAGCAAGGGCGGGTCGCTAGTTTTTTTTATATAAGGTGGTACCAAATGATCTAATGATACTTAAACAGGTGATAGTGTTGCTTAAACTGAACAACTTTCTCCAAGGAACATAGGTCGAAAAACATTAGATCATTTGGTACCACCTTATATATAAAACGTGTTACAAAAAACCGCCTAAAGCCGAATATGGTAGATAGGTTTAGAATGCATAAAATTATTATAAAGCCTGGAAAACCACCACATTTTTTTCTCCTGATGATAACACACTTTCACACACACACACACACACACACACACACGGACATACATACACACATACAAAAACTATCTTACTGTTCCCTTCTTTTAAATGTTAATGTAATAAGTAATTTATATTTTTATGTTCTTGAAACAACTTATATTTTCTAGACCATTTTTGGGGTTGAGAGTTGACTACCTGAGAAACAGGACCCGTCCTAGTTTAGGTGGCAGCCCGCCATAGTCATTTGTACAATAGATTAGGATAAGATAAGTTTTTCACACTGTACAACAAACTGTTGAATTCCAATCCAAGCTACATTTTGAAAATTTTAAGATTATGGTGATTAGAAAGGTTATTATTATTATAAACTGCATACCTAGTGGCAGGCAACCCTAGACCTAAATTGTGTTTTGCTTTTATCGAAAACAAATAGTCTATTTGCGTTTAGCGTTGTCACCGCAATTTTCCATACATATAAATATAAACAAAATTTTGAGGGTGAAAGCTAGTATAAAATTCAAATAACTTAAAAATTAAGCGCTTTCGAATCGTATTCAAAAGCAATATGCGAAAATATTTACTTATAAAAAATTATTGCGATATTTTGCTGTCACATTATTTCGAACAGCAAAAGTAATAATGATAACCACTTCCACTTCTCACACTTTTGAGAACACACGTAGGCGTAGCGACACTGGAAAATCAAGATAAACTCGTCAGCGAGAAAAGTGTGCGGATCGCGAATACTCAGCTGTTTCTGACACCAAGAACACCAGGAAAGCATGACTTACCCATGACTACTACTTGTGGTACGAGGCCTGGAATGTTCTTGTACGAAGTCGAGGACGGGCGCGGGGGCGGTCTGGACCGGCACCGGTTCTAAGGCGACAGCGGGGGCGACGGGTGGGCAGGGGGGTGCCACGGGCATCGGCGACGTCGGGCGCACCACGCCGTTGCTGCGCGGCGTCACCGACAAGCCGGTCACCACACGCACCGACACCGGCGACTTTGGCTCCTCCTCTGCAGACAAAGGTGACACGTCAAAATAATCAATAAACATAACATAACTCAAAAATCGTAACTAACCACCCTAATTTTAAGTTCATTCGGAACCGACGACATCGCAACATCGCTTCGCGGTCAGCACTTGTCAAACCCGTGTCAACCGCTCGTCGGCGGCTGCAATCCGTGGCGGTAAAGTACCAGGCGAACATAAGCCAGCAAGAGCTTACAAAACGACGAACGTGGTTGAAACCGGGTTACATGAAAGAGATAGCCACACAAACAAATGACGACGTCAGTAATCTAACTCCTAATACGCAGAAAAGTAGCCTTTAGCAATCATTGATAAGGTTCAAATTTATTCGCAGCTTGTTAGAAGGTGTCACGCTGTCGTGTAGAATGAGATAGACTATTATTGAGGGTCTAATGAAAGAGACACAATAAGAGGCGTGGTTTGATAGAGTGACGTCGGTGAGTGTGGTGTAAGCGCGCGTGTTGCCGACATGACAACAGTTTGCCACGCCGAAAATCAGCTGCTTGAAAATTATCACAAAAATAAAGTTGTCTATGAGATAATTATACCGGTTGGTTTCGTAGATAAACGTTTGTCGGAACGCGGCGCGGGGCGCGTCTCGTCGTCGGTCGGTCTTGTTTTCGTTTCATTATCGCCCTGATAACAACAAGTTAATAACAATAATATTATAAATTATATTTCCAACGATAAAAATAAAGTACCATACGTAGGTATATAACCATAATATAGGTAGTTAATGTCACTTGCCGGGTTGTAAGTAGTTTAGAATCTATCAGCGGCAATCTAACTAAACTACTTAGGTAGGTACTTACATGATTAATAAAAAATACAAAATGTTTTTTATGCGTTCACTGCATAGGTGTCACGTTTTTTATGTTTCTATAGGATTAAATAATTGCCTCCGACGGGTTATGAGTCTGTGACCTTTAAATCAAACAGGATTCACTATTATGATAAATAATAAATTAAATGATAGAAATAAATAAAAAACAAAAATAATAGCAGTTACAGAGCTACCTCGATTCTCGAAGAGTTTATAAAGCAGTATTTATTACGTATGCGCACGTTTTATTCGATATGAATTAGACATAAAAAGGTGATGGGAACGGGAGTATTGACCCCATCGTGACTAGGGCTTGAAAATCGGAGTATTTTTCAGCTCCGGAGTTGGGTTTCGATTTTCAGAGTTCCAACTCCGGAGTTCCGGAGCTCCGGAGTTTTCAGTCTCTATTTAAATAAAATTGCAGTGGTATTTTTAGCGTGTCTATAGAGGTTATTAACTAACCGAAAATCAAGATATACTCGTACTTTTGTCATCGATAAATTAATAAGTTGAATCACTTAGGAACTTACTTGCTTATTGCGCAAATAATTCGACTTAAAACACATTTTTCTTAAATTTCACGCCACTCAAATTTGCCGAGTGTTGGTTCATCATCATATTCATAATCAGTCACACGACATCCACTGTTGGTTATGGCCTCGCTCAAGGATCTCCACAACGATCGATTTTGCTCTGCTCGCATCCAGTGGCGCCCCACGAGCCCGCGACCTTCACTAGTCACCAGATCATTGGTCCACCTTGTCAGGAGCCTACCCACGAAGAGTTTTGTATACGGTCACCATTCGAGAACCTTTCCTCCCCAATGGCGATCGGTTCTCTATTCTCTAATCTAATATCCCTACTTGTTAAGTGCCTCGGCCACTGCCACTTCAGCTGATCAATCCTTAGAGAGATGTCGGTTACTTTAGTTCTCCTACTGATTTCTGATTCGATCATGCAGGAAAACGCCGAACATGGCTCTCCATTGGCACGCTGGGTCGCTGGGTGAACTTGAGCCTATTTATGAGACCCTTAGTTAGCGAGCACGTTTCACTGCCTTAAGTCATCCATCACTGGCAACACACGCTGATCAAGGTCTTTTCGTCTAAAAACACTGAAGTAAGTTTGACACGAAGATTTTTAAAAGCTTCCCGAATACTGCCCATTCGAGCTAAATTCAACGAGAGATATATTTTCTGTCTGTCTTATGATCTTATCCTAGGTAATGGTCTAGAACTTCGAGTATTGTGTTTGTTCCTAACATGAAGGAGCGGGCAAATACAGCATGGCCATTCGACATGATTTTTGTCTTATGTTCATGTTTCATCTATCCATCCATGTTCACCCTAAGAGACACTCTTTTCGAAAACACTACGGAAATATTCGATCATTACGAGTATTTTCAGGTTTTACAAGGCCTCAGCAGTGAGAACTGATCTGCAAAAACGAAGGTGTGTTAGGTACTCGACATTAATGTTGCTGCCAAGTCCTTTACAGTTCAAGAGCTTATAGTAGATATCCTCCAAAGCGCTGTGAACAACTTCTAAGAAATGACGTCTCCCTGTTTCTCACATCGCTGCAGTTGAATTGGGATTTGTGCTCAGGGGGCTAATTGACTAGTTTCAAAATCTATCACAATCGCTTTCAGGATGTGATACATCGATGCTTATTTTTGGCACAAATTAAAACTTACCAAAGAAATGCAGCAATGTGTCCACATCCATCTGTCAAATGAAAGCGATTGCGATAGATTTTGAAAATTAGACAATAAGGCTGGTTCTGTAATCGGATCGACATAGTGGCATTTTCGTATACTTAGGTACCTCAGTCAGCACTTCGATATACCTGTAGTCCACTTGGCACCTCTGGAGAGACTGTAACACCGCCCAGGGGTATATGGCCACGGCGATTAAAATGCTTACTTTAATTTTTTTTTGAAAATCGAAACTCCGATTTTGGTAGTGAAACTCCGGTTTTATAAACCGATGCTGAAATTCTTCGAAACTCCGGAGCTAGACCAAAACCGGAGTTCCGGACTTCAAGCCCTAATCGTGACATTGAGATGGGGCGCTATCGCTTCTGTTTGCTTATAAGGATAGGTACATTAATTTTAAATTAAATTTAATATGGCGCACTATATTGTGAGAAGTCGTTATTCGGTCTTGTGGCATTCGATTTTCTACCTAACATAGGAAACGGTCTCCTTAGTCCTTATCATTAAAACAATAAATTCGAGATACCTATTTAATTGCCTACTATGAAACATGAGTTTGATTGAGTGAAAGTAAATAGGTACAAAGGAGATTAGAAGAAGAGATAAGAAGAAGAAGATTAATAGAAGAAGAAGCACAGATCCAATTAATAACAAGATTATAGCAGATACTGACAACAAATACAAAATAACAAATAAAATTAACCCCTTATTAAAAATTGAGCATAAGTTGCTAAACAACAACAAATCAAAGCTGACAGGATAGACAGGCGAAATATTTGTCAGTCGGTAATCTGAAATGAAAAGTTAATGGAACATTGATGGGATATTGGTAGTGGTAGGTACCTACTAATTAAATTCCTGGTCAAGATAACAGCTTTGTGTAAAGTTTGCTGGATCTCCTTTATAATGAAGAATTAATAATCATTGGCTGTAAATGTGTGATGTATGATATAACCAGTTATTGTTATTTAACTTAAAAATCTTCCTTATTTTATTAAGGGAGGCGATTGTAAAAGTAATTAAATTAATAAGTATTCACTTTTGTTTTGTTTGGCCGTTGATAAGTTATGTTATTGGCTGTTTTTATAGTTTCTTCGACTTATTTTGTAACGCTAAACACGTTTTTAACTCACATTTGTCAGAACTTGAAGTGCCTAGCAACACTTTTCTGAAAAGTTTTTCTTTCATCGAATAAGTTGGTCCTCGTGGTTATTTCATAGAAAGGATACCTCTTTTCCGCGTGAAGAAAAACGCGAAGTTTAAAGCGCGTAGGTATCGCGATAAAGAGAAACTCTGAAATTATGAAAGCCTAAAGGTACTTACGCTTTACTAGTATAAATAAGTTTATGGTATAGTCACGGCTAGTATGTACCTACCTACATACATACATACATATTACACTAATAATAAGTAATAAATAAGTTATATCAGTTTGTGGTAGTTATTGAATTAAAACTTCTATTAACATAATTTCCTAGAATAAAGAAAAAAGAGATGTTTTTATGGCTGTCCTTTGGTTGTCTAACGCAGGCGTATCTACCAGGATAATATAAAATGTAGGACGGTTATGCAACCGTGTTAAGGCCGTGAAGTGCGTCATTTTACCCGCTTCGGACAGTTTGACAGTTGGAAAAACGTTGGCAACATTACTGAACTCTTTAGGGTTCCGTACCCGGAGACAAACGGAGCCCTATTTACTGTCCCTCATTGTCCGCCTGTCCGTCCGTCGTCTGGTCTGTTACAATGCTCTAGCAACTAAATCGTTGAAGAAATAGTCTTCATATTTTCACTAAAGATAAGTCTTGCCAACCCAAAGCCTAATATATTTCCCAACAGAGTACTCGTCAAGACGATTCAAACGAGCCCAAACTCGATGGGGTTGCATGGTTTTATTACGGAGTTCCGGTGGCATTCTTCCAGCTATATCATTAGACCCTGGACACTATTTCCCAACAGAGTACTCGTCGAGACGGTTCAAACGAACCCAAACGGTTGCCTGGTTTCAATACAGAGTTCCTGTGGCCTTCTTCCGGCTTTCTGGTCAGATCCTGGACCTCATCTTTCATCAGAGTACTTGTCAAGACAAATCTAACGAGCCCAAACTAGATGGGGTTGTATAACAAAGTTCCTGTGGCATTCTTCCGGCTCCATCATCCGATTAGCTCAATCTCTCAATCAGTATTATTACGAGTAGGGTATTTATTGCAGTTTAGTGACACATCTAAGGTGACAGAAAATATTGTTCCCTTTTAAGTTTAAAACTTCATGGGCCCTATACCTAAAAGTGGCGCCCTCATATTCAATGCCACTGCACGAGGAAGGAAGGAACAACTGAAAGCACCAAAAGCTCTATGCGCCTCATGTTCTCCTGGTACAATTGCGCATGGCGGGCGTGTTAAACGGACAGACCGGCACGCCCGCCCCACCCTGACGTCTCCCACATTCATTGCATACGAATACGAAGCGACTGCCTGCAAACCGGTATTGATGATTCCATTCCATCCTTGCACAGCTATCGATGTAACGTGTTCGACCTCATGAGGTTCGATTAGTACTTGTTGTATGATATGTGGGTTTGGATGTAGTCACAGACTATACAACAAAATACTACGTGATGCAGTGTAATACGATGTAGTGTCGGACGAACCCAATTATCGTATACGTTGGTATACGTTACGTGGGTTTCGCATGCAAATACCTTGGTCACAGAATTCATAAAAGTGCGAATCTTGGTGAAGAGAAATTAGCTACTTACCTACTTATTAGAAATAAGGATAAAATAATAATTCCTTATTTATTACGAAGACTTTTTTACCAAAATCAAGGAAGTATATAACATTCTACTTGAAGTTTGCCTTTGTCTGACCTTGTATGTTGTAAGAGATGAGAATTATTATTGAGATCTACTTAAAAACTAATGAACCCTTTCCAGCAAATGAGATCGCCCTACGCGGCATAGAAAAAGCTAGCACATTCCAATGAGTTGAAAAGTTGGTTGAAAATAGGCGTTACGTATAAATTGAATATTGCAGGCTAATGGGATGGGGTGTCCGAGAGTGGGCCTGGCAGTGATAAGCCGGCGGGGAAGGGAGGGGCTCGTAAAGGCACGTGGCACGTAGGTATAGATAGTCACGCGGCGCGCGGTGCGAGCTCCCCAACGCTGGAAAACTATAGTAGATAGGTAGTTTTAATGATCATCAGCTTTACATAAAATCTGATCAATGCGTCCAATGCAAATAAAATAAAAGCAGCAAAACTTTGTTTTTCTATAGTTTCATCAGGACACCATGTCACAGCCTCTAAAACAATTTTATTGTCTGTTTCACGTACCTTTTCCCTTCCATTAATATTTTGACTTTATTTATTCAAACTTTTCATAAGTATCCTTGTGATTCTCGATTATATTTCCCGTCCACCCTTTAGGTTAGTTAGGGTGAAGACTGAAAATCGGTGTTTCGCCTTTCCCACGCACGGGCAAAAATATTACACCGAGTCTACACCCTGGGCTACTATTGTCTAATTTTAAAAATCTATCGCAATCGCTTTCATTTGACAGATGGATGTGACACATTGTTGTATTTCTTTGGTAAGTTTTTATTTGTGCCAAAAAGAAGCATCAATGTATCACATCCTGAAAGAGATTGCGATAGATTTTGAAATTAGGCAATTAGCCCCCTGTTTGCTGCTACTGCACATAGGCACTATATATTCTGTGACATAGGCACATCCGCATTACCATTAGTTAAGTTTTCATTATTTTTTTCGTATATGTTATACTTGTACTACCAGATGTTTCTATGTGTATTGCAACAAATAAACAATTTATCTATCTATCTATCAAACTAGTACGAGTTATATTTCTCAACGTTGTCTCTCAACGAATTCTCGATAGATTCGAGACAAGGTGCGATGCATACATTGCATGGGATGGGAGTGAAGAGGGAGGCCGTCAACGAGCCTGGTTGGGATGGGACTGTTGGAGTCAAGTGGGAGCTTGTTAAACCCCTGCCGACTAAGGATAAAAAGCTTGAGAGTCCTAATATTTGTATGTGTGCAGTTACTTACGCTTAGTTAATACTACAGCAGATAATTAGATACCTACTTTGTCTATCTAATTGTTGTGAACGAGTTACTGCGAATCAATTAAATAATTCCAACGAGCAAACTTTGTTATGGAAATATTTTTAACAGTTTTATTATTGAAAATGGTTATCAGATGCAAATCGCCTAAAACGTATTTTTGGCCATATCTCCGGGGATTTTGAGAGAATCGTGATGGGAATAGTACCAAAAGTTGAGGAATTTATCGGGACACGTGTAAACGTTTGAATTTTGAAAATCTACTGGTAACTTTTTTTTGAATTATGCAAAATTCCTGTAAATTCTGGTTTTTTGGGGGGTGTTTGTGTACTAAATTGTAAATATTTCAGAAAAAAATCCGACTTAAGAAAAAATAAAAAAATGAGTCCTAGGGTATTAGTTTGGCTACAAAATGGCGACAATACTTTGAAAATCTGTTAATAATTGTGACCTGTAGGTGGTCTCTTTAGATTTGAAATTGTAGAAAAACGGGTGTGTCCGAACATAAAAGGTGATGTAGCTTCTATGGTTACTGAACTTGGTCTATGGTCATGGTAATAGTGTTAATAGATGCAGAAGCAGACGAGAAGTGCATTCATTGGAATTTTGAAAATCGGTTAATAATATTTCGGCCGCGTCGAGGCAGTCAGCAGGCGCTTTTGTGACACCAGGTGGCTACCAGGCGAAGCCGAGTGTCACAATCGTAAAAATAAATAGGTACTTTAAATCGTAAAAAATAGGTACTAGGTAACTTTAAAAATATAATAGGATTTTGCATTTGTTTTGATTTTGGTTTTTCGTAAATTTTTGGATTCATTTTCAATGCTCCGATTCTTGCGGGGACTGTAAAATCTGTGAATTTTTGATCTTATAAGTCAGTATAGTTTGAAACCTACAAACACTGAAGTATTACTGAAAAACTGTTACAGACTCAGGGAAAACCTTCGTCATGTTGCTGAATAATCACTTGGTTGAAATTTTTTTTTTCTATCAATTTTCAGAATTTATTTTAGATTGATACAAATCATTTCTGCGAATTTCTGCTATGATTTTTATACAAATGTCTCGTCAATACACGTTGCCAACAGCTATGATATCAGTCTGAAATATCTTTTTATCGCAATGCCAACGACCTCATGCACTCCACGAGTTGGCCTATTTTTTTATGACACTCATTTCGCATTTAATTATTTTTTTAATTTCGATTTTCACGTCTTTTTACTGCAGACATTTCAGCGTACTCAATCTATACAACAAATTCAAGATAACTATCGTGCTAATCGCTGTATCCTACAGATGGATTCTTTTAAATCAATCTTTATTACTATCATTGTTTTTATTCAAAACTATAATTATTAATGTTTAAACCAAAACATTATTAGATTGACTACCTAACTTACCTACCTATTATAAACAAAATGTTCAAGTTTTTCAACTACGCATTCAGGTAAGGTCAGTGTTTATGCGGATATAAATATAATATAACCTAAATACCTGAATAACTGTGTTGCGAAACTTGAATAATATATTAACTTGTTTACAATAAAACCACTTCAAGACATGTTTTCTTGAAAATGAGTGGAACGCGAAGAAATTACAAAGAAATAATACGATTAAGTACCAATGCCTCTGACGTCAGAGAAAAATAACCACGTTTTGTTCTTTGTTAGTTCGCATATCAATAACCAACCAGAAGTAATGATTAGAGTAATACGATTGGCTAATTGTCAGATAATAATGCTTTAGGCGCTTTATTTGATGATTATTTTATGATAACAATCGTTTATTTGTACTTTTATTGCTTCTGGACTATTCCCATTATTTTTAGAAATCTTAAAAATGAAAGTGCGTTTGTACAATATATGAATTCCTGTTCCTACTGCCATCAAAACAGCTGAATAAGGCTATCGTCCACCAGGCGCGCCGAGTCGAGTCGAATCGCAATAATTCACCTGCCAGAAACACAACTTTTTAACGAAATAAATTTATTGTTATTATTATTATTACAGGGACCACTTTACAATTTTATTGAATGAACTAAAATCTCGATAAAAATTCTTCGTTACATGAAAATCGAATGAACTAAGGTAACATAAATGGATAGAAGACAAATGAATGCAGTGCAGTTGACAAGGATCGTATCGTATCCGTCCGGCTACCTAACAGGCATTACCTTGCAAAACTTTACGTAACGTAAACACAAAGAGAGCCCATCTTTATTGAATAACACCACCACGTTGTTACCGACGATATCCGTCAACTGTAGATTACGTAACTTACGTAATATCGCTATAGCTAGCCCTGCAACTAAGCTTGGAGGTATTTTCTACGAAATAACTGAACAAAGGCTAAGCAATGGAGTCTTCGAATAAATAACATCAAATTCAGAAAATGAGACACAATAGAAAATCTATTGTGTTTCATTTTCCAGGCGTTGGGTTTAAGATGAAATCTCCAAGGCGTGTGTTAGAGAAACGAAAAGAGACTGCACAAAGTCAAATTTATACACCTTTTTAACAAAGATTTAATTTTCACACAATTATATACTTGATTTATCGGTCCAAAAAAAGAATGTAGAAAGTAGATTATAAATTATAGTTAATTAGTACTTAGTTAGGTATGTGATTGACAGAAACATGATAACTAAAACATTTCTTAATAGAAAAATTCGTAAAGTGACCTCCAATTTTGTAGTTTTTCACGTGCTAACCAATAATAAACCTAATCTTTAGGCATGAATTTTAGGCATTTTGCTTCGTCGACATTTTGATTTTTAGGCAGCGTGATCAGGGAGGACTCTCTCTAGTTAGTTTGACAGTTTTCCAAAATAAGAAAATTAAAAACCATAATGTTGTTTTCAGTGTTGTACGGCCTCTTAAACGAGAAAAATACTATACCTAGTAGGCCTGTGAGGGTAAGATTACCATAAATTATCCACATCAACACGCCACGTGTAAAATAAATAAGGTTTGGTACAAGTTTATTGCCACAATTTATGCTTCTCTGTAAATAACGGCCGGGCTTGCTGTATTATCTTATAAACTTATCATATTCTGCTAATTCGTATTGTTATTCATAATTATTCTGTTCAACACAAATGACGTAATCGTCTATCTAATAGTATGTTTACGAAGTTATAGATTTTAGTATTCGCTTAGGAAATGCAAATGATTGTTTTTTATTTTTTTTTATAATGTTATATGAAAAAAAAAATAAAAAACAATTATAAAAATGCATGCAATGCATTCAAAGTTTCTATATTATTTACACACAAGGATCAAGCATATCAAGTTATTTGTTCGTTCATACATGGTTGGGTATTAATTTAGGAAAAGCGATTCCACGCCATTGCTTGCACACGTTTGCAAAGTAGGTAGTAATTATATACTGTCACACGTCAGTACTGCATACAACCTTGCCGAGTGGCCTGCCTTGACTGCAGCTGTCGGATGTTTTGCTCTCAGTTTTCCTACTTCCGAAGCAATACCAGATAGACGAGACACCTCTTATTTTATTCCGGCAGCATTTCCGATTACAACCACACGCTTTGGCACCGCCACCGCAAATCAGAAACGATAGAAACACTATTGTAAACCTTAGATATTCTGCAAATAAAACTATTTTATTTGATTTGACTTTTACGCTGCTGGATCGAGTTTTGTATGAATCAGTATCGACTTTTTTGTCTTTTTATAAAAAGTTTTTTTTTCTTATTCGGAAAAATCGTAGAACAAAATGTTGTTGTTTATGATGTTAATAATCTAGTCCTGTCCTGCGAGGTTATTAGGGTTTTATAAATAACCCTGTAATATTGTATTATTTTCGTTTCTGCTCTAAATTTATGAAATAGGTAGCGGGCATTTCTAAATATTGACTTCATTAAAAAAATAATTTATAAACGTTGCAAAAACAAAACAAGGCCTCGAACAACAAAGCAAGGCCGTTTGACTCGCATTAACAAGATTTCTAACCGAGACGTCACCTAAATATTTAAAATATCATTCCTGAACAGTCTGCACGATAAAGATAATTTAGATAATAATAATATCTTGGGAAAATCTGAAACTTACCTAAATATTCTTTTATCCATTTTTTCTTAGGTGGTGGTCTTGAAATGTTTTCATCCTTCTCTTCCTTTGTAGGACTGGGATTGAACGTGGAAGTAGAGGGTTTGACGACAGGCACCGGTACCGCTGATACACGGGGAGCAGCTACCAGAGAAGTTATCATTTGTTGCTGCTGGTACCCGTAACCGTTGATGGCATGTCCGTGAGCTTGGAATTGTTTGTACGTCTTCAGTGTTATCGGGATTGGTTGGACAATACTGCCAAATTCTGTTTCCCTGGTATTGATAGCGATGGTGTGAAAAGTCTCGGTGTAAAAGTCGCTCGGAGTACCCATCGCGCCAAACAGTTCCGGTTCTGCTCTGCGCCGTCGGTAACTGGCAGTACCCAGATTCCCTTGGGTGGTTTCCATAAGTATACCCATTCTATGATGGAACGAAACTTTTGTTAACTACAAGTCCCCATTATGAACACTACGTCCTGTCCATTTCTGCACTTGTGATTGACAGTCACTTTGAGTGCTTTTTAGATCACTTAAAATTATTTATTCACTTTTATTCACTATCACATGATATAGTACATAACATAAGTATATTAACGATAATACTGAAAATTATACAAAAACTTTTTTAACGTTTGCGTTTGCGAAGTCATCGGTTTTCCCGTTATTAATTTTGAACAGTGTTGATGTTTACTTTTCTTGTGTTATTTGTTGTGTTAGTATGAGAAGCGTCTGTCTTAAACTACTCAATCTAGGTCGGCGTGAATTAATTACTTTTCAAATGCCTATTATAACTACATAGTTGTGGCAGAAACCGATAAGATAAAAAAATGAAACATTTTGTTGAACCAATAACGTTATCATAAAAAGATACTTATATTAAGTGAAATCAATAAACGGTTTCTTGAAACCTACGCACAACATATTTGCCAGAAAGAGGGAGTGATGATGTGGATGTGAGCAAGGAAGCCAACGAGACTCGGCAATGAAGATTGTAAAGTGAGTCAGAAACGTCGGTGCTGGACAGCGGCGCGGCGCGGCACCGAGCCGGCGGCAGCAACAGCGTTCAACAAGTGATTAGTGAAGGGAAGGGAGGGCGGCGTCGAACGCATGGCACGGCTCGTCGGCACGTGCACTCTACTCGCCCCTCACACTCCACCGCGCGCCTCGCTGACAGTTAACTTTACCTCCTACTACATCATGCTTCCCTGGTACAACGTCGAACTGAATTGGCAGACAGTGGATTTATAAACGGCCAAACACATTAAAAACTAATTTTGATCCTAATTTACCGAATACCACCTTTTTGTATATATTTGTTTTTTGTATTGTGTCAATTCTGAGACGTTTTTGTTCGTTGTCATAAAAGATATCATTATAAGAAAAGCTTCTTGTAAAAAACGTGTTTTCTTTATAATTACAAAATTCAATAAATACTTTCGTTAAAATGTTATTTATTTATATTTTAGATCAGACTGAGTAAACAATTATTTATCATTTTGAAAACAATTTAGATCATTAATTAAAATTATGCACGTAAATTGTAACGAAAGGCTGACAAAGAAAAAGAAAAGCCAGCTGGTGTTGTACATTTAGCTGGGTACTGTTATCGGTTTAGTCAGACTAAAGCAATAGAGCGTACACGTGCTAGGAAAGCAATTCTGATATCGTGCAATAACAAACGGCGAAAGTGAAACAACATTCGGAAACATTCAAATAAAACGTCAACTTTTCACATATAGGTAACAAGGACCTGAAAATGAAACTATAGCCCTAACGCATATATATGAACTTAACTAGGTCAATCTCGCTCGACTTTCATTATAATATATACTTAGTAAAGGTCTTGGACAGACCTAGTTGCGAGGGTAAGCGTACGCACGCGTTAGTTATATAAGCGATATGAACGACATGTGTCGGTGTTTATATTACGTAACTAGTTACCTACCGTTCAGCACAAAGCTTACATCAACATACTATGTTCAGCTATTTATACTGGTAGAGCTCTACGATAATTGGATTGCAATGGAAACAAGATTTTTCTAGATCGTCATCTAGGGAGTAAGCGCCCGTTGACTACCAGCTCCAGTCATTTTATACTTAAAGTATTCAACAACAATATTTATTTTTTAAGTAATTTATTAGAACATCTTACAACGAATACACTTGTACTATTATCTATACTGTGCAAATACTATATCTATAACTATTGCGACACTAAAGCACAGAATAGATATTAATTAGTAATACTTGTATTACTACTAAGCACATGATACATAAATAATAGTACCTACTAAATAAACGACAGCAAACGATAACAAAGATATATTGAGTATCTTAGAAAGTCCCTGTGAGATTATGTGACAGTTATTTACTCTGTATGACGACACAGATAATAGTTTTGAGTAAAAGAAACAGGACATAATTGAAATGTGCCCAATCAAAGCTAGCAACAATGTTCAAATGTGTCAGCCGATTGAAGGTCTAACAATTAACAATTTTGCATCAGACATTCTTACATAGCATAAATTTCAAGACGACATTCTGCAGTTGCGCAATAGATTTGCTTGTGCAATAAAAATGTACTTACAACAAGGAGTATTTTCCTCGACGACCGAGTGCAACGTACCTACCTTCCGAACGAACATAGGTACAGTGACAACGTAATTTTTTGTGTAAAATTAATAACTTGTGAAGATGACGGATCATTGAAAAGCAATTAATTACGTCTATCCAAAGACTTGAGTAAGAATTTATCAAGAGGTTAGTAAGAAATAAAGATAAACTGTATAGGTAAAGTAAAAACTTTGATTTTCTGAAAGAAAAATAAGTAGCGGTTTATCTAGTCAACTCACAATTAAAATAGGATTAGTAAGTTGGAATTTAAATGAAATGTGACATTACGCACGGCAAGTAATGGCAAGGCAACGCAGGAAATAATAAAATATTGTTGATCATAAAAAAAAACTACTTAACTATTTAGGACAGGTAAGTGTTTCTGGAAATTTCCAGAAAAGTGAGGTTTTCACAGAATGATAAGGAATGCTCAACATGATAAAAGAAAATTTAAAAAAGGTAGGTACCTACGTAAAAACAAAATTTATATTTTGGTTCTTTGGTTTTGGTATTTCCTTTCACTTTTTATTTCTATTTGTTTTTATCTGGTTCTGCCACGTCATTATTGTTTTTCGGATAACACAGGATAAGATAGGATTATTTAAAGTTCGACACATGGTGGCATTCCATCTAACTGACTGGGTATTGTTAGAGTTTTCTATCTTGTATCAACTTAACTCTCACATTAGTTATAATGTCAGACAAGTTTGCTAACGATAACATAATAATTTTGAATTAAATGCATTATTTATTAATCGAGGAATATTCTAGAAGATTTCTTGGTCCTGAGTTTCCCTATAGTTTACGATTTACAAACTACCCATATTAGAATGAGTTAACGACCAAAAAGGCCTAGGACTAGTGAGTTGTTTTCGTTCGACTCACAAAGGCAAAACAGAGGATAAAAATATTATGTCGCTTTTTTATCTGAATCATTTAAGGAAGTCAACAATGTGTTATTAGTTTAAGTAAACATTCCAATCCTATGGATCTACCGACACGATTTTAAAAGAAGAATTCATGAACCTTGCAATCTTGCATCGATAAAGTTTAAACTATTTCCTAACCATAGTTACAAATTGTGTAATAATGTTATTACAAAGAACAAATCGAATACGATAACAACTCATGTGAGGTGTGACGATGGAGTGTTATGATTATGGAAATCATTTAAAGTTATATTCAGTGAATGAGAGCAATATGCGTTGGTGGAGCTGGAGGGTGAGGACTGAGGGCGTCACAGCCGACAGACGAGCGTCGCGGGAGGGCTCGAGGCCTGCAGCTTAGGTGCCTGTCGGTACAGTACAGGGCTGTGCGTAGCGTGAACAGCGGTGGCTGCTTAGTACCCGCTAACTGCTCGACTGCAATGGATCGAGACCGCGTGCACGTGGGGAACGCCGCGCAGGTGCCGCCGACCTCGCGCTATCTCGTCTCGACACTCGAGGCCGCGATGATAACGCACGCTATTTTCGACCGGCGCCTTCAGCTCGGCGGTCGTGACCGTCGCAAACGCAACCGCAAATTACCACACTAGTGTCCCGGAACGGAAGCTACGGAACAACCCCGATGCGGACGATGCTTTTCACGCGAGCCGTCGCGACATCGATGCGTCACTAGAGCACTTTTTAGGAAGAGCGAACGCGGAGCCGACCGTCGTCGACGTAATTCGCTCGACGACTGAGTGGCCGCCGAGGACCGTGGACGGCACGTCTCGGAGGAGGGCGGAGGTGGCGGGAGGAGTGCGACCTCCGGAACCCCACGCCCGCCGATCGTCGCGAGTGAAACCGACGGCGGACGAAATTGCGAGGGGCAGAGACGCGGGGGCGCGCACGCGGTCGAGCGCAACGCTCACCGCTGCACCGCTCTCGACATTTTACATAATGCTGTATGGCTGTATGAGCTTCGCACTCGCTCGCACCACACAAAAATTGAGGTCGTCTCGACGCGAGACACCTACAGAATTTAAAGAGCTTCGCACCGATTCTTCATAGGTGATGAAACGGCTGCTTAGCACGCAGATGACGTGTTCTGAAGAGTTATTCGGTCGGCGATGGAGTCACTGAACCTCGTCGGCGACGAATACGGTGAATGGAACATTGCAAGCAACCGAATCGAGCGCACAAACAATGCGAATCGACGACGTAGGAGCAGACGGTCGAGTAGCGGACTACCAATACTACCATGTTGTATATTCCACACAGCTTTCTAATGTAACGTGACCACTGACTGATATATATACTTCATTTTGCACACCTCTGAGCGTAGGTATAGGTAGATCTGTCTGTGTGCTTGTGGATTTAGTGATCCTTTCTTTGATCTTAAGTTAGATCTATACTTTGCCTTATTTAAAAGGCTGTGTAGCAGATTCATTAATCATCACATTGCTTAGGATAGGAATCCCAGTTCAAAAAGTTCAATTTGCGCTTTGAATTATGATACTGGACAAGTCTTACCGCACTAAACAAGAATCGGACTAACTTTTACGTCATAACCGCTAATCCTCGTAATAGGATTTCTATTTGTTTTGTTTATGCGTTGGTGTACGTCCAATACAATCTCTCCTACGCGGGCGGCGCCCGTGACACGTGTTAGCTCTATAGCATCCTAGCATCTGGTTCTGTCTAGCAAAAAACGTTCTTGATATAGGTATATGTAAGTACTTTACTTTATTTAGTAAACTCTGCAGCTCTGCAGCACTATGCAGCGTTTACGGAAGCGGAAAAGTAACTAGAGTCTTTTTATTTCGTCGATAGAAATCAGATCCTTTGTGATTGTGAGAGAACGCAACGACGGCTGTATGTCGACGTTATGTACAGGATACGATTATCTCCATCGTCAATCTGCCGACGCGACGACTGAAGAAAGAAAATGTACAATCGTGAAGACAGCAAAGCGTAACTTTTGTTCGCCTCCAACAAGTAATGCGGGGGAGGGGCGATTATTTGGAGTGCAACTCACAGGAACACATAAGTAGAGTGGGTGCAGGCAGGTTCCGGCAAGGTGGCTGAGGGAGGCGCGCGACGCATGCGTGTGGTGGCTGACCTTGGCGCGGTGCAGCGTGCAGCCCGCTTCCCTCGCCCCGCCCCGCCCGGGGATCACCGCACAAACACCTCCCCGCACCTCTGCACCTCTTGTAACCACACCTGCCGGTTTAGCAGGTTGCTGGGACTAGCATTGTGCCTAGATTCTATTTCTGGATTGCAGAATCCTGATTAAATCCTGTAAGTGCTTCTCGCAAAATGCATTTATGGTTTACTTCGAACGAGTTCCAGGACCCACGTCAAACAGTTTCCCACTGCCCACTGAAAAGTTTCTGTCGTGGTGGGGTAGACAATGCATAATCAGTAGGTATATTTAGTGTGCATGAACTAAAACCATTGCAGGGGGATCCACCCAACGGATGTAGAGATAATATGAGCTGTCTGCGTTGTGGGAAAGTTCTCTGATATAAACGGCATTTATTGTGTAGGAAACAGACAGAAATTGAGTTGCGATAATTAAAATCAGTTTTATTTGAAGTAAAATTTTCTTAGATTTGCTACGAGCCACGAAAGGTTAAGAAATATCATGGGATATGAAAACATTCTACGCTTGATCCTTTTCAAGATTTTAGGCTGAGTCGCACCATCTTGACTTAACCATAACTATACTATACTTACAGATACAAACTTATCTGACTCGATGACAGCGTCGCTATCGTCTATGGCGTAACCTAGGTAACAATATGTAATAACACCTTAGTTCCACTTTTGACCACTGCCTCAGATATGTTTGTATTAAGTTAAGATGGTGCAACTCGGCCTAGTATTTACCTATATTTCGATTTATTTTATATTATATGGGTACCTAATCTAATGCCTGCACCCTAGTCAATAAAGTCATCGTGCTACTAGAAAGTCATATGGAAAACGTCTTTCAGATTCTACTATTATTCGTTCCCTAAATATAAAAATCGATTTCGACTTGCGTAGAAACAGAAATTATAATTCTGATTTCGATTATAAGTTCGAATTCATTGGATAACATAACGGTACGGGTTTAAAATACCGTTTTAAAGACTGATAGGTACCTATGTACATAAGCAATATGTAAATGCTCACTCTGTTTTTATCTAGAGAAAACTATACAATTCTAATCAGTTTTTTTTCCCAAAGAAAGTCATATTCAAGTTCGTATATTATTTTATTTGTAAGTATTTGACGAAAATATTCAAAATTATTCAGGGCAATGTAATCTTCAGCATTTCTTTTTCACAATATAAGAAAAGTTATTCATACATAATCTACCTACCCAAAATACCTATGTGATACCTAATAGGTTTACGTTTTCGCCGATTTTTTATTATAATTTTAAACATGTTAGTAGGTAAGTAAGTAAGATAAGTAATTATTTATTCTTTTTTAGTAGGAGGTTCGAGTAATCAAAAAATATTTAACTTTCACGAGAATGAGTCTACTTTTTGATAAATTGAAAAAAAAAAAATTCTTCCAACTATGCTTTAATTTCATCACAATCACACTAAAAACTCAGTACAAAGCGAGTCTATAATGCTCTAGAGCATAAAAAATGTATGAAATTTCATTATTGCACAGTTTTTTTTTAATCGCACCAAAAGGTGCCAATCTCAATGAATTGGCTCTATTCAGCCAGCCGATATCAATACTTTTTTTTACGTACGTATTATCTATCCTACTTGTTCCAAATTTAAAAAATTATTGCTGCTAACAGTGATTTAAAAATGAAAGAAATTTAAAAAAGTGATTTGGCGGGAACTTTGTTAATTTTGCTTGTTTTTTTTTAATTAAACTTAGTTCTATTTTAACTGTTTGATATGAGTTTTTTTTATCTACTATTCCTATAGGTAATAGTTGAAAGAAAAGCAGATTATGCACATGCACCTCGCCTTAAGTAATTTATATTGCCATTACTTGTTCTCGATGCAATAATCTACTATTTTTTGCCTACGGTATGGATGTTTACTTGGGACTTATAATTATTATTGTAATCTAGGGCTTCTAATTTTTCTCACAATCGTGGAAAGCATCGCTTGAAAATTTCGGTTCGGCAATAATAATATGAGTAGAAGAAAAAATCTTTATATTAATTTCATGTTGTTTTGTTGGATAGTCATGCATTAATTATGTCACTATAACGATAGAAAAGAGTATCAAATCAATCGAATGAATGCGAAATGATTTTTAAAACTTTTATTTTAGTTCTTTGTTTTTCACAAAAGAAAGATGCTACGTACCTATGTTGATAAGTTAAATTGAAAATTCACTTACGTTACACCTACTTACTATAAAAATGGACCTTGATTTGTAAATATGACGCATCTAGGTTACCACTTTTTAGATTGTTTGATTTTTGTTTGCCAAAACTTGTTTTTTTGCCATTCCCCATACATGTTTTCGTTGCGATTTAAGCATTTGAAAAAGGAGTTTCAATCAGCCTCAAGCGATTTTGTGCTACAACTAAAAGCCACCTTGCGTTTATTCGGTCCACTGTTTTCTCGGTCGTCTCTGCAGTTCAATATACTACGAGCGTACGTCCTCAGAGACCGCTTGCGCTGCGATGCGAGGTCATGCGATCCCTTTCACCATTCTGCGGGCCCAGTACTGACGGCGACCTTACATCGAGCCTTGATGATACGGATTGTTTGTTCGTTTGTTCACCGCACCTACCTACTCTACTCGCAGAGCCTCTACGTGGCTTGCCTACCACCTACAATTATTTTTGTGAGGATATAAAACGCCTTTTTTGTTTTTGATTTTTCTATTCTATGTAGATATAGTCTACCTACATTGTCAATAGTTATAGATAAGATAAGATAAGATGCAGTAAAGAAATAAATAACACCTTGAACCAACGAAAACATTAAGTTATTGCAATTTGCTTTATTTTTCGGTTAAACCACAGAATACATAATAGTGTTAAACCTCTACTTACCTGTTTTATTTCCCCCTGAAAAGTTTAGTGTGAATAAAGTTACTAGTTAGATTTTATTTAAATATTATTATTTTAAGTGAAAGGAGTGCTTTCTGAAGCTAGAGCGCAAGAATTTAAAACAAAATGCAACCACTCAAATTATAAAGACCAGAAGGACCATTTTCGCATCTATCTACTTTGCAAAGAAAATGGCAGCAGCACATAACGGATCGCAAGCGGCTGCTGTACTAGGAGCGCAGAACCTATCAAGCAGTAAGAGTTGATAAGCCGCGCACGATAAGGATCAACCATGCGCCGTAGCTCGCGGCTCGTGCGTGGCGTCTTGGTCTAATATTATGACGAAATTGCAAAATGTTTTCGAATCGAGACAGGCAGTTGTTTTGTATTCGAAGTATTCGAACGCGTAATTGTGTTGTGTTGTGCCACAGAAAATGTTCTATATTGTGATTATTCTATAGACATGTAGGTATTGCTACACTACAGCCACATGTGTGTGCTACAGCCTCTTTGGCTTTCTCTTTGTTTTCTATAAAACCTTTGTAAAACAACTGATGCTGTTTTTTGTATGATCAGTAAAGTCTTTATTTTGTGCTCAGTCAGTCCCCATCAATAGGCAAAGACAATAATATCATTATTAATTAGGTGCCTAGTGCCCCGTCTACATAACTTCCTATAAGTAGGTAGGTACTTACTTTCTTTCAGTAAGAATGAAATCTGATTTCGATATGGTAAGGTGACTTTTAGAAGTAGGTAATCTATAGTCTGCCGCTAGTAAAAGAAACAACGGCGTGTTTTTTTAATGAACTTTTAAGACAGGTTTTCTGCTTCTTTTAAGCATCTTTTGGCATGTCATATTATTATTGGTTTGTTCAAAGATTTTGGTGACTTCTTTGATCCCAAATAAAATACTGATGGAATGGTTGAACCGATATCACGAAAACAACCTAACAATGATTTCATCGCCGAGTGAGCGTAGGTAAGCGGAGTACTAAACAATGACTAGGCACGCTCGCAGTTACACAATCACGCCTTGTACTAGTTTTTCTCGAGGTAAATATCCGAAAATCCATGTAAGTGGTCATCTACTTCCCGAGATGTGTGTATTAAATGTGTGTTGTATGCTACTTAGTGGTGTAAGATTTAAGGAAAATGATGTATCGAGTCAAGCGCAGCGCAACGTAACGCAATGGCCTTTGAATGCGTGCGTGTGCACATGTGGCCCTTCCGTCTCGTCGCGCCTCGCCCCCCTCGCCGCGATCAGCTGACCTAACTCTCCAGCACCCCCTCCCCTGCACGTCTCCCCTCGTCATGCGTCATGCATGCTTCAAGTTGACTAACACGCTCCACGTATACTAGTTTACCTGCCTGCCACCCACTCGCACTAGAAATTACGTGTCACGAAGATAGTTTAACATGCCTCACCCACGTCCGCACATTTGACACGCAAATAAAACGACCGTGTGTGTGTGAGTGGTCAGTGGCCACACCGAAAAACGGTGTTTACTCTCTTACGAGAGTAAGTGAGGAGTGTGAAACCCTCGGATTTATTAGAAGTTAGTTCGTTGTGTACGACGCGGACGATGAATTTCAGGCTTCCTTTGTTTACGCGTGGGGCGAGGCTGACGCGGGGAGGGAGGGCGGCGGCGGCGCGGCTGCGTGCTGTTCAAGGTCAAGAGCGTCGGGCTCGGGCGTCGGCTCGCTGCACCGGCGCGCCGGCGACTGTGGCGCTCGCGAATCGGCGCACGCCCAGGGACCGGTTTCACTCGTGACGTGGTCGGCGAGAGCAGGTAAACAGTGCATGGAAGGAAGTCCCTCTGCGGCTAATGCAAGCTTAAAGGGTGCCACTTACCAGCCTGGAGGCGCCTCTCTTGTAGCTCGATGAAGCGTGCCGCCTCGAGAAGCGTGTCGAGGAGGCTCATGTCGGGAAGCGGCACAGCCGCGCGCAATACGAGCGCGCCCGCTGTCACACCGCGACTGACCACGCGCGCGGAGCGCTCTCACGTGGCCGCCGCTACTACGAGCCAATGGAGTGAGAGCGCGCGAGTCACGTGACTACGGCTGTCGCCCAATCAGAACGCTAGTTGCGGCGACGTAGCACGGGGCGTGCGCGATCGATGCCATTGCAGCGACCAGCGATCGAATGCACGCGCCCCCGCCCGCGCCGCTCCCGACCGGTGACGCGGCAAGCGGCACGCTGTGCCGCCGAAACCAACTTTACGTGTACATTTGAACAACGATTATGACACTTATACAATGTGGATAAGGCCTTTGCGAATGAATGTAGGAACCGGTAAAAACGCCGCTTCGTTTATCTATATTTTTCTTGTTTGTAGCTTGCGTCGATAAAACTGTTTAATGCTCAGAAACCCTTGTTATGACGATTGAATCGAAACAGTGCCAGCCACACTCCTTTTTTTTAAATCAAAGTTTGTCAATGTAGCGAACAGCATTGTCTTCTCATCTCAGCCGGCGACCGGTCACTTTAACATGATTATTTGCTCACAGGAGGTAATCAGAATGAGAAATATAGTGAGATTCTATATTATTTGCTGTAATGTAACTCTGTAACTGTAGGCTAGCGGGCGCCTAAGGGCCTATTACAAAAAAGAATCACGATAGTCGGAGTCAGTCGAACGCAATTCCTCGTTCAATTTACTTGATATTGAACCTTATTCGTGAGTCCATAGTGCCACGGAGTGAGACGAACATCGTACGCTTATCGCGATGCTTTTTGTAGTAGGCCCTCTGGTCTAAGCACGTGCTAGTTGAATTTACGCGATTCTAACTAAACTTTCACTTGCTAGATAGGACTGCCTGCCTTTGAAGATGCTGTCATCAAGGTGCCGAAAATTATGCCGAAAACACATCATTTTTATCTGCATGATCTGTAAAATTTTCTCTTTTGCATACATTCTCGAGTGAAGTGAAGGTTGCAGCAGAGGCCGTACCTACTCTGAGCTCAGAAACCTCAAAGTGATGTTATTATAGCGACAGAGCTATAATCTCAATCACAAGATCGCTATACAGGGGGCAATTGTAACTAGGAAGGTCTGTGTACTCTCCAAATTTTAAGGATGTATTCAGTCCATGAAACTGAACAACTTTCACTAAAAAACAGAGGGTCAAATAGGTATGTAAAAAAAATTACTTTTCATCATGATCAGTTTAGTATGGGTGACCAAAATTTTTTGGCGTATCGACACCATGTTTCATGTAGAAAGTTGTTCAGTTTCATGGACTGAACACATCCTTAAAATTTGGAGAGTGGTTACAAATACTTCCACTGCCATGCATTTACATTTTTGAAGTGGGAGTTTTCACATGTATATCTATCAAAACATAAATAAATTTACAAAGTCTAAAGATTTGACGAGTAATAGAAATCCTAATAGGCTAGTAGGTACTAGGCAATATACCTGGATCAAAGTGCTACTTGAAAAACTGTTATGTGATGTGTATAGCCATTTTTAATCATATACTTAGGTACCTACCAGATACCATAAAATGTCTACCCTTGAAAAATTTTAAAATAGTCCTGCGTGAATGGTTACTCGAAAATACTTTCTACTCCCTCGATGAATTCTTACAACATAAACAAGTAAAAAAATAAACATGAAATTATGGTAGACGCATGGACAATTGATCCCAATTTAATGTAACATAAAATATAACTTTAGTTTAAAGATTAAGATTTGCATGCTATCATTGTATGGCTAAATAGGTTTAAGCAACATTTATATTATTTCTGACCATCACTGTTATACCCTATTTATGGCAAATAAACAATTATGAATTATGAATGCACCCTGTATTACTTTTGACAGTCATTGTGGGGGGCAGATCACTGCCTATTGTCATTGTCAATTCAATCGCATTGTGGTGGTAGCACCACCATAGAATAAATTACGAGCTACACTAAACTAGTGGAGAAACTAAAGCTAATCTAAGGGTTTATACAAATATTAAAATATTTTTTTCAGGAAAAGATTAGAGTTTGGGCTGAATTTTGTTTATAAAATGTCGTTACGTTTTCTTTTATGAACGAGACGAGAGGAATTCTACGAGTAAGAAAATGGAAATCAATTTTTGCCCATATTTTTTTACTAGGTAGGCTACTGAATGTACTGAATAAAGTGATTCAATTTATCTCGATGGATTTATTACATACATTGTGCGATTTTTTTTTCACAGACCAGGGGGGGTATTACAACCTCTTAAAACTTGCCAGGTTTATGAATTGCTATAGTTACATCTCTTTCTCGCTGTATAGCAAATAAAAGAGATAGATTGATAGCCAGTCAGAAAACTGCCAGGAAATAAGAGGTCATAATACGGCCCCTGGTACTGTTCAGCACAAGTAAGTAAGTAAGTAAGTAAGTAATTTTATTTGCAGGAATACGGTTACAAAAGTGTTCAGCAAGAAATCACAAAACAGTCACCATATGTGGTGCAAGACCACTTGATAGTTGCAGACGACTATATAAAAAGCTTAATATATTAACGCTGACTTGGTCTTGCCTGTATATCTTGGAGGTAGGCTGTTTTGTAAATAAACATCAGACTGTGCAAACAACAGTCTATTAGTACCTATGTACTAGCGTAGAGATCCGACTAAGATTAAAGTTCCCGACTATACCTAGAACCAAGTTAAGTCGCAAAAACCCAAATGTGATGTCATCATTAGTATATAATCATATACCAAAAGCTATACGAGAGTCACCATCAACTTTATTTATGAAAAGGCTAAAACTGTGGTTAACAGGTGTTTCTATTCAATTAAGGAATATTTTGAATGTAGAACGTAAAAATGCATAATTATTTGACATTACGTAAATTATTAATTATTAGTATATTTTATCTTGTGACATTAAAATCCCTTTGACATTATGAACATAATAAATTATAATTTAGAATTAGACTTGTCTTTTGAAATGATTAATATAAATGTAAATGGATTTAATGATAATTTAGTTTTTAGGAGACCTCATATCTCCCTACATAATTCTGCTTGCCTGGCACTGGTGTAACGTGTAGCGGATATTACCTATTTTAAGATCTTTATGTATGTGTACCATGTTACTTGCAGAATAAATATGTCTTATTCTTCTTCTTCTTAATTTTTGTGTAAGCATCGTAAAGCGGTTCACAGAAATACATCTACCTACCTACCAAAATTCAACTGTGTGGGTAATCCTAATAGTTTCCGAATAAAGTGGCTGTGACATACGAACAGACGGACAGACATACATAACGAATATACAAGGGTTCCGTTTTTTGCCTTTAGGCTACGGAACCATAAAAAGGATCTCATAGGTACATTAAAATGGATTAAGTAGATCTTATTGTTAATGTTTTTTTATTTATTACAATGCGATTAAATTGACAATATACAGTGATCAGCTGCAACGTCACTCAAGAATATGGCAAAAAGAAATACCTACAATCTACAATATTTCGTAATACTCTGAAATTTGCCGCACACACGTCACGTCTAGTCTATTGTCAATTTAATCGCATTGCACTGAGTATAACTACAGTGTTGTTTTGTCTAAAGTTGTTGTATTCTATTTAACTTTTAATATACTATATTTATGATTTAACTAGCCCTCAAGATTGGTGTTAAAATGAAGAACGAACGGTTGCGGTCGAATAACCACCGTCCACCTACCAGCAACACCCACGACCCTCCACACATAATCCAATTTCCATTCAAAATCCATGCGCAAGTTCATTCGATTAATGTTCATTCGTTCATTCAATACACATTTATACCTTCCGATTTTTGCGTTTCTGTGCCGATCCGATTAATATCGAACTTTAAGTTTGTTACCATGTTGTTTATCAAAACTTTGCTTTATCTGTCGCAGCCAATGATATTATCATTGGTCGCAGTCGCAGCGCAAAGTGAGCCATTTCATTAACTTCCATTTGAATAGAAAATACCACCTATACATTTAAAATTAAGTAGGTATGGCCACGTCCACGTCACGTAGTATATGCGTAGGGCTATTGACGTTCAAGAAAAAAATTAAATTAAAAATATAAATGACCCCCGGTCAAAAAGGTCCAAAAAGTAAAAAAATGTGCTCTTCTACTTTAATATTTTAGTAATACCTACCTATTTACTTATATTTTTTACCTTAAAGCCGTTGCGTGGGGGACCGCTGAGTAAAGAAGAAAATCACAAAAAAATATTATGATTTTCAGGGAATATGCATAATTTTTTTTGTATCAAAATTCAAAAGTATGCGTGAGAAAATCAACTGTAATATTAAAACTTTTCTCTTGCGCTTTTTTCTCGTGATATAGTTACTTGAAGTTAGTACGCAGCAGCACCCACCGAAATCGCTCTATACAAAATGGACATGATTTATTATGTGACGTTACTTGTCATTGTCACGTTTCAGGTGTGTTTAAGGCGCGTATATTATGGAGTTATCAAAGAATTATCCCTAAATTTTGCGTTTAAGTACATAATATGTGTCATACAAAATATTATTTCTTATTCGATATTCTATCTGACTGTTAAGTGACTTATATCCGCAAATGAAAAAAAAACGGTATTTTCCCCCGATTTCATCGTGTGATAAAACTAAAATAATACATTTTATTTTTCTGTTCCATCATGTTTTTATACGTGTTCGCAGCGGTCAAGCTCTTTATCAAAATCGGTGAATGCATATTTCCTAAATGGCACTATTATGGCGTTTGATGATTAAAAGGCCATCAAAAAACGTGTCAACTTTTTTGTATGGGGAAAAAAATCTAAATCCTATCGTATGCGGTATCGAATGAAAGGACTTTCTGAGCCGGTTGTAAAAATAATTCACATTATTACATTTCAGCCACTTATTTTAAATGAAAGAAAAAACATTTTCAAAACATACCACCAAGTTTGGGCTCCTCCAGATCCACAACCCACACAATTTAGTGTAGTCCCCATTTGTAAAAAAGTCTTCAAATAACGATTCCCGTGGGACCCACCTCCGTTATACCGACTACCGGTATGTACTTGTTTGGTGTGTTTTCCTGAATACGAAAAGTGCGGTAACCACTTCCTAGGGGTATGGAGGGGGGAGCTGTGACGTAGCAAAGATGGCGGCCGGCCTATTCTAGTAAACGGTATTTCTAAATAACTACTGAACCGATTTATTTAAATAAGGTGTCGGATGATAGATAATGTAATGCATATTATTTTATTTTATACATCCGTTCATGTAAATCTAATATCAAATAAAATAATAATAAAAAACCAAAATTTTGAAAAAAAATATTTATTTATATAATAGTAAATATCTCGGTTTCCGTTAAGATTTTGGAAATGCAGCTTATTATAAAACGTATTGTTGCTTTTAACAGCTTTTTAATAAACCTTAAATCAATACAATAAAGTAATAAACAACTAAGCTACAGTCGTTATAGTGATGGGAGGGAGTAATAAAACTATCTTTTTTTTTTGTATGGAAGTAATTTTTTTTTTCAAAACCCATCGTGTTTGGTATCGAATAAAAGGGCTTCTTGAGCTGATTCCAAATATATATAATACTATTACATTTCAGCTCCTGGTTTAAGAAAAAAACAGAAAAACGTTTTCAAAACATATTGAGTTTGGGCTCTTGCAGAAAGAAAACGCTTAATCGTATTCTTATGAAACATACGCCAAATAGCTCTTAATATACTCTTATCTAATGTCTTGATAGCAATTTGGAAAATATTAGCATTGAGTATTTTTTTTTTTTAATTCAATTAGTTAGTATTTTTCAAAACTTACTGTAGTTATTAGGCAAGAACTTTAAAATAATTGGTAATAGGTAATCGCAAACTATTGTACAGTTGCAGAAGATATTCCACAAGTTTTTATTTAATATTTTTTTATTATATTACATTAATTTTAAATAAATTAATGAAATTTATTGAATTATTTTTAACTCTAGCTGGGATCGACAAAAAATGAACTGATTTTGGCGAGGGAGGGTGCAGTACAGGGGTGAAAAAGGTGACCTCCCCTCTTCTTCCGCGTTTTCATGTACCAGTGCGATGTATGTCACTGCGATTACCTATTACTGTAGTAATTTTTGAAAAATACTAACTGATAGAGTTAAAATAAAATAAACTAAAAAAAAATACTCAATGCTACTATTTTTTGAATTGCTTTCAAGATGTTAGACAAGAGTATATTATGAGTTATTTAGCGTATGTTTCATAAGATTTCGATTAACCGTTTTCTTCCTGCAAGAGCCCAAACTCAGTATGTTTGGAAAATGTTTTTCTGTTTTTTTCTTAAACCAGGAGCTGAAATGTAATAATAATATATATATTTGGAATCAGCTCAAGAAGCCCTTTTATTCGATACCAAACACGATGGGTTTTGGAATATTTTTTTTTTATTTCCATACAAAAAAAAAAGTAGTTTTATTACTTCCTCCCATCACTATAACGACTGTAGCTTCGTTGTTTATTAATCGATTATAATTATTTAAGATTTATTAAAAAGCTGATAAAAGCAACAATACGTTTTATAATAAGCTACATTTCCATAATCCTAACGGATACCGAGATATTTACTATTATATAAAGAAATAAAAAAAAATTTTTTTTCCAAATTTTGGTTTTTTATTATTATTTAATTTGATATTAGCTTTACATAAACGTTTGTATGAAATCAAATAATGTGCATTACAGTATCTTTCATTCGACACCTTATTTAAGTAAATCGGTTCAGTAGTTATCTAGAAATACCGTTTACTAGAATGGGCCAGCCGCCATCTTTGCTACGTCACAGCTCCCCCCTCCATACCCCTAGGAAGAGACTACCACACTTTTTGTATTCAGGAAAACATACCAAACAAGTACATATCTGTATTCGGTATAACGGAGCTGGGTCCCACGGAAATGGACTTTAGGTCTATTGGGGACTAGTCTAATTCAATCGAAACAAACGCTTCTTGGTTGGTTGATCGGATCGGTTCGAGTTGATCGGATCGTTAGGTATGTAGCATCCTCGAATGTTAGTCTATGGTTCATTCACTATTGATCGTTCATTCTTTTGAATCATACATTCATTTTTTAGATCTCATTCAACCAAAGATGAGTCAGTCAGTCAGTCTCTCATTAAAATAATTTTGCCATTTTTGTGTGTTGCGGAGTGAGTGAAAGAGTTGCATTACATTTAAATGTAATTGTTTAAACAAACAATCTTTATTTTGGGTTTTGGTCATTCGTTAAATAACAAATAGTGTTTTTCTTGATATTACTGCAAAATTACAACAGGTATGTTTATAAAAGCATATTTCAATTACGTACATAATAACATACAGAAGAACAGAGAACCTCCTCCTTTTTTGAAGTTGATCAAAACTAAATTGTAAATTTTCTGGAAAACTGCCCAATGCCCGTTGGTTTGTTTTGTAACCTTTGAGATAAGTAATGTAGGTAGTCATTGGAAAGGATGAGGTCACTCTCGAAAATAAATATAGTGTTTTACGGACAATGTAATATTATCATTGTTTACGGACCGTGTTGGTTGGTAGGTAGGTAAGGTATAAAAATGGTAGGCAGCAATGGCAATGGAATCTTTTTTTAACTTTGATTGGAATCTGCTCGATAATCAATCTTTTTTTTAAATACTCAAGTAGGTAGGTACCTACCTAACATATAAATTTACCGAATACTTATGAATACCAATCGCTAAAAATATTTAATAAATAGGCACTTTGCTTTTGTAGTAGGTACCTGGTTGGAGTGACCCAAAGGGTGAGCAAGGCAAAAAAGTCAGAATAATTTTGAGATGTTTTAATTCGTTATGTGATATTGTTAACGTTTTATGATTGTTTCGGTTAAATTTGACAAAACTAAAGAACTTTTACTCTTGTCACTTTTTTCGTGCACATTATCGTTTCTTAGTTTCTTATATTGCGTTCTTAAAAGTCTTTTTTTCGGGTACGTATCAGAATGTCTAAAGTTAGAATGTCTAAACTTAAAATGGCAAAGTTCAAAATGTCAAAAATTTGAATGTCTAACGATTAAAATGTCGAAAGTTCAAAATGTCAAAAACAAAAATGTCAAGCGGTCAGATAGTCCAAAATAAAAATGTCTAAGTTCAAATGATCAAAACATAAAATGTCTAATAGTCAAAATACATATAATGACGTAAAGAATTTACTTATGCCTTTCTTTCATTTAGGTACCTAATTAATTAGGTAAAATAATTGCGTGTTAACCTCTGTGTCTCCGCCGCGCCGCACATCACCATAGCCACGCCGCTTCCTGATTCGGTAGCCGGTGCCAGTCACTGATTAAGTAGCCGCCGAACAAAATCCACCAATTGAGTTTGAAATAGATTTTTTATGTTTTCGTCAAAATTGTAGTTCAATGGTGTTTGAATGGTAATGCTTTTTTACACAGTTCTTGTTTCTTAAACCCAAAACCGAAACACATTGTGTTTCTTAAACTCATAACGGAAACACATTGTGTCTCGATTTTGGGTTTAAGAAACAAGAACTGGGTCAAAAAGCATTACCATTTAAACACCATTGAACCACGATTTCGACGTTAACATTAGCAGACTTGACCCCCTGGGTTCATGTCAACCTAACATGCTCGTCGCTACGCTCCTCGCACCTATCTCGTGACCTATGGTCTACGGTTTCTAAGTCCCAGTAGACTAGTTTAGGCTCATTTCCGGCAGCTAAATTTGCTATAAAGCATTACAGGCATAGATATAGTATAAGGCGAAGCCCAAAGACCTCCACAGACTCAATTAACTTCCTGCTGCGAGCTGCCATACCGACCACGGCCGTGTACCTGTCCCGCCTGCACCATACCACCACAGTGCAAGACGTGATCGAGTACATAAAGAAGAAATCCAACTTTTGTTTGAGAGTTCAGCCACTGGAGTCGCGCCATAATACCAATTTTAAGGCGTTTGTGGTGCGCATCCCGACAGCAAGGCTGGACCTCTTCATGAAGGAGGACTTCTGGCCGCAGGGCGTGGTGTACAGGCGCTTCAGAGGGACGCTGCCTTGTGCCACGGATTCGACACACAAAGTGTCTACTTGATTTTTTTTACTAACATATGTTTTAAGTTATTTACTAACAACATTGTTTTATAAATTATATATGTTTAGTTTTTAAGGTATATATCTATGGGCCATCGATGCCTGACTATAAATAAATAAATTAAATTAAATTAAATTAACCTCAAAGAAAGCGATTCGTTTTAAGATCCAACCCAATTCAAATAAATCATTGTGAACTTTAGACTTAATGACCATTGATATTTCAACTCGTCAAGTATTTGATACGTTTGATACTTTGAATTTTGCTATTTTGAAGTTAAAAATAATGATTTTCGACATTTTAAACCATTAGAATTTTGATTTTTGACATTTTGAACTTTGCCATTTTAAGTTTAGACATTCTAACTTTAGACATTCTGATACGTAGGTACCCCTTTTTTTCCTTGCGCACCCTTTGCGACACTCTGACCCTGTAGAATAATAAAATTTATTATTGCAGTATAAGGTCAGCACCATCTCTTGGCCGATAGTGGAACTATTTTTTTTCTTAGGCCAGCGCCATCTCTTGACCGATAGTAGAACGAAATAAATTTTTCTTAGGTCAGGGGCCATCTGTTGAAGGTAGAGGACCTAAATATTTTTTTGTTTGTTTTTTGAATTTCTAAAAAAGTGTGTTATTATATTGAGACATCGTTTTATTTTTCCTGTAATCTTTACATAGAATTATTTCAGATTTTTCTCTTTGCAAACTTCGGAGATAAAGGGGGGGGGAACGGTTTTTTTTTTTACATTTTTCCAATGATATTAAATGTAAAGATAGGTTACCCGCGCTTCACAATGGCACAGAATATATAATAGTATAACAATGGCAAGACGAAAGTCAGGTAATTGCCCGACTTTCAATTAGTCATGCACAGTCTCGCGACACGGTAACACACGCGACTCTCGTCAATCAGACGCAATAAAATTGTGAAATACCATAAAAAAATGTCTACTTGCGTCTTTAGACGATGTACAAATTATATAGCAACGGTCAGAGATCGGAAAAATACTTTATTTCACACGTAAGTACTGTATTTAATAAAAATATGTATTTTCTACTACTTGATTCGGCCATATTGTACAAAGAGCGAGCTGTCTGCTTTGCGTGTGGGAGTGAAGGAGACAGCTGACGCGCTGTCAATTGGCAGCCAATGCGCATGCAGCGGCCAATGTCTAGTACCTTTACGCTGTTTTAAATAGCAATGATGTTGGCGCATAACCTATCTTTACATTTAAAATCATTGCATTTTTCATCATAAGTCGAAAACTATGCGGCCTAAAAAAAAAGAAAAAATGTTTTAAAATGTGCAAACAGCGCTCTTTCATATGATACCCCACATGCCCTAGTCGCCCCACTTAAACATTTTAAGACCCCTTTTCAGTCCCTGTTGTACAAAATATTTTTTTTTTATTTCTTTCTTATTTGCAAAATAGTTGGGAAAACTTCATCTTAAACTATTCTAAGTTTCAAGTTAATACCATTAGTAGTTCTCGAGATATCCAGCTGTGACCAACAGACAGGCAGACAGACTTAGTCACACCATAAGGGTTCCTTTTTACCATTTTGGTACGGAACCCTAAAAACGATTAAGTACCTGTGTCGTGTGTTCTGTGTTTTTGTGTTGTTTTATGTAATGTTCGAGGCGTTCGAGCACTTATTACAGTCATGTAACAATATTATTAGTATTAGAAAATAAAAGTTTATGTCGTAGGATAATCGTATAAACCGGATCTTTACAAAAATCCAAGGTCGATTGTAAAAAACCGGATAATTGAAATCTAAGATAAATTTTCGCAATCGGCCGAGCAATTTTTAGGATCTTTGCATAAATTCTAGTATGTTTCGGACAAATCGCAAAAAATCACGTTTGTTGTATGGGAGCCCTACTCAAATATTTATTTTATTCTGTTTTTAGTATTTTTTGTTTTAGCCTCAACAGAAATACATCATCTGTGAAAATTTCAACTGTCTAGCTATCACGGTTCATGAGATACTGCGGTGACAGACAGACAGACGGACAGCGGAGTCTTAGTAATAGGGTCCCGTTTTTACCCTTTGGGTACGGAACCCTAAAAATGACGGCCACGGCCCTACGCCCGCCTAGTTAGTGCTTTATAGGCTTTTTGTTGGTAAACAGCTGCATAAACTTAATACTTACCTTATTAAGTTTATGGTAAACAGATACTTACATTATTGTACAATCTAAGTACTATGCAGTTTATTTTTTATTTTTATTTTATTTTAGTTTTTTTTCCGTACCCAAAGTGTATAAACGGGACCCTATTACTAAGACGCCGCTGTCCGTCTGTCTGTCACCAGGCTGTATCTCATGAACCGTTATAGCTAGAGAGTTGAAATTGTTTGATGTTGTAGGTATTGATTGTTGAACCAGATGTATTTCTGTTGCCGCTATAACAACAAATAGTAAAAGCAGAATAAAGGGCTCCCATACAACAAACGTGATTTTATTGCCATTTTTTGGTACGGAACCCTTCGTGTGCGAGTCTGACTCGCACTTGGCCGGTTTTTGTCTAGGTACCTACGTTCGGACTTTTACTACACCTAGGTGTAGGTAGGTCCATAATATTCTTGATAAGAGATAACAGGAACTACCTGTTCCGATAACAGGTAGGTAGTAAGATATAGGTAATATATTTTGGTAAATAAGTAGATCGATGGTGTACCAACATACTTTCATATATTTTTTCCACAACGCCTCATTAAACACTTGCACAAACCAAGCACTCTGCTGGCCACTCTATCAAATCAGAGCCGAGAATTTGTAGTTTACAATAGAAGAAACTTATCTATAAGTTATGTCGATTTTTTTCAGATCACAATGGCGCCGTTGGTGTTGGAAGGAGAGACGTTAGGTCAGAAACACCGGCACTACAATAGCCTGGTGAAGGCCGCAGCCACGACGAAGACGAGGAGCTTGGAGCTCATCGACTACAGCGAGCCTGACGCCGACAACCTCCTGCGCATAGACGTGGCCTGCGCCCGGAGGGACGTCCCGTACATCCTGGAGGTGCTGAAGAGCCCGGACTTGCTGTATGTGACTCGCGCCATCAAGCGCAGCGCTTGGCTCATCACTGACGCTCAGTACGCGCACATCGTCAACCCCGATTACTTGGAGCGTGAGCTGTATCCATCTTTAACGGAAAAAGCAAAATCTAAATTAATATTTTCAATAAAACAAAATTTGAAAGACGAAACTAGAGTAGACGCATTCTTCAAATATTATGAAACTGACCTAGAGAACGCCATAAAATGGTTGCCTGGTTGCTCGTTAGCTACGATAGAAAAAATTGTTAAAAATAATTCATCTAATTTAAATTCTAAACAAATAGCACGTTTGTGCAAGAAATCGTTTTCGATTCTAAAAGCGTATTGTGACCATGATTATGCTCACCTTAAAAAAGATGTATTGCAAAATGGTACGATTTTTTTAAGTAGTCACTGTAATGAATATTTAGATATTGTCGATTCTGTTGATTTTTATTATAAACCCAACTTCAAGAAGAATGCTACACAAATAGTTATGGATAAATGTCGAGAAAGGGTACTCGGTCATTTTGAAAAATACTGCCGCGTTCTTCATATGCCTACATTTGCTCAGAACATGAAACCTGAGGAGGTACAAGATTTTTTGCTGAAACAAAGACAGAAACCAGATGTAAAGAACTGGGTCAAGTTTGAAAATGTAAGATATTTCTTGAAACATATTCCGAAAGATTCTAGACTTCAGTTTATTAAGTCATTGTTTCTAGACAAAGATGACACTCAAAATGAGGAACTGTTGAGAGATAGCGAATTCTCAACTCAGTATTGCGTAGAATCAGCAGCACCACTTATGTGTCATTTAAAAATGGCACATAAAACGAGAGCACCAAGTGTCTCCAACGCTCATATCTACCGGTGGTACCGCTATCTACCTTTTAACACAGCAATGACAGAATTAAAAAAAATGATATACTCGGAACCGTTGCCAGCCGAAAGAAATAACATTCTCACTGTATTGATAAAATGCGCACGATCGAACCAGCAAAATCTACAAGCGTTGCTTGAATACTATCGGAACAAACATGTAAATGAGCCATTCAATTTCAAAGTACAGTTTGTCAATTCGTTTTTATCACATACTAAGACACATGAGTTTGATGACAATACATGGAACATTCTAAATAACATATTCTCAAGTATGGAAGTTTTTATGGAATCAGATAACAAAGTTCCGTTTTGTATTAATGCGATCATCGTATACAAAGTTCTTCGAGATCAGGACATTCCGGAAATTATAGAAAAAAAATTCACATTCAGCACCCTTAAAGATTACCGTAAAAAACTCAATGAAAATCAACAGAAAAAAGTATTTAATTATCTTAACAGTCATTTAATGAAAACGCTTGAATCGCAGAAAATCGCTAACGAAAGTGATATGTACGGAACCATTGAAACGATATGTAATATGTTTAATTTGCTAGAGGATTGGAATAAAAATCTTTTAGATTTTCCACTGATTATGAGTAAAATCAAAGACTTGATACATATAAAACGTCAAAATTCGTGGAGTGTTGATTTGTCAAACATTTACAACGCGGCGAAATCTTGGCGCAAAAATTTGTTTGAAGAGTCGCTTTTTCTGCATCCTAGTGAGGAGGCATGTCTAAATGCTTTAAAACATGACCCAAGACTATTGTCTCGCTATCAAAGCGAGGTGGAAATGTTGTGTTCGAGCGACACCTACACAATGAACCGAGTTTTGAGAAAGATACGGATATACTGGTCGGATTCAATCGCTCAACAGTGGACTGATTTCTTCTTTGAACGAGTCGAACAGCCGAAGGGACGTCAAGCTTTAAAATATATATGTATACTTATGCCGCGTCACAAAATTATTTCTTTCATAGAGGACAATGCTCCGATTGAAAGTAAAATTGATTGGAATAATGCTATGGAAATAAAATTCAACATAAGAAAAAATATTGCCAAATTCATGCACCTGGTCCGTCCATCTGTAGGTTTAGATACAGTATTGTTGTATGCAAAGGGTGATTATTTATATCACACCATGCCTTCTGTCAACGCTGTTTTATACAACATGAGCTCTGATGTCACTTCCGAGAATTTAACGAAGCTATTGGATGCACCCGTGTCTTTACAGAAACATGGTATTTGTACTATCTTCAGAAAATTAAAATATAACGATATCAAAGAAGTTGTTATGAAACTTTGGAAAAATACCAAAAATAGCTCGATAAAAACAATTCTGTTTCAGCAGACGTTTAAGCTTCTTTGCAAGGAAAAAAACGAAATGCTTATTAATGACCTTTGGCAGTTGTTAAGCATGTATATTGACAGTCTATCTCCAGATGAAAATGCTGTTATTTATCATACGTTCGCAAAATTAAAAAACGTGCCTATTTCGGTAAGGCCTCAAATTTTCATGAAAAGTTATTTATACTTAAAATCTGTATCTGCGAAATCTAATGCTGATAAAATAATTGCGAACTTATTTTACGAATCAACTGAATTGGTTGAGTTACTAGAACCCAGCTTTGTAGAAGATGTCTTATTGGAAAATTTGGTCGAGAAATTCCATTCCACAAAGACCGATATTGATCTTCGGACTCATTTTGATATATTGACTTTGCATATTCTTTCTTGTAAAAACGAAGAAAAACAAATGTTAAGGTACGAGAAATTGTTGTTACCCCTTTTACAGAAAGCCTTTGCTTCATGGAAACTTCGCCAAAAGGGCTGCTATTATATCAAAGAAAGAGCCAACAAACTACTCCAAGCTTTTATTAGTAACCTCTCAAGAGTAACTACGTCTAAACAAAGCTATATGCCTATTAAAATGTTCAAAACGGTGCAAAGTGTGCTGAGTGGATCGCTATCAACCGAGGAGAATTTCGAAATATTGTTGAGTTGGGGTATTGCAACGTTGTTCGTGGAAGTACTTGATGCGTACATTAAAGACAATCCACAAATATTGAAGCAAAAAGAGCAATCAATAAAAGATGCTTCCCAAACACCGGTGCCTTACGGTTGTAATAATGACAACACGAAGTTGTGGGAAATTATTTGCGCTGAACTCGCTGCTCCATTTGGCGATGCTTGTGCTAATTATTTGAAACGAGATTCTCTGTTTAGCCAGTACCCCACTTTACACACTTGCGTACGAGAAATATTGAAGAATTTACTGTCAAACTTGGGCTTTAATGATGAAAGTAAATTGAAATTTCTAAAATCTATGTTAGCTGACAAGGATGCTACAACTATCTACTGCATGGTGATTAATTCGATGTATTACCTTTATGATTCCAAGGAGGTCAAAGTCCTTAAAAAAGAAATTCTCAAAATTTTGCGATTGAGTACGTCAACCGATGTTAAAATTAATCTAAGCTACTTTGAAGATAATGAAAACTTTTCAGATTCAGATGATGAGGAGCAAAATAAAAATGAGTAAAGAAAAATTTCGTGTTTGAGCGGTAGTTCATAGATTAAATAATTAGTACCTAGTACCCTCGTTTTACAATTACTTACAAAATTATTGTAATGCACGCTTTACATAAAAACTTGATCTCGATCAATAATATTTTGGCCTACATAAAAAATAAGACGTAAACTAAAAATATATTTTTTTTAGTTCTAAACCTGCGCAGACGCAGACTTAACATCGACAACCAAAAAAAAGTCTTTATCGAATATCGGCTCGGAACATAATCCTCCATGCCTGCAGTCTGCTACTCTTTGTTTAGATATTAGATTTTTAATAATTTATATAACCTAAAAAAAGATTATTATTGTATTATTAGAGAGATAAGTTCGTTTGTATGCCTATAGATAATATTATGTTTGTTAATGTAAAAAAGATAAATTGCTATCCTTACAGTAAAATTGTTAATCGTCAGTAATACCGGGTGTATAATACCCTCAACGAAGCCGAGGTCTACGTATTCTGCCCATCATCAGGACCATTTTTGTTCAAAATTATTACTGGGAAACGACTTAAATTTTTGAGGTAAAAAACATACAAACATACTTACAAGATACGCGCGAAAAACATAACCCTTTCTTTGCAGTCGGGTTAAAAAGGAATGTAACGCGTACAACAGCCCGCGCCTGCGAGTGTATTCTACACAGCTGTGTGCGGCCCCGAGAAAGGCAGCGATTATGTGCGTGCTCTTGAGATACATTGAATGATGACGTTTTGAAGCCATTGTTTGTTACGAAATACTAAAAAAAATTGATACCTCATGTTTCTTTGGACAAAAATTAGGAAATAACGAATAAAATAAGATTTCATAAAAAAATGACTTTGACCTTCGATAACTTCGTACCTAGCTATTGGTTTCCTAGGTATAGTCTAAAAGGCAAAATGATCCTGATGATGGGCGGAATGCGTGGACTTCGGCTTCGTTGAGTGTCTTGTTTTGTTACACCCGTTATAGTACCTGCTATTATGTATTCTGTAGTAATATGGGCTTATTTTACAATATTTTATTTTATTATAAGAAAAAAAAAAAATTCTTATTTTGCTTACTGTTCTTACTCGAATTAAATAGTAAACACCAACAAATTGTCGAGTGTAAAACTCTGTTCCGACTTCCGACGGACACTTCTCCGACAGGACGGAGCTCCGACAGCCCGAGCTCCGACAAGCCCGAGCTCCGACAGGACACACTTTCGACGAAAATTATACACTATTATTGTCTGAAAAAAAAACTTAAATATATTTTCTTTATGTAAAATACAGACAATAAAAAATAAAATATTTAATTAGGTATGGATTTTTGATACACTACTACTGTTTGGAAAAAAAATGTCGGTGGAAATAATATTTCACCAGGACATATTATGTCCTGTTGGAGCGACATCTTGTCGGAGCTCTGTCCTGTCGAAGCTTGAGCTTGTCGGTGCTCGGGCTTGTCGGAGCTCGGGTTGTCGGAGCTCCGTCCAGTCGGAGAAGTGTCTTGGCAGAAGAACAGAGTTTTACACTCCAAATTGATCAGCCACGTCGCATAGAATATCAAAATCTATCTCATGAAAGCTTGGCCAATAAAATAAAACAACGTCGCCATATTGTACAACAAAACTAATGAAATAGGTAGGTAGGATTAATTTTATTAAACTACGGCCGAATACTCCTTTGAGCTTCTTAGCTAAAATCTTTAGTTAATGTTTCCTGGGGGGGTATTACAACCTCTTGAAACTTGCCAGGTTTCTGAATTGCTATAGTTACATCTCTTTCTCGCTGTATAGCAAATAAAAGAGATAGATTGATAGCCAGTCAGAAAACTGCCAGGAAATAAGAGGTCATAATACGGCCCCTGGTCTCCTTAACTATAAGGAAGCTGTCAGATTTGACAGAAACTCTAATGAAACTGTCATTAGAGTTTCTGTCAAATCTGACAACTTTTTTAATTTAATGTGGCCTTAACTTTAAGGTTTGTTTAAGTATTTGGCAGTGACTGAAACGTAAAGAGCTATTGTAACCTGTAACAGAGCTTCTTTCTGTCTTTCTTTTTATTTTTCAGCCTGCCTAGCATGACCGATTTATATCGCGTGATCGTTCTATCACGTTTAACTGTCAAAAAGACAAACGAGTTTGACAGTTGAGTGTCGATAAAATGCTATATCACGCGCGATATAAATCGGTCATGCTAGGCAGGCTAGTCAAGCTAAAGCTTTTTTATAAAACTTGACAATTTAAAAAAAGCTGTACTTATACCTAACGTGAAAACTGTTTATTATGCATAATGAGACAAGTGAGTAACATTTTAATGCCTTTCGCTTTTATCATTATTATGTGATTTTAACACTATTGTTTTATAAATATTTAAATACCTACTATACCTAATAATCTTTGTAGTTAAGCATTTTAAATCTATGTAAGGCACAAAGTGCAACATGTTTTTGTTAAATACTTACAAGTAGTTTATTTTTTAATAAATAAAACCGAATCATAACTAGTTACTAATAATCTTTTATTGTTTTTACCTACAATTACTTTGCCAGTTTCTATGTAATAACTTTTCTAAACAGGTTGTATACTGTTGGTACTAGCCATATAAAACAAAAATATCATAACAAAAATCTATTTAGTTTATTACACTTTGCAAGGGGATGGTCAACGTTTGATATTTTTGTTTTCTTGATATGTTTCTGAATGACCTCAACGGCTAATAAAAAAACAAAAAACCGACTTCAAAAAACCTACCTCTCAAAAGCAAGAAATAATATTCGTAATAATTAAAATACGTCTATTGAAGTCGGGTGGGGCTGGAGTACAAATTCCTTTTTTTTTATTCTAAAAGCCCCACCCGACTTCAATAGACGTATTTTTATTATTACGAATATTATTTCTTGCTTTGGAGAGGTAGGTTTTTTGAAGTCGGTTTTTTGTTTTTTTTAAACAATTTTTATAAGTATCCCTCTTCCAACAAAAAAAATATTATCTTATTCAGTTCATAAACAAAGAAGTAATACGACCAATCACCGAGGTAATTCACACAAAATCATACTATTTTCGTGCTTTTTTCAAAATTACTTGAAAAGTACTGAACCGATTTCCAAATTTCAAAAAATGGAGCCAACTTGGGAGTGTACCTAATGTAATAACGTTTGAATCATTTCAAGCGGTCCAGCCGTCTTCGAGTAATCGGTGGACATACACAAAAAAAAACAAATATACAGACGAACATAGAACCTCCTCCTTTTTTGGAAGTCGGTTAAAAATAATAGGTAGGTTAGGTACCTATGTAAAGATAAAAATAAAAACCTTACCTATGGGTGGAAAGGAGGATGGGCCATAACCCACCACGCGGGCCCAATGCGGATTGGTGGGTGTTATCGACTGCAAATTCAGCCGGGACCAACGGCTTAACGTGCCTTCCGAAGCACGGAGGAGCTCGAGATAATAAGTGAAAGTGAAAGTGAAATAAGCTTTATTCAAATAAACTTAATTATTAAGTACTTTTGAATCGTCTATATTTTCCTACCAACCCGTTCCAGACTTTTTTAGCTGACAAGAAGAACGGGCGCAAGAAACTTATCAGCTGTAACAGCCATAAGTAACGATATTTACAAACTTGAATATATCGTTACCAGATAATTACAACAGGGTGACAGGATTATTGGCAACAACATAGACTTATTATATTACTTCAACAAAGTTCTTATAGTAGCAAGTTATGTGTTACATCATTTCCACGCATTTTGATCTTTAAGATAATCGTCAACTTTATAATAACCTTTACCCATGAGCGTTTTTTTAACATGGTTTTTAAATTCATGCAAAGGAAGATCAATCACTTGTTGTGGAACTTTATTAATAAAGGCTATGCCTTTCCCCATAAATGAACCTCTCGTTTTTGCAAGCCTAAATCTTGGAACGGCAAGTTTATCTTTATTTCTTGTATTAAACTGGTGAATGTTGCTGTTCTTATCAAATGAATCATAGTGTTTCCTTACATAAACTAAATTTTCATAAATATATTGGCCTGCCAAAGTTAAAATATTTATTTCTTTGAAAGCCAATTCTCTCAAGGTGTCTCTCCGCCGTAGATTGTATATGATGGCGCGAACAGCTCTTTTTTGGAGTACAAAAATATTTTCAAAACTGGCAGCTGAGCCCCACAATAGCAGTCCATAAGACATTACACTATGAAAATAACTAAAGTATACTTAACCTTGCCGTTTCAATATCAGTTAAAAGCCTTCGCTGAACTAAGTCTACTTGACAAGGCTTCAATATGTGGATCCCATTGCAATCGAGAATCTAGTGTAATACCTAGAAATTTTGTACTCTCAGTAAAGTCTACTTAATCGTCATTCAATTTTATTATTTAATTTTGTCTGCACAACATTAGGTAATGAAAATTTTACACATTTAGTTTTTTTTGGGGTTAAGTGCTAAATTATTACTATTAAACCAGTGTGAAACTTTAGAGAGGGCACTATTTACTTCGTCCGAACAGTTATTACCTCTGTTTACTTTGAAAACTAAAGAAGTATCATCCGCAAATAGTACAGTCTCACATAAATTACTTGCGTAATAAATTTTTGGTCACCCATCCCATGACCGACTCTTGCAAACGTTGCTTAACAACCATCATCATCAAAACAAACTTCGATAGCCTTCAATTTAATTTTCTTTTTGAGTAGGTATTTCATATAAGCCTGCACCTGCCCACATTTCTTATACCTACCTACCTACCTAAGTATTTTTTTCGATTATAATGTGGCTGTGATAATAAGTAGATTACTTTTATTTCATTACTATTTTATATAATTTGTTATTTTTACATTTTTCTGGCAGCAGCAACATTGATTTGTGCTGCGGGCGTTTAATAAACTCGCGGCACAAACCCTGCTACGAGACTTGTACTATTATGTATTCTGTGCTACGAGATCACAATTTCGTAGCGAGATACGCTACGAAAAAAAATTAAAAACCCGCCTGCATGAAAAAACAAGTCAACTGAAAAGATGGAAACAAGATTAAATATTAAAGGCAACATAGTACCTACCATGCATAAAGAAAGTGACATTATGAATGATTTGAATTATAAATGCCTCCGACCGACTGCATTTTATTTTGTTGCCTTTAATATTTAATCTTGTTTCCATCTTTTCAGTTGACTTGTCTTTTTATGCAGGCCGGTTTTTATTTTTTTTATTTATATCTTTTTAGTTATTATATATTACGGTGATGATTTATGTAAGTACCTTTTTAACCGACTTCAAAGAGGAGGTTCTCAGTTTGATCTGTATGTATGTATGTTTTGAAATCCTTTATAACAAGCCCTTTAATTTGACACCCATATTGCAGTACCCACACAATCGGTTCGGGTCGATCGGATCGTTAGGTATGTAGCATCCTCGACCGTTAGTCTATGGTTCATTCACTTTTGATCGTACATTCTTTTGAGTCAGACATTAATTTTTTAGATCTCATTCAACCGTAGACAGAGAAACCTTGTCTACGGCTCAACGCATTAAATCAACCAAATATGAGTCAGTCAGTCTCTCACTAAAATAATTTTGTCATTTTTGTGTGTGTTGCGGAGTGAGTGAACGAGTTACCTTTTATTCTGGGTTGTGGTCATTCATTCGTTAACCATTTAATTTAGACGGTGAATTACAAATATCGTGTTTTTCTTGATATTACTGCAAAATCACAACAGGTACCTATGTTTATAAAAGCATATTTCAATTTTAAAACCTTTGAGATAAGTATAGTAGGTAGTCATTGGAAAGGGAAAATAAATATAGTGTTTTACGGACAATGTAATATCATTGTTTACGGACCGTGTTGGTTGGTAATGTTGGTATGGTAGGTAAGGTATAAAAATGGTAGGCAGCAATGGCAATGGAATCTTTTTTAACTTTGATTGAAATCTGCTCGATAATCAATCTTTTTTTTAAATACTCAAGTATTATCGTAATCTTTTTTTTTAATATGCCTACCTAACATATAAACTTACCGAATACTTATGAATACCAATCGCTAAAAATATTTAATAAATAGGCACTTTAAAAGGTAGATAATTGGTAGTAGGTATACTTAAAAACGATTAAGTATATGTGTCGTGTGTTCTGTGTTGTTTCATGTAATGTTCGAGCACTAATTACAGTCATGTAACAATATTATTACTAGAAAATAAAAGTACCCATAGGTATGTCGTAGGATAATCGTATAAACCGGATCTTTACAAAAATCCTAGGTCGATTGTAAAAAACCTGATAGGTAATTGAAATCTAAAATAAATTTTCGCAATCGTCCGAGCAATTTTAGGATCTTTGTAAAAATCCTAGGGTGACTGCGCCTAAATTCGGACACTTCAAACAAAATATAACATAAAATGTGTGGGTATGCGCTATTCTTGAGGGTTTTTGTACGACAAGAACCCTTATTTATCAGTCATTAAAATTTTAAAAATGGCGGTAAGCAGTCATCTGGTTTGCACTCAGTAGCGATCTGACCGGTGACCCATGTCGTTGTGCTACGCATTGTGCCACTTAGGAATCAAATTATAGTTACGAGCAAGTTCTGGGATATGTAATTTTAAATACTTATACCTATTTCTCGATCCATTGGCTTTTATATGTGATAAAATAATATTATGACTAATAATTAATAAAATTATAAAAAAAACAAATAATAATACTTATAAAATAAAAATATTTAAATTTAACTCAGATCTTATATACTTATCTCTTTCTATAATAAATTACTACAGAAGAAATTAATAAAACAAAATATATTATAAATAATAAAGACATCCAATCAAATAAAATTCTTATTACCATACTTATTAAATGAAATAACTTCCCACTCCAAATAAGAACTAAATTACTTATAATAAAATAAGTTATAAATAAAATAAATATTATTCTTTATAAAAATTAAACTAAGTAAACAAATTGAATACTTTTGAATAACTTCAAATGAATGTAATGTAAATATTTGATACCACAAATTAACATTTGAATTAAATTATTTAAGTAAATAAAAATTCAAATTATTACATAATTACATTTTAAAATTATTATTATTTAATGGTTATCAATGTAATATTAATATTAAATATTAACGAAAAACTCTTGAATAAAATAAATAAATTCCCAAATAATAATAATAATTATTACATTATTACATTTATTTACTGATAAAAATTGTACTAAAATTAACTATGTTCATAAATTTTTGATAAATAATGTTTTTGAGAAACATTAATAATTTTGATACGATCATTTTTATACTTGTACAAAAACAATATACACCGCCAACAATATTTTTATTGATTTTTAATAAGACTAAAATTATTAATGTTGATAAAAATAGTAATAAATAGGTACATTAAAGTATTAGAGTTGATATGTTTTTAACTGAGCTCATTTTTCGTTAATTTTTGTTATGACTAAAATGATTAGTGTTGATCGGAATAATAATTATGTTAATTATTTGATTTTTTTTGAACCGCAGTACTCAAAAAGTTTTTTTTTTGTTTCTATTTTATTAGGCTTTTTGTTGGTAAACAACAGCACGAGTTTCTTGACGTAGACATGTATTACGAGGTTTTCTCACGAAAAACAACTAAAAGAGATTTTCACTAAATTTTGCGACTTACGAGCTTTTCACAGCCCGCCGACGAATATACTTATAATATTAAGTTTATGGTAAACAGATACTTACATTATTGTACAATCTAGTTACTTTGCAGTTTATCTAGGGACATTCGAGTTCATTAATATGTTGCCATTTTTGACAGGCTGTTGACCTTTATTATAAAGACATAAAGATTGATGAGCTGTCAAAAGTACCACACTGCCAACATATTAATGAACTCGACTGTACCTACGTTTAGACTGGACAACTACACCTAGGTATAGGTAGATACATAATATTTTTGATAAGAGATAACAGGAGCTACCTGTTATCGGCGATATTATAGGTATATTTTGATAAATAAGTAGATCGATGGTGTACCAACATACTTTCTAATGTTTTTTCCACAACGCCTCATTAAACACTTGCACAAACCAAGCACTCTGCTGGCCACTCTATCAAATCAGAGCCGAGAATTTGTAGTTTACAATAGAAGAAACTTATCTATAAGTAATGTCGATTTTTTCAGATCACAATGGCGCCGTTGGTGTTGGAAGGAGAGACGTTAGGTCAGAAACACCGGCACTACAATAGCCTGGTGAAGGCCGCAGCCACGACGAAGACGAGGAGCTTGGAGCTCATCGACTACAGCGAGCCTGACGCCGACAACCTCCTGCGCATAGACGTGGCCTGCGCCCGGAGGGACGTCCCGTACATTCTGGAGGTGCTGAAGAGCCCGGACTTGCTGTATGTGACTCGCGCCATCAAGCGCAGCGCTTGGCTCATCACTGACGCTCAGTACGCGCACATCGTCAACCCCGATTACTTGGAGCGTGAGCTGTATCCATCTTTAACGGAAAAAGCAAAATCTAAATTAATATTTTCAATAAAACTAAATTTGAAAGACGAAACTAGAGTAGACGCATTCTTCAAATATTATGAAAATGACCTAGAGACCGCCATAAAATGGTTGCCTGGTTGCTCGTTAGCTACGATAGAAAAAAATGTTAAAAATAATTCATCTAATTTAAATTCTAAACAAATAGCACGTTTGTGCAAGAAATCGTTTTCGATTCTAAAAGCGTATTGTGACCATGATCATGCTCACCTTAAAAAAGATGTATTGCAAAATGGTACGATTTTTTTAAGTAGTCACTGTAATGAATATTTAGATATTGTCGATTCTGTTGATTTTTATAATAAACCCAACTTCAAGAAGAATGCTACACAAATAGTTATGTATAAATGTCGAGAAAGGGTACTCGGTCACTTTGAAAAATACTGCCGCGTACTTCATATGCCTACATTTGCTCAGAACATGAAACCTGAGGAGGTACAAGATTTTTTGCTGAAACAAAGACAGAAACCAGATGTAAAGAACTGGGTCAAGTTTGAAAATGTAAGATATTTCTTGAAACATATTCCGAAAGATTCTAGACTTCAGTTTATTAAGTCATTGTTTCTAGACAAAGATGACACTCAAAATGAGGAGCTGTTGAGAGATAGCGAATTCTCAACTCAGTATTGCGTAGAATCAGCAGCACCACTTATGTGTCATTTAAAAATGGCACATAAAACGAGAGCACCAAGAGTCTCCAACGCTCATATCTACCGGTGGTACCGCTATCTACCTTTTAACACAGCAATGACAGAATTAAAAAAAATGATATACTCGGAACCGTTGCCAGCCGAAAGAAATAACATTCTCACTGTATTGATAAAATGCGCACGATCGAACCAGCAAAATCTACAAGCGTTGCTTGAATACTATCGGAACAAACATGTAAATGAGCCATTCAATTTCAAAGTACAGTTTGTCAATTCGTTTTTATCACATACTAAGACACATGAGTTTGATGACAATACATGGAACATTCTAAATAACATATTCTCAAGTATGGAAGTTTTTATGGAATCAGATAACAAAGTTCCGTTTTGTATTAATGCGATCATCGTATACAAAGTTCTTCGAGATCAGGACATTCCGGAAATTATAGAAAAAAAATTCACATTCAGCACCCTTAAAGATTACCGTAAAAAACTCAATGAAAATCAACAGAAAAAAGTATTTAATTATCTTAACAGTCATTTAATGAAAACGCTTGAATCGCAGAAAATCGCTAACGAAAGTGATATGTACGGAACCATTGAAACGATATGTAATATGTTTAATTTGCTAGAGGATTGGAATAAAAATCTTTTAGATTTTCCACTGATTATGAGTAAAATCAAAGACTTGATACATATAAAACGTCAAAATTCGTGGAGTGTTGATTTGTCAAACATTTACAACGCGGCGAAATCTTGGCGCAAAAATTTGTTTGAAGAGACGCTTTTTCTGCATCCTAGTGAGGAGGCATGTCTAAATGCTTTAAAACATGACCCAAGACTATTGTCTCGCTATCAAAGCGAGGTGGAAATATTGTGTTCGAGCGACACCATCACATTGAACCGAGTTTTGAGAAAGATACGGATATACTGGTCGGATTCAATCGCCCAACAGTGGACTGATTTCTACTTTGAACGAGTCGAACAGCCGAAGGGACGTCAAGCTTTAAAATATATATGTATACTTATGCCGCGTCACAAAATTATTTCTTTCATAGAGGACAATGCTCCGATTGAAAGTAAAATTGATTGGAATAATGCTATGGAAATAAAATTCAACATAAGAAAAAATATTGCCAAATTCATGCACCTGGTCCGTCCATCTGTAGGTTTAGATACAGTATTGTTGTATGCAAAGGGTGATTATTTATATCACACCATGCCTTCTGTCAACGCTGTTTTATACAACATGAGCTCTGACGTCACTTCCGAGAATTTAACGAAGTTATTGGATGCACCCGTGTCTTTACAGAAACATGGTATTTGTACTATCTTCAGAAAATTGAAATATAACGATATCAAAGAAGTTGTTATGAAACTTTGGAAAAATACCAAAAATAGCTCGATAAAAACAATTCTGATTCAGCAGACGTTTAAGCTTCTTTGCAACGAAAAAAACGAAATGCTTATTAATGACCTTTGGCAGTTGTTAAGCATGTATATTGACAGTCTATCTCCAGATGAAAATGCTGTTATTTATCATACGTTCGCAAAATTTAAAAACGTGCCTATTTCGGTAAGGCCCCAAATGTTCATGAAAAGTTATCTATACTTAAAATCTGTATCTGCGAAATCTAATGTTGATAAAATAATAGCGAACTTATTTTACGAATGTACTGAATTGGTTGAGTTACTAGAACCCAGCTTTGTAGAAGATGTCTTATTGGAAAATTTGGCCGAGAAATTCCATTCCACAAAGACCGATGTTGATCTTCGGACTCATTTTGATATATTGACTTTGCATATTCTTTCTTGTAAAAACGAAGAAAAACAAATGTTAAGGTACGAGAAATTGTTGTTACCCCTTTTACAGAAAGCCTTTGCTTCATGGAAACTTCGCCAAAAGGGCTGCTATTATATCAAAGAAAGAGCCAACAAACTACTCCAAGCTTTTATTAGTAACCTCTCAAGAGTAACTACGTCTAAACAAAGCTATATGCCTATTAAAATGTTCAAAACGGTGCAAAGTGTGCTGAGTGGATCGCTATCAACCGAGGAGAATTTCGAAATATTGTTGAGTTGGGGTATTGCAACGTTGTTCGTGGAAGTACTTGATGCGTACATTAAAGACAATCCACAAATATTGAAGCAAAAAGAGCAATCAATAAAAGATGCTTCTCAAACACCGGTGCCTTACGGTTGTAATAATGACAACACGAAGTTGTGGGAAATTATTTGCGCTGAACTCGCTGCTCCATTTGGCGATGCTTGTGCTAATTATTTGAAACGAGATTCTCTGTTTAGCCAGTACCCCACTTTACAAATTTGCGTACGAGAAATATTGAAGAGTTTAATGTCAAACTTCGGCTTGGGATTTAATGATGAAACTAAATTGAAATTTCTAAAATCTATGTTAGCTGACAAGGATGCTTCAACTATCTACTGCATGGTGATTAATTCGATGTATTACCTTTATGATTCCAAGGAGGTCAAAGTCCTTAAAAAAGAAATTCTCAAAATTTTGCGATTGAGTACGTCAACCGATGTTAAAATTAATCTAAGCTACTTTGAAGATAATGAAAACTTTTCAGATTCAGATGATGAGGAGCAAAATAAAAATGAGTAAAGAAAAATTTCGTGTTTGAGCGGTAGTTCATAGATTAAATAATTAGTACCTAGTACCCTCGTTTTACAATTACTTACAAAATTATTGTAATGCACGCTTTACATAAAAACTTGATCTCGATCAATAATATTTTGGCGTACATAAAAAATAAGACGTAAATAGATAATATTATGTTTGTTAATGTAAAAAAGATAAATTGCTATCCTTACAGTAAAATTGTTAATCGTCAGTAATACCGGGTGTATAATACCCTCATCGAAGCCGAGGTCTACGTATTCTGCCCATCATCAGGACCATTTTTGTTCAAAATTATTACTGGGAAACGACTTAAATTTTTGAGGTAAAAAACATACAAACATACTTACAAGATACGCGCGAAAAACATAACCCTTTCTTTGCAGTCGGGTTAAAAAGGAATGTAACGCCCGCGCCTGCGAGTGTATTCTACACAGCTGTGTGCGGCCCCGAGAAAGGCAGCGTTTATGTGCGTGCTCTTGAGATACATTGAATGATGACGTTTTGAAGCCATTGTTTGTTACGAAATACTAAAAAAATTGATACGGAGGAATTAACGAATAAAATAAGATTTCATAAAAAAATGACTTTGACCTTCGATAACTTCGTACCTAGCTATTGGTTTCCTAGGTATAGTCGAAAAGGCAAAATGATCCTGATGATGGGCGGAATGCGTGGACTTCGGCTTCGTTGAGTGTCTTGTTTTGTTACACCCGTTATAGTACCTGCTATTATGTATTCTGTAGTAATATGGGCTTATTTTACAATATAAAAAAATATTATCAGAAGAAAAAAAAAATCTTATTTTGCTTACTGTTCTTACTCGAATTAAATAGTAAACACCAACAAATGTCGAGTGTAAAACACTGTTCCGACTTCCGACGGACACTTCTCCGACAGCCCGAGCTCCGACAAGCCCGAGCTCCGACAGGACAGGACACACTTTCGACGAAAATTATACACTATTATTGTCTGAAAAAAAAAACTTAAATATATTTTCTTTATGCAAAATACAGATAATAAAAAATAAAATATTTAATTAGGTATGGATTTTTGATACACTACTACTGTTTGGAAAAAAAATGTCGGTGGAAATATGTCCTGTTGGAGCGACATCTTGTCGGAGCTCTGTCCTGTCGAAGCTTGAGCTTGTCGGTGCTCGGGCTTGTCGGAGCTCGGGCTGTCGGAGCTCCGTCCTGTCGGAGAAGTGTCTTGGCAGAAGAACAGAGTTTTACACTCCAAATTGATCAGCCACGTCGCATAGAATATCAAAATCTATCTCATGAAAGCTTGGCCAATAAAATAAAACAACGTCGCCATATTGTACAACAAAACTAATGAAATAGGTAGGTAGGATTAATTTTATTAAACTACGGCCTGATTACTCCTTTGAGCTTCTTAGCTAAAATCTTTAGTTAATGTTTCCTGGGGGGGTATTACAACCTCTTAAAACTTGCCAGGTTTCTGAATTGCTATAGTTACATCTCTTTCTCGCTGTATAGCAAATAAAAGAGATAGATTGATAGCCAGTCAGAAAACTGCCAGGAAATAAGAGGTCATAATACGGCCCCTGGTCTCCTTAACTATAAGGAAGCTGTCAGATTTGACAGAAACTCTAATGAAACTGTCATTAGAGTTTCTGTCAAATCTGACAACTTTTTTAATTTAATGTGGCCTTAACTTTAAGGTTTGTTTAAGTATTTGGCAGTGACTAAAACGTAAAGAGCTATTGTTACCTGTAACAGAGCTTCTTTCTGTCTTTCTTTTTATTTTTCTGGTCAAGCTAATAAAACTTGACGACAATTTTAAAAAAGCTGTACTTATACCTAACGTGAAAACTGTTTATTATTCATAATGAGACAAGTGAGTAACATTTTAATGCCTTTGGCTTTTATCATTATTATGTGATTTTAACACTATTGTTTTATAAATATTTAAATACCTACTATACCTAATAATCTTTGAAGTTAAAGCATTTTAAATCTATGTAAGGCACAAAGTGCAACATGTTTTTGTAAAATACTTACAAGTAGTTTAATTTTTAATAAATAAAACCGAATCATAACTTGTTAGTTACTAATAATCTTTTATTATTTTAAACTCCATTTTCTAAACAGGTTGTATAATGTCGTAGGATAATTGTACAAACAGGATTTTTACAAAAATCCTAGTACGATTGTAAAATACGGGATAGTTATAATCTAAGACAGATTTTTGCAATCGTCCTAGTAATGTTTAGGATTTTTACAAAAATCCAGCGTATCTTAGGTAAATCGTGAATTAGCATCTTTTTGCGTGCGCTGATTGGCTGACGTCAACGTTATGAACTGACGGATGTTCTGATTGGCTAACGGTAACATAATCTGCGTCCATTGTTATTGTTGTGATTATTGTCAAATATTTCTCTAGTGTTTTCTTTGGATTTTACGTTTTTTATTTAAAAAAAATTGAGTGCTGACATCAGTTAAGTGTCATTAATGTACGATGAGTGAAGTGAGTGAATTGGATGTTATACCTACAAGTGCCGGGCTCGATCAGTTCAGACACAGAGCTAAGAAAGTTCTACAGAGCGCTTGTCAATATGGTTGTGCAAAACCCGAATGGGGGTTCGAACGAATTAATGTTGTTAAAACTTCAATAGAAGAATTTTATTCGGCAAAATTACGAAATAACCCCAAAACCCATCAGCAATATGTTCTGACCAATCAGACTGAAGATGTTATAAATCTTCTCTTAGATTATCGAATCAGCATTCAAGTTTACGATTGTCCGAAACATACTAGGATTTTTACAACGATCCTAAAGATTGCTCGGACGATTGCGAAAATTTATCTTAGATTTCAATTATCCGGTTTTTTACAATCGACCTAGGGTTTTTGTAAAGATCCGGTTTATACGATTATCCTACGACATATACATACTGTACTAGCCATATAAAACAAAAATATCATAATAAAAATCTATTTAGTTTATTACACTTTGGAAGGGGATGGTCAACGTTTGATATTTTTGTTTTCTTGATTTGTTTCTGTATGACCTCAACGGCTAATAAAATAATAGGTAAGTAGGTACCTATGTAAAGATAGAAATAAAAACAAAAATCTGTCCATCAGCCATTTTTAATGTCCCCATTGCTGGGGCACAGGCCTTATGGGTGGAAAGGAGGATGGGCCATCATAACCCACCACGCGGGCCCAATGCGGATTAGTGGGTGTTATCGACTGCAAATGCAGCCGGGACCAACGGCTTAACGTGCCTTCCGAAGCACGGAGGAGCTCGAGATAATATTTTTTTGGTCACCCATCCCATGACCCACCCTTGCGAACGTTGCTTAACAAACATCATCAAAACAAACATCGATAGCCTTCAATTCAATTTTATTTTTGAATAGGTATTTCATATAAGCCTGCACCTGCCCACATTTCTTGTACCTACCTAGGTACCTAAGTATTTTTATACAATACTAAATAATATACTAGAAAAAATACGACTCGCACCAGATCAATACTCAGACGGGAATCGAACCCGCGAACTTTGGATATCCGGTCCAATGCTCTGACCGCTGAGCTACCGAGTCACTAGTGACATCGCCGAATTTCTTCTAGTATATCCTACTCTTACGCTGCAAGCCAGCGTTATTTCACCAATGTGAGGAATTACCTCGAAATTCAATTGAAATATCTTTCCAGATATTTGGCAATCGATTAAGATGAAATAGCTAGTATATTATTAGTAAAAATCTAGTATATTATTTAGTATTGTATAAAAATAGCATTGTGAATGCAAAAATCTCAAATTTAAAACCTAAGTATTTTTTCGATTATAATGTGGCTGTGATAATAATGTGTGATAAATAAGTAGTTTACTTTTATTTCATTACTATTTTATATATTTGTTATTTTTAAATTTTTCTGCCTGCAGCAACATTGATTTGTGCTGCGGGCGTTTAATAAACTCGCGGCACAAACCCTGCTACGAGACTTGTACTATATGTATTCTGTGCTACGAGATCACAATTTCGTAGCGAGATACGCTACGAAAAAAAATTAAAAACCCGCCTGCATGAAAAAACAAGTCAACTGAAAAGATGGAAACAAGATTAAACATTAAAGGCAACATAGTACCTACCATGCATAAAGAAAGTGATATTATGAATGATGTCGGCAACACAATTCTTGAGTTAAGTACATTATTATTGTGTTATTTGAAATAATTTATCTGTTAAATTTCATATCCAATCTTATGATTTTTCTGATTACTTGTAATATTAGTAAGTAAAGCACTACTCTTTTACATTTGGCTAGTAAATTATATCTTATTTGAACAAATCTGAGGTTAACTGATACCTTTTATGATTAGGTTGTTGTATTTTGTAACAATTTCTTGTAAATGTCTGAATTGATAAAGCTGACAAGTTTCTTTCGCCCGTTCTTCTTCTCAGCTAAAAGAAAGACGTCCCGAACGGAGAGTAGGGTAAAATAAATTGGACGATTCAATTGAATAAATACCATTTCATTTAATTTCACTTTTTTAATTTTATTTCTATTCATTATGATCCCAACTATCTAACACAGGCTGGTTTTTTTTTTATTTATATCTTTTTAGTTATTATATATTACGGTGATGATATATATACCTTTTAAACCGACTTCAACAAAAGGAGGTTCTCAGTTTGACCTGTATGTATGTATGTTTTTGAAATCCTTATAATAAGCCCTTTAATTTGACACCCATATTGCAGTACCTATTCTAAAAAAAAAATCCCACTAAGTTCGTATAATAGGGGTAGTATTTAATCGGGTAACAATAAATTCCCATTTTGGGTATCAAAAATACTGAATATATATATTTCAGTACGCAAATACTAAGTGGGCGACGGACCGAGGGCGACTACAGATATTGAAAATGGGTGACTTTAAAATACAAATTGAGTAACTAGTTCTTCAGAACGGGCGACCAAATTACTATTTGGGCTGTCGCCCAAAAGCCTAAGGTTGTCAGTGTCACCTTAGGGCACACAAAACATTTAAAATATGGCATATATTTTGTTGAAAAAGGGGACTATTATCCTAATCGAGATGACAAATAACGAACAAACGAGAAAGCAACCTAATAAAAACGCGTTAAAAATACAATGTTGGGCAGCTTAAATCAGCTATATAGTAACTTTTACTAATATATTTGAGCTTCGAGAATTGCATAGCTGAAAGCTTCGGGGAAGTTCTTATTTTCGATATTATCACGTCTATTTAGGACGTTACGATAACACTTTACCTATCACAAATTCCTCTTTTGAAAATTTCTTACTGTAGTACCTAAATATGTAAACAGTCAGCAGCACATGAGGTTATACAAAACTCTCAGAAATCTGTTATTTATTTTGAACCTCTGGAAAAAACCGGATTTAGATATTGACCTCGCCATACCTCGCTCCGCCCTTGAACTGTGGCGTGGAAGGCCAGCGTTTGACCGTACATAGTGAAAAACGATTAGAAATACTAATTAAATGGAAGTTTTATGCCGTTGCTGTCATTTAATTTATATTTTTTGTGTCAAAAGTTTTTTTTTCAAGGTCGCCGAAGAGACATATTTTTGTTAGGTACTTACTTACATAGATAATAATAATAATAGTCGGTCAGAAGATTTAAAATAAAACTGATTACATTTATCTAATACGGTTTTATTAAGAAATTGGTACGTTTTAATTATAATAAAATAGCGGCATCAAAGCTTCGGGTTCGGGTCTCTCATGACCACTAACCACCATGATGTGGGTATGAGATACGACCACCACCAGCTATGAAGATGGTGTTACAATTTTATTTCACCTCAGGTAAGTATGAATTTTACTCTACAGTAAAATCGAATTTCCGCATAATACTAGTGATTAATAAAGATTAATAAAAGTGATTTATGATAACTCACATCACAATCACAAATCAGGAATGAAACCTAGGCGTGTCATCAGGATCAGATTATCAATGAGTTATAGTTAATTAATTACTATTTACTATTAACTTTACCTACCTACCTAATTAATACACATATGAATCATTACAACTCCCATCATACATAAAACCTGCTCGACGCCAATTGGAAATATCATCTTCAGAATAAATGTGGTCATATTTTAAACAACAAGTATTATAATGCGTTTTGACTACTTTTGAAGGATGTGATAATATCATGTTTTTCAACTCTTCATCGGGTGTGTATATATATTCACCACAGCCTGAATTTACATACATACACCGAATCACTCCAATAACAAGATTGTAGTATGTGGAAGAATGTTCATCGTACAGCATATGTTTTAAAGTCGTATGTATGACTGAGTAAGGGAAACTCAGTGATATAAATGCATCCATCATCGATTTCGAAGCCAACAGGAATAGGTCGGGATATGTATTTATCATATCGTCCTGTCTAAAGTAGTTTATACAAGCTTTCCCAAATACTGGAGCAATATGAGAATAAATCTCTTCGATTACAGGATTTTCATATTGATATTTGTAATAGTCAGTAGGAGCTGCAGCATTAAAAATATTTTTAAATATGTCGTTTTTTGAAAAATCTTCCAGTAAATCAACAAATATAACTGTAATATTCCAAAATGTTAATATAGTGTAGTCCTTTTTCAGGGAAAACCTATTATTAATATAGTTTTGTATGTTTCTGAATAGATTGGCGGGGACCACGTACTGACTTGTCAATCGTTTCGATACATTCAAAGAAAGGCTTTCCAAAAATCGTCTAAATAAGATCCTGTAATTTCGATAATACTCCAAAGTCGTAACTCCATCGGGCCACACCGTTAGAATATGTTCCATTAGTGGAACAATCAATTTTTCGAATTTGATTTGTTGATCTTTTATACTATTGTTAGTAGTTAAATATGCTGTCAGCAATCTTAAAATATCAGTACGATAATAGAAATTTTCTTCACTAGCTTCATTAAAATACTTATCAATTGAGATCATTAGGAGTTTCTCTACAAAACTAAGATTCAAGTGATCAGCATAACGCCTCGCGTACATACAAGATTCCGCAAAAAAAATGGTATGTTTTTCTTTTGATGGTAACTGTGACATTATGAAAATCAAACTTTTCATAAAAAATTTGAGTCTGATAAGTTTTGGTACTTTCTCAATGTTATCTAATTTTAATTTCAAAGATTCATTAAATTCAGTCGTTAAATTATCAATTATACTGCTGAAAATATCCCATGCACTTTCAATGTTATTTGATTCTTTTTCCTTGATTAGGAATTTATAAATATGTTTAAACAAGCCACACTTCACTGAATAAGTAGTGGTATTATTCCAAACATTAAGGACAATTTGTTTAGATTCGTTTACATCAAATTGGTTCAACAAATAGCGAATTCCTAATTTCTGAGAAGCACCGGTCTTGTTTAAGAGTTTTGTCACAAATGGCGAAGTTTTGGCATGGCAAGTGTTGATCAAGACGTAGTCGAGAAGTGGAACTACGGATCTCACATAACCTCTTTCTACATATGACCAAACAATGTCAAGACTAACTGCTGGTCGTAACAAGCGCATATACATGAGTATGTATCTAGGGATATTAAATGACACAGAATCTTGAGCACATTTCCAATCGGTTTCAGTAGCTTCAGAAATATGTTTGTCAACGAGAATCAAAGCTTCTTTGCGAGGAACAAGAATGAAGTAGCCTTCCACACATCTCTTATGGGCGGCCGTAGGCTGCTCTAAGCCATTAATAAACGCATCGGCCCATTGCTTGGCCATAGAGTGCGGCCAGTAGATGCGCAGTTTCATGAGCGTTCGCTGTAACGACACTGCGTCAGTCAAAGCAATCGCTTCAGTCCAACTATTATGACGGGAAAAAAGGTCCGGGTCATGTTTCAAGGCGTTCAGACATGTTTCATCGCTCAGGCTTAAGACAAGTGATTCTTCAAACAGGTGGATCCTTAAGCGTCTGTGTTCTTTGTAGAACTGAGAAAATACCTTACATAGATTTGGATTTGTGCCCCAGGTATTTTTTATCGTTATCAATTCCCTGATTTTATTTACCACCAAAGGAAATTCTGCGACGTCTTTTTTCCAGTCCTCCAGAAACCGCAGTAATTCACTGTAATTTGAAAGAGCGACTCTTAACTCAGATTCATTTTTTACATCTTCGGTAATAAGTTCTTTAGATGCATAATTATATAAATATGCAAACGCTTTAGCACTTTCATTAGGTGGGAGTTTCTGAGACAATGTCCTGAAATTACGTAATTTAATTTTATGTTCGATATTTTTAGGAATGTGCTTATCATGAAGAATGTTATATAACACAATGGCTTGAATGCAGTAAGGAAATATAATGTTCCTATCTTCGCGGTAAATTCCCATACTGTAAAATATCTCGTTGAGCATATTCCACGTGGTTTCGTCATATTTGTGCGTCTTTGTGATAGTGCACAATATAGAGCTCATTGGATCGTCGTAAGGCTCAATGACGTGATTGTCTCGATAATAATGAAGTAGTGTTTGGATGTCATGTAAATTGCCCCGAGCCGATCTTACTAATATCTTAAGTATCCATGACCTGATACTACAATTAGAAGATCCTATCGGTACCATCAAATCAAACACATCAAATTTGCCTTCTGTTAGCTCGCACCTTCGATCAAATACTAAATCTTTCAATTTAGAAAATGCTGTTTCGAACGGGACATAGCTGTACCAGAGATATAAATCTGTGGATTCTTCATCGTCCTCCTCTATGTTAGTATCATTAAAATTTGATATTTCTGCTTTCCTTCTGTCCAGAAACATTTCACGTACAAATTGGTATCGCTGATCTTCTGGTATACATCTAATTAGATGTTTCGTATGCCTATGTCTACACCAAGAACGTACTTCATAGCGATCACATCGAATTTGGTTAAGTAAGAAATCTCGAATGGCCTCTGTGCTTAAATGTTTTCCAAATTCAGGTAAATCTAGTTTATAGCAATACTTATGAAACTGTTCAAGGATTGTTTCGGGATATTTATTCATTAATAACCGCGTGGCTTTCTTTCCGAACTTAGGTACATTGTTTTCTTCAGCAGCACTCAATAGCTCTAAATAACCTTCGGTGTAAGTGAACAGAAAAACTTTACCACTTTTCAGCCAATGTGACGACGGATGTATTTCACAACAAGCTTTCAAGAACGCAAAAGACTTTCTACATAATCGTTTCATCAAATTCAAATCCATGTTTTTCGCATCTCTTTCCAAAACGCTTATAACAAGAGCGTCAGAGCACCGAAGCAACCACTTTTGAGCGAATTTTGTGTCATCTTTATAGAAATTGTAAAATTCGTCAACACGAGCTTCATTTTTCAGGTTGAGTCGTATTGCGAGCAGTAGCCTGCTCATTACTTTGGCAGTGATTTTGGGGAAGAGGTCTCGGTGGAGGTGGTGCGGGTTGATGATGTGCGCATACTCGTCATCGGCGAGCAGCCACGCGCTCCGCCGCAGCGCGCGTGCCACGTACAGCGCGTCCCCGCCCCGCAACACTTCTAGCACGTAGCCCACGTCCCGGCGTGCGCACGCCACATCTATCTTTAGCAAATTGTCGATATCGTTATCATCATGGCTGATACTTTCCAGTTTATATGTGTCATCTGCTGTTGTAGCCTTTACAACTTGATTATAATGCACATGTTTCTGGCCGAGAGTTTCCCCTTCTAGTTTTAGTGGTGACATGCTGGTTAGCCTGAAAAAGACGAATTCTTAGTTTAAGTAAAGATTAAAAAAAAGGCAAATTCTGATAAAAGATAAAATAAACGTAATGTAAGGCAGGGCCTAATGCCTTACATTAAGTTTATTTTAAGAGCGTCGCCAGCCCATGGCCCAGGGGTCGGGGGGCAATAGAAAAGAAAGTTAATAGAAAAATATGAATTATAGGTACAGTCAAGAGCCAGCACCTATTGAATTTATTCAAGTTTTGAGATGCGGGATTGATCGGAAAAGCAAGCCAATTGCATAGTCTTAGGACTTTGGTTACCTAATTTGCAATTGGCTACATTTTTTAACTTTTAGGGGGGGCAGCTGATGTGTCAATGAATTAGCCTATCCTATCGCTTACATATATAATAAGTCGTTTGAAACGGGTACTTTTCCGGATATATGGAAGAAATCTTTGATTACACCCTTGCCTAAAAATGATAAAATCAATGATATTACACAGTATAGGTCCATCTCTAAACTAAGTATACTTGGTATGTAACTAAAAAAAATCGTAACTGAACAATTGTCATTCATTGTTCGTAACTACATTACACCCTCCCAACATGGCTTTTTCTGTGGTAGATCCGTTGGAACTAATCTAATATCTTTTACGAGTGAAATATTGTCGAATATGGATAAGAAATCACAGACAGATGTCATGTATTCTGACTTCTCAAAGGCTTTGATAAAATTTGTCATTCAATACTATTAAAGAAGTTTTGGGAGGCCGGGATACATGGCAATCTGTTCCGTTGGGTTAAATCCTACATAAGTAATCGATCCCAGGCGGTTGCAATCAAAGGTTTCATTTCTGACTTCCGGGATGTGCCCTCGGGAGTTCCCCCAGGGTCACATCTCGGTCCCTTATTATTTTCCTTGTATATTAACGATATTAATAGCTGTTTAAAATACAGTGAATTGCTTTTGCACGCAGATGATGCAAATATTTATAAAGTTATTAAGAATGAAGATGATTGCGCCACATTACAGCTCGACATTTTTAATTTATCTGAATTCATTAACTTAGATAAATGCTTTATTATAACCTATACTCGAAAACTTAAACCTATAATATTTAACTATCATCTAAATAATTACAATCTTACGAGAGTGGACAAGATTCGAGATCTAGGAATATTACTGGATAGCAAGCTAACCTTCAAGGAACATTATGATAACATTGTACAAAAATCTTATAGGTAACATGGTTTTCTACTCCGAGTTTGCAAACCGTTTAGAAATGATATCTATTTCCTACATAAAAATCTTTACTTTAGCTTCGTTCGATCAATTTTGGATTTCGGTTCTGTAGTCTGGTGCCCCTATTACTCTTGTGACATATAAATAGATTGGAAAGAATACAGAAAAGTTTATTAAATCATTAGAATATATAACCGGATCTTCTTACGGATCTGATAACGACTCCCTTAAAAAATACAAATTGTTATCATTGAATTCCCGACGTAGGTATACAGTTCGATCTCGTATTCCTATATAAAATACCTACTAAATAATTATATCGATTCCCCTAACCTACTAACAGAAATAAAGTTTAAGATTCCGTCAAAAAGTGTTCGCAGACCTAATAATCTTTTCGCAATTCCTAGTTCAACTACTAATTATTTAAACTCTTACTTTCACCGTTGTTTGAACACACATAACAAAATTTAAACAAATACAAAAATGTAATATAGATTATTTCATGTCTGATTGTTGATAGGTTGTTATCTATTTACAAAATTATATCATGTAAAAGATTAAAACACCCTTAAGTTGTGTTGTTCTTTAAATATATTATCAAATTTTATTTTAAACTACCAAAAAATGTATTTGTGCTTAGGGCCTGTTTCACAAATTCTGATTGAATTAATTTAGTTATTTACCTGACAAGTTCTGTTCCATTATGTTATATTGAACCATAAGTTATTGATTGCCTATTCATTGATTGTAAAACAAGTTATAACATGCACTCACTACAAAACTAAATTAAAACACAATATGTGAATAAATAAGCGCTGTAATTTTGCTTTGTTTTTTTATTGCTAATTGAATTAAGTTTTTCATTGTATAGTCACTTGATCTACATTATTATTATTAGATACCTTATGAGCGGAGCGCGCGCGACGTCTAAAACGGAAAATGTCCAAGTAGCAAAATGCCTAAAATCAATGTCTAAAGAGCAATTTGGCTTAAATTTTCATAAAGTAATAATAGGCACTCTAGGTCTATAAGTTAAATAATTAATAGTTTAAGCATATTTATGTCGATGTAACATGACTGTTTGTTGTCATTAAATAAATGAAAAAAAAGATGTACCTAGATACTTACCTACTTAATAAGTAATTATCAAATTGTTTAGAAAATATAATGAGATGCCATAAAGTTACCTAATGATGCCATAAATAGAAAATTATAAATAGGTATCAAGCAGGTACCTAGGTACCTAATCACTATCACTTCATAGTATAAAACAAAGTCGCTTCCCGCTTAGATCTTTAAAACTAGGTAGGTACCTACGCAACGGATTTTGGTGCGGTTTTTTCAATAGATAGGTACCTACCTAGAGTGATTCAAAATCAAGAGGAAGGTTTATAAATAATATGTATAATGCATGGTGTCAAATTCCACACTACACCGAAGCGAAGCGAGGGCAGGTCGCTAGTAAACAATAAAAAAGATACCTAAGTACTATAAAACCTACCCGAATAATTATATACCTAGTTAGGTGTTGGGTACCTACTTAAATATACGTTGTCAAATCCAAATAAGCCAAAATGACTAACCCACTTCACATAGGTAGGTACCTACCTACATACCTACACTAATAGTACGTTGTGCAATAATGAAATCAATGACGCATCATTCTGCGAACCGCGAACCGACGAATCCAACAGTCAATGAAACTTTGCAGGGATGTAATATAGTATGAACCAAAACCTATGTACAAATATCCAAAAACAAAAAAAAAACGATTTGGATAATTTAAAATATGTTTCATTAATATATGATACTTTATCATACTGTAAAGTTTCGTCTACTGAGGATTTACTGTGGGGGTCGAGCACCTTCCTCTCCTACACATAAGGTGACGAATTTGAAATAATAAGAAATATGAAAATGTTAAAATACAATTTACACAGATTTATTTGTTGCGTTGTGTTTTGCTATTGCTGACCTTTTATCATCTCTGGGGGTTACGGCACAGAATATATAATAGTAGTTACGGCCTTGGTTCTTTCGTTCCACACGGTCAATGTGGAGTGCTGTCATTCACCTTCATAGGCAAGAATCTATAATATAAGATTCTTGGATATAGGCAATTTATCCTATAACTATATGATAAAGGCTGATACCACAGAATAAATAATAGTGGTGTCCGGCCGCAGGATTTTTGTAGATTCCTATTACCGCCGGCCTGGACCTCTAAAGATCCTGGGTTGGACTCTCGATCATAAGCAGATAAGCAAGCGCTTTACCAGAATTTTAAACACCGTCGTACCTATCAGCATGCAGCAAAACCAATATTATCTGATAAATGCAATACCTACCCAGAAATGGAAAAAAATATAGGTAAATCAGATAAGCTACTTTGTAGGTAGATAGATAAATTGATAGGATACGAGGTTAATACCAATAGAATAAAAAGTAAGCATGAAATAAAAATAATTTATTTCCATGATTAAATAAAAAGTGAAGCATACATAACAAACATTCTTATTATAATCTTTTGTCAAACCCTGTAACTTCGCCTGATTTTATTAGGTTTTTCTTCTTTTTTTTTGAATTTTCGCTAAATGTTTGTGAATTTCTTTCAAATTTCTCACTGTAGGTAGGTACTACCTGATATGGGTAGTTATTGTAACCATTGACAGGAAGATCGTCATTGATTGGATAACATGCAACCGTTTCAATTCAAATATATTTGGCGAAATTTTTTAAAAAAAGAAGAAAAAACTGATTTAATCAGGCTAAGTTAGAGGGTTTGATAATAATAAAAAATAAAAAACCTTTCTGCAGTGCAGTAACTATACATTATACTTGTAAACCTTTTTAAAATATATAGTACAGTAGGGTCTTGAGAGGATATTTCAAAAATCACCTTACTAGCAGCATATCTGCGTAGTAGTGGAAGTAACAACTTATATCAATGGATGGGTGTGAACGAATAATTTCAATTAGTTCCTTATTAACAAGTCGAAGAGGCGATTCTGCTTCAGTATCATAGAACATTAAGTTTCTCAAAATATCAATGGCGACATAGTAAATTATCGGATCGTTAACATTATTTAGTAAATATTTAACGAATGATAATCTAAAATTATTATCGACATTAAAATCTGAGAAAACCTCCATGCAAACTCTGGACACAATCACGTGAAACGATGAGAACTCTTTTAATATAGGCATTAAATACTTTAAACTGGCTTGTGCAAAATAACTAACGAATCCTCCACATATTCTATTCCACTTTTCATCTGAACTTTTAACAAAAATCTGATCCGCATCTATTTTTAAATGATCGTTTAATATTTCCATGAAAATCACGTTGAGATTCCAAGTCATAATTATATGAAGATCTTCTTCAAATTTCAAAGTATTCACGAGTTTGTCCCTAATGCAAGTAAAGAGTTTAACAGGTACAATAGAGTTTAATTTAGTAATTGATTTATAGCATGTATTTGAAAGTGTACCTAAAATTTCGTAATATAATCTATGTTTTGTATAATTAAGGAAAGAAGGCAAGCACCAAGAGGCCTCGTTGTTCTGCCAGCGTGCAAAATAATGATCCATTATTGGAATCAAAATCTTTTCATACCTTTCAATTTGCATTTTTTCACAGGTACAATTCAGTAAGTATATATAAAAACTTTCTGAATTGTAGTTTCTAAAAAAAAATTCTTCTTCCTGACCATACGGTTGAGTCATATGTTCACTAACAATTTTAATCATAACATCCTCCACTTCTGGTTCTAGACATTCAAAAACGTTGTTCGCAGCAATCACAACAAAAAAATCAGATGTCTCTTTGGGACAATGCGTTGTCAGGAACGTATACATTTTCATAAACAGCTTAGAAATAACTACTTTATTCGCGTCAGATATATAATAACAGCAAGTAGTAGCTAGTTTCTCCTTTTCTTTAGACGATAGGTCATCAAAAACTTTACTGAACAAATTCCATATATCCAATGCAATAGAGGTGGTTTTCTCTTGATAAAGAAGTTTCTCTAGTTTTTTAATCAATTGTGATTTTACTGATACAGTATAGCCTTCGGGTATATTTTTATTTAACAACGAGAGCACTAACCGCGCTGCGTATCTGTGTAGAGGCTCTATAGATAATAATGACAAAATTATGTTCCAAAATTCAAATGAACTCTTGTTACGTAGAACTGCGTCGAATGCAGGGATCAAATACGGAAGATATACTGTTTTCGCATACATCAACAAAGCTTTCTCGTCTATCGATGGGCGTATCAAATGAAGATACCTAGCTATATTTTGACCAAGAGCTAACTTATAATTATTAATGCTTTCAGATTGCACAAGTTCTGGCGCGTATTTCTGGACTAACATGGACATGGCTTCTTGACGAGGCAGAAGTATACAGAGGTTTTTCACAATAGCAGTGTGCCCTGTGGGATTTGTTAAAAGGTCTAAATATGTGTCGACCCATTGCTGCACTGTGGACTTTGGCCAGTAGATCCTAAGCTTTTCTAACGACTGCTTCAATGGCACAGTCGCTACTATCGTATACTTATCTCTATAACACGACAAAAGATTGGGGTTATGTTTCAAGGCGTTCACAAACGTTTCATCACTAGGACATAAAAGCAGCGACTCGTCAAGCAAGTGCTTCCAGAATAATTTGTTTGCGTGATATAAGGAGCATAGATCGGTATCCCAGGAATTGTCGTTTTTCAAATTGATAATGTCTCGGATATTATTGTAAATACAAGGGTAGTCATTTGGGCCTTTATTCCAGTCTTTTAGAAGAATTAAAACATTTCTTATTAAGCCTACCATGATACGCATCTCTGCTTTATCAACTATATCTTTCTTGTATTTCTCTTTAAAACAGGAATTGTATACGTAATCTAAAACTATCTGCTGTTCACTGGCATTTAATTGACTGCGAAAAACAAGGAAACTTTTGAAATTCGTTTTCACGGCGAATGTTTCTGGAATCTGTTCGTTATGAAGTATCTTGTAAACAATTATAGTCTCAAGGTATTTAAACGCATCTATGTTTGTGTCTCTGTTTAAGTCCATATTGATGAAAATATCATTAATAATGGACCAAATGGAATCGCCATATTTGTGTATACTACTCGGAGGCAGCAGCTCAGCTAGAAACTGAACTTTATCCACAAACGAATCGTCCTTGTGCTGTATTCGATAATACTCCAGCAAACCTGTAACGTGTTGTGGATTCCCTCTAGTGCTGCATATTAAAATTCTTAGAATAGATTTGCGATGAAATTGAGACGATTCTACCGCCAATATTTTTTTTAATTCAGAAAATGCGTCATCGAAATGCAAAAACTCGTAGGCGTGAATACCTAAGGAACCTTTTATATTTATTAAATCAGATTCACTTATTAAGGAGGCGTTTTCTTTTCCCGATAGTATCGTTTTTATTAACCTTAATCTTTGTGATTCAGGCATGTTACGAAGAAAATATTTTAAATTTTCATATCTACAAAAAATTTTCATTGAAATTCTTTGAATGTGTTCTACTAAAAAGGTTTCTAAATCACCTTTTTTCATGTGTTTCACAAATGTCGCTAAATGAATTCCATTGTAATATTTGTCGAAATTCTCAATGATAATGTCAGGGTACAGCTTCATCAATGAACGAGTAAATCTTCTACTAAAGTTTGGCACCCTCTGATTAGCCGAATATATTGAATCCATTATATCAATGACATCTTCTCGTTCCGCTTTTAATAAGTATTTGTGCAACGAATGACTGTCACGCACATGACTACGCAAATAACTTTTCAAAACTTTGGGAAACTTTTTACAAACATGTTTCATAGCACTACATCGGCATGATATTTCATCTGCATGCTTGGCCACTATATCCTCAATGAAATCTAAGGAACAATGGCGTAGCCAATGCTGGGCGATTGACATATCGTCTTTGTAGTAGTTGAAAAACGCTTCAACGCGCGTAGAGTCCTTCAAATTATATCTAATCGAGGTAAGCATTTTGTTTTTTGCTTTGGTAGTCATTCTTGGAAACAGTTGTTCGTTGAGATACTCAGGATTGATGATGTGAGCATACTGTTCGTCGGTTATAAGCCAGGTGCTGCCTTTGAGAGCGTGGGACACATACAGCATGTCTTCGCACTTCAGCACTTCCAGTATGTACTCGGCCTTTCTCCTGATGCAAGCGACATCTATCCTCATCAAGTTTTGAATGTCGCTATCATTGTAGCTAATTTGTCTCAGTTCGTATGAGTCGTCAGCAGCGGCTGCCTTCACGAGAGCATTAAAGCTGCGATGTTTCTGACCCAATGTGTCGCCTTCTAACTCGATTGGGGCCATTTTATACCTGAAATGTACGTGAGTTTTAGCATCGAGTGAAGTACTTATATGATAACTTCATTTGGATATTATATCTAAAGCTTGCGTTTCCTTGATCTACTTATTATGTTCAATAGACTGACTTATTTTTCTGTCTTTACGATTGATAGACTTCTGTAGATTTTATAATAAGTATTTATTATTAGCCAATTTAAGCAACGTTATATACCTACTCATAGTTATAACAAAGACGAAATTATAATGCAACAGAAGTTATTAACACAATTCGTAATTATTAACATGTTACCGATATTATTTTCTAGTATTAATAGTACCTAACTATCTAGTAGTATAATCTTATGCAATAAGCTTCTGGATAATGTTGTGCAATTTGTCATTCATAATACCAAAAGTGACCAAAACACAGGCATACCTACCTACCTAGTGTATTTTTAGATACAGCTAAGTAAAATACAAAATGTTATTATCGGGCAGTCGCTACATATCTCTCACATTAAAATATGGTAGTTACTCCAGGCTATGAGACATGAATGAGGCTAAGTAATCACTTTTTACCAAAAATAATAGTAGTTAAGTGGATATGCTTAGAAATAGGGTACGTACGTAACATTAGTTGGTGGTGTACATTAGTATTGAATGAAAGGGCTTTCTAAGCCGGTTCTAAAAATATATCACACTATTACATTTCAGCCATATTTTTTTCCGTATTTTTTATAATTATTTTTCATTACCTATTACAAAGATTTTACAAAGTGATAAGGTACGTTGATAAAAGAAAATATCTTTTCTGAAACCTATCGTGCGTGCGTGATATCAAATTTAATGATAGGACTTTTTGAGCTTCTTTTTTAATAAATCACCTAGGTAATTACATTTCAGCACTTAAATTAAATTAAACCAAATACAAGGTGTATTTGTAACCACTCTCCAAATTTTAAGGATGTGTTCAGTCCATGAAACTGAACAACTTTCTCTAAAAAACATACGGTCAAATCTTTAAAAAAAAATGAGTTTTCATACAAATCAAAAAGATCACGTGATCAGTTTAGTATAGGATGACCAAAATTTTTTGGCGTATTTCGACACAGTCATGTTTCATTGAGAAAGTTGTTTAGTTTCACGGACTGAACACATCCTTAAAATTTGGAGAGTGGTTACAAATACACCCTGTATAAGTTTGGGATAAAATTACAAAAATATACTACTTAAATGTTAATTTTTTTATAAATTGCTTTCTTATAGTTTGATATCAGGATATTCTGTATCATTTGAGTTGTAAGTATTACCTATACAAAAAATAATTCAACTGCATCGGATCTGGAAGAGCCCAGACTTGGTATGTTGTGAAAATGTTTTTTTGTTTAATTTAAATCAAATAAGGGTACTGGATATTCACTCTGCCAAAGGAGACCTTTTAATCATCAAACGCCGTAGGTATAATACCATTTTTTGTCGTGTAGACACTCGACTAGGTCACCCCTAGGTACGATAATATGACACCGACAATGGCCAAACTAGAGTCACCTAGAGTTCATCCACTTCTCTGAGTTAGACCAATAACTAAACTGTGCCAATATTGTGCAATAATTAAGTACGTACCTACCTAGGCCCTACGACTAGGTACCACGTGAATTTATTTTGTGTGGTGCAACTTTTGATGTCTAACTGTTGTGTAACATAATAATATTATGACGTTCAAAAAGTCCTATAATTTATTATACATTTACCTATTACCTACTTACCTTACTTTTACATGGCTTCCTCTACCTACTTTTTCTAAGGTATTTGCATCTTAATTTTGTAATTAGGTAGGTAGGTATTTAGGTAAATCCGGTTGGGTGAATGAACACGAAAAAATTCGTGAATGTTAGGTAAAACACTACACATAAGGTTAAATCCTTCTAGAACTCGATTGTTGTTGATTGCGTTACTATATCAACAAACGCCGATTTTTACTTTTATATATAGCATCACGATAATCTTTGGACAAAGTGCTGTTTTTGTCAAATTTAGCCGAAATTTTATTATTTAATAAAACTTACCCGGAAATAGTCTTCGGTGCAGTAAAAAAGGTAGCCACAACAGAATGGAATAGCGACTCTATAGTAAATAGTAACACAAGTCAAATTCAAACAGCTGACTGCTGATAATAAAATTAAATGTAATTTACGCTACGCTGCTTGCTGCTACACTACTGCGTGCGTGCGCATTGATTGACGTGACCTTGCCTACCTCTAGACATGAGGCGTATTTATCGTAACTTAATATACTATATCTATGATCGTAACAGATAAAAACAACAGATAACTGTTTCGCCCTGTTACGAGCGCTATGAAATAACAGTTGCTAATTTCATTTATTGATATTATTAAAGGAACGAAATTATTAAACCGCGTATTATTTGTGTATAGTAACATCACATGTCACATTGGTTCTTACTAAAGCAGCAATGTAACTGCGATTTCTGTCAGAGTTGCAACAAAATTACGTAATCAGCCCCCGGGCGTGCTAGCTCGCTTAGGGCTCGTTCACACAAGCGACCTTTTCGCATTAAACGTCAAGAGCGGTAAAAAAAACGCTCGCGTGTGTACGATCACATAGGCAAAGCAAGAAATGCGGGCGGGTGTAGGAAAAAGGAATGTCTAGTGCTGCCAGTTGTTAGGGAAAAGAAAAGATGTAATGCAATGTAAATGATTGACATGAAAATTCTTGGAAAAATGCCTGATCGTCTAGCAGTGAAAGGAATGGCGCTGTATGCGATTAATAGCACCATCCTTTTCTAATAATGTTGAAAATCGGTTGCACCAGTTTTTTTTAACTATAATGTATATTTTCTAACTTTATTTTTAAAAATTGTTTATTATTTTTGTGTTAATTACTGCCATCTATCGCAATTTATGTAAACTGCTTAATGAAGGCAAGCAAGCAACTTCATTAGGTGACATGATGGTTCACCGAATAAAACGCTAGATGACGCATGTGCGCCGTAACTGCTGTATTGGAAAAATGATTTTGTAATATTAGATTTTACTTCTTTGTAACAAAGCTTAGTCTTGTTTATCGGAAAAAAATTAACAGTTTATGATCATAAAAGCTAAAAATAGCAAGCTTTGTCTCTTTTCTTTATATAAGTAGCCAATAAGTTAGACAAAACAAGCGCTTGTTCCACGGAACAGGCGGAACAATGTAAGCAAATTGTTACGACATGGCTGTTATTTATGTAACAGGTTGTTGGAACTGTTATTTTAGTGTAACAGGAACAGTTGTAACAGGTAGGCAATTTACCCTGTTACAACCCATGTCTACTACCTACTGTAACAGTTCAAAACTGAACATGTTATTTTTTTATCTCAAATATTACTTAAATTGTAAAGAAAAGAAATATATTAAAGGAAGGTTGTCACTGACCTTGTTCTCAGGAACTTATCGGCATTTGATTATGCAGTTATTCATAAAAAACACAGGTTTTGTAGTAAATCGTAAGCACTTCAGATGTCAATCAACAATTAATAAAATGTTCATTATTTTTCAAAGGAGCTTGTGTTGAACATTACTTGGACTCATAAATTGTTGTACTTCACAATTTGTTTGTCATAATTTGATGATGAGAAAGAATAACATAATATTAGCTTAGAAGGTTATAAATTAATAACAGATAATTACAGAAGATTATGACAGATAGGATGACGTAAATCTGACAGCTAGTGATAAAAATCGGAACTATTTAGCAATTGTGAATTTTCTGTAAGAAAGGCAAAGGGTTTTAACCTTACTGCCAATTTTGGAAAACAAAACGAATTAATTTCATTTCCACAGATAAGTTCATGTGATAAATTGATAATGATTAAAAGCATAAATTGTTGGGAAAAAACTTAAATAAACATATTGGTTTGCATAAATGTGAAACTATTTTATTCTCGTTCAAGTTTGTTTACCAAGAGATAAGTGTGATTAAATAATGCTGAATTGTGTTTGTTTATTTTACTGAATAATAATTAGTAAAATAGACATGATTAAGTAATTAATTGTTATAATAATCTGTCTAAAGAGTAATTTAAGGTCATAAAAATAGGCGGAAGTTTCTTAAATCTTTCTTGGCGCTAAGGTTTAAATATTAATCCTCGTGACGTTCAAAACATGGATTAAGTTATAATTCATTCATAATTATTATTGATAATATTATTAGTTTTATTAGCACTCATCAGTTATCGTCATAATTGTTTATTTCTAAAAAATACTTTAAAGAGGAATGAAATTTGGCGATTAATTAGGTTTAGTAAGTTGGCAGCTATGGTACGGATTGCACAATTGCACAATCACGATTAGGCTATCTGCACAATTTATATTTGCAATATGGTAGCACCGTCGCGTCGGATTGATGGCGACAGATTGTCGCGGGGGTAAAATAATAAAGAGTGTTGCTAACTAAAATTGCAAAGTACCCATTTTTGTATGTGTGTTTAGTTAGAGATAATAAGGTTACTGTATTTTAAGCAGGTGGAAAAGCGGAATATTTGCATTAATTAGTACTCAGCAATAGGTATTTTGGCAATTTAAATTATACGGGATTAGGTAAAGCAAAGTGAAACGATTAATTAGTTAAAATCTAAATGAAGTTGGTTTGAGGGTATTAGGTTATGTAAGGAAATTATATTAATCGTATTATTAAAGATTGACAAGACAAAACTGATTACGTAACTTTTAGTAATATTATTGTGAAATTTTATTATTCAAAAATGATTTTCTCAAAGTGTTGCGTTGCGAGGTTATGACGAATTATTGAAACTGTTAACGACTTCACATAAAATGAAACTTATAATCTTTGTTGATTTAAATAAGATAATTATCAAAATGTAATGTAAGTAATTTTTAATATCTCCATTAATAGGGTAGTGATATATTTTCATAAGCGGGGAACACTGAAAGAGGGGAGGAGTCGAAACGAGCACGCCAATAGGAGTGGGCTAAAGTGCACAATGTAAATTTAGCGCGGGAAATTTTAGCTATTTTGATGAAAAAGGCGCAAATTACTTGGCGCCGTTTTGGGTCGCGTGATGACGCTAATTTAGTCTTTATATGGGGAAGGATCAGGGAAGCGGGAATCATTTTTCCGGGGTCGAGCGAAGCGTCAAGACGTAATTTTTGAAGAAACTCCACATCCCTCTGTAAGATCGCGTTACTGAAAAAGTTTATTTTTAAATCAAGCAAATTTCAAGAAGTCAGCAAGAAAGTGGTCGAGGTTTTCTGACGAATAGGGCCGCATTTGTCCCGCGAATCTTTTGCATAAATGCTTTAATTTGAGCTTATCTGGTATAATTAAGTTCATAATTAAAGTATGTAGATTTTGTTTGCGATAATCATAAAGTAACGTAGCTTTCCCTGTAAATTCTTGAATTAGTATAGTAGGACTACTAGGAATTGAAGTTCATAATTAAAATATGCAGATTTGTTAGTGAAATCCTATAGAGTGATGTAGTTCTCTCGGTGGGGTCAAGAGGTAATACAACTGTATTGGTTCTTGAGTCTGTTGAGGTCAGGGCTGCATTATTTTGTGGGATGAAAGCTAACTAGATTTGCTAGTATTATTATACAATGTTGATTTTAGATGAGTATTCATTTAGTTTTGTGTCTTTTTGGGGCGATTTGTCAGATCCTCGCGGGGGGTTTAGGTAGAAAAGTCTAACCATGTGGCTGGTTAGATGGGTTTCTGTTTTTAAGATACCTAGATAGTCACATAAATGTAGCAAACGTGGTATAGTTGGCCAGATTCCCGCTCCAAGAAGGAAGTTGTAAATCTGATTTCGCTGGCCCGCTCATATCCTTAGTGTTTGTTATATTTATACCTCTGTAGGGGCCCGGTTGTTCCTTCCCCATCAACTGTGGACACGTCCAAGCGATAGGAATTTAGGGAGTTATGCTTGCTCAAACTGTAGAGAATTGGGCGACAGGGTTGAGGGTAAGCAATCCAAGAATTGCATAGGAAATTCTAAATTTAGACGCAAATAGGCAGGTAAATTCATTAATAAGGTAGGAATATTATTATTAGGTGAATTGAGCAAAAGTAAAAGGTTAGCATTTCAAGAAGGTGGGGTATTCTTTGAAGTGAGATCTGTGTGGGCGTCAAAGATGTCGGGAAACATCATGGGAGTCGCATAGGAATTCAAAAATTTAGTAGTTGTTAGGCAGGTAAATTCACTAGGTAAGATTCCATGTCTTAAAGTAGGCGCTTTAACAGGAATCCATAGGTAGATGCCTTAACAAGTATCCGTAGGTAGATGCCTTAACAAGTATCCGTAGGTAGGCGCCTTAACAAAAATCCATTTAAACTATAGCTCGGTGTAGTGAATATTCACAATGTAGCATTAATTGTGTTGGTTTTACCAGTTTCGGTGAGTACATATTAATTAATTACTTCAGTGAGTGGATAGTGAAAGTTGATTTATTACTACTTATAAAAGAAAGTTCCTTTATCTTTGAATTGGATTGGATTTATGATGATTTTGTGTGTAGACTATTGATTTTAAAAGAAATATTCTATTCTAGTAATCTAGAAGGTGTACTGAAATCTAGATCTGGGTGTATGAAATAAGCCTGCGTTTCTATATATGCTAAGGTTGATTCACGGCTATTAGAACGCTAGATCAAAAAGTTTGAGTGGACTTTTTCTATTAATAGAATAGTTTTGTATAATATAGAAACAATACCTCAATTATGTACTATAAAAGTATCAAACTGTTTAGTGAATATATCCAAATTCTCAAATGGTTAAACTAAAGTACTTTCTCATCAATATTTCAGCTAGGTTTCATTTACCAATTCAATTGGAAGTTGTTTCAATAGAATTATATTCCACAATTGAATTTAAGTACTTATTGACAAACACAATTAATGTACAGGTTAGATATCATTAGAAGACTAAACTGAAATTACCATAGTTCATAGAAGTTATGATAGTTTCCGATGTTGAGATGCGGAAAGACTGCGACCAAATAATACATTCCCTTTGAATTAAATTGTCTTTCCTTCAGAAATTGGATCTATCAGACCCTTTTGAATGGATAGTAATGTTGTGTCCATAATTATGTTATAATGTTAAACAGTTTCGCTAACAATAAATATATTTTTAAATTAAATTAAAATTGTGCAATTCCACCATCACAATAGAAAGATAATTCTTCATTGTGATAAGCTGATAGATCGCTTGAAGCACTTTGCTTGTCCTCTTTTATTAAGACAGACATACTAAGACTAAATAATTCAACTAATTTATTAATTAAAGTTGTCATGAAAGCAAATGGTGGTGCTAGAAGAGAATTGTCCCAGTCCGGTTAGTCGAGATTCATTATACAGAGCGGGGAGGTGCTCTGTATCTAGCTAGCAAAGAAACCATTGTTTACTTAGTACTTGACTATAGCACAATAGTATATTTTATATTTGACAAAAAACACTAGAACAATTATTAAGTAACGATGATAGATTTTCTATATTCTGAATTAATACAACGTTAACTTCTATATTTATTACCATTTTACCTTCTTTTACTCTATTCCTAAGCCACTAAACCACATAGGATATCCTAAATTAAATAAAATAAAAAAGTAAGAAAATAAAATCATAATTAGTAGCGGTGAACAATTTTCTATATCTGACTTTTGGTGATCATAACTTTTGGTTATTTCATTCATTTCTTATTACTGTAATATCTATTAGCATTCCATCATACTAGACTTTTATAAACATACTGAGCAACTTATCCTAAAAAAGTAGGTACCATATTGAATTTCATATAAGTACAGCGGGTAGACATAAGAGTAATTTGTATACCATTTAAAAGTATGCAGTAAACTAAGTCAGTTATTAGAATAAGAAGCTCCATAAAGCAATATCAACATTCTAATATAGGTAAAAATTAGGTAGTTTCACTTTAAAGAAATACTTAGGTTGGCTGAAAGAGATTTCTTTAGAGATAACTCTTCATTACTCACAGGTCTTGTTATAAATTAGGTAATAATAATTATAAGTGCAATAAAGATTATATCTATGTAAAATTTAATATCAAATTCTATTAACAATTTACTAGGGTAACGGCTAATTTGTGATATTATCATTTAGTAACAGTCATAGTAACAGAATTAGTTAGGAATGAATAAGGAAAGAATGATAGCGTTATAGTCGGGAAACAAAACAATGATTGCACTTCTGAAAAGAATCTAGGTTACTATTATTCACAATCAGGGACCGCCCTAGAAATCACGAGCCCTTTCAGACCACATAAAAGCACGTCAGTAATGTAGGTTATATCTATAGGTAAGATAGGTTAACAAGGAATAACTAAGAAAACGATAGGTTAGAATATTTAATCGGAGCAAAGGAAAGATTTGATACATAAAAAAAAAACATTGGGTAGGTAACTTACATAATATAAAGAAATAGGTAGTTAATTGACATACATCGTTCAGCATTTTAGTATGGTAGAAGTAGGGGTAGGTAAAGGGAGGGTTACACTACCTACCTACTTGGTTGTATTATTTTTAAGAAACACAGATTAGGTAGATAGCGCCAGCCAGCGGCGACGACCGAATGCTTCAAAAATGCGATGATTTGCAGCGATTGATGGCAATCGAACGCTATTTTCCATCGCTTTTGATTTTCGATTAGTAACAGCGATTACCTACTTGAGTTCCTGTCAGTTGTTTTCTGGCATAAACTTTTGAAATTTTAACTATAATGAAAAAACAATAACAAATAAGTAGGCCAATCGCGTCGCTTCTAAATACGAAACAAAAGGCGAAAAGGAGCAAGAACACCATTTGAATTAAAGAAAATAATAAAATGCAGGAGAGAGACAGTTACCCTTTGAAAGATAGTTTAGAAAAACAAACTAACTAGGTATTTAATAATCTTTCCTTAATAAATTATATAATAGTACCTACATTATGAGACAAGTTAGCAAGAGCTGACGAGTTTCTTTCGCCTGTTCTTCTCTCAGCTAAAAAAGACGTCCGAACAGGTGGTAGGATAAAAGGAATTGGACGATTCAATTTAATAAACATTACTTTATTTAAATTGATTTATTTTGTTTTAATTCTCTCCATGTTTCTGACCATTTCTGACACGCGCACCATTCACATACACACACACACACACTTGAGTCTATTAGTTTCAAAATAACAACATATAATTCAATCATTCATAATGTCACTTTCTTTATGCATGCCTCCGACTGCATGTTATTATGACATGTTGCCTTTAATATTTATTTAATCTTGTTTCCATCTTTTCAGTCGACTTGTCTTTTTATGCAGGCGGGTTTTTTATTTTTTTTTATTTATTTTTTCAACCAATCATAATCGACTATAGGTACTAAGTATTTGTACGAAAAAGTAATATCAGAAATAACATTTTATAAAACAATTACGTTGTAATCTTTTTGAAACTAAATTCTACAATAATTGTTATATTAATTACTGTAGTCTTATTTGCTTAAATTCTTAAAAATACGTTCAGCTAATGATAGGTTACGACTAACTATGGTGAAATTATTAAATATAATAAATGGTAATTCTTTTAAAACTTGCTAAGATATTTATAAGATATTTACATAATTTTTATAAGAATTGAATCAAAATTAAATGTTAAACAATACATGATTTGATCACACTATTACCAAACGTAAACAATCTGAAGTGTAAGGCAAAGGCAAATGTTCATACAGCCAAAAATACAATTACTTATTAGAAAACTTTACCTACTTTAAATCCGTCAAGCGCATGTTCCTCCTTAGTAAATAATTTGTAAGAGGTTTTCTGTTTCGTCGTAAGTCAAGTTCAGTAACCACCTAATCAATTTCTTTTTGCAAGCTTTTCTAGTAAGTGAATAGAAAGACAGAGTAGAATTTAGTTTATTATAAAGGTTCAACTATATTAACTTAATAGGTACATAATAACTTTGTATACCATGTTTTAGCAAATAAAGATATTCTTATAACTGAATCACCAAACAATATAAAAATGTTTACCTAAAAATTTATCTTAATCACTGGAAAATAATATTAATTTATCAAATAATTCAACTAAAATTTGACTATTCACAATTAATTAAATAAAACTCGTATTCCATAAGTTTTATAATATGTAGGTACTTTATTTAATCAAACATCGCACTGTAAAGAACTTAAACATAAGTAAAAAAAAAAGAAAAAGTGAAATTTTGTGTTGTGGTGATTATTCACAAATCAGGAATGAAACTTAGGCGTTTCATCAGGGGCCCTACCGGCTAACTTTTCGAACTTCGGTGGGGCTGCCGGGCTTCATATAAATCGAAGTAAGGAATATCGCATTGTACTATTTTCCGAAGTTATTTGGAAAATATCGATGTTCGTGTGACATCATGATTGAGGTTCGCCATTTTGGTCTGATTGGGGCTTGATTTATCTGTTTTAATTTAATGCCCAGCAGACTTGCCGAGGTTTGGAGCGTTAACCGGTACGACCCCAGGATCAGAATATCAATAAGTTATTTGTAATTAATTTTTATTAAATTTAATTTAACTTTACCAAGGTACCTAACCTAATAACACTGCTGCTTTCAAGCGCTGCTTTAAATACACTGCCACAAAGATTTGGAATAATATCCCTCCACCCCTCTGTGCTCTCACATCTGTCTACAGTTTTAAACGTAAAATCAAAACATACTTTTTAAACATTCAACTAGGCAGTGTAAGTGACTGGGTCCATAATTAGTTTTCTCTTTATGCTCATTTATGCTATACCTAGATACTTATACTATCAAAAGAATTATTTGTAAACTAATCGATTATGAAAGTGTCAAATCATTAGTAATGTTGCATCACTGTATACCTAAATAGTTTAATTATGTATTTTGTGACTGGATCTTTACCTAATAAGTCTTTGTACTTATTAAACTAAACTAACAGAGTAATTATTTGTAAACTGATCAATAATGAAAGTAATAATGTAGTATCATAGTGCATACCTAGATGTTTTGAATAATAATTAATATGTAGTTTGGACTATAAGAAAATAATTGTATAATTATTGTCACCACCACGGTTGCATCTGAAAACCAGCGCCACTGTTTCAGGCAGCGGCACAAGCTGAGATGTTACCGTTTCAGCAAAAATGTGTAAATTCGATGTTAATTTTATATTTTTTGTATCTGTTTTGCTGAATAAACATTTTTCTATTCTATTCTATTTTAATTAATACACATCTGAATCATTAGGAGCCCCTGCACCATACATAAAGCCTACTCGACGCCAATTGGAAATATCATCTTCAGAATAAATGTGGTCATATTTTAAACAACAAGTATTATAATGCGTTTTGACTACTTTTGAAGGATGTGATAATATCATGTTTTTCAACTCTTCATCGGGTGTGTATATATATTCACCACAGCCTGAATTTACATACATACACCGAATCACTCCAATAACAAGATTGTAGTATGTGGAAGAATGTTCATCGTACAGCATATGTTTTAAAGTCGTGTGTATCACTGAGTAAGGGAAACTCAGTGATATAAATGCATCCATCATCGATTTCGGAGCCAACAGGAATAAGTCGGAATATGTATTTATCATATCGTCCTGTCTAAAGTAGTTTATACAAGCTTTCCCAAATACTGGAGCAATATGAGAATAAATCTCTTCGATTACAGGATTTTCATATTGATATTTGTAATAATGAGTAAGATCTGCAGCATCAAAAACGTTTTTAAATATGTCGGTTTTCGAAAAATCATCCAGTAAATCAACAAATATAACTGTAATATTCCAAAATGTTAATATGTTATAGTCCTTTTTCAGGGAAAACCTATTATTAATATAGTTTTGTATGTTTCTGAATAGATTGGCGGGGACCACGTACTGACTTGTCAATCGTTTCGATACATTCAAAGAAAGGCTTTCCAAAAATCGTCTAAATAAGATCCTGTAATCTCGATAATAAGTCGTCACTCCATCGGGCCACACCGTTAGAAAACGTTCCATAAGTGGAACAATCAATTTCTCGAATTTGATTCGTTGATCTATACCATTGTTAGTAGTTAAATATGTTGTCAGCAATCTTAAAATATCAGTACGATAATAGAAATTGTCTTCACTAGCTTCATTAAAATACTTATCAATTGAGATCATTAGGAGTTTCTCTACAAAACTAAGATTTAAGTGATTTGCATAATGCCTCGCGTACTTACAAGATTCCGAAAAAAAATTTGTATGGTTTCCTTCTGATGGTAAATGTGACGTTATGAATATAAAAAATTTCATAAAAAAATTAAGTCTGATATGTTTGGGTACTTTCTCAATGTTATCTAATTTTATTTGCAAAGATTTATTAAATTCAGTAGTTAAAATATCAATTACTTCACTTAAAATATCCCATGCATTTTCAATGTTAGTCGGTTTCTTTGCCTTAATGAGAAATTTATAAATATGATTAAACAAACCACACTTCACTGAATAACTCGTGGTATTATTCCATACATTAAGGACAAGTTGTTTTGATTCGTTTATATCAAATTGGTTCAACAAATAGCGGATTCCTAGTTTTTGAGAAGCACCGGTCTTATTTAAGAGTTTTGTTACATATGGAGAAGTTTCAGCATGGCAAGTGTTGATCAAGACGTAGTCGAGAAGTGGAACTACGGAGCTAAGATAACCTCTTTCTACATAATATGTCCAAACACTGTCGAGACTAACTGCTGGTCGTAACAAGCGCATGTACATGAGTATGTATCTAGGGATATTAAATGAGATAGAATCTTGAGCACATTTCCAATCGGTTTCAGTAGCTTCAGAAAAGTTCTTGTCTACGAGAATCAAATCTTCTTTGCGAGAAACAAGGATGAAGTAGCCTTTCACACATCTCTTATGAGCGGCCGTAGGCTGCTCTAAGCCATTAATAAACGCATCGGCCCATTGCTTGGCCATAGAGTGCGGCCAGTAGATGCGCAGTTTCATGAGCGTTCGCCGTAACGACACTGCGTCAGTCGAAGCAATCGCTTCAGTCCAACTCTTGTGGCGGGAAAAAAGACCCGGGTCATGTTTCAAGGCGTTCAGACATGTTTCATCGCTCAGGCTTAAGACCAGTGACTCATCAAACAGGTGCATCCTTAAGCGTCTGTGTTCTTTGTAGAACAGAGAAAATACCTGACATAGTTTTGGATTTGTACCCCAGGTATTGTCGTTTTTTATCTTTATTAATTCCCTGATTTTATTTACCACCAGTGGAAACTCCGCTACGTCTCTCTTCCAGTGCTCCAGAAACCACAATAATTCACTGCACTTTGAAAGAGCCACTTTTAACCCAGAGATATGTTTAACTTCTTTGGTAACTAGTTGTTTAGATGCATAATTATATAAATACGCAAACACTTTAGCACTTTCATCAGGTGGTAGTTTCTGAGACAATGTTCTGAACTTACGTAATTTTATTTTTTGCTCGATAACTTGAGGAATGTGTTTATCATGAAGAATGTTATAAAAGACAATGGCTTGAATGCAGTACGGAAATATAATGTTTCTATCTTCGCGGTAAATTCCCATACTGTAAAAAATGTCATTGAGCATGTTCCACGTAGTTTCATCATATTTGTGCGTTTTAGTGATACTGCACAGTATAGAGCTCATTGGATCTTCGTCGTAAGGTTCAATGATATGATTGTCTCGATAGTGATGAAGTAATGTTTGGATATGATGCAAATTGCCCCGAGCCGATCTTACTAATACTATATTAAGTATCCATGACCTGATACAATGATTGGAAGATCCTATCGGTTCCAACAAATCAAACACATCATACTCGGCTCCTGTTAGCTCGCACTTTTGATCATATACTAAATCTTTCAATTTAGAAAATGCTGTTTCGAAGGGAACATAGCGGTACCACGGATATAAATCTGTGGATTCTTTATCGTCCTCCTCTATGTTAGTATCATTTGATACTTCTGCTTTTCCTCTGTCCAGAAACATTTCTTGTACAAATTGGTACCGCTGATCTTCTGGTATGCATCTAATTAGATGTTCCAAATGCATATATCTACACCAAGAACGCACTTCATAGCGATCACATAGGATTTGTTTAAGAAAGAAATCTCGAATGGTCTCTGTGCTTAAATGTTTTGCAAATTCAGGTAAATCTAGTTTATAACAATACTTATGAAACTGTTCAATTATTTTTTCAGAATATTTATTCATTAATAACCGCGTGGCTTTCTTTCCAAACTTAGGAACATTGTTTTCTTCAGCAGCACTCAACAACTCTAAATAACCTTCAGTGTGAGTGTACAGAAAAACTTTACCACTTTTCAGCCAATGTGACGACGGACGTATTTCACAACAAGCTTTCAAGAACGCAAAAGACTTTCTACATAATCGTTTCATCAAATTCACATCAATGTTTTTCGCATCTCTTTCCAAAACGCTTAGAACAAGAGCGTCAGAGCACCGAAGCAACCACTTTCGAGCGAATTTTGTGTCATCTTTATAGAAATTATAAAATGCGTCAACACGCGCTTCATTTTTCAGGTTGAGTCGTATTGCGAGCAGCAGCCTGGTCTTTACTTTGGTAGTGATTTTGGGGAAGAGGTCTCGGTGGAGGTAGTGCGGGTTGACGATGTGCGCATACTCGTCGTCGGCGAGCAGCCACGCGCTCCGCCGCAGCGCGCGCGCCACGTACAGCGCGTCCCCGCCCCGCAACACCTCTAGCACGTAGCCCACGTCCTGGCGTGCGCACGCCACATCTATCTTAAGCAAGTTGTCGATATCTTTATCATCATAGCTTATTCTTTCCAGTTTAAATTTTTCATCTGCTGTTGTAGCTTTTACAACACGATTATAATGCTCATGTTTCTGGCCGAGAGTCACCCCTTCTAGTTTCAGTGACATGCTGGTTAGCCTGAAAAGGACGAATGCAACGATTTTAAAAAGGCAAAATTTTGATGAAAGATATATGGGGTTGTAATTTGGATTTTTAATTTGTAAGTATAAACGTAATATTGATCGAAACGATGGCTGGTTCGTGCATCATGCTCGTGTCGAGAACGGGTGCTGCCAGTGGGAATGGGTCTGCTTCTGTCTGCTTGTATTAAGGACGTCGTATATATAAAAAAAAATGTTTAACATTGCCTATATGTATGGCACTTCTTACTCAAAACATAAAATTCATAACTAATACCTTGTTATAATTTCTTTAATTAAAAAATTAGCTAATTAAATAATGTTATTTGTTTGTTAATCTATGTCTGGAAATGATATACTTATTTGTATATACCGTTACATCTGATAAAGCTGACAAGTTTTTTGCGCCTTAAGGCGAGCGCATAGCGGAGCGGAGCGTGAGCCTTAAATTTCTAGATTATTTTTTTTATAACAGACAACAGAAATATACTTATTTTACACATTGCCGGTGGACCTGCAGGCATTGTATACAATGCCTAGGCAAAGTATAAAATGAATAAGGGCTTGACCAATTTCGCTAATTCTTTTTTTGTTGTGTTTGTTATTATCAGGAGATGGTTCTTATGAAAGAAAAAATTAAGAAAATTGCGCGGAAAATTAGAAAATTTAATAATACTTAACCACCATAGGTACTTATAAAATTATTTTGGACATAAAAACTTTTTTAATGCAACCTTATGTTATGATGACTTATGAGTTATGACTTTAAAAAATTTACGAATAAGAATAAATATTTTGGACAATGTAACATAGATATAGTAATATAAACGTTTTTAATGTAACCTTATGACGTTTGACATAGAATGGAAAGAATTCGTGCCGCAAATATCGTCAAAGAGGATGTAAAAATGATGAAATAGGTACACATGTAAAATAATTAATTTATTATTTCTTATAAAAAGGATCTAAGAAAATTGAATTTTTTAGTGCTTATCATGGTTAGTTCAGAGCCATGACGCCTAATATTAAATTGGTAAGTTTGGATAGACTAACATACACGTTACTAACATAACAAGTGATACCTATATACTTGGTTATAAAGCTGTTGGGTTATAAGGTAAACGGAAACGGGAACGGGAAAGGTAACGGTAACGGGAACGAGAACGGGAACGGGAATAGTACCTACTAATATCTCTGAACCCAACTTTTCATTAATTATACCAATTCGAATTCAATATTCATAACTAAAACAGGACAACGTTTGTGGGGTCAGCTAGTTTCTTATAATAATCTCGTGTTTAATATAGGTAGCAGCAGATAAACAATAAATTATGATCCCTTTGATAAAACTTTATTTAATTCAACAACGTAGGTACATATTAATGAGCTAACATTAAGGCAATCGACCACAGATCGCTCTCCAAAGACAATATCCAGTATCCACAGACTATATCTGCTATCTGATTGTTATCGATATTAAATATCGATTTATTAAATGTTTTTTTATTAAATAAATTTTATCATAATCTTTCTTTTCTTAAAAATAGAAGTTAATCATTCACTAAACATATTCAGAAAGTTACAAAGGCTTTTTAATTGTCCTGTCCGACCTAGTATTACATTGTTCAATCATTTTCAGGATTTATCAAGTTTCTATTATTATTAGGTACTAGGATTAAAGTTTTTACTAACTCTTCTTTTCTTCACGCCTGTAATTCTTCTTCATCACTTTAATCATTATTTTCATAAATTTAACATCTTTCTTTTCCTTATTAATTATCCTTATTATAATTTTATTTCAAAAAACTTCTATCGCGTACTAATTCTCCTCCATTTTCAATAACAATATTAAATGAATTAGGTCTTTCATTCTTGTTATTAACATAAGCATAACAATTAGGATTTCCTATCTACTTTCTGACCTTCATTTAAGTTTGACTTTTTTTAGAACCTTTATATAATAGTATTTCTGTTTCCATGCATTATTATACATATTCTCTGATAATGGGGTTGGTAAAGTTTTCCAAAACTGTTGTGAATTATATATTTTCTGGCAGCTTTTGGCTTTGGAGTCAGGAATAACAAATTGCGGAATTGTTATAATGCTTCATTTTAATTTAAATAAAAATTTAAAATATTAATTTACAGCATAGTACAATAAATCACTATTACGGCTGTATGCGTAGGTTATGCCTTTGCTCCAAAGACTTTCTATGTTGTTGCTCAAAACAAAAAAAAACAAAGGTATGATTACTCTTTGTCACTGTCTGTCAAATCTGTCAATCAGTTTTTTAAATCAGTATATGCAAATGAACTTCAGCCGTATGTTTGATATTTTATCGCGATAATAATATAAAAAAATATATTTAGTTAACAAGGTAAAATAAAAAAATCATAATATTATTTTCTTTATTCTTCAAACTTGTGCTATCAAAAAAATATATAAAACAATTCTCTTCAAAAAAGTTTACCAACCCCATTACGTTCTGTAGAACTTTTTGAATCAAATTCTACTGAAACAGGTGTTGTTCTATATTCTAATAATGGGTGCTATACATTCTATTGTTAACTAACTGAATATACTCTTCTGCTTACCCATTTGATTGTGCATAAATAGTGAGGCGTACTTGTTTCATGATCAAACAAAACCCTGAGTTTTCACATGAAAGATTTTCTCTGACTGTATATTACTCTTACAAACTTTCTTTGGAACAAAATTAAACTATAATATTAATTTGTCGGTAACTAGCTCAACTAAGTATGACAACGGTTGGTGAACAAGTTAATTTAATTATAAACTTTCACTTCAAATCTTTACTTTATTTTGTTCACGTATGATCAAAATACTAGCAGATGACAAATTACTAAGTACTTTATGGGTATAGCTAACTAAACTAATAAACATTGTTATCGTTTGGGCCATAAGTTTTCATAAAACCAGATCGTTTCCAATAGGTGCTATGTTCTTCAGAATAATTCATACAAAATGGCAAACTGGTATGATGATAGTGAGTTCTACTAACTCTTGATGGATGTGATAATATTACATTTTTTAGCTCTTCATCGACAGTTAGTTTATATTCTCCATTTCCTGCATTTAAATACATGCAACGAATCACTCCATTCGCGACATGGTAGAGTGTTTCGGATTTTTCATCGTTTAGCATATGTATTAAAGTTTTATTAATAACTGAGTAGGGAAAACTTAGTGTTACAAATGCACTCATAAACGATTTGGACGCCACTGGGAAAAGAGCAGGATATTGGGATAACATACTATCCTGTTGAATATACTTTATACACGCTTTCCCAAATTCAGGTGCAATATGTAAATACATTTCTTCGAATTCCGGTATCTCGTAACGATAGTAGTAATAATAGTTATGTGGCATCTTATCAAAAAATGAGTCGTATATGTCACTTTTTGAAAAGTTCTCGAGTATTTCCACAAAAGTAACTGTAATATTCCAAAAAGTAATTAAATAAAAGTCTTTTTCCAACGTTAATGCGTTAGTAATGCTATTTTGTATGTTTTTGAATAGTGTTGAAGGAACTACAAACTGTTTCGTCAATCGTTTCGATACATTCAAAGAAAGACTTTCCAGAAAACGTCTAAATAAGGTTTTGTAGTCATTTTGTCTTGATTTACTCAACGTAGTATTTTCGTTGGGCCACGTCGTGAGAAACCGTTCCATAAGTGGAACAAACAATTTTTCAAATTTTATTTTTTGACTCTCAATACCGTTATTACTTGTCAAATATGCTGTGAGAAATCTCAAAAAATCAATCTGACGATAGTTATTCCAATAACCGTGGCCATTATTTTCAAAAAAAGGGGTCATCGTCTTAAGCAACAAATTTTCCACAAAACTAACATCAAGGTGACCATAATTACACCACATGTACGACGTTATAATATCTTGTTCATTCGACATAAGATAGGATACTAGGGATTGATAACTTTTCATGAAAAACCTAAGTCTTACAAGTTCGGGTACTTTATCAATGGCATCTACTTTTGTTTTCAAAGATTCATAAAACTCGGGCGTTATATCATCAATTATTTCGCATAAAATATTCCATGCGCTTTCAATCTTATTCAGTCTTTTTTGCTTAATAAGAAATTTATAAATATGTTTAAACAAACCACATTTCACTAAATAAGTAGTGTTGTTATTCCATACATTAAGGACAATTTGTTTTGATTCGTTTATATCAAATTGGTTCAACAAATAGCGGATTCCTAGTTTTTGGTGAGAACCAGTCTTATTTAAGAGTTTTGTTACAATTGGAGAAGTTTCAGCATGGCAAGTGTTGATCAAGACGTAGTCGAGAAGTGGAACTACGTATTTAAAATAACCTCTTTCTACATATGACCAAACAATGTCGAGACTAACTGCTGGTCGTGACAAGTGCATATACATGAGTATGTATCTGGGGATATTAAATGACTCAGAATCTTTAGAACATTTCCAATCGGTTTCAGTAGCTTCAGGAATATGTTTGTCTACGAGAATCAAAGCTTCTTTGCGAGAAACGAGAATGAAGTGACCTTCCACACATCTCTTATGGGCGGCCGTAGGCTGCTCTAAGCCATTAATAAACGCATCGGCCCATTGCTTGGCCATAGAGTGCGGCCAGTAGATGCGCAGTTTCATGAGCGTTCGCCGTAACGACACTGCGCCAGTCGAGGCAATTGTTTCAGTCCAACCCTTTTGACGGGAAAAAAGGTCCGGATCATGTTTGAAGGCGTTCAGACATGTTTCATCGCTCAGGCTTAAGAAAAGTGATTCTTGAAACAGATGAATCCTTAAGCGTCTGTGTTCTTTGTAGAACTGAGAAAATACCTTACATAGATTTAGATTTGTGCCCCAGGTATTGTCGTTTTTTATCTTTATCAATTCCCTGATTTTATTTACAACCAGAGGAAATTCCGCAACGTCTTTCTTCCAATCCTCCAGAAACCGCAGTATTTCACTGTACTTTGAAAGAGCAACTCTTAACTCAGATTCATTCTTAACTTCTTCGGTAACTAGTTTTTTAGATGCATAATTAAATAAATATGCAAACATTTTAGCACTTTCATCAGGTGGCAATTTCTGAGACAATGTCCTGAAAAAACGCAATTTTATTTTTTGTTCGATATTTTCAGGGATGTGTTTATCATGAAGAATGTTATATAACACAATGGCTTGAATGCAGTAAGGAAATATAATGTTTCTATCTTCGCGGTAAATTCCCATACTGTAAAATATCTCGTTGAGCATGTTCCATGTGGTTTCGTCATATTTGTGCGTCTTTGTGATAGTGCACAATATAGAGCTCATTGGATCATCGTAAGGCTCAATGGCGTGATTGTCTCGATAGTAATGAAGTAGTGTTTGGATGTCATGTAAGTTGCCCCGAGCCGATCTTACTAATATCTTAAGTATCCATGACCTGATACTGTGATTGGAAGATCCTATCGGTGTCAACAACTCAAACACATCAAACTCTCCTTCTGTTAACTCGCATCTTTTATCAAATACTAAATCTTTCAATTTCGAAAATGCTATTTCGAAGGGAACATAGCGGTACCAGGGATATAAATCTGTGGATTCTCCATCGTCCTCCTCTATGTTAGTATCATTTGATACTTCTGCTTTTCCTCTGTCCAGAAACATTTCTTGTACAAATTGGTATCGCTGATCTTCTGGTATACGTCTAATGAGATGTTTCGAATGCATATGTCTACACCAAGAACGCACTTCATAGCGATCACATCGAATTTGTTTAAGTAAGAAATCTGCAACGGCCTCTGTGCATAAATGTTTTGCAAATTCAGGTAAATCTAGTTTATAGCAATACCTATGAAACTGTTCAAGGATTGTTTCGGGATATTTATTCATTAATAATCGCGTGGCTTTCTTCCCGAACTTAGGTAAGTTGTTTTCTTCAGCAGCATTCAATAACTCTAAATAACCTTCAGTGTGAGTGTACAGAAAAACTTTACCACTTTTCAGCCAATGTGGCGATGGGCATATTTCACAACAAGCTTTCACGATCGCTAAAGACTTTTTACATAATCGTTTCATCAAATTCAAATCCATGTTTTTCGCATCTCTTTCCAAAACGCTTATAACAAGAGCGTCAGAGCAACGAAGCAACCATTTTTGAGCGAATTTTGTGTCATCTTTATAGAAATTGTGAAATTCGTCAACACGCACTTCATTTTTCAGGTTGAGTCGTATTGCGAGTAGCAGCCTGCTCCTTACTTTGGTAGTAATTTTGGGGAAGAGGTCTCGGTGGAGGTGGTGCGGGTTGATGATGTGCGCATACTCGTCGTCGGCGAGCAGCCACGCGCTCCGCCGCAGCGCGCGCGCCACGTACAGCGCGTCCCCGCCCCGCAACACCTCTAGCACGTAGTCCACGTCCCGGCGTGCGCACGCCACATCTATCTTTAGCAAGTTGTCGATATCGTTATCATCATGGCTGATACTTTCCAGTTTAAATGTGTCATCTGCAGCTGTAGCCTTTACAACCCGATTAAAATGCTCATGTTTCTGACCGAGAGTCACACCTTCTAGCACCAGTAGTGGTGACATGTTGGTTAGCCTGAAAAAGACCAAAATGTCTTTCGTTATATTTGGAAAAAAAACAGAAATTGGCCTGTGTGGTGTATTTTATTGCGCCTATACTTAGTAATTTTTGGACCCCTTTTCAAATTTTGTTAGGTCATTCTATAACAGCAGTACAATCCATTTGTGAAGTAAAACAATTTTTTTTTTACATTTTAACTCCAAACTTTTTCCTACACAAATTGAAATTGTTATCACTGTTTGTGTTTGCGCATCGCACGGTCGACCCACGCGAGCCCCCCTCCCGCCACCCGCCTTCCCCTGCTCGCGTCTGCACGAGGGTGAGCGTGCGCGCCTTACCTAGATTTTTTGGACACAAAAAGTGGCTGAAAACTGTGAATTTAAAAAGAAATAATTCATAATTATATCTCACCTAATTTTTTTTATTACTTCCTTGAACTTATGTTTAAATTTTGTAAAGAGGTCGCAAAATTACGCTGTATTAATCATACCTATGTAACGCAAACGGTTGGGTCGGGTTATCCCTCATCAGTTTCCCTAATTCGCCAGTTTTTTAAACTGGTCAGTTTCGTTATTCGTCAAATTAATAGTAACGTATTTATCAGTCATTTAAATCGGTTTTTGAGAAAATGTATATTATTATGTCGCAGGCGTAGGTATTGTATATTTAGCCGTATTACATAGCAACTAGCTGTTTTAGAAATCGGCGCCGTATTGTAATACGGCGAGTCAACGATACGCCAGATTGACAATGTGATACGTTGTTCAATACGGCGGAGCACGTTTAGTCGTTTTGTATCAAAGTTATATTGTAGAGTGACCACACTAACAAAATGAAACAGTGCTTAATTGAAATAATTTAATAATTATGAAAAAGGTAGGTTTAAGTAACTTCTAAAGCACCTAGTAAGTAGTAGGAAACATGTGTTCTTTTTATTAGCTTTAAGGAATGTATAAACTTAAACAAGTTAGAAGTAGTACAAGTAGTAGTACAAGTACTACTTCTATCAAAAAAGTAGATGCGGTACAAAAACGGTTGGTTTTTGTTTGTAAAATTGTAATATTAGTTAATTACTAGAACATTAAGCTATTTTTTGGTTGAAATAATTTTAAATCTTTTTAAAAGTTAACTTTTTTTGTATTTACGTAATGTATCATAATATTGTACTTTGGGCACTGCCCAAAAAGTAGGGTCTTCCGAAATATGTTTCTTTAATCTACACTCATCACGTTGTATTTTTTACACCAATAATATTGTGTAGGATTCCGCACAACACCAGAAACCATTGCCACCTTAGCAGTTTTAATCTCGTTCTTTGATCCACGGCTTTTTCACACTTCCGCATTTTCCGCATTGAGCTGCGTAGAAACTATTTAACTGCACATTAAAAATTTTCCTTAAAACAATTATCTGTACACATTTGGCACGTTTTCTTCATTTAATTTATTCATATTCTTACTTATTTTCGATGAAATATCCGCACTTGACGCCATTTTATTGTTATGGTAGGCAGCGCCGCGAGTGTTGATAATTAGTACTAAAGACTGACGGAAAAGCGGCTTATGAACCGCCCAATTACATTACGGCTAGCCGTATTGAAAATCGCAATGCGCTCTATTCAATGCGGCGTACTTTTGATCAGCCATTTTGAATACGGCGTATCTTTAATCCGCCGCATTACAATACGGCGCCGTTTTCTAAAACAGCTAGTTGCTATGTAAATGTAATACGGCGAAATATACAATACGCCTGCGACATATTATATATGTTATAGGCAAACCCCGTAGTCCCGGCGCTACTAGGTTTGCCTAGTCAAACCTCATTAAAGCGTGTTTCGGCCTTTGACTAACGAATTTATGGCCAAACCTAGGAGAGACCACCTTGGAAAGTCAAACGCCGAAACTCAATACGATCAAATCGGGGTTTGAAAAGTCAGACTTAAATTAGAGACAGAATGTGTTACCGAAACACGCTATTAGTTTTGGACTTGGACTAAGCCTTCTTGTCAAACCTTTTTTTAAAACCTTACATTTACCAACTCATGCTGGTAAATCTTAAGATTTTCCAGAAAAATCTAGAATTACCAATATACGGGCTTTTACAGTAACATTATACCAGCGTAAATAGAAAGTCTGCGTTCTAAACGTTAAGAATTCTGTTCCAAAACATTTGCCAATGCCTGTTCGCCAATTTGCTATCCTGCCATACGTTGTAAAGTTAAACTTTTCGATTATCTACATAGGTGCGTATTATTTAATTTTTCAAACGGTACCTACACAATCTATCTGCCTCAGATTTCTTTTTTTTTCCTTTTTTCGATATCGGCCTTCGTTTACAGAATAATCTACTTTTTGGGAAATTTTGTCGTTTTTTTCCCTATTTTCACAAAGTAACGGACCGATTTTTTCAAAATTGTTACCATACCATGCCCCGCAAACTCTTGCATCTTTTGACTCTACTGTATTTCGTTTGTCTTTATAACACTCGGAAATAACGCCAAATTACACTCCTAACATTTTCAATATTAAAACAAAGAAAATGGATGTTATAATATAATATAATAAAACTATAAAACCGTAACTAAACTATAATAAGTGGCCGATCATTCTATTCTACCTTATCTGTCTTCTATGATTTTCAATATCACTTTTTTCAATTACCCATCTTAATCTTCCTCATTTGTAACCATCTCAGTCCAGCGTATATTCTCCATCCTTCTCCAGCAACACATCTCGAATGCTTCTAACCTTTCTCTATCTCTCTGCGTCATTGTCTAAGTTCCACATCCATAGAGGGCTAATACTCCATACTAAAGTTTTGATGCACTGTCTTCTTATGTTTTAAGCGACTTTTGCCTTGAATATACATCCTTTCCTATAGATGGAAGGCTTGTTTTGCTATTGCTATTCTAGTTTAGTATCCTTTGCTATTATACTGCCTAAATATTTAAAGTTATTTATGTTTTCTAATGGAATATTGTTTTATTACAAACATTATAGAAGGAAAAATGGAGGGAAAGAGAGGAAGACGAAGACCAAGAAGAGCCTACATGTGACAGATCAAAGAGAAGGTGAACGTCGTGTCTTATCAAGAAACCAAGGAACTGGCTTTAGGCAGAAACGAGTGGAGGAAGCTACACAGATAAGAGCGCGACAAATGTAACAAAAGATAATTGTGCTAAATGTGCTAAATATATCTACCCTATTTTTTATTAGTGTCGTTTCTGACAGTTTGGAGTTTGATCGTCTTCGGATTCGGATTCAAGATATAATCTGACGTGAGTATCGTCATAATGACTTAAATGAATTTTCACATCGATTGAAGTATTGGATCGTAAAATTTTAAAGAGCTCTCTTCTAAGTAGTTTCATATCATAAAAATTTAGGTGAGGCAGGTAACTAATCACCAAACAGTAGACACTTGTGATATTATCAGTTAGCATAGCAGTAAGAAATATGATTCTGCTTCTATTATCAAAATCCAAGCTATATAGAATATTGTCTTTCAATATATCCTTCACGCAGATATATAATACAGGATATTGATTTAAAATAGTATCTTGTTTTAAATAATTTACACAAGCGTTGCCAAATGGTTCAGCAATTGCTTGACAAATGTTTTTCCACAATTTATTATTGTCTTTTATGAAACCGAATGGCATTATATTAGAGCAAATCCATGAAGTTGTTTCCTTTATTAATTCGTCCTCTTCATCAACATACATTTGAGGGTTTTCTTTAACATATATGTCAAGTCTTTCCACAAATAGTGTAGCGATATTCCAAGTTAAGAGAATATCATAATTTTCTTCATAAATTAAAGCTTTTGTTAGCTCCAATTGTATTACTCTAAATAATTTCCTAGGCACTATATTTTTATTTGACGCTGTCCGATACGTCAAATTTCGTATTAAATCCAAAATTATCGAATTGAATCTTACCTTAACTGGGTACTTGCTCTTATGATGCAGATTCCATGAACTAAGTACTTTTTTCAAAATAGGCAAGAGCAATTTCTCGTATCTCAGCATTTGTGTTTCTTCAGTTTTACAAGAAAGTATATATGCTGTTAATATCTCAAAGTTTTTCGGCAGCTTATTTTTTATACTATGAAAATTATCTTCAAGTGATTCTAACAATTCTTTTTCAACAAAACCAGGTTCCAACACGTCAACCAAAGTTATAGCTTCTTCGAAATATAATGTAATGATATTATCAGAATTAGTTTTCACAGGAAGCGATTTTAAATATAAATACCCTTTCATGAAAAATAACGGCCTTATTAAAATAGGCACATCTCTCAATTTAGCTAAAACAATAAAAAGATCGCGGTTTTCTTTAGACATCATGCTATCGATATACATGGCGATCAGCTCCCAAATGTCTCCAATGAAATCAATTTTTTTTGGGTTGCAAAGGAGTTCAAACGTTTCCCGCAAAATAACCATTTTAACTGAGAAGTTCATTGTGTTATTCCAAAAAATAGCAATTGTTTCTTTAATGTCGCGAATGTTCAGTTTTTTTAGTACGGCGCGAATACCGTGTTTTTGTAAGGAGATAGGCGTGTCCAATAAATCTATTAGATACTTTGAAGATACATCAGAGCTCATATTGTTTAATACTGCATTTAGTGAATGCAGGGAGATATCTAAATAATTACCCTTTATATACATTAACACTGTATCTAAATTTAAAGGAGGACTAATGAGGTGCATGAATTTTGCAATATTCTTCTTCAACATCGGTTTCCATTCGTCAGAATCATTCCATTCAATATCTGGTTTAACGGGAGCATGTTCTCTGATCAATGGAAGTATTTTACTACGCGGCATAAGTATGAAAATGTGTTTTACGGTTTTTTCATGTATAGGTTGTTCAATACGTTGAAGATAAAAGTCAACCCACTGCGGACGGATTGATTCTGACCAGTAGATTCGTGTCTTTCTCAATACGCGTTCTATTGTTTTAACATTCAACAATATGAACTCTACGTCACTAGGATAGCGTGAAAATAAAACAGGGTCGTGTTTCAAGGCGTTTAAGCACGCCTCATCACTTGGATGTAAAACAAGAGATTCTTCGAAAAATAATTTGCGCCATGGTTTTGCGGCTTTATAGAGGTTTGACAGATCAAATTCCCAGCAATTGTGACGTTTTATATTAATAACATCTTTAATTTTGTTAATTAATACCGGGTAATGGTCTAACTGTTTATTCCAATCTGCAAACAAGTTTAGTATTTCGCATAATTTTTCGACGACTCCTGTTACATTACTTTCATTAGTTACTACTCTAATATGAATAGCTTTCATTAGGTTATTGTGAAGGTAGTTGAATATTTTAGTCTGTTCAATTTTATTGAGTTTGTTTCGGTAATCTTTCAATGAGCTGAATTTAAATTTATTTTCTATTGTTTCTGGGATTAGTTGATCATGAAGAACTGTGTACACGATAATAGCGTTAACACAAAATTTTACTTTGTTGTCATATTTTGTGTAAACTCCCAAACTAATGAATAAGTTATTTAGAGAATGCCAAGTTTTGTCATCAAACTTACAAGTCTTGATACTAAATAAAAATGTATTGACAAACCGCATTTTATACTTAAGTGGTTCATTTACATGATGGTTTTGATAAAATTCTAGTATTGTGTGTAGCTTCTGTTGGTTAGATCCAGCCAATTTAACTAAAATTTTCAATAATTTTAACCTTTCAGCTGGTGACCTTCCCAAAGTTATCAGTATTTTTAACTCATCCATAGCTATATCAAAAGATTCATAGAGGTACCATCGATATTCATTAGTGAGTGCGGCCAGCCTCTTGCCTAACTGATGTGTGTAATCCACTGGAGATGGTGCATTTATCAAATTACATTGATTTGAGTGTTCTTCTTCAGCCTTTAGATTATCAGTCGGTGCACTAACTTCAACCAGAAAAAGCAACTCGATAAAAGGAATTCTTTTTTCATTAGGAATATATTTCAAAAAGTGCCTTAAGTTCTCAAAATTGAACCAGTAATCATATAAATATTTAATCTTTTTTTGTTTCAATATAAAATCTTGAATGAATTCGGATTTTAAATTTTGTGCGAATGTAGGAATATCAAGAATATCGCAATAATCCTCGAAGTGTTCAATGACTCTTTCGCGACATTTGTCCATTATAATTTGTGTAGCTTTCTTTTTAAATTTTGGTTTGTAGTAATATTCTACGAAATCGACTATGTCTAAATACTGTTTACAATGACAGTTTAATAGGTTCGTGGCTTTTTCTAAGACTTCCTTTTTATGAATTGCCTGATACTGTTTACAATAAGCTTCAAGAATAGTAATAGATTTCCTACACAGTCGTATTATTTGCTTAACGCTAAAACGACCCGCTTGTTCTTGTGCAAATTTTATAACCGCTTCTGAACAGCTGTGCATCCATTTCATGGCAGTCCGGGGGTCGTGTTTGTAATAACTAAAAAATGTGTCGATACGGGCTTCATCTTTTAAATTCAGTTTTATGGCAGATATCAGTTTTATTCTAGCTTTAGCTGTCATAGATGGATACAGCTCACGCTCCAAGTAATCGGGGTTGATGATGTGCGCGTACTGAGCGTCAGTGATGAGCCAAGCGCTGCGCTTGATGGCGCGAGTCACATACAGCAAGTCCGGGCTCTTCAGCACCTCCAGGATGTACGGGACGTCCCTCCGGGCGCAGGCCACGTCTATGCGCAGGAGGTTGTCGGCGTCAGGCTCGCTGTAGTTGACGAGCTCCAAGCTCCTCGTGTGGTCGGTGGCCGCGGCCTTCACCAGGCTATTGTAGTGCCGGTATTTCTGCCCTAAAGTCTCGCCTTCTAACACCAACGGCACCATTGTCATGTCTGGAATAAGTTGAAATCCCGTTTCAGTCAGTATCGATTCTTATTTAGAATAAAATATTGTTAGTACCTATTCATAAAAGTTTTTTTTCAACTGTCACAGCTTTTATCTCAAGGCGTATGTTTTTCTCTGTAACCACGCGCAACTAATGGCGAAGTCAATGAAGCTATTTCGTTGAGTCGGTTAGGCGCTGTTGCTACTTCGTTTTGGTAACTACACTTCGTTGGTCAATCTTCCTTTTTCTTTCTTCCTTAATAGTTAGATTTAGATAAGGCTCAGATAGTTTTTATTATTATTCGCTGTCACCACTAGTGCATCTCCTAATGTTGCGCAATTTATAGAAATTCTGGAATCTATTTTGTCAACCTCTTTCCCTGGCCCGGCTAAAGGCAGGGGATAGAGTGAGCAGATTTAATGTTTATAAATAAAAGAAGCAGTTTTTAGGTATATAAGTAAGTATAATAAGAAAAACAAACAATGTACATGTATCTAAGCACTAAAAGTAAGTATTTAACAGTCAACAAACAAATCTAAAATAGGTAGAACTAGTTTATCTTATTAATTTTAAAACAAATGAATGGGGTGGGTACCAAATCTTTTGCTCTCTTAAAATAAATACGGAAGATTATTTAATTAAAAAGAATTTAAAGTTATTTACTAGAGAATCGTGGTCATAAAGGGTACGATTTAATACCGTCGTCGTCGCACCGAAGTTGCAGTATTTCTTGCCAAATAAAAGTCATAAAAATTAGAACGCCCTTACTTGATGCAGACGAAAAGCTCGGATAAACTTCAGGATCAGGACTGGAGCTGCAGAACTTCGCAGATCGTTAACAGTCGCAGATCAAATTCATAAAAACAATCAATGAGTTATAGGGATATCATATAGCATCTCTATATCATATTATATCATATATATCCCTCCTCTTCCCTCCTGGAATCGAGAGAAAAAAAGGAGTTAGTAAAAGGAAAAAATAAAAGTAGATAAATAAATACAAAGAATAGTTTAAAATGAAATTATATAAGTACGTACCCTTTAGTTATTAATCCAATTATAATGAAAGTGGTATAATGCAGCGTCTTTGATTAGCCAACAAAACTTTCCAAAAACAAACAGTAGTATGAAAAGCCCAACAATAATTTATGTGATTCTTACAAGGAATCAACAAAATTTTAACATTTGTTTTAAAATTATATCAGTGCGGAGCAAAAATAAGCTTCGCGCCGTGGAAAGTCAAAATTTTCTCAAGAAAGCGCGGGAAACGCCACGAAAACGGTCAACACCAGAAAAAAGTAAAAGAGTGAAAAGGACGAACGATGTAAAATGGCTGTGTAAGAAAAGAACAAGAATACTTGAATATTTTTAAATGTTGTCGAGCATGAATTAAAAAGTTATAAAAAATAAAATACATAGATACCAAAGAGTTTTTGTACAAGAAGGTTGATAATTTGAATTTGGAGTATGGACGAAATGAGGTCGCATGTATGAAATAAATACAGACAAAGGAATATTATTGAAATATTTTAATAAATAGTGTTTTATACTTGTAAATAAATAAATAAGATGGAATATTAATAAATATGAGAATGAGACGTTGTTTTTTCTTTATAGAGAAAACACAACGTTACAATACCCCCCTTCCCATTAAAGTTTCGAACGTGAGGGTGAAACGAGAAGCTGCCCTCAGCGTTGTACTAAAACACCAAAAAAATATCGAGTAATGCGAGAGGCGCTTAACAATAACCAAAATACCAGGACTGAAGAAAAAAAACAAGTCCAAGAACAAGAAACACAACGATGCAAACCAAAGGAATTGGTTTAAATATGATTCACATATGCTTCCGATGTCTAAGCCCTAGAGTCACTAGCCGCTCTAAAAAATTAAAATAGTGTTGGCTTATTTTACGAGTCACCGTCCGCTCGAGTGTAAAGGCTTATTTAAAAGCCGACACGGTTGCGATGGTGAAACAAATTTAAACTTAAACCTAAAATTAACACAAAATTAGAGTTAAAAAGGAAACCTAAAAATATATTTACAAAACAAAACCAGTAACTTAATTTACATCTGTACCACAAGTTCCCGTGTCTAAGCCATAGAGTCACTACCCGCTCCTAAAAAAACATACATGTATAGTAAATGGCTTATTTAAAGCCGACACGGTTACATTCATGAAACAAATGTAGGTAATGTATTTACAACAACAAAAAAACAAATAAGCTCCGGTCATCTTGTGATGGGAAGGTCTCATAGAAAACGACCCCCACACTCTGAGACTGGATACAAACTACGCCTGTGTATGGCCCTAAACACGAGTCGTACACTAGCCTAAACTAACCAAAATTACATAATAACAAATAAACATAAATACAAACATACATATTTACATACGCTGGGCAAACAGCACACCTACCCTACTACATGAAATAAAACACACTATTTACAAAACCCTATAGGACACAGGCGGAGCACTAGCCCTTCGAACCTGCACCTAGGTCAGACCCACATGACCTTTAACCCCACAGCTGCCAAGGTGTTGGTTGCGCTGGAACAAAAAGACATTGATCGCCTCTTACGATGCCCGTGTAGGGATGACACTATTCTTTATCCGGTATCACACGGAATCGGCACTACGATGTTATTGTGTGCAGGGAAGACATTCGTCGCCTCTTACGACTCCCGTGTAGGGGTGACATTATTCTGCTTCCGACATCACACGGAATCGGTTAAAATATTTACAACTTTATATCTTTTACGTGCCAAATGCCCAGCGATCTACTACTATCTACAGTTTCTAATTCAAGTACCAGAGGAGAGATTACTCTGCGTACTTTACATTTCTCATACTTGGGTGCGAGCTTTCCTGCCTTATACTGGGCAGCATCGCTCTGAGTATAAGATTTTTTATATACAATTTGACCTACAGAAAATGATGAAGCTGGACGCCTCCGGAGGTTATAATATTTCGAGTTCTGCTGGTGAGCTTTTACTAAGTGACCGCGAACTTTCGCAAAAATGTCGCTTAGAACACCAAGTTCACCCGCATACTCCTCCCTTGGCATATAAATGTCATATTCACTCCCGTCGGCCTGTTTATAAAATGAGCCGTTCACTACAGGTTCTCGACCATGTACTAAAAAGAACGGCGAGAAGCCTGTAGTCTCGTTGATTGCGCTATTTATTGCAAATTGTATTTGTGAAAGATTTGAATCCCACGAGCGATGGTCACTTTTAACGTATGACGCTACCGCAGTCATAACCGTTTTGTTATACCTCTCAACTAAATTCACTTGAGGCGTGTAGCGAGGGCCTAGATGGAAATTTGGCACACCGTATTTATTTAGAATCGCACGAAATTCAGATCCCGTGAATTGCACTCCATTGTCTGCAATTACGGTCTCTGGTATTCCATGGATTAAAAATAGGTGGTTTTCAATTTTTTCGGCAACGGCCGCGCTCGTGGCTCGCCTCAAGGGAAACAACAATGTATATTTTGAAAAACAACACGTTATGACCAATAAATGCATGAAACCTTTACGTGACTTTGGTAATGGTCCCACTAAATCGGTTGACACCACCTGAAAGGGACGGTAGCACCGCTTTGGCTCTCCCATTTGTCCTGGTGTAAGCTTCGTGGAATGTTTATAAGAAGCGCAAACATCACACTTGCTCACAAACTCAGACACATCTCTAAACATCCCGGGCCAATAATATTGCAAACCTAGTCGCCGATGAGTTTTAAATACTCCAAAGTGACCAGACGTGGGAGGACAATGATTTTCAGAAATAATTTGTTCACGAACACCCGTTGGAACAACTTTTTTCCAATCAAACTCTTCAGTTAAATTATATTTTGATTTAGTATAACGGAACAAAACGTTATTTTCGATACGAAAATTTGGAAAATTTTGTGGCGTTGTTTGACACCCGTTAAAAACACGATCATACCAGTCATCGCCCGTAACATTTATCGCATCGCATTTAAGCAAACGAGATAATGTGTCGGGTATGATATTATCCTTCCCTTTCCTATGCTCGATCTCGAAAACAAACTGAGACAAGCGACAACCCCAACGCGCAAGCCTACCACTTGGATTTTCTAATTTCATAAACCATTTCAGTGAAGCATGATCTGTAACAACTTTAAATGGTCTCGTACCTAAGTACGGTTCAAACTTCTCTACAGAGTAAACAACAGCCAAAGCCTCTCTTTCTGTGGCGCCATAGTTGCGCTCACTCTTGCCTAATGAACGGCTAACATATGCAATCGGATGATCGATGCCATCAAAACTTTGAGTTAACATACCACCTATCCCATAACTAGATGCGTCACAGTGTACCACAAAGGGCAAGGAAAAATCAGGACAGGCGAGTATTGGAGCTGATACCAAAGCATTTTTCAAGAAATTAAACGCTTGTTCAGCCTCTGTGGACCAAGAAAACTTTATTTTATTGCTAGTTAAAGCATTAAGTGGCGCAGCTATGGTCGAAAAATTTCGAATAAATCGGCGATACCATGAGCATGTACCGAGAAACATTTTTACTTCTTTTGAAGAAGTCGGAGTTGGAAAATCCAAAATGGCTTGGATTTTCCCAGGGTCTGTTCTTAAACCGTGTTCATCAATAACGTATCCTAAGTACTTTAAGGATTTACGGAAGAAATTACACTTATCCATATTAATCGTTAAGTTGGCGCCTTTAAGCTTTTCAAAAACACGATTTAAAATTTTTATATGTGTCTCATAACTTGAGCTCGCTATGACTATGTCGTCAACATATACAAAACATATACCATCAGTCAAGTCACTGTTAAATTGACTTCCAAATAGGGAATCCATTAATCTTTGCTGTCGAGCCGGTGCCCCACAAAGACCAAACGGCATGACAGTAAATTTGAACAACCCTCTCCCAGGAACAGTAAAACTCGTCTTCTCTTGCGAAGCTGAATCAAGGGGTATTTGCCAAAAACTAGATTTTAGGTCAATAGAACTCAGGTATTTAGCCTGTTTTAAACTGTCTAAGATCTGTGGAATATAAGGTATGGCATAAGCATCGCCCTTCGTCACTGCATTCAATTTCCGACAGTCTAAACAAAACCTTAATTGACCATCGGGCTTTTGAACCATGAGTGTAGGGTTATTCCATGGGCTTTCGCTCGGCGCGACTACTCCTAACTCTAACATGTGATCCAACTCTTTGTTAAGATCCCTAAGTTTTTCTGGGGACATAGGGTACGGTTTGCACTTGATAGGGACTGCATTTCCTGTATCAATTGTGTGGGACATTAAATGCGTCCTACCTAAGCCAGCTTTATCGAAAGAAATATTTACAAATTTATTTACAACTTCGTCAGCCATAAGTTGTTGGTCTGTCGACATATGTTCATAAGGCTGAATAGAATGAATAGGTTCATTAAGACCAGCTGAACATTGTAAAAAATCGGTTGGCGTTTCAGAATAAAAAACATCCTTAAAAATGTGTGGAGCGATTTGAAACGCCTTCCAAAAATCAACTCCAAATATCACATCAGAAACAATAGACGGTATGATAAAAAATTTAATCACACGTGTCATTCCGTTATATGTGATTGGTAAAAACATATATCCTATTGTAGGACTCTCCGCTCCATTTGCCACCAAAACGTTACTCTTAAAACTACTATTCACATTATAACCTATATTTACAAATTTCTCGTGAGCCCCGTTTCCTAAAATGGAAACAGCGGCACCAGAATCTAGCATGCCACATAAAGTAACATCACACACAGAAACCTTTAAATAAGGCCTAATATCACCCTTCTCTGGTTTAAACAGAACCGAAGAGATTGACTTGTATTTAAAAAAATTAGAAACAGTTACAAGCCATTCTTTCCACTCGTCAGATTTCGAAGCTTCCACTCCGCGGTTCTGCTTTACTAGTTTTTTGTATTTTCAGTTGTTTTCTGGGTGCAGTGAGGACAAGATTTAACTGTGTAGCCTATCTTACCACACTCAAAACATTTAATTACCTTTTCAGCGGTACAATTTTTAAAAGAATGATTGTCGGTTTTGCAACGACCACAGTAAATTTTGGCATTATTATTTACAGTAAATACAGGTTTAAAAGCAGATTTATATGAATGTTCGGGGTTCATGCGCAAATTAGCGGGTTCTTTAAACAACAAAGATCTTTGTAGACTCTCCTCAATTTGTCGCAAAACCGATTTCAATTCTATAACCGACTGTACTTTTACCAACGCTAACTGTTGAGAAAAGTGCGGTCGAATGTTGTGGAGTAAAATGTCTAATTTCTCACTCTCACATAAAGGCTTCTTTAAACGGGAAAATAGACAATTCATGACGGAAAAATAAATATGTACAGGTTCGTCTTTACCCTGAGAACGCGAACGAATTTCCTCCATTAACCGATAATCGTAATCAATAGGTTCGAATTCATCAAGCAATAACTGTCGCAGCTCTGGCCAACTAGATACCTGATCTTTTACACCCCTATACCAAGTCAACCCTTCTTCGGCAAACAAACATACCGCCGCAGAAAAAAGTTTTGCTTGTGGAATGCCATGCGCAACGGCCAACTCCTCCGCCTTCTCTAAAAATGCATGTGGATTTCCTCGGCCATTGAACCTAACACTCCACTTCGAAAAATCATAACATGACGCTGAACTATGAGGCGCCGAACGGTTACAGTCAATCGTGACTGGTGTAGGGTCAGCAGAATGTTCATTACGAATTAAATTATTTTTCAAAGCCATCAACTTTTTCATACAAATAGCCTTACCTTGCACCTCCGTCTCCGTCTCCGTTGGAACTCGGTCTAACCTAAAATATAAATGACAGAAAAGAGAGCGAGCACGGGACAAAACATTTTTATTACCTGACAAAAGATACTCTTCGAGTTTCAAGTTTAGTTCATCCAATTTACTTTGAATAACTGGAAATTCCGTTTCATATGTTACGTCAACATTAATAATTTCAACAGGTAAAAAATCATTTTGCAATTTTTTTATCTGACATTTTAATTTAGCAACTGTATCTTCAGGCGTCTCAGCTCTGATCGATACTTCGTAAATAAGTTCGTCTTTCAAAAGCCCGTGAAAATAAACTTTCGACAAATCCATTTTAAAAGAGCAAATTCATATAAAGACAATATTAAAGTAGGTACTAAAATGCAGCTATAAAAGTCAAAAAATATAGCAATACATACAGAAAACACAAATTATTTACAAACACACAAAGAAAAGAAATTTAGATTATTTTTTCATTACAAAATCATGGCCACACTTTAACTAACAGCCATGTACAAAAACATTTACACAAAAAAATAACAAGTGATGTAGGTAAATCTTCAAATTGTTTTTTTTTTTTACATTTAAACAAGAGAGAGCAAAAGAAAAGGCCACTAAGTTGGGCGCCAACTGTCAACCTCTTTCCCTGGCCCGGCTAAAGGCAGGGGATAGAGTGAGCAGATTTAATGTTTATAAATAAAAGAAGCAGTTTTTAGGTATATAAGTAAGTATAATAAGAAAAACAAACAATGTACATGTATCTAAGCACTAAAAGTAAGTATTTAACAGTCAACAAACAAATCTAAAATAGGTAGAACTAGTTTATCTTATTAATTTTAAAACAAATGAATGGGGTGGGTACCAAATCTTTTGCTCTCTTAAAATAAATACGGAAGATTATTTAATTAAAAAGAATTTAAAGTTATTTACTAGAGAATCGTGGTCATAAAGGGTACGATTTAATACCGTCGTCGTCGCACCGAAGTTGCAGTATTTCTTGCCAAATAAAAGTCATAAAAATTAGAACGCCCTTACTTGATGCAGACGAAAAGCTCGGATAAACTTCAGGATCAGGACTGGAGCTGCAGAACTTCGCAGATCGTTAACAGTCGCAGATCAAATTCATAAAAACAATCAATGAGTTATAGGGATATCATATAGCATCTCTATATCATATTATATCATATATATCCCTCCTCTTCCCTCCTGGAATCGAGAGAAAAAAAGGAGTTAGTAAAAGGAAAAAATAAAAGTAGATAAATAAATACAAAGAATAGTTTAAAATGAAATTATATAAGTACGTACCCTTTAGTTATTAATCCAATTATAATGAAAGTGGTATAATGCAGCGTCTTTGATTAGCCAACAAAACTTTCCAAAAACAAACAGTAGTATGAAAAGCCCAACAATAATTTATGTGATTCTTACAAGGAATCAACAAAATTTTAACATTTGTTTTAAAATTATATCAGTGCGGAGCAAAAATAAGCTTCGCGCCGTGGAAAGTCAAAATTTTCTCAAGAAAGCGCGGGAAACGCCACGAAAACGGTCAACACCAGAAAAAAGTAAAAGAGTGAAAAGGACGAACGATGTAAAATGGCTGTGTAAGAAAAGAACAAGAATACTTGAATATTTTTAAATGTTGTCGAGCATGAATTAAAAAGTTATAAAAAATAAAATACATAGATACCAAAGAGTTTTTGTACAAGAAGGTTGATAATTTGAATTTGGAGTATGGACGAAATGAGGTCGCATGTATGAAATAAATACAGACAAAGGAATATTATTGAAATATTTTAATAAATAGTGTTTTATACTTGTAAATAAATAAATAAGATGGAATATTAATAAATATGAGAATGAGACGTTGTTTTTTCTTTATAGAGAAAACACAACGTTACAATTTGGACAGTCTGGTTTGATCTACTAATTAAATTCCTAATAAAAATATATTGATGAGTTATAGCGTTGAACTAAGTATATGCCGAGACCCCACTTTGGGACGACTTTTGTATAAATAAGGTTAGTTGTAGTTTACATACAGTCAATATCTAAAAGTTTTCTTATCATTTTATTTCAAGAACTTTTAATATCATAAATGGTTATTTATTTATTTATTTATTATTCGGTGAATCATCAGCTTACACAACAATATCTTTAAATTACAAAGTATAAACTTAAAAAGCTAATAATAGATTCACACGGTTAGCGTAAGTATAGCTAAATCTAATGTGTTATGATAGATTATAAAGATAACTAATTATTATCCTACTTTAAAATTACTATGGATGACATATTTAAATATTATACATTTTTTACTCAAAACATAATATAATTATACACAAATTAAAATGGTATAAAAGTAACCAAAGGTTTTCAATATCTGAAAAATACAAATTGCAGCTGATGGAATTCGATATAAACTGTCAAATGAATACGATTATCTTACGCAATTCTACCCCGATCAGGGTCACTTTGTCGATTTAGAGTGATATTTCTTTGTTTACATTTTTGCTACGAGATTAGTACAATTTTGAGCACAGTGCCTAAAATGCAACATGCCATCATCCAACTTGAGTCACTTCATTCGAACTAGATAGTCAAATGTTGGAAATTCCGAAAGTTATACTTGAATTAAATATCTCGATGAGTTAGATAAGATTAGAGTTTTTGATAGCTAAATGTCTTATTGTCTAATTAAATGAAAGTCATATATACTTAAGTACTCGTCTTTCAATAGAGATGTTAAACTATCCAAGATTAGATTATTTAAACAAAATTAAATTATTATTTAAGTATATCCAATGGGTTTGATACCTGAGATCAACATTGGCACCCATTACACACTCAATCAGATTGACAAAGATTGACAGAGATTGATTGTGTAACGTCGTTTCAATCTGGCGTGGTTTTTTGTCAATCTGGCTTAGGGTTGGCACCTTTTTTTCGAGGTAATAGTATTATTTTCAAAACGTTTAAACATTATAGTAGGTACTTACTTTTGGGATATTTATAAAAATGTAGTCCACATTTATTTTTAACTAGCTTCCGCCCGCGACTACATCCGCGTGGGTGGACATTCGTAAAATCGCTAAAAAACAAACATACCTACAAACGAACAGAGAACTTGCAGTCTGTTTATCGCAATCTACTGCTATCCGATACATGTTTTTTTTTAAGGCTGAACTGATTTAGATGAAATTTAGCGCACAGTTTATTAGCCTAGATTAAAACATAGGATACTTTTGATCTCGGTCAAAGATTTTAGGGGTTTTTATTTTTTTAAACATTGAAATTAATTTGTATTACTTTTGGGAATTTTATAAAAATATAGCCCATATTTATTTTTAACTAGCTTCCTAGCTAGTACATCCGGGTGGACATTTGAAAAATACCCTAAAAAACATACAGACGAAAAGAAAAACAATATCCTGCTTTTTTGAAGTCGGTTAAAAAAAATTTGAACGCAGTATATTGTGGACTTGTGGCAGATTGACAATCAACCACAAGTCCACTTGTATCGGATCGCAGTTACTTGTGGTTGATTGTCAATCTACCACAAGTAACTGCGACCCAATATTTTTAACCGACTTCAAAAAAGCAGGAGGTTGTTTTTCTTTTCGTCTGTATGTTTTTTAGGGTATTTTTCAAATGTCCACCCGGATGTACTAGCTAGGAAGCTAGTTAAAATAAATATAGGCTATATTTTTATAAAATTCCCGATGTCCTGTCCATGTATGTACATGTCCATGTCCATGATGCCCTGTCCATGTTTAAGTCCATGCCCCTGTCCTGTCCATGTCCATGGACTTGGACATGGACAAACAATCTCCTGCTTGTTTGAAGTCGGTTAAAAATATTGGATATTAACTGCGATCCAATATTTTTAACCGACTTCAAAAAGCAGGAGATTGTTTCTCTGTTCGTCTGTATATTCGTTTTTAAGGCTAAATAGTCTGGATTAAAACTTATATTTATTTTTAACCCCACATTTATTTTTAACTAGCTTCCACTGATTACTGATTTGGATGAAATTTGGCACTCAGATAGATCATAGCTTGGTAATGTAGTATTGTAATTATCAATATTTGATTTTACACACACACAGCGCCATCTAACCCTAAACTAACCAAGGCATAAGATGGGTGCTAGACAACTGATTTTACCAGGTACCTACTTACTAGGTACTTACTTTTCGAATAGATAGGTATTTATTATACGCAGACCGTCACAGAAATTAAAATTCATCATTTCAATTTCGTCCGGGATTCGAACCCGGCATCTCTTGCGTGGTAGACTGGCATGTTGAATACTGCACCACTCAGGTCATCGATCGATATCACGCGAAAATTGCAAAAAAGTTGGCAACCCTACCAAAAACCACCGTGGATTGCTTGCTGGATTGACCGTGTAACGTCGCATCAAAAATCAGATTGATGTGAAACCAGATTGATGTGTGTAATGGCGGCCATTCATTAAGTCAACATTTACTACATCAACACCACTAGATCAACTGTTCATTAGATCAACAGTTTACTACATCAACAAATTACGAAATCAATGGATCATAACATCAACAGATCATTATATCAACAATTCACTACATCAACAGTTTAGTAGTCCAAAATTTAACATAATTATTGTTTGGTCACTCAACCCAAACAAATTACGAGATCAATGGATCATAACATAACATCAACAGATCATTATATAAATAATTCACTACATCAACAGTTTAGTAGTCCAAAATTTAACATATTGTTTGGTCACTCAACCCAACTCTATGTTTTTGTAATTATTAGGTACAGTCAAAAGAAACAATTACTTTACTTAAATCACTTTCGTTTCACGTTTCGTTTATTATTTTTTAACCGACTTCATCAAAAGGAGGAGGTTCTCAATTCGATTGTATGTTTTTTTTTTTTAACCGACTTCATCAAAAGGAGGAGGTTCTCAATTCGATTGTATATTTTTTTTTTTTTTTTTTTTTTTGTTTTTTTTTATCGTTGTTCGCGCGTATCTTCGACATTTATGAACCGATTTAGATAATTTTTTTTTGTTCGATTGAGTTTTCTTGCGAGATGGTCCCATTTTTTTTTTTTCAAATCGGTTCAGTAACAAGTAATCCTGAAAATACTATGATATTAAATCAACTAACTTGACAATTTTGTTATTTATGAACCGAATTAGATGATTTTTTTTGTTGGGGAAGGGATGCCGTTGTGTAGTCTTTTTAACCGACTTCAAAAAAAGGAGGTAAGTTTTCAGTTTGTATGTATGTATGTTTCATTGTTATAATAAAACACGTCAATTGAAGTCGGGTGGGGCTTTTAGAATAAAAAAAGGAAGATGTTCTCCAGCCCCACCTGACTTTAATAGACGTGTTTTATTATAACAATGATAATGCGTATCTAATGATTTGTATATTATTTCTTCCTTTTTTTAGAGGCAGGTTTTTTGAAGTCGGTTTTTTGTTTTTTAAACAATTTTTTTTTCATAAACAAATATCCGTTTATTGTTAAAAAATTGTTTCCTTTGCGAGTTTTAACAAACTCCGCACGATTCATTTTGTTTTAAGATTAGAACACGTCCAACACGACCGAAAAGTAACTAAAGGACGAGAAATGCAGAATAGTACTAATGTTTCACGTGACTTTTTCAACCTACCCGCAATTCTGAAATTGACGGTACCTACCTAATTGTTTTTTTTTTAATTAAAATATACTCGAACAACTGCGCCATGGAGTAGGTGACTAAAACGAAAGTGATTTAAGTAAAGTAATTATTTCTTTCCTTTTGACTGTACCTAATAATTACAAAAACTTTAGAGTTGGGTTGAGTGACCAAACAATATGTTAAATTTTGGACTACTAAACTGTTGATGTAATGAATTGTTGATATAATGATCTGTTGATGTTATGATCCATTGATCTCGTAATTTGTTGATGAAGTAAACTGTTAATCTAATGAACAGTTGATCTAGTGGTGTTGATGTAGTAAATGTTGACCTAATGAATGTTGAACCAACTTAGATACCTTCCTATACTTAGTAAGTAATATCACTTGTTTAGATTTATCGAAATACCATAAAGTTAAAGATGCCGTAATAGAAAATAATAATAGTTTAGGTAATAAACCGATACCCGCCAATTAAAAAGATAGGTACTCACTAGACAGGGTTATTTGTAAAACACCAACAACCTCGCAGGAGTAGTACTAACATCATAAATAACAACATTTGTTCTACGACTTTTCCGTAAACAGACAAAAAAATCGACTTATAATCCGCGCGCGATGAGAATGGTAAGGGACCTTGTCAAAGTGAATTGAAAATGACTGTAAAGCAGTAGTGTACAGCGCCGCGCTGCCGCGTTAGCGGTACCGTGCGCGTCTCAGTTCCAAAAGGTATTATACCATTCTCATCGCGCGCGGATTATCAAATGTCCCGAACAACAGCTGATCGAATTTTTTTGTTCGTTTTCGGAAAAGTCGTAGAACAAAATATGTTGTTGTTTATGATGTTGGTACTCTACCCCTGCGAGGTTGTTGGTGTTTTACAATTAACCCTGTATAGCTATTCTGTATAATAGGTAGGTAGTTACTTAAATACCTAAACGTTGTCAAATCCAAATAAGCCAGAATGACTGGCCGCTTCACATAAACAAACTAGGTTATGTAATAATGAAATCAATGACGCATCGAATTCAAATCTGTTTTTGCTGCTGTTAGGTAGGTGCTGGTTTTTGTAACGTTTTTGAAGCAGTTTCTACGAAACATGAAAGAGCTAAAATAGATTCAGATTTATTTGATGGGTTGTGTATTGGTTTAGTTTGCTTTACTAACCTTCTACCATTCGCTGGGGTCACGGTCACGGCCTTGGTTCGTTCGTTCTACACGACCAATCCGAATCCGATTTGTTAGTAGGTATAGTAGACTGGTGTGATTCACTATCATACATCTATATGTCTATACACAACATAGCTATATGATATAGATTGTTATTGTTACCACAGAATGAATAATAGCGATGTTTCTGCCGCAGGATTATTTACTTTTGTAAATTCCAGTTATTTAAATTATTCACTGTTGTAGCAACTGCCTGGACCACTAAAAGGTCCTGGGTTGGACTCTCGATCATACAAGCGCTTTACCAGAATTTGAAATTCTTGAACATATCCATTATTAACTGATAAATGCAAAACCCTACCCAGATATGGAAAAAAATGATAAATCAGATAAGCAACTGTATAGGTACCTAAATAGATACGATACGAGGTTAAAACAATTCTAAAATAAAAACCAAACGTTTAAAAAATACTTTATTTCCATGATTAAATAGAAAGTCAAGCATACATGACAAACATTCTTATTATAATCTTTTTGTAATAATTATAAAAACATTTTAACAGTGCATTTACAATATAGAGCATAGTAGTCTTAAGAGCATAATTTCAAAAATCGTTTTACTAGCAGTCTGCGTAGTGGTGGAAGTAGCTCCTTATACCAACGGATGGGTGTGAACGAATAATTTCAATAAGTTCCTTATTAACAAGTCCAAGAGGCGATTCTTCTTCAGTATTATTAAACCTTAAGTGTCGCAAAATATCAATCGCGACAAAGTAAATTATCGGATCGTTAACATTATTTAGTAAATATTTAACGAATGATAATTTAAAATTATTATCTAGATTAAAATTTGAGAAAAATTCTATGCAAACTCTGGACGCAATCACGTGAAACGATGAGAATTCTTTTATTATAGGCATTAAATATTTTAAACTGGCTTGTGCAAAATTATTAACGAATCCTCCACAAACTCTATTCCAATTTTCTTCTGAACTTTCAACAAAAATCTGATCCGCATCTATTTTTAAATGATTGTTTAATATTTCCATGAAAATCACGTTGAGATTGTAAATCATAATTATATGAAGATCTTCTTCAAAATTCAAAGTATTCTCGAGTTTGTCCCTAATGCAAGTAAAGAGTTTAACAGGTACAATAGACTTAAATTTAGTAATCGATTTATAGCATCTACCTTCTGTAAGTGCAAGTGCAAGTGTACTTAAAATTCCATATAACCTATGTTTTTCAAAATAAGGACAGCACCCTCGAGAGACTTCGTAGTTCTGCCAGCGCGCAAAATAATGATCCATTATTGGAATCAAAATCTTTTCATACCTTTCAATTTGCATTTTTTCACAACTACAATTTAGTAAGTATATGGCCAAAATTTCTTGTCCGTCACCATAATTCGGTTGAATCATTTGTTCACTAACAATTTTAATCACAACATCCTCTACTTTTGGTTCTAGACGGTCAAAAATGTATATCGCAGCATTCAAAATGAATTGATCAGATGTCTTTTTGGAATAACGCGTTGTCTGGAACGAATACATTTTCATAAATAGCTTAGAGATAACTTCTTTGTTCGTTTCAGATATTATGTGACAATAGAAGCTAGTAGCTATTCTCCGTTTTTCATTAAACGGTAGGTCATCAAAGACTTTACTGAACAAATTCCATATATCCAATGCAACAAAGGTGTTTTTCTCTTGATAAACAAGTTTCTCTAGTTTTTTAATCAATTGTGTTTTTACTGATACAGTATATCCCTCAGGAATATTCTTATTTAACAACGAGAGCACTAACCGCGCTGCGTATCTGTGTAGAGGGTCTATAGATAATAATGACAAAATTATGTTCCAAAATTCAAATGAACTTTTGTTACGTAGAACTGCGTCGAATGCAGGGATCAAATACGGAAGATATTCTGTTTTCGCATACATCAACAAAGCTTTCTCGTCTATCGATGGGCGTATCAAATGAAGATACCTAGCTATATTTTGACCAAGAGCTAACTTATAATCATTAATGCTTTCAGATTGCACAAGTTCTGGCGCGTATTTCTGGACTAACATGGACATGGCTTCTTGACGAGGCAGAAGTATACAGAGGTTTTTCACAATAGCAGTGTGCCCTGTGGGATTTGTTAAATGGTCTAAATATGTGTCGACCCATTGCTGCACTGTGGACTTTGGCCAGTAGATCCTAAGCTTTTCTAACGACTGCTTCAATGGCACAGTCGCTACTATCGTATACTTATCTCTATAACACGACAAAAGATTGGGGTTATATTTCAAGGCGTTCACAAACGTTTCATCACTAGGACATAAAAGCAGCGACTCATCAAGCAAGTGCTTCCAGAATAATTTGTTTGCGTGATATAAGGAGCATAGATCGGTATCCCAAGAATTGTCATTTTTCAAATTGATAATGTCTCGGATATTATTGTAAATACAAGGGTTGTCATTCGGGCCTTTATTCCAGTCTTTTAAAAGAATTAAAACATTTCTTATTAAGCCTACCATGATACGCATCTCTGCTTCATCAACTATATCTTTCTTGTATTTCTTTTTAAAACAGGAATTGTATACGTAATCTAAAACTATCTGCTGTTCACTGGCATTTAATTGACTGCGAAAAACAAGGAAACTTTTGAAATTCGTTTTCACGGCGAATGTTTCTGGAATCTGTTCGTTATGAAGTATCTTGTAAACAATTATAGTCTCAAGGTATTTAAACGCATCTATGTTTGTGTCTCTGTTTAAGTCCATATTGATGAAAATATCATTAATAATGGACCAAATGGAATCGCCATATTTGTGTATACTACTCGGAGGCAGCAGCTCAGCTAGAAACTGAACTTTATCCACAAACGAATCGTCCTTGTGCTGTATTCGATAATACTCCAGCAAACCTGTAACGTGTTGTGGATTCCCTCTAGTGCTGCATATTAAATTTTTTAGAATAGATTTGCGATGAAATTGGGACGATTCTACCGCCAATATTTTTTTTAATTCAGAAAACGCGTCTTCGAAATGCAAAAACTCATAGGCGTGAAAACCTAAGGAATCTTTTATATTTATTAAATCAGATTCACTTATTAAGGAGTCGTTTTCTTTTCCCAATAGTATTATTTTTATTAATCGTAATCTTTGTGGTTCAGGCATGTAACGAAGAAAATATTTTAAATTTTCATATCTACAAAAAGATTTCATTGAAACTCTTTGAATGTGTTCTACTAAAAAGTTTTCTAAATTATCTTTTTTTATGTGCTTCACAAATGTCGCTAAATGAATTCCATTGTAATATTTGTCGAAATTATCAATGATAATGTCAGGGTACTGCTTCATCAAAGAACGAGTAAATCTTCTACTAAAGTTTGGCACCCGCTGATTAGCCGAATATATTGAATCCATTATACCAATGACATCTTCTCGTTCCGCTTTTAATAAGTATTTGTGCAGCGAATGACTGTCACGGTCACGCACATGACTACGCAAATATTTTTTCAAAACATTAGGAAACTTTCTACAAACATGTTTCATAGCACTACATCTGCATGATATTTTATCTGCATGCTTGGCCACTATATCCTCAATGAAATCTAAGGAACAATGGCGTAGCCAATGCTGGGCGATTGATATATTGTCTGTGTTATATTTGAAAATCGCTTCAGCGCGCGTCGGGTCCTTCAAGTTATATCTAATCGAGGTAAGCATTTTGTTTTTTTCTTTGGTTGTCATTCTTGGAAACAGTTCTGCATGCTTGACCGCTGTATCCTCAATGAAATCTAAGGAACAATGGCGTAGCCAACGCTGGGCGATTGATATATTGCCTAAGTAGTAGTTGAAAAACGCTTCAGCGCGCATGGAGTCCTTCAAGTTATATCTAATCGAGGTAAGCATTTTGTTTTTTGCTTTGGTGGTCATTCTTGGAAACAGTTCATCGTTGAGATACTCAGGGTTGATGATGTGAGCATACTGTTCGTCGGTTACAAGCCAGGGGCTGCCTTTGAGGGCGCGGGACACGTACAGCATGTCTTCGCACTTCAGCACTTCCAGTATGTACTCGGCCTTCCTCCTGATGCAAGCGACATCTATCCTCATCAAGTTTTGAATGTCGCTATCATTGTAGCTAATTTGTCTCAATTGGTATGAGTCGTCAGCAGCGGCTGCCTTCACAAGAGCATTAAAGCTGCGATGTTTCTGACCCAATGTGTCGCCTTCTAATTCCATTGCGGCCATTTTATACCTGAAATGTATGTGATTTTTAGCTTCGAGTGAAGTTATATGATATCTTCATTTTGGAGATTGTATCGTATCTAAAGCTTAGGTGTCCTTGATCTGCCAATTATAGGTCCACTACCTTTGTAGTTTTTATAATATTATTATATTAGCAATTTATGCAACGTTATACAGGGTATTACAAAACAACCTGCAATGTTGAATTATGGTAGATAAGGGCCATTAAACTTGGGCCCAAGTCTGCTATTGTTAACGTCGTAATCGTGTATCAATTGTGTTTGAATGTTAATACTTTTTGACATTTTGAAATCAATCTTAAAATGTGTTTCAGAAGAAACTAGATAGAACTGTGTCAAAAAGCATTAAAATTCAAACACAATTGAAACACGATTATGACGTTAACAATAGCAGACTTGGGCCCCAGAACAACTTTTACTATGGGACCAACTCTGAAATCGCGAAAAAATCAGCTGTTCATTGCAAAAATTTGCTATTTCAGAGTTGGTCTCAGAGTAAGAGTTTTTTATTTTTTTATTTAATCTTAGGAAGGCACTTAAGGAAGACACTAGTAGCTACACAAACAAGTGGTTTAGTTTGATGGCCCCTACCTATCTGAGCAATTTCAAATCCCTCAGACTTCTTCACTTAAATTTTTGAGACGAATGGCTTCTAGCAGAATAAAGTGAAATATTATTAAGTTTATATCTATGTTGTCTTTTTAGTGATAATTCAATAAAAATATCTTCTTTTTTAACTTCTAGGTACGAAGATTTTAAAATGTTGAAACCTGAAACCCATCAAAATTTGCATGTCCCCTTGCCAACATGCGTCAGAAAATACTGTCCGGCTGTCATATTTTATTTCCAAAAGTTTCCGTGTAGGTATGCGAGCGGTTTCAAATGTCAATATCAATTCTTAAATGCTTAATTTATCAGTTAAAAGCTTCATTTGCCATTGAAATTATCTTTTCTTTAATTATTGTTATTGTGGACACATTACGTGTATTCAATCGAAGTTAATAGTGCTAAGTAAGTGCGATCGGTAATTTTTAAACAATTTAAAACTACAAGAAAGTACATAGATTATGTGACTTCCGTTTTGTGACTTATTCTACGGTCACATCACATAATTATAATCACGGCAAGTCAAAGCGTAAAGCTTATTTTACATTGCAAATCATTACTGACCAAATTATGAATTACTAAAAGCCACGGGCAAATACATATTATATGTATTTGAAAAGTGGTTATTAAGGCTGACCCCAGACCTACCAGTTTCTTTTCTTTGCTTTGCTGTTTTACTTTGCTGTTTAGACCGCCGGCCAACCAGGGTCATTTTCAATCATCGCATATTGGGACCAGATAAAATTGGCAAGATAGCCATAAGCTTGGTGTTATCAAATATCATCGCCTGGGTTGCGAAGTAGGAAGCTTCTGGGAGATATGCCACCCTGAACATGGTCTTCCATTGCTAAAAATAAATCGATTGCATATTTATATAAATTGTGAACAGGGTCGTGTGTGGCATCATTATCTACCTGGGGCCTTACTATGAGCTCATAGAGCAGGGCTTATATTGAACTGCCTTACTTTTTCGTACTATGACCTCAACGGTTAGTATGAAAGCAGTCCTGTTTAAGTCCTGCTTTTGAACTGAACGGTTTCTTATTTGCTGATGGTAAACCCCCTGAACTATTTTTTGTGTTTTCGTAACGATCGTTTAAGGAACAAAGCTCATAAGAACATACATATATGTGAAATGTACTTAGATTGAAAATATGCGATAGATTGAAAATGAGCCTCTTGGCCGGCGGTCCATTGCCGAACAGCAAAGCAAAGAAAAGAAACCGGTAGGTCTGTGATCAGCCTAAGCCCTTCATTTGGTAGTTTGGTACCAAACACGGCATAATTCATGCAAGTATTTTTTTAGTTCATGAATTTCTAGGTTTCTAGAGGGCGCCCTATTCGATTTAATATAACGTCACATAGCCTATGTTCATTGGACAATTAAACGCTTCTAACGATACCTCATTTGTTAAATTATAATAGTTAAGTAGGTAGTTTAGAAGTTATGAGGGAACAGATGAACATACATTTTGGGGTTGTAAATTGGGTGAATGCAAGCAGAGCCTGCAGATATTTGAAAAGTGCTCATGATACCCTTTCATTTGGTCCAACACGGCATCATTAAAATATATATTTTTTTTAGTTCATGACTTAAACTCCTCTACCTAGAGGGCGCCATATTCAATTTAATGTGACGTCACTAACCTTTTACCAGTGGACGATTAAGACGCTTCTAACAATACCTCATTTGTCAAATTATGATAAGTAGTTTAGAAGATAATATGAAACAGATGAACATACAAACATACATACATACATACATACAGGTCAAAATCATATACCCTCCGTTTTGGCTTCGCCTAGTCGGGTAAAAACTACAAGAAATCTGTTTTTTTAAATAGAAACTAAGAGAATAATAAAAGTATAAGAAAATAATATTTAAAACATCTTAGGGTGGATTTGTCCAAACTTCAATATAAACGGGAATAACTATACCAAGAATACATCTATTCCAGGTTTTTTTGTCGAGTAAAGAAATGGTAATTTTTCCATGCAATCCAAAGATAAGTTACTCTTGGGATTCTTATTCCTTCATTAGTGAGTGAATATGTGAATGAACGTATTATCCGGCCAATTGTCATTGTTCTATAAACAAACTATTTTAAAGGCAAAGTCTTGTCAACTTTATTTTGTCGCCTTGTACGTATCTGTAGCGGTCAAAGTCAAATGTCAAACAAATGTCACTGACATACGGCACGCGGACGCCATTAAAATACTCGCGGATTAACTCTGTTATTCCCCGCGAAATGGTGGTATAGTGACTATTCCTGAATAGGCAAAACACTCTGAGAATAGTATGTGGTAAAACGTAATTTCGGTTTACTCTCGAATAACTGATAATTTTATCTAAGAATAACAGTTATTCTCACTTGGTCGAATCCGCCCTTAGAATAATAACACCTAGAATAGAAGCCGTGTCTTCGTTCGTATGCAAAGTGAGGCAACTAATACCAATAGTTTTCAGATTTATATCCTTCATACGTTACCTAATCATAACTAAAATATAATAATAACTAATCTAATAAATGTAGGAAACTTGAAACTGTTTTCTACGTATTCGGTATGATTAGGTAATTAATGGAGAATAAAAATCTGAAAACGAGGCCATTTTCTATATAATGTAAAGTAAAATGTAATGTAGGTATTTGTTTTTGGTTGAATATATTATTATTATTTTGGCTGTTTTAGTTGCCTCACTTTTGACAGTGAGCTTTGTGGAGAGCTATCATTCTTGGCTTGGTTCTAGGATTCTAAAAGACTGACTGATATTATTTTAGCTAGCTAGTATTTTAGGTAGTATCTTTATTATGCAATAGGCCCATGGATAAATGTTGTGCATTTTGTCAAAATCCCAAAACACATGCATAGAGTATTTTTAGATATCTAGGTAAAATCAATGGTAGAATACAATTTTATTATCGAGCAGTCACTATCATTCACTTTGATGGTAGAGTCAGACACACTTCAGGCTATGAGACATGAAAGAGGCTAAGTAATCAGTTTTTTTTACCAAGAACAGTTAGATAAGTAGGTATATTGTACGAGGTACCTACGTAACATGCGATGGAATGGATGGATACATTGACATGACAATATGACACCGACAATGGGCAAACTGGCAGGCTGTTGTAGAAATAGTTAATTACTTTTGTGGAACATTACCTATATAGGTACTTAATTAGGTATCTTTTATTTAAATGTGACGTTAGAAATACTAATAAATCTTGCTAGAATCACTGAATTTTTATTGAATTAGTAAAATAATTCAGTGGCTAGAACCACGGTAATAAGGCTAGAACCTTGCTTATCTACTTTCTTTTTATTATATCCTAATAAAATGGTGCTCTTTCTAGGGTTGCCATCTTCGCCCAATTTAAGCTCATGCAACCGCTTTAGTTGCTGTGACAAAGTACCTACCTACCATATCCGCACTGTACACCCTTGTACACCACAGAAATGTTTTTTTATATTCGTTGTTGTAATTTGTTTAACAGCATTAATAAGCGGGACATCTCTACTCTAGACCTATTTTGTGATACTCTGTCAGCTGTTAATAGAGCTTATAGTACATTAGAAATTTAATTATTGTAGATTGCAATCAGCTGTTTAATCATAAAGTCAGCACATAATAAGTTATATTCACTGTTATCTGTGGAGGCTTTTAATTGGCTTCTTATATTTTATTTAAGTATATATTCATCCACTTCTCTGAGTTAGACCAATATTGTGCAATCTACCTAACCTACCAGGTCCTACACCAAGTGAAATTTGGAAAATAGATAACTTACAGACTGTGGTGCAACTTTTGATGGCTAACTGTTGTGCAACATAATAATATGAAGTTCAAAAAGTTCTTTATTAAAGTACCTACCTCTACCTACTGACACTTAGGGTACCTATTTGCATCATGATTTTGTAGTTATTACAAAATTCATTTACTTATATACAAACACAAAAAAGTTTGGTAATGTTAGGTAAAACTTTACACATTTATGGCGAAATTCTTTTTTAACTCGATTGTTACTAAATGAGTTACGAAATCAAATCATTCAAACGCCGATTGTTACTTTTATTAGATAGGATGATGATAATCTTTGGTCAGAGTCAATGGAGGAGTGCTGTTTTTGTCAAATTTAGCCAATATTTTATTATTCAATAAACTTACCCGAAAATACTATTCCAAGTCTTCGATGCAGGAAAAAAGGTAGCCACAACACAACAGAAATAGATAGCCAACCAAACCACTACTATATAATCTTCTCTAGAGTTTTAATTAAACACAAGTCAAATTCAGACAGCTGACTGGAGAATGAGAATTACTGTATTAGATTAAGTTATTATTTTTATTTACGCTACGCTCTAGCCTAGTGGTGGTTAATATATCATATAGCCGTTATAAATAAAGGCTTTATAAATATAACGTATAACGTCCGTTATATTCAAGCTCCCAAAGAGCTTTAATATATTATATTCCTCTATAATCTTTGGACTTATCGTTATGAAATGTTATGAAAGCGTTATGCGTTGCGCGAGTGAGTGACTGAGTGAGTGATTTGAAAGGGCTTTAATATATTAGTTATAATAAAGCTTTAACCACAGAACAGACTACGTCATTTATCATGTGAGGCAAACCTGCGCTAGGTTATTCGGTGAGTTTAATAACGTTCCTTGGCTCTGTCAGCTCTGTGTTATCCGCGAAGTCTCTGATTTTGTCGTATTGTGTTGTGCTATTTGTAATTTTGTTAAGTTTAATAGTATTTGATAAGACTTGACAAGAGGGAGTAAGTACAAGCTTATGTTTAAAAATTATGTTCTGGTGGTGGACACTGGTAGGTTGGTGATGGTGAATTACTTGTACTTACTAAGCCTGAAAAGTATGAAGGAAAGTTAATTGCATTATTTTTACCCTTTATGCCTATGCCATGGTTTAAATAAAAAAAATTATTAGGTAAATATTAAAATATTTTATTAATCGCGGATACTTACGTCCCTTATAAATATAGCTCTTTCCTCAACAAACGTAAACATATATGATAAAGAACATATAACAAAGCATGGCTTGTTAAGCATGTACACGTAATTACCACCACCACTATCATTTGGGGGCGCTACCTACCTTTGATAGGCCACGATAATCACGTGATATCTAAGTGCTTGTTAAGCATCGCTCCTAGACGATCAAAATGTGACTGACAAGCCGAAAAATTTACGTGCTTGACAAGCCATGCTTGACCGTAAAGGAGGTACATACAAACAGAAGTTCAATAATAAAGAATAAAATAGAGAAAAAGATAAGAATAGTTAGGCTGACATCCCACTATTTAAAAGAAATAATGTGGATGGATGAAAGAAAACTCGTATGCAGTATGAAGCGGGCTTTGTGTAGACAGACATGCAGGACCGATATTATAGATAAAAAAAAACGGCCTACACAAACAAAGACCTGCGTGCAGTGGCCCTGCGGCAGTGCTTTGATTAGCCCACTTAAAAGTACGAGAGGCATGAAATAATAGAACTGGAATGAACGAGAAAACAATTGTAAAAGGGCTCGACTCCGAATCTGAAAAGCGAAAAACAAAACGTAACGTAAAAATGATATAAAGCTTTAAATAATAAAGCTCTATCTAATATAACCTCAATAAACGTAAAGGCTATATAGCTTTTATTTTGTTTGAGGTTAGAGCTTTATTATAGCTCTTAAAAAAGGCTAATAAATTATTAAAGCTTAAAGCTTTTAATATAATATTGGAAAACAGCCGTTATGAACACCTTTGCTCTAGACATGAGGCGTATTTATCGTAACAGATAAAAACAACAGATAATTAAATGTAACTGTTTCGCCCTGTTACGAGCGCTATGAAATAACAGTTATTCAAAGGAGCAGGCCAAAGAACAGGCGAAACAGTCTGTTCCCACGTCTTCACTGTTCCAAATACTCCACTGTACCCTGTACCGAACTGTTATGCCTGTTATCAGAGTAACAACCTGTTTCCATTGTTCCGCCTGTTACGTGGAACAAGCGCTACCTCACTCTAATGGACCCCCTAAACGATCAAAATTACTTGCCAATCATTTACATTGCATTGCAGGCCAATCACATTTTGATCGTCTAGGAGCGATGCTTGACAAGCACCACAGAATAGATAAGATTACCGTGGCCAATCAAAAGTAGGCCACGCCCCCAAATGGTAAATGCAATGTAAATGATTGACAAGAAATGCTTGATCGTCTAGGGGCTCCATAACATATGGAAAGAAAAGAGACAAAGCTTGTTACATAAATCCTGTTATATAAACTGACCATATCAAAAATACATTTTAGTCCATTGAAAAACCTTAGTAAATTCGACTTTGTAAATTGGTCGTGCTATATGTTCCTGTGTGAGTGTTTGTTTATGACCTTCTTTTTTTTTGTGGCAACAGAGTTTGACTGTTTTGCCATTTGCCAATGTCAAGTTAAACGGTGGGGAAACAGGGATATCGGGTGTTATGAAAATTCTAATTTCATTTATTGAGATTAATAAAGGATATTATACCGCGTATTATTTGTGTAGGCATGCGGCCGATATTGTAGATTAAAATATTTTTTTCTAATTTATAACACAAAGCCCTGCTTTCACAAAACACAAGCGACCTTTTCGCATTGAATGTCAAGAGCGGTAAAAAAAACGTTCGCGTGTGTAGGAAAATGGAATGTCTAGTGCTGCCATTGTTAGGGAAAAGAAAAGATGTAATGCAATGTAAATGATTGACATGAAAATTCTTGGAAAAATGCCTGATCGTCTAGCAGTGAAAGGGATGGCGCTGTATGCGATTAATAGCACCATCCCTTTCTAATAAGGTTGAAAATCGGTTGCACCAGTTTCTTTTAACTATAATGTATTCTTAGCAATTTCCCCCACTCACGAGCCCGGGCCGAGCGGCGCTGTATAAAAGGCGGCGTCACCTGCGGCACGGCCTCACTTTGCGCGCGGCGTTTGGATGCGACAGACGTTTCTTTGTGGCGTTATAGTGCTCTCTCATATTTAATTCAGTGTTAAATATTGTCGTACTGATTAATGTTTGTGTCTGATTAAAATTAGTTCATGATTAAAGTTAGCAAGAATTAAATTAAAGTGTTAGGTTGTTGTAGACCGTTCTTTTTTTAAAATCATTTTCACTTATGGTTTGTAAAATCCGAAGTGGGATTCACTACGCGTTCTACCAGCTTGTTTTGCCATCCAAAAGTTAATTTTCGTGTTAAAAGTAGTGTTCTGTGTGTTTTAAAAGTGCCACGTGTTTTGTAAAAGTTGTTTTCGTGAGTATTCGATAAAAGTGCCACGTGTTTTGTAAAAGTTGTTTTCGTGAGTATTTGATTAAAGAGCCACGTGTTTTGTATAAGTTTTCGTGAACATTTGTAAGAAAAAAGGTGTGCCACGTGTCTTTAAAAGTAGTTGTCGTAATTGTTCGTAAAATTGACACGTGTCTTGTGAATTGTTCTCGTTAAACATTTCGGGACGTTCCTCTAGGCCTGTAGAGCGCGATCATCGTAATAAAGACCGACCAAAGTTGTCTAGGCGTGATGATCGTTCTGCAGACTATAGTAGCAGGTCGAAAAGACGTCATAATGCTTCGCATAGCTCGCAAAATAAAACTCTCGATCGCCGTCATAGCTCAAGTGACCGCCGCGAGAGCTTACAGGATGTGGTGTTTGAACGAATTCTCACTAGATTAGATGCTATCGAAAATAGGCTACAACAACCTACAACAACGCCAACGGTTGATAGTCCGTCGCATCTTCTTGGTGATCATACGCCGACGCCATCGCTTATCGTGGCGCCAACCCTCGCCAGCGAGCAGGGTTCCGGCGTTACCGATGGGGCGACTTTGGGTACAGTGCGTGATGCTGACGCTAGTACCAGAGCGGACAAAGGCGTGTTGGAGCTCTTTCATCTTTGATGCAAGTAAGGTCTCATAAGTATTATATTTCCTCATTTGACCCGAGTATACATGATTTTGATATGTGGTGCGCGGAGGTAGACCACGGCTACCAATGCTAAGCTACTGTCAAAGGACTTAGTAGAGTTCCTATCGGTATATGTTAAACCGAAACATGATTTTCGAGCCTCCAACAATGTTGTCCGTCCGTCAAGCCACATAGGGCCGATGCAATCGCGTAAGCGAGATGCACCTAGGTTTGGAGACAACTCTAAGCGTCTCATTTGTGGCAAGTTTGGTCACAAGAATGGCATTGCCCTAAAAAGTCTAAAACTGATACGACTCAGTTCCTTTACCACCCAATGACAATAACAGGTCAACCAAATTTTGTACTTTTTGTAAAACAATCAGTTTTGAAGCATTTTAATTTTAATTAAATTCCAACCTATCGTTAAATGCGTGGCATATGATAGGAAGCCAGGAGATTGAGACAGCCTCTTATGTCACTGCTATTTTAGAGTTCTCCGAAGTTTTGTTAGAAGTTGATTTATATGTTGTACCTGATGAATGTATTAGTGCGCCAACTAACTTTAATTGGCACTGATGTTTTAAACCGAAAGGGACTGATTTACATACGGACTAATAATGAACAACAAGTTCATTTATTATTATTTAAAAGTAACGGTCAGGTACGGCCGAGCCGAAAGGTTGTATGATGCAACATGCTGATCATTTAAGTAGGAGTCCTCCAGCACAAGTCTCCCACATACGCAGTCCGGTCAATTGGGCAAAGATTGCTCAGACTGCTGATGTGGAGACGCAGGAGTTGATGACTAAACTAAGGGAAGGGCAATTAGATCAAAACAGGTATTTTATTAAAAATGAACTTTTATTTTATAAACATAACCTACTGGTGAAGAGTCGCGTCTCTTATGCATCATCTTAGGTTGAGCTTGCTTCGGGTTTTTCATGATGACCACGACCATATTGGCGTCGATAAAACCACCGATCTTATTTTACGACATTTTTGGTTTCTAAATTTAAGATCTTTTGCTAGGAAATATGTTAATCACTGCCTTATATGTTTATCTTATAAAAGGGCAAAAATCACGAGGCAAGCTACAACACAAGCCTCACCCCTGCAGTTGTTAGTGGGCATTGATGCTGCGACGCCTGCCATCAGGACACTGGTGCGAGATGTAGCGCTAAGTGATTGCCAACCTAAACGGGAAGCTCTTATGACCCTCAGAAGACAGCGGGCGACTGAACTCTTGACTGCCAATCAACAGCGTCAGGACGCCTACGTCAACGAAGATCACCGACAGCCACGCAGTTTCGTCGTGGGTGATCAAGTGTTCGTGAGCAAGGCCACACAAAGTACCGACAAGCTGGACTCCGGTATGCGCGGGCCTTACAAAGTTCTGCGTGCGCTGCCCCATCAGCGCTACGAGCTCGAGATGCTGGCCGGCTCGTACGGCAAGAAAACTCAAGCTGCTGCTGAACACATGGTTCTGTGGCGCGGCGAGTGGACGCCGGATGCGTGCGAAGCGTTCTTCGGAAGTGTGAGTGATTGCCTCGACATTATGGCAAGTCTGTAGTGCCTCGACATTATGGCAAATTCTTTAAGCCTCGACATTATGGCAATTCCCTAATGCCTCGACATTATGGCAAATTCTTTATGCCTCGACATTATGGCAATTCCCTAATGCCTCGACATTATGGCAAATTCTTTATGCCTCGACATTATGGCAATTCCCTAATGCCTCGACATTATGGCAAATTCTTTATGCCTCGACATTATGGCCATTCCCTAATGCCTCGACATTATGGCAAATTCTTTATGCCTCAACATTATGGCAATTCCCTAATGCCTCGACATTATGGCAAATTCTTTATGCCTCGACATTATGGCAATTCCCTAATGCCTCGACATTATGGCAAACTCTTGTGCCCCCGACATTGTGGCAATCCCCTATGCCCCGACATTGTGGCAGTTAATTGTGGTACATTGTGGTATTTAATTTTGTTTGTGTTATCTGGAGCTTCAGTATGGGTTGCCGGATCCGGATGGTAACATGAACCTTACCTACCTACCTACTTAATGTGGTGCTGGAATGAATTCGTCATTGTCGATGATTGAGTTATTTCACTCTCATCGCGAATGACGTTTTGGCTTAGTTGCTTTGCGCTGGTCGCTTATCGTGTCTCAATCACTTGAGTGAACGCTTGTGGTTGTGCCGCGGTGGGTCACCGGTGCTAAAAACTAATAAAAAAAATAAAAAAACTGGTCTGCTTTTTTGTTATGTGTGTTCTCTAGATGAAGAGCCAGACGACGAGGACCACCACGTCATCGTAGTAGAGGACCGCCACCCACCAAGGTCTGACGAGGACCACATGCCAAGGCCTAGCGAAGACCCGGTACCATCGCCTGATGCTGATGAGGCTATGGTGCTGGTCCCCAACCAAACGCCAAGGACAGACGAGAGTCAAGCTGACGAGGACGTTCAGCTGCCAGGAACGGCCGTCTTAGCAATTTCCCCCACTCACGAGCCCGGGCCGAGCGGCGCTGTATAAAAGGCGGCGTCACCTGCGGCACGGCCTCACTTTGCGCGCGGCGTTTGGATGCGACAGACGTTTCTTTGTGGCGTTATAGTGCTCTCTCATATTTAATTCAGTGTTAAATATTGTCGTACTGATTAATGTTTGTGTCTGATTAAAATTAGTTCATGATTAAAGTTAGCAAGAATTAAATTAAAGTGTTAGGTTGTTGTAGACCGTTCTTTTTTTAAAATCATTTTCACTTATGGTTTGTAAAAGTATAATTATTTTCTAACTTTATTTTTAAAAATTGATAATTATTTTTGTGTTAATTACTGCCATCTATCGCAATTTAAGTAAACTGCTTAATGAAGGCAAGCAAGCAACTTCATTAGGTGACATGATGGTTCACCGAATAAAAACGCTAGATGACGCGTGTTGGAAAAATGATTTTACTTCTTTGTAACAAAGCTTAAATTAACAGTTTATGATCATAAAAGCTAAAAATAGCATGCTTTTTCTCTTTTCTTCATATAAGTAGCCAATAAGTTAGACAAAACAAGCGCTTGTTCCACGGAACAGGCGGAACAATGTAAGCAAATTGTTACGACATGGCTGTTATTTCTGTAACAGGTTGTTGGAACTGTTATTTTAGTGTAACAGGAACAGTTGTAACAGGTAGGCAATTTACCCTGTTACAACCCATGTCTATGCGGGATCCATAAAAAAGGGATTTTTTTTTTGAATAATCAGATACTGGCTAGGTGTTTAATTTCACTAGATATAGCCTGTCCCTGCCAAAAGGAAGGTTTGCTTTGGCATGGACCATTTAAATCGCTTATATCTTTCAGTCCTTTTTGGGACTAATTCCGAAAAAGTAGGACTAGTTGGGACTAATTGGGGAGAAATTTCCATGTAGTCAGAATGGGGAAGATGTAAATAAAAATTTATTCAATTTTTTTAGCCCTAATTAAAAGTATAAGCAATTATAAGACTAACTGTGAAAAAAATATGTTGATATCACGAAAATTGAATTTTTTATAAGCAAATCAATTTGGGGACGCGCGGAATCTGATTACGTCGTTCGAGTAATGGCTATGACGTCACATCGCCGGTTGTACGATGGACAGCGGCGGCGGGCGTATGGAAGCTTAGCGACTCTATGTGATTGACAGGCTCTGTAAACTTACTTTTGTTAATTTCGATACTTTTGTTTTGTTATTTTACATTTTTCATACAACCACTGTATTTTTCAATAAAATTAGGTAGGTACAGAAAGTTTCATAGAGTTCCTCGGATACGTATCTTTCACAAGTTGACGTTTTTTACTGGTATTTTTTGAGGTATTTTTTATTTTCTTAGGTCGTTATCTCGTTTATTTGTTTCTTTGTTTAATTACTGGGAATGATTTTATAATGAGCTAGACTTGAAACTTTGAATATAGGTCAGAACTGTAAGACAACGCTGATCATCATTGAGCTGATCTGATGACAGAGCTGGAAGAAGGCCACAGGAACTCTATAATAAAACCATACAATCACATCGACTTTTGTGCTAGTTTAATTCGTCTTGACAAGTACTCTGATAGGACAAGGTCTGATGATGGAGCCGGAAGAAGGCTACAGGAACTCTGTGTTCAAACCATGCAACCCCGTCGAGTTTAGGCTCATTTAATTCGTCTTGACGAGTTCTCTGTTGAGAAATACTCGTAGTTTCAAGGGTTTGATATCATTTGGAATCGTTGGATTTGCCTTGACAAGTACTATGATGGGAGATAGTTTCCAGAGCCTGATGATGGAGTCGGAAGAAGGCCACAGGAACTCTGTATTCAAACCATGCAACCCCATCGAGTTTGGGCTCATTTGATTCGTCTTGACGAGTACTCTGTTGGGAAATAGAATCCGGGGTCTGATGATGGAGCTGAGAGAAGGTCACAGGAACTCTGTAATAAAACAGAAACTCCATCCAGTTTGGGATCGTTTGATTCATTTTGACGAGTATTATGTTGGGAAACAGTGTCCAGGGTCTGTTGATGGACCTAAAAAAGGCTACAGGAACTCTGTAATAAAACCATGCAATCCCATCGAGTTTTAGCTCATTTTATTCATCTTGAGCTTGACGAGTACTGTTGGAAAATAGAATCCAGGGTCTGATGATGGAGCTGAAATAAGGTCACAGGAACTCTGTAATAAAAAAGCAACTTCATCCAGTTTGGGCTCGTTTGATTCGTCTTTACGAGTACTCTATTGAGAAATAGTTTCTAGGGTCTGATAATGAAGCCGGAAGAAAGCCACAGGAACTTTGTATCAAAACCATGAAACCCTATCGACTTTGGGCTCGTTTGATTCATTTTGACGAGTAATCTGTTGGGAAACAGTGTCCAGGGTCTGACGATGGACCTGCAAAAGACTACAGGAACTCTGTAATAAAACCATGCAACCCCGTCAAGTTTGAGCTCGTTTGATTCGTCTTGACGAGTACACTGTTGGGAAAAAGTGTTCAGGGTCTGATGATGGAGCCGGAAGAAGGCCACAAGAATTCTGAAATAAAACCATGCAACCCCATATTCTAGTTTGAAATCGTTTGATTCGCACAGTACAGTCGTTACCTTTGCTCCAGAAGACGCGCATGAATTTATTTTCGCTCGCGTTATTTTTTGCGACAACTCCTAAGATATTCATTTAAATAGTATGGTGTTAAAGATTAAAATAATGTGCATGAAATGCTTCAGGTAACGAGAGGTATTTAAGTTGATAAGGATTAATACTGTATCCTTCTAAATAGCTTTCCAAATTACCGCATTGTATGTGACCGATTTTTTAGAAAATTATAATGGGTAAAGTGAGCTATTCTTAAAAGATAGATATATGCCATCGCGGACTTTTTTGTAGATCTATAAAAGAGAAACAATTCCATCATACATTATTTTGTTATAGCACAAAATTTTTATGCAGCGTTTTCGATGCAAGCTCCCAGTCGGCTTAATTTTTGGCAAAACTTTAACCATTATCGTCATATATTTACCAATTTAGATAAAACCTTAACTTTTTATACACTTAAACCTTCCTCAAGGATCATTCTATCATTTGGTAAAAACCGCATGAAAATCCGTTTAGTAGTTTATGAGTTTATCGCAAACAGATAGACAGATGCGGCGGAAAGACTTTGTTTTAAAACATCTCGGCGGACGTAACCGGCGATGTGACGTCACGCCTTAAACGGTCAAGACCGCGCTGATTTTAAAAACATTCAACTTTGAAAATTAATAAAAAATTCAGTTATTGAGATATCTAAAAAATTCTTTCACCAATATTTTTTAGATTTTACGTTTGATTTTTCTATATTATAAAATAATTACACTCATCTTCCCAAATCGTGGTCCATGCCAAGATGTAGGACACAAAAAATCAAACCTATTTTTTCCCGACTAGCAAAAATTCGAACATGGACATGAACAATTTTTTTTCACGCCAATCGGACTAATCGGAGACCGTGGCGCTGCGAGAACGATGGACACGTTTTTATTTATGCCAAAAAGAAGCATCAATGTGTTACATCTTGAAAGCGATTGCGATAGATTTTGAAATTAGACAATAAAAGGCGGATCTGCATTACCCTTATGTATGACAAAGACAACCTACGAAGTTACAAACGTACGTAGTAATTAAATTTTTTTTAGGATTGGTCAAATAAAATTACTAATCAACATTTGGGCAAAACTTTCTTTATTGCCTTACTTATCCTAAGAAAAGCTTATCATATGCATAGGTACAGTACTATCGAAATTATTTTACAGTGGAATTCATTAGTTACTAAAATAAAGAAATAACTGATGTGGTACCTTGTCGGAACATGTTTTAGGCACAGAATAATCTTTATTGTGTTTTAGATAAGTATGTAATTTTTTGCCAATATAATTTATAAAAGTACTTGGCGAATTGGCCCTTTATAGGCCTTATTTTTATTATGCTTTGCTAATTTTGATATTCATACATATAATGATTATTACTAATGATAGTATTATAAATAATAATAACACTAACTTCGTACTCTATACGAGCAATTAGCAGTTTTAAACTTTCAAGTACATTACAGCCGCCAAGAAATAATATGCCCGTTTTAACAGACAACCAGCTGAATATTTCACGTTATTTCCAAAATAATTTTGTATTGCTACGAAACATTAACAGTTACTCGTATGTTCTCAGTAGGTATATTTGTTTTAAACCGTAGAGCGGCAGGCAACTAAATCAACACCCGAGCGGCGGCATACTTCCTTCCTGGCAACGCAATAATCAAGTGCTTTTTTCTCTGAAACTATCAGAGGTACAATTTTTTTAATTAAGGTACAATTAAGTACATTTTATGGTCTTTCATTCAAGGGTATTTAGAAATCTCTACAGCATTGTGGCGTTGTATGACACCATTTTCCGGGTCTTGAAGGATTAACCTTAAATAGGTTAAAATCGATTCCATAAAAACACTCAAAATAATTTATTAATACAATAAAGCATTGTTTTTACAGAGAAGATTCCAGGTAACTGTTTTTTTTCGTTAGCATCCAAAATACTTTAAAATGACAGCTGTCAAACGGCCTATTTTATCTCGGCGACTTTAGTCACATCACAGCAAGCCCTTGGCAATTTATTTCTATCTATAGTATGCGCAAAATAAATAACGCTGCGCAGTAGACGAATTAGTTATTTTGCGCATACTGTAAAAACATTTTAAACATAATATTATTATTTTTATTTAGATCTGTTCCACAATTCACTATCCGCGGGTCTACCGGCTAAAAATAATGAAGTTAATGTTAACTGTAAGTATGTGATACATTGCTACTTTGTTTTGGCACAAATAAAAACTTACCAAAGAAAAGAAGCAATGTATCACATACTTACAATTAACATTAACTTCATTATTTTTAGCCGGTAGACCCGCTGACCCCCGATTGCTTTCAACTCTGACAAAAATTGCAATCACATTGCTACTTTAGCAAGAACCAATGTGAAAAGCAGAAACTAGTAACTGCTGGGTTGCGTTCAGAGGTTTAGAGTGCGGTTGTTTGGTTATTTTGAACTCACTGGTTTGGAACGACCAAGGACTTTAATTAAAATTGTCATTAATAGTACAAAGTCTTCGTTTTCCATTTGGAATACGAATAATTTAATCTTTCCTTTATTTATCCTAAATCAAATAAAATCTGTTTTTAAAGAAGGTTTATTATACCATGAACTTTTTTAAGAATTAGACACAAAAACATCAAAACACAAAATAATTTCAAATGACATTGACAACTTTTGTATACCTATAGATAAACGTCAGAGCGTTTTTCAACTACCGATTTTGATGGTTAAAAACTTTCAACGCTCTCCGACGTTTGGAACGGGAAAGTTGTGTCAACCGAACGTCACGCTCTAAGGCTGGTTTACATTAGATTATTTTTAGTAGTGTTTATAGTAGCGTGCGAATCGATACGAATGAGAGTGCTTTAGTAGTTTTGGTGCCTTTCCAGTGAGCGTTTACATGCTTCCAGTTCTGTGTCATTTGACTAAAGCACTTTACTAAATACGCTACTAAAATGTCGTTTTACATGCTTCCAGTGCGAGGACAGTGTCGTGTGGGGGGGGGTTAGCGTGCGACGCGGGCGCGCAAGGGGTTCTATAGAACGTTACTATCTTTAGTCATAAGACGACCGTTTACATGTTTCAACTAAAGCACTCTACTAAAGACTAAGATAATGTAAACCAGCCATGATGTTTGAAACGCCGTTAGAGCGTTTGGTGCACTCGGAGCGTTGGTTCTGAACGCGTTCCTGGGGTTTCAATCGCGAATTGTTAGCAACAGAGTTACGTAATCAGGGGGCAGGGGGCTGATTATTAATTTCCATCTTCGATCATCTATACCTGTGGATATTGCATGACAATGGCATTTGTGGGACACCTCAAACTCCCCCAAAACGCAGCCCACTATGAAAGTCCCCCATGACTTGTCATACAACTTGACATTAAGTGTCGCGTGATTTGTCAAACTGTATGTGCCACATTTCAGCTTTGTTATTGTATGACGTGCTACATCCTCAGGTATAGATGATTGAAGATTTCCATAGAAATTCTATTTTAAAGTTAGTGCCTAACTGTAGTCTACGAAACAAGCACTTAGTAGTCAACTGATAGGAAGACAGGCAGACTGTACCATCTTTTGTCAGTTGGGCTAAAAACTACGAACTCAAAACTTCTTAGTACAAATTGATTAATGACAGAATCAGCGTCAAACGCAGACAATCTTCAATACATTTTTACACCAGGAAATCTCACAAATAAAAGCTCTACGACGGCATTATCTAGTCGTTCTACACTCGTTCTTGTTCTATGTCCTTAAATCAATTTTATAAGAAACATTCATGAAAATGAAAAGTGATCATTTGTAACTGAAGTCATTTTATTCGTAACACTGTATGATTTTTCTACAATGTTTATGTATTCATCATATTTTAAGGATGTGTATAAAACATCGTCTTTCCTCTTTTCCTTTCTCTTCATTCTTTAGTTACCATAATCTGGGGCGAATAGCAACTGAAGGCAAGGATTTCATATTTTAAAGAAATAAATGCCTGGACAATTTCACACAGCGCCATCTAGCCCTAAACTAAGACTGATATTATACTACAAGTTAGTACTATTATTTATTCTATGATACTACTTAATATATACTTTTTTAATTGTATTTATTATACATTGTAACACCCGGACCCGTCACAAAAAATAAACTTCAATTTCTGCCCGGCTGGGAATCGATCCCGGGACCTCTTGCGTGGTAGACTAGACCAGCATGTTGACCACTGCACCACTCAGGTCATTGATTTAAAATCGTCGTTAAGATGCGACCTTATCAGTGTGACCGCGCCGACATCACTCAAAAAGAGAGAGAATGACATATATCTCAAATTCTAAGCATAGTGCTCATTTTGAACACAGTGATGGTTACTTGAGTGGTGTGTGTGAATACGAGAAATGTGTCTCAAAATGCCGTCGTGTGCCTTTCGAAAGTGCACTAACAATAATTCTAAAAATACAAATAAATCAAATGGTGTAACATTTCACTCGATTACGAGTGAAATGTTAACTAAATTCTATAATCAATTATGATTATAGAATTTAGTTTCGGCCGTTGTCAAAAGTTTGAAGTCTATTCATGCATGCATAACTGAGAAAGTAGTGTTGGCATTTAATCCAAGACAAAAAGAGGCATCACTTTTCCAATATATTTAGACCCGGATCTATCAAAAATCGGAAAAAAACGAAAATAGCACACGCGAATAACAACAGCAACATTTTCGAGAGAAAAAATTACAAAAATTCAAAACGCCTTGTGCCCGCGGGTCTACCGCCTAACTCTATCGCTTTGACTCTGGCTTTGGTTTATGACGTCAGTGCACTGGCCGTCCTTGTCATCGTGTTATGATATGACAAGGACGGAGCATTGCTGTCGCTCTGGCTAAAGCTTAGATTTAGGCGGTAGGACCCCTGTTCATTTAATATTTTTATATAAAAATAAAGAGATCATTTTGTTTTTGTTTTATTTTCTCTCTCAAAAATGTTGTTATTTACCCTGCAGTTGCTATTCACCTCAGAATACGATGCTGAACAGGCAAGTTCAATATGTACACAACACACATATTATTACCGATACATATTTCCTTACATTTTAATTATCTTAATAAAAAAATTAAGTTTTATAACATCGGTACCACAAACCGATCACAAGTCACAAGGACTTTTCGTGTCACTCGATTCCTATGTAAAATAAAATGTTCTTTCTTAGTGTTACTAATGTAACAAAAGAGATTGCTACAATGTGGTAGGTACCTGAAACAAAAGTTTAGTCATTTTAAATGCAGTTTATAAATAACAATGATTCTGAACTAGCGATGGGCGATTGTTGCAAAAAAACAATTGGCTGAATCGAAAATTGTGTAATGGCGCATTCGATTGTCGATTTAGTAGTTCCTCATCTCCTCATCACGATTATTCGAATAACAATCGACAAACTACTAACTGAATCCGCTATGCATGCAATGCGAGTGTGCATGCGACTCGACTGCTTCGATCAAGAATATCCTAGATAACGCCTCACGAACTAAAACAGTACGCAAAAATGGCACCTCAAATAGAGTGCCACTTACAAACTTGACGCTTATTTTGTACATAATCAACTCTTATTTTGTACAAACTCGCGTTTTATATCACTTATTTAAGCTTACTTATTTTGTACAAAAACACATCTTTTATCACTTACTTTGTGCAAAATAAGCGGCCAGTTTTTTAAGTGGGACGCTATTTGAGGTGCCATTTTTGAGACTAACCGGACATCTAGGGTATTCTTGATTGAAGCTCGACTGCGTGCGATGTGCTTGACACGTTGCCTAATCAGAGTGGGTTTTTTTTCAAATCAAAGAATGTAATATTGTAAAAGTGAAGTGCAAGTTATGTTCACATTCTGTGATCTATCATAAAAATACGTAAGACGAACCAAACCTAACCTAAAGGACCATTTATAAAGGAAACATCAGTTGCATTGCAGCGCAGCACACGCACGCACCATCTTTTGTATAACTACTTATTTAGTACGCGCGCCATGAGTCGAAAACAATCGACTTTTATCAACTAAACTGAACAATCGACTAATTCGATAACTTTTAGTAATTTATTCGCCCATCGCTATTCTGAACCCTTTCGATTTTGATCTATAATTATTCTCATGATGCTATGATTATTATTTTTGCTTATCGAATAAGGTTTCCTTATCAAAGAATCTCTTAAACTTCTAATAATTCGTTCTAATTTGTATATTACTCTATAGAATCTATAAAATTTGCAATGTGCTATGTAGAGATGGGCAAAAGACCGTTTAAACCCGACCACTGGTTTTAAAACCCAAATTGTATGTCATAGAAACTTTTTAGACTTTTTTATTTCTATTGATATGTCAAATGTGATGTTGCTATGGATACAATAAAGAAAAATATTCAAAGTGCGAAACATCTCTTATTTCTAAAGATTTATATTTAGTTCAACAAAATGGTCTATGGGCGATAACTGGGTTTAATCCAGCAGTTGGGTCAAAATAGGGTCCTTTGCCCATCTCTAGTGCTATGCATATTTATTTACATCGCTTAGTCATCGTTGTTGGCCTCGTCAGGTGCAGGCGTGTGCCAGGTGAGCCGCTCCTCGTAGAACTGTATGACGACCTGAGGGCAGCGCACGTTGGCCTGCTTGGCCGGCACCAGGTCAGCCTCGTCCGTGCCCTGCCACTTCATTAGGAACATCAGTTCACCGCTGCTGTCTGTCGCACCTGGAAAATAGTAAAAGTTACTTCGCTTCTTTTAAAACATGATTACGACAAGGTCACAGAGGCGATACTCCCCTGTACGTGTGATCTCTGGCGCCGGTAACCTTGAGCTGCGTCGAGGACTAGTTTCTCTCTATTTTTTTGGGATGTATTTAAAAGTACCTTAAATTTAATGAAACCAGCTATAAAATTGTATATCATCACTTTAAAATAATGATAGATCTATAATTTGATAATATAACTTCAAAAATAATGGTTTGCACTATAACTGTGTCCCAACTCCGAAACCATTTAGTTTCTGTCTATACTCTATGGTTTCTGTCCAACCATGTCAAACTGACCACAGATAAAATGAGATGGCAAGATGATAACAACTTCTAGCATAATGCATACACGCCAGTAGGTCGGTTCTGGCGTTGTTGGGCGCAATGGAACCTAACCTCCTCCTCGGCTCCTCTCTCGCTGCGCCCGCTCGTCGTCGCACCTAATCGTCTGTTTACCAGCACTAAAGTTATAATAGTAGATTGTTATACAAGACGCTAAAATGACCCATTGCATACGAGGTAGTTTTATTCCCGAGCTTTAGCGAGGGAATAAATAGAAACCGAGTTACAATGGGTTTTAGCGTCGTGTGTTACAACTCTACATTTCACTACGATTGCGAGAAAATAAAATACAATATTAAATAGTTTATACCTACTTCCGTAAACGAATCCAGTCGTTTTTCTATCCTCCACTTCATGACGAGTCTGTACTTTTTTTTTTTTTTTTTCTTTATTGGTTTTCGGGATTTTTGTCATAAGTTGACGATGCCAATCCCATCGTATTTATAATATTATAAGGCTAATCTCTAAAAACAGAATATAAAGACTTAGCTGCTATTGAGGTTGGTTCTGACAAAATTTTGTGAAACATTCCTATATCTAGTCTATTAAGTTTTAAATTGCTCATTAACTGCTGCCTCTTACTCGCAAAACGGGCACAATCCATCAAAATGTGTTGCAGATCATCAATTTTTCCACATTGGTCGCAGTAAGGAGAATCAGATTTTCTCATCATGTGTGCAAATGATTTTGTTGGATAATGTCCAGATCGCAGTCTATGTGCGGTAACAATTTGTTGTCTATTGAGCTCATTGGCTGCAAACCATGGGATATGAGGGGGTTCACTTTGTATGCTCTTGTACCAAATGCCTTTGCTTAAAGATCTTTCATCAAAGTACAATTTCTCCACTTCATAAACATTATTTAAATAAATGATTTGTGCTTGACGGCAAAAGATTAAAATTATTTCTTTCCTATTAAAATAATTTTCTAAAATTATTTTCACACAATTCAATCAGATTGTAACTATAGAAAAATTCTAAAGATTACGCGCCATGGTACCTTTTTTAATTTCTGCGGTAGCAGCTAAGCAACACAAACACGCATTCTACGATTCACTCTGTGCACAGAGTATAAATAAGTCTATGATTTCACCGAAGAGATGCTTTTAGTTCCATTTTCAAAAATAAGAATGAGAAACAGTATTTAAGTCGAGCGAGTTTTTATTCGTGATTATGAATAGACTTTTTCGTTTTAGTAGGCTCATTGGTAATAGACAAACATTAAAAAAGAAAAAACTTTATCCCCTAGGGGTTATTATGCTATTTTATCTTGGCTCTTGTATGTTACAATGACGGACTTTTTGAGCAAGAGGAGTGAAAAATTAATGTGCAAAGTATTAATTTTAAAGCTAAGCAATTAAATTGTATTGTGCAAAGTATTAATTTTAAAGCTTAGCATATTTATTGTGGCATCCATTATTTTTATAGTTCATTCAATAAATTTATAAGCTAATATAGCGGTGGTTATAGCTATATAATAAAATACCTGGCTGTGCGATAAATAAAAGAGGTCCCGTTGGTATGGATGTGTGTAATCACAACTTACAGGTGTGCACAAATATACAAGCTCACAAATAGTTAATCCCAGAAGGAAGAGAAAGCACATACTGATACAGCGAAAAGAAAACGTTATTAAATCTGTTAGAAAAACATTGAATACGAGGCTGCATAAGCGAGCGGCGCGCGCGCAGGCGGCATGAGTTTAGCCTCGAAGGTGTCGATACTGACTGGCGGCTGGTCGGGCGCGATGTGCGCTCCGCAAGGATTTGTTGGCTATAGCTACTTAGCTGTACCGTTACACCGTCCAGCCGGCATACAAGACGAATACCGCGGCGATGCTTGTAAATAATATTTCTTTTTAGATATTTAATTAATTTTATAATGTGTGATGTATGAATGAAGAATGAGTGTTATGAGTAAATAGATATATACTTTATAAATAAATATAGATGAATAAATATGAATTCTATTTTTAACTGTAATAATAAAAATGTTATTTAATGATTTTGATAAATTAATATAAGTCTCCTACAACACTCCCCTCCAGAGGCCGTGTCTACGGACGATAAAAGTCAGGAAAATGAACTTGTCGCCCGGAACGAGTCTTTTTGACGTTTGACTGAGGTTGGGGTTCCTCTGGGTGGTGAGAAGGTTGTGGGACTTGTGAACTTTGGGAGAAAGATGTATCATCGCCATCATCGGTGAGAATGTAGGCCGGTTTTAAGCGGTCCACAGATACTGTGACTTCTTTATTTTTAATTTTTAGTTTATAAAATTTGGCACCTCTCTTTAGGACTTCGTGTGGCCCGGTGTAAGCGGGTTGAAGTGAGCTCCGTAGTATGTCATCTCGGAGGAAGACATGACTACAGGTAGCGAGATCCTTGAACACGAAAACTTTCTTTTGAGAGTGGTGCTGTGTTGGGACTGGTTGGATTTTCTGAGCAAAGGTTTTCATGCGAGCAGAAAAGTCAGATATGTCAGTGGTGTAGCATGGCATATCATGGCCGAAGAATTCACCAGGGAGGCGAAGGGGCTCACCATACATCAGCTCGGCGGATGAAGCATGGAGATCCTCTTTGTACGCACTCCTTATACCGAGAAGTACAAGTGGTAGCGACTCAGTCCAATCGGAGTCAGCATGACATGTTATTGCTGCCTTGAGCTGCCGGTGAAATCGCTCAACCAAGCCATTGCACTGCGGATGGTAGGCGGTTGTCTTCCGGTGGTGGAATCCGATGGACTTGGATAGTTGCTGGAAAAGGGCTGACTCGAATTGTCTACCTCGATCAGTGACGATGTCGGTAGGACAACCGAATCGAGACACCCAACATGCCACTAACGCCTTGGCCACCGTTTCGGCTGTGATATCGGTAAGCGGGACAACTTCCGGCCATCGCGTAAAACGATCGACGGCTGTCAAGCAGTACCGATAGTCACCAGCTGGAGGTAGAGGACCGATTAAATCTATATGTGCGTATTTAAAACGTTCTGAAGGTAAGTCGAGCGTACCTAACGGTGAGTATACGTGTCGACTAACCTTCACACGCTGACAACTTAAACACGCCTTAGACCATTCACGGCATTCCTTGCGCATACGGGGCCAGACAAAGCGCTGTGCAACAAGCAAGGCGGTAGCATTGGGTCCAGGATGGCTCAGAGAATGAAGGCAGTTAAAAACATGTCTCCGAAGATCTTTTGGGACAAATGGCCTGGGAGTCGCTGTACTGACGTCGCAGTACACTTCCGTACGACTACCAGGTAAAGTCATTTTAGCAAGATGGAGAGAATGTCCATCCTTCAGGTAATCTGCAAGCTCTGGATCCGTTGTTTGTGACTGTGCAAGGACATCCATATCAACTGGCGCCTGAAGTTCCTCTATACGGGAAAGAGTGTCGGCGACGACATTGTCCTTGCCGGAAATGTGTTTAATATCAGTTGTAAATTGTGATATAAAATCTAAATGTCTAAACTGACGCGGAGAACAATTACTTTTCCGTTCGTGAAATGCGTAACAAAGTGGTCTGTGGTCAGTATAGATAGTGAAGTTGGCAGCCTCTAGCATGTGACGAAAGTGCTTAATACTCTCATAGATAGCGAGGAGTTCTCTGTCGTATGGAGAATACTTAACTTAAGAGGGACTCAGTTTTCTCGTGAAAAATGCTAAAGGTTGCCAATTTCCATCCTTAAATTGCTGTAGGACAGCACCTATCGCTGTATCGGAAGCGTCAGTGACGAGTCCTAATTTAGCCTGAGAATCAGGATGAGCTAGAAGAGCGGCTTGTGAGAGGCTATTTTTACAGTCCTGAAATGCTTGCAAAGTATCTCCACTCAGGTTGATCGGCTGGTTGGGTTTGAGTTTTCCCACTAAAAGGCCATTTAGAGGTGCTTGGATTTGGGCTGCTTTGGGTATGAACCTTCTATAAAAATTGATCATGCCCAGAAAACGTCTAAGCTCTCGGACGGTTTTAGGGGTTGGGAAGTCAGAGATAGCTTGAACCTTATTAGAGAGTGGCTTGGTCCCATGTTCAGTGATGTGGTACCCTAAAAATGTCACCTCTGGAACGCCGAAAACACATTTGGCAGTATTAATGAGAACTCCGAAATCTCTCATACGGGTGAAGAGTTGGCGTAAATGGTTTTCGTGCTCTGATGGGGTTTTGGAAAAAACTAAAAAGTCATCTAAGTAGGGGTAGCAGAAATCAAGCCCACGAGTCAATTCGTCAACGAATCTTTGAAAAGTTTGGCTTGCGTTACGCAAACCAAACGTCATGCGAGGAAACTCATATAAGCCAAAGGGGGTTGTGATCGCTGTCTTTGGTATGTCCTCTTCAGCGATTGGCAACTGATTATACGCTTTGACCATATCAATTGTAGAAAATATTTTGCAACCCGACAGATTGTGTGAAAAATCTTGTATGTGAGGAACGGGGTACTTATCGGGGATCGTTCGAGCATTAAGCAACCTATAATCACCACAGGGGCGCCATCCGTTGTCCTTCTTTGAAACAAGGTGCAAGGGAGACGCCCAAGGACTATCAGAGGGCCTAGCAGTACCAGAAGAGAGCATGGCTTCAAACTCTTTTTTAGCAATGTGAAGTTTGTCCGGTGCGAGTCGTCGCGGAGAACACGACACTGGAGGGCCTGGAGTGGTGCGGATGTAGTGTTTAGTGTGATGTTTAATAGCAATAGGGGTACCAGCTGGACGGGTAATTTCCGGAAATTCAGATAAAATTTCATGGTACTTACTGTTACCACCAGTCTGCACCTTCACACTTGAGACCAACAGACAATCAGATTTTTTTGATATAGCGGCAATCGTACTAATATTGGTTAGACTATCGACAAGTTTACGGTTACGAACATCTACAATTAAACGGTAGTGGGAAAGGAAATCTACTCCAATTATTGCCTTTGTAACGTCAGCAATGACAAAACGCCACGGAAAATCGCGACGCAAACCTAAATTTAATTTTAATTCGATGAAACCGTACGTGTCGATAATCGAACCGTTTGCGGCACTTAACTGGTACGTGGTTTTATTACGGCACTCGCGAATTGCGGATTTGGGGAAAACACTAATATCACTTCCCGTGTCCACTAAAAACTGTACTTTCAAATCTGGATCCGTGATGAATAAGCGACCCGACGAGCCTTGGCAATCATTGGCCGCCATCACTGATTGCCGTTCACTTTTCCCGCTGAATAGTTGCATGGTTTTTGGCACCTTTTAGCTTGGGAACCAAACTTGTAGTGGTACCAGCAATTGGGAAATCTCTTGCATACTGAGTCTGAACGACGACGCGACTTACGCGATGAGGATCGGCTGCGTTCTCGCTGTCGGCCAAATTGCCGTTCCATAGAACGCCCCCTCTGAGTATAACCCATTTGGGAGGTCAGAGCACTCACTTGTCTGGTCAATTGTGCCATCTGACGTGCCAAATCGTCGATTGGTGAAGGTGTAGCAGGCGTTGCAGCAGAGACTTGGTGTCGGCCATTATCGTGGGGGGCAATATCATGCACTCGATCTGCAAGTTCAGCAAGTGCGCTCACCGAGAGTGAAGGCTGCGACGCAATGATAGGTTGCATACTAGTAGGCAGGCGACTGGTCCAGATTGTTTTCAAAAAATCTTCTGGAACTTTCGGGCCGGCCAAGTGCTGAAGATGTCGTAAAAACTGCGAGGGTTTACGATTTCCTAGCTCCTCGTGCATGAGCAATTGTTTCACTTTATTTTCTCTCGACACTGATAGGCGATTTATCAACTCATCTTTCAGCTTCTCATAATCTGGCGGTCCGGTAAGTATATCTTCCACCTCAGCCGCATACTGCCGGTCGAGGTTACCCAAAATCAAATAAAATTTGGTCGTCTGATCTTCTATTCGAGAGATTGCGAACTGTCCTTCGACTTGAGCAAACCAAATAGCTGGTTTTTCTGGCCAAAATGGTGGAATTTTAATTGGCATCATTGCCGGTGGCGATGCGACGACTTTAGAATCGCGCTGTTCAACACTTTCCGCCATTTTGATATGCCGACGACGCCGTGTGTTTACTTTGACTTGCGAATCTACTGAATCACTTTCGCTGCTCATAGCGTAGCGTGCCCAATTCTAGGAGGGTCACCAGTTATAGCGGTGGTTATAGCTATATAATAAAATACCTGGCTGTGCGATAAATAAAAGAGGTCCCGTTGGTATGGATGTGTGTAATCACAACTTACAGGTGTGCACAAATATACAAGCTCACAAATAGTTAATCCCAGAAGGAAGAGAAAGCACATACTGATACAGCGAAAAGAAAACGTTATTAAATCTGTTAGAAAAACATTGAATACGAGGCTGCATAAGCGAGCGGCGCGCGCGCAGGCGGCATGAGTTTAGCCTCGAAGGTGTCGATACTGACTGGCGGCTGGTCGGGCGCGATGTGCGCTCCGCAAGGATTTGTTGGCTATAGCTACTTAGCTGTACCGTTACACCGTCCAGCCGGCATACAAGACGAATACCGCGGCGATGCTTGTAAATAATATTTCTTTTTAGATATTTAATTAATTTTATAATGTGTGATGTATGAATGAAGAATGAGTGTTATGAGTAAATAGATATATACTTTATAAATAAATATAGATGAATAAATATGAATTCTATTTTTAACTGTAATAATAAAAATGTTATTTAATGATTTTGATAAATTAATATAAGTCTCCTACAGCTAAACATTTTAAAGTGTGTTACATTATTTTTAAAATGCATTTTCACTACTCTTGCTAAGTAAGTCCGTCATTGTAACGTACAAGAGCCGAGATAAAATAGCATAATTACCCCTTGGGGTTTTTTCTTTTTTAATGTTTGTCTATTACCAATGAGCCTACTAAAACGAAAAAGTATTTATTCATAATCACGAATAAAAACTCGCTCGACTTAATACTGGGGGTCTATTACGAAAAGTTTCATGCGATACACGCAACTGCGTCCGTGCTTCGTTATGATTGTTTCCTATTACAAAGCACTTGCGTATGCGATATCGCAAAGTGATTGCGTAAGTTTGACAGTTTTTCTCTAGTGTATCCGACATCATTCATTCAATAGTCTTCGGGCTACGATAGCCAAATTGAAAATGTGTTTAATATAGCCACAACCGACGAACTGCAGATCGTGACCAAGTGATTGCGTACGTTATTTTCGTAATAGGCCCCCTGTTTTTCATTCTTATTTTTGAAAATGGAACTAAAAGCATCTTTTCGGTAAAATCATAGACTTATTTATACTCCGTGCACAGAGTGAATCGTAGAATGCGTGTTTGGGTTGCTTAGCTGCTACAGCAGAAATTAAAATAAGGTACCATGGCGCGAAATCTTTAGAATTTTTCTATAATTACATACTGATTGAAGTGACTGTAATAGGAAAGGAATAATTTTAATCTTTTGCCGTCAACAAATCATTTATTTAAATAATGTTTATGAAGTGGAGGATAGAAAAACGACTGGATTCGTTTACGGAAGTAGGTATAAACTATTTAATATTGTATTTTATTTTCTCGCAATCGTAGTGAAATGTAGAGTTGTAACACACGACGCTAAAACCCATTGTAACTCGGTTTCTATCTACCTCGTATGCAATGGGTCCTTTTAGCGTCTTGTATAACAATCTACTATTATATATTCCCATTTTTTTGTGGTTTCGTGTATGTCGTACGCACCACACGCGACTCCGCGCCACTCGCAAATAGCCGCGAGCACTTTTACAGCACACATGTGTAAGTGTCGGTTCTTTTCGCGTAGTGTATTTTTTCTTTGACAAGGTGACAAACAAGTAGGCACCTAATTTGTTGTACATACCAATTATTTTCTCCGGTTCCAACCCACGATCGAAGCCGGAAGCTTTCTTATCATCCGACTTGACTTTTTTGGCACCTTTAAGATCAGGTGTTGCTGCAGAAGACTTGCGCTTTTTGGAATCCTTATCAGTTTTACTTGTCTTGCCCTCTGAAAAGTCATTTCATGTAACTTGGATAATGTTTCTCAGCTATTTGTGTGTTCATTTGCATCAAAACTTATATTACAATAATAGACTATCAGATTTAACAATACAGTCATCTATGAGGGGCCATCCATAAATTACGTCACACGTTAAGGGGGAGGGAGGGGTCGACGGAGTGTGACAAGGGGGTGGGAGGGGTCCTAAATTTCGTGAACTGCTGTTTTAAGTCAATAATTATGTCTAGATGTAAAATTGTAAAATATGTGACGTCACACTAGGGAGGGGGTCTCACAAATGTGCTGCTGTGACAAGGACGGAGAGCGGAGGTCAAAAATCATAAAACTCGTATGACGTAATTTATGGCCCCTTATTAAACAATAAAGAAAAAAATACCTGCTTCTTTTTTCTTTCGAGCCTCTTCAAAAGCTTGTATAAGATCAGGGCAATCTAAGTTTTCTTCAGGTTCCCAAGTGTTGTCTTCATCATTATAGCCCTTCCATTTTAAAAAGTACTCCACCTAGGTAATAAACATAAATTATTTAGAAAACAAGGAAGATTTATCAGCACTTGGTACATATTTTGAAAAATTTGATGCAATAAGATTAAGGCGCTGTAGGTAGTGAAACTAGCGCCGCCACTACATTTATTTTTATTACTCGTAACCCAAGTCAATATTTAAAAAAACCTCATGTAATAATCTCTTAAATTGTCTCTTATATTTTTTGAATAACTCTTCAACAGTTTTCATTCTTTCTGTAAGTTTTAAAATCCATTTTAGCTCAAAGTGGCCACTTTTGGCAATTATAAATTTTAAAACTTACAGAATGAATGACAACTGTTGAAGGATTATTCAAAAAATATTAGAGACAATTTAAGAGATTATTACATGAGCTTTTTTTAAATATTGACTTAGTTTACGAGTAATGTCGCATTTCTCAACAGATTCTCGTGAAATTTTGTGAACAGGTTCTATAATTATATGGATATTTTTGTCCATTTAGTTTTTCGAAATTTTTCAAAATGACGGAGATATGGGGAAAAATCACATTTCAGCCATTTCGAACAATTTTACAAACCCGAGGTCTACAGCTCTACAAACAAAGCCTATATTACTAAAAATATTCAAACTTACCTTTCCATTTCTTATGCGCCGGTCTAGAACCTTCTCTACCGAGAATTCTTCTTCCACCTCCGGCTCGCCTTCTTTTTTCTTGTCTGCCATTCTGAAGTTTACAAAAAAATTTTTTATCAAAGAATATATTTTCCATAAGTAATCTAGAGTAAAGGTAAGGTTGCCGGGTAGCTGGGAACCACCTGGATATGTCTTGGGTCCCAGTATTTCCAAAAAGGCCCAATATTTTAAAGAATAGAACAGATAAACCTGTTTTTTTAATCAAGATTAAGTTAACAAGCCAATCCTAAAATCTTAAGGTGGCGAGCGAGTGGTGCTAGAGCCGGCTTAGAGTTTTGAAGGCCAATAGAAATTTAAAAGGCATTTTTCTGCGGTGGGCACGCCATCATTTAGAAAATACAACAAATGGTTTCCACACATAGAAAACGAAAAATATCATTAGTTCTGTTATATTTACGCCCAGAAAACAAGACACAATAGATTTTCTATTGTTGTCCGGACTTGGGTTTGATTGCATTATATTAACATATTTTAATTTTTTAAACAGTGATTTAAGTTTGGTACATACAACAACTGTCAAAAAAACTGTTCACTAAATAGGACAAAAAATAAGGATACATACAAACATACACTCACACCTGTTTCCCATGCGAGTAGGCAGAGACTATGGATCTCCACCTGCTACTAGGGTTGCCAACCGTACTATAATATATAGTATTGTACTATATTTCGTGTCTGCGTACTATATACTGTTGAAGAAATATATAGTACGCAAAATACTATATATTTTCAATATCGAACGCTAAGAAACAAATCTTATTTTTTTTTAGATTTGTGATCGTGCATTGCTTGACTGATTCGATAGCGTGTAGTGTAGTGTAGGTATATCGTATCTGAATTCTGAACGTATCTGTCTTATTGCATTCCGAACTTGTTAATATCAAATTCAAAAGCTTCAAACGATAGTTTGGTCATTGGTTGGTCTGCTGATGCTCTATTTTTTTTTGAGATTTTATTGAGTAATCATCTGCAAAATATAAAATTGTCTTTCTTTGAGAAAGGTCTAGGTCTTAGGAAAATTATTTATGGAAAGTGGCAGCGTTAACGAAAGTGCGTAAAGTTCAAGTCAAGTGCGCCGCTAACGTCGATTAAAAAGCTAAAGATACAAAAAAGAGTCCAAAAATATCCAAAAGTTGGTGAAAAATGCAAAAAGTGAAATAATAAAGTTTTTATAAAAATAAATAAATAAAAATATATATTTGCCTATTAAATAGTATATATTTTTAATTGTACTATATTTTTTATAGCTGAATTTGAAAAATACTATATTTCGCCAAGGACATGTTGGCAACCCTACCTGCTACGATCCTTGCACACTTCTTTCACATCCATCAATCTTTTCATACATGCCCTCCGGTTTTACATACAAATAAGGATAAACAAACTATACCTAATAGATTCTTTGATAAGGAAACCCTATTTGATATGAAATAAAAACATAACATAATAATCATAGCATTATAAGAATAGATATCAACGTAGATCAAAATCGAAAGAGTTACGGTTCCCGCCTGTTACGGACATAAGGTAAAGCAGCAGAGGTAAAGTTGTCCTATGTAAAAAAATACGACTCTACAAATGGTGTCAAATTATTATCAGAGTAATTTGTTTAATAATAATAAAAATAATAATAATCTGATTTTAATTTTAAAAAAACACATTTGTTGTAGGGATGGGACACATGATGGGAGACCCACTTAAATATTCATTTTATTGTTTTTAGTAGGTATTTGTTTGTCCAGCTATCACAGTTCATGAGATACATCCAGCCTGCCTAGCATGACCGATTTATATCGCGTGATATAGCATTCTATCGACACTCAACTGTCAAACTCCTTTGTCTTTATGACAGTTAAATCGGTCATGCTAGGCAGGCTGGTGACAGACAGACGGACAGGTTGAGTCTTAGTAATAGGGGTCTTAGTTTTTACACTTTGGGTACCTACGGAACCCTAAAAAACGGAACACGTGTTCCAATCCAAGCTGGTTTGGGTAGTGAACCATTCATTAGTGAAATATGTTTTGTAAATAATTGTATCAACTCGTTGTCTTACATATTGATCAAACAATATCATTCCAAACAAAGCACCAAAAACCACTTCACTCACAAAATAACAATTCTAATTTTGTCACCAACCAAGATGACACCTACGAACGAACGACAACAAACAAGTAACACAAATTATCTAAAAGCAAATAATACACTTGCTTATGAAGTTTTATTTAGCAGAATGATTGAACTCACTGTGAAATGAAAACTAGGTAAAATAATAGTAAAATACAGCTATACAACTTATTATTGTAAATGCCGGATTGCCGCCATTTTGACTATGCCGCAACCGCAACCAACACCTAATTTATCGCGAATGAAATGAAGTACAATGAAAATTAGTTAAAGATAGTAATATTAACAAATTTTGTTTTAAGACAATTACCTTTTTATAATTTCTAAGCCGGTTTACAATGAAATTAACCACAATGAAAATCAACAAACAACGAACAGAAGCATCAGCCAGTGAAGCCGTGTGGCGTGCCAGTCACAGAACACATACTCCTAGCGGTGCCAGTCCAATCAGTGTTGCCAACTATATAGGAGTGTACGATAAAATCGTTTTCTTGGCCATAAAGAGTTGAAATTAAATAAAATGGGACTAAAATTTTTCAGTACAAAATATACTCAGTGTTGCCAAATTATTCGTGATTTTGACGTGTTTACATAGAAAGTGGCGCCCTCATTTTTTGGCAACTCTTTATGGTCAAGCTGTATGTGTTGATATTTTGTCCGACCGAAACTGATATTCCAGCCGAAACCGAAACCAATACCAGTTTCGGCCGAAACCGAAACCGAAGCATTTTCACGCATTAAATTGGCGTTGTTGTTTTCCACTGTAAATAAAATTATAGACACTTACCATGTGTTAAAAATTAACATTAATGAAAGTATGTAACAAATAGTCCTTTATCTATGTTGAATTAACAATTTTTAAACCAAAAAAGAATCAAATACTCATGTATGTTAGCTTACTTTTGTAAGTCAACTGTTTTAATAATCAACATTATTTAATGTTTGACAATAGTCGTAATAGTGACAATATCAGTTATTTGATGAGTGGGATTTTCGTAATTATTTAAGCTACGATTATGTACTATACCTCAAAATTTTCAGCCGAATTGCAGCATTAGGCTCCAAATTTTTCAAAACTTTAACTTGAAAGGTTTTTGAGCTACGAGCCGATATCTGTGTGTAAGCTGGGGACCCGTGTCGCCGGCTGACACATGGTGAATTGCTGTAACTGTATATGTTAGAGTTTCGTTTTAAAGATCAAATGATATGTTATAATTGCAGCACACACGAGGCAAAATTTCAAATCTCTGGGCCTCTTAGTTTCGAAATTATAAGCCAAAAACCGTTTTCCCCGCCAAAAAATTCAAAAAAATGGCTCGGAAGCGGCTAATCGCGCCGTTGCCGTTCCGTGCGCTACACTATTGCAATCGAATTTGAACCTAAGAGCTAGTATTATTTTGAGTCATTTTAATTTGCGCTCTCGATCGTTTTAATTTATGTACTGAGAATTTTAGTCTAAGAGGTAGGAGCTGATATAACTGGTTACCTAATTTAATATAAAAGCAAAGTCTATTTATATAGGAATGTTTATATCGCTAAGGTATAGGTACTTTATTTTATTTTATTAACACGTTTTTATTAGGTTATAAATTTTGATTACTCGATCAGTTCAAATAGGGATGTAGCGATTATACAAAACATCGTTCCCATAAAAAAAAAGACCATAAAACCAAAGGATTTTTTATTAATTAACTGGATAAAAAGAGATTAAAAAAGAACAAATAAACTTTTCACGCAGATGAAGTCGCGGGCGGTCACTAGTCGACTATAATAGGTATACCTAGGCACATTTGGAGCAAATAATCAACATAACTAAAACTTTTTAACCGACTTCAAAAAGAGGAGGAGTTATGCATGTTATTCGATTACTCGAAGACTGCTGGACCGATTTGAAAAATTGATTTTTTGTTTGAAAGTATATACTTCCAAGTTGGTCCCATTATCATGAAGTCAGGATCTAATGATGGGTTCCTGGACAAATCAAGGAAACTCTTCAAATATTATAGGCACACCTATAGCGATTTTGGTATTTTCTTAAGTAACCTATGCATTTGCTTTCGGAAAGTACCATTTTGGTGAAATGGAACTGATGATGAAGACCATACATGATAATCGGAATTATTCAATACTAAGTTTCATTGCTGCGAAATGATTACTTTAACATGGTTGCATTAATTATTTTAAGCTCCTTAAAATAAAGTACCTATACCTTAGCGATATAAACATTCCTATATAAATAGACTTTGCTTTTATATTAAACCAGTTATATCAGCTTACAGCTATTGGGTAACCAGTTATATCAGCTCCTACCTCTTAGACTAAAATTCTCAGTACATAAATTAAAACGATCGAGAGCGCAAATTAAAATGACTCAAAATAATACTAGCTCTTAGGTTTAAATTCGATTGCAATAGTGTAGCGCACGGAACGGCAACGGCGCGATTAGCCGCTTCCGAGCCATTTTTTTGAATTTTTTGGCGGGGAAAACGGTTTTTGGCTTATAATTTCGAAACTAAGAGGCCCAGAGATTTGAAATTTTGCCTCGTGTGTGCTGCAATTATAACATATCATTTGATCTTTAAAACGAAACTCTAACATATACAGTTACAGCAATTCACCATGTGTCAGACGGCGACACGGGTCCCCAGCTTACACATAGATATCGGCTCGTAGCTCAAAAACCTTTCGAGTTAAAGTTTTGAAAAATTTGGAGCCTAATGCTGCAATTCGGCTGAAAATTTTGAGGTATATTACATAATCGTAGCTTAAATAATTACGAAAATACAGCTGTGCAAGCCAGTGACACGGGTGCCCAGCTCGCACACAGTTTTATGCTCGTAGTTTCAAGAGTATTTGAGTGTGATGGTTGGTTTTTTTGGATCTTATTGCTGCAATTAGGCTCTAAATTTCTGACTATAGTCTAAATCCCTAACCTCACTGGTTTGCCTTAACGGCATGTGTAAGCTGTAGACACATGTCGCCAGCTCGCACACATAAAACAACTCATGGTAACGAGCTTATGGTGGCTGCTATTATTATGTCTGGAAGTTTGATTGCTGCTATTATGCTTTAAAATATGGCATGCTTAGAATTTCTCTATAGCCTATGAGGAAGCTGGAGACCCACTCATAGTTATTTGTTGTGTTTCAACTTTTACCGTACGTACTACCCTTGGTATATTTATGGAGGAAGTTAACTTAGAGGCACGCAGGCCAGCAGTTCGAGTTAGAGTACTCGTCAAGATGATTCAATCGAGCGAGTTTGGGCGAGTTGGGGTTGCATGGTTTTATTACAGAGTTCCAGTGGCCTTCTTCCGGCTCCATCATCAGACCCTGGACATTATTTCCCAACAAAGTACTTGTCAAGACGATTCAAACGAGCCCAAATTCGAAGGGGTTGCACGGTATTAATATTGAGTTCCTATGGCATGGCCTTCCAGCTTCATCATCAGACCCTGGACCTCGTCCCCCATTAGAGTACTCATCAAGACGATTCTAACGTTTCCAAACACGATGGGGTTGTATGGAGTTCCTGTGGCCTTCTTCCGGCTTCATCATCAGATCAGCTCAATGACACCATAATATTGCATTGCTTTTCAGTTCTGACTTATGTTCAAAGTTTAAATCTCTAGTTCATCGGGAATCTATAAAATCGTTCGCAAACTTTGTGGAGAAACAAACAAACGAGAAACGGAGAAAGCAACCTAATAAAAACGTGTTAAAATATGTTATCGACTGTTTCCTATTCCGACGAATCAAAGTTACATTTGCAAATTTTGGATTTGACGATTTAAATTTCGATAGTTAACGAAACTTTATGTCAATCCCATACATGTTTCGAAAGCCAAGCGTTATCGAAGATTTGCAAATGTTACTTTGGCTAGGCCCTCTGCATTCTGGAATACGTCGAATCAGAGGGCCTAGTATGAGTTGGTTTTTGTACTCACTTCACTTTGCGAATAGTTAACTGTCGTCTTCGCTCAATCACTCTTTCACTCACTCGTATGACTATCTCTCTTTCACCCGATACTATTCGCAAAGTGAGGTAAGAAACTCAACTCGTACTAGGCCTTCTGGAATATAGACCGATCGGGATACGTTTTTAGGTTTCAAAAATATTGAAGTTAGTTTTTTTTTCGTATATATTTTCTGCACCATTTGCATAGCCTAATACATGAATTTGTGTCATTTTAAAACCTAAATTATTACTTATGCATCCACCCATAAGTAATAATTTAGGTTTTTGTCTTTTTTAACACTATCGGACGAAAAGAAAATTAAAGTTGAAAATTTTACTTTAATGATGATTACGAAGTTTTTGTGTCATCTTCGTCTACGGGAATTAGGACGGCTCCTTTCAACCTATTTTATACCTGTGGTACGGTCCCATCCGGCAGAAAGCATGAAACTTGGCATGCATGTAGCTTTTACGTATATAATGAAATATAGAAGTAGCAGCAAGTCGTAAAGTGATTTTCCCCCCCCCTGGGGGGGCGTTTTGTGTCACCAATTGCAGTTTTTATTTTTTTAATAAAAAACGGTGAAAGCTACAACAAAACTGTGTAGGAACAATATATTTGTCATTAAATTCTCTATTAACCATTTTTTGAATGAAGGTGATAGCACTTATAGTTTTCAAATTATGTTTGCTTTTCATCCGATATTTTTTTATAAAACCACTTTATGGGAAAACGTATAGGATAACACTCAATTTTATTTCGTTAAAGAATGAGACTTGGCACACTTGTTCCTTAGGTGGACCAGAGTGGAAAACGCCCAGGAGACAGCGGAAGACACCCTGCTGGGGGGGGGAGGGGGAGGGGGTGAAATTTTCTAACGCCACGCGTACTGTTGGGCGTAATAACTGCTAATTTATAGCTACTATGGCAAATCGGGTATCATTTTCGGATAAATAAAGGATGGTCAATCATTTTCAGAAGTAAAAAAAACACATTTACATACAAAAAAAATTATTGCTGTAATCTAAAGGCCGAACATCTAAAATTTTCCAAAAAAAAAATAATTCCAGTGACGATAAATTTCTAACGAATACCGATATCGGCTTGAAAAAAATATGATAAGAAAGCCATATTCATACAGATTTAAAAAATATAAGCTTCATCGAAATAGTTTCATAAAAAATGTGTTAAAAATATTATATACAGCGTAGCAGTGGCATAAAGAAATCTATAAAAACTCCCCATTTCTTACTCTAATTTAAAAAAGTTACCGTTAACGGTGAAAGCTACAGCAAAGTTATAAGTATATATTACCATATATGTACACTACGCTGGCTATCTTAAATACAATACCATTGATTTTTTTAAACTTTAAATCAATTTAGACAGTTTTGAGTTCAATTATTTATAACCAACACAAAAAATTGAATTTCTAAAAGATGCATCGGCTAGATGTGACACAAAACACAAAAATACACTTTATATATGCCAATGTATCGATAGGCCAGATTTCATAAACTTTAGAATTTTTGAAGGTTATGCCCTCAAAATAACGTATCCCGATCGGTCTAATACGGCGAATCGAATACGATGAGTCAGGAACATGATGAATCCGGAACAAGAAGAAAAAATCCTTTATTTTTAAAGCCGCGATTACATTGTGGGTATGATGGTGTTCTCACCGTCGACTTACTGTAGTTGAACAGGATAGGTGGCAAGACAATCCAAACACCGCACTACGTTGACTCACAGTTTATTTCAGGCTGGCATACACAATGAGCAATAGACTTAGGATGAAATAATATCTTAAGCATACGAAATACAATGTTTTCGCCGGTTTACCGGGAGCGCAAAGTGGCGTGCACTCGCCGTCCGAATAAGGTCAAGACTGGTGACGCGACCGGTAGCCGGCGCAAGCGCCGCCTGCGAGAACAATAGGAATGAACGATGGGTCCGGTCTCGATACCGGGTGTCCATCATACTAGCACGACAACTTGGCACGACATTTAATTAAATGACGTACGAGATTACGATTTATTGTATAAAATGTTTTTATGTGTAAATAAATACTTATTTTAATTATTATAAATATGATATAATAAATATGTTTTATAAAATAAATAATAATATTTTATATGTAAATAAAATGAGTAAATAGTGGGAATACCCCACATCACTCCCCTCCAAAGGCCTGGTTAGGGACGATAAAAATCAGGAAAACGTACTTGTCTTCCAAAGCGTGTTTTCTTGATTACTTTAGTAGGTGTGGATGGGACGTGAGTTGGTGTGTTGGTTACCGTCTCTGGCGACTTGGTAATTGGCGGCGGATGGTTATCCCCGTCGTCAGCCAATATGAAAGCCGGTTTCAAGCGGTCAATAGTGACGGTAAGTTTGTTACCTTTTAAAAGAATTTTAAAAGTTTTATCTCCACGTTCCAAAACTTTATGTGGACCGGTATATGCTGGTTGGAAAGGAGCACGCGAGGCGTCTTCACGCAGGAAGACGTGATCGGCGGTAGCTAATTCCTTAAAAATAAACACCTTACCCTTACAATGTCGAGAAGCTGGCATCGGCTGTAGTTTTTCCGCGAAAGAGCGCAAGCGTGCGGTAAAATCTGATACGTCAGTAGTACCAGTTTCGCTTGGGTCGAAAAATTCGCTGGGTAGCCGTAGCGGCTCGCCATATAGGAGCTCCGCTGAAGAAGTCTGTAAGTCCTCTTTAAATGAACTGCGGACTCCCAGTAAGACAAGGGGTAGGCTTTCGGTCCAGTTGGCATCTGCATGGCAAGTAATAGCTGCTTTGAGCTGCCTGTGGAAGCGCTCAACAAGGCCGTTACACGCAGGATGGTATGCGGTAGTGCGTCTGTGCTGAAAACCCGCTGTTTTTGCCAGATATTTAAACAGTGCGGACTCGAATTGACGACCACGATCTGTTACAATATCTAAAGGGCAACCAAATCTGGAAATCCAGCTCATCATAAGAGCTTTGGCCACAGTCTCGGCGGTAATGTCCGTGATTGGAACGACTTCGGGCCACCGGGTAAAACGATCTACAGCCGTTAAACAGTACCGGTAACCGTTTGAGACGGGGAGGGGGCCAATCAAATCAATATGCAAATTCTTGAAGCGTGCGCGCGGTAAGTTAAAACTGCCAATTGGTGCAGAAACATGCCTACTTACCTTTGCACGTTGGCAATGAAGGCATCCTCTAGTCCACTCTCTCACGTCTTTTCTTATTCCAGGCCAAACGAAACGCTGAGCCACGAGTTGAGCGGTCGCGGTGGGGCCCGGGTGACTTAGAGAGTGCAGACTGTTGAATACTTGCTTGCGAAATTCTTTGGTAACAAAAGGCCTGGCAGTCGTTGTACTGACATCACAGTACAGATATGTACGACTCTCAGGTAAGACCAATTGCTGCAAGCGAAGAGAGGAAGAGTTATTAAGGTAACCAGCTAGTTCGGTATCAGATGACTGGGAATGAGCCAAATCTTCAAAATTTATTGGAGCCTCCAATGCCTCGACTCGAGATAAAGTATCGGCGACAATGTTGTCCTTACCGGCTATATGCTTTATATCGGTCGTAAATTGGGAGATATAATCCAAATGACGATATTGGCGAGGCGAACAGTTACGTTTCCGTTCACTGAAAGCATAACTGAGCGGCTTATGATCCGTGTACACCGTGAAATGTCTCGCCTCCACCATGTGACGAAAATATTTAATAGCTTCGTAGATGGCGAGAAGTTCACGGTCATAGGGAGAGTATTTGGCTTGACATGAGCTAAGCTTACGGGAGAAGAAAGCAAGAGGTTGCCACTTACCATCTTGTAATTGTTGGAGTACCGCCCCAATGGCTAAGTCCGACGCATCTGTCACCAACGCTAACTTGGCTCGGCAGTCAGGGTGAGCGAGCATAACAGCATTGGCTAGACTTTCCTTGGTGTCATTGAAAGCCTTCAGAGCGTCACCAGAGAGATCAATGGGGGTTGAACCTTTTACAGTGCCAGTAAGAAGCGCGTTAAGAGGAGCTTGGATGAGGGCGGCTTGGGGCAAAAATCGCCTATAAAAGTTCGCCATCCCTAGAAATCCCCTTAACTGCTTGACTGTTTTGGGTGGTGGAAATTCACGTATGGCTTGTACCTTGGTATCCAAGGGTCTGGTACCGCTCTCCGATATCTGATAACCTAGAAAGGTTACCTCGGGAACCCCAAAGACGCATTTGGATACATTTATTACCATACCGTAGTCCTTAAGCCTGGTAAACAATTGACGTAGGTGGTCTTCGTGCTCGGCCTCGCTACGGGAAAAGACTAAAAAATCGTCCAAGAAGGTGTAAACGAAATCCAGCCCGCGAGTCATCTCGTCCACGAAACGTTGAAACGTTTGGCCAGCATTGCGTAGACCAAACGTCATATAGGGGAATTCGTACATACCGAACGGGGTGGTGGTAGCAGTCTTCGGTATGTCGTCTGGATGGACAGGTATCTGATTATACGCCTTCACGAGATCTATGGTGCTAAAAATTTTACAGCCCGCGATAGAATGTGCAAAGTCGTGGAGGTGTCTAATCGGATACCTGTCAGGAATAGTCCTGGAGTTGAGCTGTCTGTAATCCCCACAGGGCCTCCAACCATTTTCTTTTTTCGGGGCCAGGTGCAGGGGTGAGGACCAGGGACTCTCTGAAGGCCTGGCTGTACCATCAGCCAGCATGGCCTCAAACTCTTGCCTAGCCACCTTCAGCTTATCAGGTGCCAGACGTCGCGGCGCGCTAGAGACAGGTGGACCAGGTGTTGTACGAATGTGGTGTTGTGTACTGTGAGGTATTATGCGGTGAGTGCCAGGTGGTCGCGTTATTTCAGGAAATTCCCGCGTAAGCAAGCTATGAAAGCGAGATTCACCAGTCGATACCTTTACAGAATTAATATTACAACTAACAGGAGCAAAAGAAGCAGAAGCAGAAAGGCTAGTGGTATTGTCTACAAGCTTTTGATTTTTACAATCTACCATTAAATTATAAAAAGATAGAAAATCTACTCCTATAATTGGCTTGGTAACATTCGCAACAACAAAGCGCCAAGAGTAATTCCTACGCAAACTAAAATCTAAGTTAAGATGGTGATAACCATAAGTGTCGATGGTCGTCCCGTTAGCCGCGCAGAGCTTATATGAAGTTGGAGCACGACGTTCACGTAACAGAGTTCGGGGGAAGACACATAGATCGCTACCTGTGTCGATCAGGAATTGCATCTTCGTCCGTCTGTCAGTGACGAACAGGCGACCAGAGGATGGGCTATCAGCTGTCGCCATTACCGACTGCCCCTTGCGTTTCCCGACTTCTCGTAGTCACAAGGCTTGATGCAGTAATGAGCCTTGTCCCCATGCTTCGAATGGTACCAGCAGGTAGGGTGATTACGGTACGAAGATAGGGATCTGCTGGAGGACCTGCGACGCTCTCCCTGTTGACGGCTCCGGGGTCGAGATCTTCTGCTGTCCCGGCTGCCCAGGTTACAGCTCTTCAGTTGATGACGCAGCTCGGCGATTTCTCTAGCCATAGCGTCCATCTTCGAGCTATAATCGTTGCCAGCTGAAGCAACTTGAGGTGCTGAGGGGACGATAACGTGGATGCGGTCAGCGAGATCGGCGAGAGTTTCCAGCTCCGCAGTTGGTTGAGCAGCCAGTACGGTCTGTATATTCCCAGGAAGGCGGCTCGTCCAAATTGTGCGAAGAAAATCGTCCGTAATCTGGTGACCGGCGAGACTCTGCAAGTGCCGAAGAAACTGAGATGGCTTGCGGTCTCCCAGCTCTTCGTGCATAAGTAGCTGCTGCACCTTTTTTTCTTTGGACGCACTCAGACGCTTTATGAGCTCGGTCTTAAGCTTCTCGTAACGGTCACTAGTTGGCGGTTTCGCAATAAGATCCTTGACCTCGCATAGGAACTGACGGTCTAACTGTCCGATGACGTAGTGGAATTTCGTCAGGTCGTTGGTAATTCCTGCAATCTGGAACTGTCCCTCGATTTGCGAAAACCATATTTCAGGCTCCTCAGGCCAAAAAGGCGGCATCCGAACTCCCACTTTAAAAATGTCGGATGACGTGCCGGATGACGTGCGTGCAGTGGGCACGCGCTCTGTGGCGTTTGCCGCGTCATTGCCGTTGCCGGTCGACATCTAATAATTGCGCAGTTAGAAATTGAGTTCTACGTACTTTTTCTCCGCCAGCACCGGTTATGTGTTCAATTCAATTAAGGTCACCACTGTGGGTATGATGGTGTTCTCACCGTCGACTTACTGTAGTTGAACAGGATAGGTGGCAAGACAATCCAAACACCGCACTACGTTGACTCACAGTTTATTTCAGGCTGGCATACACAATGAGCAATAGACTTAGGATGAAATAATATCTTAAGCATACGAAATACAATGTTTTCGCCGGTTTACCGGGAGCGCAAAGTGGCGTGCACTCGCCGTCCGAATAAGGTCAAGACTGGTGACGCGACCGGTAGCCGGCGCAAGCGCCGCCTGCGAGAACAATAGGAATGAACGATGGGTCCGGTCTCGATACCGGGTGTCCATCATACTAGCACGACAACTTGGCACGGCATTTAATTAAATGACGTACGAGATTACGATTTATTGTATAAAATGTTTTTATGTGTAAATAAATACTTATTTTAATTATTATAAATATGATATAATAAATATGTTTTATAAAATAAATAATAATATTTTATATGTAAATAAAATGAGTAAATAGTGGGAATACCCCACAACATACGCCGATTTAGTATACCAATTTCGGGCTGCCCTGCCACTCGCACTTTACAATAAAATATTGTATGATAAGTTCGATTTTAAAAGTGAATTAACCCTATAACGGAAAGATAAACATTGTATAAGATTGGAGATGAGAATTGAAAATAAAAAAAACATAAACAATGTTGACCTTTGCGTTATTTGTTTAAATTTTAATTAATTGTTAAAATTTAACTTATTATACGGGTGGCAACTCTAAATTGGTATGCTAGATTGGAATCAAGGGTCTGACAAGCTTTGATAGAGCGAGATCGTCTTATTGAGATTCCTATAGGAGGAAACAGAGAAGAGTGTCATGTTTTCTCTCTATCACCGACCGGACTTTTTTTCATGGTTGGGTTATAGGCAGAGTTCAAGTAAGCAAAACAAACAAGTGGGGTTATTGTCAAGAGTGCCAAAGAAATTAAAGGTTTTGTGGATTACTACCTAATTGATACCCAAGATTTATTATAAATCGTATGTGTTGTGTTTGTGTCTAGAATACAAAATGGTGGGGTGTTCGATATTTGGCTGCAAAAGCAACAATCAAAGAAAATAAGCGGGTGTTACATTTCATGCGTAAGTACACTGTTTTCAATATTTTGATCACGTATTTCTTTCTCAAATCTCACAGGAACCAAGTTTCTGAGCTAAATCATTAGTTATATCATGAAATACCTGATAAATAGGAAAAATCTAAAAATTATTTCTAAAAATAACCTCGTAAACATTTGACATGCAAACCGGTAAAATTGCGTACATCTACGTAATAGTAGAAGTCAGCTTAGCTTTGACGTCCACTAAAATCAGTAGGTTTATAATTCGATTTCCGGATGCCTACTATATAGAAAATTTTCCCCAAAAATTACCCCATATTTCAGGGAATTTCTAGCGATTTCATTTTTCCAGATTTCCGACGGAAGATAAAACTCGTGAAAAATGGATAGAAGCAAATGGAAAAAAGAATTGGGTGCCACACACGAATTTGTTCAAAACATTTTGAAAAAAATTGTTTCCGAAAAACAGAAAAACTAACGTTAATACAAAAAAGTTCTGTATTCCAACGTTTAATAAAGACTTTACCTGTTTTAATTTAAAGTTTATCTTTTTATTCCATTAACCACACAATCTCAATATCAACTACCTGAGCGAACACCAGCTAGTTTTAGTAAACTAAGTATATCTCTCTTTTTTTAGCAGGGCAGTTGTGTGTACTCCCGTCCCGACTGCAATGACGATTGTTATTTAACTTTAGTTCGATTTTAGCAGGGAAGACGTGTTTTTATTTTTCTTAATACCAATTATAATTATACTGAGTTTTTGCATGCTCCAAATGGCGAATTGTCTAAACATTTTATTAATATCTCTGCTGTACCACAATTACTGCGAATAAAGTTTATTTCCATTTCTATTCTATGTATACGTATGTTACCGTTAAAGTACGGAATCCGTTAATCTGCAGATTAACTGGTCGAGTCAGTTAAGGGGATTGTCAACCACGTGGTCTCCATACAAACGGCGATAACGTTTCCCACCCTCTAAACCTTAACCTAAAGTAATTAATTTTTGGTATTTTTTTGAAATGCCTAAATACAAGGGCTGTACGTTTTGATTTTTTAAATATTTATAATAGATTTCGAAATATTTGCATTTTAGTGATTTCATACAAAACACAGAAGTGCCAATATTTTCAAATCTACAATGAATATTTTAAAAATCAAAACGTACAGCCCTAGTTTTTAGGCATTTCAAAAACATACCAAAAATTCATTGCTGTAGGTTAAGGTTTAGAGGGTGGGAAACGTTATCGCCGTTTGTATGGAGACCACGTGGTTGACAATCCTCTTAAAACACAGAATACATAATAGTACCGAAATTTTTCTTAAAGTAGACGATTTCCGTGCTTTAACTAGTAATCTGCACATTAACGGATGCTACCCCGTTAAGGGTACTTTTTCTGATCATGGCAACCCCATATTTTGACGTCATAATATATCTATCCCTTACACCCGGTCGCTCGGTAGCGCATCTACCCCTTTTAATATACTATATCTATGATTGGAATATGTAATCGCGGCTTAAAACGCCATCTATCGAGATTTATGAACTAATTTCTTTTTTTTTTTGTTTTGGAGTGGCAACTGGCAACACAGCTTGAAATGGAAAGACAATAGAGACATAGAGGAAAGTAAAAAAAGAAAGAAAAGAAAAAAGTTGATTGAATGAAGTTGTCTATGTCCTTCGGTACGAGAAAGTTGTAAATAATTTATACGTAAAATTCTATCTAGTTTCCTGAAAAAACTGTGTTTTAAGTGTATCTGATAATTAAATGGTTGCTTATTAAGTTCTTAAAGTGATGGGTTCCCTTACATGGTATGCCTAATGAAACAAAAAACTATCATTGCGCACGATACCCCAACGCCATTTTGAGGCGAAATTTTGTAAGTAAGTGCCAAGTATTTCGCAATATTTTCTATTTTCACCCTTACAAAAGGGTTGTAAACTACGAGAAATAGAGATTATATGATATTTATCGGAGCCACGATGTACCTGCTCGATAAAAGTGAGGTGTGACGAAGGCGGTGACTGACTTGACTGCGCCGATTATGATTGCGGTGCCGTGCCGTTTATCTAAAGCTCGCATAATTAAATTAATATTTACCTAGTGGTTTAGTATAGCAGCATTCAAGTTTCCTAAGTGTTATGTGCTGTAGATTCTGAAGAACGCTTGGTGCAGAGGTTGTGGTCGTAGCTGTAGTAAAAATAGCGTGGTCAATGTTATCAGTGGCGTTTCCGATTTTTACAGATATCGGCTGTCGCAGAGGATGGCCTGGGGTGACGGGAGAGCAATAATTAACTGACCGACGTCGCCGGCTTACAGCTGGCGCAAGCGGTACGATCTTTCTTCTCATTTTTAAATAATATGCATGACAATCTTTTTTAATGACTATGCATTCGATCTTGCTGGACCATCATGTTATTTCTTAAACAAATCTAACGAACTAAATGATCTGATTAGTCTAGCATATTTGTTAGATTTGATTCCAACTTTTGGTTATTATGTCATAGTATGATCAATACCCCTGCAGCACAATAATTCTGAAAGTAATTTAGTATATTTCAAGCTATGGAACCGGGATGTGATGTGTGTGTGAGTGTAGGATTGATTTAACAATGACCTAGCTACTTATGAACAATTTCAGCTGTATTTACTACAGCTCATCTTCATCTACAGCGCATCTTTCTCTTGATTAAAACATGTCCCATTAATTAGTAATTTTAAATTTTTATTAATTGGTAATTTTAATTTTTTAGTGAACAAGCATTAGTCATTACCACCATAACCTTACTTTTACTCAATATTATTACACCAATCGATCTGTAAGGTATACTAATGAAACAATTACCTGATTTTTCGTTTCGGGTGTTACAGTTCCAAAGTAGCAAGAAAACACTTATAACATAATATTTTTTTTTTTTTCGGGACTGTGACGCAATCCACCAATATTATGATAAATAAACTCAAAACACAACATGACAAAACGATTGACAGATTCATAGTTTCTTTATTTTCCGTATTTCCAATAGTTACAGGTACAATGGTCATTTAGCCAGTTCACTTCAGGACAGATTTTGACGGCAATTAACTTAAAAATTATGCGATTCTTTTAGTTTTTTTTTGTTGCACATTATAATTGGGAATGTTTTCATCATTTGGAATTCATCAGATTTAATACGAAAAGATCATTTTTATTTTTACACCCTCAGCACCCCTCGGTGACATTTGTCATGGAATGACCCAAAAGCTAACACATAGACACAATCTGTAAAGGGATAGGCACTGCCTCAACTCGAGCCTTTCAGCTACAACAACATTACTAGATCACTAACCTCGTTTTTCAACGCTACCTTATGTTTGCTGTGCCCTAGCAGGGTGTCACTTGTACCTACTAATACCTTTTATAACCTGTGACTTGCAATAAATCTTATCTTTGTGGTGATAAAAGGTGGGAAAGCTGGTGAGCTTGCCCCCGTGACTTCATCTGAGTGGACGTTTGAGAACAACCTTAGAGAACCTTCAACCAGGATAGAAAGTATGTTTTAATTTCATATAAATCCAATCAGCCATTTTACTTTATTGGGCGGGTCCCCACCGAGTCCACTGCCTTGTGAGGCAGGATGGTTGCAGTGCGCGGCGAGCCTTGCACGAGGCTGCTGGCTTAATGGGGACCTGCCTATCACGTAAAAACACCTGATCAGATTATGATGAAATTAAAACATAGAATACTTTCTATCCTGGTTAAAAATCTCTTAAGGATTTTCTCGAATGTCTACGTGCCGCGGACAAGTCGCGGGCGAAAGCTAGTTTTATTATACTTATTCAGAATTGGATCCAGTCCAGAGATATTAGTATCCCGTTCCGGTTCTCTTTTCCAGGGTCCTAAGTTATGTAACGTCTTGGACTTCAAAATAAATGCTATTTTCACAATCAATATCCAATAAAAAAACATCAGTAATCAGTAACTACATCCATATCAATTTTTAGGTTTATATACCTCCTATATCTTACTATGACCTTTCATTTCCTTAAAAACATCATCAGTCTACGACTAGTACTTACTTTCCATGATATAACTGTTTTAAGTTTGACAGCTGTCATCTGAAATGAAGATCTCACCAAGACCTTTGATTTTTTCAAAAAACATCTTACTTTCCGAGACATTGCTGTTTTGAGTTTGACAGCTGTCATCATCAGATAAAGATCAATTTCAATGAAGATCTCACCGAAACTGACCCTAGCCGCACCACCCCGTTATGCACCACAGTGCTGCGCAGTGCAATGAATTTATTAATCACAGTGCACCGCGTCGCTTCAGTGGAAAGGCACTCTAACATGGCTGCAACATTTTGTTTAACTCTAAACCATTTTTTTTTTTTAATTATGTAAATTTTTTCGTTGCCTGTGAGTTGACCCTATGACCATTACGTAACTACTTTCTATTTTTGAAATTATTTTCCTTCCTAGGGTGGAAAGCAGAGTTCAGTTTAAATTATACATCACTTTCCAAGTACCTATGAGAATTACTATGCTTGGGATGGAGCCCCAAAAAGAGTGATGACTAGAGATTGGATAATCGGATGCAAGTTTACAAATAGTCAATTGTTTGCTAACATATTATATGGAAGCGGCTTCTTAAAATATTTAAAATTCTTAAAATGTGTATATTCCCATGAGGTTTAATGAGAAGCATCAATGTATCACATCCTGAAAACGATTGCGATAGATTTTGAAATTAGACAATTAGCCCCCGGGTTTTTTTATTAACTCAGGGAAGTATAACTAAAATTGTTTAATCTCGGAATCCTTGGATTTTTTTAAATCCCTGGATTTTTCAAAAGTCTTGAAATTTTTTTAATAAAAAAGTGCTTTTCATAATACCCAACATCTGAACTTTAGGTAAATATTCATCCGAAGATCTTATCTCTAGTGATGACAGTTGAAGTCACCAAGAAATAGTTTATGCCCATTGATGCGGGGGATAGCATATTTTTAATGTCTAAAATTATATTAGGCGTGGGATAAGGAATGTAAATTGCCCATTGATGCGGGATAGCATATTTTTAATGTCTAAAATTATATAAGGCATGGGATAAGGAATGTAAATGGAGATAAAAGATATGTAAATAACTTTTAAACCAACATTTTGGTAGTCCTCGAAAGGGGAGGGAAATCAATTTGGGAGAAAGGGATATTTCTCTGAATCAGAGCCACCCTTTGCATTGCCTCTGTCATCCCGGAGACAAGCATATCCTTGAATCAAAGGAGTTCCCAGTTTAAGCGATGCCTCCAAAACGGCAAAGACACCTAGTTTGTATTTGTATAAATAGAATAATAAATCAGGCTTTTAGTTAGAAAGCCTTTTTGCTTTAGTCATCCCGTGACCCCTGGAAACTTGGAAAGGTGTCGAAACTACGGGAAATCAAAAAACTTGGAAAGCATGTTAAAATCTTATAATTGAATCAAACAAAATTCAATATGATTTAGAACAAAGAGTGTACTAGAGTCGTATAGTTTTTCGCGACGAAAAAGTCGCGACTTTTCTTGTTTGTAGCTAGCTTTCATAATACTATATTATACTAGTCAAAAAGTTTTAGCTTATTACTTTCTAGCTCTTAATCTCATAGAAAGTAATAAGCTTTAGTTTATTACTTTCTATGAGATTTATACGATATTTAAAAAAAATGTACAATAGGAGATTACTGTATCATATCAATGTTTGTGAGATTAAATTAATGTCTTTAATGAGGTGCATATTCATGAGTTCAATAATGTAATTTATATTGAATACTGTTTCATTTGTCTTCTTAACAGATAAAAATGCCACGACCTGGCAGCCTCAAAGACCCAGATATTGCTGAAATGTTCAGCAAACATGACCCTGAAAAAATCTTTGAAGATCTTCGAGAGATCGGACATGGGTCCTTTGGGGCAGTCTATTATGCTCGCTGCAATCTCACCAAGGAGATTGTGGCTATCAAGAAAATGTCATACTTGGGGAAACAGAGCGAAGAAAAGTGGCAGGATATCCTGAAGGAAATCAAGTAAGCATTTTTACGACAGTTGTTTTATTATCTCACGAAAGCGCGTCGGCTATGAATGTTGTTAGGCGTGCACGTGCACATTGTTTTAGTGTGCGTTACCTCGAGAGCGCTCGTCATTCGCTCGTGCGGCCACGCACACTAATACAATGTGCATTTGCACGCCTAACAACATGCATAGCCGACACGCCATCGCGTTAGATAAAACATCTGTAACTGTTTCTACAATATCTCATTTGCAGTGCTTGCAAAGAGTATTAACTGCTTGAAATTTATTAAACTTCAATAAGTAAACTATTCTAACTTGAATCTAGTATTGTTTTTAATTTTATGAAAAGAAGGAGTAGCATTAATAACTGTTTATTTACATTTTACTATTCATTATTACATAATTTAATTGAATTTTTAAGACTTTCTCGTCTATAAATATATTGTCTTTATTTTATTAGTATTTCATTATTTTCGTTGCATCAAACAGGTTCTTGAAGCAGCTTGAACACCCGAACACAATAGAATATAAGGGTTGCTACAAGAGGGAACACACAGCATGGCTTGTTATGGAGTACTGTGTGGGTTCAGCTTCGGATATCATTGAGGTAAGATGTACTGTGGCTACATAATTAAAGACACCAGTCGATCTTCATACAAACGAGGAGGTAACTTAGAAACCTTGGTGCTCCACTAAGGATTGACAGATCACAGGATCTGATGATGGCCATCCAGGTAGTGAATGGAGGAGATTCAGATCGCCATACACACCCATAATGACCTGATCAGCATTCTAAGAGATTAAAGGATCAGAGTTTTCAATTTCAGGATTTCCATACATTTTTATGCTAATTTCGCGGTGTTTTTAAACATTTCCTTATATCTCTTAGAATGCTGATCTGGGGTGGAATTGCGTAAGGTAATCGTATCCATTTGACAGTTCATATCCGTATCGTATTCCATCGGCTGCAATTTGTTAATTATGAATAATGTTGTTGAATATGAACTGTCAAATGAATACGATTGACTTTACGCAATCACCTAGCTTATCAGTTAGGTGTGTACTGTGTAGTAATCTGAATCTCCTCCATTCCCTCCCTGAATATCCATCATCAGATTACAGTTAGATCAATCCCTGGCGGAGAACCAAGGCTTCATACCTTGTAAGAACAAATAAAATTCAACCTATACTTATATTATAAAAGAGATACATATAAGTAACTCTGACTGTATCGTTTTTATTCCCACTATGCTGATTTTGATAATTTTTATGGGGTAGATTGTACCTTGGAAAAAGACATAATTAAGCTGCTGTTATTCCCCAAATTCCATTCGGATAAAATAGCGAGCAAAAGAATGTTATTATATTAGCATGTTTTAACTCAACACCATAGATTGGTACTTACTTATATTATAAGATGCATTTAACTCATTTAATGTCATTGTCATACATTTGGCAATAGTATCTCATTTCAATGACGTCACTTATCTTAAGTTCTTGGGAATGAATGCCTAATAAATCTAACAGAATGACTAGAGCTTTTGAGTCATAATAATAGTGCAAGCAATTTCCTGTTTCATATTATTATGATTAATTTAATATAATAACATGTCATATTATTGATTAGATTAGAGTGGGGAGAAATAAGTAATTGGTTATTATAATATCCTACTAATATGATTAATGTGGTATTTTTGGATGTTTAGTTGTTTGATTTGGATGACATTTTGAACACAGATAGTTTGTAACCGAGATAAAAATATTTGATACTTTTGTCCTGGACAAAGGTTCCCTAGAGATTTTTAGAATGTCCGCGCGGACAAAGTCGCGATCTGAAGCTATTTGTCTTAAGGTGGTACGGTGAGCTCAGTAGCGCCACCAATGGAAATAAATATTTTACGTTGTATCAAGGGCTTAGAATAAAAGTTTTTAATATTTTGCGCAAATAAAAGAGTAAAGTGCAATTTTTAAATATTTTTCATGGCCTCAAATATAAACAATAAGTTATGAATGTGGATATTGCTAAATGTGGCCACTTTTGGCACTAGTGACATGCACGACTTATTGCTTAAGTTTGAGTTCTTGAAACTATATTTAGAAAATGCATTTTAGTCTTTTATTTGCGCAAAATAATCAAAACTTTTAATCTAAACCCTTGATACAACGTAAATGATTTATTTCCATTGGTGGCGCTACTGAGTTAACGAACCACCTTAATGTGTGGTGCTTTTAACCGACTATATTTTTCTACAATATGTGGCAACTAAGTGGCCGACCAAGATCTAAGCTAAGTTAATCTAGGTACATAGTTTAGTTGGTATTAAAAATCACTCCAGCTATGGTACCTTAACTAACTTAGCTTTTGGTCTGCAACCGGTATAATTGGTAACTTTAGGTCCACAAACGACCCCTCCGTGAGGAAGAAATAGCGGCCATATGCGAGGGCGTGGTCTGCGGCCTCTCGTACCTGCACAGCCTGGGCCGCATCCACCGCGACATCAAGGCCGGCAATATACTGCTCACGGAGATAGGCACGGTCAAACTGGCCGACTTCGGCAGCGCAAGCATCAAGTGTCCGGCTAACAGTTTCGTTGGCACGCCCTACTGGATGGCGCCGGAAGTCATCCTGGCTATGGACGAGGGCCAGTATGATGGGAAGGTAAGTTTGTGCCATTTTATAGGGCCGGCGACATACTGCCTACGGAGATAGGCACCGTCAAACTGGCCGACTTCGGCAGCGCTAGCATCAAGTGTCCGACCAACAGTTTCGTTGGCACGCCCTACTGCATGGCGCCGGAAGTCATCCTGGCTATGGACGAGGGCCAGTATGATGGGAAGGTAAGTTTGTGCCATTTTATAAGTGGGTAGGCATTTATTGACAGAGCGGCAGTTGTTCTTAGCAGTAAAGCTGATAAGTTTCTTGCCCCATTTTCTTGCCTTCAGTACCTAGATTTTTCTATAGATTGATTTGTTATTCACATAACGATTATTGACATGACACCTATTTAGCTCTAATACTCTGCAAAGCTGCTGTAAAAAACCAAAACTATTTTGTAACTGATCACATGCAATTTTTTTCTAAGTAGGTATATTGTAAGTTGTAAGATGAATCCGATAAGATCTTCGCACGCACTTTTTAGCTAGAGAAAGTTGATCAGTTCCCATAATTGTTGACTGAAAATAATAGCCACTGTGCCAGCAACTTTACGCAGATACCGATTAAGTTCCTATTAATTTACTTGCAAGATTATTCCACAGAAATTAAACCAGAAGAGCTACACATGTATTCTTTCCGTAGGCATATACAGGGTGAAATCGAAAACAGTCGAAATTTTTTGTAAGACAAAGTCAAACTAAACAACTTTGTCTGTGGGACCAACTTAATCAGAGCAAAAAATAATCAGCTGTTCCATACATTTTGGTCGAGTAGATATTGACGTTTTCTATGGAACAGCTTATTTTTTACTCTGATTAAGTTGGTCCCATAAACAAAGTTTTGTTTGATGGTCTAAGCCACACCACAAAAATTGTCGACTGTTCAAAAAATCACACTGTAGAAATAAGAAAATAGGTGTAGAAAACTTATGATGGTTCCACTCATGATTACAAGCAACTTTTACTATTGGGCCAACTCTCCTCCTCCCAAAAAAGGAGGAGCTCCTTGAGGAGCTCGGTGGCGCAGTGGTTTGGCGCCCCTGGCCCAGCGATCGCGGAAGTTAAGCAACGTTCGCAAGGGTCGGTCATGGGATGGGTGACTAAAAATTTTATTATCTCGAGCTCCTCCGTGCTTCGGAAGGCACGTTAAGCCGTTGGTCCCGGCTGCATTTGCAGTCGTTAACACCCACCAATCCGCATTGGGCCCGCGTGGTGGGTTATGGCCCATCCTCCTTAAGTAAGGCAGGAAGGCCTGTGCCCCAGCAGTGGGGACATCAAAAATGGCTGATGGACAATCATGAGTGGAACCACCCCACGGCGGGAACCAAATGATTAAAATTTCAGCGTGTATGTTAAGTTTATGAGGATATGTTGTTGTATAGGTGGACGTTTGGTCGCTCGGCATCACGTGCATCGAGCTGGCGGAACGCAAGCCGCCTTACTTCAACATGAACGCCATGTCCGCTCTGTATCACATCGCGCAGAATGACTCTCCTACGTTGCAAGTAAGCTAAGTTAATATACAACTTTATAGAAAAGTATAGGATATTTTTAAATTAGGTTACTGGAAACAATAAAGGCAACTGTAAATGGGATACTTAAATACTAAACCCGGCAGCGGTTTATTTTGTTTGCGACTAAATAATCTGACGGGTTGGGTTACAAAAAATACGAAAAAGAAGCAACTACGTGTGGGAGATAAATAATTTCAGTTAACAGTGAGAATTCTAAATGAGTGACAAAAATACTGAGTGGGCAACTAGTATACAGAGTAGGTAACTATATAAATGATTTAAGCTAACACAATAAGAGATGCAATTTCTTTGTCATTTCGATTAGGTTAAACAAAATATATGCCAAATTTTAAATATATTGTGTGCCCTGAGGTTGTCGCTCAAATTGAAATTTGGTTGCTTAATAATCAAAGTAACACTGCCCCTTCTGAATGACTAGTTACTCAATATGTATTTTAAAGTCACCCATTTCAATATTTGTAGTCACTCTCATTCCTTTGCCCACTTAGTATTTCAGTATGCTATATTCAGTATTTTTGATACTTAAAATGGGAATTTATAGTTACCCGATTAAATACTATCTCTTTATTGTTATCCACCAGGCTCCAGAGTGGACGGACACATTCCGCTACTTCGTGGAGGCGTGTCTCCAGAAGAACCCTCAGGACCGGCCGTCTTCCGCGAAGCTCCTCTCGCATCACTTCATCACGCGGCAGCGCTCGCCTAACGTGCTCGTGGACCTCATACAGAGGACGAAGGCCGCGGTCAGGGATTTGGACAACCTCAACTATAGGAAGATGAAGAAGATCTTGATGGTCGACGCTGACAATGAGAGTGCTATCGGTGAGTGGTCTACAGCCGACACTTTGTATATCGTATCCTCTCTCTGGTTATGAAAGTGGTATCGCAGTTAAACTGTGATCCTCATCCAGAACTAGTGTTTGATTGAACTTTAAAGCCTGCTTATAAGAACACCCACCCACGGTGTTATTACAAAACACCTGTTAAACTATTAAAACCTGTTTAACCTCTTTTATTAGACACTGTTTAAATGGGATGCTGTCACTTTTTCGACAATATTGTTTGAAAGAGACAGCATCACATTTAAATAGTGTCTAAGTTGAATTTTAAACTTGTGCGCGAACTTGTGCGTGCGTTCTAATAGAGTCTCGAGTTTTATCCAGACTTGAGTTTACGTATTAGATTTACTTCTTCATAATAACTTCTAACCATTATAGGACCTGACCGTCAACTGAAAGGATCACCATGATAAAAGGCACACAACGTATCCTGATTTGTATGTATATTGTCAGGTGATAGCGAAGAAACGACGGAGGAGCGATCAGGCGGCGACTCGTCCAAGTCTAACTCGGCGACGTCGGAGCACAGCGCGGCGGGCGCTTCTAGCCAGAGCTCCTCGTCCGGCAGCCTGCGCCGGCGCGCGCACCCGGTGAGGACATTGCACTTGTTGTTACATCATGACAGCACATTATACACTCCGACGGAGGAGCGATCAGGCGGCGACTCGTCCAAGTCTAACTCGGCGACGTCGGAGCACAGCGCGGCGGGCGCTTCTAGCCAGAGCTCCTCGTCCGGCAGCCTGCGCCGGCGCGCGCACCCGGTGAGGACATTGCACTTGTTGTTACATCATGACAGCACATTATACACTCCGACGGAGGAGCGATCAGGCGGCGACTCGTCCAAGTCTAACTCGGCGACGTCGGAGCACAGCGCGGCGGGCGCTTCTAGCCAGAGCTCCTCGTCCGGCAGCCTGCGCCGGCGCGCGCACCCGGTGAGGACATTGCACTTGTTGTTACATCATGACAGCACATTATACACTCCGACGGAGGAGCGATCAGGCGGCGACTCGTCCAAGTCTAACTCGGCGACGTCGGAGCACAGCGCGGCGGGCGCTTCTAGCCAGAGCTCCTCGTCCGGCAGCCTGCGCCGGCGCGCGCACCCGGTGAGGACATTGCACTTGTTGTTACATCATGACAGCACATTATACACTCCGACGGAGGAGCGATCAGGCGGCGACTCGTCCAAGTCTAACTCGGCGACGTCGGAGCACAGCGCGGCGGGCGCTTCTAGCCAGAGCTCCTCGTCCGGCAGCCTGCGCCGGCGCGCGCACCCGGTGAGGACATTGCACTTGTTGTTACATCATGACAGCACATTACACTGTATGTTGTAATCACTGCGCTGTCGTGACGACGAGCTGAGAGGCCGCCATCGAGATAGCGCGCAGTGATTATTGAACGCCGGCTGCCGCACTGGCTGAGGCCGGGCCGTAACTCGGCGACGTCGGAACACAGCGCGGCGGGCGCATCTAGCAACAGTTCTTCCTTATTGTGACTTTGTACATGTTGTATTTACATCATCGGGACAGATAACCCATTATAATCTCAATTTATGGTTTGATTTTGTCGAGTTTAGTTCAGCGGCAAACTTAATTGTTTGCAAATTAGTGTAAGTATTAGTGATATATAAAAAACCAAAGTAAAACTTACTAAACAGAGCAATGTTTGTAATGTTGTTTAATTATTATTTATTTTTTAAATACATCGTTCATCGAAAGTTCATGACGTCGAAAAAGAAACAAGGACACAGAGCAAACCTTCAACTTCTCTTATTTTAGTGAAAAGGCTCCAATCCAAACCAGGGGCTTTATTGCTTAACTCAAAATCTATCACGATCACTTTTAATTTGGCAATCGTGTACACGACTAAATCCATCACTGGATCGCAAAGCAGTATGTCACAGTGCCTTTTAATGCTACAGCAATGGACGTAGCATTCGTGCCAAATTGAAAGCGTTTGTGATAGATTTTGAGTTAGACAATTAGGTAGCAGTTCTGACTTCTTTATTTCCATTGCAGCTCAATGCAAACCACCACAGCCAACACCAACAACAGCAACAGTACCAACATCATAATCATCAGCACTCCACGCACTCGGCGAGGTAAGCATTCATCCTTCTTTTACTAGATTACGGCGAAGCAAAAAGGAAGGTTATATTTTTTATAAACATCTTATTTAGTCTCATATTATGCCTATTGCTTGACAAATGTAGATTACTTTATACAGAATAGATACAGTTATGGTCGGCCACTGAAGCAGCTGAACTAAATACCATGTCGTTTGTGAATGATATTGTTTATACAGAGTGGAAAAAAAAACTGTAGTTGGAGGGAAAGTACCCTAAATATTGATGATGGCAAATTTCACTGAAAAGAAACATTCCTTTATTTTTAAAATAACTAAAACCGCATTCAAAGATTTTTGATAATGTCTCAGATGGAAATATTGATCGGACTAAAATCCGAAAAAATTACATCCTCTACTTTTATGATACCAATCTCTATTTTGTGCCCATTATAATTAGGTTAGCGGCTTATGTATTGTATTTGTCTTTGTTTGTAAATATTTTAACTATCACGCACTCTCCAACACTGAGTCAGTGTACATACTATCACGCTTAATCGCCTATCCGTAGTAGCTTTTGTATGCACAGCACGCACGCTTACATTTCAGAGTTGGCAAGCGCTGGCTTTACTCATGTTGCTGTTTCGTACGCAGAGAGAGCGAGAGCCCTCTGCCGGCCGCGCACGACGACTACGTGAACCGCGACGCGCTACGGGACTACGCGAATAGGGACTCGTTGTGCGACGACTACGGCGACGATTACGCGAATAGGGACGCTATCCGTGAGGCGCAGCGGGAGCGGGAGCGGGAGCGGCAGGCGAATGAGTATAGGGAGTATGTGAATGCGTCGCCCGCGTGGCAGCAGGACGGCGGCGACGATAACAGGAACACGCAGCGGCGGCAGATCGCCAGGAGTGAGTGTTAGTGGTTTTTCCTATAAACAATGTGAAAAAGTAATTCTCTTCCTCTAATCTAATGTGTCTCTCGATATTCCTCGTCATTTAATTGATTTCTAATCCCATTCCTTCCCTGTGCATGCAGTAGGTATGTGGAACGCATTCCCTGAGGGAATGCAGAAAGCTCATACCTTGAGTTCTTTTAGTGATCAAGTTAGAAGACTTTTTCTTTCTTTTATTTAATACTTTTTTATTTTAATATATTTCCTTGTCCTTTATCATTATTTATATTTATTTCTCTTTCTATATCCCTATATCTAATGTAATCTATCTATATCTAATGTCCTTCCGTAATTACATCCACTCCCCCATTTTTTCTCATTTCCGCTTATTTCTCCTCTACTCAAGGTTGCCTGTAAAAGATTGCTATTAAGCAATAAGGCCGCCTTTTGTGTGCTTTTTTTCTATTTCTCTGTAATGTGTTTTTGTCTTAATGTGCATTAATGTGTCTATTATTATTATTAAAAAAGACCTGTTTTTAAAGGTTCCAAAGATAATTCCATTACTTGTCAGAGAATTTCATATACCTACATTCTATTCCACTTTTAAATTAAACCAAAAGAAATATTGATTAAATAAATATTATGTGAAGACTCTGAACACGATAGTAAGTTATAAACAACCACAACCAATTAAACATTGTATCAGAAAAGATGTTTTCACCACAAAATATAAACCAACCAGAACTTGTAACCAAACCAAACAGACGCTCAAAGTTGAGGTGGGAAAGCGGCGAAAATTTTTATTTGTTTCTATATTTTTGTTAGAATTTAACAGTACAAAGTGATATTGAAAAACAAAATCCGCATTTCGAAGGCAATGTTTCATTCAATCCTTTAATACTTTCCTAAATTCTCACTTCGTTGTTGTGTCGCAGGTGTAAGCAATAACGTGTCCGCCGCGATGTCGCTGGTGTCCGAGATCGGAGCCAACAACTTCGCCACCATCAGGACAACCAGCATCGTCACCAAACAGCAGAAGGAACACAACCAGGTGATCAAAATTACATTAAACTTTATTGGCCTTATTAATATAATAAACTAAGAGTTACTTTACACCCGGCTTAACCAAAAATATGGCTAAGCAATATTACTCCTTATGTTTGATGTCTTAAAGCCTCACATTCCTAAGCAAACTTTTTGGTTCAACTAGGTGTAAACTAACTCTTCGTTTATTAATAAGGGGGTTATGAATTCATTATTCAATGTCTTTTTGAAGAGTTTTTTGTCTTTCAATAAATTTATTGAGTTAGTGCTTTATTATACGTCGTGTCATCTTTTACTATTATTATGGAAAAGCTGGTGGTGTCTTACACCACCAAACTTTAATAAATCATTAAATTTATTTGATGTTGGCGGCCGTTACACTTAATTATCATACTTATTGAAAGAAAGAGTATTGTACAAAATTGTGGTCTCCTATGATGGTACTTGAGTGTCCACTTTGTTCTAGGAGATGCACGAACAAATGTCCGGCTACAAGCGCATGAGACGCGAGCACCAAGCGGCGCTGCTGAAGCTGGAAGAGCGCTGCAAGGCCGACGTGGATGCGCACAAAGCGCAGCTGGACCGAGAGTACGACGCGCTGCTGCAGCAGCTGTCGCGCGAGCTCGAGCGGCTGCAGGTGCGTGCCTCTAGCGGCCCCGTGTGTAGCACTAGCGCTGCACACAGCATGTACACAGCTGGACCGCGAGTACGACAAAGCTGGTCGGTATAAACGTTCTCAAATTTTTACACCTATTGCCAGTTCTGAAAATCAGCTCCACGCCAACGTGTGATCTGCAACCTCGATCAGCAGGCATCCGCAATCTGTCATTAATTTAATGCCGTGAGATAAGTGTTTTAAAATCAGTATCACATTTTTATCATGTTTTCCGATCTGAGAAAGATTTCAGTAAAATCCAATAAACAATATTTTTAATTAAAATACCTTATCTATTTATGTACTAATAGTAACCCTATTTAATTGTAGACCAAACACACGCAAGAGCTGGAGCGCAAGCAGAAACAGAACGCCGCTGCCGAGAAGAAGCTGATCAAAGACATAACGGCGCGGCAGGAGCAGGAGCGCAAGACGTTCGAGGCGACGCGCAAGCGCGAGTACAAGGCGACCAAGGAGCGGTGGAAAAAGGAGCTCAGCATGGATGACGCCACGCCCAAGCGGCAGAGGGACGCCACGCTTCAGTGAGTACTCAAAAGACCCGGTTTAAACCCGACCACTGGGTTTAAACCCAATAAAAACCCACTTTGCATGTCATAGAAACTTTATACAGTTTTTTTATTTGTATTGATATGTCAAATGTGACGTTGCTGTGGAAACAATTTCTTGTTAAATCAATACAGAAAAATATTCAAAGGACGGAACATCTTTACTGGGTTTAAACCCAGCAGTCGAGTCAAAATCTGGTCCTTAGCCCAACTCTAGTACTGACACTAATAATTAGAAACTAATTAAATAAATAAAGTGGACATGGTCGCTATAAGTGGGCGGTCAGTAGCATGGTAAAATGAAGCAGTTGACAGTTATGCCCGCAGCGAACTGCAATCTATAGACGTGTAAGTAAATATTGCTTAAAAATAGCACCACAGCAGATTTAATAAATTACAACCCGCACAGCATTTAGTCGGGCCAGCCACACGCCCGTTGACAGACGTTAGCGTTCTTTACAGTAAAAAATTGCAGTTTGTAATTTTAAGAAAAGAGAGCTGCCCGTATATGGCGGCACATTTCGGCCGCGCCGTGTCAGTGGGAGGGGTACGAGCGCAGGGCTCAATTGACACTGCGCAACATAACTTCCAAATATTGTACATCTGATTAGGTGACCTGTCTCGAGTGAAGTTTAAAGAAAATACTGAAACAGCATAAAATTGCAGGTCGCAAAAGGACAACATGAAGCAAGCGGAAGCGGCGGAAGAAGCGCGACTAGTGCGGTCGCAGCGCGAGTATCTAGAACTAGAGCTGCGCCGCTTCCGCCGCCGCCGCATGCTCGCAGCGCACCACAAGGAGCAGGAGTTGCTGAGAGAGGTAATGTATAGAAGCGCGACTAGTGCGGTCGCAGCGCGAGTATCTAGAGCTAGAGCTGCGCCGCTTCCGCCGCCGCCGCATGCTCGCAGCGCACCACAAGGAGCAGGAGTTGCTGAGAGAGGTAATGTATAGAAGCGCGACTAGTGCGGTCGCAGCGCGAGTATCTAGAGCTAGAGCTGCGCCGCTTCCGCCGCCGCCGCATGCTCGCAGCGCACCACAAGGAGCAGGAGTTGCTGAGAGAGGTAATGTATAGAAGCGCGACTAGTGCGGTCGCAGCGCGAGTATCTAGAGCTAGAGCTGCGCCGCTTCCGCCGCCGCCGCATGCTCGCAGCGCACCACAAGGAGCAGGAGTTGCTGAAGATAGTGCGTATCTAATGATTTGTATATTATTTATTGCTTTTTAGAGGCAGGTTTTTTGAAATCGGTTTTTTTGTTTTTAGGTAGGTATATTATTTAGGTAGAAAAATCGGCTCAGCCAAACGTGAGATAATCGCGGAGAAACATACATACATACAAACTGAATACCTCCTTTTTTTGAAGTCGGTTAAAAAGACTACACAAAGGTATCCCTTTCCCAAAAAAATCATCTAATTCGGTTCATAAATAACAAAGTCGTCAAGGTAGTTGATGTAAAATCATAGTATTTTCAGGATTACTTGAAAACTACTGAACCGATTTGAAAAAATAAGTAATGGGATCATCTCGCCAGAAATCTCAATCGAACAAAAAAAGAATCTTCAAAATCGGTCCATAAATGTCGAAGATAAGCGCGAACAACGATAAAAAATTATATTTATATACAATCGAGTTGAGAACCTCCTCCTTTTGATGAAGTCGGTTAAAAATGGGGATATTTTTGTTAAGTTTTTTTATTTTTCTAATAAAAATGTTTTTTTTTATACGAATAAGTTGAACCTTATGACTGGGCAGTTGGGCACATTGTATTAAAACGAAAAATTAAGAAGAGTTGCGAAATCTGACGAGCTGCGTATTTGATAAGTTGCAAAATGTGACGTGTTGCGAACTGTCGACTTGCGTTTTCTGTCGAAATGCGTGTATGGCCACTTGCTTCTATGACTGCCTGCGTGTGATCCGTCCGCTACGGTCGAGACTCGGTTAAGACCCGGCACGCTGAAACATGATTCAAATCTAACCTTATGGTTTCGTCGTGGTTATGAAAGTTTTTTGCTATGTCTCAGTCACGTCACAACATAATAAAAGTAAATTATCTATCTTTGAAACGAAAGAGAGCACTATACGGTTTCATTTAGAATACTAAATGCCCGCATTTTTACGGTTTTTTTCATGTGTCGCCATTCTAGACTCGCACTTAACCGTTAATAATCTTTCAGGAGTTGAACAAGCGACAACAACAGTTGGAACAAGCACACGCGATGTTACTACGTCACCACGAGAAAACGCAGGAACTCGAGTACAGGCAACAGAAAGGCGTGCACGCGCTTAGGTAAGCAATACTTGATAGATATATCCAGTCATTCTCCATTCATTTTAACTGGCAACAGTTATTTAAAAAAAACTAATATTAACTTGGGTTAGAATAGAATACCTATTACCATACTTACTTTTCAGACCTTTGAAATATACGCTTGGAATTTAATTTGAATAATTCTAATCATTCGAGAATTTTGTCCATTAGTTGGTCTATTTATCTACTTTATGATTAGGATAGGACTTGATGGTTTAAGTCAGATGCCAAAGGCAGTGTCGATTACCATAGATTCTATAGAATCCAAACGTGAAGATTAATTATATTTGTATGTGTTATTGGTTTTCATCAGAGATAAATTAAATAAGATGAAAAATAAATAGCCGAAGGCAACGTTTGCGTCTCGTATTTTGCGTAATCATGTCCAAGGCCTACGGCATGCCTTCATGATTCATTAATTATTTGTTTAACAGTCTCTAAAATGGTACGTAATTGTTGTAGGGAAGAGCAACTAGCGAATCAGCACGCGACCGAGCTTGCCAACCAGCGCGAGTACATGCAGCGCGCCGAGCACGAGCTGCGCAAGAAGCACGCGCTGCAGCTCAAGCAGCAGCCCAAGAGTCTCAAGGCAAGTGTCTGACGTATGAACAACTACACTCGCGGGCAAAATTATGGAATCATAGGCCTATTTTCATACAAACGAGGTAACTTTGAAGCTTTGGTTCTACGTCCAGAATTAAACGGGGTGTGATCTGTTGATGGCCGTTCAAAGAGTGAATGGAGGCGGCTCAGATCGCTGAAGAAACCTAACGGATTAGATGAGTCGCTCAGGGTTGAATAAAAAAATAACAAAAACAAGCTAAAATTACAATTATAAGTATGGAAAATGTAACACTTAAAACTCCATACGGTCCCTGGTGTAAACGACTCTACTGATCCGTTGGGTTTCTTCAGCGATGTGAGCCTCCTCCATTCACTCTTTGAATGGACATCATCAGATTACACTCCGTTTAATCCTGGGCGGAGAACCAAAGCTTCAAAGTTACCTCGTTTGTATGAAAATAGTCCTATGATTCCATACTTTTTAATTTTATTTTATTTATATTATATATAGGATACTATTGATATGTATATGTGGAGGTTTGTAATTGGCTTCGAGTAATTAATAATGTTTTTATATGCCTATAAAGCTGTAAACCTTCCTAAAATAAATAAAATAAAAATACTTTTGCTCGCGAGTGTAGTAACCAGCGCGCGACCGAGCTGGCCAACCAGGGGGCTAATTGTCTAATTTCAAAATCTATCGCAATCGCCTTCAGGGTGTGATACATTAATGCTTCTTTTTGGTACAAATAAAAACTTACCAAAGAAATGCAGCAATGTGCATCTGTCAAATGAAAGCGATTGCGATAGATTTTGAAAATTAGACAATAAGCAAAACTGCCTTAACGAGAGCCCAGAATAATAATCAAGCCACAGATCCACATAGGTCCATATATCCACGGGTAAGCATGATCCACATAGGCAACTCGGTCGGTCATTTTTCATTAATCTCAAGGACTATCCCTAGCAGTGAATTGATTTATTATTTCTTTCCGTAACTTAACATCTATTACGTTTAATGACAAACCCTTGGTCGAGTGCCTTGCACACCGGTTTTCATGGTGTAGTTGTCTCTGAGATGCCGGGTTCAATCCCTGGCTGGGTCAATTTAGAAAACGAGCTTTATAGATAGTGTCAGGTCTGAGCTTGTGTGAGTTTTCTTCTCGTCTCTGATTTCCATTACGCAAGTTGTTAATGTGAACGTATCATTAATTTATTATTTTGTCGACAGCAAAAAGAAATGCAGATACGAAAACAGTTTCGGGAGACGTGTAAGATACAGACGCGTCAGTATAAGGCGCTAAAAGCGCAGATTCTGCAGATGACAGCGAAGGTAAGCTAAATTGAATAATTTTGAAACAATGGGATGCAAATTTTATGGCGGCTGTGAAGCTAGGCACAAGTCGCTGACCAATACACTAGGTGTAAGCGGGTGAGTGAGACAGTAGAGGCACTCGTAATGCTACAGCGTATAGTGGCTAACATCACCGCCGCAATAAAGTTCGCTTAAAATGCTGTTCTTATAAGAATCAGCATCTCAAGTATGATCTCAAAAGGTAGCTCTCAACTCAACCTTGAGAGTGGTTTATAAATACAAGCTATACACCCGTATTCTTGTTTTTTACATTAAATGGGCTTACTCTTGGAAGCGAGAACCATAAGGCTAAGAAGAGGCCGAAGGTGAAGCCCAGAAGAAGCCTATTCACTCGGGCTTTAAATATCGCTGGGTTATATGCTTGCGGGAATACAGACGCAGGCAGGGAATACCACTCCTTGGCTGTACATACATACATACCAATCTTAGATAATAGACTTATTATCTAAGATTGGTTTTCGCACTAACACTCTTGGTCTTCGTCGGCGTCCATTGCTTCATTTACCATCAGCCCACACAAACTACCGTCATAACACCTTTATGTTGCGTGGTTGCGAAACTTATAATAGGTATAGTAGCGAACATGACTTCGACTTATTTATGACAAGCCCGGCGACTATCAGGCGAACTGTAAACTTGCATTACTTTCGGCAGCAATAGGCTTGTTTCCATTAAGAATAAATATAATGGATAGGGGTTTATAATGATTAATTATATTATGGAGAAAATAACAAACAATTTTAATTATTAAAAGCGTTAAAGATTAATAATATTTTTAAAAAATAAATTTCGTAAAATGAAACCTTTAGTCACGTGACAGTGAACACCAATCAGAAAGCGTTACGTCACGCCGTGCGAAACTCCAATCTTGTCTTTGACGTTTCGAGTATCACTACCGGAGGCGCGTTCCAAACCTACACTCCGAGTGACACCCAAACCACAACCGAACGCAAGTTTTAGCCACTTTTTCCGTATTTCTCCATTGTTTGGAACATATATAAATAACTGGTTTGGCGTTTTTATAGTCGTGCTATCACACTGGGGCACTATACAGTACTTATAATATGAGAAATTCATTTTTAAACGATAAAAATTAGCTATAACGTACGAAGACACGATCGCTCTTTGGTTTGTTTCGCACGGCGTGACGTCATTCAAGACGCCATGACAGTCTTGTGCGTTTTGGAACCAAATTAAAATTGTTTTTTTAAAACGCGAAAATGTAAACGCTCGATTATTAATAAATAAACCTTTTTTTTCGATAAAATGCCTAATAAGCTAAAATATTAAGCAGTTATTGAAATTTTGTCAACTAGCCTATTCTGTGTGGGTGCTCAACCTTAATTGTGTAATAACAATAGCAACATATTACTTTTTGTTTTCATTATTTTTTCTAACGTCACTGGTTGTCTTTTTGGTTAAATTTTTATTTTTAGTGGAAATTTGTACTTTTTTGTGCATAATGCATTTTACTTTATATATAGGATACTATTGATATGTATATGTGGAGGTTTGTAATTGGCTTCGAGTAATTAATAATGTTTTTATATGCCTATAAAGCTGTAAACCTTCCTAAAATAAATAAAATAAAATAAAATAAAAATAAAATACTCACGCCTGTTTCCCATGGGGGTAGGCAGAGACTACGGATCGCCACCTGCTACGATCCTTGCACACTTCATTAACATCCGTCAATCTTTTCATACTTGGCTGTGCTCATTAAAAAGATGAAAACCGCTTCGCATGCATGGAATGTCAACCAAATAGGGGTGAAACCCTGCCGTGCGTCAGGACGACCGATGGTAGCACGGGGATGGCGGATCGGATTCGCAAACATTAATGAAGTTGAAACCTGTGATCAGTGCCCGCGGACTCACAGCGTCCCAAGAACCAATCATAGAGCTTTATTTCAAACTAGTGACCGACCGCGACTTCGTCTGTGTGGTCAGTTATTGTTATCGTGCAGCTAGGTGCGCGGCTCTGCGGCGATTTTATACTAATATACCGATCTCGCTGGCCGCTGCGGCATGTCTCTGAAACTAAATAAGCATTATAATTATAAGCTATGAAATTAATTAAGTGAAAGCATTAAGCTTCAAAAAGCAGTGTTAAGTCGTCGGTCATTAAACTATTGACGTGTCTTATCGCGCTACAAAACAGATCTAATCGGCTATCGTTAAGTAACTCACAATTCATGCCATTTAAATAATTTGCATGAACTGACTAGAAAACTGTTTGCTCTGTAATTTGGTTCGTGTAAAGGGAATGCGAAGCAAAGCATTTATAATATTAGCACAGCCGAGAGATATTCTTACAGTCGGACATCGCCCTTTGTGTTGGCGCAAAAGCCGCCGTTCGTCTAGACAGTTGACGCAACGACTAAAACTGTAAGGGTTGGCACGTTGTGATTTGCCTTTTTGAATATCAAAAATAATTAAGAAAAATAAGATAGGTAGGTACTTCAAAATTCTTGTTTTATTCTTAAAAAAAATATTGTATAAAATAATATTATATTATACAATAATAATATATATCTCTCGGCTGTGATATTAGTAAGGATTACGGCCGCTATGTGACGGCACCGCTATCCTAGGAAACCCAAGCTTTACTGCAGGCCTCCTCATTTTACCAGCAAATTGGCGAGGGGAGGTGAGCGCTTCTTTACCTAGTAATAGTTAGTTTCTCTGCTAAAGGTATACCATTTAAATTGACGTTACCTTGATCTATCGTATTTCCAGGAACAACAAAAGGAGGTGATAAAGACGCTGAAGGACGAGAAGCGCCGCAAGTTGGTGCTGCTGGGCGAGCAGTACGACCAGAGCATCACGGAGATGCTGCAGAAGCAGACGGTGCGGCTCGACGAGAGCCAGATGGTACGACACATGTTTGATATAATTCAATTGTCTAGAGATGGACAGTGGGTAGTGATTGTATGTGTCATTCAGTTACGGTTAAATTAGTGCTGTCATTTGTGTAGAATAAACTCGAGGGGGACGCAATTATTGTATTTATTCTATTTATTAATCAGTGTTATCTCATAGTAATTATTGTTTAATTGACCACTGAGCACCGTTCCGCTTCAGTGGAATGGAAACACACCCTACGAGCGCCCGTAAACACTTGAGCGCGCGCCCTTCGTGACTACGACAGTACAATATTTCGGTTGCCAGTGACGCGCGCTCGCAGCGCGAACGCGGCGAACCAACAGTCTAAAAAAATGCATTTATTTTTAATATAACTTTATATTTGATAAATTGTGTTGCAGATGGAGTGCCAGCAGCTGAAAATGCAACTGGAGCACGAGTTGGACATGCTAACGGCGTACCAGAGCAAGAGCAAAATGCAGGCCGAGGCGCAGCGCAACCGCGAGCGCCGCGAGCTCGAGGAGCGAGTCGCCGTGCGCCGCGCGCTGCTCGAGCAGAAGGTAACGAGTACTAGTGTAGTACCAGAGCGAGAGCAAGATGCGGGTCGAGGCGCAGCGCAACCGCGAGCGCCGCGAGCTCGAGGAGCGAGTCGCCGTGCGCCGCGCGCTGCTCGAGCAGAAGGTAACGAGTACTAGTGTAGTACCAGAGCGAGAGCAAGATGCGGGTCGAGGCGCAGCGCAACCGCGAGCGCCGCGAGCTCGAGGAGCGAGTCGCCGTGCGCCGCGCGCTGCTCGAGCAGAAGGTAACGAGTACTAGTGTAGTACCAGAGCGAGAGCAAGATGCGGGTCGAGGCGCAGCGCAACCGCGAGCGCCGCGAGCTCGAGGAGCGAGTCGCCGTGCGCCGCGCGCTGCTCGAGCAGAAGGTAACGAGTACTAGTGTAGTACCAGAGCGAGAGCAAGATGCGGGTCGAGGCGCAGCGCAACCGCGAGCGCCGCGAGCTCGAGGAGCGAGTCGCCGTGCGCCGCGCGCTGCTCGAGCAGAAGGTACAGCTCGCGCAACATAACTTGAACCTGCGCGTCGGACGATTTTTAGGCGCAACTGGGTAGGGGGTATGAAGCGCGGGCGGCTGCTCCCCGCGTAACCATGGTAACGGATGTGCCGCGCGCTGCGCGCCCGCACACCACCCGCGAGTGTCTTTAAGGACAGTCGAGTGCTAAATTTAATGAGTGGTTTTTCAAACGTTAAGATTCAGAAATTTCAGAGGCTGAAGAAGATGAAATTCCTAGTCCCGATACTCCTGGCACGAGTGGGCTTGGTAGTTTCATTGAGGGCATAACACCGTTTAGTGACAGTGATTAATTCAAAACAAAAAATTCGTGATTAACTAGTATGGTCGTAGGTATGGCATTTTCATTGTTCACATTCAAAGATTTAATAAATAAGTAAAACTAGGTATTTATTTATTTAATTTTACTAACTAAACTTAATTCGCTCTTAAACATTTTGTGAGCGTCTGTACCTGCGCAGATCGGCGCCATCTTGGGTCAAGTTATGTTGCGCGAGCTGTAACGAGTACTAGTGTAGTACCAGAGCGAGAGCAAGATGCGGGTCGAGGCGCAGCGCAACCGCGAGCGCCGCGAGCTCGAGGAGCGAGTCGCCGTGCGCCGCGCGCTGCTCGAGCAGAAGGTAACGAGTACTAGTGTAGTACCAGAGCGAGAGCAAGATGCGGGTCGAGGCGCAGCGCAACCGCGAGCGCCGCGAGCTCGAGGAGCGAGTCGCCGTGCGCCGCGCGCTGCTCGAGCAGAAGGTAACGAGTACTAGTGTAGTACCAGAGCGAGAGCAAGATGCGGGTCGAGGCGCAGCGCAACCGCGAGCGCCGCGAGCTCGAGGAGCGAGTCGCCGTGCGCCGCGCGCTGCTCGAGCAGAAGGTAACGAGTACTAGTGTAGTACCAGAGCGAGAGCAAGATGCGGGTCGAGGCGCAGCGCAACCGCGAGCGCCGCGAGCTCGAGGAGCGAGTCGCCGTGCGCCGCGCGCTGCTCGAGCAGAAGGTAACGAGTACTAGTGTAGTAATAGGTTTAGAGTGATGAAGTTCTAGACGTGACTGTACCTCAAGCACGCGCTCCGTTTATACGCTGTGTATAAACGCGTCAAGGAACTCCAATCTAACGGGCAGCGGGCGGTTAACGTATTTTGGTACAAGTGTTTTATTGTAGTAAATAATGTAATGTTTGTTGTGCAGATGGAGATGGAGGGCGCGCAGTTCCTGGCGGACCGCGCGGAGCGCACGGGGCTGCTGCACGAGCGCCACGAGCGCGAGCTCGACCAGTTCGACAGCGAGAGCGCCAGGCTCGGCTTCAGGTATACACACACTTAGTGTCTGCCGCGTTCATAAGCCGCCTCCGGTGATTTGTTTTCAGCTTAATGCCTGGTTTATTGGTCAGTAAGAGCAATAGCGCACGCTCGCGCACGCTCGCGTACTTTTTATTTTCACACAAAAGAAGTTGTGCGTTAGCAATCCGGTGCACGCAGAGGCAACATTTTGCTAACGAACGTAAGCCGCACTGCTAACGCACAAACGAACGAAAAATCAAAAACGTCCGGGCGCAGTGTGACAAACGCACCGCTGCGGTGTCGCAGCAATCCGACACAAAATGTCTTAACGCCTGTTTGCACTAAACTTAAGAATCGCCTAAATCTTTTCCTAACTACAACTCGACGAAATTAAAACAGTGAAATTAACTTAGCTGGCTTGCGCCTAATAGGGATGTTGACTAATGAATAAAATAACGAAATACTAATAAAAATCGTAAACATATTAAACTTTTAGAGTAGCTTGTATACCTCTTGTTTTTATATTTTGCATATTATTTGTTTTATGACCCTTCAAAGTTGGGTGGACAAGTCCATTTAAAAAGTATAAAATTCATTAAAATAAATGATACCTTTAATTAGTCCGTAAAATGTATAGCAAATTTGTCGAAGAAACCATTTTGATAAACACAATATTTAATATAGCTGCTGAACAAATTTCCTATGCGTTGCATACAAACTAGCACGGCGTGACGTCATAACGTGCAAGCCATTAGTATGGAGCGTTTTTGATCGAGTCCATTTGTGCGCATTTCACACTGTGATATCTCGGGCAGTTTTCATGCTAGCGAATTAATTCTTTTACCAATGTTTCTTTTTTGAGAGGTAATTTATGTAACATAAAATAAAAAAAATAGTCAACATCCCTATTATCTTGGTCCAGTTGTAGTTATGAAAAGACTTAGGTGATTTTTATGTTTAGTGCAAACGGGTGTAAATTGAAGGAGCCCTAACGCTCGCCTTTATTAACAGCGCAATGGCGATAGCGGAAGGCAGCCGGGAGGGCTACGGCGAGGAGGAGGCGTCGTTGTCGGGCTCGATGCTGTCGCTCGCGCACAGCAACTCCTCGGCGAGCTTTCCCGCCGGATCGCTCTGAGCGTCACAGGTCGCCAAAGGTTCACGCACCACAACCTAATGCTGTATCAACTTGTTTCTAGACATACAGTAGCGGTCACATAATTAAAGACTCCAGTCGATTTTCATACAAACGAGGTAACTTTGAAGCCTTGGTTCTCCGCCAATGATTGACCTAGCTGTGTTATGATGGCTATCCAGGGAGTGAATGGAGGAGATTCATATCGCCATGCCCACCTAATGGATCTGATCAGCATTCTAAGAGATATAAGGATATGTTTTAAAAACCACGGAATCAGCTCCTTATATCTCTTGGAATGCTGATCAGATTAGGTGGGTGTGTATACCGATCTGAATCTCCTCCATTCCCTCCCTGGATGGCCATCATCAGATCACAACTAGGTCATTCCTTGGTAGAGAACCAAGACTTCAAAGTCACCTCGTTTGTATGAAAATACACTGGCGTCTTTAATTATGTGACCGCCACTGTACACACTCTGCCGTACCCGTACCACAAAAGATTTAACACACTTTAAATCTGATGCTACCTATTTAAAACAATATTGTCAAAAAAGTGACAGCATCACATTTAAACAGTGTCTAAGTTAAACAGTGTTTAGTGGTGAGGCTGAATGACTGTAAGTGTCGAAGATACGCGACAGAAGTTTGGTCTAGTTACGCCTGCAATGCTGTGAATGCTGTAATTATAACAACACATTGCCGAAAATTAAGTACCGTTTCTTTCATAATAAAAAGCGTTGCGCCAATCTTCGGTTGCGTAACTTTGGCATAGTGTGTCTAGTCTAGACACTAACCGCTGACGTAAGGCTGAAATTTCTGTGAACTTTCATAAAATATATTGTATTATACTTGCTTTATAAAAAAATAAATCACAGTCCCTTGTTGTTTTGAATGATTAATAAGCGTGTGAAAAATCCGTCGATAAAAATATCATGAAGTATACATTTCTTTTTTTTAAACCGTAACTAAACGATACTGAATTTCAGACTTACGAAAGGCTGTGCAAGTTGAAGACAAAACATTTTTAATCAGATAACCGAAAAGTTACCGAAGTTTATTTTATTTTATTTCGATGTTGACGCTTGAACTGTGTTAATATCGAGTGCTAAGTAAGAGGATAATCACCTGTATTTCAATTGATTTTAGTATAAGTTTGCCAAAAACATCTTGCCAACAAGATTTCGAGTAACGTGGGTAACGTTCTTATGGCCTAACTCGTAATTAAAACCAAAAATTATATAATTTTAAATGCCAGCATAATGTGTAACTCTTCGGTATCTTATGTAACGCAGTTTTGCTCTCTAATGACGTCAATTTTATTTATTTAGGCATTTTGATACAAACTTAAAGAACCTTTGGCAACAGCAATAAGAATTCCACACTATTTCTAAGTACTGAGACTGTAGGGCCCTCCCGCGTTGCGGCTTTAACTCGGCATTACCTATGTGCTTGAAGCCAAATTTTATTTTTAATTAACAATTTTTGTTGTCTTCCAAACGAGCGTCACTATTTATGTAGTCAACGACGGTGGTTCGGGAGGGCATTTCCTATTCTATTACACTATTAAGTTTATTGCACTCCATAATTAGTAGCCATTCGATCAATACAAGATGGTGATGCGTTCAGATTGCAGATATAATTTTAAGGTTATTTATTTTTGTACAATAAAACTTGTTTATGCTTATCTGTATTTCGGTTTCCATATTATTTTACCGATTTTAAAACATTTTGTGATGTGCACAGTGCAATAAGTGGTAAGCGACAAGAACTCGAGGTAACTCTGTCTGTAATCTAAGCCGATCATCACTTATATTGGTAAGTGCACCAGTGTGTTTCTGGTATTATTCTTTATACCATGGCCGGTTCAAACATTGGGGACACACGACTGCTTTATTTAATGATACTCCGCTGAACAGTATTTCCTAGATTCGGGGTAATAGGTACTGAATAACTAGCGCGCGCTTGAATAGAGGTTCGGAGCGAGCCAGAGACATACTGTTGTTAGATAGAAGTATATTTGTGTAATGTTAATAAAGAGGTTATTGCGCGAGTTTGTGTGCCGATTGTATGATGTTCTAAACGATGCAATGACGTGAGAATGAAACGCTTTTTATTAGTAATTTAACACACGAGTCCCTCGTTCTGTCGGTTTCGTTGAAAAGTAAGGACAATTGTGACTTGTCTAAGTATCAAAATTATCCTCACCTCGACACTTAATTACTTGTCGATTCGGTAGAATCGCGTCTGATTGCACGATCTCTTAGACATAAGGAATTTTAATTTTCACACATTAGCTTAAATTTTACAAACGAAAATCATAGACCGTCCAGCTAAACACAAAAGTCGATTCAAAAACGACAGATCGGGGCACTGTAGAAGGCATGTTTAATAAAAAATATAAAGTCTAGTATTCTCGATCTACTCTTGTATAATATTATGTAGTTTATCTTATAAGTTTCTATAGTGGTTTTAGCAAATTTTTTGTCTTGATCGTCAAAACAAAATTAGAGTCGCTGTGCCGACAGCCGTACTAGAAGTAGAAGTAGCGAGACAGGCCGGCCTCGAGCTGCGCCTGCGCTCCCGAGCCGCGCCAGCGCCTGAGCCCCGCGCGCGCCACGCCTCACGTGCGCCACGCCATCTTATTTATTTTAAAAACATTAGATAGTCAAAATTATAATATTCATATCATTAGGTTTTACTTTAGGGTCGATTTTCGCTTGTAAGTTGAATTTCTTTATCGGACTGATCGTATTTGTTTATTGTGGCCTATTACGTTTTATATCTTGATGTTGGAATTTATTATACAAATTACAATGCAACAATGCTCTATATATTTACTTGAAATTGTTAGATTGTAAATGTTTGACATTACTAAAGGGCGACAAACGTGCAGGTGCTGACTGCTGTGTACTGCCAATGCGTTTTGTAAATATTAATATGTATTAACTTTATATTAGCTTGCACACGACATGCCTTAGACGGCGCGACGCGCGGCGCTCAGTGTTTTGTATATAATGAACAATAAATAATATAACTATTATACATAGATTGTTACATTTTGTAAGGTGCAAATTCGATTCGTGTACATTAGAGATGCGATGCAAAAGGACTTCATTATTGGGTCTACTTGTGCTATTTTGTCATTATTTAGTTTCCTTTACACTATTGTATTTGAACTAAGCAACCAGTCATGTCTGTAGATGATTTTAATTATTTAATTTAATGTCGATTTTAGTCATAAAATCCAAATTTAGTTAATGCTATAATTGAAAAGTAATTTTTTACTTTAATAATTATATTATCATTTCTTATATCACATTGCTTGAAAGCATCACATGATGTGATCGTACTGTATTATTTTGAGTCTGTTAGCCATTTATTTTATTTACTATTTCATAACTTGACGCCTAAACCCATAGGATAAAAAAATTAAAGATTGGTTTGAACTACGATTTTCCCAGAAGTGCAGTGTCATCTATATAACATTGTCGGCACTACCTGATGGCACTGTGAATATAGTTGGTTCAAATGAAGTAGCATTTTATAACTTTCTCCTCCTGAACTGACCAAGTAAATGACAATAATCTCTAGACACAGCCTATCGACTCTACATCCTGTCTCTGTAAATACATTTTAGGCAAGTGAAAAAGCAGAGCGATGATCATGGTGATGAATGACTTAGAACATATTAGAGCAAAATTATACAGCATGTTCACTGATGATAACACTACAACTATAGCGATCTTATTCGTGATCACATCACAAGTGTTAAACATACTCCGTGTTATTACAAAAGATTTTTAAACACTGTTTAACTAAACACCTGTTTAAATGTGATGCTGTCTCAGTCAAAAAAAAGTGACAGCATTACATTTAAACACATGTTTAATTAAACAGTGTTTAAAAATCTTTTATAATAACACGCACTATGTCCATCGCTACGCTACCCAAAATTTGTTACAAAATCTGATACCGAAGCACTATGGAATTGAATTGGTAAGCTGTAAGTTGGCTTACTCGCAGTAGAGGGTCGGTACTTAAGGCAGGCGGCCGGCAGGCCCGCGCGTGGAGGCCCCACCTCAAACCCGTATGTTTTGTTTTTGAACAGCCTCCTCGCCGGGCGTAGTGCTTAGGCGCAGTTTCTTTATTATCTCCCACCACTTAGCTGTCTAGAGTTAGTTATCAGGTATCATCCTTCGTCAACCCGCCAGATTATTATTATTATTACATTATAGAAGTACCAAACTGTAGCTAGCTCACGTATTATGTAAATTGTAATTAAATAATTTTTATATTTTACCATTGTATAGACGTTTATCACTGATAGGTAGTTAGCGACATTGAGAGGTGACAAGGTGCGCGCGGCCGCCCGTTTATATAGTTTGCGATTGTTTGCGGCTCGCTCAGTGCACCATTGTTGTTTTCTTTTATTTTTTGTTATATATTTAAATAACACAATGGTAGTTTTAATAATTATTATCATTAATTATTATATTGTAATATAATCTTATTAATGAAAAAAATCAAACTGAAATAAATAGAAAGGAAATCATATTTTGTTGTTTGTTTTTATAAAACCTTGTAACAAACTTTTTTCAGGCGAATGCGCCAATCAGATGTGAAACGTGATACATTGACCGCAAGGAACTCCCAACACTTATTAGAACTTGAAACTTCGCAAAAAGAGACGTACCTAGATATATTATAAATGCGATAAAAATTATTATATATATATAGTATATTTAGGGTACCTACGTGCATAACATTAGAAATAAAACACGACAGCAACTGTTAAAAAAAACTACTTCATCTATATTACACATAAAAATAATAAACAAAATATGTTGAACAACCAACAAAAAAAAATCTTTTCAATAGTGAAATCCTTACGATTAATCTTGATCTTAATACAAATTTTACATGATTACGATTACATTATCCTCGTAAATGCTATCAAAATGACCACTCGACATCATCATCATCTTATAATATTATTGCGTATAGAGATGGTTTATACTGAATTCGTCGGTTTAATCACAAAATAGAGACTCGTCATCATATCGAAGGCAACTGCCCTATTATAACAATTGCATTATTTATAAATATTTATCTTTGCTTAACTTTAAGTCAACATCACTTAAAAATATGTAGCACTTTAAATGCAGTGTATCTTGCGTAAAAAATACATATACAGAGCAGAGCGCATAAATTATATCAGAGTTTATTAATGGTCTCCTTAAGTTCAATCTTTTTACAACAAACGTAATTTGAACTTAAGATTTACAACAATATGATTTAAGGCAAATAAAAAACCATTAATAAAATAAGACCCACCTTAGTATAGCTAAACTTTTTTGTGCATTGGTTATAAAATAAAAAACATTTTATTTTCTGAAGATGATACATGGATAATAAAACTTTTTTGCTAGTAGTGTGTGTACATATTTTATCGAAGAATTGATTTTTGAATAAATTCATGAATCATTAATTTTTTAGACTGCCTGATATCAGACGAAATTGAATAACTCGTCTAGGTTTAGAACATTTTTTCAACTGACCGATACAATCAAAGCACATTATCTTGCTATAAATAGTAACCATTTACGGTTAGCGACGTTATGGCAAATACAAGGTTTTGTAAAAATGTTACTCTGCTCTAATAATATACAATACAATAATTCGAGTTTATAAAGTAATCGTGATCGCATTGCCATTGATAAGCGTTTTCCGATAAAAAAACTTGTACACATATGCGTTTAGTGCAGATTTTACACGCATGGAAAATATGGTCATGCGTCAAACCACAAATACCTAACCACCAGGGATTGAAATACCGTTAAAAAAAATAACGATACAAAAAAAATAACGTTAAAATTATTGTACCGGTAAAATTACCGTTAAATATAGCGTTAACTTTACCGGTACAATATTACCGGTAAAAAGTAACGTTATTAATTGGAATAACGTTAATTTTAAAGTAACGGTAACAAAAAGTAATAATTAACGTTATTTACTGAAATTACGTTAATTTTAATGTAACGTTATCTAAAGTAACGTTATTTATTGACATAACGTTCAGGCAAAAAAAAGTAAGAAATAACGTTACATTTTAAAATAACGTTATCAATCCCTGCTAACCACAGATTAAATCCATCGTTTTAAAAAAGCATACTCCAACAATATTTTTACATTTTCGACTGTCGATAACGATAGTAGAGGTTCCAATTACAAGCACTTGACTTCATATTGTGTACATTATTCAGAACTAATGCGCCATTATGTATAATTTCGCTTCCATTAAGATGCATGCTGTCCTGTTCTACAAACGCCCTTGAATGCGAAAGTCAAATAAAGCGGGACAGCCAGTACTAATTATGTAATGTAAAGATCTATTCAGATAGAAAGCAGGCAGGCCAGGCTTCGACCTACCCATACCCAATAGATCGTCACTGGCATATGTACTCTGTAGTATACAGTTTATACTCTGAGCCAAACTAGCGCGTTTACAAGACGAGTGTCCTACTAACGATAAAAATATTTTACAATCTGAAACAAACCCACTATCCGCAGCACACTAGCGCCGCCATAGGGACGAAAATTATAGTGCTTAAATAAAGACGAAATTTCTCTCTGTAGTACACTCCGAAGAAGTTTTGTGGTACTTTTTATCGTTTAAACAATATTTTCTAGCCTGTCGTTTAGTAAATGGAGTTTTTTTTTGCGAAAAGTGGTCTCGTAAAAAAAACTCTATTCCAATCCAAAAAAATCGTAGTGTTTACCTGCCTGCTTTCCGCCTGAAGCCTTAGGCCGCCTACGCAGCGACAGGTGCCTAGAGCTTAGATATGTAACCAAATAAAACGGCTCTAGACTTTCACACACAGTTGCACGTGTACAAAAACGTCATCTGACGTCATCTGTTTATAATAGCTCTGTATCGTAGGAGCGAGGCTTACAACCAAAGACTATGAGACCAAGGCGACTATCCTAGCGACTCGCCTACTAGTGCAGTTACCAAGTAACCTGGGGGCTAACTGTCTAATTTAGAAATCTATCGCAATCGTTTTCATTTGACAGATGGATGTGAGAAATTGCTGCATTTCTTTGGTAAGTTTTTATTTGTGCCAAAAAGAAGCATCAACGTGTTACATCCTGAAAGCGATTGCGATAGATTTTGTAATTAAACAATAGGGATGATGACAACTTTTTTATTTTATGTTACATAAATTACCTCACAAAAAAAGAAACATTGGGGTAAAAGAATTATTTCGCTAGCATGAAAACTGCCCGAGATATCACAGTGTGAAATGCACACAAATGGACTCGTCCAAAAACGCTCCATACTAACGGCTACTCAATTATGACGTCACGCTTGATTTGTATGCAACCCGTAGGAAATTTGGTCGGCAGCTATATTAAATATTGTGTTTATCAAAATGGTTTCTTAGACAAATTTGCTATACTTTTTACGGACTAATTAAAGGTATCATTTATTTTAATTTTATACTTTTTAAATGGACTTGTCCACCCAACTTTGAAGGGTCATAAAACACAATATGTTATATATAAAATCAAGAGGTCTACAAGCTACTCTAAAAGTTTAATATGTTTTACGATTTCAATAAGTATTTCGTTATTTTATTCTTTAGTCATCATCCCAATTAGCTCCCTGGATATATCTAAACAATATAGGCACCTGTCGGTGCGTTCGCAGCCTTACCATATTTGCATGTGTCTACTGCGTAGGCGAGAACTCGGTCGGCTCCAGTATGCGGCAGTGCATCTCGCGTATGAGCGGCACGGTGTACGCCACGCACTCGTCCCAGCCGGGGTTGCGCCACGTGCTCTCGCGGGTCTCGCGCCGGGCTTGCAGGTTCTTGTAGCCTGGGGCAAACGTTTAGTTTAGAAGAAATTATACTCTACAGTGTGGCCGTCGAGAAAATGCGTTCGTGACCCCCTAAACACGATTTATAGTATATCGCGTGATGTAGCGTTTTATCGACACTCGACTGTCAAAATTCCGTTAAATGCGATAAATTGCTAGTTTCGGTGGTCATGCTAGATTTCTTGAAGTCCCTTTTTGTCAACTGAATTATTTTCTATTAACCAGAAAAGACGACGACCTCCGCGGTCGAGTGGTTTGCACGCCGGTTTTCAAGGTGTCGCCATCTCTGAGGTCCCGGGTTCGATCCCCGGCTGGGTCAATGTAGAAAATGAACTTTTCTATATTGACTCAGGTCTGGGTGTTTGTGATACCACCGTTGTCTCTGATTTCCATAACACAAGTGCTTTAGCTACTTACTTTGGAATCGGAGCAATGTATGTGATGTTGTCAAATATTTATTTATTTATTTATTTATAAAGAAGATGTAAGTAAGTACTTCTTTTGATGGCTGGCAGGCCAAAATTCTGATTGGATACTGTACTGTTGCTGAATAGGTACTGTAGTTATTTAGAGCAGACGAGTCAAAAAGTTAGGAGCAGTCAATGACCATATTTTTGGAATATAGAAGCTGACCAGTTTGAGAAACTGGCGAATTAGGGAAACTGACCATTTGAAGAAACTGGCTATTTAGGGAAACTGACGAGTGATAACCCGACTCATTTAAATAAATGCAAATCAAGCAAGCACAGATTAACGTAATCACACTAAAAATACGCGTTTTGAAAAATCTCAAGTAGATTTATCTCAAATCGAGCCAAATCTCACGACAGCTCACCAAGGAGGGGTTGAAAAATCGCCAAAATCACCTCACGTCATTAACGGACGCCCCCTTAGTACTTTTATATGAGACTTACACCAAATATGATGGACGTTATAAAGGCGTCCGATCTGCGAGAAGTACCCGGCGAAGGCTTCGTTCTGCGCGCGCCGGTAGGTGAGCCCGCGCGCCCACACGTTGCCCCACTCGATCATGGTGCCCGGCTTCAGGCTGATCAACAATCAAAGTATCAAACCGTGTCGTTAAACAAATTCGCTGAATATTTTTTATGGGTAGGAATAAGCTTCCAACCTATAAAAAAGTTTCGGAATTTTCGGTTGCGTCAAAACTTTTATCTAAGATATAACCCCCATTCTGCGGTTATTTCCATACATTTGTGAGTCACTATTACGAAATCTAAGTCATCGAGATTAGATGGTCACCAGGGCCCTATTTAATAAACGTGAAAATTTTCACCTCTCATGACAATTTTATATCGATTGCGTCAACCGATTTGAAAATAGAACAAACTACTCATAGCTACACCGCAATGTAAACCAAATTGTCATGACAATTGACAAATTGTCACGTTATTAAATAGGGCTCAGATGAACTAATTAGTAATTACTATGTAATTATATTCACTGCTACAGCCAGCAACAAAAGTATAACAACATGACAACAGTGTCAATCAAAAACTACAGTTTAACAAGGACAAGCAAGTATATACCATGGACTTTACCTACACAAAAGTTGCTAAGACATGACTGTACTAAATACAGTCATGTCTTCGCAACTTTTTTGACAGATTTCTCATAAAACATTATGTAGTCCATACACAATCAAATCGACGGTAGATTTGATCGTGTATTTTTGCATTTTGATTTTTGTATTCACAATGCTATTTTTATACAATACTAAATGATATACTAGAAAAGTTCGCGGTCGCGGGTTCGATTCCCATCCGAGAATTGATCTGTAGGGTTATTCACGATTGTCGGAAATCTACTCGAAAGCATTCGATTCGAATCCGTATATTCCGTATCCTCCGATATTACAAAAATATAGCTATTTTCAAATACATTCGACTGGCATTCGATTCACTTTCCAACGGGAAAGCGCAATGCATTTACAAAGTTTGGTAGCATAAGGTAGAAAATAAGATCGATTCGGAAAGTTGGTTTCCGACAATCGTGAATAACCCCCCTGGTGTGAGTCGTATTTTTTCTAGTATATCATTTAGTATTGTGTAAAAATGGCATTTTGAATGCAAAAATCTCAAATTAAAAAATTATACAGCTATTTCATCTTTATCAATTGTCAAAATATTTGGAAAGATATTTCAATTGAATGTAGAGGTAATTCCTCACATTGGTGAAATAACACTGGCTTACAGCGTAAGAGTTGCATATACTACAAGAAATTCGACGATGTCACTAGTGACTCGGTAGCTCAGTGGTCAGAGCATTGGACCGGATATCCAAAGGTCGCGGGTTCGATTCCCGTCCGAGAATTGATCTGGTGCGAGTCGTATATTTTCTAGTATATAATTTAGTATACTATTCTCTTTTTTGACTAAAGAAGGCCATACACGATCAAATCTCTTACCCGTAAGATCTAATCTCATAAATGTTGTTAGATTCACGAGGCTCGCCGTTGGGCCAGAAGCTGAACGCGAGTAGATACTGCAAGTGCCGTGAACGCACAAAGTTGCCACGTTCCTTCTCGAGGGTTACGTAGTCCTGTAAATAACAAACTCTAAATAAATATGAGAACAAAATCGTCATCATCACACCCATCAATGAAAAGATTGATTGGATGTGAATGAAGCGAAAGAAGTGTGCAAGGATCGTAGCAGGTGGCAATCCATAGTCTCTGCTTACCCCCATGGAAAACAGGCGTTAGTGTAGGTATGTATGTATGTACAAAATCGTGTTTTATTTCGTACCGCGGACTTTTTCTGCGTGGACAGTCGTTTTTATATTCTTCGGGGACATTACTTTACTGCAAGGGTCTTCAACCTTTTTGAAGTCAAGGGCCTATAGTATACTCTGATATTGGTTCGGTGGGCCGCAACACAAGGAAAACATTATATTCTAACTAAATAGGTAGGTAAATAGGTATAATTTGTAGACAATATGTGAATTTAATTTTGTCAATCAATACAATGACGGGCCGCCAAGAACGCAACCGCGGGCCGCATGCGGCCCGCGGGCCGCGGGTTGAAGACCCTTGCTTTACTGGATGAAAGGTACCCTATGTCCTTTTCTGTACCCCTGACAATGTGTATGCAAAATTTCATGATGATCGGTTGAGTAGTTAAGACGTGAAGGCGTAACAAACAAACTTAATTTCGCATTTATAATATTAGTAGAGATTTTATTTTGTATTTTACGGATTTTGGACCTAAAGTTCCAAAGGGATTAAGTCCTAAAGGCTTAACTAATGCATTTAATGTCCTGTTGCAAAAAGATATAATTTACTTGATTTTTTGCAGGATAAAATAAGGATTTCAGTAGGTAAAGAAATGAACTTCAGAATTATTTATGATATCGGTTAAAAAACATAACTCACGGGATTTTCTCTGAATACTATCTTTGCTTTGTCAATCTTTTCAAATCCACCGACATAGCGCCACAGGTGTAGCGCCTGGTCCATGTCCCCCACGGATACGGTCCATGATCCTACCAGTTCGCAACCTAGCTCAGGCTTGCGGGAATGGACAAATTCCACAGATTTTTTGCTGCAAATAGAAATATAAATCTAAAGCCTAGAACAAACAACCAACAAAAAACTGAGGCAAACAAAACTGAGACAAAATGGCTCAGTTTTCAGACTTTTTTCCTTCATAATGTCACAGAATACATAATATACCTAATCGTACCTATAAGAACGAAAAAGTTTAAATTTCTCTACCTTTAAGGGATTAGTTACTATTTTATTGGATTTTAGTTACAATTAGGTAATGAATGCTTATGAATCTGAAAACTGATTGGCTCATTTTTTTCTGTCTTGCTTTACATACAAGAACTCAGCTACTAGGCGCTATTATTCTAAAGTTAAAGCTAAGAGGTATCTTTATTATTTCACCCCACTTTTAATTTGAATTGCATTCAATGTTGTGTTAATTTTTATATTGCAATTCCATTATAAATGAAAAAAAACTGCTAAAAGATTGTCTAAATCTGATCTAATTACACATTAAAAAAATCTAAGGCAATGGAGTAATTAGGTTCTACGGTCATAGCAAGTACTCATATAATTTTAATTTGACATCAACTTAAAAAAAAGCTATTTGACAGGTCAATGCTTGTGTGGGAAGTGGGCATTGTTCTTTGGATTCCCTATATATGCCCATCAGTCTGGATCAAGGTTGATATGACGATGATAATTAAATGGTCTTCATGATTCGACAATTCTTCTGTATACCTAGTTATACTATATTACAACTACCATACTGTGAAAAAACTTGACAGCTTACATATTTTTAGAAGTTTCTAAATTCAGTTTCATAGTTTTTGGACATTTCTTCTATCTTAAAATCTGGATATAAATAATGTGAGTACAAGTTTATAATGTTGTCACATAAGAATTTTATTAAAACACTAGATGACCCGGTGAACTTCGTATCACCACCGTTTAGACCTACCCTGGACTACGACAAACATTTTAAAACCAAAATCAGCTCAATCGGCCTAGCTGTTCTCGAGTTTTAATCTGACTAACGAACAACAATTCATTTTTATTTATATAGATTTAACTAATAGTACAAACAACTTCAGAAATGTATTTTTTTAGAATTAGCCTCAGCATTTAATGATTTGCTTATTTTAGAATGTTTTAAATATATCAAAGAAAAAGAAAATGTAAGGGTATGTACTAAAGTAAATTATATTTATACTCATTGAATATTCTGATTTAAGAGATGAAAAGACCCCCAAGATAAAGTTGAGAGTACTTTGTGATAGTTTTTTCTATTAGAGGTCATAGTTCAAACTGATACAACTTCATGTTAAAGTTGTAAACAAGCCCCTGCTACCTCAACAACAATAGTATTAGAAGTACTGATCTATTTACGGAGTGTTGCATAACACTAATGTTTGCCGGTCTGCATGCGGCTTATATTATGTAATTAGAGCGTATACAAACGTACTAGTTTTGCAAGTATTTATCGACGCAATCCGGCCTTATGTTGTGCGTATGAAGTGCGTATATGATTTCCTTGTCGCTAAGCATACGGCTATGGGATTCTTTTGTAGGCTCTATTTTTCGCACTAGTAGCTTCGAAAGCCATCCATCGTCAGCATTAGAGTGTACACTTGACGTGCTGATCAGCCTACAAAAATAACTTCTGTTAGATTTTTTCCCAAATTAAAAAAGATCACTTGAATAACACAACCTTGAATTCTTTGGCAAATAGGCACTCAAACTCAACGCTCTGATTAGAGACTTCATATTTTTATTGTTTTTGAGTAGAACCACTAAAATAGTAACACCGTCCACTTTACTGATAAAAAACTTGTTATCATTTGACAAAATCACTTGAAGGTTATTTCGACGACTCGAACGAAAATAGATTTTGAAGAGTGCTGACATCTATCTTCGATCTTGTGTTTTTTGAATGTGATTATCACTGTCACAAAAGCTGTAAAGGAACGACATGCTTTTTTATTTTTATAAAGTTTTTATAGTTGTTGCAGAAAATTACAAAACCAGCCCCCCTAGCCAAAGTAACATTAATTGCAAATTTTCGTTATCGTTTCGCTTCGAAACATGTGGATTTGACGTTTTAAATTTCGATAGTTAACGAAACCTGGGGGCTTACCATCAGCAAATGAGAAACCGTTTAGTTCAAAAGCAGGCCATAAACAGGACTGCTTAAGGCCTGCTTTCATACTAACCGTTGAGGTCATAGTACGAAAAAGTAAGACATTTCAATATAAGCCCTGCTTTAAGAGCTCATAGTAAGGCCCCTTATGTCAATCCCATACATATTTCAAAAGCGAAGCGATAACGAAGATTTGCAAATGTTACTTTGGCTAGGCCCTCAGTTTTTGTAACTAACAATTACTAATGAATCAAAAAAGTAATAAAATCAAACATTTAATCAATATACGTGTAGATTTACTTTGTATAATGGAACGCAATGAAAAGCTGTCGTCAACGTGAAATCTACTGACGATGCATTCCAGCAGACCAATCGCTAAGTCATCGGTCACCAATATACATTTTAACCATCATGGAATGGAAAGTAAAGGTCGCTGTATACGTAACGGGAAAAACCTCGGACGGGGCGGGGATGGGGCGGGGAAAACATCGTTTTATACAAAATGTATAGGAGCATGCATACGCAGCGGAGGCACGGACGACGCGTGACGGGGCTCGGTGGCTAGACCGCCTTTCTTAAAGCGATAGCCAAAGCGACAGCAATGCTCTATCCGTCCTTGTCATATCATAACGGTGACTAGGACGGACAGTGCACTGACGTCATAAACCAAAGCTATAGTCAAAGCAATCGAGAAGATTTAGCCACCGATTGACATTTTAATATTCAATAATGTTCTGTGATACGTGTGCATTTGAGGCGCGTTCCAAACCTACACTCCGAGTGCAACCTAACTACAGCCGAACGCTCTAACGGCGTTCCAAACATTTGAGCGTGACGTTCGGTTGACACAACCGAGGCGCGTTCCAAACTTACACTCCGAGTGCAACCTAACCACAACCGAACGCTCTAACGGCGTTCCAAACATTTGAGCGTGACGTTCGGTTGACACAACCGTGTCGTTCCAAACGTCAGAGCGTTGCAACCAAACAACCATCAAAAATGATGGTTGTAAAACGCTCTGACGTTTGTCTATAGAAAAAATGTCAATGTCATTTGACATTATTTTGTATTTTTGATGTTTTTATGTCTAATTTTTAAAATAATCATGGTAGATCCTCAAAAAACGGATTTTATTTGATTTAGTATAAAGAAAAGTTTAAATTATTCGTATTCCAAATAGAAAATGAAGAATTTGTATTGACATTGACATTTAAAGTTCTTGGTCGTTCCAAACCTTAGGGCGAATTAAAAAACAACCAAACAACCGGCGCTCAAACGTTCTGAACGCAACCCCGTGTCGTTCCAAACGTCAGAGCGTTGCAACCAAACAACCATCAATGACGTTTGTCTATAGAAAAAATGACAATGTCATTTTACAATATTTTGTATTTTAGATGTTTTTATGTCTAATTTTTAATAATCATGGTAGATCCTCAAAAAACGGATTTTATTTGATTTAGTATAAAGAAAAGTTTAAATTATTCGTATTCCAAATGGAAAATGAAGAATTTGTATTGACATTGACATTTAAAGTTCTTGGTCGTTCCAAACCTTAGAGCGAGTTAAAAAACAACCATACAAACGACGTTCTGAACGCAACCTTGCCGACTACTACTACTAGCTTCTCTATGGCCATCGATGAGTCAGCGATTTCCAGTCAGTCAGCCAGCCATACATTATTATTGCAGCCAGCCACTGAAAAGAAAAAAATATCTCTGGTTGATTCGTTCATATTATTGAGAAAAGTTGATATTTTTTGTTTTACCTGTAAGGTGCCTTTGTATTGGCATTAAAATCTGTAAAACCTCGTCATGGGTGAGTAACCTTCGCTTGATTAAGAAAGAAAATACTGTGTATATAATTTGTTTGTCGGTGGGCGGTGTTGTCTTGTCACTGGAACGAAAAGCCCCGTTTTTATTACTATGTCTTTCTGTGTAGCATCAAGCGAGGTGACGAAGCTTCAACAGCACTTGACGCTGTTGAAGGACGAGTACAGCAAGCTGCAGAGTCATTGCTCTGAAGTGGAACGCAAGTATACGCTGGTGGCTGCGTCTGCCGGCGATTTGAGCGAGACCAGTTTTGTGGCGCGTCTCCTAATGACAGTCGCTACACTGTATGGTAGAGATACCTATTCAGATATCTCGATAAAACTGCAGAGCAAATCTATGCCTGGACACAAGTTTGTGTTGAATGCACGGTCAGATGATTGGAATGAAGAAGCACTGAAAAACCTTGATGAATTAGGTAACTTACTTCCATTGACTGTTCATTAGTTAGAATAGAATAGAAAAACGTTTATTAACTACACACAAAAGGATTAAGAGAAAACAATATATAGGTACACATTTACACAGAACAAAAGAGAGATAAAAAGGATAACAAAGTGTGCTGCTAAAAGGCCCTGTCTCAGTAAAAAAACTTCTGAGTCATTCGTAGATGGTCAGAATAACCCAGAAGCACTGTTATTCTGCCAGGGCCTGGAAACAGTCAGTGGTCGGAGTAGTTTAAGTAACAAAGTTAATACAGTACTAGGTAAACATCTTGACACTTTTTCGACGGAGTGGGGATAATTTCACGCTGTGCACTTGTGGGCGACCAATAGCTCGTGCCCCTCTCCTACTGCCCACCTTACCTCACCTCACCACTACGCATACCCAAAATATGCTTTCTGCGCAATCCCCACCAGATTTCAAGAGGATTACCTCGTGCTGTATATAAACTTAATATTTAAACACTAGTTACACTTGAGGCATTCATAAATTTCCAGATTGGTCAAACCTACCGGACGACATTGGAGCTGCTCTCCTAAAATGGCTGTACACAGATGTAGTGGATCTTACAAGAGGCGACGCATTTGCATTACAGCTCATGAAGTCTGCTGCTAGTTTCAAGCTGCACGGACTTGTGAATAAATGTGAACAAGCTCTAATAACCACTGTTGGTGTCAGGTACTATGTTGTTTCATAATTCAATCTTTTATTTTTCTCTTGATTACATTACCAAGACTACTGCCCTCTGAAGTACGTCTGTTGCTAACAATTGTCGATTGAAACCGCAGTTACATTGCTGCTTTCAGTAAGATAGTTGACACATTGGTTCTTGCTAAAGCAGCAATATAACTACGATGTCAATCAAGATACGTAATCAGCTCCCTGAACTCAAAGCATACTGGATTGAAAATTATGTAATTTTTTTGCTATATTTAATCTAAAGTTCATGTAATTTGTTTAACAGCATTAATACGCGGGACATCTCAACTATAGACCTATTCTGTGATAGTCTGTCAGCTGTTAATAGAGCTTTTAGTACATTAGAAATTTAATTGCCATTTAATATTGTAGATTGCAATCAGCTGTTTAATCACGAAGTTAGCGCATAATAAGTTATATTCACTGTTATCTGTGGAGGCTTAAAATTGGCTTCTTATATTTTATTTAAGTATTTACTGTGTAACGTTAGCTGTAAGCCCCCCAAATATTATAAAGTCAAAATAAAATAAAATAAATACATAAAAATCTTAAAAGCACTTACTTTAAAAGTTGAAAATAATATACTAGATACTGCTTATATGAAACTCCTTCCATCTTGCTAACAAATATAAGCGTTGCCCACATCCGTCACCACAGGATCACATTTTTTCACACTTTATCTTTTTCTGTCGCTTAGGAATGTCTTTTCTTTTCTAGCAAATAACATTCCTGAGCCACAGAAAACTACAATTCTGTGCACACAGATGTAAGTAAATTCTAATTATTAAGATTCAGAATTTCATTGTGAATTTGTTTTTTTAGGACTTGTGTGAAGTTTTATTCTGCTGCCGATGAGATTGGTGCAGGAGCACTGAAAGAGCATTGTTCTGGACTTATATCAGCACATTGGGATGACTTGACAAGTATGGCCAACAGATCACATGATCTCCACAAATATCTTTTGATTTTTAGCCTAAGTCCTTGGATATTAAGTCATTTGAGCTGAAATATAGCAGTAAAATCAATGATATTAAATGTAAAGATAGGTTACCCGCGCTTCACAATGGCAAGACGAAAGTCAGGTAATTGCCCGACTTTCAATTAGTCGTGCACAGTCTCGCGACACGGTAACACACGCGGCTCTCGTCAATCAGACGCAATAAAATTGTGAAATACCATAAAAAATGTCTACTTGCGTCTTTAGACGATGTACAAATTATACAGCAACGGTCAGAGATCGGAAAAATGCTTTATTTCACACGTAAGTACTGTATTTAATAAAAATATGTATTTTCTATTACTTTATTCGGCCATATTGTACAAAGAGCGAGCTGTCTGCTTTGCGTGTGGGAGTGAAGGAGATAGCTGACGCGCTGTCAATTGGCAGCCAATGCGCATGCAGCGGCCAATGTGTGTATCTATAGTACCTTTACGCTGTTTTAAATAGCAATGATGTTGGCGCATAACCTATCTTTACATTTAATATCATTGAGTAAAATGATCTAATGTAATTAATTTTTTCTTGTAATGTAGTACTAAACTAACCCTGCATGCTTCTGTATGTACAGTCAACTGCACGTCAGACTATACATGTAGAACCTTGAGACCGTTTTTATGCCGTTCAAAATAAAGGCTGCTTTCGTAGTTCGACTGTTTAACTTACCGTGTTGTCATGTGTACAACTATGACAATGAATATGTCCTTTATCAAATTTTCACGGGATTACCCGCTGCTACCATTGTGAATCGTGGTCGCAATACCGGCCCCTCTCTGCAAAACCGGTATTCTCGGTATCGAGTCTAGGCGAATACCGGGATTCCGGTATTTTCGATATTTAGATAAATATATTTATTTTCTTAGTTTTCCTTACAGTTAAAGTCATTATTATGATTAACTAATCGTCTCCATCGCCGGTTCGACGTCTTCGGAAGGTTAGTTCGAGAGGTTGGACCTCCCGAACAAGCAGAGTTCCGAAAAGACCTAGACCACTTGCATACGCTGTGGCAGGTTATACAGAAGATCGAAGTGTCTGCTACTGCTTGGCGTTCGTGGACTTTTTCTATGATTCTATAGAGACCTGGGCAGTGCCGGTGCTACAGTCTCTCCAGAGGTGCCAAAAAGACTACAGGTATATCGAGGTGTTGAGGTACTTATACGAAAATGCCACAATGTGTCGGTCCAAGTACAAAGCTAGAGCACATATCTCATCCAACTGCAGCGATGTGTGAGATAGGTAGATATTATTTCTCCGAAACTGTTCACAGCTGCGTTGGAGGACATATTTAAACTCTTGGACTGGGACTGGGCTGGAAAGGACTCGGTACCAATATTAATGGCCAGTACCTAACACACCTTCGTTTTGCTAATGATATACTAGTTCTTATGGCCGAGACCTTGGATTGGAAGACCTGACAATGCTCGAAGATCTCCGTAGTGCTTCCCAAAGAGTGGTCTTAGAATAAACATGGATAAGACGAAAGTCATGTCGAATGCCATGCCCATGTTGTACCCACTCCAGCTCATGTTGGAAACTGCACTAGAAGTTGTTGATCATTAGAAAGAAAGAAAGAAAGAAAATACACTTATTTTGAACAACACACAACGATACACAACATTACAAAGACAATACAAAAACTAAAACACATCAAACAAACACACACATTAGTGATGATTTACGGCAGTGAACCGTGGTCGCTAACTATGGGTCTCATATGAAGGCACAAGGTCACTCCGCGTGCAATGAAGAGAGCCATGCTCGGCGTCTCCCTACACGTGATCGAATCAGAAACGAGGAGAGCTCAGCTGAAGTGGCAGTGGGTGGGACACATAGCGAGACAAGAAGAACCGATTGAGGTTGGGACGGAAAGCTTCTGACCCGACCCTTAAAGACGCCATGTAGTCATTACAACCCAAGGGTCTACCTGTAGGTAATACGAAGAAATTGGTTGTTTAATTTCATTTAACACAGCACTTATTCATTTTGAAAAAAAAATAACCCAAAACCATAATGGGGGACCATTAGCCCTGAATTTATTTTTTATTTTATTAATTTCATGGAAAACCAGCAGCTGTACAAATAGGTGTAGAAAAAGCGTAAGAAACAATAAGCTAATTATAGGTTTTCGCTTATAGTAACAATATAGACTTCAATAGAATTACTTTATCATCGACTCTGAACTTGTTGGGTCAGAATGATTATAAAATATTAGTACCACCAGTTAGTAGGACCTTGGGATAAATGACTATAGTAGGGCCATTTTAATAGATTACATTTGACACTTCATCAAAATTCAACAACGTAACTTTCTAACGGCGGACACAATACATATTTATTGTAATAATCACAAAAGAAAGCCAATTTATGATCGATTTTGACAATTAGAACAAAGCACTGACACTGTCATATGTGATCTATTAAAATGGCCCTACTATAGACCATCACTTAAGAAACTTACTATAAGAAACTAACCAAAGATGGATGAAAAGAAAGGACTGTAGAAAGTGTAAGATTGTCATCAAATCAGTTGACAAAAAAAACTAGAGAGCCGCTGAAACAAAGCCGGAGAAATATATGAACGATTTTAGGATTACTTGAGGACACTATCCACTAAACAGACACCTATCAGTGATCAAACGGACAGAGGTTCCCACCTGTCCGCAATGTAAAGGAAGAGAAGAAACAAGCTACCACTACGTGGCAGAAAAAGCAGTTAACGATAAGTGAACTCAGCAGATACTGTATGCGTAACAGGTAGGTTCGAGGGTCCAACGCTGCCGCCGGTGTGGTAAACGATAACCCGCTTCCCTCTGCTCTCAGCTTTCATGGGATTTGGGGAACTGAGTGAAATGTTTCCGATCAAGGTGACTGATCACCCGTCCGGCTTGGCTGGCGTACCCCCTTCTAAATAATAATAATAATGAGACACCATTTAATGTCTGGGCCTTCGGAGGTTAAGGAAAATCACCTTTAAAATCAGATAAAACGAAAATTTTAAACGAGATTTGCGGTTTGCGTCGTTCTGTGATGAATACCGAAAATGTCGTAAATCCCGGTATTTAAAAATTCAATACCGGTATTGTAAAGGCTTAATTTCAGTCCGGTATCCCGGTATTTTCGGTATCCGGGATCCCGGTTTGCGACCCCTAATTGTGAATCAGTTTCTAAGTGAGTAAAGTAGGCGCCATGTAAAAAGAGCGCTGATAAGTGCCTCAAAGGTGAGCGAAAATGTATCTTATGTTTTCAGAAAACATTATAGATTCGTCCATCATTTGCTTATTGTTCAGTGTTCTTTTTACGTGACGCGATAAATACATTCTGTAAACGATGGGCAAACATGTAATTTGCTTTAACCCACTTTTTACTACCGTTGTTTTAAAACAACGTGGTTGTTTGAAGAAAATGTGGGTACTTTTATTTTATTTTATTTGTGTTATTTGATAGGCAAGCGTTTTTTCAATCACTATCAATTTTCCATTTTTTCCACTTGGAAAATATTTTTTTTATTATTTTTCCCCGCGTCATCTAAGAGTTATAAAGCCGCCTCCAAAAAATCATTAAGTTCGAACACAATATGATATGTCAGTAACATCTGGGTTAATAATAACATCAGCATAGTTTGCAGTAGAAAATAATATTTATAACTTAAATGACAAAAACTCATTGTATTTTTAAGTTAATTTATGTATTACTAAATAATATACTACAAGTAATTCGACTCGCACTTCTCGCACAACTGAGCTACTGCTCAGGGGATCAAGTCTGCTAATGTTTTAGTCAAAATCGTACTTCAATGGTTTTTTAATAGTTGGTTTCTAGTACCTATATTATTTGGTATTCTATAAAAATAGCAAGGTGAATGCTAAAATCTCAAATTCAAAATATTTAATTATTGATGTATGTAAACCTTCCATGGTTTTATTAAATTCTTGTACGGTGTGGACACAGGCGAGGACTTCGCCCACATGTCGTCGGCGCTCCTGTACCGCATGCTGAAGAGCAAAACCCCGCAGCCGCTGCACGGCGCCGTGCGCCTGCTGCGCGAGGACGTCGTGTTCCTCTGCTTGGTCGAGAACCACGCCAATGTGAGTACTAGCACAGAATACATAATAGTACTAGCGTACAGAAGTTGCACTCCGCAAAATCGTTTAAATAAATTGCGACTCCTGCTCCGACACAATAAAGTGCAATTCAGGATGCACAGCGCTCCCTTCGCTCCAAAATACTTACTTAGTAGTTGCCTCTCTTTCTATCGGGTAGGTCTCATCTTCTCGTATGAAATTTGTCCTCTCAGAGGACGCCGAGCGCTTCATACTCGCGCGCGGAGTGACAGAGCCCTGGTACTAGTGTAAGGCGCTCCGCAGACAGCCAACTCAAGTTGAACAAACTATCAACTTGCTAGTTGAAGCAAGAGTTGCTGCAACTAGCTACGCAGTCTTTTTTGGCCGAAGGTGGAAGCTGGAATCCTCATCACTGAGGAACTGGCTATCTTACCTCTAACTGCCGGAACACAACAATTTTGTTATGGCGTCAGACTTAGGTAAAGTAGTGGTAGCTAGCCAGGCGGACTTGAAATAAGCCCTACCACTAACTAAAGTCTTAAGTCTAAATAAACTTTTCAATTCAGAAGCGCTGCAGGGGGACAGGGAGGGGGGAGTTAAATTGCTCGATTCTTTACAATTGCTGGTTATTTTACATACCAGAGACAAAGCCCTAGTGTGTGTATATATATGAGTATCATACAAGTATGTGGAATTGAAACCATAGATTTAATATAAATTATAAGTCATCCATCGGATAGGTTTTCACTTTTAATTCATTTGCTAAAAAAAGTACTTTCGTAGATTATAATTATGATAAAAATTCTGCTCTAGTTTTAGTTTTATAAAATCATTAAAACATAAAATTAAAGAGAATTATAAAATTACAGGGAAATTAAAATCAATAGAGAAGCTAAGCAGGAATGATTTATTATTACAAATATATTAATATAAAAACATTGTCGATTTAGATTTTGATATGGCATACATTAATATTTAAACTTTTACATAATATTATATTCAATTAAAATAAAAAATAAAAAAAAAATTGGTAGAAACTTGCAATAGGCTACTCCATAGATTTGCTTAGTTCTCGTCCTCACATTCCGCAGTGCCTTTGTGTCGGACGGGCCGGTAGTTGGAAATTTTTTAAACAGTAATTATTTCTGCATGTCCTGTCGCATCGCGCAATGAGAGTGTGTTGTGTTGTGCATTAGGTAGATACCTAAATTGTAAATGATTAGGTTTCACTTGGGTTTTTGCTTGTGTTTTTTGTTAAAATTAAGATGCATTTGCGCTGCGCCAAATTATAACTGTAAGTATTCAATGTAATCTCATTTTAAGTGAACATTGTAAGTTCTTATGAGAATAAATATCTTAAACCTAAAAAAAAAAAACCTAATATAATTTTTACAATTTAACTATAATTATACACTTACACTAAAAGTTTATTTAAAAGACTTTACAGTTGTTAATGTTATGACTAGCAAAATGCGGAATCAAAACCTCCACATTTTCAAATTTTCTTTGGGTAAAATTATGATATTTTTGGCAGATAACATTATTTCGCAGAGATTTGGAAAATCTTGTTCTACAATCACAGGCTTGGATATCAGATACGGTTGTCTTCTACCTAGACTTTTTATTATATTTAATTATTTCACAGAAACATAAAGTTCACTTTTCGTTAATAATGTGAAAGATGAATTTAATGTTCGGTCTGCCTATTTATTCTCTGGCGGTTGCGGCTATACATTTTCAAAACTATATTTGTTAAAAAGCATTCGCTTAAAGCAATTTAGTTAACTTTTAGTGTAGTGTTGACTTACTTTTGTAAATATTTCTGAGTAGGTACTTAAATCTTGAAATATAATATTTATACATATAGGTAGGTAACTAGGTACGGTGGACGGCACGCTAGGCTTCCACAACCTGTCAAATTTCTTCAATCATTATTAAACTTTAAGACGAGCAGTTTAAGGTTCAAAATTCAATGTAGATTTTTGACAGTTTTGTATAGCCTGATATGCTGCTGACTGTACTTCATATGAAGATAACAAATACTGTAATCTTACTGTTATATACTTTCAGGCAGCTATTGTCATCACATTTTTTTTAAAGAAATATATTTAGCCTGATTTTAATAATAAAACAAAATGCCCAAAGAAATAGTAAAACATTTACAATTATATTCCTTATAAAGCAATTGTTTGAACAACATTTTTATTGTTTCAAAATTGTTAGTTTGGTTGTACCAATAACTGAGAACCTTAACTTACATTTCAATTTATACAGACAATAAACTTAATTACATAGATTTAAGCGCATACTGAGTATTAATTCTATTTAACATAAAAGAGGAACAACTTAATTATGTTTTTTTTTATAATTTTCCACTTTTGAGTAGGAAAATAAAATTCAGGAAAGTAACAACTAAACTAAGTACAAAGAGTATTTGTTGTCAGCTAAATGTTTAAATAGTTTTCCTTTGTTTCTTTTTTGGTTTGACCTTCTAAAAATATTACGATGTTGTTTTTGTTCATTTTCTTGCATTTAGCTAGGTTTTTACTTGCACTTGTTGATAAATTGGTGTTGTGTGTCACTGGTTGTTTAAAACAAAAAATATAACTTTTTATCTCTTGATAAATAGAACAAATATTACGGATCACATTGTTCAAAATACTTAATTAAACTATGTGAATTTGATCACAATTCCATTAAACAGAATGAAGATGCTTTGCATTTCATAATATATCATCATCATCATCATATCAGCCATAATATATGTTTGTGAATAAATAAGCCTAAAATTCAAGCTAATTTGTCACTTGTGCTTTTCAAACCAGTGATGCATTAATTCCATTGTATTGGGTTCTTACCTATGAAATTGGTTTTTTTTTTCACACACAGAGAACCTCATAACTCATGTGATTCAAAATATTTATCAGTTGCTGGATATTACATCAAATTATGACCATAGCCGTCAACTATCAGCTTAATTAAAATCTATTTATTTTCTTTTCTTAGCATTAAAAAAATACCTTGAAAGTGACTCCTTTTTTAACCGACGAAAAAAAGGAGGAGGTTCTTGTTCGCGAAAATGACCAAACCGTTTTATAACTTAGCCTATATAAACTTATTTTTTTCGCTTTTGTCTAAGTTAGCTTAATGTTCAAACATTTGTACATAAAAGTTTTGTTACAATAGCGTTTACGGTTGTTAAATAAATTATGAAAATGCTAGTGTCGAAAATGCAATTTGTTAAAAATTCTCCATACAAAACGTCAATTTCATAGGTAAGGACCGAATACTTGTTGGCCGAATAATTAGGTATGCTACGGTCACATTTGACTTCACTTTCATTCTACTAAAGAAGTACAAAAGTAACTAAAGTAGGAATGAGCGTAAAGCATAGTGTGTGCACATTTTTCACGGCAGTATTGCACAGATCCGCTCGGCAATAACACTCTGCTGTTTTCGTCAGCCGCTGGTCGTCGTCCGTCTTCTCTATACACGACTCCTCATATACTTCGTGTATGTCATGGACAGCCACCCATTGTCCCTTGATTTTCTTCTGTTCCCCGTTTTGTGTCTGCATCGCGCAACCTCGCTGCTCGGTTACAGTCACTGGAAATGAGAGATATTTTTAAAATATAACAGCTGTGTAGTGATTACTTATGATGATCCTGAGAGGGTTGAATTCATGCTTTTGCTGATATTTTTGTATCTTTAATCAATTTACTTTACTGTGATTATTATGTAGATCGTCTCAAAGTGTATCTTTAAAATTTCTTTCTGAGATGGGGTATCTAGACCAAAAATACGGTGTAATAGCATCATATTAATGAAATGTACACAATTTCTACAGTTTATTATTTGAACATCATCATGACAACGGTCTTTGTTCGGAATGCATAGACAGCCAACTCGGTTGCAAGTGTGCAGTTTATTATCACTGCCGGAAAAATATGCTAATTATACACGATAAATGCATGCGTCATATTACAGGCATGTTGGGATACATCAGTATTTCGAATATTTATGGGAATACGTAATTCCTATAAATATTCGAAACTTAATTAACCAGTTTTCCTGTAAGTGCGTTTTCGCGATAATTTGTGCTTTATCGGGCTACATACACGTGCTTAAATTATTCCCGTATATCATAAAGAACTTCCATAAAAAAACCCCAAAACACTTGGTAACAGCGATAATATTATGGCCTGGTTGAATGTTTAACATTCAATAGGTTACATTTTCTGCAAATTAAACTCGGATGTTGATAATTTTATACCTAACATATACCTAATATGTTTTAACGACAGAACATAATGTTATGATGATAACATGTGGCAGTATTTGGGGTCAACTTTTTAAAGACAAACTGGACACAGACGACAATCACTTCATGCTGTAACCCTTCCCTTCAACTCTTAATGAGGCACAGAATACATACATTTGGTAACTGACATATGGTGTCGATCCTTTTAAGTTTCGCTCCTCAGTATGGCACTTATCCACTTCGCGACAGTGTCGTCGAGTGAATAGACTCATTAACATTATCTGACCCAACTTGCCACACCGTAGAATGCGTCATCAATCATTAATATCTTGCACTCCTTTTAAACCATCTTCCTGATGTAAACAACACCTGCCGTTTGTGTAAAATGAGTGAGGATTTACACAAGTTAATGGATTTACCACAACCGTTAAACAAAGTATCAATTCTTTTTTAAGTTCTTTAACTAAGGAGATCAGCATGCAATCTATGGTAAGAAGTATGAAAACGGCATACCTATCTATAACATTTTGTCACGATTGTGTCACCATGGAATCAATTATCCTAATTCTCCAAATAAGCCACATGCCCTTTTATCCGTGTCGTAAACGCAGCACTACGAAGGCGACATATTAACCCACGGAGGCATATAAAAGTTGCGTAAAGGAGCTCTCGTAACTGACATACTAACAGAATAGTTTGATCGCGATAGTAGAAGGATATTTTTACGATTAACGTTTTTCGCTTTACGCAAATGTATGCGGGTAATGCTACGCAAATGTATGCGGTCGGTCGTAAATAAAACATCCGAAGTAGTAATCGGTAAACGACCTGTGCATATTAATATTATAGTAGTACTATTATGTCCGAGTAATATTTAGGAATATTACAAAATACCATTGGCATCTTGACTGACTGACGGATTAGATGCTCTGATTGGCTAACAGCTACACTTGCTGCATGTTTTGTTATTGTGATGTGATTATTAACAGTGTTATATTTTAACCCCAGTGTCGCAAAGGGAAGGGGGTGTACCAAAAGTTGGGTTCTGTCTTTATTTCGGTCACAGTTTTAACCTAAGCTAACTGATTATGACCTTTTCAGAGTCTTTAGGAGTCTTCAGAATCAGGTTGAAGATGTTATAAATTGACTCTTAGATTATCCAATCAGCTTTCAAGTTTTCAATTGTCCGAAAAATACTAAGATTTTTACAATGATCCTAAATATTGCTCGGACGGTTGCGAAAATCTATCTTAGATTATCCGGTCCTTTATAATTGAACTGGGATTTTTACAAAGCTTCGATTTATTCGATTATCCTACCACATCTACAAATCAACGAGTCTAGGCTAAATAATAGGTCTAGACATAGACTAGACGCTCGACGCGTTAAATTGCGGTATTCAATTAAGAACTAAATGATTATCTTGCAAAAGTCGATAGGACTAAGTGATAAGCGTTCTGTCCACGGCACAATTTATTAATTCCTCAAAAAATATGAACTCTATAGTAATGGAGCTGTGGTTATTATTGCAGCCATGAAACTCTTCGACTTTTCCGATGATCAAGAATTGGGATTTAAAATTATGTTCTTCATTCATAGCAGTATGATAAAATGTCCAATTGTCCAATTTTAGATATTTTATGTTTTATAATTTTACAGACTGTAACATATACACCCCACCAGGCACCACCTCAGTGGTAGAGGATTCTGGTTGTAGTACGCTTACACCTTCGGTCACCTTATCGTCACTTAACATCATGTGAAGGCTAAGCTTAACTCGTTGTGTAGAAAAAAATTAAAATGTTCGCTTGTCAGTCAGTATTCATATTGAAAAATATCGTTCGGGACTACGGTCATTAATAGCTTTACGAAATTTTATTTAATTATACACGTTTTATACTTATTAATCTAATGATTAATTGCTTTGTCAACATTGTGTGTTAATGTGGTTTATGATAATTAATCTCTTCGTTAAGTTAGCCCTAATAAATATATTTTCGCTAGTGTGTAGGTACGTTAATTATATAGGGATACTTACCTTTTATTGATTAAAAAATTGGGTTGGGCTACTGTGTCGGTCGTCTGTCGTATTTTATTGAGCATTTATAAAGGCGGTACAGGCAAATAGTAATTGATTGCTGTGAAAACATAATCGATACTTCTGTTATTCATTCGATGAAAGAAGCTTCTGTGTTCAGCAAGTTGTGTGCAGAAAACATCTTAAGACTTATTTTTTAAATAACTGGACATTAAGTAGGCAACATGGTGACACAAACAAGGTGTGTACTAAACTCGTAAAAGTCTATATACAGGAGAGCCCTAATCTGCAGTGATCGAATACATGGTCAGGCAGCGAATTCCAATCCTTAGCTATCCGCATAACGATTGCGTAAGGTACGGATAAGTTTGAAATCTCAAAGATTTGTTACAGTTAGGGTTGCCAGATCGAAAGTCCAAAATATCTGAAGAAATTTTGAAATTGTCGGGATTTTGCGGTTGTTGTCGGGAGAAATGAGAAATAAATATTTACAATAAATATGTAACTTAAATGCCTGTATATAGAAAGAATACGGCCGCGCAGCGCGTTTTTTAGTAAGTTTCATCCACTAATCTTGTAATCTTGACTGTCTATTTTAGAAAAATGGCCGCGCATCGCGATGATTTTTTAGTCAGTTTCATCCACTAATCTTGTAATCTGTGGTTTCATCCGCGATAATTATTGCTTTCTAGAGAACTTTCGGAACAGCTGATTTTCCGGGAGATTTTTAGATTTTTCTGGAGTCGGGAGATCACTTGAAATTGCGGGAGAACCCAGGTGAATCCCGACCATCTGGCACCCTTGTTACAGTACGAGTAATATAGGTATCTTGAAATCGCGTGGGGATTGCGCGGTACGCGTATTTTGAACACAAGAGCACATGCGCGAAGTGATCCCCACTCTGTCGAAAAAAATTCAAGATACACGCCTCGTACTGTACAGTCAGTTGGTGGACGAAGTACTTACTTTCATTGCCTATATGAAGAGAGGTGGTTCTCTTGAAGCACATGGTTGAGAAGTCGCAGTCTACCACGAACTTGCTGCTTGCATCAAAGTCCTGGCAAATAGGAGTCTTCTCGTACTCTGTTCTCTCCGGGACGCATTTGTAGCATTTAATGCCCTGCGACACTGCAAAGTTGCCAATATTTTTAACTATAATGCAGTTTAGATATAGTTTAACTGAATAATAAAAGGTGGTGGTTTTTTTTTGTGATTAGTGGAAGAATAATTTTACACCTACGACATACAAAGATACCTACGTCGCCAAACCTTTTCCTCAATGTAGGACGACGAAGATAAATAATACAGATTACAGATAGACCAGTATCAATACGTGGTTATGTTCTATTATTTTTCATATGGTTAGAAACAACTTTGGTCGTTTCTATGCATTAGTTAATTAAATATTCAAAACCTACTCAGCATTAATCTTTCTATGAATAAACACCTATTGAATAATTATGGTCGCATTAACCTTCATTACGCCTACATCTAAATAATATTGACACAATGCAACATGAATTCAGATAAATTGTCATAGTATTTTTGTGACGTAACATAATCAGTAAATTTGATAAGCGACTTACAATATTAATAACAATGACTTCAGTGACAAATATTAAAAAAAAGGTATTATGAATATACAATACATATTACAATATTTACACAGGGGGGAGGGGGAGATCGGTTTAGTCAATTTACTTTTCTTTTTGATATGTTATTAAAATTTGTTTCTTTCTGTCTATAATTCCTCTTAAAGCTTAAATTATTTGTTACAAATTCATGTCATTGAAATATGTTACCGTCCTTGACTTGGTCCTAATCTTGACAGGGATATGTGCCACTTATGTTGTGACGCGAACGGAAAACAATAACACGAGCAGTCCACTTACATTTCCAAAACAATGAAAACGCCAACAAAAACAATGCCACGTCCATTTTCATTAATGAAACTCCACTTTAAATTCTTTGGACTACTATTGAAATAAACTTATATTACGAAAACAAAAGAATGTTATTTTTTTAACGTCACATTTGTGGTTGAGTAATTTTCGAAGACGTGTTTGTCGCGTCATGCGCTGTAGTGGACTGAAATCTCCCACCTCCACATTCAAGTCATGATTCACAGGAAGGAAACCCAGTGGCAAAACGGGGCATGTCCAAATATCTAATAATTGAAGCTTTAACACTATCGCGATACCGCTGACTCATGCGGTCGCAGCCGGCGCCTGCGCGGTACTGAACGTCGGATCGGTGGTTCATTCTGAGCTGTTCGGTTCAATCTTACAATCGTTCATTCATAAGTTTGGTTCTTTCTGCTCTTGTTTGTTCTGTTTTTTATCATCTTGTTAGTATTTCGCCTTTCTGAAGCTAAACCAGGTGAAAAGCACTAAGATGTTTTGGCAGCGAACGTTATTCTAAAATAATTAGCGCTTTTTTGAACACTGGGTTCTCAGCGTATATTTATTTTAGTACGAGTCGTGGGAATAGCTGCGGTTTATATTATTAGTAGACGTTTAAACATACCTCGGTTAGCTGTGTTTTTTATCAGGAATTGTTGTTTTAGATTTTATAAAATACCTAAGTATGACTAGCGTTTTTTCCAGAACATTGAAGAACTGTTTGGTTTTTTTAGTGTGTATATTTTACATATTATTTTTGAGACAAACTTTAGTTGTTTTCAGAAAACTAAATAAGGAACTCTCGACGCTTGTTATAAATTAAATAGATAGTCAGTTTAGAATTTGGATTTTATGTCAGTCCAGTCAGACTGAAGAGTCAGAATTTGTTTTTTTAACTGAATAATTTAACATCATGAGAAGTGATAACTTTACTCCATCTAGCAGTTTTATACTGGCTGAAAGTCGATAACCAAAGTTTTGAAATCCACAATCCACAAATCCAATAACACAGTTAAATAACTGTCGTGAAATAACGAGGGAGTGCAAGCTAGCTGTTGCGACCGCAATACAATAAATATTTTCATACCTAATTAATGTTTATCCAACTGTATATTTTTATTATATTCGACTATCTCCCTCCGCTGGTTTTTCTAGTCGAATCACCCCAAGGCGAACAGCAACATATGTTTCGCAAGGTTACACACTAGAGCCTGATCGAGCAAATGTATACCTACAGTCTGGGGTCTGGTTAAAACTGGTTAAATAAATGTATTCACATTACGAAATGAGATGTAGAAATATTAGAAGATTTTTCATTTCATTTTTGAAATTATACTTAGCGTGACTATATACAGAATACTAATTGATGTAACTCATTCGATAAGAAGAAGCTTAGCCGTTTGTAACGTAATTAAAGATATATGTAATAAACTAAGCTATGTGAACCTCCAGTGACCTAATGTGCTTAAGGCAATGACTTTCACTTAAGGGGCCGTACAACGCCAAATACACATTTTTGAACAAAGATTTCACATATACTTGATTTATCGGTCCCAAAAAATAATGTAGAAAGTAGATCGTAGTAATCAGTTTTGTGATAGACAGAAACATGATAGCTAAAAAACACTTTGTACGTATTACTGCGCGTATATTGGTTAATTCAGATGTTATATTAGCATTATTTAGTTTTGATTTGTTGGTTTTTTGGTTTCCCTACGTTTCGACACCTTTCCAGGGGCCGTGGTCACGGGACGACTAAGGCCCTCTGCTGTGTCAAGCGGGATCCCGCCGCGGGTACACTGCGCGGAAATATAGATTGCTGGTTTTTATGAAGGACAGATGCTTGCAGTGCATGAGTAAGCTCTAATCTATGTCGCCCCGCGCGCGTGTCCCGCTTAAGGCAGCGGATGGCCTAAAGCAAAAAAGGCTGTTCATATTTTTATGAAATTACCCGCTCGGAACTTTATAAAATGCATTCAAGTTTATTAAATTATTTTATAGCTGCGTTCTGATTGTATTAATTATTATTGAATTATATTGATTAAAGTAAAAGTTAGCAGCTTTTTTTGCTTTATTCGTCCCGTGACCACGACTCCGGAAGGGTGTCGAAACGTCAGGAAACCCAAAAACCAACAAATCAATTCTAAATAATTTTAAAATAACATTTGAATTAACTAATATACGCGCTGTAATCCGTAAAAAGTGTTTTATTTCTAATGAACTGTACGCGCGGAAGCATTAGAAGTGTACATATATTATATACTGTATATAATATAGCTAAAACTTTTTTCTATAAAAAAAATCGTCAAGTGGCCTCCAATTTTGAAGTTTTTCACTGATGTGTCAAGCCACAACTATAATACTCTCTTGTTTTGTGATTGACAGTTTTCAACATCACTACATATTATAAAACAAAGTAGCTCGCCGTGTATGTCTGTCTGTCTGTTCGCGATAAACTCAGAAACTACTGAACGGATTTTCATGCGGTTTTCACCAATTGATAGCGTAATTCTTGAGGAAGGTTATAGTGTATATGTTACAGTCAAAACCCTTAACCAGTCAATAACCTTCTTGACCGGTAAAATTAGTCAATAAGGTTATTGACTAAGGGCGTCGGTCAAAATCCTTATTGACTGATTTTATCTGACAAAATCAGTCAATAAGGATTTTGACCGACACCCTCAGTCAATAACCTTATTGACTAATTTAAAGAGCAGACATTCAGTCAATATAGGTTTTGACCAACGTACCCAGTCAAAACTGATATGGACTGATTAGAAAGTCAAACGTTGAGTCAAAACTCTTAAAAAGTTGGAGTGGTTTCAGTTTTGGTTGATTGCAGTGTTTGAGTTTGAGGGGAGTTTGATGACTGTACTTTGAGGAGTTTGGGTACGGGCACCTGCGATGTCAGAGATTCACCAATATGTTGCCGACTTATGAGAGCCATGTTAGCTGGCCTTTTGAAGGACCCCATGTTAAAGCCCGAAGAAAACACCTTAGGGGCAGTTTGGTACTGGTTCTGATTGTTTTTTTTTGTACATTGTATAGGTCACTTGCTCCAATTCGCCTAGCTCTGCATTATTTGCTGTTCATTTAGCACGTGTGTATATCTAGAAGCCCACGGACGCGAACAGCTTTATCCCCTATAATGTAACTGTACATAATTGTTATTAAAACACAACTGCCATCTTCAAAAATATTTTGGGGCACGTATTCTCGCGCGGTTGCAGTTTACATACCTCAAACAATACCCCGAATTAATTAATAAAACACAAATCTCTTAAATATTGCACTTAAAAAAGTTTTATGAACCTTTTTAAATGATTTTCTAGTATAATTTCACTAACGTCCTTAACTTTTTATGAGTTTTGACTGGGCAAGCCGGTCAAAACCTATATTGACTAAATGTCTGGACTTTAAATCAGTCAATAAGGTTATTGACTGAGGGTGTCGGTCAATAACCTTATTAACTGATTTTATCAGATAAAATCACTCAATAAGGGTTTTGACCGACACCTTTAGTCAATAACCTTATTGACTAATTTTACCGGTCAATAAGGTTTTTGACTGGTTAAGGGTTTTGACTGTAACATATATAAGTTGAGATTTTATGTAAATTGATAGATATATGACGATAATTGTTAAAGAAGTCGGCAAAAATTAAGCCGTCTGGACGCTTGAATCGAAAACGCTGTCTAAACCTTTCGAGCTATAACAAAATAATGTATGATGGAATTGTTTCTCTGTTATAGGTCTACAAAAAAGTCCGCAACAGCATATGTCTATCTTTTAAGGATAGCTTACTATAGCCATTTTAACTTTTTTTTAAATGGTCACAAATAATGTGGTATTGCAAAAGGTATTTAGACGGAAACAGTATTAATCCTTATCAAATAAATGCGTTTGTTACCATAAGCGTTTCATGCACATAATTTTAGCCCTGTACAATATATAGTTTAAATAAATATCTTAGGAGTTATCGCAAAAAGTTTACGCGCGCGAAAATAAATTCAAGCGCGTTTCTCATACCGATGATGACGGGAGTACGGGACTCTAACGGGACGGGTACAGACTTTTGGAGCGAAAAGAAAGGAACCGAAGCGAAGCGAGGGCAGGTCGCTAGTAAGAAATAGTTTAGTTGACAATCATTTCGATAATTTTTACTATGAAAATTGCTTCCAGTGTTGTACGGCCCCTTAAGATCAAAGTGGTAGCCGCCCGTGATGAAAAGGTTATGGACGACCTAAACAATTATTGATCGTCTATTCTTTGCCACATCACATATTATTGGTTTATTTATGCTTTTTGACCTGTTTATACTATAAATTTCGCTTTGGGAGTTGAGAGATATCATTTCCGCGTATCATTGTGACACATTATTCATTTGTGTTTTCCTGCCTCTCCCACATCCACTGGCGATAAAAAAAATACATAGCCATTATTCTATGTTGGCAAATTTCATGTTCTAATTGCCTACTAAACTTGTTAAGTTTTTGTGTGGCTTTTGTCATTTAATTAATACAAATGAAAATGTTTTTTTAATTTAAATAGACTCGTGTCACTCACTTCTTTATATTCTAGAAATTGCTTTCTTATTATAAAAATATTCATTAAATTGCCTAATGAATTCAAACGATGTCCATTTAATAGTTTTTTAAACTGATGACATGGTTAATTGATAAAATTTAATGCTATTATTCTGTAAATGACTATCTCAAGGACAATGACATTAACTCGTCTACGCCTGGAAAACGAGTCACAATAGATTTTCTATTGTTGTCCGGTCGCCGGAGACCGCTCGGGCGTTGTTGATGAATTTCGGTGCTTCGTTCAAAATGATTACCTACATGCTCACCCTAATAAGTTAATATCTAATTATAACTAATGTAATAACTAATTTGTTTTAATAATTAATTCTGTTTTTATATACTTAGGTACTTACCTACTTTATGTGATTTTTTGCATGCTGAAAAGCAAGATAATGTTAAGTTAAGCAACCTAATTTTAATTTAAGATTTTGACTATATAATTAATTCTATTTAGAAAATGTACACGCACACAGGTAAAACATCATGCGTCCTACAGCGCCATCTAGTTTGATATTGGGTTAATTACTATGTAGATAAAACAGTTTAACCAACTTAGATAAAAGTAGTTTTAAACAATATGTTTCTTATTTACTACATACTTTACTTACCTCTTAATTTTTATATCTGTAGAACTTTTGATCCGGAGAAATATTTCTTGGCATCAGGGCCATCTAAAATAAAAAGTCAAATTTTATTTTTAATGGCCCATGGCGGTCATTCCAACAGTAGATGGGATGGACCCTAACATGTGGGTGTTTTTGTCGATAAAATTAGGTATATTTCAAGACCAAAGACATTGTATTTATTTTATTAAAATTGTAAATTGTTGTAGTTAAAACCAGTGACATTTTGTCTGTGAGTTCAAGTAAACCGGTCATGCCAATGTTTAGTTAGAGTAAGAGTAACTCTGTAGTAATTTGTGGTTTGAGTGCTGAAAGTGACCGACGTAATGTTTTTCCGTAATGTAGGCACATAATTTTAAGGTTTGAGACTATTAGCAACTTTGATCGGTTACGACTAAATTACCTGTTTAATTGTCACTGAAAGTTAAGGTCTATTCATGATAGAATTTAAGACCTGTGCAATGCTGATCAGACAGATTAGTTGGGTTGGGTGTGTATAGCGATCTGGATCTCCACCATACACTCCCTGGACAGCCATCGTCAGATCATAGGTCTATCAATTCCTGGCGGAGAATCTAACCTTTAAGATTATCTCGTTTGTATGAAAATCGACTGGTTTTTCTAATTATCCATCCACCACTGAATTTTACGGGAGAGTCATGAGACTTGGCGAATTTTTACATAGAAATGTTTTTAATGGGATCTCATTTCTTTTGTTTTTGGAATTTTCCCCTTTTCTTTGGTGGATTACAAGAAAGATGGCATTATTGCATAACATGATACATTACTTGTATTTTACATCGCCTTTGCTATTAAAAAGGCAAAAACCCAACACAAAGATTAAAACATGACATTGTTTAGGCGCAATAATGAGCAAGCGTTATTGCAATTTTGCTGGCGTTTACATTAAACATTTTATTATCATAATCTCACTAAAGAAAGTTGAGTGATATTTAACTGTAAGTCTAGGTTAGTTAGAACTACATAGATTAGTTATTATTGAAACATAACGCCAAAGGGAAATAAATTAAATAAGGGTTAAATAAACTATAATCTAGGGTTGTTTTTTGACGTGCGCCGTGACGTTTCAAAGTTTCGGCACCTTTTCAGCTGTGGCCACACACAAACCATCACGCGGGCCCAATGCAGATTTAGGCGTACTACAGTACTTATTTATTCTGTTGTATGTATCATTGCCAATAAAATCGCTTTCAAGCCGCGCCGTCACAACATACGTTTAGTTCGTGTCTTGCCGATAGTATTTACGCCAGTACTATTATTCATTCTGTGACTACGTGCGGAAATCTATGCAGTAAATTATTTTCTTTAATTTCTGCAATGCGGAAGCCTTTCTTAACACGAAGGTTACCCAACCAACTGTTACTACAGCATAGTTCGAGTTAACAGAACGGACGTCGCGTCGTCGGCGGGAAGTTACGAGGCATTCGTTGCCTTAATTTTAAAAAAGCTAAAGCTAAATCTTTTAGAAAAAATACGAGCAATGACGCTAAGTTTTGTAAAAGGTATTTACACTTTAATGAAGACAATAAAATAATAATCGTTTATTCTGTGTGTATTCTATTACCCGGTATCATGAACCAAATCTTTATGGTTGACAGCACCCATAAAGATCATCTTGTATCTCGTATAACGATAAAATAAACGTATATGACAAAAAATAAGACTTTTAGCAGCCTTTAGTAAGCAATGACCCTCTAAAATGTCATTGTTTAGTAATGTTACACTATTAGCAAGGTAACTGGATGTACTCATTGGTCCTTAATATTTTTTTTAAGGCATTACATTAGTCACAAATCATTAAATATTGAATTATACTTAATTGCATTGCATTGCAGAAATAATAACTAAGGTATATGAAAATATCATCATTTAATATTGCATTTTAAATAATTGTCGAGAGATCCTTAAAAGTCAATTACTTACAAAGAAACAGAGGTACTATTTTTTTCGAAAAACTTATGTATTTTATTTTATTACCAGAAATAGAAATCAAGAAATTGATTATGTTTTTTATTATTAATACATTCATAAACGTCAATCTTTAATTTTGAATAACACAAACTAAGAAATTATATTCAATTTACAAATTCGTCACTATTTTGTAAAATGGCGTATCGACTAAACCTCTAGTTTTTAACATAATATCTTTAATATCACATATATTTGTCGAGATTATTCTCGCATTATCACTAATTACATCATCACTTAATAAAAGAAGCACTGGGCTTAAACTTAGTATGGTGTAAATTTTTCGATAATTATAATTCAATCTATTTATTTTTTATTATTTATTTATATATTTAAATAAATAAATAAAACTTAGTTTGGGACTAAAGACTAAATCATTGGTGTAATTTTTTCGATAATTATAATTCAATCTCATTTGAGAGTTGTTTCTATTAATCACCAGCACCAGCCATCTGTAGAAAATTTAAGAAATTGGTACACTCCTTTTTTGGGCAGTCAAAAAGAGGCAAAGAGATTGAGGTGTAAACATTTTTTGGAAAGAGGATACCGACCTACCGAACCAATTTTTACTTCTTGACACCTGACGAGTTACTTACACGTATAACCTTGGAGTTTTTCGTTCGCATCACAAGTGCCAGTGCCACTTTTATTAGAATTATTAGCGTACATTAGACATTCGAACAAAATTCGCTAAACATGCCTTGGTCGTTCGCTACCTAAGGCTGTTTATGTATTTCATGAGATTAAAGACCACGATGACTCCCATGATATCGGTGTACCCTTCGTGGTTCGTTGCGGGCGACGCGTTGCATAGATTCTGACGGCAGTAACAGAACCTGAAATGTAACACAAAAAGATTTTTAATATTTGTAAATTATTATATGCTACTAAATAAAATTATACAGACAGGGTTATTTGTAAAATAGAAACTACCTCGCAGGAGTGGATTACACGTTTGTGCTACGACTGTCAGAAAAAGACGAAAAAATTACGACTTTTCATACAAAACTCGATCAGCTGTTCGGACATTTGGATGGAAAGTCGTTTTTCTTTGTCTTTTTTCAGAAAAGTCGTAGAAAAATCGTTGTTGTTTATGATGTGTGTGAGTAATCTACTCCTGCGAGTTTGTTTGTGTTTTAATTATAACCCTGTATATATGAATTTGTTCAAGGAATAATTTAAAATTAAATATTTCGCTTATTAACAACTTTTGGGCTAAGTATAAATCTGAAATTAATTACAAATTCTATTTTTCTGAGATACTCGGAAATGGTATTAGTCCCTGGGAGAATATTTTTTTTGTTAATGCGAGTATCGAGTAAAGTTACCTATTGAAAGAAGTGGTCCTTTCGCCTTTGTCGTCCACAGCTTGACAACCTTCTACGTATGGTTCCAAAACTTCCATCTTTGGAAACCATCTTCCATCTTTGTAGTCGTGGTATTCATTCTTCTGGGACGCACAATCTCGGAGCACGCCTTCAATAGTTACTGCAATGTAAATAAAAAATAATAAATATCGGACAACATCACATGTAAATGTTTTACGATACCCTACTTTGAATGGTATAATGCAGCTATGTGCTTATATAGCTAACGTTTTACAAATAATGAAATACCTACATTCCGGCGAGCCCGGAGCCAGTCTAGTCCAAGTAACATTTTCAAACTGGACACAGTTTTTTTTTTCATAATGATTATATTTTTTTGACCTTTTGACTGTTGCGGAAAACAGTAAAAGATCAAAAATGACCAGTCCACTTGGACCAGTCTGGCTTTTTGGGCTCATCAATTAATTGTCCCGAGACTTTTTTAATAGCAGGTCCTATCTGATAAGAAAATATTTTACCTCCTCCTTGTATATTCAACTTGAAGTCTTGCTTCACACACATAGTGGAGTATGGGCAGTCAACAATGAACTTATTGGAGTAGTCGAAGTGCACGCAGAGATTCTTGGTCGTGTTGTAGTACTTGCCAGGGGGAGGATTGATTAAGCACTGGTAACATTGGAGCGACGATACGCCTGGAAGGAGAAATTTGATAACATGAATAATTTGATCATAATCGATGAAACAATGAAACAACTCAATGGGGGGATGTCACAAAATTTATCCCGCTTGGTGGCGCTACTGCTGCTGGAGACCTTTGTATGGGCGTTTATCCCCGATTTTCCTATTTATTTTAAATAATATCTAAAAATGGTTGGTAGGTACCTACAAATAATTATTATTACAGTAAACGAATTAAAGATTGATGAAAACCAAAATGTGTTGGATAACAATTTATATTTACGAAAAATCGCTTGCAACATCCTAAACTTGATAGAAAACACTAGAAAACAACGAAATGACAGGTCTACATCTACACTAGCGCCAAGTTAGAGGTAGTGCGCCGACTGGTGGACGATTTGTAAATCAGAAAATTTATCCTGCCATAAAGATAGTTGACGGATGAGCCTTGTTAACATAAAATTGTGATAACAAAACATTTGTCAGATATTTGTTTTCATTTTTGTCCACCACTGATATCCCCCAGTGGTGAAAAACGGGAATAGACCATCCATACTTTATTTCTCGATAACCACCCAGAGGTGGACAAACAGTGGGGGACAACAGGAGGCGGGAATAGATCATTCGTAAACCAAATGTACTAATGGTATTCACATTAAAATATTTACTCAAGTACGCACGACAGCACGCTAGGTTAAACAGTTGAACTACGAAAACAGCTCTTATTACGTACGGCATCAAGGCGGTCTTAAGGTCATCATGTACATGTATAGTCTGATGTGCTGCTGACTGTACATAGTTCATTAATAATAAGCATGAGAATTATTAAGGCTCTGTGTGTCAAGGTAACATTTTGTGTGCAGACACATATTAGCGTCTAGTGAATTGTGTGGTTCGTCAATAATAGTTCTAAAAACAATTCCTGCTAAATGATGTTTTGACATCGCTGCATGAGTCAGTTAGATGTGCGGTCAGTAAGTGATTGCCCTTATGTGAGGTATGCATGATGCGACAACCTTGAGACAAAAGGCAAAAAGTATACTCCGATTAACCCTACAATACAATCCTTCAATGTCATCTTATAGTATATGTTGGTTGTTATGACTACAATACAAATACAAATGACTTTTCACAGTCAAAAGAACTTTGAGGTCGCTTATTTTGGTTATTCGCTTCAAGTTCACTCACAACATTAGTAATGGATGATATTTTAATGTAGTTTTTTTATATTTAAGTAATAATAATAATAAATTTCTCTTTATGCAAGGATTACCTAAAGAATTACAATTAGTTAATAGAAAGAGAGTCATTGACTCCTATTTACTCGTGTGCTTCTGGACCACATGTTAGATAAATACTATCACGTGCGTTTAAAGTATAAGTAATAAGTTAATTTGCACATGTGGAATTATTACTACCGAGCAACTCTTTACAATACGAAAATTATTTGTAAATAAACAAGTTGTAAATATTCGCTAAGTTGTATGTTTGTTAGGTTGAAAATGGTGATCTGAAATTACATCAGATAATATCCTCCCGCACCCGCAAAGTATATCAAAATTTTCACAGAGCCTGTCAAAAAATACGAGTATGTGGGTCCAATTTTTATCAGTTGATTAAATAAACCTGTAGTAGTAGATAAGAAAAGGTATTTTGATGTCAAAAAATTGGTACTATTTGATATCTGCACTAATTTTATACATGATTTAGACATGACGCGATCAAAAAATCATGCATCTTTTATTAAATCGCGATGGTCTTTCTCCTTAATTGAATTGCGACATGTGGTGGATTAAATATTTTATTTGCATAGTTTTTGCAAGATATTGCTATTTTATAGCTGAAGAGTATTATGAAAGCGAGTACAGCTTTACAGAAGAATCTACAGAAAATACTACAGATGCACGCAGATTTGTTGATGACGCCGATGACAATAAACCGAAAAGGAACAAAAGTGTTAACGTTTCAGCAGATGATTCCAGTGAAGAAAATGATGACTTCACTGATGATAGATTTAAAATTTATGTGATAGGTGAAACGACTACTAAACGTGGTAAGATTGTATCAAAAAAACATAAGCTTAAAGATATTGAACGAAATTTAACTACGGGTAGCACAACCTTTAATCAAACGAACATCTCTAAAACCTCTATGAGAACCATTAAAATTCCTAAACATTTATTCAAAGACTATGAATACATTTATGACGAAACTTCAAATTTTGAGAAATTACGTAAGAAAGAGGAATCGATAAAGGAACTTTTGCCAACCATCGTTAAACAGGAAAGAAATGAAAATTTAACTTCTGCTTTTCTTGCCGATTTCTATACTTTAGAGCCGGCAGCGATCATGCCAAACATGAATGTGACTTATACAAATTCATCAAAGAATACTTGGTATGTCCCAGAAAAGTATCCATGTTGGAATTTGCCCATACTTTATGGTGAACTGGGAGAGAAAAAAAAGACTTCCAATATATTTTTAATTTACGGAGCCACTTTAAAAAATGTTGTAGATATAGAACGGCCTAAATCAGCAAAATTTTATGACGGTATGTCAAGTGCCAATCCCTCATATCATAATAAATGGTGTGGGGTAGAGCCATGCTTTGGAGATCATACCCTATGCCTATTCCCAGATGCTAGCAAGAATTCTAAAATCTGTGACTCTGGATATACAGTTAAAACACCAATTATATCGGATCAAATCGCATTAGTGAATACAGTGAATGCAATGAGAAATCGTATTGCATTTGGTAATTCAAAAGAATATGCTCATTTGCCGTCTGCTGCAAACATGAAGCAAGTGACATATGATCTCGACTTACAAAAAATATCTGCGGCCTGGCTCCGTCAATGCCTGCCAGGTCCCGCACCATGTTCTGCACTCGATAGGAATTTAGTAACCCAATTGGAATGCACAAAGTACTCAGAGAAATGTTGCTTGAAATTACATAAAAGTCTTACATCAACATGGTAAGTTCTCATAAGATTTAGTATCATGATCATGACATGACTCAATGTACTAATCAGTTCTTGTTATAATCAATGTTAAACAGTCAACAGTTAACACTTTCCTTTTTCAGTATACCAAAAGATGAATGCTTCGTCTCTGCAATAATTGGTTGTATTTATGCATGGTTTTTAAGCGCTGGCAATAAACTACGTAAGACGGATGTTACATGTGGTCATACAAATGCCTTTACATACAGTACAGCACAACTCCTTTGGGCTGAAACAAACAAAATGGGTTGTGCTTTTGGTGAAAGAAATAACGGGGACGTTAGAGTGGTGTGTAACTTTGCGCCAGGAGCCCTATTTTTTTTAACTACTCAATACTATTGTGGTCTCATTCCACATAGAGATATAATAGAGCTAGTGTTAAAAAATAAGAATCATGATGTGACTAATTTGGAGTTTTTTAATTCAATTGGCCTCAATCTGGTAAAAATGAAGCATATGAAGAAAAACCACTCGAGAACACCGCAGTACTTGAATAAGTCTAAAACAAATAATCCCAGCAAAGCATATTTAGATTTGTATTCACTGAGTAAGGTATACAAGCAAGTACGACTGAGAGAAAAAATCTTTGACTACTCAAATGGTACTAAGGGATTCATTGTCAAATTAGTTACAAAGTATACATTTTACGAAGAAAATGAAGATAGATGTGATTCATCAGATCCAATTTATGTAGCTGGTGAGCCTGGATCCCATTGTGTAGAAAGAGGTAAAAGATTCGACGCACTCTGCTATGAATTCGGAGAACCTACACCCGGATACAGATTTTTCGCAGTCATTGCACCAGTTGCATTATTTTCGTTGATATTGTACGATTTATTTAGCGGTGTCGTAAGACAAACTAACTATTGACCATGAAAAAACTATGGACTTTGTTGAGGTCAGTGTCAGTTTGATTAATTATTAAATCTGAGATAAGAGTTATGAATACGTTCTGATGTTATATTGACTGCCAAAAGGACGTTATTATTAAACTAGAAAATTATGACGTATTTATTATTATTGGTAATGGCACAATAGTAGATTGTTATACAAGACGCTAAAATTACCCATTGCATACGAGGTAGTTTTATTCCCGAGCTTTAGCGAGGGAATAAATAGAAACCGAGTTACAATGGGTTTTAGCGTCGTGTGTTACACTATACTTTTCACTACGATTGCGAGAAAATAAAATACAATATTAAATAGTTTATACACCTACTTCCGTAAACGAATCCACTCGTTTCTCTATTCTCCACTTCATAATCTTTTTGTACAATATTTAAATAAATGATTTGTGCTTGACGGCAAAAGATTAAAATTATTTATTTCCTATTACAGTCACACAATTCAATCAGTTTGTAATTATAGAAAATTTCTAAAGATTTCGCGCCATGGTACCTGCTGTAGCAGCTAAGCAACACAAACACGCATTCTACGATTCACTCTGTACACAGAGTATAAATAAGTCTATGATTTCACCGAAGAGATGCTTTTAGTTCCATTTTCAAAAATAAGAATGAGACACTGTGGGCCTATTACGAAACTTGGTCACGAATAGTCACGATAGTCGTCCGCAGTTCGTCGGTTGTAGTTATTACAAATATTCTCAATGTAGCTATCGTAGTCCATAGTCTATTGAACGAATAATTACGGATCCACTAGAGAGAAACTGTCAAATTTACGCAATCATTTTGCAATATCGCATACGCAAGTGCTTTGTAATAGGAATCAATCAGAACGAAGCACGGCCGCAGCTGCGTGTATCGTATTAAACTTTTCGTAATAGACCCCCAGTATTAAGTCGAGCGAGTTTTTATTCGTGATTATGAATAAAGACTTTTTCGTTTTAGTAGGCTCATTGGTAATAGACAAACATTAAAAAAGAAAAAACTTTATCCCCTAGGGCTTATTATGCTATTTTATCTCGACTCTTGTACGTTACAATGACGCACTTTTTGAGCAAGAGGAGTGAAAATAATATCGTTACCCTGCCTTTCTATTGTCTAATTTCAAAATCTATCGCAATCGCTTTCAATATGTAATATATTGATGCTTCTTTTTGGCATAAATAAAAACATACCAAAGTAATGCAGCAATGTGTCAAATCCATCTGTCAAATGAAAGCGATTGCGATAGATTTTGAAAATTAGACAATTAGCACCCCGGTTCTGCTTTATTCTGAAACACAACTTTTTCTTATAATTTAAATTGCAAAAAACCGACTTCAAAAACCTAACTCTAAAAATCAAGAAATAATATTCGTAATAATAAAAATACGTCTATTGACGTATTGCAGACGTCAATAGACGTATTGACGTCTATTGACGTACTTTTTTTATTCTAAAAGCCTTGTAGGTAAGCTGTAAGGTATATTATAATATGTAGAAAAATCGGCTCAGCCAAACGTAAGATAATCGCGGAGAAACATACATACGGGTCAAACTGAGAACCTCCTTTTTTAAGTCGGTTAAAGAACCTACACTTAAGATATCCCTCTTCCTACAAAAAAATAATTATCTTATTCAGTTCATAAACAAAGAAGTAATACGACCATTATCATCGAGGTAATTCACACAAAATCACACTTTTTTCGTGCTTTTTTTAAGATTACTTGAAAAGTACTGAACTGATTTCCAAATTTTAAAAAATGGGACCAACTTGGGAGTTTACCTAATGTAATAACGTCTGAATCATTTCAATCGGTCCAGCCGTCTTCGAGTAATCGGTGGACATACACAAAAAAAAAATACAGACGAACATAGAACCTCCTCCTTTTTTGGAAGTCGGTTAAAAAGTAAAAGCTGTTTCGTTTCGAAGTTTCAAGCAGACATCGCTATCTTGGAAATATTTTATATTTTGATAAAATTATCTGACCAAGCAATAGGTAGGTAGGTGTCTGCGTGTTACGCTCTTGTGGTTTCTTGCTTAACTTAAATTGCCTACTAACATTTCCCGCTCAGTCTTGATTATTGTCAAGGTAATTTTCTGCCCTTGATTAAACACTGCTCTGGATTGCGTTGCGCTATAATATTGCATTATAAGTATTGGAACGATGAAGTGTCATTAATTAGTGTTCAACGTAAAATATTGAAACTGATGCTTTAATGCTTTTAATATTTCATGTCAAACAATACCTTAACTTTACTGTAGTAGGTATATCTGTTGTACATAATAAATCCTAAGTCGTAAAACCATGACCTAATGCAAATATGATTGACGCAACCCAATACATATGCATACGTATTACATATGTACTAATTTTTTGACTCATCCGCAGTCTGCAACGAAGCCATTACGTAATAAAAAAATAAATTAAAAAATTAAAAAACCCGCCTGCTAAAAAAGACAAGTCAACTGAAAAGATGGAAACAAGATTAAATAAATGTTAAAGGCAACATATCATAATAACATGCAGTCGGAGGCATATAATTTAAATCATTCATAATGTCACTTTCTTTATGCATGCCTCCGACTGCATGTTATTATGACATGTTGCCTTTAACATTTATTTAATCTTGTATCCATCTTTTCAGTTGACTTGTCTTTTTTAGCAGGCGGGTTTTTTAATTTTTAAATTTATTTTTTTATTTATCTCTTTTTAGTTATTATATATTACGGTCATGATATACCTTTTTGAAATCCTTATATTATGCCCTTTAATATGACACCCATATTGCAGTATTCAAAAAAAAAAATTTTTTTTCACTACGTATAATAGCACCGTACAGCCGCCATGTTGGTTTTTTTATAACGCCTCCTTCTTAAGAACACTTGGGCTGACAAGACAAATCTAACGATATCTTAATCATAGAAATCCGTTCAGCCGTTTGAAAGATATGAGGTAATAAAGAATATTACATACAAACATACATACATACATACAAACATACTTACAAGATACGCGCGAAACACATAACCCTTTCTTTGCAGTCGGGTAAAAAGATAACACGGCGAAATAATGTATAACTTCATATTGTCATTCTGATTTGATTAGATTTCGTAATCGGTTCAGTGATATGTTGTTGTGATGTGCTTTCCAACAAAGGTAATTGTGGAAATATAGGAAATTTGTAGTGTTTGAATTTGAAGTGTGATGGCGACACCTAAAATTGTGAGAGGTCTTTTCCAAGACAAAATAAAAAATAATATCCTTTGTTCTAAATTCAATGCTGCTGATTTGCAACGTATTAATGATGACAAATACTTGATGAGAGTATTAGCACACGTGGAAAATAGCACAAGTAAAGCTGTGGACATGCTCTTGGATCTGTTGGTGTGGAGGAAAACGGTCGGTGCCAGCGATATAAATGAAAACAACATCAATATGGAATATGTTCATGAAGGATCACTTTTTCCTTTTGGCAGAGATGTAGACGGGTGTCTTTTACTAGTATTCAAATCAAAACTATATAGTAGATCGAAAAAAGATCTAGAAGAATCAAAAAGAATATTAGTTTATTGGCTTGACCGAATAGAAAGAGAAGAAAATGGCAATAAAATAAGTATATTCTGCGATATGACTGATTGTGGCGTGAATGATTTGGAAGCCGAACTAATAAGTTACACTAAAATGTTATTTCAGAAATATTACCCCTTTTTCTTAAACTATATAATAATATTCCAAATGCCATGGGCATTATCTACGACGTTCAAAGTGATGAAATCATTCCTACCTGCTAGGGCAGCAGCAAAAATGAAATTCGTCACGAAAAATAAATTATGTAAAGTAGTTCAATTAGAACATGCATTGAAGAGTTGGGGAGGGAAAAATGAATATATATTTAAATTTATTTCGGAAAACACAGCAAATGTGGCAAAAATAATTGATAATTACTCTTTAAACCATGTCGAGAAATCGGGTGCAATGATTCACTTTAAAGCTAAAAACTCGATGCTCTTTAAAGGAAACGGTAATAAACTTATTATATCGATCGAAATAACTATTACAAATATACACAAAACGCCGGTTTTTTATGATATAAGAACTAACACACCTGAAATATTTTATGTTAATCCTAATTATGGAATTTTAGACTTACAATCATCTCAAAATATTATAATGATCGTACAGCAGGAATTCAATTCGTTTACATTTCAAGCTTTGACTATGGAAAAGTTTTTCATCATGACTTTACAAATACCAAAGATAGATCTATCCAGAGAAGAGTTATTTGACATTTGGCAAAATCACCCGATATTCAGAATGGAGGAATATGATCTGAAGAGCCTTTTTAACGAAATTCAAGATGAAAATGCCGCTATTATAAATTCTTTGAATAATCTCCGGGAGAGTAATGCAATTATACAAGAGCAACTTCAAATCATGAAACTATATCAATTTGTCACTTTGATGACTACTGTTTTTTTAGCTCTTGTAGTGTGTTACGTATATTTATTGTAAATCCAAAACGTATACATGTTTTCCTTTAATTCTTTGACGAAAATTCATTAAAAAAACATCTGCTACACTAACCTGATGTTAACAAGGACATTATCATTAACGTCACAAGTAATAGACACTGCTCCAGGTTAATCATCCTCTTTATTATTGTTTTCTATAGTTTGACTAGTGTTCCAAATGACTGAAGTGCTGCTGATCTGTAAACAAACAATTTCAGACGTAAGAATTTTCACTGGGTCATTTTTGGAACTGAAAATAGAACATTTTGAAAGTGTGTATCTACAGGGTGTTACAAAACAACCCGCAAAACCGAATTTTGTACATAGGGAACATGGAACATCAAACCGAACAACTTTTACTATGGGTATTGGACCAACTCTGAAATCACGAAATATAATAATAACGAAATTATCAAAATGTATGAAACAGCTGATTATTTTTCGCGAATTTTCAAATTTGGTCCAATAGTAAAATTTGTTCAGTTTGATAGTCCCTACCCTATCTACCATATTCGGCGTTGCGGGTTGTTTTGTAACACCCTGTATATCAAAGATTATTTAATCAAAGATATAATATTTTTTGTTGATAATAAATGTCTTTATAATTCCCACATCTTTTCCATAATTCAATAAGTGATTTATTTTAAGGCAAGCCACATAAAGTTATTATGGTGGTAAATAAAAGAGTTAAGTATAAAAATTAAATCTGTTATTATTTTTGTACTTATATTGTTTTTATGTACATTTTAGGTACATACAGATTAATTAGTACATTAATCACGATTTATCTGATAACAAACGTTATCTTTCTGACATGGTGTTTGCAGCACCAGCACGTGGCGTCAATAACAAAAATACACTTTTATATTAAAATGTTTATTTACTGTTGTGAAATACTTTTTTATTTACGGAGAAATACGCACTTATGGCCGATTTATGACCAGCCTTCTTATTGTCTAATTTTCAAAATCTATCGCAATCGCTTTCATTTGACAGATGGATGTAACACATTGCTGCATTTCTTTGGTACGTTTTTATTTGTGCCAAAAAGAAGCATCAATGTATCACATCCTGAAAGCGATTGCGATAGATTTTGAAATTAGCCAATTAGCCCCCTGAGCAGGATTGTAGGTTAATTTCACTTTAGCTTAACTTCAGAATTTACTTGTTCTTACATTTGCGAAGTCGTAATTTGTTAACCCATTATTACACTTAGACAAGATAAGTAGCTAAAGTTAAATTTGTTAAGTACCTTCAGATCCGAGAAAATAAAAGAAATGTTCGAGAGGAGGCGACATCAGACCCAACCAACACCCAATGACCCTCGATCACGGAGGTTGTCATTGAATGGTCATTGTAGTATTTGTAGTAGGTACCAATTATCTAATCTGTTTTGTACTCTACTCGTACGTCTCTGAGTGCATATAAACAAAGTATTATATATATAAACATTGGTCTTATATGATAGACACTTCTTAGTTCTCATACTAATACTCCGCTGACCAATAAAGCGCTCATTTCCTATTATATGGGCAACGATATTCATAACTTGCAGTGACCTACTGCTTAGGCTGTTGACTCACAAGGACGTTTAAGTTCATAGTAAGCAAAATTAGTTGATCCACTAGAACAAGATTCACTCGAATCAAGATTGGCCTGTAACCGATATGAGGTTCGGTTCGTTTTGTGGTGTAACACGGCCCAGAAATTGAACCGCCCGCGATTTGACGCATTCGTATGTTCAAGGTCCCCCGACCCGCTTGGCGGCCTTTCGCCCCGACCGACACAGCCGTTTAACCAGTGCAAAGATTGACAAAAGTTTGTTTTTATTTGAACTTATAAACATAATCAGCTAGCTACTATTTACTACGCATTTAACCATTTATTAGTACTTAAATATGAAATATTTAGCACTGATAACATTTTTTACTTTGTTTACATTGGTTGGGTGAAAGTTTGTTTTAGTATGTGTGTATCTCCTACTACTGAGATGAACATTTATCTTGAATTTTTTTCAACAATTGAGTTATGTTATGGATAAGTAAATATTAGGTATCACAAAAAAGTTGCAAGTCTTTAGTGATGAAGAATGAAAAATTAAAATAATTCTACTTAATAATTTGTTGTCTTTTTCTTCACTTAGTTCATTGTAATCGACCTACACATAAATATATTAAAGTTTTTAAAAACGCACAGAAGATAGGAATTGAATAAAACTTTAAGGTTAAGTTTTTTTTAAAAAAGAACTTAAAACGCTTCGATTTCTTTGTTTTATAAACAAGTCGCACGATTGCAATTTAAAATAAAACCTGATTGAGGAATTTCAGATTCCTTTCGATACATTAAGTAAGTATCCATAAACTTTTTGCTGGTGAGCCTTTTAAGCCCGAACCTAACAATAACAAATAAGCCAGAAGGAGTTAAGGTAACGAAAACGATCTGCGGTAGAAGATGTAGATTAATATCTATTCTGTGGTGTGTGTAGAAGAAAGGTTTTTTAAATCATTTGAGGACCTCATTCCATTTGAATCCGCTAGTGAGATTCTGTGGTCATGAATAGAATAGCAATAGTTATGACAAGTGTTGTGGCTGCCAACTGCTGTATCTCTCTACATTCTCTAAATCTTCTCAGTATATATTTCCTTATTATCGAGACAAGTTTAATACAATCGCTTTTGTGATTTCGCCACTACATTATTTCATACAGCTAAAATGTTTCGTGATTGTATTGCAAGTTACTTAATCTCACACAGCTTAGTGTTTAGTTACTGAAACTTTTGTACTTAATATTCTGAACCTATTTTCTTTTTAATGATACTCTAATTAAGTTTTGTGGTCTAGTCTAATTAAGATTTTAATGCTCGTGAAATTAAAAACACTGAACGTGTAAGCACAAACCACAGAATTTACAAAGATGTGAGATCGTCTGGTAAAGATCTTGGTTATATTGTTTCTCACGATTCTATTATAATAATTTACCGTACTACATATATGTATATGAAAAATAAAATACACAACACAAACTGCACGAATAAAATGACCAAATTTAAATTAATTCAACTGTCGTCGACATAATATATAAATATAATATGACCAAATTTAAATCTATCGTCCACCGTCGTGTACAGTTGAAACAAACAAAGAACTAATTCACAAGACAGATGGAACTGTTTTTATCTGAATCGTCCCACCAGCACCACTAATATATTATTTGTAATGTTTATTAAAAAAAATTTAATAGTTACAGTAAATTCTCTGACTGAAGCAACTAAGCGGGTATTTACAGTAGCTTTAGGTCACATATATAATTAACATTTAGAGTCGTGTATTGGTGTCACGTGTGTTTCAAAAAAAAATATTTTCTGACTGTTGTTTTGTACTAAGTTTATGTACAATTAAACAAACATCATAAATACATAAACTAAGTATAATCGCAGGTAACGTAATTTTAAATTACACTGACAATTTACGAAGCAAACTTAAAATTTCACACTTGTCTCTATAAAAGGACCACTACTTAACTAATACAAATTTTGCCATAACGTTGCTAAAACATTGTGACCTTGGTACACCTAAAACGTACATAAATTCTTTTAAGGCTATACCACGCCTGCAGAGTTTTAAGATTACGAAAAGTGACGTTATATTAGCATATTTGAAACCGGACGCCTCTTCATTATTACCTACTGCGTCAATTAAGAGTCAGTCCTATGTTTTAATCAAATGAAAATCATCCTTCTTTAGGTCAATGGCTATATAGGCTACCTAATTAAATACCTATATCGAAATACAGCATAAAGATTTTGAACATAAAGTTACTTCCATAAATTACGTCACACGGATTTAGACCCCCCCTCCCCCGTCCTTGTCACAGCTGGTCACATATTATGTGAGACCTCCCCCTCCCTAGTGTGACGTCACATGTTTATCATTGAGAAATAATTATTGAATTAAAACAGCAGTGGCGAAATTTGTTTTATTTCAATTTAAATAATAATAATTGTTTTATTTCAATTTAAATAATCTACGTCACACTAGGGAGGGGGAGGTCTCACATAATATGTGACCAGCTGTGACAAGGACGGGGGAGGGGGGGGTCTAAATTCGTGTGACGTAATTTATGGAAGTAACTACAATAATCGAAATATGACTGTCTATTACGATCAATCTTCTTTTTTTTACCCACGAGACGGATGAAACGGAGCGGGGCGGCGCCATACTGGTGTTTGTGTTTGGGGTTAGAGGTTGTTTGTTTGTATGTCTGTTACCAGCCACTATTTATTTACCCATTGAACACCAGATTATCTCTCTCTCTTCTCTCTCTCATTATTATGTTGCTATGATTGCTGTTGAGTTAACAAATTGTTTATTATTATGGATTCAAAATTAAAAATGCTTATATTTTTTCAGTACTTAGATTGTAACAAAACAATAGAAAAAAAAATCAAAAGGTATATTTTGGTCGCCTTTATGAGCGAGGTAGGTAAGTGAAATTAGGAAAAAAAATTCTCTCGGATTTGCTTATGCTTGAAAATGTTACAATAACTTGATTGACACCCCTGTAGTCTAGTGGTTCGCCCACCCCTGTAAGACACAGGGGTCCCGGGTTCGATTCCCATGGGGGTACAATTTGTACCGGTTTGGTTGGTGGTAGGGCTTTCAAGTCCGCCTGGCTAGCTACCACCATTTTACCTGTCTGACGCCATAAGAACAATTTGAAAATTGTTGTCTTCCGGCAGTTAGGCAGTTCCTCAGTGATGAGGATTACGGGTGTAGTGCGCTTCCACCTCCCGTTGTGCATAAAAAAAAGATTGACATCTCCATTTTTTTGCATTAAGTATTGGCTCCGTGCACGCTTTAAGCGCCACCTAGCGTTTCGCAACTTGGTTGGCTCTGACCTGACCGTTTTGATATGAAATGGCGGCATTCTGACAAAATGTAAAAAAATACTATACATATTGTGTTAGTAATGTAAATTTTAAAATTACTGTGATTTGGGTGGACAAAGTGTTGTGAAATCATTTTTGATCATTTAAAATAAATATGGCAAGTAAAATCTATTCAAAAAGAGTGTTTTATTTTGGTTATATCAGGGTTTGTTTACTTCTTTTTTAGTTGTAGATTTTGTAAAACAAGAGGATAAAGCTACTTTAATAATTTTATTAAGTGATAATAAACATATATAATTGTTCCTGTATCGCTAGTAATAAATTAAATATCGTTTTCAAACAGATTACAGATCCTACATTATTTCTACTTTTTGCCACCATGAGCGCTGCGATCGATCATTATACCTTTGCACCCAGCGAATAATACATACTTTACTATGGCATATCGTTTCTTGCTATTCTTAGATCTTTTGTCACTATGCAAATTTTGCAAGTGTGACTCAACATCGAAGCCTCGCACCAAACGTGTTTGCTCTACATCTGCTATTATCAGCTGACTTAAATTTGCGCTCTTAAGACAAACCAGTAAAGGTTTATTTTATCTGTTTGAGTTTATGAATTGACACTTGCTTAATTGGATGAAATTCTGCATTTTTATTGACATGTCTATCATACAACAATGCACACTAAAATTGCTTACTATGCTTGACCTGTTCTCATTGCCTACAACGTTATTGTATTGTGAAACTTTGGTGTTATTTTCTCAGTTGTCTGGTTTTTGCATCTTAAGCAATGGCAGAAAAATTTAATAGCGTTATTTACACTATTGTGTATATAAACCACGAGAATTTAAAGCGTAACTTAGGTAAGTACATGAATAGAAAGAGTACCAAATTATCTACTAAACTTATTATATTGGCATATTTGGAGTTTGCACGTTTTTGATCAGGTGTAGGTTTTCCGGTTTAGTCCATTAGCCATTTTTGATGCCCCCACTGCTGGGGCACAGGCCTTCCTTATGGGTTGGTAAGGAGGATGGGCCATAACCCACCACGCGGACCCAATGCGGATTGGTGGGTGTTAACGACTGCAAATGCAGCCGGGACCAACGGCTTAACGTCCCTTCCGAAGCACGGAGGAACTCGAGATAATATTTTTTTGGTCACCCATCCCATGACCGAGCCATGCGAACGTTGCTTAACTTCCGCAGTCGCTGGGCCAGGCGCTAAACCACTGCGCCAGCTCCTTTGGTTCCGGTTTAATCAGCCTCTAATTCACTATATTCTATGATTTTTGTTTTACTGATACATATTAACACGTTTTTTTAGATATTATTTTTTCTGTTCTCTGCTCTACATCATGTTCTGCTGATCATTTACGTAGAAAAAAAATGGAAAAGTTAATACTAAATGTTGGAATAAAAACTCCAAAATGTTTAAACAACAGTAATTCAAACTTAGGAAATTAATAAAAACCAATAATAGAACAATACGTTAAATTAAATGATTATGTATTGCAAATTCATTGATAATGTAGGTAATAATAACGTTTAAAACATGAATTATAGCTGAAAATAGATGATCGAAGCTGAAAATAATAAAAGCTGAATCTTACATAATAAACAAGTAAGTACTTACAGTATTGTTCCGTTAGTACTGAGATCCGATTTTAGTAGTAATAGTACTTATATCTGTTCTCTGTGGTAGTAATAAAAATATTAATTTTCTTTCAGGCAACATTACCCGCCCATAAATTGTGGTGCTTGTAATGGCCCCCTATATTTATTTTTAACAATAACTCATATTTTATATGTATAAGATATTATATTATTAACGAATGTTACATAGTTTCAAACCATTTAAAAAACAATAGTAAGTAGGTACTTAACTAACTTCCTATATTTGTTCCAGACCAAAGGTTGCAATAAATATTTCCTGCTTCATTACTTAGTAACTCTATTATGTAAGCATTTCTTTTGTTCAGTTATTTGTAAAGTTTATTTCTTTATTTAATTAAATATCTTCAATCATTTAAATATGTATTTTTTATACATATACATAATACTATTCTATATAATAATACATATTTTGGTAATCATAAAATAATAATATTAGCATAAAATTTTATGAACTGAACCAGGTCATGGTTACATTAAAGATTAAACTAAGTAATATTTTTTTATATAAAACTATTTCCAATTTAATAACCTGACCTTGTCATTGATGTTAACTTTTGCCTTTAATAATATTTTTTGTTTAGAATTTTTCGAATCATCTTTTATCTCAATACTATTTAAAACGACTCATTTTAAAAAGCTAAGCAAATAAATCTACTAATCTTATTCGAACTATGTAACTTTTGAAGAAATTACCTTTGTACTTTGAGATACACCCTTTAATTAAATAAGTTTAAGTAAGTACCTAATTTGGTCATAACATGTTTTATAGACTCACACATAAGAAACACTTTGTTCATATTTTTAGCCAAAAAAAATATTAACTTTACCTATTATTTTGCGCGTATTATTAATTGGAATTTAATAAGTAAGTACTTTTGTATCCAGGACATTCATTTCATTTTTGCTTTTGATGGATTACTGAGAAATTTCGTTGTGGTCGATTACCTTTGAAAAGTAAATAAGTCTGAATGTATGAAAGACGCGTGTTAAATCGTTATCGAAAGATTTTTATTTCGAAATAGCATACATTTTGATCTATTAAATGCATTCATGCATGTTTTTATGTGACCAAAATGAGTTGTTCACTGATTGTTTAACAATGTTATTATGTACATAACTTGTAACTACTGTGATTGTATGAATCTAGTGTTTGTGTTAGAGCATTGGTAAATAGGTTATTTCCGTTGAATATGGGTATATGAGTAATAAAATATCTGAGTATGATGACGTACTTCCAGTTGCTAGTACATTAATTTATATTTATTCAGTTAATAATACACATAGGTGTCACAAAGGCCGATGAACATGTATATTTTTTTCATCCTTATACGTATTGAATAATTGATTTGATTACTTATACTTATAGAAGTCTTGAAAATTCTAGTGCCGTGCGTGTAGTAAGTATAATCAATCAAGTGTTTTTAACCGGCTTTACTAGTTAGGTAAGCCACCAACTTCCGTATGAAAAATCGTGCAAACACTACCTTTTAATATTTGTAACATAATAAGAAAGATATAGAAACATCTGGACAACGTACAAGACATAGATCGAATCAAATCAAATTAATAGACTCATTTATATTATGTCGTTATCATTAATGAATCACAAATTGGCCTCATATAACCGTCAAGATCTGCATACTTGCCTTAGCGTCAATACACCAAAACAATTAACAACACAAACAAAATTACACCTTATCACTGCAATGTTTGTAAACAAATTCCACTAATGGCCGGGGCCGAGCACATGGTATAAAATGTGACAACTTCAAGCAGCGTGCAGCTCGTTACGGTGCCTACTCACTACTGCCCGCCAATGCCAGTCATTTGGAGTTCTGGCAAGGACTTGTCTCATAGAACGTAATGTACACTTGAGCAATCTCAAAAATCAAAAATAAAATGTTATTATTGTTTATTTAAGGAGCGGTGACTCTGTCATTGCATATGACTGTAATTTCAGCATGTTTGGTAGTAATCATTGCTTTAACTTACCTGATTAAAACTTTATAATATTAATATACTAGGTAGTTAGAGTCCCAGATGGTATCTTTCATTTCAGCGGGAACAGGAACCCAGGATGTCGCACAAGAACTTTCTTTTGAAAATTCTCATAAACATTGAGAGAAAACAATGATTTAGAAATAGGAAATTAGGCAGTGTAACATTGAGAGAAAACAATGACTTAGAAATAGGGGCAGTGTACAATGTACATATGCTTGATTTTATGGTGGTACACATGCGTCATGCTTTTATAAAAGATTTTATTTTAAATTGCAAAAGATTTAAAGATCGAGAGAAGAAGAATGAAGTATCATTTTCCCACGGTGAAACTTGCCATCTCCACTCTACATTTATCTGCCGTCCATCTTCTCCACTGATCTCTACTGCCACTATCTTCAATTCAAGGTAAACATATGATTAGGCATTAAACTTTTAACACTTACGATTGGAAGACAAAGGTCATTGGGCATATTTGACCTACTTGATGAAAGTTCGCGTACAGAGACCAAACCAGTTTAAAATTGAAGAATTCATCCCACTTTTCAAAATGTGTATTATTTTTTTATGTTTATTATACCAATAAAACTATAGGATTCAAACCTGTTACTGATCCTCATTATTGTGGTTTTCTATGGAACAGCTAATTATTTTTTTGTCACATTAGACAAAATTTGACGGTCTAAGCCATACCACAAAATTTGTCGACTGTTATCGATTTCACCCTGCAGTAATGCTAAAATCATGATGGCGTTGACGATCAGCCTAGCCTCGATGATCGCGTGCCGCGGCAATGATCTCGTCAGGCAAATCGTCGTCATCCGGCCGGTAGTCATTCAGTCTCTACGGCAGCAATTGGGCCCACGCTGGGGTCACAACAAATATTGTTTGATTGACAATCTGTGTCAATACGGCAAACAAATCAGGCGGTTTTTGTTTTCTCGTTTTGGGCTGTTTTACACCGCTTTCATAGTATACGCATCTTCGCACTCCTTAGCAGCTTTGCAGAAGTTCCGAATTTAATTTTTAGTGATAATCCGCCTTCACTGATATCCATTTCCTACAGGTTGACTGGGAGAGAATGCTTTTAGCATTAAGTCCGCATTTTTTTAACATTTGTTTTATAAATGTACAATAAATAATGTTAAAATAATCTTTAGTAAGTCGTTTTGTTTGTACGTTGAGTAAAGCATATCGTTAAATTTATGAAGCTTGATTTTCTAAAGTATTTGCAATTTTGTCATACATAGTTTGTAGAAGCAAACGTACAGTAGAACTTTTTAGCGAAGTTAGTCCTGTCTGCGTCTTTATGTAATGCTTCTGCTGTATTGTATTCTCATGGCAATGAACCGATGCGGTTGATAATAATTCAATAGATATCTTATACTAACGAAAAAACGTTGTACCAATCCGGCGTATCGTCGAATCATCAAATGGACATCGACCTAAGCCAGCAGTCTACATTTAGTATATAAATAAGTACATTTAGTACCCACCGATTTCAGTCGATTTGTCATAACGATAAATGTATGTAGGTACCTTATAAAAAATACCAAGCTCTATCAACACCTGATACAAATGTCTAAAAAAATCTGAATTGATTACAAACAAATAATGCACGTACAGTCTCGTCTATGACTATGTATACAGTTTAGAACTTTTTCACTCCAAAAACTATTACTTTTCTGAACAGAAATCAATTGACAAAGAAAACTTCAACAAAGTATTAAATGTACCGTATTCGTGGTTATCTGTTCCCTAAGGGTTGACTGGGAGAGAATGCTTTTAGCATTAAGTCCGCCTCTTGTACATCATTTTATTGTAGTACAATAAAGAGTTTAAAAAAAAAGTAACAAAGTTCTAAACTGTACTATTGTTTTAGACGTGACCGGTACATTCAGACTCAATTAAACTCCGGTAAAGATTCACGAAATCAAGAACTTATATCTATTCTGTGACAAAGTCACAATACGTAATAATTGTATAATTCTAAAACTTACTTGAAGTAAGGTCATTGGTCTTGTGCCATTCATGTTTGTTGCATATTTAGTGTTGATGGTCTTGACCCTTGAGCCGACCTTATCAAATACTGCCTTGAATTTCAGTTAGAAGTGTAAGTACTACTACTTTGCTTTTATTAGACTCACAAATTGGTTCCTAATTTAATGTTCTGCTGATGTTCAGAAATATGTATACATGTCTAATATCTATTCGGTCTATGGTTTTGTGTTTGGCCTATTTATATTGTATAGGTAGACTAGTCTTGAAACGCTAGATATATCTGGAAGACTATTCTATTCTCAGATAAGAAGATGCAGGAAAACGTCATTTTTTATTGCCTTGCTTCTGCATGTCTTTGGCAATTTATTTTGACATTAGGTACTGCACTGCATAAATTGAGTGATAAAATATTATAAAATAATAACTACTTAATACAAACTTGTATCTCGTGCATGATATCATCTGATAGTTTCAAAACAATAAGACTTGAAGAGAATTGAAAATAATCAAGCGCATCGATTATATTATTGTTATTGGTCAATTTAAATTAAAAATGTTGCCCGACCGAAAAGTTTTGATTGCATCTATTTTGAGAGACATAACGAAACGATTGTCAGTGACCTTCATATCGAATGGTTGTTAGCTTTATTCGCCGCCGTTCACAGTGTGACTAACATTTATTAAACTTATATTTTACTTTAACGTGTTTACGGTGGAATTAGTCACAGTTTAACAAACAACAAGTTGCCGCAAATGTGGTTTCCTTTAATGATTCATTTCCTATTATTAAGTTTATAAGTGACTTCTATTCTATAGAATTATAGTCCCGGATAAATGTGCTGTGGCTTTATAATAAATTTGTCAATAAGTTTATATAAAATTAAAATATTTTTAAATTAGATTAACTCTGAAAAAAATAATATTTTATCTCACTATATACTTTGTTCCGACTCAATTTTGACGTCTTTCTTACAATCAATAATGGGCACCGAATGCATAATGCTTATCTAAGGCATAATGATACAAGTGGGGCTTGGATGACGCAATCCTAAACTTTTAGGAAAACACTGCAACACTGGGATTTGACAAAATTATAATTTAAAAAATTAAGTTCTAACCAACTGACTCATTCTTTGTAACTTATTTTCGCCTCGTTTACTTATTTAAGTCCTCTCTCGACTCATATCCCATATTATTTTTTACAATTTCCTACAAATCACGTTACACATCCCACGTGCCCAAACAACCGAATCAAAATCGAGCATCTATAACTAATTGGCTCATACAACGTATTACATAACCGTGAAAGTGAACTATTGTAATTCATCAGTTACATTGACTGGTGCGTGTGTGACAAGAATTGTAAGCGGTGCTTTTAACGTTCATTGTATTTTAATTTGGTCAAGTTGTTGGCATGATTGAGCACTGCCGGTGGACTAATTGGTAGGGCTATTAGCTTCGGTGTTTAGTTAAGCTTTCCTGTTTTTAATATTTCATTTAATATTGGGGCCTAAGATGCAATACTGATACACTTCGTAAAACACTCACCAAATACTTGAAATAAATACGACTAATTTCGTTAAAAGATATATTTTTTCGACAGTTTACACACTTGTTTCCTTTTTAATTCGTTTGAAATTGAAAAGGGCAACAATTTTAAGATAAAATGCAAATAAAATTTTAAGGGACAGTCAATAATTTAAGGATATAGTTAACTTATTGTTGATTTTGCTGCCTGAAATCCAAAACTGTGACACACCACACAAATTATGAGGAAATGAATATTGATAAAATAATATTTGCAAATATTTTTTTGATGACTTAATTCTGCAGATGTTTTTGTTACTACAATATAATGTAATTATTAATTATCACGGCTATAACTCAAACACAAAATAATTTATTCATTCTCGGCTGTTACAAGCACCTCTGAATGTCATAGAAGCTACGATATCGGTTCGCAAACCCTAAGCGAAAGATCTTGTAACGAAAAGAACCGGCAAGATACTCGTCAAGGGCTGCTTTTTTCTCCCTGTATATTTCATAGAGAGTCGTAAAATTAAAAAAAAACTGGCCAAGTGCGTGTCGGGCCACGCGCCGTAGGGTTCCGTACCTTATATACCATACCATATTTAATACCACTATCATTTTCGTCTGTAAAAATTACTTTGTTTTTCACAGTGTTGATATGAATGACAAAGTTATATTTGCGGTTTTGGAAAATATGATATATCTCGAAAACTAATTACTATATCTCGTTCAAACCAATTTTCAGTGAAATTTTTTATTAAGATCTATAACATATTATTATATTTTATTTAGATTTTTCACTCACCTATTTCAAAAGTTAGAGGGGGGGGGGACACACATTTTACCACTTTGGCAGTGTTTATCTTTCAAAAGGTTGACTTTGAGAAAAAATTGCCTTAGGAACCTCAATGTCATTTTTGGAGACCTATCTATAGACACCCCGCACGTATTGGTATGAAGAAAAATGTTTTTCAGTTTCAGTTCCATGTATGGGGAGCCCCCCCCTTAATCTTTATTTTTTTATTTTTGTGGTAAAATCGTTAAGCGGTTAATAGAATACTACTCTACCTACTAAGTTTCAACGGTGTAATCCTAATACTTTCGGAATAAAATGGCTGTGACATACGGACGGACGGACAGACAGACAGACAGACATGACGAATCTATAAGGATTCCGTTTTTTGCCATTTTGGCTACGGAACCCTAAAAATGACCTCAACATTTAAAGTGAGGTCATTTTCCATCACAATAATTATATGCTATGCTATATATTTTTTTTTATTATTGTTCCAGTTAACAGACATAGTAAACGCGATGTCCTCTCGCGGGGAACTGCCCCTAGAGCTGGCGTTGCGCGGGCGCAGCGCGTCAATAGCGACCACGTTGCTGCAACACTGCGCGGACGCCGACGCGCGTGGGCCGAGGGGGCGCACTTTACTGCACAGGGCCATCGACGCGAGAGACTCCTTCTCTGCTAAGTTCTTAGTAGAAAATGGAGCTGACCCTAATCTAACAACTAAGTAAGTAAATACAAGGATCATCTGACCACCAAATCCTACCACCAGTGGTTGGTTGGCACTTCAATTTCTCAACTGACTACCAGTGACCAAATAACACCCATGTTACTCCAATTACTCCCATTTCACCCACCATAGTGGTGCAGTGGTCAATATGTCTACCACGCATGAGGTCCCGAGTTCGATTCCCGGCCGGGCAGAAATTGATATTATGAATTTAAATTTTTGTGACGAATCTGGGTGTTGCTGTGTATAATAAGTATAATTAAAAAGTATGTTAAAAGTATATCAGTTGTGTAGCATCCATATTACAAGCTTTGCTTAGTTTGGGGCTAGATGGCGCTGTTTGAAGTTGTCCAAGTTTAGTAAAAAAATGGTTTTTGCTAACAGCATATATTATGCATGACTTACGTGTGTCGTGTCAAACTCAAAACTACTTGAAATGACATTCACCAGAGTAAAAAACTGCTACAAAAAACAATACACTGCGTCGTCGTTTTAAACGAACTTCCAATAAAAAAGAAGTTTAAATGGGTGCTTTATTTTAATAATACAATTTAAATCACTTGACGTGCATTCCACTAGTAATAAATTCGAGAACTACAATGCAAAGCTTTGCAGCATCTGCGCAGATGCACGCATAACTATGACCTCTGGATCGTGAAAAAATACCGAATGCAAATTAAAATTCTGTAATCGCATGACGCATGCCAGCTGAACTAATTCTTTGTGGTTAATTTAAATATTGTTAACAATTAATATTACATTATACCACTATTATGTATTCTGCGATTATACTTACCTATTATTATTCGGTCTGAAGTAATAAGTTAAGCGCCACGTCGTTAATCACAGTTAAGTACGATTAAAATAACTACTTTTTATACAAAAAGTAGTATACTAGTTTTAAGCACTTAATGATAAATAGGGAGATTAATTATTCAAAAGAAAGGAGATTTAATACATACTTTTAAAAATGCGTAGTTGGTCCGAATTTCTGAGGTTGCAGATTTGAGTCCCGTCTGAGAAACTAGCAAGGCCCTATTTCACCAAGTCGACATTTGTCAGTGACATATGACGGTTAATTTTACAGCGAGAGCTTTAAAAATTACAAAAAACTAGGTTCGATAGATAGCGTTGATAAAAAGGTAAATGTTTAAATGTCACTTTGAAAAGTCCTCATTGTCATTTCTTTAATAGGGACAAGTATGTTCTGAAACAGGGATAATTTGTACATTATCTATATTTGTAGATTTGTCAGTAATTCTTGACTGACAAGTAAAAATTATCACCTGTTTCACAACATAATTGTCCCTTATTAAAATAAGGAAATTACTGTAAAAATTGCCGACATATGTCACTAACAAATATCAATTTGGTGAAATAGGGGCCTGGTGACGCGACATTTTTGGTATATTATTTAACATGAAATGGGAAGAAGTTTAGGAGTGTATAATAAAAAAATTGCATAAAATGATATCTGGTTTATAGAGAGGAAGGCGACACCGCGCTGCACCTCGTGGCAGCCCTCACGTCCAGCTCTTGTGATGAAGACACCATGGAACAGATGGCAGAAATATCGGAGACCATGATCGAGAAAGGCGCCGACATAAACAGACAAAATAGGAAAGGATTGTAAGTGAAATTAATACTAAAATATTTTACTTACATTATTTACATGCGAGGTGCTCGATGGCCCAATGAGGATCAGTAACAGGTTTGAATCCTATAGATTTATTGATATAATATAAAATATTAATAGCTATGAAACTTAGTGAAAGATTTTTTGAAATCCGTTTAGAAATGGTTGAGTTATTAAGGGTTTGAAAGAAATGCCAAGCTCAATGCAATATGTGCTTTATCACGTACGGCATAAGGTTCGCGTACGTCGCGATGACGTCATAAGGACCCACCAAAATAACAGTGTTTTAGCATGTTTTAGCTCGTATAACTTGTCAGTTTTAAGAGATATCGCAAAAATTTCTTCACAGTTAATCATGTGGTGGCATAAGCTTTCTGATAAGCCACTAAAAATCGTTACTGATCCTCATTGGCTTACGGCGAGAATTAATAATCAATCCACAGATTGGGATTGGCCTGATCCAGATCAGTTGCTATGTAACGTTTGATTATTAGTAAGTAAATAATGTTCGATAGTTGCCTAGGTGTTGCCTATCAATTAATCTAGATCGAGTCTATCCCTTATACAACGTTTAATGAATGAACATGCAGAAAATCGGAAAACTGTTTCTTAGGAAAAATCTGAAATCGCTGTTTCATACAAAAATAATAAAGAAAATATCAATATGTATGACACAGCTGATTTTTTTTCGCGTTTACAGCAGTAAAGTAACTCATCGTATGTCCACATTTTTGTTTTCGTATGAGGGCCCGCACGTTTGCGCATTGTATCCGCTGTGTTTATTTTAGCACTTAAACATATTATTGGTCTGCTGCGGCAGAGGTCTGGCACGCTTGATGTCTGCACTTGGACTTTATTTTATTATTGGCGAATTTATTTGAGACTTATAACGAAAATGCACCGGTTTTACAGTCTTTAGCGACAAATATGCAGACAATTTTATTTTTCAGCACACCCCTACATCAAGCAGTAATAGCAAGAAATCAAAGAATATTCGACTTACTACTCAAACAAACGGCATTAGACACAAATCTGAGAACACTAGCTGACGAGCATCCGCCCCTGTACTACGCACTCGTCGACGACAGGCGAGCGTCGATATCTTCAAGCGAGACTCTAGTCATGAACGGATCCAACCCCTTCGACACACCAGTGACCAATAAGAACGCCTTCACCGAAGACCCAGTGGAAGGCAAACATGAGAATATCGTTGAACGCGGCTTCGCAGCGAAGCTGTTACAAAAGGGATGCACGCCGAATCCAGTATACTCGGGGTCTGGAGATAGTTTGCTACACATATTAGCTCAAGGATGGTTCGAGGTAAGTCTTGTTTTCTAACCGTCTTACACTTATACACTTCAAAAACTAAAGATTTTACAAAAGTTATTTTAAAGACTCCGGTTAGACTGTAAATAAGAATGTTAGAAGAAATTATATAATACTAACTTTCCGCCCGCAGCTTCGCCCGCGTGGCCTACTGGTTATATCGTGCGGGCGGAGACCCGTGCCCAACAGTGGGATTAAAAGTAACCTATATCCTTCCCCAATGTCCCATCTCTCTCTGTACCAAATTTAATCAAAATCGGTTCAGTAGTTTAGGCGTGAAAGCGTAACAGACAGTTACTTTCGCATTTAAAATATAAAAATACTAGCTTGCGGCCGCCAGCGACTTCGTCTGCGTGGAAAGTTTTTTGCTATCCCTCGGAAACAAAACTTTTTTTCTGGATGAAAGGTACCCTATGTCTTTCTCTGTACTCCTGGCAACGTGTATGAAAAATTTCATGATGATCGGTTCAGTAGTTAAGACGTGAAGGCGTAACAAACAAACTTAAGTTTTAATTCAAAATATAACGTTTTTCATTTAAGTTACGGTATGTAGGACTCGGCAGTGTTCCTAGCCACGCACCTGGGCGGGGAACTGAACCACACGAACGAGGCGGGCGTGACGGTGCTGCACGCGGCCTGCGCGCACGGGCTGGCGCGGCTCGCGGCGGCGCTGCTCGAGAACGGCGCCAGACCCAACATGCAGACCTCGTATGGGGAGCAGGAGGACACTGTGTATAGGTCAGTCTTTAGAATATTATTGAACAATAAGGAAGTTTTTATTTTAAGCATAAGCGTTTAATGGGGATGCAAACTAAGGAACTGATGGCGCCACAAGCTAAACTAAAATCGTTTAATTTGTACTAAAATCGTTTGATTGGTTGTTTCATTTGAAAAATGTCATTTTTGACGTATTTTATCCAATCAAAAGTCGCCGGAGCTTTGCACTGCCAACGCCATTGTAATACATGAAAATAGATTTTCAATATCTCAAAAATATATTTATAAAATTATATATGAAAGAAGACTTGTGACGTCACAAATTCCGTAAAATTTTGTATGAAAAATGCAAGTCATTGAAACTTTAAAATGCTATATCTTCGTCGATTTTTGTATAGGTATAATAAAACTCAATTAAAAAATTCAAATATCAATTCGTCCAACCAGACAAACGCCCCTCCACTTGGCAGTACTGAACAACCAAGAGGGGGCGGTCCTAGCGATCATAGAGTTCAAGAAGCAAGTGGAGAGAGGGGAGTTCCCCGCCACCGACCGCAGCAACGTCAGCCTCGTGCCTAACCTCAACCTGAAGAACTCGGAAGGCGATACGCCAGTCAGTCTCGCGCTTACAGAAGGTTAGTTGGAAATCACACTAATAAAATGAGATGCAAAACAAAACACAAGCGCAGGTTATCATCATCCATCATGTCCATCAGCCATTTTTGATGTCCCAACTGCTGGGGCACAGGCCTTCCTTATGGGTGGTAAGTAGGATGGGCCATAACCCACCACCCGGGCTCAATGCGGATTGGTGGGTGTTAACGACTGCAAATGCAGCCGGGACCAAGGCTTAACGTGCCTTCCGAAGCACGGAGGAGCTCGAGATAATACATTTTTGGTCACCCATCCCGTGACCGACCGACCCTTGCGAACGTTGCTTAACTTCCGCAATTGCTGGGCTCGGCGCTGAACCACTGCGCCACCGAGCTCCACCATGCTCCTCCCCTAATCCCAATTTTCAGGCGACTACACATTCACATCTTACACGACACGAACTTTTGTATAACTGTTTTTCATAACACTATTTACTCTAGAATCGGGCAATGTATGTTGTGATAGTGTCCAAGATTTATTTATTATATACACATTCATACACAAAACTAACCGCACATTAAAAAACCCAATCTAAATGCGTCATCAAAAGTGGTTTAGTTTTGAAATTATTTCTTTAGGACTAATTTTGCTTTTGTATTTGGTACTATTATTATCTTCTGCACAAGAAGATAAGTTTAATAGATTCCGTGATTAAAACCAGCGAACTAAAATCTATGGAACAAGCATACCGCACGAAAAATGGCACCACGAAAATGTCAACCAAATGGGTGGAGCTAAACATGCTGTGCTGGCATTTAATTATGCAGCACAAAGCGACTGAACACTGGTTGCATAATAGCAAGTATACTCCTAGATATTTCTATACTTAAATGATAAAATATGATATGTTATTCCTGCATCTTTTTACTGCCTTCTTTGCGTCTTTTACTTACACCATTTGACTACACAGGACATCATTTGGTATAAACTCTCTTTTCTCTTTTTTTTCTTTACAAAACAAACCGGGCGCGTGATTAGCCTGACTAAATTCTGTGCGAGTTGTCATTTTTTTAGCCCCGTGGTGCCATTTTTAAGCACTATTTGTTTGCAATAACACTTCCATAGATTGTAGTCCGCTGATTAAAACCCAGGTCACAAAAACCTCGTGCAGCCGCTGATCGAGGGCGGCGCGGACCCCAACGTCCGCAACGGCAAGGGGTTCACGCTACTGCACCAGGCTATCGTCGAGGAAGACTCCAGAACAGCTATATACCTGCTAGACCACGGAGCCGATATGGATGCACTGTGAGTAGTTTTAATCAACTTCATTTGGAGAGAGGAGACTTTCAAATAGTGGTGTGTGTAGCTTGATTCAAACTTTATGGCTTTGGTGAACAAATTCGAGATGTGTGTGAGAGAGACGTGTAGTGGGGCACAGCTACAGGCAGATTGGCTAACTTCACAGCGGCCAATAAGGTCGTTTTTCTTATGTAACATTTTCCCGGTTCAGATAGCTGTATCTATCGCTGAATATTTGTTTTGATTTGTAAAGTTAAAGTTGTTTAATCTCATGAATACGGTTCGGCTATGAATATTAACGTTTACGCGTTTACGCACACTTAAATAATGTGCATGTGCACGCCTTACAACATTCACAGCCGAACCGCATTCGTGAGATAATAGTAGTTTATGATACTGCCACATAATGAGGGGTATTAAAACATGAGTGTGTGTTTAAAAACCGAGCCGTAGGCGAGGTTTCTAATAGTATCACACGAGTGTTTTAATACCCAGTTATGTGCAGTTTCATACACTACTTTATCTACACTCATACATTTAGGATTGAACCTACTAAATAAAAGATCAATGTTAGAAAAGAGAGTGAGACATTGTTTGTATTAGCTAGGTATTACCTTGTAATAAGTCATTTCCTTAGCTGCATCTCAAATATCGAGTAGAGTCAAATTTTCTTCACATTTTAAATCAAAACATTTTTGTAAAGCTCTAAAAATGGCGCGCATTCCATTAGAAAAAAAAAATGAGATGAGTGCACTGGGTTGCGTTCAGAACCTACGCTCCGAGTGCAACCGAACGCTTTAACGGCGTTCTAAACATTAGAGCGTGACTTCCGGTTGTAACAACTTTCCCGTTCCAAACGTCAGAGCGTAGCAACTTTTTAACCATCAAAATCGGTGGTTGAAAAACGCTGACGTTTGTCTATAGAAAAAATGTCAATGTCATTTGACATTATTTGGTATTTTGATGTTTTTGTGTCTAATTTTTTTTAAATATTCATGGTAGCTCCTCAGAAACAGATTTTATTTCATTTAGAATAAAGGAAAGTTAAATTATTCGCATTCCAAATGGAAAACGAATAATTTGTACTATTTTTGTCATTTAAAGTTCTTGGTCGTTCCGAACCTTAGAGCCAAAAACCAAACAACCGCACTCTAAGCCTCTGAACGCAACCCTGCAAACTAATCGCACTAATGTCATCGATCACATGGAAAATGTCGTTGTTTTTTTTAATATCACGGCACTGCCTACTTCTTGGATTTGCCCTGTATCGTAATGAGAAAAAAAGTTATTTTATGATTCAGTTGACTGCATCGTAATGAGATTTTTTTTTAATTTTTCGTGTCCACGAAAATAAAGTACGTATTTATATTACCTTTTTTGAATTCATATTTGGAACATTACGTTGTGAGTGTAGATAAGATGAGTGTAGATGGTGGCGCTGCTGTCACAGTAAAGATCGTCTCTGGGTTTTAATATCCTTTATAAATAATTTAATCAATAAAACTAGAAGAAAAAGTGAGAAAGTTGCCCCTAATGTGACAATAAAGTGCTGTGAAAGTTATTTTTGCAAAGACTTACCGTGATCTTACGATATTTAAGTATAAACAGTGCTCAATAACTCTGCCTATAAACAGTGATATTTAACTAAAAAACGGGTTTTAAAATAATATAATGTGGTGCTTCAATTGTTATCATTATTAATAGACGTGTTTATTCAATGATAATCAAGCACAAGCAGTGGAAAATTAATTTCAGACAAATACCTGTCGGTTAATGTTTTTTAAATTGTCATTTTTATTGATCTGCTTTACCGACCGCCTGCAAGCAGATCAAAAACTGTTTTATCGACAACTATCATATTGGACTGTTTTACCGACACTCCCACTACAATCGAGTATTATATAAGTAATCTAATCTGTGACTTTAAGTGTGCGCAAACGCAGTCCCTGCAGCAAACTCTTCAGTGTTTTATCTATGTCTGTGATTGACTTATCAACATAGTGCTCTGTGATACATTAAAAGTACTCACTCTGTGACCTGTTTTATCGACGTCGATCGTAGACTTTATTTATTTACGTGTGTACCTTCGAGTTCAATATCAATATTAAATAATGGAAAACGTAACCATCCGAAAACCGCTAAGAAGAAACAAATCGGAGATGGATCTCCCGTCGCTGTCCATGAATAAATCTCCGCTTAACTCAACCCTTTATGACAGCACTGCTGAATTATCCGATTTATCAACAAGGAGTATGCCATTATCGTCCGACGTAAACTTAGTTGAGTTTCTAAATTTGAAGCAACAAGTAAAAGATCTCCAGCAAGAATTATGCAGTGCACACGAAGAAATCGCAAATTTAAACTGTGAATGTAATAATTTGAGGAAACAATTAGCCGATAGCAATAAACAAGTGCATGTTTTGAAGAAAATTTCTTGTGAATCGATTGGCAACTCACCAGCTACGAAAGAACAAAGCCCTTCATGTACGCCTACTTCTAGAAATCTTACAAGCATACGTAGAAGATTGTCACGACATTCGCCCATAGCTATTTACAATCAAACCCCAAAGCCATCCTTCAAGAATAAGAATGATCAGCGTAAATTGAGTGATGTGACCGAATGCACAATGTCAAAAACCGCCAATAGTGCACTGATTGCCAATAGCACTAAACCATTCAACCTGCCGCCCATAACTAGCAAGAGAAACAATGATACCCATTTAAACAACAAGACTTCGCCTGAGAAACCAAGAAAGATGATTTACTTGGTCGGTGATCAACATGCAAGAAATCTTGCCCCGACTCTGATTCAACACAGACAGGGCAAATGGAATAATAATTATGGTGTGTTTGGAGCAGTTAAGCCCTTTGCAACAAGTGAAGAAGTTTTGAAATCATGTGAACAATTGACTAAATGTATATCAAATAATGACATCATTATATTATGTTTTGGAGCATGTGATAAAGATCCATTTAAATTAATTACTAATTTAAGGAATACACTATTGTTGTTGCGTAATAATACAGTATTTATAACCAGTGTACAACAAAATCCGCATTTAAATTTAAAATATTTGAATGAATGTATAGAATCCCTTGTAAAAAGTTTTAAAAACTGTAAATTTTTAAAAATTGACTATCAAAAACTCTCATTTGACCATGCTAAATTTGCAAACATGCTAAGTTTTAAGTTAAGTGTAGAAATTGACTATCTGACATATTATGAAACATTTTTGACATTTCCTAATAAACTTATATCTCAGCGAAATTCTAATGTTTATTTAAATCGTCCCTCTTCTGTGAATCAGATACCAAAGATATGCAAAAAGGGCACTATACCCTACTATTTTAAACCTATAAATAGTACTACTACACCTATACCTAAAGATGAAAATGTGTCCTATAAAAAAGGAACTATTCCTTACTTTTTTAATAAAATGAAGTGTGATAAGTCTGGACCAGTTTCATCAAAGATTAAAAACCCTTGTTTTCGTGCCTAATGCGGAACAAACCCTGACAATTTTGCATCAGAACATAGCTGGTATTGTTAACAAAGTAGATGAATTTACTATAGCACTACATGATTTTAATAAACAGTCTGACGAAATTGATGTTATTTGCTTAAGTGAAACCTTTATCAAAAAGCAGTCTGAAGCTTTGTTGAAAATACCAGGTTTTAAATTAGTGGCTTCATATTCTAGAAACAGTAGGCGAGGGGGTACATGTATTCTCATAAAGAAAGATTTTCTAAAGTATGTTAATCTTTATAATACTTTTTCTGATCTAGCATGTGATTGTTGTTTTGAGTGTTCAGGAATAGAATTAACGTCACACAAACTCATTATTATTTGTATATACAGAACCCCAAACAGTGATGCCAACATATTTTTAAAAAATTTAGAGGAATTATTAAATAGATTATTAAGGAAACACAAAAAAGTTGTCATCTGTGGAGACTGGAATCTTGATACTCTAAAACCTAACAAAAGTTGTAAGGAACTATTAGCTTTATTGAAAAATTTTAACTTGGAAATACATATTAAAACACCAACGAGACAGGGTAAAACATGTCTTGATCAGTTTGCTAGTAATGTAGGACAAGCAAAGGGCAAAGTGCACCATCTTGCATTATCTGATCATGAAACTGGCCAAACTCTTACATTTAAAACAAACAAAGTACGGAATATAGTGACGTGGACTGAGTTAAAAAGAGATTATTCGAAAGAAAATGTAAGGAAATTCTGTGATTGCCTCTCTGCTATTACTTTTTCGGAGATCTATGATCAAGAAAATCTGAACGATGCTTTTTCGCAGTTCCACAGTTTGTTTCTATTATTTTATAATTTGTGCTTTCCGTGTAATAAATTAAAACGATCAAATAGAAAAAACAATAACTGTGGATGGTTGACTAAAGGAATAAAAAAGTCATCTGTTCGTAAGCGATACTTATACTTGAAATTAATACATGACAAAACAAACAAAATAACATCGAAAAGAAATTATAAAAGATATAAAGCGTTACTTAAAAAATGCATTAATAAATCCCAACAATTACAAACAAACAAATATATACAAAACAGTAAAAATAAATGTAAATCCACATGGGACATTATAAATAGTAAGACTAATGACATTGAATTCTCAACAGAAATATCTGACATTATAATAGAAAATAAAACAATTTGTGACCCTCAAGAAATATGTAATAATTTTAATGAATATTTTATAAACTTGACAAACTCTGGTGATAATAAACTTAACTCTAAAAGCAATATTAATAAAGCAAAAATTGACATTAACAATACAGATACAATATTTCTAAAGCCTACCGATACTTTAGAAGTATTTAATACAATTAAACGCTTAAAAAATACAAATGCTGTTGGAGAAGATGGTATCAGTACCAAGATTATAAAAGCTTGTGCGGAATTTATTAGTGAACCATTAAGCTTCCTGATAAACTTGTCGTTTTCAGAAGGCAGCTTTCCCTCTCTCTTAAAACGATCAATAGTCAAACCTTTATTTAAGAAAGGTAGTAAGTCTGACATGGGAAACTACAGGCCTATAACCTTAATACAAATATTCTGTAAAATATTTGAGCGAATATTTCTAGCAAGAATTCAGGAGTTTATATCAAAACATAATTTGCTAACTCAAAAACAGTTTGGCTTTAGAAAAGACAGCACTACGTCACTTGCATGTTTTGATTTAGTTAAAATAATTTTAGAAGCAATGAATAACAAGGAACCAGTTGCAGCTGTTTTCCTGGATATGAGCAAGGCCTTCGACTTTGTGAATCATGAACTGTTATTGTCCAAATTAGAAAAATATGGGATTAGAGGAAAAGCAAACGATTGGCTTAAATCTTATCTAAATAATAGGCTACAATGTGTACAAATAAATAAAATAATTAACGGGGAAAAGAAAGATTTTAGATCAAACTTTGTTGTCAACAGATATGGAGTTCCACAGGGTAGTGTTTTGGGTCCATTCCTATTCCTGTTATATATAAATGACCTACCTAAAGCTACATACCAGGATACAATATTGTTTGCTGACGACACAACTCTAATAGTGAAATGTAATAAAGATGATGAACTAGAAGCTATGATAAGTGAAGCGTTAAATAATATTATTACATGGCTTCAAAATAATAATTTGCAAATAAATTTAAATAAAACTAAATTGATAAAATTTCAGACATCTAGAGCAAAATTGACCGAATTAAATGTAAAATATAAAGATGACATTATAGAACAAGTAAAAAGTACAAAATTTTTAGGCATAATGATTGACAACAATCTTAATTGGAAAGAACACATTGACCTGGTATGTACCAAGCTTGATAAATTTGTATACGCGATAAAAAGGCTTCGTGAAACAGTATCAATTGAAGCAGCAATGACTGCTTATCACGGCTACGTATCTTCAATACTGCTTTATGGGTTACTGCTGTGGGGAAATTCTGTGGACATGATTAGGGCTTTTAGGGTTCAGAAAAAAATTGTCAGGGCTATCTCTGGTGTCTGGTACCTGGAGAGCTGTAGACCATTATTCAAGCAACTTAACATTCTACCCTTACCTTGTATGTACATTAAAGAACTTTGCATGTTTGTAAAAAAACACTCGGACTATTTTCCTAGACATACAGATGTCATTAAAAGGCAGGTTGTGGCTAGGAATCCATACAAGTTATATACACCAAGCTGTCGACTTGACTTGGCCAAAAGGAATGCATTTTATACCGCAATCCAAGTCTTTAATAAACTTCCTAATTCATTTAAAGATCTTCCTGTTCAAATTTTTAATAAGAAATTATCAAAATGGCTGATGGAACACAGTTTTTATGACATAAAAGAATTTAATGAATTTTGCATCAAAAATAAAAATTGACATTTAGTGATATTGACATTAATTATGACATAATTCTGGTTGTTTATTGACATTTGACATTAGTACTTTTTTTTTTTGTTTTTTGTTTATGGGTATGTTTAATATTATTTTATTATTATAATTTGTACGCCATGTTTATGGTAGAATGTATCATGGACTTATAAAATAACTTATTATCACAAATTATTGTAACACTACATTCTAACAAATAAAAGATTTGATTTTGATTTTTGATTTTTGATAAAACAATTACTGTTACCTCTGGACCAGACTATCGCGCTGTCGCGAAGCTTTTCGATATCGTGTTGTACAATTAGAAACTTTGAATCAAGGAATTAGAGTTAAATTTCATTCAAATTAAGGAAATGAATTAAAAGGATTTCATGAAAATAAACTTTAATCCCTTGATTTATAGTTTTTAATTGTACAACACGACAACAAAAGCTCGCGACAGCGCGATAATCTGGCCCAGGGGTAATAATATTTGGTTAAATAGTACGGAGGCGGGCGAGACGCCGCTACAGTTGTCGATCCACTGCCGGCTGGGGCTGGTGGTGGAGGCGCTGTGTGTGCGAGGCGTCGACATGAGCCGCCTCGACGCCAACGGCGTGCCGCCGCTGTGGGCCGCGCTCGACTCCGCCCAGGAGGAGGTCGCTAGTGTAAGTATATTCTAATCTAAAGGATGTAAAAAGATCTCGACGAAGCCGAAGTCCACGCATTCTGCTCATCATCAGGACCATTGCCTTTCAGACTATACCTAGGAAATCAATAGCTATGCGAAGTCATTGAAGGTCAAAGACAAAAGTTTTCAAGATTTTTATGAAAACAAATGATATAAGTAAAATATTTCCTATTTTCTGTCCAAAGAAACGTAATCAAAATTTTAAGTATTTCGCAACAAACAAGGGCTTCAAAACGTCATCATTCTATGTATCTCATGCGCACGCACACACACGCTGCCTTTCCATTCGGTTGCATGCGGCTGTGTACCACGCACACGCGGGCGTGGTCTGTCTGTTGCGCGCGTTACATTGCGTGATACTGTTTGCAGTGCTTTTTTAACATCAAAAATCAAAATATCGTTTTCCAGCAATAATTTTGAAGATGATGATGGGCAGAATACGTAGACTTCGGCTTCGGAGAGGGTCTTTGTACACCTTTTATACCAATGTTTCCCAATTAGTGATATCTACGCGAGGTTGTATCAAGGGGTACGCGCAGCAATATCTTAGCTAAGATATAAATAAATCTGTTTAATTTTCTTATTTATCATTCCTGCATTATTGCAGGAATGATAAATAAAAAATTTAAACTCGCTTATGCGGGTACAGCTCGCGCAACATAACTTGACCCAAGATGGCGCCGATCTGCGCAGGTACAGACGCTCACAAAATGTTTAAGAGCGAATTAAGTTTAGTTAGTAAAATTAAATAAATAAATACCTAGTTTTACTTATTTATTAAATCTTTGAATGTGAACAATGAAAATGCCATACCTACGACCATACTAGTTAATCACGAATTTTTTGTTTTGAATTAATCACTGTCACTAAACGGTGTTATGCCCTCAATGAAACTACCAAGCCCACTCGTGCCAGGAGTATTATCCTTTTTGATATAACAATATATGTTATAAACCATTTGTCTTGTTTGTCGCTTAAGAACTGTATTGCTTAAACGACTTTGCGGCGGCATTTTAACGTTTGAAAAACCACTCATTAAATTTAGCACTCGACTCGACACTCGCGGGTGGTGTGCGGGCGCGCAGCGCGCGGCACATCCGTTACCATGGTTACGCGGGGAGCAGCCGCCCGCGCTTCATACCCCCTACCCAGTTGCGCCTAAAAATCGTCCGACGCGCAGGTTCAAGTTATGTTGCGCGAGCTGTACCCGAGTTTGAGGTCTTTCTTGGAGTGTTACGTAGAAACAAACTAATTTGGAACCACTGTTCAAGCAGTGCTTTAAGTCCTTGTTTTACGTAGACTATTGCTAGAGGTTTTTTAAAGATATGTCGGGAACAATACTCTAATATAGGAATAACTTACAGATTCTAGTGAGGAACGGCGCAGACGCAGATTGTTGGGGCGCCGGCCCCGACGGCTGCCTGCAGACTTTGCTACACAAGTAAGTGCCCGTTCACACAACGATCTTGTTTACAGGTACGATTTATCGGATACGTGTTTATTCGGCGATGGCGTAGTTGTACGAGCGTGTTCACATACAACACGGTATAACGGATCCAGTAAACAAGCACGGTGTTAATACAAAAGATTTATAAACACCTGTTTAACTTAGACACTGTTTAAATGTGATGCTGTCACTTTTTTGACAATGTTGTTTGATACAATACTTAATAATAATGAATACTTTGCTTGACTAACCAAATGCATAATTATTGTTGTGGGTTGGGTACACTAATACTTATATTACAAAAACTAATTCATAATAATAGTTATAAATTACAACATAAACGAGCAAACGTTGTTGTTTGTCCTTATGTTCATATGTTCATATTTCACTTAAATAGTTCTTAATATATTTATTTAATTGAAATGCATTATCCCTTGAGAACCATTGGTAAGGTAAAAAAAAAAAAAAAAAAAAAAACAAAAAAACAAAAAAAAAACATTCGTCCATTTGTTTCGAATTGATTGAGTAATTTGTTGGATAGTCGTAATTGGCCTTAAGAATACGTTTTAAAATTGTAACTTAGAATTTAAGTGAGCTGTGTACTGTCCCTAATAAAGTAAAATAAAAATAAAATAAAATATACTAGAAAATATACGACTCGCATCAGATCAATACTCAGACGGGAATCGAACCCGCGACCCGGATATCCAAAGGTCGCGGGTTCGATTCCTGTCTGAGTATTGATCTGGTGCGAGTCGTATTTTTTCTAGTATATTATTAGGTATTGTATAATAATAGCATTCTGAATGCAAAAATCTCAAAATTAAAAAATGTTGTTTGAAAGAGACAGCATGACATTTAAACAGGTGTCGAAGTTAAACAGTGTTTAAAAATCTTTTGTAATAACACGGACAATCTTTACTGTATCCATAGCAACGGTTCGATCTGATGAAACAGTCACAGCCAGTAGCGACGGATCCGTTAATAACCGGTCCTACAAATACAATACGGACCTACTGTGTGAATGCACGGTTAGTCCATTTATTTCAACTTTTAATTATAAAATGTGTTGTAACCTACAAGGTCCTTTAGCTATTTAGTATTTACACTAACTAAATTTAACAAGTAAAAATGATCTTGCTAACATTTCATAAACTTGCCTTGCTTATTCATTTCGATCATAATTGATTCACGAATTGATATTTTATTTGTAGGATATTATTATTTAATCTTGTGTAGGTTGATTTCCCATTAAATAGTGAGAGAATTTATTGTTGTGTAAACTGCCACAGGATTGATAAAAAGATTTTGTTTGTTTTATACATTATTTGACAACATTGCTCTGAACTGTGGCCATACCGGCTAACTTACATGGCTATCGTAATCGCTTTCATTTGACAGATGGATGTAACACATTGCTACTTCTATTTGGCATAAATAAAAACTCACCATAGAAGCAATGTATCACATCCATCAGAATCTGTCAAATGAAAGCGAACCTGAACCTGAACAAACGTTTAAAAAGCAAAAGCCTATTTTTCTATATTAGCCCAGTTGTTAATTCAAACCAAAATTGGTTACGCTCGTTTTTCAACCACGGAGATCAAAAGGACTCACTTTCGCTCAGCATTGTACTATGTGATCTGCCTCCCGTAGTAACCATGAATCATGACATTTGGCTCGATTTAAAATGTCAATCCAATGCACGTTTTGAATGGCAGGGCGAATGCACCTACTTTATATTCATGATGCTCTCTAGTTAGCCTACGTGCGCTGAATCAAGTTACAAATTCGTCATTTGTGAAGTGGCATAATGCAAGCCTTTCTGAATACAAAATGATGTAATAAATTCGTTGTATATAATGTTATTTCTATTTTTAAATACTTTGAGGTCATATCAGTGGTAAAACTATTCGTAAATATGATGAAAATACACTAACATATTGGTCCCAGCAAACATCTTGAACAATTTTGGGGATCGATTAGTTGATCAATAGTGCCAATAGTGCGCTCTAAACGGTTAGGTCCTTTTACAAGAAGAGTTTATTTATGCTCAAATTGCAAATAATTTTGGCATTAGGGTAGGTACGCCTACCCACTTAGGTTCGCGAACCTCGTTCGCTCAATGTGGACGCTATTGTGAACTTCTACTTGCTCCCCCTTTGTGTTCGTTCGCATAGGATCGCAAAATGCGGAGCGCACACCGAGGTTAGCACACGTACATACTATGGCGCACTGTTGCAAGTTCGCACAGCGCGTTCACGAACCTAAGTGGGTCCACTCTAACGTTTGTATAGGAATATTCACTTCTCAAGCTTACGCGCTCACTAGACATGAAATAAAACACTTTTAACGGATACTAGCGCGGTTTTATTGAAAGTACTTTGGTAATTAGTTGGTATTTGGTTTGATTTTTGATTTTCCCGACGTTTCGGCACCTTTGCAGCTGCCGTGGTCACGGGGGACTGAAGCTACTTGTGAGCCTACCCTCAAGCGATGAATTTTATAACGTTCAGAAATTAAAATTTTATCAAATTTAATTAGTTTAATTTTGGTTTAGTTTTAATTTAATTTTATATGTTAAAAAGAGAGAATCTACTGAAACTACTACCATTTCAAAAAATTGGGAGGCCCCTCCAAGAAAGAAATGGCGAAAGAAAACTTGGAGAGGAAGGCCGACCTCCGTCTTTTATATTAATTAATTTATTTGCAAAAGGAACTAACCGTATCATTAGATCTTACAGTGTGTGTTTGGGGCTTTAGCTTGTGAATGATGGGGTCCCAAGCTGGTGGAATTTTCCAACCATCATCTCTATTGAAATTAGGATATTTATTTATTTCGATAGCCTCGCGGAGCATTCTAGGAATGAATCTACGTTCCCTAGCAAGGATTTGGGGTTTGTCAAATCTAATATAATGGTTGGGCCCCTCAAAGGCGTGTTCACTCACTGCAGACTTGTTATCGCGCCTATGTTTCATGTCAGCTACATGTTCTTTAACCCGGGTCCCTATGCTTCTCTTTGTTTGCCCGATGTAGGAGAGCCCACAGTCACAATCTAGTTTGTAGACGCCTGCGGCTTGAAGGGGGATATTACACTTGACAGGTCGTAAGAATTGGTTGATCTTCTTCGGCGGCTTGAAGTAAGTTTTGATTGACGCTCGCTTCAGAATGTTTCCAATCTTGTCAGTGACACCCTTCAAGTATGGTAGGATGGCAGGTTGACGCTCTACTGTGGCTGTTTTGGTGCGTTTTCTGTGACGAAGGCGTGGTACTTGCAACTTCTTGTTACGTAGTACTTGCTTGACGTGCTGAAGCTCAGCAGTCAGGTGTTGTTTGTCACAGATGCCGCGGGCTCTCTGAAACAAAGATTTCCCTACGGTAGCTAACTGTATAGGGTGATGGTGAGAGTCACCATTAAGGTATCTGTCTGTATGGGTTGCTTTACGATACACTGTATGGCTCAAGGTTTGGTTCGGATTCCTGATAATGAGAATGTCTAGGAAAGCTAGTTTATTATCTGCCTCTAACTCCATAGTAAATTGTATGTTGGGGTTTATGGAGTTAAGATGGTTAAGAAATGCAGGGACACTGTCTCTAGGTAGTATTGTGAAAGTGTCATCTACGTACCGTTTGTAGAACCGGGGAGTCACTGGTGCTGTGGCTAGTGCTTTCTCCTCAAAATCCTCCATGAAAATGTCAGCAACAATGGGGGATACAGGAGAGCCCATTGCTACGCCATCCACTTGCACGTAGAACTCCTCGTTCCATAACAGATAGCCAGATGTTAGGCATAATTCTAGTAGTTCTGCATATTCAATTGGCATGTTATTATCAACTAGCTTTTTCCTGATGATATTAATGCAGTCCTGTACTGGTAAGCATGTGAATAAGGACTGAACATCAAAACTAACCATAGTTTCATCATCAGCGAGATGTAGATGTTGTATCTCACTGACAAAATGGTAGGAATCTTTTACAAAGGCTGATGTGTTACCTCTCAGTGGTGTGAGTGTTTTCGCTACGTGTTTAGCCAATTTGTAGGTTGGTGAGTCAATTTGGCTTACTATGGGGCGTAGCGGAGCGTTGTCTTTGTGTATTTTCGGTAACCCATACAGTTTTGGCGGTGTAGGGCAGGATGGAATAAGATAATCGACGTCAAGATCTAACTGTTCTGAATGTTCTTTGATGAGTTCTTTCGTTTTATTAAGGATCTTGGTGGTTTGATCACATTTGACATGTTTGTATGTTTTCTCATCGCTTAAAAGTTCTTGTATTTTTGTGTTATAATCCGACGTATCCATAACTACCGTTGCGTTACCTTTATCAGCTCGGAGGATAGTTAATTCTGGTCTAGTGCGTAGGTTTTTTAACGCGACGAGTTCATCATATGGAAGGTTATGCTTGGGCAGTAAACACGTAGCGAAAACACTCACACCACTGAGAGGTAACACATCAGCCTTTGTAAAAGATTCCTACCATTTTGTCAGTGAGATACAACATCTACATCTCGCTGATGATGAAACTATGGTTAGTTTTGATGTTCAGTCCTTATTCACATGCTTACCAGTACAGGACTGCATTAATATCATCAGGAAAAAGCTAGTTGATAATAACATGCCAATTGAATATGCAGAACTACTAGAATTATGCCTAACATCTGGCTATCTGTTATGGAACGAGGAGTTCTACGTGCAAGTGGATGGCGTAGCAATGGGCTCTCCTGTATCCCCCATTGTTGCTGACATTTTCATGGAGGATTTTGAGGAGAAAGCACTAGCCACAGCACCAGTGACTCCCCGGTTCTACAAACGGTACGTAGATGACACTTTCACAATACTACCTAGAGACAGTGTCCCTGCATTTCTTAACCATCTTAACTCCATAAACCCCAACATACAATTTACTATGGAGTTAGAGGCAGATAATAAACTAGCTTTCCTAGACATTCTCATTATCAGGAATCCGAACCAAACCTTGAGCCATACAGTGTATCGTAAAGCAACCCATACAGACAGATACCTTAATGGTGACTCTCACCATCACCCTATACAGTTAGCTACCGTAGGGAAATCTTTGTTTCAGAGAGCCCGCGGCATCTGTGACAAACAACACCTGACTGCTGAGCTTCAGCACGTCAAGCAAGTACTACGTAACAAGAAGTTGCAAGTACCACGCCTTCGTCACAGAAAACGCACCAAAACAGCCACAGTAGAGCGTCAACCTGCCATCCTACCATACTTGAAGGGTGTCACTGACAAGATTGGAAACATTCTGAAGCGAGCGTCAATCAAAACTTACTTCAAGCCGCCGAAGAAGATCAACCAATTCTTACGACCTGTCAAGTGTAATATCCCCCTTCAAGCCGCAGGCGTCTACAAACTAGATTGTGACTGTGGGCTCTCCTACATCGGGCAAACAAAGAGAAGCATAGGGACCCGGGTTAAAGAACATGTAGCTGACATGAAACATAGGCGCGATAACAAGTCTGCAGTGAGTGAACACGCCTTTGAGGGGCCCAACCATTATATTAGATTTGACAAACCCCAAATCCTTGCTAGGGAACGTAGATTCATTCCTAGAATGCTCCGCGAGGCTATCGAAATAAATAAATATCCTAATTTCAATAGAGATGATGGTTGGAAAATTCCACCAGCTTGGGACCCCATCATTCACAAGCTAAAGCCCCAAACACACACTGTAAGATCTAATGATACGGTTAGTTCCTTTTGCAAATAAATTATTTAATATAAAAGACGGAGGTCGGCCTTCCTCTCCAAGTTTTCTTTCGCCATTTCTTTCTTGGAGGGGCCTCCCAATTTTTTGAAATGGTAGTAGTTTCAGTAGATTCTCTCTTTTTAACATATAAAATTAAATTAAAACTAAACCAAAATTAAACTAATTAAATTTGATAAAATTTTAATTTCTGAACGTTATTAAATTCATCGCTTGAGGGTAGGCTCACAAGTAGCTTCAGTCCCCCGTGACCACGGCAGCTGCAAAGGTGCCGAAACGTCGGGAAAATCAAAAATCAAACCAAATACCAACTAATTACCAAAGTACTTTCAATAAAACCGCGCTAGTATCCGTTAAAAGTGTTTTATTTCATGTTTGTATAGGAAGTTTACTGTTCGCCGGCCCTTTAATTGAATCTATGATTTCTAAAAGGGCGCTTGTTCTATGATTCCTAAAAGGGCGCTTGTCCATAATTATCCAAGACATTTTTAATGGTATCTTTTAAAGATTTTGTATGTTTGCTTTCATTTTGTGTAAAAAGGCCACATGTAACTTCATTTTTCATAAGTCGGTAGTACGCCATCGAAATATTCGTTTAGAACTAAAGAGGCACTTGTATTTTGTTTTTTTCGTTTCCTGCAACTAGATAAAATAGTGTGACAAGTGCCCTTTTAGAAATTATCGATTCAACTAGCATATTTTTAGGGCCATTGACGAGAACAAAGAGGCCCTCGCGACGTTCCTGATCCGGTCGGGCTGCGACGTGGAGTCCGGGCGGCGCGCGGGCGCGGGCGGCGCGGGCGCCGACGCGGTGGCCGACGCGCACTCGCCGCTGCATCTGTGCTGCACGTGGGGACTCACCGAGGTCATACAGGTACCACACCAGACTCTTTAGAATACATTAAAGTACTTTGAACTTATTTTTTTCTCTAGAGTAGAGACGCGGAACACAATGAGGATCAACGAGGTTTGTAGTTAAATATGTAGAGTTATAGTCACATCTAAACCAATCATTTTAGTGAAAGAATTATTGAAATTGGACCAAAAATGACGAAGTTAGAGATTTTCGTTACGCATTCTCAAAAATGCTCACCAATGTTCACGATTCGCTGATGACGTCATCTGCCACAGAGATTTACTCAGATATTGATATTGTATAGTATTTGATGTGATATACAAAATTGATATATTCAATTGTCGAATTGATCCTCATTGGATGACGAAGCCGCAAAACCGGACTCAGTGGAAGAATTTGGGAGAGGCCAATGTCCAAAAATGGATACAAAGAGGCTCATGATGATGATGATGAAAGACGCAGAAGTTGATGGTCGCCCTGCCCGTACATTACAATTCCTTAAAACTTGTCAGTTTTCTGAATGGCTATCAATGCGTCTCTTTTATTAGTTCTACAGTAGGAAAGAGATGTAACAATAGCAATTCATAAACCCGGCAAGTTTTAAGAGCTTGTAACACCCCCTGTAGACGATAGTCGCTTTCACAGCTTGCACCTTAATCCCAGTAGTTGCCGAGTGTGTGCCGATCATTGCTGGTAAGTTGTCAGAGCCATTGCCAAGAACGATAGGCCCTCGCCACGTTCCTGATCCGCTCGGGCTCCGACGTGGAGTCTCCGCGGCGCACTTGGGAACTCACCGATGTCATACAGGTAGTTCGAAACAAGAAAATATTAGAATCCAAAATTCAATAAAAAGAATAACTGTCGTTGCATGCCACTTCGTGCTAGACACGAACGACTTTTTTTGGCTGAAGAAGGCTGCGACCACATGAGTAAACAAACGGAACGGAATGATGTGACTACGGTTATTCTTTTTATTGAATTTTAGATTTGAATATTTTCTTGTTTCGTACTTTTTTGAGCGCGGTTTTCCGTAGTTGGGTTTTAGTTTTTTCAAATAAACCAGAAGATTATGTTATCTGGAACCTCTGAAACAAGCCCTAAGGAGGCTGTTACAACAGGAGAGTCTCACACGCGAGTGGCGATTTCTTCTACTTTGCCTAGATGAAATCGCCACTCGAGTGCAAAGACTTTCCTTGTGTAACAGCCTCCTTAGGTTACCAGGATATAGGCGTCTGACTAAATTAATAAAAAATCACCTAATTCGCAGACATTACTGGAGCACGGAGCCAACATAAACTCGAAAGACTCAGAAGGCAAGACTCCACTGCACATAGCCATAGAGAACCAGCATTTCGCCATCATCTCGCTGCTCCTGTCGCAGCCGGGCATAGACTTATCGGCCAGAGACAATAAGGGAGTGTCGCCATTCGCGGCGGCGCTCACAGCTAGGAATAATAAAGCTGCACAAGCGATTCTGGAGAAGAATCCTTCGGCTGCAGAACAGGTTTGTAATATTATAAAGTTTTTTTAGTCACATCAGACAATATGATGTTTTTCTCAGGAATCGCTATCAATTGGTGAAAATCGCATGATAATCCGTTCAGTTTTGAGTTTATCGCGAACAGGCAGACAGAAGGACAGACAGACGCGCGGAGGGACTTTGTTTTATATGTTGTGATGATTAATCTTAAATGCAGTTTTGGTGCATTTTAGATAATTTTATATCTTAATTTGCTTGTGAATATAATATTAGAAGTATTTGAAAATTGCAAGTTTTACTTAAGTCATAACTTACTCGTCTATCTATAGATACGAGAGGGTTAGATTAAGCCTTTTAAGACTATGATTGTATTTTGTAGGTTGACAAAAAGGGCCGCAACTTCCTCCACGTAGCAATCCAGAAATGCGATATGGAGAGCGTGATGTTCTTATTGTCAGTAGAAGTAGATGTAAACTCACGCGTTCAAGATGCGACGCTAGCGCCGCCGCTGCACCTAGCGGCGAACTCTGGAAACGAAGTATTACTGAGAAGTCTTCTTCTAGCTGGCGCTAGGCCTAACGATAGAGATGCACATAAGTAAGTACCTTAATGATGAAATAAATATGTTGATTTTATGAAATTAATGTCTCTTTTTAGATACGTGACCTTTCTACATATATACATAATATGTATATTATGATAGTCGGCGGTGAAAAAAGTGTCTGTGCCCGACAATTTTTAGAATAAGTAAATGTGAGAAATTTATCAGTACTTTAGGGCCCCCTGAGGATGGGGGCCCTGGGTTTGTGCCCTTATGGTAAAGAAGGTATTGACTATAATGTTGGCGGCAATACAATATTTTCTATAGCTAACTTTCAGAATGAAACTTTGTAGCAGATGGTAGCAGTAATATAACAGACTAATTATCACCTATTGTCTGTTTATTTCTATTGTACTTTGAATGTCATTTGCGTTTGGCTTTCTAGTAACACACATAATAATAAAAATAATGCATAATATCATTAACAAATAATTGAAGAGTATAGATAAACTGAACGAAACGAATTTTTGACAAAAAAGTTTATAAATAGTAATTTATCAATTAATTAAGTAGTATTTAAATATTTTATATAAATAATTTGCATGCCACAACCTTGGCAAAACATGTGAGTCTTCAAAAATGTAACAACTTTTATACCATGTTTTGAGCGAATAAATGATTATGATATGATATGAAAAGTCAACCTTAGAGGGGATATTTTTATTCATTCTCCAAAATTTAAGGATGTTTTGAGTCCATGAAACTGTTCAAATTACTCTAAGATACGTGGTGAAATACGCCGCAAAATTATGGTCATCTTAACTGATCACGTGATCTCTTTGATTTACATGTTGTTAGGATAAATGGCCGAGTACTCAAACGTCACTCAACTTTGAGAGGCTCTCAAACGTCGTTCTGTCGCATTAAATGTCAAAGATATGACAAAGACAACATGATGTTTGAGAGCCCCTCAAAGTTGAGTAGCGTTTGAGTATTCGGCCAAAAGTAATTTAGTTTCATGGACTGAACCTTAAAATCATCATCCTTAAAATTTGGAAAGAAATGAATAAAAAATACAGCTTGTATCATCATCATCGGTTCCCAGCCGATTTCGGCCTCGGCGACTATTGTACTCGTATGTCTCATCTTTAATAGCTTACAATAATAGTATATAGTTATTGTATAGTATATTGTTAGTTGAATATAGTATATTTACAGCTTGTATAACGATGTATTGAATGGTTAACATAGACGTACGGCGCTCCACGTGGCAGCGGCCGCGGGGCACGCGACTATAGTGAGCGCGCTAGCCAGCGGCGGCGCGGAGTGCGGCGCCGTCGACGCCTCGGGCGACACCGCGCTGCACGTGGCGGCCAGGGAGGGGCACACGGCCGCCGCGCGCACGCTGCTCGCCGAGACTGACATAGATGCCGCCGCTACCAACCTCAAAGGTCAGTTACACACATAGAGTACATTATTATACTAGAGATAGAGTTATCAGTCAGACCTAATGATCAACGCCATCTAACGAAATGTGACAAAAAGTGTACGATATTATAGTATAGGTAGGTACAAGTAGGTTTCTATAAATCTTGACTTGTAATTTTTTTGAGAGGTAACACCTATGTCATGACATATATTCAAAATAATTTACTTTATAGCTAATCAGCTTTGACTATATAAAACTGTGAAAGACACATGATACCGCGATTCAGCACGGGATAGCGACATCTCTCGACTGTTTGACAAACGAAAAATGAGCGCCATCTATCAAATCAATCGGCAACTAAAATCTTAGGCCGCACTCCCTTATAGTGAGTCAAGTACTAAGTGAAAAGCCCCTGGTTACACATCTACACTTCCTGTAGCGAGTCGCGCCGTATAGCTTAGTCCACGTGTAATAACATTTCACTTTCACACGCCGCGCGGACGTTGCTCGCTGAGACTGACATAGATGCAGCTGCTACCAACCTCAAAAGTCAGTTACACATCTAAACTTCCTGTTTTCTTTTTCCTTTTTTACACCCCCGACAATATGTATGCAAAATTTCACGATGATCGGTTGAGTACTTAAGAAAGACGTGAAGACGTAACAAACAAACAAACGGACTTTCGCATTTATAATATTAGTAAAGAAGGATAGGTGCGCTGACGATAGCTTAGTCTACGTAACAGTGCTACACGTAGCGGCGAGGGAAGGACACGGTTGCAGCACGAACACTGACCGATGATGACGACTGATGAGTATGAAAAGTCGATTTTTGTCTGTTTTCGGACTCTCAGCACTCCGAAAACAGACAAAAATCGACTTTTCATACAAAACTCAATCAGCTGAACAGCTGATAGGACATTTCTATGGAAAGTTGAATGTTTTTGTCTGATTTCGGAAAAGTCGTAAAACAAATGTTGTTGATTATGTTAGTAATCTAATCCTGCGAGGTTTTTGGTGTTTTACAAATAACCCTGTATAGCAGCGCGGTAAGGATGACACGGCCGCTGCACATACGCTGCTTGCTCAGACTTTAGATGCCGCAACCACAAATCTCAAAGGTTAGTCGCACGCGCTGTACTGTGTAGTGTAGTCCGCCGCGGGTCACGCGAGTATGATTAGCGCGCTAGCTAGCGGTGCGGATGATCGTGAGGAATGATTAGATTACACCATGGTTAATCGACATTTATTTGTCCATTTATCAGGTCGAAACCCGCTACACGAGTTGTGTTGGTGTAAAAAGGACAACGCGGCAACCATATGCGAGATATTCCTGGAATTTATGCCAGATTATCCCATCAACAGGACAGACTTACAGGCAAGTTCTTGCAGATTTTTCGCATGTTATTTAATTTTCCAGCGTTTATAATTTTCCCTTGAATTTTGCTTTACAAAGTTTGCGACGTAATCAGGTTCAGCTCAGTCCAGCATGACACGATGAGCGAACACTTTAAATCCAAAATTCCAAATATTTATTTATTAATAATTATAACTATTATACGAGACGTGTAGAGAATTAATGGCTAAACCAGAATATGGTAGATAGGGACCAAAAAACTGAACATTTTTTTTACTATGGGATCAACTGAAATCGCGAAAAAAAATTAGTTATTTCATACAAAAATTAATAGGTAACGAAAATATCAAAAATATGAAACAACAATTTTTTTCGCGATTTCAAAGTTGATCCCCAAGCAAAAGGTGATCAGTTTGATGGTCCCTATCTACCATATTCGGCATGGCGGGTTGTTGTCTTGTACCACCCTGTATATTTATAATTGTATTATATATTTTTCTCATGAAGGGCAACACCCCACTACTTCTGGCCTACATGAACGGACAGGGGGCGATGTGTCGAGCGCTCGTACGCGCAGGCGCATGCCTTGCGCAGGAAAATAAAGATGGCGTCTCTATATTTAACTACCAGGTAATTATTAAGTATGATTTCAAAACAAGTACTCCATAAATACTTGTGATATTTTAATTACAAGGACGATGCGTTGATGCCTTTTGACTCCCATAAAGCTATGACAACTACCGACAAACAAACAAAAACTAGTGCCTCCGATGCGCTTCCTATCAAATCCCATTTAGGGCCGGCCGAAGAATAGAAATCTTTCGGAGAAACAAACTACCTTTAACCTATCAAAAGTATTGATAGCGGCCGGATCGCCGCAGGCGCCATCTGCGATTAGCTTTGCGTTGCCATCCCCATTCTTATAATTATAATTTAATAGACTGTAGAAAGCTAGTTCAATAAGTTGTTCTGTAGAGTTAGCTACATTTGGCGCTGACCGTTCGCTCCCATTTGCAGGTGGCGACGAAGCAACTCCTGCACAGACTCCTGGACGCCCTCCCGGCCGAGGCGCCGTGGGCCGAGAGCGACCTCTGCCAGGAGTGCGGGACCAAGTTCACGCTCACCATGAGGAAGCATCACTGGTGAGCACTACTACAAGCAATTACTGTACTTATGCGCCGGTAATAAGGTAGATAATACTGCGGTTCTCTCTCTGGAGTGTGTGTCTTTCTCTACTTGTTGTATTGTCTTTCTCTACTCCTCATTTTCTTCGTCTACCTACAAAATATGTTTTTACATTCTGACCGTTAGGTTTCTTTTATTTTATAGCTAAGTTATTTGTAATTTTTCAGCCGTCACTGCGGTCGTATGCTATGCAACAAATGCTCCAGCCAGGACGTGCCCATATTGAAATTCGGCATGAACAAGCCACAAAGAGTGTGCGAGATTTGCTTCAACGTATTACAAGTCGGCGCCAGTTAGTAGTCCATAGTTAGCATCTCCTGAGAGAGCGGCCCTTGACAGAGAAGAAAATGAGAAACAGGATTCTACCATTTTGCCCTTTATTGGTCAAGGTTTAGATATAAGGACGTCTATAAATGAATATTGTGTCACAATTTTTTATGAAAGGATCAACTTAGTTTAGTGCATTTATACGGTTCACTTGTTGAGGTTATTTTTGTTAAACAAACTCCTCTCGCACTGTAGTTATAAAAAAATGACTTCAAAAAATTGCAATGCAAATAGATTTGGATGTGTGTGACGTGAGCAATAATTTTATACCAAACGCAGTTTTGTGTTTATTAGTTTTATCGTGTCTTATTGCAGAACATTGGGTTACTATATGTCTCTCAATCGACTCTGAACCTAGGATCCCAACTATTATGGTTTAAAATCATTTTGGAAACTTATCAAGGTGACTTGGTATGCTGTTGGCCATAAAGTTAAGACCGTATAAGTAATATCTAGAGATGTCTGTTCATATGACTACTTTGTTTCTATTAATGATACAGGATCTTACTATTGAGCAAGATTTTCCATTCTATCATGATCTCCAAAAAACTCAATGTACTACATAAACAATTCTTGTAATAGTAATCCTACACAGGTTACATGCTGCACATTTTGTTAAGTGTTTTTGTCAATTTTAAATGTTGTAAAGCTACTTCACATTTATAAATCTTCAGCCTAAATATTTTATTAATAAAGTGCATCAAGACTCTGTGCCTCATAAATATTAAATTAAATGTAATTATACATTACATAAAAATATGCCAAAGTCTGAGAGTGCTGTTGCTGTATAATGAAAACTAGTTTTAAGTGCTTTTGTATTGAGAAAATTACAAAATTTACTATATTATAATAGTATTATCTCCAAAATTAAATGATTCTACACTTCTGTAACTACTGGTAACAATTTAGTGATATTGGCATTTTTCGTTCTGTGTATTCCATAAACATTCCATTAAATGCAACTTTACAGTACGAGGCAAACATCTTGACACTTTTTCGGACCAATATCGCGCGCCCCTCCCGCCGCCCGGGTACCTCACTAGTATTATATCTGTGCCGCTACGCATACTTGAAATACGCGTTCTGCGCAATCCCCACCCGATCTCAAGATGTTTGCCTCGTACTGTACATAAATTAAGTTAAAAAAAACTTATTTTGAACAAAATGTTGCACCAGCTGAAAAGGCTATATTTGTGATATTCATTATGCATAAGCATACTTTTATTAACGTTTGGCTAGATATTTTTGAAATTGTATTTATTAAGATGTGCCATTTTTATTTTTCCTTGTCTTCATTGAAATTAATGATTTTAACGTTATTTTATCTTAAATATTGTTTCTTTTCAAATGTTTATATTTGCTATAATAAAAGATATATTAATGTAAACTTTGTTTCAATTATTGAAATCGCAATCTGTAGAAATCTGGGGGGAAACTCCCAAGAACTTTCTCTATATCATTACTCTGATACACCTCTGATATAAAGGCTAGACTAGGCGTTTAGTCTCATGAAGTTTAATTTCTAAATTAACAGTTCCATCAACAATTACAAAAACGGTAATCCAGTACAAATCCCATAACGGTTACCTTTCCACAGACTCTAGTCACCGCGCGTTTACCGTGGCCCTGTGTGTAGGTTGTTTACTTGTGGATAGTTTTATTGGGAGCTGTTTTCCATATGGACTCAATTGATATAAAAAGATATTGAACTGTAAATATCTGTTTATTTACAAATTAACAATAAAATCAACACCATATTTTTTCACACAGTGTGATTGATAAATAATTAGTTACTAAAAGCACTATGATTCCGTTCAACACAAAGACTAATTTATCAGATGACAAAATTAATGCTTGTGCCTTTCTGATGTGGGATCTATTTATTCTAAATATTTACTTTAGTCTTTTGAAGAGGTCTTTAGTGACACATTTATCGAGCACTTGGACATAGTCTACAAGTTCCTCTTCACAGGTTTCGGTGGTATTGGAGCGAGAATTGACACGGTTGTTGCATTCCTGGTATCTAGACCACATGTTCTGAGCATCCTTCTTTTGGGAGCATTCCTCCTGAAATTTTAATTCTTATGTTAATTGGTATACATAATCAAAATTCAAAATGTATTTTAAAGAACTAACTAACAGTGATCAAATCCTACACTAACGACATCAAGATAGGTTATCTAAAATTCACTATTTATATTACACTAATATAAAATGTAATAAAAATAAAAATAACTACATAAAAATTAATACAGAAAACCTTTATAAATCCTTGTAACAATGACGCCTTTTGAAACTAAAATAAAAAAATTAATAAAATTTTAATTAAATATTAACTTAAGATAACCCTAACATTCTGGTACAAGCTAATTGGACATCCCATAATCTGAATTTATAATCCAAACTAGCGGCTGAACGCAACTTCATCAATGTGGTCCCTCCATAGGAAACCTTTGAGCAGAATGAAATAATAAGAACAACCTTTCATCCAAATCTGTACATCCGTTAAGGTGTAAAGTAAAGAGGTAACAAACACAAACATAAACTTTGACATTTATAACATTAAGTAGGAAGGATTAAACTTGTACCTTTTGTATTTGGTTCATTGTAGTTAATTGAACCTTAGGCACTTTTTATTTACTTTAACACTCATCTTATTGTGGAACTATAAAATAAACAACGATAACAAACAAAAATAAACATGGGATTGCAGGGAAAGATGGCATCAACTACACCTAAAGTTGTATGTTTAGTAATTCATCTTAGAACATCCTTTTGAATTATAAGATATCAGTATATTGTAGGACCGGAAAACCTCTTTTTGGTTAAGCCAATTGTTAGAGAAACCCTATTAAAAAGCTTACCAAGTAATTTTAATTAGAAGGGGGGATGTCAGCCATTGGCGGATCCAAGGTACCCAAGAGTACCTACAAGATTAGTGGATGAAACTGACTAAAAATCGCGCTGCGCGGCAGTTTTTTTTAATATGCATAAAGAGTACATACAAGTGGCTAAACTGACAAAAAATCTCACTGCGCGGCAGTTTTTCTGCTATAGACAGCACTACAAAATTTGTTGCTAAAACTGACTTAAAATCGCGCTGCGCGGCCGTTTTTCGTATACGAGTGCAAGATTAGTGGATGAACTGACAAAAAATCGCGCTGCGCGGCCGTTTTTTGTATAAGAGAGTACAAGATTAGTGGATAAACTGACAAAAAATCGCGCTGCGCGGCTTTTTTTTTGTATACCAGAGTACAAGATTAGTGGATAAACTGACAAAAAATCGCGAGACAGCACTACAAAATTAGTGGCTAAAACTGTTTCAAATCGCGCTGCGCGGCCGTTTCTTGTAGAGAGTTCAAGATTAGTGGATGACACTGACAAAAAATCGCGCTGCGCCACAGAATATATGCTGCGCGGCAGTTTTTTTTACTATAGACAACACCACAAAATTAGTGGCTAAAAATCGCCGTTTTGTCTATATAGGCAGAATTTTTTTCTAAATCAGGCATTTTGTGCATCCTAGACAGGGATCCCTTACATAGACCCTAGACCCGAGGCTCCGATGGCCCCCCCCAAATTTAAATCCTGGATCCGCCCTTGATGCCAGCGAAGCCGGGCGGGTGATCAGTCACCTAGAATGGAACCATTTCACCCACCAAATCATAGGGTTTCCCTTTCGATATGGTTAGACGACGATATGCTTACCGTATTGATAGGGTTTTTAAAACAAGTCTATGAAATACCCATTCAAAAACCCCTTTAACTGTAAGCGGTTCATGAAATACCCAATCAAAACCCCTGTAATGGTAAGCGGTTCCGGTCCTTTGGCCCAGGTGGGACTAGGTATAAATTGCTTGAACACATTTTGAAACCCCTTCATAAAGCCTTCATAGGGTTTCCCCGATAGGGTTTTCAGATTCGGTAAGTGCTTACCTGGGTTAACCTTTCATTAGGGTTTCCCTTAAGATAGGGTTACCACAAGTCTATGAAATACCCAATCAATAACCCCTTTAACGGTAAGCGGTTCCAGTCCTTGTTTAGAAACCCTCTGGTGTCCCAGCCATTGAATATAGTATATTTAATTTGAGCCAGACAAAATGAGATATAATAGATTATCCATTGTTGTCAGGCCTCATGCAGACGCCTCGCGTTTAATGAATTAATTGTAGATCTCAGCTCAACATAACTAAAGGTCTCGGTTCTCAGCATGACAATGACATTAGCTACAAATATCTGAACCTAATGTAATTGTAGGCTGAAACTGTAGGTTATAAAATATGCTGTTGTTTTACTTTTCAGAAGCCAGCACCCAATTTGAGGTTTTATGTAACAAGACAGATAATTAAGGCAGCAAACGAGGGATTATTAATTTATAGGATAAAATTGTATTAATTTTCCTTTATTTACCCTGAGAACTATCTGAGGGTCTACCAATTCTTGTTCCTCCTCTTCTTCGGCCTTCACTACGGGGATCATTTTGTTGGACATTTTCACCTGAAAACACACCACTTTACAGCACAGTCTTTCAAGATATGACTTATAAAGTGTAATCCACTTATCAATTTAGGCAAATCAAGATCAAAATCCAAATAATTGTGAAAATTACCGAAAATCGATGACGCAACAACCGATTATTAACCGAATATCAAATGAAATGATTTGACAGAAATAATGTTGCCAGCTGCATCGCAAGCTTCTCATGTCACAGATATTATACTAGGTATTAAATACCTGTGATTAAAAGACCAGGGGCCTTACTATGAGCTCTTATAGCAGGGGGCTTACTATGAGCTCTTATAGCAGGACTTATATTGAACGGCCATACTTTATCGTACTATGACCTCAACGGTTAGTATGAAAGCAGGCCTTAAGCAGTCCGGTTTAAGGCCTGCTTTTGAACTGAACGGTTTCTTATTTGCTGATGGTAAGCCCCCAGGACTTATATTGAACGGCATTACTTTTTCGTACCATGACCTCAACGGTTAGTATGAAAGCAGGCCTTAAGCAGTCTTTTTTACGGCCTTCTTTTGAACTGAATGGTTTCTTATTTGCTGATGGTAAGCCCCCTGCTTTCATACTAACCGTTGAGGTCATAGTACGAAAAAGTTAGGCAGTTCAACATAAGCCCTGCTATAAGAGCTCATAGTAAGGCCCCAGGGCTTATAGTACGAAAAAGTATGGCCGTTCAATATAAGTCCTGCTATAAGAGCTCATAGTAAGGCCCCAGCTTTCATACTAACCGTTGAGGTCATAGTATGAAAAAGTAAGGCAGTTCAATATAAGCCCTGCTATAAGAGCTCATAGTAAGGCCTCTGCTTTCATACTAACCGTTTATTATCGGCATGTGACGATGCACAGCATCTGCGAGAGTGCGCCGACTTCTAGTATAGCTACATCCTGTCAAAGTAGTCATTCGACTTACCCTTTAAGTAGTTTTCCTGTTAAAAATTGTAAAACGACTTACTTCCGGTTGGCGCCATTTTTTATTCACCTATGGAGTCGTTGCAACGAAGTGTCCTCATAGCCAGTGTTGGGCAAAATGTAATTAACTACTAATTAACAATTACAATTACAAATTGTAATTGGCGACTTCAGTTACAAATTACTTGAAATTATTAAAAAGTAATTCAGTTAACAATTACAATTAGTAATTGTAATTGTTAATTGTAATTACCTAACTACTTATACAATTTCATTAAAAGTTGACGTAGTATTTTAAATAATACGATGTAGTTTCTGTGGTAGGTAGCGAAACTACTGCTAACGACGCACTGATGCGACGGGTGCGACGATGAGAGGAGTGGGGATGCGCCGATCCGCAGGCTGGTTATCTAAATAGAAACTATTTAGCGACCGGTTTCATTTGACAAACATTGCTACTTTTCTTTGGTATGTTTTTTTAGGCCAAAAAGAAGAAGCAATGTATCACATTCATCTGTCAAATGAGACTGGTCGCTTGGTGGTTTCTAATTAGATAATCAACCCGCCGATCTTTTGAAAGATCGGATTGGCAGGCATACGATCCGGCGATTTTCGGATCGGATCGATACCATACGATTTTTTGCCGGATCGATACAAAACTTGAAAGATAGGATCGCTTGGATCGTATGAATTAAAACGTGGTTTGTTTACGAGGTTTAAATAGGTACCTACTTGGTTTATTTGTAACGAATCTTATCTTTGTTTACATTTTAAACTTGGCGGCATCAATTATCATCATTCAAGGTACTTGTTTACAAGTTTTACATGGGTTTTTTCTATTTATTGGGGTCGACAAGCAATTTCACAATAAGTAATGTTAAGCTAATCTTAAATAGTAGATTTAGTAAATTGTCAAAAAGACCAACACCGTCAACCACAGATTTGAAACTTAATTTTTAATGGTTTACTTTATAAAAATCAAAAAATAATTGCGTCCTTACTTATTTGCATCCGATCCGGATCGATTCCCTAAGGATCGGATCAAAGGCATGCGATCCGATACAATCCATTACGATCCGAAAAATCGGATCGACGACCCCGGATCGAAAATCCCTAGAGAGGAGAGGTGCACGCGAGGAGGCGCGAGAAGGGATACCTGTGTGCAGTAACAAGCCACACACACACACATGCACTAAAAGCATCGGTTGTGATATGCTGCGTGAGGACAGCAAGCGATCAACATCTCAATTTTATTTATCTTTTATGTTACCCATAAAAGTAATTGAGTAATTTTAATTACAAACTAATGTAATTAGAATTACTAGTGATTTATGTAGTTGCATTAAATTAATTCCAATTACATGTAATTTCAATTAAAGTAATTCAATTACTTTTCATCTAATTAGTAATTTAATTACAAAAGTAATTAATTACGCCCAACACTGCTCATAGCGTCGTTACTTCTCGTTGAAGCAACATCTATTTTGAAATACTACGAAATTTTTTCATGATTTCAAAGTGAATAGTTTTTACTTATGCTAAGCTTATGCTTTAGTAATAGTAATTAACAGTGTCAGTGAAACAAACGCGTGCTTTGACCTCGTGCGCAGAGCGTGAGGTCGACGAAGAGTCCCGTCTTCCTAGCCATAGCAGACGTGCCTTAAAACTTCGACGCCGTTTGTATAGCTGTAGCCCGGAGCCGTCCGCTGACGATTTTCGGACGCAAGGTAACACACAAGGAGACTTGGTGAGTCGAACTATGATCTACTACTTAATGAACTTGTGACTAAAATAAAAGTGTTACATTTGGTCATTGCTACAAAAGCTGTATTACCGTCTTAGTCGGTTTTGATAAAAAAATTGTCTAGAATGCGGCCAGTTTGCATGTAGTGCCTGCATCAGACGCCCTAGGTTCCGTAGACCTCGAGGTGAACTGTTCAACTTGTACGTTTAAAACCGGTTGCCTTTTTCCGGTAATAAGCCTGTCAATGGGGCTTACCATCAGCAAATAAGAAACCGTTCAGTTCAAAAGCAGGCCTAAAACAGGACTTCTTAAGGCCTGCTTACATACTAACCGTTGAGGTCATAGTACGAAAAAGTAAGGCAGTTCAATATAAGCCCTGCTATAAGAGCTCATAGTAAGGCCCAATATCTCTACTAATAAATAAGAATATTGCTGGTATGATTAACTAAGTTTAGTCTTAGCCTATTCGTCTTTTCAGTTCAGTCTTTAAATTATTTTGTTATTATCTGCTTGCCTGCCAATATCTTTATATTGCTGGTATGATTCAAAATTATACATTTGAGTCTTAAGTTTATTATTTTCAGTTCAGACTTTATTTTTTTTTTGTTAACTTAATAAGAGATAGATTTTTAGCGATTGATTTCGATTTGATCCACCTGTGATTATGTTATGTACCTATGACCTTGTAATGCCCACGTAGAACATCTTTTGTTTTTCTATCGAAGTGAATATTGTTGACAATATTTTTTTTTATTACATGGATGTACGTACAGACCTATGTTAGTTTCACCTACCTCCAGATTTTAAAAAACTGATGACAAGATTATGTAATGTATAATGTGTAATAAATATATCAAAAGCTGCTGGGACGGGAGCGTATCCTGAGCAAGCGGCTTAACAAAAACCTTCGTGAGGATTTGCGCAAGCTACCTCCGTGGTCTAAGTACTTGTTCGATGAGAACTAATGAAGTGTGACAGGTCTCCGGAACAGTAGTGCTGCCCATTATATTTTTGCATGGAATTACTCGAGTTGACAGGTGTCCAGCCACACACAGTGGCGTTGCCTTATCAGGGGGCTTACTATCAGCAAATAAGAAACCGTTCAGTTCAAAAGCTGGCCTTAAACAGGACTGTCTATGGCCTGCTTTCATACTAACCGTTGAGGTCATAGTATGAAAAAGTAAGGCAGTTCAATATAAGCCCTGCTATTAGAGCTCATAGTAAGGCCCCTGATACTTTTTGAAACTGTTGAGATTAGTTCCCATTGTGCGCTTACATTCTGAATACGAATGGAATGAACCATCCGATAAGGTAAGGTGACTATTAATCACACCAACATAAGACTAATGGGGCTGCCTCTGAGCGTATCGGAGGCAGTGGCAGGTTAGCTTCGGTGCTCCGTAGGCCCTTCTCGTCATACGAGAATGCGCCTGTCATCTACCCCAAGCTTGCGCTCGTCCATCAGACAGCAAGTACTTTTTACAGCTTCGAAACGCCTCGATCGCCCGCTATGTCTCGGCTGATACACAAGCTTATGGGGCGAGGTATCATGGAGGAACTGGATCGGTGACAAGTCGGAATCGACTTTATCTCACTCAACCAGGTTCCTGACGGAGAGGAGTGACACGGATCGTTGACCTTTTAAACGGACCTTTCAGATACAGATTTCTCAGCTCTTTCAAAATAGGCGACTGGATGACGAAGCTTGACCTGTGAGGCCCAAAGGAGGTTCCTTCTGCTGGTCTACTACCACCGAGTCCTCCAAACGGCCTGTCTACCGTTTGGCCTATTGTGCGCGCCGAAATATTTCACCGCTTTGGCTCAACACCTTCAGAAAAAGGTAAATTACAGTCTACTTGTACTTCTCGCTGGTCAAACAGTGTAATATTAGTAGATATATATGATAGATAGATAATACTTAGATAGATAGTAGAGAATAGATACTATAGTCTAGATTAGACTACGCTATCAACATCTAAAAGTGTAACCCAACCGAACCCAGCCAGAAACTGAATTTTATAAAACTGCATGAGAGAGAACGCACTGCTTATGTACTTGTTGGTGAAGAGTGATAAGTACTCATCACACGTTGGCCACCAAGCTGCCCACGCGTCACCCGCACGCGCTGCTCGCGCAGCACGACCTTACCTACCGTTGTCAGGAGTACAACTGCACCACACGGCAGCCACTGCTCACGTGCCTGTGTTTTGATGATGTGCTAGTCGCATGTCGCATTGGTATGTTGTCTCTACGGAGGAGATACAATTGTCAAAGGTACTCTGAATCTCGCAAATTTTGTTATTCCCAGAGACTGCACTTTCAACAAATGCTACTGCATTTGTTGAAAGTGATACCCGCGTGTTACGAAGAGAGTCTGCGAGCAGCCAATACAACATATTGGAACCGGTACTACGCGACTTGAAAATAACTACGTCAGAGTACCATCAGGTAGTGAAATATTTACATCCTACTCTAATACAACACTAATTCCTTGCAACAGATGCAGCAGACCACGGGTAGAGTCAGGGACTCAGATTAGCATTGCAACCGCAAAGAGGACAAATTTACAGCGGTAAAGCATATCAGGCCCCATCTTTAGATGACATGACATACTGACTTCTACTTCTCCTGGACCGTTGGAACATCTTGATGACAGCAGAATACCTGCCAGATAAGTATAAAGAAGTATATACAGGCTGTCTCGAGGCAGCCAAGCGGCTGGACGGCACCTGTTACGACCAGCGGTGAGCACCACGTTTTCGGTGTTCCCCCAGATAGAATTGTCGCAGCCGTATGAGAGTTGGAGAAGTATCTATCACAAGATTGTTAGTATTATGCGGTGCCTTAAACAAGACCCACGTCCTGCTGAAGGCAATGCAGTTCTGGCTAGTATAGGTATTTTGAGCACAAAGCCTGATACCCTGCCTGTCCCACCACCTGAACATGGCAAGAGTGTGTATCTGGTAGTAGTACCCATATGGGAAAAAGCGTTTTGCTTCGATTCTTCCATCTACGAGCTCATTTTATTTTTTATCACAAAACAAAACCCATAACACGTATATTAACAATAACTATGTTACAAACTTAATGCAAATAACGGATTTACATTTTGTTTAATACTATGTAAAATTTAAGATTCTGAACTTAGAATCAGTTCTTAGACCATAGCATTAGACTTCCACCACCTTACATTCGAGCTCTACGTTCAGAAAACTGGGTGGTGTGGTCAGGGGCGTGCATTGGTTTTCAAGCTAGGTAGGCACTCTAAATCTAAACAGTTGTAATTAAGCTCTTATCATTTTAAAATTAATACTATTAGTAGGTAATAAGGATGTTTAATTGTTTACCTACCACTTTTATATTGCCTTTTCTTCACGTTGTAAACTTATGTTATGTGAAGTTGCTTCCTAGGTATAAATTATCCATTAGCGACCAAAAGCGGTCATTACTTTTTCTATGAACGAAAACTGTGCGAAAGGTTATGTAATTTTTGTAAACAAATCGAATTCTCACCACAATCGGCACACTCTACTAATTTCTCCATTATTTAATTAGGTAATATTTTAATCACAAAACATAGCAATTTCTTTTTGTTTTCACAGAAAAAACACTAAATAGTTAAGTACACAAAAACAAAATAACAAAACAATAAAAATATCTCTCATTAACTCGCGCGTGGTGTCAAGTCAAGAAGACAAAAAAATATATAATATAATTTATTGCTTTCTCTGCAGAAACTAACGGAACTAAAAACAAACAAAATATGACAACCGCATTGCTTGCATAAAGATGAAGATTTGATAAAGATTTCCGAAAACAAACATTGTATTAAGCGCGGGTATCAACACTCTTAGGACAAGGTTGAAACTTGTTAAATTCACCCGCACTCGTGAGATAATAAAACACGGACTGAGAGCAAACGGTTTGTGCATAGGAGCGAGTGAGACAAATAATGTCGTCGTCGGCTTCTCTGTAAAATTCGTTCGGCCGCGGCCGCCCGGCGCGTGGTCCGAGGTAGCCCGAGTAAGCATGATTACCTAGCGCTGTTATATTGCGAAGGTCATGTTTTAGAACCTTACACGTACAAAGAGCGCACTTTTTTCTGTGGTCGTATAACTTTTACCGAAAATTTTTAAATGAGTTTTGTATGAAACGCTCCTTGCTTCGAATATGCATTCTGGAGATTGCTTACCCCACCGTAGCGCGTAGGTAGGAATGATGCGCAAGGAAAATTTGCTTACTAACTGAGTGTTCAATAGAAGTTTGGTTATTATTAATTATTTTTTACTTTAACACTAGTGACTAGTGGTATCTATATTTATTAGGTTCGTCATGAGGTAAGCACTGCCTAACTGCCTATATGGTATGCACGCCACTGGGTGTGGTAGCAGTACGCAAGGGTCGCAGCTCAGCGTCATATTCACTCGCGTTGCAAGTAAATCGCTGATTTTCAGCTTAAACCTGGAGCAAGCGCGCCGGTACATACCTAAAACCTGTTCTTTTTAATTAAAAACAAATGAAAAGAAAAAAAATCGAATAATAGGTACCAAATTACACTTCATTTAAAGCTGTTAAACAAAGAAATTGGTTTATTATTAATTAAAAATATTTACTTTATATATAATGTTATTATAATGATAAAAAAAACGTTAAAATAGTACATTATGAGACAAGTTAGCTTAGGTTGCTCATTGCACTGCACACAAGGAAAACGTACATCGAGAAAACGCATTTTTTCCTTGTTACAAACCAGTGCCCGGTAGTTTAGAAAAACATCGATTTATCGTTCATAAACACCGATGTTTTCAACATCGATGTTACACTTTAAAAAACATCGATGTTTTTTATGAACGATGTTGCATCCCTAATAGTAAGCCTTCTGCTTTTGAACTGAACGGTTTCTTATTTGCTGATGGCAAGGAAATTATAAATACTTCGTACGATGTACTTGTAATTTCCTTGGCTGATGGTAAGCCCCCTTGTTTCGTGTGTTTTGATTGACAACCAGGAGGCTTACCATCAGCAAATAAGAAACAGTTCAGTTCAAAAGCAGGCCTTAAACAGGACTGCTTAAGGCCTTTTTTTTATACTAACCGTTGAGGTCATAGTACGAAAAAGTAAGGCAGTTCAATACAAACCCTGCTATAAGAGCTCATAGTAAGGCCCCGCGTGAGTGAAGTTCACGAGTCACGACACACGTGTCGTGTGTGATGGGCGACACGTGTCGTGTGTGATGGGCGTCACGTCGCGACGTGATGTGTTGGTTTGGCGTGTGCGTCGTCGTCGGTCTAATCTAATATAGTTCCCGCTTTAAAGAATTTGCTTGCGACATATATTAAGTGGGGTGGGTGACCTTTACGAAAAAGAATAAACAACAGTTATGTATTTTTACTAGCCGTAAAGCTGTGGAGCTTGATAAAAATCACTGCTACATTATATTTTGCAGTGACGCTAGATAATGGCAATTTTTTGATAGTTTGGCCAGGTACACCAACATAATGAAAAGCACACACGTCCATAAAGTATACAAATTATACTATATCTATGACAGGGGGGTATAACTCCGCGCTTAAACTTTTATATTAGCCTACTGCTCGCGGCCCACTCCAAGAGGGCCATTGTCGAGGGATATCACCGCGCCGACCGAAACGCGCGGCATGTGCAAGCGACGAGAGCGCAGCGCGTGAACGTCACGAACGAAACGAGTCAGTCAAGCGCCGAATGCGAAACTGCATGCACTTCGTTTTTGATACTTAATTACTAACGTACCTACCTACCTACCAAAGTTTATTGTATTTTTTGTATACATATTTACATACTTAGTTGTATCGAAGTTCGAAATATGGCACCAGTAAAGAAAAAAGCTAAAAAATACTATTTTTTTTCACCCATCCCATAACTGACCCTTCCAAAAGTTGCTTAACCTCCGCAATCGTTGGGCCAGGCGCTATACCACTGCGCCATCGAGCTTCTCTAACTACTTAGAAATACTTATTATTTATGCTCTTTAAATATGCTCAGCTCACCTATTAGGTAGATTTATTTTATTTTATAAGTAGGTACCTATTATAGTAATTTCATTGTTTATTCATGGGCATAACGAATGTTTTCTATGATATCAGTAACTAGCGAGTAGCAACCCCGAAATGTGTCGGTTGAGACAGAGCTATGCGACAGAAAGAGACGCCTCTCTTTCTTCTTCGTAGGTGCATATAATTTTATCCACGCAGCGTTGTGCAGTTTGAAATTGTACTTTATTGCCGTGCAGCGAGAGTAGCTTATTATTTGATGGTCCTCGCGGGGTCGGACTTCTGTACGTTAGTACTATTATATATTCTGTGTCTATGATACAAATATTAATTTCATACTTTAAAAAAAAAAACTTTATGAAAAACACAGACCACAGATATTTTCATTCAACCCTTGAAGTCAAAAACAAATCTTTGAATTTGTTTATTGAAATTGAAATAATATTTATGCGATTGTTAGGTCTTGTTTATCTGATAATGGAAATTTAATTTATCCATAAATTATTAGAGCAAGAAGTGTTCGAAGAAGTAAGTATGTTTTCTATAGGAGGCAAGCAATACACAGGCATAGACAATTTCACGACATCGCGACAGACACAGACAGTTCCAAAGTGTCCGTCACCATGGAGAGAGCTTGTGATAAGAAATTATTTTTATTGCATTAAGGGATTGAATATTGAGAAAAGAAAGCTTTTGCTTTAGTTGTTTAGCTACCTATGTCCATTTCATCATAAAGGGAAGATGGTAGTAGTAAGCGTCAAACAGAATATCGAAAACATTGTATTATTGCAACATACTGTTTTATGAATATTGCAGGTTTGTTTTGCCAGAAATATCATATAATACTTTAAAACAATCTCTTTTTTCAGGTCCAAATCATCTTCATAAAGTCCCACCACAAGTTTTTGTGAAGACTTAGAGATTTATTGTAAAACATTGAGGTTATGCTTTATAAAATACTATTGTTGTTTTTCTTTCAGAATGAATGGAGGAATGGAGCATAAAACTCCAGGTCACAATGCAGTGCTTCATAAAGCACCTAAAAACTACAAATTGCTCATGGATCCATTCCTTGTGAAAGGAGCTACAAAATTATACAGATATGATGGATGTGTACCTGGGGATCCTACTTATCCTCCTGTTCAATGCAGAGATCCAAGATCTCAGCTATCAAGGATATGGAATAGATTGGAACCAGCTGACTTACCAGTTCCTAGGTAATATTAGGATGACTACACTAACTTCATAACCGATAGCACAGTAGATTCTCGTCTGTCAGCGACTGATATGAGTAATGTCTTAAAAAAGAGTTCTTAGTTGATGGTTTATTTGTATTTTACATGCATGAAATAGCATTAATTAATCTAATACAAGTCCCATATCTTTTATCATAATTGTATTAGTATCTTTCCTAAAAAACATGTAATTCATAGTTTAATTACAATGGAAATTCTCATTGTATTTTCGTGAATTACAGCATGTATCGCTGTATTATCTGATTTACATGTAATAAATAAAATTATCAGTACTTTAATATTTGATAATACCTTGCTAATGATGAAATAATTGAATATTTTATTGCAAATTTGGTTAGAATCTTTGTTTTTATTATAGACTTCTGTACAGAGGCGTGTTTTCGTTCAGCGAGCGATTGCTAGCTGGCGCTACCGGTGCTGTTTTCGTTTATGCTAGTGACGTCACGCTGCTGCCGATCGGCAGGTCGCAGCTCGCAATCTGCAATCCTCCTCCAAAGGTGGTTTGCATCGCTGCTTGCTGTCATAGAGTAATTTATATGTCACTGTCAGCGGTATTGTTGTTGTTGATCCAGTTCGGTAAATTATCTAAATTATGTATATTATATAAAATCAATCCAGAATTCTTCTGTCAGAAGACCTATTAAAGCACTTTTAGTATTTCGGTTCATTTTCACTTCGCGCCAAAAAAGTAACTTGGTTGGTTACCATCGCTTGATAAAAACCCGTTTTCGTTTCCCGCAGCACATGCGCAGCAGTTTGTGACGTCATGAGCTGCGCATCGCTGCGGCCGCTAGCTAAACGAAAACACGCCTCTGTGTTACCAACCTAACCTAACAATAAAGGTACTGAACACATGGCGGGAAATTTGAACATGTTCATGTGATAGTCTGATGATTTATATAAATTAATTCTTTTCAGGTTCAAAATAGACAAAAATTATGTGGGAATTCCACCTCAACTGGAAATAACTATTGGGAATTTGAATGATAACATTGATAAAGCATTTTTGGCTGACATGATGAACAAAGTGGGCCCTTGTGAAGAATTAACAATATTTTACCATCCTGTCACCAATAGGCATTTGGGTTTTGCAAGGATTGTTTTTCAAGATGTAAAATATTCAAAAATGTGTATAGACAAATATAATGGGAAATCAGTAATGGGTCAGGTATGTATATTTTGGAACACTATAATGCATACTATTGAGTTGTATCTTAACTAGGGCTGCCATACGTCCCGGTACACGGGGACATGTCCCAGTTTTAAGCATTGTGTCCTGGTTTCCCGGTCAGTAAGTAGCACTGTGTGCTGGTGTCCTGGTCAGCAAGTAGCACTTAAATATTACCCGAGTTGTTGAAAAATCCATGGTTTATCTTATTTTTGTTTTGAATGTATGGTTCTGCATCTCAGCATTTATGGCAGCCCTAATAGACTGGCCACACACAGGCGGAATTCAGTACACACGCAGCTAATCCATACAAATCTATGGACTTACCACACACATGCGGGAATCTTCATACATTATCAAATGTATGTTTGGAAATCTTAATTGGGATTCCGCCTGTATGTGGCCGGGCTTATTTTACACTTTGCACTTACGTTTTCTGATTTGTCAGTGCAGCAGTGGGCGCGACAACAGCATGTTATAGTCAAATGATGATAATGCTACCTATTTGTCACGTCAAACTTGACAAAGGACATCATGCTGGCTGGCAACCTCTTTTTTTGGCTAACTTATGCTTAACTGGTACTTTAACAAGCTTGTTATTGTTAAAGTGGAAGTGGAGTGTGGAAGCTTTTAATTAGCTCTTAAGTACCTATATTTATTTCCATAATTTGTAAATGATGCTGTAAGCTCCCCAAATAAAATAAAATAAGTTAGATGGTGCAACTCAGCCTTAGTAGAAGTTCTAAGTTAGAGCTCAAACAGTCTCATGAAAACAAGTTTTGAGAAAGTTGCGACCTCCTCAAAAGTACTTAATAATTAAGTTTATTTGAATAAAGCTTATTTGACTTTGACTTTGATGTCTCACGTGTCAGAAATGGTCAGAAAACATGGAGATAATTAAAACAAAATAAATTAATTTAAATAAAGTAATGTTTATTAAATTGAATCGTCCAATTTCTTTTATCCTACCACCTGTTTGGACGTCTTTTTTTTAGTTGAGACGTTGAACAGGCGAAAGAAACTCGTCAGCTTTTATCAAATCGGATATTTACAATTAAAACGTCACAAACAACAACAATTACAATATAAACTTAAAAGATATTAGTTAATCTCTTTTATTCGACTATGGATACTAGTTACCAAGCAAATGCAAAATAAAAGTACTTTACTTATTGTAACTACAAATAATCAGAATCATCATAAATTTGGGAATGAAAATTAACAGCGGATAGCCTTTGAACAACAATTAAGTCACACACAAAACAATTAATTCAAAATAACACAATAACAATGAAGAATTTACTTAACTTAAGTCCCGTGGTGCTCCAACTTAAAAGTCCAGCGTATGCTCAATTTTCCATTGCTTAAATACCCACTAAATTCAACACAAAAACTTTACCCCTCTTGCCACTTTTCAACCGATCATAATTGACTATACTATTTGTACGAAAAAGTAATATCAGAGATAACATTTTATAAAACAATTACGTTGTAATTTGTACCCACGCGTCGGAGAGTGCGGCACGGACGGATTTGTTGCTTTTCATGGCTTTCTATAGCACTGCGTGCACTGCATCGGCATTTCTGCGCCATAGAAATCCATACAAAGCAACAAATCCGTCTGCGCCATACGCTCCGATTTCTATGCAGTGGACGCGCAGCTCGACTCCTACCTAACTGAATACTACTTTTTTTAACTAGTTACATTTCAATCCATTAACTGCTTCTTTGAACACTTACTTTATGAAGGCTGGTGATGATGATGATGAAAATGTATTTTAATCTCAAACTACTCGTATGTTACTTGTTTTCTTAAATGTATAATGATGTGTGATGTCTTTAACTGCTCATTATAAAATGTTAATTTTTTGACAGGTGCTTGAAGTCTTCCATGATCCTTTTGGGAAAAGGTGCCAGGAAATGTTTGGAGAGAAGACAATGCAGAGAAAGCAACAAGTGGCAATACCAGTGGTCAAACCACCGGTTTTGGCCGAGGAAGTTAGACCTCAAAAAGTGGACCCGACACTTAGCAAGCGGTTAGAAGAGACTAAGTTGACAGAAAAGGTATTTTTGCAGTATGAAAATCATCAACTTGTAAATCCATCCACATCAGCCATTTTTAATGTCCCCACTGATGGGGCACAGCCCTTCTTTATGGGTGGATAAGGAGAATCAGATTGGTGGGTGTTAACAACTGTAAATGCAGCCGGGACCAACAGCTTAACGGGTCTTCCGAAGCACGGAGGAACTTGAGGTAATAAATTTGGTCACCTATCCCATGACCAAACCAACCCTTGTGAAAGTTGCTTAACCTCCACAATCGCAGGGCCACGTGCTATACCACTGCGCCAAGCCACCGAGCTCCTCCAAAATGTAAATAGGTAGGTTATATTTTTTAAATTATAAAAACATCAAACCTTATATGAATTATGATTGATTATGTTCTGTTATTAGAATACTTACAGCGGACAGTAATGTAGATAATTTGTCAAGCACGAAGATAAATAAAATACTGTATAACTCCATTAATTTAAAAAAGCGATTTAAAATTGTGGCGCTCCTATTTGCCTCTCGCTTACACAACCTACACGTTCATACTCACTTGGACTGTGCGCACTTATAAATGTCCTTTAAAATTTTAAATGACTGAGTAACCTATGCATGCTATGAGTGACCTATACATGCAATGTTAATGTATGATAGGAACCGCATCCCCGCTACAAGGATATGGAGCACAGCGACAGCAACACGCGGTGGTCGGACGACGAGCGCGAGTACCGGCATCGGCATCGCAGCCGCGGCGACCGCGACCGAGACCGCGACCGCGACCGCGACCGGGATCGAGACAAAGACAGGGACAGAGATAGGGACCGGGACAGAGACAGGTAACAAATGCATTTTGGAAATATTGCTGAGCGCTATTTTTCATAGTTTCATTATAAGCTGGATTCGCCTTTCATTGCCTGATCTGTGTCACTCTAGTGGTGAGGTGGTAGTAGATAGATTCTAATATTTGTTATATTGTTAAAATATAAAGTAAAATCAATAGGTTTCAATGCTAAGAAAAGTATGAATCATTATTTTAATGAAATCCAAACAACACTATTATTAACTTTCTGAACGTACTGTGATGTGTATCTGTTGGGCTATTCCATATCCCAATCAGTTGGGATGCATGGATTTTTTTCCACTCTTAAGTTGGAAAGAGTGGAATAAAAATGTACCCCAACTGATTGGTATAGCCAGTTGGAATATATGGAATAGCCCTATCTGTTTAATTTTGCAAGCGGACGATGCAAAAGGAAATGCAGACGAAGGTATTTTATTCTTTTTTTAAATCAAATTATAAAATTATTTTTAAAATATTTTTGCTGCATGAAACCAAATAACTACTTATTTATGCCAATACATAAGTGTGGTCAACGAATTTCTTACCAACGTTTTCTAGTCCCATCGGATTATAAATTGACCATACTTTTACCGACTGACGACCTCCGTGGTCGAGTGACGAAAAACGTCGAAAAACGTTCCGTTATCCACATCATTAAATCTTTAAAGGGCAGAAAAGTCACCATGAAATGTAAAAACTTGGCTGCATTAACCATGATTCCTTTGCTTTTTTCGAAATTATTCGAAATTAAGAAAGCGAAATGTTAACTTGACTTCAATTTGGCATTGACAGCTGACGTTTGGTTGACAGATACAACAGATTAATAAGTGAACAAGTATAAGCTGATTCTGAATCACGCACAGATTCAAAAATTAAAAAGTATACAACTTTAATATAAAATGAGGGGTCTCCTTTGACATTGCTATGTAGTCCAATATTGATTTGACAAAAACGTTTATTATGTAACAAGCAGATACCGCGAGCGGTACGGGCGCGGCACTAGCGAGACGAGCGACTCCACTTACGCGCCGTCGAGCCTGCCGCCCGACGTGGCGTACACGCCCGCCAGCACCGTCTCCTACGAGTCTTATTATCAACCTAGGTAAGGAAATTACTAAACTTTAAAAAAAAAAAATAAGTTAAGAGAGTTTATGCACTATGAGCGCCGCTAATGGAAAGAAAATCATAGTGGTTAAATAAAGATGAAATTGTGATTTGTGTTCTTCTAGTGTACTCCGAAGAAGCTTTGTGGTACTCTTTATCTCTTAAACAATATTTTTTAGTCTGTCGTTTAGTTTAATGGAGTTTTATTTTATTGCTAAAAGTGGCCACTTTTGGCAGTAAACTAAATGACAGGTTATAAAATAATATTGTATAAGCGATAAAAAAGTACTATAAAACTTCTTCGGAGTACTACGCACTACCCCGTTGTGCATAAAAAAATAAAAACTAAAGAACATGCTTAACAGTTTTTTTTATTTGTATGGAAAACTGCAAAATGACAAGACAACCCTAGTCGCAAATGGACTATTGTTTTCGATAATCAATCTTATTCTTAAGATGATATTACACCATCCTGAATGTCGGATCCGGAATTTAGTGTCCGATTTAGGACGAGAAATTCAGTCGCCAATTAGACCGTCCTGAATGTCGGATCCGATATTACAGCTTTACGATCATACAGTCGTTAAACGAATGTTCTTGTAGCCGTAAAAATACATAGCTAGGTAAATAGGAGGTATATGTAGGTAGCTAGGTCATTTTCAACGCTAATCTGAACTAGTTTTTAACCGACTTCAAAAAAAGGAGGAGGTTCTCAATTCGATTGTATACTTTTTTTTTATCGTTATTCGCGCGTATCTTCGACATTTATGTATTGATTTTGATGATTCTTTTTTTGTTCGATTGAGTTTTCTTGCGAGATGGTTTTTTTTCAAATCGGTTCAGTAGTTTTCAAGTAATCCCGAAAATACTATGACTTTACATCAACTACCTTGACGACTTTGTTATTTATGAACCGAATTAGATGATTGTTTTTGTTGGGAAAGGGATACCTTTGTGTAGTCTTTTTAACAGACTTCAAAAAAAGGAGGTATTCAGTTTGTATATGTATGTATGTTTCTCCGCGATTATCTCACGTTTGGCTGAGCCGATTTTACTACCTAAATAATATACCTACATTACCTAATACAGAAGGTACTTACACTAAAAATTAAAAAAATAAAAAATTATTTAAAAAACAAAAAACCCGACTTCAAAAAACCTGCCTCTAAATAGCAAGAAATAATATATAAATCATTAGATACGCATTATCATAATATATCATTGTTATAATAAAACACGTCTATTGAAGTCGGGTGGGGCTGGAGTACCTACAACTGCCTTTTTTTATTCTAAAAGCCCCACCCGACTTCAATAGACGTGTTTTATTGCAATATTATAACAATGATAATGCGTAGCTAATGATTTATATTATTTCTTGCTTTTTAGAGGCAGGTTTTTTGAAGTCGGTTTTTTGTTTTTATATTGATGTAGGTCAAAATTAAAAGCAAATCACAGAGTGACAACCCTTATATACTTTTAGTCGTTGCGCCAACTGTCTATCTAGACGAACGGCGCGGCGGATTTTTTTTCGCCAACATAAAAGGCGTTGACTGACTGTACTCTTTATGCTGTGGTACTACTGTGTCGGAGCCGAGCGTCCTGAATGCGATTACACTGTCCTAAGTGCTTCCGATTTAGCATCCGTTATGTCGGAGACAATTTCTATCCTAACTAGGATCCTAAATCGGATCCTAGCTTCCTGAATGCAATTACACTGCTCTGAATTTAGGAGCGACTTCATATCGGGTCCGATATTTAGGATGATCTAATTAGCTCTATAGATGAAAGCAAAACATTCGATTTTTAGGTCTGCCACTCTGCAATTTATCGTAATAAAAATGTTTTATAATAATTTTCCGGGGTTGTATGCATGTACCCTATCTACCATATTCGACTTTAGAAGGGTATTACCGAACACGGTGTATATTGGCAGCAGCTACGGATACAGATACGGATCGGGCACGCCCGCGCCGACGCCGGGCGGCAGCGGCGCGTGGTGGGGCGAGTGGCGACACGGACCGCCCCCCTACGTGCATCCCCACGTGAGTATACACAGTAAAACACACTAAAACACACACAGTTTTACAGTAGAGAGTTGTAATTTACACAAATTACTGGTAAGCGTGTACCATGGGCAACAGCGTCGCTTAACCACTGCTAAGGTTAAAATCGCTTGCACGCTGCGCCGTAACAACATGCGTTTAGTTCGTGGTGGGGCGATACACGCGCACACGAATTTTTCTGCAAAGTGGTAAAGCAAATGAATTGCCGATCGTACATACTTGCCACCGGGCCATCTTGTATTAGCGCGGTGAGTCGAACTTGCTCCGCTCCGGTCGAGGTCAGGCCCGGCTCCGGTTGAGTTTCGGTTGAGCTCCGGTGTCATGTACACAACCGCTGAAGCTGGGTAAAGTTGATCACATATTTGTCATCACCGTACGCTGCCGCATTTAGAATTTACTGAGAGAAATGCGGCGCGTATGGTGCGGGCGAAGTGTGCGAGCTTTAATATGATTTCATACAACGAACTTAAATGCAGCGCGTGCGGCGCGTACAGTGCTGACAAATGTGCGATCAGCTTAAAGGTCGCGCCACATAGCTTGAAACAACATAGACATAAATGCTTGCGTAGAAAATTTTCTATTCTACTGCGCATGGTACGTGGCACCAAAATAATTTCCTTCCGAGTTATTTGGCGTAACCTTTAATCATCAGCGAGCTAGTAAGAATTCAGCTAGTATCTCGGCCAGGCGATACTTAGGAATATCAACTTTCTATTCCCAATAAATTATTCATGATTTCAACACCACCAATATTATTCTAATCATTAACACCATGACCACCGAAACTCGATTATAACATTTTATCGACACTCGACTGTCAAAATCCATTGCCTTTTGACAGTTGTCACTTCGCTATAATATATCACGTTTCGGTGGGCAGCATCAGCACCCCTAGCCAAAGTAACATTTGCAAAGTTTCGTTATCGCTTCGCTTCGAAACATGTATGGATTTGACGTTTTAAAATTCGATTGTTAACGAAACCTTATGTCAATCCCATACATGTTTCGAAAGCGAAGCGATAACCAAGATTTGTCAATGTTACTTTGGCTAGGCCCTCAGTTTTGCGCGTGGTGTGTGTAAATCCTCGATTAAACATTGTTTTTTTTGTGGCGTTCCCATGTGACTTCCCAAAATATTTCTAACATGTACCTGCCTAAGCTAACATCTTTTTATAATTTCATAAAGTACATCCAACTTCATAAATATTTTCATTTGGTTTCATTTTTTGGTGCTTTTTGCTTTCAACTGTTTCCTTTATAAGACTTACCTGTCAATATGAGACAGAAAATTTTAAGATGTTAAGGTACAATTCAGTAACATATTATCGATGCAGTTTTACAAAGAATGCACATTGAGTTATACAAAAATGTAGAATTTCTTTTTAAACCTTAAAGTATAGAAGTTAAGCTTGAAATCGATTGAGGAAATTTGACACATTCTGGCAACTCGGTGTTGCTGACTGTACAGATTGGTAAAAAAGTATAGAAATTAATAGGGGTGCCACTTTCTATGTCATTACTAGTGTAATTGTATATCAACACTCGACAAGTTTTGTACGCAAAAACTACATGTTGCTAATAAAAAAAATCCTTCCGTTTCTATACTATCTTGCCTGGCTGGACGTACTGCTCGCGCAATGTAACTTGAACCAAACCATAGACAATAAGGCTCACGCGCTAAACATTTTTGTACCTAAAATGCTACTGCAACTCACGTTTTACACCGCCTCTGTGGTCTAGTTGATCGCCCACCCGTATAAGATGCAGGGTCCCGGGTTCGGTTCAAAGGGGGGTACAATTTGTACTCGGTTTGGTTGGTGGTAGGGCTTATTTCAAGTCCGCCTGGCTAGCTACCACTATCTTACCTATTTTTTTAAATTGTTGTTATGGCAACAATTAAAAAAATATTGATCCGGCAGTTAGAGGTAAGTTAGCCAGTTCCTCAGTGATGAGGATTCCGGGTGTAGTGTGCTTCCGCCTTCGGCCTTATCGTCACTTAACATTAGGTGATGTGAAGGCCAAGCACTAACCCGTTGTGCATAAAAAAATGTGGTACTAAAATATGGGTCAAGTTATTTTGCGCGAGCTGTACATAAGTCTAAGTATGATAATCTACTCTAAGCTGGATCGGCGGTCGGGCGCGACTCCCGGCTGGGCGGCCACGCCCGCGCCGCGCGATCACTCGCCCGACAAGGAGCCCCGCGAGAAAGAGAAGGTCGGCATTTGTACACGTACTCGTCAACGTATTATCTGTTGTTTAGAGCTGGTGATGAGGCGCATGTGTAGTATTTTGTTACTTATCGCGTATTATATAGCAAGCATCTTGACTTGAGCCACTAAATAGAGAGAGTACAGTAGTTAAGCTTAGCATTCGCGTGCTCGAGCAACGCACACATAGACACCTCTCACCGACACTGTATAACCGGAATCTCAAACGAGTTCGAGTACGTGACGCAGCGGTGAGAGCTGTCTTTGTGTGTGTGCGATGCTCGAGCGCCCGTAGTACTAAGCTTACTTCTGTTATTCTTTCTATTTTGTGCTTGAGCGCTGGTGAGAGAAGTGGGGATTGCATTTCGCATAGTATTTTGTAGCCGTAGTTTCGATGTGTTTAATTTGTGTATGTATTTTCCACATTAATATTGGTTATTAAAAAATATAGGTCGCTTAGAAAGTCATATGAGTTCATGCATAATAATGAGTTTAATTTATTTCTGCTTTCAATGTTATGATGTGGAGAAAACGGATAAGTCCACGTTTTTTTTTGGTCCTTCGAACCATAATGAATTAGATTTAGAGTAAAGCGCTAACGCCCTTAGTACTCCGAAACATTCGCACGCGGGAGCGAATCAACGAATCAAAGAATAATATGGCAGCGTTTCGCATATGATGCTATGTCTCACTCTACTATCAACGAGATGACATAGTTGCGTCTTTTTCGGTACAGTTCCGCGAGTATCTGCGAAATGGTCGTTACACCGATGACGCTCATATTTCGCAGATGTTTCGCTACAGCAAGCGATTCGCTGCCGCATGCAAATACGTTGGTGTACTGCGTAAGGGAGTTACAATTACTTATGTATATTGTATACGATTAAAATTATACACTTATTTAGAATCTGGGGTGGAATTGCGTAAGGTAATCGTATTCATTTGACAGTTCATATCGTATTCCATCGGCTGCAATTTGTATGGGATGACATATATTATGATACAATATGAACTGTCAAATGAATACGATTGACTTTACGCAATCGCCTAGCTGGACAAAGCTCTGGTTTGTTCGCTGTATTTAGCATTTTTATTTTTTATATATTTTTAATTATTAGTAAAATAAACATGAATGTGAAATAGCTTGGTTATGATTGTAGTACGGATACTAAATGTATTATCTAGGTGCATGTTAAAATGTAGTAAAACGATGACTGAACGGTGTAGTTAAAAGAAAATCACTTTTGGTAACATAATGTAGTAAAGTGATGGGTGATACGATACATATTGTATGGATCATTTTATTGTTATTTGGTATATGTATGTTTTAGCACTAAATAAAGGTAAGGTTAAGCTATGCATATAGCATCTGCATGACTTTCTATACCTGCTTGCAGTTTCATTATCATTGCAATCCTATTGTTAAACACGCATTTAGTAATACTAATTCAACCATTCATTAGACATTCATTACTAATTTTATTCCACTTTGCTGATACTCTGAAAACTATGAATTATTTGCAATTTTTTTGAGAGATTTGAAGTAAACTGTCGAAATTTTATTAATAAGGTCAAAAACATAAGTGGGAATAAGAAAGAAAATAATCTATAAAGTAGTAGTGAGTGACACCATTGTCACACCTTGGACACTCCATACAACCGCCCCATTATAAACAGATGACGTCAGATGACGTTTTGTACAGCCGCCACTGTGTGTGTGGGCTACCGTGCAGTTTGTACTGTATGAGCGATTCGAACTTTTTGGCATATAAAGTTACGACTCAAAATAAAATTGGTAGTCTCGACGAACACGACTAAACGAGCACACGATTCAGCACACGAACTCGTGGGGCGGGGTGAGGTGAGGTGAGGAATCTGGGGCGGGACGGGAAGTGTCCTTTCTGTACGTAGTACTAATATCTATTCTGTGCCATTGTGGCATTAACAGGAACTACCCGTGGAGAGCAAACCTATAGAAGCAATTGAGCCACGTCCTCCCGAAGATGCGATCGACAGCAAGGAGCCCGAGCCCAAACCTCCGCCGCCGGCTGACGAGCCCAAAAACGTGGACCTTGATACTAGGTCAGTTGGAAGCGGTATTGAACTTTACTGTTGAAGCTAGAGCTTAAAATAGTGTTGAGGATAAAGGTTTATTTTGATAAATTGATTGGGTAGACAATAGTAAAGGTTACTGATCATTTAAGACAGTTTAAGAACATAATATGCCACCTTATTCTAAAATGTAAACTCATGTTATGCCGATTTCAGTGCCTTCCTTGCAGCAAATAAAAGTGTTAAACCAAGTATTATAAATTAAGTCCACGTTCTATAAAGCGGATTTGGCCTTTAAACCTCATCCGCTGTCTGTCTCATGAACCATGATAGCTAGACAGTTAAAATTTTCACAAATGATGTATTTCTGTTGCCGCTATAACAGCAAATACAAAAAACAGAATAAAATAGTTATTTAAGGGGGACTCCCATACAACAAACGTGATTTTTTTGCCGTTTTTGGTACGGAACCCTTCGTGCGCGAGACCGACTCGCCGGTTTTTTTTCTTAATTATATTTGGGCCTCATTCAGTTTCAAAACATAAGTTGCTTATTTCGATTAACCACTTGAAGCAAAGATCTATGAATACATGCGCGTCAGTAAATAATGTGTTGCTGCCGCTTGCTTATCACAGGAAATTCAACTTTAAGTCCTTGTAATAACGTTCAGGATAGCAATGCTTCTGAAGGGAGCCACCGGAGGCGGTGGCCTCGCGCCCCCATTCCTGGCCTTAGGCATATCGTCTGAGGAAGAGGACGACGAGCGGTTAAACGCTAACATACCTGATCTGGACGCCCCACAACCACCCTCTGATGATGAAGGTATGCCCCACTCTCGATATTAACTTTCTGCAATCGAATTTTATAATACGTTGACACTTTTGACGGGTGTTAACTTTTAATGCATAGGACATAAGGTTCCTGAATTGTAAGGGATTTGCCACACTGGATGCGTTCTGCGGTCCGGTCAACCCATACATTACGTTCACCCTGTATGGATTGACCGGACCGCAAAACGCAGAATGCATCCAGTGTGGCAAATCCATTAAAGTGTGTATAAAATTGTCTACGAGGACAATTCATAGACGATGAGCGACTACCCGCCGATATACCCGACTTGATTTTGGTTAAAGAGCGTTTGAGTATTCGCCGGTTTATTCTGTCATTAAATGCTTGATGATTTAACGGTGTCACGTGGTGAACAACAATTTTCCAAATTTGTAGCAACTCATACAGCCGGTGCATATAAAGAATGGGACTGGAAATTTCGGTTAATCGCGCTTGCCACAGTAACTATGAGTGAAAGAGCGATATAGATTTGGTTATATGGTGTGCGAGCGAGAAGTGAACATGTACGAAGCCATTTTCAATTTCGCATTCTTTAACGGCGCGGGTGGTAAGCGCGGTTAAACGAATTTTTCAGTCCCATTCTTTATCTGCGCGCGTAGTAAGATTGTTCATGGATTGTGTAGGCTCAGGCAGCGACGACCGGGAGAGCATAATCTCCATAAACCCTGATAAGGAAGTGAACTCGGAGCCGCTGTCAGCGACGCCCTCGCCGTACCTCTCGCGGGAGGTCTACCTCGAGTGCCTTAAGGTCACCGTGGAATGGGTACGTACCTCAATGACTATTTACCACTCCTAAGGCGATTCTTACACTGCGAGCGTGTTCCCGGGTTCGATTCCCAAGGGGGGGTACAATTTATATCCGTTAGCTTGGTGGTAGGGCTTATTTCAAGTCCTGGCTAGCTACCACCATCTTACTTAAGTCTGACGCCATAACAACAATTAAAAGTTGTTGTATTCCGGCAGTTAGAGGTAAGATAGCTAGTTCTTTGGTGATGAGGATTCCGGGTGTAGTGCGCTTCCACCTTCGGCCTTATCGTCACTTATCATCAGGTGAGGTGAGGCCAAGCACTATCCCGTTGTGCATAAAAAAAAACATTATTTTCCAGAAAACGAAAAAAGAAGAACGCAAGAGGTTCCCCGCGATAGACAAGATAGGGTCAGATATATCGTCGTCGGAGGACGAGCTGCTGACCGGGGACGAGCCCAGGCGGTCTCCGCTCGCGCCGCCGGACAAAGACCAGGATAACCACGATGATGATCAGGTTAGAACCTATTTTATTTTATGTTGTACTAGCTTCCTTTCGCCACTTTCACTTTTTTCAAGAATTGACTGCTTTCTATTGGTTATATAGATAGATCAAAAAAGATCTGTTGTTTGGTGTTTTTTTAGGGTTAGGTGTTTTTTAGGGTTCCGTACCCAAAGTGTAAAAACGGGACCCTATTACTAAGACTCCACTGTCCGTCTGTCTGTCACCAGGATGTATCTCATGAACCGTGATAGCGTGATAGCTAGACAGTTGAAATTTTACAACGTTACAATAATTACATAGAGCAAAAATTTGTGTAGAGAAAATAAACATATTAAATAAGTAGGTAATTACAGTTCAGAAAAAAACAGGTCTTAGGGCTAAATAGGACCTACCTCAGCTTGCGTTGCCATGACACATAAGATGATGTATTTCTGTTGCCGATATAACAACAAATATTAAAAAAAAATATTTATTTCCCTTTTGTTTGCTTATCTGATGCTTTAAGTTAGCGATTTTTATGTTAGTTAGCTCATATGTGTATCTTATTTATCTTGTGTACTCTACAACTAAAATGTATGCGACTGAAGGACTGTATCCAAGTCATGAATAAACAATTTAAAAAATATATATAAAAATTAACCCATTATAATGCACGATATAAAATAAACTAGCTTAGCACTTCGATACGGCCTGTAACTTTAACCATTCCCTAACTAATGCAACAAAGTAATATTTTCACCGTTTATCAACAGATGTCGCTATCGTCTCTATCGTCGACGGAGGCTAAGATCGAAGAGCAGGTACCCGCGGAAGCGTATTACTGTCCGCCCGTCGCGCCCAACCACTACTACCAGCACGTATGGCCGCCAACAGGTAACATTACATAACACAAATAACATACGTAAATATTAAATCAACAGAAACAACAATTAAGCTTTGCGTTGCTACCCGTACTAGAAAGGAGATTATTTATTTTTTTATTTTATACAAGGTGTAACAGAACGGGGGTATCAACCCGAAAGGAGGTCAATGCACTCGTGAATCTGAACACCTTCCAACGGAAAAAAATTCAAATCGAATATTTTGGACTCTCCATAGAAAATTTGCATTTGCGCCAACATTTTGTATGGAGAGTTCAATATTTATTTTTATTTGATTTTTTTTTTCTGTTGGAAGGTGTTCAGTTTCACGAGTACATTGAACTCCTTTCGGGTTGAAAACCCCCTTTCTGTTACACGTTGTATAAAATGGTACATCAACAGCAAGACATATTGGTCGTTTCTAATATAAATGCAAAAACTGTCACTGTAAACATGTTTGCAAATTAAAGATATACATTTGCCATACATAACATGATCGATCAAGTGAAGGCGGATTACTTTGAAATACTTTGAATTTAGGAATTAAGTTAGGGCCATACTGGGTCTTTTTTGTGCGTTACCAACTGGTATGGACTAGTCTGATTTATCTGTATAAGAGCAGCGCGCGAATATTTTAATTCCATCATTATTATAAGTGTATATAATACATTAATAATACATTTGAATTACACGCGCCCGCGCAAGCACTCGCGCCCGGTTCTACTCTGATAGAGCTCTTAAGAAACTCGTGAAATTAATAGAATAGCCACATTTTTTGTCATTAGTGTTATTGTATGGCAACACTTGACTACTTTTGTATGCAACAACCACGTGTTGCTATGCTAGTAAAATATAATTTTAGTTTCGTTTCATAAATTAGTTGGCAGACTTTGTATGTATATGTATTGTCACAAAATATATAATTATACTAAACGTACAGAAATCGATCTACGCTAGGACAATAAAATAATAAGCTACTCTCGCTGCACAGCAATAAAGTACAATTTCAAATTGCACAGCGCTGCGTGCTTATACATGACAACTTACATTTTATTCATTTATCACGGGGTTCATCGTTTATGAGAGTCAATAGGTCATGAAATTGACTTGATGGATATTCTGTCTGAAGTAGTTAAAAAATTTGGGGCAAAATTGCCTTAACTTAGGATAAAAAAATATGTACTGGCTTTCAGTTAGCCTGTATAAAAAAAATTGGGTGGACCTCCGTCAATCCGTCCGTCCTCAATATCTCCGTCTGTCGCGTCATTTCTGCCGTCTGTATAAAATCACAGTTAAAACTGTTTCTACGTCCATCTTTGTTCGAGAACTTAAACTAACTGAACTAGTGACTACTGAAATTACGCGCTATTAACGCTCTTTGAGAGTTTGTCATCTGAACGTACTCTTAGGGTACGTTCAGATGACAAGCGCAACAATTTAGTTAAATTTTTGTGTAGTGTTCACATGGTGCGCGCTTGTCAGGCGTTGAACGCGCGTTGCCGCGGCTGCCCTGCTTCAGTTTGAGTTCTACATTTGTCGAAGATGGACATAGAAATAGTTTTAATGTTGATTTATATGGTAATTCGATATATATTCAATAATTCGGTATTAAAAGCTTCCGTTTCGGAAGATTTCTAGATGAACTGAGAGAACCCTAAAATACGTCTATCCGCGTCAAATGCGCGTGCTCATCTGAACGGTAACGTAGAAAACCAACTATCTCAAAGTGTGCGTTGACGCGCGCTGACAACAGTCAAGCGCTAGCGCAGCGTTCAACGCGCGCTTTATCAAAACTCGCGTTAGCATGTGTACGGCTTGAATAAAATGTATGTAGTTTTTATGTAGTTGTAAACGCGCGTTATCAAAACACGCGTTAAGCGCTTGTCATGTGAACCTGCTCTTATTGTATTCACCTTCTTTTTCTGTCGCGTTAGTCGCGTAGCTGTCTCAACCGACACACGACATCCCTCGTGCGCTGGTTCGGCTGAGTGAGCCGCGAGCAGTAAGCTAGTAATAAGCTTGGAGTGAGCCCCCTTGGTATTGTTGTGTGGTCGCAGCGTACGCGGGCGGCGCGTACGGCGGCGCGGGCGCGCTGGCGTACGGCGCGGGGTTCGCGCCGCCGCCGCTGCTGCCGCACCACTACCACACTTATCCCGAGGCCAAGCCGCAACAGGTGACGCATACCTATTTACGACCTGACAGGTGAAGTGCTCGATATGCCGGTCTACCACGCAAGAGGTCCCGGGTTCGATGCCCGGCCGGGTAGAAATTTAAATGAATGTGAAAATTATAAATGAATTTTAATTAATGTGACGGGTCTGGTTGTTACTATGTTTAAAAAGTATACAGGGTTATTTGTAAAACACCAACGACCTCGTAGGAGTAGATTACCAACATCATAAACAACAACAATTTTGTTCTACGACTTGATAATTCGTTAGATTTTACTTTCATACAAAAAGATATAATTTTAATTTACCGTTCGTACGTTCATAACTGCTCGCGCGGCGCGCGGAGCGCCTGGTGCGCGCGACCCACCGCCATCCATAGACGTAAAAAGTGTCGGACAGTACAATAAAAACATGGAAATTCATTTTTGGTGAATGTATCGAGTTATGATAAAAGTCGTAGAACAAACGTTGTTGTTTATAATAATAATAATCATCATTTATTTCGACCAACTTTGGATCATAACGTTTATGTTGTTGGTAATCTACTCCTGTGAGATTGTTAGTGTTTTACAAATAACCTTGTATAAGTAGTATATCAGTTGTCTGTTGTCTAGCACCCATATACAAGCTTTGCTTAGTTTGGGGCTAGATGGCGCTGAGTGAAATTGTCCAAGCAATTTATTTATACGGGGTGTAACAAGACCCTCAACGAAGCCGAGGTCTACGTATTCCACCCATTGTCAGGATTAGTTCAAAATCATTGCTAGGAAACGATTTTCAATTCTGGTGTGAAAAAAGCATTGCAAACAGTACCTACGCAATGTAACGCGTACAACAGACACAGCGCGCGTGTGCTTGCTACACAGCCGCGCGCGTGCGGCAGAGTTGAAAGGCAGCGTTTGTGTGTGTGCGCATGAGATACATTAAATGGTGACGTTTTGAAGCCATCTTTTGATACGAAACACTTTAAATTTTGTTAATGCTTATTTGGACAAAAATTTAGAAATAGCTTAAAAAAATAGTTTTTTATAAATTGACCTTCAATAATTTCATAGCTATTGATTTCCCAGTTATAGTCTTAAAAATAGTACTAATTATGGGCGGAATGCGTCGACTTCAGATTTGTTGAGGGTCTTTTTACACATTGCACGAAACATTTTCAAAAAACATGTTGAACGATATTTCCACACATATAGCCCGCTGGAAAAGTTCCTAGTTTTATCTGATTTTGTCGTTTGGAAGTTTTCGAGCGACAAAATCAGATTTTTTAATTTTTTCAATCTAGTTAGATTGAAAAAAAAAACTCAACCGCTTCCTCACTTTTCGACATCTGCGAGGCGGACCAAGCGGTATTCTTCTTCAAACCAATGATGTTTCTGAGCGGCCTTCTGAATAATGCTAAACTAGTTATTTCAACATAGTTTATTCCTTTGTCATTTCATTCACAAGTAATGAGCGAAAATACTTTTTTTAATAGAAAAATATATTAAAATGTACACAGGAGCTGGATAATCCGCACTACCCGACCATAAACAGCGTAATAGAGCGAGTGACGACGGAACTAAAGATGATCCTGAAGAAGGATTTCAACAAGAAGATGATCGAGAGCACAGCGTTCAAGAGCTTCGAGGTGTGGTGGGACGAGCAGAGCCGGAAGGCAAGGCTCCCCACCAAGCCTAAGGAGGAGACTGGACAGCAACCTTTGCAGGTAACTTTTTATTTATTAGGTATACCAACAAAGTACATACAGAAACAATCTTAAAACATACATTTGGAATCTTTGGCCTTTACCTTAATTACAGGTACACACAGCATAACTTTAAATTAAAAAACTTAAGTTGTTATAAAGTTGTTGTTTTAAACAAATCAAGATTAAACAAGGTAACTTGTGTCAAATATAATAATTTTAACCGCCTCTGCGGTCTAGTGGTTCGCCCACCCGTGTGAGCCGCACGGATCCCGGGTTCGATCCCCAGGGGGGGTACAATTTGTACTCGGTTTGGTTGGTGATAGGTCTTATTTCAAGTCCGCCTGGCTAGCTACCACTATCGTCGTCAGACTTAGGTAACTAAGTCTGACGCCATAACAACAATTTAAAAATTGTCGTGTTCCGGCAGTTAGAGGTAAGATAGCCAGTTCCTCAGTGACGAGGATTCCGAGTGTAGTGCGCTTCCACCTCCGGCCTTATCGTCACTTACCATCAGGTGAGGTGAAAGCCAAACACTATACCGTTGTGGATAAAAAAATATTTAGAGCTTTGTTCTTTCTTTGAAATGTAAATCGATTTTGTTTGGTTGGTTGTTAGACAGAAAATTAGGCTAAGTTATAACTGGCTATCTTACCTCTAACTGCCGGAACACAACAATTTTCAAATTGTTGTTATGGCGTCAGATTTAGTTAAGATGGTGGTAGCTAGCCAGACGGACTTGAAATAAGTCCTACCACCAACCAAACAGAGTACAAATTGTACCCCCCTGGGAATCTATCCCGGAACCCCTGCGTCTTACACGGGTGGACGAACCACTAGACCTCAGAGGCGGTTTCTGAAACAACAATAATTAGTTGCTAAATTGACTAGTTCCGATGTCGAAAACAATATTTTTTATTACTATTTTCTCCTAGGATATATCGAACAAGAAAGAAGAGGCAGTGGACTCAATAAAGTCGATAATGGAGTCCCGCGAGCTTGGGCTGGACCTGGGCGGGTACAGCATGGGCATAGGCCTGGGGCTTCGCGCCGCTATACCCAAAATGCCGAGCTTCCGGCGGAAGAGAAAGATACCTTCGCCTGTCGTCATAGACGAGGATTCTTCAAAGAGACTGAGCGATCAGGTATGTTATATTATTACTAAACTAGTGATCTGGGGGTCAATTCTGCTAATGTTAACGTCGAAATCGTGGTTCAACGGTGTTTGAATGGTAATGCTTTTTATTTTATTTTATTTTATTTATTAAAAGTTTACATGCTGACTTACAGTAAGGCCCAAATCGCCAGCAAGCTAGATATTAGGTAGTACATTGCACATAAAAAATAACATTACACATAATTTCATGCACATTACATTATAAAATGAAAAGCAAAGATGTGAATATGGGTAAGACATTTAAAAATTTGAACACATTTTGACACAGTTCTTGTTTCTTAAACCCAAAACCGAAACACAGTGTTTCTTAAATTCAAAACGGAAACACATTGTGTCGTCCCCCAGGCCCCTTTTCACCAAATTGACATTTGCCAGTGACATGTCGGTGAATTTTACAATTGTTCGTCGACAACTTACACCTATTTGACTCAGCTCCAATCTCGTATCAAAAATAACTGGCAAATCTACAAATATGTCAACTTGTAAAAAGACTCTGTTTCACAACATCAAGCATGTTGTGAAACAGAGTGTCCCTGATTAAATTAATGACAATTGACATTATCCCCCCCTTAATAATGCCGATGTGGGCAAATTTCAGAGCTTTCTATCAAAACCCTCATCGAAGGAAGCCTTGTTGATTTACAAATTTGTGGCGGCAAGCTTAACGTCCAATTGTTAAATTAATTAAGACAACAGTCACGATGGGACTGACATGTAAATAAATTTACAAAAGTCCCTAAAATAAATGAAGAAAAAAAAAAAAAAAAAAAAGACATTATCCCTGACAAATGTCGATTTGATGAAATAGGGCCCTGGATGGCTGCAGTATGCGGAGGCCAAGGCCCTATTAAATAGGGAAAGATAATAAAGATTTTGTCTGGTTTTTGTATTATATCCGGCTTGAAGGACCATGTATTAAATTAAATTTGTAAATTTTTTAACCACAATGGCATGGTTACAAATCACATTGGATTTTCATTATTCAAAAAGGCAATAAAAGTACACGTTGCGAGCTGATTTATCTATAGTGTTATTACAAAAGATTTTTAAACACTGTTTAACTTAGACACTTGTTTAATCCCGTGTTGAAAACTTGTTTAGTCCCGTGTTATACAAAAGATTTTTAAACACTGTTTAACTTAGACACTTGTTTAAATGTGATGCTGACACTTTTTTGACAATATTGTTAAAAAGAGATAGCATCATATTTAAACAGTCTCTAAGTTACAAGATTAATTACAAGCTTTTATTTAGTTTCATTTGTCTGTTGTCCGTCCATCTATAATCAAATCAAAATCGTGTTATATTTTGACAGCAAGAGAGAAAAAATCCTAACTAGTAGTTATCAAAATGTTGACTAGATAGCTGATGGCCTTGTAGCGAACGGACAAAGTACAGTCGGCAATAAAAGCTTGTACCAAAAATTAAATTTTTGACAGGAACTCATTTTGTAATAATCTTTCAGCTCGCGCCTTGCTGTTGTAAAAATAATAGAGGGGCTCTTCAAAAAGTATTTTAATATTTTTTAGGAGGAAATGGTGCAACATTCAGACGAAGAGAAAGAAGTACCGTCGGCGAGTCCGCGGACGAGAAACGCTGGCTCGTACCTGTCGCGGGGACGGCGGTCCAGTAGTTCTTCAAGGTTAGTCGCAAACATTCTCTAGATAGATAGATAAATTGTTTATTTGTCGCAACACACATAGAAACATTTGGTAGGTAATAGAGTATAATATACGAAAAAAAAAATGAAAACTTAACTCTTGATCAGTACGTTAAACGTAGTGCGGAATACAAGTTGTTTTTCGCAATACAAGTTTGCGGACATTTTAACATATTTCTGAAGTACAAAAGGTTGTCGTTTCTGAAAGTAATTTGAACTGTCAGAAACGGCAACACGTCCGCGCTGACCCAAAAAAAGAAATGAAACCATGAAAATATTTTCGAGTTTAATTTTTTGATTCACAGCTCCATCATTAGGTATTAACCGTAAAGGAAACTAAAATTTCCAATAATACTTTTTCATTTGTATAAGACATTTTGAAAATACCCTTAGAATAGACCAACCAGACCCCGTCCATCAGCCATTTTTGATGTCCCCACTGCTGGGGCACAGGCCTTCCTTATGGGTGGTAAGGAGGATGGGCCATAACCCACCACGCGGGCCCAATGCGGATTGGTGGGTGTAAACGACTGCAAATGCAGCCGAGACTAACGGCTTAACGTGCCTTCCGAAGCACGGAGGAGCTCGAGATAATAAATTTTTGGTCACCCATCCCATGACCGACCCTTGCGAACGTTGCTTAACTTCCGCAATCGCTGGGCCAGGCGCTAAACCACTGCGCCACCGAGCACCACAGACCCCGTATAACCTCTTAAAACTTACCAGTTTTCTGAATGGCTATCAGTGCGTCTCTTTTATTTGCAAATACAGCGAGAAAGAGATGTAACTATGCCATTTATAAACCTGGCAAGTTTTAAGAGCTTGTTATAACTCCCCAGCCCCCCTACCCCCTAGCATGACCACCGAAACACGATATGATATAGCGATTTATCACGTTTAACTGTCAAAAGACAATGGATTTCGACAATTGGTTGTCGATAAAACGCTATATCACGCGATATATATCGTGTTACATCGGCCATGGCTTGGCCGTTATCCTAAAGTGAGATGCTTTATTGTCTATGCTAGGTCGTCCTCGTCGACGTCGAGTCGCTCGTCGTCGACGGACTCCGGTTCGGAGCGGGAGCGGAAGGTTATTGCGCCGCAGATATACTCCGACACGGACGACGACTCCGAACTGGAGAATGCCGAGGTAACATGCGAAAACTTATAATGGTGCATAGACTCCTACACGGATTACTTATAAAGCTTAAGTCACTATGTTTTTCTATGAAATAAAATAAAATAATACCACCCTTGTTGCACACATAGAAGGTCCACAGTATGTTTTTAGACGCCCGCGAGTTGCATTATGAAATTAAGTATAACATAATAACACTAGTTTGGATGATATAATGACCAATCAATCGCTCGGATATTACGGCTACTGTTCAAAACTTTTTATTGAGAATTCATATCATGGGTGTAGATAAAATCTTTTATGCAACTGTACATAATTAGGTATTAAACCACAGTTGCATAAAAAACTGTTTTACTGTGTCACTTAACCGAAATCGTGCCTACTTCAATCTTTGACTAAAAAAAATATTTCGCGTCATTCATAGGGGCGTACCGAGGGGGGGGGGGGGACGACAGGGAGGGGCAGCTGCCCCCCCTGGATTTTGTTTACCTCCAACTAACTATCAGTTGTTATCAATAAAAGTTCTTATTTGCCAGACAATATATTTGGATTTGCCACCCCCTTGGCCCAGAACCTGGGTACACCCATGGTCGTTCCATAAACATTATAGACACAATACCACAATATATTTTTGTATCCGAAAGTTCGTCATCAAACAACTTGCAAATAATAAAAACAGACGCGCTACCGACAAAATAGCGCCAATAACCCTAGCATTTTCTCATTGGTACTATAATTTCAGCTCAAAGTGGTGTCAAACAAAGAGCGTCTACGGCGAGTATACTCATCATCCGACAGCGAAGCAGAACAAAGTCGAAGAGAGAAAACTCCCATACCTCCCGTGGAAGCCTCCGACGATCGCCTCGGGTCACCCATCCTGTCTCCAGAACCAAGAGATTTACTACTCGATCGAGTCTACTCAGACTCTGAAGAGGAGAGAGAGTACCAGGTACGATACTCTAGTACAATTTGTACTCAGTTTGGTTGGTGGTAGGGCTTATTTCAAGTCCGTCTGGCTAGCTACCACCATCTTACCAAAGTCTGACGCCATAACAACAATTTAAAAATGGTTGTGTTTCGGCAGTTAATACCTTGAGCTCCACGGGTGCCCCCAGGCACCCGCGAGACGGGTTATACGTCATTGAAAAGAATATCCGTCAAGGCCCAATGTCACAGAACATTAAATTTAAATCCAATATTTATTTAATTTACAATAAGGCAAAATATTGCCTGGCAAAATATTTGATCTCTGGGTGCCTGGAGGCACCCGCGATGCTTGACGGTATAAATTTCTCGCGGGTGCCTGGGGGCACCCGTGGAGCTCAACTGGTAAGATAGGAAGAAGGAGGTAAGATAGCCAGTTTCTCAGTGATGAGGATTGCGGGTGTAGTGCGCTTCCACCTTCGGCCTTACCGTCACTTGATATCAGGTGAAGTGAAGGCAAGCATTATCCCGTTGTGCATAAAAAAACGAATTATAAATCATTGAAATATTGTGTTGAAATAGATAGTTGTTTCCGTAAGTATCTATTTGTGGTTCTCCCGCTTAAAGTGTAATAATTGTATAACAGGAGAGAAGACGGCGGAACACGGAATACATGGAGCAGATCGAGCAAGAATTCCTGGAGGAGCAGCGGAAGAAACTCGAGGTGGACACGCGCCCGTTGCCCGAGAAACCGCCCGACGAAAGGTTAGTATACAATTAACAAAAAAAAACGAACAAGTGTACGGCCTCTTTAGTGTAAAAACTAATTTGTTTGTAATATTTTTATTATAATTATAATGGCTGATAGTCTTATTTTTCTTATGGTGGATTCGACCAAACTTCAATATAAACGGGAATAACTATACCAAGAATACATCTATTTCACCATTTTTTTCTCGAGTAAAGAAATGGTAATTTTTCCATGCAATCCGAAGATAAGTTACTCTTGGGATTCTTATTCCTTCATTAGTGAGTGAATATGTGAATGAACGAGAACTATTTAAAAGGCAAAGTCTTGTCAACTCTTTTTTTTTCGCCTTGTTGTACCGTACAACAAGGCGAAAAAAAATTGACTTGACCTGACCGTACAACTTGTACGTATCTGTAGCGGTCAAAGTCAAATGTCAAAAAAATGTCACTGGCATACGGCACGCAGACCCCATTAAAATATTTGCGGATTAACTGTTATTCCCCGCGAAATGGTAGTATAGTGACTATTCCTGAATATGCAAAATACTCTGAGAATAGTGAGTGGTAAAACGTAATTTCGATTTATTCTCGAATTACTGGTCATTTTATCTAAGAATAACATTTATTCTCACTTGGTCGAATCCGCCCTTAGAGTCACTATGAAAGGTATTTTAAAGTAGAAAATACAGTAATTTGTGGCCAGAGCGCTGCATGGTATCCATGGTATAATAAACGTAGGTACAACACTGTTAAAACCCTTGAAATCTGGTGGGGATTGCGCAGAACGCGTATTTGTGTACATGCGCGAACTTATCCCCACTCCGTCGAAAAAGTGTCTAGATGTTTGCCTCGTACTGTACTTTATTTGTCTTTTACTCCGTATTTTACTCTTCTCAATAAATTTTGACAAAAAATAATCAGACTTATTTTCTCAGTCCGCCAGAACCAAAGGTTAACGAAGTCCATAGCCCAGTCAAGAATCACGTCAAGTCCCCTGAAAGACGAGACAGCAAACCCGAAATGGAGGAGGGAGAGATCAGCTCCGAGGAGGAACCGACCAGGAGGAAAAAGGAGAGGACGAAGAAAGAGAAGCGGCCGAGGGTCGTCTCTATTAGTGAACACGAGAACAGCAACAATGAGACCAGCGTCAGTGTCAATGGAGTTAAAGAGGTCAGTGTTTATTGTACTAAACTAGCGGCCGCTCGCGACTTCGTCTGAGTGGAAAAGTTTTTTGCTATCCCTCGGGAACAATACTTTTTTCGGGATAAAAGGTACCCTATGTCCGTCTCTGTACCCCTGACAACGTGAATGTAAAATTTCATGATGATCGGTTCAGTAGTTCGTGAAGTCTTAACAAACAAATAAACAAACAAACGGACTTTTGCATTTATAATATTAGTAAGGATAATTATACTAGAAAAAATTCGACCCTTCACCAGGATTGTCTCAGGTCGGAATCGAACCCGCGACCTTTGGAAGTCCGGGCCAATGCTCTTACCAACTGAGCTCAGTGTTTATTAGTACATTTACGTGTGTCAAAAAATGTTTTAGGTGTAAATAATGCGGTCTTGTTTCTTGGTTTACTCTAGCGAACTAAAATCTATAGAACAAGAATTCCGCTCAAAAAATAGCAAAACAAAATTACAACACAGTGGGAGGGACTAAAAATGCTGGCATTTGGTTATGCAGCAAAAAGCGACTAAACACTGGTTGCATAATAGCGATCATAATCTGCTGTATACTCATAGATATTTTCTATACTTAAACGAAAAAATATGATACGTTATTTCTGCATCTTTTTACTGCCTTCTTTGCGTCTTTTACACCATTTCACTACTCAGGACGTCATTTCTAATAAACTATCTTTCTTTCTCTCTTTTTTACATACAAACTGCAATTATTGTAAAGAACGCTTACGTCTGTCACCGGGCGGCGGCGGGGATAACACGCAGGTCGTCACATACGCAACTAGTCACATTCGCAATTGGTCACATTCGCAATTGGTCACATTCGCAATTGGTCACATTATTCGCAACTCGTCACATACGCAAGTCGTCAATTTTTTTTCGTTTTATTTTAATACAATGTGCCAAATGATGACTCTAAATCCTAACGGCTGCTCAATATTGAGCCTAATTTGGTCATCCATCTTGTTTTTACCACACAAAAAGTGGCTGCACAATCTTTATCAAGCCTAATATGGTCACCCATCTTGCTTTTGACTACACAAAAAGTGACTGCACGATCTTTATCGAGCCTAATTCAGTCACCTATCTTGCTTTTGGCCACACAAAAAGTGTGCACAATCGTTTTTATCCTAAAAAGCAAAATGGGTGACCAAATTAGGCTCGATTAAGATCGTGCTGCCACTTTTTGTGTGGCCAAAAGCTAGATGGGTGACCATATCAGGCTTAAATAAGGTTTTGCAGTAATTCTTATCTAATACATTTTTGCCTTCACTTAATTTTTATTGTACTTATTTGCCTGGATTGCAATCTAGTTAAGAATTTCAGCGCAGTTGATGTTATTGATTTGTAACAATTGTAATCTAGGTAATTGTAAACAAGATAGGTGACCGAATTAGGCTCGATAAAGATTGTGCAGACACTTTTTGTGTGGCTAAAAGCAAGATGAGTAAACAAATTAGGTTCGGTAATGATCGTGTAGCCACTTTGTGTGGTCAAAAGCAAGATGGGTGACCAAGTTAGGTTCGATAAAGATCGTGCAGAAACTTTTTGGGCAGTTGTAATAAAACGAAAAAAATGTGACTAGTTGCGTTTGTGACAATTTGCGTGTGTGGCGAGTTGCGTGTGTGGCGAGTTGAGTATCCGTTTTGAAAAACGACGTGTTGCGTATGTGTCGAGTTGCGTATGTGTCAACCTGTGTGTGATCCCATTGAGAGCGTTACTAGTTCGATTCGGCCAACGGAATATAGTGCACATTACAATAGCGCGCCAGCACCCACTCTGGACGCATTAATACATGTCGATTACTGGTTTGTCCGCCGCAAATACCCTGAGCCTGATAAGTCACCATTCAGGACGTACACTAAAGCTGCGTACGCATCGACAGGTGGCTATATTAGCGCCTAGATACATCTGGTTACTTGCTAGGATACACGGTGACTCCGCTGGAAGGTGGGTCGCAAGAATAGGAGCCTTGGTCTCATGGTCTTTGGTTGTAAGCCGACGACACATGTTTTAATCAGTCGTCTGCATATATCAGAGGCGTAGCGAGGCGCCTAGCGCGAAGTACGGCCGGTTGCGATAAGAACATTCGTGAATGTTCGTTTTACTTGGAAACGTATTAAGAATCATCTGTCGGCGAGTAGGCAGCCTAAGGACGATCTGATAGGTTTATATGATGATGATGATAAGGATCAGGATGATAGTCTTATTCGCGACTGTTTCCCAGGCAAGTGGCACTCAGTCGGAGACTTGTTCACCGCAATCGCAGGCCTCCCAAGCATCGCAGGCGTCCCAAGTGGCGCTGGACCACTCTTACTGCCGGCCGCCCGCCGCCGCCACGCCCGCGCGCCGCCCCTCCAACCACCTGCAGCACGACCATGGTGCGTACACACTACACGCATATACACACGCATACACAATGACGCTGGACCACTCGTACTGCCGGCCGCCCGCCGCCGCCACGCCTGCGCGCCGCCCCTCCAACCACCTGTAGCACGACCACGGTGCGTACACACTACACGCATATACACACGCATACAAAATGACGCTGGACCACTCGTACTGCCGGCCGCCCGCCGCCGCCACGCCTGCGCGCCGCCCCTCCAACCACCTGCAGCACGACCACGGTGCGTACACACTACACGCATACACAATGACGCTGGACCACTCGTACTGCCGGCCGCCCGCCGCCGCCACGCCCGCGCGCCGCCCCTCCAACCACCTGCAGCACGACCATGGTGCGTACACACTACACGCATATGCACACGCATACATAATGACGCTGGACCACTCGTACTGCCGGCCGCCCGCCGCCGCCACGCCTGCGCGCCGCCCCTCCAACCACCTGCAGCACGACCACGGTGCGTACACACTACACGCATATACACACGCATATACAATGACGCTGGACCACTCGTACTGCCGGCCGCCCGCCGCCGCCACGCCTCACGCATATACACACGCATACACAATGACGCTGGACCACTCGTACTGCCGGCCGCCCGCCGCCGCCACGCCCGCGCGCCGCCCCTCCAACCACCTGCAGCACGACCATGGTGCGTACACACTACACGCATATACACACGCATACACAATGACGCTGGACCACTCGTACTGCCTGCCGCCCGCCGCCGCCACGCCTGCGCGCCGCCCCTCCAACCACCTGCAGCACGACCACGGTGCGTACACACTACACGCATATACACACGCATACACAATGACGCTGGACCACTCGTACTGCCGGCCGCCCGCCGCCGCCACGCCCGCGCGCCGCCCCTCCAACCACCTGCAGCACGACCATGGTGCATACACACTACACGCATATACACACGCATACACAATGACGCTGGACCACTCGTACTGCCGGCCGCCCGCCGCCGCCACGCCTGCGCGCCGCCCCTCCAACCACCTGCAGCACGACCACGGTGCGTACACACTACACGCATATACACACGCATACACAATGACGCTGGACCACTCGTACTGCCGGCCGCCCGCCGCCGCCATGCCCGCGCGCCGCCCCTCCAACCACCTGCAGCACGACCACGGTGCGTACACACTACACGCATATACACACGCATACACAATGACGCTGGACCACTCGTACTGCCGGCCGCCCGCCGCCGCCACGCCCGCGCGCCGCCCCTCCAACCACCTGCAGCACGACCACGGTGCGTACACACTACACGCATATACACACGCATACACAATGACGCTGGACCACTCGTACTGCCGGCCGCCCGCCGCCGCCACGCCTGCGCGCCGCCCCTCCAACCACCTGCAGCACGACCACGGTGCGTACACACTACACGCATATACACACGCATACACAATGACGCTGGACCACTCGTACTGCCTGCCGCCCGCCGCCGCCACGCCTGCGCGCCGCCCCTCCAACCACCTGCAGCACGACCACGGTGCGTACACACTACACGCATATACACACGCATACACAATGACGCTGGACCACTCGTACTGCCGGCCGCCCGCCGCCGCCACGCCCGCGCGCCGCCCCTCCAATCACCTGCAGCACGACCATGGTGCATACACACTACACGCATATACACACGCATACACAATGACGCTGGACCACTCGTACTGCCGGCCGCCCGCCGCCGCCACGCCTGCGCGCCGCCCCTCCAACCACCTGCAGCACGACCACGGTGCGTACACACTACACGCATATACACACGCATACACAATGACGCTGGACCACTCGTACTGCCGGCCGCCCGCCGCCGCCATGCCCGCGCGCCGCCCCTCCAACCACCTGCAGCACGACCACGGTGCGTACACACTACACGCATATACACACGCATACACAATGACGCTGGACCACTCGTACTGCCGGCCGCCCGCCGCCGCCACGCCTGCGCGCCGCCCCTCCAACCACCTGCAGCACGACCACGGTGCGTACACACTACACGCATATACACACGCATACACAATGACGCTGGACCACTCGTACTGCCAGCAGCCGTAACAAAAAAACACTTTCGTAATAATTAATTAGGTATTCATATTCTTCTTTCTCTCTAGGATACACATGGATGGCAGAACCTGAAAGCGAACCGTCCGTCGAGGAAACGAAACCTGCGAAAGAGGCGAAGAGGCCGTACAAGAGAAAACATGAGACGAAGAAACTTGCTGAGATACAAAACAAGTATGTTCTCATTTTGACTATGAGTATTATTATTATATTACCTACTACGTGAATAACATGAAGGACCAAGGTATCTCAATTAAAAGAATTAATTTCATTTTAAAAATAATGTTACTGATATTTTTTGTTTATTTTCTTCTCTTATGTGGTCCTTCGAGCCGGATTCATTAAAAAATGTTCTTCAACAGATTGTATGAAACCCGTCAAGACTATGAATCGCTCATGTACCCGAGCGTGACATTCAAACAGCGCGACATTATGGCTGAAATGCAAGTGATGTACGAGTTCTTAACCCGAGGAATAGATAGGGAAGACGTGGAGTTCCTGCGGAGAGCGTACGAAGCGTTGTTGGCGGAGGATGCGCAGGGGTACTGGCTGAACGACACCCACTGGGTGGACCACCCGCCCACTGACTTGATATACGCGCCGCCGCGGAAGCGATCTAAGAGACATAACAATATGTACGAGGAACTACAGGTGTGTATCTCTACTGTAACTGCATTTCTCTTCGCTCACTTATGGTCATACTTCCATTAAACATCAGAACTAATTAACCCCCGGTTTTTGAGGTACATACTTTATCGGAGGTTATTGAAAGGGATCCACATTATCTGGTTTAAAGTAATAAAATGACAAACCAGATAATGTGGACCTCTCCGGTAAAGTTTAACTTTCGATAAATGACCGATAAGTACCCTAGAAACCGGGCATTAGTTTACTTATCCACCGTAGTGGCGTAGTCCGTATGTAACGATTAATCTACTCTCGATCACGATCTTTATGAAACATCGTTCACTAGCTGCCCCTGTCTATCGGAAACATCTTTAGCAAGAGCGAGAAGATCGTTGGCGTACGTAATCTTCAGCGTCTCGGTAAAATCTGTCGATCTTTCCATATTACCGAGAGTTCAAGAAGTTCAAAATAGTTTGATTAAATTGTACTTATATTAAAAATTACTCGAACATTTTAGGTGACATTGAATAAGGGACTTTATTCTTACATTGAGGATCCACATTCACAGCTAATCGCAGATGGCGCCAGTGGCGACCTGGCCGCTATCAATGGTTTTGATTGGTTAATAATAATAATAATAATAATAACATTTATTTCAGATCTCACAAATCCATATTACAATTATAAAGTTACAAAAGAATACAATTAAATTAGATATTAAAAATTAAAAATCATCATCTTTCACAATTTACTTTTCCTCACTTGCATGTTAGTCAGTACGTGAACCATAGAACAATGGTTCAAGTACTGACAGTCAAACCGACACGACAATGCCCTCAGTATGCTGTTGGGGCTGGCCCGGACCCTGCGCACCAATGATGTACATCGTTTGCGTAAGGTCGAGTAGAAACAGTCGACATGCGACTCTGCAAACATTCCTGATGCGCTGCAAAACCGCGGCAACCCCATCAGCACCCTGAACGCATTATTGTACTGAACCCGAAGCGAGTTGAACTGCTTTTGCGTATATGTCACCCACAGGCTGCTCGTGTAGAATGATGTGCAAAATGCTTTAAAAAGAGTGATTTTAACTTCCTTAGAACAACGAGCAAACCTGCGGGCTACCATATTGGCTCTCACAGACAACGCCCTTCGCTCCCTCTCTATGTCTGCATCGTCTGTCAGGTCAGGGTTTACCAAATGTCCCAGATACTTAAATTGCTCCACCCTTTTAAGTACAGTACCGTTCAATGTAATGGACGGCATTGTATCTGGACATTTGCCCCTGGCCCGAAGGTTTGGTTAAAATACGTCAGAAATGACATTCGACATTTAAAACAACCAATCCAACAATTTTAGGACAGTCGCTTGTGTCGCCATTAGTTCCTCATAGTCCTATCAGTATGCATACCCATTGGACAGTGCCAATTTGTGTCGAATTTTATTAGAAACCAAAAGAGCATTTTACTGTTTAGTGAAGGAAGATTGACCCAAAATATGATCAAAATTGTCTAATACCAATATTCAATCCAGGGTCATTCAAGCGGTTCAGCTCGAACGGAAGGCTACTACAAAATGGACGCGCGACTAAAGGCTAAATACAAGTACCACCACGGGCGAGCCGCCGCCGCTGCTATCACCGCTACGGACGACAAGAAGGCGTCCAAGATGCAGGGGCTCTCACGCGAGGCCCGCTCCAACCAACGCCGCCTGCTCACCGCCTTCGGTGAGTAACTACACCATGAATGAGCTACGGACGACAAGAAGGCGTCCAAGATGCAGGGGCTCTCACGCGAGGCCCGCTCCAACCAACGCCGCCTGCTCACCGCCTTCGGTGAGTAACTACACCATGAATGAGCTACGGACGACAAGAAGGCGTCCAAGATGCAGGGGGTCTCACGCGAGGCCCGCTCCAACCAACGCCGCCTGCTCACCGCCTTCGGTGAGTAACTACACCATGAATGAGCTACGGACGACAAGAAGGCGTCCAAGATGCAGGGGCTCTCACGCGAGGCCCGCTCCAACCAACGCCGCCTGCTCACCGCCTTCGGTGAGTAACTACACCATGAATGAGCTACGGACGACAAGAAGGCGTCCAAGATGCAGGTGCTCTCACGCGAGGCCCGCTCCAACCAACGCCGCCTGCTCACCGCCTTCGGTGAGTAACTACACCATGAATGAGCTACGGACGACAAGAAGGCGTCCAAGATGCAGGGGCTCTCACGCGAGGCCCGCTCCAACCAACGCCGCCTGCTCACCGCCTTCGGTGAGTAACTACACCATGAATGAGCTACGGACGACAAGAAGGCGTCCAAGATGCAGGGGCTCTCACGCGAGGCCCGCTCCAACCAACGCCGCCTGCTCACCGCCTTCGGTGAGTAACTACACCATGAATGAGCTACGGACGACAAGAAGGCGTCCAAGATGCAGGGGCTCTCACGCGAGGCCCGCTCCAACCAATGCCGCCTGCTCACCGCCTTCGGTGAGTAACTACTTCATGAATGAGCTTCGGACGACAAGAAGGCGTCCAAGATGCAGGGGCTCTCACGCCAGGCCCGCTCCAACCAACGCCGCCTGCTCACCGCATTCGGTGAGTAACTACACCATGAATGAGCTTCGGACGACAAGAAGGCTTCCAAGATGCAGGGGCTCTCACGCGAGGCCCGCTCCAACCAACGCCGCCTGCTCACCGCCTTCGGTGAGTAACTACACCATGAATGAGCTACGGACGACAAGAAGGCGTCCAAGATGCAGGGGCTCTCACGCGAGGCCCGCTATAACCAACGCCGCCTGCTCACCGCCTTCGGTGAGTAACTACACCATGAATGAGCTACGGACGACAAGAAGGCGTCCAAGATGCAGGGGCTCTCACGCGAGGCCCGCTCCAACCAACGCCGCCTGCTCACCGCCTTCGGTGAGTAACTACACCATGAATGAGCTACGGACGACAAGAAGGCGTCCAAGATGCAGGGGCTCTCACGCGAGGCCCGCTCCAACCAACGCCGCCTGCTCACCGCCTTCAGTGAGTAACTACACCATGAATGAGCTACGGACGACAAGAAGGCGTCCAAGATGCAGGGGCTCTCTCGCGAGGCCCGCTCCAACCAACGCCGCCTGCTCACCGCCTTCGGTGAGTAACTACACCATGAATGAGCTACGGACGACAAGAAGGCGTCCAAGATGCAGGTGCTCTCACGCGAGGCCCGCTCCAACCAACGCCGCCTGCTCACCGCCTTCGGTGAGTAACTACACCATGAATGAGCTACGGACGACAAGAAGGCGTCCAAGATGCAGGGGCTCTCACGCGAGGCCCGCTCCAACCAACGCCGCCTGCTCACCGCCTTCGGTGAGTAACTACACCATGAATGAGCTACGGACGACAAGAAGGCGTCCAAGATGCAGGGGCTCTCACGCGAGGCCCGCTCCAACCAACGCCGCCTGCTCACCGCCTTCAGTGAGTAACTACACCATGAATGAGCTACGGACGACAAGAAGGCGTCCAAGATGCAGGGGCTCTCTCGCGAGGCCCGCTCCAACCAACGCCGCCTGCTCACCGCCTTCGGTGAGTAACTACACCATGAATGAGCTACGGACGACAAGAAGGCGTCCAAGATGCAGGTGCTCTCACGCGAGGCCCGCTCCAACCAACGCCGCCTGCTCACCGCCTTCGGTGAGTAACTACACCATGAATGAGCTACGGACGACAAGAAGGCGTCCAAGATGCAGGGGCTCTCACGCGAGGCCCGCTCCAACCAACGCCGCCTGCTCACCGCCTTCAGTGAGTAACTACACCATGAATGAGCTACGGACGACAAGAAGGCGTCCAAGATGCAGGGGCTCTCTCGCGAGGCCCGCTCCAACCAACGCCGCCTGCTCACCGCCTTCGGTGAGTAACTACACCATGAATGAGCTACGGACGACAAGAAGGCGTCCAAGATGCAGGGGCTCTCACGCGAGGCCCGCTCCAACCAACGCCGGCTGCTCACCGCCTTCGGTAACTTAAGTGTGACCATTATTTATCTAAATTAATAATGGTCACACTTAAGTTTTAAACACTAAAATCATCCTACCAGATTATTGTTATAATTGTAAATGTTGCCGTTTTGGAGAAATTGTAATTCTTTTGCTCAGAATGGGATTTAGGTCAAGATGACATAGGAAGGTAAAGATGCCAAATCTGATGGTTCTTAAATTTTTGAACCTATTTTTACACAACTGCCCAAAAAAGGAGTGTTTTGTTATTTATGTAGGTAGAATAGAATAGATCTATCGATATGAATTCTTTACATCTTTTATTGTTAAACAATCCTATTTACTCTTCCCTATTTAACGTCACTTATTTGTGCGTTTGCAGGAACGGACACTGATTCGGACCTGCTAAAGTTCAACCAGTTGAAGTTTAGAAAAAAGCAGCTCAAGTTCGCCAAGTCCGGTATCCACGACTGGGGTCTTTTCGCTCAGGTAAAGTTATTGAAGTAATATTTTCATTCAGTATTTGCTATCATATTTCGGGTAGTTTCCTCTCAACTACCGTATTTTTTCTACCATGCATAGTTACTAACTTTAAGTTCTCACTGATGAAGATCGTGTATGGATTTAATTGGATAAAAGCTCTTCGTTTACGTAGGCTATTACATAAAATATGTGTGTGTGTGTGTTATCTTATCTATCACTGTTATCTTTGGTTTTCATAACACAAGTAGGTACTTACTTTGAAATGTATGTGATGGTGTTAATTATTTATTTACTTAAAATGAGGGCTTTTCAAAATGTCAAAAAACTGTAGGCTTGACAGATGGCGTTGATAAAATATATGTGTCAATGTGATTTTTTACTAAGCTTTGAAGAGTACTCAGGTAGGCAGGCAGATGTAATCCTAAAAAGTTTCTCTTTGGGCAGATGTCAGCCAGCAAATGCTTTCTTTACCTCTTTGTTACAGGCAGTTTGTTTTTAAAACCCAATTTTGACACATCCTTTTCCATCAATGCCATCTAGTGAGGCAAATAGTTGCTATTTTTATTTATTAAATGTCACTTTGAAAAGCCCTCATTGTCGACCCATGAAATTGAAACGTTCAATGTAATGTGCATCGTGCAGGAGCCGATAGCGGCCGACGAGATGGTGATAGAGTACGTGGGGCAGATGATCCGGCCGATAGTGGCGGACGTGCGCGAGGCGCAGTACGAGGCCACCGGCATCGGCAGCTCCTACCTGTTCCGCATCGACCTGGACACCATCATCGACGCCACCAAGTGCGGCAACCTCGCGCGCTTCATCAACCACAGCTGCAACGTGAGCATACTGTATACCACACTAAACATAGCCCCATACATCGGCAGCTCCTACCTGTTCCTCATCGACTAGGATACACAAATGTAGGTGGTGGCACAGATCTTGAGTGCTAGACGAAAGACTGAGTAGGTAGAATTTCCCGTGCATGTTGCTTGCCGTCAAGCCGCTTAATCATTGTTATGTCACCGAGCGAGCCGATTTAATTATATGTATAACTAGCGGCCGCCCGCGGTTTCACCCGGGTTATTCCCGTTCCCGTGGGAATATCGGGATAAAAAGTATCCTATGTTTTTATCTAGGCTATCTACTATCTGTGAGCCAAATTACAACCAAATCCGTTCAGTAGTTTTTGCATGATTGAGGAACAAACATCCAAACCCACAAACTTTCACATTTATAATACTAGTAGGACTAGTAGGATAAATTGGACGAAGAAATAAAATATGCTTGGGTTGGCTGAATTGTAGCAATATAATTTAATCGACTCCAAAAAGAAGATTCGCCTCCATTTTCCCCTTTTTTAATAAATTATTTTTTCTTCCTCAGCCAAACTGCTACGCGAAGATTATAACGATAGAGTCTCAGAAAAAGATCGTGATCTACTCGAAGCAGCCGATAGGCGTCGACGAAGAGATCACGTACGACTACAAGTTCCCGCTGGAAGACGAGAAGATTCCGTGCCTCTGCGGTGCGCCGCAGTGTCGAGGCTTCCTCAACTGATACCGCCGAGAATCCGCGCCTAAAGAGGAAGATATTCCCCCCAACAACGCTCCAAAAAAACTATCATGTGTTTAATCGAAACGATTTACTTCTCGCACAACTTCAAGATCCGTGTAGTCAATATTAATACAGTATGCGCAAAATAACTTGGCGGCTCGGAAGTTAACTGCCAGTGATATTTCGCGCAGGGTACATGTCGAGTTCCATAGTTCCGAGTGCTTCCGCCCGCGCCCCGTCCCCGCGCACGCCTGTATTCGTCTATGGCGCAGCGTTCCGCGCGAAGTTCCGAGCCGCCAAGTTATTTTGCGCATACTGTACTGCCTTTTATTATCTACGACAGCTTCAGGGTTTTGTACATATATTATAATTGCCCATGGGCATCGTCTGAATTGTAATGTTTAATCCCCGTTAAAAAGGTTAGTTTTGTCCTAGCGATAGTGTATTTCAGAATAAGATTAGTCTGTCTCTACCTCATAAATCTTATCAAGTGACATGATGTCCGATGCTTCCAAGTTACGTCAAACGGATGGAATCGAGACGGAGAAAGACAGGTTAAGGGCGACCGGGTGCCCTAAGATTTAAAACCGTTTAATATACAAAATAATAATTGTGTGATGTGTGAATCTGACATTTTACCTCTTGTATTTAATGTGAAAACTCAGTGCATTGTGTAAGTATAAATTATCTCTCAACGGTATTTGTAATATAATTATGATAATTCAAGTTTCGACTGAGTCTGAAATATGTTTGTTAGTCATAGGAAATTGTCATGTAACTGTATAATTATTATTTGTTTTGTACATTGTTTGTGAATAAAGATCTCTGCTGTTGCGTCAGTTTATGTAGTACACTTTTCAAGTACATGCTGTATGATGAGTGAGGTTAAATTTCCTAAATGATTTGTTACTCAATTGTTCGTTTTTTGACCGAGAAACGATTGCATTAGGACACCTTCAGTGAAATGAGTTATGAAGAGGGCAAAAACTGAATATTTGTAATTTACAAGCTCGCGACTCTATCGCACTTCATAATATGTAAAATGTATAAGATTGTAAATAAAAGATTCCAACATTTTATTTTATGCTTTTATTTTATTCGATAAAGTAACTTAAAAAGAACCGGTCAAGTGCGAGTCGGACTCGCGCACCGAGTGTTTCCGTGCCATCATAATAAATACACTCCAGAGTAGCAGTATTATGTCAGCGCCATTTCTTGACCGATAGTCCCGATCAAGAATCTTAACACAATATTAATATAAGATTATTGGTCCCGATAGTAGAACAATTTTTTTTTCTTAGGCCATGTCTTGACCGATAGTGGAACTAGTTTAGTTTTTGTTAGGTCAGCGCCATCTGTTGATTGGTAGTGGAACTAATGAATTTTTTGTATGTTTTTTTAATTTCTAAAAAAGTGTTATATTGAAACATCGTTTTATTTTTCCTTTACATAAAATACTATCACATAGAATTATTTCAGATTTTACTATTTGCAAGGGGGAACGGTTTTTTTTGCATTTTTCATCATAAGTCTAAAACTATACGGCAAAAAAGTTTTTTTTTAAATGTGCAAACAGCGCTCTTTCATAATATGATACCCCACATGCCCTAGTCGCCCCAATCCAAATTTTTAAGACCCATTTTCAGTCCGTTGTAAAAAAAAATTTTTTTATTTCTTATTTGCAAAATAGTTGGGCAAACGTCATCTTAAACTATTCTAAATTTCAAGTTGATACCATTAGTAGTTCTCGAGATATCCAGCTGTGACAGACAGTCACACCATAAGGGTTCCTTTTTACCATTTTGGTACGGAACCCTAAAAAGGTAAGGCTTTTAGGGTAAAATGTAATGTAAATGTAAAATAAGTGCAGAGTCCGGCTTTTGTGTTTTTGGACCTGGCAACCCTAAAGCCCTTAGCCCCTATTTAGCCCTTCGGGGCGGTGTCTCTGTAGCTCCCCTGAATGGGGGAGACAAAGTAGCCCCTCCATTTATTCAATGATTTATGGTGGTTTTGTCTCCTTCATGTTTGAAAATTAAAGGCCAGTGAACTTCGTAATGAGTTTCAAGCACTCATTCCTCGTGGTTACACCACCATATCATATACGTAGAGTGTTCTTTATATATTAAACAATAAGAAAAATTTCAATTATAACTAGGAAAAAATGGCTGTCAAAGATGTCATCTTTATTGTTGATTTTTTTCAGCAGGGCGTTGATTAACACGCCCTCTAGCTATAAATGATATATCATTAAAAAAGGTCTTTTAAAGACAAATATTTGCTGTTAATATGTATACTTTATACCAATTGTTAATACTTTTGGAGTTAAAGGTTATTAAAGTATAAAACTGGTTTATTGTCTATGGGAGTTGATCTACCCCACCTCTAGCTTTGAATGGTATATCATTAGAAAGGTTTTTATATGAAAAATATTTGCTGTAAACATACTTTTTATCAATAGTTAGTATTTTCGGAGTTTTAGGTCATCTTCTATATTTATAAAATCGTAAACTGACTGATCTATCAACGCACAGCCCAAACCTCTCATTATTATTTATTTCTAATGGAATGCGCGCCATTAGAGCATTACAAAAAAGTTTTGATTTCAATTTTTACATTTTGTTATACTGAATTTCGTAGGTTTTTTTATTCTTGCTTTAAAATGTGAAAAAATGGACTCTGCCCGATATTTTAGATGCAGCTTAGGAAATTACAAGCAAAGCTAATACACAAAGTCTTTTCTAAGTTTGATCTTTTATTTAGTAGGTTCAAGGTTCAATCCCAAATGTATGAGTGTAGATAAAGTAGTGTATGAAACTGCACATAACTGGGTATTAAAACACTAGTGTGATACTATTAAACACACATTCATGTTTTAATACCCCTCATTATGCATCAGTTTCATAAACTACTATTATCTACACTATGGAACAAAATTCGCTCAGAATCATTTGTTAGATTGTTGTGGCGGCAATAAATAAAAGAGAAAAAAATCATATTAAAATATATATTTCGTTCGTAACATGTCATACATACTAAAACAAACATCACTTAAATTATAATAATCAAACGACTTAGCAAATGAAGGAATACAAAATTGTATCGTATCGGAATAATGACTAAAAATCTATACAAATATTAAATACTAAATCTAAAGTTAAGTATGAAATCACAGTACAAAGTTTATTAATAACTAGCGACCGCCCGCGACTTCGTCTGCGTGGTCAGTTTTAGCTATCTCTCGGGAACAGTACTTTTTTCGGAATGAAATGTCGTTTTTTGTATCCCTGACATGTATGCAACATGATGATTGGTTAGTACCTAGTTAAGACGTGAAGGCGTAACAGACAAACAAACTTACTTTCGGATTTATAATATGTAATTATTAGTAAGGATTACAGAAGTCAATATGAGTTTCGAGTCCATTTTAACTATTTTTTTCTAATTTGAAATTCAGAAAGACATTAAAGTTTGTCGCAACCGTTATCACAGTACTTTTTGCCTGGTTTAATATTTTCCATCACGTATGGTGCAAATTTTCAAATCTGTCAATTGGGGAGCTCGGTGGCGCAGTGGATTATCGCCTGGCCCAGCGATTGCGGAAGTTAAGCAACGTTCGCAAGGGTCGGTCATGGGATGGGTGACCAAAAATTTATTATCTCGAGCTCCTCCTTGCTTCGGAAGGCACGTTAAGCCCGTTGGTCCCGGCTGCATTTACAGTCGTTGACACCCACCAATCCGCATTGGGCCCGCGTGGTGGGTTATGGCCCGTCCTCCTTATCCACCCAATAAGGAAGGCCTGTGCCCCAGCAGTGGGGACATAAAAAAAATTACTGATGGACTGGACTTGGATGGTGCGATTTTCAAGAGTATTGTAGCTCCGTACAGTACCGATAGGGGATAAGAGCCTACTGGATACTTGGAGAAAAAAACTAGAGACCGCAAGAAAACTATTTACAAATGTTGAGATTTGGTGTAACTGTGAAACGGACGTAAGTATTTTTTGCTATACTACCTTAACTTCAGGTTGAAGAGTCAAAATTGGATTAAAATGATTCTCGATCAAACTGCTGGAATACTGAAAGGATTAGAATATTGCTTGTGTAAATTTTCTAAAAATATATTTTTTAGTCATGGACAATTCTCTAAATACTAGTTTGTATCTAAATTATAAAAAAAATCGGACATAATAAATACTTATAAATAAAACACTACCTAAAAATCAGTTACATAATCCAATGGATTAATTTATACATCAAAATAAACAGTAAATGTTGTTCTTAAAATAAAGTTACAAAGAGTTCTAGCACGTTCTAGCAACTATCGTAATTCATCTACAGAGATCCTACTTAAGTGTGGCTAAGAATATTATGTCTTTAATGACATGACCGAAAAATCAAATTCCAAACCAAAATAATAGGGCGCATGCCTTCGACCCTCCGATAGTAACAGCAATGTTTTCAGTTGAAAGTTTGATTACTTTCAGTTTTTTTAATCTTTACTTTTGTCGGATAAATGATTTCAACTACGCTCAATCTGACCGCGGCCAAGCGTTTTTTCATGCTATAATATTACAATAAGTTTACAAAAGTATGTTAATTTGAAGACAGCATCCTATTATTTTTGTGGATTATTAAATCAATCACTTTACCCAAGGTAATTAATTAGGTACAAATAAAAAAATGAATCACATGTGATAATACAAATCAATACTATTAAAAGTAAGTACTATTGGAAACGCACCTGCCTCGTGAACATTTCGGCGCATATATCGTTTGTGCATTTGGACGTTTCCGTTTTTTCGTCGCTCTCCGTCGAATCGGAGTCGAATTCCGAAACGGAGGCGGGCGACTTTCTGCCGTTCATGTTGGTGCGTTTCAAACCTACCTCGGTGGTGAGAATCTCCTTGATCACGTCTTCGGGGGTCGGATCCTTTCGGTTTTTGTTTCGGAGCTGGCGCGCTCTCTTTCTAATATCGGCCAGGAAGCCGGTGGTGGCCTCCACGCTCTCCTGCGACACGTCCTGCGGCGACAGATCCGTCGCGGACTGCGTCAGGTCCGTCGACGAGCTCTTCGAGTCGGACATCGTCGCGAGCGATTCGACCGACGCCCCGACGCTGCGGAACGCCGCCAAGCCTTCGACCGTAGACACTCTGTAACCGTCGTCGTCTTTCGAGCTGATGATTATTCCGTCGGGAGTGGTGCCCAATAGCCCGGGATCTTTGATTCTCAGGTTGAATATTTGAGGCATATAGCATTCGGAGGCCGTGGAAGCCAGCGAGGTCGTGTCGCAAGTGCAAGGCGGCGCGCGGTACGCTTCTTCGGTGATGTAGAATATAGTGATTCGTTCCTCGCTCACGACATACAGGAAAGGTTCGACGAATTCCCAGGCTTTGACGGCGCAGCTCCATTTCGGGTCTTCGTTGCGGGTTCGCTTGCCGTTTTCGTCGAGGAAGACGCCGCATTCGGCGTAGCAGATGAGGAGTTCGAGCGGTTGTTGTCGGATCAACAGAATGGCGCATGGGGGGGAATGCGCTCGGGCGGCGGCGGCGACGATCGGTTCGTCGGAGGCGAACGATTCTATCGCAGCGGTCGGTAACGGCAGCCGCAGCAGTTTCTCGCCGGCTACGTAGAGGGCTCGCGGTGTGAGTAGCAGCGCTCCCGCGGGCTTGTCGACGGTGACGGAGCGCGCGACCCTGAACTCGGCGGCGGCGGCGTCGAAGCGCAGCAGGAACACGCGCCGGCCGCACGCTACTGCAGCGCAGGGACCTTCCGAACTGTCGCTGCATATTCCTCCCTGAAACAGCAATTGGTACCTATAAATATTATAAGCATTTTTATTTGAAAAGAAAATAATCGCCTAGTTGAAAGTAATGAAATTGATTTAATGTTATATAACGGTTCACTTTTTTGGTCTTCTTTTTTCAACTGCAGATGGATTTCCTGTTAAAATTTCGCTTCAATAAGGCGATAGGTTGTAAAATTTGTAAATATTCGCCATCATGCCGCCGTCGCCTTGTGCGGTCGTAGCGAGCCGAGAGGCTGATATTGAAACAGCGCGCAGTGGTTGCAGCGAGCGCCGCGATGTGGTGCATTTTTCGATGATTTACTACTATTAGTTTTGTTTAAATTATGATACTACGATACTAACCTTAAGTAGATGCGGCGCGGTGGTGTCAGGCAGGCGCACCCTCGACGGTCGGTTTGAGGCTAGTGGCACAGAATATATAATAGTACTAACGTACAGAAGTCGGTCCCCGCGAGGACCATCAAATAATAAGCTACTCTCGATGCACGGCAATAAAGTACAATTTCAAACTGCACAACGCTGCGTGGATAAAATTATATGCACCTACGAAGAAGAAAGAGAGGTGTCTCTTTCTGTCGCATAGCTCTGTCTCAACCGACACATTTCGGGGTTGCTACTCGCTAGTTACTGATATCATAGAAAACATTCGTTATGCCCATAAATAAACAATGAAATTACTAATAGGTACCTACTTATAAAATAAAATAAATCTACGTAATAGGTGAGCTGAGCATATTTAAAGAGCATAAATAATAAGTATATCTAAGTAGTTAGAGAAGCTCGTTGGCGCAGTGGTATAGCGCCTGGCCCAACGATTGCGGAGGTTAAGCAACTTTTGCAAGGGTCGGTTATGGGATGGGTGAAAAAAAAAATATTTTTAACTTTTTTCTTTACTGGTGCCATATTTCGAACTTCGATACAACTAAGTATGTAAATATGTATACAAAAAATACAATAAACTTTGGTAGGTAGGTAGGTACGTTAGTAATTAAGTATCAAAAACGAAGTGCATGCAGTTTCGCATTCGGCGCTTGACTGACTCGTTTCGGTCGGCGCGGTGATATCCCTCGACAATGGCCCTCTTGGAGTGGGCCGCGAGCAGTAGGCTAATATAAAAGTTTAAGCGCGGAGTGATACCCCCTTGCTAGTGGACCCCAGCGAGTGCAGCGGCGCGTGCGCCTGACTATACTACCATAATGTGAAGAATACTATTTGGTTACTCAGCGGTTGCGACAGGTCTTTCTTGGGCGGTACACGGGGCGCGCGATAACGGCTCCCTTCCCGCGTCGCTTACGAGGCTAGTAGTTGTAGCGAGTGCCACGACGCATCGGTATTGTGCGCGTGTTCGGTGATTCACACTATTAATATTCTTTATACAGGATAGCGAACACACTAACTTTGAGTAGATGTGGCGCGGTGGTATCGGGCAGGCGCACTCTCGCCACTTCAACCGTCGGCTTGAGGCTAGTGGCCCGTATGAGCGCGGACCCCAGCGAGTGCAGCGGCGCGTGCGCGAGCGCGCCGGCGCGCAGCAGCAGCGCGCGCGCGCCGCCCGCCGCCAGCGCCTGCACGCCGGCGCCGCGCCGCGCCGGGGACACCTCGCCCTCCCACTCCAGCCGGATGGGCCCGCGGAGCGAGTGCAGGCCGTCGTAGCAACCTGGTTAGTATTGAATCGTTTATAAATATGCTTACGATATATAATAAAAAAAAAACTAGCGTCGAATGGTGATTTCCATATATGTAAATATGACATTACAACGTAGTATAAATTACATTGGCGTGCAATTTTAAGCATGTTACGTTTAATGTTTTTGGTTTATCTTTTTAGTAAGTGTCTTGTTTTGTCGAAAGTGTTCTCTGTATCCAAAAATATTAAGATATCTAATTCTATATCTTGTAAATATTACCTAGATGTACAGATAATACTGTCTAGCTAACGATCGATACGATAAGGCTCAATAGTATGGAGCAGCATACGTCATGTAAAATCCTATAATTTAAGATTTTTGAGCTTGCAATGGCGCCTTGTACATTAATCATTTTTAATGTCCCCACTGCTGGGGCAGGCTTTCTTTATGGGTGGATAAGGAGGACGGGACATAACCCACCACGCGGACCCAATGCGGATTGGTGGGTGTTAACGACTGCAAATGCAGCCGGGACCAACGACTTAACGTGCCTTCCGAAGCACGGAGGAGCTCGAGATAATTGGTCACCCATCCCATGACCGACCCTTGCGAATGTTGCTTAATTTCCGCAATCGTTGGGCCAGGCGCTTAACCACTGCGCCACCGAGCTCCTCAATGGCGCCTTACTCATACATAATTTAACAGTTCTAAATGTCAAATTACTAGCTCGAATTAAAAATCCTACTCTAGACACAAAAGTTGTGTAAACGTAAATAAGTTGTGTAAACGTAAAGTTGTGTGTGTAGTAGTAACGGTTTTGACGCAGATCGTCACTTTCGCAAATGGTCAGCGCGAAAAATTTGGTCACTTTCGCAAAACGTCAATTTCGCAGAATATAATTCAATTTTTTTTTCTCAAAATTGTGAATGACATTCTGCGAAAGTTACGTTTTGCGAAAGTGATCAAATTTTTCGCGCTGACCATTTGCGAAAGTGACGATCTGCGTCAAAACCGTAGTAGGGTTGTAGTGACCTATAGCGAGGGCATCGGGCGCGACGTATAGCGCGGCGGCGGGCGGCGCGCGCACGGCGGCGAGCGGGCGCGGCGCGTACGCGGCGGGCGGCGCGGGGGCGGGCGGCGCGCGCAGGCGGGACACCCACGACCCGCGCGCGCCCACACTGTCGCACACTATCGCCGCGCGGCCGCTCTTGGCCGGGCTGGACAACTTCACCTGTAACGTGACAATGGCAAGATGTCACAAAATTTATCCCGCTTGGTAGCGCTACTGCTGCTGGAGACACTTGTACGGGCATTTACCCTCAATTTTCCCGTTTATTCTAAATTATATCCAAAAAATTATTGATAGTAATAATAATTGTGCGTCTAAATCTCAAGAATGCGCCTGGTTGCGAATTGCACACGCGCACGTCGCGTGCACCATAAGCGTCTAACATGAGTTGCACTAAAGAGGCGCAGCAACTACGCATTCGCCATCATTTTAAGGATAGGTACTAATGATTTTCTAAAATGCCCACGCGAACGAAGTCGCGGTCAAAAGCTAGTATAGTATTGATGAGTAAACTCGTGCACGTACCGCAAAGGCCCTGCCGGCCTCGTTCTGCGCTATGTCAGTGACGTCATCCGGCAGCAGGTGCGCGCGCAGCGTGCGCTCGCCGCTGCTCAGCACCAGCGCGCCGTCGTCCAGCCTAGAGCGCATGCGCTCGCGGCTGCCGTCAGGCCTGACAACAGGTACACTTATTTAAGAGCCCGTTTTCAAATCTGAGTGCGTAATTGAAAAATGTGTCTCGGCCATTTTTTGCAATATAAGATTACGGACATTTTAAAATGTCTCAGGCCACAGGATTTTACATTAAGGTGGTACGGTGAGCTCAGTAGCGCCACCAATGGAAATAAAATCATTTACGTTGTATCAAGGGCTTTATTTGCGCAAAATCATCAAAACTTTTAATCTAAAGCCTTGATAAAACGTAAATGATTTATTTCCATTGGTGGCGCTACTGAGCTCATCGTACCACCTTAACTTAATTATCTAATTTTATAAGTATAGTATAAAATTATGTATACGTACTTAAAATTTCATGTTTAACCGGATTATTAATATACTTACTTAACTTACCTTTTTCGTTTTATATTCATAAGTAAATTGTTAGGAATTTATTTATTGTAAACACAACTTCTTGTTTTAAAGGCCAGCATTTTATTTTATGCATGCTGAGTACACCTGTAATTGATGTCTCAAGAACAAAACTGACAAGTTTTAAGAGGAATACGGGGGCTGGACTGGGTTGCAACTAGTGTCTACACGAGACGAGCCCAGTAACATGTCAACGCTGGACTGGGTTGCAACTAGTGTCTACACGAGACGAGCCCAGTAACATGTCAACGCTGGACTGGGTTACTGTACTGCCATGTTACTGACCACGTGGCATGACACTAGCGGCTGCCCACGGCTTCATCCGCGTGAACGCTAGGGAAGTAATCCTTACTTGTCTTACTGATATTATAAATGCGAAAGTCTGTTTGTTTGTTTTAACAAACAACCGCCTTCAAGTCTTAATTAGTGAACCGATCATCATGAAATTTTACATACACGTTGTTTGGCGGGGGCAAAGAAAAGGACATAGGATACTTTTCGTCCAGAAAAAACGTACAGTTCCCGAGGGATAGCAAAAAAACTTTCCAAGCAGACGAAGTCGCGGGCGATCGCTGGTACTTTTAGAAGTCATGTTTAGTTTAAATAAATAAAAAAACTTATTTTTTACTATTTATTTTTTTAGTATAGCATACTATTTTTCTAGTATACTATACTATTTTTCTAGTATATTATTTAGTATTGTATAAATAAAAAAACCTTCGATTCACCACAGACAGTGACATATGAGGTACTTAAGATTAAACTCACCAAACCACTTGTAACGTGTTATTTTCTTGGGAACCATCAGGAGTGTCTATGCTCTTCCTTCTGAAAATAATAGATAGGTACAAATAACATTCCTGATAGGTATTTCTAATGCTAATATTGTTTTTGTAAAGAAGAGTTAACTTACTTGTTTGTTTCAGTCTTGGACCTCTCGCGTCTAGGTGTAGATGGGAAAGTAGGGTATCTGAAAAGAATTGAGGAGTTTATGGGCCTGATTAAAAGGTTCGTATCATGTGAAGGCCTACCGCCTCACTCAAAGCTATAGCGATAGCGACAGCAATGCACTGTCAAACAAGAGGTTTTGTTAAATTTCAATTAACTTCACAGATATTATCTGTTCTGTTACATTTTTTAAACTAAACCAGCAGGCCTACCGTATGTATGTCAAGGGCGGATAGTGCATGCGTGCATAGACATCATAAACTTACGCAGTTTGAAAGCAATTTCAGTTAGGCGGTAGGCCTGCTGGTTTAGTTTAAAAAATGTAACAGAATAGAAAATATCTGTGAATCATTTCACAGATATTTTCTGTTCTGTTACATTTTCATAAAAAAACTAAATCTCTGAAACTGGCCAAAAATAGCAAAAGCTGTAATAAGAAATTTTACATACTCTTCTCCATTTCGCTTGGCAAGTTGCGCGCGAAGTTTATCAACTTCTTCCCGCAGTTCCCTGAAAAAGTTGTATCATTGGCTTAAAATTGGTGCTAGTTTAAGTATGAATGTAATTTCGTAATTATTTTGTAAGGTGACTTTTAAATTATTTCTATTGACGTAAACTACTATATGCATACGAACAAACATATTTTAATGATGGTTATTGGTTTTTATAATTATTTAATAAACAATGAGGTTGCAATGTCCCGCAAAACCGTACAGTGCGCTTATCGAGCGCGCGTAATACTCAGCTTAACTACTGTACTCTCTCTATATTGTGCTCATGTCTAATATCCGCTGGCAAGCTATTGAATAGAGTAGACGTTTCTTAACAGTTCTGTCTCCAAACTCCTCAAACATTTCAGTGGAAACTAACCTCGCTTCGTGGTTGTGTTTAATTAAGGATATTATTACCTGATTGCTATGTTAATATGTAAAAAAAAAAATATAAGTTCATAAAAGCGTATTATGTGATTTGGTATTACGGGTAGAAGTTACCTATTAGCGCGTCGCAGCGGCGGCGACGCGGCGGTCCTGCGGCCCGAGCGGCCGAACAACTTATTGCTCAGGGAACACTTCTTGCGGCCCGCTTCCTCTAATTTAGCCTGTAATTGCGTGTTTGTTCATTATATCGATACAATGGAAGGGGATGTCACAAAATTAAAACCACAATGGCTAATGGCAAAGGTCTCCAGCAGCAGTAGCGCCACCAAACCAACCCCCCTTAGTTTAGAGACCTTTGTACGGGCATAATTACATCTAAAAATAGTTGATAGTAATAATAATTATTATGGACGTTGAGCAGTAAATGAATTAGACTGAAATGAAACAAAAAACCATGTGTGTTGTTGGCAACATAAATAATTAGAATTAAATATTTTAACTGTAGCAACACTGAAAATTAACAGTTATCTGTGTACGGGTTATTGCCCGCTCTCCTCTGTACCTACAACGTGTGTCTGAACCTAATTAAACGATTCAGTGAAATAAAATCGGTGTTTTTGCTGCTTCTGCCCCTTCAATAGAAGATCCATCAAATAACAGTCCACTGCTCCCAACGCTGGCTGTCGCACTCCACTCCAAGTACTTTATGGTGTTCGCATCATAAATTGGTCCATCATCGCAACGCCAGTGAAACTTCATCTACGTGTAACATCGGCTGCCTACCACTATCCCTGCCAACGAAAACGCGTAAGAAGAGGGCAGACAAGGATTTCTACCAAAAAAAACTGTTCAAAATTCATATTGAAAGTCATCGTGGTCATCCCTGCAAAGCCGCCATTTTTAGGCATCATCGCTCGGTGAGACAAGCACTTTTTATTCTACGACTCCATCTTGCAAAATCTCCCCATTGGCACGCTTCAAACTTCGCGCCAAATAATCAAGAGGAATCGAACCAATCATCGCATCTCGCCGCGACATCACTGTCATCGTGTCACATCACCACACGCACCAATCACAGCGAATACGAGCGCACGGAAACAAGAAAAAAGAAAATTTATGTTGGCAGCACTGCCGCGCCATCTTCGTTTGGGTTGATCGCAACAACTTCGCGTCGCTATATTGTATCGGGTTGTACTGTATGAACTTCGCGCACAGCGAGCTTTTCTCGTCGTGAAGGTTGGTACTACCTGTATCGCCGTGGATCGATCGATCGATGCGCCACCTACTGCCCATTTGGACAAAACTACTCTGTATTTCCGGTGTATTTGTCTATTTCGTTTTGTAAAGCAAAGCGTCATTTCTTTGTATATTGTAGCCATTTTGTATAAATTTGCTTGCTTGTTTGCACCATTATTGTATTGAAATTACATTTAACAATAGTGAAAAGGTTGTCTTGTGTTAATTTAAATTGTGTCGAAGTGTACCATGGCCGAGTTAAAGCTTTTAGTAGCCGGGAGGGGCCATTACAAAGGGTCTATTTCCAAAATGACTAAATATATGGAATCGGATAAATTTCTGCAGCACCCGATAGAGAAATTAAAAGCCATCAAAGAAAGAGTTTATAGCGTGTTTAGCGATTACAACCAATATTGCGTTCAGATTAAAGCTTTGGATCCAGAAGACACCGAGGATTCAAGCATCATCGAAGATTTTTATCTCGATTTAATTGCATATTTGGACAAATTGATTATTGACAAGGCTGCTCATTATTCAAAAGAAGTACAATCAATATCAACCCCATGTACCTCCAAAATAAAGCTTCCAAATGTAGTAATTCCAACATTCACAGGTAATTACACACAATATTATGAGTTCATAAATCTGTTTACAGCTATGATACACAATGACTTTGCACTTTCCCCAGTGCAAAAACTTTATTATTTAAAAGGTTTTTTAAGTGGGGAACCACAAACACTTATACTAAACTTACCACTTCAGGATGACAGCTATACCGAAGCGCTAAAACTCCTGAAAGAAAGATATGACAATAAATCAAAAATAGTGCAAGAACACATATACACACTATTAGACTTAAGCAACATAACTCGCTCTACACCTGCTAATCTGCGAAAAATTATTTCAGAGGTGAAACAACATTTAGCAGCTCTCCGGAACTTGGATGAACCCGTTGATTCATGGGATAGTATTATTCTATGCATATTGTCTAGGAAACTGGATATGTTGACCAGCCGTGGCTTTCAAATGGAGCGTGATACCAAGTCTCGTCCCACCATAAAGGAGTTTTTGGAGTATATTGAACACCGTGCTCTTGCGCTTGAGAACACGGAATACTCCCCTAAGCCTCAAGCACAGCGCTTGGCCACAAACGCTGTAGTTGCACAACAAGCCTCTGCATCATGCATTTACTGTAAGTCTGCACATAAATTATTTCAGTGTCCGAGTTTTAAAATGGCTGCACCGCAGAAGCGCATAGAGTTTGCAAAAACAAACAACTTGTGTAACATTTGCTTATCGATACACAAACACAAATGTAAGTTCCATTTTAGGTGTGATGAATGCAAAAAAGACCATAATACCTTGCTGCACTATACTGAATCACAGCAAGCCAATCCGTCTGTTACTTTGCTTTCAAGCGCTTCTCAAGGTCAGGTTTTGCTGCCTACTGCAAGGATAAAATTACTGTCTCAGTCGGGCACAACAATTTATGCCAGAGCATTATTGGATAGCGCTTCGCAAGCTTCATTTGTCACACAGAAAGTTGTGGACCTGTTAGGTATAACACCTAACAAAAGCAATACAACCATTATAGGTATTACTAATACGGAACAAGCCATTAACCAACGCATTAATCTGGAAATCCATTCCACTGTTTATCCATTCAAAATCGATGTTGACTGCCACATAGTTCAAAAAATTACTACTAAATTGCCGCAAGTTCATTTCAATAAGTCACAATTCACATTGCCTGCGCACTATAAACTAGCCGATGAGAGCTTCAACACGCCTGGAGATGTGCACCTTTTGCTTGGAGCTGATGTATTTTTCCAGGTCCTCCTGCCACAGCCTGAGAGCAGCGTATCTCAGAGCAGCCAGTGTCCTGCATCAACGAGCACACCACACTCCAAGCAGCCATCAATAGTTCACACTTCGTTCGGGTACATAGTAGCAGGCCACAGCAGTAATGAAGCTACTCAAGCAACTTCTATGAAAAAGGTTGTATCTTTATTTTGTCAAGAATGTGATAATAATTTAAATGACTCATTAAGTGCATTTTGGAAGTCTGAACAAGTGCCTGAAATCTACCCAGATCAATTGCCAGAGCATCAGTATTGTGAGATTTTTTTTGATGAGACGGTTAAGCTTGAAAATAATAAATTTCAAGTTTCAATGCCTATTAAGGTCCCATTAGAACAAGTTAACTCTGAGCTAGGGGAATCATTTCATTTGGCATATAAACGATTCATAAATTTAAAAAAGAAACTGCATAAAAATCAAACTCTTTTCTACGAGTACAAAAAATTTATTGATCAATATATTGAATTAAATCATGGTGAGTATATCGATATTAACAGCTATGACCTTTCAAAGGAACCTGTTTATTTTCTCCCTCACCATGCAGTGATAAAAGAAAACGCTCGCACAACTAAATTAAGAGCAGTTTTTGATGGCTCTATGCCTACCAACAAGAAAGTTTCATTAAACGACCTTTTACTAAATGGTCCAGTAGTACAAAAGGATCTCTTTGACACTCTTATAGCCTTCAGACTAGATAAATATTTCTTTGTTTGCGATATTCGAATGATGTTCAGGTGTATAGAGCTAGATCCCAGTCAAAGATCCTTACAAAATATATTATGGCGCGAATCTCCTGACCATGATATTAAATGCATACAGCTTAAAACGGTTACATATGGTTTAAAGCCATCTTCATATTTAGCTACAAAATGTCTTATCGAACTAGCAAAAAGATATAGGGCTCAGTTTCCATTAGCAGCTTCAATATTAGAAAATAATACCTACATAGACGATGTTTTGTCTAACAGTGATTCTGAAGAAAAATTATTAGAAATGAAGTCACAGTTAGAACAATTACTTGCTCTGGGTGGATTTCAGCTGCACAAATGGGCTTCAAACTGCAATAAACTCCTACAAAATGTACAGCAGGATGACACAATCAGCATCCCAGAACTAGATCTGCAGAAACATGACATATCCTTTAAAGCACTAGGCGTTAATCTTGATGTAACAAACGATGTGTTCAAGAGTTCTTGCCCTGAAATGTACAGTAGTGCAAACGATTGCAAACGTCATATACTTAGCTACATAACAAAGTTCTATGATCCCCTAGGTCTGATTGGGCCAGTATTTGTACGCGCAAAAGTAATCATGCAGAAGTTATGGGCTACCAATGTAGACTGGGATTCAACTCCTCCAGATGATATCAGGCAGTTATGGATTGAATTTATTAGGGACTTGTCACGAATGAAGCCACTTAGTGTACCTCGCTGCGTAAGACCCAACGATTCCGTCATCAACCAGCTGATAGGTTTCGCCGATGCGTCAGCTGTGGCCTACGGATGCTGTCTGTACTTGCGATCCATTGATACACAAGGTAAGGTGCATGTCCATCTGCTATGCTCTAAGTCGAGAATTAACCCGTTAAATAAGGAGTTAACAGTTCCAAAGTTGGAGTTGAATTCTACGCTGCTACTCGCCAGGCTGACAAGGAAAGTACTTGCCATACTCGGTAACAAAATACATGTCAGTGACACACACCTCTTCTCAGACTCACAGATAGTTTTAGCATGGCTTAAAACTGATGTAGCAAAGTTACAAACCTACGTCGCGAACAGAGTCAGGGCTGTAGGAGAGCTAACAAAAGGCTGTCATTGGCATTATATTAGCTCTGAGGACAATCCTTCAGATTGCCTCAGCAGAGGTCTTCAACCTCATGAGCTCAAAGACCATAATATGTGGTGGAACGGGCCATCCTTTTTGAACAATAAAAATCATAAATTCGAATCACAGATTGAGATTCCAATAAATTTACCAGAATTGAAATTTAATACCAATAAACAAATATTTGTATGTGCCACCACTACTACAACTGATTCAGACCTTTATGAGAAATTAAATAAATATTCAAGTATACACAAAATGACTCGTGTACTTGCATTTATATTAAGATTTTGTAACAACGTTAAGCCAAATGTTGTTAAGCAAAAAGGTTTCTTAACAGCATCTGAATTAAATAAAGCGTTAATGCATATAGTAAAACACGAACAGCAAAAATCGTTTCCAAGTGATATCAAATCTCTACAGTCTAATAATAAGGTCAGTAGCAATTTACTGCCATTGACTCCCTTTCTTGATGCCAATGGTGTGATGAGAGTAGGTGGCCGTTTACAAAACGCTTCAATCCCCTATGCGAACCAACATCCTGCTATATTGCCTAAGGATTCAAATATCACTGCCTTGATAATTAGAGATGAGCATATCAAATTATTACATGCAGGACAAAAGCTGTTATTAACGTCCCTCAGACAAAGATTTTGGATAATAGATGGATTGCGAACAATAAAAAAGATTATCTACAAATGTGTAATCTGTTTCAGGATGAAGGCTGAAGCGGCAACTCAGCTAATGGGTTCCTTGCCTGCGCAACGTGTCAACGCATGTCGAATATTCGAAAAAGTTGGCCTCGACTTCGCTGGGCCAGTTTCAGTCATGAACAGTCGCATCAGGAAACCTACCATAGGAAAAGGTTACATACTTTTGTTTGTTTGCTTTGTCACAAAGGCAATTCACCTGGAACTTGTCTCTGATATGACCACTGAGACGTTTCTTGCTGCATTTAAGAGATTCATTGCTCGAAGAAACTTGCCCAGCGATGTACACTGCGACAACGCTGCGACGTTCAAAGGGGCAAGGAACCAATTAGATGAATTGTACCGCTTACAAGCCTCTCAGAGCCACCAGCATCAGGTACAGTCCTATGCGTCCTCCCGGGGGATAAATTTTCATTACACTCCCTGCTATAGTCCTGTATTTGGTTCTCTTTGGGAAAGTGGAGTTAAAAGTATGAAACACCATCTAAAACGCATTGTAGGCAACGCTTTACTTACATATGAACAACTGAACACTGTACTTGTAGAAATAGAAGGTGTATTGAATTCGCGACCGCTCACTGCTGTATCTGCAGACCCGAACGATTTTTCATACTTGTCACCGGGTCATTTTCTCACAGGTTCACCACTAAACACTTATCCTGAACATGATATCAAAGATAGACCCACTAATTTGCTTAAATTTTGGTCTATTGTTATTAAAATGAAGCAGAACTTTTGGAGGTACTGGAGTAAGCAATATTTATGTCTATTGCAAAGTAGGCCAAAATGGCGTAATGTAATGCCTAATATTACAATAGGTAGTTTAGTAATACTGCGTAACGATAATGCGCCCCCTTTGCAATGGCCCATGGCGAGAATCACTAATATTTTCCCCGGAAAAGATGGTAAAGTGCGTGCGGTCGAAGTAAAGACTGCTAACGGCCACATTCATAATCGGTCTGTCACTAAAATTTGTGTATTACCTATAGAGATGTAAGACTATTTTTCATGTTGTTCTCTGGTTTAGTAGAAATTATATCTAACTTACTGCAATACACTGTACCTACTTGATGGTAATAGTAGAAAGTATAAAATGTAATGTTATACTGCAAATTTATTAGTTAATCTTCATAAAATTTCAAAGTATTTGTAATTTTTTTTTGCTGTGTGTGGAACTTATCTATTAAAGATAAAAAATGTACTGTATTTACAGATATTACATTAAGGTAGCTAGATTAGCTCTTACTTATCCTAAAATTTAAAAATGTTGTTAAAAAAAACTTGTTGTATTGTTACTTTAATACTTAGCATGTTTCAAACGCATATACATACTTCGTTGAATATTTTAAACTTAACTTCGTAAAATATTTAAAAAATTTACATTCGAATATTTTCACAACTCTCATTGATTGTTTCTTGTTAATGATAAAAATTGTAATGATCATATATACTACATAAAGAAAAACATGTATTTTTTAATTTCTTAGGCCGCAGCTTATGTTGGCAACATAAATAATTAGAATTAAATATTTTAACTGTAGCAACACTGAAAATTAACAGTTATCTGTGTACGGGTTATTGCCCGCTCTCCTCTGTACCTACAACGTGTGTCTGAACCTCATTAAACGATTCAGTGAAATAAAATCGGTGTTTTTGCTGCTTCTGCCCCTTCAATAGAAGATCCATCAAATAACAGTCCACTGCTCCCAACGCTGGCTGTCGCACTCCACTCCAAGTACTTTATGGTGTTCGCATCATGTGTTGGAAAAAAATTGATATTTACGAAAATCGCTTCCAACATCCAAAAGTTGGTGGCAAATAACAAAATGACAGGTTTTGAAATTTGAGATTTTTGCATTCACAATGCTATTTTTATATATATATATAAAAATAGCATTGTGAATATATAGCAATAGCTAGCAATAGTAGCTCAGCGGTCAGAGCATTGGACCGGATATCCAAAGGTCGCGGGTTCGATTCCCGTCTGAGTATTGATCTGGTGCGAGTCGTATTTTTCTAGTATATTATTTAGTATTGTATAAAATGACAGGTCTACATATACACTATAAAGACATGATTTGACACAAGTTTCTTCAGTAAAAGTTGTTCGTAATGATGGGCACTGCAATCTCACTTTGGCTAGACCATTGTTTGTGGGCCCCTGTATAATATACCTGCAGGAAGTCGATGAGCTTGGCCTGCTGCCTGAGCGTGGCGTGGGCCTTGGTCTCGCGCGTGCGCCACCACGCCGCCGCCGCCTCGGCCGCCTCGCGCGCCGCCGCCGCCTCTTCCTACACAACAAGTAACGCAAGCATTGTATCAACATGGAGTTGTTGTTTGCACGCTACACACTAACGAGAACGATTGCTGGCTGATGAATACTTGTTTAAAATTTGAATTTAATTTATTTCAAATATCACCACCAAACTGAAGAACCAATAGCGCCACAAGGGAGAGTTCTAAAATCATTTGATTGGTTCAACAATTATCAAATGTAGTTTTTGACGTATTTTTAACCAATCAAAACCATTCGGGTCGAGTCGCCGCGCCGCTAGTGCCATCTAGCCCAGCGGTTCCCGAGTTCTTTTGGCTACGGAACCCTTTTTGTTCACCGTTTTGGGCGGAACCATAGCTCAAGTAAGAAGTAAATCACTCACATCGTACTGTCTGTAACATTGTTTATTTACGTGAAATCACACCATATTGAGGCTTGGTGTTCGCATCTTGTTGTAGTTTGGCTTTAAAAGAAAATATTTATTTTGTTAGAACAAAAAGATATTTACTTAACTTTTGAATTTTCGCGGAATCCCTGAGAGCCTCTAACGGAAACCCAGGGTTCCGCGGAACACCTTTAGCTTCAGCTTTAGTATGTCATGCTCACTTTAAACATTTCTGCGGTGGTGTCGTGTGGGGCGGGTCGTTACGTTCCCTCAAATATGGTTAAGCGAAGCGATGGCTGGTCCATGCGTCATGCTCGTGAACGGGTGCTGCCAGTGGGAATAGGTCTGCTTCTGTCTGCTTGTACTAAGGGCGTCGTATATTTATATTTTTTTTTGTTTGATGTTATCAATATGTATGGCACTTCTTACTCAAAACATAAAACTAATAGGTAAGTAAACCTTATGATTTCTCTTTTTTTTATTGCAATCATTTTGCTTTCTATAGTCAGTAGTTTTTGTAAGTAAAGGCCTATGAAAAGCTTTTGGATATTAGTTTTCAATTCAGTGCCTTAGGATGGGTAGCCTAAGTATGTCATGCTCTCTTTAATCATTTCTGCGGTGGTGTCGTGTGGGGCGGGTCGTTACGTTCCCTCAAATATGGTTGAGCGAAGCGATGGCTGGTCCACGATGTAGTAGGTATTTAATTTCAACCTACCTACCCATTGTGTGCAAACTTTTGTTAATTATTGTGATGGAAAATGACCTCACTTTAAATGTGGAGCTCATTTTTCAATGTTGACGACTCTGTATGAAATATACAGGGAGAAAAAAGCAGCCCTTGACGAGTTTCTTGCCGGTTCTTCTCGTTATAAGGTCTCCCGCTCAGGGTTTGCGAACCGATGGCGTAGCTTCTTTGACATCCACAAGTGCTTGTAACAGCCTAGACTGAATAAATTATTTTTTTATTTTGATTTTTAAACACCAACGGGAACCGCTGATCTAGTCTATGCTTTGCGCCAGGAACCATGTTTCAATAACTCACCTGAGCGTCAGCAAGGCTAGCTTGCAGCTGTAACGCGTGTGAGTGGTGATCGTGCGCTCGCGTCCTCAGCGCGCTGCTCTCTTCCTGCAGGTCGCGCACGCGTCGCATCGCGCTGTTCAGCGCCGCTTCCGTGGCGGAATGCTCGCTTTCCAACTCTGCTACGCGAGCTTCGAGCTCGGCGACGCGGGACTCGCGGTTTTCTAAGCGTTCCTGTAAGAGATATAACGAGATTAATTCTGTTTTCAACGAGGGATTGTAAGGGCGGCCCGCGAATTGTAAGAAATTTTGGTCTGAAAAATTCTGACGAGACGAGAGAGGGGCCACTGCTGGGTGCCTGCTAGCTGTCGCCGTGTAGACTGCGAGCAGTCGTCTTAGTTTAGGGCGGTGTTGGGTGGGAGCGGTGTTGGAACAGAGGCAGAACAGAGAGAGAGAGGTCGTGCTGCTGCGCGGCGAGGGCGGCGGCGGCGCCCCGGTCGGCCGCGGCGCTAGTGAGTGTGCAGCACTAGTTACCCGCAGCAATCTGGCAGGTGGCGTGCCTGGCGCGGTCGCGCGCGTCGTCGTGCTGCTGCGCGGCGAGGGCGGCGGCGGCGCCCCGGTCGGCCGCGGCGCTAGTGAGTGTGCAGCACTAGTTACCCGCAGCAATCTGGCAGGTGGCGTGCCTGGCGCGGTCGCGCGCGTCGTCGTGCTGCTGCGCGGCGAGGGCGGCGGCGGCGCCCCGGTCGGCCGCGGCGCTAGTGAGTGTGCAGCACTAGTTACCCGCAGCAACCTGGCAGGTGGCGTGCCTGGCGCGGTCGCGCGCGTCGTCGTGCTGCTGCGCGGCGAGGGCGGCGGCGGCGCCCCGGTCGGCCGCGGCGCTAGTGAGTGTGCAGCACTAGTTACCCGCAGCAATCTGGCAGGTGGCGTGCCTGGCGCGGTCGCGCGCGTCGTCGTGCTGCTGCGCGGCGAGGGCGGCGGCGGCGCCCCGGTCGGCCGCGGCGCTAGTGAGTGTGCAGCACTAGTTACCCGCAGCAGCTGCATCTGGCAGGTGGCGTGCCTGGCGCGGTCGCGCGCGTCGTCGTGCTGCTGCGCGGCGAGGGCGGCGGCGGCGCCCCGGTCGGCCGCGGCGCTAGTGAGTGTGCAGCACTAGTTACCCGCAGCAACCTGGCAGGTGGCGTGCCTGGCGCGGTCGCGCGCGTCGTCGTGCCTGGCGCGGTCGCGCGCGTCGTCGTGCCTGGCGCGGTCGCGCGCGTCGTCGTGCTGCTGTGCGGCGAGGGCGGCGGCGGCGCCCCGGTCGGCCGCGGCGCTAGTGAGTGTGCAGCACTAGTTACCCGCAGCAGCTGCATCTGGCAGGTGGCGTGCCTGGCGCGGTCGCGCGCGTCGTCGTGCTGCTGCGCGGCGAGGGCGGCCGCGGCGCCCCGGTCGGCCGCGGCGCTAGTGAGTGTGCAGCACTAGTTACCCGCAGCAATCTGGCAGGTGGCGTGCCTGGCGCGGTCGCGCGCGTCGTCGTGCTGCTGCGCGGCGAGGGCGGCGGCGGCGCCCCGGTCGGCCGCGGCGCTAGTGAGTGTGCAGCACTAGTTACCCGCAGCAACCTGGCAGGTGGCGTGCCTGGCGCGGTCGCGCGCGTCGTCGTGCTGCTGCGCGGCGAGGGCGGCGGCGGCGCCCCGGTCGGCCGCGGCGCTAGTGAGTGTGCAGCACTAGTTACCCGCAGCAGCTGCATCTGGCAGGTGGCGTGCCTGGCGCGGTCGCGCGCGTCGTCGTGCTGCTGCGCGGCGAGGGCGGCGGCGGCGCCCCGGTCGGCCGCGGCGCGCTCCGCCGCCGCTAGCCGCGCGCGACAGCTCTCCAGCTCGCTGCGGAGCCGTTGCGTCTCCGCCTGTTACCGACAGAGTTCATGTGGGTTATTATGGTTTTTAAACCCCTTTACACTATGCAACTTCTCGCTTCTACACAAAATGCTCTGATTTCAATCGTACAAACGTACGTCTATCGTCGGTTTCTCTCTTCCCCTCACCCTCCTGCTACATCTATCAGCACCCAAGGCGCAGTACAGCGCTTACGATGTACACATTTACATACTATTGTGTGCTATTGTCTTATTTGTATCCTATTGTCTGTAGCTAAGTAGGTGAAACCATCGTTATATGGTTTTTGTAAACCATTTATAATCCTAATTCTACCCTATTCAAAAGCAAATACTTAAATAAATTCATTCATTCATTCATACGGGTAAATTATTCAAAAAATTGCTTGCGGTAGTGTAAAGGGGGTTTTACTGTAAGGCTACAAGCCTCGGCATGTAACTTTGGCGCTGCCATTTTGTGCGCAGAAGTAATTTTTTGCGGTCTCATAGGCGGGAAACGTAATGCGCCTACTGCAAACATGCGCAGTAATAGGGATGTTGACTATTTTTTTTATTTTATGTTACATAAATTACCTCTCAAAAAAAGAAACATTGGTAAAATAATTAATTCGCTAGCATGAAAACTGCCCGAGATATCACAGTGTGAAATGCACACAAATGGACTCGATCAAAAACGCTCCATACTAATAGCTTGCACGTTATGACGTCACGCCTTGCAAGTTTGTATGCAACGCATAGGAAATTTGTTCAGCAGCTATATTAAATATTGTGTTTATCAAAATGGTTTCTTCGACAAATTTGCTATACATTTTACGGACTAATTAAAGGTATCATTTATTTTAATAAATTTTATACTTTTTAAATGGACTTGTCCACCCAACTTTGAAGGGTCATAAAACAAGTAATATGCAATATATAAAACCAAGAGGTATACAAGCTAGTCTAAAAGTTTAATATGTTTACGATTTTTATTAGTATTTCGTTATTTTATTCATTAGTCAACATCCCTATTCCCTTCAATTTCTCTCACCGCTAAACTCACGTGGAAACTCATCCTCTAAAAACGCATAATGAGGATCAGTAACGATTTTTGTTTAGTGGCTTATCAGAAAGCTTATGCCACCAAATAATTAACTGTGACTAAATTTTTGCGATATCTCTTAAACCTGAGAAGCTATACGAGCTAAAACATGCTAAAACACTGTTATTTTTGGGGGTCATTATGACGTCATCGAGACGTACGCAAACCTTATGCCGTACGTGATAAAGCACATATTGAATAGAGTTTGGCATTTCCTTCAAACCTTTATTTACTCAACCATTTCTAAACGGATTTCAATAAATCTTTCACTAAGTTTCATAGCTATTAATATGTTTTTATATTATATCAATACAAATGTAGGATTCAAACCTGTTACTGATCCTCATTACACTAGTGGGTAATTCCGCATTATTATATCCTAGCTCTGAAATTGGCGTTCTGAACCCAAAAAAAGGAATTGCCGAATCAGGAGTTGGCGAATCGGGAATTGGCGAATCAGGCCCTCTGAGGGCCAAGCCAAAGTAACATTGGCAAACCTTTGTTATCGCTTCGCTTTCGAAACATGTATGGGATTGACATAAGGTTTCGTTAACAATCGAATTTTAAAACGTCAAATCCATACGAAGCGAAGCGATAACGAAAATATGCAAATATTACTCTGGCTAGGGGGGCAGGAATTGGCAAATTGGTAATTGGCGAAAAGGAAGTTGGCGAATGTGGAAACAGGGGTTGAATTTGACGGCGCTCTGAAATGGCAATCAAATGTATTTACCACGCATGAAAATATATCATACTCACGTCAAGATCTTTGTTTTTAATCTCGTGAATATCTGCCAGCTTCTCCAAGTCCGTAAGCTGTTCCTCGAGCACACTGCAGGCTTCTTGTAGCGCTTTATTATTCTGCAAAAAAAAATTCTTCTCACTCGCGAAACCGCATTCATAAGGGCGTCCGCTGCGTTAAGCAGGACACGCGCGCGGGGCGACATAGATTAGAGCTTACTCATGTACTGCAAGCAGCTGTCCGTCAGAAAACCAGCAATCTATATTCCCGCGCCGTGTATCCGCGCCAGGGTTCCAGTTAATGGCCCAGCCACAGCCAGCCGCGGCGGGCGGCGCGGCAAGCGTATTCGGTAATCATTGCGCGGTCGTGACGACGCGACGAGCTGAGAGGCCGCCATCGAGAAAGCGCGCACTGATTATGGAATTCGCTTGCCGCGCCGCCCGCCGCGGCTGGCTGTGGCCGGGCCGTAACGCAGCGGACGCCCTAAAGGAGATCAGCGACACAACAAGAGACCGAGACGATAACGTTATCTAGGGTAGAAATTTCTATACTATTTATAGTTTTTCAAATAGAGCAACATCAACACAAACTATAAAGCCAACTTTTAGAGTTATGTATCGATTTTAGTTTTGAACTTCAATTTACCTTAAAATTTAGCGTGTTGAGCGCAGAAATAACATTATTAGTCGCACGACATCGGCCCTGCAGTAAGTCATCGACCAAAGCGAAACGAATGCGCTGCGTCCAGTGGCCCTGCTTGCGATATCTGATTAAACTCACTATGTTACGCAAGAACGGAGGTTTTGGACGAATCGGCGGTTTTGGACGAATAGGCAGTTTTTCTCCTGAACATTTTCGTTTAAGAATATTCCAACTCGGCTCCATTATTCTTCATTTAGACACTTTTAGATAGGTAACTGCGTTATACAATTAATTGTAATAAAACAGTTTCACGGTTAACAACGCGTATTTTATTGTCACTCTCGGTGATCCCGTGCGTGACCACGGCTTAAAAAAGTGACGAAATATCAGGAAACTAAATCATATTAAATCACTGTAATACAATACCTAAAATTGTAAACACGCGTTGCAACCCGCAAATTTTATTTCAATTATTCACTTTGCTAATCACTCCCTACAGGTTTATATGTGGGCATTTGAATAATAAATAAATCAATGCGCACATGTTGTGTAACCGACGCGACGCCGAAACATAATCTGAATCAATGATCATCGTTATTGAGAGAGAAGGTGATCCAACCTTTGTTTAGAAACGATGCTTTCAATAAATATAAACAATCCTCGGAATTCGAGCCTATGTCACTCAGTGGACTAACAATAAACATGCCACCGATATTAGCCCTAATCGTTACACAACTCTATAGTTAGATAGATATAATAACAACTTTAGAGAAATGGCAGTGTTTATGTTTTACCCCCTTACTAATGAAGATTGTATAGCAGATATATAGTTACACAATGGTTACTCTCTGTCAAACAATTTGAGTTTGACATTGAATAGAAAGTGACAAAACACTGTGTAACTAAAAATTATACATCTGCTATACAATCTTCATTAGTAAGGGGGTCAGAGATTATTTTAATCCTACTTATAAATGCGAAAGCAATAATAATTGCCAAAAGTGGCCACTTTGAGCTAAAATGGATTTTAAAACTTACAGAAAGAATAAAAACTGTTGAAGAGTTATTCAAAAAATATTAGAGACGATTTAAGAGATTATTACATGACCTTTTTTAAATATTAACTTGGTTTACGAGTAATAAAAATAAATGTAGTGGCGGCGCTAGTTTCACTACCTACAGCGCCTTAAACATGTTGTTTCTACTTGACGCGCCGATGACGACGAGTAAAAAAACTTTCCACGCAGACGTAGTCGCGGGCAGTCGCTAGTACCCTTATAAAGCCGAATATGGTAGACAGGGTCATGCATACAACCTAGGAAAATTATTATATATCGTCTCTCATCGTAGATCGCATTATCGCTTACCTCAAGCGTGATAGCGGTCAAGCGCTTACTTACCTATCTGCCATAAAAAGAAGAAACCGGAAAACCACAATATTATCTTTTTAAGATAAACTGCATAGTGGCAATGGCAACCCTAAAAGAAATTGTGTTTTGCTTTTGTCCATTAATGAGACTGACTATCGAAAACAATCGTCTATTTGCGTCTAGGATTGTCACTTTGCAGTTTTCCATACAAAAAAACTAAATAAAAACTAAATGTGGTGGTTTTTTCATGGTTGATTGTCCACTGTAGCGGCGCGATCATACCGCTACGCAATCGACGAATGACGAAGAAATGCAGGATCAGGGAAAAGTACAATTTGTAAACATTATTACGCAGACGTGACGTCACACTACGTCAAGCTAATATCGAGACCAAAATGTATGGAGATCCATATTATTATTCCAGACAAAATTTGAACCCCCATTTCACCCCTTTAGGGATTCAATCATGCGTGCCAGAGTCACCAGAGTACGTGGTCGTGGCTACGCTTAGAAATTGGCGACGTCGCGCCAGACCGTAGCCAAAGTTCTGTCACGAATTGTTTGGATACGTGGTCGGTGACGTCGCCATGGCGTCCTAGTGTGTTAGCGCTCTAACGACGCGCGTTTGTGTGTATGAAAGCAGCTGCAGTCCACCGTAGTGATAGCTAAGAAAATATACACTACGCGAAAAGAACCGACACTTACGCATGTGTGCTGTGAAAGTGCGGCTATGAGTGTGGCGCGGGCGAGCGCGGGGGTGCCGCGGAGCCATCGGGGCGAGAAATTGACTCCGCGGGTCGCGCGTGATGAGAACGATATACACGAAACCACAAAACAGAGAGAGACAATACTAGTCTCCGACGCCAGCTCGAGGTCACCGGCGCCAGAGCTCACACGTACAGGGGGGGGTATTAAAAGCTCTTAAAACATGCCAGGTGTATGAATTGCTATAGTTACATCTCTTTCACACTGTATAGCAAACAAAAGAGACGCATTGATAGCTATTAAGAAAACTGGCAAGTTCTAAGGCGGGCCCTAGACGACACAATAATATTGCGCAAAATTTAACCTTTTGTAGACTAGTGTGACATTTATTTAACTCACTCTAAGGTTCGGGACGACTGTGGGGTGCTATCCCACATTTGTTGATATTGATAGAAATGATATTATAAAGATGATAATTGATATATGATATTAAATGATAATTGAAACGACCGTTTGATACGAATGCGTGTAATGCACTGATCGATTGCTGGCTGCTTATGAAAATGCTTAGTAAGTAGAAATGCTAAGTTAACAAAATTAAATATAAATTCGATTGCGAAATGTACGTCACCGTACAACGACCAAGAAATTTAAAGTTCATGAAAGCTTCTCAAAAAACAGTTTTTATTTTATTTAGATTATAGGAAAGTTTAAATTATTCGTATTCCGAATGGAAAACGATGAGTTTGTACTATTTATGACATTTTAAAGTTCTTGGTCGTTCCGAACCTTAGAGTAGGGAGTTAAAAAAAATACATACGAGTCTACAAAGGGTTAAATATTGCGCAATATTATTGTGTCGTCTAGGGGCCGCCTAAGAGCTTGTAATACGGGAACTGTCGGCCTGTGGTGGTGGTGTTTTATGGCTTGTATCCACACGTTGAAGTTACCTCAGTTAGTTGATTGTTCTGCGCGCGCGTCTGATGCAACTCGTCGCGCAGCTGTGCCCGCTCCCGGCTGGAGAGCTCTTCTTGCTCTTCGGCGTGCATCCGCCGCTTCTCGCTGTACTGGAGCTCGCTTTTCAGCTTCCGGATGTCGTTACGAGATCTGTAAGGTTTTCACTGTTGATGTTCTGCGATACTAAGATGACAAAAATTTCTCGACTCTTTTATCGCGTGAGCGCGATGTCTGTCCCGCTTGCTCTGCACTAATGAGAGCGCGACAGACATTACGATATAAATGTCGACAAATAGTCACAGCGCTCATTCTAGCCCGGCTGGACATTTTAATTGTAAAAATATCTACAATTTATGTGATTGTGGTTGTTCTTTTCTTTTTATATAAACAATGTCTCGGGTTACAAAAATGGAAATAATTTGATCTACAAAAAAAAGTTAACGAAAACTTTTCCGTTCCGATAGCGAAGATTTACAAATAAAGACATTGGGTATAGGTCCAGAACATAAAAATATGATATAGTAGCCGGCAAACATCTTGAGATCGGGTGGGGATTGCGCAGAACGCGTATTTTGGATAAGCAGTGAGGTATACGGGCGGCGGGAGAGGGGCGCGCGCTATTGGGCGCACGTGCACATGCGCGAACTTATCCCCACTCCGTCGAAAGAGCGTCAAGACGTTTGCCAGAATCTGTACTAAATAAAGGGTGCTATTGATACAAACAAAACCTATTGAGCTCCACGGGTTCCCCCAGGCACCCGCGAGAAATTTATACCGTCAAGCATCGCGGGTGCCTCCAGGCACCCAGAGATCAAATATTTTGCCAGGCAATATTTTGCCTTATTGTAAATTAAATAAATCTTGGATTTAAATTTAATGTTCTGTGACATTGGGCCTTGACGGATATTCTTTTCAATGACGTATAACCCGTCTCGCGGGTGCCTGGGGGAATTCGTCGCGCTCAATAGGTTAATAAAACCTTACCTATCAACCTCAGCTTGAGCAGTCTCGTGCGCTTTCTGCAGCTTCTCCAGCCTTTCCTTCAGCCTCTGCGCCTCCTTACTCGCTTGCTCACACTGCGGCTTCAATGTAGCCAGCTCGCTCTCAAGCTGCGTCGCCTTCTGTTCCGCCTTCTTGCGCGCTTCTTGGACGATTGTTAGCCGTTCCTCCGCCCGCTTCAGATCCCTCGCGGCCGTTTTAGCTTCGACCGAGAGGTCGTTGAACTCGCGCTCCTTACGCCATCTCGCGAGATTCGCGGTGCGGCACTCTTGTCGGAGGGTAGCGATTTCATCGGCGCGAGCCTGTTGACAATTTCGTTTGATTATACAGGGTCATTCTAAACTTACCACTCAAATTTCAAGGATGTGTTCAGTCCATTAAACTAAACAACTTTCTCTAAGAAACATGTGTCATATTTCGCCACAAAATTTTGGTAATCTTATACTAAATTGATCACGTGATCTCTTTGATTTGTATGGATAGTCGTTTTTTTTACATATTTGGCCCTGTGTGAGAAAGTTGGATGGTGAATAAAAAATTACCCTGTATTATATATATCGGTACCTACGGGAATAGTATAATTAAGTGGTTATTGTATTGAATCTTATATAGAAATTGCATTTGTAATGAGAAATAACGTTTTCTTATAATTAACGTTTTTTTTTCACCTTGAATATTTTACTTGAAATCCTATAATTATTTGGTTAAGTTTATTTTTAATTAAAAAAAAACAAAAAACCGACTTCAAAAAACCTACCTCTAAAAAGCAAGAAATAATATTCGTAATAACAAAAATACGTACGTCTATCGAAGTCGGGTGGGGCTGGAGTACAGATTCCTTTTTTTTTTTTATTCTAAAAACCACACCCGACTTCAATAGACGTATTTTTGTTATTACGAATATTATTTCTTGCTTTTTAGAGGTAGGTTTTTTGAAGTCGGTTTTTTGTTTTTTTTTAAACAATTTTTTATTTTTTTATTTTTAGTGTAGGTACCTTGTAGGTAAGATATATTATATATGTAGAAAAATCGGCTCAGCCAAACGTAAGATAATCGCGGAGAAACATACTTAAATACGGGTCAAACTGTAACCTCCTTTTTTAAGTCGGTTAAAAAACTACACCTAAGATATCCCTCTTTCAACAAAAAAATAATTATCTTATTCAGTTCATAAACAAAGAAGTAATACGACCAATCATCGAGGTAATTCACACAAAATCATACTATTTTCGTGCTTTTTTTCAAAATTACTCGAAAAGTACTGAACCGATATCCAAATTTAAAAAAATGGGACCAACTTGGGAGTGTACCTAATGTAATAACGTTTGAATCATTTCAATCGGTCCAGCCGTCTTCGAGTAATCGGTGGACATACACAAAAAAAAAAAAAAAAAAAACAAATATACAGACGAACATAGAACCTCCTCCTTTTTTGGAAGTCGGTTAAAAAGTCTGTTTATAAACCGCTCTCAACGTTGAGAGCTATCTTGAGATCATACCTGAGATACCTGTTCCTATAAGAAGAGCATCTCAAGTATGATCTCAAGATAGCTCTCAACGTTGATACGGGCCCTAGAATGGTTCACAATATTTGTTACCTGCAACTGGTTCTCAGCGAGTTGCAGTTGTTGGTTGAATAGTGTGAGTTGAGCGATGGCGGCATCGACGAGACTTTCCGTGTCACTTTGCGAGTCAGCTTTGTGGTCGGCTGTTTCCGCCTTCGCTCGGACCGCGCACTAACATATCCTTGGTGGTCGTGTTATAAAGAGTCCAAGAGAGACATTACCTGTAACTGGTTCTCAGCGCGTTCCAGTTGTTCCCTAGGTAGTGTGAGCTGAGCGTTTAAGCATGGGCGAGACTCTCCATGTCGCTCTGTGCGTCAGCTTTCTGCTCGGCTGTTTCCGCCTCCGCTCGGGCCGCGCACTAACACGTGGTCGTGCTGTAGAACTTTATTCAAGAGTCTAAGAGAGACATATTTACCTGCAACTGATTCTCAGCGCGTTCTAATTGTTCCCTGAGTAGTGTGAGCTGAGCGTTGGTAGCATCGGCGAGACTCTCCGTGTCGCTCTGTGCGTCGGCTTTCTGCTCGGCTGTTTCCGCCTCCGTTCGGGCCGCGCACGCGCCACACGCTCGACTCTCAAGCGCGGACACTTCGCGCTCTAGGCGGCGAACTAGCTGCTCTAGTGTGTTAACCTGTAGCGATAGTAAAGGTTGATATCTAATAGGCTAATTAAATGTCCATCAGCCATTTTTGATGTCCCCACTGCTGGGGCCAGGCCTTCCTTATGGGTGGTAAGGAGGATGGGCCATAACCCACCACGCGGGCCCAATGCGGATTAGTGGGTGTTAATGACTGCAAATGCAGCCGGGACCAACGGCTTAACGTGCCTTCCGAAGCACGGTGGAGCTCGAGATAATTTTTGGTCACCTATCCCATGACCGACCCTTGCGAACGTTGCTTAACTTCCGCAATCGCTGGGCCAGGCGCTAAACCACTGCGCCACCGAGCTCCTTAGAATAGTCTAATTAAATAGTGCTTTTAAATTTGATTTAGACAAGATTAAAAAGGAAACAAAAGGATTTAAACTTCCAGTCAAGTAACCACTTGAAAAATAAGAATTCGTCTCCTATTTTATGTGAAAGTGAAGTGAAATAAGCTTTATTCAAATAAACTTAATTATTAAGTACTTTTGAATCGTCTATATTTTTCTACCTACCTATCCGCGACGTCTGACGTCAGCTTAAACATTCCCAAACATTTCGTACGCCGACGTCAGAGTTTAAAAGAGGCCACATACATTTCTTTAGTAAGCATTGTGATGCTGAAGCTGTAAGCGACCAACGGCGTAAACAGGGGACCAAAGCCAATGGTCGCTTCTCAACGCGTTAACTATTCCATAGGAATATTTATCATCCGAACTGTGACGCATTGGTTGGCAAACGTCATATACAAACTGTTTGGTAATTAACATCGTATTTATGCAGACAAAGAATAAAAAACTTTAGATTCAAGTCTTTTGGAACGATCGACGGTTTCTTGTTCTAGGACAAATCTAGAAGAAGAAGCAGAAGCAGTCAGACGTAAACAAAAAACCTTTGTGCGTGAAGAAAATACAATCTAAAAAAAATTCTAAGGGGTTTAATTATTCGCCTCATTACCACAGTACCTTATCCCTGTGCCTGGCCTCGTCGCTGACGGCCTGCGCGGCGCGCGCGTCGGCCGCGTCCAGGCGCTCCCGCAGGCGCGCCTCGGTGCGCGCGCACTGTTCTTCAAGGGCGGCTTCCCGGCGCGCTGCCTCTTCTACGCTACGCTCCAACTCCTATTACACGTCAAAAATTAATGGTATGACACTATTTATCGAATACATCGTACTACCAGGCCTCCTTCACTCGTTCAAGGTCGCGCGATAAGCGCCTACCGCTAGCCGTGCCTTCGAAGGCACAAGCGAGCAGTGGGCCGCCACACGCCCGCCGCCGTACAAGCGCGGCATCTTACTGCCCAAGTAGGTATTGCCTCTTTATAATGGTTAGTTACATTGTCGGATGTCAAAATAAAAAAACCTGTTGAATCGCCTAAGAAATTTAGTGTTTGCAGAACGTTGATAGATGGCGCTAGCTGTACCTTGAATCACGGCAACACATTTTTGTTCTGTTATTATATAGTCTTTAAGTTTGCTTTATTAAATAAGTTCGGAAATTACAAGTGCAGTGGTTTTATTTAGTGAATAGTGAATAGTGAGTGAACATTGGTCCTTCGGAAGCCTGGATAATCGTGAGTACAGTGATAAACAAAACAAGTGAAGTGCAGTGTAAAAAGACTTAGAAAAGTTACGTCACGTTACTTTGTTTGTGGACTTAGAATATTGTCGTCAGTTTAATAAACACTTAGAAAATTTACGTAAAAAAAAGAACTTAGAAAAATTTCGATACAAACAATTGACTTGGTTGGAACATTGATTGAACTTTAATTTTAATCATAACTTGTTGAAAGTGTTTCTATCTAATTTGAACTATTTTAAAAGAACCTTTACAAAAATACAAAATGGCTAAATTGGAACTCCAGGGAGACCTTTATTCTCAAATGTACAAAATATACACAAATTTTAAAAAGACATCTACAACAAGATTTACCGTTAGCTTTCTTGAAACCAGAAAAGAGATGATAGAAGAATATTGGCTAAGATTTTCTACAGATCACAGAGAAATATTAAAGGATGCAAGTGTAACTAAGGAAGAAAGGAAAAGTTGTAAGGATTTATATGACAAAACGGAAGATTTTTATTTAGAGTTCAAAACAACTTTAAAAGAACATATTGCTTCACTAACTAGTATTACTCCGAAATCTCCGGATTCAAGTGCAGCTGTGACTTTTAGTAAAACTAAATTACCAGCTATCAATCTCCCTGTATTCACTGGAAACTATCGTGATTGGATTAACTTTAAAGATCTATTTACATCACTGATTGATAAAGAACTGAGCCTGAGTGATATTCAAAAGCACCATTATCTAAGGTTAAGTTTGAAAGGGGAAGCAGAACAACTTCTCCGTCATTTTGATGTCACAGCAGCCAATTATAAGAAAGCATGGGAAGCACTAGTTAATAGATACAGTAATAAGAGAATAATCGTTAACACAATCCTGAATCGTTTACTTAACCAAAGAAAACTGACGAGCGAATGTCCTAAAGGAATAAAGGAACTTTTAGATACCACTAATGAATGCATCAATAGCCTTGGAAATTTAGATATAAACACAGATACTTGGGATCCTATTGTTGTACATCTCGTTGTTTCTAAACTAGATATTGAAACTCACAAATGTTGGGAACAATCACTTGGTTCCTCGATTGATTTGCCAACATACACTCAGCTTACTTCTTATTTGGAAGGAAGATTTAGAGCAATGGAAATGATACAAGCAACACATAAGAAAGAAAAAAAGGAAACTCCACAATCTGCCTCCTCAATCTCACAGAAACCTAGTACTCTAAAATCGTTCTCCACTGAAGTTAATACGGAATGCACATATTGTAATAAAGGTCACTACATCTGCCACTGCCCGGACTTCACACAATTAGATATTGACCAGCGTAAACACTTTGTACAAAATAACAACCTATGCTTCAACTGCCTAGTTCAAGGACATAGCCTCAAGAATTGCAGGCAAAAAACGTCATGCAGAACATGTAACCGCAGACACCACACACTGTTGCACCATACTAATGTGACAGCAAAGTCGACTTTCACTGAAGAAACAGACACCGATAATGAGAACTGTGAAAATACGCCAGAACAAGAACAAATCACTAGCTTGAAAGTCTCTTTAAGTGATAACCAAGTCGTACTTGCCACCGCCCAGATCAGTGTTAAAGAAAAAAATGGCACTCCTGTCCAGCTACGAGCTCTAGTCGATCAGGGTTCCCAAGCTAGTTTTGTTACAGAGTCTGTCGTCCAGCTGCTAGGCTTAAAGAAGATACCATTAGAAGCAAAAGTCACAGGCATAGGAAACAATACTGTAAAGGCGCGACACATTGTAAAGTTGAACATTTACTCTGCATTAGATTTGAAACATATAATGCAAATAAACGCACATGTGCTAACAAAACTCACCCCATTGCTTCCAACCAAAGAATTGAACATTAATGATTGGCCAGGCCTCACCCAGATAAAGTTGGCAGACCCTCACATGCACAGACCTGGGCCTATTGATGTCTTGTTGGGCGCCGAAGCACACGCTTTTATTTTACTAGAAGGCTTGCAAAAGTATGGGTCTCTTGTAGCACAAAACTCGCAGTTGGGTTGGTTGGTCTCAGGCACGACAGCAACAAAAACGGATGTACCTTTTCACAACATTGTGGTTTCAACAACACTGCTTGAAGTAGATCAACTGTTGCGTAAGTTTTGGGAAACTGAAGAGTACCAATCACACGAGAAAATTATGGCTCCACTAGACTTACAATGTGAACAACACTATAAGGAGACACACACCAGAAATGAAGATGGACGTTATATTGTACGTTTACCTTTTCGAGACTCGTATGAACAGAATTTAGGAAATTCTAGAGGAATTGCTCGACAACGGCTGTTACAAATGGAGAAGAAATTCACACATAAACCTAAGTTTCATCAAGATTACGTTAACTTCGTTGATGAATACCAGAAGTTAAATCACATGGAAAATGTAAGCCCACTAGACAAGCCAACTCACAAGGTTTACTATCTGCCTCACCACGCAGTAGTTCGAGAATCCAGCAGTACTACAAAGCTACGAGTGGTTTTTGATGGAACTGCTCAACCAAACAACGGAACAGCTCTCAATGACGAATTACTCGTTGGGCCATCGCTACAGCAAGACCTACGAGATCTTATTATTCGTTGGCGTTCCCATAAGATATGTCTTCTTGCTGATGTAAAGCAAATGTACCGTCAAATTCTGGTCTCAAAAGAAGATGTTGATTATCAACGCATCTTGTGGCGCGCTTCACCTCACCATTATATTACTGAAAAGCGTTTGCTCACCGTCACCTACGGTACGTCGTGTGCCCCGTTCCTCGCTATTCGTACTCTCAAACAACTTGCAGAAGATGAGAAAGTAAACTTCCCTGATTTGGTTAATGTCATCAATAACGACTTCTACATGGACGATTTACTCACCGGTGCAAGTAGCGAGGAGAGTGCAATAAGTCTACAAAAACGAATCACAGAAGTTATGTCTAAAGGTAAATTTGTAATGCATAAATGGGCATCTAACAGTTCGGCAGTTTTGCGTGAGATTCCAAAGTTGAAAAAGGCAACAAATGAAACTGTAAATATAACTATAGATAACACGATAAAAGCTTTAGGAATTCGATGGAACTCTTGTCTTGATGTATTTGAACTCAGATTAGAAGTTTTAGAACCAGTTGTACCCTTCACTAAAACTACCGTACTGTCAGATATTGCACGAGCTTTTGATCCTTTGGGATATTTAGGGCCTATTACAATTACCGCAAAAATGTTTTTACAAAAGTTATGGCTTAGTGGTGTGACTTGGACTGATGAACTTCCAAATGAATTAGCCACTGAATGGGCTAATTACCGAAATAAGCTATTAAAAATGGAAACAATTTATTTAGAACGTTGGATAAAAACTACATTCGATGGCTCTGAGCGTATTGAGATTCATGGGTTCAGCGATGCATCGAGTTTAGCTTACGCTGCCGTGGTTTACGTTAGAGTGATCACTTCACAAACTATATCAGTCTCAATTGTTATTGCTAAAACAAAAGTCGCACCCGTCAAACAGGTGTCCATACCAAGGTTAGAACTTTGTGGTGCTGTGCTTTTATCCAAATTGCTAAATGATGTTCAAACTAGCCTTCACCTTAATGCGGAATCGGTGTTTGCGTGGACGGATTCGATGATTGTTTTGGCTTGGCTTCGAAAAAATCCAACTGTTTGGAAAACTTATATTGCTAATCGCACATCTGAAATTTTAAATGTGACAAATAGTAGTCAGTGGCACCACATTAACTCAACAGATAATCCTGCTGATTGTGCTTCGCGGGGAACTAATCCCGAATCCTTGAAAAATTGTGATTTGTGGTGGCACGGCCCGAAGTTCCTACGTGAATTTAAAGATCTTTCATCCTTATCTTCCACTAATATACCAGACACCCAATTAGAAAGAAAATTAAACAAGATAGTGGAAATTAAAAGTACGATACATGTCGGAGTATCCGTGGAGGATGACGATGAAAGATTATCTTATCTTAATAAGTACTCTAAACTGTCAAAATTAATTCGTGTTACGGGCTACATTTTGAAATTTGTTAAAATTTGTAAATCTAGAGTTGATGCAAAGAAAAATCAAATAGAGTGTCCACCTTTTACTCAATATCTGACTGTGCAAGAGTTGAGGAATGCTTTCAACATTTGTCTACGACTTTCTCAAGAAGTTTATTTTCATAATGAACTTCTGATACTGATGAAAGGTGGAAAACTTCCTAAATCTAGTGGATTAGTTTCACTTGTACCTTTTATTGATAAAAATGGTATTATTAGAGTTTCAGGACGTTTGCGTCATTCATCAGTTAATTTTGATACTCAATCACCTATCGTGCTGTCATCTAAATGTCAATTAGCCTTATTAATTGTTAAAGATGCACATTTTCAGGCCTTACATGGCGGGCCTCAATTAACTCTAAATGTAGTTCGTCACAAATATTGGATAATCGGTGCTAAGAATCTCATTAAAAGAACTATTCATAGATGTATTATTTGTTTTAAACACTCTGCCGCACCGATTAATCAATTGATGGGCCAACTACCAGCTGCACGTGTTACTCCAGGTAAGCCATTTCGCAAAAGTGGAGTGGACTATGCTGGCCCAGTAATGTTAAAGTTATATTCCGGGCGATGTCAGCGAACATGTAAAGCATACATATGTTTGTTTGTATGCACAGTAACTAAAGCGATTCACTTAGAACTGGTCAGTGATCTTTCTACCGCAGCCTTTCTTGCAGCTTTTCGACGCTTTACCTCACGACGCGGTCACTGTAGCGACTTGTGGAGTGACTGTGCTACAAACTTCATTGGAGCTTCCCATGAACTAGACCGTATGTTTAAGAATCGAAAGTCTGAAGTAATTGGAGAAATTATAGAATTGCTTGCTAAAGATAACACTACATGGCACTTTATACCACCTGGCTCCCCGCACTTCGGCGGATTATGGGAGGCTGGTGTAAAATCAGTAAAAACCCACCTAAAACGTGTTATAGGCCAAACTCTACTAACGTTTGAAGAGTATGCTACTTTATTAGCACAGGTAGAAGCTTGCGTGAATTCTCGGCCTTTAACGCCAATAAGTAATTCATTGGATGATCTCTCCCCAATTACTCCGGGACATTTTCTTATAGGAGAAGCCCCAATCACCGTTCCAGACGACAATCTGGAGGATGTTCCTGTATCTCGTTTAAATAGATGGCAAATGCTACAAAAAATGGTCCAAAATTTGTGGGTACGGTGGAGCTCCGAGTATTTAACGACTCTACATAATCGGTACAAATGGTCAAATCAAAATTCTGAACCTGATATTGGAACTGTTGTTTTGATTAAAGACGAAAGACTGCCGCCTGGAAAATGGTCTATTGGTCGCATTGTTGATAAGCATCCAGGTAAGGACGGCTTAACTAGGGTAGTTACTTTGAAATTTAAAAACAGCACTTTTCGGAGACCTGTGACTAAAATCTGCCCTTTACCTTTGGATCCTTAGCAACCATTCTGTATTGCTTATTCAGATTTAATTCTTTGTTTTAGTATATAAGTTACATTAGTTAGATTTGTATATTTTGATCCCTCTAAAGGACAAATCGTCCTTGGGGGCCGGAAATGTTGAATCGCCTAAGAAATTTAGTGTTTGCAGAACGTTGATAGATGGCGCTAGCTGTACCTTGAATCACGGCAACACATTTTTGTTCTGTTATTATATAGTCTTTAAGTTTGCTTTATTAAATAAGTTCGGAAATTACAAGTGCAGTGGTTTTATTTAGTGAATAGTGAATAGTGAGTGAACAAACCAATAAACAATTGTCTTTTTTCACATTATGGTATAATGCTACGCATTTAATTTAAAAGGGGACAACCCTAACGTTGCGACGTCAGAAAAGGTAAGAGCACGCGATAGAAAGAGAGGCAACTACTAGGTGAACTGCGCGACCTGAATTGCACTTTATTGTGTCGGAGCAAAAGTCGCAATTTATTTAAATGACTTTGCGGAGTGCTGCTTCTGTACTTGTACTATTAGTTATTCTGTGGTACTACACGAAAAACATATTTACGTTACTAAAAAGCGTTCATAATAATACCTCATTTTACGGTCCGCATCAAGCTAGCTAGATTGTGGCGCTACGTTCACTCAATGTATAAATCAGACTGTATAGTTACAGACGGGCCAATGCGAGCGGTCTGTACTATATTGATCAGTGGTCGCACTTGTCTAAAATCCATTTGATGCGATTCGTCCGAAATGCGACGCGCGAAGTTTTTTTAGCAAAACAATATATTCAATTCAATTCATTTATTCGCAGATATAGGTAAACAAGTTAATAGGTACATAATTATCATAAAAACGGCTATATCAGCATAAATCAATTTCCTTTGAATTCTACATGTGGTAGCTTGTCAATAGCTTTTAGTTATATATATTTGTATGTTTATAAGCTGTTAGCTATCCATAAACGATAAATAAATAATAAATAAATAAATATGCATGCGAAAAATATAGGTGCCTCGAACTTATCTAAAACTCAAAAACACTGAACTGAACATCACTTTCGCACTCTCATTGAACTGTACACCTTTTCGTGTCGTTGATAGGTTCTATATTAGTTTGATATGCAGAAATGTGCGCGTCACATCTTTCTTGGTGTAAACTAACGCTAAGTTGTAGCGGAGACTATCGACTGCTCACATTCTGTTTTAAATGAAATCCCGAAAGCTGATTAATACACACCAGAGATAATTCTATAAACTAAACCCTTGACTGCTATTAAACGAAGAAACTTTCTGTTACCTGTATTTGAGTGAGCAGCGCCGGTATTCGAACCTGCTCTTGTGCCAGTCGTTGCTGTAGATCATTCAGCTGGTCTGCTGTTGCGTCCGCCATATGTTGCTTCTCCTTGGACATTTCCTGACGAAAATTACAATAACATTACATAAATGGACGACATTTAAATCACGGTTTTGATTATTTATACATAAATTTTTGACTACATATTATGTTCTCGAATCATTTTGCTCATTTAGTTTAAGTCTAAGTATTGTGCAATAAGTAGCTTTTATCTGTGGAAGCTTGTAATTTTAGCTTTAAGGACCTATATTTATTGCCATAAGTTGTAAATGATGCTGTAAGCTCCCCAAATAAAATAAAATACAATCCTGGTCCCGCTGCCCCCTAGTTTGACCACAACCGAAACACGATAAATATATCGTGTGATATAGCGTTTTATCGACACTCAACTATCAAATTCCATAGTCTTTTGACAGCTAAGTGATAAATCGCTATATCATACCGCGTTTCGGTGGGCGTGCTGGGCCCCTAGCACGACCTCTGCAGCGAAAGTAGGAGCAGTGGTCATTTCGCGAGATTACCTTTAAATACTTACTTTAACTTTATTCAACTCCTTCCTCGCGGCGTCCAACTCGGCTTGTAGAGCCGTATTCTCCGCCCGCAAGGCCCCGCACTCGTCTTCCAAGTCAGCGAGCCGTTTCTCCGTATGCTCCCTCGCCCTGGTCTCCCGCGCAGCGGCCGCTTCGGCGGTGGCCACTCGGGTGGCCAACTCGCGGTTTTCGGCTTCCCCACCGCTCAGAGTTTGGCGACGTAACGCGCGTTCTTTTGCTACTGAGTCCTGTGAATTTGTAGAGTGCTGTATTTGTATACCTCTATTTTGATTGCTACAATATTTCTACAATTAGTGTCCTACATCTTGGCATGGACCACTTTGAAAACCGCAATTCTGACTACATGGAAAATTTCTTCCTAATTAGTCCCAACTAGTCCTACTTTTTTGGAATTAGTCCCAAAAAGGACTGAAAGCGATTTAAATGGTCCATGCCAAAGCAAACCTTTATTTTGGCAGGGACAGGCTATATCTAGTGAACCTAAACACCTAGCCAGGATCTGATTATTAAAAAAAAACTTTTATGGATCCCGCAATGCCTAGAATAAAAAGGAAATGAAGCGCCGTTCAAAAAATATAAAGGAATGATTTAGTCCCTGCCAAAATCAACCTACATCTTGGCGAGGACTGTTGAACCAGGTCACCTAGAGAAAATCTGCTTATTGGAAACGATTCGTGTAAATTAGTCCCTATTAGTCCCAAAGCCACAAAACTAGCCCCCCTTTAGTATAGGAGAAATTCAGATTTTTTATATAAGTACAGTCACGTACAAAAGCGTACAGTAAAAATTTATTACATAAAACTATTCCGTTCCCTAATGCACAGTGTTCCGATTGTAAAACATTAAGCATCTGCTCTTGCGGCTCTTTGCGAAAGCTGCAGCCTTTTACACGAACTTTCGTAGATTGAGGAATGCACCATTTCCGTTACACCCTCCCTGTAGTGCTCTCTTACCTTATCATCACTAGAGAAACCTATACAGGGTTACTTTAAATTCATTAAAAACATCACGTGGGGTTTATCAGACCATCAAACTAAGCAACTTTCATTATGGGACCATAAAAGGATTTGGATCCATAAAAGTAGGAGTTTTTTTTTTAATAATCAGATCCTGGCTAGGTGTTTAGGTTCACTAGATATAGCCTGTCCCTGCCAAAATGAAGGTTTGCTTTGGCATGGACCATTTAAATCGCTTATATCTTTTAGTCATTTTTGGGACTAATTACGAAAAAGTAGGACTAGTTGGGACTAATTAGGGAGAAATTTTCCGTGTAGTCAGAATTGCGGTTTTCAAAGTGGTCCATGCCAAGATGTAGGACACCTACAATTACGGCCTGGGGGGGTATTACAACCTCTTAAAACTTGCCAGGTTTATGAATTGCTATAGTTTCATCTCTTTCTCGCTGTATAGCAAATAAAAGAGACGCATAGATAGCCATTCAGAAAACTGGCAGGATTTAAGAGGTTATAATACGGGGGCTGGTCACAGAATCGGGCGATCGGCGGCGTGGCGAGCAAATCGTCTTTTTACTGCATGTTCGAAACGCTCACGGCAAATAGATAGATGAATAGTTTAGTTTAATTGCTGCTTAACACATTACACATATAGCATAATTTACAAACAGTACAAATCGGTAAATTATAGTTGAAGACATCTCACTTTCGTCTACCTACATCGTGTAGTTGACATTAGCAGATACATTATATACAGTACTCAGAATGTGTTAAAAAGGCTGTTCAGCTTCTGTGTACATTGAACTATGGAGGTACGATTTATACAAATATCTACACATCATCAGCCTTATACAAGACAAATAAAACTACAACTACCTATCAGAATTTCGATTAGGCTACGATCTAATGATTGTACTATTCTAATAACTGTCATTAATCATGCATGTTGCATAAACACCATACTACTGACTTTAGGCCAAAATTCTATAGATTTATAATTGTGTTTTATAGAAACTCACTATAGCGCGCACGTTGATTTCAGTAACCGTTCTATGCCGTAACTGTTGCACTTGTTCAAGTATAACCTATAGATAAAGATTAACAGATCATGTCATGACAACATGGTGGAACCAAATTAAAATTGGTTTTTTAAAACGCGAAATGCGGAATTTTGTATCTGTATTAAAATATTGTTTTGTTACAAAACAAAACAATATTTTAATACAGATACAAAATTCCGCATTCAATGTTTTCGAATCAATAGAATGCATTATTAAATTTTGCATGTTGCCATTGTCTTGACTTTTTATAAACATTGGACGGAAACGAATTAATTAAATATTACCATATAAAGTTCTCGTTTTATTTGATTTTTAGTTGCAAAATACTCCTCGCAACTCTAACTTCCGACTGCCTCAATAGGCTAGTTGACAAAATTTCAATAACTGCTTAATATTTTAGCTTATTAGGCATTTTATCGAAAAAAAAAGGTTTATTTATTTTTAATCGAGCGTTTACATTATAAATTTCGCGTTTTAAAAAACCAATTTTAATTTGGTTCCAAAACGCACAAGACTGTCATGGCGTCTTGAATGACGTCACGCCGTGCAAAACAAACAAAAGAGCGATCGTGTCTTCGTACGTTATAGCTAGTTTTTATCGTTTAAAAATGAATTTCTCATATTATAAGTACTGTATAGTGCCCCAGTGTGATAGCACGACTATAAAAACGCCAAACCAGTTATTTATATATGTTCCAAACAATGGAGAAATACGGAAAAAGTGGCTAAAACTTGCGTTCGGTTGTGGTTTGGGTGTCACTCGGAGTGTAGGTTTGGAACGCGCCTCCGGTAGTGATACTCGAAACGTCAAAGACAAGATTGGAGTTTCGCACGGCGTGACGTAACGCTTTCTGATTGGTGTTCACTGTCACGTGACTAAAGGTTGCATTTTACGAAATTTATTTTTTAAAAATATTATTAATCTTTAACGCTTTTAATAATTAAAATTGTTTGTTATTTTCTCCATAATATAATTAATCATTATAAACCCCTATCCATTATATTTATTCTTAATGGAAACAAGCCTATTCTTCCTACACCACTCTTGACTGTAGGCTGTCGACGCGTAAACTACTTCAACCGTTTCGGCTGAACGGTTGTTCTTCTCTAAGGTCGCATTTCTCACAGATTCTCGTGAAAGTGATCTCGTGAGGCCGAGATATAGGGAAAATAATATTTTTGAACTTTTTAAAATGTTCAAAAATGTCACAAACGCGAGGTCTGCAGCGCCTCAATTCTCTAAAAACAAACGTCATTTTTGTATAGAAAAATAGTTCCAACTATAGGCGAGCTCGTCGTCCGAGTGCTAGCGTCTATGTGACAGCGGTGCTGCATCGTAGAGATATTTTTAGAGAATCGACACGCAGCTCTACAGAGCCACTAGTTAGTTTGGTTGTACTTACTCGGTAGTGTTGGTGCTGTGACCGCGCCGTATCAGCGGCAGCGGTGGCGCGCGCGCATTCCCCTTGCAGCTCCGCAACTCTTGCCTCCAACCGCCTCAAGTCTTCCGTCAGTGCGTCCCTCTCCGTCTGCAGGCTAACGACGTGCGATCGCGCCGCGTGAACTTCGCTCGCGTTACGTTCCGATATGCCCGTCGATAGTTCTTGGTTTGTGCGCTGAAGAGCCATGCGCTCCTCTTTCTCTACTTCAACTTGGCGTTCTAATCGCCTATTGAATTGAAAAAAAAAAAATGGAACAATATTCTTTGACACTATTTTCTATCAATTTTAACCAGACGATTCTTTCCTTGGTCAATAAGTTTCATACAAAATTGTAAACTTGTTATGTCGGTTTTCCGAAATTCTATTCAATTTTGAACCTTATTCCATCGCAATACGATTACAATGACGGTACTGGCCAACATAACGTCATAGCAAGTATCCGATGAAACGCATTCTAACAATAGGATTGATGAAGATTATCACAATCAATCACTCATCAATCAACTAAAAACGGACTTATAGGGAAAGAAATAAGGTCACTTATTACAACAATTTCAAATTACTCGTAATATTACAAAAAAGAATGAAAATCATATCAACATTACCTATTCTGCAGACTGAGAGCAGTAATTTCAGCTTGCAGCCTCGCCCGCGTCCGCTCGGCCTCGGCCTCGGCCTCGCGTCGGGTCCGCTCGGCCTCGGCCCCCGCCGCCGCCTCGGCCGCCGCTAGTTTACTCTGTAACGACGCTACCTCACGACCGCGCATAACCGCTAACTTTTCTGCAGATCTGATGTGTAAAAGGGAAATGGAAGTTTTTATCTTCATATTTTTACATATAAAATTTCGATTGATCCAAGAATCAGTGATATTGTTTGATAAGGTTTTGACACAAAACCAAGTGTTGAATAAAAATTAGAAGAATTAACTGTTGGATGCAATGCCATAAACTCCAAGTATGGAAATTCAACTTTTTAACAGAATAGCTGCTTTAATCGATCCTGGATGCGACTATAATATTGGCATTTAAGATATATCTTTCTAATTGACCGAGTGAGCGCGAAGCGTCCCTGCTTCAGCTTGGGCAAAAATGCTTTCGTATGTTCTCCTCTACAAGTCGCATTTATCAACCGATTCTCGTGAAATTTTGTGAGCAGGTTCGATAATCATAAATATTTTTTTTTTGTCAAGCCAGTTTTTCGAAATATTTCGAAAAAAAAAACATTTCAGCCATTTCGAAAAATTATAAAAAATGACACAAACGCGAGGTCTACAGCTCACAGAGCCACTAGTAATTTAATTACTCATGTGAGCTAATTTTTGGGTATGACAATGTGTATACAACTGTACTTACTTAAAGGTGGCCAAGTCGATGGCCGTGCAGTCATGTGAAGCATTGAAACCGCCTGAGTGGTCCTCATTCTCTTCTGGCGCAACGTACGAGTAGCCTAAACAATCATTCACTAATAAAATATATTGAAGACACTGTGAAAGAATTACACATTAAACTATTCACCACACAAAATGGCGCCAGGAAACTGAGGTAGCAAGCTGATAACGCTCGCCCGTTAGTATTATACTATTTTAATTGCGATTCACTCAATAATTCCAACAAATGACAAAAGATTGTTTGTTTATTTAATAATTAATTGCACCAATGTTTTCCAATATATTTGTAAACATCGTAGTGGGATGCGACGCATTCGATAAAACGGTAAAAACAATAACTTTCATATTATTAGTATGGGTTATTCATTGTTGGTTTATTTTATGACAAAATACAAAATCTGTAACCAATCCAAAATTACTTCAGACTTGCGCGAATATTGGGGCACTTTAGTGACTCACCGATGAAGGGCAGTTGTCCGGCGAAGGGCGGGCGCGAGCGGAACGGCGCTGCGGAGGGCGGCGGCGGGGCGCGAGGGCCCACGTTAAAGTATGACGCGTCTTCCGCCCCGCGCACGCGAGGCACCCACGGCGGTGCCTGGAAACAAGAAACTTATTTATTCGTGTTATAGATTCTACCGAATTCATGTGATCAGACCCCCTAGCCAAAGTAACATTTGCAAATCTTCGTTATCGCTTCGCTTTCGAAACATGTATGGGATGGACATATGGTTTCGTTAACCATCAAATTTTAAAACGTCAATTCCATAAATTTTTCGAAGCGAAGCGATAACGAAAATTTGCAATTAATGTGATATTGGCTACATGCTCTGATTTATATAAAATCTTAGCTACTCACTCAACTGATCATCATGAAATTCAAGGGGACAAAAAATGACATAAGTACTCTTATATTCCCTTGTACTTGCTTGTTCCACTATGGTGGTCAATCAACTTTTTGGTAACAGAAATAAATATGTTGTTTACACTTTAGTTGCATTTCGTTATACAATGCTCGCTTAGGGCCAGCGACGTCAGCAACGTAACAGCAGTGTAACCAAAATCGCGCGTAATTAAGCGGGAATTCGCCCTTTCTGGACAAGGTCTAAGTAGCTGTAGCGACGCGCAGGAGTCTCCCGTAGCAAAATCCGCTTCTCTATCGATTCACTTGCATAATCCCGTGGTTTGTTTACTTTCGTAGCGGTTCACAGTCATTATCCGTAGCATTTTATACATTGAGCACAGATAACTATGAGGGCTTTGTTTGTTAAGATAATTTTGAACACCCTGATTGCTCAAAATAAATAAGATATTTTGAACACCTTGTGTGCTTATAACAATATGATGATTCGAACTACGTATATCAAATTGCTTTAATGTTTTTCAGATCATTTTGACTACTCTAGAGTCTAGACGCTCATATCAATTTGACGCTGACTGTACTTGCCTGTTCCCGTATGGAGTGCATGGCTGTGTGCGCGAGGGCCGCGTGTTGCAGCGTGTCCAAGTAGCTGTAGCGACGCGCCGGCGTCACCCGCAGCAAGCCGGCGACGAGCCCGCGCCACTCACTTGAGGGCCCGTTTGGGGACGGATCGAATGGAGGCTCGGCTTTTGGCTCGCGTTCATATCTATAACCAAAACGCATCGCTCGTGAACCGGAAACAAGAATTAAGAAAAAAACCGACATTATTAACTGTTAATCTATTAACGACACCGATCGATAGTATTGAGCGATAGCTTTGATGAATAGAATATTTCTTTATTTGCTTAAAAAGTGGTATGGTGGTAAAGTGGTATGAGGAACAGAGATTACATAAACTCGTACAAGGAGTACTTACTACCTATTGCCTGATTATTTTTATCTGACAGTTAGAAGAATAGAGTATAATATTGAAGTATAATAAGACGATAAAATCATTCGAGAATCGAAACATTATACCTACCATACATTTTGCTCAAGAAGGTATGACCACTTTGTATGAAACGATTTTTTTCATATACTCCCTATTGCAAAAGTTATATTTGTGAGCACTGCTACCTTTGGCTTGCTTGGCTTGACCATGTTTTATGGGACACTCCCCGATGTGTTCACCCCATCATCATCACAATATTGAGTATAATCAAACTAAACGTTAACTTACTTTTGTATATTGGCAAGTATTTCAGCTATGGAGTCTTCGTCGCCTGAAGAAAATGGTCTCTTCAGAGTGACTAGTTCATACGCGACCACGCCCAGCGACCAGTAGTCGCACGCAGTCTGTCAAGAAGCACCAAATTAGTATAGAATGGTCAAGTAAATAGAATAAAATGGCTATGAATTAACTGATTTAATAAATAAAATTTTAAGCAATTTTTCCTATGTACTTTTATTTTACTAATAAAGATTATTGAAGAGACCATACTGGTAAATGAATAAAATAACTTTTCATTAAAAAAAAGTCATTTTTTTGGAGAAGATTTGGGGACCAATATTAATTTAAACTTGTACTTTTAATAGTTGTGCTAATTTTAAGTTGAACATTTAAGTTACATTACAAACATGTCAAATTAAAACACAAAAATATTAATTATACCACATCCATGAACATCACCACACCAATCATGACACATGTTAGTATTTTATTTAACTACTACAATCACATTCACAAACTTCCAGGCATTTTGCTATCTACTGACATTCCGGATTATTTCTACTAATCATGCTTCATCACTCCGGTGCTAAGCAGCCAACAACTAGTTCTCTGTTGTAAAATATTATACATAAAATGTGTTATGCTATTAATGTTTACACTAACAACAGAGTACAAACTTACAACGATACCTTGAGGCGCGGACTTTCGGATAATTAGACATTACTAGAACATTATTTAAGCCTTTAAGGCACATTACTCTACTCCAGTGCAACCTTTTTGTCACTTAGTGGAAATCTGGCTAGATATATTACTGTAGTGCTGAGAAAGGTGACCATTCTCTCGAATTATGATATTGTCAATTTTGTCACCGACACCAACCATTTCAATTTAAAAACGGTAACGTCAGGGGGGCTCACTCCGCGCTTTAACTTTTATATTAGCCTACTGCTCGTGGCTAACTCAGTCGAGTCAGCGCATGAATGTCGTGTGTCGGTTGAGACAGCTACGCGACTAACTCGACAGAAAGAGAAGGTGCGACTGTGCGATTTGAAATTGTACTTTATTGCCGTGCAGCGAGATCAGTTTATTATTTGATTGTCCTCGCGCAGATAGACATCTGAACGTAGAACTATTATTATTCTGTAGTAAAGTTCGCATATGAGTGACTAAAAACGTTACGTTAAGCTGTTGGTCCCGGCTGCATTTGCAGTCGTTAACACCCACCAATCCGCATCGGGCCCGCGTGGTGGGTTACGGCCCATCCTCTTTATCCACTCTTAAGGATGGCCTGTGCCCCATCAGTGGGGACAATAAAAATGGCAGATTGTTGGACTGGCTGGCGAGGATTGCCTACATCTCTTTCACGCTGTATGGCAAATAAAAGAGACGCATTCATAGTCATTCAGAAAACTGGCAAGTTTTAAGAGGTTGTAATACGGGGACTGGTCTGGTACTGGCTAGCAAGTGTCGCAAGTGACATGAATGTAATCTGCCACATTTGTCACTTAGGTTGTGAAGCTTATGAAATATGTGTGATCGAACCGTTGTTTATAATAATTATACAGTATTTGGGTGAAAAGCTACTCTGCTAGAAGTTGACAACACTGATTGCAGGCCTCCTTCACTCGCTCAAGGTCGCGCGATAAGCGCCTACCGCTAGCCGTGCCTTCGAAGGCACAAACGAGCAGAGGGCCGCCACACGCCCGCCGCCGTACAAGCGCGGCATCTTACTGCCCAAGTAGAAGTATGTATTGCCTCTTTATCATAGTTACAATGTCGAATCAACATTACTGTGCCGTGTACAAAATCAAAAAACTTCAATCAAAATAAACAATTGTCGTTTTTCACATTATGATATTATATGCTACGCAGTCCATTTACAAGACAGTCCTAACGTTGCGTCGTCAGAAAAGGTACGAGCACGCGATAGAAAGAGAGGCAACTACTAGGTGAACTGCGCGACCGGAATTGCACTTTATTGTGTCGGAGCAAATGTCGCTATTTATTTATATGACTTTGCCGAGTGCTGCTTCTGTACTTGTACTATAAGTTATTCTGTGCTGATGGTGAAAGTCCGCAACCTAAAGGCGTCGCCACAAGCGCAAGCGGTGTGTCCAACCCACAATGGCGGTGGTAACAATGCCGCGGCAGTACTGGAGACAGACAGAGTGTCGGCGCGCGCAGTCGGCGGCGGCCAGCAGCTCGGGCGCCACGTAGTCGGCCGTGCCCACCGCCAGCGACGCGCAGCCGCCCTCCGACAGCCGCGCGCACGACCCGAAGTCGCCTAGCTTCACGTGACCGCATCTGTCCGTAACGAAAGACCATTACTTTAAGGTTAAACATTAGCACGTGACTCGCTATTATATATTTTACATCTCTCATATTCGGTAAGTAGGTCCTTATTACCCCCAAATGGGGCTTGTAGGTAACCAATTAGCGCACTAAGGTAATTATGTATAAAAATATTTTATTCTATTCAGAATACAATCAGCAGTTAGGTAACATTATATGGAAACACTTTCTATTAACAAGTATTCCCATAAATGAAACAAACAATTTAAACAAATTAGATTACACATAATAATATCAATAATTATCCGCATCAATAATGATTTTGTAAAAAAGTAAACATTACAGGAGAGAAAAATTTGGCAGAAAGATACTTTTAAGATATAACTTTGAGCGTATGCGCCACTTTCACGGTAAAAGGCGGCATCGCTCTCAGACAGTGGGTGGTTGCGCTGCGACGAGCCAATAAACCCGCCATAGCATCTCCATCACACTGTTTGTACTTTCAACAAAATGTTACATACCTGTCCAGAAATATATTGTGCGGCTTGACGTCCCTATGCACGTATCCCATGCCGTGCAGAGCTTTGAGCGCGTGCGCAACTTCCGCCACGTAGAAGGCGGCGTCGCGCTCCGACAGCGGGTGGTTGCGGCGAGCCAATAAACCCGCCAGGTCGCCGCCAGAGCATAGCTCCATCACAAGGTACAGATTGCTGTTGTCCTGCAATCAATATAGTTTAATACAGTGACTTTTTTACAATGATCAAATAATGGCGGATCCACTCTGGACGCATCAATAGCATCCACACAGCACAACTTTCTTTTTAAAAACTTGTGACTTTGAAGCAGTCAATTTCTAAATGCTGTTGGACAGGGTAATCTTGAAAGGAGAATAATGTATAGTGAAATGTAGCTATATTTTAAGCAAAAATCAACAGACTGGCCACACATAGTTAGGCGGCACAGCGAGGAGAGCAATTTATCTCTTCGTTGCGCTGCCGCAAGCACAACAGTTAATAGACACGCCATGTATTAGAAACTCGCTCGCCGCGACGCAGGTCGCTCTATTGCGTCGCGGCAATCTACCTGGAAAGCATATTGCAGTTTTGGGATCCATGGTCCTGTGGCGGTCGCCAAAACGTCCCGCTCGTCTTCGGTGGCGCCGGCCGCTCGTTTCCGGGCCTGTTCTTTGCGTAGAGTCTTCAATGCATATACATCGCTTGTTTCTTTTTCACGCACCATCTATGTTAGAAATTAAATTATCAGTTTTTTTATCCTTACAAACATTGCTGTGATTTCAACGAAATAGATAAAGCTCTTGTGTTAAAGAAATCGGAGATAATTATATGGTATCACAAACGCCCTGACCTGATATTGTGTGTGTTTTCTAATTGACCCGACAGGGATCCTCAGAACTTCAGAGATAGAGACACCATCAAAAATGTATGCTCAAGCCACTTGACCATGGAAGTTATAAGTAATAGTTTCAATAGTATGAGGTATATGATCTTAAAAGACCTACGCCCAGCAGTTGATGCATGCAACTGCATAATGAAATGATGCAGTGCCTGATGAAACATCAAAGCAGTCCAGGCTTCAGGTCTCCTCTCCCATGTTATACTTATTATTCAGCATCTTCTTTCTTTCTGCTACCCTAGCATGACCACCGAAAATCGATATGGTGATTTATCTTGTTTTACTGTCAAAGACAATGGATTTGACGGTCGAGTGTTGATCACGCAATATACAAATATCGTATTGTGGTGGTCATGCTAGGAGGGCTGATCAATGATAGTCAGTGTGGTACAGAGTCAAATCTTTATATTAAACTACCTTCCGCCCGCGACTTCGTCCGCGTGGACATTCGATAAAATCCTCATGTTTTAATTTCATTGAATTCTGATCAGCCGTTTTTACGTGATTAGGCGGGTTCCCACCAAGCGCGCTGCCTCGCGAGGCAGGACGTTTGCCGCACGGGCCTCGCACGAGGCTGCTCGCTTGGTGGGGACCCGCCTAATCACGTAAAAACGGCTGATCAGAATTTAATGAAATTAAAACATGAGGATTTTATCGAATGTCTACGCGGACGAAGTCGCGGGCGGAAGCTAGTTTATAATATTCAGAATTATTGTATCCAGAGATATTAGTATCCCGTTCCCGTCCCTGTCCCCGTCCCCTGGATGTGCATGTCCAGGTCCAATCATGTCCACCGTGTTGGACTTCAAAATAAATGTCATTTTCGCAATCACCATCCCATGAAACCTCAAGAACGACATCCACATCGATTTTCATGTTTACTTACCCCATTTACACCTTAAGGGATGATTTTTAAAATAACAAAATATGTGTTTGCCTATTTATTTTTAGACATGCTCCTACGAATTTTAAAGTTGTAATGTCTATTTTATATTATTTTTCCATACAAAATTTGAACCCCATTTTCACCCCATTAGAGGTCAAATCATGTCCACCGTGTTGGACTTCAAAATAAATGTCATTTTTGCAATCGTCATCCCAGAAAACCCCAATAACGACATCCATATCTATTTTTGGTTTTTTTTACCCATTTTCACCCCCATTTCATCCCCATAGTGGTTAAAATACTAACAATAACAATATGCGTTGCGTTAGATTTCCATCCATAAGCCTAAGTTATAAATTTAGCGATTTTTACTTCGAAAATAAAGGATTTTCTTCAATACACAAATTCATCCCCCTTTTGACCCCTTCGGGGGTAGAATTTTGAAAAACGCTGAGACCCGTATTTATTAATTATCAATGGTCAGCCTATACACAAAATTTGAAGATCCTAGCTTCAAAACTGAGGGACTTTCATACAAACTTTGGACCCCCGTTTCACCCCCTTGGGGGGTGAGTTTTGAAAAATCCTTTCTTAGTGCACCCCTAAACCTCATAAGGAACCTATGTGCAAAATTTCAAGTCTCTAGGTTCAGCGGTTTGGGCTGTGCGTTGATATCTCACTCAGTCAGTCAGTCAGTCAGGACTTTGAATTTTATATATATAGATTATCAATTATTAATAATTATATTATTATTTTTGATCATGTTTTTTGATTCTACTTTCACAGAGAAACAAAAATTAAACAAATTAGTAACTTACATGCACTTCTCCAAAATGGCCTCTACCAATAGTTTGTATAACTTCAAAGTCCGAGTATGCTACTCGTGTTCTACGCAATTCTGCAAGTGTGCTGCGGTCTGAAACAAGTACATTTGTAACGATTCACTTTAAAGCCTTTATTTGCACTGCATTTTGTAACTACAGAAGCATTACTCTGATCAATAGATGGAAGTGCTTTATCTATATATACACCAATGATGTGTGACATCGACTGTTGAGCATTGTGTTTGAGATAGTTTAACCAATTTTTAAAGAAAGGCAAGTGTAAAGACTGAAAGTAAGCAGCAGCACAGGTCCGATTGTCATAGATCCTTGTGGTTGACACAAAGTAGTTAGATTTGCTTTATTTTATTTTTTATTTATTTTATTTTATAAAAATACATGCAGGCTTACAGACTAGGTAATCCAAAACACGAGCAAGTTATAAAATATACAACATTACAGTATAGTAAGCAAAGTAAAAATAAACAACACAAGTACAAAAGACATTTTGACAATTATAATAAACACAAGAACAGTATATAAAGTTTTTTAACTCGTCAACGCCCGCTGTGCCCTATCGGGCACAAACAACAAAAGAAATCTATTGTTGTATTGTTTTCCGGGGCATTGAAGAGTTAACATGGTCGGGACAAATATAATACAAATTTATTAATGAGACAAGCAAGGCCATCAGTGAATACATCAGCATAATCTTTAATATTCTTCAAGAACGAGTTAATCAGTCTGATTGCGAGCGCTGTGGCATGACCAAGACAAGAAGTAATATTGCATTAAAAATAATAAAATTTTGTCGAAAGTAGACTACAATAATTATGAGAAAAAACCGTCCAGAGCCGAACTCTTTGACCGAACACAAAGACAAATCAATACAATATTGGTATACTTCTTAGGTTTGTTTACCTTTAATTTATTTATAGATACTACCATCAGGAAATTCATGACTTTCGGTGCTACATTCACACTCTGACTGGTATTTATTTGATCAAAGTTGTAATGACATGCCACCAACCAAGCAGATGTAACAAAACATACAAAGTAGCACCTGCTAATGAAACTTACATTTGTCCACGAAGGCCCGAACGAGCTCATCGCTCTTCTTGATGGGATCATCATTGCATTCATCATAAAGTACAGTTAGAGCGTCCAAAAGAGCCTCGCGATCGATAGTTTTTTTATTTAGTTTACTTGCACCACTAGTCACTTTTCCCAATATTTGACGATTCAGCCGTGTTATGCGCACGGCAATTGCTTCTTTCGACGGCTCCATCGTTTAAAAACGTTAACATGAACTGTTGAAAAACTTATTTGCCATTATTATTTTATTACAAAACTCAGATTCTTTGAAAATCGACTTCAACCACTACCTATCCCGATATTTTGATTTTTTGACCGTTACGTTTTGATTTTTTGAACACATGACATGACAGTGACAGGACACACAGACTTGAAAATAAGAATGTAATGTCAGTGCATTCCTGCAGACAAACCGCTTAGTCATCGAGCATCCACAGTATTATTTTATGCACAACGGGAAGTGCTTGCCCCATTAAGTGACGATAAAGCCGAAGGTGGAAGCGCACTACACCAATGCGATAATAGGGGGATGTCATAAAAATCCCGCTTGGTGGCGCTACTGCTGCTGGAGACCTTTGTATGGGCATTTATCCCCGACTTTCCTGTTTATTTTAAATTATATCTAAAAATGGTTGGTAGGTACCTACAAATAATTATTATGGTAGTCGGACAGTAAACGAATTAAAGATGGATAATAACCAAAATGTGTTGGAAGAATAATTTATATTTTGCTATCAATTTTCAAGATTAGAAAATTGATAGCAAACATATGTAAACAAATGACAGCTAGCGAATAACGTAAGTCTGTTGCTAACAATTCTCGATTGAAATCGATTGAAAGCGCAGTTGCATTGCTGCTTTAGTTAAGATAGTTGCCACATTGGTTCTTTACTAAAGCAGCGATGTAACTGCGATTTATGTCAGAGTTGATTGCAACAAAGTTACGTAACTGCCACAGATCACTATATATGTAGCAGGCTAGTAACTACCCCGCTGGTTTACATCTACACTAGCGTCAAGTTAGTAGAAGTGCGCTGACTGGTGGACGATTTGTGAATCAGCAAAATCATCTTACAAAATGACGTAGTTCAACTACTCGACAATAGATGGCAGTATTTCACGTATTTATTTTTAAGTAATAAATAAATGCTATAAATACGAATAATTTTAAACCCAATCCGACGACTGTAACCAATTTTCATTACCGACCCTTAATACATAAGTAGGTATAATCAAGATTCTTGGTATTATCCCAAAAATTGCTAATGCGCCGGAACCTTGTCACATGGGCGCAGTCTGCACACTAGCGCTGCCACTGGAAAAAAATCCCTTTCATATCCGTAGTAGTTAGCACACGCAACCTTGGGGAACTGCTTTTACCTTCAATCAGCATTACCAGTTGTGCGATAGGGACATTTATAATCCCAGTGAAACAACCAAGCGATGGCAGTATTAATGCCTTAGGGAACTGCTTCCGAGGAGCTCGGTGGCGAAGTTGGTATAGCGCCTGGCCCAGCGATTGCGGAGGTTAAGCAACATTCGCAAGGGTCGGTCATGAGATGGGTGACCAAAAATTTATTATTTCGAACTCCTCCGTGCTTCGGCCTTTGGTCACGGCTGCATTTGCAGTCATTAACACCCACCAATCCGCATTGGGCCCGCGTGGTAGGTTATGGCCCAACCTCCTTATCCACCCTAATGGAAGGCTGTGCCCCAGCCCCAGCAGTGGGGACATTAAAATGGCTGATGGTCATGCGTGGTCCTTAAATAAATACGAAATTGTGAATTATCTCTGAAGTGCACTCCGAAGAAGCTTTGTGGTACTTTTTATCACATAAATATTACGGGCCTGTAGTTTAGTATATGGGCTTTTAGTGCTAAAAGTGGCCATTTTTAATAGTGAATAGCAAAAAGAAAACATACCAAACAAACAGTAGAGGTCCGAGGATGCTTCCCTGGGGAACACCAAAGTTATTTTTTGAATAATCAGAGTGACAAGTCTTACAACTCTACAAATTGATTATAAATTTACTAAAGACTAAAGTCCCTCGAAAGTCGTTACATTGAGTTATACGTTATACATTGGTAAAGTAACCCATAATAATATCCAACATGCGACTTTTTCAAGATTCAAGTTCCTAGAGTACCGGACCTAGCTTGAATAGCCAATAAAGGCGTGTTACACACACACACTTTAGTCTTCCACAATACAGGCTTGTCCTAGTGTGGGATAATAGCGTGCGTTTTATGAATATTTAAAGATTATTTCTATTTCTATTTATCTCTTTTACCTTAACGCACTAAAATCGCACGTCGTCATTATAGGTACCTATGACATAATATCATACCTAACTATAATATAACAGACACAGAATATAAGATTTGTATATTATATTTTTTTCAACACTTGCTCGTAAAGTGAGCCCTAATACATCGCTTTTAGGGTCATAAACCGAGCTATAACAAACGCGTGCAATAATATATAAAACACTAGACGTAATAGAATTAACCCTACAAAGTTAAATTAGTACCTTACTGCAAGTTCTATGCGAGTAAACAGAGCATTCAAAATTTAGCCGGGTTATACAGTAATTTTTTTTTAATCACAACAAAGAGGTTTTATGCTGCTGAAAATTCATATACATTTTTGGAATAAATAAATGCGTAAGTCCTTATTTAAGTCAAAAAATATTTATTATTATCAAATTATTCATAGTTCACAATATTTTGCTATAATATATTAAAATATTTGCATTTTATCACTTAAAATTATAATTTTGAAGTAAGCTGTAATGGCTGTATGCTCACTCACCCCTTTGTTCGCAAAGTATTCTTGCGTTGGGCGTGTGAAAAAAACAAAAAAAACATGCGCGCCTTTTCCCATAATAATCATATTTTGTTTTTGTCGTACTTATTTGTTGCTGTGTGGTAAATTATTTTTCAACACACTTGCTCGTAAAGTGAGTCTTAATACATCGCTTTTAGGGCCATAAACCGAGCTATAACAAACGCGTGCAATAATAGATAAAACACTAGTTCGTAATAGAATTAACCCTACAAAGTTAAATTAGTACCTTACTGCAAGTTCTATGCGAGTAAATAGAGCATTCCCAATTTAACCGGGTTATACAGATATTTTTTTAGTAACAACAAACTTCAACAAAGAGGATTTATGCCGCTGAAAATTCATATACATTTTTGGAATAAATAAATGTGTAAGTCCTTAATTAAAGTCAAACAAATATTTATTATTATCAAATTATTCATAATTCACAATATTTTATTATAAAATATTAAAATATTTGCGTTTTATCTTTAAAATTATAATTTTGAAGTAGGCTCACTCCTTTGTTTGTTTTACAAGCGTTTCTATGGTTACACACTTGTATTACAAGGCTTGGTACTTTCGAGAAACAGGTTTAGGCCACCAATTCAAAATTAAATTCAACAAAACATAAAAATACTAAAAGAAAACATAAACCAAGTAAATCACAACATTGTGTCTCTGCTTCAACGTCCTTACCTTTTCTAATCGAGCCTCGTTTATAAAGGTGCTGTCCACTGCGCGGGCGCACGCAGTAATAATCTCGCCGCGGCAGTGCTCACAGCCTTTGATAAAGTTTAAAAAACACTATAAAGTAAACTATCAGTGCAGTGATGGCATTCCTTCAAGGGCCCTCTGTGAAGCAGGCGGAGGTGATGAAACAGGAATGGGGGGAGGGGCCGGGGGACCTGGAGAGGGGGGTGAGGGACCTGCAGAGCATGATGGCTGCTTCACCGTACCTGCCAGAACCAGCGAGCGTAGGTACGCAATTAAGGTCAATGTCTAGAAATTGCTTAGATCGCGTTAATTACCAACACAATAATAAAAGCTAACTTGCGATTTTGTAAACCTGAGTCGCGTAGATTAAAATTTAAGAAAAGTTTATAGCAAATTGTTTTTTTAAAATATGAAAAAATACTGATGATTATTAAAAGATAATTAAAACTATTAATCGGAGAATCTAATAATCATGAGAATCTATTGACGGATATTAGTTTTTTATTATAGTTTTATTAGGTAGGTACTTAGGTACTTATTATAAGCGCAGTAGATTTATCAAGTAAACGTAAGGTATTTATTGCGACATCGCATTCCTACGTGTAATTATGCGTTTTTTTCAAAAACAAACAAGCATTTTTCTAACTTTGTTAAAATAATTTTTAAATTTGAGATTTTTGCATTCACAATGCTATTTTTATACAATACTAGTACTAGAAAAAATACGACTCGCACCAGATTAATTCTCGGACGGGAATCGAACCCGCGACCTTTGGATATCCGGTCCAATGCTCTAACCGCTGAGCTACCGAGTCTCATTTAGTATTTGTTAATATACTTATTTAAAGCATGATTGTAAAAAAAATGGATGAAAAAAAATTGCGTCGGAGTCTAGGGTCATGAGCGCCCCTGGCAAGATTTGAATTTTGCGCCCTAAGACATATTTCTAGGATAATGAGCGGCCCTGGCAAGATTTGAATTTTGCGCCCTAAGACATATTTCTAGGATAATGAGCGGCCCTGGCAAGATTTGAATTTTGCGCCCTAAGACATATTTCTAGGATAATGAGCGGCCCTGGCAAGATTTGAATTTTGCGCCCTAAGACATATTTCTAGGATAATGAGCGGCCCTGGCAAGATTTGAATTTTGCGCCCCTAGACTAGACTTATTTTCTAGCTCTATGGGTATGGGTCAGCAAAACGAAACCGCCCGAAGTGCGCATGGCCATAGCTACGACCGACGCTGAAAAAATCACGCACCTTATTCTGATAAAATCTTAGTTTTCCTTCATTTTTACCGACTTTCAAGAAAGGAGGAGGTTCTCTGTTCGTCTGTTTATATTTTTTTTTTACCTTATATGCTTTTGGAATCTAAAAAGTACGGAAGAACGGAAGTCACTAAAAACTGAAAAATCCCTATTTTACTGTATAAAGTAGTGTAGATAAAGTATGAGGGTTAAGGTGACGATGGCGACCCACCGGATTCGATGTCTAACCACACTTGACCACACTGTGAGTTTATTTTGTGGTAATGAGATTAGTAATATTAGTATCGTCGGATTTTGCGGTATGGGCTAAGGCCCATCGAGTTAACTATCGAAACTTGATATCATTCATTAGTTTCTATTGTTTTAGTACTATTTTCTTACCGAAGATTTACGTGATATAACGTTAAAAATTTAGAATAGAAATGTCGAATGAAATACTTTTCCCCGCAGTTTCTCAGATTCAAAAGGCGTGTGCAATGTTCACCTCAAGGCGTGTGTGTGATTCTACGCCTTGAGGTAAATATTAGTGTACTAGATGTACTGTACTTACATACGATAAAATTAATTTAATATTATTTAATTACAAAAAAATACCGTACATTACTACACAGTTTTATTCAATTACATCACACGGATTACAATGACATGATATTACACAATTATTCACCATTTACATAGTTCCCTCGTACATTGTTGAATAGTAAGATTTAATTATTTTAAATACGATTTTATTTAAGTATCACAAATATTTTTGCCGGCACAGTAGTATTCTTTTTACACAATTACTGGTTGACTGGGAGAGAATGCCTAATAGCATTAAGTCCGCCATATGTTTGTCTTTTGTATACTTGCAATAAAGATTAAATAAATAAAAAAAGATATAAATAAAAAATGAATTGTAGTGCGTGCGATTCCACCTCCTTTTTTTGTAGAAAGAAAAGAATCCATATCTCGCAGGTTTTCACTAGCTTAGCTCTTCACCTATAAAAATGTATATGTATAGGTACTTACATATACTTACCTAGTAAATATTTTATTCATGCAGTAATAAAAATATTATTTTCTTAAATAATCTAACAATAACTAAACTAACTAAATAAAAAGGTACAAAATTGTACTCGTAGTTATTATTAACTGTTTTTAGCAATTTTTTATGAATTTCAAAAAGAGGTTTGTGACGTTTTGGATACCATACACAAAAAAACTAGTAGATTTTCATTATTTTCATGACCTGCCGTCAATTTCTTCGAAGAAATGGACGCAATCATGATTTTATAACATTTTTATTGGCTGATCAAAATAGCGTAATCCTACGAAGGTATTCGATAGTTGTTACACACATTTAATTTTAATACCTATACTAGGTATACCGTTTTCGGAGCTCGGTGGCGCAGTGGTTTAGCGCCTGGCCCAGCGATTGCGGAAGTTAAGCAACGTTCGCAAGGGTCAGTCATGGGATGGGTGACCAAAAATTTATTATCTCGAGCTCCTCCGTGCTTCGGAAGGCACGTTAAGCCGTTGGTCCCGGCTGCATTTGCAGTCGTTAACACCCACCAATCCGCATTGGGCCGGCGTGGTGGGTTATGGCCCATCCTCCTTACCACCCATAAGGACGGCCTGTGCCCCAGCAGTGGGGACATCAAAAATGGCTGATGGACACTATACCGTTTTCATAATAGAAAATATTATGTTGTCGTGAGAAAAAAATCTCTTAAATTGAAACTTGTCCTCGACTTAACCTACGTGTAACGTGTGGCGTTTCCGGTATGTAATTGGATATTCAAGGAAGTACAATAAATAAGTAAAAATATTTACGTTTACTTCCCGTCCCGTAAACTATTGTAAACTGGTTTACAATTTGCTTTTTTTAATTTTGGAAACTAAAAAATTTAATATGGCCTATATCAGGGAAGGCCAAGAGGTCGGCCGCGGTCTACCGGTTGACCGCGAAGGCGATAGATAGCCCGCGAGAGTTGATAGGTATACTAAATGAAAAAATATGAAAAAATACCTTGCAGTCGACCGCAAGAAATATTTTTCAAACACAAGTAGACCTTACAGTTATAAGTTTGGCCACCCCTGCCTATATTATGATATGATGGGCCATAAAATAGAGCTGTAGGTGGGCTAAGCCACAGAATGCATAATAGTACAAGTGCTGGTCATAAAATCCACTTTTTTAAATAACGAGCTAATAATACTTTAGTAAGTAAATTTATTATACATAATTATTATAAATTATAATAATATAGTTATATCTACAGGATGACTTTTCGAACAGTCGACGAATTTTATGGTGTGGCTTATAGACCGTCAAACTACGGTCAAACCTTAGAATAATTTAACACCATCAAGAACCATATAGTTTTCTACAAAGCGCACTGTCAAAAGTGAGGCAACTAAAACAGCCAAAATGGCTCCGTTTTCAGATTTTTATTCTCCATTATTTATTACCTAATCATACCGAATAAACAAGTACAAACCAGTTTCAATTTTCCTACATTTATTAGATTAGTTATTATTTTATTGGATTTTAGTTACGATTAGGTAACGTGTGAAGGATATAAATCTGAAAACTAAGCCATTCTCTTACTATTAGTTGCCTCACTTTGCATACGAGGACACGGCTTCTAGGTATCTTCTATTCTAAGGGTCAAATTAACCACTTTGTGACCAACTTAATGAGACCATAATCAGCGGTTCCATAGAAAAAGTAAATATCTACTCAGCAAAACTGTATGGAACAGTGATTTTTTACTCTGATTAAGTTAGTCCCATAGACAAAGTTGTTCAGTTTTGACCCGAGTTCACCAACTACCTAAACAGCCGATTAATTTTTAAACATCTGTTTTTACATTTTCTCCATACATAAAAATGACAAAAACAGACGGTTAAAACTTAATCACTTGTTTTAGTGTTGGTGAACTTCAGCCAACCAAGTAAATTTGACGGTCAAAGCCACACCACATTTTGTCGATTTCTGTTTTCTATTTCACCTTGTTACCCTGTATAATTATTCTAATCTTTATTGAATGGGGAATGTCTGAAAAAACAAATTAGCCAATTTTTTATAGGTATAAGAATTATTAGATAAGCTCCCTTATTTAAATTTTTTAACGCAACCTAAAATTCTGGAACTTTCCTAATTGATAAAGGAGCTTATACAAGGTGTATTTGTAACCACTCTCTAAATTTTAAGGATGTGTTCAGTCCATGATACTGAACAACTTTCTCCATGAAACATAGGGTCAAATAAATGTAAAAAAAAATACTTTTCATACAAATCAAAGAGATCACGCGATCAGTTTAGTATGGGATGACCAAAATTTTTTGGCGTATTTCGACACATGTTTCATGGAGAAAGTTTTTCAGTTTCATGGACTGAACACATCCTTAAAATTTGAAGAGTGGTTACAAATACACCCTGTATTAAAGTTGTAAATCCAGTAGCAAACAATTTAGATGAGAACAAACCGCAATGCAGTTTGCCATTAGATTTGCGAAAGCGCCTACTACGCGAATTATAATATCCGTCGTGTTTACTTGGCAGGGCGAGATCGGCGCAAGCGCAGTGTTGCAAGCCGAGGTGCGGGCGGAATGTAAATTATATCGTTGGTGCAATACTGTAAAAACTACTCTTTAAAAACGGAGAAGGGCGTCCTTCATTTCACCTGCCGCCCTAGACAAATCACATTTTGTTAAAAAATAACGTTTCTCAAACATGGTTAAGTATATAAAATATTTTATTAAATCGTAACATTTAGTTTAGTGTTAGACAGACATTCAATTCAATTCAGGAATTCAATATAACTATATAATAAATAACTTATTATAACGGCAAAGGCGTACCGTACGTACACGTACTAGTCAATAAAAAAATATTATTGTGGTACCTTACCTTAAAATGTCAAAAGATTGGTCTATAGCACAGTATTAAATAAGTTTTTCCGAAAATACAGATACATTAAGGTACCCTTAGCACGAACAGCTATCGAAAAAAATAACGCTCGTAAAATCATTCATCCAGTATTGTAATGTGATGAATGTCTTTGATAAAGCAAAATTTGCAGTTATTGTAGAAAATAGTCTAAATTTCAAGTTGCTAAAAACCAAAACAAGACCAAGTTTGTTGCGTACATTGCAGCATCTCACCATGTATGAAATACCTAAATGTACCAACAACTACGGTAAAAGAGTATGGATGTGTAACCTTCCTAAAATTTTAAATGAACTACCTAAATTTTTTGTAGATAAAATCAAAGATAAAAATACCATGCAAATTAAAAATACATTAAAAAAGTATTTTTTAAAAGATCAATTCCTATACAAAGGGTCGGATCCACATTCAAACTCCAACATAACTAACAAATAAGAGGGTAACTAGGGCCTCACAATCTTTAATTTTAAGATTTGCCTGCAATTGTAATTATTGTATTGAAAAAAACTTTAAAAAATAAACAGTTTAAATTTTAAAAAATTTTTTTTTTTTTTTTTTATTCGATAGATAAATTTTGTATTGGAAATTTGTACAGCGCCATCTATCGCCGATAAGCGAAATTAAATTTTGCATAGAGATTGTCTATCGAGTAATTTTACACGCGTTTATTTTATCGATAGCTGTTCGTGCTAAGCGTATAGAACTGCATTCACAGATTTTGGAAAAAAGTTACCGTTAGCAAAAAAATGCTAAAATACCAAAAACTTATTTCATGTGGGGATCAAAAGACTCTTATTTTACCTATTTTCCATACTCATTTCAATTTTAACCCGTCAACGCCCGGAAAATGAGACGCGCGGTCATTGATGAATTAAAATATCTTAATTTATATAAAGCATTCGTTAACTCTAACTCATTTAAAAATATAAGATAACACTTGTATTAAAACCGAATAAAAACGATTACCTACTAACAAAAAAAAATCACCAAAAAAAGTTACTAATGAAAAAGACATGAATCTCGTTGATGTCTTTTGCCCGGGCAAAACTTATAAGTTGCGTAAATTTTTCTTAAAACGCATTAGGTTATTCTTCTTCATTAGCCATTTTAAAGTCAATCATTACTGGGGCAGGGTAAAGTTATTTAAGATGATAAAATGATGCATAGTTCATCAATACAAGACCTCAGCCGTATTCGAAAACGCTGCCTTGCATCGCTGTCTTTTATTTCCCTTGTGTTTTTTTGGGCTAGGATCTGCTAAGGTACTGACTATAGCGTAGCGTTATGTGTTGCGAGCGCCTCTTTTTTGACACTTTTGTTTATTTGTTTGCCCACAAATTATGCTAACGATTATTTATTAGTTATTTTATTCTTACCTATTTCGTGGCGTGTGTTGCCCCCACAATGGTGCGTTTATTTCCACGAGCGTAATTATTATTGTAGGTAGGTATATCCTATTATATCACACAATACGTAAGATTTGAGACAAATATTGTCCGATACATTAGCGTATTGACTGTATTCTATGTGGTAAATCCATGTCATGACGATAATGGAGATTTAAATACACTAACTGAAAATGAAAACAAATCTATAGAAAATCAAACATTAGCTGAAACCATTGCGTGTTTACTTAGTGTGTCATGTGTTGACTTTTGGTTATTCACTGACGTCCGAGTAAGTAATCGTAAAGTAACAATCTTTTTACCATCGCCACTCGAAAAAGTGTGTTTAATTCAACGGTAAGAGTGAATAAAACGCTGGTTTATTCACCGAGTGAATAAAAATATTTTGTATTTGGAACAAGCGCGCATCGTATGATATTATGTAGAAAAAAAATAAAACGTGCTGAATGTATGGAGCTATTCCATAGATAATATTAAGCCATATAAGCCGCGATTACATACGCCGATTTAGCATATACCAATTTCGGGTTGCTACTCGTACTTGACAATAAAATATTGTATAATAAGTTCGATTTTAAAAGTGAATTTACTCTATAAAGATTAACATTGTATAAGATTGGAGATGAGAATTGAAAATAAAAAAAACATAAACAATGTTGACCTTTGCGTTATTTGTTTAAATTAATTGTTAAAATTTAACTTATTATGCGGGTGGCAACTCTAAATTGGTATGCTAGATTGGAATATGTAATCGCGGCTAGTTGTAAATAAAAAAAATATCCCGACAATTTTAGTTAGGTTCTTATTAGTGTCTTATCTTTGGGTTCTTTTCAAAAAAATATCCCGCCAAATTAATTAGGTCCATTTTAGGGCCTCATCTTTGGGTTCTTTTCTATATAAACGTAAATTTAAAATACCAATTCCCAGCATAAATTCACATTTTGCTAGCAGATTTGGCGATTCGATTAGAGCTCGGGTTTACAATGCAATAGCAAAGGTTTGTGATATTAAAAACTGTTCAGTGCCGGAAGCAAAATCGGTGGTAACCAAGTGGTTACTTAGTAAATCATATAATGATAATGAAGCTCTTTTTAGTCGATGTTTTTAAGTCGTTGAACTTCAATAGTTATTTTTATTACAGCAACCAATTAAACTAGTACGAACTTTGTTCTAGGCTAAGTATAAGTTTTAACAGTGATACTAGAACTATTTGTTATTCTTGTTTTTGTAAAAAATGTTTTTATTAATAGGTAGGTTTCACAGTAGCAACTCGGGTCGCTTGACCATGTAAAATTAAATTGGTTTCCCAAGATACAGGCTCTGCCTAGTTTGGGGGCCTCTGTTCACATTTGTAAAGCGAATCTTCTGTCCAATAAATATTTATTTCATTTCATATATTAGAAGGAGATTAGATGTTCAGTCTTGCATCAGTCCATTCCATCAATCTGGTACGATCTTCAGTCTGTAAAAATTCAAAGTCCATACAAACTGATGAAATGGACTGATGCCAGACTGTAATTTCCCTCTTAGCATGGTTGTTTTATGTCATTGGAAAACTTCTAGTTTCACTATTTTCTAATGTTTAAATAGGTATTACTGATTACCTACCTAAATAATAAAAATGTGATAACTATAAATACTATAAGTACGTATAAGTAGTGCTATTTGTTTTCTCGCAGTCAATGGTAAAAAGTAGAGTACACAACTCGTGAAAAAAAAATTTAATCTCGGTCCTTTGTATCCCTCGAACTAAATTCCCTCTTTTTTCACTTGTTGTATAATCTACTATTACACGACTGCCAAAAGAAAGACGAGTGTATTTCTCGCTAGCTTTTATTGTTCTATCCAGCCAGTCAGTCCAATAATTTTAAATCAACAACATAATTTTGATATTCTCCAGTTTTGGCCACACAAACTTGATTTTTTTATATAACTGGACTTTTTTTTCCCAAAAAACAAGTCGCAGCTTTATTTACGATCGATTTTCTTGCATTTTTGAAAACGTACATCAGTGTTATTTATTACTACCAGTTTTTGGTAAAACAAATGGTTTTAGAGAATGTTAGATATCAAAGACACGCGGGTCTTTTTTCATGTCTCTTAATTTTTCTTTTTATATGTTAAAGTTTTTTAAAATCGCGTTTTTTGGAATAACAGACTAGTTCTATAGTAATTTATTTAGTAAGAGGAAAAACTGATAAAGTCTATGAACTATGTATGGTAATGGTAATTAGCCTAAGGTATTAGCGGACACGGACATGACCCCACTATATAAAAGTAGAAAAAAGTATAGAAACAATATTTTTCCCCGATATCCCCCCAATGGGAGACAGAGTGCGAGACAGCGGGAATAGGCCGAGGACATGGATGGCCATGAAAGTTCAATAGGTACTAATAAATCGAATTTAAGCCTAATCAGCCAGACATGGTTTTTGTAATTTATTCATAGGCAGTTCCAACCGTTTGTCCTCTTAATTTTGTAGACAGAAGGAAATAATTTATACAACAGATGTTGGCTTTGGCTTTATGATACATAATAACTTGACAGAATTAATTAAGATAGTTTAAAAAAAATCTGACCGATGTCGTGCGTGAGTGAAGGCTATCGAGTTTTATTTTTTAAGGGGCCAAATACAAACTTAATTTTGAGCAACGATTTCACACAATATTACTTGATTTATCGGTTCCATGAAATAATGTAGTAGAAATTAGATAATAGTATCTAGGTACTCAGTTACTCATGTGATTACAGAAATATGATAGCTAAAACTTTTCTCGATTGAAAAAATCGTAAAGTAAAAGTGACCATATTGTAGCTTTTCAGTGCTGTGCCAAACAATAATAAACCTAAAATCTTGAAACTATAATAATAAAAACCTTAGCTACATAACTCTCTAGTTTTATGATTGTCAGTTTTCCAAAATGAGCAATAATTTATTAAATTAATTAAAACGACAATGTTGTCGTTTTTTATGTTGGTAATGTCGGTAGTCGGTCTTCATTAATTAACCACAGAAGTCAAACGAGTTTTTCTAAAAAAAATACAAACAAGAAGATCGGTCAATGATCTAATATCACAGAATAATGCGATAAAAAAGATTTTGTGCCGTATATTACGTAAAATATTACATCCAGCCTTATAGTTCCTATGTATTACTATAATCATAAAGCTAGTTAATATGCCTATTAACTCGCCATACTATGGTAGGTAATAGTATCTTTTCAACGTTGTCAGTATATATTCTGTGACGTTGTTCATTTTCAGTTGACCTTTATACTATCGACCTTATATAGTTACAAACTTTAATAACTTTGAGTAGATTTTTTTTATTATTATTATTATTTATTTGGGACTAGCTTCCGCCCGCGACTTCGTCCGCGTGGACATTCGATAAAATCCTCATGTTTTAATTTCATTAAATTCTGATCAGCCGTTTTTACGTGATTAGGCGGGTTCCCACCAAGCGCGGTGCCTCGCGAGGCAGGACGTTTGCCGCACGGGCCTCGCACGAGGCTGCTCGCTTGGTGGGGACCCGCCTAATCACGTAAAAACGGCTGATCAGAATTTAATGAAATTAAAACATGAGGATTTTATCGAAGCTAGTTTATAATATTCAGAATTGTATCCAGAGATATAGTATCCCGTTCCCGTTCCCGTCCCTGTCCCCGTCCCCTGGATGTGCATGTCCAGGTCCAATCATGTCCACCGTGTTGGACTTCAAAATAAATGTCAATTTCGCAATCACCATCCCATGAAACCTCAAGAACGACATCCACATCAATTTTCATGTTTACTTACCCCATTCACACCTTAAGGGATGATTTTCAAAATAACAAAATATGTGTTTGCCTATTTATTTTTAGACAGGCTCCTACGAATTTTAAAGTTGTAATGTCTATTTTATATTCTTTTTCCATACAAAATTTGAACCCCATTTTCACCCCCTTAGGGGTTAAATCATGTCCACCGTGTTGGACTTCAAAATGAATCTCATTTTCGTAATCACCATCCCATAAAACCTCAAGAACGACATCCATATCGATTTTTATGTTTACTCACACCATTTACCCCTAAGTGGTTGATTTTCAAAATTACAAAATATATGTTTGCCTATTTATTTTTAGATGTGCTCCTACGATGTTTAAAGTTGTAATGTCCATTTTATATTATTTTTCCATACAAAATTTGAAACCCATTTTCACCCTTTTAGGGGTCAAATCATGTCCACCGTGTTGGACTTCAAAATAAATGTCATTTTTGCAATCGTCATCCCAGAAAACCCCAATAACGACATCCATATCTATTTTTGGGTTTTTTACCCCTTTTCACCCCCATTTCATCCCCATAGGTGTTGAAATACTAACTAAATAAGTTGCGTTAGGTTTCCATCCATAAGCCTAAGTTATAAATTTAGCGATTTTTACTTCGAAAATAAAGGATTTTCTTCAATACACAAATTCATCCCCCTTTTAACCCTTTCGGGGGTAGAATTTTGAAAAACGCTGAGACCCGTATTTATTAATTTTCAATGGTCAGCCTATACACAAAATTTGAAGATCCTAGCTTCAAAACTGAGGGACTTTCATACAAACTTTGGACCCCCGTTTCACCCCCTTGGGGGGTGAGTTTTGAAATATCCTTTCTATAGTGCACCCCTGGACCTCATAAGGAACCTATGTGCAAAATTTCAAGTCTCTAGGTTCAGCGGTTTGGGCTGTGCGTTGATATCTCAGTCAGTCAGTCAGTCAGGACTTTGAATTTTATATATATAGATAACAAACAGTTGACACAATTAATACTATTTATAAACTATTACATTGCCAATATTAACAATTGATGCAACCCACACCGCTATCCACGAATTAGAGTATTGATATATCTATCACAGAATAGCCGCTTCATTTTCGTTCATTGTCGGGTCGGTGGTCCCAGCGGATTATAATTTTGCAAATTAACTAAAAGGTCAGGCAACCTGTTATATAAAATCGCCGGTTACTATTCGAGCACTAAAATAGAAAAATTAAGTTTTATACCTACTACTTAATTGAAATTCAAGAATTTCAAGTGGTTTTTGTTTCGTCATAAAATAACTTTTATGACAAAAAATACGAAAAATAATTTTGAGTTAAAGGACTAGTGAAAAAGGTCACCTTTGTCTCATTTTTCACTAGTTTGTGGTCTCCTTCGATCAAAGATAGGATTGAAAATAAAATACTTAAGTATTTTTTTTACTATTGGTAGGTAGGTATGTACTTACATGGGTACGTATCAGAATGTCTAAAGTTAGAATGTCTAAACTTAAAATGGCAAAGTTCAAAATGTCAAAAATCTAAATTCAAATGGTTTAAAATGTCGAAAATCATTATGTTTAACTTCAAAATAGCAAAATTCAAAGTATCAAACGTATCAAATACTTGACGAGTTGAAATATCAATGGTCATTAGGACTATTAGACATTTTAAGTTTTGATCATTTGAACTTAGACATTTTTAGTTTGGACTATCTGACCGCTTGACGGGCGGGTGGAGTTACCCTTAAAGACAAAGTCCGTAACGAATATATACGTGGGAGTTTTAAAGTAGCACCAATCACTGAAAAACTTCAAGAATCCAGGCTCAGATGGTTTGGACATGTAATGCGAAGACCCGATGATCATATTGTGAAAAAGTGCCTCTCCATGGCTACGCAAAAGAAAGGAAGAGGTAGGCCAAAAACCACGTGGATGACGAATGTCCAGAATGACATGAAGGTTTTGGGCCTGTCTATTGATGACACTTACCAGCGAAGAAAATGGCGCCTCAGGATAAGGAAAGCCGACCGCGAGTAACGGGATAAGGCGAGGACTAAGAAGAAGAACTATCTGACCGCTTGACATTTTCGTTTTTGACATTTTGAACTTTCGACATTTTAATCGTTAGACATTCAAATTTTTGACATTTTGAACTTTGCCATTTTAAGTTTAGACATTCTTACTTTAGACATTCTGATACGTACCCACTTACATACCTAATTATAAAGAAAGAGAGTCTAGTAGGTATGTACACACGTTTCTTTATTCTTGATTATTTTTTCCAACCCTGTAACAGTATATAGATAGGTAATGTAGAGAATACGTGATTAACGTCGTATATAGCAATCGATGGGTAGCAAAGCAATCACGGTGGCCTATCATGACTTGCATTACAACTGTTACGCTGTGACAAAATAGTTCATTTGCTTACGATATGTTGGTCAAGGTGCTGCGATAATCTTACCCATCGCATGCGCAGTACGTATTAAGTGTGTTGACATCAATTATGGAGCACTTGACACGTAAGAAACAATGCTTAGGTCTTCACACGTTACTTACACTTCGACACCGACTTCACTTCTACTCAAAAGGAAAAGAAGCACACTAACTATAACTTGCTCACATTCAATACTTTAATAAAATTGGTGGTCGAGTCGGCGTTGTGTGAAGACCTTAATTTACATAAAGTACCTACTGTGTCACACACAATAAATGAAATTAGCAATAAGTGGGGTAAAAGTGGGGTAAAGTGTCACTAGGACACCATGAGTGATCTGTTTTCATACTTAAATGTATAGGATCATTTTGTTTGTTGGTAGCGCTGCCATTGGTGTCCTAATGATATATGGCTCTTACTTTCTACTACGTGTCTTAAAGAAAATAACTCTTTGTTTAGCCAGTTTTCATGTTGGGAACTACGTAAAACTGACTTTCCGCCCAGCTGTTTTGCTAGAGTGGGAGAGACAAAAAAGGGATTTTGTACAAGAAAAATATATTTTCCGGACACCACGTAAAAGAATACTTAGCTGCATGCTAGCTTACCAAGCCAATATCGTACAGTCATCGTCAATATTTTGACAGACAGCTATTACGCCCATAGCACAGAATGGATTATAGTATACTTAGGTAGTTAGAAACAACTAAAACCAATCAATGAAGTCGAGTTATAAACATTGGAACAACCGTGTTGCAGCAAAATTTGTTCGGGAATCCTTAATGTCAGATTCTTACTGACTAAACACCGCCCTTTACAAGTTGCGAAACATTCTTCTGAAGCGACCGCCCCTGACAGTGTCGTAGCTGGCGAAGGGGTGGCTGCCAGGGGCGCAACGCAACCGTCAGGAAGCGCACTTAGCTGAAAAAAATCAATAAGTCTTGGGCGCAAAATTCAAATCTTGCCAGGGCACTCATTATCCTAGAAATACTTAATTATGTCTTGCGGCGCAAAATTCAAATCTTGCTAGGGGCACTCATGAGCCTAGAAATATGTCATTGCGACGAAAATTCAAATCTTGCAAGGGGCTCTCATGACCCGCCTAGCTAGCACCGACACTTGGTTGGTTAGATGTTTTAAAAAATTCAACATTTTGACTGATTGAGACGCTGACTAACAAACACTTTATTAACAAACGCTCTGGAATATACCTAAATATAATTAGGTAATTAATTAATAAATAACGCAAAACAAAAATAAACAAAGGAATTCTTGGCTGAAATACCAACTAGTTTGTAATTTTTGCAGAGTTTTTTTCGAGGTAACAAAGGCGGGAAACAATGATGGAAATCTTATAAAAACGGGGTCTAGGCCGGCATTTCTACTTGTTAGTTACTTTACTCTTAAAGGTGTATCTAGGAAGTTGATAGAACCAGTTTACCGAGTTGCGGTTATTATGGAAATAATGCTTGGTCTACACTACGTCGTCGTCGCCTTACGTCTGCTTACGTATGTATGTAAATGTATGTATATTCTCGTTCATTTACAGTAAGTATTTATTTACGCTGTATAATCATATGATTATAACAACTTTTATGGTTCCGCAATGACTTCCTTTCAATACACGCTGAAATTATTATCATTTGGTTCCCGCAGTGGGGTGGTTCCACTCATGATTACAAGCAACTTTTACTATGGGGCCAACTCTGATATCGCGAAAAAAAATCAGCTGTTCCAACAAAAGCGCAATACCTACTAGACCTCAATGTATGGAACAGCAGATTTTTTTTCGCGATATCAGAGTTGGCCCCGTGACTGAACTTATTAAAAAAAATTTTAGTTAGTAATTTTAATAATATTACAAAGAAGGGCAAGCGTATTGTTACTTATAACGCGAAAGTATGTTTGTTTGTTTACGCTTGGTACGTACATCACTCAACCGATCATCGTACAATTTTACATGCGTGTTAAGAGGATTGTCAACCACGTGGTCTCCATACAAACGGCGATAACGTTTCCCACCCTCTAAACCTTAACCTACAGCAATGAATTTTTGGTATGTTTTTGAAATGCCTTAAAACTAGGGCTGTACGTTTTGATTTTTAAAATATTCATTGTAGATTTGAAAATATTGGCACTTCTGTTTTTTGTATGAAATCACTAAAATGCAAATATTTCGAAATCTATTATAGATATTTAAATAATCAAAACGTACAGCCCTAGTATTTAGGCATTTAAAAAAAATACCAAAAATTAATTACTGTAGGTTAAGGTTTAGAGTGTGGGAAACGTTATCGCCGTTTGTATGGAGACCACGTGGTTGACAATCCTCTTAAGTGGGGTAGGTACCCTTTATCCAGTAAAAATACTCTTCCCGGGGGATAGAAAACTACCTTTCCACGCAGATGAAGTCGTCACCTCAAGTACCGACACTTAAAATCTATTAAATTAAATTAAGGGAAAAATTGTGTAAACTTTACACTGAGGACTTTAGTGGGTTGAATTAACCACAAAATACTAAGCAAACACAAAACAAATTATAAGGAACCCTCAGCGCATTGTTGAATATAAGTACAGTAGGCAAACTAGTTATTTCCTTAGTTGTTATGTCACATAATTGACCGATTACCTACCTCCGTGACACGTGTCCAATTAAAAGCCCATAACACCACTGAACGTACTAACACCTAGAGAAAATCTTATGACCCAGTGACAACAATTTTTTCCTTTATTTTGATTCGCTGTTTGGTACCTATACCTACCTACCTAGTTAAGATACTAAAAATATATCAACAAAAAGACTCAGACAAAGAACAAGTTGTGAAAGTAAATAAGTACTTACAAGTTGTTATTTTACGCTAGACTGCTCTACTGCTGGTAATATATGGACTAACGAAAGGGCTGAAAAAAAATTTAATTAGGTTTTCTTTACATTAGGGGGATGGGATACGAAAACAAAGAAATTTAATTAGGTTTTCTTTACATTAAGGGGATGGGATACGAAAACAAAGAATTTATTTTAATAAATTTTCATACTTTTTTTTTTGTTATGGCGTCGCGCGGTTTGCGCATTACTTCTGAATTATAGGTAGGTAAGTAAAAGTACTGGCTGGCTACTTGCAGCTGAACTTGACACGACATTGTTAGTTTCTGTCTGTCTCTTCTGTTTGTTTTTTTCATTTGGCTTTGTTTAGTTTTAATAAATTGTGTTTAGTCACCACAGACCACAGAATGAGTAAGCATAAGTAATTGTGACGATTAAAAATAACTAGGTAGTTAATCCAGTATGTTTGTTTTGGGTGAAGAAGCACATTCACCCGATATTCTACATCACTGAGAAACTATCATTCTCGCTAACTGATGGAACACAACAATTTTAAAGTAGCTAGCCAGACAGGCTTTAAAAAAGCTCTATACACCAATAAAAATCAGTACGATAAATAGGTTACATCTTGAGAATCAAACCCGGATCTCAGCGTCTTCCACGCCGCTGAACGCGGAGACGCTGAGGTCAGAAGCACTTGAATAACGGTGCAATTCTATAAAGTTGCGAGTGCTGAAGAATATCAACATTTCCCCTCCTAGTGCAGAAATGTCATTTATTGTCACATTACCTCAGTGTTTATTGTTGCCATATTTTTACACTATTTTATCTCACAGAAAAACAAATGAAATTTTATTATACCCTCCCCCAGCCACAGCTGATAATAATAATGTTATTATGGTACAGTCTTTGGCTTCAGATCCTCGTTTCCTGGAGCTGTTCGTCCGCGGCTGCAGGATGGACATGGAGCGCGCCAGGAACAAGGTGCAGGCGTTCTTCCTCACGCGCTCCCGCTTCAGAGACCTGTACGAGCACATCTCGCTCAGAGACCCACCACTCAATGTAGCCTGTAAAATTATGTGAGTATATCAGTAGCGATGTGCACCCAGCTTCAGCCCCTTTTTATAGTTAACCTATATCGAATCAACGGCTTGAGAAATAAAAAATACATACGATTTTTTTTATTTTTAGTGTAAGTACACAATTTTTTTTATATTTACCTGCCATGAGGATTATTTTCTTAATATTTGTATGTATCTTGCAACTATTAAAACATTGTACCTACTTATTTAATTATCGCGCACGAGGCTGACAGCCTTGACTGAACACGAAATGTATGGTACGGTCAGCAACGAAAGTTGTTTAACATTTTAGTACTTTGTCATAGTAACTTTTTTGACTAATGCTTCAAACTGAACTGTGAGACGTCTGTCAAAAAAGTTGCTGTGAAAAAGTACTAAAGTGCTGCTAAGCGAGTTTCGTTGCTGACTGTACCTACGAGTATCTAGTAGCGGAAGACTATACAACTTTGTCACAGTCACAAGTCACAACAACTAATAACTATTATTGGTATATTCTGTCAGAAGCAAACCGACTTGGTCTTTAGATGGTACATAAGACAGACATGGTAGGTACTAAAGCGATCGATCAGTTACTTTTGAGGCGTCCATGCCTTCCCACCACAGTTTATGACTTGACACTATGTTAGTAATGATTATAGGTAAATAATAAGCTGGTGTAAAAATATTTATAGTGCACCTCGCGTTTGCTAATGAATAAGCTAAGTATAAATAAGGTTATGTTTTTAAAGTTATGTAATGTATAATTAGTAAAGTAACCGATAATTTAACATGTTCGAGTTTGTTAAGTCCGTTTGTTTTTCTAGTGCACATATCGATCAAGATTTGTGAAATCTAAGCAATAGGTACTGACATAAACGTTTAGGTAACTGGCGTTTGATTAGCACACTTTGATTAAACAACAATTTAAAATATCTCTATGTTAATATTTAATTTGGTAAAGGCGGCAGCACATCGAGGGTTGTAAAAAATTGTATTCATTTTATATTCCTGTTGTTCCCCACAAGAGAATGCCATATTATGACAATTATGTCATACCTATTAAGGTATACTATGAAAATAACAGAACTAAATTAATATTCTGGCAGTATCCACATCCTATGAACTGTCTAACTTTTTAGGGTTTCCTGGGATGACGGTGCCGTCATATTACGGGCGTAATTTAGCGGCGTAGAACGTTGTCTATGTTAACAATATGGCGGCGGCAAAATATAATACGGCGCGCCATATTGTTTACATAGAAAACGTTCTACGTCGCTAAATTACGTCAACGTAACATATCTCCTCAGATATATATGTATCCTGATATGATATTCATCTCATCTATGCCCTAAAGCAATGCCATGCCTATATGGCACAATAAAGCAATGCAAGGGCACAATAAAGCAATAAAGCAAAGCATATGGCACAATAAAGCAATGCAAGGCACAAAAGCAATAAAACAATAAAGCAAAGCATATGGCACAATAAATAAAATAAAATAAAAACGTCACTAACAATAAAGCAATGCAAGGGCACAATAAAGCAAAGCATATGGCACAATAAAGCAATGCAAGGGCACAATAAAGCAATAAAACAATAAAGCAAAGCATATGGCACAATAAAGCAATGCAAGGGCATTATGGCATAGATGAGATGATTACCTATCATCAAAAATGTTTCACATTAACAGGCTAATGGCGCCCCTCCCCAAAATGACGGACGAAGGCTACCGCGTGACCGTGTTCCGGATGCAGGAGAACGTGGCAGAGAACGAGGTGGACGTCCTGGACCTGGTGCGGGCCATCCTCCTCACCAGCGACGTCAGGATGCACGACGAGACGCTTATAGCCGGAGACGTGTTCATTTGGGAGGTCAGTCGCTGTATCTAAGCTACATACTACTGATAATTTACTCTACAATTTACAAGGTACAATAAAAGGACTCCGCGAATGACCTACGGTCTGATGGCCATCAGTAGAGTGTACTAATTCCTAGTGGCCAAACCGTACCTATCACACTTGTAAAGTGGAACAAAAAAGGTTTGTAAAAACATGAGAACATATTTTTTGTGGACCAACACAATAACACGTTGTATACTAGCTGTTTTTACCTTTCTCTATGCTAGCTGCAATCTTCTTCAAATTCGCAAGATATTTGGTAATACAAAAGCTCCCGATGCTGAATATGGTAGATAGGGGACCATCAAACTTTTACTACAGGACCAACTCTGAAATTACAAAAGTTAACTTCCACGTTTAAAATTACCATTTAAAGGGGACAACGATACCTAAAATTTTAACGTGCCGTTGACCCCATTACCAATGAGAACAACGGCACGTAAATATGACGTTCCGTTGTACCCATTATGGGGACAAAATTATGGGAACAACGGGAATAGGTACAGGGAAAAAAATCAACTGTTTCATATAAAAATTAATGGGTAACGAAAATATCAAAATGTATGAAACAGCTGATTATTTTTCACGATTTCAGAGTTGGCCCCTTAGTTAAAGTTGTTCAGTTTGATGGTCCCTCTATACCATTATGCGGCATTAGGGGATTTTTGTAACACGTTGTATATATCGATCACATTCTACAAGGCTAATGGCCGAATACTCAAAGGCTTCATTCTTAGTTAAAATCTTAAGTTAAGGTCTCTTTAACTTAAGGAAGCTGTCAGTTTCATAAAGTTTCTGTCAAATCTGACAACTTTTTTTAAATGATTTGTTTGAGAATTTGACCGTAAGTAAGGCTAATGGCACAGAAACCTGGTATAATTTCCAAAAGGCCGTGACTATATTACAAATAAAAACATTGTTCCAGTTGACACACCTCCGAGCATCATTAGTGGCCAAGCTGATAGCGGCTGCGAACACGGTGCGGCGGAGCATCTACCTGGCGCAGGCAGCGTACCCGCAGCGCATGAAGCGGATCCACGTGGTGGGCGCCAAGCCACTGCTGGCTTCCACGATACAGCTGATGCGCTCCTGCGTGAACGAGAAAATCAAGCGACGGGTGAGTGCGGAAAAAACTTCAAAACTACTAGCTAACACAATAAATTGTGTGTCTTTCTAGCTTGACCACAGAATAGTTAATGCTAGACAGAGCACCGCTCTGTCCGTATTCGAAAGTTTCCGACATTTGTGTTCACTTGTTTGTATGCAAGCACCCTTCGAGCAATGCCGGATTCGTACAGAAGCCCGTCTTACTATAAGCAAGCACTTACTATAAACTTCATCTACTTTATATTTTAAGATACAGCACAGAATAGATAAAGCTAGCTTCCACCCGCGATTTCATCAGTACATTAATCAGTCGGTCAGGACCATAGACTTAGAAAAAATTTCGCTGCGGACATAAGTTTTTCATCTAACTAACCTATTATAAACTAACGTAACGATGCGGCCTGACACTTCGAGCGTTCTTTCTTAAATATTATCATGTGGCCCTACTCTATGCTTGACCGACAGAAATAAACTCTATCAATTTTGATAGCTAAATAGAGGAAAGTATATTGACAATCTTTTGTAATTTAAGTTATTACTTACGTATGAAACCGTCATTAACTACAGAATTAACTGACTATACATTTGCTTAAGTAAATGCATTTCTTGAAATCGGCGATAAACTTACATTGCATTATGCAGCTGACGCCGTTGACTGACTCACCGTGACAACAAAGAATAATGCTTATGTTAATGTTTCATCGTTTAACAAGAACTTTGATGTTTAGTTGCTGTTGACACGAGTAGTATACTTATTATAAGTAGGATCATAAAATCATAATTAACTGACGACCGCATAATGAATGTAACCTATTTAAAAAATAATTGAAAATACCTAGTTTCTTGTGGGAACGTGTTGCAAACTAGTTCAACAAAACCCAGGCGTAAAGTTTGATGAAAGATTATGCTCAATAGTTTTAGATTAAACATAATCATAAGTAGGAAAGTACTTAGTTTAATCCTAATTCATTATCAAAATTAATTATGTTTCTTTTTTTCCATGCAGTACTACATTCACTCCAAAGTGGAAGAGCTACAAGACCACATTCCTGTGCGAATCCTTCCTAAAGATCTTGGCGGTGAAGAGGAGTCTATCGAAACCCTCGCCCGACGTTGGAGCTACCGGGCGGACGAGCTCAAAGACTACCTCAAGAACCTCAAAGACCAGTGCAACTCTAGCCCAGCTCCTATTATGGACAGTGATATGTACGGAACGGTTGGAGCATTCAGAAAGCTCGATATCGACTAAGATAGTGCATGCATCACTACGGTAGACACCGACCAACTATAATAGAAGAGCTTTAGCACAGTTTAACAATAAAGCTGTGGCTTTAGCGTTTCAGCGAGGGCTTGGTTATTGGTTAATCTACGCAAGATGGAACTATTCGAAATGTATACCGTGATATAATAAGTGACAGACAACGCACAAACCAAAGAATGTGCATAGTGTAATTGTATACAGATTTTTGATAAACATAAGAGTTGATTGTAATAGCTCTATTGAATTAAATCTGTAAACATATAAGGAGTAGCAAGGTGATGAAGTAGAAATGATATGACATATTAAAATAATGTGATATTCAAAATATATCTGGATATTATTGCTAGAATATTGTAATCTGTAGTAATTTTATGATTATAAGGTAAGTAAATAATAAAGTCTTTTAAATAAATATCTTTATTTTAAACCTTAACCACAGAATACATAATAGTACAAGTCCTTAACCTACATGACAACGCAAAAATGGAAGAAGTATAACAATAAGTACCTACCTAAGTATGTTTTTTACGGTCAGAGCAACTAAATAATTTATTTACTTACTTAGTTCTAAGATAAAAAAAAATTAAGTTTAGCATAAGTACTGTGACTTCACGATAGAATATGGAAAGAGTGTATTGTTTTTTTTATTGATAAATAAACATTTGGGAAATCGATCTTATTTATGTTGACCTTAAATTTTTCTTTAGTCTAATAACTTTACAGTTATGCCAAAACGTTTTTTAAGCATCTTATAAACAACTTTTAAATATATTTTTAGGCCCATTAGTAGGTGCTTATTATTTTCCATTTTTTACGCATTTGTCTTTCCCGAAACGCGCTAAACCAAGTTAGACCAGTTTAGGGGCAAAAGTTCGCTACTCTAATATAAACCCAAACAAGTGGTAATTTTTTTCAAAACTGGTTTTAAAAACTTGTTAGGTATTAACATAATTAGAAATACTGATATAAATGTAAGTAGGTATGTCCTACGTTGTAATGGTATTATTAAACAGGCAACTAGTTTCTTACGTCAACGCCCGACATAATAGTATCTACATTATGAGACAAGTTAGCTTAGGTTGCTCATTGCGCACAAGGCTGTGGGTTGCAGCAATGTACTCTATTATATGGTTGCAGCCCGAGCCGAAGGCGAGGGCGTAACTCAGCCGAGTGTGAAATAAGCAAGAGCTCACGAGTTTCATACGACGTTTTTCAACACATTTGTGAGGAAAAAACAAAGTAATTTATCACACAGCAACAAATATGGCAAAAACAAAATATGATAATTATGGGAAAAGGCGCGCATGTTTTTTTTTCACACGCCCAACGCAAGAATACTTTGCGAACAAAGGAGTGAGGAGCATACAGCCTACTACTAATACTCCAAAATTATAATTTTAAGTGACAAAATGCAAATATTTTAATATTTTATAACAAAATATTGTGAATTATGAATAATTTGATAATAATTATATATTTATTTGACTTAATTAAGGACTTACACATTTATTTATTCCAAAAATGCATATATGAATTTTCAGCAGCATAAAACCTCTTTGTTGTCAAAAAAAAAATAACTGTATTACCCGGCTAAATTGGGAATGCTCTGTTTACTCGCATTGAACTTGCAGTAAGGTACTAATTTAACTTTGTAGGGTTAATTCTATTACGAACTAGTGTTTTATATATTATTGCACGCGTTTGTTATAGCTCGGTTTATGGCCCTAAAAGCGATGTATTAGGGCTAACTTTACGAGCAATGTTGAAAACTACATTACCTAAGTATAAAATATATTAATTCAAGCTAATGATAAAAAATATACCTAATAAATTATACCTATACTTACTTAACCATAAAGTATGTACCTATAATAACGCATTAAGTATTTCCTTTTCAATGTGTGCAATAGCTATAAAAATTACAATATTGAGGATTATCCGCAGCAGGTGTTAAGTGATTAATTTATTAATTACTTACATTACCTACTTATTACTTACCAAAGTGGAGCCCTCGCCACAGAAAGATTACTAAGTATACTACCGTCCCGTCCCTCACCTTAATTAATTTTATCTATACTCACAACGTTATGTTCCAAATATGAATTCAAAAAAGGTCATTTATAAATATATACGTAAGTACTTTATTTTCGTGAATAGGTAAAATTAAAAAAAATCTCATTACGATGCAGTCAGCTGCATCATAAAATAACTTTTTTTCTCATTACGATACAGGGCAAATCCAAAAAGAAGGTAGTGCCGTGTAATTAAAAAAATCAACGATATTTTCCCACATACTTTCCATGATTAAAATGCACTCCATGGTGATCGACGCTAGCCGCTATTACATACGCCGATTTAGCATACCAATTTCGGGTTGCCACTCGTACTTGACAATAAAATATTGTATAATAAGTTCTATTTTAAAAGTGAATAATTACCCTAAAACGGAAAGATAAACATTGTATAAGATTGGAGATGAGAATTGAAAATAAAAAAAACATAAGCAATGTTGACCTTTGCGTTACTTGTTTAAATTAATTGTTTAAAATTTAACTTATTATGCGGGTGGCAACTCTAAATTGGTATGCTAGATTGGAATATGTAATCGCGGCTATGTTATTGCGATTAGTTTCCAAGAATGCACTCATCTCATTTTCTAATGCAATGCGCGCCATTTTTAGAGCATTACAAAAAGTTTTGAATTTTGATTTTAATTTTTACATTTTGTTATACTGAATTTCGTAGGTGTTTTTTATTCTTGCTTAAAATGTGAAAAAAATTGACTGCAAAATTATTTTAAGATGCAGCTAAGAAAATGACTTATTACAAGGTAGGTACATAGCTAACGGCCGAATACTCAAAGGCTTTTTAGCTAAAATCTTAAGTTAAGGTCTCCTTAACTTTAAGGAAGCTGTCAGTTTCATAGAGTTTCTGTCAAATCTGACAACTTTTTTGAACTTAAGGTGGCCTTAATTTTAAGATTCGTTTGAGTATTTGGCCGTAATACAAGCAAAGTCTCTCTCTCTTTTCTAACGTTGATCTTTTATTTAGTAGGTTCAATCCCAAATGTATGAGTGTAGATAAAGTAGTGTATGAAACTGCACATAACTAGGTATTATGCACCAGTATCATAAACTACTATTATTGCTCGCTATGTACAGTCGAGTTCATTAATATGTTGGCATTTTTGACAGGCTGTTGACCTTTTTTATGTTTTTTATCTATATATTTATAAAATCGTAAACTAGACTGACTGACTGACTAACTGACTGATCTATCAACGCACAGCCCAAACAGCCCAAAATTTTGTGATTAGGCTGACCATTGAAAATAAATAAATACGGGTCTCAGCGTTTTTCAAAATTCTACCCCCGAAGGGGTCAAAAGGGGGATGAAGAAAATCCTTTATTTTCGAAGTAAAAATTCGTCAATTTATAATTTAGGCTTATGGATAGAAATCTAACGCAACATATATTGTTATTGTTAGTATTTAAATAAATAATAATAAATAATATTTATTGAATAAAAGCATTTTAACAACATTATATTGCAAAAGGGTATGACTAGGGAATGCAATCTCGTACGAGATTTCCGCCTAGCAAGATCTCGCGAGACTCAAAACCCAGTCTCGCGAGATCTCGCAAATTACGGGATCTCGCGAGATTGGGAGAATCGCAATTTAATCATATGCAAATGCTTGTTTTAAGAACTAGTAATTGACATGATATGTAATTAAATAGAAACTGCGTTGCTTAGTTATAAAAATAATGTAAGTTTTATTTTAAAAATCAACAGAGTACTATGTCTATAATTATTATACCTACTGTATGTAGCTAATCAGTTCAAATTCTTACAATATTGGCAACAAAACAATAATTATCTATATTTAGTCTTTGTAAATTATTACTTTAGTTTCAATAATTAAGAGTAATAGGAACATTACTTATGGTAAATAAAAACAATAAAAGAAAAACTTAACTTCACAAGTTCTTAAATAAATGTTGTGAGATCGTATTAATCAAATAAAAGAAGTTTAAAGTAGAAGTCAGATGAAGTTATCAAGGTACGGAAAGGCAAGTTAGTTTGTCTGAAAATGGCTTCTAAAAAAACACATCATGTCGAGAGTATCATCTGACAGACGACTTCTGATTTTGCATGCCAAATACCCTGCTGCTGAAAAAGCTCGTTCTGCCTTAACACTTGTGGGAACCACAGTTGAGAGGCAGTTATGTACGAAGTTTAAAAGTTCCCCTCTTACTCCACCTGCTTCGTACAAATTCATTTCTTTTTTTATTATCGATCGATCTCGTTATCTCGCGAGATCTCGTACGAAATTTGACGAGATACAATCTCGTAAAATATGGCCGGGATCTCGCGAGATCGGGATCTCGGCGAGACGAGATTGCATTCCCTAGGTATGACATCCAGTCATTACAAAATATATAAAATGTAGTTATAAGACAGTTTTAACAGGGGTCCCCGAACTAGGCAATGCCTGTATCTCGGGATACCAATAAACATTAATAGTCATTTAAACCCCTATCTATTGGGATGAAATGGGGGTAAAAAGGGGTCTAAAATAGGATGTCTTTATTGGGGCTTTCTGGGATGACGATTGCAAAAATGACATTTATTTTGAAGTCCAACACGGTGGACATGATTTGACCCCTAAAGGGGTGAAAATGGGGTTCAAATTTTGTATGGAAAAATAATATAAAATAGACATTACAACTTTAAACTTCGTTGGAGCACATCTTAAAATAAATAGGCAAACATATATTTTGTAATTTTGAAAATCAACCACTTAGGGGTAAAGGGTGAGTAAACATAAAAATCAATATGGATGTCGTTCTTGAGGTTTTATGGGATGGTAATTGCGAAAATGAGATTTATTTTGAAGTCCAACACGGCGGACATGATTTAACCCCTAAAGGGGTGAAAATGGGGTACAAATTTTGTATGGAAAAATAATATAAAATAGACATTACAACTTTAAAATTCGTAGGAGCATGTCTAAATATAAATAGGCAACGGGAACGGGAACGGGAACGGGAAGCCACGTGCAAGGCCCGCCACACGCGGCAAATGTCTTGCCTCGCCAGTTAGCGCCCTTGGTAGGAACCCGCCTAAATGCGTAAAAATGGCTGGTCAGATCCTGGTTGAAGGTTCCCTAAGGATCTTCTTTAATATCCACGCGGACGAAGTCGCGGGCAGAAACTAGTAAAGCCATAAAGGTTGATGAGCTGTCAAAAGTGCCAACATACCTCGAATTAACTCGACTGTACCTACATAATACTTATAAAAATGTATCCAAAATTCACATGCACAGATTGAAGCTAATGTTCTAAAATTTGTTTACAAACAGTAACCTCAGTAAAGTATACGTAGGTAGGTGTACCTATAACTACCTAGTTCGTTGTAGTAGGTACCTAGTAAGCAAATGAAAGATGCAGTCGCTGTGGCCGAAATCGGTCGAGAGCATCATCATCATCATCATCATCAGTAGGCAAAAGAGCAAAAGCCTATTTTTTTACAACCCCTAATACTTAATAGAGTATATTTTGTGAAAGCACTATTTTCACGAAAGTAACAAAGGTGATTTCTCGGAATAAAAAATCTGCGAGCCGGCGGGCGTGGGTGGGCGTAGGGAAAGTATTCGCTTGAGAAATTGCTTCTTCAGAAAGGATGTAGGTAAGTTAGGTACATTTTTTTACCAAACTGTTGTTAACTAACTCAAAAGACTGTATTTTTCAACAAAACAAAGATCACGGAAATCGTTCCACGCAATCAATACCATTAGATTAATATTATTTTTCATATAAATTAATAGACATAATTTTTCAAATGTTTGTTGTTGTTGCACGCACTAGACAAATAACTCGAAACTTACGTAAATAACCGGTCATTAAAATTTTATCAGTAGCAAAATAAAACGCGTCCAGTTTCCTACTAAATTGCGTTTACACAAAGTCGCGGCCTCGCTCGGATTTGTTTATAAACACGATCCAAATAACGGGTGTAACAAGACCTTCGACGAAGCCGAAGTCCACGCATTCCGCCCATCATCAGGATCATTTTTAACCGACTTCAAAAACAGGAGGAGGTTCTCAAGTCGACGGTATTTTTTTAACCGACTTCAAAAACAGGAGGAGGTTCTCAAGTCGACGGTATTTTTTTTTTATGTATGTTTTAACATAACTTTGTCAATCTCAAACCGATTTTAAAAATTATTTTTTTGTTTGAAAGCATATAGTTACAGATTGGTCCCATTGTCGTAAGATTCCGATCTGATGATGGGATCCTGGAGAAATCAAGGGAACTCTTCAAATATTATAGGCACACCTATAGCGATTTTGGTATTTTCTTAAGTAACTCGTGCATTTGCTTTCGAAAAGTACCATTTTGGTGAAGTGGAACTGATGATGAAGACCATAGATGATCACCGGAACTATTCAATAGGTACTAAACTAAGTATCTCACTGGTGCGATACGATTACTTTAATACGGTTGCTAGGCTATTTATGTTGTTCGTCATAATGCATATGGTGAAGTGGAGCTGATAGTGAAGTACCAGGAGAACTCCTCAAGAACTAACGCCCCTGCGTCGGGAAAACCAGTATTTTGTAAAAGGTGATGAGCTATTGACATAAGACTATTGTAACTTAGATAATATCGTCGCTAAATATACCATACTTACACAAAAAAGTTAAATTAAAAAAATAATAACTTTGGGTCTACCCATGTTTTATCTACCTAGATAATACTGGATAAGATAATATAAATAAACTAAAGTCTACCAAATACAGAAGGTACTTACTAACACTAAAAATAAAAAAATAAAAATTGTTTAAAAAACAAAAAAACCGACTTCAAAAAACCTGCCTCTAAAAAAAGTAAGAAATAATATACAAATCATTAGATACGCATTATCATTGTTATAATAAAACACGTCAATTGAAGTCGGGTGGGGCTTTTAGAATAAAAAAAGGAAGATGTACTCCAGCCCCACCCGACTTTAATAGACGTGTTTTATTATAACAATGATAATGCGTATCTAATGATTTGTATATTATTTCTTACTTTTTTTAGAGGCAGGTTTTTTGAAGTCGGTTTTTTTGTCTTTTAGACTATACCTGGGAAACCAATAGCTACGAAGTTATTGAAGGTCAAAGTAAAAAAAATTTTTTCAACTTTTTTATGAAATCTTATTTTATTTGTTATTTCCAAAATTTTGTCCAAAGAAACATTATCAATTTTTTTTGTATTTCGTAACAAACAATGACTTCAAAACGTCACCACTCAATGTATCTCATGAGCACGCATACTGCCTTTCATCTCGGCCGCACGCAGCTGTGTAGCATTCACTCGTAGACGCGATCTGTTGTACGCGTTACATTGCGCGGTAAAGTATGCAATGCTTTTTTGACACCAAACATTAAAATCGTTTCCCAGCAATAATTTTTAACATAAATGGTCCTGATGATGGGCAGAATACGTAGACCTCGGCTTCGTCGAGGGTCTTGTTACACCCTGTATAGCCAAATAATTCCGTTCATCTGTAACATTGGAAAACAAAAAATTCACAGATTTTACAGTCCCCGCAAGAATCGCAGCATTGAAAATGAACCCAATACGAAAAACCAAAATCAAATCAAATGCAAAATCTTATATATAAGTAATATTCTGTACGTTCTTTCTCAAGCATATCATTATCATTAGATTAGGAACACAGGTTTTTAACGCGTTTTTAAACTAAACATAGGTGTTGGACACCTACCTTATCCCGACGTTTCGACCGAGTTAAAAACCTGTGTTCCTAATCTAATAAAATGCAACGTGAAAGTTTAAAAGTACATATCATTATCGCCACAGATAATTTAATAATGTCGCTGATCAAATTTTGACTACCTACCGGGTGTAACAAGACAAGACACTCAACGAAGCCGAGGTCTACGTACTCTGCCCATCATCAGGACCATTTCTGTTCAAAATTATTGCTGGGAAACGATTTTTATTTGTGGTGTTAAAAAAGCATTGCATACATTACCACGCAATGTAACGCGTACAAAAGACCGCGCCTGCGAGTGTATGCTACACTATTCTGTGACACAGCTAGCTGCGTGAGGCCGAGTTGAAAGGCAACGTTTATGTGCGTGCGTGCTCATGAAATACATTGATTGAATGATGACGTTTTGAAGCCATTGTTTGTTACAAAATACATAAAATTTTGATAATGTTTCTGTAGAGAAAAAATAGTAAATAACGAAAAAAATAAGATTTCTCAATTTAAAAAAAAAAATTGACTTTGACGTTCAATAACTTCGTAGCTGGGCATTTTCACTTTAAATGGTGCAGGCTGTTTTTCGGTTGTCCCATGATAACAAATCGATCTAGAAACACACACAAAACAGTTTCTATTTTATTTTAATTAAAAATGAATTGATATTGTGTGGTGTCCCAACGACAGTTTGCCTATTTGAATTTAATTTTGTGAAGATTCTTACGACACGGCTTGCATAGCGGGAATTTATTTCCATTGTTAGATAGTTATTTAAGCATTTACACTAAGTATTTCACATCAGTTAGTAAATAAAATAATTAAATAAATAAATAAAAAGCTTGTCTTACGAATTCGCGACTACTGGACATGTCTGCTTAGTCACGGGCTTTTTACTATTAAAATATTTATTTAACGGGCTTTTAAATACACAACTTATTGAAAACATAGTCATTTAATCGAGTGACAGTCCGATGACAAATCCACAACGACACCAAAAGTTTATGGTATGAAAAAGGTTAGTATATAACAAGTTCCCCCCCTTAATTTTCTCGGTGAGGTTGCACCAGCTTAGCCGGTAGCATCTGGTTAACGTGACGGCGCCAGATTTCACCTCCATCCGTGGTGATCGTGTAATGAAGGCGTCCCAGCCCGCGGGTCACGGTGCCGAATTCCCATTTGCGATTGGGATTTGTGTAACACCTTGCTTGAACCCTCTCCCCCTCCTTAAATTGTCTTCCAGTGTATTGCCCTGCGTGTGTTGATTTCCCCTGCTCAAAGAAAACACGTTTCTTGAACATAACATGCAGTTTGGTTCTTATATCTCTTCCGAACATGAGCAAGTACGCGTCGAATCCCGAAGCGTTCGGAGTTCGACGTAATTGAATTTATACTGTCTGTAATTTGTCGTGCAAGTTCCCGGGTTGATCTTCCATCCTTCTTAAAGATTTCTTAATCGTTTGTACAAAACGTTCGGCTTGGCCATTTGTAGCAGGATGATATGGAGCCGAGGTGCGATGAGTGATTCCGTGATCTTTCAGAAATGTCTCAAACTCCGTCGATGTAAACTGGCGTCCATTATCTGAAACCAGTATGTAATGGCAGTCCAAATGCCGAGAAAAGTTCTTTCATTTTACTAATGCACCAGGAACTTGTCATTGTTTTCGTGGGTATCACCTCCACCCATTTCGTAAATGCATCGACAATAATAAAGAGTTGGTAGCCGTGTATAGGCCCGGCGAAGTCAATATGAATTCTCTGCCATGGCTCGATTGCTTCCTCCCAATGATGCAATGGCGCTTTAACTGGATCATTTTGTTGTAAACGGCAAGCTCTACATGTTTTTACCTTATCTTCAATATCCTTATCAATGCCTTTCCAATAAACGTAGCTACGGGCAAGAAGTTTCATTTTATGCATTCCAATATGGCCAGCATGTAATTCGTCCAATACACTCTCCCGTAGAGAATTCGGAATCATTATTCGATATCCTTTAAATAAACAGTTGTCCTGTAAAGTCAACTCGGAGTCTACGTAACCATGACTTTTCATTGACCGGCCTATTCGCAAAGCGTTTAGAATTGGCACCAATTCTGAGTCTTTAGCAGTTTCTTGAGCAATTATTGTATCTGTGATCGATAGGGTGTGTATTTGAGTTAGTTGAAATAAAGAATGTTGATCACTTTTTGTTGATACCTTTTCTACTGGAAATCTTGACAAGTAGTCGGCGTTGCTATTGGCTGCCGAAGTTTTATACTCAATATCGTAATCGAATCCAGAGAGAAAATGTGCGTAATGAAAAAGTCTCATGGTACTCATAGTGGGCAGCGTCTTATGCGGGTGGAATATTACTGTAAGGGGCTTATGGTCTGTGATTAAAATAAATTTTCTTCCGTAACAATAATGGAAGAATTTCTTGAGTCCCCAAAATATTGCTGTGGCTTCTTTATCAATTTGACTGTATTTCTTTTCGCAATCTGTAAGCGTTCAGGGGGCTTACCATCAGCAAATAACAAAACCGTTCAGTTCAAAAGCAGGCCTTAAACAGGGCTGTTTAAGCCCTGCTTTCATACTAACCGTTGAGGTCATAGTACGAAAAAGTTAGGCAGTTCAATATAAGCCCTGCTATAAGAGCTCATAGTAAGGCCCCTGGACGCAAATGCTATTGGTCTCTCTGATCCATCCTTTAGTCTATGCGAAAGAATTGCCCCGAGTCCAACAGGGCTCGCGTCCGTTGCCAGTATCAGTATCTTTTTAGGGTCAAAATGCGTTAGTATCTTTTCACTAGCAATTTCCTTCTTAATTTTATTGAAACTAATGTCACACTGTTCATTCCAATTGAAAATCTGGCCTTTCCTTAGTAAGTTGTTTAATGGGTGCGTAAGTGTAGCTAATTGTGGGATAAACTTATTGTAATAGTTGGCCATACCCAGAAAAGTCCTCAACTCAGTTATATTTTTAGGTTTGGCGGTATTTATAATTGCATTGGTTTTCTCTTTATTCTTATGTAAGCAATCCCTATCTATAGTATGTCCTAGATAATTAATGCTCCTTTGAAAAAAAATACACTTATCTTTATTAACTCGTAAATTTGATTCTTTAAGCTTTTCCAGAACTGTACGTAATCGAAGTAATAATAGCTCTTCTGTAGCTCCTTGAATAATAATGTCATCAAAGAAGCATTTCACTCCGTCAATTCCTTGAAGTAATCTATCCATGTATTTCTGCCATAAACTTGGAGCAACTTTCACTCCAAACATAAGCCTGTTGACTTGAATGTACCTCGATGTGTACTAAGTGTCTGGAGGAGTGCACTCTCCTCATCCATTACCATATTTAAGTATGCTTGTGTGATGTCTAGCGTACAGAAAATTTCTCCACCGTTCATTTCAGCAAAAATATCTTCAATAATGGGTATAGGGTATTGTTCGTCCTTAATGACTTTATTTAACGTCACTTTGTAATCAGCACACAGACGAATACTGCCATTAGGTTTAACTATAGGCACTATAGGGGTTCCCCATTCGGAATGCTCTACCTTAGTTATTACTCCTTCTGTGCATAGTCTTTCTATTTCATCATCAACTTTCTTTTTCAAGGCGTATGGGACTCTTCTTGGTTTAATGAATATGGGTTGAGTATTTTCTCTCAAGGACAAGTGTCCATGAAAGTTTGGAATCTTTCCTAATGATGTCATAAAAACTGTAGATTCGTATTCTTTCATGAATTCATCTAATTTCGGTAGTTTTTCTATTTGTACTGCATTAATGTTTGCTAATTCTAACTTTAGGTTCTTCATCCAGCTTCTACCGAAAATTGGATCGACAGTCTTATCTATTATGTACATTTTTCCGAAAAACCTTTGATTCTTGTATTTCGCTCTTACGTAAGCTACTCCTACCGGTTTGATTAATTCGTTAGTGTATGTTCTCATTGTAACTTCTGTTTTATATATGTTATTTCTAATATTGAGTTTCTTGTATGTGTCCAATGAAATTGAAGTTAATGCTGCACCAGTATCAAATTCCATTTTTAAAGGCTTGTCATCGATTTCGAGTGTAATCATGTATTTGTCTGTAGATTCCGATTTAATTAAATTAATTTCTGCTGAACTACCTTCATCTGATGGTGGTTCATCTAGCTGATTCGTATCTTGTGTACGCTGTAAGCACACTCTAGCCAGATGGCCCTTCTTATGACAACTATAGCAGGTTTCGTTGATCATTTCGCATTTATTGGCCATGTGGTCTTCCTTTCCGCAGCGGAAACACTTCCCTCGTAATTGTTTCAACTTAATAGAAGTCGAAGGGAGTGGTCGTTGCTGTGTGAATGTATTTGGTTTCCTTTCTGCTTGTGCATTTGGATTTCTTCTTGATGAGGTTGAAATTTGATTAGTGGGTTCGATCGGTGACATGTTCTTGATGGAAATAGTAGCGTTATCGGTTTTTCCCATATCTAGGATGGTAGCAGTTTGTACAATGTCTGTAAATGTTGAAATAGTTTTATTTTGCAGAAGTTTTGTTCTTATGTCGCTGTCTCTAAGTCCTCTAATCAATTGTAGACATAAAAAGTTATCAGCAATCGACTTCTGGCAATTTAAACATTGAAATCCGCAGTTGGTTGTAAGTTTTCTTAAAGTGGCCGCATAGACAGGCACAGTTTCATCATAGTTATGAACGCGTGAGACAAATTTATGTTGTAATGCGTACGATCCCGGCACGGGATCAATGAAATCGTCAAGAATCTTGGTTAAATCTTTGAAGTTTATACCCTTCGGGTCTTCAGGAGCACATAAATCATAAGCTTTCTCATGAAGATCAGGGGTCAGCATAGAAAGTAAAATCTGGGTCTTTTTATTTGAATCGCTCACTTGACTAAGGTCCATGTACAACTCTAATCTCCGGATGAAGTTTTTGAATGTCTCTGAGCTGTTTTGATATGGTTGGAATTGAATAATTTTAGGAACACGTACAGTTGAGTCACTTGAATTTGTGTTATCTACATTATTTGATGTGATTATAGACCTTTTCATCTTGTGTAGCATGTTCAGTACCTTTGTAACTGTAACTTGAAATTCGAATCTATTTTCTACTTCTGCCTCTAAATGCGCTTCTTCTGTGAGGTATTCTATATTTGTCTGGCATTCTTCGTACTTTTTTTGTAATTCTGTAACATTTTGTATCTCGTTTGAAATTTCGTAATCTTGTAGTGTACTTACGTTGAGTAATTGGTTTTCCTTTCTTGTAAGTAAACCGCGCATACAACTTCGCGATTTTTTATATTTACTGAGGTCGGTATTAGCCATTGTAAATAATTATCTCGTCGCCAGTTTTAAATACACAACTTATTGAAAACATAGTCATTTAATCGAGTGACAGTCCGATGACAAATCCACAACGACACCAAAAGTTTATGGTATGAAAAAGGTTAGTATATAACACGGGCAAACTTGGTCTTCATGGCAACCCCGAGTACAAATGCCAAAGATAAAACGCCGTTTTGAAGTTAATAACGAAAGGTGTGTCCAGTTATGCGACGGTATCAAGTCACTAAAATTTTGGTCAGAAAAAATGTATAGTGGTTAGTAACGGTTTTTTATTATTAACAGAAGATTTATCCATATTTTTTCTTGAGCTTTATATAATTTAAACCCTGTTGAAGGCATATAAATAGCATTTGGAAGGTTTATGATAATAATTTTTGAGTATTTAATTTTACTTTAAAAAACGAGCTAAATACGTCACGTCCTGTTAGCAACCGTTTGATCCGTTACTATAGCACGGACAAAATGTTACAAAACGGTCATGTAAAGTATAGTACTTAATAACTAAAAAAAACTATTATTAATTATGTTATTAATTCTAATTTTATGATGATATCGGATTGGTAGTACCCAGATTATTTTATTTACAGGTAGTTAGTGATGAAATCACTCAAAATGGGGACATAATACGGAGGTATCTCACTCATTAGAACAACGAATTAATTGTAAGAATTTAACCTCACAGGGTGTACTAGTCTTAATAATTATGTTTCGTCACGTCACATGTCCATTTAGTAACTGTCCCAACAAATTCTAAACTTCTTTCTTAAAAAAATAATTAATTATTCCGTCTAAATAACTAATTAATATATTGTAAACTATATAAATAACTACAATTAAGATTCTATTTTAATTTTATCATTTCTAGTATGATCAAAAAAGATATGCGACAAATAAAGCTTGCATTTGGCCAGTATGTTACGAAACTGACCATATTGTTGAATTTTAAATAAAATGATGTACTAATTGCCCAATTATTAATATTTCATTTCTTTAATTACGTAATTAAAACTCATTAATAAGCATTTTATAATTTTATTTCCAGCAGTTGAATTATTATCGCGATTTGATTTTTGTTACTAACAGGACCAATTTTTCCTAATGTACTTCGAAAATATTAAATTAAGACATAAATACACATTTCTGCCTAGTCCTTCTATATAAATCATATAAATAATAATATTCTTTACAATTATTCATAGGTTTAATGTTTTAAAACGGTAATGAAATTTTTAAGGGTGAAAAAATAACCTGCACCATTTAAAGTGAAAATGCCCAGCTATTAGTTTCCCAGGTATAGTCTAAAAGACAAAAATGATCCTGATGATGGGCGGAATGCGTGGACTTCGGCTTCGTTGAGGCTCTTGTTACACCCGTTCTATAGGTACCATACCTTTTCCGTACCCTTAGCACGAACAGCTACCGAAAAAAATAACGCGCGTAAAATCATTCGATAGAGTAATTTTGTATGGGAAATTTGTACAGCGCCATCTATCACCGATAAGCAAAATGAAATTTTCCATAGAGAATTGTCTATCGAGTAATTTTACGCACGTTTTTTTTCTCGATAGCGTTCGTGCTAAGGGTACGGAACTCTTATTCCCGGAAGTTTTCAGGGAAACGAAAGATCACGCCACTAAGTTAATGGCAATAAAAACCTCCAATAAACAACGAATGGTTAAGTGACCTATGTAGGTATTTCTTCCGAGACGGGATTTGGTAGGAAAGTTTATAGTAGTAAAAATCGTGTTATTAGTTGGTTCGCAAAAATCAGAAATGTACCTACCTAGGTAGTAAAAGCAAGTTTGTCTTCGAATCAATAACTTTAAATTCATTCATAAACTCAGAATAATAACACCTAGAAGCCGTGTCCTCGTATGCATCGTGAGGAAACTAATACTAAGCCATAATGGCTTATTATTCGTTCATGAGTGAGTTAGTGCTTGCTTCGATTTATTTCGAACGACCATCGATGTGGACACGGACTGGACTTGACTTTAATAAAGGAAAAGGAAAAAAATCGTGTCTCTTGTTTTCACCTAATTTCTAAATGACAAATAAAAACACAGGTCAACAATTTTGAAATGTTGTTGTACGGAAATGCTTTAAAGAGCGACATCTAGCGTGGAGTAGGAGTTAAATAATATTAAGGCTTTATAGCTAGCGACATCTAGCGAGGAGTGGAATATTTTTTTACAAATATCACAGAATAAATAATCATTGGGTGCATTCCGGTAGACCAATCACCAAATTATCGATCACTACATTATACAAATCTTTGAGTCATCGATCGCCATAGAGTAAATTTTAACCACGGAGAGTACAACTTGACCATAAAGAGTTGACAAAAATTGAGGGCGCCACTTTCTATATAAACACGTCAAAATCACGAATAATTTGACAACACTGACAATATTTTGTACTGAAAATGTTTCATTTTCATTTTGTTTCATTTTGTTTAATTTCAACTCTTTATGGACAAGCGTAATATGTCTATAATTATTCAATATTTTTTAATTTCCATGGTTAAAATATAATACTCTATGGCGGTCGGTGACTCAGCGACTTGTCTGTTGGAATGCACCCATTGGCCAGTCAACCAAAACCAAGGTTGCGTTCAGGGTGCCTACTGCCATGTCTTAGCGCAGTATTATAACATTCTTACCATGCTATTTCGTACCACGACCTTCATAAAGTATGATTATTGTAATAATGTTTCCGTTGGAAGTTTTGTGACGTCATCGTTCAATCGTTCACTTAAACCGTACCACGACGTGTCTTTTGACAGCTAGCATTATTGTTTTTGTGTCAAATATTGAGAAATTTTGCAGTCTTAAAAAAGTTGCTTTTTCTCGACGGAAACAAAACTATTTTGAGTTATTTTATTTAGAAATTGGAAATTGCGTCATAAACAGTAAGTGAAACGTTTTTATACATATTGTTCTTCATTGTGAATGTAATATTATAGTTATTATGTTTCATTTCTATTTGATAACAAATACTTGTTTTCGGAGGAGCTCGGGAATATGATGTACTCCAATTTCAGAGCATTTTGGTACAATACAGCGAGTCATAATATTATTTGGAATTGTTTTCTTCCATACACCATATAAAATTATTATGTTTTGGGAACTAGCTATGCTAGCGCCACTTTGACAGTTGCCAACCCCTTGTTTTGGCAATCTACTTTCCTCTTGGAAGTAATTTCTGCCAGTGTCAAGTGTAGATAGCAAATAAGCCGTAGTGATGGCTAGCAGGGAATAGACAATTTCGCAACATCATTCGTTCTTTGGCAGGAATAAAGTATTATTACTTTGTGCAGGTTGTGGTACGAATTTGAATAATCTTATTGTAAGCTTATAACAAAACGTTCATAAAACATGATGGTTTTCTAAAAGGTGATGGTAAGCCCCCAGAACGTTCGAGCGTCGGTTGTTTGGTTGTTTTTTAACTCGCTCTAAGGTTTGGAACGACCAAGAACTTTAAATGTCAATACAAATTCTTCATTTTCCATTTGGAATACGAATAATTTAAACTTTTCTTTATACTAAATCAAATAAAATCCGTTTTTTGAGGATCTACCATGATTATTTTAAAAATTAGACATAAAAACATCAAAAATACAAAATAATGTCATATGACATTGACATTTTTTCTATAGACAAACGTCAGAGCGTTTTACAACCATCATTTTTGATATGTTTTTGATGGTTGTTTGGTTGCAACGCTCTGACGTGTCAGACGTTTGGAACGACACGGTTGTGTCAACCGAACGTCACGCTCAAATGTTTGGAATGCCGTTAAAGCGTTCGGTTGTGAATGGGTTGCACTCGGAGTGTAGGTTTGGAACGCGCCTCAACACGTCAAATTATCAAATTGTTGAATTGTCATTTTTGTCTTGTCTGTCAATACGTGGCCCTGTGGTGATAGTAGGGTACGAAAAAATAAGTTATTGGGCTTATGTTCGTGTTTATTGATAGTATTTGGACTTTTTACGCTAGATTTATTCATAATCAAACAAAATGAAGTGTACTTGGAACTCATTATGGCTGGCCACAGCTGTTATTGCTACTTTATTTAGTACCGCTAGCAGTTATACTATCACTGTGGATGCACACGCCGAAGAATGTTTTTTCGAAAACGTTGAAGCGGATACTAAAATGGGTAAGTGTATTTAATAATATCATCAATATAACTGAAGATTACACCCGTTTTATATCTTGTCATCATGAAGTCGTGCTGTCGTACAAAAACAACTTTTCCAATCTCTCAACACCACCGTCAAAATCCACAAGATAACCGCTGAAAGAAGAAGAAAAGGCCAAATGAAAAGAAATCTTTTGTAATAATTTCAACTGCAGATTATTTATCTAATTACAGGCTTGAAGTTTGAAATAGCTGAGGGAGGTTTCTTAGACATAGACGTGACGATAACGGGACCCGACGGTGCTGTGATTACGAAGGGTGAGAGAGAGTCCTCCGGTGTATACACATTCTCGGCACCAACTTCAGGAAAATATACATACTGCTTTAGTAATAAGATGTCCACCATGACTCCAAAGGTTAGTTAAAGTATGACATAATATAAATTTGTTATTACAGCCTCTGCCTACCCCCATGGGAAACAGGCGTGAGTATATGTATGTATTTATGTATGTTAGTCTATAAGGTATTTATTGTATGGGCCATTGATGCCTGCCCCCCTAACATGACCACTAAAACACGAACGGCCTTATCAAAAGATTTTAAAACTGTTTAATAAAAACACTGTTTAAATGTGATGCCGTCTCTTTCAAACAATATTGCCAAAAAAGTGACAGCATCACATTAAAACAGTTTTTTAGTTAAACACGTGTTGAACAGTGTTTTAAAATCTTTTGTGATAGAGTTTGGTCAACGAAAGATAAGACTCATTTGGAAATGGAATTAATTTTGCACCTTATTTTAAGGTTCAGTTTTGAATAACATAACCTCTAAATGTTAATTCAATCTCATCTTTTGTTGACCAGACTCTAAGGCCGTATATTGCGTGATATAGTGTTTTATAGTTACTCAACTGTCAAAATCCAAAGTCTTTTGCCAGTGATACATAATAATTTGCTATATAATATCACGTTTCAGTGTTCCTTCTAAGGGGGTTGAAATAAGTGGTAAAATAAATATCCTCCCTCCTAGCATCTCTTACTATTTTGGTTACTATTTTAGTATTTTGGTCTAGATTTACACAATTTTAATATTAAATAACCTAAACAGCATTTGACCAGGGGGCTTACCATCAGCAAATAAGATACCTTTCAGTTCAAAAGCAGGCCTTAAACGGACTGCTTAAGGCCTGCTTTCATGCTAACCGTTGAGGTCATAGTACGAAAAAGTAAAGCAGTTCAATATAAGCCCTGCTATAAGAGCTCATAGTAAGGCCCCAGTAGTCTTGAGTAGTAGACAAAAATGTTTATTTTGAAAACCAGAATAAACTTACACTTCTTTGAGACCCTCTTTTAGATATAAGAATATCTGTGCCAGAAGACTTGGTAGCTAGTTTGAGAATACTTTTTATTTCAGGTAGTGATGTTCAATATGGAAGTAGGTGAGGCACCCAGTAAGCCGTCAGGCAAGGAGGACGAAGTAGACCATAATAAACTTGAGGATATGATCAAAGAGCTGGCCATCACACTCAAGACTGTCAAACATGAACAAGAGTACATGCAGGTAAACTAGTAACGCTTTTAATTGTTGTTTGCAGACAAAAATTATGATGAAATAATAAAAATAGTTAAATCACAGGGTTATTGTGTAATATTTTATGTAAAGTGAAATTTTATTGTCATTTTCTTACTTTTTAATATGAAAATTAAGTTAATGTTATAAATCGTTAGAGTTTTATTTATCAATTACCCACAGGTCCGTGACCGCATCCATCGTGGAATCAATGAAAGCACAAACTCTCGAGTTGTCATGTGGTCCATATTTGAGGCATCGGTTCTACTGATCATGACACTCGGACAAGTGTACTACCTGAAGAGATTCTTCGAAGTCCAGCGTGTTGTCTAACAGTTGCTAGATCATCATTTGTAACATGCTATGTTAATAAGCAATATATTGACATAGTATTTATGCTCGACAGTATGTATTTCTTAATGAATTCTGTATTTATCTCTTTGCCTTTACTATTTGTATGACAATTTATTTAATTTTATAATGAAATGAAATACTGTGCTCACCAACATTGAGAAATACATTCAGTTATAAGTATTAAATGTAGTATAATGTACCTCGCCCCCATATTATACTACGTTTCTTCATCACATAAAAGTTTTGTAACATCTGTTTAAACATTCAAATATCATTCACATTATTTTCTGACTAGATGATTTTATATTCATGAAAATCGCGCACAGATTGTAGATACGACATCTCTGTAAATATAGCACACTGTTCTGTATATTAAATAATAATTAGAATTGATGTTTGTGGGGGCGAGGTGGAGGTGTACTTCCTGGGGTGGAATTGCGTAAGGTAATCGTATTCATTTGACAGGTTCATATCGTATTCCATCGGCTGCAATTTGTATGGGATGACATATTATATTATGATACAAATATGAACTGTCAAATGAATACGATTGACTTTACGCAAACACCTAGCTGATCTGAGGTGTGCATGAAGTGTGTAGGTAATGCATTGTTTCGAGATATAAATTAATAATGTTTGTTTAACACTCGTATTATTCCACTTCTACACTCCTTTAAATTCACAATACGTATGTAATATAGGGTTGAAATGAAAGAAGCTTTGATAACAAACAGATATATTTCTAGATTATAATCACATACTACAAATATATTTCAGATAACATTTACTTACACATGAACAATGGTTGCTAAATTAGATCTATTTTCACTTACATATTACAGAGATTAACAGGTATAGATTCGTCGTTGAGAGTGAAGTAAGATCGATTTTAATTCACAAGCTAACATTGCTCAACGACCATTTTCCCACCATGCATTCGATTTATTGAGATCGTAAGGCGTCAAACCGTCCGGTGATAAGAGCCGGCACCACACTGCCGGCCGGCAGCGCTCGGCCGCCGACTCCGGCGCCGGCCGCGGGCAGCTCCAACAAAACACTCGCGCCGCATGCGCTGAGCAGCCGGCTGCTACACTGTAACCAATTATTGCACCGTTTATTTAGGCTCATATTATAGAATCAAACTCAAATCTATGCTTGAGTACAGTTAGGGATGGTGGTATTCATCGAAGGCCATCCTTTTCTAACTGTGCTCAAGCAGAGATTCGAGTTTGATTCTATAATACTAGCTTGAATGCCCAATAACCGATAAATAATAGCTTTTCTATTGCAGCTAGTAACTCGTTTACTAGCCGTATAATCGCAAGTGCATATTCCGGCTGTGAAAAGAGCGACGCGGCCTCCTCGTCCAGATGCACTACATCTACACGAGACTGCGACCAGATGCAGTAAGAAAATTACCATGCTAAGGGTCTGTTTCACAATCAACAAGTGAGTTCTGAGTAGCTCGCTCAATAGATCAATGGCAGTTGTGATATGAAAAATCATCTGTTAAGTAAGCTACGCAGAACAGTCCAGTATAATTAAACAAACCTGGTTCCCCAGTAAAGTGGCCACTGGAACTTCCTCAGTGTCCGGGAAGCGTACGGTGGCGCGCGCGTACTCCGGGCGCGGGTCGAGCGGCGCGCCCGCGTCCAGGCGCACGCGCATGCGCGGCCACCGCGCGCCGCGCCCGGAGCTGACGCGCAGCGCGCGGATCACGAATAGGAGGCAGCACACGTACGCCGATACTGGGTTACCTGGGAGTATGAGCTTATTTAAATGTGGAGTGTAACAAATCGTTGAGTTATCGATCGCCATAGAGTACATTTTGACCACGGAAAGAAATAAAATTTAACGCTCTAGGTCGATCGACAGCCCATCGATTAACCTGTTGGAATGCTGGGTGCATTGTTTGTTTGGTTATGACGCAGATCGTCATTTTCGCAAATGGTCAACGCGAAAAATTTGGTCACTTTCGCAGAATGTCATTTTAGCAACTGGTCACTTTCGCAAAACGTCACTTTCGCAGAATGTCATTAATTTTTTTTCTTTTTTTTTTCCTAAAATTGTGGGTTTGGGAAAAAGTGAATGACATTCTGCAAAAGTGACTATTTGCGAAAATGAGGATCTGCGTCAAAACCGTTTGTTGGTTTTTCGGGGGAAATAATGGAAAAAGTATCACAATATAACCAAATTGTTTTTTTTATAATCTAAAGAGGATAAATTACAAGGGGTGGAAAATGTACAACTCTGAAGATTTTCCACCTCGTTGAGGTCAAATTCCCGTACCAACAGAAAAAAACATAATTTTGACACTACCATAGACGAGAATACCAGCGGTTTTGTTCTTACAACTTTGTTCACTTACCAGGCAAAGCAAATACATATTTAGTCTTTCCTTCGAATTCGCAAGTAGCGAATGTAGTCGGCTTGCCGGGCTTCATCCGCACCCTTCCGAAGTGCAACGTTGCATTAAAGTCCTGAAAATCAGTATGAGCTTGACTAACGAGACGAGATCGGTAAGTCATTTAATTAATAGAAGCTGACAGAAAATAGTAGTTTATGATACAAGGTTGGTAAGAAAAACCTTAATACATTTGCGAGAAAACATTATAGGTACTGCTGAAATTGTAATCTATACATATAATAAAACAGTAAATTCTAAATATTTGTGCGCAATTACGCAAAAACCGCTAAACGAATTTTGATGGATTTTTCACAATTTAGTAGATTGAGGTCCAACTTAAAATCTAAGTTATGTTTCATCAAATTCAGGTGGGTGGAACCAGGGAAACAGCTTGAACTGTCCGTAGTACTAGCTTTCATACACTAAAGGGGTCATTTTAAACTGGTTGCAATATTTTTCTACTGTCCACGCGGATGAAGTCGCGGGCGGAAGCTAGTAGAAATAAAAAAAACGTTCGTAAACAAAACGCACGGCGCCGGCGTGCGGTAAAATCAACTTTCCGCACGCTGTACTACTCCGTAAACAAAAACGCACGGCGTGCGGTAAAATCAACTTTCCGCACGCTCGACTGTCATCGTAAACTTACATTTTCGAGCAACTGTATTGAAAATTTAATAAACAGTGGCCCTACCATGACTTGATGACAACTGTTTTTTTTAGTCACTGTAAACTATCGTTTTCTCTCTTTCTCTCGCATTAACTGTGAGTAGTATATCCGATAGCACAGATAATAAATAAGTACTCCGATAGTTTACGGTAGCGAAAACAGTTTGGATCAACTCATGGTAGAGCTACCTATCTTATTACCTTGTGATAAAGATTTATTTCCATTATCATCACGTATCTAACTAATTTAAATATTTATATCCAACAGTAAGCGCAACCCATTTTCAACCGTATCTTCTAGAGATAAGGTTGTAGTTACCTTGGTCAACACTGGTTTGAGCAGATCCCTCTCCCCCATCGACACGCCTCCGCTGCACACGAGCACATCGGCGCTCCGGAACGCTTCAGATATCGCCGACACAAGATGTTCGGGCGTATCTCGTACGATGCCGCAGTCGACGCTTTCATAGCCGTGCTCCCTAAGATATTAAAATGTAAAAAATATAAATGGACGATTCTTCACAGTTATAGGATCCATGGACTATGTTTTAGAATGTTGTCATGTGCAAGCAATAATATTTGACTTCAGAAAATCTATGTTTATACAGAATTCTCATATTGATATCGTAGATCTATAAGGCCGTCCGCTGCGTCAAGCGGGATCCCGCCGCGGGAATGTAGATTGCTGGTTTTTGACGGCCAGATGCTTGCGCAGTGCATGAGTACGCTCTAATCTATGTCGCCCCGCGCGCATGTCCCGCTCAACACAGCGGAGCCTAAAGAGAATTTAAACCAAAAAAACATAGCAAATCTGACGCTTCTGAAGAATCACTCAAATATTCTGTTGGCAATAGCGTAATGAATTACAATCGATGAATGCGGGACAACAATTTCCTTTCTACAGTCAGATTATAAAAAAATATATTTGAAAGAGAAGAGAAGAAGAAAGAAGTTAATGTAATAAAATAACATCATATCATAAACTGTAAAATAAAATCATATCATAGAACTGCGATTATAGTAAACTTGTTACATAAAAATATTTACCTTAGTAATGTTTTAAGCATAGTTCTATTAGAGTCCCTAATATGCGCAGGTCTCAGCTTCAACTCTGACGGCTCTTGCAACTCGTTGCCAGTGGACATTAGCGCCACCTACAAATCAAACAATTATTAAATTGTTTTATTTTTAATGTTCTTAATTTACTGACTACCACTGTGGTCGAGTGGCTAACACAAATAATACTATGCTTACCTTTGGATAAGCTCGCACCGTGACATTCTGGTATCCCGCTCCAGCTATCATACCAATTTGAGCTGCATCTAATACATCACCTGCAAAAAATACTTAAACATCTCTATGGACATCGCAATAAAGTTTAAACTCGCACAACTCATCTTATTAGTTGTCCTAGATTTGAATCTTGCTTGATAAGTTTCTTTGGGAAATAGAATAGCCACAGCTCATATAAAAAAAAAAAATTTTGACATTTTGTCTTGAAACTTTTTTTTAATACCATGTTTTGGTTGTGGCAAAGGTATAATCTCCATTCTGCTGTTACTTTCATACATTTTCACTCCTCTTGCTCAAAAAGTCCGTCATTGTAACGTACAAGAGTCGAGATAAAATAGCATAATAAGCCCTAGGGGATAAAGTTTTTTCTTTTTTAATGTTTGTCTATTACCAATGAGCGTACTAAAACGAAAAAGTCTTTATTCATAATCACGAATAAAAACTCGCTCGACTTAATACTGGGGGTCCATTACGAAAAGTTTAATGCGATACACGCGGCTGCGTCCGTGCTTCGTTCTGATTGATTCCTATTACAAAGCACTTGCGTATGCGATATTGCAATGTGATTGCGTAAATTTGACAGTTTCTCTCTAGTGGATCCGTCATTATTCGTTCAATAGACTATGGACTACGATAGCTACATTGAAAATATTTGTAATAACTATAACCTACGAACTGCGGACGACTATCGTGACCAAGTTTCGTAATAGGCCCCCAGTTTCTCATTCTTATTTTTGAAAATGGAACTAAAAGCATCTCTTCGGTAAAATCATAGACTTATTTAAACTCTGTGTACAGAGTGAATCGTAGAATGCGTGTTTGTGTTGCTTAGCTGCTACAGCAGAAATTAAAAAAGGTACCATGGCGCGAAATCTTTAGATTTTTTTTATAATTACAAACTGTTTGAATTGTGTGACTGTAATAGGAAAGAAATAATTTTAATCTTCTGCCGTCAAGCACAAATCATTTATTTAAATATTGTACAAAAAGTTTATGAAGTGGAGGATAGAAAAACGAGTGGATTTGTTTACGGAAGTAAGTAGGTATAAACTATTTAATATTGTATTTTATTTTCTCGCAATCGTAGTGAAAAGTATAGTGTAACACACGACGCTAAAACCCATTGTAACTCGGTTTCTATTTATTCCCTCGCTAAAGCTCGGGAATAAAAATACCTCGTATGCAATGGGTAATTTTAGCGTCTTGTATAACAATCTACTATTGTGAAGTCGAAGAGACTTCGATTTTTTTTAATTTTTCACGCAACTGAAAATTCTGAAACATTATTCTATTACTAAGGGATCTTATTCCTACCTATACAAAAATATTCAGCCAATTTGATTTTTTCGGACATTCCCCATTGATAAGAATTTTAATAGATCATTTGACAGAGGCTTGCTTTTTCGTTCTGTTCATAAAATATGTCGAGTGTTCAAAAAATCACTCTGTATAAGAAGCTAGGTACTTCATAACGTACCTTTGTCTACCAGCACCGTGCCCATGGGTATGTCGAACCCGATGGGGCGCACGTCTTGCTTCGGCGCGGGCGCAACCAATATTTCCACCTCCAGTTCAGTCTGCCCGTCTTCAGATGCTGACACCAACTTCGTGTCTTCTACCTAAAACACGAAATATTATTTACAGTATTTTTAAATAATTATCATGATGCATTACCTAAGTATACTTTATATTTTTATGTTAGGACCTGCCTTTCTATTGTCTAATTTCAAAATCTATCGCAATCGCTTTCAGGATGTAACACATTGAAGCTTCTTTATGGCACAAATAAAAACTTACCACAGAAATGCAGCAATGTGTCACATCCATCTGTCAAACGAAAGCGATTGCGATATATTTTTAAAATTAGACAATTAGCCCCCAGGACCAGAATCTCACTCCGCGCTTAAACTTTTGTATTAGCCTACTGCTCGGGACTGACTCAGTCGAGTCAGCGCACGAGGGATGTCATGTGTCGGTAGAGACAGAGCTACGCGATAGAAAGGCAAGTGATTTTAATAATAGGCACGCAGCGCTGTGCAAATTGTACTTTATTGCCTTGCAGAGAGAGTAGCTTATTGTCCATCAGCCATTTTTGATGTCCCCACTGCTGGGGCACAGGCCTTCCTTATGGGTGGTAAGGAGGATCGGCCATAACCCACCACGCGGGCCCAATGCGGATTGGTGGGTGTTTACGACTGCAAATGCAGCTGGGACCAACGGCTTAACGTGTCTTCCGAAGCACGGAGGAGCTCGAAATAATACATTTTTGGTCACCCATCCCATGACCGACCCTTGCGAACGTTGCTTAACTTCCGCAATCGCTGGGCCAGGCGCTAAACCGCTGCGCCACCGAGCTCCACGTAGCTTATTATTTTACCTTAATATATTAAGTTCAAAGTCGATGGCGGAAATTGAGCATACAGTGAATGGACGTTGATACGGACGACTGCGGGCAACTTCCCCGGCAAACAACTTGAAATCGGGTGGGGATTGCGCAGAACGCGTATTTTGGGTATGCGTAGCGGTTAGGCACGCGGGCGGCGGGAGAGGGGCGCGCGCTATTGGTCGCTCGCACGTACACATGCGCGAACTTATCAAGATGTTTGTCAGAATCTGTACCTGAACGACGCAATCAGCGCCTGCGGGCAACGCAGCGCCAGTGTTGATGCGCGCACACTGCCCGGACAGCAGCGGCGCGGTGGGCGCCTCGCCCGCCGTGAGCGCGGCGCGCACGCGGCGCACGCCCGCTCCGTCGCTGCTTATACACGCGTACCCTGATGTGAATGTTGAAGCAACTACGTAAGACAGTATTTGTAGTAAGTGTTTTAGACTTTCCCCTTCTTGATAATAAATAAAATGTTTAATTAAAAATGTATGTGTTAAACATAAGATTTGGGGAACTAATCATTCTGGTGGTTAATAAGAATAAGATGTGGTTATACAAAACGCTTTTTTATAAAATATTTTGGGTCTGTAGCTGATTATGTACAGGGAATACAGAAGTTAATTTACTTTATCAAACTTAAGCAAATGTTGGCAGAGTCAGCAAATCTAATAGATAAATTAGTTACTGGTTTAAAATTTTACCTAACAAGGGGTTATCATCACTATTTATGATAAGAACTCTGAAGAAATTACTTACTATAATTCAGTTGCATTGCATACAATGTTCTATCCATAGGAATGTAGTAGTAAACATACATTTCCATTTACATTCAAATTACACAACTAAACAAACATAAAAACAAGTTCACAATATTCAATTCCCACTTGAATAAACATTGTGTCCTCTCTAGTGGAACTAATTGCTTGCTAGTAGAATAGAAAGTGATTATGGAAAATGTAAAATAGACACAAGTTAGTAGAATAATTAGCACTTGTAAACCATTCCGTACTAGCTCAAACATTAAAAAAAACTTACCGTCTTTAACAGAAGCATCAAATGGTGGCATTGGTTCCATAGCGCATAGTGCTTGTGCTACAACTCTGCCCACAGCATCTTCCAACGGCAGTATCTCAAAATGCTCGGGCCATTTAGCCATCACACTATCAACTAACTTCCAAGCTTCAGACATTTCCAGCATTTCATATGGAGATTCTCTTGGCCTAAATGCAACTTTTGTAACATCAACGTTACTGCGATGTGGACATACATGTTCAAATTGCATTGAATCATGTATAGCTCTGACATCGTTAAGATTATCTTGTAGTAATGATATAGCATGTGATAGAACAGGCCGAATAACTTCAAAACATTCTACGACAGCTTTTTTGCTCCCGGGCAAATTTATAATTAGGGTTCTGTCTCTTATACCAGCCACGGAACGGGACAACATTGCCATTGGAGTTTTCTTGAGACTTTCAATTGTGATAGCTGTGGTCATCGCAGGCACTTCCTTCTGAATAACAGCTTTTGTTGCTTCTGGAGTGACGTCTCTGTGTGCAAGCCCCGTCCCTCCAGTTGTTAATACTAAATCTGTATTACTGTCACAGTAATATTTCAACTCCCTTTCTATGAGTTCTCTTTCATCAGGTATGATGAGAGTATGTATGTTAGCTTCAGGGTATAGTTTGCGGGCCAGTTCAGCTAAAGTAGGTCCAGATGTATCTTTTGAATGATCTTTGAAGCAAGTATCACTGACAGTAATAATCGCTACAGCTTTAACCATGTTGACTTGGTATTAAGTGCTAGAAGTAAATGAAAAACTGAATTATTATGTATTGTATCCAGTTAATTAATCTCAATTATTTATTTTAAAGGAAACATTCTTAAATAATTGCTATAATAATTGTATGTTATTAAAAACATAAGGACATCAACATAAAGTAACTCAATATTCGATAATCACCTGTTGTGAAATAGAATATAATGCAATCACTTATCCGGCGTTAACCTCCTCGCGTAGCCGAAAAAAAACGTGTGCTCTATATTTTATTATGTTGATACTTCACAAAGACTCGCGTTTCACATGCCACTTAGATAAAAATTGTTTAATTTCATTGATAACAAAACAAACAACCAAAATAAACCGGCGCGGCTTCTTTCTATTAATCTTATGTCAATTTGACACATCAGCTGATATGTTGGTGACATTGAAATATATTACTACGTATAGAAAGGACAGTCTACGGTACATTATTGTCGCAGCGATCGCAAAGATGGCGGCTACGCATGCGCAGAGTTGTCAAAGAAAAAGTAACATGCACACAGATGTGACACATTCTTCATAATGATTATGATATACCTACTTAGTAATTATTGCATAAAATTATAGTAAAAACGAAATTTAATTAGATAATTAGGTGTATTCTGATACTTATTCAAAAAATAAAAAAGGAGGATGGACATTTAGTACCCGCACTAATAGTACCTTATCATTTGGTGTCGTTGAATAGATTTTTTATTAGGTAAATATTACTATATGGCAACTTGGAAAAATATTTACTAACCCAGATCCTTGTCCGGAAACCGCGGGAAACTCACAAAGTGCTAGTTTTATTCTTATAGTTAGGATCTTTGTTACCCCCGTGAAATAGCTGATTTACCCCTGCGGGGGTAATTACCCCCAGGTTAGGAACCACTGCTATAGAACAATATACTTATATTGTAAAACTGTGTTATTAGTTCACCTGTCCTAATTTAGTACCTACGTATACAATCTGTATGGTTCACTTTTCATAATCTATGATTTTCATTCAAAATGTCGGGTCAGTAAAAATAATTTATAAAAATTAGTTTTGGTTGGTTTATGTTGATGTTTTGTTTACTTACCGATGATAAGTCACTCCACAATTTTTTTGCATCGTAGTGGAGCGATTTTTGCACGTCTTTAACACACAGGTCAGCATTTTTATCGGCACAATTACACCGTGCGTTCGCGGTGAGCGTTGGCGAGTAACTAAATGAGTTGAGGTCAATTGACCTCAACGCGTGGAGCAAAAATCGGGGCCGCGAGGTCGATTCTATACGTAGTAATACATTTCAATGGTTGGTGATCCGTTTATTTTGTAGGGCAACATTACGTAAAAAAATACCTCTGCTTTTCCAAGCCGGGTGCTTGTTGCCAAAGAATGCCGTCATTTATTATAAGTAACGTGATAAAAATAACTTTAGTCCATTGCGTTAAGGGCTATTTTAAAAGGGTCGAAAGAAATTCATTTTATCATTCATTATTTTATTATACATCGTTCTTAATTAATATAAACGCGCACTCCGCGCACTAACCTACACTTATAAATCACGTGTAAACTACCTAACTTAATAAACCATAATCTTAATACAACATCTAACAACTAACCAAACAGCCGAGTATAGTCAATGGAAAAAGCACAATGACGAGTGTTAAAGTAACTAAAATATAGTGAGTAACTAAAAAAGTGTACGTAGGTACAGTCGGCAGCATGTCAGACTATACATGTTGACCTTGAGACCGTCTTTATGCCGTACGTAATAAGAGCTGTTTTCGTAGTTCAACTGTTTAACCTAACGTGCGGTCGTGCGTACATGAATTAAAATAGGTAGAACCCTTTCTGCTTATTTTTCTAATCTTTTTTCATAATAGGGATGTTGAGTAATGAATAAAATAACGAAATACTAATAAAAATCGCAAACATATTAAACTTTTAGAGTAGCTTGTATACCTCTTGGTTTTATATATTGCATATTATTTGTTTTATGACCCTTCAAAGTTGGGTGGACAAGTCCATTTAAAAAGTATAAAATTTATTAAAATAAATGATACCTTTAATTAGTCCGTAAACTGTATAGCAAATTTGTCGAAGAAACCATTTTGATAAACACAATATTTAATCTAGCTGCTGAACAAATTTCCTATGCGTTGCATACAAACTTGCAAGGCGTGACGTCATAACGTGGAAGCCATTAGTATGGAGCGTTTTTGATCGAGTCCATTTGTGTGCATTTCACACTGTGATATCTCGGGCAGTTTTCATGCTAGCGAATTAATTCTTTTACCAATGTTTCTTTTTTTGAGAGGTAATTTATGTAACATAAAATAAAAAAAATAGTCAACGTCCCTATTATTATTATCATAATTTACAAAAGCATGAACTGTGCGGCGCGACATTTTACCTTCACACAGCGTTCACTGTGCTTTCGCCACAGCAAATTTTTCAGATCTCTCAACGGTAATTTTTCACTTGATGTCTGCAGTTGTCTACTGTTCAAAACATAATTTTGTCCTTTCTATCTCCATGCAATGCATATACACTATTATACACATAGAACTTCTAGAACATCAGATACCTAAATAAATATTAAACACAATAAAATTCCAAACTCACACTGATGCTAAGCGTATCACTAACCAACATCATTCAACTTGGTCTCTATATTTATTATTAAGTCTTTAATATCTTCAGTATCCAACGTTACAGCGACGCAAGCGTCGATCAGTCGCTTGAGTGGCGCGTATCGAGCGAGGGCGCGAGAGTTGCCTAGGACAATCTAACACTGATGCTAAGCGTATCACTATTAATACCATAAACCAACATCATTCAACTTGGTCTCTATATTTATTATTAAAGTCTTTAATATCTTCAGTATCCAACGTTACAGCGACGCAAGCGTCGATCAGTCGCTTGAGTGGCGCGTATCGAGCGAGGGCGCGAGAGTTGCCTAGGACAATCTAACACTGATGCTAAGCGTATCACTATTAATACCATAAACCAACATCATTCAACTTGGTCTCTATATTTATTATTAAAGTCTTTAATATCTTCAGTATCCAACGTAACAGCGACGCAAGCATCGATCAGTCGCTTGAGTGGCGCGTATCGAGCGAGGGCACGAGAGTTGCCTAGGACGATCAACTTGTGCTTAGCGCGCGTTACGCTCACTGCTAACCGACGTTGGTCATTCAGTACTTCGCCTTCCTGTCAAATTAGAACAAATTATGAATATTAGAAGACATGCAATGTGTGGATTGTTGACACGTCTCATAATGTGTGGCGAGGATGGGGTATTTATAAACCGCTCAACGTTGATAGCTATCTTGAGATCATACGTGAGATAATGTTCCTATTGAACAACTCAAGTTATCTCAAGGCTCGAACTAAACGTTGAGAGCGGTTTATAAAATACGGGCCATATTGAATTATTGCATTTCTTTCACGATTTCTGAGTTGGTTCCAAAAAAACGCCTTTTAATATCTAGAACACAAGTAGGCTATTTAATGCATACAAATATTCACTCTATAATTTGAAATACTATCACAGATTATCATCACTAGATAAATTGAGGTTTAATACAGAAAACATGGCAAATTCTATTCTACTAAGTATTTATTTCTGTTGTTTTAATTACCAAAATTTACACATACAACCGTGCAAATAAACGAAGAATAAGTTTATACTGAGAATAACCCAAATTATCGTTTAGGAATATGATGCTTTTAGAAGTTAAACGTAAGGAGTAATATTGGTAATCAATATTTTTGGTTAAACTATGCATAAACTTATTCTTCGTTTATTTGTAAGGCAGTTAGGGTTCAATGGTAATTTACCAACTAACATACTTACCTTAACCTTTTTCTCCTCTTGTCCATCTTTCCTAGTGCACGAGTATATGATGACCGATTTGTCCCTGCCTTGGAACTGGTCCACAGTGCTGGCCTCCGCGCGCCCTGATAGCGACCGCTTCAGCAACGCTACTTGGTCGCGGTATGGCGCTACCACGCCTATGTCGACTGATTTTACACCCCCCTGAGAAATTGGTCGTGTAAAGTAATTCAGGGTAATAGTAGGAGGGTCTCACTCCGCGTTTAAACTTCTATATTAGCTTACTGCTCGCGGCTGACTCAGTCGAGCCAGCGCACGAGGGATGTCGTGTTTCGGTCAGGGATTGAAATACCGTTAATAAAAAGATACAAAAAATAACGTTAAAACATTTTATCAGTAAATTTACCGGTAAAAATAACGTTAAAATTATTGTACCGTTAAACTTTACTGGTACAATAGTACCGGTAAAATTGTCGGTAAAAAAGTAACGTTATTAATTGGAATAACGTTAATTTTAAAGTAACGGTAACAAAAAGTATGAAATAACGTTACGAAAATGTAAAGAATCTTGTTTCTGTGCTTATATTCTGTGGTAATAGTGTAGCTTGGCCACCCTATGAAATCACCCTCAATAAAAATACCAGTTAGGTAACGACCACTCGATAATTTGTGCTAATTTAAGTTACGGTCGACTTGTTTATTAACTTTCAAGGTTGGTATCAGTCCTAATAAATGTTATAGCTGGAGTAGGCAGTCGAACGTGCATATACTTTAAAAAACCTACCTAAAAGTTTACATAATTAAAAAAAACTTTATTTAGGTACACACGACGGCACCTCAGACTATACGTGTTGAACTTGAGACCGCCTTTATGCCCTACGTACGCAATAAAAGCTGTTATCGCATTACATCAAAGTCAGGTATGCAAAAATACAGGTTATTAGCATTTAATGTTTTGCAAATCCGTAATTTTACTGAACCATAAGTCCAACGCTGTTAAGGCGAGGCCAGTTCACGATCTGATGAAAAGTCTGATTTTTGAACTTCCAATGTGAAGAACTGATGTAAAATTCTACTTCACAAAAATTACTGTAGACTGAAAAAGAAACAAAGAAGCAAATTAACCGAACAGAATATTGAAAAATGGCATGGTAACTCTGTAAAAAAATCCTGAATAACACCATAAAAACTTATAAAACTAAGGAAAGTGGCACAAACCACTGGATCGAATTTTATCGCACGCAGGTTCTTTCCACTGATCGCCATTTTTATTCACGAGTCGTACGTGAAGCGATTGAAATTAAAAAACATCCTAAAAACTTCAATCGGGAAGATGGCCACAAATTATCTGCAGTGTGGAATCCAGTAATTACAAACGCACTACCTCTTTGTTCGCGGTCGGCTAACAACCAGAATACGGCTATGATACGGAATAGGGACACCGTTAGTATAGTGTGCGGCGGTAGTTGGAAAAACTGTTCGACGGTGGATGAAGATTGCACCGCAGAGGAGGAGGCGTAACACCGCAGCTCCAGTCAGCCCGTGACCACGGCCGATGCAACTCGGTCGAAACGTCGGGATAACGTAGTTGTCCAACACCTATGTTTAGTTTAAAAACGCGTTAAAAACCTGTGTTCCTAATCTAATAAAATGCAACGCGAAAGTTTAAAAGTATTTATTTATTTATTTAGTACACACACAATTTTTACATGAAAAAAATAATGGACAGAAGAGTAGTACAAGGGCACAGCTTATTTCATATTGAAATTTCTTCCAGCTGGCCCGGGACAGGAAAGAACATTGAGAAGGGCAGTCTGTGTGTATCTCGAAGTAGGCACTTACAAAAACTTATACTTATATACATACATTATATATAACATAGATAATATAATATACTTACACATAGATAAAATATTTAATACATATACTAAACATACTAAAAATAAGAAGAAAGTTGCAAAGCAGAAAAGAATTCGACAGTGTTAAGAACAGGAAGATAAATAATACTCCTTCAAACGTTTTTTGAAGAGAGATATCGTGCGACAATCTCTTATCTCGGCCGGCAATGAATTCCAGAGACGAGCGGCATGCACGGAGAAGGAATAAGAAGCGAAGTCGGAACTATGGGTGGGGAACTTAAGAAGGGATTTAAGATGCGATCTGCACGGGGTATTAGGCGGGTGTAAGAAGGAAAAACGATCGCGGAGGTAGGATGGATAAGAAGGGTTGAAAAGAACATTGAAAAGGAGACAAAGGATCCTAACATTCCTGCGCAGGCGTATTGGTAAAACTATTTAGTTATTTATTTAGTATTTATAACTATTTATTTAGTATTTTTAAAACTAAATTTCAAATCGTCAGATTTCGTAATTTTCAACGACAGTGATATGATTTTTCATGCAAAAAGGATAGCTTTTTTATCGATCTAACACAATAACCGAGTACATTTTTAATAAATGATCCAGTATTTCAGAAATCAATAAAAATGTACTAAAATTCGTCAAATTTCTGACGAAGCGTCAATTAAAGTTATGCAATATTCAACTTATTCTAAAGACATAGTGAAAGAGTAAATTTCGTGAACTGGCCTCGCCTTAAGTAAATACAATATCTCACAGTAAAGTAATACTCCCAGAATAATCAAATACTTGAAGAAACAAATAATTAAGTTTAACCCAATTTCAGTCTTACCTCCATTAACGCGTGTACTATCGCAAGTACCAAACAGGCTTCAGTCCTATTAACAGTACTCGTATTAACGTCATCGTCTCTTGTTTCGTCCACCAGGTCTAAAAACACAGCTGCCTTTTCAGATTCCGGGCTACAAGCCGTTGATAGCCATTGTGTAGCTTCAGTGAGGTGAGAAATTTTCTGTCAACAAAACAAAACAATTAACTATAACTTTCATCACAGAAATAATGGGCGAGAGGAAAAACTTAATATGGCTTTACATTTTCGGCTCGAAGGACCACTTCCGAAAGGAGATTCATGCATTATTTGAGTCATATTATACAAAGGAAGCAATGATCACCCAATGGTGACCGCCATACGCGACCTTATTGGCGACATTTAACTCTAAATTACAAGGCAATAAGGTTCATTTTACCTTGATATCTATGTTCAATCTGGCTTGAGCGACAATATCCCCGGCGCACTGCAACTGCCCGCCATAGGCGACCTTATTGGCGACATTTAACTCTAAATTACAAGGCAATAAGGTTCATTTTACCTTGATATCTATGTTCAATCTGGCTTGAGCGACAATATCCCCGGCGCACTGCAACTGCCCGCCATAGGCGACCTTATTGGCGACATTTAACTCTAAATTACAAGGCAATAAGGTTCATTTTACCTTGATATCTATGTTCAATCTGGCTTGAGCGACAATATCCCCGGCGCACTGCAACTGCCCGCCATAAGCGACCTTATTGGCGACGTCGGCGAGTGGTTTGTTCATTCTGTATTGAAGCTGAAGAGTGGAAGTAGCTTCGTCGCTCATCAGCCGGTGGAAAAGGCTCTCTTCCATGCCAAGTCGCCTGCATCAATTTGTGTTAAAATCATTATGCTCGAAGCTTCGATAGATGAAGTTATGTTTAGGTTGTCAGTAGGCAGTTTTCTATGTGCCCCTCTAAGATGGACCTCAAACACGCGAGTTTGAGGTCCATCTAAGAGGGGTACGCCTTATTGCAGAAATGATAAATAAAAAAAACAATCAGATGCAGAAGCCTGATGAGGAAATCGTGTAGATGAGATTGCTACGCGTACCCCTTGATAAAACCTTGCTTATTACCCCTGGGGTACGCGTATCACTAATGGAATTACCACTATTAACCTAATTGGTACGTTTTAGCAATCAAGGCCTAAATTTAGGCCTAAATAAGGCCTAAATTTTTAGTTATTCATACTTAAGGGTTACACCTGTAACCCAATTGAAAAATAATGTAGTACCTATGTGTACCTACACATACTACATTATTTTTCAAGCCCAGTCATCAAAAAATTAATGTAGTTTTTTTAATACCCCTCATTATAATACAGTTGCATAAATAACTATTTTTTACAACATTAACAAAAATATACCTAGCTGCTTTACTCCTGACGACGGGCGGCAGTTGGTCCGGGTCCCCCACCAGAACGAACCTGTTCGCTGCGAATAAAGGCCGGAGAACAGTACTCTGCAAAACCTGCATAATAACAAATAGGTATTAGATTTATTATCGATATTTATGTTACCGCTAAAGTATGAATTTCATACGTTAATGTGCGAATTAAATAAGTAATTACCAAGTTAAACTACATTAACGGATGCTACATACAACATTAAAGTTCAGACAGCCCCGGATCTACGATTTTTTCGAGCAGGGGCAAAAACTTAATAGTGGCGCCCTCTCCTCCAGTGTTAGATACCAATTATTAAAATCTTAATTTTTAATTAAAAAAAAATATATATGCTAGAGAACATAATACCTTTTAATAAAGCACTTTCTAATCTGTATTTTTTGTCCCTATCAGTTTTTTTTTATTTTGTATTCTTTCTTACCTGTTATTCCTGAAAATCGTTAATTTCCACTATGGTCGGTAGTTTAAAACTACAGGGTGTTTGGTAAAAGCCTTATAAAGCCGAATATGGAAGATAGGGACCATCAAATTGAACAACTTTTACTATGGGACCATCTCTGAAAAAATCCAATCGCGAAAAAAAAACAGCTGTTTCATACAAAAATTAATAACCAAAATATCAAAATGTATGATACAGCCAGGGGGGTATCACTCCGCCCTTAAACTTTTATATTAGCCTACTGTTCGCGGCCCACTCCAAGAGGGCCATTGTCGAGGGATATCACCGCGCCGACCGAAACGCGTGGCGTGTGCAGTGCAAGCGACGAGAGCGCAGCGCGTGAACGTCACGAACGAAACGAGTCAGTCAAGCGCCGAGTGCGAAACTGCATGCACTTCGTTTTTGATACTTAATTACTAACGTACCTACCTACCTACCAAAGTTTATTGTATTTTTTGTATACATATTTACATACTTAGTTGTATCGAAGTTCGAAATATGGCACCAGTAAAGAAAAAAGCTAAAAAATACTATTTTTTTTTCACCCATCCCATAACCGACCCTTGCAAAAGTTGCTTAACCTCCGCAATCGTTGGGCCAGGCGCTATACCACTGCACCATCGAGCTTCTCTAACTATTTAGAAATACTTATTATTTATGCTCTTTAAATATGCTCAGCTCACCTATTAGGTAGATTTATTTTATTTTATAAGTAGGTACCTATTAGTAATTTCATTGTTTATTCATGGGCATAACGAATGTTTTCTATGATATCAGTAACTAGCGAGTAGCAACCCCGAAATGTGTCGGTTGAGACAGAGCTATGCGACAGAAAGAGACGCCTCTCTTTCTTCTTCGTAGGTGCATATAATTTTATCCACGCAGCGTTGTGCAGTTTGAAATTGTACTTTATTGTCGTGCAACGAGAGTAGCTTATTATTTGATGGTCCTCGCGGGGACCGACTTCTGTACGTTAGTACTATTATATATTCTGTGATACAGCTGTTTTTTTTCGCGATTTCAGAGTTGGTCCCATAGTAAAAGTTGTTCAGTTTGATGGTCCCTATCTATCATATTCGGCTTTATAAGGCTTTTACCATTACAGACACCAGCTCTTCAAATACAAGTCTGCTATAATGTCTTTTAGTAATTGTATATTTTTTTTTTTTGTGAGGAGAAATAAACTTTTTTTATTATTATTATATTATTATTATTGTCGGTTTATGTTCGAGTTCGACCGTTCGGGTATATTCGGCTATCTACGAGTATACAACATTATCAAGGTCGTCCTCTACAAATGCAACTGCTGATTTTTTTCTTTTCCCTGCTTTGTAGGTTATCATTGTTTAATGGTCTCGATAAATAAAACAACGTAATCACTTTTAACAACAAAATTCAGATTCCCTTGGCAGAGACATTACGTGCACTATGCATGCAAAAAAATGGACTTAGTACAGCTTGACCATAAAGAGTTGACAAAAATTGAGGGCGCCACTTTCTATGTAAACACGTCAGAATCACGAATAATTTGGCAACACTGACTATATTTTGTACTAAAAAATATTTGGTTCCATTTTATTTAATTTCAACTTTTTACGGCCAAGTTGTATACGTTCATACAATTCATTAGGATGTGTTTGAAAACGATCTGGGCTTTTTAAAATCAAATCAAAAGAACAACGTGCGCTGTATGTTAGGCGTGTTTTGGGATACATAATACATGTTTTTTTTTAAATTTATATGATGATTCTGCCACCCGGGGCAGGTGCCCCCCGTTTGCCTCCCCCCCCCCCCTAGATCCGGGTCTGAGTTCAGAAGACAGTGAATAAAATTAAGTTAAAGACCTCTTTAAACAGTAAATTAGAGACTCACCTGGGTCGCCTCGTCAACGATGCATACGTCGAATGTAATTCTGCCGAGCATCGCGTGCGCGGCCCCGAGACAAGTCACGCCCACCACTTCCTGGACAAGTGGGAACGAAGGTTAATCTTTGAGCAGAATACTGATCATCAAAAATAATATTCTGCTATACAAAACTCCATCCGTGTTATTACAAAAGATTTTTTAAACACTGTTTAACTGAACACGTGTGTTTAAATGTGATGCTGTCACTTTTTTGACAATATTCTTTGACATCACATTTAAACAGGTGTTTAGTTAAAGTGTTTAAAAATCTTTTGTAACACGGCATAATTCTTGTATCTAGCGCACCTAACATCGAACACACAGTGTTTTGGAAACTAGCAAAAATTATCATCTTATTGCTTTTTCAAAACTACGGCTAAAGCGTGATTGAGCTGTCTGTATTTATGAATTTTATTATCATTTTCGACAAGCATGACAAGAGCGGCGTACGTAAAACAGAAACCTATTGAAGTTACATAGATAAGCATTTTATGAAATATTTTAGCATTTAAGGGCACTTTTTTGGTATTTAATATTTGTGGCATTGGGTGTATTCTAGCAGATCAATCGCTAAGACATCGATCACCACAGAATACTTAACCATGGAGAGTATATTGTAATTATAATGTTCAATATTTTACTTTCCATGACTAAAATGTAGTCTATGGCGATCGCTATCTCAGCGATTAGTCTGCTGGAATGCACCCATTGCTACCATGGAGTCGTAAAGTTGTTCCAGCTTGAGTGTGTCGTCACAGCCGGCCGCCAAGTGCTCTTCGCAGCGGTGCATCAAACCGGGCGACACGCGACACTTCGCGCCCAATCGCATTACGCGAATAGACTCGGGTAATCTGCAATATAAGTACATAACTATACAATATAGTTTTGTCATCAAGATTAGTCATATGATAATACAACTTAACCCTCTATCATCTCCATAATAAACCACAATTACTAGCGCCGCCAATACATTTTTATTACTCGTAAAGCTAGGGTTTCCTAGAATGACGGTGCCGTCATATTACGGCCATAATTTAGAGGCGTAGAACGTTGTCTATGTAAAAAATATAGCGCGCCGTATTGTTTACATAGATAACGATCTACGCCGCTAAATTACGGCCGTAATATGACGGCACCGTCATCCTAGGAAACCATAGCTTTAGCCAAGTCAATATTTAAAAAAGCTAAGATCATGTGATGCCCTCTTAAATTGTCTCTAATATTGTTTGAATAACTCTTGAACAGTTTTCATTCTTTCTGTAAGTCTTAAAATCCATTCTAGCCAAAAGTGGCCACTTTAAGCTAATTTAGCTTTATCCCGAAAAAAATTGCATTTCCCGAGGCATAGAAAAATAACTGACCACGCAGACTAAGTCGCGGGCGGTCGCTAGTTCCTTAATATAAGTATAGGTACAAGTATAGTGATAGGTAAACGAGGGTGGTTTGATAAGTTCATGACTTTGAAAAGAAGAAATACTTTTTATTTATAATGTATTTTTGTGTCTTAAAAAGAAACTCCTTAAGGCATCTTTACACTTCATTTTTTTCAAATTCGGCAAAAGTATATTAAGAAACAAAAAGCTCAAGCAACTTCTAACTTTTCTTTTCTGTCGACCCTCTCGGCGGCACTCATGACATCAAAACTCATCGAATGAAGATGAATCCATCCTATTCTCTAGATTCAACCCCAGTGAGATTTTTTCTCCTACCAAACATGAATAAATGTCTTGGCGGGCAAAGATTTTCATCAATCCAAAAGGTGGTGTCTGAAATGGGCCCTCATTTCAGTTACCAGTTTTCAGGCGATGAAAGAAAATATAATGGGTTAAAGAGGTAGGAACTTCGTTGGACTGAATACGCAGAGCTACAATAAGATTATGTAGAGAAATAAAACAAAATATTCCGAAAAAAGTCTTTCTTCATTAAAAAGTCATGGACTTATCAATCCATCCTCGTAATATGTATAATGGACATACCTAGCCAAGACGGTGTCGACGGCGGAGTGCGTGTGCGCGGTGACCAGCACGCGCTGCTTCAGCCCCACCAGCATTTGTATCAACACGCTCACCGTCTGCGTCTTACCTGTCAACGCAACACTTCATTTGATTGTTTTGATACCGATTTTGCCGCTAACTGCCGCTCTCTCGCCCGCACATTTCATGTTTTCTCAAGATTTCTTAAATCTGAGTGCGTAAATGAAAAATTTGTCTTGGCCACTTTTCGCAATATAGGATTACGGACATTTTAAAATATATTTCAGTTTTTTGTTGCTAAAGTACAAAAAGTTATCGTTTGTAACAGTTATTTGGACTGGCAAATACGATAACTTTTTGTACTTCAGCAACTCGAAACTGAAATATATGTTGAAATATCCGTAATCTTATATTGCAAAAAGTGGCCGAGACACATTTTTCATTTACGCACTCATATTTAAAAAAATCTTGAGAAAACATGAATGTGCGAGCGAGAGAGCGGCAGTCAGCGGCTAAATCGCTACCTACGGAGTCTTAAGGTACTATTCCAAACTGAGCTGCCAACTGCAACTGTCGGCTGCATGTGTTTTTTTTTTCTATGAAATGACTTGCAGTAAACAATTCGGTTCAGAATTGCTATTCCACCTCTCTCTCTCTCGTGAAAAAAAACTATTTGCGTTTAGGGTTGCAGTTACTTGATGTCACGTGATTATGTCAAAGTATTGTATTTTTTTTGCTAGAGTTTCGACGCTCGCTACAGCCAAATACAAAATATTAATACAGAGACTGTATTCGTCCTGCCTGGTTGACTGCATCGTCATTTTAGCGGCAAATCAGGATCAGTAATGATTTTTGTTTAGTGGCTTATCAGAAAGCTTATGCCACCACATGATTAACTGAATAAATTTTTGCGATATCTCTTAAACCTAAGAAGCTAGCGAGCTAAAACATGCTAAAACACTGTTATTTTGGGGGGTCCTTATGACGTCATCGCGACGTACGCGAACCTTATGCCGTACGTGAAAAAGCACATATTGCATTGAGTTTGGCATTTCCTTCAAACCCATTTCTAAACGGATTTGACACATATATAATATAATGTATCGCTGACCAGTCCCCGGCAGTCCCTTAAGCAGTGCATAGTCCTTAGCCGCGAGCGCCCTCAGTACGGCGCGCTGTTGCTGTATGTTAAGCGCGCGCATCAACTTTGTGCCCAAGCGACCGACTTCGCGAGGCAACTTCGCCTCGAATAAAGGCTTCTCCTTGTCTATTATTAACCTATAACAAAGATGATGAAAATTATGGCATACATACACACGGCCACTTAGTTTGAAACACACTTTATCTTCACCGAGTCGCTTCAACAATTAAGCCAGCTTGCGTCAAACACATGCAATATTGCGCCAAACCATGCGCTTTTCCTTTCAACTTTTAATAAGTTGCAATATTGATTGCTTCCAAATGGGGTGCTTTTTACGTTCATCTTTCTGCCATAGAAAGACGTTTTTTGAGAAGATAGGGCATGCAATAGCGCATGCCCTGAGGCATGCCTTTGTCCATCAGCCATTTTTGATGTCCCCATTGCTGGGGCACAGGCCTTTCTTATGGGTGGTAAGGAGGATGGGCCATAACCCACCACTCGGGCCCAATGCGGATTGGTGGGTGTTAACGACTGCAAATGCAGCCAGGACCTACGGCTTAACGTGCCTTCCGAAGCACGGAGGAGCTCGAGATAATAAATTTTTCGTCACCCATCCCATGACCGACACTTGCGAACGTTGCTTAACTTCCGCAATCGCTGGGCCAGGCGCTAAACCACTGCGCCACCGAGCTCCACGCATCCAGCCTTTGAGAGAAGCAAAAACAGCACAAGAGGAAAGCCGGCATGCGAAAGCGATCGTATAAAAAAACCCACCTTTATTCAATTTGAGCTGTTCTCAAGTCAAAAGAAGAAAGGCGTGCTACTTCAACCGAGTGAAAGAAACGAATGGCGAATTCATTATTAGTATGGGTGCCGGCACGAATCGCGAGCGGTGTTGTTACGGCCACACTACCGCGATATGGCAATAATTATGGCCATAATTTTCCATATTCCTATACGCATAAGGTTCATCAATTGCAATAATCAACGGCCTTTGCCGTTAGTGTGGCCATAGCATGAGAGAAATTGGAGGGGATTAACTGCGCATGTTTGCAGTCACCCCGCTCCACGTCTACCGCCAATCCTTAATAATATTTTACATGCAAAAGTCCGTTTGCTTGTTTGTTACGACTTCACATATAACAAAGAAAAAAAATGTGCTGTGCGCCTTTACGTCTTAGCTACTGAACCGATCATCATGAAATTGCATGTACACATTGTCAGGGGTACAGAGAAGGACATAGGGTACCTTTCATCCTGAAAAAGAGTACTGTTCCTGAGGGATAGAGAAATAACTGTCAACGCCAGCGTCAGACGAAGTCGCGGGCGGGCCGCTAGTGACTTAAAAATGACCTCTGCGCATTAAATGTCACCGCTCAACATCCGTGCCGAGGCCCGTATACATCCGTGACCAACAATGTCTAAGAGTTAGAATGATTGTAAAACGTTTAGGGCCGAGATTACTCAAATCAAGAACAAAAAAGCTCTAAAGGGTACTTTTTGTACACACTAAAGTTTTATTCGGCAAATACTACAAACCTATTACATTTAATGAGATATTTTGTTTTAATAAGAAAACACGTTATGTGCCTACAATAGCGAGTCACGTGCTAATGACCTTAAATAAAATGAACCTTAAATTATAATAAAAACTGTTTGCTTACCGTCGCAGCCTGTGAGATCTGTCGGTGTCGTCCATTAAAACACCAAGATTGGTGAAATTCTGTACGGTACTCCCGTAGGACTCGTATGCGTCGACATGAAACGGTGTACTTTTGTCCCGACGACGACTTAGATCCCTGGAAGTTAGTCAAAACTCAGTACACAACTACTATTTAAGTTAAAAAGCTTGAAAGTTTACATTGATGTGTTTTTATAAGCAGCAGTTTGACATTGACTTGTTTAATACTAGCGTTGCATCGGTGAAGCGACTAATGAGCAGCGAGTTTTTTGGAAATTAGTCTTTTAAGTTTGCCATATACTTAGTATTGGTTTTTAGCTTAATCTACTCTTAGTTTGTTTATTATTTGGCTTGTATATCTTGTGTGGAATGCGTACCTATACCTACTTATTAAGTGCTTAGTATTGTAAATGGTTTCCATCGGTGAGGACCTGTAATTGGCTTTCAAGTGTTATATTAGCTTCCTACTGTATTAAGTTTAGCTGTTGGTCTTCCGAATAATTAAAATAAAATAAAATAAAAATAAGAAGTTATGTTAAATTCAAACTAATGTACAAACATTACGGATCATGGAAATCTCACAATACTCCATCCGCCAAGAATTCTACTTCCTGTCTTACACTCGTATGTCTATATACGAGTAAGTAGTGACTTGAGTAAAACTTGCATTTTTCAAATGCTTCTAATATTATATTCACATGCAATTTATAGTAAAATTAATCTTAAATTAATTTTAGTGCAGTTAAAATTAATTTATATTATAAATTGCATGTTATTATAATATTAGAAGCATGTTAATATTGCAAGTTTTACTCAAGTCATTACTTACTCGTTTATAGATACGAGGGTTAGGTAGGTACGTCATATAATATTAACTATCTATTTCAGCCCAATCCGACTGAGCGGATTGTGATGTGCTGTGCTATGATAAATCAGTAATGACATATTATTTTATCAGTATAGAATAGATACCTACCTTTCCAACAACATGTGTATTTCGTAATCGTTGGCGCATACAACCACGCCGGCAGCAACCCACGGCCGACCGTCCACACTCACTATGCAGAAGTCACCTTCTTGCAGACCACGAGATTCTCTGCCACTTTTAGCAACAGCTACGAATGAAAAAAATACAGAATAATCATGTTATAAAAAAAACTACAATCGATTATAAACCTTAAACTGATGGATTCTTAAGTTCTAAATCAATTGACGCAATTTTGTAGTATAGTGTTGTTCTGTTGTGAATAGAGATGGTATGGGCAAAGGACCCGATTTCGACGCGACAGCTGGGTTCAAACCCAGTTAAAGCCATTTTGTTGAACTAAATAAAATCTTAGAAATAAGAAATTTGTTCTTAGAATATTTAACATGAAATTGTTTCCATAGCAACGTCATATTTATAATATATCAACAGAAATAAAAAAAAAAACTGAAAAAGTTTCTATAACATACAATGTGGGTTTTTATTGGGTTTAAATCCAGTGGTCGGGTTTAAACCGGGTCTTTTGCCCATCTCTAGTTTTGAGCTCGATATAATTGGGAATAGTACTAATACTGACATCGTTTTTGGTTTTGGTCACTGTATCGCCACAAAAAAAAGCAAACTGAGACTCCACTGGATAAGTTATATGTACCAACCTCCATTTCGTATATTTCTATTGAAAACATGCAGGAACTTGACACCAGATCCTTCTACAGATTTTAACCGAAGATTACCGGCACATGTGCCACGTTTTTCTCTGAAATAAACAAACAATACGTAACAGCATTGTTCTATTTAATTTTTAGATTTTAGGCATTCACAATGCTATTTTTATATGATAATTAATACATTAGTAAAAATTCTAGAAAATAAATAATTGATATTTTTCAGGATTATGAAAAAAGTAATAGCCAGATCTCTGTAAATTTTTAATGGGACCACACACGAACTATGTTCTTTGAGATGTAAAAAGAATTGTATAAGACGAAGTTATGTTAAAACATACATAAAAAAAAAAATACCGTCGACTTGAGAACCTCCTCCTTTTTTTGAAGTCGGCTAAAAATGACTCACCCGCTTAGCACATCAGACGAGCGAGACTCGATCCCGTACCCTTGGGATTTCGGCCCAATGCACTGACCAATTATGCTACCGAATCGCTAGTGGGAGTGGCGAAATTTTCTACTACTTTATACGTTTCCGCTGTAAGCCAGCGTTGTTTCATCGATGTGAAGAATTACCTTCGACATTCGAATGCAACATCTTTACAGATGCCAGACAATCGATTAAGATGAAATAGCTATAAACGTTGTTATAGCTTACTTGTTAACTTTAAACAAATAACCCACCTTTTCTCAACACTATCAGTCCATAAAGAGTGCAGCGGAGAGACGACAGATTGTCCCCTCTCTTCTATCTTGAGTAGCGTCGTCCATTTAAGGAAATACTTAATATGATCGGATGTCAAATGACCGATGGCTGTATTGCGCAACGTCGACAAAGGGTGGTCGTCTGATACCGAAGGACCGTCTGTATGCCTACGAAGTTTACATAAATTAGATTATTTTATAACAGGCTATGAACTGAGATATGAGTAGGGGCATGATAGATAAATGAGTACGGATAGAAGTGAAAGAAGTAGAATATAACATTCGAACGATCTTGTTTTGACTAATGTGATGAACTGATGACTTACCACAAATGCAACGAGCATATAGTGAGGTATGGGCATTTGAAGCAAATATTTTCTCGGTGTATCGGTTCTGGCAATTTTTGTTGCATTAAAAGCGACGCGTCTTCAATATCCAGCAGTTGATCTGTAATAAAAAATAATTAAATCTTGAAGAATGATTTTGCTTATTGCCTCGCTTTAGTTACTATCTAAAGAGACTCAGTGTCTTTGTGTGGAATTGCTCTTCCCGGGGAATTTTCAAAATCCTTCTCTTACGTCATGCCTACGTCATAATAACTTTACCAAATTTGGCCCGATCGGTCCAGTAGTGTTTTGAATCAGTCAGTCAGGACGACATCTTTATATGAAATGCCAAAGTTGGCAAAGTCACGAGTTTACTTATTTTAACTTTTTTTTTATTGTCACAGCGGCGATACTCCCCTGTACGTGTGAGCTTTGCCACCGGTGACCTTGAGCTGCGTCGGGGACTAGTTTTGTCTCTCTCTATTTTGTGGTTTCAGCGCCGTAGCTAGGGGCTGGCAAGGGGCGCAACCCTCATGTAGGCGCATTTTGGACTTACAACTGGTAAAAGACTATAAGTCTTGGGGCGCATAATCCAAAATTTCAAATCTTGCCAGGGACGCTCATTTTCCTAGAAATATGTCTAAGGGCGCAAAATTCAAATCTTGCCAGGGGCGCAGTAACCCAGCATCCTGAGTTCTTCTTGAAAGCGATTGCTATTTTGAAATAAGACAATAGATAGGCAGGTCTCACGCATACTCACCAGGGTGAGCGTCGCTTGGGCCGGCAGCCAAGTTCTGCACTAGTTGGTTCCGCAGCATCACCAAGTCTCGCCGTTCTGGATACCCACACGAAACTTCCTTAAGCTCTACGCGATCTCTGTATCAAATAATTAAGATTATCGATCCAGTGTCTTGCTATTTTACAAAAAAATATTTCATTATGTATAAAACATAATCGGATAGGTATTTGACATACACATTTAGTTCTGATCCCAAACTAAGTATGTACTTAGCTAAAAGAAATGAAAAAATATTTTATAGCTGCCATATTTTTTTCTAACACAACTCTTTTACTAAAAACATTACCCAAACACTAAACTCAGGAGATTCAGATCGCTATACACACCCAACTAATCTGATGAACAATGCTTCATTAAATGTATCGCCATCTTTTTCTTCTTATGTAAGAAGAAAAAGATGGCGATACATTTAATGAAGCATTAACTTTAAAGATCGTTCTTGCAACTGACTGTTAGAGATATAAGGAAGGATATTATGTTTAAAAAAAAACCGCGAACTTACGGAACTTAGCATAACAATGTATGGAAATCCCTTTATATCATGCCGTACAACATGAGATGGCCGCGGTGTTCCGCCGACATCGACACCTTACCACTATTCAACTTACTTCAAATACAAGAGGAGCCCGCGTTGTATCGCGCTCGCTGGGTCGCCCCCTCGCAGCGCACTCAGCATCATGCCGTACAACACGAGTTGGCCGCGGTGTTCCGCCGACATCGACACCTTACCACTCTTCAACTTACTTCAAATACAAGAGGAGCCCGCGTTGTATCGCGCTCGCTGGGTCGCCCCCTCGCAGCGCACTCAGCATCATGCCGTACAACACGAGTTGGCCGCGGTGTTCCGCCGACATCGACACCTTACCACTCTTCAACTTACTTCAAATACAAGAGGAGCCCGCGTTGTATCGCGCTCGCTGGGTCGCCCCCTCGCAGCGCACTCAGCATCATGCCGTACAACACGAGTTGGCCGCGATGTTCCGCCGACATCGACACCTTACCACTCTTCAACTTACTTCAAATACAAGAGGAGCCCGCGTTGTATCGCGCTCGCTGGGTCGCCCCCTCGCAGCGCATTCAGCATCATGCCGTACAACACGAGTTGGCCGCGATGTTCCGCCGACATCGACGCCTTACCACTCTTCAACTTACTTCAAATACAAGAGGAGCCCGCGTTGTATCGCGCTCGCTGGGTCGCCCCCTCGCAGCGCACTCAGCATCATGCCGTACAACACGAGTTGGCCGCGGTGTTCCGCCGACATTGACGCCTTACCACTCTTCAGCTCCAGCGGCACTACCTCCTTACTGACACCTAGCGAAAAAAATCTGTATCTAATAGTGTAAGGTGGAAAATATATAAAATGGTTATGCGTTCATTTCAATTTATTTTATTGATACATCATGCCGTTCAACACCACCGCGGACGCAATTACGTTCACTCTTCAATTCCAACAAAACTCACTTCAGACACCTACCGAACAATGCACCATATAGCCAACTCCGTATGATTGAAAATCAAAAGAAAAATGTTCTTAAGCAATAGTTTTGGCAATAGTTTGGCGCTACACGGCAATTTAGTACAGTTTCAAATTGCACAGCGCTGCGTGTCATTGTATGCACCTTCTCTTTCTGTCGCGTTAGTCGCGTAGCTCTGTCTCAACCGACACATGACATCCCATGTGCGCTGGCTCGACTGAGTCAGCCGCAAGCAGTAGTAAATATAAAAGTTTAAACGCAGAATGAGACCCCCTAGTTTTGGTCAAATGTTATGTATTAACATAGTCTCTATTTACCTTTCTTTGCATGTACTGTGACATCTAACGTGGCATCAATTTTTCCCTTCAATCCAAGTTGTGGACAGCACAAGTTTTCTTCTATATCCAGAACTTTATTTATTTTACCATTCCATTTGTCTTTTTGCACGTGCTATAATAAAACAACCTTTTTAGTAAAATAAACAAGTATGCCAATTGCCAGTTGAAATTATGGAAACTTACTATATAGAGATCTTTACAAAATGGTTACCATTGATGGAGCAGGTGATGGTTTCGAAGTGACATAAGTGTTCATAAAATCACTCAGGGGTTGTATATACACTTGCATATTGTTTTGAACTTCTCCTTCTGTCAGTCCTGCATCATAAAGAAGTTGCAGAGATTCTTTTACGATTTTCAACGCTTCCGCCCGTAATTGTGTTATATCAGTGATGTTTTGGGTTAAAGCTTTCTGTACCAGTTCATGTATTATGATACCAATAGTCATCTGAAAAATTTCAAATAGATTTTAGGAACTCATTTCATTAGTTAGTTTATCGATGCCAACAAACAAATGTTAAATTAAACCATATTTGATGGGGGTCATTAACATGAACAATCATAAACAGTCTCAAGTTAACAGTCAGTATTGAACTAGTCCCTTCTTTTGAATATGAAATGATATTATTTTGTACATTATGTATCTTATTACCTTATTTGAAATCCAACCTATGACTCTCCAATACGCAATTATGTGTGTGTATAGCCGGGGCTAATTGTCTAATTTCAAAATCTATCGCAATCGCTTTCAGGATGTGAATTGTTATACATTGATGCTTCTTTTTGGCACAAATAAAAACGTACCAAAGAAATGCAGCAACCATCTGTCAAATGAAAGCGATTGCGATAGATTTTCAAAATTAGACAATAAGTAGGCAGGGCTTTGTCACTCCGCGCGTGAGTATGAAGCGATCGGCGTTCTCAACGAGGACCAATTTCATACGTCAGAAAATATAAGAGCTACGCGATAGAAAGAGATGCAACTACTGGGTGAGTATAATATGTAGGGAAGGGAACGCTGTGCGACCTGAATTACACTTTATTGTGTCGGAGCAAGAGTCGCTATTTATTTAAATGATTTTGCGGAGTGCAACTTCTGTACACTACCTACTACTATTATCTATTCTGTGGTATAACTAAAGTAAAGTTACAAGGTATAAGATAAGATACATACAGCAGCATTAGCAGAATCAATGCCTCTCCAACGTTCTTGTAACACAGCTTTTCTCTTACAAAACACCCCCGCCACAACACTTGTTGAGGATATCAGATGGTCGGGCCGAAGGACCAGTAGTCCTGAAGTGTTAGTCACACAGAACTGGCCAGCGGTATCACGTGAAGCGATCACACCAACAATGTCTCCAGGACATAAAGGAGTGTCTATCCTAAAAAAGTAGTTTTCATTAGCACAATTTATTTTAATCAAAAGAGATGTAGGTACTTACAATATGCTCTCAAGTATTAAAGCGTAGATAACATAATACTATAATTAAGGCTGTGATACAATTTAACTCAAGACTGCGTAGAATGTGACATGACTACCTCCTACTGTGAGACAATAAGACCTGTCCCATCATGGGACTAGATCAATGCGACTAGTGGGGCAGACAGATTTGCACTAACAGTAGCAATTTCTCTCTTTAAAAGTTTCCTACACATTAGTGTTTTGTAGAAAACTTTTTTGTTCTTAAACTCCTGTATTATGTTCAGATATTTATCTGTTGTTATGAAAATGATTATTACAAGTTGTTGATGTGATAAAACACTCACCAACATCCTTCAATAAAGCAAGTGCCTTTATTATTATTTGCATTCTTCAATTTTATTTCTATTTTTGTACCATGATTAATCACATTTAGTATTTCACATCTCTGCATTATTCCAAGGTCCAAATCTTCAACTTGGTCCTAAAAATAATAATATTATTATTTTATATCAAAATGTTCATGTATTTTTATTTTAAGGACATTTCAATGTTCTCTCAAGACAGTCAAGACTTATTAGTCTTGAGAGAACATTGAAATAGCACAATATTAGTTACCTAGGCTACATAAAACAAATTTTGTATACCTACTAAAACATGCAACACATTACTATTAAGTACATTATTGTGGACTGATTTTTCAACACCTAGATATGATTTTATTTATTTGATAGCAAATCATAGTGCCTAATTGAAAATGTTTATTATACCTACATATTTGTCAGTCATAGTTTTTGTCTGACGTTTATTTGATTTGGTTACTAATTGTTTGATTGCAAAATCAGCTCTTTCTTAACTGTCACATTAGTTTAAGAAAGGAACCCCATGCTCTAAAACTTTAACTCATTTGCTGGTGGTGTAGATTCAGTGGGCACCACTATATTGACAGTCCTAAACTCAAATTTTACATTCTGTTCTCGTCTTTTCAATACAGAAAGAATAGGATGGAAAACTAAATTTAGGTAAGTAGTTGCCAATTGCCAACCGAATCTACACTTACAATATAAAACTTGTTGAACATTATAATTATAAGTATTGTAACTTACAATCTCTTCAATATTATTAAGCTCCCATTCATCACTAAACAAGTCTTCATTAATATCTTCATTGTTCAGAGTGTTCACTGTTGATCCACTTTTGGACGGAGATAGCTCTTGGTTAGACAATTTATCGGAAGTCAAAAATGTTAAACCTTTTTTGGAGGATTTAAAATTTGCTACAAAAAATATAAAATCATATAGTATACAATATAGTTAAAGGCGGCGATACACAAGCCTGTAAAACGGAACAGTAGCGAGCATGTTAGTTATAGGCATGTGGAAGTAACTGGCACAACGTGGATACATTTGCAAGTTAAACTTGCATGTGATTGCTCGTTGCATGCCTGTTTTTCCAACGTGTATACACAATCCAGTTCACGAGACCGTACGTGTCGTGCTTTTTTTGTTTGTTGATCGAAGTTTTGAAGTTGAAGAAGAAATGGAAAACATTCGAAGTGAATTAAATACCAACTATTGCTTCTAGCAGTGCAATGTGTGGCCAAATTAATGATAAAAAAGAAGTAAAGAAGAAGACAGATTTGGGTGAAGCAGTATAGTTTTTTCATCCCTCCAGCGTGACATGGTGTACACAAAAAAAAAATATTTTAAAATCGGTTTGAGATTGACAAAGTTATGTTAAAACATACAAAAAAAAAAAATACCGTCGACTTGAGAACCTCCTCCTTTTTTTGAAGTCGGTTAAAAAACAACTTGAAACGATTACATAAAAAACAATCAAAGGCAAGCAATAACTCGTCAGCTACTGGCATGCCTGTCCCTGACGCGTCCGTTCACACGTGCCGGTTAACGCAGCCCCGCGTCCTCTCCCTCACATTGCATGCCAGTAACTGCCAAAAAATCAAATGTTGTGCGATCTACTGGCTTGCCATATACAGGCATGCCAGTTAGCGTATACACATGAAAGTAGACGGCACGTGCAAGGAGCTGTTATGCAAGTGTGCCAGCTACAGTCAAATCAAATTAAAATCAAAATCAAATCAAATCAAATCAAAAAATTATTTATTCAGTCTAGGCTGTTACAAGCACTTGTGAATGTCAAAGAAGCTACGCCATCGGTTCGCAAACCCTGAGCGGGAGACCAGCCCCCCTAGCCAAAGTAACATTTGCAAATTTTCGTTATCGCTTCGCTTCGAAACATGTATGGATTTGACGTTTTAAAATTCGATTGTTAACGAAACCTTATGTCAATCCCATACATGTTTCGAAAGCGAACCGATAACGAAGATTTGCCAATGTTACTTTGGCTAGGCCGACTTGTAACGAGAAGAACCGGCAAGAAACTCGTCAAGGGCTGCTTTTTTCTCCCTGCATATTTCATACAGAGTCGTCAACATTGAAAAATGAGCTCCACATTTAAAGTGAGGTCATTTTCCATCACAATAATTAACAAAAGTTTGCACACAATGGGTAGGTAGGTTGAAATTAAATACCTACTACATATTGGATAGGTAATTGTGAGTAAATAACTTTTCAACTAGTTGAGAAATCAGTAATCACTATGACTGCTACTCGAAAGTGCACCTAAGTAGGCAAAATTTACCAAAAAACACTTGATACAAGACAAAAAACAATAATAATAAAAAAAACGCAATTCTTACAATTCAATATGCGTTAAGATAGGTTCTCAGAAGCAGACCCATTCCCACTGGCAGCACCCGTTCACGAGCATGACGCGTGGACCAGCCATCGCTTCGCTCAACCATATTTGAGGGAACGTAACGACCCGCCCCACACGACACCACCGCAGAAATGATTAAAGAGAGCATAACATACTTAGGCTACCCATCCTAAGGCACTGAATTGAAAACTAATATCCAAAAGCTTTTCATAGGCCTTTACTTACAAAAACTACTGACTATAGAAAGCAAAATGATTGCAATAAAAAAAAAGAGAAATCAAAACAAGGTTTACTTGCCTATTAGTTTTATGTTTTGAGTAAGAAGTGCCATACATATTGATAATATCAAACAGAAAAAAATATCTAAATATACGACGCCCTTAGTACAAGCAGACAGAAGCAGACCCATTCCCACTGGCAGCACCCGTTCACGAGCATGACGCATGGACCAGCCATCGCTTCGCTCAACCATATTTGAGGGAACGTAACGACCCGCCCCACACGACACTACCGCAGAAATGTTTAAAGTGAGCATGACATACTAAAGCTTGTCATGTGTATTCATGTGTATTACCGGCTTAAGGCATTTAAATCCAATGAATAAGTGATGTGATAGTGCTACAAAACAAAAATAATACCTTTAGCTGGACTTCTCATTGATAGAGGTTCTATTGATGATTTTTCAGAAGACAATTTACCAAAAGTCAAAACTTTGGACACACTTTGTGGGGATTTAGAGGTTCCTGCAAACAACTAAAATTAGTAAACAATGGCATTTAAATATAGATAAACTAGCGACCGCGCGACTATCTGCATGGATAGTATTTTGTCTATCCCTCGGGAACAGTTTCTTTTTTCGGGATGAAAGGTACCCTATGTCCTTCTCTGTAACCTTGACAATGTGTATGCAAAATTTCATGATTGGTTCAGTAGTTAAGATGTGAAAGCGTAACAAACAAACAAACAGACTTTCTTATTTATAATATATAGTAGGGATAAAGTAGAAAAATAATAATTAAAACTGTACCCAAATGTGGACTTTTCTTTGGTGTAGTATATTTTGTGAAACAATCACCCTCATGATTGTTATTTAAAATTTCACCATGATTTTCTGTATGTAACTCTTTTACAGTAGAACTAATTCTTTCGCTATGATTATTCTTAATTTTCACAGGACTGGTCTTTGATGTTACACCATTAGAAACATCATTATTTTCTAAAATTAAGCCTAACGGTGATCTTGTTGCTTTGTACTCCTGGGTATCCACTTGTTTAAGTGGTGTTAACTCTTCAATTAAGGAGCCTAACTTATCTTTATTTTCTTTCGGTGGAGTCTTCTTAATATCAACTTTAACTTTTTTAGAACTTTCTCCTAAGCAGAATCCATTATAATGTATATTTTGGTCAGGGGAAGCTTTACGTTTGTTGTTTGATAGTTTATTTTCTATTTCAGAAGTATTCGTAATCTTAGACGGTTCCTGACTAGATTTCACACATGCCAATTGACTAGCGCTTTCATTTTTAAAGAACTGTGTAATGGCTTTTTGGTTTTTCGACGGGACTGACTGCTGTTTCTGAAAATTGATGAAATAGTTCAAACAAAAATATTTTTCATGCAACAAAACAACAACTTACAAATTATTATGTATGTACCTTCTTCAAACTCAATGGCTTAGGCATATTAGGCACATTAGCAAAACTCGTAGAATAATAATGTTGATTTTTAATTGAAGTAAAAAAAGATATAAAACCACAAAAAATATTCTAAACAATAATAAATAAACTTATGTTGGCGCCATCGCCATATATTTTCTGACTGACTTTGACAACGGGTGCAGTCTGCCAGACAAATCCAGTCTGTCGCAACTTCCATACAAAAAAAAGATTCTATGAAACGGACACGAATTTTGATGGCGACTATATTTGTCTCACTCTTCCTCATTCTTTCTCGTTCTTTGATGATAGGTCATCTGTCAGAGAAACATGGCGGCAACATTTAAAGTATTTTAACAAATAAAATTAATTTGTGTAAGTAGTTAAAAGTTTGTTTTATAATAGTTTTGTGATATTTAAAAGTTTGTTTTAATGTTTTAATTTGTTAATAGTCAAGTTAAGGTGCAGTACATGTAAATCACAATGAAGCATGTAAAATGTGAAATTTGTGGTTTAAAATCGGCGTGAAAAGACGATACAAAACGGTTTTTTTATGGCCAAATTTCCTTCAGATGAGCTTCGGTGAGTAATACATTAACCAATATAACATTCGTTTACAATTTTTGGTAGGTATTTGAATGAAATAATAAAATTTTAGTCAGAAAAATAATCTGCAGGAAAATAGAGTGGTGTTACATCATATATAAATATCGATATCGATGCTTTTAATTTTAGGTGTAAGAAATGGGCTTGGCCCAATAGGGATGTTGACTATTTTTTTATTTTATGTTACATAAATTACCTCTCAAAAAAAGAAACATTGGTAAAAGAATTAATTCGCTAGCATGAAAACTGCCCGAGATATCACAGTGTGAAATGCACACAAATGGACTCGATCAAAAACGCTCCATACTAATGGCTTGCACGTTATGACGTCACGCCGTGCTAGTTTGTATGCAACGCATAGGAAATTTGTTCAGCAGCTATATTAAATATAGTGTTTATCAAAATGGTTTCTTCGACAAATTTGCTATACATTTTACGGACTAATTAAAGGTATCATTTATTTTAATAAATTGTATACTTTTTAAATGGACTTGTCCACCCAACTTTGAAGGGTCATAAAACAAATAATATGCAATATATAAAACCAAGAGGTATACAAGCTACTCTAAAAGTTTAATATGTTTACGATTTTTATTAGTATTTCGTTATTTTATTCATTAGTAAACATCCCTATTCTGAATATTATAAACTAGTTGAATATTTTATTATAATTGCAATTTTATATCTGTTTTCATTTAACTCTTACTTCAGGTCACTACTATGAGCTAACGAATTAATTGGCGAAAATGCGAATTTTTTGGGAATAAATCTTTTTAATATTTTTTTATTATATTAGCAATTTTATATCTGTCTTATTCCAGGTCACAACTAAGAGCTAATAAAATGTTCAGCAAAAATGCGACAATGATTTTTTTTGGTAATAATTAATACTTTTTTTTTATTATTATTATTATTGTAATTTTATATCCATTTTAATGTAACTCTTATTTCAGGTCACTATTATGGTCTATGAGCAAATGAATTGATCGGCGAAAATGCGACGATGAGGATTAATTTTATTTTTTTTATTATAATGGCAATGTTGTATTATTATGTAGGTATGTATTATTAATGAAATGTGCGGTGAAAATGCGACAGTGTGGATTTTTTTGGGAAATATATATTTTTTAAATTTTTTAGTTATTATTTCTAATATTAAACTGAACACATGCTCTGTTTTTTAATTAAAAGTACTGCCCATAGGTTAAATGCTTGATAATTAATTCTAACATACTTGTTTGACTCAGTACTGGTTAAAAAACAGAGTATTGTGTCATGTTAGTAGAAATTTTAAAATTATTTCTTAAGTAAAGCGCAGTTCACTGCATTCATCGATATCGATAAAAAAATTAATACTATAAGGTCGCCCATCTCTATTTCTTTCCTGTAGGTTGGCAAAACATTGTTTTACATTCGTTATGTTGGCTACGTCGAGGTATGTTTGATTTGACATTTCGTAGATTTTTTTGGTCTATGAAGTCCCGTCTCTTCTTACGTATAGTATTGCTTTCTCTGTGGACAAATCTCTGAGTCATCTAACGCCATAGAGTAAAAACCATGTTTTTTTTTTTTTTTTTTTTTTTTTTTGGCTCCACCCGGTTTGGGTATTAGCCACAACAAAAGGTAGGGAAACATTATAAAATAAAAGGATGAAAACGGAATTTGGAAATTTGGATAGTGGTGAAGATATATAAATTACATAATAAATAAAAATAATATGGAAATAAAACTTAAATTCTTATATTGTTGGAAGTTATAAAATCGGATATACATTTATATACATTTATATCATTGGTACATAAAAGACTTACAATACTGGTAGGAAGAGGAATTCTGAGGGATATAAGGGATTCATAAAAGGAAGTGTGATCATAAAGAGGGCACGAGAAGAAAATATGGTTAACTTCTCCCACTCCAGTGCCACACACGCAAATAGAATCCTGCACAATTCGCAATCTTGCCAGATGGGCAGGAGTGCACGTATGACCCAGTCTCATTCTTATGATGATTGTGGATGAAACCTTACCAAGCTTCATTCTGCTAAACCATGGCTTATTAGGAATATTTGGTTGAATGAGTTTATAAAAGCTACCTTTAAATTTGCTGCTAATCTGCCATTGGGATTCCCATGATTCTCTGAGTGAAACGCCTGATTGGGCACATAGATCATAGCAATAATTTTTATAAGGAAACAAGTCTCCAGAATTTATTGCTTCTTTCGCAAGTTGGTCAGCCTTATCATTACCTGCAACATTGCTGTGACTAGGCACCCATACAAAAGAAATATCATAACCTTCTAATGAACATTTTTGAAGTAAACAACGGCAGTCTATAATGATTTGATGGCTTAGATTACTTTTAAAGGGGAATTTTTGTAAAGCTTCAAGAGCGCTCTTAGAGTCAGAGAAAATAATAACTTTTTTTAATTTAAAAAGTAAAACGTATTCTAATGATTTAAAAAGACCGTAGCATTCACCAGTAAATACTGAAGATTCGGGTGGGAGTTTTACTTTTTGAACAATTTGGTACTGTTTATGAAAAACTCCAACGCCGACATGGCTATTACTATCGAGCTTTGAAGCATCACAATAGATATGATGATAGTCATGCCATTCATCAGCTAAGAGATGATTAAAATTATACTTTAGATTGCAATCATTTTTATGAAAATCTAAATTGAAGATAATATTAGGTAATAGAATTAATGATTCGTAGTTTTTGGAGAAAATTGGAAGATATGATGATCTATGTGTTGGGGCTTGAAAAGAGCGAAACTTACTAAAACTAACAATAAGACATGGTACTTGTTTATGAGACCAGTATGAAGAGGATTCCACGAGTTCTAAAAGTCTACTTAATTTATTATAGAGTGGGTGATTGTTTAACTGTAAAGCTCGAAATAAATATCTGTCACATAAGTATTGGCGTCGTAGTTTTAAAGGAGGATCAGATGACTCTACTTGTAAAGCATTCGTGGGACTCGATTTCATGGCCCCAGTAACAATGCGGAGAGCTTTTGACTGTATAATATCAAGTTTGTGTATTCCAAGGGCGCTACAAGGTTCAAGAAAATATGTCCCATAATCTAAAATACTTCTGACTAAGGAATTATAAAGTTGTTTCAATGAGGAGGGATGAGAACCCCACCAAACTCCAGATAAACATCTTAAAATATTTAAGATTCTTTCACATTTAGCAACAACATAGTAACAATGAGATAGGGCAGTTAGTTTACTATCTAAGATGATTCCTAAAAATTTGACTTCATTTTCAGTTGGTAACATTACATTATCGTAGTATACGGAAATAGGTGGAGGGCACCGCATTCTTGAGAAAAGAACTATATTACTTTTTGCTATGGAGAGATTTAGACCATTGTTTTCAAGCCAAGTTTTGAGACAATTTAAAGCGTGAGTAAGTGAGTTACACAAGTTTTCAATCGATTTGTTTGTACAATAAATAAGCAAATCATCAGCATATTGTAGTATGCTAATGTTATCGGGAAGGGAACATTCTAGGTCGTGGGTATAAATATTGTACAAGAGTGGGCTTAGTACGGAACCTTGTGGGAGCCCGTTCCACACTAACCGTGATTTCAAGTTTTCAGTACCTGGATTTAAGCGGATCGTTCGTTCAGACAAAATGTTAATAATGAAATTAATTATTATTGGAGGGATCTGTAATTTAATAAGTTTGTTCTGGAGAATACTTAAAACTACATGATCATAGGCGGACGTAATGTCAAGGAAGGCTGCCAAGAGAGATTCATTTAAAGAAAAAGCTATTCGGATATCAGTAGTTATAATTCCGATGCTGTCCATCGTACTTTTATTTTTTCTAAATCCAAACTGGCTGTCACTCAACAATCCTCTACTTTCAACGAACCACTCTAATCTGATTTTGATCAGATGTTCTGCTATTTTTGCCAAAACTGAAGATAATGCAATTGGCCGATAGGAGGAAGCATTGTTAGCCGGTTTAGTTGGTTTAAGGATCGGTATGATCTCTTGTAGTTTCCATGTAGAAGGAATATCGCCGGTTATCATTACAGTATTGATAAGATTTTAAAGGTACATTAAACTATTATCAGTCAAGTGACTAAGGAAGGAATAAGGAATACTATCACAACCTGGAGCAGAGTCCTTGACATAGGACAAAACACCTTTAAGTTCAGCTAATGAAAAAGGAGCACTGAGTCCTGTCATTTCAGCATTAGAAGTGAAAGGAACCTGCAGTAGTGAGCTATCATTAGCAACATATGGGGGAGCTAATCTATCTAGAAACTGTTCTGTTAAATGTTCAGGAATATTTTTTGGGGTGGACTCTTTAAATGCTGAACGAAAGCGGCGAATATTAGACCAAACAACCGATGGAGAAGTATTAGGAGAAATTGAGGTGCAGAATTTCTTCCAGCCCTCCCATTTCTTTTGTTTGAAAAGTTTCTGTGTACTATTAATCAAATCAGACAAAACGTTAAAGTTTTCGGATGTTGAGCAAAGATTATAATTTATTTCAGCCTCTTTCCTTTTTTCAATAATAGCCGTACATTCCTGATCCCACCAAGGTGGAGAAGGAATATTACTGCGATGACCAGTTTTAGTTGGAAAAACTTTATTTGCTGTATTCATTAAAAGAGAAGATAGAGCAGTTGCACAAGATGAAAGGTTATTTTTATCAATGAGAGGGAGGGAATCTATATCTTGTTCAACTTGTGTTTTAAAAGCACTCCATTTATCTTTATCTAATTTATGTTTCAGACGGGGAGGATGAGTTTGTGGCTGATTTATAGAGTTATTAATGAAAGTAATCACAATCGGATAATGGTCACTACCATATGTGGAATTGTTTGTTGTCCATGTTAATGAAGTAGCAAGGCAAGGGGAGACAATAGATAAGTCAGGAACACTCCTACCCTCATCTGGCTTGGTTCTACGTGTGATCTTCCCTGTATTAAGTAAACATAAATTGTTATTATGCAACATTTCTAGAATTCTACTGCCGTAATGATTTGATTTAGAGCTACCCCAAGAATAATGTTGGGCATTGAAATCACCCATTACCAAAAGAGGTTTTGGTAGAGATTTTATAATATTTTCAATTTCATCATAGATGAGTGAAGAGGGGTATGGTATATATACAGAAACAAAACAAATATTATTTACATTAGCAGCAATAATAGAGTAATCACTGCGGTGTTGGGAGATGGGAATGTGTTGGAAAAATACAGATTGTTTAACTAATAAGGCTACACCACATCCTACTGTGGGGTCAAGCCTATCTTCTCGTATGCACGAGAAGCCAGAAAGTTTAAAGTTAAAACCTGGTCGAAGCCAGGTTTCTTGTAGCGAGACGGCAAAGGGATTATACTTATTGATTAAATGGATTAGGTCAGACTTTTTACTGTTGATGCTTCTGCAATTCCATTGAATTACAGAGTTCATTAAATTGATTAAGATTGACAAAATTAGTATCAGAAGGTGCATCGTTGGGCGGTGAAGCAAAAAGATTGCTGTTGGATAAAGTTTTTATAAGTGCGATTATCAAATCTTTAATTGGTAAGTTGGAGAGGTTATCACTACTATTTAGAGCAGTCCCATTAGAGGTTGAAGGAATTCTGTACTCATTTATTAAGGCATTATGAGCAGTTTTGTCATAGCCTTTATTTGTAACACGGGGGGTTTTTGGCTTAATAAATATGGTTTTTTTATATGAAGTTGTTTTATTTGCTGTTTCATATGAAGAGTTTAAAGGATTATTATTTAAAGAGTGTGCTAGATTTGAAAATGTGCTGGGTGAAGCAGGTGAAGAGGCTAAAACATCTGCATATGGTCTGTAAACTGGGGGGTGGAGTTTTAATGCCTCTGCATAGGAGATACAGTTCTTGGCCATACTCTCTTTTATGCTTTTTTGCCTAGAAAATTCAGGGCATATTTTATTTATGGCAGTATGTGCACCAGTACATAGACAGCATCTTATTTCTTCTTCATCCACAGAACAGCTCTCACCAGAGTGTCCTGATCCACATTTAAAGCATCGTGTAACTGATCTGCATTGAGTTTTAATGTGACCGTAACGGCAACATTTGTAGCACTGGATAGTTGGAAAAATATACAAATCGACTGGAAGAGAATTGTAACACAAAAATATTCTTTTAGGAAGGACTTGCCCATCAAAAGTCAAAACTAAAGTTTCAATAGGAGTAAAGTCAGTTTTTCCATTATTAGTAACTTTTTTTTTCAACCTCCTAATTTTAATAATATTACCACAACCTACGGGAACTGAAATATTATTCATGATATCCTCTTCAGACCAGTCTGCAGGGACACCTCGTACCACACCCATCCGAGTAATGTTATGGGTTGGGATGAAAGCTCTATATTTGTTTGTTTTTAAAATATCGCTGATTATAAAGTTATTGGCATCTTGAAAATGAGAAAATGAGATAGAAGCTTTATTTCTTCCAATTTTCTTCAAACTACCATTCACAATGTTATTGAAAGTATGTTTCTTTAAAAATCGTCCTAAAGCCACTGGGTGTAAAACGGTGTTTTCATCGGGAGATACTTGCTCACGTTGAATATGTACAACGTAAGGAGACGCGTCGGAAGTTTGGTAAAGTAGCCTAGCCACGGGTGTATGAGAGCTGGTGTCAGGGGTTTCCAAAGTACTTGGCATTGTGCTCTGTGTTGGCACTGGTTGGGAAGGTTGAATTTCAGGTGAAAAAGTTAAACATTGTTCATTAGGAGTTGAAACATTACAATGGCAATCAGATTCTGTGAGAGGATTTTGTTCAGAAAACTTATGTTGGCTTTTCCTCTTCTTTTTATTGCAATGTTTGCATAATTTGCGTGCCGCTGATCGTTTACGTTTTGGTGGATTTTTATTAGATTCCGAGCAATCGGTATCGAATAAAGATCCCTCAGTATCCATTCCTGAAGCATTGCTAATCGTAATAAAATGAGACGCCTGGGGGGCAGACCCCCCAGGGTCTTCGGGCTCGGTCATAGAAACAATATAAAAACTTACCTAATCTCGTACAATTCACAGAAACTAATAGATATATATTATAAATACACTTAAATAACAAACTTTAAACTATTATTTACAAACCACCATCCAAATAAATTAATTAAATTATAAAGCCAAAAAGAAACACGACCGTCTTTCTCGAAGTTTCCCGCGCTTTTTTAAAAAAAAAAAAAAAAAAAAAAAAAAAAAAAAAAAAAAAAAAAAAAACCATGTTAAAATTGCCGCTGACGACCGTTATGACGTCACAGCCATAGAGTACATTATTATACTAGAGATAGAGTTATCAGTCAGACCTAACGATCAACGCCATCTAACGAAATGTGACAAAAATATAATAGGTACTAGTAGGTTTCTATAAATCTTGACTTGTAATTTTTTTGGGAGGTAACCGCTATGTCATGAAATAAATTTAAAATAATTTACTTTATAGCTAATCAGCTTTGACTATATAAAACTGTGAAAGACACACGATACCGCGATTGAGCACGGGATAGCGACATCTCTCGACTGTTTGACAAACGAAAAATGAGCGCCATCTATCAAATCAATCCGCAACTAAAATCTTAGGCCGCGCTCCCTTGTAGTGAGTCAAGTACTAAGTGAAAAGCCCCTGGTCACAGCTAACGGTACTGTAGACAAAAAAGTAATAAAAAAATAAAATGTTTTTCAACTGTTTTTCATTTTTTTCTTATTCAAAGAGTGTCATTAATTTATATAACAAGTTAGGTTCGCCATTATGTAGGAACTTTACTCTTTTAATCATAAAAACAACACAAATAACAAACGTAATGATTAAATGAACAGAAACAAAAATTAAGCTTTGCATTGCTAGCCGTACTAGCAAGGCGACGCAGGGGGTGCGGTATGACGAAGCGGGCCGGGAGGTAGCGGCAATGATGAAGTGAACGCGTAGTACCATCAGCACGCGTTGCATGACCACTCTCGAGAAAAGACTCGACTCACAGAACAATGTCTTGTCTACACCCAAATGTCACTTTTGTCGGGTTAAGATCGAGATGCTCATGCTCGCACTTTTACACTAGTAGACTCGTATTGTTCTTTGTCGTGGCCCTTATGTCAAAAGTCGACAAACGACCACTTTTCTCTTCAATTGACGTTAATTTGACAGTTGAGTCGGAGAAACTTGTCTACTACCCTTTGGGTAGTCGAGATGATGGTCGAGAAAGAGTTTTTTACGTATTTTATTTTATGTAAATCTAAATTTCGCAATAAAAACAAATTAAAGTTGCCCGTGCTTATATTTTATTATGGACGGTTTCTCTTCGGTTTCTTTTCTTTTTGATGGTAATCCCCCAGGGGGCTTACCATCAGCAAATAAGAAACCGTTCAGTTCAAAAGCAGGCCTTAAACGGGACTGCTTAAGGCCTGCTCCGTCGAGGTCATAGTATGAAAAAGTAAGGCAGTTCAATATAAGCCCTGCTATAAAAGCTCATGGTAAGGCCCCTGAACGGTTTTTTATTTGCTGATCGTAAGCCCCCTGCTTTTATTACGTACGGCATAAAGACGGTCTCAAGCAAGGTCAATATGTGTTGTCTGAAGTGCTGCTGGCTGTACTTAGAATAACTTGATAAGGCGATCGATCACAGAGATTTGTCTGGCGGCAGAATGCACCCTCATTATTACTTTCCGGTTAATAACAAAAAAAAATAGCTCTATGGCGATCGATGGCTCGCCGCGTTCCGAATCACGCCAACAGCATGTGACGTCATTCTATACCGGTCCAAATCATTAGCACGCTGTCGTCAGCACGCTCACGATACTATTGACCGACTACAGTCATAGAGCTTTGGTGGAATACGCTGAGCGTCGTTAGCACATGCGATGACGTCATCTGTGACGTCACTTCATCTAATGTGAGCGTTGTAAGCATGAATTGGACCGGGCGTTAGCACGCTCACAGTGCTGTAAGCGTGATTCGGAACGCGGCCTAATTTGTCTGTTCTGCCATGGTTCTCCCTGCCTAGCATGACCGATTTATATCACGTGATATAGCGTTTTATCACGTTTAACTGTCAAAAAGACAAAGGAGTTTGACAGTTGAGTGTCGATAAAATGCTATATCACGCGATATAAATCGGTCATGATAAGCAGGATGGACCCCCTAAACGATCAAAATTGCTTGTCAATCATTTACATTGCATTGCTTGTCAATCACATTTTGATCGTCTAGGAGCGAAGCTTGACAAGCACCACAGAATCGATAGATTACCGTGGCCAATCAAAAGTAGGCCACGCCCCCAAATGGTAAATTGACAAGAAAAAAGAAGAACCGTTTAGCTAGGGGATCCATTTGATCGTCTAGGGGGCATAGATATAGTATATTAACTCCATTGGAATGCACCCATTGACTTGATTTGACATTGACATGTAGCGAGCTGCTAGCGATTGATTCGTAGACAGAGAAACATTCTGCTATTTTTTTAACTAGTATATTTATCTGTGTGCTATCACTATCACAGAAAAAGCAATTGCTATTTCTTAAAACATACTAATATTTTAGGTTATTTATTGTATTCCAACATTTCCAATTCCAACCAAACTTTATTTTCCTCTGCAAATAATTATTATAATTACATTCATAAAGTGGTACAGTACAGTAAAAAATGTCGAAAAGACCGGAACATCAAGCCCCACCAGAATTTGTAAGTTATGTTATGAATTCCGGTTTTTTTTTTTCAAGACCTATTGACATGATAAAATCTTTTTTATTTGTTGTAGTTTTACAATGAAGAGGAAGCTAGAAAATATACACAAAAGTAAGCAATCAATATGAACACATTTCCGAATACATTCAGTCTTGGTTTTGTTTATATATTTGATTTTATAACAAATCATTTTAGTTCTAGAATGATAGACATTCAAGCCCAAATGACAGAAAGATGCCTAGAGCTTCTGCTTCTTCCTGAGGACACTTCATGTTTGTTGCTAGATATTGGATGTGGCTCCGGTTTATCAGGATCTGTACTTGAAGAAAATGGACACATGTGGATTGGTTTAGATATATCGCCTTCAATGCTTGGTTAGTAACATGTTGTTTACAAAAGGCATTCCCTATATTTATTTAGGCCGAGCTTAGAATAATAACACAATCCTCACCCAACTCTTTCATATTTAAAATACAACAAATGGTTTTCCCCACATTGAATGCCAAAGCCAAAATGGCTGTTTTATTTGCCACACTTTTGACAGTGTGTTTTGTAGGGAACTATTGTTCTAGATTGTTATTATTCTAAGAGGCAGAGTTTATTATTGTAAAAAAATGCTTTTCAGGTGTAGCCTTAGAAAGAGAGACAGAAGGCGACCTTGTCCTCGGAGACATGGGCGAAGGAGTTCCTTTCAGAGCCGGTTGTTTCGATGGAGCTATCTCCGTATCTGCTTTGCAGTGGCTCTTTAATGCAGATAAAAAATCACATAAACCAGTAAAAAGGCTATACACATTTTTCAGCACATTGTATGCCTCATTAGTAAGTTATTATATTTCAATGTTTGCATGAAAATGTAAATTAAAAAATAATCATTTACTTTAATTCTATTTTCTAAATGGTTTCAGTCTCGGTCAGCAAGAGCAGTTTTCCAGTTCTATCCAGAAAATGAGAGTCAACTGGAATTACTCACGACACAGGCAATGAAGGCTGGCTTTTATGGAGGTGTAGTCATCGACTACCCCAATTCAGCAAAAGCCAAAAAATTCTTTCTGGTACTCATGACAGGTGGTTCTGGCCCATTGCCTGAAGCCTTAGGTAAATAAAGAAATATTGTCTACTTGTATATTTGGACATTATTTAAGTTTTTTTCACTTTTCTTATAATGTTTAGGCACAGATGAAGCAGAGAATAATCTACAAGTGAAGTATGCAAGGAGGGAAGCGGCAAAAGCTGCTCGTGGCAAACCATTGAAGAATACTAGAGCATGGCTCTTAGAGAAAAAGGAGCGTAGAAGAAAACAAGGCAAAGAAACAAAGCCGGATACTAAATACACTGGAAGAAAGAGAAGTGGGAGATTCTGATCTGAAGGAAATAAAAGTGTTGTACATATGTATACTAATTACTGTATTCATTAAGTTATAATATATTATATTTTTATCACATATTTCCAGACTGTATCCATACCATGTCCAATAGTTTCAACTGGTATCAAATTAGGTAACGGAAATCTGCAAGCGACAACTACAGTATTAGTTTTTGCTTCTTCCAGTAGTTTATTCTCGAATTCTTTCATCATTTGCTCAACCCCAAATATAACAATATTATCATAGTGCTTCAAGCTGAATGTCCATAAATTTTGTCTGTAGAATTTAGTTTCCCGATATTCAGGTTTCATCAAGGATGCTAATCTTGAATAGTATACTAGCCAAGGATTAAGCTCTACTCCTTCAGCTTTAAAACCTAGATTTGCGGCAGTGAAGACGATTCTTCCATCCCCAGACCCTACATCGAGCAGTTTTCCACTACGATTAGCTAAAGCTTTGGAGACACCAGCCAACTGCTCTGTTGTTGCAGGGACATAAGGCAAGCAAACCTTTCTAAGTGCGGGAGAAACAAATGGAATACATACAATACTGACACCAATAGCAAGACCTCCCGTAGTATAAATTAGAGCCTTGCCAATGGGGGATAATTTAGTCTCTTTCTTGAGGTTATTATTATTGAGTAATTGCAAATCCATAATTACTAGCGGCGTATGACCTTCAGACCGATCCTTACATTACTATGCAAATGTATTATTAGATTAATATTTCACTTTTTTATCATTTATTTATTATTAAGCATTTTTCTTCTTTTATTTTCAATTTTATTTTCCAATTTTGACAATCAGCTGATTGATGAATCATGAAATGTCAACGGTTGGGCGCATTCTGCCAGACAAATCTTTGAGTCATCGATCGCCATAGAGTAATTTTTAACCATGGAAAGTAATTTTATTAGAATAGACAGATTTTTGCAATCGTCCGAGTAATGTTTAGGATTTTTACAAAATCCAGGGTATCTCAGGTAAATCGCGAATTACCATCTTTTTGCGCGCGCTGATTGGCTGACGTCAACGTTCAAAAGCAGGCCTTAAACAAGCAGTCTTATTTAAGGCCTGCTTTTGAACTGAACGGTTTCTTATTTGCTGATGGTAAGCCCCCTGAATAAGGTCGCCGACAGACAAGGGTATGAAAAGTCCCCCCTTATAAATAATAAAATAATAATAACGGTAACATATCTGCGTCCATTGTTATTATTGTCAAAAGTTTTTATTTAAAAAAAATTAGTGAAGCCTTAAACAGGACTGCTTAAGGCCTGCTTTCATACTAACCGTCGAGGTCATAGTACGAAAAAGTAAGGCAGTTCAATATGAGCCCTGCTATAAGAGCTCATAGTAAGGCCCCCGGTCCTTCTATAGTGCACAAAATTTTAAAGGGTCAATGTACTCATGCATACAAACAACTTTTACTATGGGACCAACATTGAAATCGAGAAAACAAAATTTATATATAGAAATTTTAAATCGAATAGATCAAAATGTATGGAACAGCAAATTTTTCTTCTCGATTTTAATCCCATAGTAAAAGTTGTTTGTATGCGTGAGTAGATTGACCCCTTAAAATTTCGTGCAATATTTAAGAAGGACCCTACATACCTCACTTATATTGTACTGCCTTACTTTTTCGTACCATGACCTCGATTTTAGCTCGAGTTTAGTTCATAAGCAGTCCTGTTTAAGATTACTTAAGTAATATAAATGAGAAAGGCCTCTCCCTCAGTTTTAAGTAAAAGTTTAAGCGCCCTCTGGGTCAACCACAAAAGTAGCTGAACATGTTTGTACTTACTCTCTCGCATAATTTTATTCAATTAAGATGGGGGCTTACCATCAGCAAATAAGAAACCATCCTTAAACCGTTTAGTTCAAAAGCAGGCCTTAAACAGGACTGCGTATGAACTAAACTCGAGCTGAAATCGACGTCTTGGTACGAAAAAGTAAAGCAGTTCAATATAAGTGCCCTACCGCCTAACTCAAAGCTTTAGCCAGAGCGATAGCAATGCTCTGTCCGTCCTTGTTGTTATAAAGAAAGCGAAGCGATTACCAGTAGAACTTGGCTTTATTTAACTTAAAGAAGGAAACTATAATAATAACATCGTAAAATATAAAATGCAGACATATGTAGCTAAACATACTATATCTATGAACTAGACAGATCGCTGACAGAAACGTCTTGTCACGCAACAGCTCTATGGTTGTTGCATGCAGGTGACCAAAGCCAGAGTCAAAGCTATAGAGGCTATAGACTCACTGCTTTATGAGCTCATAGGTTCTGGCTCATAGTAAGACCCCTGTTACCATAATTGTGTATGTATTACCATCATCATGTCTAAAAAAATAAAAATATAGACTGGTAATTATACAGACTGGCGGAATGGACTGTTGATAGACAGATCGCTCCCTACAGCTAACAGCCATTTCCGTCTTTCAAACCATGGAAATAATGTACAAATCGTACGAGCCAAAAAAAAAACCATTGAAAGTAATGAACATTAAAACAAAATACTTTCCATGATTAATAAAGTGTATACTGTGGCGACCGATGACTTAGCGATTGGTCTGCTGGAATGCATCCAATGTCAATAAAATAAGAAAAAAGATTGCATGGATTTGATTTGGTTTGGTTATTTTTTGGGTCGTTTTCTCATTAATAAATGCCGGTGTTTTCAACTTTATATATAAAAAATAAAGAAATAAAATGACTGCATTTGAAGAGTTCGGTGTTCTTTCCGAACTGGGAAAAGCCATAGATGAAATGGATTGGACACTGCCTACAGACGTCCAAGCTGAAGCCATACCATTGATTCTTGGTGGTGGAGACGTTCTTATGGCTGCTGAGACTGGTAGTGGAAAAACAGGTGCATTTTGCCTGCCTATACTGCAAATTGTTTGGGAGACATTAAAGGATATACAGGAAGGGAAAACAAGTAAAGTGATAGCGCAGACTTCATCAGAATGGACCATGTCTTTTTTCGATCGTACCGATGCTCTAGCAGTCACCCCTGATGGTCTTCGGTGCCAGTCCCGAGACCAGCAAGGGTGGCATGGCTGCCGCGCCACCAAAGGAGTACACACAAAAGGGAATTATTATTACGAAGCCACAGTTACTGATGAAGGCTTATGTCGCGTGGGATGGTCTACTCAAGCTGTAAGTACCTTCATCTAAAATTACACAACAATTTTACTAACCTGACAAAAAGATACAGTGGCGGTCACATATTCAAAGACACCAGTTGATTTTCATACAAACGTGAAGTCTTGGTTCTCTGCTAGGGATTGACTTAGCTGTGATCTGATGACCATCCAGGGAGTGAATGGGTGAGATTCAGATCTATACACTCGCAACTAATCTGATCAACATTCTAAAAGAAATAAGGATATAGTTTTCAGTTTCACGACTCATTCATTTTCATGCCAATTTCTCGGTTTTTTCAAACATATCCTTATATCTCTTAGAATGTTTGTTTTTAATTATGTGACCACCACTGTATGAATAAATTTTTTCATTGTTTATTGTGTTGCAGGCTAGATTGGATCTTGGAACAGACAGACTAGGTTTTGGTTTTGGAGGAACCGGGAAGAAATCAAATGCAAAACAGTTTGATGATTATGGCACAGCCTTTGGGAAAAATGATGTAATAGGTATTATCTTAACTTTTTTACTTTCATTTTATTTTATATACATATGAACAACAAAACAGATTACAATCGAAAAATAAATAACGACATGCTAAAATATTTCAGTTGTATGCTAGATCGTAACCCTAACTATGTTGACACATCATTTTCACAGTGTTGAGCAAGTAAGATCTACATTTCAAAAGCAAATAGATTTAAGTACTTTATAAATTAATTAAATTATAACCTTATTTAAATATAGTACAAATTAATTGACTTAACTACGTAATAAATACTTGAGCGATATGGGCATGCACAAATTTAGGAAAGAGTTAGTTTAACCGAATAAAGGTTCTGGGTCTCGGATTAAAAATATCCATGCACGGATTCTTGACAGATATCTCGTTGTAAAGCCGACACATTCTTAGAAGGGCTTATAAAAGGATCTTTAATAAAAAATAATTATAAAAATAATACTACAACTCATATAACATTTATTTTAGATAAGTTAATAATGTTTATGTATATGAATTGAATATGTCTGTGGACAGGTTGTCTACTCAGCTTGACCAATGGTGAAATTTGTTACACAAAAAATGGTGAAGATCTGGGTGTTGCTTTCAAGTTAGATCAGTCCAGAAGGTCAGACTGCTTCTTTCCAGCGGTTGTGCTCAAAAATGCTGAGATGAGTTTTAACTTTGGTGCACAACCTTTTAAGGTATGTGATTGTGTGTTTTTATTATTCTTGTTTTATTTACTCATAGATAATTATTATAATCTTTCTTATGTGGACAATTGATTGGGTACTTAACCTTGCTTTGCCTTTAAGTAATTATTGAGGGTAGTAAGTAGTAAATTGCATTGTCATTACATTTGAAAAAAAAACAAATTTCGTAAGGGTTGGTCGTGGGGATGGGAGACCAAAAAATCTATTATCTCAAACTTCTTCGTGCTTTGGAAGGCATGTTAAGCATGAGCGTAGCCAGCCATGGGCTCAGGGTGGGGCAGCAGTCTAAAATAATATGTAACTAGCAAACTATACCCGCGGTCTTACCCTGGTAATTTTTTTCTATGCATTTTCCATGCATATTTTGTATTGCTACGGGCCTATCTCATCAATTCCGCTTCATTTTTATATTCTCTTACTTAGGTAAGATTAGGTAGGTACCTTACAGGTCAGAGCCAGGGTGGGGCAAGCGCCCCAGTAGATGTATGTGAGTGTGTGTTGAGAGGGTGTGAGTGAGTGTGCAATTCATATGAGTATTTTTAAAAGTAAAGAAAAAATGTTTACAATAATAACTGGGAATTACTTGACAATGGACAACAGTAATTCAGTCTCATTATAGTTAAGTGAAAGCAGCCAAATAGTAACCTCCCGTTTACATGCTGTTTTACACAAAGGATAGATATTAAGCGATTTGTTGGCAATATTATACAAAAATACAAAAAAAAAAATTAGATCAAACTACTCATAACTACACCGCAATGAAAACCAAATTGTCAAGACGATTGACAAATTGTTACGTTATTAAATAGGGCCCTGATGGTCATAATTAAAAATTAAGGTACTTATTTAGTTTTTTTCTTGCAGCATACACCACCAAAAGACTTCATAGCAATTTGTCAAGCCCCTAAAGAATTTGTTAAACATAATGTAGTAGCAGCCGGTGCGGCGGCAGAGAGCAAACCAGTTAACAACGCTCCGCAAGCTATCATTATAGAGGTGATCATGCTTTGAATACTTTACATATATTTTATTTAATTGAAGATTGTTAGCTGTCATTATCTTATAACATAACTATAATATAGCATTTACATTTCACATAAATAAATAAAAAACATACCTACCTATTTCATTTTTTCCGACTTCTATAGAAAAAAGTACTTTACAATAAAATGTGTATGTGTGTTCTTTTCCTAGCCATCGCGTGAGTTAGCAGAGCAAACATGCACACAGATAACAAAGTTCAAAAAACATTTGGAGAACCCTAAAGTGCGTGAGCTACTAGTGGTGGGAGGCGTCAACGTCAAGGATCAGATCAATCAACTTAATTCAGGCATAGACATCGTCGTCGGGACGCCTGGACGTCTCGAAGATTTAATCCAAGGAGGTAGATTTAACAGTCTGAATAGTAGTATCTAAAGGTAGGGGTTCTTTGACGCGTATAAACGCACCGTACATGCACGGAAGTTGATTCATTTCGAAATATAGCAAGCTGGGCCCTATTTAATAAACGTGTCAATTTGTCACCTGTCGTGACAATTTTATATCCATTGAGTCAACGCTCTGCGCATCGTTTACACGTTGCGTTCGGCGCACAGTTTAGAACTTTGTCACTTTGTAGTAGTTGTCATTTGTCATTGATTTCTCTTCCAAAAAGTAATAGCTTTAGAGTGACAAAGTTCTTAAATGTATAACATACATATTTATAGACGTGACTGTATGTCAAGCACGCGCTGCGTATATTATACGCGCTTTGCGTTTATACGCGTCAGAGAACCCCTATTTGGAAGCCTTGTGAAATATGTTTCAATCTCTTCTTTTACTAAGTTCAAACACCCGAAATGTGGTTTTAATACACAATCTTCTACAACAGGCTACCTAGCACTGACTCACTGCCGGTTCTTCGTGTTGGATGAAGCTGATGGTCTCCTAAAAGCTGGGTATGGAGAACTTATAGAGAGGTTGCACAGACAGATCCCCAAGATCTCTTCTGACGGGCATCGCCTGCAGATGGTCGTGTGCTCTGCTACCCTGCACGCGTTCGAAGTCAAGAAAATGGCGGTAAGTGGTTATTATTCACTGCCATTTGGCCCATACAATAGAAATAATGTTCAAATAGTTAAATTATTAAATTACAAAGCAGTAAGCAGGCAGACTCCACAGTCAAACTACTCAAATCTCAGTTACTAATGGTCCTTCGTATTTTTAGCAACAATGAGGATCAACACGACAATTGAATATATCAATTTTGTATATCACATCAAATACAATATCAATATCTGAGTAAATCTCTGTTTAAATTTCTCAAATCCATCAAGAAATTACAAAATTATTAAAAATTTAAAAAGTGAGTTTAAAAACACGGCCGGCCTTTGCGGATCATGCGATGACGTCACGTGCCACGATCGCCCGAACAAACACCTGCCGCGCCGTCGGGTGTTTGTTCGGGCGCCGACGTCATCAGCCAATCGTGAATTGGGGAGCGTTTTTGAGAATACGACACGAAAATCGCTCTATCTTCGTCATTTTTGGTCCAATTTCAATAAAGAGCTAATTAGATCATCCTGAATGTCGGACCCGATATGACGTCACTCCTAAATTCAGAGCAGTGTAATTGCATTCAGGAAGCTAGGATCCGATTTAGGATCCTAGTTAGGATAGAAATTGTCTCCGACATAACGGATGCTAAATCGGAAGCACTTAGGACAGTGTAATCGCATTCAGGACGCTCGGCTCCGACACAGTAGTACCACAGCATAAATAGTACAGTCAGTCAACGCCTTTTATGTTGGCGAAAAAATATCCGCCGCGCCGTTCGTCTAGATAGACAGTTGGCGCAACGACTAAAAGTATATAAGGGTTGTCACTCTGTGATTTGCTTTTTTTTGACCTACATCAATATAAAAAACAAAAAAACCTGCCTCTGAAAAGCAAGAAATAATATATAAATCATTAGCTACGCATTATCATTTTTATAATAAAACACGTCTATTAAAGTCGGGTGGGGCTGGAGTACCTACAACTTTCTTTTTTATTCTAAAAGCCCCACCCGACTTCAATAGACGTGTTTTATTATAACAATGATATGATAATGCGTATCTAATAATTTATATATTATTTCTTGCTTTTTAGAGGCAGGTTTTTTGAAGTCGGTTTTTTTGTTTTTTAAACATTTTTTTTTTTTATTTTTAGTATAAGTACCTTCCGTATTAGGTAGTGTAGGTATATTATTTAGGTAGTAAAATCGGCTCAGCCAAACGTGAGATAATCGCGAAGAAACGTACATACATATACAAACTGAATACCTCCTTTTTTTGAAGTCTGTTAAAAATACTACACAAAGGTATCCCTCTCCCAACAAAAACAATCATCTAATTCGGTTCATAAATAACAAAGTCGTCAAGGTAGTTGATGTAAAGTCATAGTATTTTCGGGATTACTTGAAAACTACTGACCCGATTTGAAAAAAAAATAATTGGAACCATCTCGCAAGAAAACTCAATCGAACAACAAAATAATCATCAAAATCGGTCCATAAATGTCGAAGATACGCGCGAATAACGATAAAAAAAAAAGTATACAATCGAATTGAGAACCTCCTCCTTTTGATGAAGTCGGTTAAAAACTAGTTCAGATTAGCGTTGAAAATGACACGTACCTACCTAGCTACCTACATATACCTCCTATTTACCTAGCTTTGTATTTTTACAGCTACAAGAACATTCGTTTAACTACTGTATGATCGTAAAGCTGTGATATCGGATACGACATTCAGGACGGTCTAATTGGCGCCTGAATTTCTCGTCCTAAATCGGACACTAAATTCCGGGTCCGACATTCAGGATGGTGTAATAAGCGCTTAATTCTTTCACTGAAATAATTAAAAAAACCGAAATTTGAAAATTTTGAAAAAATTGATCCTCATTAAAAAAACTTGACTTTATTTTTACCTTATTTTATGTGTCGATAAAGTCAAAAATTTACTAAATAAAAAGGGTGACTCAAAGTGATCAACCCGTAATTTGCTTTAAAGTTGTAGATATACAATTATACAGTGGAAGCCAGATAATTAAGGACACCAGTCCATTTTCATACAAACGAGGTAACTGAAGCCAAGGATTGACCTAGCTGTGATCTGATGATTGTCATCCAGGGAGTGAATGGAGGAGATTTAGATCGCTATACACACCCAACTGATCTGATCAGCATTCTAAGAGATACTTCTAGCTTATATGAAAATTGACTGGTGTCATTATTATCTGGTCACCACTATATATATATATATACAACGTGTAACAGAATTAATGGCTAAACCATAATATGGTAGATATAGGAACCATCACCCTGAACAACTTTTACTATGGAACCAACTCTGAAATCGCGAAAAAAATCTGCTGTTTCATACAAACATTAAGAACGAAAATATGAAAATTTATAAAACAGCTGATTTTTTTTCACGATTTCAGAGTTGGTCTTATTGTAAAAGTTGTTCAGTTTGATAGTGCCTATCTACCATAGTTTGGTTTAGCCATTATTTCTGTTACACCTTGTATATGATTAAAAAACTCTTTTAGGAAAAACTAATGCACTTCCCGACGTGGGTGGACTTGAAAGGTGAAGACGCGGTGCCCGAGACCGTCCACCACGTCGTGGTCATGGTGGATCCCCAGAAGGACCGTCAGTGGGAGACATTGCGCAAGTAAATACAACATTATCTTATTTAAAAAAGGAGTTTAATATTTTTAATCTGTTGATGGTCCATGGTCACCGGTTTGAATGAGAAAATTTTAGTGTGATAATCTAAATTATAGTGAGTTGTTTTTATCGACTTGTATTTTTTAATATTAATTTTTATTACTTGTGTTTTATTTTGATTTAAAATGCAGAAGTATTAGAGACTATTTATTATTAAAACTTTTACTAATGTCATGTACAGTACAAGGCAACATCTTTTGGGTATGCGCAGCGGTGAGGGGCGCGGGCGGCGGGAGAGGGGCGCGCGCTATCGGTCGCTCGCAAGTGCACATGCGCGAACTTATCTCCACTCCGTCGAAAAAGTGTCAAGATGTTTACCTCGTACTGTATTGCCGTGCTAAATAAATTTCTGTAAAAGCCTTCTCTCCCCAAAAATCTCTATACAAATTAAAATGTTCTTCAGACACGTTCAAACGGACGGCGTGCACGCCAAAGACAACATCCGGAGCGGGAACACCACGCCAGAGACACTGTCCGAAGCCGTGAAGATTCTGAAAGGAGAATATGTCATAAAAGCCATCAGAGAACACAAGATGGACCGGTAAGGCCACACTGGACTTTGGTCCTGGGGCCCTACCGCCTAACACAAAGCTATAGCGATAGCGATGGCAATGCACTGTCCGTCCTTGTCATATCATAACACAATAACAAGGACGGATAGTACATTGACGTCATAAACTTAGCAATTTGAAAGCAATCAGAGTTAGGCGGTAAGTAAGCCTGCAGGTCCCATACTAACTTTTTTTCCCTTTTAAACTCGCGACAAAAGGTCTAATCTATCTCTATATTGCTACAGTGTAAAAAAATACCTAACGACAGAGTTACTATTACATTTATAAAATTAGTTGGATGGGTAACATTCAATTCAATCAATTCAATTTATGTTTGATGTCGATTGACGTCAATTTTCGACTCCGACTCTCATAAATCTTGCAACTTGTAAGATTAGGCGACTTGTAGTATCGCTTCATGTGATAAAATATGCAACAAGCAACGTCTAAAACAGGGGGGTATTACAACCTCTTTAAACTTAACAGTTTTCTGAATAGCTATCAATGCGTTATCAATCAATTTATTTGCTATACAGCGAGAAAAAGACGCATTGATAGCCATTCAGTAAACCAACAAGTTTTAAGAGGTTGTAATGTAATACCTTTACCTTTACCTTTTCGGGAGATATGTTTGAATTCACTGAATAAGCGAATGACTTTATTATGTGTCTGTCGCGACGCGAGACGGACGCGAAGGTTGGTATAGCACAACATCGTCTGTTTAACCTTATTTATAAACACACTTTTATAAAAATAGTTTTCCCAATAAAAAATGAGTGTTCATCCTCAACAGGGCTATAATCTTCTGTCGTACCAAGTTAGACTGTGACAACCTCGAGCGCTACCTAAAGTCGTTCGGCAAGGAGTTCCCTTGCGTGTGCTTGCACGGCGACCGCAAGCCGGCCGAGCGCAAGGGCAACTTGGAGCTGTTCAAGCAATCGCAAGTCAAGTTCCTCATATGCACCGATGTTGCCGCTAGGGGTATCGATATTTCGGGACTACCATTCAGTAAGTTACCATGCCTTTTTTTAATGCACAACGGGATAGTGCTTGGCCTTCACCTCACCTGATGTTAAGTGACGATAAGGCCGAAGGTGGAAGCGCGCTACACCCGGAATCCTCATCACTGAGAAACTATCTTACCTCTTACTTTCGGAACACAATTTTTAAATTGTTGTTATGGCGTCAGACTTAGGTAAAAGATTGGTGGTAGCTAGCCAGGCGGACTTGAAATAAGCCCTACCACCAACCAAACCGAGTACAAATTGTACCCCCAACCACTAGACCACAGAGGCGGTTCAAGTTTGTTCAGTATCCTAGCGAGTTTTGGTGCATATATCAGCTTTGTAACTTATCTATCACTTTTGTTAAATAAACGGAAAAATAAAAGAATTACTCTGGCCCTGGGTTCCAATCCTGGTAGAGGCATGTTTTTGTGAAGCGCGTAAACATCGGTTCCCGCTGGACGATGTGTGTTTTATGTATCTATCAGTTATTTAGGAGCTCGGTGGCGCAGTGGTTTAGCGCCTGGCCCAGCGATTGCGGAAGTTAAGCAACGTTCGCGTGGGTCGGTCATGGGATGGGTGACCAAAAATTTATTATCTCGAGCTCCTCCGTGCTTCGGAAGGTACGTTAAGCCGTTGGTCCCGGCTGCATTTGCAGTCGTTAACACCCACCAACCCGCATTGGGCCCGCGTGGTGGGTTATGGCCCATCCTCCTTACCACCCATAAGGAAGGTCTGTGCCCCAGCAGTGGGGACATCAAAAATGGCTGATGGACAGTTATTTAGAGGGTCAGCGTAGCGTAGATGGCGGCGAAGAAACTAAAATTTTGTCTTCAACCCTCTTACACAGAAAAAAATTGCGAAAATTTTTGCTGCACCCTCAAATCGTGAGAGAACAAATTTCAACCATATGTTAATGTGACTAAAGGTGTTTTTTTAACTGACGACTAATTTGTCTCTTCACAGCCACTCCATCGGCGGTCTGCTTTGACGCACGCTAGAATGGTTTATTACCATAAGTATTTGCTTAGTTTGATACAATTACAGTTTGGTGTGATTCGTCCAGATTATGATCATGATTGTATTTTTCCAGTGATCAACGTGACCCTCCCCGACGAGAAGTCCAACTACGTGCACCGCATCGGGCGCGTGGGGCGCGCCGAGCGCATGGGGCTAGCCATCAGCCTCGTGTCCTCCGTGCCTGAAAAGGTTTAACTTTTTGTTGACATATTACTAGAGAACGAGGCTAATATCTTGAATGTTTTTCGAAGGAGTGGGGATAAGTTCGCGCATGTGCTCTTGTGAGCGACCAACAGCGCGCGCCCCTCTCCCGCCGCCCGTATACCTCACCGCTACTTAATTAATTCCCACCCGATTTCAAGATATTTGCCTCGTACTGTACACAGTTTTGCAATCTCCATACAGTGTAACAGATAGACGAGATCACATCAACTTAAATAGGGTTAACATGTATAGTCTGAGGTGCCGGCATGTGTTTATACAAAATGCTGAAGCGCGTGATTATTTTTGTAAAAATTCAATAAGTAGTCGTTTGGCAAGTTAGAGGGAATTGGATGGCAATAAATTCTGGGTTCTCTCACTTTAGTTTTGGTGTTTTTTTCTATTAAGGTGGTTATACCACCGAAAGTGGCGCCCTCAGAGAGAGGCCAAATGAGTAAAATAATAAAAAAAAAAAAAAAAAAAATTGTTTCAGGTGTGGTACCACGGGGAGTGGTGCTCGTCCCGCGGCCGCAACTGCTGGAACACGAATCTCATCGACGACCGGCCCAAGGGCTGCTGCATGTGGTACAATGAACCGCAGGTGACTACACACAAACTTGGGTTTAACCAGGGGGTCATAATAGCAGACTTGGGCCCCAGTCCGGTCGTAGGATTTAAGTAACTTATAGCTAATTTATTTTCAGTATTTGGCGGACATCGAGGACCACTTGAACATTACCATTCAGCAAGTGGAGCCCGACATGAAGGTTCCGAGCAACGAGTTCGATGGCAAAGTAGTCTATGGCCAGAAGAGGACGCAAATTGGCTCTGGATATCAGGTATGCTGCATACCGTATGCATTGACTGTTTCAACTGAATGGTGAATGCCATTTTCCCTCTCATAAATAATGTATTACAGAAAGAGGCAAACATTTTGAAATCAGATGGGGATTGCGCAGAACGCGTATTTTGGGTATGCGTAGCGGTGAGGGGCGCGCGCTATCGGTCGCTTACAAGCGCACATGCGCGAACTTCTCCGTCGAAAAAGTGTCAAGATGTTTGTCTCATACTGTACACGGTACTGTCGTGTACAGAGAATTCAAACCACGAAGGCAGCCCATAGTTCTTTTAGGAGCGAAAGGTTTCTAATTCATCTTAAGGCACCTAGTCCACGTCTGCGCACGTGCACGAACAGTTAAGGCGAGGCCAGTTCACGATCTGATGAAAAGTCTGATTTTTGAACTTCCAATGTGAAGAACTGATGTAGAATTCTACTTTACAAAAATTACTGTAGACTGAAAAAGAAACAAAGAAACAAAGTAACCGAACAGAATATTGAAAAATGGTATGGTAACTCTGTAAAAAAATTGTGAATAACACCATAAAAACTTATAAAAATAAATTTCAAATCGTCAGATTTCGTAATTTTCAACGACAGTGATATGATTTTTTATGCAAAAAGGATAGCTTTTTTATCGATCTAACACAATAACCGAGTACATTTTTAATAAATGATCCAGTATTTCAGAAATCAATATAAATGTACTAAAATTCGTCTAATTTCTGGCGAAGCGTCAATTAAAGTTATGCAATATTCAACCTTATTCTAAAGACATAGTGAAAGAGTAAATTTCGTGAACTGGCCTCGCCTTAAGTTCGCGTAGTAATATATGCCTACGTACACGACTTGCGTGCGTATATTCGTACGAAACGTGGAACGTGCACGTGTGTGTGGACTCGCTTTTTTGAGAAAGCAAGGTCTTGAAAAATCACTGCCTGCCGTCGAGCCAGGGGACTAAAATAAATTAAGAAACACAATAAATTAACTTCAATCAGCATTTATTATTATATGTATGTGTAATATATTAAAAGAAAGTCTTTATAGACTACTTTAAATCATGATGAAATCTTTTTTTAGGATCACGTAAGTCAAATGGCGCCGGTGGTGCGCTCGCTGCAAGAGCTGGAGTCGCAGACGCAACTGTACTATCTCAAGATGCATCATAATGTTTCTATTTCATAGATGTTGTGGTTATTTAAATCTAATATTTAATACAAGTGTACGTAATGGCTTAATAAATACTTACATTTGGAAGTCTTTTTCGTAAGTTCGTATTCCTTGGCTGCAATTTCTGTTATGTTTTGAGTGTTGAATTCCGAATGCATAGTTATTTGTATTTTTAAAACTAGTCTCAGGGGATTGGGAATGGAAGTGCAAAGAGCATGTAATCACTAACATTGCCGTGTTTGGAGTTTCCAGTTCAAATAGGAGCGCATTTGAATGTCAAGTTTTGTCTAGATTCTAAAGATTAGAGCACATCGACAAGAGTTGCGGGACATTAATAAAACAAAGAAATCAAATCATGTTATATATTTCACTCAATCACTACTGTTTTATTTATCTAGGGCAGTGCGTAACTGCCGGCATTTTATAAATAAATTATTAAGTCTCGTAACACCGCTATGTAGGAAAATAGCTGTTAGAATACTGTGACAACAATCCAAAAGGACTAACATACAAATGCTATAAAACTGTAAGGAAATTAATTATGCTTTGTATAAAAATAGTGTCTTGACCTACATAAAGAAAACAAAGACCTATAGATCTCGACTCCAAGCTTCAAATACATTGTCAATGCAAATATTTTGATATCAATAATTTTCATGAATAAAATGTAATATTCTAAATTATTTGTATTTACGTTAGCGTGCAAAATTTAATATTAAGTCAGTTACAAAAACAAAAATGTCATACTATTGTAATTTATAACGAGATTAAAATCTAAGCAATTATTTTGCAAAATATTCCCGTACTTATAATAAACCTTCACATAATATCTGCATGTTAAGCCGCGCAGAGTTTAGGCATAGTGTTTAGGTGAAGACAAATCACGATAACGATTAAATGTGCGCGATAGAAATCTTTTTCACATACACAGATGCGTTTGCCAAGTGATTTTTTTTGAGGGTGCAAAATCTCACTTCGCGACTTACGGCCGAATTCTCGAAGGCTTCTTAGCTCGCGCTCTAAAATATGTCTAATTTAACGATCGAAAAATAACAATGATTTAATTGTGAATCGATTATTTTTTCTCACCTTTAGATTAATTGACATTTAAAATAAGTTCACGAAAAATAAAAATGTTGTTTTCCGAGCGTGGATTAGTAAGAATACAAGAAGTTTAAAATTAATAATTCTATTTATAGGTATAACGGCAGTAGGTGAAAATCTTTGAACAAATCGTTATCTTATGGAGCTAGTGTTATACTAAAAAATATCAATCAATAACAATTTTGACGTACAGTAAGCAGCACGTCAGCTTATCCAAGACTTTGATTTTAAACCTGATAATGGATTTTAACAAGTCAAAGTTAATCGAGTGCGGTAACCTAACATACTGCTAAGGGAGACATGATATTAATAAGGCTAGGTATTATGTTGTAAAATAGAAAATAACTTTCATAACAGTAGTTTCTACTTTTTAAGAAAAGAAGATTTAGTCAATCGTCGCCATTATCAATGTCAATCTTGAACAAAAGCGCCAATACTATCTACATCTTCATTTCAACAAAAATACATTAACTACCTCTCAATATTAAAACTTTGACAAAATACAAAACAAAAGACAATTATCATTATATTATTATCATTCGATTTTTATAACAAAATGCGTTTCAAACAAATATATTATATTTTATTCGTTAACCTAAGAAGTAGCAGAATAGAGTAGTAAACGTTTTAGAGTTATCCTAGACATCCAGTGTTAGTTATGTATAAAATATAAGCCTTTTAGCAATGTCGATAGTAGGATAAGTAGTATTCACACAAGGCAGTAGGTTATTTATACGGGCATAGGAACTACCGAAGCAATACTATTTATAGCGACGTTTAAATATCGGTGCTCAGTTGACACCATTACCTTATTACAATAAAACATTTATTAATTTACTTTATTATCTAACAAAACTGTTCAATGCTTATGAAAATACTCTATTAATTTTAGATTTAACTAATCCCCAATTCATGAATCAGCCATTTTACAAATAGTTTTTATATAAGCAAAATACGTATAATGCATGGTCTATTTCTGCTTATATCACAAAACAGCCATCGAACTGCAATATTTGAAAAAATGTAGTTAAATTAGTGTTAGTTTAATTTTATCTTGCAAATTCAACTAGGTACTTAAAAAATTAATGATTAAAATTGATTCTATTTTAGGGACCCCGCTTTTCACGTCCATAACAACTTTCGAAATAGAATTTCAGAGATTCAAAATGCAATCCCTAAAACAGAAATTATATATTTTACAAAAAAGGCAATAAAACCCACAATAATTATTAATAGTATATTATGCTTAACTTTATTGGGTTCTATAGAAGTATGGTGCCCTAATTTTAAAATAAAATTTAAGTTTGATGACCATGATTAATTCCATTATCGTTTATAATACTTATTATAGTAACTATTCCGATAGATGCAAAATTTACTTAGTATTATTTATTTGTTACTTAACTTATCAATTTCGATTTGTTGTGCGTTTTCAGTCGGGTTACACTTGCCATTTTTAGATATGCTATTATAAGTTAGTACTATCTTTATGTACATAATTTTATCAGCGCGGAAGTAGGGCAACTTGTGTAAATGCGATAACTTTTTCCTCCTCGTGTAAATACCCCTCATGGATAACGCACAACAATGCTTTACCCTTAAAGTCCCAATTCTTATTCGACCCAGGGATACAGTCTATCACACATACGCTTATAATTCCTATAGTAAATCTCAATAGACTTATCAATCAAGAGAAATGCACGGATATCTATAAATCAGGACTCTACAGAATTAATTTTACTTAAAATGAATTATACTGGACGTCAATTATATTCGAAGTTCACATTACAAAACCATTCAGATTAATTTAATGAAATGTCGATAATATCTTTAACTTAGCGTAATTGAGAATTCCAAAATATAATTAATTAAATAGAAATAACTTTCGGTGGTTGTCGAATTGATGCTCAAATCAAAGTAAAATTTTATGATATGCGTTTTTTTCCGGTGGACTAATAAATGAATTCCTCATCGTAATTTTTTGTTTTAACATTATTGAGGATACAATTGACTAAACATAAGTTAAAGAATTGAGGCTTTGGATAAAATTAGGACACTCGAATGTTGTCAATACAATACACGCGAGCAAGTCTTACAACCTCACTTAATTTTATGATAATATTAAAGTTAACAAATTAAATATTACACTTATGATAAATACTAGTCTATTCGAGTTGGCGTCGTGATCAGGATTAGTGTCTTTGACTCCTCACCTTCCTTCCTCAAAGACACGTTTTAAGTCGTTATAATAAATTTACAACGCGTTTAAGTCGTAATAATGTTTGTACCATGTGATCAGCGTCTCTGGCTCGGCCATAACTTGTGGCTCAGTAATTGTGCTAGTTGGTATTCGCGAGACCATTTTACTTTCAACCTTTAATTATATTCTCCTTTTATAATGTTACATTTCACCACATAACAAATGTCAGTCAAGTCAATGCTAGGAATGGGATTTAATAGTTTTTTCAGTTAACATTGTGATCATTTTTATTTGGCAACAAAATGAAATGACAACATAATATTACTGGGTCATAATTATGTTGTCATTAAATGCCTACAAAAGCTATCACATAGGTCAAGTTACACTTTTAATTCCGTATACGATACAGATTCTGTCCTTTATAGATACGTAAGCTTTACTAGCTCATCTTAAAAGGCCTCTTGGTTCATAACAGTTCAGACAACTTTGATACAAAAGTGTCGGCGAATATCCTACAATTCCTTTCCTCAACAAATACTACACAATCTGATATACGTCTTTTATTCGTATTACGAGTGGCATAAGGCAGTATTTCTATTATCCAACCATCCACAGTTCTAATATCAAAACTAGAGATAGGCCACTTGTCTCACTACTTAACAATAAAATACACAAATAGTCCATAAATCAACTTTGACAACAAACTTCATAACTTAAGCTAGATTTAATAAATAATGCTTAGTAGTCCAACTGAGATTTTTGGAGGCATACCTGGGAACAATTAAAATTTATGAGATGTTTTGAATTACATAACAACCTACAGTTGCAGCAAACAAATGCACCGCTTTGGATCAATTATACAGGAGAAAATGTTAATAATGTGGGGAAAAAAACTTATTTTATTTAACAAAATCTGTCTGTTTTAAAAAGAAACATCAGGCTTGGCTTCTTGAAAAAAGTTTTTATTCACTAAATGAATTCTTTCAGTGCAAAATATATATTTTTTACATTGTGTGGCTTGCAAACTATTTTTTATTGTATGGTTAAGTAGTGGTTTATACAATACATTAATTGACTAAGGGCTGATTTTTCAATCCTCAGATAACAGATATCAGTCAGTTTAAATATTAACCAAATCTAATAAAAGTCATTCAAAAATGTTACAGATAAATGAATGACAAGCATTTTCAATTTGGCAGTATATGTAAATGTAAATAGTATTTAGTCAAAATATAACATGATATAAAAAATATTGCAATCGATTCTATTACTGATTCTGAACAAACAGTTATCAGGTTTCGTATAATATTAAAAATAACCTTGTATAAGTTTGGCATCTGTAGAGTCCCCAATTCACAATTTTGAATATTCAGCTACTCCTCATAGGAATATAAAAAGAGTGCTGTGAAAGCCTCTGAAAAGAAAAATAATCTTCAGAAAAATCAACCGCTTACCCAGGTCAGAGCGCGAGCCAAGGGTGATGTTGCAGCGACTCTTTAGATCGGTCGCCGTAGTCGTAAGTCAGCTCCTCGCCGGGCGCGATGTCTTGGGCGGCTAACAGGACCAACCGTGGACCGTCCACCCACACAGCCTTGGTTGACAGGTTGCCGTTACGCGAATGGTTCACCAGGCGCCCTAAGCGGCCCGACTCGGATGTCGCATCGATACTGTTGATAAAAATCGAGTGAATCAAATTATGTAACAATCAACCAACAATGATGGTATTGTCTAGCATTGCAAAAGGTTGAGAGAGATTTCATTGATGAGCAGGACAACTAGCTTGCTTGAAAGCTCTCGTAGGCCCTCTTACGCACTTAATGAAATTTTGGCGGCTACTCAACCGCTTAACCGCAAGTGCGTACGATCACGAGCGCTTGCATATTTAAATGGAAAATCTCAGTGCGTAAGAGGGCTTAAGCATTCTCACCTTAAAATAAATCAAGCGATAAAAAGATGACTGCTGAAAGAAAGAATGTGTTAGTTTAGGATGCACGACACTAAAATAATTCTTAATAATAAGATTTTGTGTCTAGTGAGCGCGTAACTTGAGAAGTGAATAAGATCAGTTAAGTTGCATGCTCACAATAATTAAAGTTTTTTGAACAGAAAAACTTTTTGATAGATCCATTACCAATACTGTTGGTCTCCATGTCGGAAGTAGTACATGTAGCAGCCGGCGGTGGGGTCCTGCGCGTAGAGGCGCTCCCGCTCGCGCGCCTCCGCCACGCCCACGAGCTCGCCGGAGTACTCGACGACGAACTGCCCGCGACCGAACGGCCGCGTCGCGATCACCCCGCGACCTTTACCCTCGAAGTATGCCACCTTATAAAACATGAGATTATTTAATAAGTGTTTGAAGTCAGTGTTTTAAAGCTTGTAGTTTAATATTAGGACCAAATTATAAGGTTATTATAAGATTTTAATTGGAAAACCTACTAAATAATAAAAAAAAACTATGACTTGAGAACTTCTTCTGTAATAAGCTTTATCTCAACCATATTTAATATGATTAGTAAACAAAAAACTGTTTTTATTACATACTTGAAGTCCATCTTCTTTCTGCTCTCTTATAGCCCTTTCCAAATCTCGCATTTTCTCTGCCATAACACATTTGGACGTCTTCCTCACACTACGCCTCACAGGGAAGTATTCAGTAAGCTTATGATTGTTGTTGCCATTCGCAACTTTGGTTTCTACATTCACAGTTTTCTCCAAGCGTGGGGGAGTCGGAGATCGTTCAACCTTAGGACTTTTGAGCTCTTCTTTAAAATATTCAGTCAATTTGTGACTTTCGGTAGCCCTGGCAGCGGCGCGCGCCGCCCTAGAGCGGAGTATGTGACCGTTTGTCATGTTATTAGTAATACCGTTACTAGTCTTCAATGGTTTAGATCTCAGTTCAATCTTCTTTGATGGTGGTTCTGTCTTCAATACATTTTCAGTCTTCGGTTCAGATACAGCAGCTATAATCCTTTGAGAAAAAAAATTTATAAGACAGCTGCCAGATATGTGATAGCTGTTTAAAAATACACACCATACTAAAACCATAGCTAATAAAATAAAGCAGGTAACCTTTGTTTCATTAGCTAATGACCATAGCTTATCCTCTTACCAATACATTACTTTATGATATAATTACTCAAGAAACAAGGTGATTAAATAATGGGATATAAAGGATTGTTTAATAGAGAACTCTAATATTGCATTTTCCTAATTATGTTTCCGAGGTTGAGTCTTTTGGTAACTGAAGATTATTTTTTAATTTATTGCTTTTGTGAAGTGCAAACATTACAACTACTGAAGCATTGATATGACTTTCGCTATCTTTTGTGTTGATCATTAGTTCAATAAAATTGAAATATTATACCTTTTTTTTAATAAAGTAAGTTCATAAGGTCAGAAGTGAAATAATTAGAAGTAGTACAAAGGTCACCGATGCACTGAAACACGCCTTAAAAATAAAATGGCAATGGACAGGACACATCGCGCGACTAAAAGATGAAAGATGGACTGTAGCATCGACAAAGTGGAAAGGACCAGAGATGGAAAAAGGAGTTTTGGTCGGCCTATCAAATGGTGGAATGACGACATTATTCAGGTGGCAGGAGTTGAATGGATGCAGAGAGGAAAAGATCGAGAAACATGGAAGCGAATGGAGGAGGCCTTCACCCGAGAAGGGATTCATAGTAATGAAATAAATTAAAAGAATGTAATCCAAATGTATAATTATGTATTACTGTGAAGCAAATAAAGGCTTATTATTATTACTTTAATATTGATTTTACATTGCATACTTCTTCATACTATTTATGTAGCTATTTTCACTAGGCATGATTAGTAGAATTTAAGCAGAAATATAAGAGAAAAATAAAAAATATAATATATAAAAATTGTTACATCTTGAATAAAAAAGGGTAGTATTTAATCGGGTAAAAAAATACTGAATATAGCGTACTGAAATACTAAGTGGGCGACGGACCGAGGGCGACTACAGATATTGAAAAAAAAAAAACAAATACAGACGAACATAGAACCTCCTCCTTTTTGGAAGTCGGTTAAAATGGGTGACTTTAAAATACAAATTGAGTAACTAGTTATTCAGAATGGGCGACCAAATTACTAGTTGGGTGACAACCTTAGGGCACACAAAACATTTAAAATTTGGCATATATTTTATTGAAAAAGGGGACTATTATCCTAATCGAGATGACAAAAAACAAACAAACGAGAAAGCAACCTAATAAAAACGCGTTAAAAATACAATGTTGGGCAGTGGTATCAGTTATATAGTTACCTACGTCATGGACGAAATAATAATTGCCCTCTCAGTATTTTTGTCACCCATTTAGAGTTTTCACTGCTAACTTAAATTATTTGTTACCCATATGTAGTCGCCAGTTTTATGTTTTTTTGTAATCCACTGTTGTCGCCGGTTTTGTTATTTTAGCGCCCAAAAATTAAACTGCTGCCCGGTTTAGTAATTAAGTATTCCATTAACAGTCGCCTTTAATTAATTCCAGTCACCCAATTAATTAATTCCCAAAAAAAAAAATCGTTTTATGTAAGGGACTGCTTTATGCCCAGTGTGAGTTCTGTACTACAAGCACTGATTGATAAGATTATGAACTTCTCCACAATTTATTGACTTAAATTTTTCATCATGGTTTGTTTTGCAGTGCTTTCTGCCAATTTATCTGAGATATTATTATTTATTGTACTGCTTATTATTATTTATTGTATTGCTTAGTGAACTTGCATTTTTCTGGCAACCAACTGATGTATTATAAAAATGATTTATATTACATTGGATTATTCACATTTGGATTTATGATTTTGATTGTGAAAACCTCAAGTAACCAAAATAATGGCTTTAAAAAATTTCGATGTAGAATGTTAAATCTTACATATAAGATTTGCTTCATAAAAACAGAAAAATATGAAATTAATTTAAATCTAAGTTTGTAGGTACATAGAAGCTAGCCCTCAAAAGGGTTTACCCCCCGTTTCTGAGGTAAGTATCGCAGGTTATCAGAAGTTTAACTTTATCGGAGGGGTCTACATTATCTGGTTATTTATTAATTTTATTAATATTAATTTTACTACTTTAAACCAGATAACATTGAACCCTCCGATTAATTTAAACCTCCGATAAAATACCTCAGAAACCGGGGTTAGTCAGTTACCTGCGCTTTCTATAGTTGCGCGTAGGCCTGACAGGCTTCTCCTCGCACAGTTCAATGCGATGTGGAGTCTTCACCTGTTCCTGTCCCGCCATCAGAGTATTGGCTGCAAACCACAGCCCATTTTTTACTTTTTTGTATACCAAAATAACATCTTTTAATTTTGTAATCTTTAGTATTGTGTTTCCTATCAGGGCAGGAGTATCAGGACCACCGAAACACAATATACAAGGTTATTTTTAGTATATACGAAAACTGAAAACTGTTCAAAATCAGTTATAGAATAAATTGCAATATTTTTTAAATCATGTTTTATTTTGACTAAATAATATTTACAAAACCATAATTAACGAACACCCTACTAAAATGTGTCACGCGCACAACTCAAAAAGCTTGTAACTTCGTGAGTATCATTATTATTTTTTTACACTGATTCTGAAAATTAAAATATGTGACCCGTGTTTCAGCTTTCGTATATGCAAAAAATAATGTTGTATATTGTATAGAGTGATATTAGCATTTTATCAACAGTCAACTGCCAAAATCCATTGTCTTTTGACAGAAAGTGATAAATATCATATCACGTTTCAATGGTTGTGCTATGTTTATATATTTTTCTGTTAATCTGGGTCTACAATAATGATTCTAAGAACACTTAACTATACATAAATGGAATCAAATGAAAATGTAACCTGCTATTAATAAAACGATTATTTTTAAATGTGAAATAAATATAATAATTACGAAATTGAAAAAAAAAATGTACCATTGGCTTCTTCCCAATCTAGACTTAGCCTGCCTGCCTAGCATGACCGATTTATATCGCGTGATATAGCGTTTTATCACGATTAACTGTCAAAAAGACAAAGGAATTTGACAGTTGAGTATCGATAAAACGCTATATCACGCGATATAAATCGGTCATGCTAGGCAGGCAGGTTTAAAAAAATTGCCTTTAGTTAATTTATAATCTTCAATAAGACCTACTATTTACCTCATGATAGAAGATTTGTATGTTAGTGTGTGAACATCGTATATTATGTTATATTTTTATTTACAATATAATTAAAAGGACCAAAAAGCATGGTTATATCATCAAAAAATAGTGAAATAGAGGGTACATGAATGGACAAAGGATGCATTTAGTTTTCTGAAGCAGTTCTAAGTAATACTATACCTATATAGTTATGTAAAAAATACTAACCTCTAACCATTTCAATCCAAGATACAATTAATAATTGATTGGCGATGGGAATCCACGAAACACCATCGAGTTGGTCTAACCAGACCCAAACATATATTTTAGGCTGGTGTTACCAATGTTTTGTAACAGACCTTGTCTTATTAGGATCATGAAAATTATCATGTGATTTGATCCGTTTGATGTCACGAGAGATCCATTTTGCACTTAACAACACGACACGATCCTAAAAGTAACAAATACAGTAACATTCAATGTTAGTTAAAAATACGAAATCTCCGCCTCCTAGCTAAATTTAATGAAGTGCAAATGTCATGTCAGACAAAATTGATTGGCGACTTTGTAAAGAAAATGGACGCTTGTTTTTTTGTATGTACTTTATGCTCATTGGTCCTTTAAATACAATCGAGTACATTAGTGACCAATGATTTTAATTTGTCTTGAATTACGACCAATCTACGCTCAGTTACCATAAACAAAATAGAGACAGAGGCGCGTTCCAAACCTACAAACTACGCTCCGAGTGCAACCGAACCACAGAACACAATTACTCAGGGAACCGAACGCTCTTGCGTTCTAAACATTAAGAGCGTGATGTTCTGACACGAATACGAATAATTTTAACTTTTCTTTATTCTAAATCAAATAAAATCCGTTTCATGAGGATCTACCATGATTATTTTAAGAATTTGACTCAAAAACATCAAAATGCAAAATAATGTCGATTCACATTGTCATTTTTTCTATAGACAAACGTCAGAGCGTTTTACAACCATCTATTTTGATGGTTAAAAAGTTGCAACGCTCTGGGGCCTTACTATGAGCTCTTATAGCAGGGCTTATATTGAACTGCCTTACTTTTTCGTACTATGACCTCAACGGTTAGTATGAAAGCAGGCCTTAAGCAGTTCTGTTTAAGGCCTGCTTCTGAACTGAACGGTTTCTTATTTGCTGATGGTAAGCCTCCTGGGGGCTTACCATCAGCAAATACGAAACCTTTCCCTGACGTTTGGAACGGGACGGTTGTGTCAACCGAACGTCACCCTCTAATGTTTGGAACGCCGTTAGAGCGTTTGGTTGTGCTTAGGTTGCACTCGGAGCGTAGGTTTGGAACGCAACCCAGCCATTCTACCCCATTAAACTACTACTTTACTTATGTTCGTCATCTCCTATGTGCCTTACTCCTTCAGGCTGCTGAGCTTTAAAATCCTTCAGTGACGGATAAACAATTTCTTATTTTGGTATTCAGAACAAACGTAACGCTAGAATTTATGAATGATTGACGTCTGAACGTGGCACACACGAGGTGACGCTTAAGGTTATGTGTGCTGGAAATAACAAAAACTAGCTAACGAAAGTCCAGTTTCACTTCCTAGATGCTCAGTGACGCAAAAAAAATAAGATTTAACATTCGAAAATCATACAAAACAGAACAGATTTCATAAAATCGTTGTTTAAACGTGGCACACACAGAACCGTGTGTGCCAGTTTTCATTTGTCAAAATATCGACAACTAAACCGTTTGGAGTCAAATTAATCAGTCTAGCAGCGTTACGTTTGATAAGTGACAGCATATAACACTTGAAATCCGTTCGCGTAACAACACATCAATAGAAAAAGCAAAAACAATATTTCGACCCATCAGACTGTGGGGCCCACAATTAATACCGTTACGTTACGTGAATTTTGCGTCACTTAAGTTGTAAAGCAGTTAATAGTAATAAGAATTTCCGGCACTGAGGATCTAGCTTTATTTGGAACCAATCACTGCAGTAGTTACAGTACAATTCATGATACAATTTGTATGAGATTTTTAAGATAGGGTGACAACAATGTACGTACGTTGATGGACAGCCCCCCTAGCCAAAGTAACATTTGCAAATTTTCGTTATCGCTTCGCTTCGCAACATGTATGGATTTGACGTTTTAAAATTCGATTGTTAACGAAACCTTATGTCAATCCCATACATGTTTCGAAAGCGAAGCGATAACGAAGATTTGCCAATGTTACTTTGGCTAGGCCCTCTGAAAGGATATAACCGTCCTGTTAATGAGGGCTTTTCAATCAAAATGACAAAAACTGTCTGCTCTATAGATGGCGTTGATAAAAATGTATGTGTCAATGTGGTTTTTTTACTAAGCTTCGAAGAGTACTTAGGTAGGCAAGCAGATGTAACCCTGAAATGTTTCTCTTTGGGTAGATGTCAGCCAGCGATCGCTTACTTGCCTTTATGGTACAGGCTGTTTATTTTAAAAGCCAATGTTGACACCTCTTTCTATCATCGCCAACTAGTGAGTGAAATAGTTACTATTTCATTTTTAAATGTCACTTTGACAAGGTATCGGCATATTATTAGGTAGTCAGACATAGGCTTCAAACTTATAACACCCCTATAACTTTGCGCTGCGTCAGGGGCACAGTTTAACAATCCATACAGTTGTTAAACGCCTTTGATGTCGGACGATGCCGCCGCGTGCCGCTACCCGTGTAGTAGTCCCGAATGTGCAAGGGTTGTCAAAAAAGAAAAAGAAAATAAATGTGATTAATAAGTAATTATTTATTTGCAAGTACTTACTTGTTTATTTGTTTGTTACGCCTTCACGCCTTAACAGCTTAACCGATTATAATTTTTTGCATACACATTGTCAGGGGTACAGAAAAAGAAAAAGGGTACATTTTATCTAAAAAAACTTGCGGTTCCCGAGGGGTAGAAGTCGGGGGCGATCGCTAGTTGTTTATAATACCGCCCGCCCGCCGTCTACCCACGACTTCGTCCGCATGCACCCTAGGAAAACTTTTTTTATTTTTTTTATTATGATCCGTTTTTTTTATTGTTATCCTTTAACCAGGATAATAAGACAGTATCCTATGTTTTAATCCATACATGGTATAAACTATCTGCACGGCATTAAGAATTATTTCCTTACAGCCCCCGTATTACAACCTCTTAAAACAATCCAGTTTTCTGAATTGCTATTATTGCATCTCTTTTATTTGCTATTCCAAGAGAAAGAGATGTAGCTATAGCAATTCATAAACCTGCCAAGTTTTAAAAGGTTGTAATACCCTCCCAGTAGGCCGACGGAGACGTCTAGACAAGGCAATCGTGCGGGGCGTGAGGGGGCAGAGGCGAGTCGGACGAGCCCGAGCTGCATACTTCACTGTTCTTAGTAGCTTGGGACACGTCTTCTAGGGTTCTGGGTTATAGCGTCTTTACCGTTTTAATTTCTTATTAAATTAATATTATGGTACATACGACGAGTACGTGCAAATCTTCGATTTCGATGAAACTAAGATTTTTATACTGTTTTGACAAGAAAACAGTAACGCAATGTTAAAAATGTCAAAAATCCAAGATGGCGGCCAAATTTTTTGTCTGTGGGCCGATTTCGATGAAACTAGGTTTTTGTACTATTTTGACAAGAAAGAAAGTAGGTATGTCTAAAAATTAAGAGGGGATTTCAGACTATGTAAATGAACAACTTTTACTATGGGGCCAACCACGGAATCTCGAAAAAAATCAGCTGTTTCATAGAAAAGTACAACATCGACTCGATTATAATGTATGGCACAGCTGATTTTTTTCGCGATTCCATGGTTGGCCCCATAGTAAAAGTTGTTCATTCACGTGGTCTGAAATTCCCATTTCATTTTTAGATATACTTAAAATTTTACAGTGTATTATCTGTGGTACTAGTCTGTTTTTCAACAAGTCATTAATAATAAATAATTATTGTACATTGTGATTGATCTGTGATATTTGACATTATTATTGTTAGCAAAATATTTTTTTAGTGTCACACCTTTAGCGTTAATAAATCACAAATTGTTTAATTATTTTCTGAGGTTTTATTTGCTTAAAAGTCCTAAAACTAATGTGCTACGAATGCTACGATACGCACAGTCATACAGTCTCAGTAAACATCAATACGATACGATGTCCGTAAAAAAATACTTCGTGGTCACCCTAGCTGATTTACATACTAATTTAAATCTCGAATTGCATCGTAAGTACTGCAGTGATTGGTTCCAAATAAAGCTAGATCCTCAGTGCCGGAAATTCTTATTACTATTAACTGCTTTACAACTTAAGTGACGCAAAATTCACGTAACGTAACGGTATTAATTGTGGGCCCCACAGTCTGATGGGTCGAAATATTGTTTTTGTTTTTTCTATTGATGTGTTGTTACGCAAACGGATTTCAAGTGTTATATGCTGTCACTTATCAAACGTAACGCTGCTAGACTGATTAATTTGACTCCAAACGGTTTAGTTGTCGATATTTTGACAAATGAAAACTGGCACACACGGTTCTGTGTGTGCCACGTTTAAACAACGATTTTATGAAATCTGTTCTGTTTTGTATGATTTTCGAATGTTAAATCTTATTTTTTTTTGCGTCACTGAGCATCTAGGAAGTGAAACTGGACTTTCGTTAGCTAGTTTTTGTTATTTCCAGCACACATAACCTTCAGCGTCACCTCGTGTGTGCCACGTTCAGACGTCAATCATTCATAAATTCTAGCGTTACGTTTGTTCTAAATACCAAAATAAGAAATTGTTTATCCGTCACTAAAGGATTTTAAAGCTCAGCAGCCTGAAGGAGTAAGGCACATAGGAGATGACGAACATCTTTACTTTCCTTTATGAAATGGGCCCCATTAAATACGACGTAATTTCACAGGGTTGCGTTCCGAACCTACGCTCCGAGTGCAACCCATAAAGTTAATATACCTAAGGTATATTAACTTTATGGTGCAACCGAATACTCTAACAACGGCGTTCCAAACATTATGGACCCCCTCTAAACGATCAAAATTGCTTGTCAATCATTTACATTGCATTGCTTGTCAATCGCATTTTGATCGTCTAGGAGCGATGCTTGACAAGCACCACAGAATATAGATTACCGTGGCCAATCAAAAGTAGGCCACACCCCAAATGGTAAATGCGATGTAAAATGATTGACAAGAAATGCTTGATCGTCTAGGGGCTCCATTAGAGCGTGACGTCCGGTTGACACAACCTTCCCGTTCCAAACGTCAACTTTTTAACCATCAAAATGTTGTAAAACGCTCTGACATTTGTTGAAAAAAAGTGAGAAAAAATAAATGTCAATGATGTTTTTGTGTTTAATTTTTAAAATGATATCCTCAAAAAACGGATTTTATTTGATTTAGAATAAAGGAAACTTTAAATTATTCGTATTCCAACTGGAAAACGAAGACTTTGTAATATTAATGACATGACATTTAAAGTTCTTGGTCGTTCCGGACCTTAGAGTGAGTTAAAAAACAGCCAAACAACAACCGCACTCTGTGCCACTGAACGCAACCCAGTATGCGTCGTTTACGAGCTCTGTGGCGATCGATGACTCAGCGATTAGTCTAATGAACCCAATGTCATTGAAGAACTCTTTGTTTGTATTTATTTAGCAATATTTTTCGGCTTTCAAGTGGTTTATTCCTGCTACATATATAGTGATCTGTGGTTTATTCTAAAATTTATATTTCATTGATGATAGTATGAACATAGTGATTATATTCTCTTTGAGTATGAATGCCAAAAAAGTATATTATATATGGGATGATAATTTAATAGAACAGTGTAATCGGTTACCTGCTGTAACTGGACGAGTGAGTTAATTTATAATTATGATTTTACTATACCTATTAATTAAAGGATTTTATTCTCGTTACTATCTTGCACTCGTCGTTAAAAACTTAACGACCAGTGCAAGATAATAAACATTATTAAATTATTATGTTGCAGGCTTCCATGGTACATGATTTAATATTTTCCTACGGGCTTACGAAATGCCTAAAAGTAGTTCGATCCGCTCCTGCTGAATACGATGAACTACGAAAATTCCATTCCGATATCTATATTGATTACTTGTTAAAGATAAAAGATGTTGATGATGAATATATCACTAACGCCGAAGATGAAGAACATGGAATAGGTACTGCACAAGTATTATTTATTAAAGTTTTCAGTGTAGAACCTTTCTCTAAGAATTTGTAAAAAAAAAGTTTTGTATTTATTTTGCAATCAAGGAACTCAAACTTGCACTTTGAATTTCAGGCTATGATTGTCCACCGGTATCAAATATTTATGAGCTGGTTTCCACAATAGCTGGTGGTTCTATAACAGCAGCTAAATGTTTGAATTTTGGCCTTGCTGATATTGCTATCAACTGGTGTGGTGGTTGGCATCATGCACATAGGTAAGTTAAGAAAACTGGCCAAGTGCGAGTCGGACTCACGCACCAAGGGTTCAGTTGCTGTACAGATTTATTAAATTAAATATTAGGCTTATCTATACTATGCTATTATCTACTATTAGGTCACCTATGTACACACATCCTGCTACAACAATGACTATTATAGTTGTATGCAATATTGCAGTGTTACTTGAAATAAATTGCGTTTTGGATTAAAACATTTGCTGGTTAAATGATTATTGTGCTTATTACTATTCATGCTTGTAGGTTTGGAGCAGATGGATTTTGTTATGTCAATGATATAGTTCTAGCCATAGAAACATTGAGGCTAAAGTTTGAAAGAGTGCTCTATATCGATCTTGATGTGCACCATGGTAATATTTTTTATATATTTTATAAAGTTAAAAGTTTTTTTTTTAGTTTATGTCTCATAATAAATTCATAAAATGTTTTATGTGCTATCTTTCTGTTAGCTTTTGTCACATTAGTAAGTAATTGAGTATCACATAATTAACCCGTGGATGATGGTGTGGGCTTCGCAATTAGCAAATTTGTTTTACTTAATATTTAGATCATAAGTTAAATTGTGAACGCTGTTTATTATCCCTAATAAATAAAATAAAATAAAAAAAATAAAATTTTGTATTATAAAAATGTTTAATAAACTTGAATTTTAAAGTTTGACTGACTAGTCGCTGAAAATATGATTTATCTTATAATTTTTGTCTTTGCTCCTAAAGTTATTTTTACTTACTTTTAGGTAATGGTGTTCAAGATGCTTACAACTTGAGCAAGTCTGTGTTCACTTTGTCTATCCATAAATATGAACCAGGGTTTTACCCAGGTACTGGAGGATTGGAAGACATTGGCGTTTTGTCGGGCAAAGGATACAGTTGTAATATTCCATTACATGCCTGGTATTCAGATGAAACCACAGAATACATATTTAGAAAGTAAGTATTAAGGTCGGAGACTTTTCACACCATAAAAATAAAAGAATAAATAAAACTGGGCAGAACGGACACTCCCGCTCCGGACGGGCTCAAAGTCACAATATTAGCCTACTCCGTTAAACAGAAAACCCAGTCGGGTTGCCACGGCCGGCGGCGTCGCCGCACGCGCGTTTGTCTGTTCGTGCGTTCCGTACGATCTTGTAAACAAATTACAATGGCGTCAAGTTATTGTGGTGTGTTTGTTTGTACAAACAATTTAAAAACAATGCCACATTTAAGTTTTTTTAGTTTGCCCAAAGATGATGAGAGGTAAGTAATATTTTCTAAATATTATTTAATTTTCGTACCTAATTTATCAAAAGACATGAATAGTTCTTTTTCTGTTGCCAATTGTTTCACCTAATAGCTATTATGTATTCTGTGCAAATAGTTATTGTAGGTACCTACAGTATTTTTTACTTGTTGTCAAATCTTTTTAATAGCCCTGCCATCGGTCGTTGATCTCATATTTTGTAAAACTAGAATAAAATAATGATTTCAAAGCAAAGGAGAACATAATATTTAAGCAATATTATCATTAGATGTAAGCAATATTCACCAGTAAGCAACCCTGGCAACACGCCTGGAAGACAGCGGGTCGTAGCGACGTGAAGGGGGAAGTAGGTATATAAATGGCGGCGTTTGGGACTCTTGACAAAGAAGAGTCCGTTCTATCCAGTTTTATTTATAATGGTAATACACACATACAATACACAGTAGGTGTTGTTATCTATCCGAAAAAGGTGGGTCCACATTTATGCTTGTGCACAAGCAGTGTGGATGGTCATTTGCGCATGGATTGCATGCAAATTATACCTATCTTCTTCGCACCACAAGAAATGTGGGTCCCGCGACATGCGCACGTGCTGGGAAACAAGAGAACACATCGCCATTCGAGGCGCGTCGTTGCGTACCATAATCCAAGTCTTCCAAATATGAATCACATCTTTCGTTTTTTTTCCTCCTTTCTCTATCTACGATCAGCTTTTAGTTAGGCCATAATCAAGGGTTTTTAAGACTTCTTATCCAACGACATGATGTTCCCCACATCTTTAATCATAACATATATTTTCAGAATTTTCCCTGAAATATATGATAAATTCAAGCCTGATGCAATAGTAGTGCAATGCGGTGCAGATGCTCTCGCGCACGATCCTCACGGTGGTGCCAAGCTGACTGCCCTTGGATATCACTCCTGCCTCACTAAAATTTTAGATAAACAAAAACCAACATTACTACTGGGTGGGGGTAAGTTTCTTTTGGCCTTGTAATAAAGGATTCACACTAATTTCAATGTTTTTCAAAAAGTGCAGTCTGTATACTAAACGCGCGGTACCACACTCAGCCCGCGGATCGGATTCGAGCAAGCTCAACTTCTACATATAATCGGCGCTCTCCACGCCTATCAGATTTTAATAGCAAAACCATCCTTTGCTAGTCATGATTTTTTACCTATTATAGTGTTGATCGCGTAGTCGGCAGTGCAGACTCTGCACATGCACTACGCGCTCTTGAAGTAAGCGTTTAGTTTTTTTTTTAGAGTAGTTCAGTTAGGAGATTTTTTGCGAAAAGTATTACTTCTATTAAACTAAACGACAAGCTAGAAAATATTGTTTAAAAGCGATAAAAAGTAGCACAAAGCTTCTTCCGAGAGTGAACTTAAAGTTAATATTACGCACAGAGAGATAATTCACAATTTCGTCTTTATTATCGTTTCAATGGCGGCGCTAGTGTGAAGACTACGCGCTCTTAAGGCTAAATTAAAATTTTATTCATGATAGGATCATAATTGTATATTTTCAGGCGGTTACAAGTTCTCAAATGCGGCTCGTCTGTGGACCTCAATAACTGCTTTAGTTGTTGGCCAATCTTTAGATGAAAACATACCTGAACACGAACACTGGACTAAATACGGCCCTGATTACTCACTAGCAGTGGAGCCCATGTTAATCAAAGATAGTAATAAGAAAGAGCATTTAGACAAATGTATTTGTGTTTTAAAAGGTAATAAAATTGTTAATCAATATGCTATTATTACACGATAGGTAAATGCATAGCAACCTATTCTGCCTTGTTATCTTTTTAAATTTGAGAATAATTATTAGGGCGTCCGCTGCGTTAAGCGGGACAACACGCCCGCGGGTCTATATAGATTGCTGGTTTTCTGACGCACAAACGCTTTCACTGCATGAGTAAGCTCTAATCAATGTCGGTCCCACTTAACGCAGTGGACGCCGTTAGGTTACCTTTATTTTTAACTTTTCATGTTTGTCCATAGAGAATTTGAATAAATATGTTGACCATGAGTTCCGAAAAGAACCAGTATCGAAAAAACAGAAGACTGATGTAGAAGGCAAAAAAATCTGTGATAAAAAACGTGGAACAGATAGTATTATAAAAATATTTAAACATAATGTTTGTAAAGATAATGAAATTATATCAACAAAACCACCCTCCTCTGATGTATATGAATTTGTTGACTGACAATAATACCTAAGAAATATAGTTATTTTTTTTAAAATAGGTAATGTTTTATTTCCGAAAAAACCTGTCAGATTATGTTGTATAAGATTCTTGAATTGAACATAGGTAGTAAGCGCCAAAATTAGCAAAAAATAGTTTTTATATGATCGAAGCCTTATACACTTTAGACTTTCACACAGTAGAAATATATGTGTTAATAAATAAACGCAAAACCTCTTAGGTGGTGATTGTGTGCTCGTGAATATGAACAACTTTTACTATGGGGCCAACTCTGCAACTCAACAAAAAAAAAACAGCTGTTTCATACTAGTTGTCAATAGGTATTGACAACTAGTATGAAACAGCTGTTTTTTTTTACCAGAAAGACCAGACCAGATATCTACCCCGGCATGTGTCTCTTTCTACTTTCAGCCTAATGTTGGATACGCATACGCGTAAGCTACAATAGATAAATAAAACGTTACGTTACTTCGAAAAAAAATATATATTTGAAGTTTTCTCACTGAATTGTTCAGCATATGGTAAGTTACCAAGTAACACATTGACATAAAGGGATATTAAATAATAATACTTGGGTATATTTTTATGAACTTTTACATTCATATTCTGCAGTGATATGTGAAGAAACACAAAATCTGTTTGTTTTTCAAAGTGAACAATCCTTTAAAAGCTTATGAAGAACTCCACAGTAGTTCTGATCCTGCTTGATCACAAGTTTACCATACCATACACAAATTAGTAAACAATGTTGAAATAATTTTTACTACTACCTTTAAGGTGCAAAATAGTAAAGAACCAATAATGAAACCCTACTTATATATATTATTAACAAATACCCAATTTATTTTGACAATTCCAAAAATCTAATTTGAAACTAAGCAATAATTAATAATTTCAAGCCATAATTTTCTCCAGCTTTCAATCATTATTTCCTAATAGTCTTAGAGTGCTCAGTTTTTGCAAGCAATAGTGACCAATGACAAGCGACAGTAGACATCAGTGTAAGAGATACAATTAACTTGGATGTACAGCAATGATAAACGAAATTGAAGTCCTTATGACTAGGGAGTGAAACCTGCAATCACTGGATTAACTTACATAAACTTAATATTAAATGCAAATAGAAAAGGTATGTTTTGTCAATAACCCTGTTTAAGATCAAGCCGATTTTGAAGAAAATAGAATCAATTGCTGTAAACCCATGCTAAATAAGAAAACCACAATTATAAATATTTAGTCTGTGGGTCGCTTTTCACTATGTTTTTTAGTGAATTCCTCTGCATTTTTTGTAAACTTCTTCCTATCCTTGAGGTACTCTTCAGCGAGTTCTGCACGTAGCGGATGCTCTGGTTCCGGTTCATTCACAAGGGCGACTAGTGCTTGGATCACTGAAATCAACCAGGTGTACATTGGAATGTGGATAAAGTACATGCACATGCACAAGTTATATTGACAACTAAAGACCAGATTATATGCATATTGCATATGCATTTACACAAAACCTTGACAAATTTATATTCAGTAACCATCCTCATGAATCACTCTATTGGAGAAAACCGCATGAAAATCCGTGCAGTAGTTTTTAAGTTTATCGCGAACAGACAGACAGACGTGGCGGAGGACTTTGTTTTATATGTAGTGATGCGAGAGGTATTAATTTTATAATACACTGCAACATATTTTTATTGATTTCACCCTTGTACCTAAATATTTTCTGAGTTTATGAAAAAAATGATATTATCGAACTTTTCGTTAACTATTCTTGCAGTAAGATAGTCAAATTACAGTCATAGGCAATCTAAAAACCAGACATTCTTTTACTAACCTTGATCAGTCTTAGTAGCTGGTTTCCAGTTTTCAGCACTGATGATCGGTAAGCATACCTGACCTTTCTCATCAATGTTGGGGTGATATATCTTTGTTTTGAAACTAATTTTGGGTGGCTTGAAAGGGTACTCTGCTGGGAAGTTGATCTCAATACGAAATGCACCTTTGTTGTATGGTGAATTATCCTAAAAAAGATAAAAATATGCTATAATATCACAGTCATGTAAGGTGATAAAAAGACAGATAACTGTGCTTAACTTGTATTATCGTAATTTTATGTTATCTGAAGAGAAAATTAATGTCGGGCTAATTGGCAGGGCTACAAAGATGTGTTTTACTTACTGGAACAATAAGCCCTTGCCATGTGAGGATGTTAGACTCATCCACTTGGATATCCCTGAAGGATTTCAGTCCTGATTGTCTGATATCATTTAATTCCTGTAATAATGGTTATGAAATTAAATCAATTGTAAATCAAAGATATTTGTGGATTTAATTGGAGTGAAGGTGAATCATTATGATGTCACTTATCTATGTGTATCACATTAAAAGTGTTGACTCAATAGAAGTATTTTTTTATTGGTCTTTTACTTCGGAAAACCTAACATTATCGTTTACTTTACTTAGCAGTTAGTTAGCTGAAAGAAAAACAGTCGTTCCGTTTATCTTCAGTCGAACGAAAGTAAATTTATCATCAGCTTTTTCACAAAGATTGGAAAATCATGTTTGAAAAATAAAATTATAAACGATTGAAAACCTAGTTTAATACTTATCTATGAATTACAAAAAGCGAACACACTTTGTGTTACACAGCAAATTCGATTCTGAATAACGGGAAAAAGAGCCACATAAAAATCGAAAACCACATCTCACCTTTTGAAGTCTTCTGGTTGCAGCCATTGTTACTAATTAAATCTGTCAAACAATCTAAAGAATTGTATAAGTACAAGTTTCTGAGATATTAATTTATCATTTAAATATCCACGATAACAACATAATTATGCAGAACACATAAAATTCCGAGATTTTAACAATAAAATTACTGGTGCACCGCAAATATGACGACCACCATTACAAATTGCGTTTCGTTTAACGCAGTTTTTTTATGTAGGTAAGTTTAGTTATCCACTCCACAGACTTCTAAACTGTTTCACAGATTATTTTTTAGGCCGGCCACACACAGACGGAATTTCGATAATGTATGAAGATGCCGTACGGAAAAATCCCGCATGTATGAGGTAGTCCTTATATTTGTATGTATAGCTGCGTTCGGAATCTCGTAGTATGTACGGAATTTCGTAACGGGATTCCGTCTGTGTGTGGCGGGCCTTATATTACACAGACGTAATCACGTAACGGAATCTCGAAACGGGATCCGGATTCGGAATTCCGAACGCAGCAATCGCATACAAAATCTATGGGCCTGCCACACACATGCGTTAACGTTCCGTATGAGAAGGACTACCATTATATTTTGTATTGGTCGCCACACACAACCGTTTTTATTCCGTACGGAATGCGCTCACACGCACGACCCATAGGTCGTGAATAAAACGGCCGCGCAGCGCGACTTTTAGTTAGTTTCATCGATAACTCTTTGCAGCGTTCTGAATCACGCACGATATATTTATTTTTTTACGACGACGTGACGTCACAAGTCGATTAGTGTTGTGGGCATGCCATAACCACAGAATACATAATAGTACAAGTCCATAACGGTGGATCCGCGCCTGCCAGCAACCTTTATTTTGCTCAAATATTTGCGCAAAAGATCAGAGAAAAAAAAGAAGAAGATCGGCGACTTTGCGAGCTATCCATATTGACTGGATCGCGCGAACCACAACACAACCGTCCACACCGCGCGCTAAAGAGTACTCTGTGGCGCGCTCCACGCAACTGGCGGGATTCTACCCGGTAAATACCCAAAGTACCCAAAATCAAGGTATTTACCCAGGTAAATACCCAAAGGATGGGTATTTACTTTCCAACTATTTTTAAGTCTCTTATTAGTCTCTTATACTATTTAAATGCTGCTTGATCTGTCATGGAGGTGTAGAGCGCCTGGCATGTTTGCTAAAAACAGGTCCAACGACTTTTTTACTCTGTAATGCGATTAGTTTGCCCATGTCAACCAGTAGTTGACACGAGTTTGTGTAGGTACACAAACTCTAAAAGTGAATACACTTTTCGACAGACCACCACGTTCAACGTGTTTTGAGTTATTTTGGTATTTTGTATAGACAAGTTATATTTTTATTTTTTAGTATGTTTTTATTTTTTAACATAATCTTTATTATCTTATTGACGTATTTTAAAATAAAAAACCATAGGTCATTGCTTTAATTTTTTGGTACGAATTTTTTAATAAAAGTGCGCTCTGAAACGCGCTATCTCAATGTTTACCTCATCGTAATACTTCACCGGAATCGCATTTTGAAAAACAAAAGACTTAGTGGAGCCGGAAATCGCATATTTTCATTAAAATTGTGCACATTGTGATGAAAGCGTAATTCTTTTACCATTCGTAAGTTACACTACAGTGATCGTTTTAAGATGTGGATGCAAGCTGGATTTGACCCCTAACAGATTATAGAGGTCAAATTGTTCATCACGGACCTATCATTTCGCCGCGCATGATGTTTGTCGTAATAACTGCAAATTTACAGCTACTAGGGCAAGTGTGGTATCATTTTCAGATAAATAAAAGATGGCCAATAGAATTCTGAAATAAAAAACAAACCTTTACATACTAGAAAATAAATAACCGTAATTCGGAACCCCAAAAATCGAAAATGTTATTAACAAAAAAATATTTTCCAGTGACGATAAATTTGAAACGAGTACAGATATCGGCTTTAAAAAAATATGATTAGAAAGCCACATTAATACAGATTTAAAAAATATAAGTTTGATTGGAACAGTGTCATAAAAAATACGTTTAAAAATATAATACACAGCGCGGCAATTACATAAAAAAATCTTAAAAATGCGTTCTATTAAAGGCCGTCACAGTTATCTCTGTGATACCAGCACTAAATTTTTATATGTTGTTTAACATTTTATTTTCTCTCAAAAACCGTCGGGAGACCACCTGTGAAGTGTTTTGTTCCGGAGATATGACGTCATTAAAATGGCGACGGACGTATTTTGAAAAAAAAACCTGATAGTTATGATTCTATGAATCCGGTGTCAGACTAAAGGGAATTAAGTGGTCTATATTGTTATAATACAAACAGGCTGAGTAGTACAGTTACGAAAATATATTAAATTATATGGAAATTCAATTTTTAAAAATTTCAATTTTTTATTTTATTTTAAATTACCGTAAATAATAAACTGATAATTTTAGTTCAAACAAAAAATATGTTTATAAATTCTATTTAATGCAGATTTGAAAAAATATAATTTTCAAGTACCTTTACAAACAATAAACAGCGAAAAAAAAATTTAAACTTTGCGCGCCGTCTATTTCCTTTATAAAAGATTTTTTGTATTAAAGTTTAACAATATGACTATCCAATGAAAGCTAATAAATAACTGTTTCCAAATATATAAACATTATAATACTTTAATGTTATTGTTTTGAAGAAAATTAAAAAAAAACGAAAACTAAGAAGTACGATATGTTTGTAAATTATTTGAAAAACCAAAAAAGGCCACTCAAAATCAACACAAAAAAGGCAAAAATCGCAAGCGCACATGTAACACGATTGTATAAATGTTGTTATGCCCCTTGAAAGTAGTTTATACCGAAGTATGCAGCTCTGCAACCCTGTGCTGCTCGAAAAACTTACCATTTTTTCAGTTTCTTCAAAAAAACTATATTATCGAAGCGTTTTTCAAGTTACTTGGTCCTATACTTTTGTAAAGCCTACTTAATTTACTAATAAGAAATTTTGAAATAAAAAGATATTATTTAAAAAAAAACGCTATTTATTGTTTGTAAAGGTTATTGAAAAATATTTTTTTTATCTGCATTAAATGGAATTTATCAACATATTTTTAGTTTGCACTAAAATTATCAGTTTAGTATTTACGGTAATTTAAAATAAAATAAAGAATGGGGAGTTTTTAAAGATTGAATTTCCATATAGTATATTTTCGTAACTGTACTACTCAGCTTATGTTTTGTATTATAACATTATAGAACACTTAATTACCTTTAGTCTGCCACCCCATAGTGTTAGTGCCCCATACATGTATATAGGATTCATAGAATCATAATTATCAATTTTATTTCAAAATACGTTAGTCGCCATTTAGATGACGTTTCTCTGGTACAAGCCACTTCACAGGTGGATTCCCGACGGTTTTTAAGAAAAAATAAAATGTTAAACAACATATAAAAATTTGGTGCTGGTATCACAGAGATAACTGTACCGGCCTTTAACAGAACTCATTTTTAAGATTTTTTTATGTAATTACCGCACTGTGTATAATATTTTTGAACGCGTTTTTTTATCAAACTGTTCAAATTAAACTTATATTTTTTAAATCTGTATTAATGTGGCTTTCTAATCATATTTTTTATGCCGATATTTCCAATAATTCAGTACTCATTTGAATATCTCTTAAATGTAAAAAATCACTTCTGCTGCCTAAACTACTGAACCGATTTTGATGATTGAGGTGTCATTGGAAAGGGGGTGATGGTAGATGTGTTTTCATATGTCAGTTTTTATACCCTCCCTATTTAGCTTCGTAAAAAGACATAAAACGGAATAATACGGAATAAAACATCCTCTATATCGAATTTGACCTCTAAAGTACGTTAGGGGTCAAATCCAGATAGCCTCCACATCTAAATATAATATAATACTAGTGGTGTCCCCTAAGCATGGTTAAAAATCATCATCTTTCATCACAATGCGCACAATTTTATCGATTTCCGGCCCCACTAACTGCATTCTGTAGCTGTATTCCTACTTATCATAAAAAAACAACACTTGATAGTGTTACATATCGAGTTGAGTCGCAATGAACGCTTTAACGGGAACCGAGCCGCCCGGTGGCGAGGGGCCAGCAAGGGTGTAAAATTGACGGGCAAAGCTCGAGTTATTACGACGGGCGCCCGGGGCAACCGAGCGGTTAGGGCATATTTTGAAAAGACTGTTTAACAACAATACCGCTATAATTATTTATGACTGTTCGTAACTACCATTACAAAATCCATTTTTTTTAATTATGTTGTAAAGTAATTCAATTCATAATGTAACTAACTAAATTATTATTTTTCAATTTATTTTTGTTATAGAACACAACTAACCAAATAGTCGGAAATGAAAATCATCTCACTAGTTTAGTCAATAATCAAGATAATATAATTGTTTGTACCTAAACATAAATGAATAAAAAGAAAGACGAAAAGAAAAAATACTACTAAACCACATCGTGCTTATTGTTTTTACCCATGCTTTTGGATATTTACCCGGTTAATACCCAAAATGGGTATTTACCCGGTAAATACCCAACGGGTATTTACCTATCGCCCATCCCTGGGCACCTTTGAAGCGCATACTATATCTATGTTTGAGGCAGGCCATAAAACCGACCAAGAACGGATCGAGCGCGGCAAGGAGCGCGCGCTCCAATTCGTGCGCTTGGATCGCGCGCGGCACGTACCCACACCGACCGCGCGTTGGAGATCGTCCGGTGTGGACGCGGCTATTTGTTTCATTAGGCTAATTCACTATTTTTGAAGGATGAGGAGAGAAACAAATGAAATACGAGCTGTAAAACGAAACGCAGTTTTGTCATTTCACTTGGGGCTTGGGATGTCACAAAATTTATCCCGCTTGGAGGCGCTACTGCTGCTGGAAGACCTTTGTTTGTATGGGCATTTGCAATCATGAGGTGAGTAGGTACTATCATGCAAAAAAGTGAAATTTATATTTTTATCAAATAGTCATATCCTCGGCTCAATGGATAGATATAGCATAAACTTAATATTCCACTCGAATAGACGGACAGAGTTCGCTTGGCGGCGACACCAAAAGTGACATGAGCTAGTGTTTGTAAATTTTTAAACGTGTGCGTGAATTTTAGGGATGCGCTCAAGTCCATTTTGGGTTGTCGATAACCATAATCATAGACGATAAATTCGTCCATGCCATAATGTATAGCTCTGATAAATAAAACACAAACAAGATTTAATCATTGTAATAAAGTAGTAGTATACCTTCATTGAAACATTTAGGTGTCATTATTATCCTCTGAAGAGAACAATTTTATTTAAATAATTTCATAAGGTCTTCTTTGAGGCTCCCAGCCTAATTATTTTTATCCAGTTTAACTTAGTTAATCACTATGGATTTACAGGAAATCTGGAAATATTGTTAAATTGGTACTTAAGTAAGAATTTTTTTTTGAAAACTATCGGTTAACCCTAGAAGAACCGTACCCATATTGAAATTAAATTAATGGTACCCTGGGGTGCTGGTGTACCACGTCTATTCTTTAACAAAACTGACAACCAGCGGGGGTATCCACGCGTCTCGCTGCCACTCGTAAATACACCCACGAGCAGAATAAAGCGTCTTATAGCAAACGATTTTAATTTTTTTTTCATTTGTACCCCAGAGTACGGTTCTAGAGTTAAAAGCAGCTTTAAATAAAACTATCAGTGTTCACAAAGACAAACAAAGTTATATTGGAAATCATCGACATGAGTATCGATATCGATAATTTTTGATCAATCTCAACGTCGTATTTTCTCAATTTCACGGACATAATCTAACACATAATGTTTAAAAATCAGCTTTTATTTAGAAACTAGACGGTTAATAGCATGATATTAGTGTATCACTTAGTGTGTTTGGGGATATATTCAACTAAAATAAGCAAGATGAAAATGGTAATTGTACAATCATATTTACCTGTGAAATGAGTGTTTATTTGGGATATTGTCGTAAGTAACATTACAATTCAATATCTATGAATTCAATACAGAACACGATCACAGAATATATAATAGTACTAAACAATACCATTATTTTTAAACTTTTTAAAATTTTATGCATTCACAATGCTATTTTTATATTAAGATTATTAATATAATTGAAAAATATTAGAAAAAATCGACTCACCCGTAGCAGCTCAGACGGGACACGAACCCAGTCCCGTCTGAGCTGCTACGGGTGAGTCGATTTTTTCTAATATTTTTCAATTATATTAATAATCTTAATACCATTATTGATTTATATAGTTATAAGAGCCAAATCGACCCGATCGCGATCAAAATCAGAAAATAATCAAGTGGACGCTTTTTGACAAGATGATAAAAGACGATAAATGAAGTTAAGCTAGGTTCTGCTGTCATTTGGTTTTTAACTTTTTCTCACACATCGCATAAGCCGTAAGAATGGGTTTCTCACTCGCACCATAGTCCGTCTACTTGAGCGTAGCGAAAATTTTTCTAAGTCTATGAGATATAGGTTCAATGCTATTGATTTAGTATAAACAAATATTTTTCTACCCACTTTTTTCATTAAAAATATCATCAAAAAAAATTTGATTGTGTCAAACTCTACTCTCAGTTCATTTATTTATAGTTATTTATTCGGGAAAAACTATTAATATTTTCTACTTATAAGTACCTAAAGTTAAAATTATAACTGAAATTTTAACGTTAGGTACCTATTTGGTGTAAATTATAACTGAAATTTTAACGTGATGATGGACATAATAAAAGTGGCAGTTTTATTATTATTATTATTAAACAGGCGAGCAGTTGTTGCAACTGATAGTGCCTGTATCCTGCAATCGTTGCTCTATTCTACTTTATTTAAATTGGTGTTTGTCCAATCTATTCTTAAATTGGTTCAAGCTGTTGGCTGAGACTAATTGTTCTGGCAAATTGTTCCACGCTTGGACCACTCTGTTGCTCAAAAAGTGCCTGTGAGGGTTGTTGTTGGATATTGTTTTTACAAGTTTGAAGCTGGGTCCACTTAAGTAGGCGTTACTTTTCGGTGTCAGCATCTTACGGTAAATGGTAAATACCCAACGGGTATTTACCTACCGCCCATCCCTGGGCACCTTTGAAGCGCATACTATATCTATGTTTGAGGCAGGCCATAAAACCGACCAAGAACGGATCGAGCGCGGCAAGGAGCGCGCGCTCCAATTCGTGCGCTTGGATCGCGCGCGGCACGTACCCACACCGACCGCGCGTTGGAGATCGTCCGGTGTGGACGCGGCTATTTGTTTCATTAGGCTAATTCACTATTTTTATTCTTAAATTGGTTCAAGCTGTTGGCTGAGACTAATTGTTCTGGCAAATTGTTCCACGCTTGGACCACTCTGTTGCTTAAAAAGTGCCTGTGAGGGTTGTTGTTGGATATTGTTTTTACAAGTTTGAAGCTGGGTCCACTTAAGTAGGCGTTACTTTTCGGTGTCAGCATCTTGTCAGTCTTTTTTGAGACATTTGCTATCTACTTGTACGAATGACTACGAGGGAATGTAGTGATAACTTCTAAAAATACTACACCATGGGCCCTAAAAATTACACGTAAAGTTTTATTAAAATCATTTTCTATTAACAATTTTGTTAAAATAAAAACCTCTTGAGGGCGCCATTTTCGGTGGTATAGCCACCTTAATCTAAAAATATTATATTCTAATCCGAACAACCTAAAGCGTAATAGTACCTTTTATTAGTTTTACTTTAGCTTGTAAAGTAAAACCACGTAAAACTAATAGTTTTAAAGGATTGAATAAAACAAAGTTCCTCTTGCGACAATTTTATATTTTGTACAAACTATGATTTCAAGGAGAATATTATAAAATACTGAGGAAGTTTGATACAACAAAGTGCTCGCCGTTAGTTTCCGGTCCGGTGACGTGGCAAATTGTTTACTTTAGTCATGGACCAAATTTTGAATGCAATTGTCTGATATTTATTTTGTGTTAAAAAGCCATTGTTTTAAGTTATAATCCCTGCAACAGAATAACTAAATATACAAAAAGTATAATGTCAAACTGTATGAACATAAGAACTAAAGTTGTTTTTGTTTGACGTCAAGATGTTTCACATACACTGAAACTCACGCATACACATGCATCGTGTGACGTAGTGTGGTGCGTGGCAGTATGAGATCCGGCTGAGCGCACCACTACACTACCACGGCTGCAATAAAACGCTTTTAGAAGTTGCATAGTACGAGCGTTGATTTCGCATGCGGGCTTTGCGTGCGTTTCTTTGGACGTCGTCGCTTAGATTCTCAGTACCATTAGCACGAACATCAATCGAGAAAAAACGCGTGTAAGAAACTCGATATAGATAGAGTACAGCTCGCGCAACATAACTTGAACAAAACCATAGACAATGAAGCATATATCACATTGCGCAGTAGCAATTTTCAGTACAAAAATAATAGTGCGCAGGTTACGTGGTACTAAAAATTGGGTCAAGTTATGTTGCGCGAGCTGTACCTATATTTGTGTGGGAAACTACAGTTGGCTTTACGGCGGTAGATGGCGCTGTACTTTCTATACAAAATTACTCTACCATCGAGTTTTTTTACGATTATTCCCAGTAGTTCCTTTTGACAGTTTTTTAAAGTAACTAATGGTGCTTTTTTCCCACTAGTGCCTTCGAAATTACTAACGGAACGAATGGGGAGAAATATAAATTAGTTCCTTGGAAGGAACTGTCAAAATGAACTACTGGGAATAATGGATAGATGTTAATCGATGGATGTTCGTGCTAAAGGTACACCGTTATTTTTAAGGTATATCTAAAAATGTAAAGGGGTGTTCAGACCACGGTATTGAACAACTTTTACTATGGGGCCAACCACGAAATCGCGAAAAAAGAATCAGCTGTTCCATAGAAAAGTACAACATCAACTCGACTATAATGTATCGTGGCTGGTCCCATACTAAAAGTTGTTCATTAACGTGGTCTGAACACCCCTTTTCATTTTTAGATATACTTTAAAAATAACGGTCTATAGTATAGTAAATAATCTAGTCGTCATGTGGGCGCTCGTCGTCGCGGCGGCGGTTGCGCGTGCGCCGGTTCCAGCCGTCGCGGCGCTGTTCGCGCTGGCGGCCCTCGCCGCGCCCCGCGCCGCCGCGCTGGAAGAACGACCCTTGCTTCTCGAATATCCTCTCATTAGAGTCTACTACGTTGCCGACCTGCAAAATTTGATACTAGAGTTAAGAGCAACAACCACAAATCGGTGCATACATAACAACATTCTCCAAGAAACATGCGTCGAATTTCGCCACAAAATCCCATACTAAATTGACGTCTTAAAATAGTAATACTTAGTAGTAATAATATTCACTATAGATAGCTGACACTTAATAACATTTGCATGCCTACAGACTTAAGGCAGAATATTGTTGAAACTTTATTAGAAACATTGTCATCAATCTCAATGTAATGTACACAATATTGTGCAAATAAATATTCTAATTTCTGATTTCATATTTTATTTATAGATTTATATTTTTTTACATATTTGGCCTTGTGTTCCATAAAGAAAGTTGATCATTTTCATGGACTTAAAACATCCTTGAAATTTGGATGGTAAGTTTAGAATGATCCCGTATATTATGTACAGTTAGGCAGCGTCTAAGTGATTGAGCATTCAAACTTACCAAAATACAAGAACATTTGACAAAACCAACATTAGCACAACACATCAAGGTACACTTTAATTTTGTTCTCAGACAACAAATGAAAATCATCCTCTACGCTACGTCCGAGATAAGGTTTGATTCCTTGATTTTGTCAAATGTTCAGCTATGCAATTATGCTTCTTCTTCTTCTTATCGAACGAGGATTAGTGGCCACCTCTGGTGTTAGAGTTTATCAAGCCGCCTGTAAGGCCTCTAACTTGACTTAACGACTGTTATCAATTGACAACAGCCGGGACCGACGGTTTAACGTGCCCTCTGAAGCACGGAAGCGCTCAGTTGTAATGCCACTTTACGGTCACCCATCTGACACCTGGCCGGACCGAGTGTTGCTTAACAAACGTAGAGTACGATCAGTCTGTCAAGTTCCGCCACGAGCGCTTCATATTTCGAAAGCATAATTTGTGCCCCAGGTATTTTGATAGGTTTTAATACTTAGATCTTTCGGATGCTGACTGTTTATATTACAGAATAATTATGTCAGTTATACTTTGAACATTCTGAATAATTATTATTTAACAAAAAATCTACATAATATACTACTTACTTTGTCTGCAAGTTGCAGCGCCAACGCCTGCATACGAGTTGGCTCCGAGCGATGCAAGATCGCGCATTCGCTGGGATCGTCGAGCGACGCCAGCAGTTCCTCGTTGATGATCATCTTAGAGACGAGCGAGTGCACGCGCTGGCGGGGCAGCTCGAACATGTCGGCGAGCGATTTGAGCGATAGCGAAGCGTACACGTGAGCGTACGTGAACAAATACGTGCGAACGGACTCTTCGCGGATCAGGCGGCCGAGCATGGCGCGCACGTTGTCCGCACCCACCATTAGGTCCCACACCTGTTAATTTAGAAAATTGACGTTGATAATAAATAAAATAATATTAACAAAAAATAGGATAACGTTACATAACGATTATGAAGATCAAAGTCCATCTAATTGTTAAAAAAATATAAACTGTGACTTCTGAAATGGACCCATCCCCGGTTTCTGAGGTACTTAATTAATTGGAGGTTATTGGACGTTTAACTTAATCGGAGGGTTCTACATTATTTGGTTTAAAGTTAATTTTATTACTTTAAACCAGATAATGTTGACCCTTTTGATTAAGTTAAACTTCCGATAAAATACCTCGAAACCAGGGGACAATACCTAACCCTCGTATCTATAGACAAGTAAGTAATGACTTGACTTGAGTACTTACAACTTGCAATTTTAAAATGTTTCTAATATTATATTCACATTACTATTAATCTTAAATAAAGTTTTAGAGGAGCTTTAGTGCATTTAAAATTAGATTATACTAAAAATTGCATGAGAATATAATATTAGAAGCGTTTGAAAATTGCAAGTTTTACTGAAGTCATTCATTACTTATTCGTCTATAGATACGAGTCTTTTAAAAAGTACATAACATAGATATATTTTACCTTAGCATTCATTTTGTCGTTGACAATGAAGTTGAGACAAGCGCGCCAGTCGCCGCGGCGCATCGCCCGCGCGGCGGCGACGGCGTGCTCGCGCATCGACTCGGGCGGCCCCACCAGCGCCTGCCGCTCGCTCGCGCGCAGGTTCTGGTAGAACGTCTTACTGATCATGCGACGCCGAGCGTCAAACTCGTGAGCGGCCATGTAAGGGATCTCGATCAACATCGCCGATACGAGGTACACGCACTCCAGCAACTCCAAATTTATGTGCATGTGGAACGGCATTTGACGCTGCTTCTCTATCTTCTCCTGCTCTTTAGAGCGCTCGTGTTGCCGCTGAGGCAGCAAACCTTGCGCCAACAACTCTTTCGGTTTTCCCGTCATCATCAATTCGGCCAGGCAACCGTGCGCTTCCTTCACGTTGCCCCGACGGAACGCACACAGACCCAAGTTAGCCATCGTACGATTGTACAAGATCTGGGTGCTAGGGTCAGAATGCTGCACGTTTTCTTGGAGGTGAGACATCAGCAACAGATCTCTAGCTTGGAACCAATTGTCGTGGAGAGCATGGTGGTAGATATGACATAAGATGGCGCGAGTCCTGAGACGATCGGACTCGTCGTTAGCATAAATGAACTTGCAGAAGCGCTCCATTTTCTTGATAGTGGTTTCTTCACCTGGCGGCAAGTCTTTCCTGACAGCACGGGGGTCAAACTTGTAATACAAGTGGTCGATTTTGCGGAGGTACGCCCTGCAAATTTCTTGTGGAGTACCATCGCGTTCGACGACCTGGCAAACGCGATCGATCAGAGCCGAGACCCTGACTTCATCCTTCAGCCTCTCGACATATTCATTAGAATGTGGATCACATTCTTTCAGCAGCTTAGTAAATTCATCATCAAGTCTTTCTAGCACTGTTAGCAAGCAGCCGCGTACCCGGTACGGTGGGGTGACAAGCTGCTCGTTTTCCTCGAGTATGGATTGACTCAAGACCATATCCTCGTGAGCTAAGAGTAAAGTAACCATATGGTCAACATTTTCTACGAGTTTAGACCAGTATTCTGGCTTCATGGCATCCGAGACTTTGGGGTTGTAATCGAATAGTGCGGCGACGGTGGCCGCGCGCAGCTTCAGCTGCAGGGCGTCGCCGAGGTTGTGTTGCTGCGCGACGGTGCGCAGCTCGTGCAACAGTTCAAGTTGCGCCCTACGATCAGTGCGTTTACGGCCACGAGCTGCACTTATTTCACCTAACTTTTTCACCACGAGAGGAGCATCGATATCGCTATCCTGGTAAAGCAAGCACACACATTCAATTAATTATAATATCAGATAGATATAAAAACAGCTTGTCCATCAGATATTTTTAATGTCCCCATTACTGGAGCACAGGCCTTCCTTATGGGTGGTAAGGAGGACGGGCCATACCATAACCCACCTCGCGGGTCCAATGCGGATTGGTGCGTGTTAACGACTGCAAATGCAGCCGGGACCAACGGCTTAACGTGCCTTCCGAAGCACGGAGGAGCTCGAGATAATACATTTTTGGTCACCCATCCCATAGCCGACCCTTGCGAACGTTGCTTAACTTCCGCAATCGCTGGGCCAGGCGCTAAGCCACTGCGCCACCGAGCTCCACAAACAAAAACAGCTTATTGGTATGTAATGCAGTAAAATGAATGTACTTAGGGGCCATCCATTAAATACGTCACACGAATTTCATGACTTTTCACAGTTGGTCACATTTGTGAGACCTCCCCCTCCTCCCTAGTGTGACGTCACATATTTTACAATTTTACAACTAGAATTATTATTATTGAATTAAAACAGCAGTTCCGAAATTTGTTTTATTTCAATTTAAATGTTTTTTAAACGTGACGTCACAACATTTAGGACCCCTCCAACGCCCTTGTCACACAATGTTACACTCCGTGACCCCCTCCCTACCCATTGACGTGTGACGTAATTTATGGATGGCCCCTTATTTAAGAAGATTAAATCAATAGGTATACAAAATTAACTATGCCCTATGAGGAAGAGAAAGTGATTAAGGTTTGACAAATCCATACCTTAGCAAACATCTTAGGCTTGTCAGATGTGGCTGCTCCCTTAGTGACAGTTTCCCATTCACCACCATCATCAGCTGGGTCTTTCTTGCTGGGTTTGCCAGCCCTTCCTTGTCTTTCTTCACGCTTCTTAGTCCTTCGTCTATCTCTTTCTTCATCCTCTCCCCCCTCCCTTCCCTCAGTGATTTTCTTGAGGAACCGCTCTCGGATGGTGGTGGCGCCACGCTCTTCGTAATCTGATTCCGAGCTGGACTCTGAGGAGCTGGAGCCCCAGTCCAAGGAGTCAGACGAGTCCTCATCTTGGGGAGGAGCTTGAGCGCGGCGGCGCGCCTCTGGCGAGCGTCGGGCGCGAGGCTTCTCCTTCGGTTTATCTTCATCGTCCGAGTCATCAGATGATGAAGTATCTGAAAAGATAATTTGTCATTCTTTATGTATTTGTTCAGTAGCAAATTTTTTGTGTTATTCATTCTTCATTTGTGATTACGTAACTAAAGATATGGAAGTAATATTTTCCAGAAGAATTTGTAATGACGTATTATAAATTGAATTTGATAATTGAATAACTATTAGCCAGTTCCTGAATTGAGAAATTGAAGTTGAGCACTTCGCATCAAAAATAGTGATACTAAGTATTATAATAATATTATAAATGCGAAAGTAACTCTGTTACATTTTCATGTCTAGAGACTACTAATTTGGTACGGATATAAATGGGACCTTGGGGAAGGACATAGGCTACTTTTTATTATTATTATTATTAATTGACAGGCAATGAATTGAGACAACTGTAAAGAGCCTGTATCCAGTTATATCATGGGTTGAGTTTATCTATCATTGGATTTTAAATATTTGTCCAATCTATTCTTAAACTGATTAGTATTCTGTGCAGATATCACTTCTTCTGGCAACTTGTTCCAAGCCTCAACTACTCTATTATTAAAGAAATGTTTATGTGTGTTTTTATCCTACTAGTGGGCACGGGTCTCCACCCACACAATATAAGCTGTAGTCCACACAGGAAAAGCTGAGGGCGGAAGCTAGTTCTTTAGATAATAAATTAAACTATACCTTTATGTTCACCATCATCATCAGGCAAATCTGGATCTTCACGGAATTTGGCAATCTCAGCCTCAAAGTCCTTTGTATACTTTCTTAGCTTTTGACGCAGAGAAGTAAGAGCTTTACTGTTGCCCTTTGACAGTGCCTTTCTGGCATCTCTGTCAGCCCAAGCTCCCGCAACCCATTCATCCAACTCCGTAAGGGCTCTGATGAAGAATCTAGGAGCAATTCCATTCTCTTCTTTTTGCACAACAGGCGCTGCTCTGGTATAAGCTCTCTGAAGTTCTTCAAAAGATGCTAGAGCCGATGAAAAATCTTTAATTTTACGATGATTACGTATAGAGTGAATGATTCCTTCCAATTCTTCATATCGCTTCTCTTTCATGGAACGCACCACACGTTTGGTTTCCTCTTCGTCATCACTGAACTAGATAGAGAAAATATATGAAAAAGTTTTATTATTGCTTACCTAAAGAGGTAAACAAACCAACTCTCAAAATCATTTATGAATCAAAATACTGTTAATGGTTTATTATAAAATTGTATTTTGTCTAACAATATTTCAAATTAGCAGGTGAGTAGCATGACAAACATAAAAAATGTGTTTACAGCAAAATGTCATTACAATAAATTGGTTTGTTTGTTCACGGTATAATAATATACTGCGCCACGTATAACACTCTGAGAAAGAGAAAGTCAAGTGGGTTTGCACATGTTTACATCATCTCCGGTAAACATATTGAAAATAACATTTATTATTCTTTAATTGAACTGTTTCGTTTGATAATGCTACGGCTCCACCTGCGTTAACGTTAGTGATAATGTCCAACTACGCTTTAGCTAAGGCGTTAAGTAAAATTTAGTACTGTCGTTTGTAAATTAACACCGTTAAGTCTTGGCCACATCTGCGTAACGCCTAGATTAACGCTTTAAGCTATGCGTTAAGATGCAGATGGAGCCGTAGCATAAGAGAAACAAATTGTAATTAAAATGCGCTATAATAATTTTGTAATGATAGAAAAAAATCCCTTATTCTTTGCTTGTTTCTATAAAGACGCGCAAATGGATCAGTGACGTATGTCTGTGCATCTACTGGAATGCCAGACTTTGTTTTCTTGGACCATGGGTTTGTTTAATTCAGAATACCATTTATGACATTTCCTATAGAATACATACAAACAAACTGGAAGTAACAAAATGTTTACGTAGTAACTACAATGTGGACACAGGACATCAAGTGGAAACACTCTGACCAAAAGTTGGTCAAACGCATATTTAACAAAGTGTCAGTAGTTCAGCAGTACTAGAATTATTATAGAAACGTCAATCAGCTCACAGTTATTCCAGAAATTTTCTTGAAAATAAAGAAATAGTAGAAAGTATTCTTATATTTACCGTGTAGACAGGAGCGGGTGCGCGGACCACTGGCTCCTCATCAGTGACACTCTCTGACTCGGAGTCCGAGCCGGTGGCGAAAAAACGACTCATGTTTAGATCTCAAGCCTTATTTACCTGTTGATACAACGTTAGATTAACTCGAATCACTGTATAAAATACGAATAAATTAGACGTTAACACTTGAAGAAGAGGTTAGAAATGAGACAAGAGTAAAACATCATTATTCATTACCTTCTATAACAACGCACAAATGAATTATTAATGTAAAACACGTGCGAAACACTGTTAATCATGAAAGTTTCTTGAGAAACATGAAAATTTCGGAAAATGCAGCCTGCCAACGACACACTCCACACTTATCAAAGTGAAAGAGAGAGAAAGAAAATATTTTCAATTTTTAATTCCCTATCCCCATAATTGGCAAGGCAAAGGAATCTTTAACCATGCAGCAAAGTGCAAAGTCTTCACTTTGTTTGTGCTAATATTATTTTCCCTTCTGTTTAAATTGCCGGTTTGGCCCATCGGTAGATGTGATACATTGCTACTTCATTTGGGCACAAATAAAAAATTACCAAAGAAAAGTAAAAATCCACATCCATCTGTCAAATTACATTTAACATAAACTTCAATGTTTTTACCCGATAGATTGGGTGTTGAACGTGTGTTTAGTGCGCAAGTTGGCCAATAAGGTTGCTTGTCTATTGACGTAAAGCGAGGCGGCGGCGCGGAGTGGAGAAACGAGGAAATAGGATTGCATAAAATCTGCGCTGCTCCACAATCCTATTAGTTAATATTTCCTCGTTTCTCCGCTCCGCCCTCGCTCTGCGTCTCAATGGACAGGCAGCCTTAGTACACTCACCATCACCACTCTTGGTCAACCCGGATAAAACACGTTGACCAAGTTGGGTTGGGTCATGTCGTGACTAGTGAGTAGAGACCTTTTGTTGGGAACAAACAGTAGAACAGAAAAAGTAAAATGTCATTGTCAAAATAAAGTAAAATAATTTTACTCTTTGGTAAAATGTGTGGCTGTCATGCCAGTCACATGAACAGAAATGAGAATAATTATTTTACTGTGATTTTACTCCTCCTGTGAAAAAAAATCCACTTTGCCTTATATCTATCGTGAAGTGCTTTTGACGAATTTCATTATGACTTTATTTTTATTAGTAGAATGGAATTCTCAAGCCTAATACTGCCACTTACGAAAAATATTTGTAGAACATGCCTTTTGGAATCGGACGCTACGATGTTTAAGAACATACAGGATCTGATTGAACATGAAATGCATAAAGTTAAACTCATTGATATTCTTGTATTCCTTAACTGCCTTGAGGTATGAATAAACTGAACATAGTTCTATTTATTATTTTTCAATATAGGTAAATAAAATTGTTACGTATTATTTCTATGCTTTCAGAATAATGACGAAGAAAACTGGCCCCAGGGAATGTGCTCCGATTGTGTTTCAACAGCCTTGGCCGCTTATAACTTTAAATTAAACTGTTTAAAAGCGACTGCAACTTTGTCGCTTGCTCTACAGTCTCCTAATAACCTGCAAAGATCTGATATAGACTCCATTGATATTAATGTGGTTTATCAGGACCACGAATATGACGTGCCACTGTTTACTAATCAATCTGTGTTTGATTTTGAGCCAAGTTCGAATACCAACAAGGAATTGACACCATTACCACCAGTAACAGAAATAACTGCTACTGAACAACCACCTAGGAAAGAGAGAGAAAAGAAATATATATGTTTGGTGTGCTCCAAGTCATTCACCAGAATATATAGCTTAAAATATCATATGAACAAACACTCTAATACACGTAAATACTTGTGTTCTAAATGTGGCCAAGCGTTTTACACATCTAGTGGCCTTAGACAGCATTCAGTATCACATAATGATGTCGCTCAGTTCAAGTGTGGGTTTTGTCACAAGACTTACAAATCTCGGCAATCTTTGAAAGAACATTTTCGTGTGGCTCATTCAAACAATCGGAAACTGTTTGTATGTGTGACTTGTGGAAAAAGTTTCACTGCAAAATCAACTTTGATGATGCATATTCGAAGCCACAATGGGGAGAAAAAGTTTGCTTGTCCAAGTTGTCCAAAGACCTATACCAGAGCATCATATTTGAGGACTCACAGCATGGTTCACACAGGGCAAGATAGACCTAAGCCATTTCGCTGTGAGCATGCAGACTGCGATAGAAGTTTCCCCACTAAGCATTCCTTGTTGGTGCATATTGCACATACACACAGCACTGAAAGACCTCATAGGTGTGATATTTGCAGTAAAGGTTTTGCTACTGTTCATGGTTTGAAAGTTCACAAGGAGTACCATTATAATAAAGAAATGAACTGTAACATTTGTGGCAAGAAGTTTACCAGTAAAAGAGTTCTTCAGAAACACATGAGGTTGCATGATGTGGACCCCAATGATATGATATTGGAGACTGTAGTTGATAATATTTTCTTTGAATAAGCAAATGTTTAAGAAAATGTGTGATAATATGAAAAACTGCTGTGTTTAATAAACTGGAATAGTCATTGTTCCCACCCTTGTTAATGTAAATGAACTAGATAATAAATGACAGAAATCATACATACTTTTTTCACTTTTGTCCTTTCTTTTGAAGAATTTTGTAAAACCCCTAATAACTTTATTTCAAGTGCCCTATAAAGTATTGCAATTATATTTTCTTCTTTTTATCTTTGGGCAAATTATTCAAAAGCAAAAGCTTCAAAAGCTTTTGCTCTGATTTTTTCTTATTTTCATAAAAAGGTTGATTTGAGACAATGGTGTCGATTCAGTTGACTCAATTTAACAAAATTGATATTAATAATAATAATATTATTTTATTTGCATTTAATTAATAATAGGACTTAATTTAATTTTACGACTCTGTTCTTGTCTTTTTGATACAGAAAGAAAAAGGATGGAAAACTAAATTTAGTTTACTAGTTAGTAAAAACAATTACTAAATTAATAAAATATCAATAAACATAAAAACTATTAATAAAGTATTTTTTATTATTATAAGTCCTGTCAAATAAGTTGGTTGTTGCCAGCAACCGAATCGACAGCGATGTGAAACTTAAATAAATTACTTATTAAACACTTTATTTAAGGTGCAGGAGCCTATATTTCTAATTTGACATTACACATTATACTATTTTAATGAAGATAAAATGTTTAATTATTTTAGGAGCTATACATACCCACTGATAAGTCACATTTCGTATGATAAGCTCCACTTTTTTATTCATTTAGATAACATTGATTAGCCATCAACATGCATGCCATTTATACTACAAAATATTCACAACTTAATTAATTTTAATTAACAATTATTAACTAAATAATTATAATAGGGTGTGTATATTGATAAACATTTCATACCAAAAGACAAATTATTTCAACATAGAATGATAATATAACAACTTTAACTCTTCAACGCCCCGGAAAACAATACAACAATAGATTTCTTTTGTTGTTTGTGCCCGATAGGGCACAGCGGGCGTTGACGAGTTAAACAATTTATTGCTGTGGAATGTTCTGATAGAACTACGACTGCCAATTTAACATAGGTACCTTATTTACTAAGTGGTGATCTAAGATAAATTATTTATTATACATGCAATAACTTCAATACAAAATGTTTCATCTTAACTATTTTCCAAGCAATTTGTTCATTTGTTTATTTTGACTTCCAATTTTGATATCAGCTCCCTCGACTTTGTCTTGAATGGTGTCTATCAGTTCATTATGTTGTTCAATTTCTTCACCCAGAGCTACACCAAGCCCTTTGAGTCTGGATATGGAGACAAGCATTTCATCTAAATTAGCATCCAACATGTCATTAATGCGTTTACTGTCTGTCACAGGCCCTGATGAAACTGGTTCTTCCAAACCTCGTAAACGTGTGGACGGATGGGAACTGAACATGTCTTCACTAGCAATATTACTAGACAAATTGTTTAGAGTGCTGTCCAAATTGCTAGGGCCACTCATAGGCGTGCTTCTCAAGTCAGGAGAAGCTTGGCTTCTCGAAGGTGTCTGATCTGATTTACCTGATATATAGTTTTTTAGTCCGTAGAACACTGATTTGATTCCATTCAAATGTTTTTGGCTGTAGGTTAAATTAGTATTAATCTCATCAAGTCTTTTGTTCGTATTTTGAAGTACATCTCGTTGACGAGCCAGTTCTTCTGCTGTATCAATGCCTATTTTTTCTGAGTCGCGTAGCAGGCCTATACTTCGTGAAGAAGAATCCAGGGTTCGTTGTTCAATTTCACGTTGTCGTTCAAGCATTGTTTGTCTTTGTCGTTCTAATTCACCTATGTGGCCTCCACCATACGAGAGAGTTGGCTTTGCCTGTGGAGCTGGAATCCTTGATCTGTAACTATTGACGAACGTATCGTCATCAACATCATCTTCAAATAAATTGGTAGAGTTGCTGATGTATTTATGCCCAGCCATTTTAAATACACTTCTTTGTTCTTTATACAAAGGTTCAATGTTCCAGAATTTTTACACGAGCGACACGACGACTGCAAAGTCTGCAAATCTATTTTAACACTTCCTGAAACGCCCCCCTGCCTTTTTTCACTTTCACTGATTGACTTTGACGTTTGGGGCGAACTAAACCAAACAACCCACAAAATTACCCCTTTGCACTATGTTCCCTCTTCTCTTTTAAAAATAATGGATATATTAAATTCTGAGTTCGTCACGGACATGGAAAAAAAAAAAAAAAAAAAAGAAAAGAAGCTCGGTCGGGCTCGCAGTGGTCCGTATTCGCAGTTTCGCACAATCATCCACCACCAATCATCGTTAAAAAAAAATTGTAGATATAGTATATTAAATTATTTATAATGTACTCTTTGTTTGATCAATGGGTGGATTCCAGTAGGCTTATCTCTAAGTTATCGATCGCCATAGAATACATTTTTAATTATGGAAAGTAAAAAATGTGTCCTCTAGTGACCGATGACTTAGCGGTTAGCCTGCTGGAATACACATTCCGCCAGACAAATCTTTGAGTCATCAATCGCCATAGAGTACATTTTAACCATGGCCTCAAACGCTAGTTTTTTTACCTTCTCTTTGAATGCACCCATTCAGTGATGTTATACGTACCATTATCATGGTATTAGTACCATTATTTAGGTTATCGTACCATGTACCTTTGGACTTCCATCATGGTACGCAAAAGTACCATTATTTTCACCTCTTTCATCTAAACCAACTTTTCGTGTAATGGAATGAACATAATGTTTCGTTTCTGCTTTTAATGCGTAAGTAGCATGGCTTAGAAAAATAATAAGTAGTTAAAATGTTTTTTTTTTTTACTTTTCGTGGTTAAAACGGGCCATGGCGATCGATATTTCAGCGATTAGCCTGCTGAAATGCACCAATGTCAACAGTTAAGTGTGAATGCGGCTTTTCTGTTCGAATTCGATTCGAAATCAAGAAGATTGTAGGTAATTCATGCTCGAAATCCCATTCCCAAGTAACTACGTGGCTTAGAAAAATAATAAGTAGTTAAAATGTTTTTTTTTTTTACTTTTCGTGGTTAAAACGGGCCATGGCGATCGATATTTCAGCGATTAGCCTGCTGAAATGCACCAATGTCAACAGTTAAGTGTGAATGCGGCTTTTCTGTTCGAATTCGATTCGAAATCAAGAAGATTGTAGGTAATTCATGCTCGAAATCCCATTCCCAAGTAACTACGCAAGCTTGTAATAATATCTCAGACCGTATAAGACTAAAAAGCCGTAGGTACCATTTTTTTTTCTGAAGTACCATGATTTTGACAGACTGATGTCATTATTCCTGAGTTGCCATCTAACATCCCTGCACCCATTGACTGACAGTGACAGTTAGTTTTGTTTGTCGGTCCACCCCACCAGTCAGTTTTGTTTTTCCATACAACTTGCCTAGTTTTCCTATAAAATTGAGCTTTTTTCAGTATTTTTCAGCTGTCTGGGTCTGGCTGTTTGTCTGAGTAAAAAAATTGGGACACTATTGTATCGAAAGAACTAATCTAATTTAATTACATTTATTTTATCTACTTCAAAATGATGGCTGGAAAAGGTATACAACTTTACCTGTTCTTACTTTGTTTCAGGAATGTAGTATATCCAAAACCAAGTGAACTATTTTGGATAAACAAGCACAATAAAAAATTTATAAAATTTAATAAAAAAATAAGTACCTATCTATTTAAAAGTATTCAATTCAATTCTTTATTTGCACTTGCATTATGAGGTAAAATTTTTATAACTTTGTGGGTGTTATACAACTGGGTAGAACTTATGCCTATTTAATTATATCATATCCATAGCATGCAAATTAGTAATAAAACAGTTTATAATAATTTAATGTTATGTACCTATTCTAATTTATATAATTTATTCTGGAGAAAATGTCTAGTGTAGCTAGTACATCGACCTTCCTTACCCTTTATATTTGAGGATATCTTCAATACAATAGAAGCCTCTGTCCATCAGCCAGTTCTTTAAGGCTATCTTAAATTGATTAAAAGGCAATAGCTTAATATCCTTGGGTATTTTATTATAATTTTTTATAGCTATCGCATAGCCATTCTTATTAAACCGAGTAGTTTTTGGTGCCGTATTTAAAACAAGTCTGTTTCTATTTCTTAAGTTCCTACTTGTTTTATCCCCGGCTCGTGGATAGAGGTGCTTATTTTGATGTACAAATTTTCCTTTTTCTAAAATATATAAGCATGGGAGTGGTAGGATATTAAGTGACCTAAAAAAGGTCTACATAAAACATCTGGTGCTATACTGCATATGGCTCGAATGCACCTATTAAAAAGTATTAAACAAAAATTAAGGTTTAGTCCCAACAATGTTCATCCAAAAATATTTTGATTGCAGTATTACCCGAAACAGAGGAGCAGAACAGAATAAGATTTCAGATTGAATTGGAGTTCGTACAGTGCCTGGCTAATCCTAATTATATACATTGTGAGTGCAATATTTGTTTTATTGCTGCTATAGGTACAGTACGAGGCAAATATCTTAAAATCGGGTGGGGATTGCACAGGACGCGTATTTTATGTATGCGTATGTGTGAGCTATGTAGGCGGAGGGAGAAGGGCTATTGGTCGCTCACAAGGGCACATGTGTGAACTTATCCCCACTCCGTCGAAAAAGTGTTAAGTTGTTTGCCTCATACTGTACTCGTCTTTTTGTTTACATGTAAAAGTAATTTCTTGTTTGTTATTTTTCAGTTTTAGCTCAACGAGGTTATCTAAAGGAGCAAACCTTTGTAAATTACATAAAATATCTTCAGTACTGGCGGGAACCTGAGTATGCCCGCTACCTAAAATATCCAATGTGCCTACATTTCTTGGAGCTACTCCAACACGAGGCGTTTAGAAGAGAATGTGTCTCAGCACAGGTTTGTACTGAAAGTTATATTTTATGCATAAAACAAAACAATACACCTATAATTCTGTCATAATAACAATGGTGTTGATTCGGTTGGCAACTTAACTAAATTGACAGGACTAAACTTAATTTCGGCATTCTGCCTGCCTACTCTCAACGGGAATGGACGGGTTCAAGTTCACATCAAGATCGAATAAACTTCAAAATCTGTTAATTTGGTTTATTGAAAATGGTTTCCATATAGTACCATTTTGACGTTTACTCGATTCCAACTCGATCTCGATATTCTCGATCGTGTCGGGAGTAATAACTCCTCTGTTCTTGGCTTTTCAATACAGAAAGATAAAGATGAAAAACTAAATTTAGTTCAGTCCTGTCAATTAAGTAAAGTTGTGCCTAACTGAATCGACACCACTCCAGACAAAAAGTCTGGAGTGGGTGGTAGGAAAGTATGGGGGTGTCCACATTCGCCAACTTCCTTTTTCGCCAATTCCTGATTTGCCAACTCCTGATTCGCCAATTCCTGATTCGCCAACACCTGATTCGCCAATTCTTATTGAGAATCTTTATTTCGGTCGCTCGAGCGTTCATGTCGTGGGCTTTCACAGCTACTTCCACAATAAATAAACTGTAAATGTGAATTTTTTGACGTTTATTACAAAATAGTACAAAACACATTGGCAATTCAATGTTTGGGTTTGGCTGTAGGCCAGTGAGTAATTGGCGAATCAGGAGTTGGCGAATGAGAAGTTAGCGAATCGGGAATTGGCAAATCAGGAGTTGGCGAATCGGGAATTGGCGAATCAGGAATTAGCGAATTAGGAATTGGCGAAAAAGGAAGTTGGTGAATGTGGAAACAGGGGAAAATAGGGGGTAGATGTTTCAAAAGTACTTAATAATTAAGTTTTTTGAATAAAGCAATTTTTGACTTTGACTTTGACCACTATCACTTTAATAAATCCATTGTTTTATCTTTGATTCTTTATATGTCGCGTGTGATGCGGCCATAATTTTAATTATGTCATTTGGCAGACATTTATTTACATAACATGGCTAACGACCACAAGACAATACTTTCGCATAGCATCGGTGATTAGTTTTTTGCGATTCTATTGCTTTATACAAAACAATATACCTACGTTTTGCGTCTGCCTTTGATAGTGATATCAAAAATGCGTAATTTTGCAATTAATTGATACCTACTGCATCGCGTTTTAGTGACTAAACGTAGCAGCGACTGGCATTTAAGTGTGAGCTGGGGTAGCGTCGTCTTTGAAAGCTGCTAGCTTCCAAAAGGCAGCTTATATTATGTTTATTTTTTTACGTTTACGTGTGCTGAGTTCCAAAGACACGTTTATAGATATACCAATTCGCCTTTACACCAGGTATGCAAGTTCATGGACGACCAAGCGATCCTGTTATGGCAACACTACACGCGGCGGCGCACGCGCACGCTGCAGCCGCCGGACGCCCCGCAGCTGCCCGCGCCGCCCGCGCCCTCCGCGCAAGGACCTCCCAGGCAACAGTCATAGATATTTTCTTTGAATGATTTTTGAACTTAGAACAAAAAAATGTGGATAGATGGCGTTTTATGAAAGCCGAGCCGTCAAGTTAAACCCCGCTAAGCAGTTGATCGCATGCAATTTTTTGAATTGATCCTAAATGCTGTAGGAACCTATCCGCCTTGGAGAGTGATAAACGAAGCTGGGGAGTTAAAACAGCGATAGACATATAAGCAACTTTACCACAGCTCGGCTTTCATAAAACGCCATCTATCGAGAATTTTTGAACTATTTTGTAGGTTTCGGAAAATCGCTCATTACCTATACAATTATACAAAGTAAAAGTTTTGTAAAAGTGATGACGAACTTTGCAAAGCTAATGTATGGATTGAACATTTTAAAATGTGATCATTTGTCTATGGTAACAAAAATTTTGATAAATCCAGTAAAGCTAATTTTTGCTTTTACATAATTAATGATGTTAGTAACTTTAGATGGGGGAGTTTGAATTCAATAATTTTATGTGTTAAAATCGAGCTGTGCTTTATTACGAATGTTCTATTGTATCATCATTAAAGTACCCTTAAACATGTCTATTCCCTTACAAATCCTGATAAAGATGATCATTTCAACTATGATTGCTTATATTATAACATCATTTTGAAACTTGGGCTGAAGTTACAGTCATTGATCTCTCGTTAGGACTGATGAAGTTTGAGATAAGTATAGCATAGAGTGGTGTTTTCATAAAGCTCAGAGACTATGTTTTAAGCTTTGTTGATCTACTCAGTAGCATCAATTCGAGCTTACTCATTAGGAATTTTATGTGTGCCCATTAGATTATCAACATTTTACTTAATTAGAGTTATGAGATGAGGCATCACATAGGTAATACCTTTAACTGACTTCAGTGAAGTGAGATGTCTCACTCAGAATTGATTTATTAAAAGAAAACATTTGTGATGGTTAATTATTCAGTTATAGGTAGGTACCTATCTTAAAAACCGGCAAAGTGCGTGTTGGGCAAAGTGCGTGCTGGGTAACGCGCAGCACTGTTATTAGCAGCAGGTTCCGTAGTAACATTTTACGCTACACTTTACATGCACCTAGGGAAAGATTTTATTCTATGGACATGGCGAAAACTACGGAACCCTAAAAATAAGAAATTGGCTTTTTTTGTATAAATGAAACTCAACACCATGTAACATTTATTTATTTCGTTCTTTTTCTTACGAACTCTAACTTAATCAGACTGAGCCACTGAAGTAAACGCTTATGCCGGCCTACACACAACAAAGATTTATCATAGCGATTTATCTGTGCAGTCCGTTTGCACAGTTTAATCGAAAGTGTGTGGACATACGAAAATGCCGCCGATCGACTGTGGAAACAAAATAATCTCCAACGATTTGTCATACACACGTTCAATAAAACTGTGCAAACTGACTGCACAGATAAATCGCTAAGATAAATCGCTGTATGTAGCCGGCATCACTTGTATAAATTGTAGATAAGTTACATTTAAGTTTAAATGTAGGTAGTCTTAGTAGGTTTTGTAATAAATATTATTTTATCAAACATAACTTTTATTAGTTTCTTTCTTTGATATCAATATCAACATGATCCAGAAAAGGCATATATATTCAAATTACAATACCGTCAATCGTTAAATAAATTGGTTATAGGTACTAAGTATAATACGAAACCGCATATCGCATGTTGATAGTGTAATATTAGTCCCCAATTGATGAAAATTTTAATTACAAAGATCAGAATAAGAATATTTATTTTGCTCGAAACACGGTGGGTGCACAATATGTCAGTTGGAAAAAGAATCAACGATCTACATGTTTCGCTGATTGTTCATTCAGCATGCAAAAAAGTACAAAAAAAATATCAATTATGGAATGTCTATCTAAATAATTCAATACAAAATGTCACCTAAATGTAAATCAATTAATGGAATGTCAATCTAAATAATTCAATACAAAATGTCAACTAAATGTAAATCAATTATGGAATGTCAATCTAAATAATTCAATTCAAAATGTCAATCAAATTAATCACATCACAATATAACAGTCAGTCACACTCCAAGACAATTAAAATTAGAAATAGTGAAGAGTATCATATTAAAATCATCTTATAATTATTATAAATTAAACTTTTTATTATATTCTTTACTTAATCTTTATTTTCCATGAACTCTTTCATTGTGTAGAAGCATTTTTCAATAAGCCATTTCGTAAGCCTGTTTTTGAAAAAATTAAATGGCAACTCCCTTATATTTTTTGGTATCCGATTATATACTTTTAGAATTGACTAGAGCGATAAATTGGTCATTTTTGAACCGAAGACCCCTATTTTGAATGAATATAATAATCGAAGGAATATCGAAGTAACTAAAACTCTTTTTTTCGAGGTGCTAACGCATCTTTTCTTCTGGTCGTCGTCAATGCCTGAGACATTTTATGTCGTGAATGGGTGTTTGGGTCTCCGATGGCGGGCGGAACAGAATGCGCGCAGGGTCAGGTAGTAGAGCAGTTCCACTGCGCTCATCATGCTGAACCCCATGCATAGGCCCAGTAGGCCTCCCGTGTTTGCTGGAAGCAGATCTGATTTAGAAGTCTTTGGCGAAATGGGAACAGAAGAAAGAAGTATTGTGGAAAATATAAAAGTCGATATAAGCACAATTCGTCCATTTTTTTCCACAGAACAAAGAAGTACTTTTTTTGTTTTATGTCAAGAAGTAAAATATACCCGTCGGTAACTACTTACATAAGAATTCGGTGAGTCCAAAAATTTCTCCCTTTGTAAATCGCATAAATGTGTCATCTTCAAAGAAGAAATGCACCACGAGCATATTTTCTCTGAAAATATATATAAACAAGCAGCTTCATTCCAAGTGATTCCGTGACCGAGCTTTATGCGGGTATTTAATTTCACTTTACTTTTATTAAATTAATAACTATTGTTCAGCGGGACGTAATTCTCAAAGAGCAAAACCCCAAGAGTTTGAATGTGCCTACGAATGTACAATCGTTTTACAGCAAGAGTCTTCAAACTTTTTGAAGTCGAGGGCCTAAGTATACTCTGATATTAGTTCAGTGGGCCGCAACACAAGAAAAACTTTCAATTCTAAACAAAAAGTGACCTAAGTAGTTTTAATCTGTAAATAGGTATAATTTAAAAATATATATATATAAAAAAAAATATACCTATATAATTTGTAGACAATTGAATTTAATTTTATTAATACAATGACGGGCCGCTGGTTGAAGACCCTTGTTTTACAGCTAGGTCTATTTCATTTCAAATATTTTGTAAAATATAAATAAATGCGTTACATGAAATAGTCGGGTGTCTTGTTGAGGTTTTTGGCTAAGTTCTTCACCAGGGCCTTGCTCAGCGGTGCGGAGCTCCCGCGTTCGAAAAATGCGATTTCAGTGCACGCTGGCAGGCAATCTTCACATTCCTGACCTGCAAAATAAAATACTGGTAAAAAAGAGTTTTACATCAGTCTAAGCCAGTTAGTTTCATCTTTATAATATGAGGATAAATTCGCCTGTTTAAAGTTTAAAAAAAGCGTTTATGAGCTTGGTGTTGTGCTGCATACTTTTTGGTTTTAATCTCGTTGTATTATCGTAGCATTTTGCATCTGCTTTTCCGCACACTCGTGTTGTTTTGTTTTCTGAAATAAGGAAATCATAATTATATTGAGTCGTAACTGTGGTGGTAACTTTCAATAGGTAGCTTTATTAAAATGTCGTTATTGATAAATCCTATATAAGTTATTAAAACTTACTTGGCATATAAAAGAATACACATTCGCACAAATCCAGCATCGCTCTAGCTTCACATTCCATTTCACAGTTCTTCAAAGTGTATGTTCTGTAAATGATATACCTACAGTTATTTTTTTTATTTGTACTCACATGTTACAAATGAAACAATAAAATATTTTTCGTCTAGCAGTCGAATATTTTATCTTTAGAAGTAAGCTCGTTTGGCTAAGCTACTGTGCTGTGGCGACTAATTATTTCTGGTGAGAGATAGGCCTGCTATGGATCTGTTACCTACTAGGCAACTGTTGTTATTTGCCGTCATCGACAAATCTTTAGTATCTACCTAATGCTATCACATTAATTAACCCCTAAAGAGGTAAAATGGGGTTCAAAAGGGCAAAAAATATGAAATAGACATTAAGACTTGAATCTTTGTAGGAGTACTTCTACAAACAAATAAGAAAACACGTATTTCGTGAATTTCTAAAAATCAACCCCTCAGGGGATAAATGGGATAAAAAAAGCCTAAAATCGATATGGATGTCGTTATTGAGGTTTCATGGGATGTTGATTGCAAAATTTACTGAGCTTATCTCTGCTTAACCCTTCAGCGCCATCCGCCATTTTGTTAAAAAACAAAAAACCCTCCCCACCAACTGGCAAGAAAGAAATAAAATGGCGTCTTTCACAAAAACCCCGATAATTTCGTAATCAGGCTATAATTTATAATTCTGTAAAGATAGTTTTATTTATGAATACTTTTCTCATTTCTAGATACCAAGATCATAGTCATTTACATAGAGAAAAAACCGATTACCGGTACCGGTCTCCGGCGACCGTTTGGGCTTTGACAGAACGGCAATATAGCGATTATTAGCGGTCGCCGGCGACCGTTCTGGCACTTAGAGGTTAAAGTAGGTATCATACCTGAAGAAAACCAAATTGGTTTCGCTGGAGAACAGGCAGAGCCTTTTCTTGATCTCTATAGAGCGCAAGTCAGGTTGGGCGTCCAGGATCCTCGGCTGGATGGACACGCGGGCTTCGATGCCCGGCCCGTAGATCTCTCCCAGGTTTGCCATCTTTGGGGTCTCGGTGGGGTTATGTAGGAGTATCTAGTTAAACGGTTTAGTTTATAATTAATTATACCTATTTACTGACTATTTGCGAAATTGCAATATGCTTGCTATGCCTTTGTCTAATAATCAAAGGCCTTTTTACAGATTTAATAATACTCGTGATAATTTTCCAAACCTTTTTTCGGCCGCCGAAACAATTTTAGATAGGTATAAAGCCAATATAAATAAAAGCATATTAGTAAAATATCAAATATTACCTTGAAACCAGCGCTTTTAGTACTAGCACAATAATACTCAGCGACGTTAGCGTCCAGTATCAGTGATAAACCACGATTAGTACCTACGCCTGTAATTATAATTATTTATTTATTTATTAGGTACCAACCAACAAATTACATACAGAAACAATCTAAAAAATACTACAATATTAAAAGAAGATATGAAATCTACTTAGGTACTTATTCTTAACTGACGACCTATGTATTAAAATGTGGAGTTAATTTAAAATCAGCCTATTCTCAATTAATAATAGCACATATAGAAGGGAGGTGAGTTAAATAAGTAATTGTTAGCATAATTTGTCTACAAAAGATTAAAATATTCTATTTTGAATACATAAACTTTATATTAATGAAAATCAATCAGCTAGTCGAGAAGTGATGAAGTTAAAATCAATTAAAATGGATTACACACATACCCCTTGGTTTCCAAGGAAACCCATTGGCAGGAGCGTCCGGGGGGTAACCGTCTTCTGGTGTCCAGTCCACCGCCGGAAGCGGGAAAGTTAGATTTAAATCATTTAGAGATTTCCTGAAAGTAGATTAAATACGCAATTGGATGTTAAATCATTAATTTATTAGTTTAAATCGATAAGTTATAGCTTTTGTTTTTCAAGGAAATTGGGCTGTCAAACGATTTCCTTTCCCAAATTTATGTGGAAAACTTTGTATGTACCTACCTATTCGTTTGAAAAATTTTTTTATATACTTACTTTCTATAATGTAAGTATGTCAATTTTTTCTGATAAAACTTAATTCTTTCTGTAAGTTTTAAAATCCATTCTAGCCAAAAGTGGCCACTTTGAGCTAAAATAGATTTTAAAACTTACAGAAAGAATGAAAACTGTTGAAGAGTTATTCAAAAAATATTACAAACAGTTTAGGAGGGCATGATCTTAGCGTTTTTAAATAATTACTTGGTTTACGAGTTATTAAAATAAATACATTGGCGGCGCTAGTATGAACCACTCGATGAAAAATGCTGAATGAAGTAGTTAACATACGGGTTTCGGAACATCTTCTCCCGGTGCACCACGTTGAAGGTGCAGCAGAGCCCCTCGTCCGTGAGCTGCGCATTGAACAGGTCCACGCAACTCAGGTTCCGGGAGTTCCACGAGCAACTCCGCAGCATCTCGCTACATGGCTGAGTTACCTGCCGAATGAATATATTTTATAAAAAATAAAAAGAGTGCGAAATCATACTCGTATGATCGTTTTGGTTTAACACGTACTTATAGATCACCGTTTTTTTCTAGTAGGAAAAAGGACAGGATCATGTAACACTCTTCCGTCCAACGCAGATCGACTCGCAACCCTCCACGGGTTTAACTTTATATCCAACTCTTGAGCTACGGTTCCATGCTCATTGACAGTTCCGGATTAAGTCTATTTAGTGCCCTAAGCAATCTACGCCTGATGTAGTATTACCTACCTTAGAATATGTACGAAAGACGAGGAGAGGTATTAGATACATATTTTTTTTTAATTATAGACAGACAGGTAATAATTTGCACACCCGCGAGGGAAGAATGTAGCGTACGTACTTTGTTAATTTTAAATCATCTGTATTGTTTATACCCATGTTCAAGCAAATTAATGTATTTAATGATTGATTGGTATTTATGACTTAAAGTTCAACACATATGACTTGGATTTCTTTTGAGAGATAAACTTAATTTTAACTTTTCCCTGCTTAGATTTTTGTTAAATTTTACACTACACAAGTGGGTGATTTCTTGAAATATGTTTATATCTTTGTAAGTACCATCTTGTGTAGACCTTATCCGCGGCGTGCGAAGCGCGGCGTAACTTTCTTACGATGTTAACAATACTCACGTTAATAAGAAACGACCGCATGTAGTCCCAGTCCGCAGTGTCAGCTAGCTCGTTTTCAAAGATGTCCGCGTCGTTTTCAGAGGTGCACACACTTTCCAACAACTTCTTGTTTACGGATGCTCTGGAATAACAACATTAGTCTAGTCGCACTTAACATCATCGTCGTCGTTATTCAAAGTTAGAATTAAGAATAATAGTTATAAGTTATGTTTTAAATTTGGTCATGACATGACACCACTGACCACTCACTGAAACTGACTCTTTTTCTTTGATGTCTATTTCAATGTGTAATATATTTTAGTTTTATTTAATTTTCCAGTTTCTCTTTACCATACCGTTATCCCTAAACTATAACAGACCCTTGACTCAGGTACCGCTGCGCCACCGACTTCTTGGCCTGGTTGACGTTGCAGATGGTGATGGCGGGGAAGGGCAGCTCCTCTAACGCCTTGTTCTGTGGGTTGATGCTCACGATCATCGGCGTCATCCGCCATTTCGCGTACACATTCAGTATGAAGAAGCCAGCACACACCAAGGAGAACAGGAACGCTGCTAGCCAGAAGGATCTGTGGGTTTCGTTTTAGTTCCTTGATCGCTTTGAAATGTTATAAAAGTCCTTCTAAACGCAGGCTATATGTGGCTACAATATTCTCGGTCTTTAACAAAGCCGCCATTTTAAAAATGCGCGGCTATATGGCCGGGCTATACTTACTTAAAAATTGTCGTATATATTGCATAGATTTAGTGAAATGTTTTTGTGATGGTGTAATGCCGATTGCCAAACATAGCAGAAATAAGATTGCCCGCTGTTTCTATACGCCTCATAAGATCATCAATACGTGATGTTTGAAAATTGTGTTACAAAAAATATCTAAGTAATTTTCTTTTTAACGAAAGATGGAGGTTTACCTTTCAAACCACGTAAGTTTCTTTTCACCAATGTAACGTAGTCCGTGTAGAGTAGAAGAAAGGAGATATTCCCTGACATCTTTGTTGATTGTCTTTGCTGTCTCGCTGTTAGTTAATTGAGATAAACGTCCCCGTTTTTCCTGATAAATATTCGAATGATTTTTGACTTGGAGAACTTATTAAGCACGAAGAGGTACCTGCCCTCGCCCCTCGTATACTTATGGAAGAAATGTTCGAAGTAAAGTAAATAGGTATGTAAGTTGTAGGTTCTATAATCTTACCTCAATTTTGCTACTACTAATAGGGATTTTTGGATCCCATATATACCAAGGGGTAAGTTCTTGATTAGCGTTGTTTACCCAAACATTATGCTAAAACAATACCACAAAGATCAACTGTCAGCATAAGTTCACTAAATGCTATTTTTATGATCTCGAAGAGTTATCCGAAAGAATTGTATAAGTACCTACCTAAGTACCTACCTTTATATTTTTCTGTTTATTTGCTGACTTTCTTGGTCTTGTGACTAAATCTTTTCTAGGTTGTACCATCATTGATAGTTTTAGATATCAAAACTTGTCTTCTCCAGTGACTGCTTACACGACTCGCTTCAAATGTACCTTTTAAGTTCTGATCAAATTACACCGATCCTTTGAAATTGTTACCGCGAAGCTGTCGTAATCGTTTGATGGCGTCCAATGACGAATTGACCCTGCACCGCCTCTGTTAGCTTTCGATAGCAAAATTACACATTTTCAAGCAACTTGCCCCTTTACCCCTACCAAAGTAATTATGTACACCAGTTTCGATCGTAAATCTACACTGAACCGCTAATTTCACGCCTGTGTAATTCTACTCAATTTGATTTGTTTCTGATAATGTTTATGGTGAGCAATTGTCCTACTCTGTTATTGATGAACGTGTTTGATTTCCATTGTTTGAAAACTTGTCGATAATTGCAGTAGTTAGCAAACCTTTTCTGGTGATGAAGATTACAAGACAAAGACTTTATGGAAATATTGTATTGTACCTATACACGTAACAAAGTTGTTAGAAAAACTGAAAGAACTAACAGTGGTGAACGTTACTCCAGGCAGGCATATCTTTTTAGAGATCAGTGCAGTAATGCAGTCGGGTCGTGTCGTGTCACGCCACGCTCACCGTGTTCTAACTAAATTGTAATTATACCTAAATATCAGACATGCACAACACTGCTAATTGGACTAATGCGGAAATCACGCACTGTTACAATTGACAGAGTCGTTCAGCAGTAATATTTCAGTTATGAAACTGTTTGCAACCGGCCTGCAGCCCCATAATAGGTCACATTCGTATTTCGATTGGTAGCAGTCAAGTTGTTACATATTTGTTTCCATAATTGTCTGATGTGATTAATGATTGGCAATTTCCGACTATCACCTGTATGATATTACGGTTCATGTTTTGTTACTGTGCCTGTGTCGTGATGGGTGTTAAATTAGCAATATATATTACCTAAGGTAATAAGTAATTGACAGTTCTTTCACTTTTTTCAAGTATTAAAAGTACGCCAATAGTAGGTAGTTTACTAGTACCTACAACATGCATGTTTTAGGAGACCCATTAAACAATATTTTCCATACATTGATTATTTTCAGTTGCCTAAAATATTTTATAGAAAACGGTAGTGACAGGTGATGGTGTCAAAGTTGTTTTTATTAGAGGTAACTTCTGTAAAGGCTAAACTAAAATGTGTGTTAACTAGATGTTTTGAATTTCTAAGTTATAAAATCATTAAACGTAGGAATGTATTGTTACTACTTTATACAATTTAATAATTATAATAAGTCCTGTAATATACTTCGTTGTATCTTTAATCTAAACAAACATGAATAGGAATATTCAATCAAAGAAATAGGGTTAATTAAACATACAAAGTAATACTAAAAAGTAAATACATACAAAGTAAGTAATTTTCCGTTTCATATAATTCGTTTATTACGCATACATATTATAATTATTATTTACAAAATGTTCGATTTCATAGAAATTTCTTATAAAAGTAACAAAAAAGCCACAAGAATAAAACAGGCTGACGCACTTGCACTTGGAAAATTTCTACAAGAGGAAGAGATCGAAGAAAGAAAGGAAGAGGAGGAAGAGATCAAAGGAAGAGAGGAAGAAGACGCCTGGACGCAGTCCTAGGGCGTGATGGCTTCGCGCGGTGCCGGACCGCGGGCTACGGCTTAGCGCTGCGTCCGGGCAAAGTGGGGGGGAGGGTTCACCAGTGCTGCTGGTGCTGGGGCGCGGGCGCTCCGTGTCCCGCCTGCGCGTGCGCGGCCAGGTGAGCGGCGCGCGCCGCGGCCACCTCGGGTGTGTCCAGGATGCCGGAGCCGTCGTGGGCTAGCCTGATGTTAGCGGCCTGGTGAGCGGGGGCACCCTGCCAGGAGGGAGCGCCGTTCCACTGGGAAGCGGGGGCGTTCCATTGCTGCTGAGCGGGAGCGTTCCACTGCTGTTGGGCGGGAGCATTCCACTGCTGCTGGGCGGGGGCAGCGGATTTGGCGGCGGCCAGAGCGGCGAGGTGAGCGGCGCGCGCCTGGGCTACTTCAGGGGTCTCGGCGACAGGGGCGGGTGCGTGGCCGGCGGCGTTCCATGCGGGGGCGGCGGGGGCGGCGTTCCAGTGGTTGGCGGGAGCGGCGTTCCACGACTGAGCAGGGGCAGCGTTCCAGGATTGGGCTTGGCCTGCATTCCAGGATTGGGCGGGGGCAGCGTTCCATTTAGGCTGCTCAGCGCGTTGCCAGTACTCTTCGTTGTCCCATCTGGGGTCGTAGGAACCGTCGTCTTGGGGGTTGGGGTCTTTCTGTGAGGCCTGTTGGAGGGCGGCGATGTGGGCGGCGCGGGCCTGCGCTACCTCGGGCGTGTCGAGGATGTTGCGGCCGTCCTGCGACAGCGCAATGTTGGCCGGCGGGCCGGCCCAGCCAGACGCGTGCGCGCCGCACGCCAGCGCCAAGCAAGCTACAACGATCTGCAACAATAGCACAACCATAAAGACTCCGAATAAAATTTCTAAATCTGATAAAGTAATGGCGTTTTCCGCCTAGCGCTAGGTGTTTTACTTTTAAAATGATCGGTCTGTTAACTATCACCCTAGTCAACTACACAAGATCGTTATCCAGTATTGTCGCGTTCGAGTCGATTACGAGTTATTGCTACCTACTAGTTGTTTCTAAGTACTTGACTTTAGAATATCCTTTATTAACGAGATAATATTCAGTTATTGCGGCGTAGGTACGTTGTTGCGGAGTCGCGTACCGGGCCGCAGCCCGCAGCCCTTCATTATAAGTCAGACAAATCGCTATAATATTAATATAATGCCAGTGTCGATGGTCGCCCTCGTTATGGTCAGGTGTCTCTGGCAGCTCTAAACTTAACTTGTTTTTACGAGTGGCGAGCTCACGACGCCGCTGCACGCTAAACATTGACCGACATTTCAAATAAGCTAAATTTGTCTAATTTAGGTAATAATTTAATCTCGACTCGACATGAGTTTCGATGTGTTTCCTAGATAAACAGCACTGGAGGTCTGGCCTCGAGCTGATTATAATCCGCTTCTTGTTAAAGCCTAATATGACACTTAATGACTGTTTCAGCTTTAGTATTCTACTTGGATTTTATGCATGACTAAATATTTGGTTTTATAAACGTATTGGGTGCAGTGCGAATCCGTTGCAAATTCTTGATAAATCTTGGTTCGAAGGATTACCGCAACAAATAGCCTATACCTATATAATATTTTATGCAAAGTTGGACTGAATAAGACAAGTCGTGAGGAGGCTTGGTCTGTGACTTGGTGCAGACCAGTGGGCGGGATTTTGTATCGATATTCAAAAGTGTTTATCGACATCAGGCTAAGAGACAGTGCTTAAACCAATCCACTTGTATACGTTACGACTCGGTTAAACCCCGTGAGCCTGTTTACGGGTGTCGGATTTATTTGATTTTACTGTACTTACAGAAATATTTTAGTTAGATTGCAATAATAATTATAATATACTCGAATTGAAATGCATGAACGATGTAAGGTCATCCATAAATTACGCTGATATAGTAGAGCAAGTTTTCGTGATGACAGAACGTCCCAAGAATGTGATCGTAACGCGTTCGGCTTGAAATTAATTGTCTTTAAGGGCCGTGATATATAAAGTTACTGCCTAATATGGCATGGCGAGAGGTCTTTACCACGTTTAACTTGTCGTTTTTTAAATAAAGCGATGACGTATGTTAAATTGCTTCTGCGTTTAATTTTCAATCAACGCTGATTTTCGTTGCTTCATTATTTTTTTTATACTTATGTTAAATATTTATAGTAAATTGCAAATATGAATGTAGTTTATTGGCACATTTTATATTTTTTTGAGACAGTTGGTTTTATTAACTTTGTATTGAGGATTGCAATTGGTGGAAGTATTTTTTTTAATGCTATTATTTTATTATGCTCTTTACTAAGTAATTATTATTTAAAGATTTCTGGCAAAGGTAATACTAATTTAAACCATTCGTATTAATTTACTTAATAGTAAATAAAATACCTTAGTATATTGGTTAAAGATTGTCGTTGGTTTCAAATAAAAATCGATTTTTTACAACATGTAAAAATATAACTGTAGCTAATTTTGTTAATTAAACATACTAATTATTCAATCGTCAATAAAACCACCAACTAATTGATTATATACTGTGATTAAACAGTGTCAAAATTATTTATTTTCCTTAACATAAACACTTTATGTTGATTAAGAGCCATGCCCTAAAAAGATATCGTCAATAAGAAACTCGCACATTAATTCATGCACAAAAGCCACTTAAGATAAAGGTATATTTTAAATCTATTATTAATGTTTATTTAGACACTTGAACTGCGGAAATCAATTTCACAGCAAGAAAACATTGGCTTATCTTTTGTAATAAATAACTTTAAATATGATTTATTTAACAAAAACTTGCGTATTTAAAGGACAGACTGTTTTAAATGGTTTAATAGAAAATATATGCTCGTTTATCTATATAAATATTTTATCATTTCATTTTCCGTTCCCGTGAAAATTCTGTAAATATTTTTATTTTAAAGTTCTTGGGAATATTTTGTTGATCGCGCGAAAAAAAAATAACAAAAAACAGGAGTAAATGCATGACACAAACTTAAATATAATATTTCACACCATACGACAAATAAGCGCGCTTATAGTAGATAATCTAATTAGAGCAATGTTTATTTTTTAAAATTTTATGGGGAAAATTTTCATGTTTATGTGAAAATTATGAAGGCGGAATATCAGTACGAACATTTTCATGTGAGAACTATTGTTTCAAGTGTAAAATTTATACAATTTTCGAAGTTATAAAAAATAAAAAGTTATAAAACAATAATACTTTTCGTATACATGTGTATACCAACTACGGTTAATTATTTAGTAGGTATATCTAAAAAGTAATCTCTACACATAATATACGTATCTCTTCCCATATATGTGCTGTTAAAAGTTTCAATATTTAATAAATTAGTCAAGATAATTATTGAGATTTGTTTGTGTCCCAAAATTTTACTGATTTCTGATTCACAGATGATAATCGCGAAAGATCGTTCTTGTTTACGTAAATCATGAAAAGAATGATTGCGTTACGCGTCTTGCCATCCTTGTGAGTTTCCCGATTAATCAAGTTTTAACCCGATATTTTCAAACTAAGTACTTATACATTTTTGACTTTTAACTGCACATTATATAATCAGTAATTAGATAGACTTAAAAATTAGGGTGTATAAAATGATAATAAGCTGACCAAATCTTAGACTAAAGCACGGGCACGGGCATGTGTGGTGTGTGGCATACTTAATCGAAGTGGCATGCTAAGATCACACGTAAACATGTCATGTCTCGTGGTTTGGGCTAGATCTAGATCATTTGAGGAGACTGACATCAAATCTGTGATGTACGTGAGATCGTGGTTTATTGGTTCGGAAATTCTATGTGTAAACTTTGGAAGCAGGTTTCGAAGCAAAAACATAGTAGTTAGGTAATATCTAAATAGATTCAAGAATGATTGTCAATGACAAATAGAATTGAATTAACAATATCATTAATTACGTACGTAAGAAATGTTAACTAGCTAACTCTTCTAACTACTTATATTATAATCTATTGAAATGTTATTAATCTTATCTTTTCTTCCCAAACTTATGAAAATGTTGCGGGATCTACATACATAATGCTCAACATCTAGTGTCTTTATAAATTCAAAACAATGAAACATTAACAGTAAGTACCTATACCTACCTATCGTTACGCTATTGTCCGTGGTCTTGCTTCAAATAATAGAGAAGGTAAAATTAAATATTTGAGCAACGAATAACAAGGCAATGAGAAAATATTTTGAATAAGCTCTAAAAAGGCTTTACTCGTTGGAATGTAATAAGTAATTACTGAAGTTGTTAATACAAGTTTTCCGTTAATAAACTAATAAAATTAATAACTGAATAACTCTTTAATGACTTGGATACAAAACACATAATTGCATGAATAATAATAAGCAAGTATTATTAGGCTAATTGTTATAAAATACAAACGTTTATTATATTTCATATCCGTTATGCGCAGTATTACGAAACAGATGAAAATCACAAATAAAAATGTTTCGTGAAAATTGCCCTTGAATATCTACCGTTTAACGTATGGCGAAATTGTTTGCATTACAAAAACTTAAATAACGTTTAAAGGCTCAAGTCGTGGTCTATTTATTATGAAATGCATCTATACGTGAGCCTATTTGCATGCAAATGTCTCTATAAACGAATTGAAGTTATGGATAAATTGAACATTTAGGAGAAACATTGTTTTAACAATGAAACAATTAAATGTTTGCAATTGGTCAAGTCACGTCAAACTTTACTTATGTATATTAATATTAGCACTAGTTTACTCGTCTACGTAAGCTACTTTAGACTTAAGGTAATCAAAGCGCACATGCTAAACTTGAACTCTACGCGTTATGTCACATACAGATCGTTATGGCTCGATAAGAAATGAATCGATCAAACAGCTTTCGCTAATAAATCGGTTGGACAAAGCCGCAGCAGTGAGTGGCGAGTGAAGGCCAGCCGAAGGTCGCAGAGCAGGAAGCCAGCCTTCCGGAGCCGCACTCGTTACCCTCGACTGACATTCTTGCGATTCACTTTTTTTTCACTGGCATATACCAAACTGTCATGTGGTTTTTAGAAATAGAACTGGCAACCTTTGTGGTAGTTAAATAAACAGTAGCTCATTTGTTTTAAATTTAATTCAAAAATGGAATTGCAATTGTCAATCTTAGATACAAAACTCCAAAACTCGATTGGTGTTTGTTTATATTTAGAACTGTTAGCCTTCGCTTTGACTTTTCAAGTTTTTCAGGCAGATCATTAACCTTTGTGGATAGTGCATACTATTTTTTATTGCTTCTGAAAATGCACAAGAAAGAAGACGAGCTATAGAGTTGAGCTCCGGTCACACCTGCGCGACCAGAGCGAATGCCAAGCGGGAGCGTCAATTGCGCTAGGGACGCAGCCCTTGCACACCTACGCGATGACAACGCGGGACTATCGCGTTTGCAGAGCGTTGCACGCTCGCGTACGTCAAAAATCTGTTCTTTTGGTACTTTATAAACGGTTTCCATAGTTTCCATAGTACCGTTTTGACGTTTATTCGATTCGAACAACTCGCTTCGTAGTCACGTAGATGTGCATGTTCAGTTTAGCGTAGCTGACGCGCAGGTGTGGCCGGAGCATTATACAACGTGTTAAAAAAACCCCCCTTTTTGCCATGCATACAACCCCGGAAAATTATTATAAACTCTGAAAACCGTCTTTAAAAAAATTTTTTTTTTTCATGATAAACTGCAAAGTGGCAACCATAGACCTTAATTGTGTTTTGCTTTTGCCCATTAATGGGATTGTTTATCGAAAACAATAGTCTTTTTGCGTCTAGGGTTTTTACTTTGCAGTTTTTCATACAAATAAAAAAAACGGGTTACTATGAAACTCTAATGCAAAAAATCTAAAAAATGCAAGAAAGATGTAAGTATAAAAACGTTTTGATTACTTGGATCGTGAAAACTAGGAGGAAACCGCGTCATGGATTAATTAAGTGGGTACCTATGTAGGTAATATAAGGAAAAACTCAACTATTTTCTTTAATCTTTAGAAAAACAGCATCCAGGCTTTTTAATAAAGAAAACGAAATGACTAACTTGACTCATACTTATTTTCGATGACGGTACAAAAATGATATAGTTTAATACAGATATAATTATTATTGCTATTGGCATAGTTGATATTGGTTCGAAATCAATACGTTTCACGCCCAAGGTGTTAATTGAACTCTATATCATCGTAAATGGGCACATGATATTCCTATCTCGCCTCGCTAGAGTAATTTATATTACAAAGTTGGTTAGAATTATTTCTGAGATTTGCAAAGGAATTTAAAGTATCGGTATATTTATTATGTTTGTTAAGAAATGTGGAATCTCATAAAACAGGTAAGCACTTACATATTTTTTACATTGATTTTTGTATGTGAACCGATAAAACTTTTGTTCAAACTGTATTTAAGAAGGTATGGCGATAATCAAGTAACTTATTTAGGACAATAAAATACAGGTACACTTTTCTGTTAACTCTACAATTAATATTAAAGTAAAAACAAGCTAGTTGGGGTGTTGTATAATTATAATTAGGAAGGATATCGATAATGTTGCCTCAGGCGGTGCGTGGGCATGCCCTTCTAAATTGGTGCGCGAAGGAATGCAGACAAAAAGCCTCAGTGAGCGGCGAGGCAAGCGACACTACCGACAGCGGTAGGCGTGCCCTCTAACGTCAAAACTCAATTAGAGATGTCGATATCGATGAATGCAATATCGATATACCCCTATTCCATTCAAATTCAAACCGCAGCCGCACTGTAAGAGAATGATCAATATCTGTTTTCAATTTCAATGTGTTGACCTTTTTATGCAGGTGTATTGATTAAATAGATAGCAATGATGTCTTTGCTGAAATGGTAAGTTGTTATATTATGAGTTTGTAAAACAAAATGAACTCTATTGTAGAGATTTAAGAATTAGTTTGTTTGAACTTTGAGTTTGGTGAGAGTGTTTTATTGATTAAGAACCCGGTTGACATTGTGAGCATAAATGGAGCATAAGGACCGAGTCATGTTGACGGTGGTTTGAGCCGACCCGTGGGCGTTTCTTTGTCCTGGCGAATGCAAATATAGATTATGCATATGATGAAAGGGAAATATTAATACTTGACTATTTGGCAATCAACATAGATCCTATGATGAATGGATTAGATACATTATAAATGTCATGACAAAATGACTACGCTATCAAGATTTTTTTGTTGTTTTCAATATACGTATTGCTGTTTGTCTGGTTGTGACCAATTTTTTTATTGTTATGTAACGATTCAACACGGAAGCTGGATTCGTAACATTAAAAGTTTCAGCAAACGTCTTATTTTTTTTAAATATTTGTATTAAATTAAATATTAGTCAAAAGAAGGTACATTGAGGAGAGGAGAAGAGGGATTGAAATATTAATATTGTAAAGATAAAATAATTCCCACGTCACAAACTACTAGTAATTTGGAATACATCGATTTACAACTACGTAATTATAGTTCAGATCAATATGAAGCAACTCAACTTGCTATAATTTGCAGGTAAACTTATCAGAACTTGATCTAGAGGTAAATAAAATAAAACTATAGACTGAATTGGCATTAGAATGCAGATAACCTATCAATTTGCCGTCAACTTTTATGATTATAACCAGTCTATAGTTTGTCTCTTGTGTTTGACACGTCAATTAAGCGGCTTTAGCACATACACGAAAATGTTTATTATATTATATCTGCACTGGTTTTTGTTTTGTGTCAAAAGTGTGACACCTAGTCACACAGGACTGTGGGTATATTTAATACCTATGAAATTGCCGTTTTTTGTCACATACAGAGAAAATAACAACTTCTATGATTTAAAATATTCAACAATACTTATCTTGATATTTAACATTAAACTAGTCGCCCCACTTAAAATTTTTAAGACCCCTTTTCAGTCCCTGTTGTAAAAAAAATATTTTTTATTTGCAAAATAGTTGGGCAAACGTCATCTTAAACTATACCAAATTTCAAGTTGATACCATTAGTAGTTCTCGAGATATCCAGCTGTGACAGACAGACAGACTGAGTCACACCATAAGGGTTCCTTTTTACCATTTTGGTACGGAACCCTAAAAAGATCTTAAAAGTGACTCTTCTCTTTTATTTGTGAGCAAAAAAGGGTGACCGGAGGGGTTGTAACTTCGCCAAAACTTATCGTACATGGGATAAGTTTGCACAATGTTGAAACATTAGTAATAAAAGTTTTGTTACATGAGTGTTCACAGTTGTTAAATGAACAAAGAAAATGTAAGTAAGAAAATGCAACTTGTTGAAAATTCTCAATAAAAATCGGAAGTTTTATACGTAAAGACTTATTACGAAAGTGGACTATTCTCTGTCTTAATTAGAGATATATCAAAAACACTCAAAATATGAAATAAACAAGACACTGCAGAAATTCATCAAAATACCTTTAAAATAATCAAATATTGTATTACTTTAATATAACTGTCTGGTTACTTTTTTTTTTCCAAAAGATGTTAAAAATTTACAAGGACTGTGATGAAAGTAACCAGTATGTCTAGCTAGTTTAATATGATCAACAAAACATTGTTACATGGACGCATAGCCTTGATAGGGCTTGACATGCTATCATATAGTGCATTTATAGAAATCAGAAACAGATGAAATTTTAATGTTATTACAGTCAACTGGTTGGATTGCGTCATCTGTCCTCATGAAGAAATTATTCTCCTTGGGTTGTGCAGACGGCACGTCGTACTCATGTCAGCTTTTCTTTGCAATTTGTACGTGCAGACTACTGTACATTTTTAAAGCATTCGCATTGCACATAATTATATAGTTTCGAATACGTATACTTATCTTTTATAAATAGTTAAAAGTTTCAAACACTAATGAAAAAAAATATTCTTAAATATTTTATATCTAAAAGAGCAACGTGTTACTAGCTTGCAATGCTTAGGAAATCGTTAGTGGTTACGCTAGAAAAAATTCACTTTTATGGCAGTGTTAGTTAAAACGTCATAAAATTAATGAGTGCTAACGTAATACGAAGGTTTAAGGACAAATTACAATGGAATCCAACTTTCAGCGACATTGACACGCGTGCCTACGGAATTAGTATCTGCTCTGATTCACTTTACGACTCCGCGAACCTTAACCGCGTTGGTTAGTTGCAGAAACACTGACACTACTCTATAGTTTCGTTATTCTGTAAAAGTTTTTTTAATTACGCACTTGGTTAGCAAAAATCGACGTTATGTTACGTTACTTGTTGATTTTATTGTATTTATTCGAATTTGTTTAAAATTTTTGACTTTTGTTACAAAATATAATGCAGATTTACTTTTGTCAATTTTATTTAAGTTTGCTTTAAAATATGCAACAAAACGAAGAAATGTGGAAAAACAAACACATTAATATGACTGATGTTTCCTATTGCACCTTCCAACTATGCGTCATAAAATTGTACGCATTACAAAGCAAGGATTTATGTTGCGGAATTTTGTTTCAAGTGAGAATTTAATTTCAATTGTAAATTGCTTTATATATTTTTTTTTACATTAGTTATGTTTTGATTAGGTCACAGCGTTATGTTTGATTCCTAAGAAAGGGAAAAGTTATGTAGAATAACAACAATTTCTATAATCTTTGCCATCCTATGATTTCATATGAAGCTTATTTTATACCGATATATAACATCATTCATCAAGAGTTAAATATTTTTTTTTTATAAAAAATATTTTGACAGTGATAATACTTCGAATTGCTCTTCGCTATGATGCTAAGGATGAGCAATAATAAGTTATGTAGGATAAATATTATCAGATATTGCACGTGACTCGCTAACTGGAGCGCGCGCGACTGACAATGACCGTAGTCGCGTGCGCCGCGTTTTGGTCGGATTTTTCGACACATTAATGATTTACTAATTGCCAGTTTCTTAAGGCACAGCTATTATCGATTGTTTGGAAATTGCTTACAAATTTACCGTAATAATCGCGATACATTGCTCATGACGAATTACTACACAACAAAAAATAAGATACTTAATCTTTTTTATAAAAGTAGAGCGTGCTTGTGAGTTTCTCTTATTTGTCGATATCGGGATTTATGATCTTCATTTCAATAAAAGTATTGTAAATATTTGATTCGATTTCAAAAGAAACACCTTGTTCTATTGTAAAGGAATTAGGTCATTCTTGTTAAACATAATTGAAGTGTGTAGTTTCAGAAGGTTGGGCAAGTCACAAGTCACAGAAAACAAAGCCGCAACTGGTTCTTAATATCGGATTTGACAATAAATTAAGTTATCTGAGGCCTATCTCGTGCGTAGTTAATCATTGCACCGAACAGTTGAATTTGCATAAGTGATCAATGATACATCATTAAATCCATATTGATCATTATCAGTCGATGGCTATATCTAATATATTTGGCTAAACGTTATTTAGATTTTAAAATTTGACATTGTAATAAATGGTGTTAATAAGACTTAATAAATTACATATATTTTTTTACCCTTAAAATAAAGGATAGACAACATAAGTACTTAAATATACTAAAACAATAAAAAAGTATGAAAGAAATTGATAACGTTGATAGTACTTACCATGGATTTCATTTTTGTAAAGAAGTTAAAGCACAGAAGAAAGGTAGAAAGAAAGTGTATTAATATATTTTGTTGTATATAGATTTATAGCGCTGATGGAAGACTAGAATCTTCCAGGAATCGCTATGTTGAAGTGCAACTTGCGTCTGTGCGAAATGAGGGCGGGAGCGCGCTTTTATACCGCGGCGCGAGCGCAGAGGGGGTGCGTGCGACCACTGTGAAAGTATTGGGACATGCCATTGATAATAGCCGAATATCATACACTACTGAATGGCGGGCGAACGCGGCCGCCCGTCGCGAGGGCGGGAGCCGCCCATGGCCCAGAGCGCCACGCGGTTGTGTCGTGTGTTCAAAACACTTGGTTAAAAACTCCATAAACGATATTTAAATTCTTGGTTAAAGTTCAATGTGTCAAAATCAAAAGTATAGTGTTTGATTGTGTTTTGTTTTCCATATAGGAACTTAAAAGACTCGTGCTTTATAAGTTAAGTGTGATATAGAAAAACTGGTATAGGTACCTCTATTCTGAATTATGTCCGTTATGAAGTATGTCGTTTATTTTTTTCGATGATTTAATTGTGTATACGTTGCCAATAAAGTTAAATTTATATAAACTCGTTAAGTTCTTACATTCTTACGCATATTATTTCAGTAATAGACCAGTATTAGCATAATAACATATTTTACTTAACTCTAGATTGTAATATAAGTGGTCGTTTGTAATTGCAGAGAGCAATAAATGATACATTCTGTTTAGTCCGAATTTAATGAAGCTGTTGCATGAAATAGGCGTTTGTGTTATGTTCATTTGCTATATCTCATTTCATGTGTTTTAAGGAATTTAAGTGATTTGAAACGTTGAGGATAATGTGGTATTTACACGAATCAACATGGCAGGCGACTTGCTGGTCGATTTGGGTCAATTAGCGCTTTTTATCAACAATCGCAATCGCAAACCTAATTTCAATAAGGTGCGGATTCAATTTTACAACCGATTGTCAATAAAAAGCTCTATTCGACTAAAGTTGCCTAGTGAGTCATCCGGAAAATCGACCCGTCTGAATATCCCATAAGATGATTAGATGTACCTAGTTATTCTAGTACTTTACTTTTCTATGAATTTGTTATGTTCTAACACTGGTTTAATCCTTATGAGTTACAAATTTTCTAATTAAATATTTGACGTATGTACATACGTCTGGTTGTCTGCATGTGTCTACATCGATTTTGTTTATTATAAGGATTATTTTTCTTATCTAATAAGAATTGTCTTCATAAATCATAAATAATTACATTACTATACACCGTTATTTTGTACTTAGTCGCTTTAATCTCTTAAGGTGAGTGCTCTACCAATGAAACTAAACATTTTTGCCAAGGAAAACGACAAAAAATATATTTTCCCATACAATGTTCTATCTAATACAATGTTTGAGCAAACAAAAAAAATTGTTCCCCTCTTACTAACCAGACATAGTTAGTAAGAGGGGAACAATTTTTTTTGTCGTTTTTCGACCCAAAGTTTCTTTGGCAAAAATGTTTAGTTTCGCTGGTAACTGGTTTCGACTAAAAATAACGGTGTAAGTATAATAGTATGAGAAAAGATCGCGAGTTCCAAAGTAAATTTTTGAAAGAGCATTTATAGTTATGTATATCACTTGCATAAGATGAAGGAAAACCTGTATAAGTAAGTAAATAACCTACAAAACTAACATTTTATCGCTATGCAGCGATAAATTTGAGTAAATAATTATAATTATAGTTAAAAAGAAAATCGGAAGCAGGGTTTGCGATGGGTTAAAATTTCATATTTTTTTTAATCATAAGTTGTATGTTTATAAAAAGTTATAATACTTATGGTTAACTAATTAATAAAGTTTATATTATTTTTTTCAATTAAACATGTTTAATGTATTTGAAAATTTGTTTTATTGGTATAATTGTTCCCAACTGTATTTTAATGCTTTGAATTATGTCAAATAATATTGAGTGTTATGGCTTTCTCATTTTAATAGAATTTCGAAATCTATTAGCAGTTAGTTATACGATTAGCAAAAAGTAATAAAGTAATACAGGATATTTCATAATAACCCGTAAAATTTTGTTTTTTATTTGTATGGAAAACTGCAAAGCCTTAGACGCAACGCAACTAGAATATTGTTTTCGATAATCAGTTTATCAAAAAAAGTTTTTTTTTAAAGTGGTTGTAATAATTTTCCGGGGTTTTCCGGGGTATCCTATCTACCTTATACGGTTTTAGGGTGTTTTTGCACCACGTTGTATAAATGTACATATCCATGACTCTAGAGTTCTTGAGTCATTTGTTTTTGAATATGCTCATCACACGACTCGGATTCACTATCAGCACTACCAGGATTCAAACCTTTAAGAGGCTGCATCGCTGCCATTGCGCTAAGCCTATAAACACGACAGTATTTAACTTATTTAACGTCCATTGAGTAAGCTGTTCTATCCCTTAAAAACGTAAAATTGAAATGTAATACAGTAGGTAGTTGCTATTTTGAATATATCATAAGTGATATTTCATAAGGTCATTAACTAGAAATGCAGTTGCATACTACGATCTATTAGGTAATGTGTACTTAATTTCACGCTAATAACGACTAATCGATATAATCAGCACCATAATCGAAACACTGGAATATCGAGTTTTTACGAATTCCGTCGATAGCGCCATCAACTATTGCAAATTGATCTCATTAATTGTTTATGTTGTTTTACACAGTACCTTGATTAGAACATTAATTGGTTCGTAGTTGACTGTATAATAAAATTAATCAAGAATTTGATTATTGATATATATAGTTCATTAGATGTTAATTTTATAAATCGTAATTTATATTATTTAGGGCTAGTCTTTGAAATTGAGCCAGATGCTAGTAGGTGCTAAATAGAACCAGTGAAAGTGACCCTTTGTTTTTTGACTGTGCCGAACAACCAAATAGTGCTTGGCATTTTCACCTCACCTGATGTTAAGTGACGATAAGGCCGGAGGTAGAAGCGCACTACACCTGGAATCCTCATCACTGAGAAACTGGCTATCTTATATCTAGCTGCCGAAACACAACAATTTTTAAATTGTTGTTATGGCGTCAGACTTGGTAAGATGGTGGTGGCCAGCCAGGCGGACCTGAAATAAGCCCTACCACCAACTAAAACATGGTACATACATAGACCGAGTATCTTTTCCTATTATATTTTATGAATGAAATAAAAGAGCAAATTTTAATGTGATTTTTTGAATTTGTAATTTGAATTTTGAAATTGTTGACGTCTGCAAAAAACATCTGTATACATGTCTAAAGGAACGCTATTAAAAATCTGTATTCTTTTATTCAGACATGACAATAATATCAGTGAAAATAATATAATGTCAATATAGACATGGCATGGTAGGTAATGTATTATAAGTGCGGTCGTGACCTAGAGCTATGAAAGGGAAGGAAATGTCGTAACGAGTGAGTGCCGGTTTAAAGTTTAACGAATAATATAATGCTCTTTTATTTTATAAATTATGTAAAAAAGATTTTAACGTTTCTCGTTTGTTTTTCTCATTGCGCATTTTTTGGCGATAATGGTTTTAAATGAACTTGAATTAAAGACTTTTATTTTACAACATCATCATGATAACAGCCTATTAGAGTTCACTGCAACTACTTGATACAATGGCATGGAATTTAATGTCAAACATTTTCTTTTTCTCCAAGCTTTTTTTTCGAATCGGGACTCGGGACGTAGCGTGAGCCTATCAAGGATGTCCTTTATTCCATCCAGTCCTACTATTAGTTCGATAGTCGACCTGATTGGACATTTTTTTTCCAAATTGTTAGACTGGTGGAGATAGTCGAACTGTTTGGACAATTTTGTGGGCAATAATTTCTACGCGTGGCACGCGGGTTGGACTTACTACATTTATACATAAGTAAGTACTTACTTATTTTTTTTTAAGATTTACGCTAAAACTTTCCGCTAACTGGGACTATACCGCGTTCAGTTCACGGTAACGTCAGTCAAATATTCAAATACTAGCGACCGCCCGCGACTTCGTCTGCGTGGGGAATGTTTTTTTGCTGTCCCTCGGGAACAATACTTTTTCGGTATGAAAGGTACCCTATGTCTTTTTCTTAGAGCATTCAAACGTCTTTCTCTGTTCCCCTGACAACGTGTATGTAAAATGGCATAATGATCGGTTCAGTAGTTAAGACGTGAAGGCGTAACAAACAAACAAACGGACTTTCGCGTTTATAACATTATATAAAAATATATATTTTTTATTTTTTTTATTTTATTTTAATAGGTACACCAGCAGAACACTTATCGAACGGTTACAAAAAATAAAATGATACAGACATACATAGGCTAATAAGTGCCCCATTATAGGTGACACAGCATTTGAGAAAAATAAAGTAACAAAACAAGCGTCTAGGAGGAACTAAAAAGATATTCATATTATGGGAAATTCACAATTATTATTATATTAAAACTAAGTACTTATTTTACAATACTAAATTCTAATTAGGCTGCAGTAATTTGACTCACTCGGCTAGGCATTACCTGACAAATGTTCTCGTAAGATACGCCCAAAGGTCTCGTAGCTGTTGTAGAAGATGTCTAGGCCCGGTAAATCTTTACACGTGAGATTGTAATAGCTGCACATTCGGTGAAGCGGTGCGTGAGCACCGACATTTGTTCGGCAAGCTGAAGTACGTAGAAGATTTGTCAAAGGTTTTCTAGGCGTGTTATATGGAACCTTTAATGAAATTTTATCCAAGAGACGGCTAAAGCCAGGGTGACCGTGGAAGATCTTGTAAAGAATGTTAAGATCATGGAGTCTACGTCTATCCCTTAGCGAAAGCAGATAAAATATTAAAATAAAATAAAATATAAGTAAGGATTGTTGTAATCAAAACATTATACAAAGTGTTTCATAATAACTCTTAAAATTATGTTTTTTATTTGTATGGAAAAAAAAATTAAGTGGCGGTTTTCAGGCTTTATAATAATTTTCCGGAGTTGTGTACATGATACCTTATCTATCTACCATATTTGGCCTTAGAGGTTTTATGTAATACGTTGTATAGTAAAATTGTAAATGATAGGTTACCTACGCATTTGTGGTCATGGTCCGATCGATCCAAGAATTGATCTACAATAGAAAAGACATCAACGCGTTAGCGTACTATAATTATGTAACAATTTAAAGTGTCGGTTTTTATTCGGGCTTCTCTATTTTATTGAATTAATGTCATCATCATCATCATCAGCCTATCATCGTCCACTGCTGAACATAGGCCTCTCCGAGAGCACGCCACTGAGCACGATCCGCGGCTACACTCATCCAGTTTTTGCCAGCCACCTTGCGAAGATCGTCGCTCCACCACGTCTGAGAGAGTCCCACACTACGTTTGCCGATATGCGGTCTCCACTCAAGAACTCGTCTGCCCCAGCGGCCATCGGTCTCTACGGCTAATATGGCCGGCCCACTGCCACTTCAGCTTGCTAATCCGGTGGGCTATGTCGATGACTTTAGTTCTCTTTCGGATCACTTCGTTCCGGACCTGATCTCTTAGAGAAACACCGAGTACAGCCCTTTCCATAGCTTGCTGCTGGTGAATTAATGTATTAGATAGTAACGTTAAATAGATTAAAGCAGTTTAAGTTCGTCTAACCATTTAGCGGTTTACGTAGTAAAGCAGTATTCCTACAAATGACAATGAGCTAGCTAGAATCACACGATACAATTTCACAACGGAGGTTTCTGCCGCTTATCGTGGATCAATTCACACACATATATTTTATCTTTGTGAACACCTGTATTCACGCACTTTGACGAGGGGTTGAAGTAGTGTAAGGTCACACACCAAAGTCATATTTGTACAACTGTGGCTTATAATAGGCATGACGAATATTTTTTTTATTTTATGTTACATAAATTACCTCTCAAAAAAAGAAACATTGGTAAAATAATTAATTCGCTAGCATGAAAACTGCCTGAGATATCACAGTGTGAAATGCACACAAATGGACTAGCCCAAAAACACTCCATACTAATGGCTTCCTAGTTATGACGTCACGACAAATAAGAAGTAGAAGTAAGAAGTAGTAGAAGAAGTCACGAATAAGTAGTTTGTATGCAACGCGTAGGAAATTTGTTTGGCAGCTATATTAAATATTGTGTTTATCAAAATAGTTTCTTAGACAAATTTGCTATACATTTTACGGACTAATTAATGGTATCATTTATTTTAATAAATTGTATACTTTTTAAATGGACTTGTCCACCCAACATTGAAGGATCATAAAATAAATAATATGCAATATATAAAACCAAGAGGTATACAAGCTACTCTAAAAGTTTAATATGTTTACGATTTTTATTAGTATTTCGTTATTTTATTCATTAGTCATCATCCCTATTGAGATATAGATTTTATAATCTAAAAGAATATTAATAAAGTCTATGAATGTTAGTACGAACTCTGTTATACACATATTGATTACAGATCACATACCTAAGAACAATACTGTAAAAAGCCTACAAAATCGCTGTGTTGTAGGTGACAGCGAAATTTCGTAAGGTTATTTTTATTTAGGACGTAAAAATCCAGAAATTGTAAGCCTATCTACACACATTTCAATATTAGTAACAATAATTCAAAGTGTAGGGAGGATGATAAGTAACTGACATGACACATGCCGTGTTTGCCACGGAGAACGTGTGTTAACACTTTGTCTGACCCTTTTTTTCAAGATTATTTTTTTTATTTCTATGGAATAAAATTTATTACAGTACAATGGTCGTAAATATTTGTTCAATCTTAATAAAAATTATAACTACAGTGTGTAAAGTGATAGAGACCATATTTTACAAGGAGAAGAATAAGTGGTTTTTTAATCTGTTTCATAAATATTAATGCTGGCGAAATAATACTTTGATAAAAAAGCAATTCAACATTAAGAGATATAAGAAGATTTATGTAAGATACGAAAGATTTATCCTGTTAATTCGTTTGACAGTCGTGAAACGGTTTAATTAGAGTCTTAATTGTATCCATAAAGGTTTAATAATTGTCACAAAGATTTTTTTAACTGTAAACGTACCTAGGTATAACTTTAAAAAATCGTTGTAGAAAATACCTGTTTCCAGGCCGCTACGCTGGCGCTGCTGTCACAACTTGGCTAAGTTGGAACATTTACTGCTATGCATTGTCTACCAACGTAACAATCACTCCTTTTTTTTAATTGATTTACTGGAGGGAGATGCATTAGTTATAGCGATTTTTATTGTTATGCTGAGTAAATCGTGAGTGAATCGATAAGTACGCCGCCGTCAGTTGGACTTGAAAAATAAAGTGATTAAAGAACCATTGTCCAGTTTTTTTCATTGACCTTTTAAGTACACGAATTCAATGCGTAAAAAACGCGCCCGTTTTATTATTGCATTGTCGTAACACATTCCTTTTAATTTTAGTGGTAGTCATAATAACTCACAATTCTGTTTTGACTTAATATGTCATGAAAAAACATGAATTGCATACTTGTAGTAGCGTCAGTATCATCATCACATAATTTAAACCATTAATAATATTGTTAATACAAAATTCACTACTGAATTTGCAAAATCTTTAAAAACAAAATGATTACACGCTGTCTTCGAAACATATCCTTTAAAGTGATAAAGATGTCTACTTTGAGATCTCAGGGTTCCTTCACCAATAATCAATTGGACGAACAGAAACAAACATGGTTATTATGGTCTCCCCGCTGCGTTTACAACTTGTCTCAGGATAAAAAGACAGCAGTTTTTTATCCCCTGTAATTATTTGGTTGGTTCGACCTGACGGAATTGAATTTTGGTATTCTTCTGTCGTTTTATGTAACGAGCGAATCTTTTCAATTATGAGTTTGTAATGGAGGTCTCCGAGCTTGTCAAGGCTCAAAAGTGAATGATATGGAAATTGATGTTTCGAAAATTACTTTTTAAAGCAATTGAATTAAATTCATGCGTGATATAACTGGTTAAACTGATATTGAGAATCCTTCCTGTATATTATAAACTGTTTTGTAGGTGAAACCTTTGGGTATTGTTTTATGCAGCTTTTTTCAATACTGTGAAAAAGCAGATGAAAAAAATAATACATTTGAAATGAAATTTGTGACTTGTAGTTATCACATTGTTTTTAAGTGTATATGACATTATGCAAAGTTATATTCACTTAAAGCACACTTGTTCAGGAAGCTCGTCCGGAACTGGACCGGAGCCGAACCGACACGCGACGCTGAGACGTAATTTTGTGTCGAAATCTCAATGTGGGTAAAGTCACAAATCGGTCTGTGGCGGGCACATTGTTCAGTATAGTTCTTGCTCCCGATTCACCTGCAGGAGCCAATCAAGTTCCGAGTTCGGTGTTGGCTCCAGTGGTGCCTCCGGTCGAAGGATGCTACTTAAATGGCCGAAATTCTAATCGTTCGCTAATTAGATGATCAAGTCACATGTCGCAAGCTTAAGGAAATCACAGTTATTGTTGTATTGTATGGAATTGATAAGCCTACGACACGTAATTTTCTAGTACGAGTGTATGGCTAAATTTTAATGTTTAAGTTAGCGAACGAATAGAGAGTTGGCCATTTGAGTAGGGGAGCTGTCCTTTTTGACAATGACACTTATATGCAAATCTACGCTATCGTTTGGCTTTCAAAAGCTATATAGAATTGACGTAAGGTTTCGCTAACCATCGATAAAACGTCAAATCCCATAGACACCTTTCTTTTCTTTCATTATCTTTTGAAAGCGAAGCGATAACGAAGATGTGCAATGTGACTTTGTCTAGGGGGGCCGTTCCATATCAGCATAAAGCTTCGTTTTCTTTTCATTTGTATGATTTAATCTTAATTAACTTGGTACAAGTTAAATCGTCGGTTGCTTCTTGTTTATAGACACTCTTTGATTTATGTCGTCGGATGAAGCCATAAATATTAATTCGAGCGAGGAATAAGACGGCCACTCAATCTTGCCTTGAGCGTACCTACGGCTGTCGATGGATATCCACTATTTAAATGAAGAAATGGTACAAGGCAACTACTGTTTACTGTGATTGGTAGATCTTGGTATCTCTGAGCGACAAAGAAACGAGTTTGTTTGTGAATTGTTATTTTTAATGAAAAAATATAAACAGTTGAAAGTTATATTTTGTATTTTACCAGCTTTGACACAATTGGTCATTCAGCGGTCAGCTGAAAATAAATTTATGTTAAGGCCAGTATATTCCAGCGTCGTAGGCATTTAGCGGTACCTCCCTCCCTCCGGAGCGAGCCGCGCAAACGCATATTCAAATGAACTCTCTGAATCAAAAATAGGTTAATTTGGGCTATACCGGCCTTAAACATTTGCCTTAGGGCGCATGCTATGTATTTAATTTAATAAAAACCAGACTGTACACTGTACGGTACGATACGACACGAAATTGCCTGGCATATGAATTAATAGTGGCCTTTAGCCAAAACTAATAAATGATCGCAATCAAAATCAATACGCGTCCAATTTGTAAGCCTTTGTAAACTGGTACGCCTCGTGTGTTAAATAATTATTATACAGTCACTCTTACACGAAAAACTATCGAGTGCAACTTGAATTCCTTCTCGGACATAAAACGATAAATGTTTGTATTGGAAATCTTACTTCTTACAATGTAGCTCACATACCCAAAGTACGTACTATAAATCAATTCTGTGCCCAAAGGATTTGTATCTCCGTTAGTAACTTAGTAATTACTTAACCTGAAACGTACTTGTCTGTGCCTGAAACAAACCAAACTCATCTAATGCAATTTTACCCAAGACAAAAAATTGGAAATATTTTTTTATTCAAGTATTTCTATTTAGGTAGGTACAACTTTCTGATTGGTATTATGTGGGTAAATAATCAGTTATTTATTTTTGAATTGGTTTTATGATTAAGCATACAAATGAGAATGAATAAGTTAATGTGTCTTTGAATAAAAGCTAGTAGACATTGATATGTCAGGTCAAAGACAAAAATTGAGTATTGCAATTATATGGTCACGTTTTGCTATCGCTGTAATGATAAAAACAAGTGCCTGTATTAAATTCTATAAACTCCTGTCTAATTTAGCTTAAAAGCTGCGTTATCAATCATTCAATTATAATTTAGGGGTTAAGACAGCACGCCTAAGGCAAAGAATCATTATCAGCACAAAAACTATCGAATGTAATTTATTGTCATAGTTATAGCTTTTCGTGCTATGGGTACATACAGGTAAGTATTCTGTTATTGGTAAGTGTTTTGAATAAAAAATAAGGAAATTGCACATTGTCGTTTTATACGAATAAGAACAATTAGTTTTTTTTTAAATTTAAATGGATATCTTCTGTTTAAAATAGACATTTGGAAAGATTACACCCGCTGTGCTATACAACGGTAAAAACTATTTTCCCTCATTTCACAAATGAGTTAATTTTGGTTTGATAACCCAAATTTTTGATGGTCCATAGACAAAATGAGACACAATAGAGTTTCTATTGTTGTCCGGCCTCATGCAGCCGCCTCGCGTTTTAAATAAAGTTTATAAAAATAATTTTAAATGAAACAAAACAACTTGAATGAGTAGGTATGCAAAATACTTCAAGCGATCAGTTATCAAAATGAACAAAAAGAATTGCTCCGGTTAGTAACCTTATTATTTCAGAACTGTAGATTGATATCGGAATACTTTAATGCACCTTTAAATACATTTCCTATTTTATTATGGCACACACCTTAATCGTGTGAGTGGAAAGTGTAATGTATATAGTTTTTATCGAGACTTTCGTCCGTGAGGTTACCTTGGAATCGCATCGAGTCATATAAGTAGGTAAGCTGTGAAGTTATAGGCAGTAAAGTAATTATAGGTACAGTCAGCAAAGCTATGAGCTGAACACCTTAAGGTTCATTTTTAGATTGAGGAGTCTGTATTGTCTTGCATTTACCCAAAAGTCACAAAAGCATCTTTTGTATAAAAACAATGGAGGCAGGTAAAAGACGAACTTTTAGTGCCATCCTTGCAAGCGATTTGTTTTCAAACTGTTAATGTCATAACTTTGCTGACTGTACACTAGCGACCCGCCCTCGCTTCGCTTCCGTTCCTTCTTTTTTACCGCGGCAGGCGGTTCTTTATGTCCCAGAATACAGCACGACGGAAAATAACGTGTGTCAACTCGACCTTCCAACAACACCCAAAAGAAAACGAATACCTTACAGTCTCACCTCAATTTGCTCCAAAAGTCTTTTTCCCTCTCGTTCGTCTCGTCCTGTCATCGGTGTTATCGTGTTTGATTTAATTTCGCGCGTGTTAATTTTTTGCGACACCTCCTAAGATAGGTATTCAAGATTAAATGGTATGGTGTTAGTATTAGTATTTTAAACTTATTATTATTAATACTGTATCCTTCTAAATAGCTTTCAAAATTACCGCATTTACTTGACCAATTAGAAAATATAATGGGTATAGTAAGCTATTCTTAAAAGATAGATATATATCATCACAGATTTATTTGTAGATCTATAAAAAAGAAAAAATTCCATCATACATTATTTTGTTATAGCTTAAAAGGTAGCTATTTCAATGCAAACTCCCAGTCGGCTTAATTTTTGCCAACCTCTTCAACAATTATCATCATATTTCTACCAATTTACATAAAACCTCAACTTATTATACACCTAAATCTTCCTCAAGAATCACTATCATTTAGTGAAAACCGCATGAAAATCCGTTCAGTAGTTTTTGAGTTTATCGCGAACAGACAGACACGACGACAGACAGACGCGGCGGAGGACTTTGTTTTATAATATGTAGTGATATATTTACGAGTAGGAATAATAAGTACATATTATAATAAGTATGATAGTTTAAAAATTGGTATCGATGTGGAATAAGGAGGTTTTAACTTTACTGAAAATAATTCTACAATGTTTAAGTATATTATAGTGTCAAAATGAAATATATTTTCAGTTTTCCATGCTTAATATTCCATTGAATTGAGCCAATTAACTTTGCAGTGATGTTAAATCATCAGCCATTTTTATTTTTAATGTTTCTTCTCTGGGGAACCAACCCCCCTACTCAAATGGCCAATTTTCTATTCGTTCGCTAACTTAAAAATTAATAAAATAAGCCTAACCCTAAGCCTAAACTCTAAAATTACGTGTCGTAGGCTTGTCAATTCCATACAAACAATGTTTGTGATTTACCTACATTAACTTGCGACATGTGACTTGATCGTCTAGTTGCATAACGGGTGTAACAAGACCTTCAACGAAGCCGAAGTCCACGTATTCCGCCCATCATCAGGATCATTTTTGTCTTTTAGACTATACCTGGGAAACCAATAGTTACGAAGTTATTGAAGGTCAAAGTCAATTTTTTTTTTCAAAATTTTTATGAATTCTTATTTTAATCGTTATTTCCTACTTTTTGACTAAAGAAACATTATCAAAATTTTAAGTATTTCGTAACAAACAATGGCTTCAAAACGTCGTCACTCGATGTATCTCATGAGCACGCACATAAACGCTGCCTTTCAACTCGGCCGCACGCAGCTGTGTAGCATACACTCGCAGGCGCGGCCTGTTGTACGCGTCACATTGCGTGGTAATGCATGCAATGCTTTTTTAACATCAAAAATCAAAATGGTTTCCCAGTAATAATTTTGAACAGAAATGGGCATGATGGGCAGAATACGTAGACCTCGGCTACGTTGAAGGTCTTTTTACACCCTGTATTTTTAAGTTTTAAGTTTGCGAACGAATAGAAAATTGGCCATTTGAGTAGGGGGGAGGCCTTCCAATGGGTGGATAAGGAGGATGGACCATAACCCACCACGCGAGCCCAATGCGAATTGGTGGGAGTTAACGACCGCGAATGCAGCCGGGACCAACGTGTTAATTGTGTCTTCCGAAGCACGGAAGAGCTCAAAATAATAAATTTTTGCTCACCCATCTCTTGACCGACCCTTGCGAAAATTGCTTAACCTCCGCATTTGCACGGCCAGGCGCTAAACCACTGCACCTCCGAGTGCCTCTTGATTTCTGCACAGTGATGTAAAAGCGTTAATTTTAAGCTGCCTTGGAATCGTCGGTTCAGACAGGCTGAAGATAAAACGTTATGTAGGCTGAAAAATACAACATTTAATTTAATATCTAAATATGGTTAAATTTAAAATAGTGTGTCTAGTCTTAATAGCGTTTTAATTAAATTAACAGTTAACAGTTCCTCAGTGATGAGGATTTCGGGTGTAGTGCGCTTCCACCTTCGGCCTTATCGCCACTATCGTGAGTGAGGTGAAGGCCAAGCACTATCCCGTTGTGTACAAAAAAATAGTAGTACGCAAGGAAAAAAAGTTGGTGATGATGATAAAAGAAAAGTAGATTTGCCGTTGTTGTCTGCACTGTGAGGCGTGGACGATCGACCTTGCGCGTTTTCCACTTGCATACTCATAGCTCACGCTTCCGTTCAGTGAGACACTTTTTATTTTATTCGAGTATCTTTTAAGGTATGGTTGGAATTAAAAAGTAACGCATTCACGTCTACAATTAAAGGGCATTGTGAACACGTTTTATTGTTAAGTATATTATTGATTCGAGTTTTTTTGAAGTTAACCTCCTTGTGTGATTTATGAATGTATTGAGCTGTTTCCTAAAAGTATTCATGCATGCATCTACTTTCGTAATTAATTAACCTTATTCAGGGGTCATTCGGCATTCAGGGGTCCTGCCCCCCCCCCCCCCCCTACTCAAATGGCCAACATTCTATGAGTGGACAATCTGGATAAGTCAATTAAATGTAGAAAAAGAAACATCAACCTTGGATGAAGAATTCCAGAGTATAAGACAAGTGATCAATTAGGTACTTAAGTTATTTATTTGGGATTAAAATGATTTTTATTTTTAAAATATTTACATTAAACACAGTACCCCTAAAACATGGTGTATTTACAAGATACCTAACTAATCTTAACTTCAACATTTAAGATAACCAAAGTTACACGCAAGTATTATGTTATGAGATATGCTAAAGACATAAAAGTCTAAATTGCTGGTTTTATCATATAAAAGACATCAACGAGGTAGGTTTTATCGTCTTATTATAAGTGCTGCATTTATAGTTAGATAAACCTGTAACTGGAAATGCATACACAATTACACATATGCAATGCACATATTTTAGTAAAATTTACTCTTTGCTATATATCTCTAGTGAAGTGGCAAGAGGCTTGTTTCCATTAAGAATAAATATTATGGATAGGGGTTTATAATGATTAATTATATTATGGAGAAAATAACAAACAATTTTAATTATTAAAAGCGTTAAAGATTAATAATATGTTAAAAAATAAATTTCGTAAAATGAAACCTTTAGTCACGTGACGGTGAACACCAATCAGAAAGCGTTACGTCACGCCGTGCGAAACTCCAATCTTGTCTTTGACGTTTCGAGTATCACTACCGGAGGCGCGTTCCAAACCTACACTCCGAGTGCAACCTAACCACAACCGAACGCAAGTTTTAGCCACTTTTTCCGTATTTCTCCATTGTTTGGAACATATATAAATAACTGGTTTGGCGTTTTTATAGTAGTGCTATCACACTGGGGCACTATACAGTAATTATAATATGAGAAATTCATTTTTAAACGATAAAAACTAGCTATAACGTACGAAGACACGATCGCTCTTTGGTTTGTTTCGCACGGCGTGACGTCATTCAAGACGCAATGACAGTCTTGTGCGTTTTGGAACCAAATTAAAATTGGTTTTTTAAAACGCGAAATTTATAATGTAAGCGCTCGATTAAAAATAAATAAACCTTTTTTTTCGATAAAATGCCTAATAAGCTAAAATATTAAGCAGTTAATGAAATTTTGTCAACTAGCCTATTGTAACACACACACACACACATAAATAATGCTGCATGTAATAATCCCTTAAATTGTCTCTAATATTTTTTGAATAACTCTTCAACCGTTATCATTCATTCTGTAAGTTTTAAAATCCACAATTGCCAAAAGTGGCCACTTTGAGCTAAAATGGATTTTATAACTTACAGAAAGAATGAAAACTTTTGAAGAGTTATTCAAAAAATATTAGAGACAATTTAAGAAATTATTACATGAGTTTTTCTTAAATATTGACTTGGTTTACGAGTAATAAAAATGAATGTAGTGGCGGCGCTAGTTTCACTACCTACAGTGCCTTAACTTTTTTTATAATATTTGATAGTAACTTTAGCTTACAGCTCTACCTATGTCAGCACTTTTATTAAATTTGAAACCTATATCAATAGTTTTTAGGAGACCTTGTATCAAAGTAGTCATTTAATTTCTGGCCGGAGCTGTCATTACTAAGAGTTATCTATACACTTCCTATGAAACTACTTCAGTAAATAGTTCCCTATACTTTAGTAGAAGTGCTATTGAACTTGATATGCGGTAATAAAACGTCGTCTTATATCATCGTGTAATTATTATTGAGCAATTTAATGGAAATTATAATGATAAGTGAGTAATGGAAATAATAGTTTTAATTGGGTTTAGTCAAAGTATTACATTTTTACCATCGCCACTCGAAAAAGTGCGTTTAATTCAACGATAAGAGTGAATAAAATGCTGTTTTATTCACCGAGTGAATAAAAATATTTTGAATTTGGAACAAGCGCGCATCGTATGAATTATATACAAAAAAAAAGTGCTGAAAGTATGGAGCTATTCCATAGATAAAGATATAGTTCTACAATTAAATGACTAAAAAAATCCCGCCAATTTTATTTAGGTTATTTTTAGTGCCTTATCTTTGGGTTCTTTTCTAAAAAATATACGCCAAATTAATTAGGTTCTTTTTAGTGTCGTATGTTTGGGTTCTATTTTATATATTAGAGGGGGATTAGATGTTCAGTCTTGCATCAGTCCATTCCATCAGTCTGGTACGATCTTCAGTCTGTAAAAATTCAAAGTCTATACAAACTGATGAAATGGACTGATGCCAGACTGATCATGTAGTTTCCCTCTTATAGTTAGCGTGGTTGTTTTATGTCATTGGAAAACTTCTAGTTTCACTATTTTCTAATGTTTAAATATATTTGATTACCTACCTTAATAATAAAAATGTGATAACTAAAATACTATAGGTATAAGTACTGCTATTTGTTTTCTCGCAGTCAATGGTAAAAAGTAGAGTACACAACTCGCGAAAAAAAAATTTCATCTCGGTCCTTTGTATCCCTCGCTACGCTCGGGATTCAACTCTAGAATCCTTCGCTACTCTCGGGATCCAACTTAGTCCCTCGAACTAAATTCCCTCTTTTTTCACTTGTTGTATAATCTACTATAGTGACATTGATCAACTATGTTGCTTGATATTTACGGGTAATGTAATGTTTGTATCATAATTCATAATGATTACTCTTTAAAAATGAAGTCGAAACAACAGAATTTATAGTCGACACCGAGAGTCCTTCAGTTCTAAATATTTAAAGAAAAGTTACGTTTTTGTTAGGTATTTAAAATAGTTAAGTATTATTGCAGTATTGACCACCAAAAAATCTTAGATTATTTAAAGCAAGAAATCTTGATTGAAAGAATGTTTGAATGGCTTTGATTCAAAATTTCTTTAGCGTACACTTGTTTCCTGGGGCCTAATCGCGCTAATTTTCAACGATAAAACCAAAGCTAAATCGTTACCGTTTCAGTTTCGTTTACAGAAAAATACTCGCTTTAGTTTTGGTAAAATTGTTGAAAGATATGCCTAAGGAGTCTAGGATGACAATCTGGAACAATTTAAGTGAAAATTATGAAGCTAAACCAAAGATTTTTAGGTAAATATAACATAAATGACAACGTAACGTTTTTGGTTTTATCGTTCAGAATTACCGCGATTGGGCTCTAGGTACCGCAATTGGGCTCCTGTTTTAAAAGAAAAGTGCTGTAGAAAAATTGCAACAAAAACCTTCATTGAAGTGTTGCAATGCCACGCTATATGTAAATTATAATGGCCGCAACACGTACACTAATCGTTTGCTTAGCGAAGCAACGAATACTTAATAATAATATGACATCAATTGTGCCATAAATTCTATGAGATTGGCAAAATGTACTTGCCATAAAAAAGCAAGTAAAGTAATGTTTGTTTTGAAAAAATAGTGCCACAACAACCTTCAATATATGGTCACCATATACATTTTAAGATCATGAGGGGATATAATAAACGTAATTTTTAAGAGAACTATATTTTCGTCGAATAACTTATCGTTATTTAGTTCAATAAAAAATAAGGAAACTGAAAGAGTCTTCTTCCAAGAGATTTTTACATAAGAAGCTTATTACCTAACCTATAAAACTATATTTCGACATATTTTAAATCTTTCATGACATGATCCTTGTAAGATAATTAAGTCCTTAATATTTTAAATCATATCTCAACCACACAGCTAAAGTTAAAAAGAAATATTCACACACATGAAATGCACGGCAAATAGCATGGTAATGATTTTCTTAATCTATAAATGTCATGGACATTAACTTGACGCCTTCACGTGTGGCAGTGTCGTGGTTGGCTTAGGAGGGCTGCATACGAAACATTTTATTGTTGCCTCTGGGTAAATACTTTACCTTAGAGTCAATGTGAAATTGTGAAGTCAGCTTATAAAGAAGGGTTTTTCTAGTTGCCCATCTGCAAAGTAGCTTTCTTCTTTTTTAAATTATTTTCAGGAGTCATCACCGTGGATTACGTATAAGATGCAGATTTTTAGCAGATATTGGAAAAAAAGATTGCAAGGGTTTTCATTTCACCAATGATGACGTGTCGTAAAGCTACAGTGCTTACAAAAGGATGTACTTTTTAAATAAACATATTATTATTTATGTTAGTTATTAATATAATTTTTGATTATTTATTTCTTACCAGAAACAGTGTAATACATATATATTTATTGAAATGTAATCTTTTTAGTTCACTTTGATAAAATAAATGGTAAATAAAAAAAATTATTAATTTTATCAATGTATTAAAAGTTATATATCTACGTATTTGGCTAACCTAAGAATAGGGAAAAGTAACTCATGCGTATATGACAGCTCACAGTGGTTGTTGAGTATTAGTTTTAGTTTTTAAAGTTTAGAACTAGTGGCTCTGTGAGCTGTAGACCTTGCGTTAGTGAAATTTTTGAACATTTTTCGAAGTGTCAGCCACTGATTTTTGTCTTGTGTTATGTTATGATATGACACTGATGATTTTTTTCGAAAACTTTCGAAAAACTGAATCGGCAAGAAATATCATATCGAACCTGCTTACAAAATTTCACGACAATCGGTTGAGAAATGCGACCTGACGAGGAGAACAGACAGATAGCCGGACAGACAGACATACGAAAGCATTTTTCCGCACGGGTATTTACAATTTTACGCTCACTTATACATACTACTTCTTTGTCATGTAGTTATATAAAACCCTATAAAACAAAAGAAATTCTGAGTTCTGACCCAGCCTCGAAATAATAGTTAACGCGGGTTGACCTCCAATTCAGTTCTGATGAGATCACTTAGCAAAGGTGCGTCCTAACTCCTAGTGCATACTAGTGCATAGTGCGAAGCCGCAGACTGTCATATCGCAAGAGACGAAGGTCGCCGGGTCAGTTGGTGGTCGGTGACAGTATCTAGTACTGTACGGTGCACTTTTTTAACGAGTGCCTTGATTGTATTGATAACTATTTTGTCATGTGAATTGTGATAATTATAGTGGGCGTTGCCCACTTGGAGAAACCTTACCTTTTGAATTTAACCAAAGCTTAAAATGAAGTCAATAGTAAACTTTCTTATTTTCTAGGTGACAGAAGTTAAAGTTAGTGTTAGTGCCTAGGAATAAGTTATTTTAATTCATTTTAAAGTTTCTTATGTCAATTGTATTATTTAGTCTTCTTAGCAGCATTAGCAGCGAGAGAGAGAGATGAGATATAGCGTTTAATCGACACTCAACTGTCAAAATCCATTGCCTTTTACAGTTAAACGTGATAAATCGCTTTATTATATCGCGTTTTAATAGGGGCCTGGCTTTATAAAGCAGATGACTAGGTCTAGATTTATTCGTTGATGCTGGTGTTTTTGGTAAAATCTAACATACTCGTACTTACCTTCACTAGGGTCCTGGCGATGAGATCATCAGTTCATTGAGCGCTCCACATTTCAGTGGTTGCGTTGCAAAGAGAGCAGGGCTGCAGAGTTGCGCGTGACCGGTCGAAGGTCGGGCAGTGGTGGGCGACACCCGCCGCCACAAATTAGCGAATCACGAGCCTGCGGTGATGGGGATGTGTGTTATGCGGAAATATTTGCAGCTTTGAAAGTTGTTCTTCATTCTTTGTTGATTGGAATTCATTAAAGAACAATGGCCATTATAGACCTTTTTTAGAGTGAATAGAAATAAATCCTATTGGCAAAAATAGCTCAAATTAATAAATCAAACCTTGCTATCTATGATTCCACTTTCCATACAAGGCTTGGGAAAATACAATATTGAGTTTTCTTTACCTTTGTTAGTTAGGTACTAAGTAAAGGGTTTTTAAACTCGTCCTGCCGTTTAAAGCGTTCTGTTGCACTTTTTACTTACTTTTAATACGTTCAATGTTTTGTAAAGAATTACTATGTACCTTTGTAGACAGCAGATATCTCCTTATCTGTATCTTTAGATTATTATTATCTGTCCCTTTAGGGTACTAATTTTTTATTCACTTTATTCTGTGGCGCAGAGGGTTCTATCACAACAGGGCAGTGATTTTTTTCTCCGACATCCATAATAGAAACTGCTTACTAATGATAGCTTTGCACACTGGTAAATCGGCGATGCATAAATTGTTGCCAAACAAATTCATCATCCTGTCCAAACCAGTTAGTGCTAGGCGCCGGCCCATGCCCACGCGTGGGCGCGACCAGCGACCGGCGACAAGGCTGACAGGAGTATTACGTACTGTCGCGGTTTTTAAATGCTGTTTAACATTAAAAACATTCGTATATGCATTTGTATTTTTTTACTTATTAGTTCATTTTACTTTTACTTACACGGTATTTTTTTATCCATCATACATTAATTTTACCAGGTTTGCATATATTCTCCTTTCCAGCACGAAAAGTGTGCGTTGGTGCGTACAAACTCACAGCCAAATAGCTTTTTTGCTACCAGATTTTACGCATCAGCGTTAGTAAAAGTTGATTAAACATTTGTTTTTCTATAGTTTTTTTATAATACTTTTCTCGCTGGTAGAGGTGAAAAGTTATATGTTTCACACGAGAGCAAATTTTTTTTATGTCTCGTGCCTTTAAAGCAGCACTCTTATAGTTCACTTTGTTGAACAAAATATTGAATTATAATCAGAAAATTGTGAACTCACTGTCTCCTACCTAGAACCTGTAAAGAAATATCGAGTAACTAGTGTTAGAATAATATATAATTTATTAACCTTTATTTTCATATAGGTTAATTGTAGGTAATCAATAACTATCACTACTTAATAAAAAAATAAGTTTATTATCGGACATCCCACGCTATTTTATAAATGGTAATCTACTGTCAACTAGACAATTTACAACTGAAGGTCTCTGAAAAGAAAAAGAAAAAAGAAAAAGTCTAACATCTTTATTCACATAAACTTAAATTAAGCATTCTTGAACTATTGTCTCAACTCTTAAATAGCTCTTCATTGTAATCTTTTTTTATTGTAAAGAAGAAGTGTATACCCACTTGCTAATAGTAGTTTATCTACACTCACAACGTAATGTTCCAAATATGAATTCAAAAAAGGTAATATAAATACGTACTTTATTTTCGTGGACACGAAAAATTAAAAAAAAAACTCATTACGATGCAGTCAACTGAATCATAAAATAACTTTTTTTCTCATTACGATACAGGGCAAATCCAAGAAGAAGACAGTGCCGTGATATTAAAAAAAAACAACGATATTTTCCCACACATTTTCCATGATTAAAATGCACTCTATGGTGATCGATGACTTTAGAGCGATTAGTTTGCAGGGTTGCGTTCAGAGGCTTAGAGTGCGGTTGTTTGGTTGTTGGCTCTAAGGTTCGGAACGACCAAGAACTTTAAATGACATTAATAGTACAAATTCTTCGTTTTCCATTTGTAATACGAATAATTTAAACTTTCCTTTATTCTAAATCAAATAAAATCTGTTTCTGAGGAGGTACCATGAATATTTTTTAAAAATTAGACACAAAAACATCAAAATACATAATAATGTCAAATGACATTAACATTTTTTCTATAGACAAACGTCAGCGTTTTTCAACCACCGATTTTGAAGGTTAAAAAGTTGCAACGCTCTGACTTTTGGAACGGGAAAGTTGTTACAACCGGAAGTCACGCTCTAATGTTTGGAACGCCGTTAAAGCGTTCGGTTGCACTCGGAGCGTAGGTTCTGAACGCATTTTAAGCGCCATTTTTAGAGCTTTACAAAAAAGTTTTGATTTCAATTTTAACATTTTGTTGTACTGAATTTCGTAGGTTTTTTTAATTCTTGATTTAAAATGTGAAGAAAATTTGACTCTGCTCGATATTTTAGATGCAGCTAAGGAAATGACTTATTACAAGGTAATACCTAGCTAATACAAACAAAGTCTCACTCTCTTTTCTAACGTTGATCTTTTATTTAGTAGGTTCATTAAATCCTAAATGTATGAGTGTAGATAAAGTAGTGTATGAAACTGTACATAACTATGTATTAAAACACTCGTGTGATACTATTAAAAACCTCGCCTACGGCTCGGTTTTTAAACACACACTCATGTTTTAATACCCCTTATTATGTGGCAGTATCATAAACTACTATTATGATACTGATGCATAATGAGGGGTATTAAAACATGAGTGTGTGTTTAAAAACCGAGCCGTAGGCGAGGTTTTTAATAGTATCACACGAGTGTTTTAATACATAGTTATGTGCAGTTTCATACACTACTTTATCTACACTCATACATTTGGGATTGAACCTACTAAATAAAAGATCAACGTTAGAAAAGAGAGAGAGACTTTGGTTGTATTAGCTATGTACCTACCTTGTAATAAGTCATTTCCTTAGCTGCATCTAAAATAATTTTGTAGTCAATTTTTTTTCACATTTTTAAGCAAGAATAAAAAACACCAACGAAATTCAGTATAACAAAATGTAAAAATTTTTTTTTTTTTTTTTTTTTTGGCTCGTACGATTTGTACATTTGCCAATGTCGAGTAAAAATTAGGGAAACGGAATTAGGAAATATAATTAGGATATCGGAATAATTTAGATGGGATCAGGAAAACTTTTTGGTAGGTATTTACATATCTAGGATTATATACATAGTTTTAGAGTTTAATATTGTTAAGGATAAGGAAGGATATTATACATTTATATACATTGCGATCATTAGAAGATAATAGAGTCACAATACTGGTCGGGAATGGAACACGTAGCGTAAGTAGGTCTTTCCAGAAATCATCTCTGTCGTATTTAGGACAAGCTAATATAATATGGTTTGGATTTCCCTCGTCCAACCCGCACTCACACCCGGGGTCGTTAACGATATGGAGCTTGGCAAGATGCGATGGTGTACAGGCATGGCCTAATCTTAAGCGAGTGATGATAGAAGTTTCCATTTTGCCAAACTTCATTATTGAAAACCAAGGTTTCGTGGGAATATTTTTTTGTATTTGAGAATAAAATCTGCCCCTTGTTTGCTGGCTGTATTTCCATGCGTTATTCCAATTATCCTGTAAATATGTTTTAGGAAGTGCTAACAGATCTTGACAATAATTTTGATAAGGATAAACATCTCCACAAGACACCGCATCGTGAGCAAGTTTATCCGCGATTACATTGCCATCTATGTTTGAATGTCCCGGAATCCACACGAATTCTATGTGTAAGCCTTTATCCAGACATTCTTTTGTGATTTGTCTGATATTGAAAATTAAAGGAGAATATAGTTTTAAGGTAAATGGATTTTTCTGTAAAGCCTGTAAACAGCTTTTCGAATCTGAAAATATAACAGCCTTGTTTAGTTTCATAATTTTTATGTATTCAACAGCTTTTAAAATTCCTAAACATTCGCCAGAATAGACCGATGACTCGGGTGGTAGCTTAACTTTCTGTACAATATTAAATTGAGAATGGTACACTCCTATGCCAACACACTCGGAGGTGGAGTGCTTAGAAGCATCAGTGAATATTAAATGGAAATCCTTGAACTTAGATTCAACAAGTTGGTTGAATTCAGTTTTAGCGTTACCGTTTTTGACGAAATTAAGATGGATGACTAAAGGATAAATTAATGAATCATAACTGACACTAAATAAAGGAAGGAAATTAGATCGATGAGTAGGAGAGTTTAAAGATAAATATTTTTGATAGCTAATTAAAAGACATGGAGGAGATTTATTAGTCCAATAACTTGACTCTTGGTACAACTCATATAAACACTCGAGTTTGTCAAGTAAAGGATGATTGGAAAACTGTACGGTACGGAAAAAGAACTTGTCACATAGAAATTGCCGTCTCAAATGCAGTGGTGGGTCGCAGCATTCGACCTGCAATGCATTGGTAGGGCTAGACTTCATGGCACCGATTATTATTCGTAAGGCTTTGAATTGAATTAAATCTAATTTCTTGAAAGCTGTAATGTTTCCTGGCTCCAGTAAGAATGTACCATAGTCTAACACGCTTCGAATGAGAGCATTATAAATAAGTTTTAATGAATAAGGATGAGCTCCCCACCATACGCCCGCTAAACATCTTATCATATTTATCAATCGTTCACATTTTCCAATGACATAGTCGCATTGTTGAGCACCCGTTAATTTAGCGTCCAAAACTACACCCAAGAATTTAACATGAGCCTTAACCGGTATGGTTGCATTATCGTAACTCAAAGTGATATCTGGTGGTTTATTCATACGGGAAAAAAGGACAACCGCACTCTTAGAGGCTGACAATTGAAGGCCATTCATATCCATCCACTGTTTTAGTTTCGCTAATACACCTGACAAAGTGGACTGCAAAATATTTATGGAAGAATTTGCGCTATATAATAATAGGTCATCAGCATACTGTAGAATTTTAATGTTCTCATTTACACAAATATGGGACTGTAGATCGTAGGTGTAAATATTATACAAAATAGGACTGAGAACAGATCCCTGAGGGAGACCTTTGGCAACAGTTCTAGAAAAACTACGGCCATTTATATTTAAAGTTATTGTTCGTTCCGACAACATATTAAGAATAAAATGTATGAAAATTGGAGGAATTTGTAAAGATTCTAGTTTAATTTTTAGGACATTCAGGAGGACGTTATCATAGGCAGAGCATAAATCTACAAATACGGCTAAAAGCGAGTTTTTATTGGAAAAAGCAATGCGGATATCTGAGGTCAGAATGGCTAAATTATCAATAGTGCTTTTTCCCTTTCTAAAACCAAATTGAGTATTTGCTAAAAGCCCTTTACTTTCTAAGAACCATTCTAATCGATTCTTTATCAGGTGCTCGGCTAACTTAATTAGTACAGATGATAATGCAATGGGCCGATATCCTGCAACATCGGTTGGTTGTTTATTTGGTTTTAAGAAGGGCAACACTGTTTGTTGTTTCCAAGATGGAGGAATGTTTCCTGTTAACAACACTGTATTTATTAGATCCAAGTAATAGTTAAATGTATCATCGCAAACGTTTTCAAGAAATGCATACGGTATGCCATCATTCCCTGGAGCTGAGTTTTTAGAATTGTGGAGGATTCCTTTTAGTTCGTGCAAAGTAAACGGGGTGCTGAGACCTGTTAGGTTATGAGGTGATAAGAGAGGACAAGTGAGATTGTTGTTATCAGCTACCCAAGGGGGAGCTAATTTATCCATAAAAGAATCGGCTAATTCTGTTGGAATTATTGCGGAAGGCTTATTATAAGTGGCAGATTTAAATCTGTTGATGTATTGCCAAACTAGGCTCGGTGGAGTGTTTGGGGAAATTGATGAACAGAATGAACGCCAGCCTTCAAATTTCTTTTTTTTGAAAAGTTTCTTAGTATCTGCTATGGCTTTAATCACTAAATCATAATTACCATCTGACATGTCCTCTCTATACCTTTCTTCAGCTTCTTTTCTGTTTTTTATTGCACTGGTGCACTCGCTATCCCACCATGGAGGCGAAGGAATTTTATTGAAGCCTCTTTTTTGAGGAAAGATTTCATTAGCAGCTTCAATAAGAACATCACCTAATGCCTTTGCACTCTCTATCTCAGAGCCACTAGTCACAACTGGAAGTAGAGATAGTTTGGACTGTACACTAGATTTATATTTTTCCCAATCTTTACTATCCTTTTCAGGAAGCTTGTGTTTTAGATGAGAAGTACGTTTTATATTTACAGGTTTATCAAATGGGAAGGTTATGACGATGGGGTAGTGATCACTGCCATAAACAGATGAAAGTGTATCCCATAGTAAAGAGCTTGCAAGAGATGGAGAACATAAAGAAAGATCAACTGCACTATCAATCTCATTTAATTTTGTTAAGCGAGTAACCTTTCCCGTATTTAAAATACATATATTAAGAGAATCAATAATATCTATCATTTCTTCTCCATAATTATTTGTCTTAGAGCTGCCCCAACACTGATGATGACAGTTAAAGTCACCTAGTACCAGAAAGGGCTTAGGTAAGTTAGAAATAATTTGTTTAACTTCATTGAGTATAGGTATAGATGGATGAGAAATGTATATAGAAACAAAACATATATTATAAGTTTGTATGGCAAATATAGAAATTTCTTTATGATGAGATGGTATAGGTATTATGGAATAAGATATTGAGTCTTTTATAAGTATAGCCACTCCGCCATAGCCATCATCTCTGTCCTGACGAAGAGTAGTGTATCCAGTGGCCTTAAATCTTTGATGTGGTTTAAGCCATGTTTCTGATAAGAAAAACATGAAAGGGTCAAACTTATTTAAAAGATAAATTATTTCACTTTTTTTACCAAGTATGCTTTGACAGTTCCATTGCAATATTTTAGCCCGACTGTCCATTTTGGAGGATTTGGATAAAGTTACTAATGATAGAGGCAACGTTGGACGGTGAATTGTTGTTACTGTTATTATTACTTATAAAACAGGTAAGCAAATTGAGAATTAATTTTATTAGTTCAGGTAGGGATATATTTTTAGAATCAAGCTCTTTTTCTGTTTGACTATAACCACACCCATTATTAGGTGAAGGTATATCATATTCCCTAAGAATGTTATTATGAGCTTCAGTGTCATAACCTTCGCTTACTTTAGGAGGAGAACGGGGTTTGAGAAAGACAGTCTTCTTAAATGAAACCGATTCCGGTCTATTGTTAATTATATTATTTTGGACAGATTGATTAGATTTAGACACAGTAGAAGAGAGGTTTTTAGCAGTAACTTTGGAATATAATTTTGAGACACTAGGGAAACATTTTGAAGCTTCTGCATAAGATGTACAGTTGTGGGCCATGTAATTTTTAATTTCCTGCTGTCTATTATACTCTGGACAAGATTTGCTTGTTGCAAAGTGGGAACCTTCACAAGAGCAACAAAAGGCATCATAGTTTTCTTCTCTATTACAGGAGTCACCAGAGTGGTTGTCTCCACATTTGAAACATCTGGGTTTAGATCTACACTGGGTTTTAGTGTGTCCAAAACGACAACAGTTGAAACATTGTATTGTTGGGAAAATGTATAGATCAACGGGTAAAGCATTAAAACACATGAAAATTCGTTTTGGTAGCACCTGGCCATCAAAAGTCACCACTATGGATTGTGAAGGCTTCCATATTGCAGATCCATCTTGAATTATTTTAAAATTAATGCGTCTCACTTTAATTATTTTACCACAACCTATTGGTACAGAGATGTTTTCCAGTATTTCCTCGGGAGACCATTCTACCGGGACGCCACGGACGAGTCCCATCCTTGTTACGTTAAATGTTGGGATAAAGGCTTTCATTTTGTGAGCTTCTAAGTTTTGATTACTCAGAAAAGAATTAGCAGACTTGTGAGATGAAAAGGCTATAGAAAGTTTGTTACGGCCAATACGCTTAACACTCCCATTAACAATATCTTGTACGCAATTAGTTTTCAGAAAATGACCAAATGTCACAGGATGCAGTGAAGTGCCATCATTAGGGGCAGCTTGTATTTTCTGGACATGAACAACATATGGAGAAATATCGGTTTCATTATAAAGTAAACGTCCTATAGGTGAGGGTGCGGGTATAGGCGAAGGAGTTGAAACTGTTGTTGTAGGATCCGGATTGGAAACCAATGTATTTAATTCCTTAACAACGGGTGTTGGGGTCTTATCTTCAATGGAATTGTACTCTTGTTTAGGAGATAAATCAGTACATTGACAATTATTATGGCTGTCTGTTCTAGAGTCCAAACCTTGACGACGCTTTTTATTGCATTGTTTGCATACGTGTATGCGACTACGTTTACGTGACCTTGTAGTAAAAGAACCATCGGTTTCCATTCCCGACTCATTGGATACTATTGTAACGTACTTTCCTGCCGGGGGAACTATGTCCCCCGGGTCAGGAGGATCATTCATAATGAAAGCCTCGACTTACCAATTTTCAGCTATTTACACTATTAAACTAATATAATTTACACACTATATATAAAATTAGATACAAATAAGATAAAATCAAGTAATTCTGATCACCAATAACACTATAGATTAATTAAATAAAATTTTACACCAAAAAACGCGTCCGACAAGTCAAACGTTTCCCGCCTTTTTTGAATGTAAAAATTGAAATCAAAATTCAAAACTTTTTTTGTAATGTTCTAAAAATGGCGCGCATTCCATTAGAAAAAAAAAATGAGATGAGTGCATACTTGCAAACTAATCGCAATAAGTCATCGATCACCATAGAGTGCATTTTAATCATGGAAAGTATGTGGGAAAAACTCGTTGTTTTTTTTTAATATCACGGCACTACCTTCTTCTTGGATTTGCGCTGTATCGTAATGAGAAAAAAAGTTATTTTATGATGCAGCTAACTGCATCGTAATGAGTTTTTTTTTAAATTTTACCTATTCACGAAAATAAAGTACGTATTTATATTACCAATTTTGAATTCATATTTGGAACATTACGTTGTGAGTGTAGATAAAATCTTATAGATAGTTAATGCAACCTACTTAGAAACCTATATGTGGGGATTTGTTAATCTATTTGTTATTCTATTGTTTATATTTGACTGTAAATCCTCCTACAAGCAAATAAACAAATAAATAAAGTAAATAAACAACATTCGACAAATGCCTAACTGGAAAAACGCTTCTCTGCTTCTTTAGGAGTGGGTGTTTATTTAATGTTATTTGAAAAGTAGTCTCTGAATAGGACCCGAATCTGGGAATCACGAAGCTTGATATATCGCCTTATCTATACAACGTGTTACAAAATAACCCCTATGCCGAATATTGTAGAAAGGGACCATCAAACTGTACAACTTTTATACATTTTGATGTTTTTGTTATGAATGTTTGATATTTTTCGCGATTTCAGAGTTGGTCCCATAGTAAAAGTTGTTCAGTTTGGTGGTCCCTATCTACCATATTCAGCATAAGGGGTTATTTTGTAACACGTTGTATATTAATTTATCAATATCAATATTTTATTTTATTTCATTTTCCGTACTTTGAATCACTTATTTTGTTGACAGGGATCCTGACGCAATTATCAGATCGGTGAAATAATATATAAAGAAAAATCCTTGGATTTTGTTTGTTGGTCGTATGTTATCTGTAGTAGGTATGTCATGTACTACGGTAGAGTTTAGAATATTAATACTTAACTGTTGTAAGTTTTTGTTTATAAAATATAACTGCAAAAATGACCTTGTTGTTAAGAATTCGTTGTTTTAATGTGTTCTAGTCTACGTGGTATTCTAGTAACAAATGGAAATGTAAGTATAGCGGACAGCGAGGTATTTGCCGTCGGACACATTGATTGGTGTGTATTACCGAATGACGCCATTAATTCTGAAGTAAGGCCTTTCTGTGATAGACGTCGGTCTGGGACGTATGTGATTATAGAACTTAGATGGTGATGGATACGCATCTCGAATATTATAAGAAAATAAAAAAGATACATCTTACGCTTGGTCTGATGTAAGAGCGCCAGAATGTTACAGGTACCTTATACTTACCACTTGAACTTGATACGCTGTGGAATGTCAATCGCCTTCTAAAAAGGCAATGCGAAAGGAAACTCGCGCGCCCCGGTGCTTCAGCGCATGATTAACTTGTTACAATGATTAATGAATAACAATGAATCCCGTACTGGAACAAACTTATTCAAACCTTGCATTACTGAAAATAAAAAGTACTTATCTAATTTAAATAGATATATTTTATGGCCAAAGTGTCATAAACTTAAGTGAAAACTGTCTCATATCGTTTTCACTATACGAAATGTATTTTAGTATCGTATTGGTTAGGAGATGTATGAAAGTTTAAGTAAAGGTTTAATTTTGTGAATATTAACGAAACTGTGTTTTGATTACTTTATAACATTGACAAAATGCGGACGATAGGCGTATAACGCTGGATTTAAAATGATCAGAGAAAAAGATAATATAATTATCTTCTTATTTTTATGTAGTTATAAAACTAAAACTACCATAAGAAAAACTATGCGAGCGACATTGTTGCAAAATGTCCTACCCTTTATGAGGTGTGAAACGCGCGAGTTATTCATTCACCACACTTTTAAAGCATACATAAAATTGTTAGTGAATAAATTTTATCGCAATAAAACCCGTCGATCTAGTTAGTTACAGCTCTTAGCTTATTTGTTTACATCTAACACCAAGTTTAAAGGAAGTTTCGTAATAACTGTTAAACACGTACCTAGGTACTTTAACGTTTAATTTTATTTTATAAAATATTTTAGTTAACTGCATTCGAAAAACTACAGTCGCTCTACAATAAATGCAAATTAGACGTAAAGGTCAAATATGATTAGAGACAATGAACATGTTTTAGTTGCAATGTCTATAATTTAACTAGTTACGTATGGCAGTCGGTAGTGCATAAAAAAATACTGGGCACGCTCATGTTTATCATCGGCAAAATGATTTATGGCCAATCGTTAGAAAAATAATGTTAACTTGTTTGCTTATGCGCATTCTTGGGTAATGTTTGGGAATTAATTTGTTTTACGCTTCGTACTTGGCAATTAACTTGGATTGGCGATTGGTATTCTTTAGTTGTATATTTTAAAAGTTGGTACCTACGTACCCACGGTACATAATAAAGAAATAGTCACTAAAAATTAAATAGCAAGAAATACCAATCATCGGACTAACAATTCTCGGGGGTGACATTTAAGGCGCATGTAGCCGTCCACTAGAGATACTTACATTTTACCGCAGTGCGCTCGCATAGGCAAGGGTCGTTTGTTTGAGTATTGTTCTTGAGTACATCAGTCAGGCATATAAAATCGCAGGCCTTACTTTGTTGAATTGTGTCAACGCACAACACCTTGAACTCCTTAATTAATGCTTTAAAAGAAAACAGTTAATATTTTTGGTTTAACTCTCGATCAAGTCAAGTTTAACTGATTATAATGATTAACTAGCGGTAATCAATGGGTACTCGACATTACCGTTTAAGATAAAAAGAATATAAGGTTATGAACAGCTTTTTAAATAAGGATGGAGATTATCAGTCCATTGAATTTATGTTTAAATGTTTTTGTTTATTGTTCTTTGTTGTAAGAAATATTTAAAGATTTATAATCTAATAACTTCATATAAATGAAGGCCGAAGATTTTATACGCCTTCCGTTATTCAAACAGCCTTCGTACTATCACAGACAACTTTAAAAACCAATAAGCAATTTTGGTTTCCTTACTCCAACGACATTTGCCAAGATTAAATCCTACGCAACATCCTTACGTCGCCATGTTCGATCCACTATATCATTTGAAATAGCTCAATTAGATTTAGTTCAATACATAAATTATAGACATGTGTAATTAAGTTTGGATTATTATTCCTGTGTAAAAACATTTGTAAATTGATCATCGGAATTCACACACGAGTGTCGCCGGGGGCAATGTATATAGCGCCGAAGGTTAATTGTTTTATTTTGCCCATAAGATATATGGTCCCAATAAATAAAAAAACGAGCCTAATTATCGTTGTTTAATATCAGACCCCACCGTGTTACTTTAATTGATATATTATGAGTAATTATTTTTTCTTGTTCTAATAACTTTACAAACAAGTATGATATAATTACGCTATTTGGAAGTCAGAATGTTTTATATGCAATCGCTTTGTTTATTGGTCTGTTTCCGTTTTGATTTATTTGACGTTAAACAGCGACAATGAAATTATTCCATTCATTGTACAAATAATAATTTATGCGCTTAGTGCCTTGCTTGTTTTGTAATTTATGTTTTTAATGGGGAAGTAAAAGTCTTGAAATTATATTCTTCCTCTTATTTTTGGTTTTGCAATCTACTTTCCCCTTTAGGGAGTAATTTTTGCCAGTGTCAAGTGTTGAATAGTTGATAGGTATTGTTTCAGTTTACATTAGAATGCGGGTGCATCGCATTCCAATGCTGCTTGGAGCATTTGGCACCAATAAGTATATCAAGACAGTTTACTCGGTAAGTTTCACCACTACAATAAAAGTCTCAGCTTCACACAACCAAGATCGCGCATTTCAATTATCCCACATATTTGTTCAGTTGCGTAGACACTTGTATGTACCACAAAACTGCACCAAGACAATATCCACTATGAATCAATTTGCAAATAATTTAAATAGTTACAAAATTGCGCCAAAAACTCCAATTTATATTGTCCTTAAGTTAAACCGGGATATTTTTTTAATCCTAAAATAGAGATGAATGTCGTTATATCCATATTAACAGTGTCATACTTGTGTCATAAAGCTTGGATTACCCTTTAAAGATTCTCGGAGAAGCGTCTTAATTATTGAGATTGCCATAAAAAATAATTATGCCATATCTATCTGCATAAGTGATATAAATTGGAAGAAGTGTCGTTAATTTTGCCTTAAAGCACCTTAAAGTTAATTTACGTAGGTATTGAGCTTAAGTGAAGGATTTTCGTATGCAATTTTATTACTGTCCAAAAAAGGAGCGAGGTGCTCGTGCGCCTCTGAATGTTCGACCACGAAATATTGAAACATGAAACGTGGATTCATTAAAAAATATATTCATTCATAAATATGAAAACAAATTATACATTATTATATTTTTTTTACATCAATTGAGAATGTGAACTTTGCGCGTTTATGCAAATTAAGAAGAATGTATTTTCGTAATTCTTTTTGCACTTAGTTAACTTAGATAGCTATTTACTTATTGTAAATAAGGAATTGTATTGGGTACTTTTGTCTATTATTCAAGTAACTGGGTACCTAACTACTTACTTTTTTAAGCATTAAATAAGTCGAGTACTTATAAGTAATGTTGTCAGTTTCATTTTATTTCAGAATTCATAATATTATTTTATTTATTTGGTGTGGACTGGACACTTTAATTTTTACAATCTATTTCGCGATACAAGTATCTATAGTAGCACGTATTAGTAATGAAAACGTGATGTGTCTAATAAAATTTTCAAATGAAAGTAGGAGTCGTTCAAATTGGTCTGTTTTTAGGTCATCAATCAGCTCCAACGTGTTTTAGTTTTCGCAGTCGAACTTAAAATTTCGTCGTTGAAATAAATTGTACGGTCTCGATCGTTGAAAAACAGATAACTGGCCTAAAATTGAACATTTTACTCTCGACCGCACATCAAGGATAGCCCTTTGATTATTATCTATAAACTTAATTTGTTCTGCGGCTAAACTGCTTTATAAATGAAGTTAAAATTAAATTAAATCGATTTAAGGTGAATAAAGAACATTAATAAATATACGTTTTAGAGAAACGCTGAAACAAGTCCACGAGAGACAGGAAGTGAATGGTTTATTATAATTAGGGGAAAAAAGTGACTATTACGATTTAGCATTGACTGCGTCTACATTAAAATAGTAAGTACTTATCTTGGTAGGTACTTATCTACCACTTGCTTTTTTTAAATATAATATCCGAGACAAAGTAGCGAGCATAGTTTGTCATGGAATTATGGTAGTCAAACCTAAACTTCATATCAATATTCAAATTAATCAAGGTTTGGTAATGAATAAACCGGCGGCATATGGCCACAGAACTAGGAAATACATTTGAATACAATAGCCATTAAGACATGACACCGGGTATTACAGGTACCTAAACGTTTTTAGAGCTTTATAATACTTACACAAACTGCTCGAATTGATTGAATTTCAGGAGTTTTCTATTGTTACCCATTTTAATTTTTAGGCGATAAGATGCCAAGTGTTTATTTTAGTATTAAAAATAATAAATTAATAAAATAGGTCTAGCTGAATAAGCATCGTACTATAAATGTACCCACATATCAAAAATCCGCTTTCAACATTGTAGTTATAGTAATATGGTTCTGAAGTTTATTAAATAACTTCTGTAAAAACTGTAAAATACACTTCACTGTTGCTACAGATAGCAAAACTACTCAAAAGTTGCAATCACAACTTTTTCTATCGTAATTATAATAACATATTTTAACACTTATTAGCTTGCTGTGCAAGCATAACCAGATTTACTAGCCGTCTAATAACAATCACAATAGTATAATAATAGCCGTGATATACAAGTTCTATCTAATCCGATTTAGAACTATTTGTATGATTTGTGTGACTCACGACTCTTGATCGAAATAACGACGCGTGCTCAAAAGAAATGTTGATCGATCTTAAGCCGATAATATCCCGTGTTTGTTGCGGTTTAGCTGGAGATTATCTGTAACAATCGTAACAATGTTATTGATAAATTGAGCACTGTTAGCATAAGTCTGAGAATATGATGAAGCAATATTTCTAAAAGGTAATAGCAAAACACGCAATGTGGCTGATTCAGGTCTTTTGGAGTATTTTTTTTGTCAAAGAAAATGCAGGCATAACTTCGTTTTTTTCTTAAATGTCGAAAGGGGTTTTTATTTATTCTTTTAAAGTTCATAGTACTTCAAGAAGATAAAGATTATGAGAAAAAAGAAACGCGAGCTTTACTTACTTACCACCATTTTGATCGGTTATTTTTATTCTTATTTTTCTTCTTTTTCGTATGGCATTAATTTGCGGACCTAATGTCATAGGTATTCAAATATAAAATTTTCCATGAAGTTCTCACGGTAACTCGGATCGGTAATTAAGTATGAAATACTTGGTTTACTAACAAAACAATTAACAGCGCCGGTTACCAAATCGTGCACCTGAGTGCGACCAGCACGCAGTAAATAAATTCCAATCTATATTGCTTTGAATGATGCAGATCGAGATAATATTTTGTGAACGAACCACTCAATATGTTCATTTAATAAATACAATAGGAAAAGTAAGGTCAATAGTTAGGTATCGACTAGGTATGTTTGTTAAGTTCGCGGGCATCACAAGTTATCAGTGTGATGTAACTAGCTGACAATAAACTATGATTAACGCTCAAACATCATTTACAAGTTTTCTTTTGCGCAATTGCATTCGATAAAAATATTTTACATTTTTGTATGTTAGCTAATGATGATGACCAAGTGCTTTTAAGTTATGTCACAGAAGTGACATTTAAGAGAGCTATCCTGTGAACTTTACGGATAGGTACCTATTTTAAAAAGTTTACCGGTTGTTTGCTTATATGGAAGTTTTAGCAAAGTTCTTGTCTAGTGGTGTAGATATTTTTAGGCTTCCGTACCCAAAGGGTAAAAATGGGACCCTATTACTAAGACTGCGCTGTCCGTCTGTCTGTTTGTCTGTCTGTCACCAGGATGTATCTCATGAACCGTAATAGCTAGACAGTTGAAATTTTCACAGATGGTGTATTTCTGTTGCCGCTAACTATAACAACAAATATTAACAACAGAATAAAATAATTATTTGAGTGGGGCTTCCATACAACAATCGTGTTTTTTTTTTTTTTTGCCGTTTTTTGGTACGGAACCCTTCGTGCGCGAGTCCGACTCGTACTTGGCCGGTTTTTTTTTTACTAAAAAGCAGCTTTATGATGACATGCATGAGCATTACACATATTGAAATTCTGCTAATATTATATATATATATTTTTTTATTTATTTTTTTATTTAGTACACACACAATTAGTATTATGTGAAAGTTTGGATGTTTGTTACTGAATTACGCAAAAACGTAAAATATAAACGTATGTTGGTAGGTACCTATTGTCCTAAGTGTGATTTCGTTCACGTAATGTGTCGTGTTCCTATCATAAGGCAGAGGCGGCGCGGCGCTGAATATGACAAATGATCAACAGTAGGTCGCGTACGAGGTGCCAAACACTTGCAGTTTTCCGTTACGTTAGTTAGGTAGGTACTTGACAAGTGAGTAAGTAAGGAAGCAATAGTTTTGAGTAAGTAAAGTTTGCTTTCAGCCTCGTTATTAATTTTATTTTAGTTAAGTAGCTCAAACCTGTCTCTTTTTATAAAGAGACAGGATTTTTAAATATTTTTAAAATTTTAATTCATACAACACGGAACAAACCAATACTTGGAAGACCAAGAGTTGAGGGATAGGTAGTTCTGAAAACTATCTTGATATCGTAAATTAAAATGTTCTTCACTTTAGTGAATAAAGATGTAGAGGTAAGAAAGAATGTAATTTTGATAGAATTGTTTTCGACTGCTCGCTCGACTATTACTTATATGTGAGACAGCGGAGCGCGGCATACACATACACCTATGAATTTATAAAAGGCATTGAGCGAAAACAATGCACAAAACAACTTTTGTAATGTCAAATAATAATATGTAGTGTCACGGTCGTGACCGGTTAGCACATGGTTTTCTCTGCAATTTGTGAGTTATGCTTGACTTGATGTGATTTTTTTATCGTTTTGTTTCGGTTCCGGTTGTTGTGCTTGTTACTTGAATTCTTATATACTTAAGCGACTATGAGTTTTGTAAGTTGTACAAAATCATTGATAAGTTATGGATAGGGACACCAATAGGTGTCCCTGTTTCACTTATTTCTCATTTCTCTGACCCAGCCAGCTTTTCATCCGGCGAAGGCGTAGGGATGTATCCTGGCTCAGCCGGGCTAGCACCACCACAAAATATGTCCTTCACGATGTGCTCATAGGGTTGTACGGCACACCACATCAAACGGGATGTGTACTGGATGTCGCAAAACGTGGTGCGTGTGCTAGGCCACTGGTGTTATTTTTATAAACCGAAGAAGGTAAATTGTGATTTTTTTATAGGTGGTTGGTAATTGGATGCATAATAAGTAGATACTTACAGTTTCCGCCTTTTTTCCTTAACCCGGAAGTGATAGAAATGGTAACAACCGTCGTCGTCGGTATGTCATATTATTATCCGCATTGCAACTACTTCTATTGATCTCGTTTACATTGAGGGGCACACAGAACATGTCGATTGTTATAAAAACACACATAATTAAATTACTGTTGGTTTTATTGATTTGATTGTCGTTACAAATGACATGTTATTGAATGAAAGAACCAGGATGTAGGATTTCTACGTGTGGTTCCGTATCAAGTGAATCAGGTATGTACATTGAGTACTAAGTAAAAATATAATGACATCACTTTATTGATTTATCTGATTGATTTGATAATCGGTAGGTCCACGGGCCCGAATGGGTGGCTGCGCTATACAGGGTTATTTGTAAAACACAAACAAACTCGCAGGAGTAGATTATTAAATCATAAACAACAACATTTTTTTCTACAGCTTTTCTAAAAAACAGACAAAAAATCCGACTTTTGATACAAATTCGATCAGCTGTTCGGACATTTTTGTATGGAAAGTCGAATTTTGTCAGTTTTCGGAAAAGTCGTAGAACAAAATATATTGTTGTTTAAGATCTTAGTAATCTACTCCTGCGAGGTTGTTGGTGTTTTACAAATAACCCTGCATCTTTGTGCAGGGCTATTTGTAAAACACCAACAACCTCGCAGCAAATCAGCAAGCAAATATACCTACATAATATTCTGTAAGTAAACTCGAATAATGTACAACTGCGTATCAATGCTGGATGAGTGGATATTTTAAGTTGCACCATACCTACAATAAATTATGGTTAGTAAAGGAAAAATAATATAACTCTAAAATTTATAATGAAATTTTATTTTTACAATTGTAAAATATAATTATAATAATATTACATACACATTGAATGGCAAGAATAAAATTATAGATAAAATAAAAATAATAAAGTATTAGAAATCATACATTGCTTAGCCTAGTCTTGATTTGTCAATCAGACAATCGAATAACTATAGTAACAATATTCTTATTGCAATTTACACTGATATAATTTAAGACTAAATAAATGACTCAATTTTTACTACGTAAGAAATAAATAGAAAAATGAGCTTAAATTATACTGGTACCAAATCTGGCTCTTTTTATATTAAACAATATAATAGTAGGTACTCACGACGAATGGAGAAAATTATAAAAAACAAATAAATTAGCGCAATGTAAAAAAATATACCTAATAATTAATTATGAGTAAGTATACGTCATAGCCGACTAATACATTTCATATACTGTGGTGGTGTCATCCATCAGCTTCTTTTTTTTTCAAAATTGTGTTATTTGTCATGATCATATTCTTTTATTGAGAAATTGTTATTCAATTCACATTTACCCTACCTATAAACTGTCAATAAATTGCTCGGACTTAGTGTGAGTTGTACCAAAACACTGTCAAAGTTAAAGTTATCGTCAAATGTTTGTCACGTTAACTTGTCAAAGGACATCATGCTGGCTGGCAACCTCTTTTTTGGCTAACTTGTGCTTAACCGGTACTTTAACAAGCTTGTTATTGTTATAGTAAGCTAGCCAGTAAGGATTGTTCGGTGTTAACAATAGTTAACGGCAATTGCCGTAGAAACTTAACAATAGCGAAATATTATGAGGAGTTCTTGTTTTCTAAACCAAGATACTCATTAATTAACAAAATCAGGACAAAAGCGTGCTTCCAAGATTAAATATTTTCATAATATACAAAGGTTGTAATTATAATTATGTATGTACAATGTTCTATACTTTATTCCCTAATTACATAAGAACTTCTTCATTAATCTGAAATGGCTAATCAAGCCATAATTGTCTACTCTGATATGTGCAACAGGTATAATGCGCGTAGCTGGGATGGTTGGGGTTATGTTTGCCTCTAAAACCACCCGCGATTGATATGCACGGTGTTTTGCAAAATTAGGTCATTCCATTCGACTTCGAAATCTGGTCTGGTCTAGTCCAAAGACAAAAAAGAGTGGGATCAACGCCACTGAGATATTCTTCGCCTTTGGCCGACGACGCTCAGGATCGGCGTGACCTTAGCCCGCGGCCTGAACTACTATAAATAGCCCATGTGACAGCTATAAGTATCGGCGGTGTATAATTTTTATTTACTAGTTGGAAAGTCTAGCGTAGTGTAGGCGGGGCGAGGTCGCGCGGGCGGGCGGCGCGGGCGCGGGTGCGTGCTGGCCTCGGCCGACGCCTCCTCCGGCAAGAACGGCGCGCGCGGGCCCAGCACCAGCGCCTTGTACGACGAGTGGGAGTCCGCTATACTCCGCCCGTCTCCCTCATCCCGCCGCGACAGCTCCGAGAACGGAGACACAGACCGCTTCTCTATCCCACTAGGCCCCGGCGCCTCATCTTTAGGTTTCAACTCGTAAGCATTCTCCTCTTTCCTCTTCGGCTCAGCGTCTTTCTTATATTTCGTCTGCCTCTCTATTATTTCCGCAGTCGTCAAATCTGAACCCTGCACGTCCGTTTCGAGTGGTGGAGCGGACAGCCAAGGTCTCGACGTCCATCTTTCGTCCGGTTCATTCGCGTCACCTAATAGCCCGAGTTTCTCCAAGTTTTGTAGGAGTAAGTTTTCGCTGGAGCTTGCCGCTCGCATTTCTGTTTTCGACTCCTCAGCGAGGAGAAGCTCTGCGAGAGGCGGCGCTAAACCTAAGCCGATGTTTCGTTCGTGGTACACTTCTGAAATGGTTGGAGTCAATTCACCGCTCATGTGGCGGACTTGCGCCATGGAATCTCTGCTGCCGGTGCCCATTTTGGGTCTCGGGACTCTCTTGGAGGTGGAAGGTTGGTTGAGAGCTTGATCGGTTTTTTCCTCGTCTGTTCGGCGTGGTTGTGCTGATGCTAGATCGTAGAAGGCGTCGAGATACCTGGCGTGGGGATGGTCAGGTCGCCGGCGGAGGACTGTGTCGTGGCCGGAGCTCTCCCAGTCGGAGTCGTCGGAGGGAGGACGGCGAGTGTAGAGCGTTCTAATTTTAGTTTGGTGGGCTAGAGCGAGGGATACGTCACGTGGTGGGGCGGCGGGCGCTGCAGGTGGTGACGGAGTAAACGCAGCGTCACTTTCTCCGCGGTAGCGAGGAGGGGGAGGGGCGGGGCCGGGAGCGGGGGGCGGGGCGGTGCGCCCGTCGGGCTCTCCTCGGCCCGCTTCGGCGGCGCCGCGGACGTACATCGTGAAGGCACCTCCGCAGGAACCCAATGGTAGTGGTGGTGGTGGCACTGATGATACGCTTTCTTCTGTATGGAACAAACAAAACAGTTGTCAGTCTCAATTTCGTAACAAAAATAAAAGTACCCAATAACTCGACTGAACAATAGGGATGTTGACTAATGAATAAAATAACGAAATACTAATAAAAATCGTAAACATATTAAACTTTTAGAGTAGCTTGTATATCTACCTCTTGGTTTTATATATTGCATATTATTTATTTTATGACCCTTCAAAGTTGGGTAGACAAGTCCATTTAAAAAGTATAAAATTTATTAAAATAAATGATACCTTTAATTAGTCCGTAAAATGTATAGCAAATTTGTCTAAGAAACTATTTTGATAAACCCAATATTTAATATATCTGCCGAACAAATTTCCTACGCGTTGCATACAAACTAGCAAGGCGTGACGGCATCACTTAGTAGCCGTTAGTATGGAGCGTTTTTGGGCATTTGTCCATTTGTGTGATTTCACACTGTGATATCTCGGGTTTTCATGCTAGCGACTTAATTCTTTTACCAATGTTTCTTTTTTGAGAGGTAATTTATGTAACATAAAATAAAAAAAATAGTCAATATGCATATTACTTATGTACCGGTTCCCAGAGAGTTACAATAACAAAAATGTAACAAGAAAATTGCTTTAAGTATATGAATAGTGTAGCGTAGTGTAAATACTTACGTCGGTGCTGCCGTGGCGGTGGTTCCCCGTCAGAGTGCGGCTCTAAATCACCGTCGTCGATGGACGCAAGCGACTCCACGCTCGAGCTCGACTCCAGGCTGAGGCTACGCGGTGCTTCTTGGGTGTCTAGTGTGGATAAATCGTACAAGTAAAATACAAAAAATCCTGAGGATTCAAAACTAAAGGTCATCCAATTTTACAGATATTTGCTTATTTTAAGGAAGGTCAAAGTTATCTTTTAACAGAATAATGGTAAGCAAGTATAAGCAAACATGCACCTGATGTTCTAAGACCTAAGTTCATACTTACCGAATAATGCTAGTAGGGCCTGCAGCACGAACTGTATGTGTCGGCGGTTGGCCTTGTTGCCGGTGCGCAGCGTCACCTCGTCCTGGCCCACCTCCGCCAGGTCGAAGCCCAGCGACGCCAGGAGCTCGTGGCAACCGTTCACGCGCCATAACCTGCACACAAACAAAATATACACTACGCGAAAAGAGCCGACACGCATGTGTGCTGTAAAATTGCTCGCGGCTATGTGTGAGTGGCACGGGCGAGCACGAGGGTACCGCGGAGTCACCGGAGCGAGGAATTACGTGATGAAAACGACATACACGAAACAACAAAATAGAGAGAGACAAAATTAGTCCCCGATGCAGCTCAAGGTCACCGGCGGCGGCACCAGCGCCAGAGCTCACAAGTACAGGGGAGTGTCGCCTCGCCGCTGTGGCACAATGCAAAATATTATACGTGTTCTTATAGTTTATACCACAATATTATTATTCTCCGACATTTTGATTTTTTTTCTGGGATTGTAAGATCAGCATTCAGCACCTCTACTCAAATGGCCAACATTCTATCAGTTTGAACGCTACGCTATTAAATCTTTAATAAAAAAGGCAGTAATCTATAAAACTACGTGCCGTAATTCTAAAAGCTTATCAATTCCATAAAATACATCAAAGTTTGTGATTTACATAAGTTGGCGACATGTGATGTTCAAGCTTTAATATTTACCGTAGCGTTCAAACGGATAGAATGTTGGCAATTTTGTTTAGGGGGGCAGATAAGATAATGCTGAAAATTGATGAAACAATAAATAATTTCAAGACTACCAATGGAATGACAATAAGTTCGCTGATGTTAATATAGACCATGCTTTCTTTATTGAATGTGCATACTGACCTGACATTAACGGCTACTTCGATGGTGTCTGTTTCAGAATTCTTGATGGAGAACTGTGAGATGACGGATCTGATGACGCCAATGATGTCATCCGCCACGTCGCCGTTAGAAATTAGTTTCGAGAGAGCTTGTAGTGTAGTTGGGCTCAGACCTGGCATACAAAATATATTAGTGTAAAAAAATATTAACAAGGGAGGGATCTGGCAAGGTAGGAACTTCTCAAAATGTAGAACTTTGAAAAAAGTCAATGTTCTGCTTTTTGAGAAGTTCCTCTAGTAATAAATTCATATATATCTCTCTCACGTACCTAATAATGCTTGTAGACTGGCAGAACACTGTGTTAATCGTTCTTCTGGATCACTTTGAGGGAAAAATACACTTGATGGGATTCCATTTGCAGCTGGTTCAAATCTGGAACAAGATTTATAAGAAATTCGTTGCACTGATTGTAGGCTAGCACTCGTCGTTACCACAGATAATATAATACTATACTAGTCGTTACGTAACATTATCAATTGCTTACCTAAATCCAACGCTCATTAGTAATTCCTTCCAGCCGGTAGCATTTCCTGCTTTGTTCTCTATGCTCTTCTGTGTGGTATACATCGCATTCTTTTGTCCTCGAACTATTCTCTGCAGTGATTTCTCAACCAGATGCAAACATACTCGTAGTGCATCCCTGTAGAAAAACAAAGTGAAGTTAATTAAGTAATCATTGGTAGGTTGCAAGCAATTTTACGATCTGCCCACGGGAGAGAACGACCGGCGGCATGACGAGCGATTTCCTTAGCTCCTGTAACTAAGCGTTTCGACCGTTTTTCGGCAGTATAAAATCGTGTTTCGTCGGTGTCTGCGTTTAATCGCCTCTGTGGTCAAGTGGTTCGCCCACCCGTGTAAGACTCACGGGTCCCGGGTTTGATTTCCAGGAGGCGGGGTACTTATTTGTACATACTCGGTTTGGTTGGTGGTAGTAGGGCTTATTTAAGTACGCCTGGCTAGCTACCATAATCTTACCTAAGTCTGACGTCATAACAACAATTTAAAAATTGTTGTGTTTCGGCAGTTAGAGGTATGATAGCCAGTTCTTCAGTGGTGAGGATTCCGGGTGTAGTGCGCTTCCACCTTCGGCCTTACCGTCACTTAACATCAGGTGAGGTGAAAGCTTGGTGAAAGCCAAAGCACTATCCCGTTGTGCATAAAAAATTGTGTCAGTGTTACCTGCACTAACTTGTCGGGAGTCTGCCCCATGAGCGCCACCTTGTTGCTGAGCCGCACGTTGGCGCCCAGCAGTACTAGCCCGGCCCAGTGCGCGGGGTGGGCGAAGTGTTTCATCTGTTAGTACGTTACCTGCACTTGTCGGGAGCAGCCAGCAGCTTGCACAGAGCCTGCCCCATGAGCGCCACCTTGTAGCTGAGCCGCACATTGGCACCCAGCAGCACTAGCCCGGCCCAGTGCGTGGGGTGGGCGAAGTGTTTCGTCTGTTAGTACGTTACCTGCACTTGTCGGGAGCAGCCAGCAGCTCGCACAGAGCCTGCCCCATGAGCGCCACCTTGTAGCTGAGCTGCACATTGGCGCCCAGCAGCACTAGCCCGGCCCAGTGCGTGGGGTGGGCGAAGTGTTTCGTCTGTTAGTACGTTACCTGCACTTGTCGGGAGCAGCCAGCAGCTCGCACAGAGCCTGCCCCATGAGCGCCACCTTGTTGCTGAGCCGCACATTGGCGCCCAGCAGCACTAGCCCGGCCCAGTGCGCTGGGTGGGCGAAGTGTTTCGTGTGCCGGACTGTCTGCATTGCATCACCAAGTGCCCTTTGGAAAGACATTTTGAAATAATAATTAATTGTTGATTCCAGATCATTGTCCACTGGAAATAACGTCTAATGTGGCTGATTGATGCTAATCACCAGCATGTATCTTATTTCTTGGGGTAAGTTAAGGCTACTCCTAACTACCCTCGACTCTACGTGTTAAGAAAAAAAAATATATAGTAAGAAGCTTACAATTTTCTAAACGACGATACGACACAAAACTTATCAAATCACAATGACAGCAACGAAAGCAGACAAAAAAAACAGTGATATGAAATGACATACTTTGCTACCCTGCTGCCTTGCAGTAGCGCAGAATACAGGGCCCTGTATAAAATCTTGGTGGCCGTATCTTGAGGAGCGGGCCATAGAGTTAGCAAGACGGCTTGAGCTCCGGCCGTCAACAGAGCCCTACAAAGTCGGGATATGCCGCCTCCAGCTGTATTCACGTCTTCTGTTTCTTCTGCCGATGCTCCTTGGAGGGCTGCGCTTGACGGGGCACACGATATAACCACCTGATTAAAGAAATTTGCTTTATTTTAGGATTTTAATCATTGCATAAGTAAGTTACCTATCTGTTTATGCGAGCAAAGTTTCTTCAATTGTTCACTTCTACTGCGCGACGTTTTTTTCATCTGAAGTATGGTAATGATACATAGTCAAGTCATAAGCGAGTGTTTTTATTTTAAATTAATAAGATCAGTTACACTAACCAGTCTAGCTGTGATCTTCAAGTTCATGATTTCTGATGCTGTCAGCATGAACTCGGAAGCTGGGGGCAACTCTTCATTGCTCGGTGGGATTTCAGCATCTATGTACGAAAGAGTATTAGTATCGTTTGAAAGAAACTAGATGTATATTTTTGTCAGGTACTTATTATGTTTGATATACGCACTCTCATCTTCGTTTTCAGTGGAGACATCTGCACCTCCATTTCCGCTGCTGTTCAAAAGTCGTTTGGCTTGGGAGTCGACCACTTCTCCGGGACTGAGCACAATGGCGGGGGTCTTCCAGCATATGTGTGTGGCAAAATGCACGCACTCCGCGAGAGGAAGCTGCGCGAGTACTGCTTCCTTTGAAGCCTGGAATAACACCGACAATGCTGTATATTGAAAGATTATATTAAGTTTCAAACCGTCTCTGTGGTCTAGTGTAAGACGTAGGGTCCCTTACTTCAAGGCCGCCTGGCTAGCTACTACTATCTTACCTAAGTCACACGCCATAACAACAATTTAAAAATTGCAGCATGGCGTGACTCGCAGCATGTCCGCGACCAGCTCGGCTTCCTTGAGCTATCCGTCTACCACCAGGCACCATAAGCCTGCCTCTGAATATGTACAGCCATACTATTGAGTATGTCGGAAAATAGGGTCAGACATCAGAAGCAAAAATGCTGTACTCAGTGACAGTCCGAGTGGTTAGACAACGGTCCGTGCACCAAGACGCATCCAACAGAAATGCGTGCCGAGTGAGCGCTGCGGCCGCTTTTATAGGCAAGAGTGGGGATATCCCCGCTCGACCGGTCGCACCGCAAGCCCGTTCGAGGCGATGACGTCAGGGCGCACGTGCCGCTAACGAGTCATAACACCGTCTTTTCACGCCGCGCCGACACGGCCATTCTGACAATCGCTCGTCCTCGAGCGAAGAGTTTCACTCTGCTAAAGGAGCAGGCACAGTTTAATTATAAAATCTAACTACTTTTCGTAATAGAAACGACATCTTTAATTACAACCTGGACTAGACCATCACGCCATAACAAATAGGCGAGGCCCCTACAGCAGACTATGACTATTGCTGGACTAGACCGTCACCCACAAAAGCAGGTGAGGTCCCTACAGCAGACTACGACTATTGCTGGACTAGACCGTCACCCACAAAAGCGGGTGAGGTCCCTACAGCAGACTATGACTATTGCTGGACTAGACCGTCACCCACAAAAGCAGGTGAGGTCCCTACAGCAGACTATGACTATTGCTGGACTAGACCGTCACCCACAAAAGCAGGTGAGGTCCCTACAGCAGACTACGACTATTGCTGGACTAGACCGTCACCCACAAAAGCGGGTGAGGTCCCTACAGCAGACTATGACTATTGCTGGACTAGACCGTCACCCAAAAAAGCAGGTGAGGTCCCTACAGCAGACTATGACTATTGCTGGACTAGACCGTCACCCACAAAAGCAGGTGAGGTCCCTACAGCAGACTATGACTATTGCTGGACTAGACCGTCACCCACAAAAGCAGGTGAGGTCCCTACAGCAGGCAGGTGAATGCTGCTGCTCCATATTTAAAGGATTGGAAGCGGCCTGTTCTGAAGTGGATTTGCATCCCACTTCTGATGTCGGAAAATAGGGTCAGACATCAGAAGCAAAAATGCTGTACTCAGTGACAGTCCGAGTGGTTAGACAACGGTCCGTGCACCAAGACGCATCCAACAGAAATGCGTGCCGAGTGAGCGCTGCGGCCGCTTTTATAGGCAAGAGTGGGGATATCCCCGCTCGACCGGTCGCACCGCAAGCCCGTTCGAGGCGATGACGTCAGGGCGCACGTGCCGCTAACGAGTCATAACACCGTCTTTTCACGCCGCGCCGACAAGTACATTGATGTTGGTAAGCTAACCTGGTAGTCAGTAAGCGGCGTGACTCGCAGCATGTCGGCAACCAGCTCGGCTTCTTTGAGCTGCGCGTGCGGCGCCGCCCACCGGCCGCCGCCCGCGCGCGCGCCGCCCACCACCAGGCACCGCATGCCTGCTTCCGAAGCACTTGGGGCACCGCTCGCACCTATAATCCATGTGTTGGTTTAAAAAAATACCTAGCATATTTAAAATATTTCTATCACTAAGTTATGGACGCTGGATGGCAGTCAAGAAAAGCTTTACGTAAGAAAAGCTTGATATAGGTACTTCGATTCGACCTTTTTTTGGGCTCGGAAGACACGACTACAACATCTGTCAGGAATTTGCATCTATTCAAATAAGAGAACGTCCTCTCGGCGATATCAACGACCTCTCCGCAGATATTGGATAAGATCGACGTATATTCGAAAACGACAGGGGTGGTGAAACTTCTCAGGCTGATTTCGCGTCAATTAGAAATAGAATGATCACTCTCTTAAAATTAATCAACTGTTACTGCTGCTGTCAGCACTCATTATCGAATATGAAAAGTTGAGCTCACTTTTAGACCCGTACTTATTTATAAACCGCTCTCAACGTTGAGAGCTATCTTGAGATCATACCTGAGATGCTGTTCCTTGAAGAAGACTACGGTGTACGCGAAGCGTAACTGCGGAATATACTGACCGTGGTCATGGTGGGTGCGCTGGCGCAGATGGCGCATGCGCTGGTGGCGCAGTGCAGGCGCGGCGAGTAGCGCGTACCGCTCGCACAGCGGCTCGCCGTCCGCCGGCCGCAGCGCGCCCCACGGGCACAAGTACAGCGCACCCTCCACCACCACCACCAGCTCGCGCCGACCGCCGCAACCGCGCCGCCCGTGCATTGCTGACAAATAAACAAAATCTTTGATTAAGGACACTGCCAGGCCAGCCCCCCAAGCAAGACCACCGAATCACGATATACACGTGATAAAGCGTTTTATCGACACTCGATTGTCAAAATAGATTGTCTTTAGACAGTAAATCATGATAAATCACTTCAACATATCGCGTTTTGGTGGTGCTAGGGGGCAGGGGCAGGGGGGCAGGCGCACTCCGCGCTTTAAGTATGAAGCTATAAGTATGTCAGAAAAGATAAGAGCTACGCGATACAAAAAGAGGTGAATATAATTGTAGGGAAAGGAGCGCTGTGCGACCTGAATTGCACTTTATTGTGTCGGAACAAGAGTCTGTATTTATTTAAATGATTTTGCGGAGTGCATCTTCTGTACTTGTACCTATTATGTAGGTCAGACAAGTAATGACAACGAATGACGGAGATCAATACGCTTCCAAGTTATCATTCTCAGGATTATCAGGCGCACGACACTCACTGCTGGATATAGGCTTTCCAGTAGCAGTAGGTAGGTAATTAAGATTGGACTTATAGTAAGCAATGTTAATTTTTTACCGTGATTGTTGTTGCAAGAAGCTGGTAAAAGATCCTCAAAAGGAGCCAGGAGCATCTGATAGAGTGCAGTGAGACATGGCGGGCCCTGCCACGATGCGGGCTTCTTGCGAGCTCCATGTACGCTGGATCTGCAAAGTTACCAATATTATAGAGGACTCTAAACATTAACACGGTGAAATTTTAATCATTTTTAACCGACTTCTAAAAAAGGAGAAGGTTCTATGTTCGTCTGTATACTTGTTTTTTTTTTGTGTATGTCCACCGATTACTCGAAGACGGCTGGACCGATTGAAATGATTCAAACGTTATTACATTAGGTACACTCCCAAGTTGGTCCCATTTTTTAAAATTTGGAAATCGGTTCAGTACTTTTCAAGTAATTTTGAAAAAAGCATGAAAATAGTATGATTTTGTGTGAATTACCTCGATGATTGGTCGTATTACTTCTTTGTTTATGAACTGAATAAGATAATATTTTTTTTGTTGGAAGAGGGATATCTTAAGTGTAGTTTTTTAACCGACTTAAAAAAGGAGGTTCTCAGTTTGACCCGTATTTAAGTATGTTTCTCCGCGATTATCTTACGTTTGGCTCAGCCGATTTTTCTACATATATAATATACCTTACCTACAAGGTACCTACTATAAAAATAAAAAATTGTTAAAAAAAATAAAAATATAAAAGTAATATTATTTCTTGCTTTTGAGAGGTAGGTTTTTTGAAGTCGGTTTTTTGTTTTTTTTTGGTTCCCGCAGTGGGGTGTTTTCACTCATGATTACAAGCAACTTTTACTCTAAAGCTAACTCGCTGTATCGTGGAAAGTCAGCTGTTCCATAAAAAGCGCAAATATTATACCTACTCGATAGCTATTTTTTTCGCGATATCAGAGTTGGCCCCATAGTAAAAGTTGCTTTAAATCATGAGTGGAACTACCCCACTGCGGGAACCAAATATTTTCATGCTGTATGTAGATTATGACTTTACACTTCTACCTAATACATTGTAATACCTCGAACGCTATTCGGGCAAAAAGTTTTTATCAATGAAAATAAGTACGAAACAGATAAGAAGTAGTCATAAGCCAACACTTACCTAGTGGAACCTTGAAGACTAGCAACAGAACCGGCAACAGATCCTCCGACGGAGCCAACACTGAAGAGCGAGCTCAGAGAGTAGTTTGAGGAGTTCAGCAAATGGTTTCGCGATACCTGCGGAAAGAACTTATTTTTTATTATCCTTGCCAAATCAAATAGAAAGCATCTCGGGATTGTAAATACTTAGACTTAGATAAAAAGGCTTCATTGATAATAGCTGACCATTCTGGTAAGGCCAGTACTGGGTCGTTCATCCGGCTCCCACTGGTCATCCTCACTGCGCCGTTCCGCAGCTGTCTTTAGCCACGAAGACCATTCGCCGATACACCTCTCCAGTTTATCTGCACCCACTACACAATTAGGAATATTACGAATTAGTTGATTTAAGTAGATTCAGGATAAATAATAAAGTAACTGCGTCCTTATCACAAATGAGATGGATGTGCTTTATTAATTTCCTTACCATTATTGGTTTGAAGATCACCAGGGTTTATTTCCGGCAAGCTATTGTTGCCTTCTTCTGATTCTTCTTGTAGAGTTACTTGATGGAAGCGTAGGATACCTGCAAGGAACATCTTATATTTTATAAGTATATTTTCATAGGAAATCTTTTGTTAGTTAGTAAACTCACATAAAGACTTTTGGAGTTTTAGAGAAGATTAAAATCTTGTGAAATGTTTAGATTTTCTCTGTATGCTCCTAGTTACCTTTATGTGGCTGCAGGAGCCAAGCGTATAGCCTTCCTGCAGCGAGACTGTAGTATAGAACCGGTGCCTTTTGTTTGTTCACAACCTCCAATACTTGGTCCAGGGTTGATGGACTCCATGGTTCAGGGCGGTCTTTCGTCGTGTCTTCCGAGCTGTTTCTGAAATAAATATTTTTTTGCCTTCTGAGGTTTTACACAACATTACATATTACCTACATGTGAGGGCTTATTAAAAAGCATCGCGATAAGCTTACGATCTTTGTCCCACTCCGTGGCACTATGGACTCGCAAATAAGGTTCTATATCAAGTAAATTTAACGATGAATTGCATCCGACTATCGTGATTCTTTTTTGTAATAGGTCATATGTTCATAGTTTTGTTTTAAAAAAATATAGTTACTCAGTGGAAGAACCTTGGTTAATGTGTTCAGTGAGCGGTATTATCGAAAATTCTAATCAGGTATTTGTTGTAAAGTGTTTCAAGCTCTATCATGTTTCGTTACGCTCATAGTCTTCTTGAGCCACTGTATAGGAAAACCATTAATTAGTAACCTCTGCGATGTGTGTAACTCCAGATTGGCTTGATTCAAAGCTCCAGGCGGCTTGTCAGGTGCATCGAGAGCTCGGCATCGCCCTCGCTCAGCAACCACTAGTGCTTCGGGATGCCGACCGAGTTCTGAGAGAACGTAAAAATTCATTAGAAGAATATTTGATCTAAGGAATTAATAAAATTGGTTAAAGAGTCGGAGAGCAACAAGTATTCTACTTTTTATATGCAGAACAATACGCTTCACCAAAACCAACAAATTTAATGTAGGTATATGTAACTGATCTTTTATCAGACAAACAGTTTCAGTGATCGGCATTGATATTTGCCTCGTCCGGGCATGTAATATATTACAGTTATTCAGAGAAAGCCTTCATTGTTAAAGTATTATGAAGGAAGTGTTTGTAAGAAAGTGCCTTGAGCTTCTACTACTCCATCTTCATGATATCGCAAGGAGTTCGGATAATTTTCTTTACTACTTTAAAGTTATAGGTACATGTATTTAGCAGGGCTTACCAACAAGAACTCTCTGGAGTGCGTGATGTGTGGAGATGTAAAGAGCAGCTAGCTTTCTTTCACGATGTTTGTCCGCTCCTGTCTCCAGGACTGTCAAAGCGGCTTGGAGCTGTTCCTTAGCCTCTTCTAGTTCTCCTGATGCCCACAAAGCGAAACCTAGTTTGTGACGCACTCGAGCCTGGAGGACAAAGTTGTAGTAAGTACCTAGTGCTTCTTTTAAATTATTTGTTTTCTTGTATTTGAGCAATCTAGGTTAGAGAAAAGGCTATATCAACATAAATGGTACTGTACCGGTCAAAGTTTAGGTGTGTCTAATCAATGAAACTGAATAACTTTCTTTAAGAAACGGGCTTTAAGTATCTCATCTCTTGCTTGCTTATCTCAAATCTGTCGCCATCACTTTTGATTAGGCAACCATGTATACATACATCACTGGGTCTCAAAGACAGTCTGTCACAGTGCCAGTAATGCCACAGCAATGGACGAAAAATAGAATGTCACGCGTGCTTACGCTATCATGTGAATGCTCATACCACGCGCGGCACCGCCCGTTCATATGAACTTAGCCTAATAGGGTACCTCTTGGTCGATGTCAGCGAGCCCCTCGGTGGCGGCGAGCGCCTGCCGCAGGTAGGACACGGCGCTGCCGCACGCGCCCATCGCGAGGTGCGCGCCGCCTAGTTCCGCCAGAGCTTGGCCGCGACCACGGGTGTCACCTGTATAATATGGAAAGAGGTTGATTGATATTGATCTCTTGTTAGCATTTCATTTTAGCATTTTCACATGTTACTCTGCATTTTATGGTTCCAAATAGTGAATGGAGACTAATGTCTCGTACATAGAAAGATTCATGACTTATTTTATTGAATATTCATCATTTTGTGTGTAAGTAAAAATATGAACTAATTAATACGAACAAGGCAATCCATCAAAATCTTGACTACATCCCGTTCGTGTTTAATACCTGCGGCTGTGGCGTGTCGGAGCCGGGACTCGTGCCAGCGCGCGGCCTCAGCGTGCGCGCCCATCGACGCGTGCGCCGCGCCCAGCCCGCCACACGCTCGTGCCTGCACACCGACACCACTATTATTTCAGTAAAATTTCCTAACTTCAATATTTAAGGTACCTTCCCTCCGTGTGGAAAAGTTTTTGGGACACCCTGTTTACTGCTGAGCTCATACTTATAGAATCAAACTCAAATCTCTACTTGAGTATAGATAGAAAGGGATGGTGCTATTCATCGCATATAGCACCACCCCTTTCAAACTGTCCTCTAGCAGAGATTTGAGTTTGAGTTTGATTCTATAAAACGAGCCTTAGAGCTTGATCCTCTTCACGGAGAGAATGACGAGTACTCGCAGCCTCACCGATCATTATTCGACGGCAAAGCTCAACGGATCAAGACTCGAGTTCAGAGAGTATAAGCTAAGTAGGTATAGGAAAGCCTCAACAAAAAAGGTTTTATAAATATTGCAATAATAGAGAAATTATTCATCAACATTTTCAGCTACTTACCTGTCCACAAATGCACGATATTGTTGAAGACATAGGCATATCCAGGCCAGTTTTTCGGAGGGGGTCGAGACTAGTTTCTTGGGGGATCGGTCCATGTAAAAATAGTTGCCAAAAAAAAGATTATACTTAGTAAGTCTCTTTATTTCAAGATACCTGGAGATGCGTAAGACCGAGTCGATGTGCTAACTCCAGTTCGGCGCGGTGGTGTTTGACAGCGTTCGCGTGTTCGCCGAGCGCGTGCTGCGCCACTCCCAGCGAGTGGCACGCTTCAGCCTCCATTATCTGGTTGTTTAGCTCCCTGGGTGAACAAAATACAAGGTAATTAAGAGACCTTTAACGAAGCCGAGGTCTACGTATTCTGGACAGTGCACAGCACACCCTCGAGGTGTGCGCTGCCTGGGCTCCGCAGCGCGGCGCTCTGACAACTGTGATAGGGAGGGATCTCTCGCTGCCCAGTGTGGTACGGGCCATGCTGGCCACCGAGAGATCCTGGGAGGCGGTAGTCTCCTTCTGCGAGGAGGTTCTCCTGCAGAAGGAGGCATCGGAGCGGGTTCGCGAAGAGGAGGCTCATGCGAACCGGCTCCGACGCAGGCGGTTGGGTGTTAGGAGGAGGCGCTACGCGCACCTCATAGCGATCTGACGGGGACCACGCGGACGATGGGGGGTGACCCATCGCCTGCATTGCACGGTCCCCGGCCGTTTGGGGAGATGGCCAAACTTGCCCGGCCATCTCCCGACCGTGAGGAGGCCCGGTTAGCCGGGCGAGCCACCGGGTCAAGTGGGGTGATTACCACCCATGGCCCCCCGTATGACCAACCGGTGGCGAGTGGGCAAGTGCCGTAGTTTTTTGGTGGGTATTCCCTCCTCCCGAGATCCCATCGAACCATCTGGTTGGGTGGGATCACGGGAGGCAGTCGTGGAGGGGGCCGGCCCCCTCCTGGCGAGTCCCACATACCCCCTTCCCGATCACCAGCGGGAAGGGAAGCGCATAAATGCGTTTTACAAAAAAAAAAAAAAAAAAGGTCTACGTATTCTGCCCAACATTTCTGTTCAAAATTATTGCTGGGAAATGATTTTCATTTATGGTGTTAAAAAGTATTGCAAACAGTACTACGCAATGTAACGCGCGCAATAGATACTGCTTCTGCGTTGCGAGCTATACAGGCGCGTGCGACCGAGTTGAAAGCAACGTATGTGTGCGTGCGAATAAGATAGATTAAGTAATCCAAAGTCTTTGAAGCCAAATAAGGTATAAAATTAGTTTTAATAAAAATCTTGAAAACATTTTTTTACGCCCTTTATTTTAGTACCTTTGGTGTTTTCTCATATGGATCTTGATATGAAATAAAATTGAAGGAAATTATCAGAAGCAGCCGAGGTATTCATCTACGATTGGTTCAAGTCCGCTTTGACAATTTTGAATTTGTCATAAAATCGGGTATTGGCATCCGCTCTTTTATTAACCAAATTTTGAAAGCAATAGGTAAGTAGATTTTTTTAAACCGATGAACAAAAATTTCTGGAAAGGCATCTAGGTATGGAATAGGTACCTATGCCGAAGTGATCCTATAGAGATATAGTTATTTTAAGTAGATATCCTTACTTCGCGATGCTCTTCTGATGCTCCAGACAGAAGACAGCCTGCTCCAAGTTGTTAAGTGCGATGTGTAGCGCGCCGAGCTCGCCGTACGCTTGCGCCTTCGCCTCTGGCACTCCTAGTTCATGGGATACCACCAGGCGCTTTTCTAGGCAAACCAAGGCTTGTTGAAGGTTGCCTATTGACCTATGGATACAAAACATTTTGAAAATGTAAGCAGTGGTGTATAGAGTATGGAGAGAATTATTTGTGGGCAAATGGCAAGGGCAAAATTATGTCTAAGTTCCATAATTCATAATTGTTTATTTGCCATAAATAGGGTATAACAGTGATGGTCAGAAATAATATAAATGTTGCTTAAACCTATTTAGCCATACAATGATAGCATGCAAATCTTAATTTTTAAACTAAAATTATATTTTATGTTACATTATTGGGATCAATTGTCCATGCATCATTCATGTTTCATATCATTCAATTTCATGTTTATTTTTTTACTTGTTTATGTTGTAAGAATTCATCGAGGGAGTAGAAAGTATTTTCGAGTAACCATTCACGCAGGACTATTTAAAATTTTTTCAAGGGTAGACATTTTATGGTATCTGGTATATGATTAAAAATGGTAATACACATCACATAACAGTTTTTCAAGTAGCACTTTGATCCAGGTATATTGCCTAGTACTAGCCTATTAGGATTTCTATTACTCCTACTTGTCAAATCTTTAGACTGTGTAAATTTATTTATGTTTTGATATGTGAAAACTCCCACTTCAAAAATGTAAATGCATGGCAGTGGAAGTATTTTTAAGCATTTAAAGTAGGGTCGGCAAGGTTCATCTGGAGCAATGTGACATTCCTATTGAATCTCCACATCCACGCTGAGGGTATGTATACTTGTTAGTAAATTTTGCTAGTTGGGCAATCACGAAGGTCAGATTAACTCACTTATGTTATGTATGACTCAACCCTACTCCAGTCCTGTATAAGTTCGTTCTTGCTCCTTCTTCATATGCAGCTTCAGCGCCGCCGCCAGATGCTGTTCGTGGTACTTGACCGCCTCGTCCGGGTCGCCGAGAGCGTCGTAGCAGTCGCCGAGCGAGCCTAAAGCCCGTGCTTTGTCGAGCTGGCACGTAGTTGTGTTCACTCGTTCTAATATTGCTAGTTGGGTAATCAAGAAAATCAGATTAACTCACTTATGACTCAACCCCAGTCCCCTATAAGCTCGTTCTTGCTCCCTCTTATTATCGAGCTTCAGCGCCGCCGCCAGATGCTGTTCGTGGTACTTGACCGCCTCGTCCGGGTCGCCGAGAGCGTCGTAGCAGTCGCCAAGCGAGCCTAAAGCCCGCGCTTTGTCGAGCTGGCACGTAGTTGTGTTCACTCGTTCTAATATTGCTAGTTGCTGAAATATAAATAAAATTGTATTTTCGATTGATTTTCTTTTGATTTTCTTTTGTAAAACAAGAAATGGGAGTGATAAAAAATAATACTTTAAAAAATATTATCTTTCAAAAAAATTTTAGTTCTTTAGCATTGCTCTACTAAAAAAAATCTTCCTTTATTAACTCCAAATCATATATTAATGCATCTCTAATTTCGTCCTCATTCGTCATGTTTATCAAAATAATGTTCATATTAGGGTGTGTAAAAAAATCAGTAAAAGCCTAGAATCTAAAAAATATAATATCATACCTGCTCTAAATAACCGATGGCGTCTTCATAGTGTCCCATATTGAGTTTTGCGATACCTAAGTTTCCAAACGCTTGCGCTTCTAAAGCACAGTCTTGCAGCTCTTGTGCTCTTTCTAGTTGTTCCTAAAAAAATAGTTAATAACGAATTAGTTACCAACAGACCCAACAGTTACCAATGTTCTATGTAGTTTATTGGACGTTTTAGTAATTTTGATTTAGATTTGGTTATATTTTGTTATCGATGTAACGTAAAGTCGTCCCTACGTCTTTTAGATGTTATCCACATCTTACAATAATAATTCCTTTGTATGAAAATACTATAGTATACAGGTGACAGGGGATATACTGGTGATGTAAACTAAAGGCTAAAACTACGAAATAAGTGCTTTAGTAGTTTTTTTAGTATTAGCTTTGTGGATTGTTGATCTTACCCTGTAGCACCGTGCAGCATGGGAATAATGTCCTAGTGCCATATGAACAGCCCCGAGGTGAGAATGCGCACGCGCTTCACCCGCCGCATCACCCGCTTCTTGACGAAGCGTCAGCTCCTAAAGAAACACATCGGCGCAGGTAGGAAAAATTCAAGTATTAATACGTAATACAGTTCATTGATTTGAGTTTTAAATAAAATAACTGACCTGTGTGTGGTGCCCTAAAGCTGCGTCAAGCCTCCTTTGTAACCGTCTCGCTAGACCTAAGGCCCCACACGCCGCGGCTTCTAATGACCTATCTCGAGCCTGAAATACAAGGACAAGTTATATACCTTAACAAAAACTCAATTTCACAATTGATTAGAAGTCGTGATCAAACTTACTTGTCTAGCAAATCCAAGTTGCCTCTGGTACATCTTCACTGCTTCTTCAACATCTCCCATCTTTATCAAAACATCCCCAATGTTACCTAACGCCCTGAATTTCCCTTGCAAATGTTGGGTCATGTGGGCAATCGCCAGAAAGTATTTTTGGCATTCTAGAGCTGTTTCTAAATTTCCTAAGGCGAGGTGTGCAAGTCCAAGATTGCAGTATGCTCTCCCCATATTCATCTTGTCCTGGAGGTCTTTGGCTAATGACAAATCTTGATCATAGTATCTGAAACATTTTTTAAGTATATTACGTCTTGATTCTATAACTGATAATAACATTTTATATTTGTCCTTAATATATACCTGACAGCTTCCCTGTAGTTTCCGAGACAGTAGTGCGCATATCCTAAGAAATGGCAGGCTTTCGCTTCAGCAGTTACGTCGCCTAATTCCTGCGATAGCATCAAGTGTTGTTCGTAATACGGCACAGCTTGTGCGAATTCGCCTCTTGAAGATAAACAGTTGCCAAGGTTTAGTAGCGCACACGCTTCTCCTGCCGCGTCCTTTAATTCTCTTGCTATGCCTATTTGAAAAAGATTTTTTGTAATTGTACCTTTTATCTTTTGATAGGATACGTTTTTTAATTGTGTCAATATCTACTTACCTAAATGTGCCCTATAATGGAATAACGCCATATCATGAGCTCCTAACGCTTGATATGCAACCGCAAGGTTCCCATGGGTGGAAGCTTCCGAACTTCTATCGTGGACTTCTTTGGAGATAGTTAGTTCTTGCTTGTGGTACTTGATTGCTTGCTCATAAAAGCCTGCGGCGGAATATGCATTGCCGATATTGCCGTAAGCTCTACCCATGCCAGCTTTATCCTGAAAAATCGACGAATCATTGGGGTTCGTTGAGAGAAAATTACTACAAGATGATCAAGTAAAGTAGTACTTATGTTTAAGATTCTTACTTGTAATTGTCTTGCTATCGACAAATGGGCTTGGTGTAATTTCAAAGCAGCATCATGTTCTCCTAATAACTGGTAAACGATGCCAAGATTTGAACATGCTCTGCCTTCACCGACCTATAACCATAAAATGAGTACAAAATAAAGGTTAGTTTGGAATCTTTTCATAATTCATAATTTTTCGCAAGTGATCGTTTAGTTATCGTACCTTATCTCTAGCAGCTAATGCCACGTCTAATTGTCTTTCATGCCATTTTTTTGCTTGTGCGTAGTCACCTGCGCATCTGAAATTTTTGAGAAAACTTTGAGAAAATATTTTCACGAATAGTAACAACGGTTCTTTTAGGTATGGATAGTACCTAAAGTAATTTTAAGAGTAAGTACCTTGCAGCATGCCCAAGCCCAGCATAAGCTCTCGCTTCAATAGCCCTGTCTCCTAAATTTTGAGCTATCCTTAAAACATTTTCGTGGTAAGCTATGGCCTGGGAGAAGTTCCGTCTGTAGTGGTATGAAGAACCCAAATTTGAATAAGCTCTGGCTTCTTCCACCTATTAAAGTAGAAAAACATCATGGACTAAAATTATTAATTTCATTGAAAGGTACATCATAAGTTCTTTGATTTATTCGTTATTTTTTGACATTTGTCCTTGGAAGGAATAGATGGTCAACAAAATACGAAGTAGGTAGATCGTTTGAGAGTTAATGGAGATTGATTGTTTTTTTCTTACCTGGTCTCCAAGTCTTCTGGCAAGTCTGAGGTGTTGGGTGTGGCAGTCCACAGCAGAGTCGAACTCTCCCATAGCCAAGTAGACCGCTCCCACATTACCGATCTCCCTAGCTTCCTGCAGCCGGTCACCCATCTGCTTCACAAGTTGGACGCACTGCTTGTGACTAGCCAGTGCATTGGGGTAGTCTCCTATTGCGGTGTACACGTGCCCTAGAGATGTTAGGGCAGCTGCAGCTGCTTGCGTGTCCTAAAAATATATTTAGATCGTTCAAAAAACCGATCTTTATTATTTTTGGATTAAAATTAAAACCACGAAAATACAACTAAAGTGAGGTTAGTTGCTTAATTGAATATTTGACGCTTTAGTCGTACAATGATTAGAAAAAGAACTAGCAAAGATATATCCACCTTAGGTAATAAGGCTTTAATTTAAGGTCATGACTTTAATTTAATCAAATAGACGACTTAGATTAAACACTCTGCTGACATTACTCTATAATGCAAGACTAAAAGAAGAGTGTGGTAATTGGCTAAAAGGAATTATAAACCAACTGCATTTTTAATTTAAGTAGTATACCCAAGACGTTATGCGATATAATGCCATAACTACAGGCTCATTTGGTAGATTATTTCTACCAAAACAACTGTTGCTCGACAATTTCACCGTAAACTACAGATTAACATCGTGACCTTTGAGGTTCGCTGCCAAATTACCCATTAAATTGCTGCACCACTGAACTCACGTTGTAAGTGAAAGTTTAATTTTAAAGACAAAACAGATGAAAGTTTTGTTTAAAGTATTACCTACTAACGCCTTTGAACCAGAACATTATTATGTTGGCTCTTGACTTTACGTATTTTTTTAAATTAGCCCCTGTAGAGAAAGAATGCCTTTATGTCACGAAAGTAATCACGTTTTATTAGAGACATTAAATAATAATGACTGTTATAACTGTTTGCAAAGGCTAAACCTGCAAAAGCCGACAATTCCTTAGCAAGTTCGTGCTGAACCAAGAAGTTTTACATATCTAACGGCAGAGTGCATAGCTGTAGCAATAATAAAAGCAAATAAAGCCGAGATAGAACGCGCCGCATCCTCGGTGGGGACAAAAGGAAAAAACAAACAAAGGGCCCACCAATGGGGCTATTGTCTCCATAGAGAAGTGGTGGTTTTATCGATAACTTTATATCTCTAATTGCATATACATATATCGTGGTGCGAGATAAATTGTTGCAGAAATAAATAACCAAATAAAGGTTATTCACGACCTGTCACAAGTTACAGATAAACCTCACACAGTCCAGTTAGTTTAAATCCCGTGAAACTAGCCGATTTAAACTAGTTACATAGAATTTTGGAATGATTGGACGTATTGACTAGTAAATAACAGTGTTTTGTAAAAATTTAAATATTAACTTCACTTTTCAGAGATATTTCAAAGAGTTTATTTGCAGAGCACATCACTAAAGATGGGTGAGCCGGAACAATCTGGCTAATTAAGTAAGTATGTGCAAATTGTGCAACATGATACGATAAACCAATGATTTACATACGACTTCAAACCCTCTCACCGTTTATTTATTTATTTAATCTTTATTGCTTATATAATTATAAAATACAGCAAATGGCGGACTTAATGCTAAAAAGACATTCTCTCCCAGTCAACCACGAGAGGATGTGACAATGAAAAATGTGCAGGCAATAAAGCGGATATGAAAAATAATAATATTCAAATTACACATAAGTACTATTATAACATAACTTATGTTTACCTCGGATCATATTATAGTTAAGTGCCATGTGAAAGTGAAAGTGAAAGTGAAATAAGCTTTATTCAAATAAACTTAATTATTAAGTACTTTTGAATCGTCTATATTTTTCTACCACCCGTTCCAGACTTTTTTAGCTGACAAGAAGAACGGGCGCAAGAAACTTATCAGCTGTAACAGCCATAAGTAACGATATTTACAAACTTGAATATATCGTTACCAGATAATTACAACAGGGTGACAGGATTATTGGCAACAACATAGACTTATTATATTACTTCAACAAAGTTCTTATATTAGCAAGTTATGTGTTACATCATTTCCACGCATTTTGATCTTTAAGATAATCGTCAACTTTATAATAACCTTTACCCATGAGCGTTTTTTTAACATGGTTTTTAAATTCATGCAAAGGAAGATCAATCACTTGTTGTGGAACTTTATTAATAAAGGCTATGCCTTTCCCCATAAATGAACCTCTCGTTTTTGCAAGCCTAAATCTTGGAACGGCAAGTTTATCTTTATTTCTTGTATTAAACTGGTGAATGTTGCTGTTCTTATCAAATGAATCATAGTGTTTCCTTACATAAACTAAATTTTCATAAATATATTGGCCTGCCAAAGTTAAAATATTTATTTCTTTGAACAATATTGATGAAATAATGCTGGTTTGCAGCGAAAGTGTAGTACTAGAAAAAACATGCAGCTACAATACTCGTAGTCGTATGTGATTTGCACTGTTCATCGGTACCTATACGGTTCGGTATATTGTATAGCTTTTTGAATAAGCTTTGTGTTCTTGTACTAATGATGACCTACGTTTAGGCGACAGGCTGACTACTTGTTTACTTGCTTATGTGTTAGTAGTTATGTATGTAAGTTACAATTCTGAACCCGGCAAATACGCGGTTTGGCATTGATATCTTTTGTAATACCTACTCCTACCCTACTCCTGTGGGAATAAAAACGTGAATATACTATGAGTGTACTTACATACTACCTACAGATATGTGTTTTATTGTGTTGTAGCTGCAATATTTTGTATTTACTGAGCACGTACGTTACGTAGCTAATGAAGTATTTTTTCCCATAAATTAAAGTGTAAAGTACGTTTAATAATGAGGGAAAAGCAAACATAGAGCTGATAAAATCGGTGATGGTGATTATTAAAGTGCATGTGTGTGAAAAGATAATGCGCAAATTCACACGTCTTTGTTATTATTAAGTATTATTATTAAAATTATCGTGAAGCAAAGATGGTAAGTAAGTATGAAAAATAAGTAGGTAACGGTTTAAATAGGAACATAATATTACTCGTACTTAATTTAGGTAGCATTTAATATTTTGTACTGTGTTGACGTTAATAAAATGTAACGTTATGTATTGTCAAATATCTGAAAAGATATTTTAATTGGATGTGAGGTTAATTCCTCACATTGATGAAATAATGTTGGTTTGCAGCGAAAGAGTAGTACTTACTAGAAAAATTTGGACGATGCCACTAGTGACTTGGTAGCTCAGTTAGAAGAGCAGTTGTAGGTAGTATAATATTATTTAAAATTAAATGTAGAGTTATCAATTCAATATCGGTATTTAATTTGAAAACAGGACGAAATAACGATTGGACAACATGAATGTGGTTTAAAAGTTCATTATGACTTTGAATTAGTTGAGAATTTGCAATTCATGAATATTCATTTTCGCATTTAGAACTTCGGACTGTCGCTACGTAAAATCGTCGGTATTTTTTATCAATAATTAGTAAGTAACTTTTTTTAATGAACCTTGACGAAGAAACAATGTTTCCTGTATAAATTAATTGGGATATCTATCATAACATTCGAGTTAATTGACAGATTACGAAACCTAGAAGGCGATGATAGTCTTAGGCATCGAATAACGGGTATTAAGAAGCATCAAGTGAACATCCCGTTCCATTAATGCGTTATTAAACTACTAATGCATAACCGGAGATTATCCAGTTAATTACTTATGTATTCAAGATTACACACTAATCCAACAGCATTTTCTGCATCCAGATTGTTGCCGATATTGAGAAATCTTCTACGTTGATCACGAAATTTTATATCAAGAGTCAGAAAACTTACTGAGCATACATTAAGCATTATTTTTCGGAGGGGCCTCCCAATTTGTGAACTAGAAACTAGTGGTACCTATACTTAAAGTATTAAAAAAAATGTTCAATAAAATTAACACATAATCATCTTAATTTTGTTTAAAAATACAATTTCTTAACAAAATTAAAACAAGCTAATTTTAGTTAATGTATGGGCTTCTTCACCCTTGGCCACGGCAACTTGCAAAGGAGCTAAAACGTCAGGAAACCGCTAAAAAGGATTAAATAAAACCCTTGAAAACCGCTCTAGTATCCGTTTTATTCCAGGAATAAACGTACAAACTGTTTGTCAAATATTTGATTTTGCGAAATGCTTAATTTGATCGTCTGCGGTGGTCTGCGTGCATGTTCGTCAAAAAATTATATAAAAAAATCCAGAGACTACATGGACTCCAGTATATCTGGAAAAAATATCGATATTTTATTGGTAATATTTTCCCATAACATTGAGAGTAAAACTCAATTTTTGCCCTCTTAAAAATCCCCTAAACGTGCCTAAATCTCCTAAATTTAGGGAAAATATCCTAAGATGGGAAGGAACACCGTGAAATATTTGTCAAACGTGTTTGATTGAACGTTTACAGGGTCCCAGTTTGATGGAAATGCTATTATAAGTAAGTATAACACATCTTATATCTGCCGCGCGCGCTATCCTAGGCATGTATTTGCGGACGCGCAATGCGCATCAGCCGGTCACATGTTACTGTCAAATTATTTGCGCTTGCAACATGAACTTTAGATGCCTATTACGATTTTTTTTAAAGCGTTAATTTTATTTCGCAATCCGTACTTAAAGGAATACATAATAGTAGATTATACAACAAGTGAAAAAAAAGATAATTTAGTTCGAGGGATACAAAGGACCGAGATGAATTTTTTTTCACGAGTTGTGTACTCTACTTTTTACCATCGACTGCGAGAAAACAAATAGCAGTTACTTATACCTATAGTAGGTATTTATAGGTTATCAGATTTTGATATTTAGGTAGGAAATCGATAATATTTAAAACATTAGAAAAATTAAAAAATGAAATTAGAAATTTTGAAATTTTCTAATGAACTGTACGCGCGCAAGCTTTAGAAGTGTATATGAAATTAGAAGCTTTCCATTACATAAAACAACCACGATAAGAGGGAGATTACATGATCAGTCAGTCTGGCATCAGTCCATGCCATCAATCTCTAAACTTTGATTTTTTTTCCAGACCTGATGATCGTACCCTGAAAAAAAGGACTGATGCCACAGGCTGAACATATAGTCTCCCTATAAATAGATAGAAAAGAACCCAAAGCTAGGACACTAAAAAGAACCTATAGATAGAAAAGAACCCAAAGCTAAGACACCAAAAAGAACCTAACTAAAATAGGCGGGATATTTTTTATTTATTTAATTGTTTATCTATGGAATAGCTCCATACTTTCAGGACGTTTTATTTTTTTTTGTACATAATTCATATTATGATGCGAGCTTGTTCCAAATTCAAAATACTTTTATTCACTCGGTGAATAAAAACGCGTTTTATTCACTGTTATCAATGAATTAGACGCACTTTTTTGAGTGGCGATGGTAAAAAAAAAGTTATGACGATTATTATTATAATGATCATTCTCGGTAAATTGATAATTTTAAAATTTCTTGCTCATATTAATAGGGTAAGTTAAGAATGCCAATAAGTTTTACGGTGAGATGGAAAAGTTTAATTGCCATGTTTTAATAAATAAGAATTGTTTTTTTAATTAAAATCACTTGTAAAATAATTTTGCTGTTTATGCTTTAGTTAGCCTCTATCTAACGTATTATCCTAACTAATGAATTTATATTATTTCCATATATTTTATTACATAGTATGTGATTTAATACACGTGATAAAAAGCTTGCCGAATGTCTTTCAGGTTACTGCTAACATATTCAGCCGTTAAGGGCCCTATATACCTCAATTTGGCGACCTCATCTTATTTAAATGTATTACTCGCTAAGTACAAAATGTATCGAAAATTCACATGGTTAGATTGAAGCTAAGGTTCTATAGTTTATTTACAAACAACCTCAACCTCAGTAAAATATAGTTTGTGTAGTTAGTAGTAGTTGTACTAAAATGAACTATGTATTTTACTGAGTTTATTGTTTGTAAATAAACCACAGAACCTAAGTTTCAATCTGTACATGTGAATTTTGATACATTATGTACTTAGCGAGCAATAAATTTAATCATGATGAGTGCGCCCATGCTTAAACGCTACGCAGTTTAAATCGAGCGTCCGGTAGCGTGCCATGCATAGTGTAAGGGTAGGTAGGTCTGTGTACATTTATATAGATTTTTACGACTGTTTGTTCCGCCGTTTTGCGACTGCCAATTGGAATTATGAACGTTAACTTTTAGGGTTCAGTATTCAAATAAAATTGGTAATACATATTTTTTTAAATAGAATAGAAACCAACCCTATTAGGTTGAGTTGTTTATACAGGGTTAATTTTTAAGTAGGTATATCTAAAAAAGTAATGGGCGTATCTCTTCCCTTTTCTAATCAAGTATGTTATATACCTATGCAGTTAAAAGTTTCAATATTTAATATTTAGTCAAAATATTGAGGTTTGTTTGTGTGACACAATTTTACTGATTTCTAGATTTAGAGCTCATTCATAGACTCACTTACACGCGCGTAATCAAAAACTATCTTGTTTACGTAAATCATGAAAAGAGTGAATGCGTCTACGCACACACGCATCTTGCTAACTTAATTTGCCGATTAATCAAATATATTCAGATATTTTGAATCTATAATTTTTAGCTGCACATATTACATGTTCAATTCAGTAACGTATGGTCTGCTATTCCCAATTCATTTTAAGATACTTTGTATACCTACATTAAAATTAAGGGTGTAATAACATACAATGCTCTATTCTTGATCGAAGATTGCTCTGTACCAAAAATATTTTGATAGGCACTTAAAAAGCGGATTAAATGGAACTACAACTGAAAATAAGGCCATTGTAACTGTAAAACAGAACTGCTAATAAAAACTGATTTTTGGCTGATGAATCCATACTTTGACTTGAAGTATCATTTGAACAACAGCTTGAATAAGTTTCAGCGACAATCATAAAAGCTTCGCTCAATAGATAACACAGAATTTATTCGAATGTCCTCAGAAAAAAAAAACCTACAAGTACCATAAACTATCTTTTACAAAAATACTATCCTACTAATGATGCTATGCTAGTACTGAAATTATACTTTTATACCCATTAGTCTGAAAATTTTGCCATACGGGTCCCTTTGTTACTTGGGTCGATTTACACTTCACTTGTTTTATTAAAATGCTATATACATTGGGGACTGCGTTCAAGCAAAGAAATTAGTTTTCTGTTAATAGTTTCTATTGTTCAAACTTTAACGTATTGTGTTTGGCTATTTATTGTATGGAAGCATACCTTTATACGAAAGAATAGTATAAAGTGGTATTAAATGGCTATTAAATATTTTAATTTTAAATTATTTGCCATTTTGTTCTTCTGTTGTAAAAGTTTAAAACAAAAATAAATTTAAGAAAAATCAAAAGTATGTTATCATATTACATTAAATTAAATATAAATAACTCAATTGAAAAAAAAGTAACAAAACAAGGTCAAAGGACATGAAATTATAAATAATTAGCGTTATCAATAAACTGCTTATAGTTCTTTTTCAAAGAAATCGCATGCAGTGAGGCTTAGCGATATTAAAAAGACAACGTAATAAAATTAATTAAGGTACCTATACAGGGTGTAACAAGACCTTCAACGAAGCCGAGGTCTACGTATTCTGCCCATCATCAGGACCATTTCTGTTCAAAATTATTACTGGGAAACCATTTTGATTTTTGGTGTTAAAAAAGCATTGCATGCATTACCACGCAATGTGACGCGTACAACAGGCCGCGCCTGCGAGTGTAAGCTACACAGCTGCGTGCGGCCGAGTTGAAAGGCAGCGTTTATGTGCGTGCTAATGAGATACATCGAGTGACGACGTTTTGAAGCCATTGTTTGTTACGAAATACTTAAAATTTTGATAATGTTTATTTAGTCAAAAAGTAGGAAATAACGAATAAAATAAGATTTCATAAAAATTTAGAAAAAAAATTGACTTTGACCTTCAATAACTTTGTAACTATTGGTTTCCCAGGTATAGTCTAAAAGACAAAAATGATCCTGATGATGGGCGGAATGAGCGGAATAAGCGGAATGAGCCGTGGACTTCGGCTTCGTTGAAGGTCTTGTTACACCCGTTAAACTGTGATTATATGCTATATCTACGGATTAAAAATAAAAAGCAAAGTTACATCCAGACTAATTACTCTGCCAAGAGTCGAAGATTTGACATAATGCACCACTGAGGCTTACAGGGTTGGCAACTAAGTATATTAGCTTATTAACTTTGAATTACTGAAATAAATACATTTTTTTGAAGATTAGGTGTTATTATCAAAAACAATGACAAAAGGTATAATTCAGCACAAAATGAAATATACTGTTGTTCGGATGGTAAAAAAGAGAAAGCTCAGGATCGTAAAACATAAATAATAGACATGATGACTATTTTTTTATTTTATGTTACATAAATTACCTCTCAAAAAAAGAAACATTGGTAAAAGAATTAAGTCGCTAGCATGAAAACTGCCCGAGATATCACAGTGTGAAATCACACAAATGGACAAATGCCCAAAAACGCTCCATACTAACGGCTACTAAGTGATGACGTCACGCCTTGCTAGTTTGTATGCAACGGGTAGGAAATTTGTTCGGCAGCTATATTAAATATTGTGTTTATCATAATAGTTTCTCAGACAAATTTGCTATACATTATACGGACTAATTAAAGGTATCATTTATTTTAATAAATTTTATACTTTTTAAATGGACTTGTCCACCCAACTTTGAAGGGTCATAAAACAAATAATATGCAATATATAAAACCAAGAGGTATACAAACTACTCTAAAAGTTTAATATGTTTACGATTTTTATTAGTATTTCGTTATTTTATTTATTAGTCATCATCCCTATTAACTGTGAACATTTCTTCATTAGGTAATATTTGTAAAGTGCACCAAAAGCGGGATTCTTTAGGCTAGGAGGTCCTAAAACTAAAACAAACTACACATTCCCTACATCAACCCTACATTTATGGCAAATTAGCATAAAGGTTCACAACTCGACCGCGCCTGCGCCGGCGGCGATCAAAGGCTCCAATAAAAAGGGGATTTTACTATTTGTAATGTTTCTTTTACAGCGTAATACAGATGCTTTCGTTGGTTCAGATAAAATGTTGGATAATACCAAGCGTGTGGGATCGATATTGCAAAACAAGCTTTCTATTCGAAAATTAATTTCATTAACATAGGATTTTGATCCTAGATAAAATTAAAAACGAAGTTTATGAATCCACTCTTTGAACTTATGAAACTATTAGTTTCCAATTAAAATAAGTGTATCAAGATTGTAGTTGCAAATTAACCATTTTTAACCAGAATTTGGGCCATTTGTAAAATTAAAAGTCATATAATAATAATAATAATATAAATTAAAAATTGTTTCTCATTAATTGTATTAGCTTGTCTTATTATTGTTATTATTACCTATTTTTCATTTTCTATTTTCTCATAATTTTAAATAAAGGGAACTATAGGTTTATTTTTAGTTCTTTGTATGTACTCAATTTATGTAAGTAACTGTTTATCCCTAAATAAATGAAAAAAAACCGTGTAAGGTTCAAAGTTACGTTACGTCCTAGAAATGACTTAGTTTAAGCAATAGGGATGTTGACTATTTTTTTTATATTATGTTACATAAATTACCTCTCAAAAAAAGAAACATTGGTAAAAGAATTAATTCGCTAGCATGAAAACTGCCCGAGATATCACAGTGTGAAATGCGCACAAATGGACTCGATCAAAAACGCTCCATACTAATGGCTTGCACGTTATGACGACACGCCTTGCTAGTTTGTATGCAACGCATAGGAAATTTGTTCAGCAGCTATATTAAATATTGTGTTTATCAAAATGGTTTCTTCGACAAATTTGCTATACATTTTACGGACTAATTAAAGGTATCATTTATTTTAATAAATTTTATACTTTTTAAATGGACTTGTCCACCCAACTTTGAAGGGTCATAAAACAAATAATATGCAATATATAAAACCAAGAGGTATACAAGCTACTCTAAAAGTTTAATATGTTTACGATTTTTATTAGTATTTCGTTATTTTATTCATTAGTCAACATCCCTATTAGATCTGATGTATTGGATAATAAAACTATGTTTTGCATGTTTGCAGTGCCGACCGCGACGTCGCGTCGCCATATCAAGATCTTCCTATCCCCATTACGTTGACTTCTGTCATGCATTAATTAACTTCATACTCGTACATACAGCATGAAGGATGTAACTAAACCGGTTTCGTAGTACCTAAATGTGATTTGTGAATTTCATATTCTTTTTGACTGGCAGGACGTACTATTTTATTAGCGAAAAAACAATTATTAGGTTTAGTTTGATCCTTGGCTGAAGTATGCAGCATCTATATTTTCGTGAGCATGGCATTCACCCGCCATGTCGCCTAGAGATTTAATTAGCCACTGCTAAGTACTTATTGCTGCATGTAGTCGATGGTGGCGACTACATGCAGCAAAATTTAGCAATAATCTAACTCATTCAGTGCCTACTACTAACTAACTAACTAACCTAGTAACTAACTAAACTAGGCAGTTTGCAAGTTGGTCAACGTACCTTGCATTTCATCGCTAACACGAGCTGGTATCTATGCGCAGTCAAGGCATCTTTGTAGGATCCTTGGCTGAAGTACGCAGCGCCCAGGTTTCCATGGGCACGGCATTCACCAGCTGTATCGCCCAGAGACTTGGCCACCGCTAAGTCTTGCTGCATGTAGTTGATGGCTGCGTCTAACTGACTGAGTGCCCAGTGTGCTGATGAGAGCGCACTGAATACTGAACCCCTGTAGACAATATAGACATTAATAATAAGAAAAGCATCATATAAAGTATAGCTTTCTCTCTCTTAATCGTTCCCTTATAATATAACTGAGGATCGTGATCACCGGCTGCTTTTACGATTTGCCTCCATCGGTCTCGGTCCATAGTTGCTCTCACTGCTTGATGGAATTTGCTTGAGGAGGTTGCTACTCTTACTTAATCAGACCATCTGGTTGGCGAACGACCTCGGGCCCTCTTGCCTTCTATATATTCCGCCAATCACGACCAGCTGCCAGCGTAAAGTAGCTAATGGAAGTCAAATGGTATTTATGATTGAATTAAAAGAACGATTGTTCTTATTTAATGTGATTTTTGTAATCAGAGCTGTGGAAATATTCAGAACTTGTTGCAAATAACCAAATGGCGGGACTCGAGTTTGTGCAGTATTAGTTATTCTGTGGTGCAGCCTAGTACAGTCAGCAGCATATCAAGTTATACAAAACTGTCAAAATCTACAATGAATTTTGAACCATAAACTGCTCGACTTAAAGTTTAAAAATGATTAAAGAAATTTGACAGGTTGTGGAAAATGCTAGGTCTAAGAGGGTAGGTGAGCTATACTAGTCTGCACTGCACAGCGTAGGTAGCCGTTAACTAAAGATACTGTTTTGGATTTCCAAAAACCGTAATTATAGTAAGATTATAGATATTTCTAAAAATATCTTTGGATTTATTAAATTCTAAAGGGATTCTGTGAAGATCAACCATACACACCTAGATGGGAAAATGTAATGAGAACATACTCGTATCAAATATTAAAACACACAATAAATGACACTTTGCCGTTAAACAAAGTCAATGCTCGCAGGTAGCAATCAATACATTAATTAAATTATATATTATGCTCCTGCTTCGGAGGATAGCCGGAAACCATTCAAAGACGAGAAATGAATATTTAAATGCAAATCTGATGACAGTTCGGTAAAAAACCTAATAAGCGCTGATAGAGATCTGATCAAAGACAGGGTTCCTTTTCTAATATTGAAACATAAATAAGACAGTAAATTTTAATTACTGGAAATTATAAAGTGGGTGAAAGAGAAGAACATTTAAAACCTTGAAGGAGGTCAAGGCGTTGAAGCCTCCAGTGACGTATGCACAAGTAAAGAAGATTCCTCAGTGATGAGGATTCCGGGTGTAGTGTGTTCGCGAGTGACACTTCGTGTCATTCTTTCTTGATTTTTCTTTCTTTTGTTTCTGTTGCAATATGTCAAGTACATGCTTTTAGTTGGTTAACGTCTTTAATTCATTTTAATTTATTTATTACCTAAATATACCATCTCCGCCCCTACATGGTCCTGCAGTACCGGATTTTATTGTTAGCCAGCTGATTTAGCCGCATTATTGTATTGGGGATTGCGCTGCGCATCAAGAGTGGTCGATGAGTTGAGTTGGAGATAAAAGTGGTAGAGTTTAATAAAAATAAAATTCCCAATCAAACCCAACACTCTTTCAGGTATTTTAGGTTAATAATATTCATAAGACTAATTAATTTCATTGTGCCTATTATTTTTGTAAATTTTGTTATTTTGTGTAACCAAGGCAACCGGCCATTTTGTTTATAGTACCTACTACGCAGTATAAAGGCAGTACGCAGTGTAGATAAATTTTGGTTACTAAAGCTAGTTTAAATATTATTATTTTTGTGTTGTTTAATTTAACTAGCATTTCATTTTAACCAATTTATCATTATTTTTAACACTCGTTCTAAATGTCGTCATTTATTTCACAGGTACTTATGGTCTACTTATTGTAAATATTTTATTGTTTAATGCATACTTTCATGTTTTAATAATTTCAATTCGAAAACTTTTCGTTTTTAATCATCATTAATTCCTATTGTAAAATACTTATTTCAATTTTGCATTTGTAAAATAGTTGATTGGTTTGTATCCTCATTTCAAAGATTCAGTGTTCTTTGTAATAGTCCTAAGTGCATCAGTAAACGTTGTCAGTTGTATCAATTCCAGAATGACAGACGAAACGCGACCCCAGCCTCCTAGAACATCAGATGAAAAGGACTTAGTAAAAAAACGAGGCTATATTAAAGGTCGTATCACATCATTTTCTAATTATTTGTCCGTTTTGGATGAATCTTCGCTGAGTGATCAGGATGTCAGGGAGTTACAATTGCGAACCGGTAAGCTTGAATCTTTGTATAACACCTTTGATGAGATACAATCAAATATCGAGATGCTTGTTGATGATGATTTGCAGTTATCTGAACGAATTGAATTTGAAAATAATTACTATCGTGTACTTGCTAAGGCGCAGGGTATTTTAGAGAATTTTCAGAAAACGCAAAAGGTTGAAAGTGAATTTAGTAGTGCTCGTTCTAATAATAAGTTTGTTAAATTGCCCACGATTTCGTTACCTAAGTTTAGCGGTTCCTATGATTCCTGGATGGAATATCATGATACCTTCTCTAGCTTAATTGATAAAAATGATCAGATTGATGAAATAAACAAGTTCCACTACTTGAGGGCGTCGTTAGAAGGTTCAGCTGCTGTGGTAATTAAATCCATTGAGTTTTCCGCTAAAAACTATTCTGTGGCTTGGAAGCTTTTATGTGACCGGTTTGATAACAAACGTTTGTTAGTACAAAATCATGTTGCATCTTTGTTTAACATCGAACCGATCGCAAAAGAGTCGTCCATTAATTTAAAACAGATGATCGATATGGTCAATAAGAATTTACGTTGTTTGGAAACACTCGGAGAACCAGTAGATCATTGGGATACACTTTTGATTTATATTATAACGAAAAAGTTGGATACGAAAACATATCGTGAATGGGAGGAGCACAAAGGTAATTTATCTAAAGATAAGCCGATTAGTTTAGAATCCTTTCTTTCTTTTGTGCGTAATCGCGCCGACTTAATTGAGACGATTGAAATGTCACAAAACAATGCGACTCATAGTAAAGGTGCACCTAAAATTAAAACTATGGTTTCTTATCAGAGTAACAAAAAACACGATTCGAATTCATCGTTAATGAAACCATGCCCTAGTTGCAATGAGGATCATTATTTGAATAACTGTCCTAAGTTTCTTGCATTAAGTAGCGAGGAACGTTACAAGTTGTTACCTACGTATAAAGTATGTTTTAATTGTTTCCATAGTGGTCATTTCGCTAACACTTGTAAGCGTCCCGGTTGTAAAGTATGCAAGCGTAGGCATAACACACTTATTCACATGAACGAGTTTAGTGCATCAAAAGAGTTGTCTTCGCCAGTACCTACAGCTTCAGCTATGGCCGAGCGCGATATCAATGTGCGGGCGCACGACTCGGCTCAGGCGGCGCCGCCGTCGGTGGCGATGCAGTCTCATAATCCGAGCGTCGCGCTTACGGGGAGCATCTCTGTGACGTGCGAGCCGTCAGGTTCAGGACACGCCGAAGTATTGCTGTCGACTGCGCTTGTAAAATTGCGGGATAGCGAAAATCGCGAGGTTGTCGCTCGTGTGATTTTGGATAGCGGTAGCACTTCGTGTTTATTAACCGAAAGGCTGCATAAAAAATTGAACCTACCAGCTGAGCGCACAGATAGAATCGTTGTAGGTATCAATAATAAGATTTCAAACATAAATAAAATGTGTCGCGTATCCATTTCGTCCTTAAGTGAAAGTTATTCAAGTAATATTCGTTGTTTTATTCTGCCGTCGATTACCGATAACGTTCCCGGCTGTCAGATAGATTTTACTAGTTTAAATATTCCGTCTCATATTTGTTTAGCGGACCCTGAATTTTATTCACCCGCTGCTGTCGATATGGTTATCGGCGCTGATGTTTTTTGGGACATTTTAGGTTCCCAAAGTATTAAGTTAGGTGATGGAAAACCGATACTTTACGAAACCAGACTAGGTTGGATAGTTTCCGGTCCTGTAAGTTGCGGCCGCGTTTCTAGTTTTCCACGCATTAATTGTAATTTTAGTCAAATTGATTTCCTTACTTCTCGCTCTGCTGATGATGACATTCAAGCCCAACTTGCGCGGTTTTGGCAGCTCGAAGAAGTTAGCCCTCAGTCATCTCATTATTTTCCAGAGGAGAAGCAATGTGAAGAACACTTTGTGAAAAACACAACTCGCCTCGCAGACGGTCGGTTCTGTGTTAGAATCCCGTTAAAACAATCACCAAGTGTGTTAGGAGATTCTTATCAGCGAGCGAAGCATTGTTTGCTATCATTAGAGCGTAGGCTCAAGATCAATGAGCCATTTAGTAAAATGTATGCTGAATTTTTGTCAGAGTATGAATTATTAGGTCACATGTCAGAGTGCGAACCGATCACATCGGTCCCTCATTATTTCATACCCCATCATGGTGTCCTTCGCGAAAGTAGTACTACCACCAAGCTACGGGTTGTTTTTAATGCGAGTAGTCCTACTACTTCGGGAGTTTCATTTAATCAAATACAAATGATTGGGCCTACAGTTCAAGATGACCTTCTGTCAATTCTTTTACGTTTTAGGCAGCATAAGTTCGTGATTGTAGCAGATGTAGAAAAGATGTATAGGTGCATAGAAGTTCATGTGGATGATCGTCCGCTTCAACAAATCATTTGGCGTGATCAAGATCAACCTAACTCTCCTTTTAAATGTTATGCATTAAACCGGGTGAGCTATGGCACTGCTAGTGCTCCTTTCCTCGCTACTCGCTGCTTAAAACAGATAGGTCTAGAATGTAAGGACCCTAAGATAGGTGAAGTGATCATAAAAGATTTCTATGTCGACGATCTTTTGACTGGGGGGGATGAATTAGATGAGGTATTATACATTCGTGACCAAACTACTTCAGAGTTAGCCTCTGCCTGTATGCCTCTTAGGAAGTGGCAGTCAAATGATCCCCGGTTGTTGCCTGAAACCAATCATTTATCACCTGACGTAAACATTGGGGTTACTGGGGTAAGTAAAACATTAGGCCTTGGGTGGAACTCGGTTTCAGATGAGTTTTATTTTGCTATAAGTCCTACCATAGTTAAAGGAAACACAAAGCGTGATATTCTTTCAGTAATTGCCCAAATCTTTGATCCATTAGGGCTTCTCTCGCCTTGTGTCATCCTTATGAAAGTTTTGTTACAGCGACTGTGGTTGCAGCAATTGTCTTGGGATGATGAGCTGCCACCCGATATAAATAAAACCTGGGTCGAGTTGTTTAATAGTTTGCCAGGTCTCAACAACCTGCGCATACCGCGACGTGTTATTTGTGATTCAGTTGTACGGCTGGAGTTACATATCTTCACAGACTCGTCCGAGCGTGCGTATGGTTCTTGTGTTTATTTGCGTAGTGTTGATAGTAATGGTAAAGTCTCAGTTCATTTGTTAATTGCTAAAAGTCGAGTCGCACCTATTAAGCCTACGACAATACCACGCCTCGAGTTGTGCGGAGCTGTGATCGGTGCTCAATTATATGTAAAGGTTAAGGCTGCACTACGAGCGCAAATAAGTCAGGTTACTTTTTGGACAGACTCTATGATCGTCCTAGGTTGGCTTAAGATGTTACCCTTTAAATTACAAACTTTTGTGCGCAACCGCGTCGCAGATATTTTAGAAAAAACTGGTAACTGTACTTGGAGGCATGTTCCAACTGATGAGAACCCCGCGGATTTGATATCGCGAGGAACTAGTGTAGATTCTCTTCAGTCGCTCAGTTTATGGTGGCATGGACCAGATTACTTAAAACTCGATTCGTCGCACTGGCCTGTAACTCCAAGTACTGTTGAAAAGTTACCTGAAACTCGAAATGAAGTTTCATTACATGTTACTGATTTTACTCAGCACGAATTAATCGATTTCAGTAGATTTTCAAAGCTTTCTAGGCTTCAGCGTACAGTAGCTTATGTGCTAAGGTTCGTTAATAATTTAAAGAAAGGTACGGAACGTAAAACTAATTTTTCGGATTCTGATGAACTGAATAACGCTTTAGTATTAATTTTAAAATTGTCGCAGATCCAATCGTTTCCGGACTATGATTTATTAATTAAAAATAAAGATTTGCCTAGTAAAAGTCCATTAATAAAACTTAATGTTTATTTAGATGAAAAGAAATTGATTCGTGTTGGAGGTCGTTTAGACAATTCAGATTTTACTTTCGAAAAGAAACACCCTATAATCTTACAGTCCACTCATCAAGTTTGTAAATTAATTTTTGATTTTGAACACATTAGGTTAATGCACGCCGGCCCTCAACTCTTATTGGCCTCTATTAGGGAAACTTATTGGCCTATAGGCGGTCGGAATTTAGCGAAAAAGTGTTTTCGTCAGTGCATACGTTGTAATCGCATGAAGGGCAAAGTTTATAACCCTTTAATGGGCAATTTACCACAGCAGCGACTTCAACCAGGCGGATACCCGTTTGACAGTGTAGGCGTGGACTACGCGGGCCCGGTGGCCGTCGCTAGTCGCACTGGTCGCGGTTGTAGACTTGTTAAATCTTATATTGCTATTTTTGTATGTTTTACCACTAAGGCTGTACACCTAGAGTTGGTGGGTGATTTAACAAGCAATAATTACCTTCTAGCGTTACGCCGTTTTATTTCACGTAGAGGTAAACCCTCTCATATATTTTCAGATAACGGCACTTCATTTGTGGGTGCATATAATGATATTTCTAAATTTTTGAAAAGCAATTGTAATTCACTTGCCTCTAATGTAGCGCAGGAAAATATAAATTTTCATTTTATCCCTGCATATAGTCCTAATTTTGGTGGGCTCTGGGAGGCTGGAGTCAAATGCGTCAAATACCATTTAAATAGAGTGTTGGGATGTTGTAATTTGACGTTTGAGGAGCTAACCACAACGTTAGAGCAGATCGAGGCGATACTGAACTCTCGGCCACTATCTCCATTGTCATCGGATCCCGCAGATTTGACGCCACTCACGCCCGGGCATTTTCTTATTGGCCGCCCTCTCACCGCCCTACCGGACCAAAGCTACGCAGACTATCCTGTTACCAGATTGTCACGCTTCCAGCGAATTGAACAATTACGCCAGCATTTCTGGACAAGGTGGAGTAAAGAATATATCGCTGAACTCCAGCAGCGAGTCAAATGGCGCTCTAACAAATTTTCATTGAATATTAATACTCTTGTCCTGATAAAGGAGGATGGTCTTCCACCGTTAAAATGGAAGCTTGGACGTATTGTGGCTGTATACCCTGGTGCCAGTGATGGAATAAGTCGTGTCGCTGATATAAAGACGGCGAATGGCGTCGTTCGGCGTAGCTGCAGCAAGTTAGTCCCGTTATTGCCAGAAGAAGATATGTTGGTTGAAGGACGAGCCTCCAACGCGCGGGGGCATGTTCGCGAGTGACACTTCGTGTCATTCTTTCTTGATTTTTCTTTCTTTTGTTTCTGTTGCAATATGTCAAGTACATGCTTTTAGTTGGTTAACGTCTTTAATTCATTTTAATTTATTTATTACCTAAATATACCATCTCCGCCCCTACATCTTCCACCTTTTGCCTTATCGTCATTTAACATCAGGTGAGGTGAAGGCCAAGCACTATCCAGTTGTGCATAAAAAAGAATAATGCTTTATCGGTGGAAGCTTGCTGGCGTTGTAAATTCGAGAAAATATATCTTCCACTCTTTTAACATAAAACTATCAAGTGTTAATTTGTTTATGAAACCTAATACGTTTGCCAGCCCTAATTACCTTGGTCGGTGTGAAATCGATTTAAAGTGATCCGAGATAAATATTTTAATTTGAGCGCGCGCTAATGAATCACCGGGCCGATGTGATTTGACGTCCGCTTTACACCTCGACAAGGGAATTCGAGATCACCGACACTCTGGTTGTCGTGGAAGTGTCTTGGTTTCATTCAGGGACTAGGTATTCTGGACTTGTATCATAAATAACATATTTTTCAACCATAACATTTTTAAGAACTTTTTCATTTTCATAGGTTTTAACAACAAATAATTCTCAAGTTCACAGTTTACAATAACCAAGTAAAACATTCATGAAGTTGGGAAAAAAATATTCTCAAGATGTTCTCAAGTAAGTATTTTATAAACCACGAGGCCTCAATAGTCACAACTAACTAACGGTGCTGGTGGTGCAATGAGTAATACTAGTTTATTTAAATGATAAGTGTAATAAGTATTGTACCGCTGTTTGTTGTCCTAAATAAAATAAATCTCTCTTTGGCTTTGTGGGGCTGTTACCAAAACACTCTGTATATTTAGAGTTACACACAGACTGCCTTTTTAAATGTCTTTTCCTATTCCGGGCCTGCTGGAAGAGAATTCAATATGAAATAAGCTGTGCCCTTGTACTTTTCTTCTGTCCACTACTTTTTCTTTCAACATTGTGTTGTGTGTACAAAATATATAAATAAATCTGTTTCGTCTATTAGCCTATCCCCTCTTTTCCACACTGACTACTGTCTCAGGTGTGAAAAAAACTCCTCCCCCACTGTTTATCGTTGACAATTTAATCTAATCCGTGGAGGATCGTGGGTTTCCCACATCGATCGTTAACATTCCCGTCGCACTGGCACGGAATAGGGCGGTATCGGCGCAGATCCGATCCATCAACGGGAGATAACATCTCTAGAGGTGTGGGCCTCGCGACCTCCGCGACCGATGCTGTGATCACTAGAACCACTCTTGGAGAAATAAATATTTGGATTTAATTAGATAGATACATCTTGAACTTGTTATTTCTACTTGTTAAAGTCTTTTCTTAAGTTGGTGTGTCAATTATTTACTGATTTTTCTGCACAGTAAATTAAGTATAGAAAAGTATAATAGTTGGTACAGTCAACGGCTTGTCGGACTATACATGTTGACCTTGAGACCGCCTTAATGCCGTACGTAATAAGAGCTGTTTTTGTAGTTCAACTGTTTAAACTTAACTTAACGTGCTGTCGTGCGTACATTATATAAATTGTTATTGTGAATTTTGGGCATAAGGTTTTAATAATAATTTGATTGCTGTTTATTAACGTAACGTATTATAAACAAACGAAATTATGAATCAAATCAACAGCTTCAAAAAATATTTGTTAACTTTTCTTGTAATCGTAAAATTTTCGATCGAATCTTAAATAACTCTCTTTTGAATCCCGACGAGTTGACAATTTTGGGATCGTGAGTCGGTTAATGTGCTCGAGTTGTACCAAGACGGGTATTTCATCGATGTCCGATGGATTTAAATCTGTTTATAACGAAACACATTTCGTTGTTAAGAAAAATGTCACATGTATCCCATGAGAAAGTGTGATGAAAGGTATTCGTGACTTCGATGGTTTTTTGTTTGTTTTTTAGTTGGTAAGTACTGCTTTTTTGAGTTCAAAGGATGCGAGTGTTCAATTTCAGTTAAAAGGCCTAAGAGGGTTTTGTAACTTGACTATTTGTGATTCTACTTCTAACTGGCGATTTTATGTCTCAGTTGCAATAACTATCTAAATAAGGATTAATAAATTCTATAATAAACAATCAAAGCATTTAATGCACTCAACACACGCACCTTACTTTATATTACTTGTCAGAACTTAGTTCTGCTGCAGTTGCTGCGGTACTGCTTTTTTTAATTTGTCAAAAGAATTTTGTTTTACTATAAAACAAACAAACCCTGATCCTCGTTTATGTTTTAGTGATTGTTTATGTACTTATTGTGAACATTAAAAATAAAAATTCAAAAATTATTTATTTGTGTCAATTTTTTTTTTAACAGAATCAGATTAACGTTAATAACCACATTAGTCAAAGACTGTGTCGCAGCTAGTAGCGCCCGCCTCGAACTTAAAGAATGATTATAATAGTTAAACACAAAATAAAACTGAATCTAAAAGGGCATTACTATTATGTAAAACAAACATTCTTTCCATAACTCATAAAGCTGTACAGTTGGATACCAGATGGGTTTGAATGCCATTACTTTCAGCACCGCTCGCTAAAATTCTTTGATAAATAAACATGAATAAATAATCACAAAGTAGTCTGTATTGGTGTCTCAGGTTAAAAATAAATACGGAACAAAATTATCATAGTAAAAAAAGAAAAAACTTATTTCGAAACTTGTCCTTCACTATCAGCTTTGACAGTGAAAACCTGGTCAAAACTAATTGACATTGGTATCGAAGGTATGAAATTAGTTTGGCCGAGTTGTTTGAGGGCAAAGTTCTTTCGTTACAGAATAAACAAGATTTTATCAATTTCTAAGCACAAATTGTCTCGGTTTCTAATGAATACAACACACGCATACACTTTATGTTTCCTGCTCAAGTTCAGTGTATTACTTACTCATTGGGTTACTACAAACAGTGAAAATGTTTAATGAAACATTTTCAATATTCCAATACCTCCCAATATTTCTGCAATGCCTGCAGCTACATAAACTTAATATCTTTTAATACGAATTTACTATGTTACTTGTATTGTATACTCAGATAAAATGTGACTAACGCAATGTCGACAATGAGATGACTTTTGTAAACATAAGGATAAAAAAAACAGGTACTTAAAGATGTGCACGGTTTACTTCTTTTAAAATCCTGAATCACCTACAGTTGCTAAAACATTTATAAATAATTCATAAGAGTTTATACAATACGCATTCTTTTTTTTAAATTGTCTCATAGATTTCATGTGCGCCAAGCTGAAACAGGTCTTTATCACAATTATGGTAAACAATTTATGCATTACAATTTTATAAATGAGATAGAACATACATACCGGTATTTGTGGTAATTATGACTTGAACAATGTCTTTACCAAATTGGTGCTCTCTGTGGTCTTTGTACACCATTTCACATTGAACGCTCGTCAAAGTGCGTTGTTTTTAATTATTTCTGGGACAAACTTATTTTATTGGTGGATGCACGAATTATAGGCGCAAGAATTCAAACACATAGCCCCGTTATTAATAATTGTTAAAAGAAATTACCACTTAATGTGGTAAACGCAAAATGGCTTCTGATGTTTAAAATATGCGGCATAAAACAGAAGACACACAGGTGGGCAATAATTTACCATACGATTGGATCGCTAAAGTCCTGAAATGTCAATTAAGCCACATTGCTCTTATTAAGGCCCGGCGTAGTATACTCACTGGAATTTATGAAGTCTTTATTTCCTCGACACTCGAATGTTATAAATCAAAACGTCGAAATTCCGAAAAAGATAACCGTAAGGTTTCGCATCTTCCATAAATTCAACCTTGTGTCTAATGATATAAGATGTATTGCTTATAGGTGTGTAAATTATCCACTGTCAGCTGGTTATATACGGTTGGCGATTAAAAATAATAATGTTACGGCATTAATGGACGGAGATTCGCAGTGGAGTCATTTGTCTTCTTCTTATTAGGGCCGGAGAGCGCTTCAGGTGTGAAATTGTTGCTAAGCTATCTCAGGCGATGACCGGGGCCAAACGGCTATTTATATAAAAGTATTCGGATACACTTATCCAGATTTAAATCAACCATGAAGTGTGCGAGAAATGTACATCAAGACAGGACAGAATAATTTATTGTGTATATAATTTATTATAATTTTACAACGTAAGTTTATGAAATAACTATAATATGAAACAGAGGTAAATATTTAGTTTTTTTATTCAATTAATCGTTACTTTAAACATGATGAACAGTCATATTTATTATTCGCTAGTGATTGATTACGCAACTTGGCTGATGTTGATTGGTTTTCACTTAAAGTACCTATATCTCTAACATTCTCTACTACCTCTATGATGTATATCTCTAAGGTATTTAGGTATAGCATATAAAAATAGACTTAAAAATGTAATAAACAACTTCAATTAGATAATACTAGATTCCAAAATAATAGTTACCTACTAAACAGGGTTTAGACTTACCTTAGTTTCATGGAACAGGATCCTATCCTGAGCGCAGCTTCCAAGACGGTAACCGCCGCTTGGTATTGGCCAGCTGCTAACAGCTCTTGCCCCACCACCTGAAAAGAGGACTTCATTAGTATATAAGTAATTTAGCTAACAACATTACAATAAGGGATCTACGGATGGTAACGACAACATCTATCCGTTCATTGATAATATTTAATTGAAAAGAGTTGAAATGCTCTAAGTTTTTTTATATTACTTAGATCTGATATATCTGCAATAATGTTAATACCAACCTACCTAGAACTAGTAACAAACGATAAGTTCTTTATCGACTGCTACCTTTAAATCAGCAAAATAATAAATCCGACGTGTTGAAAAATGTTTTTTACAAAAAAAAACTTAACACAAATAATTGTTTGTACTATAAGTAATTTGTAGAATAATGAAGATGTTAATGATGAAATGTTACCACATTGATTTAAAAACGATTATGTATTCACTTCGCTTGATTGTTGTCATTTGATTTGTTTTAATCGATTGAAATTTCATCGATTCGACGTCGAAAGGTTCGATATTTAAGTCGCGAGTTGTTTTAATTACCCATGTTACATGAGCAATCACTCTGGCGTTAATTGGTGGCAATTTTATTTAAACTGGTTGCTTTTTATTGGTCTACACTACAAATTACTTATTTACCGCTGCATTTACGGCACTCTCAAATAATTTTCTGCAGTCGTGTACTAATTTTAAATTTTATTTCAGTAGTTAGAAGTGGATAATGAATATCAATCAATTTCTCTTTTCTTCATCGATTAAAACTCTTAATTTTAATTTTATATTGTTGATTTATCCTATTATCTGATTGATTGGCTACTCGTTTTTATAAAGAATTAATAGGATACTAAAAATATTTCAGGAAACTGTGTTAAAATTCGACTCAAGGTTACTTCCTTTAGATTACTGTACAATGTAACATGTTTTGTAAATGACCGTCTGTTGTCCAAAATAAAATAAATAAATAAATAAAAAGTTATGTAGATCTGTCGCCCAATGCTATTAGATACTTATGTCTAGATTACAACTGAACTTCATGTCAATCTTTCGTATGTATGGATAGCCAGCCTGAGTATTCCGAAGTGCGCTTCCACTTTTCTTTGATTTCCTAGTTTATCAGTAAAAAAAATAAGTTATAGAATTCAATGTCACGTAATTATAACTTTCATATAATAACGGTTCATCACTGCAGTACACCGAATAAGTCATTAAAGTGAATCACCTAAAATTCTCGAACAACGAACCCGCGTTTGATGTCGCAGCGTAATATCAAACTAATGTGTACATAAATGAGCATTTGAGGATCATGACCTCGGCAAAAAGCAAGGCGAATTTATAAGAACCCATTAAAGTACACCATTACGAGCATGGCAGTAAATTCGGTAAACGATTCGGATTTATCGCAACGAAGTTTATAACGATTGGATGTTCCAAACCGCTTTTAATCCTTTACAATAAATGCTAAATTCGGTTCCAAAAATGAAGTTTCATGGCTTAGTCATTGTACTGAAGTGGTATTTTTGCGGAACACCCACGGCGCGTTACATGTATGATTTGTTTTGTTAGGAACATAAAAGTTGTTCGCGCAATATTAAGTACTGAATTATCGGCTCTAAATGTAATGTGGGGTAAAATATCGTTTTAATATTTTGGTTACGTTCCATAATCGCGTTTTTTAAATTATTATTCATAATCTTTCTTTGGGATAGTCTCACAGAATAGTGAAATTATTGGTAGACGTAAAGAACGAATCAAGATGTCCTCGCCGCTGTATATACAATAAGTTTCCCTGCACCATCGTTATAGGTCCTGAGAACTAGAGCATCAATCAAGGAGATGCGTCGTAAATCCGTTGTCCAATAAACGTCAGAGGAGTGAAAATATTCCATGTGCGTTTTGTATCATTAGGCGCGTCGTGAAAATGTCTTAAATTGATGCGCTTTTTTCGCTGCGCCGTTTCGGCAGCCGGCTGCCTATCACCCGTCGCAGATTGTATGTAAATCCGAGGACCCGTATTTATGGAGTCCGATCAGTCCAGCCCATTGTGTTGTGAACGCACCGAAAAATGTTCAGATGTCGCCAGCGGAACGGGAATGTATGCAAATATGGACTGTGCGTTTTCTGCAAGGACCGCTTGGCAGGGATGTAGTTGGGATGTGATTCCTATTTTCTGTTCTAAGTGACTCCATTTTATTAAATTACTCAGTATAATACGGACGTTTAAATATTCTCTTTAAAAGTAACACAACCTATACTCACTTCTACTAATTAGTTATGAGCTAACGTGTAAGTAATAGATCTTGGGTCACTATAACTTATTCAGTGTCACGTTTATTTGGGTAGTTATTGTTTTTGTTGTAATTATCAAGCTTTTCAATATTATTTAAAACTGAACATTTTCTTCAAAATTCAAGCATGTCAAAATACGACATTAACATTAATATTACATACATACCTAGTTCAAACGTCAATTTTTTTTTAATTATCCACAACCTTACTTTACTTACTTCGTTAAGTCGTTTAAAGATCATCATCATCAAGTATCACATGAATAATTAGCTGTCTTGGACATATTATTTTAAAGTGATTACCTCCGTCCTCCATACCTCTCTGGTGTTCAAAGAACCCGGGCGAGTCGACAAGATGGCTCCGATTGTTATTTTTATTGCTCCCTGCTGCCACTGGGAGCCCAGACGATTGACAGAAACGCTTAATCTACTAGACTTAAGACTCCTTACGGATTCTTCTGTCAACTACAAAGGTTGAACGAGGTTCTACCAGCTGTATAGACCTTTAGAACAAAGTGTTGTTAAAGGCTCTATATTATAAAGCTTACCAACACTTCTTGGTAAGTCAACATTTTGTAGTTACTCGTGTAAAAGGCATATAACTGTTATATAACAACCTCTGCATTACGGACAAAATTAGCGGTTGTTGAAACTTTTTTACCCGTCGAATGTTATTTTTTTTTGACTAATTACCTAACTTAACATGATAAGTGTTTCACGCGTCGCTAGGAAACTAAAAAAGTTTTTTGTGGCCTTATCATGATCGTTTATTAGTTTTGTTATTTCTCTCTCTTTCTTCTCTGAAATTATTTTCCCACTCATGTTTTTTTTTTGTTGATGACCTTAAGGGAGTATCTCAGATATATTCGTAAATCTAAAAAAACAGAGCGAGTGTCAATCTCCATATTTCCGGAGTGGCTGTAGCCGGACGTGAACGGTTGTCGTTATTTAGGTAGTCCGCAGTACACACAGGTATCCGATGTCGCGACGAGCTCCACAGATGGCATAAATAAGCTTAAATTCGATGCACTGACAGCTGCCCGATTCACACAATATTTTATACGGGTTTAGTGCTTATTTCTGTTGCCCTTTTTTGGTGAAATAAGGCCGGTTTGTTTAAACAACCGAATAAAGTAAGTTGTACAACGTTTCTTAAGTATTTTTGAGGATAAAATGTTTGTGTTTTACTACATATACAATTGATAGGAACTGCAGATAGGCCATTTTTTGACATTCACAATCACAAGTGCTTGTTAAAAGCTTTACTTAACTGAACCAAATGATTTAAAAATTGAGACTGAACAGTTATTAGTGCTGAAGTTGCAGCTTTGCATTTATTGACGAACAGGTATTAAAGCACTCTGAGTTTATGACTACAGCCAAAGTAATGAATCACACCTTTTTATAGTTTAATGACTAAAGTGAACTATATTGATGTAGGTATTGGAGAGAAAAAAATATCCATATAATCAAATCGATAAGCGCAGATTAAAGATTTTCACGAAGTAACTATTTTTGTTTGCCATACCTCAAGGAAGTTAATAGGTTCAACCAAATCACTGAATGAGTCAATACAATCAAAAGGCAAATCAGATCTAAGTTCTATTGTATTCAACAGTAACAAGGTTTCAAACATATGTTATTATAACCACGTCATTGTGCGTAGGAAAGGTTAGTACAACAAAGCACGTAGGATTGAATTAACATTTTAATAAAAATATTATATGGCGTTTGCCTATGTCTGTGTGCTGCTTTTCTACTTCTAACATTTACGCGCGCACTAGAACACAAAGCTAGTTTTTGGCTAATTACGACCGTTGTTAGAATAGATAGTTTATGTTTCGTGACGTCTCGGCTACACTGGGATTAGAAAATTAAGTCGGTTCCAGGGTTGTCCTTGCTGTCCTTAGAGGTTATTTCAAGGAAAATTGCGCTAATGTGGCCAGGATTTGTCCTGAAGGCCTCACACCTAAAATGTGCTGGTTAATCAACATTAATACTCACAGATATCAACACAAACGGCGACTGGTCCAGCTTCATAGCCTCCAGCTGTCGAAAGGTCGGCTCCAGGGTGGTCCTGAGAGGAGACTTCAAGGAGGCTTCCACCAGCGCGGCTAGGAGTTGCCGTGATGAAGGCTCCACGCCCAGCCCTGAGCTGAAGGCTGCGAGGGCCTCGCCGTGCCTGCCAAGGCATTGTAGGGCTACACCTGGGGGAGGATATAGTGGTAAAAATGCTGATTGAAAATTACAGAATACAGATGTTAAAACTGTGGAACTTTGTGTGTGAAACAATTGAATGCTAATTTCATATTGATGAGAGCTGTTGAATAATGGTAGAGCAGCTAGTAAATAACCCTCTTGCAGTCGGGTAAAAAGGGGGAGTTGGATTAAAATCGGTTGATAAAAAAATTATCGAGAAAACAATAGTGTAGGGATAACTTCAAAATGCAAGGAATGCTGAATAAGAGAGCAATTAAACTTTTAGCTGTTTATTACAAAATTACGCAAATAACATGTTTGTTTTACATTTCGCATTTTGGTACGACCAGCAAATTAATGGCGGGATGTCAATTCAATATTTTGAATATCGATCTTCTTTTGTTTAAGAAAAATCATTGATCGTTGGAAATGCAAAGAGGTTTTATAATCTCTTTGCATTGAGATTTGTTGCAAAGAGGTTTCATATCTCTTTGCATCGAGGTTTGTACATTTTATAAAAGTGACTCGATACAAAACTAATTAAACGTACATACAATCATACTAAAATAATGAACATTATTCACTAACACTCAAGTAAATTATAATTAATACGAAATTAGGCTAATATAATATAGGCTAACAATAGGTACATAATTATCTTTTTAGTTATTTTATTCATATGACTATCCGAGAGGTTTCAAGTGAGTTTATTTTAACCTTTAAAAATTATAAAAATTCTGGTCTCAATAAAATTTATTAAAAGTATAAGAAAGCTGATATTAATTTGATAAATCGTTTCAAGTTTAAAAATCAGATTTATTTCCAACGTTGAAGCCCTTTAGACTGGAAACAAGGATCGGTGAAAGCTTCCGAACAAAATGCCAACCAGTTGCTCAAGTGTAAATGTTATATAAACGTTTAATTTAATCCGTATTTACTATCTAACTGAATTACCGACTATTACAATCTTACTCAATTAATCATAGCAAACATTTGTGGACGATGTAGAACAAACTAGATTACATTTGCTAGGGAAAGTGAAACTTTCATTAACAATAGAAGCAAGAAGTAAGCACGCTAGAAGTTAATATCATATATTATGTTCATTTATAATTCTTATTTGAGTAATAGTAAGACTCGTTATTGAATAAACATATTTGCAATGGTAATAAGCTGTGCGTTTTTAACGACCTATCAGTAAGATGATGAATGTCAGACGAATGTTAATATGACTTTTATGCATTTGATTTTACTTGTTTGATATGAAGTCATTTTAGTATGGACTATTAGCATTGTCGTTGGTATTTATGTCCCTCGTTAAAGCCACTAAAATGTAATGCAGAGACTTTAAATAAACTTTAAACTTTTGTATGCTCCCTTAATATATTCTTTAGGCAACTTGTTTTGGTTATTAATTCTATAATAGTCTTTGCCTTTTGTCTTTTTGTAAGATCTTTTCTGTTTTAAACCTTAAGTTTTTAATGTTAACAGTAAAGAAATGGTAGGATATAGAGACTTGTTAATGCGAATATATACATACTCATCAAGTTTGTCTAGGGATACCTACAGGTGTTGTCCATCAGCCATTTTTTGATGTCCCCACTGCTGGGGCACAGGCCTTCCTTATGGGTGGTAAGGAGGATGGGCCATAACCCACCACGCGGGCCCAATGCGGGTTGGTGGGTGTTAACGACTGCAAATGCAGCCGGCACCAACGGCTTAACGTGCCTTCCGAAGCACGAAGGAGCTCGAGATAATACATTTTTGGTCACCCATCCCATGACCGACCCTTGCGAACGTTGCTTAACTTCCGCAATCGCTGGGCCAGGCGTCAAGGCGAAAGCCAAGGCTTCAAAGTTACCTCGTTTGTATGAAAATAACACCCTGTATCCCTAGACAAAGTTGATCTGTGTATATGTAAATGTCCAATTGTGTTTTAGTTGACAACTTGACACTTAACCCACAAACTATATAAACCAGGATATAGATAAGTTGGATAGAAGTCGTCCTAAAATACGAGTCGAAATAGAATGCATAAATAAAATTACCTAGTGCATTATCTATCGATCATAAAACATTTATACTTAATCAATTACATACGCAGCATCAATTATTGAGTTACGAAAAAGTGCATTATTATAGCTAGTTATAGCTTTCACAGTTAAAGTTACATAAACTCGCAACGTCTGCTACAAGCAGATCACCAGCCATATCATGTTTGCTGTCGTGAGTAAATCTAGTCTGTAATGGATATGTTACCTTGCCGATAGTACGCTTTAGGCCAGTTAGGGCAGAGCTCCCGGGCGCGAGTGGCATCTTGCAGGGCCGCCGCAAACTGCCCCTGTTTCAGCCGCGCGGCAGACCTGGGTGAAACAATAATAAAAACAATAATTAAATTTCTCAGACGTGTTTGGAAGATCATTACCGTTCATCATGTTTGTCTACCGTGATGGCAACCAAGTATGTAACTCATCTGAGATTTTGTTGAAATGTTAAACTGACTGGCAAATAGAAGGTTGTGAGTAGAGATACCACACTAAATGTCTTCGTTAACCCAGTCAGGCCTTAGGACAGGACTGTTCCCTCATCACGGGCATGAAGTGTCCTGGACCTCTTTTATTTGAGGGTGGTGGAATTGTGGGTGTTAACGACTGCAAATACACCCGAGACCAACGGTTAAACGTGCCTTCCGAAAAACGGAGGAGCTCGAGATAATACATTTTTTTTTGAAACCGTAAAAACCATGAATCGAAGTGTTTTCTAAGTCATCGTCAAAACTCACCGATTGCTATACAGAATATGGTTGGCCGGGTCTAGCGTAAGTGCGTCAGTGTAGAGGGCCACAGCGGTGGCGAAGTCCCCTGCCTGGCAAGCAGCGTTGGACGCCCGCACTTTCTCTACGAAGAGAGCTCGGGACGCCGCCCCGAGGGACGCCGAACCCGTTGGCTCCACCTGTGGACAAATAAATAAATAAATCATCATCACAAACATTGCTATGATTCAAAACTATGTACTTAATCAAAATTTTTCATACGATTCCATTTGTTGAAACACCTAGACCCGAGAATCAATTATTATTATTAAGGAAACGCTACTTCAATCTTAATAGCTGGAAAGAGTTTGTAATATTGCAATAGCATTCTTAATAGTACATTATGAGACAAGTTAGCTTAGGTTGCTCATTGCACACAAGGCTGTGGGTTGCAGCCCGAGCCGCAGGCGAGGGCGTAACTCAGCCGAGTGTGCAATAAGCAAGAGCTCACGAGTTACATACGACGTTTTTCAACACATTTGCGAGGAATAAACAAAGTAATTTACCACACAGCAACAAATACGACAAAAACAAAATTATGATAATTATTGGAAAAGGCGCGCAGGTTTTTTTTTGGTTTTTTCACACGCCCAACGCAAGAATATTTTGCGAACAAAGGGGTGAGGAGCATACAGCCTACTTCATATTATAATTTTAAGTGATAAAATGCAAATATTTTAATATTTTATATCAAAATATTGTGAATTATGAATAATTTGATAATAATATTAATTGTTTGACTTAATTAAGGACTTACACATTTATTTATTCCAAAAATGTATATGAATTTTCAGCAGCATAAAACCTCTTTGTTGTTACTAAAAAATATCTGTATTACGCGGCTAAATTGGGAATGCTCTGTTTACTCGCATATAACTTGAAGTAAGGTACTAATTTAACTTTGTAGGGTTATTTCTATTACGAACTAGTGTTTTATATATTATTGAACGCGTTTGTTATAGCTCGGTTTATGGCCCTTAAAGCGATGTATTAGGGCTCACTTTACGAGCAAGTGTGTTGAAAATAGTAGATTATACAACAAGTGAAAAAAGAGGGAATTTAGTTCGAGGGACTAAGTTGGATCCCGAGAGCAGCGAAGGATTCTAGAGCTGAATCCCGAGAGTAGCGAGGGATTCAAAAGAAGAATCCTGAGCGAAGCGAGGGATACAAAGAACCGAGATGAATTTTTTTTTTCACGAGTTGTGTACTCTACTTTTTACCATTGACTGCGAGAAAACAAATAGCAGAAGGCTTCGAGCACCGCCGGCTTCTTACTCTAAGGCAGTAGGTACTTGTACCTATAATAGTTATCACATTTTTGTTATTTAGGTAGGTAATCAGTAATATTTAAACAGAAAATAGTGAAACTAAAAGTTTTCCAATGACATAAAACAACCACGCTAAGAGGAAAATTACATGATCAGTTTGGCATCAGTCCATTTCATCAGTTTCTATAGACTTTTTTTACAGTTTTTACAGACTGAAAATCGTACCAGACTGATGAAATGGACTGATGCAAGACTGAACATCTAATCTCCCTCTAATATATAGAAAAGAATCCAAAGATAAGACACTAAAAAGAACCTAAATAAAATTGGCGGGATATTTTTTATTTAATTATTTGTATAACTATCAAGGGTCTGACATGCTTTGATAGAGCGAGGTCGTCTTATTCAGATTCCTATAGGAGGAAATAGAGAATAGTGTCATGTTATCACCGACCGGACTTTTTTTCATGGTCGGGTTATAGGCACAGTTCAACTAGGCAAAACAAACAAGTGGGGTTATTAGTTATGTTTTATTTTTTTTTCTACATAACTCATACGATGCGCGCTTGTTCCAAATTCAAAATATTTTTATTCACTCGGTGAATAAACTCTTATCGTTGAATTAAACGCACTTTTTCGAGTGGCGATGGTAAAAAATATTAAGAAATAATTCAACGTATTATTATAAAGAGTGGCATAGATATTTGATTGTTCTTGGAAAATATTCGAAAGAGCGTTAATGACGATGATATGATATGAAATATTATGATACTTATAAAATAATCAAATGATCTTCAAAGGATATAATTAACCGGGTCAGTGTGATAACCTACTTCAGTATCGAAATGCGGAAAGCTACAAAGCTTTGGAACTATTAGTACATTACAGCCGTGAACGGGAAGCTAGCGATTGCATTGTCGAGGATGGTTTGAAGCCCGAGCCGCAGGCGAGGGCTTTAATCATTCGAGGCAATGCAAGTAGCTTCCAGAACAAGGCTTGTATAGTGCTTTTCTCAAGAAATGCGAGGAAATAAAAAACTTTTCAATTGAAACTTAATTAAATTTAATTCCCGCCAGTTTTTTTTTTGGGTGCATTCCAGCAGTTTAATCGCTCGAAGCGCTGAAAAGCAAAATGAGATTTATCATAGACAAATCCTCTGAGTAATCTTGAATTACGTGCAGCGCCATCTACCGCCGAGAAGCAAAAACCCATCTCATTTCGCTTCTCGGCGGTAGATGGCGCTGTACATAATTCAAGATTACTTAGAGGATTTGTCTCTGATAAATCTGGTACAATACAATGTAATATTTATTTATTCTTATAGTAATATACTCTGTGCGCACCATTTTTTTTATTGTATCGTTATTATAGTATACCTATTAAATAATTTTACCTTTATAATAATAACTGTCTTGTCGTTGGCTTGCGTGCCAGAAAAAAGGAACTAAAGTTATGGCTGTATGGTGCAAATGTGCCTTTGCTTTTTTTGTTTTTGTGAACAGCTAAAACAAAAAAAAGAAGTTGCCGCAGACCACCCAGATCATCTTCGCACTGTACCTACTTCCCGCACTGGTGCTGGTGCGGGAAGTAAGTATTGAAATTCATTCCTGGCCTGAATTTTAAATTTAGAATGTGATGAACCAGACCCCCTCGGAAATGTGGAACGCCCCGCATTCCTTTTTCAAATGGAATGATAAGATTTCAGAGCATAAGTGAGAAAAATTACTTACATACCTACTGCGTAATACTTACATGCCGGCTCAATTTATTACGTTGTAAGTACTTTGATTTGTTACCATATTATTTTTTTCAAACCGCTCGCATGGATTTTTCGCGTTTCCCGCCCGCTTTCTCATCACGACCATGACGTTTGCTTTTATTTGTTTCTCTATGATTACTCCTAAGTTTTTTTGCAGTACCAAACCAAGTAGGTTGCATACTACACAGTTTTTGATTTTAAAGAGGTTTGCAACGCAACGGCACCGAACGGTATGCAAACTTTTTTTATTATGAAACAAAAGAATCACCTTTTCGGTTTGTTTTCAAATGATACCTTGCCGGTTGCAGACCAAGAGCTAAGTTTAGCCACAGTATATGTAGATTGGTATAGCTTAGCTCGCGTAGTTGAGGTAGTTGTTAAATACTTACTAGTGAAAAATAATACTAACTTTACAGCTTGCGGTCTGCACACAAGTATGAAAAACTTTCTTAGCTATGCAAGCAAAGCTAAACTAACTTAGCTTTGCTCTTGTCTGCAAAAAGTAGCGTATAGGTAGTTGTTATTATTGTAAGGTTCTGCTTAAGTGTACTTATGTGATAGAATGTTTCTTTTGTAAAAAAGTAATTCATCATTTAATATGTTACTTTCAAAATAACTTATTGTTACCATTTGAATAAAAAAAGTCTGAATCATAATATATTCTAATAAAATATGAAACGGGCGGGGTGCAAACGTTCACCACCTGCGCTTATCTATCCGAGCGCATCGGAAGCAAGAGCATTTTTTTTCTCACAGACCGCATTCTCGAACAACACCATGAAACAATTGACCATTCAACATTTCCCTCCCTACGTTATACAATGTGCCGTAACACTACATCACTCTTCGAGGCCTCAGAGCAGAGCGCGTATTGTACCACTCTTCAATTGAAAGAGTGGTAATGAAGTGATTTTTGAGTCTGAGTGACTGTGGGTGCCAAGCACGCCCTTTTAACTATGCCCGAAAGAGGTAACATTGTAAACGAATTGTGTTGAAACAAAGTCTTAAAAGCTGTTCGTTTATTTACGACTGCCTTATTTGAATAGAACGACTGCGTTTAAAGCACTGTTTACGTGGATAAATTGAAATAGGTTGGATCAACAAGGTTTTTAAGATCTTAGGGAAGTTGGAACAAGAGACAAACAGGAGCTTCATTAGCTTTGGTAGGAAAGATACACGAAATATGAACAAACTTGTTTTTGAAAGGCTATCATTGTTGGACTGAACATTAAACTCTCCATAAGTATAGCAAGTACTTACTTAAGCTGGAAAGAAAGTATAGGAACCAAATAGACGTCTTTGTCCAGTACTTATAAGCAACGAAAACTTGTGACACGATACTGGTTTTTCAGCTTGTTGCCCGTAAATTATTCCCGGGACAACCAACCAGCCATTTAAAACACGAAAAAGAAAAATGGGTCAAAAGTACCCCCAGCAGTATAATTTCCGCAAGCGATAAAGTTTTAGATAATAAAGTTCATATATTACAGGTTATCATCGTTATACTTGGAAATAAGAGCCGTATTTCGCCAAAAAAGTTGTATGCAGCGTGTAATAATCATCGATTGTTTCGGCCATCTTGAAAAACGGCGGGCGTAATCGTCCGTTATGCGCGTTATTAAAATTTCGTTTAAACAGGCGCCTGATAACACCAGACATATTGGGTAATTATTTTTTCTTTAAACGGCCTTTCATTTATCGTGAAATGTTAACTTTTTAAAATGAAAAGCGGTGGCCGCCCACTGCTGCGCGTATTGTAGCAGAATTTTAATTTGATTGTTACGTGCAGTTAATGAAATGATGCGTGCAATATGACTATCTTACATTATTATTAGATTACGCGAAGTTTCGTACGGTATATGCACTTGATGTACCGTTCATCGGATTACATTAATACTTTCTATCTTTTCTGCTAAGGATACCCGTCTTGATTTATATAACTAAAGAGGAACATATATTATCGGACTTGCTCTCGAAAGATATTTAATAATCATCATTTTCATTTGGTAGTTTGTTTCAGGTAGTGATGGGATTGCAAGTGTATTCTTCAATTGTATATGGTGATAAAAAATTAAATGCTAACCAATCCCAGGATTCTTACGAAGAGCCCTTCCGTCGAGCTCAAAATGATTCTGGCGAGTTCAAAGTAACTATTACATGATTTCTATGAAATAACATATTTTATGGAAGTTTTACGATGATCCATCTCCCTATATAATATGCATGGTCACATGCGATTGCGACTAGCGTACTTAGATTTATAGTTGGTTGCCCGGAAACAACGGTTGCCCATTTTGCATTTATAGTTTCACTGATTTCTTGTTTTATCGTTGATTATGACAGTTAAAAACAATAGTCGTCGGAGTAAAATGGAAATTAACTGTAGAAGTAACTGTTCTTTCATTGTCTACTAACTTTGTGAAAGATCTTTCCTGTACCTTGTTTGAGACTTTGAAGTGTTTTGTGTTAAGATGATGCTACAGTGTAACAAAAAGACAAAAAAGTAAAATTACGTGCTTAATAAAACCACATCCAACGCAGGTAGAATCAGAGGGGTTAAGAAAAAAAATAGCGTCGTCGGCTGTCTTTTGTCTATTGGGTATTGTGGACCCCGCTCGATAATTACCAGATTTTACCTGCCGAAATAAAACAATTAACTTGTGTGCGAGCCGAGACAAATCACACAATAATTTGGTACCGGATTTTGGTAATTTCTGATGGTTTTGGATATGTTTTTTCTATTTCACCAACGCATGAATTTTATGGGAATCGATCCCAGACGTGCGTTCCGGTTGTAAACAAATTTGTCTTGGACGTTCGTGGATTAATTTGAAAATAATGACGGTGTGAATGAGAGCCGGCCGTCGTATTGTTTGCTTAAAAAGGAGGAGGTATGAGGACACACTTGTGAAGCTCGAGGCGACAGTTCAATATGCCTGAAAAAGAAAAAGAATCTTCGCATGCATTTGACTTCCGCGCATCTGTTGGATGCGCTGCCCGAGGCGCGGGTCCCATCACGACTCCCATACTTGTTGGTGTAATCCTGCCGAGTTTGGGAGGCGCGCTGGCGTTCGGAGGAATTCAAATGTAAGTGAAGCTTGCACTTGATTGGGTTATTGTTGCGAAATCGTACTCGAAAGCGGTGGATTCCCAGCATTCCTCGACAATTACCATTTCGTGAGTGACCGCTCTCTTCCCTCCGGGCCCCTCGTGCCTTCCCCGCGGGGATCTGACCTCTGACACAGACAGACCTTTTTAGAATATTGCTAAAAGAAATATACTTACTTATCCATGAAAAAAAAAATATATTTTAAGAGATAATTACATAACACAGAGTGTGGCAAAATCCGCTTTTTAGTAATCGAACCGAAACTCTACACTTGCAAAATGTTGGTTTTGGGCACATAGATAGCATATTCATAGTTTCCGAGGAATAGACAAATGACTGTCCACGCAGACGAAGTCACGGGCGGTCGCTAGTCTTATTATTTGTGTTCAGGACATCGTTGTACTGAATGCATTATACCACATTTGCCTATTTCCGAGATGACTTGTGTGAAAATCGTTTTCTAAGCATCATTTGGCCATTTTGGCGACCTACTAATAGGTTTATTTATTTATTTAAACAACAATAACATTGTATTATCAATGAACTGTTGCAGAAACTAAACTTAAGCTATGTAATATAGGTACCTGTAAATACAGCAATTATAAGTGTCGACAAAATACAAGAAGTGTTATATGTGTGTGAATTGAAAAAAAATACTTCTAAATATCTAAAATGAAAATTATCTCAGCTATAAGTACTTGGTTGTAATGTGAGGGTAAATTAGAAAATGTTGCATTTCTAATAATTACATTTCCCTCCTTCCTGGAAAAGAGAAAAAGTAAAATTTTAAGTTTAAATTGCATGTGTGTTGTGTTGTAGTTGTAATAGCAGGTTGTGCCGCGACTGCAATCTAGATCGGGCCTGATTATCTAGATACATAGGATCTGGATAATGTTGCCATTATTATAGGTGGGACTTCCGCATGGCAATTGGCTCGTTCTATGTGCAGACAGGGTTGCCATGTTATACTCACTATTGTCTATGATTTAAATAGGTTCTACGAGTGTGTTACCTTTATGTGAATCTAACGAACATCAGAATTGACAAAAAGCAAGCATATGGATGAAAAATACAAAAACACATCATATAATATAAACCCCGATATTGATTTTATGTGGTTAGCAAATAATCAATAATAGCTTTTATAACCCAAGGAAATCGATTGGGTACTTGTATCTAGTAAATTAATAAACTATAAGATAGACAGACTACAAATTAATTTAGACAGACACCTATTTTTTTTTGGACAAATCATTATGTGTTTGTAAAAAGCTTATGAGCAGCAACCCTACATTTTAGCCCCTATTCGAGCAACACTAACAAACTCAAAATGGCCACGTCCTTGTACGATCTTTGCATTGATAACCGATAAAATTATTCAGATTCGAGCCCACGAAGGTAAAGGTCGACCCTTGTATAGTATCATTTATCATCACCGAGAAAAACAATAGAAGCGGGGAACTTACGTACGACGTGATTTTGTGAGGAAATTGTTCAAAATCATTGTCAATTTTTTTCGATTATGAGTTAACAATGCCATCAGTACAAAAATCATAAGGCGTGCTTATTTCTTCTTTACTTTTCACACGGAAAAGATTCAATAAGTACCTAGTTTAAACTTATTATTTTCTGTCGATCAGTGCGTGTTCAGAAACTTTAGTTACTGGAAAAATAGTCTGTGAAAAAGTAAGAAAGAATGGCTGAAAAGTCTCTTAATTTTGCCAAAAACAAATGAGAGTTTTATCTTACTAAACTTTAGCTAAAAATTAGACTATGATAATTTAACGTGATATGATAGTACTTAGGTATAATTTCCCCTGTAGTGATATGCTCAGTGCGGATACATAGATCGGGCGAGGTTAATCAAAAGTCAAATAAGCTTTATTCAAATAAACTTAATTATTAAGTACTTTTGAATCGTCTGTATTTTCCTACCACCCGTTCCAGACTTTTTTAGCCGACAAGAAGAACGGGCGCAAGAAACTTATCAGCTGTAACAGCCATAAGTAACGATATTTACAAACTTGAATAGGTATACTACCTATATCGTTACCAGATAATTACAACAGGGTGACAGGTTAGGCCTTACATAGAACAATGGAGGGTTTCTATGCATTAGGCGGACTGTGGTCATTTCACGTACATTATAGGAATTAAGACTACATAATTATTATCTTCTAAAGATTTTCCATATTAAAACCTTCCTTTGAAATAGCTTGATAACTAACGACTGTAGTTTGTCGCTTATTGCTATGGGATTTCTATGGATGCTTCCAATTATATCATTGGCATATTGGGATAAATCAAGTCCCATTTAAAGGTTTATTCAAATTCGAGCTCTATCCGCTACCGACGCTAATAAACGCTTATACAATTGCGGTGCTTGCAGACGAAGCATGGCGAACCACACAGTTCACATCGAAATTTTAATATCACTTTTGTCAGACAAACAAGATATATACACGTAGACAAACCCCCTCTCGAGCTCGTCACGCTATCGGGGTTGAAAGTAAACTACAAAATTTAATTATCCGTCTAACCCAGTTTGATAATATATGGTATGTGTACCTTTCAATATTTTGTTCACGTTTCATATAAAAAATAGTTTCCTATATTAGCAAAGGAGGAGGAGGAGGAGGAGCTCGGTGGCGCAGTGGTTTAGCGCCTGGCCCAGCGATTGCGGAAGTTAAGCAACGTTCGCATGGGTCGGTCATGGGATGGGTGACCAAAAATGAATTATCTCGAGCTCCTCCGTGCTTCGGAAGGCACGTTAAGCCGTTGGTCCCGGCTGCATTTGCAGTCGTTAACACCCACCAATCCGCATTGGGCCCGCGTGGTGGATTATGGCCCGTCCTCCTTACCACCCATAAGGAAGGCCTGTGCCCCAGCAGTGGGGACATCAAAAATGGCTGATGGACATATTAGCAAAAAGAGAGAAAACGCTGTTTATCTAATTCTAAGGAATGTTGTATTCACCGACTTCACCGTTTACAAGACTTGTGATGTGACAGAGATTCTCAAACCAACACGCGTTACAATACAAGCGGCATACCTAACAGCATACATTGCTCTGTGTGGCCATAATAATGATCCCAGGAGCACCTGACCACCGATCTAAGCACGCCGTCTTTAATCCCCGAGGAGAATTACTTTCACGTCGTAGTTTTTGTTCCGGCACGCGTACAGTGCGAGTGGAATGCGCTCGTGACGATCAATTTCGCGCGCAATCATCGGCCGCCATGTTCCTTTTGCTGTCAAAATAATAGCTTAACCACGTTCCGGATCATGCTACTGTCTTATCTGTAAAAGAATGTGATGAGATGATTTCGGAAATTTCTTAAATAAGTATCTAAATTTCTTCTTTGGCAGAAGAAAGGCTACAAACATAGTAACTATTTGAATGAACGTACAATCACGAACTTTTGCTTCAATTAATTTATATAATGAAGATGAAAAACGAAACTTATTAGGTCCTTTCATTAGCACAAAGCGTTAATAAGTTAGATACCTATGTAGAGCCAATGTGCGCCTATAATGCGCTATCCACGACTAATTTGCCATTAAATAGCTGCGCCTGCGCCGAGTTTCTTAATCCCATTTCGTTTTTATTCAGCCTGTTATTACGGGAAACATTATTGAGGATTAAACGTGTTGTTTTTTATCCCTTATAAGACGTGGGCGGAGGCGGGCTGTGTTTTATAGCAGGCTCACGTCCGAAGGTCACCGCTGAGTTTTATGCAAGTAAGACTAATGAATTCTTCACTCTTAGAATGTTTACGATCGCGAGACGAATTGGGGAAATTAACTTTTTTTATGGGTAGGTACTCTATCTCTCTACGTAGACTGTAGTAAACGTTTTGTTTGTAATCGCTATATTACAATATGTTTGTTGTCTTAACTGACTTGTTATGTGTAGATTACATTTCTTATACAAATACGCACGCTTTACTGTGCAGTGCAGTATAAAACGGTTCCTCGGCATTTTATACTACTACCTAGTACTGGAAATAAATTTTTATTGGTGTCGAATTCAGCAGAACCCGCTTAAACTGCCAAGTAGAAACTAAACCACAAAATGTAATTACAAATTATAATTTAGTATATATATTTTTTTTCTGTTATGGCAAACGAATAACTCATACGCAGTCAGTGCCGTATGTGGTGTATTCGAAACGAAGGAGGTTGGCAATGTGTCTGTAATCGGCAACGGAAGAAATATGTTCAGCCAGAGTGTAATTATTATATTGGGACTCACTGTAATTATTCAATGCATTCGTAATACGCATTTTTCCAATTGGTGGTAGCGGTATACCCAAGGGATATATTGGGAAAGAAAGTTCGGTGTGAAATGACAACTTTTACGTTTTGGAAATGACAAAACTGAAGTTGGGGTTCTAATAATATTATTAAAATGTGTCCAATGAATAATTGAAAAGGTAATGTTCTTTTGATTTTAAACCGACTTCAAAAAAAGGAGGAGGTTCTCAATTCGATTGTATATATATATTTTTTATCGTTGTTCGCGCGTATCTTCGACATTTATGGACCGATTTTGATGATTCTTTTTTGTTCGATTGAGTTTTCTTGCGAGATGGTCCCATTTAATTTTCTAATGGCTTTTAGAATAGAAAAAGGAAGTTGTACTTCAGCCCCACCCGACTTCAACGACGTGTTTTTATTGACGTGTTTTTACCATAAAGTTAATATACTTACCTATAGGTAATATTACCTTTATGGTTTTTACGTGTTTTTATTATAACAATGATAATGCGTATGCTGCTAATGAGCTGAGCTTCTTGCTTTTTAGAGGCAGGTTTTTTGAAGTCGGTTTTTATATTTTATTTTTATTTTTAGTGAAGTACCTTCGGTATTAGTTTGAATCAAATGAACTTTGTTAAAGCATGTGCCAGACGGATTTAATCACGCCCCCCAACCAAGGTCACCTTGGTGGAAGCTTGATTGGGGCGTGGTTTCATCCACGGATTGGATGAAGAAATTTGGATTAAATCTAACGTCTAGATGGATGGCATCAAGCAAGGTCACCTCTGTTGGGAAGCGTGATTAAATCCGTCTGGCACATGCTTAAGTTGTTTCCTTTCCAAAAACCAAACAAAAACAAAACGATTTAATCAAGTTTCTTAGATTGCATTCTCTTGTTACGCGTGATATGAGGTCTTCATATTTAGAAGGCGTACTGCACAAAAACAAACAAAACTGCAAGCTACGAAAATTGCATTACTGCACTCCAGACGAGTAATTTACTCCGCATAAACTTATTATGAGCGTGCACAGATTATCTCGATTGGCTCTGCCGCATTTAAGACAATGCCAGCTTGATGAAGTAGTAAATAATAAAAAACCTTCTGACAGATTATTTTAACAGATTTTTTATGAAAAATATTAACTCATATTTTTTTATTTGGGCCACTAATAAGACTTTTTCGTAATAGGCCAAGGAGTTAGGCAACCACTCTTCGGATGTTGAACACGACTCTGGATTGACATTGTGTAGACCTTGAGGTATACACAATGTCTCTATTAAACCTATTTACAATGCCTTTTCGTCAGGTATGTAGGCAAGTAGATTACACTTCCGCTTCACTAATTAATAACGAGGAAAGGAACGAAGGAAGCTTTTTTTATTTTTTTACATTTTTTAAGGGGTTTTGTCCTTTTGTACATGCCATCCCCATCGTACCCAAAACGAAAATATTACATAGGTATCTTCTTAAATTAACTTAAACTACTGATTATGCTACACAAGTATTTTGTGGCTTCCGATTTAGGATCCGACAGAACACTTTGGGCCATTCCTACATCTAGGAAGGAAGCTAATATCTATTTTTAGTTTTGCTTTAGACTGTCGTTGTGAAGTGATTGTCCTTGCGTCTTGGGTCTACTCAGGATTTCGATAAATGAAAAGGCAACTTGAGCTTTGGAATTCTCGCTTATGAGCTAAGCCAGATTGGGCCCCTAGTACACTTACTGAACCGAGCTATGAGGAGCGTCACGATTAACCGCCGAGTTTAATCCCGCTACGTTTGCTTCGACCTTTAATTACTTATTACACGCACAAGAATGCAGGTCCGATGCTATCCGCAAATTATACCACATTAAATTATCTCAGCCAGATGGTGCAGTAACTATATTTTGCCAAAGCTCTCTGTTTTCATAAAAGAACTTAATGTGTGTAAACCACTTTTGTTTTATAATTAATCAGCTGACAACCTCGTTAACTTGTAAATTACTTAAGTCCATCTTAAGTACTGTATACATGACATGATCCGAATTTAAAACAGATTATTGATTGAATGATTACTTTCCTGTTTCATGTAATTCTTAATCTGTTAGGTTAGGGGAATAGGATAGGTATAATAGACAACACACTATATACCTTTCGAAATGTGGTGTTGCAATTAAAAATGTAGGTGCTATATAGCAACGTTCGAAATGAAATGAAATACATATAAGTTTTATTTTCGAATGTCTACTCTACCATTCATCAAGACGTATTTTAGCTGACAAGAAGTTTTATACATAGGTATAGGTAGTTTGTTTTACAAAGACCTGTCTCATAGACAAAATAAACTTTACGCTTATTAGTTTTAAATGGCAGTGTGGTATTTAAAGCATACTGCATAGCTCATATCTATGCAACATTGTATTTAACGTTTTTTACTATACGGAGTAGGTAGGGAACATAAAAAGGTTTAACTAATTTATGAGTACTTATTTTTATCAAAGTGTATGGTTTTTTAATGTTTTTAGTGCTTATAAAGATTAAAGTTTTAATGGATCTAGACTCTGGATCCATTTAGAACTCTAGATTCTAGAGTAATATTTTTTTTCAGGACAAAGAAAATAGCGAGCTTCTATGTCTAATATTAAAAATTGTGCACGTTAATTAAAAAATAAAATTTTAATGGTGGTCCTGTTTTTATTTTGTTATTATTAAGTTTTATAATATAACTATCACGTTTTAAGAAACATTATATATAGTATGCATAGGTAGATTTTTGTTAGGAGTCTATTAATTTCAAAAACAGCAATGTCCATGAAAAAGTAAAAATGAGTTTGCCATGCTAAAAAAATCTCCAGAATAAATAAATCATTTTTATTTTAGTCGAATGAAGCTAATTTCGCTTTGTCCAATAGAAATCAGCTGTGAAACTTTTTAGTTTGCTACAGAAACAGCATTGTCCGTTTCTGTTTGTATCAAATTAAGCAAAGTCCATCGCGACCAATCACGTCGCGATATAAAGTATGGCGATTGCTGTGTACTGGCGTGAGTTTGCTCTCGGTTTATTTAAGTTTTCTAATAGTTAAAATTGTTATTTCGTCTTAATATTAATAAAATATATAATATGGAGTGTTTCCCTGAAGTAGTAGACAATAAACATGCACGGAAACGACGAGTGAATGCTGCAAATTGGAAAAAAAAACGTGCTCAAGAACAACGGTGATTATACTGTGATGATTATGTCTTGATACTGTTTGTTTACCTATTCACTTTTTTAGGAGAAATTTACTTACGCGTATTACTGTAGCCTTTTCGATCTACTCAAATTGTTATATTTTCGGATCATTGGAACATGTAATGAAACTAGATTTTATACACAAAAATGTACCTTGTCTTATTAATTATTAGTAAAGTTAGAATAGTTAGTTTTATTTGACTCTAGATTTTGTTTATACCCCTTCAGCTGATTGTGCGTGTTTGAGTAACAAACATACAAACTTTTGCAATAACATTAGTAGGATAACATTATTTCAAGATGAAAGTATCAATATCGTTCAATCATACTAGGCTAGGATAGGTATGTTTCAAAGCCAACAAAGTCCTAGTTGTTTTTGCATCAAAAAGCGCAAAGTCCAGTCGATTGTTACAAAGTCAGCAATGTCCATAGTGTTTTTATGATTATTATTCTAGTTTGTAAACATTTATCATGATTATGTTTAATAATTGATTAACTATATTAGTTTAAAACACGCTGCTATTAGTTCCAACATTACTACACGCGCCCATAATGCGTTCTACGAAAAATTATAATTACTCGTCATTTCTTATAATGGACATTGCGGATTTTGAAACTAATAGACTCTAAGCGGGTTAGTTTATCACAATAAGCAAATTTTAATGCACTTAAAGCTCTAACAAAAGTATCCATTGATTCCAAGTTTTTAAGCCATATAATTAATTTTATGCTGCAAGTGGCTTGGCTACCGTTTTCTGAATTTTCAATTTTATACCCTCTGCATTAAGGTGAAAAGTTTATCAGCGACGTGTCTATTAAATGTGTAAAGAGTACTTTAGTTGTATCATTAAATTGAAAAGGTATCACTATATTTTATCCCGCGGGATTCCATTTGCGGTGGAGTACATTTAAATTTGTTTCAGCTTTGTTCTGAAGAGATTTCACTGTAGGTATGCATCGGAATCGAACTGCAGCCTTTGTCGGCGTTTCCACCGCAAAGCCAGGAAAGCGATTGACCGCAAACATTCAAGTTTCTGTCATATTTGGTATTGTGAACTTCTTTAGTTATATTATATTGTTTTAAATTTCCATGGTTATTGACGTTTATTAGAATAAACTATGTCGGGATTTACACCATGTAGACTCGTAAGGTGGATTGCTCGCCAACTTGATAGCCGACTCGTTGTCAATATACAGTTCAGGAACATCCTTCGTTGTTCAATGTCCTGAAGCAGTGTCTTAAGCCAGATTATTTCTCGAGTAGTCTCACTCGAAGCAACAACTTCCGCTTCGGTGCTTGGAATGGCTACGGATGTCTGCCTGTTGCTCTTCCACGAAACAATCCCCTACCTGTTTATATTTGAGATTCCGATATTTTATCGGCGCAGTTGCATGCGCTATGATCACGGAAGAACTGTTCTTCCTTCTTGTGTAAAAATGTGCTTTTTTCAATTATATTAACCCGGCGAGCATGTGGTGAAAAAAGTTACACCGAGCATGTGGTGGGGTTTGCCAAACCCCAACATATAACTACCTATAAATGCCAATTTATTAAACCAAGACTTAAGAATTTATTCGTATTTTGAAATATGGTTTATATTTAGTGTATAAAATAAAAAACATTGTATATTTATATACTTTAATTGTATATTTATCAAAAATACTAAAACATAACATTTACAAACAAACAAAAAAAGGAACTTCTGAAAAAGGAACTAAAATCAACTAATTTTGAAAAAGATATATAAAATCAACTTAAAAAACTTAAAGAATATCAGATCCTCAATAACATATTTTTTTTAAAGAATTAGTTGATTTTAGTTTTAGTGTTTTTGATAAATAATACAATAAAAGTATATAAATATAAACTGTTTTTTATTTTATACACTAAATATAAACCATATTTCAAAATACGAATTAATTCTTAAGTCTTGGTTTAATAAATTGGCATTTATAGGTAGTTATATGTTAAAACTAACACGGAGCATGTGGCGGGGTATGACGCACCCCACGAACGTTTACACGGGTGTAGCTCCTGCGCCGGTTGACGCGACCCTGCGGTCACGCTACTCTCCCCCCGCGGAGTACATTGGCTCCAGCTACTCGAAGCAACAAAACAATTGAGGGGCAAATTTTAAAAATACACGGCTTCGCGCAAAGCATGGGCATGTCACACCCCATCACATGCTCGCCGGGTTAAGTGTGCTTTGACTTGAATCCAACTTTGTAATAGGTAAATAAGGAAAGAGTATCTTAATAAGTTTAGATAATACAAAAAGATAAGATTTTAAGACTTTTTAGTTAGGTATATTCTAACGAAACCCGGCAAAATACTAACGAAAAATAACTGAATTCGTTAGTGAAAGGGTTTCTCATTCGTCGTTAAACATAAATATAGAGATTGAATGATAGTGATGGGCGAAATATTATAATATATAAACTCGAAAAACAACTTTCAGAACAGCAATTAAAATTAAGATATTATCGATTTGAGTAATTACATGACTAAGATATAATTTAAAAAATATTTAATTTTCTGTATCACACTATTTGATCTATAAATTGGTAACGATTATTGTATCCCATAAAACATTTTTAACTGTTCACATAGTTTTGGTTGGAATTTGGAATTTACTTATAAGTAGATTCGGCATGAACATTCTGGAATTTCACAAGACATTCTCCTAACATGTCAAGCCACAACATCTATTTTTATGTCAGCCATAAAACAGAAAGTGTTTCCAAACATATATTATGTTGAGTAATATATCGTGTAAGTGTATGGAACATGGACAAAAATCACTATTTCCAAACAGGCAATAGAGATGGATTTTTTAATTAATTATAATTAATTTTCCTTATCTTGTATGTTAATTAAGTTCAACGGATGGAAAGCGGTTACTTGGGCCCAGCGGGATAGGTACCTCTATATTCTAGTTTGAGGTTTGCTAGTCGTTCGAAGAATGCGGACGGTAATTTGTTTTTGATGTCAGCAATGTTTTATATAAGAAATGACAAACTATTATTTAAAAAATAATCGGTGTTATTACAAAAGTTTTTTAAACATCTGTTTAAGACACTCTTTTTAAATGTGATGCTGTCACTTTTTTGACAATATTGTTTGATAGAGACAGCATTACATTTAAACAGTGTCTAAGTTAAACAGGTATTTAAAAATCTTTGGTAACAACACCGATTGACTTTTATTTGGATTTTAACATCATTCTACCTACCTACGTACCATCAGCATTTCCCGGGAGCCCTATTGCATTTCCTAGCTTTCATTACCCAGATTATAACATTTATCTGACTACTGATCGTACGCTGGTTTTCAAAGCGCCGCCATCCTTGAGGTCCAGCTATGCTATTCTCTAGTTAGCAGCGTGGAGTTCGTCACTGCGGCAGCGTTGTCTGACAGGTGTCATATTCCCATTACTGGTTAAACTCTTTGTAATCTAAGGCATTTTTCCTGTGACTCAGTAATAGGAAGGTACAGTCAGCAATGAAAGTCACTGAACACTTTAGTACTTTGTCATAGCAAATTTTGACATATATCTTACAGTTTTTGAAATATTAATCAAAAAAGTTGCTATGACAAAGTACTAAAGCGTTTAACCACTTTCGTTGCTGACCGTGCATTTGACATCTGTTAGAAACTCGACGAAACGATCATTCGCAGAAGTTGCATGTTAGAAACTAATACGGCAGACTTCGATCAAAGACGGCAGATCACAGATTACTAATTTGTAGAAAGCGTGAAAATTGCGACAAAGTTATTTATATTTTCTTTGTGTTACCCTGTTGTCGCTGATTCTCATAACACAAGTGCTTTATCTACTTACTTTTGAATCAGAGTTATTTATGTAATGTGGTCTCGATTACTTATTTTATAGTAGATTCAGTTACTTTCAACAGAAAAATACATAGGTACTTTCATTTCCCGTATGACTTGATTTAATGCTATCTTTATCAATCAGTCGTAATAGTTTTTGACAGTGATCAAAGAAATCGCGTCGAAAGAATTTCTACGATCACAGGAAACGGATGTCACAGAATATTTGCGGTAAGCTCGCGGTAGACGACGGATTGTATTAACTTCTTAAAAAAATCTTTTAATAAAATGATAATAGAGTTTCTTTCTTCTCCATGATGACGGGAGAAATTGTTTATGGTTCTGTACCCTTAGCACGAACAGCTATCGAGAAAAAAAACGCGCGTAAAATTACTCGATAGACAATTATTTCTATGGAAAATTTAATTTCGCTTATCGGCAATAGATGGCGTGTACAAATTTCCAATACAAATTTATATATCGAATGATTTATTTTTTTCGATAGCTGTTCGTGCTAAGGGTACAGTACCCTTAGCACGAACAGCCATCGAGAAAAAAAACGCACGTAAAATTACTCGATAGAGAAATATCTATGGAAATTTTAATTTCGCTATTCGGCGGTAGATGGCGTTGTACTCATTTTCCATACTAAATTGCACTATCGAATGATTTTACGCACGTTATTTTTCTCGATAGACAATTCTCTATGGAAAATTTAATTTCGCTTATCGGCGATAGATGGCGCTGTCCACATTTCCAATACAAAATTTATCTATCGAATGATTTTACGCGAGTTATTTTTTTCGATAGCTGTTCGTGCTAATGGTACAGAACCTACAACAACGTGTGTACCTCAACAATTTTACAGTTTAATTATAGAAGTTAAACTATTTAGTTTTGCAAACTTTACAGTACTTTACGATAGTTAAGAAGCAGTAAATAATATACATATACGGAATAATAAAAAATATTTGCTTCATATTTTTTCGTAGGTAGATGCTAAGATATAAAATGACCAGAATATTTCGGTTTGTGATAAAAGTTACTAGTAAAAACGTGTTTTAGTGTCATGCATGATAGTTTAATAAATACAGTATAATACGATGTATGTTGGTCTACTTGCTATTACTGAACATAAAAGTTCGAAATTATATGAAGAAGATAGCAGTTGTTGTTAAGTTATTATTAAATCTTATGAAAAATGCCATCCATTTCGGTCATTATAATTTATACGACTCGTTTGAGTGAACATCGTGGGAGAGTTTTTTATAATAATACAATCTGAAAGATTTTAATTACTTATAAAGGCCCTTTAAAAAAACTCATAAAGCCGAATATCATAGACATGGTACTAGCATACAACCCCGGAAAATTAAAAAAAAATATAGTGACATGATTGAATTCTTTGCCATAGCCTGATTTCAAGTAAGTGTTATCTACTCTACTCCATGCCTTGTCGGGGATAACTTATTATAATAACCAGAATTTTAATAACAGTCCAGGCACCCACTGCAGCCCTTGCGTCCGCACCTTATTTCGAATTATAATCATTTGTACAATGCCTTTATGTTACACTGCGTCATGTGTGGTCCAATATGAAACATTAGTATGGACATATCACTGATTAAATTATACAAAAGGTAATTTTGTCCTCAAATAAATCTCAACAGTTTCTACCTCTATTTGATAAAAGATAGGACTTTTAAAAGTAACGTCGTCGTAGGTATTGAAGGACATAAAATCAGAGTATCTACTAGCTGAACATTATAGTACTGTGTCACTCCAAAGGCTAAATATTGGATTGATAAGATAGTTAAAAAATAAGTAGTTCAGTATAACTTCCGAATAAAACACTGACAATCTTGGATTTGACGAGTTTCTGACGGATGTTATCAATAATCTTATATTCATATTGGATGTTATTTTAGCAAGACAACGCTCTGCCGTATCGATGAATTCGGTGTATGAAATGTAGCTCATGTTTTTTCATCGAACCTCTTTTGTTTTAGACGCAAGCAGTGCCGAAAAGGCACGAGGTTCAATCACGTTATCCGTACCCTTAGCACGAACAGCTATCGAGAAAAAAAACGCGCGTAAAATTACTCGATAGACAATTCTCTATGGAAAATTTCATTTCGCTTATCGGCGATAGATGGCGCTTTACAAATTTCCAATACAAAATTTATCTGTTGAATAATTTTACGCGCGTTATTTTTTTCGATAGCTGTTCGTGCTAAGGGTACCGATTGATCAAACCCGTGAACGCCAGTATTTAAGTGCTCATGGTTCGAGCGAAGTACTTACGTTTTCGATGTAACTAACCTCTTTTGTCTTGGACCGCAGGCTGCTAAGCTGCAAGTCACGCTCGCGCACATTCACACGTCCGCCGGTGAGCCGGCAATGGTGCATGCATACAATTGGCGTTATGACGAAACGATACACCGATAGATAGCGAAAGATACGAGCTGCATTGTCGATTATAAGTAAATGCAAGTTGTTCGAACCGTATTCTATTGATTTTCAACATTTTTAAGTTCACCCTTTAAATATTGTCCGTGTTATTACAAAATATTTTTAAACACTATTTAACTAAACACCTGTTTAAATGTAATGCTGTCACTTTTTTGACAATATTGTTTGACAGAGACAGCATCACATTTAAACATGTGTTTAGTTAAACAGTGTTTAAAAATCTTTTGTAATAAAACGGTGCATTTTTTGTGAAGTGTCTACATGTATTATATCGACATCTTAGTGTTGATGTGAAATTTCATCAATAAACTGTTCTAGTATTGATAGATACCCAAAATAGTTACAAAAAAAAGAATTTAGTGCTATTTAGAAATTGAATCACTTTGTTATTTTCTTTTAAAAGCTTTTGTTTAGATCAATATGACTGTACTAGGTATAACTTTTGCGTGTGTTCCGCTAACTAACCATAAACATTTATACGAACCTCAGAGAAATCCCTTTGTGACATCTTGTCAATTTATAACTTTCCTCTGAAACGAATCTGAAAAGAAAAAAATGCATGTTTAATCTGTGAATAATTAATAAAATACGAATTTTGGGTAACCACTCAATAATATACTATATCTATGACTCAACCATAGTCACTCCCTATTGAGCTCACGTCAAGGGTCTGACATGCTTTGATAGAGCGAGATCGTCTTATTAAGATTCCTATAGGAGGAAATAGAGAAGAGTGTCATGTTTTTTCTCTATCACCGACCGGACTTTTTTTCATGGTCGGGTTATAGGCAGAGATCAACTAAGCAAAACAAACAAGTGGGGTTATACCAAAAGTGCCAGAGAAATTAAAGTTTTTGTGGATAACTCCCTAATTAATATTGAAGATTTATTATAAATCGAATGTGTAGTGTTTGTGTCTAGCATTCAAAATGGTGGGATGTTCGATATTTGGCTGCAAAAGCAACAATCAAAGGAAAAAAGCGGGCGTTACATTTCATGCGTGAGTACACTGTTTTCTATATTTTGATCACGTATTTCTTTCTCAAATCTCACAGGAACCAAGTTTCTGAGCTAAATCATTAGTTATATCATGAAAAACCTGATAAATAGGAAAAATCTAAAAATTATTTCTAAAAATAACCTCGTAAACATTTGACATGCAAACCGGTAAAATTGCGTACATCTACGTAATAGTAGAAGTCAGCTTAGCTTTGACGTCCACTAAAATCAGTAGGTTTATAATTCGATTTCCGGATGCCTACTATATAGAAAATTTTCCCCAAAAATTACCCCATATTTCAGGGAATTTCTAGCGATTTCATTTTTCCAGATTTCCGACGGAAGATAAAACTCGTGAAAAATGGATAGAAGCAAATTTAATGGAAAAAAGAATTGGGTGCCACACACGAATTTGTTCAAAACATTTTGAAAAAAATTGTTTCCGAAAAACAGAAAAACTTACGTTAATAAAAAAAGTTCTGTATTCCAACGTTTAATAAAGACTTTACCTGTTTTAATTTAAAGTTTATCTTTTTATTCCATTAACCACACAATCTCAATATCAACTACCTGAGCGAACCCCAGCTAGTTTACTATATCTCTCTTTTTTTAGCAGGGCAGTTGTGTGTACTCCCGTCCCGACTGCAATGACGATTGTTATTTAACTTTAGTTCGATTTTAGCAGGGAAGACGTGTTTTTATTTTTCTTAATACCATTTATAATTATACTGAGTTTTTGCATGCTGGAAATGGCGAATTGTCTAAACATTTTATTAATATCTCTGCTGTACCACAATTACTGCGAATAAAGTTTATTTTCATTTCTATTCTATGTAATATACGTATGTTACCGTTAAAGTACGGAATCCGTTAATCTGCAGATTAACTGGTCGAGTCAGTTAAGAGGATTGTCAACCACGTGGTCTCCATACAAACGGCGATAACGTTTCCCACCCTCTAAACCTTAACCTACAGTAATTAATTTTTGGTATTTTTTTGAAATGCCTAAATACTAGGGCTGTACGTTTTGATTTTTTAAATATTTATAATAGATTTCGAAATATTTGCATTTTAGTGATTTCATACAAAACACAGAAGTGCCAATATTTTCAAATCTACAATGAATATTTTAAAAATCAAAACGAACAGCCCTAGTTTTTAGGCATTTCAAAAACATACCAAAAATTCATTGCTGTAGGTTAAGGTTTAGAGGGTGGGAAACGTTATCGCCGTTTGTATGGAGACCACGTGGTTGACAATCCTCTTAAAGCACAGAATACATAATAGTACCGAAATTTTTCTTAAAGTAGACGATTTCCGTGCTTTAACTAGTAATCTGCACATTAACGGATGCTACACCGTTAAGGGTACTTTTTCTGATCATGGCAACCCCATATTTTGACGTCATAATATATCTATCCCTTACACCCGGTCGCTCGGTAGCGCATCTACCCCTTTTAATATACTATATCTATGGCTCACGTGCTATGTTCGCCTTTACATATTTCAAAATGACAAAAATTAAAAAAAAATATGTCCACTAAAATTACATAGCTTAGTTTAATCTAACAATAAATATTACCATGGATCTTCTCAAAGATAAACTAGACTTCAGGACTCTAGTCTATGTCTAATAAGTATCCTAGCCTATTAATATGATAAAGTGAGAGTAAACCTATTTCTTTTAAACAGTCGAGGTAATTATTAATAGTAAGTTCTCTGAAACTTTATGAAATAAATAAAACTAAGATCTAACTACAACGATAAAAGCTCTTTAGGTTCGTTTTCCTTTTTTGTATGACAATCGATGTAACGTAAATAGAATCAAAGTTAGATGACATCAGGCAAACAAAAGATTAGGTAGGTATCAACAAAAAACTAAATCCACCTTTCCAGCTGGTCGGTATCGAGTGTTTTTCCTGTAATCAAGTCCATCACAAAAAGTCGTTTCTTACCCACATCCCGGCAAATGGATATAAAACACGATCAAAATAATTACGGATAACGTCGGAGTTTTTACAAATTAGTTTTTTTACTTTATGTTTTGTTTAAATATGCCTCCGAGGTACTTTTAAACAGTAGCGAGCCAGGTGCCCGAACTTGGATTCAAACCTCGGATATTTGATGTGATTACTCGCACGATAGATGGCGTGAGTAACGCAACGCAATCAACAGTGGTTTGAGTTTAAGTACAGTTGGTGACACTGAATTGTATGTTTTTTTTTATTTTGTTGTAATTTTTTGAGTTCATTCATCCCACACTTGCTTTTTGAACTGTTATAGTTTGTTTTTAGTTTTAATAACAATAAAAATATTATAATAAACTCATTATCTACCATGTTTTAATGATTTTTTTCAACAGTGTAGTTTTAGAGGAAAATATGTTTTTGATTGTATTACAATAATAACCTTCGCAATAAATTCAGTCTTCTGATCTCTTCTGCTCAGGGGTGGAATTGCGTAAGGTAATCGTATTCATTTGACAGTTCTTATCGTATTCCATCGGCAGCAGTTTGTATGGGATGACATATATTATGATACAATATGAACTGTCAAATGAATACGATTGACTTTACGCAATTACCTATGTGCCCATGGGCTTACTTATGGTTTTGGCGTAATTAAAATACCAAATAAAACACGATTCTTCATATTAGGTAGGTATTTCTATCAAGTTTGACAGTGGTTGTCTACTTGCTTAGAATAATAACAACCTAGAACGATAATTCCCTACAAAACGCACTCTCAATTTTTTTTATCCTTCATACATTTAACTAATCGTAGGTACCTATAAGAACGAAAAAGTTTCAATTTCCCTACCTTTAGGGGATTAGTTACTATTTTATTAGATTTTAAATACTATTAGGTACCTAACGTATGAAAGATATAAATCTGAAAACTGAGCCATTTTAGCTTAGTTTTTTGCCTCACTTTACATACAAGGACTCAGCTTCAGGTATTATTATGCTACTTGTATAGCAGCATTTCATCAACACCATAATATTTTTTGTTCAAATTTAAACCATTATTTTTTTTTCGTCACTCAATTCGTAAAGGCACGTGCCTCAATTTTTTAAATGGGCACATAATTATATGGCACCACAATCAAAAGCAGCGTGAGGAAGTCGCGTGAGGTGCGCGACGCCGGGGGGCAAGCCTGTATCATCCTATATTTACATGCAACACAAAAAGATGCAGATGCAGTCGGCTACTGGCTTGTGTGGGGGTTAAAAATAACCAAAAAAAAAACAAAAAAAACCAGTTAGAAAATACCTAACTATGTATCTGACTTAAACACTACACTATTGACAAATGATATCGACATCATGATTGGCATTTATTTCACATTTCAGTACCTATAAATTGATTTGATTTTGGAGGCCATAAAAAATTGATTCCATATTAAAACAAAAGTAAAACACTACACTATACATCATTATTTCATATAATATTTACATTTTACATCATAATATTGATACTTTCGATCGCGTTGATGTCTTTTGCTTGAAACACTTCAGCGAACACATCTCGTTGATTTCGTTCGACACGTTAGTAAATTGACGCATTTAGTAACTATTTCGACTTTTTACTGCAGATTATGAAAGTAAGATTTATGTATACTTTTATTTAATGTTCATTACCTATTATTACTGGGAAATAAAAATACATCGGAATAATATTCACGTGCGTGAATATATATTATAATTTTGATGAGGTTCTCTTTTAATTGTAAATCTCAAGAGGTAGGTAAGTATTTTTATGTCTAATAATAATTAATGTTTAAATAGTGCTTTTTTTCATTTTACCTGTTTTGTTTCTAAATAATATTATAATTTTAATTTATGAATATAACTTAACTTAATTTACCCTCGTATCTATAGACGTATAAGAATGACTTTATTTTATTTTATTCTATTGGATAAGGGATACATACAGCTCAATATTAACATATTATGAATGAAAAGTATTTTGTTTGTACATAGGCTAACACAGTAAAACTTGCAAAATTTTCAAACGAGCTGCTAAATTCACTTGCGTGCAGTTTTAGTGCATTTAAAATTATGTGAATATATTATTAGGAGCGTTTGAAAATGCAAAGTTTTACTCAAGTCACTACTTACTCGTATAAACGAGGTTAAACATCGTGAAGTATCATCAAACACTCGAAAACATCTGTTGCGAGTCGTATTTTTTCTAGTATATATATTATTTAGTACCCGAAAACGTCAATATAATTATATCTACTTCTATCTACTACATAGAAATGATTTTCATCTTATTTCAAGATTTGTAACTAAAACAAATTACCTATGAAGACTAGCTAGCGCATCAAAGCAGGTTGTAACGAATATCCTCTAAGAAAGATGTATAATTCAGTTGGTAAATAAATTCTTGTACCAGTAAGTTTTATAACTCGGGACTCGTATCTATCAAATATCCGAGTAGAGAGCCCTAAGCCAGTTTATAAGTACTTGCATTTATTACTGTAATATGTACTGACAACTTTCTCGACGAATCTTCTAGTTAGAAACTAAAATTTTTACCTACCTTACTAATAATTTCTAGATAGGTATATATATTTATCACAAAGATTTAAATGAAGAGCTTTTACTTATGTTTATTATTAGAAATTTTAGGTATCACTTTCTTATTTTTAAACAGTGTATAGGTAAGTATTTATAGCTATAAAGTAATATGTCATGTATCAGTTTATAAAAGTTAAAATTGTGATAAAAATATTTTATGAATAAAGGGGTTTGAAATTTTAATTTTAATGAACTATTTTATTTTTATTTTATTTATTAGATACACCATCAACAATATCACATAACATTTATTGATTAAAAAGATTACTTATGAGACTGTGTGAACTATTTTTACAGACGAACAACACATAAGACTTAATCAATAACTAATAACTAATTGCATTGCATCGCTATTGACATTATTTTTTTAGTTTACTCTACCTCCTTGATCTTAAAGTAGATTTTAGAGGTTTTCTTATTAAACTTAACACATTATTATTCTTATTAAGCTGCAAAGATTTAGTACCTACTTGTAGAAAGCACATAAAGAATCGTACAGGCTGGATTCGAGAGCATTTCTCTGAGACGCATTTAAGTACTAAAAGCGGTAAATGAAAAGTGACACTTGCTTTACGAATTTTATCTCTACTGACAAGCTTTTAGATATAATTTCGTTTTGACTGAGCTCTCTCATCAATTTTTGATAAACATACGGACAAAGTTTTATGTTCGATGTTACTTACCATCGCAGGGTTTGATTTAGACCAATTATAAAGCCATTTCTTGCTTCCAACCACAGTCATTACACAGACGGATAAACAAAAAATATCAAACGTATACCACTTTTCGTGCACTTATAACAAACATTTCGATACGAACACTCTTATTAAGAACTGAAAACGTTATCAAAAACACTGAAAAGTTTCACTCTTGCCCGTATTCGAGGCGAAGTGGATGCTTCGGTTGTTGTTGGGATTTTTAGTCTGCGCGTGCGCTTCGTAGTTCGAAGCGTGTGCGTCGCTCGAGACTGACTGCCGGTTTTCAGTGCTGCCAGTAAAAATGGCTTTGTACTACTTATAGAGACGCAATAGAGCCTCCATATTTTACTAAAATAAAGAATTACGTCTGCTGTATACGTCTTGACTTAAAAGATCTTTAAGCATTTCTTTAAAAAAACAATACGATATTACTTTGGTTATTTAAAAGTGGTTTTGTAGACAAGTTGAAAGATATTTTCATACATTAGACATCAACGCGTTAGCACTTAATTGAAATATTTTTAGGAATGTTCTACCTATCACTTATTTTGGCCTCGTTTGTGATAAGGTGTATTAATTGAAGTAACTTATACACGCTGAAATTTTAACCATTTGGTTCCCGCCGTGGGGTGGTTCCACTCATGATTACAAGCAACTTTTACTATGGGGCCAACTCTCCTCCTCGCAAAAAAAAATCAGCTGTTCCATACAAAAGTGCAGTACCTACTCGACCTTAATGTTTGGAACAGCTGATTTTTTGAAATGACAATAATAAACTTTTAATAATATCATTTCTTTTAAATAATTATGTTTCGAATCTTTTTGAATAACAATGCTGTAAATATTTCCATACATTAGACTTAAACGCATGTAAAATTCTGTAATTTACTGCAGTTTGTTTTGTAAAGTATATAATTTAAAAATACTTTAATCCTTACTAATATTATAAATGCGAAAGTACGTTTATTTGTTTGTTACGCCTTCACGTCTTAACTACTGTACCGCTTATCATCAAATTTTGCATACACGTTGTCAGGAGGGGTACAGAGGGTAACTTATATCTCGAAAAAAGTTGTTCCCGAGGGATAGCAAAAACATTTCCAAGCAGACGAAGTCGCGGGCAGCCGCTAGTAACGAAATAAAAAGAAAATGGTCGCAATAAATACGAATGGTAATTGGTATCTATGCTTTGTCATATTTATTGGGTGAAAAACATTTTTTTTTTGTTTATGTTCATTTGAAACAAAATTACTTTAATAAAACTTTTAAAGTACTTATCTAAACTTAAGCAGGAAAAACAAAACGTCAAGTCTTATAAAATTGGGTGTACCTATTCAAGACCATATCTTAAATTCAAAACCAACCAAAATTTTAATAAAATATTACCTGTGTAGGAGAAAAGCCACCTACCTAGCAACACCGCACAGGCCGCCATTGCTAGACAGAGAAGGCTTCACGTCGCACTCTTTCCCGCCGGAATGTGACCCGCTATCACGTTGAAGGCCGTATACCAGCTTGTTGTTGAGAACTCAATGAAAGCTTTTAAGCTCTCGAGGTGCCAACCAAAGAGTAATAGACTAATAGACATATAATGGACTATTTTACAGCCAACACTACTGATGGAAAAAAATACAAAAAAATGCTTGAAATAGTTAAAAATAGGCAAGCCCGAGTCTGGCTTGCAAACCGAGGGTTCCGTAATGATATTTTTTCGTATATTTGTAATATGAAGCCTTGCTTTCTGCCTTTTATGATTACAATAGAAATTTCCATATCTTTTAATTGAGTTCCTCTGAGATTGAGAGCCTCTCTTCTTAGTAGATAGAGAGGCGGAAGCTAGTAAATTAAGCTAGTAATTTATTTATTCCCAAAGTAAGCAAAGCATGGTTAAATAACGGATAGAGGTTCAAACATACAGTTCTTTAGTATATAATAACTAATGTACTCTATGCTGTATGCATAGAGTAAGTACATTAGTTATTATATATGGCGGTCACATAAATAAAGACACCAGTCGATTTTCATATTAGAAACGAGGTAACTTTGAACCATTGGTTCTCCGCCAAGGATTGGCCTAGCTGTGATCTGATGATGGCCATCCAAGGATTGAATGAAGGAGATTCAGATCACTATACACACCCAACAGATCTGACCATCATTCTAAGAGATGTACAACATTATTTTTTGTATATAGGTACAAAAGGAAAGCCGAAACACGGGCCTCATATTTTCATATTCAGAATCAGTATAAAAAATATCGCAAAGTAACAAGCTTTTTGTGTTGTCCCGTCAGTAGGGTGTGTGTTAATTATGGTTTTGTAAATAGTATTTAGTCAAAATATAACATGATATAAAAAATATTGCAATCGATTCTATTATTGATTCTGAACAAACAGTTATCAGGTTTCGTATCTTAAAATAACCTTGTACAAATGTACAAGTATAATATTGTGTATACCCATTTCAGTATTAATCGGTTCAAACCAAATTCAACCGTTATTATGATTTTAAAATGATCTTCGTCGTCTTGTCTCTTTAAATGTCACCCATTTATCTAGTATGGACCTTTGGGCTTAATGTAAAGAGTTATTATTTTATAATCTTATTTCAATTTAAGATACAAACTTACCATGTTAGAACGAATTGATTCTTAATATCGATAGGTGTTGGACTGCTGGTTCTATTCACCGCTACGGCAAGAACGTATCTTTGAATTCAGTTTATCTTTATTTTTAAATAAAGGAAATAGGAATGTCTCTAAAGCTACGACTTTCGTAGCAATGTGTAAGTTATAATTGGTTCGTAAGCAAGAAAAACGTTCCCAAGGGTCGGCCATGGGATGGGTGACCAAAAATTTATTATCTCGAGCTCCTCCGTGCTTCGGAAGGCACGTTAAGCCGTTGGTCCCGGCTGCATTTGCAGTCGTTAACACCCACCAATCCGCATTGGGCCCGCGTGGTGGGTTATGGCCCATCCTCCTTACCACCCATAAGGAAGGCCTGTGCCCCAGCAGTGGGGACATCAAAAATGGCTGATGGACAAGAAAAATATACTAGAAAATTAATGGTGGCGTTAAGCTTTGTGTGGTCCCAGAATGAGATTGTCGCTGTTTATTAGGTATACTGCACCGACACCACCTGGTGGTGGTGACAAGATATAAAAAAACTTCTGTGCCACCACTGTTGACTGCCTCCGTGGTCGAGTGGACCTAACTAGTCTGGGTGTTTATAGTGCCTAGCTACTATTGTCGTGTCAGCCCCCCCATGACCACCGAAACACGATAATATCGCGTTTTAACGACATTCAACTGTCAAAATCCATTGTTTTTTACCCGACTGCAAAGAAAGGGTTATGTTTTTTTTACCCGACTGCAAATAAAGGGTTATGTTTTTACCCGACTGCAAAGAAGGGTTATGTTTTTTTACCCGACTGCAAAGAAAGGGTTATGTTTTTCGCGCGCATCTTGTAAGTATGTTTGTATGTAATATTCTTTATTACCTCATATCTTTCAAACGGCTAAACGGATTTCTATGATTAAGATATCGTTAGATTTGTCTTGTCAGCCCAAGTGTTCTTAAGAAGGTGGCGTTATAAAAAACCAACATGGCGGCTGTACTGCATTATACGGTAGTAAAAAAAAAAATTTTTTTAGCATACTGCAATATGGGTGTCAAATTAAAGGGCATATTATAAGGATTTTAAAAAGGTATATCATGAGCGTAATATATAATAACTAAAAAGAAATAAATAAAAAAATAAATAAAAAAAAATAAAAAACCCGCCTGCATAAAAATACAAGTCAACTGAAAAGATGGAAACAAGATTAAATATTAAAGGCAACATGCCATAATAACATACAGTCGGAGGCATATAATTAAAATCCCTTTCTTCAACGCCATCTAGTGAGGCAAATAGTTACTATTTTTTTTAAATGTCACTTTGAAAAGCCCTCATTAATTTATATTATGCGATGTTGTCAAATATTTCCAAAGTAGGAGCAGACCTTGGGCAGACGTCAAGTTTCGGAAATCGTCCGAATTCCGTAGAGCGTGAGCGTAGATAGTAGGTATATAATATTTTGTTTTCTCTTCCATTTTAGCCCCATCGTTTATATACCTAGATACCTACACTATCTATAAACAGTGCCCTTAGCACGAACAGCTATCGAGAAAAAAACGCACGTAAAATTACTCGATAAACAATTCTCTATGGAAAATTTCATTTCGCTTATCGGCGATAGATGGCGTTGTACAAATTTCCAATACAAAATTTAACTATCGAATGATTTTACGCGAGTTATTTTTTTCGATAGCTGTTCGTGCTAAGGGTACAGATAAGTTTACTGGTGGAAGCTATTTTGCACCCTTTCATCTATCTCCAACCAAAAGGTAAGGTAAAGGTAGGTAGGTATGTAAAGTTGACTGGACGAAATTGCTCAAGACACAACCGCCCTAGGTATCACGTGGTATCACTATTAACAACTTCCCTTTGTGGTCGCGATTGTGATTGTGATTTTGTATGAAAATGTATGGCAAAGAATAAATTTTACAGATTAAAATACGTCGTCGTTTTGTACCGCAAGCGCTCTGAAATTAGTCACTTCTGTTGTATTTTATTTATCTATGTTGTTATTAATCGCATCGCATTGTATTTCTTATAAATAGCGCCATCTATCGGTGAGTAGTAACATTTATTGATACCAAAAAGTTCTTCTTATTTTTAGTTTGGCAATCTACTTTCCCCTTGGATGTAACTTTTGCCAGTGTTAAATATTGAATATTTTAGTGGTAGAGAGCTGTATTGTTTCAGTTTACATTATAATGCGGGTGCTTCGAGCAGCGACGGTTTCGTACGCGTCTTACTCTAATGCTCTTTGGAGCATTTGGCACCGATTATATCGAAAGTGAAAGTGAAAGTGAAATAAGCTTTATTCAAATAAACTTAATTATTAAGTACTTTTGAATCGTCTATATTTTTCTACCACCCGTTCCAGACTTTTTTAGCTGACAAGAAGAACGGGCGCAAGAAACTTATCAGCTGTAACAGCCATAAGTAACGATATTTACAAACTTGAATATATCGTTACCAGATAATTACAACAGGGTGACAGGATTATTGGCAACAACATAGACTTATTATATTACTTCAACAAAGTTCTTATATTAGCAAGTTATGTGTTACATCATTTCCACGCATTTTGATCTTTAAGATAATCGTCAACTTTATAATAACCTTTACCCATGAGCGTTTTTTTAACATGGTTTTTAAATTCATGCAAAGGAAGATCAATCACTTGTTGTGGAACTTTATTAATAAAGGCTATGCCTTTCCCCATAAATGAACCTCTCGTTTTTGCAAGCCTAAATCTTGGAACGGCAAGTTTATCTTTATTTCTTGTATTAAACTGGTGAATGTTGCTGTTCTTATCAAATGAATCATAGTGTTTCCTTACATAAACTAAATTTTCATAAATATATTGGCCTGCCAAAGTTAAAATATTTATTTCTTTGAACAATTCTCTCAAGGTATCTCTCCGCCGTAGATTGTATATGGCGCGAACAGCTCTTTTTTGGAGTACAAAAATATTTTCAAAACTGGCAGCTGAGCCCCACAATAGCAGTCCATAAGACATTACACTATGAAAATAACTAAAGTATACTAACCTTGCCGTTTCAATATCAGTTAAAAGCCTTATTTTCTTAACAGCGAATGCCGCTGAACTAAGTCTACTTGACAAGGCTTCAATATGTGGATCCCATTGCAATCGAGAATCTAGTGTAATACCTAGAAATTTTGTACTCTCAGTAAAGTCTACTTTATCATCATTCAATTTAATATTTAATTTTGTCTGCTCAACATTAGGTAAAGAAAATTTTACACATTTAGTTTTTTTGGGGTTAAGTGCTAAATTATTACTATTAAACCAGTGTGAAACTTTAAAGAGGGCACTATTTACTTCGTCCGAACAGTTATTACCTCTGTTTACTTTGAAAACTAAAGAAGTATCATCCGCAAATAGTACAGTCTCACATAAATTACTCGCGTAGTTGGGAAGGTCATTTATATAAATTAGAAACAGCAATGGGCCCAATATTGATCCCTGTGGCACACCCATATTGATGGGGGCTCCAGTAGATTCAGTTCTATTAATTACTACTTTCTGAGTTCTATTGTACAAATACGATTTCATAAGACTAACCGACTTATCAGAGACACCATAATGTTCTAGCTTCTTTAATAGTGTTTGGTGATCAACGCAATCGAATGCCTTAGAAAGGTCACAGAAAATGCCAATTACATCCTGCTTTTCTTCCCAAGCGTCAAGAATATGTTTGAGAAGTGCAATTCCAGCATCAGTAGTACTTTTACCCTTGGAAAATCCAAACTGGTTTTTATGAAGTATATTATTGTATGTAAAGTAATCTAATAATTGGGAATATATAATTTTTTCAAATATTTTACTAAGTGCTGGTAGTATAGATATTGGCCTAAAGTTAGCTGGGTCACTTTTATCCCCAGATTTAAAAAGAGGAATCAATTTACTATTTTTCATTAAGTCAGGAAAGACCCCCTCGTCAATACATTTGTTAAAAATAAAAGCCAAGTAGGGGGCTAGTATATCAATTATTGATTTAATAATGCTTGTTGACATGCCCCAAAGATCTTCTGTTTTTTTAACATTAATTGTTTTAAAAGCTTTAATGATATCTGCACTATTTATATATTTAAAAGAAAAACTTTCATTGCACTTATCAACACTAGACTCCAGAAGGGAGACAGCGATGTTGGGACTAGCACTAAGAGTACTGGTAGTTACTACAGGTATTCTAGCAAAGAAATCTTCAAAAACTTTAGCAACCTCATTGTCAGATTCAAAAGTTTGATCACCAGTTTTTAAACAGAAGGAATTTATATTGGATTTTGATTTGCCCGTTTCTTTGTTAATAATATTCCAGGTAGCTTTAATTTTGTTATCAGCTAATTTTATTTTATTTGCAAAGTACTTGGACTTTGCTAGGATACAAACTTCTCTGAATGTTTGTGAATACTTCTTGACAAATTCAATGAAGTTAGGATCACAAGAAGTAGCTTTCTCTGCATAAAGTTCGTATAATTTCCTTCTGCTTTTATATATGCCGGGTGTGGCCCAGTCACTAAATTTCGTACTATCATTACATTTGATGATTTTTTGTTTGAAAGTTTCACTAAATTCAGTTTTAACTATGCTAAATAAATGATTATATAAGTTATTGGCTTCAAAATTTGGTTCTGGTAATGTTTCAATTTTACTTGTGACATTGGTTCTGAATTTTTCAATACAGTGTTTCTTTATTGGCCTACACATTATTTCCCGTTTAGGCGGAACATGATGGTGCTCAATGGAGGCTAATTGTCCACTATGGTCGGATTTAATACAATTCAAAATTGATTTTTCAATGACATTACAGTTACAGAAAATATTATCTAAGCAGGTTGCCGATGTGGGTGTGATACGCGTTGGTTCATTAAAAATATGTATTAAATTAAATGATTTAAATAGGTTTATGAACCTACTCGACAGTTTGGCTAATTTAGGGTCTAATTTAGGGTAGACGGCATATGAGCAAAATCTAACTCTCGAGTTTTGATGGTGATCTCTGATTGGTCAAGAAACTCAGTAAGTAGTTAGGTTTTGCACGCAAACTCTAACTTCCCAGTTTCGCGCTAGTTCGACAGTGATCTCTGATTGGTCAAGAAACTCAGTAGTTAGGTTTTGCGCGCAATCTCTAACTTCCCAGTTTCGCGCTAGTTCGATAGTGATCTCTGATTGGTCAAGGAACTCAGTAGTTAGGTTTTGCGCGCAAAGTCTAAAGCCGCGATTACATACGCCGATATAGCATACCAATTTCGGGTTGCCACTCGTACTTGACAATAAAATATTGTATAATAAGTTCGATTTTAAAAGTGAATTTACCCTATAACGGAACGATAAACATTGTATAATAAGATTGGACATTAGAATTGAAATTAAAAAAAAAACAAAAACAATGTTGACCATATTCACTTCTCAAGCTTACGCGCTCACTAGACATGAAATAAAACACTTTTAACGGATACTAGCGCGGTTTTATTGAAAGTACTTTGGTAATTAGTTGGTATTTGGTTTGATTTTTGATTTTCCCGACGTTTCGGCACCTTTGCAGCTGCCGTGGTCACGGGGGACTGAAGCTACTTGTGAGCCTACCCTCAAGCGATGAATTTTTTTAGAACGTTCAGAAATTAAAATTTATCAAATTTAATTAGTTTAATTTTGGTTTGGTTTTAATTTAATTTTATATGTTAAAAAGAGAGAATCTACTGAAACTACTACCATTTCAAAAAATTGGGAGGCCCCTCCAAGAAAGAAATGGCGAAAGAAAACTTGGAGAGGAAGGCCGACCTCCGTCTTTTATATTAATTAATTTATTTGCAAAAGGAACTAACCGTATCATTAGATCTTACAGTGTGTGTTTGGGGCTTTAGCTTGTGAATGATGGGGTCCCAAGCTGGTGGAATTTTCCAACCATCATCTCTATTGAAATTAGGATATTTATTTATTTCGATAGCCTCGCGGAGCATTCTAGGAATGAATCTACGTTCCCTAGCAAGGATTTGGGGTTTGTCAAATCTAATATAATGGTTGGGCCCCTCAAAGGCGTGTTCACTCACTGCAGACTTGTTATCGCGCCTATGTTTCATGTCAGCTACATGTTCTTTAACGCGGGTCCCTATGCTTCTCTTTGTTTGCCCGATGTAGGAGAGCCCACAGTCACAATCTAGTTTGTAGACGCCTGCGGCTTGAAGGGGGATATTACACTTGACAGGTCGTAAGAATTGGTTGATCTTCTTCGGCGGCTTGAAGTAAGTTTTGATTGACGCTCGCTTCAGAATGTTTCCAATCTTGTCAGTGACACCCTTCAAGTATGGTAGGATGGCAGGTTGACGCTCTACTGTGGCTGTTTTGGTGCGTTTTCTGTGACGAAGGCGTGGTACTTGCAACTTGTTGTTACGTAGTACTTGCTTGACGTGCTGAAGCTCAGCAGTCAGGTGTTGTTTGTCACAGATGCCGCGGGCTCTCTGAAACAAAGATTTCCCTACGGTAGCTAACTGTATAGGATGATGGTGAGAGTCACCATTAAGGTATCTGTCTGTATGGGTTGCTTTACGATACACTGTATGGCTCAAGGTTTGGTTCGGATTCCTGATAATGAGAATGTCTAGGAAGGCTAGTTTATTATCTGCCTCTAACTCCATAGTAAATTGTATGTTGGGGTTTATGGAGTTAAGATGGTTAAGAAATGCAGGGACACTGTCTCTAGGTAGTATTGTGAAAGTGTCATCTACGTACCGTTTGTAGAACCGGGGAGTCACTGGTGCTGTGGCTAGTGCTTTCTCCTCAAAATCCTCCATGAAAATGTCAGCAACAATGGGGGATACAGGAGAGCCCATTGCTACGCCATCCACTTGCACGTAGAACTCCTCGTTCCATAACAGATAGCCAGATGTTAGGCATAATTCTAGTAGTTCTGCATATTCAATTGGCATGTTATTATCAACTAGCTTTTTCCTGATGATATTAATGCAGTCCTGTACTGGTAAGCATGTGAATAAGGACTGAACATCAAAACTAACCATAGTTTCATCATCAGCGAGATGTAGATGTTGTATCTCACTGACAAAATGGTAGGAATCTTTTACAAAGGCTGATGTGTTACCTCTCAGTGGTGTGAGTGTTTTCGCTACGTGTTTAGCCAATTTGTAGGTTGGTGAGTCAATTTGGCTTACTATGGGGCGTAGCGGAGCGTTGTCTTTGTGTATTTTCTGTCGGATTGTGTATGGTATCCCTTAAATATATTTTTAACGTGACAACACTTGACTTTTGTTCGCTCCTCTTTCTTGGAACGACTTCTTAATGGCCGGACGCAATTTTACATTATTGTATAAAATAAGTTCAATTTGTATTTACTTGAACAGTTTATTATGATTAATAAATTCGTTAAAGTGATTATTGTGTTTTGCTGTTGGCTGTGCCCACCTCCGCTCTCTCCACTACTCTGCCAAAGCTTAATAGGTTATGTGACCAGCGTGTATTCGAGCGTGAGCTTTGGGGCCAGCTTTTCATTACAGCATCCGTACGAATTGCATAGTAATTTTTATATTTTTGGAATTTATTTGCGTCCGGCCCAACGCCATTGTAATTCGTTATGGCTGACGGAAATTTGCCGGCGACTTCGGCGAAACCGAGCCACGTGTTGGCCACACAAGGAATTGAAAAACTGGATGGCCCTGCTAATTTCCATACTTGGAAATTTACGATGCAAAATATTTTAATTTTGGAAGGCCTTTGGAATGTCATTCAAGGACGCGACGAAGATGCGGTGAGTGGACAGCGTGCTCTGGCGCGCATATGCCTTGCAGTAAAACCTAGCCTATACCAGTACGTCCGGAATTCCAAGACCGCTGCTGAGGCATGGAAAAATTTATCAGACGTTTTTGAAGACAAGGGTCTTTATCGCCGTGTATTACTCCTGCGAAGATTGCACAGGATCCAATTTTGCGAGTTCGACACAATGAGTGCATACATTGAAGAGGTGACTACGTTGGTGCAGCAGCTCCTTGACATTGGGAGATTCATAGAAGATGCTGAGGTAGCTGAGATTTTGCTTAGCGGGCTGTCGTCAGACTATGACACTATCGTCTCGAGCATGGCTGCTGTTACTGCGACTAACCAACTCTCAAGTGAACATGTAAAGGCAAGACTCTTGCAAGAATACTCTAGAAAAATGTCAAATGGAAGTGGATCAGCTTTTGCATCAAACCAAATTGGAAATTTAGTGTGCAATCATTGTGGGAAGAAAGGACATTTGAAAGCCCGTTGTTTCAAATTGAAGCGTGAGAGAAAATCAAACAAGGCAGCGACTGCAAGCGTCGATGAAACACATTTAGTTTCAGCATTTTTGACTGTTCCCGATAAGGACAAGAACTTTTACTTAGACAGTGGTGCAAGCAATCATATGGTTAACAACAGAGCTTTATTTCAGGATATGAAACCTTGTAATAGTTCAATTAAAGTCGCCAATAATGACACTTTATTAAGCAAAGGAATAGGAACCGTTAACCTATCAATTGGTAATCAGGTGAGTCCATTGACTTTGTCTAATGTGTTGTATGTGCCCCACTTGTCAAGTAATTTAATTTCCATTTCAAAATTAATTCAAAAAGGTTATTTTGTCGTTTTTAATGATAAGGGCTGTTCTATCTATAATAAAACATCTGGCAACCCAATTGCATGTGTTGCATGTACAAATGGTTTGTACAAGTTGTGTGTATGTGTTAATGTGGAGAATGATAACCCCTCGCCAAAGGAGCACTCTTTGTTCCTGGGTAATGTAAGCCAGGAATCACCGAGAGCCACAGTAGCAGCAAGCTTACCCGCACAATTGTGGCACAGACGTCTTGGACACTTAAGTGAAAAAGGTATGATACAACTTCGGGAATGTGCATGTGGTATTATGTTTCAGGATGAACTTAATTTGAAGACCTGTGAGCCATGTCTTCAGGGGAAGATGTCGGCCGCATCTTATCCCAGTGGACGGGCAAACCGAGCTACTGAGCCACTGCAGTTGATACATAGCGACGTTTGTGGACCGATGCAGGAGCCAAGCTGGGGTGGGGCGAGATTTCTTGTCACCTTCACGGATGATTATACCCGCAAGACTTATGGATACCTTATGAAGGAAAAATCTGAGGTAATTGACCATTTTATTACTTTCAAGTCACATGTAGAAAATCAATTGGGGTTGCGAATAAAAGTATTGAGATCTGATAATGGTGGTGAATATTTTAGCAACAAATTCTCTGATTATTTAAAAAGGGAAGGTATTATACACCAAAGTACCGTACCCTACTGTCCGCAACAAAACGGGGTCAGTGAGCGTCTTAACCGTACGATTATGGATAAAGTTAGGTGTATGCTGGCAGAATCTGGACTGGGCAACCGTTACTGGGGTGAGGCTGTAATGACAGCGATTTATCTTAAAAATAGATCACCCACTGTTGCACTAGAAGGTCGTATGCCTGAGCAGGTCTGGTCTGGTTTACCTGTGGACCTGTCCCATCTCCGGGTCTTCGGCTGCATTGCCTATTATCTGAATCCATCTCAGAAGCGTAGGAAGCTGGATGCTAAAGCACAAATGGCTATTTTCGTTGGCTATAGCGAAACATGTAAAGGCTATAGATTGTCAGAGCCATCTAGTCCTAAAAATGTGATAATTTCCCGTAGTGTGGCATTTATAGAGAATAAGTTTTATGAAAATGTACCTTATAAATCAGAAAAAGACTGTAATAATATTGATAATTATTATTTTAATATTATAAATGAGAATTTGATGAATAATGATAATGAAAATATTATTTTAATGAATAATGATAATGATATTATTGAAAATTCTAATCAAAATGTTTCTCAATCTTCAGATGGCGTAGACAAGGAAGAGTCTTTTAAAGAAAATTTGACTGCACCGGACTTTACTGAAGAATCTGATGCTGATGAGCATTATCATGGCACGACATCGTCTGGCCAGCCTACTGATGGAGGGGAAGAGTTGTTACCTGTCGACTCCGAGGTGCTTGTCGAGCCCGACGTGCCTATCGAACCGACGAGGGTGTCACAACGTCCTGTACGTAATGTGCGACCACCACAAAGGTATGGTGATTATGACTATAGTATGTTGAGTCAGCAAGCTCTTGAAGAACCGTTATCGTATGATGAAGCTGTGTCTTCTCCACACCGTGAGGATTGGCTAGCAGCAATGCAAAGCGAGTATAACTCCCTCTTGGAAAATCAGGTTTGGAAACTGGTGGCGAGACCTACTAACACTAACATTGTGAAATGCAAATGGGTTTACAAACTAAAGCATGACGCAGATGGGAAATTTGATAGGTTTAAAGCTAGACTGGTTGCCAGGGGTTTTACCCAGAAGCAGGGGATAGATTATAACGATACCTTTTCTCCGGTAGTGAGGCATTCCTCTATGAGAATATTGTTTTCATTAGCAAATGAAATGGACTTCGAAATTGACCATATTGATGTCACAACTGCTTTCCTTAATGGTAATCTTAATGAGGTAATATATATGGAACAACCTATAGGTTTTTGTAACAATAATCCAAATGAAGTTTGTTTATTACAGAAAAGTTTGTATGGTTTAAAACAAGCTAGTAAAATGTGGAATGAGAAATTGCATAATGTTTTAACTGAAACTGGTTTCAAACAGTCTCTTTGTGAACCATGTATTTATACAAAGAAATTAGATAAAGACTTTGTTATCCTTGCTGTTTATGTAGATGACTTTTATGTTTTTTATTCTAAAAATAGTTCAATTAAAGAGCAGTTGTTAAATGTATTACAAATGAAATTCAATGTCAAAAATTTGGGACCATTGAAAAATTGTCTAGGTATGAGAGTCACTAGAGATAGAAGTAAAGGTACTTTGTGTTTGGATCAAACTGAATATATTAAAAAATTATTGAAACGTTTTAATATGGAGAATTGTAAACCAGTTAGTACCCCTATGGTTTTAAATTGTAAATTGACAAAGAATACTAATGTAAGTGAACATTTAAAAGACGAAACCTATAACTATAGGCAACTCATGGGAAGTCTTATGTATTTATCGGTTTGTACTAGACCAGATATTTCATTTTCATGTAGCCAGTTGAGTCAGTTTAACAATTGTTTTGAGCAGTCTCATTGGACCGCGGCTAAGAGAATATTGAGGTATCTAGCCGGCACAATTAACAATTCTTTATGTTTTATAAAGAGTGCTAATTTTAATTTGGTAGGATACACTGATGCCGATTGGGGCAATGATGTAAATGACCGCAAATCTTACACTGGTTTTGTGATAAAGATAGGAAATAGTACTATTAACTGGGAATCTCGTAAACAGAGATGCTTTGCTTTGTCTAGTACTGAAGCAGAATATTTGGCAATAGGTGACATATGTAAAGACTTATCCTTTACTAAGAACTTGTTATCAGAGCTTATAACTGAAGAGATTTCGTGTACAGTGTATAATGATAACCAGAGTGCCCAAAAGCTCCTGGAGTGTAGAGAACTATGTCATAAGAAGACAAAGCATATTGACATAAGATTTCATTTTGTGAAAGATTTAATTAGGAATAAGTCTATTTCTGTAAAGTATTTATCCACTGACAAGATGATTGCTGACGTTCTTACCAAACCTTTGTGTAAAGATAAACATTATCGTTTTATTAAAGGTATGAACATGTTGACACCTGATGTATCTGCATAAATTAAGTAGAGTATACACTTTTTGCATATGTTGTCAAGTAATTTTTATTTATTACAATTAAGATTGTATTTGTAATTATATTATTTGACTTAAATATTATAAGGTATAAGGGGAAGTGTCGGATTGTGTATGGTATCCCTTAAATATATTTTTAACGTGACAACACTTGACTTTTGTTCGCTCCTCTTTCTTGGAACGACTTCTTAATGGCCGGACGCAATTTTACATTATTGTATAAAATAAGTTCAATTTGTATTTACTTGAACAGTTTATTATGATTAATAAATTCGTTAAAGTGATTATTGTGTTTTGCTGTTGGCTGTGCCCACCTCCGCTCTCTCCACTACTCTGCCAAAGCTTAATATTTTCGGTAACCCATACAGTTTTGGCGGTGTAGGGCAGGATGGACCACCAACTCACCAACCTACAAATTGGCTAAACACGTAGCGAAAACACTCACACCACTGAGAGGTAACACATCAGCCTTTGTAAAAGATTCCTACCATTTTGTCAGTGAGATACAACATCTACATCTCGCTGATGATGAAACTATGGTTAGTTTTGATGTTCAGTCCTTATTCACATGCTTACCAGTACAGGACTGCATTAATATCATCAGGAAAAAGCTAGTTGATAATAACATGCCAATTGAATATGCAGAACTACTAGAATTATGCCTAACATCTGGCTATCTGTTATGGAACGAGGAGTTCTACGTGCAAGTGGATGGCGTAGCAATGGGCTCTCCTGTATCCCCCATTGTTGCTGACATTTTCATGGAGGATTTTGAGGAGAAAGCACTAGCCACAGCACCAGTGACTCCCCGGTTCTACAAACGGTACGTAGATGACACTTTCACAATACTACCTAGAGACAGTGTCCCTGCATTTCTTAACCATCTTAACTCCATAAACCCCAACATACAATTTACTATGGAGTTAGAGGCAGATAATAAACTAGCCTTCCTAGACATTCTCATTATCAGGAATCCGAACCAAACCTTGAGCCATACAGTGTATCGTAAAGCAACCCATACAGACAGATACCTTAATGGTGACTCTCACCATCATCCTATACAGTTAGCTACCGTAGGGAAATCTTTGTTTCAGAGAGCCCGCGGCATCTGTGACAAACAACACCTGACTGCTGAGCTTCAGCACGTCAAGCAAGTACTACGTAACAACAAGTTGCAAGTACCACGCCTTCGTCACAGAAAACGCACCAAAACAGCCACAGTAGAGCGTCAACCTGCCATCCTACCATACTTGAAGGGTGTCACTGACAAGATTGGAAACATTCTGAAGCGAGCGTCAATCAAAACTTACTTCAAGCCGCCGAAGAAGATCAACCAATTCTTACGACCTGTCAAGTGTAATATCCCCCTTCAAGCCGCAGGCGTCTACAAACTAGATTGTGACTGTGGGCTCTCCTACATCGGGCAAACAAAGAGAAGCATAGGGACCCGCGTTAAAGAACATGTAGCTGACATGAAACATAGGCGCGATAACAAGTCTGCAGTGAGTGAACACGCCTTTGAGGGGCCCAACCATTATATTAGATTTGACAAACCCCAAATCCTTGCTAGGGAACGTAGATTCATTCCTAGAATGCTCCGCGAGGCTATCGAAATAAATAAATATCCTAATTTCAATAGAGATGATGGTTGGAAAATTCCACCAGCTTGGGACCCCATCATTCACAAGCTAAAGCCCCAAACACACACTGTAAGATCTAATGATACGGTTAGTTCCTTTTGCAAATAAATTAATTAATATAAAAGACGGAGGTCGGCCTTCCTCTCCAAGTTTTCTTTCGCCATTTCTTTCTTGGAGGGGCCTCCCAATTTTTTGAAATGGTAGTAGTTTCAGTAGATTCTCTCTTTTTAACATATAAAATTAAATTAAAACCAAACCAAAATTAAACTAATTAAATTTGATAAATTTTAATTTCTGAACGTTCTAAAAAAATTCATCGCTTGAGGGTAGGCTCACAAGTAGCTTCAGTCCCCCGTGACCACGGCAGCTGCAAAGGTGCCGAAACGTCGGGAAAATCAAAAATCAAACCAAATACCAACTAATTACCAAAGTACTTTCAATAAAACCGCGCTAGTATCCGTTAAAAGTGTTTTATTTCAATGTTGACCATTGCGTTATTTGTTTAAATTAATTGTTAAAATTTAACTTATTATACGGGTGGCAACTCTAAATTGGTATGCTAGATTGGAATATGTAATCGCGGCTTAACTCCTCAGTTTCGCGCTAGTTCGATAGTGATCTCTGATTGGTCTAAAATTCAGTAGTTAGGTTTTGCCCGCAAACTCTAACTACTGAGTGCGCATCCACCAATGAGCGCGCTTCAAAATTCAGTTGTCAATTGTCTTTGAATACGACTGTGGTAGAATATTTTATTTTTTAAAAATGACTTCCAAGTTTTTGCGAATATAATCCTGTATACCCAGATTTGACGCAAAAGTTTTTTTCCAAACTAAATATTCCTTACCTATGAAATTGGCGTTTTGTATGAAGAATTTTTAACAAGTTGCATTTTCTATTTTAACATTTATCACAATTTATTTAACAATTGTGAACGCTATTCCAACACAACTTTTCTGTAAGTACAAATGTTTAAACATTAAGATAAACTAGGCAACATAACTTACTCGAAAAAAATAATTCATAATAAAAAAGTTGCATTCCAAAAAAAAAAGTGTTCGCCAACTTCCTCAAAGTGACTACAAGTTTTATTTTCTTTTTTATTTCGTATCAAGCAAAAAATAGAGACGAAAAAATTATTGATAAAAATCATTATTTTTTCATTTTATTTGGATTATGCCGGTCTTTGAAATAAGTTTTTTTTTATAATTATTTTGGTTGTGTAGTAGACATAATATTGCATTTTAATTTATTTAAATAAAAATGGATATAAAATTATGTTTTAACTAACCACAGTCGTGTTCAAAGACAGTTGACAACTGAATTTTGAAGCGCGCTCATTGGTGGATGCGAACATAGTTAGAGTTTGCGGGCAAAACCTAACTACTGAGTTTTTTGACCAATCAGAGATCACTATCGAACGAGCGCGAAACTGAGGAGTTAGAGTTTGCGCGCAAAACCTAACTATAGTACTGAGTTTCATGACCAATCAGAGATCACCATCAAAACTCGAGAGTTAGATTTCTTTTATATGCATCAAGATGTGTAATAGAATATTATATTAATTATAAGATTCTTGATCAAGACAGTTTACTCGGTAAGTTCTGCCGAGGTAGCCACAACTACAATAAAAGTCTCAGCTTCACACAACCAAGATCGTGCCTATTTCAATTATTCTACATATTGTTCAGTTGCGTAGAACAACAAATTTGCACCAACTTTAGGACACAATATCCACTATGAATCAATTTGCAAATAATTAAAATAATCACCTAACCGAACTCGACAAAATGGCGCCAAAAACACTACAAAAAAAGTTATATCAATCTTCGACAATAGGCCACAAAATACATAAAATAGGCTAAGAAAAATATTGAAATTGCTTTAAGTTTTATCAAAATGTTCATGATGAATAATAAAATAAGTACCTACCTACTAGAATAATTAAGCTATTACATGCTCTTTGTTTGGTGCAATTCAGTCTGCTTTGTTTTGTTATAATTTATATTAATCCAGATTCTTTTTATTAAATACTGTGACAATAAAATGCAGGTACATGGCATCGGTAGCACGTTTCGGAATTATATCGTTGCCTAGCAACTGTCACTTTGACACAAGTTTGTTTTCTTTCATTCGCGTCTCTGTCTCTGCGTCAAACAAGCAAGTCAAAGTCACACGTTGCATTTAAAATTAAAATGTTTAAATTAGCGTGATAGTTCCCAATAAAGCGAACGATTCAGGAAATAAATTGAACGACTCGTAATAGATATGACCTCGTATGTTTCAATTACGGACGATATTGCACACCCACATGACTTTTGCGACGTTGAATAATGCATGGATGGAAAGGTCTTTATGATCAAGTCTCGGTGTATTGATCTCACAAGTGACTCATTTTGCAGTGTCCTAAGGTCTTTAGTAACACCAGTAAACAGTTTGTGATTCAATATAGTGTAAAATCACGCCAGAAGGAATTCGCAAAAAGGTAAGTTTTACAACTTTTAGTCCGGTTATTCTTCTTATTATATGAAAATAAACTGGGAGTTTTATCTGGTTTTAAACATATTATCATAACTGTTTAAATATTGTTGGGCTGAAGTTAAACATCACAGAGATCACATGTATATAATGTCAGGACAATGTATTTAGAATTTTAATTGTACAGTATTTATTTACTGTTCTGATTTGGTATCAATTTGTATTTTTTGAATACATTTTTATTCTATGGATTGTGTAAAATGTTAGAAAACGAGAAGCTTAACTATAACTATTATTGACGATCAGATGTCTCGCCCTCGTCCACAATGGCAGCTTCAAGCTTTAGCAGCTCAACGCCGGGATAGTGAGCTTCGTCGTGCTGAGGAACTCAAAAAGGTATGTTTCCCTGATGAATATAAAGACTGAAATTCTCTTAAATTGCATTAAAACTTAAGAGATCTTGTACACTTAGGCCCTAGGTATTTATAGATAAGTCTCATCTATGAGATCAATCTCAGGATAGCTCTTGAGATCTACTTTTGTTTGTTTGAAAATAACATAAAGCCATCTTAAGATCAATCTCATAGTTGAGTCTATAAATACGGGCCTTATAGTCCAAGACCAGCTGCATTTGACCATATATTCTATGAAACTCTTCAACTGCGGACTAAGGGCCGAATACTTAAAAGCTTCTTAGCTAATATTTTTGGTTGACGTCTCCTGAACTTTAAGGAAACTGTCCGGTCCGTTTCATAGAGTTTTCTATCATATCTGATAACTTCTTGAATTAAAGATGGCCAGGCTCGGTTATGTGGAAACATTTGTAGTCTGTCTTTTTCTTTACGTGTAAAGAGTATGGAAAATAACCTCACTTCTGCACTTTTTCGATGTTTTTCGTTGCTTTTTCATCATCATCTTTAGCACAATTATCTTTCTTTGAAAAAAGTTATTGGAGCTACTTCACAGTAGTTGTAGCAACCAGAGTCTCTTTAGCTTGTAGTATGCTTTTTTTGTGGCTACAACTTTACGTTTTCTATATAAAAATATTACCCCCGCAAACCATGTTTTCCTATCATGGACCCTTAACTTTAAAAATCATTTTAGTATTTGGAAGTTCTACAAGAGTATGTTTAAATTAATTGTTTGTTTGTTTATTTATTAGGAACTTCATCTGGTGTTATAAATAAAGCAAGAAAACGAAAACAGATTAGAGTCAATAATTATTATGGAGAAAGAACCAGAAAATATACTATACCTAAATTGTATAATAAATATTCGATATTATTATTAGATGAAACTAGAATTAAATGTAAAGAAATATTGAAAAGAAAATTAAAAGACTGCATGTTATAATTTGTTATTCAAGTAATAAAAGTAATAAAAAAAATAAACAAGCGATGTATATAGCATTTAAGTACATAGAATTATTAATATAGAAATAAGCGCTACGCCTACAAACTGTCATTGCAGTTTGGCGACAGAAAATTTTGTAATTAGCTTAAATGTATATTTGGAAAATAAATTTAAAAAAAAAGCAATGTGAGATCTCTAATTTATAAAAAAATCTATTTGCTTCTTTAGTAAATACCTAGTTTATGTTTATGATTGTTTATCAAATGTGTGTTATTAACTTTTATTGTGTATAATTAACTTTTATTTGTTGTAGGTAGCACATTACTTTGAAGCTCACACTAACAAGTCGCGTCACCATGAACAGTGGACCACAGAAGGTTACTATGAAAGGGCCAACCGGGAAGCGGAACTGCTGAGCGAAAAGAAGATTAGAGCTTCGTGAGTGGTTATTGATCAGAATGTTAACAAGAATCTGGACTAGTGGCACAGAATAACTAATAGTACAATTACAGAAGCAGCGATCGGCAAAGTCACCATCATCACGGATTACCATTTTATTACAAATTTCATGTGGAATAAATGAATATGAATATAAATAAATAGCGACTCTTGCCCCGGCACAATAAAGTGCAATTCAGGTCGCGCAGTTCACATAGTACTAGTTGTTGCCTTTCTTTCTATCACGTGCTCTTACCTTTTCTGGCGACGCAACGTTAGGGGTGTCTTCTTTTAAATGAACTGCGTAGCATATTATAATGTGAAAAACGACAAATGTTTATTGGTTTTTTGATTTTGACATCTGTACACGGCGGCACAGTAATGTCGATTCGACATTGTTACTCTTATAAAGAGGCAATACCTACTTGTGCAGTAAGATGCCGCGCTTGTACGGCAGCGGGCGTGTGGCGGCCCTCTGCTCACTTGTTCGTTCAAACGAACGGCTAGCGGTAGGTGCTTATCGCGCGACATTATCGCTTGAGCGAAATTATCTAATGATCCTATCTTTTCCAGCCAGTTGGAAGAGCGTCGCAAGAAGTTGGAGCTGATGCTGTTTCAGGAAAACATGCAGTACCAACAAGAGCTGAAGACCCTCGCACAACAGCCTAAACTATACAAGAATGGGTTAGAATGCAACTTTAAATAATACAGCGATTTGTACAATACTTTACAATCTTATTGGCGGCTCTGAAATGCGCGCGAGACCATGCTCAAAACACCAGGATGTCACAAAATTAATCCCGCTTGGTGGCGCTACTGCTGCTGGAGACCATTATACGGACATTTACCCCCATTTTCCCATTTATTTTAAATTACCTATATCTAAAAATGGTTGATATCAATAATAATTATTATGAAGAATTAAGGATTTAAGAAAATCAAAATGTGTTATAACAAAAATTGATATACGGAAATTCGCTTCCAACATACAAAAATTGATAGCAAACACATAGTAAACAACAAAATGACAGGTCTACATCTACACTAGCGCCAAGTTGACAGTAGTGCGCCGACTGCTGGACAATTTGTGAATCATCTAAATTATCCTGCCATTGCTATGTAAGTGGGTGAGAGAGGCGAGTGGATAGGCACGGCTACACGCCTAGCTAGTGGCTAACTTCACTAAAAAAATAAAACAAGTAAATTGAATATTAATTTAAGTTAAATTATTATTATTTTGTATGTCATGTATGTATTATTAATTAAGTTGTTTTTGTTTCTTTGCAAATATTTTTCTAGTGCACGGTTTTTTACTATATACATTTTTTCAGTAATTCAAAGAGTTGAATTCAATTCAATTCAATATTTTATTGCATACCATAAAGTGAATACATAGGTAGTAGTTTATAGAAAGAGAACATTATGGACCCTGGTAGGGTATAGCAATTGAAGTATTTTTATATTAATATTCTAAGAACCAAACCATTTCTGCTTCTAATTTATTTCAATTTTCCAAACACTTTAGGCATAAATTAAGTTGATTCTCAGATGTGAAATCCTGGATCAAGAAAATGAGATTCAAAACTAATTTTGGAGAGCTTGTTATAATCAATCCATATTTTTTCTCAGATCTTATTTGAACAACGTCTCAACATCGACCTTGCAAGAGATCAACCAAGGAATAGTCGATAAAGAGGAGCAACTGCGCCGCCACGAGGCGGAGCTGCGGCTGCACCACGCGTGGCGGCTGCGCCAGCCCGAGTTGCGAGCTGCAACCTCTTATGTCGCTAATGGGAAGTGCAAGTCCGCTTGGTAAGTGTTGTATGACATCATCATCGCGATTAGCCATTGTTATTGTCTCTACTATAATCATCGAGCTCCTCCGAGTGTAGTATGCAGATTGCAGTCTAGCAAGACTGTGGCTGCGCCAGCCTGAGTTGCGCGCCGCCGCTACCTCGTACGTCGTGCAAATCCGCTTGGTGAGTATCCTATGACCTTATGATCAGTCATTGTTATTGTCCCCGCTGCCAAGATATAGTTGATACAAAAGCAATTCCGCGTGCACCACGCGCGTGTGACACCTGCGCCAGCCCGAGTTGCGCGCTGCAACCTCTTATGTCGCTAATGGGAAGTGCAAGTCCGCTTAGTGAGTACTGTATGACACCATGATTAGTCATTGTTATTGTCCCCGCTGCCAAGATATAGTTGATACAGAAGCAATTCCGCTGCACCGCGCGCGTGTGACGGCTGCGCCAGCCCGAGTTGCGCGCTGCAACCTCTTATGTCGCTAATGGGAAGTGCAAGTCCGCTTAGTGAGTACTGTATGACACCATGATGAGTCATTGTTATTGTCCCCGCTGCCAAGATATAGTTGATACAAGCAATTCCGCTGCACCGCGCGCGTGTGACGGCTGCGCCAGCCCGAGTTGCGCGCCGCTAACTCGTACGTCGATAATGGGAAGTGCAAGTCAGCTTGGTGAGTATATGTCAATAGTATTGTGATCAGCCGTAAAGCAGGCTATTAAGCCATCATGATTCATGAGCGCTTCCGAGTGTTGTATGCAGCAGATTGCAGTCTAGCATAACTGCGGCTGTGCCAGCCCGAGTTGCGCGCTGCTGCTGCTACCTCGTACGTCGTTAATGGGAAGTGCGAGTCGGCTTGGTGAGTAATGAAGAACATCATCGTCAGTAATGAAGTCATTGTTATTGACCCTTCTTCAAAGGATCCTACTAATATTTTGACAGACACTTTATTAAAAAAAAAACTTGTTACATTTGTAACAAGTTTTTTATTACTATTATATGATTTTCTTCCTACTTATAAATGTGAAAGTTTGTTTTACTCGATCGCGAAAAACGGCTGAACAGATATGGATGAAATTTGGCACACAGATAGTTTATAGCCTGGATTAAAGCATAGGATAGATTTTATCCCGGTCAATGGTTCGCTAGGGATTTTCCGAATGTCCACGTAGACGAAGTCGCGGGCTGAAGCTAGTATTAAATAAATAGAAGCATCTCCGCTGTCACCAAATATGATCAAGACCAAATAGTGATTTGATATTACAGGATGGAACAAATAGTAGAGAAAGAACTACAAAAGAAAAAAGAAGAGGAAGAAACACGTAAAATACTGCAAGAGCGAGACGAAATGTTACGGCAGCAGATAAAGGTGGAAGAAGAGAGATTGAAAGAGAAGGAGCTACAAATGAAGGTAGGTGTTAGAACAAAAATGAAAATACAAACTTCATATTATTCTACTTGAAAATCAAACACAGCATCCGAGCAGCACACTGGTCTACAACTGTATTTTATTTTATTTTATTTTATTTTAATTATTTGGAAGACCAACAGCTGAATTCATCACAGTAGGAAGCTTATATAGCACTTGGAAGCCAATTACAGGTCCCCACCGATAGAAACAATTTATAAAACTAAAGTACTTATTGAGTAGGTATCCTACGCATTCCACGTGATAAAACTTACATAATTATGAAGACAAGATAGGCTAAACAATAAACAAACAAAAAGTAGATTACCTAAGCTAAAATACTAAGACTAAGTATACTAAGTATAAGTATATATATATAGTATGTCAAAGGCAATCGACTTTGACCTTTAAAATGTTTTGAAGTAAGCTTTAAAATCAATTGAAAAAATAATAAGTTTATAAGACCACATTGAAGCTCATAGAATAATGTTGATTGATTGCTTGATCTTTCTACTAAAATCTGCATGACGGAGCGTGACCTACTAATTAGAAAGCCTACTCAAATGTCTACTAAAATTAACGCTAGTTGAATGGAATGACAATGTATGGGATTGACATAACCTAACGATTAGCCTATGACAATCCCATACATTATAAGTCAAGCTAACGATTAGCTTATGTCAATCCCATTTATAGTCATTCTGTTTTACTAGCGTTAATTTTTAGTACAATTTTAGTAGAATGGTCATTTGACTAGAGGGGCTGGTCATTTTATGTGTGTGTCCCAAGACTATGATAAAAGTGATGATGTTGAAATGAAATAAACCAAGTTTAATTAATATTACAGGAGCTCCGAGAAAGTTTAGAAGGCCAGATAGCAGAGTTGAGCGAGAAAGAGACTGCAGTAAAACGTCTTCGGAAATTAGAAGAAAGAGAGAAACTTATACTAGATGAACTACAATTTATATCGAATGAAAGAGAAAGAGAACACGCTCGGTTGGTGGCTGAAAGAGACGCAAACATTGTCAACATGGGCCTTCATAAATACAAACTTAAGAGGAAAGTGATATCTGTCTTGAAGGAGATAGAATTGGATTTAGAAATGTTAGCAAGGATAAGAAAGGCTATTTTAAAGGTAAATAGTTTTTTTATATCATTAATTGATATGCATGACAGTCAAAGCAGAAATGGTATCGCTAGACATAATTTGATGTAATTTAAAATAGTATAAATGGAAACTAACAATATTTGGTAGTATCTTTAGTTAGAAAATTGATTTCTTTTTCATAGGACATAGAGAGCGAACAGGAAAAGTCAACGATTTATAAACGCATCCTAGACACGGCCCTTCATGAATTAGAAGAGTACAGAGAGAAGGAGCGACAAAGACAGAGGAACATAGAGGCTATGTACGACGGGGAGGCGAGGCAGATCAACGATAAACAAGACAAGGTACGTACTTAATTGAATACTAATGGCGTATCTGTGTTTAGTATAAAAAACTTCTGATCCAAGACGCCAAGACCGTAAAATACTGAACAATTTTTTCTGCCACTTTTAGCGGGAGGGGAGGTAAACACGTACAGCATACTCCGAATTGGATAGTAGTGTGCTGTGCAGGTAAGTCTGTAGTATAGTGTGTGACAGTTGCCTCTCTACTACTGTATTTTCTGTCGTTAACTTGTCATAATGGCTTTTATTTCGAGTTTGGACTTGAAAACAAATAAATTTGTACATGAAATACTGACATAATAACCTATATGAAATATATAAATAAATATAGGAAACACCATGTTCTCGTAGATTTGATGTAGCAAATCACTTTTTACAAGATAAAACAGTACAATTTACATTTTTTCCGGGAGCTGACTCTCGCGACACGGGGCGATACAGAATGGCAACGGCAATGGCCGGCCTCGCTGAAGTAGTTTTTTATGCACAACGGGATAGTGCTTGGCCTTCACCTCATCAAATGTTAAGTGACGATAAAGCCGAAGGTGGAAGCGCACAACACCCGGAATCCTCATCAATGACGAATTGGCTATCTTACCTCTTTTTAAATTGTTATGGGGTCAGACTTAGGTAAGATGGTGGTAGCTAGCCTGGCGGCATAGTAGAATCAAATAAGTAGGCCAACTCGAGCCGTGAGCGAGCGATAATAGCCTAAACACTGGCTGACTGTTAGGGCTGTCGCTTATAGTTTATTCAATCGTCAAAAATGCATAGGTAGTCGATCTCTATGTAAAACAATTTTCCCCTGTAGGGTATCTGGATCAGTTTCAGGGATCTATAACACAAAGTTTTTTAATTATTTTTTGTACATAGACCAGGAGCTGACTACAATGTTTTCATTATCTATGTCATATTATCTGATTAGTGATTTAAAAAATTACGATGGAAATAGGATTTATTAAAACGTGGTTTTACTAAATCACGTATTTATTAAAATAAAATAATTATTATGAAATTGAATTTTTTACACTATTAACTATCTTTTACTTTTTCATTTACATAATTTACCTAAATTATAATCTTTAAATTCGGAAATTGAATAATTTTACATTAACCTCAAATAATAGGCATTAAAAGTTCTTTTTTACCCGACTGCGAGGAAAGGGTTATGTATTTCGCGCGTATCTTGTATGTTGTTTCTATGTAATATTCTTTATTACCTCATATCTTTCAAACGGCTGAACGGATTTCTATAATTAAGGCGCTTAATTATATACCTAGGTCAACTAGCGCCAGCAAAGCATTTATTTTTAGTACTCGTAAACCAAGTAAATATTTAAAAAAAGGAAACAACCATGCCCTTTTAAATTTTCTCTAATATTTTTTGAATAACTCTTTAATATTTTTCATTCTTTGTACGGTAGACGGCACGGTGGGCTTTCATAATCTGTTAAATTTCTTCAATCATTTTTAAACTTTAAGTCTAGCAGTTTAAGGTTCAAAATTCATTTTAGATTTTTGACAGTTTTGTATAGCTTGATATGCTGCCCACTGTACTAGTTTTAAAATCCATTTAAACCACTTGGATTTTAAAATTTACAGAAAGAATGAAAGCTTTTGAAGAGATATTCAAAAAATAATAGAGACAATTTAAGAGGGCTTGGTTGTTCCCTTTTTATATATTGACCCGCCTTCTTATTGTCTAATTTTCAAAATCTATCGCAATCGCTTCTATTTGACAGATGGATGTGACACATTGCTGCATTTCTTTGGTATGCTTTTATTTGTGTCAAAAAGAAGCGTCAATGTATCACATCTTGAAAGCGATTGCGATAGATTTTGAAATTAGACAATTAGCCCCCCGGTTTACGAGTAATAAAAATAAATGAATTGGCGGCGTTAGTTGACGGCTATAAGGGCCTTCTGATGTCGTTAGATTGGTTTTGTCAGCCCAAGTGTTCTTAGGTAAGTGACGTTCAAAAAAACAATTTAGCGGCTGTGAGATACTATTATTTAAAGTGAAAACATTTTTTTTTTTGTTTTTTAGTTTCATAAATTATTTTTTTCTGTAGCTTTGTGATTTTTCAACAAGATTACACATTTAATACAGAAAAAAAAATCCGTCTGTTGCGACAAGTACGAAATGCCTTATTATTTGAGGTTAATGTAAAATATATCCTCATTCTTACAAATAACTTTTGCAAAAATGTCTTTGGAAAGCATGGACACGGCAATGAAAATTCAATATCTTTTAGTTGTTCGTAATAAAGTTTAAAAAACGTATGACAACTGTCAAAAACTGTTTACTAAATAGGACAAGTAAGGATAACAGACTTTACGTAGGTACTCACCGATCTTGTTCGCTAGGTAATGTGAAGAAAGACAATAGGGATGTTGACTATTTTTTTTATTTTATGTTACATAAATTACCTCTCAAAAAAAGAAACATTAGTAAAAGAATTAATTCGCTAGCATGAAAACTGCCCGAGATATCACAGTGTGAAATGCACACAAATGGACTCGATCAAAAACGCTCCATACGAATGGCTTGCACGTTATGACGTCACGCCGTGCTAGTTTGTATGCAACGCGTAGGAAATTTGTTCGGCAGCTATATTAAATATTGTGTTTATCAAAATAGTTTCTTAGACAAATTTGCTATACGTTTTACGGACTAATTAAAGGTATTATTTATTTTAATAAATTTTATACTTTTTAAATGGACTTGTCCACCCAACTTTGAAGGGTCATAAAACAAATAATATGCAATATATAAAACCAAGAGGTATACAAGCTACTCTAAAAGTTTAATATGTTTACGATTTTTATTAGTATTTCGTTATTTTATTCATTAGTCAACATCCCTATTCTGGATTGGACAAACTGCTATTGAGACATCCATAAACACTGCAATATCTCCTACAGCTACTCGAATTTGTAGCCATCTTTAATATAATCTTTGGTTAACGGAGGTAAGTATGTACATGTACGGCGCGGCGGCGGAGCGTGCGTGAGCACGGGCGGTATTAAGTACGGCGCGCGGCGGCGGCGCAGCCACGACTGACGCATCTTTATCATCTTTAAATGTTGTCAGTGTGTGCGTGCGACGACGCATATACAGGGGCGCGCTCACATACAAACCGCGTTGGGTGCGTATAATGAGTAAGATGGCTTACTTATTTGATTCTACTATGCTGGCGGACTTGAAATAAGCTCTACCACCAACCAAACCAAGTACAAACTAAGTACCCCTCTCCTGAGAATCGATCTCAGGACACCTGCGTCTTCTACGGGTGCGCGAACCACTCGACCGCAGAGGCGATTAGTCAGCGTACATGGCCAAGTGGCCAACATATTTAGGCAGAGGTACTTTATGTGAAGTTGTCTCTTAGTTGTTATACTTTTACATTTGCATACTTTTTTTTAAACTGTTTTAGTTATGGGCAAAAGAGCGCGAAGCTCGGTCAATTCTCATGAACGATGTGGTGATGACACTACGGAGGCAGCTCGAAGGGAAGGTAGAGGCGAATCGTCTGCAGCAGAAAGCCAATGTGCTGGAGCGGGAGAAGATCATAGAACAGATGGACAGCTTCCACCAGGAGGTCAGGAGCAAGGAGAGGGAGACTCAGGTATTGCTAATGTGTCTTTTTGTTAATCAATTTTTGGCTGCGGCAGGGGGGTATCACTTCGCGCTTAAACTTTTATATTAGCCTACTGCTCGCGGCTGACTCAATCGAGCCAGCGCACGAGGGATGTCGTGTGTCGGTTGAGGCAGAGCCAGGGACCGGAAAACCACTTTTTTGGTTAACCCAATTGATAGGGAAACCCTATTAAAAAACTTACCAAATGATAGGGTTTCCCTTTCGATAGGGTTAGTCGACGTTTTGCTTACCGTATTAATCGGGTTTTTGAAAACAAGTCTATGAAATACCCAATCAAAAACTCTTTTAACAGTAAGCGGTTCATGAAAAACTCAATCAAAACCTTTTTAACGGTAAGCGGTTCTGGTCCTTCGGCTCAGGTGGAACTAAATATAAATTTATTTATTTATTTTATTTATTTATTTATAGTTTATGGATAGCTAACAGCTTATAAACATACAAATAACAACAAATATATATAACTAAAAGCTATTGACAAGCTACCACATGTAGAATTCAAAGGAAATTGATCGTAAAGTTGGTAATTAATCGTAGCCCAGAAAGGACAGGTGCGTAAAATAGTAACATTAAACTAAATTCTAAACAATAACTTAATAACAGTCGTGATGCTGTTGAAAAATAAATCAATATTGGCGTCAGCGTTATTAATGGTGGAACAAGCTCTAATAAGGAAACTGTTATGCCTGTAGTTGGTGTGCATAGAAGGAATACTAAATGGTCTATATGAATCGTTGCGGGGTGCTCTTGTAGGTATTTTAAAACGAATTTTATGAAGTAGTTCCGGACAATCTACTGAACCTCTAATCAACTTGAGTAGAAAAGTAACATCTGCAATATTACGTCTAACAGAAAGCGGTAGCAAGTGATATTTAGTACAACGGTCTTCGTAAGATGTTTTCGGAATTTTGAATTTGAAATTTAGGAACCGAGTAAATTTTTTCTGGATCTTCTCTATATCATTTATGTATGTTACGTAACAGGGGTTCCAAATCTGGCTGGCATACTCAAGATGGCTGCGGACATAAGCACAATAAAGGATTTTGATGGTTTTCATGCGTTTAAAAGGCTTAGACAGACGCATAATAAACCCTAGTGAACGAGATGCTTTATTAATAGTACTGACAATATGTTTATCAAATAGCAGTTTAGAATCAAGGATGACTCCCAGGTCTTTAGCTTCCTGACGAATGGATAATTTTTCGTTTTTGATACTGTAACTACTATTAAAGGGATTGATTTTACGAGTAAAACTTATAGAAAAACATTTGGATACGTTCAAATCTAGTTTATTTAAGTAACAGTATGAGTCTAACCTTCGGAGATCATCCTGAAGCTGAACTGCATCGTCGTTATTATTAACAATTTTGAAAATTTTCATGTCGTCTGCAAATAAGAGATAATTAGAGTGAAGAAAACACTGACCTATATCATGAATAAAAATAATAAAGAGCAAAGGACCAAGCAGGGAGCCTTGAGGAACCCCAGAGGGTATGAGTGACCACGAAGATGTATATCCACTGAGCACTACCGCCTGAGACCTTTTGTCAATGTACGATGAAAACCATCTGAATAGATGCCTACCTTCATAAGCTTTAATAATAACATTTTATGATCAAGACGATCAAACGCCAAACGATCAATTGCTTGAACACGTTTTAAAACCCCTTCATAAACCCTTCATAGGGTTTCCTCGATAGGGTTTTCGTATTTGGTAAGTGCTTACCTGGGTTACCCTTTCGATAGGGTTACCGTATTGATAGGGTTTTTGAAAACAAGTATGAAATACCCAATCAAAAACCCCTTTAACGGTATGCGGTTCCGGTCCTTGGGCAGAGCTACGCCAAAGAAAGAGAAGCGCTTCTTTGAGAGAGAAACTTATTATTTGATTGTCCTCGCGGATGGGCTTCTGTACGGTTAGCTACTATTATGTAAGGTGGTACCAAATAATGTGATGATACTGAAACAGAAGTGACTAACTTCACTATGCGCTTATTCTGTGGTCGTATTGTGTGTGGTACATTTCTTTACACTGACTTATACCACAAGTGAAGTGAAGTTGGTCACTTCTGTTGGATCTTGTGCCGCCATTGTTCCAATATGAACACAATTCACAATTTCATTTTTATTTAAGCACTATGATTTTTTCCATGGCGGCGCTAGTGTGCTGTATAAACCCTTTTAACATTTTTTCCTTAATTTCAGTTGAAGAACTCGTCGTACTCCACAATGACGGCGCTGCAGTCGCAGTTGAACAGCTTACGCGTGCAGCAACAACAGCTAGAAGCTGCCAGGACTCGCGAGGAAGAGCTTAGAGAAGCGACCGCGCACGAGCGAGACCTAAGACGGGAGATTGCGCGCACGCAACGGGCGGGCAGCGCGCATGCGTGGTCTTAAACATAAAATATTATGCCCGGAATTTGGGCCAATGTGTAGTGTAAAGGCCTACTTGGGATGTATTGGTAGTTGGCGACCAACATTGGCCCGGCTAACCGAATAGACTAGGTTTTAAGCACACATCAATAGATCTTGGCCCATCTCTTTAAACCACATCAGTACGCCAATCTGCTAACAGTGACTTTAGGGACGCGATACTTTTTGGCCCAGCACATAAGCCCACTGTGTAAGATAATAACGGCGCTGCATTCGTGGTTGAACAGCTTGCGTGTGCAGCAACAACAGCTAGTAGCTGCCAGGACTCGCGAGAAAGAGCTTATTATATGACGAAAAGCGACCACGCACAAGCGAGTCCTTAGACGGGAGATTGCGCGCACGCAACGGGCGGGCAGCGCGCATGCGTGGACTTACTAAGAGTTGCCACATACAGACGGAATTTTGTACATACGTAATTCCGAACGCAGCTAATCCATACAAATCTATGGACCAATCACAAACATGCGAGATTTTCATACATTATCGAAATTCTGTTCGGAATTCCTAATCAGGATTCTGTTTGTATGTGGCCGGGCTAAATGTATGATCTAAAAACTAAACAATATTACTTAGACAAAGGTTCCTAAAGTTATGGTTTCAGTTATATTTAGATGTTTAAATAAATGCTTTTGAGCGTAAAAGAGCTCATTGAAGCGATCGCGTTTAATCGAATCTTCTGATGAAACCGCAATCCTCTATATTTTAGCGACATAGTATTAGGCCCTGATTCCACCAAAGCGGAGACGAGACGAGAAGAGATAAGAGATGTGTTTTAAACAACGAATAGGATTCAATTATTTATACATCTCGTCTCCGCTCAGCTTCAGTCTTGACGGTTGAGCGGAGAGGAGCAGAGATGTCCCATATTTGTATGGGGCGCGAATGTTAGCTGTGCTTACTGTGTTAAATACTTACTTTGACTGCTTTGTCATTAAATATTCCACCGCTCTAGCCAGGACACATCTTCGCCTCGCTACGCAAAGCTTCGGTGGAAACACTATTAGTCCAGTAAAATTACGTCTAACACCAGAGGTGGCCACTAAATCCTCATTCGATAAGAAGAACGGGAGCTAGTATGACGAAATTGAAATAATTTGCAATAGCGGTCTTTCTTCTTTTAATCGTTAGATTAAATGGCTGGCTGTCATTTTGTTAATGAATCCAACTAATTTTCACAATTTTTTTTTACTTTACTGACCAATATATCAATTTATTAGGTTGCTTTGGCAAAGTTTGCTAATTACATACTTTCTTTACGTTTTGCTTGATATGCAACTATAATTTGATTGTGAATGTAAATCCAACAAAAAAAGTAACAACTACGCTGTATTTTCTGCATTCGTAAATATAGTTGGATTCGTAAATAGGAGCGTTTTACCTACCATTAAAACGCATATTGTGTCTGAAGCCTTATTCGAAGCCTTGGTAAACAGATTGAGAATAGCGAAGCCTTTCCGTTACCGTTCAGCATCATTATTATAGGTCTATCTTACTAAATTACGTCACATCCGCATCCGTGTAACGTCATATCTCACCCCACCATGTTCACCAGGCCGCCGCCATTGCGAGTTTCCGCGCTCATTGCAGTCTCAAAATCTGAAAAATACCTTTACAACTATTGCGCATTAAATGCATACCAGGCAGCCCTTGAAGGTAGGCTTCGAATAAGGCTTCAGACACAATATGCGTTTTAATGGTAGGTAAAACGCTCCTATTGTGTCCTATTCGCCGTTATTCGAAGCCTTGGTAAACAGATTGAGACATTGTTTGTTATCGCCTGGTGAACAGGGACAGGACGCCAATGTGACACTCTTAATTATCATAAATAGTTTATTTCTCTTTAGATTGATTTTAATTTAGATCAAAAGAAAGCTTTCTTTAAATAGTAAAGGAAAGAAAAAATAAATAATAATACAAAAAAAAAAAACAATAATTAAAACTGAAATAAAGTCCATTGACAAATCAGATCAGCTTTAAATAAATTCACATAAATTTTTTACTTAAGTAATTATTTACCATAAATTATCTAACTCATAATATTTTAGTCGTGTTATCGTTTGATATGACTGCTGGTTGACAGTGCATCTCTGATTAAATCGCGTCGATCGCCTACTTCAAAATAATCTGGGACAAAACAACGTTTTCTTCGCAGATTCTTTTATTACAAATGTGATGTCAGTTGCTTGCCAATTAATTCACTTCAAGATACAAACCTTACCAAATCTTTGAGCTTTTGCTCTGCAAAAAAAAAAACTTTATAAAATCCCTAACTGGATTTGGATATCATAATAAAATAAATCTTTGTGAACGCGGTCACAAAGTTATTACTTTTATATTAAATACTTGATTAAATTAATTTAATCGTAAACTGCGAACTGAAACTCAATAAATACCTACCCAAAAATAAACGTTATACGACTGATTTAAGCCAAAGGTAGGCGAACTACCTTTGGTGTTACACACTTAGGCCGACTAGCTAGCTAGAGTGTCTGTGTCTGTCTGCGACATCTTGTTGTGTCGCGTCTAACATAAACTTTATGTGTGGGCAGAACAAGCACTAATGTCAGACGTTAGTGTTATATAAATTGCTATCGAATGTTAATTAACATTTACAAGGTCATTTGAATTTTTACACTTAATAAAACATTTAGTACCTATTCGATTGGTCAACACCCAGCAGCTGTGTTAGCCCAAAACAAAAACAAAACATAATAATAATAGGTAAGTAAGGATACTTACTTAGGTAAGTACCCACTACACTTAACTGTAACATTTTTAATTATCATCGCAAAATTAACATTGGGAATCAAAATACTAGGTAAAGACTAGAATAGATAAAATTAAAAGATGTATTAAAAGAACAAATATGACAGTACTGTATATCAAAGAAAGAAATAATTATTTAGTAAAGAAATACGACTTAAATTATTCCAACATGTCTACTTTCTGTAAACAAAGTTTCGTTTTTATAGGTAAAGGTAAGTAAATGAAATATTTTCTTTTTATCAATCTATAAAATAAATATTTAAGTTTCAAAAATGTCATGGTTTCTATGGCCATCGGAAAAGCTGCACGCTGCATCAACTTTATATTTGTTTTGAACTTGAATTGAATTTCTAACAATATAGCAAAAATGTTGCATATCAAAAATAATAGTAATAATAATTAGAATTAATATAATAGCATTTAATTATACAATTAAAATCACATAAATACTTTGGAATCATCCACCAAGAAGATTACCTCTGTTATCTAACAAATCATGTATCATCACCCGCATAAATAAACAAGACAAACAAGAGCCGGGTGCCAGTGCTTCCCCATCATGGTAAAGGGGTGGTTGGTTACGCTTTGATTAGGAAAGTATATTTAAGTAACTTATTAGCAGACACCAACCAATATAACATCAGAGCGACAGTGTTTACAACAACTGACTAATGTCAAAGTGCTTAAGTGTATTATTTTAAAGTTATTTCCAGAATATGGTACATGTTATGGTAGCTAAATAGAAGTGTTTTCATATTCTACTGAAATATTCAACAAGTACTTAAGTAGGTGTATAACAAAATGTCAACCTACACCGTGCTATGATTATAATCAAAATATAGAATGATTCAATCGAGGTCTGAGTAAAATCGAGATTCCCCCACGAATTTAATAGGGTTTACATCACAAAACATATACATGTGAAAGTGATTTTTTAAATTCATATCTAAATAAATAATCAATAACAACGTGGTTGAAGTAAAATAAAAACTAGCACTTTATGTATCTATGTACACAAACATTACACGCCCCCGGCAAATCGGCTATCAATGCACTGTGTAATAAAGCCAACATCATCAGACTTAAATTTTCATAAAATTTAAAATGTAAAACAGGCACAACCCTTGCAGTAACCAATTAACTAAAACGAGCTAGGATATCTGATCTGTCATCGGTCTCATGAGACAATATCAGTCTTCAAAGAATACAAATGAATATAAATGTTCAAACAAAACATAATATCCGCTACAGTTATTTTGATTACAGTGTAGCCAAAAGGGACACAATAAATAGGTTAGATTAAAACTGTGACCTTTTGATCACAAAACGGCAAAATAAAGCGCGAGCTGAGCGAGCGCATCGAGTGTGCCACGGCAGCGGCCAGTGAAGCACCAGAACGCAACTGTTGGTGAACCTTCTTTGCGACACCCGGACTTTGCACCCGGTTCGATATTTTTAATAAAGACACATTTTAAATAACAGGAAAATATATTAATTGAAATATTTCAATCAAAATAACTTGTTGCCACTGGCCCACGGTTATAAAAATTAATATTAATAAATACCAAAGAAACATTCAAAATCCTTCTGGTTGTTCTGTAAGCAGCAACTAGTGGTTGTTAAAAACATGGAGCTTATGTAAATAAAGATTTATTTCTATCATTCATTCATTGGTGGTGCCCACTAGAAGTACGGGAATATCTTGGATGATCCCCTTTTTAAGTTCCTCTCCCTCTGGGATTAAGGACAGTGTTTATACAGAATAATTAAATAAAATAATAAGATAAAATGAGTTAAACTATGTACATATCGACGGTGCCTGGACGGTGCTCATCAAAAGCAACCGAAATAATTTATGTCAAAAACATCAACCGACGGTGCTCCGGAGCGACCGGCCGAATTTATGTTAAAACCATAATAAATGTTTAACGAATGTAAATATATTTATTGACATTACATAACTATATGTATAATGACGGTGTCCATCAGAGGGCGACCGAATTTATGTTAAATAGTAAGATACTTAATCAACGGTATCCATCAGGAGTGACCGCCAGAGTTCATATCAAAGTCTCAATCAACGGTGCTCAGAAGCGACCGGATGAATCAATATTAAAAATAGTGTTACAACTCACACAGCTCTCAACATGTGGGGATTACTAACATAGAGGAAGTAGACAGCATGTTTTAATTATAGAAAATTATGTAGATACAACTTTTCATAAACTTGTGTCAACGGTGCCAGGAGCAGCCGATAGACCTTCCCCGGTCCAGTTGCGGAACAAGCTGGAACCGAGGGGTATAATGATAATAGAAAGTATCTAATTGCAATTTAAAATAGATTTTTATTTTAAAATTATTATTACAATTTATTTTATTAATAACTAGCTGTACCCGACAAGCTTAATATACCACACATTTATTCAATCAAAGGTTAAGACACGAATATATATTTTTTTTTTTTTTTTTTTTTGGGCCAGGGCAATCGGTCCTTCAAGTTTCATCACAATCAAATAAATGGTTTTGGAAAGCATAGAAAGCAAATATAAAGCATTCATTTTTATTTATACACAACACAAGACAAGATTAGTACCTACGCTCATTTTACTGGGAATTGAACCCGAGTAATTTTGCGCATTGATATCGTTTAAATGTAATATAAATATATACGTATAAATAGTAACGTATAAATGTTTTTACTAAAAACCAATATAAAGGCAACATTCTTTTGCAAAACCCTGAATACTTATTTTTGTTCAAAGCGCCTCGTTACGTATTATCACTATTCAGATTCACAAAGCAGTAGCTTTTCTCAAAAAAAAAAAAAATAATACTCGTTCAAACGACTACGGCCAAACAACATCTCGAAATAAAATAGGGCGCAATGGTTAATCTCATCACTGGTCAAGTAAAACTATGAGTCGAACGAAATGCCGGATAGCGCCAGGATTCAAGCTGCATACACTTTCTCACAATTGAGGATTTGTGTGCTCAGCTCACATTCAACACAATATAGCTTTACCAACAATGAATAGGAATCTTACGAAACATGTTTTCCGTAACGTAAAAATTTTCATAAGCATTAAATTTGTCAAAATTATAACCTTTTAGCAGATCGCATAGGCCAAAAGCGAATAAAACTCATGAACGGCAATTTAACGAATGTTAGAATTAACAGAAAATATTTTTTCAACATATCGTGGGTAGAATCATACCATTATAAAATATGGAAAAATTTCACTGACCTTATGGCGAGGCGTTAGATTACCTCAATTCAATTCAAATCCTGCATCGTATTTACTGTAAATCCATGCCCTCGCCTTCGTTCTCTGCTACTCCGCGATCGAATATGACGACGAAAACGGAGACGACACAGAGTCGGACCCAACTAACACTGATTTTACGTATGGTTTATAAATTTCTACGCACACGCATTTTCAATAAACGAAAATAAATCGTAAGATGTTACTTTCCAACAAAAATATGCAATATAAAATCTAAATTACGAATTAAGAATTTCACGAACGCTAACAGCGTTTGACCTACTTTAGAAAACCTTAAAATTCGAATGCTAACAGCATTTGACCTACTTAGGAAAATTTTTAAATTTCGAACGATAACAGCGTTTGACTAGATGTGAACGGTTGCGAAAAAAGGACGCCAATGAGCGCGGAAACTCGCAATGGCGGCGGCCTGGTGAACATGGTGGGGTGAGATATGACGTTACACGGATGCGGATGTGACGTAATTTAGTAAGATAGACCTATAATAATGATGCTGAACGGTAACGGAAAGGCTTCGCTATTCTCAATCTGTTTACCAAGGCTTCGAATAACGGCGAATAGGACACAATAATAGTGTTTTATAATCGCATCAAAGTCAGATTTGCAAAAATACAGGTTATTAGCATTTAATGTTTTGCGAATCCGTAATTTTACTGAACTAAGTACATAGCTGAAAAACATCTCTTCTTTCCGCTAAACACATCTTTACCTTTCCCCGCTTTGGTGGAATCCTGACTCCACCAAAGCGGGGATGACGAGGGATGTGAGATTTAAGGCCCGGGCCTTCTTAGCCTACAAAGACTGAACCGACTAGGTACTTTTTTATTTTGCAAAATGAAATGATTGTGATTTTTTAAGTAGTACTATGTTTTTTCTTATTTACTCGCATTTATTTTCAATGAAATGGTTATTTTCTTGTATAATTTTCTCTCTAGTAATACTCTAGTCTAAAATATGAGTTTGATTATGTTTTTAAGTAAGATATTTTGTTTTTATGTAAGCGTAAGCATGCAATGATACTCGCGTAGGTTATATTTTTTATAATATAAGCTCTAAGTGCCTATTGAAGAAAGAAAGAAATACTTGCTGAATCTATTTTTGAAAATGTACAATTATAACGATGATATTAAATGTATTTTTTACCAATCTACAATATAGCTACCTAAATATACAGGGTTATTTGTAAAACACCAACAACCTCGCAGGACTAGATTACTGACATCATAAACAACAATGTTTGTTCTTTGACTTTTCTGAAAAAAAAGTCAATTCCATACAAATGTCGAAACAACTCTTTGTGTTTTACATAATATAACCCTGTATTTTTTTGTTTGTTTTAGTGTGCCTTATCTTATTGTAAAAAGAGTGAAAATAAATTGTGTTGTTTTAAAAAAGGCTTTTTGTTATTTTAACACTAAACTATAAATTTAAAACGCACTATAAATATAACGCACTATGCGTTTCTATAGTTCGTTTTTGACTAAACTTCTGCAAAGCAACGAAAATATTGCTTAGAGACTGATAGCATTAAAGAAATGTTGTGCAGCAATATAGGACTCTATTCTTTTACGCTAAGAATTATTTTGCTTTGTTTTCATAAAAGGAACTTTACGGATATTTTTTTATTTTATAAATTTAGAATCGCACCAAAGAAATTATTATGTACTTCGTACAACAAGAAAGTGCACGCCGTATTTCTATGTATACGAAAATACACTTTATCATTAAAACATAAGGTTTATATTTCAATAGAAAATTTGCGGTCCAGTTGAGATAGCAAGTACGAGGTGAGGGTGTCTCTTTCCAGCACGTTGCTAGCACACGATTTCCTAATAAGGGTGACAACAATTTTCCGTTTCATTGGATTCTTTAAAACGTTTAGTAAACCTCAGAGTAATGAGTTTGAAAATATAAAATTAGTCGCATAAATAATGTTTTAACAAAGTTGTTTTCACTACACTAGCACGTTACCACCACGTCAACTGTCGCGACTAGCACCTTACGTAGGTATGCATTATACTCCCAGTCAGGATCACGTTCCGTCCGTCCCTGCCCCATGCCCGTTCCGTCCCCGTCCCGTCCGGGATTTTTCCCGTTACGTATACAGCGACAAATTGCATAAAAAATAACAAGTCTATTTGTTTTCAAACTTATGGTTACCCTAATAGAGCGAGACAAACTGACCTCGTACTTGCTATCTCAAGTGGACCGTTTTTTAGCCGCAGAGTACCTTCTTGTTGTACGAAGTATTTGTAATTTCTTTGAATCGCACTAAACAGTCTACTCTATTTTACGGATTTTACGTTTAGTTCCGGACCATAGATAATACACTCCGGACAACATGATTATTTTTATTCTGCTTAATTTAATTTAATAAATTCAGCGCCATCTATGCAACTCTACATACTACTCGTGTCGAGCGTGCAGTTGTGTATTCTCTATGGTCTACAACATTTTATTGCTGCTACGTGGTAGTTATAGTTTCTTGCGCACATAACAGATGGCGCTACTTCAACATTGGCGTTGTAATTATTTTCCCATGCAGAAAAGACATGTCTATGAAATGAAATCAGCAATTTTTGAAGTCAGGCTTTCTCGGATTTTCTTTCATTGCACATAACAATATACGTGCTTTCGTTTGTTGTGTTAATCACCTTTTCAATGTTGTTAAACAAATAAAAAATCTAAAAAAAAATACTTATTGCATGATATTTATTATTATATCATAGGTATATCATAGGTACTAAAAAAAATCGACTAGACACCAGATAATTTTCTCAGGCGTAAATCGAACCTGCGACCTTTGGAAGCTACCGACTCATTACTCATAGTGACTCGGTACCTCACTTTTGGAAGAGCATTGGACCGGACTTCCAAAGGTCACGGGTTCGATTCCCGCCTGAGAGAATTATGTGGTGACGAGTCGATTTTTTTCTAGTAAGTAGGTAGATAATATTATTTAGGAAAATGTTCAGGGATAATGGTTTTCACTTTCAGTTGGCTTTGTTGGTTGTTTCAGACAGTTTCAGTCTCATGTGACTCCCTGTGGATTTTTTCCTTATGTAAGTACCTACCTATTCTCCTACTCTTTATAGGTCAGGGGTTCCGAGTCCAGGCAAAATTACAGATAGATCACACACACACAACATCGCTGCATCAATCAATATGCACTTACTATCCGTAGCACTTTATATGTATTCTGTTCAACATATCGAGAGAAAAAAAACGCACGTAAAAAAAATTGATAAAAAGTGAAATGAAACTTCCCTTAGAGAATAGGGATGTTGACTATTTTTTTTATTTTATGTTACATAAATTACCTCTCAAAAAAAGAAACATTGGTAAAAGAATTAATTCGCTAGCATGAAAACTGCCCGAGATATCACAGTGTGAAATGCACACAAATGGACTCGATCAAAAACGCTCCATACTAATGGCTTGCACGTTATGACGTAACGCCGTGCTAGTTTGTATGCAACGCGTAGGAAATTTGTTCGGCAGCTATATTAAATATTGTGTTTATCAAAATAGTTTCTTAGACAAATTTGCTATACATTTTACGGACTAATTAAAGGTATTATTTATTTTAATAAATTTTATACTTTTTAAATGACTTGTCCACCCAACTTTGAAGGGTCATAAAACAAATAATATGCAATATATAAAACCAAGAGGTATACAAGCTACTCTAAAAGTTTAATATGTTTACGATTTTTATTAATATTTCGTTATTTTATTCATTAGTCAACATCCCTATTACTTACTCTATCGTGGCCTTTTTTACGCGTGTTTTTTTTCTCAATAGATGTTCGTGCTACGGGTAGAATAATCATGTGCGTAGATGCGTTGCGCAGTCAGCAATGAAAATCGCTTATCACTTTAGTACTTTGTCATAGCAACTTTTTTGTCAGATGCCTTACAGTTTGAAACATTTCTCAAAAAAAATGCTATGACAAAGTACTAAAGTGCTAAACAACTTCCGTTGCTGACCGTACTTATAGATTATTTAAGTACCTACATTAGTTACATTAGAGGTAGAGCTTTATACGAAACCATATACTTACAACATGTTACAAAATAATCCCTAATGCTGAGTATGGTTGCTAAGGAAGGACCATCAAACTGAATAACTTTTACCAAAACTGTGCTTTTATGGGACCAACTATGAAATCGCGAAAAACAATCTGCTGTTTTATACAAAAAAAAATTACAGCACAAAATTCATTACGCTCTGCTGTTACCTACTCTCTCAAGCAAAGCTGTCAGTACGTACAACCTTGTTATTCTTGTGGTACCTAGTACTGAAATTTTTAATTATGACTGTCTTCCGAGTTCCGACCTTTTGCTAATCCGACCAAGTGCTAATAATTGTGAAATTGAATTCGATTTTTGACATTTCATGGGTATGAGAAATGAAGATCAAGTTAGTCCACCTGTTAAATGTTTGTAAACGGCTCTTCTGGTAAAATTCTGTGTTATAGTGGACCCACGAAAGTAAAAATGACTTTATAAATAATCGTTATTCAGGGCTGATTCAGTCAGTTTAAATATTAACCAATGATATATAAATTAAAAAAATTAAAAAACCCGCCTGCATAAAAAGACAAGTCGACTGAAAAGATAGAAACAAGATTAAATAAATATTAAAGGCAAACATTTCATAATAACATGCTTTTTATGCAGGCGGGTTTTTTATTTTTCTTTAATTTATTTTTTTATTTATCTCTTTTTAGTTATTATTATTATTATATACCTACCTTTTTCAAATCCTTTTAATAAGCCCTTTAATTTGACACCCATATTGCAGTATTCTAAAAAAAAATTTTTTTTCACTACGTATAATAGCCGCCATGTTGGTTTTTTTATAACGCCACCTTCTTAAGAATACTTGGGCTGAAAAGACAAATCTAACGATATCTTAATCATAGAAATCCGTTCAGCCGTTTGAAAGATGAGGTAATAAAGAATATTACATAAAAACATACATACATACAAACATACTTACAAGATAGGCGCGAAAAACATAACCCGCAGTCGGGTAAAAAGACATTCTAAAAATGTGACAGACACATGAATCACAGACATTTTCAATTTGGCGGTATAATAGGCTATCAAACGAAACAGCTTTATCTGGGCATTGAAAAATCAGCCCTGTTTGCTATCCAAAAGTTAAGGGTCGCTTAGGTAAGGTATTAGTTAAGTTACCATTACGTAGTACTTACCTTTTATGGTTTTATGGTAAGTATTATACATCTGACTGCTTGCTAGTTGTCAATATTTGTAGATTAAATGAATTATTGAAATTACCCATAAGACTGGAATTTTTATTAAGTATTGAGCCAATACAAAATAAATCACGATGCATCTTGATCTTTTCGTACTAGGTACGATTTTCGATTTTAATGTTTTTTTATCACCATTCTTTAGTGATTGTTGATTTTTGAATATTTTGTTTAAACCTACCACAAGTAATTAGGGTTCTGTACCAAAATGGTAAAAAGGAACCCTTATGGTGTGACTCAGTCTGTCTGTCTGTCTGTCTGTCACAGCTGGATATCTCGAGAACTACTAATGGTATCAACTTGAAATTTGGAATAGTTTAAGATGACGTTTGCCCAACTATTTTGCAAATAATAAATAAATAAATAATAAATAAATCATTTATTTCCTCATCACACAATAGGTTAGGTACTTAATTCTAGAACAAATTTGAGCAAAATACAAGTATGACCTGAAGTGTGAGAAGCTGGTGCCCATAATAGGTTTTAAAAGAAAACCGGTTACACAGGTCACCAGGCCACCCCCGCAATAGGATACAATTAATTATGTTCTTAGCTAACAGTATTTGTAGACCTATGCGAAGAGCTAGCATAGGTGGTATTAATTATTACATGTAAACTTAATAAAGATAACTTATAGAACTAGTACAAATTAAACATTATAAATACTTAGTAGCAGAATTTTATGGTTGTGTAAGAGTGCTTGTGTGAGTGTAAGTGTGTGTGAGTGTGTGTAATGTGAGAGTGTATGTGAGATTTTGAGCCAATTTTATTATATTTGGCAATATTACTCGAGTCGAAAGGAGAAGCCAATGTTATTCAGTAATTTTTTATTTTCTAATCTCTATTTTTTATTTTTTGAAATATATATTTTTATAAATAAGAAAGAAATAAAAAAAATACAATAGGGACTGAAAAGGGGTCTTAAAAATTTTAAGTGGGGCGACTAGGACATGTGGGGTATTATATAAAAGAACGCTGTTTGCATATTTCAAATATTTTTTTTCTTTTATTTTAGGCCGCATAGTTTTCGACTTATGATGTAAAATGTAAAAACAACCGTCCCCCCCCCCTTATCTCCGAAGTTTGCAAATAGAAAAATCTGAAATAATTCTATGTGATAGTAGTTTATGTAAAGATTACAGGAAAAATAAAACGATGTCTCAATATAACACACTTTTTTTAGAAATTCAAAAAACAAACAAAAATTCATATGTTCCTCTACCAGTCAACAGGATGGCCCTGACCTAAGAAAAATTAAATTAGTTCCACTATCGGGCAAGAGATGGCGCTGGACTAAGAAAAAAAATTGTTCCACTATCGGCCAAGAGATGGTGCTGACCTAATTCTGCAATAATAATTTTATTATTCTTCAGCTCTGCAGTGTAATTATTATGATGGTACTTATAACATAAGTTTATGGATGGTACGGAAACCCTCGGTGCGCGAGTCCGACTCGCTCTTGACCGGTTTTTTTATACAAGTAGTGTCTGTTTTATGGCGTCTAACTAAACATTATAAGTATAGAGTGAAGAATAGGTAGAGTAGAGAAGAGACCATGTAGAGACAGTCAAATCGCTGGTTTATTTTCATTACCCAATATTTTATTTTACTTTTGACTCCAAATGCTAGATAGGTAGGTAAGTACTAATAAAAACATCTCCATATGTTTTTACAGCAATAAAATTATATAGTAAAAGTTTATATAGCAAAAAAGTGTCAGATGCTGCAAGTACCTACACCTACCATTAAAATAAGTGGCAGGTATCACGAGAGACAACTACTGACTAGCGAGAGGTAAAAAACGAACGTCGTACGACTGCTCACAAAAGCAATTATCTACCACAAACGCAAATTCTAAATACACCACCGGCCTTATCAGTGCTATAAAAGAAAACGAAAAGTACCCGAAGGCGGGTATACATAAACACAGCTCACGCCCCACTCCAAACATCCTCGCACCGCCAAGAACAGTAAAACAAGACGATCAGCCTAGAGACGCAACCGAAAAATCCAGGCTCTATAATTATCTGCAGCTACCACCCGATCTACCGGCAAGCCAATTTAAATTTACTGCGAACACCGCACGTGTACCACAAAATGAAATCCCACTACCGCACAGAAACACGCACGAAAAAAAAATTAAGAAAAAAATACACCGCAGGCGCCACCCCTCGTGCGCTAGTGGCTGCTCACCGTAGCCACGCCCGGTGCGGAACGCTACTCCTTCCATCTCGTTCTCTCTCATTGGGTTGTGATAGTGCGGTCCTTATCAGTTACGGTGTGCCGTGTGAAAAGTTCACCGTTTTTAGGCAGTACGCGTTTGGTGTTCGCGCGTGTCAGTGGTGTCGCGCTCGCGAGCCGTGTGTGTCAAGTGAAGTGCCGTGTAGGGTGCCGAAGTGGCGGGTTTCCTTGCCGCAGGTCGGGGGGCCCATGCCCCCTTCCACCAGCACCACATTGGTAAAAGTTAGTGTCCTGTGATAGAGACCCCTTGTCTATGGTTCCGTGGAACTGTGAATGTGCTTGATGATGCGGACCTATGGAGGTTATTTTGTTGTTTTTGTTTTTGTTATTTCTATATCTTGAAACACTTTCCTTACGTGATGAAAAATGCCAAGAAATCTTAATACACTGTAACAGCTGCTCAGCTCTACTCCAACTATCTCTCTTAGATATGACATATCGTTATATCCACAAGAAATCTAAAACAATTCAATTTTTCATTTCCTTAGGTATATTACTTAGTGGTATCTTAAATGGACCTAACGAGAAGTGAATTTCACCTAACCTAATAAAACTAATTAGAACATAAAAAATACAAAAATAAATATAGAGCAACAAACAAGTTCAAAAGATATATCTCTACGTAAACCTACACTGTATTCTGCGTGTCAACAAATACAATAAACTCAGATGTTTTAAAAAGGTTTAAACTGCTAAACAGTGTTCAAAATTATTATGTTTTACAGTCCTATCTTTCCCATTGTATGAAATTTAAGTTTAGTAAAATAGGCCTAACTGCAATTTCGCGAATGTAGAGACGAATTAATGCGGTAGGTACCTAAGCGTTTTATAACAAAAAACTACTGTAACGTCTTGATTTAAGTAATCAAACAAAAACTACTTACTTACTTTAAGTTAGATATATAATAACTTATAATAAGTCGAATAATTGTTTTATATTTCTTAAAGTAAATTTTTAAATGTATACCAATTAGGTATCAAGGCAAAATTAAAATTAAATTTCTTTCAAAGACAATTTTTTGCAACTATCAAAAACTATTAAGTTCAAAACTTCCATTTCACTTGTTACAGAATATTATGCTAAATTCTTTGCAAATCAATAAAATAAGCTAGGTAAGTGATAATATTTTAGTATATGAGAAGTTTCAATATGACAAGGTTCTAAGTATGCACAACATTTTTATGGGCCGACTGTACATGCACCTATAAACATGAAAAAATACAAATAATACAATTATTAGTTCAAAACATAAAACACCCTATTTTCTGGTTTAATTCAGAAAATGGAACAGAATTTGTTTGAAATTATCTGTCAGGTATGATAACTTGAACAAATCCGGCACTATAGACGTTAGTACTATTATATATTCTGTGACTATAGGTCTACTTATTACTCAGAATAACATATTTCATATACCTAATACTTATACTGCTAGATATATCTCATGTATGACTGTTTGTTGCCACAAATAAATGGAAAAAAAATCCAATCTAGAACTTGTGAATCCGGTCCTATGTACCTATAGGTAATGAAGTGGCTAACTTCAGTAGGCAGGTACCCTTAGCACGAACAGCTAACAAAAAACGCGCGTTTAAAAGTACCCGATATAGTAATTCTCTATGGAAAATCTCATTTCGCTTTTCGGCGGTAGATGGCGCTGTACAAATTTCCCATACAAAATTACACTATCGAATCTTTTTACGTGCGTTATTTTTCTCGTGCTACGGGTAGGTAGGTTAGGTACCTACTACAGAACGCTTGCGGTACAAAACGACGTATTTTAATCTGTAAAATTTTCTCTTTGCCATACATTCTTGAGTGAAGTTGCATTGTCAATATAATGGCACTGTAACTGTATAGTAGGTAAAAATAATACTATCAAATATGAAATAACTTAATAAGTTAAGTAAATACATAGAAATTGTCAATCTTACAAAATTTGTCAAACCCTGCCTCTTTAGGAACAATCATGGAACAAATAAAAAAAACAATAGATGAATGAACATTTAAATTTCGAATAGGCACACAAAAAGAATTACAAAAGCCTAAACTTTTTTACTTTTTAAATCTTCACAAAACAGATAAGTAGAAGGTGCAATAAAAAACCAACGTGTATTGAGTCGCGTGCCATCTTGCTCACTTATTAACAATAATAGTAGGTAATTGTTGAAAACTTTACCAAAGATAAGGTTTTCCTTTTTTAGTATTAAACCCTAACAGTACCCGTACATTTATCGAAAAAAAACGCGCGTAAAAAACGATAGAGTTATTTTGTATGGGAAATTTATACACGTCATCTGTCGCCGTAAAGCGGAATGAAATTTTCCACAGATAATTACTCTATCGAATATTTTTACGCACGTTATTTTTTATTTACCGAGAAAAAAACGCGCGTAAAAGTTCTCTCATAGAGGTAATTATCTATGGATAATTTAATTTCGCTTTACGGCGATAAATGGCACTGTACAAATTTCCCATACAAATAACTTTATTTGTATGGGAAATTTTTTTCGATAGCTGTTCGTGCTAAGGGTAACAGTTGGTACCTGGGTACATAATAATTACAATTCAAGATACCTACTGTATTTATTTATTAATTAGAACTCTATGTACCTATGTGAAACAAGAAATTGTAAAGAACTTTATGTTTTTCTAGTAAATTAATTACCTTAATATGTGAAACAAGTTTATTTACTGTTTGATATTTCAGTAGGGATCGATTAGTCGTTGAAAGTTATAGATGTATTAACTAGGTACAAAAATTGACCCGATAGACGTCTAGTTACCGAACCTAGAAAAAAATTTATAAAAAACAAACTCATATCTTTTACAAAGCTTATATTTTCAGTGAAAGTTCTGTACATGTAGCACAAATATCTACTTATCTAGAAAAAACGCGCGTTACTTTTTTGGAATTTCGAAAAATTCGGGTTTTTTGGGGGTGCTTGTTTACTAAATTGAAAATATTAAAAAAAACCGGCTTAAGAAAAAACAAAAAAAAAGGTCCTAGGCTAAACTAATAAGTTTAGCTACAAAATAGCTAACTTTTTTTGAAAATCGGTTAATAATTGTGACCCATAGGTGGTCCCTTTAGATTTGGAATTTTAGGAAAACGGGTATTTCCGTATATAAGAGTGATGTAGCTTCTATGATTATTGACCGATCGTCATGGTTCACAACCTCTAATCTCTAGTCATGGAAACAACTTCCAATGGTAAGCATGGCTAAAACAAAAAAACTGCGTCAAATCTATACGTCAGTCAAGTGCGAAAAACTAGAAAAAATAATAGGTAGGTACTAATAGGTAGTCGGAAAAGTTCGCGGCCTTTTTGAAGCATGCATTTTGCGCGTTATATTTCTGGCAATACTAAACTTAGGCGGGAATGTAATCAAGAACTTTATATAGTGTCATAGAATATGAATAGGAGTTTTTCGCGCCATTTTGTCGGGTTCAGTTCGGTGGCTATTTTAATTATTTGCAAATTGTTTTATAGTGGATATTGTGTCTTAAAATTGGTGCAGTTTTGTGGTACAAGAAGTGTCTACGCATCTGAACAATATGTGTGAGGTGCGATCTTGGTTGTGTGAAGCTGAGACTTTTATTGTAGTGGTGGCTACCTCGGCAGAACTTACCGAGTAAACTGTATCGATATATTTGATGCCAAATGCTCCAAGCAGCATTGGAATGCGATGCACCCGCATTCTAATGTAAACTGAAACAATACCACTGAATTATTTAACACTTGACACTGGCAAAAATTACTCCCTGAAGAGGAGTAGATTGCCATAACAAAAAGAAGAATATGAATATAAGATTATTGAATGTAATATATTGTTTGACAGCTGACTTTCTGGGTAATAGCGGTAAAATGGAAACAAATTGATAAATTGTCTTGCTTTTCATGTCTTTAAATTTAATAATAAAGTTTCAGACCCTTATTAATAAAAAATGAATGCTGCTAGTGCTCAAAGAAAGATTTGTAATAAGTAAAGTATGGAGAAGATTCTTTGTCGAATGTTACTGATAAAAAAATGGTTTATCAGCTTCAAGTCTGCGGTAATTTTGATGATAAAGATGTTCCTCGCTGTAGTATCTTTATTATTTTTAGTCTTAGAATTATAGCATCTAGAACGATACTCGTAGTTCTCTACAAACCGCACTGTCAAAAGTGGGGCAACTAAAACAGCCAAAATGGCCCCGTTTTCAGATTTTTATTTCCCATTATTACTTTATCATACCGAATAAGTACAAAACAGTTTAAATTTTCCTACATTTATTAGATAAGTTACTATATTATTGGATTTTAGTTACGATTAGGTAACGTATGAAGGATATAAATCTGAAAACTAAGCCGAACTAAGGCAGAATGCCTTATTAAGGTTGCCACACTTTGCATACGAGGACACGGCTTCTAGGTGTTATTATAGTTTTTAGTATAAAAAGGCCGCAAACTTTATCTACTACCTAAATATTTCTATTATTTTACAAAAGAATTTTCAATTAATTAATCCCCTGTAAGAATAATACGACACAGTAAAATAAAAAAAATAAAACTTACCTTCAGCTAAGATGTGTACATACAATGTATTAAACACCTGCTCTGTGGTCATTTAATAAGGAGCTTATAGCTCTAAAGTATTCTCCATTAGAGGGCCCGGATAGTAAGCAAACATAAACTGTTTTAGCGGTTAGCTATAATTGGATAACATGAGTTTACATTTTGTTCTCGTATTAAAAGTGAAAACCACAACTTTGTAAAAAGAAACATTTTAAACCTGTAAGATTCCTGTTCATTTCTAAGATTTCCCGCATGTAGGTAGGTTTTTTTGGGTTATACCTATCTGACCACGGCAACAAAATGGGGTTATTATTTGTAAAACAGTAAAGAAGTTCATACAACATTTTAGACCCGTTAGATAGTTTTAAGATTTCTCGCATGTATGTAGTTAGGTTTTTTTGGGTTACCTGACCACGGCAACAAAATGGGGGGTTACCTGACCACGGCAACAAAATGGGGGGTTACCTGACCACGGCAACAAAATGGGGGGTTACCTGACCACGGCAACAAAATGGGGTTATTAGGTATTGTTTAGTAAAGAAGTTCATACAAAAATACTGACTAGCAACCAGTTAGAGCACAGCATAATTGTTAAACCAAAATCCGCGTATTAAATACGCACTGCTAAAAGAAAACTTTTTCAATGATTTTTAAAAAATTTAAAAATGTTAAATGGAATAAAATAAAATTGATGAAATTATTTTAATGAATATATTTTTTCGAAAGATAAGATTGTTTGATTGTTAACGCTTTTAACGTCCTATCTACTCAACCGATCACCATAAAATTTTACAAACATTGTCAGGGGTACAGAGAAGGACATATAGGGTACCTTTTATCCCGAAAAAAGTACTATTCTTGAGGGATAGAGAAATAACTGACCAAGCAGACGAATTCGCGGGCGGTCACTAGTGAGCCATATAATAAAATCAGAAAAACGACTTGTGTACTTTTTGAAAAAACAAGAGAAGTGTGAATCTGACTTTATCGACAATGACAGATTTTCATTTGTTTCCCCCACACACTCGTTTATTTTCCGGTGAATAAGTCCAAAAGCTCCAAGAGCAATTAAATTTATTTGTGTAGTGAATTTTTCCCAATAAAAATATCTTGCGATTTGATTTGCTAAGCGTCGGTTTACTGTGTCGTCGTCGATTTTAAAGAATTTTGTGGATTCAAAGTGTTTTTATATCGGTTACAATGAGTAAAATTGTTTGTATGTTCAATGGTAATGATAATAAAATAAGGAAAATAAATAAAAGCTCAAATGTTTGTATGTTTCTCAATAATCGTTGTATTTAATACTTACCTACCTAGAGTATTACTTACAACTATATTATTGTGACTTAGTAACAACGAATTTCTTAGGTAGCAAAATGCTAGTACAAATTATTAAAATTTATTCTGTGGCAATAATTTCAATGGTAAGTAACAAAAGGTTGAAAACATAATGTTATGCAAGGTTTTAAATGTGTGTGTTTATGAACTTTTGATAGTGACTCATCTATAAATTCAATTTATAAAGTCCTTTTAAATTAACCATAATGACAAAGCATAATTTTTAAGCAAATAAGCTTTACTTGCGTTATGTAAGCAAACTAGCCTAATAAAATTTTAAACTAAGTTAAAACAAGGGTTTATTAGCCTAATACTATTTTATCTAGAGATCCTAGACTTGAATCCCCTACACTATAGGAAATTAGTTTTATTTTTTGAACTGATTTTTCTGAACTAAAATCAATTACTTACTCATTATTACACTAATACAACTTTTTTATCATATTTCCCTTTCAACTTTTCATTTTATATACTTACATATTTTCTCTCTCTCTATTTTTATTTATGTACATCTATATATGTTGTCCTTCTAGTATTTTTGCACCCACTCCCCATCTGTCCTCTTCCCCTTAATATTTTTCTACTCAAGGTTGCCTGGAAGAGACTGCAACTTAGCAGTAAGGCCGCCTTTTGTGTACTTGTCTATGTTTATTGTCTGCTTCTTTGTAATGTGTCTTTTTCTAGTGTGCAATAAAGCGTAATTATTATTATTGTTGTATCTCGGCTTGAAATTATTATTATTATTCTATGGCACAGACAAGTTTTTGCAAAAATAAAGAAACGAGAACTTTTGAGTTGATAAAATTTTAGTAGGTAGATAAATAGTTGTTAACAGGTTAGAGACAGACTATAATGAACCATTAGGAAAGAATCAGTAAAAAAACTAAAACAACTTTAAAAAAAAAAACTAATAATTTGGAGGTCTAGCATTAGTTAAAAAGTAGATTTAAAATAAATAGTTGATATATATAGTGCTTTAAATTAAATTGAATTGAATTTAAATTAAATTGGTAATAACTACCTACTAATACCATCACCAACAATTTATTTACTCTTATGTGACCAACGCTTTTCTTTTTTCGCGCTGTCAACGTTTTAAGTTAAATCCAAAAAGTTTGAAAAACTTATTTTTAGAAGTTTAAATTCAAATTAAATTATTACTTCTTGGTTAAAACATAGCCAGTGTAATACATAGACTTAGTTGATACATAATCTCTATTGATTGTAGAAAAGCTATGGTTAAAACCTTTTTAAGCCGTTGAATTCTTTTTGGCCAGCGGCAGCATTAAGTGACAAAATGTAAACTAGAAACAGGATTAACAAGGATTGAATATAACCCGAAGGATTAAAATACAGTTTTGTTGTGGTTTTGTGCCGTTTAAGTATGATACCTCGTGAATGTTTATTCATTATTTGCGGTTAAGTTAGTTTCAATGAAGAATAATTATATTTTACACGTGGTAAAAATATTGCAATGTCGTAGATACAGTTTTTTTATTCAAAGTAGCTTTATTAATTATTAAGTACTTTTGAATCGTCTATATTTTCCTACCACCCACCGGTTTCATTTGACATACATTGCTACTTTTCTTTGGTATGTTTTTTTTTACCCTAAAAAGAAGAAGCAATGTATCACATGTTCCAGACTTTTTTAACTGACAGGAAGAACGGGCGCAATAAACTTATCAGCTGTAACAGCCATAAGTAACGATATTTACAAACTTGTATATATCGTTACCACTGTTACCAGATAATTACAACAGGGTGACAGGATTATTGATTTCGTAACTCAGTCAGGACTGGGTTTGTTTGATTTTTTTTATTTTATTTCGAAAAATAAATAAACTTCTAAATTTCTCACGTGTTAGAAGGTCGCGAACGGAATCATTGAGCTTAGAATCATACATGTGTACAATAGGCTTGTTTCCATTAAGAATAAATATAATGGATAGGGGTTTATAATGATTAATTATATTATGGAGAAAATAACAAACAATTTTAATTATTAAAAGCGTTAAAAGATTAATAATATTTTTAAAAAATAAATTTCGTAAAATGAAACCTTTAGTCACGTGACAGTGAACACCAATCAGAAAGCGTTACGTCACGCCGTGCGAAACTCCAATCTTGTCTTTGACCATTTTGAAAAAAGAAATATATATGCACTTATATTTTGTGGTGTGCTGCATATTTTTGCGGGCGGGCGGGCGGTGCATCTTGCATATTTTGTTTGCGGAAGTAAGCTACATATATTTCTTTTTTCAAAATGGTTTGGGACTTCCGCCAAGTGACGCCTGATTCAATCAAATACTTGTCTTTGACGTTTCGAGTATCACTACCGGAGGCGCGTTCCAAACCTACACTCCGAGTGCAACCTAACCACAACCGAACGCAAGTTTTAGCCACTTTTTCCGTATTTCTCCATTGTTTGGAACATATATAAATAACTGGTTTGGCGTTTTTATAGTCGTGCTATCACACTGGGGCTCTATACAGTACTTATAATATGAGAAATTCATTTTTAAACGATAAAAACTAGCTATAACGTACGAAGACACGATCGCTCTTTTGTTTGTTTTGCACGGCGTGACGTCATTCAAGACGCCATGACAGTCTTGTGCGTTTTGGAACCAAATTAAAATTGGTTTTTTAAAACGCGAAATTTATAATGTAAACGCTCGATTAAAAATAAATAAACCTTTTTTTTTCGATAAAATGCCTAATAAGCTAAAATATTAAGCAGTTATTGAAATTTTGTCAACTAGCCTATTTGTTTCTGTAGATAATATTATAAACAATTTGGTATTGAAACATTGAATACTTACCTAGCATTTTGACGGATGATTATTTATAAGTGATCGTAGTAGCATTGAACTTGAGTGAATATCAATCAATCGTTTGCACACAATATCTGATTTGCAACTAAATTGAATAATTCCTCAAATAGGGCAGTGTTTAAGGGACATTCAGAAACTAGGTGTATTATATTTTGATGATAATAAAAACGTCAAATAAAGTTTGTACGATTTTTTTTGGTAAGCTGTGTTCCTATAAGGAAGTAAGGTTATAAACGAGTTTTTGTGTTTAACGTAAAATGCGTTAATAACAATGCACAACCAGAAGTGACTAATTTCAGAGCAATTTACTCTTTGCTATAGTGAAATTGCAGTAGATCACGGTCTTTTAATAATTTAATCATTGTAGAGTAGAGTAGAGTTTTGTGGTTTTTACACTTTACTACAACGAAATGTTTACGCAGTAACAATATTTTGATGATTCAAAACGTTGACTTGGGATCATTTTATACGATTTAATCATTTCCTTAAACCGTCGAGGCAATTCATAACTTCCACGAAATTTGTCTCAGTCTTTAAAAGAGATACCACGATCAGTTCCTTATTTTTAGTTCAAAATCCACAGCCCTAAGCACCGTGACAGCGGTTGACTTAAAAAAAATCACACGCACCACTGCATGCCCATAACAGCAGTAAATCGTCGTCACAGACCGATTTTTGAACGAACCGACTGAAATGGCGCGCGTCCAATCGGACATTCGGATTTGAATATGGAATATTAAACTTAAACTGCCGCAGCGACCTTCATAAATTTAACCAATAAATGTCATAAGCTCAAAACGCGCGCGACGAACAAAAAACGCGTCGGATTGTTAAAAAGGTTTCAGTTGACATATTATTTTTTTAAAAGCGCACGCGAAGAAGGTGTCATAATTTTTCTGCCAGAAAATATGATGAATAAATCTGTTTGTGCCGTTTGTGCATATTTTTTATTTAAATTAAACTAGCCGCCGCCTGCTAGTCCGGTCGCGTCAAATTTGTTAGACTTTGTTCTAGTTGATGTATCTAAACTTGCTGAACAATAAAGTATTTATTCATTCATTCAAAATGAAAGGAACATGCTCCAGATCTTAAGATAGACTCTCAGAAATACAATTGTGAAAACCGCATCCAATTTGGTGTAGCAGATTTTGCGTGATGCGCGTACAAACGTATATACAGACAGACAAAAATTCTAAAAATAATTGTTTTGGCTTCGGCTTTAAAAAAAACTCTCTTTTATTTTTTTCTTAAATATCTCGTATAGTACAGACATCGGTTAGGTACAGTTCTAAAAGGTTAGCTTAATAACCTTTGAAACATAACGTTTGTTTATTTTTGATAAAATGATCCGATAATAAACTGTTTTAATCAATCCGTTGTACTTTTCACTAATTCCATTTTCATTCCTCGTTTTTCACTCTCCAGTTTTGCCAGACAACCCGTCCGCCAGTTATCACCGCCTCGGTGTTGCCCTCCGCGCCCGTGTTGCCATACGTCAAAGTCAATAATTCGAATAAATAATTGCCACTTAAAATAATCCTGTAATAAAATAAGCAAATAATCACTGATAACAATGAATTAAGCGGGTTACGCTAACAGTATAGATTGTCAATTCTATACTTTAGAGTTGTTATAAGAATACGTTTCATTTGTATATTTAGAATAGGTAGGTAGGTACATTATATTTACGTTGGCTGGTAATAACATAGCTATGCTAATAAAACTTTATTCAAGCTAAGCTTTATCGGTCATAAAACTCAATCCCATTATGTTCGTAGCTGTTCATTGCTACCAACTTTATGATGAAATGATGTATTGTATTAGCTGTACATATTCGTATATTGACGTAGGTTATTTAGGTACACTTACACATACAGTTCCTTATGCCTTTTGCATTTATACAAACTTTGAGTGTTTGCCATAACTCGCCATCTAAATAATTTTCTGTCAGGTGGAAAATCTGCTACCTTCTCTAACTACTTATTGTAAACTAGCGGCCGCCCGCGGTTTCACAAGCGTGGTTCCCGTTCCCGTGGGAATATTGGGATAAAAAATAGTAATCCTATGTTTAAATGTAGGCTATCTACTATCTGTGTGCCAAACTTCATCCAAATCCGCTCAGTAGTTTTTGCGTGATTGAGGAACAAACATCCAAACATCTAAACATCCAAACCCACAAACTTTCACATTTATAATCACACATAATATACATATATAAGTAGGATAATTAACTACTAGATCTGTGAGCTGTAGACCTTGCAAAGTCTGTCTTTGCTTTCGAAATGGCTGAAATATGATTTTTTTAGGCTTTTTACTCCCCCATCAAAAAATATCTGCGCCATTTTGAAAAATTTCGAAAACCTGCATCGACAAAAAATCCATATAAATATTTATTTACCAAACTTCACGAGAATCGGTTGAGAAATGCGATCTGTAGGTAAAGGATAACAACCGGACATCCGGACTAGAGTTGTAAATGTACCGTATAATACCGAATCGGTATTATACAATAAAATACTGTATGATTTGTATTTTATGTATTTTATTTTTGAAGTGAAGTATTTGAAATTATGTTTTATTTTGCGTGAAATTCATTATAAATCAAGCTTAAACCACTTTGGCATTATTTAATAGTATTGGTATTTTTGGTAGTCCAGATACTCGCATTGAGAATACTTTATTTGACTCGAATACTGTTTGACACTAGTGAAACTTGAATTTGCATTGTTCCACACACATAATAGTTCAATAAGTATTAGTTACTAGACAAAATGACACTGGTTTTATGTACTTATTCCCACAATTAACAATTAAATTTAGCATTACAACTGATTGTCGACCCGATTTGGTATTCAAATACTTTTAGTGAATTCTCTATTCGAGTACTTTGTATCCGAATACTTATTGTAGGTATTTTCGCTACCAAGAAGGTATTCGAATCAATTGTGCGTAAGTAAGTACTATCATTGATAGTAGTTTAAGTTTAGAACAAAAAATATTTAATCATAGACAAATCAAGGTCAAAAAAGCGGATTGAAATTATTATTACCTTGTGTTACAATGTTTTATACATATCATACAGCCGATGTTGGTATAATACTATATTATACTGTATAATACCAGCATTTACATCTCTACCGGACATACGAAAGCTAACGGAGACGCTTCGCTCGAGCATCGCTTTCACTCGTTGAAAATCAATATTATTTTGTAAATCCTGTTAATAATCATTGCTTTAACTTTTTATAGTACATTTTAAAATATCACAATAATGTTGGTGTCTACCTAGAATTGTGTTCAAAATATTGAATAGGAATCGAATTGAATGGAAAAAGTATCCTATGTTTTAATTTAATTGAGGCTGTAAACTATCTGCATGTTGTATTTTCCTGTAAGAATTTGTGTCAATTAGTTATAAAAGTTAAATAAGTATAACTTCATTAAAATGTATTGTTGTACACAAAATGTTAGCCATCCTAATAAAATAGAAAAAAAAATATGTGTGCCAAATTTCATCCTAATCCGTTCAGCTGTTTTTGCGTGATTGGGTACAAACATCCAAAATCTAAACATCCAAACTTTCACATTTATTATATTTGTAGGATAGACTGATTTTTATGAAATATCTTTCGTATTATTTATTTTGGCCTGACCCCCTAGCCAAGGTAACATTTGCAAAACAACGAATTTGTAAAATTAAATATTACTTTGGCTAGGGGGGCCCTATTTTTAAAAAGCGTCGAGCACTCTCTACTGCGCATTTTCATTTCATAATTGGATGGATGAAAATGAGTGGTACAGAGCGCTCGACGCCTTTCAAAAATAGGGCTCCTGGGCCTGGGGGCTAATTGTCTAATATCAAAATCATCGCAATCGCTTTCATTTCGCAGATGGATGTAACACATTGCTACATTTCTTTAGTAAGTTTTTATTTGTGTCAAAAAGAAGCATCAATGTGTCGCATCCTGAAAGCGATTGCGATAGATTTGAAATTAGACAATAATAGGCAGGTCCGGAATATGTCAAACTGGCCCCAAGTTGATATTTGATAGTAAAAAGTAAAGTAAAACAGTTTTTTGTGCCTTTGAAAATTATTAAACCTAGAAAACTTTCAAGGACAGTTTGGTCCTTGAAATTCCTTACCTAATCAGCGACGACTCCAACGGCAACAGCAATAGTAAAATTTTAAAGGTTCTGACATCATCCACTGTAGCAAGGGTTACATTCAGGTTAATGTATGAAAACTAATCTTATCTCTATTGTCCTGGGTTAGACGGTGTTGCTTCTGTTTCGAATAAAAGAATTAAGCTTTTGATTCCACAGTATTGATGAGAAAAACATGCGTTTATTTTTCACAAGTTAGTTTCCGCGAAAGTACTTTTGGTATGTTTACTTAGCTTTGGTTTGGGAAACAATGTCTTTGCATAGTTTAACATTAGGGCATAAAACATAAAGTCTGTTTGTGTTAGGGTTCTGCAACAGGTTCCGGATAAATTTCAAGAAAACAAATACATGTCATTTGGCAGGTAATTTCATAGAATTCTGTTCCACTACTGTGAAATGGCACCACATAATATAAAAGTCTGTGTTCTAACAGAACCGCCGCTCTATCCGTAGGTACCTATTCGAAATCACCACCACAGTTATCACTTTTGTCAAGGGAGCTGCTACAGTCATGAATACAGTCCGGATTGATCCGAGATTGCATATACGTAATGTCTGTGGGCGCGTGCATGGAAAACTGGGATTTTTTCCGAGTGGCTCTTCGGTTTACTCTAAATATTTTGTGCAGGAGGTTTATATTAAATTATAATTTTTGATAAAACCAGGACGTGGCGAAGCAGGCGGCGCGATGGCGTGCGCCGGCTGCGAGAAGCCGATACTGGACAAGTTCCTTCTGCACGTGCTGGAGCGCGCGTGGCATGCGGCGTGCGTGCGCTGCGCCGACTGTCGCGCGCCACTGGCGGACAAGTGCTACTCTAGGGACAATAAGCTGTTCTGCAGGAATGACTTCTTTAGGTGAGTATCATGGACTGGCATACCTATAGTCATTTGAAGCCGATACTGGACAAATTCCTTCTGCATGTGCTGGACTGCGCCGACTGTCGCGCGCCACTTGCGGACAAGTGCTACTCCAGGGTCAATATGCTGTTCTGCAGGAATAACTTCTTTAGGTTGGTATCATAAACTAGCATATCAGGAGCTGTAAAGGATGCAAAGAAAGACTAGCTGGCGAAGACTGATTAGTACTGGCCAGTAAGTGTCATGCATTAATAATTGTAATCTGCCACATTGTCTGCTGTCACTAATTGTTGTATTATGATAGAACTCTTATTAAGATGTCTGAACCAAGAATATCTAGGATTTGGGTGAACGCTACTCTGCAGTAGGGAATTTCCATCAAATTCTTTATACAATTGCTGGAGCACGCATGGCATACGCCAAATAAGTGCTATTTCAGGTCTTGAAGTCAGAACTATGAACCAACATATAGCCAGATGAAGCGGATATTGGCCAAGTCTCTTCTTCCACGGCAGAGAAACGCTCATCGCACAGCGGTTTTGCTATTACACGCCATGTATTAGGGATTCGCTCACTGCTCCCCCAGTCGGGTGGCCATTGGCCACACTTGTACATTTTGGCGTGTCAGAACACCGTGTCTTTATCATAAATTGCTAGTTTGGTTGGGCGTGCGCTATAGTAAAACTGTATCAAAGAGACGATGTATGATAAAGCCACGGTGTTACTAGTGTGGATCCACCTTTATAGCTTGGTCACGCAGAGTGCGGAGCGGAAAATTCGTAACACATTTCGTTTGATGCTGAGAATTATTGTGAATGAACCGCGTGCAATGCAATTGACAATTCGCGTTCAAGTGGCCAGCGTGTAACTCCAGATAAACAGCTGGTCTGCAGGAGCGGCTTTATTTTTTTTTTATTTTTTTTCTAGCGACCAACCGCGACATCGTCCGTGTGGACTTTGTTCTAGTTGGCGTGTCAAGATGAAACATGCACCAGATTTTAAGTTAGACTAAGAAATAGAACTGTGAAAACCGTATCTAGCTAATGTCGCGCAGACGTTTTTGCGAGATGCGCGTACAGACAAGACATATACAGACAGACGAACAAAAATTCTAAATTGTTTCGGCTTCTATCACTCATAGACCCCTTATTTTATTATTTCTTAAATATCTTCAATGCACAGACAGTTATAATTTTATTCTATGTATAGATGATAATGTGCACATTATGTATTTTATTTTATTGCTTTTATCATCAATAAGACCTAATCTTTAAGGGTCAGCTTTTTGACACCAAATGAAAAACCCGAATATGTTGGTGTGAACATCTCTCTGAAGTTTTATGAAAAAATGAATCTAAGAAGATTGTCCTTTTATATTCCAATACAATGGCATGTTTATATTAAAAACATAAAAAAATTGCAAAGCGACTTAAAAGTTTTATCCAAAAGCAATTAAATTATTTGTGTAGTGAACGTATGCGAAAATACTAAGTTGTTCAAAATAATAAGCAGAAGCCATAAAGTAAGAGATGGCTTCAACAAATGGCGTAAGTAAAAATTAATGAGTAACCCAGGTATTGTTTTTCAATTATCTATTCCCATGAAACCACAGTATCGGCAACAAAGTTTACGGGCTGGTCGATTGCAAGTTTACTACGAGTAAACATAAAATATATTGTTTGCTGTTAGCAGTAAAATATTATGGATTCCATACTGTGGTTTTATCCGTTCCGTACTGATAATGCAGGGAGGTTCCCACAGGCTAATGATTTTGAGTTCTTTAGAGAAATTATAAATTCCTTTCTTATTTGATTGTGGCTCCTGATGGTCAGTTACCTTTAAAAACACCTTATGAAATGTGCGCTTTATAAATGTATATCTGTAGGAAATTATGTGCAGTGATTTTAAATGAATATAAACCATGAAATGTGAAGTGTATAAAAGTACTTTTAAATTCAACTAGGTAGCTAAAATACAAAAATACACTATCAAAATAAAAAAGTTAAACAGACCCTCTATCCTATTAATGCACACAAAAATTACACTTTTTTTCTCTTTCAAAACGTTTAGAGGTTTAGACCACCAAACCCAAAAAGGTTAGATACCCATAATCAGCCACAATTTTCTCTACACCCAACATCAAAGTGCGTTTAATGTTATTGTCAAATTGTATGGCGCCAAAAACTAAAAAAAAACAATTTTGTCGCAGGTCAGGTTTGAGCGGAAAACGGTTCACTTATGACTTCCGCTGTCTTGATGGTTTAATTCAGACGATTTTGGGGTTCCTTTTAAAAACATTTTAAAAGATACAATTAAGTATCTATATACTTATGTGTACGTACGTACGTACGTATGTACTTATTATGAATTCGTAGCGACTTTTCAATGTAAGATATACTTTTTTTAAATTAAAATTTAATGCAATAGAAGTAACGGTAAAAGTTTTTTATGAAATTCTAATTTGTGTCTTGCGTAATTATTTTGTGATAAAAACGTTTCTATTCTACTCAGTGATTGATTATGATATTCCTACGCATTATTATGAGAACGCATATAAAATCTGACGGTCTCATTATATGACTTATTGAATAATTTTTCAGGATAAAGAGGTATTTTTTAAAACTTTAGTAAATTAGATAGAAACCTTTTTTAATTGCGAAATTGTTTTGTTTCCCTTTTCGTGCCGTCGAACAGCTCACTCCACAATAGTTGCACGTAATCCAATGACTTTGCCGACTAACATTTGGAGTAAGTGACGTCATTTCCGGGTGTCGTCGGCCATTGTTGCTTTATTTACAACGGCGGAACTTTTCGATGGGAATTATCAACTTGCAGAATTGCTTATAACTTAAGTAAAAACGAATATTTATAAAAACACGGGCGGTGAATTATATTGCGTAATTAACACATATTTAAGTTAATTAAACTTTGTAAAAATTATTTTATTTCAGACTTGGAAGGTACTTAATAATTTAAGATTCTGTTGACGTAGGTATGTATTAATTTTCATGCGAGCTGCCATTAATTTTATTTTATTACTATAGAAACTGCAGTAGAAAATACAGCTTGATGACAAAATTAATAATTAATTCAATAAGTTTTAATTTCTTATCGCTGCTTGATCGATCTAGCGGTATGGTATAACTGATAAATTGAGTATGGTATTAATATAAGTAACTAAATTCTTTAGTCCAATATATAACTTTTCCAAACTATGCATAATGTTTATTGTTTTATGAACCTAACATCTCAATTTCTACGTCATCCATTCATCATCTCTTGTTTTTGCGATTCTAATTTAAAACACCAACTACCTCGAGGCTAAAAAACTCTGATTCGTTAACGCATAAAATATTCACGAAATTCTAATGGAATTAAAAAACGTCTCGAGTGTTTTGTTAAAAAAAAACTTTAGCATTGATAAGAACAAATGAGTATTTTTGTGACAGTTTCAAATATAGAATTGGTTTTGAACAAGTGACGGTTATTATACATTTCTTGTATATAAGGCAGATACCTCCTTCACGCCGATAAAAACAGTAACTATGAAGTGCCTTTGCCTGTATCTGGTTTTTATTTGGAATAGGTACTTCAAAAGTGCAGGTGCCCTATTTTTGAAAGTCGGGGGGCGCTCTTTACTATTCATTTTCATTGCATGTCGAACTTCGATCATCTATACATGTGGATATTGCATGATAGTGACATTTTTGGGACACCTCAAACTCCCCCAAATCGCAGCCCACTTTGAAAGTCCCCCACGACTTGTCATACAACTTGACATTAGTGTCGCGTGATTTGTCAAACGAAATGTGCCTCATTTCAGCTTTTTTTATTGTATGACGTGCTACATCCTTAGTTATAGATGATCGAAGATCTCGAATGAAAATAAGTAGTAAAGACTTGCCGCCTATCAAAAGTAGGGCCCCTGAACGCATGTCATTAAAGAATACCTAACTAAATTGGTGTTTTTATCATTTAGTTCTTTTAATCAGTTCTTTTTAGTTTGTTTTTAGATGAATGCATTTTACTTCGTAAGTCATCCTTACCATTATATTCTACTAATATTATAAATGTGAAAGTTTGGATGTTTGTTACTCAACCACGCAAAAACGGCGAAACGTAATTGGAATGTCTTCCAAATCTCATGCGCAAATGTACTTAGCGAGCAATAAAAATTAAGATGAGTGCGCCATTTGAGGGCTATTGGAGCCTTAATAGTAAAATTGTGACTTATAAAAGTACATTATTTACAAAGAAAAGTTTCCTATTCACTACAGCAATGCAATATAAAAAATATCTATATGGCGGGTTTCCAGACAATGTTATGCCAATGCATTATTCATGCGACCATTTATGCAAACATCCGACAATAATTCAGAACGATGATATAAAATAATTAAAAAAATATTGAGGATGATATATGGTGTGTTTATGGGCTTATGAAGTTTAAAAATGTATCAAGGATCTAAGTAAAATGACTTGCTGATTCAAATGCTAAAATTACGCGATTCAACCAATTTGTCTCACTTTGGTGAAGACGGAGAAATGTATGCAAAAAAAATTGTTTTTCTAAATCAATTCTAATTAAAATATTGTAAAAAGAGTATTCTGGTAATAATGAAGTTGTGATGATCACATTTAAACATTTAATATCTATTCTGAGCAAAGTATAAAAAGTTAATCAGTGGGTCTGATAATAGGCAAATTACTTACTGACTTAATTTGTTAAAAAACCTACCTCTAAAAAGCAAGAAATAATATTCGTAAAAATAAAAATACGTCTATTGAAGTCGGGAGGGGCTGGAGTACAAATTCCTTTTTTTTTATTCTAAAAGCCCCACCCGACTTCAATAGACGTATTTTTATTTTTACGAATATTATTTCTTGCTTTTTAGAGGTAGGTTTTTTGAAGTCGGTTTTTTGTTTTTTTTTAAACAATTTTTTATTTTTTTTATTTTTAGTGTAGGTACCTTGTAGGTAAGGTATATTATATATGTAGAAAAATCGGCTCAGCCAAACGTAAGATAATCGCGGAGAAACATAGGTACTTAAATACGGGTTCAAACTGAGAACCTCCTTTTTTAAGTCGGTTAAATAACTACACTTAAGATATCCCTCTTCCAACAAAAAAATAATTATCTTATTCAGTTCATAAACAAAGAAGTAATACGACCAATCATCGAGGTAATTCACACAAAATCATACTATTTTCGTGCTTTTTTCAAAATTACTTGAAAAGTACTGAACCGATTTCCAAATTTAAAAAAATGGGACCAACTTGGGAGTGTACCTAATGTAATATCGTTTGAATCATTTCAATCGGTCCAGCCGTCTTCGAGTAATCGGTGGACATACACAAAAAAAAAAAAATATACAGACTAACATAGACCCTCCTCCTTTTTTGGAAGTCGATTAAAAATAACATAACGTAATCGCAAATCAAACGAAGTAGCCCAAAAGATTTATTTATACATTTTGCAAGACTATAACTATAAGTAGTTATTCTGGAAATGAGCACATTATGATCAAGTGTATGCTATCATTATCAGATTGTAATGTAATTGTGTTGTCTGATATTAATACACTCATGTCGTGTTAAAGAATTTCAACACAAAATCCGTTTTAAAATCACATTTTTGCTAGAAATAGTTTCATACAGCTTAGTAATAATTATAATAAACCTTACGAATTGTTTTATGGAGTACTTATTTAGAACATTATAACTTACTTAGAACTATTTATACCCCAAATATGGAGGTTAATATTATTATCATAAACTGTACGTTTTATGGTTACGTTAAGTTGAAATTAATTCCTCAACTATCCTTAGCCTTCCTAATATTATAAATGCGAAAGGAAGTTCGTTTTTTGTTACGCCTTCACGTCTTAAATACTCGACCGATCACCATGAAATTTTGCATACACGTTGTCAGGGGTACAAATTAGGACAAAGGGTACCTTTCATCTAGGAAAAACGTACCGTTCCCGAGGGATAGAGAAATAACTGTTCACGCAGATAAAGTCGCGGGCGGCCACTAGTTGTTCATATTTAACATGAAATTGTGGTAAGTATGTTAAATGACATGAATTAGTAAATAATATTTCTACATGCTGTAATTGCCTTTAATCAGTTTAATTAATTTGACGGTTGTAAGGAGTTGATAATTCGACAAGAAATTGCTCCGTTTCAAAATTGAGTGGATTCAACAAGCAATGTTTAATATAAAAAAAAAAAAAAAAAAAAAAAAAAAAAAGAATTTATACAGTAACATCAAATTTTTACAAAAGAATAATATACTGAGATCCCCTTTTAAGTATTATTATACTTGTGCCAAGAGACCTCGCTCTTCCACATCATACAATGCAATTGATTTTAAAGAATAAATACTTGTTTACATTTTTAGAGGTACAAGAGCCAATTTAAAACTATTAAGTAACTAATATGCTATTAAGAAAAGTGTGTGTGCGTGTGTGTGTGTGTGAGAGAGTGTTTATAAGTTATTATTTTAATTATTTTATAAGTTCTTCAATTTCATTATAATCTTTATCTTTTAGCCAATTAGTAATGATTACTTTACATTCTTTAATAGTTTTAGGATAAATATTTAACTGTGTATTTACATGGTTGTATAGATAGCAAGATTGATTCGACTGTTGCCGTCTAGCAAAAGCAGTTCGAACGCCTACACTATTAACTACATCTCTATTTCTTCTTCTGTTTTCAAAGTTAGGGTTGTATTCAAGTGACTTGTGTACTTTAAGAGTCAAATTCAATACATACAACTTGCGGACGGAGAGAAGTTCACATAGAACATATAAATCTTGTGTCGGAAATCTATAAGGTTTAAAATAAATAACTTTTAGCAAAGATCTTTGTGCTCTCTCTAAGTCCAAAAATTTTGATTTTATATAACCATGTTAATATAAAAGAAGTTCTCTAATAGTCCGTAAGCCCACGATAATATTGCCTAAGTCATATGACATCACGGTGAAATGCATGGCACACGGTCGGAAATGTTGTGCAGAGCGAGGATCAGAAGATTATCGCAAATAAAATTGGCCGGAAGCTTGAGAAAATCCTTCACTTCCAGTCAACAATTTAAGTTTATATTTACGTCATGTGACATCAGTACGAGACCCGTGGCATCATTTAGCCCTTCAAAGTAAAGAGAGTAAACATAAGTCTGTCACTTCTGAAATGGCCTGATAGTACTTGACAGACTTCCGGCCGTTTCTGAACTGACAGACTTATGTAAACTCTCTCTACTTAACTATTGAAGGCCTAAATGATGCCACGCCACGGGTCTCGTACTGATGTCTCATGACGTAAATGTAACCTTAAAATTTTGACCGGAAGTGAAGGATTTTCTCAAGCTTCCGGCCAATTTTATTTGCGATAATCTTCTGACCCTCGCTCTGCACAACATTTCCGACCGTGTGCCATGCATTTCATCGTGATGTCATATGACGTAGGCAATATTGTCGCGGGCTTACGGACTATAAGTAAAGGTACTCGTTTTGTTACTATTTAACTTTATTATTGGAAATGTTCATATTTAAAGTGTAATGAAAGTAAAATTTTGTGAGTCTTTTAAGTTTTCACACGAAAGGTAAAACGATTTTCATCTTTCACATAAATCCTCATTGGTTCCAATCACATAAAGAAGCTAATATCTATTCACTAATACGAGTAGTTAAATAATAATTTCAATAATGATTGCGCGTTGATCAAGGCTGGCGATGAAGAAGTCGCTTTTAAAACCAAGCGATGGTGCTGGAACATCAAAAATACGTCGTGATCTCAAGAATTCGGTTATGATGATGAAGATAATCATTAACATTCATTAAAGCTACTAGGCGAGCGTAATTGCTTTAGGGTTCCGTTGGATAACAAGTATTTTTTGCCGTATTACTGGCAACTGAGGTATTTAATAAAAGTTTTTTTTCACTAATACGTTGGAATTTGGAATGTATGCTAGATTTCTATGCGTATTCAAAATGAGATACGATTATTGTTACATAATAATATACAGTGTGAAATCAAAAATAGTTGACAGTGGTGTGACTTGGACCGTCAAACTGAACAACTTTGTCTATGGGACCAACTTAATCAGAGCAAAAAAAATATTAGCTGTTCCATACATTTTGGTCGAGTAGAGATTGACGTAGGTATTCTATTGAACAGCTGATTATTTTTTTGCTCTGTGGCCCTACCATGAGTTGATGCAAACTGTTTACGTTACCGTAAACTATCGTTTTGTCTCTGTCACTCGCACTGACTGTGAGCAGTATATCCGATAGTTTACGGTAACGTAAACAGTTTGCATCAACTCATGGTAGGGCCACTGATTAAGTTGGTCCTATAGACAAAGTGGTTCAGTTTGACGATCTAAGCCACACCACAAAATTTGCCGAGTTTTAAAAAATCAGCCTGTAAGTCGAATTTAAATTAGATAATAAAATTATCAGAAAATAAATATTTTACAAAAAAGTTTTAACTTATCTCATTGAAACTCAAGAAAGTTTGCGTATAAAGATGAACCTCCGTGGTGCACCACAGCTCACTCTTTACGGTGTCTTAAGCTGTTATTAAAGAACATTTGCATAAGTTTCTCATAGGTACTTACGACGGCCATAACATCGCTAATATACCAAAACTCCCGTGTAGGTACCCACTTTTAATCTGAGCTCTGTTGAAAGCGATTAACCATAATTATGACGAATAGCTGATGGATTTACATCTTGAAGTTTGTTAGATTCGTATAACGGAGTAGTAAAAGAGTTTTAGCTTACTATTTATCAATATAAAGTAGGTACTCAATTTTTGTATGAGACTTTATAATGGACAAAGTGACCCTGTGTTAATCGTTAACTGTTTTTACTACAAATATCTATACCTTCTAGTGGCTCTGAACGTCCTCGCGTTGTTACACGTTTTGGTCATTTTTCGAAATGGCTGAAATATGTTTTTTTTTATTTCAACTGTAACGAATGTGAATACGACTTTTAATTATTTTTTTAGTTGAGGTGTTATATTAAGGATTTATTTATATAGCAAATATAACAAAATGTTTTTAATGACAGATGAAATAAGATAAGAAATGCTTTACGTTTTTTTATGTTTTTACTGGTAGATTATACTTATTTAAAGATTTTTATATTTTATATAAAATATTGAAATGATATTTTATTGGAATAATGAGGTTCTATTTAATAAAATAGGAGGATTTTTTAAAAAAAAAGCCTTTATAATGACTCGCGCAGAGTTTTTTCCTTAGAGTGAGACGGGCTTCTGTACCAGACGAAGGCGTCGTTGCTCGAAGGTTTTTTCGATCATTTATATTGAAATTTCAAAAATGGAATATGATCCAAATATACTCCTTCGATACACTCTACAAATTCTGTTTCATTTTTTAAATTAAACCAGCTGGTAGTGCTAATTGGGTCAAATGAAAGTGACCGAAAATATTCAACCTTCGCTACAAATATTTCTCATTTTTTTATTTTTTTTGTTTATTTGGTTAAGGGAAACAAACAGCATACAATATTACCTCAAAGACTATGATCCATTAACAGATATGATAAATTAAACAATGTCCTTCTTCCACAGGCGATACGGGACCAAATGCTCCGGTTGTGGGCACGGAATATCACCATCAGATCTAGTCCGAAAAGCTAGGGAGAAGGTGTTCCACCTAAACTGCTTCACGTGTCTGGTCTGCAGAAAACAGCTGTCAACCGGCGAAGAGTTATACGTCTTAGACGACAACAAGTTTATATGCAAAGAGGATTACCTCGCGGGAAAGGCGCCGACGACGCACCGTGAGTTTTTTACCATAGACAACTTTTATTTTTATTTTAATAACGAAACTTTTTTCACTGGACTCTTTTGAAAGACGTTGACTTTTAACCCTAATCTCGTTGATGTATGTTAATTTATTAATGTCGTATCGTTGTGTTGTTTAACATATTAATTAACATAATGTTAACAACTATTTTATGTTGAGTACGACCACACTGATAATATAATAAATACGACCTATAATTCTAGATTTAGAATAGTTTATTTCATTAAATAAGTAATTACATGTTTATTAACTTAATTAATTAAGCTAGGACTAACAATGTTAACATAAATAAGTATCTGCTGCCGAGCTAGGCGTAAGCCTGTATTACGGCATACAGCGCCAGACCCCTTGGACATGATCAATGTAAGTCCATTTTTTATGAAACTACTTTAAATGAAACATATATAGTAGAATGAGTTTAATAAAAAAGTCTTGTGTTCCTTTCTCTCTACCAGCATGTATTTGTGTGTGTGTGTGTGTATGTGTGTGTGTGTGTGAGTGTGTATGTATGTGTGTGCACGTAATATAATATTAAATAAAATATGAACTTATTAATGTATTTCAGTTACAGAATGAGTTTATTTAGCTAGCCTTTATTTATTTACTAACCTCTAGCAGTTTTTCGGTTTCATCATACGTCAGGGTTTTGAGCCATTTAGATGTAATAATTTTAAGCTTAGGAATAGTTAATGGATATATGTTTAGAACTTTATTAACTTGATTGTATACTATTGGACCGAGAAATTTTGAAAACCTATGACTAAAAGCAGTACAAAACCAATCATCGAGTTTACATGTGAATCCCCTACGAGTATTTAGTATTAAAGGGTCAAATTCAATTTGAGTATGCTGTCGAATCATAAGGTTAAGAATATAAAGCTGACGGACTGTGAGAACGTCACAAAGGTTGTATAATGCAGTTGTTGGAAAAAGAAAAGGTTTAAATGTACAAATTTTAAGTATTGCCCTTTGCGCTATTTCTAATCGCTTTAGCACTGTTTTTGCAGCTCCGCCCCAACTTATTATACAATAGTTAAGTAAGGATTGACACAGTGCATAATAAATTTGTTTTAGGCGGTAGGGTTCCAAAATATGCCTTATACACTTAAAGATATATATTAATCTGCGTACTCTAGAGCTTACTAATTCTATATGTTCTCGAAAGTCCAAATGAGCATCTATGACGACCCCAAGGTACTTTATACTATCCACTCTGTCAAGTATCATACAAGTACATTCAGGGTTCGATAGGGAGCAGTCATGAGCAACAATTTTATACTCTTCAGTTAAGGATAGTGGTCGTATTGAGAATATAATATATTTTGTTTTGTTAAGGTTTAGTGTTAATTTGTTATCAGCAAGCCATTCTCTAACAATATTGATGCCAATTTGTGCATTGTGAAAAACCCTTTCCCATGATACGTCCGAGAAGACAAGAGCGGTGTCGTCTGCATATGAGATAATTTCACCCTGTGGCATTTTTAAATCAGTTAGTCCATTGATATAGATAAGGAAGAGTGTTGGTCCCAAAATGCTTCCCTGAGGCACGCCGTACTCAATCGGAAGACTGCTGCTGACACACGTGCCTACCTTTACACATTGGCAACGGTTCTTTAAATAATTTTCAAATATTTTTAATTGATTTCCACGTATACCCATGCTTTCCAACTTACGCAACAAGAGTGGGACAGACACAGTGTCGAAGGCTTTTGCTAGATCCAAAAATATTGCAATACTCTTTTTACCTTTGTCAAGGGATGAAGCAATAAAATCAGTGAGACTTAGCACAGCATCATTAGTTGATTTATTTCGACGAAAACCAAATTGTTTGTCTGATAAGAGGTTGTACTTTTCAATATAATTTATTAATTGATTTTATTAATATATTAATAATTTTTTCCAAAATCTTTGAAAGTGAAGGTAGTATTGAAATGGGCCTATAGTTCGACACACTGTATCTGTTTCCACTCTTGTATATTGGGGAGACTAATGATCTCTTTAGTATATCTGGAAAAGTACCAGTTTGCAGACACAAATTAAATATATATAATAGCGGAGGTATTAGTGTTTGTTTATGGTTTTTTAATATTTTATTTGATATTTTATCTATCCCTACCGAGCAGTCATTCTTAAGGCCAGATATAAGCAATTCAAGCTCCTCCCAGTCAGTGTCTAGTAAGACAAATGATTCACTCTTAGCTGGTGTATTTGTTGGATTGTAACCACATTTATTGTTATTTATTTTACTAGCCAAAGACTGGCCCACATTGACAAAATGATTATTAATCAGTTCTACTGATTCTTGAGGGGAATCCGATAAAGTTAATAGTTCCTTAGGAAATCTTTTTTCTTTGTTTGAGTGTGTGATGTCTTTTATAGCATTAAAAACCTTTTTTGTATCATTTCCTGCATCAAGTATAAGTTGCTTCTCATATGCTCTTTTCACGTTCTTTAAAGTTTTATTACAAAAATTTCTGTACCTGGCATACGTTATTTTTAGCACTTCATTGTTTGGATTAGATTTGGATTTTTTATGTAACCTATCTCTGTTTTTAATACATCTTAGTAAACCAACCGTAATCCATGGTTTAATTATTCTTTTTCTACGAGATATCGTCACTGTCCTTGAATTTTTATTTATTGCATCTTCTATTTTGGTAATTAGATATGTCATCGCCTGGTTTGGATCTTTTATGTCATAAATTATGCTGAAGTCGATATTAGCTATATCTATATCAAGTTGTGTATAGTTTACTTTAGTAATAGTATTATTCAAATCACGTTTCAATTTTGTGTTTATATTTAGGATTACAGTTTTATGATCAGTTAATGTCGTTTGGACTACGATAGTTACTGCTTCGTATTGTGTTTTTATCATTATGTGATCAAGACATGTCCCACTGGCATCTCGAGTAACAAAAGTGTGTCCCGGGAAGAGACCGTGAAAAGCAACAAGATTAAGATAGCGATCAGCGTTTAAATCCCTTTTTTCTTTATTTATAGCAATATTAATATCTCCGACTAATGTTATATTTTTGATCCGAGACAAATTTTGTAATACTTCGTCAAGACTAGATAGAAATCTGTCAGTATTTTTAAAGGATGGTGATCGATAAATGGCTATTATAGCATGATCCTGATCAATTTCCATTATGAGACCGGTAGCTTCCTGAAAACTAGGTTCATATACGTTTACTGTCAAATTGTTTCTCACGAAGATCACAACCCCATCGTTTTGATTTAAATTATTTTTGGTGTGATGAGAGTTGTAACTCTCGAGTACAGGAATGGTCGGTATAGAAGATAGCCAACATTCGGTGAGTACCAGAACATCACAGGTTACGTTTAGGTTAGCAAGTAAAACTTCAAAACCAGGCATGTTGGAATTTATACTACATATATTTTGTGTCAAAACAGATAGTGACGACTTCTCTGGTTGAATGTAGGTGCGTACCTTTTCGGTGTCACATTCAAAAGAAAAAGTAAGTGACGAGTCTAACTCGTTATATATATCGTTATCCAACATTTTGATAGAAAACCGTTACATTCCACCAGATAGTGATTCTTTGTGTAATAAACAATTGTGGACAGTAAAACCATTGTATATGTATGCATAGCAGTAATTTATGATAGTAATTGATATTATTTTGTTTTTGTGTATTAATGTTAAAGTGTATAAAAAATTGTTGTTTTTGTGTTTTTGTGTGTGCAGCGTGTGTATTATTGTTTTTGTTTTGAGTTTTTGTGTGAGTTAAATTTATAGTAGAAAGGAATAAATATAAACAAATTCTTTGAAAAATATTAAACAAATAACTGTTCTTAAAATTATCATGCAAGAAACTTATCTTTGAAATAGCTATATAACCAGTATATAACAGGAAAGTAATTTTTAAATTATAGAAACAAAAGTAAGCATGCAGTATTATTATTTTAAGAAAATTACTATCTAGTCATTCCTTCTTCCTCAAGTTTTCTAGGTCATCTTCAGATATTATCTTGATTTGTGGCGAGTTTTCATTTTTACGAAGATAGACGACCCCATGTGATGTCCAGCAAAAGGTGTAGTTGTAGTTTTTTTGGTAAGTCCTGGCCAAGTAAAACAGTCTTTGCGTTTTATGTGTGAGTGTTTCCGATATAAAAATAGGTTTGGTAGGTTGATTCAACTGCAAATGACTGCTATTTAACTTGTCGCCTTTTGTCTTATTTTTGTTGAATTTTTTAACTTCAGCCAAAATTTTATCTTTTTGTAAAACTGTGGTAAGTTCTAATATAATTGGGAACGAGTTATCTTTTGATGGGGTTCTATATATGTCCTTAATTTCAGTAGGTTTGATTTCAGTATTTAGGACCTTCCCAAGCCCTCTCGCTATCTCACACAAATCGGATTTTGACTCGCCAGTTATTTTTTGTATATTTCGAATCTCCAATCCCGTTGCACGCATTTTTTTCTCCATAAATTCCAATTTATCCTCCAGCAGTGTAATTACTTTTTTATCTTGCTTCTTTTCCGTCTCAAGATTTGGTATGCATACTGAAAATAATATTAAATAAGTCATGGTCAAAAATATTTCTAGTATGATATTAACTAAAACACGTATCTAACTGATTTTAATCAGTTTCATGTATCAAATTAGAAAGGGAACAACAAATTAGACATGTCCCACATCAGGTCAATGTCGCGTAAATAAAATCAGAGACTAGATTACATCAAAATTACCCTATTCTCTGTCGCGAACATTTACGTAAGTCCAATCAAATATCGACATACGCGATCACGTACACAAAGCAGTGTTGCTATATGAAAAAATAAATGAGATCTTTTATAGCCCGCACCACAACTCGGACCCAATCGAAACCGAATAATTACTTTTCTAAAACACGACCACGACGCCTTCAATTTCCGAACGTGACATGTGAGAATTGCATTCTCAGTTTAAAATGCGTTTTTTATTGTTTAAGAACGTATCGCGGCCAACAATAAAACTTGGGAGCACCCATTTTGAAATCCGATTTTTCGATCAGTACGAACCGTAACAGAAATCGAATGAAAAAAAGAAACAAAAAGGCCAAAGAGACGGACAAAAAGCCAACCGCATTACACATTAGCCACGTCTCCACGCGGTAGTGGCATAGACAACGTTTTTTTCTTTTTATTGGAAGCTTTGTAAAGGCACCTTAACGTGATATAGAAAAAAGTGACGGATCGTAAGCGAGATACGATAGTCGTGAGCGGCAGCGACCAAAATATGTAGTGATAGTACAAATATTTTGATTGGGGAACTGATACCAACCCCTTGTTGATAATTTTGAGAAAGGCCGAAAGAGGCGTGGTTTTATTTGGAAGCAAAAGGTCTTTAATTGATTCATGCCTTTATTTTATTCTACCGCCTCTGTGGTCTAGTGGTTCGTCCACCCGTGTAAGACGCAGGGGTCCCGGGTTCGATTCCCAGGGGAGTACATTTGCACTCGGTTTGGTTGGTGGTAGGGCTTCAAGTTCGCCTGGCTAGCTACCACCATCTTACCTAAGTCTGACGCCATAACAACAATTTTTAAAATTGTTGTGTTCCGGCAGTTAGAGCTAGGATAGCCAGTTCCTCAGTGATGAGGATTCCGAGTGTAGTACGCTTCCACCTTCGGCCTTATCGTCAATTAATATCAGGTGAGGTGAGGCCAAGAACTATGCCGTTGTGCATAAAAAAAACTAACGACAATCACGTTCGGAATTCCTCACCACGTATTATTTGCAACTTAAAGACCTTGAGTATTTTTTGTACCTAGAGTTTCTATGTAGAGTTGTAAAATGATTTTTCCTGTCTGGAAAATTGTTGAAAATTCTAAAAATCATTTAAACACAAACAATAATAATTAAGCACTATCCTATGATAAATACGCACACGTTTTTGGAATCAATACTATTATTTTATTCTATGCCAATAGTACCTAATTTAGTTACTATTTGAGTTTGACATTGAAAAGAAAGTAACACAGTGTTTTGTCACTTTCTTGTCAATGTCAAACTCAAATAGTTTAACAAAGAGTAACCATTGTGTAACTATACATCTACTATACAATCTTTATTAGTAAGGGGGATAGTGTACAACTAAAAGTATCTAATCGACACAAGTAACTTTTTATTTTATAAAAAGCCTTTACAAACTGTACAAAAAAACTATAAGCAGGTATGTACTTATTGTCTCGCTAGCATCCTCAAAACAAAGATACTTAGGTAAGTTAGGTAGGTACTTGAAATTAACATACAAGTTAGAATCTAGCAACAAGTAACATTTTTATCAGCAAATTCGACTCAGTCAAGTGTCTAAGTGACTAGTTCCGGTATATCAAGTTCTAGCATGTTGACTTATGTTCGTGTGATAATGTATTCTATAGCTACTGTATCTCTCTCGGATTTGAATGTCATTAGTCGGTAAACAGCTTATCTTCAATAGCCACGTGTGTGAAGAAACATTTTATTACCGTTCTAAAGTCACTTGTAGTTTTGAATTTATAATATTTACTCGTCAATCGATTCTGTAGTAAATGAGTTGCCATCGTTTTTGTCTAAAACTCGTCATTTTTATCAACATAATAATATGTTACTGTTAAGCTTAAAAAATAAACTGATGCAGCTGTTTATCATATTTCCGCTAGAATACTTATAAAAAACTAGCTTTCTGCCCGCCGCTTTGCTTGCGTGGACTACAGGTTATATCGTGCGGGTGGAGACCCGTGCCCAGCAGTGGGTTATTAAAAGTAGCCTATGTCCACAGTTATTTATTAGTTGTGCTATGTCCTTATCCGAGGACCCATCTATATCCGTACCATTCATCAAAATCGATTCAGCGGTCTAGGTGCGAAAACTTAACAGACAGAAAGATAGAGTTACTTTCTCATTTATAATATTAGTATAGTATGGATTAAATATTTCGGAATTTTATTACTTCACATTATTTTTGTATTATGTTTTGCTACAACAAAGTAATAATGTTTATTAAGTAGGCAATTAGAACATCCAATACAGTCTAAATTTTTGCAAATTTTTTAACCGTTGTTCTGCTATAGAGGGTATAAAATACCCCAAACGTTACGCAAACTGAGTAGAACAACAACCACATTTTGTGGGGCTTGGAACGCAACATGTGCGCGCCCGCGGCGTCTCGCCGATGTTTGCGTATTGTAATTGTGTTTAGATATTGTTAGAGTGGAATAACTCCTCAAATAGAACGGACACGCGACGGGCCAATCGACCGCGCTTATTTGAGCGATGGCTCACGGGGGCTTTGATCGTAATTAGTTAGGAGAAAAGTGGTATGAACTGAGGTTTTTCACCACAGACGTGTTTTGATTAATGTTGATTTATTTTAATGTAGCTTTACTTCATGTTAAGTATACGATTTTATGATATGTAGTAGAAAAAATTAAAAATAAGAAATTACGTAAAGGTTTTATTGTAAAAAAAAGTTCATGCTTGTGTAGTGGAAATCTAGCAAAGAAATACAATATTGAATTATTTACAAAAAACTAACATAAAAAACTGTTAGGAGATTATGTTTTTTTTTACATTTGTTGGAACAAGTTGTAATTTTATAGATATTTTAAAGGGATAAATTCCCCTAAAGCTCAAGCGCACTGATACAGATACAGCAAACAAGCATTGTTTCCACTAGCTGAGCTAAGCCAGCGTGGGTAGATTAGACCCGCCCCGCGTGAGGGGTTAAGAAGCTTACGCGGCCGATATAGGATTGTGCAAGTATTGCTATGATCATACTTATCTATGGATTAATTCGTACGTTATAGTTCTTATGCAGAGAAAGATGGGGTGGAGTAATAGAAAATTCATAGCTTTACGAGTACAGTGTATTATACACTGATGTTTCTTGTAATCTATTAGAATTAGGACAATATTTTTTTTATATTAAAAAAATATAATTTATTTATAAGAATTTAGAGACCGAGACCGTATATTTTTTTTTAGTAAGTAGGTAACTTAATTAATGGAAGTGAAATTTCCGATTCAAAAAATAACACTTTAACCTTAAACTTTTTACTTTGTTTGTTAGTAAATAGTCTTCGAAATAAATGTTTCCCTGACGAGACATAATTTTTTACATTAAATTAATAATTTGTTATAAAAAAACATTTCCAAATCTCGAGAAGCTTACTTCATACGCTATTATAACTTCGAAAATATATTTTCAACCCTCTTCTGCTGATAACGTCTCGCTATTTCCAGAACGTTGCCCCCGCAGGAGGGGACTGGTGGGCCCGCGCCGATAACGCTTATCAATCAAACGCACGCGCCAACGCAGGGTTGAGTCATGCAGAATTTGCAATAATTCTGAGGCTTATATGAGGGACGAATTCTTCGCAATGGAAAAGATTATCGATTTTGTTTAGTGACTTTTCCTACTTTTACAACTTTGAAGAAATTTTCGCGATATCTCATAGCGGAGAAATTATATGGTCTAGCTAGAAAACTGATAATTTTAATAGAATTATGACGTCATAACTTGAGCGATGAACCTTATATCGTACGTAATGAAGCACATATTTAAATGCGCTTGACATTTCCTTCAAACCCACTTGAAATCTACTCGCTTGATTTAAATGAAACAAAAACGTGTATTGCCAGGCATTTAGCTACATAGTCCTAAAGTTTCAAGTGATTTAGCAGACCCATGATCCCTCCATTTGGTTGCATTTCGGAAATGGAAATACTTTAGATTCTAACACAAGTCGTATTTTTAAGTGTGAAATGTTGGTATTTAAAATGTGTGGTTTATCAAAATCGCCCGCTCTTGCTTTGTCAGGAATCAGAAACCTTTTTTTATTTCAAAAACTAAAGCTATTAGACGCTTCCATGTGAATTACCAGTGGTAAGCATTCGATGATCACTTGTTCACCAAATCACCTAAGTTTTAGAAGGATCCAGACTGGCAAAAGTAACGTTTTATTTAGAAAAAAATAACTTAAAATTCAATCTAAAAAATAAGCTTTACGATTCGTTTTGGTATCAGCCAATTCATTTTAATGTTCTATTAATAATGTAACCTCTATCCCTTTGTAGGGTTGGACCCTTGCGCTCCGGGCTATTTGCCGCTACTGATAGAACTCATCTGTTGTTGTCGAGGGCACGCTCTACCGCCTCCGCGGTTATTTGTGCCTGGCTTCGAGCATCGCGGCTTGAAACGCGTCTTACTCTAAGGTGCCTGGTACCAATACCCGCAGCACGAACAACTTTCGAGAAAAAAACGTGCGTAGTACTCGATAGAATAGTTATCTAGGGAAAATTTAATTTCGCTTTTCGGTGGTAGATAGCGCTGTACGAATTTGTCATACAAAATTACTCTATCGAATGTTTTTTACGCGCGTTATTATTTTCGATAGCTGTTTGTGCTAAGGGTACCTACTGAGCAGCAAATATTGTGATTTTTTTTTTATTTTTTTTTCTTACTCGCACCCCGGTGTGTGTACGGTCAGCAACGAAAGTTGTTTAACATTTTAGTACTTTGTCATAGTAACTTTTTGAGCAATGGTTCAAACCGTGTGACAACTGTTAAAGAAATTGCTAAGACAAAGTACCAAAGCGTTAAGTGACTTTAATTGTAATGACGTCAGATGGGAGTCAACCAAGAATTTTATATTCATATTCTTGTTCAACCTTGTTCAACCCATAAGAAGCGCTCTCTACCAAAATAAATTAAATCAAAACCATTGTAGATGTCAATTAAAAAATAACTAAAATAGGTATTTGTAGCTGTGTTATCCAAAACAGGATTCCAATTTTCTTTTTTCAAGGTCATTATGAAAACTTTCTGAAAGTATTCCTTCTAAAAGGATCACAATATGTTTTTTAAATATCAACAGTACACCACTTTTTATTTACTTTTATTGTGACTGAAAATGTTTCTATTGTTCGCCAACTTTTTCTGTCACCGGACGAAAAAACCCGGGCAAAAGAACACGGGAACTCCAAACTGCAGGCGGGCGCTCGAAAACGGATGAACATGGAAAATTCAGACGTAAACAAAACTCTTTAGAACGTGACGATTCAAAATTGTACTTTATTATTGGACCGGAGGGTTCAACGAGTGAAAGTTGTAGTTAGGTACCTATATAAAGTCACGTATATAGCACGAACGGCGTGGAATGGAAGAGACCGATAGAATTCCATTTCGTTTCTCCCTCCCCCCTTCGTTAGGGGGGTGATTCTGTTTCCGACGGGACTATCGAGCTAGTAAGACTGACAGACAAGTACTTCAAACAATTTGTGAATATTATTAATTGAAATCGATGGAAGCTTTCATAATTTTGGTTCTTTTTAGTTTAATCTACTCCCTTTTTCGTTGAGCTATAAAAATGATAGTATTGAATAAGGTACAGTTATAAGAGTCTTTATAATATTACGTTAAGTTGTTAAATCACCACTATCTACGTAACATGCATAATAAGCTTCATTTTCTCTATTTAAAAGATTTCAACGCGTTTCTTCATTTTAAAATTACTGATTTTATTTCTCGATTGTATCGATACGGACTTTGAATATTTATCTGTAGTACCTAATGGTTAGGTTTTGGCACCATCTTTGTTAGTCATCTCTATAAAACTTAATACTATGTGATGTTGTTTTATAATGTTATTCCTATTTTTATTGTTTCAACCTGGATATTTATGAAAAGTGACACATGAGTGAATTTTTAAATGTACTGCTGTAAGTCAACCTTTTCTGAGGTATACAGATACAAAATATTTTTTTATAGATATTTCCACAAAGTTAAGAAAGATGTAAGTTTTTAAGATTGAAATATTTTTTATTAGAAAACGCGTACGAGCGGCGTAACTCCTCGCCAATTCAAATATTGCAAACAAAGAACACCGTATCTATGGAGTTACTATTATTGTTTTGTATTTGATTATTATTGTTATATAAGACTTTTCTTTTGGCGGCCATCAAATTGATTCCAACTAAAATAATTACAGGTTTTCTGTAGTTATTTTAACCCTGCAAAAGTCTTGCTGTGTTCGTTGTAGAAAATGCTCACATAAAATACCAAATTCCACTAAATCTCCATTGGTTTTCTTCCGCTGCGCACCTCGAAGCCACTGCAATTCCTACGTCTGTCCATTAATTTTTATTTATCGTTAAACCGATCGATAGGTAGCGTGCTCGTAAAGAGCCGCACTAAACGTTTATGTTTCAGTTTTATGATGTTTTAATGTTGCGTTTTTGAAAGCTCGCAAGTCCAGAGTTTCTATTTTATATAGACTCGTGGAATAGAATTATAGGTAGTAAAACGCGGATGCAGTAACGGACCGTATTGTGGATAATATCAGCAAATTGCAGTCTGTGTTCTATGTGTGAGGGCGGTATCCGTAATGCTTATACCGCACCTTGAATCTAGTATTCAGTATTCGAATATGAATGTTTCTGTTCGTATTGATGCAGTTTATGCAAACCAGACAGAATACAAATTAGTATTGATGAAAGATTGGTCTTTAAAGTGTAAGATATTTACTTCATCTTATTTAAATAAATACACAAACCATATGTAATTTACTTTAACGTAGCAGGTGAAACGAGCTTTAAAATATTAAGAAATTCAATAACAGAATAAAGATTACATTGTAACCACCAACTTCCTCATTTTACTTAATAATATAATGAAGGAACTGAATGTGATGGCAAACAGCTGTAAATAGGAATTAAACTCTACCGATCACGTACAAACAAATAAAGACAATAAAAAAACCTAATCGGCCTGCGATTTACAGCGTCAGGAGCGTACCCCGAGGGCAAATTATCGATAATCGACCGACTAACCAAATAGCCGGTGTCGATACGAGTTATCGACAATAATCGTCATAATCACTAGTGCCGCGCGATTGTTACCGATCGCCATTACGGGACGTGCGCGGTGTTTTTAAACATAACCAACCATTTTGATCCGTCGACCTTCTTCGTGCTGTCCCAAATCCAAAGCGAACCTACGTCTCAAATTATAGTGGCGGCCCTAAAAACTTTTTGTGCACGCTTATTATTGAAATTATTATTTATTAACAGTAATTGTCGGTGACGTTTCGAGGGTTAAGTTCGGCGTTTAGCGTAATTTGGCCGATTTGGCTTTTCGGAGGGTTATTGGTAATTATTAGTTGTCAAACCGCGGAGGTAATTGTGTTTATGACTATCGGGAGTAATGTTTCCTGTCGGTGATTGTGAACGGGAAAATAGAGGGAAACGAGTCCACTTCACGACGAAAACGCACAATTATTTCTATGATTACCACAGATGTCGTAAGATAAATGTCTCATTAAGTATGGCAATTTTCTCGGGCTTTCGTGTAAATATACTTTGTATAGTTACCGATTTAGCATACCAATTTCGGGTTGCCACTCGTACTTGACAATAAAATATTGTATAATAAGTTCGATTTTAAAAGTGAATTTACCCTATAACGGAAAGATAAACATTGTATAAGATTGGAGATGAGAATTGAAAATAAAAAAAAACATAAACAATGTTGTGTTGACCTTTGCGTTATTTGTTTAAATTAATTGTTAAAATTTTACTTATTATACGGGTGGCAACTCTAAATTGGTATGCTAGATTGGAATATGTAATCGCGGCTTAACACTTTAAGTGTAAAGACCTCTGACTGAGGTGGTAGATTCGATTCTTGTTTTTTTTATAATTATGAATACCGTAAAAACAAAGTGATTCAAGCACTGTTTTTTCTTTCTTCTTTCAAATACTTACGTAGCTCGTTATCACTAATTTCAGGGGTCTACTGAAAGAATGTGAAATTATGTTCAAATAAGAGCTGCCGCTGTTATCCGTAATGCGCACGTGAAATCAGTTCTTTTTTCAAAAAACTATATTTTTCTGTACGCTCGTATTGTGCGCGGGTAAATGGCGTGAAATTGACGCGTGGCCAGTGTTTGCGGAACGTTTCTGGTTCGCATACGATATGACCACTAAAACTGGGCTAAAAAGTTTAAATTACTACTCGCATCGGCATTGGAATGTTTCTTGATTAAACGATAAGAAAATAAAATCTTAGAAATAAAACAACTGAAGACTTATATAACTTCTAGCAAGCTAAATATGATGCAGTAAAACTTGAACTACTCTGCAAAAGAATATAAAAGATAAAAAAGTGGTTAATAGTAGTTTATGATACAAGGTTGGTAAGGAGGTTTTTAAAACGAGTTGACGTTTTATAAGCCCGAGCCGTAGGCGAGGGTTTATAATCGTCACGAGTTTTAAAAAACCTTAACAACCGTGTGCCATACTACGTTTTTCAATACATTTGCGAGAAAACATTATAGGTACTGCTGAAATTGTAATGTAATCCATACATATAATAAAACTATAAATTCTAAATATTTGTGCGCGAATTACGCAAAAACCGCTAAACGAATTTTGATGGATTTTTCACAATTTAGTAGATTGTGGTCCAACTTAAAATCTAAGCTATGTTTCATCAAATTCGGGTGGGTGGAACCAGAGAAACAGCTTGAACTCTCCGTAGTACTAGCTTTCATACACTAAAGGGGTCATTTTAAACTGGTTGTAATATTTTCTACTGTCCACGCGGATGAAGTCGCGGGCGGAAGCTAGTAGAAATTAAAAAAAACGTTCGTAAACAAAAACGCACGGCGCCGGAGTGCGGTAAAATCAACTTTCAGCACGCTGTACTACTCCGTAAACAAAAACGCACGGCGTGCGGTAAAATCAACTTTCCACACGCTCGACTGTCATCGTAAACTTACATTTTCGAGCAACTGTATTGAAAAAGTATTTGAATTTGGAAACGCCATAATCTAACATTATTTCAATCATGTTCAATAGATAGCAAAGGAAGGTTTCACTGCCGGCTTGGATCATAAGATGGAGCTTACCTCGTTAATGAAGAAGCATTTAAATTCTTACGAAACCTATAATATTGAGAACCGGTCACTTACTATCGATGTATGCGGGTCACATTTTTATTGGTTACCGTTAGTAATTGATGACTGTGAAAGATCTCAAAGGAATACTTTTTTTAAACAAAAGATTATTTATGTGTTAAATACTTTTTAGATGGTAGGCAGGTAAACGAATTAAAATTTAAAATATTTGATTATGTTTGAGAGTAGAATTTTAACTTAATTGAACTTTATAACATAACGTTAACATAATAGGTGTTATTATTAACATAGGTAACATTAACCAACATATTTCTTTGATCTAATTTTCTCCGTACGTAAGTAGTTAAATCATAGAGTTAAAAAAATTCAGTAACGGTAAAGCTTTGAAAAATGCACAAGTTGTTATTCACCACGAACCTAGAGAAATCTATGTTTGTACAACGAAAGGACTTAGCAAAGCCTGCCTGGTACGGCGAAGAGAAATATTATTTCGTTATCTCCCTCTGCAAGGCTGTCCCGCCCGGCCCCCACCCCCTTCGACCCGCGGGTTCAAAGGTCATTTCCGAGAGAGACACACGACACGATGACAATTTCAGGACTGCTTAGAAAAGGCGGTTCGGAAACGCGGAGTTTGGGTCTGAGGTGACGTCTGTTTGACGTTTTAATTTTAGTCTATTGATGTCGAAAGTTTTTTTTGGTTCAGCGTAGCATACTTCGTGCATTCAGCCAATGACTATGTTTTAGGGAGTTTTTTTGGCGCCAATTCGTCGAGTTCAGTTCGGTGGTTATTTTAATAATTTGCAAATTGTTTATAGTGGATATTGTGTCTTAAAATCGGTGCAGTTTTGTGGTACAAGTGTCTACGCAACTGAACAATATGTGGGATGATTGAAATAGGCGCGATCTTGGTTGTATGAAGCTGAGACTTTTATTGTAGTGGTGGCTACCTCGGCAGAACTAACCGAGAAACTGTCTTGATATACTTTGTGCCAAATGCTCCAAGCAGCATCGGAATGTGATGTACCCGCATTCTAATGAAAATTGAAACAATATTTACCACTGAACTATTCAACACTTGACACTGGCAAAAATTACTTCCAAGAGGAAAGTAGATTGCCAAAAAAAAATTAGAAGAAGAAGAAGACTATGTTTTAGAGTGGAATAGACCGTGAAAGTGTGACGTCACACAATGACGGTGTTTGACATTTTGGGTAAAAACAAACATCTGAAGCAAGCAAGATTCTCTTTTTGAGACATGGAATAACACCCAGGAGCAAAAGAATACAGCACAATACGTCCTATCACCAAAATAACTCAATAATTTGTTGACAAAGCAAAAGTGCCAACGTTCTCGTCTTTGTTTTTACCCAAATTTACGTCATAGAGTGTGTCTAATCAGATATTCCTTTGCCGTTATGTTGGTTTTCCGAAAATCTACTTAATTTTGCACCTTATTATAACGCAATAAGATCACTATGAGAGTACTGCCAACATAGTAGCAAAGGAACTGTTTGATGAAACGCACGCTTCCACGGTCTATAAAGTGATTCTTATAAAGAAACCTATTTGTTTTAAACTGCCAAGGTCTAAAAAGATTTTAGTGCTGTTGTCGTAATGCTACGGCTCCACCTGCGTCTTAACGCATAGCTTAAAGCGTTAATCTAGGCGTAACGCAGACGTGGCCATGACTTAACGGTGTTAATTTACAAACGACAGTACTAAATTTACTTAACGCGTTAGCTAGAGCGTATATAGTTGGACATTACCACTAACGTTAACGTTAACGCAGGTGGAGCAGAGTGAATAAGTTTAAAGTTGGTCCCTTAGCCGGCGCAAGCAAAGGCTGTACCCGCCAGGAGGCCATACTATAATTGGGCCCCCTGCGTCACTCGCGTTAAAGGGCCAATGCATGCGTTATTTATTGATCAATCGTTTATTATTCCTTGTTGTAATGAGCTGGTTTTGACGACGCCTCGATGTTTAAAGTGTAGGTGGTTTATACTTTTGTGTTTTGGGATAGATTCTCACGAGAGTTTTTACTTTATTGGAAAATAACATTGTATCACTGTATTAAAATGTACGAATTACGCGCTGGTTATATGAATTACGTGAAATACAAATATTGTTATTGACAAAAAAAAATAAGACTTTTAATCGTCTCTCTGGTGTAGTAGTTCGCCCACCCGTGTAAGACGCAGTTGTTTGATTCAGGAGGGGGGTAAAATTTGTACTCGGTTTGGTTGGTGGTAGGGCTTATTTCAAGTCCGCCTGGCTAGCTACCACTATCTTACCTAAGTCTGACGCCATAACAACATTTTAAAAATTGTTGTGTTCCGGCAGTTAGAGGTAAGATAGCCAGTTCCTCAGTGACAAAGATTCCGGGTGTAGTGCGCTTACCTTCGGCCTTATCGTCACTTAACATCAGGTGAGGTGAAGGCCAAGCACTATATCCCGTTGTGCATAAAAATATATAAATAAATAAACAGACAAACAGGAGAAAAAGTATCGATTCTCAGAAGCATAACAACGCTTAATGATATCTGACACTCCAACGCTGGTTCAGTTAAAACAGCCCATTCATACAAAACATATGCGAACAAACCAACCGTGGCATTATTCAACCTTAACACTTTAATAGCCTGAATCGGGAATCGAACCCGCTCCGCCTCATTTCACTCCGCTTCCTTGCTCGACAGCAATGTAAACTGAGCCGTGTATGCGTGCCTTAAGATTTAAAACAGTTTTGTTATTTAATCGCGAATCTTAATTGGATCGCTTATGGTATAAACATCGCAAGTTCGATGGAGCAACAATTAGAAATGGACTTTAAAATGAAATAAATACGGTTATTATTGCATTAGTTTGTTGCTTGATGAGAATTCTTAACTTGCTCAAGTTAACATTCGTAACTTGAGTCAACAGTGACGCGGTAGTTAGTCGTAGACTACAAACAATCGATAAGCTATATTTTTTATTTGAACTTAATGGCTGTCAACTCAACACTTTACTTGGTGTATTGCAGTCGGTAAATGAAATGAGGTATGATTAATAATTTTTGTAATAAATGTCGGTAAATGAAATGAGGTATGATTAATAGTTTTGTAAAAATAATAAAAGTAACTTATTTCCGTTATTATATTAGAATTTAGAAATTACAAATCCAACGTTATTTGTTTCGTTATTTCGTACAAATATTTTCAGCTGTGAGAAGTTTCAGTACCTATAAGTACCTATATCACAAGCACTTTACGTTCGCCGAATGAAGACGAGCGGTGGCGTACTTTGCCGGTTTTGTAACAAATGTGTCAAAGAGGTCCTTTACAAAAGTGTCAACGAATTATGTATGTACATTCGCCAAGGATCGGACGTGCGTGTGGAGCCGGTGAAACAAATGAAATTAAAAACTTATTCAAAATTTAAAAACAACAACAAACTTATTGGGTTATTAGGACGACAATGATAAAATATATGAAAATAGAAATTTCAAATACCGAATGAAAAACGACGATATTTGAAAACGTATTACATTCATCGAGATTTTTTTAACATCACTTGATTGAACATGATTCTAATGAACCGTGCCCCAACTTTACGATCCTGGATCAAAACCAGTCTCTTGACCGGTATAGTTTTGCGTTCAAAAAGGGTTAATCGTAAAGAGGTTAAGCGCTATGTTCGAAAAAAAAACTGGTTGGCAGCAAAATACATAGACAAAAAGTTTTGTCAAAAAAGTATCAATGAATTAAAATTTAAAAAATATAGGATTGGCAATATTTTGGCTTCGATCATCTATACATGAGATGTAGCACGTCATACAATAACAAAGCTGAAATGTGGCACATGCCGTTTGAAAAATCACGCGACACTAAATGTCAAGTTGTATTTCATTTATTTATTTCATTTATTCATATATGTATGACATATACATTCATGTATACTCGTGGGGGACTTTCATAGTGGGCTGCGTTTTGGGGGAGTTTGAGGTGTCCCACAAATGCCACTATCATGCAATATCCACAGGTATAGATGATCGAAGTATTTTGGTGATTTATTTTTGACGGATGTCGTACAAGGTAGTTTGCCGCTCCGTTTCAAATAATGGGTTATGCTTATGTTATGTGATACCCGTAAACCATTCACAGGCTACCGAAATGAACCTCAATTTTATTGTTTCTTAAATTTTACGGCCGTTTTAAATTACCGATTTCTGAGAAACGTATGTTATATTTTTTTTCATTAACCCTAACCAAAAAACTTTCAAACAACAACCACTTTCGAGTTATCGACTGGAGTTATTACTCGAAAGTGGTTGTTTTTTATAAAATCCAGAAGGATAGAAGACCTAGTTGTGGTTTTTTATAAAATCCAGAAAGATAGTTTTGAAATAAAAAAATTAAGTGTTTCAATAGTTTCAAATCTACAACGGCAATGCTTCATCATCGTGTTCCCAGCTCGTCATCTTCAAGCCTTATCCAACTTTTTATAAGTCATGTAAATAGAAACAACAACATAAAACACCGCGGCATTATTAATAATGCGAAATAAAAACAAAAAGTCTTTATTCAAAAATCGAACGGCGGGAACGAAACGTCCATAGACAATAATGGAAAGAAACAAAGAAGTAAAAAAGCGGGATGAAACCTGTCGACGCCATGTTGTGTGGCAGTCGGCCTTCACGCCTCGGCCGCCGAAGATTATCTTTCGAAAAAAGAACCGAACAGGAGGCGCTGTTGTTTAAGAATAAAGATCCTCAACGCGTGGTCATTTCACGGTATTATAGTCTCTTGTGGCTTCCGATTAAGGATTGGATTTGCGTAAGTCATAGTAGCTGAGATACGTTTCTCGGCGAGCGCGGAGAAAGAGCTTCGTCACTGCGGCTGCGCCGTAGCTGATGACCTGTCAATTTCGTCGTGTACTTCGGCCGGCGCTGAGAAAAAAGTGACATTAGAGTGGCCATCTATTATTTTGACTTTATGTGAGGAGATGGAGTTGAGATTGATCGTGTTTGGCTCGGCCCTTTTAATTACAGCGTATTCAGTTGAATAGCTTTGTGTATTTGTGTCTACTGTTCGGAAGGTGGTGTTACACGTAGTGGCGCTATATGTATTATGATGGGTATTTTGTATTCGAGGAGATGCATTATGTTTTATTGGTATTTACGAGAAGAATCTAAGACATTTGAATCAGTGCGTTTATCATTTTGTTTTGAAAAAAAAAAACATCTAAGAGTCCCAGCAAACTGCAGAATATCTATCGGCCAATAGTTGGGTCGGACCATTTTTAACATGACGAATCGACCGACACCAAATCGTTGTAAGTGCGCACTTGCATACTTCTTCATACTAATTAAAGGCCCGACCCAACTATCGGCCGATAGAAAGTCTGCAGTTTGCGGAGGTGATGATGGTATAATTGGTATAGGTATTAGTAGATAATTTGTTTAAACTATCAGTTTTAAAGAAAGGGAGTTTTTCCATTAATCGTCGAATTGATAAAGATTGAGTAATCAATCTCAGTTGTATTGTCGATATGCGAAAGTCACTAAAATTGTATGTTTAAAATTGGAGACATGCATTGCATGGAACACCAAAAAGTCACCTAAAAGTTTCGTTAATTAAGACTTAAAACTTCATGCTATTGTTTCTTAATTCGATTTTATAGTTTTCGAATAGTTGGTAATGACAACAATCCTTCGTGCGTCGATTCGCGCCGGCGCGAGAGCGCGTGCGCTGCGTTCTTGTTGCGTCTCATTGTGCGATTTAGCTCGCTCCCTGGTGCAGTGCAGGGAAGGCAGCGAGTTCCATTCATGAATACGTTATGAGCTTTTGATGAAGTTTTGATGATGTATGCTTTTAAGTTTGATTTTTTCAATAGTTTATACCTCTTGCAAATTTTCTTGGACGCCACTTGCAAACGTCGATCGAGGATTTGGTGCCTATAGCTGTCATAAAATTCATAACTCTGTTTACTGCAAAGCTTTATTTTAAGTAAAATGAAGGTTTGCTTTTTATAAATAGTATTCAACATCATCAAAAAAAGAGCTACAGTATGTAGTTAATAAGATATTCATGAACTATTAGAATTTTTGCTTTTTGTTTTCCGTATTCTCGAAATTCTTCATCTTTGACTTTATATGTATGATTATATAAATAGTTGGCATGCTTCTTACTGCAGTCATCAACTTCAAGTACGTTGTTATCTGACAAGCGATTTGTTTATTTGCAAATTGTTCGCTTTTTGCCCGGATTAGTCGCAGTCAATCTGTTAGGAATGTCACGTTGTTTAGTTTCTTTTGTCTTTGGTTTATTGTATGTAATATGTAAGTTTGTATGTTATTTGAATTATGATGGAGATGTTACTAACGTCGAGGTCGCACTGAGGTACGTTTACAGCTTAGCAATAATTGGTTTCTTTGTCTACAAAAACTACATTTTTATTAAGAAAATTATGCTTATTGGCCAACGTATTGTGGACACCATATTATTTGTGTATGTGCTAGTTTAAATACTTTACAGAACTAAAGATAAAAAGGAAGTTTGTACAATACACTGTTTGTGTCCCTATAAATAAAATTTTATTTCCTCGCATTTCCTAAGAAAAGCACTACAAGCTCGAATGATTAAAAGCATCCTCTAACTTCCCGTTCTCGGCTGTAATGTATTTTTGTCACAGCTTCTAAATTCAATTAACATGGAAAACCTGGAGACGTAGTCAATGACTTTATTACTACTTAATATGGCCTAATTGAACTAGCAATCCAGTGGAACACAATTATATTTAAAAAATAAAACAATAGAGTCAGGTTATCTTTTCCACTTCGTAGTACAAATTTAATCATTGTACTTTGTTAAACATATTAAGAAACATAATCAACTAAATTCCCTTTGATGCAACTTTGTACATGGATGCATCGAGCGTAGAAATACAAATAAAAGTGGGCACCGAGCACGCACGGTGCGGTGCGCGCGCGCAATCAGCCCGGTCACGATCTGCGGTCACGCCGCGCCCCGCTCCTACTACGGAACGTGCACATATCACTGGAGCTCACCAATGAGGGACTACTTGAGAAATTCTAATAAGTATAAGAAAATTCAAGCATAGACAGAGACTCAGAAAAAATAGCATCGCCTTAGAGTAAAAATAAAAAGAATCCCTTTTGAATTTTGATGACGTTTTTAGACCAAAAAATCCGTTACAGAAAACCGCATCTGAATCAGTTAAACCGTTCTGGAGAAAAATGGCAACATTTGCGTTTGCGCACAATCAAACAACTAAACAAAAAACCTCTCACTCTAATCGCATAACCTTCTCCGTTCGGTCGCGGGTAAAAAATAAAAGCCTAACGAAAGGAGTTGAATTTTCTTTGAAAGTTCCCCTGAAAACTGAACGGTAATTTGAAAATGGAAGATAAACCCAACTAGAGAACATGGCTTGTAAGAGTTATAGGATGTTTCCATTTGAGCAAATATAGAATTTCGTCAATAGTACTTCGTATCGTAATGAATACATTGTAGTATAGGATAATTTTAACACTAGGCACCTCGTATGTCTTCTTTATACTATAAAAGTGTTTCCCACGTCTTTATATTATTTCATGTACCTACTTGAATAAGTGCTTGCATTGTAGTGATGTGGCAATTCTACGCACGCTCAATCGCAGATATCTGCGTCATCACGATCTGTGGTCACGCCAGATGCGCTCAACCAGTGTTGCCAATGTTATATTACAAAGTTATGAAAAAAGAAAAATGTCTTGTGGCTAAAGTGTTATAGGCGGAGTGTGAGACGCCCTATACACTTGTTATGTGTTGCGAAAATTTTAATTTTTGATGTCACTACCAACCACATAAACTTTGTTCCTCAAGTTACAAATGGTATTCCTATTGCAAGCTATTTTTAAGAGAAAAATCTACATTGCTTTATCTCTCTTTAAAAAAGTTTATAATTGTTAAAAAGTTGCTGAAAGGTAAACTTAAAAGCATTGCCTAAAATTGCCTTATCATAATGTTTGCAATATGTCCGGTAATTGAGAAGCTAGCAGTAGTTTTCATTATTACAACTATCATTTGTAACGTACCATATGGTGCAGTGGTCGACCTATGTGGTGCAGTGGTCAACATACCGCCTACCACGCAAGAGGTCCCGGGTTCGATTCCCGGCAAGGCAGAAATTGAAATGATGAATTTTAATTTCTGTGACGGGTCTGGGTGTTACTATGTTTAATAAGTATATATTTAAAAGGTATATAAGTAGTATATCAGATGTCTAGCACCCATATTACAAGCTCTGCTTAGTTTGGGGCAAGATGGCGCTGTGTGAAATTGTCAGCTAGCATTTAGCATTTATATAAAATTATACCCACCAGTGTAATTTTTGTAACATCAAATATTTGATTTAGTAAATAAATAAATAAATATTTGACAACATCACATACATTGCTCCGATTCCAAAGTAAGTAGCTAAAGAGACAACGGTGGTATCACAAACACCCAGACCTGAGACAATATTGAAAAGTTAATTTTCTACATTGACCCAGCCGGGGATCGAACCCGGGACCTCAAGAGATGGTGACGCCTTGAAAACCGGCGTGCAAACCACTCGACCACGGAGGTCGTCAAATCTCAAACATTTTTTATTAGACAAACGTTATTGTAGAGTTGCATAACCAAATCTTTGTAATGCGTTTAGTTATTAAATTCCATATTATAAAACCACTTCACGTAATTCATTGTAACTATACTCTACGACTAAAATTTATTAACTTGTTCTATATTTTGGACCCACTGCATGATATGATGACACAAACGGCCTGTTTAAAGTTGTTTATAGTTCGTAACGGCGCAGTAAATAATGTGTAATGCACAGTACGGTTTGCGCACTTATCTCTGATGGCACTTTTAGAATAATGAATTTTTAAATTTATTCCCTCGTTTTACTTGAACTATTCAAAGTTAAATGTTTGTTGAAATTTTGTAACATCGTCACTAATACATTAAAATCTTTTTTTGTTGTACTTATTGCACATTTTTGTTTCTAGTCCTCTTGTGATACATGTAAAGTTATTAATTTGAAGTTTTGGATGAACGTTAAAAATATTTGCGAAACTTAGGTCTTGATTGATCGCACATATTGGCAGCATTATTGTAACTTTAATGTAATAAATGTGAAGGTTTATCGGCTGATAATACGTGAGATAATAGCTTGAAAATTTTAATTATAGCATTTTGTCATTTCTTGTTTTATATTTTACAACTTTGACCGATGGTTATTTTATAGTCATAAATAGTCAAAGTCGTAATTCAGATAAACTTAGTAATTAAGCGCTTTTGAATCGTCTTTAATTTCCAACCATCACCCGTTCCAGACTTTTTTAACTGATAAGAAGAACGGGCACAAGAAACTTATCAGCTTTAACAGGAATAAGTAACGATACTTAATTTAAAAACTTAAATATCTATGACTACGTCTAATACAGATTTGTGGAAGTCCCTCGGAATATGAATAATTGATGTCACAATGACTAACAAATAGAAAACAATTTTATATCAATATTGTTCCATTTTCTACTAATATTCCAGAAAACCACCAGAATATACCTTCAAAGGCGATCACACCATTACAATCCCAAAACTAACCGTAAAGAAACTGAGAAATTGAAAAATTATACTTTAACCACGGCGGTTGAACTATTCAAAAAATCGAATAAAATAATAATAATTTAACACCAATTTTTCACAGCTCTCCGGCGGAAAGGCACCTAATCTTTGAAACACAGCTTGTCTATTGTGCTAGATCAAATATGGCGCCTCTAATGGCGGGAATAGACTTTGACATATTGCCTTTTCGAGTGTTGTAACTATTATTTATTGCTCCTCTTTGTTAGTGGGTGGCTCAAGAAGCTTTATGTTTACCAGGTCTGATGACCTGACCTCTGGTTCTACATCATTTTTACTGCCTCTGAGTGAATATGTATGAGGGACGTTAGTGAAATAACCCTAATGAGTCTACTGAGTAATACTTGTAACATGTTATTTTCCACATAGTTATATACCACGTTAAAGTATATGCTTTTGCTTACTTCGACAGTTGAAGAACCATAATTTGTTAAAAAAATTGCGCTGATAGATTTTGATATAATACTTTGCAAAAATCGTATTTCATTTAATGTTGAAGATAAATGCCTGGAAGAAATTGCTATTTAGCAATAAGGCCGCCTTTTGTGTGCATTCTCTGTTTGTTGTTTTTCTTTGTAATATGTCCTGTCATAGTGTGCAATAAAGTGATTTTTATTATTATTATTATAAATGTAGTTGATTAAAAAAGGTGAGTAAAATACCTAAGTGAGTCTTATTTTAGTAAAACTTCATAAAAAAAAGTCATGAACAAAACGTCTCTACCAAGCAAATCCCGGTTTGATGACGCCAGCAAGTCAAGTACACTCCTACTCGTCAGAGCGTAATTTCTTTTCCTCATAGGTAGGTATGTAAAAAAGAAAAAAAAAAACGCAACAAAACTCATTAGTCATCTCGTACGTCCGCCGCCGAGGCGCCGCGAATCAAGAACCGGCAAAAACTCAACTCATGCTATCGTAAGCTTTTTAATTGTGTTCTCTGACTACCCTCCCACCAGCTACCTGGGGAAGTCACGACCGCTTTGTCGCAGCCGCGTTAGGTCAACCAGCTTCCCAAGACCTGCATAACCCCTTACTGCTCTTACAAATCTGTTTGCAGAAGCTTAAGTCGGGGCTCTCTTCAATTGGCCGAGACCGGATTTTCGGTAGATCTACTTATTTGTGGATAGGTGTGCATCTGCGTTTGGCAGGGTTATTTCGACTTTAATAAGATTGAGGGTTGTAATTTGTGTTTTGTATACGTTGTTGATGGATTTGCTATAGGTACTTACTTATACCTTATATTTACCTATGTATAACACAACTCTTTACCTTTTTATGTTACGGATTTGTTTAATGAATTCACTGAAATTAAAATTAGAAATGATTTAACGGCGTCCGAAATAAAGTTACAAGTCTGTTATTATGGCTGTCAAGTTTGAATAACGTATTATCTTTAAGCATGTGAGAAAAACATAGTTTAGTAGGTATCTCGAATCTAAATTTTCTATTCGCTCATATAAAAATTTAGATTAATTCTGATTACAATCTTACACGTAATAATTAATTACTTGACTTACTCGTCTACCAAAATGCAATCGCTTTATCAATTTCAGTTTAACAATTGGGCCGGAAAATTCTCATACAATTGGGAAAGTCCATTGGAAATGACATCAAAAAGCATTCGTCCTATAAAAGTTCAGTTTTACATATAGCGATGTTTCGCACGCACGCTCCCTGCGCAACGTCGATAAAAGAGGGTGTGGCAGTCGTCTCTGGACGGACCAATCACGACGCGCGGTTGGATGCGTGCGTGCGACCCGGTGTCTCACGTGTGCGGTGAAGCCGCAAGCGTGAGTGAGACACCGCCACCACAGAGTATATAAACGTAACAAGTATACGCTACCGGCACCACAAAAGAGTTCTCATATCTTTTATGTTCTTAGATTCTTATCTGGCCGATTCTTATTTTTACATTCGAGATGGTGGTCTGGAATTAACGGTCGGCGCCATAAACACGCTTTAACAAACTTTAATGCGCCATAATGTGAAATAATCTCTGATTTTTAAAGCGCTAATAGGTTGTTATAGATTTCGAGATAGTAAAGTAATTTTTGGGTGAAAATTTTATTCATGAACAATGTCGATTGAATTGTTAATCACTCTTAATTGTTGATTATCTTGATTTAAGAAACTTTACTCTTTTGACGTGCGTTTGTTTAAAATAATAACGTTATCGTTTTATGTACCTAGAGTCAAGGTAGGTAGACCCTATAATTAACTTACTCGTAGCAACTGAAATAATGTTCTATTTATAGTGAAACTCTGTGTTGTGGAAATTATCAAAACATTATTCACATCCTATGTTCACTGTTTATGACGTCAATTTCTAAAAACTGTTGACTGTCGATGACAAACAATTTTTGTCATTTGAAATTTCAAATAAAGAAGCCGCAAAATGTTGAATTTCCCGTACATCAAAGGCCGTGTGTTCGACGATTCCTCGTTTGGATTCGACGATAAAAGCCGTTTTCCCGCGGAATTTGATTAGGTGCCTGCGCGACAAAAGAGACCGTTTACTCGAGGGGTGGTTTTAAAATTGAATTTAGAATTGGGGCGTTACTAGTTGACAGATTTTGTCTATGGTGAAGACTGGCGATGACGACTGACCTCATTAGACGAGAACTTAATTTACTTTTAAAATTGGCACACGGATTTTAGTACTTTACTCGAGTACTTATTTACTTTAGTAGTATCGATTGGCATAATAAATAATAATTTGACGTGGAAACTAAGGGCAAACGTCCACCCACGAACCGTAGTAGGGTAGCAACCCGTAATAGGAAAACCAAGTGCAAACAAGCTTAGTGCTCCGCTCCATAGATTTTTTACGGCGAAAAACCGTGTGTGGACATTCGCCCTAACTGCCTTTCATTATCAATATTAGAGTAGCCATCTAAGTATCAATAAATCACGAATGATTTTTTTCAAGTCAAAGACAAAACGTGTTTTTCTTGTAGGTATATATTTAAGTTAAGCTTAAAAACTTAAACAGATCTACATACTACTTTAAAGGTTTTTTTTCTCTACGAGTAAACACTCCAATAAGAATAGCGGTAGAATAATTTTTGATATCATAAACATGAATGAGTTGAGTGTTAGTTTAGTTGTTGTAGCTCAGAGTGCTCTTCAGCTCCGGACGTTTTGTTCAAGTGGTATGCTTGTAGATTCTGATCAAGGGCTAGTTGAGATGAAACGCCGAAAGTATGGGAAAACTTTGGAACAGGGGAAACAGAAAAAACTTTGTTTTATTAAAAGAATTTTGTTATTTTATGTTAGTCAAAGAAAGTTTATTAATGGATAAATATTTTAGAAAAAAATTCTGAAACCTACAAAGAAATATTTTTTTCTTAACTCCTATTTTTGCATGTTTATAAACACAGAATAAAGGTTTTTTTATGGAAAAGAATGCTACTGGGCAAACTTTGTTAGGCGAAGAGAAAGTTGTACTTTTCTTGGATTCTATTTAATTAAGTAAGCTTAACTAATTTTAAGTATGTAGTAAAATACAAAAATACTGTGACAATAACCGCATTTAAAATAGGAACACGGTTTTGAAAATTAAAATCATAGACAAAACTAAATTACTTTTTTAAGTAGGTAAACTTTCTTAATTACCTTACTAATTAAAAAAAGAATTACCTGGTACCCTTGGCACACATTCCCTCCCTCGCATGACTTGCAGCAGGACTTGCAAGTCACAGCCAGGACTAGCCAACGATTAATATAAGTCAGCCCGTTGCAATCCGCTTTATACGGTGTAATAGTATAGCCTTTATTCTTCGCCTACGAATTTTCGTTTTTGATTAGGTAAAAGTTTTTCGGTTGGATACACAAAATCTATGTGAAACGTTTTTAAATTTTAAGGAAATGCAAAAAATAAATATCTAGAAACATAAACCGCACAAGTATCTACAACCGTAAAGGTTTTCTTTAAAACTAATGGCCGCCCTCAACTTCTGTGTGGAAAGTTTTTTACTATCCTTCGAGTACCTACAGTACTATTTTCTGGATGAAAGGTATATCCAATATGTCCTTTTATCTACACCTGACAACGTGTATGCAAAATTTCATGATTATCAGTTGAGTAGTTAAGACGTAACAAACAAACTGACTTTTGCATTTATAATTTGAAATTAAAATTAAGTAAGGATGAACATGACGTCACAAATACAATCACACTGCGGTCTATACGAAACTTTATAATGAACTAAAAACAAAACAAGATCGTTTAGTTACGTTTTCGTCGATCGTCTTTCTTCTTTCGACAGCCGACAAAATATTATGTACCCTCCATTACATCTCAATCACTCTACGTAGAAGTATTTATAGCCAACTGTACGTTTAAGGCTATGTCAGATGTACGGGAGAGAGAACACTGCCTGCGGCCTTACACGCCTTAACGAAGATTGGTTAGCATAAAGAACTTTGCATATAAATGTTGATATTTTCGTGGTGTGAAAATTTTTGTAGGCAGTGTTTCTAAATGCAATTTAATATTCGATTGCTAAGCCTTAGTCCATGATATTATTAATGTACTTAGTTAAAGCTAAAAAAAAATTTTATTATGAACAACGACTCTACTATAACCTCTGGAGCTCGGTGGCGCAGTGGATTAGCGCCAGGCCCAGCGATTGCGGAAGTTAAGCAACGATCACAAGGGTCGGTCATGGGATGGGTGACCAAAAATTTATTATTTCGAGCTCCTCCGTGCTTCGGAAGGCACGTTAAGCCGTTGGTCCCGGCTGCATTTGCAGTCGTTAACAAAGTAACATAAATTGATAATCGAACCCGGAACTTCCCTTGCAGCTTTTGCAGACTGTCATTGAAAGTGACTACTATATTTTTGATATTTACTCATCAATGTTTCACTTCCTAGCGTATTTCATTAATTTAAAACAATTTTCTTCAATCATAAAAATCTGTTTTTTTAGTCACTGATATGGATTGAAGTATTGAACCTAGTCTTACGAATGAACTTATTAAAACATTTTGCTATGTTGATAAAAAGGGAAATCAAAATTTAGTTTTCTAAAAGTTCGTTCACATAAACAAAAATAAAAGAAGTTGTTAAAACACTAACAACCTCGCAGGAGTAGATTACTGACATCATAAACAACAACATTTGTAATTGTATTACGACTTTTCCGAAAACAGACAAAAAAAATCTACTTTTCACACAAATCTAATAGATCAGCAGTTCGGACATTTATGGAAAGTCGTTTTTTTGTCTGTTTTCGGAAAAGTTGTAGAACAAACGTTGTTGTTTATGATGTTAGTAATCTACTCCTGCGAGGCTGTTGGTGTACAAAGAGCCCTGTATATGCAAGCTCGAGGCGAGATCTCGAGTGTTCAAGAGTCCTCGTCGGTCACTAGGAGACTGCAAATATTTTATAACTGCACCCTTTGTTTGCGGAGCGTAAACGGTTTTTAAGCCCCTACCATTTGCTATCGTTTGCTTTGTCTCAACTTGATTCAAGTGGGCCGATCTATTCAAAGGGAAACTAATCGTTTGCATTCCAGTGATGATAATTAAAATATCTTGCTTAGCCATGTTTTTTTTTGTTATGAGTATGATCAACTGCGACTTTAACCACAGATTTAGTGAAACGTTTCTTCTGGAATGTTATTTTTCTGCAGTGTTTAAGGTTTTTGATGAATTAGGAATAATTTGCTCCCAATTCACCTCCAGTGGTCAGATGAGAAATTTTTCCTCCCAACTGACCACATGGTGATGAGATTTGGTGGTCAGATGGTCCAGAAGGAATAAGTTGACCATCAGCCATTTTTAATGTCCCCACTGCAGGGGCACAGGCCTTCCTTACGGGTGGACAAGGAGGATGGGCCATAACTCACCACGCGGGCCCAATGTGGATTGGTGGGTGTTAACGACTGCAAATGCATCCGGGACCAACGGCTTAACGTGCCTTCCGAAGCACGGAGTAGCTCGAGATAATAAATTTTTGGTCACCCTTCCCATGACCGACCCTTGCGAAAGTCGCTTAACCTCCGCAATCGCTGGGTCAGGCGTTAAGAGCGTTTATGCGCTATACTAGCGCCGCCAATGGAAAAAAAATCATAGTGCTTAAATGAAGACGAAATTGTGAATTGTGTTCTTCTAGTGTACTCCGTATAAGATTTGTGGTACTTTTTAACGCTTAAACTATATTTTCTAGTCTGTCATTTAGTTTAATGGAGTTTTATTAAACTAAACTAAACGACAGGTTATAAAATATTGTTTAAACGATAAAAAGTACAACAAAGCTTATTCGGAGTACACTAGAAGAACACAATTCACAATTTCGTCTTTATATAAGCACTACGATTTTTATTTCATTGACGGCGGTAGTGTAGCGCAGTAATCCTCTTAAAGCACTGCGCCATCGAGCTGCCCAATAAGTTGAGTTAATTGTGACATAAGTGTCACAAGTGTCTCAGGGCTACACATACACAGTCTCCCGTATGGTTACTATAAAGTCTCGTTCTTTTTCGAGAACGCCTAGTAGTGGCCCTATTTTAGCTCCCTCCCGCGCAAGTAATTGTTTTTGCGGCTAATTCTTTCTCTTCCTCTCTCTTTGAGGGACGTCCCGGAATTGCATTTTTATTTGGTTAAACCAACCGTGGGGTCGCGCGATTGCTTTTTGATAAGTCAATTTAAAGGGTTATTGGCACAAGTTTATTTTGTTACGTGCGCTGATGCAGTTTTTATTCAATTTATGTCATTTTTCGATGATAATTTTTTTAAAGGAAATCATTATTTTCACATTTTTAAGCAATATTGGCCACAAATTTACATAAAATTAAATATTTTCCCTTAGAGACTTGAAATTGTGCCCGAAGTAATTTTTCTGTAAATATACCAAAATTGAAAAGAAATTTGACAAACATACTTATTTTATTTTCGCGTCTACAAACGAGTATAGAGCAAAAAAAAGTTAGGCAGACATGGGCCACGTATGCCGATCTGGGCGCGTCCAATATGTACTCTACGGGTGCATCAGAAGACATACTTTTAGTTGCTTCGCGTAACGCCGTATCACGTCGCAAGGCGTAGATACACATAGATGTAGTGTAGCTCTAAACGACTATCCTTTAGGTATGTAAATGTATGGGGACCAAATGACGTGCCCAGATCGGCCAGACCAGACGTCCAACGTCGACCTAATAGAGTTCCCGCTTAAGGCGGTTGCCTGACCGAAAGTGGCGCCGCGGTGAATTTTATTTAATAATACAACTAAATAATTTTAAATAATTTTCTGTCAGGTGGAAAATCTGCTACCTTCTCTAGCTACTTATTGTAAACTAGCGGCCGCCCGCGGTTTCACTCGCGTGGTTCCCGTTCCCGTGGGAATATCGCGATAAAAAGTATCCTATGTTTTATTCTGGGCTATCTACTATCTGTGTGCCAAATTCCAACCAAATCCGTTCAGTAGTTTTTCCGAGATTGAGGAAGAACAAACATCCAAACATATCTAAACATTTATAATATTAGGTAATATTTTTAATAGTAGGAAGTAGGATAGTAGGAAGTAGGATTTTAATTCTAATACACAAATTTAATAAAACTTTACGTGGAATTTTTAAGGCCAATTGTCTAGTATTTTTAAGTGGTTTTATTATATTCCCTTGTAGTCACTGTTAGTAGTGTGACGTGGGGACGAGAAGTAAAAAAGTCTTCTCCACAGTCGTTGTATAGGTAATTCAATAATTAAAACAGGAGTAAAAATAAAACCTAAAAGACGTTTTTGACACATTTGCTATCTACTTCTACGAATGAATACGAAGGAATGTAGTGATACCTTCTAAAAATACTAGACTATGGGCCCTAAAAATACCACGTAAAGTTTTATTTAAATCTTTTTCATTAACTACTAATTAAATAAAAACCTCTGAGGGCGCCACTTTCGGTGGGCTATCCACCTTAAAGTATGGTATGGTATGGATCAGTTCCAACGTCCGAACACTAACCCAACCTCCTTTTCCAGCGGACTCTCTTCTCGGTTCAGGGTCCGACGAGGAGGAGGAAGACGAGGCGCGGGCGGCGAACAACTCCAGCAGTCCTGCGCACGCGCCGCACCCCGCGCTACATTCGGAACTGTCGCACAACGGCGATACGAAGCCGCACGAAGACTCGGAAGATCAGGTAGGTTACAGGAAAAATATACTTGGGTAAATAGTGATAGGGGTGATTATTGCTTCGAATAAAGTACTGTTACGACGCAAGAAGTAGTTACTTAACCGAAGAAAGTATGTAAGGGTATTTGCGAGGTCATATTAACGCTAAATAAACAAAAAAATAACAGTTTTAAACGTCAAAAGCTAAGCTTATCTCTTAAAACCTCAGTTCCAAAATCATCTTTGATAAGTGAACAAAATCATTTTATTAACGTTTCCATATTAATTTCTTACTATAAACTCTCGACCATCCCACGCCTTCGGCACCAAGTCTGATCACATTGTCGTATTCAGTTGTTCCTCTTCCACTCCCAGGGTTCCCTGGACGGAGACCCCGAGACGAGAGACTCCCAAGCAGAGAACAAATCCCCGGACGATGGCAACGGAGGTTCCAAGCGGAGAGGACCAAGGACAACAATAAAGGCTAAACAGCTAGAGATCTTGAAGTCAGCTTTTTCTCAGACGCCTAAGCCGACGAGGCATATAAGGGAGCAACTCGCAAAGGAGACTGGTCTACCTATGAGGGTAATACAGGTCAGTGCTTGGAGTCTGTTCATTTCAATCTGCCCCCCCCTAGCATCAACACCAAAACTCGATATTATGCAACGTGTTACAAAAAACCCCTAATGCTGAATATGGCAGATAGGGACCATAAAACTGAACAACTTTTACTATGGGACCAACTCTGAAATCGCGAAAAAAAAGATCAGAAGAATACAAAAATGTAAAATATCAAAATGTATGGAACAGCAGATCACGTAATCTCTTTGATTTGTATAAAAAGCCTTTTTTTACATATTTGACCCCATGTTTCTTAGAGAAAGTTGTTCAGTTTCATGGACTGAACACATCCTTAAAATTTGGAGAGTGGTTACAAATACACCTTGTATAGGCAGTTGAGTGTCGATGAAACGCTATAACACGTGTAGCGTTTGATCGACACTCAACTATCAAAATCAATTGTCTTTTGACAGTTAAACGTGATAAATTGCTATATCATATCGGGTTTCCATGGTCATGCTAGGGGGGCTATACGTATACATCCATTACGAAGTATCTAGCCCTTTAGGATCGTGTTAACCGTTGTTGCGTTCTAGTAGATTCGGAACTTAATGAACAAACATTGTAGTTGGTGTGACAAAGTATTAAAGTGATCAGCTACTTTACAGGCTCATGAGTTAGGTACTTTGGATACTTTATTAATACTTTTACGGTAGTTTTGAAGACAGAACAGCTTTTTATACCTCGATAAATGTCAAATCAATGTTTTTTTATTATTGATAGGTATACAAAATAGTACCTATTGAATGAGAAATCTCTTTATGAGGAACATTAACATCCTTGGGCTTTTCATTACTCTGATATAAATATGGTCGTGTGCCTTAAATTGTATCACGTGCGGTAAATTGTATCTTATTAACTATTTTATGGATTAAACTTTTAAGTATTTAGAACTAATTTGTTACGCACGACATAGGAGACCTGGCAAATCCCATAGCTAAAATGCTTAACTTGTATTCGATTGAATTCATGAATAAAGTTCTCTCCTATTTTTAGCGCAGGTAGAAAAAGTGTTATTAATTGACGAATATTTTTTTATAAGAAAACACTAACGGAATCAACGATTCAACGAAAACATTCCCTTATCCACATTAAATCTTTAAAGGAAAGAAAAATCACTATGAGATGTAAAAAATGGCAGTATAAGCCATAGTTCCTTTCCCTCTTTCGAAATTGATAAAGAAAAATTACAACTTGTCTCCAAAATCTAAGATAATAATAAGATTATTAAGTGAACAAGCACAAGTAGATTCTTACAGACTCAAAAATTTAAAAGTATACAATATTAGCACAAATGGCGGATCTCCTTTTAATTAATTTGGTCATACTTAAAATATTTTTTTGCTACGGTTAGCCTTTTTTAGTTCTGAGCTGGTCCTAAAACGGTGTAAATATTAACGGAATCAACGAATTAGTAGAATTAGAAATTTAAAAGATTTTAAGTAAATGTAAGTATGTTTGTATACTACAAAATAGTTGACGTAGAAATCACAAGGATAATGTTAACCTCTTGTCTCATAGTTTCGTATGCTCTGTTAGGTATTTTATTGAAAGTCCATAATAAGACCAAAAGGTTGATTTACCACCACTGTAGAGCGAGTACACGCTACATACAAAACGTTACGATACTCGTAGTTGTTTTGCTGTCGTTGCTACGAAAATAATTTCAAAGACTATATACCTATGCTACGAAATGACTACGGCAAAATTCATTGTTTGTTTGCGACATTTATTTCCGCATAAGTTATAACTTCTGTACCGCAAAAGGACATTCACGAATCGTATTTTGTGTAAGTAAATCGTATTTTCAGAATAATTACCCAACTAGTGACTACACCGTACGTAAAGTCGTATAACCAACAAAGTTCATCGAAATACATAAAACTTGCTGAATTCTAAACAAATTCGGAAATGTTCAACTTATTGAAACAAAACGCCTACACTTACGAAATCAGTTAAATTGGCCAAGCGATATTGACATCTAATGTCTAGAAAACAATGTCGCTTTCGTTTCGCTTACACGAAATAGTACCTGCGAAATCTAGACTAGTTGGAAAGCGTGACGTGCGCCGCGGTTGTCCGTTGTGTTTCTTGGAATTGGCCGATACTACAATATTATATTATATAGAAAGACTATGCCGATACTTTACCTACTGGAGATGGGCGTTAAGTAATGAGTTCTACTAGTAATGCCAAATTACTAATCACTTGGGAAATATAAAGTACTTACTCTAACACCTCATTTTTTATTTTGAACGAATTTTTTTATGACGCTGTTTACAGTTTGCAGGGCACTAAAAAATAACTTAACCACTGTTTAAGAAAGTACTTAGACTTTTTGGGTCAACTTTTTAGTAAACATTGTGGATGTAAAAACCTAAATATATTTAAAGTAAGAAAGAATAGTTTTATGGTTTCTCTATTTCTTTGAAATGGTTGATAGATCGTAGATGTCCAATGAAACACTGACTATAAAAAACACTAACTAGGATACACTAAATGGATGTCAGAAATAAAAATAAGAATCGATCCATAAGTGGTTGATTACTGAGAGCCCACCATTAAAACTTAAGTGCCGTAACGCTGAAATTGTTTACGGACAAAAATTATACGTCCGCGTTCACTGCCATGCTCATAATTTTACCATAAAATTGATTTGAACAAAACCTCTATTCATCACACGCATAACCTCGGTAACCGTTACAAATGGCGCATGCTCCATCATGGCGGCGTTCGCAAATTGAATATCGCGCTTTCGGGAACGGTGAGTGGTGCCAACCTGACAAATATGCTAATTAACGAAAGCGTTGTCTGTGGACTGGTTGGATTTGGAATGGAATTTCTATTCTGCTTATATATTGCCTGTTCTATTTTTAAAATAGTCTCAACCTCTTACTTTTTGTCTTAAAAAACGAAAACAGATTTTTGAATTAAGAACTCGTATGCTTTGTTTAAGCTTTGTCTTTTTGTAAACGCAGCTAATCGTTTTCAAACCTAGCCAATTAGCCAAGGTGACTGATCAGTTCCCGAAAATCTAACCCAATCTAACACATGGAATTATGCGATTCTCCACACCGGCTCAGCAACCAGATGTCTGTAGTGCCGTCCGACTGTCGGTCACGCTTTTTGCGTTCCTTCCTCTTTGTTTCAGTTTTTGTTGCACCATGTTTCATTACAAAAAATCCCCGGCGTTTTTACTACCATCTAGCGGAATATTTGTAAACGTAGTTTCATCAGTGCGCCGAGCCCAGGTGAGGTAATGGATTAATTAAAAAATTTGTCACTTTTAACCAAAAAAAGTATAACATAGTTGTAAATGGGCTGTGTCGAGCGGATAAAAACTCGTCTTTAGTTTTTGTTGAAGAGCTATGTTTAATTACAGCGGCTTGTTTGTTTTGGTGAAGATTATTGCTTAAAATTTCAATTAAGATAGGCACAGAGGAGTTTTCCACCCAAAGCTGTTAAGTCATGGGCGGGTTACTATGAACTTAATGTATAACTTTGGCTTAAACTTGAAAACAGTACTTCCTGCTACTTCTAAGCCGCTTAAGTAAATTTTGCAGTTCGATTCTAAACATAATAATGCGTAAAGTTGTTATATCGGTGTATAATACAAGTTCATGTTTAATATATATTAAACTTGTCACAACACCTTACTCGGTACTCCGTTGACTGTGCAAAAGACAATGGAATCCTCGGGGAATGAGATCCTCAGGGAACAACCCACGTTTTCCAGTAGTAATTTAAAACTCATTCATTATCATATTGCATAATAATGCGTTGTAACATTTTTTGTTGTTTGTAAACATTGTCAACTATGCTAAGTGGGAACATAAACACATTTTTTCTGCGTAGCTGCAGTCACATCGCGCGTGTCAAATGTTTGAGCCAACATGTGGTGGCCAATGACTGTGAAACAGTTTTTGCACCAATATTCCGGAATTAACTAGTTATCGCCGGAATTACCTAGTTCGTGTGAATGTTTGAAGTCGCCGCTTTTCGGTTTCTTTGAGGTTAGAGACAAATTTTCTGCATATTACAAAGTTTGTTAGGTTAACTAATTATAGATTGACAGTTGGATGCTTCAGAAATGTGGTAACAGTGTTTGCCCAGATTGTTACAGACTGGGATAAAGTCTAATTAATATGACAATTTGGCAGAGAGTTTTTCATACATAATTTATTGCCAAACGATTACTATACTACCTTCAATTGAGTTAGTCAACCTGCCTAGTTTTCATTAATAATAATCTAGTTACTACAATAGGTTAATAACGTTAACATATATTAAGTTACCTAAAACAGTAGGTACCTATACTTTTATTATTTTACCTTAATAATTATATTAAGACAAAAACAATAAACTTATAATATAATATCAAAGACATAAAAAACAACATTATCGTTTCATTGTAACTTTCTATTTCAAAACACAATCTTGTATTTGCTGCACCTGGTTTCAAATAGCAGCGGCTGAAAATTAAATTCTATTAGTAGACAGTCACTGGAGAATGCAAAAGGAAGTTTAAAATAAGTTATGCCATCATCACACTGTCACTCGGGCGAGAAACGAGAAAAAATATATGAAAAATATTTTAATAAGTTCATACATCGTGTAATAACCCCGGCGTGACGGCCCTGTCGCCTCGTCGCGCCCTTATTGGCTCATATTTTATTTTGACAGTTTGCGTTGTTAGCGTCGCAGGGCTGTCAATGCAATGAAGACGTAATTAATAAAGTTGTGAAGTTTCTCTAACTAGTGTGATTGGCATTTTTATATGGAATTTATTAAATGAAATTGATTAGGTTCATGATATATAACGCACTTTTTTTAGATTTGTGCTAAAAGTATTTAAATATTTAAATTTGAGACTCTAGATTGGAACTGTTATAACCAGTTATAACTTATTCTATTTCGAATGGTTTTTTTCTTTCTTATAAAAGGCTTTAGAAATAATTGGTATAAGTATTTAACAGTTTTCCTATAGTTTTATCATTCAGCACTCATTTTAGACATTCTATCATGTTGAAAAGTTAAAAATGCGTATAGGTAGGTACTTAAAAATATACCCATGATCAAAAACCGTAGCTTCATATTTCTTTCTCTTTAAAGGGTTAAAGTTGAATAAATTAACTAAACAATTATTTACCTACATCGTCGATTGTCATCAACCGTCCGTGGTTAACTTTAACAAATTACCTCATTACTCAAAAAATATTCAACGATGAGAATTTGTATTAGCATTTATAATTTCAATACAAGCATTTGTCATTATTAATTGTAGGGAAGACAATCCTAACAGGCATAGTTTATTTATTTATGAAGTTTTTTCAAAGCAAGATAACTTACCCCTATCACAGAATAAATACCCAATTATTACCACTTTTTAAACAAAATTCGTATGCATTTCTTTGATAGAGTTTTTACTGAATAAAGAGTTTGGTAAAAATTATCTGGATTATAGTAAAAGTTAGACTTATACGTGAAACATTTTTAAAATGTCGTTTAAGAAAGATTTTAATCATAGATAATTTGATATTTTTTTCGCATATAATAAACAATAATAAACAGTAAAAAATACCGGTAGATTTCACATGCATAAAAAGATTTTAGATTGAGATTTTTATATTTTGATACTTGCTGATTTAAATGTAATTAATGTGTTTATGTAATCTCAATATAAGTATAATTTTGAACAAAATATGTCCTAAAATAAATTTTTGAAAATCATTACTTGACATTTACAAAGTAGTGTAAGTCGATTTCTCTAACCGATTTAGTTAAAACATATCAGTCATGTTATTTACAAAAATATATGGATTATGATTATATTTTATTATAAGGACAACATATTTTTTTTCCTGTATTCCCGTTGAACATCACAATCAAAATGTTCAAAATGATCACCGGGAGATTATTATGAAGAGGCTCTTCTACATTCTTGACTCGGCTGCTAAATACACCATTTGCCGTTAGTTTTAATTATTGGGGGGCCTCTTTCATAAACTTAAAAATGTTTGCCTTCCCCGCAGACATGTTTCAACGATATAAGAAAGTAATTCTCACACGGAAGCCCGTGTCACAGTCTGATTCATAGCAGTACGATAAAAACTGTGTTGTCAGTGTAGTCGCGAACATGCCATTATGTCACCGAGTGACGACGCCTCTGATTAATGTAGTGTCACCTTAATATTTCTTGCCATTAGGTAGTCTCTGGACAGTGAGGGGTGAGCTTACAATAAATTGTTACGGAATGATAAGTTTGTGGCATTGTATTTTTTATGGATGTATGGTTAGACTCCACATTAAAATAAATGTAAAATCTTGGTATGATTATTATTCTGGTTTTAAATTATACCCCATTTTATTCTTGGTCAAAATAACGACGCACAATAAAATAGGTAGTGTGAGTCAATGTGTACCACATTAATGTAAGTCAGATTTTAGGTATTCTACTTAAGTCTTGAATGAATCAAGAAGATGGTGACAAATTATTTCGGTTTAAATTTCCCATTTCGTAACATAGAAAAATAACTATATTAGGTACAAATTCTAACTATCCATTTGCACAGAAGCAATTTGTAGCTGTAAAAATCTTACCTCTTTCATTAATTACGCTTCAAAAACTGGTAGAGTAATAAACTCGAGGCTGTCAATTAAGACGAGTACATTCAAATATCAGAAGGAGCGTCCTAATCAAAGTTGAATGAGCCGTACATTGGGCGGTCGCACGGCCATATCTCATATTTTAATGCCGGTCGGTCACTTTGAACCGAACCGAATAATATAACTTCCACAAGTTACGACTTTTGTGGTAAACTGGCCCGTGTGAGCGTAGCCTTAGCCGAAGCTTTTATGACAGATTGTTCGATCTTTTTAATTCGTGTGTTTCTTGTGCTTTTGAACGCATCCTTCCTTGGCTGTGGGATTGAAGTATTTAGATCTATTCATCTCCGTTTTCTTGAAGTTTCAAGTTATTTATACACTGCAAACTGAGGGTTTCGTATTTTTTTAATCTTTTCCGTATTGCTCGGAAAGTCTACTATTGAGTATTCATTAAAAATTAAAGGGTAAATTCATGATTTTAACATGGAATTGAGGTAATATTCGTAATAGTATATTGATTATTGTAAATAAAAAAAAATCGGCTTATTTTAAACATGCTACACAGCTTATTGGATTATTTTTTAAATTGTCTCAAAAAAGCATTAAGAAAAGAAAAAGTGACATTTAAAAACCGCAAAGGAATTCTCACCGTTCAGCCGGAGTCAGTGTACGTAAAATGTGTTCAGAGGAGCAGCCGCCATCGAAATCGCACTTTATCGATAATCCAATAATTATGGATTGTGACGTCACCTGCCAATAGTTGACAACCGGCCAGTGGACAAAACTCATTCGGGATCGTTCCGCGCCGTATTCTGACATCGGAGGTCAGTTAATACCAGCAAGCGCAGCGCTTATCGTAATAAATTCGTAATTTTAATCGTTATTATTAAAACAACGGCACTCCGTACGCTCGAACGAATAATAAAATAGACATTTTATAGCGCGTTTCGTGTCAATTCTCGTAAAAACGTCGGTCGTACGGCCGTTGCGGGATTTGCATCAAAGACTGACATTTAGTGCGCTTATTGTACATTTAACCCCATGAAACGTCTCGGCTCGGTCTTGCGGCTGCGGTGTTATGGTCGATTGCGCCGGAAAATAACCTGTCCGCATTCACTTTTTCACGGAATTAAACACGAATATACCTAAGTGACTTTATTTTTTTGTTGCGGAGATGCGACCACTTTATTATTCAGATCTGTTTTTCTATTAATAGACTTGAACGTCATAAATAGAGTGACAAGAAGTTTTATTACTTATTAATTGCTTGATGATGCAAAGGTTGCCTCATGAAGACATAAAGACATTACGATACGAGGTGAATATTTTATAAATATACTATTAATTGCTGTAGATATATGTATTGCTAAACATTTTGAAATTAATTTCCTTATACCTGTCATCAAGTTTGTAAGAAATTATATTTTTATTAAATACTGTAGTTCCATCTCCCCTCGCACAATTTCTAACGCTTAGCGCTTCCAATAGGACATGTTCGATAGTTGTTAGATACATTATAACTGCGAACGATATGATTTATTATGTAGAAGACAGAAGCACCTTGCGTTAGAAAGGGCAGGTGCGACACAACAAAGCACTCGACGAAAGCAATAAATTATTAATTATGACAAAAAGCCGCGTCACATTATAATGTGTGCGTTCGCGAAAAATTCTCAAAAAAAAAAAAATAAGAAACAAAACTCGAGTATGGCGCCAAAAAATCTTTTGTCTACTTGGCGTCCCGCGGACACACTGTGCGGTGTCGGACAAAGGGGGCCAAAGTTGCCGACGGGACGGACACACTGGGACAAAGCGCTCCCCGAACGGACAAAAAATGACATCATTTATTTTATTGCCCCGGGTGAGAATGTGGTACATTAATATTGCGTAGGGCTTAATGTTCCCGATCGCCCCAGGCTCGCCATCAGTCAATTTGGCTGCTGTCTTATAAATTCTACCTGTCCTGAATTGTTCGATTGGAAAAGTTTCTATTGGGATATTGTATTGGATTATCGTATTTGATTTTATTATTGTCTAATGTTTATTCCGATACGTCATACTTCAAATGTAATGTAGTTATTTGATATCTCGTAAAATTGCAAACCATCGAAAAGTGTATACCTATCGTGCTGAATGTTTTGGACCACTAGTTCAACTCTTTCAAATCGTTTCATAGCTTATTACACCATGAATTTTCCACGCGTTATGTTTGCAAGAAAATCTCTGAAATGACTAAGTAGATATTACAATTCATTCTAAACAATCTATTATAATATAAGATAACAAAACCTTATTATTTTAAACGAAATCACGATAAAGTTTCTAGTATTTTTTTATGCTTTATAAACTGTACAGAATTAGCTAAGCGTATTTTTTTTCTTATCTATAGATATTGATCATTTAATGAGTCAATATCAAAATAGATCATTCATAATTGATTTACGATTAATTGTGTACCTTACTGGCTGAGTATAAAAATAATTTGTACATCTCTATAAGTACGGCGCTAACTTAGGGTTGTCAATTTTTACACGATAAAACTACAATACTTTCTAGATTTCTCAAGAAGCATAATAACTTTGTAACATCATCAATACACCTAAATGCTTCTATAAAGTTTTTCACGTGGTAGGTAGTAACTATTGTAGAAAAATAACATTGTTTTAAGTATGATTTTCATAATGATAGCCCTATAGTTTTAGTAAGTAGATACCTACTTGCGCTCACGCAGGCAATTCATCATACCAGCCCACGACTTCAGTGATTTATCATAAGACTGCCACCAGTTTCCAAGAGTAGCAATATGGCAAATTAATTATACCCTAGTAGCCTGTTGTGACCCAAATTATTCTATCTAACAACTTTGAAATCTATCTCTGAAGTTGGTACTAATTGTTCGAATTATTTATTAAAATTGGGTCATTAATTTTCAAACACTTTTTCGTGTTAAAAACTAAAAAAAAAAGAATTTTGGTAGGATAAACAAAAAGTTTGTCTAGAAAAGTTCATGTAGCACTTCAAAAAAGTTTACACCATAAATTTACATTGAAGAATGATAAGCGCAATAAAAAATAAATTAGATAGACATAGTTGTCTATGGTCATGGAGATTTTTATTTATGAGTTATGTTCGTTCGCGGTAAAATATCAATTTGAAAAGGTCACCGACCCTTTCTTTTGCGAGGTATTTTTTTAAGGCACGTAATAGTCGGTTAACGCTTCGCCACAGCTGACGTGACAATATCTGTGTTCGGTCTATTGATCGTCGATGTTGGTTTTTGCGGCGAGAAATTGTTTTTTTTTTTAACTTTTTACGGATAAGTACTATTGGTTTGGGTGACGGGAACTGAAGCGATTCTGGCCAGTGGTTTTTAGATAGCCGTTATTTTATTATCGTCTGAAAAAGTACTTGGTAGAGCTTAAGAGATACCTATAGACATTTTTAAAAACTTGCCAGTTAAGTATCTGGCAAGTAGGTAGGTACATATTTTATCGCGATCTTTTTTGTGCTGAATTCTAGGAAAATTCTACATAAACATGATTACTATGTACATACATACCATGAATTTGAAAGTCTGGGTCGTCAAAAACTTCAGAATTTCCGTGGTTCGGAAGTAACAGTCATCAGTCAAAGTAAACAACAGGTGCTCAAAAGTGCCAAAGAATTGTAATTAACTTTTTTGCTGCTAGTATTGATTGAAATAAAGCACTTTTTCCTTTTTTGACGTTTGTATCTCTTTGTTATTGTTTTGGAAGTCGTATTGTCTATATTTATAGGTGAGGAATAAAGTTTCTTCGTTATTTAAATAAAAAAAATATCACATCACAGTAAGTCTAGTTACTATAATGAGTCTGGCAATCGATTTTTGTTTAGTGACTTATCCAATACATAGTTTAGGTCCTATAGCCAAGTCAAAATAGTATGTAATTAAATCACGGGTGTTTTGAAATATCAATTTCATACACCTAATGTCACGTCTAATAATAGAAATGATCCGTCGTTATTTTGACTTATTAATTCTCTTGTGTGATTTTGTAGTTTCACCTGTCCGGTGTTTTTTTTATTCTGCTAAAGACAATTTTTAGGTACCATATTAAGATTCTGTTAATCATAATAATAATCAGCAATTAGTAAACAGGAATCCATACTTACAATAATAGCCAAGTTGCTCTTTACAATTTGAATAGAATAGAAAATAGTAATAAAACGTAAGATGTCGCTGACCATAGACAATCACGGCGTTTTGAAATTCAATTCATACACCTATGTCACGTCTTATATTAGAAAAGGTCTTATAACAAAAGATTTTTATGAGCACAATTATTTATTTATTACCAAAAACAAAAAAATATATCAGCGATTGCATCAAAAAGGTTTTAATATCATTACGTTTGCCACAAAAAGAAACCTCTTTTTTCGTCTGCCTGCCCAGTTCCCAATGAGCAGTTCCACTGTGAAAGTGGCTTCTCCACGGTGCCGTCACGCTCCGCCGCCGGGGACGGCTGCCCTTCCGCGTCATGACGCTCTCCGACCTCTGAAGTCTTCCTACGCGATTTCCGCGAGTTTCAGATCGATTGTCATTTGTTGCTACCGCCTTCACAAAAGTCTCTCTTTTGTGGGGGGTTTTGTAAGATGTCGCACAAGATAAATCACTAAAATTGATGTTTACCTCTATTTAAGTAGTTTTCTTAATGTTTTAAGGTTTTATGTAAAATTATTAATTTTCGTGATTTTCGTAGGTAATTTTCGTGTCATGTCTGAAGCCTTCCTGTCCTACACGTCATTTTGTTATTTTTAAATTTATTTTTTGACAACATACAGTCGTGTACATAAATATGCTTTTACTAATTATTACTAAACATATTATAGACCTTGAGTGCCTATGATTACTTTTATGAAAATTGTATTTAGGTATGTGACAAACTAATCGAAAAGGATTTGTGATAACTATATCATGTGACTCTGCAAAACAAAAATAAAAAAACAACAATATTATAAAAATCAAGGCAAAGTATAGCTATATTCACGTGTGTTTCTCTAATTTTTATTTATTTGTATCTACATCTATTTTTTAAAATAAATAAATAATTTTGTTTTTGTAAAAGCGGACTGGTTCAGTTATAAGTACCTCTATGACTTCCGGATTCTCAAGATAGATTGTCATTTATTGCCTTAGCTCTATCTTTGAGAATACCAATAGTGGACAGTAAATACATGAAGTACCTACTTGCTGAAGTACTCTATTTAATGTATACCTACTTAAATCTTTTTTGATCTATTGATCTTTGACCTTCAAGATTCGACCCAACAAAGACATAAGGTGGCTATTGGACCTTATTTATATGGGATCTTGACTTCTCATGACATTGTGCTAATAATTTTTGTGTTTAATTCACTACCCGACTCATGAAGAGTTTTGCAAATGCTTGTACGAATGTAAAATCCTTATCTAGTAATTAATATGCATTTTACTTCTAGCTTTAAGTACTTCGAATCCATGTAATCGGCCTTTGTTACACTGCAGCTGTTATCAAAATGCATACTACTAAAACAAACTTAAGATAAGAGTCTGCCATTTTGAAAAGCGTGACCAATGGCCGTTCGGTGCGTTATCAGAGCACTGATAACAGTTCGATTTACGAATGCAGCGCGCTGATTGGTTGGTCGCGCGGCCGCAGCGGCATAAACTGCCGTTATCACAAATTAAATATGGAATCTTGTTAGTACAGTAAATGGGTCATGTTTATGATTCTATTGTAAACATCCAGGATAGATTAGTCTTACAAACGAGATTTTGTCATCAAATAAAAAGAAAATGTGTATTTCTCGAGCAAAAAGAAGGAAGGAAGGAAAGGACTGCATAGATATTACTGACATGTTAAACTATATTTTTCTATTAAGTTACTTAATATAATTGAAATAGCAATGCTAAAATCTATAAATTCAATATATTTTTCTAATTTATTCGGCATTTATCTTATACTATAATAATAATACTATAAAAAATCATAAATTATCATACATGGATCAAATATTAGTAAACCAAATTATATTTTTATAATACCTACTCGTAAATAATATATTTTAGTCAAACTGAATCATATTAAGAAATAATGACACAAGCCTAAAATGAAATATAACAACCTACATCATCGTGCTAGCATCTAATTAACTAAAATAAGACAAGTCACAAATTGAAATCACCAAAACAGAGTGCACGGTAAATTTAGCCGCGAAAACATCAAGAACGCACTTATTAACTTTTTAAATTTAGATAAATCTGCCGACGCAAGCCGTAACGCGGGTAAGATTGAACTGAAATTGTTTTTTTTTATTCTATACCATGTTATATTTAGGCGTACTAATTTTACAGCCAGTAAAAAGTAATGTGTTAAAAAAATCTTAGATTAATTTTAGTTTTATTTACATAACGATTAGATTCGAAATCGCTTTTAATCACGATTTTGTAATAATAGGATTCGAAAACGGAGATTTCGCGCTTTTATTGACCGTGAAAATGCTAAGTGGTAATTCTGGAAATAAAAAAAAACAATACTTTTGGAACACGCCGCCAAAGTTGTACTAAGCTGACCTCTTTTAGTAGTATCAGAGAAAAATTGAAAGAAAAACATTTGTTTTAGATAATATGGTGGAACAGACGAGCGTGCGACGTTGATTGATTAGTGTCACTTCATCGTCGTTTATTTAGTATTTTATGTAGGTACTTGGTTTTTGTAAAAAATAGCGTCAACTCGAAAAGCTAATTATATTTTTCCGGTTTTTTTATCACTGCAAATATTAGTGATCTTTTTTTCTTGAAAATAAATTTTATAAGTTTATAATTTTATCTATTTTAGAAGTTTCCAATACGAAAATAGTAGTGCGTAATAGGGTATTTTTTATTTTTTTATACAAGTAGTGTTTTACGTAGTAGAGTAGACTTTTTTTAACAAGTAGAGTTTTGTTAAACCTTATTTGAAAAAGATGCCTAGACCTAGGTCTCTGTACCCTTAGCACGAACAGCTATCGAAAAAAATAACTCGCGTGAAATCATTCGATAGATAAATTTTGTATTGGAAATTTGTACAACGCCATCTATCGCCGATAAGCGAAATGAAATTTTCCATAGAGTCTATCGAGTAATTTTACGTGCGTTTTTTTTCTCGATAGCTGTTCGTGCTAAGGGTACTGATGTGTATTGTTATTTTTGTGAAGGCAATGAGCAAAAGAGTTCTATCTCCAACAGCCGTCAAAACGTAAGCATTCGTCACCTGAGAACAATTCGTACCGTGGACAAACGCCCTTACTCGCGCGCGCTACGGCAATTGGCTCTAGATGGTGCATGCGCTCGCGGTGTGGCCGCGTCTTCAGCAACGCCATATTATTTCTTGTTCCTTTTTTGAAATTTCAACGTCTGCATTTCTTTTCGTTTCTTTATTTTTGAACTCCCAACCTTTTCCGACGTTTTGCGCACTGGCAGAAATGAAATATTACTCTGTGCATTTCCAAATATAAAAACTGTATGGATGGCGAAAAATTACAATTTAAAATTTGAGTTGGAAATGAATAATAATGACCTATAAAGTGAGATAATAACTTACGTAAACAATGTCATCATTACTATAACATGATCGATTAATTGGAAATCTCACTCAATGTTATTTAGATTAATGTTTACACACTCAAATAATTTGAGAGCCATAATATTACAATAATGGTATCAGAGCTCATTATGGCGGGTCGATCATAAATATTCAGCGTGTGTACCGCAAGGGTGCCCAAAATTCGCGGCAACGTCCCATATGGCGCATGACACAATAAAGTTTACAACGAAAAATGAAAGAAAAAATACGATCGACAAAACCATGCACAACTGTTATAAACTTAGCAGATATAGTCGCGGATTTTTGCCGCTCTTATTTCCACTTTAAAATAAAAGCTTTAGGTCGATATTCAGTTGTAGGTTTTTGTTAAAGGTGTATTGTACAGGTCCCTGCAGGGATCCGACCGCCCGCTGTGCGCTCTCAACGCTCTAAGCCCGAATTACTAGTGCGCCTTTGTTTTGCTGACTGTAACACCGAATTCTAGGTATTTAGGTGTCGTAAGTCTTGCCTAATCCGGGATTTGTCAGAATTTGGAAGCAGGTCGTTATAAACGTGTGTAGTCGTCTTTTTAACTGCGTAACTTTAACTGATTTAGCAAAAGGTTTTTTATAGCTTAAATGTAGGTTTAAGATTCATCAAAATAGTTGGCATTAAACCTTATAGTGTGGAACTATTAATAAAGATAACTGTTTGAAGTTCTTTTGATGTCTTATAATTCAAATTAGATTTTGGAAATCAAAATCAATACTTTGTGTGCATTGTGGATGTTCATGTTTATACATAATTAATATAATTATAATATCGCCGTATTAATCATTATTTACTATTCTGGCTAGCTGGCATTTGATGCAGGTAGACATTTTATACACTGCTGCAAAACATACAAAATAATCCATGATCAAATAACATATACATTTTATCCGCACTAGAAAAGCTTTGCTTGTTAAATATTGTTCACCACCATTTCCCTTCAAAGTGATCTAGCTGAAAACCATAACATGAGATTCATATGGGTGGTACATAGTTGTGGTTGGGACTTAACGGCTGGTGTTACTTATGGTTATAGCTTGAATGAGCAGCTTACAAACTATGACCTCTTCGATAAAATTCAAAATTTCAATAATATATTAGCCTTAATTTATTTTTCTCTTTCATACATACCTACCTACTAGATATAACGACGAACACGACAGTTATGTTAAAGAATTCTTACCGCTAAAACTAACTGTCTTTTTCCCTTAAAAAACACCAGAGCCGTCAGTTACCTATAAAACGAGCCATCAATCTTTTGAGTAGGCAATAAAGTCTACTACTGCTTCAGAAAAGTGATTAAAAGAAGAGGTTTTATATTTTATAAAAAAAATACACAAGAAATCGTAATGCTCACACAACAGTCGTAAAACCGTCCACAAGCCACATTAAACTTCGTCGTTAATTACTAGTAACATAAAGTTTAATAACTTATAAAATAATGCCACCTAGAGAAGCACCCTCTTTTCATACTTATGAAAAAAATATGCAGAAGCAAAGCAACCGTTACTTTCGACTTATGACAAATTTGCAATTTAAATTAACCAATAACCAAACTCATCTAAAACAATGCTAAAGAGCACTGTAACATACAGCCTACTTTAGTGCTTATAACGCAGTTTAACAATATCGCTCGTTCGCGTCGGCGCGGCAAGAGAATCGCCCCTGCGGCGCAAACGCATGAAATATGGTGTTTAACACCGCGCGGCTTGTCGGGCGGACTCCCCGCCGCGGAGTGTCCCGCGCGCCGCGTCGTCACCCTACCCCGCGCCCTCGATATAAATAGCTGATATGAATTACCGATTCTGTATTGTGTTTTTAAACTAATTTTAAGGTTAGTTATGATTGTACTCTTCGGTAAGGTTAGTTTGTTTAATACGATGAGTGGTAAAGGATTTGGTCCGCCTGATGGTTACCATCACCTCATGCTTGCTACCACGTACCACGTCACTATCATAGTCAATGACAATAACACTGAATGGCTGCTTTCAAGGTTGTGTAACGATAAATTGTTCGATTATTATCTTTAAAATGCTCCGCAAAATGTCAAGAGGTCAAAAGGACCGTCATTTTGTATTGTTACAAAAATTTTAATATCATTCTAACAACGGACCATTATGTAATTATTAAATCTCCACTATAAAGTCTGAACGCAATGTTTATTCAATCATTGATGTTACCAATGGTAGAGTTTTCACTATTAGCTGTCCTTTAAGTTTTTTTTTGTAATATTTGTTCCTCATAGGCTCTATTTAGCTTCATATTTGCAAGTACATAACTAACTATCCATCATAACACGCATACATAGTCTTCAGGACTGGTCCAAATAAATTATAAAACACAAAGGAAAGTGGAGCACCTTCAATCAAATTCAGTCATTAATCAGAGCAAGAAAATTACATTCAGTAGGACCATAAAACGTAAAGAGCTAAACAAAGCTGGCTGTCTCAAAAGTAACTTTGTAACCTAACATAGACACCACGCCATGTATGCAGAATGCAGCTTTATTTTCTTTAATCATGTCAAGACTAGGATTCAGTTCAAATCAGGTTGTGTATGCGAATGCCTGCGTAGGCGCAAGCGGCACGATCAAAGCTAAGGAAATAGTGTGACAATGATTAAAATGTTGTATGGGAATCACTTTTAATGGTCTCTTCGATTTTGTTTAATTGAGGAGAATACATTATACTCATTCATGAGATACTAGCTTTTACCATAAAACTTCATTCACGTGGAATTAAATTTCCGGTGAAAATTTTGAAAACCTTATTAGCCTGTTCCACTTTCTGTTCAGTAGTTTAGGCGTGAAAACGTAACAAAACAAGAAGGATTTATCCTTCGCATTTTTTTTATTTAGTACGGATGATGATTTTTCAAACCATTTGTTCAGGTTCAACTGAATGAAACTAAAAAAAAAAGAAGGTGAAATGGCTTGAACAGAGTTTTTTATCTTCATTTTTGAAGATAAACAATTTCCTAAATACATGTCAGTCATTATTTACAAATCGCAATTTTGTTTAAATGGTCTTAATTTTATAGATGCTCCAAGAAAACACAATGGTATAAATGAGTAGGCAGCAATTAAAATGCAAACAGACGAATATAATTAACGTCAGACAAATTGTATTACTTGCAAATTAGTCAATGTTGATCATTTACAAGTTTAATTCTTCACATTGTAGACGTAATGAATTGAGATTTAGTGCTTCTGGTTGAAGTTTATTTGCGTCTTATCTCTCTTTGTAATAAAGCTCTTGTTCGTGCCTACTTTTTCCACCTGGTTGCTGAAGAGAAAGGATGTTAAGCAAGGTCAAATAAAAATCCTTAAGTATTGATTAGTTTTTTGTTTTGAAATTTAGTTTTGTTTTGTATAAAGAGGTTTCATTAGATTTTCTTCTTTGCATAAAAAAGAGGTCACAAACGCATTTAAAACTTTAAAAATATTTTCGTAAGATTTTTCTTACTAAAACCTTTTAGTTTTAGTGATTTAAATTAAAAAGTATATCAACCGTGAAACATGTTCCAATTTATGAAAAATTATGAAGATCATTCGTGAAGGTCGTTCCAAAAGTGCGCATAGCAGCAAAGGTGGGTCATTGTCAATGCGAAATATTGGCGTGATTATAATTTATCAATAATAATGGCCTGCGTACACGAAAATTCGTGAAGTTCGATGAAGCTGTTCGCTGTTCTCAACAGGGTTAGGAAAATTCGTTCATAATAAATAATATTAAACTAATTAATAATATTATAAAGTGATGTAAGGCCTTAAAGAGTTTTACAACTAGGTACCCAGTAAATAAATGAAACAGTTTTGAATATCAGCGATTAACACTTTTCACCACTTAACTTTAATCAAAAAAATTTGGAAAATTATTTTCCTTATCTGTAGTTCTAAACTCTTCTCACTCGCACTCGCGCACTCGCCACGTAACTTAGACTAATCAAAATTTATTTACTTAAATAAAAATAAAAGTTGACGGATTTTCCCAGATATATTTTGATTGGTAACCCTAAAAAGTTGCGATTCGTCTTGCGTCCGGCACGCGACGCGACAAATCGCCGTGACCTCCGAATGGGCATATCGCGGGTAGTGATGCAAATTGAAACATGTATCGATATCCCGCCTGCATCAATTTGTTAATCATTCCGAAACAAGGCTTGTTTGCTAAACTGCTTTATAAACTTTTTGATAACATTTGTTTGATAGTATAACGAGATTTTGGTTTATGATGATCAATTTTTCTTCTTATGTAAGCGGTGTCTTAATACTTAGCTTTTACTTAACAAAATAATTTTAAGCATAAGTTGTTGGTGAACCAATAAATACTAATAAAATAAAATAAAATAAATTTTGAACTGTTGTCTTCTAAGCACACTCTCATATATTGTGCAATTATAAAGTTTATTAAATGTTATTGCATAAGCAAGTTAAAAAGAGTGTGGTAATAGACATAGAGTTCTTAAACTTTACTCGCTGCAAGAGAAAAGTACTACGGTACTAATATTACTTTGCTCTACCGAATTGTGTAATATGTAGAAGGACACAGTAGGTTACTATAGTATTTATATGTATAGTATAAAATCTTTTATAGATCCCAAATAATTATCAATTTCTAAGGAACCATAAATAACCTTATTGTCCTGTATCTTATATCTCACTCTCCCTAGGTTGCCTGTAAGAGATTGCTGTCTAGCAATAAGGCCGCCTATTGTGTACTTTCTTCTTTCCTCTGTTTCTTTGTCTGTAATGTCTTTTCGTGTGCAATAATAGTACATTATGAGACAAGTTAGCTTAGGTTGCTCATTGCACACAAGGCTGTGGGTTGGAGCCCGAGCCGCAGGCGAGGGCGTAACTCAGCCGAGTGTGCAATAAGCAAGAGCTCACGAGTTTCATACGACGTTTTTCAACACATTTGCGAGGAAAAAACAAAGTAATTTATCACACAGCAACAAATATGGCAAAAACAAAATATGATAATTATGGGAAACGGCGCGCATGTTTTTTTTGTTTTTTTTTCACACGCCCAACTCAAGAATATTTTGCGAACAAAGGGGTGAGGAGCATACAGCCTACTACTAATACTTCAAAATTATAATTTTAAGTGACAAAATGCAAATATTTTAATATTTTATAACAAAATATTGTGAATTATGAATAATTTGATAATAATTATATATTTATTTGACTTAATTAAGGACTTACACATTTATTTATTCCAAAAATGTATATGAATTTTCAGCAGCATAAAACCTCTTTGTTGTCAAAAAAAAATAACTGTATAACCCGGCTAAATTGGGAATGCTCTGTTTACTCGCATAGAACTTGCAGTAAGGTACTAATTTAACTTTGTAGGGTTAATTCTATTACGAACTAGTGTTTTATATATTATTGCACGCGTTTGTTATAGCTCGGTTTATGGCCCTAAAAGCGATGTATTAGGGCTCACTTTACGAGCAAGTGTATTGAAAAGAATATTATTATTATTATTAAAAAAAAAATGTGTTTTGTAATAATAATGCTTTAAAGTCGTCCATATGAAATGACCATCCCATAATCATAAAAGGTAAATATGAAAGAGAGCAATTTTTCTTTCCAAATAACAAATATTCCACACCACACTCATGTGGTTTCTCAGCAATAAACTTCACGTTGACACCGACAAAGGTAGAAGATATTTGCATTTTTACTTTCTTTACTTGTCACAGATAACATTTGGTTTTTATTTTGTGGTTGCGGCGAAGTTATTACTGCACTAAATAATATCTTGACAAAGCGAACGGAATTTGACTCGAGATTTTTTTAACAACGGGGCTGTGGTAACATTTACATTAAAGCGAATGAACAATAATGTGTTTTAAAATGTAATCAATCGATAAAATAAGCTTCCAAATGTGCTTTAAGTAATTTTAAACTGATCTTCTTTAAAAAATATAAAACACCTATTTTACCTATGGTACCTATTGCATAACAAATTACAAGCTTATATAATAATTTCTGTTAGCTTGTATTTTGTTAAACAACAGACCCCGATAGAAAGTATTTAAAAATTGAAAATTATAAATACAAGAAGAGTACATACAAGTGTTTGATCCCAAGAATCGGAAAGCGTAATCGTTAACTAAGTACGAAATAAATTGCGTAATAGATTCAAGAGGATTATTCTTGAGACGGATTCTGTCGAAGTCAAGTACCTAAAGTAACCGATATACCTACTAGAAGATTATTTTCAATCAATCGTGAAAATAACAAAAAATATCACAAAATATTTTTTTCCTCCAATCTGAAGCGATAAATTTCGTACAGGCGATCATCATTTACACGAAAACTTTATCACAAGGTTCCTACTTTCCTGTAAAGGTGAAAGTAAAGGCAGCAAGCAGTTTTTAAGAAAGCTATTAGTTGGGAGACAAACTTGTCCTATGATATAGGTACATATCATTATACAAATGTAGGTAAATTATACGTGTAAAAAAAAAGAAAATTGTTTTCCTTTTTACAAGGTTTGACTAAACAATGTTTTCTTCAACAGGTATGGTTCCAAAACAAGCGGTCAAAAGAGCGGCGTCTAAAGCAACTCACATCAATGGGGCGGGGTCCATTCTTCGGGTCCTCGCGGAAGATGCGAGGGTTCCCTATGAACCTGTCCCCCGGGGGCCTGGAGGAAGGACCGCCGGGGTTTCCGTACTTCGCGACTGCCGATGGAAAGTTCGAGTTTGGCTATGGCCCGCCGTTCCACCATGATGCGCCGTTCTTCCACCCTCCGCCGGCCATGCCGTTCAATCAACCAGGTTGGTACACTGTTTGAGAAAAAGTTAACTTTCAAAGCATTCAAGAGCATAACTGAGGACCCAATTAGTAGTATTTTGAAGTTCATCTGTACATTTAATGGTTATGACAGAAGTTCACTAAAAACTATAAGAATTATCTTCTTTGTTAAAATTATTTTCTTTTACATTTATCAATCCAATATATATCTAAATAACATGAAATTGCTCATGCACTTCGATCAAGGCTCATGCACGATTATTCGACCTTGTTCAGAAATGTCTAGTTGTTATGTGAATTACACAATAATTGGTCGCTAGTGCCAGCAACTTGTAAACAGCAGTATAACCATAGCATTTCTAGATTATAAAGGGTGCAAAAAGACCCTCAACGAAGCCGAAGTCCACGCATTCCGCCCATCATCAGGATCATTTTTGTCAAAAAGGGTAGCCTTTAAGAGAAAAATGATCCTGATGATGGGGAAATCAAAAGCTATGAAGTTATTGAAGGTCAAAGAAAAAAAATTCAAGATTTTCACGAAAACTAATTTACGTTATTTCCTAATTTTTGTCCAAAGCAACATTATCAAAATTTTAAGTATTTCGTACAAAAATTGGAATGAAACATGTAATAATGGGCGCAGGTCGTTTCGCAGGTGGAATGGAGTCGCTGCCAGGCGGCGAGTTCCCCGAGCAGTTCCCCCCACCCGACCACCTGGTGCTGCCGCGGCCTTCCTCCCCCGAGTTCACCTTCGGCGACGCCCCCCCTCCCCTCCACCCGGAGGGTCTGGTCTGGTAGCTGAAGCCGGAGCCGCGGGACTACCACGACTGATGCGGCTCAACGGGCTACCTAGTGGACTAAAGTGTTGAACACTATTTGGTGAAGTGAAACTTTTTGTGGATAACAAAAAACTTTTTGGTTTTGAACTTTTTGAAGATGCGTTTATTACTTGGCTGTTTTACTATTTTCGTATCGATTTTCATAGAATCACCTAATTTTAATTTTAACGCTGTATTATTTATCTGGTGCTAATAAGTTTATTTACTTGCAATTTTCTTCTGTTTTGAACCAATTATTATCCTGGATATGAAATTAAATGGTTATTTTCGACGTCATTATTCATAGCTAAATACCTTTCTTCTTTTGTTCAATGGATAATTTTGTGAATAAGCTTAATTGTGTATAGTTAGAATTAGGTGTACAGAATAGAGTTTTATAAAACATTCGCTAATTTATTAAGTTAAAAGTATTTATTTACAGTGGGTTTTTCTGCGTAGTAAAATAATTTTGGTTCCTATTTTAAGATAGATACAGATGTCGCAACGCATTTTATTTTGTATATTTATTGATAATTTTTAAATATTACTTAAGGTTAAGTACAATCAAGTAACATAGCGTATTTAAGTGAACAGATAGTTATTGTGTAAATAATAATGTGTATATAATAATAAAACAAGAAATCTGTATGATATTATTACTGTGTATTTAGGGAAGTATGTACTTGATAAAGTAATGATATTTTATTCATGTTCTGTATATTTTTTTCTGGATAAAGGGAAAAATCTATCACAGTTTTCGAAGTCCATTTTTTTCTGAAGATTCTCTTTGATCACATAAACAAAGGTACTCTATTGTAAATATTTTTTTTCTTTCAAAGAAACACAATGTTTTTTAAATTAAAATACGAAAACCATTATCTTTGGAGTCACGAAACAGCATTTGTGCATAGTGTAAAGTTCGTATGAGGGAAACGAGTAAACTTGGATGAGTTAACCACGAATAACTGTAAAGTTAATTGGAAAATACAATGTTAACTTTTACTATTCAACTGTACTGGCCAATATCTATTTTTGTATTTTCACTTAGACAACTATAAAACACAAAAGTGAGCGTGAAAAAATTCAACGGTTTGTTTTTTTTTGTAGACGTAAATACATGATTAATGAATTTGTAGAGAATGTTTTGCTTTGAAAGAGTCTTCCGCAGATTATTTTCATTGCGGAATTTTAAGTTGCCAATAATCCGCGCGTGGTGAGAATGGGATGGAACCTTGTCAAAGTAAAAAAAATGACTAATTCGTTAATTTTGTACAATAATAAATAATATACTAGAAAAAATTCGACTCGCACTAGATCAATCGTATATATTTTATACATTAATTTATCAACTAATTGTTTACTTTTTATCTTTTTTGAAGTTCCTGCAGCAAAAATTCCCTCACATCGGGATGCGTGACACCGTGTTTATTAGATATCCCTGTGGCTGGCCGGAGTACAGTACGCGTCTTATTCTCATCGCGCGCGAATTATACTTGACCCTAGCCAAAGTAACATTTGCAAATCTTCGTTATCGCTTCGCTTTCGAATAAGAATTTAAAAACGTCAAATGTTTCGAAGCGAAGCGATAGTAAAAATCGACATTGGGTAAAGGCTCAGTTTATTAAACTTTTGCAATTTTTATTGCTCGTCTAATCCTAGCTTCACATTTTTAAAATAGGTTATTAATTGAAACGTAATTGGTCGACAAGTTTCATTGATTATTTCCGAGTATACCTCTTTGCTACAAAGTAAATTTTTTACACAAATTTTAATATTATTTTACTGATTATTTTATAACGCATCTATTATCCTATTTTGTTTTAAAGCATAATAATATTAAAGATTGAAAAAACACAGTTTTTTTAAATTAAGACACTAATATTTAACTAACCCTACAATTTGAATTTTGCAAAGATATATTGTAATTTAAAATTATATTTTTTTAATATACTTATTTGTGACTCTGATTATAATGATATGGTGAAAACAGGACACTTTATTATGTATGTACTTTATAGCTTAAGTGTTAATATGCGGTGCAAACTGTTGTCTATCTCTATCTAGCATTATAAAAATATAATGGAATTGTCTGTAAGAATAAAATCTATTCGGAAATATGTGTTGCCTTTTATTGCTTTTTTACTCAAATGGATTTTTCTAGCTTTCCAAATCTAAGGCTGATCACAGACCTACCGGTTTCTTTTCTTTGCTTTGCTGTTCGGCAATGGACAGCCGGCCAAGAGGCTCATTTTCAATCTATCGCATATTTTCAGTCTAAGTACATTTCAAATCCTTAAACGATCGTTATGAAAACCAAAAATATAGTTCAGATAAGTAATGATGCCAACCACGACCCTGTTCACAATTTATATAAATATGCGATCGCTTTATTTTTAGCAATCGGAGACCATGTTCAGGGTGGCTTATCTCGCAGAAGCTTCCTACTTCGCAACCGAGACGATGATATTTGATAACACCAAGCTAACTGCTATCTTGCCAATTTGGTCTGGTCCCAATATGCGATAGATTGAAAATGACCCTGGTTGGCCGGCGGTCTAAACAGCAAAGTAGAACAGTAAAGCAAAGAAAAGAAACCGGTAGGTCTGGGGTCAGCCTTAAGTCGTATGGCTTCGGAAAATTAGAATATCACCAGTAGGTATTGTGACTATACTAACACCCGCCCGCGACTTCGCCTGCGTGGAAAGTTTTTTTGCTATCCCTTGAGAACAAAACTTTTTTTCGGGATGAAAGGTATGCTATGTATTTCTCTGTACCTCTGACTACGTGTATGTAAAAATTCATGATGATCGGTTTAGTTAAGAGGTGAAGGTGTAACAAACAAACAAACAAACGGACTTTCGCATTTATACTATTAGTAGGGAAGAATTATAGCAATAAATGAATTAGAAGTAACAGAAGTAGTAAAGCCTCGATTACATTAGCTAATCTATAGTGTCCAATGGAACCAATTTAGGGCTGCCACCCGTAATTGACAGTAAAATATTGTATAATACTGTTAAAATCGAAGTTATTACACAATACCAATATTATTATCAAGTACGAGTCCCTTACCGTCTGAAGTAGGTACCATTGAGTAGTACCATTGATGGTACTACTGACACATCTTTACGTCAGTAGTACCATTAATGGTACCTACTGGCATACCTCGACGTCGCTAGTTCCATCAATAGTATTTTTAACCGTTTAGTCGACAAAATGAGGAGCTCGGTGGCGCAGTGGTTTAGCGCCTAGCCCAGCGATTGCGGAGGTTAAGCAACTTTCGCAAGGGTCGGTCATGGGATGGGTGACCAAAAACTTATTATCTCGAGCTCCTCCGTGCTTCGGAAGGCACGTTAAGCCGTTTGTCCCGGCTGCATTTGCAGTCGTAAACACCCACCAATCCGCAATGGGCCCGCGTGGTGGGTTATGGCCCGTCCTCCTTATCCTCCCATAAGGAAGGCCTGTGCCCCAGCAGTGGGGACATTAAAATGGCTGATGGACAGTCGACAAATGGTACAATCTACAAATATCAGCTTCTACAAAATGTGGCAATCCTAATTAGATTCCTAAATTGGACACTAGATTGACTAATGTAATCGAGGCTTAACATCTCCGCCTGGTTTTTTTCAACATTCTCTCACGGGGGTGGCATGTTATTATGTAGGCTGTAATATGTAGGTTGTTATGTTGACTGATTCCGGCAAAGACATTTATGAGACACTGGATTCCATTCTCGAAATAACGATTGATCCTTTCAGAAAAGATCTACCTTAAAACAAGCAAGAGGTAGGTACATACCTAATCAATGTTTTCTGACAAAAGAGATTGTTCTTCAAACATTTTATCTATGAAACTGAAGCTAACGACAATACTTATCATCTATTATGTGCTAACGATACATTATTTATAGCAACAAAATATTTTTTAAGTTACCTTTCCAATAACTGACCTTTACAAAAGTTCTCGAAAGAGTTTCAACACCATCCAAACGTAATCAAACATTTCTTCCACAAAACAAACGGCTTACAACCTAAAATAAGTTCCTTGGGTCTCGATTCTGCTATAACGTTAACGTAATAATCGTGTCGCAATGGTGTTAAAATAGTATTGTTAAGCTATACTATTGAAACACCATTAGGACACGATTTTTACGTTAATCGAAGCCCAGGTTTCCTCCCTGCCGCGGGCGTCGGTTGGGAGGGGAAGTCATTACAAGGAGGGTCCTCACCACGTGTCGACTCCCACGCTTCAATGGATTTACAGAAATTCCAATTCGAATGTTAGAATCTATTGAGTTCGCAATATACACCTTTTTCTTAATTAGTCTCATTCAACTAGAGTACTTTTACTGAATTGGTACAGTAAATATTACCATTGTTAAAGTTGTAGACAAATAGTACTAAGTAGAGTACAGTTTTACAGTTTATTTCTATCCTGTATTTACTCCTGTAAAGGAATACTTTTGTCAGGTGTCTTATATCAAGTCAATTGTTCTGCCGAGGTACCACCACACCACATCACCACTACAATAAAAATCTCAGCTTCACACGACCGAGATCGCGCCCATTTCAATGATTCCACATATTGTTCAGTTGCGTAGACACTTAGACACAAAATTCACAATAATTATCCACTATGACTCAATTTGCAAATAATTAAAATAGCCACCGAACTGAACTCGACAAAATGGTGACAAAAACTCCTATTGGTGTGCTATTTTTGTAAACGACTTCTTGTTTTTGTGTTATTCAATCCTAAATATAAAAAAAAACTTTACATAAATATTTTTAGGTTGTAGATCTATGAATTTCTTTAGACATTTTAGTTGCCGGTCGATAACCGTTAAGATAATATTGATGAGAGTTAGAGTTCTTGAGGTGGTGTGTCCAAAGTGATTGATTGGGTGTCAGCAGTAGTCAGCACCGAAGCGAGGGTTCCTCGACTGGTCATACAGGGTTTAACGTAAGGGGTATACTCGTATATGTATGTCGTCTATTATGGCCTTTATAAGCAAACAAAACGTATTAAGAAACAGAGAAGTTATTTATTGGCCAAAAGGTAAAAGAGAGTACAACATTTACATACGTACGGTCAGCAAAGCTATGAGCTGAACATCTTAAGGTTCATTTCTAGATTGAGTAGTCTGTATTGTCTTGCATTTATCCAAAATTCACAAAATCATCTTTCGTATAAGAACGAGGCGGTAAATGAAGAACTTTTAATTCTATCCTTGCAAGCGAATTTGCTTTCAAATAGTTAACTTTGCTGACTGTACATAAAGTTTTGATAGAGTTTGGATCGCTTCGCAGCATAAACGTAAACGAGTACGTTGTTATATATTAATTGTAAAATATGAACCTTTAGTGTTGTTAATTTTTTTTTTAAATTTGTTACAAATTACAAAAATTAGATTCTACTTAGGCATAGTTAGAATACCAACAAGATTTCAAGCATAACCAAAACTCTTTTCTCAATCTACATTCGTTGACAAAGATAAAATATCGTTAACGAACAATAAATTTCAACATTTCTGTTGAAATAACAAATAAATACAAGTGCTTCACGTGACTGTCCATTAATTAGTACAATTGTTATTGGACGAGGGAAACTACAGACGGACAAACTTTTATGTATATAGAGCATGCGACACCCCTGCTGCCAATTAGGTGTGGAATTTTTTCGATCGTTATCAGAATTTTTATTCATGTTTTAGAGAAATTAATTATAATGATTGGTGATTAATTAATTGATTCAAGTACCTAGTTATTAATCATGATTAAATTGTTGTGAAGGGTTTTTTGATCTAAGTAATACCTACAAGTTCAGTAGGCAGTTAGATTAGGTAGTGTACCTACCTATCTACATATTTTTTTTATAGTTTGTAAGAGAAGAAGAGAGAGATGTCATATTGGAAGTTAAAGTGCCATTGCAATAAGCCTAGTTATAATAAACTTTTAAATATCTAACATAGTCGGTATTCACCAATCAAGTTTTTTTACAACTTCATGTTTTTTGTATCTTTTTTTATTTAAACAACAGACCTCAGTTGCAGTTGTATTCGCATGTACATAATAATATATTAAGAGCAGGATTTTTTATTAAGATTGTCCACTCAAATTTATAACAGTGGTGCAAATATAGCGCTATTCCTTACAAAATGCGACAACTCACTTTTACGAGTGCAACTGCAACAGTGCTACTGCACTCACACTACCTTAAAAGCACTATAAGGCTTCAAATAAAATCCTTAGAAGGTTTTAACAGCTCCATAGCATTACTGTGTGAGTACACGTGCGTGGTTTGACATTTGCGTGCGCTCGCGCCATTGGTCAGCGCGTGTGATCTCGCCGGGCGAAGCGCCTAAATCACCGATTGTGAGGGGAAACGCCGATCACGTACCTCTATGGGAAATTCTGGTGCGTTTTGTTTTTAAAGAGGTTGATTTGTTTGGTAAAGTTGTTTTGGTTGGCGGTAGCGGCTTATTTCAAGTCCGCCTGGCTAACTACCACCATCTTGCCTAAGTCTGACGCCATAACAACAATTTTAAAATTGTTGTGTTCCGCAGTTAGAGGTAAGATAGCCAGTACCTCAGTGATGAGGATTCCGGGAGTATTGCGCTTTGGTCTTATCGTCACTTAACATCAGGTTAGGTGAAGGCCAAGGCCAAGGACTAACCCGTTGTGCATAAACAAAAAGTTGTGATTGGTAGGTCATAAGGATGGTTTCAGGATGATAACTGAAGATTGAAAAATCGGTCCTTATCCAAGGTGTTTGGTAAAAGCCGAATCTGGTAGATAGGGACCATCAAACTGAACAACTTTTAATATGGGACCAACTCTAAAATCTGAAAAATAATTCAGCTGTTTCATACATTTCGATATTTTCGTTAGTAATTTTTGTATGAAACAGATGATATTTTTTTTGCGATTTCTGAGTTGGTCCCATAGTAAAAGTTGTTCAGTTTGATGGTCCCTATCTACCATATTCGGCTTTATAAGGCTTTTACTAAAGACCTTGGATAAGGACCGATTTTTCAATCTTCAGTTATCAGAGATATGTCAGTTAAATTATAAATAAAAGTCATTAAAAAAATAGACGATGAAATAAATATCTGGGCATTGAAAAATCAGCCCTTACTAAACTAAAGACCAAAGCATCTTGTTTCACGATTTTTGTACAGAAGCCAATAACTACTTAGTTATTGGTTTCTAGTAAAAAAAATATTTCTTGGTCTTCGTAACTGTATAATCACAGGCAAACAAACTTCTATAAACAGGTACAACTTACTAATATCTGTAATATTTCATATTCCACACACCTAGTTTCACCTGTCCGAAAATTAAAAAATAAAGAAAAATGCCCAATAAAAAAGTAAAAAAGCGTCCGCCCCAAAAATGCCACACAGTAAAATTAATTATTGTTTTTTCCCAGGGTCCTTCAGAAATGCTGTGGCAGAAATTATTTGGTGTTTAGCCGCCAGAGGGCGTGGCTGCGTGTGATTAATACATTTCTTAGGAAAAACTTTTTTAATGAGCGGACTCGCCACCGATTCTCGTTTTGTGTTGTCAGACTTAAATCGAGCTGAATCAACGGGCTTCACAGTTTTATTATTACAGCACTATAGTTCTGTCCCATTACTTTGTTTGCGGTCTAGGTTTTAAAAATTACGAAAAAAAACTCGGTGCCGTGAAAAATATGTAGGCATCCTAGTTATCGCGCGGTGCCATCGCCTGAGCGGCTAAGCCCGAATTCTCGCAAGTTGTTCCTATTCAACAACATTTGCCAGGGGCCTTATATTTTTGAAATCCCTCAGCTGGCATCGATCGAGCGCACTTTACTACTACTCATTTTCATTCATCCGACATAGCCAAAATCCGTATTTTTTTAATAGCTCGTTGGCCAGTAGTTATCTATGTATAGTACTTTGATCAACGCAGCTTCCGTCCGGTACGGAAGCCGCGTTGGTCTAAGATGTACTGATACTTGTGACATTACGTCGCATGTGACTTAAGGTGATTAGTATCCTCAAGTGGCGCCCTCATCTTAATTAAATTTATTGCTCGCTAAGTACATAATGTATCGAAAATACAAACGTTGCGATTGAAGCTAAAGTTCTATAGTTTATTTACAAATAATAAACTCTCTTAAATATAGTCCGTTGTAGTAGTAGTAGGCAAAAGTGCCAAAAGGGCCACTTTTTGCTCTTTTGCTTACTACTACAACAAACTGTATTTTATTGAGGTTATTGTTTGTAAATAAACTATAGAACTTTAGCTTCAATCGCAACGTTTGGGTTTTCGATACAGTATGTACTTAGCGAGAAATTAATTTAATTCAGGTGAGGGCGCCACTGTGAGGATACTAATCGCCTTAAGTTAAGTCACACGAACGACTTCAAAAGAATGATTTAAAAAATAGGGCCCCAGCAACGCTATTTTATTTCAAAATGGGACTCGAATTGCAAGTGCCCACAGAACACAATTTACTCCTGGCGGAGGTGCTGTCGTGATTATTTCCTCTGTGGTGCTGTCTGTTATTAGAATTTTGGTGGCAAGGAGGCAAATAATCAAACGTGTTTATTACAAGTTTTATTTGTAGACAGTTTTTAAAGCTATTAATTTTTTTTGCGAGACCCAACTGTATTAAGGTCTTCTCCGCCCACGGTCCAGGAATTTGCATTTAGTATAATCTGTCATTGTCTGGATGTCTGCGGTAAAAAATGGCCGAGGGTCTAAATAGAAGTATCTGGGTGCTACCGTTATTATGGATGATAATTGTAGTGTTTTAATTGAAGTAGACGGCACGATCATACCAAGTAGCGTATTATAATATTAGGTATGACCGTGCCGTCGTCAATAACTTATAAAAAAATACGACTACGACACCACGTAAAATTAGCAGTCGTAGGAACAAATTTTTTTGTCATTTTCCAAAAAAGGGACGTGGCAATAATTTCATGCTTTAGAAAAAAGTTTTTTTATTATTCATTCTGAGTATGTTGCAACCTTTTTTATGTTTATTTTAAGATCGCAGCTTTTTTTACCGATGTTACAACCTCTTTTCTGTTTATTCATAATCTTAAATAATCGTAGCCTCCCAAATATTTTTTCTATTTATTCATATGTTCGCAGCCTTTTAAATAGATTTTTACCGATATTTTTCTGTTATTCAGTGGATCATGGCCGGTTAGCTATTATTTCTGGCTGTAACGACTATCCACTCGTCCGCGCAGCTCATAAATTTTAGTCACCCGTCAGTCAGATGGGACGGCACCGTTACGGGGACGCGTGTCCATGATACAAAGGTTTTTTCTATGTTTGAGTTGTATTAATTTATTATGTAGTATACCTTACAACATGTTAAACAAGAACCAAAATGAGAAAACCGTTTCTTCGGACCATCAAACTGAACAACTTTTACTATGGGCTAACTCTGAAATCGACAAAAATTAATAAGGAAAATATCAAAATGTATGAAACAGCTGATTTTTATTCGCCATTACAGAGTTGGTCCCATAGTAAAAGTTGTTTAGTTTGATGGTCCTAAGAAACGGTCTCACAATTTCTGGTTCATTCATTAATACCCTGTTTACTACTCAAAAGAAAATAGAGGGCTAGATTTTACATAAAAAGATTAAGTTCTGTACCCTTAGCACGAACAGCTATCGAGAAAAAAAACGCGCGTAAAATTACTCGATAGAGAATTATCTATGGAAATTTTAATTTCGTTATTCGGCGGTAGATGGCGTTGTACAAATTTCCAATACAAAATTGCACTATCGAATGATTTTACGCGCGTTATTTTTTTCGATAGCTGCATGTTCGTGCTAAGGGTACTGAAAGGTATTTTCCTGATAAATTCAATTTGATTTTATTTGAATTTTATAATGTTCGAAAGCAAGTTGACTATTACATAGTCAACTTGCCGACTTTTCTGTATAATGTCTCCTATTTGCAGTGTGTCAGAATAAAATGAAACTGGAGTTTCATACAGAAATACACGAATCATTTTTTTATTCCAACTGACACACGGCGAATAGGAGAATTTATCAGTAAATTCGACAGTTTGTATTGATACTGGATTGCTTTTTATTTATTAAGGGCAAAAATATATAGATTTTTTTACTTTTTCTTTTTTATATCTGACTAAAAGCCACAAAGGTAAGTAACCTGTGAAACTAGTGAAATCTGAAATTCAACAGACTTTACTTTATTTCATCACACCAATCATCAAAGGTGACGCAAAACGAAAACATCTAAATAATTTGAATCTCAAGACGGTTTCGTATTCGCAAAGTTCGGGAACAAAAGTCACATTTAATATCTTTTAGTACCTTTTACATCTTTTAAATCTAATAAATCATTTATGCAAACGATCTTATGACGTGTAATGGAAACAAATCTTCACATGCCACAAAAAATATAATATTCATATTGCCACTTCGCCCGCGGCGTCTTCGCAAAATTATAACAAAATAAAAACTAACCTGACTCCGATTTATAATGAAAAAGGGATAAATTATTTCGAAAACCAATTTTGGTTGAGCCCCCTTTGCTTGTGAAATCGAAAGTGGGAAAGTTGTTTGTAATTTGGTTTTTTGATTCAAAACAATGCGTTCAGACGTCGTCATATGGAATAAACTCATTGGTATGCCATTAAAATATACTAAAGGACAAGCCGTTTACATGATATGGGTAGGTATAATTAAAATAAAATAATGTTAACATCAATTTACACTTATACTACATGTAATAGCGTGCACTCAAACGTTTTTTGTATTTTGGTTAAATTATGGTAACAATTGTTTCTAAACAAAGTTGATGTAATATTTGCAATTTTTTTATTTCGTTTTTCTTAAGCCATTATTATTTGAAGATAAAACACTTTTACAGAACACAAGTTTTATCTACTTCAGTTCTGAATTTCCTGTACCTATTTCTTATTTTAGCATCTTTCAGGAGTCATAGTTCAATCGCTAATCAAAAAAATAAAGAGAAGGCGTTTTCATTCACCTAAGAAAACTTTTTAAATAACTGTCAGAAGAAGTGTATCATTATTATAGTACATTACTGCAGCGGCACGCAACACTGGCATTGAAGGACGAACGTGAAAATGTGGGCCGAGGCGAAGCCGAGGCACACATACGTGAGTCCATCAATGCCCAGTTGCGGCCAAGGCTTGTATAGTACTTTTCTCAAATAATGCGCGGAAATTCAAACCAAGTAGTAACTTTTCTAACATTTTATTTTTATTTAAAATTACAGTAATTAAAAGTAACAAAACGCACCGTCTTGAGTTTCTACGTCTTTTACATAAATACTGAATATGTCGTTGCATCTTAATGCATCTTAATGCAAAAATCAAACCTGAAACAAAAATAAAGAACGTGTAAAGTTGTGATGTTAGCTGTTTAATTAAAACAAAGTGGTAAATTAGTACCTACCTATATAGGTAGGTACTTATCAATAAGTACGAAAACATACTTTTTAGGATCCAAATACACACTGTCTGATGCTTCTGACAAGAAAATTTGCACGTTTGATGCAGACTTCCTACATTTATCCCTTGTGAATGTCTTTTGGGCTTTGCAATTAGGTTTACATCTGGTTTACTTAATGTTTTTTGATTTTGGAGACAACATGTATTCTATTACAGTTCTTGCCGCTTCTTGAATTTCAGGTGGCGTCAAAATATCACTTTCGTCGCTTGAACTCATTTGTATATTAAACTAATTACTTAATTTAAATCGAAGATAAAATATTTGACAAAACAACAAACAATTTTAACAATAATAACTTCCCCCGCGCCAAGATCCATAGATAATACAATGATATTTTATGCCACCTGTCCGAATCGTATGTTACACTTAAGTTTTGTAACCAGGAATACAAATTAATAGGCGGGCGTTAGTGCGCTCATGACACTGTTACCGTGATTCGGAACTTTCCATTTGCAAAGCCAGTTCTAATTTTAAATATTGATGATGATCACAGACCTCATTGGCTGTCGTGTTTCATTGAAAATTTGGTTCCATTTCTGAATCACACGTGTATAATGAGTTTCAATACTAACATTTACGGTCAGACGCAGGCAATGTTTCTATGAAAATCCATTATTACACGTTAATAATGGATTCTCATACAAAAATTGCCGGCGCGGTTTAGGTCTGTCCGGAAACTCCGATTTAGCCCGAAGAAGGTTGTCAAAATAATGTTCGAATTTCCAAGCATGTTTGAGAAAAACCATGTTTTGAAAGCATTCGAGGGTAAGGGGCTCTGTGGGCGTCGAGCTTCCTTGTAATGCTAGGTCGAGATTAGCTCCGGGCTCTCGCCTTCAAGAGGATTTTAAACGAGCAATTTGAATAAGTATGGTTAACTTTGATTGTACAAAAAAAAATTGAGAATGTAATATTTTGCGAACAATGAACTGTATTCAACACACGACACTGGCAAAAATTACAACCAAGAGGAAAGTTAAAAAAAATTACATCCAAAACAAAAATAAGAAGATGAAGAAAGGGTTCTGTCACCTATTCAGAAACACTTCCGTCATTTGTTTTATTTTTTGTGTTGTGCTAGGAGATGCTAATGAACATTGGCTTTAGCTGGGTTTGGCCTGAAATATAGCCTGAAATCATAGATATTTTTTTCCATTTAGATTTTTTGTGTTATGCTAGGAGATGCTAATGAACATTGGCTTTAGCTGGGTTTGGCCTGAAATATAGCCTGAAATCATAGATATTTTTTTTCCATTTAGATAGTGTGTGTTTAACAATATTTTCTCACTCGGAAACTCTCCTGTTATTCCGAGCGGCTCTTACTGTATACTTTTTATTGGGAATTAATACTTTAGCATACAAAAAAAACCATTTTGTTCTCCAAAATTACTAAATGTTCTCCAAATCCTAAACCGCCCAAGAAGATTTGGTGAGCATTTACTAATTCTGGGTTAGGTTAAGTTAGTATGGTGATATTGGTGATCATTTAAACATAAAGCCCTTTATATTTTGTGGATTAGTTCAGGGTCAGCAATAGTAAATAATTTAACAAAGGTGTCGACAACATTTTCACGGATTTTTTTTCCATAAATCTGTATTTTTTAATCATAGAGTTGGGAGGTAGGTAGCGCTCGCTAGCGGGGGTGGGCGTAAGGCGCTCCCATATAATACCAGTACCAGCCCGGATCTCCCTCGGGCTGTACACGTTTACGCCTTTGCACGAACCTGAGAAGTAAATTATGACAACAACTTATATTTTTAATCTTTCTTTTGTCGAAAAAAACAAGATGGCGTGATGGATTTTTAATTAGGAAATAGGATTAGACCTACCTACGTCCTTTTTAATCTTTAATTAGAAGTAAGATAGTTATAGTTTTTTTATACCTAATAACTTTTAAAATGTAACGTAACTGGTTCAACTATAAGGATATTTTTTTCCCTTTATAATGTAATTATAAATCATTAGTATAAAACTGGTAGTAGGTATTACAAATGAGAAATTGCTGTCAGAGATTGGTTATGTCCATCAGCCATTTTTAATGTCCCCACTGCTGGGGCACAGGCCTTCCTTATGGGTGGTAAAGAGGATGGGCCATAACCCACCACGCGGGCCCAATGCGGATTGGTGGGTGTTAACGACTGCAAATGCAGCCGGGACCAACGGCTTAACGTGCCTTCCGAAGCACGGAGGAGCTCGAGATAACAAATTTTTAGTCACCCATCCCATGACCGACCCTTGCGAACGTTGCTTAACCTCCGCAATCGCTGGGCCAGGCGCTAAACCACTGCGCCACCGAGCTCCTCTAGGATTGGTTAGGTTTTTTTTTTGTTGCCTTCTAAGTTTTCAGTTTTGATGTGTATTTGGTTAAAATTGAGTATAAATTAGTGGTATATAATAAGACGTTTTTGTACGATCCGCAGACCCCATCTGCGTATGCTATTCCATACATACGGAGATAGAAAGTCGTGTGGGGGGGAAGAATATAAGAGGACAGAACAGTGATAGGGGAGGAAATGATAGGGTATAGAAAAGCGAGGAAAGGAAAGAAGAATAAGCGAGTCATAATTAAATGTGTTTTTTTTTTGGTTATTTTGTTAGGTTTATAAATGTTTTTAATGTTCTTATTTATTTTTTTATTTTGTAGTTTGTACTTTTTACATATTTACAGTTTATTATATACAGATGACATGTGAGGATTGGTTAGGTTAGAACGAATTCTTTGAAAGGCAAACTTCCGTCGGAGGACAAATAGGTAGCTAGGTAGGTAGGCTACCTATTTTCTACCTAGGTACAGACCTTTAAATGAGATAAGATAAATTTAATACGACACTTTTTTAGTAAAAAATAGTTACCATATTTTATTATAGTTTTAAAATAGTTGTTATAGTTATGTATTTTACCAGTCCTCTTAATTCACTAATCACATTCACTCCTCTGGTCATTTTTTACTGACCAAATTACACTTTTTTAAGCTGAAAAATATATCAAGCAGTCTAAATTACATAGGCCCGAAGCGCAAGCGTACAGCTACCAGTTAAGCATCGCTTTCGTTGCCCGCGGGCACTGAGGCCACACCCTTTGCGTCGTAACAGAACATATAATTTTGTCTTTAGCATAATTGTTTTAAGCAAATTATCTTTGTAGTCTTCTTATCAACATCTTTGTAGACTGCAGTACTATTATCATGCTGATTTGGATAATTTGGAAATATTAGACAGGTTGGAACGTAAAATAGGGAAGAGCAATTTTTCCGAAAACGCCTAAATTTTATTTCGAAGGATGCAATTTCATTCTCGTGTGAACAAATAGACACATACAAAACTCAAGTTTTTTGTTTACATTTCACTTTCGACAAAGTCTTTGAAAGTTTAAAAAAAAACGATTAATCCATTTTTTTTTGTTTCAACTATTACACTAGTGTAATTACCTGTAAAGTGAAAAGAGGAAATCTAGCTACTAACTTTCTCTTCCTAGACACTTAACAAAGCGCTGCCTATTACTCGTATACAATACATAGCTACTATTTACAAGATGCAGCCTACATGATTCTTTTTCATTTTTTGTCTCGTCTGTTCGTTCTTTCCCACAGTCCCCGCCTTGTAAGAAATGCTTGGTCATCATATACACAAATAGTTGGGGGTACGAAGCAGTAGGTGACAACTCTGACGACACAAATTTTTCTGTCTTTTTTATTAAAAAATTTTGATGTGTAACCACACCCCGGACACTCCATACAACCGTGCCATTATAAACAGATGACGTCAGATGACGTTTTTGTACACGCGCAACTGTGTGTGTGTGTGTGTGCGGTGTTCAATTCATAATTCGAACTTTTTGGTAAATAAACTTACGAAGCATTGCTTTGAATATCAAAATAATTGGACAGTTGACAAACACGACTAAAAAGTTCCGACGGCGACACGCCTTGCTTTGAACATCAAAATAAGTTGACGTTGACAAACACGACTAAACGAGCATACGATTCGGCATACGAACTCGAGGGTTGGGGTGAGGTCATTGATTCTGGGGCGGGGCGGAGAGTGTCCTTAAATTCAACGTATTTTCATTCATTTTTCTTGACACTATTTTCATTTTACAATTTTTTGCTACTTTACAAAGACTAACGACCAGTTTCACAAGTTTATGATACCCTTGGATATTCACCTGACAGATATTTTCATATGAATTCTATTCCAAATAATAGTTGCTATCCGAAACCTGTGAAGAGTTTTTACTGCATACCGAAAACTCTTTGGTAATTAATATAACTAAAGATTTGGTTATGCATATTATATTACTTTTATGTTTGAAACAAAATTGCTAAAAGATAATTGCAAATGCTGTTTTATTTTCAAAATATGTTATCGGGAAAGGGCCTAAATAAAACAGATTTAACGAAGTTCTTTTTTTTCATTTCAATTCCAAATTCAAAATTATATCACGGTACTTATTAAACACACTGGTACCATAACTTCACTATGACACAAAGCTTTCATTTTATTTTTATTCAGAATAAAATTTAATCACAGTTTAATCTACTGTTTCAATAGGCGGAGTTTTAATGTATTTGTTAATGGTGGGTTTTGTTATGTATTGCGACTTCTGTGTTAAAAAAAACTAAATCTAAATCAATATGCTGATATCAAATTATGTAAGTATAAAGATAATTAATTTGACTACGTGACCAAATTAATTGATTCAGTGTTTAAATCAGGTACCTATGCAAATTCAACTTTTTTCTAACTTTTGCATTTGAATTTAATTCCTCAATATAACATTGAATGTAGGCTTCATAGTGCATGTTGTTTATAACAATTTAATGCTTTTCGCAGTTGGTTTTGTTTCCTAGACATTAAACCTGTCTAATCTACCTAACTAGACTAGGTATCCTGTGTTTTAGAATGACTTTAGGCATTTTGCTTCATATGCATCCTGCATTTTAGGTACTTCGCTCAAAAGGGAAACTTTCATCATATCAGCCGCATGACACACACCGCCGGGTATAGGCCTCCCCCAAGTATCTCCACGACGATCGGTCCTGCTTGGCCTGCATCCAGCGGCGCAACGCGACCTTCACCAGATCGTCGGTCCACCTAATCGGGGTCCGGGGGCCTACCCACGGACCGTCATTCGGTGCACAGACGTCATTACAGAGGCTCTACCGTCTAACTCAAAGCTTTAGCGATAGCGATAGCAATGCACTGTCCGTCCTCGTCATATCATAACACATTGACAAGGGCGAACAGTGCATTGACGTCAAAAACTTTAGCAATTTAAAAGCAATTTGAGTGGCGGCAGCACTGCAGAACCTCAGCGGCCATCGGTTTGACTATCAGATGTAAAACTTTAGCCGATCGATTTTAAGTTAACGAAATCCCACATCGGTGTTTTGTGTACTTACACATAATGTGTTACAAATCATATTGAATTATTATTTTATATTTATATCATTTTAATCTTCTCAATTTCCAACCCAACAGGTTTAAGAAAACTATAAAACAAAAACAACAGTTTTATTATACCCATGCAACTGGCGATGCAGTGTAAAAAAAACAGGCAAATTCTCTATGGATATCGTATGGGCGGCGCACGCACCACTTTAATAATTACGGGGTAGCGGCTCCTGCGCTCAGGGGGCCGACTACCAACTGCACGTCTTGTCCGTAGTCATAGGCCACTTAAGCACTGACAGGCCTTTTTTTTTTAGACTTCCGGATGTTGGGAGTAAATCCGGCGAGTCCAGGACTCTCCTTCGTACATGGTCCGACAAGCCAACGCCAAAAGCTTTACTTAGATTGAATACGAATATAAAACTCCCGGTCAAGGCCTTGCCGGGTCCGGTACGAAGGACAGGCCTAAAGCCTAGCGAGTCACCTAGTGTGTAACGAAGTAAACGAACGTTCTATAATTCTTTTACTTCGCTAAAAGCTAGGTGACTCGATAGGCTCTAGGCGCTAAGCAAGCCGCCTGTCAGTGCGTACGTGGCCATAGTGTAAAGAAATCTAATAATGGTTACTCTCCGAAGAGAGTGTGCGATGCCGACGCGTCGTGGCAAGTGCGGCAATCACTGTGCGCTGTCTCGACTTAGGTTGTCGCGACCGCTATGTCCATCAATGCGGAGTAACGTTGAGGGACGCACCGCAGGCAGCGTGGATAGGGGGGCGTTTGCCTGTCGCGACCGCTCAGAGTAACCACGAATAGTTTCTTTACACTAGACACAAAGGCAATTTACAGTCAGTGGTGTAATTTTGCTATACTAGAAAGAAACCATCTTGTTAAATTCTGTCGATCCATCAAATTCGTTTTACGGATAAGCCAGCGCAACGAAACACTTAAAACTTCGGCCGAAACTACTGAAAAGTGCAGTGGGAGTAAACCCCCTGGCTGGTCTACGATCAACGCTAGATGGCGTGAAATCCATGAATTATCCATTGCAATCTGAGACAAGATTGAATGCTAAGTATAAAATGTGAAATTACTGACCACCTCTATGATAGAAGCCTACTTTATTGATCACAAGATAAGTTACTCGTTTACGTGTAAAAGCGTTTTATTTATATCCTGGAATCAGTAAAGGTTTAATGGAAATCTCACGTAGCACTATGTCATAGTAAACTGTTACGTGAGACAGTCACACAGTTCTTTCTTCGGGGATCTTTGTAAATTTTTCATTAATTCCTAATACATTACGGGATATTGATACAGAAGATGGGGAAATTAAATTGCGGCCATTGTAAATTTTCCATACGATCAATGAAGGCCGCAACACAATGTAAACACAAGCAATAGTACATTACAACTGAGAACAGAAAGTTAGCATATATATTGGCGAGGATATAAATAGCTTGTGTACAAGGCTTGTAAGTATATTAGATTTTGTCAAGAAATGCGAGGAAAAACATTGCCTCGAATCATTAAACTACCTTTGACAATGTAAATGCTTACTTCCCTTTCTCGGCTGTAATGTACTATTCAAGCGTTCCGATTTAAAAAAAAGAAAAATTGCATTTTCATTTGTTTGACAAAACTGACAAAAAAGAAAATAGACATGAATTTCTAATCGTGATAAGGATTTTTCCATTTACATTGTGATTTACATTCCCTAGCTCCAGTGGCCTCAGTTCCATGAGAAAGAAAAAGAAACAGCGAGCATCGCAGCCAGGAAGCCGCCCCCCATAATTACGGCTGCTGCCGACCCGCCTACCAGCTAGATGTACGATTATGGTACCGGTCTCGGTAACCTCAAGTTGCCGTACAAATAATACTGGCATTGGCCAAGAAATGGAAGGGAAACTTTTTAGAATTGCTTCGAAAGATTTGCTTGACGATGCAGCCTGTGGACACAAAAACTTTTGTTTTAGCTAACTGACTTGTATCTGTCGTTTAAAGAATCTGCCATTTACAGAATCTGCCATTTACCGAAAAAAGGCAAAAATTGTTTGACGAAACTCATTTGTTTTTAAAGTGTTGAGCAAAAAAATATTGCGTGAACTGCACGCGTAAATTCAGAAGTTCGTTTAATTTAATGACAAAAAAATACCTAATATCGTCTATGCCAACACAGCACAAAATTAACCCTTTACAACCCGTTTTGGCTGACCACAAAACAAGGCCCCTTCACACGACCTATCCGTAATTAAAATGATAAAAAAAACATTCATGAATGAATATTGCCGAGATAGGCTCTCTCATGTTTATTAAAATCTTAGCTGGGATCTTGGCCTTATGATTTATGTGCAGAAGGAGGGCCGCCTTCATTCATTTGTTTTTTTTTCTACTTTCTTTTTTTTAAGTCCACGAGAACTAAGGAGTTTTGTTAGTCGATTTTCAGATAGACTTGATTAGTTTTTAGCTGGGATTAATCGATTGTAAGTTTTTTTGGTGGTCGTGGTCGGCGTTAACTGCCCCTAGTGATTTGTGGTGGAAGCAAGAAGTGAAAGGATTGAAAATACTGTTGGGGAAGGTTATTTCTAGTACGAGCATTGACTATTTGTTTCCGCAAATTCTATTTATAATTTTTTGAACTGAATACATGGTTTTATTATTATTTTAGGAATTATATCTAAAATAAAACCAGGATTTTTTTGTGATTATAACATTTTACACAATTGTTATAATCAAAAAAAACCAGCATGCTTCGAAAGCAAATTTTGCATGTCATATTCTCAACTGTCTTTATAATTTACAGATCTGCAAATGAATGTGGAAAAACTTTTGACAAAACGTTTATTTACGTATTTATTACGCGTTTTTAAGCTACTTCTCAAGGCTATCTTTTACATTTTAAAGCGAGAATTCAACAAGCATTGCAGATTGTATGCTATTTCCATTACGGAGTTATGCTATACCTGTTAACATAATGAAAATCAATCGCGGAAGTCAACTAAATTTTTTATAACTCATTTAATTCTCTCTTAAGACATTGCCAAATTAATACGCTAAAGAAATAGTTCGCAGCCATTGACTAGCCTAGCTTTTCAGTAGATAACGTCTTTTGCTTAAGTTCAAAATGACAATAGGGATGTTGACTAATGAATAAAATAACGAAATACTAATAAAAATCGTAAACATATTAAACTTTTAGAGTAGCTTGTATACCTCTTGGTTTTATATATTGCATATTATTTGTTTTATGACCCTTCAAAGTTGGGTGGACAAGTCCATTTAAAAAGTATAAAATTTATTAAAATAAATGATACCTTTAATTAGTCCGTAAAATGTATAGCAAATTTGTCTAAGAAACCATTTTGATAAACACAATATTTAATATAGCTGCTGAACAAATTTCCTATGCGTTGCATACAAACTTGCAAGGCGTGACGTCATAACGTGCAAGCCATTAGTATGGAGCGTTTTTGATCGAGTCCATTTGTGTGCATTTCACACTGTGATGTTTTCATGCTAGCGAATAAATTCTTTTACCAATGTTTCTTTTTTTGAGAGGTAATTTATGTAACATAAAATAAAAAAAATAGTCAACATCCCCATTGAATGAAGCTAAAAAAACCTGTTCTCACTTAATCCGTTCATAAAATAAATGGCCATTCTGCTTGACTGGTTAGCCTCTTAGTATTATTTCTTCGATTGCTTACGCTTACCTTACGTAATAAGCAAAGAAATAAGTAATGATTGTCTGTCTGTGTCGACAGCAGCTTATAGATGGTACGTCATTACGGAGGTACCAGTAGCTTCTATTTGATCGATTATTTACGACATTCGATATTAATTTCAATCGATTGATGATAAACGTGCGATGCATACTTGTTCATCATTAGCCTATTAACATCGCCACTGCAGCCGATCGATATCGACATTTTTTTATCGATTCTAAAGTGGCATTTTTACAGTTAAATAAAAGGTTTGTCTATGACCACATGTCATTTTTGTCATTTCTGTAACGATAAAACAAAAACGTTCTCGAACTCGTGAGAAGTACTTACTACAAAGCAGTTGTTTTATGAGTTTTAAAATAATGAAAATGAAGAAAGTTATAAATAGTAGGTACCTACAGATTTTCATATTTCAATATAACTACGAACTTTGATAGTGAATTTTAACTAAATCAGCCAATAACTCCCTATTTATTTATAACTAGCAACAAAGCATAGAAAAATCATACCATATAAAAAGCAACTAACTTAATATTCTCGAAACCCATTAAGCCGAGTAAAAAAGGCCCCAACATCAAGTTTACGAGGTTCGAACTAAGCCGGGTCCACTGATGTGGTTACAAACCGCAGAGGCCTAAAAATTAACACTGAAGCACAGCTACGCACATTTATATTCTAACAAATTGACCAAAAAGGTTTGAATTACCATGCAACCACCACCGTGCGCGCTATTATATGGTTGTATCGTTTCTCTTTTGTTTCAGTGTAATACTTATACAGATTTTCATTTGTTTCTCAATGTATTGCTGAGAAAAGAAAACTTGACGTTGACATGAAAGATATTTCTGGGTTTCCTGCGTTAGATTAAATGCCACACAAGACTGAAAGACAAATCTCGGACTAGGTATTTTTTAAACAAAGATTTATTGTATTAAATACAAAAAAAATACATTCAATTATTTGACAGGATAGGTAAGAAAGAATAGCTTCTGATTCTGACTGACTAAAACGTGTAATAAATAGAAAATAAGAGTGAATTCCAGAAAAGAAAAGAAGTAAAGCAAAACTTACGACGCGCGACGTCAAGAATCAATAGGTAGTTTTCAGTTTCATCAACAGACATTTAGTTCCGGTGTGGAAACCTAATCAAGCCGTGAATCTGAAGGTCCCAGGTACCACTATTGAGAATTCACCGTACAGTCATCACGTGCCATTCCTACCTATTAAAGTCGATGATTTCAAATTACCTAAGTCAATATTAATGAAAGCAAAAATCTATAATATTATTATTTTATAATAATATATAATGTATTCGTTATTTATCTACTATTTGAAGAGCTCAATGGCGTGGTGGGCTTACGCATTTTGCAGTCGAGCAGCTTTTGCAAGGTTCGGTCATGGGATGGATGACCAAATTTATTATCTCGAGGTTCTTCAGGCTTCGGAAGGCATGATACTTGCCTACCGAAGCCTGAAGAACCTCGAGAGCCGTTGGTCCCTGCTGCAATTGTAGTAATTAATGAATACCCACCAACATGGGCGTATCCAGGTTCTAGGCCGGGGGGGGCAACTCTATTGTACCGCTCCCAGGAAGGTAAATAAAATCCAGAAGCAGCGGCCCTTCCCTGCCCCCCCCCCCCATACGCCGTCGACGCCCCCAAATGCCCCAGCAATGGGGACTTTAAAACAGCTGATTGTTGATGATGATTGCTCAGATCGACGACACAAATAAAAGAAACCTGCGAAGAGCTAAAAATATAATCCCATGTTCGGTTGTTACAGTTGATTTACTAACCATTATTCTTAGAACGTAACCCGCGTGTTTATTTTAAATTTGTCCAAAAACGGTGCTGTCATCTGTCATGTTGTGACGTCATGCGTGGGCGCCGACAACCGATCACTGCCAATTTTGAAATTGGAACACTTACTGCCCGCGCCTCCACCGACCTAACCTCAACTCTATTGTCTTTTATTATAAAATTCCAAATTTGAAAACGATTACAATCTGCAGGATGGAATCAAAACAACACAACTCCTGAAATCCTGTTTTAGTATTTTTCACCTCGGTGTTTTCGTTTTAAGGTTGAAATTTCATTTTCAGTAAATTCTATTGTTTCGGTCTGACGACTATAATGACATAATGGGTCGATCCGATGCAATTACGCGGCACACGATCGATTATTGTGATCAATACGGGGGTTAGCCGTCGGTTCGCTGCCAATTTTACATCTTTTTTCATATAATTTGTTACAAACAATGCGGTCGCGATGCGATTATCGATAAGTCTATTCCGCAGATGTCGGTAGAAGAGTTTTCGTTTAATATTTTCCATGTCATATCTGATTGAATAGTGCACATGTCCATTTCTGAAGCTATAACTAGTTTCACTAATATAAAATAATTATAGTAAAAAAACATAACTAGCTGATACATCGGTGTTAATAAAATAATAATTAACAAAATGGAGAGTATGATACGAATATAATTGATGTACTGTTTGCTACTTTTTAAATTACTTAAGATAATTTTTGTAAGTTAATAAGCACTTCTTTTGGTTTTGTTTTAACTTATAGATCTAGTAGTGTAAATCATCGACTCCAGTAATACAATTTTTCATTATACCTAATAATAAAGCTCTATGATTTTGTCGAGTTCGGTGGCGCAGTGGTTTAGCGCCTGGCCCAGCGATTGCGGAAGTTAAGCAACGTTCGCAAGGGTCGGTCATGGGATGGGAAATTATTATCTCGAGCTCCTCCGTGCTTCGAAAGGCACGTTAAGCCGTTGGTCCCGGCTGCATTTGCAGTTGTTAACACCCACTAATCAGCATTGGGCCCGCGTGGTGGGTTATGGCCCATCCTCCTTACCACCCATAAAGAAGGCATGTGCCCCAGCAGTGGGGACATCAAAAATGGCTGATGGACATGAATTTTTAAAATTAAAACATTACAAAACAAAAACAAATTAACATTTTTTATCGACAACAACGTTACTGCATAACGTCAATAATCGATCAGTCGATACGGCCCCAACCCTCGGCGCGGATCGATCGGCGCAGTCGCCGACATGGATCGACAATTTTGTAAATTGTGGTCCGATTAGCGGCCGATTACGACTATTACCGACCGGCGGACACCCGTGCCCGGCCGAGCCGATTAAAATAATCGGCAATCGATAAAAACTGGTGAAATAATCGATATAAAATAGGCTTTTTAGGACTTTTTCGGCAGTTAGACGAAACACATGATGGTGACCTAATACGGTTTTTTTTATTTAATTTACTCGTTTGGGTATTCTATATTTCGGTCTGGTTCTACTTTTGCATGATTACTATTAGGTATTTATGTCAGCCTTTATGCTGCTAATGAATGTCAAGTTCTGCTCGTAGGTGTACAATCATTGAGAGAGTGAGTGCGAAGCGCGAGCGAACCATCTCCGTTTCAGTTTGGGCAAATGCGCTTTCGTATAAATGTCCGGATTTCCGGTTGTTCTCCTCTACAGTGTCTCATTTCTCAACCGATTCTCATGAGGTTTTGTGAGCAGGTTCTTATAAGTAAGTATGTTTTGTTCGTCCTTTAAATTTTTCGAAATTATTCAAATCGAAAAAAAACAGCCATTTCGAAAAATATACCCCATATCTAATGAAAAATTTGCATGGTCGGTGAAGGTTTTATTTAAGTATCTTGTGTAATTTGGATTTTTGCATTCACAATGCTATTTTTATACAATACTAAATAATATACTAGAAAAAATACGACTCGCACCAGATCAATACTCAGACGGGAATCGAACCCGCGAATAGTATTGTATAAAAATAGCATTGTGAATGCAAAAATCTCAAATTTAAAAATTATATAGCTATTTCATCTTAATCGATTGCCAAAATATCTGGAAAGATATTTCAATTGAATGTCGAGGTAATTCCTCACATTGGTGAAATAACGCTGGCTTCCAGCGTAAGAGTAGGATATACTAGAAGAAATTCGACGATGTCACTAGTGACTCGGTAGCTCAGCGGTCAGAGCATTGGACCGGATATCCAAAGGTCGCGGGTTCGATTCCCGTCTGAGTATTGATCTGGTGCGAGTCGTATTTTTTCTAGTATAATATTTAGTATTGATACCTAATAAATAACTGAGTGAAAATCTTGATAAATTCTTTTTACTTTAACTCTGCTATCGTGCTTAACAAAAAGAGATATAGGTACTTGCTAAAAAAAATTGTCACTATTCAAGAAATCTTAGTACAGTCACAGAATAAAATAGTATTACTTATACTAAAGCTACTAAATTAAAGCGCAGATACCTAATTGTTGTGTTCGACGCTTTTCGTAGTCTATCTGAACTCTAGCAGAAAAAGTACCGACAACATGAGTTCCCATAAAAATCATCCACCGTGTATGATTATTCACTATTAAGTATAAAAATAACAATTTACTAAATTACCCGGATAAGAGCTTAAGGCTGGTCACCCTGTTATTATTGGTGGTCCTACTAAACGCTCGTCTGCGCCGGTAAGCGATTAAAATAGTAGGTACTTAAATACTACTATATTATTTTAAATTTTTAGATTTTAGCATTCACAATGTTATTTTTATATATTAAGTTACTAATATAACTGAAAAAATATTAGAAAAAAACGACTCACCCGTAGCAGGTCCGTCTGAGCGGTCCCGTCTGAGCTGCTACGGGTGAGTCGATTTTTTCTAATATTTTTTCAGTTATATTAAGTATAACTTAATATATTATTTTAGTTCAAATGCGAATCGACGTGATACGGAAAATAATTTAAATGTTCTTTATTTTATGCAATTCTTCGTCGCGCTATTTTTAATAGGAGTAAAATCGTTTGAGATTTTTGCATTTGCAATGCTATTTTTAAAAGCTTTATACTAGAAACAATAAGTTTCGTTACTACTTACGCTATTCATTTTATTTATACCAACAAACATTAATCAAGATATAATTGGTTGGAAATACGTAAATAACTGATAAACAACCCTTAGCTATTTCTTAGTATAAAACTTAGAAGAAAACAAGTACCTTATCACTATTTTTATTATTGATAACTTAGATTTTTCATAGAAAGTATAAGTAAGTACTAAGAGCCTAAAATCGTTTATCAATAAGTTTAACCCCCAACGCGACACGGCGGGTACTTTCAGACACCTCGCGCACGATGTACGGACGGAGCTCCAAAGACAAGTCGAAGCCTATTCTAATTTAAACAGGACTGTTTACGTCCCAAGGGCTTGGGTCACAGAAATCTCGAGTGTGGTGTCAGTGAAAGCGTTTAACACTGATAAAAAGTTTGATTAAAACATGATTTAAAGTCTATTTTTGTTTTGGTTATAAATATCGACAAATTGACTCTATTTTGTAGTTTTATAACTAGCGACAGTCTGCGACTTCGTCTGCGTGGAAAGTTTTTTTACTATCCCTCGAGAACAATACTTTTTTCGGGATGAAAGTTACCCTGTGTACTTATCTGTACCCCTGATAGGTATGTAAAATTTCATTATCATCGGTTCAGTAATTAAGTCGTGAAAGCGTAACAAACAAACGGATTTTCGCATTTATTAAAAAGTAAAGATATAATCGACGAACTAACTTCTTCTTCAAAGTTAAAAACAATCAAATAAAATGATTTCCTCCCGAATTTATTTATTTGGAGGTAATAAGAAAATGTTAGATTTATTCATTTTCATCGTACTATCTACGAGGGTGGTTTGATAAGTCCATGACTTTGAAAAGAAGAAATACTTTTTTCATAATTTATTTTCGTGTCTTAAAAAGGAACTCCTTAAGGCATCTTTACACTTCATTTTTTCAAATTCGGCAAAAGATTATAACTTTTGGAAACAAAAAGCTCAAGTGACTTCTAACTTTTCTTAATAACCCTGTCGACCCTCTCGGCGGCACTCATGACATCAAAACTCATCGAATGAAGATGCGAATCCTTCCTATTTTCTAGATTCAACCCCAGTGAGATTTTTTCTCCTGCCAAACATGAATGAATGTCTTGGCGGGCAAAGATTTTCACCAAGCCAAAAGGTGGTGTCTGAAAAGGGCCCTCATTTCAGTTACCAGTTTCCAGGCGATGAAAGAAAAAAATAATGGGTTAAAGAGAAAAGATCTTCGTTGGACTGAATACGCAGAGCTACAATAAGATTATGTAGAGAAATAAAACAAAATATTCCGAAAAGAAAGTGTTTCTTCATTAGAAAGTCATGGACTTATCAATCCACCCTCGTAGAATGAATATCGTTTACACCGCTGTCACTGGCGGCCCGCCCAACCCCGAACTCATTTCAGGGTTGAGTAAGCACCCGCCCGCCTCGCGCCCGGGGCGGTTTGTCTAACCATCTCGCTGTGCCGAATCTACTCAATACCTTCAACCCGAGACACTTACATCTGTCTGAAAAAAAAAACCTATATAAAATCTGTTTATGTAAGCCGAAACACGTTTGATTTTTAATTCTAACATTCACAATTTTCATACAATACTAATTAATTATACTTACTAGAAAAAAATCGACTCGCACCAGATCATATTCTCAGGCGGGAATCGACAACACTTTTGATTGAATTTTACTATGCTACAAGTGTTTGTTATGTTTCAAAATGTACCAAATCCCATCTCAACAACAGCCCCTTAGATTGTTCGTAGGTATTTACCTACCTACAAACAATCTAAGGGGCTGTCTTCACGAGCGAGAGATTCGCGACGATGTTACGTATTTCCATACAACTATCGCTGCGATAACATCGCCGTGTGTAGACAGACACGCAGAGAATATATAGAAATACGTGGCAACGATTCGGCGATTCTCTCGCCCATGGAGACAGCCCCTAAGACGTAAATTCCAAAGAAAATTTCCAAAAGTACATTTTAATAATACTTTTATCCATAATGAATAATGTAAGAATCTTGTTCAATTTTTATTATTTTTATTATATTTTGTACGAATGCGGTCGCAATGTGGTCAGAGTAATAATTTTCTTCTTAGGTGTCGATAATTCGATATGCTTTTATGTACAGGAAAATATTGCGTTTTGCTACTCAATCACCTTTATTCGATTCCATAGCAAACCCGACGGTCTATTAGATTACAGTCACTAAAGAAATCGTATAAACATTCGATTTAAAAATAACAAGTAATACAAACAAAATTACATCGAATCACCCTCAAGAAATCAATTTAAACTTGACATAGCTCTTAAAAACTTCAAATAGGAGGCGCGTTCATTTTTGCAACATTACGACAAATTTCCGAACCACAGGGTGCTATTACATCTACAGTTCTTTAAGGGGGCATAATAGACCCCCTGTTGTGTTCAACTGTAAGCGTACACATGGCGCTAAAGGGTTCAAAGTATCAACCCTGTTTCGAAATTTGAATTTGAAAAGACGTGTTTTGATAGACTTTACAAGGACTTACAAATTGTTTGTTTTCATCGGAAATGGTAAAAGTCATGAAAGATATTGCTAAGTACGAATACTTTGGATAATTCGTGATTCTACCTAACCCAAAGTTAAATAGTTCTCCCTAGAAAATGATAAATATCTTATTTTTTTTATATATCTACAATAATAAAATTCATTACACTGACGACAGTTGGAGATAGTGTTTTAAAGAAAAGATTTAAAAAGCTAATATCTATAATACTTAGATACTAAATAAATAATTATTGGACAACACTTATTTTAATTGAAAAACGATGATCGCACCACATTCACTCCTCAAAGAAGTGTAAACCAATATAAAGACCAATGAAGATTGAAGATAACATTTCCTGACCTGTATAAAAAGCATTTATACTTATTAAAGACTATAAACTGTTGCTCACTGGCATTTCGGTAAAAAAAGAAATAAAAAATAATGACGTGAACCGCTATTTTCGCTATGATGCGCGGGCGCCGCCCACCGAGCTTCCACTGACTTCCGGTCTGATGTTAATCGATCAATTTGCTCGTATTATGTTATTATGAGTGTTGTTCGATGATGGTCGGAGGTTGAATACGAAATTTAGTTTAAAAATTTACTTACTTTAGAATAGACTTTCGAAAATTTACCAATTTAAGATTTACGATATTTACAGTTAGACAGAGTTAAGCAACACCAGCAACGCAATTTTCATACTTATATCTCTTTCTATCACTCGGAAACATTATTCACTAGAGCGAGAAAACCACTCGGCTGCTACCGCGCGCCTTAATATCGAAAGGACGAAAGAAAAGGATATTTTCGTTCTAGCTATATGGCGATATGACTCTACCATCGGAAATCACAGGATTGCCCTCAGTTCCGACTATGAAACTTAGTAAGTTTTGAAGCACAATTTCCTAAAATGTATAGGTAAGTAAGAAAGACTCTTCGAGAGGCCTATTTTTCCAGTATCCGAACCAAATAGATAGAGTGGTCCCAGTATCCGTAAATATTGTGTGCGGCAAACATTTTTGATGCAGGGTCAAGCTACATTCGTTTTTTCGAACATTTCCTTTATTTCCTATAATAACATCGATCGAAAGCGGATACACGGTGTTCAATAGACTTTGATATTATTTCAGATAATGGCTGTTTCGAAAGTAAATAAGTAGGTAATTACTTTTCGAATAAATAATGCTACCATGTCTTGAGCAAATTTAAAATGTGTTTGATTTCGCGCTTTCTATACAATCTTTTAATTATTTTACAACATAATGTGTTCGTATTAAAAGAATAAATCACTTGTAAAATAGAAGACCTATTAGTCTAATAATTATGTCAAAGCACTTTTCGTGATTGAAGCTTTTGATTTTGTGACTGAATTAGTTTTATATTAAACTTAAATAACAGTTACTGCGCTAAAACCTGACGACATGAAATTGTATAAAATTTATCGAAGATAAGGCACCTCTCCTTTTTTCTTCTAAACCGTATTCATATATTCATAGTTAGTTTAATTGTCTTTGAGATGTTATTTATATGGTAGGTATATTTTTCCGCTATTTTTTTTTACTTCCTTCTTCATCAATAGGGTTGTCACGCTCAAAAGTCATGCAAGTGTATCGAAAGGCTACTTACACACTTGTGCCCAATTCCGCACGTGGTAATGTCACACTGACTCAAATTTTATGCGACATTAATTCGTCGACGCGGAAATTTGCTCAGCAATGCGCGGCCAATAACACCCCTAATAAAGTTTGATTCATTTGTTTATTTTTTGAGAAGAAAAGAGTCGTTCTTACTGAAGTTACCTACTTAGAAAATTATTTATTCATAATAATGATGAGTAACTACTTATTATCATCATCTGCTTTCCCCAGCTCATGCCTTCCTTAATGGCTATGAGGATTATTAATAATTATAAATACGGAAATGTAGATACATATGTCACACAACTTTTTACATAATTCAGTAGAATATAATTTCCACGTAGAATGAAATAAAAGATATATGAAAGTGTGTAAATTGAGAACAGTTTTTTTTATTCTCGAAAGACGAGATAATGCTTACCTCTTATTTTAAAATTGTGACAGTCTTTTATATAAAACATTATATTTATCAGAATAAAAAATGTAAACAGGAAAATCTTATTAATTCGTGACAAAGAGAAATGAAGATGCCACGATAACTCTCTACATTTTTTATCTAGTTTGAATTTCAAGGTGGATTACAGACTTCATTTAGTTCTATAGAAACCTGTAATAGGCTTTTTAGATAGGTTACTAAGAATAGCGACCTGGATTGATTATTCTTTAATACGATCGAAATAATAAAAGAATAAGGTGGCAATTAAGTATAGAGGGTATCTCAAAATTTTGCAACACGAAGGGAATCTTTGAATGCAGTTCCAACTATTTTTAAAAACAAAATGAAGTCTTTTTTCAGTAAAATTTCCTATCTTCAAAAATGTAAGTAGTTCAGTAAAATTACGGATTCGCAAAACATTAAATGCTAAGAAGCTGTAATTTTGCATATCTGACTTTGATGTGATTATTAAACACTAATATTTACGAATCCAACTAAATTTACGAATTCAAAAAATACAGCGTAGTTGTTACTTTTTTTGTTGGATTTGCATTCACAATCAAATTATAGTTCCAAATCAAGCAAAAAGTATGTAATTAGCAATTTTGCTATTGCAACTAAATAAATTAATATTTTGGTCAGCAAAGTAAAAAAATAATTAGTGAAAATTAGTTGGATTCATTCACGAAATGACAGCTAGCCATTTATTCTAACGATCAAAAGAAGAAAGACCGCTATTGCAAATTATTTCCCGTATTATATAGCTATACAGGTAGCTGTATATTTAGCTCGCGTAATTTTACTGATCTAAATTTCCCTCCGTGAGACAAAGTTTTGGGACAGCCTGTATAAGTAGTTATTAATCTTGCAATGGTAGACATTGCCATTATTGATATTATTTAAGTTACTGTAAGGAAGAAAATACTTTCTCATATAAACTCAATCTGTCAATGTAAGCGAAGTGTCCATACAAGCCGATTCCCATCGGTTTACCTTTTAGAAATCCCACACCACCGATCCACCATGCAGATCATTATAACTTTTTGTAGAAAGGCTTACCTTCGCCATAATTTCACCCCTCGCCACTGGTAGTAAATTAATGTCTAACCTCTTTAATATAATTTATGGAAAAAGTAATTCTATGGAAAAAATTATTAATTGACACATCAGCGCACCACCTAAACCAGTATTATTGGGACTAGGAACTTGACTTTTGCACAAGGTTTTCATTTCACAAAAAAGGGTTTTTTGTAAATTTAACCCTTAAAAAGGGAAATGTCAAGACGCAGAAGGTCAAGGCGTAACCAAAGGTCGAACGACGAAAAGTGTCATAAATTTTTGTGGAAATTAACGTTTCATGCTGCTAATTTAATATAGCTTTTGTATTTTTCTTCCCATTCTCGCATTCTTAAGGTAATCCGCCACTAGTCATAAAAGCACGTCTCCAGACAATTGGAAATCCAGCATCTAACATCTAAATATAGCGCTGTTTCGCTTCAAAGGCTATACAGTCTACACCCAACGGCCGAGTCACGTCTCTCGGCGTAATCTGCGAACACTATAATTTGTGATATTGCCCGCTGCAGCGGTAGCTTGATTAAAAATCGGATAAAATTGGATATGGATAGCGAAATGGCAACGTCTGTCGATGGTGGGAAATATCCATGGGAAACATCACTCAACATCGGTGTATTGGATTCGTAGTGCTACCGATCGATTTGTTATGAATTGAAAGTATAGATGAGGTTTTTTAATTTCTTGCGTATTTTAATATTAACCTGTTGAGGTTATGGTTATTTATAATACCGTTACTATGAAAATATAATCTAGTTTTCGTCAAGAGACAGATATAATTTTAGATAGAATCCTATTAGCGTATTTTGTTATCAATCAAACTGTTCAACTATTTACTTAGTAGAAATCCGTAATAGTTAACAGTAAAATTTAATCTTGTTTTTGGTAAAAAGGCAGCTATATTTTTACCTAATCCAATTTTTTGATTCAGAAGGCCTATTACAAAAAAGCATTGCGATAAGCGTACGAAGTTCGTCCCACTCCGTAGCACTATTGACTCACGAATAAGGTTCAATATCAAGTAAATTAAACGACGAATTGCGTCCGACTATCGTGATTCTTTTTTGTAATATGCCCTCTGATAGATTCAGTTAATATTTAACTCTAAGTAGTTTGGTGTACAAGTCAGACTTACACTTGTCTGATTTTTTATACTTAACTTCTTATAAACAAAACAATTCATACCAGCAATTACACTAAAAACAAACTGTCAATTATTCAACTCAGCACGTGTACAAAACCATCGTGGCCGATTTCACGTGCGAATAATTTGATAGACCGGTTTAAATCGAAACAATCGAGTAAACTGGGGACCGAGTCGGACGACCCATCGGATGCTAATCGATTAGTACGTGACTCATTAATGAGCTTAGATTGTTTTTTCGTGTACTTTCAAATAAAATATTTGAGAAATTAACTAGTGAAAAGAATCACTTAAGCATTTATTTTTATAAAACTTCTTTTTGTGAAATTTCACAGGTTTCATTCATATAAATTTCAATCGTAATTTCAATAAAAATCTGCAACGAATTATGAAGTCAAATAATACTTCATTCCTTTAAGTTTTTTATTTAACCAGCAAATACTATAATCTAGCCAAGCAAGCATAGCCTATGAATATGGCCTAATTGTAAGTAGTTGTCAGAAATTAAAAGACTTTTGATATCTTAGCAAGTTACGATAACTTAAATGTGATTCTCTTGTGACTTTTTTATTTATTCTATCTGTCTAATAAAAGGATTACTTGAGCATACAGAAAACAGTAAGTAAAACATCCTTAAAAAAGGCAAAAACCTGCAAAAAACCACAAAGAACAAACCACCACAACCTTCAACCTCTGCTAAACAAAAAGTTGGCATAATTTTAACCATCCCAAACGTCAAAAATGATATGGGATGACATTTTCACAATCCCGCGTATATCCGAGAGATCTTAATTATTTCGAGGCATGTAATAAAAGTTTATGTCTGCGTCCTTCTGTGATATACGAGTTATATCATTTAGAAAAACATATCTCAAAAGAGTATTTTATTGTTTGTTGACACGGAATAAAACCAACATCTTTGCGAGTTTAAGAACATTCAAAAATATATCTGCAGATTAAGCAAAATTCGTCGTGTGGTCAATGGATGGCATGTGAAAATGAAAAGCTAAAAACGTGTTAAAAATTATAACAACCTCCTTTTATCTAAAATAATGTTTAAGTAATCGTACAACAAGAATTAGGTTTTCGAACCCATTCATGCTTTGATTTGTTTATTAGATTTGTCTTAATATAGTGATGTTTCAGGTGAGGTAAGGGTGAGGTAGGTAAGTAATTGAAAAAACAATGTTTTTTTAAATATCTGAAAGCATTTTCTTTCAATGAACACCTACAAATATTTATAAATTGTTTGCACGTGGAAAACCGTTTGTATTGTGTACATATTAATAAAGATTATGATAATATTTAATCATAGGTATTACGATCTCGTAACTTTTATCAATGCTTAACGCACTTCTTTATGTTTGCCAAACAGATTTACACCCTATTCTATAGTCACACTGTTGACTTTCTCACATTTAGGAGAGCTTGACTGACTTTAATCAGGATTAACACAATAGCCACCCACCAATCCGCATTCGACCCAATTGGGTTACCCGTTTGATATGCAGTTTTCAACCATAAGAAAAACTTATCCCACAAATAAAAATCACCTGAAATGTTGCCAAAACGAGACATAAATACAAAAAAATGTTTGATATCCTAATTTATTAAAAGGAAAAAAATACAGTATCCCATAAATTAGCTACAGCAGCGGCGTTTGCGCATACCACGCGGCTGCCACGTGGCGAAATGTTACTGCAAGACAGATCCTATAATGAATCGGAATTTAAGTGCCTAATAGTGTGCTGAATGTAATCCCGTTCGATCGGTGTTGGGGTGACAATGTGAGTGGACACCAGTTCTAAGCTTCAATGATAATTTATTGTACCTACTTAATAACTTTGAGGAACAAAGTCCAAAACAGCTTTTTACAAACTGTTGATGAACCTAAATTGGATAAGGCGTTGGTTGGTTTGCAATTCTCAAAGTCAATAATGGATTACCTTTGGAATTCTCAAAGACAATAATGGATTACCGTACGAGGCAACCATCATGAAATCGGGTGGGGCAGAAGGAGTATTTTGAGTAAGGGTAGCGGTGAGGTACGCGGGCGCGGGAAATGGGCGCGCGCTATTAGTCGCTAAAAGTGTCAAGATGTTTGCCTCGTACTGTAACTTGAGATGTTTTTATCAATTTTGTGTCTGAAAACATGGAGATAGTCGGTAGATTTAGTAAGTTGCAATCTACCTGTGTGACATCGTTTCCTCGATAGTTTTATTTTAACAAATAGTTGCAAGATGTCATCAGCCATTTTTTATTACCCATACGGAGACACACGCCTTTCTCATAGATCGCTAAGGAGGACAACGAATATTGCAAGAATAAAAAAAGTAGGCAAAAACCGGCATCCTACTTACTTTTATAAACTTGATACACTTTCCATCGAAAAGTCAAAAGCTTTGAATCGACTAAACCAATTAATGGAGACGAAGACATGGCTCAAACCCTTGTCGTTAAGTTGTTGCGCGCACCTTGTACTTATAGCGATTAAGTGAAAAGACACAGCGATCTAAGTTTCCTTAGGTCGAACTTTGAGAATTACCCATTATTTGTGATAATAAAAATATTTTTTGAAACACATCTGGATTTCCATATGATATACAACACATTAAATGTGTTGTTAAATAATTAATTAAATTAAAACTAATAATCAATCTAAAAGTACTTTACCTAATGTTATGTTATGGTGAAGGAATGTATGGAAACAATAGTTTTAAGTTTTGTTAAACTGATTTGCCTTGTATATAGTTTTTTTTTTAAAATAAAAAATAGCATTATTAACAAAAAAATCTAAAATATAATTTCATGTTTAAGTTCAGCTGATTTCCAGTAGATAGATCTAAAAAAAATATTAAAAAAAATCTTATGACTTGTTCCAACAGAAGAAGCACGCCCGTTGTTTAGTTGCGTGAAATTTAAATTTTTGCTATTCATTGTGCGGACTGTTTTTCTGGCTGTCTTTCGCGTGGGGTCCAGCCCTAACGTGGGGTTCGGCTAACGTACACAGTGAGCGTCAGGAGTGTTGGCAAATTGGGGTTTTTATACGCTGCAAAGATAATTTTATACGGCTTCGAGACTAATTATTCATGGGAGGTTATCGCTGATCCATATATAAATATGATCAATGATTATACTGCACAGAGAACTTTGTAAAATGAGTAAAAAAGTAGATAGGTACTGGCGCAGATTTTATTTTACTTCTATATAAAAAACCTTGACTCACTCAAGAAAACGCTTGGAACATCATGGATCATGGGAACAAGTAACAGGAAAACGAGGAAGTCAAAATCCTTTTCTCGTTTTTCGTAGCGAGTATCCAAATACAACCTATTTCAAATTGCAAGCAATGCACATACCATTCATTTCTCAGCGAATTGAGAAATTCGAAAGACTGAATACCATTATCTTACAAAGTGAATTCGTCTAACTAACCTCATCTCAATAAGGGCGCGTAGATTTTTTTACAATTCGATCCAACTTTCTGTACTATCTTTTATTCAAAATATAGAATTCCATTATCAGGCCTTTTTATGCTGTGAATTATCAGAGTATTGTTGCATTTGAGATATCACTGGCGTATGGCGTCAGTCGTCGCTGTGAGAAAAGCGATGTCATTTCAATATATATGGATAATATGAACACGTATAAGACCTCATCATCTCCCCCAAAGATCTCCACGACTATCAGGGCTCTTAAAACTGGTCAGCTTCCTGAATAGCTATCTCTTCTATTTGCTATACAACGATAAAGTGACGCATTGATAGCTATTCAGAAAACTGACAAGTTTTAAGAGCTTGTAATAGCCCCCCATGTCAGTTTAGTCTGCACGCTTACCGCGAACTTTATCAAATCACTGGGTCACCTCGTACGGGCCTAATATTAGTCTAATATCTTAAATCTGAACCTTTACGTACAAGGCCTACTTTTTACACGACTGCCCAAAAAAGGAGTGTATTTTTTAAATTCGGGTACCTATCTCACTTTAGAACAAACTTTATAGAATCTTTCTACAGTAAAATCGCAGATTACGGTTTCTGTAAACCCGTAAAGCTTTTAATGATTTGACTCCAAGAAATAATTTTCTTTCATTAAATAGTAACATCAGCAGGAAAAACTGATAGTATCGGAGCAGAAAAAACGGATATGGAAAAACTTTCCAATGACTTTTTTGTCGGCTATGTTAAAGAAAATAAAAAATCCAGCTCCCTCTATGTATAGTATACAGGATGGGAGGAAACGTGTACATACAAACATTAAATAAACTAAGACATACTATTTCAATAAATCAATATAGATAATTATTGTATTTTCCACCAAGTTGCCAAACTTCTCGGCGAATCCAAAATGGTAGTATCTGCTACCACAGCTAAACTGTGCTGCTTCTTTGCTGTTTTATGAACAGCCCCCTACTCAAATGGCCAACATTCTATCCGGGGGTCAAGTCTGCTAATGTTAACGTCAAAATTGTGTTTCAATGGTGTTTGAATGGTAATGCTTTTTGACACAGTTGTTGTTTCTTAAACCCAAAACAGAAACACATTGTGATTCTTAAACCCAAAACGGAAACATTTTGTGTCTCGATTTTGGGTTTAAGGCGGTTGTATGACCGAAAGTGGCGCCCTCAGAGGTTTTTATTTAATAAGTTATTAATAGAATAAGATTTTAATAATGTTTATCGTGGAGATTTTAGGGCCCATGGTCTAGTATTTTTAGAAGGTATCACTACATGCCCTCGTAATCATTCGTGTGCTAAGGCACTGCGGCATCGAGCTCTTGTAAGCCGAAAACATTTATAAACAATATTTACCCATACCCGTTAAATAACACGCAAAATACTTCGCCGCCGCCCCGTCTAATTTCAGTAGATTCAAACTAATAATACATCCTGTATACGAATCTTTCGAGATTTGTATGAACACAAAAACCATTTCTCACTAAACTAATCAAAGAGCAGTTAACCAATTTCAAATAGCAAACGCATAGAAATACTTCCATAGAAAATGCCACGCGCCCTGTTTAGCCACGGAGATGGCCGAATAACTTCTCATTTTCAAAAGTAAAACAGTATTTATTTTAATTTGATTAGAGTCTATATTTCCTTGGCTTTTTGACTTACAAAACAGGGAGTCAAAGTGATCCGAAAAAGTGTGAATACGACATCACATGATGAACGTGTTTACCAAAAATGTCTGTTGAAGCATAGATAATAGAGTGCTTTTTAGTTTGTACTGTATTTTGTCAAATCGGAGAGCTTATAAGCATAAAATAGATAAATAAGATTGTGTGTGGGTGTGTAGAATTGGTTAAATATTATCTGTGGGGCGTGTTTGGCGCGTGCAACTAGTTATAATGTTTTCCCATGACTATTGCAATTATGGTGTTGTATGACTAATTTAAAAAATTGCAGTTTAATTTTTGCCTTATTTGATTATATGTCACCCCTTAAGCAAATTACGAGATATAAATATACTGCTGAAAAGAAAATAGGGCCACTATATGGTTTTCCTGCTGATTTCTGAAATGTTTTTTTTTACATAAATTTAATCTAATTTCATTTGAATTTGATGTTATTCGAAAGCTGTAATAGTCAACTTGCGGACTTCACAGTGAAATTCACTGTATTATTTCTCCTTTTGCAGTATGTCAGTTAGAACGGAATTGAAGAATTTCAATAACATAGATGATTTTTCAGACGTGTGAGATCAATAGTCAATAGTTTATTTGCTTAAAACATGGTAAAAAGTTGTTACAGTTATTGGTAGATCACATGTTTTGCTAGTAATAAAAGTAGCATGCAAATATGAATAATAGAAATAGAAATTAACGATCTAAAAATATTAAATTAAATACAATTCGATGTCAATAAGCATTAAAATTAATTAGTACCTACATACAATTTGTTTTCATGTCAAAAAATGATTGAACATCACAAAAGTTTTGCTCCATAAGCCATTTCAACAATCTATTTTTAAAATTACTTGTGCTAAGCATCTTCAGATTTTTTGGGATTTTATTGTAGGTTTTGATACACATGACTAAGCAACTTTTGGAATATTTTTTAGATCGTGGGAAATCATTTATTATTAGTCTATGTGGATATCTAAGTCGTAAATGTAGAGGGATGGTAGCGGTAACAATCCGAGACTTTTTTGGTTATCAATTGGTTATGATTAAGATTTGAAACGAGGAACTCGGTGGCGCAGTGGTTTAGCGCCTGGCCCAGCGATTGCGGAAGTTAAGCAACGTTCGCAAGGGTCGGTCATGGGATGGGTGACCAAAAAATTTATTATCTCGAGCTCCTCCGTGTTTCGGAAGACACGTTAAGCCGTTGGTCCCGGCTGCATTTGCAGTCGTTAACACCCACCAATCCGCATTGGGCCCGCGTGGTGGGTTATGGCCATCCTCCTTACCACCCATAAGGAAGGCCTGTGCGCCAGCAGTGGGGACATCAAAAAATAGCTGATGGACAAGATTTGAATGTTGTCCTTTACAAGCAAGTTCATCAAAAAATGTAAGGAGTGTCAAAATCAAAACACAGTAATTATTGCTTGGTATCAGGTATAAAATAAATGATCGAAGCTTGGTATAGACTTGACAGCTTTATAACCAGAGGGCCTACTCAAATGGCCATTGTACTAAAATTAACGCTAGTAGAAAGATTGGCAATGTATGGGATTGACAGGAGCTGAACGTTTGCTTTTGTCATTCCCATACAAGCGTTAATTTTAGTAGAATGGCGATTTAAGTAGGGGGGCTGAAGAAATAGCACATGGATCTGAGGGCCTATTACAAAAAAGAATCACTATAGTCGGACGATGTTCGTTGATAGATTTACTTGATTTTGAATCTTATGTACACGAGTTAATGTGACGGAGTGTGACGAACATCGCACGCTTATCGCGATGCTTTTTTGTAATAGGCCCTCTGACTAGGTACGCCTAATTTTGGCCACCCAAGTTGAGTATACAGGATACAGGTATACCACAACGTAAGTCATTAACAGACCGATGGCAATGAACAGAAAAATAAAAATTAACGATCAGAAACCTACTAAAACAAAACGATCGTGACGCTTCCCTTTGACTCTGCGTAAATTATACTTACCTTTCGTTTTTCTCACTTCATGTCTCCTAATCGATTGAAAAATGACACTTCATCAGCCTATCCCTAATCGCAGTTTAAAAAGAAATAAAAGTCACCGGATCCTTATCTGCCATAAAGTCTACCATCGTGTGAACAACATGAAAAAAAGCTAAAACTTTGTGACTGCACGAATTGTCATGTTCTTTACGAATTCAACGTTATTCATTAGTCGTTAAGGCACTACGATTATCATAAAACTCTAGTAGAAAATAATCTTAGGTTCGGGCGACGTGTATAAATATGCCATGGGGTAAATTTACTATGGTGATTTGAGTATGCGCTCCCGCTGGGTGCAAAGGTACCGCGCGTCGGCCATGGCGCTTCGAATGCCCATTTTTTATGACGTAACCCGAAAAAAAATTATACATATATTTTTTGACTGTCATCGGGAACTAATTTCGGGAGGTTTTTTGTGGTTTTTCTGTTAATAATTAGGTTGTAAGCGTTTTGGATAGCCGCCGCTCGGTGTGCCGTGATTTTTTGGTATTAGTCTTTTCTAGCTGGAGTGATTTTCATTTGTAAGAAAGACATCTAAGTGTCCCGTTATGTATAAAAATTAAAAACACATTGTAAAGGTTCTAAAACAATTTCTCTGCTCTGTGTGTTTTAAACCTATCATAGTTTTAATTTCATTAAAAAAACTGATTTCACATAAATAATGAGTTGTTGCTAATGTTAACGATAATTTTGAACATCGATTTTACGCGTCCCTTAACTCTGCTATAACTGTAATTATATGACAGTTATATTCCTGTCAATTTTTCACACGAGTCGACCAAAGTTAGCCTTGTGTTAACGTGTTAACTTGTTTCACGTTTTAACGTGAAATGATAATTATCACGTTTTGTTAATCACTGAGTATATCAAAGAAAAAAAAAATATTTTCACATTTGGAATTTCAACCTGAAAAAAAAAGTTGCAACTTTTTCTAAAATTAAAAAATAAAACGTCGATTTGCCGGCTCGGGGTTGGTTGGACTAGCTGGAATCCTCGGAGATCATTTAAAAAGTAATGTGGAGTGGGGGTCAAGTGACTCGCTGCCGTCATCAATCAGTCGTTTGCGTCCGCTGATGATGGATGGCTCCGGAACGTTCGGCCACGTTAATAATTACGAAAAAATTTGCTTTTTTTATGTAAATATTATAAAAGTAAGTAATTAAATGTTAATGCCTGGAAAATATACTGCAATTTTTATGCAATAAAATACGATCTAGAACGAAGTACATAATATGTTTTGACATAAAATGCATATCACGCACACAACATAATTATCTTCATAAAATATTTAGTTCTAGAGTGGTTCTAAATCATATTTTATTTTTCTTTCAGCTTTACCAACAACAACGACGACGAAAAAAACAGCTTCGAATCAGATTTGTGTAAAATTTTCTTTTACAGAACTCCAACACGGAAATATTCGTGCAGAAATGCTTGTTGATTTGATAGACTGGAAAAAATCAATACCTAATGTACCTACACTAAAATAATTCTTCTTATGTTTAATAATAACACAGAAAAAATAATACGTAGTTCGTTTTAATTAAGATTAACCAAACCAAAATGTAAGAGATTCCCCAGTCCAACTTTTTGAGACACTGTAAAACTCTTGGAAGTATAACTTTACGTACAAAAATATTTAAGTATGAGTTCGTAAATAATAATAAATTAAAATTTACGACGGTGCCTGTTTTTTGAAAAAATCGTCTTTGGCATGTTTACTTTCAAGTTTGTGTAAGCCATTAAACGAAAATGATACTTTACTGGCCACAGAGATTGCTTACAAATGAAGAAGTATGCCAAAAAGACGATGGAGCTAATTAACTCGACAAGAGCTAAGTGCCCTTTTTGAAAAGTTTTTGTTCTGGAACACGTTGGTAATATTAAAATCATGGAGAGTAAGCTTTTCTATTATTTTGACTTATTTTTTATATTAACATTCTTTATCAGCCACAGTTTTTCAAAGAGGTACTTGTACCTTGTTCCAAAAAAAAAAATATTTTTATTATTATTATTACTTAAGTATGTATAAGTATACAATACATGATTTTAACTGGGCTAATATTTTCTATTGAAATTAAAGTCGACGAAAGTTATTTTCTTTTTGTTGTCTGAACTTTTGTTGTCTTTCTATCTTTTGTTACTCTTAACTGGTCCCGCGCACAGCGCCCTGACATTGCCATCACAAAAAAATAACCCATAAATTACATAATTTATTTCCCGCTCGGACGCGAGTAGTACATGTCGGTCTTTAGGGGACGCCGCTTCCTACTCATTAACATGGTCTAGATAGTAAATGTCGTTGTAAACTAACTTAATAACCCAACCTCAAACGCTAAATCGCTTTTCCGAAGCTCTGACCCGGTGTCATTTTAAGTTTTTTGTGTGGCAACACTGTATTGATATCTGCATTCGCGGTCTACCGCGAATGCAGATATCAAGAATTGCTTCTAAGCAAGGACCGGAACCGCTTACCGTTAAAGAGGTTTTCGATTGGGTATTTCATAGACTTGTTTTCAAAAACCCTATCAATACGGGTAACCCTATCGAAAGGGTAACCCAAGTAAGCACTTACCGAATACGAAAACCATATCGAGGAAACCCTATGAAGGCTTTATGAAGGGGTTTTAAAACGTGTTCAAGCAATTTATACCTAGTTCCACCTGGGCCGAAGGACCAGAGGGCCTAGCCAAAGTAACATTCGCTAATCTTCGTTATCGCTTCGCTTTCGAAACATGTATGGGATTGACATAAGGTTTCGTTAACAATCGAATTTTAAAACGTCAAATCCATACATGTTTCGAAGCGAAGCAATAGCGAAAATTTGCAAATGTTACTTTGGCTAGGGGGGCTGAACCGCTTACCGTTAAAAGGATTTTTGATTGGGTATTTCATAGACTTGTTTTCAAAAACCCTATCAATACGGTAAGCATAACGTCGTCTAACCCTATCGAATGGGAAACACTATCATTTGGTAAGTTTTTATTAGGGTTTCCCTATCAATTGTGTTAACCAAAAAAAGGGGTTTTCTGGTCCCTGGGTAGAAGAAAGGCGGTGGTTTAAACAGAAAGGGTGTTACTAATTTACGATTTCCGAATGGATGACGATTGAAAGAATCTAGTACCTTATAAAATGTCTAGTACCTACAAATCAAGAGTATGGGTGACCTTTGTTGATATTAATAAATTCTATTGCAATTAATCTTCTATACTATAAATATGTAGATCTATATACCATTGTATTTGTAACACCACATATCTCGGTCTTTCAAGTAATGAGATCACTTTACATGAGATTTTTTCTCCTATGTGTCATGAATGTCATGATTATACTTGTGGTAATTACGGGGGAATTTCATCACAAAACAATGAAACCATTTCAAGGAAAAACCATTTTATTTTCAAAGTAAAGAACAAATGGGATTTAGAGGACATAAAATTATATTACTTGATCTTATATTTTGTGTATACTTAATAAAACTAGGTTTTAATATTTTTCTAGTCGTTATCAGTGGAGAAACTCTGCAACCTCATGGTCATGGTATGACAAACTATTATGACCACCATCAAACGGGGATTCTCTGAACGTTTTCAAAAAATTATAGGCTCGCCAATCAGAGAGACAGATGCAATCAAATTAGGAATTCCGGAACGAATATTATTAATGTATAAAAATTTCGAACGTAAAATTAACGCATTAATACTCGTATTGTGGTAGCTAGTAGGTCCATACATTTGTATGGATTTGCCGCGTTCGGAATGATTACGTTTCGGAATTCCGAAACAAAATTCCGTCTGTAGGTATGTGGATAAACAATTTACTTTGTAAATTTGGTTCCTTCATCATGTTTTAGTGTTAATAAATTTATTCTAAGCGTTGACAATATAACCGATGAATAATTCTCAACTTCACTAATTGCCTTGTAATGCACCATAATAGAATAAATTATGAGCAGTAGGTTATGTATAAAGACAATATTTCGACAACGTCGAATTTAAAATCTGAGATTCTAACATTTTCAGACTTTCCTTTGTAGATTTATAATCAATTTGCATAACTGTCTATTGACGATTTATAACAGTATGCTTTGGAAGTGTTTCAAGAGATTTATCAACCTCTATGCTTATGCTTTTGCTCGCACGGAAGATCCTTATTCAGTCAGTGGGCTACAAAGCTTTGTATTTAAACTTACATGCGTGCGTATGTACGCATGGACCAAAGATAATGGTCCATGACCACAGAATATGTATACTCTAACCATGACATACCTACGGCAAATATGGCGGACTATGTTATTTCTCATTATCTTACAGTTAACCGATTATAGTGTCAGATTGGTATTACTGTGTCCGCAAGAAATCAGATTATCTAAAACAATAGAAATGGTCATTTAATACATATAATGTGTGCAACACGTATTAAAATAATAAAGTTAACTCCGATATCTAACACCGGTGTATCTAACAATTGTTTCTACTGGCAATGTTTGCACTATGCGCCAATTCTGGAAGTTACCCCCAAGGCGTCCGTTACACAATACTTAGTATTAAATATGCATACTGCTAATAGCCGCTTATTTAAGCAAATTACTTAAACAAACACCATTCTTAAACAGGAAAATGGGTAAATTAAGAAACCTTTCATTTGGAAAATGCATGTTGCTCGAATATTTAAAAGTTTGAAGCGAAATTCGTTTATCCTACTAATATTATATATAGGTAGGTAAATGCAAAAATGTGTGTGTGAGAAAGTGTGTGTTTGTTGGTCTGTTACTACTTCACGCCTAGGCTGGATTTGGATTTGGCACACATATAGTTAATCTGGATTATCAAAATATAGGCTGCTTTTTATCCAGTTCAAAGGTTCCCTAGGGTCCACGCAGACAAAGTCGTGGGCAGACGCTAGATCAATATATTTTTGGAAATTTATCTTAAGATAAAAATAAGGGAAACCTAGGGAACATTTGGTAGTTAGTTCGGAAGAAATCAGTCAGCTGTTTTTATCCTTTCCTCTTCTTTCCCTTTCTCTCTCAATTTTATGTCTGCTTCTCTCTTCATAAATTTTAGATTGTTTTCTCCCTTTCGCGTGCTTCCTTCCCTAACCAAAAAATGTACCTACCTAATGTTATCTACAGTTAAACCCTTCTTTAGTTAAAACGCGAATCCCCTAGTTTTAACAAATGCCATTATTACAACTAGTTTTCCCTAGAGAAAAATCCGTTCTACTGCTACGTTTATATTTAAGTGTTTAGGTCAAAAACATTCGATAGAGTAATTTTGTATGGGAAATTTGTACAGCGCCATCTATCGCCGTAAAGCGAAATGAAATTTCCCATAGAGAATACTCTATCGAATACTTTAAGGCGCGGTGGTAGTGAAGCTAGCGCTACTACAATTATTTTTATTACTCGTAAACCAAGTCAATATTTAAAAAAGCTCATGTAATAATCTCTTAATTTGTCTCTAATATTTTTTGAATAACTCAACAGTTTTAAATTCATTCTGTAAGTTTTAAAATCCATAATTGCCAAAAGAATCCATTTTAGCTCAAAAGCTAAAATGGATTTTAAAACTTACAGAAAGAATGAAAACTGTTGAAGAGTTATTCAAAAAATATTAGAGACAATTTAAGAAATTATTACATGTGCTTTTTTCAAATATTGACTTGGTTTACGAGTAATAAAAATAAATGTAGTGGCGGCGCTAGTTTCACTACCTACAGCGCCTTAACGCGCGTTTTTTTCTCGATAGCTGTTCGTGCTAAGGGTTATACTTGAACTGCGAAGTCCCAACGGAACTACGTGCGAAATGTGGAAATTGGAAATTGGTATACCATTGAAAAATATTTAAACTTTTTATTTAAAATATCTTTGCTTACATACCTACCTACCACAAAGTTAAAATAAAAAACACTTTTTTTAAAAAAAACACCCGATTTCAATAGACTCTTTTTAATGAATTGATTTGAACATTATTTCTTTCATTTTAGAGCTTTTTTTTTTAGTTTTTGAAGGTTTTGCTTTTTTAAAAGTTACTTTTATTAGTTACTTATAGGATTTAACAAACATTCATTCATTGTATTTAAATTAAGCAATATTTTAAAAAGTAATACCTTCTAGTGTTCTTACCATCTAATGTTCTCACCTAAGGCACGAATAAGGAATAATGTTTGTTCTAACGTTTTTTCCAAAAAAAGACAAAAAAATCGTCTTCTGCAAGAAAGTAGATTTTTTTGTCTTGTCCGAAGAACGATGTATTCCGTATTCTATCTATTTTTTCTACCCACTAGCTAGCTTATTTATATTATCTTCCGTTTTCGACTCAAATTCTAAAATAATTCCGTTTTCAACCCACAAAAATATAATAAGCTAGAAAACTGAATTGATTTTGGGTCGAAGGGTAATAAAAAAGTAGGTAGAATACGGAATACATCCGAAACAGCTGATTGAATTTTGTATGAAAAGTATTTTTGGATTACACGCATAATGACATATCTATGTCTCTGACGCAAAATGCCATATTGTGACTACCCAGAATGACATACGCATAATTAATAAAAAATTATAAAAATGTAGGCAATTCGTAATACCTACCCACTTCGATATCTCCACTAACAGAATATTACTTAAATAGAATAGAAAATAAAAAAGAATATGGTTTAAAATAATATATAATAATACAATAATATAAAATAATATATTGATTATACTTGGAACAACATAACGATGAATGTTAATTAGATATATATTATATCAATATATATCAAATCAAACTATAATACAATATCAAAGTACTTTTTGCAATAGTTGTTAAGTTGTCACTGTTAGTTTATAAGCATGTGTTGATTTGAGTACTGTTGAGTACTTAGGAAATTAATTTTATAAGTAAGAGGCGATAGTTGCCCCTCATGTTTTCTGTGCCCTAGCAGGGCGTCACTTGTACATACCAAATTTGTAACACCCATTCCAACTCGTGACTTGCAATAAATGAATATTGAATATTGACATATCGTATGTGTCATTTTGCGAATGTGTCATTTCGCGTATGTGTCATTTTGCGTATGTCATTTCGCGTATGGGCTATTTTGCGTATGTGTCATTTTGCGTAATCAAAATTGTCCTTATGCGTAAAATTGCCTGCGAGGCTGTTGGTGTTTTATAAATAACCCTGTTTAATAATATAAGATTTTAAGAGAAGGGGAGAAAATAAAAAAACAACAGAATTGTATTTATACTACACCTGCTCGGAAAGTACCTTGATACTTTATCAAATTTACGGTAGAAAGTACGTCATTGCATATCGAACAAATATGCGGGGAGAAAACGCATCTGAGCGGGAGAGTAAAGTGTATGAAAATCCATTTCTTACGTGGTTTTTCTTTTTTAATTTTGGGTAAGATGCGCCGCTAACCTAAATATCAAAAGCCAAAAAGTTTTCACAGTGAGTTTTATCTTCAAGTTCGCAAAATGACACTGGCCACTAGCTGTGTCGGATGGTGTCGGGCTGGCAGTGCGACCCTGCGGCGGCAGGATAAACAATTTGAAAAAAGAACATGTGAAAATTGCAGACGCCATTGGCGCCATTTTCAATTTGTGTGTTGTTTGAGGATTTAGTTTTCGTAGAAAGTAAAATAAAACTACCAAAATGATAAGTAGTGATAGTGATGATGAAGATTTTTTAACTCCGCCGCAGTTGAAGGAAACAGCACAGCCAGTTATTCCTCCTACATTGTCGCAAACATCTCAAACAAACATTAATGGAAAAAGTGTTACATTAAGCTTCACTAACTGCAACAATTTCAATATAAATTTCAATTAGTAAAGATTTAGTTTTTTATTTTTCTCGTAGGTGTAGTATAAAGCACTATGTATCACTCGATTGCACTCGAAAGTGCGATTCCCGATCTCTTTCTCCTCTCGGTGAACAATGTACTATTATTAACCTAATATTCTGATAATCATTTCGGTTTTTTTTAATTAGTAAATCGTGAAATTTTAATCATTTGGTTCCCGCAGAAGGGTGGTTCCACTCATGATTACAAGCAACTTTTACTATGGGGCCAACACTCTTAGCGCGAAAAAAAATCTGCTGTTCCATACATGAAGGTCGAGTAGGTATTGCGCTTTACACTGCGGGAACTAACTGATTAAAATTTCAGCGTGTATATGTATACGTATACGCGTCATCATTTATCCGTCTTTTTTCTTTTCTTTTCTATCCTTTTCTCCCTCAATTTTCTCGCTGCTTCAGTTTTCATAAATTCTAGAGATTTCTCCTCCCTCTCTAGTGCCTTCCCTGACCAGAAGTCTTCCTCCCTTTCCTCTGGGACGGGCAACCACTCGTGACCTTGGTAAAGGTAGGAACTTCCCCTTCGGCCGCGGTACCCCGCTTTAGCTGCTACATCTTGTAGCTGTTTCTTTGAGGGTATGTCTGCTCTTTGAGCCAAAAGAATGACGATATTGCGCTGCAAAGAATAACTTAAGTTTATATGTATTTGTAATTTGAAAGTGTGGAAGTCCCTAAGGAAGGTATTCCGAAAATTCACAGTGAAATTCCACGGAAACGAATTTGTGGGCGACAGATTAGTAGTACAATATAAAGAGAGTATACGCACACATAGACACTTCTCATCGACACTGTATAACCGGAATCTCAAGGGAATCTCAAACCAATATCATACCAATCTCATACCAGAAGAGTACAGATGCAGCAATTTTTACCCGACTGCAAAGAAAGGGTTATGTTTTTCGCGCGTATCTTGTAAGTATGTTTGTGTGTAATATTCTTTATTACCTCATATCTTGCAAACGGCTGAACGGATTTCTATGATTAAGATATCGTTAGATTTTTCTTTTCAGCCCGTGTTCTTTATTAGTATTTTATCTGAGGTTAAACTTAATCGGTGGGATCAACATTATCTGGTTTAAAGTAATAAATAATACCTTACACCTAGTAACATGTACCTACCTCACACTCCATATAGGCGATATATTTACCGCCATCAAACTGCTTGAAAACTACATCCATCGGTATTATGCGCGGGTCGTTTTTATTCGCTGAAATAAATAAAACAAATAGGTACTTAAGTCATCTCTAAAGGCCCGGGTTCGATTATATACCGGCCGGGTCAATTCATACCAGAGATTGAAATACCGTTACAAAAACTATATCTACCTTTAAAAATATCGTTAAAACAGTTTATCCGTAAATTTACCGGTAAAAATAACGTTAAAATTTTTGTACCGGTAAATTTACCGATACATTTTAACGTTAGGTATATTTAACGGTAAAAATATTGGTAAGTTTACCGGTACAAAAATTTTAACGTTATTTTTACCTAGTTAATCTGCAGATTAACGGATTCCGTACTTTAACGGTAACCTATACATTGCGTCAACCGATTAGAAAATAGAATAAACTACTCATAGCTACACCGCAATGTAAACCGAATTGTCCTGAGATTTGACAAATTGTCACGTATTAAATACTTAGTTCACTGTTTGTGACTCGCGATGTCAAAACTTCGTAACTTACATTTCACGATGTCGTACTTCAAGAATTGTCCCCTGTCTCCCGTCTCGACCATCAAAGAGGATCTGTTGGTACGCAGATCGGTCATCACGATGAAGCGGGCAGTCCAGTTAATTGGTACTGCCACAAACTCGTCTAGGGCGTAGTGGAGGAATGCCTTTGTCTGGAATACAGGATAAAGAAAAAAATAATTAAGCTGGAAACAAACTACATTGAACGCGGCTGGAAGGTATCTAGGACTATGAAAGAGGTGTGCAAACTATCGGACGTAAGTCGTGGACGTAACCATAGTCTAATATGACGTCATCGGACGTCCGATAGCACTCTGTACCCTTAGCACGAACAGCTATCGAGAAAAAAAACGCGCGTAAAATTACTCGATAGAGAATTATCTATGAAAATTTTAATTTCTCTATTCGGCGGTAGATGGCGTTGTAGAAATTTCTAATACAAAATTGCACTATCGAATGATTTTACGCGCGTTATTTTTTTCGATAGCTGTTCGTGCTAAGGGTACTGGTGCGCTGAATATTTTAACTGTGCACACTTATCAGTCGTGGCTGTCAGCCGCGTTGGCTCGTCTACCTACACACAACTTATTTTCCCTGGGGGGGACATTAAGGCTGCTCCGTGGGCACCGCCCCCCCGGAGTAGTACAACACTGGTCATCAGACCAGTGTTGTACTACTTCGGTACGTAACGGTTTGTTCCGGATTCGTACATCAGTACGAATCCGGAACAAACCGTTTGTTTCCAGCTTTATCATTCAATCATTTAAAAAGGGTTGAGGCAATAATACTAATAAATCTTATTAATTATTATTAATGTGAAGGTTACGATGATAGTATACGAAATGATTACCAACTTTCTAATGTCTTTAGATTATGATGACACAGAGATGTTATTGATTCACTCGGAATAAATCACATAACAAACACATTTACATACACACAACACACACACACACACATATACACACACATATATACACACACACGCACACACACTTGTGTTTTTTATTTTTATTTTTTTATCTTCTCTTTAATTTAATTAATTTTAATTATTGTTAACTCTTTAAAGCTTCTAAAGTTTATAACTTAGTAGTTATGGAAGAGCGGAGTCACCTGACACAGGCATTTTTTGCTTAAAAGTGGGCTCCGGTCACTGTACATAAAATGTAAACAAAATGTTATTGAAATAAATTATTATTTTTATTTTTATTTTATTAGATGTCACCTATGTCACCTATGTTTAACGTGATAAAGCGTTATATTGCTAAACAATTTTTTTGGTTTCATTTATTAGTAAGGACATGGCGACAAAACATACTAGGTTTCGAATTTAAATTTAATGTATTCACTTCTCAAGCTTACGCGCTCACTAGACATGAAATAAAACACTCTTAACGGATGCTAGCGCGGTTAAAAAATTCATCGGTTGAGGGTAGGCTCACGAGTAGCTTCAGTCCCCCGTGACCACGGCAGCTGTAAAGGTGCCGAAACGTCGGGAAAATCAAAAATCAAATCAAATACCAACTAATTACCAAAGTACTTTTAATAAAACCGCGCTAGCATCCGTTAAAAGTGTTTTATTTCATGTTCAATTTAATGTATTTAATGTTTAATATTTTGTAGGGATAAGATTATAAGTTAGGCTATAAATGCAAACAAACAACAATTCGTTAGTGAAAAATCTTTCCTAATCTACATTCATCCATCAGTCGTTTTTAATGACTCAACGCTGGCCCAATGCGTATTGGTGGGTGACACCATAGTTGACACCTACCTATCTATATTATACCAAACATAATTAATAAAATAGAATCTTACTTTTGGTGTGGGATACTCGAACGTCATCAACATTGGTGTCATAGGCGGCCCCCAGTAGTAGAACACATACCAATCCCTCTTCAGCACGGAATAAGGACTAAATCTCGCCACTTTGCTGAACTCCTCACAGGTAGTCGTTTTCGTCAAACCATCAGGGTACAAAGCCCCAGATAAGTGGCAAAGGTCCAGAGATAATCCAATTATTAATAAGTCGGCAACTCTTCCAAACATCCTAGCTAACACTTTTAATGATGAAATTTCTACAATTGTTTTCCTCAAGGTTACTAAACTTTTAAACTTTAATGAAGATTTGTATTATGAAAAGTGTCATTTCGTAAGTTCGTCTATGTTGGCCAAACATGTTGAATGACGATAAAAATGCGTGAGTGCAACGACAATTGTTTACGACTAACAAGTGCTCAACAACCCATTGGTAAAGAAGTAATTTGTTTAACATTCCAATAATCAGGGGGCCTATTACAAAAATAACGTACGCAATTGCGTAACGCAGTCACTTGGCCACGATAATCGTGCGCAGTTCGTCGGTTGTAGATATAACAAACATTTTGAATTTGGCTATCGTTGCCCATAGACTATTGAACGAATGATGTCGGATACTCTAGAGAAAAACTGCCAAACTTACGCAATCACTTCGCGATATCGCATACACAAGTAATTTGTAATAGGAAACAAACAAAACGAAGCACGGACGCAGCTGCGTGAATCGCATTAACTTTTCGTAATATACCCCCTGTTAGTTGACACACTGAGAGGAAATCTCTTAAAATGTTTTGGAATTTTAGACCAATAAACTTATGATTATTCTGCAACAAAGTTTTTCTTTAAATTCTCTCAACACAAGTGCTATGTCTGACATGGCATCGCATCATGGACTTTTAGAACTCTATATTCCGCATCAAATCTAACCAAATAGCACTCAAATCTGCAGGACACAGTCATTTTTAATTATTAACATACTTATCTAAAGACAAAAACAAAACAACAACAAAATATAGAATAACACCTGCAGGACTAAATAAAGTATCAAAAAAAAACATTTATGTCATCCTTTATAACTGTCCTTCCTTCTTCCCTGCTTTTCTTGTCTTCTATAGCTTCAATATTTAATTTTTCCAAATCATAGTTTCTGTTTACTATATATCCAGGTCCTTTGAATTTGAGAAGCGCTGCCTCTTCTCTCTTTTCTTCATTTGTTTTAGGTAAATTGTCTGCAGACGCCATGATTGTTGCATAAAAAACATCGCAGTACATCAATGCCAAATAAGGATCGACAATCTTCAGTCTTATGTCTCGAGCAGGAAGGATATTCTTCTCTGTAACATCAAAACACATTTTTCAATAATTGGTTTTAGCGATGCTAAGTATTTATATTTAATGCGAACTGGGAGAAATCTTCTCCCGATTCGAATAGGTATCAAAATAATACCAATAAAGTTTTTAAATACCTATGTTATTTTTATAATTTTTTTTGTTCATTTTTCTTTTATTTTTTTATTTTAAAATAAATAAAATTAAAATATAAACATATTTAAAAAAATAATAGAAAATAACAATAATAAAACAAATTTCATCGGTAATAAAAATATGTATAAGTAGGAAATTTTATTATTTATTTTAATTCCAATTCGAAGTAATTGTGGCGAAATGGTAGGCTGGCAAAATTATCTGATAATCTGATTATTACACACACATACATTTACACTTTGAATTTTGTTGTTTTTTTCTTAATTATTTTTACAAGTGTCATCTTGGCCATTATAATATAATAATAATATTATTCTTTATTGCACACGAAAAGACATAACAGACAAAGAAACAGAGGAAAGAAGAAAGTACACAATAGGCGGCCTTATTGAGACAGCAATCTCTTCCAACCTTGGGAGAGAGAGATATAAGATACAGGACAATAAGGGAGTGAGTGCAACTATCTAGAGTACAGACTAAGTACATATATAAAATAAAATAAATAAAAATTCGGGAAAATGGAAAAAAATAATTAATTATTACTACGAACTATAATTTATAATCCCAAAAATTGAAACTTTTAAACTTATCTCTGTCGATCCAAAGATCAACATTAGACAACTACCTAATAGTATAGGTAGAGTCTATGTCCGGATTCGAGAAAACATGTAACAAAGATTCTTGCATATTTTTTTAAGATGAGCATGAGCTGAATAATTATTATCGTTGATATTAAAATAATATCCTATTTCAGATGTTCCCATTATTGATTTATAGATTAATACTCACGGCGAGTTGAATGTGGAATTCCTGATCTGTATAAACTATGGAACAAGCCCTTTCTGTCGCCAGCAATCAACAACATCTCTGATCGTTCTGTTAGGAACAGCTTGGGCTGCTCCCAATCCAAGGTTGGTATAAACTTCTCATACATATCTTTAAATTCTTGTACCATCTGTAACAGAATAATATTTAAGCGATTACTTTGGCAATAATTACTAAAATTAATGAACAACAATATTTGTTCTATGACTTTTCCGAAAACAGACAAAAAATCGACTTTTCATACAAAACTTGATCAGCTGTTCGGGACATTTGTATAGAAAGTCGTTTTTTTTTGTCTGTTTTTGGAAATGTCGTAGAACAAACGTTGATAATTATCATGTTAGTAATCTACTCCTGCGAGGTTGTTGGTGTTTTACAAATAACCCTGTATATTCGCAAGTAAAATACGACTTTGCTAAAAAATATGAATTCACAAAATTTGGTATTCTATCAATACGTTTTGTGTTGTCACAATCAGTTTTCCTTACCTTCTTAGTTGGATATGTGAATTTGTGAACGACAGCGTTAAGGCGAGTTCTTGAATTCCAAATGTAAAATGGCTCCCACTCAATATCTACAATATCCTTTGGGTAAATAACATTGTTGGGTCCGATATCTTTTTCAAACTCTTCACAAGTTGTCCTGTTTAGTCTGTCCGTATTTAACGAGGGGATTCCGAATTCATCACGAGAGAAGTAGTAAAACTTATCAAATCCACTTTTATTGCTGGAATTATGTCTCATGGGATCACTTTTTGTTCTGTTGGTGGGATAATTACTTTTAATCTTTGATTTAATTTGTGGTTTCGGTACATAGCCCCTTATGTTATCGCGGTGTATTTTCTCAAAGTCAAACCAGCGTGGATACTCATTATCCGTCGCATTTACGGATTTCTCACCCTTGCCTTTTTTTCTCAAAGTATCATCCGCATATTTGTTACGGGGATTCGCCCTTCTATATGGTTCAATCCTTAAGAGTCTGCTGGGAGACGTTTGCAATAGACGCTGCACCTCTTCTTGTGTTTTAGGGTACCTCAAAGTTAATTCCAATAAGTCTATTGGCCTTTTGGTATCTGATGTTAAGTCATCTATGCCATCCCTAAATATGTGACCAAATGGTACGGGACTTACATTTTGTAGTGACACTTTTTCCACGAAAACACCTACAGTCAGAATGAGAAACAGAAGCATTTTCTGCGTACACTCGGATTCCAGTTTCATTTTATACTGCACAAACAGGGATTCGTAACTTTCGAAGAATATTCGTTACGTGGATAACTATTTTTTACTTAAAAATCATTTTGATGAGTCACTATTAATTAAATTCACGTGGATGTAATATTCTTTATTCAACGCCAGATAATAAAATAATACCCAGTTATTTGTTATACAAGTGACCAAAGTCAATTTGTGCTGCGAGTGAACAAAGAGCAAACTTTAAATCACGAACTAGCGAAGTAGTCTAGAATTGAATCACGAGCGTAGCGAGTGATTCTAATATAGACTACTGAGCACAGTGAGTATACATATATTCAATTGATTTTGGTCACTTGTATAACAAATAACTATTGTTACTACTAGATTTTTTAAAGCTATTTATTATAGCTTCATTACTGCTGCTAGTGATTAAGTGCGCCCGTCGTGGTGCGGTGATGAGCCTGAGCATCGTTCACATTATATAACTCCTGGCACCTACTTGTAGAGTATGCAACATCGTAGTATAATAGGTCGTAGTAGAATCAAAAGTCTCCTAAAGAATAGGAAAGATAAAACAGGTTGACAACATCTGAAATCAAAATGTTGTTATTATCGTATTACTACATTGTTCGCTTCTAACATCGAGGCGGGTATTGCCTTTTGCACTTCCTGATATTCCGAACATCGAAGCTAAATACGAGCCGCAGAGAACATACACTACATACATTATTATCCTTACATCTTAGAATAATAACACCTAGAACGATAGTTCTCTACAAAGCGCACTGTCAAAAGTGAGGCAACTAAAACAGCCAAAAGGCTCCGTTTTCAGATTTTTATTCTACATTGTTTTCTAATCATATCTACCGAATAAGTACAAAACAGTTTCAATTTTCCTACATTAAGGAGATTAGTTACTATTATTGGATTTTAGTTACGATCAGGTAACGTATGAAGGATATAAATCTGAAAACTATAAGCCATTTTGGCTTAGTATTAAGTTGCCTCACTTTGCATACGCGGACACGGCTTCTAGGTGTTATTATTCTAAGCCTTACATTAAAAAACCGGACAAGTGCGAATCGGACTCACCCACCGAGGGTTCCGTACAAAGTAGATACTTACATACGGGACACACTGATCGTTTTTAGGAATTAAAAAAATAAGAGAAACATGAAGTTGCTAATATTTTTTATTACTCCTTTGCTGTTTTCCGAAATATTATCCCTCTCTTTCTAAGCATCGTCACAGAATATATTGGCATCGTCGCATTCGATGGAACCACTGGGAAAGGCAGCGGGCCCACTCTTCTTTAGGGATCTCTTCCACTTTGTACGCAGTCACCGCATCTTCAGGGTTCGTAAAGCGAATACCCAGAAGTTTATTTTTGATTTTTGGGAATAAATACAAGTTGCAAGGTGCTAGGTCGGGACTGTACTCATTATCTCAACAACCGCCGTAGTCAAATATTCGACTGTCTGTCGCGCGCAGTGCAGAAGCGTTCTAATTTTTTTTTAAATTCATGGCTTACCCTATTTTTGTTCCCATTTGTTTTTGTTTATCAAAAAGCAAAATACAATAATAGCATCATCATATCAGCCGCACGACACTTACTGCTGGGTATAGGCCTCCCCTAATGATCTCCACGACGATCGGCATAGCATCTAAGTATATTGTGCAGTTTGTAAGCACTGAATAAAATTCAATAAATTCATTTTACCCTCCGTATAAAACTGTGTCATGGCAGAATATAGAATAGTTAACACTCCCCATTGAAGTTGTAAGTTGTAAAGGTGATGTGCGCAGATTGCGCAGTGACATCATTACAATTTTTTATGCATAACGGGATAGTGCTTGGCCTTCACCTCACCTGATGTTCGAAACGTTAAATCGTGGTCGCTAACTATGGGTCTCATAAGGAGTCTCAAGGTCACCCAGCGTGCATTTGAGGGAGCCATGCTTGGCGATTCCCTCCGTGATCGAATTAGAAATGAGGAGATCCGCAGGCAAACTAAAGTAACCGACATCGCTCGAAGGATTGCTCAGCTGAAGTGGCAGTGGTATTGACACATAGCGAGAAGAAACGATGGCCGTTGAAGCGGAAAGGTTCTTGAATGCGATCGCGCACCGGACGACGCTCCGTGGGTAGGCCCCGACAAGGTCGACCGACGATCTGGTGAAGGGCGCGGGAAGCCACTGGATGCGGGCAGCCCAGGACCGATCGTCGTGGAGATCTTTGGGGGAGGCCCAAGGGCGTCGCCAGCCCATGTCCCACGGGGGGGGGGGGGGGGGGGGGCAAGTTAATATATATGAGGATGAGAAAAATATGAATTGTAGGTACAGTCAAGAGCACCTAGTGAATTTATTCGGGGCGGGATTTATCAGAAAAGCAAGTCAATTGCACGACTTTAGGACTTTGGTTATTTTGCAGTTGGCTAAATTTGTTAGCCTCTAGGAGGGAGGGGGGAGGTGCATTGCCCTTCTTCCCACCCTTGGTGAGGCCTCTACCCGGCAGTGGTTGTCGTGCGGCTGATATGATGAGGAACTGGCTATCTTACCTCTAACTGCCGGAACACAACAATTTTTAAATTGTTGTTATGGTGTCAGACTTATATAGGTAAGATGGTGGTAGCTAGCCAGGCGGACTTGAAATAAGCCCTACCACCAACCAAACCGATTACATATTGTACCCCCCCTGCAGGGGATTCGAACCCGGGACCCCTGCGTCTTACACGGGTGGACGAACCACTAAACCACAGATGCGGTTCGATCACTATGAACAATTATAGGTACCTACTGCTTTTATTTACTATTAGCACTGGTGTATTGTGACTATTTATAACATGTGTGATCTCATGGATGGCAAATTAATTATATACATGAGTGACTATTGAAAAGTGTCAGATTTAGCAGATCCATGTGCTATGCCATGCTACTCCTGTGTTCTGAAAATGTTGCAAAACACATTGCATTTCCTGAACACAAAATATTATTGCTTGCAAAGGACACTGACTGATCGAATCACTCACATGTTAATCTATTAGCGCACCGATGACCACCGCGTGCCTCAGCGTTCATGGTAAAGTCAGTCGGAAAAAATATCCTTATAGATTAAAGTAGAACCTACCGTGGACAACAGCGTCGCTTAACCACTCCTTATGTCAAGATCGCTTGCCCGCCGCGCCGCGCGCCGTCACAACTTTTTTGACATGATCCTCGGGGAATGAGATCCTCATGGAAAAATCCGGTTAAGCAACGCTGTTGTCCATAGTACAAAGGTCAAAGCTTAAGCCTCAGAACATTTCAATGGTCTTATTAATATCATCATTATCTATGACTATGCGCAGATCTTCTTCATCATCGTCCAAGTCCGATGGAATACGATCGTCAACCGGATATGGCTCTATTATAGTGTCAAGGTACGACCGACCAAAGGGATTCCAAAAATTCATTTTAGCTGCCAGTTTATCAATCTGCGAAAAAGAAAAGTTTGCGTTACCGACTAGACAGGTCTCAATCAAATATTTTTTTGTTGGTATGTGAGCAATATGTGAGACTGACTGTACTACTACCCTACGTACCTACCTATGTTAGACATTAATTTCCTTATATTAGACAAAATGTACTTTGGACAACTTAACATACATTGCTCCCAATCCAAAGTAGGAAATCAGAACAACGACATTACCATTTTATAAAACACCTTGATTTGAAGCAAAATAGAAAATATCGTTTTCTAAATTAACCTAGCCGTGTCGATCGAACCCTCGACCTTCAAATAAACACACACTGACTCCCTTTACTTAGGCGGTTATGACTGGTTTACATATTATCTTAGTCTTTAGTAGCGTGCGAGTAGATTCTAATGCGAGAGCTTTAGTAGTTTTGTTGCCTTTCCAGTCAGCGTTAACATGCCTCCAGTACAGTGTCATTTGACTAAAGCACTCTACTAAATACGCTACTAAAATGTCGATTTACTTACATGCTTCCAGTGCGAGGAAAGTGTCGCGTGGGGGGTGAGCGGGCGGCGCGGGCGCGCAGGGGGTTCTAATGGAAAGCGACGATTCTAGTAGAAAGGCTACTAGAACGTTACTCTCTTTAGTCATAAGACGACCGTTTACATGTTTCAACTAAAGCACTCTACTAAAGACTAAGATAATGTAAACCAGTCTTTAGAATCAATCTGCAATATTCGTAGGAGTTCAAGTTGTCTTAAAATACAGTAGCCGGCTAACATCTTGAAATCTAAGGGGGGAATTGTGCAGAACGCGTATTTTGTGTAGTGTATGCGTAGCGGTGAAGTAAGCTCGCATGGCACAGGTGCACTTGCACGAACTTACCCCCACTCCGTCAAAAGAGCGTCAAGATGTTTGCCGAAATCTTATATTATAACTACCGACTGACCGCGCGCAATAGCACTCGCGCTTTTTAGTTCACGCTCTAGCGAATGGTGCTCCTGAGCGACAGAAAATCTGATAAATTCTCGGGGAAGGCGAATTTTAAGAATACACAAAATATCTTACTTCTTCTTTCTTTGGTACATTGGAAGCTGGTGCCAATGCATAGCCAACTTTTCCAAAGCAGTTTATAAAACCGAGGTAACCGTCCACTACTTTGAAGCCAAATAAGTACTCAGTAGTTATTTTATCTGTAAGAAAAATGATTTTTATCCACCACGGGTAAGAGTATCCTAAACTACTACCCATATTTCTGCACTAAGTAAAAGGGTACGGGAACTGCTTCATATTTTTAAGAACCTCCGTGAATCAGCTGATTCGTCTCTGATAACTAAAATCTACCTTGTTCTTTGTCAATCGCTTCTATCATACATATAGTATCACGATATTGACGATATTGGGTGGTGCAGCTAAAACTCATATCATCGAGAAAAGGCGACGCGCACTAATGTAAAAATCAAAGAGTTGCGATTTTTTTTTATGCTTGGACAATTTCACACAGCGCCATCTAGCCCTAAACTAAGCAAGCTTGTAATATGGGTGCTAGAAAACTGATATACTACTTATATACTTTTTAACTAAACACTTATTATACATTTAACACCCAGATACGTCACAGAAATTAAAATTCATCATTTCAATTTCTGCCCGGCCGGGAATCGAACCCAGGACCTCTTGCGTGGTAGGCGGCATGTTAACCTTTGCACCACTCAGGTCGTCCAATTTATTTTTCATCTTCTTCTGAGGCCTTCAGTATCACAAAAGAAGTGGAAGAATCACTATTGGCCATGGATTCATATGTCTTGTTCCTCAATATTAAGGCGCGGTGGTAGTAAAACTAGCACCGCCAATACATTTATTTTTATTACTCGTGGTTTATGAGTTTGACTCTAATATTTTTTGAATAACTCTTCAACAGTTATCATTCATTCTGTAAGTTTTAAAATCCATAATTGCCAATAGTTTTCATACTCAATCCGCGCACAACGGGGTTGGCTACATTTATAGTAATGTGTGTTACTTTTAAAACTTTACCTACACACAATCTGCGAATGTAGCTGTTTGTTGTGCCAAATAAATAATATATAAAAAAGTGGCCACCTTGAGCTAAAATGGATTTTAAAACATACAGAAAGAATGAAAACTGTTGAAGAGTTATTCAAAAAATATTAGAGACATAGAGATGGGCGGTGGGTAAATACCCGATGGGTATTTACCGGGTAAATACCCAATTTGGGTATATACCGGGTATTTACCGGGTAAATACCCAAAAGCATGGGTAAAAACAATAAGCACGATGTGGTTTAGTAGTATTTTTTCTTTTCGTCTTTCTTTTTATTCATTTAAGTTTAGTTTTATGTTTAGGTACAAAAAAAATATATTATTTTGATTATTGACTAAACTAGAGAGATGATTTTTATTTCCGACTATTTGGTTAGTTGTGTTCTATAACAAAAATAAATTAAAAAATAATACTTTAGTTAGTTACATTATGAATTGAATTACTTTACTACATAATTTAAAAAAATGGATATTGTACTGGTAGTTACGAACAGTCATAAATAATTATAGCGGTATTGTTGTTAATCAGTCTTTTCAAAATATGCCCTACTCTAACCGCTCGGTTGCCCCGGGCGCCCGTCGTAATCACTCGAGCTGTGCCCGTCAATTTTCACCGGGCAGCTCGATTCCCGTTAAAGCGTTCATTGCGACTTAACTCGATATGTTACACTATCAAGTGTTGTGTTTTTATGATAAGTAGGAATACAGCTATAGAATGCAGTTAGTGGGGCCGGAAATTGATAAAGTTCTGCGCATCGTGATGAAAGATGATGAATTTTTACTATGCTTAGGGGACACCACTGTGATTATTTTTAGGTGTGGAGGCTATCTGGATTTGACCCCTAACGTACTTTAGAGGTCAAATTCGATATAGAGGACGTTTTATTCCGTATTATTCCGTTTTATGTCTTTTTACGAAGCTAATACCCTTCCTATTTAGCTGAAAACTGACATATGAAAACACATCTACACATCACCCCCTTTCCAATGACACCTCAATCATCAAAATCGGTTCAGTAGTTTAGGCAGCAAAAGTGATTTTTTACATTTGAGAGATATTCAAATGAGTACTGAATTGTACTGATTACTGGTTGCTGAAAGAAAAAAGTACAAATATCGGCATAAAAAAATATGATTAGAAAGCCACATTAATACAGATTTAAAAAATATAAGTTTAATTGAAACAGTTTGATAAAAAAACGCGTTTAGAAATATTATACTCAGTGCGGTAATTACATAAAAATATCTTAAAAATGCGTTCTGTTTAAGGCCGGTGCAGTTATCTCTGTGATACCAGCACCAAATTTTTATATGTTGTTTAACATTTTGTTTTCTCTTAAAAACCGTCGGGAATCCACCTGTGAAGTGCCTTGTTCCAGAGACATAACGTCATCAAAATGGCGACGAACGTATTTTGAAAAAAAATTGATAATTATGATTCTATGAATCCTATATACATGTATGGGGCACTATGGGGTGTCAGATTAAAGGTAATTAAGTGTTCTATAATGTTATAATACAAAACATAAGCTGAGTAGTACAGTTACGAAAATATATTAAACTATATGGAAATTCAATCTTTAAAAACTCCCCATTTTTTATTTTATTTTAAAATACCGTAAATATTAAACTGATAATTTTAGTGCAAACAAAAAATATGTTGATAAATTCCATTTAATGCAGATTTAAAAAAAAAAATTTTAATAACCTTTACAAACAATAAATCGGTTCAGTACTTTTCAAGTAATTTTGAAAAAAGCACGAAAATAGTATGATTTTTGTGAATTACCTCGATAATTGGTCGTATTACTTCTTTGTTTATGAACTGAATAAGATAATTATTTTTTTGTTGGAAGAGGGATATCTTAAGTGTAGTTTTTTAACCGACTTAAAAAAGGAGGTTCTCAGTTTGACCCGTATTTAAGTATGTTTCTCCGCGATTATCTTACGTTTGGCTGAGCCGATTTTTCTACATATATAATATACCTTACCTACAAGGTGTACCTACACTAAAAATAAAAAATTGTTTAAAAGAAAACAAAAAACTGACTTCAAAAAACCTACCTCTAAAAAGCAAGAAATAATATTCGTAATAATAAAAATACGTCTATTGAAGTCGGGTGGGGCTTTTAGAATAAAAAAAAGGAATTTATACTCCAGCCCCACCCGACTTCAATAGACGTATTTTTATTATTACGAAAATTATTTCTTGCTTTTTAGAGGTAGGTTTTTTGAAGTTGGTTTTTTGTTTTCTTTTTTAAACGTATTTTTTATGACACTGTTCAAATTAAACTTATATTTTTTTAAATCTGTATTAATGTGGCTTTATAATCATATTTTTTTAAAGCCGATATCTGTACTCGTCTCAAAGGAGTTGTTCCATTTTTGTATGGAGGCTGGGCCCATTTGGGTGACCCGTGGCCTACAGTCATAAAATTATATTTTATGGAAAGAGAACAAAATAAGGAATCTGTCCATGTATGAATATATATTTTTTAAACCTGCAAACATTTTTATTTTATTTTTAAAGTTGGATAGTTTAAGTTAATAAAACAGCAACCCAAAACGTTTTTCTACCGTGGCAACATCGATTTTTTACTGTCAAATGTCATATTGATACTGTCAGATGTAAAATAAAATGACAAATGACATATCAACAGCCAATGTAGTGATTTTATTAGAAATAAAAATGCAAAGGAATATCCCTTAACAGCCGACAGCCGCACAAAATCGATTTTCAGGATTAAATCAACAATAAAAACTTGTAACAAGCATTAGAATTTATTGATATACTCTGGAGAGTAAAATTAATAGTAAGACACTTTTATTTTAAAGCAAAAACATTAAGAAATACACGATTAAGAGCACCTTTATTCGAGTTTTTAAATATTTTTTTATTTATGTTTGCAGGCATTAATATATTTTTTTTCTTTTAGAAACCTTGTCCCACGAAAGAAATCTACGAGAAAAAAAATATTATGGGTGTAGGAAAATTTTAAAAAAGTGAACCCAGGAAAGAACGACTCCTTTATCGTAACTGGAAAATATTTTTTTGTTAATAACATTTTCGATTTTTGGGGTTCGGAATTACGGTCATTTATTTTCTAGTATGTAAAGGTTATCCGAAAATGATACCACACTTGCCCTAGTAGCTGTAAATTTGCAGTTATTACGACAAACATCATGCGCGTCGAAATGATAGGTCCGTGATGAACAATTTGACCTCTATAATCTGTTAGGGGTCAAATCCAGCTTGCATCCACATCTTAAAACGATCACTGTAGTGTAACTTACGAATGGTAAAAGAATCACGCTTTCATCACAATGTGCACAATTTTAATGAAAATAAGCGATTTCCGGCTCCACTACGTCTTTTGTTTCTCAAAACGCGATTCCGGTAAAGTATTACGATGAGGTAAACATTGAGATGGCGCGTTTGAGAGCGCACTTTTATTAAAAAATTCGTACCATAAATTAAAGCGATGACCTATGGTTTTTTATTTTAAAGTACGTCAATAAGATAATAAAGATTATGTTAAAAAATAAAAACATACACTTGTCTATACAAAATACTAAAATCACTCAAAACACAGAAAACACAATACACTTTTCGACAGACCACCACGTTCAATACGAATTGTAATTTTTTTCTCTCTCAGAGACCTAATGCTTGTTTATGGATTGTACAGCTAGCAAATTTCACAGAATAACGAGACAAACGTTCAAAAATGTCCCTAAGAGTAAAAGAGATAAGTATAATTCAATAAATCGAGGCCTCTCTCGCGTGCTAGCCCATGTCAACCAGTAGTTGACACGGGCATTTCAGGTAGGTACTCAAACTCGTGTCAACTACTGGTTGACATGGGCAAACTAATCGCATTACAGAGTAAAAAAGTCGTTGGACCTGTTTTTAGCAAACATGCCAGATGCTCTACACCTCTATGACAGATCAAGCAACATTTAAATAGTATAAGAGACTAATAAGAGACTTAAAAAATAGTTGGAAAGTAAATACCCACCCTTTGGGTATTTACCTGGGTAAATACCTTGATTTTGGGTACGTTGGGTATTTACCCGGTATTTACCGGGTAGAATCCCATCTCTAGAGACAATTTAAGAAAAAAAACTAGAGCTTCATTGTACTAAGAGCTATAGGTACTTATTAAAAATTGATGGAAAAGAAAATGTTTTATTACATTCCATTAGCATAGTCGGTAGAAACCTGAACAAGCCAGGCGTGTTTGTCTTTATGAAGAGACCGCTTATGTCAAGAGATGTGTCGACAAAAAGCGCTGCATCTGACCAGTTCACTTTCGGTTCTGGTTCATGGACCATGGCCTCTCGTATTCTTTTGATTAGCTGAAAAAAATAGTAATATTAACCGTTTCAATAAAAGAAATTCAGTACGTTTTACCTACCTTATCCATATCCCAATGAATCACAAGAAAGTAAGTAAACGCAAATAATCGAAATTAGTTTACAAATATACAGGGTTATATTTTGTAAAACACCAACAATGAGTAATGAGTCACGATACCATCGCGCTAGAAATCGGTGTAACACTGTGATTAGGGACTCCATAAGACGCCATATACATAAATCCATTGAAGGTGAAGAAGATCCTGCGAAAGTTTGGAAGTATTTGAAAACTCTTGGTGTTGGCAAATCTCAGTCAAGCATTCCCGATAATAATATCGATTTCAACCAACTAAATAGTCATTTCGCCACGGCGATTCCTATTGACGGCAATTTAAAAACCAATACCTTGCAATATCTTTCAACCTAGCCAACTCAAGATTTTGCTCCTTTTATTCTTAATCAAGTGCAGACTGTGATGTAAAGAGAACAATCATGTCTATTAGTTCCTCTGCTGCTGCTGCCTCTGGTGCTGATTCCATTAGCCGTAAAATGATCCTCCCCATTCTTGACATCCTTACACCTGTTATAACCCATATCCTTAATACTTCAATTACAACTGGTACCTTTCCTGATTCCTGGAAGAATGCGAAAATTCCTCTTCCCAAAAAATTTTATACCAACCTTGTTTGCTGATTTCCGTCCAATTTCTATCCTTCCTTTCCTCTCCAAAGTCCTGGAAAAACTTATTCACAGACAGCTTACGGACTATCTCAATATAAACCATCTCCTCAATCCTCTTCAGTGTGGTTTCCGCAAAGGCCACAGCACCTCTACAGCGTTAATTAAGATAGCTGACGACATACGCCAGGGGATGGATAAACGACAACTCACACTACTGACATTATTAGATTTAGTAATGCATTTAACTCTGTGGATTTTGACATCCTTCTTGGTGTTTTACTTTTTCTGAACATATCTCCAGCTGCAATTGATTGGTTTCAAAGTTACCTGCTAGGGCGACGGCAGCGCATCCGCTTTGGAGATTCTTTCTCTGGGAGGAGCGATATCTGTGCCGGCGTTCCTCAGAGTGGCGTCTTATCTCCACTCCTTTTTCAATCTTCATTATATTCAATCTCAGATTCTATTTCGAGTTCCTATCACCTCTACGCGTATCATCTGCAAATATGGGTAGTTCTTCGGAAAAGTGTTCTCCGTGTAATTTCCACAGCATTTTTGAAATCACTAAATTAAAGTGAATTACACAAAAAAATTGAAAGCTTATGCAAATTCAAACATTATATCAAAATTCGCCACGTAGCGAATGCATACTTTTGCTAAAAAAAAATATAGAAAATTTGCGATCCATGGAAATTACAGTAAAGACCACGGAAATTACCCAGCAGATAAAATTTTGCTCAACATCATGTCAGATATGAAATTAAAGCTCAAATAAAAGTTAGTTGGGGTAGTATTAAGAACTACATTGTATTATAATTATATTTAACAAAAATAGTAGATTAATAAAAAAAAACTTACAAAGGAACTCAATGTAGAAACATGAAGGTAATAAATAATAATGTTATTAATTAATAAATTTCTTTTAGAGTATATTATTGATTGCATATTATGGATGCGCATCATAATAATAAAAATAACAAATATTTGGTAAAAAGTATCAACAATCTGTACGACCTAGGTCAATACTCGTTTACTAAAGACTATTTTTCACTAATTGTGTATGGTCTTCAAACAATAACGCTGACTAAGTTTACCAACCTGCTCTGTATAACGATACAAGTTCTAATGCAGATCAGTTGGACTGCAAGCCCCGGGCACAGACTCCTAGCCCGGCAGAAGTACATACTTCCCTTTTCGCTGAATATACGACGTGACCTGCCGTCCTCAACAATGGTGACCTGACCACCGACACTGGACAGCAGCAAGGTATACCACCCCTCATGAGTGAAGATTGAAATTAGCTTTCTAGGTCTGCAATCAAATGCAACTAAGCCCTACAGCAGCAACTCGGCAACTGGCGGACGACGGTAACACGGCGCAGCCCACAGCCAGGTGATAATGCGACCTACACCGGTGTGGCAGTTCTGCATACGAAGCCATACCGCCCGTAGAGTAGAGCACATATCGTCATATCGGGAGACTGGAGTGTAACTGACCTATGTACGAGTATTTCAATCAAAAGCAAAGCCACTTGCTTTGTTTTTGATTTTCTTTTTTGAGTAACAAAGAAATTAATACAGGATCGACGAAAGCCAAGCTCACCCGACACTTTACCAAAGATATCCAGGACGCCAGCCTGAGAATAGTATGGCCCTCAAACAGCTAAAAAAGAACAAGGTGGCGGGTGACGATGGAATCACTAGAGAACTTCTGAGAGCTGACGGAAAGCCGATACTCAGAGGTTTCTAGAAGCTATAGGAACAGTGTACTCAAATTATCCAGACTATTATTTATACCTAGGACAGACAGTCCTAGTAAAGTGAGTCCAATTTCGAGGAAGAGATCTCTCGTCAGATCCAACTCAAAGCTTCGAAAATTGTTTGCGTCCAACTTACTTCAGTGTCTCAAAACGACAGTGTGTGTGTTGTTGCCAACTTGCCTTGTTTGGCGACAGAAATGAAGAGATCCGTAGAAGAACTTAAGTAACCGACATCACTTGAAGAATTGCACAGCTGAAGAGTAACCGACATCACTTCAAGGATTGCACAGCTGAAGTGGCAGTGGGCGGCCATAGCGAGACAAACCGGTGGCTCTGGAATAGTGATCGCGCACCGGATGCCCCCACCCCCTGACAAAGTAGTCCGACGATCTGGTGAAGGTCGGAGGAAGCTGCTGGATGTGGGCAGGACAGGGCCAATAGTTGTGGAGAACCTTGGGGAAGGCCTACACCCAACAGTAAGTATCGAGCGGCTGATATAATAAACCAAAAATAAAACAAAGTAATTTCCATGGGCTTTATGTAATTTCCATGGTGTTTTATACATGGAAATTACGCCATGGAAATTACCAAAAAGCATTAATTTTGAAATTTATCGGCATTGAAAAGATATAACCTGCTACTTTGTTACTGGTTAAGTACATTTGGGAGTAAGGTATTGCACCTCAGAACCCGTTTACAAAAAATAGCACAATTATATTGCAAAAATGTGACATGGAAATACATTAGAAATGAGAACCAAATTTTTTAAAATCGTAGAACTTAGTCTTGCACCAAAAGCGTGGGAAACAGCAACACAGTCATCTTACCTGTCAGTAGCGGTGTAACTGTCGATTCGAAAACATCAATCACTATTTGTCTGTGCCTAGCCAGTCCAGAGCAATGGCCTTCGCAAGAGGGCGCAGTGAAAAAGTAGCTAGGCGTGTGACATACTTACTTAGGTCCATAAAATCACAAGTTTCCCTCCGATAGGATTTAAAATTTGATCAGTATATAACGTGATATGTCTATTTTAAATGTGTGTACAAAACTGATTAAAAACGTGGGTGATTTCAAAAATATCCGCGATTTCTCATAAGCCGGCGCCCGTGTGACACGTAAAAACGTGCATAATAACCCCGTTTTTGAGGTGTTGAGGGTGAGTTACTCCGATCTACGTAGTTTTTAACCAGTGAAATCTATATGACACGATGCTTAATGAAATGTAGAAACGATGTAATGATAGTTTTAATCATAATTATTTGTTTTTATAGGAGATATGAGTCACACACACTCAAAAATTGCTCTCCCAAGAACTACCCATATACACACAGGCACCTTTATCAGAACTTTCACGTGCAGTAGCTGTTGCCAACTCGGATCTTGCAGTAATCAGTAGCTGGAGCAAATCCTTTGGATTAATTGTTAATTCAGCTAAAACTCAATGCATAATTATCGGCAATCCTCAGTCCTCACTACGTTTCGAGGATCGATTTTGATGAGCTTCCTTTGGTTACCTTTGATGGTGCTACAATTCCGTACTCAAAATCTGTTAAGAATCTTGGTATTGTCTTTGACCAGCATCTGTCATGGAGACCACAGATAGAGTCAGTAAGGAAAAAGGTATTTGCTGCGTATGGGTCGCTCAAACCGACTTAGAAATTTCTTGCCGACCAGCACCAAAATCACTCTGGCGCAATCTCTACTGCTGTCTATTATCGACTACGCTGATGTCTGTTACACTGATCTTTCAGAGCAACTTCTTGACAAACTTGAGCGACTACAGAATGTCTGTATCAGGTTCATTTTAAATCTTCGCAAATTTGACCACGTGTCTCACTTCCGTACTAAATTGAACTGGCTCCCTATTCGCCGGCGCAGGGACTTACACACTCTTACGCCCCTTTACTCCATACTTTTCCTTCCAACCTCACCTCACCACCTTATCTCAAAGCCTGTTTCTCCTATCTCTCTTCCTCTTCGCAGTGTATACTACGATCTTCTTCAAATCTTACCCTTGAAATTCCTCAACACTCCACCGATTTCTTCTCCTATTCCTTTACTGTCCATGCTGTCCGCTTATGGAACTCCCTACCTGAGGATATCAGGAAAGCTCAGACTCTTAGTTCTTTCCGAGATAGAGTTAGAAGTTATTTCCTTTCCTCTTATTCTGACTGACTATTTATATAATTTTCCTTTAGTTTTATTTGTATTTATCTTTAGATATATTTATTCTCAAACGCACTATTCCTTTCGTAATTGCACCCCACTCCCCTTATAGTCCTATCTTTATTTATTTTTCACCCAAGGGTTGCCTGGAAGAGATTGCTGCTTAGCAATAAGGCCGCCTCTTGTATGCTTTTTTCTCAGTAACTGTCCTTCTTTCTGTTATTCTTTTTGTGTTTGCAATAAAGTGTCATTTATTATTATTATTATTAACAACCTCGCAGGAGTAGTTACCAACATCATAAACATCAACATTTATTCTACGACTTTTGATAATTCGTTTGATTTTACTTTCACACAAAAAAAATATCATTTTCATTTACCGTTCGTATGTGCATAACTACGCGCCCGCCCCGCCGCCATCCATAGACGTAAAAAGTGTCGAAGAGTACAATAAAAACTTGAAAAATCATTTTTGGTGAATTCATTGACTTATGATAAAAGTCGTAGAACAAATGTCGTTGTTATGATGTTGGTAATCTACTCCTACGAGGTTGTTGGTGTTTAACAAATAACCCTGTATAGCTGAGATTTAAACAACCACTTGCAAAAGACTTCAAGCCTAAGAAGTTTTTATTTAATAAGTTGTTAATAGAGTATCTAGGTATGTAGTAATAAATAATTTCATAACCGGACTGATTTAATATCTCTTCCGTTTTACAGTTACTTAAAAGAGTTTCTTACCAAATCACTCGGTACGCTGAACCTCGTGGTATAGCTCTCTTCAACTTCATAAGTCCAGAAATAAAAGGTTACCCAGTCGATATCGACAACAGAACTAATGTTGAAGGTACTGTCAGCTAAAAAGGTACTGCAGTTCGTCCAGTTGGAAGCAGCACTATCGTTCATTAAGGATTCGAAGACTTCGGCATTATTGTTTATTTCTCCATGTGTCATGAGGACTATTGGTAAAACTACAAATAACAACGAATAAACGATTTTCAACTTTTTCATTTGTTTCATGGTTATGGAATATTATTTTATTTCACTAATGTTGTTTTTATTGAATCACTAAGTATTTTGTTTTCGAATTTTACTTCAACAACTGAACGTGTTACTGAGAAAAAATCAAACAAGCATGTTTCTTTATACGCACGCCATGTTTGTTTGTTTGAAATATTTAAGTATGTAAATATTTCTCAATTTATTGCTTGTTGATATTATCACAGAATACATAATGTTAATATTATTCAACTCCAAAGTGTTATATAGTTATTATGTCAAGACAAATTTGTTGTTTGATCGATCGAAGAAAGGACTGGAATTTGGAATCCTGGGTTAATTAGGTGAGGATTTAAACTTTATTGGACTACCTGTCTGCAGGCGCATTTTTCCAAAGCTCTATCTAGCTAAGAACTTATTCTCTACACTCAGAAACATCGTTCGAAAAAGCGAAAATATCTGATGGCAGCGACGATGAGCAACCGCACTAGGGGCCGATTCTCACGCGATAGACAAAATGTCGAAATAGAGATATGTCGAAATAAAATGGCGGATCCGCCATTTTGTCTATTAAAACCTGTTTTTGGTATTCTCGAAACGTCACCATAGAGATATGTCGATGGCTAGCCCTCGACATGCAACGTGTGCTCGATAGCGGTAGAGATTGAATATCTCGAACGTTACGTTAGTCGAAGTGTCGAATTGTCTTTTTCATAGGAGATGGGTGACCATTTGGGACTGCAATAACGAATGTTAAGCTACTTTTGGAGAGGCCGGGTACGAGATGGGTGACCATTTGGGACTGCGATGACAAATGTTAAGCAATTCTAAGAAATGGCCGAGTGTGAGATGGGTGACCGTTTGGAACAGCAATAACGAATGTTAAGCTACTTTTGAAGAGGCCGGTTACTAGATAGGTGACCACTTGGGACTGCGATGATGAATGTAAAGCAAAACTAGGAAATGGCCGGGTGTGGGATGGGTGACCGTTTGGGACTGCGATGCGACGAATGTAAAACTACTTTAAATAAGGCCGGGTGTGAGATGGGTGACCATATGGTTACCACTTTACTAACGAATGTTAAACAACTTTGTCAAAAGGTCGAGTTTGAGATGGGTGACCGACTAAGCCAATAGTAATACATCAAAATGCGTCACCTGGCGGGCTATTGTCGCTTAACTAATAGACAAATGACAACAAAAAAATTGAGCACCATTATTATTTAATTATGGAAAATTTCATCTTTGTTCTTTTCCGACGTGCACGCCTGGAAACCGTCGCCAATTTCCAATGGAGTGGCGGCAGCCAGAACCTCTGAGCGGTATAGCTGCTTAGTCGGGCGAGCGGACATCGTCGACACCCCCACATGGCAGTCCATCATCACCAGGAATTTGCCTTCACGGACCAGTTTGAGTTGGAACTTGAGAAGGGGCACGGATCGCTTGGTTGGTGAGATGTCTGGAAAGATGGAAACATTTGAAAACTACCTGTCTCTTGAAATAGTAGTAATAGTATTTACTTGTTTCTATTGTACATTCTAGGAGCTCAATGGATTCGGCCTGCGATCTCATCGGTTGCATCAGACCTTTTGCCAGAGTCGGTCATTAAATGGGTGAACAGAAATATGTTATCTCAAATTCTTCCGTTCTCGTTAAGCCATGGGTACTGGCTGCATATGCTGTCGTTAACGCCCAGCAATCTGTATTGGGATGGGCCATAATGGGCGGGCATTGAACCTGCGTGGTGGGTACATGTCACCCTATTTTTTATTGCAGAAGCTGACTTCTGATATAACCACTTACTAGAAAAAAATTACGTGCCGTGTGAAGCTTATCAATTCCATCCAATATATCAAATTCTGTTGATTTATATAAGTTGCGACATGTGATTTAATCGTCTATTTGTTGTTTTCTATTGTTTCACAAATGGAATGTGAGTAACTTTAAAAAAAAATACGAACTTGTCTGCTGCATTGCACCTACTAGTGTCTAAGTTTTATTTTTAAGATTATAATGTATTTCTCTTGTGAATGCAAACTCTTTTAGAGAAATAAATGTCTCAAACCTCAAACCTCTATTTCTCATAGAATGTTGGCCATTTGAGTAGAGGGGCAGGAAATACTCTATTTTTCGTGTACATAAATACCATCACTACACTATGCCCTGCAATACGTACTTCCATCTCTAATGACGTTGCGCACCGCCCGGAAACTGCCAGCGGCGCCCTGGTTGGCAAACAGCAGTATCTCGAGTCGCGCCATGCCCATGGATACGTACAGGGGGTGCCGTTCCACGCTGGCTGCTGTTCTAAATGCTTATCCGTGTACATATCCCATCACTACACTATTCCCTGCAAGACGTACTTTCATCTCTAATGACGTTGGGCACCACCCGGAAACTGCCAGCGGCGCCCTGGTCGGCAAACAGCAGTATCTCGAGTCGCGCCATGCCCATGGATACGTGCAGGGGGTGCCGTTACACGCTGGCTGCTTTTCTTAATGCTTATCCGTGTACATATCCCATCACTACACTATTCCCTGCAATACGTACTTCCATCTCTAATGACGTTGGGCACCGCCACTACCAGCGGCGCCCTGATCAGCAAACAGCAGTATCTCGAGTCGCGCCATGCGCATGGATACGTGCAGGGGATGGCGTTCCACGCTGGCTGCTGTTCTAAATGCTTATCCGTGTACATATACCATCACTACACTATGCCCTGCAATACGTACTTCCATCTCTAATGACGTTGCGCACCGCCCGGAAACTGCCAGCGGCGCCCTGGTCGGCAAACAGCAGTATCTCGAGTCGCGCCATGCCCATGGACACGTGCAGGGGGTGCCGTTCCACGCTGGCTGCTGTTCTAAATGATTATCCATGTACATATCCCATCACTACACTATGCCTTGCAATACGTACTTCCATCTCTAATGACGTTGGGCACAGCCCGGAAACTGCCAGCGGCGCCCTGGTCAGCGAACAGCAGTATTTCGTGTCGCGACTTGCCGATGAACGCGTACAGGGTTGCCGCGTCCCATGCTGGCTGCTGTTCCATGTACTCATTCATGTCACTCCAAATTCGTTGAATAACCTGCAAGTAACATTCATTGATCAAGCAATAGTTTAAATTTTTGTTAATGTCTTTTGAAACTTATTTTTTCACCACAATTTTCAAATGCATTTCGACACTTATGATTTTTTATAGTGATTACATATACATTTCTTAGTTAGCCCTGTGACTTGTGGTGGATACAACCAACGGTGGATAGAAGTTTAACGTAATGTAAACATTTGCTTAGCTGCAGAGGCGTGCATACCATATAGGCAGTTAGGCAGTGCTTACCTCATGGCGAACCTAATAAATATAGGTACCACTAGTCACTAGTGTTAAAGTAAAAAATAATAATTTGGTTCCGTTAATATTCTATAATAACCAAACTTCTATTAAACACTCAGTTAGTAAGCAAATTTTCCTTGCGCATCATTCCTATCTACGCGCTACGGTGTGGTAAGCAGTCTCCAGAATGCATATTCGAAGCAAGGAGCGTTTCATACAAAACTAATTTAAAAAATTTCGGTAAAAGTTATACGACCACAGAAAAAAGTGCGCTCTTTGTACGTGTAAGGTTCTAAAACATGACCTTCGCAATATAATAGCGCTAGGTAATCATGCTTACTCGGGCTACCTCGGACCACCTCGGGCGGCCGCGGCCGAACGAATTTTGCCGAGAACACAGAATATATAATAGTACTAACGTCGAGAAGCCGACGACGACATTATTTGTCTCACTCGCTCCCATGCACAAACCGCTCGCTCCTAGTCCGAGTTTTATTATCTCACGAGTGTGGGTGAATTTAACAAGTTTCAATCTTGTTACCTTGTCCTAAGAGTGTTGATACCCGCGCTTAATAGAATGTTTGTTTTCGGAAATAAAGATGCAAGCAATGCGGTTGTCATATTTTGTTTGTTTTTAGTTCCGTTAGTTGAAAATAATAAGAGCAAAATTACAACTGTTTAGATCTAGAGTGCCTACCTAGCTTGAAAACCAATGCACGCCCCTGCTTAGCTGTCTAAACACGTGACGTGTGGAGCTAGGAATTCGAATGCACGCATGGATTAAAGTTCAACACATAATTAGTAAAAAAAACCTGATGTGATGAACAGATTTAAAGAAGTACCTACAATCACCCAATGATTAAACTTATCAAAGATCAATATAATCGTGGTGACCTGTGGTGTTGCATTCTTGAAAACCATATCCAAGCAATTGGAGTCCAACTTCATATTCCAAGTGTAGTAGATCCGCCAGGGCTTCCCGACCACCATCTCAGTCTCAAAATACGGATTTTCAGCTAACTTGTCGCACAATAAATGGTTTCTCCTTATCGTTTCTTCTCTTAGAAATTGTGAGTGGACGACTTTAAGAATGCTTAGAACAACTAGAACTGCTATGACTATACTGTGCAGTAAGGACGCCATTGTGTTAATGGATTGTGGGAATCGTTCTTCGTCTTTTTAAACTCTCACAATGGGAACAGTTTACATTCGATGTCTCCGCTTTGTAAAATAGCAAGTGTATTGTGATCGTCCTGGGAAAAGTTTGTAAATTTGAAGATGGAACGGATTTACGCGTATGTACATAGGTGCTAGAGATTTAATAATACAATTAGGACAAGTGCTTAAAAGCAACAGAAGTTTTAATGTGGTGGATCGTATTTGTAAAGTAAGTATAGTTTTTTATATCTTTATTCTTCATGTCTATTTTCTGTTTTACTTTGTTTCACTGTCTGTCAAGAGAACATTGTGTGTGTCTCGAATATATCTTTGCAAAAAGTCGCCTTGTTTTACAGTCCCTTTCCTTTACAGTTAATGTTGTCTAATATTTATTTATGTCAGAATTTATACGACGTGTTACAAAATAAAACGAAAATGTCAAAATGTATAAAACAGCTGTTTTTTTTTGCACGATTTTAGAGTTGGTCCGATACTAAAAGTTGTTTAGTTTGATGATCCCTATAGGTATCTACCATATTCAGCATGGGGTTTTTTGACACACGTTTAATATGTATGAAATTGAAACCTAATTATTACAGTCATGGCAGTAAGTCACATCACTTTATGTATTTTATCTGTCGTATTACAAATTAAACAAAAGACATCTTAACGGCTTCTTTTATTGTTTCATTAGTATTTTTAAGTTATCGGCACATGAACCGGCAGCAACTAAATGTAAATCCGGTGCTTATTCAAGAATCACTCGAAGCTCTAGCTGGGTCTGCAACTTTATTTCGAAAGACGCAAGCTCGATGAACGATTGCTCGAATGAATTATTGACCGTGCTGTGCTGTGTGGTAAATTACTTTGTTTTTCCTAGCAAATGTGTTGAAAAACGTCGTATAAAACTCGTGAGCTTTTGCTATATTGCACACTCGGCTGAGTTACGCCCTCGCCTGCGGCTCGGGCTGCAACCCACAGCCTTGTGCCACCTTGTGCGCAATGAGCAACCTAAACTAAATCGTCTCATAATGTACCATTGTAGAGCCTTTGATCTCTAATAAACATTATTATCTAAGTTATGTATAGTTCCTTCTTATAAATGAAACTCGTTCGCTTCAAGCATCTCACCTCGCCACTAGAAACACCAGTCCATTTGTTCAGCCGTGGGCGTACCGGCCGGCCACCGATGCGTATCTTCGAATAGGCAGAATTGGTGGGCGGAATATTATTACTGGTCGTTATGCGCAATGACAGCATCGGCCCGCTGTAATGGCCGAAACGCCCAGCAGTGGCGGTGGAAATTAAAAAAATAGATGATTAAAGAGGTTGCCTGGCTGTATATTAGAATTTCTTTGTTTTCTTTTTTTTATCTGCAGTACGTTTGCGTTGTAAATGTTTTCTTTTTATTCAACTAGAATAGAACTGAAGTAAAGATTAATTTCATACTAGATGCTTAAATTCCGATAATACATAAAAAACTAATGTCTAGACTCAGACATTTCCAACAGACAGCTAAGTTGCATCCAACTCTTATTCTTCTTGTTACAATACAAGTTGGTTTACGAACCGATGGCGTAGCTTCTATGACAGTCACAAGTGCTTGTAACAACCTATAGCTACTGAATAAATTATTTTGAATATTATTATTTTTTTTTCGACAATGTTTAAAATAATCAACTACCTACCATAAGTTTTAATAAATTTCAAGAAGCGCTCATGGTGGAACTTGACAGACTGATCGAACTCAATAACGTTGGGTGAGCAACGCTCGGTCCAGCCAGGTGTCGGATGGGTGACCGAGTGGTATTACAACTAAGCGATTCCGTGATTCGGAGGGTTTCTACGTTAAACCGTCGGTCTCGGCTATCAGCTTGTCATCTGATAACAGTCGTTAAGCCAAGTTAAAGGCCTTACAGGCGGCTTGATAAGCTCTAATGCCGGCACTACATAATATTCGCCCAACATCGACACAGTTTATCGTACGTTGCCGGTTTTGTAACAAACCCTTCAAAGTGGTTCTTTCAAAAGCATCAACGTAGGTACGATAAATTGTGCCGATGATGGGCGAATATGTAGTGCTGGCATGACACCCTCATTCGATAATAATAATAAGAAGAATAAACTTCAAAACTATTCGCTGTCCGTGTCTATCAAATACGAAACAAACGCATCTGAAAATGAAATGAAAATGAAATCTAAATATCGTTGTCAGCGTAAATACTAAAATACTAAAACTAAAACTCAATACTTATACTAAAAGTTTTAGTATTGTTCCGTTTTCTTTATGACACACTACTATGTACTTACTTTACTATCCATAAGTAGTATTTCCCCTCAAAGCAAGGAGCTAGTAATCAGGCTGTCTGGGCCTGTCAGGTTGATCGGCTGCGGTCTGTCAAGCCCAGGCGCGCTCCCCACTTCAATAAATTAACCTGCCTATGCATACGATATAGTATTGAAAATAATTATTATTTTAAAACAAACATTTATGTTGATTATAATTTATAACATTTGGAAATAAAAATGAAAACACTATATTATCGTGGTTGCACACATAGACCTAACACAGACCATTTAACAAATAGACCAAACTAATCACTTGTTTACCAACACCACTAGACTAGAGAGTCACAGTCAAGAATTGCTACGTCTCATTTTCATATTTCAACTGCTACGTCCACACTTTACCTACTGAGCTTATGTTCACCTTGCATTGTCTGACGCATGCGTGAAGCGCCATAGTCAAAGGAACATCAAAGAGGTGTGACTAAAATAATACGAATCTTTGTGGTTTGCCTTCAAGTCGCTTTCATTTATTTTGGACTCGATAACGCGCAGATGATAAACTGCATGCGTCTTCTGCATAAAGTTAATATACCTTATATTAACTTTATGGTCTTCTGGCAATCAATAGATTGCAAACGCTTTCAAGAATTGAAAGTTGAAGACGCAAGATGAACTTGAAAGCGCGCTCCGTAGCAAATGCGCCCGAAGTGTGCAGCAGGTTTTTTCTTTTTAACTTGAAAGTCGAAAAGCAATGACAGCCCTCTGATTACGTAACTCCTGTTGCTATCAACTCTCGTCTGAAATCTTTTGAAATTGTTTTTTTAATGCACAACAGGATAGTGCTTGGCCTTCACCTCACGATGTGAAGTGACGATAAGGCCGAAGGTGGAACTTTTTGCCTATTTATCCATAGACAAAACATCAAACCACAAAATCGCTAGAATGACTACCGAAACACGATATATATCGCATGATATAGCGTTTTATCGACTCTCAACTGTCAAAATCCATTGTCTTTTGACAGTTAAACGTGATAAATAGCTAAATATAGGTGTTTAGGTGGTCATGCTGACCGATAAAAGCAGAACCGTTAACCGTTGTCATTTAAATTATATTTACTTATAAATCTTTGATTTAGCATTAGAATTCTTATTTAAATTGACCAAGATTGGTCAAGCGCTATCTAGCGCTATCAAGCGCTATATAGGCATAGTTTTCAACATAAAAAAAATAAAGCGAATATTTTTCTGAAAACGAAACTAACGTGAAATAAAACACTTTTAACGGATACTAGCGCGGTTTTATTGAAAGTACTTTGGTAATTAGTTGGTATTTGGTTTGATTTTTGATTTTCCCGACGTTTCGGCACCTTTGCAGCTGCCGTGGTCACGGGGGACTGAAGCTACTTGTGAGCCTACCCTCAAGCGATGAATTTTTTTAGAACGTTCAGAAATTAAAATTTATCAAATTTAATTAGTTTAATTTTGGTTTGGTTTTAATTTAATTTTATATGTTAAAAAGAGAGAATCTACTGAAACTACTACCATTTCAAAAAATTGGGAGGCCCCTCCAAGAAAGAAATGGCGAAAGAAAACTTGGAGAGGAAGGCCGACCTCCGTCTTTTATATTAATTAATTTATTTGCAAAAGGAACTAACCGTATCATTAGATCTTACAGTGTGTGTTTGGGGCTTTAGCTTGTGAATGATGGGGTCCCAAGCTGGTGGAATTTTCCAACCATCATCTCTATTGAAATTAGGATATTTATTTATTTCGATAGCCTCGCGGAGCATTCTAGGAATGAATCTACGTTCCCTAGCAAGGATTTGGGGTTTGTCAAATCTAATATAATGGTTGGGCCCCTCAAAGGCGTGTTTTATTTCATGTCTAGTGAGCGCGTAAGCTTGAGAAGTGAATACGAAACTAACGTTTTAATTTTGGTTTTATCGTTGAAAATTTGCGCGGTTGGGCCCGAGCGAAGTAGCCAGCTGTTATGTGCTCATCGCGGGTTAAAGATCAGACCACTTTGCTTTCACTATAAAATATAAAAGGGTCCCCGTCGAGACCGTCAGTTGTGCACGACTTCCTCAATAAATATAGAACACGTTTTATTATATTCTAGATCTCTATATTGAGGTTTGCGAAATTAGACTGTCAGTTGAACAATCAAGCTCTATTTTTAAAAGTAATTTCTTTAGCGATTTTTGCAAGTGATGCGAAATGGGACCCAATTCTAATTTATCAAATACTTACTACCTAGTTCAACTTCGACTCAAGTCAAACTCAAAAAAATGTTACTTCAAATAAACTAAACAATTATGTACTTTTGAATCATCTATAGGTATTAATTAAGTCTTTATGTTAAGTCTACCCAATTTTAAGGTATTTATAGATAAGAAATATAGAGTTTTTTCGAAACCATAATGTTACAAATCTAGATAAACACGATTACATTTTTATCAACCCGAAAAAATTTTATAGGTAAAGATTGATAAAGACTTGATAAAGATTATACTATACTAAGATTTCAAGAAAAAAACATTATGCTATTTTTTTCTGTTAATCCTGAAATCTGTCATGGAAAGGGAAAATATTTTCATTTGATAACATGCGTCCGAATGGGGTCCGAATATGCAATTATTTATTTATTTATTATTATACCTTGAGTATCAAGACGGATATCGGGCCTGCCCCCCTGCCAAAATGGCCAACATTATATGCGTTCAATCCATACAACATTACATCAAAGTCTGTGATTTACTCGTCTATTGCTCGTTTTTAAGCTTTAATAGTAAGCGTAAGTCTCAAAGGTTGTCTGGAAGAGATCGCTTTTAGCGATAAGGCCGCCTTTGCTCACCATAGTTTTAAGTTTTATGTTATTGTATTTCCTGTAATGTGTGTGTGCAATAAATTGTTTATCTATCTATCTATGGTAGCGTTTAAACGAATAGAATGTTGGCCATTAGAGTAAGGGGGCTGAAATTTTCCTGGGTGTTAAAAAAGTAACCATGTAGGTATTATAACCACAAACAATTCCCCAACCAATCTCGTGCACAGCCCAAGCACAAGTTAAGCAACCTAAACGATATCACTCTCACTACTTTTGCTTTCCGTTGCGAATAAGTTGGGAAAACATTTTCGCCTGGACCCTCCTATAATCCTGTACCTGCTGAGATATACCGTGCTTACCCCGAGCATCCACTATCATCCATACCTACCGTTTAATTTGTATACTCACAACGCATCAGCAACAGACAAAAAAATTGGAAAAACAACCTTATTTTGTAACCTATAAAGTACAATTCATAAAATAGCAGCGGTACTCTTACGCCCCTCTCCTTCGTAAGTACTTCCCCCACCAAACGACGCTCGCGCCCTGCCTCATGCATTTAAATTGCTTCATTACTGAACTAGACGTCGGCTCGTAGGGTTGTCAGCTGGGAATGTTTTCTAGTTTTGCAAGTTGGCTTGTTGTCGTCAAGTTTTCTATTACTATTAAACAGCATTGCTGACAACCCCTTTTGTTTTATTAGTTAAATTTTTGTTTGTTTCTAAGAAATAAATAAAAGATTTGTCTCTCAGCTATTTACTTAATTTAAAGTTTTAAGGTGTTTTAAATTTTCTAAAATACATAACCTATCATTATTTTTATACTTAAGATAATTTATATATTATGTAATTGAAAATTTTCTTTTCCTTTTCTTTTACTGGTTATTAAAATAATAAAATATACTCTAATTCCTACGTCATACATAATTCTGACGTCATACCTTTCTGAAATTCTTTTTATAATAAAATAATTTATAAATAGGTATTTCGGATTCGTGTGTAGAATTATTGCCAAATAACAAACCACGTAAATTGAGGACCTAGCTAGATCCTAGAAATGTAAGTTTTTTTTAATACTTATTCATATTACAATATACTTAATTATTACACAACGAATATTAATTTGAACTGAAAATCGAAATGAAAACTCATTTACGTGTTTCAATATCAATATTCTGACAAAGAAAGGCCAATAATTAATTTTCCCATACAGAAAGCCAAATATTAATCAAAATCGGCACAAAAATAAACCAGTCACATCAAAAAAAGTCGGAGCCCACCATCATTTCCACTTTCACAGTTAATTAGTTTACCAAATTGAATCAGGGTAAAGCAACTTTGCTAATTACATCCAATCGTATCTAATTAACCAAACTTCGTACGCTTCAATTTTTGGACGACTTTGGTAAATTTTAATTAAGTGTAAGTAGCTACCTGGCCCGACAAACGTGTAGGTTAGGTAGGTACTGTCCAAACTTCAATAATTTGTTTGTGATCATTTTTATGAATGTATCCGCTATACTCCCGTTTTTTTCATCATATTTTTTTTCCATGATCTCATATTAATCCGAGAATTAGTATCATGAGTGTTTAGTACTGAGTCCCATAGAACAAAAATGTATTTCCCTGGTTTTTTTTTTCGGAAAAAAATACATAAGTAACATTTTTTCCATCAAAATCTTATTCAGATTAAAAATTACGAACATGATTAAAACAAAAAATGACAAATCAGTCCAACCGTCTTGAAGTGATGCGTTGACCAACAAATAGCATTCGATTTTTGGGGGGCAGCCCTTAAGGGGTGTCTGATCGTGATCATTAGAGTCCGGAGTGGGCAGAGGCGAAATTTTGCATGCCACCGACATTACGGCTAATGAGCCAGTGTCGGTTTTTCAGCTTTAAAACAAACTTACATGTTGGCACTTGTCTTATATGAGATAGAAAAAAAACAATGGATAATTAAGTTAAGTTTAAGTTAAAAAATAATAACAAAAAAAACTTTTTAAGATAAAAAAATATATGAAAGATTAGATATTTATACCTAAGTTAATGATATAAAAAATTACAGACATGATTTTTTTTCTCAACATTTTCCCAAAAAAATATATTTACTTAGAAATAATTTAGCATTGCTTAATTGGGAGAAAATAAATTATAATTATCATTGAAACATTCCTTCGATTTGTCGTTAATAACTTTCGCCTAGATTGGAGCACTATTATTTACGGATAAAAGCAAAGGTGCAAGGTTACGTGCATTAAAAAGCTTTCCGATCAAGTTGGACATAAGTTTCTATTAATAACTTTCGTTAGGTATATTTAGTTGGCACTACCTGGCCTTCCTTTTATTCGGCTTCTAAAAGCCTCAATCAGTCCTTACTGTTTAAGTATAGTATAATATAGTGAATTAATTATTTTCTCCTGCCCCAAATAGGTACATACGTAATACTTAAATTGACATTTTAAAAATGATTTTTCTATCTAGCGGCCTTTCAAACACGCTCAACCTAATTAAAAGTAAATTAAAACTCATAAAACAAGCAATTAATATTTGATCTTTGCTACTGCGTACGTTGTCAGGTCTGATACGAATTTTAATTATTCATTAGCTTTCCCAGATAATTGCGATTGGTAATTTTGGACGAGCGAATAGGTACCTATATATGATTTTCATACAAACGAGGAAACTTTAAAGCCTTGGTTCTCCGCTAGCGATTGACTGAGCGTGATCTGATGATGGCTATCCAGGGAGTAAATGGAGGAGATTCAGATCGCAATACAAACCCAACTGATCTGATGATGATGATCAGTATTCTAAGAGATATAAGGATATGTTTAAAAAAACCACGAAATTAGCATAAAAATTTATGGAAATCCTGAAACTGAAAACTCTGATCCTTATATCTCTTAGAATGCTAATCAGATCAGTTGGGTTTGTGGGTATAGCGATCTCCTCCATTCAGTCCCTAATAGATGGCCATCATCAAATCACAGCTAAGTCAATACTTGGCGGAGAACAGAGGCATCAAAGTTACCTCGTTTGTATGAAAATCGACTGGTGACTTTATTTTGTAACCGCCACTATAGGTACTTACAGTCAGTATCAAAAGTCACGTGAATAGGTAAACACTATGACGGTACCTTTTATTTTTCTGACAGACAACGTGTATGCATTTCATGACAATCGACGGATAAATAGTTACGTGAAGCGTAACAAACAAACTTACTCTCGCATTTATATTAATATTATTTGAAACCATAGGAAAGCAGTGATTGGAGTGACGTGTTTGCAAACGCGGTCTATAATTACATTTTAAAGTTGTTGTAATATTAATATACTTACTTATATTTTAATATAACTAAAATATGATTTTTTTGTATAAGTACCTCAACACCTCGATATACCTATAGTCCACTTGGCACCTTTGGAGAGACTGCAGCACCGCCCAGGTTTCGATCGAATCAAAGGCTTTCTCATAGTCCACGAACGCCAAGCAAAGTGGCAGATTATACTCCTCGGTCTTCTGTATAACCTGCCGCAGCGTATGGATGTGGTCTATGGTGCTAAAGCCTTTTCGAAACCCGGCCTGTTCGGGGGGTTGGAAGTCGTCGAACCTGCGAGCGAGATGATTCGTAAGGACTCTCGAAAACAACTTATAGACATGGCTCAGAAGTGAGATGGGTCTGTAGTTCCTTAAGAGGGACTTGTCACCCTTTTTAACCGACTTCAGCAAAAGGAGGAGGTTCTCAATTCGATTGTATGTTTTTTTTTAACCGACTTCAGCAAAAGGAGGAGGTTCTCAATTCGATTGTATGTTTTTTTTTTTATCGTTGTTCGCGCGTATCTTCGACATTTATGGACCGATTTAGATGATTGTTTTTTTGTTCGATTGGGTTTTCTTGCGAGATGGTCCCATTTAATTTTTTTTCAAACCGGTTCAGTAGTTTACGAGTAATCCTGAAAATACTATGATATTAAATCAACTAACTTGACAATTTTGTTATTTATGAACCGAATTAAATGATTTTTTTTGTTGGGGAAGGGATACCTTTGTGTAGTCAAAAAAGGAGGTATTCAGTTTGTATGTATGTATGTTTCTCCGCGATTATCTCACGTTTGGCTGAGCCGATTTTTCTACCTTAATAATATACCTACACTACCTAATACACAAGGTACTTACACTAAAAATAAAAAAATAAAAAAATTGTTTAAAAAACAAATAAAACCGACTTCAAAAAACCTGCCTCTAAAAAGCAAGAAATAATATACAAATCATTAGATACGCATTATCATTGTAATAATAAAACACGTCAATTGAAGTCGGGTGGGGCTTTTAGAATAAAAAAAAGGAAGATGTACTCCAGCCCCACCCGACTTTAATTGACGTGTTTTATTATAACAATGATAATGCGAATCTAATGATTTGTATATTATTTCTTGCTTTTTAGAGGCAGGTTTTTTGAAGGCGGTTTTTTTGTTTTTTAAACAATTTTTTAAAGAACAGAATCCCCTCACTTATGTTCCATGCCTTCGGCGTTCTGCCCTCGACGATGACGGAATTGAAAAGCTTCTGGAGGACTTTGAGTATCGGCTTACCGCCCGCTCTCAGAATGCCGATGATATAGTCCTTATGGCTGAGACCATGGAAGACCTGAACACAATGCTCGAAGATCTCTGTAGTGCTTCCCAAAGAGTGGGTCTCAGGATGAACATGGATAAGACGAAAATTATGTCAAATGCCCATGTTGTACCCTCTCCAGTTCATGTTGGGAACACTACACTTGAAGTTGTTGACCATTACGTATACCTAGGACAGGCAATCCAGTTAGGTAAGTCCAACTTCGAGAAAGAGATCTCTCGTCGAATCCAACTCGGGTGGGCAGCATTCGGGAAGCTTCGAAATATTTTCGCTTCCGACTTACCTCAGTGTCTCAAGATGAAAGTCTATGAACAGTGTGTGTTGCCAGTGATGACTTACGGCAGTGAAACGTGGTCGCTAACTATGGGTCTCATAAGGAGGCTCAAGGTCACCCAGCGTGCAATGGAGAGAGCCATGCTCGGCGTTTCCCTGCGTGATCGAATCAGAAACGAAGAGATCCGCAAGAGAACTAAAGTAACCGACATCGCCCGAAGGATTGCTCAGCTGAAGTGGCAATGGGCGGGACACATTGCGAGAAGAACCGATGGCCGTTGGGGCGGAAAGGTTCTGGAATGGCGACCGCGCACCGGACGGCGCTCCGTGGGTAGGCCCCCGACAAGGTTGACCGACGATCTGGTGAAGGTCGCGGGAAGCCGCTGGATGCGGGCAGCGCAGGACCGATCGTCGTGGAGATCCTTAGGGGAGGCCTATACCCAGCAGTGGGTGTCGTGCGGCTGATATGATGATGATGATGAAAATATGAATTTCAAATTTGATATTTTGTTCAATAAAAGTCAAAATTATTTGGAATGTTTCTTTTTTTTTATAATTAAGTAAGTACAAGATTTTTTTTAATCTAAGCAATTAGCTTAGAAAGCTAGAAGAAAATCTCTCGTTAAAACGAATGGAGTTATAGTAAAAAGTTATGTTTAAAAGGTTAGTTTTGATATATCAGTTATTTCTTTGGTTTTTAAGTTAATACTCAAAGCAGTTTGTCACCCACCCCACCACAAAATGAAATAGAAAAATAATAACAAAATTGAAGAAAAACCACAATAAATTAGTTCATGAAACTTTCCAGTACGTTTGCGGTTAAATATTAGATAGGATATCACTGATTGATTTCTAAACTAATACCTAAAAAAATGTGTGGGACAGGTGGTAAGAAAATTAAGACGATTCAGATGCATTTAATTTTTAAGTTGAGAAAAACCGGTCAAGAGTCGGACTCGCGCACCGAGGGTTTCCGTACCATCATAATAAATACACTATGCAGAGCCTGCTGTAGAATAATTAAATTATTATTGCAGTATTAGGTCAGCACCATCTCTTGGCCGATAGTGGAACTAATTTTTTTTCTTAGTCCAGCGCCATCTCTTGACCGTTAATAGAACTAAATTAATTTTTCTTGGGTCATGGCCATCTGTTGACTGGTACAGGAACTAAATAATTTTTTGTTTGTTTTTTGAATTTCTAAAAAAGTGTGTTATATTGAGACATCGTTTTATTTTTCCTGTAATCTTTACATAAACTACTATCACATAGAATTATTTCAGATTTTTCTCTTTGCAAACTTCGGAGATAAAGGGGGGGGAACGGTATTTTTTTTTACATTTTTCATCATAAGTCGAAAACTATGCGGCCTAAAAAAAAGAAAAAAATGTTTTAAAATGTGCAAACAGCGCTCTTTTATATGATACCCCACATGCCCTAGTCGCCCCACTTAAAATTTTTAAGACCCCTTTTCAGTCCCTGTTGTAAAAAAATAATTATTTTTTTATTTCTTTCTTATTTGCAAAATAGTTGGACAAACGTCATCTTTCACTATTCCAAATTTCAAGTTGATACCATTAGTAGTTCTCGAGATATCCAGCTGTGACAGACAGACAGACAGACTGAGTCACACCATAAGGGTACTTTTTTACCATTTTGGTACGGAACCCTAAAAAGATTATTTTGACTTTGACTTTATAATAAAAAACCTTTGAAGCTATCTTACGGAAATTTATCGAATCACATTCGAACAACGAACTAAGATAATTCGAATTAGAAAATTTTGTATGGGAATTTTTACAGCTCTACTTATTGACCATCAAGAGTTGGCAAAAATTATGAATAACTTGGCATCACTGACTTTAATTATTTGTACTAAAAAAAATGTTCCATTTTATTTAATAGAACTTTTTCACTAATTTGTTCGATTCGATTCTCGTTCTATTTGATTTTACTTGTATTTTTAAATGTATCGAAATGCCGGCTTTGTGGCAACGATAGTTTTGATCACTTTAAGATGTTCCTATACGGCGCGAAAAAATTGCTTAAAAAGATGAGTGTAAAAATTGCTTGAAAAGATGAGTGGAACCACCCCACTACGGGAACCAAATGATTAAAATTTCAGCGTGTGTATTTGGACGTAGGCTGTCTCCATTATGCAAGACGATGATTGTTTCCGTAATATTGGCTTCTTTCAATAAATATAGCTAGCAGTCTGTTTTTATACTAGCCAGGCCAGGTGAGAAAGCCAATGGTCATCCCATGAGTATTACGTGCGAACACAAAACCAATTGTCAGTTATTGTGAAACGGTTACGCTTCGCTGGTTGACAAATGTCGAATTCGCAGCCGACTTGTGAGGTCCGAGACGTTTCTAAACATCTAAACATTGGTTGTAATTTAACCTGTAAAAAGTTGCATTTCTTGTGAAATGTATAAACTTTCGATCGTTGTGTAAAAACTTTTCGGTGAGAAAATGAATCATCGCCACAAATAAAACAAATGAACAAAAGGTTTCTTTCCTAGAGCCTCTTTCACATGTTCATTGGTTAGCAACAGCAGCAGCTAATAATATTTATGCAAGAAAATAAGTGACGCTATTTTATTTTTCGTTTAATTAATTATGTTTAATTCTACTAAATATTGAAACACAGATCTCAAATTGACATGTAATTATTGTTAAGATTATTAATATAATTGAAAAATATTAGAAAAAATCGACTCACCCGTAGCAGCTCAGCTCAGACGCAGCTGCTACGGGTGAGTCGATTTTTTCTAATATTTTTCAATTATATTAATAATCTTAATATAAAAAATAGCATTGTGAATGCATAAAATCTAAAATTTTAAAAAATTTAATTATTGTTGTTGTTAAAAGATAAATTACGGCAATTCCTACAGTAGGTACCCTTAGCACGAACAGCTATCGAAAAAAATAACTCGCGTAAAATCATTCGATAGCTAAGTTTTGTATTGGAAATTTGTACAACGCCATCTATTGCCGATAAGCGAAATGAAATTTTCCATAGAGAATTGTCTATCGAGTAATTTTACGTGCGTTTTTTTTCTCGATAGCTGTTCGTGCTAAGGGTACAGATCTTCTGAGTCAAAAAAGGCAATGTGAAGCCGTAACCTGCAACCTCCCTCAAGATTATGTAAATAATCTTCCTTTTCAACTCGTAGCTATCAGCATAATGCATTATTGAATGGGCTCCCTGTCATTCATCCATACATCCGAATAGAAATCCACGCCCAAATCATTTTACTATAAATTAACAAATTATCAAACAACAATACAAAACTTTTTGCACAGCTGCGCATCCAATTTATACCGCGAAACGTCAACAATTTACCTTCTCCGACGCAAATGCCGCCATAGCACAAATATCAATGAGGCTACTTATAAACCATAGATGGGCAAAGGTGTCACATTACGACTGCCTTTGTTAACACGGAGGTCTGTTTACAAACAAAATAAGGGCTTGTCATAATCTCTTTTCGATTGTATCGTCTCTATTTTTCGGTCTGGCAACTTTTGGGTGGGATTGTTATTTTTTTCGGCACAGCAAAGCGCGCAAAGGTATAGATTTCAACGCCTTTTTGTTGGTTTATCCGTATAACAATATAGGTGTTTCACGGAAAGGGAAGGTAATGTTATTTTTTATGGCAGCTTACTATAATCGTACTTAGGACGGTGAAAGAATACGGCTCAGCCAAACTTCTAAGACTGACAGTTGACATTTTTGAAGAAGGTTTTAGTATTTTTTTAGAATTTCACTTTCTGATCTTTGTACCTATTGCAGGTAATACTTTTGCTTTCCTCCTTCCTCTTTTCGCTTAATAATAATTCCAAGCACACAATAATCGGCGGAAGGTGCTTAGGTATTTATTCTGAAGGCAGCTTTTCATTGGTTTTTATGTAGTAAGTTTTTAATAAGCAAAAGTAATAGCTCTTACTTATTTTTATGTATGTATAGGTACTATATGGTCAATGAGCACTTCTTTAAGGAGTTAAAAATTATTGAGTATTATTGTGGTAGGGGTTTAAGTATAAAATTGCGGTTTTGTATGGAGAATTTTAAAGAATTTGCTTTTTCCATACTAACATTGTCTTAATTTATTTTGTACAACCATGAACGCCAATGTTTTAAAACTTTTATGCACAAATGTTTAAACACACGGATGCCACATGTGTTAAGTGCATAAAATAAGTATCGGCTAAGTTACAACGATATAAGTAAATGTTCATTTCTGCTAACGAAAAAAGGCATTAATTTGAAGATACTTTTTTTAACGTTCAGGAAAGAAATGAGAAATATTTTTATTGCTGATAGAGAGCCGTCATGATCATAATTCGAAATAATAACAAGTAACTGAAGCATCTTTATCATCATAGAAGAGCCTCTGTGTGTGAGAAAAAATTGGCAGTTATGCATAGCACACTGTGACTAACACTTCACGTTTAAAAAGGCAACCCCATTTGCAGCCAGTCTAAAATTAAAATGCAATAAATAAAACGAACAACACACAAGGTATTTCAAAAACACCGTCCCCCCAAGCGTGCTTTGCACCGAAATCTCGCGACTTGCATCTGACACTGGCTGCCAATCAAAAAGGCTTCACACTAATCCAGGTTGGGATTACAGAAAAAATAAACCGACGGGCCCCTCGTGTCCCGGGTAAGCGTTCACGCTTCACCGCTTGCTTGCACATCGACCATTACACCATTGTCGGTAAAAAGAAAAAGGGCTGGCATTATAGATTTTACTCCTTTGCTTTAAAGAACAAAGATTTTGGCGCATTTTTTTGTGATTTTGCCAGGTAATCTGACCACTTGTTTTTCAATACAACAAATAGAATTTATGTCTTAATGCTTTGAAATAAAGAGTGAAATTTTGAAACTACATAAAAGATCAGTGCTTTTGATGCTAAAGGTGTTGAAGAACTAAATTGTAGGTGGTATAAGTACCTACCTCACCTGAATTTTTAAAAATAATAAGTATTTTATGTTAGGTACGAATCTCGATGGAAATTAAATCGCTTCAGAATAAATTAAAGTATTCTTTCAGTATTTATAATGTGCAATATTTATAGCAATTTCCTTTCATTTGGTATAAAGTAACTGTAACTAAGTATATTGATATGAAGTTCATATAAATGTTGATAGGTAGGTACTAAAGTCCCTCTTTTTTTGGTTTTTTTGATGATTTGTTTGTTTTTTGCAAAGAAGCTGGTGTCGTTATTACGGGGGTCATCGTTAAAAAGTACAAAAAAATGCCAAAAAACCATAAAAATAGGGATGTCCCTATTTTTATGGTTTTTTGGCATTTTTGGCAGTTCATGTGAACTTCATATGAATGATCTAACGCGTTAGGGGGCTGGTAGAGTTATATTTTTAGAGTCAAAGCCCTACAGCAAAATGCAACCAAAAATGTTCAACCAGGTTAAACGTTTGCTTCTCTCCGAACACACCGTCCATCGTGATGGCCGCTGCGACCTTGTTCTGACGGCCCGTCACGTGATCTTGTCACGGCGCCCGTTCTCACGCGCTACCAGTTTTGTAGCACTCACGTCCAGGGGATTATAGGCGGCAGCAGGGTTACCCAACAAGGGGAATTTTTTCATAACTTCCGAAAAACAAAAGAATAAATACCTATCATTAGTTTGTCCTGTTTGTAGAGATAGGAAATCGCTATTTGTAAGGAAGCGCAGCTAGGAATTTAAAATGGTTCGAAAATGCAAACACACTTTTTCTGATATTTGAGAATAATAATTAAGAAAAATCCCAAAATTTCGGGTAGGTAGTGTAATAAATAAATGTTTAAGGTAACAGTTCACTAATTGCATAAGCTAAAAAGATCTTTCTATTAAATGTAGAGAAAAGTATGTATTTGAATTTAAAATGAGCTTTCATCGATGAGGAGTTTATGGCTCCGTTAACACTTTAGAAAAACCGCTAGCAATGGTGTACTCTCAAAATTGAACTTTTTTTAGTAAATCACTTTGGTTCAACCAAATTGCGTTCCTAACTATCAATCCAATCCAAATCAGAATCTTTACAAATATGATAGTGTAGATAATACAGTTATTTGTTTTAAGATGATATAGATAGGTACTGCAATATCCGATTTTATTTTGTTTAGCTAAAATTGTTAACTTTCTGCTAAATATTTTTCAAATGTCAAGTTTAATTCAAAGCCGATGCTTCATTTTTGACTTATTTCTATTGGAGACAGCCCTACTTAAAGTGTCAACCCGGCTTGGCAGTGACAATTCATTCAGACTACCTGCGCGCGCATAATCCGAGTGACACACGAGACATAGTACGACATAGATTAAAGGAAATCCACGTGTGTAAATTTCACCTTTCTGCCTAAAACAGTGTTGCATTTTAGAAGATTATGGGGAGATTTAATTTTAAACCAGTTTCCGAATCAAACTAGAAAATCATGCTGAGATTTTAAAATTGAGTTACAATATCAATCAGATTGACAATTAAATATTTAAATAGGTTGTGTAGTACCATGGTCCAAGAAAACATATTATTGTACCACGGGTAAGTATCTAATAATAAATTCAGCAGGGAAATCAAATCTCTACTAATCTTATGTGTGCCAGCTGCTACCTCAATAAATATTAATCTAACCGCTGGAACTTACCTGAACCTTGTCTTTCAGGCTCATAAGCGATATTTTACGGCCTTCAATTATTTAATTAAATATCGTATTGTCTTTGTTTAAGTTAACTACCTACATTGGCTTCTTCGCTAATTAATCTTTGCAGGCAGATAGAGTAGCTGGCCGATTTGAAACATTTATTGCTATGTATTGATCTTGAGTGGATTTATTATTTAAATCCCCCACTAATATTTGACACAATGCGAGTAGGATTCTGCTCTCACGATGATAATGCCATTGTTGACTTATTACCTCTAAGTTGGGTGGACAAGTCCATTTAAAAAGTATAAAATTTATTAAAATAAATGATACCTTTAATTAGTCCGTAAAATGTATAGCAAATTTGTCGAAGAAACCATTTTGATAAACACAATATTTAATATAGCTGCTGAACAAATTTCCTATGCGTTGCATACAAACTTGCAAGGCGTGACGTCATAACGTGGAAGCCATTAGTATGGAGCGTTTTTGATCGAGTTCATTTGTGTGCATTTCACACTGTGATATCTCGAGCAGTTTTCATGCTAGCGAATTAATTCTTTTACCAATGTTTCTTTTTTTGAGAGGTAATTTATGTAACATAAAATAAAAAAATAGTCAACATCCCTATTACAAAAAACTTCAAAAATTCTTAAAAAATTCGATAGTTTTCAAACATTATTTAAAGTTGAAAATCAACGTATGACTTGGGACTTATGAATGAAGATAAACCGGAAGTGTGAACAATGGTATATCACACAAAATTAGTGCAGCGATCAACTCCGCTGCACAGATTACGACAAACAAATGGGCGTGTTCACGAGCATTACGCACTGGCCAGAAAAACGACGCGTTCAGCGTATGACAAAAAGAAAAGACTGCTTTTTTAGATCCTGGGGGGATACTTCCGATGCGAAAGTTGCTTTTTCTTTTACGTCGGTATGTGAAAAAGTAAAATTAAAAATATCGACTAAGTATAATTAATGGTGCAATTAGAATATAGATCCTGATGCACTAAGTATTGCCATATATATCGCATAAAAATTTAATACTTTTCCATTCCAAATTAAAATAATCTTGGGCAGTTGTATGACCGAATTCCTTCAGAGATTTGATCTACGAGATTTCTTTACTAATCCCTATTTTTGCATTGCTATTTTTACTCATATTTGAGCTAAAGATCCCTTCGTAAAAACATACGTTTATTCAGACCAGTGTGTTTAAGATGCCAATCTTGACCGGACGCATAGCATCAGCTTATGTGGAGCGTCGTCACATAATCGCGGTTTTGTATTTAAATCGTCAGATTTGAATACAATGTTGCTACCGAGATCGATCCTCAGATGGGATGGGTGATCCATCTTTGAAGTTAACAAGACGACCTTAGCAACCTTAATTTAAAGATGGAAATGCCGTGAGAGGTTTTAGGATCGTTATGACTTTTTAAAGTCGTTTGATAATATTTTCACACCATTGAAGTAGATGATTGTTCGCCTAAGTCAACAGCCCATGGGAAACTCAAAAGCTTCATCATTTTGATACGTAATTTAATGTAAGTATGACAGAATAAATATAACTATATTCTGCTGTAAATAAATATTATAACAGAAAAATGCTAATTTTATAAGCAATATGTCATAACAATTCATTTCTAGAATAGTATAACTAGGTAAGTACAATCATAATTTTTCAGCCCAAAAAAGTTCGTAATGAAAGTTCGCTTTCAGCCGCCATCAGTTATTGCTTTCTCCGTGGCCGCCATGGCAACTGAGTTTCATATAGGTACAACTTAAGTTGCGATTCTTTCTTGGCAAATTGTTGCGACAGAAGAGTACCTACCTACTACCTACGCAACCAGCTGCGACAACCAGCTGCGAACTATTTTTTTTTCAACCGAAGAATTTATTGATTTTTTTCTTTCGCAACCACATGCTAACTCACATTTCTACTTATCTGTTAGAGACGTTGGTATTTGTACAATTTCGATATTTAGGCTAAATTCGCGAAAGTAACACGTACTTAATTCATTAAATAATAAATACATTTTGAGGACTTATTTTATTACTAATGAATACTTCAAATCATGAAATAGTTTATTTTACGGTCTTATATTCTTGCTTTTTTGCATATTTTATATGCTTTTTTGTTAATAATTGATAGTTTTGAGAAATCACGTTGGATTTTTCAATCATGTTAGTTTGTGTGTGATACTTTTCAGAGGTTTTGACGAATTTGATATTTGACGTGTTTTATATTAACAGAAAAAAAAACCTGTCAAGCAAGAGCGAGTCGAACTCGCGCACCGAGGGTTTCCGTATGGTTTCCGTACCATCATAATAAATACACTGCAAAGCCGTAGAATAATAAAATTATTATTGCAGTATGAGGTCAGCACCATCTCTTGGCCGATAGTGGAGCTATTTTTTTTCTTAGGCCAGCACCATCTCTTGACTGATAATAGAACTAAATATTTTTTTCTTAGGTCAGGGCCATCTGTTGACTGGTAGAGGAACTAAATATTTTTTTGTTTGTTTTTGAATTTCTAAAAAAGTGTGTTATATTGAGACATCGTTTTATTTTTCCTGTAATCTTTACATAAACTACTATCACATAGAATTATTTCAGATTTTTCTCTTTGCAAACTTCGGAGATAAAGGGGGGGGGGGTGGAACGGTATTTTTTTTACATTTTTCATCATAAGTCGAAAACTATGCAGCCTAAAAAAAAGAAAAAAGGTTTTAAAATGTGCAAACGGCGCTTTTTTATATGATACCCCACATGCCCTATTCGCCCCACTTAAAATTTTTAAGACCCCTTTTCAGTCCCTGTTGTAAAAAAACTATTTATTTTTTTATTTCTTTCTTATTTGCAAAATAGTTGGACAAAGGTCATCTTTAACTATTCCAAATTTCAAGTTGATACCATTAGTAGTTCTCGAGATATCCAGCTGTGACAGACAGACGGACTTAGTCACACCATAAGGGTTCCTTTTTACCATTTTGGTACGGAAACCCTAAAAACGGAAACCGATAAAAGAAGGTCGCAATCGCAACGCAAGCTAGAAAATTTGTTTTCCCTGCACTCAGTTTTGTTTTTTGGTTTTTTCCGTGGATCTGTTGCCAGACTTAAGATTAGAGAAATTTTTAACGAATTTCAAGGTAGTATATAATAGTGCTTCGCTTAAGAGGATTGTCAACCACGTGGTCTCCATACAAACGGCGATAACGTTTCCCACCCTCTAAACCTTAACCTACAGCAATGAATTTTTGGTATGTTTTTGAAATGCCTAAAAACTAGGGCTGTACGTTTTGATTTTTAAAATATTCATTGTAGATTTGAAAATATTGGCACTTCTGTGTTTTGTATGAAATCACTAAAATGCAAATATTTCGAAATCTATTATAGATATTCAAAAAATCAAAACGTACAGCCCTAGTTTTGAGGCATTTCAAAAACATACCAAAAATTCATTGCTGTAGGTTAAGGTTTAGAGGGTGGGAAACGTTATCGCCGTTTGTATGGAGACCACGTGGTTGACAATCCTCTTCTTAAGATATACTTATAAAAGGCCACAGTCCATGAACGCATAGATTTGCAGAGGTTGCTAAAGCGATCAACATGCAGGTACGATACATGGTAGATACGACTTACGATAAAAACAAAAGCTGGCATCTGTTTGTAACCGAAACATAAAAAAGAGAACGCGTGCCCCATCATTTGATAACCAATTATAACTATACAAAATACTCGTAACAACCCAATACCACTCAAAAAATCAACTATAGGATGATTCATAATTTGTTCAAAAAAGAAGGACATCTACAGAAGATTGTTATCAAAATAAACACTTAATACTGACCGCAAACAACAGGATGTCATTCACCCCGCGCCATAAAAACTTGTACAAAAACTTTAAAATCACCCAAAAGACCTCACACACGAGGGTGGTAGTTTTCCGAAAGTTTAAAAAACTAAATTTGAATACAGTAGCCCAGGTGCTGGCTGACGTTTTACTTTTTAAATTTTAACATTCTTTTTTTGAAAGGTGTCACAGATCTTATCGCGCGGACGGATTTAACGATCTCGTAAGGAGTCATTGGTGTCAACTTTTGTTTTTTTTTTCGTTTTTTTTAGTATTACGCGTCAAACCCGTCACGTCGAATTACTTTAATCCCTTTAGCTTGGGAACTGATCCTCCTGGATCTTGGGACGTGGTTGCTTGACTAAAGATTTTATGTTATCGTTTAACAGTTAGATATTTTTAGTGATAGCATTGATAGGAATCTAAGGGCAAGATAAGTTTATATAACAAAATACTAATTAGGCAAGTCAAGTATCTACTTAATTTAACGATTAAGTATTAATTCTTAATTGTGTGTGTTATTGTTTTAAAAAGTACCTAGCACAGTAACTTAGATTAGTTTGGGAATAAACTGGTTTCACTTAACTGGCATTGAAAACAGAAAAGAGTTTTTGGCGCCATTTAGCGGAATTCGGTTGTCACTTATTTACATAAGTAATTACTTACTTTTGCTATTTTTTTTAATTCATTGTGATAATTACACAATTGGTGTAGTTTTGTGTCCCAAATCTTTAGGCTTGCTTAAAATTTTATGTAGATCTATTAATTAATAAAAGTGTGGTGAGCTGGTTGTCAAGTCGTTTCTTTTTTAGGGTTCCGTACCCAAAAGGTAAAAACGGGACCCTTTTACTAGGACTCCACTGTCCGTCTGTCTGTCACCAGGCTGTATCTCATGAACCGTGATAGCTAGACCGTTGAAATTTTCACAGATGATGTATTTCTGTTGCCGCTATAACAACAAATACTAAAAACAGAGTAAAATAAATATTGAAGTGGGGCTCCCATACAACAAACGTGGCTTTTTGCCGTTATTTTTGGTACGGAAACCTTCGTGCGCGAGTCCAGCTCGCACTTGTCCGGGTTTTTTTGTCGTGTACCTAAGTACCTAGTATTATTCAAACTCTTGAAGTAGCATTGGAATGCGTTCTACCCGCATTCCATTCAAAGAACAAACCGCATATAAATAATCTACATAAAATGAGATACTTAGAGAGAAACTTGACGCTATGTATAGCAAAAATTAGCCCACTAACTAAACAAAAACAAACAACACAAGATTTTTTTCTCTGAAAAGTTGAAAATCTGTTGAGTACGAAGTTAGGGACCCAGATCCAGTACATACAACTGTTTTTAAGCCTTCAAAATGTTGACTTTCGAGCAATTTAAAATTATTTCATACACAAACGTATTTTTTTAAACTTCAATTTCTCCTTGAACCTCAAGGGTGGAAAATTAAATTACTATTATTCGGTTGTGACTAGAATACAATTTATGTCAGAGTTCGTTCGGTAATGTTGCCTGCACTTTTAAACCAACTCCAATCGCATCCTAAATCGGTTTTTTTTTCACAATAATACAATTTGTCACGAGGGGCATCTCAAATTAAATGCCGCTTCTGTTAACTGACACTTGTTGGGGTTCCGTAAGCGAATGTTTAATTGCTTGTTTACATCGACAAATGTTCCAGTTAGCTCTCCGACTATGATTAATCTGTTCGTCACAGAATTATATTTATTTATAGAACGATCGATTTATCAAACAAGTCATTGCTTGGTTAGAAAATTCTGTAAATGTGGTGGTAATATTTCGACGGCAGCAAAGTAATTAAAGTCATCTACAAATCTAACAAATTCTTTTTATTGTATATTTCTAACGAGAATTACCTATTCTTTAATTGTGTAAAATCAAAATTTAATATTTTTCCTTATTAACATAATTTCTTTAACGTATAAAAAGCCAACTATATCAACATTTTAAAATCCAACACTGTTAAAACGGACAACTGTCCTTGTCATTGCTTACGTGGGACGGAACGCAGTTGTTTTATGGAAGAAAGAGATAACCGTCACTTGTCATTAATTTCACCGGCGGTAGGTTATAATGCGAAAATAAATAGGTTTTGTTGGAAATAACGCTTGTTTTATTTATGTTCATAGTGAGTGTTCATAATGAATGTGCAACGAAGAAAATTGTTATTAAGTTTAGGTTAATGTTTAAAAACATACCCCCTAAATAATAAAGATTGTAAAGCAGATGTATAAGTTACACAGCGGTGACTCTCTGAAAAACTATTGTTGTTTTGTCCCTTTCTTTTTAAGTTTGACATTAAAAAGAAAGGGACAAAACACTGTGTAACTTATACATCTGCTATACAATCTTTATTAGTAAGGGGGTTATAATATAGTTTGGACGTCGTTATATTATTAGGTTTAAGTGTTATTTACCGTTGATTTAGATTTTGTTTAAAGGTTTATAGCAATTTTATTGCCAAAGTGATCAGTACTAAGTTCCTTTTAATTTGTAAGAAACATAGATCTAAAATGATGCCTAGATCTCGATAATAGTTATCGATAAAGTTTAAATTTTGAAATAAATACTAATTAACAAAGCAAGCCTTTTAATTTCTTAAACACCAATGCTTAGTTCCTTTATACGTAGTTGCCTTTATTTATACCAGCTATTATTATGTAAATGCCTTATATTTTTTTCCTAAGTATTTTATAAATTAATAGACTAATTTTATTTAGCTAGAATATTCAATAATATTATTTTTTACTGTCTAAAAGTTTAAAGATATGTGGTAGTTGACTCATTTGATATTTTTTTTTAGAGTAATGTATAAAAAGATAACTACATTTTTTCCTAAAAAAATATATAAACAGCAACGCTTTTAATAAATTCCTATTGAATAATCAATTGAAATACTTTAAATTCATCAAACTTTCTCCCATCTTCTTATATTCTTTGTTTTTAGGATCTTTACAGTTTGGAATCATACAAAGTATTGTAGCAGTTAACTCAATACGCATGTTAAACAGTTGGAAGCATACAAAGTGATGTGGCAGTTAACTCAATACGCATGTTTAACAGTTGGAAGCATACAAAGTTATGTGGCAGTTAACTCAATACGCACGTTTACTTAAACAATGTGTATACGAACAACTGCATTATCTCTGAAACTACAATGATTTAAGCATAAACACTTATTCAATTTTGTAAACCATGTAATAATATGATTATGGAATAAATTTGAAACATTTTCGCTGGAAAACAAAAAAATAGTCCAAGTTTTTCGTTCTAAGCTCTGTCCTTAAAACTTTGATTTTTACAGATGTCCGTTTTTACTTTGCTGCCGTCGATTTATGCAAGACGTAGTAGTACTTATTGCTTTGAAAGTGAATATTCTAGTCTAGTATAAACATTGCAATAAAAAGGTAAAGTTAAAGATTTGTTTACATAGCTGGTGATTAATGATTAATTAAGTCATTTAATAATAATAATAATAATCTTTATTAACAAAATTAACATAAATAAAGCGAAAAATGTGTTACAAAAGTTTTTTACATTATTATCAGAATAGATGTTAACATTGTATCGTGAAACGCATCGTAGCTAGAAATTTAATGATTTCTACACTAGGCTAGGCCTGTATCGTAGATAATCTTTCACACTTTGGTTATCAGAATAAAAATTATAAATGCGACTTATAGCATGTTAAACGAATCAAAACTATAATTTTAAACTAACATCAAAAATGGAGTTTGGTTATATTTAATCTAATTGTTTTTAATGGAAAAAAATAAAATAAACTTTTTGTGTGTATGTGAATGTGTGGGTGTGATTGTGGGAGTAATAACGGAATAATAATTGGTGTCTGATTATTAAAACTTTTAGTTCTAGCTTGAGTTACTGCATGACAAATTGTTACCTACTTATACTTACCTAGGTATAAGTATTACTTATTTAATCAATTTAACCCACTTATTGATAATATGTAGTAAGTAAGTACTTAGGTAGTGTAGGTACTTATAATAAACTTAGACATCAAAGTTGTTACAATAATATCACTTGCCCATCAAAAATTCTATTTTTCCACTCGACCGACAACAAATAAAAGTGTACCAAATAATTTATAACATAAATGACGGTCATTCCGGGTGTGCTCGGCGCGGCTCCCCGGCAAATCTAATCGTACCTCATCTGGCCACATCTGTGACGAGCTCGTGGGTCACAACTGGTACTGGTTGACACACGGGTGGTAATCACGCAGGGTGCCGCTGGGTTTCAATTGCCACGCAAACATACCGGCTAACTTACATAATGGCTATCGTAATCGCATTCATTTGACAGATGGACGTGATACATTGCTACTTTTATTTGGTAAGTTTTTATTTATGTCAAAAAGAAGTAGCAATATCTCACATCCATCTGAAACCATCAAATGAAAACGATTACGATAGCCATGTGAGTTAGCCGGTACGGCCCCTGATTTGAAATAATCCAACCAACCCAACCAAAGTCATATGCACGATCAAAATTGCTTGTCAAACATTTTACATTGCACATTTACATTGCATCGACTTGTCAATCACATTTTGATCGTCTAGGAGTAATGCTTGACAAGCACCACAAAATAGAAGATTGCCGTGGCCTATCAAAAGTAGGCCACGCCCCCAAATGGTAGTGGTGGTGATAATGCAATGTAAATGAATGACTAGAAATGCTTGATCGTTTAGGGGCAACAACTTTTGTTCTACGACTTTCCGAAAAACACAAAAAAGTCTTTCTTTTTATACAAAACTCGATCAGCTGTTCGGATGTTTGTATGGAAGCTCTTTTTTTCTGTTTTTTTCGGAAAAGTCTTAGAACAAACAGTACTAAACTTAAGTAAATCAATTAATCAATCGACTTTATTATTGGCACCATACCCTCCGCTGTCGACATTTATTATTACGAATTATTTTAGACGCATTAAACATTCTGCTGTTACTGGCAAAATATTGGAGTGTATGTTTACAGAGTATTTGACTACAAAGATTTAGAAATTAAATGACAATTTTGGCGCATCTGCTTCATATTCCTTAGCTCATACCATGACCCTATTTTAAATAAATAACTAGTTTTACTGATACGACCGGCATTTTAATAGCATCAGACTGAACAACTTTTACTACTTATTGGACCATCTCTGAAATCACGAAAAAAACAGCTGTTTCATACAAAAATTAATAACGAATATATCAAGATGTACGAAACAGTGTTTCTTGCGCGATTTCAGAGTTGGTCCTATAATAAAAATTGCTCAGTTGATAGTCCCTATCATATCTACCATTTTGGTAGATAGCGGCTTGTTTTGTAACACCCTGTTTTTAAAGACATAATCTTAATAGTTGTCTAGTTAGGTATAATTATCTTAAAATTAATTCAAATAGGTAGGTAATGGAAATAGTGCATTAAAAATGAGTCGGTATAGTCGGTACAGTCGAGTTCATATTATTATGTTAGCACCTTTGACAGATGTTGACTTTTATTGTAAAGGACATAAGCTTGCTGAATTTTCGAAAATGGTATACATATATTTAAAACGTAGTGATTATTTCCTCTGTGACATATTAATGAACTCTATTATAACTAACCGCGAAAATTCTTCTTTGGCAAGAAAATCAAAAATATCTCGAAAAATTTTCATGGTTTTTCTTTCATTTAATTTATAGGGTGTTGTTTTTTCGAATTTTAGCCGGTTCGATTGCTGGGTGTGGGAAGCGTATTTTTAAAAATGTTTGAATGCAGTTTTGTTTCTTTTCAAAAATAAAGGAATATTTCCTTTGACTGAAATTTGCTATCACCATTGTTTAGAGTACTTTCCCTCCAGGTGGCATTTAAAATTTCCTTCCTGTATATTAAAAAGTAATTTTCACTCCTCTTGCTCAAAAAGTGCATCATTGTAACGTACAAGAGTCGAGATAAAATAGCATAATAAGCCCTAGGGGATAAAGTTTTTCCTTTTTTAATGTTTGTCTATTACCAATGAGCCTACTAAAACGAAAAAGTCTTTATTCATAATCACGAATAAAAACTCGCTCGACTTAATACTGGGGGTCTATTACGAAAAGTTTAATGCGATACACGCAGCTGCGTCCGTGCTTCGTTCTGATTGATTCCTATTACAAAGCACTTGCATATGCGATATTGCAAAGTGATTGCGTAAATTTGACAGTTTCTCTCTAGTGGATCCGTCATTATTCGTTCAATAGACTATGGACTACGATGCTACATTGAAAATATTTGTAATAACTACAACCGTCGAACTGCGGACGACTATCGTGACCAAGTTTCGTAATAGGCCCCCAGTTTCTCATTCTTATTTTTGAAAATGGAACTAAAAGCATCTCTTCGGTGAAATCATAGACTTATTTATACTCTGTGTACAGAGTGAATCGTAGAATGCGTGTTTGTGTTGCTTAGCTGCTACAGCGGAAATTAAAAAAAAGGTACCGTGGCGCGAAATCTTTAGAATTTTTCTATAATTACAAACTGATTGAATTGTGTGACTGTAATAGGAAATAAATAATTTTAATATTTTGCCGTCAAGCACAAATCATTTATTTAAATATTGTACAAAAAGTTTATGAAGTGGAGGATAGAAAAACGAGTGGATTCGTTTACGGAAGTAGGTATAAACTATTTAATATTGTATTTTATTTTCTCGCAATCGTAGTGAAAAGTATAGTGTAACACACGACGCTAAAACCCATTGTAACTCGGTTTCTATTTATTCCCTCGCTAAAACTCGGGAATAAAACTACCTCGTATGCAATGGGTAATTTTAGCGTCTTGTATAACAATCTACTATTTTATTTAAAAAAAACCTTCAACAAATTTTACACATTGAAAACGTTTTTGTAGGGTGCCAACACTGCCAACCCTTCAATAGCCTCAAAAGACTGAGCCCATCAAAATTGTTGGTGTTAAAAAGACACCCCTATTGTGGCATAATGTATGGCTTCTTAACCCTAAGCTGACACAATCGGAGGTCCGAATTGTATTCCTAATGGTTTTTGTTGTCAATTGTATTGTGTACTTTTTGTGTTCGTTGCAGAATGAAATTGCTGGTTGATTGATCTGATTTTAATTTTATGAAAAATGAGTTTATAATTTTGGTAATGAAAATATTTCTTGCAAGTAAATCTGTAGATTGTAATTTAAAAGAAGTTTTTAGTATTCCGTAGCCTAAATGGCAAAAAACGAACCCTTATAGATTGGTCATGTCTGTCTGTCTGTCTGTCCGTCCGTATGTCACAGCCACTTTATTCCGAAAGTATTAGGACTACACAGTTGAAACTTGGCAGGAAGATGTATTCTGTAAACCGCTTTACGATTTTTACACAAAAATAAAAAAATAAGGGGGCTCCCCATACATCACATACATGGAACTGAAACTGAAAAATTATAGTGGTATTAAATATGGTTTGGTATAAGGTAACTACGAAACCCTACAGCGCGTGGCCCGACACGTACTTGGCCGGTTTTTAAATATTGGGTTGTATTATGGAAAGCGTTTTAAAACATTATAGCATAGCAAGAAGCTTGCATAGCAAGAAGCTTGCATAAAATTTCGCAGTAATATTATAACTAACGCTTTGTTAAAGTTATTGGTTAAAAAATCAATTAAAAAATTCCGTTAGTTATTCCTTCAGTTAAAAAGTACCGTCTGTTTCTGAATAAATAAATAGTTAATGGAACATGTTTAAAAAAATCAAGTTAGTTATTGTAACAGCTGTAGGTTTATTCTTTCAACGAGGCAAAGGTATTTCAAACAAACATCCTATCATTCCTAACAAACAATTTTGCCAACACATCGCTTAATCCTCAAACACAAAAAGTATCAATATCAGAACAGTTGGTCGAAATGTTCGCGCCAAATAACTGCCCTCCAGGGTGTGATCAGTTGGAAGACATCGCTCGCGGGCGCAAGTCCGCCGTATGGCGAGTGGGGTCCGCTTGTGGTGGATTTGCAATTAATTTCAACAGTCTGTCGGATGGATTGCGTTTGGATTCAGTTCTAATTTATCGGGGCTTTCGTCTAACGATAATGTTTATTCTTTGTGTAGCTTAGGAATTTTGCGGTAGTAACATTGATTGAGGAAATAAATGTAATCGCCTTTGTTCAGAGTTCACATCGAATAAGTATATAAAGATTTATTTTATTTATTTATTTTTATTTATTTGACACACAAAACAGATTTACAGCAAATACATAAATATAGATCACAACATTATAAAAAGTAAGCAGGTAGGCTGCAAAAAAATTTGAACTGAAAAAATCCCATCTGTAATTTTTGTCATTTCAAAAATAAGTAATAAGTATTCGAATAAGTATGATCGAGATTCGGACAACATCGAGAAATAACGAGCGGGCGGGATGTAGAATACTGCAAACAAAAAAATGTTTACTTAGTCAAAAGTTTAAGAATACGACACGTAAATGAAAAATCTTACATCGACACACAGCATAATATTATAATTATAGCATTCTCCTCGTGCACTACTTCGAAAACAAACAAGTGTGAAAACAAAAAACATGAATTTACACGATCTAAATTTAAAATTTTGCACCCGTCGTTCACCCTTACGATTGGTGGAAAGATAACGGCCGGGGGTGGGGGGTGCTATTGTTACAAAATCTGGCAGTATCGCGATAACACTTGAAGGGTGCGGACGTCTGCAGCGTGCATAGATAAGGTTTAATGCTCGCGTCGAATGGCGAGGGGGTTTGGATGGAATTGACTTTATGATGTTGTAAATTGAGGAGGAGATGCTTATATTTGAATAATGGCTAGTATACTTTCTCTGATATCTTGACAAGTACAAATGTCTTTAGTTACAGAGATTTGGACTGAAAAGTTTCTTGCCACAGAGTATTCAGACAGTTTGTAATGAAAGCTAACTAGTCAGATTTATACCTAGTAGTAAGTACTATGATAAGCCATCTCATAAGACGTTTAGTACTACATATTATTCATATAATATTGTGTCATAAAACTGTTTGGTTGATATGTAGCACACTAGCAGAAAACCTTGTTATTGTTAGAAATCCGAAATAAAAGGCTACGTTAACTCACTATGCACATTCTAAAAAAATGAATTTCCCAAATAATATGTCATAAAATTTCACCTAGGTACCTATTGTTAAAATGTAGCTCGGCCTTTTCCATTAAAAAAGAGGCGCCTACAATATAATATGTAGGTATAGCGCGACCGTTATCATTTCATTTCCTCTTGCGGCGCGAGCACAGAATATAAAACCTTCAGTGCTTTTGCTGAAATAAAATGAAACACCTGAGAGAACATGTTTTCGTTACGCTTCAATGTTTTTATACGGGCGTAGCATTGTTAAAACGTTGGAGTTTGTTTAGTTTATGAGATTGTAAGAAAAACAAAAAAGCACACAAACTTCGTAAAAAAAAATTTTTTTTTGACGATTAAAGTTGAAAGTTTACACAAAGTTTTTTTTACTTAATAGGTGGTTATTAGCTTTCGAATAGTCTTTTTTATAACTGTAGGACTTCTAGATCCGGAGAAATTAACATTATTCGGCAAGGCCATCTAATATAAAAAGTCAAATATTTAAAATGGCGGTCATTCCAACAGGAGAGGGGATAGAGCCCAACATGTGGCCCATGTGAGTGTTTTTGTCAATAAAATTAGGTGTACCATGGGTACTATTTCACGCTTTTAAATTATCGCAAAGACACTGTATATTTTAAAGTAGGATATGTTCCCCGATTACCTACTCAAAGATGGCTGAACCCAGGCTGATCTCGTAGTTTTCAGGAAATCCTGAAAATACTGTCGTTTTGGTTAACATTTTTAACACGTTTTATTATTAGGTTGTCTAAAGTTGAATTTGGAAAGAATAGTTTATTACCAGCACAGCTCATACAACAATACTATACGAATAGGTAGGTACTACGTTTAATGTCGTACCTGTCTACCCAGGTGAAATATTCATGTGATGGGGATTCGATCTCAAAATTTCGCTTTTTGTTTTGCCAGTCGGTGGCATAATAATTATAGTCGATATCGTTGTGAGAGCGATATATGTGTAATTTTGGCCATAATGTAGATGGGTTTGTTTGTTTTTTGTTCGTGAAGCGTTATCTAGGGAATTCTTGATCGAAGGTTCTATGTTGTATTGTTGTCTGTCCTATATAAAGGACAAGCACTGCAATGCAACCAGTCCCTATTATTCTCAAAGTTGCGATTCCATCGCGATACTCTGTGGTTAATTTCATAATAACATCGACTCGAAAATTGCGACTCAATCATTTTCCAGTTGTTGCTTACTACTAATATATACTAAAGTATCTACGTTTGAAGTAGATACTCAAAACTACTCAACCACTACAGCTTGCTTTTTTTTTAATATTTAAGAATCCTAAAGGGAAAAGTTAATTAAAAGCGTGGACACTAAAAACTAATAACTTTACAACCAAAGAAGGCTCATTTGCATGCCTCTGTCTGAACGTCAATCACGAGCATAGACTAAAATCAAAAATAGAGGATTGATTGATTGATCGATGATCGTAGATGTTCATTCAAGACGCGACCGGTTCGCTTGACCTTTTTGATGAGTTCGATGAGTTTGTATAGAAAATTAGTAGTGCTATGTTTTTTGGGTTTTGAAAGTGCACCTCTGTGAGCAACGCTACCGTTGATTTTGGGTTTAATTCTGATACACATTGACTAAACATCGTTCTTTCTTAGATGTAAGTATTCATAAGATCGATGAAGACATCAAGATAGCAAAGGAACGAATGTTTTCAGTCTAATAAAAGCTTTCTGACCCGGGAGACAACTAAAATCAATATGACCTTATTAGTTTTATAGAAAAATGTTTTATGAACAGGCCCAAGCGGTTTATTTTGATTTTTTTGTTATTTTTTCATTAAAAAATATCGCTGTTATTATTCACCACGCAAGTTGCTAATCACCCAGTTAACGATACCTACTAGGTTTTATCAAAATGAATTTTCTCAAACAATAGACAAACTGTGTGATAGAGTAGACAGATTATCAGTACATACATTCCATTGTTTTTAACAACAAAACACCCTTCAGATACGTGATAAACAAACTACTAACATTCTTCCAAGGAAATCAACAGTAATGTTCCATTTACAACTCATTACCTCTGTATTACCATAGGTAATATTTCGACCTGCTGGGGTTGCAACCCTAAGCCATTAATCTGAAACATTAAAACACCGCCCATTAAGCGAAGGAATTGCCCTAAAATGCCTCAAACATGTGTCCAACTGCGAACTGTCATCGGGGTTGCCAACAATGCGAACAATGGTGGAAATTATAATTTTTTGTTGTTGGCAACACGGCGACAGACGCGCGCCGCGGGATGCCGCCACGCCTCCCCTTGTTGCCGATTTGTTTTGAACACTATTCATTTTTAGATTATTTAATGTAGAGCGGAGTGTAGCTTGGAAACTGCCTAAGCTTGGTAAGCCTCTTAGAGGCAAAAGAAAATAAGTAGCATACATTATACAGCTCATTCGAATTTCGAAAGATTGTCGTAGCAAATATCATGCTACGACAGTACTACGACTACGACCCGTTTCAGCACGTTAGATCCTACTGCCGAACCGTTTCTACCTCGATTCGATATATTATTGTAAACGTGACTATAGGTACCTATTTGTTGCCATAATATCTATGATGTTTATCTAATTTAAATAATAATATATAAATGTTATTATAGCTCAATCGCGGTTGAGGCAGTTATTGCTTTAAAATTCAGTTGCAAAATTTGACCCGAACAAAAAACAGCAAGTTAAATAAAAGCTTGTAAAACTAATGAGGATTTTCAATTTCATGCACGTTTATAATTTCTGTAACCGACCAATATTGGGTAAACATCGATGCCTAATTGCTCTTCTATACAATCAAATACTCTATGATACTTCTGCTCCTAACTAGGCGTAGAATGCGCACCACGCAGAGGGTTCCGTCCATATTCAAGGACCATGTTTTGTGCCATAATTAGCCCTCTTAGCCCTAATAGTGGCACAAACGATAATTCAAATTATGGTAATAACCTTGCGGTCAAACTACGCAGGGTTGTTACAGATTATATAATCACAGCGTTGCCGAGTAGCGGTATAGTGTTACTATAAGAATAAATTAGGTGCCTTATTACCAAAATTTTATTACCAGTGAAACTTATGCGAAATGAATGCGTATGCGTTTTCGTGGTCGTGTGGTGTGTCTGTACGCCGGTTTTCAAGGTGTCACCATCTCTTAGGTCCTGGGTTTGATCCCCAGCTGGGTCAATTTAGATAACGAAGTACACTTAGCACGAACAGCTATCGAAAAAAATAACGTGCGTAAAATCATTCGATAGATAAATTTTGTATTGGAAATTTGTACAGCGCCATCTATCGCCGATAAGCGAAATGAAATTTTCCATAGAGAATAATAAAATAAAATACTCGATAGACAATTATTGTCTATCGAGTATTTTTTTCTCGATAGCTGTTCCTGCTAAGGGTACAATTGTTGTTTGAAGTTCCACCGTTCTCTCTGAAATCCATAACACAAGCAGGGGGGTATAACTCCGCGCTTAAACTTTTATATTAGCCTACTGCTCGCGGCCCACTCCAAGAGGGCCATTGTCGAGGGATATCACCGCGCCGACCGAAACGCGCGGCGTGTGCAAGCGACGAGAGCGCAGCGCGTGAACGTCACGAACGAAACGAGTCAGTCAAGCGCCGAATGCGAAACTGCATGCACTTCGTTTTTGATACTTAATTACTAACGTACCTACCTACCTACCAAAGTTTATTGTATTTTTTGTATACATATTTACATACTTAGTTGTATCGAAGTTCGAAATATGGCACCAGTAAAGAAAAAAGCTAAAAAATACTTTTTTTTTTCACCCATCCCATAACCGACCCTTGCAAAAGTTGCTTAACCTCCGCAATCGTTGGGCCAGGCGCTATACCACTGCGCCATCGAGCTTCTCTAACTACTTAGAAATACTTATTATTTATGCTCAGCTCACCTATTAGGTAGATTTATTTTATTTTATAAGTAGGTACCTATTAGTAATTTCATTGTTTATTCATGGGCATAACGAATGTTTTCTATGATATCAGTAACTAGCGAGTAGCAACCCCGAAATGTGTCGGTTGAGACAGAGCTATGCGACAGAAAGAGACGCCTCTCTTTCTTCTTCGTAGGTGCATATAATTTTATCCACGCAGCGTTGTGCAGTTTGAATTGTACTTTATTGCCGTGCAGCGAGAGTAGCTTATTATTTGATGGTCCTCGCGGGGTCGGACTTCTGTACGTTAGTACTATTATATATTCTGTGACACAAGTGCTTTAGCTTTAACTTTGGAATCGGAGCAATGATTGTGATGTTGTCTTACCTATACGTATATTTTATTTTTTATTCAGGCGCGCTAATTGCGTAAAAATGTAAGTATGATGGCATTTGCACAAACCGAAACTGAATTTACAGTTATCAAGAGAACCTGAACGCGAAACAAAGCATTCAAATAATGTAAATAATTTTAGTACGAAGACATGAGTGAAAACGGAATTTTGAAAACAAAGGTACAGTACCCTTAGCACGAACAGCTATCGAAAAAAATAACTCGCGTAAAATCATTCGATAGATAAATTTTGTATTGGAAATTTGTACAACGCCATCTATCGCCGATAAGCGAAATTAAATTTTCCATAGAGAATTGTCTATCGAGTAATTTTACGTGCGTTTTTTTTCTCGATAGCTGTTCGTGCTAAGGGTACAGAAGACGGCATGTCAATATCAGACGTAACGTAACATGTTAACCTTGAGATGGTCTTTATGCCCTACGAAATAAAAGTTACAAGTAAGTATACTTAACCAATCTGTGAAAAGTTGGAATTTTTTAAAGCTATATGTTCAAATTATAATTTTAAATATGACATAACATGTTACATTTTAAGCTGCAACACCATATGCCAAATTTTGTTAAAAACTGACACACTGTGCAGCCCAGCGGGACACTTAGCGAACAAACTGCACAGTGGGACGGCCCCCGGCCAAAATAGCGCCAAGCACACTCGAGCTCCGTGCAACGTCTGGCGATTAATTTTTATAATGCTCTTCAATTTTGAGTGCTTTTTGAACATTTTTTAAGTATCAGTTGCTAGTACTACTGTTTAACATCGAATGAGATAGGGGGTTTTATTGAATAAAGGGATTATTTTCAAACATTTGGCAAAAAATGCGATTACTCTTGAAATAAGAACCAAATATCGCATATGTATCGCATCACGAATTTTGTGAAATTTCTAATCACATTCATAAATGAATACATTTTCATCCCATGATGGGGTTTGAGCAAAAGTTTGTATTAAATTGTATGAATTATAAATCCCTATGATTCCTTAATTTCGAAAAAAAAAGAAGCGCGACGAAACGTCTAAAATATCTGTACTTAGAAGTTGTGATTCTCGTTTTTAGAAGCCGTTGTCTCCTAAAAATGTTATCATTATTACAAAACAATTGAAAAAAAGTTACATAATAGATAGTACATTATGAGACAAGTTAGCTTAGGTTGCTCATTGCACACAAGGCTGTGGGTTGCAGCCCGAGCCGCAGGCGAGGACGTAACTCAGCCGAGTGTGCAATAAGCATAGAGCTCACGAGTTTCATACGACGTTTTTCAACACATTTGCGAGGAAAAAACAAAGTAATTTATCACACAGCAACAAATACGACAAAAACAAAATATGATAATAAAATTATGGGAAAGGGCGCGCATGTTTTTTTTTGTTTTTTTTTCACAACGCAACGCAAGAAAAGGGGTGAGGACTGAGGAGCATACAGCCTACTTCAAAATTATAATTTTATGTGACCAAATGCAAATATTTTATAACAAAATATTGTGAATTATGAATAATTTGATAATAATATATATTAATTTGACTTAATTAAGGACTTACACATTTATTTATTCCAAAAATGTTTATGAATTTTCAGCAGCATAAAACCTCTTTGTTGTCAAAAAAAAATAACTGTATTACCCGGCTAAATTGGGAATGCTCTGTTTACTCGCATAGAACTTGCAGTAAGGTACTAATTTAACTTTGTAGGGTTAATTCTATTACGAACTAGTGTTTTATATATTATTGCACGCGTTTGTTATAGCTCGGTTTATGGCCCTAAAAGCGATGTACTAGGGCTCACTTTACGAGCAAGTGTGTTGAAAAATTACTTACATGTCTTTTACCAATCTTTGGCTTCATAATCAGTACATAAGTTCCTGGATCACGTAATAGCTCCTGAATTTGTTCCCGGTCATGGGTTCTTTCCGTTCTTTTGCTATGTTTTCTATTACTTTTCAAAACTATAATAAAAGTCGCGTAGTAATTTTAATGTTCACTTAATACTTTTACTTGTTTTAATGTTTCAAACCGTTGCTACATCAAGTGCAACTAGTATACGAATTAACTGTCTGTATTTCTGTCAATACAACACAAAGCTTAATAATCCATCCCATTATGCGTGGCAGTAGGCAGAGTGCCTAAAGCAAATATTTGAGCTATCATATCAGAATTTGCCATTCAAATCCTTCTCAAAACCGACGCAGCTCGCGACTCACCCCATGGTCCCCTATGCTCCGAGTACTGAGCAACAGAATCAACAAATGATAATGATAAATATGTTTTATTTTCTCTTTAATAAATAAATAGAACGCTCAATAATTATTAACTAAGTATGCACTTATCTTATTTAGTATCACTTTAAACAGCAAATCCATTAGGTACAAAATATTCCAGAAAATACAGTAAGTTTACTTAGTTTCATGACTGGTAGGAAATAAAATATGAATAAAATGAAATGAAAATAAAAGAAAAACATGAAAATGTTTATTTCTGAAACAAAAATAATTTAACAGTAAATTTAAAGGTTGGCTCCCACTTATATGTGCCGAGGCACTTTTGCCAGTAAAAATCACTCTCCTAAACAAGCGTATCATGTACAAAGTTTAAACCAGTACAGTTATAATTAAATAAACTAAAACTTAAAATAATAAATGTGAACAGTGCATTCCACAGACTACGCATTTATTTGAGATTCCTAGCACAGAGTGATAATCAAACCAATATACCGGGAGTATTGTGCCAATATTAAAATGAAATTGAAAACGGTCGATCTGCGGATTCTGCATTTCTAACACGGCCCGTGACTCCCAGACTCCCGCGCGGCAAACACGACACCACTCCAATCATACTTAGATTATACTAATATCGTTCTCGGCAAGTGTTCGAGATGTGCAAAAATCAGGAGGTGGCAATTGCAGATATAGCCCTCGCCTTCGACGGCTTGTAAGAAGCCCGTCTTACTCTAAGGCCCTCGCAAATTCAAGGTCGCTCATTTGCAGCAAGGTCGACATTTTTCAAAAAGTATCATTTTACGGGAGAATTTTAAAATTTCAAGTACCGAAACGAAAGAGACAGAGACAGTGCTATAACAGCACAAGTGTGAATAGTTGCTCTCTCACTTACTATAGAGTTTAGAGAAATGGCGTTTTTACAGTAAACAGAGCTCCATGTTTTCTACATAACTATATTTGTCTACTGTATCGCATTGGGCGTACCTGTAAAGATAGATGTGTGTTATAAATAAATAAAATAAAATTATTAACTAGAAACGCGCCAATTTTGAGATATGCCAGCCTTGTAGCAAATGAACGTTTTAATATGCTTATTAATAGCATATAACGTTCATATAGCAGAAAAAAATGGTTTGAAACAATTAGCGCAGGACCAGGGACCATCGTTTTGGATCCTTGAGGGAAGCCTACCTACACCCACTAGTGGATGTCAATTAATTGAAATAACTATAAGGCTCAAGTTTGTGTTATTGAAATTATTTTCTAATTATCTAGGGCCAAAACAAAGTACCTACAAACAAAAAAAATGTTCTCCAGGTCTCATCTTCTCCATCTCCACTAGTTTTGAAGCTCCGTGTGTCCTCCCCCATGAATACGTGATCAGGTGGCAACCCTACGGACGCGGAATACCTCATCTATATGCAAGGGTCAAACTGTTTGATATTTCCTAAATCACCGCCGATGGTAGCGAAATCAGCATTGTTTTGTAAGTACTTTTTTTTGTCGATTCAATTTTTCGAAATCTTCCTAATAAAAAAAAACATTTCAGCCATTAAGGAAAATGTCACAAACGCGAGGTCTACAACAAGTTTTACTTGTTTGTTTGTCTATTTTCTATTATAATGCCGTGGCCGTTGTCAGTGGCTGTTACCGCTTGGCAGATCTTGTACTTATTTATGTATTTTTCCGAGCCATTGCATGTTTATATTCCTTTTTATGTATCTATTTTTTATCCGCTATTCTGAAGCTGTGCTCAGTTTGGGACTTAAAACTTCATTTTGATAAAAGAAATATATGTAGCTCACTTCCGCAAACAATATTATGCAAGATGCACCGCCCGCCCGCCCGAAAAAATATGCCCATGCACACTACAAAATATCAGTGCACAATACCTGTATTTAGCAAGACAGCAACAGCAACCTTGCACCTTCACTAATAAGGCTACTCTACACGTGTTTCGCCCCAACCCGGAGCATCCTCAGGAGTTAGACGCACGATCTAACTCCTGAGGATGCTCCAGGTATTGTGCACAGATATTTTGTGGTGTGCATGAGCATATTTTTGCGGGCGGGCGGTGCATCTTGAATAATATATTGTTTGCGGAAGTAAGCTACATATAATTCTTTTTTCAAAATGGTTTGGGACTTCCGCCAAGTGACGCCTGATTCAATTTAGTTTCAGAACGTAAGTCTTATTTAGACTTTGCTTTACGCTGCCCCCTTGGCATGACCACTGAAATGCGAATTAAATAGGGGTTTATCACTTTTAACTAATCAAAATATAATGGATTTTGACAGTCGAGTACCTATCGATAAAATGCTATATCATATCACGCGATATACCTATATCGTGCCTATTTCAGTGTTCATGTTAGGGTGGCATATCTGCCCACATTATTTCTTTAACAATAGACAGTATCAAATATTACATTGGATACCACAATAGAGTTAAGTACAATCAACCAAATCTGTTTTACAAAATTCCTAACATTATTACATCAATTTCTTTCCCCACGCAAATCTCGAACAAAGCTAATAATTAGATCGGGAAGTTTTTGGCAGATTTCGCCAAAAACTGTGTCGCAACAAAGGGAACTCGATACTGATGTCAAAAAATCACTATAATTTTGTACGCCGCCACGCCCCATACCAGAAAACTTAATCAGGACGTTGGCTTATATTTCTATTTCCGATACATTATACTATAACATTTGAGTACAGATTATCCAATCAGCTAAGATAAAGGACACGCTTTATAAAAATTTGACATTTTCGAATCGAGTTTAGCGCCAGAATTGACAATTGTGATTTTAACATTTAAGTTTGTGCGGGAAAGTCGACTATCGGATGCCATTGACTATTGTGATAAGTTTTTTTTTAAATTTTGTTGTATTCGGGTTGTCGTGTGCAGAAGACGTGCGCGTGGCGGTCGCGTGGACGAGATTAGGAGCGGCATTCACGTCGAACACACAAAAGAGGGGGTTCGCGGGCGAGACGTCAATTGTGTGCGGATCAGGGGGGGGAAATTCGCTAAGTTTGGTTGGATTTAAATTATGAATGCGAATTCTAGAATTTGTATTTGCATATCCCACGTCATTGTTAAATGCATCTCTCTAGGTAAAAAAGCCACAGAACTGTGCCATTTTTTGTGTTGTGTGAAAAATGCTTCGATCATTTGAAAAATATCTACGAATGCTTGTAAGTAGGTACTTGGATATAAACTATACTTTGACTAAATAACTATCCCAGATGTACTCAAAGTACCTTTACACGTTAGATTAAATATGGGTACTTCCTAAGAAACGATATGAAAATTGTTCTAAACATGTAGACACAGTTTTCAAACATTAACCATTAGTATCATATCAATAATAATATAACCATAATTAAATAATTTAAACTATTTCAACTTATCAAAACATAGTCTAAAAGCCACAGGGACAATATCTAAAATTTTCCTTAAAAACAGTAGTCCAACAAACTTGTGAAACTAAATAATTAACGAGTTGATCTCTCCAAACACTGTAGAGTCGGCAAACAAAGCGACAGTAGTTGTCGAGCAAACAGTGGTAGCGTCAGTAAATAAATCAGCGCTATATCGCGCCGCGCTGCGCTCTCTGGGGACCTAGGACTGCCACAGGGATGCGTACTAGGGCCAATGGACAAGACAATACAAGACGTAGTAACGAAACGGCCAAGCCACATATTTTGACTAAGGTGTAGAGTTTTTGAAGTTAGGGCTTGTAGAGTTTAGAAGCTTGGCTCTACATGAGGTCTGATAACTTTTTGACAGTGCGAGCCATATGGAAATCTTGGCAACATTATACATGAATATGTTTTTGGTGGGATTATCTAAAGTAAGTACCTACCCGTATTTCTTCATAAATCAATGATTTTTATTTAACTTTTTACAAAAATCCTTCTGTACTTAGACTAATCTGGAAAAACTTACCAATAAACAAAAATAATTGATTTCCAAAATATAGGTAAGTAGGTACATATACCTGATTGCGGTCTATATCCAAATTTTTCGTGGCTCCCTGTCGTAATGTCTCTCGGGGCCGGACGCATATTGCACTCATTTCATTATGTACATACGATTACAACGATCTAGGGACACTGTATGTGTACAGATGGCCCCAAGTGCGGTGACAATCGGTGAAAATCTTAGTTTTAATGGAAAGTGTTTGTTGGAATATTTGTAAAAGTTATTCGATCCGGATACCCCTTTTGGTTATAAAATTTTCTGATTGATTATACTTTTTATAACAATATTAACTCTACTCGATTGCCTAACAATAACAATCGCTAAGAAAATTTGTTTGAATTTTGATGAAAAATTTAACTTTTCTATGTCTCCAAAGGCGTGAGTGGTCGTTATTTTGTGGACTTATTAAGTCTTTCAGTCATAGCAATTTGTATGTCATCATCATCATCATACCCACTGCCAGCATAGGCCTTCCACCTCTACGAAGGATGGGCCATCACGTCCATAACCCAACACGCAGACCCAATGCGATGCAATGCAATGTTGACGACTGTAAATGAAGCTGTGACCAAAAACTTCGTGCCTCCCAAAGAACGGAGAAGCTCGAGAATTCGAGATAAGTACCTAAGTAATACATTTTTGGATGCATCCGACGACTACTTCTATCGGAGGCAAAACCACAGAATATTCACACATCAACTTTGTCTAGGGATACAGGTGTTATTTTCATACAAACGAGGTAACTTTGAAGCCTTGGTTTTCTGCCAGGGATGTACTGTGCTGTGATCTGATGATGGCTATCCAGGGAGTGAATGGAGGAGATTCAGATCGCTATACACACTTAACTGATCTGACCAGCATTCTAAAATTCTATCCTTCGGCATTAGGGGTATTTTTGTAACACTTTGTATAAATATAAAACAAAACGTCTCTCGCACAGCGCACAGTTCCACCACTACTGGACTGATCGGGCTGTTTGGCATATAGATTGTTATAAGGCATCCCCTAAGACAGGATCTTTGAATATTCCTAGGGGGAGTCGAAATCCACGCGCGGACGAAGTCGCAGTTGGAAGCTACTACTTACTTGTTATTATTATGAAATAGCTATTTTTTATTTAACATTTCTCCCTTGCCCAAAAACTGAATCCGGGGTACATTTTGGTGATCAGCTTTGTCGTCAATTTATCATTATTGTGACTGGGCCAATCCTCAGTCACCCCAACCCAACCCTTACCGCTCAACTCCCAGAAGCGTCCATATTCCCTTAGGAGCCACGGGTCGCGTTTAATTTTGGTACTATAATTTATCGTGTTAGGCTGTGATATGAAATGTTAAATAAATGTACCTACTCTGATTTTATTTTCTGTTTGTTTACAAAATTATATTGATAAATTCTTTATTATCTACAGCTTAAAAAACATATGATTTAGATAGGTACCTACCTACCTACTTACTACAACTACGACAACTACCAAGGCAATTTTCTAAATATTAAAAAATATAAAATCTTTAGATTTTATATTTTATATTTAAGTATTAAGTATATAATATTTTCTATTTAAGTATAATTTATTATCTTAAATAAAAAAAAACAAATGAAAAAAAAATTTTGCCTTGTTTTGCGTTTTTAATTACTACCTTTACTATCAAAACAGGTTATTTTTTTATTACGGGATCAAATCTAAAATCGCGAAAAATAAACAGCTGTTTATACAAAAATTAATAAAGAAAAATGTATGAAACAGCTGATTTTTTTCGCGAATAGAGATAAACGTACCTAAATAAATACTTGGGCCATTATTTTATTAAGGGACCAATTTGGACTACGTTCGCAGCATTTTTTTTGGAAAAAATATGTAAGCATTTTGTACCGTTTAATGTCTATTCATGTTCACTATTATCTATAGTAAACATTTAGGACATTTGCAGCGATGTTTTCTTGCCAAGTTTTATATTTATTGACGTTTGTTCAAGAAATGATGAGGCAAAATAACAACTGCGTTACTTTCTTACAAAATTAAGTTTTATTGTTTGGAACCTTTATTTCAGTTCGGAAACATATCACATAAAAACTAACGACAGTATAGGATAATCTTATAAAGTTAAATCACAAATAGTCTCAGTCTGATGATTTCTTTTGTAATTAAGTTTGCCACTGTGTTACCAAACATTAAACTAAAATGAAAGACATTTCGAATATAGGAATAAATATTAATTTTTTTATGCTGATGTCATAAGGAATAGCTACAAACAAGTTAAATAATGAAGTAATCTTTAAATTTAAAGTTCTTATTCAATATTAATTAGCTTTATGTCACTAAATGATTTCAGAAAAAGAGGGACAAAAAGTAACACAGTGGTAAAACAAGTAACACAGTAGTATCTAAATCACAGCATTTTGTACTTTCTTCAAGTTTAAACTAATAAAAACATAAGAAACAATCGTAGTATTCAAAATCAATCAAAAATTAACAAAACTCTTCTTAAACACGTAAAAAAATCTTTGAAACATCAACTTTTTAATAGACATATATTTCAAAAATGTTTAGTATCATTTTTCAAAAATGTTTAATGGCGCATTAAATTCGTAGTACACTCGTTTTCCCTTCTTAATTATTTTGGGCTTCGGAACTATCTCCAAAATACTTTCATACGGTTCGTAAGAAACATCTTTCTCTATAACTTTGAACCCTTTCCCAGAATCATCGGCTGATTTATAAAACATAATTTTAATCTCTCCTTCCTCATCGAAATCACTTTGAGCGACGCCCATGTAAGTGTAAGATTTATCTTTTTCAGAGCTAACTTTTACTATGACGTAAACGCCAAAGGAAATTTTCGATGGATGTACATTTTTTCAGCCGATGTTAATGCCATTTCGCTCGAAGTTGTTATTCTATAACAAAACAATAGTTAAAAGTAATATTTCTGCCATAAAATGTGTGATTAATGTGTGATTAATGTGTGAAATGTGTACGGAATACCACTGCGTTACTAAAATTTCAACTGCGTTACTACTGGTAGTAACGCAGTGTAGTCGTAACGCAGTTGTAAAACTTAAACGTATTCAAACTTGGTACTTAAATGGATACATATTCTATATAAATTATGATGCAACCACAATATTGACTAATTATTACATATTTTGCATTAAATAACATTAATAATATCTAGAAAACTCACCGTCCGTCGCCGGTAACTCAGTGGTCTCACAATAAACACACGCACCCGAACGGTGATTCTTTCGAGCGACTGGCTTGGTCAGTTACACCGCCTCGCCACCCTCCCGAGCGCCAATATCAATTCATGACCGATCAAAGGATATTAGGAGTAAAGATGTCTAAAAAACTTTATTTAAGGCTCACTTTCCTATGGTAACACTGAGTACGCGACATTTTGCTTTGCAACGAAGACACGGCGAGAAATATTTTATTATTATTAAACTGTTGTGGTAAAATCATACCTATTGGCGTTCTAGTAAAGTTCATACAATTACGTATTACTAAAAACTTTCAAAAATATTGACGTCGTGAACATTTTTAAAGCAATTTAAGTTTATGTCAAGTGACTCGCACAGAAGGACAGCCAATTTTAATAGGAAAAACAACTGCGTTGCTTAAAAAGACAACTGAGTTACCGTAATTTGCATAGAAATATAATATTTTACATTAATTCATATGCTTTTCTGGTACAGGTATTTCAATCAGTAGCTACCAATAGCTGTTTTATTTTTGTATTAACCTATTTTTTTGACAAAGTCGCTTTTGTTCGAAGTGGACCGATTTTTGTACCCTAAATAAAATAATAGCCCACTTACCAAAACCTACCTTAACGGATTTCATTCAAATAAAAAAAAATTGCTATCGACGATTTATAAAAGCTACTCATCTTTAGGAGGAGCTCGGTGGCGCAGTGGTTTAGCGCCTGGCCCAGCGATTGCGGAAGTTAAGCAATGTTCGCAAGGGTCGGTCATGGGATGGGTGACCAAAAATGTATTATCTCGAGCTCCTCCGTGCTTCGGAAGGCACGTTAAGCCGTTGGTCCCGGCTGTATTTGCAGTCGTTAACACCCACCAATCCGCATTGGGCCCGCGTGGTGGGTTATGGCCCGTCCTCCTTACCACCCATAAGGAAGGCCTGTGCCCCAGCAGTGGGGACAAAAAAAAAATGGCTGATGGACTCATCTTTAGTATTCTAATCTAAGGCCCATAATTATTTATAAACCGCTCTCAACGTTGAGAGCTATCTTGAGATCATACCTGAGATGCTGTGCCTATAAGAAGAGCAAGAAGGTTTATAAATACGAACCTAAATCACGTTCAGACGCATCATATCCAGGCTAGTTATCAACGTACGCAGGTCTTGTCGGTGCCGGCCGTGTGATAAGGGCGTAATGTGTTATTTACAGAGGGCTGCGGCCCGGGGTTCGTTACCCGGTTCACTGGGCCATAATAACTTCGGGGAATACCCGCCCCGGAGCTACTGACACCCGGTTGTAGGACGCGCGGTAGAAAAGGGTGCGCGATTTTTGAGTGACTTGCTTGTTATAATTAATTTTAAGTACGTGCTTATTTTATTTATTTTATTTTATTTTATTTATTATCCCAAAATCAAATCCACAGCACTTAAAAATTAAACAGTAGTGATTATCTTACAAATTTTGCTTAATGCCAATAACGGATTTACATTTTATTATACCTACTTTAATTTTTAAAAGACTCGCACTAGGTAAGTACCTAATCCACTAACGGCCGAATACTCAAAGGCTTCTTAGATAAAATCTAAAGTTAAGGTCTCCTTAATTTAAGGAAGCTGTCAGTTTCATAGAATTTCTGTCAAATCTGACAACTTATTTAATTTAAGGTGGCCTTAACTTTAAGATTCGTTTGAGAATTTGGCCGTTTTAATTTAGATTTACCTGCAACGTGTTACAAAAAACACCTAATATGAATATATATGATATGGTAGATAGGGACCATCAAACAAACAACTTTTACTAAGGGACCAACTCTGGAATCGCGAAAAAAGTCAGCTGTTTCATACAAAAATTAATAAGTTACGAAAATATCAAAATGTATGAAATAGCTGTTGTTTTCAGAGTTGGCCCCATAGTAAAAGTTGTTCAGTTTGATGGTTTCTATTCTATCTATCATTTGAGTTTTTTTCTTACACGTTGTATAATGATGACGACGAATTTTTTGCGCTTCTTCAAAGTTCTCAAAAGTTTAAAGTTTAAAGAGCACAGCATAAAATTTTCTGGATTCCATAAAATCTTTTTACCTACATACCTATTCACTTTCAGATTTAAAAAATAGCTAAGTCGCGTACCTTTGGTCTTCATCTCACCCTATCTGATGGGGCTTACCATCAGCAAATAAGAAACCGTTCAATTCAAAAGCAGGCCTTAAACAGGACTGCTTATCTGCTTAAGGCCTGCTTTCATACTAACCGTTGAGGTCATAGTACGAAAAAGTAAGACAGTTCAATATAAGCCCTGCTATAAGAGCTCATAGTAAGGCCCAAGGTCGGAGACGCAGTTCTCCGGGAATTTTCAGTTGTAAAACCGCTCATCCTATTTTAGCGCTCGTGTAACTCTGTATGGCTGTTATCGGCCGATGTATCACGCGCGACGGACGCGGCGGGCGGGTTGCACTACATTTTCATCATGCTTGGACCTGCTGCCGAAGTTTTATTACGCTGTAATTAGTGACGGACTAGAGACCAAATGCTGTAAGTTATACCATCGAAAATAATGATTTCTTAACTATGTAGATATGTTAGAATTCGTGCGTATTATGGACACCGCGCGGAGTCGTACCAAAGACGGACAGGAGCTCGATCCACCCGACAGTGGTGTCATCTCCCTATACGAAGCTTATGAGACGAATTGATTCACCACACTCACAATTTTAATGTAAAAACTTTATCTACTACTAACGAGATCCAGATTTTGGGTCCAAGGATACTGTGTGTAAGTACTGTGTAAGGGTACTTAATTGTTTGTCAGAAGTCATATAAGTACTTACTTACTAAGTGTAACTTATAAAGTTTACACTATGGCCAAAATCAAGACCATTTTCAAAAATGCTCGAAACTGTTTAGAGATTTTTTGTCGTCGAATAAGAATAATCCGTGAGCCCTGAAAATATTTCTTAACAGATAAGTTATAAGCAGGTAGTTATAGCTTTAACCCAACTTCAAAAAAAGAAAGAGATTCTCATTTTGATTACTTTCTTCAACAAAAATGCAAAATAATCAAATGATGGTACTAGAAATAAATAAAGCTTACACTTCCGGTTTGTCAGGAGAGGTAGACAACACCGGCACAATTATAGTTTCGTGAAATGTGGCGCTGTCTGCGTGCGGCCGCGAGGTGGCGTGCACGTCGCTCACCCTCACTCAACGTAACACTCGCCGGAAAGCGAATCTTCTAACCAACGTTTATCTGAAACATCTAGGAATACAAGCTACAAACAAATAGTAACTAAAGTTTCGGGGGAAAAGCACCCTTTTTTGATAATAAAAAATCTACTTACGTGAAGCCACAGTGAGCCTCCACGTAATTATTGAAACAAGGGATTGCATAATTGAGCGTTATTAGCAGTAACCTTTGAGATTCGGTGGCGAGCCGCCCGAACTTGGGACCGCACGCGATCCAACCACTGCGCTCTGAGTGACGCGCGCCACCTGCCGAGTATACTGTCGGTCACAGAACGTTTACAAATACAGCAAAGTTATTTTTGAAGCAAGGTTTATTTTAATAATTGTATTAGGTAACTTTAAAGAGTGCCGATTTACATAAATTGAGGAATAAAAGTAGGTACGTAATGTATACTACTATTAACCTAGTGAGTTAAGGAGTCAGATCTCAGATACAACTATGTTTTATAGCCGGCCTCTGAATTAGCTGATCACTTTAGTCCCTCTGAATTAGCAGACCACTTAAGGCCAGTATATTCCAAATTATCGAATTTGGCCTAATGTTTGATTCAACGATAAACAATCAAATATTCTTTATTTTGAGCAGATAAAAATATATGTTAAAGTTTCATTAACGATCTTGATTATTTTACGGTTAAAAATACGATATTCGTATCTTCACTCGACTAAAAAAATATGCAAAGACAAAGAAAATTTTCATTAATTTTATATTTTTTGGAAAATACTTACAGTTTATCAATCCCTTATTCACGAAAAATATATAGAAAAATAGGTAATGACATATAGAAGAATATTCAACGGTTACTTTTTCAAAAAGTGTCTTTATGCTTCAAAATAACAACAAAGACATTGAAAAAAATTAAAAAGTGAGGTTATTTTCATTACTCTTCACACGTAAAGAAAAAGACAGAGACAGAGTTTTTGGAATATACTGGCCTTAAGTGATTTAGTCCCTCTGAATTAGCTGATCACTTAAGTCAGCACCAGAGCCCTGACTCAAATGACCGATCTATTCGTTTACACACACGTAGGTACCTACGTAGCTGTATGACTTTCTTTCTGACACCTTTAAAATACAAAAGGCGTAACGGAAAAGCTACAAAATATGATAAACTAGCGGCTGCGCGCGACTCCGTCCGCGTTTCCAAGGGAACCTTTGGTCAGGATAAAAAAGTAGTCCAATGTTGATCCTAATCTGTCTACCAGCCACATCCAAATCGGTCCAGCCGTTCTTCTGCGGTAAAAACCCCGACTTTGTTTTATTTACATTATTATTATTATTCGTTTATTCAATACACTTTACATACACATTTTTTACACATTGCCGCACCACGAAAACCTCATAGATTAAAACATTTAGTTATACTTAACTACCTAACGCATTTTCATCAAGTTTTCCTTTTACACAAGTCCTCGTAACCTGGATCTAGCAAAAAGTTCGTAACACAAAAAAAAACTTCTGAGTTTGTGTGCGAGTGTAACGAATCGGTCGCGATCGCGAGTCGTGTCGTGAGTGACGCACACGCGACGTGTGCCGCACGCACGGACTACGTGCGCCGAGCGCCACATTACCATAGTTAGTTAGTAGGCGATAATTTGTTGATGTCTGTACACTATTTTATTCTACTTTGTTTGGTGTACGACTGTGCGCTGTAAATAGAAAAAAAATATAAGTCATATAGGTACTTATAATTATTTAGGTACTTACCTATACTTATCCTAACGCGTATTGGCTCTTTTAAGAGATTCGTTGTAAATAAGTTGAATGAGAACTATAATTATACCTAATTAAATTAAATAACCTTAACATAAGATTTTATAAAACTTTGTATTAAACCTTTAAAATATTCCCATTTTCTATGTGTAATCAATCAGTGGTTAACGATGTTGGTTCCACATTTAATAATTTTCCTATGTAACTTAAACTGTTTATTACACACATTGTAAAACTGTTTGTTAGACCCCAATAAACTAAAAAAAAACTAATATTATAAATACGAAAGTAAGTTTGTTTGTTAATCACGTTTCCACTCAACCGATCATCATGCTTTAGTAAAAAAAATATTAAGTAAGTAGTAAAATAACTGTCCAGACAGACGAAGTCGCGGGCGGTCGCTAGTAAAATAATAAAAATAAAACTAATAGCTCTGTAGAGCTGTAGACCTCGCATTTGTAACATTTTTGATATTATTTTTTTCGAAATGGCTGAAATATTGTTTTATAAAAATCGAAAAACTGAATCCATATCACGAGAATCGGTTGAGAAATGCGACCTGTAGGTGAGAACAGACGAACAGCCAGACAACAAAAACATTTTTGCCCAAGCTGAAACGGAGACGCTTCGTTCGCGCTTCGCGCTCGCTCTGCCGATAAACAACATAGTTTCTTTCTATTGTAAAATTAATTTGACATTTTAACACAGTGCGAGGATATTTCCAAGTAAATAACTCTTAAATATCACTCTTTCCGTAAAATCTTCGAAAATGAACTCCTTGAAAAAAAGCACCGTGTATAATGATTTTGTAAAATAAAGAACTACATTACCTACCCTCCTATTCGAACACGCACTCTCTTAAGAACGCGAGAGGCGTCGAAGATTAGTCCCCAATCCAATTACATTTTCCAAATTTCTCATTTTTCCCTCGCCGCCGCCGCCGCCGGTTCAAAGCTCAGAGAAAATTATTTTCTTCGCCCCCAAGAAATGAAAAATAAACGCGGGATACGCGGGCGAGCGACGATAGCGAAAAAAAAAGAAACTGAACATCGAAGAGAGAGATGGGAGATTGAAAATAATTGGGAGCGAAAGTGTTGAAAGACTCGCATTGCCTCGAGGGATTTGTCAAATAGTAGGTTTTTTCACTTATATTGCAAATAAGCCCAGTGCAACCTTTATCTCCTATGCTATGCTACTTGACTTTAAATGATTGCCAGTAGGCTTCGATCAGATACCTAACCTATAGTCAGTGGCGTAACTATAGGGTGGCAGAGCGGGCAAAATGCCACGGGCCCCTGGCCCAAAGGGGCCCCCCGTGACCACAAGAGCCAAGAGGAACTAACAATTATCACAAAATTTAGAAAAAAAATCTGTCAATGAGTTTCATTATCCTTGCCAAACTGATACAAACGTAAAGCGGAAATAAGAATGCATGGGATGGGAACCAAAAGCTAGCATTTTTATACTGTCTCTAATAAATTCTTCTGAACAAAAAAGGACTAGGTACACGTGCGGCTCTAAAAAGTTGAAACAGATGGTCGGTCAATGGTCAAATTCCTTTGTTAACATAATGGGTAGCTAAAATCACTTTTTCCAAATCTTTGTATCCAAAAAGGGTCCATTCATTACGCAACAGTCATAGTAAGTTTCTTGTGAGACTTGGTTGTTTGTGACATTGTTTTTTAGTCATCGTAGTTGTCGATTTATCGTTTTTTTATTTTTAAGATATCACTATGTTCTAATAAGTATTTAACTGGGAGCCAAAAACAATAGGGAAAGAAGGAAACAGAGGAAAAAAAATAGTTGCCTAAAATCAGTCGGCAGGTTGATGAGGATTTTATTGACGATATTTCGAGTGAACAGTGCTTAGAAAATGAATAAAGGGGCGCTGAAAGTGCTAAAATAGCAGAGCCCGACCCTGTGATGTGAATATCCAGATCTTGAAGAAGTAACATTTTTTAATTTATTAAAAAACACCTTCAAAACCCTGGATATATAAAAACAAAAACATCTTCAAAATTAAATAGCTCTAAAAAGCAAGAAATAATATACAAATCGCATATCAATTTTAATAAAACACGTCATTGAAGTCGGATGGGGCTAGAGGACAATTTTTTTTAAATAATTCTAAAAGCCTCACCCAAATTCATAAGACGTGTTTTATTAAAATTTGATATGCTTTTTATGAAATTTTGAAGCTGTTTTTGTTTTATTTTCAGGTTTTTAATGAGGTTTTTTTTAATAGCTTTTCTATTTTTTACTTTTTCGTAGTAGGTATGTAATAGTGTAGGTACCTACTTAAATATTTTTTAACTTTAAGTATATAATATTTTCAATGGTAGGTACAATGCCCACAACAACATTTCCAAATTCAGGCTGTTTGTTTTTAAGGAGCTCGTTAGTCCAAGGTCAAATATCAACGAAATTAAAATAAACTCTTGAGGTTATTATAACTTAGGTACCTATATCCTCAATAGGGTTCATGATTCTACCTATATTTTATTTTGATAGGGTACTTATATGTTATACACTCTTTCAAATTACAAAAGAATCATCTGTAAATCGTTCATTAACAAAGAAGTTATGCCTGAAAATCCGTAAAAACTCATGCGATGTTAAGCTTAAATGTTTATTGTATCATTAAGTTTGTATCATTGTGTTTGTAAACTGACTGAAAATCGCGCTGCGCGGCCGTTTTTTTCACTTTATACAGGCAAGATCACATGATTAGTGGATGAAACTTGACTATTAATCGCGCTGCGCGGCCTTTTTTTACTATAGATAGGCAAGAGTACAATATTATAATGTATGCAGTTGACTAAAAACGCGCTACGCGGCCGTTTTGTTACGAAAGACAGGCACGATTATAAGATCAGTGACTGAAACACACTAAAAATCGCGCTGCGCGGCCATTTTTTTTTACAATCGATAGACAAGATTACAAGATTAGTGGATGAAACTGACAAAAAATTGTGCTGCGCGGCCATTTTTTACAATAGATTTTCAAAATTACAAGCTTACTACTAGACGGGAGGCCCGCACCACAGAATGAGCCTAGGGGTCCATATTTCTTAAATCCGGGCCTGCTACTTGCCATATCTCTGTATGTTCTTTCAGTTAAAAAAAATAATTAATTAAAATCGGTTAACAACTGGCGAAGTTATTGTAAAACCACAGATAATATAATACTATATAAAACATACATAAAAAACCGTTGATTTGAGAACCTCCTCCTTTATAAAAGTCGGTTAAAAATGATACTAAAAATGTATGTATCTATATGTAATTATGTATGTTTTATATAGTAATATATTATCTGTGGTTTTACAATAACTTCGCCTGTTGTTAACCGATTTTAATTAATTATTTTTTTTAACTGAAAGAACATACAGAGATATGGCAAGTAGCAGGCCCGGATTTAAGAAATATGGACCCCTAGGCTCATTCTGTGGTGCGGGCCTCCCGTCTAGTAGTAAGCTTGTAATTTTGAAAATCTATTGTAAAAAATGGCCGCGCAGCACAATTTTTTGTCAGTTTCATCCACTAATCTTGTAATCTTGTCTATCGATTGTAAAAAAAAATGGCCGCGCAGCGCGATTTTTAGTGTGTTTCAGTCACTAATCTTATAATCGTGCCTGTCTTTCGTAACAAAACGGCCGCGTAGCGCGTTTTTAGTCAACTGCATACATTATAATATTGTACTCTTGCCTATCTATAGTAAAAAAAGGCCGCGCAGCGCGATTAATAGTCAAGTTTCATCCACTAATCATGTGATCTTGCCTGTATAAAGTGAAAAAAACGGCCGCGCAGCGCGATTTTCAGTCAGTTTACAAACACAATGATACAAACTTAATGATACAATACACATTTAAGCTTAACATCGCATGAGTTTTTACGGATTTTCAGGCATAACTTCTTTGTTAATGAACGATTTACAGATGATTCTTTTGTAATTTGAAAGAGTGTATAACATATAAGTACCCTATCAAAATAAAATATAGGTAGAATCATGAACCCTATTGAGGATATAGGTACCTAAGTTATAATAACCTCAAGAGTTTATTTTAATTTCGTTGATATTTGACCTTGGACTAACGAGCTCCTTAAAAACAAACAGCCTGAATTTGGAAATGTTGTTGTGGGCATTGTACCTACCATTGAAAATATTATATACTTAAAGTTAAAAAATATTTAAGTAGGTACCTACACTATTACATACCTACTACGAAAAAGTAAAAAATAGAAAAGCTATTAAAAAAAACCTCATTAAAAACCTGAAAATAAAACAAAAACAGCTTCAAAATTTCATAAAAAGCATATCAAATTTTAATAAAACACGTCTTATGAATTTGGGTGAGGCTTTTAGAATTATTTAAAAAAAATTGTCCTCTAGCCCCATCCGACTTCAATGACGTGTTTTATTAAAATTGATATGCGATTTGTATATTATTTCTTGCTTTTTAGAGCTATTTAATTTTGAAGATGTTTTTGTTTTTATATATCCAGGGTTTTGAAGGTGTTTTTTAATAAATTAAAAAATGTTACTTCTTCAAGATCTGGATATTCACATCACAGGGTCGGGCTCTGCTATTTTAGCACTTTCAGCGCCCCTTTATTCATTTTCTAAGCACTGTTCACTCGAAATATCGTCAATAAAATCCTCATCAACCTGCCGACTGATTTTAGGCAACTATTTTTTTTCCTCTGTTTCCTTCTTTCCCTATTGTTTTTGGCTCCCAGTTAAATACTTATTAGAACATAGTGATATCTTAAAAATAAAAAAACGATAAATCGACAACTACGATGACTAAAAAACAATGTCACAAACAACCAAGTCTCACAAGAAACTTACTATGACTGTTGCGTAATGAATGGACCCTTTTTGGATACAAAGATTTGGAAAAAGTGATTTTAGCTACCCATTATGTTAACAAAGGAATTTGACCATTGACCGACCATCTGTTTCAACTTTTTAGAGCCGCACGTGTACCTAGTCCTTTTTTCCTAGTCCTTTATAAAAGTCGGTTAAAAATGATACTAAAAAAAAATTTTTTAGATGAAGAACACTAGAGAGGGCCCCGGTCGATGAATTTGCCACGGGCCTCAGATGGTATAGTTACGCCACTGCCTATAGTATAGATGAAGCCAGTAGGCAATCGTATCGATTCGGCACAGACTATAGACGTCCGACATTGGTCCCATTTTTGGATTTTTTTAAATCGGTTCAGTAATTTTCAGGAAACCCTAAAAATACCGTCGTTGTCGTTACCATTATAGCATTCTGTCCGTGTCTTTTCGATACGTAAAGAAAAGGATGCAAACTTAAATTTAGTTAAGTTCTGTCAATTTAGTTAAGTCGTGCTCACAGACCATACAACAAGTACTGTGGTCGTGCTGCACCAAATCGACATCGTACGTACCCCTACTATTATTTTATGGCAGTATTGAATTCGTCTTTTCTTCGATTGATAATGTACTCGCCCCTTGTCCTAATAGAATATACGCTTGCAAGATACGATAAAATTAAAAGATGTCGGACTATGTTGCAAAAGACTTGATTTCAGCTGCTATTGCCATCTAGCGGAACTGCACAGAACTAAAGATACCCTCAAGCTAATAATTTGCCGAACCACCCGCACGAGTACTTTGAGTGGTCTGTTTGTGGCCGAACTTTAGACACAGAATAGATATAATATAAGTACTGCCTTTAGCTCTATCAAGCAAGGCTCTATTCATCTATGGTCTGCTGTGGCTCTAACGTTTTATGTTGTGCATAAAAAATCCCCACTACTTACTGCAAGAGTAAACATAATGCTATATAAAGTATAGAAATGACACATTATGATGTTCATCAAAGCAGGGTGTTAGAAATATAAAAACAAGAAATCAATGTAAATATTTATTTCAAATACTATAAGAGCTTATGGTAACCAATGATACAATATTACGTCTTGTAAACGCGTCAAATTCACATAATATCGCTACTTTGTAAACCTAGCCATTGGCTTTAATATCACCGTCTCTGCCAACGACGACGAGGCCAAATGCGAGATATTACAAAAAACTCTTTATATACTCCAAACAGGTAAAACTCTCGCATAGGACACCTTAGAAAACTATAATATCTATGATACCTTACTTTAAATTTGAATAAAATCATTAATCACTCATTTTGCTAATTCTGATAATCGATTTTCCTAAGTGAGTAATGATTGTATTTATAATCTTTCATCCTTTACTATAGCTAAGTCTATACACTGAGGCACACGATTCTTAGACACTAGCTCACTGTCTGTAGAGCGAATTGTTCCAAGTAAAAATGTTACTCGATAACGATTTACAGTAATAATGTACAGTCCGCGGTCGATCTCTGCGGGAGCGCACCAAATCACAAAACTACACTGCGTCATGCATCTGACACTTATCAAAAGCAGTGAGAACGCAGACAGCAGTGTACGCAAAAAAACTAATAAGCGTATGTTAACAGTATGAGAAACGCTTGGGGCGCTCGCGCAGAGTACCAGTCTCAATCTTTCTAAACTAAATACTATAGGCGGCCCTCCGACCTTGCTTACTGTGACCAGAGTCGGTTTCCTTAAAACTAACATGTTGTATTCTTCCTTATTATATACAGGAGTACAAAAGCCCAAGTGATAATAGATTTGTGCTTTGTACCATTTGTGGTCAGATGTAGACAGCAGTGATTGAAAATTAAAAATAAAGCAATTACTATTAAATCGAAGACAAACTATTGAAATTGAATAGACAAAGATGTCAAGTTTGGTCAAAAAGTTTACTGTAAAGGCTTTTCTGGAATATCTCACAATAATTGTCATTGGAAATTCTAATATTTTATTTTATTTTATAACTTTAAATTATAGTGCGACATGCCCAAAGGTAAAATTTATTGCTTCCTCAAAAACGCCATAAACAATGTATATAAATATAAATACATCGTAAAACTTGCTAGGCACCAGTAATGTGTATTGTAATGATTTGTGCATTATAGTACTAATGCATTATAAACAAATTGTCTTTTTTGCTTATTCTTTGTGTCTATTCTTGGAATCAAACCATAATAATGAATTTCATTAGCGGTTCATAAGTTCTTATAAAAATATTATCATTAAGTAATACTAAACGGCAATTTATTAGCAATCAAATTATACGTTGCTAATCTCGAATATTAAAATTACGACTGAATATCGTTTGGTTTCATGCTGTATTTTACAAAAGTAAAAAAAGGTAATATTGATGTAGTGACCATTACCTTTCTTATATTGTAATCGTTGTATTTAATAGAAAGAATATCTCACGGACGCGTCATATTAATCAAACTTTATTTGGATAATATTTACAAAACCCTAACACAGTCACAGTTTTATAAGTAACTCTTAACAACATTGGCTTAAAACTAAAAAGCGACTAGAACTAAAAAAGTACAACCTAGTGAATTTTGATTTGTCATGAACTAAAATCTATTTCGACGGAACTGTGCAATAAATAATAATTAACTATGTATTTACAAAATTGAATCAAACCTTGCTGAATAAAATACTGCTATAAGTGTTGGCTGATATTCGAGTGTTGTTTATGTCATTGTTTTGAATAAAAAAAGTTGGCATCATCATAGACAACGACGGTACTGAAAATATGCAAGTTGAATGAACTACTATCAGATGAAAACCATTTTTAGCGAATTTTGACTCGCGGCGCTTGTGCACTCACTGGTATTCCATTCGGGTTTTTACGAACATTATAAGTAAACGAATGGGCGCTTCGCTTGTGCACTCGCTCGAATTAGAATTTTTGCATTTCAGATTTGAGGGACTTGTAAATTGTCCATGTCCATCAACCATTTTTTTTTATGTCCCCACTGCTAGGGCACAGGCCTTCCTTATTGGGTGGACTTGTAAATTAGTGTCTTAAAAATAAGCATTGGGCATGGCGCGCGGGTAATCACTCATTTTCAGTCGGTAAAGTCTTTATACAAAATGTACGAAAACTTTAAGCTCTTTGTGTGCTCTTTTCAAATCAGTCTAATCTAATGCCTTTCTTTGCTTTGCTTTAATTTTCCTTGTCACTCAACTTGTCAACAATTCCCGTCCGTATTGTGTTTGATGTGCAAAACATAGCTTATGTATAATAATTATTTTTCTCGAGACTATTAAAAACATTAAATATTAGCCAACGCGCTGTAATTACAAGAATTTTCAGTCAATGTACCTAAAGTCCGCTTATTAATCTCGTAGAAAAAATGTAAATAAAGGTGTTGCCAGAACAAAACAACACAAAATGAAATAGTATATCCGGCTCGAAGGACCATGTACAGTCGCCAATCGCTAGGTCCCTCAAAGTGCAAGCAATGAAATCGCATATAATTTTGCACAACAGTTTATTGGATAGCTGGATGGATAGCTGAATCTCAGACGATACAAAAGCCTATATCTAATTAAAAAAGCAACACAATATCGTGATGATTTATAAGCGCTTAACGCCATCTAGGGCAATTTCATTAAGTAAGTTAACATATAGTAATTTTCCATAAAGAACACATGCTTACTTACATACATAAATATTGCTGTTTTTTTCACCACAAACCTAATAAAAATATATTAGATAAATAATTGAATCATGAGTTTTGCGGCAAAAAAGTAATTTAATTAATGATTTCATGATAATAGTTTTATAGTAGAAAAGATTTTTATGATGATGTGCACACATCAACTGCAAACCGCAAACATCAACCTTTGGTTCATTTTATAAAATTTCATTTATATTAGTATTAAAATACGAGTAGTAGAGTAGCTGTACTAGTAACATTCGTCTTTTGGTGTTGGGGGGACAGATGCTCAGTTAGTGATTTTGTTAATAATTGTTATGAGTTTTAAGTACCTAATTGAATCAACTTTTAATATCAAAAATGGTTATGATAGGTATCAATAAAGAAACTATTTTTAATTATTATCCTACTTTAAAGTTACCCAGCCCCCCTAGCATGACCAGCATAATTAATGATTAAACGAACTTACCTGTACGTGAAGTTCTATCATAATTATACGAGAGGCTTCGTCCGAAGAGATTAGCATAGCACACTTGTAGTATCGCCTAATGAGTAACCATTCCACACTATTTTTTAGAGATTTATTTCAATTAACCAAAAAAAAAACTTTTTTTTTTTTAGGTATTATGTCAACTGGCAACCCTCGTCCATCGTACGTCATTCGCGTTTCTAGTGTACGGCCATTCCGCACCCCTCGATAAACGTAAGCATAGTGATGTAGACTCGGACTACATTAAATATAAAATAAAGAAATTGGAACGAAAATTACTTAAAAGTCGTAAAACACGCGACCGTGAAAAGTCGCCCGGCACCGGCGATTCGTCGCCAGAATGTTCAATTATCAAAGGTAAGTACCTATGTTTATCTCATATTAAATAAAAAGTGATCCGCCTGTGTTCTAAATCATTCAGTGCATTCACATTCACAAGGAAAAAGTTAAATTCGCGAGGCGGGATGGTATAATAGGTTAGGTTATGTACCTAACCTACAATACATTGAGTCCGTTGCCCTAAAGCTCGAAAGTCACTTAAGTACAAGTTTTATTGTTTTTTCTCAATTTGTCTAAGATGAGAGGGAATATTTTAATAACTTTAATGTTATTTACCCAGTTACCCAGTTTAATGTTATTTGGCCTATACCCAGCAGTGGGTGTCGTGCGGCTGATATGATGATGATGATGATGAATGTTATTTGTTTACCATTTTTTTGTTTGGAAAAGTTATACCTACATAACATGACATTTCTGAATATCAATGAAATTTTGTGGATAGTACTTGTAATATCTTGAGACTATCTCATTATTTGAAGAATGGTTTATGTTCTTTCTTTATATTGAGACATGGCGAACAGTACACTAATAGGGACTGTTTCCTGTCATTATTTTATAAAGGTTTGCGGAAAGTACATAAAATGCTTTGCCATTTGGGACTGTCTCTTACTATTTAGACGGTTTTGCGGATAGCAGTTATATGATACTATCTTTTGACTGTTTTCAGAACCTGACATCAGTGAATCGGTGTCAGCGAATATTCCATTGGAAAAAGAGGCGGATGTTACTACCGCTCAACAACTATTCACACATTTGTGTGATGACGCCACCGCCGCCCCGGCCAGTGAAAACACTGCTGACATAGAAGTAAACGAAGCTCCCGCGGTAACTGCGGACACTATTGACATAGAGGTCAGCGAAGCTCCTGTGACTATTGATACCGATATTCTCGAAATTTTGGGAGAAGATCCTACAGTCAAAAAGAGTTATGGTAAAAGTATTCAAGCAGACCTGGCGGTGAGATTGAATCATTACTCAACAGAAGGGTTGACAAAAGAAATGAGAAAAGAACTTACTGCGAAATACCTTACACCAAATAATTCTACTCTCATTGACCCACCTGCTCTAAATGCAGAAATCAAGGCAGCTGTTACAGACGCTATCATTAAAAGAGACAAAGCCATTGAGTCCAAACAAAAGAAATTGGCTTATGGAATATCAGCCCTGAGCGAAGCTATCACCCTATATATTTCTAACTCTCACAAAGATCCTGTAATGTTAAAATTATTGATGGATACTGTTCGTATCCTATGTGACAGCCAACACACGGACTCAATAACCAGAAAAAACTTTATATTATTTGCCTTAAAAAAAGAGTTAAAAAATCAGCTCAGCACAACTAAAATAGATAAGTATCTATTCGGTGAAAACCTACAAGAAATACTGAAATCTGCCAAAGCAATTAATAAATCGGGCCCGGACCTGAAACCTGCACCTGTGCTCGCACCAAAACCACAAGTACCGTATAAAAAACCAATAACATCGACAAAAAACTGGAAGGCTCCGCCTCTGGCTCGCAGGCAACCGGAGGCGCCGAGATCAACGAGGGAACCTGCGTTTGCGCCACCGACGAAGAATCGACCAACGACATCTTCGAGACCATCATATCAGCGAGGCCACCTGAATAGTCGATAAACACGGTAAATTATGCTGGCAGATTGTCACTTTTTTACAAGTCATGGTCTTTATTGACTAATGACCCTCTAGTGTTGTCATACATTAAGGGTTACAAAATTCCTTTTGCACGACCAGTGACACAAACCACTTTACCTCCTAAGGTCACACATTCTAAAACTGAAATAAAGCATTTAAATAATACTATTGTTTTGCGGCAAAAAAGTAATTTATTTTATGATTTCATGATAATAGTTTAATAGTAGAAAAGATTTTTATGATGATGTGCACACATCAACTGCAAACCGCAAACATCAACCTTTGGTTCATTTTATAAAATTTCATTTATATTAGTATTAAAATACGAGTAGTAGAGTAGCTGTACTAGTAACATTCATCTTTTGGTGTTGGGGGGACAGATGCTCAGTTAGTGATTTTGTTAATAATTGTTATGAGTTTTAAGTACCTAATTGAATCAACTTTTAATATCAAAAATGGTTATGATAGGTATCAATAAATAAACTATATTTAATTATTATCCTACTTTAAAGTTACCCAGCCCCCCTAGCATGACCAGCATAACACGATTTTATCGCGTGATATAAGCGTTTTATCACGTTTAACTGTCAAAAAGACAAAGGAGTTTGACAGTTGAGTGTCGATAAAATGCTATATCACGCGATATAAATCGGTGATGCTAGGCAGGCTGGATGACATAATACTTAATATGACTCAAAAAATATAATAATATACACAATATGAAACAAATTAAAAAGGTATACAAGTGACCAAAGGTTGCCAATATCTGAAAATGTCACTATAAAAGTCAGTTTGACAATTTGACAGTGACGTTTCTTTGTTTACATTTTGCTACGAGATTAGTAATCGGACTATTGTGTTAGCCTCACACGGCTCATACCAAATGTGTAAACTAACAATAAAATATAATACCAATGCAACAGCATGCAATAAAATTAATATATATAACTTTTCTATATAATCATCATTGATTGTGCAGTATAAACCGTGCTTTAGTAGAAAACATATTGGCACTGTTTTTTTATATTGCAAGACGAATATGACGTTCGTTTTTTTATATTCAACAATATTATACATGACTTGTACTGTGACACACAAACAAGAAATAAGAAAAAAATCCCCAAAATATTTGATCATTTGGTTTCATAGCGGCAATGATATACCTATTTTTGACTAACTCGTTCAGTTCAGTTGCGAACTTCTATTTAATATCTTTAAATCGAAATTCGTATCACTTCAACAATATAACAATAGAATAACTTACTCAAGTCTTTGCTTCAATATCTACACTACAGCTCACGATGGCGCAGAAATATAGGCTTTCTTGATATGTTGTACGTACGATTTATTACGAAATTATTAAATCATTAACTGGTATGAAATTAATGTACTTACAATCATTAATACACAAAGTCAGAATGTCGGAAATATTAAATCTTTTTTTATAAATCTTTTGTAATATTTTAATAAAACTGTTTTGCTTTAACTTAAAAATATATTTAATGGAAGAACCTCTATTAAAGCTGACACACATTTATTTCTATAACTCAACCCAAACCAAAAATGCACAAAATTAAAAAGCATAAAAAGCTACCTTATGACAACAGCTAACCAATTATTGCTATCATCACACGACGCTTTTAAAGTGACAACAATAAGGCCTAAATTGCCACGCCATCAAATCACCCGACAACGGAAAGGCGATCTTTGAACACGTCAGCTGGTTTCACGGCACAGTTCGTTAGTCAATCTCCTCGTCTGACAGTAGGCAAGTCACACAGTATAGTTTCATTACCTCATACTCGTTACAAGGCACAGACCACGCCTTATCGCACAAGGAAATCAACACTCTTGCCTATTCCGCGAATTAAGTCAGTTGTTTCAAATTAAGCGCAACACACTATTTAGCTGTCTTGAAAAATAATTTTACCCGTTTTTAAAGGCGACCGAAGTATCTTTGTTAAGAGTATTCACACATCATTAAGCACAAGGATTATAATTATAGATACATGAAGTACCTATTTTGGCTATTTTATGAATAGCACACAATTTACTAAATCTAGTCTCGAAAGCTTCGTCCACACTTGTATCATTTTGGCGTATCAGATTACCGTATCTTTGTCATACATCGTCTCTTTGATACAGTATTACTCCAACGTACCACCAACCAAACTAGCGATGTATGCTAAAGATACAGTGATCTGATACGCCAAAATGATACAAGTGTGGACAAAGCTTTAAGTTTTTTCCAGAGGCCAGACGGCGAGTTGCCTTACCTTACCGGCGAGCACATTTTATCCCATCTCATATGAACAAGCATACTGCTGATGAAATAAAAAACAATACAATTTTGTATTTAACGCTCATTAGCTATTATAAACCTTGCAGTTTGAAAGTGTATTGTCAAGTCACAACTATTTATTTATACTACATATATTTTTCTTTACTTCAATGTCTCACTAATGAAAGTGACAAAAGAATGGATACTCTGATCGATATTAACGGGTGATTTGCATATATCATTGTCTTTTTATTTTTTATCGATAAGACAGCTCTTTACTTTGAGATCATTAAACTAACATTTGATACGCGTAGATTTATTTACACTTATTTGAACTGAATTTAAAACAACTGACCCATTATCCTGTTGGTTACCCCTCACGCTTGAGGTGCGAGGGTGCCGGGTACGACGGATCAGGTCTTCCTTAGCTCGACTAGTTTCACGTCTTGCACGTGCAGGTTGTGTTTGGAGTTGGCTGCGAACTTTATCACCGCTTGTGTGGAGACGAGTGGCACGTGTCGGAGATCAAGCCTGCGGGCAAAGACGGAATTTGAGTATAAACAGTTAACAAAATTTTTTGTTCCCTTTTGTTCTACTGGGCAGATGTACCGTAGAACTGATGCGTCTATTTCTCATAAAGGCCTCTACACACCAAACCCTGACAGCGGGTTTAGCGTGTAATAAGACCTACGCGATAGAAAGACAGGCAACTACTAAGTAAATGTTGTGAAGCGAAGGGAGCGCTGTGTGACCTGAATTGCACTTTATTGTGTCGGAGCAAGTGTCGCAATTTATTTAAACGATTTTGCGGAGTGCAACTTCTGGTCGCTAGTACTATTTATCTATTCTGTGCTACGATTTAATTTAGTACTTAGTGGTAGTACCTACTAATGTGAAAAAAGTCTCATTAGTTCTACGGTAGAACTGCCCAGTAGAACAAGTGAGATTAAAACAAGTCAATAGCCGTGGTACGTCATAAGTAAGATATTATTTCTAATGGCTGATGATAACAGCCGCTGTAGCCCGTGGTGCGCTAGTTGTGCCGCGCCGCGTCCGTTAGCAGCGGGCACATTACATATAGTGGCTGATACCTGACGAGGTTGGGGCAGCGCGCGAGGTGGTCCAGCGCCGCCTCGGTCAGCAGCCGGCAGCCGGCGAGCGACAGCCGCTGTAGCCCGTGGTGCGCTAGTTGTGCCGCGCCGCGTCCGTTAGCAGCGGGCACATTACATATAGTGGCTGATACCTGACGAGGTTGGGGCAGCGCGCGAGGTGGTCCAGCGCCGCCTCGGTCAGCAGCCGGCAGCCGGCGAGCGACAGCCGCTGTAGCCCGTGGTGCGCTAGTTGTGCCGCGCCGCGTCCGTTAGCAGCGGGCACATTACATATAGTGGCTGATACCTGACGAGGTTGGGGCAGCGCGCGAGGTGGTCCAGCGCCGCCTCGGTCAGCAGCCGGCAGCCGGCGAGCGACAGCCGCTGTAGCCCGTGGTGCGCTAGTTGTGCCGCGCCGCGTCCGTTAGCAGCGGGCACATTACATATAGTGGCTGATACCTGACGAGGTTGGGGCAGCGCGCGAGGTGGTCCAGCGCCGCCTCGGTCAGCAGCCGGCAGCCGGCGAGCGACAGCCGCTGTAGCCCGTGGTGCGCTAGTTGTGCCGCGCCGCGTCCGTTAGCAGCGGGCACATTACATATAGTGGCTGATACCTGACGAGGTTGGGGCAGCGCGCGAGGTGGTCCAGCGCCGCCTCGGTCAGCAGCCGGCAGCCGGCGAGCGACAGCCGCTGTAGCCCGTGGTGCGCTAGTTGTGCCGCGCCGCGTCCGTTAGCAGCGGGCACATTACATATAGTGGCTGATACCTGACGAGGTTGGGGCAGCGCGCGAGGTGGTCCAGCGCCGCCTCGGTCAGCAGCCGGCAGCCGGCGAGCGACAGCCGCTGTAGCCCGTGGTGCGCTAGTTGTGCCGCGCCGCGTCCGTTAGCAGCGGGCACATTACATATAGTGGCTGATACCTGACGATGTTGGGGCAGCGCGCGAGGTGGTCCAGCGCCGCCTCGGTCAGCAGCCGGCAGCCGGCGAGCGACAGCCGCTGTAGCCCGTGGTGCGCTAGTTGTGCCGCGCCGCGTCCGTTAGCAGCGGGCACATTACATATAGTGGCTGATACCTGACGAGGTTGGGGCAGCGCGCGAGGTGGTCCAGCGCCGCCTCGGTCAGCAGCCGGCAGCCGGCGAGCGACAGCCGCTGTAGCCCGTGGTGCGCTAGTTGTGCCGCGCCGCGTCCGTTAGCAGCGGGCACATTACATATAGTGGCTGATACCTGACGAGGTTGGGGCAGCGCGCGAGGTGGTCCAGCGCCGCCTCGGTCAGCAGCCGGCAGCCGGCGAGCGACAGCCGCTGTAGCCCGTGGTGCGCTAGTTGTGCCGCGCCGCGTCCGTTAGCAGCGGGCACATTACATATAGTGGCTGATACCTGACGAGGTTGGGGCAGCGCGCGAGGTGGTCCAGCGCCGCCTCGGTCAGCAGCCGGCAGCCGGCGAGCGACAGCCGCTGTAGCCCGTGGTGCGCTAGTTGTGCCGCGCCGCGTCCGTTAGCAGCGGGCACATTACATATAGTGGCTGATACCTGACGAGGTTGGGGCAGCGCGCGAGGTGGTCCAGCGCCGCCTCGGTCAGCAGCCGGCAGCCGGCGAGCGACAGCCGCTGTAGCCCGTGGTGCGCTAGTTGTGCCGCGCCGCGTCCGTTAGCAGCGGGCACATTACATATAGTGGCTGATACCTGACGAGGTTGGGGCAGCGCGCGAGGTGGTCCAGCGCCGCCTCGGTCAGCAGCCGGCAGCCGGCGAGCGACAGCCGCTGTAGCCCGTGGTGCGCTAGTTGTGCCGCGCCGCGTCCGTTAGCAGCGGGCACATTACATATAGTGGCTGATACCTGACGAGGTTGGGGCAGCGCGCGAGGTGGTCCAGCGCCGCCTCGGTCAGCAGCCGGCAGCCGGCGAGCGACAGCCGCTGTAGCCCGTGGTGCGCTAGTTGTGCCGCGCCGCGTCCGTTAGCAGCGGGCACATTACATATAGTGGCTGATACCTGACGAGGTTGGGGCAGCGCGCGAGGTGGTCCAGCGCCGCCTCGGTCAGCAGCCGGCAGCCGGCGAGCGACAGCCGCTGTAGCCCGTGGTGCGCTAGTTGTGCCGCGCCGCGTCCGTTAGCAGCGGGCACATTACATATAGTGGCTGATACCTGACGAGGTTGGGGCAGCGCGCGAGGTGGTCCAGCGCCGCCTCGGTCAGCAGCCGGCAGCCGGCGAGCGACAGCCGCTGTAGCCCGTGGTGCGCTAGTTGTGCCGCGCCGCGTCCGTTAGCAGCGGGCACATTACATATAGTGGCTGATACCTGACGAGGTTGGGGCAGCGCGCGAGGTGGTCCAGCGCCGCCTCGGTCAGCAGCCGGCAGCCGGCGAGCGACAGCCGCTGTAGCCCGTGGTGCGCTAGTTGTGCCGCGCCGCGTCCGTTAGCAGCGGGCACATTACATATAGTGGCTGATACCTGACGAGGTTGGGGCAGCGCGCGAGGTGGTCCAGCGCCGCCTCGGTCAGCAGCCGGCAGCCGGCGAGCGACAGCCGCTGTAGCCCGTGGTGCGCTAGTTGTGCCGCGCCGCGTCCGTTAGCAGCGGGCACATTACATATAGTGGCTGATACCTGACGAGGTTGGGGCAGCGCGCGAGGTGGTCCAGCGCCGCCTCGGTCAGCAGCCGGCAGCCGGCGAGCGACAGCCGCTGTAGCCCGTGGTGCGCTAGTTGTGCCGCGCCGCGTCCGTTAGCAGCGGGCACATTACATATAGTGGCTGATACCTGACGAGATTGGGGCAGCGCGCGAGGTGGTCCAGCGCCGCCTCGGTCAGCAGCCGGCAGCCGGCGAGCGACAGCCGCTGTAGCCCGTGGTGCGCTAGTTGTGCCGCGCCGCGTCCGTTAGCAGCGGGCACATTACATATAGTGGCTGATACCTGACGAGGTTGGGGCAGCGCGCGAGGTGGTCCAGCGCCGCCTCGGTCAGCAGCCGGCAGCCGGCGAGCGACAGCCGCTGTAGCCCGTGGTGCGCTAGTTGTGCCGCGCCGCGTCCGTTAGCAGCGGGCACATTACATATAGTGGCTGATACCTGACGAGGTTGGGGCAGCGCGCGAGGTGGTCCAGCGCCGCCTCGGTCAGCAGCCGGCAGCCGGCGAGCGACAGCCGCTGTAGCCCGTGGTGCGCTAGTTGTGCCGCGCCGCGTCCGTTAGCAGCGGGCACATTACATATAGTGGCTGATACCTGACGAGGTTGGGGCAGCGCGCGAGGTGGTCCAGCGCCGCCTCGGTCAGCAGCCGGCAGCCGGCGAGCGACAGCCGCTGTAGCCCGTGGTGCGCTAGTTGTGCCGCGCCGCGTCCGTTAGCAGCGGGCACATTACATATAGTGGCTGATACCTGACGAGGTTGGGGCAGCGCGCGAGGTGGTCCAGCGCCGCCTCGGTCAGCAGCCGGCAGCCGGCGAGCGACAGCCGCTGTAGCCCGTGGTGCGCTAGTTGTGCCGCGCCGCGTCCGTTAGCAGCGGGCACATTACATATAGTGGCTGATACCTGACGAGGTTGGGGCAGCGCGCGAGGTGGTCCAGCGCCGCCTCGGTCAGCAGCCGGCAGCCGGCGAGCGACAGCCGCTGTAGCCCGTGGTGCGCTAGTTGTGCCGCGCCGCGTCCGTTAGCAGCGGGCACATTACATATAGTGGCTGATACCTGACGAGGTTGGGGCAGCGCGCGAGGTGGTCCAGCGCCGCCTCGGTCAGCAGCCGGCAGCCGGCGAGCGACAGCCGCTGTAGCCCGTGGTGCGCTAGTTGTGCCGCGCCGCGTCCGTTAGCAGCGGGCACATTACATATAGTGGCTGATACCTGACGAGGTTGGGGCAGCGCGCGAGGTGGTCCAGCGCCGCCTCGGTCAGCAGCCGGCAGCCGGCGAGCGACAGCCGCTGTAGCCCGTGGTGCGCTAGTTGTGCCGCGCCGCGTCCGTTAGCAGCGGGCACATTACATATAGTGGCTGATACCTGACGAGGTTGGGGCAGCGCGCGAGGTGGTCCAGCGCCGCCTCGGTCAGCAGCCGGCAGCCGGCGAGCGACAGCCGCTGTAGCCCGTGGTGCGCTAGTTGTGCCGCGCCGCGTCCGTTAGCAGCGGGCACATTACATATAGTGGCTGATACCTGACGAGGTTGGGGCAGCGCGCGAGGTGGTCCAGCGCCGCCTCGGTCAGCAGCCGGCAGCCGGCGAGCGACAGCCGCTGTAGCCCGTGGTGCGCTAGTTGTGCCGCGCCCGCGTCCGTTAGCCGCGCGCACGATGATGCGTCCAACTCGCATAGACGGGGTAACGCCTGGAACGAGTACATTACATTAATAAATAGTTACTTAATGTTACACATAATGATAAAGAAAGAAGAAACGCTTTTTGCCCGGAATGATAAAGATGGCTGCAAAATACTATCAACTATACTACACACCCGCGCAGCTCGGAGTTCTCTGCCTACGAACGAGCGAATCCGTCATAACATGGCATCGATTTAACACCTCACGAAAATCAAAAGTATCGGTTTTCATAGCGACGCCCGTGATATCAGTCCCTAGTAATCGCAATACACTCAAAGCTAATTAAACTCGAAGGTTCCGCGCCAATCCTCGCGCCGCCGAGAACTCCCGACCGGGCGGTCGGGAGTTCTCGGGCGGGGCGAGAATTCCTCGTAACTAATATCAAATAAGGGGAGTATAATGTTGGTAATAAACTCCTTACCTGTACAACGTATCTCATAGCGACGTCCGTGATATCAGTCCCCGGTAACCGCAGTACGCTTAAAGCCGCTAATCTAGAAGGTTCCGCGCCCGTCCTCGCGCCGCCGCCCGGTCGGGAGTTCTCGGGCGGGGCGAGAATTACTAACTATTATCTAATAAGAGGAGTAGAATGTTGGTAATAAACTCCTTACCTGTACAACGTATCTCATAGCGACGTCCGTGATATCAGTCCCCGGTAACCGCAGTACGCTTAAAGCCGCTAATCTAGAAGGTTCCGCGCCCGTCCTCGCGCCGCCGCCCGGTCGGGAGTTCTCGGGCGGGGCGAGAATTACTAACTATTATCTAATAAGAGGAGTAGAATGTTGGTAATAAACTCCTTACCTGTACAACGTATCTCATAGCGACGTCCGTGATATCAGTCCCCGGTAACCGCAGTACGCTTAAAGCCGCTAATCTAGAAGGTTCCGCGCCCGTCCTCGCGCCGCCGCCCGGTCGGGAGTTCTCGGGCGGGGCGAGAATTACTAACTATTATCTAATAAGAGGAGTAGAATGTTGGTAATAAACTCCTTACCTGTACAACGTATCTCATAGCGACGTCCGTGATATCAGTCCCCGGTAACCGCAGTACGCTTAAAGCCGCTAATCTAGAAGGTTCCGCGCCCGTCCTCGCGCCGCCGCCCGGTCGGGAGTTCTCGGGCGGGGCGAGAATTCCTCGTAACTTCGCGTCGTCTAAACACCGCGCGAACGATAAATCTAGTGAAGTCAGCGGGGGGCATGTGGACGATCGTAGTGCTAATGCTGCTTCTGCTGGGGAACCGGCTAGTGATAGCGAGCGGAGGGCTGGTAACCGCGCTAGTAACCTGCAATAAAATATATTGTTATTTACTTCCATAAATCTTATAATAATACATACTTGTATAATACTTGTATAGTACAAGCCATTCAAAATATTTGCTTACTTTTATAATTTTACAGTACCGCGTTAATGTTGCACAAACTTTCAGTTGCACTTTAATTTGTTATCTCAGAACAGAACAAACCAAAGAGCACCTTAATGTCTTGAGATAAGGTAGATTTTTGTCAAATTATTTTGGTAGGTTTGAGAGTCCCAACAAACTACAGACCAAACTGTCGGCCGATAGTTGGGTCGGGCCTTTAATCAGTATGAAGAAGTATGCAAGTACGCAAATTACAACGATTTGGTATCGGCCGACTCTTCATATAAAAACCAACTATCGGCCGATAGAAAGTCTGTAGACTGCAAGGACGCTGAATGCTCTGATCATTTTGGCACTGACTGTACAACTCGAGTACTTGAAAAGTGCGTATTTATGTACTCGAAGTTCTCTTAACGTAAAGTGCGCCGTTTGAAATAACCGTAGCGTAATTTTGTTATTTGTTGTATTGTTTTGTAGCAGCCCTTGTTTTCAAGTATACTGACCAGGCAAGCTGCCGGCGCGCTAGATGGCACCACTCGAGCCCTAACGACAGCGGCTGCCGGCGCGCGATGCCTGCCAACTGAGCGGCTTTAAATAACCGTAGCGTAATCCTGTTATTTGTTGAAAAAGTGTTTGTATTGTTTTGTAGCAGCCCTTGTTTCAAGTATACTGACCAGGCAAGCTGCCGACGCGCTAGATGGCACCACTCGAGCCCTAGCGACAGCGGCTGCCGGCGTGCGATGCCCGCTAACTGAGCGGCCTTAAATAACCGTTGCGTAATTTTGTTATTATTGTTTGTAGCAGCTCTCGTTTTTCAAGTATACTGACCAGGCAAGCTGCCGACGCGCTAGATGGCACCACTCGAGTCCTAGCGACAGCGGCTGCCGGCGCGCGATGCCTGCCAATTGAGCGGCTTTAAATAACCGTAGCGTAATCCTGTTATTTGTTGAAAAAGTGTTTTTGTATTGTTTTGTAGCAGCCCTTGTTTTAAGTATACTGACCAGGCAAGTCGCCAAAGGTTCTGGAATGGCGACCACGCACCGGACGGCGCTCCGTGGGTAGGCCCCCGACAAGGTGGACCGACGATCTGGTGAAGGTCGCGGGAAGCCGCTGGATGCGGGCAGCGCAGGACCGATCGTCGTGGAGATCCTTAGGGGAGGCCTATACCCAGCAGTGGGTGTCGTGCGGCTGATATGATGATGACCAGGCAAGCTGCCGACGCGCTAGATGGCACCACTCGAGCCCTAGCGAAAGCGGCTGCCGGCGTGCGATGCCCGCTAACTGAGCGGCCTTAAATAACCGTTGCGTAATTTTGTTATTATTGTTTGTAGCAGCTCTCGTTTTTCAGGTATACTGACCAGGCAAGCTGCCGACGCGCTAGATGGCACCACTCGAGTCCTAGCGACAGCGGCTGCCGGCGCGCGATGCCCGCTAGCTGAGCGGCCGACACGCGAACTTGCACGAACGACATGCTCCGCCATAATGAAGGATCCATCTGTGGTAACAAACATGACAACATTATTAATTAAGGCGATTCTCACACTGCCTCCGCGTCCGCACCCGTCGCGGGGCGCGGACCGGCGGATTCCGCGCGAGGCGGATCCGCCTATTCGAGCGGCGGCGGGCTGATTATCTTTCATTTTATTTATTAGGTATACCAACAAAGTACATACAGAAACGATCTTAAAACATACATTTGGAATCTTTGGTCTTTGCATGACCTTAATAACAGGTACACACAGCATTCAATTTTTATAACGTGCAACACATGGGAGTCTGAGTGTAGTGTAGTGTGTGTATACTGACCGAGTACTCGGCCCACGCCTTGCACACGAGCGCGCAGGTGGCGAGCTCGTGCGGCGTCAGCTTGGCGAACACGCACAGCATGGCCTCGCGGTGCAGCCAAGGGGAGTCGCTGGGGTTGTTCACCACCAACATCGTGGGAGCCGGACGGATCGGGTACAAAGGCTTCTTGAGGGGCTGCAAGAAATCAACACGGTTAAAAAACTTAACCCATTTTTTTAAATCTAGAAATATAGGTAGTCGCTTTTAGTCTGCGGGCACGAGAATGGCGGCGGCCGAGCGATAGCGGGGCGACGCGACGGCGGAGCGGCGGCGATGCATACAACAACATGGACATGCGCTTGAAACGGGCGGTGGTGGGGGTATATTTTTCCTCATCGCCCCGCCCCGCGGTCGCCGTCGCTCAGCTGTCGTCGTTTTCGTGACCGCGGACTTATTATCAGAATTCGTAAGCTAAACGAAATCATGGAAAGTACGCGCTTACAAGAGTAATGTTGCGACGCAAAAACATTTACTACTAAGAAATTAATTCGATTGTCAATTTATAATTCATTCACACGACATTTACTTGCCATCGATAAGACATAATAGGCTAGTTGACAAAATTTCAATAACTCCTTAATATTTTAGCTTATTAGGCATTTTATCGAAAAAAAAGGTTTATTTATTTTTATTCGAGCGTTTACATTATAAATTTCGCGTTTTAAAAAACCAATTTTAATTTGGTTCCAAAACGCACAAGACTGTCATGGCGTCTTGAATGACGTCACGCCGTGCGAAACAAACCAAAGAACGATCGTGTCTTCGTACGTTATAGCTAGTTTTTATCGTTTAAAAATGAATTTCTCATATTATAAGTACTGTATAGTGCCCCAGTGTGATAGCACGACTATAAAAACGCCAAACCAGTTATTTATATATGTTCCAAACAATGGAGAAATACGGAAAAAGTGGCTAAAACTTGCGTTCGGTTGTGGTTAGGTTGCACTCGGAGTGTAGGTTTGGAACGCGCCTCCGGTAGTGATACTCGAAACGTCAAAGACAAGATTGGAGTTTCGCACGGCGTGACGTAACGCTTTCTGATTGGTGTTAACTGTCACGTGACTAAAGGTTTCATTTTACGAAAATTATTTTTTAAAAATATTATCTTTAACGCTTTTAATAATTAAAATTGTTTGTTATTTTCTCCATAATATAATTAATCATTATAAACCCCTATCCATTATATTTATTCTTAATGGAAACAAGCCTATAGGCGTATGTAATCTGCTAGCGTTACCTTAGAAGTGTGATGCGTGAGTTGCAGCGCAAGGTGCGCGCGCAAGGCGTGTTTCTTTGGCGCATCGTCTTCGTCGCTGGCGCGTCGTTTTTTGGCCGTCGGCTCCCAACCCTCGCCACCTTCTACTGCTTCAGATGCCTCCTCCTCGCGTTTGATATCTAGTAACGTTAACAATTAAGTTAGTCAAAATAAACAAACATGTTGACAAGTTAGATGAATAAGCTGTAAAAACCGTAAGCTGTTAAACCAACCTAGACACAAACATTACAATGAGGTCTCATAGTGTCCGCGCGTGGACTACACGTAAACGTAATGCGTTAATTAAATAAACAAACAAACCAAGCGATATTTCAACGCAGTGCGTTCGCATGGGCAAGGATTGTTTGAGTATTGTTCGTGAATACGGGTGAAAATCATTATATCAAAGATCAGGATTGGACATTTCAAAACATATTGGTTAGCTAGCGAAAACTTATGTCAGTCACATACATATTGTGACAATGGTGTCGATTCGGTTGACAACGACACCTAAATTGACAAGATTAAATGAAATTTTAGCATTGTTCTGTTCTTGTCTTTTCGAACATTGTCTAATCTACAGGGCTAGTATTCTCTAAATGTTTACTGACCTTCCTCTGACTTAATATGTGGTAGATCATTCTTGCCTTCGTTATCGGACCCTGCTTCCGACTTCACTGTTATTGGAGGTGGCAGCGGCGGTAGTTTATTCTGTATCAAACAAACAAACTGAATCAATACGATTACACAATATAGTTGTTTTATCTCACGAAGACCGTTTTGGTATGAATGTTGTTAGGCGTGCACATGGACATTATTTTAGTGTGCGTAATACGAGAGCGTGCAGACGCACACTAAAACAATGTGCATGTGCACGCCTAACACATTCATAGCAAAACTGTATTCGTGAGATGGTTAAGTTAAGTGTATTAACTTTGCATTTGTTTGTAATGAATATGAGATCAAAGCATTTGAGTACCTAATTAATTAAATATAATACACTTATATTACCTGCATACTGTGTTGACTAAGTTGAGCATCAGAACCAACGCTCATCCGCCGGAGATCTGACGATTTCTGACGTGCGCGAAAATGACGCGGCTGCAAAACAATAACCACAATATATATTTTGATAAAATCTTCAAATAAATAGAAAAGCACTGAAGCTGCCTAGTTCATTTGATGAACAGGATTCATTAGTAAACAATTTCGATTTGTATTTCGAAGTGAGCAGAGGCCTTTTGATCGCTAGAATTTGTAAAAACCACGGTCTTGGAGATTTTTGTCATCGTATAAGTAACCCCTACCACAGAATACTAAACGTACAGAAGCCCATCCGCGCGAGGACAATCAAATAATAAGCTTCGATACTGTAGCAGACCGAACATTCGCTAGTATGATACCTACCTTATAATCGTGGTTGAGCCCCATAGTAGTGCAAGTGGCGCACTCCCAGGAGTTAAGCAGATCTAAGTTGATCTGTTCGCCGGGTTGTACGATACTGTAGCAGACCGAACATCCGCTAGTATGATACCTACCTTATAGTCGTGGTTGAGCCCCATAGTAGTGCAAGTGGCGCACTCCCAGGAGTTGGGCAGATCTTAGTTGATCTGTCCGCCGGGTTGTACGATACTGTAGCAGACCGAACATTCGCTAGTATGATACCTACCTTATAGTCGTGGTTGAGCCCCATAGTAGTGCTAGTGGGGCACTCCCAGGAGTTAGGCAGATCCTCGTTGATCTGTTCGCCGGGTTGTACGATACTGTAGCAGACCGAACATTCGCTAGTATGATACCTACCTTATAGTCGTGGTTGAGCCCCATAGTAGTGCAAGTGGCGCACTCCCAGGAGTTAGGCAGATCCTCGTTGATCTGTTCGCCGGGTTGTACGATACTGTAGCAGACCGAACATTCGCTAGTATGATACCTACCTTATAGTCGTGGTTGAGCCCCATAGTAGTGCAAGTGGGGCACTCCCAGGAGTTGGGCAGATCTTAGTTGATCTGTCCGCCGGGTTGTACGATACTGTAGCAGACCGAACATTCGCTAGTATGATACCTACCTTATAGTCGTGGTTGAGCCCCATAGTAGTGCTAGTGGGGCACTCCCAGGAGTTAGGCAGATCCTCGTTGATCTGTTCGCCGGGTTGTACGATACTGTAGCAGACCGAACATTCGCTAGTATGATACCTACCTTATAGTCGTGGTTGAGCCCCATAGTAGTGCAAGTGGGGCACTCCCAGGAGTTAAGGAGATCTTAGTTGATCTGTCCGCCGGGTTGTACGATACTGTAGCAGACCGAACATTCGCTACCTACCTTATAGTCGTGGTTGAGCCCCATAGTAGTGCAAGTGGGGCACTCCCAGGAGTTGGGCAGATCTTAGTTGATCTGTCCGCCGGGTTGTACGATACTGTAGCAGACCGAACATTCGCTAGTATGATACCTACCTTATAGTCATGGTTGAGCCCCATAGTAGTGCAAGTGGCGCACTCCCAGGAGTTGGGCAGATCTTAGTTGATCTGTCCGCCGGGTTGTACGATACTGTAGCAGACCGAACATTCGCTAGTATGATACCTACCTTATAGTCGTGGTTGAGCCCCATAGTAGTGCTAGTGGGGCACTCCCAGGAGTTAGGCAGATCCTCGTTGATCTGTTCGCCGGGTTGTACGATACTGTAGCAGACCGAACATTCGCTAGTATGATACCTACCTTATAGTCGTGGTTGAGCCCCATAGTAGTGCAAGTGGCGCACTCCCAGGAGTTGGGCAGATCTTAGTTGATCTGTCCGCCGGGTTGTACGATACTGTAGCAGACCGAACATTCGCTAGTATGATACCTACCTTATAGTCGTGGTTGAGCCCCATAGTAGTGCAAGTGGCGCACTCCCAGGAGTTGGGCAGATCTTAGTTGATCTGTCCGCCGGGTTGTACGATACTGTAGCAGACCGAACATTCGCTACCTACCTTATAGTCGTGGTTGAGCCCCATAGTAGTGCAAGTGGGGCACTCCCAGGAATTGGGCAGATCTTCATTGATTTGCCCGCCGGGTTGTACGCACGCGGGGTGCACGATGCTGTAGCAGACCGAACATTCGCGAAGCATTGAGGGGCCGCCGCGACCTGAAAATGCATATACTATAAGTACTCAACGGAATATGGGTGCGCGCTTATTGAGAGTGTGTTTGATTCGAACATCCAACATTGAGCGCACTGTGAATTTTGATGATTGCACAGTTTACGAACTGCACACAGCGTTTGTGTTCGTTTATGTGTCCACTATTTGCACAAACGAGTACCGAGTGGCTATAATGTCAATGCTAACAAAAACGCGGGTATGTTTGTGTGAAAACTCTTCTGTTCTTAGAATTTTAAACATACATATTATAGTTAACGGCATCCCTTTCGTCGCTATAAATTAGTTATATATCGCGGAAACTCCGATTTACACGTTTCAAAAAACTCAAACGCTCGAAAAGCGCTAGTGATAGATTTATCTAAGTGTAGTTAGCATTGGCGAGGGGTCCATCCACTCCCTGGATGGCCATCATCAGATCACAGCTAGGTCAATTCTTGGCGAAGAACCAAGGCTTTAAAGTTACCTTGTTTCTTCTATCAAGAATATCCTAGATAACGCTTCACGAACTAAAACAGTACGCAAAATTGGCACCTCAAATAGCGTCCTACTTACAAACTTGGCGCTTATTTTGTACATAATTACCTCTTATTTTGTACAAACTCACATTTTGTATCACTTATTTTGTACAAAATAAGCTTATTTTGTACAAAAACACATTTTATATCACTTACTTTGTGCAAAATAAGGGCCTATATTGTAAGTGGGACGCTATTTGAGGTGCCATTTTTGAGACTGACCGGACATCTAGGGTGTTCTTGATCGAAGCCTTGTCTGTATGAAAATCGACGGTGTCTTTAATAATGTGACTACACTGTATAGCACAATCACCATCTAAGAGGTTTTGCGTTTATTCATTAACACGTTGTATAACTGTATGAGTGCATGCGTGCTTGTGTGTGTGTGTGTGTGTGTAGTGAGTATAGTTACCGGAGTTACCCTTTGCCTGGGGCGCGACGGGCGTCTGCATCCAGCCGTCCAGGTGGCACACCGCGCACGACGCCGTCACAGGCAGCATCGGCTGTACACATTACATTTACATAAACAAACTTTAAGGAGAGGCCAGTTCACGATCTGATGAAAAGACTGATTTTTGAACTTCCAATGTGGAGAACTGATGTAGAATAAAATTCTACTTCACAAAAATTACTGTAGACTGAAAATGAAACAAAGAAACAAAATAACCGAACAGAATATTGAAAAATGACATGGTAACTCTGTGACAAAATCCTAACACCATAAAAACTTATAAAAATAAATTTCAAATCGTCAGATTTCGTAATTTTCAACGACAGTGATATGATTTTTTATGCAATGAACAAATGACGAAGTTATGTTAAAACATACATTAAAAAAAATAGCGTCGACTTGAGAACCTCCTCCTTTTTCTGAAGTCGGTTAAAAAGGATAGCTTTTTATCGATCTAACACAATAACCGAGCACATTTTTAATAAATGATCCAGTATTTCAGAAATCAATAAAAATGTCCTAAATTTTGTCAAATTTTTGGCGAAGCGTCAATCAAAGCGATGCAATATTCAACCTTATTCTAAAGACATAGTGAAAGAGTAAATTTCGTAAACTGCCTCGCCTTAACACCAGCGAACTTACATCTATGATAGTGTAGTTGCAAACAAATATTGCTCAAAAATAGAACCACGGGGCTAAAAAATTACAATACGCGCGTAGCTGGCTCTACCACCTAACTCTATCACTTTGACTCTGGCTTTGGTTTATGACGTCAGTGCACTGTCTGTCCAGCCCCCCTAGCCAAAGTAACATTTGCAAATTTTCGCTATCGCTTCGCTTCGAAACATGTATGGATTTGACGTTTTAAAATTCGATTGTTATCGAAACCTTATGTCAATCCCATACATGTTTCGAAAGCTAAGCGATAACGAAGATTAGCGAATGTTACTTTGGCTGGGCCGTCTTGTCATCGTGTTATGATATGACAAGGACGGATAGAGCATTGCTATCGCTTTGAGATAGGCGGTCTAGCTGCCGGTGACAATCGATAACGTTCTTACGTTAGTATATTGCAGTTTGTATTTTAAAGAAAAGAGAGTTATTAGAAATTACGTCCTGTGTAGTCAAATGGTGTAAAAGACGCAATGAAAGCAATTGGTATCTGTAATTATTGAGGATTATACATTCCTATAGGAGTGAAATCTGGTTACTGTACCACTGGTTTTTTTTTTAACTTTCTTCGAGCGCCAGATCTCATACCTAATATAAAGAAACTGTACCATATAGATGTGTAATTATTAATTATTATATTAACGGCCGAATACTCGAAGACCTTGTCTTGCTTCTGTAACTAAGCGTTAATTATTTAAGTGAATTTCTTCTTTCAACAATAAATACTGTCATCTCATAAGCTAAGGTTATCTGCGGTGTGGGGCCTAGTAACCTGTAGCTCAGGTTCCTCTGGAACCTATTTCGGGGACTAGTCTCTTCCACTAAGTTATAAAAAAAATATCCTAAGCCACTTAGTGTAAAAAGAGAAAATAAATGCTTTTTATTATTAATATTATTATGATTTAGAATCTTAAGTTAAGGTCACTTAAGTTTATGTCAGTTTCATAGTTTGTCAAATATGACAACTTTTTTGAATTTAAGGTGGCCCTTACTTTAAGATTCGATCGAGTATTTGGCCGTGAGATAAATAAAGTATATTTTTATTTAATTAATTAATATATTTAAACACTAACCTGTAAGCACTGCCGCATAACGCACGTCTGCTTGGCGCGGCCCAGCCCCCCGAACTTGACCATGTCGTGGCAGAACACGCACTCGCCGCAGTCCGTGCGCTGGCACGCCTCGCATTTCTTGCATCTAATCATAAAATAATATAGCATAATACACATACTTCTTATACGACAAACGGCATTGATAGCAAATATATTGGGGCAACAAGGACACAAAAATAAATCAAGATAGAAGTGGGACAAGGCGAGATTTTTTTTACAAGTTCGTATGTTGTGACGTACAAGTTGCACAAATTGATTTAAAGAAAAAAATTATTGTATTTATGAATCAGGATGCCAACGAGACCATTCGAGATATCTTACAGTATACGAGATCCACATAATTTCATTCTTCGATTCTACGAACTAGAAAATATGCGGAACTACAATCGCCTGCCCGCTTGCGGTGTCGCCTGATGTGGACAGGGAGGAGTATGTACATCTCCTCCTGTTCGTAGGTATTGTGTCATTGGGTGGGTTTCATCCAGCAGATTAATCACATGTCATCGATTTCGAATCATCTGCTGAACGCACCCAAAATCTAGATAACTTTCAGCGAGTCGCTAGCATTTTTCCATCGCATTTGATTTTCGATTGACCGATGACTTAGCGATTAGTCTGCTGGAATGCAAAACATCATACCTGGTACGCCGTCGCCGAGGCGCGTTGTTAGCGTGGTCGGGCCGCGGTCGGGCCGCCCCGCCGCGCCCGCCGCCCCGCCCGCCGCGCCCGCTCGACGCGCGCCGCTCTCCCGCGCTTGGCTCGTCTGGACCTATACCGATTTTACGAATAAGGACTTGTACACTTTCACAATAGGCTATAAATGTACAATTCAAACCAACCGGTCCGCGTCGGGGCGCATTTTACCTCTGCCAGAGGAAGATAAAGCGTCAATACCAACAGAATAATTCCATATTTTCATGAAAACGCGGCATCCGGTCGGCTCCGCACCGCACGCATGCCACGGCAACCGCGGCGCCGCCAGCAATATGAAATTTAACGCTTTATTTTCCTCTGGCAGAGGTAAAATGCGCTCCGACGCAGGCCGGTTGGTTTGAATTTTACATAAGGCCTGTCTGTATGAACAGAACAGACTGCCAGCCAGCTGCAAAATTGCAGTTTGGATTTAAATCCTTGTGTGGTTAATATAAGCATCGAAACTGCAAGCCGACTGCACGGAAGTGTCGATATGTAGTTCTGCCGACTGCATTCTGGATGAAGGCTAGCTGCACGATAGTAATAAATCATCTTCATAAACTCTTATAAAAGTATTAAATTTTGGATTTTTCGCATTAATAATGCTATTTTATATAAAGATAAATTAATTATACTCTACTGGAAAAAATACTAGAAAGAAAAGTACTCGACCGCCGATCCTACTAGCCACTGGGAATGATTATGCTACCTAGTCAATGCATTGGGCCGTAATCCCAAAGGTGCGGGCGGGTGCCGTCCGAGATGCTACGTACGGGCGAGTCGATTTTTTCAAGTATTTTTTTCTAATATATCATTTATCGTGTAAAAGTGTTTATCACTACGAATCTTGACCTTAATAGCATTCTTCCAAAGCCTGTATTTCTTTTCAATATTCATTTAAGCATTTAAGAAGAATCCAATAGAATTGGTAACAAAAATGACACGAAACAGACAATCTTAGCTTACCCTTGAGTATGGGAGTCCCAGTGACGGCCAAGTTTTGTTTATCGTGCCTGTGTTGTTCCACTAAAGTGCGTACGTCGCGAACCAACGCTATGGGATCGGACAGTAGCTCCGGCACTGATTTACGGGCAGCTGGCAGCTGGTGGAGGTACATCACTATGGCCTGGAAATAAATCAAACCTTCAGATTTTAAACAGTAACGAACAACCAATGAAGCTATCTAGTCAGATGGCCTAAATAACGCTAGCTAACTATTAATGACAAAATAAAGTGCTAGGTACCGAAAATGTTTGGGTTTTCGGTACCTAGCACTTACTGAAGTCTTTGGCACCACAACATGATTAGCGAAGGTAAAATTCCGAGACGGGCGGCAAGCACACGTTCCGCTACGCTCCAAATTGAACCGTAATTATTATGATTGAAGGCTCAATTGGAAGTGAGCGGAGAAGGGTCGACTTCCACCTAAGTTTGACATAAAGGTGTCTTCAATCAAACTATCGCTTTCCCGTTCCCTTTCATCTGACGCATGCCTCAAGGCATTCAATAGCGCACGTTGACGGTGCGCTTTCGTTTTGCTCTTGTGCTTTCAACAGAGGCATGCACCAGGGCATGCTATAGCGCATGCCCTATTTTTTCAAAAAACGTCACACGGTTTGGAGGCAATCCGTGAAGACAGACATAGTGGTTTGTTTTTGTTTTTTGTGGTGAGGAAAGAGAAAGCGCACCGTCCGCGTGCGTTATTGAATGCCTTGAGGCATGCGTCAGATGAAAGTGTAAGGGAACGGGAAAGCGATCGTATGAAGACACATTTAATAGTCAGAATATTATTGCAAGGTAAAATAAACTTTCCTGTTTTATGACTTAATGAAGATTTCATCGTACTGAATACCGGCACATACAGGGTAATTTTTGGACCTCTTTTCAAATTTTGTCAGGTCATTCTAATTTCTATAACAGCAGTACAATCAATCTATGAAGTAATAAATATTTTTTTACATTTTTACCCCAAACATTTCCCTACACAAATTGAAATTGTTGTCACTGTTTGAGCATCGCACGCGAGCCCCCCTCCCGCCACCCGCCTTCCCCCGCTCGCGTCCCGTGCGCGAGGGTGAGCGTGCGCGCCTACATTTCAGGATATAAAAAGTGGCTGAAAACTGTGTATTTAAAGAGAAATGAAAAATCATTTTCTCAGATATTTTTTTTAACTACTTCCTTGACCTTATATTTGATTTTGTAAAAAGGCTAAATTACCCTGTATACAATTATTGTACAGTGTGTAGTACAATAATTGTATATGTCCTCCTCACCTTGAGTCCGTGCAACTCGTTCTGCGTGAGGTGCACGTGCTCCTTGGGCGGCGCGGGCGCAGGCTGCGCCTCGCTGGCGAGGTGCGACCGCCCCAGTAGCGCGCCCACGTATCGGTCCAGCACGTACCACAGCATTTCCGTGAAGAACGGGTACCGGAACTTCTGCGGCACCTGCAACGAGGTATCTTTATACAACGTGTTAAAGAATTAACCCAAAATGGGAAAATAATTTCTTTAGACCATCAAACTGAACAAATTTTACTATGGGACCAACACTGAAATCAGATGTTTCAAACATTTTTATATTTTCGTTATTAATTTTTGTATGAAACAGCTGATTTTCCTTCGCTATTTCAGAGTTGGTCCCATAGTAAAAGTTGTTCAGTTTGATGGTCCCTATCTACCATATTCGGTTTAATAAGGCTTTTACCAAACACCCTGTATAGCCTAGCGTTTTAAACGGTTTTCTCATTTTGAGTTTATTCAATAACACGTTGTGTAATTTGATTTTTACCGCTTTTTGCGGTAGGAAATTAAGGTTCTTGGAATCAAATTGCGAACTGTGGAAAATATTGACTAACTTAACTGCCAAGTGATTGGCGAAATAAGCTAGCGAGTCGAGCGGGCGGGCGAATGTAATTCTGCACCTTCAAACTCTTAGCTCTGTAGTTCATGGTGTAAGCCGAAGTATGCAAACATACAGAATTTAATTTTTAGTTTTCAACAAGCTATTATAAAGTATCATAAAAAAATATCGGCTTTACCACAAAAGATTTTAAAACACTGTTTAAATGTGATGCCGTCTCATTCAAACAATATTGTCAAAAAAGTGACAGCATCACATTTAAACAGTGTTTTAGTTAAAAACTTGTTAAACAGTGTTTTGTGGTAAGGCCGAAAATGTTTAATTCCTACATTGTGAAAAATAGGTTTGGAAAGCCTACCTTAGTGACATCTTCGACTTGCGCTATTTTGAGTTGTTTCTCGATGCCGAACTGATGCAGGAAGTTCCCGCCGAAGACGAGGGAGTCGCTCGGCGTGTACACCGCGTGGATCCAACCGGTCGGGATGAAGAACGTGTGCCCGGCTTGAAGCTGCAATATATAATAATTATTTTTAAATAGCTCGTGTGAACACCTACCCTAGTACGTTTCCCATATGTTGCATTTTGTCAGCGTTTTTTTTTAATGCACAACGGGATATAGCTTGGCCTTCACCTCACCGCAGTGACGATAAGGCCCTAGGTTTAGGCAGAAGGTAATTTTAAAGGTTGTCATTTTGAAATTTTCCATATAAAAAACAACTCAGCCATTTTGTGGTTTTCAGGGTTTATCACATTTTTCCGGGGTTGTGAACTAAAAAGTCGTATTTTCGAAAGGCAAAACTCGTAAGCGAAACTCGTAAGCGAAACTTGTAAGCGAAACTCGTAAGAGAAACTTGTATAGTTTGTTTACACAGGCTCGCGGTCTAGCAGAGTTTAAGTAGCGGTAATCGTATTCAAGAGGCGAAGCTCGAAGCATTTGTTTACACAAAGCGAGAATATTATTGCCTAAAAGAAATCACCACTCGCGTGCGAGAAACTCTCCTTGTGTAACAGCCTCTTTACTTGTCTGATTTGATAAATTATCTTCACCCAACTCTTTATTAAAAAATCAATTATAAAATACAACAAATGGTTTTCCACATATTATAGATAGATTAAGAAAGAAATTACTAAATTTTTAGTGACAATTTTGATTTAATAAGAGGAGCTCGGTGGCGCATGATTGCGGAAGTTAAGCAACGTTCGCAAGGGTCGGTCATGGGATGGGTGACCAAAAATTTATTATCTCGAGCTCCTCCGTGCTTCGGAAGGCACGTTAAGCCGTTGGTCCCGGCTGCATTTGCAGTCGTTAGCACCCACCAATCCGCATTGGGCCCGCGTGGTGGGTTATAGCCCATCCTCCTTACCACCCATAAGGAAGGCCTGTGCCCCAGCAGTGGGGACATCAAAAATGGCTGATGGACAAGACAACATATTTTTAAATAACGATTTAAAAAAGTCGTATGACATGTCAAAAGCTGTTTACTAAGTAAGACAAGTAAGCATAAACAGACTATACTATATTCGGCTTTATAGGGTGATTACTAAACAGCCTGTATATACTCACGTGGACTCTGATGCATTTTTCAACGGTGTCGCCAAAGAAAACGTCGGATTGTTTGCCAGAGAGCACCCACTTTTCGTACAGCTGAAGATTCTTCTCTGTGGGAGGGATGAGCCAGAATACTTTTGCACCTAAAAGAAATGATCATTAAAATATGACACCATTTACACGATGTTACCCGACATATGAGTCGATGGAAAGGCAGAGTTAAAAATATGAAAAATAATAATAATTTTACCTCTAAGAATGTGATACCACACGGAGGTACCGCCGAAGTCGATATGGAAGTCGGTGTAACATCCTTTGACGGACATTAGACAGTACTTCTGCACTTTTGGATACATCATATCGTCTAAGGCATTTGTGGACTCAGTCTGAAACAATAGAAGCATCTTAATATAAAAATAGCATTGTGAATGCCTAAAATCTAAAAATTCAACAAGATTTTTATTTAGAATACTAATGTTGTCGGCTTTCTGATGAAATAAAATTGTACTACGACAAGTCGATGATTATATGTATAATTTTGTACTATTCCCGCCGGTATGACTTAAGCCGCGATGCAATGCATAAAAGGCAAAGTAAGTTCAGAGCGGGGCGTGGAATCGCTCACAAGTCGCACGGCACGGGTCATACGTCAGTGTGACTGCTGCATCAGTACTCGAAACACGCACTCACGTCTTGTCGACGCGAATTTATAATTCGCAAATGAAAACTCGCTAGTATGTTAAATCTGAATAGATTCAGATTTCACACCTTCTGCTTGACAGAAGGTGTGTCTCTTTAATAGAATAGAATAGAATAGAAAAGATTTATTTTGTGAATCAAGATTAAATAACACGAACACAATAGGTACTTAATTAGGTATCTTCTTAATTATTATTAGCTTAGTCTAAAAGGAACACAAAAAAGGCTCACACTCAGCATAAGTTAAGGCACCCGAAGTGTGCCCTAACACTGATCTTCCGTGCTCACCAAAGTATAATAATTTTACATTCGGTAGATAGGTAGTGCTAGTGCATAATAAACATGTGAAAAATGTAAAGTCGTACAAAAATGCTCATCGTATCTAAATGGACTTACAAGAAAAGCAAAATATACATGTGAAAAATGTAAAGTTCAAACGTTCTCACTAAAGAACTGATAATGAAATAAAATCATTACTTAAAAGTTTCATGGATTAAAAGTATTCAAATATCCATTGCTAATTTTGCTGACATATCTAGCCGATTGGACATAACTTCGATTTTCGACATTCACAAGTGTATCCGTCTCTAAATTAATGATTAGTTTATTTGATCTCGGAATCAGCAGAGGCGTGTTTTCGTTCAGCGAGCGATTGCTAGCTGGCGCTACCGGTGCTGTTTTCGTTTATGCTAGTGACGTCATGCTGCTGCCGATCGGCAGGTCGCAGCTCGCAATCTGCAATCCTCCTCCAAAGGTGGTTTGCATCGCTGCTTGCTGCCATAGAGTAATTTATATGTCACTGTCAGCGATATTGTTGTTGTTGATCCAGTTCGGTAAATTATGTATATTATATAAAATCATTACAGAATTCTTCTGTCAGAAGACCTATTAAAGCACTTTTAGTATTTCGGTTCATTTTCACTTCGCGCCAAAAAAGTAACTTGGTTGGTTACCATCGCTTGATAAAAACCCGTTTTCGTTTCCCGCAGCGGCCGCAGCACATGCGCAGCAGTTTGTGACGTCATGAGCTGCGCATCGCTGCGGCCGCTAGCTAAACGAAAACACGCCTGTGTAGTAAGTAAGACAAACGTGAAATGAGCCGACAAAAGGTTTGAGCCAGGGTTGGCATGATTAAACCACTTTGATTTAAGAGGGTTTATGCGCTACACTAGCGCCGCGAATGGAAAAAAATCATAGTGCTTAAATTAAGACGAAATTGTGAATTGTGTTCTTCTAGTGTACTCCGAATAAAATTTATGGTATTTTTTATAGCTTAAACAATATTTTCTAGTTGTCGTTTAGTTTAATGGAGTTTTGTTGCTAAAAGTGGCCACTTTTAGCAATAAACTAAACGACAACTAAACGATATTTTATAAAATATTGTTTAAACGATAAAAAGTACCACAGAGCTTCTTCGGAGTACACTAGAAGAACACAATTCACAATTTCGTCTTTATTTAAGTACTACGATTTTTTTTCCATTGGCGGCGCTAGTGTAGCACATAAACCCTCTTGACTATTAGTTCGTATTAAGTTCTTTGTGTAACCAACCATTGTGTGATGGAAAATAAATATATTTTTATTATTATTATTAATATTAGTTATATGACGTTTAGTAACCGCTCCTTGTAGTATCGCTGCCAGTCCTACTATTTTAGATAACTGTTATAGGCTAATTACCTGCTGGTCCTTCAAGTGCCTCGGCCACACGGTCTCGACCCAGTCGATCAGGCGCACGATGCGCGGCGCCTGCACGTAGTTCTCCAGCCGGGTGTGGGAGAACTCCAGCGATATGACGTTTAGTAGCCGCTCCTTGTTTGGGTCGTCGTAGTATCGCTGCCAGTCCTTTTGTCAAGTAAAAAATTTCATTACACACCTCATAGTTAACAGTCTTCCACAATCACCTTAGAACCATCGATCAAATTAAATCAGGTAAATTTGAAAATCATAAATATTAGGGTCTTAAAATAATAAAAGAGATTTCATTCAAAAATAGAGGATTAAACTTCAAAAGCAGAATTTATCATTTCATCACACTATAAAAAATCAAACAATTTTGAAGACCGCCGTGGTAGAGTTGCTTGTATTGTACTCCGGTTTTACAAAGTGTCGCCCACTCTGAGGTCCCGGCTTCAATCCCCGGCTCGGCCAATTCAGAAAACGAGCTCAGTGGCCCTACCATGAGTTGATGCAAACTGTTTACGTTACCGTAAACTATCGGATATACTGCACACAGTCAGTGCGAGTGAAAGAGACAAAACGATAGTTTACAGTAACGTAAACAAAACAGTTTGCATCAACTCATGGTAGGGCCACAGGTCTGGGTGTTTGTAGTTCCACCGTTCTCTCTGAATTTCATAAACACAAGTGCTTTAGCTACTTTGGAATCGGGGCAATGTTTGTAATGTTGTCTAATATCTTTATGACGTCACGCTTACCTTCATCGTCATCTCAATATTCTTCTGTGTGTTGACGTCCATGACGTCGAGCAGCCGCCGCGAGCCGACGCACATGCGCACATCGTTCACTGTGAAGTTGCTGGTCGGCACTCTGCAACAGAAAAGTCAAGTTACAAACGGACTCAAACTTTGACCGAGCGAGCGCAAAGCGCAATCGAAGCGTCTCTGCTTCACAGCCTTCTTAGCAATAGAGACGGCTATGGCTTGGGTAAAAAGGTTTTCATATATCTGTCCGTTTGTTCTCCTCTACAGGACGCATTTCTCAACCGGTTCCGTAATTATTACCTATTTGTTTTTTGTGTAGACAGTTTTTCGAAAAAAAAAACACCCATTTCGAAATATGTTCAATATTTTCGGGTTGCAAATCGGGTGAAAGCCGTTCTTCTCTTTGGTTCCTCTTTAATCATTATTTAGCATTAACGTACTCTACGTTTGTGTGAAAAATTAACTTAGTTTACTCTTACTCAAATGCACTTAAAAGGGTGGTTTACTTATGTTCTGTACCGTATACTATAATATAAAAATAGAAATGTTATTTAAGTTAATAGATTACCAATTACTTCATGCAGATATTTGTGGATAACGGTGTTGACTGTACAAATACTCAAAGAACCGATTAATGTGCTATGTGTATGTAATCCCCTTGTTCAGTTGTTTGTTGTCCTAAATAAATTAAAATAAATTAAAAAAAAAAAAAAAAAAAAAAAAAACGGTTTGTAATGTTTTATGAATGATTTCATTGATATTTTATGGTAAAGCATTTTAATAGCTCTCTCTTCGAAAGGTTGACCAAACTAATTTTATGAAGGTAAAGAAAAGTAAACATAATTAATACGTAAAATGATTACAATTATTAACGATCAATTTCATTGCTGATTAATTGGCTAGCAACTTGGGAGTTAATGCAAAACTCTTTCAAACGTCTACCTACAACCGGTAATTGCACTAACCGAATCGAAAACCGAACCAAAGAAAAAATACTTTATTGATGTTATTGTACACCTACTACCTAAAATATTTTTTTAAACTCTTACCTGCGGAGCCGAAAATATTAAAAAAAACTAATGAAAAATATTGCAGCCAAAAAATTTTTTTTTTCAATACAAGCATACACAAGGCAACAAGCAAGAAGTCACTATACATCGTGAAATTTTTATCATTTGGTTCCCGCAGTGGGGTGGTTCCACTCACGATTACAAGCAACTTTATTATGGGGCCCACTCTGTGATCGCGAAAAAAAAAAACTGCTGTTCAATACATTAAGGTCGAGTAGGTATTCTTTTAGTTAGGTATTTTTTTAGCAATATCAGAGTTGGCCCCTAGTAAAAATTGCTTGTAATCATGAGTGGAACCACCCCACTGCGGGAACCAAATGATTAAAACTTCAGCGTGTATATTTTTTTTATAGCGATTATAGATTTTAACACGCAGGAAAATGCTCTTCAATCGAGAGCAAACCTTCTAGGGCGATGTTACTTCTAGAAGGTTACACAAGTATATTCGGATCGGATACCATACCGTTAAATATAGCGTTAAACTTTATCGGTACCATAGTACCGGTAAAATTATCGGTGAAAAAGTAACGTTATTAATTGGAATAACGTTAATTTTAAAGTAACGGTAACAAAAAGTAAGAAATAACGTTAAAATTAACGTTATTTACTGAAAAAACGTTAATTTTAATGTAACGTTATCTAAAGTAACGTTATTTTTTGACATAACGTTAATGTTAAAAGCAACGGTAAAAAAGTAAGAAATAACGTTACATTTAAAAATAACGTTATCAATCCCTGCCTGTCACAGAATGTCATGCTTATTTCATTTTTAAATTAAACTAGCAAATTGAAGATATCTGGAACCTGTGGAACAGGTCCTTAATAAAAACAACATTATCATTTTAAACTGAGGAATTGAGGATACATTTAACAATAACTTACAAAGAAAGACTGTCTAACTAATCCCTATCTATACACTCTAATAATCCGTGACAAGGGATGCTGAATGTCTAATCTGGTAAATCCCAAACGACACGAGCATGCGCAATACGACAATTTTGTTCTCCGGCTGTACGGAACTTTTTTAAAAGTCAAGAATTGTTTAAAAAGGTGGAACTTGATGGCACAGTGACTTGCGTTGCGATGGCGGACGGTTTTTCGCAACTATCCCTAGTCGAATGGGTGAAACACTTTACTAACTCGAACTCTTCGGTGCTGTGGACGGAAGACGCTTTAAGCCGTTCGTTGGTCCCGCCCTCATGTATTTTGCAGACACCTGCTAATGTTGCTGGTGCAATAGCATTTTATGCTCTCCCCTTTCGGAAGAAGCTAAAATGCTATACGCCGTGGTGAATGTGGGCCAACGTAATAGAATTACAAATTAATTAAGTTTTTGTTACCCAAATGATTATTCTACAGGGGTGACATGTTCAGTGTTTGAACAAACCCCTTTAAATAAATAAAGAAAAAAAACCTGCTAATGTGCATTGGCCGCGAAGTGGGTTATGTATGTGTGTCCTTAACTATCTCTACGGCCAGTATTTCAGCAGTGAGGACATTAAAATGGCTCATGTCATGATGTTATAAACGTGTCTTACAAAATCCCCACCAACTCGGAAAATATGACATGCGCAGTTAGCACCACAACTTCACAAACGTGTGATTCGGCGATGACCGACGACGAGCGGTGTTTTGTTTGGCACTCCGCAGTCCGCTGTGGGCGTGAGGACGTAGCAGACGCTTCACAGCTCGTTAGTCAAGTTTCGTCGAGATCGATGTCGGAGAGGAAACTAGGGGCTTGTATTTATAAACCGCTCTAGACGTTGAGAGCTATCTTGAGATAATACCTGAGATGCTGTTCCTATAAGAAGATCATCCTAAGTGTGATCTCAAGATAGCTCAACGTTGAGAGCGGGTTATAAAAATACGGGCCCAATATGTCGGGATTTACAAGAGCGTAATTTATAAAATATATTGATAATATAGGATTTTTTGGATTTAGGTGATGAAATTGGATGTGATTGGGGGAGCTCGATGGCGCAATGGTTTAGCGCCTGGCCAGGCAATTGCGGAGGTTAAGTTTTCGCAAGGGTCAGTCGTGGGATGGGTGATCAAAAATTTATGATATCCTCCGTGCTTCTGAAGTGCCCGCGTGGTGGGTTATGTATTGCCTATCCTTCTTATCCACCCATAAGGAAGGCCTATGCTCCAGCAACGGGGACAATAAAAATGGCTGATGGGGCTGATTGTCAGTCAGGTGATTAAATGACTATAAGTAAACACAAATTATTTAGTGCTTAATCAATAATTACGGATAAATTGTAGAGCGTTACTGCGTGAGGCCGATTTAAGGACAATTCGTTAAAAAAATATTGCACAATCAAGGAATAGAAAGGTAATTCCAACAAACAAGCTCCGGTAGGTATATTTTCATCGCAAGTTGTTCCTGGAAGGACTTTAATAATAAAAAAAACAGAGAACGGGCATGCGCAGTACAGTAAAAGTTTACAGCAAAGAGAATAAGAGTGCTTGCTTCGCTCCGTTCGGCATTCTGCGGAGGATAGACGTGCGCTAAGGACGTGTTTATGTTCCTTCCAACAAGTTTCGATTAAATCGAATGTCGAGACAGGGGAATGAAGCGGCTACTCAAGGCCGGGGCATGCAGGGCCGATATTAGGCCTTGCATGTAGGGCTTTGAGCCCGGATCGAGGGCGATACACCCTTTGTTTGACCGATTCACGAAAAAAAAAATACTAGCAAAATGTTTTCTTTAAACGATGCTATTTTGTTTTAAGATCCGGTTTTATTACTACCTATACGTGGATAGTGATCTCGATGTAGAGCCTTAGTGCTTCAGCCTTTTTATTGAGCATATTATAAGGTTTATATTATGTTCATCAGAATTATTAACTTTTTAATTTGAACCAGTATTGTTTCTTTGCGTGTAAAACCTAATTCCGACAAGATACTTCTCCGACAAGTCGGAGCTCGGACAGCCCGAGCTCCGACAGGACAGAGCTCCAAAAAAAACGCCGCTCCGACAGGACATAGTTCCGTGTTTGGAAAAAAACCATATCAAATATATACTTTCTTTGTGGAAAATACATTTATATTACATATAATAATAAAACAAAATCCAAAAAAGAAAACTGACTTTAAAAAACTTTTAAAATATTTGATTATATGTATTTTGCATAAAATATATATATATATATTATTATATTTAAGTATTGATTTTTTTTTCAAACACGGAACTATGTCCTGTCGGAACGGCGGCGTCTTGTCGGAGCGATATGTATTCTGTGTCGGAGCTCTATCCTGTCGAAGCTCGGGCTTGTCGGAGCTCAGGCTTGTCGGAGCTCGGGCTGCCGGAGCTCCGTCCTGTCGTCGGAGAAGTATCTTATCGGAATTGGGTTTTACACTCCGTTTCTTTGTTTGTTACAGAATATTGTTGGAGTAGAAAATATTTCATACATATTTTGAGAAATAATGTTTAAATCTAACTAAACAATATTTGAAGAGGATGCCAAACCAAACAGACCCAGAAACCTAAATTACTTATGTTATTATGGTTTGACACGAGACACTTATTGTGTATTCTGTGAAATTTTTTTCAGGTCAGTGATTCTGTGATGACAGGACCTAAATTGTAGAGAGACCTTTTACTTTTTCTTGTCTTCTCATTTTTGTACGATTCCAATAAAATATTTAATAATAAACATACACTAAACATTTTAAAACATTAACAAATTAGTTACAAAATTCATAGCACAATCCACGTACAGCAATCCAATGTAAGTCTAATAAAGGATTTTGGGCAGTATCGGTTTCAGATCAGAAACTCTGTGAACCTCATCAGGTACAAAATCATAAATAAACGTGTTAAATAACCATTACAAATAATTATATCATCCCAAACTCCCAATTAGGCTCCGGAAATTTGGCTTCTCGTCGGAAAGACTTCACGCATGCGCAATGCACTGCACCCCAAGTTAACAAAAGACGATCGCCGGACGCCACGCCGGATTGCCGTGCCGCCGCCGTTTCATTCTGCGGCGGATGAAGGAAGGCAGCGGGCGTGTGGATGACGACCGTGAAGTTGCGATTAGATCGATGTCGCCGCGGCGCGTGCTTATTATTTGATCAATGGCTTCCACTTTGAGCTTTGTCCTGATTTTGCTCATCTCGATTCTGATTGAAGAACAATCAAACGGCTTAAGTCATATTTTAGTTGGGACAACTTTGGGTAAAGATAGGTATGGGTTATTTTTTCGGCTGATCCTTGTTTTATTTTAATTTTTCTTTCGACTTATGACAACGCGTTTCACAAACATTAATAAACATTAGGTAACATGTTGAGAATCAATTCATTTATCTAGAAAAAAGTAACATAGATAAAAATGAGGTTCCTTGCCACGGTACAAAACCTAATGACTTTCCATTCCACATTCAGAACCCAAAAGGCTTCCAAGAGGTTGAACATGCATGAAGTTGCGCGTTAACTTAACAAAGAGATCACGGTTTCACGGAGTGCTCGAGACGTGTCGTCGGGTAAGTACGGGAAACTGAAAAAGGCAACATCCGCGCATGCGCAATGTGACGCGGGCAACTTGCTGAAATGGGCGGGAACGCGTCACCGGTGCCGTTAAACACCGGTGGATCCACGTAGACATAGAGCCTAGAAGCTCACGCGACTTTGCCAATCATTGTGTATATGCTAACTCTCATGTGTATGTATAGTACTTGGTTTTGTTGATGGTAAAGCTTATTTCAAGTCCGCCTGGCTAGCTACTACCTAAGTCTGACGCCATAACAACAATTTAAAAAAAAAGTTGTGTTCCTACAGTTAGAGGAAAGATAGTCAGTTACTCAGTGATGAGGTTTCCGGGTGTAGTGCGCTTCCACCTTCGGCCTTATCGTCACTTAACATCAGGTGAGGTAAAGGGCGAGCACTATCCCGTTGGGCATAAAAATATGTGGCGCATCCTAATTACTGTCCTTGGACTATTATGTATTCTGTGTCCTTGGTTGGATTACAAAGGTCTAAAGGCTGGTTCCTATATTCGAGAGCGATTAGTTTTCCTTCCGAATGGTAGTATTTTCACATAAAGTCCATATTAAATGTGTCAAAGTTTTACCATCCGTTTAGGAATATGTATAATGCTTTATGTTATGACATTAGTTATTCCCCACTGCTGGGGCACAGGCCTTCCTTATGGGTGGTAAGGAGGATGGGCCATAACCCACCACGCGGGCCCAATGCGGATTGGTATGTTTAAGGACTGCAAATGCAGCCGGGACCAACGGCTTAACATGCCTTCCGAAGCACGGAGGAGCTCGAGATAATAATTTTTTGGTCACCCATCCCATGACCGACCCCTGCGAACGTTACTTAATTTCCGCAATCGCTGGGCCAGGCGTTAAACCACTGCGCCACCGAGCTCCACATGGAATAATGGTCAGAAACAATTCACAAATCTGAAACTACCGAATACTAAACAACATAAGCCTACATCCACTTTGCAGTTGCAGATGGGATAGATTCAGCGACTGATCGAGCTCAAAACTACCCAAAAACAGCTAGTGGATGGATTGAAGGATTACCCTTTAGCTACAAATTGGATGGTTCCTACTCGAATTTTAGATATTCGATCGAGTAAATTTTTAGACCATAGACTTCAGACTTTTAGGTACGAAAGTCGTTAGGTGTTTAACGACTATGATAATATAAGTTCTTTAAAATTCTCCAATAACAATGGAGAATATTTAAGAACTTATATTTTTCTTAATTTTACAAAACTTTTGTGTACAAATGTTTGACCGCGCTAATAGACTGGTACTATTTCGTTAGCTTGGATGAACAGGATATCAACTCAAAAATTTTGATTTTTCTACTTTTAAATGTGCAGTCGTAATAAAAACAAAACAAAATCGTCGTCGTTTCTTGAACTGGGGCCGTACCGGCTAACTTTTCGAACTTCGGCTGGTCTGCTGAGCTTCAACTTAAAACATAGAAATCAAAGTAAGTAATTTCGTATTGTACTACCTATTTGTTGAAGTTATTTGTTAGATATCGATGTTCGTGTGACATCATGAATTGCGGTTCCCCATTTTGGCCCAATCGGGGCTCGATTTATCTGTTTTAATTTGAAACCCGGCAGACTTCTCAAAGTTCGAAGCGTTAGCCGGTACGGCCCCTGAAATTATAACGTAAGTTTATTACTTATAGAAATATTTATTTCTAAAACAATTTATTTTTTAAGATAACTTTTTTTAATTGAATTAGTGTAAGTGGGTGAATCAACTTTTTGTTGTTTTGTGGTATTTCTTAAAATATCTACGTGAACTATTTTAATATGAAGTTAATCTGTAGTTGCAAATACTCTCAGCTAATTATCTTATAAGAAAACTTAAAAGACATGAAAGTTGTAACGTGATTTTAAAGAAAAACATAGGTGACCCAGGAGACAACTCCTATTTTTCATATAAAAGCTGGAGACATTATTGTCCCCTGGGTCACCCATGTTTTTCAATAAACTATTGATTATATTTGTACAAAACTAAGTTTGTTTTATTGGCTAAGAATCTAAATATCGTAAAATATAGTTTTTTTTTTAAAAGTTATCTAGTTTTGTTTTAATTTATGAAAATTTACACAAGGGTCGATTTTTTCCTGACATTAAAAAGTTGATTCACCCAAGTATACCTCTTCTGAGATAAATACTACCGAATTGCTCAAAATTTTATCGAATTTTAAAATAAAACTTTGTTTTACAAATATTATATGTTAAAAGGTTGTTTTGTTATTATTATAAGTAGGTACACCTCTCTGAATAATTTCAGGATTTTCTCAAAACTACTTTACTAAAAATAAGTAAAAAGTGATAAAAAAATATTGTCAAAAAGGCTTTAAACCAAATAATAATAGTGGCTAAAATAATCCTAGACGAAACTTTCAAATTGCTCTCCTGAAAAATCTCTGTTTTTGAGATAATACCCTGTTCATCTGAACTAGCATTATTTATCCTGTGCTAATTGACCATCAGCTATGCTAATGGGACGTATGAACTAAGTTTTGGCTAAGTTACAAGAAAAGTAATATTTTTTACCAACAAAAAATGAATAAGTAACTTTCAGGATACTTACATTTTTTTTTTTACCATCGCCACTCAAAAAAGTGCGTCTTATTCATTGATAACAGTGAATAAAACGCGTTTTTATTCACCGAGCGAATAAAAATATTTTGAATTTGGAACAAGCGCGCATCGTATGAATTATGGAATTAGGTACAAAAAAAATAAAAGGTGCTGAAAGTATGGAGCTATTCCATAGATAAAATTATAGTTCTACAATTAAATGACAAAAATAATCCCGCCAATTTTATTTAGGTTCTTTAAAGTGTCTTATCTTTGGGTTCTTTTCTAAAAAATATCCCGCTAAATCAATTAGGTCCTTTTTAGTGTCTTATATTTGGGTTCTTTTTTATATAATTTGAGGAAGATTAGTAGTTCAGTCTTGCATCAGTCCATTCCATCTGTCTGGTACGATCTTCAGTCTGTAAAAATTCTAAGTCTATACAAACTGATGAAGTGGACTGATGCCAGACTGATCATGTAGTTTCCCTCTTAGTTAGCTCGGTGGCGCAGTGGTTTAGCGCCTGGCCTAGCGATTGCGGAAGTTAAGCAACGTTCGCAAGGGTCGGTCATGGGATAGGTGACCAAAAATTTATTATCTCGAGCTCCTCCATGCTTCGGAAGGCACGTTAAGCCGTTGGTCCCGGCTGCATTTGCAGTCGTTAACACCCACCAATCCGCATTGGGCCCGCGTGGTGGGTTATGGCCCGTCCTCCTGCCCCACAGTGGGGATATCAAAAATGGCTGATGGACAACTATAAATACTATAGGTAGGTACTGCTATTTTTTTTCTCGCAGTCAATGGTAAAAAGTAGAGTACACAACTCGTGAAAAAAAAAATTCATCTCGGTCCTTTGTATCCTTCGCTGCTCTCGGGATCCAACTTAGTCCCTCGAACTAAATTCCCTCTTTTTTCACTTGTTGTATAATCTACTATTTATTTATTTAGTATTTATTTATATAAAGCACATGTTACAGTATCACTTTCACATCAATAACTGAGATATTAGACAAAGTGTGATGGCCTGAAAAACATACCCTGTTAGGGTGTTGCTTATTATGACCTAATAATTATTAAATTAAAAATAAACGTAGAGCAAAATAATTAACATAATAGATTGTTATTTAGAGAGCTTCCCGAGGATTAATAGAATTATTTGAGCTTATCGCACATATATTCTTCAACTGAGTAATAACACTTTTTTATTAAAAAGTCTTTTACGATATTTTTAAATTTATTTTCATTTTTTTCTATTTTTATATATTTCGGTAGTTTATTATATAATTGTATGCATCTATAGTAAGGGCTGCATCTATACATTTCAATTTTTGGTTCAGGAGGAACAATATCATGCTGACGTCGGGCATTTTTATTAAATTGGAAGTAGTTAAGATTTTTTCTCACAAATAATACTATTTCAAGGATATATATGCACGGGAAGGTTAAAATATTTAGTTTAATAAAATGAGGTTTGCAAGATTCTGGCTGGCGAATATTTACAAGTATACGTATACATTTTTTTTGCTGTATAAGTATGTCGTGTGAGTCTGTGCTATGGCCCCATAGTATAACACCATAGCGTAGCCATGCGTATGCGTAAGCATAGTAGACATTTAATGCGCAGGCTGTGTTTGTATTTGTTTTTATTACCCATAATGCATAAATAAATTTAGAAAACTTTTTTTTTATTTCACTGACATGACTTTTCCAATTTAAGTGGGTGTCTATATTGATGCCTAATAATTTAAGATTTGGTACTTCTTCAAATTTAAGGGATTTCTTTGTTATAACCTTGATAAGATCTAAATATTACTGATAGTTGGTTGTTATGATATTTCGTAATAATATTAAAACAGTTTAAATTATTATTATACTATACAATTTAGTAAATGTCATCATCTACATGTGTTCATATACCAATGACATTCGTGCTAAAGGAAATACGCTAACCTTAACGTATCTGCAATTGACTTGTTATCTATCGATATAACCGCAAGGCCCGCAATCAACTTAATATTTGTATGATAGAGATTTATTGTAGGGTAAATTATTTATGTTAATGCGGTATATTATTTTGTGAGTGTATTGTGTTCAAATTTTCATAGCTTTGGTTTTACAACCAACCAACGTTGTGATCTAATAATTACTTATTAGATCACAACGTGCTGATAAAAGGTTGAAATATTATGACTGTAGTGTCATAAATGGATGTGTTACCGCCTACTACCGTGGTCAGAGGAAACAATTGAATTAGGGCTGATTTATCAATGCCTAGATAGAGCTTTATCCGTTTGATAGCGTATTATACTGACAAATTGAAAATACTTGTCATTCATTTGTCTGTCACATTTTTGAATGACTTTTATTGGATTTGGTTAATATTTAAACTGACTGATATCTGTTATCTGAGGATTGAAAAATCAGCCCTTAGACTAAAAAAGTTACTTTTTGGAGAAATTAACTGTCTTAAATTCATACTTATTTAATTGTTATGATTTTCTCAATAATATAATTTTACGAGGCGAGGAGACGAAATAAGGGACAAAATTGCGTAAGTAACAGAAGTGATGAACCGTGAACATATCTATTAAGTAAACAAACCTATTAATGACATTTCGATATACAGTAGTGGTCACATAATTAAAGACACCAGTCGATTTTCATCAGATGAGTTGAGTTTGTATAGCGATCTGAATCTCCTCCATTATTCAGTCCCTGGATGGCATCATCAGATCACAGCTAGGTCAATCCTTGGCGGAGAACCAAGACTTAAAAGTTACCTCGTTTGTAGTGAAAATCAACTGGCGTCTTTAATTATGTGACCGCCGCTGTAGCCATAGACAAAAATGTTTCTTTTGTGTAATTAATGAATGCCGCAAAGCACAGCTGAGTGAGACAACCACACGATCCTATTATGGGTGGCTCGCATCTAATTTTTTTGTCAACACACTTGCTCGTAAAGTGAGCCCTAATACATCGCTTTTAGGGCCATAAACCGAGCTATAACAAACGCGTGCAATAATATATAAAACACTAGTTCGTAATAGAATTAACCCTACAAAGTTAAATTAGTACCTTACTGAAAGTTCAATGCGAGTAAACAGAGCATTCCCAATTTAACCGGGTTATACAGTTATTTTTTTTAGTAACAACAAACTTCAACAAAGAGGTGTTATGCCGCTGAAAATTCATATACATTTTTGGAATAAATAAATATGTAAGTCCTTAATTAAGTCAAACAAATATTTATTATTATAAAATTATTCATAATTCACAATATTTTGTTATAAAATATTAAAATATTTGCATTTTTACTTAAAATTATAATTTTGAAGTAGGCTGTATGCTCCTCACCCCTTTGTTCGCAAAATATTCTTGCATTGAACGTGTAAAAAAAAACAAAAAAAACCTGCGCGCCTTTTCCCATAATTATCATGGTATTTTGTTTTTGTCGTATTTGTTGCTGTGTGGTAAATTACTTTGTTTTTTCCTCGCAAATGTGTTGAAAAACGTCGTATGAAACTCGTGAGCTCTTGCTTATTGCACACTCGGCTGAGTTATGCCCTCGCCTGCGGCTCGGGCTGCAACCCACAGCCTTGTGTGCAATGAGCAACCTAAGCTAACTTGTCTCATAATGTACTATTATGACTTAGTTGTAATCTGTATCCCAATCTGTATTGTGCTGTTTTATTAAATTGATGACGTAACTGGTGAAATAAATTTGCTGCAATTGGTTGTATCGAAACTAATGTATACCTAGAAATTGCCAGGTGCATCAGTCATCACCTGTAGACGCTGCAGTTAATTATTATGATAATGGAATTCATCTGACATTTGCTTTGAATAGCTTGGTAGGTAGGTACTAAGCTGCATGACTTACGATGTCCACCTTTTTTTCATGGTATTTAGTGTAATTTAAGTTCTCCTAATTTTACAACGATTACCTACCAGCTACCTAGATAGCATAGAGACACTGATAGAATATTTATTTAAAAACATTAGCGCATTGGCACTATTGGCAGTCAAATCAAATCCAAACAAAATCTCACGCGATTGAAGACGCGGACAAAATCTATAAGTAAATAAAAGGAAATGCTACTTTCTAATAAAGCGATTTTGTAATTTACACGAAACGAGCCGATCGTATTTGTTATCACAAAACTATTAAACGCAAATCACAGACGAAATGGTATTTTGCTTCAATCGCCATTTTCAGTTCTTTAGGAAGTAATACTATTAAAAATACGGACATTGTCGAGCGCCTACAAAAATTGTAATAGCATTGCGTCGCTGTCGTCGCGGACATGAAAGAAAAAAACTAGGGCATAAAAAATTTACAAGCGATCTTCTTCTTTCTTTTCCATCGTACCCTCTCGTGACCATGAGTCATGGTCCATGGCTGTGACTCCTAGGTAACTTGCTGCATGTGGGCTCTTTTTAATGACCAACGAGATAGTGCTTGGCCTTCACCTCACCTGATGTTACTCGTAAGTGACGATAAGGCCGAAGATGGAAGCATACTACACCCAGAATCTTCATCACTAAGGAACTGACTATCTTACCTCTTAAAGTATGAAGATTTTAAATGATTTTATAGTACCGCAACATAATTATAAGGCTACATGTTACGTGCGAAATGTCTCGTAAGCATAAAATATTATTAGAATAAGGATTATTGTATAGTCGGATTTTATTAATGAAGAAAGAATAATAATTTAGAAGATTTATGAAAATAAGAAGACTATACCTTACGCCTACGATTTCGACATGGGAAAAAAACAGAGTAAAGAAGTGGTCACCACCCAGACTACCAGCAGAACTTCCAAAGCCGAAGCATCTCAGAAATCACTTCAACATTCGAACTGCTTCAGTATAAAGAACGAGCAGAGTCCAGGAAAATCCCTGCCCAGGAGTCCAGGGTATAGCCCCGCCAACGAACGAGCGGTGTCCAGGTTAACACTTCCTTTAAACCACCAAACACCAACATTATCTAACTGCCGGAACACAACAATTTTAAAATTGTTGTTATGACGTCAGACTTAGGTAAGATAAAGCCTTACCACCAACCAAACCAAGTACAAAAGTATCCCCCCTCCTGGGAATCGAACCCGGGACCCCTGTCCCTACACGGGTGGGCGAACTACTAGACCATAGAGGCGGTTCACTCTTTTCTTGTTCTACAAGCAGTCATTTTTCTGCCATCCGGATGCTCATTAGCCTGCTCAATTTGCAGGTTTCCCTCGGAAAGGAATCGGACCATATTGGGTCGATGATCGCCCACAACTTCTTTCCTTCCATTTTCTATTCATAGTAATAAAATAACCAATATCAGATTTAAGTGATGTTTTATGAAATGATTTTTTAAAACTATCTTATAGAACGGGGGCTAATTGTCTAATTTCAAAATCTAATGCAATCGCTTTCAGGGTGTGATATACATTGATGCTTCTTTTTGGTACAAATAAAAACTTACCAAAGAAATGCAACAATGTGTCACATTCACATCCATCTGTCAAATGAAAGCGATTGCGATAGATTTTGAAAATTAGACAATAAGCAGGCAGATTTTATTATTACTGTTTTAAGTTAGTTATTAGAATGAAGTATAGATACTAGAGATTCTAGAGAATTGGATATCCATTAAACCAATATAAGTAGCACCGAGTACAGCTTAGATTGTAATGGCATGGAAACACATAAAAACCAACTCTTAAAATTAATAAATCATCAAATAAGCTGAAAGAACAATAAATAAACTAAGATCACTAACCTCAGTCCCAGACCGATCTTTTCTTTGAACAGAAGCGGAGTAGTAAATCCATGTTTCTGGAGATACGAAATGGTGATGTCAGTTCCTTGCATTTCCAGGACGGAGCCGGCATGCTCGAAGCGAGAACTCTCAAGCTTATCTGCGAGGGAGAACCCTCTGCCTCCTTCTGTTTCATCATCTCCAAGGGCCCACTCGTCTGAATAAAGTTTCCTCTGCTTGCGTTCACGCTGTCAACACATATTTTTAGTTTATAAATTGTTAAATAAAACCTTAATTTTAATCTTTCCTTCCCCCGGAAAATTAGACACAATAGATTTTCCATTGTTGTGTTGGCGTTGAGTATAATTAACAAAGAAATGTCAATTCTTTTTTCCTAATTGGAAAATTTTTAATGTTTTACACTTGTTTTACTTTTAAATTAAAAAAAATAAACATTTTGTTATAGGCCATTTAAATCAAACATTTTATCTAATCTTTAACTGCTTGATAACCATGGTGCTGTTGTAAACTAGTGTTGAACAAAATGCTTTTGGACTGTTTAACTAAATAAAAAATTAAAGAATAATCAGTACCCAGCAGTGCTACTTAGGAGAAAATGAAAACTTTTATTTTGAAATTTTTGTTGCTAGGTGTAGTATATTACAAATATTATGTTTTCTGTGTATTTACACAATTTCCTCATTACCATTTGCATTGCCAGCATTTAGAGCTCGATTTATGTAACGACAAGCTAAAGGTTCTTTTTTAAATGCAAACCAAGGCCATTGAAATACAAATAAAATAAGAGTTACAAGTCGACTGTAACAATAAATCTTTAGAGCAGGTTATTTCCCTCAGAGAAACAAAGAGTTTTGTAGAATTTAGGTTCATGGAGCTGTGGTAGTCAAAGTTTTGGCTGATCAGCTGTGAACGATTCGAGTAATGTTCGACTTCGCTTCGAGTCTGAACTCGGAAGATTATACGAGTAATAAAGCAGATTAGGAACAAACGTGCGTGTGGTCGCAGCGCAGCGCACGGCTGACGGCTCGCGGCCGCCTGTCTATCGGTCGGCCGCCGCGGGAGGGATATACGCCTTCGCCCCTACCAGCAGACCAATATGCTTACAGACGTCGCACCGTACACGTTTCTCAATCATTAATTAACACATCGGCAATATCGAAATAATGCGATCTCCGGAACTATTATAGATTTTAACACCTTCTCGCATGCGCGAATGCATACGGCCGCCGCGTTTTATACTCGGTCGCGAGCGGCGTGATAGCAAAAAACTAAGTCCGATGACCCTCGATGACGATCATCACACCCAACATTTTGGTCATTGTGATTAACATCATCACATCCTCAAAACTTAGGTAAATCGATACACGATGCAGCGATGCACCATTTCATGTTTACGTGATCCCAGATAAAGCCACCATGGCGTCACCCGGGACTAAATACGTAAAAATTCAACAATAAACACTCACCAGCTGTCTTGGAACTTGTTTTTTGGTATTCGGCAGTGTTTCCGACATGTTTATTGTAGTCAGAAACACTGCACGTCGAAAATATCACTATTTTACGTAAATATTTTAGACAGAGCACGGGAAAAAGTAACGCAATCCACCATTTGCAATAGTCGACACTACTGCCAACATTGCGACAAGCAATCAGTCCGGCAGTTTATTGAAGGTTGGCAGCCCGAATTACGCTCTATTGGTTTATTTATGAAACGAGTTGGCGCGGTTTTTTAAAACATCGCAAATGTTATTATGCAGTATGAAATTAAATCCGTAGCATTAATTAAATAAATAGTGACATGAAAAAGACACCAAATAGTATTAAACGTTTATCCAAACTTTTCTCGTGGTAATCGCTAGGCACTCAAGTACCTAATCAAAATAAAATTCTCAAGTAGGTAGTAGGCTTCATGTAGATATGAAGGAACTTTATTTAATTTGTTTTACCATAAAAACTAAAAAAGTAATTTAATATTATAATAAATCTGTAACTGAGCCGACTCTGTACATTCAATGTTTTTTGGAAAAAATCAGCATTTATTTAAACTTGTCTGTTTTATACAAAAACAACGTCTTGCTTGACAGATTTTCATGTTGAGTCATCGATCGCCATAGAGTACAAATATTGAACATGGAAAATAAAATATTGAACATTCTATAAAATTACTTTCCATGGATAAAACGTACCTACTCTATGGCGATCGATGACTCAAAGATTTCTCTGCCAGAATGCGCCCAATGTCTCATTCCCGAGGGAAAATACAAAAACTGGTTGGAGGCACATTGGCAGGCTAATTATCTAAATAGAAACTATTTAGCGACCGGTTTCATTTTACATAGGTACATTGCTACTTTTCTTTGGCATGTTTTTTTTACCCCAAAAAGAAGTAGCGATGTATCACATTCATCTGTCAAATAAGACCGGTCGCTAGGTGGTTTCAATTTTTTTTTTTTATGTTTTTGGCGCCATTTTGTCCAGTTCAGTTCGGTGGCTATTTTAATTGTTTCATAGTGGACATTGTGTCTCAAAATCGGTGCAGTTTAGTGTCTACGCAACTGAACAATATGTGGGATAATTGAAATAGGCGCGATCTTGGTTGTGTGAAGCTGAGACTTTTACTGTAGTAATGGCTTGGCTACCTCGGCAGAACCACATATAATATAAGGCAGAACTAACCGAGAAACTGTCTTGAACTCTTGATAACTTCGTGCCAAATGCTCCAAGCAGCATTGGAATGCGATGCACCCGCATTCTAATGTAAACTGAAACAATACCAAGCACTGCATTATTTAACACTTGAAACTGGCAAAAGTTACTCCCTGAAGAGGAGTAGATTGCCATAACAAAAGTAAGAAGAAGACTGAATTTTTTAAATAAATGCGTGCTAGACTTGGAAATTCACGTCCATAGTAAAGGTGGACACACACGGTCCTTCCATCGCGCCAAATGGATGGACGTACGTCGAAAATTTGATCGTGTGTGTCGAATCTGTCATCCAAATTTCCAATCACGGATTCCGTAAAAACACGGCCCACATCCAAAAGTTTGACCGTGTGTGCTCATATCGTCAATCGTTTGTTTTAAATCAAATGGATTAAATCAAATGGACGGACGCCAAATTTTGATCACTCGATCAGTTCAAATAGGGATGTAGCGAGCGATTATACAAAAAAAAAGACCATAAAACCACAGGATTTTTTATTAATAAGCTGGATAAAAAGAGATTAAAAAAGAACAAATATTTTTTTCACGCAGATGAAGTCGCGGGCGGTCACTAGTCGACTATAATAGGTATACCTACCTAGGCACATTTGGAGCAAATAATCAACATAACTAAAACTTTTTAACCGACTTCAAAAAAAGGAGGAGTTATGTATGTTACTCGATTACTCGAAGACGGCTGGACCGATTTAAAATAGATTTTTGTTTGAAAGTATATACTTTCAAGTTTGTCCCATTATCATGAAGTCAGGATCTAATGATGGACTCTTCAAATATTATAGGCACACTTATAGCGATTTTGGTATTTTCTTAGTAACCTATGCATTTGCTTTCGGAAAGTACCATTTTGGTGAAGTGGAACTGATGATGAAGACCATACATGATAATCGGAATTATTCAATACTAAGTTTCATTGGTGCCAAATAATTACTTTTACATGGTTGCATGCATTAGTTATTTTAAGCTCCTTTAAGTACCTATTTATTTTTTAACAAAAAAAATGAAAATATCGATGGTACCTAAATCGATATTTTTTCAACAACCCTAGCATCGCTACAAAATGGATGTGGGTTTTGACGTACATCGTTTGGCGTGATGCCAAACGACTGATCGTAGTTTGGCTGTACGCCAAACGAGTTACGCCGGTGTGTGGCCTCAAAAATTGGCGTCCGTCCATTTGATTTAATCCAATTGATGTACATCAAATGGACGGACCGTGTGTGTCCACCTTTAAATTACCTATCTCCTGTCAAAGAGCAATAGAGTAGGTAGTCAGATGATTAACAATATTGTGTTTTTTAATAACTTAAGCCTCCAGTAAAATAAAAGACTGATTAACGTAACATGACTTGTTTGATTATCTCATTGGATACGTAATTTTAACCGAGAAAAGAAAAATTAATAAAAAAATTCCAATACCGGAACTAGTACCGGAATTCCGATATTGGACTCCAATATCGAAACTCAGTTCCGGAATTGAGACCCTTCCGATATTGCATGCCCTAAGGTAGAGCGTAGTATTGAACTTAAATGTAAATTTCAGAAAGTGAATCAGTCTAAAATAAGCGTCATTACAAAGTCGATGCTTTACACCACGCTCAAAAATGGAAGTGGGCCCCGGACAACTTCAAGATGCAAGACGGACTTCAAAAAATAACATCATGGAGGACCACAGGGCAAACGCAGAAGAGGCAGACCCGCAGCACGATGGGAAGACGACATAACAAAAAGGGACCGTGTTATATGGTATTCTTTGGAGGAGGACTTCATTCACCTGTGTGTGGAGGAGTTCTTGCAAAAGAATAAATTTTATTTGTTTGATTAATTTTATTATAAATTGAACAATTAAAACAAAACGAAGCTACGTATTATTGTTATGAAATTAATGTAAATAAAAATCAATATTCAAACAATAAAATCAATTTCAATTTTAAATTTAATGTAGGTAAGTAAGTAAATTTAATTAAAATAAGTAGGGTGACGGACCCAATTATCAGCACTCTAAGATGTCATTAAATTTCAACTCTAAGGTTTAAGTAAAGGCAGAGCAATACAAAGGTTACTTAAAAATTGTTCTACATAAAAACAGTTTTTCTCAGTCATTAGTTTAGTCTTCAGTCAGTATCTTTTCTAATAAATATCAGCACGATGATTATTATTGTTTGAGTGTTAGGGGCTATGCCTATGCAGCTCAAGATGAGGCTGTAGTCACTGCGACCTACTTGCACGATGATGATAAATGGTAAATGGATTTTCAGCACGGGGCTGAAATTTGGAAAACAAGGGTATAATCACTTTTTCCACAACACTCAACCATACTTTTAGTTAGACACAATTAGTTAATTAAAAGAAAAGCATTACTTATGATTATGTCTATTTTATTAAATTATCAGCATGTGTGCTGATGATTGGAAAACATAAAATTTCTGTATCCAGATATTGGCACCATGATATATCTATTGTAATTAAAAAAATAAACTTAAAATTATTTCAATTTCCTAAATTGAAATAATTTTAAGTTTATTTTTTTTTAAAAACGCGAAAAACGTTAACAATGTGTTTAATTACCAGTATTTACAAATAGTGCTTTAATCCCATCACAAAATGACTAATAAACGTAAGCAAAATTTTACCCTTGATGTGTCAGAATGGTCGAAAATCACTTTGTATCACACAACGTTCACTTCTCCTCAATAGTACGGCGCCATAATAAATGTCAAACTATACCTACACAGTGTTGCTAATACAATAATTTAAAACTATCAGAACGCGTTTTTTACCCTTGCAACTTTGAAATCATAGCCATTTATCTTATATTTTAAGTTTTTTTCGAAGTGCTGATAAACTGAGGCGCGTTCCAAACCTACACTCCGAGTGCAACCTAACCACAACCGAACGCTCTAACGGCGTTCCAAACATTTGAGCGTGACGTTCGGTTGACACAACCGTGTCGTTCCAAACGTCAGAGCGTTGCAACCAAACAACCATTAAAAATTATGGTTGTAAAACGCTCTGACGTTTGTCTAAAGAAAAAATGTCAATGTCATTTGACATTATTTTGTATTTTTGATGTTTTTATGTCAAATTTTTAAAATAATCATGGTAGATCCTCAAAAAACGGATTTTATTTGATTTAGTATAAAGAAAAGTTTATATTATTCGTATTCCAAATGGAAAATGAAGAATTTGTATTGACATTGACATTTAAAGTTCTTGGTCGTTCCAAACCTTACAGCGAGTTAAAAAACAACCAAACAACCGGCGGCGCTCAAACGTTCTGAACGCAACCCTGGTGCAGTGCTAGTATTTGGGTCATTGCCTCTACTTACGGTAGGTACCTAACAGGAAATATTTTTGAAAAATAGGCATGTTTGAATTCTTTATTTATAAAAAAAAATATTATTGTTTTATTTAAAACAATTATTATTAACAAAGGAATTTCAAAATTATTATTTCATCAATATTTTTTTTATTATGTAAATTTGATTTAATTAGGTGCATGCAATATTAAAAAAAACGCATGATAAGTTTTATTATAAAATGAATTATTGTTTTAAAATTATTAAATACTTTACAAATGAAATCAAAAATTATTATAGGCAATAGGTCAATTTGATTTTTTTTAATAATGTAATGAAATTATGTATTATGCATGCAATATTTCATTTAAATTAAAACTATGAATGAAATAAAATCAAAACAGATTTTTAAGTCACCAATATCGCAATGTAAACTGTTTATGCAAGAAATAAAAGGCTTTTTTTTATATCAAGATTAAAACAAAAAATAGCAAGTAGCTTACTGTAATGTTGTTTCCGAAATTCACCTAATAAATGTCGATATGTAGTAGATGATTATATCTATTCGACGCTAGATGGCGCTATTATTTTTTACTTGAGTCACCTTTTTTCGGAAAGAGCGTTTATGCGCTATACTAGCGCCGCCAATGGAAAAAAAATCATAGTCCTTAAACAAAGATGAAATTGTAAATTGTGTTCTTCTAGTGTACCTACTCCGAACAAGCTTTGTGGTACTCTTTATCGCTTAAACAATATTTTCTCTAGTCTGTCGTTTAGTTTAGGAGTACCTACACGTTATTCTTTACGATTTTTTTCCATTGGCGGCGCTAGTGTAGCACATAAACCCTCAGATCTCGCTGAAAATACATAATTGAACAAGTTGTACCTATCTAAAGCGTTTGTTTCGAGCAGCACTGCTACAATGTCATGAAATATTATTTTGCTCAGAATGTTTAGTAAGGGGCTGAAATGTGATCACGTTTTTTATGTTGTGGATCTGCCACCGTTTTTCAGACATTCCAGGGTTTCCGAGTTTGATTCTAAAGGCCACTAGGTACTGACGACCCTTAGAGCAATGCGGGGAAGCCGCGTTGCTCTAAGTCACGAGTTCACGACCCAACGATTCTATCGGGGCCTTGCCAAGTTGCCAACTAAATTAATTATTATATTACAAAAAACTTAATTATTATCATCATATCTGTTTAATAAAGTAAAAGTTTCTGTATTGATAAAAATAACTTTATTTATAAAGCCTATTGAGGTCAGACATTTTTACAAGCCGGCGGAGAACACAGAGACAACCGAGATACATTCAGCGGTCATAGATAATCAAAAGTGTGGCCAACACTTTAGTAGTGTTGCCAACAATATCATCATCATCATATCAGCCGCAGGACAACCCACTGCTGGGTATATAGGCCTCCCCCAAGGATCTCCACGACGATCGGTCCTGCGCTGCCCGCATCTAGCGGGCAGCGCAGGACCGGATTAATTGCTTTGTATATTAATTTCATTCATGGATGGATGGATTTCCATCACAGATGATAGTCAATAATAATACCCATCACAGTTAACAAACAATATTTTATTTCACAAAACACAAAACATAAATGTTTAACATAGAAACGGCATTGAAAATGTGATCACCAAATCACTCATTCGTTCGTTGCCCTTCAATTAGTGCCCCTAACTTTTTTACTTTTTTTAAAATCGTAAAACGTGGCCCGAGGCTCTAAACCGCCCGCTCCCCTTTAATTCCTGATATCAGACCACATTACTGAATATAATTATATGAAAAAAAAAACATGATGACGCGTAGCAAGACGCGTGATAATAAATTAAACGTGTATAATATTGTAAGTTTTTGTTTTTTTTTTGATTTTTGACACACTACACTTAAAAGACAAAATGTCCTCCACAGTAAAACTACTTGACTCAGTCAAATGTTCAGTCAAAGTTGATATGTACAAATACACTAATCAGTAATCACCATCTCTCAATGTAAGTCTATAGTACTTCAAAACCGGATCCACGATCAAGTATTCGCAATCCACAACACCGTGCTCCTCCAAAAACTCCGTATGAGCTCTCAACCAATCCAAATACAACTTTAAGTATCTATCGCTAGGGTCCAAGTCGGTATGCCCCAAGCAGAATATCCTATAGGCGTCCTCGCCATATTTTCCTATACCGCATAAGTCGCTAGCGCGTCGCCATTTCGCAGACACAAATTGGTAGCTAAGTTTCCATATCATATGACCTCTTTTTCTCAAACCTAGGTTGTCGAAAAATCTCTCTAAAGAGGTTGGTGTGTCTGCAAGAACGTCATAAGGAGTGGGATAGTCCTCAAAAAAGGTCTTCATGTAAGGTCTTGCATTTCTCCCTGAAGTTTTAGTCAAAAATATCGTTGCAACTAACATTGCCCATGGATTTGCGGAAAACTCTTCTTCGAAAATGTAGTGAGGAGATATCGGCATTTCTCTTGGGGTTAGGTTGAAAAAAGGTTGTATATGTATTGGTTCTTGCTCCTCTATGGTCAGCTGAGAGAGGCCAAGACCGTCTGATTCTATGGAACATTGGCTCAAGTTTTGGGAGGACTCAAGAGTATCCGAAGCAGACGGAATTTTAAGAAGACTTTGAGATGAAGCGTTGGGTTCGTCTTCATGGAAAAATCGGCTTAGGCAACCATCTTGACAATCTTGATCAGCCATGATGAAAATACCTGAAAAGATATTTAGATTAATTAATATTTCTTTAACTATAAAGTTATACAAAATATTATATCCATTTCATTGTAAATAAAATGTTAAATTTCCGTTTAAAAAGGAGACACACATCATCTCGTAAAATAAAATAAAATCATAAACCTGGGTTTTATGGGGAGATCCGGTAATTTTTACCATAGATTTTAGCTTTTAAATGCCAATTAAAATTATGGAATAGCAGGTCCAGTATCTGATCAATTTTAAGTTATAATATAATTAATATGAATTCACCATAAAAATGCCATAACTTAAAATTATAAATGAGAAAGTGAGTTGTCATAATTTGTTGCCTACCTATACGCTTCCGCGTCCTATCTTCCTAACCTTTTACTAGACTAGTAATTGTAATAATTGAGTTTTTAATAACCGTTCTAAAATATCTATACGTACGTACCTAGTAACTGTTGTCATACGTACATATATTTTTTCATCTTTCATCACACTGCACCGGACAAATCTACGTGATTTTTGGTGCGCGTAACATCAACGTAATGTTTTATTTTTGATAAATAAATTAAAAAACAAAACCGATCATGCATGAAATGCATGTCGTCAGGGTGGCAGTCGATTTCATACAAACAAGGTAACTTTGAAGCCTTGGTACTCCGCCAAGGATTGACCAAACTGTGATCTGATGATGGCCATCCAGGCAGTAAATGGAGGATATTCAGATCGCTATACACACCCAACTGATCTCTATTAATTTATATTATTAATATTCTAAGAGATATAAGGATCAGAGTTATCAGTTTTAGGATTTCCATAAAACTTTATGCTAATTTCGCGTGTTTTCAAACAATTCCTTATATCTCTTAGAATGTTGATCAGGTCAGTTTAGCGATCTGTATCTCCTCCATTCACTCCCTGGATGGCCATCATCAGATCACAGCTAGGTCAATCCCTGGCGGAGAACCAAGGCTTCAAAGTTACCTTGTTTGTATGAAAATCGAGAGGTGTCTTTAATTATGTTACCGCCACTGTACATACAAAAAAGGACATAATGTTCCCGAGAGATAGAAATATAACTTTCCACTCAAACAAATTCGCCGGCGGCCCCTAGTATTGTGAATATTATAAATAATATATCTTTTAACCAATCTTTAGATTACTTGTTTACTCGCATAAGTACTTATTAGATGTTTGTAATTGATTAAGAGATTTGGGTCAAAGGCTCTACAACAGAAATAATGCCTAGTCGGTGTTACAAGGGCATGATAACTAAAGGTTAAGTAGGTACCTACTTACTTACGCGCTAAAATAAATTAAATAGGTAACACAACGAAAAACACGTTTAAAAAAAAATATGAAAATGCTTTGTTCAGTTGTTTTTGTTGTAGGAAATTTGTGTTTAAAATGTCCTGAATTATTGCATAATGTTGTTAACTTAATAAAAGTTCAAAAAATTCAATACCTAGCATAATAATAACCTTGTTAGCGAAATGATAAACCTTAACATTTAACTTTGCTTTGCATACACTTAAGTACTTAAAAGGTGAATGTTTTTTATCGATTCGGAACAAGATTCGGAAGTAACATATATTTTCGAGGTAATGACTAAGTATTTTTCTGTCTATTGTATACCTATATACTTACAAGTTTTTATTTCCATATTTATTAATTTTTATATTACTTATTTAACTTGTAAAACTGTGGTAGTATCTGGCATAGACAATAAGCTGCTAGACATCATAGATATGTCGTAGGATAATTGTACAAACAGGATATTTACAAAAATCCTAGTATGATTGTAAAATACCGGATGATTAGAATCTAGGACAGATTTTTGCAATCGTCCGAGTAATGTTAAGGATTTTTACAAAAATCCAGCGTAGCTTAGGCAAATCACGAATTACCATCTTCTTGCGCGCGCTGATTGGCTGACGTCAACGTTATGCACTGACTGATGTTCTGATTGGCTAACGGTAATATATCTGCGTCCATTGTTATTGTTTTATTTTATTTTTATTTTATTTTATTTTTTATTCTTTGGAAAACCAACAGCAAGACAAACAAAATAATATCTAAAATATATAAACAGTCAGCCAATTAAAGGTCTTCACATATATAAAACATTATTTTAAATGTGGATAAGTGTGGACAAACCAGCACAGCAAAATAGCAAATTAGCACTTGAAGTACTTAATCTAACACTTAATACAGATCTAGACAAACCAAATGACTAACCAAACACTACGTAAAGAAATCCTCACATATTAGACGCCTCGCAGTTGCTAAACCAGAGTAATAAATATCAAACTTTTTGCTTTTACACAAATCATTAAGACTTTTGCTTGCTCGCAGCAGGAAGGAGTTTCGGCGGTAGTTAGACGAGACAGGGGGTACGCGAATAGGGGTGTAGTGTCTAGCTGACCTAGACGGGATATTGAAATTTAGTTTTGAGAGAAGCTCAGGAGAGTCAACTTTGTTCCATATAATTTTCAATAGGTAGGTTATATCTGACACTTCTCGTCTTTTAAATAAAGGAAGAAGGTGAAATTTTGAGCATAGGTTTAAGTAATCATTCGAATCATAGGAAATCCGCAGGCGGTAACATAAAAATTTTACAAATTTCATTTGAAGACGCTCAATGCGATGAATGTATTTGTCATATCGCGGGTTCCAGATCTCTGACCCATATTCCAGGATGCTTCTGACGAACGTACAGTATAAAATTTTGAGAGTTTTAATCTCTTTGAAGCTAGACGCGGTTCGCATTACAAATCCTAACGCCCTATTAGCTTTTTTGACAATATTCTCGACATGATCATCGAAGAGAAGTTTAGAATCATGCAGAATCCCCAGGTCCCGAGTTACGTGATTCCTTTGCAAGATTTGGTGTCTCAGATGGTACTGGGAAGGAACAATGCAGCTTTTTCTTGTAAATGTAATTGATGAGCATTTCGAAGGATTCAAGTCCAGTTTATTTCGTTCACAATAATCATCCAGACACGCAAGATCACGACACGCAAGATTGTTGTGATTATTGTCAAATATTTATCTAGTGTTTTGTTCGATTTTTTTTTAAATTAGTGCTGACATCAATTAATTGACATTAATGTACGATGAGTGAAGTGAGTGCATGTTATACAAGTGCCGGGCTCGATCAGTTCAGACAAGTTATAGGTTATATCCGAAAAATAACTTTTCTATACAGAATTACAGAGCTAAGAAAGTTCTACAGAGCGCTTGTCAATATGGTTGTGCAAAACCCGAATGGACTTTCGAACGAATTAATGTTGTTAAAACTTCAATTGAAGAATTTAATTAAGCAAAATTACGAAATAACCCCAAAACCCTTCAGCAATATGTTCTGACCAATCAGACTAAAGATGTTATAAATCGTCTCTCAGATTATCCAATCAGTATTAAAGTTTACGATTGTCCGAAACATACTAGGATTTTTACAAAGATCCTAAAAATTGCTCGGACGATTGCGAAAATTTATCTTAGATTTCAATTAACCGGTTTTTTACAAACGACCTAGGATTTTTGTAAAGATCCGGTTTATACGATTATCCTACGACAGATACATGATACGTACGATAGTGCACTGCACTATCTCAGTTTCCCAAAATATTTACTTACTCAAACAGCATAAAATTCATACGGTTGAGTCTAAGTAAACATGTACAGTACGATAGCATTGTTTTTACTTGTTAACTTACCTATGTCTGGCAATTCACAAAAAAACAATAACAAGGCATGTTCGAACGTCATAGTACGTACTCGCTTTTCTGAGCGAAAGTGACGCCGCGGTAAATTTTATTTGATATTGTAATTATATTACACAATTTTAATAAAACTTCTCGTGGAATTTTTGACGGTATCATATTACCTACATTCCTTCGTAGTCACTGCTAGAAGTAGATAGCAAATTGTGTCAAAAACGGCCAGTTTTAGCACGAAATACTGCGAATGACTGCGAGGGAATGTACATATGTATGTAGTAATAACTTCTAAAAATACTAGTTAGACTATGAGCCCTAAAATTTCCACGAATAGTTTTATTAAAATCCTTTTCTATTAACAACCCCTGAGGGCGCCATTTTCGGATAAAAAGTCAACTAAATGATTTTCGTCGCATATCACTTTTCATCCATGCTATTACATAAAAGTTAATTTTATTATTTCGACTCAATAATTTAAAATACATGAGGGGTATAGAGTCAAACAAAAGCGCCTCTGTCCACTTATTTAATTTCGAGATTTAAATCTAGTAACACTCCTACCTGACTTGTCACTTGTTTGTTTGATTCAAAACCGTCCCTATCAATTACAAAAACACATTAGAAATTACAGTTTAGGTGCAAAACCGCCTCTATTCAATATGTCAAGTGCAATGCATTATTATGTTTTGGTCTTTATCTCGAAATAAAAAAGTGGGCACTTTTGAATCTATAGGTACCCCTTTGGCCATTTCGTTGACTAGCTAGCTAGCTAGAATCATGAGCAAGTAAAGGTCTCTCAGCACAAGACGTAAAGAAAAAATTACGTAAAATTACGGAACCCTCAATGTGCAAGATAGTCTTGCACTGTATTTTTTTTATATTACTTATCCGTTAACATACAATTATAAAAATAAATGTTTAGTAACAATTCAAGTACGCAATGACGGGGACAATCGTACGTACGTGACCTAAACGACACCGCATTACTGCAAAGAGTTGTTTAGTAAAAAAATAATTGAGTAAGTGGAACGAAATTGTAAAAAAATATCAGTAAATGTAAAATAGAGCGGAATATTTGAAACCAAATAAATTTTAATTAAGAGCGAACATGAAGCAAACGTGATTTTTTTCCTGCGAATTGGAGAAAACCCGCAATCCCACCTACTTACGTCACATTCTAAATGCGACAAAGAACCGCGAAAAGTGGACATAATGATGCCAGACACCAACGACAGAGATAATAATTTTTAAGACTTTTGTAAGTATTATGTATTAATCGATCAACTTTACTTCAGTTGTTTGCTGTGACTGTATTATAATTATAACTCTACATTTAACAAAAATACTAAAACTGAAATTATCTCACTGCATGGGAACATTAAATTCGGCAAAGTAGCGGTGAGTTTTATACAACCCGTCACACCTGCTTAACTAGATAAATGGCTTTAAAAATTAATGGAACTAACGACTACTAACTGATAGACTAATTTGAATTGAAATGTTTTTAGTTAATTTGCTGCTTTTAAAAGTTTCTAAGTGCATGGCTGTTTATAAGGCTGAACAATTTGCAGTATGTGAACCTATTAGGATAGGCGATTGCTGTATCATCAAACTACTCTGTTTTGTTGATAGTTTACTGTTTTATATAATATTTTGTCAAATTAGAAGAGCATTGTCTTAAATAAATTAAACCCTTAAAAATCTAACATTGTACTTAGAGCTTTAGTTTTCAGAAAAACTGCAGCATTGTTTCAATTAGAAGCAGAATTATGTAGGGATAATGCAAGTTTGTCATAAAATCGATGCGCAAACGATTGGAACACCTGCGGTTATGCAGTATGATACGACTAACAATGTGTTTCCAATCAAAGAAAACAGACACAGCTAGACCCTCTATTGTCCCATTGTTTCTTACCCACCATCCGCCAAAATAACTCAGATTACCAGTCTTCAACGGAGCACAGATGCAGGAGGTATTAAAACTTTTTAATGGAACAGTTACTTGGTCACGCATACGCAGGCGAGATATCCCTCACTCACTGGTTTAGCTTACGAATAACATTGCGACTCTTGACAAGACGAGACGAGCGCATTCGTTCAATATTCAACTCTACTGTAAAGAAAACACTGTGCACACATGAAAATCATGTCTTCGAGCAACGGGTACATAAAGTAACAACTTATTGGCAGCGGCCGCTCCGAGCCGGCAACACGCACATCGCGGTTTACGATCACAAAAAGAAATCAGAAATCAACGAACACACATCGATAACGAATACGATTCGAACCCTACGAGTTTTGGAAAACTGTACTGTTGTTTACCAAACTATAGGAAAAGTGCATATCGAGTTTGTTGCCGATTGTGTCGCGGAAGTGATCGTCACGTCAGTGGTTGAACTTGCATAGTTTCTGGAAGGTCAAGGAATTCCAGTGGTTTATGAACTGCATGTAAACCATTGTATACTTTCGCTTGTGGATGCGTTTATTGTGTGATGCTAATGTTATACTGCGTTATCGGTAAGTGAATAAAAGCCAATATTTATACAGTTGTAAAGAAACAGCTGCAGCTTCTTTACATAAGTAATTACTTTTATTTGTTTTTAATTTACTTAAGTATATATTTTTTTTACAATAATATTCAACTAATATTATATTATTTTTAGTTTGAATACTACAAAGTTGTATGTGAAGTAGTAACACAATTAGTCAAATTATCAAAACTCAAGGACTTTATAAACGCACGAACTCATTCGCGTTGATTAGCAAGCAACAAAATAATTCTGAGAAAAACGAAAGATGACAAAAAATTATCATAAAAAGATGACATTGATGATGTGAAAAAAAACACTTTAGAGTAGAGTCATTTAGTAAATCAAATGTAACATTTTGAACTTTGTACCATCTTTTTAGGGTTCCGTAGCGTAGTCAACACAAGCTTGTTAACACAAGGAACCCTCGTCAGGTACGTCCGTCTGTCTGTCCGGTCCGTCCGCGGCATAGCTCATCCCCCCTAGCATGACCGACCACCAAAACACAATATACCTATATCGCGTGATGTATCGTTTTATCGACACTCAAATGTCAAAATCCATTGTCTTTTGACAGTTAAACGTTCTTCTCTTCTTATTTTTGTTATGGCAATCTACTCCTCTTCAGGGAGTAATTTTTGCCAGTGTCAAGTGTTAAATAATTCAATGGTATTATTACAGTTTACATTAGAAAGCGGGTGCATCGCATTCCAATGCTGCTTGGAGCATTTGGCATCAAATATACTCATCAACTTTGTCTAGGGATACAGTTGCTATTTTCATACAAACGAGGTAACTTTGAAGTCTTGGTTTTCTGCCAGGGATGTTCCGTGCTGTGATCTGATGGCTATCCAGGGAGTGAATGGAGGAGATTCAGATCGCTATACACACCCAATTGATCTAATCAGCATTCTAGAAGATTGATGGGTCAGAGTTCTCAGTTTCAGGATTTCCATACATTTTCATGCTATTTTCGCGGTTTTTTTAAACATGTCCATTAATCTTTTAGAATGCTGGTCAGATCAGTTAGGTGTGTATAGCGATCTGAATCTCCTCCATTTACTCCCTGGATAGCCATCATCAGATCTCAGCACAGTACATCCCTGGCAGAAAACCAAGGTTTCAAAGTCATCTCGTTCGTATGAAAATAACACATGTATCCCTCGACAAAGTTGATGTGTGTATAATGTATATCGATACAGTTTACTCGGTAAGTTCTGCCGAGGTAGCCACCACTACAATAAACGTCTCAGCTTCACTTATTACGCCAAAAAATTGGTAAGTTCTTTTGACAGTTAAAAGTTTTAAAAAAAACTTCTTGTATCAAGTGTTATTTTAAAAATGCTTGCCTGGCGGAACAACAACGCATGTTTGTGGTAGTTCCATAGATTTGTATGGAACAGCTGCGTTAGGAATCATTCCGATTTGGAATTCCGTATGTAGTGTGTACATAGGTAGGCTTATAGGTACCTACTCACGGCAATCAAATGATTTATTCTTAGAAAAATACAAAAGGATATGCTCACCTTGGTTACCTACAATATTACAAAGTAATAACATTCTGATATTGACAATGAGTCATCAAAATATTTGACGGATTTTAGGGTTCTATATGCTTTGATATTATTCTGATAAAAATAAATGTGAATCGCAAAAATTCGAGAGAACATAATAAATATTAAATTGTTTATTTTTAGATTTTGTTGCTAATTTGAGCATAATCACAGAATACATTATTAAAACAAACGTGTGCTACCGGCTAATTTATGACGCAAGACTCTCTGTAGCTACGAGGAAAGATTGAAAGATGCGAGTATAATTATTATGGCTCTCTATTATTTCTTTTTTCATGTTAGACGTCACGTCACGATACTCACGATGAATGACGTAGATATCAATTTTTTTTTCTATTTCACAAATGAAGCTAATAAAATAGGTACTTTTTAAACACATTTATTGCGTCATTGCCATATTATATTATATTTATAATAAGAATTATAATCATAGGTAGGTCGGTATCTAGGAAAAATAAAAACCTTTATTTTATTTTTACAACGCATCAATGCAGTCAGGCAACAACAAAAGTTACGATGAAAATCAGCTATTTTCTTACAATCCAACTACGGAAAAATCGTGCTCTAAAAAGTACGAAACAATAAAATATGCTAAACTAGCGACCCGCCTTCGCTTCGCTTCGGTTCCTTTCTTTTTTGACAATTTTTCCATTCAAGCAAATCCCAAAAAGAAAACAAATACATTTCAGTCGCGTCGCTCTGTTTCCGTCCCGTTCGAGTCCCGTCATGCATCGGTGTGAGAAACGCGCTGATGGTTAAAATTTACTCTGTGGTGATCGATTACTTAGCGGTTGGTCTGCTGGAATGCACCCCTTGCTATTCACAAAGATAAATATTTGTAATTAGCGCCAGGGCAGATTTAAGGAACTTCAGACAATATTATAGTCTCATGATCAAAATTACTTTTTATTATAATAACTCGATTGGTAAATTAAATAAAAATGTATTCATTAAGTATGAAAAATAAAAAGTAATTTATATATAGTAACATTAGTAACCTAACAATTTGTTTTGTTATATCTCAAATTTCGATGAAAGCTCCTAGGTAAGGCGGCTTGACTTTTTCCGACCCTTCCAACAAATCGTTATATTTCAACTAATTTACACAAAACCTTGACAAATTATATTCATAAACCTTCCTCATTATAACAATAACAATAATAACAATAAATTTATTTCGATAAAAAGTGTTGTGTTACAGTAATTAGCGGCCGGTGTCCCCTTTTAAGCACTTATTATAATTATTATTATATTAATAATAAACTAGGATAGATTATTTTGCGCGCGAGTGTGTTTGTGTGTGTGTGTGTGTGTGTGCATGCATGAGTATATAGGTGTGTATATATATATATATATATTTATATATGTATAAATATGTATGACAGAAAAACAATATGAATGATGCGCTAATAAGAGATTTTTAGAGGTATTATTTTATGTTTTGTAAGAACAGCTCTGTCATGTCATAGTCAAGTGATTCCAACCATGTTAGTACCGACTTTTTGCATTCTTTATAAGGTTTGGAGTAAATGTCTAGTTCTTTATTAATTTTATTATAAACTCTGGCCGAAATACTATTATATTGTGCTCTAGCAAACATTGTTTTAGTTGAAGGAACTATAGCCACATTACATTTTCTTCTACTTATTTTATTGTTTTTAACATACGGTAAATTCTTGTGCTTTTTTAAAATTATATGTTTTATATATAGTTTCCTAACTGAAAGCAACCCACAATCAAGATAAAGTTGTTTAGTAGGGTACCTAAAGCTTTTAAAATACATTGTTTTTATTAGAGCACGCTGCGAGCGCTCAACCTCTATAAACTTAGTTTTTGCTGCACCACCCCAAATAGGAATGCAGTAAGCCAAGATAGATTCAACCAGGGCAATGTATATTCTATTCAAGAGATTAATTTGGGGATCTCGATCCATAACAGGTTTCTCATCCCTTGGGATCACATGTCTTAATGAGCGGAAGATCCATGTTAATTTCCTCACTCTTCCAGCAAGTTGGTCAAGATGGGGATACCAGGATAGTCTCTGGTCCAGGACAACGCCTAAATACTTATAGTTGGTGACTTTGTCAATAAGTGGACAGTTACAGTTATTCATAGTGTCATTGCAATTGTGAACCTTCAGACTGAAATTGTCAGCAGGCTGATTATTGTCATAAATACTGTAACAGATGTATTTGGTTTTGGACGTATTCAGTGACAGTAAATTATTCTTCAACCAAGTCGATATTTGAGTCATTCCTATTTCAGCACTATTTCTCACAGCTTCCCAGGAGTTTCCAGAGAAGACAACAGCTGTATCATCGGCGTACGAGAAAATTTTGGCGTTATTGATTTTTAAGTTACATAAAGCATTGATGTATATTAAGAACAAGGTAGGGCCTAATACACTGCCCTGAGGTACGCCATATGTTACTTCTGCGTCTTCACTGGAATACTGTTCCAATTTGACTCTTTGCTTTCTCTCAGAAAGATAATTTTTAAAAAGAGCTAATGGCATACCCCGTATTCCAATATTTTGCAGCTTGTTCACAAGGATAGGGACAGAGACAGTGTCAAAAGCTTTTTTGATATCCAGAAACACAGTTAAACATTTATTATTTTTATCAATATGTTCTGTTACTAGTGTACTTAATGCAGTGACAGCATCCTCTGTAGATATACCTTTCCTAAAGCCATATTGTGATGGAGCCAGAATATTATATTTATTTAGAAACTGAAGAAGGCGATTGTTTAATAATTTTTCCAAAATTTTAGATATACTAGGTAAGATGGATATAGGCCTGTAATTATTAACATCTGTTCTATCCCCACCCTTGTGAATCACTCAATATTGGAAAAAACCGCATGAAGATCCGTGCAGTAGTTTTCAAGTTTATCGCGAACAGACAGACAGACAGACGCGGTGGAAGACTTTGTTTTATAATATGTAGTGAAGATAATAATATCTAAACCCGATTCACACTTAACACTTTTTTGGACAGCCAAACATCCATGCAGCAAAAAAAAAATACCACAAAAAGTTTCTAAGAGAATTCCTTTTGGGAAATTTTAAAGTCCCAAGCCCACAGGTTATACTAATCACCAGTAATCGTATATAACTTAGAAATAATTCATAATTTTGAGCGCATGGTACTTTTACGTTACGGTACATAACATCTTAAGCTTCTCTGTAGGTACGGTATTTGCCATTACAATCATATTAAGTTGTAGTCCAAAATCAGTAGTGCAGTCCAAAATCATCCACGATTTATTAGGTTCGGTTAGGTCTTTAGATCTTTGCTAAAAAGGGCGTAGGTACCTACAAAGATCATCAAAATCTGTCCGAGTTCTTTCGAGATCAAACGAAGGTTTGATTTTGCTCTGACATTTAATTATGTTACCTTTCAAATCCAATTTGTGTGTTCCAAAATGTCGCTTTATGTGAAGGATACATTTTTAATTACGAAAAGAGTTTCCTACTTTTCCTTTTTGTACTCGAACCGAACCAATCATAGCCTGACTGAAATGTTCAAAATAATCACCTCTACTAACGTTACCACTACACCACAGAGAAAACAATAACTGAACTACACTATTTACTCTGGCTGGCTCTGGCTTACTCTGGCTGGCTCTGGCTTACTCTGGCTGGCTCTGGCTAGCCACATCGACAAATTGACTGTGTCACATAAAGTCGCCGCTATAATTAAATGCCACACCCGTCACTAGGATGTCATTATTGTTACCTAGTGACAAAAGGCTTAATTTATGTTATATTAATGAAAACAGTAAAATACATACACAAAAGTAAAAATTCAAACTTAATTCAAGCCACAATGGTAACACCGAACACCTGAGCGATCGCTATTCCAAACATTCGCAAAATGATATTACATACCAATCAGTGGTACCAACCAATGTAGGTATATGTCAACTTAACAAGCACACCGTGAGAAATCACTATAAACAAAGGCATTCTTCGCACTTTAATTTCCTTATTATGGCAATAAAAAAATTTGAAACAAAATGTGGCTTTATTATCATTAAATTAGTTGACGGTTAATTAAAAGCAGCAAGCTAAGAAGTCTTGACCAGAGCAAAAAGAAAAAAACATATAACCATCTTGCAGTCGGGTAAAAAGGATTGTCAAAAATTATTTTCAGTATTTTTCATGTTAATAAAACATCATGAACGGAGCAATGCCATCTCAAAACAATTACACTTACACGTGTTCTTTAACCACGTGAGGCAAAGAGGAAAATATAGAGGGCTATTTGGCGACCGGCATTTTAGTCCTACAGTCTCTATAGCCTGCTTGAATAGTTGCCATGATGCCATGCCAGAACCAGACGCAATTGATAATCAAGCCATAGCCGAACCTTAGCATCCCGACGACTAAAATCAATTAAGAAAACCAGTACTTCACACTTCACATCATAGGTCACATTTTGGATACAAAATTACTTTGTTATGAATCAAGTGAATACCTGCATCTTATATTTAAATAATAAACAACTGTTCTTTCAGAAGATTTTTTCCTTGTTGCTTCATATAATAAAGACCACATAAACAACAGTAGTTAATACATTGCAAATAATAAAAAAAACTCAAAAGAGTAAAGTACAAAAAGAATCCAAACAATCGCCTAATGATTTACCTGGCAATGGTAGCAAAAAATATGATGAGATCATGGTGTTCGAAACGATAATGTGAGATGTAATCTGGCGAGTAGGTAGGTACTAGGTACCTACTACAGTATGTTTGGTGTTGGAGGAGGAGCAATGACGACGATGACGAGGAGCAATGAGTTAATAAGTACCCATATTATAGAAGTAAGTAAGTAGGTATATCATCATTATCATATATTATGATCAATCCCAATGATATTAAATGTACATTACATTTCATATCATTGAATCAATCTACAAAAAATCTACAGATCTCATCTCACACTACGCGCAACTATCAAAGGCATTATAATAGACCGATCGGGATACGTTATTTTGAGGGCATAACCTTCCAAAAATCAAATTCTAAAGTTTATGAAATCTTGCCTGTCGATACATTGGCATATATAAAGTGTATTTTTGCGTTTTGTGTCACATCTAGCCGATGCATCTTTAGAAATTCAATTGTTTGTGTTGGTTATAAATAATTGAACTCCAAAACTGTCAAAATTGATAGTATTGTATTGATAGCCTGCTACCATTGATCTAAAACATTTGACACTTATTTAACCAATATTATTGTAATATTCTTTTGGAGGTACTACTGCAACTTTTTAGGTAATAGCTAGGTATGATAATAGTCAAATAACAGTATTCCCGTGGACGAAGATGACACAAAAAGTTCTTGTACATCAGATACAACTTCGTAATTATCATTAAAGTAAAATTTTCAACTTTAATTTTCTTTTCGTCCGATAGTGTTAACAAGACAGAAACCTAAATTATTACTTATGCATCCATCCAAAATGAAACAAATTCATGTATTAGGCTATGTGAATGGTGCAGAAACTATATACGAAAAAAAACTAACTTTAATATTTTTGAAACCTAAAAACGTATCCTGATCGGTCTAAAAATGTAAACGCAGACTGACCTCGCGCGTAGGGGACCCGCTTCAGACTACAGTTTTTGACCGCCCGCCTCCTAAAGTCCTGATAATTCAAGATCCATTTTTTTCATTTCTTGAATAGCGAGCTCAAAAAAAGTTATTGGGATTTGGATTCTCGATCCAAAGTCAGCGAAAAAATCTCGAGTTTACGAAAATTCGTAAAACCTCAATAAGTTACCGACCTATTTTGGGAGTTTAAACTCATATCTGCAAAACCCTTTACGCACGTTAGGCATGCTACATCACAATTTCATAAATCGGAGCACTAGGTATAATCATCGACCACGAAAACATAAACATTTTCAATGTTAAAAACAAAGACAATGCAACATTGATTGACCTTTGTCAATGAAAGCGCGCTTGTATGTAAACCTGATGTAAGCTAATCACACAAAAATACGGATATTTGAACTGTGTGAGTATCCATCCAGTAGTATTACACACATTACCTAAAAGCGTGTAATATTGTATAAATTATCTTTGTTGTTATAACTTTGGTTGCTCATTATGTTTTGAACCTTGCTGATCCCATCTTCCTTTTGACTTTGGCAACCCCACCACATAATAGTACAAGTACCCCACTAGCGGTTTCGACTTCATAAATTATAAATAAACGTCTTTAGTAAAGCTAATCTACAGTGAAAAGCACCTAGGTCACAGAGCGTTGACGAAATAAGGCATTTCATACAAACTTTCAAGTCCTCATTTTTCGCAATGAATGAACCGATTTTAATGAAATTTCATACACAGAAGCTAAGCAGAATACATTGGTCTAAAAAGTTAATTGAAAATATTTTCAATAAATAGTGTTACAGCTAAAATAAACCGATTTTAAATTTTCCATGCAAACAGAAATTTCCAATTATCTTTTTTTAAATAAGACATTTCAAAGAGACCTATGTATCCTGCTTATGCGTTTGAAATTTCATTAAAATCTGTTCATTAATTTCGATAAAAAGGACTTGAAAGTTTGTATGAAAAGAAGTTTTCGTCAACGACCTCAAGCTTTATCATCATTACAAGCGAATATGTACAGTAGAAAGCACCTCAGGTTACGCCAAACTGTCTTATACTAATTATTTTAGGGTTTTGAGCCACATCATCATTTCAGACAGCTTCAAATCCAACGGGCAAAACCCTCCAGAATTAATCAGCTAACTTTGTCACTTTTGGCTTGTAATGCGCAACGTCGAATAGATTACGCTTCTGGTTTCCATAATAGTGTGTTAATACCGATTGCATACGAAGGTTGTAACAATAAGGAATGCCCATGTTGACACGTTGAAAGTAACAAAGGTTTATAGCTCGATTAGCATTGAAGATATGCAGATACTTCGTTTCTTTCATGCATGTTATCTCATCTCAGTGAATATGTAGAGTCGATTAATATCAGTCGAAATTAAGTATTAGTTTAATCCTTATTCCTGGATCGAATATTTAGCGAAATTGGGTTTCAGATAATCCCTTTACTGATTTAGATTCAGAAAGTTCTCCGAACAGCCATTATATAACAAAGCTTAGTCTTATAACTAAGTATAATCCTATATACTTACTACCCTCTCAACCACATTGCTATGCCTGTCAAGGTGCATGCGTAGTTAACTCGCATGTAGTGCAAATGTATAAATAAAGAAATAATAAAATAAAAAAATTGATACGAATAATAACCTGTAATGTGAACTATAGATACTTAGTGGGTAACATTTTTTAAGTTATAATATAAATGAGAATAAATTCAAGGCGTTACCATCTCTTGAGGTCCCGGGTTCGATCCCCGGCTGGGTCAATGTAGAAAATGAACTTTTCTATATTGTCTTAGGTCTGGGTGTTTGTGATACCACCGTTGTCTCTGATTTCCATAACACAAGTGCTTTAGCTACTTACTTTGGGATCGGAGCAATGTATGTGATGTTGTCAAATATTATTATATTATTATAAACATTTTCTAATTTAAAATCAATATCTTTTCTTTAACATTGTCATGGACTAAAAAGATCGTCCATGACATTGTTGAAGTTTTTAATAGTTGTGCGTCGTTGACTTGTCGAAAACGAAGCAGACTTTTATTGCCACTGAAGACTAAAACCCTTAAAGATATAAAAATGAACCGCTATAGGTCTATGAACCAAACCGGAAGGACACTCATGCAAATGTTATATGAGGTGACGGCCACTGAATGTAAAGATGTGACGCACTCTATGCTGCAGAACTTAAGAGTAAGTCGGGCTTCTTGCCGCGATGCTCGAAGCTGCAGAACGATAAACTAAGATAGGGGCACTAAGTAGATATTTTTTTTAAATAAAATCTTATAGAGAAGAAATTTGACCTTGTCAAGTAAGAACATTATATTGAAGTCAAATGAAATTGAGTAGATAAAATCTGAGTATAATAGATTGTGTAGCTGTAGAGTAGTCAATGTGGTCAAGAGTGGTCAATCTCGACTTCAACATTATTGAAATGTGAAGTTGAATGGTTAAATTAAAACTTGAGGCTGCAACTAGGTATGTAAGTAAGTAAGTAAGTAATTTATTCCAAAAACAATAGACATTGTATCGGATATGTATGATAATGATAGTAGAATAGAATGAAAATTTTGTTATTTTTACGACAGTGGTAAAGTATGTATACATATATTATGTTTTAAAGTTGTATAAATTTAGCCAGCTCAAGTGATTTGTCAATTTTTCAATCATTGCATCCTCTTTCTTATTATTATGAGTCCGTTGTTGATTCCAAGTGTTTTGGGCATAAACAAACGTCAGACTGAAAACTGTTCTCTCAAAACTTGTTCTTCAACCAAGCGTCTCCTATTTCCAACTTCCTTCATATACTTTGATTAAAATACTCGTAACTTCCCTTCGCGCGAATCAAACAAAGTACACACAATATGATACGTAGACAAAACAAACTACACGGTCATCATTGTTACGCTAAATGCTGTGAAAATAGCGCTACAATCACACCACTTACCTCGGAAAATTAGGCGTGACATTTTTTCAATTAAGTATAATATAAGTAACAAACGTACCTACACGTTACCTACACCCATTAAAATAAAGATATTTAATGTTGAGTAGATACAATTATGAACTATAAGTTGAACCTATGTGCTCTATATACCTACTGGCTCAAGTTACTCTTAATTCATTTTTATACAAAAATAAAGCCAAATAAATAGCAGGTGAGTGGTTATTTAACAGCCTTTAATTTGAAAAAAGCGACTGAACAATGATAGTTAGACAATACGTTACGTACCTATAGCCTCACGGACTTTAGTTTTCGAAGCGAACGCCAAAAGTGGGTTTCATTATTGAAATTATCTATTTAAAAAATATATAGAATAAGTTACTTACTGATAATGTAGCTTTCGCTAGGTAAAAGATTTTTTAAAATCGGATCAGTAGGTAGTTTTCGAGCGGTTTCATTACAAACAAATAAATCTTTCCTCTTTATAATACTTACCTAATTAGTATATATATAAATTACAGTCAAATCTAAAATACCTATTACCAACTGTAATTTACCTACTTCGTCCAACTCAAAGGTACTAATACTATAAAAGTACCTAGGTATATATGGGCGTGGGCGGTATATTTACCCGACTGCAAAGAAAGGGTTGTTTTTCGCGCCTATATTGTAAGTATGTTTGTATGTTTGTATGTATGTATGTATGTTTGTATGTATGTATGTATGTTTGTATGTAATATTCTTTATTACCTCATATCTTTCAAACGGCTGAACGGATTTCTATGATTAAGATAGAGGTATCGTTAGATTTGTCTTTTCAGCCCAAGTGTTCTTAAGAAGGTGGCGTTATAAAAAAACCAACATGGCGGCTGTACGGTGCTATATACGTAAGGTCAATGTGTGGAAGTCCGTCTGGGAGGCAAGTCCATCTAGAGGCCATAACTTCCATTTTTGAAGGACTAGGTTCTTATGCCTCGGTCGTTAAGAAAGTATTACGGAGCTAGTTTGAACTGAGAAACATAGATGTCGCTAACATCATTAGGTTGAAAGAAATCAGTCATCAGTTTTTTTTCGCGTTAAGTACTTGAAGTTGGAGTGTAACGTCTCTTCGAAAAAAAATAAAAAAAATGGAAAATCAATGGAGTTTTTGGAGTTTCTGTGATTACGAAAGTCATTTAGTGATCCATATACCTATTTCTGGTGATGAATTCATTAATATCGCTTGAATTTCATAATTATTACATGCACAAAATACCAACCTTAAAATGGAAATAGTTGGGAAGTCCGTCTAGCATGCATAAGGAAAGTCCGTCATATGCCGGTCTTGCCTCGATTGCAGATATTGTCAACCTTTTCAGCTGCACGTATATTATGTCACTTTTGTCTGACTGTAAATTTTTTGTTTTATAGCTCAAAACGGCGGTACACATGGGATGAATACTTATACAAAAAATACAACTAGGTTGACATATTTAAATACTAAATAAATTTGACAGTTATGCAAAAAATATGGTTGAAAAAATTTCTGACCTCTTAAATGATAATGAGGGAAGGTAATTGTTAATTTTGCAGTCACTACCTATAATGTTCAATTTGAAATAAAGATTTATGTTTTTACTTAGTATTTAATTTTACGGAAGAAACAATAGTTATGAAAATGTTTGCAACCACTGTCACCAAAGTTATGCCGGACTTGCCTTAAAATAAAATAAAATGAATTATCATTGAAATCTAAACCGTAAGCACAATGATATAAAACACATATTTCAACGCCTGTTTTGCATCACTGCTAGAAACTGCTTTCATTCATATAGCCTCACTAGTTATGGTTATATTGGTACTAGACGGACTTACCTCAAACTGTATGGGAAGTCCGTCTACACGCCGAGTTTTAAAAAATATCATATAAATCTAAAGATTATTGCAATTCATATTATTTTTAGACCAATATAAGTAAATTAATACATTACTTATAATTTCCGATGACACAAGTCACTTTAGAAAGCGTATCTGGTTCAATAAGTTCAGTTAAACTTGAATATTAGAAAAGAATGCCGGACTTCCACACCTTGACCTTATAGTGAAAAAATAAAAATTTTTTTTAGAATACTGCAATATGGGTGTCAAATTAAAGGGCTTATTATAAGGATTTCAAAAAGGTATATCATGACCGTAAAATATAAACTAAAAAGAGACAAATAAAAAAATAAATTAAAAAATTAAAAACCCGCCTGCATAAAAAGACAAGTCGACTGAAAAGGTGGAAACAAGATTAAATAAATATTAAAGGCAATATGTCATAATAACATGCAGTCGGAGGCATATAATTCAATCATTCATAATGTCACTTTCTTTATGCATGCCTCCGACTGCATGTTATTATGACATATTGCCTTTAATATTTATTTAATCTTGTTACAAACAGCGTTTTTTCAGCGATATTATAAAAAAACTTGTTTACTCCTCTCAAAGATTTTCTCAGAACCAACCATCAATCAATAACAGAATATTATTATTATTAAAAATCTACACAACAGGTAGGTACCTACCTAATGCAATATTGGAATTAATTATGTTTTCCATAGAATTTTAACTAAAACATGTATAGCCAGAATTATTAGCAATTTTTCATAATAAAAAAATCATAATAGAATAAAAATAAGACAGACTGTTATGTTACCTATCTATAACCACTTTTACATCGCATGCAATTTTTTTTAAAAGATCGCAAGCGCTGTATCTGTCTGGGGAGGGAAAACGGCGTTAGACCAACGATATATCAAAACAATATCGTTGCGTTAGACATATTATGTACGTTTTAGCGATTGAAATCCAAGCACTGCGTGAATAAAGTAAGTACAGTACCTACCTATCTGAATAAAAAAAAATCATAAAATAACAGAAATCAGTGAAAATTAAAACACTTTTCCACAATGTTGAAGCATAAGATTTTCTAAAAGACCATGAGCAAACGCTTTTTCAACATCCTTTTAAAAGTTGAACCTTGGTAAACTACATCTGGTGGCTGTGAGAGAATACAAACAATATTATTATTATAATTAAACAGGCATTATTTATTGGAAACGTGCGATCACCAAGCAGTAAGCACTAACATTAAGGTTGATAGAGATGTTTCCTCAATAAATAGAATCTATACAATTTATTCAAAAGAAAATTTTATTCATATATTATCTTATTATATTGGAACTTGTTCGATATACCCTAGAATCCTCTTTTTGTTTTAATCAAAGCTTAGAACGAACAACTATTCTTATAATCACAGATCATATAACTATTTCGATACAGTGTGGTGGTTATACAAAGTGTTACAAAAAATTCCTAAAGCCGAATAGATAGGGAATTAGGGACCATCAAACTGAATAACTTTAACCTATAAGTGCTATAAGTACCAACACTGAAATAGCGAATAAAAATTAGCTGTTTCATACAATTATTGATATTTTCGTTAATTTTAAAGTTGGTCCTCTATAGTAAAAGTTGACCATTTTGATGGTCCCTATCTACAATATTCAGCTTTATTATTTTATATTGTATATTTTTATTTATGTAATTTATATATTGTTTCGTAAGTGTAAAATGTAATATTCGGTGTATTGTAAGTATGTTGCTGGCACACTGATATAGTTACTTGAAGTTAGCATGCATGAGCACCCGCCGAAAACGCTCTATACAAAACGGTGACGTCACATGTCACGTTTCAGGCGCGTTTAATATGGAGTTAGCCAATAATCTTCAATAATCTCCCTAAATTTTGCGTTTAAGTGTTATCCTTTGTAACAAAGGTTTGCCTGGAAGAGATCGCTTCCAGCGATAAGGCCGCCTTTGCCCACTATAGTTTTAATGTTTTTTGTAATTATTCCTGTAATTTGTGAGCAATAAAGAGTTTTATCTATCTTTAGGGGTCTTTTAACATAACTTTATTCCATAACCAAATAAATTAACGTTGGCAAAACTAGCACGTTTAATTTAATTTTAACTAAGATGTAGGTAGGTATTTAACTTTTTATTACTATTGAGTGAGTAGGTACATAAGTTATTACAATGAATTTTCATCTCCGAGCCACTTAGTTTTGTTTCCTTCCATTTAAAAATAATTTGATTAGAATAACAACAATACCTACTTCATTTAAAGTGACATTATTCAAAACTCATAAAAAGTCGAGTTTTCCGTCTATTACGGTGTTCGCTTACATTGTTGTGATTGAAGTGTTGCTGCTTCTGTGTTTATATTTTAACAATCTAATCATCGTAATTTTTAACCGACTTCAAAAAAGGAGGAAGTTTTTTTATGTAGGTTTTATCATTATGTTACTACTTAGCGACCGGCCGCTAGACTTCGTCTTCGTGAAAAAAGTCGTTGCGGACGGACGAACGGACATGGCGAAACTAATTACCCTAAGGCCCTCCGCTGTGTCAAGCGGGATCCCGCCGCGGGTACACGGCGCGGGAATATAGATAGCTGGTTTTTGACAGACAGATGCGTAAGCTCTAATCTATGTCTAAAATGATCACGGAAAATGCGACCTGTTTACTTACTAAGAATTTTGATTACCTACGCTTATTTTTTTTATGAATACAATGCTGCATATACTGAGCCCAGCATAGTTTTGACATCATGCGACGGTGCACAAAGACTAGAGGAAAGTTTGTGTGATGACAAAATAAATTAGTTTCTTTTCTATGCTATTCATTCTGATTCTGACAGATATCCAAACAAATAACTTAATTGTTCCTAGTTTCATTATTCACACAAAAGTCGAGCCAATTAAAATTCCATAAATAACGGTTGTTTTAATCAAGTGATTAAAAAGAAGCAATCAAACACGTGGCTTGAAGTGTGACTATATGTTGGTGGGAAAAGTTCTAAAAATCAACTGGCTCACACATAATACGGAATAAATATAATATATACCTACATGTACTAAATATTTGTAATAAATATAAGTACTTATACTTAATAGTCTACTAAATATCTTTATACTTCCAAGGATGATAGAATAGAACAAAAGAAAGAGGCAGTTTTACGTGCTCTTTCTTCTTTCCTAGTCCACTTCGTGATACCTAATTTCTAACAGTGAAGAGCCATTTAAATTTGTTATTGTGATTATTGTGTTCGCAATCGCAACGTTGTTGAGTTTTGATGATGTCAAAATGTGATCTATTAAAGAATTGATTAAAGACTGATGATTTTGCGCGGTTTGTTGAAGTTGTAATTTTATTATCGATAGGAAAAGTGAGTCATTGAGCTCATGAAAATGTGTAGTTTTCCGCCTCTGTGGTCTAGTGGTTCACCCACCCGTGTAAGACGCAGGGGTCCCGGGTTCGATTCCCAGGGGGGTACAATTTGTACTCGGTTTGGTTGGTGGTAGGGCTTATTTCAAGTCCGCCTGGCTAGCTACCACCATCTTACCCAAGTTTGACGCCATAACAACAATTTAAAAATTGTTGTGTTCGCGGCAGTTACACTGAAAAAACGTAACGGCTATAATTAAACAAGTTACTGCTATTTACAACCGAGTAACTCGCTTCGGAGGGAGCCTGCAATGTTTGTTGCTAAAATTATACAAGTCAACTTTGTTAACGTATGTTGGTAATATAAACCCAGTAAGTTGGTCAAAAAATAGGTATCCAAGGTTGGTTGCTTCCAACCTATTCACTCAGTAAACTTAGCAAACCTATTTACTATAGTGAATCGAGTTACTCTGTTAACAATACCCAAGCTTCTTAGTATTACAAATCAATTCAATCGGTAACTGCAACAACTAACTTGGTTATAGAAATAAACACAACTGTCACTACAGCCAACGTGCTTTGTTGTGTTTAGCAAAGTAATTCAGTAGGCTCAAATATTTTGCTTCGTAAAACTAGCTAAGTAGTTGAATAATGTTAATTATGTATATTGGGTAGGGACAGCCAATCTACTTTGTTACTTCTACTCAATTCAATTTGGTATATGTAGCCAAGTTACTGTGTACTGTCAATCGTGTTCATTGGGTAACTACAAATAATATACTCTGTTCTTTTTAGTCAATTAAGATTAGTATATTTAGCCAAGTTACTTTGTATTTTTAGGCGGGTTTATTGGGTCACCATAGCTAAAATACTATATTGCTGGTACCAATCTAAACGACATATATGAAGCAACTTATATATTTTCAGTATAAGCTGAACTGTGAGTTACAGGTCAGCTTATACTGAAAATATATAAGTAGCTTAATATGCGTCGTTTAAATTGGTACTTGCAACAAAATATTTTAGCTCCTGTGACTGTACTTAAAGCCTATATATTACAATGCGAGGTCAGTCAGCTCATACTATAAATGTGTAGTTTGATATGTTGTCGTTTGTACCATTGTTACTTGCAGTGCAGTGGGGAAAAATTTGACATGTCGGGAAAAACTAATGAAACGTTCATGCAGTAAAACAACAGATATTTTGCTGACAGACCAATCTAAAAAGAAACTGAAAGAAAATTATGTACATTAATAAAATTAGCTTTATTCGGTACACGATACAGTCATTTCAGGTAACATACTACTCTTACAGTCCTTATAGTACACAGTAGATATAAAATCCTTGCGTTATTAACAGCAAATAATATTTGTCACTAAACACTCGCACGGTAAAATATCGCACTACAAAAGTAATTATTGTTTATTTTTGTCACTTCACTGTACCTCCTACTGCTATAAAATCATCATCATCATTAGCCTCTTTGGGTCCATTTCTGGAAATAGGCCTCCAGAATTCTTCCACTAGGTCCGGTTTTGCGCCTCCGTCATCCAGTTGTGTCCCGCTTGTCCTCTGATGTCGTCAACCAATCGTTTTGAAGGGCGGCCTCGTGGTCTTTTGTTTGCCCATGGGCTCCATTCAAGGATCCTTCTCGCAAAACTAATGCGCGTTTTAAAACAAACCCGGCAAAATTCAAAGTAATGGTTAAAAGTTGTTGTTTTTATGTAAAACTTTAACCTGCCTTGTAGGTGTGAGGCAGCGCTTCAACAGACGTTCGTCACGCGTCAAGCCACACAGAGAAATGGCCAAATTCGCAGGCTATGCAGCCAATTCCTTGTTTATTATTATCAAGTTACTCGGTTAAAAATAGTGTTTGCTCATTCCATTGATAATTGCCGAGCTGTGCTTATTTACCAATAGATAATCAAATAGTTTGTTTCAAGTAAGTAGCATGGTTATATGCATCATAGGGAGTTATTTAATTCTAGCCAACTATGATTATGTTTAAATTTAAAATAACTTACTAATCATAAAATAGCAATGTAACCTTGTCTATTTTTAACCGAACTCAGTTTAAATTTTAGCCAACTATGATTGTCTAAAATTTAATGACGTACTTAACATTAAATAGTGATGTACGCTTGTCTAATTTTAACCGAACTTTATGTAAATATTAGCCAACTATGGTTGAATCTAAAATTAAATAACTTACTTATCATGAAATAGCAATGTAACCTTGTCTATTTTTAACAGAACTCGGTGTAAATTTTAGCCAACTATGATTATGTCTAAAATTAAATATCTTACTTGTTATGAAATAATACGTAAGCTTGTCTATTTCGGTAAGGGTTAAATTTAACGAGGCGGTAATTTAGAAATAAATAAGTGCTTTGTTAATGATAGCCAACCATATTTAGCAATACTTGCTTGTATAATATTAACTAAGCTTTATTGCCCATTTTAAATATGTCTTGATTGAATGCAGCCGAATAATTTTTAACAGAGCTAAATTGGTACTTTGCTAAAGCAAATTTTTTTCAGTGTAGATGTATCTAAGATAGCCAGTTCCTCAGTGGTGAGGATTCCGGGTGTAGTGCGCTTCCACCTTCGGCCTTATCGTCACTTAACATCAGGTGAGATGAAGGCCAAGCACTATCCCGTTGTGCATAAAAAAGTTATCTTGAGACCATACTAAAAACTTGCCATATGTCCATATTGAAACTTGTCACTGTCCTGTCACTCTTTGCCTTATCTATCTGTTACTATAGCGGCCGCCCGCGGTTTCACCCGAGTGGTTCCCGTTCCCGTGGGAATATCGGGATAAGAGTATCCTATGTTTTAATCTAGGTTATTTACTATCTGTGTGCCAAATTTCAACCAAATCAGGTCAGTAGTTTTTGCGTGATTAAGGAACAAACATCTAAACATCCAACCACAAACTTTCACATTTATAATATTAAAAAAAAAAAACACTACCTACGTATAATAGCACCGTACAGCTGCCATGTTGGTTTTTTAATAACGCCACCTTCTTAAGAACACTTGGGCTGAAAAGACAAATCTAACGATATTCAGCCGTTTGAAAGATATGAGGTAATAAAGAATATTACATACAAACATACTTACAAGATACGCGCGAAAACATAACCCGCAGTCGGGTAATAAAGTAGGATTTAATTTTATATAGGTAGGTAGTAGGTACTAAAGTTCTCAACATTTTCATGGGCCGACTGTACATAATCGTGATAAGTGTTGCCACTAGGAAAAGGTAGGTACACCGTAGGTACCAAAGGTGATAAAATTAGCTAACGCATTAGCACAACAAACACATAACGTAAACATCTTGCAAAACTTTGAGAATCTCTGTTCACGGTTCATGTCACAGAGAAGTTAGAAAGTGGCGCAGGGTCGCTTTCCGATAGCCCTACAACTGGACTACACTTTGATAAGGAACTCTTCTCTTACCACGATAAGGTTGAAAGTTAAATAATCATTCTGTAAGTGAAAATAGCTTGGAGTAATTAGTAGTAAGCGTACTTTATGCAGATAAATAAAATTAACAAAGATTTGTTTGAGTATAGGTATATCAAGAACTTTAAAATCATAGTAGATATTGGTAAATATATGCAAATAAACACAGAAAAGTAGGTTAGGTAAGTACCAACCTACCTATCTCAATTTATAAAGTGGATTTTATATTTTTTTAAGGGTAACTCTTACTTAATCTATTAAATAAAAATAAAATAAAATACATCTATTATATATATATTGTCTATCAGGTAACACATAATTGGGAATGTCTGAAAAAAATAAAATGGGCTGAATATTTTTTATGGGTAGGAAACTAGGAACTTAGAGCAAAGCACTTTCTGTCCGGAGAGCCCGCATAATGCTCTTAGGGTAGGAATAAACTCCCTAAAATTAAAAAATAATAACCACAACACGTATGTGGATTGTTGTGGTTGTGGCAGGTGGTAGGTGGCTTACCATTGTGGAATAGCAATAAAAAAATTGAATTGAATTAAGGAATCATCTCCATTCTGCTGGAACTCCCGTACTTTATAAATCATAAATCATTTATAATTCAATACAGATTTTAATTACATGGTTCCCGTATATTCTACCGAATGGTTCGATGCGCAAATACATTTAATGTCCAATATTTTTCGAAGACGACGTTATTTTATTATTTTTTAAACTTTTACAGCAATCAAAAATTCTAAAACTTTTTTCTATAATTAGTTAGTTTTTTCTTTAAAAAAATATTCTGTCAATTTGTTTTTTTTAGACATTTCCCATTATTTTGATTTCAAAATTATGGAGATGGGCCTAGCTAGATTAAGGTGGTAACCATAACCACATCTAAAGCTTTGTCCACACTTGTATCATTTTGGAGTATCAGATCACCGTATTTTTAGCATACATCGCTAGTTTGGTTGGCGGTACGTTGGAGTAATACTGTATCAAAGAGACGATGTATGACAAAGATACAGTGATCTGATACGCCAAAATGATACAAGTGTGGACAAAGCTTAACAGTTTTAATTTAATTTAGTTTAACAAACTTTATTGTACATTTCAAACAAAATGTAACAAAAGGCGAACTTAATGCTAAAAGCATTCTCTCCCAGTCAACCTTTAGGACAAAACAAGTTAGTTAGTTTTGACAAAACTTCCCGTGTAATTAACTAAATTAGGTTGATGCGAATGCAAGAATTAGCTGCGATGCGACAATTAGGAACATAGGTAATGTTGACGTCATTAATGCCCGATTTCACCAACGTCCCCTAAATTTAACAGGGGTCCTGTTAAAGGGCAAATCTGTTACGGGACCGCATAGCTTCTACTATGGCATAGCCGCGTTCGTGCGTTTCACCAACGCACATGGGCCCCTTATGGTGCTAAAAGGACTGCTAAATTTAGGGGATTAGGGGGTGCAATATTCAGTAATTCAGCCCAACGTTATGTGCCAGTTTAAAATCTTTTTTCGAGAGTAATATTTATTGATTACCAAAGAAAATGCATAGTTACTTATTTGAATTTGTAGAAAGCTTTAAAATTTCTGAGTTATTGCTGAAAAATGCATTATCTAGACGACAGCGAATATTTTTAAAATATGATAATGTGGACTCTTAAAAAGATATAGTTATAAAAAATATAAATTAAGTACATAAATTAGAGAAGATTGAAAAGGATTTGGATTTTCATGACAGTAGGTGAGAAAGCTTTTTTTACATTTAATTGTGATTTTTATTTGAATATTTAATATTTTATTTAAAATAATTTTAATATTTTATTTCTTATTTGAAAAATATAAAAAATATGTCTTAATAAATAAGGAGAATTAACATGGTGATCTAAAACTTTATTTAGGAATATCTGAACACATATTGTTCTACGATACTTCAAAGGCTTCAAACAGAAATAAAAAAGTGTTAAAAATATTTAAGTAAGTATATTTAAATCTTAGGGGTCAAACATTTGCTACAATAGACCAAAATTGCTTTATTATTATGTAGAATTAAAGTAACGTAATAATTACTAATAATTGGTCAAAAGCGATGACAAAACTGTCCTCTAGTTAGAGGTCTGTTTAGTTGGTGAAACGGGGCTCTTATATTTAAAGGGGCAGGCGGATCCACTCTATTTCTCTCTTTCTAACCCCTTGCTTAGAAAGAGCACTCTGTTTTTTCAACACTGGAGCGCAGAAATAGTGTGAAGCGGGGCGGCTAGAAGGAGCCACAATCATATCGGTGTTGTTACAAAAGATTATTAAATGCCTGTTTAACTTAGACACTGTTTATATGTGATTTCTCTTGTAAACAATATTGTCAAAAAAGTAACAGCAACACACTTAAACAGTGTCTAAGTTAAACAGGCGTTTAAAAACAAATAAGAATTATAATTTTTTCATATTCTAATAAAATTCTAAATGATTCAATATTAATAGTAAGTAGGTAGTTATCTATTTATCTATTCAAAAATTACTTCATCAAAAACTACCTAGCTACTACTTACCTATATTTATATTTTTTTGAGTAACTACCTAGGTTTAATTCACGTGTAACTTATCTTTTTACCAATAAGGTACTTACCTACTTGTCTACCTACTTACTAACTTAAAAAATATTGTGGACTCGTTATTAAATAAAAAGTTTGTAAAAACTTACCAATTATTGGATTTGATTTTAAATTAAGGTTGAACGCAGTATCTCTATTAATTAACAGCTTGCTTGTTAACTTCACATTTTTTACTTTTCTCTAATTTATCCATGATCGAAGAATTTATCCAATCAAAACATTCTGCAAAAATTCTTCAAAAACAAAACAAAAATTGTTCTCAGCTGATTCTGTCAAAAAATGACACTTGTCAAACAAACGAAATTCCTTGTCCGAATCGCCTGTCACCAGTCTTTCTATAATAGATTTTGCAGTCCGAATTACTGTAGGCAACTAATGTAATGACTTGACTTCTATGTTGTATTGTAGCAACAATACTGGGGCCTTACTATGAGCTCTTATAGCAGGACTTATATTGAACGGCCTTACTTTTTCGTACTATGACCTCAACGGTTAGTATGAAAGCTGGCCTTAAACAGTCCTGTTTAAGGCCTGCTTTTGAACTGAACGGTTTATTATTTGCTGATGGTAAGCCCCCTGGAACTAAATCTATGGAACAACTGATTTTGTTTCGCGATTTCGTGGTTAGCCCCATAGTAAAAGTTGTTCATTCACAACACAACCCCTTTTCATTTTTAGATATAGGTACTTAAAAAATAACGGTGTAATTAATTCTGTGGTTATGGTCGTTGTTCAGTTTGATGGTCCCTTCCCTTTTCAATGATATTAAATCTTTCTACCATAGGTATTCGGCATTAGGGGTATTTTTGTAACACGTTGTTTATGCAATTACTTAATAATGCTGTCTTAATTTTATTCCTTAAAATTTATTATTTTGATTCCAGGTACTAACGCTTGCTATGCTCATGACATCAAAAAGACGTTCCAGACTCTAAAAAATGTTGGAAATTCCAGACAATGTAAGTACTCCGCTTAGAACCTTATTTTAATAGGCAAGCTTTTTGCGGTTTAGTTTTTAGGGTTCCGTACCAAAATAGTAAAAAGGGAACCCTAAGGCCCTCCGCTGCGTCAAGGCAAGACGGAGTTTTTGACGGACAGATGCTTGCGTGCATGAGTAAGCTCTAATCTATGTCGCCCCGCGCGCGGGTACACGGCGCGGGAATATCAATTGCTGGTTTTTGACGGACAGATGCTTGTGCAGTGCAGTTTTGGACTTATGATGAAAAAGTTAAAAAAACAACTGTTTTTTTTACCTTATCCTTTCTCCGCAGTTTGCAAAGAGATAAATCAGATATTTCTATTTGATAGTAGTTTACAAACAAAAATTTATTAGTTCCTCTACCAGTCAACAGATGGCCCTGACCTAAGAAAAATTAAATTCCACTATCGGTCAAGAGATGGCGCTGGCCTAAGAAAAAAAATTGTTCCACAATCGGCCAAGAGATGGTGCTGACCTAATACAGTACTGCAATAATAATTATATTTTTCACTCCTCTTGTGCGTCATTGTAACGTACAAGAGTCGAGATAAAATAGCATAATAAGCCCTAGGGGATAAAGTTTTTTCTTTTTTAATGTTTGTCTATTACCAATGAGCCTACTAAAACGAAAAAGTCTTTATTCATAATCACGAATAAAAACTCGCCCGACTTAATACCGGGGGTCTATTACGAAAAATTTAATACGATACACGTAGCTGCGTCCGTGCTTCGTTCTGATTGATTCCTATTACAAAGCACTTGCGTATGCGATATTGCAAAGTGATTGCGTAAATTTGACAGTTTCTCTCTAGTGGATCTGTCAATAGACTTTGGACTACGATAGCTACATTGAAAATATTTGTAATAACTACAACCGACGAACTGCGGACGACCAAGTTTCGTAATAGGCCCCCAGTTTCTCATTCTTATTTTTGAAAATGGAACTAAAAGCATATATTCGGTGAAATCATAGACTTATTTATACTCTGTGTGTGTAGAGTGAATCGTAAATCATGCGTGTTTGTGTTGTTTAGCTGCTACAGCAGAAATTAAAAAAAGGTACCATGGCGCGAAATCTTTAGATTTTTTCTATAATTACAAACTGATAGAATTGTGAGACTGTAATAGGAAAGAAATAATTTTAATCTTTTGCCGTCAAGCACAAATCATTTATTTAAATATTGTACAAACAGTTTATGAGTGGAGGATAAAAAAACGAGTGGATTCGTTTACGGAAAAAAAAACAAAAAAATCAAAAAATCATTTATTCAGTCTAGGCTGTTACAAGCACTTGTGAATGTCAAAGAAGCTACGCCATCGGTTCGCAAACCCTGAGCGGGAGACCTTGTAACGAGAAGAACCGGCAAGAAACTCGTCAAGGGCTGCTTTTTTCTCCCTGTATATTTCATACAGAGTCGTCAACATTGAAAAATGAGCTCCACATTTAAAGTGAGGTCATTTTCCATCTCAATAATTAACAAAAGTTTGTACACAATGGATAGGTTGAAATTAAATACCTACTACATATCGGATAGGTAATTGTGAGAATAAATAACTTTCAACTAGTTGAGAAATCAGTAATCACTATGTCTGCTACTCGAAAGTGCACCTAAGTAGGCAAAATTTACCAAAAAAACACTTGATACAAGACATAAAAAATAATAATAAAAAAACGCAATTCTTACAATTCAATATGCGTTAAGATAGGTACTCAGAAGCAGACCCATTCCCACTGGCAGCACCCGTTCACGAGCATGACGCGTGGACCAGCTATTCGCTTCGCTCAACCATATTTGAGGGAATGACATACTTAGGCTACCCATACTAAGGCACTGAATTGAAAACTAGTATCCAAAAGCTTTTCACAGGCCTTTACTTACAAAAACTACTGACTATAGAAACAAAATAATTGCAATAAAAAAAAAAAAGAGAAATCAAAACAAGGTTTACTTGCCTAGGTATTAGTTTTATGTTTTGAGTAAGAAGTGCCATACATATTGATAACATCAAACAGAAAAAAAAAATTATATAAATATACGACGCCCTTAGTACAAGCAGACAGAAGCAGACCCATTCCCACTGGCAGCACCCGTTCACGAGCATGACGCATGGACCAGCCATCACTTCGCTCAACCATATTTGAGGGAACGTAACGACCCGCCCCACACGACACCACCGCAGAAATGTTTAAAGTGAGCATGACATACTAAAGCTACTCGCATTAAGGCGTCGTCGAGTCAAAAAGCTTACAATAAGTTTTAAGTAGGTAGGACAATTCCCTCAATTTTCACATAGAATAGAAAAATCTACGACCAGGCTGTTTTATCAATTAAATACGGTATAGTATCCTTTTTTGAGAAGACAATTTTTTACATGAGACTTAAAGTTTTCAAATGGTAAATCCAAAATATTACTTGGAATTTTATTATAAAACTTTATACCAAGACCTATGAAAGAACCACGGACTTTTTCTAATCTATACTTAGGAAGTAGGTATAAACTATATTTAATATTGTATTTTATTTTCTCGCAATCGTAGTGAAAAGTATAGTGTAACACACGACGCTAAAACCCATTGTAACTCGGTTTCTATTTATTCCCTCGCTAAAGCTCGGGAATAAAACTACCTCGTATGCAATGGGTAATTTTAGCGTCTTGTATAACAATCTACTATTTGACATCTGTAATAGGGTGAAGGTGAAGGTCGATCTCATATCGAATCTCATACTGCGTACTTGTACTATTATGTATTCTGTGACTGCGTACGAGTAGGTACCCTACATAGGTACTTACTTTAATCATAGAACAAAGTAATACAAGCAATAGAATGTACTTACATACGGTATACCATAGAACCACTCTTATTAGTCTGTGCATAGAACCATGTCATATTACTTATTTAATAATTTCTAGGACACTGACAATATAAAGAAGATACCATAAGAATAGTGATACCTAGAATGTGAATAGTTAGTTCCTTCATGTTGTACAGACCTACATTTTTTGCTCATGTGTGACTGAAAGTAGGTACACAACTACCTACAGGGGGTGCGAATTTTATCTGAAAAAAAAAATAGCTACTTAGGCGCAAGAATCTTTATAGGAAACTTGCTTAAATAAGTACCTATCTTAAAACTAACAAACATTTTCCATAATAATTCTACTTACATGTATAATTCTGTCTTTGATTCTTTCAAATCAAAATTGTGTGCAAACACCAGACACGCTTTGAACCAGTTTGATTCAGACCCTATTGTTTGTCTACGTTTGTTGTGTTCTCCACCAATTTACTTACCTACTTAAAAGAAATATTTGGGTTTTACATTACCGACATACTTATTTAGGTAGGTACCTATTTGATGTTAATTCAGTAGGTACATGCTGATAAACACAAAAAGTTTGTTGTGTTCTCCACCAATTTACTTAAGTACTTAAAATAAATATTTGGGTTTTACATTACTGACATACTTCAGTACATGCTGATAAATACAAAAAGTATTTTTAATTAAAAAACGAAATCCTGAAAGGTGCATCTATCTATATCAGGGGTCTCCAAACTACGACCAGCGCGGCGGCCCGCGGGCCAGCTCCGGCCCGCGAAAGCGGGTCGAATCGTACAACAATATTGTAATTTACAGTATGTTGCAGTTGGTATGGTACGATGAGCTCGCTAGATCCTGGCCCGTGGGACTTCGTGGAGGAGTTTGGAGATCCATCATCTAGATAGTGACATATACAATGCAAAGCTCACCTTACAATCAGAGCGATAAATGTCAAATTGGTTCCAAATAAGTATTTCGATGTGACCGATGCATTTAGTTAATTATAGTAGCTAACATTAGAGCCAGTTCAGTGATTGGAGACAATCCAAGCTGACTAGTTCCGATTTTCTTCGGCTGATAATTATAAATAATAATAAGTGTAATAGTTTTTAAAGCAGCCAGTTTAGATAAGGTAATTAGACCATTAAGTTTTTATCTCGCTAGGTAAATTGTCCGATTAAAATATATGAGTAGAATAAACAAGTGTTATACAGAGTGCGTTATCATAAAATGGCCGCGAGAAACAAGAAAATTTTTAAACAGCGGTTTGTTAAGGTCAGTAAAAATAAAAATCTTACATTAGTAGAGGTATGACACGCTAATTAAAAACGTTTTGATGTTTTATAATGAACACCCGAACATAACTAAAGCAAGAATGATTTAATTACATTGTGACTGAAATTCTTCTTGAAATGATGTAGGTACAGTCGAGTTCATTAATATGTTGGCATTTTTGACAGGCTGAGCCTTAAAGGTTGATGAGCTGTCAAAAGTGCCAACATATAAATGAACTCGACTATCAAACAATTTATGAAATGTCACCTAATTTGTACCTACACATTATTGTAATGTTCGGCATACAACTTTAATGGGACCAACTCTGAAATCGCGAAAAAAATCAGTATCCTTAGCACGAACAGTACCCTTAGCACGAACAGCTATCGAAAAAAATAACGCACGTAAAATCATTCGATAGTGCAATTTAGTATGGAAAATGTGTACAACGCCATCTACCGCCGAATAGCGAAACTAAAATTTCCATAGAGAATTGTCTATCGAGTAATTTTACGCACGTTTTTTTTCTCGATAGCTGTTCGTGCTAAGGGTACAGCTATCGACAAAAATAACGCGCGTAAAATCGATAGTGCAATTTTGTATCGGAAATTTGTACAACGCCATCTACTGCCGAATAGCGAAACTAAAATTTCCATAGATATTTCTCTACCGAGTAATTTTACGCGCGTTTTTATTCTCGATAGCTGTTCGTGCTAAGGGTACAGCTGTTTCATTCATAATATTTTCGTCATTAATTTTTGTGTGAAATAGCTGATATTTTTTTGTGATTTAAGAGTTGGTCCCATAAGTTGTTCAGTTTGATGGTCAGACAGAAGAAACATTTTATTTTCATTTTTGTATTCGATTATTTTATGATATACATACCTAGTCGAGCCAAACGCACTTTATGCTATTTTTAACCAAATATTTTTTTCCCGGTTTTCTTTTGCTACTTTGGCAATAATTTGGGTAAGTACCTACTTTCTTGTAAAATTTAACTAAATTAATAATTCTTGTACGCCTGAAACTAAACAAAATAGGACCTAGATATGTCACATCCTTGAAGTATAAACTATAGTACGCGAGACGTACGCGTGCGTGCGACGTCAAAGGAGCGTTAGCGCATCGGCAGTAAGCAACATTCGCAAGGGTCGGTCATGTGATGGGTGACCATGACCAATTTATTATCCCGAGCTCCTCCGTGCCCATTTGCAGTAGTAAACACCCACCATTTTTTTGTAATCTGTCCGTACATTTGTTTATCATAAATTAAATCGTTTGCTGTACCCTTAGCACGAACAGCTATCGAGAAAAATAACGCACGTAAAATCATTCGATAGTGCAATTTAGTATGGAAAATTTGTACAACGCCATCTACCGCCGAATAGCGAAACTAAAATTTCCATAGATAATTCTCTATCGAGTAATTTTACGCACGTTTTTTTTCTCGATAGCTGTTCGTGCTAAGGGTACTGATTTCTTTGATCGTGACTATGCAATGCAGGCAATGCACAGTTATAGTTAATGACAAAATCAATTAATTCCAGTTACATGAGTTAATAATCTAGGCCTTATTAACTGAACGTGCTCATTGTCTTATTCGGTTTATAAGTTCTTGTTATTTTTTATCGCTTTATGACACTTGACTTGTTTGTTAGTGAGTGACCTAATCAATAACTAGAAATAGTTCCGATTTCATAATATCGTGATTAACTTCTTGAATAGTTTAGTTGTAACTCAATGGTCTGTTACCTATTTTCTGGGAAGTAACATTATATACCTACCAAGAAGCGAAAGTCCTTTGCATAAGTTTATTTATTCGTTTGTTTATTATCTAGGTAGGTTTTTTAAATATCTATAATAGATTTCGAAATATTTGCATTTTAGTGATTTCATACAAAACATAGAAGTGCCAATATTTTCAAATCTACAATATATATTTCAAAAATCAAAACGTACAGCCTTAGTTTTTAGGCATTTCAAAAACATACCAAAAATTCATTGCTGTAGGTTAAGGTTTAGAGCAAGGGTCTTCAACCCGCGGCCCGCGGTTGCGTTCTTGGCGGCCCGTCATTGTATTGATTGACAAAATTAAATTCACATATTGTCTACAAATTATACCTATTTACCTACCTATTTAGTTAGAATATAATGTTTTCGTTGTGTTGCGGCCCACCGAACCAATATCAGAGTATACTATAGGCCCTTGACTTCAAAAACGTTGAAGACCCTTGGTTTAGAGGGTGGGAAACGTTATCGCCGTTTGTATGGAGACCACGTGGTTGACAATCCTCAACCGCCCACTTCCAATACTTTCCGCAAATCATAACACAATATCATGAAAAATGTACATTCTATGCATATTTTAATCACTTCTATTGTGAAGAATCACAGGAAATAATACTTTTTTTTAATGTACATAGTAATAGATTAGAAGGAAAGGAAGGTTGGCTATTATTTCCGAAATTCAGAAATCTGTGGCATTTCACGCGAACGAAGTTACGGGCAGCAGCAGTTCCGAAATAAAAATAAATTGCGTTTTCGGTGTTCCACAAGGAAGCGTGCTTGGACCGGTTTTATTTAAATTGATTGTCATTTTACAAGACAATACAAATTGTTTTAATATTTACTGTTATTGTATACTTTACGAGTTACAAATATGGTAGTAAAATTATAAACCGGAATGCTACTTCCGGTTTATAATTTTACTACCTATGTATCCTTTTTCAAACATTGCTAAGAGAAAAATTATGTAAGTAGGTCATCATTGTCAACCAATTAGTAGAGACAAGACAAGACACCTCAAACATTTCCTTGAAATGGTTCACTCACAAGCGCAGGGCTGAACAATGATAATATCTCTGTTTTATTCAAACATTGACATAGAATGGCCGCCAAACTTTACTCTCGAAAAATTTAGGGTTACCAGTTATGAAAAAGTTATTATTACCTATAAACCTTTTTTTCTGCTATTATGTTATGCATTGAGTTCTGGTAAATTTTATTTTGCCATTTTCAGCAAAAGCTTTTAAGCACAGAGAAACAATACTATACGTAAGACTTTTAGGTAAAACATAAATGAATCATACTACTACTAACAGGTTAATATTATTGGCATCCGTAATTGTATTGGTGGGAAAACAACAATTGTATGGAGTTTTTAGATCAAGTGATTGAATCATACATTTATAATAATTACAACAAACACTCAATGAAATTTTGAGAAAATCGATACAATAGTTTTTTTATTGATTAGTATAGGACAATGCTATTTCTTAATCAGTATTTGATATGATATTTGATATGATATTGCCACTATGTTATTTACATAAATATACTACGTCCACAGATTAATTAAAGTACGCCATTTTTAGTAAAATTAAATTTTGACTCTGAGTGGATATTGCCGCCTTTGTTATTATAATTGTATGGTGCAACAAATGTAAAAACTCCATAAAAATGACGTTTTGCCATCAATACAATTACGGATACCAATAATATTAACCACAGTTACAAGAGTAGGTATAATATGTATTATTGTGACACAATAAAGTACTTATGCTGTCCCTTATGTCATAAAATATTTGCGGTTATCCATAAAACTGCAGCAATCTTTTAAAAATACCAACCTTTACCACTTTAATCATAAAAGTTTAATTTATACCATGCACAATTGCAATTATCAATGGGCTATACCTAGGTTGGTCACTTATTAATTCAAAAGTATGCGTTGTATTTTACTTTTCTCTTTTTAAATAAGCAAAACTATTTTTCAAGAGTCTGCATGAGTGACAAATGGTGGCAAAATTGGTCAGCATTTAACATGTTTTATGAATTGAGTTGAGCTGATAAATATATATATATAGTTTAGTCCCATACTTATAAGTGCCATATCAGCGATGGAAAACAACTAACAACTTCCGGAAAAACTTGTTTACATACAAAACATATTTTAGTCTGTGCTATCAACCTTAGGCTGAAACAAGTACATTCCTAACACACTGTTTTAGTAGCACACGTTAATTAACAATTTTAGTTTGAAAAACAACGCAGTGGAAGCAAAACATACATACTGTTATCGGCTAAATTCAAGTCGCGAGTGAAGTTTGAGTTGAGGTAACGTAAAACTTAAATAAAAAAAATACACATATTTTACCCTAATAAATTAAAAAAAAAATTCATGAAATCAAGTAAGTATCTACCTATAGCTAAAATCTTACAAAATTTTAGTTTTTCAACTAATTACTAACTTTCTATAGTACCTACTTGAGATTTCCTACTAAGTATAATGCAGTAAAAGTATTGAGTGACTGTGTATAGTGAGCATCGGGCCACGTTCATACGGATTTTTGAATTCGAATTCCGAAACGGAATTATTCCGAACGCAGCTTATCCATACAAATCTATGGCCCTACTGTGAAAACTAGGTAAAACGTCGAATTTTTCGGAGAAAATAAAAAAAATAACTTCAGTGGCATTCGTTATTATTCAATTATATTATTTGACAGTAGCGGTATTTTTTCCGTTCGGAATTTTCACACGTTATTGATATTAAAATTAACGTTCAAATTATTAGATAATAATCAATTTAGGAGGAAAATCGGTTACGATTTCCCTTAGAAATAATATTTATCCTTTAGAAACTACAAGGTATTTTAAGTAGACGCCAAGCAGTAAATAATCACGATTTTATTCAAAGTGCAATCCATGTGGAAAAACCATTTATCAAACTTTTTCCTTATCCTTTATTTTTGTATTTCGAACCGGTATTTTTAAAAAAGTGTTACGCGGAAGGTTAACATTTTGCACGAAAAAAAATGATTCACGTTCCGTTTTACCAAAAAGTGGAAACAAACTCTTTTAAGAGCGATTATATCCTCACACGGTTAAATCTACGGTTAACTCGCCGGCGCGCACGGTCGGCAGTGTTGTGTGGACCGAAGATTTTTACGGTGAAAAACCGCAATCGCGCTAAGGGTTTCGAAAAATAAACTAATACCTACCTACCTATTCCCATTTTTTTTGTTATCTTTAGGCGTTTAGTGTTATCACTACGTACATACGAATCACGAACGTAAAGTTGTATGTGTTCGAATACGGGTCATTCGACATTCAGGCTTTTTATGGTAAATGAAAATCCATGTAGGTATTTAAGTTCTTAAGGCACGGTGGTAGTGAAACTAGCGCCGCCACTACATTTTTTTATTACTCGTAAACCAAGTCAATATTTAAAAAAAGCTCATGTAATAATCTCTTAAATTGTCTCTAATATTTTTTGAATAACTCTTCAACAGTTTTCATTCTTTCTATAAGTTTTAAAATCCATTTTAGCTAAAAGTGGCCACTTTTGGCAATTATGGATTGGATTACGAGTAGGTAATAAAAATAAATGTAGTGGCGGCGCTAGTTTATAAATCCTGTGTCAACTAAGCAAAACGGATGGATAACACATTTTAAAACTAAGGTGTAGAGTGTATGAACTTTAGGGCTTGTAGAGCTAGGGCGTGTAGAGTTAAAAGCTTGGCTCTACATGAGGTCAGTACCCTTAGCACGAACAGCTGTCGACAAAAGTAACGCGCGTAAAATCATTCGATAGTGCAATTTTGTATTGAAAATTTGTACAACGCCATCTACCGCCGAATAGCGAAACTAAAATTTCCATAGATAATTTACTATCGAGTAGTTTTACGTGCGTTATTTTTTTCGATAGCTGTTCGTGCTAAGGGTACTGATAACTTTTTGACAGTGCGAGCCATAAAAAAAAAAAACATGAAAATTTTTTTGGTGGCATTATGTATTTCTTCATAGAACTATAGGTTCTCTATATATCACAGATAATATAAAATACAAAGTTTACTACTTTTTTAATTATTATTATTTTTTTATTTGTTGCTATAAAGTGTTTGATCAAACACTATCTATTTATGGGGATATTGATCTATTGAGCTTCAACCTCACTAAAACTAACTTTGGCCTCGCAACGCCAAAAGCTCGTTAAATCTTGACCACAAAGAAAAACCAATTTCCTTCGCATTTTCCCACACATCTGTTGAATCATTCTGTTTTTTCACCTAATCCTAATTGAAAACCAAGTACAATAGTTGGTTTGTTTGTTACAATTGTTTGGAAATATTTGACTTGTTAGGGATCCTTAGATTAATAAGAATCAATTTATATGGTTACGAAAAATGGAAGAACCTAGAAAAAAATTGTTTAGTGTTTTTCATTGCTTTCATACACAGAATAGCGAGCAATCTAAATAAATCCACAGAACAGTAGTTAGTGAATAAGCACCAATAAGAATTAGTATATACCATAAACATAATAAGTTTATGGTATATACCTATTTTTAAATAAATAAACGAGCGAACAACTATAATTTTTATTTCATTGACAACTCAGTCTTTGCTTGTTTCACTAACAAAAAAATTGTGCCAGTATTCACATCGCCGCGCCCCGGCCGTTCACAAATGGCCTGGCCATACCCAGCCCCCCTAGCATGACCGATGTATATCGCTTGATATAGCGTTTTATCATGTTAAACTGTCAAAAAGCAAAGGAGTTTGACAGTTGAGTGTCGATAAAATGCTATATCACGCGATATAAATCGGTCATGCTAAGCAGGCAGGCCACCCTCAAGGCTCTAACTTCGGGTGGCTTCAGTTCAGTCCCCCGTGACCGCGTTAAACGTCGGGAAAACCAAAAATCAAATTACAATGACATCAAAAATCATTAAGTAAATAAAACCGCGCTAGTATCCGTAAAACAGCGTTTAATTTGAATTTAAGTATAAGTACGCGCGTAAACTAGAATTAATGAAATAGAAGTAGATACCAGCTATCCACTTATAATTATAAAACCTGCGGAACCTTTCTGTCTTTCGAAGCATCGTTCGTGTCTGGTTTTTTCCCGTGCTATGAGTGAGTGCGAAAACGTACCAACCATTAACTTGCAAGTGTAGTTACATCGTCAGTACTTATCTATTTTCCGGTTGAAGAGGTTCGGTTGACATGTCAACCTCTTTGCTGTCGGTCGGGTGCGCGCGCGCCTCTTGTTTATGGATAAACTTTTTGGAATGCCACTAAACTTTTGGAGTGAATAAAGTACAAAAAAGAGATTCGCGCGTTTTTTGTGTAGTGATTTTTATAAGGATGACCATGAATGGGGTTTGTTTACTATGCATTATTTTACAGGAATCAAGTAAAAAAAAAACTATTAATAAATTAAAATAAAGCTGTTATAAGCGCTATCTTACGGATTTTTTTATAATAATTACTGGACTTTTAGAAAATTATATTTCAAGTTGCAGATATTTTAAGTGTGGTTCTCTTACTTGGATACTATACAATGTTTGAAAATTTTCTTTATTTATAACTTCTATGGATTTTTAAAACAGTGATATTATAGTAAAATAAATTTGTTTTATTTTTCGGTAGGTACCTACCTACGTAAATAAGTTTAATTTTTATTTATATTTCAGTCAGGTGACGTTATTAAGAACGCGATTAATAAAGGCCTAAGTATAAGTTAGGTACTTTACCGTAACTTTTGCGTATAATGCAAAAACTATTTGACTCATCGAAATAAATTGATTTGACCACGACTTGATTATCACGTCATGACGATTGATGGACATTTACTACAGCAAACTTTTTATGAGGGCAATGACCGAGCTTTAGGAGTTAGTAATAAAATAAAATAAAAACTGCCTCTGTTAATGAATGTGATGATGACGAGAACTTGCCGGAACATAATCTGAGACAGAGCGTACCTAACTATTTAAATAGTACTTTAGTAACTGTGACAGAGGCTGAGTTCTTTTTAACCGACTTCATCAAAAGGAGGAGGTTCTCAATTCGATTGTATGTTTTTTTTTTTTTTGATCGTTGTTCGCGCGTATCTTCGACATTTATGGACCGATTTAGATAATTCTTTTTTTGTTCGATTGAGTTTTCTTGCGAGATGGTCCCATTTAATTTTTTTTCAAATCGGTTCAGTAGTTTACAAGTAATCCTGAAAATACTGTGATATTATATCAACTAACTTGACAATTTTGTTATTTATGAACCGAATTAGATGTTTTTTTTTGTTGGGGAAGGGATACCTTTGTGTAGTCTTTTTAACCGACTTCAAAAAAGGAGGTATTCAGTTTGTATGTATGTATGTTTCTCCGCGATTATCTCACGTTTGGCTGAGCCAATTTTTCTACCTAAATAACTACACTACCTAATACAGAAGGTACTTACACTAAAAATAAAAAAAATAAAAAATTGATTAAAAAACAAAAAAAAACCGACTTCAAAAAACCTTTCTCTAAAAAAAGCAAGAAATAATATACAAACCATTAGATACGCATTATCATTGTTATAATAAAACACGTCAATTGAAGTCGGGTGGGGCTTTTAGAATAAAAAAAGGAAGATGTACTCCAGCCCCACCCGACTTTAATAGACGTGTTTTATTAAAACAATGATAATGCGTATCTAATGGTTTGTATATTATTTCTTGCTTTTTTTAGAGACAGGTTTTTTGAAGTCGGTTTTTTTGTTTTTTAAACAATTTTTATTTTAATTATTTTTAATTGATTCATAGTGGTGTAATTTTGTGTTAAGGTCTACGCAACTAAACAATATGTGGAATCATTGAAATAGGCGCGATCTCGGTCGTGTGAAGCTGAGACTTTTATTGTAGTAGTGAGTGACTATGGCCGGCCACACACAGACGTAATCCCGTTACGGAATTCCGTACATACGTGATTCCGATCGCAGCTAATCCATACAAATCAATGGACTACCACACACATACGGGATTTTTCCGTACGGAATCTTCATACATTATCGAAATTCCGTTCGGAATTCCGTAACGTGATTCCGTCTGTGTGTGGCCGGCCTATGACTATCTATACCCAGTAAACTTATTACTGACTTGATATAAGTACTTGGTGTCAATTGCTCCAAGAAGCATTGGAATGCGATACATCCGCGTTCTAATGAACCGACACAATGTCACTGAAACCTATCCAACACTAGAAACTGGCAAAAGTATTCCCTGAAGAGGAGTGAATGGCTCAAACAAAAATAATACTAAGTGACATTGGGAGTATAAAAAATAGAACATTTACGATTGGTTACTACAAATACCTATGCCAGAAAACGCAAAAAAAATCAATCTTAGAAAAACATGCCCTACACACACAGGGCCTACCTTATTGAACTTGAAAATGATCGAACATGCAGCTACCTACATTACATAACAACTAAGCAACGAAGTTAGTTATTGGTAATTTTCATAGTTATTTATGTGCTGTATATACTTTACTACCTAGGTAGTATATGGGTACCTAACCTACTGCCCGAATCAAACTTTAGTGGCACGCAGTTTGACATAATATAATTAGCATAAGCTAACAAATAATTCTAAGTTAAGGCTCCGTTACGCGAAATCATTTGTCTCTGTCTTTTTCTTTACGTGTAAAGAGTATGGAAAATAACCTCACTTCTGCACTTTTTCAATGTTTTTCGTTGTTTTTTCATCATAACCTTTAGCACAATTATCTTTTTTGAAAAAAAAGTTTCCGCTATTATTTACGCCAAAAATATGACCCGCGCCAAGCGCTTTTGATGATATTCTAATTTTTTTTACAATCATCTGTGAGGTTTATACGCAATTTAATGCTTGTAGATACTAGATAATGTTTTTAGCTTGTCGTATGTTTTTTTGTGGCTACAACTTTACGTTTTCTATATAAAAATATGGCCCGCGCAGACCATGTTTCCCTATTATGGCCCCTTAACGTATTTCCGTCAAATGGAGTATAATTATTAAAATAAACAGCGCTATGTTAGCCCTGATAAATAAATAATTATAACAATGTTAGTTTTTATATTTTTCCTGATAAAATCCTTGTTTTAACGGCGTAGGTAATTAATATAATATGGCAAGATACCCATCAGGAAGTATCGATATTATGCATTATCACGTCTTACAATGGTTGTAATAACGAAACTATGACCTTCTGAAAATAGGTACTTACATAATAATTTGTAGAAACTGAATAGGCAAATCTATAAAAGATATACATCCATATTTCATTGTTGAACGCTGATAATAAAGACTATGCATTGGAAATAAATGAACTACTTACCAACAACAAGTATATTATTTTTATGATTTAATGTTTTATTTATAGTAAGTAATTGTTGAGTATTTTTATTTTAACTATGTAGTTAGTTATATCATATTATTTCTTTTTTTTCATTTTTCTTTTTACCCTGGTTGTGCACCCTACCACACAAAGTCTCCACATCACCCTATGGTTGACTGGTAGAGAATGCCTAAGGCATTAAGTCCGCCATTGTACAAATTGTGCATCAAGAATTAAATAAATAAATATAATTAATAATATAAAATAGGAATAGGCAGTAGAAGGTTCTAAGAAATATCTTGTTTGTTACTACGAACAAAGATTTGTTATGAATAAAGTCTCTAGTCTCATGTTTGATTATTTTAATCTTAACAATGTTGACACTGTTGTCTCGACGTGTTGAGCATTACTAAGTATTTCATAATTTACCTAATATTACGTTTTAATATAAATAGGTAGTAAATAGGTATACCTAATTAAAATAAACACATGTATGTAGGTAGTATACATCACACGATCATTTAGGGAAACAATATTAAGGTAAGTAAATGTAAAATACAGTAAAAATAATTTAATAAGTTGAAAACACACTTGGGTTGGATTTTTTCCGGCCTGAATAAAGGTTATAGAATTTAAAAAAAAATATATAGAATCATCGTTTTACCCTTCTTTCATAAATATTATTGGATTATACTCTTTACCTGAATTAATTACATTAAATAAAAAACCCTTTAAAACGCGGACACAATAAAACGCAGCTAAGAATAATTTGAAGCAACACTGCTATTATTTTGATTTAGATGTAATTAAATAATCAGTCCTTTTAGTTAGTGGTTGTATGATTGGCTACTATCATTCGACAGACAATGTCAATGGCGAAGCATAATCAACACAGTCTCGTGTAGGGTAACCATACTGTCCGGATTTGTGGACACTTTGAGCTAACAATCCGGAAGTTTTCCGGCTTTTCTATTACCTACCGCACTTATCTAATTTAATAGTAAGAGGGCAAAGCAAATCAGCAAAATATGACTTCAGTTTTTATATTTTTTGCTTATCACAATTCTAACCTTACATATCTATAAAGTAGAGTAAACGTTCGTAAGTACCTACTTAGTGCGAAACTATTTCACTACAATCTTGGTAACTTAAGGTTGAATCAATTAATTGTTAGAAAAATAAACCATTCATCACCATTGTGATTGTGTAACAGAACAGAATAAGTAGAATATTAAATATTCGTGGATCTATTGTAACATTTAAGTATCTTATTTTTAGATGTTCAAGGTTATTGAAATTGACGTAAGTTAAGGTAAATATATGACTGAATGTGTCAATCACATTTTGAGCACTGTATGGACAAGTTTACGACATGTTATTTAAAATAGTCAATTTATTGCAAAGGTATTTTAAAGTTTTAAGTTCCCATTTGAATATGAGGGCTTAAAAGTAATGGAAATCATGTTTGAAAGCGCTCTGGTAACGATCATTTGCGTAAATTTTTACGTCATTGACGCTCATTGATCGTTTACGCGTGCATTTAAAGCGATTGTCAATTGCTCCAACAATGGCATTGACGAAAAAATTGACGCAATTGATCGTTACCGGTGGGTTTTTATATCAGCCCCTCAATTCTCTAAAAAAATCTGCAGCGTTGAGCGCATCTCGACACTGCGGAAACGTCATTTTTGTATAGAAAAATAGTTCCGACCATCGGCGAGCGCGTCGTCCGAGCGCTGGCGTCTATGTGACAGCGGTGCCGCATCGTAGAGATAATTTTAGAGAATTGACACACAGGCCCTTTGTCCGGGCTTTACAAATGCTGACATGGTAACCCGAGTCGCGTGCAATCTGTAAAATTACCGCTTATGGTTGTTTCTCATACATTACCTACCCGACAATGTCATGGTTTGCTGCGTTGAGCATAAATATAATTTCGCTTGCCTCACAAATTATAAATAGATCGACAAACGTGATTCAAGTACTCCAGTTCCGGCAAAAAAGATCAAAGCCTCGTGTACCCTTAGCACGAACAGCTATCGAGAAAAATAACGTGCGTAAAATCATTCGATAGTGCAATTTAGTATGGAAAATTAGTACAACGCCATCTACCGCCGAATAGCGAAATTAAAATTTCCATAGATATTTCTCTATCGAGTAATTTTACGTGCGTTTTTTTTCTCGATGGCTGTTCGTGCTAAGGGTACTGACAAATGATCTGGCTGAATTAATAGCATTCTTTGTTTTCTCGTTACAAATAAGTATAACAACAATACTCTCAAAATGTTTTTTTTTTAATAAAACTGCAGGTAAGCATTTTGATGCTCAGTCCTACATTTTCTGGGAAAGAATTAAAAAAAAGCACCGGAAATTCTCTTTCCGCGTAATTCAGATCAGAAGCATATCGTTAAACAGCAAATTTGTTTTGAAGTGTATGAAACTGGACGAAGTAACTTTTCAAATAAAGTATATCTTAGTCTAAATTGTGCAATTCCCTGTTACGTTAAACTTTCAGCACACACCAGATTACACGTTTCAAAATTGTTGACATGACTTGACTTGTTGTGAATTGTTGATTGACTCTTTCAGCTTTAAAAAACGTAAGCTTTAAAAAATAAGCTGTTTTTTTTTTCTTTCAAACCACCAAAAAGATTCAGTATTTTTTCTTTGCAGATTTCGGAGGCGAGTTTCGTGACGAGCGTGGAAGAAGCTAGCCGTGTAGACCAGTGCACTCAGACACCTCCAGGGGGCCGGAGTAAGCTGCGGACCCTCCAGAGGTACCACACCTCCGACCACCTCTACGAGAGGTCGCATCGCACGAGGCTAAAGGAGTCCAGACCAAAGAGTTTAGGCCTTAGTGATTCCTATCCGACATTCGGGAAACCACCGAGCTATGAAAGCCAACCAAAGTGAGTATTTTGATCACTTCTCGTGTTACCTCTCAGTACTTAAATTAAAGAATATTTTTTATCGGACACCAACGTGATTAAATTCAAGCTTTTTAACCAACTTCAAAAAAGGTAACAGATAGATTAAAATAATTATTTTTTTATCTGAAAGAAAGAACATAGTTCGGTGTGGTCCCACATTTTTTTTACAGAGGCCTAGCTATAAGTAGTAGTTTTTTCATAATCCTGAAAAATATCAATTATTTAGCTTACCATAGCACTTTTATGTATTCTGTCATATCCCACGACTTTTTACGGGTTTTTATTTGTTGTTTTGTTCGCATTTTCCGACGTTTCAGCCCTTTGCAATTTCTGTGGTGGTTTTTTTAATAATTTGCTTCTATTTGATTGATTCATCATCATCAGCCTATCATCGTCCACTGCTGAACATAGGCCTCTCCGAGAGCACGCCACTGGGCACGATTGATTATATCAGAAAAGAGATTTGATTGATTCATATCAGAAAATATCAGAAAAGAAAAGAAGATCAGAAAACCAACCAATCTCTTCCACGTTCTTTTGAATGTTATTTGTCATTGACAATAATAGGTCCGAAGTGATAAAGATAAATAATTTCCATTTTTAATCGACTAACATTTCTGGAACTAAGTAAGTAGTTATTGTACATTTGAAAAACACGTTAAAGACGCATTCCAAGATTGTTTACCTTTTTAACGTTTCTATTGAAACTGAGTCAGTTCTTACAAGGTAGGTACCTACAGTAACAGTACAGCTACATACTTCCGTGTGTTAATCATTGAACTAAAGTGTACAATTTAATGGAGACACATGTACACATTTAATACCTATTCTATTTTTCAGTCGACCATGGCCTACAATCTTTTAAACAAAATGTCGCTTAACCACACTATGAGTTATAATAAATAACACAACACCATACACTCACACATTTATGTAAAGTGGTACTCGTAGATTACAAAAAAAATTTTCACGTAAACCAAAGTTATTGTTCTCATAAAATCGTGCCATTAGGCATAAATAAATTCACATGTAATGTAACAGTCATACATAACAAAAATGGCGGAAAAACTCCACTTAAGATGTTCATTACATCACAAAGTGTGTTTTCTTTGAATTTAACCAATTCTGACAAATAGCTTTGTAGTGTTAAAACTACTAAAAATGGCATAAGTTGATGAATCATAATAATGTCCTATCTGTCACTAATCATTAAATTAATTTAGATAAAAACCTAATGGAACCCGCTGATGAGACAGCAGGAAAATGAATGAAAATATAACGATTTTTTTTGTTAACCACAATTTGATTTGCTATTTTCATCTATGTATTTCTATGAGCATGACAATAAATACTCCAAGAAACTTTTCTAATGAAAAAACTGCGATAAGAAAATGGTGCGTAATATTATAAAGCCATTTTTGAAGAAAGTTTAGATAAAGTAGGTAGACTTAATGCATGTTTTAGATTTATTCATACGAAGATTTTCCGAGGTTAAAACTTTTAAATTCTTCCAAATTAAAAACATAATGGTTAATTTAACTCTACAGAATAATTTTATTATTGAAGGCAACATGCCAACAAATTGAATCAGTTGATTTTGGTTTGCCAAAAATCTGTTAGCGAAAAAAGAGTTTGTTCTGAGGTAAACTTTATTCGCAATTACTGTGGTTTTAGTATTTCTACTTACCTATAGCAAATAAGTTTGTGTAATTGTAACTTCATTTCAAGTCTTTCGTCAAGAAACGTCGCTTACACCTACCTAGGGGGAAAACTAAACAAATAATAATTAAAAGATTGCAATGCAATTATTCGATTCAGTCAGCAGCGTTAAGTAGGTACCCTACCTGCACTTTTTTGTGACACAAACAATAATTTTCCCAAGTTATAATAATTCATATTACCTACATGTTTTGTTAATTACTATGAAACTTTGACGCAATTACTAATAATTAGGTAAGTAAGACTAGAACGTGTGTAAAACAAACAAACGATAGATAACTTATAAAACTTTACGTTACGTGTTCTGTCATACGTAGTCATCTAAGACAAGAACTATTTACTATTATTTAGGGATGTAATATGGGTTCAGCGAGGGGGGAATTTGGGGGTTAACCCCCTCCTCCCTCCCTCCACGAAATACACTTACAGTAAAATCCTTTTTTGTAAAGCTTTTTTGTAAATAATGAAAGAAAAACCTGGCTTGACCCCTTTTTTATAGTTGACACATAATTTTCTAATATGGGTTATTTTTCATCAAAAGATTGGAAAACATTTTATGAAACCTCGGAAAAATTTAAACAAAAATGTACATACCAACTATAAAAATCTTAAAGTTCATATTTGGTATAATTTTCACAGATTCTAATTGTTATTTTTTTAAAGATGTTGGTACTTACCAATATGTGAAATTTATTGCGGGTGGAAATAATAAAACATATCTTACTTACAGTGTCAAATGATTTTGTACATTTTAGCAGGTTTTGTGTTTGAATAACATCTAAATAAATGCTATGTAAGAATTTTAGTGAGAAATAATAAAAATAACAGTGAGTATTTATCACCCATTAGCGAACAAACGTTTAGTTAAGTAGTTATAACTACATACGTAAATCATTTCAGAAGAAGGAAACAATTTTCATCAAAATTTAAATAATTCGTTGGTTACAAAATTATCGGCCGAGTAAATAATACTTTTATGTATATACATATATATAAAATGTTTTTTTTTCATCGTTATTCTTTTTCGACTTTCGATTTTTTTCTTATTCCTAGAAGACAAAACTGCGGACAGATTTCAGACACTTAAAAACTTATTTTTGTCGGTCATTTGGCGTTAAATGTTGGGTAAAAAAGGATGTCTAGTAGGTATACACGTGTTAATGGTTAGATGATAAGCAAAAAATATCTCGGAGATACACCACAAGAAGAATACTTAGGTACTGTTTAAGTGGCCGCGATTCATCGGAATTAATTATTTGCCGTTGTAAACTGTTTTAATTTCTTATCACTATTATTTATTCTGTGCCTCTACCTACATTATGTAACATTATGTACCTACCTGACAGATTATTTTATACAAATTCTGTTCATGGTAATACCTAGTTATGTGGTATTTCTAAGGATCGACTTGGCACGACTTGCTGGTCGATTTCAGCCAATTAGCGTTTTTATCGACAATCGCTTGCAAAATCGAATCGCCACCTCATTGAAATTAGGTTTGCGATTTGATTTTACAAGCGATTGTCGATAAAAAGCGCTAATTGGCTCAAATCGACCAGCATAAGTCGCCTGCCAAGTCGACGCGTGGAAATACCACATAGTATTCTTTGCCTTAGATCACAGCCTATTGAGTCGTGGTTATAGGTGCTGATTAACTTTTGATACTGGCACCAAGGATACCTGGGTGGGTTTCGGTAATAAAATTATTTTTTACACAAATCATAATAATTTTCACTGATTCAGAGTTCAAAGTTTTTCCATATCGTTGACTAAATTCAATATCCATTATCCTAATAAATCAATTTAGCAGGTTATTTTGACTAAAACCTCGTTTTTTTCACAGGTTCAAAGTAAACGTGACTGACAGCCCGACGATATCGATAACCCCCCCACACAGCCTCGAGTACTCGTGTGTAAAGAGTGGGGGCACCCCTAACGGGTACGCTACCCCCAACGGGATGGCGAACAACCGGTCTGGGGCCACCGTGCTCCTGAGTCCAGGGTACATGCATACTCCTTGCCAGTGCAACCAATCTGTAAAGGTAAGAAGTTTGTTTGAAAATGTTTACTTATCATTATCACATTCACTGCCACAAAAGATAGCAGTCAAGACAATAGTCAAGCAAGGACAACATCCAATATACTGATACAATCAGTTGAAATGATGGTAGCTATAGCTAGCCAAGCGGGGTAATAAAAACCCTTGAACCATCTAGCTGAATCATCTTCGAAAAACGAAAAAATCATACTTCCAAACAAAATGACCATCAAAGAGCTGAATCAACTTCGAAAAACGAAAAAAAAACATACTCCCAAACAAAATTTAATGGTCAGCTGTACGACTTAAGAGGGTTTATGCGCTATACTAGCGCCGCTAATGGAAAAAAAATCATAAGGAGGTAGTGCTTAAATAAAGACGAAATTGTGAATTGTGTTCTTCTAGTGTACTCCGAAGAAGCTTTGTGGTACTCTTTATCGTTTAAAAAATATTTTCTAGGCTGTCGTTTTCGTCGAATTTCGTCTTTATTTAAGCACTATGATTTTTTCCATTGGCGGCGCTAGTGTAGCGCATAAACCCACTTAAAGGCGAAATAATTTTTCGACCTATTTCAGTATTGTTAAATAATTTGGTTCCATCTTATACTTATAACAATACCCTAATTAACAAAGACATAGGTATTTACAGAGTTGCCTTTACATCTCGCAGAGTGCAAGTGAGGTGGCGTTAACGATTATGCCAAGCGGAATAAGAAAAGCCCTTGAACCATCAAATAGTTTAATTATTATATACTTAAACAAACATCAGAGATCCAATTAAAAAAATAAGTTTGTATAACTAGTAGCCTATATTTCTCGCAGAGTACAAGTGAGGTGGCGCTAACGATGCCAGTATCCCCCGGGTGGAACGAAGAAGGGCAGACCAGCGGGCCGTCGGATGGCCTCTCGTGGCGGCGCCTGCACATGTCCAGGGCAAAGCTGAAGGCTACAGCTACCACATCGGAACTGCTGTCAGGTAAGAAAAGATAAAACTACACAAAAACCTACTTTATGCTCATAATATGATTTCACAAAGTATACTTAGTGGTATACTTACTAGGTATATATATATATAGTTAGTAGTTATTAGATAAATTAAGTTCCCATGCGAAAGTGTTGACATAAGCAACAATAAGCAGTTAATGCATTCATGCAAGTATTTTAAGTAGATACCTACTTAGAAAACAATACGTTTCACCTCATTGAGAAGATGTAACTAGCTGATTATCTTAAGTTTTATTAATCATTAAAATTCTACAATTTACAAAACCCATAAATTTAAAGGAACATTATGTATTCATTGTTATTCTTTCCAACTTAGCAAAAATAAACAAACCAACTTTATTTGCTTGTTGAAATAAAAAAATACCTTACTTATTAATTCATATCAATATAAAAAATACAGTTTACTAATGGGGAATGAATGGGGAGGTATTACAACCTCTAACTAGTCAGTTTTCTTTATGGCTATCAATGCGTCTCTTTCTCGCTGTATAGCAAATGAAAGAGACGCTTTGATAGCCATTCAGAAAACTGATAAGTTTTAAGAAGTTGTAATACGGGGGCTGTTCTGTTTCGTTATACCAGTTTGTCATACCACCAGTATGTCTACGAGGATATACATAATCCTGTTGGTCATACTATACCCACGTCTCCCATCCATTAAGATTTTCATCACTATATCCTCATAGGAGCTCGGTGGCGCTGTGGTTTAGCGCCTGGCCCAGCGAGGAGGTTAAGCAACGTTCGCAAGGGTTGATCATGGGATGGGTGATCAAAAATTTATTATCTCGAGTTCCTTCGTGCTTCGGAAGGCACGTTAAGCTGTTGGTCCCGGCTGCATTTGCAGTCGTTAACACCCACCAATCCATGTTGGGCCCGCGTGTTGGGCCCGCGTGCCCGTCCTCCTTATCCACCCATAATGAGGGCCGGTGCCCCAGCAGTGGGGACATTAAAAATGGCTGATGGACATATCCTCATAACGCCCACCGACTTTGTGTACGTACTCTTGACCTAAACAAAACATTGTATAATTGGCTTATCTACCATCTTTCAATAAATAGAAAAGAAAACATCACTGCCGCAGCTGCACACACACACACATAACATAATTACAACTCAAAACTGACACTGTCACATGTTTGCGTTGAAAGGTACAACCACAGAGGAAATAGGTACAACATGTTATTGTAATATTACTTTTTTACCATCGCCACTCTAAAAAGTGCGTTTAATTCAACGATGAGAGTGAATAATATGCTGTTTTATTCACCGAGTGAATAAAAATATTTTGAATTTGGAACAAGCGCGCATCGTATGAATTAGGTACAAAAAAAATAAAAGGTGCTGAAAGTATGGAACTATTCCATAGATAAAGATATAGTTCTACAATTAAATGTCAAAAAAAATCCCGCCAATTTTATTTAGGTTCTTTTTAGTGTCTTATCTTTGGGTTCTTTTCTAAAAAATATCCCACCAAATCAATTAGGTCCTTTTTAGTGTCTTATATTTGGGTTCTTTTTTATATATTAGAGGGAGATTAGTTGTTCAGTTTTGCATCAGTCCATTCCATCAGTCTGGTACGATCTTCAGTCTGTAATAATTCAAAGTCTATACAAACTGATGAAGTGGACTGATGCCAGACTGATCATGTAGTTTCCCTCTTAGTTAGCGTGGTTGTTTTATGTCATTGGAAAACTTATAAATAGTTTCACTATTTTCTAATGTTCAAATATTACTGATTACCTACCTAAATAATAAAAATGTGATAACTATAAATACTATAGGCATACTAAGTACTATAAGTACTGCTATTTGTTTTCTCGCAGTCAATGGTAAAAAGTAGAGTACACAACTCGTGAAAAAAAAATTTCATCTCTGTCCTTTGTATCCCTCGCTTCGCTCAGGATTCTACTATTGAATCCTTCGCTGCTCTCGGGATCCAACTTAGTCCCTCGAACTAAATTCCCTCTTTTTTCACTTGTTGTATAATCTACTATTTTACCATCGCCACTCGAAAAAGTGCGTTTAATTCAACGATGAGAGTGAATAATACGCTGTTTTATTCACCGAGTGAATAAAAATATTTTGAATTTGGAACAAGCGCGCATCGTATGAATTAAGTAGAAAAAAAATAAAACGTGCTGAAAGTATGGAGCTATTCCATAGATAAAGCCATAGTTATACAAATAAATAAAAAGAATATCCCGCCAATTTTATTTAGGTTCTTTTTAGTGTCTTATCTTAGGGTTCTTTTCTAAAAAATATCCCGCCGAATTAATTAGGTCCTTTTTAGTGTCTCGTCTTTGGATTATTTTCTACATATTAGAGGGAGATTAGATGTTCAGTCTTGCATCAGTCTGGTACGATCTTCAGTCTGTAAAATTCAAAGTTAATTTATTTATACAAACTGATGAAATGGACTGATTCCAAACTGATCATGTAATTTCCCTCTTAGCGTGGTTGTTTTATGTCATTTTCTCAAAAACTTGTTCAAAACTTCTAGTTTTACTATTTTCTAATGTTTAAATACTTATTACTGATTACCTACCTAAATAATAAAAATGTGATAACTATTTAATATATAGAGCTAATTAGGTATAAGTACCTACTGCTATTCGTTTTCTCGCAGTCAATGGTAAAAAGTAGAGTACACAACTCGTGAAAAAAAAATTTCATCTCGGTCCTTTGTATCCCTCGCTTCGCTCAGGATTCTACTTTTGAATCCCTCGCTACGCTCGGGATTCAACTCTAGAATCCTTCGCTGCTCTCGGGATCCAACTTAGTCCCTCGAACTAAATTTCCTCTTTTTTCACTTGTTGTATAATCTACTATTTTTTCTGATATATAGCGTCCGTTACAGCCAGGCCCTGTCAGAATAGCAGCGTGCCGTGGCGTTACTCTAACGTCACGGCATTCATACGCTGAGGCAGGGGCCTTTTATTCATCTCTTTTTTGTTTTTTTTTATCTCTTTTCATTTATTTTATTTTAATGGATTTTTATTTTAGTGTTTAAGTATTTTGTGAGATTAATAATAAACTATTTCTATTCTATTCTATTCTTTCCTCAGGTTTTGCTATGGTAGCAATGGTAGAACTCCAAATCAACGAACCAACGAACGTCCCAGAATGGCTATTCGTAATGTTCGCGGTGTGTACGACGGTGCTGGTCGCTGTCCACATCTTCGCACTGATGATTTCCACGTATTTACTGCCCAACATCGACGCGGTGAGCAAGATGGAAACACCAGGGGGCCCAGCGCGCAACCTGAGGGACTCTCCGCACGAGAGAATGAGAGGATTCATTGAGCTCGCTTGGGCTTTTAGTACAGTTTTAGGTGAGGCTTCTGTTATACTTGATCGTATTTAATGTTATGTTGGCGGTTTATACTTACTTACCGCTTAATCTTGTGCGCGGATGGAAGGAACATCAGAGGCCCAGGACAAGCCTTGACGGACTCCCTGCAAGTGAGATTAAGAGCTAGGCTTTAATTAGCACTCGCTAGACACTTTTGATTTATTTGAATTAGTTATTTATGCAACTGTTGTATAATTAGGGGTATTCAAACACTAACGTGGGTTTGTGATAATAGGATCACAGTTGAATCCTCTACAAAGGTCCTGAAACAGTTAGCTTATTGCCAAGTGCGAACTTTAAAACAACCAGTAGCGTCATAGTAACCATAATTTCGAAGGAGTTGCATTATATTTGTTGATATTCCAAATAAACGAAAAAAAAAGAAATTTAGTACAACACTCGTTTGGATGATAGAATGGTTGCTATCACAATGGTTGTTTTATTGGTGAAGTTGCATTATGAAATTTAGTACAACATTATAACACTCGTTTGGATGATATTATGGTTACTATGACACTGGTTGTTTCAATGTTAGCAAAGCTATGTTTCAGAAACTATGGGCTTAAAGCATTGGTGTAGATAAAACATTTATTTTTGTATGATGAGATGTTTTAATCCGTTTTCCAGGTCTATTCCTGTTTCTGGTAGAGATAGCAATCCTGTGCTGGGTGAAGTTCTGGGACTACTCTTTCGCTGCCGCCACCGCGGCTACTGTCATTGTTATACCAGGTAGGAATTGTTACCATTTTTAATTCGTCCCGAACAATTTATTTGCCATAATTTTGTGACTGCAAATCTATAGTAAAACAAAGTCTCTGATTGACATTGATAATATTAAAAATATCACAGTCTCTATTATACGTTTTGAGATAACTGTTATACAAATACAACATAATATACAGGGTGTAACAAGACCTTCAACCAAGCTAAGGTCTACATATTCTGCCCATCATCAGGGCCATTTCTGCTTAAAATTATTACTGGGAAACCATTTTGATTTTTGGTGTTAAAAAAGCTTTGCATGCATTACCATGCGTACAACAGGCCGCGCCTGCGAGTGTATGCTACACAGCTGCATGCGGCCGATTTGAAAGGCAGCGTTTATGTGCGTGCTCATTAGATACATCGAGTGACGACGTTTTGAAGCCATTGTTTGTTACGAAATACTTAAAATTTTGATAATGTTTCTTTAGTCAAAAAGTAGGAAATAACGAATAAAATAAGATTTCATAAAAATTTTGAAAAAAAAAATTGACTTTGACCTTCAATAACTTCGTAACTATTGGTTTCCCAGGTATAGGTCTAAAAGACAAAAATGATCCTGATGATGGGCGGAATGCGTGGACTTCGGCTTCGTTGAAGGTCTTGTTACACCCGTTATGACTAAAACAAAAACTTGATTCTTTTGATAACATTAAAAATATCATATACCATATATTTTGAGATAACTTATACAGAATTAAATATCTGTTTTTATGTCCTCCGACCTTAGTGTTAATGTTAATGTCATACGGCTGCTATGATGACGAATAATGACGATGATTAATGTTCGAATCATTATTGTTCAAAAGGAACGTTGAAGGAAATAAAAAAGGGAATCGTAGAACGCAAATATCGTAGTCGTAGACCGTAGCACCGTAGCATTCCAATTTCGTAGATATTTTAATGATTTCTACTTTTTGTATCAAATGGGAGTGCTTCACAAAAATCAAGCAATTTCTTTTCGATAATTTATAATTATAGAGACAGCACATTTGTTGATAATCCTAAGTGACAGATCCTGCGTGAGATCTCGAGAACGGAAAGTCGCAGCGAAATTCTGGTTACTCTGATGTAGCCGTTAGTTTGTCGAAATTTGTCTCACAAAAACCAGAATTCACAAGATTCAAGTAATTTATTTTTGTTACTTTAATTATACAGACAACAGCACATTTTTTTGATAACCCTGAGTCACAGATCCTGCGTGAGGACATTTACTGGACTCACGTTTTATCAATTACTTATTAGCCAAGATAGTTGATAAAAAACCTTACTTTTTCAACTTTATTCTTGTCAGTGTCATCACGCGACGATAATCAAATAATTATATTTTTCTTTACAGTGCTAATAGTTTTCGTGGCTTTCGCAATACACTTCTACCATTCACTGGTGGTGCAGAAATGTGAGACTTCAGTACAAGACATCGAACAGTTGGAGAGCATGAAAAGAGATTTGGACACAGCCACAGTAAAAGTGAACATGTTTTAGAGGATTATCGACCTTGATGCTGAAGACATGAGCTCGGTATTCGCTTCAATGGTGTACACAGCTTTGTTAAACTGTGGTGCTACCAAGAAGCTCGGACTGTAAAAAGCTAAAGTAAAAAGATTATTAGCGGATGCAAAGAAAACTTTTGATTTAGCTCAAATGTGACTTTTTGACGTAGGTGGTTTTATTAAAAAAATTGTGAATTTATCGAAAGATTATGTGACTATTCACGTGGGTATTCGTTTGATTACTTTCAGTAGAAGGTTGCAGAAGAAGTCTTACCAAAATTCACAACTGACGCAAATTTTTCATATTATGCAAGTTTTTTTTTACTAAACGAAATTCTAGAGCATTTTACGATCATCATAAAAAATAAGAGTACCTACCTACCTACGTTTTATTTAAAATAACACAGGCAGCTACCGACCTCGCGCTGATGAGCTCATGAAGTGTACTGTTTACTTTACTACGCCCACGCCGAGTAATATTATCGAAGAAGTGTGACTTAAAACCTTCTTGAAACAATAAAAAAATTGGTACCTACCTAATTTCGCAAATCCACTCGAAATACTCGAACTCAACCATCCTGGAAAAAGCCAAGTTTGTGTGACGATAGTCAAGTCGAATGTACAGTCGGCAGCAAATCTAGCTATACAAAACTGACAAAGATCTTCAATTTATTTTAAACCTTAGGAAATTCTTAACTTAAAGTTAAATAATTTATTGAGGAAATTTAACATGTTGTGGTAGCCCAACGTGCGGTTGACTGTACCCATTTAGTTAGAAGCATGCATGCAAGTATAAACTCTGAGTAAACTCAATAATATTTGGCCGCTGCTATTACATTTTAACAAAAAACTGATTTAAACGAATGTAAACCTCGAATTTCGACAAACTTAAGTTCATGTATTAACTTAACATGTATTTAGGTATGGATCTAAGATTTATGTTTCATACTAAGTATTCATGGCAAGATGTGAACATTTTCAAGTTATATTATGAGTCTCAAAGATATTATGTGATGAAAAACACTGTAAATAAGTATTATTAACAATAATAATGAAATGTTATTATTAGATTTATTAATAAATTGTGTTGCCTCAAGCATCGAAATGTCTGACTGATAATAAAAATCTATCTTAATATTTGTATATGAAGCCGAATTAATGTGATGTACAGATGATATTAAAATAATTAGGATAATAAAGAAAATTAAGTTTAAGAAATTTAGAAGTATATTGTGTAAATTAAGAGGATTTATTATAAGCTAATGATGGTGCTGATGATTTTAATTTATTTTATCTAGTACAATAAGATAAAGTTTACTATTAAATTGTTGTTTGTTCTTTTGGAAGATAAAAATACGAAAAAAATTATTGCCGTGTTATTGGCTTAAAAATTCACCGATTTTAAGATATAATTAGATATCCAAAGCCTATCGAAAGTTCAAATTGTTTTAAATTCGGTAAAGTATTCCTGTCTTAGAAAATATGAAGCTTATCCGAAACTATTCGAATTACTTTTTTTATAATTTTCTACTTGCCAATGCTACAAAATTAAGGTCACAAAATTAAAAGACAAAGCAAAAGCCATAAATTGTATTTATTATAAGCTACGAAATTCATTTCTTTGATTCTATAAGTTCTAAGAATCTTAGCTACAGGATTATTGGCTGTTTTTTTAATATACTAGTGCTGACCTACTGTGGTTAGCGTACTTACATAATTGCTATATAAAGTATAATGAACTCATTGTAAATCCCTTCCCTTGATAACTTTAGTAAGTATAAACACAGTATATGTGGTATAAACTTATTTTCTAGATAAGCGAGACTAAACTTTGAAAAAGTTTTGAAAATTTTATCGATTTTATAGTTTCCTCAAACTATTCACTTCTATGTGATATAGGCTCTAACTAGGTATACCTGAAAATGCACGGAGATGAAAACTCAAATATTAGAAACTGAGAGATACAGGAATTGCGACATGTTGGATATGTCATAGGTACTTACTATTGACGGTACTTTCTCTTCTAAACGGCCAAACATCGGAAATGTATAACTTTTCAATGTCAAAAACTTTTTCTGAAATGTCGTCTACTTAAATCTGAAATCCAAGAGAGAACTTTAAAAATGTACTTACTTAAAATAAATCAGTATTTTATTTATTAAGGTTAAATAAATTCTATTGTTAAGTGAAACATCACTCATTTGATAAAGTGAAAATGTTATTTGAATAAAGAAATTATTTTTACTGTCCCAGGTTTATTTTTCCAACATTCAAGAATATATTATTTGAAAGAGAAAATTTGGCGAAAGATTCTGCCCCCCAAGACTAACATTTGTTGTGTCCTACATCTTGGCATGGACCACTTTGAAAACCGCAATTCTGACTACATGGAAAATTTCTCCCCAATTAGTCCTAACTAGTCCCACTTTTTCGGAATTAGTCCCAAAAAGGACTGTTTTGTAAAAGCGATAACGAACTTCGCCAATTAAAAATGTAGGTATGAATGGTGTCCTACATCTTGGCATGGACCACTTTGAAAACCGCAATTCTGACTACATGGAAAATTTCTCCCCAATTAGTCCCAACTAGTCCTACTTTTTCGGAATTAGTCCCAAAAAGGACTGAAAGATATAAGCGATTTAAATGGTCCATGCCAAAGCAAACCTTCATTTTGGCAGGGACAGGCTATATCTAGTGAACCTAAACACCTAGCCAGGATCTGATTATTCAAAAAAAATCTCCCTTTTTTATGGATCCCGCAATGCCTAGAATCAAAACGAAATGAAGCGCCGTTCAAAAAATATAAAGGAATGATTTGGTCCCTGCCAAAATCAACCTACATCTTGGCGAGGACTTTTGAACCAGGTCACCTAGAGAAAATCTGATTATTGGAAACGATTCGTGTAAATTAGTCCCAATTAGTCCTAAAGCCACAAAATTAGTCCCCCTTTAGTTTAGGAGATAATCGGAATTAAAGTTTGGTTTTTATAGTACAGGAGCAGACTTCCTATTTAGTGACGATGTTAGTAACTTGTTTTATTTTTGCGTGTTTGTGTTAAAATAATGAAGTGTTATTAACGTATAATGTAAAACAAAAGTATAACGTAAAGTAATACGTAACTTTTATGCATTTTCGAAACTCAAAACCTTAATTTTTAAGTCATAAAATAAAAATGATTTCTTAGAGGTATTTTGATCCCGGGCTCCTGGACTATATCAAAAACATGTACAGTCGCGTACAAAATAATTTCAAAAGAAGTATGAAATGGTCATGTATAAAGTTGAATTTTAAAGTTATATTGCTTTTCTTTCGAAACTATTCATATTTGGAGTAGAGAGTGATTTTCTTCCTTCAATGGGTTCACTTGAAACTTTGTACCTATACAAGGTTATTTGTAATTAATTTAAAACCTCTCATCACACCATCAAACTGTACAACTTTCATTATAGGACCAACCTTGAAAACGAAAAAAAAAATCAGCTGTTTCATACATTTCGATGGAGTACCTACCTACTAGTTTAACAAGAAAATAACAACTCAATGTTAAAAAAATAAAAAAATACAAGATGGCGGCCAACTTTTTTGTTTGTATGCCGATTTCGATGAAACTCGGTTTTTGCTACTATTTTGACAAGAATACAGCAATGCAATGTTAAAATATAAAAAATCCAAGATGGCGGCCAACTTTTTTGTTTGTAGGCCGATTTCGATGAAACTCGGTTTTTGCTACTATTTTGACAAGAATACAGCAACAATGCAATTTTAAAAATATAAAAAATCAAGATGGCGGCCAACTTTTTGTTTGTAGGCCGATTTCGATGAAACTCGGTTTTTGCTACTATTTTGACAAGAATACAGCAATGCAATTTTAAAAATATAAAAAATCCAAGATGGCGGCCAACTTTTTTGTTTGTAGACCGATTTCGATGAAACTCGGTTTTTGCTACTATTTTGACAAGAATACAGCAATGCAATTTTAAAAATATAAAAATTCAAGATGGCGGCCAACCTTTTTGTTTGTAGGCCGATTTCGATGAAACTCGGTTTTTGCTACTATTTTGACAAGAATACAGCAATGCAATGTTAAAAATATAAAAATCCAAGATGGCGGCCAACTTTTTTGTTTGTAGGCCGATTTCGATGAAACTCGGTTTTTGGTACTATTTTGACGAGATAACAGCAACACTATGTAAAAAATATAAAATATCCAAGATGGCGGCCAACTTTTTGTTTATGGGCCGATTTCGATGAAACTCGGTTTTTGGTACTATTTTGACTAGAAAACAGCAACGCAATGTTAAAAATATAAAAACCCAAGATGGCGGCCAACTTTTTTGTTTGTGGGCCGATTTCGATGAAACACGGTTTTTGGTACTATTTTGACAAGAAAACAGCAACGCAATTTAAAAAATCCAAGATGGCGGCCAACTTTTTTGTTTGTGGACCGATTTTGATGAATCTCGGTTTCTGGTACTATTTTGACAAGAAAATAATAATGAAATATTAAAAAATAAAAAGCCAAGATGGCAACTTACTTTTTTGTTTGTGAGCCGATTGATTAAACCATTTCTGTATAAAAATTAGCTGTTTCATTTTGACAGAGTAAGGTATTGGACTTTTATGTATTTGTCCATCATTATGTATTTAATTGTACTTAAAAAAAATCTTAAAAAGCTTTTGCATGGAACAGCTGATTTTTTTTCACCGTAGAAGTCTCATAGTGAAAAAAAACCACTCTAAAATAAAAATAAATAAACCTACCAAATAACCAAAGAACGAAAAAAACAAACACCTGCCTAGTGCCAATTCAGTGTTGCCGTTTTCCCGTAAAATGTTGTCATAGACGAAAGTTGAAAATTAAACCTAATTTAAAAAAAAAATTAAAATAATGCAAAATGCCAAGAATAGAATAGAATAGAAAATATTTATTTGCCACAAACATGGTACATACCAAGTTCACATACATGTAAAATGGGGTGAAAAAATGCTAAATTTGAATAAACAAAATGGCAACACTGCCTTTCATGCCTGTAACTTTTTCTAGTAACTTTTGACTTGTGTAAAAATTTGGAAAAAAAATAGGTGGGTACTAAAAATATCGATAAATATATAAAAAAGCTCTATATCATATTATCGCGTTTCGATGGTCATGCTAGGGGGGCATGAGCATATTACACTATCATATATTATTTATCGGATGCTATCTCCGACGAAGATAGTAAACATATATCTCGGATGATATATACATGATTTGTTTATTATTTGTTTATTTGTGTGTATATGATAGTGTAATATGGGCCTAAAACTTTATTCCGTTCCGCAATGCGCAGTGTTCCGATTGTAAAACTTATGTTCACAGATACTGTTTGTGCATTCCTCAATCTACGAAAGTTCGTGCTTAATGCTTTACAATCGGAACACTGCGCATTACGGAACGGAATAGTTTTATGTAATTAATTTTTACTGTACGCTTTTGTACATGACTGTACTTATATCAAAAAACGGAATTTCTCCTAAACTAAAGGGGGACTAATTTTGTGGCTTTAGGACTAATTGGGACTAATTTACACGAATCGTTTCCAATAATCAGATTTTCTCTAGGTGACCTGGTTCAAAAGTCCTCGCCAAGATGTAGGTTGATTTTGGCAGGGACCAAATCATTCCTTTATATTTTTTGAACGGCGCTTCATCACAGAATATATAATAGTACTAACGTACAGAAGTCGGACCCCGCGAGGACCATCAAATAATAAGCTACTCTCGCTGCACGGCAATAAAGTACAATTTCAAACTGCACAACGCTGCGTGGATAAAATTATATGCACCTACGAAGAAGAAAGAGAGGCGTCTCTTTCTGTCGCATAGCTCTGTCTCAACCGACACATTTCGGGGTTGCTACTCGCTAGTTACTGATATCATGGAAAACATTCGTTATGCCCATGAATAAACAATGAAATTACTATAATAGGTACCTACTTATAAAATAAAATAAATCTACCTAATAGGTGAGCTGAGCATATTTAAAGAGCATAAATAATAAGTATTTCTAAGTAGTTAGAGAAGCTCGATGGCGCAGTGGTATAGCGCCTGGCCCAACGATTGCGGAGGTTAAGCAACTTTTGCAAGGGTCAGTTATGGGATGGGTGAAAAAAATAGTATTTTTTAGCTTTTTTCTTTACTGGTGCCATATTTCGAACTTCGATACAACTAAGTATGTAAATATGTATACAAAAAATACAATAAACTTTGGTAGGTAGGTAGGTACGTTAGTAATTAAGTATCAAAAACGAAGTGCATGCAGTTTCGCATTCGGCGCTTGACTGACTCGTTTCGTTCGTGACGTTCACGCGCTGCGCTCTCGTCGCTTGCACACGCCGCGCGTTTCGGTCGGCGCGGTGATATCCCTCTCGACAATGGCCCTCTTGGAGTGGGCCGCGAGCAGTAGGCTAATATAAAAGTTTAAGCGCGGAGTTATACCCCCCTGGCTTCATTTCGTTTTGATTCTAGGCATTGCGGGATCCATAAAAAAGGGAGATTTTTTTTGAATAATCAGATCCTGGCTATGTGTTTAGGTTCACTAGATATAGCCTGTCCCTGCCAAAATGAAGGTTTGCTTTGGCATGGACCATTTAAATCGCTTATATCTTTCAGTCCTTTTTGGGACTAATTCCGAAAAAGTAGGACTAGTTGGGACTAATTGGGGAGAAATTTTCCATGTAGTCAGAATTGCGGTTTTCAAAGTGGTCCATGCCAAGATGTAGGACACACTAATTCCGAAAAAGTAGGACTAGTTGGGACTAATTGGGGAGAAATTTTTCATGTAGTCAGAATTGCGGTTTTCAAAGTGGTCCATGCCAAGATGTAGGACACACGACCTTCCGTTCTCAAGATCTAGGTAGAAAGGTTTCCACAGCGTATCCTCACATATCTCCTAAACGCAAGACCGACAAATTCTGGTTTTTGGCGACAAATTACCGGCTACACATATGAGTAATCAGATTTTCGCTACGACCTTCCGTTTTCGAGATCTGTGTAGCCCAGCCGTAGAGACCTCTCTACTACAGCTGCGCCACACGTATCTCCTAAACGGAAGACCGACAAACTCTGGTTTTTGGCGACAAATTACCGGCGGCTACACATACGAGTAATCAGATTTTCGCTACGACCTTCCGTTTTCGAGATCTGTGGCCCAGCCGTAGAGACGTCTCTACGGCTGGGCCACACGTATCTCCTAAACGCAAGGCCGACAAATTCTCGTTTTTGGCGACAAATCCGACAAATTATCGACTTCATCATGGCATAGTCAAAAAGTCAGATTTCCAACTTTTTTTTTGTGGCCCAGCTGTAGTCCGGCACATCGAGCCTTAGAATAAAGGGATCGATCGGGGGCCCACCGCCTAACTCGTGTCCTACATCTTGGCATGGACCACTTTGAAAACCGCAATTCTGACTACATGGAAAATTTCTCCCCAATTAGTCCCAACTAGTCCTACTTTTTCGGAATTAGTCCCAAAAAGGACTGAAAGATATAAGCGATTTAAATGGTCCATGCCAAAGCAAACCTTCATTTTGGCAGGGACAGGCTATATCTAGTGAACCTAAACACCTAGCCAGGATCTGATTATTCAAAAAAAATCTCCCTTTTTTATGGATCCCGCAATGCCTAGAATCAAAACGAAATGAAGCGCCGTTCAAAAAATATAAAGGAATGATTTGGTCCCTGCCAAAATCAACCTACATCTTGGCGAGGACTTTTGAACCAGGTCACCTAGAGAAAATCTGATTATTGGAAACGATTCGTGTAAATTAGTCCCAATTAGTCCTAAAGCCACAAAATTAGTCCCCCTTTAGTTTAGGAGATAATCGGAATTAAAGTTTGGTTTTTATAGTACAGGAGCCGACTTCCTATTTAGTGACGATGTTTGTAACTTGTTTTATTTTTGCGTGTTTGTGTTAAAATAACGAAGTGTTATTAACGTATAATGTAAAACAAAAGTAAAACGTAAAGTAATACGTAACTTTTATGCATTTTCGAAACTCAAAACCTTAATTTTTAAGTCATAAAATAAAAATGATTTCTTAGAGGTATTTTGATCCCAGGCTCCTGGACTATATCAAAAACATGTACAGTCGCGTACAAAATAATTTCAAAAGAAGTATGAAATGGTCATGTATAAAATTGAATTTTAAAGTTATATTGCTTTTCTTTCGAAACTATTCATATTTGGAGTAGAGAGTGATTTTCTTCCTTCAATGGGTTCACTTGAAACTTTGTACCTATACAGGGTTATTTGTAATTAATTTAAAACCTCTCTTGGGGCTGATCACACCATCAAACTGTACAACTTTCATTATAGGACCAACCTTGAAATCGAAAAAAAAAATCAGCTGTTTCATACATTTCGATGGAGTACCTACCTACGCATTGTACTTATGTATGGAACAGGTGTTTTTTTTCTAGTTTGACAAGAAAATAACAACTCAATGTTAAAAAAATAAAAAAATACAAGATGGCGGCCAACTTTTTTGCTTGTAGGCCGATTTCGATGAAACTCGGTTTTTGCTACTATTTTGACAAGAATACAGCAATGCAATGTTAAAAATATAAAAAATCCAAGATGGCGGCCAACTTTTTTGTTTGTAGGCCGATTTCGATGAAACTCGGTTTTTGCTACTATTTTGACAAGAATACAGCAATGCAATGTTAAAAATATAAAAAATCCAAGATGGCGGCCAACTTTTTTGTTTGTAGGCCGATTTCGATGAAACTCGGTTTTTGCTACTATTTTGACAAGAATACAGCAATGCAATGTTAAAAATATAAAAATCCAAGATGGCGGCCAACTTTTTTGTTTGTAGGCCGAATTCGATGAAACTCGGTTTTTGCTACTATTTTGACAAGAATACAGCAATGCAATTTTAAAAATATAAAAATCCAAGATGGCGGCCAACTTTTTTGTTTGTACCTACGAAAATATGTAATAGGATTTCATTTTTCACAATTTTGCTTAAAAACATTAAAATATATTAGGTAAGTTATACTTTTTTAGCGACTAAATTACAAAAATATTAAAAAAAATCCGCTAATCCAGCTACTTTGTCGCTAGAACGGCAACACAGCATGTAATGTATGACAAAAACGAACTATTTTTTTGGGTGTGGTATGGCTTGGTTAAGAGCCATTTAGACAACATGTTTCGCAACATTTAGGTACCTGTCTCGTCCATTTTGCTTCAAATGGATGACACAGATAGATATTTCGGAAACATTGAATTGAAAACATGTTTTCCAACATGTTTTTGTGTCTATTTAATCGCGGCTTTAGCGCGTTTTTCCACGAACAACGACACGAAGTGAATCGTGATTCACAAGCTGCACGACAGTGTTGTCAGCACTATAGTGTACTTTTTGGTACGTTCTGGCAACACTGTTGACAATCGTGTCGTGTCATTGTTTGTTCGTAGGAAAACCCCCTTACAATCCCTCCCTCTTAGCCTAGCATGACCACCGAAACGTGATATGGTACCTAGTGATTTATCACGTTTAACTGGAGGGAGGAAGGGCTGCCCCCCTAGCATGACCGACAATACACGATATATATATCGTTTTGTCGACACTCGACTGTCAAATTCTATTGTTTTATGGCAGTTAAACGTGATAAAGCTCTATATCATATTATCGCGTTTCGATGGTCATGCTAGGGGGGCATGAGCATATTACACTATCATATATTATTTATCGGATGCTATCTCCGACGAAGATAGTAAACATATATCTCGGATGATATATACATGATAGTGTAATATGGGCCTAAAACTTTATTCCGTTCCGCAATGCGCAGTGTTCCGATTGTAAAACTTATGTTCACAGATACTGTTTGTGCATTCCTCAATCTACGAAAGTTCGTGCTTAATGTTTTACAATCGGAACACTGCGCATTACGGAACGGAATAGTTTTATGTAATTATTTTTTACTGTACGCTTTTGTACATGACTGTACTTATATAAAAAAACGGAATTTCTCCTAAACTAAAGGGGGACTAATTTTGTGGCTTTGGGACTAATTGGGACTAATTTACACGAATCGTTTCCAATAATCAGATTTTCTCTAGGTGACCTGGTTCAAAAGTCCTCGCCAAGATGTAGGTTGATTTTGGCAGGGACCAAATCATTCTTTTATATTTTTTGAACGGCGCTTCATTTCGATTTGATTCTTGGCATTGCGGGATCCATAAAAAAGGGAGATTTTTTTTGAATAATCAGATCCTGGCTAGGTGTTTAGGTTCACTAGATATAGCCTGTCCCTGCCAAAATGAAGGTTTGCTTTGGCATGGACCATTTAAATCGCTTATATCTTTCAGTCCTTTTTGGGACTAATTCCGAAAAAGTAGGACTAGTTGGGACTAATTGGGGAGAAATTTTCCATGTAGTCAGAATTGCGGTTTTCAAAGTGGTCCATGCCAAGATGTAGGACACGTATGAATGACGTTTCAAAACGTTAAGAAGAGTTAGAAAAACTTATGTCAATCACTGCATAGGTTTTGAACAGAAGACAGAAACACTACTGTTATTCATTGCAATTGTTTATTATTTACTCATTATCAAATAGTAGGTACAAAGGCAAACAGTCTTAATTTAATCGAACACTACCTCGCATACATCGCCATCGTATTTATTTACATAAAGTTATTGATTAAAAGTACAACTTAATCTAGCTACAATCTAGAACACTTTATTTATACACTCAACGGCACGAAAACGGGCCAGTATGTGCGATTTTCATACAAACATGCTCACTCCATTTATCACTCATTCAAACGAACATTTCAACCATCTTCAAAAAATCTCTCGATTTCCACAAAAATAATAAAAAAATAAACCGGTTTTCGTATTTTATACAATTTTGTTTGGGAATTGAATCAATATTATTCTTTTGTATATTTAAAGTAATGGAGAACTGTAGTTTTTTTTAATGCATATTTAAGAGACGAATAACCAGCAACATAAAAGTTACTGCAGTGATACATGGCATGTGCTTTTTTTATTTATGAGAATATGAAGATTATGAAGTGAGCCAATTTGGATAAAAATTACACACTGGCCCGATTTTTGTGCCGCTAAGTGTAGACTGTTGATGTTAAACGTGTAAAACAGTTTAAAAGATTACAACACGAGTATTACTAACTTTATCCAGAAGAACAATGATTAGATACAGTACAGCTCGCGCAACATAACTTGACCCAATTTTTATACCACGTGACCTGCGCACTACAATTTTTGTAAGTACTGAAAATTGCTACTGCGCAAGCTTCTTGTCTATCTATGGTTTAGTTCAAGTTATGTAGTGCGAGCTGTACCTACATTAATAATACTAAAATACATACAACTTGGCAAAAAGGTAGTGTAATTAATTTTGGGGCGTCACTTTCTTTGTTATTAGTGATGTATTTTGGCAACACTTGACTACTTTTGTATGTAAAAACCATAATGTGTTACCAGTACTCGTAAAAATAAATTTAGTTCCGATACTAAACTTTCTTGACAAGCTTTAGGTATAGTATTATGTTATCTGTGGTACAATACAAGCAAAAAATATCAGTAGGTATTTAAAAAATATGACTACGACTTCATCACGCTTTAGCTGTAAGTTATTTATTGTAAAAATTAAAATATTTTTTTGCTGCAATTTTACAGTTTACAAACAAACAAAAAAGTATTTTTACTTTAGAGCTTTGGGTAGGATATTAAATCACATAGGTACTTAATAAAGCCTCATATTGAAGACACTACCAGAAAAGGAGCAAAGGGTTATTCTTAATATTCTTAAATTACTTTAAATATAACAAAAGTTCAAGACATTGCGATTTGGCATTTTAAATTCATGAAATAAAACTTTTAATTCAAGAAAAACTCCTGAAAGAAAAGAGATTCTGATAAAATACAATGACCCAGATTCAATAAAATAATATTTCTAAAACATAAAAAAATTGTGCTTTCATGTTGCATGCATGGAAGCCTGCCTAGACAAATTAGCTATAGGTACAACCATTACACAACTATTAGGCTCGTATTATAGAATCAAACTCAAACTCAAGTCTCTGCTTGATTACAGTTAGAAAGGGATGGCGCTGTATGCGATGAATAGCACCAATCCCTTTCTAACTGTACTCAAGCCACAGAATACATAATAGTACAAGTACTCAAGCACAGATTCGAGTTTGGGTTTGGTTCTATAATACGAGCCTTAGATTGGCATTTTCAACATTATTCAAACAACCTAGACTATTTAGATTTTGAATTTAATGTAGAACATCAAAATATGCTATTTGAAAACTTCTCAATTTATCTCAAAGCAAAGCCCAGTAATATTTAAAAAAAATGTAATTGATGTACAAAGTCCTGAAAAAATGATTGTTAATTCAAAAGCACATTATTTTTAGCAATATTTAAATAATGTGAGATGCTTGATTTCGACATTACAAAAGATGGAAGCTGTAGTACTAGAAATAATTGCAACCATTAAACATATTTATGGTTACATATCGGGTCCCATTCCATCAATAATTGACAATCAGTGGCCCTACCATGAGTTGATGCAAACTGTTTACGTTACCGTAAACTATCGGATATACTGCTCACAGTCAGTGCAAGTGAAAGGGACAAAACGATAGTTTATGGTAACGTTAACAGTTTGCATCAACTGCAAAAAAAGGTTTAGTATAATTTCGTAAATAGTGGATTGAAATCTTATGCAAGCCACTTGTCTCAGACAGTAGAACGGTAATATGCTACTTAAACCCTTTAATATCATAATTTTTTTACTACCACAGTTACTGCATACATGAACTCAAAATTTACATTTATATATAAACAGTTAAGTTAGTTATTTAGTACAACCCGCGCAAATAAATAATGGGATTAGAAATGGTGTTGTTCATATTCACTTCTCACTTACACACTAAACGCCACACCTATCTCTCAGACACACTGATTGTGATAAGTGAGGTGAGTGAGCCACCATTTTCAATTACATTATTTATCTGTGCAGGTTGTGCTTGTAATCATCATTTATTTGTAACAATTCACAGAAAGTAGTACATAATTAACTCCTTACTTACGTTGTCATCACATTTCAACATCCATTCCACTGTGTGGTGCCACAAGTAAGCCATTTCTGGGTTTGCTTTCTGTGTCTTGCATTTCATTTTGTGGCTCTTTCTCGTCTTCATTTTCCTTTATTTTCTCTAGTATATTTTCTCTGGGTTTCCAAACAACCAGTGACATCTGAGGTTTCTCTAATCTGCAAAAAAATTAACGAAAATAAGTATAAAATGCAATTTTAAATTTTTTTCACACAGAATAGGTAATGGAATGAAATCTTATTTTAGTGTTCGACTAAATGTTTGGCTTCGGTTTCGACCCTAAAATCTAGTTTCGACTATAGTTTAAAAAGTATGCTGTTTCATATAAAAAATATTTGAACTGTGATAAAATGTATGAAATAGTTTTTTTGCCATTTCATTTAGGGTTGTTTACACTATAAATAGATTTGTGTTAACAAAAAATTAACCTCTAAGTGCCAGAGCGGTCGCCGGCGACCTGACATAATCGCCATATTGCCGTTCTGTCAAAGCCCAAGCGGTCGCCGGAGACCGGTACCGGTAATCGGTTTTTTCTCTATGTAAATGACTATGATTTTGGTATCTAGAAATGAGAAAAGTATTCATAAATAAAACTATCTTTACAAAATGATAAATTATAGCCTGATTACGAAATTATCGGGTTTTTTGTGAAAGACGCCATTTTATTTCTTTCTTGTCAGTTGGTGGGGAGGGTTTTTTGTTTTTTTAACAAAATGGCGGATGGCGCTGAAGGGTTAATACTGTTTTGGTTGGACACTAATCAAATTGCGAACAAAATGGTGCGATCGACAGTTATTTTAAGCTGCTTAGATGGTTAATGGAAAATATAATACCTACTTAGAATCAGTGGTGTACATCATTTTTTAAATAATATTTTCTTGGCTATGGATTTCTACCAAGTTTAAGAGTCTGGTCAACGAAAGATGAGACTCGATTGGAAAAGGAACTTTCCAATAACTTAACCTCTAAACATTAATTTAACAAGGAAAGTGGCACCACCATTTCAGTCTCAACTTTCATTGACCAGACTCTTTACATTTAATTTCTAAGAATTTAAGCTCACACATACCTTTCAATGAGTGCTGCTGGCAATATTGGTTCATCTTGAATTTTCTTGATTTCATCTGACAGTACTATCTTGTGTCCTTTTAAACAATCACATAGGGATGGAGGTTGTGTTTCAGTCATTCCAACATCCATAAACTCTTCATGGGCAAGTGAGTGTGCAGTGTAGTCTGATGAAATGTGGAGTCCGCTGAGATGTGCAGCCATTTTCTCTTCGGTGATAAGTTGTTTAGCTGGACTAAAATAGTAATAAATTTTGAGCAAAAACTGTGTCTACAAGAATAAAAAAAGCAATTCTATTTTCTTTCTATACGATACTTACATTACCGGATCTATAACATCTAAACTCTTCCTCTTGCAATGTATCACGGGTGATATTTTCGCTTCACCCAAAGGAGGTTGAGCAGTGAACTGCACCAACTGCGGTGGCGACTGCAGGCCCCAGGCGATCCCTTGCATATTCCAAGGTGCACCCGTCGGCGGAGGCATCGTATGGGGCTCATTCGCTTGGTTGTAAGGCAAAGACGACGCCAAGGCTTGCTGTGCGAACATCTGCTTTGCTAATTCGTCTGACTGATTGTATTGATACGCATGATACCCGTAAATATCCATGATTATAGTGTCAATAGAGTCTGTAAATGCGACACTGCAAATATTTTACACTTTCTCACAATTCACAAATCAAAATCGCAAAAAAACTAGGAAATCAAAATTATAATAAAGGTTGCCCACACAATAACAAACAACTGACAGATACACTTTTTAATTTTGCATTTTATTAAATGGGCGAAGAATTTTCTTGAACATTCTAATCAACTAACCACAGACTAGTCAACAAATGGATGCATTCAAGCTGGTGACCGATGACTTAGGGATTGGTCTGCCGGAATACACCCATTACCTGACAGTTGACACCTGTCAATGTCAACTTGACGCATTGCTATTTGCTGTGATTTAATAAAAAAGTATCAAATCAAATCTTATTTTTAAGTTTTAATAAATCTTTTATTCTTATTTTCTGTATATTAGTTTCATAATAAGTGATGTTTCACCGTCTTATTCCTTTACACATAAATACCAGACAGTTGGTTTGCGTGCCTAAACACAAACCCCCTGATCATAAAGACTTCGAGACCCTCAAAGATTTCTTGCTACGAAACGAAAGGCTTCTTATACTTACTGGTGCTGGTATATCTACAGAATCAGGTAAACATTTCATAGAAGTAGAATGAACTGCAGTCTTCTTCTTCAGCGCATATCCGCACACCGTTGAGCATACACCTCTCCAATTTTCGTCCAAGCAACCCTGTTCTCTGTTCTTGTCCGCCAGTGGTCTTGCGATGATATGTCGTCAGACCATCTGGCTGGCGGTCTACCTACGTTTACGAACTGCGGAATTTGTGTAAACTTATACAACCCAGTCAAGTTAACTCAGCACCTAGCTTGAATTATTTTTTTCCCACATGAAACTTTTTGATCTGATACTTTGGCTAAATGCAATTAATGGTTTAGATTAAACAGGCAATATGATAGAACATGGTATCAGCACTTGCAGCACAATAAATGTCGCTTTCGACTCGGGTGCTAAGTTAACTTGACCGGGTTGTAAGTCAAAGTCAAAATGTCTTTATTCAAATAAACTTTAATAAGCACTTTTGAATCGTCGTAAATCAGTAGTACGAAGAAAAGAAACACTGGTGTAAAGCATGTGAAGTAATATAATGGTTTAAATTTTAGATTCTATTAACTGTTTCTAAATCATAGGAATACCAGACTACAGATCAGAGGAAGTTGGCCTGTATGCACGAAGCAATCATAAACCAATACAATATCAGGAATTTGTAAAATATCCTAAAGTGCGACAAAGATATTGGGCAAGGAATTTTGTTGGGTGGCCAAGGTTTAGTAGAGTACAACCAAATATTACTCATCAATCTATCAGACAGTTAGAAAAGGTATTACTGCATTCACATCACATCATCATCATATCAGCCGCACGACACCCACTACTGGGTATAGGCCTCCTTCAAGGATCTGTATTGCATTCACAATCTTATCTAGAATAGCATAAAAGTCATTGCACAACAGAACGTCTCTTCAAGTTGGAGGCAGACTATGATAGATCCAAAGGTCTGCAAGCCGTAGCCTAATCAAAAAATATTTATTTTAGGCTGGTAAAGTTACGGCAATTGTCACACAAAATGTGGACAGATTACACCACAAAGCTGGATCACAAAATATTATTGAACTTCATGGCACTGGTTATGTAGTGAAATGTCTCAAATGTCCTTATGAAACAACCAGAGAGGAATTACAACATAAATTAATAGAAAACAATCCTGATATGGAAGATACATTCTCAATGATAAGACCTGACGGTGATGTAGATTTGACTCCGGTAAGTTATACAAACCATTTGAAATCATAATTAGTTGAGATCTATAAACAATAATTATATAGATTCTATTGTTTTTTATTTTGGCTTTTGGCATTATCCACTTTAGTTGCTAAACTGTTATTGTATAGAGAAAGAGCACTGCACGCGAGATAGAGATACAGGTCCGAGTACAGGTGCAGGTACTAAATTGTACTATGTTAAGGTTTACGGCCCGCAACTTTGTCTGCGCTGCGTGGACAGTTATTTCTGTATCCCTCGGGAACAGTAGACTTTTTCAGGATGCAAGGTACTCTATGTCCTTCTCTGTCTGTACCCCTGACAATGTTTATGCAAAATTTCATGATTATTGGTTCAGTAGTGAAGACGTGAAGGCGTAACAAACACTTTTGCATTATACCTTACACCAGTCCTTTCTGGGCTACAATTACCTACTTACGATCAATTTCTTTTGAATTCTACATGTGGTAGCTTGTCAAGCTTTTAGTTAGGTATATATTTGTTGTTATCTGTATGCTTATAAGCTGTTAGCTATCCAAAAACGATGAATAAAATAAAAATAAAATAAATAGTATTAGTAAGGATTTATTTAGCATGGATCTGGAGCAATATGGAGAATTGCTTTGTAATTTTTTAGGGTGTACCAATAAATCTGCACAACCACATAGGGTCCACTCTACACCAAACCAAAAGATTAGATCTATGCATTTTTGCTCACCACCCAAGACCTGCCCCCCTAGCCAAAGTAACATTTGCAAATTTTCGTTATCGCTTCGCTTCGAAACATGTATGGATTTGACGTTTTAAAATTCGATTGTTAACGAAACCTTATGTCAATCCCATATATGTTTCGAAAGCGAAGCGATAACGAAGATTTGCCAATGTTACTTTGGCTAGACCCTCAGGGCCCCTATTTTTGACTCGAATTTGAGTCGAATGTCGAACGAAATTCAGTAGAAAAGAGCGCTCGACGCCAGACGAGCGATTCAAAAATAGAGCCCCTGTTTCTAGACTATGCAACCATTGCCACAGTTTTATAATATAATTATAATAATTGACGATCTGAGTGGTGCAGTGGTCAACATGCATGCCGCCTACCACGCAAGAGGTCCCGGGTTAGATTCCCGGCCGGGCAGAAATTGAAATGATGAATTTTAATTTCCGAGACGGTTCTGGGTGTTACTATGTATAATAAGTATATATTAAAAAAAAGTATATAAGTAGTGAACGCGCCTAGCTCTGCACGCTCGGGTGGCGCGGGGCGAGTCTACGTCGCTAACGCAGCCGCAACCAGAGCGCCGCCGCCTCATTCCTAATTTCAATTTTCGGCAACAAACACGCTCTCGCCACAACCGCCATTTTATATCTTCTGTAACTAATTTCTAATTTGAAATATACTACTGTATTCCAATAATTTGTTTAATTGTCTCCATCGTAGACAAGTAGTATATCAGTTGTCTAGCACCTATATTACTTTATTTACTTATTAACTTTGCTTAGTTTGGGGCTAGATGGCGCTGTGTAAAGTTGTCCAAGCATTTATTTATTTATTATTTAATTGTCATATGTATTCTTTCAGGAACAAGTAGACAAATTCAAAACGCCACTCTGTCCAAATTGTGAAGGTCCTTTAAAACCAGACATCATATTTTTTGGAGATAATGTTCCCAAGCAAACAGTACAAGAAGTGAGAAACCAAGTTACTGCTAGCAATGCAGTGTTCGTTTTAGGATCTAGTCTAACTGTATATTCAAGTTATAGAATAATTCTGCAAGCTAAGGAGGAGAATAAAGAAGTTGCTATTTTGAACATAGGGCCAACAAGAGCTGATGGCATGGTAGATATCAGAGTTTCTACTAAGTGCGGAGATATATTGCCTGGCTTATGCAATATTATATGTAGCTGATTGATATAATAATTATTATTGTTACTAGGTACCTCATTGAAAATAGAAAGGTTATTTTGTGATGTTGTATATAATTGTTAATAAATAAATAAATAAAATATTAAAATCATGGCATTTCATTAAATTATAAACCGACTTTATAAATAGGAGGAGGTTCTCAGTTCGTCGGAATTTACAAAGATTCCATATTCTTTTATACAAAAACAATTTTGTATAAAAGAATATGGAATCCTAAAAAAGGATACAAAATGGTTTTGGTTCTGGAATAAGTAGATTTAAGGCGAGGCCAGTTCACGATTTGATGAAAAGATTGATTTTTGAACTTCCAATGTGAAGAACTGATGTAGAATTCTACTTCACAAAAATTACTGTAGAAAAAAGAAACAAAGAAACACAATAACCGAACAGAATACTGAAAAATGGCTTGGTTACTCTGTAAATAAATCCCGAATAACACCATAAAAATAAACTTAAAATCGTCAGATTTCGTTATTTTCAACGACAGTGATATGATTTTTTATGCAAAAAGGATAGCTTTTTTTATTGATCTAACACAATAACCGAGTACATTTTTGATAAATGATCCAGTATTTCAGAAATCAATATAAATGTACTAAATTTCGTAAAATTTCTGGCGAAGCGACAATTAAAGTAATGCAATATTCAACCTTATTCTAAAGACATAGTGAAAGAGTAAATTTCGGGAACTGCCTCGCCTTAACAATTAAAATGTAATTTCACAAATCTTTTCATTTATTTCAAGTATTAAGTAAGAACATACAAGTTTTATGCAATAAATACTTTTTGGTTGTTAACATAAATGACAATAAAATACCTTCCATGGCAGATTGATCTATATAACAATGGATCGTCATTTTATAATTTACAGTAATCTCGTGAGGTTATCCATTTTTCAATAAAGATGCAAAATAAATTATAGATAATTTTATTAAAATTTGTTATGGACAAAAATTGAACTTATTTCAATAATCGGAACATATTTTTTTTTTGATTGATGATATCAGTTAATTGGCCACCCTTACACCCTTGCTTGTTTACATTTCTTTCAAGAGATTATTTTTGTACAATAAAATAATGACTCTGCCACATGGAAATGATAAATCCTACAAATAAAAAAGCTTGCCTTAAACCACAATAAAAGCTTCCCTTATATTGAAGACATACAGTGCGACGGCGTTGTTAGGTCGCGCGCGGCGTCTCGTACTAGCGAGTGCCACACGGAATGTGCTGGCTTGCGATTTGCGGTGCGTTAAAAATGACGCACGACAACTAGAGCATGCAATACCGCAGTATATATTCAATACCGCGATATTGCGGTATCGGACATGCAATACAGCAAAATTTGCGATATTGCTAAATTATTAAATCTTTAAATGAGGGTTAAAATAAAGCTACCAATGAGATATAATTAATCACACACAACAATATTCTTTATTTTTATTTAAAAATGTTTACGTAAAAAGATTAAAAAATCAATTGTATCAACATTTAAGGAACTTCTAATTTTATTACAAATGTATCCAGCAGCTGAAAATGTTCTCTCAACTTCTAATGTAATAAAAGTTCTTCTAAATCTAGTGAAAAAAAATGTTTCCACACTATTTATTATAACTTTTTAAGTCTTTGAATTCAATACCATAATTAATGCAATACTACAATTAGTAATATTATTCAAAAAAATAGTTTAATACAAAGATACGAGTATACTACGTTAATTAGTCAAAATAATTATTTTTTTCACGTAGTAAACAAATAAAACAGGAAATATTAGTTTACCAAGAGTGTTTTAGCCCGTCCGCCCGACGAACATGCGACGATTCGTAACGGGGATTTCCCTATCTCAGTTAGTTTTTAATATCGCGAAATTAGCATTTTTAATTTAGCTTTACATCTTTAACATCCATTTCGCATTTGGTCCACTTTCTAGAATTTCCTCCTTTGCGAGCACCAAAAAACGTTTACCTAATTGTTAAAATATAACATTCTCCATATTTATGTGATCCTGGTACTTTGGTGACGTACTAAGAAGAAGAAAAAAACAAAATATATATTATCAGAAAGGGAAAATAGAAGCTAACATTCTCCATAAACGAATAAATTATTTACCATCTTCCATATTTAAGTACCTATGTGAAAGTTTAGCAAATGCGAAATGGACGTTCCGCGAAATGGATCAAATGCGAAGTGGACCAAGTGGACCAAATGCGAGTGGACCGCGCAGTGAAGTGAAATGCGCATGAACGAGCGAAACCGTGTGGCTCGTCCGATCGGTAGGACAGAGGCAGTCGGACCACGTGGCCAGAGAGTAATTTATATGAAGAACCAACGCACCAACACCGTGACAACGCCGATGCACCATGTGACATCAATCATCAACTAGCTCAACAGAATTCGCTTTGTTGTAGTGATATGCAAAATGTCACAATACAATTGCAACGGCTTTACCACAAAAGATTTTAAAACACTGTTCAACAAGTGTTTAACTAAAACACTGTTTTAATGTGATGCTGGCACTATTTTGACAATATTGTTTGAAAAATACCGCATCACATTTAAACAGTGTCTAAATTAAACAGTGTTTCAAATCTTTTGTGGTAAGGCCGGAAATGTTTAAGCCCGCGCACTAAGGATAATAAAATTACCGTCGCGACGGCAGAATCTTCCCATCCGTGATGGTTAGTTTAAGGCACGGAACAAGACATTTTTATATGTATATTTGGTTTCTATAAAAGCTAAGTTAATAAATTTGGTAGGGTGATTGATCATCGGAAAAATTATAATAATTGATTCAACAGATTTATTTTTCATACTTTTAGGCCTTTAGCAGTTAAAACTGATAATCAGAAACTATTACATAAACCTCTTGATAAAACAACATTACAAGAGGTCGCAAACATTGGCTTTTCTAACTGTAGATCAGTTTTTTATCATATGCACTTGATGCCTGCTAGTACCACGAAATAGAAGAAAAAATTCATATTATATGTACAAATGTTATCACTAGGGCAGTGTTCAATGTAATCAGAAAGAAACTGTTCTCAACATCTCCCACAAACACTGAAATGTAATCCCTACACTAGCTAGGTACACAATTGTTCATCACATACTTATTATATCGGATTGGTAGTAACATCTTAAACTTACGACAGTTATGAGCTTATAAATTATAACCAGTGGTTTAGTTCATAGTGTTAAGTAGAATCTTAATTAATTTTGGTCAATATTTTCCATAATACCTATAAAAAGTAACATTCTATTAATAAAGGGCAACAATGACTTAATGCTAGTGGTCTAATTTTTTTTCAGTTGCAGTATTGTTAACGTGAAACACATGAACTAAATCTCTGGGAAATTGAAGTCTAAAGCCGGCCTATTTCACTGAAACAGATCCTACAGTGTCGACACCCACCAGCCACATTCGTTGTTCGAGTTGCTAGGCACAGGTGAAACAGTAAAAATTACATTCTTTCAAATATAAACCTAAATTCAGTAAATTTATTTTGTGTTTAAGAGCCCGTAGCGATTTTGCCGCTGACTGCCAGCTCACTCGCTCGCACAATTCATGTTTTCTCAAGAAAAATATGTTTCGCAATATATTATAAGATTACAGACATTTCAAAATATATTTAATTTTTTTGTTGCTAAAGTACAAAAATTTATCGATTCTAACAGTTATTTGAACTGGCAAATACGATAACGTTTTGTACTTCAGCAACTCGAAACTGAAATATATGTTGAAATGTCCGTTATCTTAAATTGTGAAAAGTGGCCGAGACACATTTTTCATTTACGCACTCAGATTTAAGAAATCTTGAAAAAACATGTAATGTGCGAGCGAGAGAGCGGCAGTCAGCGGCAAAATCACTATGGAGTATTAACTTGATTTTGTTAAACATTTTTAGACACAAATAAATAGTTTTGATTTTTTTTATTTGAATATCAGAACTCAGGAAATTACTATTTTTTGTTGATAAGTTTTTTTATATTTTGAATAGAGGCTAAAAATCTCAGTTAAAAATAATTGCCAGAAGTCTTGGTTCATTCATATCAGAAAACTACATTGACACAGAAACTTTATGCTAACAGCGTTTAGTTAATTAAAGCATAATCAAAAACAAATTCTCATCATCAACCTGTGCGAAGCAACGTGCCTCCAAACGTTTGTACAACTAAATTCAGCATAAGGTACCGCGGGCAACAGCGTCGCTCAACCATCACTCCTAAGGTTAAAGTCGCTTGCACGCCGCGCCGTCACAACATACGTTTAAGGCGGTTGTATGACCGAAAGTGGCGCCCTCAGAGGTTTTTATTTAATAAGTTATTAATAGAAAATTATTTTAATAATGTTTATCGTGGAAATTTTATGGCCCATGGTCTAGTATTTTTAGAAGGTATCACTACATGCCCTCGTAGTCATTCGTAGAAGTAGATATCAAATGTGTCAAAAACGGCCACTTTTAGCAGTTTTGCTATCTACTTCTAGCAGTGACTACGAGGGAATGTAACGATACCGTCTAAAAATACTAGACTGTGGGCCCTAAAATCTCCACGATAAACATTTTTAAAATTGTGTATTAGAATTATAATATTAAATATAATTCACCGCGGCGCCACTTTCGCTCAGGGTACCACCTTAAGAGGATTGTCAATCAAACGGTCTCCATACAAACGGCGATAACGTTTCCCACCCTCTAAACCGTAACCTACAGTAATTAATTTTTGGTATTTTTTTGAAATGCCTAAATACTAGTGCTGTACGTTTTGATTTTTTATTTAAATATCTATAATAGATTTCGAAATATTTGCATTTTAGTGATTTCATACAAAACACAGAAGTGCCAATATTTTCAAATCTACAATTAATATTTTAAAAATCAAAACGTACAGCCCTAGTGTTTAGGCATTTCAAAAACATATCAAAAATTCATTGCTGTAGGTTAAGGTTTAGAGGGTGGGAAACGTTATCGCCGTTTGTATGGAGACCGTTTGCTTGACAATTCTCTTAAGGCCGGCGCTAGCAGTACGCTGCGTTCGACTAGCGCCGGCGCTGTGTTTGGCATGAAACTATGCACGTCCTACAACACAACGCGGCGCTATAGCGCGACGTCAGGCTAGCGCGGCGCTAAAACGCGTTCTGTTTGGCAATACCTTTAGTTCGTGCAGGGGCGATACGATACTCACGAATTTTGTTGCCAACTGGTTAAGCGACGCTGTTGCCCACAGTACATTTATCGCATCCTTGCTACAACTTACCAGTCTTAAAATCACAATAAAATTATTTCCACATTGAATGTTTTGTCACTACATAAAACCGTAATACTATAGTGTCAGTGTCTATCGTATAGAACATTATAAAAAGTAGTCGGCCTGCGGTTTCTTTGACGGCACACCCCTGGACTCCTGCGGTGCTGCTTCAAATATGGTAAACTCCCGTTGCAGATTCTCATTCAGTTCCAATATGGCGGCTACGTTGCCACATCTGGTAAAAAGAGACAACACCATTATGTTAGCGTAACCCGCTTTATTCATTGTTATCAGTGATTATTTGTTTATTTTATTACAGGATTATTTTTAAGTGGCAATTATTTATTCGAATTATTGGCTTTAACGTATGGCAACATGGGCGGACATGGCAATACCGAGGCGGGGATGACGGGCGGACGTGTTGTTGACGGGCGAGTGAAAAACGAGAAATGAAAATGGAATTATAAAAAAGTACAACGGATTGATTAAAACAGTTTATTATCGGATTATTTTATCAAAAATAAACAAACGTTATGTTTCAAAGGTGACTAAGTTAATAATTATCTCACCTGATGTTAAAGGCTTTGCCAAACAGAGCGCGTACTAAGCGCGCGCTAGAGCGCTAACCAGACGTCGTAAGCGTTCTGTTTGGCAAAGCCTTAAGTGACGATAAGGTCGAAAGCACACGCACTACACCCGGAATCCTCATAGAACTGAGGAACTGGCTATCTTACCTCTAACTGCCGGAACAACAATTTTTAAATTGTTGTTATGGCGTCAGACATAGGTAAGATTGTGGAAGCCAGGCAGACTTGAAATAAGCCCTACCAGCTACCACCAACTGAACCGAGTACAAATGTACCTCCCCTCCTGGGATCGAACCTGGGACCCCTGTTTCTTACATGGGTGGGAGAACTAATAGACCACAGAGGCGGTTAAAAAGGCTTTCTGTGAAGTATGCTTTTGGGAGAAATAAAATGTCACTAAAAGTGATATTAATCATTTTTCCCCTGTTGCCTGTAATACAGGCACAGAATATATAATAGTACTAACGTACAGAAGTCCGTCCCCGCGAGGACCATCAAATAATAAGCTACTCTCGCAGCACGGCAATAAAGTACAATTTCAAACTGCACAACGCTGCGTGGATAAAATTATATGCACCTACGAAGAAGAAAGAGAGGCGTCTCTATCTGTCGCATAGCTCTGTCTCAACCGACACATTTCGGGGTTGCTACTCGCTAGTTACTGATATCATAGAAAACATTCGTTATGCACATGAATAAACAATGAAATTACTAATAGGTACCTACTTATAAAATAAAATAAATCTACCTAATAGGTGAGCTGAGCATATTTAAAGAGCATAAATAATAAGTATTTCTAAATAGTTAGAGAAGCTCGATGGCGCAGTGGTATAGCGCCTGGCCCAACGATTGCGGAGGTTAAGCAACTTTTGCAAGGGTCGGTTATGGGATGGGTGAAAAAAAATTAGTATTTAGCTTTTTCTTTACTGGTGCCATATTTCGAACTTCGATACAACTAAGTATGTAAATATGTATACAAAAAATACAATAACCTTTGGTAGGTTAGGTAGGTACGTTAGTAATTAAGTATCAAAAACGAAGTGCATGCAGTTTCGCATTCGGCGCTTGACTGACTCGTTTCGTTGGTGACGTTCACGCGCTGCGGTCTCGTCGCTTGCACACGCCGCGCGTTTCGGTCGGCGCGGTGATATCCCTCGACAATGGCCCTCTTGGAGTGGGCCGCGAGCAGTAGGCTAATATAAAAGTTTAAGCGCGGAGTGATACCCCCCTGATACAGGTTAGCCTACCGATGGGCAACAGTAGTCGCAGATTTCAATATCTGCTTATCATTACCTCTTAATAATAGTAATTGGCAAAGGCGTAGGCTCGTTATTACAGGTAAAACTAGCTTTATGCTGTATTAATAGCCTAGCATCAGACATTCTTTGTTTTAAGTTCAGTATTTAGGCTTTGCTTATTTTTTGCAGGTCTGATTGCCAGTCAGCAAAGGCCTACAGGTAAAACTAGCTTTATGCTGTATTAATAGCCTAGCATCAGACATTCTTTGTTTTAAGTTCAGTATTTAGGCTTTGCTTATTTTTTGCAGGTCTGATTGCCAGTCAGCAAAGGCCTACAGGTAAAACTAGCTTTATGCTGTATTAATAGCCTAGCACCAGACATTCTTTGTTTTAAGTTCAGTATTTAGGCTTTGCTTATTTTTTGCAGGTCTGATTGCCAGTCAGCAAAGGCCTCCTCCAACCTTTTCCATTCAATCCGGTTTTCTGTCACTCTATTCGAAGTCACTTCTGCGACTTCTCTTATATCGTCGTCCCACCTTTTTTGTGGACCTCTCCTTCTATGTTCTAAGTAATATGAAACTGTGTAACTGATTTTCAATAAACAAATTATTATTATTAATTATGAATCATACCTGTAACAGTGGTTAGGCGCCGACCACACAGTGAGCACGGTCTCGTTGAAGTGCCACTTGTACCCCTCCATGACCAGCTGGTGCGCGCGGCAGATCATGTCGATGTCGTTCGTATCTGTAGGTTACATTATTGACCATACCTGTAACAGTAGTTAGGCGCCGACCACACAGTGAGCACGGTCTCGTTGAAGTGCCACTTGTACCCCTCCATGACCAGCTGGTGCGCGCGGCAGATCATGTCGATGTCGTTCGTATCTGTAGGTGACATTATTGACTATACCTGTAACAGTAGTTAGGCACCGACCACACAGTGAGCACGGTCTCGTTGAAGTGCCACTTGTACCCCTCCATGACCAGCTGGTGAGCGCGGCAGATCATGTCGATGTCGTTCGTATCTGTAGGTAACATTATTGATCATACCTGTAACAGTAGTTAGGCGCCGACCAAACAGTGAGCACGGTCTCGTTGAAGTGCCACTTGTACCCCTCCATGACCAGCTGGTGCGCGCGGCAGATCATGTCGATGTCGTTGGACACGTTGAACTGCGCGACCACGTCTGAGCCGAACAGATAGCCCGCGCCGCGCGGAGACACGCCCCAGCCTTGCGTATCTGTCGGTGACATATCTTTGATACTGTATTTATTTTCTACAACATGTTAGGGGGGGGGGGGGGGGGGGTAATTCTCTAACTTTGTTGCAATCAACTCTGACAGAAATCACTGTTACATCGATGCTTTAGTAAGAACCAATGTGACAACTATGCCTAACTAAAGCAGCAATGCAACTGCGCTTTCAATCGAGAATTGTTAGCAACAGAGTTACGTAATCAGGGGGCAGAATTAACTTAGTTATTTACAAATTGATAAAATCAGTGTATACCCTATACGTTAGAAGCAACCCAATCCTTTAAAATAATTTATTTCTTTGAGGATTAAAAGATTTCTGGTTTTATAAACACGGTTACGACCAAAGACGGGACTAGGTATGCAAAGTTGTCAAACTGTGTTGAAATAATTACCTTCAGGGTCGCTCCACAGAAGGTCGCACATGGGTCCGTCATGTGGGACCTCCTGCTTGCGGTCTATAGTGCGAATCTGATCCAGCGTCTGAATGGAAGGGCTTAGACCACCGTGCACACAGAATATTCGTCCGTCTATGATCGCTGACAGTGATAGGTAATCGAATATCTCTGTGCAATACCTGTAAGACATAGCTTAATTCATAAACCTGGCAAAAAAATATTTCAAAACCTATATTCGTATATAATGCAATTAAATTTACAATATACAGTGATACAGTATCTTCACTCGAGCATGTACAGAAAAGAGAAAATTTTACTGATTAAATTACGTCGTTTTATACCGCAACGCTCTGAAGTTAGTCACTTCAGTAATACATTGGTGTCGATTCGGTTGGCAACGACTTAACTAAATTGACAGGACTAAACTAAATTTAGTTTTCCATCCTTTTCTTTCTGTATCGAAAAGACAAGAACAGAATGCTAAAATATAGATTAGTCCTGTCAATTTAGTTAAGTCGTGCTAACCGAATCGACACCATTGTCAATTTAATCGCATTGTTTGTAGTAGTAGCAAAATATAACTCGCTTTTGCATTGTGTAATGAAATTCAATACATTATAATTAATTATTATATAAAACAATGCAATTATTTATATTTATACAAGCTTTTCTAATGATTTACCATTTGATAAAGGAGATTGTTGTGGTTTCCTTATTGAACCGCTTGGTCACTAAGATATCTCATTGATTTCAAACTATTTTATAAGCAAGAGATAGGTCTATTAGAAACAGCTGTTACTGGGCATCTCTAGTGAATGCCTGTCATTTAACTGAAACATTCTTAACATAAGCAACAAATCTTTAGAAAGCAGACCTATTTTTACTGAGAATAGGTAGTTTATTGAAATTAAGCTTTAGGTGGTTTTAGTTAGCTAGGTACAACACACTTTAATTACCTCCACACTGTTATTGACCCGTATTTCCTTAGGCACTCATCGTAAAACCCATAAACTTGTGTGATTTGTCGTGATTCATGGTTGCCGCGGATGAGTGTTATTCTGTCAGGATAACGGACCTAATGGGAAATAAGCTAAAGTCATTATACTATGTCAAATATAGCTTCTGTTCTTTGTTTCAATTAGAATAAGTAGTAGTAGTTATAAATTTATAATAAACTAGAGACCCGCCATCGCTTCTCTTCGGTGTAGTGTAGAATTTAGACACAACCTGGATTAACGCCCACAGTGGCCACTTTAGGCGTTAATCTAGGTTTTAGCTACACAAACACATTTAAACCAGGATAAAAACGCATACAAAAATAGTTTATAACTAATGCTAGTTTTTATATTTTTCAGAATTTAATTAACCCATTTATAACAACCGATCGTTATAAAGATTAAAAATAAGTATAAGGAATATCCTCAATTTAAAAATATAAATGAGCGGAAAACTTTTTCTTATTGGTTACCAATCACCGCAGTGATCATTTCACATTGTTTTGGCTTTCCTGAAAATTTAGGTTTTTGTATTTTTCCATGTTTAGTTTGTGCATCGAGGTGTACTGGGGTGCTGCTGTGATGTGAGAGAAAGAGTTGTTTCAGTAACAACTGGGTTAAACATAGTTATTTCGTTGTAATGATTTTTTCTTAATTGGCGGCCCTAGTGGACGCGCGATCGATGCACCCTTAATAAACATTCAGATTTGTTGCTTAGGAGGCAATGCACCAACTGTAGTTACAGTGCAATTAAATTAACTATGTACAACAGAAGTAGCCAAATTCATAGCTCTTGCAACTGCAAAAACTACTTCAAAACGATGTATATTAATGTGTAAAATGCTTTGTCATACATTCTCAAATGAATTTGCCGCTTTTGTTGTACATAGTTAAATTACTCACATTGCAAATGACATTTCACAGTGAGAACTTCAGACCCTGGCATGATAAATTTTGATTTATATAATGTAGTATTCAATTATATTTAATTTTATGCTCTGAGTGGCTAGAACAAAACCAAAATGAATAAAATCGTTTTGTCACATTGCAGAAATCTCAAACAAGGGTATAAACGGAACCCTATTACTAAGACTCCACTGTTCGTCTGTATGTCTGCCTGTCACCATGCCAGGCTGTGATAGCTAGACAGTTGAAATTTTCACAGATGACATATTTCTGTTGCCACTATGACAACAAATACGAAAAACAAAATAAAATAATTGTATTTCTGTTGCCCCTTTGACAACAAATACTAAAAACAAAATAAAACAATATAAGAGGGGCTCCCATATATAACAAACATGTTTTTTTTTTTTTTGCTGTTTTTAGGTACGGAACCCTTCGTGCGCTAGACCAACTAGCACTTGGCCGGTTTTTTATTGATATTATATTGAGGGTTTTTCTATATTTGACAACATCATACATTGCTCCGATTCCAATGTAAGTAACTAAAGCACTTGTGTTATGGAGATCAAAAACAACGGTGGTATCACAAACACCCAGACCTGAGTCAATATAGAAAAGTTCATTTTCTACATTGACCCAGCCGGGATCGAACCCGGGACCTCAGAGATAGCACCTTGAAAACCGGCGTGCAAACCGCTCGACCACGGAGGTCGTCATAAAATGTGAAATAAATCAGCTTTCATGTATCTTTTTGACAGTGATTTACCATACTTATCTCTTAAAAAATGATAAACATGGAAATTCTTTGGAAATCAAATTCAAAGCATCTGCAATTTAAAGTAAGGGAGACCTCTGTGAGCATATCGGCATATTATAGATTATGAACATGTACTCACTTTTAAAGCTAATAGTAGTAAGAAGGTCTCGACTGAATAAAATCCTCTATCAACGAAATCTCCCATGAACAGGTAATTCGTTTCAGGAACATCACCGCCAACTTTAAACAATTCTTTAAGGTCATAAAACTGACCATGGATATCTCCGCACACCTGATTAATGTAAAACAAATAATTATTATACATTCAATTGCTGAAAATATTGTTTGGGATCAATTGAATTGTATTATTATAACATAGTTCATAAATAACACATACTTTAAAAGGCAAAGAGGACCAACAGTGTCCGAAAGAGGTTTGAACATTTTAGCATAGTGGTAACCATATTTTTTCATTTTTGACTGGAATTCCAGAAATATAGCTGCACACAATGAAACCTGTGTATATCGATTGGGGATCTATAGACAAACAAAGAATGTTTTATGGTGAAAAGTACTAAAACGCAACCTTTTCGAGATAATCAAGGAAAATAGTTTGGATTTTTATCTATACAGAATCTTTAATACTGAAACAATGCTTTATAGGACTTTCTATCGTAAGATGTTTTTTGTCTATCTAGATCCCTTATCTAGACACAGGTTTCATTGTGCATTGCTATATTTCTAAAATCCCAGTCAAAAATAAAAGATTATGGTTACCACTATGCCAGCTTCTCATACTAAGAGGTTCAAACCCTTTTATAAGTTAGAATAACATCAATCAATTCTATAATTCAACACAAAATGTAGTTTTATTTACCTATGGAAACTTAAGCCCAAGATTATTACAAAAAACAGTATGGAAGAACTGCATTATTTATATGTATATAATAGTGTTATTGAAAAGGTGGTTGGACCTTGTCATTTACACTTACTTACTTGAACTATGCCAACTATGTACACAAGACAATGAACTATGCCAAGATGACACATTCATCCATAGAATGAACATGGAATTATAATTATTATTGTTTAAAATTAAAATTGTGGGTCGGAGAGTCAGGTTCGGGCGGTTTGCAGTATGAATTTGAACTAAAAAATTATGATAACTCAATTTCGATTTACAGCTTGATGATGGTGTAAATCAAAATATAGTTTTGGACAAGGCAGCGTGGTAGTTACCTTTTCTTCTTATGTGTTTTACATAGGGATAATACAAATATTATTCATATTCATAAATATCATGATAAATGTTGTGTAATTACCGTGACAGGAGAATCCACGCGTTGGACATTACTTTCCTCGACAAGGATCTCTCGGGCCTTCGCACAAAGCGCTTTTACCTCGGCCTCCATTATAATCTCGCATCTTTTTAACTGCTCTATTTGACGATCGAGATCACTGGCATCCGACATTTCCGTATTACAATTAATTACAACGGTAAATCTGCAAGGAAATGGGGGTAAGTTACGTTATGTGAATTATGACACATGATTATCATATAGTGAAAAATTAATGAAGTAATCACTGGGCCTTACAATTAACTAAATATTACTCTTATTCTTTTGATAACAGTGCATTAGCAATCAAATAAATTGTTCTGCAAACATACACAATCACTCAATACACCACACGCACCACCGCCATTGACCACAGAACAGAGAAGTCACAGATTACACCAGAGAAGTCAGAGGAGAGAACAGACAGACAGACTAGCTACGGCAACAACGGGCAAAGAGAAAAGATGCATTCAGGGCAGAGGCGCGTTCCAAACCTACGCTCCGAGTGCAACCGCACAACCATAGTAGAATCACAGAATACATAATAGTACAAGTGTAGAATCAAATAAGTAGGCCAACTCGCGCGTCGAGCGAGCGATAATAGCCTAAACACGTAGCCCACGTAGGGCTGTCGCTAGTTTATTCAATCGTCAAAAATGCATAGTCATCAATCTCTATATAAATCATTTTTTCCTTGTATGGTAAGCATCATCAGGGATCTATAATACAAAGTTTTTTAATTATTTTTTGTACATAGAGCAGAAACTGTCTACAATGTTTTTATTAGATACGTCATGTTATGTGATTTGAAATTGATTTGAAAATCACGGTCGAAATAGGACTAATTAAAACGTAGCTTTACTGATTCATGTATTTATTCAAATAAAATAAAATGATTATGAAATTGCATTTTTTTACACTATTAATTTATTCCTTTTTACTTTTTCATTTACCTACACTTATCAAAATAAAATTATAATCTTTAAATTCGGAAATTGCATATTTTACAATAACCTCAAATAATTGACATTCAAGTAATTTTTCCTGTAGGAATTTGTGATTTTTTAAACAAAATTGTTACTTACAGAAAAAACGGCTGTTTCGACAAGTACAAAAAGCCTTATTATTTAAAGTTTAATAATGTAAAATAAATCCTCATTCTAACAAATCTTTTTTGGAAAAATATCTTTGGAAAGCATGGTATGTACTGTAGGTATGTACACGTACAAATTATCACGAGCGGCAGCGCAGCGGCGCGGAGCCTGTGGTAGCGCGGGCGGGATCACGTACATAGAGTACATTATTATACTAGAGAATCACGTACGGCGCAGCCACGACTGGCGCATCTTTATCATCTATAAATGTTGTCAGTGTGTGCGTGCGACGACGCATACGTACGGGCCGCGCTCACATACAAACCGCGTTCGGGCGTGTAATGAGTAAGACGACTTACTTATTTGATTCTACTATGGCACAACCAAACGCTCTAACGGCATTCCAAACATTAGAGCGTGACGTTCGGTTGACACAACCAACGTGTAGACACTAATTTCAAAGGTTTATTACATCTCTTTCTCGTTGTATAGCAACTTAGAGTAAGACGCGTTTCTGTACCAGTAGTGACTGACTGACTGAGAGTAGAGTATTGACACAATCACATTTTTTTGATGAGATTTAATAAAAAAAATGAAAAAAGTGGGTAGAAAAATATTTGTTTATACCAAATCAATAGCATTAAACCGAGGATATGGACACAGTCAAAAAATAAAAATATCACTTTTTTGCTTGATAGTACTCACCTCATGATTGCAATCAAGTTTAAACCTTATTACTGTGGAGCAAAGTTCAATATTGATCGACAGCCTATATTCAGAGTATTGTGTAGAAGTTAACATTCGATTTTTAGAAAATAACAATGAAGAATTCTTTTTTTATTTATATCGTAAGAATCACAATTTCACTAACATTTTTTTGATATATTTATTTGTTTAAAACTTGTACCCGTTTCTCTGGAATCGCCATCGCCAGAAACGTCAAGTTAGCAGCCCACTTTGAGACCGTAATATCCCGGTCTTTAGTGAAGCAATATTATTGAAATTTTGCGTATACGATTCACTATTTTCTAACATTTTTTTGGCATATAAGTCACGTTGATACGAACTGTATTTCTTAGGCCGGCCACACACAGACGGAATCACGTTACGGAATTCCGAACGGAATTTCAATAATGTATGAAGATTCCGTACGGAAAAATCCCGCATGTGTTGTAGGAAGACCATAAATGAGACCAGGAGATTATTGTTTAACTCTTTTACTATCTTCTCACATCACTATTAGAAATAACAGCCATTATAAGTAAATGCTTAACTAAGCTTTACTATCACTTGACGGTACCACGGATCACAATAGACTGAGTCAAAACCTATAGCTGTCGCGCATGTGCAAGGATTGACATAATAACACTGACTTAATATTCGAACGTACCATAGACCTTCCATCGTGAAGGTCCGATACTTCCCTCAACACACCCCCTCAATCCGCTGCACATGCTGACCATCCTGACCTAAACCAGTTTTCTAATTTCCTGTACAGCACTACTAAATTTCGAATTATCTGCCTAATCATTCTTATACAATCTTAAAACTTTCCTACCAACAATTAAAACAACTAACACAGACGACAGAATTTCTACACAGACAATCCAATTACACAATCCAAACCAGACCTAACTAACTCAACCAAAGAATTATCAAAATACAATACATAATACAATACATTCGGATATCAAAAACATTTTATTGCATTTAAATGATGATTCATTTACTTTCTAATCCTTTCTAATCCCACACCCCCTTAAATTAATCATTATTTAAAACACCCCCTTAAATTATTTAAAGCACCCCCTTAATTCTTTAATCTATTCTAACTTCCACTAAACTTCTTCATAAATATCTCTCTCTTCTATTTCTTATCAAAACTTCCTTCAAACTCAACTCCTCCAATATTATAAACTCCTTCTCTATCTCTTCTATATAAATTCTCCTGCTCAACATCTTCTATATAAATTCTCCTTCTCGACATCTTCTTTATAAAAAACTTCTCCTTCTCAAACTACTTCATCCTTAAATTCTCCTACTCGACATCTTCATCAATACAAAACCTTCTCCTACTCGATATCATCTTTATAAAACTTCTTCTCCTCGCATCATTTTCATTATAAACCTTTACTCCCACTCGACATCATCAACATTATAAAACTTCTATTTTTCTCTCACTCGAATCATCATCATTAAAAACTTCTTCTAATTCTCTCCCACAAAGAAACCGCCTCCTTCTTCATCATCATCCTGCTCGATCTCTTCATCATAAAATACTCGCCAAAAATACATCTTCAAAATAAACTTGTTCCAAAAAAAATCTTCACATAAAAAATCCTTTCAAAAAATTTCCTTTCTTCATTTTCCTTCTTTTATTTTTCTTTCATTTTTCTTTTTCCCTTGATTCTATCGCCATTTGTTTCACCGTCATTTGTTTCACCGTGATTTGTTCCACCGTCATTTGTTCCACCGTCATTTGTTCCACCGTCATTTGTTCTGTCTTCATTTATTCGATTGTCGATAGTTCTACCCTCTCTTGTTTCACTAAAGCTTCTATTTCTTCTATTTCTGCTTTCTCCATCTTCTCGACACCCTTCATTGCTAACTGTTGAATTTTGCCTTGTTTCCTCTTCTTCTGTTTGTTCATCTTCAACTAACTGCCAGTGTCCACTCATTTTAACCACATTTTCTTCATCATCTAAATATATTCCTTGTTCTTCTTCGTTTATTCTTACATCCCTCCCTCGCTCTTATTATCTGTCTCTTGTCATCTACCCAAATTTTGTAGCCGTTTCTAACGTAACCGATAAGTATTCCTTTGCCGCATCTTTCGTCAAGTTTTTGTAGGCCAAAATTTCTTTTGTAGTATGCTGTAGATCCACATCTTCTGATGTTCGACAGGTTGGGTTTTATCTTGAACCACATTTCCGCTGGTGTTTTGTTTCTGCCTTCCGTTGGACTTCTGTTAAGCAGGAAACTGGCTGTAAGCAGTGCTTCACCCCAGAGATAGTTTGGAACCTTGCCGTCGAACATTAAAGCCCTTGTTCTTTCCATTAGGGTTCTGTTCAGTCTTTCAGCTTTTCCATTAACCCGGCGTCATTGTGGCGGAAAAAAGTTACACTAACGTTGAGGTGGGTCATCATGACCCTGGTTACAATTGTTAAAATTTTGCCTAGTATAAAATAATTTTAAATTTTTCAAATTTTATATTAATTATAAATACTGTATTTATAATCAGTAGCAGCAATAAAACACATTGGTAATGAGTGAAATAATCTTTATTTTTCGTTTTTCTTATAGACTATTAATTATACAACAAAACTGTAACTCTTTTCTTAATTTTCTTATATCAACAAAAAACAATATCGTTTCTAACAAATACTTACTTAAATAAAATCTATACTACCTTACCTCTCTATCATTGGAAGATAAGAACGAACGACGAACACTAACATGATCTTCATATAAAATATATATAAAAAGTATATGGCACAAAACAGCAACGTCGCCGTTGAGCTGGGTCATAATTACCCTGTCGCAGGTTCACACACGTGTTGCTCGTTGCGCTGGTGATGGACGAATGAAGTGAGATACGCGAAGGGGAGGGGTGATCTTTAGCTGCAGCTACTGAGACAGACAGTTGTGGGTGGCAATTATTTCTAAGCAGTTTTCCGTATGCAAAACATGCAGGGTCATATTGACCCTGCCTCAATGACGCCGGGTTAAGTTGAGGCGTGTAAGGTATGGTTGCATCCAGCACTATCCCTTTAGCCTGGCACCACGCATGTAGGTTATTGCTCGAGTATTCACCCCCATTATCGCATCTAACTTTCTTTACTTTACTATTGAAATGATTTTCAGCTAAACACACAAATTCTTTAATTTTGTCAAGGCACTCACTTTTGAAGGCGATCAAGTACACGACACAGAAATGCGTAAAGTCGTCTAAAAACGTTATAAAATATTTTTTGTTGTCCCAAGTGGGAGCTTCAATCGGGCCGCAAATGTCTGTGTGTATAATTTGTAAAGGGAATTTAGCTTTAATTCTATTATTTCCAAACGGTTTTCTAGTCATTTAAGATCACATCACAGATTTCGCAAAATTTGTTCGGATGTTCCCCCCCAATTTTTATGCCATTTGCCAATTTCGCCAGACGAGGCACGTCGGATACATGACCTCTTCGATGCCAGATGTTAACACTTTCCGTGAGTAGCGCTTCGCGAGTATAGTTAGCCAAGAACTCTGTTTCATATAACCCGGTATTTGTTTTATTTCCGATTAAAATAGTTTTGTTAAGATGGCGGATAAATACCTTGTCTCCAGTAAAGTGTACAGTGCCTCCATTGTCAGTTATAGCGCTCACCGAAATCAGGTTCCTTGTGATTTCCGGGACAAACAATACATCCTTCAGCTCTCCAAAGTCTGTTATAATTTTACCGGTCCCCTGCGCTCTGATGTTTCCGGAATTTGCACAAGTAATTGAGACATCTACCTTCTCTGTAATTTGGATAATGTTTTTAGACGACTTTACGCATTTCTGTGTCGTGTACTTGATCGCCTTCAAAAGTGAGTGCCTTGACAAAATTAAAGAATTTGTGTGTTTAGCTGAAAATCATTTCAATAGTAAAGTAAAGAAAATTAGATGCGATAATGGGGGTAAAGGTCCGATACTTCCCTCAACATGTGTGTGGTAGTCCATAGATTTGTATGGATTAGCTGCGTTCGGAATCACGTATGTACGGAATTCCGTACCGTGATTCCGTCTGTGTGTGGCCGGCCTTAAGGTGTCTGCCAGCTTGACGTCAAGTTAGCAGCCTCACCAAGACAATCAAATATCTTTTGAACCATATTGATTGGTGTCGATTCGGTTGGCAACGACTTAACTAAATTGACAGGACTAAACCAATTTTCTGCTAACCGAATCGACACCAGTATCACTATTTATATGCTATAGTTCACTATTTATTATCAATTTTTTGACCTAGTCAAAACCTTCTAATTCCATGGTGAGGCTGCCAACTATACGATATTAGATATTTGATTTTGATTGACAAATTATTATGCGGCGGCATCGTGTACAGGAGCGCTAATGTAGACAAGAACATCGCGTATGCCCCCCGTACACTCTAAGCCCGTACACAATGATTTTAGCGCGTCAACGAATCGTCGTCCGCTAATGTATCAACAACATAAGAAAAAAAATCACTGATAAGTTGGATGTATTCCAAAAATATCTATAAATATGAAAAAAGTTAAAAATATTAAATAAATTTCAATTTGTATTTTATTTTAGCAAGAATGTTAGGGTAAAAGTTTTTTGAAAGGTCTTTGTGAAAATCAATATCAGAGAGTGGCAGCACTAAAACTCGCACCCAGTGCCGTTAAAACGCTTAAAAAAAAATAGACTTCACTAGTCAGTCGTCTATTCGTCCAATCCGTGACAAGTTTTTGATTTTTGTTTGTTACTGATTGGCTGATTTAGAATATTTCGTTGTCAAAGTCTACGCAAAAGGGTGACACTTTACGACCTTCGTTTCGTTGTTGTTTTGGTGGTTTTTTGAGTGGCGGGCGCCGCCTCAAATAAATTAAACTGGTGTTTGAAAGTACATAATTATCGATTATTGCTTTTTATTTTGTGTAATACTACGATAATAACTGTTTAGTGAAGTGTTCTTGGCTGCATCATGGGAAACATTCACACCGTCGGTCCTAATGAAGCGCTAATAGTTTCAGGTAACTACCAATAGCGTAAAACAATGTTTTACCTTGGTTTTTCCTCATACAGTTTGTTAATCTTAAAAATGCATCTTTTATCTGTTGATAACAATTTATTTGAGAGTATCTATAGGTCTAGTTGGCTGGTAAAGTGATCGTGAGTAAATTACGGTCAAATGTGATAAGGTCAATGTTTACATGTCTCAAATCAGGAATCATTGAATCTAATTTAGTCGAAGATAGCGCCTCGAACCTGACTGTCCGACTCCTAACCATATCTTTTTTGTAACTACTTGGTGCTGGTTTTATTACGGTTTGCTGTAACATTAAAATGTTTATGTTTAGAAATGACTCATTGAATACCTACTTTAATTGACATAGATCACAAATTGCACTATTGTATCTGAAATTATGTGTAGAAAGAAACAAAAAATCATCCATTTGGCATGCCTACAAAATGTAATAGGTACTTCCAAAGTTTATGGAAAAGATGGCTTTGGTGCGTCCAAATGGCTGGCTGGACCCATAGCTTAAAATCTGGAAATACATACTTTCATTTGGATGTCTTCACGAAAAACCCGATAATTTCGCAATCAATCATAGAGTATTACAAATTTATAAGGCTTGTCAATCAAATAAGGTTGCCCATACACTAATAGCCGATATCTATGAAAAAATAACAATTTATCGATGCCATATCTACGCTGGCCTCATGCCTCCGCACGGGCGTTGACGAAACGGCTTAAGCGATTTTGGTCCGCCTTCGTGCGTCTGGGTGTATGTTGAAGAATTAACAAATGAAAATATGGTTAACCCAATTATTGCTTTAAATATAGTCAATTTACATTTGATAATGTAAATAAGATGCATACATTTTGTTATGTGGAATTCTAGTTCAAACATTTGTTTCCTTATTTGAGATAACCAATGGTTAGGCTATCTTATCACCATTATGACGATTCTCTTCATTCTACAAAATAGTTTATGATAGCAAGCAGTGTAGGTACTTTTTGTCAGATTTGAATTGTATCAATTTGTTTGTCCATGAATGTAAATAAACATAAAAATGGTGTAACATCAGTCATTAAAAAAGGGGTTTAACCTGTGAAGTTCTGAGCGACGGCCTAGCTCTGCCATTGCGTGTTGCACTTGCCTATAAGGGCTGTCGTAGGGACTTATGTCTAGAGCAATACGTGATGGCAGCCCAGGCCTTTGCTGGATCTGCAGAGGTTAATCAACTGTAGGTTTTAACATCTATCACACTTTTTCTAACCACTTGCAATAACTGAAAATAGAAATATTTCTGTGGTGAATAATCTTTGAATAATAGAAGTTTATATCTAAAAGATAAAGTTTAATCTTTGTGTATTAACATGTATGAGTAGCTATTGAATCGATAAAGACTAAGGTATGCATGACTTCAATAAATAAGTCTCTTAAAGACTTTCCTACGTTATTTCTGTTCAAATTCATAAATATACTGGGCATGGCCACAGATAATATAATACTATACGTATGGCCCAGATAATTAATGTTTGTCAGTGAGAGATTAATTTAGTTTTTCATTAAGTATTAGAAAAGTTAACAAATGATAAGACTAATCTCCTAGGTTCCCAATTAGTTGGTATTTGCTCTATCAGGTTAATAAATGGATATTTTCTGTATTGACTGATATTGTAAAGATAGGAAAAGTATGTACCTACCTGTACTAATATAGATATTTAGATATTTAGATTTTTGATGTTTTTATCTTTTGAGAGTTGTAGAGTACCAAACACGTAGTTTTGCATAAAAATATATCCTCAGTTGATTCGATAATGCACGCATTAAATGCCTAAAAATACGTAATGTACAATGTGACTAATTTGAAAATAGACAGTGATCCGCTGCAACTTCACTTGCGAATGTATGGCAAGGAGATTACTTGGTCGGTCTGAAGTTGGTCACTTCTGTTGTACATTGTTAAATTAATGGCATTGTAATTAATTGATTTTGAATGTTAATCATAGCTTTTCTCCTTTCCACAGCCCCTCCACCTCCCTTCATCCCATCCCAGTAGAACATCGTAATTGCCAGTCCAACAGGGACACTGCTCAATATAGGCTGCCTCGAAGGAGTACGACGATGCATGCACCTTACTTAATTTTCTCCTGACCTGACCTCTATCTAAATAGCCCGACCACTTGACTCTAGTTAAATAGGCGATTAGTTTTATGCTATACATAGTCTGGTGGCAAGGGTTGATAAATACATTTATGATTATGACAACATCTCGTAATAGCGACTGTCGCTTAACTTTTTTTTACGAGCCACGCCCACGCAGCTGTTGCCAAGCACAGAGCCGCGGCGCCGGCGCCCGGGCCACGAGCGTGTTAGGGGTATAAAATACACCAACCCTAGTGGCGGCAATCCCAGGTGTATGTAGCGATGTGTGTGGAAACCCTGATTTTATATATTTTTTTACTCTCTGCGAACAGTCAAAACAAGAGCATTTTAATTTTGTTCATGTTTTATTACGTATTCATTGTGTATAGCAATAAAATTGCGTGTAATGATAACTGTTTGTTTCCCTAATAAAGGAAAAAGAAATTACATAATATCGGCATGCCTATAATGACAATGCGTCTATTTAAACGCGAATACCACCGAGATCATACGGCACGGCAGCCATGACCTAATTACATGGATGCCATGGACTCGGCAGTTATAAACTATCCACTTTTAGGAATCTATTTAAACCGTCTATGATGTCTATGAGGCAGAACGATTTATACCTTCAATCAAACTCTTCAAAACGCAAAAAGCAAGGAATGCTTTTCATTCTTCCCCATGTGTGTATTTACGTTTGTGTTATTAGTATGTTTCTTAACTGCTCCACTTTGGTTATTTTTAAAAGTTGTATGATGCAATCATTCTTGCCCTTTTGCCTTGATGAAGTTGCCAACCAATTTATACTCGAAGCGAAGCTGTAGTGTCTCCTTTTTGAACATTATATTAACCCTTAAAAGTAACATAGTGGGGTAATATATTTTACCCCAGTTGTGCATATTTGTTTATTTTTCCGCTAACCTTTTGCATTAGCGACCGGCACGGCCAGGCCAGCCCCCCTAGCCAAAGTAACATTTGCAAATTTTCGTTATCGTTTCGCTTCGAAACAAATATGGATTTGACGTTTTAAAATTCGATTGTCAACGAAACATTATGTCAAACCCATACATGTTTCGAAAGCGAAGCGATAACGAAGATTTACCAATGTTACTTTGGCTAGGCCCTCAGGCCAGGTATTCTCATCTCAATCAAGGGGAAGGAATAGGCCATTAGTAGAATCAACTATGACTAGGCTGCCTTCTCGGCTAGGAGGCGCATCACGCAGCGTTGGATGGTTTTCGCGCTATTGCATATTCTTTGCTATTGCAATAATAAAATATGTCAATTTATTTATTACGTTGTTGAGACTTTGAGAGTCAATTAACAACATTAAGGGCGACTTGCATTGCACTGCACCATTAATTAAATAGTGTTTATTTTAAGTCAAGTCAAGGCAAGTCGCCTTAAGTCATTGTTTATTTGTCTTACCCATAAGTTCAGTTTATTTAGCCTGAGAGAAATAGCAATGTTGTTCAACTAATCAAAGTACCTATACCTACCACTGGTTCACTTCGAGTAGGAACAGACAACGTTCTTATTGTTGTTGTATCATGAAAACCGGCCTTATTACAAACAGTATAAGTTCGACCTCATTTTGAAACGTATGCACGAGTATTTAGGTCGTTTTTACATTAATTCATGGCGATCTACTGACTTTAATAAGCTATTTTTGGCTGCTTCAGCCCATGGCATATGTTTTCATTTCATACTTGTGGCATCATCCTTGAAATTGATGGTTCTAAAAGGTAACAGACAAACTAGAGTTACCTTTACATTTATAATATTTTATTATAAAAAAACAAGTGTGGTTTTTTATAATACATATCGATACCTCTGGGTTCAAAGGTCGTAAAGGACATTTTGGCGAAAATTAGTTTTTTACACAGTTTTACTCAGAATTAAATTCTCTATCGATCTATGTAATTCGTTTCTCGAAATTCGCAAAAAACTTGCCTTTACGACCTATGATATCCGGCATTCCAAACAGAATTTATTGTGAAAAAATGGATGTAAATGACATTAAACTAACAAAACCTAGTACCTTGGTAGTAAAGCAAGAGTTAACAATAGCTTTTAGGGCGTAAATTGTATATACATTTCCAATTGTCCTATACGACCTTGGGTTGCAAATGTTAATAAATCAAATATATGCGAGTAAAGGTCGGTCATCATCATCAAAATTATTGTATGGAGTCCCTCGCAATGGCCAACGTACTTCGAGTCAGCCCGCAAAAGACCAAGACCTTATAAAGTCAATGTCATGGACTTTTCAGATTTTTTAAACTTTGATGAATTAGCTACAAATACATTCACGGCAACGACGTTAAAAAATATAAAATTCAAAGACATCAGAATAGAAACTTTTAAAAAAAAATACTGACCAAATGTTTGTCAAATATTCAATGGAGGACGATGCACAGAGCCATCCTATAATATTAGCTGCGAAAACGACTGGAAAAGGAAAAGGGAAGGGGAAAGGCAAGGGAACGTCAAAAGGAAAAAAAAGCCAGCCTAAAAATAACCCAGTAATAGATATGGATATAAAGCCATTATATAATCGAAGATTACCCATAGTTGCAGCAAAATACAAATACCTTATAAATTTATGCGAAAATGGAACAATTCCAAAAAGATTTCATAAGGATTTTAAAGAACTTCCATGCAACGCCGAGCTCATAGATAATTTAAATGAAACTGATGAAGAGGACGAAGAAATTAGTAAGGAAGATGTTTAACAAAGGAATTAAGTTTAAAACTTCTAAGTTTTTTAATTCGTTTCTTCTTCCTCACTAGTTTATTTTTCCTTTAGGAAAATTAATAAAAAAGAATAGAGCGGATGAAGAGAAAGTACAAATTAATTATTATTTATCCGCTCTATTCTTCTTCTTCCTTATTAATTTTTAAGTTTTTTTGATTTGTTTGTTGAACATACTTTTAATTAGGTGGTCTGTTTTTTTATTAAATACAATAATGACGTTTCACATTTTTGTAATTGAACATTCAGTTTATTTGGAAATAATGTAATTCTTAAGTAATTACATATTTTTTTAGGTAATTTTAATTGATTTTATCAGAAGCAGAATCATAAAAATCGTAATTAATATTCAAAATAATTTTAAATTTGACTTGTAAGGCTGTCATTTTGTCATCCTAATAAAAAAACAGACTTTGAAAGTAATTTTTTTTTTTAAATAAACGATTTAATCACAAAATTTAATTTTAAAATTTAGTTTTATTTGTATAGCATTATATTTAAAAAAAAAAATGAAACGGTTAACAAACAATTATAGACAAAATTACAATATACTTTTAGTAATTGAGCCTAATTACTATTTACTCTTACTAAATACCTCAGATGGTGATCTTTAAAGACCAAATCAATACACTTTTGCGCAGTGAAATAGATTTACGCTCTTAAAGTCTTGCATAGGATAAGATTTTGTATAGTGTAAAGGACACATTATCGTAATTTTGTGGTCGTAAAGGACATCTTATCTTCGTAAATACAGCTCTGGGCCAGTTTTTGAATACTGTTGTAAAAAATACCCTAAATTCTAAGCAATTTCTTTCTAGGTTCCATTATAATAGCTCAATAAATAAAAAAGATAGACACAAAATTTCTTTTTTTTTTTCGTTTTTTGCTTCTCCTGTAAAATTGCATTTTGTCCTTTACGACCTTTGAACCCAGAGGTATCGATATAATCGTAATATACTAAACTTAAAATTAATCCAGATTTTCAGTCTTACATTTTAAATATATTCCATGTGTATTTAATCATATCAGCAGCCTTTTCTCCAATCATTACTGCTGGAGCGTGTGTGTGGGCTGACACGGTTTTGGGAATAACACTCGAGTCCACTACTCGCAAATTATTTACACCATACACCCGTAGTTCTGGGTCCACTACTGCTAGAGGATCTCCAGGAGGACCCATACGACAGGTCGCTATCTGATGATGAAGGGTCGAAGTCAACGTCCTCAGTGCACATTCCCAATAAGCATCCGTATCAAAAACAAAGTTCCGACATTTCGGGTACTCAGCTCTATGTATCTTCGCACCATACTTTTGAAACGGTTCTGTAGCTGCCAATGCCTGTATAAAACGAATTGACGCAACGAAAGTAGCCACATCCTGCGGATCTGTCAAGTAGTTCCCGTACATACGGGGATGGCTGAAAGGATTCGTGTCTTTCAATTCTAAGTAACCAAAAGATTTAGGATGCAGTAGCATGGGTAATGCGCACCATGTGTCCATATTATCGATTGTTCCGAATGCCGTATTGAAAACGGAATCCGATATCCTTAGGCCTCTGCGTACCGCTCTGCTGCCGTCGGGTCCACCGTCTACCACTATAGATCCCCCAACACTTATCAACTCAATATCTGGAACTGGTTCTGGATCATCAGAAACGGGCGTTTTAATATAACCTATGCCTTCTATTCCACCCGGAGAAGAAAGGTCGTTATCTCCATCTCGCAGATAATCGAAAAGGATTCTGGTTTGTTGCGCTCTGGCTTCGTTGAAGCTAATGTGTGTGATGTTCAATGTGTAAATGACACCTGGGAAACTAATGTGGTCGTACAGAGTTCGCCCTACTAGAAGATCACTAATAACTGGGATTCCTAATGACGTTAAGTGATCTTTTGGGCCTACACCTGACAACATTAAAAGTTGAGGTGAAGCAATAGGCCCAGCTGAAAGAATGACCTCTTTGCGGATACGAGCTGTATATTTAACCCCTTTGTTTACAAATTCGACTCCATAAGCGGTTTTCGATTGGGGATCTATAAGTACTTTGGTAGCAGTCGTCGATGGCATTATATGAAGATTTCGTCGTCTTTTATGGGTGTGAAGGAATACTTTGGCTGCACTCTGACGATGGCCTTTGTCAATAATTGTTTGCACATAACCGAAGCCGAACTCATGCGGGGAGTTGTAATCTACCGTGGGATGCCTTAATATTTTACCCGCTTCCAAAAAGGCTTTAATCAGTTTTGTTCTGAAAATAGAAAAACAATATAATTGGAGATGTTAAAATACATAATAGTACTGTAAAACTAACGGGCGTGATTGGATTTTCAATGTAGAAAAACCCTTGGAAAGTATTTAGCGGCGGGCGATTATTATCCTAATATTTAAGTACTTTTTCAAAAATAATAACAAGTTGCTTACAGGGAGGGAAAGAAAAAATAATTAGGTACTCGGCAATAAATAAGAATAGAAGTTGCTTACTGGCACAGAGTCTAGTCTAAGTAGGCTGAAGCTAACATCACCTGGGATCAGAAGCTGGGATGTTTCAGACGTGTCAAATTCATGGGCTATGTTTTAGACTTAAATATTCATTTTCTCTGTCTTCAGAAAATGTATGGTTTGGATTTACAACATTTTGTGAACTCAAAATATCTGAATTGTATTGATTTGATTGACATAACTTAAAATCAAACACAGCACATGGATCTGATGCTTTTGTTGAACAACCAACCGTCATTTTGTCTGTCTTCAGAAAATGTAGGGTTTGGATTTGCAACATTTTGTGAACACAATATTTTAATTGTATTGATTTGATTGACAGAACTTAAATAAAACCAAACACATCACATGCATCTGACGCTTTTGTAGAACCACTGTAACATACCTTTTTGGAACAAACTTCACAGGCATTTCACCATCTCTGTTCCTGTATGGTTGTTTTTCTAAACCATTTAGGTCAGCTTTCTCTGATTTCATGAAGTACTTAAGAACATCGTTGTAGGACCTGAAAAAGTAAACATTGCAGAAATAAGATTTTTGAATGCTCATAGTTAAACTTAGCTAACTTACTATAGAATAAGAGTAAAACTTTTGGAATGCTTATTTTTCGCTGAACCAACAGACATTTCATACCACTTGTGTTTCTTACATATAATTGGTTTATGATTATAAACAGACATGAGCGTGACCTTCGTTTTAAATCGCCGTGTGTTGATTTTCAATTCGTTATAATTGTTAATATGAATTTGGTTGCATTGTAGCTGCAACGATATGTCTAGCTTATTTGTGTATTTAATTTAGGTGTCTACCTAATGCTAACGCATAATAATCAAAATAATAATTTTGATATGAGGCTATAGCTAAAATATGCTGTAGATAAGATACCCTAGCCATGAAAATATGTAAGAATTTGTTGTTGAAATTAAAAGATAAATATAAATGTTAGCTATTGTGGAGATTATAAAAATATGCAAGAAGCTTGAAAGAAGTTTTTGATTATATTCATAAAAATAGAAAGGTCATTTTACGAAGGCAAAGGTCAGCTCAAAAGTATTATGTTGCCATTTCTTGTCGTTAAAAATATATTCACTTCTGAGATTTACGTGCATAAAGTAAAATTTATGGATTTATCTGCCAAAGTATCCGGACTTTATCCAGAACATGGAAACTAGCCCGTTCATTAAATCCCACGCGGCCACATGTGGCCGGACAACAATGAAATATCTATTGATGGGTTAATAATATGTTGCTATTTTTACCAGCCATAATTTCCAGCGGCGGCGATCCTGTCCCAGTCTTGTGGTCTGCCCCTCGTGTATATCATGTAGTTGATCACGCTGGTACCACCCACTGCCTTGCCCCTGGGCCAGAAGCAACGTTCGTTGATCATTCCTAGAACGAATTGTTGACGATGAATTAATATTCGACTATAACTAATTTCTTTACACTCTTACTTAGATAACAAACAGCAAAAGGTAGAAATAACGGCGCTAAAAATTATCACCTAAACTAGAGTCAGTCTGAAATATAGCATGTGCATATTGTTTGTGCACTGCACCAGGACAACATATGTTGCCGAAACTTTTCTTGTGTTAGGCGATGTCTATCTCGCTCACACCTAACCGGGCTGATGTGAGCTCACATCAGCTGAGCGGGACAGACAATACAACACGAGACGTGAGTCAACAAAATATAGTAATCGTTCTTCTGCATCGACCAGTTGATGAGTTCTTGATATGTCGATGCACGCAACCTAAAAACAAAAACACGTAGCTCCAAAATTAAATACCACTAAAAAGCAAAAAAAATATAATTCAAATCATTAGTTCCGCATTAAAACACGTTTAATAAAGTCTGGTAGGGCTGGAGGACAACTTCTTTTTTTTAATTCTAAAAGTCCCACCCGACTTCTTTAGACTTGTTTTTATTAATATTGATTATGCGGAAGTAATGATTTTAATATTATTTCTTGCTTTTTATAGGTATATTTAATTTTGAAGCTACGCATTTTGGTTTTGTTTTCAGGCCCCTGTTTAATAACGTGACAAAATGTAAATTGTCACGACCATTTGGTTTACATTGCGGTGTAGCTATATGTAGTTTGTTCTATTTTTAAATCGGTTGACGTAATGGATATAAAATTGTCATGACAGGTGACAAATTGTCACGTTTATTAAATAGGGACCAGGTTTTTTGAAGGATGTCTTTCTTTTTTTAAAGCTATTTTTTCAACTTTTTGTGGTAGGCACGGTAGGTACCTATGTGAAAGCGTGTCAATATTTTTTTACTTTATAAATAATATTTGCAAAGGTACAATGCCCATAACTCAATTTCTAAATTTACGCCGTTTGTTTTTAAGGAGTTCCGTTGTGCCTTCGTAGTCCAAGTTTAGTCCAGAACGTCGCAGACCATAGCTCGATTTGTTTTGGATTGTCATACCTATATCTTCCAATATCTTTGAGATATTATATTGATATTGTACTATACATATCCTATTTGACTTTGAGGAGTTCCCTTGTGTATTTTCGAAGTCCAAGATCCAAAACCAATGAAATTAAAATGTGACCACTCGTGTGATATGCCCTTTCAAACAAAAAAATACCATTTAAGTCGGTTCATAAACAAAGAATTTATGTCTGAGTCTGTAAAAACTCGTGCGGAGATAAGCTAAATAACAGATATTTTTCATGATTATGAAATAACTACTAGCCAGATCTCTGTAAATAAATTATGGGACCATATCTAAACTATGTCCTTTCGGATAAAAAAAGAATTATTTAAATCGATTAATAACTAGTGAAGTTATGGTGAATCATATTACATAAAAAAATCCGTCTACTTGTTAACCTCCTCGTTAATAAAGGACAAATTATTGTCATTTTACAGGGGTTGGGCAGAGCTTTGACTAAGGTAAAGGTCAAAGCCACACCTGGGGCTAATTGTCTAATTTCAAAATCTATCGCAATAGCTTTCAGCATGTGTTACATTGATGCTTCTTTTGGCACAAATAAAACCTTACCAAAGAAACGCAGCAATGTGTCACATCCATCTGTCAAATGAAAGCGATTGCGATAGATTTTTAAAATAATACAATAGTAGCCCTGGCTTGCTTTGCCCCAGATAGTGGCAGACAAATTACCGCCCGTCAATTTGGGCCCCAAAGTTTGGGGACACCATAAAACCAGAGCCTCGGGTGATTTTTACACCTTAATGTGGGGTAACGATCAGATTTATGCTTTTCTTTCAAGAAGATTCTAAGTACGTCGGTTCGAAAACTAGTAATGAATGATGAACAGAAAAAAGCTTACTAACTATACCTCCTTTGCTTGGGTTGACATCTTTGATATCTACTCTACAGTCACTGACACTGCCTACAGTCTTATACGTGCCTATAAGTTTTTACTTAATAACTGGTTGTATAGTTAGGTATAAAAAGTTGTATCAGTCAACCTTTAACGAACAGGTTTGGGGGCTTTGTCGCCATTTTTTTCGTTTTGTCTTAGGACCTGACTTACGGAATTCAGAGATAATTTAAATCGCTCACCAGTGCAAATCCCAGGTTGTGGTTCCATGTAATATTGCCAAGAGTAATCTGTGGATTGGAAGTACGGAGCCATGGCTGGGATGTCAGTTAGCAGCATTTCAGGTTTGCCAGCTTCTATAAGTAAGACTGTTGTATTCTTGTTCTCTGTCAGTCTAGAAGCTAGCACGCTACCTGCTGAACCTGCGCCTACGATAATGAAATCGTATTCGGGCAGAGGTGTCTTCAGACCTGTAAAATTCAAACGTTTTTTTCTTATGTGTAGGAAGTAAGTATTACAGCTAAAGTAACAGATTACTTAAAAATCATAGCGACAGGAAATCAATTAAAAGTAAAATAGGTTAACTATTAGATTAATTAAGAATCAGGGCTACAGCTTACATACCTATATGAAGATACGCGTGAAATATGGACTCAACATTTTACTGGTGGTTCATAATTTGATAATTTTTCGGCTAACCGATTTGCTACATAATTAATTATCATACATGTCTGTATGTATTATTATTAAACCTAAATTAACATTTTTTCGTTACTTATAGCAAAAAATATTGACGTTAAGTATTGTTGTAATACATCATAACTGTCGAATAACGGTTGGGCAAGTTTTTCTGTATTTTTTTATGTTGTAAGTAGGTACATAACTGATTATTAGTAAGTAACTGTTTATTATGTACGAGTCATTGCTATGAAATCTTATATTTAAATTTACTTATTAATTTGAATAGAACTAATATATTAATTCAGACAGACAACAAAGATACTATGAGGGCTACAAAATTCAGTGTATTGTCAACGACACCAGTGAAGTTCTAATACTAATCTTGCATTTATTGATATCAATTATTTATCATTCGTAAGATCACGACATGACATGTTACACATCGCTATCGCTAGTCGGCAGAGTGATGTCGTTGATTATACACACAAAATTCGAATTATTTTCTTTAAAGCTTTTTTAAAGGTTTCGGTTTACGTTTCATTAAGTTGATTGGTTTGGTAGATATAAGTTGATAACAAATGTTCTATTTTAAACCTGACGTTTGTACTGTGTTTTTTTAAAATCAAGCCACTACTCCATCAGTGTTCCTCTTTCGGGACGCGAATTTCGGATGTCATGGGTTTTTTACAGATTAACAATGTTTTATATCAGTTCATCCGTTAATTTTGATCTGAATCGATCAAGTCCTTTTAAATTTATGCATTTATTTATCGGCAGTTGATTGCACGCTCAATGTCATGACAATACGCTCTTAAACTTGAACTTGAAAAAGAATGCACTTTGTTCACAAAACGAGATTCTTTCACAGAATACATAATATTCTGGTATGAATTTATTACTTTCAAAGCTTGTGTTTTATGAGACAGCGTATGGTGAAATTAGCTCTTAAGCTTCTATCACGTTTTTTTGAACCCATCGATTGAAAACGGTTTTTATTTTTTAGTTTACAGCGGTAAACTAAAAAATATAAACTGTTATTATTTTTGTCATAAACATTACAAATATAGACTTTAAAAGTTGATCCATTCCGTTATGTCTATGATATGATATGAAAAGATTAATAAGAGTAGCATAAAGAAATAAAACTTACCGCCCGGTAATGGATAAGAATCCCTCAAAAAGTCGAAAAAGTCTTCGAAACCCTTTAATTGCCCTTGTCCACTAGTCTGCTTCACCATATCTATCAACGGATGGGAACCCCATAAAAGTTTAGCGCTTCTTCCCTCATCTCTATCAGGTTTGACCAAAACTTCGGCTTCATAATCATCACTGTCTTCTGTTTCATGACCGCACGAAAAAGTTCCAATAACCAATATTAAAAATAAACTTTCTTTAAACATTACAAAACTTTTAGTAAAATCTTTTGAATTAATATTTTTTCTTATTTTTTGCCGGCTGCGATACAGCCGGTCAGCCAAGTTAACACCGTCGAGTTCTACAGTTATATGAGTCAAGTGCTAGTGTTAAGGATTCTTGTCTCGGGTGCCATGAACTCTGAACAAGTCCCAGAAATCCGATAATTAAAGCGAGGCCATATAATTTTTGATAAGTATCTGGTTTTTATCCACGACGACGGACGGAGCGGAACGGAGGCGTTGTATGCGTTTGAGGTTAGAGGTTGTTTGTTTGTTTTTACACACGATGGACAAAACGGAACAGAGGCGGTATATGCGTTTGGGATAAGAGGTTGTTTGTTGGTGCTTGTATGTTTCCCTCGGAAACTACTGCGCCGATTCGATGCGTTTTTTTGCATTCAAAAGATTTCATTTCAGAGCAGATTCTTAGGCATGTTTCATGGTGGTAGACCACCAGGGTCCCTACCCGGTTACTTTTCGAACTTCGACAGGTCTACCGAGCTTCAACTTGAAACAGAGAAATCAAAGTAAGGAATTTCGTATTGTACTATTTGTCGAAGTTATTTGGATCATATCGACCGTTCTTATGACATCATAAATTGGGGTTCGCTATTTTGGCCCGACTGGGGCAGTGCGGGCTTGATTTAGCTGTTTTAATTTGAAGCCCAGCAGAATTTTCGAAGTTCGATGCGTTAGCCGGTACGGCCCCTGGGGGTGCTGCAGCAACCAGATAAGTCACACTTGAAAAGTTCTAAAAAACCTACTAAACTGATTTCGATACGGTTTTCTTCAGGTAATGGGTCTGTAGTTTGTCAGCGATGGTTCTTGGTGTTATGGTGTTTAGCCGCTAGGGGGCGCTGCAGTAATCATTTTCCCATTTATCTCCAGAACGGTTTGACCGATTTTAAAAACCTACGAGACGGTTAAAATTGTTACTCTTAATTAAAAATAGTAAAATTCAAAATAAATTAAAAACGCAAGAAAAATCCGTCGGAGGCTGCCATTGCAATATCTCTAAAGCAACTATTAACATAATTTATCGCAACTGCAAATAAAAGTTTGCTTAAACAAATAATATATTATGTGTTACAAAAGAACTCCTATCCGTATCCGCGCGAAAACATCGTGTTACCATTACCACGAGAGAAACAGAAATGTTGTTCAACTAATCAAAGGGCCTACTACTAGTTCGCTTCAAGTAGGAACAAACAACGTTGTTTGTTGTTGTTCTGTCATGAAAACCGGCCTTATTAGATATAACAAGCTCATTTTGAAACGTATACACGAGTAATTAAATTAGGTCGTACTTCCATTAATTCATGGCGATCTACTGACTCTAATAAGCTTAAGCCCATGGCATGGGTTTTTATTTCATACTTGTGGCAGCATCCTTGAAATTAATTGTTCGAAATGGTACCAGACAGACTAGAGATACCTTCACATTTATAATATTTTAAAGAAAAAAAAAACAAATTGTGTTGAGTTTTTTACTATATAAGTACATATAATCGTAAGTATCTACTAAAAAATTATCCAGATTTTCAGTCTTACATTTTAAAGATATTCCAGGTGTATTTAATCATATCAGCAGCCTTTTCTCCAATCATTACTGCTGGAGCGTGTGTGTGGGCTGACACAGTTTTGGGAATAACACTCGAGTCCACTACACGCAAATTATTTACACCATACACCCGTAGTTCTGGGTCCACTACTGCTAGAGGATCTCCAGGAGGTCCCATGCGACAGGTCGCAATCTGATGATGAAGGGTCGCAGTCAACGTCCTTAGTGCACATTCCCAATAAGCATCCGTGTCAAAATCAAAGTTCCGACATTTCGGGTAATCAGCTCTATGTATCTTCGCACCATACTTTTGAAACGGTTCTGTAGCTGCCAATGCCTGTATATGACGAATTGACGCAACGAAAGTAGCCACATCCTGCGGATCTGTCAAGTAGTTCCCGTACATACGGGGATGGCTGAAAGGATTCGTGTCTTTCAATTCTAAGTGACCAAAAGATTTAGGATGCAGTAGCATTGGAAATGCGCTCCATGTGTCCATATTATCGATTGTTCCGAATGCTGTATTGAAAACGGAATCAGATATCCTCAGGCCTCTACGTACTGCTCTGCTGCCGTCGGGTCCACCGTCTACCACTATAGATCCCCCAATACTTATCAACTCAATATCTGGAACTGGTTCTGGATCATCAGAAACGGGCGTTTTGATATAACCTATTCCTTCCACTCCACCCGGAGAAGAAAGGTCGTTATCTCCATTTCGCAGATAATCGAAAAGGTTTCTGGGTTGTAGCGCTCTGGCTTCGTTGAAACTAATGTGTGTGATGTTCAATGTGAAAATTACACCTGGGAAACAAATGTGGTCGTACAAAGTTCGCCCTACTGGAAGATCACTAATAACTGGGATTCCTAATGACTTTAAGTGGTCTTTTGGGCCTACACCTGACAACATTAAAAGTTGTGGTGAAGCAATAGGCCCAGCTGAAAGAATGACCTCTTTGCGGATACGAGCTGTATATTTAATCCCTTTGTTTACAAATTCGACTCCATAAGCGGTTTTAGATTGGGGATCTATAAGTACTTTGGTTGCGGTCGTCGATGGCATTATATGAAGATTTAGTCGTCTTTTATGGGTGTGAAGGAATACTTTGGCTGCACTCTGACGATGGCCTCTGTCAGTAGTTGTTTGCACATAACCGAAGCCGAACTCATGCGGGGAGTTGTAATCTACCGTGGGATGCCTTAAAATTTTACCCGCTTCCAAAAAGGCTTTAATCAGTTTTGTTCTGAAAATTGACAAAACAATATGATTGACTAACTATTGTTGATGTTAAAATACAGAATAGTACTATAAAACTAACGGTACTTTTACAATAAGAATAATAAGTTGCCTACAGGGAAGGAAACGAAAAAAATGCTACGGTAATAAATAAGAATAGAAGTTGCTTTAGGCCGGCTGCTATACTGTCCTTTGCAATAAAGTCATTTTGTCTGTCTTCAGAAAATGTACGATTTGGTTTAACAACTATTTGTGAACTCTATAATATATTATTATCTGAATTGTATTGATTTGATTGACAAAACTTAAAACCAAACACAGCACATGGATCTGACGCTTTTGTTGAACCACCGTAACATACCTTTTTGGAACAAACTTCACAGGCATTTCGCCATCTCTGTTCCTGTATGGTTGTTTTTCTAAACCATTAAGGTCAGCTTTTTCTGATTTCATGAAGTACTTAAGAACATCATTGTAGGACCTGAAAAAGTAAACATTGCAGTACAGAAATAAGTTTTTAACTTAAGGCGCTGCTTAATCGAATTTTCTGGTTTTTGAGGGGGTGCGGCAGACGAAGCGGTGTGCGAGTGCAGCGGCGCCCCTCCCGCGCCGCACCTCACCTGCGAGTGCAGCGGTGTAGACTGGGCCGCATTTAGAAAAAAATTCTTTGATTTTAAATTATTTGCTGTTATAATTAAATGTCATGTTCTCTGATCAGTCCAGGGTGAACAAAACTTTGAATTATATTTTGAGATATTACATAATAAGAACCTATACTTTTTATCACGTAAACGAGCTTTGAGAGTTATAAAAATTAGTTATAATATTTTTCTATACAAAATTTGAACACCATTTTCACCCCTTATCAATCACCAATCATGTCCACCGTGTTGGACTTCAAAATAAATGTTATTTTTGCAATCGTCATCCCAGAAAAAAACCAATAACGACATCCATATCTATTTAAAGGTTTTTTTACCCATAGATACCCATTTCATGCGTTAGATTTCCATCCATAAGCCTAAATTATAAATTTAGCGATATTTACTTCGAAAATGAAGGATTTTCTACAATACATAACTTCATCCGCCTTTTGACCCCTTTGGGAGTAGAATTTTAAAAAACGCTGAGACTCGTATTTATTAATTTTCAATCGTCAGCCTAAACAGAAAATTTGAAGATCCTAGCTTAAAAGCTGAGGGACTTTCATACAAACTTTCATCCCTTCTTTCATCTCCTTAGGGATGGAAGTTTCAAAAATCCTTCCTTAGTGGATGCCTACACTGTATAAGGTATCTGTGTGCAAAATTTTAAGTCTCTAGGTCAAGCGGTTTGGGCTGTGCGTTGATAGATCAGTCAGTCAGTCATTCAGTTTACGATTTTATATATTAAGAAGATAAGATAGTAGGGTGAATATGCCTAATACCAGCCCCCCAAGGATTTTTCAACTTTGAATCTCTGTTGTTGCCACAATTGCGGTCTTAAAAATATTGTTGACACAGTTTTAGGTAGGTTGATTAGTCTTTATTACGAAAGTAGTAGTTAGTATTACGAAATTTTGTAGGAAAAAAAAAAAAAATATTAAAAACACGACTGTATGTTATGACAAAAACGAACTAAAAAGTTAAATAATAAGAGTGTCATTGCAGTCGGGGGATCGTTTCATGGAACAATTTTTGATCATAGAGGTCCCCCGACTGCAATGACACTCTTGTTTTTTAACTTTTTAGTTCGTTTTTGTCAGGCAGTTGTGTTTTTAATATTTTTTAATTTATTTATTTTTATTTCACAGATTTTAGTGACAAATTATATATTAAGATAAATATTTTAATAGAAAATACTAGAAAAAATCGACTCACCCGACTGAACTTTTCTATTAAAATATTTATCTTAATATAAAAATAGCATTGTGAATGCCTAAAATCTAAAAATTCCAATTCCAAAACGCTGACTTGCATTTTGTCAGTATGTACACAGGGTAATATGCCTAGTTAGCCGGCCGCCTCCAGTTATCCGGCCCCCCAACAGTTTTTCGAATAAAATAAGAAATTCGTGGCAATTTCTTAACAATTTGGATATTTTCCTGGCAACACTGTTATCGATCTATCGAATGGTATGGACGCCACTAGCGAAACGTTACGTAATATTTTATAATTTGTGTTTACGTTGAAGCCCGCATCCGGGTCGATTTCGCAAGTGGAGATAAAAAAAAAATAGTGGAGAGCTCTTGCCAAATAGTCAATATTGTCCTTCAGGGCATCGATAAAAGGTAAATATTTAGTTTGTTCTCAAGGTATGTTGTTATTTATTACTGTTTTAATGTTAAATATGGCATAATAAGCAGATATTTAGTAATATCAAGGGGCCGCCTTACTAGACAACGAAACTGGGACTGAGCTCGATATAATGTTTTGTCTCTTTTTGTTAAAAGAGTGATTCTATAGAAGAATGTATAATGCTATCCCTTTTTATTAAATTTAAAGTACTTTGTGTCTAGTACTCGGCCGTCTAAATGTGCTTGTATATGAAGTTGATTTTTTTTGTATGGAAACGGGTGGCCGGATCTACTGGGTGCTTGCCCAGTGTACCGGCCTCCTAGTATACACTAGGAGGCCGGTATACTGGCTATCCTGCAAAATACTACTAGTACACAATATTAATAATATTAATTGTTTGTCTCTTGTTATTTCCGATGTGTATTTTAGCGAATTACTCAAACGATCGCTACTGCATTGAACGATGTGGTTTTTTCTTCTCGTCATGTTCTTTGAAAGGCGGCCGGTATACTGGGCAATAGAAATAGGAGGGCCGGAAATAGAAACGGCCGGGCACTGGGCAAATCGTACTTTTTTAGAAAATAATTTGGGGGGCTGGAGTTTGACTATGTGATTTTCCAAAACTTTCTATTATCAGCCGGGGGCTGATGTTGGGTATTTAACTTTCGTTTAAGAAATCAATCTCATCTTAATTTGCTCGTCTTTAGGTTGGAATTTGTAGTGCTATTCACTAGAATTACTAACCCTGCACCCAATGGCCTAAATACAGCCGGGTGAATAATGTTTAATTCCTAAGTTATTTGTTCTTCAAATTAGGGGCTGATATTAAGAAATACATAAGAACCTAACATCAGCCGGTCATCAAAACTTTACGGCAATATACAGGGTGTTTTCAAATGATTTTTTTTTTGGTTTTTTTTTATATTAGACTAGCTTCCGCCCGCGACTTCGTCCGCGTGGACATTCGATAAAATCCTCATGTTTTAATTTCATTAAATTCTGATCAGCCGTTTTTACGTGATTAGGCGGGTTCCCACCAAGCGCGCTGCCTCGCGAGGCAGGACGTTTGCCGCACGGGCCTCGCACGAGGCTGCTCGCTTCGTGGGAACCCGCCTAATCACGTAAAAACGGCTGATCAGAATTTAATGAAATTAAAACATGAGGATTTTATCGAATGTCCACGCGGACGAAGTCGCGGGCGGAAGCTAGTTTATAATATTCAGAATTGTATCCAGAGATATTAGTATCCCGTTCCCGATCCCTCCCTGTCCCTGTCCCCGTCCCCTGGATGTGCATGTCCAGGTCCAATCATGTCCACCGTGCGACTTCAAAATAAATGTTATTTTCGCAATCACCATCCCATGAAACCTCAAGAACGACATCCACATCGATTTTCATGTTTACTTACCCCATTTACACCTTAAGGGATGATTTTTAAAATAACAAAATATGTGTTTGCCTATTTATTTTTAGACATGCTCCTACGAATTTTAAAGTTGTAATGTCTATTTTATATTATTTTACCATACAAATTTTGAACCCCATTTTCACCCCTTTAGGGGTTAAATCATGTCCACCGTGTTGGACTTCAAAATAAATCTCATTTTCGCAATCACTATCCCATAAAACCTCAAGAACGACATCCATATCGATTTTTATGTTTACTCACCTCATTTACCCCTAAGTGGTTAATTTTCAAAATTACAAAATATTATGTTTGCCTTTTTATTTTAAGATGTGCTCCTACGAAGTTTAAAGTTGTAATGTCTATTTTATATTATTTTTCCATACAAAATTTGAACCCTATTTTCACCCCTTTTGGGGTCAAATCATGTCCACCGTGTTGGACTTCAAAATAAATGTCACTTTTGCAATCGTCATCCCAGAAAACCCCAATAACGACATCCATATCTATTTTTGGGTTTTTTACTCTCTTTTCACCCCCATTTCATCCCCATAGGGGTTGAAATACTACCAATAACAATATACGTTACGTTAGATTTAAAGCCATAAGCCTAAATTATAAATTTAGTTATTTTTACTTCGAATATAAAGGATTTTCTTCAATACACAACTTTATCCCCCTTTGACCCCTTCGGGGGTAGAATTTTGAAAAACGCTGAGACCCGTATTTATTAATTTTCAATGTTCAGCCAAAACACAAAATTTCAAGATCCTAGCTTCAAAACTGAGGGACTTTCATACAAACTTTTGACCCCCGTTTCACCCCCTTGGGGGGTGAGTTTTGAAAAATCCTTTCTTAGTGCACCCCTAGACCGCAAAAGGAACCTATGTGCAAAATTTCAAGTCTCTAGGTTCAGCGGTTTGGGCTGTGCGTTGATATCTCACTCAGTCAGTCAGTCAGTCAGGACTTTGAATTTTATATATATACATAGATGTAAAAAAAACATAATAATCAAAATCATACTTATTATCATCATAATAATCAATCATAGAAACAGAAAAGAAATTCAATTCAAAAATTGTATATCGATATTCACTTCTTGGAAAACGCTTTTATAGGTTTCAAATAATTAAAACGATCTCGTACTCGTTGATTATTGTATAAGTTATTTTTTATTACGCAATATTTAATATATTTATATATTCTAAGTTGATTAATATCTACAGGAGAGGTATAAGTTTCAATGACTTGTTATGGGAACCATAATTTTAAAGCCACTAGTATTATATTATCATTATTAGAGTTACCAAACGAATATTCTTTAATCTCATACAAACATGGTTGTTTTATTTTGGAACAGCCTGTACCCGGCTGGAATTAGGGAACAAAGCGGCTGATATTAGGGCAAAGACGGCTGGAATTAGGGTTTTTCGCCCGTCGTGAATTTAAACGATTCTCTTTTTTTCCCACAAAACTACGTAAAACTAAGTACTATTTTCGTAATAAAGATCAATCAAGCTACCTAAAACTGTATCAACAATAATTTTAAGACTGTAATGTGGCAGCAACAGAGATTCAAAGTTGAAAAATCTTAGGGGGGGCTGGTAATAGGCATATTCACCCTACTTGGATTTGTAAATTTTTTTTTGTTTTCTAATTCTACGACACATCCGTCGCAATTCTTTGTTCCTTTTGTTTCCCATTTTACACACACACAATACATGAATAAATAATAATAAATAATAATAATTATACAGTCAAGTTCGTACAAAACTAGGTACCTATAAAAACAAGTCACAGTCACATGACGTAAAACTACACTAAATCTATTTTATTTATTACTAAAACCTAAAACTACAAAACAAACACCTGAAACTATTACTTGGCACTAAATAAAATTATTTATTTACTTAAAACAAACAAAGTTTGGAAAGACGAGACCGACCACGCTACGATATGAAATGAAAAGTACAGCCCCATTCTCAATACCACCCGATGCGGCCCCGGGCGTTCACCCCGCCCGCCCGCGCCAGATCTCTGTGTTTGCCGAAAACTAGCAAATATTTTTCTAAGTGCATTGCTCTTTACATTTTTCAGGCGCTAAAAAACCTGTTTATTTTGATTTTAATAGTGATCCATAACATTAACATTCTTTTTTTTTATATAACTCTTTAATTCGTCTTATGTTCGATTTATAATTTGAGAAAAATATGCTAGTTGCCGCTGAAAATATCGAGTACTACGCGACGAAAAATCTTTTTATAAAAATCATTTTTTTTCACTAACTAAGCTTTTACTTGAAATTTTTAATAGCTAAGTCTCTAATTCAGGATATGTCAAATACAATTATATTTTTTTCTATCTTTCAAAATGAGTGGATTTTTCTAGCTATGCGACAAAACTTTATATGTTTTCATTGACGCTACGTTTTGCAGCTCCTTAACTAAAACTAAATAAGTGTTAAACTTAGCTAACTAACTATAGAAAGTGGCTCCGCGAGCTGTAGATATAGTGTAGACCTCGCGTTAAAAAGTATCTCAAATTGTATGTTTTTTTAAAAACAACACGGAATAGATATTAGGTTTTTCAACTTATAAGTACCTATCGATATAAAGTGTATTATCTATGCCTATCGATACTGTGCAAATAACGTACAGTCCTAGGTTCTGTCACAAAGTCACAACCTTATTTATTTTCAAATTTCGAATATTGGCCAGTAATGTTTTGATGATAACCTTTTGAGTCTCCTAAAAATAAAAAAAATAAATTTACTTTGCATCGCTAGCATAAAAGTTTTGTTACATTTTTTATCATTTTTCGAAACTGTTAAAATATGACTTTTTTACATAATATCTCCGCCATTTCGAAAAATTTCAAAAAACTAAAAATTCTATATAATTTTCGAACCAGCTCACAAAATTTCACGAGAATCGGTTGAGAAATGCGACCTGTAGAGGAGAACAAACGGACAGACATACGAAATAATTTTTGCCCAAGCTGAAGCAGAGACGCTTCGCTCGCACTTCGTGCTTGCTCTGTCAATACTAAGTAAAAACTTTTGGGATGCTTATTTTCCCATTGAACAAGCAGACAGTTTCATACCATTTGTGTTCCATATTGATAATTGGTTTATGATTACATTACAGACAGACATGACCGTGGCCTTCGTTTTAAATCGCCGTGTGTTGAATTTCAATGAATGACTACATTGTCAAAATGAATTTGGTTGCAGCTGCAACGATATGTCTAGCTTATTTGTATATTTAATTTAGGTACCTATCTAAGGTATAAGAACAAAATAATAATTTTGATATTATGCAGTATAATTTGCAGTTGAAATTAAAGGATAAATATAAATATTAGGTATGTAAGTAGAAGTAGGTAGGTACCTACTGTTGTGTTGTGGAGATTAAAAATATGCAGAATATATAAGCTGGAAGGTTTTTATTTAATATATCGTACTTAAGCTTTCTATTTATTATTACAAAGGTCAGCATAAAAGTATTATGTTGCCATCTCTTGTCTCCGTAAAAAAATATTTACTTCTGAGATTTACGTGCATAAAGTTAGCTAAAAATGGTACAAAATTTATGGATTTATCTGCCAAAGTATCTAGACTTTATCCAGAACATGGAAACTATTTATTCATTAAATCCCACGCGGCCACGTGGCCGGACAACAATTTAATATCCATTGTATCTTATTTTCCTGTAATGCTTATGTTGGTATTTTTACCAGCCATAATTTCCAGCGGCGGCGATCCTGTCCCAGTCTTGTGGTCTGCCCCTCGTGTATATCATGTAGTTGATCACGCTGGTACCACCCACTGCCTTGCCCCTGGGCCAGAAGCAACGCTCGTTGATCATTCCTGGAATGAATTGTTGACTATGAATTAATATTGGACTATCACTACTTTACACTCTTACTTGGATAACAAACAGCAAAAGCGTTAATCGTATCGAAAGAAGAAGTTTTATTAAATTTTATTTATTTGAAATGCAATAACGGCGTTAAAAACTATCACCTAAACTAGAGTCAGCCTGAAATATAGTGTGCACTGCACCACGACAACATTGTCGAAACTTGTGTTAGGCTATGTTTATCTCGCTCACACCGCACCTTACTGATACATCAGCGGGTCAGACACGAGACGTGAGTTAACAAATAGTCAAATAGTCGTGGTTTTTCTGCTATACCGGCTGATATAGTAGAGAGAGAGATATTGTTCTTCTGCATCGATCAGTTGATGAGTTCTTGATATCCGAGATGTCGACGCACGCTAGACTGTCGTTAACATTCAAATAAAAGACAAATTATTGTCATTTCACAGGGGTTGGGCAGAGCCACACCTAGCCTGTTGTGCTAATTAGAATTAGCTTGTCCACTTTATGCTCCAAATAGTGACAGATAAATTACCGCCCGTCACTTTGAGCCCCCCATAATACTCGGAGCCCCAGGTGATTTTTACATCTTAATTTGGGATAACGAACAAATTTATGCTTGTCTTTCACTTCCATAGAACTTTAGAAGATTCTATTAGGTTCGAAAAATAGTAACTTACTTACTTACTTCTTTGTTTGGGTTGAGATCTTTGATATCTACCTATACAGTCACTGACACTGCCTACAGTCTTTATACTTGCCTTTAAGTTTTTTTTACTAAATAACGGGTTATATAGTTGGGTTTAAAGGTGTGTCAGCCAACCTTAACCGACAGGTTTGGGGGCTTATATTGTGGCCTTTTTTTCGTTTTGTCTTAAGACCTGATTGATTTACGGAATTCATAAAGAGATAATTTAGATCGCTCACCAGTGCAAACTCCAGGTTGTGGTTCCATGTAATATTGCCAAGAGTAATCTGTGGATTGGAAGTACGGAGCCATGGCTGGGATGTCAGTTAGCAGCATTTCGGGTTTGCCAGCTTCTAGGAGTAAGACTGTTGTATTCTTGTTCTCTGTCAGTCTAGAAGCGAGCACGCTACCTGCCGAACCTGCGCCTACGATTATGAAATCGTATTCGGGCAGAGGTGTCTTGAGACCTGTAAAATTCAAAGTAGCAAATAAATATTTGCCGTTTATTTCTTATTTGTAGGAAGATTTACAGTTGAGTAAGTTGAGAATCATAGCAACGGGAAATCTATTTTAAACTACCTATGTGAAAAATAGGTTAACTATTAGATTAATTAAGAACCAGTGCAAGCTTACAGACCTGAAATTACGCGTAAAATGTGGACTGAACAAAAAAGAAACACAATTTTTCGTACCTCAACAATAATTATGTGTTAAGTGTTTCTTAACACTTGGTTTAATTTTGTTACTGGTGGTTCATAATTTGATGATTACTTAATTAAATATGTTAGGTAGGTACTACTCGGCTAACCAATTTGCTACATAATTAATTAGGTATCATAAATATCTATGTAAATGTAAGAATTATTTTTTAAACTAAAATTAGCATTTTTTACTTAGCAAAAAAAATATTGCCGTTTTGACGTAATACATCGTAACTGTTGTCGAATAACGGTTGGGCAAGTTTTGGCGTTATTTTTATTTATGTTTTTATGTTGTATGTACTTAACTGTTTATTATGTATGAGTCATTGCTATGAAATCTTATTATTTAATTTACTAAATAATTTGAATAGAATTAATATTTAATTCAGACAGACAACAAAGAGACAATGAGGGCTACAAAATTCCGTGTAATGTCAACGACACCAGTGAGGTGTCTTTTACAATATTTTTTTTGTGAAACACACAACCGTAGTGAACTTCTAATACTAAACTTGCATAAAATTATTGATATCAATTTATTTATCATTCGTCGTAAGATCATCGCTAGTCGGCAGTGGTGTTGTTGACTATACACGCAAAATTAGAATTATTTTCTTTAAAGCTTTTTTAAAGGTTCCGGTTTACGTTTCATTAAGTTGTTTGGTTTGGTATATATAATTTGATTACCTACGATTCTGTTCTATTTTAAATTTAACCTGAAGTTTCTACCAACAGAGACTTTTAAAACATGCCACTACTACTCCATCAGTTTTAAAATTTTACCTGTCGTCGACTTAATGCACCTGAGCCAAATTTTAATTCGTAGCTTACAGTTTTCATTTGCCTCTTGCGGAACGCGAATTTGCTATCACGGGTTTCACAGATCTACAATGTTTTTTATCAATTAGTACGTTAAATTTGATCCAAACCGATCGATTCTCACACCTGACTACGAGAGACTGTTAACTCCACACTCAAAGTTATGTCAATACGCCTCTTGAAAAATAAAGCAATTTGTTCACAAAATGAGCGAGATGTATTAATTTAGTTTTATGAGACATTCAATCAAGCGTCTTTTATCTCTCTAAAACGGTTTTTATTTTTTAGTTTCCAGCGGTAAACTAAAAAATCATAAAACGTTATTTTTTGTCATAAACATTACAAATATAGACTTAAAAAGTTGATCAATTTCGTTTAGGTTTATGAAAAGATTAGTAAGAGTAGTATAAAGAAATGAAACTTACCGCCCGGTAATGGATAAGAATCCCTCAAAAAGTCGAAAAAGTCTTCGAAACCCTTGAATTGTTTTTGTCCACTAGTCTGCTTCACCATATCTATCAACGGATGGGAATTCCATAAAAGTTTAGCGCTTCTTTCCTCATCTCTATCAGGTTCGACCGAAACTTCGGCTTCATAATCATCACTGTCTTCTGTTTCATGACCGCACGAAAAAGTTCCAATCACCAAAATTAAAAATAAACTTTCTTTAAACATTACAAAACTTTTGGTAAAATCTTTTTAATTAATATTTTTCTTAATTTTTGGCGGTTGCGTAACAGCCAGTCAGCCAAGTTAACACCATCAAGGTCTACAGTTATATGAGTCAAGTGCCAGTGTTAAAGATTCTTGTCTCGGGTGCCATGAACTCTGAACAAGTCCCAGAAATCCGTAAAAGTAAAGCAAGGCCATTATTTCTGATATGTACCTATCTTATTTTGTTGACTGCAGTTCCATAGTCTTTTTCAACCGTACTTACCTCTTAGTTTAAACAATATTTTTTTAAGTTGATCTTGATGATAATTTTTTAAATGTTCCTAATTATACTAGTGGCTCCGTGAGCTGTAGACCTCGCGATTAAATAAAATAAAATGTCGCCATGAAGTATGGTAGGCATGTAATTATTTGTTAAGTAATCAAATTAAATTAAAAGCAATCTTGTTTATAAAAGGGGCACACTGTTTTTTACTCAGTAATTTGCGATGATTGAATATTAGTGTTAGATAAAAAAATTGAAGAAACATGATAATTATATTTTAGAATATACCTGTTCACTGAATATTTAAGGTTAATATCCACCTGTTCTGACTAGTAATTGCTTAAATTCTATGGTAGAGTTTTAAATACAATTATTACTGCTATTGTAGAAAAGTTTTCTAAGTAGGGGAGGCCGGGGTTCAAAGTGCCGATTTTTAAATAACACGTAAAAATAATGTCAAAAATGGGACTGGGGTTTAATACTTGGGCATAATTTGATGCAGAATTTATTGTAGTTTTAATTATGTAGACGTATTTATTAAATTATTAATAACTTTTGGATCAGGATACTTTTTTTGAAAACAGATCCTAAGGAACAACCCACCCCGTCATGGGGCTGGTTGTTCCAACGTTGGGGTTAAAAGTTCCAGTAGTATTTTCGATCATTACTGATACAGTAGTAGTTTATGGTTATGTATAGATCAGACACAAAAGTTCTTAACTAAAATATCCATGTATCATTTATTTAAAAATATGAGAATTTCAAGTCATATAAACTGATAAAAGATTATCAAGCCCTAATAGTACTGGAATTAACTTTTTGACATAGATGTCATAATATGGCATATTTTTTGTATTCCCGAGCATCTTTAATTCACTTGAAGTCATTCTAAATTCCATTTTTGTTTTATAGGTTCTTATCCTACAGCAAACTTTGTTTAAATTAATCAGTTTCTGTATCATAGGGTATGTTTTTACGCGGCACAACCAGCCCCATGTCAGGGGAACTTTGAGCCCCAAATTCCATTTTCTAGATTAAGTAAAATATTTAAAAATACGTATCATATAATCAAAAGTGATATTTAGAAAAACAATCTCTATAAATTTTCCAATAAATGAATGCAAGTCACACATTAATAGATATAAAGTTAATCAAAATAGACCAAAAAGTGTCAATATAAAAATAGTTACAAATGTACCATTTATATACCGCTGAGTGACTGCCACACTTTCTGGCCGTCATGGCGTCACTAAAACGGCTGCCGCAAGGGCGCTATGGCATGACGTTTTACAACGTGCTTCACACTTATTGCTATCACTTTTCTTGGCGAAGCTATTTGCATCGGAACAAGTTACCCCCGGCACTTTGAACCCCGGCCTCCCCTACTTGAATTTAGTCGCGTGCTCAGATTTTTGCAAAAGTAAGACAATTTGAGGTAACTCTTACAATGAAACAAACTTGAAGTACTCACCTATTTAATATTTATTTAAATAACACCAACAAAAATTAAAATAACATAACTACTTAATAAAAAACTAAGATTGTAGGTAAGTAGGTACATGCATTATCGTACTTATCTAACCCCAAGTAGATTTTATCATATCCGCTGCTTTTTCCCCAATCATAATAGCTGGTGCATTGGTATGCACAGAAACTGTTCGTGGGATTATACTGGAGTCCACAACGCGTAGCCCACTTACTCCATACACGCGAAGTTCAGGGTCCACGATAGCCAACGGATCAGTATTTGGACCCATACGGCAAGTCGCTATCTGATGATGCAAAGTAGCCGACAGGGTCCTAACAGCGCATTCCCAGTATTCATCAGAATCAAACGCCAATGTACGACAAGCAGGGTACTGAGCTTCGTGAATACGCGCCCCAACTTTTTGAAATGGTTCCGTTTCAGTCAACGCTTGTATGAATCGTATGGACTCCACAAACGTCGCAACGTCCCTCGCGTCAGTCAAATAATTACCGAACATCCTTGGATAGCTAAATGGATTATTGTTTCTTAATTCTAACCGTCCAACTGATTTTGGGTGTAGCAGCATCGGAAACGCGGTCCAAGTATCTGTGGCGTCAACAGACCCATACGCCCCATCAAATACCTCGTCTGTTATCATCATACCCCGTCTAACCGCCTTGCTTCCACCCGGTCCACCATCAGATACAAGAGAACCACCAATACTAATCAGTTCTATATCTGGTACAGGTTCAGGATCTTCCGATACTGAAGTTTTGATATACCCTATGCCTTCTGCTGCACCTGTAGTAGACGCTGGACCATCACCATACTGGACCCATCGAATGACGTTCGCAAAAGTCGTTTCTCGAGTCTCTATCAAGCTGACGTTAGTTACATTAAGTGTGAATACTAGTCCAGGAAATGTGATGTGGTCGTAAAGAGTATGCCCTACTGGTAGATCTTGTACCAAAGGAATACTATGGCGGCTAAGATGTTTTTTTGGCCCTATGCCAGAAAGCATAAGTAATTGAGGTGACGCTATCGGCCCAGCGGACAGTATTACTTCTCTTCGAGCTCTGACTTCGAATCTTAGTCGATTTCGAACATATTGCACTCCGGTAGTTCTTTTTGTCTGGTGATCGATGAGAACTTTAGTAACGATGCTCATCGGTAATATATGAAGATTTGGGCGATCCTTGATGTCATGTAAAAAAGCTTTTGCTGCACTGACCCTTCTTCCCGTCTTCATGGTGGCTTGCAAATATCCAAAGCCGAGTTGTTCAGGAGAATTGTAATCCACTGTAGGATACCCGAGTATTTTGCCGGCTTCTAAGAATGTACTGACTAGGGGAGTCCTGTAAGATAATTGATTTGATTAGATATCACTTAATGAAATTTTAAAATATAGGTAGAAGATGTTTACCTAAAAGGCACGAATTCCACGTTCAGTTCTCCAGATGTTCCTCTATATGGTGAGTTTTCGTAACCCTGTAGGATGGCGCGTTCCGATTTTTTATAGTATTCCAGGACATCTTTGTAAGCCCTGGATAAAAAAAATATTATACAGATGTAGTTAGTACTATGAAGGTACTTAATTAAAATATCAAAAATTTAGTTCGTCCCTGACTGATAACTTTTAGCAGAACCACTTTCGATTTTACTATCGATTGTTTGATGACCGGTTTGCTGTTGTTTTTTGTTATTAGCAGCAGTTATTTTTTACTACTTCAGCAGCCTACGTAATTTTAACATTTCAGTTACTATTCTCTCAGGGGAGGTATTACAACCTCTTAAAACATGTTTCAGTTTTCTGAGTGGCTATATCAATGCGTCTATATTTTATTTGCTAAACGAACATCGAGAAAGATTCAGAAATCTGACATGTTTTTAGAGGTTGTAATACCCCCCAGTTGCTCTAACAGTCTAACTGGAATACTTTATCTTTAAGGGATAACTTCCTCACCAGCCATAGTTCCCATCGGCAGCGATACGATCCCATTCCTCGGCACGGCCCCTCGTGTAGATCATGTAGTTGATGACGCTGGTGCCACCAATGGCCCTTCCTCGTGGCCAAAAGCATCTTTGGTTTCTCATGCCTGCAATGATAATCAACGAATTATTAACATCATTAGGGGTTGTTTAAGATCAATAATTAGGATCTCTACTCTAATGGAGATTGGGTAACCAAACCATATCTCTCTTTGATTGATACCATTACCGGTTAACTAGTGAAAAGCAAAATAGAGATATTGGGTCCATCTTTGTTATCCTACTAATAATAATAATACTTAAATGTGAAAGTTTTATGTTTGGATGTTTGTTACTAAATCACGCAAAAACGGATAAACGGATAAGTGCTTTATACACTATAAATGCCTTTACAACCATCCTCCAAGTTTTGGGTTCTCTGGGTCTATTCTCAATCCTCATAACATCAGAAAACCTTTAAAAATCTTAACAAAGAATTTAAAGAATTACCTAGGTACTTCGACTGTTGGCGCAAATTTTTTTTGTTGGCGTGTTGTTGAGACAAATAATATATCAATTTACAAACATAAGGTGCCTGTCCTGCCTATATCATACAAGTATAACTACTTCGAGCCCAAAAATGAAACTGTTTTTTTTATTGTGTTCATTGAACTTTAAAATCAGCTAAATTTCCGCCCAACGCTGTTTATTACGAGGTTGTTGACTTTGATATTTATGTTGCCTCGCTCGTGTTTATGTTATAGTGGTTTGGTTTGCATAATTTATACGAATTTTTGTCTTACATCGTGAAGTTCCGAATGAGTTGAATGAATTCTTACAACATGTCGAACGGTATACATTTATAATAGCTTTTTTAAACATTTTAGTTCGCAACAATCATAGGTATAGGTTAGGTAGGTACACTATATTTCAGTAGATTTTTTTAAAAGAGAGAAAATAGAGGTATTGAAAGAATAACAAGATTGATGGGTAATATTATGGGTGTTTACCTACACACAAATAGAGAACCTCGTTTAATCTTCTCGTTTAACCTCGCATTTAAAATATTCATGAATTGCTTGATACTCGTATTATATCGAATAATGACCATCATAGACAAGTGTTTAAACATTTGTGCATGTGTCCATCAGCCATTTTTGATGTCCCCACTGCTGGGGCACAGGCCTTCCTTATGGGTGGTAAGGAAGATGGGCCATAACCCACCACGCGGGCCCAATGCGGATTGGTGGGTGTTAACGACTGCAAATGCAGCCGGGACCAACGGCTTAACGTGCCTTCCGAAGCACGGAGGAGCTCGAGATAATAAATTTTTGGTCACCCATCCCATGACCGACTCTTGCGAACGTTGCTTAACTTCCGCAATCGCTGGGCCAGGCGCTAAACCACTGCGCCACCGAGCTCCACATTTGTGCATAAAAAAGGTTTAAAACTTTAGCGTTCATGGTTGTTAAATAAATTAAGAAAAAAATATTAACTATGGAAAATGCAACCCTCTTCCTCCTCCCTTAAAACTTCATATAAAGACCTATATTAACTCCATAGGTATTTTTATATAATTTTGCGAAATACTGGGTAGGCCTACCTAAATTATTGAAACTGTATCACAGTGGTTTTGTAACAGTAAATTGGAATGCTGTTAAGAACTTGTACTATTTGCTTGCGTAGCTCGCAATAAGTACTACCTACCTACCAAAATATACTGTTGAGCAACTCATTGATATATGAGACCGTATTGTGTTTGTAAAAGTTATAGCAAAGTTATGACCTTGAATTGGGTCTTTCAAGTCGGATTTTGAGTCATTTATTGGAACTGGTAGTTGTAAACATAAAATTACATCGGACATTATTTGAATAGTAGTAGGTAGGGATTAAATTAAGTAAATCACGAAAAGTGAAATTTCAAAAGTTATGTAGGTAAGGTACCTATATTTTTGAAAATTTAAGCTTTAGTACAGATAAAGTAAACCTTACCGCGAAAATATCGTCGCATGTGATGATATCATCCATACTTACACTACAGATAACTATGATCTTTCTTAAAGCTTGGTTAAAATAGAACCTACCTCAACAAATTCCAAGCTGAGGTTCCATGAAGTAAAGCCAGCTATACTCAGTTCCATGCTTATATGATATGATCTTTCTTAAAGCTTAGTTAAAATAAAACCTACCTAGGCAAACTCCAGGCTGAGGTTCCATGAAGTAAGGCCAGGTATACTCAGTTCTTTGGAAGAAAGGCGCGATGGCCGGTATATCCGTCACGAGCATTTCTGGCTTGCCAGCTTCTAGAACCAGGACGGTGACACTCGGGTCTTCTGACAGCCGGGACGCGAGCACGCTCCCAGCCGACCCGGCTCCAACGATGATGTAATCGTACTCGGAAAAGGGTGCTTTCAGTCCTGTAAATAAATAATTGCAATACTTTACAAGTTGAAAGATATTAAGTATACAGATTTTCTAGATACAAAGCAACTATTCACACTTAGTGTCGTGAAAGGCGATTGTAACCTTAGTGTTAGTCTACTCTACACTTCTGTAGACCGGAAAATCGGTCCATAGGTAAATGTCGAAGTTCGGCGCGAACAACGAAAAAAAATAAACAACAGAATTGAGAACCTCCAACTTTTTTGAAGCTGGTTAAAAATGAGCAGCAATGTTTTAGCAACGATAATGGCAATAGATAGACTATAATAGTTTGTTTGTTGTAATGACGATGATCTCAGGGGTTTTCAAAGCGGAGGGCGCAAAGACTTTCTAAGAGGGGCACGGGCCACCTGTGTAGTTCATATGTCATTGTTTTGGGTCAATTTTAATTTTTTTCTAACTTGATTTTAACCTAAAATTGTTTTTTGGCAGAAAGGGGGCGCGTCGCAAATAAGTTAGGAAACACCTGATCTAATGAGTTGGGAGTACCCATAGGTTAGTTTGTTTCAGTAACAAACACACCAGATAACTTATTTTCCATTAATTATGTCCTGGACCTCGTAATTTACTTTATTATAGTGCATACAGTAATTTGCAAGATGATTACTTTAATCAATAGGTCCATATTACGTAAATGTTAATACGATCACCAATCATAGGAGCATGTTTGAGGTGACATAAGTAATCAATCAATGTCAAGTGTCAAGTATCCGCGAATCCCTTGCATTTCCATACTAAGCCCGGCCACACACACGACGGAATCCCGATTCGGAATTCCGAACGAAATATTGATAATGGAGGAAAATTAATCCGTATGGAAAAATCCCGCATGTGTGTGGTAGGTCCATAGATTTGTATGGATTAGCTGCGTTCGGAATCACGTATGTACGGGATTCCGTAACGAGATTCCGTCCGTGTGTGGCCGGCCTTAGAATGAATTCCGTTTCGTACATTATCGAAATTCCGTTCGGAATTCCGTAACGGGATTCCGTCTGTGTGTGGCCGGCCTAAATGAAACATACCATTCCAAAAATATTTAGGGCCTGTATAGATTATACTTACAACGTGTCAAGCCGGCCACATACAGACGGAATCCCGAATCGGAATTCGGAACGGAATATCGATAATGTATGAAAATTAATCCGTATGGAAAAATCCCGCATGTGGTAGATCCATATTTGTGCGGATTAGCTGCGTTCGGAATTACATACGAGTATGTACGGAATTTCGACACGGAATTCCCTCTGTATGTGGCCAGCCTACAGACGGAATTTCGATTCGGAATTCCGAAACGGAATCATTCCAGCAACAGCGGACTGCGGAACGCAGCAGCGCGCTGGCCAACCGGCCGACTGCTGGCGGGCAAATTCAAATGCATTGGCGGGCCAATTTGTGGCCCGCGTACCTGGGTTTGATTTGACCGTCCTTGGTCTTCCATTTTTAACCGACTTCCAAAAAAGGAGGAGGTTCTATGTTCGTCTGTATATTTGTTTTTTTTGTGTATGTCCACCGATTACTCGAAGACGGCTGGACCGATTGAAATGATTCAAACGTTATTACATTAGGTACACTCCCAAATTGGTCCCATTTTTTTTAAATTTGGAAATCGGTTCAGTACTTTCAAGTAATTTTGAAAAAAGCACGAAAACGTATGGGCTTTTAGAATAAAAAAAAAGGAATTTGTACTCCAGCCCCACCCGACTTCAATAGACGTATTTTTATTATTACGAATATTATTTCTTGCTTTTTAGAGGTAGGTTTTTTTTAAACAATTTTCTAGTTGAGCCATTAATTCTATGTATATTCTGTGCCTGTGCTGTGCCTGCATACGTTTACTATTTTTTTTTTAGAAAAGTATGGGAGCTATGTTTTGATGATATGTGAATAATGTGCAAAACCAAGCTTTGGATAGAATGAAAACCATGCCGATTTTTCGTATAATTACAAATATTAGGTACTTAATGTCAACAATAACATGGTAAATATGGTGATAGATAAGCAGTTTAGTAAAATCATTATGTATATTAGCCATGACATTGGCATTACATAAGGCAAACTATTATGGGAAACTGGGTCTTGTAATGTAACCATTCGTGTATAAGTATGTTGCTTGCATTGGCTAAGTAAGAAGATAAACCAGCTTAGAAATTATCTCCTATGTCGGCCTTCTCGCTCGGGTAGGTACCTATATAATGTTGATATTTTTACAATGTTGGGATGGCAAAAATGGCGAGCCTGCAGGCAAAATCTATAATTTGACGTAAGTACAGAAGTTTTGTCTTATTTGGTAAACAATCTTCACCCAACTCTTTATTGAAAAAATCTATTATGAATAAAATACACGAAATGGTTTTAACACATAGGTTACAATTATAAAATACTTACCTACTTACTAAGTTATTGACAATTTGATTTAATAAGACAACATATTGATTGAACCATATGTTTGGTTATTAGTCCATTGCAGAGAGGTCTAAGTATATTATTTCACATCGATTTTTTCATTATGGTTTGAAAAATATACTTATTATCCCCCTTACTAATAACGATTGTATAGCAGATGTATAGTTACACAATGGTTACTCTCTGTCAATCTATTTGAGTTTAAAAAAAAAGCTATACAATCTTTATTAGTAAGGGGGTAAGTATTTAGTTAAATATAACTGTTCACTTACCATTTGGCAATGGGTAGCTATCCCTCAATGTATCGAAGAAGTCCCCTGGGTTACTAGGCATATAGTTTGGAGCTAAGGTCTGCATCATGAAGTCCAACAGTGGGCTTTGGAGGTACGAAAATAGATTCCCAAACGATTGGCTACTGCTTCTTTGGCTCTCAACATTTTTCTGACCTTCCACGATATTCAATATGAGGTTTGTAATGGTTAAAATTATTATGCTTTTTGGTATCATTTTTCCATGTCCTATAAAAAGTTAACAATAACAACAATTTACTTATTTAAAAATCTACTGTTGATTCAGATCATAAGTAGGTATACAGAATTGTGTGCATTTGTAAGATTTTATTTGATTTTAGACTAACTGTTAAGTATCTAGCTAGGTAATTTAATTTACTCACCTATTTATCATCAAGACTTAAACTAACTTTATCCGTTATATCCAATCCAGTTATTCTACCTCATATCACATAAACACTTTTATAGCTATTATGCTATGATATTAATTTACTTCTTAAAATTATTTAACCGTCACTTTTTAATATTGAAGTGTCACAAAGTAACGCACTACAACGCAGCAAGTAACAAACTGCATGGCATAAGGCTTTTGTTGTTCATACTCGTAGCATTCAGTTTGTTTCGTAATTATTTTGATCGTTGCCTTACATATCAGAGTTTATGTTGCTTAAAGTTAAAGCTTATGTAACGAATTACCAAAAATGGCTAAAAGTTTAACCTTGGGTAAAGTGAATCAAACCGCTTTTTTATGATTTAGAGCAGATTAATTTTTTAATCTAAATAATATCAGTTTAATAGAGAACGGAGCCTCTTTTTATTTAACAGTTTTTTAATTATTGAAACTTAAGTACCTACTATTTATATCATTACAATAGCAATAAACAATTCCTGCTACAACTTATCGACTATTAGATATCAACGCGCACTGAATTGTTTAAGTTTCATTTTTAAAACACGCGAAGAGTTATATTTTTTTCAACAAATCCGATATTTTAGTAGAAATGTGTTCAGTACCCTTAGCACGAACAGCTATCGAGAAAAAAAACGCGCGTAAAATTACTCGATAGACAATTCTCTATGGAAATTTTAATTTTGCTATTCGGCGTTAGATGGCGTTGTACAAATTTTCCATACTAAATTGCACTATCGAATGATTTTACGCGCGTTATTTTTTTCGATAGTTGTTCGTGCTAAGGGTATAAGTTTATAATATTGTGTGCCACATTAGTACATTATGAGACAAGTTAGCTTAGGTTGCTTGGCACACAAGGCTGTGGGTTGCAGCCCGAGCCGCAGGCGAGGGCGTAACTCAGCCGAGTGTGCAATAAGCAAGAGCTCACGAGTTTCATACGACGTTTTTCAACACATTTGCGAGGAAAAAACAAAGTAATTTACCACACAGCAACAAATACGACAAAAGCAAAATACCTGTGATATTTATGGAAAAAGGCGCGCAGGTTTTTTTTGTTTTTTTCACACGCCCAACACAAGAATATTTTGCGAACAAAGGGGTGAGTAGCATACAGCCTACTTCAAAATTATAATTTTAAGTGATAAAATGCAAAAAAAATAATATTTAATAACAAAATATTGTGAATTATGAATAATTTGATAATAATAAATATTTGTTTGACTTAATTAAGGACTTACACATTTATTTATTCCAAAAATGTATATGAATTTTCAGCATCATAAAACCTCTTTGTTGTTATTAAAAAAATAACTGTATTACCCGGCTAAATTGGCAATGCTCTGTTTACTCGCATAGAACTTGCAGTAAGGTACTAATTTAACTTTGAAGGGTTAATTCTATTACGTACTAGTGTTTTATATATTATTGCACGCGTTTGTTATTGCTCGGTTTATGGCCCTAAAAGCGATGTATTAAGGCTCACTTTACGAGCAAGTGTGTTGAAAACGCATATTATGTGTTTATTAGGTATTTATTTACAATAAAAATAAGCAACTAAGTACCTTAGAATTAAGTAAGTGCGCATAATTATTTCTATTATAACTTCTTGTTATAAATGAATTATAAATTTATAAGTTTCTCTATTTAAAGAAGAGAAATAAAATTAATACCTGATAATTCTCTTTTGGCCTATAAAAACGTATTTTACCAAATTCAAAGTGCATCACTTAGGTAATTCGGTTAACTTTACAAATAAAAAAGTTGCATTTTAAATTAAACCACATCACACTAATAAAACAAAGTGTATTTCGCCACATCTAAATTTACTAAGTAATACTTAATAAAATAATTCTATTTAGGCCCGGCCCGCGCTCCACTTTAGGGTTGCACAAACACGTCTACAATTATTCCTTTCTCCGAATCTCAGCTTTCCAGCAACACACATTTCAAGGTAAAGAAATGTTACTTATTATACTAAGCTACGGGCCACCCCACTAACGCTATGGTCACCTTGTAATAGCACCAGTAGTTATGGGGCCTTTTGGTTGCTAATGTTAAGGCCTTAAAGTGGGTCAAATCCCAATATTCAATTCAAATTATTGAAGGATTACGCGCGTGAAGCTATCATGGAAAAAATATATAATGTACTTGAAATAATACACAATAGATTTAATTGAAAGCATTTATAAAAATGTTACCATCTTTGATGTAAAAAAATATTCCGTGGACCCTGTTTCTGGTCTTATTTGCAAAATTTCTCGGAAACAGAACATTCGTTTATGTTAAAACCAACTATAAAAATCGGCGATGTTATTACCTTCAATCTTTATTGAACAGGTTTTTTTAACTAACTTGAAAGCGAAGAAAAGTAATAAAAACATGTAAAAATTGAGAATTCGGTGCAAGTTCTAAACGCAACCGCCGGCCGCGTTGGAACGCGCACTGGCGCCCTATTTTTGAATCGCTCGGCTGGCGTCGAGCGCTCTTTTCTACTGATTTTCGTTCGACATTTGACTCAATCTCCATACATTTGAGGAAAGATTCAAAAATAGAGTCCCTGATTTGAACCCAAAGTAAGTAGTTCGAAGTTCGATTTCACTCCATCACGGATCGAACCGCTCGGATTGACCCACCTTAAGGCCTTAAGGGGCCGTACAACGCCAAACACACATTGTTTTAGCAAAGATTTCACTTATATATGATTTATCGGTTCCAAAAAATTATGTAGAAAGTAGAAGTAGGTACCTACTCAATTTTGTGATTGACAGAAACATGATAGCTAAAACTTTTATCTATACAACGTGTTTACAAAACAACCCCTAATGCCGAATTTGGTAGATAGGGGGACCATCAAACTGAACAAAATTTATTATGGAAAAAAGCGAAAAAAAACATCTGTTTCATACAAAAATTAATATCGAAATGTATGAAACAGCAGATTTTTCGCTTTTTCAAAGTTGGTCCCATAGTAGAAGTTGTTCAGTTTGATGGTCCTTATTTACCATATTCGGCATTATAGATATACTAAGAGCTGGCCCCGGAAATAGGTGGACAATTTACAGAGTGACGAAACCCCTCTATAGTTAGTTAGCCATACTATCATTATTAACAGTACCCTTAGCACGAACAGCTATCGAGAAAAATAACGCGCGTAAAATTACTCGATTGAGAATTATCTATGGAAATTTTACTTTTGCTATTTGACGGTAGATGGCGTTGTACAAATTTCCCATACAAAATTGCACTATCGAATGATTTTACGCGCGTTATTTTTTTCGATAACTGTTCGTGCTAAGGGTACAGACAGATCCGGGCACCTCGCAGATTTTCAGTGGTGGAGGTGAAAGTGGTTGAGCAACAAATGTTCAACAATCAGTTATTTTTCTCTAATATCCATGCGGACGAAGTCGCGGGCAGAAGCTAGTTTATTGTAATATTTACTTAGCAAGAAAAACTTAGCTTGGCTTCTTACTGTACTTTTTGCCTGTGTAGGCGCTAGTTGTCAATGCAACGTGTGAACATTTTGCTCCAATAAACTTATCAGGTGTACAAAATATCTACACACATTTACTAGATTTGTTTAATATAGCCTGACTAGCTATATATACTATCTATACCTACAAAGTCATTAGAAATATACAATAAGCTAAACTTCAAATTCCTAGCAAAGTCAAATAAGCTTTATTCAAATAAACTTAATTATTAAGTAGGTACTTTTGAATCGTCTATATTTTCCTACCACTTCCTTCCACCCGTTCCAGACTTTTTTAACTGACCAGAAGAACGGGCGCAAGAAACTTATCAGCTGTAACAGCCATAAGTAACGATATTTACAAACTTGAATATATCGTTACCAGATAATTACAACAGGGTGACAGGATTATTGGCAACAACATAGACTTATTATATTACTTCATAGCATATCATATACCCAGCAGAACTTGTAACCATACCTACGTTAAATAAATGTAATGTTATTTATTTATCGCTTGGCTATGTTTCTTTCTTATAATTAATTCTATGACTTAGTATATTACTCTCTGTTTTTGTCCTCAGGTACAAAATATAAGCACAATACCAGAATTGCTTAGGATAGAAAAGAAATGTAGGTAAGTGATTATTATACATGTCGGTACTATATTTATTCAAGCCGAAGAGATACCACAAGAATCTGTATAGTACTTTTTTATTTTTTCTATTTAAGATAATAGTACATTACTGCAGCGGCACGCATCAATGCCCAGTTGCGGCCAAGGCTTGTATAGTACTTTTCTCAAATAATGCGCGGAAATTCAAACCAAGTAGTAACTTTTCTAACATTTTATTTTTATTTAAAATTACAGTAATTGAAAGTAACAAATCGCACCGTCTTGAGTTTCTACATAAAAATCTCGTCTTCGTCATTTACATGAATACTGTATAATGAGTTTCAATACTAACATTTACGGTCAGACGCAGGCAATGTTTCTATGAAAATCCATTATTACACGTTAGTAATGGATTCTCATACAAAAATTGCCGGCGCGGTTTAGGTCTGTCCGGAAACTCCGATTTAGCACGAAGAAGGTTGTCAAAATAATGTTCGAATTTCCAAGCATGTTTGAGAAAAATATATTACCTATGTAAAGTATTTTAAATTTTCTACTATAGGTCTGTGATTTTGCGAAAACGAAATGTTTAGGTAGGTATTTGTTATTTTTTCACGCAACCAAAAATTCTGAAACTTTTTCCTATTACTAGGAGAGCTTATTCCTATACTTACATTACTTACCTATAAAATATTCTGCCAATTTGATTTTTTCAGCCTTCCCCATTAGCGTGTCCGTCTGCGGTAGTTTCTCTACAGTTTTCCCGCGGTGACACTTTTGCTGTATCATTATGGCCAGGCGTTTTTAAAAGTGTGTAAGCAACAATGTACTTACTTAGATATTTTTCTTTTTCATTTCTCGTTTTACTACATAGTGTTAGTTACATAGTTTTCCTTTAAATATTATAAGATTAAAATAATTATTTGTTTCTCTTTACAACTTCCGCCTTGACAACTTTTAATTACGGCAACCACAATAACATTTAACAAAAAAACAATAGAATTTTATATTTATGTTTAATATACAAAAGTAAGTGTATCTAATTAATAAAATGTAAGTGAGCATAATTTTTGCTTGTCTATCAGCCATTTTTGATGTCCCCACTGCTGGGGAACAGGCCTTATCCTTATGGGTGGTAAGGAGGATGGGCCATAACCCACCACGCAGGCCCAATGCGGATTGGTAGGTGTTAACTAGGATGAAACGGATAACAGTTTGGCCGGATACCGGATATTCGGCCAACCATGTGGCCGGATATCCGGCGGAACTTAGCCGTTTGGTGCATCGCACACACACACACTTGCGTAGGCGGCGCGCGAACGATCGGCGTGCTGATTATATTATATTTTATATATGCTGATTATATTATATTATATATATATTATTATATCTTTAATTTACTCAATACTATTGTATGTACTATTTTATTACAAATTTCATCTGGAATAAATGAATATGAATATGAATATCTAATCAGAAACTACCTAGCGACCGGTCACATTTGATCGATGAATGTGATACATTGCTTCTTCTTTTTGGGGTAAAAAACATACCAAAGAAAAGTAGCAATGTATGTCAAATGAAACCGGTCGCTAAATAGTTTCTACTTAGATAATCAGCCTGCGGGTGGACTCGGTTCGATTCGGAATTATATTTCTTAAGTGATACTAAGACTAACTAAATAAAGCAAATAATTACATAAAAATATTTTTTTTATCCAGATTTTTGTTTTAATTTGATTTAATTCGGCCGGATGCCTATCCGGCCGAATTAAAACAAATTTAAAAAAAATCTGGATAGTAGTTACCCGGTATTGGGCCGGATAGTATTAAGGCCGCCGGATAGGCCGGATACCGGATAGTTACCGGATATCTGCCTTCCGAAGCACGGAGGAGCTCGAGATAAGAATTTTTTGGTCACCCATCCCATGACCGACCCTTGTGAACGTTGCTTAACTTCCGCAATCGCTGGGCCAGGTGCTAAACCACTGCGCCACCGAGCTCCTCATTTTTGCTTAGAAGGAGCAAAAGATCAGGAAGTTATAATTTTCATTTGATTATTGATACCTTTTGATTCATTAATGATGTTCTTTACGTTTAGGTACCTTACAATTCCATGACCTTAATAGGTGTTCTAATACCATATGTATTCTGTGCTAATACCGTGTTTAGTGCCCTAGTATTAATTAGATGCATTATAAAATGGTGATGAGGAAGAGGAAGTTCCTATCAGACCCTATGTCGCATGCCGTTTGTTATTATATACTTCCGGTTTTCGTCAGCTGTGTTTCATCAGCCCCGTATTTCCACTCAACTTGGGTATTACACGTAGTGCTAATATCTATCCTGTGACATTACTTTGATTTGTCTTTTTTTTCAATAATTGTCTGTTATTCTGCCTTATTTAAGTATGTTAGGTCGTGCTACGTGCTCATGCTTATTCTCACAAAAGACAATAATGTCACTTACAGGAGAACAATGATAACTTAAAAGTATAATTATAAAACATTCCGTCGTCCAACTAGGCATACCTATCTACTCAATTAGTGCATTTTAATTAAATTTGTTCTAAAACATGTTTTCGTAGATGTGATTTGAATGCACTAAATGAGTTAACATTTTTTATGGTCGAAGGTTAATATTATCCTTCTAATATTATAAATGTATGAAAGTTTGTGGGTTTGGATGTTTAGATGTTTGTTCCTCAAACACGCAAAAACTACTAAACGGATTTGGTTGAAATTTGGCACACAGATAGTAGATAGCCTAGATTAAAACATAGCATACTTTTTATCCCGATCCTACGGGAACGGGAACCACGCGGGTGAAACCGCGGGCGGCCGCTAGTTTTATTATAAAGCTGCGCGCCTTCAAAAGTAACCATTCTTACACATAGTAGACTAGCGACCGCCCGCGACTTCGTCTGCATGGTCAGTTATTTCTGTTTACCTCGGGAACAGTACTTTTTTCAGAGATGAATGGTACCCTAATATCCTTCTCTGTACTCCTGACAACGTGTATGCGAAATTTCATGATAATCGGTTGAGTTGGACGCAGTCTTTGACCGGCTTTTGTCCGGACGGATGGCAACGCTTACAAGCATTTTTTTCTATGGAATGTACCGGTTGTCCTTTCCCAAACAGTTCTGCGATATAACTTTGTTAGGAACAGACACGCAGTACCCTTAGCACGAACAGCTAACGAAAAAAATAACGCGCGTAAAATTACTAGATAGAGAATTATCTATGGAAATTTTAATATCGCTATTCGGCGGTAGATGGCGTTGTACAAATTTCCAATACGAAATTGCACTATATTTCGATAGCTGTTCGTGCTACGGTAGCAGAACTCGAGGCTTATATTTTGTTGTCTGCGTAAGTCTGCGAGACGCGAGCACACTGACAATCATGTGACTCCTCTGGGTACGTCGTCGCCGTCGTCGTACAAATACGCTGACAAACCAGTCTTACAATAAAATTAGGGTAATGCTAATGAATAACCTAATTATAACTAATCACTTAAATTAACATTCGGACTGTTTACCATTTAAACATTGCGTGTCGCCCGCCACCGATAAAGGAAGTTTTCCTATAGACGAAATGCCCATGCTAAAGTTCAGGGTCTATCAACAGTTATTCGCGATATCACGTTTTAATATTCACCGTTAGGTTTCAATTAAGAGACACGCCCGCACGCGACATTTTTTTCTTATAAAAGGAATGTCATAACTTTCCTCAAGGGTTTTCCTGACAGGAAATGGTTAAGTATCAGTTTAATTCTCTGAGCAATTAGATTCACGTGTCTAAGGCCTGTATCTCAACGTTGAGAACCACCTTTAGATCATACTTGACATGCTGTTTCTTATAAAAACAGCATCTCAAGGATAATGTTAAATAAGAAAGGGTATAATACATTACAATCAGCAATAAATATAAAAAAGACTCAAATATGCACAATATTTTATTATTTTAACTCGTGCTACACCATCCGTAAATTGTTTAGGGATCTTATTTCAGTCTTAAGTTATAATAAGTTAATAAATTAAATATTGTTCTGCAATGCACCAGTGAGAAAAAGTGTATTGACAGTTTTTAACTCTAACCTGCAATGTTTGTTTCGAAAAATACCTCATTTTCATCCCTTTATTTTACTATCGAGGCCTTGATCAATTCTATTGGTCACTAAAATTAACATAATGCTTTATTTTAACAACACTTTTTTCGCATTTTTGCATTCACACTATAATTGTATGTTCATCTATTCTAAGTTAAATAGAAATCACAGATATGCTTTTAAAAAATGTAAAAGTGGAAATAAATAAAAAAAATAAAAATAAATACAATAGAAGTACACATATCGGCGGATATTTTACAGTAATAGAATAATGTATATTGCATAGTTAGAATTGCCTATATTCTAACACTATTTAACTATCTTCACTTTTTTTTTATATAACAACAACAGAAACAACTGTCCCCTAGTATAGGTAGTTAAAAAAATACCTAACTACTAATAAATAAATCATGAAAGGTTTTTCAATCTCTTTCAAATCCGTTATATTACCTATTTTGCCGATATGCTATACGTAATGCGTTAATAAATGCTATTTATCTAGTAATAAATATTAATCACATATCTTTTCTCACGATACGTTTTTTTTACGAGAGAAAATCAGCGAATGCTGTATATGTCATAGTTATGTTACACATATATTTTTCAAGACATGCAGTAACTAATAATGGACTAGTGACTACATTATCCCCCAATCCTGTTTAATCATATCTGATCCCTTTTCTGCTATCATATACACTGGAGCGTTCGTATGACTTGCAACTATTTCCGGCATAACACTAGCATCGATCACTCTCAAGTTTTGTATCCCGTGAACTCGTAACCTCGAGTCGACCACAGACGAAGCATCTTCGGCGACACCCATCTTGCATGTACCACTCTGGTGATATATCGTGAATGTAAACATCTGTGCATGACAAGCGAAGTACTCATCGCTCCCAAATGGTCCATATTTCAAACATTCTTCAATCGGAACGTCATACAACTTCGCACCCATCTTTGTCATCGCCGGTTGTCTTGTGATCTCTACTGCCAATTTCATTCCTTCCACAATCTTTTTCAAATCTTCCTCGTAATCAAAGTAGTTTGGAATTAGAACTGGTGGTGCTTTTGGATTTCTGCTCTGTAACATCACCCTTCCTTTAGATTTTGGCCGCATCAACATTGGGAATACCATAAAAGCATCAGTTTTTCCCATAGGTGCAAACGTGTCACTGAATATATTTTTGTCAAAATTGAAGTTGTATTGTAACAAAGGATCTGCCATCAAACTGGAACCAATGAATAGTAGTTCCATATCTGGCCAGCCCTTTGGATTAAACTTGTCCTTTAAATCAGTAAATACAACAGCTTCGCAACCACCAGGGATGGACAATGGTCCCCTGTGCGACTTCATCCATCTGAATACTATGTCTAAGTGGTTCAAAATATATTCTGTTCTCAAACTGAAATTTTGAGGCCGAATGACGAACTGAAGACCCCCTGCTGCTATATGATCCATTAAGTTGTAGCCAACAGGAAGATCCTGCACAACTTTTATTTTCATTGCGTCTAAATGGTGTTTCGGTCCAACTCCAGATAACATTAGCAATTGAGGGGAATTTAGTGCACCTGCAGACAAAATTACTTCTTTGCTTGCTAGTATTTTGTATTTCATACCATGTTTTTCCAACTCTACACCCACAACTTTTGTTTTAGTGTCGTCAAATATTAGTTTTGTCACCAAACTGGCTTTTGTAAGATGAAGATTTCTTCTGCCGTTTATCGGATGTAAGTAGGCCCGACTCGAGCTGTGTCGCGTTCCATTTTTCATTGAGAGTTGTAAATAGGACACGCCTGCTGGGCTTGCGCCGTTGTAGTCGCCGTACTTGAAACCGAGTTGTTTTGCTCCCTTTACCCATGCTTTACTTGTTGGAGTACGGAATGGAGCATGTTCGATATTGAGGTAACCTTCATTTCCATGATGCTTCGAATCATTGAATGAAGGTATTTGAAAGTTTTCAATCTTCTTGAAATAGGGTAAGACTTCCTCCCAACCCCAGCCTTCGTTTCCCATGTCTCTCCAACTGTCGTAATCTGGCTGAGAGCCTCTAGTGTATATCATGTAGTTTAAGACGCTGGAGCCTCCGACAACTTTTCCTCGTGGCCAATGGCATTGTTTGTTGTCAAAGCCGGCGCAGTATCGGTCCGAAGGTTGTGTCTTGTACTTCCAGTTAGCTTCCGTGAATTGGAGGTAGTTTGCGACGAGTGGGATGTCCATGACGTAGTTTTCGTTGACACCGGCTTCGACTAGCAACACTTTCCATTGTGGTACTTCTGTCAGTCGGTTCGCTACGACGCACCCCGCCGTGCCGGCGCCTACGACGATGAAGTCGTACTCTGCGAGGAGGCGTGCTTGGTCTGTTGGTTCTTGGTCTAGTTGCCTTGTGCCTTCGTCGACGAAGTTCAGGAAAGATGCAACCGGGTTGATGTACTGTGTTTCGGTGGGGAGCACGATGAACAACACCCAAAGCGCCGCCAGCCTCGACGGCGCGCGATATCGTTGCATCTGGAAAGAGGATAGTATAAAATTAGAGTATGTCTTGTTCAGTATGCGTACGAGTGGAGGTTGAATGTACCTCGCGCAAAGGGCACTGCTATTTACATGAGGTGATACGTGACGTCGCATTCTAATTATTTACCTTTGTAAATATATTTCTTCAATAAAATGCAGTACAAGTTTACATAATTTGTCTATTGCAACCAGACTTGTAAAAGTCCTATGATGTTTGTAAACCTTAAAAAATATTTATAATATTTTGACAAGATTATTAATAAACCATTGACGACTTTGGTGCTAGTCTAGCAATGAAATAATAGATAGATTTATTATTTTAATGTTTTATACAGAGTTAATGCTGATATTAAAAAGCAATCAGTGTGAGTATTTCCCTAAAAGTGAGGTCATAAAGCTATTAAGTAATTTTCGATAATATCGACTTTTAATTTTTTTAACTATGTATTTATTTTAATGTTTTAGTTTGCAAATTGTGCGTGGGAAAAAGATATGGCTAATATTTTTTATCTTACCATTTGTTTTTTATCCTATTTAACCGATTAATTAATGTATCTTAATGAATTAATAAAATAACCGGCTGATTACAATAACAATGCACTTATAAAGGGCAGAGCAAACAGTTCACATAGAAATCCTATAAGTACACAAATCCTCATAAATCAATCTAAATCAAATTGAGTTAAGGCGAGGCCAGTTCACGAAATTTACTCTTTCACTATGTCTTTAGAATAAGGTTGAATATTGCATAACTTTAATTGACGCTTCGTCAGAAATTTGACGAATTTTAGTACATTTTTATTGATTTCTGAAATACTGGATCATTTATTAAAAATGTACTCGGTTATTGTGTTAGATCGATAAAAAAGCTATCCTTTTTGCATAAAAAATCATACCACTGTCGTTGAAAATTACGAAATCTGACGATTTGAAATTTAGTTTTATAAGTTTTTATGGTGTTATTCAGGATTTTTTTACTGAGTTACCATGCCATTTTTCAATATTCTGTTCGGTTAATTTGCTTCTTTGTTTCTTTTTCAGTCTACAGTAATTTTTGTGAAGTAGAATTTTACATCAGTTCTTCACATTGGAAGTTCAAAAATCAGACTTTTCATCAGATCGTGAACTGGCCTCGCCTTAAGTATATTTAGTATTTTTTATGGTTTGTATGTAGTGGCGAAGAGTCTGCCGATTCCCATCGGCTTACATTATAGAAACGTTACTTGCCCGTGGTCCCCCATTCTAGTTCATTTAGTTTAGTATTAAATTATTCAAATAAATGTACATCTACTTTAGTCAAGGTCCTAAGAAACCTTTATTACCTACTTTACATTATATTTGTTAAACTACATCAAGAACATTAAAATATTTTTATTACTTTAGCAAAAATTTGTAGGCATCTTTTGTCTCTAATAAATGACTCACTCGATTCGCTCGCTAAGAAAACGTATACTTATTTAAAGTCAAAATGGCTTTATTTGAATAAACTTAAAATTAAGCGCCTGGGAAAAAAAATTGTTTCGTTGTTTGCTATCGTCTAAATATATTTTCCCGTTCCATACTTTTTAACTTACAAAAAGAATGAGCGCAAGAAACACAAAGATAAGTAACGATATTTACGGTATACTTACTTAATTTTTCATGTAGTTGCTACATGAAAAATTGCTAAGTTGTAGCACAGTATACTCGTAATATTAGTTTGTATTAATCAGGTAAGCTGTCATTTGTTTCCACAACGTTTAACTCACTGGTTATTAATTACGGATAAAATGCATTTACGTCATTAATCCCCTAGATGGCAATGATCGACTTCCGCTAGGTAATTTATGCACAACAACTTGCTAAACTTGACTATTTATAATAAAAGAAGTCTACCGACGAATGTTACAAGGTTTTAAAAACGTATAATTTAATATCCTTATAATATTGTATTCGCGTTTTGATCAAAGAGTGACGGATCTGCAAGTCGTTTGTTTGAAAGAAAAAGTTAAAAGGGTTTTTGTATTTCTAGTGACAGAATTGATAAAAATAGAGAAATGAAGTGGCGAAAGAACACTTCCTAGAGGCACTCTGTGAGGTCGTAGTTTCGTGTATCTGTTGGAATCAGCGCATTGAATCCTCGGCGAGGACTATCGAGGTGTACTGTATATACACTATAGTGCGAGGACACTTTCGAGGATATTAAATAAAACAAACTACTTACGTCAAAGAGAAGAAGAGACAATTATAGATGGAAGTGTGGCTAGAAGGATAACGAAAACTAAAATCTACCCTAAATGTTATCTCTTTATTTGGCATGGTCCAGCGTAAATTGTAAAGCTTTGTCCACACTTGTATCATTGTGGCGTATCAGATCACCGTATCTTTAGCATACATCGCTAGTTTGGTTGGTGGTACGTTGGAGTAATACTGTATCAAAGAGACGATGTATGACAAAGATACGCCAAAATGATACAAGTGTGGACAAAGCTTAAGATGTAGGTAATATAAAACTTATTCAGTGAAGCAGTGACAGTGCTTAGCATGGACGAAAATATACTCCAGCCAACTTACGGATAGAATGTTTACAAACAAATCGTACTTTATATTGCAAGTTTTATAAATAAGTATATGAATATCATTGCTTACCTACCTATGTTGTCCATATTGTATTAATTATGGTGTTAATTTCCCTCAGGGCCACTTATGGTCATTTTCCTAAAGTCGTCTTCTTCCCAAAGTCCACTGAAACATAGCGTATATTTTGTGGAATAATAACTAAAAATGCGCAAAGTTTTGTTTACAAACATTATTTCCGAGGCTGGGGTATAGTAACGCTACAATTGATAAGTTGTAAATTTACTCGTATTTGGTTATTTAAAAAAAATACTTTTCAACACACTTGCTCGTAAAGTGAGCCCTAATACATCGCTTTTAGGGCCATAAACCGAGCTATAACAAACGCGTGGAATAATATATAAAACACTAGTTCGTAATAGAATTAACCCTACAAAGTTAAATTAGTAACTTACTGCAAGTTCTATGCGAGTAAACAGAGCATTCCCAATTTTGCCGGGTTATACAGTTATTTTTTTTTGACAACAAAGAGGTTTTATGCTGCTGAAAATTCATATACATTTTTGGAATAAATAAATGTGTAAGTCCTTAACTAAGTCAAATAAATATATAATTATTATCAAATTATTCATAATTCACAATATTTTGTTATAAAATATTAAAATATTTGCACTTTGTCACTTAAAATTATAATTTTGAAGTATTAGTAGTAGGCTGTAAGCTCCTCACCCCTTTGTTCGCAAAATATTCTTGAGTTGGACGTGTGAAAAAAAAACAAAAAAAACATGCGCGCCTTTTCCCATAATTATCATATTTTGTTTTTGCCATATTTGTTGCTGTGTGATAAATTACTTTGTTTTTTCCTCGCAAATGTGTTGAAAAACGTCGTATGAAACTCGTGAGCTCTTGCTTATTGCACACTCGGCTGAGTTACGCCCTCGCCTGCGGCTCGGGCTGCAACCCACAGCCTTGTGTGCAATGAGCAACCTAAGCTAACTTGTCTCATAATGTACTATTGAAAACGAAACATTAAACGTTAATTAGTTCTGATAGATATTTAATCAAAACATTTAAACGTTTATCAATTCTGATAGATAAGTACTTATTTAAAACATGTTCCTACATTATAATTTTGTATAAATTGATTTAGTAAACCTTTCAATTTTGCAATTTACAAATTTAACTTCGCGTGAAATTAATTATATTTTATTTACCTTCACCTAAAAATTGCTTATTTTATTTGCCGTACCGTAGGTAATCGTTATATTTATAGTGTAGATAAGTCACAAACACGTTCACATAGAATAATATACTAATGAAATAAGCAATGCAGTATTATTTTAACTATTATAAAATCCAAAAAATACAAGACAAGTTTGTAGTAACCATAGGGAAAACCAAAATATATCTGCATCCAAAACCGCAAACTCCAAATTGATATCCAAAATTGGTATTGTCATTATTATATTTTGACATTAAAATATTAAAATACTAATTTAACTTGAATTTGTAAGTTCTGTATGAGTTCCCTTCATGTGAATTTTAGTGATAAAATATAGCTATCCTGTCACAGAAAAAATATATAGCGAGCGACAAAACTGTCAAAAGTCAATAGAATTTGACAATAATTTAGTGTTGATAAATCGCTATCATCATATTATCGTCTTTCGGTGGTCATGCCAAACATTGTTTAGCTTTCTAATGATAAAAGTGTATTAGAATGAATAGTTTGAGAGATTACCGCTTATATCCAAACTTTAGTTATTTACATAATGTTATAATTTTCTGTTCTATGTCACACAAAATCCTTGACTCCTTCCTTCCATGACAAGAAATCTCTGATTATAATATCTCTTGACGTTGTTATCCATTATCTATTCAAAGTATACAATTATTAAATATGTAATTAAGTGTCGAGGGCTGTGGTTTCTATAAGTCTCTATAATAAAGATGTAATGATACCGATAGCATTAAGTGACCAACATCACGCCAAAGTTTGAACCAGGTCGCATTATTTTATAAATATGTGGTTTTCTACGAAACATTAACGAATTTTTACAAACACTTGACGACCTATGTGGTGCAATGGTCAACATGCCGCCTACCACGCAAGAGGTCCCGGGTTCGATTCCCGGCCGGGCAGAAATTGAAATGATGAATTTTAATTTCTGTGACGGGTCTGGGTGTTACTATGTATAATAAGTATATCTTTAAAAAGAATCTAAGTAGTATATCAGTTGTCTAGCACCCATATTACAAGCTTTGCTTAGTTTGGGGCAAGATGGCGCTGTGTGAAATTGTCCAAGCATTTATTTATTTATTATTTACTTTGTTATAATGCAACTTTTCAAATCAATTTCAATTTTTTTTTCAAATAACGAACAATTAATGATTTACCGACTCCGTTTTAGGTTTATTTGAAGAATACTCTATTACTCTTCTATGAACCCAAAATATGAAAACCGTTCTTCGTACCATCAAGCCGAACAACTTTTACAATGGGACCAACTCAGAAATCGCGAAAAAAAAATCTGTTGTTTCATACAAAAATTAATAACGAAATATAAAAATGTATGCAGCCGATTTTTTTCGCGATTTCAGAGTTGGTCCCATTGTAAAAGTTGTTTAGTTTGATGGTACGAAAAAACGGTTTTTCATTAAGGGGTCTTTAATTAATATTTCTTCATAATATATTATCCATATTGTATTCGACTGACATCGCTTTTCTCACAGCGACGACTGACGCCATACGCCTGTGATATGATATATAAGTACGTTGTATAATTTTGAAAAAAAAAGAAATATATGTAGCTTACTTCCGCAAACAAAATATGCAAGATGCACCGCCCGCCCGCCCGCAAAAATATGCAGCACACCACAAAATATAAGTGCACAATACCTGCATTTAGCAAGACAGCAACACACCTTGCACCTTCACCAATTAGGCTACTCTGAAGGTGAAGGTGGAAGGTGTGTTGCTGTCTTGCTATATGCAGGTATTGTGCACTTATATTTTGTGGTGTGCTGCATATTTTTGCGGGCGGGCGGGCGGTGCATCTTGCATATTTTGTTTGCGGAAGTAAGCTACATATATTTCTTTTTTTTTTCAAAATGGTTTGGGACTTCCGCCAAGTGACGCCTGATTCAATCAAATACTTACGTTGTATAAGTTAGACCTACAGGTAGTAGAACTAAAATTTAATAAGTAATGCTGTATGTTAGGAACATACAGTTCAAAATTTCTCATACAAATAAAGATTTATATTTAATCGGACATAAAATAGACTGAATGCGGTGACTACAATTTTTAAGATTATTCAAGACAATATCAAAATTAACTTACATGTTGTGTCGATGACTGGCAACATTTCTATTGTCCGCGGCCATAATAAAATCAGCTATTATATAATATATTTATGTTGCGCAAATTTTGCCGGTTATCTATTCTTATCAAGCAGATATTTGTATCAAAATTGGGTAACATACTTGTGCAAGGGTAGGTGTAACAAATAAAATTATGGTGCTATTAAAAATGCAAAGTGTTTGCTTATGGGGAAGGCAACTGTCAAAATGGCGCTGCGTACGCTTGTTTCACGAGAACTATGAAAACAAAGGACTTTTACTTGAAAAAAAGTTTTTTTTAAGCTTGTTGTCTTGTCTTAATTTGGCTTTAAATTCCGTCATTTGTATTGTAGAATAGTCTTTTATATCCATTTTGGGTCAACGGGTCTTAAACACAAAATAAATACCTATTTTCCCATACATTTTGTTCTAAACGTCTACTGTCTTAGGAACAAGCGTACGCAGCGACATCTACAATAAGCTTAGCGTTGCCATCCCCATTAGTAAGTTTTAAAACAGTCAAATATTGCTGGACTGTTCTATGAAACTTATTAGTAGGTTCCCAAAACTGACAAATACAATAATTAAAATTATAGGTTATATTTTAAACTAAACTATAAAAAAACCGACTTCAAAAAACCTACCTCTAAAAAGCAAGAAATAATATTCGTAATAATAAAAATACGTCTATTGAAGTCGGGTGGGGCTGGAGTACAAATTCCTTTTTTTTTATTCTAAAAGCCCCACCCGACTTCAATAGACGTATTTTTATTATTACGAATATTATTTCTTGCTTTTTAGAGGTAGGTAGGTGTTTTGAAGTCGGTTTTTTGTTTTTTTTTTAAACATTTTTTTATTTTTAGTGTAGGTACCTTGTAGGTAAGGTATATTATATATGTAGAAAAATCGGCTCGGCTAAACGTAAGATAATCGCGGAGAAACATACTTAAATACGGGTCAAACTGAGAACCTCCTTTTTTAAGTCGGTTAAAAAACTATACTTAAGATATCCTTCTTCCAACAAAAAAATAATTATCTTATTCAGTTCATAAACAAAGAAGTAATACGACCAATCATCGAGGTAATTCACACAAAATCATACTATTTTCGTGCTTTTTTTCCAAATTACTTGAAAAGTACTGAACCGATTTCCAAATTTTAAAAAATGGGACCAACTTGGGAGTGTACCTAATGTAATAACGTTTGAATCATTTCAATCGGTCCAGCCGTCTTCGAGTAATCGGTGGACATACACAAAGAAAAAAAAAACAAATAAACAGACGAACATAGAACCTCCTCCTTTTTTGGAAGTCGGTTAAAAACGACTGCAGCAAAGCGGTTGTGTGCAACAATTAAGGCTGAGTTGCACCATCTAACTTTAACAATAACAAGCTTGTTAAAGTAGGTACCGGTTAAGCAAAATTTAGCCAAAAAAGAGGTTGCCAACCAGCATTTGAAAAGTTTGACGTGACAATAGGTCGATCGAAATATCGTCTTAAATTTCTAACCTTACCTCGAGATTATGAAAAACATCATTAATTTCCGATGTGAGATTCAATCAAAGCTGCCTTACATAGGTTAGAAATTTTTATAAGTACCGAAATAATAATAGCATAGAAAAGGTCATAATATGGCAAACTCAGCACCAAGAAAAGTGGTCAAAGTTATAAAATACCTACCTACCTACTTAGCAAATATAAAAAAAAATATTCCAATTAAATTCTACTCTTGGATCCGTGTTTTTATAACTAATGTAATAACCTTTTTTAGGTTTAACAAAAACTGCTAGGCATATATTTTATAATCGTTAAAAATCCGGTTATAATCATCATACCTACTTTGGACTGTTGTTTTTGAAAATTGTACATAACACCTCACACACGTGCTCTACCGTGACAATAATTGGCATTTATTTCTATATCTTATCTTGTCAAAAGTATCGAATTATGAATAATAAATAATAATGATTATTATTTGGAAAATGATGATGATTTTAATAATAATAATGATGATGAAGCAGTACCGTAAAATGCTTTTGTCCTATCTTTTTAGTCAGTACCCGTAGCACGAACATCTATCGAGAAAAATAACGCGCGTAAAAATATTCGATGAAGTAATTATCTATGGAAAATTTCATTTCGCTTTTCGACGGTAGTTGGCGCTGTACAAATTTCTCATACAAAATTACTCTATCGAATGTTTTTACGCTCGTTATTTTTTCGATAGCTGTGTGTGCTAAGGATCGTACTAGGTAGGTACATACATCCCATTTGGAATTGTGACGTTTCTTACTCTTGATTTGCGTCAAATTGAGTGAACTAATTACGATTGGTACTCAAATCTTTCATTCAATTAAAGAACGGTCAAATTGTGAATTGGAAGTTGAAAATTGATTGAGTTCGACAGTGGAATTGTTATTGTATTCAAGACGGCAGGATGCGAAGAAAAAATTGCATATTTTTCTGTTAAACCAAACTTCAACAAACATACAGCGTTATAAATAGATTTCCACAGGCAATACGATGATATAGATAATTACTCGTAATATAATCATGTCACGCACAACACAAACAATATGAAAACGGATCAAGATCAATCGGTCGTCTGGCGTGATGTGATGTACAGTCTGCTGTTCGAAAGCAACTTTTATAACGTAGGGCATAAAGGCGGTTTAAGGTCAACATGTGACGTCTGATGTGCCGTCATCTGTATGTGCCTCATTTTATATGCGTATTTTGTTTGGCAGTGACCTTACTATTGTGTGATAGAATGGCACATAGTTGTCCTCTTCCTTACTGTTTTTCGATCTAGTGGTAGTATCAAGTATTCTGAGTCTAAAGTAATGTACGGTACTTACTTACATCTTGAAAAATTCAGATACTTTTTTATATAGGTAAGGACGAACCTTTCACGTTCACACTAAGGTTTTTAGGGTTCCGTACCAAAATGGTAAAAAAGGAACCCTTATGGTGTGACTCAGTCTGTCTGTCTGTCACAGCTGGTTTATGATAGATATAGTGCTTGCCCGCTATCACGATGCGATCTACGATGAAACGCGGTTGCCTAGAAGATACCTATTCACTCGGGACTTAAAGGCCCCCAGATTGTATCTATCAGGAACACAGACTCAGGCAAGGAGTTCCACCACGTTCACTCTCTAGCGGTACGGATGAGCCTAGAAGATACCTATTCACTCGGGACTTAAAGGCCCCCAGATTGTATCTATCAGGAACACAGAATCAGGCAAGGAGTTCCACCACGTTCACTCTCTAGCGGTACGGATGAGCCTAGAAGATACCTATTCACTTGGGACTTAAAGGCCCCCAGATTGTATCTATCAGGAACACAGACTCAGGCAAGGAGTTCCACCACGTTCACTCTCTAGCGGTACGGATGAGCCTAGAAGATACCTATTCACTCGGGACTTAAAGGCCCCCAGATTGTATCTATCAGGAACACAGACTCAGGCAAGGAGTTCCACCACGTTCACTCTCTAGCGGTACGGATGAGCCTAGAAGATACCTATTCACTCGGAACTTAAAGGCCCCCAGATTGTATCTATCAGGAACACAAACTCAGACAAGGAGTTCCACCACGTTCACTCTCTAGCGGTACGGATGAGCCTAGAAGATACCTATTCACTCGCGACTTGAAGACCCCCAGATTGTATCTACCAGGAACACAGACTCAGGCAAGGAGTTCCACTACGTTCACACTCTCTAGCGGTACGGATGATAAAATTTGAAGCAAAACGCTTAGTGCAAGTCGTAAAAGGCGCGACTAATGATCATTCTCCGTGGGATAGAATATGGGCACAATGTTTTTAACACGACACGGTCCAACACTACAAATTCCAACCCACCTGTCAAGTCTAGGGATTATAGCAACATTGGAACATGGAAGAGGCTTGCGTTCTGCAGTAGAATATACAATATAATACTTTATAGAAACTAGCAGGAGACTGCGGGCATTCACGCGTGCTTCTTTACAGTCTTACAGTAGCACGAACAGCTATCGAAAAAAATAACGCGCGTAAAATCATTCGATAGTTAAATTTGTATTGGAAATTTGTACAGCGCCATCTATCGCCAATAAGCGAAATGAAGTTTTCCATAGAGAATTGTCTATCGAGTAATTTTTCGCGCGTTTTTGTTCTCGATAGCTGTTCGTGCTAAGGGTACAGATTTTAGAAAATACTATACCTACGGGCAGATTACAATTGCTGCTACAGTTATTTCTGCCATTGATAGGATTGCCAGATTTTTGGGTATAAGGGCGTCGCTGCGTTGAGTGGAATCCCGCCGCGGGTACACGGCGCGGGAATATAGATTGCTGGTTTTTTGACAGACATATACTTGCAGTGCATGAGTAAGCTCTAATCTATGTCGCCCCACGCCGGGATCCCGCTTAACGCAGCGGACCTAAATGGCTCGAGGATGCGGAAGCATTTAAAAAAAAATTGTATGGTCAATGGTCAAGAAGTTGCCATAGCCATAGAATAATAAGGCTAATTAGCATATTCTACATTTAACATTACATTACGAGTCATTATATTATAAAATACACTGCGTTTCTTACACTCGCAGTAAATATTCAGATGCATCATAAAGTATGATTCATAAATCCCTTTGCGATTCCAATTTTATTGTACTACATAAAGGAAGATTAAAAATTCAAAAGAATGTGAATGTCTTGACGTCATTTTGAAAACCTGATCAGAGAGGAACGGGAAGTTTGCCAACGATAGGGACTGAATTTGAGTGAGTTGATATGGAACATGATCACTTGTTTAGTGATTATGTATTTCTTCGGAATGGTCGTAGTTGCTATGTCGATATTGGTAAGAAATGCTGTCACAGTTTATACTGTATATACAATACATGCTATGCTATTATATTGGGATTTTTAATAAAATCTTTGTACGTTTTTAGGTCAACCAACAAAATACAGATTAAGTAACTCGATAAACTACATAGGGCACGAAGAAAGCTACTGCGATAGGAAACCTAACGGGATAAAAAGCAAAAGTTGATGTTCTATACTAGATCTACCTCGGAGCAGTTTTAGTAGGTGTTTAGCAGTTACTTTTTTTACAGAATACTTTGTGATAAGAATCCCATAAGTAATTACTTAGTTAGCCAGATGATAACAAGCGGTCAATGTAGTCGCGCAACGGTAAATTAGAAATAAAAGATGTTTTTATGAATGAAGGAAATAAATAATCACTCGTAGTCGCAGATAGCAATTTTTATGTAAATTGCCTTTTCAATCTTGAGAGATAATTAAAGACCAATGGCAAAAATTTTGTTTTTTAAAGAATTTGTTGAAATAATTGGCCAAATCGTTATTGACTTTGAAATTGTCAGCTGTACCCTTAGCACGAACAGCTATCGAAAAAAATAACGCGCGTAAATTCATTCGATAGTGCAATTTTGTATTGGAAATTTCTACAACGCCATCTACCGCCGAATAGCGAAATTAAAATTTCCATAGATAATTCTCTATCGAGTAATTTTACGCGCGTTTTTTTTCTCGATAGATGTTCGTGCTAAGGGTACTGAGCAAAAGTTTTTTTTTATGCTGCGAGTAAAATTATCTGCGGGGTTATCGGCTAAAACCAAGATCAGGGAAGATTTGTCAATATATGTCATGCATTGCTACTTTTCTCTTCTTTGGTAAGTTTTTATTTCTGCATGCCAAAAGAAGTAGCAATCTAGCAATGTATCACATCCATTTGTCAAATCAAAGCTAGGCGATAGACCCGCAGGTGCTAGTGTCACAGATTATCTTTCAGTTACAGATTATAGTCACAGAATAACTAATAGTACAAGTTTAGAGTAGAGGCAAACTTCGTCATTGGTAGGAGGGTTGTAGAGTATAGAGCCTATTTGGCTTTTTAGATTTCCCGTGCACTTTTAAAACTTATCGAATTTATTAAATTCTGAAGATAAAAAAATAAAAGTGCACACATATCCAAAGAAAGTAAAAAATATGTTTTTAACCGCAGTGGTTATCGTCATTTAGTTACGTATGTACATACTTAATCCTTTCACTACTTATGGTTTTTGTTCCTGTAGTAGTAATATAAAGGTTTTTCTAATTCGTTTGTAACATGGTGTTAGCAAAAACGTGGCAAAAACGATGTCGAGATTATTGTAAGTGTTGAATAAAAAATCTGTTTTAAGAATGAGTGTGCAAAATGCAAATGTTGGTCTTGAAAATTAAAAGCAAATTGAAGTCTGAAAAAGTGTAAGAAATCGTATTTCTTTCAATACTTTTTTTATACTTTTGATTATCATGATTATATCATATTGTTTAAAGTTGAAAGAGGTTGTTTTTATACGGAGAAGTACAAAAAAACGATTCTACCTATTTCGTAGCGTTTATCTGTACCCTTAGCACGAACAGCTATCGAAAAAAATAACGCGCGTAAAACATTCGATAGTGCAATTTTGTATGGGAAATATGTACAGCGCCATCTACCGCCGTGAAGTGAAATGAAATTTTCCATAGATAATTCCCTATTGAGTACTTTTACGCGCGTATTTTTTCTCGATAGCTGTTCGTGCTAAGGGTACAGATATCAATTTCAAGAAAACTTTTATCTTTATTTATAAATAGGTATGTATAAATAAATTATAATATATTTATCAAGGTATCAGGTTAACTGGTTCTGCTTGAGACCTGAATGGGTCTAATTGACTGTAAATTGTTCATACTTTGAACTTAAACTTAAGTTTGAAACATTTTGAGCCTGTTTTACGACCTCCGAATAACCTCTGAATAGCTTATTTCACAGATGGTTTCGGTTAAGCTATTTAGAATTTACTTTTTGATTGTGAAACAGTGCTTTAGTTATTTTTTGCATCTAGCCACTGAACTAAAAATATTCTCCACCCTTGTTTTGAAGTGTTATTGATCATCACTTCTGTGTGATAACTAGTGATAGTGAGTGGCTCACACATGTAGGTGATATATATGGATAGCTATGTCCATCAGTCATTTTTAATGTCCCCATACTGCTGGGACACAGGCCATCCTTATGATATTTCACTAGGGCTACGTCCTCAGAATTTTATATTTAAGTTTGTAAGGGAAACTTCTTACCTGTAAATTTTGTAAATTATAACTAACAGTCAGAAATTATCATCTGAATGTATATATAGAAATGTAAATGAATAAGTATTGAGGTGTCTTAGCTGTCCGTCACCATGAGTTATTTCCTCTTTGGATACTGAATTTGCATTATTTGAATTTGTATCTCATTGTAGAAAAATATTATAGTATTTTACATGGTTACAACTTTTAAAATGTATTTATTAATGTTTTATATTTATTACCTTCTACGAATGTTTATCGATTTAAAAGTATTTTTATGTTAAAATTAATTGTTTTTATAAAATATTTGGCTAATATTATAATTCAATGTGATGGATTAAACTATGGTACCTGGAAGAAACCTGTTAAGTCCAATTTGGAAAAATTATAGTTACGGTTTTAGTTATAAAATTTGTTGCACAATAATGATAAGTTAACTTTTTATGTATGTAGTTAGTACCAATGAAACTCAACATACAATTTAAGGGTCATTTCTTGATTACTCTCATTTATTTATTTTTATTTTATTTTATTTAATCTTTATTGCTTAAAATAAAAACAGCAAATGGCGGACTTAATGCCCTAGGGCATTCTCTACCAGTCAACCGGTAAGTTGTTAAGGAGAAAAATCGTGGAGGCAATAAACAAAACACATTTTTTTTTTAATAACTTTTCTGGGCTTAATTGAAAATTTACCAAATTGGACTTAACAGGTTTCTTCCAAAAATCACAAATTATGTAATATGTATAGTAACTTTACGTTCCCCTGAACAACTATCAGTAGTCTTCGAATTTTTTACTGAAAGAAGAGGTATTGTTTTTTGGGAAAGCTTTCTAAAATCATCGATTAACTTACAATTAAGGCCATATTTCCTGAAAGTTAGCACATCACAAATTGCACGCACAGCACACACCGACACGTCGTGCGCAGGACTCGAACCCTTGTCGACACTGTGGCGTGATCTCGCTCTTGGCCGACTATATGAACATGCAACATTAAGCGCGACATTGACCTTACTTATACTCAAGTTCATGCGGTCTTAGGGTGGCATTTCTTTACGCACTTTTTTATGTACTACGTCAGATCATCTTTAGTTTTTCTTGTTGTTTTTCTTTTTTCATTCTCTGCGTCAGGTTTATTGCGTATATTAACGATTACTTAACTTTAAGAGTTGACACTTGACACTTACAAGGGTTGCTTTAGTGCCACGCTGCGCCTAATCACTTCCTTATTTACTGTGATGCGTTTTATTTAATTTTGGTATTTACTTTACTATTACCTATTTGAAATTACAGTGTTTTTCAACGTTATCGTAGGTAGGTAGTATACTGTAGTAGTATACTGTTGATCGGCGTTTCTTGAAACAAAAAATCATATTTCAAGTGTTCCTTAAAAGTTTCGACTGTAACTTTAGCAAAAAATACTATCAAGTTCGTATGACACTGAAAAGTTGACTTTTATACCCTACTCGAAAATTTTCATTCACTATCCAAAGATTAACAAATGTCAAATCCATCATAAATCTTTCTTAAGCGAAGTTTGTTATCTTTTTTGCAAAATGCGATTTTGGCTAGGGGGCTGGCATAATAAAATAGTACCTACTTATAGCCTTCATGGTCAACCGTTACAACTGTGCGTAGGATGCTGCTTAAAATGCTTGTATTGTTGTCAATTGGTTGGCTCTAAGTATTTCTAAATATCATTTGCATTCGATACAATACTCGAAAGAAATATTATGCAACTTGCATAATATCTTTGAAGCATTTTTTAAATTTCTATTAGTTGTGATTTTTTATTTTAACCACGGTTTCTACCATAGGCCTTCAAAATGTTATTTTTAGGAAGTGATTAAAATAGAATAAAACACGTCATGTTTCCGAATCGTTTTTATTTCAACGAAATCATTGGCATTCGGCCTTACAAAGTAATTATCATAGATTTTTTTTCTTTTGCATTATTTTATTTTATGTGGATATTCCACATACTTAATTACTTAGGTAAGTACGTAATTTTTGCACGACCCCTTTTTAATAAAAAATCATCTTGACATAAAAACATATAAAGATTTATGTCTTCTTCAAGTAAGATATTGTGTCTGATACTTATCCAGTAGGTAACCAATTACCTACTGGACTTTTTAATAGAAACACCTAGTCTATCAATCGATAGTTCAATAATACTTAATTTTTGTTGGGTTTTAGATTATATTAATTTAAATAGTTTCTTAAAGTAAAAAAAATCATTTACGATAAAAAAAATCATTTTTTGTGAATAAATTATAATATTTTTTGTTGTAACTATTAAAAAACTGGGAACAACCAATTCTCTTATTAACTTCATAGATTAAACTCCCCAATCTTCCTTTATTAAGTCTGCGGCTTTTTCAGCCACCATCATAGTTGGTGCATTCGTGTGAGCAGCTGGCACATGAGGCATTATGCTGGCATCCACTACTCTTAACCCCGTCACGCCATAAACTCTCAACCGAGGGTCTACTACCGCCCCAGGGTCGTCTTTCGGCCCCATTTTATTCGTACAGCAGTTATGATAAATCGTGTTCGTTATAGTTCTCATAGCACAGAACCAGTAATCATCAGAGTCAAAAATATGATGTGCGCAGTTAGGTAAAGGAATGTCGTGCAATTTACTCCCATATTTCTGGAAAGCCTTCGTCTTCGAAAGCTCTATAGCTTTTCTTATACCGTACAATATCACCCTTTGGTCGTGACCGTCGTCAGAAAAGTAATTTGCGTGTATAATCGGCTTTGAATATGGGTTTTTATTCTTCAATAGTATTCTACCTCTAGATTCAGGCAGTAGTAGCATAGGAAACACCATCCAAGTATCTTTATCTTTGATGGGTCCATATACTTGGTCGAATATGTGTTCGTCGATAGCAAAAGCTTGTTGGTAAGTAGGCTGGGATACTAAAGAGCCTCCCACAAATAGTAATTCAAGGTCAGGGTAACCATCGTTATCTTTGGGATTTTTTGTATCGATAAAGGCTAAAGCCTCAGTGCCACTTGGCGCTGACAAGGGGCCTGTATGATGACTGAAATACTCTATAATATTACCAAATGTTGTTATTCTTTCAGACCTAATGGAATCAGTCGTGTTGATCACGAAAGTGAGTCCTCCCAAAGCCCAATGGTCTTGCAAGTTATATCCGACTGGTAAATTGACAATCGTCGTAATGTTCTTCTCTGATAAGTGCTCTTTTGGTCCTATTCCACTGATCATTAGCAATTGTGGGGAGTTTATTGCGCCAGCGGACAGGATGACTTCTCTTTGTGCTCGCACGACATATTTTTTGTCATTTTTATGAAATTCTACTCCGTATGCTCTTTTGGTCCGTGGGTCGATGAGTATTCTTGTCACCATCGCTTTCTTTGCTATATGAAGATTTGTGCGATGTTTAATGGGATGCAAAAATGCTTTGCTTGCACTCATTCTGGTTCCATTGCTCATCGTGAACTGAATGATGGAGTATCCTATTTGTTTTTCTGCGTTATAATCAACGATTTTCCCGCCTGTTTCTAATCCTGCTTTCAAAAAAGCGTCTGATAATGGCGTTCTCCAGTTTGGGTATGTAAGTGTCATTTCTCCTTTGACAGAATGGAAACGCCTGTCTCTTGCTAGTTCTGGTATTTGCATATTTTCCGACCTCTTGAAATATTTGAGGATGGATTCGTAGTCCCAACCTGAAAAAGATTTTTTTTCATATTATTTCATGGCTAAGTACTTAATTATTAATATAGTGGTGTTGCTACAGGACCTATTGTTTACTATAAAATCTCATGCAAATGATGAACTGAAAAAGAAGTTTATAAGTAGATTAAAGACATTCAGGATTCTTCTTAATATGTTACCTCGGTTTCCGTTAGCTGCCCATCTGTCGTAATCCCTTCGATTGCCTCTTGTGTGCATCATGGAATGCAGCACGGAAGAACCACCGACGACCTTCCCTCTTGGCCACGCACAGCGGCCAGCTCTCATGCCCCTGCATCCCGCTTTCTGTAATGTTAATTTATATAATGTTAAATAAATCTTAGGCGAGTAAGAGACAACTGCAAAAATCGATTGTAGTAATTTGATACGTCCTGAGTAAAACGATTATGATGTTTATTATAAAAAAAAACCGTTGTAAAAGACTTTTTTCGCAAATGTGCCATAATTTTGCTACCGAACGTACCTATACAATGATGAGCTCGGTGGCGCAGTGGTTTATCGCCTGGCTCTGCGATACTTTCGCAAGGGTCGGTCATGGAATGGGTGGCCAAAAATTCATTATCTCGAGTTCCTCCGTGATTCAAAAGGCACGTTAAGCCGTTAGTCCCGGCTGCATTTGCAGTCGTTAACATCCGCCAATCCACATTGGGCCTGCGTGTCGGGTTATGGCTCATCATCCTTATCCACCAAAAAGGAAGGCCTGTGCCCCTGCAGTGGGGTCATTAAAAAATTGCTGATGTCGACCAACGTAATCCATTTGATTCTATCCCTTTGAATTATAAGTGTTTAATTATTCAGTCTAAGTCTCAGGTGAGCTAATGTGTTACGTGCATAGATTTTTGTCTAGACAATAAGCAAAACGACCTTCTGATAGTAAATGATTACTAGATCTTTGTCAACCCTGATCTAATTCCATGAATCTTAGCTGTGGTATTACACAAAATTATATTGTAGTGTTAAAACAAGTGGAATGTGAATGAGGGAGGCAGGGAGGCCCATAAAATCTTAAAATAATGAGAAATCTATCAGATATCTTGTAAGGGGTAGGAAGGAAGGAACTAAGCTTCTTAAGAAATTATTAAATTTCTTTACCAGTAGTAAAAAAACAAAACCTCGCCTTATGATAATCCAAAATAATAAAGAATGATAATCCATTTTAGTATCTGGATCGGTACGAACCAAATAACACCTCTTCTGATTTCAATAGAGAGATACGGCCTTACCACAAAAGATGTTAAAACGCTGTTTAATGTACACACTGTTTAAATGTGATTCCGTCTCAAACAATATTGTCAAAAAGCGACAGCATCACAAGTGTCTAAGTTAAACACTTGTTGAACAGTGTTTTGTGGACCGCTTAAGTTTAGTCCACATTTTAGAATAAGTGGGAACGAGTTTTAAATTAGATTTAAATTTGAATATAAGGGGATAATGGAAACTATTTACTTAATTTAAAAAAATTATAAGCATTTATATGACTTAAACCAACGATTAATCGAAGTTGAAGATCAGAGTGGCTACCACAACCTTGTGTGGTTTGCGGATGCTAGTAGCTTCCTTTAGTTTTAATTTTCCAAGGCTGCATGGTGAAGGGCAAACTTCAAACTTCCCTTGAGGAAATTTTTGATCCTATCCGCAACATCGTGACTCGCTATTGATATAAAACTTACTACTTACTACGATATTTAGGTGGCGCTGATTTAAACTTAACGTGGTTTCCCAGGATTTGAGCTTTTACATAAAATATTTTAGCGTTAGTATTATCAAAGTGTTTGTAATATTTGGCGAATAAAACTGACACTATCTCATCATTGCACTCACACGGGTGGTCACACTCACATACCTACGCCATATCAAATACCAAATGATCGAAAATAAAAATATCGAACGTTCAAAAAATCGAACGTTCAAAATATCGAATTTACAAATAATCGAATGATCAAAGTATAGAATGATTAATATATCGAAAATCAATATTTTGCATAGTTTTTACATCATGAAAAGAAACATATAATTACATTATATTATAAATGGCCACACCATCTTTTTTCCTTTTTTCTTAAGTATTTCCAAACTCGGATTGGCTCTTTCAATATTTATATTTATAACAGCTTGCTCTTTTACTAAAAATTCTATTGTTTTTTTTTAATTAAATTTAATGAAACTTCATTAAAAATCTACTGGTTGTTCATGATGCAAAAAACTGTGCAAAATATTAATTTTGTATAAATTCATCATTCGATTTATTGAGCGTTCGATATATTAACCATTCGATATTTTGAACGTTCGATTATTTGTAAATTCGATATTTTGAACGTTAGATTTTATGACCATTCGATGAATAGTGTTCGATATTTTGATTTTCGATCATTTGGTATTCGATATGGCGTAGGTAACCCCACTCACACATAGACAGCAATAATATAATAATGTTTTTACTTTTAAAATTAAAAAAACATTATTATATTTTTTGCTCTAAGTATACCAAAAAATATATAGTTAGTTCAAGAAAAGTTATTCAACACAAAAGATGTGGATAACAATGTGGGTAAATACCACTGCGTACTGCGTTTTTGTATTCATGACAATTTTGTATGATAATGATAATTGTCTCCAATAATTATGAACAAACAGTCATAATTGAAGTAAAAACCGGCTATGTTGTACTAAAAGTATATGGAATGACATTTTTATAGCACTTAATAATACTGGTACGTGACTGTACAATATGTGATGCGTCTCATTTATTTATAACATTTTATTGATCGCACAATGCATAAAATAAAATAATTAAATTCCTTATTTGTCTAAAACATGTTATTACAGGTCTTAAAAAAACAAAGGTGCTTATGTTTTACTGTATCAAACAGCATACAAATTCAAAATCATTACCTTCATCATAAACAATTTAATATAACAAATCTTCGTATAACTTATTAAAGCTTTACTTTTTAAACACAACTTTGGTTTACGGTTTTTAATTTTTTTTTATAAATAAACGATTCACTTATTAAAATGTATGATCAAGGAATTATTTTTTACCGACTTCAAAAAGGGGAAGGTACTCAATTCGACCCATTTTTTTGTTTTTTGTATGTACATCGATTACTCGAAGACGGCTGGACCGACTGAAATGATTCAAACGTTATTACATTAGGTAAACTACCAAGTTGGTCCCATTTTTTTAAATTTGGAAATCGGTTCAGTACCTTTCAAGTAATTAATATAAGTTACTTAATATAACTGAAAAACTTTATATATTAAATTACTTATAATATAGCTTACAGCGAAAACATAAAAAGTATTAGAAAATTTCGCCACTCCCACTAGCGACTCGGTAGCATAATTGGTTAGTGCATTGGGCCGGAATCCTAAGGGTGCGGGTTCGAGTCCCGTCTGAGCTGCTACGGGTGAGTCGATTTTTTCTAATATTTTTTCAGTTATATTAAGTAACTTATATATATACTAACTTATATATTTATATATAAAAATAGCATTGTGAATGCTAAAATCCAAAAATTCAAAAACTATTATAATAATAATATGCTTTATAAAACATTTGTGGAGTTAAGTCTTATGTGGACACGTGGTGGTGGCCTCAGCTTAAATATTGCAATATTGACGGTGCAATGAACTGAGTGACGATTGTGACCTATGCAACGGTAATAACGCGATTTGTGACGATATTAATAGCTTAGTTTTGCATAATTTCCCTAAAAGACTTATAATCTCCGTATTCATGAACAATATACTCAAACGACCCTTGCCTATGCGAACGCACTGCGTTGAATTAGAACTTTGTGATTGGTTCGTTTGTTTTACGTATTATGTGTGATTGGTAGTTAGGACGCTGTGCGTCCGCAGGCACATGGGACCTCATAGTAATGTTCGTGTATACGGGTGTTAAAGAATGTACCTTAATAATTGATTTTATCTATTACTTATTTGTCCTGACTTTTCTCCTGTCCTATATGAACTTTCATGAATCTACCAATTCATTGGGTGCAAAAAACCAGATCATAAATTTTGAGTTTGAATCTGGCCTTCTATCAACGAATACCAGTTCTGGTCAAGAAATTCGCTTTAAAACTTGTTTTATTAAAGTTCGTTAAACTTATAATCAGTAAAACAAAACTATTGGTCATACTCATATGTAATGAATGATGTTCTAAAAAAACTGGTTTTGAAACATTTGACAGATGATGATTTTGGCCTACTTATAATTCATAGAAAAAAAATAACAATACAATGTCCTTCCTAATTATATTCACTTTTGTAGAAGTTTTAAATAAGTTTGTGACAATAGTGTTAATCATCACTAGTTTTTTTATTTTGTTTTTAGAGTGATAAGAAATAACAGCGTATTTTTCCACTCGGGATGCCGGATCTGGGAAAAACACAAATTCCATTTTATCATGAACTTTTTATAGGATTTTTTTAAACTTTATAGGACGGCCTACGGCTTATACAATATGGCCGGTAAACTGAGATAAGTACTTCAAGGTCGATATTTGTTTTAATTATGTTAAATCTGATGGAAAGAAATTTATTAGAAATAAAAAAAAACTTGTTCGGGAAGTCCCTTTGTTCTTTCATTAGTCAGATTTACGTCAGTTTCAGTTCAGTAGAAGAATTTCAGGCTTTGTTTAACTATACAAAGCTGATAAACTTTATGTATAAGTGGGATTTCAATCTAAGAGTATATAGCTAGTTTAAAGACCAACATGGCTGACGTAGCTATTACCTACTTACTTTAAATACTTAAAAATATTGCCTTACTTGAAGCCAACTTAATTTATCGATTATGATCTATAGTCTGTTAATCCTTATTTGTCCTATTTGGTAAAATATCTTCATCCAACTCTTACTGAAATCATTTATAAAATATAATAAGTAATACGACATGTATCTAACTTAGACACCTGTTTAAATGTGATGCTGTCTCTTCCAAACAATATTGACAAAAAGTGACAGCTTCTCATTTAAACAGGTGTCTAACTTAAACATAAACAGTGTTTAAGAACCTTTGTAATAACACGGTATATTTTAAAAAGCGATCTAAGTTTAAAAGACTTGTGACAACTTTAAAAAACCTTTACTAATTAACAACGGAAATAGACAATGGAAGCTAATGACGTACATTTAGGTAAAAACAAAGACTATACGTATGACACTTTTGCTTTGTTATCAAATTATTGAGTTATTTTGGTGTTGGAATAAGTATTATGCCGTATTGTCTTGCTCCTGGGGTGTAATCATGTCTTAAGAAGATAAACTTTCTTGCTCCAGATGTTTCTTTTTACCCAAAATGTCATACCGCCATTATGTGACGTCACATTTTCTCGGTCTATAATAGTCCTATAGGGCAAGTATGGATTAACAGACTATACATAGATTCAATATAATTAGTAAAGCAATAGGCATTTTGATGTTAACCCATCTACTTATTATGCCGGCTGTAAATTAAAAAGAACTTAATATTTTTTCTTGTCATTTACGAAAAAATTCTCTAGAAAATTCCCTTACCACGGCTTAACCCATTCACAAGATTGGAACGCAACAGAGCAACAATATTAAATTCATGACGCACATTTAATTGTACTAGCGTGTTTTTCGTGACGTCATAATACTCATAAGCATAACATGTGTTTTTTTTCTAGGATGTTGTTATTTGTGGTTTGCTATATTTTCTTATTTACATTAATGTAAAAAATCACATCAAGGTTCAAGGTCTGTTCAAACGTTGCGCATTATAAATTTGATAAAAAGACATCGATCATTATTCTATGAATTCTGGTCCAAAACAGTTTGAAGTTTGGCGGTTCATGAAGTTTATTTTATATTATCTCGGCTTACTTTATAGGAGAAAAAAGTTAGAGTTGTAGTATTTAACGAGCTACAATTTTCAACTTAAGTCAACAAGATTTCTTTGTGTTCCTTTAATTTAATATTAGTATTTATTGTATGTATTATTATATGTATTATTAGCAAGAGAATTGATTCTTATTGACGTTTCCTCTTAATTTTTTTGTTGCTATCTTAGAATACAGATGAAAATGTCCTTAGTCTTTCTATGCTTACCTGTGCTCTTGTTAGTCTAAGTGCTATGCGATGCGAACAAGGTAAAATCTATCAGGTCAAAACTTCCGACGATTATAGATGTAACAACAGGTATCATAATTGCTGTTGGTTCTTTTAATCTGGTTATTTTTATCAATGTTTGCTTAATGTCTTACTTTACGATCAATAGTCTTTTAATTTGATTTAAAGACGATAGCATATAATACTTCTTTATTTTTTTAGAGTCTGAACTAAGTAACCCAGAGTTTACAAAAAAGGTGGGTATAAGAAAAAAACACTAATTATTGTTAAATATCTAGCAATTTACCATCATAAATAAATATTGTCATTTTTCTGTTGATTGACAGACAAGCTTATAAATAATACGAAGGTCAACTTCTATAATATTGAGAATTTTACTGGTGTGTAATATAAAAGAGACACGAGCGAGGTAGAGTCTGTTACTCCGCTTGTAACAATTATTCTGCCGGTATTTTGATCGATTCCTCAAAAACATGGGAAATTAGGAAATTCCTCATGCCATCTTATTAAAAAGAAGCGTTTTGATGGCATGACCAGGGGCACCAATAGCTTACCATTTAGAAATTTCGTCATAATTTCACTCTTCGCCACTGATAGGTACCCACCTAATACAGTTGACCCACCATTACCTTGAGGATTATCATATTTATCATACTAAGTATAAAGGAAAATAGATAGATTTCGTTCATTGTCATTCGAGCAATGCCGATGCCCGGTGGTCTACGTCACGTATGTCAACATTGCCATGAAAAATTTCATACAAAAATCACGTACTCAAAGCCTTTCATAATAATTAGATATGGGTTGATCTATAACGATGTCATGTATTGATTAAAATAGTGTAACAGGTGCAATCGATTAGTATGAATTCATGTTATTATGTAATTGATTAGCACCGTTGATTGTCGTTATCTAATTTTGCTATTTCTACCGGTACGATTTATGGTTTCTAATCAGGCCCCCTAGCCAAAGTAACATTTGCAAATATTCGTTATCGCTTCGCTTCGAAACATGTATGGATTTGACGTTTTAAAATTCGATTGTTAACGAAACCTTATGTCAATCCTATACATGTTTCGAAAGGGAAGCGATAACGAAGATTTGCCAATGTTACTTTGGCTAAAAGATTTACGTTAAGTTAACAAAGTTTCTTTATGCACAACGGGATAGTGCTTGGCCTTCACCTCACCTGATGTTAAGTGACGATAAGGCCGAAGGTGGAAACGCACTACACCCGGAATCCTCATCACTGAGGAACTAGCTATCTTAGCTCTATAACTGCCGGAACACAAATTTTTTTTTAATTGTTGTTATGACGTCAGACTTAGGTAAAAGATGGTGGTAACTAGCCAGGCGAACTCGAAATAAGCCCTACCACCAACCAAACCGAGTACAAATTGTACCCCCCTCGGAATCAAACCCGAGACCCCTGCGTCTTACACGGGTGGACGAACCACTAGACCACAGAGGCGGTTAAAACAAAAATAGAACTTAATAAAAGAATGTAACTACTTTCATTTTGCCCTCATAGTCTTTTTGCTTTTTAGGCAGCGTGATCAGGAAGGCTTAATGGCACATTTATTTATGAATTGAACTGGGGCCCTACCGCCTATCTCAAAGCGATAGCCAAAGTGATAGCAATACTCTATCCGTCCTTGTCATATCATAACACGGTGACAAGGACGGAGATTGCACTGACGTCATAAACCAAAGCAATAGTCAAAGCAATCGAGTTAGGCGGTAGACCCGCTGGTCGATGAGCTTGATGAAAAATCAAGATAGAAGAGCCATATTATTATGGTTACGGTGACGCATGACATGCATATACAACATTGCAATGTAGTGCAAGATTTTTTGAACATTTCTCTCAAGATCAAGATTTGTTTTTTATCATCATGCTGAACAACTAACATATTTACAAAATGAAACGTTAAACTTTGCTAGTTTCGCATTCGCACGCAATTATTGACTTCACATTGTAAGCAAACATGTAAAAAAGAGGATATGTTTTTTGTTACAATAAACGTCTCATCCATCACAGTTCTTGTCGATTCATATTTTTTTTTTCAGTTCGATCATGACGAGCAGCTTAATATAATTCTTACCTATCAGTGGTTTATACGTCCGAACTATCAATCCAGTAATATTGAGTCTGCGAATACCGCATAATAGCAGGTTATTGCTCCGTAGGGGTTGCCAAGACACAATAATTGAAAAACAGTTTTTTACTAAATCTGTGATGTACCTATATAAAATCTGTGATGTACTGGAAGCACCAAGCTGAAATTTTGCCGAAACGTAGTATCGTAATTATGACGTAGACATCCGCTAAGGAAGGAATTTAAAATAACTCTTGGAGAGGAATTCCATCGGAACAACGTGCCGGGTGGGAGCGGGGAAATACAATGTCGACTCACTTGGGGCTCCGTGAAGTAATTCCAGTTGGCGTCGGTGAACTGCAGAAGGGTCGCCAGCACAGGGATATCCATGTAGAACTGCTCGCTGCCACCAGCTTCTATGAGCAGCACCTGGACACACCGTGTTCATTAATTATTTACTTATTATTAAAAAAACCGTTAAGTTCGAGTTGGACTCGCGCATGAAAGGTTCCGTACCAAAAAACAGCAAAAAATAATAATAATACGTTTGATGTATGGGAGCCCCACTTAAATATTTATTTTATTCTGTTTTTAATGTTTCTGTTATAGCGGAAACAGAAATACATCATCTGTGAAAATTTCGATTGTCTAGCTATAACGGTTCATGAGATACAGCCTGGTGACCGACAGACAAGACAGACGGACAGTGGAATAATAGGGTCCCGTTTGTACCCGTTGTGTACGGAACCCTAAAAACTAAGAGAAGTGCGAAGAGTACGACATGGAGGAGCTGCTTGCGGTCGTGGTTGCACCTCAATGGCGATGCTCGCTGGATAGACACATGGATCGCGATGCGAACACATCGGTTCAGTCGCGCATCCATCTAAAACAGCGGGCATCGACATCGAGGTGCGACCGCGAGCAGTTTCTGCATGCCTGTCTATTTCCTTCGAGGTGACATCGAGATAGTGATCTCAACCGCGACCGCGAGGCATCTAAGCATCTTCGGCATGTTTGTACCCTTACTTGCGTGCCGAGGGTTCGGTTCTTTTGTCTATTTACCGAATTTAGGTAACTCTATGATGATTTGCACTTTTGCAGATTTTCTTTATTTGTGCTGTGTGATGTTTCTTCCTGCAAGATTTCATTATTCTAAGACGCAGGGGTATACAATACCGCACTGGTTTAGATTTATTTAGAGTCGATAATACGACATGAATATCTTTTGTATTTTCTAAATTGTCATACATATAACTCATAATGATAATTCACAATACAGTATCATGATGATGGTATTGTTCGCAATAAATTTCGAAAGAATTTACTAAATAGAGCATTTCCTCGAAGTCGAAACTCGTTTTACTAAATACGTCAGATTTTGTTATATACTTGTTTTCGGCTTTTGTTGACTTTTGGGTCCAATAACGAAAGCGACGGAGTCATTGGAAAGCACGGAAGTTCTAAATGCAAGGTCTGTTTATGCTCGTTTATTTCGTGCAAGGTGTGATTGTTTTACGAAATTACTGTTCCCTGTGTTAAGAGATTATGATTTTGTGACGTGAGAATTCTTATAAAGGGTACTTAAAGTTATGTTTTAATTTCTACTCATCTTTCAAATTGAAAATCATAAATTTTACCATTTATGTTACGAAACTGTGTTGAACTACTTATACATTGGTTTTGAAGCTTTAGTTTTGTCAGTGCTAAAATCTCGAGGTCATACGTGCTTTTCTCCCCTATCACACACCTAAATATTACATTTCCGTGATATTCATCTCTACTAAAGTTCATTAAAATAAGTTCAGTGCTTTAGATGTAAAAACAAAACAGAGAGGTGTTGTTATAAAAGTGTATCTATAAATATCTGTGTCTGTCTGTTGTCATTGTAGCTAATATGTATTACGTCGTAGCGTAGAGGCGTCGTAACTCCCATAAAAATGGTCTGTTTTTGATTTAGTTTTATCCTCATCTTTTTCTAATGCCAAATCAAAATAAATCTCAACTCTATCACTAATTGAGCCCGTTCTTCTTATGCCAGTTAAAAAAGTCTGTTTCTTGTGGCCGTTCTTCTCGTCAGTTTAAAAAAAACCGGTCAAGCAAGAGCGAGTCGGACTCGCGCACCGAGGGTTTCTAAATACACTGCAGAGCTGTAGAATAATAAAATTATTATTGCAGTATGATTGCAGTATTAGGTCAGCACCATCTCTTAACCGATAGTGGAACTATTTTTTTTTCTTAGTCCAGCGCCATCTCTTGACCGTTAGTGGAATTAAATTTTTTTTTCTTGGGTCAGGGGCCAGGGCTATCTGTTGACTGGTAGAGGAACAAATAAATTTTTTGTTTGTTTTTTGAATTTCTAAAAAAGTGTGTTATATTGAGACATCGTTTTATTTTTCCTGTAATCTTTACATAAACTACTATCACATAGAATTATTTCAGATTATTCTCTTTGCAAACTTCGGAGATAAGGGGGGGGAACGGTATTTTTTTTACATTTTTCATCAGAAGTCGAAAACTATGCGGCCTAAAAAAAAAGAAAAAAAATGTTTTAAAATGTGCAAACAGCGCTCTTTCATACCCCACATGCCCTAGTCGCCCCACTTAAAAATTCTAAGACCCCTTTTCAGTCCCTGTTGTAAAAAAAATATTTATCTTTTTATTTCTTTCTTATTTGCAAAATAGTTGGACAAACGTCATCTCTAACTATTCCAAATTTTAAGTTGATACTATTAGTAGTTCTCGAGATATCCAGCTGTGACAGACAGACTGAGTCACACCATAAGGGTTCCTTTTTACCATTTTGGTACGGAACCCTAAAAAGACAAGTTAGGAAAATATTGACGATTCAAAAACGCCTAATTTTTAGTTTTTTTGAACAAATATTATTTTATTGACTCTACCTTGAACTGTTCAACTTCCGTGAGCCTGTTGCTTAGGACGCATCCCGCAGTGCCGGCTCCGATGATGATGAAGTCGTATTCCGGCAGTAGGCGGGCCGTGTCCGGCGGTTCTCCGTACAGCAACTCTTCCGTGTCGTGCAGAAAACCGGCCAGTGCCTCCGGTATGGAGCCGCGGTACCCGAGGGTTGGGGCGATGAACCATATTAGGCTGGAATAGGTTGAGTTTCCGTTACTTTAGCATGTCCTGCTAATTTTTCTTTCTTTCATGCGCTAGGTAAGAAAGAAAAAAATATGTCTGTCTGTCTGTCTGTCCATCCATCCGTCCGTATGTCACAGTCACTTTATTCCGAAACTATTAGTGGTAGGTAAAGGGAGAGTATTCTGTAAACAGCTTAACGATTTTTACACAAAAATAAAAATAAAAGATTAAGGGCGGCTCACTTATACAAACAACAAAGTTATTTTTGCAGACGAAAAATGATAGTGGTATTAAATATGATATAGTGGTATGTTATAATAAGGTAACTACGGAACTCTACTGCGCGTGGCCCGACACACACTTGGCCTGCTTTTTTGCTTATTATTAACGAAAATAACTTAATCGAAATTATCATTTCGTTCTACTGTTTTGCATTCTCTATACATTTGCTAGAAAAGGTCTACCTTTCTTTTTTCTGCTTTTATCTATTAACAAGATTTAAAATATCCAAAAAATTTAATAGATTTCAATAGATTTTTGTTCGCGAAAAGTGTCTAATAAGCATTTTTATTTAACTCAACACATACAATTAGTATAATAACTTAACTGCGGCGAAGTCGCTATTGAAAACAACAATATATACTTAACATAGCATTATTTTGAACATTGTTATATATTTTTTACTCTTAATCACACAGTTGAAAAAAATGGGATTTTCAAATGAACATTTTGACGCAGAGAAGTTAATTTGTGGTTAGGTCATTAAACTCTCCAACGTAAGCTGTGTTATTTTATTCTCCAAATTTTTTATAGACAAAATGGTACCTGCTTATGGAAGTATTGATGATCTTTAATATGCTACATAGATTATTATATACTAGCGGCCGCCCGCGGTTTCACCCGCGTGGTAACCGTTCCCATAGGAATATCGGGATAAAGAGTACCCTATGTTTTAATCTAGGCTATCTACTATCTGTGTGACAAATTTCAACCAAATCCGTTCAGTAGTTTTTGCGTGATTGAGGAACAAACATCCAAATATCGAAACCCACAAACTTTCACATTCATAATTTTCACAGTCAAGCCAATGTCTCCGGTCAACTTAGTGGTATCGCAGGTGTTATTTTCATACAAACGAGGTTACTTTGAAGCCATGGTTTTCTGCCAGGGATGTACCGTGCTGTGATCTGATGATGGCCATCCAGGCAGTGAATGGAGGAGCTTCAGATCGCTATACACACCCAACTGATCTGATCAGCATTCTTAAATATGTTTAATGTACAAACATCGACCATTTACAATATTATTATACCTACTCATTTGTAAAAAAAAAAAAAAATGGGTTAAGCGAGCAAACCTTTAATAATCAAGGGAAATACTCTACTTCCGCTTAAACTTTCACAACTTACACTTTTAAAATCACAACTTAAACTTGAGAAGGATAAACACTGTTGTTGAATGATTTCTTAAAAAGATCAAGATACAATACTAAATAATGTATATACTAGAAAAATATTCCGTAGCTCAGCGGTCAGAGCATTGGATCGAACATCCAAAGGTCGCGGGTTCGATTCCCATCCGAGAATAAAATTGATCTATACCCTTAGCACGAACAGCTATCGAAAAAAATAACTCGCGTAAAATCATTCGATAGATAAATTTAGTATTGGATATTTGTACAACGCCATCTATCGCCGATAAGCGAAATGAAATTTTCCATAGAGAATTGTCCATCGAGTAATTTTACGTGCGTTTTTTTTCTCGATAGCTGTTCGTGCTAAGGGTACTGGTGCCATTTGTATTTTTTCACGCGCTTACCTCTGGGCAAAACTGAAAATCAGTGCTTTGCTTTAATTAAAGCAAAGATATCATTGAGATTTTGCCTTTTTCTGTCGATGCGGCACACAGTCTAGTTTTTATTTTTCTTCTTTATAAGTTATGTAGTCAATTATCATCTGTGTACGTATTTGATGGAAATAAACGATTTATCTATCTATCTATTTTTTCTAGTATTATATTGTATTGTATAGAAAATAGCATTTTGAATGAAAAAATATCAAATTTAAAGATCAAGATATCTACCTTGTGAAGTTTAAAATGTGCCACATAACGATATCACAGTAATCACTGAGTTATAAACACACTGCTTATAAGACAATTTTGAACCCGACTCCGTGATTCCACAATCAATAAATACCAAAATATAGGAGGCGTCACTAATATCGGTCATTATCAAGATAATTAGTATAAATATTCTAGACTATTAACTGCGGAAACTAAGTTTCCACTTCTTTCGTCATTGTAATTAAGCAAATTAACTATTAAGCTAACGGCCGAATACTCAAAGGCTTCTTAGCTAAAATCTTAAGTTAAGGTCTCCTTAACTTTAAGGAAGCTGTCAGTTTCATAGAGTTTCTGTCAAATCTGACAACTTTTATGTATTTAAGGTGGCCTTAACTTTAAGATTCGTTTGAGTATTTGGCCGTAAGCCTGACAGTTATTAATATTTTTAGACAAAATATAAACAAACAAAAACCTAAGTTGCAACCATATATCTATCTAGATAAAAATTAACGACTGAATTTATTAAATTATTTTTGCCTATATAGATAGACAATCTTTGTTTGTCAAAATATAACCTTACTATTAGAATCGACCAAAAACTTTAAATTTAAATATGTTCTTGGAATCAATGATATATTGTTAGTTATAAAGTTTTGTTTTGATATATCATTGTTTGGAATAGATTTTACCACGCCACTTACTCAAGTTTTAAAACTGGCTAAGATATACAGGTTTATTTGTGAAACACCAAAAATCTCGCAGGAGTAAATGACTAACTGTGTGTATGTGTATTTATTTATACATAATATTATATATATATCTATTTATAATATATATACCTACTTATCATATATTTTTGAGGTACACACTGTCTGCCCTTCTCAATGTTCTTTCCTGTCCCGGGCCTGCTGGAAGAAATTTCAATGTGAAATAAGTTGTGCCCTTGTACAATTCCTCTGTCCATTTCTTTTCTGTTTGTAATTGTGTGTGTACAGAACCAATAAATAAATAAATAACATCATAAACAACAACATTTGTTCTACCACTTTTCAGAAAACATACAAAAAAAATCGACTTTTCGTACAAAACTCGATCGGCTGTCCGTACATTTGTACGCTCGAATTTCATTTAGGCTGTTTTCGAAAAAGTCTAGACCTGCTACTTTCAAGTATTTCCTTCCTAAATATTAAACAGATATAATAACTTAATTCCTTCGTTTCACATACATTATTAATCATTCGAGCCCTGACACATAATGGAAATGGATATTGTGAATCTAGAAATAGGCGACCTAATAACTTAGTTGTAATAAAAAAAACTAGGTAAGTATCTATTTCTATTTTTTTATCATTACCATTAGCCAGCCATATTCTTTATGCTTCGAAATTTTTATATCATTAGTTACAAACAAAAAATGAATTACTTAGTAACATTATGCAATAGCACAATTTACGTAAATACGCAGTTGTGTCATTTTAACAGAATTATTCTAATGATAACGTCCTGTGGAATATTTCCGATCATTTTTTAATTTAGCTCGTTCCATTTCAATAAATTCACTGTTTTTGTAATATTTTCGTACATAGCTTAGCGGTGATGTGCGTATAAACTATTTATATCCTAATGTTCGAGGAAAAAGATACATTTTATGTATATTGAGAAATATCCAACTAAGTAATTTTGTAGTAAAGGACGGTGTATTTTTTATACCTATTTTACTTAAAATAATTGTTTTAGAAAGAAAATCTTACTATTTACGATTGCTTTAGCTACATTTATTTTTAAGTTTATAATTTATTTCATGAATCAAAATCGCGTTCGTTTCTGTTTTTAGCCGACTTCATCAAAAGGAGGAGGTTCTCTATTTGATTGTTTACTTTATTTTTTATTTTTAATCGTTGTTCGCGCGTATCTTCGACATTTATGGACCGATTTTCATGATTATTTTTTTGTTCGATTGAGTTTGCTTGCAAGATGGTTTAGTAGTTTTCAAGTCATCCTAAAATACTATGATTTTACATCAACTAACTTGACGACTTTGTTATTTAAGAACAGAATTAGATGATTTTTTTGGGAAAGGGATACCTTTGTGTAGTCTTTTTAACCGACTTAAAAAAGGAGGCATTCAGTTTGCATGTATGTATGTTTCTCTGCAATTATCTCACGTTTGGCTGAGCCGATTTTTCTACCTAAATAAGATACCTATACACTACCTAATACAGAATGTACTTACACTAAAAATAAAAAAATTGTTTAAAAAACAAAAACTGACTCCAAAAAACCTGCCTCTAAAAGCAAGAAATAATATACAAATCATTAGATACGCACTATCATTGTTATAATAAAACACGTCTATTGAAGTCGGGTGGGGCTTTTAGAATTCAAAAAGGAAGTTGTACTCCAACCTAACCTAACCTAACAATGATAGTGCGTATCTAATGATTTGTATAATTATTTTTTCTTGCTTTGTAGAGGCAGGTTTTTTGAAGTCGGTTTTTTTGTTTTTTAAATATTTTTTTAAATCCAACCGAAAAAGTAACTTAGTCGTAAGAAGTAAAACTTAAACTTGCTGTTTTTTTGTTCTTAAGAGGAATAATAAATAGTATTTATGATAAATTGGTAGTGATATTATGTATGGGGCATAATTATGGTGGATATTTTTAACCAATATTCGAAAGTCAATTTTATTTAATCTGGGTAGGTAGACTAGATAGATGGGTATATGAAAATTATATGTCTCAATCTTAGGGTTAAAATAACCCGATGGTATAAAAATACAAATACCTAATTGATTACACATAATGGTTGAATATAAATCTTTATTATTAACAATAATAAATTAATAGAGACTTTTCATTTTTAACCGACTTCCAAAAAAGGAGGAGGTTCTATGTTCGTCTGTATATTTGTTTTTTTTTTTGTTTTGTGTATGTCCACCGATTACTCTAAGACGGCTGGACCGATTGAAATGATTCAAACGTTATTACATTAGGTACACTCCCAAGTTGGTCCCATTTTTTAAAATTTGGAAATCGGTTCAGTACTTTTCAAGTAATTTTGAAAAAAGCATGAAAATAGTATGATTTTGTGTGAATTACCTCGATGATTGGTCGTATTACTTCTTTGTTTATGAACTGAACAAGATAATTATTTTTTTGTTGGAAGAGGGATATCTTAAGTGTAGTTTTTTAACCGACTTAAAAAAGGAGGTTCTCAGTTTGACCCGTATTTAAGTATGTTTCTCCACGATTATCTAACGTTTGGCTGAGCCAATTTTTCTACATATATAATATACCTTACCTACAAGGTACCTACACTAAAAATAAAAAATTGTTTAAAAAAAACAAAAAACCGACTTCAAAAAAACCTACCTCTTAAAAGCAAGAAATAATATTCGTAATAATAAAAATACGTCTATTGAAGTCGGGTGGGGCTTTTAGAATAAAAAAAAAGGAATTTGTACTCCAGCCCCACCCGACTTCAATAGACGTATTTTTATTATTACGAATATTATTTCTTGCTTTTTAGAGGTAGGTTTTTTTGAAGTCGGTTTTTTGTTTTGCTTAGTAGTTTTAGTGCACCAGTTATGCCTACCTATATCTATGCTATGACAAAATTTGCCTTATCTTAACCGCCTCTGTGTGGATGCAGGGGTCCAGAGTTCGATTCCCCGGGGGCTACAATTTGTACTCGGTTTGGTTGGGGGGCGTCCATAAATTACGTGAGATGTTTAAGGGGCGGAGGGAGTCGAGTCAAATCTCATCTAATCTTACGTTGGAGAGGGGGGGGGGGTCTCGGCAAATATCACGCAATTTTTTTTCTGATTGAAACAAAAAAAAAACTATTTTGGTCCATTTAATCCAGATTGTACATGCTTAAGATTTAATCTTAAGCTAAAATGTTTATAACACTTATAACTCTCAGCTATATTGATTACTAGTCTTAACCTTAACTAGTCGTTAATAAAAGCACGAAGCAATTTTTTTTCTTTTTACAATAACAATCCAACGCGTTTACGTATAAGAAACCCACATTTTGAAAAATCTCACGTGAGATTGGGGGATGGGGGAGGGGTTGAATAAAATCTCACAACATCTCAGAAGGGGGGAGGGAGGGACAGAAAATTAAAAAAAACACCTCACGTAATTTATGGACGCCCCCTTGACGGTAGGGCTTTTTTTGAAGTCCGCCTGGCTAGCTACCACCATCTTATCTAAGTCTGACGACATTACAACAGTAAAAAAAGTGTTTCCTCAATGATGAGGATTCCGGGTGTAGTGCGCTTCCACCTTCGTCACTTAACATCAGGTGAGTGAAGGCCAAGCACTGTCTCGTTTTGCAAAACAAAAAAAACTATTCCAGTTGCTTATAATTTTGTAAAAAGTGTTATTTTTGTTTGATATATTAGCTCTGGCCGGTACTAATACCTTAGTACTTTTAATGAAAACAGATTATCATTGTATTTTTCTATTTCTGTACCAAAATACCATGTAAGAAAGTGCTCGAAATTTACGGACAGGCGTATATGGGCCGATTACACATTACTTAATTAAGTTGAAAGACAAAAAGTTTGTTTTTACCATCGCCACTCAAAAAAGTGGGTCTTATTCATTGATAACAGTGAATAAAAATATTTTGAATTTGGAAAAAGCGCGCATCGTATGAATTAGGTACAAAAAAAATAAAAGGTGCTGAAAGTATGGAGCTATTCCATAGATAAAATTATAGTTCTACAATTAAATGACGAAAATAATCCCGCCAATTTTATTTAGGTTCTTTTAAGTGTCTTATATCTTTGGGTTCTTTTCTAAAAAATATCCCGCTAAATCAATTAGGTCCTTTTTAGTGTCTTATATTTGGGTTCTTTTTTATATATTTGAGGGAGATTAGTTGTTCAGTCTTGCATCAGTCCATTCCATCAGTCTGGTACGATCTTCAGTCTGTAAAAATTCAAAGTCTATACAAACTGATGAAGTGGACTGATGCCAGACTGATCATGTAGTTTTCCTCTTAGTTAGCTCGGTGGCGCAGTGGTTTAGCGCCTGGCCCAGTGATTGCGGAAGTTAAGCAACGTTCGCAAGGGTCGGTCATGGGATGGGTGACCAAAAATGTATTATCTCGAGCTCCTCCGTGCTTCAGAAGGCACGTTAAGCCGTTGGTCCCGGCTGCATTTGCAGTCCTTAACACCCACCAATCCGCATTGGGCCCGCGTGGTGGGTTATGGCCCGTCCTCCTTACCACCCATAATGAAGGCCTGTGCCCCACAGTGGGGACATCAAAAATGGCTGATGGACAACTATAAATACTATAGGTACTGCTATTTTTTTTTCTCGCAGTCAATGGTAAAAAGTAAAGTACACAACTCGTGAAAAAAAAATTTCATCTCGGTCCTTTGTATCCCTCGAACTAAATTCCCTCTTTTTTCACTTGTTTTATAATCTACTATTATTTTAGTCCAGCAATCAGGTAATTTTTCATGGAAATAATCACAAGAGTATTGATATTTTGTGCGTCAGATAGTACTATCTTAATCATACACTTGCGACCATGACAACTTGGAGGTAATTTTAAAAATACCAATTATTGTGATCTTGAATTTAGTTTTTTGATAGTGTCTCAACTTCGGGAAAATAATTATGATAGATAAGATAGCCAGTCCTCAGTGGTTGAGGATTCCGGGAGGAGTGCGCTTCACTTAAGGTGGTACCCTGAGCGTAAGTGGCGCCGCGGTGAATTATATTTAATATTATAATTCTAATACACAATTTTAAAAATGTTTATCGTGGAGATTTTAGGGCCCACAGTCTAGTAATTTTAGACGGTATCGTTACATTCCCTCGTAGTCACTGCTAGAAGTAGATAGCAAAACTGCTAAAAGTGGCCGTTTTTGACACATTTGCTATCTACTTCTACGAATGACTACGAGGGCATGTAGTGATACCTTCTAAAAATACTAGACCAAGGGCTCTAAAATCTCCACGATAAACATTATTAAAATCTTTTCTATTAATTCATTAACGCCGGAGCGGTCGCTGGCGACCGAGACACAATAGATTTTCTATTGTGTCTCATTTTCCGGGCGTTGAAGGGTTAAAAACTAATTAAATAAAAACCTCTGAGGGCGCCACTTTCGGTCATACAACCGCCTTAACATCAGGTGAAATGGAGGCCAAGCATTGAGCCGCTGTGTAAGAAAAATCATGTTTAATTAAATTATATCTATCTCTCTATTTTACACGGTTTTAGATTGTTACAAAACTTGTTTGATCTACGAACGACGCGCCTTGCAATTTGCGGCCGGCAAATGTTAGGGAAAGCACAACCATTTTAAAATTACTATAGTAGGTTGACAAAATTAATGTTTGTAGACCGATTTAAATACTTTTTTCATCAAAAAATAAAGAAATGCTTTGGCAGTGTTCCTATGCTCTGCTTTTTTCATATGATCTCGTCAAATTTAATTGCTGAAAGTCTAAACAATGGCAATTTTTTTAGGTTTTTGAAGACATCTCTTTTCATTATTTATTTATGAAAAAAAGGAAAATCCCTTCTTAAATTTTTTATGAAATAATTATTTGAATCAGTCTAGGTTTGGAGGAGGAAACAAAGGACTACGAAACGTTGATTTTGTCAAGTTTAGTTATAGAAAAACTATATTCTGTGGTTTAACCAAATATCTGAAGCACCTACAGCTAAAGAAAAGCTTATCAATGATTGATTACTTTCTTTTGCCAAAGTTTTCAAATTATAAGTTTTAGCCAACATTTTTATGCCACAACAAACTAATCTAGTGAAATTTGGTAATGGTGGGTGCAGGGAATCAGGGATTGATAACGTTATTTTTAAATGTAACGTTATTTCTTACTTTTTTACTGTTACTTTTAACATTAACATTATGTCAATAAATAACGTTACTTTACATAACGTTACATTGAAATTAACGTTATTTCATAAATGACGGTAATTTTAACGTTATTTCTTACTTTTTGTTACCGTTACTTTAAAATTAACGTTATTCCAATTAATATCGTTACTTTTATACCGGTAAAATTTAACGCTATATTTAATAATTTTAACGTTATTTTTACCGGTAAATTTACCGATAAAATGTTTTAACGGTATTTTTAACGTAATTTTTTTGTATCGTTATTTTTTAACGGTATTTCAATCCCTGGGTGGGTGTTAATAGTTAATTTAGACCCCGTGTTACAAAACTTAGCTATTAAAGGATTTTCGGCGAACTAGTTTTGAGTCATCTTGTTATATAATTCTGTTATTGGTATATATTCGGTTAATGAATACATAATTTTGGCTAAATGAAATGCAACCAATTATAAAATCAGGCCACGGTTTAGATAAGATGTAACCTTGAGACTGAAAAAATATGTTTTCACTATAATAATTTGAACCCTAGATCTAACTTAAGTGATTATTAACTACCTACTTATAGAGATTTAAGGCTATAATCATGTTGAATTAAATTCTCTGTAAATCATATCTAATGGGGGTTGTTCCAATATTCACCGCAATGAGGTCTCATCCCATGAGGTCAAATTTCCTAACTCATCAATGGTTCTATTGTCTGAATGAAGAGTGAATAATACTCAATCGTGTAGACCATACTTTATTAAATTTAATCTACTCACACTCCCATCTCTATATATATATGACATATGTATATTTACTTATAAAAATATAGAAACTTTTACCAAAGTAATTATACTTTAGATTCGTCCCTCGATATTAGTATATTGACTACTTGTAGTATCGCTCGTATACTATCACCACTTAGCACGTTATTTTAGAGTAATAACCTAAAAAACCTAAAAAGAGAAGGTTTTGACTTCAAATTGACAGATTTGACATTTCCTGTACGAGTTCTCCCCGTCACTACTTGGCGCCAACACTTCATTCGCTTTTTGTGCTTCGCCACGAACGCACGTACAGTCTCAAAGTGAGAATTCTTTAGGATATATTATATTCAGTAAAAATTAAATTAAAGTTAAGTAAAAATGCTTAGTGAAGAAAAGAAGAAAGACTGATAAAAGTAATGTTACTAACCAAAGATCTATTGCAATCGAAATAGTCATACGGACTATTTCACCGCATAGGTCGGTTTAGTATTCGGCGGCATCAGTGATTTTGCGGCATGAACCAATAATATCTATTGCACTCGAGATAGTCATTGGATTATTTCACCGCATGGATAGGTTCTATTATTTCTACAATGAAAAAGAAGATTATTTTGTCGCATGAACCAAAAATCTATTGCAATCGAGATAGTCATTGGATTATTTCACCGCATAGATCGGTTCAACAACGCAACTGTAACAAGCACAGCAAAGCAACCCAAAGCGCCGCTGACGACAGTGAGAACGCGACAGTGTAAAAATCAATCTGCTCAACACCTCTCGGGTGACTCCGCCGTCCGCCGAATCCGTCGCCATCCGCCTCCCAGGCAGGTGAGGCGGCTGCTGTGCTAGAGCTGCTGCTGCAGCAGCAGTTCGAAAACAGCGTTGCTAATCAGGTATGCATTTTGATATCTTAAATATCCTTGGGTATCATTGGTTCTCAGATTGACATAATATTATTATGTATGATTAATTCATTGTACTCATTGTTAAAAACAATGTAAATGTGAACCAATGAAGAACTGCCAGTATAGGTAAAACGTATCAGCTTCATGGAACCACATAATGAGTTATGTAACTAGTTGATACCTGATGCCTCACACCTATAATGTGATAGCTTTTATAATCTAGGTAAGCCTCAAACATGAGCCTGCTGATAGAAATTTCAATATGAAATGGAATAACAAACTCCTTAGTTTATCATCCATAAATTCAGTTAGTGTTTTTTGGTACAATTAAATTTACATTAAGGTAAAAAAAAATAAAAAAAAATAAAAAAATAAAAAAAAAAAAAATAATAAAAAAAAAAAAATGTACCTGAACTAGAAGATGCTGTGTTTCATGCGAGTAGAACTAGCATGTTAAAAAACTAGTTAATCAAATCACTAACTATGTATGTCTATTTCTAAACTGTGCGCCCTTTGTACCCTTCATGCCCGTACTACAGCTGGGATATACAAATTACATGTCTATTTCTTTTCAAATTAAATATTCATTGATTTTAATGATAATGATTAGCGAAAAAGTATTAATAAAACTTATATAACACCTTTTTAATATCAGTTTAAGACAGTAAGTGTATATTATTTTTTACATTACGCGGGCAGACAGCCTTTTGGTTATAGCCTGTATACGGTCAAACTTTGTGCATCTGATGCAATTCACACATACCGTCACCGACAGTTCAGTCGAATACGGTTGATGCATTCGCCATGGGCCTAAAGTGAATGCACCATTAGTCAATATCTTGAACAACGTAAAAACTGCAAGTAAATCGGGCGCAGAACTAAAATGAAACATTTTCAAATTTATTTATTTAGTTATTTATTAGTAGGTACATTGTTTTTAAAATAATCAAACTGGAAAACAACGAATGAAACACGCAGCCACGTATGCAGCATGCTCCAGCTCCGACGACATATGAACAGCAGGACGCCGGCGAGGAACGCACACGAGCGATTTGTTTCGTTGACCGCAGCAGACCTACAGGCGATAGGCGGCGTTTCATATATATGTATACAATACAATTATTCGCCAATGATCGATTAGTCTACATTCGCCTTTATCGTACGCAGGGTAAGGCCACTCGTACGGGTAAGTACTTATAGGGTGCGCGCTGGTGCGGCATTTGTCTGTTTTTTCGGTAAATACAGGCAGTGGTCGCCAACCACAGGTGCACATGCGTCCTCACAATCGTTTGCGCCGGTATTCATCTATATATCCGTCATATGTGTGGAAGTACCATTTATATATTTTTTATAATGAAGTATATTTTTTTGGTGTAAAATCTATACGAGAGTGTGTAATTAAAGATTACTTTTGTATCACACCCAGAGATATTATAGTCTCTTACTAATAGTATGATCAAAATTCAGGCATAATGTTACATTCACAGAATAGATCGTAGTACTTAACAGTGACGCCTTTAACCATTAGCCAACTACACATTTTGTTGAACATTCAACAGAATGTATGTATACTGTATATGTATAACATAATAAGTTAACTGTAATAGATTTTTTTTTATGTTTTCGTTGTCGTATATCTAGCTATTATACAATTAATAGTAATAATAATTACAAAATATAAATGCTTATTGTTTGTAAAAATATATCTAAGAGATCTTATCTCCTTTAAGGTTTTAATACGGATATGAAATATTGAATGGAAAGATGGGACTTTCTTTCCATAATAGAAAGATAAAGAAAGTCTTATCATTGGCTCCTATTTTACAAAACTATTAGCTAGTATAGTATAATATTATCTATGCTATGAGACAGTGTTTAGACATCATTATTTCCTTGTACATGATATTTAAGTACATAGGTACTATAATAGTGGGTCTATAGAATATTTTTTACTTTGCAGGTCACGGTAAATTTTTTTTTTTTTCACCTACCTTCATAACTTTCCATTCTATTACGAATGTAATGGTATATTCATTTAACCCCGAGTGGCCTCATGGGGCCGCACAACAATAGAGTATCCGTTGTGTCACATTTTTTCGGGCTTGAAAAGTTAAGTTTTTTCTCAAGACAAAACTTATACAAATTTGCAAAATTACGCAAATTACGACCATTTTATGAAGTCAATGTACCGGTAGATATCGGTATATTATCGATATTTTATCGATATTATAATATTGTACATGGTAATTGAATGTGATCAATACTTACACTAAATATATTGTATGGTTATATATATACAACATATTATTGTAGATAGATTTTGTCTGATGCCTCTCAACAAAGGGGTAGACTGGGACACTTATGTGTGTGTGGTCAGTCATGATTGCATAATATTTAGGATGTTATATATGAATTATAATTATATATTAAATAAAACATGTTTTTCGCATTACTGGGTAGAGTTTTCTAGTTCTAGACGGAATTATTCTGATACTGAGTAATAATAATAAAAAATAAAAATAAAAAAAATCTAATCAGAAAAAAATATATATATATATCTATGTACAAGGTTTACTTCGAGGACAAAATTTACAGTGTAAGCATGCTTTGAGGACTTTTGTATAGTTTAGGGACATGTCTCAAAGTAATCATGTATTCAACGGATACTATGGGGTCAGCGAAATCTTTTATACACAATCTTACCAATCGTTTACATCGGGTCTCGATTTTTTATACGCTACGATTTATATGCTCTGCATGATAGTGTGCACTGTCCTCAAACTGTTTTATACGAAGAAGTATATATAAATTGTGTATAAAATAAGTAAAAAAAACTTTATGAGTAAAACAATTTTACTTTAATGAAAACTGCACTAAACGGTAAAAAATAACTTTGTTACATTTTCATACTATGTTGTACAATACTGTTAGCTGAAAATTTTTGAGTATAATCTATGTCAACCTAACTTAATAATTATTACGAAAAAAGTATTACAATAGGGATTCATATTATAAATTAATACTTTGTTAATTAATTTTGATTATAAAATCGTAGACAAAAATATAGACAAAAATTATAAGATTTCAAACACAAGTGTTGTGCAATAGTTTACTGAGGAGATCCCTTGGCCACGTTCCGTCTCCATTATAAGACCCTAAATCATACCGGGACTACAAGGTTCTTATCAAAACCAATTGAATGTTACCAAACATGAGCGTTTGACAACAAATTACAAAGGAGAAACCTTGACTACATTACGTCTCCATCATCAAACATACCAACTTATCGGTACCATTTTACTATCGAAAGAAATGAAATGAGACCAAACACTACTGATAGGTACCACAATGTTCTCATTGCAACATTTGAAATGACTCCAAACACGAATGTTTTACTATAATTTACTGAGGAGACCCCTTAACCACCTTCCGTCTCCGTCATCAGACCCTCAATCTTACTGATATCACAAATTTCTTATCGATACAATTGAAACGAGATCAAACACGAATGCTCTGCTACAATTATAGAGGAGATCCCTCGACCACCTTCCGTCTCCATCATCAGACCCTCAATATTAATGGTACCACAAAGTTCTCGTCACAACAATGGAAATGAGACTAAACACGAGTGTTTTCTATAATTCATTGAGCAGATCCCTTCACCACCTTCCGTCTCCATCATCAGACTAAATCTTACTGGTACCACAAAGTTCTCATCGCAAAATTTTAAATGAGTCTAAACACGAGTGTTTTACTATCATCAGACTCAATCTTACTGGTACCACAAAGTTCTCATCGCAAAATTTTAAATGAGTCTAAACACGAGTGTTTTACTATAATACCTACATGGGAGGAGATCCCTTGACCACCTTCCGTCTCCATCAACAGACCCTCAATCTTAATGGTACCACTAAGTTCTCGTCACAACAATTGAAATGAGACCAAACACGAGTGTTTTTCTATAATTCATTGAGCAGATCCCTTCACCACCTTCCGTCTCCATCATCAGACTCAATCTTACTGGTACCACAAAGTTCTCAAATTTTAAATGAGTCTAAACACGAGTGTTTTACTATCATCAGACTCAATCTTACTGGTACCACAAAGTTCTCATCGCAAAATTTTAAATGAGTCTAAACACGAGTGTTTTACTATAATACCTACATGGGAGGAGATCCCTTGACCACCTTCCGTCTCCATCAACAGACCCTCAATCTTAATGGTACCACTAAGTTCTCGTCACAACAATTGAAATGAGACCAAACACGAGTGTTTTCCCATAATTAATCGAGAAGATCCCTTCACCAACTTCCGTCTCCATTATCAGACCTTCAATCTTACCGGTAGGTACTACATAAAGTTCTCATCGAAATAATTTAAATGATACCAAACACGAGTACTCTGCTATAATTCATCAAGGAGATCTCTTGACCACCTTCCGTCTCCATCATCAGATCAACTCCATGCTACCATAATATTATATTGTCATCAGAACTATAGGTACCTACGTGTTTGTAAAGTTTCAATTTAATCGGTTCACAGGAAGTGGGTGAAAATTAGATTACAAAAATCCGTTGTTAGTTAGTTAGTTAGTTCGTTCGATAGATAGACAGCTTTAAAGGAATTTGCGCTGAAAGTGCCTACATAATATAGTCAGTTCCTACGGTTTTCATGATTCAGACTGTGATTCTATAGGTACCTACGCGTTTTTTTTTAATTATGGTCATTGAGGTTGAGCAAACGGCAAGAAACTCCCTCGTTGGTAGGGTTGCCAACATTTCTTCGACTAAATATAGTATTTTTCAAAACTATTAAAATATATAGTACAGCTTGGCAAAAAAGAGTTTGACGTGGTGACAGATGGAACTAAATATTTTCTTTCATGGCAACACCACTTTGCTGTCAAGTAAAGTCGCGTATACAACGACTACACGTGCTTGATTCTTATAAACATAAATTATTCTTGGGTACTCACAAGCACTGTAACTTGCTATTTACAGGTGTTAGTGTCAATAATGTAAGAAATATTGAAAAAGAAGGTGTTGAAAATAATGGAAAATTTTCCACACCGGGAAAGCACCGAAAAGGTCATCCGAGGAAAGATTTGGACGGTTTTGATGTATGTTCCATAAGACAAACTTTTTCTTACACGAAAATATTAGGTTAAAAGAAAAGTAATTCCTATTCCAAATAAAACTAGAAATATTTAACAAATATTAATTTTCTTAGCAAAGTATCACAATCGTCTAGTCGTAGTATATGGGGTGGCCTGATTTAATGTAGCAGCGCCCTCATTTTTTCCATACTCTTTTTTGCCAAGCTGTACCTAAACTTTGAAAAAATATAGTATTTTAAGGAAAAGGCAAAGAAAGTCAAAGATAATGTATTTGTTATTTATTCATTTGAATAAAAACGAAATTTTTTTGCACTTCTTGAATTTTTTAAACTTTTTTTATAAAAGTGTCATAATATGCTTTGTCGCTTTGTCGCAATAAATTTTCTAATTAATGTAAAGGAAAAGCTCTTTTTTTTTAATTCAAGAAATACACGCTCTGTTGACTTGCGTTCTTCTCGCTACTTTAGAATTCTTTACTGAAAATATTTTATCCTTTCTGTGAATGCCGAAGTTGCGGGAATAGAGAGCAGAAATTAATTAATTAATATATTTGGTAGGTAAGTTACTTTCAGTATTTTTTCGATACACGCCGAAAGGTAGGTAAAAGGTCCGGTAACCACCAAAGCGGAGAGGAGAGGTAGGTAAGTAATTAGGTACCTACTTATGTTACTGTTATATTAGGTATACCTATGTATCCATTGAGTTATTGTAGGTACCACCTAATCTAATACCAACAAAAAAACACTCGATGAGCTGTTGACTTTGAAATGATTAACAAAATATTAAAAGTAAGTACCTACGTAATTAAAAATACATAATCAACAAGAGCGCAACAATCGGGTCCGTCTCGCAACTCTCGCATATTATGACGCGGCAAGCAGCAACGTCCATCGTACGCAGCCCTGACTGTGTGTTCTAATTTGTTCCTATATTTTTGTAATTGTGTGCGTCTGTATACGGCGCGCGGCGGCTCACACTGGTTCGTAATTGAAAAATATGGGACATGGGAGTTAAAATGTACGGAGACGCATGAATTTTTTTTTGAGAATAGTTTATAACACGCCTAACAACATTTGTATTAGCACTTTTCTCTAAAATGACTTCTTCATGGTTAAAAAAATTCACAAAGATTTTTTTGTATGGAAAAAATACATTATGGGTTTTTCCTCGAAATGATATAAATTGTTACACCAATGAGATATTGTGGAGGCTAGAGGAGCTTATTGTGAACAATTTTTGTCTTGACACCGAATGAGTATTTTTGCGTACTTTTGAAATACAGGTGATCTAACTTTAAAAAAATATCTATATGAAAAATATCAAAAATTACCACGTGTAACCACTCTGATGTATTTTAAACATCTAAAAAAGTTTTTTTATTTACTGCATTGACACTTTTAATAAAATATTATATACAACTACAGTAGTGGACGGATAATTATATACACCAGTCGATTTTCATACAAATGAGGTAACTTTGAAGCATTGGTTCTCAGCTAGGGATTGATCAAACTGTGATCTGATGAGGCAATCTAGGGAGTGAATGAAGGAGATCCACATCACTACACACACCCAACTAATGTGATCAGCATTTTAAGAGATTATACAAATAAGATTAGAAAGAAGATAAGGTTTTTATACAAATGAGGTAACTTTGAAGCCTTGGTTCTCCGTCAGGGATTGGTGGAGCTGCGATGTGATGATGGCTATCCAGGAAGTGAATGAAGGAGATCCAAATCGCTATACACATCTAACTGATCTTAATAGCATTCTAAGAACCGTTTGGATAAATGTTTAAAAATACCGCGATAATAGCATTAAAATGTATAGAAATCCTGGAACTTTGATCTTTACAGCTCAGATTAGTTGGGTGTGTATAGCGATCTGGATCTCCTCCATTCACTTCCTGGATAGCCATCATCAGATCACAGCTCCATCAATCCCTGACGGTGAGCCAAGGCTTCAAAGTTACCTCATTTGTATGAAAATCGAATGGTGTTTCTAATTATCAGTCCACCACTGTTTACTGGTAAAAATCAACACATGTGATATTTCATGTTCTTCTTGTGCAAAGGAGATGTTTATGAATTTAAAAATGTGTCATATTATGGAATAAAAATTACATAAAATCACCACGACTGACATCACGAGACATCAATGTCAGCGCAATTGAGAGATGCATGCAGGATTTTCGATGTTTTCTGGAGTCAAAATTACAATCGACTCATTTGTATGAAAATCGACTGGTGTATATAATTATCCGTCCACTACTGTAGTTGTATATAATATTTTATTAAAAGTGTCAATGCAGTAAATAAAAAAATAACTTTTTTAGATGTTTAAAATACATCAGAGTGGTTAACACGTGGTAATTTTTGATATTTTTCATATAGATATTTATCCAGATCGCTATACACACCCAACTAATCTGAGCTGTAAAGATCAAAGTTCCAGGATTTCTATACATTTTAATGCTATTATCGCGGTATTTTTAAACATTTATCCAAACGGTTCTTAGAATGCTATTAAGATCAGTTAGATGTGTATAGCGATTTGGATCTCCTTCATTCACTTCCTGGATAGCCATCATCACATCGCAGCTCCACCAATCCCTGACGGAGAACCAAGGCTTCAAAGTTACCTCATTTGTATAAAAACCTTATCTTCTTTCTAATCTTATTTGTATAATCTCTTAAAATGCTGATCACATTAGTTGGGTGTGTGTAGTGATGTGGATCTCCTTCATTCACTCCCTAGATTGCCTCATCAGATCACAGTTTGATCAATCCCTAGCTGAGAACCAATGCTTCAAAGTTACCTCATTTGTATGAAAATCGACTGGTGTATATAATTATCCGTCCACTACTGTAGTTGTATATAATATTTTATTAAAAGTGTCAATGCAGTAAATAAAAAATAACTTTTTTAGATGTTTAAAATACATCAGAGTGGTTAACACGTGGTAATTTTTGATATTTTTCATATAGATATTTTTTTAAAGTTAGATCACCTGTATCTCAAAAGTACGCAAAAATACTCATTCGGTGTCAAGACAAAAATTGTTCACAATAAGCTCCTCTAGCCTTCACAATATCTCATTGGTGTAACAATTTATATCATTTCGAGAAAAAACCCATAATGTATTTTTTCCATACAAAAAAATCTTTGTGAATTTTTTTAACCATGAAGAAGTCATTTTAGAGAAAAGTGCTAATACAAATGTTGTTAGGCGTGTTATAAACTATCCTCAAAAAATTTTTCATGCGCCTCCGTACATTTTAACTCCCATGTCCCATATTTTTCAATTACGAACCAGTGTGCGGCGTGCACACGTCATACAAGGCGCGCTTGGTACCTTTGTTTGAAGGTATCTTACTCACCTGTACACACGGCGACAGATCAAGCTACGCACCCTATATAACCATAACTACACTGCGTACAAAACACAAAATAGTGCGCTAGAGAGCCTGCATAGACGCGGCTGCTGGCGCGGGCGTAGAATGCCGTGAGACGAAACATCAACAGCATACCGCACCCTCTCGCACGATTCGCAGCGTTCAACTTTTAATAGTTCAAAGTCCAAACAGGGTAGCTTGAGCTGTCGCCGTGTGTACTCTGTCACGAAGACGGGTGAGCTATACTTGTAGTTGTTACGCGTATGAATACGCGCACTTGTGTGCGTAACTGCAGGTAGCGTTAGCAAGCTCATTGCTAATGAACAAAATAATTAATTTGTGTTATGTTTGGTGGATATGACATTGACATGGTAAAATAAAAAATGTATGACAAAATATTTATTTTTAGTACCACGTAATCAATCACGTTACATTAAATAGAATAAAATTAAATTTAGGTAGAATCATAACTATAATCTTCAGAGTCAGTTTCGTCATCACTTTCGTCTTGTAAATTTATTATGAATTCAAATTCACTGTCAAAATATTTCATATATTCGGTTTCTCTATCAATTACACTTTTGCATGTATTACGCCATGTTTCACAAGTTATTTTTTCTTTACTTTCATGAATAAGTTTTTCTGTGTTGGTCATATTTTGTTCAACATTTCTTAGGGCAATGTAGTTTTTAAGAACCCACCAAATATTTTCTATTGCATTAAGTTCAGGTAGGTAAGGCAGGAGGGAGGCGTATTACATCAAACCCTTTACTTTTGATGATGTCATCTATTTTGTACGTTATAAAAATTGCTTTTATGTTTTTTATTAAATCGTATAACTCAATTTTGCGCAAATTTGATTCGAACTGACCCTTCAAAGTGACGTGACCCTTCGATGCTGACGGTACTCGAAATACATTTTAGGCGTGAACTCATTAGCACTAGCAGCCAGACCGACGTCTCGACCGAGACTGACTGAACGCTCCCGAGCTTACCCACACAAAGACAATCAGTATATAGTACGCAGACCCAAAATATAGTACAATACTATATAATAATATTATAGTACGGTGGGCAATCTACCCATTAGCGTGTTTTGCCTTGTTGTTAAAGCCGCAGTACACATTGGCCGATGTTGGCTTTAAACTTCGGACCACATAATGTAGGTTAGGTATATCTGTGCTTCGGTTCGGACCACGGAACTAGAGGTTCCGGATTCTATCCCCAGTCAGGCATTGCTATCGCGGAAGGAAAAACATCGTGAGGAAACCTGCATTCAGATTTTTCTGATATGGACACACACCCGACAGTTGCCTGTTGGGTATGGGTTGATGATTCTCCCGAGCAGCGACCCCGGCGAGCCCCCTATAGTCCGTTTGTTATACGCCAACAGCAATATTTTTTGGTTTAAACGCCCGGGAGTCAGCGTCTTACACCCCGCAGACATCGTGTACTGGGGACTTTAAATAAATTGTAACTTTACTTACAGCATAGTTTGAGGACATTTACGGAAAATACCTAAACGTGTCTAATAGGTAGGTATAAGTATACTTAATGATCGATTTAGGCAACCATTCAACAATCGATGAACAGGAAAAAGGGATCAACTTTTTATTACTTTTAAGGTAGGTATGAGTAGGTATAATCGTAAATCGTAAGTCGGGTTGGCCACTATAGGTAATTATCCTACACAAACCGAGATATACCTATAGGTAGTAGCCGGCAAACTTATTGAGCACCGACCTTGAATGCGCATGAAACAAAAAAAAATACAAGCCGCGGTACGAATCTTTAGTGCTGCTGACCTTGAAAGCGCAGAAGCAGAACAGAATGCACTTTTCATACAAAGTTCGAAATTTTACTAGGTACCGTAAACTGCTGCAACTTTGCACGAAATTTAGGGTTTTTTTTAAATATCTCTTCAAGTATCTTAAGGTTTATAAAACCAAAACTACTGTTAGATTGATCTCCAGAAAACGTCAAAGTTGTAGGCAAAGTTGTGATAAAATACCCCAACATTGCCTAGAAGATAATTAGCAAAAATACGAGCCGCATTGAAAAACTGGTCTTAATTATAGAACCATAGACAATGTGTTACCATAGATATGTGCATGGGTTACCATATATAACCATAGTTTTTTTTTCTGGCAAGCAGGCAAAGTTGGGCATAAGCAGGCAAACTTTGAGCAGTATCAGTTAATATTTTCATAGTAAGTTTTAAGCATAGTAAGGGCTGCTCCAAATAAAAAAACACAAAATTCAAAAGACTTACTATATTCAATAAAAACAAATAAAGTTTTTTTGTACCAACATAATGTAATACCCTTTTGACCAAATCAAACGTGATAATAGAGTCATTTCTGACGTTAACAAACTAATTTTCCTCTATTAGTTTTAATTAAGTCAAATTAAAATATTGTCCAATATTATTGTTAAAAAATTACAAAATTAAAATAACAAAACATTAATTACTTTATATGCCACTATTGGCGTACAAAAGAATCATAATTCTTATATCAATTTTTTTTTAAGTTATGAAATTAAATAGTATAAAAATCTAGGAATGACGTAACAAATAATATTAATTACCTATAACCTATATGGCACTTACAAAAGAATCATAATTCTTATAACAAAGTTATAAATAATATTTAATTTAAATTTTTAATTTTTAATAAAAATATATCTTTGTATGAAAAGTGCATTCTGTTCTGCTTCTGCGCTTTCAAGGTCAGCAGCACTAAAGATTCGTACCGCGGCTTGTATTTTTTTTTTGTTTCATGCGCATTCAAGGTCGGTGCTCAATAAGTTTGCCGGCTACTACCTACCTATAGGTATATCTGTTAGTTAGTATCAAAATTAAGTACTGGTAGCGCCATCTATTGGCTGTTGTCTACTTTATAAATTGTCAATGTATGTTCTCTGACGTTCGTATAAATAAATGTCACTCTGTGACCGTCTCCATTAAAACGTGGTTTGATTTATAGGTTATGGGCCCAGACAGCCCTGTTTTTTCTAAAAAATAGTCGAGTTTTTTTCATTGCAGTAGTTGTGATTAAAGTCAGTGTGGTGTCATAATATTGAATGCAATATAAGTTTGCAAGAATGGCATCGAACTATTTGATAAACGTGCCGAAGCTAAAAGGCCGGGAAAACTACAATGAATGGCTATTTGCCGCGGAGAATTTCCTAATCCTAGAAGATATGGTGCACTGCATCAAGCCAGTATCTGGGAAAGAACTAGGAGCCGCAGACGATGCAAAAACCAAGGCAAAGCTCATTATGACTATCGACAGTGCATTATACGTTCACATAAAAGACGTCAAAACCACGGCGGAGCTATGGAACAAGTTGAAGTCATTATTCGATGACTCAGGATTTAGTCGAAGAATATCTCTATTGCGAAATCTGATATCAATACGCCTAGAAAATAGTGATTCCATGCAGTCATATGTAACGCAAATAGTCGAAACCGGACAAAAGTTAAGTGGGACTGGTTTTAGCATTAGTGATGAATGGATTGGCTGTTTAATGCTAGCTGGATTATCGGACAAGTTTATGCCGATGATAATGGCGATTGAGCATTCAGGCATACAAATTACAACAGACGCCATTAGAACAAAACTCATGGACATGGAAACGGAAGTGAGTGATGCAAATCAACATGGCGGCGGCAGCGCACTTGCAAGCGGAATGCAAAGATGGCAACATAAGAAAAATAATAAGATGTCTATGGCCGGCGCGCAGAGTTGGAATAAAAAAGAAAACGTCAATGTCACCGCCAAAAGTCACGTCAAATGCTATCGTTGTAAACAACCAGGACATTACAAGAATCAATGTACAAATATGAAAGAACCACAAGATTTGTACAGAAAACAAACTAACGCGTTTAGTGCAGTGTTTTTGAATGGCACATTTAGTAAATGTGATTGGTACGTAGATTCGGGCGCAAGTATGCACCTGACGGCCAATGAACAATGGATTGAAAATCCTGCATATCATGAAAACAAAGATATCTTTGTTGCTAACAGTGAGAAACTAAAAGTATTATGTTCTGGAGACGTGACCATTGTTACAAAAACAGAACACTGTGAATTTGAAGTGCCAGTAAAAGATGTTTTATGTGCTCCAGGATTGACAACTAATCTTTTGTCAGTGAGCCAGTTATTGAAATCTGGAAACAAAGTACAGTTTTTGACAGATGGCTGCGAAGTATTCAATAGAAATGGTGAATTAGTGGCTACAGCTATACTGAATAATGGAGTATACAAGTTGAATGTTGATAACAGTGTAGTAGCTAATCTGACAGCATCAGGAAATACTTGGCATCGCAGGCTTGGTCATGTTAACAGTAAGTACCTAAATAAAATGAAAAGTGCAGTTGAAGGGATGAATCTCCAAGAGAAAGTTGATCTTGACAAGTCGTCATGCACAGTTTGTTGTGAAGGCAAACAGTATCGTCTGCCATTCCCACATGAGGGTTCAAGAAGCAAAGAATTACTTCACCTAGTGCATACTGACATTTGTGGACCGATGGAGCAAGAGTCGCTTGCAGGTTCCAAATATTTTATATTGTTTATTGACGACTATAGTCGTATGATATTTGTTTATTTTATCAAACAGAAAAGTGAAGCACTTAAATGTTTTGCAGAATTTAAAGCAAAAGTTGAAAATGAAACAAACAAAAAGATCAAGATTTTGAGAAGCGATAATGGGTGTGAGTACTGTAACAAAGAATTTGATTCATATCTCAAGAAGGAAGGTATTACTCACCAGAAAAGTAGCCCGTATACCCCTGAGCAGAATGGCTTATCAGAGCGGAATAATCGCACAATTGTAGAAAAAGCAAGATGCTTGTTATTTGATGCTAATTTGGGTAAAGAATTCTGGGCTGAGGCAACCAATACTGCAGTTTATTTACAAAATCGTACTGTGCTTCCTAGTCTAAATGACAAAACACCTTATGAAGTTTGGACTGGACGTAAACCAGACATAAGTCACCTGAGAATTTTTGGGAGCAGTATAATGGTCCACGTGGCCAAGGAAAAGCGCCAAAAATGGGACAAGAAGTCTGAGAAACATATACTGGTGGGCTATCCAGATAACGTCAAGGGCTACCGAGTATATAACCCTAGAACAAAACGTGTGACCACAAGCAGGGATGTCATTGTCATGGAGGAAGAGAAGAACACAGTTTCTATACCCGTCACTGAAAATAAAGAAAAACCAAGTTCAGTGGGGGATACTGATATCAAGAGTATACCAAGCTTAGAAGAAGCAACCGGCTTATCCAGTGATAAAGAAACATTTGAAGAGACATTAGATAGCTCCGATGAAACATTTGTTCCAAGTGAATATGAAGACGCTGATGACTCACCTGAGCAGCGAGCGAGATCCACCAGAATCAAACGTAAGCCAAAGAGGTACGGGATGTCAATTATGAATACTCCTGAGAAAGTGTTTGATGATGCTAGTGGACTCTCTATTGAAGAGGCATTACAGGGAGAAGAGAAAGAACAGTGGTTAAAAGCAGTAAAAGAGGAACTTCAGTGTTTTAAGGACAATAATGCATGGGAGCTGGTGGATATGCCAAAGGATGGTAAAACTGTGGTAAAGTGTAAGTGGGTTCTGCGTAAAAAGTTGGACAGTGATAATAGTGTTCGTTACCGTGCTCGTTTAGTAGCCAAAGGCTATATGCAGAAACAGGATGTGGACTATTCAGAAACATTTTCTCCTGTGGTAAGGTTTTCAACTTTAAGATTATTGTTCGCATTATCTGTTAAACTTGGATTAGATGTTACACATTTGGATGTCACCACAGCATTCTTGAATGGGGACCTTGAGGAATTAATTTACATGCAAACACCAGAATGTCTATTAGAGTTTCAAAATAGTAGTAAAGTTCTCAAATTAAATAAAGCGATTTATGGACTTAAACAGTCCTCAAGGGCTTGGAACAAGAAAGTTGATGAATGTCTTGTTGAAATTGGATATAAACGTTCCGAGTTAGAACCATGCATGTACACTAAAATTAAAGGTGATAAAAAGACAATTGTAACACTGTATGTTGACGATTTCTTTATTTTTTCTAATGATAATATTGAGTGTACCAATTTGAAGAAGGTTTTGGCTTCAAAGTTTAAAATAAAAGATTTAGGACAGGTGAAGAATTGTTTAGGAATGGATGTTAAAATTGATAAAGCTAATAAAACTGTAAGTTTAACTCAAGATAATTATATTAATTACTTGTTAAATAAATTTGAAATAACAAATTGTAAGTTAGTTGATACACCATTAGAGCCTAAATTGAATATAAGTTCAGATAATAATTGTGAAAGCCAACTACCTTATCAGCAGCTCATTGGCGGACTTATGTATTTAGCAGTGCTAACAAGACCAGACATAGCATTTTCGGTAAGTTTTCTCAGTCAATTTAACAGTTGCTATAATCATGAAACTTGGGCTTATGCCAAAAGAATTTTAAAATATCTTAAGAAAACTAAAAGTTTTGGATTAAAATATTCTAGTGATGGGAATTTAAAATTAGAAGGATTTGTAGACGCTGACTGGGGAAATAACCCAGTAGATAGAAGGTCTTTTACAGGTATATGTTTCAAATTAGCTGGTAGTGTTGTTTCATGGGAGGCAAGAAAACAAAAGACAGTAGCGCTCTCTAGCACAGAAGCTGAATACATGGGTATAGCTGAAGCTTGTAGGGAAGCTATTTATTTGTCTAATTTGTTAAAAGAAATTATTGATGAGTCATACACTATCACTTTATGTAATGACAATCAAGGTGCACTTAAGCTTTCCTCAAATAGCAGTAATTTTAATAAACGAAGTAAGCATATTGACATACGCTACCATTTTTTTAAGGAATGTGTTAATAAAGGAATTGTATCACTGAAATATTTAGAAACCGCTGAAATGCCTGCAGATTTGTTTACAAAAGGTTTGGGTGGTACTAAACATTATTATTTTATGAACTTGTTAGGAATACAGGATTTAAAATTGTAGTTTACTTAAAATGTGTTTTGCAATTTGTTCTGTTTATGTTAAACTTAAAATAATTTTGATAAGTGGGGGTGTTAGTTAGTATCAAAATTAAGTACTGGTAGCGCCATCTATTGGCTGTTGTCTACTTTATAAATTGTCAATGTATGTTCTCTGACGTTCGTATAAATAAATGTCACTCTGTGACCGTCTCCATTAAAACGTGGTTTGATTTATAATATCTCGGTTTGTGTAGGATAATTACCTATAGTGGCCAACCCGACTTACGATTTACGATTATACCTACTCATACCTACCTTAAAAGTAATAAAAAGTTGATCCCTTTTTCCTGTTCATCGATTGTTGAATGGTTGCCTAAATCGATCATTAAGTATACTTATACCTACCTATTAGACACGTTTAGGTATTTTCCGTAAATGTCCTCAAACTATGCTGTAAGTAAAGTTACAATTTATTTAAAGTCCCCAGTACACGATGTCTGCGGGGTGTAAGACGCTGACTCCCGGGCGTTTAAACCAAAAAATATTGCTGTTGGCGTATAACAAACGGACTATAGGGGGCTCGCCGGGGTCGCTGCTCGGGAGAATCATCAACCCATACCCAACAGGCAACTGTCGGGTGTGTGTCCATATCAGAAAAATCTGAATGCAGGTTTCCTCACGATGTTTTTCCTTCCGCGATAGCAATGCCTGACTGGGGATAGAATCCGGAACCTCTAGTTCCGTGGTCCGAACCGAAGCACAGATATACCTAACCTACATTATGTGGTCCGAAGTTTAAAGCCAACATCGGCCAATGTGTACTGCGGCTTTAACAACAAGGCAAAACACGCTAATGGGTAGATTGCCCACCGTACTATAATATTATTATATAGTATTGTACTATATTTTGGGTCTGCGTACTATATACTGATTGTCTTTGTGTGGGTAAGCTCGGGAGCGTTCAGTCAGTCTCGGTCGAGACGTCGGTCTGGCTGCTAGTGCTAATGAGTTCACGCCTAAAATGTATTTCGAGTACCGTCAGCATCGAAGGGTCACGTCACTTTGAAGGGTCAGTTCGAATCAAATTTGCGCAAAATTGAGTTATACGATTTAATAAAAAACATAAAAGCAATTTTTATAACGTACAAAATAGATGACATCATCAAAAGTAAAGGGTTTGATGTAATACGCCTCCCTCCTGCCTTACCTACCTGAACTTAATGCAATAGAAAATATTTGGTGGGTTCTTAAAAACTACATTGCCCTAAGAAATGTTGAACAAAATATGACCAACACAGAAAAACTTATTCATGAAAGTAAAGAAAAAATAACTTGTGAAACATGGCGTAATACATGCAAAAGTGTAATTGATAGAGAAACCGAATATATGAAATATTTTGACAGTGAATTTGAATTCATAATAAATTTACAAGACGAAAGTGATGACGAAACTGACTCTGAAGATTATAGTTATGATTCTACCTAAATTTAATTTTATTCTATTTAATGTAACGTGATTGATTACGTGGTACTAAAAATAAATATTTTGTCATACATTTTTTATTTTACCATGTCAATGTCATATCCACCAAACATAACACAAATTAATTATTTTGTTCATTAGCAATGAGCTTGCTAACGCTACCTGCAGTTACGCACACAAGTGCGCGTATTCATACGCGTAACAACTACAAGTATAGCTCACCCGTCTTCGTGACAGAGTACACACGGCGACAGCTCAAGCTACCCTGTTTGGACTTTGAACTATTAAAAGTTGAACGCTGCGAATCGTGCGAGAGGGTGCGGTATGCTGTTGATGTTTCGTCTCACGGCATTCTACGCCCGCGCCAGCAGCCGCGTCTATGCAGGCTCTCTAGCGCACTATTTTGTGTTTTGTACGCAGTGTAGTTATGGTTATATAGGGTGCGTAGCTTGATCTGTCGCCGTGTGTACAAGTGAGTAAGATAGCTTCAAACAAAGGTACCATGCGCGCCTTGTATGACGTGTGCACGCCGCCGCGCGCCGTATACAGACGCACACAATTACAAAAATATAGGAACAAATTAGAACACACAGTCAGGGCTGCGTACGATGGACGTTGCTGCTTGCCGCGTCATAATATGCGAGAGTTGCGAGACGGACCCGATTGTTGCGCTCTTGTTGATTATGTATTTTTAATTACGTAGGTATTTACTTTTAATATTTTGTTAATCATTTCAAAGTCAACAGCTCATCGAGTGTTTTTTTGTTGGTATTAGATTAGGTGGTACCTACAATAACTCAATGGATACATAGGTATACCTAATATAACAGTAACATAAGTAGGTACCTAATTACTTACCTACCTCTCCTCTCCGCTTTGGTGGTTACCGGACCTTTTACCTACCTTTCGGCGTGTATTACATTGAGGAGCCCATTCAATAAAAGTTATGACACTGGCACGTCAAACTTTTTCACTTAACTTTACAGGTTAATAATTATCAACTTCAGATATTGGCCATATAATTCCTATAGGGAAACTACAGGTGTGACAAAATGAGTGTTACAAGCTGAAAGGAGGTTGTTAGGGACACCGTACTAAACAACTTTCAATAAAGGACCGACATGATCAGAGCAACTCAGTTTTCCTCATCTCCCATTTCGGCTTGTAACCCCCTTTTTGTTACACCCTGTATAAGTAGGATGCTCTGAATATATAACCCCAAAAGTCCCAAATCATGCCTTGTACATACACATCTCACGACCCCAAAGCATAGTTCGAGAATGTGTCCTCGAACTATGCTTTGGGGTCGTGAGATGTGTATGTACAAGGCATGATTTGGGGTTATAAATTCAAATCATCCCACTTAAGCGCTTATTACACCATCCTGAATGTCGGACCCGGAATTTAGTGTCCGATTTAGGACGAGAAATTCAGTCGCCAATTAGACCGTCCTGAATGTCGGATCCGATATCACAGCTTTACGATCATACAGTTGTTAAACGAATGTTCTTGTAGCTGTAAAAATACATAGCTAGGTAAATAGGAGGTATATGTAGGTAGCTAGGTAGGTACGTGTCATTTTCAACGCTAATCTGAACTAGTTTTTAACCGACTTCATCAAAAGGAGGAGGTTCTCAATTCGATTGTATACTTTTTTTTTATCGTTATTCGCGCGTATCTTCGACATTTATGGACCGATTTTGATGATTATTTTGTTGTTCGATTGAGTTTTCTTGCGAGATGGTTCCATTTATTTTTTTTTTCAAATCGGGTCAGTAGTTTTCAAGTAATCCCGAAAATACTATGACTTTACATCAACTACCATGACGACTTTGTTATTTATGAACCGAATTAGATGATTGTTTTTGTTGGGAGAGGGATACCTTTGTGTAGTCTTTTTAACAGACTTCAAAAAAAGGAGGTATTCAGTTTGTATATGTATGTACGTTTCTCCGCGATTATCTCACGTTTGGCTGAGCCGATTTTACTACCTAAATAATATACCTACACTACCTAATACAGAAGGTACTTATACTAAAAATAAAAAAAATAAAAAATTGTTTAAAAAACAAAAAAACCGACTTCAAAAAACCTGCCTCTAAAAAGCAAGAAATAATATATAAATCATTAGATACGCATTATCATATCATTGTTATAATAAAACACGTCTATTGAAGTCGGGTGGGGCTTTTAGAATCAAAAATGAAAGTTGTAGGTACTCCAGCCCCACCCGACTTTAATAGACGTGTTTTATTATAAAAATGATAATGCGTAGCTAATGATTTATATATTATTTCTTGCTTTTCAGAGGCAGGTTTTTTTGTTTTTTATATTGATGTAGGTCAAAAAAAAAAGCAAATCACAGAGTGACAACCCTTATATACTTTTAGTCGTTGCGCCAACTGTCTATCTAGACGAACGAAGCGGCGGATTTTTTTTCGCCAACATAAAAGGCGTTGACTGACTGTACTATTTATGCTGTGGTACTACTGTGTCGGAGCCAAGCGTCCTGAATGCGATTACACTGTCCTAAGTGCTTCCGATTTAGCATCCGTTATGTCGGAGACAATAAGCGCTTATTACACCTTCCTGAATTTCGGATCCGGAATTTAGTGTCCGATTTAGGACGAGAAATTCAGTCGCCAATTAGACCGTCCTGAATGTCGGATCCGATATCACAGCTTTACGATCATACAGTTGTTAAACGAATGCTCTTGTAGCTGTAAAAATACATAGCTAGGTAAATAGGAGGTATATGTAGGTAGCTAGCTAGGTACGTGTCATTTTCAACGCTAATCTGAACTAGTTTTTAACCGACTTCATCAAAAGGAGGAGGTTCTCAATTCGATTGTATACTTTTTTTTTATCGTTATTCGCGCGTATCTTCGACATTTATGGACCGATTTTGATGATTGTTTTGTTGTTCGATTGAGTTTTCTTGCGAGATGGTTCCATTTTTTTTTTTTCAAATCGGGTCAGTAATTTTCAAGTGATTCCGAAAATACTATGACTTTACATCAACTACCTTGACGACTTTGTTATTTATGAACCGAATTAGATGATTGTTTTTGTTGGGAGAGGGATACCTTTGTGTAGTCTTTTTAACAGACTTCAAAAAAAGGAGGTATTAGTTTGTATTATGTATGTACGTTTCTCCGCGATTATCTCACGTTTGGCTGAGCCGATTTTAATACCTAAATAATATACCTACACTACTTAATACAGAAGGTACTTACTAATATACTACTAATATACTAAAAATAAAAAAAATAAAAAAATTGTTTAAAAAACAAAAAAACCGACTTCAAAAAACCTGCCTCTAAAAAGCAAGAAATAATATATAAATCATTAGATACGCATTATCATATCATTGTTATAATAAAACACGTCTATTGAAGTCGGGTGGGGCTTTTAGAATAAAAAAAGAAAGTTGTAGGTACTCCAGCCCCACCCGACTTTAATAGACGTGTTTTATTATAAAAATGATTATACGTAGCTAATGATTTATGTATTATTTCTTGCTTTTCAGAGGCAGGTTTTTTTGTTTTTTATATTGATGTAGGTCAAAAAAAAAGCAAATCACAGAGTGACAACCCTTATATACTTTTAGTCGTTGCGCCAACTGTCTATCTAGACGAACGGCGCGGCGGATTTTTTTTTTGCCAACATAAAAGGCGTTGACTGACTGTACTATTTATGCTGTGGTACTACTGTGTCGGAGCCGAGCGTCCTGAATGCGATTACACTGTCCTAAGTGCTTCCGATTTAGCATCCGTTATGTCGGAGACAATTTCTATCCTAACTAGGATCCTAAATCGGATCCTAGCTTCCTGAATGCAATTACACTGCTCTGAATTTAGGAGCGACTTCATATCGGGTCCGATATTTAGGATGATCTAATCAACGATATATCAAAACAAAGTTTAGATGCGTTACCCGCACTCCACAATGGCAAGACGAAAGTAAGGTAATTGCCCGACTTTCAATTAGTCAGGCACAGGCTCGTGACACGTAAACACACCACTCTCGTCAGTCAGACACTCAAAAACCGTGACATTCTGATCAAAAATGCCTTCCTGCGTCTATAAACGATGTGCATATTATACAGCAACAGTCAGAGATCGGAAAAATGTTTCATTTCACACGTAAGTACTGTATTTAACCGTAAAATGTATTTTCGTATTTTGTATTACTCTAATCGGCCATTTTTTTACAAAAAGCGAGACGCGCCAATGAGCATGCAGCGTATCAGACGAAACTTATGATGTCTGTTTATCTCTTTCTAACGACAGGGATTCCGTATGGTGGCGTTCATTTTTGTCCCACTATTGATGTAATAAAAAAAAAAATTCAATGAGTGTATCGGCAGTACCTGTCGCTGTTTTAAATTGCAGGATGTTGGCGCATAACGCATCTAAACTTTGTTTTGATATATCGTTGGATCTAATTAGCTCTTTATACAGGTTGTAACAAAAAGGGAGTCATGTTGTTATTTAGAAATAGATGTCATTTTTGCATTCAATATGTTACAGTCAACGCCATAAATACTACTACTACATAGGTACTTACTATATAGGTAATTAATTACGGATAAACTTGATATTAAAAAGCACAACTCAGATTGATGTTATAATATTATCAAATACCTATAGCCGTATCAGAAACCGATTCGGAAAAGAAAAATGAAGAACCTTTCAACGCTATTGTACTGCCTGCAGACTGTGAGCCGATTCATGATTACACTCATGCCACTACTTTCAGTTTGCAAGCTTTCTCGCCGAAATCCTTGGTTCAGCCATTTATACTCTAGGTATACGTTGGTCATAAAAAAAAAACAGCCCTACAATAAAAATAATGAATACCTACCAAATACATAGAAACTGATGGATAAATGGAACAAGAACGAATGCATAATGCGGCATAATGGACGAACAAACATAGGTATATAGTACATAGTACTATGAAACACACATGTTTAGAAGCCCACATGGATAATATACTTACCTATACGAATCTTGTGCAATTCCAACAATATTACATACATACGTGTCGAATCGATAACCTCCTTTTTTATGAATTCGGCAATACCCACATACCTTCCCTGGTGGGATAGCCAAGATATCCTGGAAAAACCTGGAATTTACCTGGCAAAATAGGTTATGTATAACCTTGACATTGATTATAATTACTGAGCGGAACTTTTTGAAATAGGTATGTTGGGACACCTTCCAGGATGACGCTCAAAAAAGTTCCACAACCTCCCTAATGGGATAGCCAAGATCCGCTCATCATATTCTTTGGGAGTGTGAGCTCTGGTTCGCCGAGTTTTTTTTAATTTTTTTTTTAATGTTAGGTTCCATTTGTTATATTTTTATTTTTGGTGCTTTTGCGGTAGGGTCTTAAACTCTGCCATAAATAATGGAATTGGCTCTCTAATAGCCATGTTTTTATTGCTGTCTCCCGTTTGCAATGGAGGGAAGTCGGATATTTCTTTTTCCTACTCCTCCTATCTTCTTTGATTAATTCATTGCGGGTTCCAAGACAGATTAGAGTAATCCCCCGGGCTCGCTGGACTTCATTGTCTAGTGTTTTGAATGGTCGCCGCTGTTGATCCTGGCTTACAGGAGTTACAGCGGTGGGAATGTGTGGTGGGCCAATGACATTGATAATTACTACGCGGGACCTTTTGGAATATATACGTACACCTTCTAGTATGACGCTCAAAAAAATCCCACGACCTCCTTAGTGGGATAGCCAAGATATCCTAGAAAATCCGGGAATTTATGTGGAAAATTAGGTAAATAAACTATTCCATTCTATGAACCGGACATTGATAATTACCAAGCGGGACCTTATGGAATATGTTGGGACACCTTCCAGCATGACGCTCAAAAAAGTACCACGACCTCCCTAGTGGGATAGCTAAGAATTCCAGGGTCTGAAAACACCTAGAATTTTTGATTGTCATACTGGAAGGTGTCCCAACATATTCCAAAAGGTCCCGCTTAGTAATTATCAATGTCCGGGCCAAACCCTAAATTGCCTGGGTTATTATTATTATAGTAGCGTGACGTGATATTCAAAATTTTTACAGTTGGTTATTTTTATTTTGTGGCTAACCTAGACCTAGACCATTGTTGTATAATTTAAGAGTACGCGACATAGGAAAAGTAGGTATCTAAATTACTATTTATATTGGGCGATACTTACAAGATCTATTATTGTTGAAAATATTGTCAAAAATACTGTTATCTAATCGCCAAAACTAAAGTATTAATTTTATAACCTTTCCAAAGAAAAGTAGGTACCTACCATGAACAGTAAATTACTTATAGAAAAAACCCCGGTGCGTGAGACCGGGGACACCAACGATGTAAGTCAAATACACGTCACCAGTCAGTGGCGGGTGAATTTAAAAAAATCATAATTATACATATAGTAAAGGTTGAGATTGATTGTCATTCGTAAATTGAGAGATAATAATTAATAATATTGTTTACTTTGTGACTTTTTAGTCGGCATTGTTGTTTGTTATCGTAGATGGGTTTCATGAATTTTAGAGTTTTTACCAAAAATGATTCGCAATGTGAATATTTGTAAATCAGTACTTAAAGCCGTATTTCGTCACATATCTGTTTTACTTAATGTATAGTTTGAGGTCTTGTCTCCGTATTAAACGCTACGTTCATGTAAATACACGTGTGTGTGTGTATAAATTTACCCATCGTTTCATTTAAGGACATGTACCTCAAAACACACGTTGGGTCTCTGAAATTTCGAAACATACTTTGTATACTAAAACTATAATAACTTTGGTAAATGGTTCATATAAATGAAAATATCTGCATCCCCAAATACCGGGGGTGGCAGGCTTTGAATTTACCACCCCAAATTGTCAAGTCCCAAATCATGCCTTGTACATAGATATATATATATATATATATATATATATATATATATATATATATATATATATATTACCAGTTTCAGTTTTCTTAGATAAAATTGAGAAAATTCGAATACAAGTCGAATAAGTTGAAATATTAATGATTTCGTTTCCTAGCTTGGATGCCAAAAACGACTATGTTACTATTAGTCGGGCAAACTTTTATTTTTTAATATTTTCCATCAGTTTCTTATACTAGACTAGTGTAACGAGCGTGCCATCATGACCGGCACAACCTTGGTACCACTGGTTCACATGTAATAATTAGTGTCTTATGTAAAGTAATAGGATTTAAACCTTGAACATCTTATAATTCCCCTTTTTAGGGATGGAATATTCATCGCACAAATAAACTCATATCATTCATCAAATAAACTTACATATATGTCATTATTTTTTTTGTATATTATGCTATTAGCTTTCCTGCCTGTTAATACTATCAGACAGAACAGAGTTTGATCACCAAAATGGTTTGATAATTTAACAACAAAATATATAGTAAATACATTATATATTTTGTGATATATAAAGACCAAACAAAACACATTTTTCTTACAGATGTGTAGAACAAATTTACCAGCATTACTTACATAATATTGGGTTCATTAATAAATGTACAAAATTGAGCTAACCTTTAGTAAGAATGGTAAAAAAAAACTGTTTTTTGCGCAGATTTCCATTGCTCAAACACAACATTTTATAGTTTAGATTACCTGATATGGTTCATTTAATTTATTACAACATTGATACAATTAACAAAAAAAAAAACAATGTGAACAATACTTACAATTAATTATAAACAATTCATTGTTCAGTTCAATTATAAAACATAATCTACTTAATTTGACGCAAATCATCTTACAATTACTTTTTTTTTTTCTCAAGAAGAACCGCTTTTATACACAGCGTATAATGTAAACAATTTGTAATTGATCTCAAGTATTTGAATTTCAAGAGATTTATATTACCTACACCATTTGTGTAATAGATATTACAGATTTTATAAAATTGCAGATAATTTTAAATAATAAAAATAAAATAAAACCTAATCCCTAATATCTAATATTATTAGAAAGCTTAAAGACATCTAATGATAGTGGAAAAGATTCGTGTCCATTTTCACGTCACCAAATTGTAGCAATCGACGTGCGCCGATACCCATTACCTACTTATAGCTATAACATAAATGTTATTAGAGACATCCCACGTAATACGGGATGGTCGATGACACTCCACTATCTCTCCAAGATATTTAAACAAATACATTATCTTCGATTAATGATAATTATAAGTACTGAGTTTTCAAACCGTATGTACATAGGTATAACAAAATATTCAGAATTATATTAAATATGAACGGTATTCTTTTAAATTTAAAAGACACAAAAGATGATATTTCCTTTTTTCTTATACTCGTTTATAACTCTCAACATCTACAAGTAGTCAATATACTAATATCGAGGGACGAATCTAAAGTATAATTGATGATTAAACGAACTTACCTTAAGTGAAGTTCAATCATAATTATACGAAGGATTCGTCCGAAGATATTAGTATAGAGTCCCACCCTCCCTACTGATAAATTGTAATTACAATATTCACCCACTGAGGAAATATCATACGATTTGGACTCTGAACTAAATGAAGTGTTGGCGCCAAGTAGTGACGGGGAGAACTCGTACAGGAAATGTCAAATCTGTCAATTTGAAGTCAAAACCTTCTCTTTTTAGGTTTTTTAGGTTATTACTCTAAAATAACGTGCTAAGTGGTGATAGTATACGAGCGATACTAGAAGTAGTCAATATACTAATATCTTCGGACGAATCCTTCGTATAATTATGATTGAACTTCACTTAAGGTAAGTTCGTTTAATCATCAAAAGATACTCACAACATTAATACGAGATACAAAAATAGATTATACTTACCACAATCCAGAATAAAAATGCTCAATACCAGTCCTTATTACATGTCAGTTAAAGTCTTCAATAAACTACCAACTTTTATTAAAAATGAACCAAACCTCAAATTATTCTCTAAGTCATTGAAATCCTACTTAATACAAAAATGTTACTACTCTGTAAAAGAGTTTATAAATACATAAAATATATTAAAAATATTAGGATCTGTTCGAATTATATAATATTTTTATTTTTAATCTTATTGGTTTAAGTGCCTATTCGTTTTAATGTTAATTAATAGTACTGTCAAAAATTTGCTATACCGAAATGGTCACTAAGTCATGCACTTCATTAATGTATTGTAACACCTCTGTACACTTAGTTGCAAATAAACTTGATTTGATTTGATTTGATTTGAACCATCCATCCCCACATAATACTATACCGCATATTATCTACTTAAGGCGCTGTAGGTTGTGAAACTAGCGCCGCCACTACATTTATTTGTCTTATAAATGTAGTGGCGGTATAATCTCTCATGGTATAATCTCTTAAATTGTCTCTAATATTTTTTAAATTTACTCTTCAACAGTTTTCATTCTTTCTATAAGTTTTAAAATCCATTTTAGCTCAAATTGGCCACTTTTGGCAATTATGGATTTTAAAACTTACAGAATGAATGATAACTGTTGAAGAGTTATTCAAAAAATATTAGAGACAATTTAAGAGATTATTACATTATTACATTTTAAATATTGACTTGGTTTACGAGTAATAAAAATAAATGTAGTGGCGGCGCTAGTTTCACTACCACCGCGCCTTAATTTTATTTACAATACCGGTTCCGCTCGCGACTTCGTTCGCTTTGTCTAGGATTAAAACAAACCTATGTTTTATTCCAGATCATAAACTATCTGTGTGCCAAATTTCATCCAAATCCGTACAGCCATTTTTGCGAACAAACAGACAAACATACAATATAATACCTACTTAAATTAGATTAATTTATGTACTCGCAGACAAACCTGATGTTAGGTTTTGCGAGACAAGTTGCAAAACTGTGTACATTACGTTTTAATAATAAATAAATAAAATAATAAATCTATTTTATTTTTATTGGCTTTACCATTCTATGTATTTGTGCCCATTCTGATTTGTTCTGTCCTGTATAAGTTTGTTGAATTCATGGGATAGGATGGGTGTGATAGGGTTTAGCGATAAACTTGTTAAAAAAAATACAAAAATCTAAAACATTTATTTGGCGTTATCATTAACATACAAAACAAATTAATAACATTGCAACGACACCATTTATAACATTCACAGTTGTAGAATGAATTTGCACTTATATGAATATGAACTTATAAAAACAACGACAAAATTATTGCATGCACATATTTATAACACTGAAGAACCCATTACGTTAAATTGCATTCACTTGATATAAAAAACGAGCACATCGAAGAATTGTATCAAAAATATTTATTTACTAAACGGAAAAAATAACGCGCGTCAAATCATTCGATAGTGCAATTTTGTACTGGAAATTTGTACAACGCCATCTTATTATAATTAACAACGAAATTATAATTTCCATAGATAATTCTCTATCGAGTAATTTTACGCGCGTTTTTTTTCTCGTTAGCTGTTCGTGCTAAGGGCACTCGTAGCACGAATATCGATCGAGAAAAATAATGCGTGTAAAAAAAATCGATAGAGTTGTTTTGTATGGAAATTTCCTTTGTTCGCTTTAGGACAGATTCGCTTTAAGCCAGATTCGTTTTACGACAGATTCGCTTTACGGCAGATTCGCATTAAGACATAAATTGTACAGTCCGTTTAAATGGTCTCTACCACAAAAATACTTATAATAAATAATACAACAGTTAAAGAAGGAGATTAGAAATGGCGTCGTACATGTTCTCTTCTCGCTCACTTACACTATTGTGAGCCGCCATTTTCTATCTTTTTTTGATTGCCAGAGCGGCATCTACCGCCGAAAAGCGATATGAACTAAATTACTCTATCGAATATTTTTACGCGCGTTTTTTTTATAGATTTCGTGCTAGTAGTATTGAGCCACAGTCTTAGTGATAGAGCCGTGTTGTGCTAATAATTGACAAAGTTAATTGACAATAACTAAACTGTTCAGCTAATAGAGGACTACTTTTGTTTCTTTTGAGATCAAAGTATAACAATGTCCATTATAAAAATTGGCGACCCAAAAGTAAAAACGTTTACTTTTATTTCATTCAACGGGTAAACATTTTGCGGAGAGGATGTGAAATAAATCTATAACAATGTTAAGAATAACATGGTTTACAGAAAAACAAGTGATCGATTAACAGATATTATAACAAAATATTTATGGCACATATTTATTACATAGTATAATGATTCTCCTTTGATTATATAAAATATTCTGTCAATTTATGTTATTCTTTTAATATAAACAGAAATCTGTTTTATAAATCAGACAGAAATTGTTTTTCTTTTATGATTTGTAAATAAAATAAAAAGTTAACTTTTCTACAATCGTCTGTGATGTGCTTAGGTACTGTAGATTCCACAGACTTTTGATTTTATAAAAAAAATTACAATTCATACTTTTCATTGGTGGCTTCATTGAAACATATAAACAATCTTGTAAAGTTGAAAGTGATGTAACAGTGATGTGATAATCAAACTAATAGTAACAGTGATGTGATAATCAAAAAAATAATCCATTAATCAGTAGTTAGGATAGGAAATAATTTTAAAGCAAATCTCATAATATAGGTAGAACTTGTAAAGTTCCTTGATCCAGTAATAGCTAGTGTAGTAATAGCTACCAGTAATAGCTACCCTATTTACATAATAACTACTTAAATACTTTTACAAAAACGTATGTTACATTTATAAGAAAGTTTCTTACTCTAATTTATAATAAGCTTAGAATAATAACAACGGCACTCTTGTACCACTTATTACGTACGTACAAATTAAAGCAACTTAATTGGTGCACATCTGTCCAAAATTTCGGGCTTTGCTATAGTGACAATAAAATTGTCATCGCCTTCCGATCGCAAACATTTTTTGTCTAAAATTTCTCATTGATCATTGAACTCTCCTTTTAGGAGTTCTAATTCGAAGCATATGAGTGAAAATTCGGAAAATTGTCTACTATGTTTACTGCACTTTAAAAATAATATTTAAATAATCCATTAATCAGTAGTTAGGATAGGAAATAATTTTAAAGCAAATCTCATAATATAGGTAGAACTTGTAAAGTTCCTTGATCCAGTAATAGCTAGTGTATTTAAGTTTTTGTTATTTCATACATGAAGTTAGCACTTCCTACTTAATACAGAAACTATCGTTAGTAATTTTCATATACCTACATACTTCATAACATGTCGTATGATTAAAGATTTTCTAGCCATGAGAAAGATGGTTTACGACCTACACTACACTTTTGGAAAAACGTCTATTTTACTACAGAATGGAATGAGAGCTATAATTATCTCAATCACCCTCCACGAATAATTTAAAGCCACATTTATTTAACTAAATCCAAAATTTATTTGGTGTCCTTTTAATAGTATCTAATGCATAAAATAACGCTGAAGTTATCTATTTACAAAATTAATGATTTATAAGAGCTTACATATTTATGTACACGTTAGATACAGAATTGGCAATGTGTTAAAAATGGTAACATTAATTATTTTCTAAAAAAATTCACTTTAGCACAATCGAAAGAATGTATCAAAATATATTTTCAGTCGTTCCTTTGATTGTACCAAAGTGTAGGTATTATATCACTACTGTCATCGCATTCCACTTAGCCAATCTTCTTTAATCATGTCAGCACCTTTCTCTCCTATCATTATTACCGCAGCGTTAGTGTTCCCACTCACTATTGTAGGCATTATACTAGCATCTATCACTCTAAGTCCTTGAACACCATACACTTTTAGTCTTGGATCAACAACAGCTTCTTTATCCCACTCAGGACCCATTTTAGCAGTCCCACTTTGATGGTAAATTGTCATAGATATTGTCCGCACTTGGCACTCTATATATTCGTCTGACATGAACTTATACTGCCTACAATTTGGTAACGGCTTCATGTACAGTCTCGATCCAAACTGTTTAAATGGTGATGCGTTTGCAACTTGCAAGGCTATTTTGATACCTTCCACTAACCTAGCGACATCCAGAGGATCTTCATGGTATCGTGGATTCATTATAGGGTAGTGGAAAGGATTGGAACTTCTTAGCCTTACATAGCCTCTTGTATTTGGCCGTAACAATAGAGGCATTATGGTCCAAGCGTCTTTGTTTGCTATTGGCTTGTACACTTGGTCATAGATCTCATCAGTCAGTCCAAGAATTTTCCTAACGATCTGTCCGTTGTCCGATGAAAAAGAGGCTGGTGCCATATGAAATTGTACGTCTGGCCATAACCCGGTACTATTGGCGTATTTAGTATTTACAAAAGCAACCCCTTCCAAACCACCTAAAGTTGTCATTGGTCCCCGTTCGTTCACCACATAGTTCATGGTAACAGGAAAAGCTTGAAAACGGTTTTGGACTATTGCAACTGGTTTCTCGACTAGAAAAGTTAGTCCCCCAACACCAACGTGATCTTGTAAGTTCTCGCCTACAGGCAAGTCTCTAAGGACTCTTATTCCAACATCTCTCAAGTGATCTTTAGGTCCTATACCGGATAACATGAGCAACTGTGGACTGTTAATTGCTCCAGCTGATAAAATTACTTCTTTTCTCGCATATACAACTCTTTTTACTCCATGTTTTACATATTCTACTCCGTAAGCTTTCATAGTCATAGGATTTATTAAAATTCTTGTCGCTTGTGAATGTAAGGATACATCTAGATTTTTTCTAGTTCGGACTGGCCTTAAGAAAGCTTTGGCAGTGCTGCATCTGGACCCGCGTCTTATTGTTCCTTGTGCTATCATGAAGCCAGTTTGTACAGCACCATTAATGTCTCTGTTTTCGTAACCTATTTCTACTCCAGCTTCTACGAAGGCAGCAACAAGCGGCGTTCTCCAAGGAGCTTCTTGGACTGTAAGATATCCCCCTCGACCATGGTATTTGCTCTTGGCCAAGTAAGGATTTCTGTTGTCTTCAGATTTTACAAAGTATTTGAGGGCATCTCGGTACCCCCAGCCAGGGTTGCCAAACGACTCCCACTGATCGAAGTCAAAGCGATTTCCTCGTACGTAGATCATGTAATTTAATACGCTTGAGCCTCCTAGGACCTGCAATAAAAAACATTAATATTTAGTTCAATTTATGCAAAAGGTTATTAATATTTAGTTACATTAACTCAACAACATTCTGTTTTACGATTGTATCTGCGAAGGAATGTTAGGTATTGATCTTCTTTCGCCTGTTTCTCTTTTTTTGCTAATTTTATGTGTTTTGTCACCACACAGTAACCATTATTTAAGTACCTTTCCTCTAGGCCAACTGCACCTCCTTTTCTTGAAGCCCAAGCATGCGTACGAGGTCGGCTCGGTCTTGTATTGCCAGTCCAGCTTCGTTAGTTGCAAGTAGCCCGCTAGCGAAGGGACGTCAGTTATTTCATTCTCATCTGGACCTGGAAAGCATTTTTTTTAAGTTGGGTCAGTATCAGCTTTTGATTAAGAGTCACCATTGACAATAATGATGGAGGTATAATTTTGTTCGTTAAATTTATGTCTAATGAATTCACTAGGATCATCTCTTGATAAGTGTTGATTATCATATTTTTCCCGGTGGCGGTGTAGCCTTAAAATCGAAAACGCAAGCGTTTTTATACTTTCGTAACAGCTTTGTCGTGGACGAATCATTAATGTTTTACTAAACCAAATCTTAATCTACTTAAAAAGCGTTAAGGCTTAATATAATGACAGTCGCCAAAAAATCACAGCTAAAAAATTTGGTAGATTTACAGAGATCAGAAAAGGTGATGAGCAGTGTACCAGAACAGAACCGATAACGAATTATTTATTTAAGCTTTAAATTCTTGCTCTTGGCGGAAAAAAGTGTCATTCAATTCAATACTATGCAATAGTTATGCTAAAATGATTTTACTTTCTATACAGCCGGGGTTATATTTATATTCCGTCAATTTCAGGATCATTTTGTTTTATTTGCTTAAGTTTGGATTAAGAAATCTTGCTTTTTAAAGCCTATTGAGCCGACTATTTTGTATCTTTTTATGCATAATGAATTTTATGTAAAGTTTCTTCTTCAGAGTCAATTATTCTGTTACGAAGTGGAATCTTTTCTTGTGCAAAGTTACTTTTGTTAAAAAATAATTACCTGTTTCTAGTAGAAGAACGTTCCAGTTTTTGACCTCCGATAATCGACTCGCTACAACCGCTCCCGCTGAACCTCCTCCGACGACTACAAAATCATATTCTCTCCGCGGCTCTTTATCCAGAACTCTTGCTTCTGGATCATAAGAATTGTAATTGTGATAAGTGAGCGCTCCAAGCAGCAGGGGTATTAACCACAGGCCTGTAACACTGATTGTCTTTAGCGCTGTTGATGCTAGAAGGACGTGGACCCCCATTTTTGAAATTGGAACTGTCTTTGAGTTTTCTTTTTATCACAGAATTTACTTTGTTTTGAATATAGAATTTAGCAGTTTCTTTTATTTGTATCACAGTTTAAATTTTGCTATCACATCGTATTAAACTTCCTTTGGCTTGCATGAGGACTAGTTTGGGATTGTGTATGGGTTTGTCAGGTGGTTTGCTTCTGCGCATCGGCTCGTCGGTGTTCGGTGGTAGTTGCCGAGCCGACGTCATGTTATGCCGCATCACAGTCGCCCGTGACAATTTGTTGGCTTGATTCTCGAATCTGGAAAGTGACAAATAAAAACTTTAATAAAAGGAACATAACTTTGGTTTTGTGGTTCATGGTAATTAATAACTTTGGGATTACGTACTTCAAAATCAAATGCCGTTTCCCAAAATTATAAACGTCTAAATCTAATTTCAACTTGCTCATTCGTTTGAAATTAATAGGAGTCAGTATTTTTTTATATTTCAACTGTTATTCTTGTGTGATTTTATTTTATACTAATCTGAGCCTTTTTTATTTTCAGGTAAAGGAGTAACGTAAATTCGAGCGGGACACAAAAGTCACAAAAATAGTGAGAGAATATATATTTTGTTCAAAATGAATAAACCGTCTCTACTGACGGTTATAATATAATATCATTTTTGTATTACGTCACATGAATGAACTCTTAGGTGTCTTTAAAAGTTATGAATTTAATAGCATTTTAATGTCTTTCTGCATGTATTGATGACTAGCTTTCCGCCCGCAGCTTCGCCCGCGTGGAATACAGGATATATCATGCGGGCAGAGACCCGTGCCAAGTCCTATCTATATCCGTACCAAGTTTCGTCAAAATCTGTCCAGCGTGATTGTTGGCGATCATGCCAACCTCTTTTATAAAAACCTTTACAATGAAATATAAAAAGGTATTATAAAGAGGTTGGCATGATCGCGAACATGGCCCCCGCCCCGACGGTGTGGACACTAAATTAGGAGGCGATCAATAGTGCGAGCTTCCTAACCGGTCGACGCAAGACACCCCCTTTCGTTGCCACGTCGACAACCCTGACTATGCCATCTTTTCCGGGATAGGTTGCAACAATTCGTCCTCTAGGCCAGCAACGAACCTGGGTAGAGTAGAGTCCCGTCCGCTATGCACACTATGTCTCCATTTTTAAGTGCCCGCGATTCGGGAGAGGCACGGCGTGGCACCAAAGTTGGCAGGTACTCTGCGACAAATCGTTGCCAAAAATGATCCGACAGTTGCCGTCAAATCCGTCTATCATTCACAGTGATAATGTAACAGACAGACAGAGTTACTTTCGCATTTGTAAGTATGGATTATGATTTGTATAGAGTAATTTGCCTTTTCTAATGAAGTGTAAGAAACAAAACACTTCTAGAGGGAGAACAAAACGCACGCTTTACGTAATTCCCTATAGAGCGAAGGGGACAAACAGTTTATTTCCTAGTCGTTGCGGAAGATATGATCTGATTTCTAGGCATTACCGGGCCTGTGTGAAAGTACCGATGGATATCGGTAACACTGTATTTTGTTTCGTTGTTCGGTAACTACGTTAATGTGATTTTGTATTAGTCGTCAATCGCTTCTGGGATAATAATGGAACTATAATTGATCCTTTCTGATAGGATTATAGAGGAAGCTTTAAAACAAATACAAATACAGCATAGTGCTGTCTATTGCCTGCCACCCATATAAATGCCACCAATTAACGTTCACAATTCTCATGCTCTTCAAATTTAATAAAAATAAGATCTGTAGCCCAGAATAGATAATAGTGCTAGTAATTCATATTTTTTAAAGAAACAAGTAAGCTGTCTTCCCTCGGGCTCCACCTAAGTTCTTATTCGTGAGTTGGTTGGTTTCTTATTGTATGTTGTAAATGCTAATATTTTAACACCCTTAAATGCAAAAGGCAGCCTATGACATTATGTTGATAGATAGGTACTGCGATTCTCATAAATCATGGTAGGTAACAGTAAGAGCGTTCAATTTCGTCCTAAAACCAAATATTACTGGGCAAACAACAAGTAAATACAGTATAATTTATACTAGATATTACAATACTATCTCTCATTGTTACGTTGCGCAAGCGCAGAAGTTCCGTGCGCAAATCGTGTGAAAAGTTCAGAAGAAAAGACGATTCGAATCGCATTATACGATGATTGATGATTTGATACTACTGCTTTTTAAGCAAATACTTAACTCTGATAAGACAATACTTATATTAAGTAAAAGAAAAACGTGTAGGAATAATACATATCCTCAAATAACATCTAGGTACTAGCACAGTTCTGTGGTACTAGGTAGGTACGTTATTTATTTATTTTATTTTATTTATCGTTTTTGGATAGCTAACAGCTTATAAACATACAGATAACTATATATATAGACATATATAACTAAAAGCTATTGACAAGCTACCACATGTAGAATTCATAGTCATGTTTCATAGTCAACCATTATTAATTTAGTAATGTCTTCCTTATAAGTGAAAACTTCATTATTATTATGTGTTTTATCGTGAGATATGTCTCAAGATACCTATATCGTAAGAGTCAAAGTGAAAAAGTTAAGACTATTATTTTGTCGAATAATAAACATTTTAATCTAATCAAAGGAAATGCCAAATTCGGGTCATAATATGAAATATTATTCTCTCTTTATCATAGTCTTTATTTTGAAATGATCAGCTTTATTCCAATCTTAAATACTGACAAAGTAGTAATTTCTAATCGTCTATGTTTTTATCCTACCCGTGCGGCTGTGGGACGTCTTAGCTGCCAAGAAGTACCTATGTATGTTTATGAATGAAATGATGAATGATCGAAATGATCGTCCAGTGTTTTTACTTAAAGAAATATTGTATTTTAAAATATCAGAGGGCCTAGCCAAAGTAACAGTTGCAAATCTTCGTTATCGCTTCGCTTTCGAAACATGTATGGGATTGCCATAACGTTTCGTTAACAATCGAATTTTAAAACGTCAAATCCAATACATGCTTCGAAGCAAAGCGATAACGAAAATTTGAAAATGTTACTTTAGCTAGAGGGGCTGAAGTTGGTATCACAGATACATTATTTTATGACAGTTATCGCGTTATCTTTAAAACTTTCGAGGCGATTAGAAGACACTTCTCACTCATGCAGCGTCACGATCACACCATTATACTTTGTTGTATGCATATCTATTGCCTATTAAATTATATGTTAACTTTATGTCTTCCATTTAACGGTTACTTCCTATTGCTACAGCTTTTAATCTCTTTTATTTTTTTTATTTTTATTTTAGTTTTTGTAAGGTTGGTTACTTTTGAGTACCTACGTAACGTAGTACGAGCAAGGTTATTTTACCTTTCATATGCCAGTACTATCACAGAATAAATAATGTAGGTAAGTTCTACTATTTTATTCTGTGCTTTTATCATCTCATAATAAGATAAAGAACTACTTTAGGCGCCATTTTATAGTATATTGGTATAAAATGTTTCATGAAAAGGACAAATATTTTCATGACTTCTACTCTAAGAATGCCTCTGCTATGACTCTGCTTTACCATAATTTATATTCTGTGTATGCAAAAGTCGAGATATGTCATCCTATTATTATTATGTGTGTTGATTTTCATTAAGTTAATAACCAGAAAATCTTGCAAAAACTTAACAACGGATTCATTGTCTTTTAGGTAGCGGTCTTAGAGATCACAACCTTGACAAATCTAATTTTGTAGTTTAATTCTCAACATTTCTCAATATAGTGAAATATGAGTTACTTAGAATATGCACATTATAATTTATAATGGTTTCGATAAAACTAATCGTAAACAGTATCAAATGAAATTGGTATTGCATAAGCGTATTGTTTTGTGCTAAGTGCACGCCTCCTATTGTTATTGTTGCGTTCGGTATACAATAATAAATGCAGGGTGAAACAGACCAAAGAGAGTATTATGTTATTATGACACAAAATGTAACTTAAAATAGCATTGTGAATGCTATTTTTATATCAAGATAAAAGTACTCGAAAATTTCGCTGTTCCCACTAGCGACTCGGTAGGATAATTGGTCAGTGCAATGGGCCGGAATCCCGAGGGTGTGCGTTCGAATCCCGTCTGAGCTGCTACGGGTGAATCGATTTTTTCTAGTATTTTATCTATAACTCGTATATTAGTAATCTTTAAATTACTGGAAAAGAAATTGAATGATCAAAAAGAAGTCAAGCTTATAGGTTTTTAATAGTATTTTTAATTTGCGCGTAAAAAAAATGATTTTTTAATTGGCATCGATGCTGCATTAACTAAATTTTTTTGGAGAAATTATCGTATTCTATATATGTCTAATAAATCCAGAACTTGTGAAACTGGCCCTAAGACTTAACTAGTCTTGACAGAAATTGACAATTGAAATTGAAAATTCTAGTTTAAAAATTTGAATTTCTGTCAAGTGCTAAAGAAAAACCACTTGACTTCACGTCAAGTCAAATAATAAACAATAAGATAACCGATCGAACATACATGTTACTATTGTATCGAAATCTGACCCCTTGTAGCGCCAAAACATGTATTTCGTGGTCCTCTAATTTGATAAACAAATGTTATGTAAAGAACCAGTCTGTATAAAGAAAGACCACTGGTTTTAGGTGAAGGCCACCTTTCCTACTTTCGATTGTACAATCGGCAATGCATCGGGCATGACACACGCGTGGACGAGAATCTTGCAATATAATGAAATTGGGGGTGTTGCAAAATCATGATTATGCAGTCTGATGCGATGTGACGGCATCATCACATCATGTCATTATTGTTTTACAGAACACAAAAATTTGTTTATTTGAATCAAACTCCTCAACAAAGTACTTACAGTAATAAGTTTACATGATATAAAGTTCTTATAACTTTTCGACATAACGATAATAGGAAGTAACTTTTGACCAAGTTCAACCTCTGGTTTTATAAATAACACTCCAGTTTTGAGCTTGGTTGAAAAGGAAAAAAATGAATGTTGTAGCTAGTGTTGACAGTTGAGTTTGTAAAAGGTATGACCTTTCTGTCAACGTAATATCAACGTTTTGTTCGCGGTACCTATACACGCTAGTATTCTGTTCTGTGCTTATATCCAAACCAAACCCCCTTCCTAAATCTTTTACATCTTTTCAATGTACCCCTAGGTGGTTTATAATACTGTGCCCGTAGTCTTAAGTAAAGTCCATCTATTATCTTATTTTCACGTGACGTATTAGGATCTAACGTGGTATGCGTGGTATATTTCACTGACTTTTTTGTTCTGTTTTGTAAATAATAATTGTTTTGTTATTTATTATACGTTGTATTAGTTTGTGATGCATTTACGAGATTTTTGTGACTTTGAAGCACGACAGTTCATGGGAGTATTATACTCAGATTCGTCCTCGATATTAGTATATTAACACATGTAGTACCGCTTTTGTATGTATCACCACTTAGCACGTTATTTTAAAGTAATAACCTAAAAAACCTGAAAAGAGAAGGTTTTTGACTTAAAATTGACAGATATTTTGACATTTCCGGTCAGAGCCCTCCTCGTCACTACTAGCCGCCAACCACTTCATTCGTTTTTCGTGCTTCGCCACGGACGCACGTATACAGTCTCAATGTGAAACTTCTATAGAATTATATTTTTACAGTGAAAATTAAATTTTATTTAAAATGCTTCGTGAAGAAAGGAAAAAGTTTTCAAGACTGAAGAGGACAAGAAGAAGAAGAAGTCAAGACGGAGGAACACTATTCAATGCCGTTTACTTGGTTAAACCTGCTTACCTTTATGAATGCGTAACTGCCACACTGGGCTTTTACCATTATTTTAATTATTTGTCTGATGCGAACTTACCATACCGGGTATTTTCTGTCAATTTATTTATTTGTCTGATGCGAACTTACCATACTGGGTACTTTCTGTCAGTTTATTTATTTGTCTGATGCGAATTTACCATACTGGGTACTTTCTGTCAAAGCATTGTGTCTAATAAGACATCAACTAAATATCTATTGCACTCGAGATAGTTATACTGGACTATTTCACCGCATAGATAGGTCAGACAACGCAACTGCAACAACTACACCAACTCAAAGTGCCGTTGACGACGCGACACTGTAAAAAGCAGACTACCCTCAAAGTTTGCCACGTTGGAACCGCTGCCGAGCACCAATCGGGTGACTTCGTCGTCCGCTAAATCCACTGCCATCCACCTTCCAGGCAGGCGGCCGCTGTGCTGTAGCTGCAACAGCAGCCCTGACAAGAGCGTTGTTCATCAGGTATGAGTTATAATATCATGATATTCTTGGTGTTGAGTTGAGTTACTCTCAACGGTATAATACGAGTACCATCGGTACTAAGATAAATTTATAGTTTACAAAACTGACAGAGCTCGCTATAAATGCTAAAACTTAAGAACTTAATGGAACCAGATATTGAGTTGTACAGCAACTAGCTCATACCTGATACTTCACACCTTTTATATAAAATAGCTTTGCTGCTGAAATAGCTAGCTGCTGGCATGCTGATAGAAATTTCAATGAAATAAAAATGGATTAACAAAATCCTTACATTTTATTATCTATAAATGCATAAATCATAATTGCAGTTAATGCTTGTTGGTATACAGTAACATTTGCCTAAACTAGAACACCTTGTATTTCAGGCGGGTAGACCTAACATGTTGAAAAACCTGTTAATCACTACCTAACTATTTAGTATGTTTTTTTTCCTAAGCTTTGCTTTTGTACAAATTATCTCTATTACTTTTCAAATTTAATTTTTGTGAGTGTGTACAAAATGATGTTTTTGAAGTGATTTTTTTTTTTTAGCTACAAGTATCACTTATGTTTAAGGTATAGTATTATGTAATCTGTGGTTAAGACAGCTTTCCAATACAAAACTATACACATCTATTTTGTGACAGTAGTTCGCATTTTTTACATTATGGCATTACGACGTTCGGTTATACCGTACACGGTCAACTCTAGTGTAGCTGAGGCTTTTCGCTTAAACGGCCATTGACAGTTCAGTCGAATATGAATGATGCATTGGCCACAGGCCTGATGTGAACGATATGGATCAACGAAAAAACTGTAAGTAAATCGGGCGCAGTACTCAATAAAACATTTTTAAAACTGATTTATATATTTAATTAACTTAAAAACGACAAACAAAAGACGTAGGCAGGTATGCCACATGCTTCATCTCCGACGGCAAACGAACAGCGAGACGCGGCGAGGAAGCTCCTTCAGCGATTTGTTTCGTCAGTCACATCACAGCAGACTTGCAGACGGGCGTTACGGCCCATCCAAACAATTGCCGATGATGCATTCAAATTAGGATATTGTAGGAGGGTGCGTGTTGGTGTAGCATTTGTCTGTATTCAGCGAATACAGGCAGTAGTCGCCAACTACAGGTGCAAAGGTCGACTCAATAGCTGGCGCCGGTAATTCGTCTATGTGTAAGTACTTACCATTTAGCCGCGCACCTAGATTATTATCATTTTTTTTTTTTTTAATTTTTATGAGTGTATCTGTTTAATGATTCACTTTTATACCATCTCCAGAGATATATTATAGTCTACCATTAATATGACTAAAATTCTGGCAGTTATAATACATAATATAAATAATAGTTTTGTTTCATTTTGTTGAAGGTTCAACAGAATGTGATCTATGTTCAAATAAAATAAAATAAATAAAAAATAAAAAACAGGTTGTCATATCAGCCCCCTTACTATGACTGTCAAAAGCTCAAAAGTAATATCGAAACGATGTTGTGATTGAGATGGCGCTATACGCGATGCATAGCTCTGTCCCTTTAACAACATTACTTTAAGGTTGTTTGTTATAAGAGCTCAGAGTACGGCCCCAGGTTAAGTTAAGAACTGTTTAAAAGCTAACTTAGCTTTTAGAAAAGTTTACTTACTAAAAGTACGTAAAAATAATAATATCACAATTAAAAAATGTTTATTGTTCCAAAAAAAAAAAAGTATAGTCTAGAGATCACATCACCTATAAGGTTTTAATATTGATAAGGAAAGTAATAGAAATACACGAACTAAAAAATCTTAACTTTTGGGCATTGTAGTGCCGATATTTTTATTACAAAACTACCGCCGCCAGCTATGACGTTTTTTAAACAGCATGAACTCCCTGTTTTCGCCTGTATTCGCAATAAACATATTTTGATTTGATTTGATTTGTTATTGAACAATATCTACTATAATGGACTCAGAATTGAAGCTAACCTTTTTATATACAATGTTTTTCTTTTCTAATATACAGCTACCGTCACAACTTTCCATTATATTACAAATGTAATGGCAATTATGGTCTTCACAAGACAAACGTTCATAAAACTACAAAAATCACTTATTTATGACCTTTTTTATGAATTGATTAAACTGGTAGATACCGGTATGTCATCGTATTATTTACTTAGTATAATGTCATCGATACTTACACCGAATTAGAGACTACATAATTGTAGACATATTTTCTTTTGTGCCTTTAAACAACGGGGTGGACTAGGGGACACTAGTGGTCACACCAGGAATAAAATTGCAAAATAATTGCAAGTTTTATGCAAATAAATGATTATGATTATGATTATTGTCAATTATCTATAACATGCAGCTCATGATATTTTCATTGCAATTTATCTTATGGTATTCAGTGTGGGGTGTTAAGTATTCTAGATTTATTTTGATGCTAAATAAAAATTATTCAATTCATTAATTTAAAAAACTAATCACCAGTTTTGTTTTTTTTTTCCAGATTGAGAATGAGTAAATTCGAATGAAAGTCGAATTAGGCAGTAGAAATAAAATGTAGTCGATTATATATATATATATATATTGTTTCTATTTCTAGCATTTGGATCTCAAAAACATTTATTTTATAATTTGAGATTTTAGCATTCACAATGCTATTTTGGTTTAGTATTGTACAAAGTCTATTCTGACACTAAGCTACCTATTATTTTAATCATTTTCCATCAGTTTCTTAAGCTAGAGGTGTAACGATTGTGCCATCATGATCGTCACAATCTTGACTTGAGCCTTGGTTTGGTACCTCTTATTCACATATATGATACTTCTTTGTATCTCTTATTCTAATACAAAATATTAACATCCGATAACTTTCAATTTCAGAGACGGAAATTAATCGCACAAATAAATTGGTTTTAACAACATTATCAAGGTGGTATTATTTTACAGGTATAATATTTATGTTATTATTGAAGCTGCTGTCTGCTAATGCTATCAGGAAGTACAGAGATTGGTAACAGAAACGGTTCGATTATTTAACAATAATATTGACAGAATAAACTCATTTTTTTTTTTACAAAAGTGTTAACACAAATTATCAGTATTGCAAAATATTGCGATCATTATTAAATTGAGCTAATCGCAAGGTTTGGTAAAGAATCTAACTACGCCTTTGCGTAGACTTTATTGTTCAAATACAATGTTTAACTTAGATTACTTAATTATTTTTATTAAATATTTTCCAATTCTCTTCTTTTTTCAACATTTTTATTTTAAAAGTTTAACTTTGATTACCTTGCCAATTGCACAAACAATGCAAACAATACAAAAATATATATATATATACAAGAATGTATTATATTAAATATAATAAACAGTTCATAATAACTTCTTATTTAGAAAGAAATTAAATTCTTATATTATTATGACAAGTAATGTAATTAATAGATTGCTGAAATAAAACATTTAACGATAGTGGAGTAGACTCGTGTCCAACCAATTTTAGCACTCGACGTCACCGGCCTATACCTTTATAGTCCTAACAAAAAATGATATAATAGATGTTCCAGGTAATACGGCGGGATGGTCAATGACTCCACTATATTCGAAAAATATTAAAACATATTATCATCGATAATAATAAAACTGAGTTTTCCAAACCAACCTTGCATATTTTTTTTGTTGTACCAACCATCTGTAGGTACTGTTTTTAATAATAATCATATACAATGTTCAGAATTATGTTAAATTGTATTCTTTTCTTTTTTAAAAAGACTGATATGCAAGAAATGATATTTCCATTTTCTTATTATAATGCTTTCAACATCTACATGTGTTAATATACTAATATCGAGGACGAATCTGAGTATAATTAATGATTAAACGAACTTACCTGTAAGTGAAGTTCTATCATAATTATACGAAGGATTCGTCCGAAGATATTAGTATAGAATCCCACCCTCCCTACTCATTATTGTAAATTACAATAACTATCTACCCACTGAAGAAAATGAGGAAATATCATAGAATTTGGACTTTAAACTAAATGAAGTGGTTGGCGGCTAGTAGTGACGAGGAGGGCTCTGACCGGAAATGTCAAAATATCTGTCAATTTTAAGTCAAAAACCTTCTCTTTTCAGGTTTTTTAGGTTATTACTTTAAAATAACGTGCTAAGTGGTGATACATACAAAAGCGGTACTACATGTGTTAATATACTAATATCTTCGGACGAATCCTTCGTATAATTATGATAGAACTTCACTTACAGGTAAGTTCGTTTAATCATTAATAATTATGTGATGTTCTATCTCACGAAATCCTTTCGGCTATGAATGTTGTTAGGCGTGCACATGCAAATTATTTTAGTGTGTGTAACGAGAGCAGGCAGACGCACACTAAAACAATGGGCATGTGCACGCCTAACAACATTCATAGCCAAACGGACTCGTGAGATATAACAAAACAACCAGGGATTGAAATACCGTTAAAAAAAATAACGATACAAAAAAATAACGTTAAAAATACCGTTAAAACATTTTATCGGTAAATTTACCGATAAAAATAATGTTAAAATTATTTTGCCGGTAAAATTACCGTTAAATATAGCGTTAAACTTTACCGGTACGATAGTACCGGTAAAATTATCGGTAAAAAAGTAACGTTATTAATTGGAATAACGTTAATTTTAAAGTAACGGTAACAAAAAGTAAGAAATAACGTTAAAATTAACGTTATTTACTGAAATAACGTTAATTTCTATGGAACGTTATCTAAAGTAACGTTATTTATTGACATAACGTTAATGTTAAAAGTAACGGTAAAAAAGTAAGAAATAACGTTACATTTAAAAATAACGTTATCAATCCCTGAATTAACAACACAACAAAAAACCGGCCAAGTCCAAGACAGACGGACAGTATCTTAGTAATATATTATTATATAGGGCCCGTTTTTACCCTACAAACAGTACAGAACCCTAAAAAGGCTATAATGTTCTCCAAAAAGCTCCAATCAAGTGGAAAAATTCACTGAACGATATCTTTCTCAACTCTCGAATCAACCTTTTCCAACCACATCAGTTAATGTTACTATAGTTACATATTGAAGGCCACCCGATTACTTTCACAGTTGCGCAAGCGACGGCGCCACCGTCGCTGACCTTGGGCCGGTGGCCGAATTTGGCGCAGGTCATTATCGGTGGCATCACATTGGTCTACGCGCATGATTAATATGACGTCATTTTAATGAAAATGACATTTTAACCGGTGTGAGTTTAAGAAATAGTGTAATAGTATCTAACAAGTTACGTGGAGCAACTGATATAAAGAAAAAATATTTTTTTTTAGTAAAATATCATTTTGGGTGTCATTAAGGGAACAAATTCCCGTTGACAATCATTACGTAGTATTAACTATTACCGTAGAAAATCCCGAAGAATCCTTTATGTCAAATCGAAAAACACATTTTGGTAAATTTAAAATAACTTATGGTAAAACCTAAATATACTGAGTTACGAAACTTGAGTACTTAGTTAATACCGTTTGTTTATTACTTCATTAACGTTAGTACTTCGCCATTGTGTCGACTCTGTTACGAACTTTAACGAACTATTGTGGGGTTGTCACTTTGTTGTCACGTATAATTTATTATGGTTCCGGGTTCCGTACTTTTTCCATAAATAAAGTGCATTTGAATAAAACATTTTATTTCATTAATATCATTACGAAATTTACTTTCTTTCCTTTTTTCTATAAAGTTTAGTTTACCCTGCCCCTGCAGCATGCTAGGCGGGGAAAATTCTGCTCGATTTTTACCGCATTGAAAATGGTTATCAGATGCAAATCGCCTGAGACGTATTTTTGGTCATATCTCCGAGGATTTTGGGAGGATCGAGATGGGAATAGTACCAAAAGTTGAGGAATTTATCGAGACACGAGTGAACGTTTGAATTTTGAAAATCTACTGGTAACTTTTTTTGGAATTATGAAAAAATCATCGGGTAAATTCGGGGTGTTTGTTTACTAAATTGTAAATATTTCGGGATAACTTAAGAAAAGGGGTCCTAGGGTATTAGTTTGGCTACAAAATGGCTATTTTTTTTGAAAATAGGTTAATAATAAATAATAATTGTGACCTGTATAGGTGGTCCCTTTAGATTTGGAATTGTAGAAAAACGGGTGTTTCCGTACTTAAAAAGTGATGTAGCTTCTATGATTATTGACCGATCGTCATGGTAATAGTGGTAAAAGATGCAGAAGCAGACGAGAAGTGCATTCGTTGGAATTTTGAAAATCGGTTAATAATATTTCGGCCGCGTCGAGGCAGTTCGCGTTCGCCTCGTGTCACAATCGTAAAAATAAATAAATAGGTACTACCTTGGTAACTTTAAAAATATAATAGGATTTTGCATTTCATTTGATTTTGGTTTTTCGTAAATTTTTGGGTTCATTTTCAATGCTCCGATTCTTGCAGGGACTGTAAAATCTGTGAATTTTTGATGCTGAAAGTAAAGCCTGTAATTTATTCTCAGTTATTAATTATTAACATAGGTACATACTTATTGACCGAGCGAGCGCGAAGCGTCTCTGCTTCAGCTTGGGCAAAAATGGTTTCGTATTTCTGTCCGTTTGTTCTCCTCTACAATGTCGCATTTTTAACCGATTCTCGTGTTGTGAGCAGTACCCTTAGCACGAACAGATATCGAGAAAAAAAACGCGAGTAAAATTACTCGATAGAGAATTATCTATGGATATTTTAATTTCGCTAGTCGGCGGTAGATGGCGTTGTCTAAATTTCTAATACAAAATAGCACTATCGAATGATTTGACGCGCGTTATTTTTTTCGACAGCTGTTCGTGCTAAGGGTACAGGTTCGATAATTATATAGATTTTTTTGTTGAGCCATTTTTCCGCAATTTTTCGAAAAACAAACATTTCAGCCTTTTTGAGAAATGTTTAAAAATGTCACAAACGCGAGGTTTACAGCAGCTCACAGAGCCACTAGTTAAGTATTACGTGACAGTTAGCAGCTTAATAAACTTCAATTGTGCGGGAAAAGAAAATATAAGTAAGTACCTACTACTTGGAAGAACATTCTGCACCATCCATTACACAATTTATTCTAAAAATAGCTTAAGAAAATATGGTCATACAGGTTTATTTATTATGAGTTGAATTGTTACAATATATGACATAGTAACCCACTGAGAGCTGTATGTTGGAATTTCCGAAAATCGTGATAATTTTACGTTATGCGTGTACGCGACTACAAATCTAGCAATGCGTGAAGAATAAACTGAATAGGGTTGCGCATTATGTTTTTTTTGTTTTTGTTTAGTATGCTTTTTAATTCCACGACGACCGTCTCTTTTAAAGTTACTTTCAAATAACGTAATATTTGAAACAAAGTTACAAAGTAAGTACCTAACGTAGTATTTTTTTTAATTTATCTCAAAACTTTTTTTAATTTGTTGCATGAAAAATAGTAAAAAAATCCCTTAAACATTACTACCTACTAAAACAACATTATAAAATTGAGCTTAAATTGTTTAAGTAATATAGTCAGATTTTCAGACTCAACAGGTGTAGTGTAAATCAAGGGCAGGTGCTAACCCTATCAAGCTAGTTACTCAGTGACGTAACGTATTGCGTTCGTTACGTCACTTAACGCAAACAGTAAAGCGCGTGGTTTACCGGCGGGCGCGCCCTAAGAGACGCGAAGTGTTTTTAGATCGTTCAAACATGGAAGCAAATAGGTACTTATTACGTTTGACTGCCTTACCGACATATTGAGGGCAGTCTACGATAGATCTATGTTGTGGACTTGTGGTATGTAAACAAACAGCAGTGGCGGCGGGTGAAATGATATGACTATGGTAAGCCGTTCTCCAAAAATGATATGATCTGCATAGTGGATCGATGGGGTGGGATCTCTAAAAGGCAAGCCGATGGGAATCGGTTTGTATGAACCCTTTGCCACTATTAATAGTGTTTTAATTATTATTTGAGACTTCTGGTAAGTATAAAATAATTTACTAAATAATATACTAGAAAAAAAAATACGACTCGCACCAGATCAATACTCAGATGGGAATCGAACCCGCGACCTTTGGATATCCGGTCCAATGCTCTAACCGCTGAGCTACCGAGTCACTAGTAACATCGTTGAATTTCTTCTAGTATTGATCTGGTGCGAGTCGTATTGTTTCTAGTATATTATTTAGTATTGTATAAAAATAGCATTATGAATGCAAAAATCTCAAATTTAAAAATTATAAAATACTTTTTAAAATTTCCCGAAAACAAGGTTCACAAATAATTGTTGTTGTTTCATTTCTTAAATTGCAGCTTCGTAAGAAATAAAAATATTTATACCAAAAACACGTGGCTTATAAGTACAAAATTAGTCAAGTGTTGCCTTGCCATACAATTAGGTACACTAATGGCAAAGAAAGTGGCGCAAAGTTCTATACATTTTTGCCAGACCAATAGCAAGAGGATCTACTGATATTTCTTAGTACTCTGAATACAAGTGTATGTTAATTTAAATAATTTCGTGACATTACCTATTGGTTATGTCACAGCAAAATGTTCTTTTGAGAAACGTAAATAACTAATCAAGTGTTGGTGCTTAGCTGAACTTCCTGTGTGCAGTCTTCCTTTTTGGTAGAAATGTCAGTCTGCGGTTTCTATTCGACTAAATTTATATTAAAATTATGAAATATCTGTTGTTACTTCAAGACATAATGCACTGGTGAGGTTAAATAACGTTAATTTTTGATATTTACACGCGTACGCATAAAATAAAGTGCATTTTTTATGCACAACGGGATAGTGCTTTGCCTTTACCTCACCTGATGTTAAGTGACGATAAGGCTGAGAGTGGAAGCGCACTACACCCGGAATCCTCATCACTGAGGAATTGGCTATCTTATCTCTAACTGCTGGAACACATCAATTTTAAAATTGTTGTTATGGCGTGGCGTCAGATTTAGGTAAGATGGTGATGGCTATAGCCAGGCGAACTTGAAATAAGCCCTACCACAAACCAAACTGAGTATAAATGTACCCCCCTCCTGGGAATCGCCTAAGGAGTCTAGGATTACAATCTGGGACAATTTAAGTGAAATTTATGAAGCTAAACCAAAGATTTTTAGGTAAATATAACCTAAATGACAACGTAACGTTTTTGGTTTTACCGTTCAGAATTACCGCGATTGGGCTTCTGTTTCTCGTAGTCCCATAACTGACTATTAACGGTTGTGAAAATTCCCTCCTGTGTATATGTCCTGCATATAAACTTACAGATCACTCGTGACCAAGGTTCAAAACGTCAGGAAAGCCAAAAATCAAATTAAATAAATGTTCGTTTAATAAAATAATAAAATAACACTGTTTGGATAATTTTGCAGTCAAGTTATTAACTTACAAAACCAACAACAGCGGAAGGGAAGCCTTTATGTAAATTCGAATACCGCATGCAAAAGCAAATAAGGCCGGAAAAACAGTGAATGTCTATTGGAGTTTGAAAGAGCTGTGTCAGCAATTTCAATGGGGAGTAGCAGGAAATTGTAAAATAATATCAAAAGTATTAAATTATAGACAACAATAACGTCACAAGTGTATTGGAGCGAGTTGAGTTGAGTTGTCAACATTTGATAGTATCTTGGGGCAGATTGAAATTTTTTTCGTTACTAACTATTAAACTCCGCCAAAATAGCTAATTATATCTACTGCACGAGCACAGCACGACACAGAACAAAGTACGCTATCAAATATTTGAATAGGACAAAAGGCAACAAAGCTTTAGTGGTTTTTTTGCAGTATCCCTTGTTTGTCAGTGCGCTCTCTTACAATGCGATTAATTTAACAATTTACATCTCAAGTGGCTAACTTCAGGGACCTTACAATGAGCTCTTATAGCAACCTCAAAGTAATGTTGTTATAGGGACAGAGCTATATATCGCGTATAGCGCCATCTCATTTACAACATTGCTTCGATATTACTTTACACAGTCATTGTTGGGGAGCTGAGCGCTTGCGGTACAAAAATGACTTATTTTAATCTGTAATTTTTTTTCTGTGCCATACATTCTCGAATGAAGTTACAGCAGATGACTGTCTATAGTCAATTTAATCGCATTGTAAGTAATTTGTGCAAAAACTATTTTTGTCGGTGTTTTTTACGCTTTATGCAGAGTAACTACAGCTATTATTCTGATCAATCGTCTGACAAAACCACTTTCGATGTAGATCAGTCCAATTTAAGAATTTATAAAGAATGAATTGCGCTTAGCCAATTACCTACGCGCTTGCGGCACAAAATATAAAAGTACGCTGTATAGAAGAGCCGCTCAGAACAGATCGCGGAGTTCAGTGCACGTACACATGGATATTTCGTACATGCAGGCAATCTCAGACCAAAACGGACAATAATACGCTGAAATTTTAATCATTTGGTTCCCGCAGTGGGGTGATTCCACCCATTTCACGCTGTATTCTGGTACCTCCTACTATAGTTACAAGACAGGGTAACAAAAATCTTCTATTCCTGTGCTTTAATTTGCACACCAAAACGGAATATCGATAATGTCTGAAAATTCAGATGTCCATGTGTCCATAGATTTGTATGGATTAGCTGCTGGCGGGCCGGGACAGCCTTCGTAGCAACTAACAATAAGGTATTTTCCGAAACAAATAAAATACTTAGTTCAAAAAATCGCTATAGATGGCGTTTCATGAAAGCCGAGCCGTCGTAAAGTTACTTGTATTGTTGTATTTCAATCTTAAAAACGTACGTCTATCACCGGCGTTTTACCTCCCCCGCCCCGCTACCTCCAGCGCTTGCGTAAAAATAATAAAAAATAAATGCATGCGATAAATTGCATAGTGTGAACGGGGTTTAACTTTACGGCTCGGCTTTCCTAGGGATTTCATAAAACGCCATTATCGGATCATCTATCTTGAGCTGTCAGAAAATCTATCATGGCTACGCAAAAATAAAATTGACAAAAGCGTTTTCGAATACGGCTAGAGTGGACCTTCTGTCTCAAAAACATATAACACAGATTTTTATTTTGTGCTTGCGGCTTCAGAAGCGTGACCTCATTGATTTTACGTCACATAATTTGCTTACAATAATGCGCTGTGGGTGGTGAAACAATATAAGAGGCTTTTTATATGCCAACATTTTTTAGGTAGGTAATAGTCGAAGTTTAATTTTAGTTTGGTTTTATTTAGCTAGTTTATAGAATCGATTATATAAAACCGTTAATATTCTATTCGCTAACTATATTAATGTTTAAAACTAATATGAAAAAAAAAAATCACTCCTCTTGCTCAAAAAGTCCGTCATTGTAACATACAAGAGCCAAGATAAAATAGCATAATAACCCCTAGGGGATAAAGTTTTTTCTTTTTTAATGTTTGTCTATTACCAATGAGCCTACTAAAACGAAAAAGTCTGTATTCATAATCACGAATAAAAACTTGCTCGACTTAATACTGTTTCTCATTCTTATTTTTGAAAATGGAACTAAAAGCATCTCTTCGGTGTCTTCGGTGAAATCATAGACTTATTTATACTCTGTGCACAAAATGAATCGTAAAATGCGTGTTTGTGTTGCTTAGCTGCTACAGCAGAAATTAAAAAAGGTACCATGGCGCGAAATCTTTAGATTTTTTCTATAATTACAAACTGATTGAATTGTGTGACTGTAATAGAAAAGAAATGATTTTAATCTTTTGCCATCAAGCACAAATCATTTATTTAAATATTGTACAAAAAGTTTATAAAGTGGAGGATAGAAGAACGAGTGGATTCGTTTACGGAAGTAGGTATAAACTATTTAATATTGTATTTTATTTCCTCGCAATCGTAGTGAAAAGTATAGTGTAACACACGACGCTAAAACCCATTGTAACTCGGTTTCTATTTATTCCCTCGCTAAAGCTCGGGAATAAAACTCGTACGCCTACCTCGTATGCAATGGGTCATTTTAGCGTCTTGTCTAGCAATCTACTATTGTGGTTTACGAATTTGTTTAGTTTTTTGAACTTAATTATTACATTATCGTTACTAGCAATGAACGCTAAAAATGTTTATGTAATTTATAAAATCCTTGAAATAAAGAGTTTAAAATTCGACGATGTTACTAGTGACTCGGTAGCTCAGCGGTCAGAGCATTGGACCGTATATCCAAAGGTCGCGGGTTCGATTCCCGTCTGAGTATTGATCTGGTGCGAGTCGTATTTTTTCTAGAATATTATTTAGTATTAGATAGTAAATGAATTAAAGATTGAAGAAAACCAAAATATGTCGGAAGAAAAATTGATATTTACGATAATTCGCTTCCAACATCCAAAAAATGATAGCAAACACATACAAACAACAAAATGACAGGTATACATCTACACTAGCGCCAAGTTGGCGGTACTGTGCCGACTGGTGGACGATTTGTGAATCAGCAAAATTAATTATACTTGATTCGTCCTTCGATATTAGTATATTGACTACTTGTAGTATCGCTCGTATACTATCACCACTTAGCACGTTATTTTAGAGTAATAACCTAAAAAACCTAAAAAGAGTAGCTTTTTACTTCAAATTGACAGATTTGACATTTCCTGTACGAGTTCTCCCCGTCACTACTTGGCGCCAACACTTCATTTCGCTTTTTGTGCTTCGCCACGAACGCACGTACAGTCTCAAAGTGAGAATTCTTTAGGATATAATATATTCAGTGAAAATTAATTTAAAGTTAAGTAAAAATGCTTAGTGAAGGAAAGAAGAAAGACTAATAAAAGTAATGTTACTAACCAAAGATCTATTGCAATCGAAATAGTCAAACGGACTATTTCACCGCATAGGTCGGTTTAGTATTCGGCGGCATCAGTGATTTTGCGGCATGAACCAATAATATCTATTGCACTCGAGATAGTCATTGGATTATTTCACCGCATGGATAGGTTCTATTATTTCTACAATGAAAAAGAAGATTATTTTGTCGCATGAACCAAAAATCTATTGCAATCGAGATAGTCATTGGATTATTTCACCGCATAGATCGGTTCAACAACGCAACTGTAACAAGCACAGCAAAGCAACCCAAAGCGCCGCTGACGACAGTGACGACGCGACAGTGTAAAAATCAATCTGCTCAACACCTCTCGGGTGACTCCGCCGTCCGCCGAATCCGTCGCCATCCGCCTCCCAGGCAGGCGAGGCGGCTGCTGTGCTAGAGCTGCTGCTGCAGCAGCAGTTCGACAACAGCGTTGCTCATCAGGTATGCATTTTGATATCTTAAATATCCTTGGGTACCATTGGTTCTCAGATTGACATAATATTATTATGTATGATTAATTCATTGTACTCATTGTTAAAAACAATGTGAATGTGAACCAATGATGAACTGCCAGTATAGGTAAAACCTATCAACTTCATGGAACCACATAATGAGTTATGTAACTAGTTGATACCTTATGCCTCACACCTATAATGTGATAGCTTTTATAATCTAGGTAAGCCTCAAACATGAGTCTGCTGATAGAAATTTCAATATGAAATGGAATAACAAACTCCTTAGTTTATCATCCATAAATTCAGTTAGTGTTTATGGTACAATTAAGTTTACATTAAATGTACCTGAACTAGAAGATGCTGTGTTTCATGCGAGTAGAACTAGCATGTTAAAAAACTAGTTAATCAAATCACTAACTATGTATTTCTATTTCTAAACTGTGCGCCCTTTGTACCCTTCATGCCCGTAGTACAGTTGGGATTGTCCATACAAATTACCTGTCTATTTCTTTTCAAATTAAATATTCATTGATTTTAATGATAATGATTAGCGAAAAAGTATTAATAAAACTTATATAACACCTTTTTAATATCAGTTTAAGACAGTAAATGTATATATTTTTTTTTTTTTACATTACGCGGGCAGACAGTTTTTTGGTTATAGCCTGTATACGGTCAAATTTTGTGCATCTGATGCAATTCACACATACCGTCACCGACAGTTCAGTCGAATACGGTCGATGCATTCGCCATGGGCCTAAAGTGAATGCACCATTAGTCAATATCTTGAACAGCGTAAAAACTGCAAGTAAATCGGGCGCAGAACTCAAATGAAACATTTTTAATTTATTTATTTAGTTATTTATTAGACATTGTTTTTAAAAATAATCAAACTGGAAAACAACGAATGAAACACGCAGCCACGTATGCAGCATGCTCCAGCTCCGACGACATATGAACAGCAGGACGCCGCCGGCGAGGAACACACACGAGCGATTTGTTTTGTTGACCGCAGCAGACCTACAGGCGATAGGCGGCGTTTCATATATATATAATACAATTATTCGCCAATGATCGATTCGTCTACATTCGCCTTCATCGTACGCAGGGTAAGGCCACTCGTACGAGTAAGTACTTGTAAGGGTGCGCGCTGGTGCGGCATTTGTCTGTTTTTCGGTAAATACAGGTAGTGGTCGCCAACCACAGGTCCGTGCGTCCACACAATCGTTTGCGCCGGTATTCATCTATATATCCGTCATATGTGTGGAAGTACCATTTATATTTTATTATAATGAAGTATATTTTTTTGGTGAAAAATCTATACGAGAGTGTGTAATTAAAGATTTACTTTCGTATCACACCCAGAGATATTATAGTCTCTTACTAATAGTACTTAACAGTGACGCCTTTAACCTTTCCGGACTTTCTTTCCATAATGGAAAGATAAAGAAAGTCTTATCATTGGATCCTATTTTACAAAACTATTAGCTAGTGTAGTATAATATTATCTGTGCTATGAGACAGTGTTTAGACATCATGATTTCCTTGTACATGATATTTAAGTACATAGGTACTATAATAGTGGGTCTATAGAATATTTTTTGCTTTTTATGTCACGGTTTTTTTTTTTTTTTTTTTTTTTTTTTTTTTTTTACACCTACCTTCATAACTTTCCATTCTATCACGAATGTAATGGTATATTCATTTAACCCCGAGTGGCCTCATGGGGCCGCACAACAATAGAGTATCCGTTGTGTCACATTTTTTCGGGCTTGAAAAGTTAAGTTTTTTCTCAAGACAAAACTTATACAAATTTGCAAAATTACGCAAATTACGACCATTTTATGAAGTCATTGTACCGGTAGATATCGGTATATTATCGATATTTTATCGATATTATAATATTGTACATGGTAATTGAATGTGATCAATACTTACACCAAATATATTGTATGGTTATGTATTGTATACAACATATTATTGTAGATAGATTTTGTCTGATGCCTCTCAACAAAGGGGTAGACTGGGACACTTATGTGTGTCATGTATGTGTGGTCAGTCATGATTGCATATTATTTATATATGAATTATAATTATATATTAAATAAAACATGTTTTTTCGCATTACTGGGTAGAGTTTTCTATACGGAATTATTCTGATACTGAATAATAATAATAAAAATTAAAAAATTACCAGTTTCAGTTTTCTTAGATAAAATTGAGTAAATTCGAATACAAGTCGAATAAGTTGAAATATTAATGTTTTCGTTTCCTAGCTTGGATGCCAAAAACGACTATGTTACTATTAGTCGGGCAAACTTTTATTTTTTTATTATTTTCCATCAGTTTCTTATACTAGAGGTGTAACGATCATGCCATCATGACCGTCACAACCTTGAACCTTGGTACCACTGGTTCACATGTAATAATTAGTGTCTTATGTAAAGTAATAGGATTTAAACCTTGAACATCTTATAATTCCCAATTTCAGGGATGGAATATTCATCGCACAAATAAACTCATATCATTCATCAAATAAACTTACACATATGTCATTATTTTTTTATATTATGCTATTAGCTTTCCTGCCTGTTAATACTATCAGACTGAACAGAGTTTGATCACCAAAATGGTTTGATAATTTAACAACAAAATATATAGTAAATACATTATATATTTTGTAAGTGAAAGTGAAAGTGAAATAAGCTTTATTCAAATAAACTTAATTGTTAAGTACTTTTGAATCGTCTATATTTTCCTACCACCCGTTCCAGACTTTTTATAGACGTAATATATATATAGACAAAAAAAAAAAAACTCATTTTTCTTACAGATGTGTAGAACAAATTTACCAGCATTACTTACGAAAAATTGAGCTAACCTTTAGTAAGTGTGGTAAAAAAAAAAAAAAAACTGTTTTTTGCGCAGATTTCCATTGCTTAAATACAACATTTTACAGTTTAGATTACCTAATATGGTTCTTTTAATTTATTACAACTTTGATACAATTAACAAAAAAAAAAAAACCCTAGACCGCCTAGTTAAAAAAAAAAAAAAAAAAAAATGAACAATACTTACAATTAATTTATTAATTATAAACAATTCATTGTTCAGTTCAATTATAAAACATAATCTACCTAATTTGACGCAAATCATCTTACAATTGTTTTTCTCAAGAAGAACCGCTTTTATACACAGCGTATAATATAAACATTTTGTAATTGATCTCAAGTATTTGAATTTCAAGAGAATTATATTACCTACACCATTTGTGTAATAAATATTACAGATTTTATTCAATTGCAGATAATTTTAAATAATAAAAATAAAATAAAACCTAATTCCTAATATCTAATATTATTAGAAAGCTGACATCTATTGATAGTGGAAAAGATTCGTGTCCATTGTCACGTCACCAAATTGTAGCAATCGACGTGCGCCGATACCCATTACCTACTTATAGCTATAACATAAATGTTATTAGAGACATTCCACGTAGTACGAGATGGTCGATGACACTCCACTATCTCTCCAAGATATTTAAACAAATACATTATCTTCGATTAATGATAATTATAAGTACTGAGTTTTCAAACCGTATGTACATAGGTATAACAAAATATTCAGAACTATATTAAATATGAACGGTATTCTTTTAAATTTAAAAGACACAAAAGATGATAATTTCCTTTTTTCTTATACTCGTATAAAACTCTCAACATCTACAAGTAGTCAATATACTAATATCGAAGGACGAATCAAGTATAATTGATGATTAAACGAACTTACCTTAAGTGAAGTTCAATCATAATTATACGAAGGATTCGTCCGAAGATATTAGTATAAAGTCCCACCCTCCCTACTGATAAATTGTAATTACAATATTCACCCACTGAGGAAATATCATACGATTTGGACTCTGAACTAAATGAAGTGTTGGCGCCAAGTAGTGACGGGGAGAACTCGTACAGGAAATGTCAAATCTGTCAATTTGAAGTAAAAAGCTACTCTTTTTAGGTTTTTTAGGTTATTACTCTAAAATAACGTGCTAAGTGGTGATAGTATACGAGCGATACTACAAGTAGTCAATATACTAATATCTTCGGACGAATCCTTCGTATAATTATGATTGAACTTCACTTAAGGTAAGTTCGTTTAATCATCAATTATCTTGCCATTCCCGCCAAAGCACCGAAGCTTCGAAGCCGGCAGTGCACTATGTGCAACGGAACGTTATGAAACTGATGGCCGGCGGGCGCAGTGTTGCAATGTTGGCGCAGCCTTGCAAGCCGAGCGGCCGATTTGCCGCGTTCGAATTCAAGTTTATAATCTATGGTCGAGGACGAGGAATTTCTTTCATACTGCCATTGTTGTTTCATCAAAATTCACGTGAATGTTTATCATTTTGTGGAAGAAAATGTTAGTTTTAGGCTGTGATATTTTTGACAAATATGCACAAGTAAGCCTGTCTTAAGAGGATTGTCAACCACGTGGTCTCCATACAAACGGCGATAACGTTTCCCACCCTCTAAACCTTAACCTACAGCAATGAATTTTTGGTATGTTTTTGAAATGCCTAAAAACTAGGGCTGTACGTTTTGATTTTTAAAATATTCATTGTAGATTTGAAAATATTGGCACTTCTGTGTTTTGTATGAAATCACTAAAATGCAAATATTTCGAAATCTATTATAGATATTTAAAAAATCAAAACGTACAGCCCTAGTATTTAGGCATTTCAAAAAAATACTAAAAATTAATTACTGTAGGATAAGGTTTAGAGGGTGGGAAACGTTATCGCCGTTTGTATGGAGACCACGTGGTTGACAATCCTCTTAATGTACATCTGTTTGTTATCATAAAATAAATATACTATATCTATGTAAAATAGGTGAAAAATAAAGTAGCTGTCATGACATAATGGTAAATGTCGATATTCATTTATTTAAACCATCAGAGTATTACATGTCGTACTATTCGGAAGAAACATGTAAATGTATTGGAGCAACAACTTGTTTGTAATAGACAACAACTTGCTATTTATTTGTTTAGGTTGGTATGACTTTACGTGAACCGCGAAAAATATTGTTTGTTGTTTTGATTACGAAGGCATATCGCCGTCTATGACATACTCTTGATGAAATGAAAAGTAAACGAAATCGAAAACAAAATGGAATCAATCTATTAGCCTAGTAACCGACAGCGCAGGCGCCTGACTGATGCATGTAACGGATTTACGGATGCGCTTGCGCCTCATGGCATTATCAACCTTATTTTGATTGAAACAAATAAGGAAATACAATAACGCGATTAAATGCACAATTTAAACTTAAGGTGTCGACCGCATGTCGGTAGTGGTTAGTAAGTAAGTAAGTGGTATTCAAATGTGTCGTATTGCAAGATTTGCAAGTAATTGCGGATTACTTAACATTATGCACGTTTGAATGTCTAGCTAGGGTCAAATTTATTTTGCAATAGTTTCAATGAAATGCCTTTTTGTTTAGGGTAGATACCATTTTAATAAGTACTTAGGGAAAATATTAATAGACTAACTAATATAATAATAAAAAGGGTAACTCTTATTAATAATTGTTCGAAGACCTACGTCTCACTGATTTGACTTACAATATAACGTTTAAAAGGTAAATTTTCAAAGTAAACTTTATCATATTTTATATTTTCGATTTTTTACGCAGTATAGGAAAGTAAGTATATATTTTGTAATAAGTAACATTTTTTTAAGCAGATAATTTAAGTAAAATATTATGTACTTTGATGAATTCTAAAAAATAATAACTCCATCAAAACACAAACAAACGTTCACAAAGTACAATCTCCGGAACGCATTATGAAACTTTGCGTTTGTAGTGAATTGCTATTCCCATGAATATTTTTATGTCTCTATTTACCTATTCCCCTACTTCCGCTATTATGGTCTTTGACTTTCCCTAGCAAATGACTGTACGGTCAGCCTCTAAAGTACCTAGCTGAACTCTTTGGTACTCTCACATCAATTATTCGGCTTCAGCCTTAGAATAATAACACCTAGAAGCCGTGTCCTCGTATGCAAAGTGAGGCAACTAATATTAAGCCAGAATGGCTTAGTTTCAGATTTATATCCTTCATGCGTTACCTAATCGGAAATAAAATCCAATAATATAGTAACTAATTTAATAAATGTAAGAAAATTGAAACTATTTTGTACTTATTCGGTATGATTGGGTAATATTGGAGAATAAAAGTCTGAAATCGGCCATTTTGGCTGTTTTAGTTGTCTCACTTTTGACAGTGCGTTTTGTAGAGAACTATCGCTCTAGGTGTTATTATTCTAAGGCTTCAGCACAGAATACATAATAGGCTTCAGTAAGAAAGTATTACAATAATTATAACAACAAGACGTAAAAACTTCGGAATGTTTTACGAATTTTGAAAGTTTTCAGTAATTACTTCTGAAGTGTTATCGAAAGTTTTGGAATTCTTCAGGAATACTTCTGAGTTTTCTCGAAAACTGCCAAAATAATTGGCAACTTTTAAATTTTTCAAAGATGACTCAATTTCAAAATAATTATATTGCTTAATATGAGTGTTTCTGATACACTGAGCACAGACGCTAACAATTATTATCAGAAAGGTCATTGGGCATTTTGTTCGAACGTTTGACCTACGGCGTACACAAACGAAATAGGGCTAAATATGTAGATAAATGTATCTGCTACTCAGTGGTATGGGTCGCATTCTTGCAGGCCATGATTCATTTTTTATCATTATGTCCTAGCATTTCAATAATAATAAAATAAAATACATAAATAAAGACAATAAAAACGTTTATTATGCTTGTACCACTCATTTTCACAACGCTGAAAGTAAAAACTTCTGTTTTTAACCGACTTTCAAAAAAGGAGGAGGTTCTATGTTCGTCTGTATATTTGTTTTTTTTTTTTTTTGTGTATGTCCACCGATTACTCGAAGACGGCTGGACCGATTGAAATGATTCAAACGTTATTACATTAGGTATACTCCCAAGTTGGTCCCATTTTTTAAAATTTGGAAATCGGTTCAGTACTTTTCAAGTAATTTTGAAAAAAGCACGAAAATAGTATGATTTTGTGTGAATTACCTCGATGATTGGTCTATTACTTCTTTGTTTATGAACTGAATAAGATAATTATTTTTTTGTTGGAAGAGGGATATCTTAAGTGTAGTTTTTTAACCGACTTAAAAAAGGAGGTTCTCAGTTTGAGCCGTATTTAAGTAATTATGTTTCTCCGCGATTATCTTACGTTTGGCTGAGCCGATTTTTCTTCATATAATATACCTTACCTACAAGGTACCTACACAAAAAATAAAAAATTGTTTAAAAAAAAACAAAAAACCGACTTCAAAAAACCTACCTCTAAAAAGCAAGAAATAATATTCGTAATAATAAAATACGTCTATTGAAGTCGGGTGGGACTTTTAGAATAAAAAAAAAGGAATTTGTACTCCAGCCCCACCCGACTTCAATAGACGTATTTTTATTATTACGAATATTATTTCTTGCTTTTTAGAGGTAGGTTTTTTGAAGTCGGTTTTATTAACAAAAGTTTAATAACATTAAACATAAAAATTACTCACATACTGTAAAATAACGTTTTTGTGCCGGTCGGTTCATAAAAAAATAATACATATTTTGAAAAGTTGAATTGAATTCTTCATCTTCATTTAAAACTGGTTTGGTTTCTGTACGCGAACTTTTATCAGGCCGGTCAAATATGCCCAATGACCTTTTCGTTATGAGCGCTTTTATTTCCATTATGAAGAATAATATGGTTTTAACCTTGCTTTTAAGTATAAAATTTTCTCTAAAGGCTTTCAAATTTCCGATAATTTTCGATGTTTTCAAAAATATTTGTTTAGTTGAAACTTTCGTGGAAGGTATAAAGTGCATACCTAACCATAGGCCGACCGTATGTCACAATTGAACCCAAGCACTAACACTTTATTTTAAAAATTAACTAAGAAGTTAACTTTTAAAAAATTGTTAGTTGTGAATCTTTAATACTAAACACTAGCATTTGGTACCTGTTTACCTACTTTTGCAACTTGTTTAACTTCCGAAGAGTTCTTTCACTTGTGTATGTTACGTTTTGCTTGGTAAATAAAATTTTATCGCCAATTCGTGTTACAGCTTTTTTGCTTTAGTTTTGACTTATTAAATAACGCGAGTCTCTTTTCTAATTGTTGATCTGCTGGGGTTATGTAAAAGTTACCGTTTAGGTTTCGCAATTTGTGTATTAACTTCACCTATTGAAGCGTGGTCTGTTGCTTCTTTAAATTGAACCATCAAGTATTATAGTAAAACGGAGCATCATAAACAGAAAAATCTCATGTCATCGTAAAATTATCATTAAAAACGAACATTTCCTAAATTGTGTAACTATTTCCTATATATTCCCATTTGCACTGTCCAACAACGTTTACACAAGAAGTAAGAGCCAGCAGTCTTTTATAAAATTTCTTTACTTGCCGCCTAACTTATGAAAACATAGGGTCAGAGCTTCGAGCATCGCGGCTTCTACGAAAACGCGTCTTACTCTAAGGGTCAGAGTTTGCAACGCGCTAGCGATAGGGAATTCTGACGTGAAAATACTACCACAATAACGTGCCAAGTGTGGCCTATTTCTATTTTCAATTATAAGCTTTATTATTGAACCGAAGATATTTTTGTGAGCCGAGTCTCTACACGCGCGTACATTCTCATCGGAGTTGGGGTGAGTTCGTGTCCTGTGGTAGCGCATCGCGGATAGCAGTCCTTAGTAATAGCACAGAGGTACGAGAGTGGATTGATAAGTCCATGACTTTTTAAGGAAGATAGACTTTTTTCGGAATATTTTGTAACTGAAATGAGGGCCCATTTCAGACACCACCTTTTGGCTTGATGAAATTCTTTGCCCGCCAAGACATTTATTCATGTTTGGTACGAGAAAAAATCTCACTGGGGTTGAATCTAGAGAATAGGAAGGATTCATCTTCATTCGATGAGTTTTGATGTCATGAGTGCCGCCGAGAGGGTCGACAGGGTCATTAAGAAAAGTTAGAAGTCGCATAAGCTTTTTGTTTCCAAAAATCTTTTGCAGAATTTGAAAAAAAATGTAGTATAAAGATGCTTTAAGGAGTTTCTTTTTAAGACAATAATAAATGAAGAAAAAAAAGTATTTCTTCTTTTCACAGTCATGGACTTATCAAACCAACCTCGTATAGTAGAATTCTTTGCCTTGGCGCACGACAGAGAGCTGAGTCCTGTCAAAAGTTGAGTATAATAAGTGTTACGTTACGTTCACCGCTGATTCCGCGTGCACGATGCGCCGCCACTCGGGAATTCTGTAACACACGCCTCAGGTTTTTTTATGCACAACTGCATGGATAGTGCTTGGCCTTCACCTCACCTGATGTTAAAGATAAGGCCGAAAATGGAAGCATACTTCAACCCGGAATCCTCAGTGAAGGGGATTCCAGGAAGAGGATAAGTACGCTTACTTAACACCTTCAGGCAAAAAAGGTGTGATGGAAGTTTTACACCAATTCCCTTTGGTTTTGCTGCCATCGCTGCACAGGTCACAGCATTGCGTCACCTCGTCCGACACGCTTTCCTACCGATGTCAAGGAATTTCATGCCACATTCTCATCGATTTCATGGGTAACTAATAATTAAGGAAGAAGGCTGAATCCAAAGTTGCGGATTAATTAAAGCACCAGCCGCGCCCGTCTTGTCATTGTCACGTTGTTGTTGAGTCATTTAAGATGATGGAATGATGATGATGATGAGTATGAACGCAGACGAAAGGATGAGCTCGATACTAAGCGGGACGAGCTTAAGGCCCGACAACCTACGGCCTACCATTATAATTATGTCGGAGGAGTACTGACTTGCGGCGATTGTGGACGCACATTCAAAGCTAAAATTGTATATGTCAGTCACATGAGAGCACACGATCGACGCTCTCCTTAGATCCCGAGTCGCTGTGACCGGATACGGTCGGGAAATTATTATCTGATTTGGGTAACAACCTAAAATAAATGTTATCAAGCGCACTAATAGCTCCCACGAGCAACTTGTCTCCGCAACAATTTAATTTGTCTCTCACATGGTTTGTATGAAAAGTCACCGGCTGTCGCGTCGCTACGTGTGCGCACATTCATACAAACCCGTAGGCTTGATGTAAGAGACAAATTAGTTGCGAAGACAAAAGTTGCTCGTCTGCGCCAGCTCTTATAATGCATTTTTTTAATGAGTTTTCCGGTACTGAGATTTTAAATCCTTTTGTACAAGGTACAGACCATACAACAAATACTAATAATGTCTGTGGTACAAGACGTCTCGTAATGTTTTTTCATTTCTTCATTAGGGTTATGTTTATTTTCATTTAATTTCTTTGAGTGTCTTAATGTCATTTTCAAAAATTTGTTACTTGGTTTCAGTACCCTTAGCACGAACAGCTATCGAAAAAAATAACGCGCGTAAAATCATTCGATAGTGCTATTTTGTATTAGAAATTTGGACAACGCCATCTACCGCCGACTAGCGAAATTAAAATTTCCATAGATAATTCTCTATCGAGTAATTTTACGCGCGTTTTTTTTCTCGATAGCTGTTCGTGCTAAGGGTACTGATGTTCATATGTCAGACAGAACTCTTCTTTCGATTTTCACATTTAAAACGAAAAATATTTTAGTCCTAGGCTTCAAAAATATGTGGTGTAAACGTGAAGATATTTAATATATTTTTTTAAAGTCACAGTTGCCACTCACTGCTATAATTAGTGTTTAAACTTAATTTACAACCATCGATATTACGGAATACATTAAAAAGTATTGAATTTTCTCTTGAGCTCGTTTTTTATTTGTGGAATGGCCTCTTCCGTTATTGAACATGAATTGACAGTTTTTTTGTTACGACATTTAGTTTGGAAGAGAAATATTATTACTTATGATAATATTGTAGACACTTATTCGATGATTATACACTGACAATCTTTGGGTTTTCCTGTTAATGTTTATATTACCTTATATTTAATTACATAAACTAAGTGTAATGTGACTGTTTACTGATTTCGTATCTATATTTTATCTAGATTTCTATCGATATATTTTTTTATTAGTTTATTGGTCTAACCAAAAACTAGTAAGTAAATAATTATTGGTTTTTTTTCACATTATCTACAATCGACTATGCAATGAGAAAATTATAGTGACATCGAACTCTTCAAAGTAATGAATGAGAAAATAATTTAACTTATAAAATAAGACAAAATATAAGTTTCTAGCGCAATAATGACAAAATAGGTTAGTACCTATACCTATGAAGAAGACTAAAATAAAAAGAAAGAAATAGACAGAGCAAAGTGTTTTTTTTTACCGAACAAATACAGTTCACTAAAGTTTATTAGCGATTCTATAGCTACCTAACATCGGGTTATTGTAAACTCGTCACTGCAGTTAATTCGCCATCAGAAAATCGACAAAAAATTATGTGTAAACTCGTCACGGGTAGCATTTTAAAAATGAATTTGCTTTCAATTATTTTTTATCTAGGTTGTAAACTTGTCACTGGTGATTTTGTAAGGAGTTTTCGTATGGGCATCATAATGCTCATCAAACACTATAACATATTACCTATTAATAAAATTAAAATTATTAACATTAAAATAAGTATATAGAGTTTTAAACAACGTTAAAGTTTATACATATAACTTTAGTTAGACCTTTAGAACGATTAGCATCCCGTTGATAATTAGCAAGTTCCACACTAACTATACAAACATTTATGACAAACCAAAAGACAATAATAATATAGTTGTATTGCATAACATCAACAAATCTTCCTTAGTAGAATGGTGTATGGTGTTGACTTACGTAATTCATAAAATAATAACAAAATAAAACTGCAATTGTCATTCTTTTGTAACGCCAATAAAAATATAACAGGTAGATTTTAGATTGTTGACTTACAATAAATTAGAGATGGGATGAATCAGCAAAACCGAATTCGGAGATAGTTCAATCAAATTATTGGGCGTATCTCCTCCAATTTGTTGTTATCGTAATCCAATTAGTAAGTATGTATTATGTACTTCAGTGAGGGGCTAACCGAAAGGGCATGAGCTCACACCTCTATCGCCTTTCTTCTAGCGGCGGACATACAGACAGATACACTGCGGTCCCCTTTCTTGATTGTTATTCCTATTTTAGCTATTCCACTAAGCACTACTCAACATCGTTTTTAATCACATAGCTGAACAATAGAACTCGCTTACTGCGTCTATATAGAGAGCCGAATATGGTAGATAGGGACAATCAAACTGAACAACATTTACTATGGGACCAACTGTAAAATCGCGAAAAAAAAATCAGCTGTTTCATACAAAAATTAATAACGAAAATATCAAAAAGGATTTTTTTTCGTGATTTCAGAGTTGGTCCTATAGTAAATGTTGTTCAGTTTGATGGTCCTTATCTCCATATTCGGCATTGCGGGTTGTTTTGTAACACCCTGTATATATTTCCATGTACATGTATACTATATACTTATTGACGTTTGTACTATTATGTATTCTGTGCATAGGTCAATTATCTTGAAGGCCAGGCTGAATATGAACCTCCTGGGCGATCTCCATTACTAACCGGGAGTAATGGACATCCCCCAGAAGTTTCTCGGCTCTTGGGCTAGATTGATATCAAGAGTCAAATATCTGTAAGTATTAAAAATATAAAAATTAAATATTGTGATTGTGCGTTACTTAAGAGCCGGATATCCGATCGAGAAAGAAAAAAAAAGAAAATGAATTCTACCATCAGATATTGGCCGAACCGTCTCTATACTAAAACATTATCTTCAAATTACAAAAGGGTTCCGTGTTTGAAATATACTTTGAAGTATCTGCCAATCACCTTACTAGCGATCACAGTAACAAGTACTAAAGTATTTGATAAATCAGCGACAAAAAATAATTCAGCAATTCTATGTAGTACGTTTTTTATTTTTTATTATATAAATGAGATGGTGTTGCATGGAGCTTTTACACGTTAACGCGTTGAAATCTTCATGGAAAAGCGTATGACAAATGAAGGTCCATATAGATTTACGTAAGAATTATCGATTATATTTTTTCTATCACGAGTTTAAAAGCTAGAAAATAAATAGTGTTCCTCATACGTATATTGCTATTCTAACTAAAGCCAGTAATCAACACGTTTTTTTGTTCTTGAGGGGACAAATCACCTGTCGAGATTAACAAAACTCTTATCTGTTTAATATGCCGATTAACCGGAATTAAATCTTCCTCTAATTGTTACACAGTTACCTTATTTCCATATTATAATTACTGGTCTATTACGTTATTTTGATGGGTAACAGTGCGTGAAAACGGTTAAAGGCGCATAATAGTCTATGGCTAAATGAGTCACAATCACAATAGGTAAAGCCGACGCTTTGTGTATGGAAAATTGGCTTTGTTGAAATTTATGTTTTCATTCATATAGTCCCTATTAGATCACACAATATTCAGACAGTAGTGTAATAAGAGTAAGACTGTCTGACTCTAAATATCGAGCGATCAGTCTTGACTTGTCAGTTTGAATATCACGCACTGAAAATTGTGTGGTCTGATATGGGGTCAAGTGTGGTCAGTTTTTGAAAAGTGGCGTTACAATTTTCAGGATTTTTTAAAAAGACGAAAAATATGAACATTCAGAATTCGGCCTCAGATGTAATTGAACACTTTAGTACTTTTTGACACCAACTTTAATGCTTGTTTAGTAAGTTATTTTTATTAATCTATAAGTGCAATAACTGGTGCGACAAAAATAAAATAAAGTAAAAACTACTAAACACGTAAGGAATATCTTTATCTGTTTGCTTCTCTTTAAATAATTAGGTCTTGACAAAAATATAAGTGAGTCAAAGTTTTGACATCGAAAGTAAGATGATTTGATATTATCTAAAATCGAAAAGAAGTAGTTATCATGTTTTGTAATATCTTCATAAAACCAACACAATTATGTCCCCAACAGTCTTGCTCAAACTTTATACAAAGAAACATTATATTATCTAGGTTATTATTATGATCTAAGATGAGTTGAATAAAAAAAAGAAATAAATGACGATCGACAAAATATTCACCTTTCCGTTTGACCGGCGCCGTCTTATTCTTATTGTAAAAAGTTTTTAACGGATCGCAATATTGATAAAGCGGTTAAAAAGTGAGATGGATATTTCATAACAATCATAATAAGAATAACTATATCTCTGACGATGTAATTCCCAGGCGGATTCTTTTGTTAAACAAATGACGATTCCGGCTCGCGAAAAATGTTGCTCATTTGTCATTGAGCAATTCGATTTGCGAAACTGAGATTCTCTGAATGCAACAAGACTGCAAAATACATTGTTATGTACACACTTGTTAGTATTGGACAATTGACATAAATTTTATTATAACTTGGCATAATGATATTTCCGTTAGAATGGAATAGTATTCATCGCAATACTTTGATACTTCTCGATTTCCAAATAATCTGAAGGCGTATAGGCGTATTGAATTGTATGCTATAAAAATAAGTCAAATTCATAATTTTAAAATTAATAAAACAATTAGTTTGGGCCTAAAAGTAGGTACCTAAGCTAAGTACAGTTTTTGTCATAACTTTAAAAAATATGTGGCGATAAAGAAAAATGTTAATGAGAAGAAAATCATTAGTGAACTGGCGACTAAAGTAAACTATCGCCCAGACATTTTAATTACTTGATAAAAAAACTAAATGAGTTTGTTAGCCTTGCACCATGACCTGCATTAACAAAAGCTAGTTGAGACTTTAAATATTTTTAGTGTTAGTGAAGATAATATGTAATTTCAACTAAGTATATAATTTTCAAATCTGGTCATAATTATCTTGGCCTAGAATATCGGTTGTATCGGTATCTTAATAACAGGAACACGATTTGATATTATTATGTTTACTAACAAGTTTGCAATAACAACTAGAAGAAATTGCCTCACTGTCATTAATAAATTATAATTTGACAGGTGAATTGAGCAACACAACACTAATAAGTCGATTCCAAATTAATTTCTTTAGCTAATATCTTACAATAGCGGCCTTGACACGCCTTTTGAACGCATTGGCAACAAACATTTTAGAGAAAAGCTAGAATTAATGGTGTAACAGTATAATGTATATGGCCATTGGTCTGCGATGATTACAGGTGATTATCATATTATATGTCACACACCGCTTAATAATGTCGTCATTGTATGAAAACATTGTTATTAAATAACCTTATTTTTTGACTTAAGTAACCGGATTATTAACAAAAACTTACTTTCATCGCTGAAGTTTCAAATCTTCTCCAATCCCAAAATCTTGGTGCCAAGCGGCTGTTTTCAGCCAATTTTTCACTCACTTTGTCAATAGTTCACTTTTGTTTCACTAAATAGTCAGCTTTAAGCACTGTTGAACAACACTACGTACTGGAAATAAATGGAAAGTGATGTCAAACTCATTAGTAATTAACCTGTCGTGACACTTACATTGTTTCACAACTTCCCACGTATTTTCTAACAAAGTGGCGATGATCTCGAGACCTTGAGTTGTAAGTTGTAAGTATGATTGCTTTGCTGTAGTAATAAGTCGTATTAGATAATAAATAGTAGTAAATAGTATTTTAATTGTAATCTCGTTGATGGAGAAAAACTTGATTCATACATAACTACTTGTGAAACATTTAGGGTAATCTAACCTCTTTGATGACACTCAATCTCGGAATTTAGTGCCTAAAAAAAGTTTCACATGTCTAAAACCGTCAAAGTTTTTAAATTAAATTCAAAATTGGAATATTGTGCTTGATGTTTTTATTTAAAACTTCTTTTTAAAAACTTCTTTTTAAAACTTCAAAGCAGTAAAGTCGTTCGTCTTAAGAAGGTTGACACATTACTGGCCAGTTGCATCTTGGAATCCGATATTATATCGGTAGAACTGAATAGTGTACCAATTTATCACATTCTCCAAACATAATGATGCACAAAACACTACCTACATTTTTCTAACAAAATAATTGTTTGTGCTTGTTAAAACATTTTAGTTTATTTGTTATAAAACAGTGGTTCTCGGTCAAGCTTCTAAATTACGTCCATGCGTAATTAAGTGAAGATTACGTTTGGATTCGTTCAACAGAACAAATCTTTTGGCGCGAAACAGAAGCAATTACCTGACGAGTTTTAGTGTCAATGTAATCGGTTATCTAACGAGAGACTTACTGGGAATTAGCGGCATTCGTTAAGGAGTCATATTTAGTCGTTAAAAATCGCATAACCTAGCTACCTTTTCGCAATATGCTTGAAAAGAGACAGGAACCAACCAGCATTGTAAGTACATATAAAATCTTGAAAACTGTTATAGGTAACCAAAGAATATTAGCTATTTTTGTTATACATTGACATCACTTTTACTAGCGTAGTTTTGTTAAACATTTTTATGATGATAATTTGAATTTAGGGATTCCCCGACGTTTTGGCATCTTTGCATAAATTAAAACTCATGCGCGACAAAAATCATTTGGAATTTTTGGAAAAGTATTTTTTTTAGAAACAATGAATATAAAAATTGCATCTACTTCTCATAAGCAGCATAAAAAGCGATGTATTTAGCCGATAAACTAATTGGGATGTTTATTTAGAACATTAACTATGATTTCCAAATTGCTAAATGATGATTTTATATTGAAAAAATCCCCTATTTTTTCTTTAATTACAACACCTCGTTACCAACGTTTGTAGATAATTAATATAAGTATATATTTTATGGCAACCGATAATTTCATCACAAACAAAGTGACGTGTAATGCATTTAACATGATATTCGCTAATAGTGATGTAACAGTGCCTTATTGTTAACGATGACTCAACTAATCGTGCCTAATGAGCCGCACTAAAGTATACACACTCGTCCGCAGAAAATCGCAATGTGCCGCTTGCGGATTTGTGCCGCATGCCGATAAAATAAAATAAAAACACTTTAACGATAAAAAGTTGTTCAATAAATCAATCAGATTTTTCTTGTCGGTTGGTGGTAGGGCTTATTTCAAGTCCACCTGGCTAGCTACCACCATCTTACCTAAGTCTGACGCCATAATAACAATTTAATAAAAATAGATGTGCTCCGGCAGTTAGAGGTAACTCCTTAGTGTTGAGAATTCTGAGTTTAGTGCGCTTACACTTTCGGTCTTATCGCCACTTATGTAGTGAAGGCCAATAACTATCCCATCGTGGATAAAAAAAGCTTACGCGTAAAAATATTAAACTTTTTTTTAGCACAGCACCCTAAGTTTACTGCTCTGTACTTCAGATATTTATGTCAGATTAATATTCGACTCACCGATAATGTAATGGTGTGTGAGAAACTAATTTTTGACATGTGGTCCAAATAAATTGATCACCATAACATACAAATTGTGTTGAACAGACATTATAATTACATTATTTTTTATTGACACCATTATAGTAACGTGGTTCTACCTATAAATACAACTTTAGCTTAATGATTGTGATTTCATTTCATTCAATTACTTCAAAAAACACATACACAACAAATAAGAATTTGGTTCTTTATCAGCAATTTCATCAAATTACATCACTTTATTTTTATTTTTGCCAGCAATAACGAACGATGATGCAGCGTTGCGGTCCGTTATGATCTGAGCGCGGCTTAAAGGAATACTTACGGGAAGCAATTAGATTCGTATTAAGTGATAGGTCAAATGCTAAAACGATACGTCTAGAAACATATCGTGTGATAGGTTATAAATACGATTATGGTTGTTAAAAAACATATGATCTGACAGGTTACTTTGACTTTTAAATCGAGAAGTCTAAGAGGGATACTGTTTTGGATGACCTGCCATTTCAACATCACTATTTTAGAAAAACGCACATTCTAAAATCGTTTGATTTTGTGACCTTTATGAAATTTCAAAGATTTACTAGTGTTTACTACGTAGTTCCTCAGAGCCATTTAACCAAGCTCTAAACGTGGTTCATAAATCATGGAAGAAGACATTTAATGCGGCATTTTTTTTTTTGATTAACGCATCTTTCATCAAGGATTGATAACGTGAATCTATATATTATGTTATTTTATACTGCTTTATTATGAAAACTGTTGCGTTGAAAAGTAACTAACAAATAAACGAATCTTAAAGTTAAGGCCATCTTAAATTCAAAAAAGTCAGAATTGACAGAAGCTCTATGAAACTGACAGTTTCCTTAAGGTTAAGGAGACCTTAACTAAAGATTTTAGCTAAGAAGCCTTTACATATTCGGCCGATGTCATAGGTACGCTTCTCACTCCCGCTCTCACTCTAGGGTAGTGTCAAGGTCCTCCAGTTGCTGAGATTTAGACACACTACTTTCAGTTTTAGTTTCATTAGCTGTCGAGGAAAATGACCGACACTTATACTGAACTTTGCCTATTACAATATATTTTATTTGAATGAACCAATATCATCGAAACAAAATTCATGTGAATGTAGAGCATGAAAGGTTACAATCTTAATATGATTGATTGATTGATTGATCACGTACAATTTCGACTGACAACAGCTGAAAAACGATTGGCTAACTGACTATTCAATTCATAGTCAACCTGTCAACTAAATCGAATTCCCTATTGTCCATGACATGTCAAAGCGACTACTGCGAACCAAATTACTATTGCAAGTGTTGCGTGTCAATACTAGTCGTAAATTTTTGTTAAAATTGAAAGTGACCTTATTTCCTTGACACTAAAAATAAACTAACTATTTTTGGACTAAAAACCATTAAATCCGTTTGCAAACAGCTATTACATATAGCAATATTCATGATATTAACTTCGAGGTTAATAAACAAAATGTTTGTTTTAATTTTAAATTACACAATAATGTTACACATTATTACATGAAATTATTCAATATCTGTAATTTATGTAGACGTTCTTTTACATTATCAAATTGCAACAACAAACTAGTGTTACAACTGCATACGGTGCAAGGTGCACCTGAATTTATATAACTGCAACTGGCTTATCAAGTTACGTTAGGTTAGGTAAGGTTCTATTACACCACTAAGCAGGTTTGCAATAAACTAGGTTTGGATATAATCGCTGAAACTTCAGGCACAATATTCATGATTCCTTTTATTATTAAAAAGTAGTTGCAAATTATAAAGGCACTCAAATTCCGATTAATTACGCAAAGAGGTTTTAAGTAAGAACTCCGCGCGGCTGATAAAGGGTTTTTGAAAAAAGAAAAGAACTGACAGTTATTTTTTAGGCTTCCTCTCGCGTCAGTGCGGCAACTGCGCGACGCGCGCTCGCGTGTTGTACTGGTGGTGCGGAGTAAGCAGCCGCCGCGGCCGCCCCACGCTGTGATTGCGCGGGATTACGGCAAAATCGGTTACTCGTGTTACGAGACGCTTATGTGGAGTTGTGGGTCGACATTTTGGTGGTCCGTTTCCATACTGTTCCATGGATGTTGAAACTGTTTGGAGTTTCGGAACGTTCGGGCCCGTCTTGGAGGATTGATCAATAATTGTTGCTGTAAATGGATTAAATTATATATGTGAAATTTCACATTTTTAACATATCAAGCAAGAGGTTTTTGAATTTATTTTCCATACTTGCTTATAAAAGACATCAACGACATAGAGTCGTTGAAGTCTTTTGGCTTGACAATGGTTGAAAGCAATTCAAGCTTTTTCTTGATGAAGCATTTTGCTTTGCTGAGATCTTTGGAAATAATTTGTATTTGAAATACTTTGATTGCATTGTAGTTCGAGCACATTTTACGAAGATAGAAGTCTGTTTTGATGATTTTTTCACGAAGTGATAGATTATAATGTGATTATTTATCTTATCTTCAAATTATTCGTTTAAGTAGTACATTCGGTTACATTGATTGTATTATTATTAGAGTTAAATACATATTGCGTTATTAAGCTTTATACAGATTAAATAGATTACGTTGACACCCTTCTATTTTTAGAAGGTCGATGTTTCACATTTTCTCTAAAATCCAGGAACAGCTTAATTTGAATATTTGTATAAACGTTGTCATGCGTTAGTCGTTACCGATTTTTTGGTGAAAAATTAACATAAACGGGTGTTGCTCAATACCTGAAAAAATATTTGATAAGTGAAAACTCTTGGCCGCGTACAAAACCGGTAGGATCGTAGGTACTTAATTAGTTTCGTTGGAAAACTTTTGCTGAGTTAAAACTCATTCATTCATTAAATTAGATTTCCAAATCAAACGCCCTAAATTCGTTTGCGTAAGATCCCCAATAGATATACGATGCCATCACAGCCTTCCTCGTACTCGTACGTGACAAGAGATCCAAGCCATCTTGGCTCCATGATCGAAGTCACATCACTGGTGACGTAAATGTGACAACATCACTATCACCAGACCTCCTTGACTTTGACATTATTTAGAAATGTATGGCGGTTTACTTTGAAGCCTTGTGTTTATTTGGTACGCTTCGATCAAGAATAGGTACCCTAGATGACCGGTCAGAGTTTCAAAAACGACACCTCAAATAGCGTCCCACTTACAAACTGGGCGCTTATTTTGCACAAAGTAAGTAATAAAAGATGTGTTTTTGTACAAAATAAGCGCCAAGTTTGTAAGTATATACACTTTTAATATAAGCGCGCCGTAAAAAGTGTATTTTTTTCTAATAAATAAATTATTTGATTTTCGTATCGTAAAATTCGTATAAGTACACAATTTAGTGAAAGACTGAAAACCGCACATCCTGCTAATTTTTGTAGCAACCAGTTTGTGTCAAGTGTAAAAGACTTCATACATAGGTACAAGGGTATATAACCATAAGATAAGCTACATTGTGTTGTGGATTAAAGTGACCTGGTTTGAAATTCGTCCTGACTATCTTCCTTTTAGTAAATAAAGTGTGACAGCTCTTCAGATCAGGAGCCCAATCGCGGTAATTCTGAACGATAAAACCAAAAACGTTACGTTGTCATTTAGGTTATATTTACCTAAAAATCTTTGGTTTAGCTTCATAAATTTCACTTAAATTGTCCCAGATGGTAATCCTAGACTCCTTAGGCAGAGTATTCAACAATTTTAACAAAACTAAAGCGAGTATTTTTCTGTAAACGAAACTGAAACGGTAACGATTTAGCTTTGGTTTTATCGTTGAAAATTAGCGCGATTAGGCTCCTGTTTTAAACAAAGTTTAACTTTAGTCAATGTTTTAGTATGGTGGAGGATCTTGTCGGCATTTAGGCCCGTATTTATAAACCGCTCTCAACGTTGAGAGCTATCTTGAGATCATACTTGAGAACTTCTTATAGGAACAGCATCTCAGGTAGGATCTCAAGATAGCTCTCAACGTTAAGAGCGGTTTATAAATACGGGCCTTAGTCTCGTCTCGTAACTATTAACCGACTATCTGTCTTCGTTCGTCCAGAAACGTCCAAGATGTATACAGAGAGCTATTGCGTCACTGAACACCACGGCTTTCACGGCGGGAAGACTTTAGTTAAGCCACAGATTAAATGAGTGTCAGTATTTTATCTTAATGCCAGGAACGAATCAGGATGAGAGGAGCTGATGGATCAGTGGGTCAGCTTAGCATATGCAAAATATTTGCCGGTGACATTTTTAAAGCCCAGCCAAAAATAGTTCGTGTATTGGCATTTGACATTATGATATTTGATACAGCTAGTCATCTCTTAGCAAAGTATAACAACAAATTGTACATTTGTTCATTTACACACATGGAGAGACACCCATGATTGTAAAAGGTTTAAAAAATAAATTTATTTTATTTATTATTTTTAATTTATTTACAAAATTGATCATCAACATTTTAAGAATAATTAATGGCAACGTTTTTAGTAATTACATTAAAAATTAGTCACGTTATAAAGTACTGCTCGCGCAAGGGCTAGCAACACCCTGCAATTTCGTAAGGGTTGGTCATGACCAACCCTCGACATGATAAATTTTTGGTCACCCATCCCAAATTTATCACGTTGAGCTCCTCCGTTCTTCAGAAGGCACGTTGAACCGTTGGTACTGGTTATGGCCCATCCTTTTTATCCATCCATAAGGAAGGCCTGAGCCCCAGTGGGCATTAAAAATGGCTGATGGTAGTATTTTATTTCACCCAGTGTTCTTAAAATAAGTTATTCCCATGGCCGCTACATGCACAAGGGCTGCCATTAACTGTGTAAGTATATAAGTTAAAAAAAAATATAACTGTTTTCCCTTTAAGTACTTAAGTGATTTTAAAAATAATAGGTACATATCATATCCATTATTTCGTGTCACACTAAACTTATACACGGCATATCTATAATTTTGAGTCATAATATTTGTTGTCTTAGGCTGACGTAATGTTATTTTGGACAAATTATTATGGAGAATGCCAAGCGCGTCATTTCGACCCGCAATTGTTCGGTGTCGATTAATATGAAGATAGAATACTGATATTTCTCATACTGTGGTACAGCTAACAGCTCCTCAAGTTTACACAAACCGTCAATGTTTGCCAGCCGATTTAGAACTCTATTACTTTTCATTAAGATGAAAATATGCAGGTAAATTAATTATGGACTTGCTATACTTCGAACACAATACTGTCGAGCTCAATTATGGAATAAATTTTTTAATTTACGCCGCGTTTCACATAGGTACTTTATAAAGAACTTAAAAAAGCTAAGTTGTTTAGTTTATATTAATTACGTACTATTACATATTCTGTGGTTTTGGTGCATATTTTATACTAAATAAAAAAAACAGGTTGTATTCTACACCTGGAAGGGTGTGTAGGTATTAAATGTATGGACTGAACGCTACATAACATAAATCAGATTCAAGGTCAAAATGTTACGTCTGATGTGCCATCGTCTGTACTGTACATATAATTTCAGTTTTTTCTATTTCCTTTAAGTTCTTATTTAATCATCATTAAATTATGTTTTGTACACGTTACTTAAATAAATCTAGTGCTAAACATTTTCAGCTATTTTGTTTAAATTAATTGGATTACAAAATAGTTGAGTTACGAAATGAGGAATAAAATTCAATGTAAAGGATGTGTACTTAGCATGGAAAGTCGGTTGTTAAACAAAGGAAATAGAGCCATCTTGAAAATACTTAAGACTTATGTAACCTGCAATAGGGTAACCACACTGCACCGATAGAACGGGTCAAACCACAGTCGAAACCGTTACTTGCCCGTGGTCCCCAAGTCTAAGTTACCCTTGGGGTACCACGAGCAAATATTTTAGCCCGTGCAACACCCAAAGGGGACAAAAGGATACCATGGTAAAATTATATGGCCCGTGGGTACCCCTAATCGTTTTTATGTCAGATTGAAATGTTTGAGATAGGGTACCACGGACAATAAAAATATTGTTATTTAGGGGGTTCCACGGGGAAAAATATTTGCTGATATCCCAAGGGGAACTTAGACTGGAGGACCACGGGCAAGTAACGGTCGAAACTCTGAAATCTCAATAAAACAAGGTAGGATTTAATGATCTACCTATCAATGCGACCGTAATTTTCGTAAGGAAAATGAAGCGACACATGAAATAATTTCATAACATCGCTATTTTAGTTTTGATATCGTTAATATTATGTAATATTGTCTTATAACTAGTATTTATATAAAATTGAATGATATGTTTTTATCTACTAACATAACAGATACCTGGCTTCATAATATCTTATATTTTTTTACAAAATCAAATGTTTTTTCCTTCAGTCATGTCCGCGAAATTTCCAAATCGTAGTTACAATATATAAATGGTGTGATGTAGACCATACTATGTGGAATAATGTATGCGAAAGATCGTACAAGTAACTTAATTACAGCTGAAAAATTCAAAATATTATTCAATAACGGAACAAAAACTAATTACTTTTTCTGGACATTTAATTTTAAGCTAATTTTTTGCTTAAAATTAGTTGGTAGCATTTTTTTCATTTTTCAATTACAATTTATTCGTAAAATGACCCCGATAAGTCTTTCTAACTTGCTGTAAGTATATTAAGATAAATCATTTCTTTGTTTACCTATAAAAATAGTTCTAAGTACGTTTTATTCAGGGAAACGTTAAAAAGTGCTTTAAGATTTTATTTTGATAGCTTTCTACTTTAGATAGGAACTGGAAAAATGCTAAGTAGTCGTAGGTATTCAATTCAACTTTACTTTTTAGGTACAGAGGTCTTTTCATTGCATAAATGTTGTTTCCTATTTCTCTAAACTTCTAGAACAATAAAATTGTTTCAGTCAACCGCAGAAGGTATACGAAACAACAGTATGTCATCTGACAATATATTGACAATGCACCTCGTGCGAAAGCCCATGAAATCATGAAATGGTGTCAAGCCGACCCGTCGTCGGGGGGTATAACTCCGCGCTTAAACTTTTATATTAGCCTACTGCTCGCGGCCCACTCCAAGAGGGCCATTGTCGAGGGATATCACCGCGCCGCCGACCGAAACGCGCGGCGTGTGCAAGCGACGAGAGCGCAGCGCGTGAACGTCACGAACGAAACGAGTCAATCAAGCGCCGAATGCGAAACTGCATGCACTTCGTTTTTGATACTTAATTACTAACGTACCTACCTACCTACCAAAGTTTATTGTATTTTTTGTATACATATTTACATACTTAGTTGTATCGAAGTTCGAAATATGGCACCAGTAAAGAAAAAAGCTAAAAAATACTATTTTTTTTCACCCATCCCATAACTGACCATTGCAAAAGTTGCTTAACCTCCGCAATCGTTGGGCCAGGCGCTATACCACTGCGCCATCGAGCTTCTCTAACTACTTAGAAATACTTATTATTTATGCTCTATTAAATATGCTCAGCTCACCTATTAGGTAGATTTATTTTATTTTATAAGTAGGTACCTATTATAGTAATTTCATTGTTTATTCATTGGGCATAACGAATGTTTTCTATGATATCAGTAACTAGCGAGTAGCAACCCCGAAATGTGTCGGTTGAGACAGAGCTATGCGACAGAAAGAGACGCCTCTCTTTCTTCTTCGTAGGTGCATATAATTTTATCCACGCAGCGTTGTGCAGTTTGAAATTGTACTTTATTGCCGTGCAGCGAGAGTAGCTTATTATTTGATGGTCCTCGCGGGGTCGGACTTCTGTACGTTAGTACTATTATATATTCTGTGCCGTCGTCAGGGAGTTGAAAAAGAAAAACCAAATTAAAACACACTCATAAAATACACGCGTTGCAATTCCTAAAAAAGTTTGATTTTAAAGAATGTAGGTCCGTGCGTACAGGCGTACACCTAACTAAGAAATCCACTTTTGAAGCCCACACTGATCCATGAATAAATAAAGCGATAATAAAGCGTTGATTCGAGTTTACCCCTCCCTCCACTAGGGCATAGCATATAGTACCCGTAGCACGAACAGCTATCGAAAAAAATTACGCGCGTAAAAGTACTCGATAGATCATTATCTATGAAAAATTTAATTCCGCCTTTCGGCGGTATAGGTATGGCGTTGTACAATTTTCCCATACAAAATTACTCTATCGAATGTTTTTACGCAGGTTATATTTTTCGATAGCTGTTCGTGCTAAGGGTACTGTTCATAGTTTCGCTGTGACACTACCAGCGGTTGTTATGTTACATAAGAAAGGGGCGCACCGGTGTACAGTGTGCGTATTTCCTTAACCGTATTGAATTCGTCCCCTCCTCGCGACCAATATAGTTTTTGGAAAGCAAAATATACCACGTAAGAGTATCGATTTCAGCCCCATCGTTTAATGATGTACGTTATTCCCCATAACGGCATCGGCTTCGTCAACTGAAGGGGAAGATAATCTTATTGACTTCATCCTCTCTAGGTGACGAAGCCAATATGCTTATGTGTAGGTTTATCATACAGTTTTGATATTACAAAAAAAAGATATCGATTTCGTCGTCTCCTAGCTTGATTAGGCTTCTTGTAGGAAAAAGAACTTTATATCATTTAATCAATAAACGAAGCTTTATCCAATAATAATTACAAGTTTAATATGGGCGCGCATTTTCTTGCCACTCACGGCGAGTTTTTTCATAACCTTGAACAGTATATTAGTTTGGAGGAGGAGGTTCAGTATAATGTTATGTAACATACTGAACTGAGCACCACTTTGGGGGCTACGAAACATTGATGATCTTAGAGATATTCTGTATTTTTTTTACTAACATAACATTTGAATTAAATCGGACCTTATCGCAACTTTTCTACGTCACCAGCACCTCACAGGACAAATTCACTTCGGTTTTTATCAGCAGTTTTCATATTGATAACTATATTACCAAAACGTATTCTGTCAATCACCCCCCAGGCAGGGCCCAGTAGACATAGTCGATAAGTTTTTAGATGTATTTTTCATACAAATAAATGCATAAAAACCGTGTTGATTTTGACTATTGATGGGGCTGAAATCGATACACTTACGCGGCATATTTTGATGTCCAAAAACGTAGGTAGGTACTGAATTAGTCACGCAGAGGAGACGAATTCAATACGGTTAAGTAAATACGCGTACGGTGTACGTGCTCGCACGCGCACACTGGCCTGCGCCGACGCAACGACAGCAAGCTAATTGAAACGTTGTGGCTGGTGGACAGTTATAAAACCCAAAGGTTTATCACAGATTATTTTTTTGAGGTTTGATGGTATAGGCACAGAATATATAATAGTACACTGAAAAAAATAGACTCCAACAAAGTGGCATTTTCTCTTAGTTGGCGTCAGAATATTTGGGATAACGTTGTTATTGTTTATTATAAACAAGATATGGTAGTTATACCAGTTAGGTTAAATTAACCCAAAGGTTTATCACAGATTATTTTTTTGAGGTTTGATGGTAGGTAAGGTAGGGTAGGTAGTTCAAACTTATTTTATAGAATTCAAAGAGATTGTATTAGAGAAAAAGGTACTATAGTTTTGTCTAGGTAAATTCTGTTAAATTAAACCAGATGGTAGTGCTTTGCTTAGCCTATGAACCCAATGAAATGATACGAGCATATTTTTTTTTCTTAAAAACCCAAACGGAACTATAACCTCTTCGGTATACTAGCGACATCTATTGAGTGGTAAAATAACTAAAACGTTTTGGTTATAGCCATATATTTTGACTAGGTATTTAAAAGTGTTTGTGGAGTTATTTTTATTTCACATTCAACAATATAACAGATGTTGAGAGCTTGTATTGCATTAAATAAATAATAATACTAGTGTATTTTATATCAGTACCCTTAGTACGAACAGCTATCGAAAAAAATAATGCGCGTAAAATCATTCGATAGTGCAATTTTGTATTGGAAATTTGTACAACGCCATCTACCGCCGATTAGCGAAATTAAAATTTCCATAGATAATTCTCTATCGCGTAATTTTACGCGCGTTATTTTTTCGATAGCTGTTCGTGCTAAGGGTACTGTACTGAGTCTTATCTTATTAATCTGCGATTTACTGTCGAAGTTTTGCACTATTTTTAGGATATATTTTACAGCGTGAGGCGCAGATGTGACATAATTTATATTACCATCCTCGATATAAAGACGGAAACGCAACAAATAAACGAAATACCAAAAGTTATTGCTTCCCACGTAACATGATACTGCGCTAATAATCACATTGCATGATCGTAATTGAAAACTCATTAGCTTACTTACATACTTTCACAGTGTTTACAACTTAATATTGCTGCACAAATAAATGTAGAAAATTAAAAAAAAACAATTCACAACCAAATATGATTGAATCCACTTTATACGCGAAACATTAGCACGAACAGCTATCAAAGTTATTTTCGCTTTTCGGCGGTAGATGGCGCTGTACAAATTTCCCATACAAAAAAAAATACAAAAAACCGACTTCAAAAAACCTACCTCTAAAAAGCAAGAAATAATATTCGTAATAATAAAAATACGTCTATTGAAGTCGGGTGGGGCTGGAGTACAAATTCCTTTTTTTTATTCTAAAAGCCCCACCCGACTTCAATAGACGTATTTTATTATTACGAATATTATTTCTTGCTTTTTAGAGGTAGGTTTTTTGAAGTCGGTTTTTTGTTTTTTTTTTTAAACAATATTTTATTTTTTTATTTTTAGTGTAGGTACCTTGTAGGTAAGGTATATTATATATGTAGAAAAATCGGCTCAGCCAAACGTAAGATAATCGCGGAGAAACATACTTAAATACGGGTCAAACTGAGAACCTCCTTTTTTAAGTCGGTTAAAAAACTACACTTAAGATATCCCTCTTCCAACAAAAAAATAATTATCCTATTCAGTTCATAAACAAAGAAGTAATACCACCAATCATCACCAATCGTAATTCACACAAAATCATACTATTTTCGTGCTTTTTTCAAAATTACTTGAAAAGTAACCGATTTCCAAATTTTAAAAAATGGCACCAACTTGGGAGTGTACCTTATGTAATAACGTTTGAATCATTTCAATCGGTCCAGCCGTCTTCGAGTAATCGGTGGACGTACACAAAAAAAAAACAAATATACAGACGAACATAGAACCTCCTCCTTTTTTGGAAGTCGGTTAAAAATTACTCTATCGAATGCTTTTACGCGCGTTATTTTTTATAGCTGTTCGTGTTCTGCCCCCCGTTATACAGGATGTTTGGTAAAAGCCGAATATGGTAGATAGGGACCATCAAACTGAACAACTTTTACTATGGGACCAACTCTGAAATCGCGAAAAAAAAATCAGCTGTTTCATACATTTTGATATTTTCGTTATTCATTTTTGTATGAAACAGCAGATTTTTTTTAGTTAAGCATTTTGGTTATTACGTACCTATCAAACATTAAAGTTAATTAATTTCCGCCGCAGTATTGTGATTTTTTAGATTACAATTTAAATACAATGTAACCATTGAAAATAAAAAGCTTTAAGGCGCTGTAGGTAGTGAAACTAGCGCCGCCACTACATTTATTTTTATTACTCGTAAACCAAGGGGTACGTATCAGAATGTCTAAAGTTAGAATGTCTAAACTTAAAATGGCAAAGTTCAAAATGTCAAAAATTTTAATGTCTAACGATTAAAAAGTCGAAAGTTCAAAATGTCAAAAACGAAAATGTCAAGCGGTCAGATAGTCCAAACTAAAAATGTCTAAATTCAAATGATCAAAACTTAAAATGTCTAATAGTCAAAATACATATAATGACGTAAAGAATTTACTTACCTATGCCTTTCTTTCATTTAGGTACCTAATTAATTACGCCACGCAGCCACGCCGCTTCCTGATTCGGTAGCCGGTGCCAGTCACTGATTCAGAAGCCGCCGAACAAAATCCACCAATTGAGTTTGAAATATATTTTTTTCTGGCGCTTCGCCGGCCGCTGCCGCGGCACGCTCGCTTCGCTCGCTCGGCTCGCGCGCTGGGTTCATGTCAACCTAACATGCTCGCTACGCTCCTCGCACCTATCTCGTGACCTATGGTCTACGGTTTCTAAGTCCCAGTAGACTAGTTTAGGCTCATTTCCGGCAGCTAAATTTACTATAAAGCATTTCAGGCGAAGCCCAAAGACCTCCACAGACTTAATTAACCTCAAAGAAAGCGATTCGTTTTAAGATCCAACCCAATTCAAATAAATCATTGTGAACTTTAGACTTAATGACCATTGATATTTTAACTCGTCAAGTATTTGATACGTTTGATACTTTGAATTTTGCTATTTTGAAGTTAAACATAATGATTTTCGACATTTTAAACCATTTGAATTTTGATTTTTGACATTTTGAACTTTGCCATTTTAAGTTTAGACATTCTAACTTTAGACATTCTGATACGTACCCAAACCAAGTCAATATTTAAAAAAAAACTTAGCGTTGAAGAGTTATTCAAAAAATATTAAAGACAATTTAATAGATTATTACATGAGTTTTTTTAATGTTGACTTGGTTTACGAGTAATATAATATAAATGTAATGGCGGCGCTAGTTATATTTTTCTTGAATGAGCACTAGCGCCGCGCGCCGGTGGTGGTGTGTATAAATAAATAAGTAATTGCTTTTTGACCATAAATGCAAAAGCACGCAGTAAAGCATGCTAAGTCAAATGCTTTTTACAATGCTCTTGCTACTCGCTACTAGATGGCGCTTTATTATTTAACCGGATTTTGGCGCTATACTATAATATTGTGTAATCTGTGGTTAGACTAATTAAACTGTAAAAATACTCCTTTACCTACTTTAATAATTCTTGCTATTTGAGAAAATGTAATACTACCTTAGTACCTATTAGGAATTATTGTACTAAAATCGTGGCAAAGACATAGTTTTTTTTTCTTGTGAGAATAATTCCTACTTTTGTTAATATCAATTTAGGGTAGTTATCGTTACTTGGAAAAATATCTTCCTGTGCTAGAAGAGAAGAGATACCTAGATCACTTGATAGTATAATAATTCGCTATTCGTGTCTCTGTTTGTTCGCTTTATTTCTAGCGTATTCGATGGCTTAAATTAGATCTTCTAAACTACGCAACTCTAAGTATGCAACGGATATTGTGATAGTTTGATTTTTCACGATCATTTAGAATTGATTGCATTATTATGTACATATAAGACACTAGCGTAGCGCCCCACCCTCGCTTCGTTTCGTGAACTGTACCCTTAGCACGAACAGCTATCGAAAAAATAACGCACGTAAAATCATTCGATAGATAAATTTTGTATTGGAAATTTGTACAGCGCCATCTATCGCCGATAAGCGAAATAAAATTTTCCATAGAAAATTGTCTATCGAGTAATTTTACGTGCGTTTTTTTCTCGATAGCTGTTCGTGCTAAGGGTACTGAAGCGAGGAGAGAGCCAGTCTTATTAGCAAAATATAGCAACCGGTTGCTAATTGTTGAATAGCAACGCGATTGCGACTGCTTACGGTCGCTTTTTTGGTACTTGTTTAGAGAAATAAATCGCAAACTCGCAGAGTGCATTTGCTATTATTATGTATGGAAACTAGCGCTACTCGCAATTGCACGGCAACCTGACAACTTTTTATTAAATTTATTTATCCAAATAACATTACAATTTATTCTAAAAATGCCTTTACGCTTTCAAACCTACGAGGTTTGTCCAAGCGTTGCACATTCGACTCGGACGATAACAATTAAGTAAAAACAATAACAATACTGTGACATGCGTCAGCCGCACGCACACAATAATATGATACAAATAAGTTGCATTGATGCGCATGAGTGAAATAGTTTCGTGTGCGTCCACCAGTTATCCAACAGGTTTCTGGTTTACGCGCTACAGGATGTTCGGAGAAAACTGATTGAACATTAGTTTAATAAAATTGTTGTTAATTAGTTAGCTAGCTAGTTAGTTTAGCTCAAAGTGGCCACTTTTGGCAATTATGGATTTTAAAACTTACAGAATGAATGATAACTGTTGAATGATGAGTTATACAAAAAATATAAGAGACAATTTAAGAGATTATTACATGAGCTTTTTTTAAATATTGACTAGGTTTACGAGTGATAAAAATAAATTCTTGTGCAGTTTTCGTTTTTCGTCACTAGTCTCTTAGAAAGACAGGATTGATAAGATTTCAATCATGATGAATTGGGATACTATACTATGATATTGACAAAGGACGACACAAACTTAGTTTACTTTATTGGAATGACAGAAACAAATTAAATAAAAGAACGAGATTACTTATTATTTTAATATTTAATTAACCAATTAAAATTTTGTATTATATGAGTTTTTTACAGAAAATAAAGACTACGACTCAATTCTTAAATACTAAGTTTTGTATACTAAGGTTTTATTATCATGTTCACAATATGTACAAACTTACAAACAGTACCCTTAGCACGAACAGCTATCGAAAAAAATAACGCGCGTAAAATCATTCGATAGTGCAATTTTGTGTTGGAAATTGTACAACGCCATCTACCGCCGAATAGCGAAATTAAAATGTTCTGTAGATAATTCCCTATCGAGTAATTTTACGCGCGTTTTTTTCCCTTAGCATGAACATCTATAAAAAACGCGCGAAAAATACTCGATAGAGTAATATTAATTCTATGGAAAATTTCACGTACAAAATTACTCTATTGAATGTTCTTACGCGCGTTATTTTTTTCGATATAGCTTTCGTGCAAGGGAGAGTATTACAATATTTCTCAAACAAATATACAATAGTCCATCAAATCAATGTACACGTAGGTATCGTTCATTGCTTTTAAAATTTTACGGACATTTTGTCCTCAAAAAACGCAACGTTCATACAATAAAACGCATCAAAACGAATACTCACTGTCTAATATCACTTTCGTTACAAATTCTTCACATCACAAATTCCCCTTGTAATTTTTCCAATCGTTTGGAATAAATCAAGGTCAAACAATATTTTTCTTGAAATAAAAAAGGTAAAAAAAAACAAAACATTGTCATAATACAAGCCAATCCTCCTTGATCATATCGGAAGCCTTTTCAGCTATCATAATAACTGGTGCATTGGGATTACCACTAATAATAGTCGGCATTATGCTTGCATCCACCACTCTTAGATTTGCAACACCATGAACACGGAGTCGAGGGTCCACCACTGCATCTGGGTCACTCTTCGGTCCCATTTTACAAGTGCTAGTGGGATGGTAAATGGTAAAAGTGAATTGCTTCATACAACATTCCCAGTACTCATCGCTGAATAGGGGTAAATGAGTGCACCCTGGCAAGGGAATATTGTGGGGCCTAGATCCGTATCTCTGGAAGGATGTTGTGTTAGAAATGGCCATCGCTATTTTAATGCCTTCCGTGAGCACTTTGATGTCCTCCTTATAAGCGAAGTAATTAGGTTCGATTACCGGTGGATGAAATGGATTCCGGCTCTTCAATTTCACCCAGCCTGTGCTTTTTGGACGTAACAACAGCGGTAATATAGACCACGTCTCTGCGCTTTCGATTGGTTGATATACTGTATTGTAAACGCGATCGCGTAGATTCAATATTCTTCGTATATGTTCTCCTCCGTCGGAGTTGATTGAACTTGGAGCGAAATGAAACTGTATGTCAGGCCAGTTGCCAGATGGCGGCGCATACTTTGTGTTGACAAAAGCGAGACCTTCGATTCCTTGTGTGGTCATCGGGCCTTTCTCGTACAGAATGTAGTTCATTGCAACGGAGAATGTTTGAAAGCGGTCCTTTTTGAATGTTATAGGTTTATTCACAAGGAACGTGAGACCTCCCAAGCCGACGTGATCTTGTAAGTTACGACCTACACCTATTAAATCGGCTACCACCGGAATGCCGTGCTCTTTCAAATGCTCGGCTGGACCGATACCGCTCAGCATCATTAGCTTAGGAGTGGATAAAGCACCTGCTGACATAATTACCTCCCTTTTGATTCGAACCTTTTGCCTTTGACCTTTGTGTATAAACTCCACGCCGTACGCTTGCTTCTTGACTTGGTTAATTAATATCCTTGTTACTTGAGCGCCTAGTGCAACGTGAAGGTTGCTTCGCTGTCGGACCGGCCGGAGGAAGGCCTTCGCAGTACTGCACCGGCTGCCGCGCCGCATCGTCGCCTGGGTCAGCATGAAACCGGTCTGTTTCGCTCCATTTATGTCACGATTTTCATAACCCAGTTCCATTCCGGCTTTAAGGAACGCTATAGATAGCGGTGTTCGCCAAGGTGCCTCTTGTACGGTTAAGAACCCGCCAGCGGAGTGGTACGGCGTGTTGACCAAATAAGGGTTCCTATTGTCTTCTGATTTTAAGAAGTAGGGTAAGACTTGATCGTAGCCCCAGCCAGGGTTCCCGAAAGCCTCCCAAAGGTTGTAATCGTTGCGGTTGCCTCTTACGTAGACCATGGCGTTGAGAACGCTGCATCCGCCGAGTACCTTGCCTCTAGGCCAATTGCAGCGGTCGGCGTTCATGGCGAGGCAGTAGGAGCGGTTTTTGGAAGGTGTAGTTTGGTATTGCCAGTCCATTTCGGAGAGTTGCGTGTAACCGGCCAGGGCGGGGATGTCGGAGATCTCGTTCTCATCGTAGCCAGCTTCTAGGAGCAGCACCGTCCAGTTACCGACCTCCGAGAGCCGGGAGGCGAGCACGGCGCCCGCTGACCCGCCCCCGACTACCACGAAGTCGTAGATTGGCAGAATCTGAAAATGGGAAAATAAAAGTTTTAGTTAATAAACAGCGTAACCTTGTTTGTATTTCCACAACATTATAATACGCATTCTTATTTTGAAAAACCAAGTGGGTGTTAATATCCATCCGTCGAAATCAGGAATCGAACCTGGCGCCTTTGTGATTGAGACCTGAGAGGCAATTAACCTTTTGCGTGTTCAAGGATTGCCTGCTTGCTTACATTTTTGATTCGCGTTGTTATTATTACCGACCGGTCGATGAAAAGATAATGAATTTATTAAGGCGGTTGTATGACCGAAAGTGGCGCCCTCAGAGGTTTTTATTTAATAAGTTATTAATAGAAAAAGATTTTAATAATGTTTATCGTGGAGATTTTAGGGCCCATAGTCTAGTATTTTTAGAAGGTATCACTACATGCCCTCGTAGTGATTCGTAGAAGTAGATAGCAAATGTGTCAAAAACGGCCACTTTTAGCAGTTTTGCTATCTACTTCTAGCAGTGACTACGAGGGAATGTAACGATACCGTCTAAAAATACTAGACTGTGGGCCCTAAAATCTCCACGATAAACATTTTTAAAATTGTGTATTAGAATTATAATATTAAATATAATTCACCGCGGCGCCACTTTCGCTCAGGGTACCTTAAGTCAATAACTTAACTATCAGTTAATTTTATTTAATAAAAGGAGTTCTTTCCTGGCTTCACTTTTTTAAATTTTCCTACACCCATAATATTTTTTTTTTCTCGTAGATTTCTTTCGATTCTTTCGTTTCCAAAAAGAAAAAAATATTAATCCCTGCGAACATTAATAAAAAAATATTTAAAAACTCGAATAATGGTGCTCTTCATCGTGTATTTTAATGTTTTCGCTTTAAAATGAAAGTGTCTTACTATTAATTTTACTCTCCCGAGTATATCCATAAATTCTAGTGCTTGTTACAAGTTTTTACTGTTGATTTAATCCTGAAAATCCATTTTGTGCGGCTGCCGGCTGTTAAGGGATATTTCTTTGCATTTTTATTTCTATTAAAATGACTACATTGGCTGTTGATATGTCATTTTATTTGACATCTGACAGCATCAATGTGACATATGACAGTAAAAAATCGATGTTGCCAAGGTAGAAAAACGTTTTCGGTTGCTGTTTTATTAACTTTAACTATCCAACTTTAAAAATTAAAAAAAATGGTTTGCAGGTTTAAAAAAATATGTTTATACATAGACAGATTCCTTATTTTGTTCTCTTTCCATAAAATATATTTTATGACCGTAAACCACGGGTTAACCAAATGGGCCCAGCCTCCATACAAAAATAGAACATCTCCTTTCAATACAGTTTTTAAGATGCTATACGGTAAAAAAAAATATACTAACGGCCTGGCCCAATAATCAATCCACAGATAAGGGTAGGCCTACTCCAAATTAGTTTCTATGTAACGGTTGATATTAATAAAAAATTAACGGCAGATACTTACAGCGTTAACTTCCGATATGTAAGACTCCGGATCGTATTGTTGGTATCTGAAATACGTAATTCCTAGTGCTAGGAGTGGTATCAGACCAAGCACTGTGATGGGTGACGGAGCCAAGCTCGCCAGCGCCCCTGCCGCCTCCATCGCTGATCCACACGCACATCTACTGCTACACTAATATATACAACCTATCCTACTAGTCTTGGCTCTCTTATATCCAGTTATCAACCTTTTTTCTCTGCTCCTCCTCAGACAAAATCTTCGGAGTGTAATTCCTTATACCAGCCTTTTTAGGCGAGGTTTTAGCCTTCTCCGATTCAGCAAGATAACTTTTTAATCGCGCGCTTTTCAGTTCATCTTTCTCGATGGCCAGTAACTGCAATTGTTTTTTCTCTTTTATTTTGACGGGCTTGTAAAGCTCCTTATTTGTTTCTTTGTAATGGTCGTTTTTGTATAGGGATGTGCTGTAGTAATCGCTTTTTGACGATCTGTTGGAGTGGCTTTCATATGCGCTCGAGCCGCTTCTGTACCCGCTGCTTTCTGTTGAATTGTCGCTTTTAAAGCTGTCGGCGCTGCGCCTGGGCTTGTGTCGTTTGTAATCGTTGTCGTAGTCGCCGGGGTGGTAGAGGGGGCTGCCCATGTATTGGGGGGGCCCGTACTTGTCCTTGTATCGGGCTACGTTGGACACACTAGTGTGACCCGGGTATGATTGTTCTTGACCCATGGTGAGAGGCGCGGCACCGCTCTCTTGTCAATTTCCTGGAATGAACAAAAATTACATTTTAATCATTTAAATAAGTTTAATAAGTTTTACCCTATCCAGGGATAGGGAGTCTGTTACGATACATATTTACAAAAGTTGAAGATTTAAATTAAGCCACAAAGATTTTCGGAAATAGTTTAGGACGCCTTTTTTGTGACACTAAAATGCAGATTAAAATTGTATTTAAAGCCTTGCATTTGTTATCTCATCTACTTCTTTTATATCCGCGTCATCCACGTGTAATAGTTATTATATTTAATTGACAACATTTCAAAATTTTTGTCTAGTGTTTTTATTTGTTATTTAGAAATTACTGATGAAAACAAGAGACACGTATTTTTTTCTTTTCCAATTTTTTTTTTAAATCATCATAATATTAATTTGAAAACTTGTTCATTTTAAAAGAGCGTAAGTGCCGCTTAAAGGATTTCTGGCGGACAATCCTTTGCCAATATGGATAAAAAAATACACTTTGACATCAACCTGTCAGCCTAATCCATGGACGCTAATGACGTTTGTTTGTTTATCTTTTGCTCGAGCTGGTTTTTCTTTTATTGTAGCTATTTTCAACAATAATAGATAAAGATGATCACTGGCAAGGTCGATGGCAAACGGCCGAGAGGTCGAAGCCCAACTAGGTGGTCTGACCAAATCCGCTCAACGCTGAACACCAAGCTACACGATGCACTCCATGTCGCTAAGGACAGACAGCGATGGAGAGGCATCGTCAAAGAAAAAATAACTTCCCATCGGGGGAATCACGACCCTCAGTAATGAGGAACACGACGCGAGGAGAAGGAGGAGATAAAGATATTCGTAAATTAGATTCCATAATCTCATGTGTAGTTCCTGCCTGCAAAAATACTGTGATGAAATGCCCAAACAAACACTGTTTTACGTGCCAAACCAGAGTCTACACGTTTAAATGTGGTGTGTTGCTTTAAAGTTTTATGGAAATTTAAATTAATGCACTTCAAATCAAACTGTATTTATTAAACAAATTCAAACGTAAACAATATCTTTTTATTTATAAAAATAAAATGTTTCGTTGAAAAATTCAGCTTCAGCAGCATGATGAAGTCCACTTTGGTAAGGTTGCGTCTGTCTGCCATTAAAAATCCTTCAGAAAACTTGATATTATATTTAGCGAGATGTTAAATTTAACTAAAATACTAGTTCAAGTATTTTCGTTCGTTCAAAACGAACAAAAGTGAAAAATATTGTGATACTTGACTTGACACAGACTTTGACATACATTGTAACCTTGACAGCGAGAGTTTTTATGATTCTTTTTTTTTAAGATAAAATCGCACAACTTTTTTTCGCAAAGGAGTTTAATTTTTAATTTAATTTATCAAAAACCCCGAAAAATTATGTACGGTGTCAGAAATTGAAATACCTCGAAATGGTTTTCGATTTAAAGTACCTACCTTGTAAAAAATGAAAACATGTCAATTATAAGTCATTCTTCATTCTTCCTTTTCGTTGTTATCTCATAATTTTTTTCGGCTTTAAATTAATGGGTATTCTTCATAAATTTAACGTCGAAAAAAATTCAGTGTTATTTTTTAAGCACTGAAAAAATGATTTAATTATAAAGATGTTTTTTTTTTCCTAATTATTACTTAATTCAGTTTTTGCTCGGTTCGGAGTCGGACCCCTTGAAAGGGCGGTAAACTAAACACAAACAGCTGTTCGTATGGAACATTTGTATGGAAAGTCGAATATTTTTTGTCTGTTTTCAGAAAAGTCGTAGAATAAACGTTGTTGTTCATTTTATTTATGATGTTAGACAACACTATACACCGTTATTTTTTAAGTGAAAAGGGGATTTCAGACCACGTAAATGAACAACTTTTACTATGGGGCCAACCACGAAATCCCGAAAAAAAAATCAATTACTGTTCCATAAAAAAGTACAACATCGACTCGACTATAATGTATGGAACAGCTGTTTTTTTTTATCGCGATTTCGTGGTTGGCCCCATAGTAAAAGTTGTTCATTTACGTGGTCTGAAATCCCCTTTTCATTTTTAGATATACTTAAAAAATAACGGTGTATAAAGTATTTTATTATAGTTAGTAATATATCAAATACATAGATTTATCAGTCACTTCAAAACTTATAACTTTATGAAAATTGCATTTCTTAAAACCTTTTTTTTATTACAGGTAAATAATTTGCGGTGAAGCTTGTGGTCTGCTGTATGAAGAATCGGTATGTGAAAATACAATGTATTCGACTAATACATAAGCGAAAATTATAATTAATGCTTATTCATAAGTGACGAACATCAAATTAACAAATCACTACTAAAAATCTTGTTGATAAATTGATTGAACGTAATTGGCATTGACTTGACATTTGTGTAATTTCTATTTGCTTCTACTTGCCTGAATAAACTGCTATTCTTTTCCTATACGATTTTATTGTCATTACAATGTATAAAACGAGAATATTTAATTTTGATAATCGCTGATATGTTGATATGTGATCTATTTTGTTTGGTCATCTAAGAGGCCAAAGTTTTGGAGAATTTTTTTAATTTAAAGGGGCTAAAAACAGCGTCAGACATTCACTCATCACTGACAGGTCTGCGATAGTTGACCTGAAAGCGAAATTGAAATTGCGAATGTGATTGTTTGGTCATTTAAAAGGGGCCAAAATTTTGGAGTTTTTTTAATTTAAAGGGGCCAAAAACAGCGTCAGACATTCACTGACAGGTCTGCGATAGTGACCTGAAAGCGAGTGGAGTGGAATCACAGAGATTCATTTCCGAATTCATCATTCGCTGTTCAGTCGAGTCAGTTAAGACCCTCCTGATGGCAATGATTAAAAATTTTTACAACACCTATGTACAAACTATGAAAACGAAACGCTACCGCGATTCAGGAGCGTACAGCGCCACCCAGTGATGAGCAGTGTAAACCGCGGCCGGGCAACGACCTTGTCCTTGATACCGTTAACGATGACGACGATACAGATAATATACGTACCTACGCAGAGATACCGCTTTACGTAAAAGCAAAATGATAAAAAAAACAATACACAATCAACTTTACTACAGCCGTCCAATTTCCAAGTGATTTATGAGTTCCTTTATTCTTAATGACATCATCAAAATAGCGGCACAGGCACAGTTTTTTTATAAAATTTATAAAAAACTGTGTCTTCAATTGTGGAGAGAAATTTTTCGCAGTCGAAGTAAGCGATTGAAAAGCAGCAAAGCAATGGCATTCCAATGCTAACTCATTCATTTGTATTATTTTTATTTTAATATGGTTCTATTTTTAAACCGTACAAAGTCTTGTCGAATGTTCACGAAAAGCAATCATTTGTTGAGTTACGTAGGTACGAACTCAAACGACCAATAAAGTTTGGTCCGCATAATCCGCATTGGACTTTCACTCGCGTTAGTTACATCTTTAATTGTATATCGCAGCATCTAAACGGAGTTTTCTCGGAGCTCGGTGGCGCAGTAGTTTAGCGCCTGGCCCAGCGATTGCGGAAGTTAAGCAACGTTCGCAAGGATCGGCCATGGGATGGGTGACCAAAAATTTATTATCTCGAGCTCCTCCGTGCTTCGGAAGGCACTTTAAGCCGTTGGTCCCGGCTGCATTTGCAGTCGTTAACACCCACCAATCCGCATTGGGCCCGCGTGGTGGGTTATGGCCTATCCTCCTTACCACCCATAAGGAAGGCCTGTGTCCCAGCAGTGGGGACATAAAAAATCGCTGATGGACAAACGGAGTTTTCACTAGTAGTCTCACCTCACCTCACTTAGATGTACACTTTAGATTGTGTTTGACATCACTGCAGATTTGCGGTTTGAAATACGCAATATTATGGTTGCGAAGCAAACTATTGTTAACATGGTTTTCACTCTCAAAGGGTCGAGAAGTGATAATTGTCTTGTCTACATGCATATACTGAGTGACGACAGATTTAGTACCTACTGTCTCTTTCTTTTTGGTTTTTCTCTTTATATTTTTCCTAATTTTTATACTTCTAGTTTGGTGGAAATATATCTAAGTTAATTTAAGGTAAACGATATACTAGAAAACATACTAGAATTACGTTAATTTCATTGTGAAATCATAAACTATAATTACGTAATAAAAATAATAATTGAATAATGTGTATTACTCAAAAATGCACTTACTCGCTCAAAAGCTTGGTTACTTAATTCCGTACAGACTTACTTAAAAATAAAAAAAATACCTACAAAAGAATGTGTACCTTGTAAAAACTATACCAGATTTCCACTACATCTATAAAACTTGAACTTTTATTGTGATTTTTCTCTGTGTTTTAGAATGTCGGACCAATAAGATAGGCCAAGGATAGGTACTAACTACTAAGTTTAGCTCACTCTGCTATATAATTAAAACTAGGTATGTATACTTAAAATGCAAATTGAAATGTCAGCAAAGGCCAAACTAGTTTAATATCAGTATTTTCATTTTAATTACCAGTCTACTACGAGAATGCAACTCCGCTATGTAAATAAGTACTTTCAGAGATTTAACTTTACTAGATAATTATATTCGTTATAATTTTTGTGAAAAGTTAGTGCTTCATAAGCTGTGCGTGATCTTTGAATGTAAAAATAAGTAAATATATCTTATCTAATATTTCTCTCGATCCCGTCGGAGCTGTTACGGGTGAGTCGATTTTTCTAGTATTTTTTCTATTAAAATATTTATCTTAATTTCTCTCGATGTTGCTCCGTGTAAGAGCTAAGCGCGTGTAAGATTTAACTTTACTAGATATATTCGTTATAATATATGTAAGTATTTTTGTTAATAGTTAGTGCTTCATAAGCTGTGCGTGATCTTCGAATGCAAGAACAACGGAGCAATATCGAGAATGATCCTACTAATATTATAAATGTGAAAGTTTGTGGGTTTGGATGTTTAGATGTTTGGATGTTTGTTCCTCAATCACGCAAAAACTACTAAACGGATTTGGCTGGAATTTGGCACACAGATAGTAGATAGCCTAGATGAAAACACAGCATACTTTTTATCCCGATATTCCCACGGGAACGGGAACCACGCGGGTGAAACCGCGGGCGGCCGCTAGTATTTTATAATTATAATATCTCTCTCGATGTTCTCCGTGTAAGAGCTAAGCACGTATAGTGTAGGCAGACCCTATAATGAATTTCTTTAATATGCCATTTTGATCTTTTAAAGATTTTAATTTATGTCTTATAAATTCTATAGTAAATAGTTATTTGTTATAAAAGTGAGTGACCAAAATCAATTTGTGCTGCGAGTTCCGACTTTAAATCACGAACTAGCGAAGTAGTCTAGAATTAGACTACTGAGCACAGTGAGTGATTTAAAGGCACGAGGCAGAACAAAATTTTGGTCTCGTGTAAAACATACAACTTTTCACCTCTACCAGCGAGAAAATTTTCACGTGACTTTCTTAGTAAAAAGCTAAATTCAGCATTAGAAACATGATCACTCAACTATTTTGGAGTGAGACAACTATCTTCATCGTTGGACGCACTCATTTTTTGTAATATATCACAAAAATGGTTCTATCAAACCTAATGCTGAAAATTTTTATTCATAAAGTACCTAGATTCCCGTCGTTTTGTTGTAAATTACTTTGTGTTTTTCTCATATTCATTAATATCCTATCTTATTTATTTATTTATAATCATAAAACACTAATTTGTTAATAAATTTTATTATTTTTTCTTATTTTATATTTATTTACATGCGACCTCATTTCGTCCATACTCATTATTTCGAATTATCAACCTTCTTTTTTAACAATCCTTATTTAAAACTCCTTGGTATATCCGTGCATTTAATTTTTTTTACTTTTTAATCCATGTATGACACCATAAAGCACTCTATCTATCCTTTTCTGACTTATGAATTTTACAAGTCTCATTCTTGTCACTTTATTTTTTTTCTTTATTATTTTTAAAGTTGGTGTTAGAAATTTAAAAGAACTTTGCCTCAAAATCCATTTTTGCTGCGAGTTTTTACGCGCCCAAAGAGCCCTTTTCGTGCTGGAGAGGTGAAAACAATATTTAAAGACTTTACATATTCGCGTAATAAACTCAAAAGACTTTTTTATCAATAATAATTATTGATCATGCGCTCAATGATAATTTTAGTGATGTGTTTATATGACAATACAATACATCATACCTACAATAGGCATTGTCAAACATTGTTCATAAAAATTAACATGGGAACTATGGCTTTTTTATACTTACCATTATTTAAAAAAAAATACTGTTTATGTCCTTGTATCAGAAAAACTACCTATATAATAAATTTTACTATAAGTTAAAAAAAGGTGTTTTGCCTGTTTTGTTGAAACAGTTGGTAATTCAAACACCATTTGCCATACAAAATTACTCTATCGAATGTTTTCACGCGCGTTATTTTTTCGATAGCTGTTCGTGCTACGGCGTAGCACGCTATCGAAAAAAAAACGAAAAAAAAAAATGCTACGGGTACAGGGCTAAATATTAACTCAACGATTCAAACATTACCCACCCACATATATTAGGTAAGTACTATGCGAAAAAACGGCTGCTCATGGTTACTGTCAAATAATAAGAGAGCAAATAATAATATTATCCCATTTGTAGGTACAGCACAAACAGTCAAACATTCATAGCAATTGATTATTAAATTTGTTTTATATTGGTTTTTGCGCAACACTTGTCGCAGAATATCAACATTTACAAAGGCAGCTTTAAGTTCGCATAAGCAAAATGTGGTACCTACAGTGGGCTTCTAACGGTTACAAAACAATCAGAGCAAAACAATTACAATGTAAAATGATTATGCATGCGTAAATATTAGCGAGAGGGAAATGTTTAGGAAAGTGTTTTTATAAATAGAAAAGTTGGGCACTTATTTTCTTGCATATTAAGAGCGTTTATGCGCTACACTAGCGCCGCCAATGGAAAAAAATCATATTGCTTAAATAAAGACGAAATTGTGAATTGTGTTCTTCTATATAGTGTACTCCGTATAAGATTTGTGGTACTCTTTATCGCTTAAACTATATTTTCTAGTCTGTCGTTTAGTTTAATGGAGTTGTACGACAGGTTATAAAATATTGTTTAAACGATAAAAAGTACAACAAAGCTTATTCGGAGTAGGTACACTAGAAGAACACAATTCACAATTTCGTATTTATTTAAGCACTACGATTATTTTTCCATTGGCGGCGCTAGTGTAGCGCAGTAACCCTCTTAAAGTAACGATAATTTTAATTTCGTTGCTGCTTTATAAACTGGTGTATTATTTCAACTCTGCCCTTTTAATAATTGGGTTCAAACAACTTTCGTGGCCTCAACCTTATTTCTGAACTTGTATCTCCATAAATTGTAATTACTCGTATTAAAATCAGCGCTTTTCCATTCGTTGAAACTGTTAAAAGTTAACATTCTTTGTAAATATTATTTTAAAATTTATAATCATAGACACGAACAGCTATCGAAAAAAAATATGCGCTTTAAAACATTCGATAAATTAATTTTGTATGGGAAATTTGTACAGCGCCATCTATCGCTGTAAAGCGAAATTAAATTTTCCATAAATAATACTCTATCCAGTAGTTTTACGCGCGTTATCTTTTTCGATAGCTGTTCGTGCTAAGGCTACAGTACCTACGTACAATAAAAATAATAGAGAATAGTCAATATTGAGTCAAAATAAAATATATAATATTTTAATTTACACTTCAACACCCGTATTTATAAACATTACTATAATTGAGGTCTCATAGTGCCCGCGGCGCACAGCCAGCGTCCCAACAACCAATCACATGTAAGAAGTAAAACAAACAAACCAATAACATAGTTTTATTTCGCATAGGGAAGGATCGCCTGAGTATTGTTCTTGAATATCGGTGTAAGATAACGTCAAAAAAGTTACTTACTCAAAATGTTGACGAACTATCCACACAAATAATAACGTTGAAATCAGCGGAACAAAGCACGAGGTGTTATAATTATCAGTGAGAGCAACGAAGGTGCTATTCGCCGCACGCACCCACGGTTGAGTAACGGAGCTATTTCTAGTCTGTGTCATTAACTGTGCTCACCTCCCTTTTACAGGAGACCAGTTCGAAGAAACAAAAAACGTTCTAGAATTCCACAGAGTTTTACATTCGCACTCGCACCCTGAACCATAATATCATATTGATTTCAAACGGCAAAAATAACCACAATGAGGATCAACACGACAATTGAATATATCAATTTTGTATAATCACATCAAATACAATATCAATATCTAAGTAAATCTCTGTTTAAATTTCTCAAATCCATCAAGAAATGTCAAAATTATTAAAGATTTAAAAAGTGAGTTGCGGATCATGCGATGACGTCACGTGCCACGATCGCCCGCACGTGGCTGATGACGTCAACAGCCAATCGTGAATTGGGGAGCGTTTTTGAGAATGCGACACGAAAATCGCTCTATCTTCGTCATTTTTGGTCCAATTTCAATAATAAAATTCTTTCACTGAAATAATTTATTTTGATGTGACTGAAACTCTACATATTAATCAAAAACCTCGTTGATCTTCATTTAAGTACCTACTTCAAAGTAAGTTAAGTAAAATGATACAAAAATACCGAGAAATTTCATTGATTAAAACAAACAAAAGCCAAACTTACAGTCCGTAGTTTCGTACAAACGGGTAAAGTAAAGTCTCGTCAACTGGCGAGTGTGAAACTCGCGAGAGCGCGCAAATTGGCATTTTCCGTACCCTTAACACGAACAGATCGAAAACAATAACGCGCGTAAAAACATTCGATCGATCATTAGAGTAATTATGTATGGGAAATTTATAGAGCGCCATCTACCGTTGAAAAGCGAAATAATTTTTTCCATAAATAATGACTATCGAGCTCTTTTATACGCGACGCGCGTTTTTCTCTCGATTTTTATTTAATTTTGATTTCCGATCTCTTGTCCATATATCACATGTAAGTATTGCATATAAGGCCTAAACGCAGTTGTGAAACTGCGCAGGCGCAGAAACCTCAACCATATTAACAAACCAGCCATCATTGCAGTTATTTTGCGGTGTGTTGCAATTTGCAATGCGATAATTTTGAAGTTGTTGTATGTTGGTTTAGCTCTAAATGTTCGCAACAATTTTGTTAATTGTTCATCGTTCTAAATAATGAAAAACTTTAAAGAATTTGTTTATAATATTTTCTTAAGATTTATTTTAAAAAGACAAAAATAGCCAACATGGTAATGAAGTAACTACGTAAGTATCATTTAACTTATACAAACCATTTTAGAAAAATAGTCAGGCAAACAGTACCCGTAGCACAGAATAATAGTACAAGTCCCGTAGCACGAAAAGCTATCGAAAAAATAATGCGTATAAAAACATTTGATAGATAGAACTTAGTATGGGAATCTTGTACAGCGCCATCTACCACTGAAACGCGAAATGAGATTTCCCATAGAAAATTACTCATAGACTTTTGACTAAATTATTAAAAGCCAATGCATGTTATATTATAACTCGTCAACGCCCGGAAAACGAGACAATCGATTTTCTATTGTTGTCCGGTCGCCGGAGACCGCTCGGGCGTTGATGAATATGTCTTTTCAGCGTAAGAAAAACTATAATATCTCATCTTTCCCAAGAATCAGATAAATATGTATCCATACAGAGGATTCCCTAGTAAATTTTGCAATAAGTAGTCTTTAATTATGTTATTTACAAATGCTAAGACCTTGTACCGTTCCCAAGTGAATGTTATTTTATTTCTCAAGAAGATAACTATTACTATCTTACTCGAATGCTATTGACACGTTTCACATGGTTTTATTAATAGTAATATTTATATTACTGGCGGTATTACATTACAGTAATTTATTTTTTTCGCCATTGAGGGCTTTTCAAAGTGACATTTAAAAAATAGTATTTATTTGCCTTACTAGATGGCGTTGATGGACAAGTGAAGTGTCAAAAATTGGCTTTGAAAAATAAACGGCCCTTGGCGTTCGTTGAACTTGCCTGTTTATCAACGCCATCTATCGAGCCTACAGTTTTTTTCATTTTGAAAAGCCCTCATTAATTTTGCTTGCATTAAAAAAATTATTGTGCTTCCTTCATTCATAATCTTATTTCATCTCATTGTTGACAAAATAATGGAAACGGATTACATACTTTGAGACAGAAGTGGTTCAATAATTCGATGTAATTGTTGCCAACGTCCATACCACGTTGAATACACCGGTTCTCGTCCGATCACCGAAGTTAAGCAACGTCGGGCGCGGTCAGTACTTGGATGGGTGACCGCCTGGGAACACCGCGTGATGTTGGCTTTTTGATATGTTTTTTATCAGTTTTACCTTAACTTTATTAATTTATGAAAAAATAATTTATATTTTAAAATAAATATTTTAATAGATAATTTAAATTTTGTTAGAAATAAAACACTACGGATTACAGCGCGTTTATTATTTCGTTTTGATTTGTTGGTTTTTTGGGTTTCCCGACATTTCGACACCTTTCCAGGGGCGGCTGGGAGGGACGACTAAAAAAACTAAATTTTGTTTTTTTTTTGTTTAACATTTTTGCATAACGTAAGCATAACGTCGACTAACCCAATTGATAGGGAAACCCTATCCTTTGGTATGTTTTTCTAAAGCGTTTCCCTATCAATTGGGTTAACCAAAAAAAGAGGTTTTCCGGTCCCTGCATTAATTTTGCTTTCATTAAAAATAACAAAAAAAATATTATGCTTCATTCATAACATTATTATTTCATCTCATTGTTGACAAATGGAAACGGATTACATACTTTGCGACAGAAGTGGTTCAATAATTAGTTTTAATTGTTGCCAACGTCCATACCACGTTGAATACACCGGTTCTCGTCCGATCACCGAAGTTAAGCAACGTCGGGCGTGGTCAGTACCCCGAGCACGAACATCTTGCGAAAAAGTAATCGTATCGTTAACGTAAACAATTTGTATGGAGAATCGAGAGCGCCTCTTTCGGACGTAAAATTGGCAGCACGAATGACATTCGTAGCGTAACGTAAGCGTGCGGTAAACGTAACGTAGCGTAAGATGTTTTTCAATACAGTTGCTCGAAAATGTAAGTTTACGATGACAGTCGAGCGTGCGGAAAGTTGATTTTACCGCACGCCGTGCGTTTTTGTTTACGGAGTAGTACAGCGTGCGGAAAGTTGATTTTACCGCACGCCGGCGCCGTGCGTTTTTGTTTACGAACGTTTTTTTTAATTTCTACTAGCTTCCGCCCGCGACTTCATCCGCGTGGATAGTAGAAAAATATTGCAACCAGTTTAAAATGACCCCTTTAGTGTATGAAAGCTAGTACTACGGAGAGTTCAAGCTGTTTCACTGGTTCCACCCACCTGAATTTGATGAAACATAGCTTAGATTTTAAGTTGGACCTGAATCTACTAAATTGTGAAAAATCCATCAAAATTCGTTTAGCGGTTTTTGCGTAATTCGCGCACAAATATTTAGAATTTACAGTTTCATTATATGAATAAATTACAATTTCAGCAGTACCTATAATGTTTTCTCGCAAATGTATTGAAAAACGTAGTATGGCACACGGTTGTTAAGGTTTTTTAAAACTCGTGACGATTATAAACCCTCGCCTGCGGCTCGGGCTTATAAAACGTCAACTCGTTTTAAAAACCTCCTTACCAACCTTGTATCATAAACTACTATTACTAACTTTGCGAGCACGAACCTTCTTTTGAGGTATAGAATCGTGAGTGACGATAGCTGGCTATCGTAAACTTACGAATGTTTTGTCACTGAAGATTTGTCGGTGTGAAAACTTGCGTAGTGAGTTTTGATGAATATTTTTACTATGTTAAGCTGTTTTAAATACTTTAATTTAAGTACACAAGCAAAGAGAATGTACAGTTGAACATAGTGCATTGTATTTATTAACTTGCAGCGAATTGAGTGACAGTAATATTATAAACAAAAAGAAAGGATTTAGTAGCAAGAGGACGAGCTATGAAGAATGTTAGTTAGTAGCCATTGATAGGATCAATAGACAAAACATAAGAAAGAAGAAAGAAAGAAAATACATTTATTTTGAACATAATATAAATTTCTATTTGATGTAAAATAAAAAATGTAAGTGCCTAGTTCTTTTTACTTATTTTTAATTTTTATTCTAATAACGCTAATTATCATTTTATTAATAGAAACCTGTAAGTAATAAAAATTAAATAAATTTTAAAACCATTGTATAAGTATTTTTATTTATGTTGAAAATACACAGCTTAAAATAAATAATTATTATTATGACTTATAAGCACTTTCTTGGTCGCTCTGTCTCATCTTTTTATGGTTGGATTGGGTTAGGGTGTATTATTTCCTCGTTGGGATTTTCAAGGCCAGTCAAAGATAATTTCGCTAGCTTCCTTTCTGATACTATTTAAAACATTATAGTTAGACACTTTTTAGAACACTTCACACCTTCACTTGTCCTCATGATTTAGTAAAATAGCTTCTCGTCATTATTTAAAGATTATATATTATTTTCACAGACCTTGTATTCATAGGAATTTCAGACATGCTTACCAAAGCAAAACAATGCCTGACAGTGTAAATAGTAGGCCGCAGCCGCCGCCGCCAGCGCCGTTCGGAAATCAAAGCATCTCGGAAATTTTTATTAAAAAAAATGGACCAATTTGTTACTTTACTTACATTAATACAACAATATTGAACACAGTTCTATTTCTTTATTGTTTTCTGTATGATTTAAGTCGATTATCACAATAATATTGCTTAATTTCAATTTATTACACCGCTTCAACTTGTTTCCGAACGCATCAGTACCCCGAGCACGAACATCTTGCGAAAAAGTAATCGTATCGTTAACGTAAACAATTTGTATGGAGAATCGAGAGCGCCTCTTTCGGACGTAAAATTGGCAGCACGAATGACATTCGTAGCGTAACGTAAGCGTGCGGTAAACGTAACGTAGCGTAAGATGTTTTACTAACTTTGCGAGCACGAACCTTCTTTTGAGGTATAGAATCGTGAGTGACGATAGCTGGCTATCGTAAACTTACGAATGTTTTGTCACTGAAGATTTGTCGGTGTGAAAACTTGCGTAGTGAGTTTTGATGAATATTTTCACTATGTTAAGCTGTTTTAAATACTTTAATTTAAGTACACAAGCAAAGAGAATGTACAGTTGAACATAGTGCATTGTATTTATTAACTTGCAGCTAATTGAGTGACAGTAATATTATAAACAAAAAGAAAGGATTTAGTAGCAAGAGGACGAGCTATGAAGAATGTTAGTTAGTAGCCATTGATAGGATCAATAGACAAAACATAATATAAATTTCTATTTGATGTAAAATAAAAAATGTAAGTGCCTAGTTCTTTTTACTTATTTTTTATTTTTTATTCTACTAAAACGCTAATTATCATTTTATTAATAGAAACCTGTAAGTAATAAAAATTAAATAAATTTTAAAACCATTGTATAAGTATTTTTATTTATGTTGAAAATACACAGCTTAAAATAAATAATTATTATTATGACTTATAAGCACTTTCTTGGTCGCTCTGTCTCATCTTTTCATGGTTGGATTGGGTTAGGGTGTATTATTTCCTCGTTGGGGTTTTCAAGGCCAGTCAAAGATAATTTCGCTAGCTTCCTTTCTGATACTATTTAAAACATTCTAGTTAGACACTTTTTAGAACACTTCACACCTTCACTTGTCCTCATGATTTAGTAAAATAGCTTCTCGTCATTATTTAAAGATTATAATATATTATTTTCACAGACCTTGTATTCATAGGAATTTCAGACATGCTTACCAAAGCAAAACAATGCCTGACAGTGTAAATAGTAGGCCGCAGCCGCCGCCGCCAGCGCCGTTCGGAAATCAAAACATCTCGGAAATTTTTATTAAAAAAAAATGGACCAATTTGTTACTTTACTTACATTAATACAACAATATTGAACACAGTTCTATTTCTTTATTGTTTTCTGTATGATTTAAGTCGAATATCACAATAATATTGCTTAATTTCAATTTATTACACCGCTTCAACTTGTTTCCGAACGCATCAGTTGAGTTCGTGCGTTCCCTTCTTACGTGATGATGACGTCAGCTTCGTTGCCCTATCGTTGCCCTATCGAGCTTACTATACGACGACGAAAGTGTTTCGTGCTGCCTACTAACGTTAAACTGCGTGATCGCATAGTAGACTCGATACGTTTACGTTACGAATACTTTAAATGTTCGTGCTTGGGGTACAGTACTTGGATGGGTGACCGCCTGGGAACACCGCGTGATGTTGGCTTTTTGATATAATTTTTAACCTTTAACATTATTAATTTATGAAAGAAATATTTAAATTTTAAAATAAATATTTTAATAGATAATTTATATTTTGTTAGAAATAAAACACTTTTTACGGATTACAGCGCGTTTATTATTTCGTTTTGATTTGTTGGTTTTTTGGGTTTCCCGACATTTCGATACCTTTACAGGGGCGGCTGGGAGGGACGACTAAAACAACTAAATTTTGTTTTTTTTTGTTTAACATTTTTTTATTGAAAACTTGGGGATGCAAAGGGGATGACAGAAAATTATCTGTACCTACAGATACAGATGGCTAGAGATTTGTAATAAAATTTAATGACCATGGCGTGTGAAGTGAATGTATATATGGAATTTAAAATTTATTGATCGTCAATGTTATCTAACTGGTAAAGCAAGTTGAAAATATATTCTTAATTTTCTATGCAGAAATATACACGTTTAACGCCGAAGCACAGCCAAATGGGAAAAATCATACGCAATTAAAAAAACAGGAGTAATTAATAAACGTAACTTATATTTTCTTTTCTTATCTACAGGGTAAAACAGAAGATTTAACGATTGGAAACAGACTTTAAACAACTTTTAAACCATAACAACCTTGAAACATCGGACTATGGACGACACTGGAATGTTGAACTTCAGGAAATGCAAAACCAAACCAATAACACCAAAATCATGAACTCAAAATCATGAATTAAAAATTTTCATTAATAAAATTGGTAAAGAGACAAAATATTAATTATCTTGCTACCATGGGGTACTATTCTAAGGGTGAGTTGCACCATCTTAACTTAACCATAACTGTAACAGATACAAACATATCTGACTCGATGACAGCGTCGCTGTCGTCTATTAGGTATAACAATAATGTAATAACACTTTAGTTCCACTTTTGACCACTGGCTCAGATAAGTTTGTATCTGAAATTATGGTTATGTCAAGGTGGTGCAACTCAACAAGAATGTGCACAATTTATTAGGTATTTATTTTGAGTATCTGACTAAGTAGTAGCTTTACATTATGCATTCCATACAGTTAACTGGAACCTTTTTAGGTGGTTACATAAGCAATGGCACATCCAACTTACTAATTGACTACACAAAGTAGCTTAAGGAAGCTGTTATGTAGTAGTCGGCAAGAATTTATATTACTCACTGTTAACTATCCATCTACACTTACCATATTAAAAGATTTTTGGTTAGCTGCAGTAACGAGTTCCCTGTGGTTAAGGTTTGGTTTGTGACGTATGCTATGTATCGTTGTCAATGTTAATTTTCTATGTTTTGGCTTCTAAAATGATCGATTAATAAAATCTTAACTTTGGAAACCTATTGAAATTATTGAATGAAATTTCTTCATATTTCTTCGAATAGTCAGAGTGATATTTATAGAGTCTTAAATATATCGAGTGAACAGTAACCTTCTGCCCCATTAGCACGTCGTGGGTTTGTCTATATAGAAATGTCAAATTTGGTGACATTTTGGAGACAAAAAATTACGAATAAACAAAATGTTTTTCTCCAATATGTCTGCTATCGACGACGGGATCGTCTTGCTTATCTGGTAACACACCTGGCTGAGCTGGTTACAATTCGGCTTCGGTTGTTCTTTTTTCATTTCAGAGCACTGACTTGGAATCGTATTACTTAATATCGAAAGTCCTTATTCCGTACGCGCATGTAAGGAGTATTACATACGTCCAGTCACGTCGTACTCCATGCACTGACTATCAACGTGTCATTAATTTAACTCTTCACCGTTTTAATGCGATCTTTATTTGGGACGGCCAACTGGGACAGTGGCATCGATACCACGCAACGTGTTCTTAGTCGCTATTGCAAGGTCGTAAAGTTTATTATCGAGTGAACTAATAAAACAATGTGATCCGTTGACATAAGTGATAGATTTGCAGTGTCCACCCACCGTGGAGAAAGCTGAGATCGGTCGGTTTGCTCAATGCCTACTAGTGCATAAGCGGAATGGCGTAACGACCAAATTGTGGACACTCTCAATTTCTCTCTATTGACACGTCTGATGGTGACACTGCTTGCCTAACATTTGCCACTGTGCCTTCAATAAATATTTTATTATCTAATGAAACTGAACTGTCATGTAAGTTTCAAAGACCAAAAGGAAAGTGAATTCTTCAATCAATCATAAGCTTTGTAACTTTTCATTAGTCTAACTAATTAATACCTATAAGCACTAAACGCTATACGACACAAAAATAATGTTTTGTGCTACCTAACCTATCTATATTTTTTACTTCATATTCTTGGAAACCTACCTACTTTTCGACATATAATGAGTTAAGATTACATTTCGCTTGAAAATTAATTTTTAGTAGAAATTGTAGTAAAAAGCAACCTTATTCGTTAACATACCTAACGAACTAGCTAGATCTTTTGGAGCTCTTACAATTACAACCTTGTCATTCAAAACAATCCGCTTAACATCGAAATCTCGAACACGTTCTCAGGTTGGCTGGAAGAGATCTCTTTTAGAGATAAGTCCTCCTTTGTGTACATATCTCAATTTATTTTTGTGTAACTGTTTTTATGAGTGCAATAAAGAGTATAATAACAATATCCATATCGAAATTCACAACAGGTGTTGACTGAAAAGCTATTTAATACCTACGCTCATTTGTTTTGTCAATTATCATGTTTGACATTTGCATTTAAGAAGGCGTCCGTGTAAAACATTTACAAATAATGAAAAGTGAGTGTTCACACGTGCGAAAGACACATAATTCGTATAGTCATTGTTTGAAAAAAATCTCTCACATTCTACTTAGAAAAAGGTGAGAAAAACAAATGACGATGACTTTGACGTTTTTTTAATATACAAGGTCTTTTTCTAATACTACATGCCTACATCATTAGAAAAAAATCCTAATTTTCTTTTAAGATTGGGAGATAATTCTTTTCCCCTTGGGAGTTAATCTTGTTTTTCATTGCTCTGTAATTTCGTGTATGATATTTTTATAATCATATAATACCTATTTTAAAGTGCATGTGTGATGTGACTTATACCAATGTTTTCCTTAATGTAAGTTTAAATGTAATCATCATTAATTCCGATTTCCGACCAATTTTCTTTCTGGCTCACTTTCCACTGCAATCTCATTTTTTTACCGCTACTCTCATTATGAAATTGGTATTTATTTAACTGAAACAAGTTATCAACGAGAATTATTGTGAAAATTACATTACTTTGAAGTCAGACGTTTATCATTTATAATACGATAGAACACGAAAAGGATGAATCATCATCATCATCCCCCTACCCTTATCCCAATTTATTTGGGGTCAGTGCAGTGCGTCCTTCTCTTCCATTCCTTCCTGTCACTCGTCATCTCCTCATCCACTCCCTTCATATTCATATCATTCCGCACACAATCCATCCATCTTTTCTGCTGCTGTGGATGTTGAAGGCTGGAAAGTAAGAGGAAGACCTCTTACTTTCCAGCCTTCAACATCCACCCATATCCACTCTTCTAGTAACATGATTTTCATTTAACATGCCTAAACCAAGGATGAATTATATTATAATATAATGTTTTCGCAAAGGATAGATCATGTCATAAGAAAATAATAAAAAATGCTAAACTTGAATAATTCTAAATCAATTAAAAAATGCACATAAAGAAACATTTTGAAATCCCGTCTACTTTAAAATATTGTAAGTACAGTATATGCCATTACATAGTGATTGAACACGAGTAGGTACATATACTTCTATTACAAATCAGTAAGTATGTGAGCGGCATTCACAAAATATACGTGATACGGCAGACTTCACGATTTGATTATTATGTAATGATCGTGAGCTGATAAACATAAAAAACTATTGCCAATGACAAAGTAGCTTTTTGCAAAAAATACTCTATTGATAGGCATAAAATCTTCTGTAGGTAAGTACCTCGTAGTTCGTAGTTGATTAAATTTAGTATTCTTTGATAAAATAATCTATTATAAATAGATCCTAATGATATATTTCGCTAAGGCATTGATGCATTGCAAAGTTTTTCGTACGTAAATCACGAATGTTTGCGTATGTCACAGAATATATAATAGTACCTTATATGTGATAAAAATATTATGATTTAATGAAAGTGCTCGAAGGGTATATTTTATATACCTATGTTGTCTAACATATAAGTTTCTGTCAACGAAGCAATAATAATGTCTCAGTAGTGACTTGACTACAATAACAACTTCTCGCCATGAATTTTTCGCTTTCTTGCTAACGACACAAAATAAAGAGCACTAACGACATAGTACTAAATAACGTGTTTTTTTCTATCCTTACTTTTATGATAATGTTCACACTTTACATTACTTACATTGTTTCTTGATATTGCACACATTTAAGGAAGAAGTATAAATATATAAGTATTATTAGTTCCGTATTAAAAAAAACTTTATTTTAATGTGAGTACTGACTGTCAAAGACCTCAAAATCTTCCGATTACAAATAAAAATAATTGCAAGTAGATTTTGAATAAACAAAATCGCCATATTTTCAGACTCCCGCAAACCAAACACGTTAAGAATTTGAATGAGCTTCGACATTTTATGAACTGTTTGGTCATCGCTATTAGATTAGAAATCGCTGTGTGATCGGTCAGTATGTCAGCGGCTGATGACGTTACGACCTTCGCATGTTTTATTTATTTTGAAATATAAGAGACGCCATTATTAGCAACCTCCTCCTTTATTCATCAATAAGGATCCCGAAACGGAATCATTCCGAACGCAGCAAATCCATACAACCCTAGAATAATAACAGCCATACAACCCTATGGATGGACCTACATACCACATACCAGTTATCACTTTTTTTTAAGGATGGCCTGTGAACCAGCTGTGGGGAGGTTTAAAAGAATATTGATTTGATGATGATGCTTATTTTAACCTTATCCTCTTTGGACGGAGCGCTGAACCAAATAAAAATGTGAATATGACGTAATGCCAGTCTATTTAATTAAGTCTTCAACAAATAGACTTCTATATGAAATTGTGGAAACACGACTACTTGTTTGATTTAAAGCCTAAATTGCTTTTTCTACTATCATTTTCGAATCAAATTGATGAAAAAATTCAGGCCCAAGTTTATTACATTCAGTGTTTGCACCGATTCAGAAATTCGTACTTATTGGCTAAAATTGCATTCTCAGGTGTTGATTAGCGTAGAAAGGATATTACGGTATTTTTTTATGTTGGCAGTCGACCAAAAGCTCCTCGTTTCCTCGCACCGTTATTATGCCATTAATAAAAGTTCATACCAGTATTGAGAGAAGGTCATTGATCCTACCATTTAAATAGGTACCTGTTTTGGCCGAAACGTTTTGCATTTTTTATCTTCTTCATGTGTTTTGAATCAAAGAAAAGGAACCAGATCGGTATAAAATCTGCCTGATTGCCTTCATTAAAAAGTCGTATTGATTTTGAAATATGAATGTTTTTTTTTCCTTTTACAAATTCGCTGGTTTATCTTTCAAAATAGTAGTACCAGGGTAGTTGTTGTATCGTCCTTTTCAGGACAGGCGAAGGTCTAAGCCACACTGCCAGTTCGTTTATCTTCCAAAGATTAAACGCAGACCACAGAGCAAACACGCACGGATGAAAAAAGAGTGTTGGGAGATGAGAAAAGTGGTTGTGTGTCAGGACCAGTCTGGAATCTTGTAAGACCGGTGGGTTCGGAAGTGGTCATCACACGACCCTGGTGGTGAGAAATCGGCTTTCTATTGGTTTAAACATAGACGAACAATACTTACAATTGATTAGCATAAAGAGATAACGTATGCTAACATATTCATTGATCGCAGTCTAAATGAAAACCGTAGCATTGTTAAAAAGCACTTGTGACAAAGTTGAACTGGTTTACTTTTTACCCGAGTACGGCGAAGCAAAAAGGAGGGTTATTATTACGATAGTATCACGAAAAGTACATTTGAAGAAAGTTCCAGACAATCACGTCTTTGTGGCTAGCGTAATTGAAGCGAACGAATCTGTTTGGTCCCGAGCGGATGTTGGTGACTTTTTGTTGTTTTAGACTAGCTTTCTCGAATGATGCTCACGATTCTCTGTTTCTCTGGGATCCTTAAGGTTAAGGTGAATCCAAACACACCAATAAATTAGTCCCAAACTGAGCAAGCTTTGTGACTAAACAACGGGTTGTAATATACGAATAATTTACAAACAAGAATATAGAGTTAGATTTAAGTTTTTGGTCAGTAATGAGATCAAACATACAATAGTTCCATTCATTTATGTCTCCTGACAAATGCTGTGACAAACATTCTCCAACGAAGGTCCTAAATTTAAGTATTTATTTACTTATAAGGGATTGCCATTTACAATTTTAAAAACTTATGGGATGAAGAGTGAGTATCAAGACTTTATCAAGTAAAATAAAGGTACAGAAACGTATGTAATTTCTGTGGCATTCATGGTAAAGAGACCGCATAAAAACTGCGAAACACAATTACCTTGGATCCATTGTGTCGTCTGCAGAATCCAATATGAAATTCAAAACAATCCACTAGCAGATCACAGATTAAATTCACTCCATGAATCGAATAACCACTCAAAATATCACTTTTTTACATGCCCTCTTTCACTTTGATGTAACTCGATTCTTTTTTGTTTCATAAATTCTCACGAATTCAATCTTTTTTTAATGTTAGATTGTTCCTTTTTCCAATCAGTTCGGAATTTGAAATGTCGCGGTCTGTACTGTAGAAAGCCACTATTCCGGTACTTTCATCGACGCGTGCGGCTACGCGCTTCGGCTTTGAGCGAGTGAGTTGCTGTGCTGGCCATCGACTGGTTGGCCTAGACAATAATAATTGGACTTTTTTTGTTTTTTTCTGGTTACACCCGTTTATCAACCACAGAGGTTTAATACGCCTCCGGATAACTGAGTGTTATCAGAAAGAGAGGGGTCATTTTGCCTTGAATAAATGGACAAACGCCTACGTGCTGACCATCACATTGATACCAGTTCTGCCGTTAAACTTTCGCCTTTAAGGTGAACGTACAATTTATAGACATTGCATGCGGACATGCAAAATGACTCTGAGTACCGAATATTAAATGTTTAATTAGAAATTTCACTTCAAAACTTAAAAATTGTGCTTAGCGATTTATCATAAGAAAAATATTATTGAACATACTTATTTATGTATTTCCAACGGTTTTGTTTTCAAGATAATTAATAAACCAACATGTTTTATGAATTTTATGAAATGACACAATTTATAAAAAATATGCAAATTATAGTAGATTGTTAGCTAACGATTTATAGTTAAGACATAGTAGGTACAAGTACAATATTCCTACATTAACCAATTTCACATTAGTTAAGTAATTTAACTTATGAAGCCGTCCCAATCCGCACAGGTTTCTTGACGATGACTACAAACATTAAAAGAATTATGTGGATTATGTCGCAGTTCATAAATTCTTTCAGTCCGATTTATCATTACCTAATAATTCTAAATACTGCAATTATGTCAACGGAAGTAGGGGGATTCTATTTAGTAAATTCCTACCTAATGTAAAACAATACAATGTATCTACCAACCAAATGTACTAGGATCACAGAATGGATGAAACTTGCGAAGGCTTGAACACATATCGTTTGAAATCACAGATTACTTAATAGTTGTGTAAAAGCACATAATACTTGATAGTAAAAGTTCCAAAGTCATAAAAGACGGCAGTTAAATAGGAGGAAATCTGTCGATACGAAATGGGATGGACCGTCGGCCAAGTAGCTCATTTTCAATCTATCGTATATTAGGGCAAGACCACATTGACAAGATAGCCATTACTTTGGTGTTATCAAATATCGTCGTCTGGGTTGCGTAGTAGGAAGCTTCTGGGAGATGTGCCACCCTGAACATATGACCTCCCATATAATGATTTCCAGTCGCAAAAAATAATCGCAAGAAGCATGCGCACGGCAAGGGTAGAAACATAGAGACTTTTTTTCCATAAAATAATCGACTACATATTGGCATAGCGTACATAAAACTATAGTCTTGCGTCGCTTTCAGGAAGCGTCTAGGAGGTCAGGGCAGGTAAGTACATTTCACATAAATGCTCTTGTGGTCCTTGTTCCTTATTCGATCTATATGACAACACAAAAAATTGTTCAGGTAATGATGCCACCCACGACCCTGTTCACCATTGATATAAATATGCGATCGATATTTTTTTAGCGTTGGGTGACCATGTTCAGGGTTGCATATCTCCCAGAAGCTTTCTACTTCGCAACCCATACGACGATATTTGATAATACCAAGCTAGTGGCCATCTTACCACACTGAGAGAAAAAACAACAAGTTTTCAAGCTGCCAGCAACATTATTTCAGGTTAAAATAGCGCCAATCTGCTCTTTGGTTGAAGCTACAAGTTTAAACTTGTTAAATCGACCACGTTGATTCAACAAGCAACTTATCATGTTATTTTGACATTACATCAGGTTGAATCTACGTTAAATTTTCTAGTTGTTGTAACATGACAAGCTTGTTGATTCAGCAGTTAGCTTGTTAATTTATCTTGTTGCTCTAACATGTTGACGCATATAGTTTTAACCTGATTGACACGTTGATTCAGCAAGCTATTTATCATGTTATTTTGACATTACATCAGGCTAAATCTACGTTAAGTTTTCTTGTTGTTGTAACATGAAAAGCTTGTTGATTCAGCAGTTAGCTTGTTAATTTATCTTGTTGCTCTTACATGTTAAAGCATATTAGTTTTGACCTGATTGACACGTTGATTCAACAAGCAACTTATCATGTTATTTTGACGTTACATCAGGTTAAATCTACGTTAAATTTTCTAGTTGATGTAACATGACAAGCTTGTTGATTCAGCAGTTGGCTTGTTAATTTATCTTGTTGCTCTAACATGTTGAAGCATATAGTTTTGACCTGCTTGCCACGTTGATTCAACAACCTACTTATCATGTTATTTTGACATTACATCAGGTTGAATCTACGTTAAGTTTTCTTGTTGTTGCAACATGAAAAGCTTGTTGATTCAGCAGTTAGCTTGAAATATATCTTGTTGCTCTTACATGTTGAAGCATATAGGTTTGACCTGCTTGCCACGTTGATTCAACAACCTACTTACTTATCATGTTATTTTGACATTACGTCAGGTTGAATCTACGTTAAGTTTTCTTGTTGTTGTTACATTACGTGCTTGTTCTATCAACATGTTGTTTGCTATGTTTACTTGTTGAATCTGCATTATGTGCTTGTTCTAATTACAATTAACTTGTTGCTTTATCTTTCTGTTATTACATGACGTGCTTGTTTCATTAACAATTTGCTTGTTGTGAGATCTTGTTGAATCTGCATTTTGTACTGTTATTTTCTCCACAGGTAGATTTTTATTACCCACCAAATTTTGTATACTTGCTCAGACCATTAATCTAAACAACTTTTGTTACGGGAACAACTCTAAAATCACGAAAAAAACGGGTGTTTTATACAAAAGTTCATTACTTGACAAAAATGTATAAAACAGCCGATTTCTCAACGTGATTTCAGAGTTGCTCCTGTGAAAATTGTTCAGGTTGATGGACTGAGTAAGTAGGTATACACAATTTGGCAGGTAATAAAAAATCTACCTGTGGAGAAAATAACAGTACTTACATAAAAATGCAGATTAAACAAGATCTCACAACAAGCAAATTGTTAATGAAACAAGCACGTCATGTAATAACAGAAAGATAAAGCAACAAGTTAACTGTAGGTAGTGGCTGTTGCTAGTGATGAAATATCAACCTGAATAAGTTTTTTATGTTTTGTTGATCATAGAGAAGGAAGATTCAAAAACTAAACATAAATGACTAGAGATGTAGGTACAAAAAACAGATTCAAGCTCTCGAAACAAGCCAACTATGGATGGAACAAGCACGTAACAACACTAAGATAAAAATAACTGTAAAAAGTATACAAACACAATACCAAAACAATTGCAAACAAACAAATATGTTAGAACAAATACGGATCATGTAGAGAAAACAAGATGAATTATTATAATTGGGGCGGATGACTGTCAATATTATTGTGATACTGGTCTATCATAATATTTCAAATAGTTCGCTGATATGCGTGTATCACGCCATAAAATTGATAATGTATTCGCCCCTGTTTGATAATATTTTTTATGGAATCTCCATAATAACACTCTTTTGGACAACACCGACAAAATGCAACAGTAGGTATATATTTTTAAATTTTAACTAAACACACTCCAGTTTTCTCATTATTAGGGTGTTGCAAATGAGTACCTAATTATCCTTAAATATAATTGTAAAGAAAAACAAGTAAATTGAGATCTTATTATTTATTTAAAAAAATTACAACACTTTCTGGGTCCACTTTTACTTCTCTTAACTAGTTACACAAAACCAAACTGAGACACTTTCAGCACATTCGAAAAAATAAATCGAAATCCCGATTACATTACAATAACATGTGCATACTCATAAATCTCATAATACTGCTACCCGCAGCAACAACGCAGCATTCGTTTCTACCATCTGAAATAGAAAGGAACAGATAAGTAAAAAAAATAGTAGAACTTCTGGATGGAAATCGGTTTGGATGTAATTATTAAATATCCAGGTGGGTATATCTAAACATTTATATTACTTATCTTAAGATATATTATACACACATCAACAGTAACTTTGTCTAGAGATACAGGTGTTATTTACATACAAACGAGGTAACTTTGAAACCTTGGTTTCCTGCCAGGGATGTACTGTGCTGTGATCTGATGATGGCTATCTAGGGAGTTAATGGAGGAGATACAGATCGCTATACACACCCAACTGATCTGACCAGCATTCTAAAAGATTGAAGGATATGTTTAAAAAAACTGCGAAAATAGCATGATGTATGGATCCTCAAACTGAGAACTCTGACACTTCCAAAGGTTTTTTTAGAATGCTGATCAGATCAGTTGGGTGTGTATAGCGATCTGAATCTCCTCTATTCACTCTCTGGATGGCCAGCACGGTACATCCCTGGCAGAAAACCAAGGCTTCAAAGTTACCTCGTTTGTATGAAAATAACATCTGTATCCCTACTATCCCTAGACAAAGTTGATGAGTATATTATGATATATGGACATACATTGCGGACAGCTGCAATGCAGTAACTCAAATTCACACCTAACTTGTACATGTGTGACCATAAATCCTGACAATCTCAGAGGTGAGAACCATAAAATTAAATAAAAATGAAGAGACTTACCACTTATGGAATCAATACAGTTCTGTATCGCTTGTTTGATGTCCTGCCATCCTTTTTTGGTAGTTGATAATATTTGAATACAAGAAGTCCTTGTTGTTCATCTACATGTGATTAAAATCTTGCAACAGCTGTAATGAAGATAAGATGTTAATTACAAAAAACCCCGATCTCCGAACTCTCCCACGGAGGACTATAATATTAGTGTAATATACAGTGTTTGCATAACGATTCAAGACCTTTAGGATACAATATATCTTATTTGTAAATACATATTTGTTGGTACGAATAAAATAAAAAATTTCACACATTTTACTCTGTTCCTTATACTCCAATGTATGACCTCCTAATATTCCTACATCACCGTTAAGGGCCTGTCCACATTGAGCACGCCGCAGAAATTTTGCAGTGCGGTGCAACAATATGAAAATTAAATAGAATTATATTTATGAACCTAAAAAGTTAAAAACACTAGAGGCTTGTAAAATTAAAAAGATGCCAAGGAGAAAAATGCAATATTCAGAAAAAATAATATGGTCGCAAGAAAAAAGATTAATTAAAATAAGTACCTAATGAATTTCTTCACTATGCATTTTATTGATGTTAACGGTGTCTCCTCGGTTGCAGAACTAGTTTCTTATCAAACAGAACTCCTCAAACTCATCGGCGAAGATCACTTCTAGACATCTGGCTAGACGACTTCTCAGTGTCTGGTCAAGTAAGCCTGGATTTTTATGGCCACAATTTAAAATCGCTTTCCCATCAATTAATTAATTTCAGTACCTGTAACATCAATTACGTATAGATATAAAAAATACTAGCTACTGCGACTCGTATGTGCAGAAATGTTTTGCACTAGGAATTTTTAGATTTCAGTACCTGTGAATTTTTAGATTTCAGGCGTTCACAATGCTATTTTTATAAGATAATTAATTTAATAGAAAAATACTAGAAAAAGTTGACTCACCTGGTAGTACCTACCCGTCTGAGCTTTACATAGAGTTTATTTAGTACCTACTCTTTGTTTCCATTTGACTTAGGTAGGTACCTGATCTCTCAGCATAAGAAGGTCCAGGTCATCTGATTTTGATGTTGAAATTAATCGTGTTTGTTCATGATGTTGATGTGACTGCACACAAAAAAAAACACTTTTTAGAGCAAATTATAATTTAGAACACCTTCATATTTCCATACAAACAAAATCTTCTGTAAGAAGACAGTAGGTACAGTACCAATTGAGTAAAAGAAAATTAAACTTGTAATGCAATTAGTAGTACTTTCATTTAGTAGGTAGGTACCTACTTTCACAAAATATTCTTTCATCAAGTTAGAGCCGCACTCTTGATAAGCTGTAGGCTATCAGTTTATCAGATTTTTCGTCCTCCGAAATCCCATGTCAAACTGGTGCTCTTCAAATTTACCAACCTATCTACTTTTTCGGTATGTACAAAAGTACATTATGTACTCGTTTCTTCAAAAACTTTTCTTTGTTTAATTCCTATTAAAGCAATAAACCGAGGAAAGTCACACAACACACAAGTAAAACCCAAAGAGAATATAATCACTACGTTTGTAAAACCGGCACTCCATTAGACACACAGCTCACAGCACAGAGGCGCGTTCCAAACCTACACCGTGACGTTCGGTTGACACAACCGTGTCGTTCCAAACGTCAGAGCGTTGCAACCAAACAACCATCAAAAATGATGGTTGTAAAACGCTCTGACGTTTGTCTATAGAAAAAATGTCAATGTCATTTGACATTATTTTGTATTTTTGATGTTTTTATGTCTAATTTTTAAAATAATCATGGTAGATCCTCAAAAAACGGATTTTATTTGATTTAGTATAAAGAAAAGTTTAAATTATTCGTATTCCAAATGGAAAATGAAGAATTTGTATTGACATTGACATTTAAAGCTCTTGGTCGTTCCAAATCTTAGAGCGAGTTAAAAAACAACCATACAACCGACGCTCGAACGTTCTGAACGCAACCCTGCACGTAATCAAGCATGTCCAGCCAGACCTGTCGTCACAGGTCTGGACTGGATGTTGCGTACAAAGTTCATTTTTATTATTATTATTACTCTTGACTTGAGTCAACAAGATATACCAACAACCAACCATAATAATATCACCTTTGTATAACATTCATTCAATTCAAACCTTCCTTTTGGTCAGCGGTGGCGCAAAAATATTTAGGTAGGTAGTAGGTACTTAGGTACCTAAGCTAGGCTAAGATTTAAAAATCTTTGTTGGTAGGTAAACTTAATGGTTTTTTTCGGTTGGCTCTTCTCCGGATGGACGATACCGTTTTGGAATGGTGGTCAAACTGGGGGTCAAGTCTGCTATTGTTATCGTCATAATCGTGTTTCAATGGTGTTTGCAATTCTTGTTTCTTATACCCAAAACCATAACACATTGTATTTCTTAAACCCAAAACGGAAACATTATTGTGTCTCAATTTTGGGTTTAAGAAACAGTAATACCTACCATTCAAACACCATTGAAAAACGATTTTGCGAATAACATTAGCAGAATTGAGTCACCCCAGGTTAGGGTTGCCAAAATGTCTTTGGCGAAATATAGTATTTTTCAAATTAAGCTATAAAAAATATAGTACTTACACTTAAAAAAATATAGTACCTAGGTATTTAATAGGCAAATATATTTTTTTACTTTTTATTTTTATAAAAACTATATTTTTTAGTTTTTGCATTTTTCAACAAGTTTTAGATATTTTTGGAGTCTTTTTTGTATCTTTCGCTTTTTAATCACACTTGAATTGAACTTGACGCACTTTCGTTATCGCTACCACTTTCAATACCTAACTAATTTAGTTATATTTCTCAAAGAAAGAATAATGTTATATTTTGCGGCTAATTCCCAACAAAATCTCAAAACAAAAAAGAGCAGACCAACCAATGACCAGTTTGAAGCTTTTGAATTTGACATTGATGCAATAAGACAGATACTTTCAGAATTCAGATACAATATACACTACACGCTATCGAATCAGTCAAAATGCACGATCACTAAAAAATTAAAGATTTGTTTCTAGCGTTCGATGTTAAAAATATAGTATTTTTGCGTACTATATATTTCTTCAACAGTATATAGTACGCCGACCCGAAATATAGTACAATACTATATATTATAGTACGGTTGGCAACCCTACCCCCAGGTAGGTAGTCGAGTTCATTGTGTTATTCACCAACTGAACACAAGAGACTGGACACACGTGTGTCCAGTTTGTGAAACTCAAAATTAGTAAGTAAGTATCACTTATTATTTCGTCATCTGGACACGTCAAGATTTTAACGCGTGTCCACATAGTGAAACATAAATTAAATCACATTTATGTTTTCGCCAACTTAGTGGAGACCAGGTTTTGAAAAAGTTAAGGTCTAGAAGCAAATCGTATTACTTTTTGGTAACCGATGTTTTCTTATTAACTCGACCCCGCTGAATCAAAAAAATACCAGTTGCCAACCCCTCCCCTCCCCCCTTCCCTCTCCAAAGTGTCCCTCGCCGTTTTTTCATTTTACAAAACAACTTTTACAGATGGGAGCAAATTATCAAAGAAGAAGTTAATTTACATTAAATTTTCTAGACATCAATGCTAAATTTATATCTATACGATAAGTAGTTTTTTTAAATACAGCCTTCGACATTGTAGTACAGGCAACTATTATATATTCTGTGGTACAGGCCCATGATTTATTGATTTGTATAAAATTTTCCAAAAAACCGATTTTCGTTGGACTCGGCTTCGCCATACAGACTACTGGTATGTAGGTAGGTACTTGTTTGGTAAGTTTTCTTGAATACAAAAAGTACGATTGCCACTTACGGGTACTTAGCTTTGATTTAACAAAGATGGCGGCCAATCCATTTTATAAAGCGGTATTTCTAGATAACTACTGAACCGATTTACTCAAATAAGGTGTTGAATGCAAGGAAATGTAATGCACTATTTGTAAATATGTAATGCACTATTTGTATGTAAAGCTAATATCAAATTAAATATTAAAAAAAACGACGTTTTGACCAAAAAAATATTACTTATTTAAATATTTTGTTAACCGTTACGATTGTAGAAAAGCTTATTGTAGGTAAAACGTGTTGTAACTTTTATCAGCTTTTTAATAAATCTTAAATTATTACAATCAAGTAAATAATAATAAACGAGGCTACAGTCGTGTGACGTAACAAAGATGGCGGCCGGCCCTTTACATTATGCGGTATTTCTAGATAACAACACCGATTTACTTAAATAGCGCGCGTACGAGCCAGTCGCCACACTATCCTGCCTGCCTAGCATGACCGATTTATATCGCGTGATATAGCGTTATATATATATAACGCTATATCACGCGATATTATATGATATAGCGTATAAAATTAAATTATTAAAAATAATTAGGCAGGTAACAAACACAATAAAATCATTTGCAAAATTTGTGAACAAATAAATAGACAAGAAAGTGTCTTAAAACAGGGGCTACTGGGCAACATGCAGGCTAATCCAGTGCTGTAGAATAGGACAGTCCCACCTATCAGCGATAGTGCCCAGCCTGCCTAGCATGACCGATTTATATCGCGTGATATAGCGTTTTATCACGTTCAACTGTCAAAAAGACAAAAGAATTTGACAGTTGAGTGTCGATAAAATGCTATATCACGCGATATAAATCGGTCATGCTAGGCAGGCTGGGCACTATCGCTGATAGGTGGGACTGTCCTATTCTACAGCACTGGATTAGCCTGCAAGTTGCCCAGTAGCCCCTGTTTTAAGACACTTTCTTGTCTATTTATTTGTTCACAAATTTTGCAAATGATTTTATTGTGTTTGTTACCTGCCTAATTATTTTTAATAATTTAATTTTATACTTATATGTTTACTTATATTTACTTATATGTTTTTAATAATTTAATTTTTGTTGATTTAATTTTTTATTATTAATGATGTTAATTTAATCAAATATTTTTGTTTTTAATAATTTTATTAGAATGAATTTTTAATAATCTTATTTTAATATGTTTAATAACAGTTTCATTTATTTTAATTTTAATTATTGTTTTTAATTATATTTATTTTAATAATTTTATTTTTCGACATTTGTAGCTGTGATAATTTTAATTAAGTAAGTAATTGACATGTACCAATAATCTGTAATGTAATTCTCCATCAAACGTTAACTAAACTAACATATTTTGAAGTCGTTACTAACAATAATGGATCTTTGTTATCTGCAAATAAATAAATTATAATTATTATTATTATTATAAATAAGGTGTCGAATGAAAAAAAAAGTAATGGGGATTATTTTATAATATGATGTATGATGAATATTAAAACAATGCGTGCACGTATAATTATCACACTTTTTTACTAGTAATATAATAGAAAACCAGTCCAGTTACATCAATTTAGATTCTTCGTACTAGGACTCCACTCACTAAAACGACTGTAGCTTCGTTGTTTACTACTCGATTGTAATAATTTAAGGTTTATTATATAAACATATTTTTTTTTTTATTATATAATTTAAGCTGATAAAAGTTGAAACACGTTTTATAATAAGCTAAATTTCCACAACCCTAAAGCATCAATTACACTACACAATCTTAAGCATGCGATTTTAAGACTCAGCGTAGTGTAAACAGAGTAAGACAGTAAGAATCTTAAAATCGCGCAGCCGAGCCCGCTCGATTTTCAGATTTTTAAAATTGTGTGGTCTAATTGTACCGCACGATTTATCGAGTTTAACTGTACCTTCGACGGACGGCACGTCAGATGTAACAGTTGTACTACAAAAACAAACTTTATTACCTAAGGCATAAAGGCGTTCTCAAGGTCAACATGTGGAAGTAATGTGACAGACAGAGACTGATAGACGATACTGCCACAGTAAAAGATAAGTTCAAATAGCAATGTTGGTTTTCTAACACGTTTTTATATGGTCGTTATCTTGTTTATTTATTTATTTATATCAAATAATCATTTGTTTGTCTTCAAATTTTGATCTTTATCTTAAATTAAATCTTTATAAAGCCTTATATGGTCACCCATCTTTCTTTTGACCACACAAAAAGTGGCTGCAAAATCTTTATTAAGCCTCATATGGTCACCCATCTTGCTTTTGACTACACAAAAAGTGGGTGCATAATCTTTATTAAGCCTAATATGGTCACCCATCTTGCTTTTGGCCACACTAAAAGTGGCCGCACGATATTTATCGACCTAATTTAGTCACCCATCTTGTTTTTTGCCACACAAAAAGTTGTTTGTTGCTGTTGTTTAACAACTGACATTTTATGATTCAGCGGGGTCGAATTAATAAGAAAACATCGGTTACCAAAAACTTCGTCTCGCGTCTAGACTCATAACGGAGGCCTTTTTTCCAGTATATGTCTTGTCTAACTGGACTCCGTTCGCATTTTACCCGAATTCATAACAAAGTACAGTCACGCAGATAAATGTTTTGTGTCACAATCATTATCAGCCACAGCCACTAAACGTCCCACTCCTGCAGTTTGATGGTCTCTATGTACCATATTCGGCTTTATAAGGCTATCACCATGTACACTCTATATTGTCTTGTCTTATAATAATATTATATGGTTTTATTAATCTATATCATATTTGTCTTAGTAAAATTATTGAGATATTTAACAATAACTGATACTCTATTTCCAGTGTCAAATATTGTTGTTACACAGTTGGGTAGAATAATTATTGTTTGTAAAATGACCTATTTTAGAATTGTTATATCATAAGTATGCTCTAACAACATAACATTGATGATTATTTTTTGAACAAATTGTTTGGTAATAGCCTTATAAAGACGAATTTGGTAGATAGGAGAACCATCAAACTGAACAACTTTTACTATGGGACCAACCCTGAAATCGCGAAAAAAAACAGCTGTATACATAGCATACATTTTGATATTTTTGTCATTAATTTTTGTAGTTCAATGATGAATGATTATTGTTTGTAAAATACCCATTTTAGTATTGTTATGTCATACAAATACATTTTTTTTTGTAATAAAGAATTATTTTTCAAATCCACGATACATTCTACCGTAAACATGGTCTATTGCATAAGTATGCTCTATTGATGATTATTTTGATATTTGATTTTATTATTTTATGCCACCTCTATACTAGGTACTCAAGGTTGAACCACAAAATAGAGAGAGTAATAATAATTGTGGTTGAACGTTTCAACTCCACTCTCGTATACTTAAACTTTACTTCAACGAGATTTACCAAGCAAGCAAGCTTTACAAGTTTGTATAGGAGTGGAGTGTATCTTTTAAGGCTAAGAAAGTCATTGCGTTTAAAAGTCATTGCTTGAAAATTACATTTTGTTGAGTTCAATTATGTATGTCCTTATTTGATTTTTCAGTGATATCAGAAGTAATGACTTTAAATTATTAGATATATTTAGATTGTAATGAAAGTACCTATAGGTAATCAAAAAAGTAACATTAGCTAACGGCCGAATAAGTTAAGTTAAAGTCTCCTTAACTTTAAGAAAGCTGTCAGTTATAGAGTCTCTGTCAAATCTGACAAGAAGTATTTTGAATTTAACGTGGCCTTAACTTTAAATTTTGTTTGAGTATTTGACGGTAGGTATACTATCTTGTCTTCATATTAATATCATAATACTATTAAATTGTTGCATATTTGTTTTATTTCTACATTTTAAGCTAATAAGGTTGAAAAGCAAAAAAGTATGGCAGCTTTTACATAAAATCGCTTATTAACTCAACTGTACCCTTTTTTTTCGCAAAAAAAACTGGGCGTGTCCAGATGACGAATTGCTAATTTTAAGTTTCACCAACTGGACACACGTGTGTCCAGTTTTTTGTGTCCAGTTGGTGAATTACGTGAATTACTTACGTTCTCATATTATCTTTGCACTGTTGAACTTTGTCGTACTCGTATCTAGTAATTATTGTGTCAATTTGTACAGAAAGTTAAAGACGATGTCAAAAATCTTAATGCGACATAGTCCAAAAATGCACAGCTGATATTATTGAACTCGACCTACCTACGGATATTATCTCAACATTGCGTTTGAATAAAAAGCGACCTTAACGTGTAAGTCATAATGGGTTAATTTGCAATACCTACACTGTTTTTAACTGAATTGGTATCATCGAAATTGGAACTTATGAATATTTTTTATTTTTCTTTATAAAGTTTCATAGGCCTTTAATTTCTTGACTCATAGAAAAACATTACAAAAATCAATCATGGAAAATATTCATCGCTATATTATCAACATGTTACCTTATAATCTAACAGTTTGCCACACTAGGTAGGCATTATATGCCTCTATTTATTTATCTTTACATTAGGTAGGTAGGTACCTACCTAGGTACCTACTAAAAATATCGAGGTTATTACAAATGACCTTCATTGCAGTTTTTTTGCCTGCCGCCTCCTCTGTAATCTATACCTACACGCAGCAGCGCGTCAAGCTAAGTTCATGAAATCCGGCCAATTGCGAGTCAGACTCGCTCACCGAGGGTTCCGTACCATCGTAGGTACAAGATTTAATACCTACTATGAACCCTACAAAATCACGTTTCTTGTATTGGCTCCAGGCTTGCCAACCGTCCGGTTTTCGACCGGACTGTTGGGTTTTGGAATGAGTTGTTGGGGGTCTGGTCAATATCTTCCGACCGGACGCGATTTGTCCGGTCTGGGCGCGACGTTGCCAATTCACCAGCGACGGGCGTAGTTGGCGGCAACGCGCAAGCCGCGGGGACGCCCGCCGCCCGCGGGTGGCGGGAAGGGCGCCCCGCGAGCGCGACGCGAGTCCCGACTCGCGACGCGACGCAGTGTCAGTTCGTTGAGTACCTACCTACATACGATCATCTGCGTTTTATCTAGTTACCTACGTCCTTACAAGATCAAGTTTAGCTTTGATAAGTTTGTAGGTAATTATCGTAGGTACTTAGATTAGGTAGGTTGGTAGTACCTTGTAGGTACCTATACCAATTTCTGTTTTTGGTAGGTACAGTCGACGGCACATTATAATGAATTACCTACCTACAATGTGTAACAGAATTATGGCTAAACCAGAATATGGTAGATTGGGACCATCAAGCTGAACAACTTTTACTAGGTAGGTATGTGACCAACTCTGAAATCACGAAAACAAATCAGCGGTTTCACACATTTTCATATTGTCGTCATGAATTTTTGTATGAAACAGCTATTTTTTTCCCGATTTCTGAGTTAGTTCCATAGTAAAAGTTGTTCAGTTTGGTGATCCCTCTCTAACATACGTATTTTGGTTTAGCCATTAATTCTGTTAGGTACACGTTGTAACGTAAGTAGGTACCTATACCACCTAGGTACCTACGTAATATTTCGGAGTTCAACTGTTTAACTTAACGTGCTGACAGTTGACACTGAGAAATGAAATAATTTTCTAATCTACGAGATACCTATACACTAACTACGCACGTCAGCTCGGTAAGTTTAGTATACCTAGTTGAACTACAAAAACAGCTCTTGTACGACAACGGTTCGGTACGACGGCGGCATAAAGGCTGCCTCATAGGTAGTCTGATGTGCGTTGACTGTACATACCTAGCCTAGTTTTATTTGAAAAGTAATTTGTTCACATTAAAGTACACATTATAAACACAATATGTTTGATGACCCCACTGCTGGGGCACAGGTCTTCCTTATGGGTGGTAAGGAGGATGGGCCATAACCCACCACGCGGGCCCAATGCGGATTGGTGTGTGTTAACGATTGCAAATGCAGCCGGGACCAACGGCTGAACGTGCCTTCTGAAGCACGGAGGAGCTCGAGATAATAAATTTTGGTCACCCATCCCATGACCGACCCTTGCGAACGTTGCTTAACTTCCGCAATCGTTGGGCCTAAACCACTGCTCCACCGAGCTCCTTACAATGCTAACACAATAACTTGTAGGTATTCAGATGAATTCTTATTTAAAAGAAGACAACCCTGAAGTCGTTAGAAGAAATAAGAGCTACGCGATAGAAAGAGAGGCAACTTCTAGGTGAATATAACTATAGGCAAGGGAGCGATGTGCGACCTGAATTGCACTTTGTTGCGTCTGGGATAGAGTCGCTATTTATTTAAATGACTTTGCGGAGTGGATCTTCTGTACTTGTACTATTATGTATTCTAAATCGAAATGAGCAATGTTCTTATAATAAGGTATGTTGTTACTTCAACAAGTACATACTGAGAGCAATGTTAATTTAACAATTTCGGGAATAACAATTTTAAATGACGTCTCGTTATTTCAACCGTGGTAACGTTGTTTCTACTACATATCAACACAGTGTAGTTTCAACAAATTATATTGTTATAACAACCAAACAGCCCTTGTAGATTTAACAAGACGCCAACTTGTTACTGCTACAAGTTTGTGTTTGTGTTGTTAATTCAACAAGTACAAATTGTTGACCATATACTTATTGTTGATTTTACTAAATCGGCAATGTCAATTTTAAATGACGCCATGTTATTTTAACCGCTGTAACGTTGTTTCAACAAGATACCATTTAACAAGTTACACAATGTAGTTTCAACAAATTATATTGTTATAACAACCAAACAGTCCTTGTAGATTCAACAAGACGCCAACTTGTTACTGCTACAAGTTTGTGTTTTATGTTGTTACTTCAACAAGTACAAATTGTTGACCATATATTGTTGATTTTACTAAATCGGCAATTTCAATTTTAAATGACACCATGTTATTTCAACCGCTGTAACGTTGTTTCAACAAGATACCATTTAACAAGTTACACAGTGTGGTTTCAACAAATTATATTGTTATAACAACCAAACAGTCCTTGTAGATTCAACAAGACGCCAACTTGTTGCTGCTACAAGTTTGTTTTTTATGTTGTTACTTCAACAAGTACAAATTATTGACCATATATTGTTGATTTTACTAAATCGGCAATGTCAATTTTAAATGACGCCATGTTATTTCAACCGCTGTAACGTTGTTGCAACAAGATACCATTTAACAAGTTACACAGTGTAGTTTCAACAAATTATATTGTTATAACAACCAAACAGTCCTTGTTGATTTAACAAGACGCCAACTTGTTACTGCTACAAGTTTGTGTTTTATGTTGTTACTTCAACAAGTACAATTTTTTGACCATATACTGTTGATTTTACTAAATCGGCAATGTCAATTTTACATGACGCCATGTTATTTCAACCGCAGTAACGGTGTTTCAACAAGATAGCATTTAACAAGATACGCCATGTAGTTTCAACAAGTTATACTGTAATAACAACAAACAAGCATGTTGATTTAACGTGATACCAAATAGTATCTGATGCAAGTTCAAGTTTTAGTTGAAGCTACAAGTCGATTTTGTTAAATCAACATGAAGCAGGTTGTTTCAAACAAATTTTTGGTTGTTTCAACTAAATACCCGTTAACAAGTTTAATCTTGTTCTTTGTACAAAATCGACTTGTAATGTTAACATTGCGTTTGTTTCGATTAACAAAAATACTGTTATTTCAAACAGATAACCACTTAACAAGTCGAACTTGTTCAAATTACGAACCCGATTTCTCTCAGTGCAATTTGGTCTGGTCCCAATATCCGATAGATCGAAAATGACCCTGGTTGGTTGACGGACTAGGAGGAATGTTTTCCTATTTGTCGAAAACAAGGCTTCATCAAATCTGGCCTGTATTTATAAACCGCTCTCAACGTTGAGAGCTATCTTGAGAATGATCTCAAGATAGCTCTCAACGTTGAGAGCTCTTCTTATAGGAACAGCATCTCAGGTATGAACCTGAGATGCTGTTCCTATAAGAAGAGCATCTGGTTGCTCTTAACGTTGAGACGGTTTATAAATACGGGCCAAAGTATATATATACTTTGTGTGTGTATAAGACCCTTTCTTAGCAACACTTTTAGCATCTCATCATCGTCATCAAGTACGCGGTGACGACAGTCATAATGCTCCTTAATTTACAAGTCTTTCATTATTTAAGTACCTCGTCTATTTTCTTTAATAGCTATATTTAAAAAGTAATGGACACACTTTTACATACATTATCGTAGTCGTTCAATTGCTGATGTTTCAACGCCTGTGTCTATAAATGCGCTATAATAAGGGTATTGGAGAGCATTTTATTAAATATGTTTTCACTTCTCATGCTCGTAAAGTTCGTCATTATGTTGGGTATAGGCTGCATAAAATCGCTTTTCATGCTCTAGAGCATAAAGTAAAATCTTCGTCTAAGTTCAGACTTTAAGACAAAGGTCGTCAGGTAAACAGCCACACGCAATTAAACTTCGTTAAATAAACTTGTTATTTTCTTCATTTTTTTATACATAATCCATGTTCAATACTTTTTTTTTCAATTTTTGAAACCTTGATGATTTTTTTTTTCTATTTTTGATTAGGGGTAACAAATGAAAGGCCTTGATGAGCACATTCCAAAATTATAATTATAATTTGTCACTAAAATTTAAGAAATTTTTTTTTCATTTTTTTATATGGGTATCAAATGGCAGCCCTTGATGAGCACGTCCCAAAAATATATGTAATTTGTCACAAAAATTTAAGTTTTTATTTTTATTTTTGAATATGGTATCAAATGAAAGGCCTTGGTGAGCACATTCCAAAATTATATAATTTGTCACTAAAAATGAACAAAAAAATTTTTTTTTTTAATTTTTGAATATGGGTATCAAATGAAAGGCCTTGATGAGCACATTCCAAAATTATATAATTTGTCACTAAAATAGTTTTTTTTTTTAATATGGGTATCAAATGACAGCCCTTGATGAGCACGTCCCAAAAATATGAAATTTGTCACAAAAATTTAAGAAAAATTTTTTTTTTTTTAATTTTTGAATATGGGTATCAATCAAATGAAAGGCCTTGATGAGCACATTCCAAAATTATATAATTTGTCACTTTTTTCAATATTGTTGAAAAAAAGTTTAATTTTCTATTTCCTCACAATCGAAGTGATAAGCAGAGTGTATAACTCGTACATAAAACCCATTTTACCCTCGACTTGACTATCCACCCTCGCCTTCGGCTCGGTCATCATCATCATCATATCAGCCGCACGACACCCACTGCTGGGTATAGGCCTCCCCTAAGGATCTCCACGACGATCGGTCCTGCGCTGCCCGCATCCAGCGGCTTCCCGCGACCTTCACCAGATCGTCGGTCCACCTTGTCGGGGGCCTACCCACGGAGCGCCGTTTTGTACAGTTAAATATGCTTTGATACAATTAAAGTCATATGAGTTTTGTTAATTAAGCCCAATGCCTAGACCTACTTTTAAATGGAAATCTCTTTACTAGATTCACTTTAAAGCACATAAAATGTCACTTAAACAAACACAAAGCTACAAAAACAACAAGACCGCCTCGATGCAACTACGTGTAGGCATCCCATCCACTCAACCGTAACCACAGTTAGAGTGTTACCGTTCTCGTGAATAACGCGGTGCAACGACGACCGTGACTATCACGGAGAGTAGTGAGGAACACTCTACTTCAAACGATAACACACGACCCGACCTCAACCCAAACTCAACTCAACTGCAGTCCACTCCTTGAAATATATCGCTTACAATTTTGAGTTTTATGACACATTAATAAGCTTCGTTATATTTTGTCGATGCAACTGCCTGCACCCGCCTCGCGCTCAATTCGAACTCAACTCAAACTCAACCCGAACTCAACTCAAACTCAACCCGGACTCGACCCGAACTCACCTCAAATCAACCTCAACATTACACAGGAGCTTATTAATGTGTCATATCATAAGCTCATAAGACTCAAAATTGTAAGCAATGTAAATCTGCAATAAATATAATAATATGCCTTTCTGAGGAGAACACCCGCGATCCTAAAGCTCGCGCCCTTAGTAGGGGGACATAATTGTGTATACATATGTAGGTAATTCTTTATGGAAAATTTAATTTCGCTTTACGGCGATAGATGGCACTGTACATATTTTCCATACAAAATAACACTAACTAATGTTTTTACGCGCGTTATTTTTTTCGATAGTTTCGTGCTACGGGTACAGTACGCTTACTAACAGTCTACCTACTGTAGTCACAGAATACATATATTATGCTGTAGTAGACCTACCATGTAGTAAAAAAAATAACGCGCGTAAAAACATTCGATAGAGTAATTTTTGTATGGGAAATTTGTACAGTGCCATCTATCGTCGTAAAGCGAAATTAAATTTTCTATAGAGAATTACTTAGGTACTATGGAAATTTTAATTTCGTTATTCGGCGGTAGATGGCGTTGTACAAATTTCCAATACAAAATTGCACTATCGAATGATTTTACGCGCGTTATTTTTTTCGATAGCTGTTCGTGCTAAGGGTACTGTACGTTAGTACTATTATAAATTTTGTGCTACTGTATCGAGTAGTTTTACGCGCGTTTTTATTCTCGATAGCTGTTCGTGCTTTAGGTACTGATAAATTTAAGTAACTAAATACTTTTTAAACTTCAGTTTCTACTGCTGCATTAGTTTCTACTTATATTTACTTATTTTGTATGATCCGATTTTTATGAAGTCAACATCTTCGAACATACATTTCTTTTACATAAAATGTGGTTATAATGAATGTAAAACAACGAAAAATGACGTAAACAATATATCGGTAACAAAGTAACACTAGATAGGTACTTACTTCATCTGCCGATCTCACATCAACCGGATTGATAGCCTTTCACGAGATGCAAAAGTGCAAACTCCCTACAAATCTCTAAAGCTGTCCCCTTCCAGCAACGGCGCCTATTTGAGGTGTGAAAGAGATAGCCAAGAAGAGAAATTCTTATAATATTCGATTTTGACGAGACACCTTAATTGATTTTTGATACTGAAAGCTTTTTTTAAATGAAGCGTGTGATTGAAATTCAAATTTCAATTCGAATAGAATCAAAACTATTTTCTGCCCCTAGCATGATGACGTCATATTATTCGAAATAGGTATCCCTTCCTGTTTATCTCTAAAAAATACTGAAGACATTTCTTTATTGAGTTTATCGCGCTCTATCGTGCGTGATCGTGCCTGTTGAATATTAAATTTATTTTTTGTTTTACGAATATTTTTTTTATAACCTGTTTTTGTCTATTTCCTAATAAAACTGAGCATTCGCAAAAAAGCGCAGAATGATTTAATTTGGTTTTTTTACCACTTTCTGCCACTAATTTTGCCACCTAGCGTCGAGTAGCGGAACTAACTTGCCATGCTTTTATAAACGGTGCTACTAGTATTCACTTTGTCGCTAGAGGGCGTATCAACATTATAATTATTCACTGACATTATTTTTGATAAAATAAATAAAGGCGATTCCCAGACCGAAAGTGGCGCCTTTAGAGGTTTTTATTTAATAAGGTGTTAATAGAAAAGGATTTAAATAAAACTTTTCGTGTAATTTTTAGGGCTCATAGTCTAGTATTTTTTTTAAGAATATATCACTACATTCCCTCGCAGTCATTTGTAGAAGTAGATAGCAAAAACGGGATACATGACACGTGTCAAAACGGCCACTTTTAGCAATTTTGCTATCTACTTCTAGCAGTGACTACGAGGGAATGTAAATGATACCGTATAAAAATACTCGACTATGGGTTTTAAAAATTCCACGTAAAGTTTTATTATAATTGTGTATTACAATTACAATATTAGATAAAACTCACCGCGGCGCCACTTTCGGTCAGGGTATCTTCCATAATCTTCAAATACCAGTAAAAAAACATATTAAAGTGTAAGTACCGATTTGAGCATTTTTTAATAATTTATTTTCTCTGTGATTAAGTAAATCCATTTTTTTTAAATTTTCCTCTATAGTGCACTCCTTTATAATACATGTATTGTCAAACAATAAGTGAAAAAGTAAATATGAGTCGTATTCTTATTTGTTACAGATGAAACTTTTGTGAAAAATACCTCTGACAAGCAAATTTGAAATTCCACTTGAACAGATCGTCTTGTCTGTCTATACGGCACTTTTGCATTCAATTTAAGAATTTTGCTTCTTAAAACTTAAGTTTACATCAATAGTAATGCTTTCATTCTATAGATAACTCTTTGGGAAAATGCTAATTTCTTTGAAATGGGAATATACAGCCTTAAGAGATTTATTGTTAATTTATTTATGAAATTCTTGGCGATATCACAGAATATATAATAGTGCGATATGTAACACGAAGATATTCCGCGAGATCGATTCTATCGAACATAAACATGAAGTTTTTATGCAATATGTGTTTAAAAAAACCCTAAATCCGAATATGGTAGGGTAGGTACATGCATGCAACCCCATAAAATTATTAGAAACCCCAAAAACCGCCACTTAAAAAACATTTCATGATAAACATTTGTACTATTATGTATTCTGTGGATAAACTGCGTAGTGGCAACCCTACCTCAATTATGTTTTGATTTTGCGCATTATTGCTTTGATTTTGCACATTATTGCTTTGATTGTCGAAAGCAATAGTCTATTTGCGTCTAGGGTTGTCAGTTTTCCATACCTACAAATAAAAAAACAAAATTATATGGGTTTATTATTCTGAAACTTGTACTTGGGACCGTATTTCAAAAGAAACAACGGAACCCATATACAGGGTGTGCCAAAACATTGCCACACAGATAGGAAATTTTACAAAATCAGAACTCCTTTTGATTTGAAAAATAATTGGAACTGCATTTTTCAAGAAAAATAGCATGTACGATATGAATATGATACAATAAATACGTAATAATGAAAATTTTAATATTAAATTTCATGGTCTACTTTTTGTTTAAGGCGGTTGTAAGACCGAAAGTGGCGCCCTCAAAGGTTTGTATTTAATAAGTTATTGATAGAAAAAGATTTTAATAATGTTGTACGTTGAGTTTTTAGGGCCCATAGTCTAGTATTTTTAGAAGGTTTCTACATGCCCTCAGTCATTCGTAGAAGTAGATAGCAAGTGTGTCAAAAACGGTCACTTTTATCTACTTCTAGAAGTGACTACGAGGGAATAAACCCTAAAATTCCATGTAAATTATAATATTAAATAAAATTCACCGCGGCGCCACTTTCGCTCAGGGTGCCAGGTAGTGAAACTAGCGCCGCCACTACATTTATTTTTTTACCCGTAAACCAAATCCATATTTAAAAAAGCTCATGTAATAATTTCTTAAATTGTCTTTAATATTTTTTGAATAACTCTTCAACAGTTTTCATTCTTTCTGTAAGTTTTGAAATCTATTTTAGCTCAAAGTGGCCACTTTTGGCAATTATGGATTTTAAAACTTACAGAATGAATGATAACGGTTGAAGAGTTATTCAAAAAATATTAGAGACAATTTAAGAGATTATTACATGAGCTTTTTTAAATATTGACTTGGTTTACGTGTAATAAAAATAAATGTAGTGGCGGCGCTAGTTTCACTACCACCGCGCCTTAAGATGCAGTGTTATTCAAGAAAAAAAAATTCTAATTAATGAGTGCTTAACCCTTTCGATCGGTCCTATTTTTAATAGTAAACAATCTTCACCCAACTCTTTTTTGAAATATTATTTTTTTCACACATAAATACCTAGACTACGAAAGAAGTTTATAAATCAATGATGACAATTTAATTACAACATATCTTTTAATAACGATTAAAGTTTAAAAGACGTATAATAACTGTCAAAACTGTTTACTAAATAAGACAAGTACCATACCACGTGGCTGCCGCGTGTCGTAACGTGGCTTTTATATATTTCTAATATACGTAGGTAGGTTCTTTTTTTGTAAAATAATTTCACCGCCAGCATCATTATTAATTTTTATGTTTGTCAGTTGTCACTTTTCTTCTTTTTTTTTCAGTCAATCATAGACTAGACTAAAATATATGTTTATTTTTAAGACAACCTTCCTTTACTATGGAAGCAAGGGAATTGAAGGCTGTACAGCCAACCCAATGTTTCGCTGTTATGTATGTGTAGATATTAATTTGTGTTTTTTGTAATTATTTAAATATTTTGTACGTCCAATGTCGCCACTGATTAGGCCCCACCAGGATACCAGCGCTGCGACGGCCTTGAGTCGTAGTAGCATTAGCTGAGGCTGGGGCCTAGTTGGCCGCACACTTTGTTTTCGTTCTTCTGTTTTGTTTCCTACTTTGTGGCCAATAAACGATTTACTTACTTACTTACTTACTTACAAGGATAAACAGACTATAGTACGTCATTAATTTGTTACGCTATTTGGTATTGTTTTGTCTAGCTGTCAAGATCTTCAATCAAGATGGTTGGATTGGATAGTGAACGTATACATCAATTACTATGATTGCATTCGTGTACCTAACCAGTTATTATCTAGCCATTCATTTTTATGCGTTGCTTTTTGTTATGATTACCTGGTACTTTTTAACCGATTGCCAAGATAAGTAATGTTTAGTTTATCAAAAAGGTAATGAGCCCAAGTTGAGAAGAAAAAAGAGACAACATCTTACTGTAGTACATTTAAAAGGTAATAATAGTAGGTAATATGTTTTTTGATATTAGAAAAAAAACCTTTTATATAAGTAGGAGAATAATTTCAGAATAACTTATTTATTACCTATAAAAAATGCGGAAATATTATTATATTATTTATTTGTATGGAAAACTGCAAAGTGACAACCCTAGACGCAAAAAGACTATTGTTTTCGATAATAAAACCCATTAACGAGCAAAAGCAAAACACAATTTAGGTTGCCACAGTTTATCATGAAAAGGTTTTTTTTAATATGACGATTTGCAGGTTTTATAATAATTTTCCAGGGTTGTATTGTATGCATGATACCCTATCTATATATCTACCATACTCGGCTCGGCTTTAACTTACGCGTCCACTGCATCGAAATCGGAACGGACGCGCAGACGGAGCGCCGGCATTTGTTACTTTGTATGGATTTCTATGGCGCGGAAAATGCCGATGCAGTGCACGCAGTGCCATACCTACAGAGCAACAAATCCGTCCGCTCCGATTCCGATGCAGTGACCGTTAGGGGTTTTTTGTAACACGTTGTTTAAACTTACATAACTTTTTTATGACGACGTCAAAAAGTTTCGCCGTATTCAGTGCATTCAAGTTTTGAAATGCATCAAGTAAAGAGGTGAAATAAAATGATATAAAACTATTTTGTAACCGGAGAAATAACCTCAATACTGACCAGAAAAAAATATTGAATTCAATTAGGTTTCATGTTTAAATCAAGGACCGGAACCGGTTTTTGATTGGGTATTTCATAGAGTTGTTTTCAAAAACCCTATCAAGACGGTAACCCCCTATCAATATGGTAACCCTATCAATACGGTAACCCTATCTAAAGGGTAACCCAGGTAAGCACTTACCGAATCCGAAAACCCTATCGGGGAAACAATTCAAGCAATTTATACCTAGTCCCAGCTGGGTCGAAGGGGCTAAATGGGTTTTTGATTGGGTATTTCATAGACTTGTTTTCAAAAACCCTATCAATACGGTAAGCATGTCCATCAGCCATTTTGATGTCCCCACTGCTGGGGCACAGGCCTTCCTTATGGGTGGTAAGGAGGATGGGCCATAACCCACCACGCGGGCCCAATGCGGATTGGTGGGTGTTAACGACTGCAAATGCCGCCGGGACCAACGGCTTAACGTGCCATCCGAAGCACGGAGGAGCTCAAGATAATAAATTTTTGGTCACCCATCCCATGACCGACCCTTGCGAACGTTGCTTTACTTCCGCAATCGATGGGCCAGGCGCTAAACCACTGCGCCACCGAGCTCCTACGGTAAGCATATCGTCGACTAACCCTATCATTTGGTAAGCTTTTTAATAGAGTTTCCCTAACAATTGGCTTAACCAAAATAAGAGGTTTTCCGGTCCCTGGTTTAAAATCACTAAATAACCCGTTTTTACGATGGTGTATAACTTGCCAGTATCAAATTATTAACTAAAGAGTATCTTAAAACTTTTGACATAGCCCTCGTGTATTGAGCAACGTTCGCTATGGTCATTTAATGCTTGACACATGCTTGACACACTTCCACAACTTGACTTTGATGAGTCCACAAGTTTAGTACCTACCTATACCACCATTATAAATAAATATTAATCTTTAAATCTTATGAAATAATGAGCTCTTTACGTAATACTTCCGTCGATTGCTTCATACAATAATGTTGCAACACGGAATTATTTCCTTTATTTGGGTGTGTCATGCCTTGGGTTCTTGAAAATTTAATGCAATACTTAACGGATGTAAGTAGGTACCTACTTACTATAAAGTAAATTTATGCTATAAAATTTGATCATACAAAATCCTTGATCTTTTTTTTATACTTTTAAAGGTATTTTTGTTTTTAATAAGATGTTAATATGATGATAAACAAACTAAGAGTAATTTTCTTCATTCATTGATTGCGTTGACATTAAGAAACCAAATATTTGAATATTGATGTTAAGTCTGTAAAAAATCGTATGGACCACTAATATTAATCTCGTTAAAATGATTATTCGAGTGAAAGTTTCATACAATTAAACTTATTTTGACTTAATTATATGTACATTTTAGGCGTCTAAATACAATGTTCTGTTTTGAACCTACAGTACACGTGTTATAGTTCATTTTCGTGTAGGTATGTAGAAGTTGGTGATATCGTTTGCATCTTGTAATTAATGAAAACTACGTAATCTAGTATGAAATATAATGCTCGTTTCGTTACTGTGGGTAAGTTAGGTAAAAATATGAATTATGAATATAAAAACCGGCCAAGTGCGTGTCGGGCCACGCGCCGTAGGGTTCCGTAGTTACCTTATACCATACAATATTTTAATACCACTATCATTTTTCGTCAGTAAAAATAACTTTGTTTTTCACAGTGTTGATATGAATGACAAAGTTATATTTGCGGTTTTGGAAAATATGATATATCTCGTAAACTAATTACTATATCTCGTTCAAACCGTATCTCGTTGAAAGTTTTTATTAAGATCTATAGCATATTTTTTTTTAGATTTTTCACTTTCTTATTTCAAAAGTTAGAGGGGGGGACACACATTTTACCACTTTGGTAGTGTTTATCTTTCAAACGGTTGACTTTGAGAAAAAAATGTCTTAGGAACCTCAATGTCATTTTTAAAGACCTATCTATAGACACACGTATTGGTATGAAGAAAAAAATTTTTTTCAGTTTCAGTTACATGTAGGTATTGGGAGACCCCCTTTAATCTTTTTTTTTTTTTTTGTGTTAAAATCGTTAAGCGGTTAACAGAATACATATACCTACTAAGTTTCAACTGTGTAATCCTAATACTTTCGGAATAAAATGGCTGTGACATACGGACGGACAGACAGTCGGACAGACGGACAGACAGACAGACATGACGAATCTATAAGGGTTCCGTTTTTGCCATTTTGGCCACGGAACCCTAATAAAAAAGGTAAACTTAGTTTCTTTAGATGGTTTAAACACACATTAGTAGGCACAATACGATTAATTAAACTGTGTACAACAGAAGTGACCAACTTCAGAGTGCTTGCGTTGCGCTACAAGTTGTAAGTACACACATCAACTTTGTCTAGGGATGAAGGTATTTTTTTCCATACTAAAGAGGTCTTCTTCTTAGCGAATGAGGATTAGTGGCCACCTCTGGTGTTAGAGTTTATCAAGCCGCCTGAAAGCCTCCAACTTGGCTAAACGACTATTATCAGATGACAACAGCCGGGACCGACGGTTCAACGTGCCCTCCAAAGCACGGGAGCGCTCAGTCGTGATGCCACTTAACGGTCACCCATCCAACCTGACCGGACTGACCGTTGCTTAACAAACGTGATCGAGTACGATCATCTGTCTTGTCATCTGAAGTTCCGCCATGAGCGCTTCAAAAGAGGTAATTTTGAAGCTTTGCATGGTTTCCTGCCAGGGATGTACCGTGCTGTGATCTGATGATGGCTATCTAGGCAGTGAATGGAGGAGATTAAGATCGCTATACACACTTACCCAACTGATCTGATCAGCATTCTATAAGATAGAAGGACCTTTTTAAAAAAAAATGCGAAAATAGCATTAAAATGTATGGAAATCCTGCAACTGAGAACTCTGACCCTTCTAATGCTGATCAGATCAGTTCGGTGTGTATAGCGATCTTAATCTCCTCCATTCACTCCCACGTATTTCATGATTTTTGACCCCCCCGGTCCTTGTCACAGCTGGTTACATTTGTGAGATCCCCCCTCCCTAGTGTGACGTCACATATTTTACAATTTGACATCTAGAAATATTTTTTGAATTAAAACAGTAGTTCCGAAATTTGTTTTATTTCAATTTTAATGATATTGAAATGTGACGTCACGAAATTTAGGATCCCTCCCACCCCCTTGATGGCACACTTCGGGAGTCTGCGTCGAGCAAAGTACCTATATGAGGTGAAGGCAGTGCCTGCAGCCACGCACCGGACTCTGGTCGTGACACCGCCAAGAGTCTCGCGAGATCCACCACCTCAGCCACGTCAGTGAGTCGGTCGAGGATGGCTTTGCAGGCTACGTTGTCCCATGAGCGCTGGAATTCAGGGTTCTCAGGGACGACTGCGCCCGGGACGCAAGCCAACCAGGTCGTGATGGCATCAGCCGCATGAGGGACGGTTGCCTTGTCGCCATTCAAGGATAATATACCAGCGACTAGGTCCGCAACCCCATGGGCCGACGCCAAGAAAGCCGGCAGGCTTACATCCCGAATGCATATTATTTATTATCAAACACTTCTTTCAAGTATATCACCTGATTTGATTAAGTTAAATTATAAGGCCGTTAACCCAGAAAATTATTCTAAAAAAAAGCACACGAATTGATTAGAAGCTATTCGTATTCTTGTTTCCCTTAAATATTCAATATTTATAAAGTGACATCATGTGATATAATAATATTACATATTTATTAATTTAGTTATAGAATCAAAGATTTATCATCTTTTGCGCTTCAATTTTCAAATGTCTGATGTAATTTTTAAGCTTACATACTTTATGCTAAGCGCCGATACAAAATTAAATATAAAATCACTTAATATTTATGAGTGTCAATAGTGTCAATACGTTTGTTAATATAGTAATCGTACTGGCAACATTCTATTTCAGTTTATGATAATATCCTTATTAAAATTTTAATTTGAATAATTAACCTCAGTGATAGGAATTCGTGTAACCTATAATAATAGATTTTTAAGGTTCCGTGCCCAAAGGATAAAAACGGAACCCTATTACTAAGACTCCGCTGTCCGTCTGTCTGTCTGTCTGTCACCAGGCTGTATCTCAAGAACCGTGATAGCTAGATAGTTGAAATTTTCACAGATGATGGATTTCTGTTGCCGCTATAACAACAAATACTAAAAACAAAATAAAATAAATATTTAGGGGGCTCCCATACAACAAACGTAATTTTATTGCTGTTTATTGGTTCGGAACCCTTCGTGCGCGAGTCCCACTCGCACTGGTATTATCGTTAAATTAAGCAAGAAGCTGCATATATTTTTTTAATAGGTATAACTGGAGAGAAGTCAGCAATTTTTCAAATGTACCTATTTCGAAATGGAATGATTTTCCATTGGGGAGGGAGGTTAAAGGTTGCAAGCAATTAATAGTGCAATAAATTTACAGAGTTTGCAGAGTATGTTCGTCTGTCACCCTTGCTAATAAACATAAACTCATCAGAAAAGGCACAGGAAAACGAAATATTGATCACATATTTAGTCGTATAGTAATAAACTTGTGGGTAGGGTAGGTACTATTACGTATTCTGTGGCAAGTATAATGCGCGAGAGCCACGTTGCCATCATATTAAATGTTGGGCGCTCCCGTGCGAGAGGTAAACAAAACAGGAAACAAGTATTACGTCTAGGTTCTGTAAGTTGAGTATTGCAGTTTAGATCTTATTATAAGAAAGTTAAAATACACTCCTATTTGGGCAGTCGTGTAATAAATATGTCTAGACTATTTTACCCCTATCACGAGCAAGAACTGGATACATTAGTGTAAGTAATCTGATTATTCGGCTTTCTCTATTGAAAGCTGTTGATAGGAATTAGTTCACCTTAACAGCGTTGATCTAGGCTAATCTCGGAAAACACCCACTTACTTATAAACTACTCCCTCGAACTATTCTCGAACAAATACAAACACTGTTGAATCTAGAAACTTTTGGTTTATGCTTGTTTTTCATCGAACTCAAAATATACGCATAAGTAATTTAATTTGTCCCTGGTCGAAATTAATGAATTGGTTTTGCGAGGATTCATCAAGAGGAGGATAAAGAGCATTTAGCATAAAGAGTATTAATATCTCGGTTTTTTAATTCGCCAATTTCAAGTGCTATTTTAGCTGCCTCTATCATGTCAATAAACAATGCAACAGGTAACACTTGATGGATATCTTCATGTTACAGACATGTACAGTAAATTCTACAACAAAGTTGCAATTTCTGGTTTCGTGTATGGTTTTTGTGATGTAAATCATTCATGTTTTTGTTAGATTGAGATTCCTATATGTGATTTCTTCTTTATTGCATGAAAATTCACTTACAATTAGGTCTAAATTAGTAATTTATTCACTTTGATGGTTCCTATTATTGTCAATTAGTTTGTTTCAACCTCAGACTTTGTACTTTGTCTTCCTAAATAACATTCGATTATTAATGTAAGTATATTGCAAATAATTACACATAATGCAACATACATTAGAAAATTGAGGTGCTAGCAACGAGAGCAACAAAATTATACTTACATCATAGCAAAGGAGATAAGCATTTTCACTTTCCGTCGTAAACCAAGTTAGGTCAATACGCATACTCATAATTATGTACTTATCGCATAAGCGTCTTATTCATTGTGCTTATTTTAGTTTAAGTAGTATAACAATTAAAACCTGGTCTAATCAATGAATTTATTACTCCAGCCAACAACAATGTTTGTAAACAAACTAAGTTAACTTAAGTAACTTTACTTTAAAAAAAAATATACTTACACGTTTTATACAGGGTTAAATCATTTCATTCACGATTTCTTTCTTTAACACCCTTTCCGGTCGACTGTTAGAGAATGCCTTAAGGCATTAAGTCACCGCCAATTGTATTTTCTTATGCAATAAAGTTTAAATAAATAAATAAATCACAGAATAACTAATAGTTTAAATTGAAGACATTGGCAAATATTGATACCTGTCGCCTAGAAATCGACCCTGGGAGCATTTACACGGGCTGATTTTCTGGGCGACTTGTTAGGTGACTTGAGTCGACTAAGGGTTTTTATCGGCAGTCACTTGTAATATCGAATCGCCACCTCATTGAAATTAAGTTTTCCACACACTTGCTCGTAAAGTGAGCCCTAATACATCGCTTTTAGGGCCATAAACCGACCTATAACAAACGCGTGCAATAATATTTATATATTTCACACTAGTTCGTAATAGAATTAACCCTACATAGTTAAATTAGTACCTTACTGCAAGTTCTATGCGAATGCGAGTAAAGAGAGCATTCCCAATTTAACCGGGTAATACAGTTATTTTTTTAGTATCAACAAAGAGGTTTTATGCTGCTGAAAATTCATATACTTTGTTGGAATAAATAAATGTGTAAGTCCTTAATTAAGTCAAAAAAATATTTATTATTATCAAATTATTCATAATTCACAATATTTTGTTTAAAAAGTATTAAAATATTTGCATTTTATCACTTAAAATTATAATTTTGAAGTAGGCTGTAATGGCTGTATGTTCACTCACCCCTTTGTTCGCAAAACATTCTTGCGTTGGGCGTGTGAAAAAAACAAAAAAAAACCTGCGCGCCTTTTCCCATAATAATTATCATATTTTGTTTTTGTCGTATTTGTTGCTGTGTGGTAAATTACTTTGTTTTTTCCTCGCAAATGTGTTGAAAAACGTCGTATGAAACTCGTGAGCTCTTGCTTATTGCACACTCGGCTGAGTTACGCCCTCGCCTGCAGCTCGGGCTGCAACCCACAGCCTTGTGTGCAATGAGCAACCTAAGCTAACTTGTCTCATAATGTACTATTACGCTTCAATTTTACAAGCGATTGTCAATAAAAAGCCCTGTTCGACTAATGTCGCCTAGCAAGTCGCCAGGAAAATCGACTCGTGTAAATGCTCTCACGGGTTGATTTTTCGGGCGACAGTTATAAATATCGTAGATAGATTCTTAGTTTAAAAGACTGCCAATGACTTCAATTTCACCCTGTTAATAAGTGCAAGGCATTGATAGCTTATATCCTTTATGTTGTCATTATCAGACTACCTCATGGTTGTCTACGACGTCGACGATCGATTCTGCGCTGCCTGCATCCAGGGCGCGGGCGTTTTCCAATGAAAAAGCACCAAATATTTAATATAATAAAACGGTGCTATATCCCGCTTGCTAAGCGTGGATGTTATGGCAACACTACCGCCTCTGTGGTGTAGGGTTCGCCCGCCCGTGTAAGTCGCAGGGGTCCTGGGTTCGCTTCCCAGTGGCGGTACAATTTGTACTCGGTTTGGTTGGTGGAAGGGCTTATTTCAAGTCCGCCTGGCTACACCACCATCTTACCCAAGTCTGACGCCATAACAACCATTTAAAATTGTTTGAATCCGGCAGTTAGAGGTAAGATAGCCAGTTCCTCAGTGATGACGATTCTGGGTGAATGCGATTCCACCTTCGGCGTTATCGTCACTTGACATCAGGTGAGGTGAAGGCCAAGCACTATCCCGTTGTGCATAAAAAAACCCCCTTCCACGGGAGTCGCCTACGTAATATTTTATGTGACATTGCAAAGATTACATATTACATAATTCTGTTTGTATATGATTTTGATTGAAAACTGCATTGCCTAGAATTTCCGGAAATTCGACCTTGGACTACCATAGCTAAATCGTAATAAAGGATGTGAAAAACATATTTAGCATCAACTTCTACATAATAGATGGTCAAATATGCAAGAAAACTGTGCGCCCACAATTAAATTATATGCAAATACCTGCAGACACTCCTTGCTCATTTACCAAATAGTGTGTAGAGTGTAGAGTAGTTGCATATTAAAACACGTGTATTGCCCCTACACGAAGCATCATCAAGAGCTGTTGGACCAGGGGTTCCTTAACTATTTTGGGTAAGAAACCCTTTTTAATGCACAAGGGATAGTGCTTGGCCTTCACCTCACCTGATGTTAAGTGACTATAAGGCCGAAGGTGGAAGCGCACTACACCCGGAATCGTCATCACTGAGGAACTGGCTATCTTACCTCTAACTGCCAGAACACAACTATTTTTAAATTGTTGTTATGGCGTCAAGATGGTGGTAGGTAGCCAGGCGGACTTGAAATAAGCCCTACCACCAACCAAACCGAGTACAAATTGTATCCCCCTCCTGGGAATCGAACCCCGGACCCCTGCGTTTTACACGGGTGGGTGAACCACTAGACCTCAAAAGGGGTAAACCCCCTTTACAAGTATGACCTGATACCTCAAACCCTCACAGCCAAATTTATTTAAAAATCATATGAAATATCAAGTGTTTAATTATTATTATTGTTTATGGCGACCCCTGGGAAACCGATATTGACCCCAAAGGGATGTCGACCACTTTGGGAATAGAAGATATATTCTTTATTGTTCACCATAATAGAAAACATTACAAGGAATCTCCGTGTTAGACTGTGCAAAGCCAAGTTACGAGACTTATGGCTTTTGTTTTTGTTTAATTCATCATAACTTGTCCGTACTTATATAATATTTTTGTAAATATGTAGTGTATGTATTGTATATTATTTTTGAAGGTATATAATATCATATTGTAATATGTAGAATCTTAGTGTAAGCACCATAAACTGCCCACTTCTTGTTTTTCTTCTTCCAGGCAACCATTTGTATGAAATAGCTTTTTAGCGATAAGGCCGCCAAATTGTTCTACATCTATATATTTTTCTTGTAGTGTTTTTTATTAGGGTGAACAATCCTACTAATATTATAAATGTGAAAGTTTGTGGGTTTCTATGTTTAGATGTTTGGATGTTTGTTCCTCAATCACGCAAAAACTACCGAACGGATTTGCTTGAAAATTGGCACACAGATAGTAGATAGCCTAGATTAAAACTTATAAATATACTTTTTATCCCGATATTCCCACGGGAACGGAAACCACGCAGGTGAAACCGCGGGCGGCCGCTGTAAAGAATATATCTATCTTCATATCTATATCTTATGGCTTTGCACAGTATAACAGTTCCTCCTCCACAAGGTAATGCCCGATTCTATAAAATAATATCACAATAGTTATTCACATATTTTTCTGCTTTACTTTAATTAAAGTTGTGGTCAAATGCCTTTCCTTTTGTTTCAATTATTTTTAATTATCAAGACGATTACGTGATACAATTTCGATAAGAGATTACATAAGCTCATGATCCAATTTTAGTAATTACTCCATTTCACTAATAAAATGACGTACATCCTATAACAGTAAGTAAGCAATGTCGAAAGTTACATTCCAACTTATTACAAATGAAATGCTATATTCGTTTAATTATTAAAATTAAATACATTACTGATAACCCTAACACTATCGATTGCAGTTAGATACTTAGATTTTCATTGAATGCTATATCGACATTATCCATCTCGTGTTTTTAAAAAAACTAAACTTACCGAAAAAGAGGTGGGATATCCGAACAATCCTTGAAAAGAGGGCGAACTAAACAATCCACATGCTGCGAGTTTTGACCGAAAAAGAAAACTTTGACAGTGAGAGCGACGCCGACGCCCGTCAAAACACCACTGCGCGCACGCAAGATCTAGCGCCTCCTACTCCTTTTACAACCAAGCAGTGTATTATGTGGTATTATGTACCTTAAAAACGTTTATAAAGTGTATGTAATGCCACGATGCTCATAAAGTAACAGAGTTACAAGTTGATTACATTTGACATTACGGTCCTACTTCACGCTCAATTACCGATCTGCGGTTGATATAGGGAAGATTAGTACTTTAATTATGTAACTTTAGATATACTTACGTGTTTCGTCACTTGAAATCAGGTCATGTATATGATTTACTAATTTATTTATGTTCATTCATTATTTATTTATGATTTTACATAGATGTTAGAAATGGTGAAATTAATATGTTTATTGATCAGATATTAAATACAGACAGTGCTAGGATGAGGTAGCCTTAAGTATTGTATTTACAAATACAAATACGTTAGTATTTTAATTACTTTACTGTTCACTTCATCGTAAGTCAATCAATTTATCAAAAAAGTAAAGTTTATCGTAAACAGATAAACTACTATTAAAATGTAATACCATGACCTCCTAGGTGAAATTATATCCCAATAAAGCCTTCTTTTCTGTATAAAATAAAGTATCAATTTATCGACACTAACCGCAATCTAAGTGCTGATGTTTTTTGAAATCTGTGGTTATGCTGATTATAAAACCAACATGTCTTTATAAAAAACATGAAGTCTACAAATGTCTATAAAAAACTCATTACTCAACCTTTTGACCGACTACATAATAGTATGTTATTAATTATCTTTTCTATACATTACATTGTATGTTATGTTCCGCCTTTCGCAGCTTAACTACTGATAATATGTAATTAATTAACATCTCAACTTTGTTATTATGTACCTTAACAGTAGCAATTTGTGTTTTCCTTATTGCAATTTACCTATCTTTCGCAGAATGTGCAGGCGCAGGAATCGAGTAGAAAGCGTACTTGTCTAGATCGAACATAAAATAGATTTTAATCTGTGTTGCGTGAGAATAGGCCCATAACATGCCTTCATGCTCATCAAAACTATTTTATATTAAAACTATGTTGCAGTTTATGATTGACAAGTCCAATTTAAGATTGTAAATCATATGCGCGAGAGTCGTTTGTTGATCAATATTACAGGCGTTTGCAATAAGATTGATTTTCAGAATATAGAAACGACTGTGCTGTGTGACCATTGTTGGTTAGGATATTATTACCGTTTCACTTTCAGTTGTTATTATTGTTTCTGAGTGCATGAAACAGTCAGTTACGTCAGTCATTCCTGGTTTTACAATTTTGTAAATTATTATTTACTGAATTTCATTGCAGAGATTGTTAGCAATGTTTAAGCAAGTTATCCGTCTGAAATAGAAGTTCACGGTTTTAGAAAAATATTTTTGATTGTGTGTGTCTGACAATGTTTTATAATAGGAATATTGAATGCCTGTTGTAACTGCCAAATATCTGTACAATTCTGGACCCTTAGTAGGAGTTTAGCAAAATACACATGAACAACTTTTACTATCAGGCCAACCACGGAATCGCGAAAAAAAAAATCAGCTGTTCCATAGAAAAGTACAACATCGACTCGACTATAACGTATGGAACAGCAGATTTTTTTTTCGCGATTCCGTGGTTGGTCCCATAGTAAAAGTTGTTCATTCACGTGGTCTGAAATCCCCATTTCATTTTTGGGATATAACTTAAAAATTAACGGTGTATATTCGTTATCTAAAACTATCGTTTCTTTTACTGACATCTTCGATCAAGAATATCCTAGATAACGCTTTACGAACTAAAACAGTACGTAAAAATTGCACCTTAAATAGCGTCCCACTTACAAACTTGGCGCTTATTTTATACATAATCAATAATCATCTCTTATTTTGTACAAACTTACATTTTATATCACTTATTTTGTACAAAATAAGCTTATTTTGAACAAAACACATCTTTTATCACTTACTTTATGCAAAATAGGCGCCCAATTTGTAAGTGGGACGCTATTTGAGGTGCCATTTTTGAGACTATGACCGGATATCTAGGGTACCTATTCTTGATCGAAGACTGACATTGATATTTTTACGGACATGATGTATCCGATAGTTTTCAATAAGTAAGTACCATTGATAGCTTAAGTAAACTCGTTCTAAGCAAAATCTGGACAAATTCACAGCACGACATCTTGACACTAAGCTTTAATTTGTAAATATCCTCATATTGAGTAACCAAATAGTTGAAATACAGCAATCATAAATCATGTTTTTATTATGTTCTCGCTCGACACTAACATATTACGTATCGAGACCGCAAAAATCCGTGTATTTTAATATTATCGGTAGCTTGTTGGTACCATCATTTTAATTTGAATTTTCTTAAAGTAAAAGACTTACACATTAGTAGAATATGTAGACAAAATGCAGCCTCTTGTTGAGAGTAGAAAAATCAGTAAGTATCTTTTTCTTCTTCTTTTTATGTCAACTGATTTTGATTGTGTTTATCCACTATCAATAAAAAATTGGAAACAACTTAAGTTTTCTTTTAAATGTTTAAACATTTGTCCGCTGATTGAAACTTCAGTCATTATTAATAATGACTGGAGTTTCAATCAGCGGACATACACTTGTTAGAGAAAAATAAAAAGACTTGAAAACTACGGAATTAAACTATGAGCTATTCTTACATCTGTTAAAATCGGGTGCTTAATTATATGTTTGGTTATCTTAACTTAATCTATGTGTTCTGTGTGGCCCAGTTTATGCTTTGGACATTGCCCTACAATTGGCCAAAGATGGCCATTAGGTACATCGTTACGTCATTGCCAGCACGGTGTGATATACAATCTGTGTGCGATCTGAAGAGATTAATCGGTGTTTGTGGCTGTTGTATGTACATTATAATACTTACCTTAGATATGTTTTATACAGGGTTATTTGTAAAACACCAACAACCTCGTAGGAGTAGATTACTAACATCATAAACAACAACATTTTGTTTTACGACTTTTCCGAAAACAGACAAAAAGCAATCTATTTTCCATTCAAAGTCCGAACAGCTGATCGAGTTTTGTATGAAAAGTCGAATATTGTTTGTCTGTGTTCGGAAAAGTTGTAGAACAAATGTTGTTGTTTATGATGTTAGAAATCTACTCCTGCGAGGTTGTTGGTGTTTTACAAATAACCCTGTATACTACACTACTGCATACAACAGTACATAATAAATTAGTAAAAGTGTTAGTTAAGTGCCGGCTCTGAAGATAGGAGTAGTGAACAAAAATGCAGTGTTCGCTCGCAGTACTTATTTGTTAAAAACTAACTTACTACTTTTTAAAGCATATTTGACGTAAATTGTTGGATTTTAATCAATTAATTAAAACACTAAAGTAATATGAATTTCATAGAAATATCATCTGATTATTATTTGTTTATTTACAGGTAATTTGAGAACGACCGCAATTCGGACGGAAAAGTGCTAATTCGTAAGTACCTACCTGTATAGTTGCCAAAAGTTTTTATTTAGGACAATAATACAGAAGAACTACTCGTTTAGAACTTCAGGAATTAGTTTTATAAGACGGGCATACAAAATCAGACCGACCGAGCAACATTCGGGAGAAAGTAAAACTCGGGCGTTTACTTCATTCTACGGTAATCTACTAAGAAGGCCGGATCTGAGCTGCGGCCTGGAGAACGGCGAGTATAGCGTAGCGATATATTATATAAACTATAAATATGTTGGTATAAAATTAATTAGTAGAAGTGACGGATCGCTCTACCCAATCAAAGTCGTGGCCCGATGTTGGAAAGAGAGGAATTCCACCCTAATCGAGAATTATTCAATTAGTGTGGTGGAAATACCGTCTCTTTCCTACTTTGGAATGCATTGGAATACATATGATTGGAGCAAGATTGAACCGCGAATTTAAGAGGCCCTGTATGCCTCTTCAAATTTATTGAATCACCTCTATATGATAGAGGTCCGTTTACTTTAAAATATCTATGTTTAAGATCGGAATGTTAACATGTATTAAGTTTATTCATTGTGTTGTTTAGACGCGTGTTTACATTATCTTGTTTGAAAATAAAATCTTGGTCTTTACTATATTAACACAAAAAGCCACTTTACATATAGCAGTGGTGAAGGTCCATATTATGAGCCGATTTCCATCGGCTTACTTTTTAGGAATCCCACCCCACCGATCATAACTTTTTGTAGCACGGCTTACTTTTGCCATAATTTCTGCCTTCGCCACTGCTACATATATAGCATCCATCAGATATAGGCGTTTTTTATCTTATCCTCGTGTGTTGCGCTGCCACCCGGCCACCTCCTATGATTATCTTGAGTAAGACTAAGGCAGCGGTATCTTTTATGTGATGCACATAAAACTAATTGTACAGGATTGGCAGTACCTAATTCGAGGATTTTTCAATGAGCGGAACATTTGAGTTAGTCCTCAAACATACGAGACGAGCAGCACTTTACTATCGTCGTCAGTCAAAACGTCGCGTCGTCGGTCGCAAGCAGCTGTGGCCGGTCGCCAGCAGCTGTGGCCTGCCGCTACCATAATAGGCACGGCTTTACACTTTCCTCGCGGCACGTAAAGCAGAAGCTATGCGTTGTGATGGCAGAGAGATCGCGTTTATTACTTCCCTGATTTGAAACTTATTAGACGGATAATAAGGTTTGCAATAAGGAAGTGGCGTATACGTGTTAGAACCGGCAAGTATTGCCGAGTGTCAAGTATTCATGTTAGGATCAGCTAGGTATACACAGTTGTTCTATCTCACGAAGCGTGCCCGCAGACTATAGACTTTCTGTCGGCCGATAGTTGGCCGATACCAAATCGTTGTAGTGCACTTGCATACTTCTTCATACTGATTAAAGGCCCGATCCAACTATCGGCCGACAGTTTGGTCTGTAGTTTGCCGGGACTCGAAGACCCTTTTGCTATGAATGTGTTAGGCGTGAACATACACATTGTTTTAGTGTGCGTCTGCACGCTCTCGTATTACGCACACTAAAATAATGTGTATGTGCACATTGTGCACACCTAACAACATTCATAGCAAAAAGGTCTACATGAGATAGAAAAACTATGTATAATTACGAGTATATTCCCCCTCACAATGTCTCATCGAGTTCATTAGGGCCTGGGGGAGTCAAGGGAGGCGGTGAAGGAAGTGAAGAGGCATCCTCTGGCGAGGCACACACGGACCTAAACTAAAAGTTTTCATAAAATTGTTATCACTATCGAATGTAATAAGCGATAAGCGTAAACACATAACTCATAATACTCCTTAAGATTACTTATATTGATCATCAACACATTATTTTTATCCACAACGGTATAGAGCTTGGCCTTCACTTAACATCAGGTGAAACGATAAAACCAAAAGTGTAAGCGCACTACACCCGGAATCCTCGCCACTGAGGAACTGGCTATCTTACCTCTAACTGCCGGAACACAACCATTTTTTTATTGTTTTATGACGTCAGATTTCGGTAAGATGGTGGTAGCTAGCCAGGCGGATTTGAAATAAGCCCTACCACCAACCAAACCGAGTGCCAATGCCAAATTGTACCCCCTCCTGGGAATCGAACCCGGGACACCTGCGTCTTACACCTGTGGGCGACTACTAGGCACTAGACCACAGAGGCGGTTAAAAACAACAACAAAACATAAGTGGCTTGCATTTATTGTGGCCTATCTATCCAACGAGACCTTTGACAGGTATTGTTGCAGGTTAACATGATGATGAAGCCATTTCTTAAAAGTCAATTCACTTGCCTAACAAGCTAAAGTATATACGGCTATTGAAATATTATTTACATAATGCCTCTAGGCTTAACTATTGTGTTTATTGGCACAAAGCTTGTGTCAATTTTGTAACAAATATTGGTTATCTTTTATTTAAGTTTTGTTAGTGTGCCAATTCTTAAAAGACAATTATTATTCACTTGCCTAGCTAAAGTGCAGTTATTAAAATGTAATTTACATAATGCCTCTAGGCTTAATCATTGTGTTTATTGGCACAAAGTTTGTGCCAATTTTGTAACAAATATTGCTTATATTTAAGTTTTCTTATGTTGTTACCTAGTTATACGAAGACTATCTTTAAAAAATCTGATAGCTTTTCTTTTTATTGCGTAAAAACTAGGTCTACAATTTTTGCAGAACTTCTAAACTAGTTCTAAAATTGTCCTCTATTTCGTAACAATAACTGACTTAAAATTAATGGCAATTTTTTTGTGGCGACTTGTTCAAGATTTTGCATCATAAGAACAAGAAAAGACAAGACATCTTTCTATTCATATTAATAATTTCATCGCATTTATTACCATTTTATAAAATAAGTCAATCAATTTAAAAATTTATTGAATTTTTAACCCCCGACACAAAAAGAAAGGGGTGTCTGTGGTATTGTAGCTCCTAAACGGATGAACCGATTTTAGTTTTGTTTTTTCGTGTCAGATAATTTTATCCCGAGTGTTCTTAGCAATGTTTCATGAAAATCTGTTCAGCCGTTTGAAGATCATCAGCTCTTTTCTAGTTGATGAGGGGATCTGACTACCTTCCAATGTCCTATCGATTCGAAATTTGGTACCGTGGTACTTCAATGAGATTGGAAGTATATGGTGAGGTAACCATGACCTGATGAGCCGTTTGAAGATCATCAGCTCTTTAATAGTTTATGAGGGGATCTGACTACCTTCCATATGTCCTATCGATTTGAATTTGGTACCGTGTTACTTCATGAGATTGGAAGTAGGTATATGGTGAGGTAACCATGACCTGATCAGCCGTTTGTCGGGGGTTTTAATTTTTTTAATTTTTGTTATTAAATTGAACGGGTCTACATAAAGACTACTACTTGATGTAGACATAATAAAAAAAACCGTAAGATCAATATTCAATTTTACTTTTTTAATTTTCATTTGTTTTCATTGCATGATTGGTAATTTGAACCTTCCATTATTTTTTTTAAAGGTTTTTTTTCGCTCTCGAAGGGTTCGGGGCACCTGGGCGCGAGGGGAAAGAAGCTTAAATCCTCATTGAAGGTATTCAATGAGGAGTTCCTATGTGGTAACATAGCCAGCTATGATGGTTATGTCAGACTCGTACTGACTTAAACCGCCTTAGGGTTGGTTTCGACCCGAGAGCTGTGACAAGCCTCGAAAGCGACCGCCCCCCCCCGAATTTCTTATAGGGCAACAAAGATTGTCAAGTGGTCAAATATCACAAGATGTTGAAGACTTCCTTTCCTGTATTGGTAGGTACTTCCTTCCATTGGTTGACCGCGAAGTTAATGGTATTGTGAGAATATTTCCGCATTCGTTAGAGGCGTCTAATATTCCTGAGACTAAGAACTTAGGTAGTTTTTGAGTTTTCTTTTTATTGAATAACTTATAGAAAAAAAATGTTAACGAACAGGAGCCCAATCGCGGTAAATCTGAACGATAAAACCAAAAACGTTACGTTGTCATTTAGGTTATATTTACCTAAAAATCTTTGGTTTAGTTTAATAATTTTCACTTAAATTGTTCCAGATTATAATCTTATAGACTCCTTAGGCAGAGTATTCAACATTTTTAACAAAACTAAAGCGAGTATTTTTCTGTAAACGAAACTGAAACGGTAACGATTTAGCTTTGGTTTTGTCGTTGAAAATTAGCGCGATTAGGCCCCAGGAAAATTCACAGTTAAAGAAGTTATAAAATCAAGGATGGAAAAACAATGTAGGTAACGGGTTATTAATTTTTTTCGTGATAATTATTATACGAGTGGACCCTGTGAACTTCGTATCACCAACAATTCATATGATTATCAATTTTACCTTGAGAATTTTAAAATATTAAAAACTAGCTCCACCTATTTAATTAAAACGAAAGTAACACTACGTATGCTTTATTTTATTATTATTAAACAGGCGAACTGATAGTGCCTGTATCCTGCAATCTTTGCTCTATTCTACTTTATTTAAATTTAAATGTTTGTCCAATCTATTCTTAAATTGGTTCAAGTTGTTGGCTGAGACTAATTGTTCTGGCAAATTGTTCCACGCTTGGACCACTCTGTTGCTCAAAAAGTGCCTGTGAGGGTTGTTGTTGGATATTGTTTTTACAAGTTTGAAGCTGGGTCCTCTTAAGTAGGCGTTACTTTTCTGTGTCAGCATCTTGTCAAAGTTTGGAATATCATAATGGCCATTTAGTATCTTAAAAGCCTCAATCAGGTCTCCTCTCCCTCTACGATCTTTCAAGCTGGTAAGATTTAGATATTTCAACCTCGTCTCATAGTCTAGGTTCTTTAGTTGTCTCGGTATTTTTGTAACCTATCTTTGAACACGTTCAAGTAAGTCTATGTCTTTAACAATTATGTCTTTTTCACCGAGTGCTTTCTTTATTAGCTATCAAAAGTAATCCAAAATGACGATTCGCATACAAAATTGCCAATGTTGGACGCTAATTCCCTCTTCTCATTACAAGCAAGTCTTGTGTTCAAATATTATTTAGTCTAACTAACTGCCCATCTAAATAAGTACCATGACCAATAAATTAGTGACACAATTCCATAAAGTTTTTTTTTGTTTGGCTCGTAGCTTCGAGCATCGCGGCTGGGACAGAAGCCCGTCTTACTCTAAGGCTCGTAGTAACCACAGAGGAAATAATCACTACGTAGTAACTAATTAATGAGTGAGAGTTCGGAATGTCATTTTGACAGGGAAACTAAAGGTTTGTTATTTTTTTAAATTTATCATTTTTGACGCGGATTCTGTTTTTGACCCTTCGTTATGCACGTTTAGTACTATTATATTTTCCGTGGTTATGCAATGCTTTATGGGCTGTTTTTTTAGTGTTTAAGTACATTCACACGAAAATGTCACATTTACCATTACGTTATAAAACATAAACATGCCATCTGTAGTAAATCACTAGCATTTCCTGGTAACATTGAAAGCATAGGTAGTCAATTCTTTCGCATGTTGTTTATACAGTTACTTACTTTCACAGTAGATGGCGTCTTTTTGCAGCAAATGAATGCCTGCTATAATAATATTAGTATTTAGCTTCGCAGTTGAATAATTATTTTCGCCCTCCTAGAACTCAAAACGTCACTATTCTAAAATCGCGAGTGAGTTAATAATTTGTTTTATTTTTATTTATTTAATTAATAAAAAGTAATGTACACAGTTTTGCAACTTGTCTGTCTTGTCTATCTCGCAAAACCTAACACCCATGGTTTGTCTCGAGTACATAAATTAATCTAATTTAAGTAAGTTTTTTTTTAATTTATTACCAAATAAACATAAAAATACAAAAGTTGTTTGCTACATTCACAAAAAACCACGCAGGTTTACATTAAGAAGTGGTGTTCATCAGTCATTCACTTAAATTAGGTACAACTAAGCAAGGCTTAATACTACTTAAGTACAAAATTTTTGCTATTGCGTTCACTGCTAATTTTTTAGTTGAAAAACAATTCGACAAGGTTGCAAAACAATACAATAACAAAGAGTGACATGGGCGCCGCCATGCGATGGTGGCGCAGACGCTGAAGATAGTGCAGCCACAGCCACACATACAGGCTGTTACAATTTTTGTAATAATAATAATAATAATAATAATAATAATCTCTTTATTGTTCTAATTGTGGTTACATAACGGTCTTAATAAACTAAATTTAGTGGAGTCCCTCACAATTAACCTATTAAAGGCGTACAATGTCATCAAGCACACTAAACATATACTATTGAAAAGATACTTATTTTATATTAATTACGTCTTTAAGTCAAACAATTCTCGCACATCATAAAAGTTATTTTCATTTAACCATTTAAACAACTTGTTTTTAAATGCAGTATTGGAACTAATCTCTTTAATATTGACAGGTAATTTATTATATATTTTAATACACATTGCCAAACAGCTATTTCTATATTTAGCCGATCTGGGAATATCGGTATATACAAGTCTGTTGGGGTCTCTTTTAAGTCTAGTATTTACGTCAAATGCTCTTTTAAAATGATTACTGTGTTTTCTCACAAAAATAGAAATTTCGAATATATAAAGTGATGGTAACGGCAGCAAACCAAGACTTTTAAAATATGGTTGACAAGATACGTCAGGTGCAATACCACATATTGCCCTAATACATTTTTTCTGTGCAACAAATATCCTATTTTTTTCCGTACTATTGCCCCATATTACTATACCGTAACGAATGATCGACTCTATATAAGCACGATAGGTCATGATGGCTGTTTTTAAATTTGTCACGTTTCTGACTTTCCTTAGAGCGAATACAAATTTATTGATTCTCTTGCATAGGTTGTCCACATGTAATTTCCAATTTAAATCCGGGTCTATAGTTAAACCAAGAAACTTAGTTTGTGTCGCTTCCTTTATTTTGTCTACGTTAAGTTTAATACTATATTTAGATTGTTTTGTTTTATTGAATTGAATAAAATTACATTTGTCAAGATTAATTTTTAAATTGTGTAATTCCAGCCATTTTATTATTTTGTCAATATTATTATTTATGTCAATTTCATGGTCATTATTTGAATTGTATTTTTTATCAGAAGTCACAATTATCGAAATGTCATCCGCAAATAATATTAATTTATGATTAGTTATTTGAGTTATGTCATTAAGATATAAAATAAATAGAATTGGTCCTAATATACTCCCCTGCGGGACTCCGTATTTATTTTCTTGATATTTAGATGAATGCCAGACTAACTCCTTATTTATGACTTTTTTTATTATAACTGTTTGTCGTCGGTTCGTTAAATAGGACTTAAACCATTGAAGTGGTATGCCTCTGATCCCCATCGATTCTAGTTTTAGCAATAGTGTTTTGTGTGAGACAAAATCGAATGCCTTGGATAAGTCAAAAAATAGACCCGTAGTCATGTTATTATTATTTACATTTGTCAACACTGAGCGTATTAAGTTAAAAACAGCTAGCGTTGTTGACTTTTGCTTTCGAAAACCGTATTGATCTGCATTGATTATATCAAATTTATTGCAATAATCTAGTAACCGCTTATACATGCATTTTTCGAAAATTTTTGCAAGAATGGATATTAATGTAATAGGACGGTAATTTTCTACTTTATCCTTTTCGCCTTTTTTATATAGAGGTTTTACAAGTGACAGTTTTAGGTTTTCAGGGAAGGTCCCCGAAGCGAATGAAAGATTTATTAGGTGAGTTAATATAGCACTCAATTCAGTAGTACACTTTTTGATTATTTTAGTACTTAGGCCGTCATATCCCTCAGAATTTGTCGTGTTCAAAGTCATTATTTCTTTTAAGACTTCTGCTTTCGTCATTGGTCTAAGATACATTGAATTAGGATTAGAAATACCCTTAATATTAAAACTTTGATTAGTAGTACAAGACGACGAAGTATTTGTCGATTCAATAAAGTGATTATTGAAGCACGTAGCTATGTCCTTGGGGTTTGTCAAATTTTTATTATTAATATTTAATTTTTCAATACCGTCATCAAAATTTGTATTAGAAGTTTCGTTTTTAATAACCGACCAGGTGGCTTTACATTTATTTTTACTGTTATTTATTGCTTTTATGTTGGCTTTTCTTCTGGATAATTGTATACATTTTTTTAAAATAGAAGAATAAGTTAAATAGCTATTTTTATTTGATAAAGTTTTATTTTTATAATATTTAAAGCGTAAATATCTCTTGCTTTTACAACTTTTTTTAAGCCCTTTGCTAATCCATTTTTGCTTGTTTTCTTGTATGTTATTTACTTTTATTCTTATTTTTGGAAAGCATAGATTATAGAACAATAACAATTGTTCATGAAAGAAGTTGAAAGCTGTATTTAAATCGGGTTCATTGTATACTTCTGACCACGAAAGACTCCTTAGGCATTCTTTGAATTTACTTATATTGTCAGCACTATAATCTTTAGCATATGTATAATAAAACTTCGGCACTGTTCTTATTTTATTATTCACTGGAAACGTTATAAGTTGTGCTGTTTCGTGATCTGACAAGTAAAGCGGTAGTACTAATGGAATAGCTTCATCGATGTTGCTTATTATGTGGTCGATGCACGCTTCTTTTCGCGTAGGGACATTGATATGTATTTTTAATTTGTAATTAAGACACAAATCTTTGAAATAACTTGTGATTTTGCCAGGTTTTAGTGTGTTTATATTTAGATCACCTGTTATCACTATTTGTCTGTTTGGCATACTTTTGTAAACTTCATCAAGAACTGTGTTAAGTTTGTCCAAAAAATATATTGGGTTACTTGTCGGAGTTCTATAAAGGCAAATTATAAGTAGCTTAATAGATGGAATATCAATACCACATATCTCAAATACCTTTTCAAGAGCATGCTTTTTTAAATTAGTCATATTTTTATATATTATGTCACGTTTTACAAGGATGCATGTTCCACCTCTTTGTTTCTCTCTACAAAAAGAGGTTGCCAGTTCATAATTATTTATTTTTAGGTATTTCTCATGACCGAGTTGCATAAAAGATTCTGAAAAACACATAACATCCGGTACCGTATTTAAACTTTGCAAATCTTGTATTGTTATTTCCAGTAATTCTTGTTTTGCCAAAACACTTGCAATATTTTGATGGAATATTGTAAATGTTTTGTTGGTATTTTTATTCACGAAAAAAATTGTTTTTGTCTACTAAAGGAAAGTAATGGGTTATTTTGTCTTTTTTTGTTGAAAGGGATTTTTGAGATGCAGTTATATTATTGCTTATAATATTATCAGGCATTGTTTGCAATCGACGTTGGTTAAAGTAATACGGAATAGTGCCTTTTGGGGGTTTTTGATTTATTACACTTTTATTTTGAGTCGATGGCTTGCTGCGCATTAACATCATTTTTTTCAATTCCTTGACGTTCAGATATTTGTTTTGGTAGTCAATACTGTCGATTTCGTGGTTAATTGCTTTACACATATGAAATAAATTAGGCGATTTCAAATCAACAAAGCGACAGTTTTTAAATTTACTACATAATGTACTAATATTCTTATTTAAATTAAATAGATGTATATATTTATTATTAAACAATTTCATTACAATTATATAATTATTACTGAAGAAATTAAATAATTTAGTTAATTGTGAAGATAGTATATCGATATCATAATCATTTTCACCTATACACAGTACAAGTTTGTCATTTGGTGTCAGTTTCATGTTTTCACAATTTCTTAATACATCTGTGGTTAGCGCATCCGGTTTGATTTCCGATGTTACGATATATTTCTCATAAGTTGTGTTGTTTCTTGACCTAGATAAAATAGAAGACAATCCGGTGCATTGTTGCGTCCCGAAGATGAGTATTCTATTTCTGCAGTTTTCTGAAGGCGTAGTAGTTGCAGAGGCAGCAGGGGTCAAGTTGCTATGGCAAAATTCAGAACTTTCCTTTTTATTTAAGTTTATCTCTAGTTCCAAATTGGTAATTTGTTTTTTCAGATTTAAGATTTCATTTTCAGCTTCTCGTAATTGTTTTAAAAGGTCTTCTATTCTTTTTTGAAGTGAGACAAAAGTGAGATTTTCGTGTTGGCAAACTGATGTAGAAAGTATTGTTTTAATTTTAGTTTTATATTTTTATGCGTTATATTATTTCTTAGTTCCAGGTCAAGATTGTTTATTAAGAGAGGAATTAAATATGCGCTATTTCGCCGACCATAAGTATTATTGGTTTTAGGCACTATTAATGTTTGGTTTGTTATTTCTCGTGTAGTTATTTTGTGTTTCTTTAGTTCTTGAACACTTAGGTTAAAGAATTGTTCTTTGAGGAGGTTATAACTCACTTGTTCGTGGACGGGAAGTGTTTTGCAAATTTTGAATAACATATTTTCATATTATACAAATTAACAAAATTAACATTAAACGTATTATACTCATACTTAAGGTAACACAAAGTTGTTTGTTTTAAAGGTTCAAAATAATCATAGGTTCAATAGATAATTGATAGGTTTAAGTATTAGTACCTACCAGTAGAAGGTAATACTTGACTCGTGGAAATCTAAGAAGTGGATTTGGCGAAGGATGTATAGTTAGCATTTAATTATCGAATATGTAAATTATTTTTCAGTAAGTATTGGAAAAATCACAACCGTAAAAAGGATTGATAAACGGCACAATTACTTTTGTAATTGTTTAATAGAATATATTACTCTGATCAGTACGTAATTTAACAAAAATCCTTTAAACAAGACTAAAATAGGAGGACCTTTTTGCCTTTATTGATAAACGAAGAATAAGTTTACACCTAGCAGCGAAGGATTCTAGAGTTAAATTGAATCCCGAGCATGAGATTCAAAAGTAGAAACCAAAAATATTACTAAGCAATACGTCTCAAAGCGTCATATTTCTAAACAAACTTTTTGGTTAAACTAAAGTGTAAACTCATACTTATTTTTTTTATAAGGCAACATTAAGTTCTGTATGTTTTTTTTGTTGTGTTGCATTTGTTTTTTAAATAAAGACATATCACTCTATCTAAAATAATCGCCATTGATTGATGTCAGTAGTAAATAAATTGGGCATTCTGGCTCACAACAATTGCGTCCTGAACGCTCGCCCAGGCTCGCCCAGGCTCGCTACGTCGCAGCTCCGCGCGACGTCGGACACAATTGTTCTGAGCCAAAATACCCAATTCATTTAATGTCGAGAAGATATGTTTACGCTTTTGACTGCAACTATCAGTCTGATCGGTAAGATGTAATTCAGTGAACCCATTTATCAGATAAACTAAAGTGTAAACTCATACTTATTTTTTTTATAAGGCAACATTAAGTTCTGTATGTTTTTTTTGTTGTGTTGCATTTGTTTTTTAAATAAAGACATATCACTCTATCTAAAATAATCGCCATTGATTGATGTCAGTAGTAAATAAATTGGGCATTCTGGCTCACAACAATTGCGTCCTGAACGCTCGCCCAGGCTCGCCCAGGCTCGCTACGTCGCAGCTCCGCGCGACGTCGGACACAATTGTTCTGAGCCAAAATACCCAATTCATTTAATGTCGAGAAGATATGTTTACGCTTTTGACTGCAACTATCAGTCTGATCGGTAAGATGTAATTCAGTGAACCCATTTATCTGATAAATGGATTCACTGAATTACATCTTCAATGATCCCAATTCATTTAATTACATCTTACATTTTAAATGAATTGGGTATTTTGGCTCAGAACAATTGTGTCCGACGTCGCGCGGAGCTGCGACGTAGCGAGCCTGGGCGAGCGTTCAGGACGCAATTGTTGTGAGCCAGAATGCCCAATTTATTTACTACTGATGTCTGCAAAAAATATAAAGTCTAGTTAATAATTTAGGTAAACATTAGTCACCGATCGATGGGTAAATAAAAATCCGACATAATATATTTTTATTTTATTAGACAGATATTAAGGAATTAATGTATCACACTATCATTGTGACTATTTCCCCATTAGGGTGAGTACACACTTAAGTTCGCGAACCTGAAACAGTGAACCATAGCAAACGTTTTATGTTCGCTTTGTCTATGGTGTACCTGTGCAAACATACGTGTTTGCTCACGTGCACACTATCGTGCACTATTGTAATGAAGGCTTTTCAAAGCAACTTTAAAAAATAGTAATTTATGATACAAGGTTGGTAAGGAGGTTTTAAAAAACCTTAACAACCGTGTGCCATACTACGTTTTTCAATACATTTGCGACAAAACATTATAGGTACTACTGAAATTGTAATCTATAGGTACATATAAGAATAATAATAAAATTTAAATTCTAAATATTTGTGCGTAAGTCACGCAAAAACCGCTAAACGAATTTTGATGGTTTTTTCACAATTTAGTAGATTGAGGTCCAACTTAAAATCTAAGCTATGTTTCATCAAATTCAGGTGGGTGGAACCAGGGAAACAGCTTGAACTCTCCGTAGTACTAGCTTTCATACACTAAAGGGGTCATTTAAAAATGGTTGCTATATTTTTCTACTGTCTACGCGGATAAAGTCGCGGGCGGAAGCTAGTAGAAATTTAAAAAAACTTTCGTAAACAAAAACGCACGGCGCCGGCGTGCGGTAAAATCAACTTTCCGCACGCTGTACTAATCCGTAAACAAAAACGCACGGCGTGCGGTAAAATCAACTTTCCGCACGCTCGACTGTCATCGTAAGCTCACATTTTCGAGCAACTGTATTGAAAAAAATATAACTGTTTGCCTCGCTAGATGGCGTTGATGGTCAAGTGAAGTGTCGAAATTGACTTTGAAAAATATGTCATTTTGAAAAGCCCTCATTGCAACACAGTATTAACATTTTTTTTGGTGCAGGTTCGTGGGGCGCAGAGGTACGCAAACCTAAGTTACCCCCACCATTACGTATTTTTTAAAAGTAGACTAACGTTGATGCTGATAATGTCACTTTTTACTAAAAGAAAGCCATAGACATCATTAGTTTTAATCCAAGACTAACTTTATTCCACGTTAATACTAGAGGCTATTAAATTGTCAAGTTACAAGCTTTGCTGTGAAAAGGTTTTAAAACAATTTAAGTGAAACTATAAGATTATAATCACTATAATAAAAAAGCCTATTATTCTTAAGTAGATACAGATTTGGTATAGTTTATTACCTCTCGGAGCATAGAATATTACTATTGTACAAACGTTCATAGAATGCAAGTTGTTAAATTACTAAATACTCTATCGCTGTTAAATTATTTAAGTACCTAGCAATTGAAAAATGACCTTTAAAACAAGGCCTTGTTATCTGTCAAAATTAGTTCATTTCCTACCACGCGCCAGCTTATACTTGACGCACTGTACCTTGTAATGTAATACATATTTACATTATTTACAACAAAACTTAAAAATTTATAAATTACTTAAATATACACCGTTAATTTTTAAGTATATCTAAAAATTAAAAGGGGATTTCAGACCACGTGAATGAACAACTTTTACTACTTATACGAAACTAACTACTATATACTACAACTTTAACTATATGGGCAACCACGGAATCTCGATGAAAAAAATTAGCTGTTGGAACAGTTGATTTTTGTACTTTTCTATGGATAGAAAAGTACAACATCGACTCGACTATAATGTATGGAACAGCTGATTTTTTTTTCGCGATTCCGTGGTTGACGCCATAGTAAAAGTTGTTCATCACGTGGTCTGAAATCCCCATTTCATTTTTACATAATTATATACTTAAAAATTAACGGTGTATAAGGTGGAAACAAACTATGTAACAATACTGGAACAGGTGATAGCAACAGCTTAAACTGAACCACTTTCTCCAAGGAACATAGGTCGAAAAACGATTTACCTTTCCATACTAAGTTGATCAGCTGACCAATATTATTCTTTTTATGGGAGGATGTTTTTTTTTTCGATCTGTTCCTTGGAGAAAGTAGTTCATTTTAAGTAACAGTATGACCTGTATAAGTATTGTTACATAATTTGGTTCCGCCTGATATATTTTTTCTTAATTCTCATACTAAAAGAGGAAGCTATACTTCGTCACTTAGTATAATACCTATATAATCAATTAAAAAACCAGCTGAAGAAATTAGTTGAGTCCTATTATCCCGCGCTTCTTGAACTTGAATGATTTTGTGACATACGACTAGATTGGTAACTTTACATTAGTGGATCATTATAATGAGCAAAAAAAAGCTTGAAGTAAAAAAAAATCGGATTAATTAAGAACACACACACATCCTTAAAATAATTTCTACTTCGAGCTTTTTTTTAAAGATATTCAAAGAATATTATGGCCTAGATAAAGTGGTTTTAAAATTATGTCACCTTCCTTTACTACATAAGTTTTTACTCTTGTTTTTACTTAACATATCCAACTTTGAACATTTCAAAGATCTGCGCTTTCTCTTCTTACTCTTCAACCAAGTTTCTTTTATCAAATCAGCGCCCTTTTCAGCAATCATCATGACGGGGGCATTTATGTTGCCATTGGTGATCGTAGGCATCATACTCGCATCTATAACTCTCAAACCTTCTACGCCATACACCCGTAGCTGAGGGTCTATAACTGCCATTGGATCACTGGACGGACCCATTTTTGTCGTCCCAGAAAGATGATATATCGTCATGGTGTACTGACGGATCAAACAATCCCAATAGTCGTCGGTATATAAAGGCAAATGCTTGCAATTCGGAAGAGGTTTGTTGTGAAATCGAGCACCAAAACGCTTCATTGCTTGAGTCTCTCCTACTGCGACCGCAGCTTTCACTCCCTCTCTCAAAACACCCACGTCATCAGGATGCGTAAGGTAGTTGTGCACCATGATGGGGTAATCCAACGGATTATTCGATTGTAGTTTTATAAAACCTCGGCTCTTCGGACGAAGCATCATAGGGAAAATACCAAACACATCTTTGTTTGTAATTTCTCCAAACACTTCATTGTAAAAGTCATCAGTAAGACCGTGGGCTTTTTTTACTTGTGTGCCGCCATCGGAAGGGGTGGAACATGACGTCATCATGAATTCTATATCAGGCCAGTCATCAGACGCGTTCGCGTATTTAGTATTAATAAAAGCAACTACTTCTAACCCTATACTTGAAGTTAAAGGACCGTCTTCTGTTACCGCATATCGTAAAGCTGAATTAATGTTTACCAATCTATTCATCACTATACTAATAGGATAGTCAATTTGGAATACCAGTCCACCCACTGCTATATGATCCTGTAGGTTTTTGCCGACACCAGGAGAATCTTGTATTACATCAACACCTACTTCTTTCAAATGTTCTGCTGGGCCTACACCAGATAATAGCAGCAGTTGAGGAGAACCGATTGCTCCAGCTGATAATATTACTTCTTTGTCTGCGTAGACAACTTGATGCATTCCATCTCTAATAAATTCGACACCGTATGCTCGTTTGGTTTCTTTATCAATGAGAACTTTAGTGACGTGTGAGAACAAAGCAATGTGGAGATTCTGCCTCAACCTCACGGGCCGTAGAAAAGCTTTAGCCGCGGAACATCTGGTTCCTCTTCGAATGGTGAACTGATACCAACCATAACCGGTCTGCTGGGCGCCATTGACATCCAAAATATCATAGCCCATCTCTTCTCCTGCTTGAAGAAAAGCTGCTCCAATGGGTGTATTGTAAGGTGAGTCTTGAACTGTCAAATAGCCACCTGAAAATGATAGAAAACTTATTAAAAACAAGAACATCGACTTTCGTCATTATAACTCACAATTAATCAACTTCTCATCTTAAAAAAAAATAGCACCGACCGAAAAAAATGCAAGTTGATAAAATGGATCCATATTAAAGAATTCAATTTACAAACCTGTAGCGTGGTGCCTGGTGTCCTTAGCTAAGTAGGGGTTTCTTTGGTCTTCAGACTTCTTGAAGTAAGGCAGCACATCTTCATATCCCCAGCCAGGGTTCCCCGTCGCCTCCCACTGGTCGAAGTCTCGTTTGTTGCCTCGGATGTAGAGCATCGTGTTCAGGACAGATGAACCTCCAAGGACTTTACCTTTTGTCCAACCGCAGCGCTTATCTATCATCGCTTGACATGCCGTGTCTTGTGGTTGCGTCCTGAAAAATGATTAAGTATTTTTATATAATTCATGAGCTTTGACTTTGCATTCCCTTCACCACTTAGAAATAAGTGACAAATAACAACACTTTGTTTTTTTATAGAGGGTTCAGTCACACATTGTTTCTTACAAGGTGGTATTTCTGAAGCGTCAGCTTCATGTGGTAAGTTTTATGATTTATATACTGTCTAACAAAACAACAAACTTTGTGTTCAGTTTATTTTATTAAACACTAGCGTAAAAAGTATCCTATGTTTTAATCTTGGCTATCTACTATCTGTGTGCCAAATTCCAACCAAATCCGTCCAGTAGTTTTTGCGTGATTGAGGAACAAACATCCAAACATCTAAACATCCAAACCCACAAACTTTCACATTTATAATATTAGGAGGATAGGAGGATTGCATTATAGCTTGCAGCAAAAAAAACAAAGCCCATAGATTAGACACGTTTGAAGAATTTAACCACAAAGTCTTCTTTGTAAAAAAAATTAACTTTGTATGACCTTTACGTGTACCCTAATCCAAATGGTAATATAATGGTAACCACGTATAAAAATATACGTGGCATTGCATGCAGCACATGTCGGGTTCGGCTAGTCGGAAATAAAAACAAATAATTAGTATACCTGTACTTCCAATCAAGTTTGCTCTTGTGCAAATACAATGACAGCAACGGGACATCGCTGATCTCTGTCTCATGGCCTCCAGCTTCTAACAGCAGCACATTCCAACCTTCAACTTCAGTCAATCTATTAGCCAGCACAGATCCCGCTGATCCTCCACCGATGATGATGAAGTCGTACTTCTCTCGAAGGTGCTTCTCGTTAAAAGGGCGGTTTTCTGGGTCCAGCATATCGTAGTTGAAATAGGCCATGGCTGCTAACATTATTGGGATGAAGGTGAGCTTGCTGATTCCGGCTATAGTCAAAGCTGACTTGGCAGCCGCTGTGACGATGGTCAGTATACCCATGGTGACTTAGTGCATTCTTTTCACCTGGAACCAAAAAGAGATAATCATTTTAATAAAATTGGCAGTAAATACCTAAGTATCTAATTAGTATGAATTAGCCCTGATTGTGTCCAAAATTTCAATTTTATCAAGAAATCATCAGAACTCAAGAATTCGTCAAAATATGTATAACGTTGCCTTAATTTTGCCTTTATGAACAATTTTTCGTCGTGGAGATCCTTAGGGGAGGCCTATACCCAGCAGTGGGTGTCTGTCGTGCTGCTGATATGATGATTTTTTTTATTAAGAGTATGTTTAAGAGTTATTCCAGTTCGAAACCTAGTCTTCGTATAAATATTTTCATTTACTACGTAAATATAATTTCAGCACAAATAAATCGCACGTGGGAAAAAATCTACGGCATTAAGCAAGAGTTTTAACAGTGAGTTACAGAACCAAAATGTCAAGGCTACCGAATGGTCATCATTAGAATTTAACAATAGGAATAAATTAAGTTGCACCAGCTTAATATTTCTTAAATCAGTCAGGTTTAGGTGTAATCTTATAAATTTATGAGATATCGTTCGACGCCGTTTGTCCACCGATACTGAGCCATCACGAGACGAGAACGAGATGACGGCGCGCGGCGGCGGTGGACGCGTCGCTGTAGCTGAAGTTTTATTATGAGATCAAACAACATGACGTGACGTGACGGGTTTGCAGTGGACAGGCGGCCATGTCATCATCTTATTCTCGTGACAGATCGGAATTAAGGAAGACTTTTCAATCGGGGACCGACGAGGTTTATTTTTAAATGAATTATAATTGATATTTTTCATAGCCATATCTAAATCGGTCATTTATTCAAGACAACAATCAAAGAACTAAAATTTAATTAATTTAATTTAACAAAAAACTTAAGCAAGCTAACTATATCAGCAGTAGTTGAGTTGGCTAAGTACCTATTTATAACATTTTATTACTACCCATAATACGATTATTCTTTACCAGCATCCGTCCGTGACTTCGCTTGACATTTGATAAATCCCCAGGGGTCCTTTGACCAGGATAAAAGTGTCTTATGTTTTTAGTTTTAATCCGTTTGGTACAGGAAAATGAGACACAATAGATATTTCATTTTTGTCCGGCCTCATGTGGCCGCCTCGCATTTTATGAAATCCCGTTTATAAACTAAGTATATGTGTGGCAAATTTTATCTCAATCCGCTCAGCTGATTTTTTTGAGTGATTGAGTAGCAAACATAGACTGCGGTCAATACCTTCGTAAAAAATCTTGTTTTCTACTAACTTTACGACAGTTTTTTTCGGTAAAAAATAGTATTTTCTAAATATGTAAAGCAAACATAAATATAGGTAATAGAACTAATTCCCGGTTTCTGAGGTACTTATCGGTGGTTTAACGGAGGTTAAACGTGGTTTAAAATTAATTTTATAACTTTAAACCAGATAACGAGGACCCCTCGGATGAAGTTAAACCTTCGATAAAGTACCTCCTAGAATACTTCTTCAATGTCCAATTCTCAGTATCAATATTCGTTTTAAGAGGATTGTCAAGCAAACGGTCTCCATACAAACGGCGATAACGTTTCCCACTCTCTAAACCTTAACCTACAGCAATGAATTTTTGAAATGCCTAAAAACTAGGGCGTTTTGATTTTTAAAATATTCATTGTAAATTTGAAAATATTGGCACTTCTGTGTTTTGTATGAAATCACTAAAATGCAAATATTTCGAAATCTATTATAGATATTTAAAAAATCAAAACGTACAGCCCTAGTATTTAGGCATTTCAAAAACATACCAAAAATTCATTTTTTTTTTTAGAATTTTGCAGTCCAAATTTTTATGCAATAATATGTTTGGTAACATTAATAATTTACGACACAGAGATGGTGTTTGTATCAAAATAAATCACTGTGATACAATAAGTCTGAAATTACGAAAGTAAATGGCCGCTTCAAGCATGATCCACTTGTAAGTAATAAAATATCTAATTTACCAATTTTACAACGGTATTGGTTGATTGCCTCAACTTAATCCATAAAAAAACAATAACATGTTTCGTGCATTCTCACGTGTTTAAAATCAAGATTTAAATTTATTTTGAAGAATTGAAAGAAAAAATATTTTTTGTCTTTAAAAAAAATCTTAAGAAAGAGTACAGGCATTAGGTTGAAATGAATGTCAAATTAAAATCTACTAACTCTTGGACGGTCCAAGGGATAGTAGATTTTAGTATTTGATTTGGACCTGTAAAAAACAGGCTTCTTAAATTCAACGCAATCTAAAAGGTTTAAGAGACGAAGCAATTAAAATTTAATCCTTCCAATCCAATTTAGGGTAAAATTTCAGCCAGTCAGCCATCCTATACCGAGGAGGATAGACACTCTAACCAAAACTAAGCTGTGTCATTCTATGGATTTTCTAATTGATTCACCAACCAGTCGTTAATATTTGACCTCTTTCGAAATTAAAGGCACACGATAACGAACAATGTGTAAGTTAGACATACGTTATCCTCCTCAGTCAATCCGTCTTATTTGAAAAGTAGTTCTATGCCATTGTTTTAAACGTCAGTTTCGTGGTACACTGGTGGATGGCATGGGTCTACCAGGCGTCTCATGTCGGTGGGGTCGTCACGTAATCGTTGCGACATCCCGGTGGGTTACGTATGCGCAGTGCCATCTCGGTGCACTGCTTTTGTTGTTTTAAGTCTAGTTCGATTTCGTTTGATTTTCAATGTAATTTCCACTCGGACTCACACTCAGCATTTATGACACTCCAATAACTACTTATCTACTTCGATAGTCGTAGTTTAAAAGAAGAGTATTTCCTCGAAAAGCAACAATAATGAGGCATTTTTCATTATAAGTAACTACATTCATCTACATGTACCTTCGTAGTACTAGCAAAAGAAAGCCTAGATCTGCTGTCTAATATAGGTTAGCACAGGGGTGTCAAACTGATTTTTCTAAAGGGCCATTTATAAGTTAAGAGCGTGTTAGCGGGCCAGACTCAAAATTAAAAACTCAAATACATACTAAATTAAAATCTTTATTTTCATACAAAGGTAATTAAAAGGAGTTATCTTGAGTTTGAGGATCCAGATACCTGAGGTCTCTTATTTTATTATCATACAATACGTAGTGGCATCGTTTGCCGTCTAAAATCCTAACATGGATAGTTTCTGGTCCCGGGCCGTAACTTTGACACCCCTGGGTTAGCATACCTTTGAGTCTCGGGCGTTTAGTACTATTATATATTCTGTGTCTCGGGTTAAAAAGTAAAAAAAAACGGAAATAATATTAAATAGATTTGTTTTTTTTTCTTCAAATCTTTTCCGGTCAGTATCTAAGTTATAAAGTGCTCTCTGAATGCACACTAGTAAGGCCATAGAGAATAATGCTAAGTATGTAAGTATAGTTACTATTTGTTTTTGTTAAAGTTCATTAGATGTAGAATATTGTACGATTTGTGTCAAACTGTGCGAATGAGGTTGCGTGCGGCTCTATTCAATGCGGAGTTCCCATATCGTAGCATTCATTGCTATCTCGGAAAGATCTTATTGAGTTTATTACTTTGTTATATCAAGAGCGAGACGTCTCTAATCAAAAATATTTTTTGCTTTAGTCCCCCCGTGACCACGGCCCTTGAAAAGGTGTCGAAATGTCGGGAAACCCAAAAAACCAACAAATCAAAACTAAATAATTGTAAAATAACATCTGAATAGCAATATACGCGCTGTAATCCTTAAAAAGTGTTTTGTTTCTAAAAAAATTTCGGTCATATTTTCGGCATTCGGCATCAACAATTCCTTACAAAAACTTATTTTTATTGACAAAATCCCTGTCAATAATTTGCCCAAAGTACGAGAAATCCCCTTTAAGGGATGGCATAGCGACATCTTCAACAAAATACCAAACTAAATAAACTACAATCCAAATCGTCATGATTATGTAGACTCCATATTCGACTTTTAGCTCGGCTAGGGGTTGTCGCCTCAAAAAACGAGGTTTTCTTTTACTTGTTAGCCTATTCATTTCACCTCTTAAGCTTACGCGCTCACTAGACATGAGCCTTATGATTGATGATTGTTAGCCTGTTAGCCCAAAAACTTCGAAATGATGATCTTCGAAATGATTGTAAATTCATTTGTTTATTTGTATTCCAAATTAATATAATACTTCATTACTGATTGCATCTTTTGTAACACTTTCACTACCTACTTCTTTGTTTTATTGTAGTACCTCACTGCGTCTGCGTGCGTGACGTCGTCGCCTCGCAATGATGTCACAGGGTCAAGATGAAAATAATAAGGCTCGTTATTTGAGCCCATGGGGTTATATAACAACCAGTTTACTGGTTAAATAATAAAGCTCTTGAAGAAAGTTATTACTTAAGAATACCATTTTGAGTACTAAAAATAAGGTTATGATTCTGAGAATGAGATAATGTCCGAAAAAAAACAAATTGGCTGAATATTTCTTATAGGTCGTAATAAGATTCCTTAGTAATAGAAAAAAGTTTCAGAATTTTCGGTTGCGTAAAAATAAAATAAAAATTAAAGTCTCTTCTACTTCACAAGCAGAATGGAGATTATACCTTTGCCACCACCAGCCACAACCACAGAGTCTTGGTCTTTTGACTCTTATCTTTGATTCTTAGTAAAAACATGTAAGTCCTCATTACGAGTCGATTAATAAAATAAATATAAGTAATATAATTAAATTCTAGTTTTTCATCTCATAATAAATAAATAAATAAAGAAATGCTTGGATAATTTCACACAGTGCCATCTAGCCCCAAACTAAGCAAAGCTTTTAATAGGGGCGCTAGACAACTGATATACTACTTATATACTTTTTAAATATATACTTATTATATATAGTAACACCCAGACCCGTCACAGAAATTAAATTCATCATTTCAATTTCTGCCTGGCTGGGAATCGAACCCGGGACCTCTTGCGTAGTAGGCGGCATGTTGACCACTGCACCACTCAGGTCGAAATATAATAATAATTATGTAGCATAGAAAATTAGATTTATACACGATTCATCATAATTACCAATGCATTTGCCTCATTCTTATTCTTATGAACCTCATTCTTATGAACATATTAAATCCATAATTTAGAGTTAATGATAAAAGATTACTGTTATTAAACAGTAATGCACAGTGAATGTCCTTTATTGCAAGGCCACCAATAAATATAAGTAACTTTCAACCATTAGACACTATAACATGTAACACCACAAATGAGTCTTATCATTAGTTAATAAAAATAGTTTATTAACGACATAAAATAAGTAGGTAGGTATAATGATAATATTACTACTACAGTAATTTCATAAACTACGATATCTATAGCGCTATTTTAAAAATTGATGTCAATGCATTTTTTTGAAGATTGATGCAAAATAAAATAGTTTATGTTTGTTAAATAGGTAAAAAAAAAATCGTCAAAGATCCTTTCTGGGCGAATTAGTTAGTTATGCTTAGGTTAGACTAATCATTAAAAGAAACATTGAGTTCTTTTGCGTAAAATGAAATAAAACACTTTTTACGGATAGGTACTTTCAAGGTGCCGAAACGTCGGGAAAATAAAAAATCAAACCAAATACCAACTAATTTAAGCTAATTACTAAAGTACTTTAGCTCGGTGGCGCAGTGGTTTAGCGCCTGCGATTGCGGTCATGGGATGGGTGACCAAAAAATTATTATCTCGAGCTCCTCCGTCCTTCGGAAGGCACGTTAAGCCGTTGGTCCGGCAGCATTTGCAGTCGTTAACACCCACCAATCCGCATTGGGCCCGCGTGGTGGGTTATGGTCCATCCTTCTTACCACCTATAAGGAAGGCCTGTGCTGTGCCCCAGCAGTGGGGACTTAAAAAATGTCTGATGTACACTAAAGTACTTTAATAAATCCGTTAAAAAGTGTTTTATTTATGTCTAGTGAGCGCGTGCTTGGAAGGTTATTTTGCTCCCTAATCTCCGGTTCACATCTTTTCCGCCAGTTCTTAGTCTATACCTCCGGAATCCGGCGAAATTAAATGAAAAGCTAGATCTGTCTATTCACGTTGAACTTAGCAATTAAGAGACTAATCAAAGATTTGTTTCGCCTACGTTCTCTTTAAAGTTCAAAGACACATTGCCGAAATACGTTAGCATATTTATTGACAACGAATGTTTATAAAATCATAGGCAACGCCAGTGATAGTGTGTGAGAACCGCTCAAGGTCGTGTTAACCAATATGTAGTTTGTTGATATTACGTTATCTTGCTGGGAAATCACAGAGAATATCGGCAATATCGGTGAATTTCCGGATTTGAAGATGTAGGGTGGTATAGGTATAGTATAGTAAATCTGCGAAATAACATATTTTGTATTATATTATTCGTACTGTCAGAGGAACCGAGTAGTTGTGCCTTGGGTCCGGACGGGAACTGAATACTCGACTTGACCCGACGAGTATAATTATTTACTTTTTTTATAAATCAATGATTTCACAATAAAGATTTGATCTGGGGGCTTACCATCAGCAAATAAGAAACCGTTCAGGTCAAAAGCAGGCCTTAAACAGGACTGCTTAAGGCCTGCTTTCATACTAACTGTTGAGGTCATAATAGTACGAAAAGTAACGGTGTTCAATATAAGCCCTGCTATAAGAGCTCATAGTAAGGCCCCTGATCTTTCTAACTTTAATCGTTGATTGGTAGCAAATGTATAAAATTTCTATAACTTAAAAACCAGAGGATTCGATAACGATAAAAAAGTCTTAAATATTATCCTATGGTTAAAAAAACTATACTTATAAAGGTCATATTAATCGAGGTAATGATAATGATGGCATACCTACAGCAATTATGCAATAATTTTCAACGATCGGTACGCCTCGAACTGAAGATTGCTACGTATTTTGCAAGAGTGCTAACCTACGAAGTATTGGTACTGGGAAATGAGACAAAATTACTAACGGTTGTAGGAAATTATAGCATAGCAAGTTGAACGACATAATTTTACATGTCTCACTACTTGTGTACTATTATATATTCTGTCTGTGCTTATGACAAACTTTTTAATACAAGTTCGTGGTAGTTTTAAATATGGATGAGCAGAACATTTTAGTTGAGATAAGAAATTCAATTCGAGCATTCGAGTTGTGGTGTTGGAGAAGGATGGAGAAGATAAGCTGGACTGAGTTGGTGACAAATGAGAAAGTACTGAAAAGAGTAAATGAAAAACGTCAGATATTGAAAATCATAGAAGACAGAAGAGGTAGAATGATCGGCCACTTGATAAGACGCGACAAATTTATTACAAACATTAGATAGAAGGAAAAATAGAGGGAAAGAGAGGAAGAGGAAGACCAAGAAGAGCCTATATGGAAAAGATCAAAGAGAAGGTGAACGTCGTGTCTTATCAAGAAACCAAGGAACTGGCTTTGGACAGAAACGAGTGGAGGAAGCTACACAGACAAGAGCGCGGCTCTTAAGTTGAGAAGAGAAGAAATTCAATTAATTTAAATTAATTAATTGGTTGAGTTAGAATCACAACACAATGGAACTAGTTAAGAAAAAAATGGGTGAACTGAGACTGGTGATATATTAATAACGAGATTATTAAAAAACTTTTTATGAGAGACAGACAAGCGCTTGAAGGCTATCACGCACGCCTGATGGTAAGCGGTGATGCGATCTACATGAAACGCGTTTGCCTAAAAGTTAGAAGTAACCTATTCACTCGCGACTTGAAGGCCCCTAGATTGTATCTATATCAGGAAACACAACCTCGGGCAAGGAGTTCCACTCTCTAGCGGTACGGATAAAGCAAAACGCTTAAAGCGAGTCTAGGATATCCTCCAAAAAAACCGTGGCACAGATTCGTACGTCTGTATTGTCAATTTAAAAATTATAACATAAAATATTCAAGTTAAATAAAATCGATATAAATATTTTTAAGGATTTTTTTATAGTGAAATGAACAATAGAAAATTGTTAAACTATGATTCATAATTATGCAATTTAGAAGTTTAGTCTAATTAGATAATAAATAGATATCATGATAATCATCCAATAGACAGCTTAATTAGTCGCCGTAGTGGAAATGAATCATTTCCTTTCTATCAAAACCGGTTCCTTCTAATACAAGTTCATTTCAAATAGAAACGTATAGGTCAAGGACTTTATTTTCAATATGACTTAATTTTTCATTTTTTCAGAATCATGAAAACTCAATTGCAGGCATTATTTTATCGGGAATCATGTACCTACCTATAGTTAATCAAATCAATCATAAATAAATTGTTTTACATTTACAACTTCTTATACTGTGTTTTCCATAATACCTTAATTTATTACTGATCTTAGGCCCGTATTTAAACCGCTCTGAACGTTGACAGCAATCTTGAGATCATACTTGAGATGCTGTTCTCATTAGAAACAACATCTAAAGTATGATCTCAAGATAGCTGTCAACGTCGAGTGCGGTTTATAAATACGAGCCTATAAACAAACAGCTACTTATTGTTTAACTGTTTTGACTGATTTCCTCTAATAAGCAACGTTTCCTTACAATCAACTAATAATACATCGAGTCTATTGCATTTGGCAATATATGATTTATCAGATCCTTACACTTCGCATCGTTACACCCAGAATCTCCCAAAAAAAACAACAACCAAGTCCCTCAATTAAACTCACCAAAAACAAGCAAAATAATTCTTAATTCAACTTGATAAGGAACGTACCCTTAAAACCAATCCACCAATCACCTGTCACTGTTATCACAGCACTCGATTGTGCGCAAGACATGCGCCTGCGCGCTCGGATCCGACAGCGTGCACTGCTCGAAGCTAGCAATGTTGCTTGCACAACCAGTGAACGGTCAATGTTAGGCTTGCCTCCTGGAGGTGTAAAAGAGCAAGACTGTAGATGAAACATTAAGGGCCTGCTTTCTAGGTTCCGAATAGCATCGTTTAGCCTAATTTAAAAATGGAACAGAATTTGTATGATGCTCCTACTGCGTGCACGCTCGACAGTTTGCATAACCAGTGAACGTTCAATATTAGGCCTGCAAAGCCTATAACGGTCGCTGCCTCCTGGGGATCTAAAACAGCAAGAGCCAAGAAGATTGTAGATGAATCGTTAAAGGTTATTTTCATAGGTTCCAAATAGGTATCATCATTTTTGTGGCTTAATCCTTCAAACCCCGGAAAATGAGACACAATAGATATCTGAAGCATTACAAACCCTGTGAAACTGGCCTTAAACATTTACAAATGAATCATTTTCTATTTTGTAGCAGAAATCCTCTGAAAACCCCTTAAAAGTTTTTCTTTTCTCTTTATTTTTAAAGGAGCTTTTGTAATAAAGTTACATGTCAGCCCCATCGTAACTATAATTTTATGTGGGGATGTGCACATAAATTAAAATAATTACACTAATTAGCATTAGGTGTTCGACCTTAAACTGATGCTCTGTGCTGCGAACCTGTAAGTCAACACAGCTGCTTCAGACGTCCTCTGAAAACCCCTAAAAAGAGACAAATTAATGAAAACATCTGCAAATCATTTTATATTGGAATCACATTAGAGCGACAATGTTTAAATGTAAATATCATCACTCATAATCTTTTTTAAATACGGAAAACGAATTTTTCTATAATTATACGAGTATAATTATACACTGTTGTCTTTTTAGACCCTTGTGATATATTTGTTCCTAATAGCTAGACTTTTTGAGTACATCGGGGTCAGAAGTTCCGCTTTTCCGCAAAGTAATATTTTTTAAATATGACTGCGCCGTTTCCAAGTGGTAATTACACAAAGAAAAAAGAACGCTATTACTGACTCTCGAGCGTTTATTTTCAGCTGTACGATTTCCTGATGGTGAATGAATAATGAATGAACCTTTTCCCGACGTATGTATGAGTAAGTAATGACTTGAGTAATACTAGCAATTTTCAGATGCTTCTAATATTATATATTTTTTTTTAATCTATCATTTTTTTTTATTTATTAGGGACAGTACATAGCACGATATCATTTAAAGTTACAAACACATTTAACAATTGTGTAGGCCAATTACGACTATCCAACGGTTTAACATTTTGCGCTCGAATTTGCGTGACAAGATACATTTATTATTATCATCCTTATTTTTATTATTTTATTTATATCAGTACCAAAGTGGTAGTGGTAATTCACATGCAATTTATAGGATAAATTAATTTTAACTCTTCAACGCCCGGAAAATGAGACACAATAGAAAATCTATTGTGTCTCGGTCGCCAGCGACCGCTCCGGCATTAATGAATTAAATGCACCAAACTGCACTAAAACTTTAAATCAGATTAATTATACTGTAAATTGCATGTGAATATAATATTAGAAGCGTTTGAAAATTGCAAGTTTTATTCAAGTCATTACTTACTCGTCTACAGATACGAGGGTATATCAAACAATAAATCAATGAATAAAATAAGCATTAATGAAAAAAGCAGATGAGTTTATTCCAATTCATATTTAAGGTTAGTATTATTGTATAAAGCTATGAATATGAAGTGAAGACGTAAAATTAAAATCAATTTCGTAACTTTACTACCATCACGTCATGTTTTGCCAATAAAAAACTGAAAATCCGTCTAGCATAGCACAAACTTTGGCCTATCGCATTACCTTAGTACGAGATGGGCATTATGTATTTTAACTTATGGTTACTTTGCAATTCTTCAGCCATAGTTCACGGTGGTTAATTCCGCTCATTAACATGACAAAATTTCTGTTACAACATGTGAAGCAAGCGCAGCCATCCTAAACATTCAGAACATAGAGACGTCAGAATAAAGTAAAGGTGATTATACAACATCGGGATGTGCTGCGCTTTGTGAAGCTGTGCTTATGTAAAATAGCAATTAAAATTAAAGCACTTTATAAGCCTTTGTTTCTTTAGGCATTATTAATTTTATAAAGAGAAAAAGACTTGATTCAGTAAGACATTTTTATTAGTGACAGAACGTCAAACATAACTTTGTTCTTCTTTATGAGCTATCGGTAGTTTAATGAAAACTCTTTTAACACCCCCCCTTAAACTAGCAATAGTCTCAACTAGGCTTAACCCTTAATAGTCTCAACTAAATTATCCATACAAAACTTATGTTTGGGAAATGACAGTGCTTTCGTGAAAATATCAGCTATCATTTCTGTTGTAGGTTTATATAAAATCCTTACTTGGTTTTGTGCTACAGCATCTCGAACAAAATGATAGCGGACTGACACATGTTTTGTACGTTTATGGAAAACTGGGTTATACGCCAACTTTTGAGCGGACTGGTTGTCGTTATAAAGATCAATATCTTTATCACAATCAAATATATCAACCTTGCCATCGAAATTTAATAGTTCGCTCAAAAACTGTTTTATAAAAATTGCCTCTTTTGTAGCTTCACTTAGAGAAATGTACTCTGCTTCTGTAGAAGACAGCGCAACACATGTTTGTTTTTGACAACTCCAGGATACAGTATTATCATTAATTTTAAAAACATATCCTGTATAAGATTTACAATCAACATCATTGGCCCAATCCGCATCTGTGTACCCCGTTACCTTAAAACTCCTTTTAGTATTATTACTACCTTTAAAGACCAATTTTGTTTTTAAAGTACCCATTAAATAACGAAGTATGCGTTTTGCGGCAACCCAATGTTCCTCAGAGTAACATGTGTTAAACTGGCTTAAATAAGAAACACTATATGCTAAATCAGGTCTAGTCATTTGACACAAATACATCAAGGAACCAATTAATTCCCTATAAGGTAAATTATTATTACATTCCTTACTTGGCGCAAGTTTCATGTTAGGCTCTATGGGAGTCTTTACAGGTTTGCATTCTGTCATGCCAAATTTTTCCAAAACATGCAGAATGTATTTCTCTTGGCTCAAAAATATTTCACGTCTGTTTTTATTATAGGTAAATTGAACACCTAAAGCATTATTTAGCTGGCCTAATTCTTTAATCTTAAATGCTTCTGACAATGCGTTTTTAAGTGCAATAACTAATTTCTTATCATTATAGAAGAGAAAGAAATCATCAACGTATAACGAAATATATATTATACTCTCTCCCGCCCCTTTCACAAAAATGCATTGTTCAGTATCTAATTGTTTAAACTGCAGAGATAACAAAACTTCTTTGACTTTAGAGTACCAAGCTCGTGAAGACTGTTTTAATCCGTAGATGGCTTTCTTTAGTAAGCACACTTTGGACTCTTCACCGGGTTTAATAAAACCGCTTGGCTGTACCATGTATATCTCTTCAAACAAATCACCGTTTAGAAAAGCAGTTTGAACATCTAAATGCTCAATATCGAGATTTAGTTCAGTAGCTACAGTAAATAAAATTCTGAGCGATGAATGTCTGACTACAGGTGAAAACACCTCAGAGTAGTCCTCGCCTTTACACTGTGTATAGCCTTTTGCAACTAAACGTGCTCGGTATCTACTGATGTTTCCGTCAGCATCACGTTTAATCTTAAATATCCATTTATTTTGTACTACATTTTTATTTTGTGGTCTATCAACTAAGATCCATGTCTTATGCTGATGAAACGCATCTATTTCTGTTTGCATAGCTTCCTTCCACTGCTGTGCATCAGGAGAGCTCAAAGCTTGAGCAACTGTAGATGGTTCTGATTGATCTCCACAAAAATTAGATATTGTATTTCCATACCTTTCAGGTTGATGATGTTCACGTACTGGATACCTTCTGTTTAGGTCGTTGCTATTCATACTTGTCGTATTCTCCATTTGTGGGATTTCTTCAGCAGCATCTGAATAGTTGTCATTTCCATTAATTTCAGTCGCATTTTCAGCTGTCTCTTTTTCGGTTTCTTCTTCACAATCATAATATTCTTCTTCATCGGAATCATTATTTACTGTAAAATGAAACGGTATAAAATGACGTTCATTTTCAGAACTTTTAGTGAAAGAGAACTGATTTTCAATGAATTTGACATCTCTAGATAGAGTTATTTTATCAGTATTAGGATCGTACAATCTATATGCTTTAGACGTATCGTCATATCCCACAAACATATACTTTTTACTTTTTGCTTCCAGCTTATTCCGTTTATTTTTAATAACATGAGCATATGCGTCACAGCCAAACACTTTTAAAGAATCAAACTTGATAGATTTATTCAGCCATACTTGTTCGGGAACCATGTCATGTAACTTTTTAGTAGGTGATCGATTTATTAAGTGAACTGCTGTATGAGCAGCTTCAGCCCACAGTTTAAAGTCACATTTCGACTCGTATAATAGACACCTAACCTTTTCGATTATAGTGCGGTTCATACGTTCGGCTACCCCATTTTGTTGTGGAGTATAGGGAACTGTTAATTGATGTAATATACCTTTTTGCTTGAAATATTTTTCTAAGTCTTTATTACAGTAATCCCTAGCATTGTCCGACCGAATCACTTTTAGTTTAGCTGAACACTGGTTTTCAACCATGGTAATAAATTCTTTTACTTTCGAAGTTATTTCGAACTTGTTCCTTAAAAAGTATATGAATACTTTTCTACTATGATCATCAATAAAAGTTAGAAAGTATTTCTTACCTCCAACTGATTCGACTGGTAATGGTCCACATAAGTCAGTATGAATCAAATCTAAGTTGTTCTTCGCCAACTCTTTGTTAGGATTTGATATGAATGGATCTCTTGAGTGCTTACCTTTGATGCAAACTTCACACGTATTATTCTCTACCTTATCTGTAAAATTAATAGTCTCAGCATGATCTCGTAATTTTTTAAGAGCTTGTACGTTTAAATGACCCATGCGCTTATGCCAAAGATCAATAGATTCCACAGCTTTGGTAATATTGGCATTTTCATGGCAGATATCAATTTGATAAGCTTTTCCTACTTCAGAGCCTGTTGCTGAAACTTTGCCGAATATCTTAAAATTATTTGAATTATACATTTTACAACCTTTGGAATCAAATACAGTGACATAGCCTTTCTTAACAAGATCAATTACAGATAATAAATTAACGGAAAGATTTGGTACATACATTACATTAGTAATTGTCCTAACTTCATTATTAATAAGCTTAATTTCTACATTACCAATTCCTCTACATTGTAATTTTTCACCATTGGCAATTGTTAAATCAACGGCAGAAATATCTTGGTAGTCTTTTATCCAATCCTTACGACCAGTCATGTGGTGTGTTGCACCGGAATCGATGAGCCACACTCCACGGTCATCATTGCAGACAGACAATGCAGATAAAGATTTAGGATTTTCCGAATTCTTTTCGGGTTTCTTATTCTTGAACCAACACTCATTTTTAGTATGCCCTGCCTTCTTACAGTTCCAACACCACTTTTTGTTCTTTGTGTTTACTTTCGATTTGTTTTTATCTCCAGAATATAGACATGTTTCAGCCTCCTTTGCATTACCATTCCACTTCGTGTCTTGCAACAATTTTGTTTTGATCATGTCACTAGTGATGGTCACACCAGAGTGCTCCAATGCCATAACCATTGGTTCATATTCTGCAGTCAATCCTTTAAGTAATATAACGCCTAGGAACTCATCATCTACAGGTTTCCCTATAGCGCGTAGTTGTTCACCGACAGAAATAGTGTCATTTACGTACGCTTGCATTGAGCTGTAGTCAATTAACTGGACGGAACACAGCTTGCGTAGTAGTTGTAGACGTCTATTTAATCCTTTGTCATCAAATACCTTTTCAAGTGTATCCCATGCATCTTTGGCGGAACTTGCATTTATCAAATGTGGAAAACACGATTTATCGACCGATAAATTTATTTTCGACAACGCTTTTTCATCCTTTCTCTTACGAGTGTCGGCCGTAGTGCTATCACCTGCGGGGTATCCACTTACACAATGCCATAGATTTTCATGAATTAAACAATTTTTCATAATGAAACGCCAGTCATTGTAATTTTCCCTTCCTTTCAATCTTTCAACCGAAGAAAAGTGTGACGAACTTTCTTTTTCCATTATGTCAACGTTTTTTTTTAATTTGTTTATTCACTAATCGTTATTATTCGCCCATAACCTTTAGGCATTATTAATTTTATAAAGAGAAAAAGACTTGATTCAGTAAGACATTTTTATTAGTGACAGAACGTCAAACATAACTTTGTTCTTCTTTATGAGCTATCGGTAGTTTAATGAAAACTCTTTTAACAGTTTCAACTCACTAAAAATACGTTTCGCAGGTAACATGAAACCATATAACTATATCCCTATATTATCTCTGTTGAACTTGTACAAATATCCTTTTACACTGGCAGTAAGCTAAAGCACTTATTCCTTAGTAAGACAATCTGAAGTTACAATCACACTTGGGGTTCATAAGATGGTTTGAAAGTGCACTGTGGAAATAGCTCTGCCTTCGATTTAGTATACATTTTAAATATCCTTAAAATCGAATAGTGTAATAACTGATTACTGCTTTAGCACAGCACAGCTCAATGTTGATAAGGCTACTTATACTTAGCTATAATGAGTGTATCTTGTCCAGTTATGGGTTGCACTGCACGAATGGTGTCGATCTTTTTGAAATGCACGCTTCGTAAAGGTCACTAACCTGTCGAGAATCAGCTGATTGTGATCGACCGAACAAACGCCGCGATAATATCGTAAATTAAAGACCGTGAACGTAAATTAAGATATTATTATGTTTACATGACTTTTAGTAACAAAATAACCACTTTAAATATAAGATAAGTATTTAAAGACTGTAAGTCATTGTTAGTAACAGGTGATCAAGCGTTTGGCCTGAGACAGGGACTTTCATCATCCATCATCATCAGACATTTTTCATCATCCATCATCATCAGACATTTTTCACTGCAGGGTGAGGCACAGCCCTTCCTCATGGAAGGATAAAGAAGGAGAGAGGATAAACCAAGGTGTTGTTCCCATTATGCTAAGCCAACAAAACATTAAATGAGTTCCCGGCCAAATATTACGGCAAAATATTTTAAAACTATAGATAATAATAAAAGAGGACCTCGATGGCTCAGTGGTTAAGCGTATTCAGCCTGCCATTGCGACGGTTGATCCTTATCCAATCCATCCCTAAGGAAGCCCTGTGCCGCACCACAAAAATCGCTCATAATGATGATGAAAAAATAGATGTGACATTTAAAGTGGAAACTAATGATAATGAATTGAATGACCAAATTTATATGTCTCGTCTACTTTTTCATCGTGGTCTTCATTAGCCTTGACTCCGAAACCAACCGCAGCGGTTGCGGGTTCGATTACGCAAGATGCAAACGTTTCTGATGAAAACAAGTATTTGTCACTTACTAATCTATCATCGAAGTGTATTCTGAAACATCCATATTGCTATTCATTCAAACAACAATAACATACATTACGGCAAAGTAAAAACAAATAGCAACTTGGATAACTTTTGACAAGTTTTTTATTCTTTGTGTTTATTCGACACTAGCGCCATCTAGTCACACGGTGATGAATCTTGTTGCAACCGTGTGTTAATGTGCGGCGTTAGGTAGATGCCGCTACAGCTGCTATTAACTTTTATTACAAAGTAATTAATAATGGCTGTAGTTATATCATTCGGTGTCATTTCCAACTCTGGACCTTAGAATACATAATAGTACCTGGACCCAGTGACCCTTAATACAGGAGCAAACCAAACCCTAATTCTTCATCTTCCTAATACGGAACTGCTTTGACTATTTTATTTTGATTCCAAAAAAAGATAGTAGGTATTCCATTTGTAAACTCGTCGCCTATGTAAACTCGTCCTGATTTAAAAAGTTCCATACATTGAATGTAAATTCGTCACTCATAAAAAAATGTATATGTAAATTCCTCACCGGTACATACATGTTATAGTAAACTCGTCACTATTAAAGTATATTATATCATATTTGCAAGAAATACCGTTTGCTAACGGTACTTCTAGTTGCGGTTCACGGTTGCAAGTTAGCCGCTTATAAATATTTCAAAGTACTAATTTTGACTACGCCAAGATAGCATCTACTAAAGGGGGGGTTTTTTCGCCTTTTGACTCCTATGGGATTCTCAGAATACGTTTTCTTATCACTTCTATCTTTAAAAAAGTAAATAGATTGATGTTCTGTAATGCATTGTATTATGTGTTTAGCATCAGGTGTTACAAATATTTCGCAGACTTTATAATGCGGGGCACAAAGGCAGTCCCGTCACAGGATCTGTCGCAACGGCCATGAGAACTGGTCGCCCTAGCCTTGTAGACAAATAAACTATGCATCGGTGTTAGGTAAGTGCTTCCTACAATCATGAGACTTTGTCTCAGTTTTGCAAACAGGTTAGATACGAGTATAAACTGGCCCAATATAACTTGTCAACGATTTTTTGTATACCTAGTCGTATCGCACGCAGATCTGTTGGAATGGAACGCATAGAGGACAAACATAAAGTTTATTTTTGTTTATATAACCTTAAATTATTTAATGGCTTTTCCAAAACCCAGTTTCAGTGCATTTTCTAATAGATATCTTTCATACTTTTATGATTGGACTCTTCAGTATTTTTTTTTAGGGTTTTAAGACAATGCAATGCAATAGGGATGATGGCAACTTTTTTTATTTTATTTTACATAAATTACCTCTCAAAAAAAGAAACATTGGTAAAGGAATTAATTCGCTAGCATGAAAACTGCCCGAGATATCACAGTGTGAAATGCACACAAATGGACTCGCCCAAAAACGCTCCATACATTTGGCTTCCTAGTTATGACGTCACGCCTGAGAAGTTTGTATGCAACGCGTAGGAGCTATATTTAGTAGGAGCGTTTGTGCGGCAGCTATATTAAATATTGTGTTTATCAAAATAGTTTCTTAGACAAATTTGCTATACATTTTACGGACTAATTGAAGGTAAGTATCATTTATTCTAATAAATTTTATACTTTTTAAATGGACTTGTCCACCCAACTTTGAAGGGTCATAAAATAAATAATATGCAATATATAAAACCAAGAGGTATACAAGCTACTCTAAAAGTTTAATATGTTTACGATTTTTATTAGTATTTCGTTATTTTATTCATTAGTCATCATCCCTATTGCAATGCTACTTTAATATTTTGAAAAGTAAAATAAGTAATATAATATATTACTATATAAGTATATTATTTATAGGGACTCATCATTTTAGTATACTATACGTGCCTGCACACATGTGCGCAATCGCAATAGGCTCTGGGTCTTATTTCTTTGCGAAATTGCTTACGAAACTTATCTATTAGTAATCTGTGGTCAAGGCAAGCTGTGATGAGATTGATTTGGTTGTAGAATAATTATTTCTTCGTTTTTTGCTGTTGATGAGATCGATATTCAATGGAAATTGAATAAAAATAATATATTTTTTACCATCGCCACTCGAATAAGTAAAAGAAATTCATAAATATTTTTAGCATTTTGTTGAATCAGATTGCGTTGATGTCTTTTCAACCATTTTCGATTAATTTATACATTCACTGTTTAAACAATTTCAAGATCATAATTATTATTAAGCGTACCTAAATATTTTATGAGTACATTAAAAACTTGTTATGTGACACAACCTAATGTCAAGTTATGTAATCTTAAAAATACCATGAGGTTTCTTAACATAAAAGAAGTTTAAATAATTTATCTTGCCAAACACTCCACATGTTTGACTTTGTGGGAAAAAAACAGCTATTTTCACATGTAAATGTAAACGCCAAATTAGACAAATTGCTGAACATACACAAATATTACTGTCAAAATTAACATTTTCATACACTGAATGTAGGTTATCTGTTATTATTACATAAGTAGTTAAAATACCAAAATCAAATAAAAAAAAAACAAATAAAAGGAAGTTAATAATTTTCTTATAATTAAGAACATCACAAACTGACTTGCATATCAATAATATGTTCAGTTATCAGTACCCGTGCCACGAAAATCTATATATCGAGAAAAAAACGCGCGTAAAAAAATTCGATATAACAATTTTATAGTATAGAAAAATTTGTACAGGGCGCCATCTACAGCCGAAAAGCGAAATGAAATTTTCTATAGAGAATTATTCTATCGAGTTCCTTTTTTACGCGCGTTTTTGTCTCGATTGTTCGTGCTATAGGGGTACAAACAGGTTAACACACCAAGGTCGGCCTTGCGACTATATTATATGACACAAACTCAACGATAGTGTGAGACTGACATTTGACACCAAAGGCCCTACGCCTGGCATGTCTAACGACAAGGACGAAATGCTAACGATTAATATAGTGAGTGACCCTTTATTACCCCATATTGTAGGTTTGAATGTTAGAAAATGTTAGTGTTTTGTCATGGTTAAATTGTTACAAATTAAAATGTTAGTTTTCCTTACTTTTCATCTGCTGATATTGCGTGACTATTATAAAGAAAAACGTTGGTACCTACCTATCAATAACATCGTTATATTCGGATTTAAAATGTATTCTTTATTAATTTATTGTGTACACTCACACACACACACACACACAAGTTTAATCAGAAAAGAAATGGACAGAAGAATTGTACAAGGGCACTTAAGGGGCCGTACTAGGATAACATGGTTTGCGCGGGCCATTTTTTTATATAGAAAACGTAAACTTGTAGTCACCAAAAAAATCATACGACAAGCTAAAGAGTTTCTCTAGTTGCTACAAACATAAAATTGTGTATAAACCTTACAGATAGTTGTAAAAAAAAATTAGAAAATCACTAAAAACGCCTAAAAAGAGCTTTGCGCGGGCCATATCTTTGACGTAAATAATAGCGGAAACATATTGAATTCTAAATCAAAATACACTTTAAGGTACTGTGCAGTACCTACAATGATTTTTTTCCCTTAAATATACTTTAATTTTGTGTAAAAAATTGTTAAACTTTTCAATTTTTTCGGCCGGAATCCCCATACAAATTTGTATAGCGCTGCGTTGCAAATATATAAGCCGCGCTCAGGGCTTTCTGAACTCAGTCCCGGCCCGTTCGTCAGAGCAGGAGCACGTCACTTTGAGCCACGACCGCAGTAGCGTATGCCAGCGTATTCATACACAAGTCTCTTGCACAATGTTTCGAATCAAAATTTGATTGAAAAGCAATATAGTGAATAAGTATGAAAGTTATAGATTATACTTCGTATTTACTGTGTATCTTTATTATTATGAATAACTTACCGATATCTTTTATTATTTGTATTATTAGTTATTACTAGACTGGGTCCAGTCCAGGGTCTGATGATGGAGCCGGAAGAAGGCCACAGGAATTCTGTGATAAAATCATGATACCCCATCGAGTTTGGGCTCGTTTGATTCGTCTTGACGAGTACTCTGTCGGGAAGTAGTTTCCAGGGCCTGATGATGGAGCCGGAAGAAGGCCACAGGAAGTCTTTGATAAAACCATGCTATCCCATCGAGTTTGGGCTCGTTTAATTCGTCTTGACGAGTACTCTGTCGGGAAGTAGTTTCCAGTGCCTGATGATGGAGCCGAAAGAAGGCCACAGGAAGTCTATGATAAAACCATGCTAGGGGTGGGCTCGGGGTGGAACTATGGGGCGGCTTGGGGTGGACTCGAGGGGGGCTCGGGGTGGGTTCAAGGGGGGCTTGGGGTGGGCTCGAAGGGGAGTTCGGGGTGGGTCTAGGGGGGGTTGGTGGTTGGTTTAAGGGGGGCTCGGGGTGGGTTCGAAGAAAGCTTGGGTGGGCTAAATGGGGCTCTGGGTGGGCCTGAGGGGGGAGGCTTGGTGTGGGCTCGAGGGGAGCTTGGAGTGGGCTCGAGGGGGCAAGGGGCCCGAGGGGGGCTTGGGGTGCCTTCCGAAGCACGGAGGAGCTCGAGATAATAAATTTTGGTCACCCATCCCATGACCGACTCTTGCGAACGTTGCTTAACTTCCGCAATGTCTGGGCCAGGCACTAAACCACTGCTCCACCGAGCTCCTCACTGCTAGGGCACAGGCCTACATTATGAGTTGGTAAGGAGGATGGGCCATAACCCACCACGCTGGCCCAATGCGGATTGGTGGGTGTTAAGGACTGCAAATGCAGCCGGGACCAACGGCTGAACGTGCCTTCCGAAGCACGGAGGAGCTCGAGATAATAAATTTTGGTCACCCATCCCATGACCGACCCTTGCGAACGTTGCTTAACTTCCGCAATCGCTGGGCCAGGCGCTAAACCACTGCTCCACCGAGCTCCTCACTGCTAGGGCACAGGCTTTCATTATGGGTTGGTAAGGAGGATGGGCCATAACCCACCACGCGGGCCCAATGCGGATTGGTGGGTGTTAACGACTGCAAATGCAGCCGGGACCAACGGCTTAACGTGCCTTACGAAGCACGGAGGAGCTCGAGATAATAAATTTTGGTCACCCATCCCATGACCGACCCTTGCGAACGTTGCTTAACTTCCGCAATCGCTGGGCCAGGCGCTAAACCACTGCTCCACCGAGCTCCTCACAATGCTAACACAATAACTTGTAATAAATTAGGTATTCAGATAATAATTAATCTGAATACCTAATTATACCTATACCTAATTATATTTAAAAGAAGACAACCCTGAAGTCGTTAGAAGAAATAAGAGCTACGCGATAGAAAGAGAGGCAACTTCTAGGTGAATATAACTGTAGGCAAGGGAGCGGTGTGCGACCTGAATTGCACTTTATTGCGTCTGGGATAGAGTCGCTATTTATTTAAATGACTTTGCGGAGTGGATCTTCTGTACTTGTACTATTATGTATTCTGTGGTTTTAGTACTATTTTGACAAGAAAACAGCAACGCAGTGTATAAAAAAAATATAAAAAAGCCAAGATGGCAGCAATTTTTTTGCGTTTAACATTGCGTTGTTATTTCCTTGTCAAAATAGTACCAAAAACCAAGTTTCCTCGAAAAAGGCCCATAAACAAAAAAGTAGGCTCTTCAAATTTTCTTTCTTTCTTCTTTAAAAAATATAAAAATCCAAGATGGCGGCCAACTTTTTTGTTTGTGGGCCGATTTTAATGAAACCCGGTTTTGTTACAATTTTGACAAGAAAACGGCAACGCAATTATAAAAGTATAAAAAATCCAAGATGGCGGCCAACAACTTTTTTGTTTGTGGGCCGATTTCGATAAAACTCGGTTTTTGGTACTACTTTGACAAGAAAACAGCAACGCAATAATAAAAATATAAAAATCCAAGATGGCGGCCAACTTTTTTGTTTTTTGGGCCGATTTCGATGAAACTCTGTTTTTGGTACGATTTTGACAAGAAAAAGGCAACGCATTTTTAAAAATATAAAAAAATCCAAGATGGCGGCCAACTTTTTTTTTGTAGGCCGATTTAATGAAACTCGGTTTTTGTTACTATTTTGACAAGAAAACGGCAACGCAATTATAAAAATATAAAAAAATCCAAGATGGCGGCCAACTTTTTTGTTTGTGGGCCGATTTTAATGAAACTCGGTTTTTGTTACTATTTTGACAAGAAAACGGCAACGCAATTATAAAAGTATAAAAAATCCAAGATGGCGGGCAACTATTTTTTGTAGGCCGATTTTAATTAAACTCGGTTTATGTTACTATATTGACAAGAAAACGGCAACGCAATTTTAAAAATATAAAAAAATCCAAGATGGCGGCCAACTTTTTTGTTTGTGGGCCGATTTTGATGAAACTCGGTTTTTGTTACTATTTTGAAAAGAAAACGGCAACGCAATTTTAAAAATATAAAAAATCTAAGATGGCGGCCAACTTTTCTGTTTGTAAGCCGATTTCGATGAAGTCGGTTTTTGGTACTACTTTGACAAGAAAACAGCAACGCAATAATAAAAAATATAAAAAATCCAAGATGGCGGCCAACTTTTTTGTTTGTGGGCTGATTTCGATGAAACTCGGGTTTTAGTACTAATTTGACAAGAAAACAGCAACGCAGTGTATAAAAAAAATATAAAAAGCCAAGATGGCGGCTAATTTTTTTGCGATTAACATTGCGTTGTTATTTCCTTGTCACAATAGTACCAAAAACCGAGTTTCATCGAAATAGGCACATAAACAGAAAAGTAGGCTCTTCTAAATTTTCTTTCTTTCTTCTTTAAAAAATATAAAAATCCAAGATGGCGGCCAACTTTTTTGATTGTGGGCCGATTTCGATGAAACTCGGGTTTTAGTACTAATTTGATAAGAAAACAGCAACGCAGTGTATAAAAAAATATAAAAAGCCAAGATGGCGGCTAATTTTTTTGCGATTAACATTGCGTTGTTATTTCCTTGTCACAATAGTACCAAAAACCGAGTTTCATCGAAATAGGCACATAAACAAAAAAGTAGCCTCTTCGAAATTTTCTTTCTTTCTTCTTTAAAAAATATGAAAATCCAAGATGGCGGCCAACTGTAACTCGGTTTTTGTTGCAATTTTGACAAGAAAACGGCAACGCAATTATAAAAATATAAAAAATCGAAGATCATTTCAAGTTTCATCAAAATCGGCCCACAAACAAAAAAGTTGGCCGCCATCTTGGATTTTTATATTTTTATTATTGCGTTGCTGTTTTCTTGTCAAAGTAGTACCAAAAACCGAGTTTTATCGAAATCGGCCCACAAACAAAAAAGTTGGCCGCCATCTTGTATTTTTATATTTTTTAAAGAAGAAAGAAAGAAAATTTGAAGAGCCTACCTTTTTGTTTATGGGCCTTTTTCGAGGAAACTCGGTTTTTGGTACTGTTTTGACAAGGAAATAACAACGCAATGTTAAACGCAAAAAAATTGCTGCCATCTTGGCTTATTTATATTTTTTTTATACACTGCGTTGCTGTTTTCTTGTCAAAATAGTACTAAAACCACAGAATACATAATAGTACAAGTACAGAAGATCCACTCCGCAAAGTCATTTAAATAAATAGCGACTTTATCCCAGACGCAATAAAGTGCAATTCAGGTCGCACTCCGCTCCCTTACCTACAGTTATATTCACCTAGAAGTTGCCTCTCTTTCTATCGCGTAGCTCTTATTTCTAACGACTTCAGGGTTGTCTTCTTTTAAATAATAATTAATCTGAATACCTAATTTATTACAAGTTATTGTGTTAGCATTGTGTGGAGCTCGGTGGAGCAGTGGTTTAGCGCCTGGCCCAGCGATTGCGGAAGTTAAGCAACGTTCGCAAGGGTCGGTCATGGGATGGGTGACCAAAATTTATTATCTCGAGCTCCTCCGTGCTTCGGAAGGCACGTTAAGCCGTTGGTCCCGGCTGCATTTGCAGTCGTTAACACCCACCAATCCGCATTGGGCCCGCGTGGTGGGTTATGGCCCATCCTCTTTACCAACCCATAATGAAGGCCTGTGCCCTAGCAGTGAGGAGCTCGGTGGAGCAGTGGTTTAGCGCCTGGCCCAGTGACTGCGGAAGTTAAGCAACGTTCGCAAGGGTCGGTCATGGGATGGGTGACCAAAATTTATTATCTCGAGCTCCTCCGTGCTTCGGAAGGCACGTTAAGCCGTTGGTCCCGGCTGCATTTGCAGTCGTTAACACCCACCAATCCGCATTGGGCCCGCGTGGTGGGTTATGGTCCATCCTCCTTACCAACCCGTAATGAAGGCCTGTGCCCTAGCAGTGAGGAGCTCGGTGGAGCAGTAGTTTAGCGCCTGGCCCAGCGATTGCGGAAGTTAAGTAACGTTCGCAAGGGTCGGTCATGGGATGGGTGACCAAAATTTATTATCTCGAGCTCTTCCGTGCTTCGGAAGGCACGTTAAGCCGTTGGTCCTGGCTTCATTTGCAGTCGTTAACACCCACCAATCCGCATTGGGTCCGCGTGGTGTTATGGCCCATCCTCTTTACCAACCCATAATGAAGGCCTGTGCCCTAGCAGTGAGGAGCTCGGTGGAGCAGTGGTTTAGCGCCTGGCCCAGCGATTGCGGAAGTTAAGCAACGTTCGCAAGGGTTGGTCATGGCATGGGATGGGTGACCAAAATTTATTATCTCGAGCTCCTCCGTGCTTCGGAAGGCACGTTAAGCCGTTGGTCCCGGCTGCATTTGCAGTCGTTAACACCCACCAATCCGCATTGGGCCCGCGTGGTGGGTTATGGCCCATCCTCCTTACCAACCCGTAATGAAGGCCTGTGCCCTAGCAGTGAGGAGCTCGGTGGAGCAGTGGTTTAGCGCCTGGCCCAGCGATTGCGGAAGTTAAGTAACGTTCGCAAGGGTCGGTCATGGGATGGGTGACCAAAATTTATTATCTCGAGCTCCTCCGTGCTTCGGAAGGCACGTTAAGCCGTTGGTCCCGGCTAAGTGCAGTCGTTAACACCCACCAATCCGCATTGGGCCCGCGTGGTGGGTTATGGCCCATCCTCCTTATCAACCCATAATGAAGGCCTGTGCCCTAGCAGTGCCCACCTAAAACCATAGAAGATATGCATTTTAAGTAATTTAAATACTTACTACCAAGAATCTTATATTCATAACGCTCGAGTAGGTGTACTACTCGTATTAAATTGAGCGCAAGCGGACCATTGTTAAAGCGTAGATGTGTGCGTGAACCGCGCAAGTCCGTCGATCGCTGTGTGGGTAGCGCTTCGATACCTAATTTTGACTCGCGCCCGCGGCGTAAGCGAGCCTTAATCGTATCAGTATTTTATTGCTGTAGTGTGGGTAGGGTAACTAGGTATTCTTTTCTCACTTAAAATCAATTTTATTATGAAAATAGGCCGCAAAATTATAATTCATTTTTTCCACTGTAATATTTCATCTTGATGATCTCAAATGCTTTCTCAGCTATGACAAGTGTCGGAGCCATAGTGTTGCCTCCAGGAATTGTCGGCATCACACTCGCATCCACCACCCTCAGATTCTGCATTCCATGAACCAGCAAATTATTATCAACTACCGCCGTACCATCTTGCTTAATACCCATTTTAGCAGTTCCAACAGGATGGTAAACCGTCGTTGCCATATGACGTATATAACACTCCCAATATTTTTCAGTAAAAGTAGGAAATCCTGCGCAACCAGCCAGTTTTAAAGGAATCAACTGGATACCACGCGATTTAAAACTTTCAGTCCCTTCTAGTTTACGAACAAATTCTATTGCTCGCATCAGTACCTTTATATCATGCCAATCGTCAAAATAATTTGTTATAATTTTAGGACTTGAAATAACATCGGATTGTTGCAGCAAAATTTCACCTCTCGACTTAGGGTGCAGTAATGTAGGATAAATACCAAGCAAATCGCTGTTCTCATTTAATTCTTCAATGTTTTTTATGATCTCCTCTTTATATCCATATCCTTCAAGATACGACCGCATCATGAATTTATCGTTTTTTGTAAAGTACAAATGATGATATTGAACATCAGGATGATTTGATATATTTTTGGTGTCTATGAAAGCCATGAAGTCAGTCAAACCAATATTCGACAAAGGTCCTCTTTTTGTTAGCATATATTGTAGCCACGTCAGTATAACGGTCTCTGCAGTAATTTCTGTTTCTTGATTCGTTTTAAAAAGCAGTGGAAATATTACGTGGTCTTGAAGGTTTTTCCCTACAGGCAAATTAAGTAAGCATTCTATTCCTACTTCTTTGAGATGACTTTTGGGCCCAATACCCGATAACATTAAAATTTGAGGCGTCGCGATGGAACCAGCTGATAGTATAACTTCTTTGTCTGCTTTTATTTGCATCACAACGCCGCTTTTGTGTTGCAACTCAATACCGTTGGCTATATTAGTTTTACCATCGATAACAACCTTTCGAACAACAGAATTTTTAACCACATACATGTTCTTAGATTTTTTCAAATGAATTTTAGCCGTGTTAAGCCGCTTTCCATTATGCGTTAGTAATTTGGCAATTCTAGTTCCAATAAGACCTTCGTTAAAATCAATTACATCCTTATTTACTCCGCACTCTTTGTATGACGCTCCGAGAATTCGATACCATGGGTTTTCGTTATATTCATATGACGACAAATTTAATCTTTCTTCTATTTTCTGAAAATATGGCAGTAGGTCTTCATATCCCCATCCAAAATTACCCAGATCTTTCCAATATTGATAATCTCTTGGATGTCCTCGAACATATAACATTGCGTTTATTGAACTCGATCCTCCCATAGCTTTGCCCTTATTCCAAATACATCTATCATTATTAAAACCTAAACAAGCTCCACTAGAAATGGTGTTATATTTCCAGTCTATATCTTGATTCGAAACTAGAAATGCCGGTATCTGAAAGAACAAAAAGATTTCAATTATTTTCTTATAAACATATTCATCTTTATTTACTATTATTTTACTGATTCTTTTAACGCTTCATTAAAAATACAAAAAAAAGTAATACCTCGCTGTTGAGACTAGGATTATCGCCAGCTTCAATAAGTAGCACAGACAAGGCTGGTTCCAGTTCTGCCAAGCGTCCGGCGAGAACTGAACCTGCAGTCCCCGCTCCAACTATAATAAAGTCATACGACCTAGGACCTGAAAAAAATATAAAATAAAGTGTTGAAAGTGTCCGTTTGATTAAATAAATGTCTTCTATGACCTTGCGTTATTGTGCTTTCATTGCGTTGCCTAAATAGGATACAACATATTTTTTACCATAAATAATGTTGAGTATACAGTTTTGATTTTCATACTCTGGTTATTTAATAAACTATCTTGCTTGAACTTCATAAAGATAAGTGAACTATTCTTATATTCTCAAAACTATTCTTATATTTATTCTTAAATGAACTATTCTTATATTCTCAAAACTGGATGTTTGTATTACATACTGATTTCATTGTACTTTCTTTAGTTCAATCTAAGTACTTACCTAAGTTATTTTATTTATAGACACTATGTAATTATTACGCAGGAGTGGGGCTGTCTGTCATAAGTATTATAATATAACACTCTCTTCACTTGGCAGTCCAGTCCCAATCCCAACCTCATGTTTGTCTAAAAAATATTTCGTGAACAAAATCAACATTCACTTCTCAAGCTTACGCGCTCACTAGACATGAAATAAAACACTTTTAACGGATACTAGCTAAAGCCCCAAACACACACTGTAAGATTTAATGATACGGTTAGTTCCTTTTGCAAATAAATTAATTAATATAAAAGACGGAGGTCGGCCTTCCTATCCAAGTTTTCTTTCGCCATTTCTTTCTTGGAGGGGCCTCCCAATTTTTTGAAATGGTAGTAGTTTCAGTAGATTCTCTCTTTTTAACATATAAAATTAAATTAAAACCAAACCAAAACTTAAACTAATTAAAAAATTGATAAATTTTAATTTCTGAACGTTCTAAAAAATTCATCGCTTGAGGGTAGGCTCACAAGTAGCTTCAGTCCCCCGTGACCACGGCAGCTGCAAAGGTGCCGAAACGTCGGGAAAATAAAAAATCAAACCAAATACCAACTAATTACCAAAGTACTTTCAATAAAACCGCGCTAGTATCCGTTAAAAGTGTTTTATTTCAAAATCAACATTTTTGATTTTTTTAGTCACTTACTTTGACGATGTAATTTTGCAATAATTATATTATAAAAGTATTAAACTTGAAGTATAAAACAGAGTTTACCTGTGCTGAAAACTTCTTGGGCATTATCCTGCGGCCATTGGTAGTCGTCGAAAATAGTGCAATGTGCTGCAACCACTGCTGCTATTGCTCTAGCAAATAGGTGCCCTGTAGTACCCGAAAACGGCAATGGACATGTGGCCGATATATTTGCCACTAATGCTTCCATGATTGATCACTGACTGAAGATGACTGAAGGTAATGTATGAAGAAGATATACCAGTGTAGAAGTGTGTAATCAAATATATGGAAAAGGCAGATTTAATAATGATTTTTTATATCACTATAGTATCAAACGATAGTTAAATGACGATTACTGGCACCCGAAATTTTATTGAATTGACATATCGATAAGTGGTTTTTTTTTCACAAAATTTTAAGTCACTTTAACTTGAGATACTTTAATACGTCAGAGTTGTGCAACTCAAAACGAGACCCTGACAACCTTCTAAGTTCTAGGTGCGTTTCAAACTGGCTTGTCTTCCAGCTATTCAGTCGGCCTTTGTTACCATAACAATAAAATGCATAAAGAGGTAACAAGAAAGGAGACGGTTGTATTCAGTATTAAATTTATTATCTTGCATAATATGTAATACACATTCTAAAGTTCACTATGCATATTTAACCAAGTCTTCTTAATCAATTCAGACCCTTTTTCACCTATCATTATGCATGGCGCATTTGTATTTCCTCTTACGATTGTAGGCATAATACTAGCATCTATGACTCTCAGGTTTTTTACATTTTTCACTCTTAATTCAGGATCGACTACAGTACTTTCATCAGCAATTGGTCCCATTTTTGCTGTACCCGTAGGATGATACAATGAGAATGTCAACTCTTTACTGTAACACTTCAAATGTTCATCACTGCCCTTTTCATATTGTTTACACGCATCTAAATCCAGCCATTCCAATTTCAACCCCGTTTCCTTGAATGTTTTCGTATCACCTAGCTTCGATATATGTTGTTTAAAGCCATTTATAACTGTTTCTAAGTCTTCTGTATCATCGAAATAGTTAGCATGAATCAGGGGATGCTCAAAAGGATCTTTATTCTTTAGAGTAATCTTGCCTTTTGATTTCGGGTGAAGTAGAACTGCGTAAACGATCATTATTAAGTGATCGTCATTTATCTTGCGATACTTTTGTTGTATCTCCTCATTTAATGCGTGTTTATCGAACATATCAACTAAATTATATAAACCTGGTGGAAATACGAGGTAATGAGATTGGATGTCAGGACTGTTTGAATTCTTGTCAGTGGTATTGTAAAAAGATATAACTCTATGTGGACCGGTATCCGATAAAGCACCTTCATTTGTCATCATGTAACCCATGAATTCTTTTCCTATCGTTTCTACTGAATTCAGTTGATTATCACCACGTACAGAGTAAAAAAATGGTACAAACAGATGATCCTGTAAATTTTGTCCAACAGGCAAATCTGCTTTGACGTCAATGTCAAAGTCTTTTAGATGTGTCAATGGTCCAATACCAGATAAAAGAAGTAACTGTGGCGTGTTAATAGCACCTGCTGAAACAACAACTTCCTTCCTAGCATTGACAGTTATTTCCATACCATTTTTACTTATGACAACTCCATTGACTATATTAGAATTAGGCTTGAAAGCTAGTTTAGTGACATGAGCATTTTTGACAACGTGCAAGTTCTTCCTATTTTTGATGGGGCTCAAGAATGCTCTCGCCGTACTATGTCTTACGCCGTCTTTAATGTTTGTAAGACTTCTAGAAATACCCATTTGGGAATCACCATTAACATCTTCCAGTGTCGGTATACCTAATTCGTTAGCTGCTTGTAAAATCAATTTTTCAAACTGATGGATATTTCTATAGTTCTCTACATATAAATAACCATTGGTCCCGTGGTATTCCTTTCCATTTCCTCTGAGATCTCCAGAAAAGTTTTCACTTTTCTTGAAGTAAGGTAGTACTTCCTCATAAGACCAGCCGTGGTTACCTTCTGCCGCCCATGTGTCGTAATCTATTTTATTTGCTCTCACGTAGAACATAGCGTTGATAGAACTGCAGCCACCTAGAGTTTTTCCTCTTGGCCAAGCACATCCACGACTTTTATAACCCCTACAAGCATTTTCTTGTGGTTGTGTTCTGTAGCCCCAGTCTTCAGCAGTTCCTAAATTGTTATAGAACAGCTGTGGTATCTGGAAAATTAAAATGCTTTCATTTATTTAGGGTACTCATTCCAAATACAGAATACTTGACGTAGTCGTAACATGATATGGTCAGTGGAAAGGCAAAGTTACTGAAACGCCAATTTGGACAAAATGAGTAATACTGTTATGCATGTACCCACGACGACACGTCAGAATGTAGTACTTGTACTACAAACTTTTATTGATGAAGATGATATGATGATGATTTCGAATGCAAGTGCCAAATCTGAGCAAGTTGGTAACTAAAAAAGTAACTTATTCATTATGTAGGTTTTAAAAAAACTGTCTTAAAGTTTACATTGTGAGGTCTGATGTGTGTTTAGAGCGTGGACTGTAGGTTGAAATATAATAGGCCGTAGTCGTACGTAAATAAGGACTTTTTATGAAGCTGAAAAATTATGTATTGCAAACAGTTACAAAGGAAAAAGAAGAAGAACGACGAATGACAGTTTGTCATACAAAAAAACCATAGACTTTAAAAATAAAGTTCAACAAAAAGACTTTATGTTGGCTATTCCAACAATGTGTCGTCAAGTTTATGATTAAGACAATCACCAATCGGGCTTATGGATAATCATCAACTAACGCACCTCCGTCGTCAAAGTCGGATTCCCTCCTGCCTCGATGAGAAGTACCTTCCATTCTGGCACTTCGCTGAGACGATTCGCGACCACTGAGCCCGCCGATCCAGCTCCCACCACAATGAAGTCGTAATTTGGATCTGAAATAATATGAGTAAAATATTTATGTACAGTAAATAGGTACGTGGTAAATATCATCTTTTATCGCGGGAAAGGAAAAAAAACCTTTTACAAAACTTTTTAGCAATGGTAATTAGATTACAATTTTTTTAAGGATTCTTGTTTCTCATATCTATTTTGTGATTTTACGTTGATTGATAGTACAAAACAAAATGTTGGTCACTTCACTATATTTTATTCACGTGCCAAACCTGAGCAAAATTTAACTTTACCATTTTGCTCAGTGGGTTTTGCTCGGCGTTTTCTTGACCTAGAGTATCCATGTTTTTGATTTACTGATTAAATCAAGACATTGCAGTAAGTAATCGGTTTTGTAATAAAAAACAAGTATTTAAATAATTTAAGACTTGACATTTGTTAATTTTATTTACCTACTCTTAAAAATATTTTTTCATTGTTATTCAACGGTTGAACTTATCGGATTCTACTAGCTAGAGAATCAGGGAGGTTTTTTCGGAAATCTGAAAAAGGCCAAATACAAACTTCGCATAAGATTCGCCTGCATGAACAGCAGGCCTGCTGCCTGATAGCTGGTCACGGTGGATACACGGTGGATACATTGTGCTGGATTGATAAATGTATAGGTACCTCGTAAAAGCTGTTCTGTGGCGTCTTCAGGCCATAGATGATCGCCGGTTAAAGCGCACTGTGCTGCAAAGAAGCTCTGCATTGCCTGCATGAACAGCGGGCCAGCCACCTGATAGCTGGTCACGATGGACGCAGTGTGGACGGGGTCGCAGTACCACGACATGGTGCTGAAATAATAGATCATCATCATCATCATCAGTTTTTACCACGACATGTGCTGAAATCACTAGCTTCTGCCCGTGACTTCGTCCGTGTGGACATTCGGAAAATCCATAGAGCCCCTTTGACCGGGATAAAAAGTATCCTATGGTTTTAATCCAGGCTAATAAATGTAAACTATTCATCATCAAAATTCGAAGTGAAAAAAAAAACAAAAAAACTCTTTACCTAAAACTCGTCAGTAAAGTAAATCGTAAAGTTGTATCAGTTCGACCAATATAATATATTGGTCTAAGTGTAACTGATATAAGATAAAAATGTTATCAGATCAGTTTTTTCTTAAGTATTTTTATTTTATATTACTCCATCCAACTCAAAAAGATAATGAAAATTGAAAATGACCTTATTGATAAAAAAATATACTAGCTGAATATAGATTATGAAAAGATAGATAAAACAGTTTATTAATAGGTACCTAGCTAGGTATTCATATTTTCTATTCTTCAGTTAGGTAGTGAAACAACTGACTTTTTCCTAAATTATTAGTTTTCCTTTACATCATTAAGATTCCGAATTTCCGAAATTCACAGGTACAGATTTAAGTTAAGGCTCTACAGTTTATTTTCAAACAATAACTTCAGTAAAATATATTTCGTTGTAAGTAGTATAAGCAGGCAAAAGAGCAAAAAGTGGCCACTTTAGAACTTTTGCCTACTACTCCTACAAATAATTATTTATTTTACTCTGAACATTTTGAAATATCTAAGATTCTAAAGTCAATTTGCGACCCACAGACTAACTATAAAATTACGAAATAAGAGTGGTTTCCGTTAGCTGTTGAATCACTAATTTGGGTATTAACGAAATTAGGTATCGAAATGTCGGTTCTGTACTTACGTTATGCTTGTATGCTGAACCTGTTTTATACAGTTAAAGGAAAATATACAAACTAGCACTATACTAAATCACACAGATCTCACGATGTTCATAATTATTTTACTTTTTTAGGAACATCACTGAACGCCCGATCTACACTGCCTCGCGAATATTACTGTAGTTAAAATACGGAGAGGGGCAAAGTTATCGGACGCAAAAAATATATTTTTTAGAGTCAACAGTGACTAATTTAGAGATCAATGATTGATGGTAATTTATCAAATTAAGTTTGTTACTTTAATAATGGTAGTTAACTTACGATTACGAATGTCACTTTGAAAAATAACTTATTTGTACTGGTTGAAATATACGCGAAGAACGATGCATGTGCGTGCATCTACCGCAGTCAGTCAGACAACTAGCAACGGGTTCATTGCACAGTAATTTACGGACATGCTTTTAAGGCGATTCCCTGACCGAAACTGGCGCTCTCAGAGGTTTTAATTTAGTAAGTTGTTAATAGAAAAAGATTTTAATAAAACATCTCGTGGATTTTTAGGCGTCATAGTCTAGTATTTATAGAAGGTATCACTACATTTCCTCGCAATCATTCGTAGAAGTAGATAGCAAAATGTGTCAAAAACGGCCACTTTTAGCAATTTTGCTTTCTACTTCTAGCAGTAACTACGAGGGAATGTAATATACCGTCTAAAAATACTAGACTATGGGCCCTAAAATTCCACAAGAAGTTTTATTATAATAAATGTATTAGAATGACAATATTAAATAAAATTCACCACGGCGCTTTCGGTCAGGATAGCGCCTTAAGCTACGCCCCAGGAATATACCTTGGCTTGGCACACACTTGAAATGAATTATGTATTGTTGATTAATGAGAGTGTACAGTTGAGATTCAATTAATGCATTCGTAAATTAGCAAACTGAGCTTCGTAAATTAGTAAATATAAAATTATTTTGTATCATGTTCTTTAAAAATTGAAATCATGCTACATTTATTTATTTCTTATTTATTTTAAACTACTTATGTCATATTAACAAACAGTTATACTTAACTTAAGCATAAAAAATAGTCACAATATCTAGAAAGAATTATTAAGAAAGGGATAATCATAAATCAAGTTTCAGTAATTTTTTTATTTTTATAAATTAACAAAAAAGTGGACATAGATTATGCTGCTTAGATAAATTCTTGAAATATTTTAGCAGTTCTAACAACAATCATCTGTTGTTATGAACTGCTAACTTGATGTTTAATTAACAGTCTCGTTATTGAAAACTAAATAGATAAATAACTTTATAGACTACAACACTACTTCATATTTCATTCCATCGTAATACAACCAGATTCTACATTTTTGTTCACCTTTCTGCGTTACGAATTTATCTGTTTCATAATAAATAGGTGTAATATCATTGTGTCCTCCAGAATCGTCATTATAAAATGGGTTTAAAACAGAATTGTCTGGTGTTCTTAGAAATGGATTTAAGTTACTTGGTTTCATTTTATGTAATCCATCGAGAAAACTTGGCAATTTTGGCATTGGTTTTTGAAGAAATCCGCCAGGTTTCCCTAGCTTCGGAAACGGTTGGATATACCTGTCGTCAATCGGCCAGCCGGCCAATGGATGATGTTCTGGAACGTTCGGTGGTTCATAATGTACTATTGGGTATATTATTTGGTAAAAGTTTGTGAACTTATGTTCTGGATATTCTTGATATGGATCTCCTTGATTTGGATATCCTTGATTGGAATATCCTTGATTTGGATATCCTTGATTTGGATATCCTTGATTTACGTCAATAGGATAAGGTTCAACTACTTTAGGTGAAAATGTATCTCCGACGTTATCATTATGACTGATTTCGCTTTCTCGTCCTTTTTGTGGATTCGTTTCACTTTTTCTGCCATTTTTAGGAATCTTTTTGTTGTTTTTGGTAGTTTTCTTTGGATGTCCAGGAATATTTTCTAAAGATAGATTAGGGAATAAGCTGGTTGTTTCGTTGAAGAGATCCGGAATAATTTTCTTCGCATCTTCGTTTTCTGAATTTTTCGTTTCTGCATACATGGTGGTGGCAGAAGTTTCTGTGCAAGTTGAATTTTCGTCGTAGAGGTCGCCCCAATCTTCTTTGATCATGTCGGCTGCTTTTTCTGCTATCATGATGATTGGTGCGTTGGTGTTGCCACTTACGATGGTCGGCATAATACTACCGTCGACGACACGAAGGTTTTTGACGCCATATACCTGTAATAGTTTGTTGTGTAATTAGGTTCTTTATTTTATTTTTGAAGGTGAAATTACGCAAATTACTCATATTTTTGTTCAGTTGAACCAAATAAAAATATTTTTAATAAAATTATCATTCGCAAAGTGTGAAGCCGATTATAAAAGATGACAGTTTTTTCTCATTTTTAATCGACTTAAAAAAGGAGGAGGTTCTGTGGTCGTCTGTATGTTTTTATGTATGTGTGCCGATTACTCAAAAACGGCTGGACCGATTGAAATGATTCAAACGTTGATGACATAAGGTTAACTTTCAAGTTGGTCCCATTTTTTAATGTAGAAATCGGTTCAGTAGTTTTCAAGTAATCCTGAAAATCCCACCAACCCGCATTGGGCCCGCGTGGTGGGTTATTGCCCGTCCTCTTTACCACCCATAAGGAAGGCCTGGGCCCCAGCAGTGAGGACATCAAAAATGGCTGATGGACAATCCTGAAAATATTCTCATTTCCGTTACTATTACCACAGTATACATATAATTATAATAGTTTGGTGCTACAACATTGTTTATGAACCGATTTAGATGAGTATGACCAACGGAACTCCTTAACAACAAACAGCGCGAATGTGTAAATTGAGTTATTAGGTTAAGGCGCTTTCCTGACCAAAAGTGAATTTTAACTAATATTGTAATTCTAATACACAATTTTAATAAAACTTCTCGTGGAATTTTTAGGGCACATAGTCTAGTATTTTTAGACAGTATTATTATATTTCCTCGTAGTTACAGCAGTAGATAGCAAAACTGCTAAAAGTGGCAATTTTTGACATATTTGCTATCTACTTCTACGAATAACTGGGAGGGAATGTAGTGATACCTTCTAAAAATACTATGAGCTCTAAAAATTCCACGAGAAGTTTTATTAAAATACTTTTCTATTAACAACTTATTATATAAAGACCACTGCGGGCGCCACTTTCGGTCAGGGAATCGCCTTAATATACCATAGAAAAGTATGAAAAATAAAAAACTGATTTATTTATAATATCGTTGCTTATACAACCTGTATTTTTGATATCCCATAACTTTTGAGGTTATATTCTATAGGTCAAAATAATAAAAAAAACTCCCAGAACAGGTACCTTACCTACCCTTATGACGATCCTTTTTTTACTATTATCATTATCACTGATCACAAATGTAAAGATGACGTTTAGCTTTCATTGACATTATACTATTACTTTAGATTATCATTGATGACTTAATTCATATTTAGAGGTACGGAAACGTTGCCATATTTGACATATTTCACATAAATTATTTTGTATTGAAAAATATTCTTAAGCTATTCGATTCTATTTCATGGTCTCATTATTAATGCCCTAGAGTTATGGGATATAAAAAAACAGGTTGTATACCTACCTCAAAATAATTAAAATGGTTTTTCTAACTATATTTAAACAAACGCGTTTTAAACATGTTTAGAAGCTGATATTTATTCAGAAAAAATATCTTGAACAGTAAGCGGGTAAAACACTCGTGAGTTCAAGGTCACAGTCTACAATTGAAAACGTGTCGAAAGATGTGTTTTCGGACACAGTTAGAAACTTTGAACTTTGATCTTGTTGCAAAATTTTAATATTTGTTGGGTACGTTTAATATTTCCATAGAAAACAACTCTTCAACAGAAGACTTATATGGGATCTTCAACAGTTTCACCGGAGCCATTGCGCAGGTTTTCACAGTCAGGATGGTAGATTGTCAGGTTGTGGTGCCTGGCTTGACACTCCAGGTGTTCTCGTGATATAAGGTCGTGGTTGGTACTTTCAGGATTACCTTTATATTTTCAAAATTAAATATACCCCTTTAGTCTTGGATCCACTACAGCTTCAGGGTTGCTCACCGGCCTCGTGGCGCAGGTTTCGATCAAGGTGGTCGATGGTCAGTCTGTGTTGCCTCGCTTGGCACTCCCGATGCTCGTGCCACGTAATGCCAGTAGTTACATCCGGGATTAGCTTTATATTATTAAAATTGAACGTACCCTTAGTGTTGGATCCACTACAGCTTCAGGGTTGCTCATCGGCGCCATGGCACAGTTTTCCACAGAATGGCATATGATCAGTCTCTGGTGTCTTGCTTGGTACTCCCGATGCTCGTGCCACATAGTACCTTAGTGGTAACATCCAGGATTAGCTTAATAGTATTGAAATTAAACGTACCTTTAGTCTTGGATCTACTACAGCTTCAGGGTTGCTCATCGGCGCCATGCAGCAGTTTCCCACAGAATGGTAGATGATCAGTCTCTTGTGTCTTGCTTGGCACTCCTGATGCTCGTGCCACATAGTGCCTTAGCGGTTACATCCAGTATTAGCTTAATAGTATTAAAATTAAACGTACCCTTAGTCTTGGATCTACTACAGCTTCAGGGTTGCTCATCGGCGCCATGCAGCAGTTTCCCACAGAATGGTAGATGATCAGTCTCTTGTGTCTTGCCTGGCACTCCTGATGCTCGTGCCACATAGTGCCTTAGCGGTTACATCCAGTATTAGCTTAATAATATTAAAATTAAACGTACCCTTAGTCTTGGATCTACTACAGCTTCAGGGTTGCTCACTGGCCCCATGGCGCAGGTTCCCACAGGGTGGTAGATTGTGAGACTGTGGTGCCTTGCTTGGCACTCCAAGTGCTCGTGTGACATAAGGGCGTAATGGCTGCATCCCGGGTTGCGGTTTGGGTTTGGTCGCGAGTTCAGCTCTCGAAGGGCAGGCTGCTGGACCAGTTCTTGCACTATTCTAGCACCTTCCACCTGGAATGCATTTATGCTAAAATGTTATAAGTGAAATAAATAGTAGAAATTGGTGGCCCCAAAATTATTAAAAGAAGTCTTTTATTAAATTATTAATTATTAAATTCATTATTGAATTGGGTCGTTATAAAATGGTTTAGATTTTTTTATGTTGTACTATTGCTGTATAACTCGTCGTTAAAAAAAAGTTATAAATCGGTTTAGTGTAGATTTATATGTGTTTCAATTCAATAACCTTACCTTACCAGTAGGTATTTGATTTGAGCAGTACTTTTTCACGGTTATACGTTAATAATTACTAATTTCTGCATTTGTCAAGGTAATAAACATATTGTCAAACTTACCATAACATTAACGTCTTGCGGATCTGCGAAATAGTTAGGATAAATTTTAGGTGGAGTGTACGGATTTGCATCACGAAGCTTCAGATAACCTCTGCTTCTTGGCCTTAGCAGTAGAGGCACAACTGAGAAAGACGGCTCGTATAGAATATCCTCATATAACTCAGCATACGTCTCATCCGTCAGACCATTAGCTCGTTTTCCAAAGAACCCTCCGTCCATGTTATCAGCCGTCGGTGCTATAAACAATTGAATATCAGGGTAGTCTTCACTAGGGTCTTGATATTTAGTGTTAACAAACGCCATAGCTTCAGCTTCCATCATACTATACATATAACCCTTCTTATGTATCGCAAAATCTATAAGCGTTCCAACATTCATTGCTGAAAATAAACTAAAACCATAGTCTGTCCCGTTTTTGTAAGGATTATCAAATAGGAACGAGTGTCCACCCATGGCGACGTGGTCCTGTAAGTTTTTTCCGACACCATGAAGATCGACGATCGGATTTATTCCTACATCTTTAAGATGGTTAGCTTCTCCTATTCCTGATAGCATGAGAAGCTGTGGAGACTGTAGACTCCCAGCAGACAATATAACTTCCTTACTCGCTTTGACAATACGTTCTTGACTATGTTTCACAAATTGTACTGCATATGCATTGTGATGTTCATCAATGAGCACTTTTTTCACTAGAGAATGAACACTTACATGTAGATTTGGGCGTTTCGACGCTGGTCTCAAATATGCTTTAGCGGTGCTACAACGAAGACCATCTCGCACCGTCGCATGGGAGCGTGTAAATCCTGACTGATAGGGTCCGTTCACATCCAGTATGTTGTAGCCTAACTGCTGTCCTGCTTCTAAAATCTTCCTTGTGATAGGTTGTTCGAATTTGAAATACTCAACTGTCAAAGGTCCACCCGTAGAGTGATAAGGGTCGTGTCGATACTGGGGAATCCTCATGTCTTCAGCTTTCAAAAAGTATTGCAGAACCTCTTTGTAAGACCAGCCGGTATTCCCCATTCTGGCCCAGTGGTCGTAATCGCGTTTATTTCCGCGTATATACAGCATAGCGTTTAAGACGCTGGATCCTCCTAGCACTTTTCCTCGAGGCCACTTGCATCTCTTATCCACCATACTTAAGCAGTAACCGTCACTAGGCTCAGTCATGAACTGCCAATCAATGGATGACGTTTGTAGAACTGGAAACAAAATGGGGACTTCTGACAGTACGTTTTCATCTTGTCCTGCTTCCAGAAGTAACACGTTCCAATCAGGGTTTTCTGATAATCTGTTGGCTAGCACTGATCCAGCTGAACCGCCACCGACTATGATGAAGTCGTAACAATCGTGTAAATGTTCGAAGGGGTAGTCTCTGACTCTGTGTTCGGCATCTTCGATATCAGGTCTGTATAAGTGTATAGCCATCCGAAGTACAATCAAAGTTCCTAACCCTGGTAACAACCCAAACAGAATCCTCGTGCTTGAATAAATTGGCTTAAGCGATGCAGAATTGTACAACGACATTTTGTGCGTCCGTTTAAACAAACTTCACGAGTGATAATATGAAAGAATTGAATTACAACAAAGTCAGCATTATGAAAAAAGACAAAGGTCATTGTTAGATATTATTTATTGTACAGAGTAACCAATGAACTTGAATAAAGTTTTCCATAACAAAACTAATTTTGTAAGTTAAAACCTAAAAAAATCATAGAACTACGTAATACTAATAACTATCTACCTAATAACCAACTCGTAAACCAGCTTGGTCATGATAAGTTGCCAAAAGCTATTGTTATTCTTGCCAATATTTGAACTCTGTCTGTATGTAAAATAACAAATTGATTACTTATAAAGTCATCAGCATCAATAGACTTTGATACGTACTATGATTTACTTTTTTACCATGAGGTTCTTAGCTTCTTTGTTGCACTAATAATGGAATCATTATCATTATATACTGCTTAAAAGAAAATAGGGGCTACTATACGGTTTTCCGTACAAACGAGGTATTTTTGAAACATTTTTTTCATATAAATTCAATCTGATTTTATTTAAATTCGATATTGTTCGAAAGCTGTAATAGTCCACTTACGGACTTTAAAAACCATACCTATGGTTTTTAATCATGTCATGTCTAACAAGTACAGGATCCGAAGAGAAGTTGACCTTCTCCAATCTGTTTACCAAATGAAAACGTTTTTTAACTATTGCGTCTCTCTTTCGCTCGTGGACCGTAAACCAGTGCGATAAAATCTGGTTTAAGTATATTAGATACAGACCTATATAAAAAAAATCTCCGTTGTTATGTGACCGCTGACCACGCTATCTACTTTATTTAAGGCGCTAAGGTTGGTCAATCCGAGCGGGTCGATCCGTGATGGAGTGAAATCGAACGTAACTCTACTCACTTTGGGTTCAAATCAGTGCGCGTTCCAACGCGGCGGCGGTTGCGTTGAGAACTAGCACCGAATTCTCAATGTTTACATGTTTTTATTACTTTTCGTCGCTTTCAAGTTAGTTAAAAAAATCTGTTCAATTAAGATTGAACGTTTTAACATCGCCGATTTTTATGGATGGTTTTAACATATAATAAACGAATGTTCTGTTTCTGAGAAATTTTGCAAATAAGACCAGAAACAGGGTCCACGGAATATTTTTTTTACATCAAAGGTGGTAACATTTTTATAAATGCTTTCAATTAAATCTATTGTGTATTATTTCAAGTACATTATATATCTTTTCCATGATAGCTTCACGCGCGTAATCTTTGATTTGACCCACCTTCGCGCCTTAAGTGTTAGAATAATAACACATTGAATAATAGTTCCCTACAAAGCGCACTGTCAAAAGTGAGGCAACTAAAACTGAGTAGTTTTCAGACTTTCACTCAAGAATGTTTTTTTCTGAAAACTGCTTTGACTCAAAGAAATATGTCTAGAAATCTGTTTTATCTGTATACTTAAGTTAAAGAAAAAACCGGCCAAGTGCGTGTCGGGCCACGCGCCGTAGGGTTTCGTAGTTACCTTATAGGCATATACCATACCATATTTAATACCACTATCATTTTTCGTCTGCAAAAATAACTGTGTTTTTTACAGTGTTGGTATGAATGACAAAGTTATATTTGCGGTTTTGGAAAATGTGATACCTATATCTATACTATATCTCGTTCAAACCAATTTGCGTTGGAAGTGTTTATTAAGATAGTGTAGCGTTGTTTTTTTGGTGTATTAAACTAAATGAATGATAGTTTAGTTGATTTCCCTTGAAAGAGTAGTTTTTCAAAGTATAAAGGTACTTTTTCCTATTAATGATAAAATTTTATTGTTTGGCAGTAAGCCTCATGTCCTTTTCCTTATTTCCGTAAAAAGTTCATTTTAAATTTTCGCGTCATCGACTTTAAAAAAAAAAAAAAAAAAAAAAGAATTAGAATCGTATTTCCCATATAATCGACTCCCCCAGGCCGCCCACTGATCGGGGCGCGTGCAGTTATGACTTCCGATGTCCAAGTCTTGATGTTGAGATCCTTTTCTGTAGTCCTCAAAAGTTGGTTAGTTCCGCGAAGTTGTTTGACCGTAGTTCCGTTGTGTTCGCTGACGTCCATCGCTTCCTTGCGGGCTGCGCAGCGGGGTTTGAGTGGCGGCGATCTTGTCGGTCGGCGGTCAAGCCATACCAATCGCTGAGCTCTCGTTGGACCCGCCGGAATGTGTCCGAAATCTTGGAATGCATCGGAAGGAAAGTCGAATCGTTGAACTTTAAAATATCAGCTGGTGTGATTGAGACATTACCTATTTAATTCTTCCTTCGAAAATAACTTCATTTTGATATATTTTATTCAGACCAGTGTCTGATTACGCTAAAAGTATTCGGCCTTTTGGAGCCTATTTATTCAGACCATCGAATTTGACCAGGTTTGTGGTTTTTTTTACTACAGATTTTCGTTGACTGGAATCTTGGAAATTGTTTTATCACGGTACCTATTCGTTGTTTACAGGGATTTCTGGGCTTATTTCGCTACTAAGAGAAGCTGCTGAGTGCTTGTACCCATTTGGTGGATTTAAAACCATATTTATCGTTTCACAAGGAGCCGGAGGTAACCTGAGACAATCTATACTTTATTGTTATTCCCTATTAGGTACCTAGTTTTAAATGCCTGGAATTGGTCTAATTACTACTCTCAATTTCAGATCTTTTAGAGTGTAAAAGATCCTTGCAAATTGAGAGAATTATTAATCTAACTCGGCCATCAGCCAAAATATTTTGACCTTTCATCTCTTTTTTTAGTCAAGTGAAACCTAATTTTGGCTGCAGGTAGAATCGTTAAACAGAAAATGCTTTCATGGATAATATTTATTGTCAAAACCAACACTTTAAACAGCAGGAATATTTAGCTTTCTTGTAATAATTATGTTCTTTAAAATTATGAGCTATTAGTAAAATCTATGGGTTGATCTGGGTCGCCGTTGTTAACCACAGTACTGTTCCCCGAATACAGGTGAAGAAGCTTATACGGGGCCACGTTCCCAGCCCACTGCTCCGTTCGTCCAAGTAGTCTGAAGGCTAGACGTCGAGAGAAAGAAGTCGAGTTATACCCTGACACTCGTCACTCGCTAACGGCTCCTAGGAATCAATAATCAGCAGCCGTCGAATCTGTTCAAATAGGTACTATTTAACTGTAAAATCTACCTAACATTTAAACTAACCGAAGCGGCAAGTAATCCTCGGCAACAGATAGTCTCCGGACTCTAATATTTAGGCATTCTAGTTAAGTCTCGAGCTAGATTTTTACAAGATACTATTCTACCTGATATCCTTAGGGCAGGCATTCCTTACCCACATTATCTTTGAGTTAGTTTTAAGAGTTAACCACTTTTCTTATATAACCACTGGGGAAGCAGACGATATTTTTATTGTGTTATTTATATGTGTACCTCAGTGAAAATTCAGCGGTTAACAGTCAGTGATTGCAAAGATATTTATTATTATATAGAATCAAAAGGAAGTTTCAATAAAACTGTATTTTGGTATTTACCTTACATGTAGTTGTGTTCTTTATTTTCCCTAAATATGTCATTATGGTAAGTACCGCATGATTTGTATTTACTTACTCTTCTTGAACAGAGGGCAAGAGAAAAACTACATTACAATAGCATATATTTATTTAGATTTTCACTCTCTTATTTTAAAAGTTAGAGGGGGGGGACACACATTTTACCACTTTGGCAGTGAATATCTTTCAAACGGTTGATTTTGACAAAAAACTGTCTTAGGAACCTCAAGCACGTATTGGTATGAAGAAAAAAATTTTTCAGTTTCAGTTCCGTGTATGGGAGGCGGGAGCCCCCCTTAATCTTTATTTTTTATTATTTTTGTGTTAAAATCGTTAAGCGGTTAACAGAATACATCTACCTACTAAGTTTCAACTGTGTAATCCTAATACTTTCGGAATAAAATTGCTGTGACATACGGACGGACAGACAGACAGACATGATGAATCTATAAGGGTTCCGTTTTTTGCCATTTTGGCTACGGAAAAAGCGAACATTGAAAACAGCGTAGAGTCTGCTACAGATCTGTTGTGATTTTCCGTCACCTAGGCAACAATATAAGTACGCAAAAAACGCACAGATTTTATGTACAAAGCAAACTAATCTATTATACTTTGAACAACATTAGTGATAATTGGTAGTCAGTGTTTACTTGTCTAATGAGGGGTTTTCAAAGTGACATTTAAAAAATATAGTAACTATTTGCTTCACTAGATGGTGTTGATACTCTTCGAAGCCTAAAAATAGTTACTATTTGCCTCACTAGATGGTGTTGATACTCTTCGAAGCTTATTCAAAAAAAAATTACATAGTCACCTATTTTTATCAACGCCATCTATCGAGCCTACAGTTTTTTGTCATTGTGAAAAGCCCTCATTGGTGAACAATCTTTACCCAACTCTTTATTGAAAAAATCAATTATAAAATACAACAAATGGTTTGCCACAGAGACTATAATAATTTGAAGTGAATAATCATATTTTATTTTATGTGTTTAATTAATTACTCTGTGCGTATTGTGTTATTGTTTTGTTGTCGCAGCACATTTCGCGATCGGCCTTTATTACGAGTTACGACATTCATCGGCGATACGCGATGACCTCGATCGTTATCTGTTAGATAACGTGTATAATAATATTGCAAATATCAATAAATCTGTACCTACCTAGGTACTTACTTAGAAGTTATGTCTCGGACAGAACAAAGACAATTTTAAATGCCTCTTTCAGGCTCTACCACCCTTAGCACGAAAAACCAGCGTAAAAGTATACTCGATAGAATCATTCTCTATGAAAAAAATTATTTCACTTTTCGGCGGTAGATGGCTCTGTACAAGTTTCCATACAAAATTACTCTATCGATTTTTTTACGCGCGTTTTTTTTCTGTACCCTTAGCACGAACAGCTATCGATAAAAAAACGCGCGTAAAAATACTCGATAAAGAGTTATCTATGGAAATTTTAATTTCGCTATTCGGCGGTAGATGGCGTTGTACAAATTTCCAATACAAAATTGCACTATTGAATGATTTTACGCGCGTTATTTTTTTTGATTTCGTGCTACGGGTAGGTACTGGATTGATGTTCGTGCTACGAGTACTGGACAGAACCTGTCTTCTGGTTTAATTTGAAGAAAGAATAGAACAGATTTTTTATTTAATAATAACTATCTGTCAGGTACCTATAACATCTGGAATAGCCGGCACCTGTGAAATTGCCCCTTAGACTAATTTTAAAACTAGGTAGGTACCTACCTACCTACAGAAATCACTGCGTTTTAAAACTAATGACGCCTAAGTACAAATTGTTTGACGCAAGGATCACAAAAGAATACATTATATGTCGAGGGCAATGACCTGCTGGCAGACTGACCAAACTCTGGTGTGGCCATTGATATATCAAAACAAAGTTTAGATGCGTTACCCGCACTCCACAATGGCAAGACGAAAGTAAGGTAATTGCCCGACTTTCAATTAGTCAGGCACAGGCTCGTGACACGTAAACACACATCACTCTCGTCAGACAGACACTAAAAAACCGTGACATTCTGATCAAAAATGCCTTCCTGCGTCTATAAACGATGTGCAAAATTATACAGCAACAGTCAGAGATCGGAAAAATGTTTTATTTCACACGTAAGTACTGTATTTAATCGTAAAATGTATTTTCGTATTTTGTATTACTCTAATCGGCCATTTTTTTACAAAGAGCGAGACGCGCCAATGAGCATGCAGCGTATCAGACGAAACTTATGATGTCTGTTTATCTCTTTCTAACGACAGGGATTCCGTATGGTGGCGTTCATTTTTGTCCCACTATTGATGTAATATGTCAATGTGTGTATCTGCAGTACCTGTCGCTGTTTTAAATTGCATGATGTTGGCGCATAACGCATCTAAACTTTGTTTTGATATATCAATGGGTGTGGCACGTTTTTTAACAGTCGAAGATAAGTAGGTACCTACCTAGTTAAACTTTTTACTGTATGGGTACCTACTTATTTATTACGTCTAAAGTAGATTAACACCGCAGATCATAATTTGTAATACTATCACGTAAAATAAGTTAGGTAGTTAAACGATTTTTTGTATAATTTACGGGTACGACTTATTATTCTAAGGGTACGAATACGACAAAGTTTTTCCAACAAATAACTCATATCTAAATCTAATATATTAAAATCAATTAGGTACTGTCTTTTAGATAAAACCCTTGCATGCATTTTCGTGAAATGCAGTCTATTGTGGATTTTTAAGGCCTCATCTTAATTAATGTAAATTGATTGCTAGCTAAAGTGCATAATTTATCGAAAATTCACATGTAGGTAAGTACAGATTATAAATGTCATAATAGTAGATGCGTACAAATTGAAGTTAAGGTTAATAGCTGAACGGATCTGTATGAAATTTTGCATTTAGGTCATTGATTAAACAAAGTAGATAATAATATTAATAACCTGGATTAAAACTAGGATACTTTTATCCTGACCAAAGGTTCCCTACCTAGAGTACCTAGGGTCCATATGGATAAAGTCGCGGGAGGAAGCTAGTAATATACTATTTTGCAAACGTATCTGTTTCATGTCAGAATAAAAAGCAATTTAAATTAATTTTTAATAAAATGCAATCATTAAATAAAAACAATCATTATCATTTAGATGTTGACAAAACAATTGTAATTTACTTTCTTTTTTATTAAATTAAATTATATCAATAAATAATACGTAAGTACATTTTTTTAACAGTGTCACAAAACCTATTTAGTTTTAATGCGATTAGTATCACAGTGGCGCCCTCACCTTAATTAAATTTATTGCTCGCTTAGTACCTACATACTGTATCGAAAATTCAAACGTTGAGATTTAAGCTAAGATTTTATACTTTATTTGTTGTAGTAGTAGTAGTAGGCAAAAGAGCAATAAGTGGCCACTTTTAGCACTTTTGCCTACTACTACTACAACGAACTATATTTTAGAAAGTTTATTATTTGTAAATAAACTATAGAACTTTAGCTTCAATCGCAACGTTTAAATTTTCGATACATTATGTACTTAGCGAGCAATAAATTTAATTAAGATGAGGGCGCCACTTAAGGGTACTAATCACCTTAACCATACCAATACACAGTCAGTGGACTGGCATTCATCATCTTGTACAATCATAATATTATGTTGCAATGGGGTTGGTAAACTTTTTCGAAGAGAATTGTTTTATATTTTTTTTTTTGGTAGCACAAGTTTAAAGAATAATGAAAATAATATTAAGATTTTTTTATTTTACCTTGTTAACCAAATATATTTTTTTATATTATTATCGCGATAAAATATCAAACATACGGCTGAACACGAAGTTCCTTTGCATTTACTGATTAAAAAAAACTGATTGACAGATTTGACAGACAGTGACAAAGAGTAATCATACCTTTGCTTTTTTTGTTTTGAGCAACAATATATAAAGTCTTTCGGACGTTGGCAGAATCGTCACGTAAAGCGACGCAGCCATAGAACTCAAAAATTGAATTGAATATAAAGTCTTTGGAGCAAAGGCATTACCTACGCATACAGCCGTAATAGTGATTTATTGTTCTGTGCTGAAAATAAAAGTTTAAATTTTTATTTAAATTAAAATGAAGTATTATAAAAATTACGCAATTGATTGTATTATAAAAATTATTCCTGACTCCAAAGCCAAAAGCTACCAGAAAATATAAAATTCACAACAGTCTTGGAAAAGTTTACGTACCCCTAACAATCAATAGAATTGTAGGGTATGCAATGCATTACAATTTTCTTACTTAAGTACCTAGGTAGTTCCTATAAATTAAAAATAAATAAAACAGTAGATATTTCTACTTGCCCTGCCCAACGATGTCTGAAAGAGCATTCTATCTTCATGCATGATTAAATTCTAGTGAATTATGCACGTTACTATCTAGTATAGTACTTACTATTTTACTATCTAGTAACGACTAATTCCTGACCGAAAGTGGCGCCGCCGCGGTGAATTTTATTTAATATTTTTTTTAATTTTAATGGAATTTTTTGGGTTCCTAGTATAACTATTTAGACGATGTCATTATATTCCCTCGTAGTCACTGCTAGAAGTAGATAGCAAAACTGGTGAAAGTGGCAGTTTTTGACACGTCTTGCTGTCCACTTCTACGAATAAATACGAGGGAGTGATACCTTTTAAAAATACTAGACTATGAAACCTAAAAATTTCACGAAAAGTTTTATTAAAATCTTTAGCGCCATTTTCGGTGGTATAGCTACCCAAGAATCAATTAATAAATTGCACACTTTATTTACATATTCACATAAGAATTATTAGTTACACATTACTGATTAAACTTATGCTAAGCCTAAATTATTTACTTTTATTTCGTTGACCTTATAATATAAACAAAGCAAAATGGTAGGTATACATCTGAAAGTGGGACGGAAAATGTCATAATACTGATATGTAAATTGTTTTTAAGGGCCCTACTATTAATCACCATCCTTAAAGTAATTAAAGGAACAAATAATCAAATAAGCTGGTAATATATATGAATTACTTACATTTATTTTGTTGCCGTTACGCAAACATTCAAAGTTGGTTGAGCAAATGACATTATTATATCCCGAGCTACTAGTATCAACCTATTAGAAAACCCCTAGCTAATATTATAATAATTCAATCGGTAGTTAATTATAAATTTGATATATAACAATCAGTATCATTCTTTGGCAAAGTTATTTAGTATCAGTAATATTCTCTGAACCACTGATCGAGGATCGAGATCAAAAAAGTAGCACCCTTTAATTTGTACATTGATATTTTTTAAACGTAGTAATAACGCGCTACTCTTCTCTTGAGCCAAAAGTCTTTAATCATATCACTGCCTTTCTCTCCAATCATGATAATTGGCGCATTCGTATTGCCGCTTACTAAGTTAGGCATTATACTACCATCTATAACTCTTAGGCCTTTCACGCCATACACTCTCAATTCATTGTCAACAACAGCATCAGGGTCCCAATAAGGTCCCATTTTAGCTGTTCCAACTGGGTGGTAAATTGTAGCAGTATATTGCCTTATCATACATTCCCAATAAGCATCTGTGTATCTCTGTATATTCGCGCAAGCAGGAAAAATATGCTTATTCAATGCAGAACTGTACCTCTGAAATGCTTTTGTTCTAGAAACAGCCACCGCTATTTTAACACCTTCGATCAATGTCTTGACATCCATCTCATCGGTCAAATAGTTTGGGTATATGTAAGGATAATCATATGGATTAGCACTACGCAGTTGAATGAACCCCTTACTCTTTGGACGCAAAAGCATAGGGATGATGCTCCAAACATCCTTATTGTCGATAGGTCGGAATACAGCTTCATAAAATCTCTCTGTTAGTCCATGTACCTTACGTATCTGTTCTCCACCATCTGAATTAGTTGATCCGGATATGAAATGGAACTCAATATCGGGGAAATCGTCTGATGCATTCATGAATTTTGTATTTACAAAGGCAAGGCCTTCCACCCCTCCCATAATGGTTAAGGGTCCTTCGCCTAACACAGCATATTCCATCAATGAACTTACGGTGTGCAGTCTTTGCTCAACAATCGAGACTTCTTTGTTTATCGTGAATGCTAATCCTCCCAAACCAATATGATCTTGAAGATTTCTTCCGACTTTCAAATTCTGTATGACTGATATTCGGTGTTTTGTCAACTCTTCTGCTGGTCCGATGCCAGAAAGCATTAATAATTGTGCAGAATTTATTGTCCCCGCTGATAAAATAACTTCTTTTCTAGCACGTATACGGTATACCATTTTATTCCTGATAAATTCAACTCCGAAAGCTATTTTTGTCCTTGGGTCTATCAAAACTTTGGTTACATGTGAATGTTTGGCTATGTGCAAATTCTTCCGGTCTTTGACTGTTCGCAGAAATGCTTTGGACGTTGAGCAGCGACTTCCACGTCTCAGAGTTCCTTGGGCAACCATAAAACCAGTTTGATTTTCTCCGTTGATATCTCTGTTCATGTAACCCATTTCTAACCCAGCTTCGATGAAGCTGGAGACCAGTGGTGTATGATAAGGGGCTTCGGAAACAGTAAGATATCCTCCTTTGCCGTGATATGGTGTCTGTGCCAGGTAGGGGTTTTGATTGTCTTCCGATTTCTTGAAGTAGTAGAGGACGTCTTTATAACTCCAGCCTTTGTTCCCCAACTCCTCCCATGTGTCGTAATCCTTTTTGTTTCCTCTTAGATACAGCATGTAGTTTAAAACCGAACTACCGCCAAGAACTTTACCTCGTGGCCAGTTGCATCGGCCACCTTCCATAGCTGTAAATTACAAAAGAAAATAGAGCTTTAAATTTTTACTCTTCTTATTTTTTTAAGGTTTGTCAAACAGTTTTAGGATTTTTCCGGTTCAGTACATAGTAGCATGAATTTCATCGTGACGTTATTGACATTCGGATATAAAATGCTTTAACTAAATATTACGTACCCAGACAGGAAGTTCCCTGAGGTTCAGTCTTGTATTGCCAATCTAACTTAGTTCGCTGCAGGTATCCTGCTAAGAGAGGGACGTCGGATATTTCTGTCTCATCACCGCCAGCTTCAATCAAAAGTACATTCCAGTATCCTATTTCAGATAGACGATTTGCTACTACCGCACCTGAAATAACGAAAAAAATAAAATCACTTTTTTATTTACGTGGAAAGAATTTGTCAAATACGGCCTATCATACATTATGGTGACTAAATCCAAACTTAGCGCACTTTATACAGAAATGATTTATACCTATTATCAATATTTTTATTAGTTACCAATACCATAATATACTAGATAGCTAAAACTTTTCTTGATAGAAAAAATCGTAAAGTGACCTCAAATGTAGTTTTTCAATGCTGTACCAACCAATACTTAATAATAATCTTGAAATTATACTATTTTGTTAGCTCTCTAGTTTTGTGATTGTCACGTTTTCCGAAATAAGAAATATTTCATTAGTTATAAACGATTATGTCAATAATTTCGATAATTTTTACTATGAAAATTGAAAATTTCTTCCAGCGTAAATTTTTTCCCTTAATCAAAAAGTACAAAACACAATTTCATTAGTAAATTTAAAAATCATTAAAAATGTGTGTGTACAATGTGATTTATTTAAAATTAGATTCCATTTAAAATTAAATTAATTATTGTTTTATATAGGTATTTGACATTTAAAGTTTTATTTGATTTGTTTATCAAGGTAGGTAACTTACTATGAATTTGTATTTTTTTTTTCTTTATGTATTTTTACAATTAATTACAATTTTGACATTTTAACATCTTGACTTTTTAGAATTTGAATTTATTAATGTGACTTTTTGTGATTGTATGTAAGAGTAAGTACTTATTGTATAATGTATGCATGCACCAGGAATTATATTATTATGAATGATTGTATATATACCATTATGGATCTTGTTATCTGAAATAAATGAATTATTATTATTATTAATCAGAATTTATAGAAAGTCATTGAGTACCTACGATCGTACCATTTGCTATGAAAATTTTAGAGGCGTTTAGAATCAGATTACGCTTACGCCAAAATACACATCTTTCGCTTGCTCTTATTTCCAAAACAAATAATAAATAAAATATCAAAGGAGAATTACTTCTCCTTACATATCCAAGTCTTAACAGACGGAACAAAGAACAATATGCTTTGGTCCCGCATGGTGGGTCAACACACCTTAAGATGGCCAGAGCAGTCGGGGACACTAAAAATGGCTGAATATGAGTATGAAAAGCATCTAAGCAAACATGCATACTCACTGACCGGCAGAACCGGCTCCCACCACGATGAAGTCGTACTCTGACAGCATTGCGCTGTCAGTGACGTCACCCGGCCGCCCTTCGGGGTCTATCTGGTCATACTGATAGTACGCTATGGCGGCCACCAACATGGGTATGAACCAGGTCACCTTTAATATAAACAGTATGGTATTTAGTGATATAGTTTATCAAATCTTTATTTCATAATACCTATTAACATGACATAAAAGTATAACTAAGGCAGCCATCACACGTTCAATCTCCAGATCACGATCCGTTGCTCGTGGTCAGTGATTTTGATTCAGATTGACTGTGGAACTTGTTTGCGATCTGTCGATAACGATCAGAGGATCGTGATCTGGATTGAACTTGTAAAGACTGCCTAACTGCGCAATATAATTTATAAGAACTTATACGCATTTGGAAATATGTAGTTTTTTGAATGAGCTCGATGGCTCAGTGCTTTAGCGCAACGCCCCGCGATTCCGGCAAATAAGCAACTTTCGCAAGGGTTAGTCATGGCCCATGGGATGGGTGACCAAAAACATATTATCTCGAGCTCCTCCGTGTTTCGGAAGGCACGTTAAGCCGTTGGTACCGGCTGCATTTGCAATCGTTAACACCAACCAATCCGCATCGGGCCCGTGTTGGGTTATGAGTGACCCATCCTCTTTATCCACTCATAAGGAAGGCCTGTGCCCCAGCAGTAAAGACAATGAAAATGACTGATGTGCATATAAATTAGCCTTTAGCTAGACTGCTCAAAATAGTTAGATGTAGTAAGGTAACATGCAGAATGAATACCATTCTGCTAAGAAAAGAGCGCGTAGGTTTTATATTTAAAACGGATTATCAATCCCTATGTATATGTTTTTTCTTAAGCATAACAATACCCACATCTTCTATGTACAGCGTCATAAAAGACTGCAACCTTACGAATTACGATTGGCTATCACACCGCACACGACTTTATTCGAATGAAATTGTTTACACTATGACGCTTTGATAGTAATCTTATTAAGTAATGAGCTAATGAGTAAATACGGTCATACGGACTCGTAGACAATACCTGAGTACTCGCAGCTGCGATCGCCGTCCCTGATATGACGTCGGCAGCCACGTTCACTATCGAGCTCATCTTGGCACCTGCAATGAGAGTGTGGTTGTTACTTGTATAGTTCAACAACCTATACAGAGTACCTATACTGGCAGTCAGATAACCCTTGGCTCTTGACAGTGCGTTATTTATAAAGTGTAGTAAAACCGACAAACATTTGACACATATAAATTGCCTACATCATAAGACGTTAAGAAGTGTTGAAAAATAATAACACGTTACTAGTAGGAGTTGGTAACTATAATTGGCTAAAGAAAATAGTCAGTTCCTCTCCTTATAAGGTCGAAACAAAAGTCCAGAGTAAGAACACAGTATATTATAAGTTTACTGTGGTAAGATCCAGAGAAAGCTAAAGTCTAAAATCTAGTGGTGAATGGAGAAAGGTGTGCAGTTACTATTTTCATGATTCCCTTTTCCAACACTTTAGTCGTAGGTAACGTAATAGCTAAGATAAATAACTAACCATTATCTAAGACCACAACATTTCTGATGTGGTTAAGTTTAATTTTTAACTTATCATTATAATCTATAACTTAGTAGCGTAATTGTTTAACTCAACCAAACTGACAGCGATTATGCAGATATTTTTGTCGAACCCTCTCCACAATTATACATATATTATCTACTTATTTCTTACTAGCTTCCGCCCGCAACTGCTTCAATTCAATTCAATTCAATTCCGCGTGGATATTCGAAAAAAACCGGGAACCTCTAACCAGGATAAATAGTATGTTTAAATTTCATCAAAATCAGCCAGTTCCTTCGGGTACAAAATCCTAAAAAAGTACATGCTTGTCATACAAAAGTACATTCACACAAATATCTAAACACACTAAGCTTGAGTATCCCTTCTGACTCCCTGATTACCTTACTAGGAATAGATCATTGTATTTTGTATTCAATCTTTGCAGTCTGTTTAAGTATTAAACAAATGAATCGCCGTCTACCCGTGAACAGTGGTATGCCGGCTCCACACGCTGGCCACAATATTGGCAAATTCATCGTACGTTGCCGGTTCTGTACCAAATGCTTCAAAGAGGTTCTTTCAAAAGCATCTACGAACGATACATTGGCCAAGGTTTAGGCCAAATTGTGGAGCCGACAGTAGAAGAAAGGTGCGGTACCGTTACAAGCGTACGCGGACATCAGCCACGCGCTCTCCAACGCAACGTGACGGTCACCTCTTGTTAGTGGCACACTTTTTAAAGAACTGCTTGACGAATTTTAAGCTTCCTGGAAACTATTTCCTTTAAAGTAATCTGGTTGTAGGTTTTCTCTTTTCAGAGTCGAGCGTGCCATTGCGCAAATCAGACACGCGCTCTTCGACGAAACGGTTACCTCTTTTTAGTGGCACACTTTTGTGTTGCCTGACGAATTTGAAGCTTCTTGGAAACCATTTCTTTTAAACTGGTGGTTTTAGGTTTCTATTATTTTCTTAGATTCATTTAGTCAGATTCCCTCATCAAATATTAAAGAGCTGATGATCTTCAAACGGCTGATCAGGTCATGGTTACCCTACCAAATACTTCCAATATCATTGAGTCAGATCCCCTCATCAACTATAAAAGAACTGATGACTTTCAAACGGCTGAACAGATTTTCATGAAACATGGCTAAGATCACTCTGGATAAAATTATCTATGACACAAAAAAAACTAAAGGAAAATCGGTTCATCCGTTTAGGAGCTACGATACCACAGACAGATACACAGACACGTTAAACTTATAACACCCCTCTCTTTTTGCGTCGGGGTTTATAAAGATAGTTTAAGGTGGTACCCTGAGCGAAAGTGACGCCGCGGTGAATTATATTTAATATTATAATTCTAATACACAATTTTAAAAATGTTTATCGTGGAGATTTTAGGGCCCACAGTTATTTATAGACGGTATCGTTACATTCCCTCGTAGTCACTGCTAGAAGTAGATAGCAAAACTGCTAAAAGTGGCCGTTTTTGACACATTTGCTATCTACTTCTACGAATGACTACGAGGGCATGTAGTGATACCTTCTAAAAATACTAGACCATGGGCCCCAAAATTTCCACGATAAACATTATTAAAATAATTTTATATTAATAACTTATTAAATAAAAACCTCTGAGGGCGCCACTTTCGGTCATACAACCGCCTTAAATGACCGTTATTTGATCAAATGTATTATTTTAAATTACTACAACTAATTTTAACAATACCTTAATAATCAAACAATTACAGTGGAACATTAGGAACGATCGAGATTTATGACTTTGTCCAAAATATTATGATGTAAAATATTTCATTATCCCGATAAAAAAGTTGTGGTGATAACTGATAAGTATGCCTTCTTTTACATATGATTATGTAGGTATCTAAGTTTTATAATATTTTGGAAAATATATTTTTTTTCGTGAAAAATCATCATGCTGCTGTTTGTTTTCAACAGTTGTTACTGTCTTCTTATTGTTGTTTTAATTAAGAAAACTTTCTATAAATTCTCGTGGCTTCTATTGTTTTTCATAATTTTATTTCCTTATGTCTCCATAGCATGCCATCGATGAGAATCTTATTTTTATAATACCCATTCATCTTCAATCAGACAAACTACTGAAGCTATTGTTTAACGATAATTATCAATTATCTAATTTGAACTTGATTAATTGAACAGTTACTATTATGCGGTAGTCTAAAGAAGAAGATTTACGAAGGCCGACAAAATTGGTGACGAAGTCATTTACAAAGTGAAACAATTAATGTAATCATTACGTTATCATCTCCCTGCCCTTATCCCAATTTAGTTTGTGTAGCTTCAGTTTATCCTTTTATCCCATATCTTTCCCGGTTATTCCTATCTGTTACCCCAAGGAATCCACCCTGAGTTTAATACTGGGAAACCAATTCTTCGGCTAGGTGGAAGCTTAGTTTACGGTAAATTTCTCGGATATACGTTTCCCAGAATTCACCTCTGTGTGGATTATTTGGGGTAACAGATAGGAATAATCGATCTTTCCTGTCACCCGTCATTCTGCACACGATCCATATTATTTTCTGCAGTCTTTCTCTACTCTCCATCCATCAACCTTCATGTCTGTCACTCTTCTATCACGTATTATGCAACAATTCTATAAGTCCACTTCTCACAGTGGTTATACATACATACGTATTAGAACCAGTCAACTAACTAGTATGTCCACTGCTATTTTAGATTTCGTAGAAAGTGATTCTGTTCGCTCATTGGACCGTGGAGCGCCTAAGCTGCGCGTACAATACTCTTTATCCAGAATGTAAAGCGGTTCCGGTGAAAATAAACGGAGTTATGTAACGCTCGTAATTAATATACACGCAGAGTTTTATGTTGGGCATCGAGGGCGCATGTAGAAAGTCTATGAAGTAATGACAAAATTTATGTGATAGCTAGAATTGCTGGTTGAATGTTTTATCAATATGCGTACGTGATATAAGGAATATACAGCATAAACAAGTTAAACAAAATACGAATAAAGTTAAGACATAAGGTAAAAAAAAACTGTCATATTATGACTGTAAGCAGATTCAGCATTTGTCAGGTATGTACAAAACGCGTATCGATACTGTGAAAAAAAGGTCAAATATCATGCAAAGAGGCCTCAATGACGTATTACCTTCATACCACTAGATGATGATAAATTTTCTGCATACCTTATATGGCATTTCAATTTTCTTGTTATTTCTGATCTCAGATTTACTGCGTTGACCAGACCACATCGTAACATGAGCTGACCTTGATTTAACATAACATATTAACTGCAATGTGCATCAAGTAACCATTTGCTTACGCTAATAGTTTATAAAACATACATAATAATATACTTGATAATATAAAATATTCATCCCTAAATGCACCTAATTATTCGAGTACAAAGGTATAATTATTTTGATGTAACCCGTAACCCGTAACGCCATACTTAACCGTAAGGTTTCCTATATTTATATATTTTTATTAATCCAATATATCGTAAAAGATAACCATCTAATGTTTTATTAAAAAACCGTCACTTGTGCTCTAATGTTTCCCAATTGCGATGATCTCCCATAATTTTAAGGAAAATTTAGCCAAATTACGTGAACCAAAGTAAAATCGAGAGTTTTATTTCTTTACGAATCGAAAGTTATCGTAGTGATCGAAAAAATACGCTTAGTAATGTTGTAGTGCCTCGTAATTTATTCGAAATTCTTTTTACGACATCATTTCGATATTATGTTATTTGACCTTCCCTGTGGACAATACTTTAGGGTCATTTGATTTTCAGAGTATAAGTTGATATCTTCCAAACTTATATTTGAAGAATCTTTAAGGGCCGGACTCCATCAAAGCGGTACTGCGTTTTCACTTGATTTGTTTTTTGCTATGTTTAATGGATTATTTACAAAGCAATGTTTTGAAGATCTCCTGTAGGTACTGCAATTTAACTTATTTATGTTCTAGGGCTATTTGAACAAATGAAGTCATTTTACGTTTCTTTGAGAATTGAAAATACAAAAGAATGTTTGTTTTGCTTTTCTGTCTGGCCACTTTTACTTCAGTTAAAAACAGTTTGTTATAGTATCGGCATGAAATTAGCCACTAAAGAAACAACACTTACCTTATTATTTGCCGTTATTTATACAAAGAGACTCATCGAAAAAATCAACCGCAAAATTTCACTCGGTCACAAAAGAGTTTGTTAAACACATTTCTACACTTTCACTGTTCACTTCTTTATAAAACCCTTTTGCAGTTTTTATTTCAATAACTTTGACTTTTTTGTTGTTTTAATAAGTTTCGTAAAGTGGGTTTTCTGGTGGAAAGTAACGGGTGCTTTCTTCGGTTGCTAGCAGTCTACTCCTGAGCACGTAGGCCGTTACGGTGAAATGGTGGAAAGGGAGGGAGTGTCGAAACAATGCAGAGGTCGTGTCCTTGTCGGATCTTTTTGGAGTACGTTCTAGAAACGAAGGACGTTGTACTGTACAGAGACAGGTTAAGTTAAGGGTCATATTTGCTTTGAACTTATTTCTCTTCAAAACAACACGTCAAGCACGTGCCGCTAACGGGGCGTCTACTTATTTGTTGTCATTAGATATTGTAAGGCAATAATTATTTTAACAAAGAGAAAAAGGCTCTCTTCTTACACTTTTTACACGACGACCGACGACCCAAAAAACAGAGAGTGTACTTAATGTGTTTTAAATTGTAAATATTGACATAATTATATACATTTAAAGGTAATAATACTTTGGAATCTTTTTTTCTATAAAACCTACTCATATAATACCCGTGAGCCAAAAAATGGACTCGCAGGCCTATTTTCATACAAACTAGGTAACTTTGAAGCTTTCTTTCTCCAGCACCCGCATGCGTAAGCATCAGCTTGCACGTGCACGTAGACGTGCCATGACGTTGTAACTTGTAATGTCTGCAACTTTATGAGACACGGAACACCGCTTGCGTGCACGTAGACTGCGCTGCAAGTCACACCGAACAAAGTCGAACACGCACGTATCTTTGCTGCGCGTCGCTACGCGCGTGACTACGCAATTCAGTTGTACTGCCGGTAGTAATTGGTCTTTTATTTTGTTTTTAAATAGTTAATAACGATATTAAAGAAAAACAAATCTAATTAGTGCGAAAAAATTAATCCATTCGTGATGATTGTGCTTGCAGCGCTTTGCATTGCGCTGCAAGCACAATCGTCATTCGCCACGTAGCTCCCCCGTGGCTGCCACGTGTCGTAACGTGGCTTTTATATATTTCTAATAAACGTAGGTATATACTTCCTTTTAGTAAAATAATTTCACCGCCACCATCATTAATTTTTATGTTTGTCACTTTTCTTCTTTTCTTTTTTCAGTCAATCACTGACTAGACTAAAATATAAGTTTATTTTTAAGACAACCTTCCTTTACTATGGAAGCAAGGGAATTGACGGCTGTACAGTGTAGATATTAATTTGTGTTTTTTTTGTAATTATTTAAATATTTTGTACGTCCAATGTCGCCACTGATTAGGCCCCACCAGAATACCAGCGCCGCGACGGCCTTGTGTCGTAGTAGCATTAGCTGAGGCTGGGGCCTAGTTGGCCGCACACTTTGTTTTCGTTCTTCTGTTTTGTTTCCTACTTTGTGGCCAATAAACGATTTACTTACTTACATTCACTCAATCTTCGTCTGTCAGCCATGTTTGGGACTCTAGTGACGCACTAGAGTCGCAAACATGGCTGCCGCAGCGGCTGGGTACGCAAGGGACAGGTTGCGTTGCGTGCACGTATGCGTAAATGTAAGCGTACAGTAGACGTATGCGTAAACCCTACCATGAGTTGATGCAAACTGTTTACGATACCGTAAACTATCGGATATACTGCTCACAGTCAGTGCGAGTGAAAGAGAAAATACGATAGTTTACGGTAACGTAAACAGTTTGCATCAACTCATGGTAGGGCCACCGGTGTGTCAGGGGATCACGTGCGTCACTACGCGCGTGTCTACGTTCGGTCGGTCTACGTGTACGTGCTGCATACGCAGCCGGTGTGCTCAGGCCTTTAAACGGGGTGTGATCTGATGATGGGAATTTAAAGATCAAACACTAACTTTAACGACGAAAAAATATGGTTTTTATTGTTCTTCAAATTTTCCCTTACACAGGGGAAAGTAACCGCATGGCCCTGTCACTATAATTTAATGAAAGAAAGCGCAAGCTCAACAGTATTCTATGAATCATATTATTTATTATTCATTTTCCATTATTTATCTTTTTAATAATTTATGGCATTATTTTCTGTCTTTTCTGTATCTTTAGTATGCTAGCTTTCTAGGTATCTATTGACAACAGTGGAGGTCCATACCCAATAGTTACATTTCAGGTTAAACTATGAACTGAGTATGCAAATCGGCCACAAAGAAATAAAATACACTAGATCGCACTAAAAAAAAACCTAAGTTATAAGCAAAAGAAAATCAAGTTTTGCACCAAAATGTAACATTTTACTTGGCCAGTTTCTTTTTTGTGAGAAATGTTGATCATTTCTCACTCGTAGTCTCCAGTTTGTAAATAAACTACCTATATAGTATAATAATCGCAACGCAACGCAATCTTTTCTTTTCTTTTTTTTCTTTTCAATAAATTTAATTAAGATGAGTGTACCACTTGATGATATTAGTTACCTTAAGCAATCGTGTAAAATGTGTTTATTTAATTTTACGACTTCTCTATTTGCTTATGTTAAAAAAATATAAAGTATTTTCTGTTACTTACATTTCCTGCTTAGATCGGAACCTAGTAATTAAAACACCCATAATCACGCTGAGTGGTTCTAATTTGTCTGGAATCTTCGTTATAATTATTATCGTCTAGAATTTTCATATCCCGTTCACTCCAGGAAGAGGTTAGACATTTCCACAGAAGAAAGTGACAGGAAACCAACACCCACCAACCATTCCACGTCACAACTGTTACTAACACAAACCAGTTCCGTCAATATCCGTACTGCTCTCACTTGGGGTGACTGCCCTTATACTCGTATCTAGTTATGCCGCTCCTCTTTAGGGACTTCAACCTTATACTAGCTTCCGCCCGCGACTTCGTCCGCGTGGATATTCGAGAAAACAATTTCATCAAAATCCGATCAGCCGTTTTTACGTAAATAGGCGGGTCCCCACAAGCGTGTTGCCTCTGCTTCCCCTTTCCCGTTCCCGTTCCGTTTTCTATAACACACTTCAACCCCCTTTTCACTCTTTCGGGGGTGGAACAGGAATTATTAAAAACGAAAAAACTGCCTGTTTCATACAAAAAATAATAACGAAAATATCAAAATGTATGAAACAGCTGATTTTTTTTCACGGTTTCAGAATTGGTCCTTCGATCATCTGTACCTGTGGAAGTAGCACGTCATACAATAACAAAGCTGAAATGTGGCACATGCTGTTTGACAAATCACGCGACACTGAATGTCAAGTTGTATGACAAGTCGTGGGGGACTTTCATAGTGGGCTGCGTTTTGGGGGAGTTTGAGGTGTCCCACAAATGCCATTGTCATGCAATATCCACAGGTATCAGGAACAGGATCGAAGAGTTGGTCCCATACTAAAAGCTGTTTACCCTTAGCACGAACAGCTAGGTATCGAGAAAAAAAACGCGCGTAAAATTACTCGATAGACAATTCTCTATGGAAAATTTAATTTCGCTTATCGGCGATAGATGGCGCTATACAAATTTCCAATACAAAATTTATCTATCGAATGATTTTACGCGCGTTATTTTTTTCGATAGCTGTTCGTGCTAAGGGTACAGTTTAGGGGCTATTTTGTAAAACGTTTCTAAGTAAGATGAGTAACGCTTTCCTTGTTATTGTCAACAGGAGGATGTTGCGGGTCGACGCAGAAGCGCACGATAGTGGGCGGCTATGCGTGGGCCTGGTGGCTCGTCACCGACGTCCAGCGCATCTCCCTCGAGGTGGGTGTTTTGGTTTACGGAACCCCAAAATAGCAAACAAGAAGAAACTTTAACTTTTACACGACGACTGACCAAAAAAGGGGTGTATAAGTATTACATTTTTTGGAAATCAATTATCTGTAGAGGCTATTGTGAATTGTTAACGACTACACATTTATTGTAGCAGTTAAGAAAATTAAATAATAACATAAAAAGTTACATAGGATGGACACAAAATACTGTTTTGGTAACTCTTCCAAAATTCCAAGCTCAAAGGTAATGCTCAAAAGTAAAAATGTTTGCAAACTTATTTACAAGTTTTTGTCAGTTGTTAGTTACAAGCACACTGTCGATGTCGTTACAAGACTAAAATCTAATGCATTGGTTTTGATGAATGCCAAAGAAGCTAGCTACACCATACCGTTTCAATAAACTCTGAACTTGTACCGAGAGCAATCACAAAAACCTCGTCTATCTTACAACGAAATCCTAAAGTTTTTTTTATAAATAAACTCAATAAAAAAAATTCCCAGGTTATGACTCTTAACCCGATGTGCGAAGGCGTGGAAACCGCCCAAGGTGTACCACTGACGGTGACAGGCGTCGCGCAGTGCAAGATCATGAACGAAGACGAGCTCCTCACCACCGCCTGCGAGCAGTTCCTGGGCAAGACGGTCAGGGAGATCAAGATGACCATCCTGCAGACCTTGGAAGGGCATCTGAGAGCTATTCTTGGTAAGTTTTGTAATATACCTACCGATGTAGATGCCATTGAAGCTTTCAAAAACTAACAATAACAAAAGCGCAGCGCAATTGTATTCGATAAAGATGCGTTTTAAACTGCAAGAAAACTTCTGCAAAAACTATTAAGCGCGTAGAAACGCAAATCTTCTGTCGGCACTACATATTTGCCAAGCATCGGCACAATTCATCGTACGTTGCCAGTTTTGTTACAAATGCTTCAAAGAGTTTTTAAATTAGAGATTTTTGCATTCACAATGCTATTTTTACACAATACTAAATAATATACTAGAAAAAATACGACTCTACGAATCTGGTGCGAGTCGTATTTTTTCTAGTATATTATTTAGTATTGCTTCAAAGAGGTTCTTTCAAAAGCATCAACGTATGATAATTTGGTGCATGCTTGGCGAATATTATGTAGTGCCGGCTCAACAGTGGCGGGCACAGCGATGGAATAATGTAAACGTGAACAGCCATCTAGCGTTGATTTGCTGAAACGCCAGCCTGTTAAAGCCGGTTGTGAAAATATGCTTGTTGAAGTAGTTCCGTGATGCTATTTCGTCTTACTATAGTCCATACAATGATCGGCAGATGTCACTTTATTGGGGTTGGTAAACTTTTCCAAAACTGTTGTGAATTATATATTTTCTGGTAGTCAGGAATAACAAATTACGAAATTTTTATAATGCTTCATTTTAATTTAAATAAAAATTTAATTTTTAATTTACAGCATAGTACAATAAATCACTATTACGGCTGTATGCGTAGGTTATGCCTTTGCTCTAAAGCCTTTCTATGTTGTTGCTCAAAACAAAAAAAACAAAGGTATGATTACTCTTTGTCACTGTCTGTCAAATCTGTCAATCAGTTTTTTAAATCAGTAAATGCAAAGGAACTTCGTGTTCAGCCGTATGTTTGATATTTTATCGCGATAGTGAAAGTGAAATAAGCTTTATTCAAATAAACTTAATTATTAAGTACTTTTGAATCGTCTATATTTTCCTACCACCCGCTCCAGACTTTTTTAGCTGACAAGAAGAACGGGCGCAAGAAACTTATCAGCTGTAACAGCCATAAGTAACGATATTTACAAACTTGAATATATAATAATATAAAAAAAAATATTTAGTTACCAAGGTAAAATAAAAAAATCATAATAATATTATTTTCTTTATTCTTCAAACTTGTGCTATCAAAAAAAAATATAAAACAATTCTCTTCGAAAAAGTTTACCAACCCCATTACATTTTCTTCACATTCAGGCAAGGAAATTATAAGTACTTCGTACAACAGTACGTACTTATAATTTCCTTGCATTCAGGGTTGAATAGTTGTTGGAAGTGTCAAGGTTGATTAGGGAAAAACAGATCATACAATAAGTATCTACTAGGAAAAACCAGGATTAAACTTTACGTGGGCCTCACCATAGACAACGCCATATTTTTTGTAAGAAAATTGTAGTAGAATGTTGACTTTCTGTAAGTTCTGTAGGAAAAATCAAGAGAAAACGTTATACGAAGTCTAGTTGTATCCCTCTATACACACCGTTTTACGGCACATTTTTTTTTATTAAAAAATAATTATTCAATGTGTCTGAAAATTGTCTACTTATTATTTCTCCAGCATGTTTCCACACTCTTAGTTAAGGCGGTTGTATGACCGGGGTTGTAAAGTGGAGCCCTCAGAGGTTTTTATTTAATAAATTATTAATAGAAAAAGATTTTAATAATGTTTATCGTGGAGATTTTAGGGCCCATGGTCTAGTATTTTTGAAGGTATCACTACATGCCCTCGTAGTCATTCGTAAAAGTAGATAGCAAATGTGTCAAAAACGGCCACTTTTAGCAGTTTTGCTATCTACTTCTAGCAGTGACTACGAGGGAATGTAACGATACCGTCTAAAAATACTAGACTGTGGGCCCTAAAATCTCCACGATAAACATTTTTAAAATTGTGTATAAGAATTATAATATTAAATATAATTCACCGCGGCGCCACTTTAAAAGTTATTCACTAATTAATAAATAAAAAATAAATAAAAAATAAACTAATTCGCTGTATGTAAAAAAGGAGATAAGAAACCCATAATATTCAGGTACTTGGTACAAAGTACATTATCTTCATTTTCTGTTGTAAGGTAGGTATCAATTCTCGTTAACCAACTTCATGGCCAAGGTCCGTGTAATCTACCGGAGACTCATTACCTTCAATTAGCTTCAATAATTGAGACTTCAATAGCTAGTACTGATTCAGAAGTAATTCAACATTTTGTACCATGTCACACGTATTATAGAGTTCGTATTACGTTTTTCACTTACTAAACTAACGCAAGTTGGCATGACATAGTATTAAAGTGTGCAGTTACTTCAAAGGGCTGATGACTGTTATATACTGTCGTTTTAGTACTAATAGCTTCCGTAACATACATTGGTTTCCCATGGTCTTATTATATGTCATTGTTGAATGTCAATGAGTAATTTTCGGAGGGAAATCGAGATGCTTCCAAGTCCAAATGACGAATATGATGCCAATATCCGGTGTTGTGACTAAAATATGTGATTTGATCCGCCCTATTGTTACCAAAGCTAATTACATTGTTGGTTTTATATCATTATGTAGGTATCTACTAGTATATCAAGTAACATGTATTCCATAAATTATGATTTTTAAAAACTCTGGTCACACATCATTCTAATGGGTACCATTTATACGGCATTTTCATGACAAGTTAAAACGATCGTGCAATAATAAACGATGTTTTTTTCTTCGAAAGTGTTCCGTATAGCGTTATCTGCTGGTTAAATGATTAAAATTTCTATGAGATTATTTGTCAATTATTTGATTGGCACTAATTCGTAATCTGTAGAATTGACCCCAAATGTATTTAAAGAACAAAAATGATACTGGCAATTTAACTTATAGGATCTACTTATTGTGCCTGTTTGTGAGTGTATTTGGTTCTAATTCTTTTTGTATAGTATTGCTGTAACGTCAGAATTAGCAATAAATCAAAGTAGGGTAGATCCCTTCTCAACCCGCATCAAGTAATTAATGTACGCACACAGAATAGGTACAAATCAGCCCTTTTTGCCCTACAAATAATAAAACTAGTGGCTCTGTGTACCTACTGTAGACCTCGCGTTTGTGTCATTTTTGATCATTTTTCGAATTTGATGAAATCTGTTTTTCGTTTTCGAAAAACTGAATCGACAATTTTTTTTTATTATTGAACCTGTTCACAATATTTCCCGAAAATTGGTTGAAAAATGCGACCTGTAGAGGAGATAATAGACGCTCAGCCGGACAGACATACGAAAGCATTTTTGCCCAAGCTGAAGCGTCTAGGTACCTACGCTTCGCTCGATCAATAATTATAAAAATCGACAATTTTCAATTCACAGAGTTGTCATCTACCTAAGTTGCATTTCCTATAGGTTTAAATTAGAATTACCTACCTAGACCTACCTAGACCTACCTATGTATTTAATAAAAATAATAATAATAATAATTCATTTATTTCGGATCAATCCATATCATACGTATACATTCTCATAAAATAATAATAAATAAAATCAATAAAATTTAAGTAATAAATTATGCAATTACCAAGATATAATACAATCTTATACAAGAAAGGCGATTGCGGAAGAATACTTATTGCATTGCAGGCAGTGTTACTTATTATAGGTGTGCTATTATGAAACCATTGAAGGTTAATTTATCTTTGCCCACTTGGGCACCCTGTCAACCCGTATCATCTAGCTAGCTAGTTACACTATTTCCGTTTCCGACTGCTTATATTCGGAAGTTTCGAGCGTGATGATAAAAAGTGCCCTTCAGAGTGCCTATTTAGGTATTAGTATTAACCACTTCCTAGAAATGATAGATATTTTAGATGTAAGTGTCACGTCAAACAATCGGTTATTCCTATCTTTTAACTCGTTAACGCCCGCTGTGCCCTATCGGGCACAAACAACAAAAGAAATCTATTGTTGTATTGTTTTCCGGGCGTTGAATGAGAGCTAGGGTTTCCTAGGATGACGGTGCCGTCATATTACGGCCGTATTTTAGCGGCGTAGAATGTTTTCATAGAAAACAATAAGTATGGCGCGCCGTATTGTTTTCTATGAAAACGTTCTACGCCGCTAAATTACGGCCGTAATATGACGGCACCGTCATCCTAGGAAACCCTTGCTTTCCCCAAACTGCCCCATATAATCCACCCTGAGGTAATTCTAGGTAATGTATATCCGAGAATTTACCCTAAGCTAGGGACTATTATGTATTCTGTGGCTAGGGGGGGAGCTAACATACGGAGAATTCTCGGACATATATTATTGAATTCTATAATAATAAGTATTATTAAATTTAGGTGTCCTAAACGTCGGGAATTCAAAAAACCCAATAAATCCAAACTAAATAGGTACATTCTAAAACAGCACCTGGAGCCCCATCGCGGTAATTCTGAACGATAAAACCAAAAACTTTACATTGTCATTTACCTAAAAAAAACTTTAGTTTAGCTTCATAATTTTCACTTAAATTGTCCCAGATTGTCATCCTAGACTCCTCAGGCAGAGTATACAACAATTTTAACAAAACTAAGGGCTGATTTTTCAATCCTCAGTTAACAGATATCAGTCAGTTTAAATATTAACCAAATATAATAAAAGTCATTCAAAAAATGTGACAGACATTTTCAATTTGGCGGTTTAATACGCTATCAATCGGATAAAGCTTTATTTGGGCATTGAAAAATCAGCCCTAAAGCGAGTATTTTTCTGTAAACGAAACTGAAACGGTAACGATTTAGCTTTGGTTTTATCGTGGTAAATTAGCGCAATTAGGCCCCTGAATTAATAATATACGCACGCGCGTACAGTTCATTAGAAATAAAACGCTTTTTACGAATTACAGCGCGTATACTGGGCTGTAATCCGTAAAAGCCTTGTAAAAACTGTTTTATTTCTAATGAACTGTACGCGCGGAAGTCTAGAAGTCATATTATAATTTCCAGCTTTTGCACGATGTCAAAGTCAATGTAATTTACCGTTCGTATGGTCACGGCCAAAACTACTACGAATACTGTACTATTTATAAACTTAACATGAGTCAACTTAAAACCGGTTGAACTTGACCTACGAAATCGGCCAACGAACGTGCAATGCGATGTGACCCTGATTTGATAACAAGTTTATCACATTGTTCAACTCTGAATGAATTTTACGTCATTCATTAAATCCATATTGTTTATTTTATTTTAATTATTCGGAAGACCAACAGCTAAATTTAATACAGCAGGTAGCTAAATATAACAATTGAAAGCTAATTACAGGACCTCCCTCACCAATAGATATTTACCACGCGTTTTTATTAGGTCGCGTTCTTGTTTATTTATTTGTTTCTTTGTTTTGTTCTATTATAAATATAAAAGTAACCGTCTGTTTTTTGTTACCCTTTCTTTCACATCTAAATCACCGAATTAACATTAAAACAATATAAAATAATCCGACTCGCCAGTCGAACTTTTCTACCATTACCAAAAATTAAAAATCACCGAACAATTTTTTATGAAATTTGACTTAATTGACATTTTATCAGGTAAGTAGACCTTTTTATTTCCAAATTTCTCACGGGAAACGAGTTTCCACAAAGGCGAAGTTGCTATTTTATCTTTAACTGAATACGATTGACCTCTTATTCCAAAATTTACGATCTTGTGACGTCAAACGTGCTTCAGATAGTGACGAGCCGGTGACGTGTTGCGTGACGTTATCGACAAGGCCTATAACTTTTGAGGCCACACACATCGTCTCTGTGGTCTAGTGGTTCGCCCACCCGAGTAAGACGCAGGGGTTCCGGTTTCGTTCCTAGGAGAGGGGTACATTTTGTACTCGGTTTGGTTGGTGTAAGGGATTATTTCAAGTCCGCCTGGCTAGCTACCACCGTCTTACCTAAGTCTGACGCCATAACAACAATTTAAAAATTGTTGTGTTCCGTCCGGTAGTTAAGAGTTAAGATAGCCAGTTCCTCAGTGTTGAGGATTCCGTGTATAGTGTGCTTCCACCTTCGGCCTTATCGTCACTTAACATCAAGTGAGGTGAAGGCCAAGCACTTTCCCGTTGTGCATAAAAGAACACTATAAATTCCTTGTTTACTACTAAAGTACACCTACAACTATTTGATAAAAAGTTTATTACTTTTTGCTGTGCGTACCCAACCGTGTGATTGGCAGCAAAAAAAGGGCCAACCTTTTTGTAGGGACTAACGGCCTTACCACAAAACATTTTAAAACACTGTTTAGCTAAAACACTGTTTAAGTGTGATGCTGTCTCTTTCAAATAATATTGACAAAAAAGTGACAGCATCACATTTAAACAGTGTTTTAGCTAAATACTTGTTAAACAGTGTTTTTTGGTAAGGCCGTTAAAGTCTTAAGGGGCGATATTATATTCAGTATAAGTTACACCTTTTTTTGTATGCCGAAGAAAATGCATTGCTTAGATTATGTCAAAAGTGTCGGAACACATGCCCTTATGATGTAGGTACACACACGGATTAGGTGAAACGCAGCATGGGCTGCGGTACTATTATTTTTGTATTTACTTTTCCATCTCGAGTTAGACAGAACCTAATGGTTCTTTTAAAAATTGTTCTATGTAATATCGTAGTATCCTATTTTATGTTGCTTTACTTAATATCGGTAGCAATTTTAAACCACTATGAACTGTAGGTACGGTTATGACGAAAGAATAACAAAAACATAAAAAAAACTCAGTAGCTTTCCATGCAGTTGAGCAACACCCTTTAAATCACAGTTATAACCAAACCAAAATAAGACGTAATAAATACTTACGTTATATTAATCTATACGATTATAGAAAAAATATAATTTGAAGTGGCTATAGGTAATAGAAAGGTAGGCTTGCTTTTGTTTTATTTGTCATTTACATTTTCACAGTTTACGAATTGCGTTTCAGAAGTCATATACCAATGCTCAAAGGTCATACCTGACTACTGACTACGTACGACAGTCAATGACTTGACTATGCAATCAATTACTATGCTTGACTGTCGTTCTATTTTAAAAAGTGCTATAAACCTAAGAAATCTTTAAAGAATGTTTAATTTCCGTTTAAATAAAAAAAATATTTTCAAAAAAAGTGGTGGTTTTCAGGGTTTATATGCATGTGTTTTGAATACTGTCTAAGTGTCTAGGTACTTAAGGAAATTAATTTAACAAGTAAGAGGCGATAGTTGCCCCTCATGTTCGCTGTGCCCTAGCATAGGGCGTCACTTGTACATACCAATATTGTAACACCCATTCCAACTCGTGACTTGCAATAAATGAATATTGAATATTGTAAAAATGGCCATCTGTCATTTGATGCTCATATAAACATGAGCTGAGCGATTTGTTTGGTGAGACACACAGACACAATACCGGTGTGTTCCGGTGCATCGTTGAGTTTGCTTGTTTCAAACGCACACAACCAACAGTTTGTGTCTGAGTAGGATCTGCAAAACAAATAGATTATTCTTACCTAAGGCACAAAATTAGAGTTAGAACTGCAAAAAAATATAGATTGAAAAAGTTAAGTTAAGTAGTAAGCATAAAATAATTCATACATGATTTATATCAGCTGTTGTTTTGATCACATTGATTTTATTTTCGATATTTTTTTATATTACAATAACTGAATCATTTGTTAACGAAGGGTGCCTCTAGCTATCTTTCTCGCTCTAGCTCTCGTAACTTCTGAGCGACAGGAAGGGACAATGAATCAAAATATTTTAGGTGCGTGCACCTTGATGTTTCTTTTTTCTAAGCTATGGTTATGGCTAGCGCGATCAAGCAGTAGAATCCATTTTTGAAAAGAAAATAATGATGTAATTAAAAACAAATTTCCATCACTATTTTTCTGACTGTACTCTCAATGCAGAAAACGTGCATGGGGTCACGTAGACAGCTGTACACGTTGCACCACGCAGCGGCGAAACAAAAATACTATAATCATCATTTTCAAACCGTTGGCTTTGGCTTTCACTGCAATCAGTACAAAACTCTACCAATGTTCAAACTTAACTTCGTCAATGTTCAAACTTAGCGAAAAATAACTTTGTTCTCAAGTGATAAATTGACTTTAACTTTAGTAACTATGAATATGATGCTATTCCAAAATCAGTGCGTACAAAACTCAACTTACTAATATTTGTTTTAGTATTTGTGTACTTTTACTCGCTTTTTTAACATTCTTTTGTTATAGGTTGCCCGTGTTTTAAATTATGATAAACGCGTGCCTGGCTTTATTTATCATTCTTGATCTTGACGCCATTTTTTTCATTTTCTTATTAAGTTTTAATATTTTTTTTAAAATAACTGTGGCAGTGGAAGATATTTTCGATTTCTCTTTTTGAGAATTTATTCTGACGACTGTACGTACATTAGGTACTTTTATAGTTTTGGTTTTTTTTGTTTAAATTCAAAATCACTACATATTATAAAACAAAGTCCCTCGCCAGTTATTCGTTTTCTTTTTGGGTGTTGTTGTCCATCAGATGATGTCCCCACTGCTGGGGCACAGGCCTTCCTTATGGGTGGTAAGGAGGATGGGCCATAACCCACCACGCGGGCCCAATGCGGATTGGTGGGTGTTAACGACTGCAAATGCAGCCGGGACCAACGGCTTCACGTGCCTTCCGAAGCACGGAGGAGCTCAAGATAATAAATTTTTGGTCACCCATCCCATGACCGACCCTTGCGAACGTTGCTTAACTTCCGCAATCGCTGGGCCAGGCGCTAAACCACTGCGCCACCGAGCTCCTCAGTTGGGTGTTGTTGGATGATCTTATTTAGCAAAAAAAGAAGGAACCGAAGCGAAGCGAGTTCATAATAAATAGAGAACGTCGATAATAATTTATGATTTAAACGATGGAAGGTTATTTTATTTATGTACTCTCTGATAGTTTTCTTACTGACGACAGTTTCATTATAATGGTATAATAAAATTTTGTGAAAACACCTGGGTACATAATAAACGTCACATGCTGTATTTTGTTCTTTACGTACGCACTTAACTATACTTACATACGTATGAACATAACATATTTTACTATTATTAGTACCTACAGTGCGATTGCAATTATTTTGTTGTTATGACGTAGTTATACTATCTGCATTTTTACCAAATACTCATAAAAATCTTAGGCTTAACCTAGCAATATAAAATTGATGCAAAAGTTACGTTTTTAGAGGTTTTATAAATTGATACCAAATAAAGTAAGTATTTAAGCATTAGGTGCCCTCCTATAAGTAATGTTACACTTAGTTAAGAACCACTTGTAGTAATAACATGTTACATTTTTCGGGTTCGTGTGTTACGCCCCAGGTGTGTTTCGCCCCCGTGGTAGATGCACCCGATTTTTAATTAAGTAATATAATTTATTACTTCGTAAAAAATTGGGTGCATCCACCACTGGGGCGAAACACACCGGAGGCGTAACACACGAACTCCATAACACCATTTTTCGTGTTCGCATCCTTGTGAAAACCTTAATAAATAAACTTGTACAATCTGTTTTATTATTTTTTTGAAAAAATAAATTTGCCCAAAAATAAAAACAGCCAAGTAGACCAAATCCATTTGTTTGTAACTGGAACATCACTGAAAAATAACAGAGAATAAAATAAATCAAAACATTGGTGTTTTCTCTCCAACATCTAATGTCGGTCAAATTGCTTATGCAGTCAATTCTTCTCAGAAACTAGGCGAGTTTGCGTAATCTCGTACTCTTATTTTCTTCATTCAATATTCTGTAGATAACCTTACAAATGTGTATTTCTAGTTATTCTGTAGTGTATTTTTGTGATTGTGTAATACAGTAGGTCTGTTATTGTTTTTGCATCACGTTATCGTTAAATTTTCCGCTTTACATTTTCATGATTTGCGTGCGTAAGTCGGTCTCTCCTTATTTCCAAAGTTGCAGAATCAATAAGGTCTTTCATTGGCTGATAGAAAACTTTTTGTTGAGTAATCAAGCCTGTTTTTATTAAGCTTTTTTGGATAGGAACGGAAAACTAACGAAATTATGTTTACGTTTGTCGCTAGTAATTACACATAACTTGCTACTATAAGTATTTTGATGAAGTAATATAATAAGTCTATGTTGTTGCGAATAATCCTGTCACCCTGTTGTAAATTGGTAACGATATATTCAAGTTTGTAAATATCGTTACTTATGACTGTTACAGCTGATAAGTTTCTTGCGCCCGTTCTACTTGTCAGCTAAAAAAGTCTGGAACGGGTGGTATGAAAATATAGACGATTCAAAAGTACTTAATAATTAAGTTTATTTAAATAAAGCTTATTTGACTTTGACTTTGAATTGCTATCTTGTTGATCGGTGTTATTTAAAAAGATAATGGAATTGTTTTCAGATTATGGGAATAATTCGAGGCAGGTCCCCTTGTGTGGTATAAATTTGTTATCCAGTGTTTCTGATATTATAAATGTGAAAGTTTGGATGTTCAGATGTTTGGATATTTGTTACTCAATCACGCAAAAACAGCTGAACGGATAGAGATGAAACTTGGCACACAAATAGTTAATAGCCTGGATTAAAACATAGGATCTTAGGATAGGGACTTTATATCGCGGTGAAAGGTTCCCTAGAAGGGTTTTGCCGAATTTCAACGCGGAAGTCGTGGGCGGAACCTAGTTCCAAAAAACCTATCATTAAAATCTTAGGAAGTGATCGTTAAATATACTTACATTAATTAAACACAATGCACATACCAGATTCATATATTATTTGAAAAATGCCCTCAAATCATTAGTATCATTACACTGTATGAAAACGGAAAAAAAATGTTTCCAATACTGATTAGCTGTCTGTATGAATCAAATTAGGGTTTTCCTCGTCTGTGAATTAGATCGTAAAATCGACAGGGTGATTAAAATTGCTCATTAAAATGCAACAGTCATGATAAACCTTTATCACAATGGAAAACCAGCGTTTAGCCACACAATGTCATTTTATATAGCTCTGTGTCACTTTACATGGCATTATAGGCACAGAATACATAATAGTTGATATAGGTACAGTTCAGTTTTCCTCTTGGAAAAAATCTCTTCCTGTATGAGATTGTTCTTATTTTTTCTTATGAGAGAATGTCTTGTAATATGCAATCTTTCAACTTTATAGTAAAGTAATATAATATCTCCTGACTACCTTATTCTTCGTATCGCTCAAACCACTGAACAAGTCGGGCTGAAACTTAGAAAACGTTATTATGAAAAAGTAAGCAACCGTTAAGAAAAGATTTATGAAATATTTCACTAGAAGTGGAATTTTATATGAACGAAGTAGCGGACGGAAGCTAGTTATTATAATTTTCATTATTTTTTACATATGCATGCATCAAAAAAAAAATAGTCGTGTTGCGAATGAAATTCAAAATTATTGCAAATATTAACTTATCTAGATAGACTCTCGAACTTCGATCACATATTCTTGATCCAAGCTCTCAAAGAAAAGAACTAGCAAAAATACTATAGGCGTTTAGCCGGGTGGTTGACCCTGACTGTAAAACAAACTTTGCTGGGTAAAAACCGTATGGCGCAAATCACTCGTGCGTGTTTGAACAATGAACATGCATTTATTATAAATATCGGTTAACATTTATTTTAATACATCTGTGGCTTCCGGCAAAGGCACAGTAGAATATAATCACTCTTGGATACAGTAAAAGGATAGCAATGACTTAGAGATCCAACACCACCATAGACCAGAAAATATGGAGAGTTTTCCGATGAAAACCCTGCACGCTCACTTGGCTCTCGTGTTTTTTTCGCAGTTCTAACCTAACTTAACCAAATGAACTCTTTATTACATTTTTCGGAGCGAAGCCCTCCTGAAAAATTTATCAGTTTCAGGTCCCTATCTACCATATTCGGCTTTATAAGGCTTTTACCAAACACCCTGATTATGTCTATAGCTATAGGTTTAATACTTCATTTAACTGTTTGAATCTGAAGTTCGTTATTCATTATGTAAATGATCACTAAAAATCAGCGTCATACTTTAGGTAAGTACCTTGTATACCATTACATAATGCTGAGGGGGATCACTTTATAATAAGTACTAAGTCTAACTAAAGATAATTTTTGTTTCTGTCTCTTGAGAATAAAATGCTTTTCTTCCTAAATTAAAAGCTCTTGGGGTCTTAAAGTGTTTTATTATTAAATTCCTGCTTAGTTTTGTTTGATACCTTGCGTTTAGTCTTAGACTAAGTCGTGAAAAGTAGAAGTCCGAAGTAGGTTTGTAGGTAGCATTCAATGTTACGACCTAGGTCTTATCTGGAACCACGTAAAACCTTAGTATGAACCTAGTACTTACTAGTCTGTATGCATACATTTCCTTAATGTTACATGTGAGCAAATCCTTTGGCGTCGTTAATAATTTAACTATCTTTTAAATCAACTAATTAATTACTTAACTAAAATACTTCAGTTGTAATTTGTTAAACAAACCACCATTTCATTACATCAAAACTACAATTTTAATATATTTCTCTTTTAGAATGAATTACCATGGAATTACCTATTGTTATAGAAAATCGACTCTATTAATATAATAACGTGACAATTTGTCAACTGTCATGACAATTTAGTGCAACTATGAGCAGTTTGTTCTATTTTCAAATTGGTTGACGCAATGTAGTAAATTGTCATGACAGGTAACGTATTGTCAAGTTTATTAAATAGGGCTCAGGGATCTACCCTTTTTTGAACATATTCCCGAATGCATGAAATTGCATCATGCAAACGTAAAAAAAACATGTTTGCGGCAACGCGGTGGGGGGAACCCTGCGACTATAGTCTAAAGGACAGTGCGACTGCCCCCACCACCATTCGTTCGCCAACGTTTGTAGTAGCAACAAGATATCGATAAATTATTCTGTTAATTTACTCGTTTATTAAATTACGATCGTAACGAAAAAGTTTTGATCACCTTTTCCTAAATTCATTTAAAAAAAGTAGAACGTCCAAATTTTGCTAACTCCACCGCGTTCTATTTCTGTAGGTATTCCATTTTCAAATTTTGTGGAAAATTGTTACGCGCGATTTTCGTACTTTTTTAATTATTTTCACTTTGCCGTTGCAAGTGCGGGACTAACAGCTGTGGTTCTAGTGCAGTTCAGTGACCTTAGCAACACGTCCCGTTTCACGAAAGGGAACCTTGGAAGCTCGCAGCTATGTCTTTAGTGTGGATGAGCGTCTTCAATCTGGGACTTACAGTTGGCGCTACATTTGCTGTTATAAAAACGTAAGTTCTTTTCGCTGATAAGTTGAGTTTTATAGGTTCCTGATAATTTTAACTTAATTGACAGATAATATCATACACTTCTTTTTTATTTTGAAATTAACTAGAAGATAGTGCTATCTGCAACCTGTGAAACGAATTATCTTCAGCGATGATTGGATTGGTAATTTGGAAAAAATCCTCCAAGCAAAGTTTTCTCAACAGAGCTTTTATAAATCCACTAGTATTTACCCGCGACTTCGTCCGCGTGTAACCTTTTACCAAGATAAATAGTACACCTACCTATTCTATGTTTTAATTTCATCAAAATCAGATCAGCCGTTTTTACGTGATTAGGCGGGTCCTAACCAGGCGCGCTGTCCCTCCTTTTCCTTTCCTTTTCTCTCTCTCTCTCCCTCCCTCCCCTCCCCATCCCCCTCCTTTCCTCCTCCCTCTCATTCTCCCCCGTTTTGTAATAAAAATCCTAACTTATTATAAAATTAGAAATATATAATATGCACGCATTTAAAAATTGAGTTGTCAATCTGGTATTCTAATCGCTTCGTATCTTTTGTTTTTTATCCTTATTATAGCGGCATAAAGTACTAAAACAGCTGTTTATCAAACTTAAATTAAGTGCCATTGACGTCAGTTTTCAGTGTTGAGTGTTGACACTATAACAACAGTGTTTTGTCAACAATGTTACACTGAAAAAAAAGAATGATTGATTTTACTAAATTCCGCGTAAATTTTATCAAATTCGCGGGTTAATATAGGTCCTACACACTAAATTGTTGATTTTACCAAATAAAACTGGTTGATTATTTAACCCATACGTTTAGTAAATTTAATAGTATGATTTCGTATATTCAACTAATCAAGTCCTGTATATATTACGTCGATGACTTTCGATATTTTACGATGAGATTTAATAAATGTCACTAAACGTGTTATGTAAAATATGTGAAATTAATATTGCTACATTTACTCATTTCGTTTTGTATATTTGACTAAAAAGTCCTGTATATATGTTACGTCGATTACTTTCGATCTTTTACGATGAGATTTAATAAATGTCACTAAACTTGTTTTGTAAAATATGTGAAATTAATTTTGCTAATTTACTCATTTCTTTTTGTATATTTGACTAAAAAGTCTTGTATATTTTACGTCGACTTCTTTCGAGGTTCAACGATGAGATTTAATAAATGACACTAAACTTGTTATGTAAAATATGTGAAATTAATTTTGCTACATTTACTCATTTCATTTTGTATATTTGACTAAAAAGTCTTGTATATTTTACGTCGACTTCTTTCGAGGTTTTACGATGAGATTTGATAAATGGCACTAAACTTGTTATGTAAAAAATGTGAAATTAATTTTGCTACATTTACTAATTTCATTTGGTAAATTCAACTGATTCAGTCCTGTATATTTTAACATCGATTATTTTCGACCTTTTACGATGAGATTTAATAATTGTCACTTTATTTGTCTCGGGCTTTCTCTTCTCTTCACTTCTTCTCTCTTCTTATTTTTTTCTTCGCTTCTTCTTCTTTTATTCCCACCACAATTTTTGAGACACTTCGTTATTCTTTTTATTTGTCCCTACTTAATACTTCTTAATAACCATTTTCTGCCCTTTTCATCCTTTACTATTTAATTTTAACTATTCATCTAGCATTTTCTATTTACATTCTTCTATATAATAATGCACATTTGAAAACAACCAAACATTTGAATCAGAAAACCATCAACGACTGAGGTTCGAACCGCGGCCTCTTGAGCATTAAGCGAGCAGTCACACCATTACACCACGGCAACTTGAAAGTTAGCGGCTAAATTGGTCATTGCTTGATGCTCCACGTTTCATCTATGTCATGTGACATCCCAAATGTCACATTATGTACCTTGCACAATATGTATATTATGTACCAAGTCATATTAACGTAGCACAAAAATAAATAGAAAGAGAAAAAATGGGTAGTGTACTTGTACATCCGTGTCTTATAAATCTTACTACAAGCAAAATATCACTTAGGATTTAATGACCAGCGTCTCCAAAATGTAAATTATTTTTTTTTGTACCTACACTACCTACCATGAAATAAGAATCAAAATCGAAATTAGAACACGAACCTTATAAACATTAAACACGTAATACGAAACGTAAAACGAAACAAAACACGAACCTGAATTCTAAATCGAACTTAAAATTGGAATCCAAAACCGGATCGGGTCGGACCTGTTTTTTTTTTCTTTTCGACACTATGAGGAACCTATTTAATTTGTATTAGCAAATAAAAGTTTGAAAGTTTTAATATTTTATACTAAATAATATACGAAAAGAAACCACAACCCGCACCAGGTCAACGGGAATCGATCCCGCGACCTCCGGACATCCAGTTCAACGCTCCAACCACTGAAATATCGAGTCACTCAGACATCAACTTTTTTTTAAATTTGTATAAAATAAAATAAAGGATAATGACTAATAACAAATATCGTCCACACAATAAAATTCTCAAGTGCTAAGCCAATCCGCATAATGGCGCTAATGAACAACAAGTCATCACAACTTATCTATTTTCATGTAATTGAATCACAATAGCTAAATAAGATTGAGTTAAGTCTGTACTAGATTTTGAAGAGAGAGAGAGAAAAGAAAAATCCGTGAAAGGGCGCTATTGTCCAACTTGAACTTCATAACTAATAGTACTATTATGTATTCTGTGAGTCTGTGACTATAGTAGTTTAAAAGCATTTACTAACTAAACAAAGAAGTACATTCTTGGGCAGTTTTTCAACAAGTAAGTTGAATGCCCCCCTAAAGATACAGTCAACGGCACGCTGAGCCTCCACGACAGGTCAATGATATTCAATCAATTTTATAATCAAATGCAAGCCATCAAGGTTCAAAATAAATTGCAGGTTTTTTTTATAACCTCATGCGTTGCCGACTGTACATAAAGGCACATCAAAGGGTAAACAAGACAATTTTAGTAGAGTAGCAAGCGTCACTTATCGGAAATTTGGAGAACTATGTTGCTAAAGTTGATTTTATTGACAAGCTTGTGTAAAATGTACATATTTCTAATGTCAATTATATATTAAATATATATCTCATAATTTGTGTAAAGTAAAATCAATCCTCTAATTTGGTAGTTTTTACGAACAACTTTAGTAGAGTAGCAAGCGTCACCTATCGGAAATTTGGAGAACTGTGTTCCTAAACTCGTACTGTTGTTGAAACAAAAGTTCTTTGTTGATTTTATTGACAAGCTTGTGTAAAATGTACATATTTCGAATGTCAATTATACTAAATATATCTAATAATTTTTGTTAAGTAAAATCAATCCTCTAATTTGGTAGTTTTTACGAACAACTTTAGTAGAGTAGCAAGCGTCACCTATCGAAAGTTTGGAGAACTGTGTTGCTAAACTCGTACTGTTGTTTAAACAAAAGTTCTTTGTTGATTTTATTGACAAGCTTGTGTAAAATGTACATATTTCTAATGTCAATAACATTAAATATATATCTCATAATTTGTGTTAAGTAAAATCAATCTTCTAATTTGGTAGTTTTTACGAACAACTTTAGTAGAGTAGCAAGCGTCACCTATCGGAAATTTGGAGAACTGTGTTGTTAACTCGTACTGTTGTTTAAACAAAAGTTCTGTGTTGATTTTATTGACAAGGTTGTGTAAAATGTACATATTTCTAATGTCAATTATACTAAATAATATAAAATTCAAAGTCTTGACTGACTGAGTGAGATATCAACGCACAGCCCAAACCGCTGAACCTAGAGACTTGAAATTTTGCACATAGGTTCCTTATCAGGTCTAGGGGTGCATTAAGAAAGGATTTTTCAAAACTCGCCCCCCAAGGGGGTGAAACGGGGGTCCAAAGTTTGTATGAAAGTCCCTCAGTTTTGAAGCTAGGATCTTCAGATTTTGTGTTAAGGCTGACCATTCATAATTAATAAATACGGGTCTCAGCGTTTTTCAAAATTCTACCCCCGAAGGGGTCAAAAGGGGGATGAAGTTGTGTATTGAAGAAAATCCTTTATTTTCGAAGTAAAAATCGCTAAGTTTATAATTTAGGCTTATGGATGGAAATCTAACGCAACGTATATTATTTTTGTTAGTATTTCAACCTCTTTGGGGATGAAATGGGGGTGAAAAGGGGTAAAAAAAACCCAAAAAAAACATATGGATGTCGTTATTGGGGTTTTCTGGGATGACGATTGCAAAAATTACATTTATTTTGATGTCCAACACGGTGGACATGATTTGACCCCTAAAGGGGTGAAAATGGGGTTCAAATTTTGTATGGAAAAATAATCTAAAATAGACATTACAACTTTAAACATCGTAGGAGCACATCTAAAAATAAATAGGCAAACATATATTTTGTAATTTAAAAAATCAACCACTTATGGGTAAATGGGGTGAGTAAACATAAAAAATCGATATGGATGTCGTTCTTGAGGTTTTATGGGATGGTGATTGCGAAAATGAGATTTATTTTGAAGTCCAACAAGGTGGACATGATTTAACCCCTAAAGGGGTAAAAATGGGGTTCAAATTTTGTATGCAAAAGAATATAAAATAGACATTACAACTTTAAAATTTGTTGGCGCATGTCTAAAAATAAATAGGCAAACACATATTTTGTTATTTTCAAAATCATCCCTTAAGGTGTAAATGGGGTAAATATGAAAATTGATGTGGATGTCGTTCTTGAGGTTTCATGGGATGGTGATTGCGAAAATAACATTTATTATGAAGTCCAACACGGTGGATATGATTGGACCTGGACATGCACATCCAGGGGACGGGGACAGGGATGGGAACAGGGACGGGAACGGGAACGGGATACTAATATCTCTGGTTACAATTCTGAATATTATAAACGAGCTTCCGCCCGCGACTTCGTCCGCGTGGACATTCGATAAATTCCACATGTTTTAATTTCATTAAATTCTGATCAGCCGTTTTTACGTGATTAGGCGGATCCCCACCAAGCGAGCAGCCTCGTTCGAGGCCCGTGCGGTAAACGTCCTGCCTCGCGAGGCAGCGCGCTTGGTGGGAATTCACGTAATCAAGTAAAAACGGCTGATCAGAATTCAATGAAATTAAAACATGTGGATTTTATCGAATGTCCACGCGGACGAAGTCGCGGGCGGAAGCTAGTACTAAATATATCTCATAGTTTGTGTTAAGTAAAATCAATCCTCTAATTTGGTAGTTTTTACGAACAACTTTAGTGGAGTAGCAAGCGTCACCTATCGAAAATTTGGAGAACTGTGTTGCTAAACTCGTACTGTTGTTTAAACAAAAGTTCTTTGTTGATTTTATTGACAAGCTTGTGTAAAATGTACATATTTCTAATGTCAATTATATTAAATATATCTCATAAATTTGTGTTAAGTAAAATCAATCCTCTAATTTGGTAGTTTTTACGAACAACTTTAGTAGAGTAGCAAGCGTCACCTATCGAAAGTTTGGAGAACTGTGTTGCTAAACTCGTACTGTTGTTTAAACAAAAGTTCTTTGTTGATTTTATTGACAAGCTTGTGTAAAATGTACATATTTCTAATGTCAATTATACTAAATATATCAAATAATTTTTGTTAAGTAAAATCAATCCTCTAATTTGGTAGTTTTTACGAACAACTTTAGTGGAGTAGCAAGCGTCACCTATCGAAAGTTTGGAGAACTGTGTTGCTTAACTCGTACTGTTGTTTAAACAAAAGTTCTTTGTTGATTTTATTGACAAGCTTGTGTAAAATGTACATATTTCTAATGTCAATTATACTAAATATATCTAATAATTTTTGTTAAGTAAAATCAATCCTCTAATTTGGTAGTTTTTACGAACAACTTTAGTAGAGTAGCAAGCGTCACCTATCGAAAGTTTGGAGAACTGTGTTGCTAAACTCGTACTGTTGTTTAAACAAAATTTCTTTGTTGATTTTATTGACAAGCTTGTGTAAAATGTACATATTTCTAATGTCAATTATACTAAATATATCTAATAATTTTTGTTAAGTAAAATCAATCCTCTAATTTGGTAGTTTTTACGAACAACTTTAGTGGAGTAGCAAGCGTCACCTATCGAAAGTTTGGAGAACTGTGTTGCTAAACTCGTACTGTTGTTTAAACAAAAGTTCTTTGTTGATTTTATTGACAAGCTTGTGTAAAATGTACATAATTCTAATGTCAATTATATTAAATATATCTCATAATTTGTGTTAAGTAAAATCAATCCTCTAATTTGGTAGTTTTTACGAACAACTTTAGTAGAGTAGCAAGCGTCACCTATCGGAAATTTTGAGAACTGTGTTGCTAAACTCGTACTGTTGTTTAAACAAAAGTTCTTTGTTAATTTTATTGACAAGCTTGTGTAAAATTTACATATTTCTAATGTCAATTATATTAAATATATCTCATAAATTTGTGTTAAGTAAAATCAACTTTCGAATTTTGTTAGTGTTACGAACAAATTTAGTAGCGTCACCTGTTAGAAAATTGGAGAAATATTTTACAAACTTTCTTTAGTGTATTCAAATATTTGTTTAATGAATTTTACTATACTAAGAATAGTTTTAGTCAATCTGTTTTGTTATGTAAAATCAACAAAGTGTATTTTGTTAAATTCACCCTTGTTATAGTAAAATTAACCATGAAAAGGGTTGACTATGACAGTTCTCTAGGCAACCTACGCTACTTTAGTACATTCAACAATTCTTTTTTTTCAGTGTACGTTCGAAACAGTTTGTTCCAAGCCTCGTAGAGCACTGTCATAAAACGGTACGTATAGGTATTTATACTAACCGGTGTTATTACAAAAGATTTTTAAACCTGTTTAACGTAGACACTGTTTAAATGTGATGCTGTCACTTTTTAGGGTTCCGTATCCCAAAGGGTAAAAACGGGACCCTATTACTGAGACTCTACTGTCCGTCTGTCTGTCTGCCACCAGGCTGTATCTCATGATCTGTGTACGAGTTGTTGCCGTTATAACAGCAAATACAAAAAACAGAATAAAATTATCTTTCAGTGGTTTTTTGACTATATTGTTTGAAAGAGACAGCATCACATTAAACAGTGTCTATGTTAAACAGGTGTTTAAAAATCTATTTTAATAACACCGTATAACTTTTATCTATGTGACGAAATTGTGTCTCTGTGTGCTCTGTCATCTATACATAGATGACGAGTGAGTTTAGTTCCATTTTCAAAAATAAAAATGAAAAACAATATTAAGTCAAACGAGTCTTTATTCGTGATTATTCTATCTATGAATAAAGACTTTTTCGTTTAGTAGGCTCATTGGTAAAAGACAAACATTAAAAAAGAAAAACCTTTTCCCCTAGGGGTAATTATGATATTTTATCCCAGCTCTTGTACGTTATAATGACGGACTTTTTGAGCAAGAGGAGTGCAAATAATACTGCATGTATGGCAATGATAAATGAAAAAATATTCAGTGTAATCTGGCCATCATATCCTTGGAAATTGCTAAGCTTAATTTTGGTCCCGCACAGCTGCTGGGCTTTGCCTGAAAAATAGATTCCCATTCATTCTTTATCCTCAACCGTTCACTCAAACGTCGAAATCTATAAATAATTTATCGTCTCCCGAGTCCGACCCTGTACTTTCGCTTTGTTATTATTTGAGCAAAGTCATAGTACTCAGTTTCAACTGAGCTGAGACTATTGTAAATGTGATTGTAATATGAATTTATATTTTGGATTTCAATATATCCTTTGCTTATTAAAATAACAACCAAACGCCATCAATATTTGACGCAAATTAAACTGAAATGTACGCAAAATATATACCTAATTTAACGAACAGCTAATAAAGAGAGTTATAACTCAAATTAAACAACAATCCTCTCGGGAATCGGGACTAGAGTTTTTTTTTATTTACTTTTTTATTTGGACAGCATATTCGTTTAATCTACGAATGGCGTGGTATGAATTCCCAATTGGTCGCGTGAAGTTTTTTTAACGTCGAATTTGGTAAAAATGCGACTTTCATGGAAAAACATAACATCATGCAATGGGACCTTTAATATACCCAAATGTTTAGTTAGGCACTTCATTCAAATGTTGATGACCTCGAACATTTCGCCTAAAAGTAATTAAGTATGATAGTAACTTCGATCAAGAATACCCTATATATACCTAATACCCTAATATTCTTGATCGAAGGATAGTAAGGTAAAAAGTCACTGAACTGACTCACGACTTTTCACGTTTTTACATTGTTTCGTTATACATGACGTTTCGTTTTTACCATGACGTTTAGATATAACTAGATCATGCCTAGATCTAAATATTTCATACAAGTTTTTACTTTATTGTTATGCATAAGTACAGAGATTTGATCCTATAGCTATCTATGAAAATGTTCTGCCAATAAGGTTATAGTACATCCTTATATCTCCCCCCTCTCTTAAGTTTGTATGAAATGCCATATTTCGTCTGAAACTTTTAGAAAGCGTTTCGATAGATTTGACAGATACCTCAGAAATATTTCATTGATTTAAAAATGCTGTATAAATAAAATAACAATAGATAAAATTAAATAGCGTACTATTTAACTTTAAACGACACTGTTTGCTATGAAAATATTATGCTGACATAAACCTTGTGTAGATTTCTTTACGTTATTTTTAGACGAATAGCGTATTAAATACAAACATACCTGACACTCCATAAAGAGTTATGGTGCTCGAACGAACATTACTATTTTATGTAGCATAATATAGACTGATTTATCTGGAGAACAACACTTTTCTGTTCTCAATATCTTTAAAATGATTTAAATAACGACGAGTATAATTGTTGAAACAGGAGACTCTGCTCCTTCTAAATCTATTATTCTGTTTTATGGGATGTATGTCATTATCTTAGTTCGTAGGACGATTTAAAATTTATTTGCAACTCACATCACAAGTTGAAAGGGTGTTGCAAAATTGGTAGATAGTACAAGTGACACTTAGCTAAAAAAAGGGCACAGCAACACGGGGGCAACTATCGCGCCTCTTACTTATAAAATTAAATTAAATAATCAAATTATCACATGCATTTTACAAATTAACAGTGACTAACTACAATTAGAGATCCTATCACTATGTGAATTATTGTTACAACACATTTTGACCTACAGAAAATGCAGTTGCAAATGCTGCAGCAACCTTGAAGTAACTTTCAACTGAAAGAATTTTAAGGTCTTTGAATCTAGTTATTTATAGAATGAACTACACTCGAGGTCAGAAAAATCGCACCTCTTCGAAAATAAGTTAAAACTTGAACACCTGCTATTGCTAGCTAACGTTTTATTGTGTAAATGTTGATATCTATTGAAAGTACATTTAATGAGCTTTCAATAAATAATTGTTTGATTTAATTAACATAACAGTTACCATAATTAAACGCTTAATGTGTTTTTGCTTGCGCCGCCATAAAAGGGAAATAAAAAGGGTCCATTCAGGAAATGAGGGTAAATTCGCTATCGAGATGATGGACAAAATACACAGTACAGTACATCAACAGTTCCATTAAAAAATAAATACTCAAGATGGATACTATTGCCTTTGAAGTTGCTCAAATATTGCAAAAAAAAATGAGGCAATGTAATGTTGCTCGGAAACTGAATCTCAGTAACTGATTCCAAGTATTCCAACAGTTTCTAGAGACTGTTGGCTATGTCCGAAGGGGATATGATTAAATTAATTTTGAAGAAATTTTTGAAAAGGTGCGATTTTTCTGACCCCGAGTGTAGAATGCCTACGTCAAATATTATTTAATTATTAAAACTTGTTTATGTAATACATTTGAATGTAGATAAAAGTTTATTTTTATTATTACTTATACAGGGTGAAATCGAAAACGGTGGATAAATTTTGTGGTGTGGCTTAGCCCGTCAAATTGAACAACTTTTTCTATGGGACCAACTTAAGGTGGTACCCTGAGCGAAAGTGGCGCCGCGGTGAATTATATTTAATATTATAATTCTAATACACAATTTAAAAAAATGTTTATCGTGGAGATTTTAGGGCCCACAATCTAGTATTTTTAGACGGTATCGTTACGTTGTCATCGTTAAAAATGGGTGTGAACTTGCTAACAAACTGCGCTGCAGTTTGGCGAGATATAAAAATGTGAAAACATGTAATGTATAATTATAAATAAATGAAAAAAAAAACATTCTCTCGTAGTCACTGCTAGTAGTAGATAGCAAAACTGCTAAAAGTGGCCGATTTTGACACATTTGCTATCTACTTCTACGAATGACTACGAGGGCATGTAGTGATACCTTCTAAAAATACTAGATCATGGGCCCTAAAATCTCCACGATAAACATTATTAAAATCTTTTTCTATTAATAACTTATTAAATAAAAGCCTCTGAGGGCGCCACTTTCGGTCATTCAACCGCCTTAATCAGAGCAAAAAATAATCGGCTGTTCCATACATTTTGATCGAGTAAATATTGACGTTTTCTATGGAACAGCTGATTATTTTTTTGCTCTGATTATGTTTATCCCATAGACAAAGTTGTCCATAGTAAAGGTCCTAATATTCTTTGTCGACTGTTCAAAAATCACCCTGATAAGTTGTATATAAAATATTGAAATTTTTTCTTATTCCTTCTTTCAATATAAATTAGGTTTTTATTTTAGAAAAACCTGTGTTGTGACGAAGAACGAGAGTTATTTACAATAACTGATATTATTAAACATACCATGTCTTCAATTAATTTACTAAGCCACTAACTGAGTAGAATTAGTTCTTCTAATATTAATTATTTTGCCTTAGAGACTGACTAATAATTAAATAAATATACCATGAACTTGTTCCATTAACGACTCACACTCATACAATGTCGTATAGCTGCGCTGGCGCAGATGGTATAATTAATTTCCTTGTGTACTAGTTCAGGCACAGAATAACTAATAGTACAAGTGTTCAGGAGCCTTACCCACATAATAACTAATAGTACATTCGAGGAAGAGAGACGTCATCATTCGCAGCAACTTGGCCTACTTTTGGTGTAACTTGGCCTACTATTGCTGCTACTCGACCGAGGGCACTTTCGATTGGCCCAAATGATGTACATTTTTACATCCATTATTGTCATTTTCTAAATCTATCTTTAGCTTGAATTCTAATAGTCGTAATGGTTCAATATTTATTTAATTGTAAATAGTCAATTAGTGGTGATAGATTCTGTGTAGGTAGTTGATTATTATATTTTTTGTACTTACTTAGCTAAAACTTTTGCTAAAAAATATGTTTTTGTTTATAGTTAGTCATTTGTTTACTTTGGTATTAAATTTAAAAAAAATATAAACCTAAATAAATTGTTTCACGGTAAGTATTTTAAATGTTGAAAAATTTGTTGAAAGCAAACAGAATACAGATTAAAATACTTTAACGCAAAGTCAAGCAGCGACTGAACGTCCAACTGATCGAAAGCTATTAAAGTAAGCCCGCCTCCGAGGAAACGGAACTGATCGGATCCTAGAGAAGAAATTACACCTATTTTCTACTACGTATTTTATAAACAGGATCACCAGGTACTTACCTACCTTTTACTAGGAATATTGTCTAAATTAAAAGTTAAGATAGACGATACACACATACAGATATAAGATACTTTTGTAAAGTCTAAATAAAAACACACATAGGCCAGTGTATTCTGTGCCTAGGCTAAGTGAGAAGTTTAACCAAGCAATATTGTAAATGATTATACTGACTGATTGGTAGCAAACATCCTTTGAAAACCCTAAAAAACAAACCGACGAACTGAGAACCTCCTCCTTTTTTTGAAGTCGGTTAAAAATGGTGACTTAAATTTAAAACACATCTGCAACTCTGCAATTTTCAAAAAAAAAATGCTTACTTAGCGCTATTTAGACAGTTTGCATTCCCCATTGCCTTTTTATAGATTTTTAGTTCGTGATTGTGTTATTTTTTTGCTCAAATACTTACGTTCATTTATAACTTTACCATCACAAGACATTATGTTTAGTTTAAAACATTTTCATTAAGTGATTATATTTGAGATACCAATTTTTTCTATTAAAAAAATGATTTTAAGATTTGGGAAATGAAACATATTATGTAACATATTATATAATCGTGCCTTTTTAGAGATTTTAAGTTCGTGTCCTATATTTTTTGCTCAAATACATTCGTTATAACTTTACCATCACAACACACATTATCGTCTTTAATTTAGGCTTTTTACCAACAAAAGTGATAATTTTTCAAGCGCATCCCCATTAGGCTATGTAAACTTATGCCTCGTTGGACGCACACTCGATCCAGTGAGTACGTTGTCAATCAATCCACTGGAGCACACTGTATTTAGGCAGCCGTCAGTGCGAAAACAGAAAAGGAGAGAGGCATTTCTATTCCCAAAGTTGGCACAACCAAACGAAATGTAACAGCTGTGACTGAGACAAAATACGGGTCACAAAACCCCTTACCGGTTCGATTATTCATTTGGAATGGTTTGTTGAATTTTCAAACATGTGACCAAATGTTGTGCTTAAAGGTATCAGACCAAAAATCACCTTTATTGCTTTCTTTATTAAATTGAAAGAAAATCCACAGGGTGTGACTGTTACCCGTATAATCCCACTTTAGTAGATAGGTGCCATGCCATGCATGTCCATCAGTTATTTTTGATGTCCCCACTGCTGGGGCACAGGCCTTCCTTATGGGTGGTAAGGGCCATAACCCACCACGCGGGCCCAATGCGGATTGGTGGGTGTTAACGACTGCAAATGCAGCCGGGACCAACGGCTTAGCGTGCCTTCCGAAGCACGGAGGAGCTCGAGATAATACATTTTTTTTGGTCACCCATCCCATGACCGACCCTTGCGAACGTTGCTTAACTTCCGCAATCGCTGGGCCAGGCACTAAACCACTGCGCCACCGAGCTCCCAGCATGTATATACCATGAGATGCCATGCCCTAAATGCCATGCATACAATCCCAAAAATTATTATAAAGTCTGAAAACCACCACATGGGTGAGAAATATTGTTTTTATTAGTATGGAAAACAGCAAACTGACAACCCTAATGATTTTGGAAAAGACGCTGTTACTTCATAGTTAGATTTTACTATTCTCAGAGAAGCCAGTTCCTCGATTTCAGTCCACAACAATTTACCCACTCATATTACAAACTGCAATATGCAAACAATATTATCAAGAACACACAATTAATGTAAAATGCACGTGCTTGCAAAGACATGCCATATCTAGGTATTATGATTGAAGTTTCGTCACTTCCGACTTTAATCAAACACACTAAATTACCATGTTGTTGCCGAAACAATTACAAACATTGTTTTAGAAGTTTCAGGTAAATATTTATGTTTAGGTAGATTCGTAAACACTTGGCAAAGAACGGGAAATTTAGCACGTCTGAGCAATTTTCTGCCATGAGTAAAATAATGGTCATGCTATACGTTAGCGACTTTGCAATTTATAACGGGTGTAACAAGACCTTCAACGAAGCCGAAGTCTACGTATTCCGCCCATCATCAGGATCATTTTTGTCTTTTAGACTATACCTGGGAAACCAATAGTTACGAAGTTATTGAAGGTCAAAGTCAATTTTTTATTTTCAGTTTTTTTATGAAATCTTATTATATTCGTTATTTCCTACTTTTTGACTAAAGAAACATTATCAAAATTGTAAGTATTTCGTAACAAACAATGGCTTCAAAACGTCGTCACTCGATGTTCTCATGAGCACGCACATAAACGCTGCCTTTCAACTCGGCCGCACGCAGCTGTGTAGCATACACTCGCAGGCGCGGCCTGTTGTACGCGTCACATTGCGTGGTAATGCATGCAATGCTTTTTTAACCCCAAAAATCAAAATGGTTTCCCCACTAATAATTTTGAACAGAAATGGTCCTGATGATGGACAGAACACGTAGACCTCGGCTTCGTTGAAGGTCTTGTTACACCCTGTATTTGTATCGATTTCACTATAAATAATGTTTTATAGTGAAATCGATAAAACTTTAGTAGAGAATAGTTGTTGTATATATAATTGTTTATTTTGTTTGAACACGTATTTTTCCCTAATTTGATATAATGAGGCATTGAGTAAAACCAGCAGTTTTTCAATTTAATAACGTCACGAATTGGTCGTGAGATATCTCCCTTCCTGCATTTGGTTACTGTCGCCTAATATCGTTAATCCAATTTTGCCGCGCTTTTCCTCTTGGCTTTAGCTGGATGAGATTGTGATCATATAAAGACGAAGGGGGGTTTTAGGTTATTTAGTTAAGGCGCGGTGGTAGTGAAACTAGCGCCGCCACTACATTTATTTTTATTACTCGTAAACCAAGTCAATATTTAAAAAATCTCATGTAATAATCTCTTCAATTGTCTCTAATATTTTTTGAATAACTCTTCAACAGTTATCAGTCATTCTGTAAGTTTTAAAATCCATAATTGCCAAAAGTGGCCACTTTGAGCTTAAATGGATTTTAAAACATACAGAAAGAATGAAAACTGTTAAAGAGTTATTCGAAAAATATTAGAGACAATTTAAGAAAATAATACATGAGCTTTTTTTAATTATTGACTTGGTTTACGAGTAATAAAAATAAATGTAGTGGCGGCGCTAGTTTCACTGTCTACAGCGCCTTAATGCAAAAAGATTAACCGTGTTAAGTCTTACAAAATTCAAACGCTTAATAAACCTATTATTATTATTAAGCGTTTGAAGTTTTTATGAATAAAACTGTACCTAAGTCTTTTACGCAATAAAACACAGTTTTTATTGATGCCAAAAAAGGGTCAATTTATCTCTGTACTCGTCGTGAAACCAAAAGCGAAGAGCGTTTAACTTTCCACCAAGAATTTTATATGAAACTAGCTTCTGCCCGCGACTTCGTCCGCGTGGATATTAGAGAAAATCCTTAGGGAACCTTCAAAATCCTTAGGGAACCTTCAACCAGGATCTGACCAGCCATTTTTACGCATTTAGGCGGGTTCCTACCAAGGGCGCTAACTGGCAAGGCCCGTTCCGGTTCAGGTTCCGGTTCCGATTCCCGTTTCCGTTCCCGTTCCCGTTCCCGTTCCCGTTCCCGTTCCCGTTCCCGAGTCTAAACACAAAATTTGAAGATCCTAGCTTCAAAACTGAGGGACTTTCATACAAACTTTGATCCCCTTTTTTACCCCCTTAGGGGGTGAATTTTGAAAAACCCTTTCTTAGTGCACCCCTAGACCTCATAAGGAACCTACGTGCCAAATTTGGAGTCTCTAGACCCAGCGGTTTGGGCTGTGCGTTGATAGATCAGTCAGTCAGTCAGTCAGTCAGTCAGTCAGTCATTCAGTTTACGATTTTATAAATATAGATTCTTGCTTTCCACCTATTTTCTTGTGGTGACGTGAACGTCAATTGGTTTTCCCATTATTAAAAACGCTAAACTTTTTATCAGAGCTTGAATAATTAGGTAATCTTTAGAAGAAATGGTAGTGACAGTCGATCAATCTCCACTTCAAGTTGCTGGTTAATACTTTCCACAAATAAAAATATTTTAAAATATTCGTATACTTAGTCGAAAAGTTATTTCGAGAGGGGTGATTTGTTTAAAAAATGAATATTTTATTTTTAATGATAGCTTTTTATTTTAAGATTATATTAGAAACACTCTCTTAATTTAATATTTTCGACAAATTCAATGAATTAGGGTAAAAGTAATTAGTATAAAGTGTAAATAATGAACACAACAAAAATGTTGAGAAACCATTTTTCATTTTGTCGTTTTTTTAAGGCAATACCTTCAAATACCTTGAAGTGTTTGTGAAAGGATCCTTCAGTTTTCATATAAAACGTGACCCCTCATTTTTCATCCTCGTTTCATCGACTCTAGAGACAGCGTTCTTTTAATATAAGTGGCAATTAAATTAAATTGTATTATATTTATGTAAAAAAATATAAAGTACCTAAATACACAACTTGAAAATGTTCATTGCACTAAAAAAGGTTTTAAGTACCGTTATTTTTAAGACCACTCACATTCACATCCCATTCATCTACAGGCATTTTACTTCGTAGACATTTTGATTTTAGTCAGCATGATCAGGATGTCAATTATTTTAGTCCAAAAACTTGTCCAGTTGGACCGAGCTTAAATACTTATATTCATCTCCCTAGATTTAAATTGAAACCTCAGATGTGGAGTTTTTTGTGAAATCCCAAATCTGCGGCTCCTCTCGAGAATATCGACAAGTCGTCGAACTAAATCGTGATGTTATTTTTCACATTTAGACGTATCAAAAATAAAATTTCTATGTAGACAAATAATCAAAGGTACCTACTCAGACAACTTTTGTGTCGGTTTCGTTATACTCGCACTACGACTGTAGAATCACTACCGCTTAGAGCCTTTACTCATTAATTATCGGCGCAGCATCGGTACGACATCCGCATGCTCGGTACCAAAAACATACCGAAAGCTTACTGGGACGCATATTTCAATAGAGGTTACTCATTTGGCGGCGCAACATTCGGGACAGAATCTGTACCGCGCGCCGATAAATGAGTAAAGGGCCTTAGGTGAAATCTAAATAGTCTAGACATTCAGTAAATTTATACTGTGGGTCATCAATGTGGTAAATACTGATGCATCACATTCCGTTAAAGGAATAAACATGCAAGCCTAGACGTTCAGTATAATTATCAAGTAATGTTGATTTATGTACTATTTTAGCGTGTGTGGTACCCTGATTTTTTTGTATGCTGAAGAAAATGCAATGCAAAGATTGAACCCCGAAATACAAAAAATAGGCGTATGTGCTAACATAAAAAGAATGTACTAACATTGTACATCGAGGTCAATAATTGCACTTCCTTCCGAGTGAAACATTGGACCTACAAGGAAATAAAACAAGTATATACTTACTTCAATTCTACCTGAGACAATCCTGGGGACGAGCCAATTTTTTTCTAACTTTGTTTCAGGACTGATAGTTACGGAGATATGCACATTTAAAAAAAACCGCATTTTCCGGAAATTTGTTGAACTAATTTTAGAACGCTGTAATTCAGTTATGGCTGTCACTTTGAACAATTACTTTGTGTTCAATTAAAGCTCCTCGTAAAGGTAATTATGCGTGCATTTTAGTTTTGTACTCCTCTTTATAGCCCGTTTCATAATGCATGAAGCTAGAAAGAGAAGCTTTTAGCCTTTTTCCGGTATGCGAAGTATGTCGCCGAGAGTCGCCCTTTTAAAAAGAAACTTTATACAGAAGAGGTATTTTTTTTCTAAGTTAATAAGTAATAAGTAAATAAGTGCCATCGGTATTGCCCGTTGAAATAAAACTATATATATATAACAGATTTTCTATTCGAGTGATATCATACGACATACCTAGTATTTACTGGTCTATGTATAAATAATTCCTAAGAAGTGGTTTTTACTTGTATTTCAGTACCGCATTCAAGTACTACCCCTATCTTTTAGTTGAATAAATGAATGAATAAATGCTCATAGACACGATTTCCATCATACTAGCATCCATCATCAAGCAGCCATTAATTGTCATGATGACTCTAGCAAGACGCACTTTCGAAAAAGTTAAATCCGTTAGACGTGAAGATTAAGAATAACAGTACAAATTTTCTTTTAAATAACACTGTACAAATTTTCTCTTACAAACCTGTTAGAATTATCGTTGCATTTCAAACGGTATACGTGTCGCAACGATTCTTTAGTAATGTGTGTGGCCTGTTATTGTTGTTATATTGACTTTCTCCTATTGTTATTAAAATAATGAAGTGTGTATTTAAAAGTTGATAATAAATTAACAGCTTTTAAGAAGTAACAAACACCAGCAATTAATGACACTGCAATACTTCACTTATTTTTTTCTTTTGAAGAGTTAAACAATGTATCAGATTCAGTATACCCATACTGAATCTGATACATTGTTTAACTCTTCATTCTTATTGTCTTTCTTCTTCGTTGGCTGGCACTTATCTCGTAAATGTCTTGCATGAGAACACTGCCAGATTCTATATCTCTAGAAGACAATCCATGCAGGGTTATATCCAGAACCAGTGTTTACGTTTTATTTTCTTTATTTTTTAAAGCTGCACCCTTAGCACGAACAGCTATAGAGAAAAAAAACGCGCGTAAAATTTCTCGATAGACAATTCTCTATGGAAAATTTCTGGCGCTGTACAAATTTCCAATACAAAATTTATCTATCGAATGATTTTACGCGCGTTATTTTTTTCGATAGCTGTTCGTGCTAAGGGTACTGTACTGACACGAAACATCGATTTAACCTAAAAACGCCACATCCAAAGAGCTCTCTCGACTGTCGATCGCTATCAACCACAATTTTTTCTATGTTCTGTGCTATCAGCTATCAATCTATTGAACCTTTTTTTGCTTTTTGTGGAAGCCACAGTATCACATAGTAAATAGTATTCTTACTTATTCTTGTAAGTAAATAGGGGCACCTATTTACTTACAATAATAATATGTGAATTTTAGTAGGGTTTAGGAGAGCTTTCGTCTGTAATGTTTATAAGGACTAAAATCATTCAATATCTTCACTTTTTGCACCGTAAAAATAATCTTCATTTCAACTGAAGTTAATCTAGAATTATTTACGACACCGAGCCCAATCACGGTAATTCTGAACGATATAAAACAAAAAACGTTACGTTGTCATTTAGGTTATATTTACCTAAAAATCTTTGGCTTAGCTTGATAATTTTCACTTAAATTGTCCCAGATTGTAATCCTAGACTCCTTAGGCAGAGTATTCAACAATTTTAACAAAACTAAAGCGAGTATTTTTATGTAAACGAAACTGAAACGGTAACGATTTAGCTTTGGTTTTATCGTTGAAAATTAGCACGATTAGGCCCCTGTTACTGCGAGAACATTTTTGGTATGGTTTATACGTCTAGGTAAGTTGGAATTATCTAGCCAGATAGAGTTAAAAAGACTTATTCTATGCGTACCTATATCTATAAGTATGTCTCAGACTGACCAAAAATACAAACGTTTTTACTTCTTCAAGAAAACCAAACGAAATAATTCTAAAATAAAACCCGAATAGTATAATTAGGTACCTACGTGTTGTAATCCGTAAAAGTGTTTATTTCTAATACATATATTTACAGTTACTAATAAATATTTGTAATTTTCGGTCGAGTCTGATTAAGACAAACTCTACAAATACTTTCAGTATCTTATTTATTCCAATATATAGAAATAATAATCATATAAAAAGTGGAGCCTCGAACAAGGTTGCCTATAATTTAGCCTAATGGTTCCTTCGGGATCACCCTTCGGGATTTCAAATCCCTGTTTCTATAAGAACATGACTGTGTACATTCCGTAATACGTTCATAATATGGCTTTAAATAAAAGATAACACTGTTATTCTCTGTATAGTAAGAGTTTTATGAAAAGGCCGAATACATTATTATTTTTAGCACATAAAAGAAAATATAAATAAGATAAAAAAGTATATTAGGACATATTTTGTTTTCATAGACAACGTTCTACGCCGCTAAATTACGGCCGTAATATGACGACACCGTCATCCTAGGAAATGGGGGTTCAAAATTTGGATGGATAATACGGGAACTGGAACAGGAACAAGAACGTGTACGGGAACGGGATACGGATATCTTACTAATATTATAAATGTGAAAGTTTTGTTTAGATGTTTGTTATTAAAAAAACATACAGTCGAATATTATTGATAACCTCCTCCTTTTTTTTAAGTCTGGTAATCACGCAACGGGATTTGGGATCGCACACAGATAGTTTTACTTTTTATGCCGATCAAAGGTTCTCTAGGGATTTTCCGAACGACGTGGACGAAGTCGCGGGCGAAAGCTAGTTAGTTATAAACACTAATTTTGCTCTTCGAAAAATGTGCTTGAAAGAAAATTCGCATAATATGAAAATAGTCTTAGATCTTGGGTTGGTTTTATTCGTCAAAGACGATACTTTTCTTGCACAGGTACCTTAAACATTCGTTGATGTCGAATGAAACTTCGAAAATTTAGAAAAAGCCTCTCAAAAAACGTGTCTCTCAGGTGTTAACAAGATTACATAGAATCGCAGGACTGCTATTAAAAAGCAATATAGGTCATCGAAACCCTCCATATAGTTATGTATGTAACACACGACAGCACGTAAGATGTAACAGTTGTACTGCAAAAACAACTTTTATTACGTAGGGTATAAAGAAGGTTTTAAGGTCTACATGTTACTTCTGATCTGATGTGCCACTGTCTGTATGTTACCTTTTATTGAAGGAGATTCCACAATATTAACGACGAAAAATCGTGGCTCTTATTCAGACGGCCGACAGATCAGATCAGTCCCGCCGCTGGCGTCGCGAGCAGCGGCGGGGTCCGTGGCTGTACGGTGGCATTCCTTTGCCTTCATTGCTGAGTTTGAGGACGCCACTGTCGCGTGTTAAACAAAACTGCAACCTTTTCTGTAAATGATATAAAAAATATACTACCACCTACGGGTCCGTCCGTAACGGGACAGTTTGCTGAATAAATCCTGAATTCGTATTGAGAAGTCTTGAAAGTATGTAATTAAATGGACGCCACTGTCGCGTGTTGATTAAAACTGCAACCTTTTTTGTAAATGATATAAATAGTTATACTAGCACCTACGGGTCCGTTGGTAAACAATTAGATTAATAAATATTTGACTACAGTTTGTTGAATAAATCCTGAATACGTATTGAGAAGTCTTGAAAGAATGTAATTAAAAAACAGAAAAACATTATGAAGGCTTCCTCTTAAAACGCTGCCAAGCTTGTTTACAATTTGTCGTTGAAACTGATTATTTTACTGTCTTCTATTACTTACCTATTATTTTTTAATGTTCTTCAAAAATTAGGCTAATTAATGTATAGTTTTGGTCCTGGACATAACTTGCCGTTAAATAAAAAATAAAGGCAGATACTAGATCTTCTTTTTAAATTCGAAACATTGCCTTTATTTTAGACATTGTGTTGATTTCCTCGACATTTGCGGTCGTAATATCCATATTATCTTATTCTAAAACAAATTTTATTATTAGGTAGTCTTAACTTAAACTACACGTGTTAAATTGGTGCTGTAGCCTCGTAGTTTAATAAATTTCACTTGCTACGAGCCCTCGTAGCGTATATTGGTAAATAACTGGGGCGGACCGCGAACCTAATATAAGTTTTCTAACAGTTCTCTTGTGATTCCTATCTTACACCTAATAGACACCTTAAACAAAATATGTGGCCTGGCCATTTCGTTTCCAATTTAAAGGTCTTTTTAACCGACTTCCAAAAAAGGAGGAGGTTCTATGTTCGTCTTTTTACCTTACGCCCATGTGAATGTAGCGAAATGGCCAAGCCACATATTTTGACTAAGGTGTAGAGTTTGTGAAGTTAGGGCGTGTGGAGTTAAGGCGTGTTAGAAGCTTGGCTCTACATGAGGTCTGATAACCTTTTGACAATGCGAGCCATATCACGTCACAAGCCACGTCTTGGCAACATTTTACATTATGAAAATGATTTTGGTGTCATATCATTTTCTAAAATGGATTTTATTATTAGTATTACTTAAACTACGTGTTAAAGAGGTGCTGTAGCCTCGTAGTTTAATAAATTTCACTTGCTACGAGCCTTCGTAGCGTATATTGGTAAATAACAAGGGCGGACCGCGAACCTAATATAAGTTTTCTAACGAAGTTTCCTTGTGGGAATTCCTATCTTACACATAATAGGTGTATGTGAGCTTCGGAAAATAATTTGTACTGAAAAATAGACATGACAAATTTTTTATCTACACTGTTGTTTGTATTTGGTAATTTTACTATGGTTCTGAGAAACGTTTTTGCGATGTAGAAATTGGCACTTTTTAATTGTTATCATCAATTTTATTGTTATCATTAATTAATTGTAATTTTGTATTGTGATCAACATTAAACCGTATTATAATCAATATATTCCTTTTCAGTTAACGTATTTTTTTAGACCAAAAGCAGGTTATCTTTTGAGAAATTTAATTACCTAGAAATATATCCAGACCCTTGCGGTAAATTTCTCAAATCACATTATTTTGTTCTTATTCTGTAAACACAGAATTTGACACGTGAAGTTTAAGATGATAGTTTATTTTAAATATAGGTAACGTAATAGAAAATGACTTGTTTCTCTATTTAGTATTAAATTGCCTGTTTTCTCAACTCAGTGAACAGACGGCGCGCTGAGCAAGCAAAATGAGCGTTCAGAGTTTTCTCAAATGGAAAATGAGCGGAAATTAATACGCTATTACCGCAGTCAGTGATTGACAATATGCCGAAATGTCCAATAAATCAAATAGATATTATTACTTAATCATACAACATTATTAAACACTGAAATGGAAATTGATAATTTTTCCCAAAGAGTCATGGTACCAGCTGTCAAATCTAGAAGCAAGGAAAGCTCAAAGTCTCAAAAAACTTTTTTTGTCCTTTGAAAATTCTCATTTTAAATTTTGTTCTCAATTTAATTTTGTTTTGTTTATTTAAACGATTAGGTTTAACAAAGATGGCGTCATTCGTCTCAGTAAAATCATACGATTCGTGATTGTTTGTTGTAATAGGGTCTTATTTTACCGTTTCCTTCTAATCTGAAGCGGTCTAATGTCGGGCTGTCGCTCTTTCCGTGATTGTTTATTGTAATACCATCTTATTTGGCCATTTCCTTCGAATCTAAAGCAATTTTCTGTCGGGCTGTCGCTCTTTTCTTGCGACAGGTAATTTATTGTGGGTTCTTGAATGAGTGATGAGGGCTAATCGAGCGGAAATGTTTGATCACGACGAGTTGGCAACTTAAGGGTTGGATTAATTAAGCGAACCTTTGAAGGATTATGTGATATTTTTATCCGACTTCAACAAAAGGAGGAGGTTCTCAATTCGATTGTATATAAATAATATATATATTTTTTTATCGTTGTTCGCGCGTATCTTCGACATTTATGGACCGATTTTGATGATTATTTTTTTGGTCGATTGAGTTTTCTTGCGCGATTTATTTATTTTTCAAATCAGTTCAGTAGTTTTCAAGTAATCCTGAAAATACTATGATTTTACATCAACTACCTTGACGACTTTGTTATTTATGAACGAATTAGATGATTTTTTTGTTGGGAAAGGGATACCTTTGTGTAGTCTTTTTAACCGACTTCAAAAAAAGAGGTATTCAGTTTGTATGTATGTATGTTTCTCCGCGATTATCTCACGTTTGGCTGAGACGATTTTTCTACCTAAATAATATACCTACACTACCTAATACAGAAGGTACTTACACTATTTTTTTTTTTATAAAACAAAAAAACCGACTTCAAAAAACCTGCTTCTAAAAAGCAAGAAATAATATACAAATCATTAGATACGCATTATCATTGTTATAATAAAACAAGTCGGTTTTATTTAATGAAGGAAATTTGTTTGATAGAGTCTAGACACTCAAGTAGTAGGTATTTGATATTTTTTGCTGAAAACTTTAATCACTTTCAATGTTATTGCTCACTCAAAAATACAGCTCACTCGCTTTTACCGAGTGAATAGTCTCGTAAATGAAGAACGAATCAAATTAATATATTCAACACGTGCATTCGCTTATGAATATGGTATCGATTCTTTTTATACCCTATTAACGCCTTTACTAAAATAGTAAAGTTGTAAGTATGACTAAACACCGATGGTTCTCTGTACTATATGTTTGTCAGTAGGTAAAGAGAAATATTTATGTAACTAATCACTATCCAACGATTATAACTATAACCAATGAGGTTAGTGAATAGCCAATTGATCAAGTACCTTTCCATACCAATATTTTTCTTTTAGCCAAAGATTAATGATACAATTTCGCAAGTGTTGGCGAGGCCGCAAACCTTTTTGCCGATTTCCCCAACGTTTTATTTGGCGCGACATTATCACAGCTCGGAGATTACCAGTACCGTCTTTCGGAAACCTATTATTGTTAAACCATTAGGTATCTTACCTATTAAATGTTTCTCCATTGCCCTTAAAGACGTATTACGACATCCTGTTCAGAGTCCTTATTTCAATGATAGTAGAGTCGCAAATAGATGTAGGAAATGCGTGGGCAACTAATGTGCTACACTTGTAAGGCATCTGCTCAAATTACATTGGCTAGGAGCTACGCCAAGGACGCAATAAATGTGCGGCGTTTTAATACCTCCTGGACAACAACGTTATTGCGAAATCTTTGTCAAAGATGAATTTCCGGGGGTAAAATAAATAAAAATAAGACTAGGCGAGAGATAAGATGGTTTATTTTTATAAATATTTGTTTTTGCAGTAATGAGCAAAGTACTAGTATGTTCGATTAGACTATAAATTGAAAACAAAGATCATAGAGATATCGTGACAGAATTATTTTATTTTATGACAAAAGCGTGACTTTGTCTTTTCTACTTAATTTAATTAATGGCAGTTTTCAAGTAAATTAATTAATATACGCCTATGTTTTTTTTTAAAATGCGCCCCATAAATGGCGCCAAAAATTTAACGAGGCATTCTTGTGCCCTAAATTAAAATTGCATAACCGCAGTTTCAATGGTAAGTATCCTACTTCGAAATATGAAGGTTTTATGAGTCTAAATACTTATGATGTAAACGCGAAGACTGACGTAATATACTCCTAATTAAAAATATCAGTGTCAGAAATAGATACCATAAAAATTTATAACTTCCTTGCAGGGCGTCGTTGTAGGGCACTGAATAATGTACGAGTATACTTTAGCAAATTATCTGAAATGGTATTGATAGATTATTATAGGGTTTCAGTATGAAATTGCCGATTTGTATAGATAATTTTAAAGAATTTTCATTTTCCATACTAACGTACATGTGGAGCTCGGTGGAGATAGTTTAGCGCCTGGCCCAGCGATTGCGGAAGTTAAGCAACGTTCGCAAGGGTCGGTCATGGGATGGGTGACCAAAAACTTATTATCTTGAGCTCCTCCGTGCTTCGGAAGGCACGTTAAACCGTTGGTCCCGGCTGCATTTGCAGTCGTTAACACCCACCAATCCGCATTGGGCCCGCGTGGTGGGTACCACCACCCATAAGGAAGGCCTGTGCCCCAGCAGTGGGGACATCAAAAATGGCTGATGGACATACTAACATTGTCTTAATTTATTTAACAACCATGAACGCCAATATTAAAACTTTTATGCACAAATGTTTAAACACTCAGCTATCTAATGCTACACGTGTTAAGTGAAAAAAAACCTACTAACAAAAAAGGAGTAACTTTTAAGATACCTTCTTTTTTAACGTTCAGGAAAAGAAAATCAGAAATATTTTCTGTGCTGATAGTGGGCCGATATGATCATGATTCGCAATAAAAACAAGTAACTGAACTATCTTAACATCATAAAAAATGTGAGAGTTCCTGTGTGTGAGAAAAAAATTGGCAATGAGGATCAACACGACAATTGAATATATAAATTTTGTATATCACATCATATACAATATCAATATCTGAGTAAATCTCTGTTTAAATTTCTCAAAACCATCAAGAAATCACAAAATGATTAAAGATTTAAAAAATGAGTTTAAAAAACACGGCCGGCCCTTGCGGATCATGCGATGACGTCACGTGCCACGGTCGCCCGAACAAACACCTGCCGCGCTGCTGAGCGGCGCACGTGGCTGATGACGTCATCAGCCAATCGTGAATTGGGGAGCGTTTTTGAGAATGCGACACGAAAATCGCTCTATCTTCGTCATTTTTGGTCCAATTTCAATAATTCTTTCACTGAAATAATTTATTCTTATTCTTATTCCTCATTTCATACTTTAACCTCTATTACAAAAGGTACAAATTCAAAAATGGAAACACACCTATTTATTATAGTTTACCAAAACAATATAAAATAATGAGTGAATTAATCAATGCATAATACTTTGTTACAAAAACATTTTGTGTTATTCTGAACTCAGGATAATTTTAACGTAAGTAAGGTACCTAACTATAAAAGTAATAAAAATCTGATATTCTTATCAATATTTTTTATTTTCATATGACACTAACAAAAAATAGAATAAAAAAAAACAATAATAAAATTGGATTCTTGACCAAAATCCTTAATGCCATCGAGTCCTAAACCTATTCGCGTTTGACCCATATAAATCGAGGATGTCAACTTAATGTCAAGGGCGAAACTATTATTTTATGTTGTCCTATTTATATGTACTACTTATACTTCTTTTGTTTTCGCTTTTTGTTTAGTTCGATGAACTTTATTACGACTCGTTACAATTACGGTTTTTATTTTGTACGATTTCGACATAAACAAGTGCAGTTGAAATTGTAGTTTAGTGTACAGCTAGTGCGACAATAGTAATCATGTGGTGATCATACATAAAACATTAAAAAATACATTACACCATTTATTTCCGAAAATAATGTTTTATAATTTGTAAATGTATAAGGTAATGGACTAGGTGTTGCGATAAACATTACTTACGCAAATGTCAACCGTGTTACTTTGATAGCAATCGTACCGCATTCTTATCATTATCATATTTAATATCATTCACTATGTAAATACTGATAGTAAAATCTCATATCGATATGCGATTCTAAACTTTATTACTTTCTCAATAAGGGCATGGTACAAAGTGAATTAAATATTCCATGAGTTATATTTGCAGTGGTTGGTCGCATCTGCGTTGATTACAACGTCTGGGCGATATACAGGAAGATCAATAGTGCAAAGAAAATAAAATATAGTGAACACGTGCCTGTGCCCGATTAAAAAAACAAAGTTTTTACGTCAACACTCTCATTAAATTTTAATTTGTGTGTAATTTAATTGTGGTTTCCCCGCGTCATCATTTCCCTTTGACTGTCGTAACCTGTTTGTAATATTATTTAATGTTTTTGGAAATCCAAATAAGTATAACTTTTTGTTATTTATTCATATTATTTTCAAACAAAGCTTATGTCGTGAAATATACTCCGATAAAATCTACTAGATTCATGTTTTCGGGTGGTTAAAGGATTTTGGGTACTTTATCATTTAAAATTAGTAATACAGTTTTTAATTCGTACAATTCGTACCATTAAGGGTTTTTTATTAAAAAACTGTATTTACGTGTTTGTTAGCAGGTATAATAATTGAGGTAAAAATAAATGTTCCTAATACCTAGGTTTACTCCATGCCTTTTTTGTAACCACTTAGTATTCATCTGCATCTAACCTTAGCATCTAACATAGTGCGGAATATTACGCCCTCATATATTATGCAAATCTCGCACTGATTTAGATATACTATATATAGTTAAACAAAGCAAAATATGTGTTCGCAATTCATCATCAGTACTGCACCAAAGTGATTTGTATCTAAGCGATTTTGCTGTTCACTTGTTTTTTTACAAATGTCAGTGTGATGTAAATAAACTTAACTTAAATACATAGAAAATTACTAAAAAACATTATTTTTGGTTTCTGGTATAGAAAATACATGATAATAACTAAAGTAGTATTAATAGTGCCATGATTAAATCATTAAAAGTAGTGAACGATAATAAAACCAAATTAAAATGTCTTCCAAATAAAATTTAGTGGTGAAGTGAAAACTATAAGATTGTGTGAGAAAAACCATGGATTTCGTAAAGTTTGCTTTGGTGCCCATCACTTTGTCTATAGGACTGACATGTTTTAACGTGAAAAAGTAAGTATAAAAAAATAACTTAAGTACATAATATACAGGTTTTCTCTACAAAATGGCATTTTCGACACATAAACATACATATTGCTCCGGAATGTAATTATTAACATTTCGCCGCAAACAAAACTTTTTGGCATAGACCTAGAAAATTTCTGAAGCTCGTCAATCGTCATGGTACAGAGGCTGAATGCCCAAAAACACCATAATTATTTATTACTCTTGTTGATACTTCAAAACGTGAGTCCTTTAATTGTAACTTAACTCGTCAACGCCGAGAAAACGAGACAATAGATTTACTATTGTTGTCCAGTCGCCGGAGACCGCTCGCGCGTTGTTGAATTTAACACAAGCACCCACCAATCCGCATTGGGCCCGCGGGGTGGGTTATGGCCCATCCTCTTTACCACCCATAAGAAAGGCCTGTGCCCCAGCAGTGGGGACATCAAAAATGGCTGATGGACAAGAGACATTTATTTCAAACTATATATAGGTATCATGAATGAAATTCACAATACTTTTATTATACAGGATGTCCCAAAACTTTGTCACACGAAGGGAAAGTACCTTAAATATTAAAGTTAGGAAATTTTACATAAAAAAGACTTCGTTTTGATTTTAAAAATAATTGGAGATGCATTCAAAGATTTTTGAAAAATCACCTGCCTTGACCAGAAATCAAACCCACTAAATAGAAAAAATATCAATCTTTTATTTTAACGATACCGTTCTAAAGGGTTACCTCGTTAGGATATTTTTTCTTGACAGTATACAGCATCTTAAATGAAAGACCATAAAATTTAACATTTAAAATTTAATTAATACGTTTGTATCAATTTTGATAGTATCGAATGCATTTTTTTTAAATCGTTGAATGTAGTTGAATTATTTTTAAAACAAAATAAAGTTATCTTTCAGTAAAATTTCCTATTTTCAATATTTAAGGTATATACTTTCCCTACATGTGGCCATAGTATTGGGACACCCTGTTTATCATTTTAATAATATGATAATTATTATGCTGAAACTCAAACACAAACAAATTGTTAAAGCAAGTTTTTAATTATTCCATTTGAATTCAAAGTTTCAAATAGAATTAAGCTCTTTTCTGTCATAAACACGATGTTCATTTGTTTATTACTCGTAATTTGCTTGTTTTTAGGTTCTTTTATCTCGTAGCCCATATTCCACTCTCCACTCGAGCACGTATTCCCAACTGAACGACTCCATTAGCCGGTCAATTTCAATTTTGATCGCCTTTTACAGTGCAGCTCAGCCTTTCTACTGAATGAGCGGTTTTCAAAAGGCAGTTTAAGAAAAGAAGGAGTACATAAAAAAGAACTAGATGTCGTTGAACAACTAAGTACTTAGGTAGCTTTTTATGAAAAAGGCAAAGGATGAAATGTAATTGCTTTTTTATTATACGTTTGTTGAGTATGTGGTTTGTTGCGTTGTGCGTTGGTTGTCCGTTGGCGTGTTACGAAGAACTTTTCTATGACCAATATGACTATTTGTGGGAAATAATATTTAAAAAAATATCGACATAAAATTATACTAAAATTCTCTGCTGTCAGAAAACCGCTCATTGGCAAACTGTATCTATTCGTTTGACTTATGGAAGTAGATATTTTGCCTTTCCTTATTTTTACCTATGTAGAAAAAATGAAGGAGATTATCACCCATTTGCACTAAACTTAAGAATCGCCTAAGTCTTTTCGGCTTTCCCTAACTAGGTACAACACGACCAAGATAACAAGGCGCATGACCTGAACAATGTTCATGACACCGTTTTAATTTGGTGAGTTGGAATTAGGAAAAGACTTATAGCCATAGGTGAGGTGATTCTTAAGTTTAGTGCAAACGGGTGTATTTCTTTTATTTACAATCTACTCTTATATAACATACACATTCCAGAATCATAATGAAATAAATGAATAACGCATAAATTGGTTGCACCATCTAACTTTAACAATAGCAAGCTTGTTAAAGTTGGCCAAAAAAGAGGTTGCCAGCCAGCATGATGTCCTTTGACAAGTTTGACGTGACAAATAGGTGGCATTATCATTTGACGATAACTTTAACGTTGACAGCGTTTTGGTGCAAGTGCAATTCACACATATAATAGCAAACAAACACACCTATTTGAAAGTGGAACGAAGCATTATTTTATCTTTTTTCATATATTTTGAAACAAGGCTATAAATCGAAGGGTGCGTAGAGCTAATAATCGTTTTTTACGCGTGAAATCCGGATAAAATTAATATTCGGCTGTTTGGATATTCATGACTTGGCAAAATATTGAAGGGCCCGGACGCTTCATGATCGCTCTGCAAACAACGTAATCTAAAAACGTAATGGAAAAACAGAACCAACGTTAAGCTACCTTAAAATTTTTACAATTTGTACAATAATTCATTCCTGAGTAATCGAGTATATAAACTGGGAAATAGAATAGTTTTTTTTTTATTTATTTATTTAATAATATTTACAAAATTGCAGGTTGCACATACATAACATAAGTATTCGCGAGACTGCATGGCAGTTTGTTTGCGAATAAAAGCACTCGCATTAACCAATTATTTTAGTTGTGTACACCTACTATAATTTTCGTACTTTAATTTTTTTTTACATTAAGTATTTATACTACGTACCTATTTGCTTAGGAAATAATCTTTTAATTTTCTCTCTAATAAGATTACGCGAAAAGTCAGACTTTACATCCCTGACGCCATGAATAAATACCAGCCCCCCTACTATGACTGTCAAAAGTAATATCGAAGCAATGTTGTAAATGAGATGGCGCTATACGCAATGATAGCTCTGTCCCTATAACAACATTACTTTGAGGTTGCTGTAAGAGCTCAGAGTAGGTACGCTGAGCTTGATTTTTGTAGCCCCTCTATTGTGTGCCACAGAGCTCTTTGTAGAATAAACACAATCATAATCTCTTTAAAAATCCATTATCTTTGTCCACAGGAACGCTTACAGTCGAAGAGGTATACAAGGACAGAGACCAGTTCGCGGGTCTTGTCCGCGAGGTGGCAGCACCCGACGTCGGCCGGATGGGAATCGAGATCCTGTCGTTCACGATCAAGGACGTGTACGATGACGTGCAGTACCTGGCCAGCTTGGGCAAGGCCCAGACGGCGGTCGTCAAGCGGGACGCGGACGTTGGCGTCGCGCAGGCCAATAGGGACGCCGGCATTAGGGTATGTACCTACTTGGATGGACCATTACCTGGTAGCTCTACCATAAGTTGATGAAAACTGTTTTCGCTACCGTAAACTATCGGATATACTGCTCACAGTCAATGCGAGTAAAAGAATGAAAACTATAGTTTACGGTAACGAAAACAGTTTGCATGAACTCATGGTATGGCTACTGCACTGGCACAGTTGCACTTCTCTAGGAAGTTTACCAAGTGCAGTCGGCCATTTCCCACTTTCTCGCGTAAGCCTAGGTAACCGGAAGGTTGCTGGTCACGTGCAGGAGTATTACAAGGATCCCACTGGACCACGGCAGCCGTATCGTGGGCGGGCACACACTAAGGTTTTGGTGGTTATGCGCTTCCCTTTCGACTTCCCATACAGAGACAATTTGGCTAAATGGGGGCCGGCTGAGGGACATGAGACTTTTAGACTTGATACTGAGGAGCTGGACGACACAGTAACTAAGCGGATACGGCCTGCGTTTGGGAAGATTAAACAACAATCGCTCGAATTGTTCATCGAATGTTTGTAAGATGTATTTCGAGTTCCTCTGTGCTTCGTAAGGCACGTTAAAAGTTGTCGTTGGTCTCGGCTACGTTTGCAGTCGGGCTGCCTGGTCAGATATTACTCATCCTCCTTATCCATCCATAATATATTTTTTTTTTCTCTGTTTGATGTTATCAATATGTATGGCACTTCTTACTCAAAACATAAAACTAATAGGCAAGTAAACCTTGTTTTGATTTCTCTTTTTTTTTTTTTTTTTATTGCAATCATTTTGATTTCTATAGTCAGTAGTTTTTGTAAGTAAAGGACTATGAAAAGCTTTTGGATATTAGTTTTCAATTCAGTGCCTTAGGATGGGTAGCCTAAGTATGTCATGCTCTCTTTAATCATTTCTGCGGTGGTGTCGTGTGGGGCGGGTCGTTACGTTCCCTCAAATATGGTTGAGCGAAGCGATGGCTGGTCCACGCGTCATGCTCGTGAACGGGTGCTGCCAGTGGGAATGGGTCTGCTTCTGAGTACCTATCTTAACGCATATTGAATTGTAAGAATTGCGTTTTTTATTGTTATTTTTTATGTCTCGTCTCAAGTATTTTTTGGTAAATTTTGCCTACTTAGGTGCACTTTCGAGTAGCAGACATAGTGATTACTGATTTCTCAACTAGTTGAAAGTTATTTACTCTCACAATTACCTATCCGATATGTAGTAGGTATTTAATTTCAACCTACCTACCCATTGTGTACAAACTTTTGTTAATTATTGTGATGGAAAATGACCTCACTTTAAATGTGGAGCTCATTTTTCAATGTTGACGACTCTGTATGAAATATACAGGGAGAAAAAAGCAGCCCTTGACGAGTTTCTTGCCGGTTCTTCTCGTTACAAGGTCTCCCGCTCAGGGTTTGCGAACCGATGGCGTAGCTTCTTTGACATTCACAAGTGCTTGTAACAGCCTAGACTGAATAAATGATTTTTTGATTTTGATTTTGATTTTGATAAGGAATGCCTGTGTCCTAGAACTGTTCATAATGAATTATTTGGACAATCGTCTCGTCACAGAGAGACCCTCCCTCGTGTTTTCTCCTCTCTTTTCTCTCCACTGTGCCCTAAAGTAGACTAAAATATATTTCTCTCTTTCAGGAAGCGGAATGCGAGAAGAGTGCTATGGACGTCAAGTATTCAATGGACACTAGGATCGAAGACAACACGAGGCTGTTTAAACTGCAAAAGGCGCAGTTTGATCAGGAAGTTAACACGGCTGTAAGTAACACGTTAATTATAATATTCAGATTCAGATTCAGATTCAGATTCAGATTCATTTATTTGTTTTAAAAGTGGTACAAAGGTTAAAATATATTATATAGGTATCTCACAATTAGTCTTTGCAGACATACAAATATAGAAAATAAACATCGATTACATTTCATTTCATTACAATACATTACATTTCATTTAATTACGTTACTTCAGTCTCATTTTCATACATTACATTAAATTTCATTCCAATTCATTAAAAATTCATTTTTATTTATTATTTTTACTTAATTTCAGTCAATTACAAATAAAAATGTCAACAATTAAAATATAAATAATAATAATGTCAGTTTAAAATCAAATCATGCATGTCAGGTTTAAGATAGAAAAACATTTACTTTAGTGTTTTGTCAGAAAGATATTCATGCACTGTATAATAACACTTATCAATAAGAAGATTTCTTAATTTATATTTAAAAGCTTTCAAGGGAAGTTTTTTTATGTCATCCGGCAACTTGTTATAAATATACACTGCCATTGGGTAACAGCTGTGCCTCCATAATGAACTCATAATTTGCGGTTGCACAAGTGTATTAGGATATCTTCCTCTGTAGTTCCTATTTACAGTGATTTTGTCTTGAAACAAGCTGATGTGTGTTTTAACAAATTGGCATGTTTCATATATATAAATACATGGCAATGGTAACAATTTAAGTTTCAGGAAGTACGGTTTGCAGCTCGTTCTGGACGATATGTTACATATAGATCGTATGCACTGCTTTTGGGCAATGAAAGCTTTTCCAATGTCTACTGAATTTCCCCAAACTATGATTCCATATCTCAGGACAGAATCCACGTAACCATGATACGCCAACAAAGCAGTTTTTTCATCGGTTATTTTTACTAAACGCCATAAGGCGTAACAAAAACTATTAATTTTATTGCACACCTTTTGTATATGCGGTTTGAAGCTGCAGTTATTGTCTAATACTATGCCCAAGAATGTTACTTCGCTACTTTCTTCTATGCTTTGATTATTATGCTGAATAGATAGGTTAATAGTTTTGTTATTCCTTTGATTATGAAATTGAATATATTTAGTCTTCTTAACATTTACTATCAGGTTATTATTCTCAAGCCAATTTGTAATATCGTGAACGGTAGCATTTACGTGACTATTGTATTCATTAGCATCATTGTACAATTCCATGAAAACACTGTACAAAATGTACTATACTCTTGGACTTTAATGCGTTACTACTTTTATATTACGTTACTACGGGTTTTGATGATGTTTTTGTTGGTGATATTGTGAGTCGCTAGTTGCCTATCGTAATCTCTTTCAATTTGTAATACACTATACACTTAATATCCGTTGTAGGCAATACAAATCTCTTTGACAACAGAACTGTCTTTGTGAGCCAGGATGTACACAGATTGCCAACGATCATGATAGATGTTGGGTTAGAATTAGAAAGTTAGCCTCTGGGATAGTTTGTGCAAGCGACTCTTTTAAACACGGTATAATAACTCCCTCTCTCTCTCTCTTTTCTTTCCCTAATGCTTTTAAAGACGCAGCACAATTTGCCGCACTTAACAATTGCCATTTCTGGAATCACCGAGCATTGCGAATAATGACTGATTCCGAATACAAAGAGCTGGCACATTGTTTTCCCCTTTTTTCGCTTTCCCATGAAAATTACGACCGTAAATTGACGCTGGCAATTTATCTCCTTACACTGCTCTTAAAAACAGACAGTGGTTATTTTATTGTTAAGGGAAATTAATTTTAGTTACCTTTTCAAAGTCAAAGTGTCTTCTTTATTCAAATGAACTTAATAATTAAGCACTTTTGAATCGTCTATATTTTCCTACCACCCGTACCAGTTTCAGCTTTTTTAACTAACAAAAGGAACGGGCGCAAGAAACTTTAAGTAACGAATTTTTTAATGATAATTTACCAGTTGAATTTTTTTTTAATACTTCCAGAAAGCCGAGGCAGCGTTGGCTTACGAGCTACAAGCAGCGAAGATTAAGCAGAGAATCCGAAACGAAGAAATCCAAATCGAAGTTGTCGAGCGCCACAAACAAATCGAGGTGAGGTTTAGTGCAACTTAACTTAATGTCTCAAGGTGCAAGCAAAGATAAGCCGAAAGACTTTAAAATCTGTGAGATAAGGCTGAAATTCTTCAGTCATTAGTGCTAAAAGTAAGATTCTACACAGAAATTTCAATGGTGACAAGACTCAGATTAAAATGTGGTAGGTAGCTATCCAGGTGAACTTAGAAACTCTCTACCAACCAAATCAAACTAATAAATAATAATAACCCTTCTGGAAATCGACCCAAAATAGTAAAATTTTGATGGTGAACCAACAAAATCCTTTTTAGACAGATGTTAAAGCAAATTGAACTTTATTCCGTAGGTGGAGCAACAGGAAATCCTTCGTCGAGAGGAGGAGCTGATGGCGACCGTGCGTCTCCCCGCCGAAGCGGAGGCGTACCGTCTGCAGACCATTGCTGAAGGAAAACGGTAAGACCTTGGAATGATGTACCTATGATGTGGAATTATATTGGAAAAATCGTATACCAACTGGAGAGGGTATTTGTTGATATCGTAGGGTCAAAAATAACATTACAAATTACAATGTAAATAGATAATCGGTTCTCTTGGCCTACTCAAAGCTGTGAATGCTGTAATACAAGCCCGGGGTATTTATCTGGCCTATTCCCGTTGTCGAAAAAAGTATTTTTTATACATTTCTTCACAATATCCCGCAGTGGTGGACAACGGGAATAGACCGCCCATACTTTATTTCCCAATATCCCCCCGTGGTGGACAACGGAAATAGACCGTCCATACCTTATTTCCTGTTTTCCTCCAGTGGTGGACAACGGGAATAGACCGCCCATACTTTATTTCCCAATATCCCCCCGTTGTGGACAACGGGATTAGACCGTACATAGCTTACTTCCTGATTTCCTCCAGTGGTGGACAACGGGAACAGACCGCTCATACTTTATTTCCAAATACCCCCCCGTTGTGGACAACGGGATTAGACCGTCCATAGCTTATTTCCTGATTTCCTCTAGTGGTGGACAACGGGAATAGACCGCCCATACTTTATTTCCCAATATCCCCCCGTTGTGGACAACGGGAATAGACCGTCCATAGCTTATTTCCCGATATCCCCAAGTGGTGGACAACGGGAATAGACCGTCCATACTTTACTTCCCGATAATCACCAGTGGTGGACAAACAGTAGGGAACAACGGGAATGGGCCATTTATCTTATCTAACAGCTAACTCTTTCCTTTCCAGTACTCAGACAGTGGAAGAAGCGAAGGCAGACGCGGAGCGTATCAAGGTGCTAGGTCTGGCGGAGGCCACGGCCATCGGAGACGTAGGCAAGGCCGACGCCGAGCGCATGCTGGCGAAGGCCAAGGTCTACAAGCAGTACGGGGAAGCTGCCATCATGGCTCTTGTGCTGGAAGCTCTGCCTAAGGTAATTAATTAATGCAACCTTCTTTTCTTATCAACAGTCGTACAACATTACAATGCGATTAATTAAACAATGTAGAATTTAGAGTTCTTGCGGTACAAAACGACGTATTTTTAACCGACTTCCAAAAAAGGAGGAGGTTCTATGTTCGTCTGTATATTTTTTGTGTATGTCCACCAATTACTCAAAGACGGCTGGACCGATTGAAATGATTCAAACGTTATTACTTTAGGTAAACTCCCAAGTTGGTCCCATTTTTTAAAATTTGGAAATCGGTTCAGTACTTTTCAAGTAATCTTGAAAAAAGCACGAAAATAGTATGATTTTGTGTGAACTACCTCGATAACTTCTTTGTTTATGAACAGAATAAGGTAATTATTTTTTTGTTGGAAAAGGGATATCTTAAGTGTAGTTCTTTAACCGACTTAAAAAAGGAGGTTCTCAGTTTGAACCATATGTATGTATGTTTCTCCACGATTAACTCACGTTTGGCTGAGCCGATTTGTCTCCCTAAACACTACCTAATACAGAAGGTACCTACACTAAAAATTAAAAAAAATAAAAATTGTTTAAAAAAACAAAAAACCGACTTCAAAAAACCTACCTCTAAAAAGCAAGAAATAATATTCGTAATAATAAAAACACGTCTATTGAAGTCGACTGGGGCTTATAGAATGAAAAAAAGGAATTTGTACTCCAGCTCCACCTGACTTCAATAGACGTGTTTTTATTATTACGAATATTATTTCTTGCTTTTTAGAGGTAGGTTTTTTTTTACAAATCTTAGAAGATTATAATATGTGTACCTATTTAGCATTAAATAATAAGAAGCAGTCAAAAGGTCAGTGTTGGAAACATCCAAACTTATCCTCGGTATGTCCTCATTTGATGACATACTTATGTAAATTAAAAAGAAATACTTTTAAAGGATTAAAGTTCAAGAAAACTAGCATAGCTTCATCAATTGCTTTAGTTTAGCAACATACAAACATAAATAATATTGTGCTCATGTTATCTGTCCAAGGGTTCATATTTGGAATAGGTGATACAAAATTCTTTGATAGGGTTGTCAGAAATAACTATACCTACTTTGTAGCACACCTAAACAATACCAGCAAAACCGCAGTAGTTCCACCATGACTTGTCTTTTATCGACGAAGATCCACATCTTATTAGCGGTTTCGCTTCATTCTTTTCGCGGCGGAGGTATGCCAACTGACAATTCATGGTGGAACCTACTGTGGTTTCGCTGGTATTGTTTCGCGGCAGAGGAGTGCTACAGGCGTTAAGAAGAAGAAAAATAATTGAATGTTTGTTTTCAGATCGCGGCGGAGGTGTCAGCGCCGCTCGCGCGCACCGACGAGATAGTGATGGTGGGCGACTCGGGCGCCACGGGCGACTTGGCGCGCCTCGCCAGCGGCCTGCCGCCCGCACTCAAGACGCTCACTGGGTTCGACCTCAACGCGGTGCTCAAGCGGCTCCACCCCACTGGTGAGACTCTCGATACTATTTAATTAAAAGATCGTGATGGTGGGCCACGGGGGAGGTGGCGCGCCTCGCCAGCGGCCTGCCGCCCGCGCTCATGACGCTCACCGGCTTCGACCTCAACGCGGTGCTCAAACGGCTGCACCCCACTGATGAGACTCAGTACTCTTTTATTAAGGCGACATTATATGCAACACTAGCGCCACTCCCGCAAAAAAGTGTAAATACAAGTCACTTCGACTTCGCAAATGTAAAAAAGTAACAGCAGAATGGAGATTATACCTTAGCCACCACCACAGCACGTATTAAAAAAAAATACATTTTGTATCGAAACTTTTTTTAATACCATGTTGTGGATGTGGCAGGTGGTGGCTAAGGTATAATCTCCATTCTGCTGTTACTTTCGTACGTTTGACGCGCGGTACACGAAAGTTGAGCCTACTGTGATAAACCACTTCTATAATATCTTATAATGGCGGCCGAGTGTACATACCTAAACTGCTGAGCCATGGCGGGTAGGCCTATTCCCGTTGTCCCCCTCTGTTTGTCCACCACTGGTGGATATCGGGAAATAAAGTATGGGCGGTCTATTCCCGTTGTCCACCACTGGGGGATGTCGGGAAAAAAATTACCTATTGAAAAAAACTTTTTTCCCGATATCCCCCAGCTGTGGACAAAGGTGGGGGACAACGGGAATAGGCCGGCTGATAATACCAAAACAACTAAAGTGTTTTACTTTTATCTCCACTTACACCTAAATTCTTTTATTTCCAGAAGACAGTGCTGGGTCGTTTGTAGCGACCAAGAAGAAGGAAGTGACAGTCTGCTAAGCTCCGCCCCCTTCGTACCACCTCCCCCGCACCGCTCAGTGCCATAGCCTGCCCCTATCCGTAAGCCCCTCACACACGATATTACTTGGACATAAAAAAATCGATTCCCCATTATTTTTGACGTTTGGTGCAAATTGTTATTATTAGCATTACAAGATACGTAAAAGGGAAGTATTGTGCAATACTTGTTGCAATTTTTAGGAAATATTATGTACCTACCTAAAACTTAGGTACCTAGTTATTATTACATCAGTTCGACGACGTGAAAAATATAAGGCAAATTGACTTTTTAATCGAAAATTTTTATGACCAACCTTTCTTGTGGTGTCTTTTTAATTTGTCTTGTAAATCCTTGCTGGAACCGTTTATCAATTTTACGCAGTAATTTGTTCTAATTACACACCTAAAGTAGTATGTACTTTGCTTACGAGTATAAATCAGTTGGCTTTGATTCATCTTTGATTCATTTGTTTATTTAAATGGCTGCGATATAATCATAATTATGATTATTAAGAAAGAAGAAGAAATTCGTGTGTGACGGTCTTTTGGTCTTTATAACCCATCCTCCACTATAATTTTATTATATTACCTACTTTGTATGAAGTAGTTGGAGTGATAATTGTCTTAAAAAGTGTCCATATTAAATCATAGTGATTTTTTAATAAACTATAGCTACAATTTACATAAAATCGATCAATGCACTAAGTGTCATACACAATATTTACATTCAACAATTCCTTCACATACTTATGTCTGTTCATTGGTGGATATTCTCTATGCTTTGCTTACTTCTCCGTGAGGTTATGAACAAAAGCGTTTACTCAAATATTAATTTCTACATTTTTATATAATCTTTATGTAATTAATAGCGTACAATCTTAGTACAAAGTAGCTACCTACTGTAGTTTATTTTCAATGTTTTTTAATTTTTATATATTACTGAAGTGTCAAACGTGATAATAAATGTCTTAGCATTACTTATTTATTTAAGTACCTATAAGGTATTTATTAAGAACGAAACATAGTTTTTTAGATAACTGAGGGCTCGTTAGTACCATCATATATTTCTGGTTGATATGAAATAGATTAAATGCTTTCCGAAGATACTACTTACAGAGGTTACCATATTAAGCAAAGCTAAGTTTCCTTAATAAAGAAAAGCAATTTTTTCTTAGATTTCGTTTAAAACACAGCCCAAGGAATATCAACAGTTGCATTTAAGTAAGTAATAATTTATTACGTTGTTGTTTTTTTGTTATTCTACATTAATCACAATTAAAAGCGAAATGTAGTGCGACCTGCGACGATTGTATGCTAAAGTATATCTTCTTTATAATCATATAATATTTTTCAGGATATTATTATTACGGTACAACTTAATAAATTAGATTTTGTACAACTGTTTAGAGCGGTACACCTGTTTAGACAAGGTTAGGACTGCCGTAGATATTTCGAAGTGTTCTATGTAAAGGCACTGCCGATAATTAGATGAGAACAAACTTATTTTTTTAATATATCTCGTACAATCCAGTTGGTAGCTTTGGAGGTTTTCCATTCGATACAAATTTAAGAATCTTTTTATAATGATATTAAAAGTAGAGCTTTTGGCTGCGATTGTACTATTTGTGTGAAGTGAAGTGTTAGTGTGTCTTTGCCCTTTTCTTTGTTCTAAAGATGTTGGGAAAGTTTTAACTAATTTCATTTAGACAAATAGGTAAACAATACCATGAATGTTCATTAAAATAAGTTGACATTTTCTTATTAATTACAAATTATTATTCTTTGATTCCTTTATTATTTTATTTATAAGTGTGCGTATGTGTAATAAATGTTTATTTTTGAAATAAAAGTAATTTTGTTATTCGATACCTTTAATAACTATTTGTACAGTACAGGACAACTATTATAACTTAAATTACTTGCTATTTATTTGCATGATTCGGATTGTACAGCTCTCCTCTTATGTTAGTCTTCATAAGCTGAAATGAAATGATAAAAAAAAATATGAAAAGATTTTGATATCAAAATTGTCAGAAAAAATGACAGGAGTTGGACCTAACTTAGCACTAATTTCAAATAGAACAGTATTTCAATTAAACTATTTGTCAAATACTTTAATTGGAACTTATCCGGGACTATCCCTTAGTTCATGGGCGTAGCGAGGAGAGATTTGGGAGTTCGTTATATTCGTGCTTTTTTTAACATGGACCTATTCTCACCTCAACTTTCTGTTCGTAGCTAAGTTCAGTCTTGCTAAGCACGTAGCATAGTTTGGCCCAAGTTGCTTCCGACGTCATATCGAAGGATGGTACCACGCCGCATTCTAGCAATAGCTGAAACAGAATACCTAGTTTAAAAAGGAAAATATTTTAGAATTGACACTTCAAATGCCTTGGAACCCAGATACTGCATCTGTGAAAGTAAGGTGAAAATCTGTGCGTGTCAACTGTCAACCAAGGGTAAAGAGAAATAATAATAATAATACCGCACATTAGATAAAAGGCGCTAAAATGATATCTACATGTTGAATCCATATTCTTATAAAGTCAAAATATCTTTATTCAAAATATCTCGCGGTAACAACACTGATTATATTAATTACTGTATTAAATAATTCTTACCAGTCCAGTCTCATACAGGGGCTTCCCTAGGACGGTTCCGTTGATGCACTGCGTCACGTTCACAACCAGCACCTTGTTCTTCACGGCCCTCTCTATCTCTTTGTAGATCTCCTTCCGTTTGATAGGTATGTTCCCGTTCCCATATGTTTCTAGCACCAAACCTGTGTATAATGAAATTGATTAGTTAATAGTTTATTAGTTGCTTGATAGCTTCTCCCTACCTGGGTGATACTATGTAGTTACATAGATTTTGTAGCAATGGTAATGGTAAAACAATATCACATCACAGGATTCACAGGTAATTACACAAACAACATATAATTACGATTATCTAGATACCTACATTCTAAATTAGAACGTATGTTAGAGTTACCTGGACAGCTTGTCGTGAACCCTGCACTCATCAGGTAGAGACCCTGGTGGGTGGATCAAGATCTTAAGGTCTACCTCCAGTGTAGTTTTAGGAATCTTAATGATACAAAACAACATACTGACCTTCCATCCCCTCGCACGCCGCTCTGATAATCTCCGGTGTAATAGTGGGCGCGACCTTCAACACGTAGACCTTCCTGGACAACTTGTCGTGAACCCTGCACTCATCAGGCACTGACCCTGGCGGGTGGATCAGCATCTTGCGGTCTACCTCCAGGGTGGTTTTAGCTTCCAGTAGAGGCGGGAAGTTAGGTGAGTCGAACGCGTAGATGCGGGTGTTTGAGACCTTTTTTACTCTGCACATAGAGGGAAAGATTTATCTATGATATTCTCTAGATATTATTAGGATGTCTTTAACTGCAAATTAAGGGTGTCTGAAAAAAATAAAATTGGCGGAATACTAATTTATAGGTAGGAATAAGCTCCCTTAGTAATAGAAAAAAGTTTCCGAATTTTCCCCATTATGCTAGCCATATTTTTAGTGTGTCCATTTGGCATTTCTGTACAGCTAGTTTATTTATTATAATTGCCAGTACAGGTAAATGTTCTCTATCCGGTAAAAATGCTCAAATACTTTTCTTACCTGGTTCCTCTGAACAGTTTAGCTCCAAAGAACACTGTGACTTCAGGGATGAGTTGAGTGGCAGCTACTAGAAGAGCGCAGAAGAAGTTGTTGTTGCCATCACTGCGGGGTTGGAAGATCGGCACCTGAAAGTCAATACGAAGTTAAAATCGGCCTATTCCTATTGTACACCACTGTTTGTCCACCACTGGTGGATATCGGGAGACAAACTATGGACGGTCTATTCCCGTCGTCCACCGCTGGGGGAAATTGGGAAATAAAGTAAGGACGGTATATTCCCGTTGTCCACTACTGGGGAATATCGGGAAAAAAGAAATGTACTTATAGAAAAAAAACTTTTTTCTTCCGATATCCCCCAGTAGTGGACAAAGGTGGGGGACAACGGAAACACGGCCTTAGACAGTTAATTCCCGTTGTCCACCACTGGTAAATACCGGGAAATAAAGTAAGGACGGTCTATTCCCGTTGTCCACTACTGGGGAATATCGAGAAATAAAGTAAGGACGGTATATTCCCGTTGTCCACTACTGGGGAATATCAGGAAAAAAGAAATGTACTTATAGAAAAAAAACTTTTTTCTTCCGATATCCCCCAGTAGTGGACAAAGGTGGGGGACAACGGAAACACGGCCTTAAAATCTCCCTTTGATGTGTAAGTAACTTGATAAAATGAAACAATTATCGATTACAGAACAACTTAATCTCTATTAACACTCGTGTGACTAATGTGACTATGCACTAGCGCATTAGCGTGGGTAGCCTAATATCCTGCCTGAGATCTACTTATCTATATCCACCTATTCGGTTTTGTTTTCATGCAGTTTTTTGCATCATAATATTTTAACCTTCTTATCCAAATACACACATACGGAAATCTTAAAAAATAATCTTCTTAATTTATAAGAAAAAATGAAGACGGATGCGGCTAGCCTTTAGAAAGGCAGTGGACATCATGTGGCTGATAATTATTATGGTGATAGATAGATAGACATTCATCATAATAGCTATGATTACCTAGTTTGAGTAAGTGGAAAAAATTTAACACTTTCAGAAGGCAAACATAGTCAATCTTATTAACCTGTGCTCCCGTGAGGACAACGGTCTTCCCAACAGTCTCCAGCATGAAGGACAGGATGGAGCCGCCGTACGCCGTGGTGTCGGTGCCGTGAAGGAGCACGAAGCCATCGTAGTCGTGATAGAACCTCTGGAATATAAAAACTGATCATACCATAATCCTAAATAGGGCATGGAGAAATCCAGATTTCTCCTGCGCTGATGTCAGTGACGTACGTCTCGGTCGCCCGTAGCTTATGAGTATCAATGAAAACATACGATGGCATACAGTGCAGCACTGACGACTTGCTTGCTACGCGCTCATCTCGCTGACGTGCACTGTGCACTACACTATACGGTCTGCGCGCGCGTCGATCAGCGCTGAGCTAACGATGCGTGACCGACATCAGTGTAATGGGCCCTCCACATGCACAGGCCCAGCCTGCAGGATCGTACGGAGAGGCGCGGCCTTCCGGCCAAATCTCAGCGTTTGTAGGGAGGCGCGACCTCTTTTGTCCTAAGGAGGCCGCGCCTCCGCTTCTGTATGTCATGTGGAGGACCCATAAGAGGTATTCAGGCCACTGTGATTTCTTATGTATTTGGTTTTGGATACATTGACATGGTTGGTTGACTTGACACCATGTAAAATCGTTTTAATTTAAAAGTTACGGTCTAACAATGCGTACATAATTGCGCATGGCATGATTATTTTAAACGAGAAGTAAAATATAGGTTCTCTACGAGCATCGCGAGTTTAGTGCAATGAAGGTCAAAATGTATGTAAGTATATTTTTTACTTTATCTGGTTAGGTAATACTTAACTAGTAAAAATAATATTACCTTTACATCGCGAGCCATTTTGATCCAATCGTCAAGTGTAAAATCTGAAGAATCTTTAAGTTCATCGTATTCATGTATTTTGTATAAGACTTTAATTTCTGTGTCTTTGCCATCTGAAAAAGACATTAAAAATTAATTATGTGAATTCTTGCTTCAAGAATTAACTTCTAATTGGATATGTTTATTAGAATTAGAGGCACTCTAGCGTCTTATTAAACCATCCTTCAACTCAGCACACACTCTACCACCTGTGGTGTTTAAAAGATCTAGAAAAGCCCAACGGCTTTTATGCTGCTTATAGTTAGATAAAATCATTTTTTTTCTGTCTTACCAGGTAAAGCTAAGTAGTCTGCCAATTCTGTTCCCGCAATATGCTGTTTCCAGTAATCCTCGTCATGCAACTGTGGCAGCTTGCGAATTACTGCCTCTATGTTCTTCTGTGGTACCAACACTGAAAACGACGATAACAGTCAAGTAAGTCTCTTTTACTAAGTATCGACCTCAGCCCCCCTAGGGGAAAGACGATGTAATATCGCGTAATATAGCGTTTATCAACACTCAACTGCCAAAATCCATTGTCTTTTGACAGTTAAACTGTGATAAATCGCTATATCATAATATCGCATTTTGGTGGTCATGCTAGGGGGGCAGACATTTCTTTAAATGTCTCCACTGCTGGGGCACAGGCCTTAGGCCACAGATAGGACAAACAAGCACCGACCAGCGAATTTGGTCTATTTACGATAACTGATGCGCGTCTTTCAACAAATCCCACGCTTTATGTTTAATAGCTTCTGCCCGCGACTACGTCCGCGTGGATATTAGAGAAAATCCTTAGGGAACCTTCAAAATCCTTAAGGAACCTACAACCAGGATCTGACCAGCCATTTTTACGCATTTAGGCGGGTTCCTACCAAGGGCGCTAACTGGCGACATACATTTGCCGCGTGTGGCGGGCCTCATTTGCCGCGTGTGGCGGGCCTCGCACGTGGCTTCCCGTTCCAGTTTCCCGTTCCCGTTCCCATTCCCGTTCCCGTTCCCGTTCAATCATGGCCACTGTGTTGGACTTCAAAATAAATGTCATTTTCGCAACCACCATCCCATGTTACCTCAAGAACGACATCCACATCGATTTTCATGTTTACTTACCCCATTTACACCTTAAGGGAGGATTTTCAAAATAACAAAATATGTGTTTGCCTATTTATTTTTAGACATGCTCCTACGAATTTTAAAGTTGTAATGTCTATTTTATAGTATTTTTCCATACAAAATTTTCACCCCTTTAGGGGTCAAATCATGTCCACCGTGTTGGACTTCAAAATAAATCTCATTTTCGCAATCACCATCCCATAAAACCTCAAGAACAACATCCATATCGATTTTTATGTTTACTCACCCCATTTACCCCTAAGTGGTTGATTTTCAAAATTACAAAATATATGTTTGCCTATTTATTTTTAGATGTGCTCCTACGAAGTTTAAAGTTGTAATACTTGTAATGTCTATTTTATATTATTTTTCCATACAAAATTTAAACCCCATTTTCACCCCTTTAGGGGTCAAATCTTGACCACCGTGTTGGACTTCAAAATAAATGTCATTTTTGCAATCGTCATCCCAGAAAACCCCAATAACGACATCCAACATCCATCAAAAGGGGTAAAAAACACAAAAATAGATATTTTTGTGTTTTTTACCCCTTTTCACCCCCATTTCATCCCCATAGGGGTTTAAATACTAACAATAACAATATACGTTGCGGTAGATTTCCATCCATAAGCCTAAATTATAAATTTAGCAATTTTTACTTCGAAAATAAAGGATTTTCATCAATACCTATTGACCCCTTTTGACCCCTTCGGGGGTAGAATTTTGAAAAACGCTGAGACCCGTATTTATTTATTTTCAATGGTCAGTCTAATCACAAAATTTGAAGATCCTAGCTTCAAAACTGAGGGACTTTCATACAAACTTTGATCCCCTTTTTTACCCCCTTAGGGGGTGAATTTTGAAAAACCCTTTCTTAGTGCACCCCTAGACCTCATAAGGAACCTATGTGCCAGGAGTCTCTAGACCCAGCGGTTTGGGCTGTGCGTTGATAGACCAGTCAGTCAGTCAGTCATTCAGTTTACGATTTTATAAATATAGATAAGGACGCAATGCAACGCTCGATTTTTAATATCTATGTCCAAACAATGACACTCAACCTCAGTCCATTGGACGTAGAAAGGTCCATTCCGCTTGCAAAAATATTTTCGATCATAGACACAATTTGTCTTCAGAATATTTGGAACGTATAGATTTTTAAAGATAAATTTCAAAGTCAAATAAATTTTGTAATTGTTATTTTCGCAAATACGATTATTATCGTTGAGTAATAATACCTTTTAAGAATAAAAAACGACTTTGGGCCTTTTTATGGCTATTTTTCTTGCTTATTTGCATGCATATTTTAGGCTTTATATGTTGCATTAATCCGGTCTCTATTCATCAATAATAAAAATTGTATCATGTGCGTAAACAACTGTTATCTGAGTTCACACGGTAGTAGTGACGCTTGCAAGCAAGGAAAAAAACGACAATTTTTACGTAACATTATCTCGCAATATTAAAAATATTTAGTTAACTATATTATGTAAGTAAAGCCTACATAAAACGTTAAAAATTTTGGGTTATCTAAAATGTCAACCAAAAATCTAATCGTCAATAAATCAAAACTCATGAAATAATCATTATTAAGTAATGAAGGGTGTTAGTAGCACCCTAGCGAAAACTTTATGGGATGAAATAAGCAACCTTCTCTTTGGAACCACTTGTTGCAAATGCATAGGTAGTTGTTGAGATTTTAATTTTTCTTTATGAAGCAATGTACGCGTAACAACTCGATAATATCGCGGGTAAGCAGTTGTACATTGCGGGTAGTAAAATTTTGATATTTTAATTATTTTTCTGTAAATTATAAATAATAGAAAGAAGAATATTGAAAGATGATAGAAAAATAATAAAAAAACACTAAATTTTACATGAATTTTGCGACGGAAAACTTCAGATGGTTAAGAATCATGAGTCGACTACCTATATGCCCTGAAAGTTTTCGCTAGGGCGCTCTATTAACACCATGTATTGTATTGATACTAACCTAACCTAAATACAATAAAAAAATATTGATTACGGTTATCTTTGTTCACACGGTCGGTACTTCAAGATCGGGCCGGCTGCAAACGAGGAAAAGATTCTACTTCTTATACAACAAATACATAATGTTACATGAGTCGTAGGTCAGGAAGGTTAAGATCCGACTACTTCTAATAATGATTATCAAACTGTCTGGGCTACCGGCTAACTTTTCGAACTTCGGCGGGTCTGCCGGGCTTCAAATAAAACAGATAAATCTAAGTAAGGAGTTTGAAAGTGAAAGTGAAATAAGCTTTATTCAAATAGTACTTTTGAATCGCCTATATTTTCCTACCACCCGTTCCAGACTTTTTTTTGTTTCGTATTGTACTATTAGCCGAAGTTATTAGGAAGATATCGATGTTCGTGTTTTATGTGTTTTAGCATACTAATTTTAGTGAAACATGTTTGGACTTATTATTTTTTATTTAAACAAAGTGTGTACCGAGTTTCGTGTGAATAAATAAATCTGAATCTGAAATCTGAATTAATTTAAAGCCCGGCAGACTTGCCGAAGTTCGATGCGTAAGCCGGTACGGCCCCTGAATTACATTTCAATGTGGTTTGTAGGACATCGTTTTAATGTTATGTTAAACAGAAATGTCAATAAATAAGATTTATCTTTTTACTTATATCTCCCAAAAAAAGGTGAAGCTATAAAATATTTTTATGAAAACATTTGAATTGAATATTATAATTCAGTTTAGACACAGAATAAAAGCATTTACTAAGATCGCAGCCTCTCCAATTGTTTAAAATTTTTTGGTGATACCGAGATTACAAAATAATTGGATTAGACGTAACGTAGGTAGGTTATTTATTAATTGTCAAAAGTCATAAAATGATAGAAGTAGGCGTATATTATTTACCTATTTGAGCTGTTTACTTACGACAACTAGCAGGATTAAGTGTTTAATTTTAATCCCTTGATCTTTCTTTTAAATGATAGGTAGGTATACAAAAACTATATATACCTTTAAGTATAATTATCTTATTACATTAAGGGATTATCTTATTACATTATTAATTAATACGCGAAATATTATTGTTCAGCTATAATAACTTAATAACAATGTAACATTATATTTTAATGAATAAAGTAACGAGACGAAACGAAAGATATCGAAATTACTTAATGGTTCGTATTGACAGAAGCAAGTTATTTTATTTTTTATTGATATGTTTTAACATCGTCGATAATCTTCTTCACATGCTACGATCCAGAAACTTTTTAGAGTAAAGCACGTATTTTAAAGAAAAAGTAAAGTAAAGTATTTTAAAGAAATCAAAAACTTTTTCGAAATGGGAAACAAATGAATAAACTTACCTCCTTTTTCATTTTTCAGCATTCCAAACGTGCCCCCCGTGTATATAGCCAGTACACGTTTTGTTTGCACCATTTTTTCTAATTGGTTATATTAAAATAAACGCAACGAAATATTGGTTTACTTCTTGCAAGTCGCTAACCTATGAATGATATCTCTTGTATGGAAGATAAAGTTGTCCCACTTTTATATGTATTTAAACGATATAAGATATTAAGAGACGTGCGGAAAATAATGATAGTCAATTTTATATCCTCTTATCACTGTGTTTAAACATAATATAACGTAACTGATAAGGATTGTTAACTAATACTTGCTTGTGACGCAGTTTAAGGAAAACATTTTTCTAAATTATTTTGTTATCTTGGAAATCTTTACGGGAATTATTTTCCGCAAAAAATTATGTAGGAGGTTAAAGGTAGGGTAGCGGTAGGGTTAGGTAGAGAATATGGATATGGGATAATTATGGATAGGGGGTGGGGGAATGAGGATAGAGGGCAGAGGATATTTAATGAAGTACTGCTTATGGCGTGCAAAGAGGACTGAGAAGGTAGTTGCCCATATTTTGTTATCCACTGAGAAGTTATAAGCATAAGATTCTGGAATTATTTCCTATATTCATTGATTTCGCCCAAAACTTTTGATTCGTTTTGAGTTGTAGATTGTCAGTATTTATTTACGTAATTGAAGCTTTCGAATGATGAGAAATTGATGCTCTGATTGATGATGTTTCATTCGCCGTCATTCGCGCAAGGCTCAGACATTCATGATCTCTGTTGAGGCAAGACGTGTTTTCAAGCGCATATTCTCATAAATATTTCATACATGTTTTATTAGAGAGACAAAAATGACAGTTTCATTTTTCAAATTTAAAATTGTTTTGTAAATGAGCCCCACAGAAATGTGTACCGAGATTCCATAATATGGTTTGCATTATACTCTAGTAACCACTAAATAACTTGACAGTGTAAAAGAACCAAAAAACAATTTTTTTTTCGGCTGTTTCATGTTCTGAAAATTATAAAAAACGTACTTAATAAAAATAAAATATGTGCAGATTGTGCAGGTGCGAAGTTTGTTTTTTTGATTTTTATCAATCAACTGTGAGAGTGATACTATCAAATTGAGGAAAATTTGTGTTTTTTCGTTTAATATTCCGCTTGGGAACATTGTCGGTTTTTCTTGATTAAATATATCAATCGTTTCCGTTTCAGTTTTTTATAGCGATAAAGTCTGATAAGTCGATATATCTATCGTTATCTGCTATCGGAGTGTTTGTATGTAAGTCCTACCTATTAACTGTTAATATGTGTATACGCTTCTCTGGTGAGAGGATGTACTCACAGAAGTCTCAGCTTCGTAACAACTGGACGAATATAACATTCTCAAGATGGTAAACTGGAGCCTAAATTCATAATTGTTTTTTTGCCATAAATAGGGGTGATGGTCAGAAATAATATAATGTTGCTTAAACCTATTTAGCCATACAATGAAAGCATGCAAATCTTAATCTTTAAACTAACCTTCTAATAAAGACGAAATTGTGAATAGGCTAGTTGACAAAATTTCAATAACTGCTAAATATTTTAGCTTATTAGGCATTTTATCGAAAAAAAAGGTTTATTTATTTTTAATCGAGCGTTTACATTATAAATTTCGCGTTTTAAAAAAACAATTTTAATTTGGTTCCAAAACGCACAAGACTGTCATGGCGTCTTGAATGACGTCACGCCGTGCAAAACAAACAAAAGAGCGATCGTGTCTTCGTACGTTATAGCTAGTTTTTATCGTTTAAAAATGAATTTCTCATATTATAAGTACTGTATAGTGCCCCAGTGTGATAGCACGACTATAAAAACGCCAACCCAGTTATTTATATATGTTCCAAACAATGGAGAAATACGGAAAAAGTGGCTAAAACTTGCGTTCGGTTGTGGTTAGGTTGCACTCGGAGTGTAGGTTTGGAACGCGCCTCCGGTAGTGATACTCGAAACGTCAAAGACAAGATTGCAGTTTCGCACGGCGTGACGTTACGCTTTCTGATTGGTGTTCACTGTCACGTGACTAAAGGTTGCATTTTACGAAATTTATTTTTTAAAAATATTATTAATCTTTAACGCTTTTAATAATTAAAATTGTTTGTTATTTTCTCCATAATATAATTAATCATTATAAACCCCTATCAATTATATTTATTCTTAATGGAAACAAGCCTATTGTGTTCTTCTAGTGTAGGTAGGTACCTACTCCGAAAAAGCTTTGTTGTACTTTCTATCGCTTAAAAAATATTTTCTAGTCTGTCGTTCAGTTTAATGGAGTTTTATTGAAAGGTTATAAAATATTGTTTAAACGATAAAAAGTACAACAAAGCTTTTTCGGAGTAGGTACCTACACTAGAAGAACACAATTCACAATTTCGTCTTTATTTAAGCACTATGATTTTTTTTCCATTGGCGGCGCTAGTGTAGCTCAGTAACCCTCATAATCCGTCAACGCCCGATGTGCCCTATGAGGCACACAACACAATAGAAAATCTATTGTGTCTCATTTTCCGGGCGTTGACGAGTTTAATTGGGATAGATTGTCCATGCATCTCTACCATAATTTCATGTTTATTTTTTTACTTGTTTATGATTGTTGTTGTAAATGGTTTTAGCATTCGCAGGGGGGTTGAATTAGGTATTACGTGTCTACCACCCCTCTCTATCTTCTTCTTGCCAGGAAAACTTAATTGAAATGAATATCAAAGCATCGAAATAGGTTTTCTGAAATGAATTTTATTCTTTAGTTGGTAAGGAATTAGGGATGGTGGCAATGGTACCTAATTCCAAAAAAATCTACAATAAGTCATAAGCGCGGAAGCCATTACCGAGAATTCACCCTAGATAATTTTATGTGGAGCTCGATGGCGCAATAGTTTAGCGCCTGGCCCTGCGATTGCGGAGGTGGAGGTGGTGACATGGGATGGGTGACCAAAAATTTACTATTTTGATATCCTACATGCTTCGGAAGACACGTTAAACCGTTGGTCCCGGCTGCATTTGCAGTCGTTAACACCCAGTAATCTGCCCGCGTGGTGGGTTATGGTGGTTATGGTCCATTCTCCTTATCAACCCATAAGGAAGTCCTGTGCCCCAGCCAGTAGATACCGGCGTTAGGGGGGGCGAGCAGGGCGCCGGATATAAAGGGGCGCCGGTGACCAAAAATCGCACAGTGCGACCATTTTTTAACCGACTTCCAAAAAAGGAGGAGGTTCTATGTTCGTCTGTATATTTTTAAGTATAAACAAGCAAGATTAGTTATATGCATGATTATGCATAAAGAAAGTGATATTATGAATGATTTTACTTATCATTCAATTCTATGCCTCCGACTGTATGTTATTATGATGAACAAAAGTTCTAAACACTACCATCAATATGTTTTAAGTTTGCCTTTAATCTAAACACTACCATCAATATTTTTTAAGTTTGCCTTTAATCTAAACACTACCATCAATATTTTTTAAGTTTGCCTTTATATATTATCTTGTTTCTATCTTTTCAGTTGACTTATCTTTTGATGCAAGTGGGTTTTTTTAATTTTTTTGAATTTATTTTTCGTTTACTTGTCTGACTTGTTTTTTGATGCATGTGGGTTTTTTAGTTTTTCTATTTTATTTTTCTGTTGACTTGTCTTTTTTTAGGCAGGCGGGTTTTTATTTTTTTTTAATTTAGTTGTTTTTTTTACTATTAACAAGCAAAATTACAAGATTAGTAGGTGAAACTGACTCAAAATCACGCTGCCCGGCCGTTTTTTAACGAACAGGCAAAATTTAAAATCTTGGAATCGCAGATAGGGGGCCCCTTAGAAATGTCGCCCAGGGGCGCTGGTAGTGCTAAAACCGGCACCGGCCCCAGCAGCGGGGACATTAACAATGGGTGATGTTGATCTTTATTCTCATAAGGACAGGGGTAGACGTATGCAGAATAGGGATGTTGACTAATGAATAAAATAACGAAATACTAATAAAAATCGTAAACATATTAAACTTTTAGAGTAGCTTGTATACCTCTTGGTTTTATATATTGCATATTATTTGTTTTATGACCCTTCAAAGTTGGGTGGACAAGTCCATTTAAAAAGTATAAAATTTATTAAAATAAATGATACCTTTAATTAGTCCGTAAAATGTATAGCAAATTTGTCGAAGAAACCATTTTGATAAACACAATATTTAATATAGCTGCTGAACAAATTTCCTATGCGTTGCATACAAACTAGCACGGTGTGACGTCATAACGTGCAAGCCATTAGTATGGAGCGTTTTTGATCGAGTCCATTTGTGTGCATTTCACACTGTGATATCTCGGGCAGTTTTCATGCTAGCGAATTAATTCTTTTACCAATGTTTCTTTTTTTGAGAGGTAATTTATGTAACATAAAATAAAAAAAATAGTCAACATCCCTATTGCAGATAAAGGGAAAAATATGGAGAAGGTATAATATGATTATCAGCTTTTGTATCCCTTCATCATAGGAGAAACATAAGATATATTTTATGTTTCTATAATTTATGTTTCTCTTTTTGTTAAAAAAAACACTTCTTCTAATTACCGTATATTACATTTAATCTTTATAAATTTAATCACAGTTAGTTTCAATTATTTATGATCAACAACAATAATACTGGTATCAACAAGGTTTTTGCTATCAAGTGTGTCACAGACGAACCATCATCATCAACATCAGTATCTTCAGAGAACGCCCTTCCCCATACAGCAAAACTGTACAGTTCCCTATCACTTCTGTCCAAAAACAATGAGTAGGTTGTCCTTGGTCCATTCCTGTCTTCACTGTATGTGTAGCAATCCGGCTCTAAAGGCATGATCGATGTGTCTAGAGACAGGGGGAAGAAGACAGTGTCTCTAGCTTCCACTTCAGGGTCCATGACCGATGTCGCCACTGTAGCGAAGATGTTCAGCTCGTGAAAGACTGCTGTGGATTTCGGGTTGTAATTGGGGAATCTGTAAAATATACCGGATCTTTACTGTGTGTATGAAGATCTATGATGATGAGGTAAGGTCCCGGCTGCATTTACAGTCGTTCACGCCTACCAATCCGCATTGGACCTGCGTGGTGGGTTATGATTATGGCCCATCCTCCTTATTCACCCATAAGGAAGGCCTATGCCCCAGCAGTGCGGACATTAAAAACAAGTAAATAGGGACTAAATAAAATCGCGATGAAAATGTCACAATGCTTATGCCGTCAGGTTGTGATACATCACACAACACCATCAACTGAAAGGTGCTTGAAATTATATGACCCTTGAAATTGACCAAAAAGTGAACACATCACTTGAGGACATCTATCCAATTAAGGCGGTTGTATCACCGAAAGTGGCGCCCTCAGAGGTTTTTATTTAATAAGTTATTAATAGAAAAAGATTTTGATAATGTTTATCGTGGAGATTTTTTCTGGTATTTTTAGAAGGTATCACTACCTGCCCTCGTAGTCATTTGTAGAAGAAGATAGCAAATGTGTCAAAAATACTAGACTGTGAGCCCTAAAATCTCCACAATAAACATTTTTAAAATTGTGTATTAGAATTATAATATTAAATATAATTCACCGCGGCGCCACTTTCGCTCAGGGTACCACCTTAACAGCTTTAGACATTAATTGATAGCCAAAACCTGCTTTGCAGAGTCTTTTGTCAGGTTTTCTCAAGCGATGACGTAGATTTTGACATTCACGTGCTTTTATTCAGCCTCATAAACTCAGTCATTGAAATAATTAGTAAGACTTTTTTATAAAGAAGACCAGTATTAAATTACCGTTTTCCACAAGTATCAACGGTGTCCCCGGTACAAGCGATCACGGAGCAGGCGCGCACGTATCCATTGGCCAAGCCTGAGTAACTACGGATGCCATCGAATACTGCCGCCCGATACCTGTATGTCTGGGGACAGATTAAAATGTAATTTTAAATATTAGAGTCTTATAACCTCAATGATCCTCAACCATGAGGGAACGACTGGAGAGGAGGAGGATAACCTCAATGAAAATATGCGTCTAAACAGAGGTGGATATTTGCTCGTTTTTTCTCCGAAATGATTGACTTGCGTCACTTGGATTTGGATGGCGCACAGTAAAGTGTCCCACTCAAAGGACATTAATATGTTCAGGGGCCGTATTATGACCTCTTATTTCCTGGCAGTTTTCTGACTGGTTATCAATCTATCTCTTTTATTTGCTATACAGCGAGAAAGAGATGTAACTATAGCAATTCATAAACCTGGCAAGTTTTAAGAGGTTGTAATACCCCAACAGAGCAGCGTAGTGGGTGGAAATAAGAGATTTATATTATATCCCTATTCTATAGAATTTGGGTTACCTACTCTACTATTGAGGGGCGTTGGGATGTTCCTATTATTCATCTGCATATTATGTTGGGTATACATACTAAGGAGCTCGGTGGCGCAGTGGTTTAGCGCCTGGCCCAGCGATTGCGAAAGTTAAGCAACGTTCGCATGGGTCGCTCATGGGATGGGTGACCAAAAATTTATTATCTCGAGCTCCTCCGTGCTTCGGAAGGCACGTTAAGCCGTTGGTCCCGGCTTCATTTGCAGTCGTTAACACCCACCAATCTGCATTGGGCCCGCGTGGTGGGTTATGGCCCATCCTCCTTACCACCCATAAGGAAGGCCTGTGCCCCAGCAGTGGGGACTTCAAAAATGGCTGATTGTCATGGACATGTTTCATTTATATTGTAAGTCATTCATATCATAACATAATGGTTTTAAAAAAACCCGCCAAGTGCGTTTCGGGCCACGCGCCCTAGGGTTCCGTAGTTACCTTATATACCATACCATATTTAATACCACTATCATTTTTCGTCTGTAAAAATAACTTTGTTTTTCACAGTGTTGGTATGAATGACAAAGTTATATTTGCGGTTTTGGAAAATATGATATATCTCGAAAACTAATTACTATATCTCGTTCAAACCAATTTTCAGTGGAAGTTTTTATTAAGACCTATAGCATATATTTTTTTTAGATTTTTCACTCACCTATTTCAAAAGTTAGAGGGGGTGGGACACACATTTTACCACTTTGGCAGTGTTTATCTTTCAAACGGTTGACTTTGAGAAAAAATTCTCTTAGGAACCTCAATGTCATTTTTGAAGACCTATCTATAGATACCCCGCACGTATTGTTATGAAGAAAAATTTTTTTTTTCAGTTTCAGTTCCATGTATGGGTAGCCCCCCTTAATCTTATTTTTTTTATTTTTGTGTTAAAATCGTTAAGCGGTTAACAGAATACATCTACCTACTAAGTTTTAACTGTGTAATCCTAATACTTTCGGAATAAAATGGCTGTGACATACGGACGGACGGACAGACAGACAGACATGACGAATCTATAAGGGTTACGTTTTTGCCATTTTGGCTACGGAACCCTAAAAAGCACTCAACGTTTTTTAAGACATTCTAAATTCCGCCAGTTCAGGGAATAGCTTCCGAATGCTAGAGTAGACTGCTTACTGAAGCAGTACTCGGTGGCACAGAATCGGTGGCCAGTACCCTTAGCACGAACAGCTATCGAGAAAAATAACGCGCGTAAAATCATTCGATAGTGCAATTTTGTACTGGAAATTTGTACAACGACATCTACCGCCGAATAGCGAAATTAAAATTTCCATAGAGAATTCTCTTTCGAATAATTTTACGCGCGTTTTTTTTCTCGATAGCCGTTCGTGCTAAGGGTACAGCGCTGCGGGTCTACCGCCTTACTCTATCGCTTTGACTCCGGCTTTGGTTTATGACGTCAGTGCACTGTCCGTCCTTGTCATCGTGTCATATGACAAGGACGGACAGAGCATTGCTATCGCTCTGGCTAAAGCTTTGAGTTAGGCGTTAGGGCCTGCCTAGCATGACCGATTTATATCGCGTGATATAGCGTTTTATCATGTTTAACTGTCAAAAAGACAAAGGAATTTGACAGTTCAGTGTCGATAAAATGCTGTATCACGCGATATAAATCGGTCATGCTAGGCAGGCAGGGGGTCTAGTACGAAAAGTTTCATGCGATACACGCAGCTGCGTCCTTGCTTCGTTATGATTGTTTCCTATTACAAAGTACTTGCGTATGGGATATCGCAAAATGATTGCGACAGTTTGACAGCTTTACTCTAGCGTATCCGACATCATTCGTTCAATAGTCTTTGGGCTACGATAGCCAAATTGAAAATGTGTTTAATAGATAGCCACAACCGATGAACTGCGGACGATTATCGTGACCAAGTGACTGCGTTACGCAATTGGTACGGTATTTTCGTAATAAGCCCCCAGCTCCCGGGTGAGGTGCTCCACTACCACTAGTGAGGCTTCCGTGATCAGCGCCACTGTTGTGGTAGTAGTTGTGGTCTACGGCTCTCTGTAAGTAGAATCTGCATATAAGTTGGATATACTCACAGGGACATCGTTCTCTAGCTCTCCGTAAGTCATGTTGATTTGAAATATGCAATAGATATTCAGAGTGGACATCACAAACGTCGCTGGCTCAGTAATCAGTTCAGTCAGGTGGTGCACTATTGAGGGGTCCGTGATCAGGGCCAGACTGTCGTGGTCTACTGGGTCATTGTGGATGGGGCCTGGGGACGGAGTAGTCACCTGTTGAAAACAAATCTTATTATTAGAATGCACTTAAAGATGGGTTTATTTATTGGTACGGTCAGCAACGAAAGTTGTTTAAAACTTTAGTACTTTGTCATAGTAACATCTTTGAGTAACACCGGTGAGACACCTGTTACAAAAGTTGCTATGTCAAAGTACCAAAGCGTTAAGTGACTTTCATTGCTGACTGTACGCTATAATGGGTGTTTCAGGGTGTTTCTCCTGATATGGCTATTCTATCCTTTTCATATATAGTAGTAAATTCTAAGTATTGCCGTTACAAACACTCTGTGCAATCCTTTATTTTGGATATCAACATCCACGGAATATTGTACATTGTTGTATGTATTAATGGTTTCGTTTAAGGCGGTTGTATGACCGAAAGTGGCGCCCTCAGAGGTTTTTATTTAATAAGTTATAAATAGAAAATGATTTTAATAATGTTTATCGTGGAGATTTTAGGGCCCATGGTCTAGTATCTTTAGATGGTATCACTACATGCCCTCGTAGTCATTCGTAGAAGTAAATAGCAAATGTGTGATAGCAAAACCGGCCACTTTTAGCAGTTTTGCTATCTACTTCTAGCAGTGACTACGAGGGAATGTAACGATACCGTCTAAAAATACTAGACTGTGGGCCCTAAAATCTCCACGATAAACATTTTTAAAATTGTGTATTAGAAACATAATATTAAATATAATTCACCGCGGCACCACTTTCGCTCAGGGTACCACCTTAAACATTGTAAACAATACTAAATAAGGTGCGAGTCGTATTTTTTCTAGTATATTATTTAGTATTGTGTAAAAATAGCATTGTGAATGCAAAAATCTCAAATTTCAAAATTATATAGCTGTTTCATCTTAATCGATTGCCAAATATCTGGAAAGATATTTCAATTGAATGTCGAGGTAATACCTCACATTGGTGAAATAACGCTGGCTTGCAGCGTAAGAGTAGGATATACTAGAAGAAATTCGGCGATGTCACTAGTGACTCGGTAGCTCAGCGGTCAGAGCATTGGACCGGATATCCAAAGGTCGCGGGTTCGATTCCCGTCTGAGTATTGATCTGGTGCGAGTCGTATTTTTTCTAGTATATTATTTAGTATTGTAAACAAATTAGGTAGTTCATACATTTACACATTAGTACCTATTAAAGGTGGAACCCAAATTAGTGCCAATACTTCAGGGGACTGTCAAATCAAGTGTTTAGAGCACAATGGTGAAGAAAATGTTATTTATATATTTTTTTATTTTATGTTTTTACGATCATGGTCTATTCGTTCAGCATTTAACCTAAACCACAGAACAGATAACAGTACTAGCGTACAGAAGTTGCACTCCGCAAAATCGATTAAATAAATAGCGACTCTTGCTCCGACACAATAAAGTGCAATTCAGGTCGCACAGTGCTCCCTTCGCTCCAAAACATTCACTTAGTAGTTGCCTCTCTTTCTGTCGCGTAGGTCTTATCTTTTCCGACTTATGAAAGGAGTAAAGCGAAAACTTTAAGAAATACACGATGAAGAACATCATTATTCAAGTTTTTAAATATTTTTTTATTTATGTTTGCAGGGATTAATATTTTTTTTCTTTTCGGAAACCTTGTCCCACGAGATAAATCTACGAGAAATAAATATTATGGGTGTAGGAAAATTTTGAAAAAGTGAACCCAGGAAAGAACGACTCCTTTGAGCTCTCAGAGGAGGCCGAGCGCTTCATACTCGGCACGGAGTGACAGGGCCCAGCCTAAGCGCAAAAATATATAAATATAAATAACTATGAAGTCGCTGACTTTACCGCGCACTCCCGCGTCACACCGTGGTGGGGTCCTTAACCCCGCCTGATTACAGCTGACTCGGCTGTTATCGGCGATATAAAAGAATGAAAATTAAGTAAATCAGAAAAAAAATCTTCACCAATGTGTTCTAAACACTTGACCTGACCTTCCCCTGAAGTATTGGCTCTTATTTTGGTTCCACCAAATAGTAGAATTAATGTACCTGTCCAGGTGTTTTCGGAACAGTAGCTAAAAGCAGTTTAGAAGTTGGCACACCAGGCATGACGCTCACCAATGCACCAGCTCTGCCAGAGAAAATGCCCGAACCTGAAATAACAAAGTTGAATATTAGAAAAAATACTAGAAACCTGAAATAACAAAGTTGAATATTAGAAAAAATACTAGAAAAATATCGACTCATCCGTGCGAAAAATCTCTAATAATTTGTTTGGCAAATATTATCTGTCATTTTTTTATACGATCTACTTTTTTGTTGAGTGTCGGTTGGTTGGTTTATTTATTGGTATTTTGTTTCTCTATCTTTTGTTTTCTAACGGGTGTAACAAGACCTTCAACGAAGCCGAAGTCCACGTATTCCGCCCATCATCAGGATAATTTTTGTCTTTTAGACTATACCTGGGAAACCAATAGTTACGAAGTTAATGAAGGTCAAAGTATTATTTTTTTTTTTTTTTTTTTTTATGAAATCTTATTTTATTCGTTATTTCCAACTTTTTGACTAAAGAAACATAATCAAAATTTTAAGTATTTCGTAACAAACAATGGCTTCAAAACGTCGTCACTCGATGTATCTCATGAGCACGCACATAAACGCTGCCTTTCAACTCGGCCGCACGCAGCTGTGTAGCATACACTCGCATGCGCGGCCTGTTGTACGCGTCACATTGCGTGGTAATGTATGCAATGCTTTTTTAACACCAAAAATCAAAATGGTTTCCCAGTAATAATTTTGAACAGAAATGGTCCTGATGATGGGCAGAATACGTAAACCTCGGCTTCGTTGAAGGTCTTGTTACACCCTAAGTACTTTTATATTTTGCCTCAATTATTTATTAACAAACTAAGCAGAACAGGGAAAATTTAAACTGATAAGAAATATTACTAACTAGCTTCTGCCCGCGACTTCGTCCGCGTGGATATTAGAAAAAATCCTTAGGGAACCTTCAAAATTCTTAGGGAACCTTCAACCAGGATCTGACCAGCCATTTTTACGCATTTAGGCGGGTTCCTACCAAGGGCGCTAACTGGCGAGGCAAGACATTTGCCGCGTGTGGCGGGCCTCGCACGTGGCTTCCCGTTCCCGTTCCCGTTCCCGTTCCCGTTCCCGTTCCCGTTCCCGTTCCCGTTCCCGTTCCCGTTCCCGTTCCCGTTCCCGTCCCCGTCCCCGTCCCCGTCCCCGTCCCCGTCCCCGTCCCCGTCCCCGTCCCCGTCCCCGTCCCCGTCCCCGTCCCCGTCCCCGTCCCCGTCCCCGTCCCCGTCCCCGTCCCCGTCCCCGTCCCCGTCCCCGTCCCCGTCCCCGTCCCCGTCCCCGTCCCCGTCCCCGTCCCCGTCCCCGTCCCCGTCCCCGTCCCCGTCCCCGTCCCCGTCCCCGTCCCCGTCCCCGTCCCCGTCCCCGTCCCCGTCCCCGTCCCCGTCCCCGTCCCCGTCCCCGTCCCCGTCCCCGTCCCCGTCCCCGTCCCCGTCCCCGTCCCCGTCCCCGTCCCCGTCCCCGTCCCCGTCCCCGTCCCCGTCCCCGTCCCCGTCCCCGTCCCCGTCCCCGTCCCCGTCCCCGTCCCCGTCCCCGTCCCCGTCCCCGTCCCCGTCCCCGTCCCCGTCCCCGTCCCCGTCCCCGTCCCCGTCCCCGTCCCCGTCCCCGTCCCCGTCCCCGTCCCCGTCCCCGTCCCCGTCCCCGTCCCCGTCCCCGTCCCCGTCCCCGTCCCCGTCCCCGTCCCCGTCCCCGTCCCCGTCCCCGTCCCCGTCCCCGTCCCCGTCCCCGTCCCCGTCCCCGTCCCCGTCCCCGTCCCCGTCCCCGTCCCCGTCCCCGTCCCCGTCCCCGTCCCCGTCCCCGTCCCCGTCCCCGTCCCCGTCCCCGTCCCCGTCCCCGTCCCCGTCCCCGTCCCCGTCCCCGTCCCCGTCCCCGTCCCCGTCCCCGTCCCCGTCCCCGTCCCCGTCCCCGTCCCCGTCCCCGTCCCCGTCCCCGTTCCCGTTCCCGTTCCCGTTCCCGTTCCCGTCCCCGTCCCCGTCCCCGTCCCCGTCCCGTCCCCGTCCCCGTCCCCGTCCCCGTCCCCGTCCCCGTCCCCGTCCCCGTCCCCGTCCCCGTCCCCGTCCCCGTCCCCGTCCCCGTCCCCGTCCCCGTCCCCGTCCCCGTCCCCGTCCCCGTCCCCGTCCCCGTCCCCGTCCCCGTCCCCGTCCCCGTCCCCGTCCCCGTCCCCGTCCCCGTCCCCGTCCCCGTCCCCGTCCCCGTCCCCGTTCCCGTCCCCGTCCCCGTCCCCGTCCCCGTCCCAATAACGACATCCATATCTATTTTTGGGTATTTTAACCCCTTTTCACTTCCATTTCATCCCTATAGGGGTTGAAATACTAACAATAACAATATACGTTGCGTTAGATTTCCATCCATAAGCCTAAATTATAAATTTAGCGATTTTTACTTCGATAATAAAGGATTTTCTTCAATACACAACTTCATCCCCCTTTTGACCCCTTCGGGGGTAGAATGTTGAAAAACGCTGAGACCCGTATTTATTTATTTTCAATGGTCAGTCTAATCACAAATTTTGAAGATTCTAGCTTCAAAACCGAGGGACTTTCATACAAACTTTGATCCCCTTTTTTACCCCCTAAGGGGGTGAATTTTGAAAAACCCTTTCTTAGTGCACCCCTAGACCTCATAAGGAAGGAACCTACGTGCCAAATTTGGAGTCCCTAGACCCAGCGGTTTGGGCTGTGCGTTGATAGATCAGTCAGTCATTCAGTTTACGATTTTATAAATATAGATTTGTGATAACAATGATAACATGAAGTAAAATTGATGCTAATGTGTTCATCATAAAAATTATGGTTGGTTTGTGTTTGTGTGATGATAACCACCGACAACAATATTATGTATATGACTCATGTCATAACAGTAAAAAAGAAAAAAAATAGTATGCGTATGGATTTCCCCACCTGCACTTCCAACTCGAACATTGTTGGCGCCAGCCGCCAGGAAGTTGACGTTCATAGCAAAAGCATACCCTTCCTGGATCTGCACAGCTGAAAACAAAAAAAAATAGAAAAGGTATAAAAAAAAAATATATATATATCGATTTTTTAAGACAATTATGTTTTTGCCTATCAAAGAAGATCTAGAAACTAAACCATTAATTAAGTTGGTAAAAAAACTACGTGGATTGTTTGCTGTTTAATAGAAAACAGCTGATTATTTTTTTGCTCTGATTAAGTTGATAGACAAAGTTGTTCAGTTTGTCGGTCTAAGCCACACCACAAAATTTGTCGACTGTTTTCTATTTCGCCCTGTTGTCTTTAGATATATCTGTTTTCCAAAACCTCTATTATAACAACTGGGTATCTAAATAAATGCCCTTACCCGTCAAATATGGCAATTCCGAGAACCACATGGTAGTGAAGATGACGTCAGTGACGTTCAGCTTGTCAACCACTTGTATCGCCGGAACTTGGAACTGCAGGTCAAAGCAGATGAAGTGCGCGAACCTCACACCGAAGTCGGTCGTGAACTCGCCCAGGTCGGGGCGCAGGGCGGGCGTGCGGGTTGGCTCGCCGAACAAGTTGATCTTGCGATATCTGATGGTATGAACATTCGACAATCATTACACCACAATGATACCATCCATACAAGTAGTGCAATTCCTCTTGAGGGGCAATCGCGAGCTCCGCTCCTGACCTTTATTACCTACCCCTTCGACTGCGCCAGGTTCAGGTTATCACAAGGATATCACACGGATAGATAGGATATCACAAGATTAATTTGGAAACATTTCGGCGAGTGTTAGGTGGTGGAAGTGCATAACCTAATTCCGCATCTCCTTTCTTCATTCGAACAACCAGAGCTGCGAATCAGCATTTTGCTTCAAATTTTATCATCCTGTGTTTCCCAACAGGTACAATCTGGGGCCTTCAATTCGCGAGTGAATAAGTAGGTATCTTATAGGCAAGTGCGTTCCATCGTAAATCACATCATCGCATACGTGATATCGCGCAAGCGCGCCTATCTGTCATAAAAAAATGCGTCATATCATCATAACCCAAAGTCTCGAAACTCTCGTAATTTCGAGAGTCCCGAGAGTCAACCATATAGTCTCGTCTCGATCCCGAGATTGTGAAAAAGGTCCGAGAGTGGAAGCCCCCGGCTATGCCCTTGAGTTCCAGTGTAGGTAGGTATATGATCTGAGTCCCAGAATTTCCAAAAATGTAAGGGGATTTCAAATGGCGGCATCTTGAGGAGAGATTGCACGTCGTAAAGTTGTTTTTCCATAGTGAGAGAATAGCGGGGGAAGAATTTATGGTGAACAATACCTGTCTATAAATACCTGTCTATAACAGCGCCGTTTCTGTCGAATACCACGTTAGTGTTGAAGAGATAGGTTGTATTATTTGGGCAGTATTCTTCAGTCTGTAGCGTGTGCGTGTTACAGTACATTATCTCCTCCACATTGATAACCACGTAAATTGCGTGGTCCCGTGCTGCTCTTGATATGGCCACCAAAACCTGTAAGCAAGTGTGATAAAATTATAGTAGTATCATTGACAATAAAATTGTCACGTTATTAAATAGCGAGCAGTCCCCCTTATTACGTAACTCTGTTGCTAACAATTCTCGATCTTCAGAAATCGATTGAAACTGCAGTTACATTGCTGATTTAAGTAAGATAGTTGTCACATTGGTTCCCACTTAAGCAGCAATGTAACTGCGATTTCTGTCAGAGTTGATTGCAACACAAAATCAGGGGACAGGTACCAGATGTGGGTGACTGCGGAAGTTCAATATTCGAACCTCTCTTCTCTCAATGCTGGTTTCAAAATGTGTTAGCGGCTTCTTGAAGAAATGATCACTTTTATAAAAGGTTATATTTATGCTATGTACGGCTAGAAAATAAAATGCTGAATTCCATGTGTGGACGTCATTACCTCATGGTATAGTAGAGAGTTCAATGCTGGAACCGGTTCATCTCTCAGGGCACCGTATATGGGCACTAATATTGGTTGCCGACGTCTGTTTAGAGTTAGTTCGGGAAACACTATTATGTCCGCATTCTGAAAATTAACATTTCGTCATAATTATTGTGTTTATTGTGAAGAACCGATGGCTGTTGGGGCGGGGCGTTCAACCAAATCAACCAAACCGGGTAGGTACATTAATATGGGGGTACATTTGAGAATTGAATCCGGGACCCCTGCGCCTTACACGGGTAGGCGAACCACTAGACCACAGAGGCGGTTGAGCTTACGAATAAGGTCCAAAATTAAGTAAATCTAATAATGACGATTATCACGATTCTATTTCATATCTTCAAATATTTCTGTATGTTCTAGCACTCTAGCAGTGCTCATGAACAACAGCTATATACCTGTTCAGCGGCTTCCTTAATGTACTGCAGGTAGTTGTTCAGGTTGGTGGTGGTGTCATCGGCAAACTGGTACTCGACAACTGCCGCCACATAGCTATCGGATTCAGGCAGCGACCTCTGTGAACCATAAACAATAACTTTAAGAATGACCTATCTATGGTACAATAATCAGGTAGGTATAACACTCCTAAGACAGAGGAAGTCCTGTGGGTTGGCAGACTTACGTCATATCCGCTATCGATATTGAAACTCGAATTGTTTCGTTTGCTAAGAAACAAATCACAATTTAAATGCACTGAGTAAGTACCCATAATAATTTTGTTATGAGTGTGACAGAAAAAATCCTTCTTTCTTTGCTTGTTACGATAAAGTCGCGCGATTGAATAGTGACGTAAGCCTGTGTTACTCCCGGAATGCCAGATCTTGTTTTCTTGGACCATGTAGTCCGTGAGCCCGCGACAATATTGACAATATCGCCGTCCCCAACGAACAGTATGGTAATAGGAAAATACAAATTTTACAGGAAACGGCAAAAACTGGTTTTTTACTAATATCTCGGGAGTTATGAAACCTGTTAAGACCAATCTTTTACCAAAAAAAGGGGAAAAAATATGCATATTTTTTTATAAATTATTGTCTAAATAGTTTAGTTTTTATAAAGGAGAAAACGTTAAAAATATACTTTACTGAAAAAGCATTATAAGATCGTCAAGCTAAAGTAGCTTTACGATAGTGCTCGACGGAAATCACAAAACAATGTTACTATAGTAATGGTGCATTATGATCACATTCGATGATAAAAATGTGTTTAAATACAAATCGTAAGATGATATTGGAATTTTATTCGCTGATGTGTCTGATATTAATATTATAGTAAAGATAAACTACTTGTTTGTTCGAGAAATTTTTAAAAAGATCTAAAATAGGTAAGTACATTGTACGTAAATAAAAGCTAAATAAATTACTTTTGTGTAAATAACGTAATAAGTCATACAAATGGTTGCCTGGAAGAAATTGCTTTTTAGCGATAAGGCCGCCAAATTGTTCTTAATATGTTTTTTTTTCCTTGTAATGCTTTCTATTATGGTGAACAATAAAGAATAATCTATCTATTTATCTAAGTATAAAATTATTAAGTATTAATAATAATAATACATATTAGATATCAATAGGAAGTGTTTTTAATTTATTAAGGTACCTCTTTAACAGTGTCTAAGGAATCCAACATTTCTGGCTTTCTGCTCATGATCTGACAGGCAAACACCTAATTGCTTAGACCTTCTACTGACAACAGACCCGGTCCATTACTCGGGGTCGGTTTCACCATCCTTGGTAGTTTTGACCATTGTGTGGTGGAGTCGGCGTCGGTGTATTCTCCGCCCGACCCAAACCCAAATGGTTCCCGGCGGATATGGCGTTACAAAACAGTAGATTGAGAAGAGATGCGATGATTTTTTACGTCTTATCCATGGCGGCAAGTATGCTTTTCTTCTAGCGATCCCTCAGCTTGCGCGGATGCTGTTACCGATGTGCTTAGTCAGGGTATGGAGTATTTTATCCCCTTCTCTGACGTCCAGAGTGTAGAGAAAATGTAGAGATTCAGTAGCGTCGAGACATGCGGCATGTCTTGCCTGGGTTGATGCTCGATCCCCTAACGCTAGAAATACACATGAAAGAAAGCCTATTAAAAAGGCCGAGCCCTGCAAAAAAGGTTATTTTCGCTTCGAATTAGGGGAAAAAATTGCTTCTTAAGTTTTACCCATCTGGTAGTAGAGCGTTTCATTTTGGTTCCTGGCAAAATTGGTCGAAGTCAACTTCTGCCGTTCCTCTATGCCCGCTGCTGAAACCAGACGGATATTTGGCGCATACTGCCAAAGAAAAGGCATATTTATTTGCCGAGTGTTCGCGTTTAGATTCTGGCAATGCTGTACCATCGGGTTCACCAAGTTGGACACCTCGTCAGTGACCGTCAACATGGGTTTCGACGAAACCGGTCTGGCAAAAACCGGAACCGGAAACTGGTTTGACATGATAACCTTATTGGCAAGCTTTCATCATAATATGTACTTCCCATCGGTTTGTATGACTGGATATCGGACTTCCTGAGGGATCAGTCGATTCGATTTGTTTTTGATGGCTGCTCGTTCGACCAGTTGGCTATCAATGCCGGAGTCCTTCAAGGATCGGTACTCTCTACAACGCTGTTCTGGCTGAATATTAATGACCAGTTAGTACCCGGTATTTTGGGCTACGCAGATGATAGCATTGTTTAGCATTGTTGTAGAGAACTACGTTACAATGACGAGCCGGTGCAGAACAGGTCCAATGTCTTGAATTCATCAATAACCCAGGCGTGCCTGTTCTCTGCTAAAAGGAGTAATTTTGACTTGACTCCTACTTTCCGAGGTATATCCGTGCCGATTTCTGAACAACTAGAGCTTCTCGGCATGTCATTGACTCCAACTCTCAATTTTGACTCTTTCATCGAAAATAAAACACAATTGGCATCTAAAAAAAGCTTGGCGTTCGGGCAAAGGTGAGAAAGTACTTTACTGTTACAGGAATCGGTTCAAACAATTTTCACTCGAACAATATTGTAATGGCCGCTTACTCTAAAAGATTTAGTCTGATAGTTCAGTAATAGATCAGTGCGTCATTAATCGTGTAAAATTTTCATTGATGTCTTTCGTTGAATATAAACATAAAGACCTTTACAGAATGTCTAAATCTAAAAGTATCAAGAGCAATGTCTTGATAAAAACGTCAACAATGTATTAGGGTCTCAGCATAGCGAATCTGCGATAAAATGTAATCTATCGTAATAAGCTATTACCATATTGTTCGTTGGGGACGGCGTATAAGATAAATAGGTAGGCACCCAAAACAAAACATTTAATACAGAAAAAACCTGAATTTTAAACTTGTTTACTTCTCAATTGCCAATAAATGATTTTAACAAACAAATATCAATAGGAGTAGGGCTGCCATCCGTCCGGGTTTCCCCGGATTTGTCCTAGTTTGGAGGGCGTCCGGGGAGCGTCCGGGCGGGGTTCTGATTATAGTCCGGGTTTTGGATTAAACTCCGCTCAAAAAAGTACTAGGTATATTCATTTAGCGCAAGCGCTACCTGGCGCCTCACTTCACTACGCGTGGCGCACCGCGCACCCTGCAAAAAATCGCGCTATTTTTTTTACTATAATCAAGCACCGCGCTTCCCGCAATGAATCGCGCTGCGCGGCCCATTTTTTTTTACTATAATCAAGCACCGCGCTCCCCGCAACAAATTGCGCTGCGCGGCCCATTTTTTTTACTACAAACAAGCACCGCATACCCCGCAATAAATCGCGCTGCGCGGCCCATTTTTCTTTTTTACTATAAACAAGCACGCGCGGTGCTTGTTTATAGTAAAAAAATTACAAGGTATGAAACTGACTAAAAAAACGCGCTACGCGGCCATTTTATTTTTAAGGGCCGCCCCTGGCTATTTGGGCATTTATTTTGATCCGCTACGTTTGCAAAACTACTAAACCTAACCCTCCACAAAATTATGTTGGACACCCCAGCCCCGGCTCTACATTATAACTATTCATAACTAGTAAAACACACTATTTTATGCGAAAAAAGGCTTAATATTCTATTTTTTCAGTCAAATATTGGATAAAATGTATTTTTTATCCAAGCTAAAAATGAATATAAAAAAAACAAATGTCCGGGGTCAAGGCTCCAAAGTCCGGGGTTTTAGAGATGGCAGCCCTAAATAGGAGTATGATGAATCGATTGTCAATAGTAAGTGTCTTTAAAAAATGTGAAACGACACTTATAATTAACTCAAATATGACTTATTTTGCTTTGCTTTGCTTACCTGCAGCGATACTTTTAATAAACAAGTCACGACCACCAAAATCATTAAACGATACATTTTAAAATGCTATTTTCACACCTAATTACATATACAATAATCTACACGTCCGTACGCCACCTGTTTTGTCAATGGGTACAAAAGATAAAACTCTACCTTTTAATAAGGCAATATGGTTAACGCTTATCTAAATAAATGTCGAAGATACGCGCGAACAACGATAAAAAAAAGTATACAATCGAATTGAGAACCTCCTCCTTTTGATGAAGTCGGTTAAAAATGTATTCGAACGCTTGTGACGATTTAAGAATAAGCTTACTTAGTGCATTCATAGCAGATTTTTTTCTCATAATTATTGTATTCTGAAATCTAAAGCTTCAAATTGTTATACTTCATGAACCTATCGAAATTACACATGGGCTAAAGCAATACAGAAAAGATGTAAAAAGACCGGACAAGTGCTAGTCTGACTTTCTTACTAACATAGGTTGGAATCTTAATAAATAGAACCCTTTAGGCCGCATGGTCCGAGCAAGGTCTCATATCACAGCACTACTAGAGGAAATAAAAATTAAAAATTCGTTCAAGAAATATAAGTAATTGCACAGATGTATCCTTAAATGATGGGAATTAACAACATTTGCCTATCTAACACTAGGTAAACACCCGAAGATCAGCGTCGGAATGTCTGCGACACCCGACACATGCTGAGGAGGTTGCCTTTTTAGTGTCACATTCTGTATTTTAATTTAAGCATGTAATTTATTTTGTGCCGCTAAATAAATCAGTTTTCTTTTCTAATTTATTCTATCCATAGTATTATCAATAGCAGACTGTTACTGTACTGAAAACGACTATACTGTACAGTTCGAAATCAAAGTCCTAAAACTGAACTAAGTATCATCTGCAATGACGCTTATCGCTATCATCGTAAATATATTATTTTCTTACTTATATGGAAAACCTCGTGTCGTGACCTAGGCACGTATCCAGAGGGGGGGGGGATAGTTAGGATTTAGCCCCCCCCCCCCCCCCAAATCCGGAACACACTGAACAGGACTAATTTAGCGGACGAGTCACTCTCCGTTTTGTGGGATGCAGTTGTCCGTCTGGATACGTGCCTGTAGTGACCCCTGCGATAATCGAGAACCTAGAATTAAAATTGTATGTCTCATGATAGTTACCCACCCAGCAATGATTAACGTTAAAAAAATATTCTCGTCAGATCCGGATTTGACAGATTCTGATATCAACAGAACCTTATCTGCGAATAATCACAACCAAACCTATTTTAGATAAAAACATGACACATGACTAGCGTTGCCATCAGTCCGGATAAAGCCGGACAGTGTTAGGATTTTTAACCTCTAGTCCGGCGAAATAACTGCGTCCGTCCGGCTTTTGTTAACTTTCGTCCCGCCCCAGCACTGCACACAACACAACTCACCCTACACGTGTGGTGCGGGGCGGGCGGCGAGCGCGTGGGGGCCGTGGGTGGGCATTCCGTCATGAAAATTCCTTTAGCGTCCAGCCTTGGGCTTGTACTATTAGTTATTCTGTGCCTTGGGTCTCAAAAGTCCCTATTTTTTAATATTGTGTTTTATTTTATATTTTTGTAAAAAATCTCTACAGATCTCACACTACGCGAACTATCAAAGGCATTGAAAATGTAATTCAGAAATAAAGCACACGATAAAATTTGAGATTTTTTTTTATTTAACGAAAAGAAACTATGAATTTATCGAAAAGAAACTACAGTTTTTGTCCGCCCGCCTCCTACGGCTCAAACCCGAGATTTATTTTTTTCCGTTTCTTGAAAAAAGAGCTCAAAAAAAGTTATTGGAATTATGCAGTTTGGCGAAAGTTAATTGTATTATTTTGTCTATGTTTTTTCAGTAATAAAATAAAAAAATAAAAAAAAGTCTAGAATTGAATCACGAGCGTAGCGATTGATTCTATATAGGCTACTGAGCACAGTGAGTGATTTAAAGGTACGAGGCAGAACAAAATTTTGGTCTCGTGTAAAACATAGATACAACTTTTTTTTCACCTCTACCAGCGAGAAAATTTTCACGTGACTTTCTTAGTAAAAAGCTAAATTCAGCATTAGAAACATGTTCACTCAACTATTTTAAAGTTAGATCACCTATCTTCATCGTTGGACGCACTCATTTTTTGTAATTTATCACAAAATAGTTCGATCAAACCTTGCTGAAAATTTTTATTCATAAAGTACCTAGATTCCCGTCATTTTGCTTTAAATTACTTTGTGTTTTTCTCTTATTCATTAATATCCTATCTAATTTATTTATTAATAATCATAAAACAATAATTTGTTTAGATTATTAATATAATTGAAAATCGACTTACCCGTAGCAGCTCTACAATAATTTGTCAATAAATTTCATTGGATTTTTCTTATTTTATATTTATTTCATACATGCGACCTTATTTCGTCCATACTCTTTATTTCGAATTATCAACCTTCTTTTTTTACAATCCTTTTTAAAACTCCTTGGTATATCCGTGCATTTTATTTTTTTACTTTTTAATCCATGTATGACACCATAAAGCACTCTATCTATCCTTTTCTGACATATCAATTTTACAAGTCTCATCCTTGTCACTTTATTTTTTCTTTATTATTTTAAAAGTTGGTGATAGAAATTAAAAAAGCACTTTGCCTCACGCTCGCAGCAAAATTCGATTTTGCTGCGAGTTTTAACGCGCCAAAAGCGCCCTTTTCGTGCTGGAGAGGTGAAAAAACCTTTTTCCTTAGTGTCCGGCCTTAGGCATAAGACCAGTTTTTTTAACAGGTTAGTCCGGCTTTTTCATTTTTAGAGATGGCAACGCTACACATGACGACGGTAGGTACTTAATCGTCATTATCTGTCATGAATTACATTAAAATCTTTATCGCCTTTTGATATTTTAATCCTAATTTTTGTTCCTGAGGTTTTTTAAGTTTTTGTCCCTATTATTTACCATATCTTATGGTAAATTTTGACAATATAGAACTCCTTAAATTCCCTATCTAAAAATACCCGGTAATATGATCAACGCTAAAAATATTCGCGTTTATCAGATTTTAAATCAACGGAAGTTGTTTTACCTCTCTTCAAAATAAATATATCACATTGCTGATTATTAATTATTATCGATAAAAACATGATTAAGTATTATCGTAATTTGTCATGAATTAAAACTCTTATCGCCAGTTTTGATATTTTAATCCCAACTTTTACATTTCTTGTTGTTTTCTTTCTTTTTTTTTCATTTCATTTTCTCTCATTTCATTTATCATTTATTTTATTTTATTTTATTCATAAGACACGCCAACAGAGTACACATTAAACATTACATAACACGAAGGCAGTTGAACATACTAAATCCAGATGTGTAAACCTATAAAGCATGTACAGCATTCACAATTACAAAATCACAGTCAACAAATACCTACCTAGTTAATAATTAAAAAAAATCATAGACTAAGGATATAAGAACCCTTTAAATTTTCCTTTCTAATGATATGAACCTATTGATATGGCCAATGTTAAAAAACAACAATATCCTGTCCTCTTGATAAACTAGGTTAGGTACCTACCTACCTAAGTACTAGTAGGTAGGTAACGATATTTTTTCATAACACTTTACTCAAACAAAAAACTAACTTACACTCTGGATTTAGATGCAGAGTGGAAGTTGGTTGTGAAAATAGAAATGCTTTAACGGTTTAAGCTTTTTGGAAAATATATTTAAAAGAAAATAAAAAACAAAACCAAATAACAGTGGGTAGGTAGGTAGGTACTTACTAGGGCATCCAATCCCGCATGTTATTTGTGATCTCGGTATTGGCGGGATCGATGATTTACGATCCCGCGGGATCTCGGAATTTGCGGGATCCTGCAGGTGTAAGATGAGCTGCTTATTAAGTGTTGTGTTTTCAGTTAAAACTTTTCCGATAAACTAAAAGAAAGTCCAAATTATACTGAAAAACTAATTCAAGCTCAATTACACCAAAATCAAGCAATCAGAATGAACATATCAACAGCGCGGCGCATGCGCGGGACAAGCGCGCGGTCGTTCGCCAATCAGTCATTCAGTACTCACGGGCCAGGCAGCGCTTGCAAGAGGTTTCTATGCTACTTTCTAGTCCCGCAAATCCCGCGGATCCCGCACTGGTAATCCCGCCCCTTGCGGGACTGGAAAATGATGCGGGATCTCGGTATTTCGAAATCTCGTTTGGATGCCCTACCGTACCATACCGAGATTGGATGCCCTAGTACTTACATTATTTTTTCTGTGGAAAACACGACGACTTTCGTAAAGGTAGTTTCGTTAACAATTTTTTTTTCCCGTTTCGTCTCATGCAAACCATTTTCTTTGATAATATTACTGGTTGTAAAATTACAGGCGTTTTAACATTTCATACCTAGGTACCTACCTAGTACAAATAGTTGACCCGACACGACAGCTGACCGTTGTTTTGTCCAAGTTTCAATGAAATTTGTGGTATTTATTATTCGTGCTTGAAATGCTTTCAAAATGAGAGAAAATCTTTACTTACGTTATCCCGATTTCTTTACCTAGCCTTACTAAGATATAATAAATGAGTACTTGCGTAACCTAGCTATCTTTCCATACACGCAAAACAAAAGCATTACTCAAAACCAACTTACCACATTATTTTTGTTGAGTTCATACAAAAATCCCATTGAAATAAATAGGTACTACACGTCCAGATTTTCTTTAAATGAAAAAAAAAACTAGGAAAAAATCTACAATTTTACGGCGCGACCTTGTTTGTCGGATCTTTACCACCAAGCAAGTGCAATTTTTTTATAAATATCAAGTTTCCTTATTTAATTCGTGCACCCAAATCGAAAACTAAACATTAGCACAATAATAGTAGGTAGGTAGATACTACATTGGTAAACAATCATGACAATTTGACACACCTCCCTGCTTGTTTAGTACAGGAAAAACCTACGGTACTTTACCCTCGTAGACCTTTGTAATAGTAATACCGGTAAAACGAATAAGCTATATTTATCGTACATTGCTTAAAAACAAAACTTTATTAAAAAAGTTTCTTCAACAAGTAAGCGATGTAAACCAAAACGAAAGTATAGTCTCGTTCTCAATCAATAAACAGTGCGGCACAAACAAACATGTTTTGTTTATTGTTGGCCGCCAGTACGAACTAAGATACCGACGGAAACAGTCTCGTCGACTGTCATTTGTTTGTTTTTGTAAATAAATGTGACGTACTAATCGTCAATCAGCTGATACGCTCTTTATTCAGGAATGAAATTCGCCACAGTGATAGTTTCTCTTTGTTTGATATGTATTTCTCAGCAGGTGAGTCTGATTTTATCTGGTCTAAAGTCCATTACACTTATAAATATTCGTAAATAAACACCGAAAGGTCAATAAACAAATTGAAAAGAAACTTAGAAAATTCATTTCTTTTAACAATTGCATCTTTTTACTGTGCCTTTTAAAAATTTTGCTTTCAAAATAAGTTCTTTTCGAATTACGAGATTAGTTACAAAGTAAAACAGTAAAAAAATTAAAATATGTCTAAAACTCTAGGATTGCTGTAAATACATAATAATAATGCTGTAATAAGTACGTAACGAAGATAAGTACTTATTTATTAATAACAATGATGCACTTAGAAACATGAAATCGCTATTTCGCGGAAACAAATTGTTTTTCTTTCGTGTAGCAAAAGATTTCAACGAACTTCCAATAACTTTTTGCAATTTCAATAGAAGATTCATATAGGTCATACCTACTTAGTACCTAAATACCTTTTTTAAGTTTATTGATAACGCCATCGTCAGTAAACGCTGACATTTAATACAATGAGGATCAACACGACAATTGAATATATCAATTTTGTATATCACATCAAATACAATATCAATATCTGAGTAAATCTCTGTTTAAATTTCTCAAATCCATCAAGAAATGACAAAATTATTAAAGATTTAAAAGTGAGTTTAAAAAACACGGCCGGCCCTTGCGGATTATGACGTCACGTGCCACGATCGCCCAAACAAACACCTGCCGCGCCGCTGAGCGGCACACGTGGCTGATGACGTCATCAGCCAATCGTGAATTGGGGTGCGTTTTTGAGAATGCGACACGAAAATCGCTCTATCTTCGTCATTTTTGGTCCAATTTCAATAATTATTTCACTGAAATAATTTATTTTGATGTGACTGAAACTCAACATATTTAACTAAAAACCTCGTTGATCCTCATTACAAGTCTTATCGCATTGTTGTTGACAAAGAACTTGGATCATCGCATGTTGTTTATTGTTTGATAGTAACAAGATGGTAACAAGGTTTTACTACAACCCCAGGTGATCTCAAGATTCGATTTGGCTGAAGGCAGTCCGATCACTGGCTACTTATCCAAGGTGACTTTATATGCAACACTTGCGCCACTCCCGAAAAAAAAAATACCGTGTAATCACAATTTATTAAAAATCCAAGCTTAATGGTCCCCTCGCAAAATATTACCTAATTGTTATTTATAAACACACAAACTCAGTGCCAAAATAATAATGTAATTGTTAACAGTTTTGGTGGTGAAAAAAGCTAAAAATGGCCATCGTTTTGTTTTCCGCCAAGAAAAAACACAGTAAATTATTTATCATTAAGATTGTGTGTTTATTATAAATAACAAAAAAATATCTTTTGCAAGGGGCGCCATAAGCTTTGTTTTTTTTATAATTTGTGTGTTTACACGGTAATTATTTTTTTGCGGGAGTGGCGCTATTAACTAGTGTTGCATAATTATAAAGTCGCCTTGGGAGATATTAAAGTAGTTAGTCAGTACTTCAAAGGTTAAGAATTCCGATTACTCTTCTAGCATCAAGTTAGATGAAGAACACTGTGGCGAAGCATCTATCTATAATAATAATAATAATAAATTAATTTCATATTTCATAAATAAAGGTTTAGAAACTTAAGGTACTTAAGTATAGTATGTGTATCTACTTATATTTATAATTTAAATTAACACAGATTTGTGGCTGTGATTTCCACACTAGTTTAAAAAACTGTATTACAGAAACCTGCCCCCTTGAAATTGAATCTATCATCAATTTGATAATCATATTGACAAAAAATTAAGCAACAAAAAATATTATTATAATTACAATTAATTATAAATTACAAACGCATGCGGAAGAGATAAATGTTTGGATTTTAATAATATTGGATTATGAAATTGTGCTATTGTGTGTGTGTGCGTGTGTGTGTGTGTGTGTGTGTGTGCGTCTATCTATACAACCCGATTTCCATCGGCTTACCTTTTATAAATCCCACCCCACCGCTCCACTATGCAGATCATAACATTTTTGTAGAACGGGTTATGTCGTGGAGGGAGCCGCAACACTGAATGTTGCGGTCCCCTCCTGGCGAGTCCACCCCCCCCGTTTTTCTTCAGTATAAAAAAAGAACATTACCTTCGCCATAATTTCACCTCTCGCTCGCCACATATCTATTCATCCGTCAATTAGATATTTTGATTTGTTTTCCAGAAATCGACCGCAGATTCTGACAGCTATGTGGCGGCAGTGCTTGAGTACCAGTTCACCAGGAACACGTCCACCAACCTGCAGAACTACTTGTACTACATAAAGCAAGCGGCAGATCAGGTATTATTATTATTAGGTAGTTAGGTAGTAATAAATAGCTCGATCGGCAGACCCAGATACCGCTAGGCAGATCGTCACCATAGATCACGCTGAGTAAGAATCCACGGATTGGTCAGCAGGACTGGCACTAAGTAGGAAGGAATAGCTTTTAATGTATGACTGTCTCCCACTCTAGATAAAACCTAGTTAGAGACTTGGATTCACATGCTTGATGCCAATGGGTGAATGGGTATACCGGAAATAACCAATAAATACCAGCCTACAAGACAGTAATGAAATCATTGATCTAAATTAAACAACAAAAACTCTTCTGCCCTACGGACCTACGTATAGAAAGTTATTGCGTGTTAAATAGCCAACTTTCTATCCGTTTAAACGCTAACACTGGCTAACACAAACTTTTTTAAGTTCAATAGTACCTACCTACTTAGTATTAGGTATTCTGTGACAGTTTACTTTCAAGCTATAAATACATATTGTTATTTGTATATTTGTTTTTTATTTTTTCTAGGATGCGGACATTCTGGTGTTCCCTGAAATGACGCTGAACCGAGGTACTAACGTGGGGGTGCCATTTCACGGCCTACTGAAGGAGTATCGGATCCCAGCACTGCACCCCCATCTATTTGATGAGGTACTTAACTGTTTCTTTTTTTAGAAAAATCATACGGACTTGCACGTCTGGCCCTACATTGGCTGCAGCCAATTTTTACAATGTGTCTTCACTATCGATCGAAAACATAATACTTACCTATTAGGTTTTAGCCATCAATCTCCATTTTTTCTCAAAATATGAATTTGGGGGCGAATCGACACTCAAGAAAACAAGAGAACGTGTACGCTTTGCCTTTACTATACTTTTCGGTTGTAATTTTTTACCGTCAAAACAAACTTATATAATTTGACCGAAGTTTAGAGTAATTTGGTAATTTGAAGAATCAACCTTATCGATTGCATAATTATTAAAAAGTCGTAGGTAATTCATTGCTTTCAATTTTAAATCAAATGTCTTGGTCAATTTTCTTTTGGGGATCTAGGTATTCCGGCGTTAGCTTTATTGATGTTTATGCACATAAGCATAATAATTGTGTTCAGATTTTAGTATCGCTGTCGTCTGCTGCGAGAGAACACAGCATTTACCTGGTGGTCAACGTTCAAGAAGAAATGGACTGCAGGAATGCACCCGGAGAATATTGCCCAGAGGAAAAATCGTATATCTTCAACACCAATGTGGTCTTTGATAGAACAGGAGCTGTGATAGACCGGTGAGCAAAACAATTACTTAAGCTAGGGTTTCCTAGGATGACGATGCCGTCATCCTAGGGAACCCTAGCTTCACTGTTTACTTTCTTAGTAGACTAAATCCATCCTAGCAATCTGATCTTACAAATAAACAAGATACACGCTGATTATATGAGTATGCTGATACGACCTTTGTCTATTTATTTCGAATTCAAAATATTAGATAGCAAAGGCCAGATTAGCCAAAGAACAGAAGACCTACCGTATCTTTTAATATCTTCTTCCATCTCTATTTCAGATACCGCAAGATAAACCTTTTCGGCGAATACACCCGCTCCCCAGCATTACGGCCAGATCTGGGGTTGTTCTCCACCGACTTCGGGGTGAGATTTGGTCACTTCATCTGCTTCGACCTGATGTTTCAAGTGCCCGCCACGCAGGTGGTGCAGAAGAACAGTCTCACTGACGTCATCTTCAGCACTATGTGGTTCTCGGAGATGCCATTTTTGACTGGTAGGTTTTTCATGAATGAAATTAAAATTCATAGAATGATCGAACAATATCAATCTTCGTCCAACTCATGTTCAACCATTGATAGTTAATTAAGATGTAACATTCCATTCTTTTTCTTAGAGGGCTAAGTAAAAAATTTTACGATAGAAAAAAAACAGAATAAGATTAATGTGTAAATAGATAAATTTCTTTTGCACTCATTCGCTATCTGGAAAATATTTCAGCTATCGAGATCCAGGAATCGTACGCGTACACCATGGGCGTGAACTTCCTAGCAGCTGGTGCCAACAACGTGAAGGTGGGAAGTGCTGGTAAGAGAGCTCTTTTAACTGCTAACGTGCCTTCACATTCATACTCTTTGCTAACAAAAAATAGATAGTGGTAGGCACTTGATGACATAATTGATTCTTTCAGGGTCGGGAATTTATTCCGGCAAGGCTGGAGCGCTAGTGAGCATTATGCCTGGAGAGCCAAAGACACGTCTACTTGTATCAAGGGTGCCCAAACGTCCAGGACATGTAAGATAATAAGTACCTAGTAATAAACCTAATGCTAGTCAGCTTAGGTCCTCGTCAAAGGAACCCTATAGATGCCTAAACGCACGCAACGGCTTTCTTCATATTGATATGCCCCCCTAGCATGACCGACAAAACATGATATAGGTATATCGCGCGATATAAGTATCGTTTTATCGACACTCAAGCTGTCAAAATCCATTGTCTTTTGACAGTTAAACGTGATAAACTCCTACATCATATCGCGTTTCAGTGGGCATGCTCAATGCTCATGCTAGGGGGGCAGACTGGAGATAAAACATCCAAATGCTTGAAAATCCATTCCAGAGGGTATTACATTACTTATCAAAAAATATAGTCTGTTCCTAATTTTTATATTAGTTCCACAGTCTTATTGAATGTATGTCTTTCGCAGCCCACATTTGCCACGCAGGGACCGATCTACGACGACCCGACATCACCGAATGTGCTCCTCCTCAACAAAGACTTACTTCTGCCAACTGCTGTGTCCAGACCTCTCAGGTCTGGCTTCCAGGAGTTCACTCTAGTAGATAGAGACGTCAGCTGCGTCTTCAAAATCAGGATAAACAGGAGAAACTCAGATGCCACTGGAACGGTAAGAGGGTCTACCACAAAAACTGAACTTTGCGCTTCGTGGCATTATTAGCTCCGGAATAAGATTCAAATTAGTTGATCAAACGACGAACCTTTCCGAATATCGCCATCGCTGATCAATTAGAATGTCTAATTGTTCAAAATTCCTCAAACTAAATTGAGGGTCGGGATCTTTCTTAAAGCATTTTTTTGTAAAACTTATGCTTTATGTTTCGTTTCGTTCTCAGGTCCAACATTTTCGAGCGTTTATCAAAGACGGAGCGAACACATACGCACACCGTCAAATGGGTGTCCTATTTTGTGCAGTGGTAGCGTGTAAGAATGACAGCGCTTCTAGTTGTCCGTACAGGTAACAGTACCTAAATAGTTTTCTAAGTTACAGACATGAATACTTATTCTAACGTGTTTGTGAATCTGCCTGCCTTAAAATTGGATTCGCATTATACCTATGCTTATTGCTTTTCTCAAAAGTTGCGTTTTGAAACTCAAAAAGTTTGCGTTTACGGCTTATCATCTTTACCTGAGGATGTAGCACCTCATACAATAACAAAAGCTGAAATGTGGCACATGGCGTTTGACAAATCACGCTACACTAAAATGTCAAGTTGTATGACAAGCAAGTCGTGTGGGGGACTTTCATAGTGGGCTGCGTTTTGGGGGAGTTTGAAGTGTCCCACAAATGCCATTGTCATGCAATATCCACAGGTAATAGATGATCGTAGGTTTACGGTAAAATAAAGGTAGGTACTATTTTTTTTTTATTTCAGATTCACTAAAGATGAAGCATTCACAGAATTCGAGGAGCTTGAAATCAAAATGACGACATATCCCAATCAGCATAACGGGTCCCTAGATTGTGACAACATAGTCTACTACCCAACCTCACTGAGGTACAATAAATTCCCACTAGACACACAAGACTTTGCTTACGAGAAGTTTTCGAATAGAGACTTTGATAATGAAATAGTTCCAAACGAAACTACGGGTCGTGCCGAAATGCTCTACAGCCTCAATAGGCCTCAAAGTGAATTAGTTTCATTCGCTCTCTGGGGCAGGGCGTATTTAAGAGATGTCAACCAAAAAATTGAGACTTCTGAAGAAGACGTACAGAACAGCATAGCGGTTGAAAACCTCATTTTCAGTTACACAGAAAAATCATAGACGAGAACTCTAGTTTGTAATTCGTAATTCTTCATGTGGCCATACGATAATTAGATCAAACATAATCCATCTAAGTACTAATTTTTATAACAAACCAAATAATTTATACATACTTACCTAATTGTAATAAATATTAAGAAGAAAACTTAATTGATTTTTAATGAGTGTCAATGAGATTGTCATTCTTATGGACTTAAATTTTCATATCTGTATTATATCTAATAAAAAGCAGAGCAGAATAAAAAAGAGGAATATTTAAGAAGTTTTACCAAATTAAATAGGTAATAATGTGTCCACCTGAATTACCTGATAATAACTAATCTAGGACCAACAGTACCAACACCCGCAAGCTCTCAAAGAAAAAGTGAAATGTAGCAATAATTTTTAATTTTTATTATTATCAGAATATTATGGGAACTAGGGGGAAGTGCAATCACGACGGAGATAACACATCACCTTGAAATTATTTCCCGGTGTCTGGAGCTGGAAGCTAAAACACTCTCTTCGCTTCCCGAAACTAGCACTGCATTCACTGCCGAATGTACAACAATAGAAATTCTGTATTGTCTTTTCTATCTATCCTCGAATACCTTACGCACTCTTCCGTCTGTTGCCTGTTGCATTTGCAAGCTATTAGTAGCCTAACATTTGAAAATCGTACAGTCAGCAACGAAAGTCGCTTAACGCTTTGGTACTTTGTCATAGCAACTTTTTTGAGAGATGTCTCACGGTTTGAAACATTAGTCAAAAAAGTTACTTTGACAAAGTACTAGTGTTAAACAACTTTCGTTGCTGACCGTACCGGCACGAATCGTGAGCGGTGAGAGAAATTGGAGAGTACTGCGTATGTTTGCAGTCGCTCCGCAGCACGTCCAGCGCCAATGATACCTAAAAATGACTTCTGCGCATTAAATGTCACGCTCGAGATCCGTGCCGAGGCCTGGAGGATAACTATAGACTAGGCTTCTTAACTATTTGACCTGTGATCTGAATTACTGCGACATCTTGCTTCATCGTTCATCGCAGCCAAACGGGTAAACAGATTAGGTTCATTTCGAGGAACCATCAACTTGTAGGAGGATGCGTCAGAGCGTTTCAGTATTCTGAAGCTCACGAGGCGACCAATGTATATAGGTACTAATACTGGTATTGGTTTGTTAACACCATCACTGCCAATTTATCAGTCAATTGACTTTATTTGCGAACCCTCAAGACGCGGGTCAGTTTGTCTCAAACATAGCACGGGTGTAGTCTGCTGCTTGTCGAGTATGCATCATGTGACTACGCAAGCTCTGGCTGTTCAGCTTCTCGCGACGCAGCGCCTGCGATCGAGCTCGTCTCCTACCCATCGCGGAGCGGCCCGCGTCCGAGCGGCCTCGACGTCGTGCCTCGTCACCTGGAAAGATTGGGCAATAAATCATCAGTTTTATATTTATTATGTATTTGTTATACTAAGTAGTTAAACGCCGAAGTACCGGCGCTCCTAGGTTTGACTAGTCAAACCTCAGGTTTGACACGAAGGCTTAGTCAAAGTACAAAACCAATAGCGTGTTTCAGCCTCTTATTTACGAATCCAAACCTAGGAGAGACCTTTATTCGTGCGTGGTTATTTTTATTAACAGACAACAGAAATCTTCGGTTCGCTGGAAGATGGTTAGGTAATCTAGATAAATTAACATACGTATACAGAATAACAAATTACTGTCCCTAATTTAAGTCTGACTGGTCAAACCCCGATTTGATCGTATTGAGTTTAGGCGTTTGACTAGCCAAGTTGGTCTCTCCTAGGTTCGGATATAAATTCGTTAGTCAAAGGCCGAAACACGCATTAGTTTCGGACTTTGACTAACCTTCTTGTCAAACCTGTGAGGGTTGACTAGTCAAAACCCCTAGGTTTGACTAGTCGCCGGAACTTCGGAGTAAGAGAACTCGTTTTTATTATTTCAACCTTCAGCAAGATTGACTAACCTTGGTAAATCCAGGAGTCATCCTGCCCAATGACTCTTCTAGACCTGTCTTCGTCGCCGCTCTCCATGCTCTCCCGGCTGATCTTCATCATCTCTCTGTAGATGTCTTGGTAGTCCTGGTAGCTTGTCAGGTCTGCTAATGTCTTTTATTTTATTTTATTTTTTTATTTTTATTTATTTGGAACAAAAAACAATTACATAATTATGCTTACCAATGTGACAGATATAAGAAAATAGTACTAATTATGTAACCAACAACATTGTCCGCAGAGTAATATTAACTTAAATAATACATAACATGCATGCTACTGAGCGAAAGTTAATAAAACATAATTCCAAAGCTAAAGGTAAGATAAAGTGCCTAAAAATAAATAAGTTAATTAAATACTGTAATCTAAATATATATTTTTAGTGTAACTTTTGAAACAGGCCCAAAATACGAAAACAGAAAATTAAAAATTATCTAAATTTATATTTTCTTATTTAATTTCTAATTCCAAATGAATGCTATTTTTAAACTGGTTAAGAGACTTTTGAAATATGTCTAAATCAGACATTTTATTATTATACGAGTGCATGATACGACGCAGCGGCGCGCGTTGGCCTGCTATGGTCCTACTAAATCTGGGTGCAAATACGCCATGTGTACGAGTGTCACGAATGCGCTGAGAGCGACTAGGCAACTGAAAGAATATGTGGTCGGTCAACTGTGTACAATCAAAGACGTTGCCAAGGATTTTGTACAAAAACACTTGGTCCAAGAACAGTCGTCTGGACTCCAATGATAAAAGCGAGTATTTTTTTAAAAGATTAATGTATGATTGTTTTGCATGATAGCATTTATAAGTAGCTGAGCGAAGAAATTTTTTTTGAACCATTTCAATTTGATTAATATACTTATGGAAAAAGGGATTCCAAACTACAGATGCATATTCTAACTGTGCTCTTATTAGTGACTTATACAGTGTTAGGTATGTTGAGGGTTTTTTGAAATCTTTACAGGTTCTCATGACAAATCCGTATAACTGGTAAGCTTTATTTACTATACTATTGATATGTGTATCTAAGTGTAATTTTGAGTCAAGAATTATGCCCAAATCTTTAATCATTTCGACCTTTTGTAATTTTGTGTTCATAAGTTCATAGTCAAAATTAACAACTTGAACCTTTTTTGTGAAAGTAATTTTTTTACATTTTGGAATGCTCAACTGCAGTTTGTTTTTAGTACAATATTGAGAAAGACGATCTAAATCCTCTTGAAAAGCTAAGCAATCATTAACGCTTTCAATATCCCTATATATTTTAAGGTCATCAGCATATAAGAGAAAATGTGTGTTCTTAAAGCAACTGCCAATGTCATTGACGAATAAAACAAATAATAAAGGTCCTAATATGGATTCTTTATCACGATGCAGTAATGTTGAGTTTATCTTGATTCTCCTGTGTGGGGCTTTAATGAATCCATGTAGAGGCTGGAAACAAAAATAACTGTTCACGCAGATGAAGTCGCGGGTGGCCTTATAGTAAGTAGAAAAAGAAGAAGAAGAAGAAAAAATGTTTATTCGGAGCATATACATATACATTTATAAAAAATACATTTTAATCTAATTGCTATGCAGCCGAAAAGGCCTCCACTCAGCAAAATGCCACAGCATGTTAATGCAATGACGCTGGTGTTATGTGGAACCAGTTTGAGAGGGGCGTAAGTATAATAAACAATATGCCGGGTGGGGCTGGAGTACATATTCCTTTTTTTATTCTAAAAGCCCCACCCGACTTCAATAGACGTGTTTTATTATAACAATGATAATGCGTATCTAATGATTTGAATATTATTTCTTGCTTTTTAGAGGCAGGTTTTTTGATGTCGGTTTTTTTGTTTTTTAAACAATTTTTTTATTTTTTTATTTTTAGTGTAAGTACCTTCTGTATTAGGTAGTGTAGGTAAGTATATTATTTAGGTAGAAAAATCGGCCTAGCCAAACGTGAGATAATCGCGGAGAAACATACATACAATACCTCCTTTTTTTGAAGTCGGTTAAAAAGACTACACAAAGGTATCCCTTCCCCAACAAAAAAAATCATCTAATTCGGTTCATAAATAACAAAATTGTCAAGTTAGTTGATTTAATTTCATAGTATTTTCAGGATTACTTGTGAACTACTTAACCGATTTGAAAAAAAAAAAAAAAAAAAAAAAAACATTAACACAAATATAAGTTATATATATAACTTATATTTTTTAACCGACTTCATCAAAAGGAGGCGGTTGATACTCTGAACTAAAAAAAATATGTTACCTACTCACATTGTTGTTATAAGACTGACTACCTACATGTTCAAAGATCTTTCTTTGCCTCCCATGTACGGAAATTTTAGCTTATTTATAAATAGCCTAAAATTTCCGTTTATAAACAAACAAACCAAAGTGATTGACCTAAAATTGGTCGCCTGTAACTTCAAACGGTCCCAGTTGAGTTATCGCCTTATTATGTGACCTCTTTAAGTCAACTGAACTAGTTTCCCCCAGATATAAACTTTATTTAAACTTAAAGTTAAACTTATACTTTTGCACAAAATGTATAGCTCTGAAAAAAGTTACTGAAACTGACATTCCAGAATCACAAACTCTGGAAAGGAACTACGAAGAGAAACATACAGAAATACTTATTGTTAGGGTGCAAGGTAGAAAACAAAACGAGGGGTAGTTACCTCAAAAAACGATATTAGCATACAAGCAACGACAAATGTGTATTTCAGCATTATCACTCACGAATCCTATCACCTATCACAACGGTCACTGAAACTGTAATGTTTCCTTATTATGTTACGATGTACCGCTCTATGCTGTAACGTAATGGTTCAACGAACAATGACGCTTGTTGGCTTGTTTAGATGCCCACCTATTGTGATACATGAATAAACAAAATCAACAATCATTATTCAGTATCTACCGAGAGGCATGAAGATAAGCAAATATTAACCACCACTTTAACGAAAAAAAACTGCAATGTTTCCGATTTTTTTAGTTTGCAGCTGGGAATCGAACCCGGGACTCCTGAGTCACATGTCACTTGGTCGTTTTTCCTAACCTTTTTTAACTACAGTTGGGAACCAAATGGTAGTGAATAATTTATTCCTTAAATAGGTTATTGCAGATAGAATCCGTCGTCTGGGAGAAAAATAACGCAGTCAAATCCTGACCCACGATTCTTGTAATATTGTCGAATTCGAATATCCATGATAAAAACATGCTATTTTTCTAATTCCGGAAAAATATATCCATGTTTATCTTGTATCGCTAAGTTTAAAAATCAATTTCTATTAACAAATAACTTATAGGATAGGATAATACATCTTAGTGGTCCTTCGAGCCGGATCACAGAATAGATAAAGTACTACCGTACAGAAAGGTAACTCTCCGCCCCGCCCCACAATCAATTACCTCACCCCATCCCGCGCGAGTTCGTGTGCCCAAACGTGTGTTAAATATATAATTCCATTCTGTTCTATGGGTTTACTTACTCCATTTACCCCTAAGGGGAAAAATATCACAAAGTACGTTTTTGCTTTTAAATGTTGTTAGTTTTTAAAAGTACTCCTACGAAGTTTCACGTCAAAATGTTTATATAATGTTATTTTTTTCATACAAAACATGAACTCCATTTTACCCCTTTAGAAGGGGACTTAAAAATAAATGCCATTTTCGCAATCAACATCCCATAAAACCTCGATAACGACACCCATATCGATGTTGGGCTTTTTTTTACCCCATTTACCCCCTAAAGGGTTGAGTTTTGGAAAACCACGAAACACGTGTTTGCTTATTTGTTTTTAGAAGTACTCATACGAAGTTTCAAGTTGAAATGTCTATTTAATTACCCGACTGCGGGTTATGTTTTTCGCGCGTATCTTCCGACTGCGGGTTATGTTTTTCGCGCGTATCTTCCGACTGCGGGTTATTATGTTTTTCGCGCGTATCTTGTAAGTATGTTTGTATGTATGTTTGTATGTAATATTCTTTATTACCTCATATCTTTCAAACGGCTGAACGGATTTCTATGATTAAGATATCGTTAGATTTGTCTTTTCAGCCCAAGTGTTCTTAAGAAGGTGGCGTTATAAAAAACCAACATGGCGGCTGTACGGTGCGCATATTATACGCAGTAAAAAAAATTTTTTTTTTAGAATACTGCAATATGGGTGTCAAATTAAAGGGCTTATTATAAGGATTTCAAAAAGGTATATCATGACCGTAAAATATAATAACTAAAAAGAGATAAATAAAAAAATTAATTAAAATAATTAAAAAACCCGCCTGCATAAAAAGACAAGTCAACTGAAAAGATGAAAACAAGAATTAATAAATATTAAAGGCAACATGTCATAATAACATGCAGTCGGAGGCATATAATAGGCTTGTTTCCATTAAGAATAAATATAATGGATAGGGGTTTATAATGATTAATTATATTATGGAGAAAATAACAAACAATTTTAATTATTAAAAGCGTTAAAGATTAATAATATTTTTAAAAAATAAATTTCGTAAAATGAAACCTTTAGTCACGTGACAGTGAACACCAATCAGAAAGCGTTACGTCACGCCGTGCGAAACTCCAATCTTGTCTTTGACGTTTCAAGTATCACTACCGGAGGCGCGTTCCAAACCTACACTCCGAGTGCAACCTAACCACAACCGAACGCAAGTTTTAGCCACTTTTTCCGTATTTCTCCATTGTTTGGAACATATATAAATAACTGGTTTGGCGTTTTTATAGTCGTGCTATCACACTGGGGCACTATACAGTACTTATAATATGAGAAATTCATTTTTAAACGATAAAAACTAGCTATAACGTACGAAGACACGATCGCTCTTTGGTTTGTTTCGCACGGCGTGACGTCATTCAAGACGCCATGACAGTCTTGTGCGTTTTGGAACCAAATTAAAATTGGTTTTTTAAAACGCGAAATTTATAATGTAAACGCTCGATTAAAAATAAATAAACCTTTTTTTTCGATAAAATGCCTAATAAGCTAAAATATTAAGCAGTTATTGAAATTTTGTCAACTAGCCTATTCAATTATTCATACTGTCACTTTCTTTATGCATGCCTCCGACTGCATGTTATTATGACATGTTGCCTATAATATTTATTAATTCTTGTTTTCATCTTTTCAGTTGACTTGTCTATTTTTATGCAGGCGGGTTTTTTTTTCTTTTCCATACAAACTTTGTACCCCCATTTCAACCCTTTAGGGATGGAATTTCCGAAAATCCTTTCTTAGTGCATGGGTGTTTACATTGTACAAAGTATCTATGTGCGAAATTCAAGTCTCTAGGTTCAGTTGTTTAGGCGGGGCATTAATATTTTTCTGCCAGATACGCAAAACTTTCAGAGTACCTACCTACCCTATTGAAATAAAACACTTTTAACGGATACTAGCACGGTTTTTATTGAAAGTACTTTGGTAATTAGTTGGTATTTGGTTTGATTTTTGATTTTCCCGACGTTTCGGCACCTTTGCAGCTGCCGTGGTCACGGGGGACTGAAGCTACTTGTGAGTAGTTGTGAGCCTACCCTGATTTTTTTAAGACATTCAGCAATTAAAATTTAACAATTTTTTTATTGGTTTGATTTTTGATTTTCTCGAAGTGTTTTATTTCATGTCTAGTGAGCGCGTAAGCTTGAGAAGTGAATACCTACCCTATTACTAGCATGAGATTGAGTAATGTACGGCCAATATTGGCAATAACTGTCACACTTACGTTAACAAATCATGTTTCAATTATTATCTCTTACAGAGCAATAAATGTTATATTATTGAACACAAACATACATCACTGAACTGGATTTGAACCGGTTTTTATAGTGTCATCCTAGTTATTTACCCGTTCGCTTCATCAGGGTGCATGTGTCACACGACGAGATAAAAATTTACGTAGTTATTATACCTACTAGTTATTCTGTGGTACTTGTGCCACTACACTTATACGTGCTAATACGTAATGCAAGCACTTTATAGGAACTGCTGAGGTTTTATATAGTGGGAAATACCTCATTAGTGTCTAGTGACTATTATACCTAGTTTGTTGTATGCAATATTCATGCAATGTTTACTTGTTGTCAAGCCGCGTTTCGCGGAGAAGCGCTCTCATCTAAAAAAAAAACCGGTCAAGAGGGAGTCGGACTCGCGCACCGAGGGTGTCCGTACCATCATAATAAATACACTGCAGAGCAAAGCTGTAGAATAATAAAATTATTATTGCAGTATTAGGTCAGCACCATCTCTTAGCCGATAGTGGAACTATTTATTTTTTCTTTGGCCAGCGCCATCTCTTGACCGATAGTGGAACTAATTTAATTTTACTTAGGTCAGGGCCATCTGTTGACTGGTAGAGGAACAAATTAATTTTTGTTTGTTTTTTGAATTTCTAAAAAAGTGTGTTAATTGAGACATTGTTTTATTTTTCCTGTAATCTTTACATAAACTACTATCACATATAATTATATATTTCAGATTTTTCTCTTTGCAAACTTCGGAGATAAGGGGGGGAGGGGGAACGGTATTTTTTTACATTTTTAATCATAAGTCGAAAACTATGCGGCCTAAAAAAAAGAAAAAATGTTTTAAAATGTGCAAACAGCGCTCTTTCATAATAATATGATACCCCACATGCTCTAGTCGCTTCACTTAAAATTTTTAAGATCCCTTTTCGGTCCCTGTTGTAAAAAATATATTTATATAAAAAAATAGTAGGACAAACGTCATCTTAAACTATTCCAATACCATTAGTAGTTCTCGAGATATCCAGCTGTGACAGACAGACAGACTGAGTCACACCACACCATAAGGGTTCCATTTTTACGATTTTGGTACGAAACCACAGAATATATAATAGTACTAACGTACGAAACCCTAATACGTTCCGAGCTAAACCTTTTACAAAAACCGCTAAAACCTCCATTAACCGGTATTTTTATAGGTATCGGTATTTATAAAGCTGCAAAAACCTTATTAAACAGGTTTAAAAATCCAAAGCCGCGAGACGCCGCGATGCGCGCAGTGCGGGAACGTTTCAACTTGGCGGTGGACTGCCGGTGGTGAACCTCAAAGAAAGTTAAAAAAAAACCTCTCTAAACCGGTTAATTGATACAAAAACCGTTTAACTTTGCTGTTTCAGGAAAACCCCAATAATACGCTCCCTGTTACTTGCACTGACTCAGGATTGAAAATTAACTGGTAAACAATCCCTGTCTCAAAATTATAAGCTCCGCTCGAGCGAAATATATAAACCTCCAAAAACTTCTATAACCGGTATTTCTAAAACCGTGCCCTGCTTTTGTTGACTTGGCAACATCATAGTTCTTTATTTAAAGTAAATTCTGTGTAAGAAAACACCCGCCCACCATTATCGTTATTTTCTTGACCCCAGCGGTTAACATTATGAATTGGTATTAGCCGGTTCCATTCTTATCTCTTTTGTCAATTGTTTACATGAGTTGAATGATAATGTTATTCTTCTTCAAGACTTCAAGAGACTTAAATTTTTTTTGAGGAAAACAAGGAAAGTTTACATTCAATTCGCATCGCGCACGTAGGAGAAGGATAAAAAACTTTTTTTTATAAACTTATTGTAGGAGAAGGATTATATTAAATACCAAAGAGAATATAATCACTAAGTTTTTAAATACTTGTAGGAGAAGGTTAAAAAACTTTTTTTTATAAAAACGGACTAAAAAGTATAAAATAATTTCTCCCGTAAAGATTTAAAAGATTTAATTTATATTATAACCCTATACCACCAGCCTAATTACTTACAGAAGTTTTAAACCTAAAAACGTGGGGCACATTTTGTAACTAGTAAACTGGGTCTTGCGTGGTGAATAACAACAGCGACATTTTTGATAGAAAAAAAATCAAATGACCTTTTATGTTTTATAGAAAAATATTCTATGTACTAAGCGGTTGAATTTTTATATTTTTTCCAGACATTTTCGAATGTCGCTATTGTTATTCACCATGCAAGTTGCTAATCACCCAACCGTGTGATTAGCGTTACATAACATGTTACATAATAAAAATAAAAATCTAGATGCACGGCTGTATGAATACACATTCATCTGCTTTTTCAGTCGTAAAAAATACTTTGACATTGACATTGACACTTGACAGCAATTTTGGCGCCAAAGTCAACAAAAATCATATGATCGATCGATCGATCGACAGGTTAAAATATAAAAACTTATCTAAAGACGAAACTTAAAGAAGTTTAATATTTTTTGTATAAAATTAAGTATCTCATGTGATAACGCGTGTCAAGGTTGTAAGCTACATCGATCTTCTTTAAATAGCTGCAAACGGTTTAATTCTAGTTAGTTCAACTGTGCTCCACTGGCTAAACAGTGGGGCTTTCTACAAACAGTGATTTATTATTGTTGAATATTTAATTAATCATGCCTCCAGTGTCAATAAACGAAGATGTAAGTACAATCTATCTACTACCTATCCATTCAATCCAAAATTTTAAACCAAAAATTTAATTTAAAATTATTTTTTCTTACTATAATATGTTACAATTACAACAGTTGTTTTCTCTTATGTATATGTAGGCCCCCAAAAAGAAATTGCGAGTAGCCATAATAGGTCAAAGCACGTTTGCTGCAGAGGTGTTCAAACTTTTAGTGAAAGATGGGCATGTCATCGCTGGAGTTTTTACTGTACTTGACAAGAGCAACCGAGAGGACCCGCTTGGTATGAAATTATTTTATCTATTCCTATTTCTTACTATTTTATTATTTTGCACAGAAAAAAGTGTTAAGAATAATTCCATTTTATTACTGAGATTATTAGATATTTAAGTGCATTTTATTGAACTTCTAAAAGATTACGAACCTGACTCTCCGACCATTATAGGTTAATATTTATTTTATGTCATATTTGCTAGTTTTTTTGTAAGTGCATGTTATAAAATATATTATGACCTCTGTGGTTGAGTGTGGTTTGTACACCGGTTTTCAATGTGTCACCAGCTCTGGGGTCCTGGGTTCGATCCCCGGCTAGGTCAGGTTAGAAAACGAACTTTTCCATATTGGGTCAGGTCTGGGTGTTTGCAGTTCAACTGATGTTTCTGATTTCCATAGCACAAGTGCTTTAGCTCTTTACTTGAAAAAAATTGACAAAAATTATTATTAAGTTTTTCTTTCATATATTAATGGTTGTTAAATAGGCAAAGATACAATATGTTGTTTGACTGTTTAATTTGATTTTGTTTAAGTGTTTTAATTTTCTGGTAACAAAACTGTTATAATATTACTTACCAACGACATAAAGTAATACTGTTAACTTGAGGGAGACCTATTTAATTATTGACTATACTAAAAACCTATTAATGCCCTGATAGTTTTCTCAATAAAGTAAAATAAAAAATAAAATACTTCTTTGGAATCAGAGCAATGTTTGTGATGTTGTTTATATTTATTTTTTATTAATAATATTAAATTATCTTATTACAGCAACAACTGCTGCCCAGAATGGAGTACCAGTTTATAAATACAAGACATGGCGAGTGAAAGGCAAAATTATACCAGAAATACTTGAAGAATACAAATCTGTAAGTAGTTCTGTATTATGAATAAATAATTTAGAAAAGACAAGTGAGGCAAAAAAACTGAGCCAAAATGGCTCAGTTTTCAGATTTATATCCTTTATACGTGCGGCTGATATTCTGATAACAATTCAAGATACTACAACAACAAACTATGCTTTCAAGATTTTTTCAGTTGGTGGGCTTAGAATAATAACAACCGAGAACATTTTAGTTCCCTACAAAATGTGCTGTCAAAAGATACATTACCTAATCCATCATTTTGGCTCAGTTTTATTTGCCTCACTTTTGACAGCACTTTTGTAGGGAACTAAAATGTTCTCAGTTGTTATTATTCTAAGCTCACCAACTGAAAAAATCTTGAAAGCATAGTTTGTTGTTATAGTATCTTGAATTGTTATCAGAATTTAACTACTTACCTACTATTTTTAGATACATGTCATAAGGCGATGGAATGTTTTAACTGAGCAGTCAGATGTAGATGCCATGCTGCAAGATCGTGATTCTATCGCCCATTTTGAGCACATCTCCTACTAACTTGTGACCTTTCTGTATCACTAAATGATTAATTCACATTATACATTCACATTTGATTTAGTTAAACATTTTATTAATTGAAAGTCGCCTTTACTGTAATTAGATGGAGATTGAACACTCTGAATTTTTGATTTATGAAAGTTAAACTCATTTTACAATGCTTGGAATGCTGTTTGCATTTAAAGCTTTGAAACTTTTAAGTTTCAATTCAAGTTAGCATTATAAAATAAACATTTAACGCCAATCCGGCTCGAAGGACCAATGAATAGCTTTGAAACAAAAAACCGTATTAAGGCGAGGCCAGTTCACGATTTGATGAAAAGATCGATTTTTGAACTTCCAATGTGAAGAACGGATGTAGAATTCTACTTCACAAAAATTACTGTAGACTGAACATTATGTCATGAAACACAATAACCGAACAGAATATTAAAAAATGGCATGGTTACTCTGTAAAAAAATCCTGAATAACACCATAAAATTAAACTTCAAATCGTCAGATTTCGTTATTTTCAACGACAGTGATATGATCTTTTATGCGAAAAGGATAGCTTTTTTATCGATCTAACACAATAACCGAGTACATTTTAAATAAATGATCAAGTATTTCAGAAATCAATAAAAATGTACTAAATTTCGTCAAATTTCTGGCGAAGCGTCAATTAAAGCTACGCAATATTCAACCTTATTCTAAAGACCTAGTGAAAGAGTAAATTTCGGGAACTGCCTCGCCTTAATTTCAAAATGTAAGTACTGCAAAATTATGGATAAAAATTTGGAATAACGGTTAATATTTTATTTAGAAGTAAGGTTGGCTTTTTTTACAAGAAATAAAATACCTACTTAAGTATACTAAATAAGTATTTTTATTTCTTTTTTCAAAGGTCTGAGAAGGAAAATACACGGTATTTTAGAAAATTAACAGTATTTCCTTTTGCTACTATGATGCTGAAAACAGTATTTTGTATACTATACTTTATTTTTGTTCAACAGTAAAAAGTATGTTTTAGTGAAAAACAGTTAACTACTGTTTTTAACATTATGGTTGGGAACTATTTGAAAGCAATGTGATTCTTCATGATGATAGGTACAATGATTGTTTAAGTTACATATTCACAAACTGATATAATAATTGATAACCCATGAATCACATTATCACCATAGCTGGAGACACGCATCTTGATAAGCAGCTTTTTCTTACTAAAACTGCATTGATTTATTTATAAACTACTATCGTATTTTTTCATTATGTACCAGTAAAATCTAGTTCAGTTGAACACAGTTCAAATAATTAAAGTAGTTGGTGCAGTTTGCATTGCATTCAAGTACTTGTCTCTCCCATCAAATGTAATCTTTTTTGCATTAAATAATTTAAAGATCTCTATTTGTGTACCCTATTCAATTTAAATTGAACTTAAAAAGAACACTAAAAACTCCATACGGTCTTTGTCTGGTTTAAACGATACTTCTAATCCGTAGGGTTTCTTTAGCGATCTGGGCCTCCGCCATTCACTCTTTACCTCGTTTTTATGAAACGGCCTTTGGCTTGTTATTCCATACTTCTGCTCACGAGTGCAGTTTAGTGAAGTTTTAAAACGCTGCTGTTATAGCCTTCTATCATCGTTTTGTTTAATACGAATATGTGTCTTATTTTAAGAGATATAAAGTTGAATATCTTTTAAATTTGAGATTTTTGCATTCACAATGCTATTTTTATACAATACTTACACCAGATCAATTCTCGGGCGGGAAACGAACCCGCGACCTTTGGATATCCGGTCCAATGCTCTGACCGCTGAGCTACCGAGTCACTAGAATGGCATCGTCGAATTGCAAAGTCGTCCCGTCCGAGAATCTGGTGCGAGTCGAATTTTTTCTAGTATATTATTTAGTACCTATTGTATAATATTCTGTGGTATTTTTGTTTGTAGGTGAATGCCGATATCAATGTGCTGCCATTCTGCACCCAATTCATTCCCATGGAGGTGATCCTGCACCCCAAGTACGAGAGCATCTGCTACCACCCCAGCGTCCTGCCCAGGCATAGGGGAGCTTCTTCTATCAATTGGTGATTAATTAATTTACACTATTCAAAAAATTATAAGTTTTCTAATTCAGACCTATAATTGACGCATCATCACTCAGCCTTCTTAATGTCCCGCTGCTGGGGCACAAGCCTTCTTAATGGATGGATAAGGACGACGGGCCATAACCCACCACGCGGCCCCAATGTGGATTGGGTGTTAAGGACTGCAAATGCTGAGACCAACGGCTTAACTATTGGAGCAAGGGAAAATTCGAGATTCCTAATAATTTTTGGCCACCCATCCAATGATCAACCTTAGCGAAAGTTGCTTAACCTCCAAAATTGCAGGCCGCATGCGCAAACCACACCGTCATCGACGACCTCATCATAATTATTATTACCTACCTTGATGTTTAAAGTAGGTAAGAGGTATTTAATTTTCCGTCTCCATAATCTCTATGGATAATGTTTGGAAATCAGTTTAACGTCTAAAGTTACTGTGTTACATACAAATACTGTAATATTTATTTTTTCACTGCTAACTAGAGATTCCCTGGTAAGTAGTAATTGTTGTTCACCTTCTTTCTAATTTTAAAATTAGTAAACCTATTAGTTTGCTAATATTGTCGGAATTAACTCGAAAAATATAAAAAAGTACGAAGTCAGGCAGCAGTATTACCACAGAATAGATAATAGTACTAACGTACAGAAGTTGCACTCCGAAAAACCGTTTAAATAAATTGCGACTCTTGCTCCGACACAATAAGGTGCAATTCAGGTCGCACAGCGCTCCATTCGCTCCAAAACATTCACTTAGTAGTTGCCTCTCTTTCTATCGCGTAGGTCTTATCTTTTCTGATGTATGAAATTTGTCCTCTCAGAGGACGCCGAGCGGTTCAGACTCGCGCGCGGAGTGACAGAGCCCTGGTATTACCCAAACACCTTTCGCAGTTTCCTTTCTTATGTACTATAGGCAACGGCGTCGCTTTAGGGTGGATTCGTCCAAACTTCAATATAAACGGGAATAACTATACCAAGAATACATCTATTCCACGATTTTTTTCTCGAGTAAAGAAATGGTCATTTTTCCATGCAATCCAAAGATAAGTTACTCTTGGGATTCTTATTCCTTCATTAGTGAGTGAATATGTGAATGAACGTATTATCCTGCCAATTGTCATTGTTCTATAAACAAACTATTTAAAAGGCAAAGTCTTGTCAACTCTATTTTGTCGCCTTGTACGTATCTGTAGCGGTCAAAGTCACATGTCAAACAAATGTCACTGACATATGGCACGCGGACGCCATTAAAATAAAAAAATAATAAATAAATACTCGCGGATTTAAATCTGTTATTCCCCGCGAAATGGTGGTATAGCGACTATTCCCGAATAGGCAAAATACTCTGAGAATAGTGTGTGGTAAAACGTAATTTCGATTTACTCTTGAATAACTGGTCATTTTATCTAAGAATAACAGTTATTCTCTCTTGGTCGAATCCGCCCTTAACCAGTTAGCAACAAAATTCGTGTGCGCGTGTTAGTATTAGAATATACCTACTCTCATATGGGGTTGGTAAACTTTTCCAAAACTGTTGTGAATTATATATTTTCTGGTAGCTTTTGGCTTTGGAGTCAGGAATAACCAATTGCGGAATTTTTATAATGCTTCATTTTAATTTAAATAGAATTTTAAATTTTTAATTTGAAGCATAGTACAATAAATCACTATTACGGCTGTATGCGTAGGTTATTTTTATTTTTATTTTTTATTTTATTTTTTATTTTATTTTATAAAATACATGCAGGCTTACAGAAGACTAGCCTTTGCTCCAAAGGTTTTCTACCTATGTTGTTGCTCAAAAAAAAACAAAGGTATGATTACTCTTTGTCACTGTCTGTCAAATCTGTCAATCAGTTATTTAAATCAGTAAATGCAAAGGAACTTCGTGTTCAGCCGTATGTTTGATATTTTATCGCGATAATAATATAAAAAAAAATATTTAGTTAACAAGGTAAAATAAAAAAATCATAATATTATTTTCTTTATTCTTCAAACATGTGCTATCAAAAAAAAATATAAAACAATTCTCCTCGAAAAAGTTTACCAACCCCATTATAACTACAAAAAACTGGTATTCTTGACATATTGTACACATTTTCACTTTTTAAACAAATGTTTTGATGTTATTGTGACAAAAAATAATACATCCTTAGAAAAAATAGTTTTTTTTAATTATGTAGATATTATTTTAAAAGTCGTTATAATTATGAGAATATATTCTAATACTAACACGCGCGTATCACCACTGCATAAGCGTATGTATGGGGCGGAGGTTCCTGTTGTCCATGGTCTCTTAAACTATTATACCATAATAAATGATTGGGTCATTTTGAAGGCGTGACCGACCATCTGATATACCGTAATCGAATAAATATGAATATTAATTAGCCCTGTTGCCTGTAATACAGGTTAGCCTACCATGGCCAACAGTAGTCGCCGATTTCAATGTTATGCTTATAATTACCTCTTATCGTAAGTAATATGAAACTGTGTAACTGTTTTTATGCAATAAACAAATTATTATTATTATTAGTTGCACAACATTATAAAGAGTCACGAGTTCACGACTTTTTGTAAGATAAGCACTTGGTGCTTCAATCGCCACGTGCCAATTTAAGGCCAATGGAAAATTTCTTTGACAACAATAAATACAGCACTTAGACAGAACATGAATTAAGATTATCGAAAAGCTTAAAAAAGTTGTTTACCGCTATCCATTACGATTTAAATCCTTTTGCCAATCCATTGTGTGCTGTACGATGCTAAACCGGGTTCATAAGCATGTGCATAACAACGCGGGAGGGAAAATAAAGTACTTCGTACAACCGATGTACTTATAATTTCCTTGTAGTTACATTCCCACACGACATAAAAGTGCAATATACGGCGTTTCGTGATCGAGGGATATCCTTTGGCAGAGTGAACCTTCTGAACCCTTAGATCATTTTAAGAAGGGGAGCCATCTTGGATTTTTGTATGGGAGGGAGTTATAACACAATATTTTTTTTGTATGGAATTTGATTTTTTTTTTTCAAAACCCATCGTGTGGGATATCGAATGAAAGGGCTTCTTGAGCTGATTCCAAATATATGCAAATACATTGCAGCTACTGCTTTTTTTAAACTAGTAGCTGCTATGTCATAATATTTTACATATTCGGAATCAGCTCAAAAAGACCTTTCATTTGATACCCCACACGGTGGGTTTTGGAAAAAAAAAACAAATTCCATACAAAAAAAAAAGATGGCTCCCCTTCTTAAAATGATCTAAGGGTTCAGAAGGTTCACCCTGCCAAAGGATATCCCTCGATCACCAAACGCCGTATTTTTTATTGAACAGACGGGACTATTGGTAACTATACATCTGCTATACCTACAATCTTTATTAGTAAGGGGGGTAAGAGTACAGCAGATTACGAATCCCAGATAAAAAAATTAAAAATCATAAGATGACAGGTCTCCTTTATAAACACGATGCTGGCCTAGCATGCACACCCGCGATCTCCCTCTCGCTCACATCAGTGCTATTTGAGCGGGACAGATATCTCTCGAGCAAAGTATCCACAAAATTTTGTCGCATTGCGCATGAGCCATGCATGACATGAGCGTCTCCGCGACTAATTAAATTTGTCTCTCACATCAAGTCTACAGGCTTGTATAAAAGTCTCCGGAGACTTTCATACAAAGCCGTAGACTTATGTGAGAAACAAATTAGTTGCCCGTGCGCACTAGCTCTAAAATCATACGTTTTTGTCCAGGACGTTGATAGAAGGCGACACTTCGTGCGGCCTCTCAATATTCTGGGCGGACGACGGCCTCGACACCGGCCCTATTCTGCTGCAGAAGAGCTTCCCCGTCACCGCCGACGATACTGTCGACTCTATATACAACAAGTACTTGTACCCGGAGGGTAAGTCTCATACACAAAGCTCATTGCTATTATTATTGCGTCTGTTTGGGGCTCACGCCTAAACTGCTAAACCAATTTTGATGAGTTTTGGTTTATACAGTGGACCTTGTAGAAGGACACAGGGCTACTATTATTCCCGATAATTATATAGCCACGACAAACTAAGTCACACATGAATAAAGTCGCGGGCAAATGCTGAATATGAATAACTTTGAAATGAAAAGCAAAATAAATATTTAAATATGTACATTCGTCCATGGTACTGGTATTTCGCGGACAATATTCCTTCAAGCCCCGGAAAATGAGACAAAATTTTCCATTGTTCTGCGGCCAGCCGCTCGGGCGATGACTGATTAAAACATATTTTTTTATCCAATCTAATTATGCTTGCCAAAATTACCTGGGGCCGCACCGGCTAACGCTCCGAACCTCGACAAGTCTGCCGGGCTTCAAATTAAAACAGATAAATCGAGCCCCAATTAGGCCAAAATGGTGAACCACAATGAGGATCAGTAACGATTTTTGTTTAGTGGCTTATCAGAAAGCTTATGCCACCACATGATTAACTGTGAAGAAATTTTTACGATATCTCTTAAACCTGAGATGGTATACGAGCTAAAACACTGTTATTTTGGGGGGTCATTATGACGTCATCGAGACGTACGCGAACCTTATGTCGTACGTGATAAAGCACATATTGCATTTCCTTCAAAACCCTTATAACTCAACCATTTCTAAACCGATTTCAAAAAATCTTTCACTAAGTTTCATAGCTATGAATATGTTTTATATTATACCAATAAAACTATAGGATTTAAACCTGTTACTGATCCTCATTCATGATGTCACACGATCATCGATATCTTCGAAATAACTTCGGCAAATAGTAAGTACTGTAACGTGGCCGTGTGACCGTATAAATAACCGAATGAATACGAAATTCATTACTTCGCCGAAGTTCGAAAAGTTAGCCGGTAGGGCCCCTGGTCCTTATTACAAAGTAATAAGGTGCATTCTCAATGTAATACACAGGTATCCGAGCGTTGGCGGAGTCAGTAAATATGGTAGCCAATGGGACCGCGCCGAGGATCGCGCAAACCGAAGAGGGAGCTACTTACGACCCGGCCTTGTTCAAACCAGAGACACATACGGTAAGTCAATGATCTTTAGCGTTACTAATCAAGAATCTTATATTAATATTCTATTACATAAGGTTCTTGTTACTTTTTTTTCTTCTATTCCTTATCTTGCAATCAGTCACATGGACTATAAGCAGATGGTTTGTAGTCAATATGGCTTGTAGGGTCGGAGCGCGCCCATTATTATTAGCAGTCAACTGTCTAGTCGACTATGATCTAGTCAAAGATGTCTCGCCTCTTCAGTCGACGAATGCTCTCATCAGGTATGGTTAGCTGTCCAGCAAGCTGGTTTGGATGTTGTAGGTTCTTGTTACTAATATTATAAATGCGAAAGTCCATTTGCTTGTTTGTTTGTTACGCCTTCACGTCTTAACTACTGAACCGATCATCATGAAATTTTGCATACACGTTGTCAGGGTTACAGAGAAGGACATAGGGCTTTTCATCCCGAAAAAAGGATTGTTCCCGAGGGATAGCAAAAAAAACTTTCCGGGCGGCGGGTGAGGGGCGCGCGCTGTTAAGTGCACAGGCGATTGCGCGAACTTATGCCCACTCCGACGAAAAAGTGTCAAGATGTTTGCCTCGTACTGTATAAAAATAGAATTATGAATATTAAAATCTCAAGTCAAAGGTCAAAGTCAAAGTCAAATAATCTTAATTCAAATATATTTTTATTTTTTTATTTTATTAAGAAATTACAAAGGTCTTTAAATTAAGATGTTTAAGCTAACAATGTGACAAAAACCAGTATTGGTTTGTCCGCACACTGACACTCGCCTCTTTACGCTCACATAGGTATACATTTTATAAGAATTAATTATTTACTAATATTACTATTAAGTTATTTACTAACACCATTGTTATATATTTTTATATGTGTTTAGTTTTTAAGGTGCAAGATTATAAATAAACGAATAAATAAACAAGAAAGAAAAATAATGTAGTCAAGCAATATAAACTTAATTATTAAGTACTTTTGAATCGTCTATATTTTCCTACCACCCGTTCCAGACTCTTTTAACTGTTACACTGATTTTTTTAACAAGTAAAAAATGCTTTGTTTTATAGATCGATTTCTCCAAAGGCGGCGTAGCCCTCCATAACTTCATCAGAGGGCTAGACTCCTCCCCGGGGGCAACGACATTTATCAAACCACAGACAAGAGAGGGCGTAGAGGAAACCAGTGAGCCGACCATAGAGCTGAAGCTGTTCGGGTCTAGTCTATGGCAGGGGGAATACGAGGCGCAAGGAGACCAAGTGGTGATACCAGGGTTGGAGAAACCAGCAGTTATTCACGAAGCGGGACTTCTTATCACAGCCAACGACGGCGTTAAAGTAAGTTAACTATATTTGCTTAAGGGCGCGTACTCCGCACTCTTAAGCCGCCGCCATTAGAAAAAAATCATAGTCCTTAAATAAAAACGAAATTGTGAATTTTCTCTCTGTAGTGCACTCCGAAGGAGATTTTTGCTACTTTTTATCGCTTTAACAAAATTTTCTGGCCTGTTTAGTTTCATGGAGTTTGCGAAAATTGGCCACTTTTGATGAGTTTTTTCCAATGACGGCGCGTCGCTAGTGTGCAGACTGCGCGCTCTTAAGAGCGTTGATGAAATACGGCATTTCATACAAACTTTCATGTCCTTATTTTTCGAAAGGAATGAACTAATTTTAGTGAAACTTCGTACACATAAGCAGGGGCCCAAGTCTGATATTAATCATCATAATCGTGTTTCAATTATGTTTCGGTTTTGGGTTTGAGAAACAAGAACTGTATCAAAAAGCATTACAATTTAGACCTTACGTATCCTGCTTATTTCATTTTTGTTACTTTTGATAAAGGATAATTTGTTTACCTTACTAACTCTAATAGCATAATGGATTTTAATTAGATTTCATAAACCAAGCAAATTAATATACTGCTGTTTCACCGACATAGTTACAGAAAACGGAAATTGTTCAACCAGCCTTCAGTAAATTAGGGACTTTCGAATCATATCCTAACTAATTACTAATACTTTGGTCAACACGATGACCTAGCAAATGAAATAGCAACATGAGGCAATATGACCTAACAAATTATTCTAAAGTCAACTTTATACCAACGTTTTAAGTAGGTATTTTAATTGTCTTGAAAGCAGCTCTTTAATATTTGTAAATTCTTCATCTGTTTTCCAAACAAAGTATATTAATATAGAATTTTTAGATTTTAGCATTCACAATGCTATTTTTATATATTATGTTACTTAATATAATTGAAAAAATACTAGAAAAAATCGACTCACCCGTAGCAGCTCAGACGGGACTCGAACCCGCACCCTTAGGATTCCGGCCCAATGCACTAACCAATTATGCTACCGAGTCGCTAGTGGCGAAAGCGCATTTTTCAATTATATTAATTCTTTTGGTGTGTGCAATAAAATGTAATTTATTATTATATTAAGTAACTTAATATAAAAAATAGCATTGTAATTGCTAAAACCTAAAAATTTCAATATTATATTATAGCTGTTTCATCTTATTCGATTGTCTGGCATCTGTAAAGATGTTGCATTCGAATGTTGAAGGTAATTCTTCACATTGATGAAATAACGCTGGCTTACAGCGAAAACGTAAAAAGTACTACAAAATTTCGCCACTCCCACTAGCGACTCGGTAGCATAATTGGTTAGTGCATTGGGCCGGAATCCTAAGGGTGCGGGTTCGAGTCCCGTCTAAGCTGCTACTGGTGAGTCGATTTTTTCTAGTATTTTTTTAATAATATTAAGTAACTTGTATATTAATCTTATATCAATATTATCTTTTATTTTCAGCTTAACATCCGAAGACTGAAAGTGAATGGCAAAATGATAAACGCCCAAAATTTCTACAAAAGAAACGACAGCAAAGCTGCAGTGGAACTAACACAAGACGAAAGGCATTATGTCGAGGGCCTCAGAGATATATGGAAGGCGATACTTAGAATCGACATAGAAGACAATACAGATTTCTTTTCATCAGGCGCTGGGTCCATGGATGTCGTAAGACTGGTCGAGGAAATTAAAGACCTGGCCCTAGTGGAACTCCAGAATGAAGATATCTACTTAAACACAACTTTCGAAGAATTCTTCGCAGCAGTGATACTGAAAACTAGAGGAGAGAAAAAGGTCAAAGAAATCGTTTACGAAGGTGTGGAATTAGAAGTTAATAAAAAGAAGATTAAGATACCCACGCAGTTGTTTATAGATGGTGAATTTGTGAACTCTGATAGTGGTAAAACGCTTTCTATAGTGAATCCTAGTGACGAAAGTGAGATTTGTAAAGTGCAAAGTGCGTCGCCGAGCGACGTGGACCGAGCTGTGAAGGCGGCCAAGAAAGCGTTTGAAGAAGGCGAGTGGTCCAAGATCAGCGCTAGGGAGCGAGGGCAGTTGTTATTCAAGTGAGTTTCATCTTTCTTCAACTACTGTAGACACTAGACAGTAGATATGTTTGTCGAAGCTAGTGATTGTTTGGTTTTTAAGGCCCTTGTATCTTAACTTGAGTAAAAGTGTTTTTATTCAAGTTGAGATTCAACTTTAATTTGCTGCATTAGACATATTTTCGGCACTACTTCTTTATTAACAAGCAGCTTCGCTCTCTCTAGTAATAGCGAAATAAAGTTAAAAAGTACAGTAAAGTTGCATAGCGTTTTATAATGTCATGCTATAAGCAAGCATATTAAAAATTGATATTTTTTCCAGATTAGCAGATCTAATGGAGCAGCACAAAGAAGAGCTAGCGAGCATAGAGACGCTAGACTCGGGCGCGGTGTACACACTGGCGCTGAAGACGCACGTGGGCATGTCCATAGACTCGTGGCGGTACTTCGCCGGCTGGAGCGACAAGATACACGGGGCCACTATACCCATCAACCACGCCAGACCTAATAGGTAACGTCATTCATGGCCATAGACTCGTGGCGGTACTTCGCCGGCTGGAGCGACAAGATACACGGGGCCACTATACCCATCAACCACGCCAGACCTAATAGGTAACGTCATTCATGGCCATAGACTCGTGGCGGTACTTCGCCGGCTGGAGCGACAAGATACACGGGGCCACTGTACCCATCAACCACGCCAGACCTAATAGGTAACGTCATTTATGGCCATAGACTCGTGGCGGTACTTCGCCGGCTGGAGCGACAAGATACACGGGGCCACTATACCCATCAACCACGCCAGACCTAATAGGTAACGTCATTCATGGCCATAGACTCGTGGCGGTACTTCGCCGGCTGGAGCGACAAGATACACGGAGCCACTATACCCATCAACCACGCCCAGACCTAATAGGTAACGTCATTCATGGCCATAGACTCGTGGCGGTACTTCGCCGGCTGGAGCGACAAGATACACGGAGCCACTATACCCATCAACCACGCCAGACCTAATAGGTAACGTCATTCATGGCCATAGACTCGTGGCGGTACTTCGCCGGCTGGAGCGACAAGATACACGGGGCCACTATACCCATCAACCACGCCAGACCTAATAGGTAACGTCATTCATGGCCATAGACTCGTGGCGGTACTTCGCCGGCTGGAGCGACAAGATACACGGAGCCACTATACCCATCAACCACGCCAGACCTAATAGGTAACGTCATTCATGGCCATAGACTCGTGGCGGTACTTCGCCGGCTGGAGCGACAAGATACACGGGGCCACTATACCCATCAACCACGCCAGACCTAATAGGTAACGTCATTCATGGCCATAGACTCGTGGCGGTACTTCGCCGGCTGGAGCGACTATTGACTTGAAAGAACTTTTTTGTTTAACGCGCCTCAAAGCACTGGCTTAATTAACTCAATTTATCGTTATTGCAAACATTTTAAACACTTAACACTTTTAATATGAGACGACATATCGTTTCAGCTAGGGCTGCCATCCGTCCGGGTTTCCCCGGATTTGTCCTAGTTTGGAGGGCGTCCGGGGAGCGTCCGGGCGGGGTTCTGATTGTAGTCCAGGTAAAACCCGGACTGGGTTTCAGCCATTTCTAAAACTGTTAAAAAATGTCACAAACGCTAGGTCTAAAGCTCACCGAGCACCTAGTTTAATAGAATATGAACTACATCTCCAAATATTTTCTCATAGAAACCTGACATTGACGAAACGCGAGCCGATCGGCGTTTGCGGTTTAATCACTCCGTGGAACTACCCCCTGATGATGCTGTCGTGGAAAATGGCCGCCTGCCTCGCCGCGGGGAACACTGTGGTCATCAAACCCGCTGCCGTATGTACACGATTATAGCTTTTATATCTTTAAACATAAGGTAGTTTTTACGGTGACAGTTTAACAAATAAATAAATCTTGCTGTCGTGAAAAATGGCCGCCTGCCTCGCCGCTGCCAACACTGCGGTCATCAAACCCGCTACCGTATGTACACGATTAAAACTTTTATATCTATAAACATACGGTATTTTCTACGGTGACAGTTTTTCAAATAAATAAATTTTATAAATAAATTTTGCTGTCGTGGAAAATGGCCGCCTGCCTCGCCGCGGGGAACACTGTGGTCATTAAACACGCTGCCGTATGTACACGATTATAGCTTTTATAACTATACTTGTAAGGTTATTATTATAGTGACTAGTTTCTCTAATAAATATAGGGAATTAATTATTCGGGTGATTGGAAATAATTAAAGGCGACTGTTAATGGGATACTTAATTACTAAACCGGGCAGCAGTTTATTTTTTTGGCGATAAAATATCTAAATGGGCGACTAACAGTAGATAACTAAAATACTTTAAACGGGCGACTACATATGGTGACAAATAATTTAAGTTAGCAGTGAAAACTCTAAATAGGTGACAAAAATACTGAGTGGGCAACTATTATACCAAGTAGGTAACTATATAACTGATTTATAGCCCAACATTGTATTTTTAACGCGTTTTTATTAGGTTGCTTTCTCGTTTGTTTGTTTTTTGTCATCTCGATTAGGATAATAGTCTACTTTTTCAATAAAATATATGCCAATTTTTTTATCTTTTGTGTGCCCTAAGATTGTCGCCCAAATAGTAATTTGGTCGCCCGTTCTGAATAACTAGTTACTCAATTTGTATTTTAAAGTCACCCATTTTCAATATCTGCAGTCGCCCTCGGTCCGTGTCGCCCAATTAGTATTTCAGTACGCTAAATTCAGTATTTTTTATACCCAAAATGGGAATTTATTGTTACCCGATTAAATACTACCCATAAATAAATCTTGCTGTCGATGTCGTGGAAAGTGGCCGCCTGTCTCGTCGTCATTAAATCATTCGCGGTGTAAAGTTTTTGTTATCCACGACGGGATAGTGCTTGGCCTTCACCTCTCTCTCCTGATGTTAAGTGACGTAAGGCCGAAGGTGGAAGCGCACTACACCCGGAATCCTCACCACTGAGGAACTGGCTATCTTACCTGTAACTGCCGGACCACAACAATTTTTAAATTGTTGTTATGGCGTCAGACTTAGGTAAGATGGTGGTAGCTAGCCAGGCGGACTTGAAATAAGCCTTACCACCAACCAAACCGAGTACAAATGTACCTCCCTCCTGGAATCGAACCCGTTTGATTTTTTTAAGAGTCCGTTCACATTTTGCTGCTGACTGCCGCCGCTTTTGTTGCTAAAGTACAAAAAGTTGTCGTTTATCTATTTCAAGTCCTGGCCTTGAAATAAGCCCTACCACCAGCCGAACCGAGTAGAAATTAACCTGGTAATCGAACCCCTACGTCTTACACGTGTGGGTGAACCACTAAACCACAGAGATGGTGGAGAATGTACGTTATTTTACTAGGTTTAAAAGTAATCTTATCTTGCAGGTGTGTCCGCTAACAGCGCTGAAGTTCGCGGAGCTGTCCGCCCGCGCTGGCATCCCCGCGGGCGTCATCAATGTACTGTCCGGCAGCGGCGCGCGCGCCGGACACGCGCTCGCCAACCACCCGCTAGTGCGCAAGTTGGGGTTCACGGGCAGCACCGAGATAGGTACGTTACTTATATTTTATTTTAGAACAAAAAAGTCTGAAACGGGTGGTAGGAAAATATAGACGAAGAATAGAATTCAAAAGTTCCTTAATTTTATTATTATCATCATCATATCAGCCGCACGACACCCACTGCTGGGAACAGACCTCCCCGCGTATCTCCACAACGCTCGGTCCTGCTTGGCCCGCATCCAGCGGCTTCCCGCGACCTTCACCAGATCGTTGGTCCACCTTATGAGGGTCCGTCTGCCTCGAAACGTCGTCCGGTGCGCGGTCGCCATTCCAGAACCGCCCCGCCCCAACCAACATCGGTTCTTCTCGCTATGTGTCCAGTCCACTGCCACTTCAGCTGAGCGATCCTTCGAGCGATTTTGGTTATTTTAGTTTGTCTGCGGATCTCCTCATTTCTGATTCGATCACGCAGGGAAACGCTGAGCATGGCTCTCTCCATCGCTCGCTGGGCCTCCTTATGAGACCTATAGTTATCGAACACGTTTCACTGCCGCAAGGCATCACTGGTTCACTGACAACACACACTGCTCATGGGCGTACCCAGGTCCTGGGCCAGGGGGGGGGCTAATTTATTGCAAATCAAATATATATGGCAAATAAGAACTTTTATTGATAACATTTAATAGTTAGTTGGAGGTAAACAAAATCCAGGGGGGCAGCTGCCCCTCCCTGCCCCCCCCCCCCCTATCGGGACGCCCATGACACAATAAAGCCATTTTGACTTTGACTTAGATATTGACGTTTTCTATAGAACAGCCAAGGAATTTATAAGTACTTTGTAGAAGTACCTACTTATAAATTCCTTGAGAACAGCCGATAATGTTTTTGCAATGATTAGGTTGGTCCCGTGTACAAAGTTGTTCAATTTGACGGTTTAGCGACACTAATCATCAAACTGAACAACTTTTACTATGGGACCAACTCTGACGTAGCGAAATAAAATCAGCTGTTTCATACATTTTGATATTTTCGTTACCTATTCTTTGTATGAAACAGCTGTTCTTTTTCGCGATTTCAGAGTAGGTCCCATAGTAAAAGTTGTTCAGTTTATTGGCCCCTTGCTAATATTTGGCATTAAGGGTTATTTTGTAACACGTTGTATAATAAACGTTGAAACCCTTCAGGTAAGACGATAATGACGTCATGCGCGGCGTCGAACATGAAGAAGGTGTCCCTGGAGCTGGGCGGCAAGTCGCCGCTGGTGATCTTCGAGGACTGCGACCTCGACAAGGCCGTCAGGAACGTACGTACTAATACTAGTCTATTTAAGGCGAGGCCAGTTCACGATCTGATGAAAAGATTGATTTTTGAACTTCCAATGTAAAGAACTTATGTAGATATCTACTTCACAAAAGTTACTGTAGACTGAAAAAGAAACAAGGAAACACAATAACCGAACAGAATATTGAAAAATAGCATGGTAACTCTGTAAAAAAATCCTGAATAACACCATAAAAACTTATAAAAATAAACTTCAAATCGTCAGATTTCGTAATTTTCAACGACAGTGATATGATTTTTATGAAAAAAGGATAGCTTTTTTATCGATCTAACACAATAACTAAATTTTTAATAAATGATCCAGTATTTCAGAAATCAATAAAAATGTACTTAATTTCGTCAAATTTCTGGCGAAGCGTCAACTAAAGCTATGCAATATTCAACCTTATTCTAAAGACATAGTGAAAGAGTAAATTTCGTGAACTGCCTCGCCTTAAATCATAAAACTAACGTCTTAAAAGTAACGTTTTAAAGTGCATGGGAATGATAAAGATGAGAAGTAAAGAGCGCTCGCCGCTTTTCAAAAATAGGGCCCTAGGTCAATGGGTGCTCCTACACACTAGTTATATAACAAATGTTATGCAACATTCTCTAACTTTTTTTACTAACATTTGTAACGAAATATTACATTAAGATTATTAATATAATTGAAAAATATTAGAAAAAATCGACTCACCCGTAGCAGCGTCTGAGCTTAATTTAAAAATAGCATTGTGAATGCATAAAAACTAAAAGTTTAAAATATTACATACTGTTATAGAATGTTATCGTGCTACACAATGTTATATAACTGCTGTGTGGGTGCACCCTTAGGGATCGTCCTAATTGAACGCGACTTCCCAAGTTCGTGTTAATTTTAGTAGTACCTGTGGTAGTACGAATCCGCGATGCTGATGTCGAATTGGTGTTCTAATTAACAATCGCGCAATGCGGTCGCGCGACTACAATCTTTGAAATCTATTCGCGCGAACTAAGTTCGTACGAATCCGCGATCAACATATTAGTGTCGAATAGGTGTCCTAAATGGTATTCGCGGAAAAATCGCGTCGCGGCATCAGTACGCGATGGTCGCTTACTCGCGCGATGATCGCGTAGTCGCGTTCTATTAGGACGGTCCCTCAGACCATAGACCAATGCTCAGACCTAGCCTAGGGGCCCTATTTTTGAAAAGCGGCTTTTTACTACTCATTTTGATTCGACATAGCAAAATCCGTATTTTTACCCGACTGCGGGTTATGTTTTTCGCGCGTATCTTGTAAGTATGTTTGTATGTAATATTACCTAGTTCTTTATTACCTCATATCTTTCAAACGGCTGAACGGATTTCTGAAGTGAAGTGTTCTTAAGAAGGTAGCGTTATAAAAAAACCAACATGGCGGCTGTGCGGTTACGTAGTGAAAAAACATTTTTTTTTTAGAATTCTGCAATATGGGTGCCAAATTAAAGGGCTTATTAAGGATTTCAAAAAGGTATATCATGACCGTAAAATATAATAACTAAAAAGAGATAAATAAAAAATAAATTAAATAATTAAAAAACCCGCCTGCATAAAAAGACAAGTCGACTGAAAAGATGGAAACAAGATTAAATAAATATTAAAGGCATATAATTCATAATGTCACTTTCTTTATGAATGCCTCCGACTGCATGTTATTATTACAATAATGTTTCCTTTAATATTTATTTAATCTTGTTTCCATCTTTTCAGTCGACTTGTCTTTTTATGCAGGCGGGTTTTTTTGAATCGCTCGTAACTCAGTAGTTGTCAGTGCCACAAAATTATTTGACATGGGAGCACCACTTAGCCCGCCTAATCGCTTTAATATGTTACTATTTACTATAAGTTAATATGGGAAAAAACATAATCAAACCATTACCAACAGGGCATGGCTTCAGTATTCTTCAATAAAGGCGAGAATTGCATAGCAGCGGGCCGCCTGTTCGTAGAAGAGAGGATACACGATGAATTCGTGCGCCGCGTGCTCGCGGAAACCAACAAGATCGTGATCGGCGACCCTTTGAATAGGGCCACCACACACGGGCCGCAGAACCATGAGGCACATCTTAGGAAACTAATAGAGGTAGGTAATAATCGATGGTCAAAGTGGGTTAGCGGTTATTAGTGACTAGCGGCTGCCCGTGACCTCGCCTGCGTGGACAGTAATTTTTTCTGTCTCTCGGGGAACAGTACTTTTTTCCCGGATGAAGTAGTAACGACATAGTGCTTGTCCTTCACCTCACCTGATGTTAACTGTTAAGTGACGATAAGGCTGTAGGTGGAAGCACACTACACCCGGAATCCTCACCACTGAGGAACTGGCTATCTTACCTGTAACTGCCGGAACACAACCATTTTTAAATTGTTGTTATGGCGTCAGACTTAGGTAAGATGGTGGTAGCTAGCCAGGCGGTCTTGAAATAAGCCTTACCACCAACCAAACCGAGTACAAATGTACCTCCCTCCTGGAATCGAACCCGTTTGATTTTTTTAAGAGTCCGTACACATTTTGTCGCTGACTGCCGCCGCTTTTGTTGCTAAAGTACAAAAAGTTGTTTGAACTGGCAAAAACGATAACTTTTTGTACTTCAGCAACTCGAAACTGAAATATATGTTGAAATGTCCGTAATCTTATATTGCGAAAAGTGGCCGAGACACATTTTTCAATTACGCACTCAGATTGAAGAAATATTGAAAAAACATGAAATGTGCCAGCGAGAGAGCGGCAGACAACGGCAACATGATCGTTCATTTGCTGCAAGGCTGGCATATCTCAAAATTGGCGAGTTTTTAGTTAATAATATAGTTATTGAGAAAAAATGGCGCTCTGTTTACTATTAAAACGCCATTTCACTTAACTCTATAGTAAGAGAGAGAGAGCAACTATTCACAGTCGTGCTGTTATAGCACTGTCTCTTTCATTCCGGTACTTGAAACTTTAAAATTTCTCCCCTGTAAAATGATACTTTTTGAAAAATGTCGACCTTGCTGCAAATGGGCGGTGTACGGGCTCTTAATGTATGTTACGGTTTTGTCCAGTTTTGCGATCGAGGCGTGGCTGAGGGCGCGCGGCTCGTTCAGGGCGGCGCGCGCGTGGGCGGGCGCGGGTACTTCTTCACGCCCACCATATTCACCGACGTCACCGACGACATGTATATAGCCAAGGAGGAGTCTTTCGGCCCTATTATGATCATCAGCAAGTTCAGCAGCAAGTTAGTGATACTATTATCTTTACAAAGTCCGATTACTGATCTCCTAACAAAAATATAAACAAAGGTGTTTCCAGAACAAAACAGCACAAAATGAAATAGTATATTGCTAACTCAAGAAATAAACACATTTACATGTTTTTTCATCACAAACTGAATAAAAATATATCAGATAATAATAGGTTGTCTGGAAGAGATCGCTCTTAGCGATAAGGCCGCCTTTGCTCACCATAGTTTTAAGTTTTATGTTATTGTATTTTCTGTAATGTGTGTGTGCAATAAAGTGTTTATCTATCTATCTATATCAGATAAATATTCTGAATCATGAGTTATAAAGGCAAAAACAGTAATATTCTTAAATATTTATGATAACAGTTTTATAGTAGAAAACATTATTTTAACACCCTTGCTCGTAAAGCTGATGTAATTCCACCGGTTTTAAATATGTAAAGCGGGTCATAAAAAACGCGTGTGTTACCAAAGCAAATAGTTAAGTTATAGTCCATACAAATTCCATAACAGTATTATTTGCCATTTCAAATATGGAACTGATCGCCGCCGCACGACTCCGGCTAGTGAGCAGCGCGCTGTTGCTATTCAAATTTCGAACTAATCGCCGCGCGGCGCTAGTCAGTAGACAGTGTGCATTCACAGATTGAGTTTATTTAAAATAAAAATAAAACAGTTTATTCGGTAATTTAAAAACTTGGCTGCATGCTCTAACGTCTTTGCTAACATTTTCACGCAGCCACGGCAGAAAATAATCCTCGCGCCATTTTTCTCAAATTTTCTTTTCTTTGTACTTGTATTGTGAATATCAAAAAATGACAACTTTCAATAATGAAGATGAGCAATATATTACTTCAACTCCACCGGATATACTAACAGAAGCGCGAACCGCATGCGACAGCTTGCTGCCGTCAATATCCAAGGACAGATACATAACCACGTATGAAAATTTCTTGAAGTGGAGAAACATGAAAAATGCCAAGTCATTTTCCGAAAATGTACTTTTGGCGTATTTTTTTCTGTTTCCTCGCAAATGTGTTAAAAAACGTCGTACGATATACGTGCGTATTGGTTATAACATCCTTACGCACTAATATCGTAATGTACTATTATGATGCTGTGCACACATCAACTGCAAACCGTGCACAATCAAACCTTTAGTTCATTTTATAAAATTTCATTTATATTAGTATGTATAATATGAATTTTGTTACGAGTTCTAAGTTATTGAGTCAACTTTTAATATCATAGGTATCAACAAAGAAACGACAACAAAACAACATCTAATTATTATCCTACTTTAATATTGCCCTGAATGACCTAATACTTATGACTCAAAAATTTATGAAATAAAAAAGCTATAAAAGTAACTAAAGGTTTATGTGCGTTTTTGGAAGAAAATTTCTGTCAGAAAAATTCTTACGGTCGCCAGAATGCACTCTGCGCATATATTTTGTATTAGACCCCGCACACTGTGAAAAATTATAATAACAGGTTTGAATCCTATAGTTTTATTGGTATAATATAAAAACATATTCAAAGCTATGAAACTTAGTGAAAGATTTTTTGAAATCCGTTTACAAATGGTTGAGTTATAATAAGGGTTTTAATGGAAATGCCAAGCTCAATGCAATATGTGCTTTATCACGTACGACATAAGGTTCGCGTACGTCTCGATGACGTCATAATGACCCCCCAAAATAACAGTGTTTTAGCTCGTATACCTTCTCAGGTTTAAGAGATATCGTCAAAATTTCTTCACAGTTAATCATGTGGTGGCATAAGCTTACTGATAAGCCACTAAACAAAAATCGTTACTGATCCTCATTCTTATAATTTTTGACAATAATTATTTCCCACCCAGAAACATAGAGGAGGTGATCCGTCGCGCGAACAACACCGAGTACGGGCTCGCGAGCGGCGTGTTCACGCGCGACGTGACGCGCGCGCTGCAGTTCGCCGAGCGCGTCGACGCGGGCACCGTGTTCGTGAACACCTACAACAAGACCGATGTCGCCGCGCCCTTTGGAGGGTTCAAACAATCCGGCTTTGGAAAGGATTTGGGTAATACGTTGATTTTGTTTACATTATGTACAGTCAACCAAATTGAATCATAACATGATCATACATAACCCACCGTAAGGTAATTTTCTTACAGTCATTCAAATATTTGCTTGAACATTCATTACCTTGAGAACAACCTGTTATTAATTTACTAGACACTGACAGTGCTGACAGTCACTTGCTAGATACTATATCTATGCTTGCTAGGCATAGATATAGTTGCTGTGTTGTGGGTACAATCCCGCGATGAGAATGATATATACCTTTTCTCAAAGAAAGCTGAAAGATAAACACTGCCAAAGTGGTAAAAAGTGTGTCCCCCCCCCCCTCTAATTTTTGAAATAAGAGAGTGAAAAATCTAAAAAAAATATATGCTATAGATCTTAATAAAAACTTTCAACGAAAATTGGTATAGACGAGAGCCGGCTCGAGGGTAGCCAGTCTTCTCCAAGCTGGTCTAATTTGGAGATATATCACAAGCGTATGGCGTCAGTCGTCGCTCTGAGAAAAGCGATGTCAGTCGAATATAATATGGATAATATAGTAATTAGTTTTCGAGATATATATTATATTTTCTAAATCCGCAAATATAACTTTGTCATTCATACCAACACTGTGAAAAACAAAGTTATTTTTACAGACGAAAAATTATAGTGGTATTAAATATGGTATGGTATACGGAACCCTACGGCGCGTGGCCCGACACGCACTTGGCCGGTTTTTTATTCCTTAATTTAGTTAGTAGAATCTATATATCTGGTTCTAAAATTCCTTATCGTTTAGGAGTATTATGGCGGGACATCAATTTTGGGCGTCTCAAACATTCACCATCAACGTTAAAGCTTACTTTGGTTTTTTTTTTTTATAATATTTCCTTATTTTGTTTCAGGCCAAGAAGCACTGAACGAATATCTCAAAACCAAATGTATCACCATAGAGTACTAATATTAATATTAGGACCTATATAAGTAATATTAATTATTTTTGTACATGTTGTGTAGTTTGTAGGTACTGTCTTATTATTTTACTACTAGGGCCTGTTTCACAATCAAAAAGTAAGTTCCCAGTAACTTACTTGACAGATGATTTGACAGTTGTGATATGAAAAATGTGTCAAATCCATAGATATAGTATATTAAAAGGGGTAGATGCGCTACCGAGCGACCGGGTGTAAGGGATAGATATATTATGACGTCAAAATATGGGGTTGCCATGATCAGAAAAAGTACCCTTAACGGTGTAGCATCCGTTAATGTGCAGATTACTAGTTAAAGTACGGAAATCGTCTACTTTAAGAATAATTTCGCACACTAACTGACTAGACCAGTTAATCTGCTGATTAACGGATTCCGTACTTTAACGGTAACATACGTATACATAGAGTAAACTAGCTGGGGTTCGCTCCGGTACTTGATATGAGATTGTGTGGTTAATGGAATAAGAAGATGAACTTTAAATTAAAACAGGTAAATTTTTTATTAAACGTTGGAATACAGAACGTTTTTTATTAACGTTAGTTTTTCTATTTTTCGGAAACAATTTTTTTCAAAATGTTTCGAACAGATTCGTGTGTGGCACCCAATTCTTTTTTCCAGTTGCTTCTATCCATTTTCCACGAGTTTTATCTTCCGTCGGAAATCTGGAAAAAACAAATTGCTTGAAATTTCCTGAAATATGGGGTAATTTTGGGGGAAAATTTTCTATATAGTAGGCATCCGGAAATCGAATTATAAACCTACTGATTTTAGTAGACGTCAAAGCTAAGCTGACTTCTACTATTACGTAGATGTACGCAATTTTACCGGTTTGTATGTCAAATGTTTACGAGGTTATTTTTAGAAATAATTTTTAGATTTTTCCTATTTATCAGGTATTTCATGATATAACTAATGATTTAGCTCAGAAACTTGGTTCCTGTGAGATTTGAGAAAGAAATACGCGATCAAAATATAGAAAACAGTGTACTTACGCATGAAATGTAACACCCGCTTATTTTCTTTGATTGTTGCTATTGCAGCCAAATATCGAACACCCCACCATTTTGTATGCTAGACACAAACACAACACATACGATTTATAATAAATTTTGGGTATCAATTATGTAGTAATCCACAAAACCTTTAATTTCTTTGGCACTCTTGATATAACCCCACTTGTTTGTTTGACCTAGTTGAACTGTACCAATAACCCGACCATGAAATAAAGTCCGGTCGGTGATAGAGTAAAAACATGACACTCTTCTCTATTTCCTCCTATAGGAATCTCAATAAGACGATCTCGCTCTATCAAAGCATGTCAGACCCTTGGTCAAATCATATGTCAAGTAAGCTACTCATAATAACTTTTTTGATTATGAAACACTTATTATTATTGTGTTCTATAAATTATTGAAAATTAGAAATTATTATCTTTATGTTATGTTAAAATTAAGTTATTTTAAGGATCTCTATTACAAATTATGATGTTTTTAATTTAGTACTTAATTGATTAATTATACAATGTTCTATGTTTGAAAGGTTTTTATTGCTTGTATACTAAAACATAAATATTATTAAAGAAAAAATTAATACAGTAAAAATCTAACAATTCAACTAATAATTAGTGAAATCAATGATGACTCGCTATTTTTTATTATCTTCTTTTATATCTTCATCAGAAGCATCTTAAATACAGATAATCTGTACTGAATTTCTACTTTCAAAACTTCTTGTTCTTGATTTTATAAAAAAAAATCTGAAACGGATCTTCTGTGAACTATTTACCAATTCTAAACCACCTAAAATGTTCGTATCTAGCTGCTTTACTCCATTTCTCAAATATCTCTTGTCTGTAAATATAAAATGAACAATTACGCATTATACTAAAATAAGGCAACATGAGAAAAGCTCCACTACTCTATAATAAAACTCTAAACTGATTGATTGTTGGGATACGCCTAGAGCTCTAACGGCTGAAAGTAGAGACACCATTTTTGGAGGGTAGATACCTTTCATGGTGTAGCTGAGAATTAGAATGGATTTTTGAAAATTCACCCCCTAAGGGGATGAAAGTTTGTATGGAAGTCTCTTACTTTCAAAGCTAGGATGTTCAAATTTTGTGTTTAGGCTGACGATGACGATTAAAAATTATAAGGGGATGGGTGGGGGGACGGTGATGGTAAACCTTTTATTGTGTAGCTGAGAATGAAAAAGGATTTTGGAAAATTCACCCCCTAAGGGGATGAAAGTTTGTATGGAAGTCTTACTTTCAAAGCTAGGATGTTCAAATTTTGTGTTTAGCTGACGATGACGAAGGGGATGGGTGGGGGGACGGTGATGGTAAGTACCTTTCATGGTGTAGCTGAGAATTAGAATGGATTTTTGAAAATTCACCCCCTAAGGGGATGAAAGTTTGTATGGAAGTCTCTTACTTTCAAAGCTAGGATGTTCAAATTTTGTGTTTAGGCTGACGATGACGATTAAAAATTATAAGGGGATGGGTGGGGGGACGGTGATGGTAAACCTTTTATTGTGTAGCTGAGAATGAAAAAGGATTTTGGAAAATTCACCCCCTAAGGGGATGAAAGTTTGTATGGAAGTCTTACTTTCAAAGCTAGGATGTTCAAATTTTGTGTTTAGCTGACGATGACGAAGGGGATGGGTGGGGGGACGGTGATGGTAAGTGTAGGTAACGTGAACAGAGAACGGGAATTGAAACGGGAACGCGATTTTTTTAGAAAATGCATTTTACTATTTTATTTGAGCAAAATTACCAAAACTTTTAATCTAAACCCTTGATAAAACGTAATTTATTTATTTTCATTGGTGGCGCAACTGAGCTCATCGAACAACATTCTGTACCCTTAAGGTGCGTTCCCACCGGTGCGTCTGGAGACGCACGAGGGCGCACCAGACAAGACTGACACACCGTGGGAACCGACGCGCGACGACGCGTTTGCTCCTGTGCGCCCGTGCTCGCCCTCGTGCGGCTCGGTGCGGTGCGTGGTAGCGCGCACCGGTAGGAACGCGGCTTTAGCACGAACAGCTATCGAAAAAAATAACGCGCGTAAAATAATTCGATAGATAAATTTTGTATTGGAAATTTGTACAGCGCCATCTATCGCCGATAAGCGAAGGGAATTTGTACAGCGCCATCTATCGCCGATAAGCGAAATGAAATTTTCCATAGAGAAATTGTTTACGCACGTTTTTTTTCCTCGATAGCTCTTCGTGCTAAGGGTACTGAGAATCTGAGAATCTCCTCCTTTTTTTTGAAGTCTGTGAAAAACGATTTAAAAATAACTTACCGCGGTCTGCTATGAGCTAATCTTGGTATCAGAGGATCGCCCACTAGCACCGGAGCTCGTCTGAATGATAATGATTTCAAAGTCGCCCACATTTTAGTATCATAATCATAACGCCTGTAAGTATAATAATGATTAGAATTCGGTTTGCGGCTTCACACAGCGATCCGCGGGTCTACCGCCTAACTCTATCGCTTTGACTCTGGCTTTGGTTTATGACGTCAGGGGCCTTACTATGAGCTCTTATAGCAGGGCTTATATTGAACCTTAAGGCCTTAAGCAGTCCTGTTTAAGGCCTGCTTTTGAACTGAACGGTTTCTCATTTGCTGATGGTAAGCCCCCAGTGCACTGTCCGTCCTTGTCATCGTGTTATGATATGACAAGGACGGACAGAGCATTGCTATCGCTCTGGCTAAAGCTTTGAGTTAGGCGGTAGGGCCCCAGAGGCCGTACTCTTAGCTCTTACAGCAAACTTAAAGTAATGTTGTTATAGGGACAGAGCTATCATCGCGTATAGCGCCATCTCATTTACAACATTGCTTCAATATTACTTTTGACAGTCATCCGTATGACCACCCCCTACGGGTGGTCCGTTTTTTCGGATCCATACGGATGGCGTATGGCGATCCGATAGAACGGTCCTGTAAATGGCGGTGTGAACATCATCACATCCAGTAGCGTAAAAAACGGTCCTGCAAATACGGAACCGCTGTGAACGCACGGTTATTCTGCACACAAGCGCCGCCACTGGAAAAAAATCATAGTTCTTAGATAAAGGCGAAATTGTGAATTATCTTAGCCACTTGAACGCCACAAAATAAAAATAAATTGTAATGTCACGCCACCGGTGCCCACATTAACCAAAAGCATTAGAGCACTCCAAAGAAGCGTTGTGGTACTTTTTATCGCTTAAACAATATTTTTTAGCCAGTCGTTTTGTTTAATGGAGTTTTTTGCGAAAATTGGCCACTTTTAGCACGCTAGGTCCTAGCGGGAAAAAAAGCCAGTGATAGATAGATACACCCCATTGGTGCAAGACAGCGGCGGCGGCGACGCATCAGGGGCCCTATTTTTGAATCGCTCGGCTGGCGTCGAGTGCTCTTTTCTACTGATTTTCGTTCGACATTTGACTCAAATTTGAGTTGAAAAGAGCGCTCGACGCGAGACGAGCGATTCAAAAATAGGGGGCCAGACCCTGCTATCTACTGAGCCATGGACGTTCGTCCATGACCATGAGTGAGCCAAAGAACCCAGCCTACCTAGCATGACCGATTTATATCGCGTGATATAGCATTTTATCGACACTCAACTGTCAAACTCCTTTGTCTTTTTGACAGTTAAACGTGATAAAACGCTTATATCACGCGATATAAATCGGTCATGCTAGGCAGGCAGGTTCGAATACTGGTTGTGTTATGCGTTTTATTTGGATTTAATTGTTAAAAATACAGCCTTGTCTCGTCGGTCTCGCTTTACCGCTTATTAATTACCTACCGCAACTTAAACGCACCCTGCGTTTGCCTATTTATTTCATTTAACAAATAAAAATTGTTTAGCATACCTATCATCTGGTAATGGAATTTTCGGCTGTACAAAAGTTTTTAACGTCCTCAACATCATAAATCTGTACTGTAAATTGGGACGAAAAAATATCAAAAGTTAAAAGCAAATTATAAAAAAGGAGAAAATATTAATTAGGAGTAGGTAGGTAGGTGAAGTAAGATACTTTTGTCGTCGATAGGTAAGTACTTACGAAATATGTTTTCAACAACAAATTTGCTTTATGAGAAATCATGTTTTTATTAGCGAGTTCTATTTAATTTTTATTGAATGTAGAGAAGTGGCAGAGCAAGTCATAATTTTTTTTTTTTTAGTTTTGTCATAAAATGGCAAAAATCATGCTAAAAGAGTATTTTAATCTTTTATTACGGCTGCATAGCACACTGAGACGACGAAAAGGTGAAAGAAAAATTCTGAATGTCCAAGAACAAGTATCTGAAAGCACCCTAGTTTCGGGTGCATTCAGATACTTGTTTTCTTGACAACATCTGACAATAACAGCTGTGAATGACATTGACAGATAGTTTACTTGGGGTGCGTTCCGAATCACGCCATCAGTACTCACAGCATGTGACATCATTCAATACCGGTCCAAAACATTAGCACGCTGACGATACTATTGATTTGGACCGCTTTGTGAGAGCGCTAACGCCGCCGCTAACGTTGGATTGTATGAACAAAGTAAACTCAAAAAAGTGTTATGTCGGTAAAGTAAATATTTATTAAGGAAGTTCCTTCACTCAAACCAATTATTTACCTACCAATTGATAAACCATTAAAGCTTCAAAATACTTATTACTGCTGCTAGCTCTTAAAACATCAGTTTAATATAATTATTTCGTTCGTATCTTCCAAAACACCTGCAGATCAATTAATTCAGCCATCTTTTGTAAAAATCACAAATAATAACCACAACAATTTCACAATTTAACCACGTATTTTTTGATAAGAATGAACTTTGACAACGAAATATGACAGCTAAACCGACTACGCTCATGCTTTGGTGGAATACGCTGCCTGTGCGCCGTTAGCACATGCGAAGACGTCATCAGTGACGTCAGTTCAACTTACGTGAGCGTTGTAAGCATGAATTGAACCGGGCGTTACCGTTAGCGCGCTTACCGTGCTGTAAGCGTGATTCGGAACGCGGCCTTGATTTAATACGAGCTAATCTCATCTGTGAAACTGTGAATTATATTGATGAATTGATGTCTGGGGCCCTACCACCTAACTCAAAGCTTTAGCCAGAGCGATAGCAATGCTGTCCGTCCTTGTCATATTGTAACACGATGACAAGGACGGACAGTGCACTGACGTCATAAACCAAAGCCAGAGTCAAAGCGATAGAGTTAGGCGGTACGGCGGCGGATGAATGAGACGTAGTGATTATATTCTCTTTGACGTAGTGATTATATTCTCTTTGGAGACGGACGGACGATTTCACGATTGTTGAGCAGTGATGTTATACGTACCATTATCATGGTATTTGTACCATTATTTAGGTTATCGTACCATGTACCTTTGGACTTCCATCATGGTACGCAAAAGTACCATTATTTTCACCTCTTTCATCTAAACCAACTTTTCGTGTAATGGAATGAACATAATGTTTCGTTTATGCTTTTAATGCGTAAGTAGCATGGCTTAGAAAAATAATAAGTAGTTAAAATGTTAATTTTTTTTTACTTTTCGTGGTTAAAACGGGCCATGGCGATCGATAACTCAGCGATTAGCCTGCTGAAATGCACCAATGTCAACAGTTAAGGTGTGAATGCGGCTTTTCTGTTAGAATTCGATTCGAAATCAAGAAGATTGTAGGTAATTCATGTTTGAAATCCCATTCCCAAGTAACTACGCAAGCTTGTAATAATATCTCAGACCGTATAAGACTAAAAAGCCGTAGGTACCATTTTTTTTACTGAAGTACCATGATTTTGACAGGCTGATGTCATTATTCCTGAGTTGCCATCTAACATCCCTGTTGTTGAGATTTGGTTGTTTTGTGAATAAAATTTTAAAGAGGAAAGAAAGGAATACCTGATTTGATAATGAGTAAAAAGGCGGTACCACTTCGGGACGTGTCCAATTTCATACAAATTTTAAGGAACTTCCTTTTAGGAGTAAGTATCTGTTGTTTTTATTGTCATTATGTAAGTAGGTAACCTCAATGTTTACAAAAATATTGATATAAGGTATTTTTTTATATTTCAGAGAAATCATACAAATGCATTACGTTTCGCTCCTCTTCTGTCAGCCAGGACTCAACCGCAACCTGAAATCCCTGATGGATCATCTCACAAGTGTGTATAGAATCATTATAAAACATGTAAACAAATAATGAATCATTGAATTTTTAGATTTTAGGCATTCACAATGCTATTTTTATATTAAGATAAGTAAATAATATAAAAAAATACTAGAAAAAATCGACTCACCCATATCCCATCTGAGGTGCTAATGGTAAGTCATTTTTTTCGAGTATTTTTTCTATTAAAGGTACTTACTATTTATCTTAAAATAATGAATCATTTCTCTCAATATCATTCTACAGTTTGAGGAACATTTTTACTGTTTTAGACACGCACACAACTATTACTATACAAGAGATGGCCGCCGCGAAGTGGCCCCCCCAGCAGATGTCACCAAAGCACTGATTGAAGCTAGTTCTGAAAAAGGGTAAATAATTTGAATGTTTGTTACATAATTAATCAATCAGTCACATAATTAAAGACACCAGTAGATTTTCATACAAACAAGGCAACTTTGAAGCCTTGGTTCTCCACCAAGAATTGACCTAGCTGTGATCTGATTGATGATGGCCATCCAGGAAGTGAATGGAGAAGATTCAGAGATCCTAACCTAACCCAACTGGGGCCCTACCGGCTAACTTTTCGAACTTCGGCGGATCTGCCGAGTTTCAACTTAAAACAAAGAAATAAAAAAAAACAAAAATATTTATTTACTTTAACATACAAAAACATAACATTTAGTAGCTGGAGTCCCCTTTTAATCATGGCAATGCCTGTACCAGAGGTAAGAGTAGTAGAGACTAAAAGAGAAATCAAAGTAAGGAATTTCGGATTGTACTATTTGTCGAAGTTATTTAAAAAGATATTGATGTTAGTGTGACACCATAAACTGGAGTTCACCATTTTGGCCCAATTGGAGCTTGATATACCTGTTTTAATTTGAAACCCGGAGATATAAGGATATGTTTAAAAAAAAACTGCAAAATTAGCATAAAAATGTGTGGAAATCCTGAAACTAAAAACCCCCGATCCTTATATCTCTTAGAACGTTTAGGCGCAGAATGTCCAATTCGCAAAATGTCCAGTGGTTTCAAAATGTCCAGTTCGCAAAAATGTCCAATATTCCTAACTCGTTCTTATTAGAATAAAAATGTCTTCATACCCTATATGGTAAAGAAAATGTTAAGTATTTTAATTTAAATAACATGACAAATCCTAAAAAATAATTGCAGTCTTGTGATTATAATTTTAACTAACAATGAAAAATATTTTTATCCTAATAAAAAAAAATATAATAAAAAAAATAAAAAAAATGTAATAATGGAAGTGTTTTCATATTCTACTGAAATATAAACTTTGGTTAGCATTAGAGCTCTCGCAGACTACAGACTTTCTATCGGCCGATAGTTGGGTCAGACTGTTTTTAATATGAAGAATCGGCCGATATCAAATCGTTGTAATGTGCGCACTTGCATACTTACTTCTTCATAACGATTAAAGGCCCGACCTAACTATCGGCCGATAGTTTGGTCTGTAGTTTGCGAGAGCTCTAAGTGTTGGATAGTTTTACTCAAAAGCCAAATATTTATTTAGGTTTCTTGCAAGAGCATACTGCAAAGGTTTTTAAAAGCCTCATTTATTGTTGCAGAGCCCCTAAAGCAGCCGCCAACGCTAGGCCTACACCTGGCCCAGTGTTCCATTGGGACAAACACTATGATTAAACTAACAAAATATAGTTAAATTATGTATTATTTTATAGGAATGGAAACCATTTTATTTTGACTGCTATATAAAAAGGTATCTCTTAGCCAAAACACATTTCATAACTAATTGAAGATGAATAAAGCAACATCATAAATATTTTGTTATATTTTATTTCAAAAAACAAAAGTTTTTATCAAATATCTTAAAAACAAGCAACAATTTATTTTACATACTAAATCCATATTTTATGGAGATGAGTCATCATCATGGTATAGTTTGCCTCAAAAGTAGCTAAACACCTTAGTACTTTGTCACAATAACTGTAACACTTGTTAACCATGCAAAGAACGCAAATAATTAGGTACTTCAATGGCAGACTACTAAGATCCTGCACCTGATTACAGTAATGAGGACTAAAACACCTAAACTACCACACATGTCCTAAGTGTATCCATAATACAAAACTTTTCTAATTAAGATTACTTTCCTCACTTATACAACTTTAACCAATTTTAAAACTTCATGTTGATCCATATAATTTCTAATATAAGATTTTTGTTTAAGATTCTATTCGCAAAATTTAATTCAACAACCTATTTTTATTAATGCTTCCTTAATTTCATGTTTATTGTAAAATTACTTGTAAACTTATATGTACAGTTATTATTAGTCTTGTCCTTTAGCAAGCCTAATATTTAATATAATACTAAATAATATACTAGAAAAAATACGACTCGCACCAGATCAATACTCAGACGGTAATCGAACCCGCGACCTTTGGATATCCGGTTCAATGCTGTGACCGCTGAGCTTTTCTAGTATATTATTTAGTATTGTGTAAAAATAGCATTGTGAATGCAAAAATCTCAAATTTAAAAATTTAATATAATTTTTCCCATGATCTTTCATCAGACAGAATTTGGTTTTACTATGATTGTATAGAGAGTAAAATGAACTACTAAAAGTATGTTCTCCAATTACCATTTCCACTTAATTTAGTCACTTGAGTCAGTTGTGTCCGGGGCCCTTATGTTCATAAGTGAAAAGTTTCCAAAGCTGAACGTTCTATTACGCGGTCTCCTGGACCGGTATCTAAACCTTTGTCATTTATCTTCTCCGTCCACTTGTTTTCTGAACTGCATAGCGTCACCGTAGGCCTTTTTGACCGCCTTTCGATCAGTCGGTTTCCTAGATTCTACCAGTTTAGCTTGATCCGTGCTTTTGTCGACGCCTAGTACCTCTAGCTTGTTTGGCGGGAGCCATTGCCACGTTCGTTTGACGTCGAAGAAGAGAACGAGGTACAGGATCGGTTCGTGCAAGTGGTTTTTCTTTAGGTTTAGCACGTCTTGGGGCGGAACCGGTAGCGGCACTCCGTTGTAAACGAAGCCTTTGGGGATCTTTGGATCGATGATTAGGGCTGGGTACCACGGGTATCCTCTGAAAAAATAATACAGTCACAATTTTGATTCCATGATAAAAATAAATAATAATTAATTGTTAGGAAAAATAAAGGTCCTGCTTTCGACCCCAAGAAAGATAAAAATTTTGCTTTCCTTGAGCGGGTACAAGCTAGTGAAATCGTGTTACTCTTTAACTGACCAACTCTCGCTCGTCAGTCCAATTTTACTACTCCACGCCTTAGTCAGAAACTTGCATTTTTACTGTTGTTATACAGTAGTACGGGTCGCGCCATATATCTTGAAGCTATTTAGACCCCGCGTGACATGCGCAGGAGCAGTTTTAGGGACAAAACCGTCTAGCGCGCAGCCCTCCTGCGTGAAATTTGTAAAAACGATAACGAACTTCGCATACGAAAGATGACTGGATTTGACATTTTAGTAATGGATGTTTGGCGAAAGCTTTTGTCGATCTTATACATCTTTCCATTACGAGACTCATTAAGGTTTTTGCAAATGAGACGACGCTCCTTAGGCAGGTCCTCGACAAGGCGTGCCGACGATCTGCGGGTCTACCGGCTAAACATAATGAAGTTAATGTTAACTGTAATTTGACAGATGGATATGATATATTGCTTCTTTTCTTTGGTAAGTTTTTATTTGTGTCAAAACGAAGTAGCTATGTATCACATACTTACAGTTAACATTAACTTCATTGTTTTTAGCCGGTAGACCCGCTGGTGACGGTTGTGGGAAGCAAATGGATGTGGGCACCGCAGAGGCGCGTTCCAAACCTACGCTCCGAGTGCAACCGAACGCTCTAATGGCGTTCCAAACATTGGACGAGCGTGACGTTCGGTCGACACAACCTTCCCGTTCCAAACTTCAGAGCGTTGCAACTTTTTAACCATCAAAATGGATGATTGTAAATCGCTCTGACGTTTGTCTATAGAAAAAATGTCAATGTCAATTGACATTATTTTGTATTTTGATGTTTTTGAGCCTAATTCTTAAAATAATCATGGTAGATCCTCAAAAAACGGATTTTATTTTATTTGGTATAAACAAAAAGTTTAAATTATTCGTATTCCAAATGGAAAACGAAGACTTTGTATTGACATTGACATTTAAAGTTCTTGGTCGTTCCAAACCTTAGAGCGAGTCAAAAAACAACCAAACAACCGGCGCTCTAACGTTCTGAACGCTACCCAGGACCGGATCTTGTGGAGATCCTTGGGGTTGGTTGGTATGGCTGATATGATATGCTGATGATTAAATGTGACTACGTCTATAGGTCAGGTATTGGCGTTTCAAGTTAGATGGCGCGATCGATACTGACCGGCATTTGGCCCAGACCAGTTGCAGCGGCTCGAGGTCGGCGGGCGCGCTCTTCACCGGCGTTTTGGAACTCGACGAGCGGGTGCCGCGCCCCTGCCGACACAACCCGCCGGTCAACACATTGTAAGGGAGCGTCCTAATAGAACGCGAGTCGACTAAGCGATCATCGCAAGTTCACGCGAATTTGAGTCGAATGATATTTCGAATAGGTCTCCTAATTGGCATTCACGCGATGCGGTCGCGCGACTAAACGTTTGAAATCTATTCGCGCGAACTAAGTTCGTACGAATCCGCGATCAAACATATTGATGTCGAATAGATGTCTTAATTGGTATTCGCGATAATCGCGTCGCGTCATCGGTACGCTGTCGTTAAGGCGAGGCCAGTTCACGATCTGATGAAAAGATTGATTTTTGAACTTAAAATGTGAGGAACTGATGTAGAATTCTACTTCACAAAAAGTACTGTAGACTAAAAAAGTAACAAAGAAACACAATAACCGAACAAAATATTGAAAAAAGGCATGCTAACTCTGTAAAAAAAATCAAAATAACACCATTAAAAATTCTAAATATAAATTTCCAATCGTCAGATTTCGTAATTTTCAACGACAGTGATATGATTTTTAATGCAAAAAGGATAGCTTTTTTATCGATACAACACAATAACCGAGTACATTTTTAATAAATGATCCAGTAAGTATTTCAGAAATCAATGAAAATTTACTAAATTTCGTAAAATTTCTGGCGAAGCGACAATTAAAGCTATGCAATATTTAACCTTATTCTAAAGACACATTGAAAGAGTAAATTTCGTGAACTACCTCGCCTTAATTGACGCGATGATCGTTCGTGTTGTATTAGGACACACATTACTTGTCATCGCGCGAACACGCGATGGTCGCGTCGCTTACCTACTCGCGCGATGATCACTAGTCGCGTTCTATTAGGACAATCCCTTACGTGTTTGAAACTTACAGTGATTGAGATGTATTAGGTGGTATTATTAAATAATAATTTAGTGACAAAAATAAGAGCTGTGTTAGACGGAAACATATTATAGCGATCGAGGTTTATGGTTAAAATTATCATGTGGCATAAATATTATTGCCGATTTGGAACTAAAGATCGTAACGTCTTTTTTAAACTTATATTAGAGAGATAGAGATGTGTTTTTAAAAACGGGTCGAATTGAGTCCCTCCTTTTGAAATCGGTAAAAATAAACACTTTAATTTTTATATGACATACAATAGTAGTTTTTGAGTAGGTATGTCAATTTCATTTTATGCAAAGTAGAGGTTAATGTTTGTTTTTTAATTTAAATAGTTTATGCATTTTTATCCACCCTCAAAAGAAGTGCTGTCATGTGTAACGTGAGGAGCCAGAGCAAACGAAGTACGTCTCCAAGTTAATCAGGAGGTGCGACAAAACCGAACACCATCTGCAACACACAGTTCCTGATGGAATCGGTCTCGGTCGGAATGCGGTCTCAAAAACGCACGATCTATTTAATTTTTATTTACTTTGTAGCGAAAGAGATTTAAGATTTTAATAATTTTGGTCTGAATTTAACATCGATAAAGAATTTTCGTAAACGATTATAATATTGTTTAAGTACGCACGACAGCACGCTAGGTTAAACAGTTGAAGTACGAAAACAGCTCTTATTACGTACGGCATAAAGGCGGCCTCAAGGTCAACATGTATAGTCTGATGTGCTGCTGACTGTACCTTGATGGGTGATGTGGGTTCCGTATCGGATGCGTCGGTGAGTAGCGCGCGCCGCGGACGGCGACTGGAGCCCTCGACCTCTAAGGGACCGTTGCTGGACCTAACAACATATCTTACTGTGAGAAACATACAACAAAATGAACTTTTTTTACTAGCATGCTAAATTATATTAATTTTACAGACTTTTATAAGTTTATAACAAATTTCTTCTCTTCATTTAAAAAATGTAAGTAATGAAAAAAAAAACACATTTAAAAAGTTTCTGAAATGTGCGACTACAATTAATTAAATAACATCACATTAAGTGATTATGATATGAGGAACCATTTGACAAATTTTCTGTATTTTGAATTGGAGGTAAAACAAAGTAAATGTAATTAAATGAATCCCTTCTGGAGCGTTAGGACCAAGGTGCTGAAAAATGCCTATTCACTCTTAAAACGTTACATTGCTGCTTTAGTAAGAACCAATATGATAACTATCTTACATAGATCAGCAATGTAACTGCAGTTTTTAATAGATTTCATTTGAGAATTGTTAGCAACAGAGTTACATAATCAACCCGATCAGCTCCAAGGAGTTATTTTTGAAGATCTCCCTTTGAAGATTTCCCTTCATCAAACAAAAAAAAATATTTACTAAATGAAAGTGGTAAGTACCTTAGTCATTCCAGCACCTTAGTCATTTCAGCACTATGGTCAATTCAGCACCTTGGGCATTTTAGCACCTTGGTCATTTCAGCAACTTGGTCATTTTATCACTTTGGTCATTTCAGCACCTTGGTCATTTTAGCATCTTAGTCCTAACTAGAGATGGGATTCTACCCGGTAAATACCGGGTAAATACCCAACGTACCCAAAATCAAGGTATTTACCCAGGTAAATACCCAAAGGGTGGGTATTTACTTTCCAACTATTTTTTAAGTCTCTTATTAGTCTCTTATACTATTTAAATGTTGCTTGATCTGTCATAGAGGTGTAGAGCATCTGGCATTTTTGCTAAAAACAGGTCCAACGACTTTTTTACTCTGTAATGCGATTAGTTTGCCCATGTCAACCAGTAGTTGACACGAGTTTGAGTACCTACCTGAAATGCCCGTGTCAACTACTGGTTGACATGGGCTAGCGCGCGAGAGAGGCCTCGATTTATTGAATTATACTTATCTCTTTTACTCTTAGGGACATTTCTGAACGTTTGTCTCGTTATTCTGTGAAATTTGCTAGCTGTACAATCCATAAACAAGCATTAAGTCTCTGAGAGAAAAAAAAATTACAATTCGTATTGAACGTGGTGGTCTGTCGAAAAGTGTATTGTGTTTTCTGTGTTTTGAGTGATTTTAGTATTTTGTTAGACAAGTGTATGTTTTTATTTTTTAACATAATCTTTATTATCTTATTGACGTACTTTAAAATAAAAAACCATAGGTCATCGCTTTAATTTATGGTACGAATTTTTTAATAAAAGTGCGCTCTCAAACGCGCCATCTCAATGTTTACCTCGTCGTAATACTTTACCGGAATCGCGTTTTGAGAAACAAAAGACGTAGTGGAGCCGGAAATCGCTTATTTTCATTAAAATTGTGCACATTGTGATGAAAGCGTGATTCTTTTACCATTCGTAAGTTACACTACAGTGATCATTTTAAGATGTGGATGCAAGCTGGATTTGACCCCTAACAGATTATAGAGGTCAAATTGTTCATCACGGACCTATCATTTCGACGCGCATGATGTTTGTCGTAATAACTGCAAATTTACAGCTACTAGGGCAAGTGTGGTATCATTTTCGGATAAATAAAAGACGGCCAATAGATTTCTGAAATAAAAAACAAACCTTTACATACTATAAAATAAATAACCGTAATTCCGAACCCCAAAAATCGAAAATGATATTAACAAAAAAATATTTTCCAGTTACGATAAATTTGAGACGAGTACAGATATCGGCTTTAAAAAAATATGATTAGAAAGCCACAATAATACAGATTTAAAAAAATATAAGTTTAATTGGAACAGTGTCATAAAAAATACGTTTAAAAAAGAAAACAAAAAACCGACTTCAAAAAACCTACTTCTAAAAAGCAAGAAATAATATTCGTAATAATAAAAATACGTCTATTGAAGTCGGGTGGGGCTGGAGTACAAATTCCTTTTTTTTTATTCTAAAAGCCCCACCCGACTTCAATAGACGTATTTTTATTATAACGAATATTATTTCTTGCTTTTTAGAGGTAGGTTTTTGAAGTCGGTTTTTTGTTTTCTTTTAAACAATTTTTTATTTTTTTATTTTTAGTGTAGGTACACCTTGTAGGTAAGGTATATTATATATGTAGAAAAATCGGCTCAGCCAAACGTAAGATAATCGCGGAGAAACATACTTAAATACGGGTCAAACTGAGAACCTCCTTTTTTAAGTCGGTTAAAAAACTACACTTAAGATATCCCTCTTCCAACAAAAAAATAATTATCTTATTCAGTTCATAAACAAAGAAGTAATACGACCAATTTTCGAGGTAATTCACACAAAATCATACTATTTTCGTGCTTTTTTCAAAATTACTTGAAAAGTACTGAGCCGATTTCCAAATTTTAAAAAATGGGACCAACTTGGGATGTACCTAATGTAATAACGTTTGAATAATTTCAATCGGTCCAGCCGTCTCGAGTAATCGGTGGACATACACAAAAAAAAAACAAATATACAGACGAACATAGAACCTCCTCCTTTTTTGGAAGTCGGTTATAAATATTATACACAGCGCGGCAATACATAAAAAAATCTTATAAATGCGTTTTATTAAAGGCCGTTACAGTTATCTCTGTGATACCAGCACTAAATTTGTATATGTTGTTTAACATTTTATTTTCTCTTAAAAACCGTCGGGAGACCGCCTGTGAAGTGTTTTGTTCCGGAAATATGACGTCATCAAAATGGCAACGGACGCATTTTGAAAAAAAAACCTGATAATTATGATTCTATGAATCCAGTGTCAGATTAAAGGGAATAAAGTGTTCTATAATGTTATAATACAAAACATAGGCTGAGTAGTATAGTTACGAAAATATATTAAATTATAATATGGAAATTAAATTTTTAAAAACTTTAATTTTTTATTTTATTTTAAATTACCGTAAATAATAAACTGATAATTTTAGTGCAAACAAAAAATATGTTGATAAATTCAATTTAATGCAGATTTGAAAAATATTATTTTCAAGTGCGAAAAAAAATGTAAACGTCGCGCGCCGTCTATTTCCTTTATAAAAGGTTTTTTGTATTAAAGAATAACAATATGGCTATCCAATGAAAGCTAATAAATAGCTGTTTCCAAATATACTATAAATATTATAATACTTTAATGTTATCGTTTTAAAGAAAATTAAAAAAAACGAAAACTAAGAAGTACGATATATTTGTAAATTATTTGAAAAACCAAAAAAGGCCACTCAAAATCAACACAAAAAGGCAAAAATCGCACAGGTAACACGATTGTATAAATGTTGTTATGCCCCTTGAAAGTAGTTCATACCGAAGTATGCAGCTCTGCAACCCGTGCTGCTCGAAAAACTTACCATTTTTTTTCAGTTTCTTCAAAAAAAACTATATTAATGAAGTGTTTTTCAAGTTACTTGGTCCTATACTTTTGTAAAGCCTACTTAATTTACTTATAAGAAATTTTGAAATAAAAAGATATTATTTAAAAAAAAATGCTATTTATTGTTTGTAAAGGTTATTAAAAAAAAAATTTTTTTAAATCTGCATTAAATGGAATTTATCAACATATATTTTGTTTGCACTAAAATTATCAGTTTAATATTTACGGTATTTTAAAATAAAATAAAAAATGGGGAGTTTTTAAAGATTGAATTTCCATATAGTTTAATATATTTTCGTAACTGTACTACTCAGCTTATGTTTTGTATTATAACATTATAGAACACTTAATTACCTTTAATCTGACACCCCATAGTGCCACATACATGTATATAGGATTCATAGAATTATAATTATCAATTTTTTTTCAAAATACGTTCGTCGCCATTTTGATGACGTTATGTCTCTGGAACAAGGCACTTCACAGGTGGATTCCCGACGGTTTTTAAGAGAAAACAAAATGTTAAACAACATATAAAAATTTGGTGCTGGTATCACAGAGATAACTGCACCGGCCTTTAACAGAACGCATTTTTTCAATTTTTTTATGTAATTACCGCACTGTGTATAATATTTTTAAACGCGTTTTTTTATCAAACTGTTCCAATTAAACTTATATTTTTTAAATCTGTATTAATGTGGCTTTCTAATCATATTTTTTTATTCCGATATTTGTACTTTTTTCTTTCAGCAACCAGTAATCAGTACAATTCAGTACTCATTTGAATATCTCTCAAATGTAAAAAATCACTTTTGCTGCCTAAACTACTGAACCGATTTTGATGATTGAGGTGTCATTGGAAAGGGGGTGATGTGTAGATGTGTTTTCATATGTCAGTTTTCAGCTAAATAGGAAGGGTATTAGCTTCGTAAAAAGACATAAAACGGAATAATACGGAATAAAACGTCCTCTATATCGAATTTGACCTCTAAAGTACGTTAGGGGTCAAATCCAGATAGCCTCCACACCTAAAAATAATCACAGTGGTGTCCCCTAAGCATGGTAAAAATTCATCATCTTTCATCACGATGCGCACAATTTTATCAATTTCCGGCCCCACTAACTGCATTCTATAGCTGTATTCCTACTTATCATAAAAACACAACACTTGATAGTGTAACATATCGAGTTAAGTCGCAATGAACGCTTTAACGGGAATCGAGTTGCCCGGTGGCGAGGGGCCGGCAAGGGTGGAAAATTGACGGGCAAAGCTCGAGTGATTACGACTGGCGCCCGGGGCAACCGAGCGGTTAGAGTAGGGCATATTTTGAAAAGACTGATTAACAACAATACCGCTATAATTATTTATGACTGTTCGTAACTACCAGTACAATATCCATTTTTTTTAATTATGTAGTAAAGTAATTCAATTCATAATGTAACAAACTAAATTATTATTTTTTAATTTATTTTTGTTATAGAACACAACTAACCAAATAGTCGGAAATGAAAATCATCTCTCTAGTTTAATCAATAATCAAAATAATATATTTTTTTTGTACCTAAACATAAAACTAAACTTAAATGAATAAAAAGAAAGACGAAAAGAAAAAATACTACTAAACCACATCGTGCTTATTGTTTTTACCCATGCTTTTGGGTATTTACCCGGTAAATACCCGGTATATACCCAAATTGGGTATTTACCCGGTAAATACCCATCGGGTATTTACCCACCGCCCATCTCTAGTCCTAACGCTCCGGAAGGAATGAATCAAGGGTTTATTATGTTATAGGGTTGTTACGATTCTAAATTATATTAGACAACAATAATTATTGTGTTCCGGCAGTTAAATGTAAGATAGCCAGTTCCTCAGTGATGAGGATTCCGTAGTGCCACCTTCGCCATTATCGTCACTTAACATCCAGGTGAGGTGAAGGCCAAGCCCTACCCCGTTGTGCATAAAAAAAATGTAAGTTGTATAGTACTTACGCGTCGCTGGTGCTGAGGTCGCAGGAGTGGTCGGAGCCGTTGTCGTCGTAGTGCGTGCACGACGAGCACGACTGCGACCACACCGAGCTGCTGCTCGACGACCTAGGAACATAACATCATAGCATTTTATACAACATGCTGCCCCCCTAGCATGACCGACCATCGAAATGTGATATAACGATTATAATTATCACGTTTAAGGGGCCATAATAGGAAAACATGGTTTGCGCGGGCCATATTTTTATATAGAAAACGTAAAGTTGTAGCCGCAAAAGAAAACATACGACAAGCTAAAGAGATTATATGGTAGCTACAAGAATTAAATTGCGTATAAACCTCACAGATGATTGTAAAAAAAATCAGAATATCATCAAAAGTGCTTGTCGCGGGTCATATTTTTGGGGTAAATAATAGCGGAAACGTATTGAATTCTACATTAAAATACACTTTTTCTCAAACATGCTTGGAAATTCGAACATTATTTTGACAACCTTCTTCGGGCTAAATGGGAGTTTCCGGACAGACCTAAACCGCGCCGGCAATTTTTGTATGAGAATCCATTACTAACGTGTAATAATGGATTTTCATAGAAACTTTGCCTGCGTCTGACCGTAAATGTTAGTATTGAAAGTTGAAACTCATTATACACGTGTAATTCAGAAATGGAACCAAATTTTCAATGAAACACGACAGCCAATGAGGTCTGTGATCATCATCAATATTTGAAATTAGAACTGGCTTTGCAAATGGAAAGTTCCGAATCACGGTAACAGTGTTATGATCGCACTAACGCCCGCCTATTAATTCCGTATTCCTGGTTACAAAACTTAAGTGTAACATACGATTCGGACAGGTGGCATAAAATATCATTGTATTTAGGTGTTCGAGCCTTCGCTTGAACCACTTGAGATTACGCTTCAATGAAATCGTCACTCACACACTTGCAAACTGTTCTACCGTGTATCTGTGCCCTGTTGCTATCTCTTTCTAACATGACGCAGCGCTCGGTGGAGCGGCGCTAGCGCCGCGCTCTTCAGTACGCTTTTGATTATCGAACAACTCACACGCTGCGTTTGAAATTTCGGATCGAATTACACAAAGTAAAACACACAGATATACAACTTCGGTAAACTTACTATTGACCCTAATTCCGCTCGGCACCCATGGTCCAGCGACGTCAAAGTGCCAGTCACTTTTCCGTTGGGTCGTAGTGTCGCATCACATCGACACTAGTGGCATGAATTGGGGCGACGCGACGTCTAGTATCGCTCAACATACAGTTCTCATTTCGCCCAGTGTCGCATGAAATGATGCGACACGTCGCATCATCTGATGGAACACGTCGTGTCAACTAGTGTGACACGTCGTATCGTCTGATGCGGCGCGTCGTCACAGAATACATAAGCGTCGTGTCATTTGATGCGACGCGTTATTTCAATCGTTGCGACAACGCATACCGGCGGCGGGTGTCGTGAGAGTGTCACAGAATATACTGATACGACACCACCTTATCAGAGAATGAGACGATATGTAGTTTATCGACACATCAGTTTGTAATGATAATAATTAGATGTGTTATTCCTACAAATAAGTAATTACTCCTTTATTTCGATCATGCCAAAACAACTTGGAGATTTAGCGTCTCGTCCATCATTCTATCATCACAAGAGCAACCGACGAAGTCTTTCCCTCGGATTGGCGAACATTGCTCTTTGGCGAGGAAATCTCCCCAAAAGTCGAAGCCGAGCTAAGGTTTGCTATCCCAACCAGACATAACCTAAGGCTTTCGATTCTATTATTATTATTTGAATGTTAGGGGCTCTGCAGGTCAGATAAAGCTGTAGTCACTGCGACCTAATAGATCTATTGTGACTCGCCACCTTATTATAGTAACTCTTTAAGCCCTGCGGCTGCCAGGAATTCTAGTATCTTCCTGGTTTTAAGAGTTTTTATTTCCTCCGGGTCGATTACGTGTCATCCCAGGTTGATACTACGCTTGCGGATTAGGGGTCCACTATCACATGAGAGGTGCTTGGACGTTTCCTGCTCATCATTGCAATATCTGCAGACGTCAATATCACTCAATTTCATATGAATAGGTTTAGTTTGCAGTGTCCAGTTAAGGCTCTAATAGTCGCGCTGACGATCAATCTACTGAACTTTATATGCTCACTCGTCCGTCTTTGCGAGTAACCTTCCACTAAGGTTTTGGCGTGTCTCAATCTTGGCTGTGTTAACCAGAATTTTTTCGACTCGTCCAAGAGATTGTCTCAAGGAGTTGCATAGCCTGGTTTTTTGAGATGCATAACTTAATTCTTATGTCCTAGTTCATTAAATTTATCTACGCAGTCTTTCACCAGTTTCGATCGTATTACGTTCGAGTTTATGGCGCTGGCGCTTGGCTATCTGAAAAGATATAGATGGTCTGATTTGTGTATTTTTGTTGGCGGTTGGTTTCTGCACATTCTATAATGGCATAGACCCTCTGCCTGGAATATTGTGGCGTACTTACCAAGATAAACACTAAGGTTGACTCTTGGTTTCACACCTTGTACACCACATCCTAAATCAGGACCCATTTTGAAGCCATCCGTGAACCAGACTAGGCTTCCAGCCTTACTGGAGCATTGGTCATCAGACCATATCTCTCTGCTAGGTAGTTCCACAGGGTAATTTCTAGTGAAGTTACAGAGTGGAAGCATAACATCAGTCAGATGTCATTGCAAGAAGCTTGAGTTCAAGCACTGATTCATGTAAAGACCTCAATGCTTGAGAGTGCCAGCTTACTTTACCGGTGTTGCTTACTCTATAAGTCCCTGCTTTCGCCTCCTTCAAAATAAACACATGAAGTGGCGGTAGGTTTAGCAAGGCATTGAGTGCTGCTCCTGGTGTTGTAGACTTGGCCCCCTTTGCCATAAGGCACGCTTACCCTTGCAAGCTGGTTAGCTTGTTTAAAACTGTCGTTTGGGTTGCTTTTTGCAACCATACTACACAGGCATAATTTTATCATGTTATCATCGGCCTGACTATGGAAGCATACATCCACAGGGCAATCTGGGCGTTTAGGCCCCATCTTGCACTCGCTTAACGACAGCAAAATTCTTAAGACAATTTTAGCCTTTTGGATTATTTATGTATGTATTCCACGTCAGCTTTTGGTCGATTGTAACGCCCAGGTATTTGGCTTCCGTAGAAAATGGTATGGAATGGGAGTCCCCTTTATAGTGGGCGTTTTAAGTTTGTCCAACTTACGCTTCCTAGTAAAAGGAACCATTATTGTATTGTTCGGGTTCACCGAAAAGCTGTTCTCAGTGCACCACTTATTGATGACATTGAGAGACCTTTGAAGTATGGATGATACTGTGCTCTGACATAGGGGCATATCACGCAGGCTACCACATCGTCAGCATAGCCCTGTATATCTAGGTCTTTTAAGAGGCTTCAATCGATAATTGATCTACAACAAGTGACCACAATAGGGGTGATAGTACGCCCCCCTGTGGGCATCCCCTAGTTATCTTGAAACCTCTAGTATACCTATAGTTCCGTGTAAACTGACGCGGATGTTTACAGTTCTGTGAAGAAGCATGCTTTCGACCCAGCGGATGTTTGTGCTGTCAATGTTTTTGTCACGCATTCCCCTAGAAAGGGTTTCGATAGTGACGTTATCGAAGGCTCCTTCAATGTCAAGGAAAGCGCATAAGGCTATCTGTTTATCTTCTAGGGCCGTTTCGATCCTCTCTGTTAGTTCTAGTAGAGCAGTTTCTGTAGACTTTTCCTTACGATAAGCGTGTTGCATTGCCTTGTATGTAGGGGATGCTCGCGCAGTGGCTCGTCCCTTATATACACATCAAATTCAATGACCTTTTCCATACTCTTGAGTAGGAACGAGGTAAGGCTAATCAGGCTGAAGGATTTTGGTTGTGAAAAGTCCTTCCTTCCAGCCTTTGGAATTAGTTTGCTTGGCATATACCCCAGGCATAGCTTGCTCTGAAAATCTTTACTAAAATGAGGATGAGGATCTCCTTTCCTTGCTGTAAGAGAGCAGGAAAGATATCATCTTCCCCAGCTGATTTGAACGGTTTGAACGAATCAATGGCCCATTCAACTTTGTTTGGCCTGAAGTTCCTTTCTGCTCTTCTCCAGTCCTCATTGTTAGGCCTAGCGAGGCAGCTCTGAGGAACATTCATTCCATTGGCGTCTGGCACTGATCCAGGAAAGTGCGTTGACGCCAAGAGTTGGCGTCGACGTCGGTTTCTTCCGTTGTTTCAGTGAAAGTCTCATCTGGTTTCTTTAATAGTCCCAGTTGATTCGAAGGCGATTCGGCCAGGACTTTGTGGATTCTATCTAGTTGAGGGGCACCAATGATACCCTCACAGAACTTTCTCCATGAAAGTCGCCTCACCTTTCGTATTTCCTTAATGTAGTCTGTCAATGCTTTTGCATACCGATCCCAGTTACCGGTCTATTTAGCCATGTTAAACAGCTTCTCGATCCTAACACTAGTGTTCTATCAGAGAAAAAATATCGAAGTGCTAGATCAAAGATTCTACGCTAGTGTCTGGGTCGAGCCTTGTTATACTCACGTAACTCACCTCAACATATTGTGTCTTAGACATTTGGCTTGGGTAAGTTCTACTGTGCGTCCATGGATGCAGTTCGTGGCATTAAATTAAAAGCAAGAATCAACTAACCAGTCGTCATAGCATTTCTTCGGACTCTCAATGCACTTAAGGAAAAAATTCTACTAGGAATAGCACTTTGACACCGTCAACACATACTATCATAGAAGATCCCAAACATCATATCAACCCCTAAATGATTCCTCGGGTGATTCGCCACCTCAAAACCTCCCAAGGAATTTACTTGATAATAGCCCTCAGTTGGAACAGAGCTTTCTGGAAGCCCGATCTTAGGCGAATTGCTGTATGCCCTCCAGTCCCAATTCCGGACCTGAAAATGAACCTTGTCGACCTCCGAACGAATCATCCGCCACAGAATGTAGAATAGTTAAATTTATTGGTTTGGAAGGTACAAGCTGGCTGCTGGAATAGATATCCAAGAAGCTAGTCAGAAGCAGTAAGCCTTTTAGAAGCGTCTTGGAGGAAATCCACTATCAAAACCTATACACACCCATTTAGCTACGATAGCAGAAGTGGTCCCGCTCCAACAATGTTACCACTGACAAGCAACCCACGGCCTTTAGATGTAGCGCAATATCTGTGTCATCTACATAAAGACATTAAACTGGCCCCCGTACCATTGCCTTACACAAATCAGTAAGTAATAACAACTTTATCAAATCCTGAAAAGTTAGCAGCCCTAAGCTCCCATGTACTAGTAAATACTTTGGATCTTCCAAGGTAAAAACATGTCCTAAAAGCCATTTTCTCGAAGAACACTCCAGTGAAAAAACCATTGCCTTTGAAAATAAATGACCCCCTTGGGTCCCTAATTCCTACAATAAGTATAAATAACAACAGCTTATTACACATTTTTAGACATACCGCCGTCCTTCTCCTGCCTCGGGACGTAGAGCACACGATCTTACTCTGTTAAGCATTGAAAAAGAATCGTTTACAGACAACGGAAATGAAATACTTCTATGGCCACATGATGACTCTGAAAAATATAGACAATCAGCGTGGGTCCTTAGAGATCCCAGATGAGGTTCAACTTGGTCTCCTATCGTGGATCAGAAAATCCATACGGCTGTCTCATGAGAGACGAGAGGGGAAGTATCCAACAAGAGGCACGGTAGGTAAAGAGTGCATCCCGCTCAGCGATTGCAGGATGGATTTGAACATTTCGAACTTTGTTTCGTGATGCTGGTATATCCGCTTCAGCAGGCAGCTTTAGAGCGACTGTAGCATCCGAGAACTGGACATCTAACAAATACGATATTGAAAAGATTCTAAAGGGGGAAACTGGAGATCAAGAAATACTTTCCTTAACCACTTAAAGAAATACTATTATTCAGACTACCTGTGGGGTAGTCTAAATATTATCGTAAAATTATCGTAACCCTACTGCTAACAGTTTAAGTGATAATTTTTCAACTTTCTAAATGTCTCCTATCAATATGATGATTTATAGTGATCTTATCTAATTATAATCAACAAGTAGGTAAAGCCTTTGTCATTTATATAATTACGAAATGATATCTGATTGTAAGAATTTATATTACCCATTTAATCCAAATCATTAAAAGAATTTAATAAGAAGTTACATGTTTTATTACTCATTTCAAACACTTACTAAAAATCACAGTACGCATTAGCAGCGCCGGCAGAATAGAAACACATCTCAAGTGGTTCAAGCGAAGGGTAGAAAACGGATATTTAGGTTTCAGCCGTAGCTTGAACCACGCCTTTAAGTACCTTGCCGGCTAATTTTCACGTACTGAAGAGCGCGGCGCTAGCGCCGCTCCACCGAGCGCTGCGTCATGTTAGAAAGAGATAGCAACAGGGCACAGATACACGGTAGAACAGTTTGCAAGTGTGTGAGTGACGATTTCATTGAAGCGTAATCTCAAGTGGTTCAAGCTACGGCTGAAACCTAAATATCCGTTTTCTACCCTTCGGGGGGAAAACGGGTCTATTGTCTATGGATCTTGGCGCGGGGGAAGTTATTATTGTTTAAAATTGTTTGTTGTTGTGTCAAATATTTTATCTTCGATTTAAATTAATTTAATATAAAAATGAGTTCAAGCGACGAAAGTGATATTTTGACGCCACCTGAAATTCAAGAAGCGGCAAGAACTGTAATAGAAGACAATCATGTTGTCTCCAAAATAAAAAAAAACCAGATGTAAACCTAATTGCAATGCCCAAATAGCAGTGACATAAATACAGCATTTAATGCATTTCACGACTTGTTCTGCCTATGCTATGCTATGCTTTCCGTTCATGAAAATAAAAATCAACTGTAAGAACAAGTCACCAAGGTGGCTTACAAAGGGCATTAAAAAAGGCTCTACAAAGAAAAGAAAACTACGTTTCCAATATTATAGAAATAAAAATGATATTAATGTAGTGTGTGTGCTTACATGCATATTACACATACGCATCTCTCCTCATATATAAGCTAAAACCCTTTATAATAAATCAGTTATGATCGCAGTCAGTCTATCATTCATACACCCGAACCGCTAACACTGCATGGCGACCCTGCCAGTGCTGCCTGTCGGCGGCGCTGCGCAGATGGTTTTCTTTAAATAAATAATTCGTGCAACAAAAAAAAATACAAGTGATATGTGAACGAACTTGATGTAATTAAAAATGTGAAAAATGTGACATTTTCATACTTATAAAAGACAGAAAAATGACTGTAAGGTGAATTTAATAAGAAATTAATCTGAATTCTAAATCAAAATTAAATCTTCAAAACGTTAATAATTAAATGTACCCATTAAAAAAGTAAAAGTTGGCTGAAAAGCTAAAAAAAAAATGCATTGCAACTGGTGTGACGAGACTGGCGAGAGATGATGATGGATTGAGCTGGGTGCCGGGATATGTTGGTGTCCGATGTGGACGCTGCAGCGAGTGTTCCGGTCCATGATGATGGAAGTTATGGCCACATCGCGCGCAAAGAGCGTATTTTTTTTATCAGTGTCTTGAAAGGTGTTTACGTGCTTTAGTAAGTTCCAGAGGAAAATTTGTTTTGAAGAGTTTGTGTAGGTTTTTTAAATATCTGTGTGTAGTTTTTAATTTTCTGAAACGTATATTCAAATAGCTATATGAAAGAAAAAAATTTTGAATTCCGTATAGTTTATAGTTATTAGTTATACTTACTTAAATATACTTTATAAGGGAACGGTTGTTGACGATTTTTGTAAAAGTAAATATTAGTAAAAATAAAAATAAAAAAGAAGTTTAGAGTTTGTGGTAATAAGTACCTACATAATATGACTAAGTTTAACTTTCCTTCAAAGTTTTTAATTTTTTTGGTGTTTCAGTTAATCGTAATTAATTAAAAAAAAACTTAACAGAGTTTGTTTTTGTAATCAATTATGTAAAGTCAGTTAAATGCAAAATAAAGAAGTTTGTAGTTAAGTTGAAATGAAATTCTAATTTAGTATTCTTTAAAATAAAATGTTATTTCTTGCTTCTTAAATTAGGTCACGTTAGGTACGATTAGTAGAATCCGTAAGTTCGTTTTGTATTTCAGCGCGTCAGCGTAAACTTGTATGGCAGACATGAGGCAAGATTGTATAAAGTAGAATCAAATTAAATGAATTGGAATTGAATCACGTTGCCTGCCAAGGTATCATGTTTGAACTAGATATAACTACTTATGATCATTGCTTATGATGAATGATGAAAAATTTTGCATGAAGTACTTACGTATAGTGAGACAATAATTCTAGGACTTGACAAATTATAAACGGATATGACTATTATAAGGTGATAAAGAGGGCTTAGGATTGTGTAACAAACATAGTTAGATGGATTTTTTTTTAAGGAATGGAAATTTATTGTAAGTGTTGGATATAAGATAAGATAGGTTATGGAAATATTGTAGTTAGGAAATAGTTTGATAATCAAAGATTTTTAGATGGAAATTTAATTAGTCAGATCCTTACACAATTTGGACTGATCACCCAATATTTGAGGTTCTGTATAATTAATGAATTTTATGGAATGTTGAAATGTTTTAGTTTGTCTGGGATCGATAAGAAGGAAAAAAAAAGGAGGAGATTATAAAGAAGTAATGAGTTAATATATGGTACTATTAAAGGGTACTGTTCCTTCATTCGATCATGGTGTAAACGAGATTTCTCCGTGAGAATAGTTGGAGGCAGCTCATGACGAAGGAGCGCGAGATACGCAGCGTCAGAGTCGACCTTAAAAATAAAGTCCCTTAAAATAAATAGAAATAAAAAAAATATATATGAATATATTAAAAGTGCGCGCACATAAAAATAAATGTACCATGAGAAATAAATAAATGAAATGAAGTTATAAAAAATATTGTATGAAATAAAAATGTGAGTCGACTATAAATAAATAAAAATGTTATTGTGATGATAATATTAAGAGAATGATGTTGAAGTAATGACCATGGCAATAATTTTGTGACAAATGTGGACTGGCCCTCCACAAAACTAGGTATTACGTGGTATTTACCAATACTGTATAATTATGATTTCAAGGATGTGACTATTATTATTATTATTAGATGTTTTAAGTGTGTAACTTTTTTTTTTGTCACAAATAAGTGAAAGAATCGTAATTTTTGTGAAGTTTGAAATTACATTGTAGTTAGAATGTTTTGGCTTTCACAAAAAAAAAATTAAGATCGTCAACAAGTCGTTATAATTATGTGTTGGGTTTATTAATTTTATGATTAGATTATACTTTTTTTATTAGCGCTTAGTAAGTATATTGTTTATGAAAAGGTTTATTTTCTTTCTTTCATAATGTTAATTAAATTCATTAGTTTAAAAAGAAATTGTAATTTTGTTTAGTTTGAAAAGCTTGGAACAAAGGCAAAGTTTAAGATTTTGTTTCGTTTAGATTGAATAAGAAGGTAAGTCATAAGTATTTAAAAAAAAAATGTAACCCTATGTTATTTTTTTTTCTTTTAGGGGGGAGGTGTAGTGTGTGTGCTTACATGCATATTACACATACGCATCTCTCCTCATATATAAGCTAAAACCCTTTATAATAAATCAGTTATGATCGCAGTCAGTCTATCATTCATACACCCGAACCGCTAACACTGCCTAACACTAAACAAGCCTACAACAATTACAGTAAAATATTAAGGAAATGCATTATTAGATCTAAACTCAACTTAAATAGCAAATACATACAAAAATCTCAAAATAAATGTAAGGCTAGCTGGGATGTAATAAGCAATAGGGTAAATAAGACGATTGTCTACCAGAGTATAGACAAAATTAAAATTGAAGGTAGAGATATTGATCATCCGCTTGAAATAGTTACTGCATTCAATGAACATTTTATCAATAGAAATATGCAACAACAAAATGTTAACAAGAATACAAATCAAATAGCTAGGAATGATAACTCAATTTTTCTATCCCCCTGTTCTGCATCAGAGGTAGTCAAAGTTATGAAAAGTCTGAAAAACACTAAATCTGTTGGATTTGACGGTGTATCTACTTATATAATAAAACAGTGTGCTGAACTTATTGTCCCTGTTCTAGTTTATTTAATTAATGCCTCGTTCATGGAAGGTACATTCCCCGATCGGCTTAAAAGAGCAATTGTTATACCACTTCATAAAAAGAGTAGTAAATTAGAAATAGCAAACTATAGACCTATAGCACTATTGTCTATATTTTCAAAAATCTTTGAAAAGCTAAAATTAAAGAGATTGGAGAAATTTTTAACAAAGTATAAAATAATTAAAGAAGAGCAAAACGGCTTTCAAAAAAATAAGTCAACAACACTGGCCGGTTTCTCTCTTAATAAAACAGTAACTGAGAACATTGATAGGAAAAATAGGGTGTGTGCATTATTTTTCGACATGACAAGTGCTTTTGATTTGGTAAATCATCACATATTATTAGACAAATGTGAACGTTATGGCATAAGAGGCCCGGCTTTACAATGGATTAAAAGCTACCTTAGTGGTCGTATGCAATGTACTGAAATTCATCGTCTGGATCCAAATCACACGTCCTTACCATACAGATCGGACTATTTATTAAATCAACTTGGCGTCCCACAGGGTTCTGTGTTGGGCCCATTACTTTTTTTAATTTACATAAATGATTTACCGGACATAAATAATCATCAATATATTTTATTTGCTGACGATATCTGTGTTGTTATACCAGATAATAAAAATAGTGACATTTCTTACAATGAAATATTGAATTCTAGTGTTAATGATTTAATGACGTGGTTAGAAATCAATAAATTGAGCGCCAACTTATCGAAAACAAAGTTTGTTCAATTTGCTAGTTATAATACAAGTCTGCCGGAGTTATCATTATCCTACCAAGGCGAGGAAATAAAACAAACGTTGGAAACTGTTTTCTTGGGGTTAACATTCGACTCAAATTGCAATTGGAAGGCCCACATTGAAAACTTGTGCAAAAAAATTAATAAATTTGTGTATGCATTAAAAGTAGTTAGAAGCACTGCTGGAGAAGACACTGCACTCTTGGCATATCACGGCTATGTTGTTTCCATTCTGAGGTATGGTCTACTTTTGTGGGGGAATTCTTGTTTGGTAACAAAGGCCTTCATAGCACAAAAAAAGTGTGTGAGAGGTATATGTGGTGCAAGACCACTTGATAGTTGCAGACCACTATTTAAAAAGCTTAATATATTAACGCTGACTTGCCTGTATATCTTGGAGGTAGGCTGTTTTGTAAATAAACATCCTCATTTGTTTGCACAGTCTATTAGTATGTACTCGCGTAGAGATCCGACTAAGATTAAAGTTCCCGACTATAGAACCAAGTTAAGTCGCAAAAACCCAAATGTGATGACATCATTAGTATTTAATCATATACCGAAAGCTATACGAGAGTCACCATCAACTTTATTTATGAAAAGACTAAAACAGTGGTTAGCAGATAAGTGTTTCTATTCAATTAAGGAATATTTTGAATTTAGAACGTACAAATGCATAATTATTTGACATTACGAAAATTATTGATTATTAGTTATATTTTATCTTGTGACATTAAAATCCCTTTTGACATTATGTACTTAATAAATTATAATTCAGAATTAGACCTGTCCTTTGAAATGATTAATATGTTTGTAAATGGATTTAATGATAATTTAGTTTTTAGGAGACCTCATATCTCCCTATATAATTCTGCTTGCCTGACACTGGTGTAACGTGTAGCGGATATTACCTATTTTAAGATCTTTATGTATGTGTACCATGTTACTTGCAGAATAAATATTTCTTATTCTTATTCTTATTCTTATTCAAAAGACATTTACAAGGGTATAAATGTAGGAAGTCTGCAACTCTGCATCAAACGTGCAAATTTTCTTGTCAGAAGCATCAGACAGTGTGTATTTGGATCCTAAAAAGTAAGTTTTCGTACTTATTGATAAGTACCTACCTATATAGGTTTTTTTTGGATGATTTTTGCCATTTTCGGTGCATGAAGATGCAACGACATATTCAGTATTTATGTAAAAGACGTAGAAACTCAAGACGGTGCGATTTGTTACTTTCAATTACTGTAATTTTAAATAAAAATAAAATGTTAGAAAAGTTACTACTTGGTTTGAATTTCCGCGCATTTTTTGAGAAAAGTAATATACAAGCCTTGGCCGCAACTGGGCATTGATGGACTCACGTATGTGTGCCTCGGCTTCGCCTCGGCCCACATTTTCACGTTCGTCCTTCAATGCCTGTGTTGCGTGCCGCTGCAGTAATGTACTATAACGTACTGTGCAGTTGCTCCAATAACTTTATTTCAAGAATAGTAGATTATACAACAAGTGAAAAAAGAGGGAATTTACTTCGAGGGATACAAAGGACCGAGATGAAATTTTTTTTCACGAGTTGTGTACTCTACTTTTTACCATTGACTGCGAGAAAAAAAAATAGCAGTACCTATAGTATTTATAGTTGTCCATCAGCCATTTTTGATGTCCCCACTGTGTGGCACAGGCCTTCCTCATGGGTGGTAAGGAGGGCGGGCCATAACCCACCACGCGGGCCCAATGCGGATTGGTGGGTGTTAACGACTGGAAATGCAGCCGGGACCAACGGCTTAACGTGCCTTTTGAAGCACGGAGGAGCTCGAGATAATACATTTTTGGTCACCCATCCCATGACCGACCATTGCGAACGTTGCTTAACTTCCGCAATCGGTGGGGCAGGCGCTAAACCACTGCGCCACCGAGCTAACTAAGAGGGAAACTACGTGATCAGTCTGGCATCAGTCCACTTTATCAGTTTGTATAGACTTTGAATTTTTACAGACTGAAGATCGTACCAGACTGTTGGAATGGACTGATGCAAGACTGAACAACTAATCTCCCTCAAATATATAAAAAAGAACCCAAATATAAGACACTAAAAAGGACCTAATTGATTTAGCGGGATATTTTTTAGAAAATAACCCAAAGATAAGACACTAAAAAGAACCTAAATAAAATTGGCGGGATTATTTTTGTCATTTAATTGTAGAACTATATCTTTATCTATGGAATAGCTCCATACTTTCAGCACCTTTTATTTTTTTTGTACCTAATTCATACGATGCGCGTTTGTTCCAAATTCAAAATATTTTTATTCACTCGGTGAATAAAAACGCGTTTTATTCACTGTTATCAATGAATAAGACGCACTTTTTTGAGTGGCGATGGTAAAATAGTAGATTATACAACAAGTGAAAAAAGAGGGAATTTAGTTCGAGGGATACAAAGGACCGAGATGATTTTTTTTTTCACGAGTTGTTTTTACTTTTTACCATTGACTGCGAGAAAACAAATAACAGTAGGTACTTATACTATGTAATTAAATAGTTATCACATTTTTATTATTTAGGTAGGTAATCAGTAAATAAGTATTTAAACATTATAAAATAGTGAAACTAGAAGTTTTCCAATGACATAAAACAACCACGCTAAGAGGGAAATTACATGATCGGTTTGACAGTACATTTCATCAGTTTGTATAGACTTTGAATTTTTACAGACTGAAGATCGTACCAGACTGATGCAAGACTGAACATCTAATCTTCCCCTAATATAATATAGAAAAGAATCCAAAGATGAGACACTAAAAAGAACCTAATTAATTTGGCGGAATATTTTTTAGAAAAGAACCCAAAGATAAGACTCTAAAAAGAACCTAAATAAAATTGGCGGGATTTTTTTTATTTATTTGTATAACTATGGCTTTATCTATGGAATAACTCCATACTTTCAGCACGTTTTATATTTTTTTCTACCTAATTCATACGATGCGCGCTTGTTCCAAATTCAAAATATTTTTATTCACTCGGTGAATAAAACAGCGTATTATTCACTCTTATCGTTGAATTAAACGCACTTTTTCGAGTGGCGATGGTAAAAATATATATTATGTTACGTTACCTGGAGAGCGCGAGGTCGCTGTCGGAGCCGACCTCGCCGGGCGGCCCACGGTATTGCAGGAACGAGGCAGGCACGGGGCTCGCCAGCCGCGCCTCGCCGCCCGCGCCCTGCACCGCCCTGACAACGGGAAAACAACACTGGAGCCGAGTGTCCATGTACGTGCTATGTACCGTAAACTAGGTGATTAGCAACTTGCGTGGTGAAAAACAACAGTGAAATTTTTGATAGAAAAAATAACAAAAATTCAAAATGAACCGCTTGAACCTGTTCATATAACATTTTTCCTACGAACAATAGTATCTTTGTCCGTAGCACTTTTCTATAAAACTAATAAGGTCAAGTCAATTTGTTTTCTTTTCTATTGAAAATGTCTCTGTTGTTATTAACAACGCAAGTTGCTTATCACTTCAGTTTACCAGTACCTACACGATTAAATAGAATAGGTGCAAACAAAAAAAAGGTTTTTTAAAACAAAGGAGTCGTTCTTTCCTGGGTTCACTTTTTTAAAATTTTCCTACACCCATAATATATTTTTTTCTCGTAGATTTCTCTCGTGGGACAGGTTTCCAAAAAGAAAAAAAATATTAATCTCTGCAAACAAAAATAAAAAAATATTTAAAAACTTAAATAATGGTGCTCTTCATCGTGTATTTCTTAATGTTTAACTATCCAACTTTAAAAATAAAAAAAATGTTTGCAGGTTTAAAAAATATATATTGATACATGGACAGGTTCCTAATTTTGTTCTCTTTCCATAAAATATAATTCGATGACCGTATGCCACGGGTTACCCAAATAGGCCCAGCCTCCATACAAAAATGGAACATCTCCTTTTCTCAATTGTGGTTTTTTTACATCTCTTTCTCGCTAATAAAAGAGACGCATTGATAGCTATTCAGAAAACTCTCTTTTATTTGAGAATTTGAAAAAGCCCCCGGGCTGTACACATAAAATTGGTCTATGCCCTGCGACCCGGCTCGTGTCACTGATGTGTCTGAAGAAGTTCAAAAGAAGTGGGTCTCAAAATACGCGGCTTACTTACCTGAAGCTGTCCGGAGAGGCGTTCTTGTCTTTGTCGCTCTTCTTGGGGCGGCCGCGGCTTTTCTTCTTTGGTGACGTTTCCATGCCCGGCACGGATATGTTCTCCGATAACGACATCCCACTGTATACGAGAGAGTATAACATTGATTTATACAATGGCGGGATATCACGAAATTTTATTCCGCTTACTTTATTTTACTTACTTTACTTTATTTTAATTGTGAAAAAACATCTACGTATTCTAACTATAACAGTAACTTGTCATCTCGAAACTTTTCCTCTTACGGCGCGAGGCGAGCTTAGTCAAATCGGACGGGTAGTACGGTAGAACACAACAAATAACTAATCATACGACTATTGTGAAACAATAAATAATTAATATTGATAATTAAAAAAGTTGATTTAAAATTAAGGATTTGACATTAAGGTCGAGTAGGTACTGCACTTTTGTATGGAACAGCTGATTTTTTTTTTTTGCGAGGAGGAGAGTTGGCCCCATAGTAAAAGTTGCTTGTAATCATGAGTGGAACAACCCTACGGCGGTAACCAAATGATTAAAATTTCACGCTGTATAGCAGTTATCTAGATACAAATCCAGTTGCCAGAAAATACTAAAAATATAAAAAATGTATACTAATAAAAGAACAAAATCAATTTCATAAAGCAAAAAAGTAAAAAAAAGCGAGCCTACAACTTCAACTTTATTCTCCAAGTAATAAATATCATGCTCGGATTCCGAAAGTCCGCCGTCTGCGCACGTCATTCATAATCATAAGGAATGCCGTAAAGCGTGTTGCACCAACCTGAATAAATCTGGTGATGAAGTGACTTTGTCTTTGTCGGCCTTCCTAGGGCGGCCGCGGCCTTTCTTCTTGGGCGACGGCTCCAGGCTAGGCCGGCCTAAGCTCGCCGACAACGTGGGCAAAGATGCTGCCGAGCGACGAATCATTACATTTCTTACGCTTTGACATTTTTAGGCGTAAAAAATAAAAGCCATGTATTCATTAGGCAACATTTGACGCACACCATAAACATGAAAGCGTCATGTTAGGCGCATTCTGACAACTTTACGCGTCATGTTTAGCAATACGTGGTGTGCGTCAAATGTTGCCTACTGAATACAGGGCATTAGGAATCTCAGTTTAAAAAAGGAATTAGAGATAGAACAAGTAATATTGTCTTTATATTGGCAAATATCGGAAACGTACAAATAATCAAAACACATAATGAAGGTATAAACTATTCAGTATAAAATGTAGTTAGCAATAAACATACCATCAGAACCGAAGCTCTTCGGAGGTGCAGCACCCAAAGACGGTGGCAATAGTAGAGTGGGCTTCCTGAGACCTCCTAGTAAACCCAAACCTATGGACGGAAGCAGAATAATTCACCGGATAAACAAATATCTTATGTTTGTGTGCAAATTTTTTTACTATCTCTCACAAGAAATAAAAATAATTGTATAATTTAAAGTTGTATGTATAGTATAATCAGGGGGTCTCACTCCGCGCTATAAGAAGCGCTTCGGAGGTGCTTATAATATAAGGCACGCAGCGCTGTGCAATTAAACATTGTACTTGATTGCCGTGCAGCGAGAGTAGCTTATTATTTGATTGTCCTCGCCCAGATGGACTTCTGTACGTTTAGTACTATTATATATTTTGTGGTATAATTCTTTATATAACTTTATTTATAACAATGTATATCGTTTCAATGACGAAACCGTATGTTTTTGTTATAAGTGCTTAATAAATATCACGATCTGTAACTCTAAAAAGTCTTAATCTAATAATGAAACTGTAGTGTAAAACTGTGCAATGTCCTTTGACTATATTAAACTAGCGGTTACCCGCGACTTCGTCTGCGTGGGAAGTTTTTTTGATACCCTCGGGAACGATACTTTTTACGGGAAGAAAGGGTTACCCTATGTCCATCTCTGTACTTCTGGCAAGGTGTATAAAAAAATGCATGATGATCGGTTTAGTAGTTAAGGGTGCATCGCGCGTCCACTAGCGCTGCTAATCAAGAAAAAATCATTACAACGAAATAACAATGTTAAACAAAATTCTGAAAAATATAAAAACTAGAATAAGATATCAACTAATTTTGTATGCGTTAAATTCTTAGTTTAAATGTGTTTGTGTAGCTAAAGTGGCCACTTTAGGCGTTAGTCCAGGTTTTAGCTACACAAACACAGTTAAACCAGGGAAAAACACATACAAAAATAGTTTATAACTAATGCTAGTTTTTATATTTTTCATTAAACATAGTTATTTCGTTGTAATGATTTTTTTCTTGATTGGCGGCGCTAGTGGACGCGCGATTCACCCTTAAGACGTGAAGGCGTAAGAAACAAACAAACGAACTTTCACATTTATAATATTAGTAAGGATCGCATCAAAATAACAAACATTTCACTAAACAAAGATTGAGTATTGGTTGATAAATGAATGATATGTTACCCGGAGTGGTTTCCGCGTTATGTTTGGTGGGAGACTTCTCCGGCGTTGCCAGTTTGTGTGTTCGCTCGACGCTCTTCCGCGCGGGCGGCGCGGGCGTCTCGGACCCAGATGTGGGGGTGTCTGGGACGGATACACACTTTTTTATTGATGTTGATAACAAAGGTTTCTATCTAAATCTGACATAATTTAGTCCCTTAAGGCGAGGCCAGTTCACGATCTGATGAAAAGTCTGATTTTTTAACTTCCAATGTGAAGAACTGATGTAAAATTCTACTTCACAAAAATTACTGTAGACTGAAAAAGAAACAAAGAAGCAAATTAACCGAACAGAATATTGAAAAATGGCATGGTAACTCTGTAAAAAAATCCTGAATAACACCATAAAAACTTATAAAACTAAATTTCAAATCGTCAGATTTCGTAATTTTCAACGACAGTGATATGATTTTTTATGCAAAAAGGATAGCTTTTTATCGTTCTAACACAATAACCGAGTACATTTTTAATAAATGATCCAGTATTTCAGAAATCAATAAAAATGTACTAAAATTCGTCAAATTTCTGGCGAAGCGTCAATTAAAGTTATGCAATATTCAACCTTATTCTAAAGAAATAGTGAAAGAGTAAATTTCGTGAACTGGCCTCGCCTTAAAACTAAATTGGCTTGTGAAAATACTTGTAAGGTTAAAGGTATATAGAAAGAGTACAGTAGTTAAGCTTAGTACTACGCGCGCTCGAGCAACGCACACATAGTTACCTCTCACCGACACTGTATTCCGGTACACCGGATTCTCAAACGAGTTCGAGCGCGTGACGCAGTGTCGACGATCAGTGAGAGCTGTCCGTGCGTGTGTGCGTTGCTCGAATGCGTGTAGTACTCAGCTCAACTTCTGTAATCTCTCTATTTTGTGGTTTAGACTAGACGAATAAGCATTCCGACGTTCAGACTTCTTCTTTCAAAAATAAAGCCACAGAACCACTCGCACTGAAAAAAAATACTGCTGCGGCTTACGTTGTTTTTAATTAGAAAATGTAGTAAAAAACATCTAGAACAGAAACTCATGTCGACCTGTTTATTAATTACCGCAAAAACATTTTTTTTTACGATCCTTGCACACTTCTTTCGCTTCATTAACATCCATCAATCTTTTCATACATACCCTGCGGTTTTTGTCACTACGTACACCAGCCTTTTTTATTAAAACCTCTATTTGGTCCGCGTAGGTTTTTCTGGGACGCCCTTGCGCAATCATTACCTTCCACATTCGCACAATATATCTCTTTCGTGATTCGCCTTTCATTCATCCTCTCTAAGTGACCAAACCACCGGAGCATTCCTTTCTCAATTCTTGTCACTACATCAACCTTCAGACCACACCTTTCATGAATCACATCACATTCTTCTTCTGCCATACCCAAGATTCCATACATCAGTGTCGGCACCACCACTTCGTTATGAATAGCCACTCGCGCCTTTGTAGATACGATTTGGCTACTCATAATCGAGTTACTCATAATTGTTTCTATATAACAAATAAAGCATGATCGTGATCACTCACCCTGTCGTACTCTAGCGATGTGGGGAGGCCGCCCGCGGCCCCGGCCCCGCCCGCGGCCCCTCCCGCGCCCCCGCCGCCGCCCCACGCTGGGGGGCGCCACGCTCCCGCCCCCGGGGGAACTAGATCGCTGCACACAAAATTAACGAACATAATGAACACTATGGTACAGCTCGCCCAAAATAACTTGACCCGAATTGACCTGCGCTATTTTACTTACAAAAATGTTTAGTGCGCAAACTTCATTGTCTATGGTTTGGTTCAAGTTATATTGCGCGAGCTGTACAATAATATACTGCGCCAGGTATAGCACTCCGAGATAGAGGAAGTGTTGTGGGTTACACATACACAGGCTTACGTCATCTCTATCAGTATTGAAAATAACGGTCATTCATCTTTAATTTGTAACCGTTTCGTTTGCTAAGAGAATCAAATCACAATTAAAATGAACTAAGTATAATAATTTGTAGAAAAAAAACCTTTATCCTTGTGCTTGTTACTATAAAGTTCAACTGGATAGTGACGTAAGCCTGTGTCACTCTCGGAACGCCATGTTTTCTGGACCATGATGAGCACGACTCTTTCTGAAGACACACAACAGATAGTAAGGAAGTCTACTACCACATCTATGCGCGCTATTTAGAATTTTCTTACAGCTTTATCCCATTCTACTACATAAAAAATATTGTCTCAAACAAAATATATCGAAAATTCGTACGCAGTAGATAAATTGTGTACGAGCTGATCGGCCGTCGCAACATTTCTCTATGAATCACGCCTGTAGCACACCTCCGCCGCGAAACAATACCTGCGAAACCGCGATAGTTCCGCCATAAATTGTCTTCTATCCACGACGATATATGGCGATCACATCTACGCAGCGGTTTCGCGTCATTACTTTCGCGTGTGCTAACCAAACCAAAAGTTATTCTATCTATCCTATTCTATTCTCAACTTTCGATGGTTGAATTCACAGTAAGTAACATGATCACGTGCGTCAGATCACATGGTCAGGCCTCCTTCACTCGCTCGTCGGTCGCGCGATAAGCACCTACCGCTAGCCGTTCCGCGGCGGGACAAGTGAGCAGAGGGCCGCCACGCGCCCGCCGCCGTACAAGCAAGGCATCTTACTGCACAAGTAGATATTGCCTCTTTATAATAGTGACAATGTCGAATCGACATTACTGTGCCGTGTACGAATATCAAATTCAAAAAACCAATAAACAATTGTCGTTTTTCACATTATGATATATGGCTACGCAGTTCATTCAAAAGAAGACAACCTTAACGTTGCGTCGCCAGAAAAGGTAAGAGCACGCGATAGAAAGAGAGGCAACTACTAGGTGAACTGCGCGACCTGAATTGCGCTTTATTGTGTCGGAGCAAAAGTCGGTATTTATTTAAATGACTTTGCCGCGTGCTGCTTCTGTACTTGTACTATTAGTTATTCTGTGACATGGTGTCATACTAGTTCCAAGATGTAAGACGGGCGTACTTACAGTGTTGTTTTCGTCGTCCGTATCTCTGACACTCGGGCGCCGCCTTTCGCTGCGAGCCACCGACACGCCTCTCTCACTACGGGTGTCTGAAAAATTACTCTAAATTAGTCTTTCCATAAAATCAGTCACAAGTAGTGATCACTTCAATTAGTATACAATACTAAATGATATACTAGAAAAAATGCGACTCGCACCAGATCAATTCTCGGACGGGAATCGAACCCAAATTCAATTCAATTAGTTTTAAAATATGAAATTGTCTGTTCTTTAAGGGCCTGTATTTTTACTATATTCGGCTTTATAAAGTGCACAAATTGAAAATTAGTGAAACTAAGCTTAATAATGACGGGAAAAATATAAAAAAAAATAACTCCAATGTTTTTTTTTTTTAAATCGATTTAATAAAAATCATTTTTATTTGATAAATCGTTGTGTGTGTGATAAGTCGTGATAGATCGTTTAGTTCGCTACGTTTTGTTCATAGCAGCAAACAAGAACATAAAAATATAAAAAAACATAGTTTTTTATATATTTTTCCCGTCGAATAAATAAATTTTCACTCATTTTAATTTGTGCACTTTCTGTACTCACACTGTCTGTAGCCCACTTTACTCACCGGCACGCTCACTATCGCTGCTAGACTGCTGCGAGCGGCTATGGCGACTGCTACGGCGGCTCTGCGACCGGCCCCGCTCCCGCGCTCGCTCCGGCTCCCGCCCCCGCTCCCGCTCCCAGTCGCGGCGCTCCTCCCTCTCCGGGCTCGAGTCGGCGAGTGCGTCCCCGTCGCCCGCCAGCTCCGGCATACCGGCCGCGCGCACGTCTCGACGGGCTTGACGGAATATCGGAAGACATTGTTCGCGCATCTTTATTCCCGCTCTGAATAAAATAAAAAACCGGTCAAGAGCGAGTCGGACTTGAAATATTTATTGTTTTATTTCTTTCTTATTTGCAAAATAGTTGGGCAAACGTCATCTTAAACTATTCCAAATTTTAAGTTGATACCATTAGTAGTTCTCGAGATATCCAGCTGTGACCAGGGATTGAAATACCGTTAAAAAAAATAACGATAAAAAAAATTACGTCAAGTAACGTTATTAATTGGAATAACGTTAACTTTAAAGTAACGGTAACAAAAAGTAAGAAATAAGGTTAAGATTAACGTTATTTACTGAAATAACGTTAATTTCAATGTAACATTATCTAAAGTAACGTTATTATCGACATAACGTTAATGTTAAAAGTAACGGTACAAAAAGTAAGAAATAACGTTACATTTAAAAATAACGTTATCAATCCCTGGCTGTGACAGACCGACAGACAGACTGAGTCACACCATGAATTCCTTTTAACCATTTTAGTACGGAACCCTAATAATAGTAGATTATTACAACAAGTGAAAAAAGAGGCAATTCAGTTCGGGGGACTAAGTTGGATCCCGAGAGCAGGACTACGGATTCTAGAGTTGAAATTCACGAGTTGTACTCTTCTTTTTTTACCTTTGACTGCGAGAAAACAAATAGCAGTACCTATACCTATAGATAGATAGATTAACTCTTTATTGCACACACATTGAAAAGGAATACAGTATAACTTAAAACTTAAGACTAATGGTGGGCAAAGGCGGTCTTATCGCCGGAAGCGATCTCTTCCAGACAACCTTTGATTCAGCGAATAGGTACCTGAGAAGGGTACCTATTCGCTGAATTCTATATAAAAACCGTGTGCCAACTACATGCAAAATTAACAAAATATAAAGAAAAGCTTATACCTACAATATAGTATTATATATACTATAGTACTTACAGTTATCACATTTTATTATTTAGGAAGGTAATCGGTAATATTTAAACATTAGAAAATAGTGAAATTAGTATTTTTTCCAAAGACATAAAACAACCACACTAAGAGGGAAATTACATGATCAGTCTGGCATCAGACCATTTCATCAGTTTGTATAGACTTTGAATTTTTCCAGACTGAAGATCGTACCAGGGGCCCTACCGGCTAACTTTTCGAACTTCGGCGGGTCTACTGAGCTTCAACTTAAAACAGATAAATCGAAGTAAGGAATTTCGTATTGTACAATTTGTTGAAGTTATTTGGAAGATATTGATGTTCGTGTGACATCATGATTTTACCATTTGATTTATCTGTTTAAATTTGAAACCCGGCAGACTTTTCGAAGTTCGATGCGTTACCCGATACGGCCCCAGACTGATGGAATCGACTGATGCAAGACTGAAAACAACTAATCTCCCTCTAATAAAGAACCCAAAGATAAAGACAAAATAGAACGAAGAAGTATGAAAATTCTGAACTAGACAGAACCAGCTAAAGCTAATCTCTAGGATTAGCTGGTTTAGAATGATTCCGTTTCGGAATTCCGAAACAAAATTTCGTCTGTATGTATGTGGCCAGTTTAGGTTTGAAACACTCTTTCTATACTAACTTGTAAAACACAGTATCCTTGTTGTTGTAGGCGAGGCAGTTGTCGATCATGAGCCGGAAGTCGGCGTCGACGTCGTCGACGGTGCGGTACGCGCCGCGGTCCAGCTTCTTGCCCATGGTGCTCAGGTCCATGGGATGCTTCACTACGGAGCTGTAGTCTGGGACCTTGGAACGAAAAAAAAATACATTAAACCGCCTCTGTGGTCTAGTAGTTCGTCCACCCGTGTACAGCTTGACCATAAAGAGTTGACAAAAATTGAGGGCGCCACTTTTTATGTAGACGTTAAAAATTACGAATAATTTGGTAACACTTACTATATTTTTACGAATAATTTGGTAACACTATATTTTTACGAATAATTTGGTAACACTATATTTTTACGAATAATTTGGTAACACTATATTTTTACGAATAATTTGGTAACACTATATTTTTACGAATAATTTGGTAACACTATATTTTTACGAATAATTTGGTAACACTTACTATTTTTTGACGGAATCCTAATTCGGAATTCCAAACAGAATTTCGATAATGATAAAATAGATAGATAAGATTCCGTACGAAAAAATCCTGCATGTGTGTGGTAGGTCCATAGATTTGTATGGATTAGCTGCGTTCGGAATTACGTATGTACGGAATTCCGTCTGTGTGTGGCCAGTCTAAGACGCAGGGGTCCCGGGTTTGATTCCTAGGGGGCGTACAATTTGTACTCGGTTTGGTTGGTGGTAGGGCTTATCACGCATATCCACCTCGAGCAGGTCCACGGGCTCGGTGAATATGTCGCTGTTGTCCCGCTGCCGCAGCAGCCGCAACAACTTGTGGGCCGCAGCGAGTGCATCACGCATACCCACCTCGAGCAGGTCCACGGGCTCGGTGAATATGTCGCTGTTGTCCCGCTGCCGCAGCAGCCGCAACACTTGTGGGCCGCAGCGAGTGCATCACGCATACCCACCTCGAGCAGGTCCACGGGCTCGGTGAATATGTCGCTGTTGTCCCGCTGCCGCAGCAGCCGCAACAACTTGTGCAGCGCCGCGCGCTCCGGCCGCAGCGAGTGCATCACGCATACCCACCTCGAGCAGGTCCACGGGCTCGGTGAATATGTCGCTGTTGTCCCGCTGCCGCAGCAGCCGCAACAACTTGTGCAGCGCCGCGCGCTCCGGCCGCAGCGAGTGCATCACGCATCGCTCCCACACGCGCGTGTATTCTGCCTTTAGCCGCTCGCGCTTGCGGACCAACTCGCATAGGAGTCTGATGACAATTTTACTAAGATTAGCATAAGGCCTTGGAGGGGTTATTACAACCTCTTAAAACTTGTCAGTTTTCTAAATTGCTATCAATGCGTTCTCTTTATTTGCTATACAGCGAAATAGAGACGCATTGACAACCATTCAGAAAACTGACAAGTTTTAAGAGGTTGTAATACTCCCCCAGGATACTGTTTCGCCAAACCGGAAAATCTGCCAAAAGTGCTAGTGGCTGAACAACTTATACGCACGCGCAATACGAGCGATTTTACATTTTATTTATGCGAATATTATTTGACTGTCCACATGCGAAAAAAATGTTTTTAAAATGTTTGTCAATAATTTATGCTGCTGTTTATAATATAAATAAATTGGCCTTGACTCACCTAGCTCTCTCCAAATCTTGTCGTATTCGTTGCCAGTATTTGAGCTGGTTGCATAGCTCCCTTACGTTTACAGTACCATCTTGTATACCTCGAGTACCTTTCAACAATTACATTATTCATTAGAACTGAAGTGTCATAATATGTTATGCTAGTTAAATACCTTAATGTAATTATCTATACAATAAAAAATTATTTTAACAAAACAACAGCACTTGATGAATATTCGTGGATTTGTAGACATAATCATGGCCCCAACATGATCTCGCGAAGCGCAATATGATATAGCTATTTATCACGTTTAACTATCAAGAGTCAATGAATTTCGACAGTTGAGTGTCGATAAAACGCTATATCACGCGATATATATCGTGGTTCGATGGTTATGCAGAGGGGCAGGGGACCTATTTCTGTAAGGCGACGACCGCTCTTTACTACTCATTTTCATGGCTGTCGAATTATAAAGCTAAATGACCAAAAAGTTTCTTCTACAGCACAACTAAGTATCAACCTAGTTCCTATACAAATTGCATTGGAAAATCTATATGGTATTCTTTTGTTTATATCCTACAAGCAAATAAATAAATAAATAACTCACCATGATGATTGGTGAGACTCTGCAGCCGCCTCAGCAGCGGCACGCCATTCCTGCTATGTCTCTTAAGGGTCCAGTAAGCCAGCAGTCTCTTCATGAGCTGTGCCCTCGCGGCGGGCGGGCCGGACGCTAGCTGTGCTACTTCTGACACCCGCTCAGCTGGCAACGTGGGAACTAGGACTACGGGGGCCCAGGTTCGCTTCATTGCGAGCACTCGACGAGCCTGTTGTGGTATTTTGAACCATATTTCATTGGGATTAGACAATAATTTACATTCGTAAAAGTTTCTTCATGAGCTGTGCCCTCGTGGCGGGTGGGCTAGAATAGAAGCCAACTAAACTACTTTTGAGACTTGCTCAGTGGGTAAAGTCAGAACTAGAAACTACTATACAAGTTGTTTTGAACTTTTTTTATGTTTCATAATGTCGTTCCTATAAAACAGGGGTCGGCTGGCAACCTTATTCTAGGGAAGGGCCACTAATGTTGCCAGAGAATTAGCGCATTTTTATAGTTTTGTGGGATGGGTCGTCGTCGGGCCGCTATACATGTACAAAAACTTATACCTGAATAATTTTCTCTCTGCCTTTCTGTCTAATAGCTGTCAAGTCTGTAGATTTTGAATCGCCTTCCGATTCCAATGCACGTCTCTCCTGCAAAAGAATAAATTGTGTGTGTCAAACTAAGTTATTGGGCAGAAGCAGACCTCAGATTTAATATCTTGAGTAGAAATAGTTAAAGGATGAATATGATATTTGACTACGTTTGTGAGCCTGTACTTTAAAACAAAGCAGGGTCACTTGCTACGCGCCGACTAGTTTTAAGCACAGAACTGCAATACAAAATATTGCTTAAGTAAAAGTCATAAGTAGGAATTTTTTCTTGCATCACACGAGTCAATGAGTGATTTCAATTTTTTTGTAATGCATTTCAATGGTGATTTGTTTCTCTTAGCAAACGAAACAGTTCAAGTTAAAAAAAGGAATGAACGTAATTTTCAATAAAATAATCATAATTTAAAGAACTGTTACATGGGAGTCAGGGAGTTTGATTTCACATGACTGGTAGGTATGGTAAAACAATGTCCTCCACGTGACCCTTGTCTCTCGGAATGCTAACTGGCGCAGTATATTATTTGTTTGTACCGTGGGCTAATGTGATACCTGTAACACATGGGCAGGCGTGTGCGCGTCGCAGTAGGCCATCTTGGCGACCTGTACCGGCTGGCTGGGGACCGCCCCTCCATCTTCATGTACAGTCAACAGCACCTCAGACTATACATGTTGACCTTGAGATCTTCTCTATGTCGAACGTAATAACAGCTGTTTTCGTAGTTCAACTGTTTAACTTAACGTGCCCACGTGCGTACATATAGTGTCCGGGTGTGTCCTTACATAAGGACTACCTTATGTAAAGTACTAGGTTACAGGTACTAACCTGTAACACATGGGCAGGCGTGTGCGCATCGCAGTAGGCCATCTTGGCGACCTGCACCGGCTGGCTGGGGTCGCGCCCGGCGCCCGCCGCCTCCATCTTCATGTACAACCTACCACAACAATATCATTAATGAACAGTCGAGTTCATAAATATGTAAGCACAAAAGTGCCAAAAGACAGATGTTGGCTTTTATTACAAAGACATAAGGTTGATGAACTGTCAAAGGTGCGTACATATTATTGAACTCGAATCCACCATGGGCAACAGCGTCGCTTAAACACTCCTAAGGTTAAAATCGCTTGCACGCCGCCGCGCTGTCACTACATACGTTTAGTTTTGTTGTTCATTAACTGAAAATTGATTTGTCACGGCAGAGCCTCTCGAAGGTCGTGGGCGAGGTACTAGCATGCAATGAAATTTCCTTTTGGCACTCCCTCTTATTAGTATGTCCTATCTATAAAGTCGTGAAAGAAATTAAATGGGGATGTTGGTTCGCTAGATTTCCTTGTTCACTTGAAAAACTTCATTGCAAAACTATGTATTGTTGAAAGTACAGATTTAAAGTTGTCAATATGAATGCTGTCGGGCACGCAATTATCCCAAAGACAAACACAGTACGACAAGCGCACAAATCAGACCTATGTTTTAATTGAAAATGAAAAAATATTTATTTTCTTCCACAAAGTTTACATGGTTAGTTAGTTTCATTATAAACTATAATTAGTTATCTAAAGTAATACTTTGTGGGAGACTGATGCCTAAACTAGACATATAAAATTAAATGCCTGTATGTCAATCATTTATATGTCTAGTTTAGGCAGAGACATATAAATGCCTGTATGCCTAATTACTCTTAAAAGTTTAATTTCTCCGAGTCGATAACGCAAAAACTCTAGAAGTAAGCAAATTGTTATGACACAGGATATTAATTTTGTTGCACACCATGCACTGCAGCTTGCGTGCGCCGGGATCATCTCTATGGAGTCTGGGAGTAATAGTGCACTGACCCCGCTTGCTGCGCGCACGTGACGTGGAACGCGGAGTAGCAGTTGGACTTGTGGCACTGGATGCAGGCGCCGGCGCCGCGCTGCTTGCACACCATGCACTGCAGCTTCCAGCGCGCCGCCGGGATCATCTCTATAGAGTCTGGGGAAAAGAACCTCTTTTCATAAATTATCTACAGTCATCATTCAGGGTTACCATTACCACATAGCAATTTTCCTTAATTGATTTTGAACTGTTAAGTTTTGTATAACCTAATCTGCTGTTGTACATTAAAAATAAATGGGCACTTGAGTGCAATACTTTGGTCTAACAGTATGTTTGTCTGTTGGTTTAATTTAAGCAATATAATACAACAATTAGGTAGGTACTTGAAAACTTAGATTGCAATAAAGTTCACATTTGTTGTAAAGTACATTTTCAATATGCTCATATTGTTATTTACCAGTTATCATACTCCATAAGGGTAGTATAATAATATAGTGATAAAACTTACCAATTGGTTCTAGAAATACAGTGTTCGCAAATCGAACTTCTGGTATCCAGAGGGCGCAAACAACGTGAGCCCATGTGCCTTGGTCTGTTTGCTTGAATGCACCTGATAAAAAATATCAAATGTTCCTTATTAGCTTAAGGTAATAAATAATAATATGGTATTTATTACTCTGAATTGACATTGACACACACATACCTCCGGTATTGGGGCATAGGACACAGTTGACAAGTCGAGAGGGCGACTGCAAACAGCGTCGGCAAAGCCACTGACCTTCCGGTATGTATGGAACCTGGACATTTTGAGATTGTCATTCAACATTAGAGAAATATAGATAGCAGCTCAAAATTAAAACTTTTTTCACTTTTTTACAGTGCAGTATGTATGTACCTTAACTTCTTTTGGTCAAAACAGATTTTTGATAAATGATGTACACATACATGTACAGACAGATGTGATACAGATTGATCCAAGGTTCTGTAATTTAGATATTAATGCTCAAGACTGTACTAAGCAAATTTGTTTTTAAAGATGAGGAACCAAATAACCCTTCCTACTTATTACTTACTCCATAGCAATCCTGATGCACTGCTAGATTACACATGTCGCAAAACAAAATGACATTGGTGTTCTGACACTCTCCGTCCATGCAGATGCAGCACACTGCGTCTTCGTCCACAGTCACTGCCGTCTGTTGGCCACTTTGTGTCGCCTGGCACACAAACAATAAGTTATATTATGTTGGTATGTACTAAAACTAGACAAGACTATCAATTTATAAAACCACTGTTTCATGGCATATAAACAATAAAAAATATCTATAGTATATGTACGGTCAACAGCACACTGGGCTTCCACGACAGTGTAATGACATTCAATCAATTTTATACTTAAATGCAAGGCTATTAAGGTTCAAAATAAATTACAGATTTTTGAGTTTTGTATAACCTCATGTGCTGCTGACTGTACATAAGACTATAGTCAGCAACACACTGGACTACCTCAACCTCAAATTTCCTCATGGAATCCTACTTGGTGCTTATGATAATAAATTATGCAATGTAAGTTAAATATTTGTTGCTTGCAATAATTTTAAAAATATTTCAAAAATCCTCCTGAAAAATATTCATAATGGAGTACAATGTTTTTCCTGAAAAGGCTCAAATTATGCTAATCTTGAAATACCTGAAAATATGATTCTTTTTCTAATCGATCCATCAGAAGCTCCAGTGTATCTACCGAGACTGGTGGCAGACCTTGCTTTGCCCTCATTTTGTTGACGATTGCCAACCATGCCGTGTCTTCCTCATCTACGTCATACTCAACTTCTCCGTCTAACTCTTCAGCCGACTTTTCAATAAAGCGTATGTAAGCATTTGGTCGAGATGGTGCATCACAAACTCTCTCATTATAATCAGGGATGAGCTAAAATGATTAGAATATAAATGAGATTTACTTAGAAGCAGTTTGCAAGTTCTCTATTAAGAGCACAATTAATAACTTACCTTAAAACTAGCTTCAGGTAACTTGACATGAGGCTCTGGAGGAGGCTCTACAAAAGGCAAGGGTTTTTCAAGTTCAGAGTTCTTCTTTTCCCACTCTTCCAAAGACATAATTGGTAATGGCTGATCAATGGGAATTCTGCTTATTTTCCCATCTATCTCAAACTGTACAACTTTCTGCGCTTCCGCAAAGGTGAGAGCTTCTTTAGGGGGACTTTGTAGAGCGATATCGCCTGTTGGCACTGGCGCTCGTGATCTTCCGCTTTTTTTACGGCTACTAGCAACAGCTGGCGTCGCTGGGGTTGGGTTATCATGGTCATAGTTCACTAAATGGTACTGCAAGCCACACAAACTTTTATACACCTTATCACACTTCTCCAAGGGGCACTGATACGGCGGAGGCCGGTTTTGCCGCAATTTTTTGCAAAACTCAAAAACGTCAAAATCTAAACCCATGTTTGTTGAACGCTATGTATCTTCAAAAAGGCTGCATTATTTAGATTCTAACGAGTTTCACATATCAATGATATTCTAATCGTACTTTAAAACCGGACAATCTGCATTTATTTAATTTTTAAAGTGAAAGGAAATGCAATTTTGTAAATTTTTAACGATAAATAATAGCTATGACAAAATCGCATTCACAAAGAGTAACAATAATATCAGGGGCTTTTCACTAAGTACTTGACTCACTCAAGGGAGCGCGGCCTAAGATTTTAGTTGCGGAATGATTTGATAGATGGCGCTCATTTTTCGTTTGTCAAATAGTCGATAGATGTCGCTATGTCGTGCTGAATCGCGGTAACTTTTCTTTAACTCGCGGCTTTCACAGTTTTATATAGTCATAGCTGATTAGCAATAAATTAATTTATTTTAAATTAATTTCATGACAAAGCGGTTACCTCCCAAAAAAATTACAAGTCAAGATTTATAGAAACCTACTCCTACTAGTACCTATATTATAATAACGTACACTTTTTGTCACATTTCGTCAGATGGCGTTGATCTGGTCTGACTATCCCTAGTATAATAATGTACTCTATGGGCCATAGTCTGTGGAGCTGGCTGTCTGTGGCACTTATGCCACAGATTAACAAGACCTATATATTTTGACTGTCTACGATTTTGACACTGAGCCGCGATTACATACGCCGATTTTGCATTCCAATTTCGGGTTGCCACTCGTACTTGACAATAAAATATTGTGTATAATAAGTTCGATTTTAAAAGTGAATTTACCCTATAACGGAAAGATAAACATTGTTTATGATTGGAGATGAGAATTGAAAATAAAAAAAACATAAACAATGTTTTAAAATTTAACTTAATATACGGGTGGCAACCAAGGGTCTGACATGCTTTGATAGAGCGAGATCGTCTTATTGAGATTCCTATAGGAGGAAATAGAGAAGAGTGTCATGTTTTCTCTCTATCACCGACCGGACTTTTTTTCATGGTTGGGTTATAGGCAGAGTTCAAATAAGCAAAACAAACAAGTGGGGTTATTATCAAGAGTGCCAAAGAAATTAAAGGTTTTGTGGATTACTACCTAATTGATACCCAAGATTTATTATAAATCGTAATTTTTGGTATTTTTTTGAAATGCCTAAATACTAGGGCTGTACGTTTTGATTTTTTTAAATATTTATAATAGATTTCGAAATATTTGCATTTTAGTGATTTCATACAAAACACAGAAGAGCCAATATTTTCAAATCTACAATGAATATTTTAAAAATCACAACGTACAGCCCTAGTTTTTAGGCATTTCAAAAACATACCAAAAATTCATTGCTGTAGGTTAAGGTTTAGAGGGCGGGAAACGTTATCGCCGTTTGTATGGAGACCACGTGGTTGACAATCCTCTTAATGCACAGAATACATAATAGTACCGAAATTTTTCTTAAAGTAGACGATTTCCGCGCTTTAACTAGTAATCTGCACATTAACGGATGCTACCCCGTTAAGGGTACTTTTTCTGATCATTGCAACCCCATATTTTGACGTCATAATATATCTATCCCTTACACCCGGTCGCTCGGTAGCGCATCTACCCCTTTTAATATACTATATCTATGGTGGCAACTCTAAATTGGTATGCTAGATTGGAATATGTAATGTCTTGTTAAGTTAATCTGACATATTATGTCAAAAACAAAGTAACTAATCTGTGAATCTGTCTGTTTGGCTCGTTGGCTGGTTATTTTCGTAATATTTCCTTTTTTTGTTGAATTTGCATTTTTTAAGTGTTGAGGACATTCATGCTGTCATTTAAATTGTAAAAAAACACTATTGTTAATATTGTTATCATGTCCGACGAGAATCAACCTTCAACAAAGCCAGGAGAGGCTGCCTTACAAAACATGAAATTACTCCAAACAGAGAGCAGTGTCTTCAAAGTTCCTAAAGTGCCTGTAAAGAAAGTGATAACGAAAAAAGCTCAGGTTCTGGATGAGGAAGAGTATGTAGAGGTGAGACTATCTCTCCTATCCTTATCCTTACTTACTAATATTATAATTTCAAAGGTCCGTTTGTGTTACGCCTTCACGTCTTAACTACCGAACCGATCATCATGAAATTTTGCATACACGTTACAGGGGTACAGAGAACGACAGAGTACCTTGTCCACGCAGATAAATTCGCGGGCGATTGCTAGTTTATTATAAAACTGGATAGTTATTTTATTATTTTATTTTTTTCTGGATGAAAAGTATCCTATTTACTTGTCTGTATCCCGCAATATTTATGCAAAACATGATGATCAGTTGAGTAGAATTAAGATGTAGGTGTACCAAACAAACTTACTTTCGCATTGATAGTATTAGTTAGTAAGGAAGGATACCAAACTAAAATGTCTTCTCAATCTAATGGTACCTAACCTAGTAAGGATACCAACCAAACTATAGTGTTTATTCAATCTCATTAGAATCTCTTAGTGGGTAGGTACCATTATATGCATTATAAGCCCTCCGTACCAGAAGGACAATCTAGTAAAACGCCCTTGTAGTATAAATGACGTTAAAGTAAAACAACCTTCTAGTAAAATATCTGAAATTTATATTAAGTGATCTACTTTGACCAAAATGTAGGAACAGCTGATTATTTTTTTGCTCTGATTAAGTTGGCCCCATCGGAGGGGTAAAATTGAACAACTTTGTCTATGGGGCAAACTTAATCAGAGCAAAAAAATAATCAGCTGTTCCATACATTTTGGTCCAGTAGATCACTCGATATAAATTTCAGACGGTTTACTAGTAGGTCTTTTTACATAAATGTCATTTATACTACAAGGGCGTTTTACTAGATTGCCCTTCTGATATGGAGGGATTATAAGTAATAAGTATAAGTTATAACCAGAGATCGGATATTTGGATGCATATTTACCTAAAGTACAGATGTTGGGTATAATTGAAAGCATTTTTTTATCGAAAAAAATCCAAGGCTTTTGAAAAATCCAAAGATTTTGAAATATTCAGGATTCAATTGTTTTCAAAAACTCAATCAATATGGTAAGCATATCGTCGACTAACCCTATCGAAAGGGAAATTTGGCAAGTTTTTTAATAGGGTTTCCCTAACAATTGGCTTACCCAAAAAATGGGGTTTTCCGGTCCCTGCATGGAACTCAGCATGTCAGCGCATTTAAAACGTCAATAAAACGTATAATGGCAATTGTGAGAAAGTTAGTGCCACTATTACCATAAATGGGGTTTCTCCATGGAAATAGTGGGATTGACCTAATGATTTTTTTAATTATTAAAAATATGACAGCTAAAGAGATTGTCAATTATTTGTGTTTCAGGGTATTGCAAAAATAATTCAAAGAGATTTTTTTCCTGATTTAGAAAAGTTGAAAGCCCAAAATGAATTTTTAGAAGCAACTGAAAACAAAGACTACACTAGACTCGCGGAAATTACAAGAAAGTACAGTGGCACTAGACCTCCCACAGAACCATGTAAGATAATTATTTAATTAACATTAAAAAAAGCTGTAATTTTGTGAATTATGAATGACTTAAATTAAGCTTATTTTGTCATTTTAAAACACTTGGTTTATCTGTGGCAATCTGTTCAGAAGATTTCCCCATCTTTATTAATATTAATTTACAGAAATCTATACTTCAATTAAGGGTTGATTAAGCCTTATTATATTCTCCTTCATGTGGAGCTTTTTAACCGAAATAGTTATGTGAAAGTTAAATAAACCTGTTTTGTATTGTTACAGATAACTCCCCAGCCACATTTGACACACCAAACATAGACCGACCGTACTCACCGTGTGCACCAACAGTGAGGGAACAGAGGCCAAATGCGGAACAAAACACAGAAACTGACAAATCAAAAGATATCACTAATAAACACAGTCTGGGTTTGTAATTTATCAAGTAAATCAACACCATTCAATCATAATTAATGATAATTTATTCCAACAATATATCTTTACACTAGCTTCTGCCCGCGACTTCGTCCGCGTGGATATTAGAGAAAATCCTTAGGGAACCTTCAACCAGGATCTGACCAGCCATTTTTACGCATTACGGCTTCCCGTTCAAGTTCCCGTTCCCGTTCCCGTTCGCGTTCGCGTTCAAGTTCCCGTTCCCGTTCCCGATCCCGTACCGTTCCCGTTCCCGTCCCCGTCCCTGTCCCTGTCCCTGTCCCTGTCCCTGTCCCCGTCCCCTGGATGTGCATGTCCAGGTCCAATCATGGCCACCGTGTTGGACTTAAAATAAATGTCATTTTCGCAACCACCATCCCATGAAACCTCAAGAACGACATCCACATCGATTTTCATGTTTACTTACCCCATTTACACCTTAAGGGAGAATTTTCAAAATAACAAAATATGTGTTTGCCTATTTATTTTTAGACATGCTCCTACGAATTTTAAAGTTGTAATGTCTATTTTATATTATTTTTCCATACAAAATTTAAACCCCATTTTCACCCCTTTAGGGGTTAAATCATGTCCACCGTGTTGGACTTCAAAATAAATCTCATTTTCGCAATCACCATCCCATAAAACCTCAAGAACGACATCCATATCGATTTTTATGTTTACTCACCCCATTTACCCCTAAGTGGTTGATTTTCAAAATTACAAAATATATTTTGCCTATTTATTTTTAGATGTGCTCCACTCCAACGAACTTTAAAGTTGTAATGTCTATTTTATATTATTTTTTCATACAAAATTTGAACCCTATTTTCACCCCTTTAGGGGTCAAATCATGTCCACCGTGTGGGACTTCAAAATAAATGTCTTTTTTGTAATCGTCATCCCCGAAAACCCCAATAACGACATCCATATCTATTTTTGGGGTTATTTACCCCTTTTCACCCCCATTTCATCCCAATAGGGGTTCAAATACTAACAATAACAATATACGTTGCGTTAGATGTCTATCCATAAGCCTAAATTATAAATTTAGCGATTTTTACTTCGAAAATAAATGATTTTCTTCAATACACAACTTCATCCCCCTTTTGACCCCTTCGGGGGTAGAATTTTGAAAAACGCTGAGACCCGTATTTATTTATTTTCAATGGTCAGTCTAAACACAAAATTTGAAGATCCTAGCTTCAACATGATGTGATATGACATAGCAATTTAACACATATAACTGTTATTTAGCATGATAATGATATAGCGATTTAACACCTCTAAAGACAATGGATTTGGCTAGTTGAGTGGTATATTGAGTAGATAAAACACTATATAACATGATACATACCGTGTTTCGGTGGTCATGCAGGGATTAGCCTATCTATATCAATATTCAATGCAATATATTAGATTAAATTTAACATGTAACTTAGTTTCATGAATAATAATTCAATTAATATCTAATTAAACTTAAATTGAACAGCATATTTCTCTAAAGAAAATAATTTTACAGATTCATTCCTAGCCAGTCACACAAGTGAGGACAATGCAAGTTACGACCGAGTTATTGGAATGGAGGACAAGAAGCGAGCCACCAAGCTGGCATCGCAGCTGCAGTCGGAGGTGGCCTCGTTGGCGCTGGTCGAGGCGGCCATGGTGCTACCCTCTATTGAGCAACAAGCCGACCAGACTGAGAGGCCACATGAGGTACCTATTTGTTGTAATGCAATATAATATTGTGCCAAAACTATCAAAATGTTATCTTTTTTCTATCTCTGCTAGTCAATTGATTACTCGTTTGCATGCTATTATGCATGTCATTAAAGGACCTATTTGAGTTATTTCTTCAAAAAATTATACTGAAATGAAATGGCATGATAACCTCTTTCTTTTCTTTCTCTCTTAATTTTTTTTTTGGAGTCTGTCGACCGGTTGGCCTTGGCATATAAGTTTTCATACAAATATGGAATTAGCTACCTGTATAGACGCTTTATTTTCCTCTGACATAAGTAAAGTCGGTTGGTTTTGAATCATACATAAGTTTTTACATGTTAGTAAGTAAGTAATAGTTTATTTGCGTGAATATGGTACATTGTGTTCTTAAATTACTAATTACCAACATATTCTATCGTTTATTTTTTAGCTGGACACCTGGCGCTACAAGGCGAAGAACTACATAATGTACGTGCCGGACGGCGCGGAGAGCCAGAAGCCGGCGCCGAAGCCCGAGCTGCTGCATCACAACACGCGGCTGCGCGCCGAGCCGTTCGACCACGTCAAGAACAAGGAGGCTATCAGCGCCATCGCGAGGACGCAGGTACAGATTATATTCCTTTTATCATCACAAAATCGGAAACTGTTCGATGCGACATAAATATGAAAATAAAATCCCGTTTTCTTAACAATCGATGTAATATTGTTTAAACTCAAAATTACATTTATAACTATTATGTAAAATAACAAAAAATATGCAAAATGCATGAGAGATGTTCTCGAAGATGTTTACTATAATGCCGCGTCCACACAATAATCGCCTATGATATCGGTAAACACGCTTATTCAGTGAAACTAAAGCGCTATCGACGATAGAGCAGGTACGCGCACGATAATCGTCGTTTGGACAGGGCTTATCGTTCACCCTAAACCTTATTTCTTTTCAAACAGGACGCGAGCGTGACCGGCAAGATCGGCGTGGACGGCGTGAGCATATCCTTGGAGAAGGGCAGCGAGTACCCGTACCTGGCGACGCCCTCCCCGCGCCCCGGGGACGGGCCCGACCGGTCCCCGCTCATGACCTGGGGCCACATCGAGGGCACGCCCTTCCGCCTCGACGGGGGCGACACGCCGCTGCCCGCGTCAGTACCGCACTGTACCTCACACATTGCAGCACTGCTACATTGTAGCCACGGCCCGACCGGTCCTCGCTTATGACCTGGGGCTCGCTCACATCATCATCTGGACTTCTTCTGGACATCAAAGACACGCTCTTCCACTGTCCATATTCTAGGGTTTGGGTGTTTGTGGTATATCGTCATCATTTCCAAAACACAAGTTTTATACATCTATTTATTTGAGTTCGTCTGATATTTATTTGGTATTGTTGCAGTGTGGGTGCGGGTGCTGCATACCACATACTAGAGGCGGGCGCCCGCGAGCGACTGGCGCTACAGCTGGTGGAGCGAGCCGCGCGCCGCCGCCGCCCCACCACCCCGCGCCCCTCCCCGCGCACGCCCGTGTGAGTACTCCACACACACAAAGCAAAGTTTAAATTATTTGTATTCCAAATGGAAAATGAAGAATTTGTATTGACATTGACATTTAAAGTTCTTGGTCGTTCCAAACCTTAGAGCGAGTTAAAAAACAACCAAACAACCGGCGCTCTAACGTTCTGAACGCAACCTTAGTCGAGCGAGCCGCGCGCCCCCACCACCCCGCGCCCCTCCCCGCGCACGCCCGTGTAAGTACTCCACACACACACACACACACGCACTAGGTATGCTAATCGACTGGCGCTACAGCTGGGTTGCGTTCAGAGCGTTAGAGCGCCGGTTGTTTGGTTGTTTTTTAACTCGCATTAAGGTTTGGAACGACCAAGAACTTTAAATGTCAATGTCAATAAAAAGTCTTCGTTTTCCATTTGGAATACGAATAATTTAAACTTTTCTTTATTCTAAATCAAATAAAATTCGTTTTTTGAGGATCTACCATGATTATTTTAAGAATTATACTTAAAAACATCAAAATACAAAATAATGTCAATTGACATTGACATTTTTTCTATAGACAAACGTCAGCCTGCCTAGCATGACCGATTTATATCGCGTGATATAGCATTTTATCGACACTGAACTGTCAAACTCCTTTGTCTTTTTGACAGTTAAACGTGATAAAACGCTATATCACGCGATATAAATCGGTCATGCTAGGCAGGCAGAGCGTTTTACAACCATCCATTTTGATGGTTAAAAAGTTGCAACGCTCTGACGTTTGGAACGGGACGGTTGTGTCAACCGAACGTCACGCTCTAATGTTTGGAACGCCGTTAGAGCGTTCGGTTGTGGTTAGGTTGCACTCGGAGCGTAGGTTTGGAACGCAACCCTGGCAGTGTAAGGCCGGCCACACACAGACGAAATCACGTTACGGAATTCCGTACATACGTGATTCCGAACGCAGCTAATCCATACAAATCTATAGACTACCACACACATACGTGATTTTTCCGTACGGAATCTTCATACATTATCGAAATTCCGTTCGGAATTCCGTAACGGGATTCCGTCTGTGTGTGGCCGGCCTTAGAAGACAAATTTATTGATTGTAAGCCTCTGTAGGTAAACTAAACCATACCACACATACACACTACACACTTACAAATTACGAACACTTCACGCGGTATTACATTAAAAAAAAACTGAATCTATTTTCTTAGACAGATAAGTGAAAACTAACATAGATTAGATAACTAACACGATTGCACGTGCATAATCTCACCATGTTATTTTTCTAGTTTCAGAAACAACACAGAGAGGTTAGCCAGCATGTCTCCGGCGGCGCGAAGGCTCGCCACAAAGCACTTGTTATCCCCTCGGCTGAAACTAACCCCCAACGACATGGGCATCCTGTCTCACACCACCCCGAAGCGGACGCATACCCCGAGGACTCCTAAAGTCGCACCACCACCGACCACACCGGGAACGGAGTCTGCGGACAGCTCCACCAACAATCTCACTGATAACTTACTGCAAATCAATGTTGCTAAGAGAACGAGGTTAAAAGCACAAGATTTCTTTAGTGAAAAATAAAGTATTTGTTTGGATTTTTATTGCTTTTCATTTATGATTATCAGTAGGTAAGGTAGTATCAAAAAGAATAAATCTGACTTTATGCGAAAGTCCGTGTGTTTTTTGTTGCGACTTCGCCTTCACGAAAATCAGTTTGGATTTTCCAAGGTAAAAGTACTACTGATGCTGGAATTGCACTTCTCAAACATATTCTTGACGCTTGGGAAGAAAAGCAGGATGTAATTGGCATTTTCTGTGACCTTTCTAAGGCATTCGATTGCGTTGATCACCAAACACTATTAAAGAAGCTAGAACATTATGGTGTCTCTGATAAGTCGTTATGAAATCGTATTTGTACAATAGAACTCAGAAAGTTGTAATTAATAGAACTGAATCTACTGGAGCCCCCATCAATATGGGTGTGCCACAGGGATCAATATTGGGCCCATTGCTGTTTCTAATTTATATAAATGACCTTCCCAACTACGCGAGTAATTTATGTGAGACAGTACTATTTGCGGATGATACTTCTTTAGTTTTCAAAGTAAACCGAGGTAATAACTGTTCGGACGAAGTAAATAGTGCCCTCTCTAAAGTTTCACACTGGTTGGTTTAGTAATAATTTAGCACTTAACCCCAAAAAAACTAAATGTGTAAAATTTTCATTACCTAATGTTGAGCAGACAAAATTAAATATTAATTTGAATGACGATGAAGTAGACTTTACTGAGAGTACAATTTTTTTAGGTATAACACTAGATTCTCGATTGCAATGGGATCCACATATTGAAGCCTTGTCAAGTAGACTTAGTTCAGTGGCATTCGCTGTTAAGAAAATAAGGCTTTTAACTGTACATCTTCCTTTTTTAACCGACTTCATCAAAAGGAGGAGGTTCTCAATTCGATTGTTTTTTTTTTTTTTTTTTTTTTTTTTTTTTTAATCGTTGTTCGCGCGTATCTTCGACATTTATGGACCGATTTCGATAATTTTTTTTTTGTTCGATTGAGTTTTCTTGCGAGATGGTCCCATTTAATTTTTTTTCAAATCGGTTCAGTAGTTTACAAGTAATCCTGAAAATACTATGATATTAAATCAACTAACTTGACAACTTTGTTATTTATGAACCGAATTAGATGATTTTTGTTGTTGGGGAAGGGATACCGTTTGTAGTCTTTTTAACCGACTTCAAAAAAAGGAGGTAAGTTTTCAGTTTGTATGTATGTATGTTTCTCCGCGATTATCTCACGTTTGGCTGAGCCGATTTTTCTACCTAAATAATATACCTACACTACCTAATGCAGAACTAAAATAATTACACTAAAAATAAAAAAATTGTTTAAAAAACAAAAAACCGACTTTAAAAAACCTGCCTCTAAAAAAAGGAAGAAATAATATACAAATCATTAGATACGCATTATCATTGTTATAATAAAACACGTCAATTGAAGTCGGGTGGGGCTTTTAGAATAAAAAAAGGAAGATGTACTCCAGCCCCACCCGACTTTAATGGACGTGTTTTATTATAACAATGATAATGCGTATCTAATGATTTGTATATTATTTCTTCCTTTTTTTAGAGGCAGGTTTTTTGAAGTCGGTTTTTTGTTTTTTTTTATTCTAAAAGCCCCACCCGACTTCAATTGACGTGTTTTATTATAACCATGATAATGCGTATCTAATGATTTGTATATTATTTCTTGCTTTTTAGAGGTAGGTTTTTTGAAGTCGGTTTTTTGTTTTTTTAAACAATTTTTTAATTTTTTTATTTTTAGTGTAAGTACCTTCTGTATTAGGTAGTGTAGGTTCTGTATTTAGGTAGAAAAATCGGCTCAGCCAAACGTGAGATAATCGCGGAGAAACATACATACATACAAAGTGAATACCTCCTTTTTTTGAAGTCGGATAAAAAGACTACACAAAGGTATCCCTTCCCCAACCTTAAAAATCATCTAATTCGGTTCATAAATAACAAAATTGTCAAGTTTGTTGATTTAATATCATAGTATTTTCAGGATTACTTGTAAACTACTGAACCGATTTGAAAAAAAATTAAATGGGACCATTTCGCAAGAAAACTCAATCGAACAAAAAAAGAATTATCTAAATCGGTCCATAAATGTCGAAGATACGCGCGAACAACGATAAAAAAAAAAAAAAAAAAAAAAAAAACATACAATCGAATTGAGAACCTCCTCCTTTTGATGAAGTCGGTTAAAAAGAGCTGTTCGCGCCATATACAATCTACGGCGGAGAGATACCTTGAGAGAATTGTTCAAAGAAAAAGTAAAAGTAAAAGTAAAAAAAGTAAAAGTAAAAGTAAAAGTAAAAGTAAAAGTAAAAGTAAAAGTAAAAGTAAAAATAAAAATAAAAATAAAAATAAAAATAAAAATAAAAGTAAAAGTAAAAAAAAAGTAAAAGTAAAAGTAAAAGTAAAAGTAAAAGTAAAAATAAAAATGAAAATAAACTGAACAACTTTCATTATTGGACCAACCCCGAAATCACGAAAAAAAATCAGCTGTTCCATTCAAAATGAATCTTATATCATTTTTAACCGACTTCATCAAAAGGAGGAGGTTCTCAATTCGATTGTATGTTTTTTTTTTTTTTTTTTTTTTTTTTTATCGTTGTTCGCGCGTATCTTCGACATTTATGGACCGATTTCGATATTTTTTTTTTTGTTCGATTGAGTTTTCTTGCGAGATGGTCCCATTTAATTTTTTTTCAAATCGGTTCAGTAGTTTACAAGTAATCCTGAAAATACTATGATATTAAATCAACTAACTTGACAACTTTGTTATTTATGAACCGAATTAGATGATTTTTTTTGTTGGGGAAGGGATACCGTTGTGTAGTCTTTTTAACCGACTTCAAAAAAAGGAGGTAAGTTTTCAGTTTGTATGTATGTATGTTTCTCCGCGATTATCTCACGTTTGGCTGAGCCGATTTTTCTACCTAAACAATATACCTACACTACCTAATGCAGAAGGTACTTACACTAAAAATAAAAAAATAAAAAAATTGTTTAAAAAACAAAAAACCGACTTCAAAAAACCTGCCTCTAAAAAAAGGAAGAAATAATATACAAATCATTAGATACGCATTATCATTGTTATAATAAAACACGTCAATTGAAGTCGGGTGGGGCTTTTAGAATAAAAAAAGGAAGATGTACTCCAGCCCCACCCGACTTTAATAGACGTGTTTTATTATAACAATGATAATGCGTATCTAATGATTTGTATATTATTTCTTCCTTTTTTTAGAGGCAGGTTTTTTGAAGTCGGTTTTTTGTTTTTTAAACAATTTTATGAAAAAAAAAATTGTTTGACCAAGGAGTTTTGCATAGCTTGAACTGAAATGAAATACCGCTAATTTCGTTGTTGTTTTTTTTTCAGTAAAAAGTTTCGTCAGTTTATAAATAAGAAAAAAGATTGGTTCACTAAGGAGTTTTAAATGCTTGAATTGTAAAAGTGTACTTTACAATTAAAGCATTCACCATGCTTGACTTGTAAAGTGATCTGAAAATGGAACGTTCTATCTAAACAATGCACTGTGTTGCACATGTCAACTTACACAGCCTCATACTATATTAGTAAATGCTAGTTACCGAGCAGTATGATGTAAAATTAAAATAATAGCATCGATTTTTGATCGATGGTCTAATTGATAAGAAGTTGTTAAGCATTCCGTGGTGTCACGCGATCAGATTACGATGCATGCTATCGTTATAAATAGACGATATAGGTCGACGCCTATGTATAGTGACAATAATATTCACAGAATAGTTTTCTTATTTAGGTATTATTATGCCTTATTTACATCCAACTGTGCTGCTGTGCTGTGCTTCTGTGCTGTAATATGCCACACTGCAATCTCTACAAGTTTGAGCGAGATATGTACCTAGACAAAAGGCTAGTATGGTGAAAATTTTATCCTTTAAAAAATTACTTACATCTAAAAAGTGTGTCCGATTAGCCCCGGTGCACAAATCACAGTGAGTCCGTTTTACAACTGTATGGATTGTTTTCTAAGCTTTGTTTTGTCAACTTTCTCCCTAAGAAAAAAAAGGTAACAATCAAAACGTTCTATGTAAAGCTGTGGTCCGGCCCTGTCGACAAAATCAAAGTATAAGCTTTATCTTGTCTTGTCATCGTACTATTTTAAGATCTTTTTTTTAACTATCTTTATAGTACAATACAGAATGGTACAAGAGGCGGACTTAATGCTAGTAGCATTCTCTACCAGTCAACCTTTTTGTATCTACCACAAGAATAGCAAATAAATGACTATTACTATAACTACTTTGTTCGTACTTATGCGCATTCATCTAACTTTTCATCATCGCACCGATAGGTTTGTGCTGACAAACCTATCGGTGCGATGATGAAGTCACCCGTAGAATGTAGATTGCTATACTATTACTATACTAACAAAATTGTTATTCAGATTTTATTTTCATCTTTGTTTATTTGTCACTTTATAGATTCATGATATAATACAAACAACGTTTAATAACTATAATATGTCCGTTGCATACACACTGCAGTAAAAGTAAAGGTAAAAGTAAAAGTAAAAATAAAAATAAAAATAAAAATAAAAGTAAAAGTAAAAGTAAAAGTAAAAGTAAAAGTAAAAGTAAAAGTAAAAGTAAAAGTAAAAAATAAAATAAAAATAAAAATAAAAATAAACTGAACAACTTTCATTATTGGACCAACCCCGAAATCACGAAAAAAAATCAGCTGTTCCATTCAAAATGAATCTTATATCATTTTATGAAAAAAAAAATTGTTTGACCAAGGAGTTTTGCATAGCTTGAACTGAAATGAAATACCGCTAATTTCGTTGTTGTTTTTTTTTCAGTAAAAAGTTTCGTCAGTTTATAAATAAGAAAAAAAATTGGTTCACTAAGGAGTTTTAAATGCTTGAATTGTAAAAGTGTACTTTACAATTAAAGCATTCACCATGCTTGACTTGTAAAGTGATCTGAAAATGGAACGTTCTATCTAAACAATGCACTGTGTTGCACATGTCAACTTACACAGCCTCATACTATATTAGTAAATGCTAGTTACCGAGCAGTATGATGTAAAATTAAAATAATAGCATCGATTTTTGATCGATGGTCTAATTGATAAGAAGTTGTTAAGCATTCCGTGGTGTCACGCGATCAGATTACGATGCATGCTATCGTTATAAATAGACGATATAGGTCGACGCCTATGTATAGTGACAATAATATTCACAGAATAGTTTTCTTATTTAGGTATTATTATGCCTTATTTACATCCAACTGTGCTGCTGTGCTGTGCTTCTGTGCGATGATGAAGTCACCCGTAGAATGTAGATTGCTATACTATTACTATACTAACAAAATTGTTATTCAGATTTTATTTTCATCTTTGTTTATTTGTCACTTTATAGATTCATGATATAACAAACAACGTTTAATAACTATAATATGTCCGTTGCATACACACTGCAGTAAAAGTAAAAGTAAAAGTAAAAGTAAAAATATAAATAAAAATAAAAATAAAAATAAAAGTAAAAGTAAAAGTAAAAGTAAAAGTAAAAGTAAAAGTAAAAGTAAAAGTAAAAGTAAAAGTAAAAGTAAAAGTAAAAGTAAAAGTAAAAGTAAAAGTAAAAGTAAAAGTAAAAGTAAAAGTAAAAGTAAAAGTAAAAGTAAAAGTAAAAGTAAAAGTAAAAGTAAAAGTAAAAATAAAAATAAAACTAAAAATAAAAGTAAAAGTAAAAGTAAAAGTAAAAGTAATAGTAAAAGTAAAAAAAAAAGTAAAAGTAAAAGTAAAAGTAAAAGTAAAAGTAAAAGTAAAAGTAAAAGTAAAAGTAAAAGTAAAAGTAAAAGTAAAAGTAAAAGTAAAAGTAAAAGTAAAAGTAAAAGTAAAAGTAAAAGTAAAAGTAAAAAAAAATAAAAATAAAAATTAAAATAAACTGAACAACTTTCATTATTGGACCAACCCCGAAATCACGAAAAAAAATCAGCTGTTCCATTCAAAATGAATCTTATATCATTTTATGAAAAAAAAAATTGTTTGACCAAGGAGTTTTGCATAGCTTGAACTGAAATGAAATACCGCTAATTTCGTTGTTGTTTTTTTTTCAGTAAAAAGTTTCGTCAGTTTATAAATAAGAAAAAAGATTGGTCACTAAGGAGTTTTAAATGCTTGAATTGTAAAAGTGTACTTTACAATTAAAGCATTCACCATGCTTGACTTGTAAAGTGATCTGAAAATGGAACGTTCTATCTAAACAATGCACTGTGTTGCACATGTCAACTTACACAGCCTCATACTATATTAGTAAATGCTAGTTACCGAGCAGTATGATGTAAAATTAAAATAATAGCATCGATTTTTGATCGATGGTCTAATTGATAAGAAGTTGTTAAGCATTCCGTGGTGTCACGCGATCAGATTACGATGCATGCTATCGTTATAAATAGACGATATAGGTCGACGCCTATGTATAGTGACAATAATATTCACAGAATAGTTTTCTTATTTAGGTATTATTATGCCTTATTTACATCCAACTGTGCTGCTGTGCTGTGCTTCTGTGCTGTAATATGCCACACTGCAATCTCTACAAGTTTGAGCGAGATATGTACCTAGACAAAAGGCTAGTATGGTGAAAATTTTATCCTTTAAAAAATTACTTACATCTAAAAAGTGTGTCCGATTAGCCCCGGTGCACAAATCACAGTGAGTCCGTTTTACAACTGTTTGGATTGTTTTCTAAGCTTTGTTTTGTCAACTTTCTCCCTAAGAAAAAAAAGGTAACAATCAAAACGTTCTATGTAAAGCTGTGGTCCGGCCCTGTCGACAAAATCAAAGTATAAGCTTTATCTTGTCTTGTCATCGTACTATTTTAAGATCTTTTTTTTAACTATCTTTATAGTACAATACAGAATGGTACAAGAGGCGGACTTAATGCTAGTAGCATTCTCTACCAGTCAACCTTTTTGTATCTACCACAAGAATAGCAAATAAATGACTATTACTATAACTACTTTGTTCGTACTTATGCGCATTCATCTAACTTTTCATCATCGCACCGATAGGTTTGTGCTGACATACCTATCGGTGCGATGATGAAGTCACCCGTAGAATGTAGATTGCTATACTATTACTATACTAACAAAATTGTTATTCAGATTTTATTTTCATCTTTGTTTATTTGTCACTTTAAAGATTCATGATATAATACAAACAACGTTTAATAACTATAATATGTCCGTTGCATACACACTGCAGTAAAAGTAAAAGTAAAAGTAAAAGTAAAAGTAAAAGTAAAAGTAAAAGTAAAAATAAAAATAAAAATAAAAATAAAAATACAAATAAAAGTAAAAGTAAAAGTAAAAGTAAAAGTAAAAGTAAAAGTAAAAGTAAAAGTAAAAGTAAAAGTAAAAATAAAACTAAAACTAAAACTAAAACTAAAACTAAAACTAAAACTAAAACTAAAACTAAAAGTAAAAGTAATAGTAAAAGTAAAAGTAAAAGTAAAAGTAAAAGTAAAAGTAAAAGTAAAAGTAAAAGTAAAAGTAAAAGTAAAAGTAAAAGTAAAAGTAAAAATAAAAATAAAAATAAATGTAAAAGTAAAAGTAAAAGTAAAAGTAAAAGTAAAAGTAAAAGTAAAAGTAAAAGTAAAAGTAAAAGTAAAAGTAAAAGTAAAAGTAAAAGTAAAAGTAAAAGTAAAAGTAAAAGTAAAAGTAAAAGTAAAAGTAAAAGTAAAAGTAAAAGTAAAAGTAAAAGTAAAAGTAAAAGTAAAAGTAAAAGTAAAAGTAAAAGTAAAAGTAAAAGTAAAAGTAAAAGTAAAAGTAAAAGTAAAAGTAAAAGTAAAAGTAAAAGTAAAAATAAACTGAACAACTTTCATTATTGGACCAACCCCGAAATCACGAAAAAAAATCAGCTGTTCCATTCAAAATGAATCTTATATCATTTTATGAAAAAAAAAAATTGTTTGACCAAGGAGTTTTGCATAGCTTGAACTGAAATGAAATACCGCTAATTTCGTTGTTGTTTTTTTTTCAGTAAAAAGTTTCGTCAGTTTATAAATAAGAAAAAAGATTGGTTCACTAAGGAGTTTTAAATGCTTGAATTGTAAAAGTGTACTTTACAATTAAAGCATTCACCATGCTTGACTTGTAAAGTGATCTGAAAATGGAACGTTCTATCTAAACAATGCACTGTGTTGCACATGTCAACTTACACAGCCTCATACTATATTAGTAAATGCTAGTTACCGAGCAGTATGATGTAAAATTAAAATAATAGCATCGATTTTTGATCGATGGTCTAATTGATAAGAAGTTGTTAAGCATTCCGTGGTGTCACGCGATCAGATTACGATGCATGCTATCGTTATAAATAGACGATATAGGTCGACGCCTATGTATAGTGACAATAATATTCACAGAATAGTTTTCTTATTTAGGTATTATTATGCCTTATTTACATCCAACTGTGCTGCTGTGCTGTGCTTCTGTGCGATGATGAAGTCACCCGTAGAATGTAGATTGCTATACTATTACTGTACGGTCTACGTAACGACCTACATTTAATTTGTATATAGTCATCATTTTTACTGTTTTCAGTCAGTCCACATTCAACTCGCGACTCATCAATTAGCGTTACATTTTCATTACGCAATAAAAGTTATTTTTACAAGTTATTCAAGTTTTATCATTCATCTCTTTTGGTGTGTGGTCATCCAACCCATACATCAAAGTGGTCCTTCGAGCCTCCGAAGGTGGGACCATAGTACGCGTGTTAATTCGTGTGCAAGTGCTAACCAAATTGGATTGCAACGGCATACGTGTCACGTCACGTAAGTCCAGCAGCCTTCGGTGAGTCAGTCATCTATTACCTATCAGTCTTCTGTCACTATCAAAATGCAAGACCTTCTTATCAAGCAGAATCAGCTCATGGGGGCGATGGATACGCTCCTTAAAAACTTTAAGAAAGACGGTGCCGATCGTAAGACTACAGCTTATGTCAAAATACGCCTGAGTAACCTCGAATCGCACTGGCAAGAGTTTCAGGTAAATCATATTAAGTTATGTGAGTTTGATGATCGTAGCCATGAGTACTTTACAGGCAATTTGTATCAACGCACGGCTGATTTTTACAATGAAGCAAGATCGTTCATTCTGAAATACTTATCGGGGGATGGTATGGAGGAAAAGATTGTCATTCGACCCGCTACTCCTTTAGCTGGCCGTTCACAGCAGCAATCTACACCGCAGCCTATGTCTCAAAGCCAGGGTACTAACAGTAAGTTGGACGAGATGCTGCGAAAACAAAAAAGCAACTTCAAAGCATTTGCCCGTACTCTTCAATCCGTTATTATAGATAATCTCTCTGAAAAATGGGAGCTCGATGATGCACTCAAGTCATTGCAAAGTAGGTGGTCCATTATTGACGCTCTTCATTGGGAGATCGACAGCGAACAGTATGAAGAAAATGAACAGTATGAGCAGACCTTTGCGCGTTATGAAGATAAGTATATTTCTATGAAACAGTCTATTAATAAGAAAATGTGGTCACAATCTCATAGAGAAAAGTCAACGCCGCAGATTGATATCCCTTCATTCAGTGGAAACTACCATCAGTGGGAGTCATTCAAAGATTTGTTTGTGGAATCCATTCACAACAATAACTCTTTATCAGCTGCTCAGAAGTTGCAGTTCTTAAAAGGTAAACTCAGGGGGGAGGCAGAGAAACTGATCCAGCATCTCAACATTAGCTCAGATAATTACCAGATAAGTTGGGATATACTGAACCATCGATATAATAACAAAAAACTTATTTTCAACTCTCATGTCAACATCTTAATGTCTCTTCCAATTATGCAACATCAATCGGCAGCATCCATCAAGAAAATCCATGACACCGCCAATGAGTGTCTCAACGCAATTAGGGCCCTTGGTGTAGACATCAGCACCTGGGACCCTTTGATGGTGTACATTTTATCAAACAAGTTAGACGCTGAATCGTACAATGATTACGTCATTTCATTAAAAAACCCAAGAGACCTTCCCACCCTACAAGATCTTTTGGATTTCCTAGAAAATACGTTTACGTCACTTCTGCAAAGCCATCTCCACAACCAGAAACATTCAAAACTGGTCAAAAGAAGCAGTTTTTCTACAAATCATTCAGTAGCCATCAAAATACTTCGTTAAATAAAAGCAATCATAATTCTATTAAAACTGGGTCAAAGACCGCTCCCGGTCAATGCCCAGTATGCAAGCAAGAACACGGCATTTTTCATTGCAAAACCTTTTTCGATATGCAGCCACAAACCAAACTGAGAACTATTGAGAAAATTATGCTATGCAAAAATTGCTTTAAAAAACATGACAATAAGGAATGTAATGGCAGCAAATGTCGCGTCTGTAAAGGTAGTCACAATACTTTACTACATGATGCTTACGTAAATAATCAAAGTACAAGCCACATGCCTACGAAAAGCGAACAGAGCGGTCAGCAAAATCAACATTCAAACAATATTAATGTTTCGCAAGGCGATGCGAGCGAAATTTTACTTGCTACAGCTCTGGTAAAGGTCCATAAGGCGGATGGAAGTTATGTAACTTTGCGTGCTCTCATTGACCAGGGATCACAAGCGTCAATAATTACCGAAAATGCCGCTCAATTGTTAGGTTTGAAACGAAAACGCTGTAAAGGAATTATATTCGGAGTGGGAGCACGGGAAAATGCATGCAAAGGTTTTATCAACATTCAGTTATCTTGTATTCATAGTGACTTTCATCTTAACACTAATGTCTACATAATGAATCAGATGGTAAATAACCTACCAAACAGATCCTTCCCAGAACCGTCGTGGTCTCACATTCAAAACATTCAACTTGCTGATCCAGATTTTTACAAAAGCCGTCCTATCGATATTTTATTAGGAGCCGATATTTATCCTTCAATCATAATGGCGGGAATAATAAAGGAAAATGACTCATTGCCAATCGCGCAGCAAACGCGATTCGGTTGGATTTTGTGTGGCAATACAAACACTGAAAAATCTATACTTTGCAACGTTATCATAGCGAATGAAGAAGATTTATCCCGTTTCTGGTCAATTGAAGATATTTCCGATGATGACGTCATGTCTGCGGAAGATCATTTCTGCATGAAACTGTACCAATCCACAACAGAACGCAGACCTGATGGTAAATATGTGGTAAGACTACCCTTACATCCGGACGTCGACAAGAAGTTGGGTCAATCAAAAGCCAAAGCCGTCGCTCAATTCTACCAATTAGAAAAGAAATTCAAAAGACAAGAAAATATCGCAAAACAATATAAACAATTTATTGCAGAATATGAATATCTAGGTCATATGCACTCGGTAAACGCAAATGTCAACGAACTACGTTACTATTTACCTCACCATTGTGTCCAACGCGCTGACTCGACAACAACTTCACTTCGAGTCGTTTTTAATGCGTCAGGAATCTCGGACTCTGGTCTCAGCTTAAACAATCTCATGTACCGTGGACCAAATTTACAACGAGATTTACTGTCGTTAATTCTGATGTGGAGACAATATCCATTCGCATTTATCGCAGATATCGAGAAAATGTTCCGACAAATCTATGTTCATTCACAAGATCAGCGGTATCAGCAAATAGTATGGCGGGACTCCACAGATAAACCATTACAAGATTATCAGTTGGCGACTACTGCTTACGGGACAAAGGCAGCTCCGTTCTTGGCAATGATGACGCTCAGGCAGCTGGCTAGTGATGAAAGTCATCGTTATCCCGAAGCAGCGACAGCACTTCAGGAACAATTTTATATGGACGACTATCTCGGCGGTAGCTTCAGTTTAGAGTCAGGTCTACAATTACAACAAGACTTAATAGATCTGTTGAGGTCTGGAGGCTTCAATCTTCGAAAATGGCTTTCAAACGAACCGAAGCTTAGCCAACATACTGGAAATGAAGAAGGCACATTTGATTTCCGAGATGAACCAACAACTAAGGCATTAGGTTTAACTTGGGATTCTAAACAAGATCACTTCACTTTTCAGTCCAAATTAAGTAAAAATCTAGAAAAAATACCAACCAAAAGAATTCTGTTGTCCGAGATATCCAAGATATTCGACCCCCTGGGTTGGCTGTCACCCGTAGTCATTCAACTCAAGATGTTATTCCAAGACATTTGGACCGCCGGCCTTCAGTGGGACGAACCAGTTCCAGACAAAAACTATCAAACTTGGATAAAATTGCGATCAGATATCGAAAATATAAACAAAATAAAGATACCACGATGGATCGGCTGTGGAGTGGGTGACGTCATAGAGTTACATGGTTTCTGTGACGCGTCTATGAAAGCCTACGCAGCCGTGATTTACGCACGTATACAAAAACAAGGAAGAACGTCAGTTACACTTTTAACAGCCAAAACCAAAGTTGTACCTTTATCCAAAGGCACAAAAAAGATCTCATTACCACGACTCGAGCTATCCGGGGCGAGCCTGCTGTCAAACTTAATGTCAAAAGTTACGAAAAGTCTAGACAATCACAAATTAGAACTTTTCGGATGGTGTGACTCAACTGCTGTTCTAGGGTGGTTGCAAGGGGAAACCAGCCGCTGGAAACCATTTGTCGCCAACAGGGTGATTAAAATAATACAAATCGTTAGCGCTGATTCGTGGAACTACGTTCAAACTAAGGAAAATCCAGCTGATTGCGCAAGTCGCGGTCTCACAGTCGAACAGCTGCTCCAGCACAATCTTTGGTGGAATGGACCAAACTGGCTGTTAACATACAAAAAACAATCAGAAACTAAAAAAGAAAAATTTAATACCGAACTAGAAATAAGAAAAACAAAACAAATTAATGTGGCACAAATTAGCGATACGGAATCAAATATCATTCACCGGCTAATGCACGAACACAGCAATTTTGCGCGAGCGTACCGAATACTAGCATGGATACTACGTATGTCGTCACGTGATGATAACAAATCACAATATTTATGCACAGATGAATTACGTAGAGCGCGTTTAATGATCGTAAAATATGTTCAAAATCAAGAATTTTTTGAAGACATCAGCCACATTCGAAAACATGGTACATGCAAGAGTAAAAGCAAGTTACTCTCTTTAAACCCTTTTCTCGATACGGACGGACTTCTACGAGTAAAAGGGCGATTATTAAATTCCAATCTTAATGAAGACATGAAGCATCCACTGATCATTCCATATCAAAGTCGCTTAACCGAATTAATTATCGACCAAGCACATAAGCAAACCTTTCACGGTGGAGCACGCCTTACTCAATCATTGATAAGGGAACAGTTTTGGATTTTAAGTGGTAATCGAGCCGTCAAAAAGCACATATTTAATTGTGTCATTTGTAGAAAGCAGAAACCTATCAAACAGCATCAGATGATGGGTGATCTGCCGGAAGCGAGAACAACAATGTCTAAGCCTTTCTACCATACAGGAACCGATTTTAGCGGATTCGTCGAGGTCAAGGCCAACAAAGGGCGCGGGATCAAAACGTGTAAAGGCTACATCGCAGTTTTTGTTTGTATGGTGACAAAAGCCATACATTTGGAACTCGTGTCTGATCTGTCCTCGTCAGCATTTTTGGCAGCACTAAAACGAATGGCCGCGCGAAGAGGCACCCCTGGTCACATGTATAGTGACAATGGGACCAACTTTGTAGGGGCCCAAAGAGCACTTCAAAGGGAATCTATAAATTTGAAACAATCAGTCCTATCAGATGAATTTCTTACCGAAATCAGCGAAATGCAAATCAAGTGGCATTTTAATGCCCCGTCTTGGCCGAGTGCAGGTGGATTGTGGGAAGCTGCAGTCAAGAGCGTAAAGCACCACACGCGCCGGGTGATTGGGGATCAGAAGCTCACTTTTGAGGAATTTTCGACCTTATTGTCTCAGCTAGAAGGTTGCTTAAATTCAAGACCTTTATGTGCTATAACGGAAGATCCTAACGATATCGATTATTTGACTCCTGCACACTTCCTATCTAGCGGACCCGTACTCACGATCATGGAAACGGAACAGGACGAAAGAACAAGATGGCACTTATTACAAAAGATATTTAGTGATATTTGGAAGAGATGGAAAACCGAATATCTAACGCAATTATCTATCAGACAAAAATGGCAAAGACCTAGACCAAACATACAAGTCGATGACGTTGTTGTTATTCATGACGCAAACCTTCCAGCAGGGAAGTGGGCCCTAGGCCGGGTTATAGACACGCATCCTGGAAAAGATGGCTTAATCCGCGTCGTAAGCGTGAAGACGAAGAGCGGTATAATAAAAAGACCTGTAGTAAAGTTATCAATTTTACCAGTAAATAAAAAATCCGACACAGAACCAAACCAGCTAAGTGTCGAAGAAACGCACAGTAAGCGCAAACGAGGTCATTCATTCAAAACCTCATGCCTAAACTTTGTGACTACTATCTTTATGTTGTTTATGTTATTGATGACATCATCAGTTCAAGGTGCCTATAACATATCGTCACTACCATCCAATAATACCATTTACTTTGACAAAATGACGGATATGAGGTTAATTCAAGACAATTGGAAGCTCATAGTGTATTATGACATGCAACCGTATTGGGATGGCATCAGATTGTATGGCGATTATATCGAACATTTACAAACACAGTGCACTCTAATGTCAATGACGTCACACTGTGACGTCATACTACTACAACTACGTCATGAGTTCACAGAATTCGAGCAATACGACCGCTTGTTACCGACGCAGCAAATCAAGCGCACGCGACGAGGTATCGTGAATGGAGTCGGTTACCTCGCAAACAGCTTGTTTGGCATTCTAGACGAACGCTTTGCCGAGCAATATGAAAAGGATATTTCTAAACTAAAAAATGACCAAAAACACCTGTTGACACTCTGGAAGAAGCAGACATCTATCATTGAGACGGAAAACAACATGCTTAAGAGAGTTGAAAATATAATGGAAAAACAACACAAAATATTCAATCAGCACTTAAATAAATTGGAGAATGCAGCAAAGAAATTCGCAACGGAAATTATGGAAGTAGAAATCAATAACGAATTTTTATTTTCATGCATAATAATCAACAACATATTAAGCAACTTGAAAAATATTCAAAACACCTTATTAAGCGCAATCAGTGACCTTCATAACTTCAACATACATGTTTTGACTCCAGAGCAACTTCGGAATGAACTGAGTATCATATCTGGGCAAATATCAAAAGAGTTATCGATTCCCATTGACAACATACAAACAGATTTGTCAAGAATTTATAAGATAATGAAAGTTAAATCTCGTGTCACACAACAGTATTTGATTTTCGAGATACAAGTTCCATTAGTCAATCGAGACAGCTACGACATCTATAAAACATTCACTGTTTTATACCAAAAGGATAATTTCATGGTTAATGTGCAACCCATATCTCCTTATTTGGCCATGAACATAAAAAAGGACACCTATCTTACAATTTCAGAATATGAATTGCAAAGATGCATCGAATTGGATATAAAGTCGCATCTATGTGAAATACAAAAGCCGATTTATCAACGAGTATCGGACGACAATTTTTGCGTAATAGAATATCAAACGGGCAAATGCAAAACATTTATCAGTCAGTGTCAAGTCACCTGGACTGAATTAGTCACCGTTAACACATTTCTATTCACCTGTTGCGGTCAATGCTCCATTAGAATAATATGTGGGGATCAAATTTCGCACGAGACATTTCAAGGAGTAAACATTGTCGCACTCGGAAGCGACTGTGTCATAAAGGGCGATACATTTACAATAACGTCGCATCAGCACTACGGCAACGAAATAAACATACAACCAGATGTTTTATTAGTCACGATCGCACCAGTCAATAAAGTACTCAACATATCGCTCCCGGTCAGCAGCTCCATTAACGAGACACATGACTGGAGGCTAGATCAAATGAGCAAACAGATAGAGAAACTAAAATCGGACGCAGATCACTTCGACGACGAAACCAGCATCAGCTTTCACGACGTGCATCATTACGTGGCTATCTACGGAATAGCCGCGTTAGTGGTGGCAGGTGCGGCGGGAGCGTGGTGGCGTTATCGGCGCCACTGGAGCACCGAGCGCGCAGGCCGCGGGCCAGCCGCCGCCGCCGCCGCCGCCCCCGCCACGCCGCCGCCGCCGCCACGCACCGCACCGCGACCACGCCACAGCGGGCCAGCCGGCAGCGCTAGCGCAGCCCTGCCGAGTCCCCATAGTGTGAGTGTGAGTGCAATTCAGTGTGATAAGTGTAGTGGTTACAGTGTATGTGGAAATAGACAATCAAGTTCAATGAGTGATTTAATGCAACGCAAAGATAAGGTTACCATACCAACCTTTGAAAAGGTCACTTTCACGAGTGATTCTTAGTTAGATAATCGCTACCTAAATAGTCGGGAACCGCTTGTTATTCACCTCTTAATAATATTGTCGGGAATCACTTGTTATCATCTCGTATTAATATTGTCGGGTATCATTTGTAAAACTCACATACTCCATAATCATCATTCACCTTGACCATTTACCTCATGCCCCATTTCACGCCCGGGAATATGTACGGTCTACGTAACGACCTACATTTAATTTGTATATAGTCATCATTTTTACTGTTTTCAGTCAGTCCACATTCAACTCGCGACTCATCAATTAGCGTTACATTTTCATTACGCAATAAAAGTTATTTTTAACTCTCATGTCAACATCTTAATGTAAGTAAGTAAAAGTAAAAGTAAAAGTAAAAGTAAAAGTAAAAGTAAAAGTAAAAGTAAAAGTAAAAGTAAAAGTAAAAGTAAAAGTAAAAGTAAAAGTAAAAGTAAAAGTAAAAGTAAAAGTAAAAGTAAAAGTAAAAGTAAAAGTAAAAGTAAAAGTAAAAGTAAAAATAAAAATAAAAATAAAAATAAAAATAAAAATAAAAATAAAAACAAAAGTAAAAGTAAAAGTAAAAGTAAAAGTAAAAGTAAAAGTAAAAGTAAAAGTAAAAGTAAAAGTAAAAGTAAAAGTAAAAAGTAAAAAGTAAAAAGTAAAAAGTAAAAAGTAAAAAGTAAAAAGTAAAAAGTAAAAAGTAAAAAGTAAAAAGTAAAAAGTAAAAAGTAAAAAGTAAAAAGTAAAAAGTAAAAAGTAAAAAGTAAAAAGTAAAAAGTAAAAAGTAAAAAGTAAAAAGTAAAAAGTAAAAAGTAAAAAGTAAAAAGTAAAAAGTAAAAAGTAAAAAGTAAAAAGTAAAAAGTAAAAAGTAAAAAGTAAAAAGTAAAAAGTAAAAAGTAAAAAGTAAAAAGTAAAAAGTAAAAAGTAAAAAGTAAAAAGTAAAAAGTAAAAAGTAAAAAGTAAAAAGTAAAAAGTAAAAAGTAAAAAGTAAAAAGTAAAAAGTAAAAAGTAAAAAGTAAAAAGTAAAAAGTAAAAAGTAAAAAGTAAAAAGTAAAAAGTAAAAAGTAAAAAGTAAAAAGTAAAAAGTAAAAAGTAAAAAGTAAAAAGTAAAAAGTAAAAAGTAAAAAGTAAAAAGTAAAAAGTAAAAAGTAAAAAGTAAAAAGTAAAAAGTAAAAAGTATAAAGTATAAAGTATAAAGTATAAAGTATAAAGTATAAAGTATAAAGTATAAAGTATAAAGTATAAAGTATAAAGTATAAAGTATAAAGTATAAAGTATAAAGTAAAAAGTAAAAAGTAAAAAGTAAAAAGTAAAAAGTAAAAAGTAAAAAGTAAAAAGTAAAAAGTAAAAAGTAAAAAGTAAAAAGTAAAAAGTAAAAAGTAAAAAGTAAAAAGTAAAAAGTAAAAAGTAAAAAGTAAAAAGTAAAAAGTAAAAAGTAAAAAGTAAAAAGTAAAAAGTAAAAAGTAAAAAGTAAAAAGTAAAAAGTAAAAAGTAAAAAGTAAAAAGTAAAAAGTAAAAAGTAAAAAGTAAAAAGTAAAAAGTAAAAAGTAAAAAGTAAAAAGTAAAAAGTAAAAAGTAAAAAGTAAAAAGTAAAAAGTAAAAAGTAAAAAGTAAAAAGTAAAAAGTAAAAAGTAAAAAGTAAAAAGTAAAAAGTAAAAAGTAAAAAGTAAAAAGTAAAAAGTAAAAAGTAAAAAGTAAAAAGTAAAAAGTAAAAAGTAAAAAGTAAAAAGTAAAAAGTAAAAAGTAAAAAGTAAAAAGTAAAAAGTAAAAAGTAAAAAGTAAAAAGTAAAAAGTAAAAAGTAAAAAGTAAAAAGTAAAAAGTAAAAAGTAAAAAGTAAAAAGTAAAAAGTAAAAAGTAAAAAGTAAAAAGTAAAAAGTAAAAAGTAAAAAGTAAAAAGTAAAAAGTAAAAAGTAAAAAGTAAAAAGTAAAAAGTAAAAAGTAAAAAGTAAAAAGTAAAAAGTAAAAAGTAAAAAGTAAAAAGTAAAAAGTAAAAAGTAAAAAGTAAAAAGTAAAAAGTAAAAAGTAAAAAGTAAAAAGTAAAAAGTAAAAAGTAAAAAGTAAAAAGTAAAAAGTAAAAAGTAAAAAGTAAAAAGTAAAAAGTAAAAAGTAAAAAGTAAAAAGTAAAAAGTAAAAAGTAAAAAGTAAAAAGTAAAAAGTAAAAAGTAAAAAGTAAAAAGTAAAAAGTAAAAAGTAAAAAGTAAAAAGTAAAAAGTAAAAAGTAAAAAGTAAAAAGTAAAAAGTAAAAAGTAAAAAGTAAAAAGTAAAAAGTAAAAATAAAAATAAAAATAAAAATAATAATAAAAATCAAAATCAAAATCAAAATCAAAAATAAAAATAAAAATAAAAATAAAAATAAAAGTAAAAGTAAAAGTAAAAGTAAAAGTAAAAATAAAAATAAAAATAAAAATAAAAATAAAAATAAACTGAACAACTTTCATTATTGGACCAACCCCGAAATCACGAAAAAAAATCAGCTGTTCCATTCAAAATGAATCATATCATTTTATGAAAAAAAAAATTGTTTGACCAAGGAGTTTTGCATAGCTTGAACTGAAATGAAATACCGCTAATTTCGTTGTTGTTTTTTTTTCAGTAAAAAGTTTCGTCAGTTTATAAATAAGAAAAAAGATTGGTTCACTAAGGAGTTTTAAATGCTTGAATTGTAAAAGTGTACTTTACAATTAAAGCATTCACCATGCTTGACTTGTAAAGTGATCTGAAAATGGAACGTTCTATCTAAACAATGCACTGTGTTGCACATGTAAACTTACACAGCCTCATACTATATTAGTAAATGCTAGTTACCGAGCAGAATGATGTAAAATTAAAATAATAGCATCGATTTTTGATCGATGGTCTAATTGATAAGAAGTTGTTAAGCATTCCGTGGTGTCACGCGATCAGATTACGATGCATGCTATCGTTATAAATAGACGATATAGGTCGACGCCTATGTATAGTGACAATAATATTCACAGAATAGTTTTCTTATTTAGGTATTATTATGCCTTATTTACATCCAACTGTGCTGCTGTGCTGTGCTTCTGTGCGATGATGAAGTCACCCGTAGAATGTAGATTGCTATACTATTACTATACTAACAAAATTGTTATTCAGATTTTATTTTCATCTTTGTTTATTTGTCACTTTATAGATTCATGATATAACAAACAACGTTTAATAACTATAATATGTCCGTTGCATACACACTGCAGTAAAAGTAAAAGTAAAAGTAAAAATATAAATAAAAATAAAAATAAAAGTAAAAGTAAAAGTAAAAGTAAAAGTAAAAGTAAAAGTAAAAGTAAAAGTAAAAGTAAAAGTAAAAATAAAAATAAAAATAAAAGTAAAAGTAAAAGTAAAAGTAAAAGTAAAAGTAAAAGTAAAAGTAAAAGTAAAAGTAAAAGTAAAAGTAAAAGTAAAAGTAAAAATAAAAATATAAGTAAAAGTAAAAGTAAAAGTAAAAGTAAAAGTAAAAGTAAAAGTAAAAGTAAAAGTAAAAGTAAAAGTAAAAGTAAAAGTAAAAGTAAAAGTAAAAGTAAAAGTAAAAGTAAAAGTAAAAGTAAAAGTAAAAGTAAAAGTAAAAGTAAAAGTAAAAGTAAAAGTAAAAGTAAAAGTAAAAGTAAAAGTAAAAGTAAAAGTAAAAGTAAAAGTAAAAGTAAAAGTAAAAGTAAAAGTAAAAGTAAAAGTAAAAGTAAAAGTAAAAGTAAAAGTAAAAGTAAAAGTAAAAGTAAAAGTAAAAGTAAAAGTAAAAGTAAAAGTAAAAGTAAAAGTAAAAGTAAAAGTAAAAGTAAAAGTAAAAGTAAAAGTAAAAGTAAAAGTAAAAGTAAAAGTAAAAGTAAAAGTAAAAGTAAAAGTAAAAGTAAAAGTAAAAGTAAAAGTAAAAGTAAAAGTAAAAGTAAAAGTAAAAGTAAAAGTAAAAGTAAAAGTAAAAGTAAAAGTAAAAGTAAAAGTAAAAGTAAAAGTAAAAGTAAAAGTAAAAGTAAAAGTAAAAGTAAAAGTAAAAGTAAAAGTAAAAGTAAAAGTAAAAGTAAAAGTAAAAGTAAAAGTAAAAGTAAAAGTAAAAGTAAAAGTAAAACTAAAAGTAAAAGTAAAAGTAAAAGTAAAAGTAAAAGTAAAAGTAAAAGTAAAAGTAAAAGTAAAAGTAAAAGTAAAAGTAAAAGTAAAAGTAAAAGTAAAAGTAAAAGTAAAAATAAAAGTAAAAGTAAAAGTAAAAGTAAAAATAAAAATAAACTGAACAACTTTCATTATTGGACCAACCCCGAAATCACGAAAAAAAATCAGCTGTTCCATTCAAAATGAATCTTATATCATTTTATGAAAAAAAAAATTGTTTGACCAAGGAGTTTTGCATAGCTTGAACTGAAATGAAATACCGCTAATTTCGTTGTTGTTTTTTTTTCAGTAAAAAGTTTCGTCAGTTTATAAATAAGAAAAAAGATTGGTTCACTAAGGAGTTTTAAATGCTTGAATTGTAAAAGTGTACTTTACAATTAAAGCATTCACCATGCTTGACTTGTAAAGTGATCTGAAAATGGAACGTTCTATCTAAACAATGCACTGTGTTGCACATGTCAACTTACACAGCCTCATACTATATTAGTAAATGCTAGTTACCGAGCAGTATGATGTAAAATTAAAATAATAGCATCGATTTTTGATCGATGGTCTAATTGATAAGAAGTTGTTAAGCATTCCGTGGTGTCACGCGATCAGATTACGATGCATGCTATCGTTATAAATAGACGATATAGGTCGACGCCTATGTATAGTGACAATAATATTCACAGAATAGTTTTCTTATTTAGGTATTATTATGCCTTATTTACATCCAACTGTGCTGCTGTGCTGTGCTTCTGTGCTGTAATATGCCACACTGCAATCTCTACAAGTTTGAGCGAGATATGTACCTAGACAAAAGGCTAGTATGGTGAAAATTTTATCCTTTAAAAAATTACTTACATCTAAAAAGTGTGTCCGATTAGCCCCGGTGCACAAATCACAGTGAGTCCGTTTTACAACTGTATGGATTGTTTTCTAAGCTTTGTTTTGTCAACTTTCTCCCTAAGAAAAAAAAGGTAACAATCAAAACGTTCTATGTAAAGCTGTGGTCCGGCCCTGTCGACAAAATCAAAGTATAAGCTTTATCTTGTCTTGTCATCGTACTATTTTAAGATCTTTTTTTTAACTATCTTTATAGTACAATACAGAATGGTACAAGAGGCGGACTTAATGCTAGTAGCATTCTCTACCAGTCAACCTTTTTGTATCTACCACAAGAATAGCAAATAAATGACTATTACTATAACTACTTTGTTCGTACTTATGCGCATTCATCTAACTTTTCATCATCGCACCGATAGGTTTGTGCTGACATACCTATCGGTGCGATGATGAAGTCACCCGTAGAATGTAGATTGCTATACTATTACTATACTAACAAAATTGTTATTCAGATTTTATTTTCATCTTTGTTTATTTGTCACTTTAAAGATTCATGATATAATACAAACAACGTTTAATAACTATAATATGTCCGTTGCATACACACTGCAGTAAAAGTAAAAGTAAAAGTAAAAGTAAAAGAAAAAGTAAAAGTAAAAGTAAAAATAAAAATAAAAATAAAAATAAAAATAAAAATACAAATAAAAGTAAAAGTAAAAGTAAAAGTAAAAGTAAAAGTAAAAGTAAAAGTAAAAGTAAAAGTAAAAGTAAAAGTAAAAGTAAAAGTAAAAGTAAAAGTAAAAGTAAAAGTAAAAGTAAAAGTAAAAGTAAAAGTAAAAGTAAAAGTAAAAGTAAAAGTAAAAGTAAAAGTAAAAGTAAAAGTAAAAGTAAAAGTAAAAGTAAAAGTAAAAGTAAAAGTAAAAGTAAAAGTAAAAGTAAAAGTAAAAGTAAAAGTAAAAGTAAAAGTAAAAGTAAAAGTAAAAGTAAAAGTAAAAGTAAAAGTAAAAGTAAAAGTAAAAGTAAAAGTAAAAGTAAAAGTAAAAGTAAAAGTAAAAGTAAAAGTAAAAGTAAAAGTAAAAGTAAAAGTAAAAGTAAAAGTAAAAGTAAAAGTAAAAGTAAAAGTAAAAGTAAAAGTAAAAGTAAAAGTAAAAGTAAAAGTAAAAGTAAAAGTAAAAGTAAAAGTAAAAGTAAAAGTAAAAGTAAAAGTAAAAGTAAAAGTAAAAGTAAAAGTAAAAGTAAAAGTAAAAGTAAAAGTAAAAGTAAAAGTAAAAGTAAAAGTAAAAGTAAAAGTAAAAGTAAAAGTAAAAGTAAAAGTAAAAGTAAAAGTAAAAGTAAAAGTAAAAGTAAAAGTAAAAGTAAAAGTAAAAGTAAAAGTAAAAGTAAAAGTAAAAGTAAAAGTAAAAGTAAAAGTAAAAGTAAAAGTAAAAGTAAAAGTAAAAGTAAAAGTAAAAGTAAAAGTAAAAGTAAAAGTAAAAGTAAAAGTAAAAGTAAAAGTAAAAGTAAAAGTAAAAGTAAAAGTAAAAGTAAAAGTAAAAGTAAAAGTAAAAGTAAAAGTAAAAGTAAAAGTAAAAGTAAAAGTAAAAGTAAAAGTAAAAGTAAAAAAAAAATAAAAATAAAAATAAAAATAAACTGAACAACTTTCATTATTGGACCAACCCCGAAATCACGAAAAAAAATCAGCTGTTCCATTCAAAATGAATCTTATATCATTTTATGAAAAAAAAAATTGTTTGACCAAGGAGTTTTGCATAGCTTGAACTGAAATGAAATACCGCTAATTTCGTTGTTGTTTTTTTTTCAGTAAAAAGTTTCGTCAGTTTATAAATAAGAAAAAAGATTGGTTCACTAAGGAGTTTTAAATGCTTGAATTGTAAAAGTGTACTTTACAATTAAAGCATTCACCGTGCTTGACTTGTAAAGTGATCTGAAAATGGAACGTTCTATCTAAACAATGCACTGTGTTGCACATGTCAACTTACACAGCCTCATACTATATTAGTAAATGCTAGTTACCGAGCAGTATGATGTAAAATTAAAATAATAGCATCGATTTTTGATCGATGGTCTAATTGATAAGAAGTTGTTAAGCATTCCGTGGTGTCACGCGATCAGATTACGATGCATGCTATCGTTATAAATAGACGATATAGGTCGACGCCTATGTATAGTGACAATAATATTCACAGAATAGTTTTCTTATTTAGGTATTATTATGCCTTATTTACATCCAACTGTGCTGCTGTGCTGTGCTTCTGTGCTGTAATATGCCACACTGCAATCTCTACAAGTTTGAGCGAGATATGTACCTAGACAAAAGGCTAGTATGGTGAAAATTTTATCCTTTAAAAAATTACTTACATCTAAAAAGTGTGTCCGATTAGCCCCGGTGCACAAATCACAGTGAGTCCGTTTTACAACTGTATGGATTGTTTTCTAAGCTTTGTTTTGTCAACTTTCTCCCTAAGAAAAAAAAGGTAACAATCAAAACGTTCTATGTAAAGCTGTGGTCCGGCCCTGTCGACAAAATCAAAGTATAAGCTTTATCTTGTCTTGTCATCGTACTATTTTAAGATCTTTTTTTTTAACTATCTTTATAGTACAATACAGAATGGTACAAGAGGCGGACTTAATGCTAGTAGCATTCTCTACCAGTCAACCTTTTTGTATCTACCACAAGAATAGCAAATAAATGACTATTACTATAACTACTTTGTTCGTACTTATGCGCATTCATCTAACTTTTCATCATCGCACCGATAGGTTTGTGCTGACATACCTATCGGTGCGATGATGAAGTCACCCGTAGAATGTAGATTGCTATACTATTACTATACTAACAAAATTGTTATTCAGATTTTATTTTCATCTTTGTTTATTTGTCACTTTAAAGATTCATGATATAATACAAACAACGTTTAATAACTATAATATGTCCGTTGCATACACACTGCAGTAAAAGTAAAAGTAAAAGTAAAAGTAAAAGTAAAAGTAAAAGTAAAAGTAAAAGTAAAAGTAAAAGTAAAAATAAAAATAAAAATAAAAATACAAATAAAAGTAAAAGTAAAAGTAAAAGTAAAAGTAAAAGTAAAAGTAAAAGTAAAAGTAAAAGTAAAAGTAAAAGTAAAAGTAAAAGTAAAAGTAAAAGTAAAAGTAAAAATAAAACTAAAACTAAAACTAAAACTAAAAGTAAAAGTAAAAGTAAAAGTAAAAGTAAAAGTAAAAGTAAAAGTAAAAGTAAAAGTAAAAGTAAAAGTAAAAGTAAAAGTAAAAGTAAAAGTAAAAGTAAAAGTAAAAGTAAAAGTAAAAGTAAAAGTAAAAGTAAAAGTAAAAGTAAAAGTAAAAGTAAAAGTAAAAGTAAAAGTAAAAGTAAAAGTAAAAGTAAAAGTAAAAGTAAAAGTAAAAGTAAAAGTAAAAGTAAAAGTAAAAGTAAAAGTAAAAGTAAAAGTAAAAGTAAAAGTAAAAGTAAAAGTAAAAGTAAAAGTAAAAGTAAAAGTAAAAATAAAAATAAAAATAAAAATAAAAATAAAAATAAAAATAAAAATAAAAATAAAAATAAAAATAAAAATAAAAATAAAAATAAAAATAAAAATAAAAATAAAAATAAAAATAAAAATAAAAATAAAAATAAAAATAAAAATAAAAATAAAAATAAAAATAAAAATAAAAATTAAAATAAAAATTAAAATTAAAATTAAAAGTAAAAGTAAAAGTAAAAGTAAAAGTAAAAGTAAAAGTAAAAGTAAAAGTAAAAGTAAAAGTAAAAATAAAAATAAAAATAAAAATAAAAATAAAAATAAAAATAAACTGAACAACTTTCATTATTGGACCAACCCCGAAATCACGAAAAAAAATCAGCTGTTCCATTCAAAATGAATCATATCATTTTATGAAAAAAAAAATTGTTTGACCAAGGAGTTTTGCATAGCTTGAACTGAAATGAAATACCGCTAATTTCGTTGTTGTTTTTTTTTCAGTAAAAAGTTTCGTCAGTTTATAAATAATAAAAAAGATTGGTTCACTAAGGAGTTTTAAATGCTTGAATTGTAAAAGTGTACTTTACAATTAAAGCATTCACCATGCTTGACTTGTAAAGTGATCTGAAAATGGAACGTTCTATCTAAACAATGCACTGTGTTGCACATGTCAACTTACACAGCCTCATACTATATTAGTAAATGCTAGTTACCGAGCAGTATGATGTAAAATTAAAATAATAGCATCGATTTTTGATCGATGGTCTAATTGATAAGAAGTTGTTAAGCATTCCGTGGTGTCACGCGATCAGATTACGATGCATGCTATCGTTATAAATAGACGATATAGGTCGACGCCTATGTATAGTGACAATAATATTCACAGAATAGTTTTCTTATTTAGGTATTATTATGCCTTATTTACATCCAACTGTGCTGCTGTGCTGTGCTTCTGTGCGATGATGAAGTCACCCGTAGAATGTAGATTGCTATACTATTACTATACTAACAAAATTGTTATTCAGATTTTATTTTCATCTTTGTTTATTTGTCACTTTATAGATTCATGATATAATACAAACAACGTTTAATAACTATAATATGTCCGTTGCATACACACTGCAGTTAAAGTAAAAGTAAAAGTAAAAGTAAAAGTAAAAGTAAAAGTAAAAGTAAAAGTAAAAGTAAAAGTAAAAGTAAAAGTAAAAGTAAAAGTAAAAAAAAAAGTAAAAGTAAAAATAAAAGTAAAAGTAAAAGTAAAAGTAAAAGTAAAAGTAAAAGTAAAAGTAAAAGTAAAAGTAAAAGTAAAAGTAAAAGTAAAAATAAAATAAAAATAAAAATAAAAATAAAAATAAAAATAAAAATAAAAACAAAAGTAAAAGTAAAAGTAAAAGTAAAAGTAAAAGTAAAAGTAAAAGTAAAAGTAAAAGTAAAAGTAAAAGTAAAAGTAAAAGTAAAAGTAAAAGTAAAAGTAAAAGTAAAAGTAAAAGTAAAAGTAAAAGTAAAAGTAAAAGTAAAAGTAAAAGTAAAAGTAAAAGTAAAAGTAAAAGTAAAAGTAAAAGTAAAAAAAAAAGTAAAAGTAAAAATAAAAGTAAAAGTAAAAGTAAAAGTAAAAGTAAAAGTAAAAGTAAAAGTAAAAGTAAAAGTAAAAGTAAAAGTAAAAGTAAAAGTAAAAGTAAAAGTAAAAGTAAAAGTAAAAGTAAAAGTAAAAGTAAAAGTAAAAGTAAAAGTAAAAGTAAAAGTAAAAGTAAAAATAAAAATAAAAATAAAAATAAACTGAACAACTTTCATTATTGGACCAACCCCGAAATCACGAAAAAAAATCAGCTGTTCCATTCAAAATGAATCTTATATCATTTTATGAAAAAAAAAATTGTTTGACCAAGGAGTTTTGCATAGCTTGAACTGAAATGAAATACCGCTAATTTCGTTGTTGTTTTTTTTTCAGTAAAAAGTTTCGTCAGTTTATAAATAAGAAAAAAGATTGGTTCACTAAGGAGTTTTAAATGCTTGAATTGTAAAAGTGTACTTTACAATTAAAGCATTCACCATGCTTGACTTGTAAAGAGATCTGAAAATGGAACGTTCTATCTAAACAATGCACTGTGTTGCACATGTAAACTTACACAGCCTCATACTATATTAGTAAATGCTAGTTACCGAGCAGTATGATGTAAAATTTTTTAATTTTATAATAGCATCGATTTTTGATCGATGGTCTAATTGATAAGAAGTTGTTAAGCATTCCGTGGTGTCACGCGATCAGATTACGATGCATGCTATCGTTATAAATAGACGATATAGGTCGACGCCTATGTATAGTGACAATAATATTCACAGAATAGTTTTCTTATTTAGGTATTATTATGCCTTATTTACATCCAACTGTGCTGCTGTGCTGTGCTTCTGTGCGATGATGAAGTCACCCGTAGAATGTAGATTGCTATACTATTACTATACTAACAAAATTGTTATTCAGATTTTATTTTCATCTTTGTTTATTTGTCAATTTATAGATTCATGATATAATACAAACAACGTTTTATAACTATAATATGTCCGTTGCATACACACTGCAGTAAAAGTAAAAGTAAAAGTAAAAGTAAAAGTAAAAGTAAAAGTAAAAATAAAAAAAAAAATAAAAATAAAAGTAAAAGTAAAAGTAAAAGTAAAAGTAAAAGTAAAAGTAAAAGTAAAAGTAAAAGTAAAAGTAAAAGTAAAAGTAAAAGTAAAAGTAAAAGTAAAAGTAAAAGTAAAAGTAAAAGTAAAAGTAAAAGTAAAAGCAAAAGCAAAAGCAAAAGCAAAAGCAAAAGCAAAAGCAAAAGCAAAAGCAAAAGCAAAAGCAAAAGCAAAAGCAAAAGCAAAAGCAAAAGCAAAAGCAAAAGCAAAAGCAAAAGCAAAAGCAAAAGCAAAAGCAAAAGCAAAAGCAAAAGCAAAAGCAAAAGCAAAAGCAAAAGCAAAAGCAAAAGCAAAAGCAAAAGCAAAAGCAAAAGCAAAAGCAATAGCAAAAGCAAAAGCAAAAGCAAAAGCAAAAGCAAAAGCAAAAGCAAAAGCAAAAGCAAAAGCAAAAGCAAAAGCAAAAGCAAAAGCAAAAGCAAAAGCAAAAGCAAAAGCAAAAGTAAAAGTAAAAGTAAAAGTAAAAGTAAAAGTAAAAGTAAAAATAAAAATAAAAATAAAAAAAAAAAAAAAATAAAAATAAAAATAAAAATAAAAATAAAAATAAAAATAAAAATAAAAATAAAAATAAAAATTAAAAATAAAAATAAAAGTAAAAGTAAAAGTAAAAGTAAAAGTAAAAGTAAAAGTAAAAGTAAAAAAAAAATAAAAATAAAAATAAACTGAACAACTTTCATTATTGGACCAACCCCGAAATCACGAAAAAAAATCAGCTGTGTTAACGGCAGAACGCAATAACAATAGCAGAAGACAATAGCTTTGTGTTTTGTAAGACTATTGTGTGTGTGTGACTTTTTCTGGACAGTATAATAGACAGACAATATTGTAACTTAGTACTATAGGAATAAGGTTTAAAATCGTTAAGTATAGCTTTGTTTACGAGTCGCAACGAGAGTCTCGGCCGCCCGCGAGTCAACGGGAAGGTTCTAGCGTCGATCTTTCGCGAATCTGTATTGTTCCGCGCCCCCAGCGAGTGGGTATAAAAGCCGCACGCGTTCGACGCAGAGTCAGTCTTGTTTTAGTCAGAGTCTTGTTTTAGTCTTGTATCAGTTTAAAAGTATATCAGCTAGTTGCCTAAGTTGTGTAAGATTCTGAGTGTAAATATAGTTAGTTCAATTGTTCTACGAGTGTTTTCTTTCCGACCACACCGACGGATCCTGAACCCTGCCCCTGTCTTCTTCAATTTGATCCTTCGAGCCGGATCGTCGGTGACTGAAGAAACGTCGGAATAAGAAAATTGAACTTTCGATCAACGGAGTACTGAAGAAAGGAAATGTCGTACTCTACGAGGAGCAAGCAACGAGGAGCAACTCACAGTGAAATGGAGGCTCAGCGGTTACGTGGGACAGCGATGACCCGAAACGAGCCCGCGACAACTGGCGTCGCGGATTCAGGCGTCGTGACGTCCATCCCCCCAGTAAGATCGCCCTTAACGTCGACTCGCCGTGGTATAATGGATCAGAGCATACCACTGGTCAGCGATAGAGGAAGAATCGTGGATTTTACGACGGGAACGGAGGCCGAGAGTACCACTCCAGTGGCCAGCACTATGCGCGCGCCCTGTAAAGCGCCGAGTGTTGTGTCCTCGCGGTCAAGCCGTGCTCAACGAGAAGCAGCACGACGCCGCATCGAATATGAAACGGAGTTAGAGATCTGCGCAGCCCAGCAACGATTGGCCGAAAAGAAGAAGGCTATGCAACTAGCTGAATTGGAAGCGGAAGATGAGCTTGAAGAACAAGAGAACGTTGTTCATGAGCAAGATATAACACGTGTCGACGAGTGGATTGAGAAGTCGCCATTCCTCGCACCTGCAGACAAGACGCCACGTACTATGGAAGAAAAGCAACGTGAAACGTCTCGGGAACGCCGCATACCTGGGAAAGCAATAGAAGAATTGGCAACGGCGATACAAGAAATGGCGAGGCCACGCCCTATGCCGCGCGCCTTTTACGAGCTGCCGCATTTTAATGGAGACCCTGCCGAGTGGCTGTTTTTTAAGAAGAGATATGAAGACTCTACGAAGACCTACGGATTCCGCGCCACTGAGAACATCACGAGACTGCAGATGGCCATTCAGGGAAAGGCTAAGCTAATGGTGGAAGATCTGCTACGTACCAGTTCTGACCCGGAAGAAATTATGAAGAGCTTAGAACGCACTTATGGGGACCCGAACCTACTGTTGAAGTGTGCCCTACAGAAGATACGAACGCTGCCGAAAATGACTGACAATGACAGCGATGGACTACGAATGTTCTGTGCTACAGTGCGATCGTGCATCTCGACGCTGAACAACATCAAAGCCGACGGGTACATCAACAATCCTCAACTGGTACGGGAGCTACTAGAAAAGCTTACGCCGTCACAGCGGACAGAATATAGCAAGTTCGCAAGACAGACAGCCATCATGGGGGGCACGGATCTACGCATATCGCCTACGCTGACAGTGTTAGTAGACTTCCTGGAGGAGTTGGCCGACACCGCTGCCTACCTGGTTCCAGCTGATATCTTCGGGAGTGGAGTCCAGCAGAAGCCAATTGCGAAGCCACAACCAACGAGTGTGCGCCCAGTGAGGAATGTGCACAAAGTTATGAAAGTGCACGAGGCCAGTGTAAATAAATGTAGTATGTGTGAAAATGAACACAGACTCTCGACATGTGACAAGTTCCGGGCGTTGGATGTGAACAACCGATGGGACCTTGTAAAAAATAAGAAGCTGTGCTTTAAATGTCTGGGAAGCAACCACAGCCGATTTACGTGCCGAGCCAAGCGTTGTGGAAGATGTGACTTTAATCATCACACGCTGCTGCACGCTGTGAAAGAAGAGAACAGCGAAACCGAGAGTAAAGCCATCAGTGACACTCAAACTGAGAGAGTGACGAACCTTGGAGATCGCCGTGTGAAATCGTTGTTGAAAGTAATTCCTGTGAAAGTACAAAACGGGGATGTTACGCATGATACGTACGCCTTGTTGGACGATGGTGCAACAGTGTCGCTTATTGACAGTACGGTAGCGACAAATCTACGAGGGCCGAAGTCACCGCTACAGATTATTAGTGCCGGTGGACATTCAATCATGGACGATACCTCACGATTTGTAACCGTGACGCTGTGTGGACCGAATGGTGAATCTCATAAGGTGAAAATGCGCACGATCAAGGACATTAAGCTACCTGCGCAAACAGTGTCACGTGAGATAGTGGACCAGTGTGATCATTTGAAGAGTTTAGATAGTGTGCACATGACAGATGCCGTGCCACTACTACTGATAGGCCAGGACAACTGGGAGTTGATCGTCGGCGGAGACATTAAACGCGGAAAATCAGGAAGACCAGTAGCCTCACTGACGAAGCTAGGCTGGGTGCTGCACGGTCCCGTGAGTGAAAGGTTCTGCGACTCCGCAACTGTAAATTGTATGATAGACCTCAACGACTTGGTGAAGAAACAGTTCGAGCTCGACAACATAGGAATAACAGCGCAGAAAAGAGTGAAATACGAAGAAGTGAGAGCAGTGGCGATATTAAACAACACCGCGCGTCTCACGGATGACGGATGGGAAGTCGGACTCCTGTGGAAAAAGGAAGACATACAACTACCGGACAACTATCGTGACGCCGAGAAGAGACTGCGAGGGATAGAAAGAAAGATGGATCGTGACCCTGGATACGCAGCTGCCTATACTGCACAGATCAAGAGGCTGCTAGAGCGAGGGTATGCGCAGAATGTGGAAAAGCCAATCCTGTCACCACACTCTTGGTATCTCCCTCACTTTGGCGTCACGAACGTGAACAAACCCGGAAAGCTCCGACTCGTCTTTGACGCCGCTGCTACGTACCGAGGCACATCACTTAATGACAATCTGCTAAGTGGGCCTGACCTCCTTAATTCACTTCTGGGAGTGCTATTCAAGTTTCGATCAAAGTCGATAGCACTGACAGCTGACATTGAAGACATGTTCTTGAGGGTGAAGATCGCCGAGAAAGATCAGGGCGCTCAGTTATTCCTGTGGAGAGGCGCTGATCGCGCCCGTGAACCTGATGTCTACGTGATGAAATCTATGATATTTGGAGCTGCTTCGTCACCTACTTCTGCGATATACGTTTTGAATAAGAATGCCGAACGCTTTAAAGACGATCATCCCGAAGCTGTCGCCGCCATACAGAAGAGGCACTATATGGATGACTATATTGACAGCGTGGAAAATGTGGATACTGCCATCAAGATGATCGAGGAAATAACTGAAATCCATCGAAGTGGTAATTTTCATATCAGGGGGTGGGCAACGAATGATCCTGATGTACGAGAGAAACTGCCTTACGCTGCACCACAAAGCGTAAGCCTATCTAAGTTAGGCGGAGAGGTTGAACGCACCCTAGGCCTAATGTGGAATACCAACGAGGATACCTTGAGTTTTGACGTATCCTTCAAGAAAATAAGTGAAGATGTTGCGACTGGACATGAAGTCCCTACCAAGAGGGAATTCTTACGATTTATAATGAGCTTATTCGACCCTCTAGGACTCATATGCCCTGTCACTATCGGGTCAAGAATCCTGATGCAAAAAATATGGAAAACTGGAATAAAATGGGATGATAAGATCACGGAAGACTGCTATCAAGAGTGGAAAATATGGCTCCAGAGTCTCCGTATACTCACAGAAATGACGATACCACGATGGTATGGATTACGGTCAGCGACAGTAGATCTACATGTCTTCGGAGATGCCAGCGAACAGGCTTACTCAGCTGTCGCATATTTCGTGGATGAAAATCGTAATGTGGCATTAATATCTGCCAAAGCCAAAGTGACGCCGCTTAAAATAGTATCAATGCCACGCTTAGAGCTGCAAGCTGCTGTACTTGCATGCAGACTTGCAAAGACTGTGGAAGATGAACACTGCTTCGAGATAAGACGAAGAGTACTGTGGACGGACTCGAAGACGGTGCTACAGTGGATCAGATCAGACCCGCGAGACTACAAACCCTTCGTCGCACACCGACTGGCCGAGATCGACGAGAAGTCAGAGATCAGTCAATGGAAATGGATACCTACCAATGACAATCCAGCCGACGAAGCCACGAGAAAAGGATGGACTTTTGAGAAATCGATTTGGTTTTCTGGACCTGCCTTTCTTCGTGAAGATGAAGAACATTGGCCCAAGGAAGAACACTCAGCTGCTACTGAAGAAGCAGCTGGTGAACTACGCTCAGCCTTGGTACACGTCATCACCGAGGCCCAGCAACCTCTCATCGATACAAAGAGGTTTTCCACATGGATAAGAGCAGTAAGAACTACTGCTCGGGTGTTGGCATTCGTACGCCGCCTGAAAGACAAAGTCGCACCCGCCGTCACCGCAGACTTGATTAGAAGAGCAGAAGATATCCTGTTGAAGCAGTCACAAGAGACAGCTTTTTCAACTGAAATACGTAAATTAAAGACTGGAAGTGAACTACCTCGCCAGAGTCGCCTTCGTCATCTAGACCCGATGTTGATGGAAGATGGTCTACTCCGTGTACGAGGTCGGATACAAGTAGTTGACCGACCATTCGATGAACGACATCCCATCATACTCGATGACAAGGAGCACATCACTCAGCTATTGGTGCTACATTATCATCGAATGTCTCATCACGCCAACAACGAAGCCGTAGTAAATCTTCTGCGTGAGAAGTACTGGGTGACAAGACTGAGACCCGCAGGGAAGAAAGCCACTAGGACGTGTCCATTATGCGTTGTGAGAAGGACACTCCCGACACCACCAAAGATGGGGGACTTACCACCAGCCCGGTTAGCCCACCACCGGCGAGCATTCACACATTGTGGAATCGACTACTTCGGACCGATGGAGGTAACAATAGGAAGACGACATGAAAAGCGCTGGGGAATAGTGCTCACATGTATGACCTCCAGAGCAATACACTTGGAAATGGCCGCATCATTAAATGCGGACTCGGCCCTTAGAAGATTCATCGCACGCCGCGGACAGCCTTCTGCAGCGTCAGAGGCACAAATTTCATTGGAGCCGACAAGGAAATGAGAGAAGCCTGGCAGAAAATGGACCTACATCGGCTAGAAGAGGCAGCCACCACACTTAGGATAAAGTGGGTCTTCAACTCTCCTGTGACCCCACATATGGGAGGCTGCTGGGAAAGACTCGTTCGCTCCACGAAAACAGCGCTAAGGGTGACTTTGAAATCGAGAGCACCCAAGGAAGAGGTCCTACAGACGTTACTGGCCGAAGTTGAGTCGACCATTAACAGCCGACCACTGACACACGTATCGGTCGACCCCAATGATCCAGTCGCCTTGACACCCAATCATCTGTTACTGGGCACCGCATCGGCAACGACGCGCCTCGGGGACTTCACGAAGGACGATTTGTGCACAAAGAAGCAATGGCGTGTAGTACAAGCGCTAGCCAGCATGTTTTGGCGTCGGTGGGTGACTGAATATCTGCCCACACTGCAACGACGCGCGAAATGGACGCAAGAGGTCACTCCATTGAAGGTCGGCGATCTAGTGATCATCGCGGACTCCACCTTGCCCAGAAACGTGTGGCCACGAGGTGAAATAGTCCAAGTGTACCCTGGAGCCGATGGACAAGTACGTGTTGTAGATGTGCGAACGACTCGTGGAATTCTTCGCCGGCCTGCAGTGAAAGTGATCGTTCTGCCTACTAATGAGTGTTGAGTGATACCCTCAACAAGGGGGTGGAATGTTAACGGCAGAACGCAATAACAATAGCAGAAGACAATAGCTTTGTGTTTTGTAAGACTATTGTGTGTGTGTGACTTTTTCTGGACAGTATAATAGACAGACAATATTGTAACTTAGTACTATAGGAATAAGGTTTAAAATCGTTAAGTATAGCTTTGTTTACGAGTCGCAACGAGAGTCTCGGCCGCCCGCGAGTCAACGGGAAGGTTCTAGCGTCGATCTTTCGCGAATCTGTATTGTTCCGCGCCCCCAGCGAGTGGGTATAAAAGCCGCACGCGTTCGACGCAGAGTCAGTCTTGTTTTAGTCAGAGTCTTGTTTTAGTCTTGTATCAGTTTAAAAGTATATCAGCTAGTTGCCTAAGTTGTGTAAGATTCTGAGTGTAAATATAGTTAGTTCAATTGTTCTACGAGTGTTTTCTTTCCGACCACACCGACGGATCCTGAACCCTGCCCCTGTCTTCTTCAAGCTGTTCCATTCAAAATGAATCATATCATTTTATGAAAAAAAAAATTGTTTGACCAAGGAGTTTTGCATAGCTTGAACTGAAATGAAATACCGCTAATTTCGTTGTTGTTTTTTTTTCAGTAAAAAGTTTCGTCAGTTTATAAATAAGAAAAAAGATTGGTTCACTAAGGAGTTTTAAATGCTTGAATTGTAAAAGTGTACTTTACAATTAAAGCATTCACCATGCTTGACTTGTAAAGTGATCTGAAAATGGAACGTTCTATCTAAACAATGCACTGTGTTGCACATGTAAACTTACACAGCCTCATACTATATTAGTAAATGCTAGTTACCGAGCAGTATGATGTAAAATTAAAATAATAGCATCGATTTTTGATCGATGGTCTAATTGATAAGAAGTTGTTAAGCATTCCGTGGTGTCACGCGATCAGATTACGATGCATGCTATCGTTATAAATAGACGATATAGGTCGACGCCTATGTATAGTGACAATAATATTCACAGAATAGTTTTCTTATTTAGGTATTATTATGCCTTATTTACATCCAACTGTGCTGCTGTGCTGTGCTTCTGTGCGATGATGAAGTCACCCGTAGAATGTAGATTGCTATACTATTACTATACTAACAAAATTGTTATTCAGATTTTATTTTCATCTTTGTTTATTTGTCACTTTATAGATTCATGATATAACAAACAACGTTTAATAACTATAATATGTCCGTTGCATACACACTGCAGTAAAAGTAAAAGTAAAAGTAAAAATATAAATATAAATAAAAATAAAAATAAAAGTACAAGTAAAAGTAAAAGTAAAAGTAAAAGTAAAAGTAAAAGTAAAAGTAAAAATAAAAATAAAAATAAAAGTAAAAGTAAAAGTAAAAGTAAAAGTAAAAGTAAAAGTAAAAGTAAAAGTAAAAGTAAAAGTAAAAGTAAAAGTAAAAGTAAAAGTAAAAGTAAAAGTAAAAGTAAAAGTAAAAGTAAAAGTAAAAGTAAAAGTAAAAGTAAAAGTAAAAGTAAAAGTAAAAGTAAAAGTAAAAGTAAAAGTAAAAGTAAAAGTAAAAATAAAAATAAAAATAAAAATAAAAATAAAAATAAAAATAAAAATAAAAATAAAAATAAAAATAAAAATAAAAATAAAAATAAAAATAAAAATAAAAATAAAAATAAAAATAAAAATAAAAATAAAAAAAAAATTAAAATAAAAATAAAAATAAAAATAAAAATTAAAATTAAAATAAAAATAAAAATAAAAATAAAAATAAAAATAAAAATAAAAATAAAAATAAAAATAAAAATTAAAAATAAAAATAAAAATAAAAGTAAAAGTAAAAGTAAAAGTAAAAGTAAAAATAAAAATAAAAATAAAAATAAACTGAACAACTTTCATTATTGGACCAACCCCGAAATCACGAAAAAAAATCAGCTGTTCCATTCAAAATGAATCATATCATTTTATGAAAAAAAAAATTGTTTGACCAAGGAGTTTTGCATAGCTTGAACTGAAATGAAATACCGCTAATTTCGTTGTTGTTTTTTTTCAGTAAAAAGTTTCGTCAGTTTATAAATAAGAAAAAAGATTGGTTCACTAAGGAGTTTTAAATGCTTGAATTGTAAAAGTGTACTTTACAATTAAAGCATTCACCATGCTTGACTTGTAAAGTGATCTGAAAATGGAACGTTCTATCTAAACAATGCACTGTGTTGCACATGTCAACTTACACAGCCTCATACTATATTAGTAAATGCTAGTTACCGAGCAGTATGATGTAAAATTAAAATAATAGCATCGATTTTTGATCGATGGTCTAATTGATAAGAAGTTGTTAAGCATTCCGTGGTGTCACGCGATCAGATTACGATGCATGCTATCGTTATAAATAGACGATATAGGTCGACGCCTATGTATAGTGACAATAATATTCACAGAATAGTTTTCTTATTTAGGTATTATTATGCCTTATTTACATCCAACTGTGCTGCTGTGCTGTGCTTCTGTGCGATGATGAAGTCACCCGTAGAATGTAGATTGCTATACTATTACTATACTAACAAAATTGTTATTCAGATTTTATTTTCATCTTTGTTTATTTGTCACTTTATAGATTCATGATATAATACAAACAACGTTTAATAACTATAATATGTCCGTTGCATACACACTGCAGTTAAAGTAAAAGTAAAAGTAAAAGTAAAAGTAAAAGTAAAAGTAAAAGTAAAAGTAAAAGTAAAAGTAAAAGTAAAAGTAAAAGTAAAAGTAAAAGTAAAAGTAAAAATAAAAATAAAAATAAAAATAAAAATAAAAATAAAAATAAAAATAAAAATAAAAACAAAAGTAAAAGTAAAAGTAAAAGTAAAAGTAAAAGTAAAAGTAAAAGTAAAAGTAAAAGTAAAAGTAAAAGTAAAAGTAAAAGTAAAAGTAAAAGTAAAAGTAAAAGTAAAAGTAAAAGTAAAAGTAAAAGTAAAAGTAAAAGTAAAAGTAAAAGTAAAAGTAAAAGTAAAAGTAAAAGTAAAAGTAAAAGTAAAAGTAAAAGTAAAAGTAAAAGTAAAAGTAAAAGTAAAAGTAAAAGTAAAAGTAAAAGTAAAAGTAAAAGTAAAAGTAAAAGTAAAAGTAAAAGTAAAAGTAAAAGTAAAAGTAAAAGTAAAAGTAAAAGTAAAAGTAAAAGTAAAAGTAAAAGTAAAAGTAAAAGTAAAAGTAAAAGTAAAAGTAAAAGTAAAAGTAAAAGTAAAAGTAAAAGTAAAAGTAAAAGTAAAAGTAAAAGTAAAAGTAAAAGTAAAAGTAAAAGTAAAAGTAAAAGTAAAAGTAAAAGTAAAAGTAAAAGTAAAAGTAAAAGTAAAAGTAAAAGTAAAAATAAAAATAAAAATAAAAATAAACTGAACAACTTTCATTATTGGACCAACCCCGAAATCACGAAAAAAAATCAGCTGTTCCATTCAAAATGAATCTTATATCATTTTATGAAAAAAAAAATTGTTTGACCAAGGAGTTTTGCATAGCTTGAACTGAAATGAAATACCGCTAATTTCGTTGTTGTTTTTTTTTCAGTAAAAAGTTTCGTCAGTTTATAAATAAGAAAAAAGATTGGTTCACTAAGGAGTTTTAAATGCTTGAATTGTAAAAGTGTACTTTACAATTAAAGCATTCACCATGCTTGACTTGTAAAGAGATCTGAAAATGGAACGTTCTATCTAAACAATGCACTGTGTTGCACATGTAAACTTACACAGCCTCATACTATATTAGTAAATGCTAGTTACCGAGCAGTATGATGTAAAATTTTTTAATTTTATAATAGCATCGATTTTTGATCGATGGTCTAATTGATAAGAAGTTGTTAAGCATTCCGTGGTGTCACGCGATCAGATTACGATGCATGCTATCGTTATAAATAGACGATATAGGTCGACGCCTATGTATAGTGACAATAATATTCACAGAATAGTTTTCTTATTTAGGTATTATTATGCCTTATTTACATCCAACTGTGCTGCTGTGCTGTGCTTCTGTGCGATGATGAAGTCACCCGTAGAATGTAGATTGCTATACTATTACTATACTAACAAAATTGTTATTCAGATTTTATTTTCATCTTTGTTTATTTGTCACTTTATAGATTCATGATATAATACAAACAACGTTTTATAACTATAATATGTCCGTTGCATACACACTGCAGTAAAAGTAAAAGTAAAAGTAAAAGTAAAAGTAAAAATAAAAAAAAAAATAAAAAGTAAAAGTAAAAGTAAAAGTAAAAGTAAAAGTAAAAGTAAAAGTAAAAGTAAAAGTAAAAGTAAAAGTAAAAGTAAAAGTAAAAGTAAAAGTAAAAGTAAAAGTAAAAGTAAAAGTAAAAGTAAAAGTAAAAGTAAAAGTAAAAGTAAAAGTAAAAGTAAAAGTAAAAGCAAAAGCAAAAGCAAAAGCAAAAGCAAAAGCAAAAGCAAAAGCAAAAGCAAAAGCAAAAGCAAAAGCAAAAGCAAAAGCAAAAGCAAAAGCAAAAGCAAAAGCAAAAGCAAAAGCAAAAGCAAAAGCAAAAGCAAAAGCAAAAGCAAAAGCAAAAGCAATAGCAAAAGCAAAAGCAAAAGCAAAAGCAAAAGCAAAAGCAAAAGCAAAAGCAAAAGCAAAAGCAAAAGCAAAAGCAAAAGCAAAAGCAAAAGCAAAAGTAAAAGTAAAAGTAAAAGTAAAAGTAAAAGTAAAAGTAAAAGTAAAAGTAAAAGTAAAAGTAAAAGTAAAAGTAAAAGTAAAAATAAAAATAAAAATAAAAATAAAAATAAAAATAAAAATAAAAATAAAAATAAAAATAAAAATAAAAATAAAAATAAAAATAAAAATAAAAATAAAAATAAAAATAAAAATAAAAATAAAAATAAAAATAAAAATAAAAGTAAAAGTAAAAGTAAAAGTAAAAGTAAAAGTAAAAGTAAAAGTAAAAGTAAAAGTAAAAAAAAATAAAAATAAAAATAAACTGAACAACTTTCATTATTGGACCAACCCCGAAATCACGAAAAAAAATCAGCTGTTCCATTCAAAATGAATCATATCATTTTATGAAAAAAAAAATTGTTTGACCAAGGAGTTTTGCATAGCTTGAACTGAAATGAAATACCGCTAATTTCGTTGTTGTTTTTTTTTCAGTAAAAAGTTTCGTCAGTTTATAAATAAGAAAAAAGATTGGTTCACTAAGGAGTTTTAAATGCTTGAATTGTAAAAGTGTACTTTACAATTAAAGCATTCACCATGCTTGACTTGTAAAGTGATCTGAAAATGGAACGTTCTATCTAAACAATGCACTGTGTTGCACATGTAAACTTACACAGCCTCATACTATATTAGTAAATGCTAGTTACCGAGCAGTATGATGTAAAATTAAAATAATAGCATCGATTTTTGATCGATGGTCTAATTGATAAGAAGTTGTTAAGCATTCCGTGGTGTCACGCGATCAGATTACGATGCATGCTATCGTTATAAATAGACGATATAGGTCGACGCCTATGTATAGTGACAATAATATTCACAGAATAGTTTTCTTATTTAGGTATTATTATGCCTTATTTACATCCAACTGTGCTGCTGTGCTGTGCTTCTGTGCGATGATGAAGTCACCCGTAGAATGTAGATTGCTATACTATTACTATACTAACAAAATTGTTATTCAGATTTTATTTTCATCTTTGTTCATTTGTCACTTTATAGATTCATGATATAACAAACAACGTTTAATAACTATAATATGTCCGTTGCATACACACTGCAGTAAAAGTAAAAGTAAAAGTAAAAATATAAATATAAATAAAAATAAAAATAAAAGTACAAGTACAAGTAAAAGTAAAAGTAAAAGTAAAAGTAAAAGTAAAAATAAAAATAAAAATAAAAGTAAAAGTAAAAGTAAAAGTAAAAGTAAAAGTAAAAGTAAAAGTAAAAGTAAAAGTAAAAGTAAAAGTAAAAGTAAAAGTAAAAGTAAAAGTAAAAGTAAAAGTAAAAGTAAAAGTAAAAGTAAAAGTAAAAGTAAAAGTAAAAGTAAAAGTAAAAGTAAAAGTAAAAGTAAAAGTAAAAGTAAAAGTAAAAGTAAAAGTAAAAGTAAAAGTAAAAGTAAAAGTAAAAGTAAAAGTAAAAGTAAAAGTAAAAGTAAAAGTAAAAGTAAAAGTAAAAGTAAAAGTAAAAGTAAAAGTAAAAGTAAAAGTAAAAATAAAAATAAAAATAAAAATAAAAATAAAAATAAAAATAAAAATAAAAATAAAAATAAAAATAAAAATAAAAATAAAAATAAAAATAAAAATAAAAATAAAAATAAAAATAAAAATAAAAATAAAAATAAAAATAAAAATAAAAATAAAAATAAAAATAAAAATAAAAATAAAAATAAAAATAAAAATAAAAATAAAAATAAAAATAAAAATAAAAATAAAAATAAAAATAAAAATAAAAATAAAAATAAAAATTAAAAATAAAAATAAAAATAAAAGTAAAAGTAAAAGTTAAAGTAAAAGTAAAAATAAAAATAAAAATAAAAATAAAAATAAAAATAAACTGAACAACTTTCATTATTGGACCAACCCCGAAATCACGAAAAAAAATCAGCTGTTCCATTCAAAATGAATCATATCATTTTATGAAAAAAAAAATTGTTTGACCAAGGAGTTTTGCATAGCTTGAACTGAAATGAAATACCGCTAATTTCGTTGTTGTTTTTTTTCAGTAAAAAGTTTCGTCAGTTTATAAATAAGAAAAAAGATTGGTTCACTAAGGAGTTTTAAATGCTTGAATTGTAAAAGTGTACTTTACAATTAAAGCATTCACCATGCTTGACTTGTAAAGTGATCTGAAAATGGAACGTTCTATCTAAACAATGCACTGTGTTGCACATGTCAACTTACACAGCCTCATACTATATTAGTAAATGCTAGTTACCGAGCAGAATGATGTAAAATTAAAATAATAGCATCGATTTTTGATCGATGGTCTAATTGATAAGAAGTTGTTAAGCATTCCGTGGTGTCACGCGATCAGATTACGATGCATGCTATCGTTATAAATAGACGATATAGGTCGACGCCTATGTATAGTGACAATAATATTCACAGAATAGTTTTCTTATTTAGGTATTATTATGCCTTATTTACATCCAACTGTGCTGCTGTGCTGTGCTTCTGTGCGATGATGAAGTCACCCGTAGAATGTAGATTGCTATACTATTACTATACTAACAAAATTGTTATTCAGATTTTATTTTCATCTTTGTTTATTTGTCACTTTATAGATTCATGATATAATACAAACAACGTTTAATAACTATAATATGTCCGTTGCATACACACTGCAGTAAAAGTAAAAGTAAAAGTAAAAGTAAAAGTAAAAGTAAAAGTAAAAGTAAAAGTAAAAGTAAAAGTAAAAGTAAAAGTAAAAGTAAAAGTAAAAGTAAAAGTAAAAGTAAAAGTAAAAGTAAAAATAAAAGTAAAAGTAAAAGTAAAAGTAAAAGTAAAAGTAAAAGTAAAACTAAAAGTAAAAGTAAAAGTAAAAGTAAAAGTAAAAGTAAAAGTAAAAGTAAAAGTAAAAGTAAAAGTAAAAGTAAAAATAAAAATAAAAATAAAAATAAAAATAAAAATAAAAATAAAAATAAAAATAAAAATAAAAATAAAAACAAAAGTAAAAGTAAAAGTAAAAGTAAAAGTAAAAGTAAAAGTAAAAGTAAAAGTAAAAGTAAAAGTAAAAGTAAAAGTAAAAGTAAAAGTAAAAGTAAAAGTAAAAGTAAAAGTAAAAGTAAAAGTAAAAGTAAAAGTAAAAGTAAAAGTAAAAGTAAAAGTAAAAGTAAAAGTAAAAGTAAAAGTAAAAGTAAAAGTAAAAGTAAAAGTAAAAGTAAAAGTAAAAGTAAAAGTAAAAGTAAAAGTAAAAGTAAAAGTAAAAGTAAAAGTAAAAGTAAAAGTAAAAGTAAAAGTAAAAGTAAAAGTAAAAGTAAAAGTAAAAGTAAAAGTAAAAGTAAAAGTAAAAGTAAAAGTAAAAGTAAAAGTAAAAGTAAAAGTAAAAGTAAAAGTAAAAGTAAAAGTAAAAGTAAAAGTAAAAGTAAAAGTAAAAGTAAAAGTAAAAGTAAAAGTAAAAGTAAAAGTAAAAGTAAAAGTAAAAGTAAAAGTAAAAGTAAAAGTAAAAGTAAAAGTAAAAGTAAAAGTAAAAGTAAAAGTAAAAGTAAAAGTAAAAGTAAAAGTAAAAGTAAAAGTAAAAGTAAAAGTAAAAGTAAAAGTAAAAGTAAAAGTAAAAGTAAAAGTAAAAGTAAAAGTAAAAGTAAAAGTAAAAGTAAAAATAAAAATAAAAATAAACTGAACAACTTTCATTATTGGACCAACCCCGAAATCACGAAAAAAAATCAGCTGTTCCATTCAAAATGAATCTTATATCATTTTATGAAAAAAAAAATTGTTTGACCAAGGAGTTTTGCATAGCTTGAACTGAAATGAAATACCGCTAATTTCGTTGTTGTTTTTTTTTCAGTAAAAAGTTTCGTCAGTTTATAAATAAGAAAAAAGATTGGTTCACTAAGGAGTTTTAAATGCTTGAATTGTAAAAGTGTACTTTACAATTAAAGCATTCACCATGCTTGACTTGTAAAGTGATCTGAAAATGGAACGTTCTATCTAAACAATGCACTGTGTTGCACATGTCAACTTACACAGCCTCATACTATATTAGTAAATGCTAGTTACCGAGCAGAATGATGTAAAATTAAAATAATAGCATCGATTTTTGATCGATGGTCTAATTGATAAGAAGTTGTTAAGCATTCCGTGGTGTCACGCGATCAGATTACGATGCATGCTATCGTTATAAATAGACGATATAGGTCGACGCCTATGTATAGTGACAATAATATTCACAGAATAGTTTTCTTATTTAGGTATTATTATGCCTTATTTACATCCAACTGTGCTGCTGTGCTGTGCTTCTGTGCGATGATGAAGTCACCCGTAGAATGTAGATTGCTATACTATTACTATACTAACAAAATTGTTATTCAGATTTTATTTTCATCTTTGTTTATTTGTCACTTTATAGATTCATGATATAATACAAACAACGTTTAATAACTATAATATGTCCGTTGCATACACACTGCAGTAAAAGTAAAAGTAAAAGTAAAAGTAAAAGTAAAAGTAAAAGTAAAAGTAAAAGTAAAAGTAAAAGTAAAAGTAAAAGTAAAAGTAAAAGTAAAAGTAAAAGTAAAAGTAAAAGTAAAAGTAAAAGTAAAAGTAAAAGTAAAAGTAAAAGTAAAAATAAAAGTAAAAGTAAAAGTAAAAGTAAAAGTAAAAGTAAAAGTAAAACTAAAAGTAAAAGTAAAAGTAAAAGTAAAAGTAAAAGTAAAAGTAAAAGTAAAAGTAAAAGTAAAAGTAAAAGTAAAAATAAAAATAAAAATAAAAATAAAAATAAAAATAAAAATAAAAATAAAAATAAAAATAAAAACAAAAGTAAAAGTAAAAGTAAAAGTAAAAGTAAAAGTAAAAGTAAAAGTAAAAGTAAAAGTAAAAGTAAAAGTAAAAGTAAAAGTAAAAGTAAAAGTAAAAGTAAAAGTAAAAGTAAAAGTAAAAGTAAAAGTAAAAGTAAAAGTAAAAGTAAAAGTAAAAGTAAAAGTAAAAGTAAAAGTAAAAGTAAAAGTAAAAGTAAAAGTAAAAGTAAAAGTAAAAGTAAAAGTAAAAGTAAAAGTAAAAGTAAAAGTAAAAGTAAAAGTAAAAGTAAAAGTAAAAGTAAAAGTAAAAGTAAAAGTAAAAGTAAAAGTAAAAGTAAAAGTAAAAGTAAAAGTAAAAGTAAAAGTAAAAGTAAAAGTAAAAGTAAAAGTAAAAGTAAAAGTAAAAGTAAAAGTAAAAGTAAAAGTAAAAGTAAAAGTAAAAGTAAAAGTAAAAGTAAAAGTAAAAGTAAAAGTAAAAGTAAAAGTAAAAGTAAAAGTAAAAGTAAAAGTAAAAGTAAAAGTAAAAGTAAAAGTAAAAGTAAAAGTAAAAGTAAAAGTAAAAGTAAAAGTAAAAGTAAAAGTAAAAGTAAAAGTAAAAGTAAAAGTAAAAGTAAAAGTAAAAGTAAAAGTAAAAGTAAAAGTAAAAGTAAAAGTAAAAGTAAAAGTAAAAGTAAAAGTAAAAGTAAAAGTAAAAGTAAAAGTAAAAGTAAAAGTAAAAGTAAAAGTAAAAGTAAAAGTAAAAGTAAAAGTAAAAGTAAAAGTAAAAGTAAAAGTAAAAGTAAAAGTAAAAGTAAAAGTAAAAGTAAAAGTAAAAGTAAAAGTAAAAGTAAAAGTAAAAGTAAAAGTAAAAGTAAAAGTAAAAGTAAAAGTAAAAGTAAAAATAAAAATAAAAATAAACTGAACAACTTTCATTATTGGACCAACCCCGAAATCACGAAAAAAAATCAGCTGTTCCATTCAAAATGAATCTTATATCATTTTATGAAAAAAAAAATTGTTTGACCAAGGAGTTTTGCATAGCTTGAACTGAAATGAAATACCGCTAATTTCGTTGTTGTTTTTTTTTCAGTAAAAAGTTTCGTCAGTTTATAAATAAGAAAAAAGATTGGTTCACTAAGGAGTTTTAAATGCTTGAATTGTAAAAGTGTACTTTACAATTAAAGCATTCACCATGCTTGACTTGTAAAGTGATCTGAAAATGGAACGTTCTATCTAAACAATGCACTGTGTTGCACATGTCAACTTACACAGCCTCATACTATATTAGTAAATGCTAGTTACCGAGCAGTATGATGTAAAATTAAAATAATAGCATCGATTTTTGATCGATGGTCTAATTGATAAGAAGTTGTTAAGCATTCCGTGGTGTCACGCGATCAGATTACGATGCATGCTATCGTTATAAATAGACGATATAGGTCGACGCCTATGTATAGTGACAATAATATTCACAGAATAGTTTTCTTATTTAAGTATTATTATGCCTTATTTACATCCAACTGTGCTGCTGTGCTGTGCTTCTGTGCTGTAATATGCCACACTGCAATCTCTACAAGTTTGAGCGAGATATGTACCTAGACAAAAGGCTAGTATGGTGAAAATTTTATCCTTTAAAAAATTACTTACATCTAAAAAGTGTGTCCGATTAGCCCCGGTGCACAAATCACAGTGAGTCCGTTTTACAACTGTTTGGATTGTTTTCTAAGCTTTGTTTTGTCAACTTTCTCCCTAAGAAAAAAAAGGTAACAATCAAAACGTTCTATGTAAAGCTGTGGTCCGGCCCTGTCGACAAAATCAAAGTATAAGCTTTATCTTGTCTTGTCATCGTACTATTTTAAGATCTTTTTTTTAACTATCTTTATAGTACAATACAGAATGGTACAAGAGGCGGACTTAATGCTAGTAGCATTCTCTACCAGTCAACCTTTTTGTATCTACCACAAGAATAGCAAATAAATGACTATTACTATAACTACTTTGTTCGTACTTATGCGCATTCATCTAACTTTTCATCATCGCACCGATAGGTTTGTGCTGACATACCTATCGGTGCGATGATGAAGTCACCCGTAGAATGTAGATTGCTATACTATTACTATACTAACAAAATTGTTATTCAGATTTTATTTTCATCTTTGTTTATTTGTCACTTTAAAGATTCATGATATAATACAAACAACGTTTAATAACTATAATATGTCCGTTGCATACACACTGCAGTAAAAGTAAAAGTAAAAGTAAAAGTAAAAGTAAAAGTAAAAGTAAAAGTAAAAGTAAAAGTAAAAGTAAAAGTAAAAGTAAAAGTAAAAGTAAAAGTAAAAGTAAAAGTAAAAGTAAAAGTAAAAGTAAAAATAAAAATAAAAATAAAAATAAAAATACAAATAAAAGTAAAGGTAAAAGTAAAAGTAAAAGTAAAAGTAAAAGTAAAAGTAAAAGTAAAAATAAAACTAAAACTAAAACTAAAACTAAAACTAAAAGTAAAAGTAAAAGTAAAAGTAAAAGTAATAGTAAAAGTAAAAGTAAAAGTAAAAGTAAAAGTAAAAGTAAAAGTAAAAGTAAAAGTAAAAGTAAAAGTAAAAGTAAAAGTAAAAGTAAAAATAAAAATAAAAATAAAAGTAAAAGTAAAAGTAAAAGTAAAAGTAAAAGTAAAAGTAAAAGTAAAAGTAAAAGTAAAAGTAAAAGTAAAAGTAAAAGTAAAAGTAAAAGTAAAAGTAAAAGTAAAAGTAAAAGTAAAAGTAAAAGTAAAAGTAAAAGTAAAAGTAAAAGTAAAAGTAAAAGTAAAAGTAAAAGTAAAAGTAAAAGTAAAAGTAAAAGTAAAAGTAAAAGTAAAAGTAAAAGTAAAAGTAAAAGTAAATGTAAAAGTAAAAGTAAAAGTAAAAGTAAAAGTAAAAGTAAAAGTAAAAGTAAAAGTAAAAGTAAAAGTAAAAATAAAAATAAACTGAACAACTTTCATTATTGGACCAACCCCGAAATCACGAAAAAAAATCAGCTGTTCCATTCAAAATGAATCTTATATCATTTTATGAAAAAAAAAATTGTTTGACCAAGGAGTTTTGCATAGCTTGAACTGAAATGAAATACCGCTAATTTCGTTGTTGTTTTTTTTTCAGTAAAAAGTTTCGTCAGTTTATAAATAAGAAAAAAGATTGGTTCACTAAGGAGTTTTAAATGCTTGAATTGTAAAAGTGTACTTTACAATTAAAGCATTCACCATGCTTGACTTGTAAAGTGATCTGAAAATGGAACGTTCTATCTAAACAATGCACTGTGTTGCACATGTCAACTTACACAGCCTCATACTATATTAGTAAATGCTAGTTACCGAGCAGTATGATGTAAAATTAAAATAATAGCATCGATTTTTGATCGATGGTCTAATTGATAAGAAGTTGTTAAGCATTCCGTGGTGTCACGCGATCAGATTACGATGCATGCTATCGTTATAAATAGACGATATAGGTCGACGCCTATGTATAGTGACAATAATATTCACAGAATAGTTTTCTTATTTAGGTATTATTATGCCTTATTTACATCCAACTGTGCTGCTGTGCTGTGCTTCTGTGCGATGATGAAGTCACCCGTAGAATGTAGATTGCTATACTATTACTATACTAACAAAATTGTTATTCAGATTTTATTTTCATCTTTGTTTATTTGTCACTTTATAGATTCATGATATAACAAACAACGTTTAATAACTATAATATGTCCGTTGCATACACACTGCAGTAAAAGTAAAAGTAAAAGTAAAAATATAAATAAAAATAAAAATAAAAATAAAAGTAAAAGTAAAAGTAAAAGTAAAAGTAAAAGTAAAAGTAAAAATAAAAATAAAAATAAAAATAAAAATAAAAGTAAAAGTAAAAGTAAAAGTAAAAGTAAAAGTAAAAGTAAAAGTAAAAGTAAAAGTAAAAGTAAAAGTAAAAGTAAAAGTAAAAGTAAAAGTAAAAGTAAAAGTAAAAGTAAAAGTAAAAGTAAAAGTAAAAGTAAAAGTAAAAGTAAAAGTAAAAGTAAAAGTAAAAGTAAAAGTAAAAGTAAAAGTAAAAGTAAAAGTAAAAGTAAAAGTAAAAGTAAAAGTAAAAGTAAAAGTAAAAGTAAAAGTAAAAGTAAAAGTAAAAGTAAAAGTAAAAGTAAAAGTAAAAGTAAAAGTAAAAGTAAAAGTAAAAGTAAAAGTAAAAGTAAAAGTAAAAGTAAAAGTAAAAGTAAAAGTAAAAGTAAAAGTAAAAGTAAAAGTAAAAGTAAAAGTAAAAGTAAAAGTAAAAGTAAAAGTAAAAGTAAAAGTAAAAGTAAAAGTAAAAGTAAAAGTAAAAGTAAAAGTAAAAGTAAAAGTAAAAGTAAAAGTAAAAATAAAAAAAAAAAAAAACTAAAAATAAAAGTAAAAGTAAAAGTAAAAGTAAAAGTAAAAGTAAAAGTAAAAGTAAAAGTAATAGTAAAAGTAAAAAAAAAAGTAAAAGTAAAAGTAAAAGTAAAAGTAAAAGTAAAAGTAAAAGTAAAAGTAAAAGTAAAAGTAAAAGTAAAAGTAAAAGTAAAAGTAAAAGTAAAAGTAAAAGTAAAAGTAAAAGTAAAAATAAAAATAAAAATAAAAATAAAAATAAAAATAAACTGAACAACTTTCATTATTGGACCAACTCCGAAATCACGAAAAAAAATCAGCTGTTCCATTCAAAATGAATCATATCATTTTATGAAAAAAAAAATTGTTTGACCAAGGAGTTTTGCATAGCTTGAACTGAAATGAAATACCGCTAATTTCGTTGTTGTTTTTTTTTCAGTAAAAAGTTTCGTCAGTTTATAAATAAGAAAAAAGATTGGTTCACTAAGGAGTTTTAAATGCTTGAATTGTAAAAGTGTACTTTACAATTAAAGCATTCACCATGCTTGACTTGTAAAGTGATCTGAAAATGGAACGTTCTATCTAAACTTCTTTCCATCAACATAAAAATACCAGACAAAATAACAAAACGAGCCATTTTATCAGTAATTTCCCAAGTGTTCGATCCACTTGGACTTGTATCGCCTTGCGTTGTCGAAGCGAAATTACTGATACAACAATTGTGGATTTTAAAATGTGCTTGGGATGAAACAGTTCCACAACATTTAGCACAACAATTTTTAGAATTTTCACAATCTTTGCCACACTTAAATAATTTAGAAATTCCAAGATGCATTAAAATAGAATCATCAATTAATAATCAAATTCATATATTTACAGACGCTTCCGAGAAAGCATACGGTGCGTGCGTTTATATACGGAGCGTGGCATCTAATGGTGCAGTCAGCGTCCGACTTCTGGCGTCTAAAAGTAAGGTAGCACCTATCAAAGCGACGACCATCCCACGATTAGAGCTCAGTTCAGCCCTAATGGGGGCAAGACTGTGTACGAAGGTTGTTTCGTCGGTTACCTTTGAACATAGCGCTCGTGTATTTTGGACTGACTCTATGATTGTGCTAGGCTGGCTTTCATCTTCATCTAGTCAATTAAAGCCTTTTGTGCGTCATCGTGTCACAGAAATTCAGGATACCTCTGATGGCTGGCGCTACGTACCATCGAAGCAGAATCCTGCCGATCTAGTTTCTCGGGGGTTAAGTGCAAAATTAATAGGCGACACTACATTATGGTGGTCAGGTCCTTCTTTTTTTTAAACTTGACTCTTGTCATTGGCCTGTAAAGCCAAATCAAATTAATAAAGTAGAGTTGCCAGAATTACAAAATTTTCACACAAAAACAAAGGACATTCAGGAAGATTCCAATTTTATATCTAATTTAACACAAAATATATCTAGTTTCATTAAATTAAAAAGAATTGTTGCATTTATGTTAAGATTTATTAATAACGTTTCTAAAAACAAAACAAAACTTACAGGATTTTTGTCAGTTTCAGAACTTAAGACGGCCACAACAAAACTTTTGCAAGTGGCTCAACAGGAATCATTTCCAGTAGAGCGTCAGTTGCTCATGGAAAATAAACCTTTACCTTGCAAAAATAGGCTCTTGTCTCTATCACCATTTATAGATTCTGATAATCTTATCAGAGTGGGGGGTAGGCTTAGTAATTCTTACTACGATTACGACGTTAAGCATCCCGTTCTCATTTGTGGCAAGCATCGATTGTCGCATCTTATTTTTAATTCTTTGCATACAACTTATATGCACGCAGGTCCCCAGCTCTTGTTAGCTACAGCAAGGCATAATTATTGGCCTCTTGGAGGAACTAAGCTAGCTAAACGAATCGTGCATTCATGTGTCAAATGCTCTCGTTTCAAGGGTCAAACAGTACAACCCATTATGGGCAACCTACCTAGCAATAGAGTTCATCTAGAGTATCCATTCCTGGAAACTGGTTGCGACTATGCTGGACCTGTGTTAATTGCAGACCGTAAAGGTAGAGGCTGTAAACTTATTAAAACTTACATATGTGTCTTCGTTTGTTTAGCTACCAAAGCGCTACATCTTGAGCTTGTCTCAGACCTCACCAAAGAAGCTTACATTGCTGCTCTAAACCGCTTTATAGCACGCCGGGGGAAGCCGCAGAGCATGTTCTCCGACAACGGCACAACATTCGTAGGCACATTTAATGAACTGTCTAAACTATTAAAATCATCATTATCATCACATCTTACTGACCAAGGTATTAATTTTTCTTTCATCCCTGCTTATACCCCACACTTCGGTGGGCTATGGGAATCAGCTGTAAAATCAGTAAAACATCATCTTCGTCGCGTGTTAGAGCTGACACACTTAGACTTTGAAGAGATGGCGACTCTTCTGATACAGGTAGAGGCAATTCTAAATTCTCGACCTATTACCCCTCTTTCCGATGATCCTTCAGATCTTTCCTTTCTCTCTCCAGCTCACTTCCTCATTGGACGATCTCTCGTTGCATTGCCTCATCCGCAACTGGTCGACAGAAGAATCGCTTCGCTTCCCCGCTTCCATAGAATCGAAGCTCTTAAGCAACATTTCTGGGCCAGGTTTCACAGCGAGTACATTTTATGGCTTCAGGGCAAATCAAAGTGGCGTGCTTCCAAGGGAGAGCTCAAGGAGGGAGCTTTAGTACTCATCAAGGACAAGTCAGCACCTCCACTGCTGTGGCCTCTCGGCCGCATTCTGCGCGTCTTGCCTGGGCAGGATGGCGTTGCTAGAGTCGCCGACATCAGGACGAGGAAGGGCGTCATCAGGAGAGCCTTTAACACCATCTGCCCGCTACCAACCAGTGTTGAAGTTGACACTCCAAGGCGGGGAGTATGTTCACGCAATCACAACACCAGCCCGGGCGAACCCGGGGCATGAGGTGAAGGAGGAGGGAGAACGACGGGAGACGGCGCGGCGCGACTATGCAGACCACTCGCCTCACGACCGCTGTGAACTACGCGCGTACGCAATTTTCATTGTCGGGCCTTCTTGTACTATTTTACTTCATACATTTTGATACAGTCCACTAGCCTTTCAATTCACACATTTACAAATGCACTGTGTTGCACATGTCAACTTACACAGCCTCATACTATATTAGTAAATGCTAGTTACCGAGCAGTATGATGTAAAATTAAAATAATAGCATCGATTTTTGATCGATGGTCTAATTGATAAGAAGTTGTTAAGCATTCCGTGGTGTCACGCGATCAGATTACGATGCATGCTATCGTTATAAATAGACGATATAGGTCGACGCCTATGTATAGTGACAATAATATTCACAGAATAGTTTTCTTATTTAGGTATTATTATGCCTTATTTACATCCAACTGTGCTGCTGTGCTGTGCTTCTGTGCGATGATGAAGTCACCCGTAGAATGTAGATTGCTATACTATTACTATACTAACAAAATTGTTATTCAGATTTTATTTTCATCTTTGTTTATTTGTCACTTTATAGATTCATGATATAACAAACAACGTTTAATAACTATAATATGTCCGTTGCATACACACTGCAGTAAAAGTAAAAGTAAAAGTAAAAATATGAATAAAAATAAAAATAAAAATAAAAGTAAAAGTAAAAGTAAAAGTAAAAGTAAAAGTAAAAGTGAAAGTAAAAATAAAAATAAAAATAAAAATAAAAGTAAAAGTAAAAGTAAAAGTAAAAGTAAAAGTAAAAGTAAAAGTAAAAGTAAAAGTAAAAGTAAAAGTAAAAGTAAAAGTAAAAGTAAAAGTAAAAGTAAAAGTAAAAGTAAAAGTAAAAGTAAAAGTAAAAGTAAAAGTAAAAGTAAAAGTAAAAGTAAAAGTAAAAGTAAAAGTAAAAGTAAAAGTAAAAGTAAAAGTAAAAGTAAAAGTAAAAGTAAAAGTAAAAGTAAAAGTAAAAGTAAAAGTAAAAGTAAAAGTAAAAGTAAAAGTAAAAGTAAAAGTAAAAGTAAAAGTAAAAGTAAAAGTAAAAGTAAAAGTAAAAGTAAAAGTAAAAGTAAAAGTAAAAGTAAAAGTAAAAGTAAAAGTAAAAGTAAAAATAAAAATAAAACTAAAAGTAAAAGTAAAAGTAAAAGTAAAAGTAAAAGTAAAAGTAAAAGTAAAAGTAAAAGTAAAAGTAAAAGTAAAAGTAAAAGTAAAAGTAAAAGTAAAAGTAAAAGTAAAAGTAAAAGTAAAAGTAAAAGTAAAAGTAATAGTAAAAGTAAAAAAAAAAGTAAAAGTAAAAGTAAAAGTAAAAGTAAAAGTAAAAGTAAAAGTAAAAGTAAAAATAAAAATAAAAGTAAAAGTAAAAGTAAAAGTAAAAGTAAAAGTAAAAGTAAAAGTAAAAGTAAAAGTAAAAGTAAAAGTAAAAGTAAAAAAAAAATAAAAATAAAAATAAAAATAAACTGAACAACTTTCATTATTGGACCAACCCCGAAATCACGAAAAAAAATCAGCTGTTCCATTCAAAATGAATCTTATATCATTTTATGAAAAAAAAAATTGTTTGACCAAGGAGTTTTGCATAGCTTGAACTGAAATGAAATACCGCTAATTTCGTTGTTGTTTTTTTTTCAGTAAAAAGTTTCGTCAGTTTATAAATAAGAAAAAAGATTGGTTCACTAAGGAGTTTTAAATGCTTGAATTGTAAAAGTGTACTTTACAATTAAAGCATTCACCATGCTTGACTTGTAAAGTGATCTGAAATGGAACGTTCTATCTAAACAATGCACTGTGTTGCACATGTCAACTTACACAGCCTCATACTATATTAGTAAATGCTAGTTACCGAGCAGTATGATGTAAAATTAAAATAATAGCATCGATTTTTGATCGATGGTCTAATTGATAAGAAGTTGTTAAGCATTCCGTGGTGTCACGCGATCAGATTACGATGCATGCTATCGTTATAAATAGACGATATAGGTCGACGCCTATGTATAGTGACAATAATATTCACAGAATAGTTTTCTTATTTAGGTATTATTATGCCTTATTTACATCCAACTGTGCTGCTGTGCTGTGCTTCTGTGCTGTAATATGCCACACTGCAATCTCTACAAGTTTGAGCGAGATATGTACCTAGACAAAAGGCTAGTATGGTGAAAATTTTATCCTTTAAAAAATTACTTACATCTAAAAAGTGTGTCCGATTAGCCCCGGTGCACAAATCACAGTGAGTCCGTTTTACAACTGTATGGATTGTTTTCTAAGCTTTGTTTTGTCAACTTTCTCCCTAAGAAAAAAAAGGTAACAATCAAAACGTTCTATGTAAAGCTGTGGTCCGGCCCTGTCGACAAAATCAAAGTATAAGCTTTATCTTGTCTTGTCATCGTACTATTTTAAGATCTTTTTTTTAACTATCTTTATAGTACAATACAGAATGGTACAAGAGGCGGACTTAATGCTAGTAGCATTCTCTACCAGTCAACCTTTTTGTATCTACCACAAGAATAGCAAATAAATGACTATTACTATAACTACTTTGTTCGTACTTATGCGCATTCATCTAACTTTTCATCATCGCACCGATAGGTTTGTGCTGACAAACCTATCGGTGCGATGATGAAGTCACCCGTAGAATGTAGATTGCTATACTATTACTATACTAACAAAATTGTTATTCAGATTTTATTTTCATCTTTGTTTATTTGTCACTTTATAGATTCATGATATAATACAAACAACGTTTAATAACTATAATATGTCCGTTGCATACACACTGCAGTAAAAGTAAAGGTAAAAGTAAAAGTAAAAATAAAAATAAAAATAAAAATAAAAATAAAAGTAAAAGTAAAAGTAAAAGTAAAAGTAAAAGTAAAAGTAAAAGTAAAAGTAAAAGTAAAAAATAAATTAAAAATAAAAATAAAAATAAACTGAACAACTTTCATTATTGGACCAACCCCGAAATCACGAAAAAAAATCAGCTGTTCCATTCAAAATGAATCTTATATCATTTTATGAAAAAAAAAATTGTTTGACCAAGGAGTTTTGCATAGCTTGAACTGAAATGAAATACCGCTAATTTCGTTGTTGTTTTTTTTTCAGTAAAAAGTTTCGTCAGTTTATAAATAAGAAAAAAAAATGGTTCACTAAGGAGTTTTAAATGCTTGAATTGTAAAAGTGTACTTTACAATTAAAGCATTCACCATGCTTGACTTGTAAAGTGATCTGAAAATGGAACGTTCTATCTAAACAATGCACTGTGTTGCACATGTCAACTTACACAGCCTCATACTATATTAGTAAATGCTAGTTACCGAGCAGTATGATGTAAAATTAAAATAATAGCATCGATTTTTGATCGATGGTCTAATTGATAAGAAGTTGTTAAGCATTCCGTGGTGTCACGCGATCAGATTACGATGCATGCTATCGTTATAAATAGACGATATAGGTCGACGCCTATGTATAGTGACAATAATATTCACAGAATAGTTTTCTTATTTAGGTATTATTATGCCTTATTTACATCCAACTGTGCTGCTGTGCTGTGCTTCTGTGCGATGATGAAGTCACCCGTAGAATGTAGATTGCTATACTATTACTATACTAACAAAATTGTTATTCAGATTTTATTTTCATCTTTGTTTATTTGTCACTTTATAGATTCATGATATAACAAACAACGTTTAATAACTATAATATGTCCGTTGCATACACACTGCAGTAAAAGTAAAAGTAAAAGTAAAAGTAAAAATATAAATAAAAATAAAAATAAAAATAAAAGTAAAAGTAAAAGTAAAAGTAAAAGTAAAAGTAAAAGTAAAAGTAAAAGTAAAAGTAAAAGTAAAAGTAAAAGTAAAAGTAAAAGTAAAAGTAAAAGTAAAAGTAAAAGTAAAAGTAAAAGTAAAAGTAAAAGTAAAAGTAAAAGTAAAAGTAAAAGTAAAAGTAAAAGTAAAAGTAAAAGTAAAAGTAAAAGTAAAAGTAAAAATAAAAATAAAACTAAAAATAAAAGTAAAAGTAAAAGTAAAAGTAAAAGTAAAAGTAATAGTAAAAGTAAAAAAAAAAGTAAAAGTAAAAGTAAAAGTAAAAGTAAAAGTAAAAGTAAAAGTAAAAGTAAAAGTAAAAGTAAAAGTAAAAGTAAAAGTAAAAGTAAAAGTAAAAGTAAAAGTAAAAGTAAAAGTAAAAGTAAAAGTAAAAGTAAAAGTAAAAGTAAAAAAAAAATAAAAATAAAAATAAAAATAAACTGAACAACTTTCATTATTGGACCAACCCCGAAATCACGAAAAAAAATCAGCTGTTCCATTCAAAATGAATCTTATATCATTTTATGAAAAAAAAAATTGTTTGACCAAGGAGTTTTGCATAGCTTGAACTGAAATGAAATACCGCTAATTTCGTTGTTGTTTTTTTTTCAGTAAAAAGTTTCGTCAGTTTATAAATAAGAAAAAAGATTGGTCACTAAGGAGTTTTAAATGCTTGAATTGTAAAAGTGTACTTTACAATTAAAGCATTCACCATGCTTGACTTGTAAAGTGATCTGAAAATGGAACGTTCTATCTAAACAATGCACTGTGTTGCACATGTCAACTTACACAGCCTCATACTATATTAGTAAATGCTAGTTACCGAGCAGTATGATGTAAAATTAAAATAATAGCATCGATTTTTGATCGATGGTCTAATTGATAAGAAGTTGTTAAGCATTCCGTGGTGTCACGCGATCAGATTACGATGCATGCTATCGTTATAAATAGACGATATAGGTCGACGCCTATGTATAGTGACAATAATATTCACAGAATAGTTTTCTTATTTAGGTATTATTATGCCTTATTTACATCCAACTGTGCTGCTGTGCTGTGCTTCTGTGCTGTAATATGCCACACTGCAATCTCTACAAGTTTGAGCGAGATATGTACCTAGACAAAAGGCTAGTATGGTGAAAATTTTATCCTTTAAAAAATTACTTACATCTAAAAAGTGTGTCCGATTAGCCCCGGTGCACAAATCACAGTGAGTCCGTTTTACAACTGTTTGGATTGTTTTCTAAGCTTTGTTTTGTCAACTTTCTCCCTAAGAAAAAAAAGGTAACAATCAAAACGTTCTATGTAAAGCTGTGGTCCGGCCCTGTCGACAAAATCAAAGTATAAGCTTTATCTTGTCTTGTCATCGTACTATTTTAAGATCTTTTTTTTAACTATCTTTATAGTACAATACAGAATGGTACAAGAGGCGGACTTAATGCTAGTAGCATTCTCTACCAGTCAACCTTTTTGTATCTACCACAAGAATAGCAAATAAATGACTATTACTATAACTACTTTGTTCGTACTTATGCGCATTCATCTAACTTTTCATCATCGCACCGATAGGTTTGTGCTGACATACCTATCGGTGCGATGATGAAGTCACCCGTAGAATGTAGATTGCTATACTATTACTATACTAACAAAATTGTTATTCAGATTTTATTTTCATCTTTGTTTATTTGTCACTTTAAAGATTCATGATATAATACAAACAACGTTTAATAACTATAATATGTCCGTTGCATACACACTGCAGTAAAAGTAAAAGTAAAAGTAAAAGTAAAAGTAAAAGTAAAAGTAAAAATAAAAATAAAAATAAAAATAAAAATACAAATAAAAGTAAAAGTAAAAGTAAAAGTAAAAGTAAAAGTAAAAGTAAAAGTAAAAGTAAAAATAAAACTAAAACTAAAACTAAAACTAAAACTAAAACTAAAACTAAAAGTAATAGTAAAAGTAATAGTAAAAGTAAAAGTAAAAGTAAAAGTAAAAGTAAAAGTAAAAGTAAAAGTAAAAGTAAAAGTAAAAGTAAAAGTAAAAGTAAAAGTAAAAGTAAAAGTAAAAGTAAAAGTAAAAGTAAAAGTAAAAGTAAAAGTAAAAGTAAAAGTAAAAATAAAAATAAAAATAAATGTAAAAGTAAAAGTAAAAGTAAAAGTAAAAGTAAAAGTAAAAGTAAAAGTAAAAGTAAAAGTAAAAGTAAAAGTAAAAGTAAAAGTAAAAGTAAAAGTAAAAGTAAAAGTAAAAGTAAAAGTAAAAGTAAAAGTAAAAGTAAAAGTAAAAGTAAAAGTAAAAGTAAAAGTAAAAGTAAAAGTAAAAGTAAAAGTAAAAGTAAAAGTAAAAGTAAAAGTAAAAATAAAAATAAAAATAAAAATAAACTGAACAACTTTCATTATTGGACCAACCCCGAAATCACGAAAAAAAATCAGCTGTTCCATTCAAAATGAATCTTATATCATTTTATGAAAAAAAAAATGGTTTGACCAAGTGAAAGTGAAAGTGAAAGTGAAAGTGAAAGTGAAAGTGAAAGTGAAAGTGAAAGTGAAAGTGAAAGTGAAAGTGAAAGTGAAAGTGAAAGTGAAAGTGAAAGTAAAAGTGAAAGTGAAAGTAAAAGTGAAAGTGAAAGTGAAAGTGAAAGTGAAAGTGAAAGTGAAAGTGAAAGTGAAAGTGAAAGTGAAAGTAAAAGTAAAAGTAAAAGTAAAAGTAAAAGTAAAAGTAAAAGTAAAAGTAAAAGTAAAAGTAAAAGTAAAAGTAAAAGTAAAAGTAAAAGTAAAAGTAAAAGTAAAAGTAAAAGTAAAAGTAAAAGTAAAAGTAAAAGTAAAAGTAAAAGTAAAAGTAAAAGTAAAAGTAAAAGTAAAAGTAAAAGTAAAAGTAAAAGTAAAAGTAAAAGTAAAAGTAAAAGTAAAAGTAAAAGTAAAAGTAAAAGTAAAAGTAAAAGTAAAAGTAAAAGTAAAAGTAAAAGTAAAAGTAAAAGTAAAAGTAAAAGTAAAAGTAAAAGTAAAAGTAAAAGTAAAAGTAAAAGTAAAAGTAAAAGTAAAAGTAAAAGTAAAAGTAAAAGTAAAAGTAAAAGTAAAAGTAAAAGTAAAAGTAAAAATAAAAATAAAAATAAAAATAAACTGAACAACTTTCATTATTGGACCAACCCCGAAATCACGAAAAAAAATCAGCTGTTCCATTCAAAATGAATCTTATATCATTTTATGAAAAAAAAAATGGTTTGACCAAGGAGTTTTGCATAGCTTGAACTGAAATGAAATACCGCTAATTTCGTTGTTGTTTTTTTTTCAGTAAAAAGTTTCGTCAGTTTATAAATAATAAAAAAGATTGGTTCACTAAGGAGTTTTAAATGCTTGAATTGTAAAAGTGTACTTTACAATTAAAGCATTCACCATGCTTGACTTGTAAAGTGATCTGAAAATGGAACGTTCTATCTAAACAATGCACTGTGTTGCACATGTCAACTTACACAGCCTCATACTATATTAGTAAATGCTAGTTACCGAGCAGTATGATGTAAAATTAAAATAATAGCATCGATTTTTGATCGATGGTCTAATTGATAAGAAGTTGTTAAGCATTCCGTGGTGTCACGCGATCAGATTACGATGCATGCTATCGTTATAAATAGACGATATAGGTCGACGCCTATGTATAGTGACAATAATATTCACAGAATAGTTTTCTTATTTAGGTATTATTATGCCTTATTTACATCCAACTGTGCTGCTGTGCTGTGCTTCTGTGCGATGATGAAGTCACCCGTAGAATGTAGATTGCTATACTATTACTATACTAACAAAATTGTTATTCAGATTTTATTTTCATCTTTGTTTATTTGTCACTTTATAGATTCATGATATAATACAAACAACGTTTAATAACTATAATATGTCCGTTGCATACACACTGCAGTTAAAGTAAAAGTAAAAGTAAAAGTAAAAGTAAAAGTAAAAGTAAAAGTAAAAGTAAAAGTAAAAGTAAAAGTAAAAGTAAAAGTAAAAGTAAAAGTAAAAGTAAAAGTAAAAGTAAAAGTAAAAGTAAAAGTAAAAGTAAAAGTAAAAGTAAAAGTAAAAGTAAAAGTAAAAGTAAAAGTAAAAGTAAAAGTAAAAGTAAAAGTAAAAGTAAAAGTAAAAGTAAAAGTAAAAGTAAAAGTAAAAGTAAAAGTAAAAGTAAAAGTAAAAGTAAAAGTAAAAGTAAAAGTAAAAGTAAAAGTAAAAGTAAAAGTAAAAGTAAAAGTAAAAGTAAAAGTAAAAGTAAAAGTAAAAGTAAAAGTAAAAGTAAAAATAAAAATAAAAATAAAAATAAAAATAAAAATAAAAATAAAAGTAAAAGTAAAAGTAAAAGTAAAAGTAAAAGTAAAAGTAAAAGTAAAAGTAAAAGTAAAAGTAAAAGTAAAAGTAAAAGTAAAAGTAAAAGTAAAAGTAAAAGTAAAAGTAAAAGTAAAAGTAAAAGTAAAAGTAAAAGTAAAAGTAAAAGTAAAAGTAAAAGTAAAAGTAAAAGTAAAAGTAAAAGTAAAAGTAAAAGTAAAAGTAAAAGTAAAAGTAAAAGTAAAAGTAAAAGTAAAAGTAAAAGTAAAAGTAAAAGTAAAAGTAAAAGTAAAAGTAAAAGTAAAAGTAAAAGTAAAAGTAAAAGTAAAAGTAAAAGTAAAAGTAAAAGTAAAAGTAAAAGTAAAAGTAAAAGTAAAAGTAAAAGTAAAAGTAAAAGTAAAAGTAAAAGTAAAAGTAAAAGTAAAAGTAAAAGTAAAAGTAAAAGTAAAAGTAAAAGTAAAAGTAAAAGTAAAAGTAAAAGTAAAAGTAAAAGTAAAAGTAAAAGTAAAAGTAAAAGTAAAAGTAAAAGTAAAAGTAAAAGTAAAAGTAAAAGTAAAAGTAAAAGTAAAAGTAAAAGTAAAAGTAAAAGTAAAAATAAAAATAAAAATAAAAATAAAAATAAAAATAAAAGTAAAAGTAAAAGTAAAAGTAAAAGTAAAAGTAAAAGTAAAAGTAAAAGTAAAAGTAAAAGTAAAAGTAAAAGTAAAAGTAAAAGTAAAAGTAAAAATAAAAATAAAAATAAAAATAAACTGAACTACTTTCATTATTGGACCAACCCCGAAATCACGAAAAAAAATCAGCTGTTCCATTCAAAATGAATCATATCATTTTATGAAAAAAAAAAATTGTTTGACCAAGGAGTTTTGCATAGCTTGAACTGAAATGAAATACCGCTAATTTCGTTGTTGTTTTTTTTTCAGTAAAAAGTTTCGTCAGTTTATAAATAAGAAAAAAGATTGGTTCACTAAGGAGTTTTAAATGCTTGAATTGTAAAAGTGTACTTTACAATTAAAGCATTCACCATGCTTGACTTGTAAAGTGATCTGAAAATGGAACGTTCTATCTAAACAATGCACTGTGTTGCACATGTAAACTTACACAGCCTCATACTATATTAGTAAATGCTAGTTACCGAGCAGTATGATGTAAAATTAAAATAATAGCATCGATTTTTGATCGATGGTCTAATTGATAAGAAGTTGTTAAGCATTCCGTGGTGTCACGCGATCAGATTACGATGCATGCTATCGTTATAAATAGACGATATAGGTCGACGCCTATGTATAGTGACAATAATATTCACAGAATAGTTTTCTTATTTAGGTATTATTATGCCTTATTTACATCCAACTGTGCTGCTGTGCTGTGCTTCTGTGCGATGATGAAGTCACCCGTAGAATGTAGATTGCTATACTATTACTATACTAACAAAATTGTTATTCAGATTTTATTTTCATCTTTGTTTATTTGTCACTTTATAGATTCATGATATAACAAACAACGTTTAATAACTATAATATGTCCGTTGCATACACACTGCAGTAAAAGTAAAAGTAAAAGTAAAAATATAAATATAAATAAAAATAAAAATAAAAATAAAAATAAAAATAAAAGTAAAAGTAAAAGTAAAAGTAAAAGTAAAAGTAAAAGTAAAAGTAAAAGTAAAAGTAAAAGTAAAAGTAAAAATAAAAATATAAGTAAAAGTAAAAGTAAAAGTAAAAGTAAAAGTAAAAGTAAAAGTAAAAGTAAAAGTAAAAGTAAAAGTAAAAGTAAAAGTAAAAGTAAAAGTAAAAGTAAAAGTAAAAGTAAAAGTAAAAGTAAAAGTAAAAGTAAAAGTAAAAGTAAAAGTAAAAGTAAAAGTAAAAGTAAAAGTAAAAGTAAAAGTAAAAGTAAAAGTAAAAGTAAAAGTAAAAGTAAAAGTAAAAGTAAAAGTAAAAGTAAAAGTAAAAGTAAAAGTAAAAGTAAAAGTAAAAGTAAAAGTAAAAGTAAAAGTAAAAGTAAAAGTAAAAGTAAAAGTAAAAGTAAAAGTAAAAGTAAAAGTAAAAGTAAAAGTAAAAGTAAAAGTAAAAGTAAAAGTAAAAGTAAAAGTAAAAGTAAAAGTAAAAGTAAAAGTAAAAGTAAAAGTAAAAGTAAAAGTAAAAGTAAAAGTAAAAGTAAAAGTAAAAGTAAAAGTAAAAGTAAAAGTAAAAGTAAAAGTAAAAGTAAAAGTAAAAATAAAAATAAAAATAAAAATAAACTGAACAACTTTCATTATTGGACCAACCCCGAAATCACGAAAAAAAATCAGCTGTTCCATTCAAAATGAATCTTATATCATTTTATGAAAAAAAAAATTGTTTGACCAAGGAGTTTTGCATAGCTTGAACTGAAATGAAATACCGCTAATTTCGTTGTTGTTTTTTTTTCAGTAAAAAGTTTCGTCAGTTTATAAATAAGAAAAAAGATTGGTTCACTAAGGAGTTTTAAATGCTTGAATTGTAAAAGTGTACTTTACAATTAAAGCATTCACCATGCTTGACTTGTAAAGTGATCTGAAAATGGAACGTTCTATCTAAACAATGCACTGTGTTGCACATGTCAACTTACACAGCCTCATACTATATTAGTAAATGCTAGTTACCGAGCAGTATGATGTAAAATTAAAATAATAGCATCGATTTTTGATCGATGGTCTAATTGATAAGAAGTTGTTAAGCATTCCGTGGTGTCACGCGATCAGATTACGATGCATGCTATCGTTATAAATAGACGATATAGGTCGACGCCTATGTATAGTGACAATAATATTCACAGAATAGTTTTCTTATTTAGGTATTATTATGCCTTATTTACATCCAACTGTGCTGCTGTGCTGTGCTTCTGTGCGATGATGAAGTCACCCGTAGAATGTAGATTGCTATACTATTACTATACTAACAAAATTGTTATTCAGATTTTATTTTCATCTTTGTTTATTTGTCAAATTATAGATTCATGATATAATACAAACAACGTTTAATAACTATAATATGTCCGTTGCATACACACTGCAGTAAAAGTAAAAGTAAAAGTACAAGTAAAAGTAAAAATAAAAATAAAAATAAAAATAAAAGTAAAAGTAAAAGTAAAAGTAAAAGTAAAAGTAAAAGTAAAAGTAAAAGTAAAAGTAAAAGTAAAAGTAAAAGTAAAAGTAAAAGTAAAAGTAAAAGTAAAAGTAAAAGTAAAAGTAAAAGTAAAAGTAAAAGTAAAAGTAAAAGTAAAAGTAAAAGTAAAAGTAAAAGTAAAAGTAAAAGTAAAAGTAAAAGTAAAAGTAAAAGTAAAAGTAAAAGTAAAAGTAAAAGTAAAAGTAAAAGTAAAAGTAAAAGTAAAAGTAAAAGTAAAAGTAAAAGTAAAAGTAAAAGTAAAAGTAAAAGTAAAAGTAAAAGTAAAAGTAAAAGTAAAAGTAAAAGTAAAAGTAAAAGTAAAAGTAAAAGTAAAAGTAAAAGTAAAAGTAAAAGTAAAAGTAAAAGTAAAAATAAAAATAAAAATAAAAATAAAAATAAAAATAAAAATAAAAATAAAAATTAAAATAAAAATAAAAATAAAAATTAAAATAAAAATAAAAATAAAAATAAAAATAAAAATAAAAATAAAAATAAAAATAAAAATAAAAATAAAAATAAAAATAAAAATAAAAATAAAAATAAAAATAAAAATAAAAATAAAAATAAAAATAAAAATAAAAATAAAAATAAAAATAAAAATAAAAATAAAAATAAAAATAAAAATAAAAATAAAAATAAAAATAAAAATAAAAATAAAAATAAAAATAAAAATAAAAATAAAAATAAAAATAAAAATTAAAAATAAAAATAAAAATAAAAGTAAAAGTAAAAGTAAAAGTAAAAGTAAAAGTAAAAGTAAAAGTAAAAGTAAAAGTAAAAGTAAAAGTAAAAGTAAAAGTAAAAATAAAAGTAAAAGTAAAAGTAAAAGTAAAAGTAAAAGTAAAAGTAAAAGTAAAAGTAAAAGTAAAAGTAAAAGTAAAAGTAAAAGTAAAAGTAAAAGTAAAAGTAAAAGTAAAAGTAAAAGTAAAAGTAAAAGTAAAAGTAAAAGTAAAAGTAAAAGTAAAAGTAAAAGTAAAAGTAAAAGTAAAAGTAAAAGTAAAAGTAAAAGTAAAAGTAAAAGTAAAAGTAAAAGTAAAAGTAAAAGTAAAAGTAAAAGTAAAAGTAAAAGTAAAAGTAAAAGTAAAAGTAAAAGTAAAAGTAAAAGTAAAAGTAAAAGTAAAAGTAAAAGTAAAAGTAAAAGTAAAAGTAAAAGTAAAAGTAAAAGTAAAAGTAAAAGTAAAAGTAAAAGTAAAAGTAAAAGTAAAAGTAAAAGTAAAAGTAAAAGTAAAAGTAAAAGTAAAAGTAAAAGTAAAAGTAAAAGTAAAAGTAAAAGTAAAAGTAAAAGTAAAAGTAAAAGTAAAAGTAAAAGTAAAAGTAAAAGTAAAAGTAAAAGTAAAAGTAAAAGTAAAAATAAAAATAAAAATAAAAATAAAAATAAAAATAAAAATAAAAATAAAAATAAAAATAAAAATAAAAATAAAAATTAAAAATAAAAATAAAAGTAAAAGTAAAAGTAAAAATAAAAATAAAAATAAACTGAACAACTTTCATTATTGGACCAACCCCGAAATCACGAAAAAAAATCAGCTGTTCCATTCAAAATGAATCATATCATTTTATGAAAAAAAAAATTGTTTGACCAAGGAGTTTTGCATAGCTTGAACTGAAATGAAATACCGCTAATTTCGTTGTTGTTTTTTTTTCAGTAAAAAGTTTCGTCAGTTTATAAATAAGAAAAAAGATTGGTTCACTAAGGAGTTTTAAATGCTTGAATTGTAAAAGTGTACTTTACAATTAAAGCATTCACCATGCTTGACTTGTAAAGTGATCTGAAAATGGAACGTTCTATCTAAACAATGCACTGTGTTGCACATGTAAACTTACACAGCCTCATACTATATTAGTAAATGCTAGTTACCGAGCAGAATGATGTAAAATTAAAATAATAGCATCGATTTTTGATCGATGGTCTAATTGATAAGAAGTTGTTAAGCATTCCGTGGTGTCACGCGATCAGATTACGATGCATGCTATCGTTATAAATAGACGATATAGGTCGACGCCTATGTATAGTGACAATAATATTCACAGAATAGTTTTCTTATTTAGGTATTATTATGCCTTATTTACATCCAACTGTGCTGCTGTGCTGTGCTTCTGTGCGATGATGAAGTCACCCGTAGAATGTAGATTGCTATACTATTACTATACTAACAAAATTGTTATTCAGATTTTATTTTCATCTTTGTTTATTTGTCACTTTATAGATTCATGATATAACAAACAACGTTTAATAACTATAATATGTCCGTTGCATACACACTGCAGTAAAAGTAAAAGTAAAAGTAAAAGTAAAAATATAAATAAAAATAAAAATAAAAATAAAAGTAAAAGTAAAAGTAAAAGTAAAAGTAAAAGTAAAAGTAAAAGTAAAAGTAAAAGTAAAAGTAAAAGTAAAAGTAAAAGTAAAAGTAAAAGTAAAAGTAAAAGTAAAAGTAAAAGTAAAAGTAAAAGTAAAAGTAAAAGTAAAAGTAAAAGTAAAAGTAAAAGTAAAAGTAAAAGTAAAAGTAAAAGTAAAAGTAAAAGTAAAAGTAAAAGTAAAAGTAAAAGTAAAAGTAAAAGTAAAAGTAAAAGTAAAAGTAAAAGTAAAAGTAAAAGTAAAAGTAAAAGTAAAAGTAAAAGTAAAAGTAAAAGTAAAAGTAAAAGTAAAAGTAAAAGTAAAAGTAAAAGTAAAAGTAAAAGTAAAAGTAAAAGTAAAAATAAAAATAAAAATAAAAATAAACTGAACAACTTTCATTATTGGACCAACCCCGAAATCACGAAAAAAAATCAGCTGTTCCATTCAAAATGAATCTTATATCATTTTATGAAAAAAAAAATTGTTTGACCAAGGAGTTTTGCATAGCTTGAACTGAAATGAAATACCGCTAATTTCGTTGTTGTTTTTTTTTCAGTAAAAAGTTTCGTCAGTTTATAAATAAGAAAAAAGATTGGTTCACTAAGGAGTTTTAAATGCTTGAATTGTAAAAGTGTACTTTACAATTAAAGCATTCACCATGCTTGACTTGTAAAGTGATCTGAAAATGGAACGTTCCATCTAAACAATGCACTGTGTTGCACATGTAAACTTACACAGCCTCATACTATATTAGTAAATGCTAGTTACCGAGCAGTATGATGTAAAATTAAAATAATAGCATCGATTTTTGATCGATGGTCTAATTGATAAGAAGTTGTTAAGCATTCCGTGGTGTCACGCGATCAGATTACGATGCATGCTATCGTTATAAATAGACGATATAGGTCGACGCCTATGTATAGTGACAATAATATTCACAGAATAGTTTTCTTATTTAGGTATTATTATGCCTTATTTACATCCAACTGTGCTGCTGTGCTGTGCTTCTGTGCGATGATGAAGTCACCCGTAGAATGTAGATTTAACAAAATTGTTATTCAGATTTTATTTTCATCTTTGTTTATTTGTCACTTTATAGATTCATGATATAATACAAACAACGTTTAATAACTATAATATGTCCGTTGCATACACACTGCAGTTAAAGTAAAAGTAAAAGTAAAAGTAAAAGTAAAAGTAAAAGTAAAAGTAAAAGTAAAAGTAAAAGTAAAAGTAAAAGTAAAAGTAAAAGTAAAAGTAAAAGTAAAAGTAAAAGTAAAAGTAAAAGTAAAAGTAAAAGTAAAAGTAAAAGTAAAAGTAAAAGTAAAAGTAAAAGTAAAAGTAAAAGTAAAAATAAAAGTAAAAGTAAAAGTAAAAGTAAAAGTAAAAGTAAAAGTAAAAGTAAAAGTAAAAGTAAAAGTAAAAGTAAAAGTAAAAGTAAAAGTAAAAGTAAAAGTAAAAGTAAAAGTAAAAGTAAAAGTAAAAGTAAAAGTAAAAGTAAAAGTAAAAATAAAAATAAAAATAAAAATAAAAATAAAAATAAAAATAAAAATAAAAATAAAAATAAAAATAAAAACAAAAGTAAAAGTAAAAGTAAAAGTAAAAGTAAAAGTAAAAGTAAAAGTAAAAGTAAAAGTAAAAGTAAAAGTAAAAGTAAAAGTAAAAGTAAAAGTAAAAGTAAAAGTAAAAGTAAAAGTAAAAGTAAAAGTAAAAGTAAAAGTAAAAGTAAAAGTAAAAGTAAAAGTAAAAGTAAAAGTAAAAGTAAAAGTAAAAGTAAAAGTAAAAGTAAAAGTAAAAGTAAAAGTTAAAGTAAAAGTAAAAGTAAAAGTAAAAGTAAAAGTAAAAGTAAAAGTAAAAGTAAAAGTAAAAGTAAAAGTAAAAGTAAAAGTAAAAGTAAAAGTAAAAGTAAAAGTAAAAGTAAAAGTAAAAGTAAAAGTAAAAGTAAAAGTAAAAGTAAAAGTTAAAGTAAAAGTAAAAGTAAAAGTAAAAGTAAAAGTAAAAGTAAAAGTAAAAGTAAAAGTAAAAGTAAAAGTAAAAGTAAAAGTAAAAGTAAAAGTAAAAGTAAAAGTAAAAGTAAAAGTAAAAGTAAAAGTAAAAGTAAAAGTAAAAGTAAAAGTAAAAGTAAAAATAAAAATAAAAATAAAAATAAAAATAAAAATAAAAATAAAAATAAAAATAAAAATAAAAATAAAAACAAAAGTAAAAGTAAAAGTAAAAGTAAAAGTAAAAGTAAAAGTAAAAGTAAAAGTAAAAGTAAAAGTAAAAGTAAAAGTAAAAGTAAAAGTAAAAGTAAAAGTAAAAGTAAAAGTAAAAGTAAAAGTAAAAGTAAAAGTAAAAGTAAAAGTAAAAGTAAAAGTAAAAGTAAAAGTAAAAGTAAAAGTAAAAGTAAAAGTAAAAGTAAAAGTAAAAGTAAAAGTAAAAGTAAAAGTTAAAGTAAAAGTAAAAGTAAAAGTAAAAGTAAAAGTAAAAGTAAAAGTAAAAGTAAAAGTAAAAGTAAAAGTAAAAGTAAAAGTAAAAGTAAAAGTAAAAATAAAAATAAAAATAAAAATAAAAATAAAAATAAAAGTAAAAGTAAAAGTAAAAGTAAAAGTAAAAGTAAAAGTAAAAGTAAAAGTAAAAGTAAAAGTAAAAGTAAAAGTAAAAGTAAAAGTAAAAGTAAAAATAAAAATAAAAATAAAAATAAACTGAACTACTTTCATTATTGGACCAACCCCGAAATCACGAAAAAAAATCAGCTGTTCCATTCAAAATGAATCATATCATTTTATGAAAAAAAAAAATTGTTTGACCAAGGAGTTTTGCATAGCTTGAACTGAAATGAAATACCGCTAATTTCGTTGTTGTTTTTTTTTCAGTAAAAAGTTTCGTCAGTTTATAAATAAGAAAAAAGATTGGTTCACTAAGGAGTTTTAAATGCTTGAATTGTAAAAGTGTACTTTACAATTAAAGCATTCACCATGCTTGACTTGTAAAGTGATCTGAAAATGGAACGTTCTATCTAAACAATGCACTGTGTTGCACATGTAAACTTACACAGCCTCATACTATATTAGTAAATGCTAGTTACCGAGCAGTATGATGTAAAATTAAAATAATAGCATCGATTTTTGATCGATGGTCTAATTGATAAGAAGTTGTTAAGCATTCCGTGGTGTCACGCGATCAGATTACGATGCATGCTATCGTTATAAATAGACGATATAGGTCGACGCCTATGTATAGTGACAATAATATTCACAGAATAGTTTTCTTATTTAGGTATTATTATGCCTTATTTACATCCAACTGTGCTGCTGTGCTGTGCTTCTGTGCGATGATGAAGTCACCCGTAGAATGTAGATTGCTATACTATTACTATACTAACAAAATTGTTATTCAGATTTTATTTTCATCTTTGTTTATTTGTCACTTTATAGATTCATGATATAACAAACAACGTTTAATAACTATAATATGTCCGTTGCATACACACTGCAGTAAAAGTAAAAGTAAAAGTAAAAATATAAATATAAATAAAAATAAAAATAAAAATAAAAATAAAAATAAAAGTAAAAGTAAAAGTAAAAGTAAAAGTAAAAGTAAAAGTAAAAGTAAAAGTAAAAGTAAAAGTAAAAATAAAAATATAAGTAAAAGTAAAAGTAAAAGTAAAAGTAAAAGTAAAAGTAAAAGTAAAAGTAAAAGTAAAAGTAAAAGTAAAAGTAAAAGTAAAAGTAAAAGTAAAAGTAAAAGTAAAAGTAAAAGTAAAAGTAAAAGTAAAAGTAAAAGTAAAAGTAAAAGTAAAAGTAAAAGTAAAAGTAAAAGTAAAAGTAAAAGTAAAAGTAAAAGTAAAAGTAAAAGTAAAAGTAAAAGTAAAAGTAAAAGTAAAAGTAAAAGTAAAAGTAAAAGTAAAAGTAAAAGTAAAAGTAAAAGTAAAAGTAAAAGTAAAAGTAAAAGTAAAAGTAAAAGTAAAAGTAAAAGTAAAAGTAAAAGTAAAAGTAAAAGTAAAAGTAAAAGTAAAAGTAAAAGTAAAAGTAAAAGTAAAAGTAAAAGTAAAAGTAAAAGTAAAAGTAAAAGTAAAAGTAAAAGTAAAAGTAAAAGTAAAAGTAAAAGTAAAAGTAAAAGTAAAAGTAAAAGTAAAAGTAAAAGTAAAAGTAAAAGTAAAAGTAAAAGTAAAAGTAAAAGTAAAAGTAAAAGTAAAAGTAAAAGTAAAAGTAAAAATAAAAATAAAAATAAAAATAAACTGAACAACTTTCATTATTGGACCAACCCCGAAATCACGAAAAAAAATCAGCTGTTCCATTCAAAATGAATCTTATATCATTTTATGAAAAAAAAAATTGTTTGACCAAGGAGTTTTGCATAGCTTGAACTGAAATGAAATACCGCTAATTTCGTTGTTGTTTTTTTTTCAGTAAAAAGTTTCGTCAGTTTATAAATAAGAAAAAAGATTGGTTCACTAAGGAGTTTTAAATGCTTGAATTGTAAAAGTGTACTTTACAATTAAAGCATTCACCATGCTTGACTTGTAAAGTGATCTGAAAATGGAACGTTCTATCTAAACAATGCACTGTGTTGCACATGTCAACTTACACAGCCTCATACTATATTAGTAAATGCTAGTTACCGAGCAGTATGATGTAAAATTAAAATAATAGCATCGATTTTTGATCGATGGTCTAATTGATAAGAAGTTGTTAAGCATTCCGTGGTGTCACGCGATCAGATTACGATGCATGCTATCGTTATAAATAGACGATATAGGTCGACGCCTATGTATAGTGACAATAATATTCACAGAATAGTTTTCTTATTTAGGTATTATTATGCCTTATTTACATCCAACTGTGCTGCTGTGCTGTGCTTCTGTGCGATGATGAAGTCACCCGTAGAATGTAGATTGCTATACTATTACTATACTAACAAAATTGTTATTCAGATTTTATTTTCATCTTTGTTTATTTGTCAAATTATAGATTCATGATATAATACAAACAACGTTTAATAACTATAATATGTCCGTTGCATACACACTGCAGTAAAAGTAAAAGTAAAAGTACAAGTAAAAGTAAAAATAAAAATAAAAATAAAAATAAAAGTAAAAGTAAAAGTAAAAGTAAAAGTAAAAGTAAAAGTAAAAGTAAAAGTAAAAGTAAAAGTAAAAGTAAAAGTAAAAGTAAAAGTAAAAGTAAAAGTAAAAGTAAAAGTAAAAGTAAAAGTAAAAGTAAAAGTAAAAGTAAAAGTAAAAGTAAAAGTAAAAGTAAAAGTAAAAGTAAAAGTAAAAGTAAAAGTAAAAGTAAAAGTAAAAGTAAAAGTAAAAGTAAAAGTAAAAGTAAAAGTAAAAGTAAAAGTAAAAGTAAAAGTAAAAGTAAAAGTAAAAGTAAAAGTAAAAGTAAAAGTAAAAGTAAAAGTAAAAGTAAAAGTAAAAGTAAAAGTAAAAGTAAAAGTAAAAGTAAAAGTAAAAGTAAAAGTAAAAGTAAAAGTAAAAGTAAAAGTAAAAGTAAAAGTAAAAGTAAAAGTAAAAGTAAAAGTAAAAGTAAAAGTAAAAGTAAAAGTAAAAATAAAAATAAAAATAAAAATAAAAATAAAAATAAAAATAAAAATAAAAATTAAAATAAAAATAAAAATAAAAATAAAAATAAAAATAAAAATAAAAATAAAAATAAAAATAAAAATAAAAATAAAAATAAAAATAAAAATAAAAATAAAAATAAAAATAAAAATAAAAATAAAAATAAAAATAAAAATAAAAATAAAAATAAAAATAAAAATAAAAATAAAAATAAAAATAAAAATAAAAATAAAAATAAAAATAAAAATAAAAATAAAAATAAAAATAAAAATAAAAATAAAAATAAAAATAAAAATAAAAATTAAAAATAAAAATAAAAATAAAAGTAAAAGTAAAAGTAAAAGTAAAAGTAAAAGTAAAAGTAAAAGTAAAAGTAAAAGTAAAAGTAAAAGTAAAAGTAAAAGTAAAAATAAAAATAAAAGTAAAAGTAAAAGTAAAAGTAAAAGTAAAAGTAAAAGTAAAAGTAAAAGTAAAAGTAAAAGTAAAAGTAAAAGTAAAAGTAAAAGTAAAAGTAAAAATAAAAGTAAAAGTAAAAGTAAAAGTAAAAGTAAAAGTAAAAGTAAAAGTAAAAGTAAAAGTAAAAGTAAAAGTAAAAGTAAAAGTAAAAGTAAAAGTAAAAGTAAAAGTAAAAGTAAAAGTAAAAGTAAAAGTAAAAGTAAAAGTAAAAGTAAAAGTAAAAGTAAAAGTAAAAGTAAAAGTAAAAGTAAAAGTAAAAGTAAAAGTAAAAGTAAAAGTAAAAGTAAAAGTAAAAGTAAAAGTAAAAGTAAAAGTAAAAGTAAAAGTAAAAGTAAAAGTAAAAGTAAAAGTAAAAGTAAAAGTAAAAGTAAAAGTAAAAGTAAAAGTAAAAGTAAAAGTAAAAGTAAAAGTAAAAGTAAAAGTAAAAGTAAAAGTAAAAGTAAAAGTAAAAGTAAAAGTAAAAGTAAAAGTAAAAGTAAAAGTAAAAGTAAAAGTAAAAGTAAAAATAAAAATAAAAATAAAAATAAAAATAAAAATAAAAATAAAAATAAAAATAAAAATAAAAATAAAAATAAAAATAAAAATAAAAATTAAAAATAAAAATAAAAGTAAAAGTAAAAGTAAAAATAAAAATAAAAATAAACTGAACAACTTTCATTATTGGACCAACCCCGAAATCACGAAAAAAAATCAGCTGTTCCATTCAAAATGAATCATATCATTTTATGAAAAAAAAAATTGTTTGACCAAGGAGTTTTGCATAGCTTGAACTGAAATGAAATACCGCTAATTTCGTTGTTGTTTTTTTTTCAGTAAAAAGTTTCGTCAGTTTATAAATAAGAAAAAAGATTGGTTCACTAAGGAGTTTTAAATGCTTGAATTGTAAAAGTGTACTTTACAATTAAAGCATTCACCATGCTTGACTTGTAAAGTGATCTGAAAATGGAACGTTCTATCTAAACAATGCACTGTGTTGCACATGTAAACTTACACAGCCTCATACTATATTAGTAAATGCTAGTTACCGAGCAGAATGATGTAAAATTAAAATAATAGCATCGATTTTTGATCGATGGTCTAATTGATAAGAAGTTGTTAAGCATTCCGTGGTGTCACGCGATCAGATTACGATGCATGCTATCGTTATAAATAGACGATATAGGTCGACGCCTATGTATAGTGACAATAATATTCACAGAATAGTTTTCTTATTTAGGTATTATTATGCCTTATTTACATCCAACTGTGCTGCTGTGCTGTGCTTCTGTGCGATGATGAAGTCACCCGTAGAATGTAGATTGCTATACTATTACTATACTAACAAAATTGTTATTCAGATTTTATTTTCATCTTTGTTTATTTGTCACTTTATAGATTCATGATATAACAAACAACGTTTAATAACTATAATATGTCCGTTGCATACACACTGCAGTAAAAGTAAAAGTAAAAGTAAAAGTAAAAATATAAATAAAAATAAAAATAAAAATAAAAGTAAAAGTAAAAGTAAAAGTAAAAGTAAAAGTAAAAGTAAAAGTAAAAGTAAAAGTAAAAGTAAAAGTAAAAGTAAAAGTAAAAGTAAAAGTAAAAGTAAAAGTAAAAGTAAAAGTAAAAGTAAAAGTAAAAGTAAAAGTAAAAGTAAAAGTAAAAGTAAAAGTAAAAGTAAAAGTAAAAGTAAAAGTAAAAGTAAAAGTAAAAGTAAAAGTAAAAGTAAAAGTAAAAGTAAAAGTAAAAGTAAAAGTAAAAGTAAAAGTAAAAGTAAAAGTAAAAGTAAAAGTAAAAGTAAAAGTAAAAGTAAAAGTAAAAGTAAAAGTAAAAGTAAAAGTAAAAGTAAAAGTAAAAGTAAAAATAAAAATAAAAATAAAAATAAACTGAACAACTTTCATTATAGGACCAACCCCGAAATCACGAAAAAAAATCAGCTGTTCCATTCAAAATGAATCTTATATCATTTTATGAAAAAAAAAATTGTTTGACCAAGGAGTTTTGCATAGCTTGAACTGAAATGAAATACCGCTAATTTCGTTGTTGTTTTTTTTTCAGTAAAAAGTTTCGTCAGTTTATAAATAAGAAAAAAGATTGGTTCACTAAGGAGTTTTAAATGCTTGAATTGTAAAAGTGTACTTTACAATTAAAGCATTCACCATGCTTGACTTGTAAAGTGATCTGAAAATGGAACGTTCCATCTAAACAATGCACTGTGTTGCACATGTAAACTTACACAGCCTCATACTATATTAGTAAATGCTAGTTACCGAGCAGTATGATGTAAAATTAAAATAATAGCATCGATTTTTGATCGATGGTCTAATTGATAAGAAGTTGTTAAGCATTCCGTGGTGTCACGCGATCAGATTACGATGCATGCTATCGTTATAAATAGACGATATAGGTCGACGCCTATGTATAGTGACAATAATATTCACAGAATAGTTTTCTTATTTAGGTATTATTATGCCTTATTTACATCCAACTGTGCTGCTGTGCTGTGCTTCTGTGCGATGATGAAGTCACCCGTAGAATGTAGATTGCTATACTATTACTATACTAACAAAATTGTTATTCAGATTTTATTTTCATCTTTGTTTATTTGTCACTTTATAGATTCATGATATAATACAAACAACGTTTAATAACTATAATATGTCCGTTGCATACACACTGCAGTTAAAGTAAAAGTAAAAGTAAAAGTAAAAGTAAAAGTAAAAGTAAAAGTAAAAGTAAAAGTAAAAGTAAAAGTAAAAGTAAAAGTAAAAGTAAAAGTAAAAGTAAAAGTAAAAGTAAAAGTAAAAGTAAAAGTAAAAGTAAAAGTAAAAGTAAAAGTAAAAGTAAAAGTAAAAGTAAAAATAAAAGTAAAAGTAAAAGTAAAAGTAAAAGTAAAAGTAAAAGTAAAAGTAAAAGTAAAAGTAAAAGTAAAAGTAAAAGTAAAAGTAAAAGTAAAAGTAAAAGTAAAAGTAAAAGTAAAAGTAAAAGTAAAAGTAAAAGTAAAAGTAAAAGTAAAAGTAAAAATAAAAATAAAAATAAAAATAAAAATAAAAATAAAAATAAAAATAAAAATAAAAATAAAAATAAAAACAAAAGTAAAAGTAAAAGTAAAAGTAAAAGTAAAAGTAAAAGTAAAAGTAAAAGTAAAAGTAAAAGTAAAAGTAAAAGTAAAAGTAAAAGTAAAAGTAAAAGTAAAAGTAAAAGTAAAAGTAAAAGTAAAAGTAAAAGTAAAAGTAAAAGTAAAAGTAAAAGTAAAAGTAAAAGTAAAAGTAAAAGTAAAAGTAAAAGTAAAAGTAAAAGTAAAAGTAAAAGTAAAAGTTAAAGTAAAAGTAAAAGTAAAAGTAAAAGTAAAAGTAAAAGTAAAAGTAAAAGTAAAAGTAAAAGTAAAAGTAATAGTAAAAGTAAAAGTAAAAGTAAAAGTAAAAGTAAAAGTAAAAGTAAAAGTAAAAGTAAAAGTAAAAGTAAAAGTAAAAGTAAAAGTAAAAGTAAAAGTAAAAGTAAAAGTAAAAGTAAAAATAAAAATAAAAATAAAAATAAAAATAAACTGAACAACTTTCATTATTGGACCAACCCCGAAATCACGAAAAAAAATCAGCTGTTCCATTCAAAATGAATCTTATATCATTTTATGAAAAAAAAAATTGTTTGACCAAGGAGTTTTGCATAGCTTGAACTGAAATGAAATACCGCTAATTTCGTTGTTGTTTTTTTTTCAGTAAAAAGTTTCGTCAGTTTATAAATAAGAAAAAAGATTGGTTCACTAAGGAGTTTTAAATGCTTGAATTGTAAAAGTGTACTTTACAATTAAAGCATTCACCATGCTTGACTTGTAAAGTGATCTGAAAATGGAACGTTCTATCTAAACAATGCACTGTGTTGCACATGTCAACTTACACAGCCTCATACTATATTAGTAAATGCTAGTTACCGAGCAGAATGATGTAAAATTAAAATAATAGCATCGATTTTTGATCGATGGTCTAATTGATAAGAAGTTGTTAAGCATTCCGTGGTGTCACGCGATCAGATTACGATGCATGCTATCGTTATAAATAGACGATATAGGTCGACGCCTATGTATAGTGACAATAATATTCACAGAATAGTTTTCTTATTTAGGTATTATTATGCCTTATTTACATCCAACTGTGCTGCTGTGCTGTGCTTCTGTGCGATGATGAAGTCACCCGTAGAATGTAGATTGCTATACTATTACTATACTAACAAAATTGTTATTCAGATTTTATTTTCATCTTTGTTTATTTGTCACTTTATAGATTCATGATATAACAAACAACGTTTAATAACTATAATATGTCCGTTGCATACACACTGCAGTAAAAGTAAAAGTAAAAATATAAATAAAAATAAAAATAAAAATAAAAGTAAAAGTAAAAGTAAAAGTAAAAGTAAAAATAAAAATAAAAATAAAAATAAAAGTAAAAGTAAAAGTAAAAGTAAAAGTAAAAGTAAAAGTAAAAGTAAAAGTAAAAGTAAAAGTAAAAGTAAAAGTAAAAGTAAAAAAAAAAGTAAAAGTAAAAGTAAAAGTAAAAGTAAAAGTAAAAGTAAAAGTAAAAGTAAAAGTAAAAGTAAAAGTAAAAGTAAAAGTAAAAGTAAAAGTAAAAGTAAAAGTAAAAGTAAAAGTTAAAGTAAAAGTAAAAGTAAAAGTAAAAGTAAAAGTAAAAGTAAAAGTAAAAGTAAAAGTAAAAGTAATAGTAAAAGTAAAAGTAAAAGTAAAAGTAAAAGTAAAAGTAAAAGTAAAAGTAAAAGTAAAAGTAAAAGTAAAAGTAAAAGTAAAAGTAAAAGTAAAAGTAAAAGTAAAAGTAAAAGTAAAAGTAAAAGTAAAAGTAAAAGTAAAAGTAAAAGTAAAAGTAAAAGTAAAAGTAAAAGTAAAAGTAAAAGTAAAAATAAAAATAAACTGAACAACTTTCATTATTGGACCAACCCCGAAATCACGAAAAAAAATCAGCTGTTCCATTCAAAATGAATCTTATATCATTTTATGAAAAAAAAAATTGTTTGACCAAGGAGTTTTGCATAGCTTGAACTGAAATGAAATACCGCTAATTTCGTTGTTGTTTTTTTTTCAGTAAAAAGTTTCGTCAGTTTATAAATAAGAAAAAAGATTGGTTCACTAAGGAGTTTTAAATGCTTGAATTGTAAAAGTGTACTTTACAATTAAAGCATTCACCATGCTTGACTTGTAAAGTGATCTGAAAATGGAACGTTCCATCTAAACAATGCACTGTGTTGCACATGTAAACTTACACAGCCTCATACTATATTAGTAAATGCTAGTTACCGAGCAGAATGATGTAAAATTAAAATAATAGCATCGATTTTTGATCGATGGTCTAATTGATAAGAAGTTGTTAAGCATTCCGTGGTGTCACGCGATCAGATTACGATGCATGCTATCGTTATAAATAGACGATATAGGTCGACGCCTATGTATAGTGACAATAATATTCACAGAATAGTTTTCTTATTTAGGTATTATTATGCCTTATTTACATCCAACTGTGCTGCTGTGCTGTGCTTCTGTGCGATGATGAAGTCACCCGTAGAATGTAGATTGCTATACTATTACTATACTAACAAAATTGTTATTCAGATTTTATTTTCATCTTTGTTTATTTGTCACTTTATAGATTCATGATATAATACAAACAACGTTTAATAACTATAATATGTCCGTTGCATACACACTGCAGTTAAAGTAAAAGTAAAAGTAAAAGTAAAAGTAAAAGTAAAAGTAAAAGTAAAAGTAAAAGTAAAAGTAAAAGTAAAAGTAAAAGTAAAAGTAAAAGTAAAAGTAAAAGTAAAAGTAAAAGTAAAAGTAAAAGTAAAAATAAAAGTAAAAGTAAAAGTAAAAGTAAAAGTAAAAGTAAAAGTAAAAGTAAAAGTAAAAGTAAAAGTAAAAGTAAAAGTAAAAGTAAAAGTAAAAGTAAAAGTAAAAGTAAAAGTAAAAGTAAAAGTAAAAGTAAAAGTAAAAGTAAAAATAAAAATAAAAATAAAAATAAAAATAAAAATAAAAATAAAAATAAAAATAAAAATAAAAATAAAAATAAAAATAAAAACAAAAGTAAAGTAAAAGTAAAAGTAAAAGTAAAAGTAAAAGTAAAAGTAAAAGTAAAAGTAAAAGTAAAAGTAAAAGTAAAAGTAAAAGTAAAAGTAAAAGTAAAAGTAAAAGTAAAAGTAAAAGTAAAAGTAAAAGTAAAAGTAAAAGTAAAAGTAAAAGTAAAAGTAAAAGTAAAAGTAAAAGTAAAAGTAATAGTAAAAGTAAAAGTAAAAGTAAAAGTAAAAGTAAAAGTAAAAGTAAAAGTAAAAGTAAAAGTAAAAGTAAAAGTAAAAGTAAAAGTAAAAGTAAAAGTAAAAGTAAAAGTAAAAGTAAAAGTAAAAGTAAAAGTAAAAGTAAAAGTAAAAGTAAAAGTAAAAGTAAAAGTAAAAATAAAAATAAAAATAAAAATAAAAATAAAAATAAACTGAACAACTTTCATTATTGGACCAACCCCGAAATCACGAAAAAAAATCAGCTGTTCCATTCAAAATGAATCTTATATCATTTTATGAAAAAAAAAATTGTTTGACCAAGGAGTTTTGCATAGCTTGAACTGAAATGAAATACCGCTAATTTCGTTGTTGTTTTTTTTTCAGTAAAAAGTTTCGTCAGTTTATAAATAAGAAAAAAGATTGGTTCACTAAGGAGTTTTAAATGCTTGAATTGTAAAAGTGTACTTTACAATTAAAGCATTCACCATGCTTGACTTGTAAAGTGATCTGAAAATGGAACGTTCTATCTAAACAATGCACTGTGTTGCACATGTAAACTTACACAGCCTCATACTATATTAGTAAATGCTAGTTACCGAGCAGTATGATGTAAAATTAAAATAATAGCATCGATTTTTGATCGATGGTCTAATTGATAAGAAGTTGTTAAGCATTCCGTGGTGTCACGCGATCAGATTACGATGCATGCTATCGTTATAAATAGACGATATAGGTCGACGCCTATGTATAGTGACAATAATATTCACAGAATAGTTTTCTTATTTAGGTATTATTATGCCTTATTTACATCCAACTGTGCTGCTGTGCTGTGCTTCTGTGCGATGATGAAGTCACCCGTAGAATGTAGATTGCTATACTATTACTATACTAACAAAATTGTTATTCAGATTTTATTTTCATCTTTGTTTATTTGTCACTTTATAGATTCATGATATAATACAAACAACGTTTAATAACTATAATATGTCCGTTGCATACACACTGCAGTAAAAGTAAAAGTAAAAGTAAAAGTAAAAGTAAAAGTAAAAGTAAAAATAAAAATAAAAATAAAAATAAAAGTAAAAGTAAAAGTAAAAGTAAAAGTAAAAGTAAAAGTAAAAGTAAAAGTAAAAGTAAAAGTAAAAGTAAAAGTAAAAGTAAAAGTAAAAGTAAAAGTAAAAGTAAAAGTAAAAGTAAAAGTAAAAGTAAAAGTAAAAGTAAAAGTAAAAGTAAAAGTAAAAGTAAAAGTAAAAGTAAAAGTAAAAGTAAAAGTAAAAGTAAAAGTAAAAGTAAAAGTAAAAGTAAAAGTAAAAGTAAAAGTAAAAGTAAAAGTAAAAGTAAAAGTAAAAGTAAAAGTAAAAGTAAAAGTAAAAGTAAAAGTAAAAGTAAAAGTAAAAGTAAAAGTAAAAGTAAAAGTAAAAGTAAAAGTAAAAGTAAAAGTAAAAGTAAAAGTAAAAGTAAAAGTAAAAGTAAAAGTAAAAGTAAAAGTAAAAGTAAAAGTAAAAGTAAAAGTAAAAGTAAAAGTAAAAGTAAAAGTAAAAGTAAAAGTAAAAGTAAAAGTAAAAGTAAAAGTAAAAGTAAAAGTAAAAGTAAAAGTAAAAGTAAAAATAAAAATAAAAATAAAAATAAAAATAAAAATAAAAATAAAAATAAAAATAAAAATAAAAATAAAAATAAAAATAAAAATAAAAATAAAAATAAAAATAAAAATAAAAATAAAAATAAAAATAAAAATAAAAATTAAAATAAAAATTAAAATAAAAATTAAAATAAAAATAAAAATAAAAATAAAAATAAAAATAAAAATAAAAAATAAAAATAAAAGTAAAAGTAAAAGTAAAAGTAAAAGTAAAAGTAAAAGTAAAAATAAAAATAAAAATAAAAATAAAAATAAAAATAAAAATAAAAATAAACTGAACAACTTTCATTATTGGACCAACCCCGAAATCACGAAAAAAAATCAGCTGTTCCATTCAAAATGAATCATATCATTTTATGAAAAAAAAAATTGTTTGACCAAGGAGTTTTGCATAGCTTGAACTGAAATGAAATACCGCTAATTTCGTTGTTGTTTTTTTTTCAGTAAAAAGTTTCGTCAGTTTATAAATAAGAAAAAAGATTGGTTCACTAAGGAGTTTTAAATGCTTGAATTGTAAAAGTGTACTTTACAATTAAAGCATTCACCATGCTTGACTTGTAAAGTGATCTGAAAATGGAACGTTCTATCTAAACAATGCACTGTGTTGCACATGTAAACTTACACAGCCTCATACTATATTAGTAAATGCTAGTTACCGAGCAGTATGATGTAAAATTAAAATAATAGCATCGATTTTTGATCGATGGTCTAATTGATAAGAAGTTGTTAAGCATTCCGTGGTGTCACGCGATCAGATTACGATGCATGCTATCGTTATAAATAGACGATATAGGTCGACGCCTATGTATAGTGACAATAATATTCACAGAATAGTTTTCTTATTTAGGTATTATTATGCCTTATTTACATCCAACTGTGCTGCTGTGCTGTGCTTCTGTGCGATGATGAAGTCACCCGTAGAATGTAGATTGCTATACTATTACTATACTAACAAAATTGTTATTCAGATTTTATTTTCATCTTTGTTTATTTGTCACTTTATAGATTCATGATATAACAAACAACGTTTAATAACTATAATATGTCCGTTGCATACACACTGCAGTAAAAGTAAAAGTAAAAGTAAAAATATAAATAAAAATAAAAATAAAAATAAAAATAAAAGTAAAAGTAAAAGTAAAAGTAAAAGTAAAAATAAAAATAAAAATAAAAATAAAAGTAAAAGTAAAAGTAAAAGTAAAAGTAAAAGTAAAAGTAAAAGTAAAAGTAAAAGTAAAAGTAAAAGTAAAAGTAAAAAAAAAAGTAAAAGTAAAAGTAAAAGTAAAAGTAAAAGTAAAAGTAAAAGTAAAAGTAAAAGTAAAAGTAAAAGTAAAAGTAAAAGTAAAAGTAAAAGTAAAAGTAAAAGTAAAAGTAAAAGTAAAAGTAAAAGTAAAAGTAAAAGTAAAAGTAAAAGTAAAAGTAAAAGTAAAAGTAAAAGTAAAAGTAAAAGTAAAAGTAAAAGTAAAAGTAAAAGTAAAAGTAAAAGTAAAAGTAAAAGTAAAAGTAAAAGTAAAAGTAAAAGTAAAAGTAAAAGTAAAAGTAAAAGTAAAAGTAAAAGTAAAAGTAAAAGTAAAAGTAAAAGTAAAAGTAAAAGTAAAAGTAAAAGTAAAAGTAAAAGTAAAAGTAAAAGTAAAAGTAAAAGTAAAAGTAAAAGTAAAAGTAAAAGTTAAAGTAAAAGTAAAAGTAAAAGTAAAAGTAAAAGTAAAAGTAAAAGTAAAAGTAAAAGTAAAAGTAATAGTAAAAGTAAAAGTAAAAGTAAAAGTAAAAGTAAAAGTAAAAGTAAAAGTAAAAGTAAAAGTAAAAGTAAAAGTAAAAGTAAAAGTAAAAGTAAAAGTAAAAGTAAAAGTAAAAGTAAAAATAAAAATAAAAATAAAAATAAAAATAAACTGAACAACTTTCATTATTGGACCAACCCCGAAATCACGAAAAAAAATCAGCTGTTCCATTCAAAATGAATCTTATATCATTTTATGAAAAAAAAAATTGTTTGACCAAGGAGTTTTGCATAGCTTGAACTGAAATGAAATACCGCTAATTTCGTTGTTGTTTTTTTTTCAGTAAAAAGTTTCGTCAGTTTATAAATAAGAAAAAAGATTGGTTCACTAAGGAGTTTTAAATGCTTGAATTGTAAAAGTGTACTTTACAATTAAAGCATTCACCATGCTTGACTTGTAAAGTGATCTGAAAATGGAACGTTCTATCTAAACAATGCACTGTGTTGCACATGTCAACTTACACAGCCTCATACTATATTAGTAAATGCTAGTTACCGAGCAGAATGATGTAAAATTAAAATAATAGCATCGATTTTTGATCGATGGTCTAATTGATAAGAAGTTGTTAAGCATTCCGTGGTGTCACGCGATCAGATTACGATGCATGCTATCGTTATAAATAGACGATATAGGTCGACGCCTATGTATAGTGACAATAATATTCACAGAATAGTTTTCTTATTTAGGTATTATTATGCCTTATTTACATCCAACTGTGCTGCTGTGCTGTGCTTCTGTGCGATGATGAAGTCACCCGTAGAATGTAGATTGCTATACTATTACTATACTAACAAAATTGTTATTCAGATTTTATTTTCATCTTTGTTTATTTGTCACTTTATAGATTCATGATATAACAAACAACGTTTAATAACTATAATATGTCCGTTGCATACACACTGCAGTAAAAGTAAAAGTAAAAGTAAAAATATAAATAAAAATAAAAATAAAAATAAAAGTAAAAGTAAAAGTAAAAGTAAAAGTAAAAATAAAAATAAAAATAAAAATAAAAGTAAAAGTAAAAGTAAAAGTAAAAGTAAAAGTAAAAGTAAAAGTAAAAGTAAAAGTAAAAGTAAAAGTAAAAGTAAAAGTAAAAAAAAAAGTAAAAGTAAAAGTAAAAGTAAAAGTAAAAGTAAAAGTAAAAGTAAAAGTAAAAGTAAAAGTAAAAATAAAAGTAAAAGTAAAAGTAAAAGTAAAAGTAAAAGTAAAAGTAAAAGTAAAAGTAAAAGTAAAAGTAAAAGTAAAAGTAAAAGTAAAAGTAAAAGTAAAAGTAAAAGTAAAAGTAAAAGTAAAAGTAAAAGTAGAAGTAGAAGTAGAAGTAGAAGTAGAAGTAGAAGTAGAAGTAGAAGTAGAAGTAAAAGTAAAAGTAAAAGTAAAAGTAAAAGTAAAAGTAAAAGTAAAAGTAAAAGTAAAAGTAAAAGTAAAAGTAAAAGTAAAAGTAAAAGTAAAAGTAAAAGTAAAAGTAAAAGTAAAAGTAAAAATAAAAATAAAAATAAAAATAAACTGAACAACTTTCATTATTGGACCAACCCCGAAATCACGAAAAAAAATCAGCTGTTCCATTCAAAATGAATCTTATATCATTTTATGAAAAAAAAAATTGTTTGACCAAGGAGTTTTGCATAGCTTGAACTGAAATGAAATACCGCTAATTTCGTTGTTGTTTTTTTTTCAGTAAAAAGTTTCGTCAGTTTATAAATAAGAAAAAAGATTGGTTCACTAAGGAGTTTTAAATGCTTGAATTGTAAAAGTGTACTTTACAATTAAAGCATTCACCATGCTTGACTTGTAAAGTGATCTGAAAATGGAACGTTCCATCTAAACAATGCACTGTGTTGCACATGTAAACTTACACAGCCTCATACTATATTAGTAAATGCTAGTTACCGAGCAGAATGATGTAAAATTAAAATAATAGCATCGATTTTTGATCGATGGTCTAATTGATAAGAAGTTGTTAAGCATTCCGTGGTGTCACGCGATCAGATTACGATGCATGCTATCGTTATAAATAGACGATATAGGTCGACGCCTATGTATAGTGACAATAATATTCACAGAATAGTTTTCTTATTTAGGTATTATTATGCCTTATTTACATCCAACTGTGCTGCTGTGCTGTGCTTCTGTGCGATGATGAAGTCACCCGTAGAATGTAGATTGCTATACTATTACTATACTAACAAAATTGTTATTCAGATTTTATTTTCATCTTTGTTTATTTGTCACTTTATAGATTCATGATATAATACAAACAACGTTTAATAACTATAATATGTCCGTTGCATACACACTGCAGTTAAAGTAAAAGTAAAAGTAAAAGTAAAAGTAAAAGTAAAAGTAAAAGTAAAAGTAAAAGTAAAAGTAAAAGTAAAAGTAAAAGTAAAAGTAAAAATAAAAGTAAAAGTAAAAGTAAAAGTAAAAGTAAAAGTAAAAGTAAAAGTAAAAGTAAAAGTAAAAGTAAAAGTAAAAGTAAAAGTAAAAGTAAAAGTAAAAGTAAAAGTAAAAGTAAAAGTAAAAGTAAAAGTAAAAGTAAAAGTAAAAGTAAAAATAAAAATAAAAATAAAAATAAAAATAAAAATAAAAATAAAAATAAAAATAAAAATAAAAATAAAAATAAAAATAAAAACAAAAGTAAAAGTAAAAGTAAAAGTAAAAGTAAAAGTAAAAGTAAAAGTAAAAGTAAAAGTAAAAGTAAAAGTAAAAGTAAAAGTAAAAGTAAAAGTAAAAGTAAAAGTAAAAGTAAAAGTAAAAGTAAAAGTAAAAGTAAAAGTAAAAGTAAAAGTAAAAGTAAAAGTAAAAGTAAAAGTAAAAGTAAAAGTAAAAGTAATAGTAAAAGTAAAAGTAAAAGTAAAAGTAAAAGTAAAAGTAAAAGTAAAAGTAAAAGTAAAAGTAAAAGTAAAAGTAAAAGTAAAAGTAAAAGTAAAAGTAAAAGTAAAAGTAAAAGTAAAAGTAAAAGTAAAAGTAAAAGTAAAAGTAAAAGTAAAAGTAAAAATAAAAATAAAAATAAAAATAAAAATAAAAATAAACTGAACAACTTTCATTATTGGACCAACCCCGAAATCACGAAAAAAAATCAGCTGTTCCATTCAAAATGAATCTTATATCATTTTATGAAAAAAAAAATTGTTTGACCAAGGAGTTTTGCATAGCTTGAACTGAAATGAAATACCGCTAATTTCGTTGTTGTTTTTTTTTCAGTAAAAAGTTTCGTCAGTTTATAAATAAGAAAAAAGATTGGTTCACTAAGGAGTTTTAAATGCTTGAATTGTAAAAGTGTACTTTACAATTAAAGCATTCACCATGCTTGACTTGTAAAGTGATCTGAAAATGGAACGTTCTATCTAAACAATGCACTGTGTTGCACATGTAAACTTACACAGCCTCATACTATATTAGTAAATGCTAGTTACCGAGCAGTATGATGTAAAATTAAAATAATAGCATCGATTTTTGATCGATGGTCTAATTGATAAGAAGTTGTTAAGCATTCCGTGGTGTCACGCGATCAGATTACGATGCATGCTATCGTTATAAATAGACGATATAGGTCGACGCCTATGTATAGTGACAATAATATTCACAGAATAGTTTTCTTATTTAGGTATTATTATGCCTTATTTACATCCAACTGTGCTGCTGTGCTGTGCTTCTGTGCGATGATGAAGTCACCCGTAGAATGTAGATTGCTATACTATTACTATACTAACAAAATTGTTATTCAGATTTTATTTTCATCTTTGTTTATTTGTCACTTTATAGATTCATGATATAATACAAACAACGTTTAATAACTATAATATGTCCGTTGCATACACACTGCAGTAAAAGTAAAAGTAAAAGTAAAAGTAAAAGTAAAAGTAAAAGTAAAAATAAAAATAAAAATAAAAATAAAAGTAAAAGTAAAAGTAAAAGTAAAAGTAAAAGTAAAAGTAAAAGTAAAAGTAAAAGTAAAAGTAAAAGTAAAAGTAAAAGTAAAAGTAAAAGTAAAAGTAAAAGTAAAAGTAAAAGTAAAAGTAAAAGTAAAAGTAAAAGTAAAAGTAAAAGTAAAAGTAAAAGTAAAAGTAAAAGTAAAAGTAAAAGTAAAAGTAAAAGTAAAAGTAAAAGTAAAAGTAAAAGTAAAAGTAAAAGTAAAAGTAAAAGTAAAAGTAAAAGTAAAAGTAAAAGTAAAAGTAAAAGTAAAAGTAAAAGTAAAAGTAAAAGTAAAAGTAAAAGTAAAAGTAAAAGTAAAAGTAAAAGTAAAAGTAAAAGTAAAAGTAAAAGTAAAAGTAAAAGTAAAAGTAAAAGTAAAAGTAAAAGTAAAAGTAAAAGTAAAAGTAAAAGTAAAAGTAAAAGTAAAAGTAAAAGTAAAAGTAAAAGTAAAAGTAAAAGTAAAAGTAAAAGTAAAAGTAAAAGTAAAAGTAAAAGTAAAAGTAAAAGTAAAAGTAAAAGTAAAAGTAAAAGTAAAAGTAAAAGTAAAAATAAAAAGAAAAATAAAAATAAAAAGAAAAATAAAAATAAAATTAAAAATAAAAATAAAAATAAAAATAAAAATAAAAATAAAAATAAAAATAAAAATAAAAATAAAAATAAAAATAAAAATAAAAATTAAAATAAAAATAAAAATAAAAATAAAAATAAAAATAAAAATAAAAATAAAAATAAAAAATAAAAATAAAAGTAAAAGTAAAAGTAAAAGTAAAAGTAAAAGTAAAAATAAAAATAAAAATAAAAATAAAAATAAAAATAAAAATAAAAATAAACTGAACAACTTTCATTATTGGACCAACCCCGAAATCACGAAAAAAAATCAGCTGTTCCATTCAAAATGAATCATATCATTTTATGAAAAAAAAAATTGTTTGACCAAGGAGTTTTGCATAGCTTGAACTGAAATGAAATACCGCTAATTTCGTTGTTGTTTTTTTTTCAGTAAAAAGTTTCGTCAGTTTATAAATAAGAAAAAAGATTGGTTCACTAAGGAGTTTTAAATGCTTGAATTGTAAAAGTGTACTTTACAATTAAAGCATTCACCATGCTTGACTTGTAAAGTGATCTGAAAATGGAACGTTCTATCTAAACAATGCACTGTGTTGCACATGTAAACTTACACAGCCTCATACTATATTAGTAAATGCTAGTTACCGAGCAGTATGATGTAAAATTAAAATAATAGCATCGATTTTTGATCGATGGTCTAATTGATAAGAAGTTGTTAAGCATTCCGTGGTGTCACGCGATCAGATTACGATGCATGCTATCGTTATAAATAGACGATATAGGTCGACGCCTATGTATAGTGACAATAATATTCACAGAATAGTTTTCTTATTTAGGTATTATTATGCCTTATTTACATCCAACTGTGCTGCTGTGCTGTGCTTCTGTGCGATGATGAAGTCACCCGTAGAATGTAGATTGCTATACTATTACTATACTAACAAAATTGTTATTCAGATTTTATTTTCATCTTTGTTTATTTGTCACTTTATAGATTCATGATATAACAAACAACGTTTAATAACTATAATATGTCCGTTGCATACACACTGCAGTAAAAGTAAAAGTAAAAGTAAAAATATAAATAAAAATAAAAATAAAAATAAAAGTAAAAGTAAAAGTAAAAGTAAAAGTAAAAGTAAAAGTAAAAGTAAAAATAAAAATAAAAATAAAAGTAAAAGTAAAAGTAAAAGTAAAAGTAAAAGTAAAAGTAAAAGTAAAAGTAAAAGTAAAAGTAAAAGTAAAAGTAAAAGTAAAAGTAAAAGTAAAAGTAAAAGTAAAAGTAAAAGTAAAAGTAAAAGTAAAAGTAAAAGTAAAAGTAAAAGTAAAAGTAAAAGTAAAAGTAAAAGTAAAAGTAAAAGTAAAAGTAAAAGTAAAAGTAAAAGTAAAAGTAAAAGTAAAAGTAAAAGTAAAAGTAAAAGTAAAAGTAAAAGTAAAAGTAAAAGTAAAAGTAAAAGTAAAAGTAAAAGTAAAAGTAAAAGTAAAAGTAAAAGTAAAAGTAAAAGTAAAAGTAAAAGTAAAAGTAAAAGTAAAAGTAAAAGTAAAAGTAAAAGTAAAAGTAAAAGTAAAAGTAAAAGTAAAAGTAAAAGTAAAAGTAAAAGTAAAAGTAAAAGTAAAAGTAAAAGTAAAAATAAAAATAAAAATAAAAATAAAAATAAAAATAAAAATAAAAATAAAAATAAAAATAAAAATAAAAATTAAAAATAAAAATAAAAGTAAAAGTAAAAGTAAAAATAAAAATAAAAATAAACTGAACAACTTTCATTATTGGACCAACCCCGAAATCACGAAAAAAAATCAGCTGTTCCATTCAAAATGAATCATATCATTTTATGAAAAAAAAAATTGTTTGACCAAGGAGTTTTGCATAGCTTGAACTGAAATGAAATACCGCTAATTTCGTTGTTGTTTTTTTTTCAGTAAAAAGTTTCGTCAGTTTATAAATAAGAAAAAAGATTGGTTCACTAAGGAGTTTTAAATGCTTGAATTGTAAAAGTGTACTTTACAATTAAAGCATTCACCATGCTTGACTTGTAAAGTGATCTGAAAATGGAACGTTCTATCTAAACAATGCACTGTGTTGCACATGTAAACTTACACAGCCTCATACTATATTAGTAAATGCTAGTTACCGAGCAGAATGATGTAAAATTAAAATAATAGCATCGATTTTTGATCGATGGTCTAATTGATAAGAAGTTGTTAAGCATTCCGTGGTGTCACGCGATCAGATTACGATGCATGCTATCGTTATAAATAGACGATATAGGTCGACGCCTATGTATAGTGACAATAATATTCACAGAATAGTTTTCTTATTTAGGTATTATTATGCCTTATTTACATCCAACTGTGCTGCTGTGCTGTGCTTCTGTGCGATGATGAAGTCACCCGTAGAATGTAGATTGCTATACTATTACTATACTAACAAAATTGTTATTCAGATTTTATTTTCATCTTTGTTTATTTGTCACTTTATAGATTCATGATATAACAAACAACGTTTAATAACTATAATATGTCCGTTGCATACACACTGCAGTAAAAGTAAAAGTAAAAGTAAAAGTAAAAATATAAATAAAAATAAAAATAAAAATAAAAGTAAAAGTAAAAGTAAAAGTAAAAGTAAAAGTAAAAGTAAAAGTAAAAGTAAAAGTAAAAGTAAAAGTAAAAGTAAAAGTAAAAGAAAAAGTAAAAGTAAAAGTAAAAGTAAAAGTAAAAGTAAAAGTAAAAGTAAAAGTAAAAGTAAAAGTAAAAGTAAAAGTAAAAGTAAAAGTAAAAGTAAAAGTAAAAGTAAAAGTAAAAGTAAAAGTAAAAGTAAAAGTAAAAGTAAAAGTAAAAGTAAAAGTAAAAGTAAAAGTAAAAGTAAAAGTAAAAGTAAAAGTAAAAGTAAAAGTAAAAGTAAAAGTAAAAGTAAAAGTAAAAGTAAAAGTAAAAGTAAAAGTAAAAGTAAAAGTAAAAGTAAAAGTAAAAGTAAAAGTAAAAGTAAAAGTAAAAATAAAAATAAAAATAAAAATAAACTGAACAACTTTCATTATAGGACCAACCCCGAAATCACGAAAAAAAATCAGCTGTTCCATTCAAAATGAATCTTATATCATTTTATGAAAAAAAAAATTGTTTGACCAAGGAGTTTTGCATAGCTTGAACTGAAATGAAATACCGCTAATTTCGTTGTTGTTTTTTTTTCAGTAAAAAGTTTCGTCAGTTTATAAATAAGAAAAAAGATTGGTTCACTAAGGAGTTTTAAATGCTTGAATTGTAAAAGTGTACTTTACAATTAAAGCATTCACCATGCTTGACTTGTAAAGTGATCTGAAAATGGAACGTTCCATCTAAACAATGCACTGTGTTGCACATGTAAACTTACACAGCCTCATACTATATTAGTAAATGCTAGTTACCGAGCAGTATGATGTAAAATTAAAATAATAGCATCGATTTTTGATCGATGGTCTAATTGATAAGAAGTTGTTAAGCATTCCGTGGTGTCACGCGATCAGATTACGATGCATGCTATCGTTATAAATAGACGATATAGGTCGACGCCTATGTATAGTGACAATAATATTCACAGAATAGTTTTCTTATTTAGGTATTATTATGCCTTATTTACATCCAACTGTGCTGCTGTGCTGTGCTTCTGTGCGATGATGAAGTCACCCGTAGAATGTAGATTGCTATACTATTACTATACTAACAAAATTGTTATTCAGATTTTATTTTCATCTTTGTTTATTTGTCACTTTATAGATTCATGATATAATACAAACAACGTTTAATAACTATAATATGTCCGTTGCATACACACTGCAGTTAAAGTAAAAGTAAAAGTAAAAGTAAAAGTAAAAGTAAAAGTAAAAGTAAAAGTAAAAGTAAAAGTAAAAGTAAAAGTAAAAGTAAAAGTAAAAGTAAAAGTAAAAGTAAAAGTAAAAGTAAAAATAAAAGTAAAAGTAAAAGTAAAAGTAAAAGTAAAAGTAAAAGTAAAAGTAAAAGTAAAAGTAAAAGTAAAAGTAAAAGTAAAAGTAAAAGTAAAAGTAAAAGTAAAAGTAAAAGTAAAAGTAAAAGTAAAAGTAAAAGTAAAAGTAAAAGTAAAAGTAAAAATAAAAATAAAAATAAAAATAAAAATAAAAATAAAAATAAAAATAAAAATAAAAATAAAAATAAAAACAAAAGTAAAAGTAAAAGTAAAAGTAAAAGTAAAAGTAAAAGTAAAAGTAAAAGTAAAAGTAAAAGTAAAAGTAAAAGTAAAAGTAAAAGTAAAAGTAAAAGTAAAAGTAAAAGTAAAAGTAAAAGTAAAAGTAAAAGTAAAAGTAAAAGTAAAAGTAAAAGTAAAAGTAAAAGTAAAAGTAAAAGTTAAAGTAAAAGTAGAAGTAAAAGTAAAAGTAAAAGTAAAAGTAAAAGTAAAAGTAAAAGTAAAAGTAATAGTAAAAGTAAAAGTAAAAGTAAAAGTAAAAGTAAAAGTAAAAGTAAAAGTAAAAGTAAAAGTAAAAGTAAAAGTAAAAGTAAAAGTAAAAGTAAAAGTAAAAGTAAAAGTAAAAGTAAAAGTAAAAGTAAAAGTAAAAGTAAAAGTAAAAGTAAAAATAAAAATAAAAATAAAAATAAAAATAAACTGAACAACTTTCATTATTGGACCAACCCCGAAATCACGAAAAAAAATCAGCTGTTCCATTCAAAATGAATCTTATATCATTTTATGAAAAAAAAAATTGTTTGACCAAGGAGTTTTGCATAGCTTGAACTGAAATGAAATACCGCTAATTTCGTTGTTGTTTTTTTTTCAGTAAAAAGTTTCGTCAGTTTATAAATAAGAAAAAAGATTGGTTCACTAAGGAGTTTTAAATGCTTGAATTGTAAAAGTGTACTTTACAATTAAAGCATTCACCATGCTTGACTTGTAAAGTGATCTGAAAATGGAACGTTCTATCTAAACAATGCACTGTGTTGCACATGTCAACTTACACAGCCTCATACTATATTAGTAAATGCTAGTTACCGAGCAGAATGATGTAAAATTAAAATAATAGCATCGATTTTTGATCGATGGTCTAATTGATAAGAAGTTGTTAAGCATTCCGTGGTGTCACGCGATCAGATTACGATGCATGCTATCGTTATAAATAGACGATATAGGTCGACGCCTATGTATAGTGACAATAATATTCACAGAATAGTTTTCTTATTTAGGTATTATTATGCCTTATTTACATCCAACTGTGCTGCTGTGCTGTGCTTCTGTGCGATGATGAAGTCACCCGTAGAATGTAGATTGCTATACTATTACTATACTAACAAAATTGTTATTCAGATTTTATTTTCATCTTTGTTTATTTGTCACTTTATAGATTCATGATATAACAAACAACGTTTAATAACTATAATATGTCCGTTGCATACACACTGCAGTAAAAGTAAAAGTAAAAGTAAAAATATAAATAAAAATAAAAATAAAAATAAAAGTAAAAGTAAAAGTAAAAGTAAAAGTAAAAATAAAAATAAAAATAAAAATAAAAGTAAAAGTAAAAGTAAAAGTAAAAGTAAAAGTAAAAGTAAAAGTAAAAGTAAAAGTAAAAGTAAAAGTAAAAGTAAAAAAAAAAGTAAAAGTAAAAGTAAAAGTAAAAGTAAAAGTAAAAGTAAAAGTAAAAGTAAAAGTAAAAGTAAAAGTAAAAGTAAAAGTAAAAGTAAAAGTAAAAGTAAAAGTAAAAGTAAAAGTAAAAGTTAAAGTAAAAGTAAAAGTAAAAGTAAAAGTAAAAGTAAAAGTAAAAGTAAAAGTAAAAGTAAAAGTAATAGTAAAAGTAAAAGTAAAAGTAAAAGTAAAAGTAAAAGTAAAAGTAAAAGTAAAAGTAAAAGTAAAAGTAAAAGTAAAAGTAAAAGTAAAAGTAAAAGTAAAAGTAAAAGTAAAAGTAAAAGTAAAAGTAAAAGTAAAAGTAAAAGTAAAAGTAAAAGTAAAAGTAAAAGTAAAAGTAAAAGTAAAAGTAAAAGTAAAAGTAAAAATAAAAATAAAAATAAAAATAAACTGAACAACTTTCATTATTGGACCAACCCCGAAATCACGAAAAAAAATCAGCTGTTCCATTCAAAATGAATCTTATATCATTTTATGAAAAAAAAAATTGTTTGACCAAGGAGTTTTGCATAGCTTGAACTGAAATGAAATACCGCTAATTTCGTTGTTGTTTTTTTTTCAGTAAAAAGTTTCGTCAGTTTATAAATAAGAAAAAAGATTGGTTCACTAAGGAGTTTTAAATGCTTGAATTGTAAAAGTGTACTTTACAATTAAAGCATTCACCATGCTTGACTTGTAAAGTGATCTGAAAATGGAACGTTCCATCTAAACAATGCACTGTGTTGCACATGTAAACTTACACAGCCTCATACTATATTAGTAAATGCTAGTTACCGAGCAGAATGATGTAAAATTAAAATAATAGCATCGATTTTTGATCGATGGTCTAATTGATAAGAAGTTGTTAAGCATTCCGTGGTGTCACGCGATCAGATTACGATGCATGCTATCGTTATAAATAGACGATATAGGTCGACGCCTATGTATAGTGACAATAATATTCACAGAATAGTTTTCTTATTTAGGTATTATTATGCCTTATTTACATCCAACTGTGCTGCTGTGCTGTGCTTCTGTGCGATGATGAAGTCACCCGTAGAATGTAGATTGCTATACTATTTATTTTCATCTTTGTTTATTTGTCACTTTATAGATTCATGATATAATACAAACAACGTTTAATAACTATAATATGTCCGTTGCATACACACTGCAGTTAAAGTAAAAGTAAAAGTAAAAGTAAAAGTAAAAGTAAAAGTAAAAGTAAAAGTAAAAGTAAAAGTAAAAGTAAAAGTAAAAGTAAAAGTAAAAGTAAAAGTAAAAGTAAAAGTAAAAGTAAAAATAAAAGTAAAAGTAAAAGTAAAAGTAAAAGTAAAAGTAAAAGTAAAAGTAAAAGTAAAAGTAAAAGTAAAAGTAAAAGTAAAAGTAAAAGTAAAAGTAAAAGTAAAAGTAAAAGTAAAAGTAAAAGTAAAAGTAAAAGTAAAAGTAAAAGTAAAAATAAAAATAAAAATAAAAATAAAAATAAAAATAAAAATAAAAATAAAAATAAAAATAAAAATAAAAACAAAAGTAAAAGTAAAAGTAAAAGTAAAAGTAAAAGTAAAAGTAAAAGTAAAAGTAAAAGTAAAAGTAAAAGTAAAAGTAAAAGTAAAAGTAAAAGTAAAAGTAAAAGTAAAAGTAAAAGTAAAAGTAAAAGTAAAAGTAAAAGTAAAAGTAAAAGTAAAAGTAAAAGTAAAAGTAAAAGTAAAAGTAAAAGTAAAAGTAAAAGTAAAAGTAAAAGTAAAAGTAAAAGTAAAAGTAAAAGTAAAAGTAAAAGTAAAAGTAAAAGTAAAAGTAAAAGTAAAAGTAAAAGTAAAAGTAAAAGTAAAAGTAAAAGTAAAAGTAAAAGTAAAAGTAATAGTAAAAGTAAAAGTAAAAGTAAAAGTAAAAGTAAAAGTAAAAGTAAAAGTAAAAGTAAAAGTAAAAGTAAAAGTAAAAGTAAAAGTAAAAGTAAAAGTAAAAGTAAAAGTAAAAGTAAAAGTAAAAATAAAAATAAAAATAAAAATAAAAATAAACTGAACAACTTTCATTATTGGACCAACCCCGAAATCACGAAAAAAAATCAGCTGTTCCATTCAAAATGAATCTTATATCATTTTATGAAAAAAAAAATTGTTTGACCAAGGAGTTTTGCATAGCTTGAACTGAAATGAAATACCGCTAATTTCGTTGTTGTTTTTTTTTCAGTAAAAAGTTTCGTCAGTTTATAAATAAGAAAAAAGATTGGTTCACTAAGGAGTTTTAAATGCTTGAATTGTAAAAGTGTACTTTACAATTAAAGCATTCACCATGCTTGACTTGTAAAGTGATCTGAAAATGGAACGTTCTATCTAAACAATGCACTGTGTTGCACATGTCAACTTACACAGCCTCATACTATATTAGTAAATGCTAGTTACCGAGCAGAATGATGTAAAATTAAAATAATAGCATCGATTTTTGATCGATGGTCTAATTGATAAGAAGTTGTTAAGCATTCCGTGGTGTCACGCGATCAGATTACGATGCATGCTATCGTTATAAATAGACGATATAGGTCGACGCCTATGTATAGTGACAATAATATTCACAGAATAGTTTTCTTATTTAGGTATTATTATGCCTTATTTACATCCAACTGTGCTGCTGTGCTGTGCTTCTGTGCGATGATGAAGTCACCCGTAGAATGTAGATTGCTATACTATTACTATACTAACAAAATTGTTATTCAGATTTTATTTTCATCTTTGTTTATTTGTCACTTTATAGATTCATGATATAACAAACAACGTTTAATAACTATAATATGTCCGTTGCATACACACTGCAGTAAAAGTAAAAGTAAAAGTAAAAATATAAATAAAAATAAAAATAAAAATAAAAGTAAAAGTAAAAGTAAAAGTAAAAGTAAAAGTAAAAATAAAAATAAAAATAAAAATAAAAGTAAAAGTAAAAGTAAAAGTAAAAGTAAAAGTAAAAGTAAAAGTAAAAGTAAAAGTAAAAGTAAAAGTAAAAAAAAAAGTAAAAGTAAAAGTAAAAGTAAAAGTAAAAGTAAAAGTAAAAGTAAAAGTAAAAGTAAAAGTAAAAGTAAAAGTAAAAGTAAAAGTAAAAGTAAAAGTAAAAGTAAAAGTAAAAGTAAAAGTAAAAGTTAAAGTAAAAGTAAAAGTAAAAGTAAAAGTAAAAGTAAAAGTAAAAGTAAAAGTAAAAGTAAAAGTAAAAGTAATAGTAAAAGTAAAAGTAAAAGTAAAAGTAAAAGTAAAAGTAAAAGTAAAAGTAAAAGTAAAAGTAAAAGTAAAAGTAAAAGTAAAAGTAAAAGTAAAAGTAAAAGTAAAAGTAAAAGTAAAAGTAAAAGTAAAAGTAAAAGTAAAAGTAAAAGTAAAAGTAAAAGTAAAAGTAAAAGTAAAAGTAAAAGTAAAAGTAAAAGTAAAAGTAAAAGTAAAAATAAAAATAAAAATAAAAATAAACTGAACAACTTTCATTATTGGACCAACCCCGAAATCACGAAAAAAAATCAGCTGTTCCATTCAAAATGAATCTTATATCATTTTATGAAAAAAAAAATTGTTTGACCAAGGAGTTTTGCATAGCTTGAACTGAAATGAAATACCGCTAATTTCGTTGTTGTTTTTTTTTCAGTAAAAAGTTTCGTCAGTTTATAAATAAGAAAAAAGATTGGTTCACTAAGGAGTTTTAAATGCTTGAATTGTAAAAGTGTACTTTACAATTAAAGCATTCACCATGCTTGACTTGTAAAGTGATCTGAAAATGGAACGTTCCATCTAAACAATGCACTGTGTTGCACATGTAAACTTACACAGCCTCATACTATATTAGTAAATGCTAGTTACCGAGCAGAATGATGTAAAATTAAAATAATAGCATCGATTTTTGATCGATGGTCTAATTGATAAGAAGTTGTTAAGCATTCCGTGGTGTCACGCGATCAGATTACGATGCATGCTATCGTTATAAATAGACGATATAGGTCGACGCCTATGTATAGTGACAATAATATTCACAGAATAGTTTTCTTATTTAGGTATTATTATGCCTTATTTACATCCAACTGTGCTGCTGTGCTGTGCTTCTGTGCGATGATGAAGTCACCCGTAGAATGTAGATTGCTATACTATTACTATACTAACAAAATTGTTATTCAGATTTTATTTTCATCTTTGTTTATTTGTCACTTTATAGATTCATGATATAATACAAACAACGTTTAATAACTATAATATGTCCGTTGCATACACACTGCAGTTAAAGTAAAAGTAAAAGTAAAAGTAAAAGTAAAAGTAAAAGTAAAAGTAAAAGTAAAAGTAAAAGTAAAAGTAAAAGTAAAAGTAAAAGTAAAAGTAAAAGTAAAAGTAAAAGTAAAAGTAAAAGTAAAAGTAAAAATAAAAGTAAAAGTAAAAGTAAAAGTAAAAGTAAAAGTAAAAGTAAAAGTAAAAGTAAAAGTAAAAGTAAAAGTAAAAGTAAAAGTAAAAGTAAAAGTAAAAGTAAAAGTAAAAGTAAAAGTAAAAGTAAAAGTAAAAGTAAAAGTAAAAGTAAAAGTAAAAGTAAAAATAAAAATAAAAATAAAAATAAAAATAAAAATAAAAATAAAAATAAAAATAAAAATAAAAATAAAAATAAAAATAAAAACAAAAGTAAAAGTAAAAGTAAAAGTAAAAGTAAAAGTAAAAGTAAAAGTAAAAGTAAAAGTAAAAGTAAAAGTAAAAGTAAAAGTAAAAGTAAAAGTAAAAGTAAAAGTAAAAGTAAAAGTAAAAGTAAAAGTAAAAGTAAAAGTAAAAGTAAAAGTAAAAGTAAAAGTAAAAGTAAAAGTAAAAGTAAAAGTAAAAGTAAAAGTAAAAGTAAAAGTAAAAGTAAAAGTAAAAGTAAAAGTAAAAATAAAAATAAAAATAAAAATAAAAATAAAAATAAACTGAACAACTTTCATTATTGGACCAACCCCGAAATCACGAAAAAAAATCAGCTGTTCCATTCAAAATGAATCTTATATCATTTTATGAAAAAAAAAATTGTTTGACCAAGGAGTTTTGCATAGCTTGAACTGAAATGAAATACCGCTAATTTCGTTGTTGTTTTTTTTTCAGTAAAAAGTTTCGTCAGTTTATAAATAAGAAAAAAGATTGGTTCACTAAGGAGTTTTAAATGCTTGAATTGTAAAAGTGTACTTTACAATTAAAGCATTCACCATGCTTGACTTGTAAAGTGATCTGAAAATGGAACGTTCTATCTAAACAATGCACTGTGTTGCACATGTAAACTTACACAGCCTCATACTATATTAGTAAATGCTAGTTACCGAGCAGTATGATGTAAAATTAAAATAATAGCATCGATTTTTGATCGATGGTCTAATTGATAAGAAGTTGTTAAGCATTCCGTGGTGTCACGCGATCAGATTACGATGCATGCTATCGTTATAAATAGACGATATAGGTCGACGCCTATGTATAGTGACAATAATATTCACAGAATAGTTTTCTTATTTAGGTATTATTATGCCTTATTTACATCCAACTGTGCTGCTGTGCTGTGCTTCTGTGCGATGATGAAGTCACCCGTAGAATGTAGATTGCTATACTATTACTATACTAACAAAATTGTTATTCAGATTTTATTTTCATCTTTGTTTATTTGTCACTTTATAGATTCATGATATAATACAAACAACGTTTAATAACTATAATATGTCCGTTGCATACACACTGCAGTAAAAGTAAAAGTAAAAGTAAAAGTAAAAGTAAAAGTAAAAGTAAAAATAAAAATAAAAATAAAAATAAAAGTAAAAGTAAAAGTAAAAGTAAAAGTAAAAGTAAAAGTAAAAGTAAAAGTAAAAGTAAAAGTAAAAGTAAAAGTAAAAGTAAAAGTAAAAGTAAAAGTAAAAGTAAAAGTAAAAGTAAAAGTAAAAGTAAAAGTAAAAGTAAAAGTAAAAGTAAAAGTAAAAGTAAAAGTAAAAGTAAAAGTAAAAGTAAAAGTAAAAGTAAAAGTAAAAGTAAAAGTAAAAGTAAAAGTAAAAGTAAAAGTAAAAGTAAAAGTAAAAGTAAAAGTAAAAGTAAAAGTAAAAGTAAAAGTAAAAGTAAAAGTAAAAGTAAAAGTAAAAGTAAAAGTAAAAGTAAAAGTAAAAGTAAAAGTAAAAGTAAAAGTAAAAGTAAAAGTAAAAGTAAAAGTAAAAGTAAAAGTAAAAGTAAAAGTAAAAGTAAAAGTAAAAGTAAAAGTAAAAGTAAAAGTAAAAGTAAAAGTAAAAGTAAAAGTAAAAGTAAAAGTAAAAATAAAAATAAAAATAAAAATAAAAATAAAAATAAAAATAAAAATAAAAATAAAAATAAAAATAAAAATAAAAATAAAAATAAAAATAAAAATAAAAATAAAAATAAAAATAAAAATAAAAATAAAAATAAAAATAAAAATAAAAATAAAAATAAAAATAAAAATTAAAATAAAAATTAAAATAAAAATTAAAATAAAAATAAAAATAAAAATAAAAATAAAAATAAAGGTAAAAGTAAAAGTAAAAGTAAAAGTAAAAGTAAAAGTAAAAATAAAAATAAAAATAAAAATAAAAATAAAAATAAAAATAAAAATAAACTGAACAACTTTCATTATTGGACCAACCCCGAAATCACGAAAAAAAATCAGCTGTTCCATTCAAAATGAATCATATCATTTTATGAAAAAAAAAATTGTTTGACCAAGGAGTTTTGCATAGCTTGAACTGAAATGAAATACCGCTAATTTCGTTGTTGTTTTTTTTTCAGTAAAAAGTTTCGTCAGTTTATAAATAAGAAAAAAGATTGGTTCACTAAGGAGTTTTAAATGCTTGAATTGTAAAAGTGTACTTTACAATTAAAGCATTCACCATGCTTGACTTGTAAAGTGATCTGAAAATGGAACGTTCTATCTAAACAATGCACTGTGTTGCACATGTAAACTTACACAGCCTCATACTATATTAGTAAATGCTAGTTACCGAGCAGTATGATGTAAAATTAAAATAATAGCATCGATTTTTGATCGATGGTCTAATTGATAAGAAGTTGTTAAGCATTCCGTGGTGTCACGCGATCAGATTACGATGCATGCTATCGTTATAAATAGACGATATAGGTCGACGCCTATGTATAGTGACAATAATATTCACAGAATAGTTTTCTTATTTAGGTATTATTATGCCTTATTTACATCCAACTGTGCTGCTGTGCTGTGCTTCTGTGCGATGATGAAGTCACCCGTAGAATGTAGATTGCTATACTATTACTATACTAACAAAATTGTTATTCAGATTTTATTTTCATCTTTGTTTATTTGTCACTTTATAGATTCATGATATAACAAACAACGTTTAATAACTATAATATGTCCGTTGCATACACACTGCAGTAAAAGTAAAAGTAAAAGTAAAAATATAAATAAAAATAAAAATAAAAATAAAAGTAAAAGTAAAAGTAAAAGTAAAAGTAAAAATAAAAATAAAAATAAAAATAAAAATAAAAGTAAAAGTAAAAGTAAAAGTAAAAGTAAAAGTAAAAGTAAAAGTAAAAGTAAAAGTAAAAGTAAAAGTAAAAAAAAAAGTAAAAGTAAAAGTAAAAGTAAAAGTAAAAGTAAAAGTAAAAGTAAAAGTAAAAGTAAAAGTAAAAGTAAAAGTAAAAGTAAAAGTAAAAGTAAAAGTAAAAGTAAAAGTAAAAGTAAAAGTAAAAGTAAAAGTAAAAGTAAAAGTAAAAGTAAAAGTAAAAGTAAAAGTAAAAGTAAAAGTAAAAGTAAAAGTAAAAGTAAAAGTAAAAGTAAAAGTAAAAGTAAAAGTAAAAGTAAAAGTAAAAGTAAAAGTAAAAGTAAAAGTAAAAGTAAAAGTAAAAGTAAAAGTAAAAGTAAAAGTAAAAGTAAAAGTAAAAGTAAAAGTAAAAGTAAAAGTAAAAGTAAAAGTAAAAGTAAAAGTAAAAGTAAAAGTTAAAGTAAAAGTAAAAGTAAAAGTAAAAGTAAAAGTAAAAGTAAAAGTAAAAGTAAAAGTAAAAGTAATAGTAAAAGTAAAAGTAAAAGTAAAAGTAAAAGTAAAAGTAAAAGTAAAAGTAAAAGTAAAAGTAAAAGTAAAAGTAAAAGTAAAAGTAAAAGTAAAAGTAAAAGTAAAAATAAAAATAAAAATAAAAATAAAAATAAACTGAACAACTTTCATTATTGGACCAACCCCGAAATCACGAAAAAAAATCAGCTGTTCCATTCAAAATGAATCTTATATCATTTTATGAAAAAAAAAATTGTTTGACCAAGGAGTTTTGCATAGCTTGAACTGAAATGAAATACCGCTAATTTCGTTGTTGTTTTTTTTTCAGTAAAAAGTTTCGTCAGTTTATAAATAAGAAAAAAGATTGGTTCACTAAGGAGTTTTAAATGCTTGAATTGTAAAAGTGTACTTTACAATTAAAGCATTCACCATGCTTGACTTGTAAAGTGATCTGAAAATGGAACGTTCTATCTAAACAATGCACTGTGTTGCACATGTCAACTTACACAGCCTCATACTATATTAGTAAATGCTAGTTACCGAGCAGAATGATGTAAAATTAAAATAATAGCATCGATTTTTGATCGATGGTCTAATTGATAAGAAGTTGTTAAGCATTCCGTGGTGTCACGCGATCAGATTACGATGCATGCTATCGTTATAAATAGACGATATAGGTCGACGCCTATGTATAGTGACAATAATATTCACAGAATAGTTTTCTTATTTAGGTATTATTATGCCTTATTTACATCCAACTGTGCTGCTGTGCTGTGCTTCTGTGCGATGATGAAGTCACCCGTAGAATGTAGATTGCTATACTATTACTATACTAACAAAATTGTTATTCAGATTTTATTTTCATCTTTGTTTATTTGTCACTTTATAGATTCATGATATAACAAACAACGTTTAATAACTATAATATGTCCGTTGCATACACACTGCAGTAAAAGTAAAAGTAAAAGTAAAAATATAAATAAAAATAAAAATAAAAATAAAAGTAAAAGTAAAAGTAAAAGTAAAAGTAAAAATAAAAATAAAAATAAAAATAAAAATAAAAGTAAAAGTAAAAGTAAAAGTAAAAGTAAAAGTAAAAGTAAAAGTAAAAGTAAAAGTAAAAGTAAAAGTAAAAGTAAAAGTAAAAAAAAAAGTAAAAGTAAAAGTAAAAGTAAAAGTAAAAGTAAAAGTAAAAGTAAAAGTAAAAGTAAAAGTAAAAGTAAAAGTAAAAGTAAAAGTAAAAGTAAAAGTAAAAGTAAAAGTAAAAGTAAAAGTAAAAGTAAAAGTAGAAGTAGAAGTAGAAGTAAAAGTAAAAGTAAAAGTAAAAGTAAAAGTAAAAGTAAAAGTAAAAGTAAAAGTAAAAGTAAAAGTAAAAGTAAAAGTAGAAGTAGAAGTAGAAGTAGAAGTAGAAGTAGAAGTAGAAGTAGAAGTAGAAGTAGAAGTAAAAGTAAAAGTAAAAGTAAAAGTAAAAGTAAAAGTAAAAGTAAAAGTAAAAGTAAAAGTAAAAGTAAAAGTAAAAGTAAAAGTAAAAGTAAAAGTAAAAGTAAAAGTAAAAGTAAAAGTAAAAGTAAAAATAAAAATAAAAATAAAAATAAACTGAACAACTTTCATTATTGGACCAACCCCGAAATCACGAAAAAAAATCAGCTGTTCCATTCAAAATGAATCTTATATCATTTTATGAAAAAAAAAATTGTTTGACCAAGGAGTTTTGCATAGCTTGAACTGAAATGAAATACCGCTAATTTCGTTGTTGTTTTTTTTTCAGTAAAAAGTTTCGTCAGTTTATAAATAAGAAAAAAGATTGGTTCACTAAGGAGTTTTAAATGCTTGAATTGTAAAAGTGTACTTTACAATTAAAGCATTCACCATGCTTGACTTGTAAAGTGATCTGAAAATGGAACGTTCCATCTAAACAATGCACTGTGTTGCACATGTAAACTTACACAGCCTCATACTATATTAGTAAATGCTAGTTACCGAGCAGAATGATGTAAAATTAAAATAATAGCATCGATTTTTGATCGATGGTCTAATTGATAAGAAGTTGTTAAGCATTCCGTGGTGTCACGCGATCAGATTACGATGCATGCTATCGTTATAAATAGACGATATAGGTCGACGCCTATGTATAGTGACAATAATATTCACAGAATAGTTTTCTTATTTAGGTATTATTATGCCTTATTTACATCCAACTGTGCTGCTGTGCTGTGCTTCTGTGCGATGATGAAGTCACCCGTAGAATGTAGATTGCTATACTATTACTATACTAACAAAATTGTTATTCAGATTTTATTTTCATCTTTGTTTATTTGTCACTTTATAGATTCATGATATAATACAAACAACGTTTAATAACTATAATATGTCCGTTGCATACACACTGCAGTTAAAGTAAAAGTAAAAGTAAAAGTAAAAGTAAAAGTAAAAGTAAAAGTAAAAGTAAAAGTAAAAGTAAAAGTAAAAGTAAAAGTAAAAGTAAAAATAAAAGTAAAAGTAAAAGTAAAAGTAAAAGTAAAAGTAAAAGTAAAAGTAAAAGTAAAAGTAAAAGTAAAAGTAAAAGTAAAAGTAAAAGTAAAAGTAAAAGTAAAAGTAAAAGTAAAAGTAAAAGTAAAAGTAAAAGTAAAAGTAAAAGTAAAAGTAAAAGTAAAAATAAAAATAAAAATAAAAATAAAAATAAAAATAAAAATAAAAATAAAAATAAAAATAAAAATAAAAATAAAAATAAAAACAAAAACAAAAGTAAAAGTAAAAGTAAAAGTAAAAGTAAAAGTAAAAGTAAAAGTAAAAGTAAAAGTAAAAGTAAAAGTAAAAGTAAAAGTAAAAGTAAAAGTAAAAGTAAAAGTAAAAGTAAAAGTAAAAGTAAAAGTAAAAGTAAAAGTAAAAGTAAAAGTAAAAGTAAAAGTAAAAGTAAAAGTAAAAGTAAAAGTAAAAGTAAAAGTAAAAGTAAAAGTAAAAGTAAAAGTAAAAGTAAAAGTAAAAGTAAAAGTAAAAGTAAAAGTAAAAGTAAAAATAAAAATAAAACTAAAAGTAAAAGTAAAAGTAAAAGTAAAAGTAAAAGTAAAAGTAAAAGTAAAAGTAAAAGTAAAAGTAAAAGTAAAAGTAAAAGTAAAAGTAAAAGTAAAAGTAAAAGTAAAAGTAATAGTAAAAGTAAAAGTAAAAGTAAAAGTAAAAGTAAAAGTAAAAGTAAAAGTAAAAGTAAAAGTAAAAGTAAAAGTAAAAGTAAAAGTAAAAGTAAAAGTAAAAGTAAAAGTAAAAGTAAAAGTAAAAGTAAAAGTAAAAGTAAAAGTAAAAGTAAAAGTAAAAGTAAAAGTAAAAATAAAAATAAAAATAAAAATAAAAATAAAAATAAACTGAACAACTTTCATTATTGGACCAACCCCGAAATCACGAAAAAAAATCAGCTGTTCCATTCAAAATGAATCTTATTTTTATGAAAAAAAAAATTGTTTGACCAAGGAGTTTTGCATAGCTTGAACTGAAATGAAATACCGCTAATTTCGTTGTTGTTTTTTTTTCAGTAAAAAGTTTCGTCAGTTTATAAATAAGAAAAAAGATTGGTTCACTAAGGAGTTTTAAATGCTTGAATTGTAAAAGTGTACTTTACAATTAAAGCATTCACCATGCTTGACTTGTAAAGTGATCTGAAAATGGAACGTTCTATCTAAACAATGCACTGTGTTGCACATGTAAACTTACACAGCCTCATACTATATTAGTAAATGCTAGTTACCGAGCAGTATGATGTAAAATTAAAATAATAGCATCGATTTTTGATCGATGGTCTAATTGATAAGAAGTTGTTAAGCATTCCGTGGTGTCACGCGATCAGATTACGATGCATGCTATCGTTATAAATAGACGATATAGGTCGACGCCTATGTATAGTGACAATAATATTCACAGAATAGTTTTCTTATTTAGGTATTATTATGCCTTATTTACATCCAACTGTGCTGCTGTGCTGTGCTTCTGTGCGATGATGAAGTCACCCGTAGAATGTAGATTGCTATACTATTACTATACTAACAAAATTGTTATTCAGATTTTATTTTCATCTTTGTTTATTTGTCACTTTATAGATTCATGATATAATACAAACAACGTTTAATAACTATAATATGTCCGTTGCATACACACTGCAGTAAAAGTAAAAGTAAAAGTAAAAGTAAAAGTAAAAGTAAAAGTAAAAATAAAAATAAAAATAAAAATAAAAGTAAAAGTAAAAGTAAAAGTAAAAGTAAAAGTAAAAGTAAAAGTAAAAGTAAAAGTAAAAGTAAAAGTAAAAGTAAAAGTAAAAGTAAAAGTAAAAGTAAAAGTAAAAGTAAAAGTAAAAGTAAAAGTAAAAGTAAAAGTAAAAGTAAAAGTAAAAGTAAAAGTAAAAGTAAAAGTAAAAGTAAAAGTAAAAGTAAAAGTAAAAGTAAAAGTAAAAGTAAAAGTAAAAGTAAAAGTAAAAGTAAAAGTAAAAGTAAAAGTAAAAGTAAAAGTAAAAGTAAAAGTAAAAGTAAAAGTAAAAGTAAAAGTAAAAGTAAAAGTAAAAGTAAAAGTAAAAGTAAAAGTAAAAGTAAAAGTAAAAGTAAAAGTAAAAGTAAAAGTAAAAGTAAAAGTAAAAGTAAAAGTAAAAGTAAAAGTAAAAGTAAAAGTAAAAGTAAAAGTAAAAGTAAAAGTAAAAGTAAAAGTAAAAGTAAAAGTAAAAGTAAAAGTAAAAGTAAAAGTAAAAGTAAAAGTAAAAGTAAAAGTAAAAGTAAAAGTAAAAGTAAAAGTAAAAGTAAAAATAAAAATAAAAATAAAAATAAAAAGAAAAATAAAAATAAAATTAAAAATAAAAATAAAAATAAAAATAAAAATAAAAATAAAAATAAAAATAAAAATAAAAATAAAAATAAAAATAAAAATAAAAATAAAAATAAAAATAAAAATTAAAATAAAAATAAAAATAAAAATAAAAATAAAAATAAAAATAAAAATAAAAATAAAAATAAAAAATAAAAATAAAAGTAAAAGTAAAAGTAAAAGTAAAAGTAAAAGTAAAAATAAAAATAAAAATAAAAATAAAAATAAAAATAAACTGAACAACTTTCATTATTGGACCAACCCCGAAATCACGAAAAAAAATCAGCTGTTCCATTCAAAATGAATCATATCATTTTATGAAAAAAAAAATTGTTTGACCAAGGAGTTTTGCATAGCTTGAACTGAAATGAAATACCGCTAATTTCGTTGTTGTTTTTTTTTCAGTAAAAAGTTTCGTCAGTTTATAAATAAGAAAAAAGATTGGTTCACTAAGGAGTTTTAAATGCTTGAATTGTAAAAGTGTACTTTACAATTAAAGCATTCACCATGCTTGACTTGTAAAGTGATCTGAAAATGGAACGTTCTATCTAAACAATGCACTGTGTTGCACATGTAAACTTACACAGCCTCATACTATATTAGTAAATGCTAGTTACCGAGCAGTATGATGTAAAATTAAAATAATAGCATCGATTTTTGATCGATGGTCTAATTGATAAGAAGTTGTTAAGCATTCCGTGGTGTCACGCGATCAGATTACGATGCATGCTATCGTTATAAATAGACGATATAGGTCGACGCCTATGTATAGTGACAATAATATTCACAGAATAGTTTCTTATTTAGGTATTATTATGCCTTATTTACATCCAACTGTGCTGCTGTGCTGTGCTTCTGTGCGATGATGAAGTCACCCGTAGAATGTAGATTGCTATACTATTACTATACTAACAAAATTGTTATTCAGATTTTATTTTCATCTTTGTTTATTTGTCACTTTATAGATTCATGATATAACAAACAACGTTTAATAACTATAATATGTCCGTTGCATACACACTGCAGTAAAAGTAAAAGTAAAAGTAAAAATATAAATAAAAATAAAAATAAAAATAAAAGTAAAAGTAAAAGTAAAAGTAAAAGTAAAAGTAAAAGTAAAAATAAAAATAAAAATAAAAGTAAAAGTAAAAGTAAAAGTAAAAGTAAAAGTAAAAGTAAAAGTAAAAGTAAAAGTAAAAGTAAAAGTAAAAGTAAAAGTAAAAGTAAAAGTAAAAGTAAAAGTAAAAGTAAAAGTAAAAGTAAAAGTAAAAGTAAAAGTAAAAGTAAAAGTAAAAGTAAAAGTAAAAGTAAAAGTAAAAGTAAAAGTAAAAGTAAAAGTAAAAGTAAAAGTAAAAGTAAAAGTAAAAGTAAAAGTAAAAGTAAAAGTAAAAGTAAAAGTAAAAGTAAAAGTAAAAGTAAAAGTAAAAGTAAAAGTAAAAGTAAAAGTAAAAGTAAAAGTAAAAGTAAAAGTAAAAGTAAAAGTAAAAGTAAAAGTAAAAGTAAAAGTAAAAGTGAAAGTTGAAAGTGAAAGTGAAATAAGCTTTATTCAAATAAACTTAATTATTAAGTACTTTTGAATCGTCTATATTTTCCTACCACCCGTTCCAGACTTTTTTAGCTGACAAGAAGAACGGGCGCAAGAAACTTATCAGCTGTAACAGCCATAAGTAACGATATTTACAAACTTGAATATATCGTTACCAGATATTACAACAGGGTGACAGGATTATTGGCAACAACATAGACTTATTATATTACTTCAACAAAGTTCTTATATTAGCAAGTTATGTGTTACATCATTTCCACGCATTTTGATCTTTAAGATAATCGTCAACTTTATAATAACCTTTACCCATGAGCGTTTTTTTAACATGGTTTTTAAATTCATGCAAAGGAAGATCAATCACTTGTTGTGGAACTTTATTAATAAAGGCTATGCCTTTCCCCATAAATGAACCTCTCGTTTTTGCAAGCCTAAATCTTGGAACGGCAAGTTTATCTTTATTTCTTGTATTAAACTGGTGAATGTTGCTGTTCTTATCAAATGAATCATAGTGTTTCCTTACATAAACTAAATTTTCATAAATATATTGGCCTGCCAAAGTTAAAATATTTATTTCTTTGAACAATTCTCTCAAGGTATCTCTCCGCCGTAGATTGTATATGGCGCGAACAGCTCTTTTTTGGAGTACAAAAATATTTTCAAAACTGGCAGCTGAGCCCCACAATAGCAGTCCATAAGACATTACACTATGAAAATAACTAAAGTATACTAACCTTGCCGTTTCAATATCAGTTAAAAGCCTTATTTTCTTAACAGCGAATGCCGCAGAACTAAGTCTACTTGACAAGGCTTCAATATGTGGATCCCATTGCAAACGAGAATCTAGTGTAATACCAAGAAATTTTGTACTCTCAGTAAAGTCTACCTCATCGTCATTCAAATTAATATTTAATTTTGTCTGCTCAACATTAGGTAATGAAAATTTTACACATTTGGTTTTTTTGGGGTTTAGTGCTAAATTATTACTATTAAACCAGTGTGAAACTTTAGAGAGGGCACTATTTACTTCGTCCGAACAGTTATTACCTCTGTTTACTTTGAAAACTAAAGAAGTATCATCCGCAAATAGTACTGTCTCACATAAATTATTCGCGTAGTTGGGAAGGTCATTTATATAAATTAGAAACAGCAATGGGCCCAATATTGATCCCTGTGGCACACCCATATTGATGGGGGCTCCAGTAGATTCAGTTCTATTAATTACTACTTTCTGAGTTCTATTGTACAAATACGATTTCATAAGACTAACCGACTTATCAGAGACACCATAATGTTCTAGCTTCTTTAATAGTGTTTGGTGATCAACGCAATCGAATGCCTTAGAAAGGTCACAGAAAATGCCAATTACATCCTGCTTTTCTTCCCAAGCGTCAAGAATATGTTTGAGAAGTGCAATTCCAGCATCAGTAGTACTTTTACCCTTGGAAAAGCCAAACTGATTTTTATGAAGTATATTATTGTATGTGAAGTAATCTAATAATTGGGAATATATAATTTTTTCAAATATTTTACTAAGTGCTGGTAGTATAGATATTGGCCTAAAGTTAGCTGGGTCACTTTTATCCCCAGATTTAAAAAGAGGAATCAATTTACTATTTTTCATTAAGTCAGGAAAGACCCCTTCGTCAATACATTTGTTAAAAATAAAAGCCAAGTAGGGGGCTAGTATATCAATTATTGATTTAATAATGCTTGTTGACATGCCCCAAAGATCTTCTGTTTTTTTAACATTAATTGTTTTAAAAGCTTTAATGATATCTGCACTATTTATATATTTAAAGGAAAAACTTTCATTGCACTTATCAACACTAGACTCCAGAAGGGAGACAGCGATGTTGGGACTAGCACTAAGAGTACTGGTAGTTTCTACAGGTATTCTAGCAAAGAAATCTTCAAAAACTTTAGCAACCTCATTGTCAGATTCAAAAGTTTGATCACCAGTTTTTAAACAGAAGGAATTTATATTGGATTTTGATTTGCCCGTTTCTTTGTTAATAATATTCCAGGTAGCTTTAATTTTGTTATCAGCTAATTTAATTTTATTTGCAAAGTACTTGGACTTTGCTAGGATACAAACTTCTCTGAATGTTTGTGAATACTTCTTGACAAATTCAATGAAGTTAGGATCACAAGAAGTAGCTTTCTCTGCATAAAGTTCGTATAATTTCCTTCTGCTCTTATATATGCCGGGTGTGGCCCAGTCACTAAATTTCGTACTATCATTACATTTGATGACTTTTTGTTTGAAAGTTTCACTAAATTCAGTTTTAACTATGCTAAATAAATGATTATATAAGTTATTGGCTTCAAAATTTGGTTCTGGTAATGTTTCAATTTTACTTGTGACATTGGTTCTGAATTTTTCAATACAGTGTTTTTTTATTGGCCTGCACATTATTTCCCGTTTAGGCGGAACATGATGGTGCTCTATGGAGGCTAATTGTCCACTATGGTCGGATTTAATACAATTCAAAATTGATTTTTCAATGACATTACAGTTACAGAAAATATTATCTAAGCAGGTTGCCGATGTGGGTGTGATACGCGTTGGTTCATTAAAAATATGCAGTAAATTAAATGATTTAAATAGGTTTATGAACCTACTCGACAGTTTGGCTAATTTAGGGTCTAAGATGTCGACGTTAAAATCTCCACAAATCGCGACTTTTTTATTCTTCCTACAAGTTATTTTTAAGACTTCCTCCATAGTGGACTCAAACTCAGAGTAATTCGCGGTGGGGGGTCTATATACGCATACTATAATTATTTGATCAAGTTCCACACAAGACAACTCAATAGTTCGTTCAATTGAGAGGGATACTACATCTTTGCGCTCTTTACATTGTAAACTATTGTGTAGAATAATAAGTGAACCCCCTCTTATAGCAGATTTCCTACTAAGCGAGCTAGCAACTTTATAATTATCTAAACTTAAAAGTAATTCGTGCTTTTTCAACCAATGCTCAGTAACACATAACACATCAATATCTTCAGAGTTTATGAATAAGCTTATTTCTAAATCTTTGCCAGAAAAGCCTTGTATATTCTGATGTACAATTCTTAAACACTTTGGCTTTTCTATTGTTAATTCAGGGCTAGAGGACGCCTCTATTGTCTTAGATGGTAATTTAAATGTGACAAATTATTATTACTTGGACTAAGTAAAATGTTACAATTATTTTTATTTGGAACAGATTCCAAAGTTGAATGACTAATGTCAATAGTTGACTGCTCAAAAGAAGCAGTTGTTTTACTAGCCAGATTATTGGCTAAATGTTTAAAATAAAAAGATAGCGATAATGCTATTTGTCTTCTAGAAGAACTAGGCAGATAGAACTTATCTTTTGTCAAGTAAAAACTATTAAATAATTTATTGATGTCAATTATGTGTAGCTGTTCACTATTATGGAATGCTACCGTATTCAATGTTACGTTCAACTGATACCTAACGTTATTTTCCATTTGTGACACACTTTTGCAATAAGGGAATGTGAACAAAATAACTTTTTTTACTTTTAAAGACAATAAGGAATTACAATAAGCTATCAGTTGGTGTTTGTTCACATTACCCCTATTTCCTATCAAAATTATCAAATTAGTGTTTTCATTAAATGATTTTTTAACAATAATTCTCATCAAGTCATCCAAAGTTGACCCAGGCATACAATAATTAATAATATTTCCCTTGGTGTGTTTCTGAATTAATTGGCCTAAATTCTTACCCATCTCATCGCAGAACATAATTGTTTCACAACAGTTTTTATCGGAAGATGGACTATTTTTTGTTAGATTTATTAAGTCATTACAAGTGTATGAGACCTCTGGTTCTGGTTCACATACTGAGTGGGTAGTTAAGTTGGTCGGGTTATAATCAGAAACTTCAGGCTCACACACTGAGTGGGTAGGTAAGTGCTCTGGGGCATCCTGGACAACTGCATCACACTGTCTTACAATAGTATTGTGGTTAAAACAGCTACAATTCTGTTTTTTGCCAAGGGATTCGAATCGGTCTGTATTATAATTACACATGTCAATCATGTCATTTGCAGCCAGCATTTGGTAATTTAGCTGTTTGCGAGAAAAATCACTTAAATTATTGTACATTTCCCTAAGTGAAAGTTCCAAATTGTCAATTTTTTCACTTAATTGATTATTCACCTTTTCACATTCTTTACTGTTATTACATGATGCCCTATTAATTACATCTAATTGACCTAATAATTGCTTACGCTCTTTCCTCAGCTTTGAAAATTGGCTATAATAATTTTGCCTTTTTATCAACCTTTGAGTTTTCTTAATATATCTATTTAAGCGGATATATTTTTTTATTTTGTTTCCACTATTAAGTTGACAATTATTTCTAATGACAACAGATTTGTCATTATAGTTATTACATACCAAGGTTGAATTGTCATATATTGCAGAATCACATTGCTGTAACTCGCTAAACAGGCTTTGAGAATGCTTCTCTTCTACAAAGGTTTTATTTTCTTTTTCTAACTCTAAAATGGTCTTTTGAGCAAGAGACAACCTAATTTCAAGGTCGGTAATGCGACTCAATGCCTGTTCATGAGTGTCACTACATTCTCTAAATGTTTCTATATACACTTGCATCTGGTTGTATTTATCTACAATCTCAGAATACTTTGTATGAACGTCAGCAAGCTCATTCTTGAGGTCAGTGTTCCGGGATATGGTCTTTAGAATCTCGCGTTCACTGTCTTCTCGTTCCAGCAGTAAGGTGTCATTTAGCTCTTTTGCTGCCTTCAAATCCTCTAGTGCATGTTTGAGTTTGATTTCCACATCCTTTGCAGTTGCCTTACGGGTCATCATGTTGTTATTGAGCTATATAGATGGAACTTGCAAACCGCAAACACTGTAAGTATACAATAAGTGATCAATAATCGAATTTTATTACAAGTTGTCAGTGTAATTCCTATCTTTAAAAAAATATAATAATAGTAAAAAAAAAAAACTAAATAATAATAATAATAATAAAAAATTATAATACAAAAACAAATTAAGTTAAGCAAATTGAGGTCAGTTAATTAATATATGTATTTATTATTTATAGGTAATAGATTTGTCTAAAGATATAGATATTGTGATTTGTGATAAAGATTTATCTATTACTAGGTATCAACTTTGACTATAAAAGCAAGGTCAAACCTCTTTCTTTTAATGTGTGAACTTAGTAAACAAAAGTAGGTACCTAACTTAACTTAAATAAAGTTAAAACTGAGTGACTGATAGTCTATATAGTGAAAATCAATTAATACTAGATAAATATTATAGCTAAGTATTATTGCAAGAAAAAGTGCAGAATGGTTTCCCAAAATTATTGTTTAGAAGTGAAGCAGATTGTGTTTATGTACAAATATAATGCTTGTAAAGTGTAACAGTCTATTGAATGTCTGTGACAATAGTAGCCACCATCAACTTTACTTCCACTTTATGTCAAGTAAAGAGAGGTTATAACTGAGCCAGATCGTATTGAGTTGTGAAGTTACTCACTATTAGTGAGTTATGTACAAGTGGAATGGTCAATGTATAAGTTTAAATTGGAAAACAATCCGCCACTGTGGCTTCTAGGTAGGTTTATGCAAATTCAGTTCAGTCACAAAGCTTTGTCTTGATATTTTCCTATTTAACCTATACCTATTAGGTACCTATTAATCACTAAAATTAAGGAACAAATGTACTCCCCCGGTTTAATATGCAGCAGACCACAAATTTGTCGTTTCTTCTACGAAATTTATTCGCCTTTTATATCTTCTCCAGTGACATTTGGATGCCGCCGCGCCGTTACGAATTTGAGATCACTTGTTTTTCAAATTATACCACACCGATTATGAAGATAACACTTTTCATTACTATTTATTAAGTAAAGAACAATTTAAACACAACTTATTAAAGAAATTACTTAGTTAAACAATTTAATTTAATTAAAAAAGATCAGCTGGTTTATTGTGTATCGGTCAGGGTTGCCAGACCAAAAAAGTAAAAGTAAAAGTAAAAGTAAAAGTAAAAGTAAAAGTAAAAGTAAAAGTAAAAGTAAAAGTAAAAGTAAAAGTAAAAGTAAAAGTAAAAGTAAAAGTAAAAGTAAAAGTAAAAGTAAAAGTAAAAGTAAAAGTAAAAGTAAAAGTAAAAATAAAAATAAAAATAAACTGAACAACTTTCATTATTGGACCAACCCCGAAATCACGAAAAAAAATCAGCTGTTCCATTCAAAATGAATCTTATATCATTTTATGAAAAAAAAATTGTTTGACCAAGGAGTTTTGCATAGCTTGAACTGAAATGAAATACCGCTAATTTCGTTGTTGTTTTTTTTCAGTAAAAAGTTTCGTCAGTTTATAAATAAGAAAAAAGATTGGTTCACTAAGGAGTTTTAAATGCTTGAATTGTAAAAGTGTACTTTACAATTAAAGCATTCACCATGCTTGACTTGTAAAGTGATCTGAAAATGGAACGTTCTATCTAAACAATGCACTGTGTTGCACATGTCAACTTACACAGCCTCATACTATATTAGTAAATGCTAGTTACCGAGCAGTATGATGTAAAATTAAAATAATAGCATCGATTTTTGATCGATGGTCTAATTGATAAGAAGTTGTTAAGCATTCCGTGGTGTCACGCGATCAGATTACGATGCATGCTATCGTTATAAATAGACGATATAGGTCGACGCCTATGTATAGTGACAATAATATTCACAGAATAGTTTTCTTATTTAGGTATTATTATGCATTATTTACATCCAACTGTGCTGCTGTGCTGTGCTTCTGTGCTGTAATATGCCACACTGCAATCTCTACAAGTTTGAGCGAGATATGTACCTAGACAAAAGGCTAGTATGGTGAAAATTTTATCCTTTAAAAAATTACTTACATCTAAAAAGTGTGTCCGATTAGCCCCGGTGCACAAATCACAGTGAGTCCGTTTTACAACTGTTTGGATTGTTTTCTAAGCTTTGTTTTGTCAACTTTCTCCCTAAGAAAAAAAAGGTAACAATCAAAACGTTCTATGTAAAGCTGTGGTCCGGCCCTGTCGACAAAATCAAAGTATAAGCTTTATCTTGTCTTGTCATCGTACTATTTTAAGATCTTTTTTTAACTATCTTTATAGTACAATACAGAATGGTACAAGAGGCGGACTTAATGCTAGTAGCATTCTCTACCAGTCAACCTTTTTGTATCTACCACAAGAATAGCAAATAAATGACTATTACTATAACTACTTTGTTCGTACTTATGCGCATTCATCTAACTTTTCATCATCGCACCGATAGGTTTGTGCTGACATACCTATCGGTGCGATGATGAAGTCACCCGTAGAATGTAGATTGCTATACTATTACTATACTAACAAAATTGTTATTCAGATTTTATTTTCATCTTTGTTTATTTGTCACTTTAAAGATTCATGATATAATACAAACAACGTTTAATAACTATAATATGTCCGTTGCATACACACTGCAGTAAAAGTAAAAGTAAAAGTAAAAGTAAAAGTAAAAGTAAAAGTAAAAGTAAAAGTAAAAGTAAAAGTAAAAATAAAAATAAAAATAAAAATAAAAATACAAATAAAAGTAAAAGTAAAAGTAAAAGTAAAAGTAAAAGTAAAAGTAAAAGTAAAAGTAAAAGTAAAAGTAAAAGTAAAAGTAAAAGTAAAAGTAAAAGTAAAAGTAAAAGTAAAAGTAAAAGTAAAAGTAAAAGTAAAAGTAAAAGTAAAAGTAAAAGTAAAAGTAAAAGTAAAAGTAAAAGTAAAAGTAAAAGTAAAAGTAAAAGTAAAAGTAAAAGTAAAAGTAAAAGTAAAAGTAAAAGTAAAAGTAAAAGTAAAAGTAAAAGTAAAAGTAAAAGTAAAAGTAAAAGTAAAAGTAAAAGTAAAAGTAAAAGTAAAAGTAAAAGTAAAAGTAAAAGTAAAAATAAAAATAAAAATAAAAATAAAAATAAAAATAAAAATAAAAATAAAAATAAAAATAAAAATAAAAATAAAAATAAAAATAAAAGTAAAAATAAAAATAAAAGTAAAAGTAAAAGTAAAAGTAAAAGTAAAAGTAAAAGTAAAAGTAAAAGTAAAAGTAAAAGTAAAAGTAAAAGTAAAAGTAAAAGTAAAAGTAAAAGTAAAAGTAAAAGTAAAAGTAAAAGTAAAAGTAAAAGTAAAAGTAAAAGTAAAAGTAAAAGTAAAAGTAAAAGTAAAAGTAAAAGTAAAAGTAAAAGTAAAAATAAAACTGAAACTAAAACTAAAACTAAAAGTAAAAGTAAAAGTAAAAGTAGTAGTAAAAGTAAAAGTAAAAGTAAAAGTAAAAGTAAAAGTAAAAGTAAAAGTAAAAGTAAAAGTAAAAGTAAAAGTAAAAGTAAAAGTAAAAGTAAAAGTAAAAGTAAAAATAAAAATAAAAATAAATGTAAAAGTAAAAGTAAAAGTAAAAGTAAAAGTAAAAGTAAAAGTAAAAGTAAAAGTAAAAGTAAAAGTAAAAGTAAAAGTAAAAGTAAAAGTAAAAGTAAAAGTAAAAGTAAAAGTAAAAGTAAAAGTAGAAGTAGAAGTAGAAGTAGAAGTAGAAGTAGAAGTAGAAGTAGAAGTAGAAGTAGAAGTAGAAGTAGAAGTAGAAGTAGAAGTAGAAGTAGAAGTAGAAGTAGAAGTAGAAGTAGAAGTAAAAGTAAAAGTAAAAGTAAAAGTAAAAGTAAAAGTAAAAGTAAAAGTAAAAGTAAAAGTAAAAGTAAAAGTAAAAGTAAAAGTAAAAGTAAAAGTAAAAGTAAAAGTAAAAGTAAAAGTAAAAGTAAAAGTAAAAGTAAAAGTAAAAGTAAAAGTAAAAATAAAAATAAACTGAACAACTTTCATTATTGGACCAACCCCGAAATCACGAAAAAAAATCAGCTGTTCCATTCAAAATGAATCTTATATCATTTTATGAAAAAAAAAATTGTTTGACCAAGGAGTTTTGCATAGCTTGAACTGAAATGAAATACCGCTAATTTCGTTGTTGTTTTTTTTTCAGTAAAAAGTTTCGTCAGTTTATAAATAAGAAAAAAGATTGGTTCACTAAGGAGTTTTAAATGCTTGAATTGTAAAAGTGTACTTTACAATTAAAGCATTCACCATGCTTGACTTGTAAAGTGATCTGAAAAACAAAAAACCGACTTCAAAAAACCTGCCTCTAAAAAAAGGAAGAAATAATATACAAATCATTAGATACGCATTATCATTGTTATAATAAAACACGTCTATTAAAGTCGGGTGGGGCTGGAGAACATCTTCCTTTTTTTATTCCAAAAGCCTCACCCGACTTCAATTGACGTGTTTTATTATAACAATGATAATGCGTATCTAATGATTTGTATATTATTTCTTCCTTTTTTTAGAGGCAGGTTTTTTGAAGTCGGTTTTTTGTTTTTTAAACAATTTTTTTATTTGTTTATTTTTAGTGTAAGTACCTTCTGCATTAGGTAGTGTAGGTATATTATTTAGGTAGAAAAATCGGCTCAGCCAAACGTGAGATAATCGCGGAGAAACATACAAACTGAAAACTTACCTCCTTTTTTTGAAGTCGGTTAAAAAGACTACACAACGGTATCCCTTCCCCAACAAAAAAAATCATCTAATTCGGTTCATAAATAACAAAGTTGTCAAGTTGGTTGATTTAATATCATAGTATTTTCAGGATTACTTGTAAACTACTGAACCGATTTGAAAAAAAATTAAATGGGACCATCTCGCAAGAAAACTTAATCGAACAAAAAAAAAATTATCGAAATCGGTCCATAAATGTCGAAGATACGCGCGAACAACGATAAAAAAAAAAAAAAAAAAAAAAAAAAAAAAAAAAAAAAAAAAAACATACAATCGAATTGAGAACCTCCTCCTTTTGATGAAGTCGGTTAAAAATGGAACTGTAGTGGCTCAAATCCTAATTTGTATATGTGATCGTCTAGTTATAATGTTTTTCTATGTATTTGGTGGTCTTGGTGAAAGTCGATGTTACTGGCATCTAAGTGATCTGCGAATCGTGTTTATGTTTGTACTATTTAGTAGCTGCGTGTGAATGGAACGGAGGCTCATCGAGATAAATCCATCATTCCGCAGGCCTATGGTTTTAAATAACATTGCGAAGCTTGTTAATATTAAAATGCAAATTGTTTTAATCTGATCGCGACTTTCGCCTCTCCTCTACACTAATTACCTAAGCTATAACCAAAAGATGTCTGCTCATGATGTGGATTACACTCTGGTCGTTTAATAGCGCCTACAAAACCTTCTAGGAAAAACCCTTCTGGGGTTTATTATTTGGGGAACGTCAGCCATCTTTGTTACGCTGCGGAGCGTTTGTCAGACATCTCCAGGATGTGGACTTTTATTTACTTTACTTTATAAGGTGTTCGCTAGACACCTTTCCCCATACTACCATGGTATACTTTATTTATTCGTATTTGTATTAATTAAGATAGTTCGATTTGGCCAAATCGGGCGATGGCTGAACGCTATGAAAGTGCAAATGTGACGACGACCCAGAAATGCTTCTACCCGTTCGCTGAATCCACACGCAGATAGCCTTTAGGCTCAATAAGGCTGAGCTCGCGAGTACCGGCCATAGCATCCCGTACAGTCAAGTCTAAGAGAATAATCTCTTATAGTCAAGAGCCCTCATTCGATTAAAGTCAGTGGGTGGAATGCCTAGCTCGCAGCCTCAAGCGGTCAAACACCCCAGGATCTAAACATCCTGTGCAAGTTCTATTTCATCACAGATCACCTAGTATACCTATCCCTATTTCCTATCCTAAATACAAGTCTATAAGTGCACCTAACAATGTCTATGTCCTGTGTAGAGGCAAAATGTACTTACACATTATACCTATTCAACACTAATACATTATACTTCCTTCTGCTCAGCTCCTGTTGTGTCTCTCGTCCAAATTCAGCAGCTAGACTCCTTTACTGACACGTTTAAATAAACTACCTATACACAAGTAACCTCAACGGTTTGAATGTAGTCTCTTCCTTAGTCTTTAGTCACTCCCTACTATCCCATGTTTATTTAATTAGGTATATGTATAGAAATCTACCTAGACCTAGACTGAAATCTAATGAATTTAGCTCATAGAAATCGTGATTCAACTGAAAGGTATATGTGTGAGAACGCAAAGTGTTAAACGAAGCCAAACAAACTAGCTCAAAGGTTCTTCTAAGTATTTCTTAGTATTTCACACGAGTTTGACTATGCCTCACACTGTGCCTCCTCTTAGGAATCTTATCTCTAAGCAGTAAAACATATAATTATGGAAAAAAAAATATTATTTATTTAAATTAAATGTGTTTAGTTTAACTTCGAAATAGCAAAAGAAACTGGTTTGATTATTTAAGCTGTCACCTATAGGTTGCTATATAATGACAGCTAGATTTTCAGCTCCTATCTTAAGACCACACTAAATAGAGAGAAAGCGAAAATCCAAAGAAAAAACTCTCTAAGGTCATCTAGATTCACACTTAATTTTAATTAAACACACACTAAAGTTTCAATAGTTATTTTACAAATTAAGTCTAAAGTGAGATACGAACACATTTATAGAACTAACCTGATACATTGATTGAAAAATGGAAAGAAAAAAAACTATTTCACATATTAGTCTAATCTAGACTTGATTATTAACATTCATAATAGATATTAGTGTTTCGTATTCCACCAGGCTACATAAAGTTACAGTCTCTAGAGCTTTAATTAATACTTTCACGTTAACCATCCTTATCTCCGAGATTAACTATGTATCAAGAAAACGCAATCCAATTCAATCTAACCCGGCTCTTTGCATTTCTATCTCATTTGGTAGACCATCTTGCAAATACCTCCGTCTATTTAATATTCGACGATTGCAATAACTGAATATCTTATATCCACAACACCCTAATACAACTATTGCGCATATTAAAGTCAACACAAAAATGAGGTGTTCTACCGAGTTCCATTCGGTTATTAAAGAGAAACCCCTAGAATGGAGTTGTTCTTCGTATTGATACATTTCTACGTTGTATACGATATTCTGCTCGTTAATCTAGAGATTGTACCTTTATTGACACATGAAATAAATCACAATGTATACAATTACATACCCCACTCGACGTTGTTTGGATTCACTTTGTAAAATAGTTACACTTGTTTTAATATTCAAATCTACAATTTACTTAACAAAGTTAGTATTTATTTAATAGTTAACTCTTTAGTCTTTATTGCTCACACAGTTAGTTACAATGGAGTCACGAAACTCCCAATCTAACACTCCTAAAATATTAAAAGCGTCTGCGTCCTACTGTCTGTCTTAGCGTCTGTCTCTCGAATCCCAGTTGCATCGTCGTTTTATCTCTTCCATTCCTACTGAAGTTTTTCTCCGCCCGCTCTACGCCCATTTAGACCCCTCATTGGTCAGCTTGATGCTTGCAATCTTCACGGCGACGCCTACGCACCATTTCTCACGATCCGCCCTACCAATTCTGAGAACTCAAGTTTTTTTTCCTTCCTTCGACTACTTCACCCATCTGTAACACATTTAAATCTACCAAACTCTTAGAAATCTGTGCATTCCAACTAAAATTGTCCATCATTCACCAGTTTGAATAGTTTGTATGACAGTTGAGCGTAATTTACGGCCTACCCAAGACTCCATTTGTCTTAGTCCCCGCTGTGCGCTAATAAAACTTGTCGCTCTTAATCTATTAGAAGAAATATTCGAAACAAATTTTTTATTCCTAGTTTTGTTTTACGAGCCCGGCTCTCACATCTGCTAATAATACGAATGCCATCACACATTCCCCTAAATAGAATCTTAAACACCTACATCCGAATGTACGGTCGTTTTAAATTATATTTCCTATCTGTCCACATTTCCAAACTTTCCCACGGTATTCGCTCAGTTCTCACGTTCCCTTTCTATAGCTCTTATCTGTCCATTGTATACCCAAGTAGGCAATAAACCCCGATACTCCGCCTCCTTTGTTACATAAGTATGGCGCCTCACAAACCATTGTCCCTATTTTTTTCCTTTTATTTTGTATTTTTTTTTTATTTTTTATTATTTTTACCTATTCACATAATAGCGAAACAGGTGTATCGCATTGTAATTCCCTTTTATCTTGTTTGTTTGTTTATCTATTAGAGTGTACACGTTGCTACTGGGAATAGCACCAATGACGTATGGTCCTTCAAACAAACGTGCAAACTTCTTAGTCACTTTTTTAGATGCATCCGATTTCGCAAACTTTTTCAACTTCACTAGATCACCTATGTCAAAACACACTAGTTTATGATTTTTGTTATAATGAAATTCTCTACTCTCGGCTGACTTCAATATGTTCTGTCTCGCTCGTTCCCGAACTAATTCTAATGGCTCTTGTTGTAGGCCTAACCCTACTCCAATAATTTTGTCGTTATCCGTAGATAAGCGAGTTCCTGTACCCCATACTATTTCGTTAGGTGTGTAACCCGTCGTGGTGTGTATAACTTGATTGTAACAATCCTCTATTTTCGGCAATACGTCAACCCAAGAACAATGTGATTTTTCACAATACGTCCTAAACATTCTTCCTAGCTCTCTATTGACCCTCTCCGTAGAATTAGGTCGCGGGTTTCTGATTGAGGTGTGCGTTAGCACGATACCTAACTGTCTAACACCTGACTCAAAAATCCTTGATGTGAAATTTGCACCTCTATCCGAACATAAAACCTTTATTTTGACCTGTTCGTGAAATTTTCTAACACAAGTTAACGAGGCCCTGCCACTCGCCTGTCGTAATGAGTATAATCTAATTAATTTGCTGAAGGCGTCCTGCATAACAAACACGTACTTATGACCAAAGCGTCCTGCCGGTATTGGTCCATAAATGTCACAAAATACTCGTTCCCCTATCTCCCTAGCTATCACCGTCTTAATTGGTCCTGAGTGTGCCTCCAACGCGTGTTTCGATTTTTGACACACGTCGCAAGCCCTAACTACCTGTCCTATTTTGCGTGCCATATCAGTGAAGTAGTAACGTCGCTTCATTAACGCAAGCACCTTGTATCGCCCAAAATGTCCTACTTCCTCGTGTATACTAGTAATCAATTCCGTTTGTAAGTTCTCGGGAACATATAATCGCGACCTACCCGAACCTATCTCTATCCTATAGAGAATCCCGTCTATTAGTCTGTAATGTCTAGCTTCAGACTCGCTCTCAGCTTTTATACGCTTAGTTATTTCGCTAACAACACGATCACGCCCCTGATGTTCTCTTATCTCTTCCCACTTATTCTTTATGAGTCGTCCAGTTGGTATTTCAAACAAATTCATTTCCGGTCCCACAGTTTTATTAGTCAAGATATCGGTGGCTCCACTTATATGTCGTGACAACACGTCCGCTACAGTGTTCAGACTACCCTTGACATGTTCAATCGTATAATTGAACTGTCCTATATAACTTACCCACCGTATCATGCGAGCGCTTAGTAATTTACACGATTGTAGAAACGTCAAACTCTTATGATCGGTCCTAATTACTAACTGAGCACCCCTTAAATACGTTTCAAACTTTGATAGACTATAAATTATGGCCCACAGCTCTTGTTCAGTGACTGTCCATCTGCGTTCCGTTTCTGATAATGATTTACTACAAAACCCTATAACTCTCTCTTCCCCCTCACTCGTTAGTTGGTAGATGTATCCTGCGACACCTATATTCGAGCTGTCCGTTTGTAAATAATATATATCCTTCGGGTTTGGATGTGCAAGAAGCACGGTATCTACAAATAAAGTTTTCACCCTTTTAAAACAATCGTCTACTTCCTGTGTCCATGACCATCTTTTGTTTTGTTTCAATAGGTCACACAGAGGCCTAACCTCCTCACTATACTTTGATATAAATCTACGAAAATAGTTTATTAATCCCAGAAATCCTCTTAATTGTTTTATGGTTCGAGGTGCGGGGAAATCCAATATCGCCCTTACCCTATCCGGATCCATTTGTACCCCTTTGGTATTTACAATGTGTCCTAATAACTTTACCTCCACACATAGGAATTTACACTTTTCCTTCCTACTCGTTAGTCTAGCCGCCTCTAACCTGCTCAGTACTTGATCTAGGTGTTCTAGGTGTAACTTTAGGTCCCCCTTAGTGAACACTACTATGTCATCTATATAATTTATACAAAACTCGCGCACCCCTTCTAGTATCGAATCCATAGCCCTCGAGAAACCTGCCACCGATGTCTTAAGTCCTTGAGGTAAAACACAATACGTATAGGTTTTCCCCATAAAAGTGAACCCTGTATACTTTCTAGAATCGGGATGTAATGGTATCTGAAAATATGCATTATTGAGGTCAATAAGACTGATGTAATTAACCCCATAAAAGGATTGTATGATTTCTGATGTAAGTGGTGGCGCTCCCGCGTCCCCCACCATCTTCTTATTGAGTTCGCGCGCGTCTAATAAGAGTCTAATTGTTCCGTCTCGCTTTTTTGTAAAGGTAAGCGGACTACAACACGGTGTCGCCTCCTGACGGATAACTCCTAAACTCTCTAACCCATCTAGTTCTCTTTTTATCTCCTCCCTATATGCTAAAGGTATTGGATAACTTCGCTTTATAAAAGGCGTGTCGTCGATTAATTCAATAACATGCTCGTATCTGTCCGTCAATCCTAATTCGTCGGTAAACACTCTACTATATCTGTTTAAAACGGGTAACAATAGTTTCTTTTGTTCGTCATTTAAACCCATCTCGTCCAAGTAGGTAGCCACCTTTCCGCTATTGTTTATTTTCTCGCTCGCCTCACTATACACCGCCGGTTGGGCGTCCGTTTCTAACATCGTATTTATCATGTTTGCATTGTCTCTCCCGCCTAACCGTTTTAATTCGCAACTCGAATTTATTTTGACACTAGTCCTGACTCCTAAGTGCTCAATTGATAACGTCCTTTCTCTGCCACACTCCACTATCCCCTTGACACGTTCCAACCAGTCGTATCCTAATATCATTGACCTAGGAAGCCTATGCAGAATTAACATTGACGCTTCAATGATTGTGCCACCCAAACCTAGCTCTATTAGTACCATACGATTCGCACTTTCACTCCGTGATCCAAATGCTCCCTGCACCTGTATAGCCGGGATAGCGATCTCGGGCAAATCACCTCTCTCTTTCCGAATAGAATCGTGTAGTTCCCTAGTTATAGCGCTTATTTGGCTCCCTGTGTCTATCAATGCACTTATACGCATCCCGTACACATCCACTCCTATCTCGGGTAATCTAGGCAACGAATAATCAACACCTAAGTAATCTAACTCGTCTAGCTCATGTGATATCGACAAAACCTCTCTACCCCTGCTTGTACAAAGATCACACGCAAGCCCTTCTTCGTCACATTCTATCACATGATTGAATTGATTTTCCAATAAGACACCTATGCTACACGCTATTGCTCGCAAACTGTTGCTACTCACTGACACTCCCCCGGTCAATGGCCTCTTCAATCCCTTTCCGTCTGCTCCTAAACCCTGACCTGGCTCCCATCCATTTTTAACTAAAATCTTATACGCTATATCGTCTTTCCTATTTTCTGAAGTCCATTCATTCCCCTTCCTACACTTTGATAACCGATCGGACTCCGCTTGTGTAGGGGGTATTAGTTTTTTGTTTTATCCTCCCTCACAGACGTTGATAATGTTGACCCCTCACCTTCCTTCATGAATGTTATAGCTGGCCTAGTATTTATTTCACCCAACACGTTCGACCGTGATGTATTCCTATTAGAATATGATCCGTAACCTATCCTGCCTCGTCGGTGAGCCCTTCCCCGAGTCGAACCGCCTCTGCCTCGCCATCTTTCCGCTAAAATCGTTGCCGCAACTGGATAATCTGTCTGTGTCCTACTGTAACGACCTCTCTGATTATTTCCTCTCTCTCTAGCATATCTACCTATCTCTCTCTGTCCCACAACTACATTTTGTTCGATACTCCTAAGAAAGTTCGCGCCTTTCATAATAGTGGGTTCCTCTGCTCTCGTAAACCACAACCGTTGAACATCCAAAGGATAATGACGCATTATCGAATTTACTAAATCCCTTTCACTAAAAGATATGGTCAAGGACTGCATCGACTCAACATATTCAGCAAAATGTTCGGACATCGAAATTGCTGATTCACTTGTGTACACCGTGTTAATCAACCTATACCTAACGGATTCTTGTATTTGTTCAGTCCAATAAGTCCGTCTAAAGTCGTCCTCAAAATCACTAAAAGTATTCCATCTCCTTGAGTACATCTCCATCAATTTTCGTGCATGTCCCGTGATGCAACCTAGCGCTATATCAATTTCGCGGTCCTGTCCGTTCACTTCTCTAATATATTTTTTTTAATCGTTTCAAAAACGCAATAGGGTTCGTGAATGGTTTTCCGTCAAAACTCGACTTCGCAACTGAAGGCTGTATGACGTATAAGTTTCTAGTTTCCGAATTCGCGACACTACCACTAGCTATTGTGCTAATCGACTCTTGTCTAATCGTCTGATGACTATTTTGCACATTCCCGCTCGACTCTATCCTCTCGTTTAATCGCTCCGCGCTCAACTGCCGTAATGTATTTTGAAATTCATCCATTCTTTGTGACATCTGTTGTAAAGTTATGTTATCTATATTTCCCGTTTGTTCCCCTATGCTTCCGTTACTCTCGCGACTTTCCCCTGTCCTATCTTGACCTCTAACCCGTCTCTTACTGCGCCTAGGCATTATATAACGTCACTTAACTCAACTGCCGACAAACTAGTTTCGATTTAAACTTTCCCCTACTCCTAAATGCACAGATCGTTCTTTATGAGAAAGGTAGATAGTTCCACATGTGATTAAAATACTCATGATAACAGACTTACATTGAAATGTAACAATATCTTGAGAATCTGCTCCCGCCTTTGTCTCCACCTAAATCACACATCTTTATTATGCTAACCTTTTTACGTACAGTCAAAATCGTCAAACGCGCTGCTATGCTTTGAATAATATTGGAAAGTATTTTTATTTTACTCTTTTATTGTTTATTTTGTTGGGTAAGAATTCTCCACGTCCTTCCCTTTTGTCTTTAATGTACAACCGTCAAATTTTACTTCAATGGACAACAGCAGTTAAGTTGCAAACCAATAAAACATTACCCTAAGGTTTCCTTTGTCTCGCTTCCCATTCACAAGCTTGTCAGACAGGCTTTTGTCTTCCGTGAACAAATAACTTGGCTATACAGTTGTCTAAAAATAAATTCTTTTAATTTTATAATTTACGAAATAGGTATGTATATATTTTTTTTTTTCTTTCGATCTCGTTGATAACATTATGACGAATTCTGACTGTAACTGTGTCTTTCCCCTACATTCAAAAGACATGTAAACAGTTTAACACAATAAAATAATCACACCATGCACATAATTAAAATAATTATTCCATGCACAATTTATCTCGCCTCCTTGTTTCGCATCACGATGTCTCGTAACATCCCTGTAAAAGTATTCCTTTCAACTGACCACGATTTCTACGTTGTGTTTATTTTATTTATTTTTGTTTTATTTATTTATCATAATTATTTGGTCCTTTTGATCCAATCGTATCGTTATTTCGAATACGTATTTGGAATCCTGGTCGACACGGCATCATTTTCTGTAGTGGCTCAAATCCTAATTTGTATATGTGATCGTCTAGTTATAATGTTTTTCTATGTATTTGGTGGTCTTGGTGAAAGTCGATGTTACTGGCATCTAAGTGATCTGCGAATCGTGTTTATGTTTGTACTATTTAGTAGCTGCGTGTGAATGGAACGGAGGCTCATCGAGATAAATCCATCATTCCGCAGGCCTATGGTTTTAAATAACATTGCGAAGCTTGTTAATATTAAAATGCAAATTGTTTTAATCTGATCGCGACTTTCGCCTCTCCTCTACACTAATTACCTAAGCTATAACCAAAAGATGTCTGCTCATGATGTGGATTACACTCTGGTCGTTTAATAGCGCCTACAAAACCTTCTAGGAAAAACCCTTCTGGGGTTTATTATTTGGGGAACGTCAGCCATCTTTGTTACGCTGCGGAGCGTTTGTCAGACATCTCCAGGATGTGGACTTTTATTTACTTTACTTTATAAGGTGTTCGCTAGACACCTTTCCCCATACTACCATGGTATACTTTATTTATTCGTATTTGTATTAATTAAGATAGTTCGATTTGGCCAAATCGGGCGATGGCTGAACGCTATGAAAGTGCAAATGTGACGACGACCCAGAAATGCTTCTACCCGTTCGCTGAATCCACACGCAGATAGCCTTTAGGCTCAATAAGGCTGAGCTCGCGAGTACCGGCCATAGCATCCCGTACAGTCAAGTCTAAGAGAATAATCTCTTATAGTCAAGAGCCCTCATTCGATTAAAGTCAGTGGGTGGAATGCCTAGCTCGCAGCCTCAAGCGGTCAAACACCCCAGGATCTAAACATCCTGTGCAAGTTCTATTTCATCACAGATCACCTAGTATACCTATCCCTATTTCCTATCCTAAATACAAGTCTATAAGTGCACCTAACAATGTCTATGTCCTGTGTAGAGGCAAAATGTACTTACACATTATACCTATTCAACACTAATACATTATACTTCCTTCTGCTCAGCTCCTGTTGTGTCTCTCGTCCAAATTCAGCAGCTAGACTCCTTTACTGACACGTTTAAATAAACTACCTATACACAAGTAACCTCAACGGTTTGAATGTAGTCTCTTCCTTAGTCTTTAGTCACTCCCTACTATCCCATGTTTATTTAATTAGGTATATGTATAGAAATCTACCTAGACCTAGACTGAAATCTAATGAATTTAGCTCATAGAAATCGTGATTCAACTGAAAGGTATATGTGTGAGAACGCAAAGTGTTAAACGAAGCCAAACAAACTAGCTCAAAGGTTCTTCTAAGTATTTCTTAGTATTTCACACGAGTTTGACTATGCCTCACACTGTGCCTCCTCTTAGGAATCTTATCTCTAAGCAGTAAAACATATAATTATGGAAAAAAAAATATTATTTATTTAAATTAAATGTGTTTAGTTTAACTTCGAAATAGCAAAAGAAACTGGTTTGATTATTTAAGCTGTCACCTATAGGTTGCTATATAATGACAGCTAGATTTTCAGCTCCTATCTTAAGACCACACTAAATAGAGAGAAAGCGAAAATCCAAAGAAAAAACTCTCTAAGGTCATCTAGATTCACACTTAATTTTAATTAAACACACACTAAAGTTTCAATAGTTATTTTACAAATTAAGTCTAAAGTGAGATACGAACACATTTATAGAACTAACCTGATACATTGATTGAAAAATGGAAAGAAAAAAAACTATTTCACATATTAGTCTAATCTAGACTTGATTATTAACATTCATAATAGATATTAGTGTTTCGTATTCCACCAGGCTACATAAAGTTACAGTCTCTAGAGCTTTAATTAATACTTTCACGTTAACCATCCTTATCTCCGAGATTAACTATGTATCAAGAAAACGCAATCCAATTCAATCTAACCCGGCTCTTTGCATTTCTATCTCATTTGGTAGACCATCTTGCAAATACCTCCGTCTATTTAATATTCGACGATTGCAATAACTGAATATCTTATATCCACAACACCCTAATACAACTATTGCGCATATTAAAGTCAACACAAAAATGAGGTGTTCTACCGAGTTCCATTCGGTTATTAAAGAGAAACCCCTAGAATGGAGTTGTTCTTCGTATTGATACATTTCTACGTTGTATACGATATTCTGCTCGTTAATCTAGAGATTGTACCTTTATTGACACATGAAATAAATCACAATGTATACAATTACATACCCCACTCGACGTTGTTTGGATTCACTTTGTAAAATAGTTACACTTGTTTTAATATTCAAATCTACAATTTACTTAACAAAGTTAGTATTTATTTAATAGTTAACTCTTTAGTCTTTATTGCTCACACAGTTAGTTACAATGGAGTCACGAAACTCCCAATCTAACACTCCTAAAATATTAAAAGCGTCTGCGTCCTACTGTCTGTCTTAGCGTCTGTCTCTCGAATCCCAGTTGCATCGTCGTTTTATCTCTTCCATTCCTACTGAAGTTTTTCTCCGCCCGCTCTACGCCCATTTAGACCCCTCATTGGTCAGCTTGATGCTTGCAATCTTCACGGCGACGCCTACGCACCATTTCTCACGATCCGCCCTACCAATTCTGAGAACTCAAGTTTTTTTTCCTTCCTTCGACTACTTCACCCATCTGTAACACATTTAAATCTACCAAACTCTTAGAAATCTGTGCATTCCAACTAAAATTGTCCATCATTCACCAGTTTGAATAGTTTGTATGACAGTTGAGCGTAATTTACGGCCTACCCAAGACTCCATTTGTCTTAGTCCCCGCTGTGCGCTAATAAAACTTGTCGCTCTTAATCTATTAGAAGAAATATTCGAAACAAATTTTTTATTCCTAGTTTTGTTTTACGAGCCCGGCTCTCACATCTGCTAATAATACGAATGCCATCACAGAACGTTCTATCTAAACAATGCACTGTGTTGCACATGTCAACTTACACAGCCTCATACTATATTAGTAAATGCTAGTTACCGAGCAGTATGATGTAAAATTAAAATAATAGCATCGATTTTTGATCGATGGTCTAATTGATAAGAAGTTGTTAAGCATTCCGTGGTGTCACGCGATCAGATTACGATGCATGCTATCGTTATAAATAGACGATATAGGTCGACGCCTATGTATAGTGACAATAATATTCACAGAATAGTTTTCTTATTTAGGTATTATTATGCCTTATTTACATCCAACTGTGCTGCTGTGCTGTGCTTCTGTGCGATGATGAAGTCACCCGTAGAATGTAGATTGCTATACTATTACTATACTAACAAAATTGTTATTCAGATTTTATTTTCATCTTTGTTTATTTGTCACTTTATAGATTCATGATATAACAAACAACGTTTAATAACTATAATATGTCCGTTGCATACACACTGCAGTAAAAGTAAAAGTAAAAGTAAAAATATAAATAAAAATAAAAATAAAAATAAAAGTAAAAGTAAAAGTAAAAGTAAAAGTAAAAGTAAAAGTAAAAGTAAAAGTAAAAGTAAAAGTAAAAGTAAAAGTAAAAGTAAAAGTAAAAGTAAAAGTAAAAGTAAAAGTAAAAGTAAAAGTAAAAGTAAAAGTAAAAGTAAAAGTAAAAGTAAAAGTAAAAGTAAAAGTAAAAGTAAAAGTAAAAGTAAAAGTAAAAGTAAAAGTAAAAGTAAAAGTAAAAGTAAAAGTAAAAGTAAAAGTAAAAGTAAAAGTAAAAGTAAAAGTAAAAGTAAAAGTAAAAGTAAAAGTAAAAGTAAAAGTAAAAGTAAAAGTAAAAGTAAAAGTAAAAGTAAAAGTAAAAGTAAAAGTAAAAGTAAAAGTAAAAGTAAAAGTAAAAGTAAAAGTAAAAGTAAAAGTAAAAGTAAAAGTAAAAGTAAAAGTAAAAGTAAAAGTAAAAGTAAAAGTAAAAGTAAAAGTAAAAGTAAAAGTAAAAGTAAAAGTAAAAGTAAAAGTAAAAGTAAAAGTAAAAGTAAAAGTAAAAGTAAAAGTAAAAGTAAAAGTAAAAGTAAAAGTAAAAGTAAAAGTAAAAGTAAAAGTAAAAGTAAAAGTAAAAGTAAAAGTAAAAGTAAAAGTAAAAGTAAAAGTAAAAGTAAAAGTAAAAGTAAAAGTAAAAGTAAAAGTAAAAGTAAAAGTAAAAGTAAAAGTAAAAGTAAAAGTAAAAGTAAAAGTAAAAGTAAAAGTAAAAGTAAAAGTAAAAGTAAAAGTAAAAGTAAAAGTAAAAGTAAAAGTAAAAGTAAAAGTAAAAGTAAAAGTAAAAGTAAAAGTAAAAGTAAAAGTAAAAGTAAAAGTAAAAGTAAAAGTAAAAGTAAAAGTAAAAGTAAAAGTAAAAGTAAAAGTAAAAGTAAAAGTAAAAGTAAAAGTAAAAGTAAAAGTAAAAGTAAAAGTAAAAGTAAAAATAAAAATAAAAATAAAAATAAAAATAAAAATAAAAATAAAAATAAAAATATAAATAATAATAAAAATAAAAATAAAAATAAAAATAAAAATAAAAATAAAAAATAAAAATAAAAATAAAAATAAAAATAAAAATAAAAATAAAAATAAAAGTAAAAGTAAAAGTAAAAGTAAAAGTAAAAGTAAAAATAAAAATAAAAATAAAAATAAAAATAAAAATAAACTGAACAACTTTCATTATTGGACCAACCCCGAAATCACGAAAAAAAATCAGCTGTTCCATTCAAAATGAATCATATCATTTTATGAAAAAAAAAATTGTTTGACCAAGGAGTTTTGCATAGCTTGAACTGAAATGAAATACCGCTAATTTCGTTGTTGTTTTTTTTTCAGTAAAAAGTTTCGTCAGTTTATAAATAAGAAAAAAGATTGGTTCACTAAGGAGTTTTAAATGCTTGAATTGTAAAAGTGTACTTTACAATTAAAGCATTCACCATGCTTGACTTGTAAAGTGATCTGAAAATGGAACGTTCTATCTAAACAATGCACTGTGTTGCACATGTAAACTTACACAGCCTCATACTATATTAGTAAATGCTAGTTACCGAGCAGTATGATGTAAAATTAAAATAATAGCATCGATTTTTGATCGATGGTCTAATTGATAAGAAGTTGTTAAGCATTCCGTGGTGTCACGCGATCAGATTACGATGCATGCTATCGTTATAAATAGACGATATAGGTCGACGCCTATGTATAGTGACAATAATATTCACAGAATAGTTTTCTTATTTAGGTATTATTATGCCTTATTTACATCCAACTGTGCTGCTGTGCTGTGCTTCTGTGCGATGATGAAGTCACCCGTAGAATGTAGATTGCTATACTATTACTATACTAACAAAATTGTTATTCAGATTTTATTTTCATCTTTGTTTATTTGTCACTTTATAGATTCATGATATAACAAACAACGTTTAATAACTATAATATGTCCGTTGCATACACACTGCAGTAAAAGTAAAAGTAAAAGTAAAAATATAAATAAAAATAAAAATAAAAATAAAAGTAAAAGTAAAAGTAAAAGTAAAAGTAAAAGTAAAAGTAAAAATAAAAATAAAAATAAAAGTAAAAGTAAAAGTAAAAGTAAAAGTAAAAGTAAAAGTAAAAGTAAAAGTAAAAGTAAAAGTAAAAGTAAAAGTAAAAGTAAAAGTAAAAGTAAAAGTAAAAGTAAAAGTAAAAGTAAAAGTAAAAGTAAAAGTAAAAGTAAAAGTAAAAGTAAAAGTAAAAGTAAAAGTAAAAGTAAAAGTAAAAGTAAAAGTAAAAGTAAAAGTAAAAGTAAAAGTAAAAGTAAAAGTAAAAGTAAAAGTAAAAGTAAAAGTAAAAGTAAAAGTAAAAGTAAAAGTAAAAGTAAAAGTAAAAGTAAAAGTAAAAGTAAAAGTAAAAGTAAAAGTAAAAGTAAAAGTAAAAGTAAAAGTAAAAGTAAAAGTAAAAGTAAAAGTAAAAGTAAAAGTAAAAGTAAAAGTAAAAGTAAAAGTAAAAGTAAAAGTAAAAGTAAAAATAAAAATAAAAATAAAAATAAAAATAAAAATAAAAATAAAAATAAAAATAAAAATAAAAATAAAAATAAAAATAAAAATTAAAAATAAAAATAAAAATAAAAGTAAAAGTAAAAGTAAAAGTAAAAATAAAAATAAAAATAAACTGAACAACTTTCATTATTGGACCAACCCCGAAATCACGAAAAAAAATCAGCTGTTCCATTCAAAATGAATCATATCATTTTATGAAAAAAAAAATTGTTTGACCAAGGAGTTTTGCATAGCTTGAACTGAAATGAAATACCGCTAATTTCGTTGTTGTTTTTTTTTCAGTAAAAAGTTTCGTCAGTTTATAAATAAGAAAAAAGATTGGTTCACTAAGGAGTTTTAAATGCTTGAATTGTAAAAGTGTACTTTACAATTAAAGCATTCACCATGCTTGACTTGTAAAGTGATCTGAAAATGGAACGTTCTATCTAAACAATGCACTGTGTTGCACATGTAAACTTACACAGCCTCATACTATATTAGTAAATGCTAGTTACCGAGCAGAATGATGTAAAATTAAAATAATAGCATCGATTTTTGATCGATGTAAAGTAAAAGTAAAAGTAAAAGTAAAAGTAAAAGTAAAAGTAAAAGTAAAAGTAAAAGTAAAAGTAAAAGTAAAAGTAAAAGTAAAAGTAAAAGTAAAAGTAAAAGTAAAAGTAAAAGTAAAAGTAAAAGTAAAAGTAAAAGTAAAAGTAAAAGTAAAAGTAAAAGTAAAAGTAAAAATAAAAATAAAAATAAAAATAAAAATAAAAATAAAAATAAAAATAAAAATAAAAATAAAAACAAAAGTAAAAGTAAAAGTAAAAGTAAAAGTAAAAGTAAAAGTAAAAGTAAAAGTAAAAGTAAAAGTAAAAGTAAAAGTAAAAGTAAAAGTAAAAGTAAAAGTAAAAGTAAAAGTAAAAGTAAAAGTAAAAGTAAAAGTAAAAGTAAAAGTAAAAGTAAAAGTAAAAGTAAAAGTAAAAGTAAAAGTAAAAGTAAAAGTAAAAGTAAAAGTAAAAGTAAAAGTAAAAGTAAAAGTAAAAGTAAAAGTAAAAGTAAAAGTAAAAGTAAAAGTAAAAGTAAAAGTAAAAGTAAAAGTAAAAGTAAAAGTAAAAGTAAAAGTAAAAGTAAAAGTAAAAGTAAAAGTAAAAGTAAAAGTAAAAGTAAAAGTAAAAGTAAAAGTAAAAGTAAAAGTAAAAGTAAAAGTAAAAGTAAAAGTAAAAGTAAAAGTAAAAGTAAAAGTAAAAGTAAAAGTAAAAATAAAAATAAAAATAAACTGAACAACTTTCATTATTGGACCAACCCCGAAATCACGAAAAAAAATCAGCTGTTCCATTCAAAATGAATCTTATATCATTTTATGAAAAAAAAAATTGTTTGACCAAGGAGTTTTGCATAGCTTGAACTGAAATGAAATACCGCTAATTTCGTTGTTGTTTTTTTTCAGTAAAAAGTTTCGTCAGTTTATAAATAAGAAAAAAGATTGGTTCACTAAGGAGTTTTAAATGCTTGAATTGTAAAAGTGTACTTTACAATTAAAGCATTCACCATGCTTGACTTGTAAAGTGATCTGAAAATGGAACGTTCTATCTAAACAATGCACTGTGTTGCACATGTCAACTTACACAGCCTCATACTATATTAGTAAATGCTAGTTACCGAGCAGTATGATGTAAAATTAAAATAATAGCATCGATTTTTGATCGATGGTCTAATTGATAAGAAGTTGTTAAGCATTCCGTGGTGTCACGCGATCAGATTACGATGCATGCTATCGTTATAAATAGACGATATAGGTCGACGCCTATGTATAGTGACAATAATATTCACAGAATAGTTTTCTTATTTAGGTATTATTATGCATTATTTACATCCAACTGTGCTGCTGTGCTGTGCTTCTGTGCTGTAATATGCCACACTGCAATCTCTACAAGTTTGAGCGAGATATGTACCTAGACAAAAGGCTAGTATGGTGAAAATTTTATCCTTTAAAAAATTACTTACATCTAAAAAGTGTGTCCGATTAGCCCCGGTGCACAAATCACAGTGAGTCCGTTTTACAACTGTTTGGATTGTTTTCTAAGCTTTGTTTTGTCAACTTTCTCCCTAAGAAAAAAAAGGTAACAATCAAAACGTTCTATGTAAAGCTGTGGTCCGGCCCTGTCGACAAAATCAAAGTATAAGCTTTATCTTGTCTTGTCATCGTACTATTTTAAGATCTTTTTTTTAACTATCTTTATAGTACAATACAGAATGGTACAAGAGGCGGACTTAATGCTAGTAGCATTCTCTACCAGTCAACCTTTTTGTATCTACCACAAGAATAGCAAATAAATGACTATTACTATAACTACTTTGTTCGTACTTATGCGCATTCATCTAACTTTTCATCATCGCACCGATAGGTTTGTGCTGACATACCTATCGGTGCGATGATGAAGTCACCCGTAGAATGTAGATTGCTATACTATTACTATACTAACAAAATTGTTATTCAGATTTTATTTTCATCTTTGTTTATTTGTCACTTTAAAGATTCATGATATAATACAAACAACGTTTAATAACTATAATATGTCCGTTGCATACACACTGCAGTAAAAGTAAAAGTAAAAGTAAAAGTAAAAGTAAAAGTAAAAGTAAAAGTAAAAGTAAAAGTAAAAGTAAAAGTAAAAATAAAAATAAAAATAAAAATAAAAATACAAATAAAAGTAAAAGTAAAAGTAAAAGTAAAAGTAAAAGTAAAAGTAAAAGTAAAAGTAAAAGTAAAAGTAAAAGTAAAAGTAAAAGTAAAAGTAAAAGTAAAAGTAAAAGTAAAAGTAAAAGTAAAAGTAAAAGTAAAAGTAAAAGTAAAAATAAAACTGAAACTAAAACTAAAACTAAAACTAAAAGTAAAAGTAAAAGTAAAAGTAGTAGTAAAAGTAAAAGTAAAAGTAAAAGTAAAAGTAAAAGTAAAAGTAAAAGTAAAAGTAAAAGTAAAAGTAAAAGTAAAAGTAAAAGTAAAAGTAAAAGTAAAAGTAAAAGTAAAAGTAAAAGTAAAAGTAAAAGTAAAAGTAAAAGTAAAAATAAAAATAAAAATAAATGTAAAAGTAAAAGTAAAAGTAAAAGTAAAAGTAAAAGTAAAAGTAAAAGTAAAAGTAAAAGTAAAAGTAAAAGTAAAAGTAAAAGTAAAAGTAAAAGTAAAAGTAAAAGTAAAAGTAAAAGTAAAAGTAAAAGTAAAAGTAAAAGTAAAAGTAAAAGTAAAAGTAAAAGTAAAAGTAAAAGTAAAAGTAAAAGTAAAAGTAAAAGTAAAAGTAAAAGTAAAAGTAAAAGTAAAAGTAAAAGTAAAAGTAAAAGTAAAAGTAAAAATAAAAATAAAAATAAAAATAAAAATAAAAATAAACTGAACAACTTTCATTATTGGACCAACCCCGAAATCACGAAAAAAAATCAGCTGTTCCATTCAAAATGAATCATATCATTTTATGAAAAAGAAATTGTTTGACCAAGGAGTTTTGCATAGCTTGAACTGAAATGAAATACCGCTAATTTCGTTGTTGTTTTTTTTTCAGTAAAAAGTTTCGTCAGTTTATAAATAAGAAAAAAGATTGGTTCACTAAGGAGTTTTAAATGCTTGAATTGTAAAAGTGTACTTTACAATTAAAGCATTCACCATGCTTGACTTGTAAAGTGATCTGAAAATGGAACGTTCTATCTAAACAATGCACTGTGTTGCACATGTAAACTTACACAGCCTCATACTATATTAGTAAATGCTAGTTACCGAGCAGTATGATGTAAAATTAAAATAATAGCATCGATTTTTGATCGATGGTCTAATTGATAAGAAGTTGTTAAGCATTCCGTGGTGTCACGCGATCAGATTACGATGCATGCTATCGTTATAAATAGACGATATAGGTCGACGCCTATGTATAGTGACAATAATATTCACAGAATAGTTTTCTTATTTAGGTATTATTATGCCTTATTTACATCCAACTGTGCTGCTGTGCTGTGCTTCTGTGCGATGATGAAGTCACCCGTAGAATGTAGATTGCTATACTATTACTATACTAACAAAATTGTTATTCAGATTTTATTTTCATCTTTGTTTATTTGTCACTTTATAGATTCATGATATAACAAACAACGTTTAATAACTATAATATGTCCGTTGCATACACACTGCAGTAAAAGTAAAAGTAAAAGTAAAAATATAAATAAAAATAAAAATAAAAATAAAAGTAAAAGTAAAAGTAAAAGTAAAAGTAAAAGTAAAAGTAAAAATAAAAATAAAAATAAAAGTAAAAGTAAAAGTAAAAGTAAAAGTAAAAGTAAAAGTAAAAGTAAAAGTAAAAGTAAAAGTAAAAATAAAAATAAAAATAAAAATAAAAATAAAAATAAAAATTAAAAATAAAAATAAAAATAAAAGTAAAAGTAAAAGTAAAAGTAAAAGTAAAAATAAAAATAAAAATAAACTGAACAACTTTCATTATTGGACCAACCCCGAAATCACGAAAAAAAATCAGCTGTTCCATTCAAAATGAATCATATCATTTTATGAAAAAAAAAATTGTTTGACCAAGGAGTTTTGCATAGCTTGAACTGAAATGAAATACCGCTAATTTCGTTGTTGTTTTTTTTTCAGTAAAAAGTTTCGTCAGTTTATAAATAAGAAAAAAGATTGGTTCACTAAGGAGTTTTAAATGCTTGAATTGTAAAAGTGTACTTTACAATTAAAGCATTCACCATGCTTGACTTGTAAAGTGATCTGAAAATGGAACGTTCTATCTAAACAATGCACTGTGTTGCACATGTAAACTTACACAGCCTCATACTATATTAGTAAATGCTAGTTACCGAGCAGAATGATGTAAAATTAAAATAATAGCATCGATTTTTGATCGATGTAAAGTAAAAGTAAAAGTAAAAGTAAAAGTAAAAGTAAAAGTAAAAGTAAAAGTAAAAGTAAAAGTAAAAGTAAAAGTAAAAGTAAAAGTAAAAGTAAAAGTAAAAGTAAAAGTAAAAGTAAAAGTAAAAGTAAAAGTAAAAGTAAAAGTAAAAGTAAAAGTAAAAATAAAAATAAAAATAAAAATAAAAATAAAAATAAAAATAAAAATAAAAACAAAAGTAAAAGTAAAAGTAAAAGTAAAAGTAAAAGTAAAAGTAAAAGTAAAAGTAAAAGTAAAAGTAAAAGTAAAAGTAAAAGTAAAAGTAAAAGTAAAAGTAAAAGTAAAAGTAAAAGTAAAAGTAAAAGTAAAAGTAAAAGTAAAAGTAAAAGTAAAAGTAAAAGTAAAAGTAAAAGTAAAAGTAAAAGTAAAAGTAAAAGTAAAAGTAAAAGTAAAAGTAAAAGTAAAAGTAAAAGTAAAAGTAAAAGTAAAAGTAAAAGTAAAAGTAAAAGTAAAAGTAAAAGTAAAAGTAAAAGTAAAAGTAAAAGTAAAAGTAAAAGTAAAAGTAAAAGTAAAAGTAAAAGTAAAAGTAAAAGTAAAAGTAAAAGTAAAAGTAAAAGTAAAAGTAAAAGTAAAAGTAAAAGTAAAAGTAAAAGTAAAAGTAAAAGTAAAAGTAAAAGTAAAAGTAAAAGTAAAAGTAAAAGTAAAAGTAAAAGTAAAAATAAAAATAAAAATAAACTGAACAACTTTCATTATTGGACCAACCCCGAAATCACGAAAAAAAATCAGCTGTTCCATTCAAAATGAATCTTATATCATTTTATGAAAAAAAAATTGTTTGACCAAGGAGTTTTGCATAGCTTGAACTGAAATGAAATACCGCTAATTTCGTTGTTGTTTTTTTTCAGTAAAAAGTTTCGTCAGTTTATAAATAAGAAAAAAGATTGGTTCACTAAGGAGTTTTAAATGCTTGAATTGTAAAAGTGTACTTTACAATTAAAGCATTCACCATGCTTGACTTGTAAAGTGATCTGAAAATGGAACGTTCTATCTAAACAATGCACTGTGTTGCACATGTCAACTTACACAGCCTCATACTATATTAGTAAATGCTAGTTACCGAGCAGTATGATGTAAAATTAAAATAATAGCATCGATTTTTGATCGATGGTCTAATTGATAAGAAGTTGTTAAGCATTCCGTGGTGTCACGCGATCAGATTACGATGCATGCTATCGTTATAAATAGACGATATAGGTCGACGCCTATGTATAGTGACAATAATATTCACAGAATAGTTTTCTTATTTAGGTATTATTATGCATTATTTACATCCAACTGTGCTGCTGTGCTGTGCTTCTGTGCTGTAATATGCCACACTGCAATCTCTACAAGTTTGAGCGAGATATGTACCTAGACAAAAGGCTAGTATGGTGAAAATTTTATCCTTTAAAAAATTACTTACATCTAAAAAGTGTGTCCGATTAGCCCCGGTGCACAAATCACAGTGAGTCCGTTTTACAACTGTTTGGATTGTTTTCTAAGCTTTGTTTTGTCAACTTTCTCCCTAAGAAAAAAAAGGTAACAATCAAAACGTTCTATGTAAAGCTGTGGTCCGGCCCTGTCGACAAAATCAAAGTATAAGCTTTATCTTGTCTTGTCATCGTACTATTTTAAGATCTTTTTTTTAACTATCTTTATAGTACAATACAGAATGGTACAAGAGGCGGACTTAATGCTAGTAGCATTCTCTACCAGTCAACCTTTTTGTATCTACCACAAGAATAGCAAATAAATGACTATTACTATAACTACTTTGTTCGTACTTATGCGCATTCATCTAACTTTTCATCATCGCACCGATAGGTTTGTGCTGACATACCTATCGGTGCGATGATGAAGTCACCCGTAGAATGTAGATTGCTATACTATTACTATACTAACAAAATTGTTATTCAGATTTTATTTTCATCTTTGTTTATTTGTCACTTTAAAGATTCATGATATAATACAAACAACGTTTAATAACTATAATATGTCCGTTGCATACACACTGCAGTAAAAGTAAAAGTAAAAGTAAAAGTAAAAGTAAAAGTAAAAGTAAAAGTAAAAGTAAAAGTAAAAGTAAAAGTAAAAATAAAAATAAAAATAAAAATAAAAATACAAATAAAAGTAAAAGTAAAAGTAAAAGTAAAAGTAAAAGTAAAAGTAAAAGTAAAAGTAAAAGTAAAAGTAAAAGTAAAAGTAAAAGTAAAAGTAAAAGTAAAAGTAAAAGTAAAAGTAAAAGTAAAAGTAAAAGTAAAAGTAAAAGTAAAAGTAAAAGTAAAAGTAAAAGTAAAAGTAAAAGTAAAAGTAAAAGTAAAAGTAAAAGTAAAAGTAAAAGTAAAAGTAAAAGTAAAAGTAAAAGTAAAAGTAAAAGTAAAAGTAAAAGTAAAAGTAAAAGTAAAAGTAAAAGTAAAAGTAAAAGTAAAAGTAAAAGTAAAAGTAAAAGTAAAAGTAAAAGTAAAAGTAAAAATAAAAATAAAAATAAAAATAAAAATAAAAATAAAAATAAAAATAAAAATAAAAATAAAAATAAAAATAAAAATAAAAATAAAAGTAAAAGTAAAAGTAAAAGTAAAAGTAAAAGTAAAAGTAAAAGTAAAAGTAAAAGTAAAAGTAAAAGTAAAAGTAAAAGTAAAAGTAAAAGTAAAAGTAAAAGTAAAAGTAAAAGTAAAAGTAAAAGTAAAAGTAAAAGTAAAAGTAAAAGTAAAAGTAAAAGTAAAAGTAAAAGTAAAAGTAAAAGTAAAAGTAAAAGTAAAAGTAAAAGTAAAAGTAAAAGTAAAAGTAAAAGTAAAAGTAAAAGTAAAAGTAAAAATAAAACTGAAACTAAAACTAAAACTAAAAGTAAAAGTAAAAGTAAAAGTAGTAGTAAAAGTAAAAGTAAAAGTAAAAGTAAAAGTAAAAGTAAAAGTAAAAGTAAAAGTAAAAGTAAAAGTAAAAGTAAAAGTAAAAGTAAAAGTAAAAATAAAAATAAAAATAAATGTAAAAGTAAAAGTAAAAGTAAAAGTAAAAGTAAAAGTAAAAGTAAAAGTAAAAGTAAAAGTAAAAGTAAAAGTAAAAGTAAAAGTAAAAGTAAAAGTAAAAGTAAAAGTAAAAGTAAAAGTAAAAGTAAAAGTAAAAGTAAAAGTAAAAGTAGAAGTAGAAGTAGAAGTAGAAGTAGAAGTAGAAGTAGAAGTAGAAGTAGAAGTAGAAGTAGAAGTAGAAGTAGAAGTAGAAGTAGAAGTAGAAGTAAAAGTAAAAGTAAAAGTAAAAGTAAAAGTAAAAGTAAAAGTAAAAGTAAAAGTAAAAGTAAAAGTAAAAGTAAAAGTAAAAGTAAAAGTAAAAGTAAAAGTAAAAGTAAAAGTAAAAGTAAAAGTAAAAGTAAAAGTAAAAGTAAAAGTAAAAGTAAAAGTAAAAGTAAAAGTAAAAGTAAAAATAAAAATAAACTGAACAACTTTCATTATTGGACCAACCCCGAAATCACGAAAAAAAATCAGCTGTTCCATTCAAAATGAATCTTATATCATTTTATGAAAAAAAAATTGTTTGACCAAGGAGTTTTGCATAGCTTGAACTGAAATGAAATACCGCTAATTTCGTTGTTGTTTTTTTTTCAGTAAAAAGTTTCGTCAGTTTATAAATAAGAAAAAAGATTGGTTCACTAAGGAGTTTTAAATGCTTGAATTGTAAAAGTGTACTTTACAATTAAAGCATTCACCATGCTTGACTTGTAAAGTGATCTGAAAATGGAACGTTCTATCTAAACAATGCACTGTGTTGCACATGTCAACTTACACAGCCTCATACTATATTAGTAAATGCTAGTTACCGAGCAGTATGATGTAAAATTAAAATAATAGCATCGATTTTTGATCGATGGTCTAATTGATAAGAAGTTGTTAAGCATTCCGTGGTGTCACGCGATCAGATTACGATGCATGCTATCGTTATAAATAGACGATATAGGTCGACGCCTATGTATAGTGACAATAATATTCACAGAATAGTTTTCTTATTTAGGTATTATTATGCCTTATTTACATCCAACTGTGCTGCTGTGCTGTGCTTCTGTGCGATGATGAAGTCACCCGTAGAATGTAGATTGCTATACTATTACTATACTAACAAAATTGTTATTCAGATTTTATTTTCATCTTTGTTTATTTGTCACTTTATAGATTCATGATATAACAAACAACGTTTAATAACTATAATATGTCCGTTGCATACACACTGCAGTAAAAGTAAAAGTAAAAGTAAAAATATAAATAAAAATAAAAATAAAAATAAAAGTAAAAGTAAAAGTAAAAGTAAAAGTAAAAGTAAAAGTAAAAGTAAAAGTAAAAGTAAAAGTAAAAGTAAAAGTAAAAGTAAAAGTAAAAGTAAAAGTAAAAGTAAAAGTAAAAGTAAAAGTAAAAGTAAAAGTAAAAGTAAAAGTAAAAGTAAAAGTAAAAGTAAAAGTAAAAGTAAAAGTAAAAGTAAAAGTAAAAGTAAAAGTAAAAGTAAAAGTAAAAGTAAAAGTAAAAGTAAAAGTAAAAGTAAAAGTAAAAGTAAAAGTAAAAGTAAAAGTAAAAGTAAAAGTAAAAGTAAAAGTAAAAGTAAAAGTAAAAGTAAAAGTAAAAGTAAAAGTAAAAGTAAAAGTAAAAGTAAAAGTAAAAGTAAAAGTAAAAGTAAAAGTAAAAGTAAAAGTAAAAGTAAAAGTAAAAGTAAAAGTAAAAGTAAAAGTAAAAGTAAAAGTAAAAGTAAAAGTAAAAGTAAAAGTAAAAGTAAAAGTAAAAGTAAAAGTAAAAGTAAAAGTAAAAGTAAAAGTAAAAGTAAAAGTAAAAGTAAAAGTAAAAGTAAAAGTAAAAGTAAAAGTAAAAGTAAAAGTAAAAGTAAAAGTAAAAGTAAAAGTAAAAGTAAAAGTAAAAGTAAAAGTAAAAGTAAAAGTAAAAGTAAAAGTAAAAGTAAAAGTAAAAGTAAAAGTAAAAGTAAAAGTAAAAGTAAAAGTAAAAGTAAAAGTAAAAGTAAAAGTAAAAGTAAAAGTAAAAGTAAAAATAAAAATAAAAATAAAAATAAAAATAAAAATAAAAATAAAAATAAAAATAAAAATAAAAATAAAAATAAAAATAAAAATAAAAATAAAAATAAAAAATAAAAATAAAAATAAAAATAAAAATAAAAATAAAAGTAAAAGTAAAAGTAAAAGTAAAAGTAAAAGTAAAAATAAAAATAAAAATAAAAATAAAAATAAAAATAAACTGAACAACTTTCATTATTGGACCAACCCCGAAATCACGAAAAAAAATCAGCTGTTCCATTCAAAATGAATCATATCATTTTATGAAAAAAAAAATTGTTTGACCAAGGAGTTTTGCATAGCTTGAACTGAAATGAAATACCGCTAATTTCGTTGTTGTTTTTTTTTCAGTAAAAAGTTTCGTCAGTTTATAAATAAGAAAAAAGATTGGTTCACTAAGGAGTTTTAAATGCTTGAATTGTAAAAGTGTACTTTACAATTAAAGCATTCACCATGCTTGACTTGTAAAGTGATCTGAAAATGGAACGTTCTATCTAAACAATGCACTGTGTTGCACATGTAAACTTACACAGCCTCATACTATATTAGTAAATGCTAGTTACCGAGCAGTATGATGTAAAATTAAAATAATAGCATCGATTTTTGATCGATGGTCTAATTGATAAGAAGTTGTTAAGCATTCCGTGGTGTCACGCGATCAGATTACGATGCATGCTATCGTTATAAATAGACGATATAGGTCGACGCCTATGTATAGTGACAATAATATTCACAGAATAGTTTTCTTATTTAGGTATTATTATGCCTTATTTACATCCAACTGTGCTGCTGTGCTGTGCTTCTGTGCGATGATGAAGTCACCCGTAGAATGTAGATTGCTATACTATTACTATACTAACAAAATTGTTATTCAGATTTTATTTTCATCTTTGTTTATTTGTCACTTTATAGATTCATGATATAACAAACAACGTTTAATAACTATAATATGTCCGTTGCATACACACTGCAGTAAAAGTAAAAGTAAAAGTAAAAATATAAATAAAAATAAAAATAAAAATAAAAGTAAAAGTAAAAGTAAAAGTAAAAGTAAAAGTAAAAGTAAAAATAAAAATAAAAATAAAAGTAAAAGTAAAAGTAAAAGTAAAAGTAAAAGTAAAAGTAAAAGTAAAAGTAAAAGTAAAAGTAAAAGTAAAAGTAAAAGTAAAAGTAAAAGTAAAAGTAAAAGTAAAAGTAAAAGTAAAAGTAAAAGTAAAAGTAAAAGTAAAAGTAAAAGTAAAAGTAAAAGTAAAAGTAAAAGTAAAAGTAAAAGTAAAAGTAAAAGTAAAAGTAAAAGTAAAAGTAAAAGTAAAAGTAAAAGTAAAAGTAAAAGTAAAAGTAAAAGTAAAAGTAAAAGTAAAAGTAAAAGTAAAAGTAAAAGTAAAAGTAAAAGTAAAAGTAAAAGTAAAAGTAAAAGTAAAAGTAAAAGTAAAAGTAAAAGTAAAAGTAAAAGTAAAAGTAAAAGTAAAAGTAAAAGTAAAAGTAAAAGTAAAAGTAAAAGTAAAAGTAAAAGTAAAAGTAAAAGTAAAAGTAAAAGTAAAAGTAAAAGTAAAAGTAAAAATAAAAATAAAAATAAAAATAAAAATAAAAATAAAAATAAAAATAAAAATTAAAAATAAAAATAAAAATAAAAGTAAAAGTAAAAGTAAAAGTAAAAGTAAAAATAAAAATAAAAATAAACTGAACAACTTTCATTATTGGACCAACCCCGAAATCACGAAAAAAAATCAGCTGTTCCATTCAAAATGAATCATATCATTTTATGAAAAAAAAAATTGTTTGACCAAGGAGTTTTGCATAGCTTGAACTGAAATGAAATACCGCTAATTTCGTTGTTGTTTTTTTTTCAGTAAAAAGTTTCGTCAGTTTATAAATAAGAAAAAAGATTGGTTCACTAAGGAGTTTTAAATGCTTGAATTGTAAAAGTGTACTTTACAATTAAAGCATTCACCATGCTTGACTTGTAAAGTGATCTGAAAATGGAACGTTAACGTTCTATCTAAACAATGCACTGTGTTGCACATGTAAACTTACACAGCCTCATACTATATTAGTAAATGCTAGTTACCGAGCAGAATGATGTAAAATTAAAATAATAGCATCGATTTTTGATCGATGTAAAGTAAAAGTAAAAGTAAAAGTAAAAGTAAAAGTAAAAGTAAAAGTAAAAGTAAAAGTAAAAGTAAAAGTAAAAGTAAAAGTAAAAGTAAAAGTAAAAGTAAAAGTAAAAGTAAAAGTAAAAGTAAAAGTAAAAGTAAAAGTAAAAGTAAAAGTAAAAGTAAAAGTAAAAGTAAAAGTAAAAGTAAAAGTAAAAGTAAAAGTAAAAGTAAAAGTAAAAGTAAAAGTAAAAATAAAAATAAAAATAAAAATAAAAATAAAAATAAAAATAAAAATAAAAATAAAAATAAAAACAAAAGTAAAAGTAAAAGTAAAAGTAAAAGTAAAAGTAAAAGTAAAAGTAAAAGTAAAAGTAAAAGTAAAAGTAAAAGTAAAAGTAAAAGTAAAAGTAAAAGTAAAAGTAAAAGTAAAAGTAAAAGTAAAAGTAAAAGTAAAAGTAAAAGTAAAAGTAAAAGTAAAAGTAAAAGTAAAAGTAAAAGTAAAAGTAAAAGTAAAAGTAAAAGTAAAAGTAAAAGTAAAAGTAAAAGTAAAAGTAAAAGTAAAAGTAAAAGTAAAAGTAAAAGTAAAAGTAAAAGTAAAAGTAAAAGTAAAAGTAAAAGTAAAAGTAAAAGTAAAAGTAAAAGTAAAAGTAAAAGTAAAAGTAAAAGTAAAAGTAAAAGTAAAAGTAAAAGTAAAAGTAAAAGTAAAAGTAAAAGTAAAAGTAAAAGTAAAAGTAAAAATAAAAATAAAAATAAAAATAAAAATAAACTGAACAACTTTCATTATTGGACCAACCCCGAAATCACGAAAAAAAATCAGCTGTTCCATTCAAAATGAATCATATCATTTTATGAAAAAGAAATTGTTTGACCAAGGAGTTTTGCATAGCTTGAACTGAAATGAAATACCGCTAATTTCGTTGTTGTTTTTTTTTCAGTAAAAAGTTTCGTCAGTTTATAAATAAGAAAAAAGATTGGTTCACTAAGGAGTTTTAAATGCTTGAATTGTAAAAGTGTACTTTACAATTAAAGCATTCACCATGCTTGACTTGTAAAGTGATCTGAAAATGGAACGTTCTATCTAAACAATGCACTGTGTTGCACATGTAAACTTACACAGCCTCATACTATATTAGTAAATGCTAGTTACCGAGCAGTATGATGTAAAATTAAAATAATAGCATCGATTTTTGATCGATGGTCTAATTGATAAGAAGTTGTTAAGCATTCCGTGGTGTCACGCGATCAGATTACGATGCATGCTATCGTTATAAATAGACGATATAGGTCGACGCCTATGTATAGTGACAATAATATTCACAGAATAGTTTTCTTATTTAGGTATTATTATGCCTTATTTACATCCAACTGTGCTGCTGTGCTGTGCTTCTGTGCGATGATGAAGTCACCCGTAGAATGTAGATTGCTATACTATTACTATACTAACAAAATTGTTATTCAGATTTTATTTTCATCTTTGTTTATTTGTCACTTTATAGATTCATGATATAACAAACAACGTTTAATAACTATAATATGTCCGTTGCATACACACTGCAGTAAAAGTAAAAGTAAAAGTAAAAATATAAATAAAAATAAAAATAAAAATAAAAGTAAAAGTAAAAGTAAAAGTAAAAGTAAAAGTAAAAGTAAAAATAAAAATAAAAATAAAAGTAAAAGTAAAAGTAAAAGTAAAAGTAAAAGTAAAAGTAAAAGTAAAAGTAAAAATAAAAATAAAAATAAAAATAAAAATAAAAATAAAAATTAAAAATAAAAATAAAAATAAAAGTAAAAGTAAAAGTAAAAGTAAAAGTAAAAATAAAAATAAAAATAAACTGAACAACTTTCATTATTGGACCAACCCCGAAATCACGAAAAAAAATCAGCTGTTCCATTCAAAATGAATCATATCATTTTATGAAAAAAAAAATTGTTTGACCAAGGAGTTTTGCATAGCTTGAACTGAAATGAAATACCGCTAATTTCGTTGTTGTTTTTTTTTCAGTAAAAAGTTTCGTCAGTTTATAAATAAGAAAAAAGATTGGTTCACTAAGGAGTTTTAAATGCTTGAATTGTAAAAGTGTACTTTACAATTAAAGCATTCACCATGCTTGACTTGTAAAGTGATCTGAAAATGGAACGTTCTATCTAAACAATGCACTGTGTTGCACATGTAAACTTACACAGCCTCATACTATATTAGTAAATGCTAGTTACCGAGCAGTATGATGTAAAATTAAAATAATAGCATCGATTTTTGATCGATGGTCTAATTGATAAGAAGTTGTTAAGCATTCCGTGGTGTCACGCGATCAGATTACGATGCATGCTATCGTTATAAATAGACGATATAGGTCGACGCCTATGTATAGTGACAATAATATTCACAGAATAGTTTTCTTATTTAGGTATTATTATGCCTTATTTACATCCAACTGTGCTGCTGTGCTGTGCTTCTGTGCGATGATGAAGTCACCCGTAGAATGTAGATTGCTATACTATTACTATACTAACAAAATTGTTATTCAGATTTTATTTTCATCTTTGTTTATTTGTCACTTTATAGATTCATGATATAACAAACAACGTTTAATAACTATAATATGTCCGTTGCATACACACTGCAGTAAAAGTAAAAGTAAAAGTAAAAATATAAATAAAAATAAAAATAAAAATAAAAGTAAAAGTAAAAGTAAAAGTAAAAGTAAAAGTAAAAGTAAAAGTAAAAGTAAAAGTAAAAATAAAAATAAAAATAAAAGTAAAAGTAAAAGTAAAAGTAAAAGTAAAAGTAAAAGTAAAAGTAAAAGTAAAAGTAAAAGTAAAAATAAAAATAAAAATAAAAATAAAAATAAAAATAAAAATTAAAAATAAAAATAAAAATAAAAGTAAAAGTAAAAGTAAAAGTAAAAGTAAAAGTAAAAATAAAAATAAAAATAAACTGAACAACTTTCATTATTGGACCAACCCCGAAATCACGAAAAAAAATCAGCTGTTCCATTCAAAATGAATCATATCATTTTATGAAAAAAAAAATTGTTTGACCAAGGAGTTTTGCATAGCTTGAACTGAAATGAAATACCGCTAATTTCGTTGTTGTTTTTTTTTCAGTAAAAAGTTTCGTCAGTTTATAAATAAGAAAAAAGATTGGTTCACTAAGGAGTTTTAAATGCTTGAATTGTAAAAGTGTACTTTACAATTAAAGCATTCACCATGCTTGACTTGTAAAGTGATCTGAAAATGGAACGTTCTATCTAAACAATGCACTGTGTTGCACATGTAAACTTACACAGCCTCATACTATATTAGTAAATGCTAGTTACCGAGCAGAATGATGTAAAATTAAAATAATAGCATCGATTTTTGATCGATGTAAAGTAAAAGTAAAAGTAAAAGTAAAAGTAAAAGTAAAAGTAAAAGTAAAAGTAAAAGTAAAAGTAAAAGTAAAAGTAAAAGTAAAAGTAAAAGTAAAAGTAAAAGTAAAAGTAAAAGTAAAAGTAAAAGTAAAAGTAAAAGTAAAAGTAAAAGTAAAAGTAAAAGTAAAAGTAAAAGTAAAAGTAAAAGTAAAAGTAAAAATAAAAATAAAAATAAAAATAAAAATAAAAATAAAAATAAAAATAAAAATAAAAACAAAAGTAAAAGTAAAAGTAAAAGTAAAAGTAAAAGTAAAAGTAAAAGTAAAAGTAAAAGTAAAAGTAAAAGTAAAAGTAAAAGTAAAAGTAAAAGTAAAAGTAAAAGTAAAAGTAAAAGTAAAAGTAAAAGTAAAAGTAAAAGTAAAAGTAAAAGTAAAAGTAAAAGTAAAAGTAAAAGTAAAAGTAAAAGTAAAAGTAAAAGTAAAAGTAAAAGTAAAAGTAAAAGTAAAAGTAAAAGTAAAAGTAAAAGTAAAAGTAAAAGTAAAAGTAAAAGTAAAAGTAAAAGTAAAAGTAAAAGTAAAAGTAAAAGTAAAAGTAAAAGTAAAAGTAAAAGTAAAAGTAAAAGTAAAAGTAAAAGTAAAAGTAAAAGTAAAAGTAAAAGTAAAAGTAAAAGTAAAAGTAAAAGTAAAAGTAAAAGTAAAAGTAAAAGTAAAAGTAAAAGTAAAAGTAAAAGTAAAAGTAAAAGTAAAAGTAAAAGTAAAAGTAAAAGTAAAAGTAAAAGTAAAAGTAAAAGTAAAAGTAAAAGTAAAAGTAAAAATAAAAATAAAAATAAACTGAACAACTTTCATTATTGGACCAACCCCGAAATCACGAAAAAAAATCAGCTGTTCCATTCAAAATGAATCTTATATCATTTTATGAAAAAAAAATTGTTTGACCAAGGAGTTTTGCATAGCTTGAACTGAAATGAAATACCGCTAATTTCGTTGTTGTTTTTTTTCAGTAAAAAGTTTCGTCAGTTTATAAATAAGAAAAAAGATTGGTTCACTAAGGAGTTTTAAATGCTTGAATTGTAAAAGTGTACTTTACAATTAAAGCATTCACCATGCTTGACTTGTAAAGTGATCTGAAAATGGAACGTTCTATCTAAACAATGCACTGTGTTGCACATGTCAACTTACACAGCCTCATACTATATTAGTAAATGCTAGTTACCGAGCAGTATGATGTAAAATTAAAATAATAGCATCGATTTTTGATCGATGGTCTAATTGATAAGAAGTTGTTAAGCATTCCGTGGTGTCACGCGATCAGATTACGATGCATGCTATCGTTATAAATAGACGATATAGGTCGACGCCTATGTATAGTGACAATAATATTCACAGAATAGTTTTCTTATTTAGGTATTATTATGCATTATTTACATCCAACTGTGCTGCTGTGCTGTGCTTCTGTGCTGTAATATGCCACACTGCAATCTCTACAAGTTTGAGCGAGATATGTACCTAGACAAAAGGCTAGTATGGTGAAAATTTTATCCTTTAAAAAATTACTTACATCTAAAAAGTGTGTCCGATTAGCCCCGGTGCACAAATCACAGTGAGTCCGTTTTACAACTGTTTGGATTGTTTTCTAAGCTTTGTTTTGTCAACTTTCTCCCTAAGAAAAAAAAGGTAACAATCAAAACGTTCTATGTAAAGCTGTGGTCCGGCCCTGTCGACAAAATCAAAGTATAAGCTTTATCTTGTCTTGTCATCGTACTATTTTAAGATCTTTTTTTTAACTATCTTTATAGTACAATACAGAATGGTACAAGAGGCGGACTTAATGCTAGTAGCATTCTCTACCAGTCAACCTTTTTGTATCTACCACAAGAATAGCAAATAAATGACTATTACTATAACTACTTTGTTCGTACTTATGCGCATTCATCTAACTTTTCATCATCGCACCGATAGGTTTGTGCTGACATACCTATCGGTGCGATGATGAAGTCACCCGTAGAATGTAGATTGCTATACTATTACTATACTAACAAAATTGTTATTCAGATTTTATTTTCATCTTTGTTTATTTGTCACTTTAAAGATTCATGATATAATACAAACAACGTTTAATAACTATAATATGTCCGTTGCATACACACTGCAGTAAAAGTAAAAGTAAAAGTAAAAGTAAAAGTAAAAGTAAAAGTAAAAGTAAAAGTAAAAGTAAAAATAAAAATAAAAATAAAAATAAAAATACAAATAAAAGTAAAAGTAAAAGTAAAAGTAAAAGTAAAAGTAAAAGTAAAAGTAAAAGTAAAAGTAAAAGTAAAAGTAAAAGTAAAAGTAAAAGTAAAAGTAAAAGTAAAAGTAAAAGTAAAAGTAAAAGTAAAAGTAAAAGTAAAAGTAAAAGTAAAAGTAAAAGTAAAAGTAAAAGTAAAAGTAAAAGTAAAAGTAAAAGTAAAAGTAAAAGTAAAAGTAAAAGTAAAAGTAAAAGTAAAAGTAAAAGTAAAAGTAAAAGTAAAAGTAAAAGTAAAAGTAAAAGTAAAAGTAAAAGTAAAAGTAAAAGTAAAAATAAAAATAAAAATAAAAATAAAAATAAAAATAAAAATAAAAATAAAAATAAAAATAAAAATAAAAATAAAAATAAAAATAAAAATAAAAATAAAAATAAAAGTAAAAGTAAAAGTAAAAGTAAAAGTAAAAGTAAAAGTAAAAGTAAAAGTAAAAGTAAAAGTAAAAGTAAAAGTAAAAGTAAAAGTAAAAGTAAAAGTAAAAGTAAAAGTAAAAGTAAAAGTAAAAGTAAAAGTAAAAGTAAAAGTAAAAGTAAAAGTAAAAGTAAAAGTAAAAGTAAAAGTAAAAGTAAAAGTAAAAGTAAAAGTAAAAGTAAAAGTAAAAGTAAAAGTAAAAGTAAAAGTAAAAGTAAAAGTAAAAGTAAAAGTAAAAGTAAAAGTAAAAGTAAAAGTAAAAATAAAACTGAAACTAAAACTAAAACTAAAAGTAAAAGTAAAAGTAAAAGTAGTAGTAAAAGTAAAAGTAAAAGTAAAAGTAAAAGTAAAAGTAAAAGTAAAAGTAAAAGTAAAAGTAAAAGTAAAAGTAAAAGTAAAAGTAAAAGTAAAAATAAAAATAAAAATAAATGTAAAAGTAAAAGTAAAAGTAAAAGTAAAAGTAAAAGTAAAAGTAAAAGTAAAAGTAAAAGTAAAAGTAAAAGTAAAAGTAAAAGTAAAAGTAAAAGTAAAAGTAAAAGTAAAAGTAAAAGTAAAAGTAAAAGTAAAAGTAAAAGTAGAAGTAGAAGTAGAAGTAGAAGTAGAAGTAGAAGTAGAAGTAGAAGTAGAAGTAGAAGTAGAAGTAGAAGTAGAAGTAGAAGTAGAAGTAGAAGTAGAAGTAGAAGTAGAAGTAGAAGTAAAAGTAAAAGTAAAAGTAAAAGTAAAAGTAAAAGTAAAAGTAAAAGTAAAAGTAAAAGTAAAAGTAAAAGTAAAAGTAAAAGTAAAAGTAAAAGTAAAAGTAAAAGTAAAAGTAAAAGTAAAAGTAAAAGTAAAAGTAAAAGTAAAAGTAAAAGTAAAAGTAAAAGTAAAAGTAAAAGTAAAAGTAAAAATAAAAATAAACTGAACAACTTTCATTATTGGACCAACCCCGAAATCACGAAAAAAAATCAGCTGTTCCATTCAAAATGAATCTTATATCATTTTATGAAAAAAAAAATTGTTTGACCAAGGAGTTTTGCATAGCTTGAACTGAAATGAAATACCGCTAATTTCGTTGTTGTTTTTTTTTCAGTAAAAAGTTTCGTCAGTTTATAAATAAGAAAAAAGATTGGTTCACTAAGGAGTTTTAAATGCTTGAATTGTAAAAGTGTACTTTACAATTAAAGCATTCACCATGCTTGACTTGTAAAGTGATCTGAAAATGGAACGTTCTATCTAAACAATGCACTGTGTTGCACATGTCAACTTACACAGCCTCATACTATATTAGTAAATGCTAGTTACCGAGCAGTATGATGTAAAATTAAAATAATAGCATCGATTTTTGATCGATGGTCTAATTGATAAGAAGTTGTTAAGCATTCCGTGGTGTCACGCGATCAGATTACGATGCATGCTATCGTTATAAATAGACGATATAGGTCGACGCCTATGTATAGTGACAATAATATTCACAGAATAGTTTTCTTATTTAGGTATTATTATGCCTTATTTACATCCAACTGTGCTGCTGTGCTGTGCTTCTGTGCGATGATGAAGTCACCCGTAGAATGTAGATTGCTATACTATTACTATACTAACAAAATTGTTATTCAGATTTTATTTTCATCTTTGTTTATTTGTCACTTTATAGATTCATGATATAACAAACAACGTTTAATAACTATAATATGTCCGTTGCATACACACTGCAGTAAAAGTAAAAGTAAAAGTAAAAATATAAATAAAAATAAAAATAAAAGTAAAAGTAAAAGTAAAAGTAAAAGTAAAAGTAAAAGTAAAAGTAAAAGTAAAAGTAAAAGTAAAAGTAAAAGTAAAAGTAAAAGTAAAAGTAAAAGTAAAAGTAAAAGTAAAAGTAAAAGTAAAAGTAAAAGTAAAAGTAAAAGTAAAAGTAAAAGTAAAAGTAAAAGTAAAAGTAAAAGTAAAAGTAAAAGTAAAAGTAAAAGTAAAAGTAAAAGTAAAAGTAAAAGTAAAAGTAAAAGTAAAAGTAAAAGTAAAAGTAAAAGTAAAAGTAAAAGTAAAAGTAAAAGTAAAAGTAAAAGTAAAAGTAAAAGTAAAAGTAAAAGTAAAAGTAAAAGTAAAAGTAAAAGTAAAAGTAAAAGTAAAAGTAAAAGTAAAAGTAAAAGTAAAAGTAAAAGTAAAAGTAAAAGTAAAAGTAAAAGTAAAAGTAAAAGTAAAAGTAAAAGTAAAAGTAAAAGTAAAAGTAAAAGTAAAAGTAAAAGTAAAAGTAAAAGTAAAAGTAAAAGTAAAAGTAAAAGTAAAAGTAAAAGTAAAAGTAAAAGTAAAAGTAAAAGTAAAAGTAAAAGTAAAAGTAAAAGTAAAAGTAAAAGTAAAAGTAAAAGTAAAAGTAAAAGTAAAAGTAAAAGTAAAAGTAAAAGTAAAAGTAAAAGTAAAAGTAAAAGTAAAAGTAAAAGTAAAAGTAAAAGTAAAAGTAAAAATAAAAATAAAAATAAAAATAAAAATAAAAATAAAAATAAAAATAAAAATAAAAATAAAAATAAAAATAAAAATAAAAATAAAAATAAAAATAAAAATAAAAATAAAAATAAAAATAAAAATAAAAATAAAAAATAAAAATAAAAATAAAAATAAAAATAAAAATAAAAATAAAAGTAAAAGTAAAAGTAAAAGTAAAAGTAAAAGTAAAAATAAAAATAAAAATAAAAATAAAAATAAAAATAAACTGAACAACTTTCATTATTGGACCAACCCCGAAATCACGAAAAAAAATCAGCTGTTCCATTCAAAATGAATCATATCATTTTATGAAAAAAAAAATTGTTTGACCAAGGAGTTTTGCATAGCTTGAACTGAAATGAAATACCGCTAATTTCGTTGTTGTTTTTTTTTCAGTAAAAAGTTTCGTCAGTTTATAAATAAGAAAAAAGATTGGTTCACTAAGGAGTTTTAAATGCTTGAATTGTAAAAGTGTACTTTACAATTAAAGCATTCACCATGCTTGACTTGTAAAGTGATCGTTCTATCTAAACAATGCACTGTGTTGCACATGTAAACTTACACAGCCTCATACTATATTAGTAAATGCTAGTTACCGAGCAGTATGATGTAAAATTAAAATAATAGCATCGATTTTTGATCGATGGTCTAATTGATAAGAAGTTGTTAAGCATTCCGTGGTGTCACGCGATCAGATTACGATGCATGCTATCGTTATAAATAGACGATATAGGTCGACGCCTATGTATAGTGACAATAATATTCACAGAATAGTTTTCTTATTTAGGTATTATTATGCCTTATTTACATCCAACTGTGCTGCTGTGCTGTGCTTCTGTGCGATGATGAAGTCACCCGTAGAATGTAGATTGCTATACTATTACTATACTAACAAAATTGTTATTCAGATTTTATTTTCATCTTTGTTTATTTGTCACTTTATAGATTCATGATATAACAAACAACGTTTAATAACTATAATATGTCCGTTGCATACACACTGCAGTAAAAGTAAAAGTAAAAGTAAAAATATAAATAAAAATAAAAATAAAAATAAAAGTAAAAGTAAAAGTAAAAGTAAAAGTAAAAGTAAAAATAAAAATAAAAATAAAAGTAAAAGTAAAAGTAAAAGTAAAAGTAAAAGTAAAAGTAAAAGTAAAAGTAAAAGTAAAAGTAAAAGTAAAAGTAAAAGTAAAAGTAAAAGTAAAAGTAAAAGTAAAAGTAAAAGTAAAAGTAAAAGTAAAAGTAAAAGTAAAAGTAAAAGTAAAAGTAAAAGTAAAAGTAAAAGTAAAAGTAAAAGTAAAAGTAAAAGTAAAAGTAAAAGTAAAAGTAAAAGTAAAAGTAAAAGTAAAAGTAAAAGTAAAAGTAAAAGTAAAAGTAAAAGTAAAAGTAAAAGTAAAAGTAAAAGTAAAAGTAAAAGTAAAAGTAAAAGTAAAAGTAAAAATAAAAATAAAAATAAAAATAAAAATAAAAATAAAAATAAAAATAAAAATAAAAATAAAAATAAAAATAAAAATAAAAATTAAAAATAAAAATAAAAATAAAAGTAAAAGTAAAAGTAAAAGTAAAAGTAAAAATAAAAATAAAAATAAACTGAACAACTTTCATTATTGGACCAACCCCGAAATCACGAAAAAAAATCAGCTGTTCCATTCAAAATGAATCATATCATTTTATGAAAAAAAAAATTGTTTGACCAAGGAGTTTTGCATAGCTTGAACTGAAATGAAATACCGCTAATTTCGTTGTTGTTTTTTTTTCAGTAAAAAGTTTCGTCAGTTTATAAATAAGAAAAAAGATTGGTTCACTAAGGAGTTTTAAATGCTTGAATTGTAAAAGTGTACTTTACAATTAAAGCATTCACCATGCTTGACTTGTAAAGTGATCTGAAAATGGAACGTTCTATCTAAACAATGCACTGTGTTGCACATGTAAACTTACACAGCCTCATACTATATTAGTAAATGCTAGTTACCGAGCAGAATGATGTAAAATTAAAATAATAGCATCGATTTTTGATCGATGTAAAGTAAAAGTAAAAGTAAAAGTAAAAGTAAAAGTAAAAGTAAAAGTAAAAGTAAAAGTAAAAGTAAAAGTAAAAGTAAAAGTAAAAGTAAAAGTAAAAGTAAAAGTAAAAGTAAAAGTAAAAGTAAAAGTAAAAGTAAAAGTAAAAGTAAAAGTAAAAGTAAAAGTAAAAGTAAAAGTAAAAGTAAAAGTAAAAATAAAAATAAAAATAAAAATAAAAATAAAAATAAAAATAAAAATAAAAATAAAAATAAAAACAAAAGTAAAAGTAAAAGTAAAAGTAAAAGTAAAAGTAAAAGTAAAAGTAAAAGTAAAAGTAAAAGTAAAAGTAAAAGTAAAAGTAAAAGTAAAAGTAAAAGTAAAAGTAAAAGTAAAAGTAAAAGTAAAAGTAAAAGTAAAAGTAAAAGTAAAAGTAAAAGTAAAAGTAAAAGTAAAAGTAAAAGTAAAAGTAAAAGTAAAAGTAAAAGTAAAAGTAAAAGTAAAAGTAAAAGTAAAAGTAAAAGTAAAAGTAAAAGTAAAAGTAAAAGTAAAAGTAAAAGTAAAAGTAAAAGTAAAAGTAAAAGTAAAAGTAAAAGTAAAAGTAAAAGTAAAAGTAAAAGTAAAAGTAAAAGTAAAAGTAAAAGTAAAAGTAAAAGTAAAAGTAAAAGTAAAAGTAAAAGTAAAAGTAAAAGTAAAAGTAAAAGTAAAAGTAAAAGTAAAAGTAAAAGTAAAAGTAAAAGTAAAAGTAAAAGTAAAAGTAAAAGTAAAAGTAAAAGTAAAAGTAAAAGTAAAAGTAAAAGTAAAAGTAAAAGTAAAAGTAAAAGTAAAAATAAAAATAAAAATAAACTGAACAACTTTCATTATTGGACCAACCCCGAAATCACGAAAAAAAATCAGCTGTTCCATTCAAAATGAATCTTATATCATTTTATGAAAAAAAAAATTGTTTGACCAAGGAGTTTTGCATAGCTTGAACTGAAATGAAATACCGCTAATTTCGTTGTTGTTTTTTTTCAGTAAAAAGTTTCGTCAGTTTATAAATAAGAAAAAAGATTGGTTCACTAAGGAGTTTTAAATGCTTGAATTGTAAAAGTGTACTTTACAATTAAAGCATTCACCATGCTTGACTTGTAAAGTGATCTGAAAATGGAACGTTCTATCTAAACAATGCACTGTGTTGCACATGTCAACTTACACAGCCTCATACTATATTAGTAAATGCTAGTTACCGAGCAGTATGATGTAAAATTAAAATAATAGCATCGATTTTTGATCGATGGTCTAATTGATAAGAAGTTGTTAAGCATTCCGTGGTGTCACGCGATCAGATTACGATGCATGCTATCGTTATAAATAGACGATATAGGTCGACGCCTATGTATAGTGACAATAATATTCACAGAATAGTTTTCTTATTTAGGTATTATTATGCATTATTTACATCCAACTGTGCTGCTGTGCTGTGCTTCTGTGCTGTAATATGCCACACTGCAATCTCTACAAGTTTGAGCGAGATATGTACCTAGACAAAAGGCTAGTATGGTGAAAATTTTATCCTTTAAAAAATTACTTACATCTAAAAAGTGTGTCCGATTAGCCCCGGTGCACAAATCACAGTGAGTCCGTTTTACAACTGTTTGGATTGTTTTCTAAGCTTTGTTTTGTCAACTTTCTCCCTAAGAAAAAAAAGGTAACAATCAAAACGTTCTATGTAAAGCTGTGGTCCGGCCCTGTCGACAAAATCAAAGTATAAGCTTTATCTTGTCTTGTCATCGTACTATTTTAAGATCTTTTTTTTAACTATCTTTATAGTACAATACAGAATGGTACAAGAGGCGGACTTAATGCTAGTAGCATTCTCTACCAGTCAACCTTTTTGTATCTACCACAAGAATAGCAAATAAATGACTATTACTATAACTACTTTGTTCGTACTTATGCGCATTCATCTAACTTTTCATCATCGCACCGATAGGTTTGTGCTGACATACCTATCGGTGCGATGATGAAGTCACCCGTAGAATGTAGATTGCTATACTATTACTATACTAACAAAATTGTTATTCAGATTTTATTTTCATCTTTGTTTATTTGTCACTTTAAAGATTCATGATATAATACAAACAACGTTTAATAACTATAATATGTCCGTTGCATACACACTGCAGTAAAAGTAAAAGTAAAAGTAAAAGTAAAAGTAAAAGTAAAAGTAAAAGTAAAAGTAAAAGTAAAAGTAAAAGTAAAAGTAAAAGTAAAAGTAAAAATAAAAATAAAAATAAAAATAAAAATACAAATAAAAGTAAAAGTAAAAGTAAAAGTAAAAGTAAAAGTAAAAGTAAAAGTAAAAGTAAAAGTAAAAGTAAAAGTAAAAGTAAAAGTAAAAGTAAAAGTAAAAGTAAAAGTAAAAGTAAAAGTAAAAATAAAACTGAAACTAAAACTAAAACTAAAAGTAAAAGTAAAAGTAAAAGTAGTAGTAAAAGTAAAAGTAAAAGTAAAAGTAAAAGTAAAAGTAAAAGTAAAAGTAAAAGTAAAAGTAAAAGTAAAAGTAAAAGTAAAAGTAAAAGTAAAAGTAAAAGTAAAAGTAAAAGTAAAAATAAAAATAAAAATAAATGTAAAAGTAAAAGTAAAAGTAAAAGTAAAAGTAAAAGTAAAAGTAAAAGTAAAAGTAAAAGTAAAAGTAAAAGTAAAAGTAAAAGTAAAAGTAAAAGTAAAAGTAAAAGTAAAAGTAAAAGTAAAAGTAAAAGTAAAAGTAAAAGTAAAAGTAAAAGTAAAAGTAAAAGTAAAAGTAAAAGTAGAAGTAGAAGTAGAAGTAGAAGTAGAAGTAGAAATAAAAATAAAAATAAACTGAACAACTTTCATTATTGGACCAACCCCGAAATCACGAAAAAAAATCAGCTGTTCCATTCAAAATGAATCATATCATTTTATGAAAAAAAAAATTGTTTGACCAAGGAGTTTTGCATAGCTTGAACTGAAATGAAATACCGCTAATTTCGTTGTTGTTTTTTTTTCAGTAAAAAGTTTCGTCAGTTTATAAATAAGAAAAAAGATTGGTTCACTAAGGAGTTTTAAATGCTTGAATTGTAAAAGTGTACTTTACAATTAAAGCATTCACCATGCTTGACTTGTAAAGTGATCTGAAAATGGAACGTTCTATCTAAACAATGCACTGTGTTGCACATGTCAACTTACACAGCCTCATACTATATTAGTAAATGCTAGTTACCGAGCAGTATGATGTAAAATTAAAATAATAGCATCGATTTTTGATCGATGGTCTAATTGATAAGAAGTTGTTAAGCATTCCGTGGTGTCACGCGATCAGATTACGATGCATGCTATCGTTATAAATAGACGATATAGGTCGACGCCTATGTATAGTGACAATAATATTCACAGAATAGTTTTCTTATTTAGGTATTATTATGCCTTATTTACATCCAACTGTGCTGCTGTGCTGTGCTTCTGTGCGATGATGAAGTCACCCGTAGAATGTAGATTGCTATACTATTACTATACTAACAAAATTGTTATTCAGATTTTATTTTCATCTTTGTTTATTTGTCACTTTATAGATTCATGATATAACAAACAACGTTTAATAACTATAATATGTCCGTTGCATACACACTGCAGTAAAAGTAAAAGTAAAAGTAAAAATATAAATAAAAATAAAAATAAAAATAAAAGTAAAAGTAAAAGTAAAAGTAAAAGTAAAAGTAAAAGTAAAAGTAAAAGTAAAAGTAAAAGTAAAAGTAAAAGTAAAAGTAAAAGTAAAAGTAAAAGTAAAAGTAAAAGTAAAAGTAAAAGTAAAAGTAAAAGTAAAAGTAAAAGTAAAAGTAAAAGTAAAAGTAAAAGTAAAAGTAAAAGTAAAAGTAAAAGTAAAAGTAAAAGTAAAAGTAAAAGTAAAAGTAAAAGTAAAAGTAAAAGTAAAAGTAAAAGTAAAAGTAAAAGTAAAAGTAAAAGTAAAAGTAAAAGTAAAAGTAAAAGTAAAAGTAAAAGTAAAAGTAAAAGTAAAAGTAAAAGTAAAAGTAAAAGTAAAAGTAAAAGTAAAAGTAAAAGTAAAAGTAAAAGTAAAAGTAAAAGTAAAAGTAAAAGTAAAAGTAAAAGTAAAAGTAAAAGTAAAAGTAAAAGTAAAAGTAAAAGTAAAAGTAAAAGTAAAAGTAAAAGTAAAAGTAAAAGTTAAAGTAAAAGTAAAAGTAAAAGTAAAAGTAAAAGTAAAAGTAAAAGTAAAAGTAAAAGTAAAAGTAAAAGTAAAAGTAAAAGTAAAAGTAAAAGTAAAAGTAAAAGTAAAAGTAAAAGTAAAAGTAAAAGTAAAAGTAAAAGTAAAAGTAATAGTAAAAGTAAAGGTAAAAGTAAAAATAAAAATAAAAATAAAAATAAAAATAAAAATAAAAATAAAAATAAAAATAAAAATAAAAATAAAAATAAAAATAAAAATAAAAATTAAAATAAAAATAAAAGTAAAAGTAAAAGTAAAAGTAAAAGTAAAAATAAAAATAAAAATAAACTGAACAACTTTCATTATTGGACCAACCCCGAAATCACGAAAAAAATCAGCTGTTCCATTCAAAATGAATCATATCATTTTATGAAAAAAAAAATTGTTTGACCAAGGAGTTTTGCATAGCTTGAACTGAAATGAAATACCGCTAATTTCGTTGTTGTTTTTTTTTCAGTAAAAAGTTTCGTCAGTTTATAAATAAGAAAAAAGATTGGTTCACTAAGGAGTTTTAAATGCTTGAATTGTAAAAGTGTACTTTACAATTAAAGCATTCACCATGCTTGACTTGTAAAGTGATCTGAAAATGGAACGTTCTATCTAAACAATGCACTGTGTTGCACATGTAAACTTACACAGCCTCATACTATATTAGTAAATGCTAGTTACCGAGCAGAATGATGTAAAATTAAAATAATAGCATCGATTTTTGATCGATGTAAAGTAAAAGTAAAAGTAAAAGTAAAAGTAAAAGTAAAAGTAAAAGTAAAAGTAAAAGTAAAAGTAAAAGTAAAAGTAAAAGTAAAAGTAAAAGTAAAAGTAAAAGTAAAAGTAAAAGTAAAAGTAAAAGTAAAAGTAAAAGTAAAAGTAAAAGTAAAAGTAAAAGTAAAAGTAAAAGTAAAAGTAAAAGTAAAAGTAAAAGTAAAAATAAAAATAAAAATAAAAATAAAAATAAAAATAAAAATAAAAATAAAAATAAAAATAAAAATAAAAATAAAAATAAAAATAAAAATAAAAATAAAAACAAAAGTAAAAGTAAAAGTAAAAGTAAAAGTAAAAGTAAAAGTAAAAGTAAAAGTAAAAGTAAAAGTAAAAGTAAAAGTAAAAGTAAAAGTAAAAGTAAAAGTAAAAGTAAAAGTAAAAGTAAAAGTAAAAGTAAAAGTAAAAGTAAAAGTAAAAGTAAAAGTAAAAGTAAAAGTAAAAGTAAAAGTAAAAGTAAAAGTAAAAGTAAAAGTAAAAGTAAAAGTAAAAGTAAAAGTAAAAGTAAAAGTAAAAGTAAAAGTAAAAGTAAAAGTAAAAGTAAAAGTAAAAGTAAAAGTAAAAGTAAAAGTAAAAGTAAAAGTAAAAGTAAAAGTAAAAGTAAAAGTAAAAGTAAAAGTAAAAGTAAAAGTAAAAGTAAAAGTAAAAGTAAAAGTAAAAGTAAAAGTAAAAGTAAAAGTAAAAGTAAAAGTAAAAGTAAAAGTAAAAGTAAAAGTAAAAGTAAAAGTAAAAATAAAAATAAAAATAAACTGAACAACTTTCATTATTGGACCAACCCCGAAATCACGAAAAAAAATCAGCTGTTCCATTCAAAATGAATCTTATATCATTTTATGAAAAAAAAAATTGTTTGACCAAGGAGTTTTGCATAGCTTGAACTGAAATGAAATACCGCTAATTTCGTTGTTGTTTTTTTTCAGTAAAAAGTTTCGTCAGTTTATAAATAAGAAAAAAGATTGGTTCACTAAGGAGTTTTAAATGCTTGAATTGTAAAAGTGTACTTTACAATTAAAGCATTCACCATGCTTGACTTGTAAAGTGATCTGAAAATGGAACGTTCTATCTAAACAATGCACTGTGTTGCACATGTCAACTTACACAGCCTCATACTATATTAGTAAATGCTAGTTACCGAGCAGTATGATGTAAAATTAAAATAATAGCATCGATTTTTGATCGATGGTCTAATTGATAAGAAGTTGTTAAGCATTCCGTGGTGTCACGCGATCAGATTACGATGCATGCTATCGTTATAAATAGACGATATAGGTCGACGCCTATGTATAGTGACAATAATATTCACAGAATAGTTTTCTTATTTAGGTATTATTATGCCTTATTTACATCCAACTGTGCTGCTGTGCTGTGCTTCTGTGCTGTAATATGCCACACTGCAATCTCTACAAGTTTGAGTGAGATATGTACCTAGACAAAAGGCTAGTATGGTGAAAATTTTATCCTTTAAAAAATTACTTACATCTAAAAAGTGTGTCCGATTAGCCCCGGTGCACAAATCACAGTGAGTCCGTTTTACAACTGTTTGGATTGTTTTCTAAGCTTTGTTTTGTCAACTTTCTCCCTAAGAAAAAAAAGGTAACAATCAAAACGTTCTATGTAAAGCTGTGGTCCGGCCCTGTCGACAAAATCAAAGTATAAGCTTTATCTTGTCTTGTCATCGTACTATTTTAAGATCTTTTTTTTAACTATCTTTATAGTACAATACAGAATGGTACAAGAGGCGGACTTAATGCTAGTAGCATTCTCTACCAGTCAACCTTTTTGTATCTACCACAAGAATAGCAAATAAATGACTATTACTATAACTACTTTGTTCGTACTTATGCGCATTCATCTAACTTTTCATCATCGCACCGATAGGTTTGTGCTGACATACCTATCGGTGCGATGATGAAGTCACCCGTAGAATGTAGATTGCTATACTATTACTATACTAACAAAATTGTTATTCAGATTTTATTTTCATCTTTGTTTATTTGTCACTTTAAAGATTCATGATATAATACAAACAACGTTTAATAACTATAATATGTCCGTTGCATACACACTGCAGTAAAAGTAAAAGTAAAAGTAAAAGTAAAAGTAAAAGTAAAAGTAAAAGTAAAAGTAAAAGTAAAAATAAAAATAAAAATAAAAATAAAAATACAAATAAAAGTAAAAGTAAAAGTAAAAGTAAAAGTAAAAGTAAAAGTAAAAGTAAAAGTAAAAGTAAAAGTAAAAATAAAACTGAAACTAAAACTAAAACTAAAAGTAAAAGTAAAAGTAAAAGTAGTAGTAAAAGTAAAAGTAAAAGTAAAAGTAAAAGTAAAAGTAAAAGTAAAAGTAAAAGTAAAAGTAAAAGTAAAAGTAAAAGTAAAAGTAAAAGTAAAAGTAAAAGTAAAAGTAAAAGTAAAAGTAAAAGTAAAAGTAAAAGTAAAAGTAAAAGTAAAAGTAAAAGTAAAAGTAAAAGTAAAAGTAAAAATAAAAATAAAAATAAATGTAAAAGTAAAAGTAAAAGTAAAAGTAAAAGTAAAAGTAAAAGTAAAAGTAAAAGTAAAAGTAAAAGTAAAAGTAAAAGTAAAAGTAAAAGTAAAAGTAAAAGTAAAAGTAAAAGTAAAAGTAAAAGTAAAAGTAAAAGTAAAAGTAAAAGTAAAAGTAAAAGTAAAAGTAAAAGTAAAAGTAAAAGTAAAAGTAAAAGTAAAAGTAGAAGTAGAAGTAGAAGTAGAAGTAGAAGTAGAAGTAAAAGTAAAAGTAAAAGTAAAAGTAAAAGTAAAAGTAAAAGTAAAAGTAAAAGTAAAAGTAAAAGTAAAAATAAAAATAAAAATAAACTGAACAACTTTCATTATTGGACCAACCCCGAAATCACGAAAAAAAATCAGCTGTTCCATTCAAAATGAATCTTATATCATTTTATGAAAAAAAAAATTGTTTGACCAAGGAGTTTTGCATAGCTTGAACTGAAATGAAATACCGCTATTGAACTGAAATGAAATACCGCTAATTTCGTTGTTGTTTTTTTTTCAGTAAAAAGTTTCGTCAGTTTATAAATAAGAAAAAAGATTGGTTCACTAAGGAGTTTTAAATGCTTGAATTGTAAAAGTGTACTTTACAATTAAAGCATTCACCATGCTTGACTTGTAAAGTGATCTGAAAATGGAACGTTCTATCTAAACAATGCACTGTGTTGCACATGTCAACTTACACAGCCTCATACTATATTAGTAAATGCTAGTTACCGAGCAGTATGATGTAAAATTAAAATAATAGCATCGATTTTTGATCGATGGTCTAATTGATAAGAAGTTGTTAAGCATTCCGTGGTGTCACGCGATCAGATTACGATGCATGCTATCGTTATAAATAGACGATATAGGTCGACGCCTATGTATAGTGACAATAATATTCACAGAATAGTTTTCTTATTTAGGTATTATTATGCCTTATTTACATCCAACTGTGCTGCTGTGCTGTGCTTCTGTGCGATGATGAAGTCACCCGTAGAATGTAGATTGCTATACTATTACTATACTAACAAAATTGTTATTCAGATTTTATTTTCATCTTGGTTTATTTGTCACTTTATAGATTCATGATATAACAAACAACGTTTAATAACTATAATATGTCCGTTGCATACACACTGCAGTAAAAGTAAAAGTAAAAGTAAAAGTAAAAGTAAAAGTAAAAGTAAAAGTAAAAGTAAAAGTAAAAGTAAAAGTAAAAGTAAAAGTAAAAGTAAAAGTAAAAGTAAAAGTAAAAGTAAAAGTAAAAGTAAAAGTAAAAGTAAAAGTAAAAGTAAAAGTAAAAGTAAAAGTAAAAGTAAAAGTAAAAGTAAAAGTAAAAGTAAAAGTAAAAGTAAAAGTAAAAGTAAAAGTAAAAGTAAAAGTAAAAGTAAAAGTAAAAGTAAAAGTAAAAGTAAAAGTAAAAGTAAAAGTAAAAGTAAAAGTAAAAGTAAAAGTAAAAATAAAAATAAAAATAAACTGAACAACTTTCATTATTGGACCAACCCCGAAATCACGAAAAAAAATCAGCTGTTCCATTCAAAATGAATCTTATATCATTTTATGAAAAAAAAAATTGTTTGACCAAGGAGTTTTGCATAGCTTGAACTGAAATGAAATACCGCTAATTTCGTTGTTGTTTTTTTTTCAGTAAAAGTAAAAAGTTTCGTCAGTTTATAAATAAGAAAAAAGATTGGTTCACTAAGGAGTTTTAAATGCTTGAATTGTAAAAGTGTACTTTACAATTAAAGCATTCACCATGCTTGACTTGTAAAGTGATCTGAAAATGGAACGTTCTATCTAAACAATGCACTGTGTTGCACATGTCAACTTACACAGCCTCATACTATATTAGTAAATGCTAGTTACCGAGCAGTATGATGTAAAATTAAAATAATAGCATCGATTTTTGATCGATGGTCTAATTGATAAGAAGTTGTTAAGCATTCCGTGGTGTCACGCGATCAGATTACGATGCATGCTATCGTTATAAATAGACGATATAGGTCGACGCCTATGTATAGTGACAATAATATTCACAGAATAGTTTTCTTATTTAGGTATTATTATGCCTTATTTACATCCAACTGTGCTGCTGTGCTGTGCTTCTGTGCGATGATGAAGTCACCCGTAGAATGTAGATTGCTATACTATTACTATACTAACAAAATTGTTATTCAGATTTTATTTTCATCTTGGTTTATTTGTCACTTTATAGATTCATGATATAACAAACAACGTTTAATAACTATAATATGTCCGTTGCATACACACTGCAGTAAAAGTAAAAGTAAAAGTAAAAATATAAATAAAAATAAAAATAAAAATAAAAGTAAAAGTAAAAGTAAAAGTAAAAGTAAAAGTAAAAGTAAAAGTAAAAGTAAAAGTAAAAGTAAAAGTAAAAGTAAAAGTAAAAGTAAAAGTAAAAGTAAAAGTAAAAGTAAAAGTAAAAGTAAAAGTAAAAGTAAAAGTAAAAGTAAAAGTAAAAGTAAAAGTAAAAGTAAAAGTAAAAGTAAAAGTAAAAGTAAAAGTAAAAGTAAAAGTAAAAGTAAAAGTAAAAGTAAAAGTAAAAGTAAAAGTAAAAGTAAAAGTAAAAGTAAAAGTAAAAGTAAAAGTAAAAGTAAAAGTAAAAGTAAAAGTAAAAGTAAAAGTAAAAGTAAAAGTAAAAGTAAAAGTAAAAGTAAAAGTAAAAGTAAAAGTAAAAGTAAAAGTAAAAGTAAAAGTAAAAGTAAAAGTAAAAGTAAAAGTAAAAGTAAAAGTAAAAGTAAAAGTAAAAGTAAAAGTAAAAGTAAAAGTAAAAGTAAAAGTAAAAGTAAAAGTAAAAGTAAAAGTAAAAGTAAAAGTAAAAGTAAAAGTAAAAGTAAAAGTAAAAGTAAAAGTAAAAGTAAAAGTAAAAGTAAAAGTAAAAGTAAAAGTAAAAGTAAAAGTAAAAGTAAAAGTAAAAGTAAAAGTAAAAGTAAAAGTAAAAGTAAAAGTAAAAGTAAAAGTAAAAGTAAAAGTAAAAGTAAAAGTAAAAGTAAAAGTAAAAGTAAAAGTAAAAGTAAAAGTAAAAGTAAAAGTAAAAGTAAAAGTAAAAGTAAAAGTAAAAGTAAAAGTAAAAGTAAAAGTAAAAGTAAAAGTAAAAGTAAAAGTAAAAGTAAAAGTAAAAGTAAAAGTAAAAGTAAAAGTAAAAGTAAAAGTAAAAGTAAAAGTAAAAGTAAAAGTAAAAGTAAAAGTAAAAGTAAAAGTAAAAGTAAAAGTAAAAGTAAAAGTAAAAGTAAAAGTAAAAGTAAAAATAAAAATAAAACTAAAAATAAAAGTAAAAGTAAAAGTAAAAGTAAAAGTAAAAGTAAAAGTAAAAGTAAAAGTAATAGTAATAGTAAAAGTAAAAAAAAAAGTAAAAGTAAAAGTAAAAGTAAAAGTAAAAGTAAAAGTAAAAGTAAAAATAAAAATAAAAGTAAAAGTAAAAGTAAAAGTAAAAGTAAAAGTAAAAGTAAAAGTAAAAGTAAAAGTAAAAGTAAAAGTAAAAGTAAAAAAAAAATAAAAATAAAAATAAAAATAAACTGAACAACTTCCATTATTGGACCAACCCCGAAATCACGAAAAAAAATCAGCTGTTCCATTCAAAATGAATCTTATATCATTTTATGAAAAAAAAAATTGTTTGACCAAGGAGTTTTGCATAGCTTGAACTGAAATGAAATACCGCTAATTTCGTTGTTGTTTTTTTTTCAGTAAAAAGTTTCGTCAGTTTATAAATAATAAAAAAGATTGGTTCACTAAGGAGTTTTAAATGCTTGAATTGTAAAAGTGTACTTTACAATTAAAGCATTCACCATGCTTGACTTGTAAAGTGATCTGAAAATGGAACGTTCTATCTAAACAATGCACTGTGTTGCACATGTCAACTTACACAGCCTCATACTATATTAGTAAATGCTAGTTACCGAGCAGTATGATGTAAAATTAAAATAATAGCATCGATTTTTGATCGATGGTCTAATTGATAAGAAGTTGTTAAGCATTCCGTGGTGTCACGCGATCAGATTACGATGCATGCTATCGTTATAAATAGACGATATAGGTCGACGCCTATGTATAGTGACAATAATATTCACAGAATAGTTTTCTTATTTAGGTATTATTATGCCTTATTTACATCCAACTGTGCTGCTGTGCTGTGCTTCTGTGCGATGATGAAGTCACCCGTAGAATGTAGATTGCTATACTATTACTATACTAACAAAATTGTTATTCAGATTTTATTTTCATCTTGGTTTATTTGTCACTTTATAGATTCATGATATAACAAACAACGTTTAATAACTATAATATGTCCGTTGCATACACACTGCAGTAAAAGTAAAAGTAAAAGTAAAAGTAAAAGTAAAAGTAAAAGTAAAAGTAAAAGTAAAAGTAAAAGTAAAAGTAAAAGTAAAAGTAAAAGTAAAAGTAAAAGTAAAAGTAAAAGTAAAAGTAAAAGTAAAAGTAAAAGTAAAAGTAAAAGTAAAAGTAAAAGTAAAAGTAAAAGTAAAAGTAAAAGTAAAAGTAAAAGTAAAAGTAAAAGTAAAAGTAAAAGTAAAAGTAAAAGTAAAAGTAAAAGTAAAAGTAAAAGTAAAAGTAAAAGTAAAAGTAAAAGTAAAAGTAAAAGTAAAAGTAAAAGTAAAAGTAAAAGTAAAAGTAAAAGTAAAAGTAAAAGTAAAAGTAAAAGTAAAAGTAAAAGTAAAAGTAAAAGTAAAAGTAAAAGTAAAAGTAAAAGTAAAAGTAAAAGTAAAAGTAAAAGTAAAAGTAAAAGTAAAAGTAAAAGTAAAAGTAAAAGTAAAAGTAAAAGTAAAAGTAAAAGTAAAAGTAAAAGTAAAAGTAAAAGTAAAAGTAAAAGTAAAAGTAAAAGTAAAAGTAAAAGTAAAAGTAAAAGTAAAAGTAAAAGTAAAAGTAAAAGTAAAAGTAAAAGTAAAAGTAAAAGTAAAAGTAAAAGTAAAAGTAAAAGTAAAAGTAAAAGTAAAAGTAAAAGTAAAAGTAAAAGTAAAAGTAAAAGTAAAAGTAAAAGTAAAAGTAAAAGTAAAAGTAAAAGTAAAAGTAAAAGTAAAAGTAAAAGTAAAAGTAAAAGTAAAAGTAAAAGTAAAAGTAAAAGTAAAAGTAAAAGTAAAAGTAAAAATAAAAATAAAACTAAAAATAAAAGTAAAAGTAAAAGTAAAAGTAAAAGTAAAAGTAAAAGTAAAAGTAAAAGTAAAAGTAAAAGTAAAAGTAAAAGTAATAGTAATAGTAAAAGTAATAGTAAAAGTAAAAAAAAAAGTAAAAGTAAAAGTAAAAGTAAAAGTAAAAGTAAAAGTAAAAGTAAAAGTAAAAATAAAAATAAAAGTAAAAGTAAAAGTAAAAGTAAAAGTAAAAGTAAAAGTAAAAGTAAAAGTAAAAGTAAAAGTAAAAAAAAAATAAAAATAAAAATAAAAATAAACTGAACAACTTCCATTATTGGACCAACCCCGAAATCACGAAAAAAAATCAGCTGTTCCATTCAAAATGAATCTTATATCATTTTATGAAAAAAAAAATTGTTTGACCAAGGAGTTTTGCATAGCTTGAACTGAAATGAAATACCGCTAATTTCGTTGTTGTTTTTTTTTCAGTAAAAAGTTTCGTCAGTTTATAAATAATAAAAAAGATTGGTTCACTAAGGAGTTTTAAATGCTTGAATTGTAAAAGTGTACTTTACAATTAAAGCATTCACCATGCTTGACTTGTAAAGTGATCTGAAAATGGAACGTTCTATCTAAACAATGCACTGTGTTGCACATGTCAACTTACACAGCCTCATACTATATTAGTAAATGCTAGTTACCGAGCAGTATGATGTAAAATTAAAATAATAGCATCGATTTTTGATCGATGGTCTAATTGATAAGAAGTTGTTAAGCATTCCGTGGTGTCACGCGATCAGATTACGATGCATGCTATCGTTATAAATAGACGATATAGGTCGACGCCTATGTATAGTGACAATAATATTCACAGAATAGTTTTCTTATTTAGGTATTATTATGCCTTATTTACATCCAACTGTGCTGCTGTGCTGTGCTTCTGTGCGATGATGAAGTCACCCGTAGAATGTAGATTGCTATACTATTACTATACTAACAAAATTGTTAATCAGATTTTATTTTCATCTTTGTTTATTTGTCACTTTATAGATTCATGATATAATACAAACAACGTTTAATAACTATAATATGTCCGTTGCATACACACTGCAGTTAAAGTAAAAGTAAAAGTAAAAGTAAAAGTAAAAGTAAAAGTAAAAGTAAAAGTAAAAGTAAAAGTAAAAGTAAAAGTAAAAGTAAAAGTAAAAGTAAAAGTAAAAGTAAAAGTAAAAGTAAAAGTAAAAGTAAAAGTAAAAGTAAAAGTAAAAGTAAAAGTAAAAGTAAAAGTAAAAATAAAACTAAAACTAAAACTAAAACTAAAACTAAAACTAAAACTAAAAGTAAAAGTAAAAGTAATAGTAAAAGTAAAAGTAAAAGTAAAAGTAAAAGTAAAAGTAAAAGTAAAAGTAAAAGTAAAAGTAAAAGTAAAAGTAAAAGTAAAAGTAAAAGTAAAAGTAAAAGTAAAAGTAAAAGTAAAAGTAAAAGTAAAAGTAAAAGTAAAAGTAAAAGTAAAAGTAAAAGTAAAAGTAAAAGTAAAAATAAAAATAAATGTAAAAGTAAAAGTAAAATTAAAAGTAAAAGTAAAAGTAAAAGTAAAAGTAAAAGTAAAAGTAAAAGTAAAAGTAAAAGTAAAAGTAAAAGTAAAAGTAAAAGTAAAAGTAAAAGTAAAAGTAAAAGTAAAAGTAAAAGTAAAAGTAAAAGTAAAAGTAAAAGTAAAAGTAAAAATAAAAATAAAAATAAAAATAAACTGAACAACTTTCATTATTGGACCAACCCCGAAATCACGAAAAAAAATCAGCTGTTCCATTCAAAATGAATCTTATATCATTTTATGAAAAAAAAAATGGTTTGACCAAGGAGTTTTGCATAGCTTGAACTGAAATGAAATACCGCTAATTTCGTTGTTGTTTTTTTTTCAGTAAAAAGTTTCGTCAGTTTATAAATAATAAAAAAGATTGGTTCACTAAGGAGTTTTAAATGCTTGAATTGTAAAAGTGTACTTTACAATTAAAGCATTCACCATGCTTGACTTGTAAAGTGATCTGAAAATGGAACGTTCTATCTAAACAATGCACTGTGTTGCACATGTCAACTTACACAGCCTCATACTATATTAGTAAATGCTAGTTACCGAGCAGTATGATGTAAAATTAAAATAATAGCATCGATTTTTGATCGATGGTCTAATTGATAAGAAGTTGTTAAGCATTCCGTGGTGTCACGCGATCAGATTACGATGCATGCTATCGTTATAAATAGACGATATAGGTCGACGCCTATGTATAGTGACAATAATATTCACAGAATAGTTTTCTTATTTAGGTATTATTATGCCTTATTTACATCCAACTGTGCTGCTGTGCTGTGCTTCTGTGCGATGATGAAGTCACCCGTAGAATGTAGATTGCTATACTATTACTATACTAACAAAATTGTTAATCAGATTTTATTTTCATCTTTGTTTATTTGTCACTTTATAGATTCATGATATAATACAAACAACGTTTAATAACTATAATATGTCCGTTGCATACACACTGCAGTTAAAGTAAAAGTAAAAGTAAAAGTAAAAGTAAAAGTAAAAGTAAAAGTAAAAGTAAAAGTAAAAGTAAAAGTAAAAGTAAAAGTAAAAGTAAAAGTAAAAGTAAAAATAAAAGTAAAAGTAAAAGTAAAAGTAAAAGTAAAAGTAAAAGTAAAAGTAAAAGTAAAAGTAAAAGTAAAAGTAAAAGTAAAAGTAAAAGTAAAAGTAAAAGTAAAAGTAAAAGTAAAAATAAAAATAAAAATAAAAATAAAAATAAAAATAAAAATAAAAATAAAAATGAAAATAAAAATAAAAATAAAAATTAAAAATAAAAATAAAAATAAAAGTAAAAGTAAAAGTAAAAGTAAAAGTAAAAGTAAAAGTAAAAGTAAAAGTAAAAATAAAAATAAAAATAAAAATAAAAATAAAAATAAAAATAAAAATAAAAATAAAAATAAACTGAACAACTTTCATTATTGGACCAACCCCGAAATCACGAAAAAAAATCAGCTGTTCCATTCAAAATGAATCATATCATTTTATGAAAAAAAAAATTGTTTGACCAAGGAGTTTTGCATAGCTTGAACTGAAATGAAATACCGCTAATTTCGTTGTTGTTTTTTTTTCAGTAAAAAGTTTCGTCAGTTTATAAATAAGAAAAAAGATTGGTTCACTAAGGAGTTTTAAATGCTTGAATTGTAAAAGTGTACTTTACAATTAAAGCATTCACCATGCTTGACTTGTAAAGTGATCTGAAAATGGAACGTTCTATCTAAACAATGCACTGTGTTGCACATGTAAACTTACACAGCCTCATACTATATTAGTAAATGCTAGTTACCGAGCAGAATGATGTAAAATTAAAATAATAGCATCATTTTTGATCGATGGTCTAATTGATAAGAAGTTGTTAAGCATTCCGTGGTGTCACGCGATCAGATTACGATGCATGCTATCGTTATAAATAGACGATATAGGTCGACGCCTATGTATAGTGACAATAATATTCACAGAATAGTTTTCTTATTTAGGTATTATTATGCCTTATTTACATCCAACTGTGCTGCTGTGCTGTGCTTCTGTGCGATGATGAAGTCACCCGTAGAATGTAGATTGCTATACTATTACTATACTAACAAAATTGTTATTCAGATTTTATTTTCATCTTTGTTTATTTGTCACTTTATAGATTCATGATATAACAAACAACGTTTAATAACTATAATATGTCCGTTGCATACACACTGCAGTAAAAGTAAAAGTAAAAGTAAAAATATAAATAAAATTAAAAATAAAAATAAAAGTAAAAGTAAAAGTAAAAGTAAAAATAAAAATAAAAATAAAAATAAAAATAAAAGTAAAAGTAAAAGTAAAAGTAAAAGTAAAAGTAAAAGTAAAAGTAAAAGTAAAAATAAAAGTAAAAGTAAAAGTAAAAGTAAAAGTAAAAGTAAAAGTAAAAGTAAAAGTAAAAGTAAAAGTAAAAGTAAAAGTAAAAGTAAAAGTAAAAGTAAAAGTAAAAATAAAAATAAAAATAAAAATAAAAATAAAAATAAAAATAAAAATAAAAATAAAAATAAAAATAAAAATAAAAATAAAAATAAAAACAAAAGTAAAAGTAAAAGTTAAAGTAAAAGTAAAAGTAAAAGTAAAAGTAAAAGTAAAAGTAAACGTAAAAGTAAAAGTAAAAGTAAAAGTAAAAGTAAAAGTAAAAGTAAAAGTAAAAGTAAAAGTAAAAGTAAAAGTAAAAGTAAAAGTAAAAGTAAAAGTAAAAGTAAAAGTAAAAGTAAAAGTAAAAGTAAAAGTAAAAGTAAAAGTAAAAGTAAAAGTAAAAGTAAAAGTAAAAGTAAAAGTAAAAGTAAAAGTAAAAGTAAAAGTAAAAGTAAAAGTAAAAGTAAAAGTAAAAGTAAAAGTAAAAGTAAAAGTAAAAGTAAAAGTAAAAGTAAAAGTAAAAGTAAAAGTAAAAGTAAAAGTAAAAGTAAAAGTAAAAGTAAAAGTAAAAGTAAAAGTAAAAGTAAAAATAAAAATAAAAATAAAAATAAAAATAAAAATAAAAATAAAAATAAAAATAAAAACAAAAGTAAAAGTAAAAGTAAAAGTAAAAGTAAAAGTAAAAGTAAAAGTAAAAGTAAAAGTAAAAGTAAAAGTAAAAGTAAAAGTAAAAGTAAAAGTAAAAGTAAAAGTAAAAGTAAAAGTAAAAGTAAAAGTAAAAGTAAAAGTAAAAGTAAAAGTAAAAGTAAAAGTAAAAGTAAAAGTAAAAGTAAAAGTAAAAGTAAAAGTAAAAGTAAAAGTAAAAGTAAAAGTAAAAGTAAAAGTAAAAGTAAAAGTAAAAGTAAAAGTAAAAGTAAAAGTAAAAGTAAAAGTAAAAGTAAAAGTAAAAGTAAAAGTAAAAGTAAAAGTAAAAGTAAAAGTAAAAGTAAAAGTAAAAGTAAAAGTAAAAGTAAAAGTAAAAGTAAAAGTAAAAGTAAAAGTAAAAGTAAAAGTAAAAGTAAAAGTAAAAGTAAAAGTAAAAGTAAAAGTAAAAGTAAAAGTAAAAGTAAAAGTAAAAGTAAAAGTAAAAGTAAAAGTAAAAGTAAAAGTAAAAGTAAAAGTAAAAATAAAAATAAAAATAAACTGAACAACTTTCATTATTGGACCAACCCCGAAATCACGAAAAAAAATCAGCTGTTCCATTCAAAATGAATCTTATATCATTTTATGAAAAAAAAAATTGTTTGACCAAGGAGTTTTGCATAGCTTGAACTGAAATGAAATACCGCTAATTTCGTTGTTGTTTTTTTTCAGTAAAAAGTTTCGTCAGTTTATAAATAAGAAAAAAGATTGGTTCACTAAGGAGTTTTAAATGCTTGAATTGTAAAAGTGTACTTTACAATTAAAGCATTCACCATGCTTGACTTGTAAAGTGATCTGAAAATGGAACGTTCTATCTAAACAATGCACTGTGTTGCACATGTCAACTTACACAGCCTCATACTATATTAGTAAATGCTAGTTACCGAGCAGTATGATGTAAAATTAAAATAATAGCATCGATTTTTGATCGATGGTCTAATTGATAAGAAGTTGTTAAGCATTCCGTGGTGTCACGCGATCAGATTACGATGCATGCTATCGTTATAAATAGACGATATAGGTCGACGCCTATGTATAGTGACAATAATATTCACAGAATAGTTTTCTTATTTAGGTATTATTATGCATTATTTACATCCAACTGTGCTGCTGTGCTGTGCTTCTGTGCTGTAATATGCCACACTGCAATCTCTACAAGTTTGAGCGAGATATGTACCTAGACAAAAGGCTAGTATGGTGAAAATTTTATCCTTTAAAAAATTACTTACATCTAAAAAGTGTGTCCGATTAGCCCCGGTGCACAAATCACAGTGAGTCCGTTTTACAACTGTTTGGATTGTTTTCTAAGCTTTGTTTTGTCAACTTTCTCCCTAAGAAAAAAAAGGTAACAATCAAAACGTTCTATGTAAAGCTGTGGTCCGGCCCTGTCGACAAAATCAAAGTATAAGCTTTATCTTGTCTTGTCATCGTACTATTTTAAGATCTTTTTTTTAACTATCTTTATAGTACAATACAGAATGGTACAAGAGGCGGACTTAATGCTAGTAGCATTCTCTACCAGTCAACCTTTTTGTATCTACCACAAGAATAGCAAATAAATGACTATTACTATAACTACTTTGTTCGTACTTATGCGCATTCATCTAACTTTTCATCATCGCACCGATAGGTTTGTGCTGACATACCTATCGGTGCGATGATGAAGTCACCCGTAGAATGTAGATTGCTATACTATTACTATACTAACAAAATTGTTATTCAGATTTTATTTTCATCTTTGTTTATTTGTCACTTTAAAGATTCATGATATAATACAAACAACGTTTAATAACTATAATATGTCCGTTGCATACACACTGCAGTAAAAGTAAAAGTAAAAGTAAAAGTAAAAGTAAAAGTAAAAGTAAAAGTAAAAGTAAAAGTAAAAGTAAAAGTAAAAGTAAAAGTAAAAATAAAAATAAAAATAAAAATAAAAATACAAATAAAAGTAAAAGTAAAAGTAAAAGTAAAAGTAAAAGTAAAAGTAAAAGTAAAAGTAAAAGTAAAAGTAAAAGTAAAAGTAAAAGTAAAAGTAAAAGTAAAAGTAAAAGTAAAAATAAAACTGAAACTAAAACTAAAACTAAAAGTAAAAGTAAAAGTAAAAGTAGTAGTAAAAGTAAAAGTAAAAGTAAAAGTAAAAGTAAAAGTAAAAGTAAAAGTAAAAGTAAAAGTAAAAGTAAAAGTAAAAGTAAAAGTAAAAGTAAAAGTAAAAGTAAAAATAAAAATAAAAATAAATGTAAAAGTAAAAGTAAAAGTAAAAGTAAAAGTAAAAGTAAAAGTAAAAGTAAAAGTAAAAGTAAAAGTAAAAGTAAAAGTAAAAGTAAAAGTAAAAGTAAAAGTAAAAGTAAAAGTAAAAGTAAAAGTAAAAGTAAAAGTAAAAGTAAAAGTAAAAGTAAAAGTAAAAGTAGAAGTAGAAGTAGAAGTAGAAGTAGAAATAAAAATAAAAATAAACTGAACAACTTTCATTATTGGACCAACCCCGAAATCACGAAAAAAAATCAGCTGTTCCATTCAAAATGAATCATATCATTTTATGAAAAAAAAAATTGTTTGACCAAGGAGTTTTGCATAGCTTGAACTGAAATGAAATACCGCTAATTTCGTTGTTGTTTTTTTTTCAGTAAAAAGTTTCGTCAGTTTATAAATAAGAAAAAAGATTGGTTCACTAAGGAGTTTTAAATGCTTGAATTGTAAAAGTGTACTTTACAATTAAAGCATTCACCATGCTTGACTTGTAAAGTGATCTGAAAATGGAACGTTCTATCTAAACAATGCACTGTGTTGCACATGTCAACTTACACAGCCTCATACTATATTAGTAAATGCTAGTTACCGAGCAGTATGATGTAAAATTAAAATAATAGCATCGATTTTTGATCGATGGTCTAATTGATAAGAAGTTGTTAAGCATTCCGTGGTGTCACGCGATCAGATTACGATGCATGCTATCGTTATAAATAGACGATATAGGTCGACGCCTATGTATAGTGACAATAATATTCACAGAATAGTTTTCTTATTTAGGTATTATTATGCCTTATTTACATCCAACTGTGCTGCTGTGCTGTGCTTCTGTGCGATGATGAAGTCACCCGTAGAATGTAGATTGCTATACTATTACTATACTAACAAAATTGTTATTCAGATTTTATTTTCATCTTTGTTTATTTGTCACTTTATAGATTCATGATATAACAAACAACGTTTAATAACTATAATATGTCCGTTGCATACACACTGCAGTAAAAGTAAAAGTAAAAGTAAAAATATAAATAAAAATAAAAATAAAAATAAAAGTAAAAGTAAAAGTAAAAGTAAAAGTAAAAGTAAAAGTAAAAGTAAAAGTAAAAGTAAAAGTAAAAGTAAAAGTAAAAGTAAAAGTAAAAGTAAAAGTAAAAGTAAAAGTAAAAGTAAAAGTAAAAGTAAAAGTAAAAGTAAAAGTAAAAGTAAAAGTAAAAGTAAAAGTAAAAGTAAAAGTAAAAGTAAAAGTAAAAGTAAAAGTAAAAGTAAAAGTAAAAGTAAAAGTAAAAGTAAAAGTAAAAGTAAAAGTAAAAGTAAAAGTAAAAGTAAAAGTAAAAGTAAAAGTAAAAGTAAAAGTAAAAGTAAAAGTAAAAGTAAAAGTAAAAGTAAAAGTAAAAGTAAAAGTAAAAGTAAAAGTAAAAGTAAAAGTAAAAGTAAAAGTAAAAGTAAAAGTAAAAGTAAAAGTAAAAGTAAAAGTAAAAGTAAAAGTAAAAGTAAAAGTTAAAGTTAAAGTTAAAGTAAAAGTAAAAGTAAAAGTAAAAGTAAAAGTAAAAGTAAAAGTAAAAGTAAAAGTAAAAGTAAAAGTAAAAGTAAAAGTAAAAGTAAAAGTAAAAGTAAAAGTAAAAGTAAAAGTAAAAGTAAAAGTAAAAGTAAAAGTAAAGGTAAAAGTAAAAATAAAAATAAAAATAAAAATAAAAATAAAAATAAAAATAAAAATAAAAATAAAAATAAAAATAAAAATAAAAATAAAAATTAAAATAAAAATAAAAGTAAAAGTAAAAGTAAAAGTAAAAGTAAAAATAAAAATAAAAATAAACTGAACAACTTTCATTATTGGACCAACCCCGAAATCACGAAAAAAATCAGCTGTTCCATTCAAAATGAATCATATCATTTTATGAAAAAAAAAATTGTTTGACCAAGGAGTTTTGCATAGCTTGAACTGAAATGAAATACCGCTAATTTCGTTGTTGTTTTTTTTTCAGTAAAAAGTTTCGTCAGTTTATAAATAAGAAAAAAGATTGGTTCACTAAGGAGTTTTAAATGCTTGAATTGTAAAAGTGTACTTTACAATTAAAGCATTCACCATGCTTGACTTGTAAAGTGATCTGAAAATGGAACGTTCTATCTAAACAATGCACTGTGTTGCACATGTAAACTTACACAGCCTCATACTATATTAGTAAATGCTAGTTACCGAGCAGAATGATGTAAAATTAAAATAATAGCATCGATTTTTGATCGATGTAAAGTAAAAGTAAAAGTAAAAGTAAAAGTAAAAGTAAAAGTAAAAGTAAAAGTAAAAGTAAAAGTAAAAGTAAAAGTAAAAGTAAAAGTAAAAGTAAAAGTAAAAGTAAAAGTAAAAGTAAAAGTAAAAGTAAAAGTAAAAGTAAAAGTAAAAGTAAAAGTAAAAGTAAAAGTAAAAGTAAAAGTAAAAATAAAAATAAAAATAAAAATAAAAATAAAAATAAAAATAAAAATAAAAATAAAAATAAAAATAAAAATAAAAATAAAAATAAAAATAAAAACAAAAGTAAAAGTAAAAGTAAAAGTAAAAGTAAAAGTAAAAGTAAAAGTAAAAGTAAAAGTAAAAGTAAAAGTAAAAGTAAAAGTAAAAGTAAAAGTAAAAGTAAAAGTAAAAGTAAAAGTAAAAGTAAAAGTAAAAGTAAAAGTAAAAGTAAAAGTAAAAGTAAAAGTAAAAGTAAAAGTAAAAGTAAAAGTAAAAGTAAAAGTAAAAGTAAAAGTAAAAGTAAAAGTAAAAGTAAAAGTAAAAGTAAAAGTAAAAGTAAAAGTAAAAGTAAAAGTAAAAGTAAAAGTAAAAGTAAAAGTAAAAGTAAAAGTAAAAGTAAAAGTAAAAGTAAAAGTAAAAGTAAAAGTAAAAGTAAAAGTAAAAGTAAAAGTAAAAGTAAAAGTAAAAGTAAAAGTAAAAGTAAAAGTAAAAGTAAAAGTAAAAGTAAAAGTAAAAGTAAAAGTAAAAATAAAAATAAAAATAAACTGAACAACTTTCATTATTGGACCAACCCCGAAATCACGAAAAAAAATCAGCTGTTCCATTCAAAATGAATCTTATATCATTTTATGAAAAAAAAAATTGTTTGACCAAGGAGTTTTGCATAGCTTGAACTGAAATGAAATACCGCTAATTTCGTTGTTGTTTTTTTTCAGTAAAAAGTTTCGTCAGTTTATAAATAAGAAAAAAGATTGGTTCACTAAGGAGTTTTAAATGCTTGAATTGTAAAAGTGTACTTTACAATTAAAGCATTCACCATGCTTGACTTGTAAAGTGATCTGAAAATGGAACGTTCTATCTAAACAATGCACTGTGTTGCACATGTCAACTTACACAGCCTCATACTATATTAGTAAATGCTAGTTACCGAGCAGTATGATGTAAAATTAAAATAATAGCATCGATTTTTGATCGATGGTCTAATTGATAAGAAGTTGTTAAGCATTCCGTGGTGTCACGCGATCAGATTACGATGCATGCTATCGTTATAAATAGACGATATAGGTCGACGCCTATGTATAGTGACAATAATATTCACAGAATAGTTTTCTTATTTAGGTATTATTATGCCTTATTTACATCCAACTGTGCTGCTGTGCTGTGCTTCTGTGCTGTAATATGCCACACTGCAATCTCTACAAGTTTGAGTGAGATATGTACCTAGACAAAAGGCTAGTATGGTGAAAATTTTATCCTTTAAAAAATTACTTACATCTAAAAAGTGTGTCCGATTAGCCCCGGTGCACAAATCACAGTGAGTCCGTTTTACAACTGTTTGGATTGTTTTCTAAGCTTTGTTTTGTCAACTTTCTCCCTAAGAAAAAAAAGGTAACAATCAAAACGTTCTATGTAAAGCTGTGGTCCGGCCCTGTCGACAAAATCAAAGTATAAGCTTTATCTTGTCTTGTCATCGTACTATTTTAAGATCTTTTTTTTAACTATCTTTATAGTACAATACAGAATGGTACAAGAGGCGGACTTAATGCTAGTAGCATTCTCTACCAGTCAACCTTTTTGTATCTACCACAAGAATAGCAAATAAATGACTATTACTATAACTACTTTGTTCGTACTTATGCGCATTCATCTAACTTTTCATCATCGCACCGATAGGTTTGTGCTGACATACCTATCGGTGCGATGATGAAGTCACCCGTAGAATGTAGATTGCTATACTATTACTATACTAACAAAATTGTTATTCAGATTTTATTTTCATCTTTGTTTATTTGTCACTTTAAAGATTCATGATATAATACAAACAACGTTTAATAACTATAATATGTCCGTTGCATACACACTGCAGTAAAAGTAAAAGTAAAAGTAAAAGTAAAAGTAAAAGTAAAAGTAAAAGTAAAAGTAAAAGTAAAAATAAAAATAAAAATAAAAATAAAAATACAAATAAAAGTAAAAGTAAAAGTAAAAGTAAAAGTAAAAGTAAAAGTAAAAGTAAAAGTAAAAGTAAAAGTAAAAGTAAAAATAAAACTGAAACTAAAACTAAAACTAAAAGTAAAAGTAAAAGTAAAAGTAGTAGTAAAAGTAAAAGTAAAAGTAAAAGTAAAAGTAAAAGTAAAAGTAAAAGTAAAAGTAAAAGTAAAAGTAAAAGTAAAAGTAAAAGTAAAAGTAAAAGTAAAAGTAAAAGTAAAAGTAAAAGTAAAAGTAAAAGTAAAAGTAAAAGTAAAAGTAAAAGTAAAAGTAAAAGTAAAAGTAAAAGTAAAAGTAAAAGTAAAAGTAAAAATAAAAATAAAAATAAATGTAAAAGTAAAAGTAAAAGTAAAAGTAAAAGTAAAAGTAAAAGTAAAAGTAAAAGTAAAAGTAAAAGTAAAAGTAAAAGTAAAAGTAAAAGTAAAAGTAAAAGTAAAAGTAAAAGTAAAAGTAAAAGTAAAAGTAAAAGTAAAAGTAAAAGTAAAAGTAAAAGTAAAAGTAAAAGTAAAAGTAAAAGTAAAAGTAAAAGTAAAAGTAAAAGTAAAAGTAAAAGTAGAAGTAGAAGTAGAAGTAGAAGTAGAAGTAGAAGTAAAAGTAAAAGTAAAAGTAAAAGTAAAAGTAAAAGTAAAAGTAAAAGTAAAAGTAAAAGTAAAAGTAAAAGTAAAAATAAAAATAAAAATAAACTGAACAACTTTCATTATTGGACCAACCCCGAAATCACGAAAAAAAATCAGCTGTTCCATTCAAAATGAATCTTATATCATTTTATGAAAAAAAAAATTGTTTGACCAAGGAGTTTTGCATAGCTTGAACTGAAATGAAATACCGCTAATTTCGTTGTTGTTTTTTTTTCAGTAAAAAGTTTCGTCAGTTTATAAATAAGAAAAAAGATTGGTTCACTAAGGAGTTTTAAATGCTTGAATTGTAAAAGTGTACTTTACAATTAAAGCATTCACCATGCTTGACTTGTAAAGTGATCTGAAAATGGAACGTTCTATCTAAACAATGCACTGTGTTGCACATGTCAACTTACACAGCCTCATACTATATTAGTAAATGCTAGTTACCGAGCAGTATGATGTAAAATTAAAATAATAGCATCGATTTTTGATCGATGGTCTAATTGATAAGAAGTTGTTAAGCATTCCGTGGTGTCACGCGATCAGATTACGATGCATGCTATCGTTATAAATAGACGATATAGGTCGACGCCTATGTATAGTGACAATAATATTCACAGAATAGTTTTCTTATTTAGGTATTATTATGCCTTATTTACATCCAACTGTGCTGCTGTGCTGTGCTTCTGTGCGATGATGAAGTCACCCGTAGAATGTAGATTGCTATACTATTACTATACTAACAAAATTGTTATTCAGATTTTATTTTCATCTTGGTTTATTTGTCACTTTATAGATTCATGATATAACAAACAACGTTTAATAACTATAATATGTCCGTTGCATACACACTGCAGTAAAAGTAAAAGTAAAAGTAAAAGTAAAAGTAAAAGTAAAAGTAAAAGTAAAAGTAAAAGTAAAAGTAAAAGTAAAAGTAAAAGTAAAAGTAAAAGTAAAAGTAAAAGTAAAAGTAAAAGTAAAAGTAAAAGTAAAAGTAAAAGTAAAAGTAAAAGTAAAAGTAAAAGTAAAAGTAAAAGTAAAAGTAAAAGTAAAAGTAAAAGTAAAAGTAAAAGTAAAAGTAAAAGTAAAAGTAAAAGTAAAAGTAAAAGTAAAAGTAAAAGTAAAAGTAAAAGTAAAAGTAAAAGTAAAAGTAAAAGTAAAAGTAAAAGTAAAAGTAAAAGTAAAAATAAAAATAAAAATAAACTGAACAACTTTCATTATTGGACCAACCCCGAAATCACGAAAAAAAATCAGCTGTTCCATTCAAAATGAATCTTATATCATTTTATGAAAAAAAAAATTGTTTGACCAAGGAGTTTTGCATAGCTTGAACTGAAATGAAATACCGCTAATTTCGTTGTTGTTTTTTTTTCAGTAAAAAGTTTCGTCAGTTTATAAATAAGAAAAAAGATTGGTTCACTAAGGAGTTTTAAATGCTTGAATTGTAAAAGTGTACTTTACAATTAAAGCATTCACCATGCTTGACTTGTAAAGTGATCTGAAAATGGAACGTTCTATCTAAACAATGCACTGTGTTGCACATGTCAACTTACACAGCCTCATACTATATTAGTAAATGCTAGTTACCGAGCAGTATGATGTAAAATTAAAATAATAGCATCGATTTTTGATCGATGGTCTAATTGATAAGAAGTTGTTAAGCATTCCGTGGTGTCACGCGATCAGATTACGATGCATGCTATCGTTATAAATAGACGATATAGGTCGACGCCTATGTATAGTGACAATAATATTCACAGAATAGTTTTCTTATTTAGGTATTATTATGCCTTATTTACATCCAACTGTGCTGCTGTGCTGTGCTTCTGTGCGATGATGAAGTCACCCGTAGAATGTAGATTGCTATACTATTACTATACTAACAAAATTGTTATTCAGATTTTATTTTCATCTTGGTTTATTTGTCACTTTATAGATTCATGATATAACAAACAACGTTTAATAACTATAATATGTCCGTTGCATACACACTGCAGTAAAAGTAAAAGTAAAAGTAAAAATATAAATAAAAATAAAAATAAAAATAAAAGTAAAAGTAAAAGTAAAAGTAAAAGTAAAAGTAAAAGTAAAAGTAAAAGTAAAAGTAAAAGTAAAAGTAAAAGTAAAAGTAAAAGTAAAAGTAAAAGTAAAAGTAAAAGTAAAAGTAAAAGTAAAAGTTAAAGTTAAAGTAAAAGTAAAAGTAAAAGTAAAAGTAAAAGTAAAAGTAAAAGTAAAAGTAAAAGTAAAAGTAAAAGTAAAAGTAAAAGTAAAAGTAAAAGTAAAAGTAAAAGTAAAAGTAAAAGTAAAAGTAAAAGTAAAAGTAAAAGTAAAAGTAAAAGTAAAAGTAAAAGTAAAAGTAAAAGTAAAAGTAAAAGTAAAAGTAAAAGTAAAAGTAAAAGTAAAAGTAAAAGTAAAAGTAAAAGTAAAAGTAAAAGTAAAAGTAAAAGTAAAAGTAAAAGTAAAAGTAAAAGTAAAAGTAAAAGTAAAAGTAAAAGTAAAAGTAAAAGTAAAAGTAAAAGTAAAAGTAAAAGTAAAAGTAAAAGTAAAAGTAAAAGTAAAAGTAAAAGTAAAAGTAAAAGTAAAAGTAAAAGTAAAAGTAAAAGTAAAAGTAAAAGTAAAAGTAAAAGTAAAAGTAAAAGTAAAAGTAAAAGTAAAAGTAAAAGTAAAAGTAAAAGTAAAAGTAAAAGTAAAAGTAAAAGTAAAAGTAAAAATAAAAATAAAACTAAAAATAAAAGTAAAAGTAAAAGTAAAAGTAAAAGTAAAAGTAAAAGTAAAAGTAAAAGTAAAAGTAATAGTAATAGTAAAAGTAAAAAAAAAAGTAAAAGTAAAAGTAAAAGTAAAAGTAAAAGTAAAAGTAAAAGTAAAAATAAAAATAAAAGTAAAAGTAAAAGTAAAAGTAAAAGTAAAAGTAAAAGTAAAAGTAAAAGTAAAAGTAAAAGTAAAAGTAAAAAAAAAATAAAAATAAAAATAAAAATAAACTGAACAACTTCCATTATTGGACCAACCCCGAAATCACGAAAAAAAATCAGCTGTTCCATTCAAAATGAATCTTATATCATTTTATGAAAAAAAAAATTGTTTGACCAAGGAGTTTTGCATAGCTTGAACTGAAATGAAATACCGCTAATTTCGTTGTTGTTTTTTTTTCAGTAAAAAGTTTCGTCAGTTTATAAATAATAAAAAAGATTGGTTCACTAAGGAGTTTTAAATGCTTGAATTGTAAAAGTGTACTTTACAATTAAAGCATTCACCATGCTTGACTTGTAAAGTGATCTGAAAATGGAACGTTCTATCTAAACAATGCACTGTGTTGCACATGTCAACTTACACAGCCTCATACTATATTAGTAAATGCTAGTTACCGAGCAGTATGATGTAAAATTAAAATAATAGCATCGATTTTTGATCGATGGTCTAATTGATAAGAAGTTGTTAAGCATTCCGTGGTGTCACGCGATCAGATTACGATGCATGCTATCGTTATAAATAGACGATATAGGTCGACGCCTATGTATAGTGACAATAATATTCACAGAATAGTTTTCTTATTTAGGTATTATTATGCCTTATTTACATCCAACTGTGCTGCTGTGCTGTGCTTCTGTGCGATGATGAAGTCACCCGTAGAATGTAGATTGCTATACTATTACTATACTAACAAAATTGTTATTCAGATTTTATTTTCATCTTGGTTTATTTGTCACTTTATAGATTCATGATATAACAAACAACGTTTAATAACTATAATATGTCCGTTGCATACACACTGCAGTAAAAGTAAAAGTAAAAGTAAAAGTAAAAGTAAAAGTAAAAGTAAAAGTAAAAGTAAAAGTAAAAGTAAAAGTAAAAGTAAAAGTAAAAGTAAAAGTAAAAGTAAAAGTAAAAGTAAAAGTAAAAGTAAAAGTAAAAGTAAAAGTAAAAGTAAAAGTAAAAGTAAAAGTAAAAGTAATAGTAAAAGTAAAAGTAAAAGTAAAAGTAAAAGTAAAAGTAAAAGTAAAAGTAAAAGTAAAAGTAAAAGTAAAAGTAAAAGTAAAAGTAAAAGTAAAAGTAAAAGTAAAAGTAAAAGTAAAAGTAAAAGTAAAAGTAAAAGTAAAAGTAAAAGTAAAAGTAAAAGTAAAAGTAAAAGTAAAAGTAAAAGTAAAAGTAAAAGTAAAAGTAAAAGTAAAAGTAAAAGTAAAAGTAAAAGTAAAAGTAAAAGTAAAAGTAAAAGTAAAAGTAAAAGTAAAAGTAAAAGTAAAAGTAAAAGTAAAAGTAAAAGTAAAAGTAAAAGTAAAAGTAAAAGTAAAAGTAAAAGTAAAAGTAAAAGTAAAAGTAAAAGTAAAAGTAAAAGTAAAAGTAAAAGTAAAAGTAAAAGTAAAAGTAAAAGTAAAAGTAAAAGTAAAAGTAAAAGTAAAAGTAAAAGTAAAAGTAAAAGTAAAAGTAAAAGTAAAAGTAAAAGTAAAAGTAAAAGTAAAAGTAAAAGTAAAAGTAAAAGTAAAAGTAAAAGTAAAAGTAAAAGTAAAAGTAAAAGTAAAAGTAAAAGTAAAAGTAAAAGTAAAAGTAAAAGTAAAAATAAAAATAAAACTAAAAATAAAAGTAAAAGTAAAAGTAAAAGTAAAAGTAAAAGTAAAAGTAAAAGTAAAAGTAAAAGTAAAAGTAAAAGTAAAAGTAATAGTAATAGTAAAAGTAAAAAAAAAAGTAAAAGTAAAAGTAAAAGTAAAAGTAAAAGTAAAAGTAAAAGTAAAAGTAAAAATAAAAATAAAAGTAAAAGTAAAAGTAAAAGTAAAAGTAAAAGTAAAAGTAAAAGTAAAAGTAAAAGTAAAAGTAAAAAAAAAATAAAAATAAAAATAAAAATAAACTGAACAACTTCCATTATTGGACCAACCCCGAAATCACGAAAAAAAATCAGCTGTTCCATTCAAAATGAATCTTATATCATTTTATGAAAAAAAAAATTGTTTGACCAAGGAGTTTTGCATAGCTTGAACTGAAATGAAATACCGCTAATTTCGTTGTTGTTTTTTTTTCAGTAAAAAGTTTCGTCAGTTTATAAATAATAAAAAAGATTGGTTCACTAAGGAGTTTTAAATGCTTGAATTGTAAAAGTGTACTTTACAATTAAAGCATTCACCATGCTTGACTTGTAAAGTGATCTGAAAATGGAACGTTCTATCTAAACAATGCACTGTGTTGCACATGTCAACTTACACAGCCTCATACTATATTAGTAAATGCTAGTTACCGAGCAGTATGATGTAAAATTAAAATAATAGCATCGATTTTTGATCGATGGTCTAATTGATAAGAAGTTGTTAAGCATTCCGTGGTGTCACGCGATCAGATTACGATGCATGCTATCGTTATAAATAGACGATATAGGTCGACGCCTATGTATAGTGACAATAATATTCACAGAATAGTTTTCTTATTTAGGTATTATTATGCCTTATTTACATCCAACTGTGCTGCTGTGCTGTGCTTCTGTGCGATGATGAAGTCACCCGTAGAATGTAGATTGCTATACTATTACTATACTAACAAAATTGTTAATCAGATTTTATTTTCATCTTTGTTTATTTGTCACTTTATAGATTCATGATATAATACAAACAACGTTTAATAACTATAATATGTCCGTTGCATACACACTGCAGTTAAAGTAAAAGTAAAAGTAAAAGTAAAAGTAAAAGTAAAAGTAAAAGTAAAAGTAAAAGTAAAAGTAAAAGTAAAAGTAAAAGTAAAAGTAAAAGTAAAAGTAAAAGTAAAAGTAAAAGTAAAAGTAAAAGTAAAAGTAAAAGTAAAAATAAAACTAAAACTAAAACTAAAACTAAAACTAAAACTAAAACTAAAAGTAAAAGTAAAAGTAATAGTAAAAGTAAAAGTAAAAGTAAAAGTAAAAGTAAAAGTAAAAGTAAAAGTAAAAGTAAAAGTAAAAGTAAAAGTAAAAGTAAAAGTAAAAGTAAAAGTAAAAGTAAAAGTAAAAGTAAAAGTAAAAGTAAAAGTAAAAGTAAAAGTAAAAGTAAAAGTAAAAGTAAAAGTAAAAGTAAAAGTAAAAATAAAAATAAATGTAAAAGTAAAAGTAAAATTAAAAGTAAAAGTAAAAGTAAAAGTAAAAGTAAAAGTAAAAGTAAAAGTAAAAGTAAAAGTAAAAGTAAAAGTAAAAGTAAAAGTAAAAGTAAAAGTAAAAGTAAAAGTAAAAGTAAAAGTAAAAGTAAAAGTAAAAGTAAAAGTAAAAATAAAAATAAAAATAAAAATAAACTGAACAACTTTCATTATTGGACCAACCCCGAAATCACGAAAAAAAATCAGCTGTTCCATTCAAAATGAATCTTATATCATTTTATGAAAAAAAAAATGGTTTGACCAAGGAGTTTTGCATAGCTTGAACTGAAATGAAATACCGCTAATTTCGTTGTTGTTTTTTTTTCAGTAAAAAGTTTCGTCAGTTTATAAATAATAAAAAAGATTGGTTCACTAAGGAGTTTTAAATGCTTGAATTGTAAAAGTGTACTTTACAATTAAAGCATTCACCATGCTTGACTTGTAAAGTGATCTGAAAATGGAACGTTCTATCTAAACAATGCACTGTGTTGCACATGTCAACTTACACAGCCTCATACTATATTAGTAAATGCTAGTTACCGAGCAGTATGATGTAAAATTAAAATAATAGCATCGATTTTTGATCGATGGTCTAATTGATAAGAAGTTGTTAAGCATTCCGTGGTGTCACGCGATCAGATTACGATGCATGCTATCGTTATAAATAGACGATATAGGTCGACGCCTATGTATAGTGACAATAATATTCACAGAATAGTTTTCTTATTTAGGTATTATTATGCCTTATTTACATCCAACTGTGCTGCTGTGCTGTGCTTCTGTGCGATGATGAAGTCACCCGTAGAATGTAGATTGCTATACTATTACTATACTAACAAAATTGTTAATCAGATTTTATTTTCATCTTTGTTTATTTGTCACTTTATAGATTCATGATATAATACAAACAACGTTTAATAACTATAATATGTCCGTTGCATACACACTGCAGTTAAAGTAAAAGTAAAAGTAAAAGTAAAAGTAAAAGTAAAAGTAAAAGTAAAAGTAAAAGTAAAAGTAAAAGTAAAAGTAAAAGTAAAAGTAAAAGTAAAAGTAAAAGTAAAAGTAAAAGTAAAAGTAAAAGTAAAAGTAAAAGTAAAAATAAAACTAAAACTAAAACTAAAACTAAAACTAAAACTAAAACTAAAAGTAAAAGTAAAAGTAATAGTAAAAGTAAAAGTAAAAGTAAAAGTAAAAGTAAAAGTAAAAGTAAAAGTAAAAGTAAAAGTAAAAGTAAAAGTAAAAGTAAAAGTAAAAGTAAAAGTAAAAGTAAAAGTAAAAGTAAAAGTAAAAGTAAAAGTAAAAGTAAAAGTAAAAGTAAAAGTAAAAGTAAAAGTAAAAGTAAAAATAAAAATAAAAATAAAAATAAAAATAAAAATAAAAATAAAAATAAAAATGAAAATAAAAATAAAAATAAAAATTAAAAATAAAAATAAAAATAAAAGTAAAAGTAAAAGTAAAAGTAAAAGTAAAAGTAAAAGTAAAAGTAAAAGTAAAAATAAAAATAAAAATAAAAATAAAAATAAAAATAAAAATAAAAATAAAAATAAAAATAAACTGAACAACTTTCATTATTGGACCAACCCCGAAATCACGAAAAAAAATCAGCTGTTCCATTCAAAATGAATCATATCATTTTATGAAAAAAAAAATTGTTTGACCAAGGAGTTTTGCATAGCTTGAACTGAAATGAAATACCGCTAATTTCGTTGTTGTTTTTTTTTCAGTAAAAAGTTTCGTCAGTTTATAAATAAGAAAAAAGATTGGTTCACTAAGGAGTTTTAAATGCTTGAATTGTAAAAGTGTACTTTACAATTAAAGCATTCACCATGCTTGACTTGTAAAGTGATCTGAAAATGGAACGTTCTATCTAAACAATGCACTGTGTTGCACATGTAAACTTACACAGCCTCATACTATATTAGTAAATGCTAGTTACCGAGCAGAATGATGTAAAATTAAAATAATAGCATCATTTTTGATCGATGGTCTAATTGATAAGAAGTTGTTAAGCATTCCGTGGTGTCACGCGATCAGATTACGATGCATGCTATCGTTATAAATAGACGATATAGGTCGACGCCTATGTATAGTGACAATAATATTCACAGAATAGTTTTCTTATTTAGGTATTATTATGCCTTATTTACATCCAACTGTGCTGCTGTGCTGTGCTTCTGTGCGATGATGAAGTCACCCGTAGAATGTAGATTGCTATACTATTACTATACTAACAAAATTGTTATTCAGATTTTATTTTCATCTTTGTTTATTTGTCACTTTATAGATTCATGATATAACAAACAACGTTTAATAACTATAATATGTCCGTTGCATACACACTGCAGTAAAAGTAAAAGTAAAAGTAAAAATATAAATAAAATTAAAAATAAAAATAAAAGTAAAAGTAAAAGTAAAAGTAAAAATAAAAATAAAAATAAAAATAAAAATAAAAGTAAAAGTAAAAGTAAAAGTAAAAGTAAAAGTAAAAGTAAAAGTAAAAGTAAAAATAAAAGTAAAAGTAAAAGTAAAAGTAAAAGTAAAAGTAAAAGTAAAAGTAAAAGTAAAAGTAAAAGTAAAAGTAAAAGTAAAAGTAAAAGTAAAAGTAAAAGTAAAAATAAAAATAAAAATAAAAATAAAAATAAAAATAAAAATAAAAATAAAAATAAAAATAAAAATAAAAATAAAAATAAAAATAAAAATAAAAACAAAAGTAAAAGTAAAAGTTAAAGTAAAAGTAAAAGTAAAAGTAAAAGTAAAAGTAAAAGTAAACGTAAAAGTAAAAGTAAAAGTAAAAGTAAAAGTAAAAGTAAAAGTAAAAGTAAAAGTAAAAGTAAAAGTAAAAGTAAAAGTAAAAGTAAAAGTAAAAGTAAAAGTAAAAGTAAAAGTAAAAGTAAAAGTAAAAGTAAAAGTAAAAGTAAAAGTAAAAGTAAAAGTAAAAGTAAAAGTAAAAGTAAAAGTAAAAGTAAAAGTAAAAGTAAAAGTAAAAGTAAAAGTAAAAGTAAAAGTAAAAGTAAAAGTAAAAGTAAAAGTAAAAGTAAAAGTAAAAGTAAAAGTAAAAGTAAAAGTAAAAGTAAAAGTAAAAGTAAAAGTAAAAGTAAAAGTAAAAGTAAAAGTAAAAGTAAAAGTAAAAGTAAAAGTAAAAGTAAAAGTAAAAGTAAAAATAAAAATAAAAATAAAAATAAAAATAAAAATAAAAATAAAAATAAAAATAAAAATAAAAATAAAAATAAAAATAAAAATAAAAATAAAAATAAAAATAAAAATAAAAATAAAAATAAAAACAAAAGTAAAAGTAAAAGTAAAAGTAAAAGTAAAAGTAAAAGTAAAAGTAAAAGTAAAAGTAAAAGTAAAAGTAAAAGTAAAAGTAAAAGTAAAAGTAAAAGTAAAAGTAAAAGTAAAAGTAAAAGTAAAAGTAAAAGTAAAAGTAAAAGTAAAAGTAAAAGTAAAAGTAAAAGTAAAAGTAAAAGTAAAAGTAAAAGTAAAAGTAAAAGTAAAAGTAAAAGTAAAAGTAAAAGTAAAAGTAAAAGTAAAAGTAAAAGTAAAAGTAAAAGTAAAAGTAAAAGTAAAAGTAAAAGTAAAAGTAAAAGTAAAAGTAAAAGTAAAAGTAAAAGTAAAAGTAAAAGTAAAAGTAAAAGTAAAAGTAAAAGTAAAAGTAAAAGTAAAAGTAAAAGTAAAAGTAAAAGTAAAAGTAAAAGTAAAAGTAAAAGTAAAAGTAAAAGTAAAAGTAAAAGTAAAAGTAAAAGTAAAAGTAAAAGTAAAAGTAAAAGTAAAAGTAAAAGTAAAAGTAAAAATAAAAATAAAAATAAATCGATGGTCTAATTGATAAGAAGTTGTTAAGCATTCCGTGGTGTCACGCGATCAGATTACGATGCATGCTATCGTTATAAATAGACGATATAGGTCGACGCCTATGTATAGTGACAATAATATTCACAGAATAGTTTTCTTATTTAGGTATTATTATGCCTTATTTACATCCAACTGTGCTGCTGTGCTGTGCTTCTGTGCGATGATGAAGTCACCCGTAGAATGTAGATTGCTATACTATTACTATACTAACAAAATTGTTATTCAGATTTTATTTTCATCTTTGTTTATTTGTCACTTTATAGATTCATGATATAACAAACAACGTTTAATAACTATAATATGTCCGTTGCATACACACTGCAGTAAAAGTAAAAGTAAAAGTAAAAATATAAATAAAAATAAAAATAAAAATAAAAGTAAAAGTAAAAGTAAAAGTAAAAGTAAAAATAAAAATAAAAATAAAAATAAAAATAAAAGTAAAAGTAAAAGTAAAAGTAAAAGTAAAAGTAAAAGTAAAAGTAAAAGTAAAAGTAAAAGTAAAAGTAAAAGTAAAAGAAAAAGTAAAAGTAAAAGTAAAAGTAAAAGTAAAAGTAAAAGTAAAAGTAAAAGTAAAAGTAAAAGTAAAAGTAAAAGTAAAAGTAAAAGTAAAAGTAAAAGTAAAAGTAAAAGTAAAAGTAAAAGTAAAAGTAAAAGTAAAAGTAAAAGTAAAAGTAAAAGTAAAAGTAAAAGTAAAAGTAAAAGTAAAAGTAAAAGTAAAAGTAAAAGTAAAAGTAAAAGTAAAAGTAAAAGTAAAAGTAAAAGTAAAAGTAAAAGTAAAAGTAAAAGTAAAAGTAAAAGTAAAAGTAAAAGTAAAAGTAAAAGTAAAAGTAAAAGTAAAAGTAAAAGTAAAAGTAAAAGTAAAAGTAAAAGTAAAAGTAAAAGTAAAAGTAAAAGTAAAAGTAAAAGTAAAAGTAAAAGTAAAAGTAAAAGTAAAAGTAAAAGTAAAAGTAAAAATAAAAATAAAACTAAAAGTAAAAGTAAAAGTAAAAGTAAAAGTAAAAAAAAAAGTAAAAGTAAAAGTAAAAGTAATAGTAAAAGTAAAAAAAAAAGTAAAAGTAAAAGTAAAAGTAAAAGTAAAAGTAAAAGTAAAAGTAAAAATAAAAATAAAAGTAAAAGTAAAAGAAAAAGTAAAAGTAAAAGTAAAAGTAAAAGTAAAAGTAAAAGTAAAAGTAAAAGTAAAAGTAAAAAAAAAATAAAAATAAAAATAAAAATAAACTGAACAACTTTCATTATTGGACCAACCCCGAAATCACGAAAAAAAATCAGCTGTTCCATTCAAAATGAATCTTATATCATTTTATGAAAAAAAAAAATGTTTGACCAAGGAGTTTTGCATAGCTTGAACTGAAATGAAATACCGCTAATTTCGTTGTTGTTTTTTTTTCAGTAAAAAGTTTCGTCAGTTTATAAATAAGAAAAAAGATTGGTTCACTAAGGAGTTTTAAATGCTTGAATTGTAAAAGTGTACTTTACAATTAAAGCATTCACCATGCTTGACTTGTAAAGTGATCTGAAAATGGAACGTTCTATCTAAACAATGCACTGTGTTGCACATGTCAACTTACACAGCCTCATACTATATTAGTAAATGCTAGTTACCGAGCAGTATGATGTAAAATTAAAATAATAGCATCGATTTTTGATCGATGGTCTAATTGATAAGAAGTTGTTAAGCATTCCGTGGTGTCACGCGATCAGATTACGATGCATGCTATCGTTATAAATAGACGATATAGGTCGACGCCTATGTATAGTGACAATAATATTCACAGAATAGTTTTCTTATTTAGGTATTATTATGCCTTATTTACATCCAACTGTGCTGCTGTGCTGTGCTTCTGTGCTGTAATATGCCACACTGCAATCTCTACAAGTTTGAGCGAGATATGTACCTAGACAAAAGGCTAGTATGGTGAAAATTTTATCCTTTAAAAAATTACTTACATCTAAAAAGTGTGTCCGATTAGCCCCGGTGCACAAATCACAGTGAGTCCGTTTTACAACTGTATGGATTGTTTTCTAAGCTTTGTTTTGTCAACTTTCTCCCTAAGAAAAAAAAGGTAACAATCAAAACGTTCTATGTAAAGCTGTGGTCCGGCCCTGTCGACAAAATCAAAGTATAAGCTTTATCTTGTCTTGTCATCGTACTATTTTAAGATCTTTTTTTTAACTATCTTTATAGTACAATACAGAATGGTACAAGAGGCGGACTTAATGCTAGTAGCATTCTCTACCAGTCAACCTTTTTGTATCTACCACAAGAATAGCAAATAAATGACTATTACTATAACTACTTTGTTCGTACTTATGCGCATTCATCTAACTTTTCATCATCGCACCGATAAGTTTGTGCTGACATACCTATCGGTGCGATGATGAAGTCACCCGTAGAATGTAGATTGCTATACTATTACTATACTAACAAAATTGTTATTCAGATTTTATTTTCATTTTCATCTTTGTTTATTTGTCACTTTAAAGATTCATGATATAATACAAACAACGTTTAATAACTATAATATGTCCGTTGCATACACACTGCAGTAAAAGTAAAAGTAAAAGTAAAAGTAAAAGTAAAAGTAAAAGTAAAAGTAAAAGTAAAAGTAAAAATAAAAATAAAAATAAAAATAAAAATAAAAGTAAAAGTAAAAGTAAAAGTAAAAGTAAAAGTAAAAGTAAAAGTAAAAGTAAAAGTAAAAGTAAAAGTAAAAGTAAAAGTAAAAGTAAAAATAAAACTAAAACTAAAACTAAAACTAAAACTAAAACTAAAACTAAAACTAAAAGTAAAAGTAAAAGTAATAGTAAAAGTAAAAGTAAAAGTAAAAGTAAAAGTAAAAGTAAAAGTAAAAGTAAAAGTAAAAGTAAAAGTAAAAGTAAAAGTAAAAGTAAAAGTAAAAGTAAAAGTAAAAGTAAAAGTAAAAGTAAAAGTAAAAGTAAAAGTAAAAGTAAAAGTAAAAGTAAAAGTAAAAGTAAAAGTAAAAGTAAAAGTAAAAGTAAAAGTAAAAGTAAAAGTAAAAATAAAAATAAAAATAAAAATAAAAATAAAAATAAAAATAAAAATAAAAATAAAAATTAAAATTAAAATTAAAAATAAAAATAAAAATAAAAGTAAAAGTAAAAGTAAAAGTAAAAGTAAAAGTAAAAGTAAAAGTAAAAGTAAAAGTAAAAGTAAAAGTAAAAGTAAAAGTAAAAGTAAAAGTAAAAATAAAAATAAAAATAAAAATAAACTGAACAACTTTCATTATTGGACCAACCCCGAAATCACGAAAAAAAATCAGCTGTTCCATTCAAAATGAATCTTATATCATTTTATGAAAAAAAAAATGGTTTGACCAATGAGTTTTGCATAGCTTGAACTGAAATGAAATACCGCTAATTTCGTTGTTGTTTTTTTTTCAGTAAAAAGTTTCGTCAGTTTATAAATAATAAAAAAGATTGGTTCACTAAGGAGTTTTAAATGCTTGAATTGTAAAAGTGTACTTTACAATTAAAGCATTCACCATGCTTGACTTGTAAAGTGATCTGAAAATGGAACGTTCTATCTAAACAATGCACTGTGTTGCACATGTCAACTTACACAGCCTCATACTATATTAGTAAATGCTAGTTACCGAGCAGTATGATGTAAAATTAAAATAATAGCATCGATTTTTGATCGATGGTCTAATTGATAAGAAGTTGTTAAGCATTCCGTGGTGTCACGCGATCAGATTACGATGCATGCTATCGTTATAAATAGACGATATAGGTCGACGCCTATGTATAGTGACAATAATATTCACAGAATAGTTTTCTTATTTAGGTATTATTATGCCTTATTTACATCCAACTGTGCTGCTGTGCTGTGCTTCTGTGCGATGATGAAGTCACCCGTAGAATGTAGATTGCTATACTATTACTATACTAACAAAATTGTTATTCAGATTTTATTTTCATCTTTGTTTATTTGTCACTTTATAGATTCATGATATAATACAAACAACGTTTAATAACTATAATATGTCCGTTGCATACACACTGCAGTTAAAGTAAAAGTAAAAGTAAAAGTAAAAGTAAAAGTAAAAGTAAAAGTAAAAGTAAAAGTAAAAGTAAAAGTAAAAGTAAAAGTAAAAGTAAAAGTAAAAGTAAAAGTAAAAGTAAAAGTAAAAGTAAAAGTAAAAGTAAAAGTAAAAGTAAAAGTAAAAGTAAAAGTAAAAGTAAAAGTAAAAGTAAAAGTAAAAGTAAAAGTAAAAGTAAAAGTAAAAGTAAAAGTAAAAGTAAAAGTAAAAGTAAAAGTAAAAGTAAAAGTAAAAGTAAAAGTAAAAGTAAAAGTAAAAGTAAAAGTAAAAGTAAAAGTAAAAGTAAAAGTAAAAGTAAAAGTAAAAGTAAAAGTAAAAGTAAAAGTAAAAGTAAAAGTAAAAGTAAAAGTAAAAGTAAAAGTAAAAGTAAAAGTAAAAGTAAAAGTAAAAGTAAAAGTAAAAGTAAAAGTAAAAGTAAAAGTAAAAGTAAAAGTAAAAGTAAAAGTAAAAGTAAAAGTAAAAGTAAAAGTAAAAGTAAAAGTAAAAGTAAAAGTAAAAGTAAAAGTAAAAGTAAAAGTAAAAGTAAAAGTAAAAGTAAAAGTAAAAGTAAAAGTAAAAGTAAAAGTAAAAATAAAAGTAAAAGTAAAAGTAAAAGTAAAAGTAAAAATAAAAATAAAAATAAACTGAACAACTTTCATTATTGGACCAACCCCGAAATCACGAAAAAAAATCAGCTGTTCCATTCAAAATGAATCATATCATTTTATGAAAAAAAAAATTGTTTGACCAAGGAGTTTTGCATAGCTTGAACTGAAATGAAATACCGCTAATTTCGTTGTTGTTTTTTTTTCAGTAAAAAGTTTCGTCAGTTTATAAATAAGAAAAAAGATTGGTTCACTAAGGAGTTTTAAATGCTTGAATTGTAAAAGTGTACTTTACAATTAAAGCATTCACCATGCTTGACTTGTAAAGTGATCTGAAAATGGAACGTTCTATCTAAACAATGCACTGTGTTGCACATGTCAACTTACACAGCCTCATACTATATTAGTAAATGCTAGTTACCGAGCAGTATGATGTAAAATTAAAATAATAGCATCGATTTTTGATCGATGGTCTAATTGATAAGAAGTTGTTAAGCATTCCGTGGTGTCACGCGATCAGATTACGATGCATGCTATCGTTATAAATAGACGATATAGGTCGACGCCTATGTATAGTGACAATAATATTCACAGAATAGTTTTCTTATTTAGGTATTATTATGCCTTATTTACATCCAACTGTGCTGCTGTGCTGTGCTTCTGTGCGATGATGAAGTCACCCGTAGAATGTAGATTGCTATACTATTACTATACTAACAAAATTGTTATTCAGATTTTATTTTCATCTTTGTTTATTTGTCACTTTATAGATTCATGATATAACAAACAACGTTTAATAACTATAATATGTCCGTTGCATACACACTGCAGTAAAAGTAAAAGTAAAAGTAAAAGTAAAAGTAAAAGTAAAAGTAAAAGTAAAAGTAAAAGTAAAAGTAAAAGTAAAAGTAAAAGTAAAAGTAAAAGTAAAAGTAAAAGTAAAAGTAAAAGTAAAAGTAAAAGTAAAAGTAAAAGTAAAAGTAAAAGTAAAAGTAAAAGTAAAAGTAAAAGTAAAAGTAAAAGTAAAAGTAAAAGTAAAAGTAAAAGTAAAAGTAAAAGTAAAAGTAAAAGTAAAAGTAAAAGTAAAAGTAAAAGTAAAAGTAAAAGTAAAAGTAAAAGTAAAAGTAAAAGTAAAAGTAAAAGTAAAAGTAAAAGTAAAAGTAAAAGTAAAAGTAAAAGTAAAAGTAAAAGTAAAAGTAAAAGTAAAAGTAAAAGTAAAAGTAAAAGTAAAAGTAAAAGTAAAAGTAAAAGTAAAAGTAAAAGTAAAAGTAAAAGTTAAAGTAAAAGTAAAAGTAAAAGTAAAAGTAAAAGTAAAAGTAAAAGTAAAAGTAAAAGTAAAAGTAAAAGTAAAAGTAAAAGTAAAAGTAAAAGTAAAAGTAAAAGTAAAAGTAAAAGTAAAAGTAAAAGTAAAAGTAAAAGTAAAGGTAAAAGTAAAAATAAAAATAAAAATAAAAATAAAAATAAAAATAAAAATAAAAATAAAAATAAAAATAAAAATAAAAATAAAAATAAAAATTAAAATAAAAATAAAAGTAAAAGTAAAAGTAAAAGTAAAAATAAAAATAAAAATAAACTGAACAACTTTCATTATTGGACCAACCCCGAAATCACGAAAAAAAATCAGCTGTTCCATTCAAAATGAATCATATCATTTTATGAAAAAAAAAATTGTTTGACCAAGGAGTTTTGCATAGCTTGAACTGAAATGAAATACCGCTAATTTCGTTGTTGTTTTTTTTTCAGTAAAAAGTTTCGTCAGTTTATAAATAAGAAAAAAGATTGGTTCACTAAGGAGTTTTAAATGCTTGAATTGTAAAAGTGTACTTTACAATTAAAGCATTCACCATGCTTGACTTGTAAAGTGATCTGAAAATGGAACGTTCTATCTAAACAATGCACTGTGTTGCACATGTAAACTTACACAGCCTCATACTATATTAGTAAATGCTAGTTACCGAGCAGAATGATGTAAAATTAAAATAATAGCATCGATTTTTGATCGATGTAAAGTAAAAGTAAAAGTAAAAGTAAAAGTAAAAGTAAAAGTAAAAGTAAAAGTAAAAGTAAAAGTAAAAGTAAAAGTAAAAGTAAAAGTAAAAGTAAAAGTAAAAGTAAAAGTAAAAGTAAAAGTAAAAGTAAAAGTAAAAGTAAAAGTAAAAGTAAAAGTAAAAGTAAAAATAAAAATAAAAATAAAAATAAAAATAAAAATAAAAATAAAAATAAAAATAAAAATAAAAACAAAAGTAAAAGTAAAAGTAAAAGTAAAAGTAAAAGTAAAAGTAAAAGTAAAAGTAAAAGTAAAAGTAAAAGTAAAAGTAAAAGTAAAAGTAAAAGTAAAAGTAAAAGTAAAAGTAAAAGTAAAAGTAAAAGTAAAAGTAAAAGTAAAAGTAAAAGTAAAAGTAAAAGTAAAAGTAAAAGTAAAAGTAAAAGTAAAAGTAAAAGTAAAAGTAAAAGTAAAAGTAAAAGTAAAAGTAAAAGTAAAAGTAAAAGTAAAAGTAAAAGTAAAAGTAAAAGTAAAAGTAAAAGTAAAAGTAAAAGTAAAAGTAAAAGTAAAAGTAAAAGTAAAAGTAAAAGTAAAAGTAAAAGTAAAAGTAAAAGTAAAAGTTAAAGTAAAAGTAAAAGTAAAAGTAAAAGTAAAAGTAAAAGTAAAAGTAAAAGTAAAAGTAAAAGTAAAAGTAAAAGTAAAAGTAAAAATAAAAATAAAAATAAACTGAACAACTTTCATTATTGGACCAACCCCGAAATCACGAAAAAAAATCAGCTGTTCCATTCAAAATGAATCTTATATCATTTTATGAAAAAAAAAATTGTTTGACCAAGGAGTTTTGCATAGCTTGAACTGAAATGAAATACCGCTAATTTCGTTGTTGTTTTTTTTCAGTAAAAAGTTTCGTCAGTTTATAAATAAGAAAAAAGATTGGTTCACTAAGGAGTTTTAAATGCTTGAATTGTAAAAGTGTACTTTACAATTAAAGCATTCACCATGCTTGACTTGTAAAGTGATCTGAAAATGGAACGTTCTATCTAAACAATGCACTGTGTTGCACATGTCAACTTACACAGCCTCATACTATATTAGTAAATGCTAGTTACCGAGCAGTATGATGTAAAATTAAAATAATAGCATCGATTTTTGATCGATGGTCTAATTGATAAGAAGTTGTTAAGCATTCCGTGGTGTCACGCGATCAGATTACGATGCATGCTATCGTTATAAATAGACGATATAGGTCGACGCCTATGTATAGTGACAATAATATTCACAGAATAGTTTTCTTATTTAGGTATTATTATGCCTTATTTACATCCAACTGTGCTGCTGTGCTGTGCTTCTGTGCTGTAATATGCCACACTGCAATCTCTACAAGTTTGAGTGAGATATGTACCTAGACAAAAGGCTAGTATGGTGAAAATTTTATCCTTTAAAAAATTACTTACATCTAAAAAGTGTGTCCGATTAGCCCCGGTGCACAAATCACAGTGAGTCCGTTTTACAACTGTTTGGATTGTTTTCTAAGCTTTGTTTTGTCAACTTTCTCCCTAAGAAAAAAAAGGTAACAATCAAAACGTTCTATGTAAAGCTGTGGTCCGGCCCTGTCGACAAAATCAAAGTATAAGCTTTATCTTGTCTTGTCATCGTACTATTTTAAGATCTTTTTTTTAACTATCTTTATAGTACAATACAGAATGGTACAAGAGGCGGACTTAATGCTAGTAGCATTCTCTACCAGTCAACCTTTTTGTATCTACCACAAGAATAGCAAATAAATGACTATTACTATAACTACTTTGTTCGTACTTATGCGCATTCATCTAACTTTTCATCATCGCACCGATAGGTTTGTGCTGACATACCTATCGGTGCGATGATGAAGTCACCCGTAGAATGTAGATTGCTATACTATTACTATACTAACAAAATTGTTATTCAGATTTTATTTTCATCTTTGTTTATTTGTCACTTTAAAGATTCATGATATAATACAAACAACGTTTAATAACTATAATATGTCCGTTGCATACACACTGCAGTAAAAGTAAAAGTAAAAGTAAAAGTAAAAGTAAAAGTAAAAGTAAAAGTAAAAGTAAAAGTAAAAATAAAAATAAAAATAAAAATAAAAATACAAATAAAAGTAAAAGTAAAAGTAAAAGTAAAAGTAAAAGTAAAAGTAAAAGTAAAAGTAAAAGTAAAAGTAAAAGTAAAAATAAAACTGAAACTAAAACTAAAACTAAAAGTAAAAGTAAAAGTAAAAGTAGTAGTAAAAGTAAAAGTAAAAGTAAAAGTAAAAGTAAAAGTAAAAGTAAAAGTAAAAGTAAAAGTAAAAGTAAAAGTAAAAGTAAAAGTAAAAGTAAAAGTAAAAGTAAAAGTAAAAGTAAAAGTAAAAGTAAAAATAAAAATAAAAATAAATGTAAAAGTAAAAGTAAAAGTAAAAGTAAAAGTAAAAGTAAAAGTAAAAGTAAAAGTAAAAGTAAAAGTAAAAGTAAAAGTAAAAGTAAAAGTAAAAGTAAAAGTAAAAGTAAAAGTAAAAATAAAAATAAAAATAAACTGAACAACTTTCATTATTGGACCAACCCCGAAATCACGAAAAAAAATCAGCTGTTCCATTCAAAATGAATCTTATATCATTTTATGAAAAAAAAAATTGTTTGACCAAGGAGTTTTGCATAGCTTGAACTGAAATGAAATACCGCTAATTTCGTTGTTGTTTTTTTTTCAGTAAAAAGTTTCGTCAGTTTATAAATAAGAAAAAAGATTGGTTCACTAAGGAGTTTTAAATGCTTGAATTGTAAAAGTGTACTTTACAATTAAAGCATTCACCATGCTTGACTTGTAAAGTGATCTGAAAATGGAACGTTCTATCTAAACAATGCACTGTGTTGCACATGTCAACTTACACAGCCTCATACTATATTAGTAAATGCTAGTTACCGAGCAGTATGATGTAAAATTAAAATAATAGCATCGATTTTTGATCGATGGTCTAATTGATAAGAAGTTGTTAAGCATTCCGTGGTGTCACGCGATCAGATTACGATGCATGCTATCGTTATAAATAGACGATATAGGTCGACGCCTATGTATAGTGACAATAATATTCACAGAATAGTTTTCTTATTTAGGTATTATTATGCCTTATTTACATCCAACTGTGCTGCTGTGCTGTGCTTCTGTGCGATGATGAAGTCACCCGTAGAATGTAGATTGCTATACTATTACTATACTAACAAAATTGTTATTCAGATTTTATTTTCATCTTGGTTTATTTGTCACTTTATAGATTCATGATATAACAAACAACGTTTAATAACTATAATATGTCCGTTGCATACACACTGCAGTAAAAGTAAAAGTAAAAGTAAAAGTAAAAGTAAAAGTAAAAGTAAAAGTAAAAGTAAAAGTAAAAGTAAAAGTAAAAGTAAAAGTAAAAGTAAAAGTAAAAGTAAAAGTAAAAGTAAAAGTAAAAGTAAAAGTAAAAGTAAAAGTAAAAGTAAAAGTAAAAGTAAAAGTAAAAATAAAAATAAAAGTAAAAGTAAAAGTAAAAGTAAAAGTAAAAGTAAAAGTAAAAGTAAAAGTAAAAGTAAAAGTAAAAGTAAAAAAAAAATAAAAATAAAAATAAAAATAAACTGAACAACTTCCATTATTGGACCAACCCCGAAATCACGAAAAAAAATCAGCTGTTCCATTCAAAATGAATCTTATATCATTTTATGAAAAAAAAAATTGTTTGACCAAGGAGTTTTGCATAGCTTGAACTGAAATGAAATACCGCTAATTTCGTTGTTGTTTTTTTTTCAGTAAAAAGTTTCGTCAGTTTATAAATAAGAAAAAAGATTGGTTCACTAAGGAGTTTTAAATGCTTGAATTGTAAAAGTGTACTTTACAATTAAAGCATTCACCATGCTTGACTTGTAAAGTGATCTGAAAATGGAACGTTCTATCTAAACAATGCACTGTGTTGCACATGTCAACTTACACAGCCTCATACTATATTAGTAAATGCTAGTTACCGAGCAGTATGATGTAAAATTAAAATAATAGCATCGATTTTTGATCGATGGTCTAATTGATAAGAAGTTGTTAAGCATTCCGTGGTGTCACGCGATCAGATTACGATGCATGCTAGACGATATAGGTCGACGCCTATGTATAGTGACAATAATATTCACAGAATAGTTTTCTTATTTAGGTATTATTATGCCTTATTTACATCCAACTGTGCTGCTGTGCTGTGCTTCTGTGCGATGATGAAGTCACCCGTAGAATGTAGATTGCTATACTATTACTATACTAACAAAATTGTTATTCAGATTTTATTTTCATCTTGGTTTATTTGTCACTTTATAGATTCATGATATAACAAACAACGTTTAATAACTATAATATGTCCGTTGCATACACACTGCAGTAAAAGTAAAAGTAAAAGTAAAAATATAAATAAAAATAAAAATAAAAATAAAAGTAAAAGTAAAAGTAAAAGTAAAAGTAAAAGTAAAAGTAAAAGTAAAAGTAAAAGTAAAAGTAAAAGTAAAAGTAAAAGTAAAAGTAAAAGTAAAAGTAAAAGTAAAAGTAAAAGTAAAAGTAAAAGTAAAAGTAAAAGTAAAAGTAAAAGTAAAAGTAAAAGTAAAAGTAAAAGTTAAAGTAAAAGTAAAAGTAAAAGTAAAAGTAAAAGTAAAAGTAAAAGTAAAAGTAAAAGTAAAAGTAAAAGTAAAAGTAAAAGTAAAAGTAAAAGTAAAAGTAAAAGTAAAAGTAAAAGTAAAAGTAAAAGTAAAAGTAAAAGTAAAAGTAAAAGTAAAAGTAAAAGTAAAAGTAAAAGTAAAAGTAAAAGTAAAAGTAAAAGTAAAAGTAAAAGTAAAAGTAAAAGTAAAAGTAAAAGTAAAAGTAAAAGTAAAAGTAAAAGTAAAAGTAAAAGTAAAAGTAAAAGTAAAAGTAAAAGTAAAAGTAAAAGTAAAAGTAAAAGTAAAAGTAAAAGTAAAAGTAAAAGTAAAAGTAAAAGTAAAAGTAAAAGTAAAAGTAAAAGTAAAAGTAAAAGTAAAAGTAAAAGTAAAAGTAAAAGTAAAAGTAAAAGTAAAAGTAAAAGTAAAAGTAAAAGTAAAAGTAAAAGTAAAAGTAAAAGTAAAAGTAAAAGTAAAAGTAAAAGTAAAAGTAAAAGTAAAAGTAAAAGTAAAAGTAAAAGTAAAAGTAAAAGTAAAAGTAAAAGTAAAAGTAAAAGTAAAAGTAAAAGTAAAAGTAAAAGTAAAAGTAAAAGTAAAAGTAAAAGTAAAAGTAAAAGTAAAAGTAAAAGTAAAAGTAAAAGTAAAAGTAAAAGTAAAAGTAAAAGTAAAAGTAAAAGTAAAAGTAAAAGTAAAAGTAAAAGTAAAAGTAAAAATAAAACTAAAAATAAAAGTAAAAGTAAAAGTAAAAGTAAAAGTAAAAGTAAAAGTAAAAGTAAAAGTAAAAGTAAAAGTAATAGTAATAGTAAAAGTAAAAAAAAAAGTAAAAGTAAAAGTAAAAGTAAAAGTAAAAGTAAAAGTAAAAGTAAAAGTAAAAATAAAAATAAAAGTAAAAGTAAAAGTAAAAGTAAAAGTAAAAGTAAAAGTAAAAGTAAAAGTAAAAGTAAAAGTAAAAGTAAAAAAAAAATAAAAATAAAAATAAAAATAAACTGAACAACTTCCATTATTGGACCAACCCCGAAATCACGAAAAAAAATCAGCTGTTCCATTCAAAATGAATCTTATATCATTTTATGAAAAAAAAAATTGTTTGACCAAGGAGTTTTGCATAGCTTGAACTGAAATGAAATACCGCTAATTTCGTTGTTGTTTTTTTTTCAGTAAAAAGTTTCGTCAGTTTATAAATAATAAAAAAGATTGGTTCACTAAGGAGTTTTAAATGCTTGAATTGTAAAAGTGTACTTTACAATTAAAGCATTCACCATGCTTGACTTGTAAAGTGATCTGAAAATGGAACGTTCTATCTAAACAATGCACTGTGTTGCACATGTCAACTTACACAGCCTCATACTATATTAGTAAATGCTAGTTACCGAGCAGTATGATGTAAAATTAAAATAATAGCATCGATTTTTGATCGATGGTCTAATTGATAAGAAGTTGTTAAGCATTCCGTGGTGTCACGCGATCAGATTACGATGCATGCTATCGTTATAAATAGACGATATAGGTCGACGCCTATGTATAGTGACAATAATATTCACAGAATAGTTTTCTTATTTAGGTATTATTATGCCTTATTTACATCCAACTGTGCTGCTGTGCTGTGCTTCTGTGCGATGATGAAGTCACCCGTAGAATGTAGATTGCTATACTATTACTATACTAACAAAATTGTTAATCAGATTTTATTTTCATCTTTGTCTATTTGTCACTTTATAGATTCATGATATAATACAAACAACGTTTAATAACTATAATATGTCCGTTGCATACACACTGCAGTTAAAGTAAAAGTAAAAGTAAAAGTAAAAGTAAAAGTAAAAGTAAAAGTAAAAGTAAAAGTAAAAGTAAAAGTAAAAGTAAAAGTAAAAGTAAAAGTAAAAGTAAAAGTAAAAGTAAAAGTAAAAGTAAAAGTAAAAGTAAAAATAAAACTAAAACTAAAACTAAAACTAAAACTAAAACTAAAAGTAAAAGTAAAAGTAATAGTAAAAGTAAAAGTAAAAGTAAAAGTAAAAGTAAAAGTAAAAGTAAAAGTAAAAGTAAAAGTAAAAGTAAAAGTAAAAGTAAAAGTAAAAGTAAAAGTAAAAGTAAAAGTAAAAGTAAAAGTAAAAGTAAAAGTAAAAGTAAAAGTAAAAGTAAAAATAAAAATAAATGTAAAAGTAAAAGTAAAATTAAAAGTAAAAGTAAAAGTAAAAGTAAAAGTAAAAGTAAAAGTAAAAGTAAAAGTAAAAGTAAAAGTAAAAGTAAAAGTAAAAGTAAAAGTAAAAGTAAAAGTAAAAGTAAAAGTAAAAGTAAAAGTAAAAGTAAAAGTAAAACAAAAAGTAAAAGTAAAAGTAAAAGTAAAAGTAAAAGTAAAAGTAAAAGTAAAAGTAAAAGTAAAAGTAAAAGTAAAAGTAAAAGTAAAAGTAAAAGTAAAAGTAAAAGTAAAAGTAAAAGTAAAAATAAAAATAAAAATAAAAATAAACTGAACAACTTTCATTATTGGACCAACCCCGAAATCACGAAAAAAAATCAGCTGTTCCATTCAAAATGAATCTTATATCATTTTATGAAAAAAAAAATGGTTTGACCAAGGAGTTTTGCATAGCTTGAACTGAAATGAAATACCGCTAATTTCGTTGTTGTTTTTTTTTCAGTAAAAAGTTTCGTCAGTTTATAAATAATAAAAAAGATTGGTTCACTAAGGAGTTTTAAATGCTTGAATTGTAAAAGTGTACTTTACAATTAAAGCATTCACCATGCTTGACTTGTAAAGTGATCTGAAAATGGAACGTTCTATCTAAACAATGCACTGTGTTGCACATGTCAACTTACACAGCCTCATACTATATTAGTAAATGCTAGTTACCGAGCAGTATGATGTAAAATTAAAATAATAGCATCGATTTTTGATCGATGGTCTAATTGATAAGAAGTTGTTAAGCATTCCGTGGTGTCACGCGATCAGATTACGATGCATGCTATCGTTATAAATAGACGATATAGGTCGACGCCTATGTATAGTGACAATAATATTCACAGAATAGTTTTCTTATTTAGGTATTATTATGCCTTATTTACATCCAACTGTGCTGCTGTGCTGTGCTTCTGTGCGATGATGAAGTCACCCGTAGAATGTAGATTGCTATACTATTACTATACTAACAAAATTGTTATTCAGATTTTATTTTCATCTTGGTTTATTTGTCACTTTATAGATTCATGATATAACAAACAACGTTTAATAACTATAATATGTCCGTTGCATACACACTGCAGTAAAAGTAAAAGTAAAAGTAAAAGTAAAAGTAAAAGTAAAAGTAAAAGTAAAAGTAAAAGTAAAAGTAAAAGTAAAAGTAAAAGTAAAAGTAAAAGTAAAAGTAAAAGTAAAAGTAAAAGTAAAAGTAAAAGTAAAAGTAAAAGTAAAAGTAAAAGTAAAAGTAAAAGTAAAAGTAAAAGTAAAAGTAAAAGTAATAGTAAAAGTAAAAGTAAAAGTAAAAGTAAAAGTAAAAGTAAAAGTAAAAGTAAAAGTAAAAGTAAAAGTAAAAGTAAAAGTAAAAGTAAAAGTAAAAGTAAAAGTAAAAGTAAAAGTAAAAGTAAAAGTAAAAGTAAAAGTAAAAGTAAAAGTAAAAGTAAAAGTAAAAGTAAAAGTAAAAGTAAAAGTAAAAGTAAAAGTAAAAGTAAAAGTAAAAGTAAAAGTAAAAGTAAAAGTAAAAGTAAAAGTAAAAGTAAAAGTAAAAGTAAAAGTAAAAGTAAAAGTAAAAGTAAAAGTAAAAGTAAAAGTAAAAGTAAAAGTAAAAGTAAAAGTAAAAGTAAAAGTAAAAGTAAAAGTAAAAGTAAAAGTAAAAGTAAAAGTAAAAGTAAAAGTAAAAGTAAAAGTAAAAGTAAAAGTAAAAGTAAAAGTAAAAGTAAAAGTAAAAGTAAAAGTAAAAGTAAAAGTAAAAGTAAAAGTAAAAGTAAAAGTAAAAGTAAAAGTAAAAGTAAAAGTAAAAGTAAAAGTAAAAGTAAAAGTAAAAGTAAAAGTAAAAGTAAAAGTAAAAGTAAAAGTAAAAGTAAAAGTAAAAGTAAAAGTAAAAGTAAAAGTAAAAGTAAAAGTAAAAGTAAAAGTAAAAGTAAAAGTAAAAGTAAAAGTAAAAGTAAAAGTAAAAGTAAAAGTAAAAGTAAAAGTAAAAGTAAAAGTAAAAGTAAAAGTAAAAGTAAAAGTAAAAGTAAAAGTAATAGTAATAGTAAAAGTAAAAAAAAAAGTAAAAGTAAAAGTAAAAGTAAAAGTAAAAGTAAAAGTAAAAGTAAAAGTAAAAATAAAAATAAAAGTAAAAGTAAAAGTAAAAGTAAAAGTAAAAGTAAAAGTAAAAGTAAAAGTAAAAGTAAAAGTAAAAGTAAAAAAAAAATAAAAATAAAAATAAAAATAAACTGAACAACTTCCATTATTGGACCAACCCCGAAATCACGAAAAAAAATCAGCTGTTCCATTCAAAATGAATCTTATATCATTTTATGAAAAAAAAAATTGTTTGACCAAGGAGTTTTGCATAGCTTGAACTGAAATGAAATACCGCTAATTTCGTTGTTGTTTTTTTTTCAGTAAAAAGTTTCGTCAGTTTATAAATAATAAAAAAGATTGGTTCACTAAGGAGTTTTAAATGCTTGAATTGTAAAAGTGTACTTTACAATTAAAGCATTCACCATGCTTGACTTGTAAAGTGATCTGAAAATGGAACGTTCTATCTAAACAATGCACTGTGTTGCACATGTCAACTTACACAGCCTCATACTATATTAGTAAATGCTAGTTACCGAGCAGTATGATGTAAAATTAAAATAATAGCATCGATTTTTGATCGATGGTCTAATTGATAAGAAGTTGTTAAGCATTCCGTGGTGTCACGCGATCAGATTACGATGCATGCTATCGTTATAAATAGACGATATAGGTCGACGCCTATGTATAGTGACAATAATATTCACAGAATAGTTTTCTTATTTAGGTATTATTATGCCTTATTTACATCCAACTGTGCTGCTGTGCTGTGCTTCTGTGCGATGATGAAGTCACCCGTAGAATGTAGATTGCTATACTATTACTATACTAACAAAATTGTTAATCAGATTTTATTTTCATCTTTGTTTATTTGTCACTTTATAGATTCATGATATAATACAAACAACGTTTAATAACTATAATATGTCCGTTGCATACACACTGCAGTTAAAGTAAAAGTAAAAGTAAAAGTAAAAGTAAAAGTAAAAGTAAAAGTAAAAGTAAAAGTAAAAGTAAAAGTAAAAGTAAAAGTAAAAGTAAAAGTAAAAGTAAAAGTAAAAGTAAAAGTAAAAGTAAAAGTAAAAGTAAAAATAAAACTAAAACTAAAACTAAAACTAAAACTAAAACTAAAACTAAAAGTAAAAGTAAAAGTAATAGTAAAAGTAAAAGTAAAAGTAAAAGTAAAAGTAAAAGTAAAAGTAAAAGTAAAAGTAAAAGTAAAAGTAAAAGTAAAAGTAAAAGTAAAAGTAAAAGTAAAAGTAAAAGTAAAAGTAAAAGTAAAAGTAAAAGTAAAAGTAAAAGTAAAAGTAAAAGTAAAAGTAAAAGTAAAAGTAAAAATAAAAATAAATGTAAAAGTAAAAGTAAAATTAAAAGTAAAAGTAAAAGTAAAAGTAAAAGTAAAAGTAAAAGTAAAAGTAAAAGTAAAAGTAAAAGTAAAAGTAAAAGTAAAAGTAAAAGTAAAAGTAAAAGTAAAAGTAAAAGTAAAAGTAAAAGTAAAAGTAAAAGTAAAAGTAAAAGTAAAAGTAAAAGTAAAAATAAAAATAAAAATAAAAATAAACTGAACAACTTTCATTATTGGACCAACCCCGAAATCACGAAAAAAAATCAGCTGTTCCATTCAAAATGAATCTTATATCATTTTATGAAAAAAAAAATGGTTTGACCAAGGAGTTTTGCATAGCTTGAACTGAAATGAAATACCGCTAATTTCGTTGTTGTTTTTTTTTCAGTAAAAAGTTTCGTCAGTTTATAAATAATAAAAAAGATTGGTTCACTAAGGAGTTTTAAATGCTTGAATTGTAAAAGTGTACTTTACAATTAAAGCATTCACCATGCTTGACTTGTAAAGTGATCTGAAAATGGAACGTTCTATCTAAACAATGCACTGTGTTGCACATGTCAACTTACACAGCCTCATACTATATTAGTAAATGCTAGTTACCGAGCAGTATGATGTAAAATTAAAATAATAGCATCGATTTTTGATCGATGGTCTAATTGATAAGAAGTTGTTAAGCATTCCGTGGTGTCACGCGATCAGATTACGATGCATGCTATCGTTATAAATAGACGATATAGGTCGACGCCTATGTATAGTGACAATAATATTCACAGAATAGTTTTCTTATTTAGGTATTATTATGCCTTATTTACATCCAACTGTGCTGCTGTGCTGTGCTTCTGTGCGATGATGAAGTCACCCGTAGAATGTAGATTGCTATACTATTACTATACTAACAAAATTGTTAATCAGATTTTATTTTCATCTTTGTTTATTTGTCACTTTATAGATTCATGATATAATACAAACAACGTTTAATAACTATAATATGTCCGTTGCATACACACTGCAGTTAAAGTAAAAGTAAAAGTAAAAGTAAAAGTAAAAGTAAAAGTAAAAGTAAAAGTAAAAGTAAAAGTAAAAGTAAAAGTAAAAATAAAAGTAAAAGTAAAAGTAAAAGTAAAAGTAAAAGTAAAAGTAAAAGTAAAAGTAAAAGTAAAAGTAAAAGTAAAAGTAAAAGTAAAAGTAAAAGTAAAAGTAAAAGTAAAAGTAAAAGTAAAAGTAAAAATAAAAATAAAAATAAAAATAAAAATAAAAATAAAAATAAAAATAAAAATGAAAATAAAAATAAAAATAAAAATTAAAAATAAAAATAAAAGTAAAAGTAAAAGTAAAAGTAAAAGTAAAAGTAAAAGTAAAAGTAAAAGTAAAAATAAAAATAAAAATAAAAATAAAAATAAAAATAAAAATAAAAATAAAAATAAAAATAAAAATAAAAATAAACTGAACAACTTTCATTATTGGACCAACCCCGAAATCACGAAAAAAAATCAGCTGTTCCATTCAAAATGAATCATATCATTTTATGAAAAAAAAAATTGTTTGACCAAGGAGTTTTGCATAGCTTGAACTGAAATGAAATACCGCTAATTTCGTTGTTGTTTTTTTTTCAGTAAAAAGTTTCGTCAGTTTATAAATAAGAAAAAAGATTGGTTCACTAAGGAGTTTTAAATGCTTGAATTGTAAAAGTGTACTTTACAATTAAAGCATTCACCATGCTTGACTTGTAAAGTGATCTGAAAATGGAACGTTCTATCTAAACAATGCACTGTGTTGCACATGTAAACTTACACAGCCTCATACTATATTAGTAAATGCTAGTTACCGAGCAGAATGATGTAAAATTAAAATAATAGCATCATTTTTGATCGATGGTCTAATTGATAAGAAGTTGTTAAGCATTCCGTGGTGTCACGCGATCAGATTACGATGCATGCTATCGTTATAAATAGACGATATAGGTCGACGCCTATGTATAGTGACAATAATATTCACAGAATAGTTTTCTTATTTAGGTATTATTATGCCTTATTTACATCCAACTGTGCTGCTGTGCTGTGCTTCTGTGCGATGATGAAGTCACCCGTAGAATGTAGATTGCTATACTATTACTATACTAACAAAATTGTTATTCAGATTTTATTTTCATCTTTGTTTATTTGTCACTTTATAGATTCATGATATAACAAACAACGTTTAATAACTATAATATGTCCGTTGCATACACACTGCAGTAAAAGTAAAAGTAAAAGTAAAAATATAAATAAAATTAAAAATAAAAATAAAAGTAAAAGTAAAAGTAAAAGTAAAAGTAAAAATAAAAATAAAAATAAAAATAAAAATAAAAGTAAAAGTAAAAGTAAAAGTAAAAGTAAAAGTAAAAGTAAAAGTAAAAGTAAAAGTAAAAATAAAAGTAAAAGTAAAAGTAAAAGTAAAAGTAAAAGTAAAAGTAAAAGTAAAAGTAAAAGTAAAAGTAAAAGTAAAAGTAAAAGTAAAAGTAAAAGTAAAAGTAAAAATAAAAATAAAAATAAAAATAAAAATAAAAATAAAAATAAAAATAAAAATAAAAATAAAAATAAAAATAAAAATAAAAATAAAAACAAAAGTAAAAGTAAAAGTTAAAGTAAAAGTAAAAGTAAAAGTAAAAGTAAAAGTAAAAGTAAAAGTAAAAGTAAAAGTAAAAGTAAAAGTAAAAGTAAAAGTAAAAGTAAAAGTAAAAGTAAAAGTAAAAGTAAAAGTAAAAGTAAAAGTAAAAGTAAAAGTAAAAGTAAAAGTAAAAGTAAAAGTAAAAGTAAAAGTAAAAGTAAAAGTAAAAGTAAAAGTAAAAGTAAAAGTAAAAGTAAAAGTAAAAGTAAAAGTAAAAGTAAAAGTAAAAGTAAAAGTAAAAGTAAAAGTAAAAGTAAAAGTAAAAGTAAAAGTAAAAGTAAAAGTAAAAGTAAAAGTAAAAGTAAAAGTAAAAGTAAAAGTAAAAGTAAAAGTAAAAGTAAAAGTAAAAGTAAAAGTAAAAGTAAAAGTAAAAGTAAAAGTAAAAGTAAAAGTAAAAGTAAAAGTAAAAGTAAAAGTAAAAATAAAAATAAAAATAAAAATAAAAATAAAAATAAAAATAAAAATAAAAATAAAAATAAAAATAAAAATAAAAATAAAAATAAAAATAAAAATAAAAATAAAAATAAAAATAAAAATAAAAATAAAAACAAAAGTAAAAGTAAAAGTAAAAGTAAAAGTAAAAGTAAAAGTAAAAGTAAAAGTAAAAGTAAAAGTAAAAGTAAAAGTAAAAGTAAAAGTAAAAGTAAAAGTAAAAGTAAAAGTAAAAGTAAAAGTAAAAGTAAAAGTAAAAGTAAAAGTAAAAGTAAAAGTAAAAGTAAAAGTAAAAGTAAAAGTAAAAGTAAAAGTAAAAGTAAAAGTAAAAGTAAAAGTAAAAGTAAAAGTAAAAGTAAAAGTAAAAGTAAAAGTAAAAGTAAAAGTAAAAGTAAAAGTAAAAGTAAAAGTAAAAGTAAAAGTAAAAGTAAAAGTAAAAGTAAAAGTAAAAGTAAAAGTAAAAGTAAAAGTAAAAGTAAAAGTAAAAGTAAAAGTAAAAGTAAAAGTAAAAGTAAAAGTAAAAGTAAAAGTAAAAGTAAAAGTAAAAGTAAAAGTAAAAGTAAAAGTAAAAGTAAAAGTAAAAGTAAAAGTAAAAGTAAAAGTAAAAGTAAAAGTAAAAGTAAAAGTAAAAGTAAAAGTAAAAGTAAAAGTAAAAGTAAAAATAAAAATAAAAATAAATCGATGGTCTAATTGATAAGAAGTTGTTAAGCATTCCGTGGTGTCACGCGATCAGATTACGATGCATGCTATCGTTATAAATAGACGATATAGGTCGACGCCTATGTATAGTGACAATAATATTCACAGAATAGTTTTCTTATTTAGGTATTATTATGCCTTATTTACATCCAACTGTGCTGCTGTGCTGTGCTTCTGTGCGATGATGAAGTCACCCGTAGAATGTAGATTGCTATACTATTACTATACTAACAAAATTGTTATTCAGATTTTATTTTCATCTTTGTTTATTTGTCACTTTATAGATTCATGATATAACAAACAACGTTTAATAACTATAATATGTCCGTTGCATACACACTGCAGTAAAAGTAAAAGTAAAAGTAAAAATATAAATAAAAATAAAAATAAAAATAAAAGTAAAAGTAAAAGTAAAAGTAAAAGTAAAAATAAAAATAAAAATAAAAATAAAAATAAAAGTAAAAGTAAAAGTAAAAGTAAAAGTAAAAGTAAAAGTAAAAGTAAAAGTAAAAGTAAAAGTAAAAGTAAAAGTAAAAGTAAAAGTAAAAGTAAAAGTAAAAGTAAAAGTAAAAGTAAAAGTAAAAGTAAAAGTAAAAGTAAAAGTAAAAGTAAAAGTAAAAGTAAAAGTAAAAGTAAAAGTAAAAGTAAAAGTAAAAGTAAAAGTAAAAGTAAAAGTAAAAGTAAAAGTAAAAGTAAAAGTAAAAGTAAAAGTAAAAGTAAAAGTAAAAGTAAAAGTAAAAGTAAAAGTAAAAGTAAAAGTAAAAGTAAAAGTAAAAGTAAAAGTAAAAGTAAAAGTAAAAGTAAAAGTAAAAGTAAAAGTAAAAGTAAAAGTAAAAGTAAAAGTAAAAGTAAAAGTAAAAGTAAAAGTAAAAGTAAAAGTAAAAGTAAAAGTAAAAGTAAAAGTAAAAGTAAAAGTAAAAGTAAAAGTAAAAGTAAAAGTAAAAGTAAAAATAAAAATAAAACTAAAAGTAAAAGTAAAAGTAAAAGTAAAAGTAAAAAAAAAAGTAAAAGTAAAAGTAAAAGTAATAGTAAAAGTAAAAAAAAAAGTAAAAGTAAAAGTAAAAGTAAAAGTAAAAGTAAAAGTAAAAGTAAAAGTAAAAGTAAAAATAAAAATAAAAGTAAAAGTAAAAGAAAAAGTAAAAGTAAAAGTAAAAGTAAAAGTAAAAGTAAAAGTAAAAGTAAAAGTAAAAGTAAAAGTAAAAGTAAAAGTAAAAAAAAAATAAAAATAAAAATAAAAATAAACTGAACAACTTTCATTATTGGACCAACCCCGAAATCACGAAAAAAAATCAGCTGTTCCATTCAAAATGAATCTTATATCATTTTATGAAAAAAAAAAATGTTTGACCAAGGAGTTTTGCATAGCTTGAACTGAAATGAAATACCGCTAATTTCGTTGTTGTTTTTTTTTCAGTAAAAAGTTTCGTCAGTTTATAAATAAGAAAAAAGATTGGTTCACTAAGGAGTTTTAAATGCTTGAATTGTAAAAGTGTACTTTACAATTAAAGCATTCACCATGCTTGACTTGTAAAGTGATCTGAAAATGGAACGTTCTATCTAAACAATGCACTGTGTTGCACATGTCAACTTACACAGCCTCATACTATATTAGTAAATGCTAGTTACCGAGCAGTATGATGTAAAATTAAAATAATAGCATCGATTTTTGATCGATGGTCTAATTGATAAGAAGTTGTTAAGCATTCCGTGGTGTCACGCGATCAGATTACGATGCATGCTATCGTTATAAATAGACGATATAGGTCGACGCCTATGTATAGTGACAATAATATTCACAGAATAGTTTTCTTATTTAGGTATTATTATGCCTTATTTACATCCAACTGTGCTGCTGTGCTGTGCTTCTGTGCTGTAATATGCCACACTGCAATCTCTACAAGTTTGAGCGAGATATGTACCTAGACAAAAGGCTAGTATGGTGAAAATTTTATCCTTTAAAAAATTACTTACATCTAAAAAGTGTGTCCGATTAGCCCCGGTGCACAAATCACAGTGAGTCCGTTTTACAACTGTATGGATTGTTTTCTAAGCTTTGTTTTGTCAACTTTCTCCCTAAGAAAAAAAAGGTAACAATCAAAACGTTCTATGTAAAGCTGTGGTCCGGCCCTGTCGACAAAATCAAAGTATAAGCTTTATCTTGTCTTGTCATCGTACTATTTTAAGATCTTTTTTTTAACTATCTTTATAGTACAATACAGAATGGTACAAGAGGCGGACTTAATGCTAGTAGCATTCTCTACCAGTCAACCTTTTTGTATCTACCACAAGAATAGCAAATAAATGACTATTACTATAACTACTTTGTTCGTACTTATGCGCATTCATCTAACTTTTCATCATCGCACCGATAAGTTTGTGCTGACATACCTATCGGTGCGATGATGAAGTCACCCGTAGAATGTAGATTGCTATACTATTACTATACTAACAAAATTGTTATTCAGATTTTATTTTCATCTTTGTTTATTTGTCACTTTAAAGATTCATGATATAATACAAACAACGTTTAATAACTATAATATGTCCGTTGCATACACACTGCAGTAAAAGTAAAAGTAAAAGTAAAAGTAAAAGTAAAAGTAAAAGTAAAAGTAAAAGTAAAAGTAAAAGTAAAAGTAAAAGTAAAAATAAAAATAAAAATAAAAATAAAAATAAAAGTAAAAGTAAAAGTAAAAGTAAAAGTAAAAGTAAAAGTAAAAGTAAAAGTAAAAGTAAAAGTAAAAGTAAAAGTAAAAGTAAAAGTAAAAATAAAACTAAAACTAAAACTAAAACTAAAACTAAAACTAAAACTAAAACTAAAACTAAAAGTAAAAGTAATAGTAAAAGTAAAAGTAAAAGTAAAAGTAAAAGTAAAAGTAAAAGTAAAAGTAAAAGTAAAAGTAAAAGTAAAAGTAAAAGTAAAAGTAAAAGTAAAAGTAAAAGTAAAAGTAAAAGTAAAAGTAAAAGTAAAAGTAAAAGTAAAAGTAAAAGTAAAAGTAAAAGTAAAAGTAAAAGTAAAAGTAAAAGTAAAAGTAAAAGTAAAAGTAAAAGTAAAAGTAAAAGTAAAAGTAAAAATAAAAATAAAAATAAAAATAAAAATAAAAATAAAAATAAAAATAAAAATAAAAATAAAAATTAAAATTAAAATTAAAAATAAAAATAAAAATAAAAGTAAAAGTAAAAGTAAAAGTAAAAGTAAAAGTAAAAGTAAAAGTAAAAGTAAAAGTAAAAGTAAAAGTAAAAGTAAAAGTAAAAGTAAAAATAAAAATAAAAATAAAAATAAACTGAACAACTTTCATTATTGGACCAACCCCGAAATCACGAAAAAAAATCAGCTGTTCCATTCAAAATGAATCTTATATCATTTTATGAAAAAAAAAATGGTTTGACCAATGAGTTTTGCATAGCTTGAACTGAAATGAAATACCGCTAATTTCGTTGTTGTTTTTTTTTCAGTAAAAAGTTTCGTCAGTTTATAAATAATAAAAAAGATTGGTTCACTAAGGAGTTTTAAATGCTTGAATTGTAAAAGTGTACTTTACAATTAAAGCATTCACCATGCTTGACTTGTAAAGTGATCTGAAAATGGAACGTTCTATCTAAACAATGCACTGTGTTGCACATGTCAACTTACACAGCCTCATACTATATTAGTAAATGCTAGTTACCGAGCAGTATGATGTAAAATTAAAATAATAGCATCGATTTTTGATCGATGGTCTAATTGATAAGAAGTTGTTAAGCATTCCGTGGTGTCACGCGATCAGATTACGATGCATGCTATCGTTATAAATAGACGATATAGGTCGACGCCTATGTATAGTGACAATAATATTCACAGAATAGTTTTCTTATTTAGGTATTATTATGCCTTATTTACATCCAACTGTGCTGCTGTGCTGTGCTTCTGTGCGATGATGAAGTCACCCGTAGAATGTAGATTGCTATACTATTACTATACTAACAAAATTGTTATTCAGATTTTATTTTCATCTTTGTTTATTTGTCACTTTATAGATTCATGATATAATACAAACAACGTTTAATAACTATAATATGTCCGTTGCATACACACTGCAGTTAAAGTAAAAGTAAAAGTAAAAGTAAAAGTAAAAGTAAAAGTAAAAGTAAAAGTAAAAGTAAAAGTAAAAGTAAAAGTAAAAGTAAAAGTAAAAGTAAAAGTAAAAGTAAAAGTAAAAGTAAAAGTAAAAGTAAAAGTAAAAGTAAAAGTAAAAGTAAAAGTAAAAGTAAAAGTAAAAGTAAAAGTAAAAGTAAAAGTAAAAGTAAAAGTAAAAGTAAAAGTAAAAGTAAAAGTAAAAGTAAAAGTAAAAGTAAAAGTAAAAGTAAAAGTAAAAGTAAAAGTAAAAGTAAAAGTAAAAGTAAAAGTAAAAGTAAAAGTAAAAGTAAAAGTAAAAGTAAAAGTAAAAGTAAAAGTAAAAGTAAAAGTAAAAGTAAAAGTAAAAGTAAAAGTAAAAGTAAAAGTAAAAGTAAAAGTAAAAGTAAAAGTAAAAGTAAAAGTAAAAGTAAAAGTAAAAGTAAAAGTAAAAGTAAAAGTAAAAGTAAAAGTAAAAGTAAAAGTAAAAGTAAAAGTAAAAGTAAAAGTAAAAGTAAAAGTAAAAGTAAAAGTAAAAGTAAAAGTAAAAGTAAAAGTAAAAGTAAAAGTAAAAGTAAAAGTAAAAGTAAAAATAAAAATAAAACTAAAAATAAAAGTAAAAGTAAAAGTAAAAGTAAAAGTAAAAGTAAAAGTAAAAGTAAAAGTAAAAGTAAAAGTAATAGTAATAGTAAAAGTAAAAAAAAAAGTAAAAGTAAAAGTAAAAGTAAAAGTAAAAGTAAAAGTAAAAGTAAAAGTAAAAATAAAAATAAAAGTAAAAGTAAAAGTAAAAGTAAAAGTAAAAGTAAAAGTAAAAGTAAAAGTAAAAGTAAAAGTAAAAGTAAAAGTAAAAAAAAAATAAAAATAAAAATAAAAATAAACTGAACAACTTCCATTATTGGACCAACCCCGAAATCACGAAAAAAAATCAGCTGTTCCATTCAAAATGAATCTTATATCATTTTATGAAAAAAAAAATTGTTTGACCAAGGAGTTTTGCATAGCTTGAACTGAAATGAAATACCGCTAATTTCGTTGTTGTTTTTTTTTCAGTAAAAAGTTTCGTCAGTTTATAAATAATAAAAAAGATTGGTTCACTAAGGAGTTTTAAATGCTTGAATTGTAAAAGTGTACTTTACAATTAAAGCATTCACCATGCTTGACTTGTAAAGTGATCTGAAAATGGAACGTTCTATCTAAACAATGCACTGTGTTGCACATGTCAACTTACACAGCCTCATACTATATTAGTAAATGCTAGTTACCGAGCAGTATGATGTAAAATTAAAATAATAGCATCGATTTTTGATCGATGGTCTAATTGATAAGAAGTTGTTAAGCATTCCGTGGTGTCACGCGATCAGATTACGATGCATGCTATCGTTATAAATAGACGATATAGGTCGACGCCTATGTATAGTGACAATAATATTCACAGAATAGTTTTCTTATTTAGGTATTATTATGCCTTATTTACATCCAACTGTGCTGCTGTGCTGTGCTTCTGTGCGATGATGAAGTCACCCGTAGAATGTAGATTGCTATACTATTACTATACTAACAAAATTGTTAATCAGATTTTATTTTCATCTTTGTCTATTTGTCACTTTATAGATTCATGATATAATACAAACAACGTTTAATAACTATAATATGTCCGTTGCATACACACTGCAGTTAAAGTAAAAGTAAAAGTAAAAGTAAAAGTAAAAGTAAAAGTAAAAGTAAAAGTAAAAGTAAAAGTAAAAGTAAAAGTAAAAGTAAAAGTAAAAGTAAAAGTAAAAGTAAAAGTAAAAGTAAAAGTAAAAGTAAAAATAAAACTAAAACTAAAACTAAAACTAAAACTAAAACTAAAAGTAAAAGTAAAAGTAATAGTAAAAGTAAAAGTAAAAGTAAAAGTAAAAGTAAAAGTAAAAGTAAAAGTAAAAGTAAAAGTAAAAGTAAAAGTAAAAGTAAAAGTAAAAGTAAAAGTAAAAGTAAAAGTAAAAGTAAAAATAAAAATAAATGTAAAAGTAAAAGTAAAATTAAAAGTAAAAGTAAAAGTAAAAGTAAAAGTAAAAGTAAAAGTAAAAGTAAAAGTAAAAGTAAAAGTAAAAGTAAAAGTAAAAGTAAAAGTAAAAGTAAAAGTAAAAGTAAAAGTAAAAGTAAAAGTAAAAGTAAAAGTAAAACAAAAAGTAAAAGTAAAAGTAAAAGTAAAAGTAAAAGTAAAAGTAAAAGTAAAAGTAAAAGTAAAAGTAAAAGTAAAAGTAAAAGTAAAAGTAAAAGTAAAAGTAAAAGTAAAAGTAAAAGTAAAAGTAAAAGTAAAAATAAAAATAAAAATAAAAATAAACTGAACAACTTTCATTATTGGACCAACCCCGAAATCACGAAAAAAAATCAGCTGTTCCATTCAAAATGAATCTTATATCATTTTATGAAAAAAAAAATGGTTTGACCAAGGAGTTTTGCATAGCTTGAACTGAAATGAAATACCGCTAATTTCGTTGTTGTTTTTTTTTCAGTAAAAAGTTTCGTCAGTTTATAAATAATAAAAAAGATTGGTTCACTCCTTAGTGAACCAATCTTTTTTATTAAATTTTAAATGCTTGAATTGTAAAAGTGTACTTTACAATTAAAGCATTCACCATGCTTGACTTGTAAAGTGATCTGAAAATGGAACGTTCTATCTAAACAATGCACTGTGTTGCACATGTCAACTTACACAGCCTCATACTATATTAGTAAATGCTAGTTACCGAGCAGTATGATGTAAAATTAAAATAATAGCATCGATTTTTGATCGATGGTCTAATTGATAAGAAGTTGTTAAGCATTCCGTGGTGTCACGCGATCAGATTACGACGCATGCTATCGTTATAAATAGACGATATAGGTCGACGCCTATGTATAGTGACAATAATATTCACAGAATAGTTTTCTTATTTAGGTATTATTATGCCTTATTTACATCCAACTGTGCTGCTGTGCTGTGCTTCTGTGCGATGATGAAGTCACCCGTAGAATGTAGATTGCTATACTATTACTATACTAACAAAATTGTTATTCAGATTTTATTTTCATCTTGGTTTATTTGTCACTTTATAGATTCATGATATAACAAACAACGTTTAATAACTATAATATGTCCGTTGCATACACACTGCAGTAAAAGTAAAAGTAAAAGTAAAAGTAAAAGTAAAAGTAAAAGTAAAAGTAAAAGTAAAAGTAAAAGTAAAAGTAAAAGTAAAAGTAAAAGTAAAAGTAAAAGTAAAAGTAAAAGTAAAAGTAAAAGTAAAAGTAAAAGTAAAAGTAAAAGTAAAAGTAAAAGTAAAAGTAAAAGTAAAAGTAAAAGTAAAAGTAAAAGTAAAAGTAAAAGTAATAGTAAAAGTAAAAGTAAAAGTAAAAGTAAAAGTAAAAGTAAAAGTAAAAGTAAAAGTAAAAGTAAAAGTAAAAGTAAAAGTAAAAGTAAAAGTAAAAGTAAAAGTAAAAGTAAAAGTAAAAGTAAAAGTAAAAGTAAAAGTAAAAGTAAAAGTAAAAGTAAAAGTAAAAGTAAAAGTAAAAGTAAAAGTAAAAGTAAAAGTAAAAGTAAAAGTAAAAGTAAAAGTAAAAGTAAAAGTAAAAGTAAAAGTAAAAGTAAAAGTAAAAGTAAAAGTAAAAGTAAAAGTAAAAGTAAAAGTAAAAGTAAAAGTAAAAGTAAAAGTAAAAGTAAAAGTAAAAGTAAAAGTAAAAGTAAAAGTAAAAGTAAAAGTAAAAGTAAAAGTAAAAGTAAAAGTAAAAGTAAAAGTTAAAGTAAAAGTAAAAGTAAAAGTAAAAGTAAAAGTAAAAGTAAAAGTAAAAGTAAAAGTAAAAGTAAAAGTAAAAGTAAAAGTAAAAGTAAAAGTAAAAGTAAAAGTAAAAGTAAAAGTAAAAGTAAAAGTAAAAGTAAAAGTAAAAGTAAAAGTAAAAGTAAAAGTAAAAGTAAAAGTAAAAGTAAAAGTAAAAGTAAAAGTAAAAGTAAAAGTAAAAGTAAAAGTAAAAGTAAAAGTAAAAGTAAAAGTAAAAATAAAAATAAAACTAAAAATAAAAGTAAAAGTAAAAGTAAAAGTAAAAGTAAAAGTAAAAGTAAAAGTAAAAGTAAAAGTAAAAGTAAAAGTAAAAGTAATAGTAATAGTAAAAGTAAAAAAAAAAGTAAAAGTAAAAGTAAAAGTAAAAGTAAAAGTAAAAGTAAAAGTAAAAGTAAAAATAAAAATAAAAGTAAAAGTAAAAGTAAAAGTAAAAGTAAAAGTAAAAGTAAAAGTAAAAGTAAAAGTAAAAGTAAAAGTAAAAGTAAAAGTAAAAAAAAAATAAAAATAAAAATAAAAATAAACTGAACAACTTCCATTATTGGACCAACCCCGAAATCACGAAATGAATCTTATATCATTTTATGAAAAAAAAAATTGTTTGACCAAGGAGTTTTGCATAGCTTGAACTGAAATGAAATACCGCTAATTTCGTTGTTGTTTTTTTTTCAGTAAAAAGTTTCGTCAGTTTATAAATAATAAAAAAGATTGGTTCACTAAGGAGTTTTAAATGCTTGAATTGTAAAAGTGTACTTTACAATTAAAGCATTCACCATGCTTGACTTGTAAAGTGATCTGAAAATGGAACGTTCTATCTAAACAATGCACTGTGTTGCACATGTCAACTTACACAGCCTCATACTATATTAGTAAATGCTAGTTACCGAGCAGTATGATGTAAAATTAAAATAATAGCATCGATTTTTGATCGATGGTCTAATTGATAAGAAGTTGTTAAGCATTCCGTGGTGTCACGCGATCAGATTACGATGCATGCTATCGTTATAAATAGACGATATAGGTCGACGCCTATGTATAGTGACAATAATATTCACAGAATAGTTTTCTTATTTAGGTATTATTATGCCTTATTTACATCCAACTGTGCTGCTGTGCTGTGCTTCTGTGCGATGATGAAGTCACCCGTAGAATGTAGATTGCTATACTATTACTATACTAACAAAATTGTTAATCAGATTTTATTTTCATCTTTGTTTATTTGTCACTTTATAGATTCATGATATAATACAAACAACGTTTAATAACTATAATATGTCCGTTGCATACACACTGCAGTTAAAGTAAAAGTAAAAGTAAAAGTAAAAGTAAAAGTAAAAGTAAAAGTAAAAGTAAAAGTAAAAGTAAAAGTAAAAGTAAAAGTAAAAGTAAAAGTAAAAGTAAAAGTAAAAGTAAAAGTAAAAGTAAAAGTAAAAGTAAAAGTAAAAATAAAACTAAAACTAAAACTAAAACTAAAACTAAAACTAAAACTAAAAGTAAAAGTAAAAGTAATAGTAAAAGTAAAAGTAAAAGTAAAAGTAAAAGTAAAAGTAAAAGTAAAAGTAAAAGTAAAAGTAAAAGTAAAAGTAAAAGTAAAAGTAAAAGTAAAAGTAAAAGTAAAAGTAAAAGTAAAAGTAAAAGTAAAAGTAAAAGTAAAAGTAAAAGTAAAAGTAAAAGTAAAAGTAAAAGTAAAAGTAAAAGTAAAAATAAAAATAAATGTAAAAGTAAAAGTAAAATTAAAAGTAAAAGTAAAAGTAAAAGTAAAAGTAAAAGTAAAAGTAAAAGTAAAAGTAAAAGTAAAAGTAAAAGTAAAAGTAAAAGTAAAAGTAAAAGTAAAAGTAAAAGTAAAAGTAAAAGTAAAAGTAAAAGTAAAAATAAAAATAAAAATAAAAATAAACTGAACAACTTTCATTATTGGACCAACCCCGAAATCACGAAAAAAAATCAGCTGTTCCATTCAAAATGAATCTTATATCATTTTATGAAAAAAAAAATGGTTTGACCAAGGAGTTTTGCATAGCTTGAACTGAAATGAAATACCGCTAATTTCGTTGTTGTTTTTTTTTCAGTAAAAAGTTTCGTCAGTTTATAAATAATAAAAAAGATTGGTTCACTAAGGAGTTTTAAATGCTTGAATTGTAAAAGTGTACTTTACAATTAAAGCATTCACCATGCTTGACTTGTAAAGTGATCTGAAAATGGAACGTTCTATCTAAACAATGCACTGTGTTGCACATGTCAACTTACACAGCCTCATACTATATTAGTAAATGCTAGTTACCGAGCAGTATGATGTAAAATTAAAATAATAGCATCGATTTTTGATCGATGGTCTAATTGATAAGAAGTTGTTAAGCATTCCGTGGTGTCACGCGATCAGATTACGATGCATGCTATCGTTATAAATAGACGATATAGGTCGACGCCTATGTATAGTGACAATAATATTCACAGAATAGTTTTCTTATTTAGGTATTATTATGCCTTATTTACATCCAACTGTGCTGCTGTGCTGTGCTTCTGTGCGATGATGAAGTCACCCGTAGAATGTAGATTGCTATACTATTACTATACTAACAAAATTGTTAATCAGATTTTATTTTCATCTTTGTTTATTTGTCACTTTATAGATTCGTTTATTTGTCACTTTATAGATTCATGATATAATACAAACAACGTTTAATAACTATAATATGTCCGTTGCATACACACTGCAGTTAAAGTAAAAGTAAAAGTAAAAGTAAAAGTAAAAGTAAAAGTAAAAGTAAAAGTAAAAGTAAAAGTAAAAGTAAAAGTAAAAGTAAAAGTAAAAATAAAAGTAAAAGTAAAAGTAAAAGTAAAAGTAAAAGTAAAAGTAAAAGTAAAAGTAAAAGTAAAAGTAAAAGTAAAAGTAAAAGTAAAAGTAAAAGTAAAAGTAAAAGTAAAAGTAAAAGTAAAAATAAAAATAAAAATAAAAATAAAAATAAAAATAAAAATAAAAATAAAAATGAAAATAAAAATAAAAATAAAAATTAAAAATAAAAATAAAAGTAAAAGTAAAAGTAAAAGTAAAAGTAAAAGTAAAAGTAAAAGTAAAAGTAAAAGTAAAAATAAAAATAAAAATAAAAATAAAAATAAAAATAAAAATAAAAATAAAAATAAAAATAAACTGAACAACTTTCATTATTGGACCAACCCCGAAATCACGAAAAAAAATCAGCTGTTCCATTCAAAATGAATCATATCATTTTATGAAAAAAAAAATTGTTTGACCAAGGAGTTTTGCATAGCTTGAACTGAAATGAAATACCGCTAATTTCGTTGTTGTTTTTTTTTCAGTAAAAAGTTTCGTCAGTTTATAAATAAGAAAAAAGATTGGTTCACTAAGGAGTTTTAAATGCTTGAATTGTAAAAGTGTACTTTACAATTAAAGCATTCACCATGCTTGACTTGTAAAGTGATCTGAAAATGGAACGTTCTATCTAAACAATGCACTGTGTTGCACATGTAAACTTACACAGCCTCATACTATATTAGTAAATGCTAGTTACCGAGCAGAATGATGTAAAATTAAAATAATAGCATCATTTTTGATCGATGGTCTAATTGATAAGAAGTTGTTAAGCATTCCGTGGTGTCACGCGATCAGATTACGATGCATGCTATCGTTATAAATAGACGATATAGGTCGACGCCTATGTATAGTGACAATAATATTCACAGAATAGTTTTCTTATTTAGGTATTATTATGCCTTATTTACATCCAACTGTGCTGCTGTGCTGTGCTTCTGTGCGATGATGAAGTCACCCGTAGAATGTAGATTGCTATACTATTACTATACTAACAAAATTGTTATTCAGATTTTATTTTCATCTTTGTTTATTTGTCACTTTATAGATTCATGATATAACAAACAACGTTTAATAACTATAATATGTCCGTTGCATACACACTGCAGTAAAAGTAAAAGTAAAAGTAAAAATATAAATAAAATTAAAAATAAAAATAAAAGTAAAAGTAAAAGTAAAAGTAAAAGTAAAAATAAAAATAAAAATAAAAATAAAAATAAAAGTAAAAGTAAAAGTAAAAGTAAAAGTAAAAGTAAAAGTAAAAGTAAAAGTAAAAGTAAAAATAAAAGTAAAAGTAAAAGTAAAAGTAAAAGTAAAAGTAAAAGTAAAAGTAAAAGTAAAAGTAAAAGTAAAAGTAAAAGTAAAAGTAAAAGTAAAAGTAAAAGTAAAAGTAAAAATAAAAATAAAAATAAAAATAAAAATAAAAATAAAAATAAAAATAAAAATAAAAATAAAAATAAAAATAAAAATAAAAATAAAAACAAAAGTAAAAGTAAAAGTTAAAGTAAAAGTAAAAGTAAAAGTAAAAGTAAAAGTAAAAGTAAAAGTAAAAGTAAAAGTAAAAGTAAAAGTAAAAGTAAAAGTAAAAGTAAAAGTAAAAGTAAAAGTAAAAGTAAAAGTAAAAGTAAAAGTAAAAGTAAAAGTAAAAGTAAAAGTAAAAGTAAAAGTAAAAGTAAAAGTAAAAGTAAAAGTAAAAGTAAAAGTAAAAGTAAAAGTAAAAGTAAAAGTAAAAGTAAAAGTAAAAGTAAAAGTAAAAGTAAAAGTAAAAGTAAAAGTAAAAGTAAAAGTAAAAGTAAAAGTAAAAGTAAAAGTAAAAGTAAAAGTAAAAGTAAAAGTAAAAGTAAAAGTAAAAGTAAAAATAAAAATAAAAATAAAAATAAAAATAAAAATAAAAATAAAAATAAAAATAAAAATAAAAATAAAAATAAAAATAAAAATAAAAATAAAAATAAAAACAAAAGTAAAAGTAAAAGTAAAAGTAAAAGTAAAAGTAAAAGTAAAAGTAAAAGTAAAAGTAAAAGTAAAAGTAAAAGTAAAAGTAAAAGTAAAAGTAAAAGTAAAAGTAAAAGTAAAAGTAAAAGTAAAAGTAAAAGTAAAAGTAAAAGTAAAAGTAAAAGTAAAAGTAAAAGTAAAAGTAAAAGTAAAAGTAAAAGTAAAAGTAAAAGTAAAAGTAAAAGTAAAAGTAAAAGTAAAAGTAAAAGTAAAAGTAAAAGTAAAAGTAAAAGTAAAAGTAAAAGTAAAAGTAAAAGTAAAAGTAAAAGTAAAAGTAAAAGTAAAAGTAAAAGTAAAAGTAAAAGTAAAAGTAAAAGTAAAAGTAAAAGTAAAAGTAAAAGTAAAAGTAAAAGTAAAAGTAAAAGTAAAAGTAAAAGTAAAAGTAAAAGTAAAAGTAAAAGTAAAAGTAAAAGTAAAAGTAAAAGTAAAAGTAAATAAAAATAAATCGATGGTCTAATTGATAAGAAGTTGTTAAGCATTCCGTGGTGTCACGCGATCAGATTACGATGCATGCTATCGTTATAAATAGACGATATAGGTCGACGCCTATGTATAGTGACAATAATATTCACAGAATAGTTTTCTTATTTAGGTATTATTATGCCTTATTTACATCCAACTGTGCTGCTGTGCTGTGCTTCTGTGCGATGATGAAGTCACCCGTAGAATGTAGATTGCTATACTATTACTATACTAACAAAATTGTTATTCAGATTTTATTTTCATCTTTGTTTATTTGTCACTTTATAGATTCATGATATAACAAACAACGTTTAATAACTATAATATGTCCGTTGCATACACACTGCAGTAAAAGTAAAAGTAAAAGTAAAAATATAAATAAAAATAAAAATAAAAATAAAAGTAAAAGTAAAAGTAAAAGTAAAAGTAAAAATAAAAATAAAAATAAAAATAAAAATAAAAGTAAAAGTAAAAGTAAAAGTAAAAGTAAAAGTAAAAGTAAAAGTAAAAGTAAAAGTAAAAGTAAAAGTAAAAGTAAAAGTAAAAGTAAAAGAAAAAGTAAAAGTAAAAGTAAAAGTAAAAGTAAAAGTAAAAGTAAAAGTAAAAGTAAAAGTAAAAGTAAAAGTAAAAGTAAAAGTAAAAGTAAAAGTAAAAGTAAAAGTAAAAGTAAAAGTAAAAGTAAAAGTAAAAGTAAAAGTAAAAGTAAAAGTAAAAGTAAAAGTAAAAGTAAAAGTAAAAGTAAAAGTAAAAGTAAAAGTAAAAGTAAAAGTAAAAGTAAAAGTAAAAGTAAAAGTAAAAGTAAAAGTAAAAGTAAAAGTAAAAGTAAAAGTAAAAGTAAAAGTAAAAGTAAAAGTAAAAGTAAAAGTAAAAGTAAAAGTAAAAGTAAAAGTAAAAGTAAAAGTAAAAGTAAAAGTAAAAGTAAAAGTAAAAGTAAAAGTAAAAGTAAAAGTAAAAGTAAAAGTAAAAGTAAAAGTAAAAGTAAAAGTAAAAGTAAAAGTAAAAGTAAAAGTAAAAGTAAAAGTAAAAGTAAAAGTAAAAGTAAAAGTAAAAGTAAAAGTAAAAGTAAAAATAAAAATAAAACTAAAAGTAAAAGTAAAAGTAAAAGTAAAAGTAAAAAAAAAAGTAAAAGTAAAAGTAATAGTAAAAGTAAAAAAAAAAGTAAAAGTAAAAGTAAAAGTAAAAGTAAAAGTAAAAGTAAAAGTAAAAGTAAAAATAAAAATAAAAGTAAAAGTAAAAGAAAAAGTAAAAGTAAAAGTAAAAGTAAAAGTAAAAGTAAAAGTAAAAGTAAAAGTAAAAGTAAAAGTAAAAGTAAAAAAAAAATAAAAATAAAAATAAAAATAAACTGAACAACTTTCATTATTGGACCAACCCCGAAATCACGAAAAAAAATCAGCTGTTCCATTCAAAATGAATCTTATATCATTTTATGAAAAAAAAAAATGTTTGACCAAGGAGTTTTGCATAGCTTGAACTGAAATGAAATACCGCTAATTTCGTTGTTGTTTTTTTTTCAGTAAAAAGTTTCGTCAGTTTATAAATAAGAAAAAAGATTGGTTCACTAAGGAGTTTTAAATGCTTGAATTGTAAAAGTGTACTTTACAATTAAAGCATTCACCATGCTTGACTTGTAAAGTGATCTGAAAATGGAACGTTCTATCTAAACAATGCACTGTGTTGCACATGTCAACTTACACAGCCTCATACTATATTAGTAAATGCTAGTTACCGAGCAGTATGATGTAAAATTAAAATAATAGCATCGATTTTTGATCGATGGTCTAATTGATAAGAAGTTGTTAAGCATTCCGTGGTGTCACGCGATCAGATTACGATGCATGCTATCGTTATAAATAGACGATATAGGTCGACGCCTATGTATAGTGACAATAATATTCACAGAATAGTTTTCTTATTTAGGTATTATTATGCCTTATTTACATCCAACTGTGCTGCTGTGCTGTGCTTCTGTGCTGTAATATGCCACACTGCAATCTCTACAAGTTTGAGCGAGATATGTACCTAGACAAAAGGCTAGTATGGTGAAAATTTTATCCTTTAAAAAATTACTTACATCTAAAAAGTGTGTCCGATTAGCCCCGGTGCACAAATCACAGTGAGTCCGTTTTACAACTGTATGGATTGTTTTCTAAGCTTTGTTTTGTCAACTTTCTCCCTAAGAAAAAAAAGGTAACAATCAAAACGTTCTATGTAAAGCTGTGGTCCGGCCCTGTCGACAAAATCAAAGTATAAGCTTTATCTTGTCTTGTCATCGTACTATTTTAAGATCTTTTTTTTAACTATCTTTATAGTACAATACAGAATGGTACAAGAGGCGGACTTAATGCTAGTAGCATTCTCTACCAGTCAACCTTTTTGTATCTACCACAAGAATAGCAAATAAATGACTATTACTATAACTACTTTGTTCGTACTTATGCGCATTCATCTAACTTTTCATCATCGCACCGATAAGTTTGTGCTGACATACCTATCGGTGCGATGATGAAGTCACCCGTAGAATGTAGATTGCTATACTATTACTATACTAACAAAATTGTTATTCAGATTTTATTTTCATCTTTGTTTATTTGTCACTTTAAAGATTCATGATATAATACAAACAACGTTTAATAACTATAATATGTCCGTTGCATACACACTGCAGTAAAAGTAAAAGTAAAAGTAAAAGTAAAAGTAAAAGTAAAAGTAAAAGTAAAAGTAAAAGTAAAAGTAAAAATAAAAATAAAAATAAAAATAAAAATAAAAGTAAAAGTAAAAGTAAAAGTAAAAGTAAAAGTAAAAGTAAAAGTAAAAGTAAAAGTAAAAGTAAAAGTAAAAGTAAAAGTAAAAGTAAAAATAAAACTAAAACTAAAACTAAAACTAAAACTAAAACTAAAACTAAAACTAAAACTAAAAGTAAAAGTAAAAGTAATAGTAAAAGTAAAAGTAAAAGTAAAAGTAAAAGTAAAAGTAAAAGTAAAAGTAAAAGTAAAAGTAAAAGTAAAAGTAAAAGTAAAAGTAAAAGTAAAAGTAAAAGTAAAAGTAAAAGTAAAAGTAAAAGTAAAAGTAAAAGTAAAAGTAAAAGTAAAAGTAAAAGTAAAAGTAAAAGTAAAAGTAAAAGTAAAAGTAAAAGTAAAAGTAAAAGTAAAAGTAAAAGTAAAAATAAAAATAAAAATAAAAATAAAAATAAAAATAAAAATAAAAATAAAAATTAAAATAAAAATTAAAATTAAAATTAAAAATAAAAATAAAAATAAAAATAAAAGTAAAAGTAAAAGTAAAAGTAAAAGTAAAAGTAAAAGTAAAAGTAAAAGTAAAAGTTAAAGTAAAAGTAAAAGTAAAAGTAAAAGTAAAAATAAAAATAAAAATAAAAATAAACTGAACAACTTTCATTATTGGACCAACCCCGAAATCACGAAAAAAAATCAGCTGTTCCATTCAAAATGAATCTTATATCATTTTATGAAAAAAAAAATGGTTTGACCAATGAGTTTTGCATAGCTTGAACTGAAATGAAATACCGCTAATTTCGTTGTTGTTTTTTTTTCAGTAAAAAGTTTCGTCAGTTTATAAATAATAAAAAAGATTGGTTCACTAAGGAGTTTTAAATGCTTGAATTGTAAAAGTGTACTTTACAATTAAAGCATTCACCATGCTTGACTTGTAAAGTGATCTGAAAATGGAACGTTCTATCTAAACAATGCACTGTGTTGCACATGTCAACTTACACAGCCTCATACTATATTAGTAAATGCTAGTTACCGAGCAGTATGATGTAAAATTAAAATAATAGCATCGATTTTTGATCGATGGTCTAATTGATAAGAAGTTGTTAAGCATTCCGTGGTGTCACGCGATCAGATTACGATGCATGCTATCGTTATAAATAGACGATATAGGTCGACGCCTATGTATAGTGACAATAATATTCACAGAATAGTTTTCTTATTTAGGTATTATTATGCCTTATTTACATCCAACTGTGCTGCTGTGCTGTGCTTCTGTGCGATGATGAAGTCACCCGTAGAATGTAGATTGCTATACTATTACTATACTAACAAAATTGTTATTCAGATTTTATTTTCATCTTTGTTTATTTGTCACTTTATAGATTCATGATATAATACAAACAACGTTTAATAACTATAATATGTCCGTTGCATACACACTGCAGTTAAAGTAAAAGTAAAAGTAAAAGTAAAAGTAAAAGTAAAAGTAAAAGTAAAAGTAAAAGTAAAAGTAAAAGTAAAAGTAAAAGTAAAAGTAAAAGTAAAAGTAAAAGTAAAAGTAAAAGTAAAAGTAAAAGTAAAAGTAAAAATAAAAATAAAAATAAAAATAAAAATAAAAATAAAAATAAAAATAAAAATAAAAGCAAAAGCAAAAGCAAAAGCAAAAGCAAAAGCAAAAGCAAAAGCAAAAGCAAAAGCAAAAGCAAAAGCAAAAGCAAAAGCAAAAGCAAAAGCAAAAGCAAAAGCAAAAGTAAAAGTAAAAGTAAAAGTAAAAGTAAAAGTAAAAGTAAAAGTAAAAGTAAAAGTAAAAGTAAAAGTAAAAGTAAAAGTAAAAGTAAAAGTAAAAGTAAAAGTAAAAGTAAAAGTAAAAGTAAAAGTAAAAGTAAAAGTAAAAGTAAAAGTAAAAGTAAAAGTAAAAGTAAAAGTAAAAGTAAAAGTAAAAATAAAACTAAAACTAAAACTAAAACTAAAACTAAAACTAAAAGTAAAAGTAAAAGTAATAGTAAAAGTAAAAGTAAAAGTAAAAGTAAAAGTAAAAGTAAAAGTAAAAGTAAAAGTAAAAGTAAAAGTAAAAGTAAAAGTAAAAGTAAAAGTAAAAGTAAAAGTAAAAGTAAAAGTAAAAGTAAAAGTAAAAGTAAAAGTAAAAGTAAAAGTAAAAATAAAAATAAATGTAAAAGTAAAAGTAAAATTAAAAGTAAAAGTAAAAGTAAAAGTAAAAGTAAAAGTAAAAGTAAAAGTAAAAGTAAAAGTAAAAGTAAAAGTAAAAGTAAAAGTAAAAGTAAAAGTAAAAGTAAAAGTAAAAGTAAAAGTAAAAGTAAAAGTAAAAGTAAAACAAAAAGTAAAAGTAAAAGTAAAAGTAAAAGTAAAAGTAAAAGTAAAAGTAAAAGTAAAAGTAAAAGTAAAAGTAAAAGTAAAAGTAAAAGTAAAAGTAAAAGTAAAAGTAAAAGTAAAAGTAAAAATAAAAATAAAAATAAAAATAAACTGAACAACTTTCATTATTGGACCAACCCCGAAATCACGAAAAAAAATCAGCTGTTCCATTCAAAATGAATCTTATATCATTTTATGAAAAAAAAAATGGTTTGACCAAGGAGTTTTGCATAGCTTGAACTGAAATGAAATACCGCTAATTTCGTTGTTGTTTTTTTTTCAGTAAAAAGTTTCGTCAGTTTATAAATAATAAAAAAGATTGGTTCACTAAGGAGTTTTAAATGCTTGAATTGTAAAAGTGTACTTTACAATTAAAGCATTCACCATGCTTGACTTGTAAAGTGATCTGAAAATGGAACGTTCTATCTAAACAATGCACTGTGTTGCACATGTCAACTTACACAGCCTCATACTATATTAGTAAATGCTAGTTACCGAGCAGTATGATGTAAAATTAAAATAATAGCATCGATTTTTGATCGATGGTCTAATTGATAAGAAGTTGTTAAGCATTCCGTGGTGTCACGCGATCAGATTACGACGCATGCTATCGTTATAAATAGACGATATAGGTCGACGCCTATGTATAGTGACAATAATATTCACAGAATAGTTTTCTTATTTAGGTATTATTATGCCTTATTTACATCCAACTGTGCTGCTGTGCTGTGCTTCTGTGCGATGATGAAGTCACCCGTAGAATGTAGATTGCTATACTATTACTATACTAACAAAATTGTTATTCAGATTTTATTTTCATCTTGGTTTATTTGTCACTTTATAGATTCATGATATAACAAACAACGTTTAATAACTATAATATGTCCGTTGCATACACACTGCAGTAAAAGTAAAAGTAAAAGTAAAAGTAAAAGTAAAAGTAAAAGTAAAAGTAAAAGTAAAAGTAAAAGTAAAAGTAAAAGTAAAAGTAAAAGTAAAAGTAAAAGTAAAAGTAAAAGTAAAAGTAAAAGTAAAAGTAAAAGTAAAAGTAAAAGTAAAAGTAAAAGTAAAAGTAAAAGTAAAAGTAAAAGTAAAAGTAAAAGTAAAAGTAAAAGTAAAAGTAAAAGTAAAAGTAAAAGTAAAAGTAATAGTAAAAGTAAAAGTAAAAGTAAAAGTAAAAAAAAAATAAAAATAAAAATAAAAATAAACTGAACAACTTCCATTATTGGACCAACCCCGAAATCACGAAAAAAAATCAGCTGTTCCATTCAAAATGAATCTTATATCATTTTATGAAAAAAAAAATTGTTTGACCAAGGAGTTTTGCATAGCTTGAACTGAAATGAAATACCGCTAATTTCGTTGTTGTTTTTTTTTCAGTAAAAAGTTTCGTCAGTTTATAAATAATAAAAAAGATTGGTTCACTAAGGAGTTTTAAATGCTTGAATTGTAAAAGTGTACTTTACAATTAAAGCATTCACCATGCTTGACTTGTAAAGTGATCTGAAAATGGAACGTTCTATCTAAACAATGCACTGTGTTGCACATGTCAACTTACACAGCCTCATACTATATTAGTAAATGCTAGTTACCGAGCAGTATGATGTAAAATTAAAATAATAGCATCGATTTTTGATCGATGGTCTAATTGATAAGAAGTTGTTAAGCATTCCGTGGTGTCACGCGATCAGATTACGATGCATGCTATCGTTATAAATAGACGATATAGGTCGACGCCTATGTATAGTGACAATAATATTCACAGAATAGTTTTCTTATTTAGGTATTATTATGCCTTATTTACATCCAACTGTGCTGCTGTGCTGTGCTTCTGTGCGATGATGAAGTCACCCGTAGAATGTAGATTGCTATACTATTACTATACTAACAAAATTGTTAATCAGATTTTATTTTCATCTTTGTTTATTTGTCACTTTATAGATTCATGATATAATACAAACAACGTTTAATAACTATAATATGTCCGTTGCATACACACTGCAGTTAAAGTAAAAGTAAAAGTAAAAGTAAAAGTAAAAGTAAAAGTAAAAGTAAAAGTAAAAGTAAAAGTAAAAGTAAAAGTAAAAGTAAAAGTAAAAGTAAAAGTAAAAGTAAAAGTAAAAGTAAAAGTAAAAGTAAAAGTAAAAGTAAAAGTAAAAGTAAAAGTAAAAGTAAAAGTAAAAGTAAAAGTAAAAGTAAAAGTAAAAGTAAAAGTAAAAGTAAAAGTAAAAGTAAAAGTAAAAGTAAAAGTAAAAGTAAAAGTAAAAGTAAAAGTAAAAGTAAAAGTAAAAGTAAAAGTAAAAGTAAAAGTAAAAGTAAAAGTAAAAGTAAAAGTAAAAGTAAAAGTAAAAGTAAAAGTAAAAGTAAAAGTAAAAGTAAAAGTAAAAGTAAAAGTAAAAGTAAAAGTAAAAATAAAAATAAAAATAAAAATAAAAATAAAAATAAAAATAAAAATAAAAATAAAAATAAAAATAAAAATAAAAATAAAAATAAAAATAAAAATAAAAATAAAAATAAAAATAAAAATAAAAACAAAAGTAAAAGTAAAAGTAAAAGTAAAAGTAAAAGTAAAAGTAAAAGTAAAAGTAAAAGTAAAAGTAAAAGTAAAAGTAAAAGTAAAAGTAAAAGTAAAAGTAAAAGTAAAAGTAAAAGTAAAAGTAAAAGTAAAAGTAAAAGTAAAAGTAAAAGTAAAAGTAAAAGTAAAAGTAAAAGTAAAAGTAAAAGTAAAAGTAAAAGTAAAAGTAAAAGTAAAAGTAAAAGTAAAAGTAAAAGTAAAAGTAAAAGTAAAAGTAAAAGTAAAAGTAAAAGTAAAAGTAAAAGTAAAAGTAAAAGTAAAAGTAAAAGTAAAAGTAAAAGTAAAAGTAAAAGTAAAAGTAAAAGTAAAAGTAAAAGTAAAAGTAAAAGTAAAAGTAAAAGTAAAAGTAAAAGTAAAAGTAAAAGTAAAAGTAAAAGTAAAAGTAAAAGTAAAAGTAAAAGTAAAAGTAAAAGTAAAAGTAAAAGTAAAAGTAAAAGTAAAAGTAAAAGTAAAAGTAAAAGTAAAAATAAAAATAAAAATAAATCGATGGTCTAATTGATAAGAAGTTGTTAAGCATTCCGTGGTGTCACGCGATCAGATTACGATGCATGCTATCGTTATAAATAGACGATATAGGTCGACGCCTATGTATAGTGACAATAATATTCACAGAATAGTTTTCTTATTTAGGTATTATTATGCCTTATTTAACTGTGCTGCTGTGCTGTGCTTCTGTGCGATGATGAAGTCACCCGTAGAATGTAGATTGCTATACTATTACTATACTAACAAAATTGTTATTCAGATTTTATTTTCATCTTTGTTTATTTGTCACTTTATAGATTCATGATATAACAAACAACGTTTAATAACTATAATATGTCCGTTGCATACACACTGCAGTAAAAGTAAAAGTAAAAGTAAAAATATAAATAAAAATAAAAATAAAAATAAAAGTAAAAGTAAAAGTAAAAGTAAAAGTAAAAATAAAAATAAAAATAAAAATAAAAATAAAAGTAAAAGTAAAAGTAAAAGTAAAAGTAAAAGTAAAAGTAAAAGTAAAAGTAAAAGTAAAAGTAAAAGTAAAAGTAAAAGTAAAAGTAAAAGTAAAAGTAAAAGTAAAAGTAAAAGTAAAAGTAAAAGTAAAAGTAAAAGTAAAAGTAAAAGTAAAAGTAAAAGTAAAAGTAAAAGTAAAAGTAAAAGTAAAAGTAAAAGTAAAAGTAAAAGTAAAAGTAAAAGTAAAAGTAAAAGTAAAAGTAAAAGTAAAAGTAAAAGTAAAAGTAAAAGTAAAAGTAAAAGTAAAAGTAAAAGTAAAAGTAAAAGTAAAAGTAAAAGTAAAAGTAAAAGTAAAAGTAAAAGTAAAAGTAAAAGTAAAAGTAAAAGTAAAAGTAAAAGTAAAAGTAAAAGTAAAAGTAAAAGTAAAAGTAAAAGTAAAAGTAAAAGTAAAAGTAAAAGTAAAAGTAAAAGTAAAAGTAAAAGTAAAAGTAAAAGTAAAAGTAAAAGTAAAAGTAAAAATAAAAATAAAACTAAAAGTAAAAGTAAAAGTAAAAGTAAAAGTAAAAAAAAAAGTAAAAGTAAAAGTAAAAGTAATAGTAAAAGTAAAAAAAAAAGTAAAAGTAAAAGTAAAAGTAAAAGTAAAAGTAAAAGTAAAAGTAAAAGTAAAAGTAAAAATAAAAATAAAAGTAAAAGTAAAAGAAAAAGTAAAAGTAAAAGTAAAAGTAAAAGTAAAAGTAAAAGTAAAAGTAAAAGTAAAAGTAAAAGTAAAAGTAAAAGTAAAAAAAAAATAAAAATAAAAATAAAAATAAACTGAACAACTTTCATTATTGGACCAACCCCGAAATCACGAAAAAAAATCAGCTGTTCCATTCAAAATGAATCTTATATCATTTTATGAAAAAAAAAAATGTTTGACCAAGGAGTTTTGCATAGCTTGAACTGAAATGAAATACCGCTAATTTCGTTGTTGTTTTTTTTTCAGTAAAAAGTTTCGTCAGTTTATAAATAAGAAAAAAGATTGGTTCACTAAGGAGTTTTAAATGCTTGAATTGTAAAAGTGTACTTTACAATTAAAGCATTCACCATGCTTGACTTGTAAAGTGATCTGAAAATGGAACGTTCTATCTAAACAATGCACTGTGTTGCACATGTCAACTTACACAGCCTCATACTATATTAGTAAATGCTAGTTACCGAGCAGTATGATGTAAAATTAAAATAATAGCATCGATTTTTGATCGATGGTCTAATTGATAAGAAGTTGTTAAGCATTCCGTGGTGTCACGCGATCAGATTACGATGCATGCTATCGTTATAAATAGACGATATAGGTCGACGCCTATGTATAGTGACAATAATATTCACAGAATAGTTTTCTTATTTAGGTATTATTATGCCTTATTTACATCCAACTGTGCTGCTGTGCTGTGCTTCTGTGCTGTAATATGCCACACTGCAATCTCTACAAGTTTGAGCGAGATATGTACCTAGACAAAAGGCTAGTATGGTGAAAATTTTATCCTTTAAAAAATTACTTACATCTAAAAAGTGTGTCCGATTAGCCCCGGTGCACAAATCACAGTGAGTCCGTTTTACAACTGTATGGATTGTTTTCTAAGCTTTGTTTTGTCAACTTTCTCCCTAAGAAAAAAAAGGTAACAATCAAAACGTTCTATGTAAAGCTGTGGTCCGGCCCTGTCGACAAAATCAAAGTATAAGCTTTATCTTGTCTTGTCATCGTACTATTTTAAGATCTTTTTTTTAACTATCTTTATAGTACAATACAGAATGGTACAAGAGGCGGACTTAATGCTAGTAGCATTCTCTACCAGTCAACCTTTTTGTATCTACCACAAGAATAGCAAATAAATGACTATTACTATAACTACTTTGTTCGTACTTATGCGCATTCATCTAACTTTTCATCATCGCACCGATAAGTTTGTGCTGACATACCTATCGGTGCGATGATGAAGTCACCCGTAGAATGTAGATTGCTATACTATTACTATACTAACAAAATTGTTATTCAGATTTTATTTTCATCTTTGTTTATTTGTCACTTTAAAGATTCATGATATAATACAAACAACGTTTAATAACTATAATATGTCCGTTGCATACACACTGCAGTAAAAGTAAAAGTAAAAGTAAAAGTAAAAGTAAAAGTAAAAGTAAAAGTAAAAGTAAAAGTAAAAGTAAAAGTAAAAGTAAAAATAAAAATAAAAATAAAAATAAAAATAAAAGTAAAAGTAAAAGTAAAAGTAAAAGTAAAAGTAAAAGTAAAAGTAAAAGTAAAAGTAAAAGTAAAAGTAAAAGTAAAAGTAAAAGTAAAAATAAAACTAAAACTAAAACTAAAACTAAAACTAAAACTAAAACTAAAACTAAAACTAAAAGTAAAAGTAATAGTAAAAGTAAAAGTAAAAGTAAAAGTAAAAGTAAAAGTAAAAGTAAAAGTAAAAGTAAAAGTAAAAGTAAAAGTAAAAGTAAAAGTAAAAGTAAAAGTAAAAGTAAAAGTAAAAGTAAAAGTAAAAGTAAAAGTAAAAGTAAAAGTAAAAGTAAAAGTAAAAGTAAAAGTAAAAGTAAAAGTAAAAGTAAAAGTAAAAGTAAAAGTAAAAGTAAAAGTAAAAGTAAAAATAAAAATAAAAATAAAAATAAAAATAAAAATAAAAATAAAAATAAAAATAAAAATAAAAATTAAAATTAAAATTAAAAATAAAAATAAAAATAAAAGTAAAAGTAAAAGTAAAAGTAAAAGTAAAAGTAAAAGTAAAAGTAAAAGTAAAAGTAAAAGTAAAAGTAAAAGTAAAAGTAAAAGTAAAAATAAAAATAAAAATAAAAATAAACTGAACAACTTTCATTATTGGACCAACCCCGAAATCACGAAAAAAAATCAGCTGTTCCATTCAAAATGAATCTTATATCATTTTATGAAAAAAAAAATGGTTTGACCAATGAGTTTTGCATAGCTTGAACTGAAATGAGAACTGAAATGAAATACCGCTAATTTCGTTGTTGTTTTTTTTTCAGTAAAAAGTTTCGTCAGTTTATAAATAATAAAAAAGATTGGTTCACTAAGGAGTTTTAAATGCTTGAATTGTAAAAGTGTACTTTACAATTAAAGCATTCACCATGCTTGACTTGTAAAGTGATCTGAAAATGGAACGTTCTATCTAAACAATGCACTGTGTTGCACATGTCAACTTACACAGCCTCATACTATATTAGTAAATGCTAGTTACCGAGCAGTATGATGTAAAATTAAAATAATAGCATCGATTTTTGATCGATGGTCTAATTGATAAGAAGTTGTTAAGCATTCCGTGGTGTCACGCGATCAGATTACGATGCATGCTATCGTTATAAATAGACGATATAGGTCGACGCCTATGTATAGTGACAATAATATTCACAGAATAGTTTTCTTATTTAGGTATTATTATGCCTTATTTACATCCAACTGTGCTGCTGTGCTGTGCTTCTGTGCGATGATGAAGTCACCCGTAGAATGTAGATTGCTATACTATTACTATACTAACAAAATTGTTATTCAGATTTTATTTTCATCTTTGTTTATTTGTCACTTTATAGATTCATGATATAATACAAACAACGTTTAATAACTATAATATGTCCGTTGCATACACACTGCAGTTAAAGTAAAAGTAAAAGTAAAAGTAAAAGTAAAAGTAAAAGTAAAAGTAAAAGTAAAAGTAAAAGTAAAAGTAAAAGTAAAAGTAAAAGTAAAAGTAAAAGTAAAAGTAAAAGTAAAAGTAAAAGTAAAAGTAAAAGTAAAAGTAAAAGTAAAAGTAAAAGTAAAAGTAAAAGTAAAAGTAAAAGTAAAAGTAAAAGTAAAAGTAAAAGTAAAAGTAAAAGTAAAAGTAAAAGTAAAAGTAAAAGTAAAAGTAAAAGTAAAAGTAAAAGTAAAAGTAAAAGTAAAAGTAAAAGTAAAAGTAAAAGTAAAAGTAAAAGTAAAAGTAAAAGTAAAAGTAAAAGTAAAAGTAAAAGTAAAAGTAAAAGTAAAAGTAAAAGTAAAAGTAAAAGTAAAAGTAAAAGTAAAAGTAAAAGTAAAAGTAAAAGTAAAAGTAAAAGTAAAAGTAAAAGTAAAAGTAAAAGTAAAAGTAAAAGTAAAAGTAAAAGTAAAAGTAAAAGTAAAAGTAAAAGTAAAAGTAAAAGTAAAAGTAAAAGTAAAAGTAAAAGTAAAAGTAAAAGTAAAAGTAAAAGTAAAAATAAAAATAAAACTAAAAATAAAAGTAAAAGTAAAAGTAAAAGTAAAAGTAAAAGTAAAAGTAAAAGTAAAAGTAAAAGTAAAAGTAATAGTAATAGTAAAAGTAAAAAAAAAAGTAAAAGTAAAAGTAAAAGTAAAAGTAAAAGTAAAAGTAAAAGTAAAAGTAAAAGTAAAAATAAAAATAAAAGTAAAAGTAAAAGTAAAAGTAAAAGTAAAAGTAAAAGTAAAAGTAAAAGTAAAAGTAAAAGTAAAAGTAAAAGTAAAAAAAAAATAAAAATAAAAATAAAAATAAACTGAACAACTTCCATTATTGGACCAACCCCGAAATCACGAAAAAAAATCAGCTGTTCCATTCAAAATGAATCTTATATCATTTTATGAAAAAAAAAATTGTTTGACCAAGGAGTTTTGCATAGCTTGAACTGAAATGAAATACCGCTAATTTCGTTGTTGTTTTTTTTTCAGTAAAAAGTTTCGTCAGTTTATAAATAATAAAAAAGATTGGTTCACTAAGGAGTTTTAAATGCTTGAATTGTAAAAGTGTACTTTACAATTAAAGCATTCACCATGCTTGACTTGTAAAGTGATCTGAAAATGGAACGTTCTATCTAAACAATGCACTGTGTTGCACATGTCAACTTACACAGCCTCATACTATATTAGTAAATGCTAGTTACCGAGCAGTATGATGTAAAATTAAAATAATAGCATCGATTTTTGATCGATGGTCTAATTGATAAGAAGTTGTTAAGCATTCCGTGGTGTCACGCGATCAGATTACGATGCATGCTATCGTTATAAATAGACGATATAGGTCGACGCCTATGTATAGTGACAATAATATTCACAGAATAGTTTTCTTATTTAGGTATTATTATGCCTTATTTACATCCAACTGTGCTGCTGTGCTGTGCTTCTGTGCGATGATGAAGTCACCCGTAGAATGTAGATTGCTATACTATTACTATACTAACAAAATTGTTAATCAGATTTTATTTTCATCTTTGTCTATTTGTCACTTTATAGATTCATGATATAATACAAACAACGTTTAATAACTATAATATGTCCGTTGCATACACACTGCAGTTAAAGTAAAAGTAAAAGTAAAAGTAAAAGTAAAAGTAAAAGTAAAAGTAAAAGTAAAAGTAAAAGTAAAAGTAAAAGTAAAAGTAAAAGTAAAAGTAAAAGTAAAAGTAAAAGTAAAAGTAAAAGTAAAAGTAAAAATAAAACTAAAACTAAAACTAAAACTAAAACTAAAACTAAAAGTAAAAGTAAAAGTAATAGTAAAAGTAAAAGTAAAAGTAAAAGTAAAAGTAAAAGTAAAAGTAAAAGTAAAAGTAAAAGTAAAAGCAAAAGTAAAAGTAAAAGTAAAAGTAAAAGTAAAAGTAAAAGTAAAAGTAAAAGTAAAAGTAAAAGTAAAAGTAAAAGTAAAAATAAAAATAAATGTAAAAGTAAAAGTAAAATTAAAAGTAAAAGTAAAAGTAAAAGTAAAAGTAAAAGTAAAAGTAAAAGTAAAAGTAAAAGTAAAAGTAAAAGTAAAAGTAAAAGTAAAAGTAAAAGTAAAAGTAAAAGTAAAAGTAAAAGTAAAAGTAAAAGTAAAAGTAAAAGTAAAAGTAAAACAAAAAGTAAAAGTAAAAGTAAAAGTAAAAGTAAAAGTAAAAGTAAAAGTAAAAGTAAAAGTAAAAGTAAAAGTAAAAGTAAAAGTAAAAGTAAAAGTAAAAGTAAAAGTAAAAGTAAAAGTAAAAGTAAAAGTAAAAATAAAAATAAAAATAAAAATAAACTGAACAACTTTCATTATTGGACCAACCCCGAAATCACGAAAAAAAATCAGCTGTTCCATTCAAAATGAATCTTATATCATTTTATGAAAAAAAAAATGGTTTGACCAAGGAGTTTTGCATAGCTTGAACTGAAATGAAATACCGCTAATTTCGTTGTTGTTTTTTTTTCAGTAAAAAGTTTCGTCAGTTTATAAATAATAAAAAAGATTGGTTCACTCCTTAGTGAACCAATCTTTTTTATTAAATTTTAAATGCTTGAATTGTAAAAGTGTACTTTACAATTAAAGCATTCACCATGCTTGACTTGTAAAGTGATCTGAAAATGGAACGTTCTATCTAAACAATGCACTGTGTTGCACATGTCAACTTACACAGCCTCATACTATATTAGTAAATGCTAGTTACCGAGCAGTATGATGTAAAATTAAAATAATAGCATCGATTTTTGATCGATGGTCTAATTGATAAGAAGTTGTTAAGCATTCCGTGGTGTCACGCGATCAGATTACGACGCATGCTATCGTTATAAATAGACGATATAGGTCGACGCCTATGTATAGTGACAATAATATTCACAGAATAGTTTTCTTATTTAGGTATTATTATGCCTTATTTACATCCAACTGTGCTGCTGTGCTGTGCTTCTGTGCGATGATGAAGTCACCCGTAGAATGTAGATTGCTATACTATTACTATACTAACAAAATTGTTATTCAGATTTTATTTTCATCTTGGTTTATTTGTCACTTTATAGATTCATGATATAACAAACAACGTTTAATAACTATAATATGTCCGTTGCATACACACTGCAGTAAAAGTAAAAGTAAAAGTAAAAGTAAAAGTAAAAGTAAAAGTAAAAGTAAAAGTAAAAGTAAAAGTAAAAGTAAAAGTAAAAGTAAAAGTAAAAGTAAAAGTAAAAGTAAAAGTAAAAGTAAAAGTAAAAGTAAAAGTAAAAGTAAAAGTAAAAGTAAAAGTAAAAGTAAAAGTAAAAGTAAAAGTAAAAGTAAAAGTAAAAGTAATAGTAAAAGTAAAAGTAAAAGTAAAAGTAAAAGTAAAAGTAAAAGTAAAAGTAAAAGTAAAAGTAAAAGTAAAAGTAAAAGTAAAAGTAAAAGTAAAAGTAAAAGTAAAAGTAAAAGTAAAAGTAAAAGTAAAAGTAAAAGTAAAAGTAAAAGTAAAAGTAAAAGTAAAAGTAAAAGTAAAAGTAAAAGTAAAAGTAAAAGTAAAAGTAAAAGTAAAAGTAAAAGTAAAAGTAAAAGTAAAAGTAAAAGTAAAAGTAAAAGTAAAAGTAAAAGTAAAAGTAAAAGTAAAAGTAAAAGTAAAAGTAAAAGTAAAAGTAAAAGTAAAAGTAAAAGTAAAAGTAAAAGTAAAAGTAAAAGTAAAAGTAAAAGTAAAAGTAAAAGTAAAAGTAAAAGTAAAAGTAAAAGTAAAAGTAAAAGTAAAAGTAAAAGTAAAAGTAAAAGTAAAAGTAAAAGTAAAAGTAAAAGTAAAAGTAAAAGTAAAAGTAAAAGTAAAAGTAAAAGTAAAAGTAAAAGTAAAAGTAAAAGTAAAAGTAAAAGTAAAAGTAAAAGTAAAAGTAAAAGTAAAAGTAAAAGTAAAAGTAAAAGTAAAAGTAAAAGTAAAAGTAAAAGTAAAAGTAAAAGTAAAAGTAAAAGTAAAAGTAAAAGTAAAAGTAAAAATAAAAATAAAACTAAAAATAAAAGTAAAAGTAAAAGTAAAAGTAAAAGTAAAAGTAAAAGTAAAAGTAAAAGTAAAAGTAAAAGTAAAAGTAATAGTAATAGTAAAAGTAAAAAAAAAAGTAAAAGTAAAAGTAAAAGTAAAAGTAAAAGTAAAAGTAAAAGTAAAAGTAAAAATAAAAATAAAAGTAAAAGTAAAAGTAAAAGTAAAAGTAAAAGTAAAAGTAAAAGTAAAAGTAAAAGTAAAAGTAAAAGTAAAAGTAAAAGTAAAAAAAAAATAAAAATAAAAATAAAAATAAACTGAACAACTTCCATTATTGGACCAACCCCGAAATCACGAAAAAAAATCAGCTGTTCCATTCAAAATGAATCTTATATCATTTTATGAAAAAAAAAATTGTTTGACCAAGGAGTTTTGCATAGCTTGAACTGAAATGAAATACCGCTAATTTCGTTGTTGTTTTTTTTTCAGTAAAAAGTTTCGTCAGTTTATAAATAATAAAAAAGATTGGTTCACTAAGGAGTTTTAAATGCTTGAATTGTAAAAGTGTACTTTACAATTAAAGCATTCACCATGCTTGACTTGTAAAGTGATCTGAAAATGGAACGTTCTATCTAAACAATGCACTGTGTTGCACATGTCAACTTACACAGCCTCATACTATATTAGTAAATGCTAGTTACCGAGCAGTATGATGTAAAATTAAAATAATAGCATCGATTTTTGATCGATGGTCTAATTGATAAGAAGTTGTTAAGCATTCCGTGGTGTCACGCGATCAGATTACGATGCATGCTATCGTTATAAATAGACGATATAGGTCGACGCCTATGTATAGTGACAATAATATTCACAGAATAGTTTTCTTATTTAGGTATTATTATGCCTTATTTACATCCAACTGTGCTGCTGTGCTGTGCTTCTGTGCGATGATGAAGTCACCCGTAGAATGTAGATTGCTATACTATTACTATACTAACAAAATTGTTAATCAGATTTTATTTTCATCTTTGTTTATTTGTCACTTTATAGATTCATGATATAATACAAACAACGTTTAATAACTATAATATGTCCGTTGCATACACACTGCAGTTAAAGTAAAAGTAAAAGTAAAAGTAAAAGTAAAAGTAAAAGTAAAAGTAAAAGTAAAAGTAAAAGTAAAAGTAAAAGTAAAAGTAAAAGTAAAAGTAAAAGTAAAAGTAAAAGTAAAAGTAAAAGTAAAAGTAAAAGTAAAAGTAAAAGTAAAAATAAAACTAAAACTAAAACTAAAACTAAAACTAAAACTAAAACTAAAAGTAAAAGTAAAAGTAATAGTAAAAGTAAAAGTAAAAGTAAAAGTAAAAGTAAAAGTAAAAGTAAAAGTAAAAGTAAAAGTAAAAGTAAAAGTAAAAGTAAAAGTAAAAGTAAAAGTAAAAGTAAAAGTAAAAGTAAAAGTAAAAGTAAAAGTAAAAGTAAAAGTAAAAGTAAAAGTAAAAGTAAAAGTAAAAGTAAAAGTAAAAATAAAAATAAATGTAAAAGTAAAAGTAAAATTAAAAGTAAAAGTAAAAGTAAAAGTAAAAGTAAAAGTAAAAGTAAAAGTAAAAGTAAAAGTAAAAGTAAAAGTAAAAGTAAAAGTAAAAGTAAAAGTAAAAGTAAAAGTAAAAGTAAAAGTAAAAGTAAAAGTAAAAATAAAAATAAAAATAAAAATAAACTGAACAACTTTCATTATTGGACCAACCCCGAAATCACGAAAAAAAATCAGCTGTTCCATTCAAAATGAATCTTATATCATTTTATGAAAAAAAAAATGGTTTGACCAAGGAGTTTTGCATAGCTTGAACTGAAATGAAATACCGCTAATTTCGTTGTTGTTTTTTTTTCAGTAAAAAGTTTCGTCAGTTTATAAATAATAAAAAAGATTGGTTCACTAAGGAGTTTTAAATGCTTGAATTGTAAAAGTGTACTTTACAATTAAAGCATTCACCATGCTTGACTTGTAAAGTGATCTGAAAATGGAACGTTCTATCTAAACAATGCACTGTGTTGCACATGTCAACTTACACAGCCTCATACTATATTAGTAAATGCTAGTTACCGAGCAGTATGATGTAAAATTAAAATAATAGCATCGATTTTTGATCGATGGTCTAATTGATAAGAAGTTGTTAAGCATTCCGTGGTGTCACGCGATCAGATTACGATGCATGCTATCGTTATAAATAGACGATATAGGTCGACGCCTATGTATAGTGACAATAATATTCACAGAATAGTTTTCTTATTTAGGTATTATTATGCCTTATTTACATCCAACTGTGCTGCTGTGCTGTGCTTCTGTGCGATGATGAAGTCACCCGTAGAATGTAGATTGCTATACTATTACTATACTAACAAAATTGTTAATCAGATTTTATTTTCATCTTTGTTTATTTGTCACTTTATAGATTCATGATATAATACAAACAACGTTTAATAACTATAATATGTCCGTTGCATACACACTGCAGTTAAAGTAAAAGTAAAAGTAAAAGTAAAAGTAAAAGTAAAAGTAAAAGTAAAAGTAAAAGTAAAAGTAAAAGTAAAAGTAAAAGTAAAAGTAAAAATAAAAGTAAAAGTAAAAGTAAAAGTAAAAGTAAAAGTAAAAGTAAAAGTAAAAGTAAAAGTAAAAGTAAAAGTAAAAGTAAAAGTAAAAGTAAAAGTAAAAGTAAAAGTAAAAGTAAAAGTAAAAATAAAAATAAAAATAAAAATAAAAATAAAAATAAAAATAAAAATAAAAATGAAAATAAAAATAAAAATAAAAATTAAAAATAAAAATAAAAGTAAAAGTAAAAGTAAAAGTAAAAGTAAAAGTAAAAGTAAAAGTAAAAGTAAAAATAAAAATAAAAATAAAAATAAAAATAAAAATAAAAATAAAAATAAAAATAAAAATAAACTGAACAACTTTCATTATTGGACCAACCCCGAAATCACGAAAAAAAATCAGCTGTTCCATTCAAAATGAATCATATCATTTTATGAAAAAAAAAATTGTTTGACCAAGGAGTTTTGCATAGCTTGAACTGAAATGAAATACCGCTAATTTCGTTGTTGTTTTTTTTTCAGTAAAAAGTTTCGTCAGTTTATAAATAAGAAAAAAGATTGGTTCACTAAGGAGTTTTAAATGCTTGAATTGTAAAAGTGTACTTTACAATTAAAGCATTCACCATGCTTGACTTGTAAAGTGATCTGAAAATGGAACGTTCTATCTAAACAATGCACTGTGTTGCACATGTAAACTTACACAGCCTCATACTATATTAGTAAATGCTAGTTACCGAGCAGAATGATGTAAAATTAAAATAATAGCATCATTTTTGATCGATGGTCTAATTGATAAGAAGTTGTTAAGCATTCCGTGGTGTCACGCGATCAGATTACGATGCATGCTATCGTTATAAATAGACGATATAGGTCGACGCCTATGTATAGTGACAATAATATTCACAGAATAGTTTTCTTATTTAGGTATTATTATGCCTTATTTACATCCAACTGTGCTGCTGTGCTGTGCTTCTGTGCGATGATGAAGTCACCCGTAGAATGTAGATTGCTATACTATTACTATACTAACAAAATTGTTATTCAGATTTTATTTTCATCTTTGTTTATTTGTCACTTTATAGATTCATGATATAACAAACAACGTTTAATAACTATAATATGTCCGTTGCATACACACTGCAGTAAAAGTAAAAGTAAAAGTAAAAATATAAATAAAATTAAAAATAAAAATAAAAGTAAAAGTAAAAGTAAAAGTAAAAGTAAAAATAAAAATAAAAATAAAAATAAAAATAAAAGTAAAAGTAAAAGTAAAAGTAAAAGTAAAAGTAAAAGTAAAAGTAAAAGTAAAAGTAAAAATAAAAGTAAAAGTAAAAGTAAAAGTAAAAGTAAAAGTAAAAGTAAAAGTAAAAGTAAAAGTAAAAGTAAAAGTAAAAGTAAAAGTAAAAGTAAAAGTAAAAGTAAAAGTAAAAGTAAAAATAAAAATAAAAATAAAAATAAAAATAAAAATAAAAATAAAAATAAAAATAAAAATAAAAATAAAAATAAAAATAAAAATAAAAACAAAAGTAAAAGTAAAAGTTAAAGTAAAAGTAAAAGTAAAAGTAAAAGTAAAAGTAAAAGTAAAAGTAAAAGTAAAAGTAAAAGTAAAAGTAAAAGTAAAAGTAAAAGTAAAAGTAAAAGTAAAAGTAAAAGTAAAAGTAAAAGTAAAAGTAAAAGTAAAAGTAAAAGTAAAAGTAAAAGTAAAAGTAAAAGTAAAAGTAAAAGTAAAAGTAAAAGTAAAAGTAAAAGTAAAAGTAAAAGTAAAAGTAAAAGTAAAAGTAAAAGTAAAAGTAAAAGTAAAAGTAAAAGTAAAAGTAAAAGTAAAAGTAAAAGTAAAAGTAAAAGTAAAAGTAAAAGTAAAAGTAAAAGTAAAAGTAAAAGTAAAAGTAAAAGTAAAAGTAAAAGTAAAAATAAAAATAAAAATAAAAATAAAAATAAAAATAAAAATAAAAATAAAAATAAAAATAAAAATAAAAATAAAAATAAAAATAAAAATAAAAATAAAAACAAAAGTAAAAGTAAAAGTAAAAGTAAAAGTAAAAGTAAAAGTAAAAGTAAAAGTAAAAGTAAAAGTAAAAGTAAAAGTAAAAGTAAAAGTAAAAGTAAAAGTAAAAGTAAAAGTAAAAGTAAAAGTAAAAGTAAAAGTAAAAGTAAAAGTAAAAGTAAAAGTAAAAGTAAAAGTAAAAGTAAAAGTAAAAGTAAAAGTAAAAGTAAAAGTAAAAGTAAAAGTAAAAGTAAAAGTAAAAGTAAAAGTAAAAGTAAAAGTAAAAGTAAAAGTAAAAGTAAAAGTAAAAGTAAAAGTAAAAGTAAAAGTAAAAGTAAAAGTAAAAGTAAAAGTAAAAGTAAAAGTAAAAGTAAAAGTAAAAGTAAAAGTAAAAGTAAAAGTAAAAGTAAAAGTAAAAGTAAAAGTAAAAGTAAAAGTAAAAGTAAAAGTAAAAGTAAAAGTAAAAGTAAAAGTAAAAGTAAAAGTAAAAGTAAAAGTAAAAGTAAAAGTAAAAGTAAATAAAAATAAATCGATGGTCTAATTGATAAGAAGTTGTTAAGCATTCCGTGGTGTCACGCGATCAGATTACGATGCATGCTATCGTTATAAATAGACGATATAGGTCGACGCCTATGTATAGTGACAATAATATTCACAGAATAGTTTTCTTATTTAGGTATTATTATGCCTTATTTACATCCAACTGTGCTGCTGTGCTGTGCTTCTGTGCGATGATGAAGTCACCCGTAGAATGTAGATTGCTATACTATTACTATACTAACAAAATTGTTATTCAGATTTTATTTTCATCTTTGTTTATTTGTCACTTTATAGATTCATGATATAACAAACAACGTTTAATAACTATAATATGTCCGTTGCATACACACTGCAGTAAAAGTAAAAGTAAAAGTAAAAATATAAATAAAAATAAAAATAAAAATAAAAGTAAAAGTAAAAGTAAAAGTAAAAGTAAAAATAAAAATAAAAATAAAAATAAAAATAAAAGTAAAAGTAAAAGTAAAAGTAAAAGTAAAAGTAAAAGTAAAAGTAAAAGTAAAAGTAAAAGTAAAAGTAAAAGTAAAAGTAAAAGTAAAAGAAAAAGTAAAAGTAAAAGTAAAAGTAAAAGTAAAAGTAAAAGTAAAAGTAAAAGTAAAAGTAAAAGTAAAAGTAAAAGTAAAAGTAAAAGTAAAAGTAAAAGTAAAAGTAAAAGTAAAAGTAAAAGTAAAAGTAAAAGTAAAAGTAAAAGTAAAAGTAAAAGTAAAAGTAAAAGTAAAAGTAAAAGTAAAAGTAAAAGTAAAAGTAAAAGTAAAAGTAAAAGTAAAAGTAAAAGTAAAAGTAAAAGTAAAAGTAAAAGTAAAAGTAAAAGTAAAAGTAAAAGTAAAAGTAAAAGTAAAAGTAAAAGTAAAAGTAAAAGTAAAAGTAAAAGTAAAAGTAAAAGTAAAAGTAAAAGTAAAAGTAAAAGTAAAAGTAAAAGTAAAAGTAAAAGTAAAAGTAAAAGTAAAAGTAAAAGTAAAAGTAAAAGTAAAAGTAAAAGTAAAAGTAAAAGTAAAAGTAAAAGTAAAAGTAAAAGTAAAAGTAAAAGTAAAAGTAAAAGTAAAAGTAAAAGTAAAAGTAAAAATAAAAATAAAACTAAAAGTAAAAGTAAAAGTAAAAGTAAAAGTAAAAAAAAAAGTAAAAGTAAAAGTAATAGTAAAAGTAAAAAAAAAAGTAAAAGTAAAAGTAAAAGTAAAAGTAAAAGTAAAAGTAAAAGTAAAAGTAAAAATAAAAATAAAAGTAAAAGTAAAAGAAAAAGTAAAAGTAAAAGTAAAAGTAAAAGTAAAAGTAAAAGTAAAAGTAAAAGTAAAAGTAAAAGTAAAAGTAAAAAAAAAATAAAAATAAAAATAAAAATAAACTGAACAACTTTCATTATTGGACCAACCCCGAAATCACGAAAAAAAATCAGCTGTTCCATTCAAAATGAATCTTATATCATTTTATGAAAAAAAAAAATGTTTGACCAAGGAGTTTTGCATAGCTTGAACTGAAATGAAATACCGCTAATTTCGTTGTTGTTTTTTTTTCAGTAAAAAGTTTCGTCAGTTTATAAATAAGAAAAAAGATTGGTTCACTAAGGAGTTTTAAATGCTTGAATTGTAAAAGTGTACTTTACAATTAAAGCATTCACCATGCTTGACTTGTAAAGTGATCTGAAAATGGAACGTTCTATCTAAACAATGCACTGTGTTGCACATGTCAACTTACACAGCCTCATACTATATTAGTAAATGCTAGTTACCGAGCAGTATGATGTAAAATTAAAATAATAGCATCGATTTTTGATCGATGGTCTAATTGATAAGAAGTTGTTAAGCATTCCGTGGTGTCACGCGATCAGATTACGATGCATGCTATCGTTATAAATAGACGATATAGGTCGACGCCTATGTATAGTGACAATAATATTCACAGAATAGTTTTCTTATTTAGGTATTATTATGCCTTATTTACATCCAACTGTGCTGCTGTGCTGTGCTTCTGTGCTGTAATATGCCACACTGCAATCTCTACAAGTTTGAGCGAGATATGTACCTAGACAAAAGGCTAGTATGGTGAAAATTTTATCCTTTAAAAAATTACTTACATCTAAAAAGTGTGTCCGATTAGCCCCGGTGCACAAATCACAGTGAGTCCGTTTTACAACTGTATGGATTGTTTTCTAAGCTTTGTTTTGTCAACTTTCTCCCTAAGAAAAAAAAGGTAACAATCAAAACGTTCTATGTAAAGCTGTGGTCCGGCCCTGTCGACAAAATCAAAGTATAAGCTTTATCTTGTCTTGTCATCGTACTATTTTAAGATCTTTTTTTTAACTATCTTTATAGTACAATACAGAATGGTACAAGAGGCGGACTTAATGCTAGTAGCATTCTCTACCAGTCAACCTTTTTGTATCTACCACAAGAATAGCAAATAAATGACTATTACTATAACTACTTTGTTCGTACTTATGCGCATTCATCTAACTTTTCATCATCGCACCGATAAGTTTGTGCTGACATACCTATCGGTGCGATGATGAAGTCACCCGTAGAATGTAGATTGCTATACTATTACTATACTAACAAAATTGTTATTCAGATTTTATTTTCATCTTTGTTTATTTGTCACTTTAAAGATTCATGATATAATACAAACAACGTTTAATAACTATAATATGTCCGTTGCATACACACTGCAGTAAAAGTAAAAGTAAAAGTAAAAGTAAAAGTAAAAGTAAAAGTAAAAGTAAAAGTAAAAGTAAAAGTAAAAATAAAAATAAAAATAAAAATAAAAATAAAAGTAAAAGTAAAAGTAAAAGTAAAAGTAAAAGTAAAAGTAAAAGTAAAAGTAAAAGTAAAAGTAAAAGTAAAAGTAAAAGTAAAAGTAAAAATAAAACTAAAACTAAAACTAAAACTAAAACTAAAACTAAAACTAAAACTAAAACTAAAAGTAAAAGTAAAAGTAATAGTAAAAGTAAAAGTAAAAGTAAAAGTAAAAGTAAAAGTAAAAGTAAAAGTAAAAGTAAAAGTAAAAGTAAAAGTAAAAGTAAAAGTAAAAGTAAAAGTAAAAGTAAAAGTAAAAGTAAAAGTAAAAGTAAAAGTAAAAGTAAAAGTAAAAGTAAAAGTAAAAGTAAAAGTAAAAGTAAAAGTAAAAGTAAAAGTAAAAGTAAAAGTAAAAGTAAAAGTAAAAATAAAAATAAAAATAAAAATAAAAATAAAAATAAAAATAAAAATAAAAATTAAAATAAAAATTAAAATTAAAATTAAAAATAAAAATAAAAATAAAAATAAAAGTAAAAGTAAAAGTAAAAGTAAAAGTAAAAGTAAAAGTAAAAGTAAAAGTAAAAGTTAAAGTAAAAGTAAAAGTAAAAGTAAAAGTAAAAATAAAAATAAAAATAAAAATAAACTGAACAACTTTCATTATTGGACCAACCCCGAAATCACGAAAAAAAATCAGCTGTTCCATTCAAAATGAATCTTATATCATTTTATGAAAAAAAAAATGGTTTGACCAATGAGTTTTGCATAGCTTGAACTGAAATGAAATACCGCTAATTTCGTTGTTGTTTTTTTTTCAGTAAAAAGTTTCGTCAGTTTATAAATAATAAAAAAGATTGGTTCACTAAGGAGTTTTAAATGCTTGAATTGTAAAAGTGTACTTTACAATTAAAGCATTCACCATGCTTGACTTGTAAAGTGATCTGAAAATGGAACGTTCTATCTAAACAATGCACTGTGTTGCACATGTCAACTTACACAGCCTCATACTATATTAGTAAATGCTAGTTACCGAGCAGTATGATGTAAAATTAAAATAATAGCATCGATTTTTGATCGATGGTCTAATTGATAAGAAGTTGTTAAGCATTCCGTGGTGTCACGCGATCAGATTACGATGCATGCTATCGTTATAAATAGACGATATAGGTCGACGCCTATGTATAGTGACAATAATATTCACAGAATAGTTTTCTTATTTAGGTATTATTATGCCTTATTTACATCCAACTGTGCTGCTGTGCTGTGCTTCTGTGCGATGATGAAGTCACCCGTAGAATGTAGATTGCTATACTATTACTATACTAACAAAATTGTTATTCAGATTTTATTTTCATCTTTGTTTATTTGTCACTTTATAGATTCATGATATAATACAAACAACGTTTAATAACTATAATATGTCCGTTGCATACACACTGCAGTTAAAGTAAAAGTAAAAGTAAAAGTAAAAGTAAAAGTAAAAGTAAAAGTAAAAGTAAAAGTAAAAGTAAAAGTAAAAGTAAAAGTAAAAGTAAAAGTAAAAGTAAAAGTAAAAGTAAAAGTAAAAGTAAAAGTAAAAATAAAAATAAAAATAAAAATAAAAATAAAAATAAAAATAAAAATAAAAATAAAAGCAAAAGCAAAAGCAAAAGCAAAAGCAAAAGCAAAAGCAAAAGCAAAAGCAAAAGCAAAAGCAAAAGCAAAAGCAAAAGCAAAAGCAAAAGCAAAAGCAAAAGTAAAAGTAAAAGTAAAAGTAAAAGTAAAAGTAAAAGTAAAAGTAAAAGTAAAAGTAAAAGTAAAAGTAAAAGTAAAAGTAAAAGTAAAAGTAAAAGTAAAAGTAAAAGTAAAAGTAAAAGTAAAAGTAAAAGTAAAAGTAAAAGTAAAAGTAAAAGTAAAAGTAAAAGTAAAAGTAAAAGTAAAAGTAAAAATAAAACTAAAACTAAAACTAAAACTAAAACTAAAACTAAAAGTAAAAGTAAAAGTAATAGTAAAAGTAAAAGTAAAAGTAAAAGTAAAAGTAAAAGTAAAAGTAAAAGTAAAAGTAAAAGTAAAAGTAAAAGTAAAAGTAAAAGTAAAAGTAAAAGTAAAAGTAAAAGTAAAAGTAAAAGTAAAAGTAAAAGTAAAAGTAAAAGTAAAAGTAAAAGTAAAAATAAAAATAAATGTAAAAGTAAAAGTAAAATTAAAAGTAAAAGTAAAAGTAAAAGTAAAAGTAAAAGTAAAAGTAAAAGTAAAAGTAAAAGTAAAAGTAAAAGTAAAAGTAAAAGTAAAAGTAAAAGTAAAAGTAAAAGTAAAAGTAAAAGTAAAAGTAAAAGTAAAAGTAAAACAAAAAGTAAAAGTAAAAGTAAAAGTAAAAGTAAAAGTAAAAGTAAAAGTAAAAGTAAAAGTAAAAGTAAAAGTAAAAGTAAAAGTAAAAGTAAAAGTAAAAGTAAAAGTAAAAGTAAAAATAAAAATAAAAATAAAAATAAACTGAACAACTTTCATTATTGGACCAACCCCGAAATCACGAAAAAAAATCAGCTGTTCCATTCAAAATGAATCTTATATCATTTTATGAAAAAAAAAATGGTTTGACCAAGGAGTTTTGCATAGCTTGAACTGAAATGAAATACCGCTAATTTCGTTGTTGTTTTTTTTTCAGTAAAAAGTTTCGTCAGTTTATAAATAATAAAAAAGATTGGTTCACTAAGGAGTTTTAAATGCTTGAATTGTAAAAGTGTACTTTACAATTAAAGCATTCACCATGCTTGACTTGTAAAGTGATCTGAAAATGGAACGTTCTATCTAAACAATGCACTGTGTTGCACATGTCAACTTACACAGCCTCATACTATATTAGTAAATGCTAGTTACCGAGCAGTATGATGTAAAATTAAAATAATAGCATCGATTTTTGATCGATGGTCTAATTGATAAGAAGTTGTTAAGCATTCCGTGGTGTCACGCGATCAGATTACGACGCATGCTATCGTTATAAATAGACGATATAGGTCGACGCCTATGTATAGTGACAATAATATTCACAGAATAGTTTTCTTATTTAGGTATTATTATGCCTTATTTACATCCAACTGTGCTGCTGTGCTGTGCTTCTGTGCGATGATGAAGTCACCCGTAGAATGTAGATTGCTATACTATTACTATACTAACAAAATTGTTATTCAGATTTTATTTTCATCTTGGTTTATTTGTCACTTTATAGATTCATGATATAACAAACAACGTTTAATAACTATAATATGTCCGTTGCATACACACTGCAGTAAAAGTAAAAGTAAAAGTAAAAGTAAAAGTAAAAGTAAAAGTAAAAGTAAAAGTAAAAGTAAAAGTAAAAGTAAAAGTAAAAGTAAAAGTAAAAGTAAAAGTAAAAGTAAAAGTAAAAGTAAAAGTAAAAGTAAAAGTAAAAGTAAAAGTAAAAGTAAAAGTAAAAGTAAAAGTAAAAGTAAAAGTAAAAGTAAAAGTAAAAGTAAAAGTAAAAGTAAAAGTAAAAGTAAAAGTAATAGTAAAAGTAAAAGTAAAAGTAAAAGTAAAAAAAAAATAAAAATAAAAATAAAAATAAACTGAACAACTTCCATTATTGGACCAACCCCGAAATCACGAAAAAAAATCAGCTGTTCCATTCAAAATGAATCTTATATCATTTTATGAAAAAAAAAATTGTTTGACCAAGGAGTTTTGCATAGCTTGAACTGAAATGAAATACCGCTAATTTCGTTGTTGTTTTTTTTTCAGTAAAAAGTTTCGTCAGTTTATAAATAATAAAAAAGATTGGTTCACTAAGGAGTTTTAAATGCTTGAATTGTAAAAGTGTACTTTACAATTAAAGCATTCACCATGCTTGACTTGTAAAGTGATCTGAAAATGGAACGTTCTATCTAAACAATGCACTGTGTTGCACATGTCAACTTACACAGCCTCATACTATATTAGTAAATGCTAGTTACCGAGCAGTATGATGTAAAATTAAAATAATAGCATCGATTTTTGATCGATGGTCTAATTGATAAGAAGTTGTTAAGCATTCCGTGGTGTCACGCGATCAGATTACGATGCATGCTATCGTTATAAATAGACGATATAGGTCGACGCCTATGTATAGTGACAATAATATTCACAGAATAGTTTTCTTATTTAGGTATTATTATGCCTTATTTACATCCAACTGTGCTGCTGTGCTGTGCTTCTGTGCGATGATGAAGTCACCCGTAGAATGTAGATTGCTATACTATTACTATACTAACAAAATTGTTAATCAGATTTTATTTTCATCTTTGTTTATTTGTCACTTTATAGATTCATGATATAATACAAACAACGTTTAATAACTATAATATGTCCGTTGCATACACACTGCAGTTAAAGTAAAAGTAAAAGTAAAAGTAAAAGTAAAAGTAAAAGTAAAAGTAAAAGTAAAAGTAAAAGTAAAAGTAAAAGTAAAAGTAAAAGTAAAAGTAAAAGTAAAAGTAAAAGTAAAAGTAAAAGTAAAAGTAAAAGTAAAAGTAAAAGTAAAAGTAAAAGTAAAAATAAAAATAAAAATAAAAATAAACTGAACAACTTTCATTATTGGACCAACCCCGAAATCACGAAAAAAAATCAGCTGTTCCATTCAAAATGAATCTTATATCATTTTATGAAAAAAAAAATGGTTTGACCAAGGAGTTTTGCATAGCTTGAACTGAAATGAAATACCGCTAATTTCGTTGTTGTTTTTTTTTCAGTAAAAAGTTTCGTCAGTTTATAAATAATAAAAAAGATTGGTTCACTAAGGAGTTTTAAATGCTTGAATTGTAAAAGTGTACTTTACAATTAAAGCATTCACCATGCTTGACTTGTAAAGTGATCTGAAAATGGAACGTTCTATCTAAACAATGCACTGTGTTGCACATGTCAACTTACACAGCCTCATACTATATTAGTAAATGCTAGTTACCGAGCAGTATGATGTAAAATTAAAATAATAGCATCGATTTTTGATCGATGGTCTAATTGATAAGAAGTTGTTAAGCATTCCGTGGTGTCACGCGATCAGATTACGATGCATGCTATCGTTATAAATAGACGATATAGATCGACGCCTATGTATAGTGACAATAATATTCACAGAATAGTTTTCTTATTTAGGTATTATTATGCCTTATTTACATCCAACTGTGCTGCTGTGCTGTGCTTCTGTGCGATGATGAAGTCACCCGTAGAATGTAGATTGCTATACTATTACTATACTAACAAAATTGTTAATCAGATTTTATTTTCATCTTTGTTTATTTGTCACTTTATAGATTCATGATATAATACAAACAACGTTTAATAACTATAATATGTCCGTTGCATACACACTGCAGTTAAAGTAAAAGTAAAAGTAAAAGTAAAAGTAAAAGTAAAAGTAAAAGTAAAAGTAAAAGTAAAAGTAAAAGTAAAAGTAAAAATAAAAGTAAAAGTAAAAGTAAAAGTAAAAGTAAAAGTAAAAGTAAAAGTAAAAGTAAAAGTAAAAGTAAAAGTAAAAGTAAAAGTAAAAGTAAAAGTAAAAGTAAAAGTAAAAGTAAAAGTAAAAGTAAAAATAAAAATAAAAATAAAAATAAAAATAAAAATAAAAATAAAAATAAAAATGAAAATAAAAATAAAAATAAAAATTAAAAATAAAAATAAAAGTAAAAGTAAAAGTAAAAGTAAAAGTAAAAGTAAAAGTAAAAGTAAAAGTAAAAGTAAAAATAAAAATAAAAATAAAAATAAAAATAAAAATAAAAATAAAAATAAAAATAAAAATAAACTGAACAACTTTCATTATTGGACCAACCCCGAAATCACGAAAAAAAATCAGCTGTTCCATTCAAAATGAATCATATCATTTTATGAAAAAAAAAATTGTTTGACCAAGGAGTTTTGCATAGCTTGAACTGAAATGAAATACCGCTAATTTCGTTGTTGTTTTTTTTTCAGTAAAAAGTTTCGTCAGTTTATAAATAAGAAAAAAGATTGGTTCACTAAGGAGTTTTAAATGCTTGAATTGTAAAAGTGTACTTTACAATTAAAGCATTCACCATGCTTGACTTGTAAAGTGATCTGAAAATGGAACGTTCTATCTAAACAATGCACTGTGTTGCACATGTAAACTTACACAGCCTCATACTATATTAGTAAATGCTAGTTACCGAGCAGAATGATGTAAAATTAAAATAATAGCATCATTTTTGATCGATGGTCTAATTGATAAGAAGTTGTTAAGCATTCCGTGGTGTCACGCGATCAGATTACGATGCATGCTATCGTTATAAATAGACGATATAGGTCGACGCCTATGTATAGTGACAATAATATTCACAGAATAGTTTTCTTATTTAGGTATTATTATGCCTTATTTACATCCAACTGTGCTGCTGTGCTGTGCTTCTGTGCGATGATGAAGTCACCCGTAGAATGTAGATTGCTATACTATTACTATACTAACAAAATTGTTATTCAGATTTTATTTTCATCTTTGTTTATTTGTCACTTTATAGATTCATGATATAACAAACAACGTTTAATAACTATAATATGTCCGTTGCATACACACTGCAGTAAAAGTAAAAGTAAAAGTAAAAATATAAATAAAATTAAAAATAAAAATAAAAGTAAAAGTAAAAGTAAAAGTAAAAGTAAAAATAAAAATAAAAATAAAAATAAAAATAAAAGTAAAAGTAAAAGTAAAAGTAAAAGTAAAAGTAAAAGTAAAAGTAAAAGTAAAAATAAAAGTAAAAGTAAAAGTAAAAGTAAAAGTAAAAGTAAAAGTAAAAGTAAAAGTAAAAGTAAAAGTAAAAGTAAAAGTAAAAGTAAAAGTAAAAGTAAAAGTAAAAATAAAAATAAAAATAAAAATAAAAATAAAAATAAAAATAAAAATAAAAATAAAAATAAAAATAAAAATAAAAATAAAAATAAAAATAAAAATAAAAATAAAAACAAAAGTAAAAGTAAAAGTTAAAGTAAAAGTAAAAGTAAAAGTAAAAGTAAAAGTAAAAGTAAAAGTAAAAGTAAAAGTAAAAGTAAAAGTAAAAGTAAAAGTAAAAGTAAAAGTAAAAGTAAAAGTAAAAGTAAAAGTAAAAGTAAAAGTAAAAGTAAAAGTAAAAGTAAAAGTAAAAGTAAAAGTAAAAGTAAAAGTAAAAGTAAAAGTAAAAGTAAAAGTAAAAGTAAAAGTAAAAGTAAAAGTAAAAGTAAAAGTAAAAGTAAAAGTAAAAGTAAAAGTAAAAGTAAAAGTAAAAGTAAAAGTAAAAGTAAAAGTAAAAGTAAAAGTAAAAGTAAAAGTAAAAGTAAAAGTAAAAGTAAAAGTAAAAGTAAAAGTAAAAGTAAAAGTAAAAGTAAAAGTAAAAGTAAAAGTAAAAGTAAAAGTAAAAGTAAAAGTAAAAGTAAAAGTAAAAATAAAAATAAAAATAAAAATAAAAATAAAAATAAAAATAAAAATAAAAATAAAAATAAAAATAAAAATAAAAATAAAAATAAAAATAAAAATAAAAACAAAAGTAAAAGTAAAAGTAAAAGTAAAAGTAAAAGTAAAAGTAAAAGTAAAAGTAAAAGTAAAAGTAAAAGTAAAAGTAAAAGTAAAAGTAAAAGTAAAAGTAAAAGTAAAAGTAAAAGTAAAAGTAAAAGTAAAAGTAAAAGTAAAAGTAAAAGTAAAAGTAAAAGTAAAAGTAAAAGTAAAAGTAAAAGTAAAAGTAAAAGTAAAAGTAAAAGTAAAAGTAAAAGTAAAAGTAAAAGTAAAAGTAAAAGTAAAAGTAAAAGTAAAAGTAAAAGTAAAAGTAAAAGTAAAAGTAAAAGTAAAAGTAAAAGTAAAAGTAAAAGTAAAAGTAAAAGTAAAAGTAAAAGTAAAAGTAAAAGTAAAAGTAAAAGTAAAAGTAAAAGTAAAAGTAAAAGTAAAAGTAAAAGTAAAAGTAAAAGTAAAAGTAAAAGTAAAAGTAAAAGTAAAAGTAAAAGTAAAAGTAAAAGTAAAAGTAAAAGTAAAAGTAAAAGTAAAAGTAAAAGTAAAAGTAAAAGTAAAAGTAAAAATAAAAATAAAAATAAATCGATGGTCTAATTGATAAGAAGTTGTTAAGCATTCCGTGGTGTCACGCGATCAGATTACGATGCATGCTATCGTTATAAATAGACGATATAGGTCGACGCCTATGTATAGTGACAATAATATTCACAGAATAGTTTTCTTATTTAGGTATTATTATGCCTTATTTACATCCAACTGTGCTGCTGTGCTGTGCTTCTGTGCGATGATGAAGTCACCCGTAGAATGTAGATTGCTATACTATTACTATACTAACAAAATTGTTATTCAGATTTTATTTTCATCTTTGTTTATTTGTCACTTTATAGATTCATGATATAACAAACAACGTTTAATAACTATAATATGTCCGTTGCATACACACTGCAGTAAAAGTAAAAGTAAAAGTAAAAATATAAATAAAAATAAAAATAAAAATAAAAGTAAAAGTAAAAGTAAAAGTAAAAGTAAAAATAAAAATAAAAATAAAAATAAAAATAAAAGTAAAAGTAAAAGTAAAAGTAAAAGTAAAAGTAAAAGTAAAAGTAAAAGTAAAAGTAAAAGTAAAAGTAAAAGTAAAAGTAAAAGTAAAAGAAAAAGTAAAAGTAAAAGTAAAAGTAAAAGTAAAAGTAAAAGTAAAAGTAAAAGTAAAAGTAAAAGTAAAAGTAAAAGTAAAAGTAAAAGTAAAAGTAAAAGTAAAAGTAAAAGTAAAAGTAAAAGTAAAAGTAAAAGTAAAAGTAAAAGTAAAAGTAAAAGTAAAAGTAAAAGTAAAAGTAAAAGTAAAAGTAAAAGTAAAAGTAAAAGTAAAAGTAAAAGTAAAAGTAAAAGTAAAAGTAAAAGTAAAAGTAAAAGTAAAAGTAAAAGTAAAAGTAAAAGTAAAAGTAAAAGTAAAAGTAAAAGTAAAAGTAAAAGTAAAAGTAAAAGTAAAAGTAAAAGTAAAAGTAAAAGTAAAAGTAAAAGTAAAAGTAAAAGTAAAAGTAAAAGTAAAAGTAAAAGTAAAAGTAAAAGTAAAAGTAAAAGTAAAAGTAAAAGTAAAAGTAAAAGTAAAAGTAAAAGTAAAAGTAAAAGTAAAAGTAAAAGTAAAAGTAAAAATAAAAATAAAACTAAAAGTAAAAGTAAAAGTAAAAGTAAAAGTAAAAAAAAAAGTAAAAGTAAAAGTAAAAGTAATAGTAAAAGTAAAAAAAAAAGTAAAAGTAAAAGTAAAAGTAAAAGTAAAAGTAAAAGTAAAAGTAAAAGTAAAAATAAAAATAAAAGTAAAAGTAAAAGAAAAAGTAAAAGTAAAAGTAAAAGTAAAAGTAAAAGTAAAAGTAAAAGTAAAAGTAAAAGTAAAAGTAAAAGTAAAAAAAAAATAAAAATAAAAATAAAAATAAACTGAACAACTTTCATTATTGGACCAACCCCGAAATCACGAAAAAAAATCAGCTGTTCCATTCAAAATGAATCTTATATCATTTTATGAAAAAAAAAAATGTTTGACCAAGGAGTTTTGCATAGCTTGAACTGAAATGAAATACCGCTAATTTCGTTGTTGTTTTTTTTTCAGTTAAAAGTTTCGTCAGTTTATAAATAAGAAAAAAGATTGGTTCACTAAGGAGTTTTAAATGCTTGAATTGTAAAAGTGTACTTTACAATTAAAGCATTCACCATGCTTGACTTGTAAAGTGATCTGAAAATGGAACGTTCTATCTAAACAATGCACTGTGTTGCACATGTCAACTTACACAGCCTCATACTATATTAGTAAATGCTAGTTACCGAGCAGTATGATGTAAAATTAAAATAATAGCATCGATTTTTGATCGATGGTCTAATTGATAAGAAGTTGTTAAGCATTCCGTGGTGTCACGCGATCAGATTACGATGCATGCTATCGTTATAAATAGACGATATAGGTCGACGCCTATGTATAGTGACAATAATATTCACAGAATAGTTTTCTTATTTAGGTATTATTATGCCTTATTTACATCCAACTGTGCTGCTGTGCTGTGCTTCTGTGCTGTAATATGCCACACTGCAATCTCTACAAGTTTGAGCGAGATATGTACCTAGACAAAAGGCTAGTATGGTGAAAATTTTATCCTTTAAAAAATTACTTACATCTAAAAAGTGTGTCCGATTAGCCCCGGTGCACAAATCACAGTGAGTCCGTTTTACAACTGTATGGATTGTTTTCTAAGCTTTGTTTTGTCAACTTTCTCCCTAAGAAAAAAAAGGTAACAATCAAAACGTTCTATGTAAAGCTGTGGTCCGGCCCTGTCGACAAAATCAAAGTATAAGCTTTATCTTGTCTTGTCATCGTACTATTTTAAGATCTTTTTTTTAACTATCTTTATAGTACAATACAGAATGGTACAAGAGGCGGACTTAATGCTAGTAGCATTCTCTACCAGTCAACCTTTTTGTATCTACCACAAGAATAGCAAATAAATGACTATTACTATAACTACTTTGTTCGTACTTATGCGCATTCATCTAACTTTTCATCATCGCACCGATAAGTTTGTGCTGACATACCTATCGGTGCGATGATGAAGTCACCCGTAGAATGTAGATTGCTATACTATTACTATACTAACAAAATTGTTATTCAGATTTTATTTTCATCTTTGTTTATTTGTCACTTTAAAGATTCATGATATAATACAAACAACGTTTAATAACTATAATATGTCCGTTGCATACACACTGCAGTAAAAGTAAAAGTAAAAGTAAAAGTAAAAGTAAAAGTAAAAGTAAAAGTAAAAGTAAAAGTAAAAGTAAAAGTAAAAATAAAAATAAAAATAAAAATAAAAATAAAAGTAAAAGTAAAAGTAAAAGTAAAAGTAAAAGTAAAAGTAAAAGTAAAAGTAAAAGTAAAAGTAAAAGTAAAAGTAAAAGTAAAAGTAAAAGTAAAAATAAAACTAAAACTAAAACTAAAACTAAAACTAAAACTAAAACTAAAACTAAAACTAAAAGTAAAAGTAATAGTAAAAGTAAAAGTAAAAGTAAAAGTAAAAGTAAAAGTAAAAGTAAAAGTAAAAGTAAAAGTAAAAGTAAAAGTAAAAGTAAAAGTAAAAGTAAAAGTAAAAGTAAAAGTAAAAGTAAAAGTAAAAGTAAAAGTAAAAGTAAAAGTAAAAGTAAAAGTAAAAGTAAAAGTAAAAGTAAAAGTAAAAGTAAAAGTAAAAGTAAAAGTAAAAGTAAAAATAAAAATAAAAATAAAAATAAAAATAAAAATAAAAATAAAAATAAAAATAAAAATAAAAATAAAAATTAAAATTAAAAATAAAAATAAAAATAAAAGTAAAAGTAAAAGTAAAAGTAAAAGTAAAAGTAAAAGTAAAAGTAAAAGTAAAAGTAAAAGTAAAAGTAAAAGTAAAAGTAAAAATAAAAATAAAAATAAAAATAAACTGAACAACTTTCATTATTGGACCAACCCCGAAATCACGAAAAAAAATCAGCTGTTCCATTCAAAATGAATCTTATATCATTTTATGAAAAAAAAAATGGTTTGACCAATGAGTTTTGCATAGCTTGAACTGAAATGAAATACCGCTAATTTCGTTGTTGTTTTTTTTTCAGTAAAAAGTTTCGTCAGTTTATAAATAATAAAAAAGATTGGTTCACTAAGGAGTTTTAAATGCTTGAATTGTAAAAGTGTACTTTACAATTAAAGCATTCACCATGCTTGACTTGTAAAGTGATCTGAAAATGGAACGTTCTATCTAAACAATGCACTGTGTTGCACATGTCAACTTACACAGCCTCATACTATATTAGTAAATGCTAGTTACCGAGCAGTATGATGTAAAATTAAAATAATAGCATCGATTTTTGATCGATGGTCTAATTGATAAGAAGTTGTTAAGCATTCCGTGGTGTCACGCGATCAGATTACGATGCATGCTATCGTTATAAATAGACGATATAGGTCGACGCCTATGTATAGTGACAATAATATTCACAGAATAGTTTTCTTATTTAGGTATTATTATGCCTTATTTACATCCAACTGTGCTGCTGTGCTGTGCTTCTGTGCGATGATGAAGTCACCCGTAGAATGTAGATTGCTATACTATTACTATACTAACAAAATTGTTATTCAGATTTTATTTTCATCTTTGTTTATTTGTCACTTTATAGATTCATGATATAATACAAACAACGTTTAATAACTATAATATGTCCGTTGCATACACACTGCAGTTAAAGTAAAAGTAAAAGTAAAAGTAAAAGTAAAAGTAAAAGTAAAAGTAAAAGTAAAAGTAAAAGTAAAAGTAAAAGTAAAAGTAAAAGTAAAAGTAAAAGTAAAAGTAAAAGTAAAAGTAAAAGTAAAAGTAAAAGTAAAAGTAAAAGTAAAAGTAAAAGTAAAAGTAAAAGTAAAAGTAAAAGTAAAAGTAAAAGTAAAAGTAAAAGTAAAAGTAAAAGTAAAAGTAAAAGTAAAAGTAAAAGTAAAAGTAAAAGTAAAAGTAAAAGTAAAAGTAAAAGTAAAAGTAAAAGTAAAAGTAAAAGTAAAAGTAAAAGTAAAAGTAAAAGTAAAAGTAAAAGTAAAAGTAAAAGTAAAAGTAAAAGTAAAAGTAAAAGTAAAAGTAAAAGTAAAAGTAAAAGTAAAAGTAAAAGTAAAAGTAAAAGTAAAAGTAAAAGTAAAAGTAAAAGTAAAAGTAAAAGTAAAAGTAAAAGTAAAAGTAAAAGTAAAAGTAAAAGTAAAAGTAAAAGTAAAAGTAAAAGTAAAAGTAAAAGTAAAAGTAAAAGTAAAAGTAAAAGTAAAAGTAAAAGTAAAAGTAAAAGTAAAAGTAAAAGTAAAAGTAAAAGTAAAAGTAAAAATAAAAATAAAACTAAAAATAAAAGTAAAAGTAAAAGTAAAAGTAAAAGTAAAAGTAAAAGTAAAAGTAAAAGTAAAAGTAATAGTAATAGTAAAAGTAAAAAAAAAAGTAAAAGTAAAAGTAAAAGTAAAAGTAAAAGTAAAAGTAAAAGTAAAAGTAAAAATAAAAATAAAAGTAAAAGTAAAAGTAAAAGTAAAAGTAAAAGTAAAAGTAAAAGTAAAAGTAAAAGTAAAAGTAAAAGTAAAAGTAAAAAAAAAATAAAAATAAAAATAAAAATAAACTGAACAACTTCCATTATTGGACCAACCCCGAAATCACGAAAAAAAATCAGCTGTTCCATTCAAAATGAATCTTATATCATTTTATGAAAAAAAAAATTGTTTGACCAAGGAGTTTTGCATAGCTTGAACTGAAATGAAATACCGCTAATTTCGTTGTTGTTTTTTTTTCAGTAAAAAGTTTCGTCAGTTTATAAATAATAAAAAAGATTGGTTCACTAAGGAGTTTTAAATGCTTGAATTGTAAAAGTGTACTTTACAATTAAAGCATTCACCATGCTTGACTTGTAAAGTGATCTGAAAATGGAACGTTCTATCTAAACAATGCACTGTGTTGCACATGTCAACTTACACAGCCTCATACTATATTAGTAAATGCTAGTTACCGAGCAGTATGATGTAAAATTAAAATAATAGCATCGATTTTTGATCGATGGTCTAATTGATAAGAAGTTGTTAAGCATTCCGTGGTGTCACGCGATCAGATTACGATGCATGCTATCGTTATAAATAGACGATATAGGTCGACGCCTATGTATAGTGACAATAATATTCACAGAATAGTTTTCTTATTTAGGTATTATTATGCCTTATTTACATCCAACTGTGCTGCTGTGCTGTGCTTCTGTGCGATGATGAAGTCACCCGTAGAATGTAGATTGCTATACTATTACTATACTAACAAAATTGTTAATCAGATTTTATTTTCATCTTTGTCTATTTGTCACTTTATAGATTCATGATATAATACAAACAACGTTTAATAACTATAATATGTCCGTTGCATACACACTGCAGTTAAAGTAAAAGTAAAAGTAAAAGTAAAAGTAAAAGTAAAAGTAAAAGTAAAAGTAAAAGTAAAAGTAAAAGTAAAAGTAAAAGTAAAAGTAAAAGTAAAAGTAAAAGTAAAAGTAAAAATAAAACTAAAACTAAAACTAAAACTAAAACTAAAACTAAAAGTAAAAGTAAAAGTAATAGTAAAAGTAAAAGTAAAAGTAAAAGTAAAAGTAAAAGTAAAAGTAAAAGTAAAAGTAAAAGTAAAAGTAAAAGTAAAAGTAAAAGTAAAAGTAAAAGTAAAAGTAAAAGTAAAAGTAAAAGTAAAAGTAAAAGTAAAAGTAAAAGTAAAAATAAAAATAAATGTAAAAGTAAAAGTAAAATTAAAAGTAAAAGTAAAAGTAAAAGTAAAAGTAAAAGTAAAAGTAAAAGTAAAAGTAAAAGTAAAAGTAAAAGTAAAAGTAAAAGTAAAAGTAAAAGTAAAAGTAAAAGTAAAAGTAAAAGTAAAAGTAAAAGTAAAAGTAAAAGTAAAAGTAAAAGTAAAAGTAAAAGTAAAAGTAAAACAAAAAGTAAAAGTAAAAGTAAAAGTAAAAGTAAAAGTAAAAGTAAAAGTAAAAGTAAAAGTAAAAGTAAAAGTAAAAGTAAAAGTAAAAGTAAAAGTAAAAGTAAAAGTAAAAGTAAAAGTAAAAGTAAAAATAAAAATAAAAATAAAAATAAACTGAACAACTTTCATTATTGGACCAACCCCGAAATCACGAAAAAAAATCAGCTGTTCCATTCAAAATGAATCTTATATCATTTTATGAAAAAAAAAATGGTTTGACCAAGGAGTTTTGCATAGCTTGAACTGAAATGAAATACCGCTAATTTCGTTGTTGTTTTTTTTTCAGTAAAAAGTTTCGTCAGTTTATAAATAATAAAAAAGATTGGTTCACTAAGGAGTTTTAAATGCTTGAATTGTAAAAGTGTACTTTACAATTAAAGCATTCACCATGCTTGACTTGTAAAGTGATCTGAAAATGGAACGTTCTATCTAAACAATGCACTGTGTTGCACATGTCAACTTACACAGCCTCATACTATATTAGTAAATGCTAGTTACCGAGCAGTATGATGTAAAATTAAAATAATAGCATCGATTTTTGATCGATGGTCTAATTGATAAGAAGTTGTTAAGCATTCCGTGGTGTCACGCGATCAGATTACGACGCATGCTATCGTTATAAATAGACGATATAGGTCGACGCCTATGTATAGTGACAATAATATTCACAGAATAGTTTTCTTATTTAGGTATTATTATGCCTTATTTACATCCAACTGTGCTGCTGTGCTGTGCTTCTGTGCGATGATGAAGTCACCCGTAGAATGTAGATTGCTATACTATTACTATACTAACAAAATTGTTATTCAGATTTTATTTTCATCTTGGTTTATTTGTCACTTTATAGATTCATGATATAACAAACAACGTTTAATAACTATAATATGTCCGTTGCATACACACTGCAGTAAAAGTAAAAGTAAAAGTAAAAGTAAAAGTAAAAGTAAAAGTAAAAGTAAAAGTAAAAGTAAAAGTAAAAGTAAAAGTAAAAGTAAAAGTAAAAGTAAAAGTAAAAGTAAAAGTAAAAGTAAAAGTAAAAGTAAAAGTAAAAGTAAAAGTAAAAGTAAAAGTAAAAGTAAAAGTAAAAGTAAAAGTAAAAGTAAAAGTAAAAGTAAAAGTAATAGTAAAAGTAAAAGTAAAAGTAAAAGTAAAAGTAAAAGTAAAAGTAAAAGTAAAAGTAAAAGTAAAAGTAAAAGTAAAAGTAAAAGTAAAAGTAAAAGTAAAAGTAAAAGTAAAAGTAAAAGTAAAAGTAAAAGTAAAAGTAAAAGTAAAAGTAAAAGTAAAAGTAAAAGTAAAAGTAAAAGTAAAAGTAAAAGTAAAAGTAAAAGTAAAAGTAAAAGTAAAAGTAAAAGTAAAAGTAAAAGTAAAAGTAAAAGTAAAAGTAAAAGTAAAAGTAAAAGTAAAAGTAAAAGTAAAAGTAAAAGTAAAAGTAAAAGTAAAAGTAAAAGTAAAAGTAAAAGTAAAAGTAAAAGTAAAAGTAAAAGTAAAAGTAAAAGTAAAAGTAAAAGTTAAAGTAAAAGTAAAAGTAAAAGTAAAAGTAAAAGTAAAAGTAAAAGTAAAAGTAAAAGTAAAAGTAAAAGTAAAAGTAAAAGTAAAAGTAAAAGTAAAAGTAAAAGTAAAAGTAAAAGTAAAAGTAAAAGTAAAAGTAAAAGTAAAAGTAAAAGTAAAAGTAAAAGTAAAAGTAAAAGTAAAAGTAAAAGTAAAAGTAAAAGTAAAAGTAAAAGTAAAAGTAAAAGTAAAAGTAAAAGTAAAAGTAAAAGTAAAAATAAAAATAAAACTAAAAATAAAAGTAAAAGTAAAAGTAAAAGTAAAAGTAAAAGTAAAAGTAAAAGTAAAAGTAAAAGTAAAAGTAATAGTAATAGTAAAAGTAAAAAAAAAAGTAAAAGTAAAAGTAAAAGTAAAAGTAAAAGTAAAAGTAAAAGTAAAAGTAAAAATAAAAATAAAAGTAAAAGTAAAAGTAAAAGTAAAAGTAAAAGTAAAAGTAAAAGTAAAAGTAAAAGTAAAAGTAAAAGTAAAAGTAAAAGTAAAAAAAAAATAAAAATAAAAATAAAAATAAACTGAACAACTTCCATTATTGGACCAACCCCGAAATCACGAAAAAAAATCAGCTGTTCCATTCAAAATGAATCTTATATCATTTTATGAAAAAAAAAATTGTTTGACCAAGGAGTTTTGCATAGCTTGAACTGAAATGAAATACCGCTAATTTCGTTGTTGTTTTTTTTTCAGTAAAAAGTTTCGTCAGTTTATAAATAATAAAAAAGATTGGTTCACTAAGGAGTTTTAAATGCTTGAATTGTAAAAGTGTACTTTACAATTAAAGCATTCACCATGCTTGACTTGTAAAGTGATCTGAAAATGGAACGTTCTATCTAAACAATGCACTGTGTTGCACATGTCAACTTACACAGCCTCATACTATATTAGTAAATGCTAGTTACCGAGCAGTATGATGTAAAATTAAAATAATAGCATCGATTTTTGATCGATGGTCTAATTGATAAGAAGTTGTTAAGCATTCCGTGGTGTCACGCGATCAGATTACGATGCATGCTATCGTTATAAATAGACGATATAGGTCGACGCCTATGTATAGTGACAATAATATTCACAGAATAGTTTTCTTATTTAGGTATTATTATGCCTTATTTACATCCAACTGTGCTGCTGTGCTGTGCTTCTGTGCGATGATGAAGTCACCCGTAGAATGTAGATTGCTATACTATTACTATACTAACAAAATTGTTAATCAGATTTTATTTTCATCTTTGTTTATTTGTCACTTTATAGATTCATGATATAATACAAACAACGTTTAATAACTATAATATGTCCGTTGCATACACACTGCAGTTAAAGTAAAAGTAAAAGTAAAAGTAAAAGTAAAAGTAAAAGTAAAAGTAAAAGTAAAAGTAAAAGTAAAAGTAAAAGTAAAAGTAAAAGTAAAAGTAAAAGTAAAAGTAAAAGTAAAAGTAAAAGTAAAAGTAAAAGTAAAAATAAAACTAAAACTAAAACTAAAACTAAAACTAAAACTAAAACTAAAAGTAAAAGTAAAAGTAATAGTAAAAGTAAAAGTAAAAGTAAAAGTAAAAGTAAAAGTAAAAGTAAAAGTAAAAGTAAAAGTAAAAGTAAAAGTAAAAGTAAAAGTAAAAGTAAAAGTAAAAGTAAAAGTAAAAGTAAAAGTAAAAGTAAAAGTAAAAGTAAAAGTAAAAGTAAAAGTAAAAGTAAAAGTAAAAGTAAAAGTAAAAATAAAAATAAATGTAAAAGTAAAAGTAAAATTAAAAGTAAAAGTAAAAGTAAAAGTAAAAGTAAAAGTAAAAGTAAAAGTAAAAGTAAAAGTAAAAGTAAAAGTAAAAGTAAAAGTAAAAGTAAAAGTAAAAGTAAAAGTAAAAGTAAAAGTAAAAGTAAAAGTAAAAGTAAAAGTAAAAGTAAAAGTAAAAATAAAAATAAAAATAAAAATAAACTGAACAACTTTCATTATTGGACCAACCCCGAAATCACGAAAAAAAATCAGCTGTTCCATTCAAAATGAATCTTATATCATTTTATGAAAAAAAAAATGGTTTGACCAAGGAGTTTTGCATAGCTTGAACTGAAATGAAATACCGCTAATTTCGTTGTTGTTTTTTTTTCAGTAAAAAGTTTCGTCAGTTTATAAATAATAAAAAAGATTGGTTCACTAAGGAGTTTTAAATGCTTGAATTGTAAAAGTGTACTTTACAATTAAAGCATTCACCATGCTTGACTTGTAAAGTGATCTGAAAATGGAACGTTCTATCTAAACAATGCACTGTGTTGCACATGTCAACTTACACAGCCTCATACTATATTAGTAAATGCTAGTTACCGAGCAGTATGATGTAAAATTAAAATAATAGCATCGATTTTTGATCGATGGTCTAATTGATAAGAAGTTGTTAAGCATTCCGTGGTGTCACGCGATCAGATTACGATGCATGCTATCGTTATAAATAGACGATATAGGTCGACGCCTATGTATAGTGACAATAATATTCACAGAATAGTTTTCTTATTTAGGTATTATTATGCCTTATTTACATCCAACTGTGCTGCTGTGCTGTGCTTCTGTGCGATGATGAAGTCACCCGTAGAATGTAGATTGCTATACTATTACTATACTAACAAAATTGTTAATCAGATTTTATTTTCATCTTTGTTTATTTGTCACTTTATAGATTCATGATATAATACAAACAACGTTTAATAACTATAATATGTCCGTTGCATACACACTGCAGTTAAAGTAAAAGTAAAAGTAAAAGTAAAAGTAAAAGTAAAAGTAAAAGTAAAAGTAAAAGTAAAAGTAAAAGTAAAAGTAAAAGTAAAAGTAAAAATAAAAGTAAAAGTAAAAGTAAAAGTAAAAGTAAAAGTAAAAGTAAAAGTAAAAGTAAAAGTAAAAGTAAAAGTAAAAGTAAAAGTAAAAGTAAAAGTAAAAGTAAAAGTAAAAGTAAAAGTAAAAATAAAAATAAAAATAAAAATAAAAATAAAAATAAAAATAAAAATAAAAATGAAAATAAAAATAAAAATAAAAATTAAAAATAAAAATAAAAGTAAAAGTAAAAGTAAAAGTAAAAGTAAAAGTAAAAGTAAAAGTAAAAGTAAAAGTAAAAATAAAAATAAAAATAAAAATAAAAATAAAAATAAAAATAAAAATAAAAATAAAAATAAAAATAAACTGAACAACTTTCATTATTGGACCAACCCCGAAATCACGAAAAAAAATCAGCTGTTCCATTCAAAATGAATCATATCATTTTATGAAAAAAAAAATTGTTTGACCAAGGAGTTTTGCATAGCTTGAACTGAAATGAAATACCGCTAATTTCGTTGTTGTTTTTTTTTCAGTAAAAAGTTTCGTCAGTTTATAAATAAGAAAAAAGATTGGTTCACTAAGGAGTTTTAAATGCTTGAATTGTAAAAGTGTACTTTACAATTAAAGCATTCACCATGCTTGACTTGTAAAGTGATCTGAAAATGGAACGTTCTATCTAAACAATGCACTGTGTTGCACATGTAAACTTACACAGCCTCATACTATATTAGTAAATGCTAGTTACCGAGCAGAATGATGTAAAATTAAAATAATAGCATCATTTTTGATCGATGGTCTAATTGATAAGAAGTTGTTAAGCATTCCGTGGTGTCACGCGATCAGATTACGATGCATGCTATCGTTATAAATAGACGATATAGGTCGACGCCTATGTATAGTGACAATAATATTCACAGAATAGTTTTCTTATTTAGGTATTATTATGCCTTATTTACATCCAACTGTGCTGCTGTGCTGTGCTTCTGTGCGATGATGAAGTCACCCGTAGAATGTAGATTGCTATACTATTACTATACTAACAAAATTGTTATTCAGATTTTATTTTCATCTTTGTTTATTTGTCACTTTATAGATTCATGATATAACAAACAACGTTTAATAACTATAATATGTCCGTTGCATACACACTGCAGTAAAAGTAAAAGTAAAAGTAAAAATATAAATAAAATTAAAAATAAAAATAAAAGTAAAAGTAAAAGTAAAAGTAAAAGTAAAAATAAAAATAAAAATAAAAATAAAAATAAAAGTAAAAGTAAAAGTAAAAGTAAAAGTAAAAGTAAAAGTAAAAGTAAAAGTAAAAATAAAAGTAAAAGTAAAAGTAAAAGTAAAAGTAAAAGTAAAAGTAAAAGTAAAAGTAAAAGTAAAAGTAAAAGTAAAAGTAAAAGTAAAAGTAAAAGTAAAAGTAAAAATAAAAATAAAAATAAAAATAAAAATAAAAATAAAAATAAAAATAAAAATAAAAATAAAAATAAAAATAAAAATAAAAATAAAAACAAAAGTAAAAGTAAAAGTTAAAGTAAAAGTAAAAGTAAAAGTAAAAGTAAAAGTAAAAGTAAAAGTAAAAGTAAAAGTAAAAGTAAAAGTAAAAGTAAAAGTAAAAGTAAAAGTAAAAGTAAAAGTAAAAGTAAAAGTAAAAGTAAAAGTAAAAGTAAAAGTAAAAGTAAAAGTAAAAGTAAAAGTAAAAGTAAAAGTAAAAGTAAAAGTAAAAGTAAAAGTAAAAGTAAAAGTAAAAGTAAAAGTAAAAGTAAAAGTAAAAGTAAAAGTAAAAGTAAAAGTAAAAGTAAAAGTAAAAGTAAAAGTAAAAGTAAAAGTAAAAGTAAAAGTAAAAGTAAAAGTAAAAGTAAAAGTAAAAGTAAAAGTAAAAGTAAAAGTAAAAGTAAAAGTAAAAGTAAAAGTAAAAGTAAATGTAAAAGTAAAAATAAAAATAAAAATAAAAATAAAAATAAAAATAAAAATAAAAATAAAAATAAAAATAAAAATAAAAATAAAAATAAAAATAAAAATAAAAATAAAAACAAAAGTAAAAGTAAAAGTAAAAGTAAAAGTAAAAGTAAAAGTAAAAGTAAAAGTAAAAGTAAAAGTAAAAGTAAAAGTAAAAGTAAAAGTAAAAGTAAAAGTAAAAGTAAAAGTAAAAGTAAAAGTAAAAGTAAAAGTAAAAGTAAAAGTAAAAGTAAAAGTAAAAGTAAAAGTAAAAGTAAAAGTAAAAGTAAAAGTAAAAGTAAAAGTAAAAGTAAAAGTAAAAGTAAAAGTAAAAGTAAAAGTAAAAGTAAAAGTAAAAGTAAAAGTAAAAGTAAAAGTAAAAGTAAAAGTAAAAGTAAAAGTAAAAGTAAAAGTAAAAGTAAAAGTAAAAGTAAAAGTAAAAGTAAAAGTAAAAGTAAAAGTAAAAGTAAAAGTAAAAGTAAAAGTAAAAGTAAAAGTAAAAGTAAAAGTAAAAGTAAAAGTAAAAGTAAAAGTAAAAGTAAAAGTAAAAGTAAAAGTAAAAGTAAAAGTAAAAGTAAAAGTAAAAGTAAAAGTAAAAATAAAAATAAAAATAAATCGATGGTCTAATTGATAAGAAGTTGTTAAGCATTCCGTGGTGTCACGCGATCAGATTACGATGCATGCTATCGTTATAAATAGACGATATAGGTCGACGCCTATGTATAGTGACAATAATATTCACAGAATAGTTTTCTTATTTAGGTATTATTATGCCTTATTTACATCCAACTGTGCTGCTGTGCTGTGCTTCTGTGCGATGATGAAGTCACCCGTAGAATGTAGATTGCTATACTATTACTATACTAACAAAATTGTTATTCAGATTTTATTTTCATCTTTGTTTATTTGTCACTTTATAGATTCATGATATAACAAACAACGTTTAATAACTATAATATGTCCGTTGCATACACACTGCAGTAAAAGTAAAAGTAAAAGTAAAAATATAAATAAAAATAAAAATAAAAATAAAAGTAAAAGTAAAAGTAAAAGTAAAAGTAAAAGTAAAAATAAAAATAAAAATAAAAATAAAAATAAAAGTAAAAGTAAAAGTAAAAGTAAAAGTAAAAGTAAAAGTAAAAGTAAAAGTAAAAGTAAAAGTAAAAGTAAAAGTAAAAGTAAAAGTAAAAGAAAAAGTAAAAGTAAAAGTAAAAGTAAAAGTAAAAGTAAAAGTAAAAGTAAAAGTAAAAGTAAAAGTAAAAGTAAAAGTAAAAGTAAAAGTAAAAGTAAAAGTAAAAGTAAAAGTAAAAGTAAAAGTAAAAGTAAAAGTAAAAGTAAAAGTAAAAGTAAAAGTAAAAGTAAAAGTAAAAGTAAAAGTAAAAGTAAAAGTAAAAGTAAAAGTAAAAGTAAAAGTAAAAGTAAAAGTAAAAGTAAAAGTAAAAGTAAAAGTAAAAGTAAAAGTAAAAGTAAAAGTAAAAGTAAAAGTAAAAGTAAAAGTAAAAGTAAAAGTAAAAGTAAAAGTAAAAGTAAAAGTAAAAGTAAAAGTAAAAGTAAAAGTAAAAGTAAAAGTAAAAGTAAAAGTAAAAGTAAAAGTAAAAGTAAAAGTAAAAGTAAAAGTAAAAGTAAAAGTAAAAGTAAAAGTAAAAGTAAAAGTAAAAGTAAAAGTAAAAATAAAAATAAAACTAAAAGTAAAAGTAAAAGTAAAAGTAAAAGTAAAAAAAAAAGTAAAAGTAAAAGTAATAGTAAAAGTAAAAAAAAAAGTAAAAGTAAAAGTAAAAGTAAAAGTAAAAGTAAAAGTAAAAGTAAAAGTAAAAATAAAAATAAAAGTAAAAGTAAAAGAAAAAGTAAAAGTAAAAGTAAAAGTAAAAGTAAAAGTAAAAGTAAAAGTAAAAGTAAAAGTAAAAGTAAAAGTAAAAGTAAAAGTAAAAAAAAAATAAAAATAAAAATAAAAATAAACTGAACAACTTTCATTATTGGACCAACCCCGAAATCACGAAAAAAAATCAGCTGTTCCATTCAAAATGAATCTTATATCATTTTATGAAAAAAAAAAATGTTTGACCAAGGAGTTTTGCATAGCTTGAACTGAAATGAAATACCGCTAATTTCGTTGTTGTTTTTTTTTCAGTAAAAAGTTTCGTCAGTTTATAAATAAGAAAAAAGATTGGTTCACTAAGGAGTTTTAAATGCTTGAATTGTAAAAGTGTACTTTACAATTAAAGCATTCACCATGCTTGACTTGTAAAGTGATCTGAAAATGGAACGTTCTATCTAAACAATGCACTGTGTTGCACATGTCAACTTACACAGCCTCATACTATATTAGTAAATGCTAGTTACCGAGCAGTATGATGTAAAATTAAAATAATAGCATCGATTTTTGATCGATGGTCTAATTGATAAGAAGTTGTTAAGCATTCCGTGGTGTCACGCGATCAGATTACGATGCATGCTATCGTTATAAATAGACGATATAGGTCGACGCCTATGTATAGTGACAATAATATTCACAGAATAGTTTTCTTATTTAGGTATTATTATGCCTTATTTACATCCAACTGTGCTGCTGTGCTGTGCTTCTGTGCTGTAATATGCCACACTGCAATCTCTACAAGTTTGAGCGAGATATGTACCTAGACAAAAGGCTAGTATGGTGAAAATTTTATCCTTTAAAAAATTACTTACATCTAAAAAGTGTGTCCGATTAGCCCCGGTGCACAAATCACAGTGAGTCCGTTTTACAACTGTATGGATTGTTTTCTAAGCTTTGTTTTGTCAACTTTCTCCCTAAGAAAAAAAAGGTAACAATCAAAACGTTCTATGTAAAGCTGTGGTCCGGCCCTGTCGACAAAATCAAAGTATAAGCTTTATCTTGTCTTGTCATCGTACTATTTTAAGATCTTTTTTTTAACTATCTTTATAGTACAATACAGAATGGTACAAGAGGCGGACTTAATGCTAGTAGCATTCTCTACCAGTCAACCTTTTTGTATCTACCACAAGAATAGCAAATAAATGACTATTACTATAACTACTTTGTTCGTACTTATGCGCATTCATCTAACTTTTCATCATCGCACCGATAAGTTTGTGCTGACATACCTATCGGTGCGATGATGAAGTCACCCGTAGAATGTAGATTGCTATACTATTACTATACTAACAAAATTGTTATTCAGATTTTATTTTCATCTTTGTTTATTTGTCACTTTAAAGATTCATGATATAATACAAACAACGTTTAATAACTATAATATGTCCGTTGCATACACACTGCAGTAAAAGTAAAAGTAAAAGTAAAAGTAAAAGTAAAAGTAAAAGTAAAAGTAAAAGTAAAAGTAAAAGTAAAAATAAAAATAAAAATAAAAATAAAAATAAAAGTAAAAGTAAAAGTAAAAGTAAAAGTAAAAGTAAAAGTAAAAGTAAAAGTAAAAGTAAAAGTAAAAGTAAAAGTAAAAGTAAAAGTAAAAATAAAACTAAAACTAAAACTAAAACTAAAACTAAAACTAAAACTAAAACTAAAAGTAAAAGTAAAAGTAATAGTAAAAGTAAAAGTAAAAGTAAAAGTAAAAGTAAAAGTAAAAGTAAAAGTAAAAGTAAAAGTAAAAGTAAAAGTAAAAGTAAAAGTAAAAGTAAAAGTAAAAGTAAAAGTAAAAGTAAAAGTAAAAGTAAAAGTAAAAGTAAAAGTAAAAGTAAAAGTAAAAGTAAAAGTAAAAGTAAAAGTAAAAGTAAAAGTAAAAGTAAAAGTAAAAATAAAAATAAAAATAAAAATAAAAATAAAAATAAAAATAAAAATAAAAATAAAAATTAAAATAAAAATTAAAATTAAAATTAAAAATAAAAATAAAAATAAAAGTAAAAGTAAAAGTAAAAGTAAAAGTAAAAGTAAAAGTAAAAGTAAAAGTAAAAGTTAAAGTAAAAGTAAAAGTAAAAGTAAAAGTAAAAATAAAAATAAAAATAAAAATAAACTGAACAACTTTCATTATTGGACCAACCCCGAAATCACGAAAAAAAATCAGCTGTTCCATTCAAAATGAATCTTATATCATTTTATGAAAAAAAAAATGGTTTGACCAATGAGTTTTGCATAGCTTGAACTGAAATGAAATACCGCTAATTTCGTTGTTGTTTTTTTTTCAGTAAAAAGTTTCGTCAGTTTATAAATAATAAAAAAGATTGGTTCACTAAGGAGTTTTAAATGCTTGAATTGTAAAAGTGTACTTTACAATTAAAGCATTCACCATGCTTGACTTGTAAAGTGATCTGAAAATGGAACGTTCTATCTAAACAATGCACTGTGTTGCACATGTCAACTTACACAGCCTCATACTATATTAGTAAATGCTAGTTACCGAGCAGTATGATGTAAAATTAAAATAATAGCATCGATTTTTGATCGATGGTCTAATTGATAAGAAGTTGTTAAGCATTCCGTGGTGTCACGCGATCAGATTACGATGCATGCTATCGTTATAAATAGACGATATAGGTCGACGCCTATGTATAGTGACAATAATATTCACAGAATAGTTTTCTTATTTAGGTATTATTATGCCTTATTTACATCCAACTGTGCTGCTGTGCTGTGCTTCTGTGCGATGATGAAGTCACCCGTAGAATGTAGATTGCTATACTATTACTATACTAACAAAATTGTTATTCAGATTTTATTTTCATCTTTGTTTATTTGTCACTTTATAGATTCATGATATAATACAAACAACGTTTAATAACTATAATATGTCCGTTGCATACACACTGCAGTTAAAGTAAAAGTAAAAGTAAAAGTAAAAGTAAAAGTAAAAGTAAAAGTAAAAGTAAAAGTAAAAGTAAAAGTAAAAGTAAAAGTAAAAGTAAAAGTAAAAGTAAAAGTAAAAGTAAAAGTAAAAATAAAAATAAAAATAAAAATAAAAATAAAAATAAAAATAAAAATAAAAATAAAAGCAAAAGCAAAAGCAAAAGCAAAAGCAAAAGCAAAAGCAAAAGCAAAAGCAAAAGCAAAAGCAAAAGCAAAAGCAAAAGCAAAAGCAAAAGCAAAAGCAAAAGCAAAAGCAAAAGTAAAAGTAAAAGTAAAAGTAAAAGTAAAAGTAAAAGTAAAAGTAAAAGTAAAAGTAAAAGTAAAAGTAAAAGTAAAAGTAAAAGTAAAAGTAAAAGTAAAAGTAAAAGTAAAAGTAAAAGTAAAAGTAAAAGTAAAAGTAAAAGTAAAAGTAAAAGTAAAAGTAAAAGTAAAAGTAAAAGTAAAAGTAAAAATAAAACTAAAACTAAAACTAAAACTAAAACTAAAACTAAAAGTAAAAGTAAAAGTAATAGTAAAAGTAAAAGTAAAAGTAAAAGTAAAAGTAAAAGTAAAAGTAAAAGTAAAAGTAAAAGTAAAAGTAAAAGTAAAAGTAAAAGTAAAAGTAAAAGTAAAAGTAAAAGTAAAAGTAAAAGTAAAAGTAAAAGTAAAAGTAAAAGTAAAAGTAAAAGTAAAAATAAAAATAAATGTAAAAGTAAAAGTAAAATTAAAAGTAAAAGTAAAAGTAAAAGTAAAAGTAAAAGTAAAAGTAAAAGTAAAAGTAAAAGTAAAAGTAAAAGTAAAAGTAAAAGTAAAAGTAAAAGTAAAAGTAAAAGTAAAAGTAAAAGTAAAAGTAAAAGTAAAACAAAAAGTAAAAGTAAAAGTAAAAGTAAAAGTAAAAGTAAAAGTAAAAGTAAAAGTAAAAGTAAAAGTAAAAGTAAAAGTAAAAGTAAAAGTAAAAGTAAAAGTAAAAGTAAAAGTAAAAGTAAAAGTAAAAATAAAAATAAAAATAAAAATAAACTGAACAACTTTCATTATTGGACCAACCCCGAAATCACGAAAAAAAATCAGCTGTTCCATTCAAAATGAATCTTATATCATTTTATGAAAAAAAAAATGGTTTGACCAAGGAGTTTTGCATAGCTTGAACTGAAATGAAATACCGCTAATTTCGTTGTTGTTTTTTTTTCAGTAAAAAGTTTCGTCAGTTTATAAATAATAAAAAAGATTGGTTCACTAAGGAGTTTTAAATGCTTGAATTGTAAAAGTGTACTTTACAATTAAAGCATTCACCATGCTTGACTTGTAAAGTGATCTGAAAATGGAACGTTCTATCTAAACAATGCACTGTGTTGCACATGTCAACTTACACAGCCCCATACTATATTAGTAAATGCTAGTTACCGAGCAGTATGATGTAAAATTAAAATAATAGCATCGATTTTTGATCGATGGTCTAATTGATAAGAAGTTGTTAAGCATTCCGTGGTGTCACGCGATCAGATTACGACGCATGCTATCGTTATAAATAGACGATATAGGTCGACGCCTATGTATAGTGACAATAATATTCACAGAATAGTTTTCTTATTTAGGTATTATTATGCCTTATTTACATCCAACTGTGCTGCTGTGCTGTGCTTCTGTGCGATGATGAAGTCACCCGTAGAATGTAGATTGCTATACTATTACTATACTAACAAAATTGTTATTCAGATTTTATTTTCATCTTGGTTTATTTGTCACTTTATAGATTCATGATATAACAAACAACGTTTAATAACTATAATATGTCCGTTGCATACACACTGCAGTAAAAGTAAAAGTAAAAGTAAAAGTAAAAGTAAAAGTAAAAGTAAAAGTAAAAGTAAAAGTAAAAGTAAAAGTAAAAGTAAAAGTAAAAGTAAAAGTAAAAGTAAAAGTAAAAGTAAAAGTAAAAGTAAAAGTAAAAGTAAAAGTAAAAGTAAAAGTAAAAGTAAAAGTAAAAGTAAAAGTAAAAGTAAAAGTAATAGTAAAAGTAAAAGTAAAAGTAAAAGTAAAAGTAAAAGTAAAAGTAAAAGTAAAAGTAAAAGTAAAAGTAAAAGTAAAAGTAAAAGTAAAAGTAAAAGTAAAAGTAAAAGTAAAAGTAAAAGTAAAAGTAAAAGTAAAAGTAAAAGTAAAAGTAAAAGTAAAAGTAAAAGTAAAAGTAAAAGTAAAAGTAAAAGTAAAAGTAAAAGTAAAAGTAAAAGTAAAAGTAAAAGTAAAAGTAAAAGTAAAAGTAAAAGTAAAAGTAAAAGTAAAAGTAAAAGTAAAAGTAAAAGTAAAAGTAAAAGTAAAAGTAAAAGTAAAAGTAAAAGTAAAAGTAAAAGTAAAAGTAAAAGTAAAAGTAAAAGTAAAAGTAAAAGTAAAAGTTAAAGTAAAAGTAAAAGTAAAAGTAAAAGTAAAAGTAAAAGTAAAAGTAAAAGTAAAAGTAAAAGTAAAAGTAAAAGTAAAAGTAAAAGTAAAAGTAAAAGTAAAAGTAAAAGTAAAAGTAAAAGTAAAAGTAAAAGTAAAAGTAAAAGTAAAAGTAAAAGTAAAAGTAAAAGTAAAAGTAAAAGTAAAAGTAAAAGTAAAAGTAAAAGTAAAAGTAAAAGTAAAAGTAAAAGTAAAAGTAAAAGTAAAAGTAAAAATAAAAATAAAACTAAAAATAAAAGTAAAAGTAAAAGTAAAAGTAAAAGTAAAAGTAAAAGTAAAAGTAAAAGTAAAAGTAAAAGTAAAAGTAATAGTAATAGTAAAAGTAAAAAAAAAAGTAAAAGTAAAAGTAAAAGTAAAAGTAAAAGTAAAAGTAAAAGTAAAAGTAAAAATAAAAATAAAAGTAAAAGTAAAAGTAAAAGTAAAAGTAAAAGTAAAAGTAAAAGTAAAAGTAAAAGTAAAAGTAAAAGTAAAAAAAAAATAAAAATAAAAATAAAAATAAACTGAACAACTTCCATTATTGGACCAACCCCGAAATCACGAAAAAAAATCAGCTGTTCCATTCAAAATGAATCTTATATCATTTTATGAAAAAAAAAATTGTTTGACCAAGGAGTTTTGCATAGCTTGAACTGAAATGAAATACCGCTAATTTCGTTGTTGTTTTTTTTTCAGTAAAAAGTTTCGTCAGTTTATAAATAATAAAAAAGATTGGTTCACTAAGGAGTTTTAAATGCTTGAATTGTAAAAGTGTACTTTACAATTAAAGCATTCACCATGCTTGACTTGTAAAGTGATCTGAAAATGGAACGTTCTATCTAAACAATGCACTGTGTTGCACATGTCAACTTACACAGCCTCATACTATATTAGTAAATGCTAGTTACCGAGCAGTATGATGTAAAATTAAAATAATAGCATCGATTTTTGATCGATGGTCTAATTGATAAGAAGTTGTTAAGCATTCCGTGGTGTCACGCGATCAGATTACGATGCATGCTATCGTTATAAATAGACGATATAGGTCGACGCCTATGTATAGTGACAATAATATTCACAGAATAGTTTTCTTATTTAGGTATTATTATGCCTTATTTACATCCAACTGTGCTGCTGTGCTGTGCTTCTGTGCGATGATGAAGTCACCCGTAGAATGTAGATTGCTATACTATTACTATACTAACAAAATTGTTAATCAGATTTTATTTTCATCTTTGTTTATTTGTCACTTTATAGATTCATGATATAATACAAACAACGTTTAATAACTATAATATGTCCGTTGCATACACACTGCAGTTAAAGTAAAAGTAAAAGTAAAAGTAAAAGTAAAAGTAAAAGTAAAAGTAAAAGTAAAAGTAAAAGTAAAAGTAAAAGTAAAAGTAAAAGTAAAAGTAAAAGTAAAAGTAAAAGTAAAAGTAAAAGTAAAAGTAAAAGTAAAAGTAAAAGTAAAAATAAAACTAAAACTAAAACTAAAACTAAAACTAAAACTAAAAGTAAAAGTAAAAGTAAAAGTAATAGTAAAAGTAAAAGTAAAAGTAAAAGTAAAAGTAAAAGTAAAAGTAAAAGTAAAAGTAAAAGTAAAAGTAAAAGTAAAAGTAAAAGTAAAAGTAAAAGTAAAAGTAAAAGTAAAAGTAAAAGTAAAAGTAAAAGTAAAAGTAAAAGTAAAAGTAAAAGTAAAAGTAAAAATAAAAATAAATGTAAAAGTAAAAGTAAAATTAAAAGTAAAAGTAAAAGTAAAAGTAAAAGTAAAAGTAAAAGTAAAAGTAAAAGTAAAAGTAAAAGTAAAAGTAAAAGTAAAAGTAAAAGTAAAAGTAAAAGTAAAAGTAAAAGTAAAAGTAAAAGTAAAAGTAAAAGTAAAAGTAAAAGTAAAAGTAAAAATAAAAATAAAAATAAACTGAACAACTTTCATTATTGGACCAACCCCGAAATCACGAAAAAAAATCAGCTGTTCCATTCAAAATGAATCTTATATCATTTTATGAAAAAAAAAATGGTTTGACCAAGGAGTTTTGCATAGCTTGAACTGAAATGAAATACCGCTAATTTCGTTGTTGTTTTTTTTTCAGTAAAAAGTTTCGTCAGTTTATAAATAATAAAAAAGATTGGTTCACTAAGGAGTTTTAAATGCTTGAATTGTAAAAGTGTACTTTACAATTAAAGCATTCACCATGCTTGACTTGTAAAGTGATCTGAAAATGGAACGTTCTATCTAAACAATGCACTGTGTTGCACATGTCAACTTACACAGCCTCATACTATATTAGTAAATGCTAGTTACCGAGCAGTATGATGTAAAATTAAAATAATAGCATCGATTTTTGATCGATGGTCTAATTGATAAGAAGTTGTTAAGCATTCCGTGGTGTCACGCGATCAGATTACGATGCATGCTATCGTTATAAATAGACGATATAGGTCGACGCCTATGTATAGTGACAATAATATTCACAGAATAGTTTTCTTATTTAGGTATTATTATGCCTTATTTACATCCAACTGTGCTGCTGTGCTGTGCTTCTGTGCGATGATGAAGTCACCCGTAGAATGTAGATTGCTATACTATTACTATACTAACAAAATTGTTAATCAGATTTTATTTTCATCTTTGTTTATTTGTCACTTTATAGATTCATGATATAATACAAACAACGTTTAATAACTATAATATGTCCGTTGCATACACACTGCAGTTAAAGTAAAAGTAAAAGTAAAAGTAAAAGTAAAAGTAAAAGTAAAAGTAAAAGTAAAAGTAAAAGTAAAAGTAAAAGTAAAAGTAAAAATAAAAGTAAAAGTAAAAGTAAAAGTAAAAGTAAAAGTAAAAGTAAAAGTAAAAGTAAAAGTAAAAGTAAAAGTAAAAGTAAAAGTAAAAGTAAAAGTAAAAGTAAAAGTAAAAGTAAAAGTAAAAATAAAAATAAAAATAAAAATAAAAATAAAAATAAAAATAAAAATAAAAATAAAAATGAAAATAAAAATAAAAATAAAAATTAAAAATAAAAATAAAAGTAAAAGTAAAAGTAAAAGTAAAAGTAAAAGTAAAAGTAAAAGTAAAAGTAAAAGTAAAAATAAAAATAAAAATAAAAATAAAAATAAAAATAAAAATAAAAATAAAAATAAAAATAAACTGAACAACTTTCATTATTGGACCAACCCCGAAATCACGAAAAAAAATCAGCTGTTCCATTCAAAATGAATCATATCATTTTATGAAAAAAAAAATTGTTTGACCAAGGAGTTTTGCATAGCTTGAACTGAAATGAAATACCGCTAATTTCGTTGTTGTTTTTTTTTCAGTAAAAAGTTTCGTCAGTTTATAAATAAGAAAAAAGATTGGTTCACTAAGGAGTTTTAAATGCTTGAATTGTAAAAGTGTACTTTACAATTAAAGCATTCACCATGCTTGAAAGTGATCTGAAAATGGAACGTTCTATCTAAACAATGCACTGTGTTGCACATGTAAACTTACACAGCCTCATACTATATTAGTAAATGCTAGTTACCGAGCAGAATGATGTAAAATTAAAATAATAGCATCATTTTTGATCGATGGTCTAATTGATAAGAAGTTGTTAAGCATTCCGTGGTGTCACGCGATCAGATTACGATGCATGCTATCGTTATAAATAGACGATATAGGTCGACGCCTATGTATAGTGACAATAATATTCACAGAATAGTTTTCTTATTTAGGTATTATTATGCCTTATTTACATCCAACTGTGCTGCTGTGCTGTGCTTCTGTGCGATGATGAAGTCACCCGTAGAATGTAGATTGCTATACTATTACTATACTAACAAAATTGTTATTCAGATTTTATTTTCATCTTTGTTTATTTGTCACTTTATAGATTCATGATATAACAAACAACGTTTAATAACTATAATATGTCCGTTGCATACACACTGCAGTAAAAGTAAAAGTAAAAGTAAAAATATAAATAAAATTAAAAATAAAAATAAAAGTAAAAGTAAAAGTAAAAGTAAAAGTAAAAATAAAAATAAAAATAAAAATAAAAATAAAAGTAAAAGTAAAAGTAAAAGTAAAAGTAAAAGTAAAAGTAAAAGTAAAAGTAAAAGTAAAAGTAAAAGTAAAAGTAAAAGTAAAAGTAAAAGTAAAAGTAAAAGTAAAAGTAAAAGTAAAAGTAAAAGTAAAAGTAAAAGTAAAAGTAAAAGTAAAAGTAAAAATAAAAATAAAAATAAAAATAAAAATAAAAATAAAAATAAAAATAAAAATAAAAATAAAAATAAAAATAAAAATAAAAATAAAAATAAAAACAAAAGTAAAAGTAAAAGTAAAAGTAAAAGTAAAAGTAAAAGTAAAAGTAAAAGTAAAAGTAAAAGTAAAAGTAAAAGTAAAAGTAAAAGTAAAAGTAAAAGTAAAAGTAAAAGTAAAAGTAAAAGTAAAAGTAAAAGTAAAAGTAAAAGTAAAAGTAAAAGTAAAAGTAAAAGTAAAAGTAAAAGTAAAAGTAAAAGTAAAAGTAAAAGTAAAAGTAAAAGTAAAAGTAAAAGTAAAAGTAAAAGTAAAAGTAAAAGTAAAAGTAAAAGTAAAAGTAAAAGTAAAAGTAAAAGTAAAAGTAAAAGTAAAAGTAAAAGTAAAAGTAAAAGTAAAAGTAAAAGTAAAAGTAAAAGTAAAAGTAAAAGTAAAAGTAAAAGTAAAAGTAAAAATAAAAATAAAAATAAAAATAAAAATAAAAATAAAAATAAAAATAAAAATAAAAATAAAAATAAAAATAAAAATAAAAATAAAAACAAAAGTAAAAGTAAAAGTAAAAGTAAAAGTAAAAGTAAAAGTAAAAGTAAAAGTAAAAGTAAAAGTAAAAGTAAAAGTAAAAGTAAAAGTAAAAGTAAAAGTAAAAGTAAAAGTAAAAGTAAAAGTAAAAGTAAAAGTAAAAGTAAAAGTAAAAGTAAAAGTAAAAGTAAAAGTAAAAGTAAAAGTAAAAGTAAAAGTAAAAGTAAAAGTAAAAGTAAAAGTAAAAGTAAAAGTAAAAGTAAAAGTAAAAGTAAAAGTAAAAGTAAAAGTAAAAGTAAAAGTAAAAGTAAAAGTAAAAGTAAAAGTAAAAGTAAAAGTAAAAGTAAAAGTAAAAGTAAAAGTAAAAGTAAAAGTAAAAGTAAAAGTAAAAGTAAAAGTAAAAGTAAAAGTAAAAGTAAAAGTAAAAGTAAAAGTAAAAGTAAAAGTAAAAGTAAAAGTAAAAGTAAAAGTAAAAGTAAAAGTAAAAATAAAAATAAAAATAAATCGATGGTCTAATTGATAAGAAGTTGTTAAGCATTCCGTGGTGTCACGCGATCAGATTACGATGCATGCTATCGTTATAAATAGACGATATAGGTCGACGCCTATGTATAGTGACAATAATATTCACAGAATAGTTTTCTTATTTAGGTATTATTATGCCTTATTTACATCCAACTGTGCTGCTGTGCTGTGCTTCTGTGCGATGATGAAGTCACCCGTAGAATGTAGATTGCTATACTATTACTATACTAACAAAATTGTTATTCAGATTTTATTTTCATCTTTGTTTATTTGTCACTTTATAGATTCATGATATAACAAACAACGTTTAATAACTATAATATGTCCGTTGCATACACACTGCAGTAAAAGTAAAAGTAAAAGTAAAAATATAAATAAAAATAAAAATAAAAATAAAAGTAAAAGTAAAAGTAAAAGTAAAAGTAAAAATAAAAATAAAAATAAAAATAAAAATAAAAGTAAAAGTAAAAGTAAAAGTAAAAGTAAAAGTAAAAGTAAAAGTAAAAGTAAAAGTAAAAGTAAAAGTAAAAGTAAAAGTAAAAGAAAAAGTAAAAGTAAAAGTAAAAGTAAAAGTAAAAGTAAAAGTAAAAGTAAAAGTAAAAGTAAAAGTAAAAGTAAAAGTAAAAGTAAAAGTAAAAGTAAAAGTAAAAGTAAAAGTAAAAGTAAAAGTAAAAGTAAAAGTAAAAGTAAAAGTAAAAGTAAAAGTAAAAGTAAAAGTAAAAGTAAAAGTAAAAGTAAAAGTAAAAGTAAAAGTAAAAGTAAAAGTAAAAGTAAAAGTAAAAGTAAAAGTAAAAGTAAAAGTAAAAGTAAAAGTAAAAGTAAAAGTAAAAGTAAAAGTAAAAGTAAAAGTAAAAGTAAAAGTAAAAGTAAAAGTAAAAGTAAAAGTAAAAGTAAAAGTAAAAGTAAAAGTAAAAGTAAAAGTAAAAGTAAAAGTAAAAGTAAAAGTAAAAGTAAAAGTAAAAGTAAAAATAAAAATAAAACTAAAAGTAAAAGTAAAAGTAAAAGTAAAAGTAAAAAAAAAAGTAAAAGTAAAAGTAATAGTAAAAGTAAAAAAAAAAGTAAAAGTAAAAGTAAAAGTAAAAGTAAAAGTAAAAGTAAAAGTAAAAGTAAAAATAAAAATAAAAGTAAAAGTAAAAGAAAAAGTAAAAGTAAAAGTAAAAGTAAAAGTAAAAGTAAAAGTAAAAGTAAAAGTAAAAGTAAAAGTAAAAGTAAAAGTAAAAAAAAAATAAAAATAAAAATAAAAATAAACTGAACAACTTTCATTATTGGACCAACCCCGAAATCACGAAAAAAAATCAGCTGTTCCATTCAAAATGAATCTTATATCATTTTATGAAAAAAAAAAATGTTTGACCAAGGAGTTTTGCATAGCTTGAACTGAAATGAAATACCGCTAATTTCGTTGTTGTTTTTTTTTCAGTAAAAAGTTTCGTCAGTTTATAAATAAGAAAAAAGATTGGTTCACTAAGGAGTTTTAAATGCTTGAATTGTAAAAGTGTACTTTACAATTAAAGCATTCACCATGCTTGACTTGTAAAGTGATCTGAAAATGGAACGTTCTATCTAAACAATGCACTGTGTTGCACATGTCAACTTACACAGCCTCATACTATATTAGTAAATGCTAGTTACCGAGCAGTATGATGTAAAATTAAAATAATAGCATCGATTTTTGATCGATGGTCTAATTGATAAGAAGTTGTTAAGCATTCCGTGGTGTCACGCGATCAGATTACGATGCATGCTATCGTTATAAATAGACGATATAGGTCGACGCCTATGTATAGTGACAATAATATTCACAGAATAGTTTTCTTATTTAGGTATTATTATGCCTTATTTACATCCAACTGTGCTGCTGTGCTGTGCTTCTGTGCTGTAATATGCCACACTGCAATCTCTACAAGTTTGAGCGAGATATGTACCTAGACAAAAGGCTAGTATGGTGAAAATTTTATCCTTTAAAAAATTACTTACATCTAAAAAGTGTGTCCGATTAGCCCCGGTGCACAAATCACAGTGAGTCCGTTTTACAACTGTATGGATTGTTTTCTAAGCTTTGTTTTGTCAACTTTCTCCCTAAGAAAAAAAAGGTAACAATCAAAACGTTCTATGTAAAGCTGTGGTCCGGCCCTGTCGACAAAATCAAAGTATAAGCTTTATCTTGTCTTGTCATCGTACTATTTTAAGATCTTTTTTTTAACTATCTTTATAGTACAATACAGAATGGTACAAGAGGCGGACTTAATGCTAGTAGCATTCTCTACCAGTCAACCTTTTTGTATCTACCACAAGAATAGCAAATAAATGACTATTACTATAACTACTTTGTTCGTACTTATGCGCATTCATCTAACTTTTCATCATCGCACCGATAAGTTTGTGCTGACATACCTATCGGTGCGATGATGAAGTCACCCGTAGAATGTAGATTGCTATACTATTACTATACTAACAAAATTGTTATTCAGATTTTATTTTCATCTTTGTTTATTTGTCACTTTAAAGATTCATGATATAATACAAACAACGTTTAATAACTATAATATGTCCGTTGCATACACACTGCAGTAAAAGTAAAAGTAAAAGTAAAAGTAAAAGTAAAAGTAAAAGTAAAAGTAAAAGTAAAAGTAAAAATAAAAATAAAAATAAAAATAAAAATAAAAGTAAAAGTAAAAGTAAAAGTAAAAGTAAAAGTAAAAGTAAAAGTAAAAGTAAAAGTAAAAGTAAAAGTAAAAGTAAAAGTAAAAGTAAAAGTAAAAATAAAACTAAAACTAAAACTAAAACTAAAACTAAAACTAAAACTAAAACTAAAAGTAAAAGTAAAAGTAATAGTAAAAGTAAAAGTAAAAGTAAAAGTAAAAGTAAAAGTAAAAGTAAAAGTAAAAGTAAAAGTAAAAGTAAAAGTAAAAGTAAAAGTAAAAGTAAAAGTAAAAGTAAAAGTAAAAGTAAAAGTAAAAGTAAAAGTAAAAGTAAAAGTAAAAGTAAAAGTAAAAGTAAAAGTAAAAGTAAAAGTAAAAGTAAAAGTAAAAGTAAAAGTAAAAGTAAAAGTAAAAGTAAAAGTAAAAGTAAAAGTAAAAGTAAAAATAAAAATAAAAATAAAAATAAAAATAAAAATAAAAATAAAAATAAAAATAAAAATTAAAATAAAAATTAAAATTAAAATTAAAAATAAAAATAAAAATAAAAGTAAAAGTAAAAGTAAAAGTAAAAGTAAAAGTAAAAGTAAAAGTAAAAGTAAAAGTTAAAGTAAAAGTAAAAGTAAAAGTAAAAGTAAAAATAAAAATAAAAATAAAAATAAACTGAACAACTTTCATTATTGGACCAACCCCGAAATCACGAAAAAAAATCAGCTGTTCCATTCAAAATGAATCTTATATCATTTTATGAAAAAAAAAATGGTTTGACCAATGAGTTTTGCATAGCTTGAACTGAAATGAAATACCGCTAATTTCGTTGTTGTTTTTTTTTCAGTAAAAAGTTTCGTCAGTTTATAAATAATAAAAAAGATTGGTTCACTAAGGAGTTTTAAATGCTTGAATTGTAAAAGTGTACTTTACAATTAAAGCATTCACCATGCTTGACTTGTAAAGTGATCTGAAAATGGAACGTTCTATCTAAACAATGCACTGTGTTGCACATGTCAACTTACACAGCCTCATACTATATTAGTAAATGCTAGTTACCGAGCAGTATGATGTAAAATTAAAATAATAGCATCGATTTTTGATCGATGGTCTAATTGATAAGAAGTTGTTAAGCATTCCGTGGTGTCACGCGATCAGATTACGATGCATGCTATCGTTATAAATAGACGATATAGGTCGACGCCTATGTATAGTGACAATAATATTCACAGAATAGTTTTCTTATTTAGGTATTATTATGCCTTATTTACATCCAACTGTGCTGCTGTGCTGTGCTTCTGTGCGATGATGAAGTCACCCGTAGAATGTAGATTGCTATACTATTACTATACTAACAAAATTGTTATTCAGATTTTATTTTCATCTTTGTTTATTTGTCACTTTATAGATTCATGATATAATACAAACAACGTTTAATAACTATAATATGTCCGTTGCATACACACTGCAGTTAAAGTAAAAGTAAAAGTAAAAGTAAAAGTAAAAGTAAAAGTAAAAGTAAAAGTAAAAGTAAAAGTAAAAGTAAAAGTAAAAGTAAAAGTAAAAGTAAAAGTAAAAGTAAAAGTAAAAATAAAAATAAAAATAAAAATAAAAATAAAAATAAAAATAAAAATAAAAATAAAAGCAAAAGCAAAAGCAAAAGCAAAAGCAAAAGCAAAAGCAAAAGCAAAAGCAAAAGCAAAAGCAAAAGCAAAAGCAAAAGCAAAAGCAAAAGCAAAAGCAAAAGCAAAAGCAAAAGCAAAAGCAAAAGTAAAAGTAAAAGTAAAAGTAAAAGTAAAAGTAAAAGTAAAAGTAAAAGTAAAAGTAAAAGTAAAAGTAAAAGTAAAAGTAAAAGTAAAAGTAAAAGTAAAAGTAAAAGTAAAAGTAAAAGTAAAAGTAAAAGTAAAAGTAAAAGTAAAAGTAAAAGTAAAAGTAAAAGTAAAAGTAAAAGTAAAAGTAAAAGTAAAAGTAAAAATAAAAATAAAAATAAAAATAAAAATAAAAATAAAAATAAAAATAAAAATAAAAATAAAAATTAAAATTAAAATTAAAATTAAAAATAAAAATAAAAATAAAAGTAAAAGTAAAAGTAAAAGTAAAAGTAAAAGTAAAAATAAAAATAAAAATAAAAATAAAAATAAAAATAAAAATAAACTGAACAACTTTCATTATTGGACCAACCCCGAAATCACGAAAAAAAATCAGCTGTTCCATTCAAAATGAATCATATCATTTTATGAAAAAAAAAATTGTTTGACCAAGGAGTTTTGCATAGCTTGAACTGAAATGAAATACCGCTAATTTCGTTGTTGTTTTTTTTTCAGTAAAAAGTTTCGTCAGTTTATAAATAAGAAAAAAGATTGGTTCACTAAGGAGTTTTAAATGCTTGAATTGTAAAAGTGTACTTTACAATTAAAGCATTCACCATGCTTGACTTGTAAAGTGATCTGAAAATGGAACGTTCTATCTAAACAATGCACTGTGTTGCACATGTAAACTTACACAGCCTCATACTATATTAGTAAATGCTAGTTACCGAGCAGAATGATGTAAAATTAAAATAATAGCATCGATTTTTGATCGATGGTCTAATTGATAAGAAGTTGTTAAGCATTCCGTGGTGTCACGCGATCAGATTACGATGCATGCTATCGTTATAAATAGACGATATAGGTCGACGCCTATGTATAGTGACAATAATATTCACAGAATAGTTTTCTTATTTAGGTATTATTATGCCTTATTTACATCCAACTGTGCTGCTGTGCTGTGCTTCTGTGCGATGATGAAGTCACCCGTAGAATGTAGATTGCTATACTATTACTATACTAACAAAATTGTTATTCAGATTTTATTTTCATCTTTGTTTATTTGTCACTTTATAGATTCATGATATAACAAACAACGTTTAATAACTATAATATGTCCGTTGCATACACACTGCAGTAAAAGTAAAAGTAAAAGTAAAAATATAAATAAAAATAAAAATAAAAATAAAAATAAAAGTAAAAGTAAAAGTAAAAATAAAAATAAAAGTAAAAGTAAAAGTAAAAGTAAAAGTAAAAGTAAAAGTAAAAGTAAAAGTAAAAGTAAAAGTAAAAGTAAAAGTAAAAGTAAAAGTAAAAGTAAAAGTAAAAGTAAAAGTAAAAGTAAAAGTAAAAGTAAAAGTAAAAGTAAAAGTAAAAGTAAAAGTAAAAGTAAAAGTAAAAGTAAAAGTAAAAGTAAAAGTAAAAGTAAAAGTAAAAGTAAAAGTAAAAGTAAAAGTAAAAGTAAAAGTAAAAGTAAAAGTAAAAGTAAAAGTAAAAGTAAAAGTAAAAGTAAAAGTAAAAGTAAAAGTAAAAGTAAAAGTAAAAGTAAAAGTAAAAGTAAAAGTAAAAGTAAAAGTAAAAGTAAAAGTAAAAGTAAAAGTAAAAGTAAAAGTAAAAGTAAAAGTAAAAGTAAAAGTAAAAGTAAAAGTAAAAATAAAAATAAAAATAAAAATAAACTGAACAACTTTCATTATTGGACCAACCCCGAAATCACGAAAAAAAATCAGCTGTTCCATTCAAAATGATTCTTATATCATTTTATGAAAAAAAAAATTGTTTGACCAAGGAGTTTTGCATAGCTTGAACTGAAATGAAATACCGCTAATTTCGTTGTTGTTTTTTTTTCAGTAAAAAGTTTCGTCAGTTTATAAATAAGAAAAAAGATTGGTTCACTAAGGAGTTTTAAATGCTTGAATTGTAAAAGTGTACTTTACAATTAAAGCATTCACCATGCTTGACTTGTAAAGTGATCTGAAAATGGAACGTTCCATCTAAACAATGCACTGTGTTGCACATGTAAACTTACACAGCCTCATACTATATTAGTAAATGCTAGTTACCGAGCAGTATGATGTAAAATTAAAATAATAGCATCGATTTTTGATCGATGGTCTAATTGATAAGAAGTTGTTAAGCATTCCGTGGTGTCACGCGATCAGATTACGATGCATGCTATCGTTATAAATAGACGATATAGGTCGACGCCTATGTATAGTGACAATAATATTCACAGAATAGTTTTCTTATTTAGGTATTATTATGCCTTATTTACATCCAACTGTGCTGCTGTGCTGTGCTTCTGTGCGATGATGAAGTCACCCGTAGAATGTAGATTGCTATACTATTACTATACTAACAAAATTGTTATTCAGATTTTATTTTCATCTTTGTTTATTTGTCACTTTATAGATTCATGATATAATACAAACAACGTTTAATAACTATAATATGTCCGTTGCATACACACTGCAGTAAAAGTAAAAGTAAAAGTAGAAGTAAAAGTAAAAATAAAAGTAAAAGTAAAAGTAAAAGTAAAAGTAAAAGTAAAAGTAAAAGTAAAAGTAAAAGTAAAAGTAAAAGTAAAAGTAAAAGTAAAAGTAAAAGTAAAAGTAAAAGTAAAAGTAAAAGTAAAAGTAAAAGTAAAAATAAAAATAAAAATAAAAATAAAAATAAAAATAAAAATAAAAATAAAAATAAAAATAAAAATAAAAATAAAAATAAAAATAAAAATAAAAATAAAAATAAAAATAAAAATAAAAATAAAAATAAAAATAAAAATAAAAATAAAAATAAAAATAAAAATAAAAATAAAAATAAAAATAAAAATAAAAATAAAAATAAAAATAAAAATAAAAATAAAAATAAAAATAAAAATAAAAATAAAAATAAAAATAAAAATAAAAATAAAAATAAAAATAAAAATAAAAATAAAAATAAAAATAAAAATAAAAATAAAAATAAAAATAAAAATAAAAATTAAAAATAAAAATAAAAGTAAAAGTAAAAGTAAAAGTAAAAGTAAAAGTAAAAGTAAAAGTAAAAGTAAAAATAAAAATAAAAATAAAAATAAAAATAAAAATAAACTGAACAACTTTCATTATTGGACCAACCCCGAAATCACGAAAAAAAATCAGCTGTTCCATTCAAAATGAATCATATCATTTTATGAAAAAAAAAATTGTTTGACCAAGGAGTTTTGCATAGCTTGAACTGAAATGAAATACCGCTAATTTCGTTGTTGTTTTTTTTTCAGTAAAAAGTTTCGTCAGTTTATAAATAAGAAAAAAGATTGGTTCACTAAGGAGTTTTAAATGCTTGAATTGTAAAAGTGTACTTTACAATTAAAGCATTCACCATGCTTGACTTGTAAAGTGATCTGAAAATGGAACGTTCTATCTAAACAATGCACTGTGTTGCACATGTAAACTTACACAGCCTCATACTATATTAGTAAATGCTAGTTACCGAGCAGTATGATGTAAAATTAAAATAATAGCATCGATTTTTGATCGATGGTCTAATTGATAAGAAGTTGTTAAGCATTCCGTGGTGTCACGCGATCAGATTACGATGCATGCTATCGTTATAAATAGACGATATAGGTCGACGCCTATGTATAGTGACAATAATATTCACAGAATAGTTTTCTTATTTAGGTATTATTATGCCTTATTTACATCCAACTGTGCTGCTGTGCTGTGCTTCTGTGCGATGATGAAGTCACCCGTAGAATGTAGATTGCTATACTATTACTATACTAACAAAATTGTTATTCAGATTTTATTTTCATCTTTGTTTATTTGTCACTTTATAGATTCATGATATAACAAACAACGTTTAATAACTATAATATGTCCGTTGCATACACACTGCAGTAAAAGTAAAAGTAAAAGTAAAAATATAAATAAAAATAAAAATAAAAATAAAAGTAAAAGTAAAAGTAAAAGTAAAAGTAAAAGTAAAAATAAAAATAAAAATAAAAGTAAAAGTAAAAGTAAAAGTAAAAGTAAAAGTAAAAGTAAAAGTAAAAGTAAAAGTAAAAGTAAAAGTAAAAGTAAAAGTAAAAATAAAAGTAAAAGTAAAAGTAAAAGTAAAAGTAAAAGTAAAAGTAAAAGTAAAAGTAAAAGTAAAAGTAAAAGTAAAAGTAAAAGTAAAAGTAAAAGTAAAAGTAAAAGTAAAAGTAAAAGTAAAAGTAAAAGTAAAAGTAAAAGTAAAAGTAAAAGTAAAAGTAAAAGTAAAAGTAAAAGTAAAAATAAAAATAAAAATAAAAATAAAAATAAAAATAAACTGAACAACTTTCATTATTGGACCAACCCCGAAATCACGAAAAAAAATCAGCTGTTCCATTCAAAATGAATCTTATATCATTTTATGAAAAAAAAAATTGTTTGACCAAGGAGTTTTGCATAGCTTGAACTGAAATGAAATACCGCTAATTTCGTTGTTGTTTTTTTTTCAGTAAAAAGTTTCGTCAGTTTATAAATAAGAAAAAAGATTGGTTCACTAAGGAGTTTTAAATGCTTGAATTGTAAAAGTGTACTTTACAATTAAAGCATTCACCATGCTTGACTTGTAAAGTGATCTGAAAATGGAACGTTCTATCTAAACAATGCACTGTGTTGCACATGTAAACTTACACAGCCTCATACTATATTAGTAAATGCTAGTTACCGAGCAGTATGATGTAAAATTAAAATAATAGCATCGATTTTTGATCGATGGTCTAATTGATAAGAAGTTGTTAAGCATTCCGTGGTGTCACGCGATCAGATTACGATGCATGCTATCGTTATAAATAGACGATATAGGTCGACGCCTATGTATAGTGACAATAATATTCACAGAATAGTTTTCTTATTTAGGTATTATTATGCCTTATTTACATCCAACTGTGCTGCTGTGCTGTGCTTCTGTGCGATGATGAAGTCACCCGTAGAATGTAGATTGCTATACTATTACTATACTAACAAAATTGTTATTCAGATTTTATTTTCATCTTTGTTTATTTGTCACTTTATAGATTCATGATATAATACAAACAACGTTTAATAACTATAATATGTCCGTTGCATACACACTGCAGTTAAAGTAAAAGTAAAAGTAAAAGTAAAAGTAAAAGTAAAAGTAAAAGTAAAAGTAAAAGTAAAAGTAAAAATAAAAATAAAAATAAAAGTAAAAGTAAAAGTAAAAGTAAAAGTAAAAGTAAAAGTAAAAGTAAAAGTAAAAGTAAAAGTAAAAGTAAAAGTAAAAGTAAAAGTAAAAGTAAAAGTAAAAGTAAAAGTAAAAGTAAAAGTAAAAGTAAAAGTAAAAGTAAAAGTAAAAGTAAAAGTAAAAGTAAAAGTAAAAGTAAAAGTAAAAGTAAAAGTAAAAGTAAAAGTAAAAGTAAAAGTAAAAGTAAAAGTAAAAGTAAAAGTAAAAGTAAAAGTAAAAGTAAAAGTAAAAGTAAAAGTAAAAGTAAAAGTAAAAGTAAAAGTAAAAGTAAAAGTAAAAGTAAAAGTAAAAGTAAAAGTAAAAGTAAAAGTAAAAGTAAAAGTAAAAGTAAAAGTAAAAGTAAAAGTAAAAGTAAAAGTAAAAGTAAAAGTAAAAGTAAAAGTAAAAGTAAAAGTTAAAGTAAAAGTAAAAGTAAAAGTAAAAGTAAAAGTAAAAGTAAAAGTAAAAGTAAAAGTAAAAGTAAAAGTAAAAGTAAAAGTAAAAGTAAAAGTAAAAGTAAAAGTAAAAGTAAAAGTAAAAGTAAAAGTAAAAGTAAAAGTAAAAGTAAAAGTAAAAGTAAAAGTAAAAGTAAAAGTAAAAGTAAAAGTAAAAGTAAAAGTAAAAGTAAAAGTAAAAGTAAAAGTAAAAGTAAAAGTAAAAGTAAAAGTAAAAGTAAAAGTAAAAATAAAAATAAAACTAAAAATAAAAGTAAAAGTAAAAGTAAAAGTAAAAGTAAAAGTAAAAGTAAAAGTAAAAGTAAAAGTAAAAGTAAAAGTAAAAGTAATAGTAATAGTAAAAGTAAAAAAAAAAGTAAAAGTAAAAGTAAAAGTAAAAGTAAAAGTAAAAGTAAAAGTAAAAGTAAAAATAAAAGTAAAAGTAAAAGTAAAAGTAAAAGTAAAAGTAAAAGTAAAAGTAAAAGTAAAAGTAAAAGTAAAAGTAAAAGTAAAAAAAAAATAAAAATAAAAATAAAAATAAACTGAACAACTTCCATTATTGGACCAACCCCGAAATCACGAAAAAAAATCAGCTGTTCCATTCAAAATGAATCTTATATCATTTTATGAAAAAAAAAATTGTTTGACCAAGGAGTTTTGCATAGCTTGAACTGAAATGAAATACCGCTAATTTCGTTGTTGTTTTTTTTTCAGTAAAAAGTTTCGTCAGTTTATAAATAATAAAAAAGATTGGTTCACTAAGGAGTTTTAAATGCTTGAATTGTAAAAGTGTACTTTACAATTAAAGCATTCACCATGCTTGACTTGTAAAGTGATCTGAAAATGGAACGTTCTATCTAAACAATGCACTGTGTTGCACATGTCAACTTACACAGCCTCATACTATATTAGTAAATGCTAGTTACCGAGCAGTATGATGTAAAATTAAAATAATAGCATCGATTTTTGATCGATGGTCTAATTGATAAGAAGTTGTTAAGCATTCCGTGGTGTCACGCGATCAGATTACGATGCATGCTATCGTTATAAATAGACGATATAGGTCGACGCCTATGTATAGTGACAATAATATTCACAGAATAGTTTTCTTATTTAGGTATTATTATGCCTTATTTACATCCAACTGTGCTGCTGTGCTGTGCTTCTGTGCGATGATGAAGTCACCCGTAGAATGTAGATTGCTATACTATTACTATACTAACAAAATTGTTAATCAGATTTTATTTTCATCTTTGTTTATTTGTCACTTTATAGATTCATGATATAATACAAACAACGTTTAATAACTATAATATGTCCGTTGCATACACACTGCAGTTAAAGTAAAAGTAAAAGTAAAAGTAAAAGTAAAAGTAAAAGTAAAAGTAAAAGTAAAAGTAAAAGTAAAAGTAAAAGTAAAAGTAAAAGTAAAAGTAAAAGTAAAAGTAAAAGTAAAAGTAAAAGTAAAAGTAAAAGTAAAAGTAAAAGTAAAAATAAAACTAAAACTAAAACTAAAACTAAAACTAAAACTAAAAGTAAAAGTAAAAGTAAAAGTAATAGTAAAAGTAAAAGTAAAAGTAAAAGTAAAAGTAAAAGTAAAAGTAAAAGTAAAAGTAAAAGTAAAAGTAAAAGTAAAAGTAAAAGTAAAAGTAAAAGTAAAAGTAAAAGTAAAAGTAAAAGTAAAAGTAAAAGTAAAAGTAAAAGTAAAAGTAAAAGTAAAAGTAAAAGTAAAAATAAAAATAAATGTAAAAGTAAAAGTAAAATTAAAAGTAAAAGTAAAAGTAAAAGTAAAAGTAAAAGTAAAAGTAAAAGTAAAAGTAAAAGAAAAAGTAAAAGTAAAAGTAAAAGTAAAAGTAAAAGTAAAAGTAAAAGTAAAAGTAAAAGTAAAAGTAAAAGTAAAAGTAAAAGTAAAAGTAAAAATAAAAATAAAAATAAAAATAAACTGAACAACTTTCATTATTGGACCAACCCCGAAATCACGAAAAAAAATCAGCTGTTCCATTCAAAATGAATCTTATATCATTTTATGAAAAAAAAAATGGTTTGACCAAGGAGTTTTGCATAGCTTGAACTGAAATGAAATACCGCTAATTTCGTTGTTGTTTTTTTTTCAGTAAAAAGTTTCGTCAGTTTATAAATAATAAAAAAGATTGGTTCACTAAGGAGTTTTAAATGCTTGAATTGTAAAAGTGTACTTTACAATTAAAGCATTCACCATGCTTGACTTGTAAAGTGATCTGAAAATGGAACGTTCTATCTAAACAATGCACTGTGTTGCACATGTCAACTTACACAGCCTCATACTATATTAGTAAATGCTAGTTACCGAGCAGTATGATGTAAAATTAAAATAATAGCATCGATTTTTGATCGATGGTCTAATTGATAAGAAGTTGTTAAGCATTCCGTGGTGTCACGCGATCAGATTACGATGCATGCTATCGTTATAAATAGACGATATAGGTCGACGCCTATGTATAGTGACAATAATATTCACAGAATAGTTTTCTTATTTAGGTATTATTATGCCTTATTTACATCCAACTGTGCTGCTGTGCTGTGCTTCTGTGCGATGATGAAGTCACCCGTAGAATGTAGATTGCTATACTATTACTATACTAACAAAATTGTTAATCAGATTTTATTTTCATCTTTGTTTATTTGTCACTTTATAGATTCATGATATAATACAAACAACGTTTAATAACTATAATATGTCCGTTGCATACACACTGCAGTTAAAGTAAAAGTAAAAGTAAAAGTAAAAGTAAAAGTAAAAGTAAAAGTAAAAGTAAAAGTAAAAGTAAAAGTAAAAGTAAAAGTAAAAATAAAAGTAAAAGTAAAAGTAAAAGTAAAAGTAAAAGTAAAAGTAAAAGTAAAAGTAAAAGTAAAAGTAAAAGTAAAAGTAAAAGTAAAAGTAAAAGTAAAAGTAAAAGTAAAAGTAAAAATAAAAATAAAAATAAAAATAAAAATAAAAATAAAAATAAAAATAAAAATAAAAATGAAAATAAAAATAAAAATAAAAATTAAAAATAAAAATAAAAGTAAAAGTAAAAGTAAAAGTAAAAGTAAAAGTAAAAGTAAAAGTAAAAGTAAAAGTAAAAATAAAAATAAAAATAAAAATAAAAATAAAAATAAAAATAAAAATAAAAATAAAAATAAACTGAACAACTTTCATTATTGGACCAACCCCGAAATCACGAAAAAAAATCAGCTGTTCCATTCAAAATGAATCATATCATTTTATGAAAAAAAAAATTGTTTGACCAAGGAGTTTTGCATAGCTTGAACTGAAATGAAATACCGCTAATTTCGTTGTTGTTTTTTTTTCAGTAAAAAGTTTCGTCAGTTTATAAATAAGAAAAAAGATTGGTTCACTAAGGAGTTTTAAATGCTTGAATTGTAAAAGTGTACTTTACAATTAAAGCATTCACCATGCTTGACTTGTAAAGTGATCTGAAAATGGAACGTTCTATCTAAACAATGCACTGTGTTGCACATGTAAACTTACACAGCCTCATACTATATTAGTAAATGCTAGTTACCGAGCAGAATGATGTAAAATTAAAATAATAGCATCATTTTTGATCGATGGTCTAATTGATAAGAAGTTGTTAAGCATTCCGTGGTGTCACGCGATCAGATTACGATGCATGCTATCGTTATAAATAGACGATATAGGTCGACGCCTATGTATAGTGACAATAATATTCACAGAATAGTTTTCTTATTTAGGTATTATTATGCCTTATTTACATCCAACTGTGCTGCTGTGCTGTGCTTCTGTGCGATGATGAAGTCACCCGTAGAATGTAGATTGCTATACTATTACTATACTAACAAAATTGTTATTCAGATTTTATTTTCATCTTTGTTTATTTGTCACTTTATAGATTCATGATATAACAAACAACGTTTAATAACTATAATATGTCCGTTGCATACACACTGCAGTAAAAGTAAAAGTAAAAGTAAAAATATAAATAAAATTAAAAATAAAAATAAAAGTAAAAGTAAAAGTAAAAGTAAAAGTAAAAATAAAAATAAAAATAAAAATAAAAATAAAAGTAAAAGTAAAAGTAAAAGTAAAAGTAAAAGTAAAAGTAAAAGTAAAAGTAAAAGTAAAAGTAAAAGTAAAAGTAAAAGTAAAAGTAAAAGTAAAAGTAAAAGTAAAAGTAAAAGTAAAAGTAAAAGTAAAAGTAAAAGTAAAAGTAAAAGTAAAAGTAAAAGTAAAAATAAAAATAAAAATAAAAATAAAAATAAAAATAAAAATAAAAATAAAAATAAAAATAAAAATAAAAATAAAAATAAAAATAAAAACAAAAGTAAAAGTAAAAGTTAAAGTAAAAGTAAAAGTAAAAGTAAAAGTAAAAGTAAAAGTAAAAGTAAAAGTAAAAGTAAAAGTAAAAGTAAAAGTAAAAGTAAAAGTAAAAGTAAAAGTAAAAGTAAAAGTAAAAGTAAAAGTAAAAGTAAAAGTAAAAGTAAAAGTAAAAGTAAAAGTAAAAGTAAAAGTAAAAGTAAAAGTAAAAGTAAAAGTAAAAGTAAAAGTAAAAGTAAAAGTAAAAGTAAAAGTAAAAGTAAAAGTAAAAGTAAAAGTAAAAGTAAAAGTAAAAGTAAAAGTAAAAGTAAAAGTAAAAGTAAAAGTAAAAGTAAAAGTAAAAGTAAAAGTAAAAGTAAAAGTAAAAGTAAAAGTAAAAGTAAAAGTAAAAGTAAAAATAAAAATAAAAATAAAAATAAAAATAAAAATAAAAATAAAAATAAAAATAAAAATAAAAATAAAAATAAAAATAAAAATAAAAACAAAAGTAAAAGTAAAAGTAAAAGTAAAAGTAAAAGTAAAAGTAAAAGTAAAAGTAAAAGTAAAAGTAAAAGTAAAAGTAAAAGTAAAAGTAAAAGTAAAAGTAAAAGTAAAAGTAAAAGTAAAAGTAAAAGTAAAAGTAAAAGTAAAAGTAAAAGTAAAAGTAAAAGTAAAAGTAAAAGTAAAAGTAAAAGTAAAAGTAAAAGTAAAAGTAAAAGTAAAAGTAAAAGTAAAAGTAAAAGTAAAAGTAAAAGTAAAAGTAAAAGTAAAAGTAAAAGTAAAAGTAAAAGTAAAAGTAAAAGTAAAAGTAAAAGTAAAAGTAAAAGTAAAAGTAAAAGTAAAAGTAAAAGTAAAAGTAAAAGTAAAAGTAAAAGTAAAAGTAAAAGTAAAAGTAAAAGTAAAAGTAAAAGTAAAAGTAAAAGTAAAAGTAAAAGTAAAAGTAAAAGTAAAAGTAAAAGTAAAAGTAAAAGTAAAAGTAAAAGTAAAAGTAAAAGTAAAAGTAAAAGTAAAAGTAAAAATAAAAATAAAAATAAATCGATGGTCTAATTGATAAGAAGTTGTTAAGCATTCCGTGGTGTCACGCGATCAGATTACGATGCATGCTATCGTTATAAATAGACGATATAGGTCGACGCCTATGTATAGTGACAATAATATTCACAGAATAGTTTTCTTATTTAGGTATTATTATGCCTTATTTACATCCAACTGTGCTGCTGTGCTGTGCTTCTGTGCGATGATGAAGTCACCCGTAGAATGTAGATTGCTATACTATTACTATACTAACAAAATTGTTATTCAGATTTTATTTTCATCTTTGTTTATTTGTCACTTTATAGATTCATGATATAACAAACAACGTTTAATAACTATAATATGTCCGTTGCATACACACTGCAGTAAAAGTAAAAGTAAAAGTAAAAATATAAATAAAAATAAAAATAAAAATAAAAGTAAAAGTAAAAGTAAAAGTAAAAATAAAAATAAAAATAAAAATAAAAATAAAAGTAAAAGTAAAAGTAAAAGTAAAAGTAAAAGTAAAAGTAAAAGTAAAAGTAAAAGTAAAAGTAAAAGTAAAAGTAAAAGTAAAAGAAAAAGTAAAAGTAAAAGTAAAAGTAAAAGTAAAAGTAAAAGTAAAAGTAAAAGTAAAAGTAAAAGTAAAAGTAAAAGTAAAAGTAAAAGTAAAAGTAAAAGTAAAAGTAAAAGTAAAAGTAAAAGTAAAAGTAAAAGTAAAAGTAAAAGTAAAAGTAAAAGTAAAAGTAAAAGTAAAAGTAAAAGTAAAAGTAAAAGTAAAAGTAAAAGTAAAAGTAAAAGTAAAAGTAAAAGTAAAAGTAAAAGTAAAAGTAAAAGTAAAAGTAAAAGTAAAAGTAAAAGTAAAAGTAAAAGTAAAAGTAAAAGTAAAAGTAAAAGTAAAAGTAAAAGTAAAAGTAAAAGTAAAAGTAAAAGTAAAAGTAAAAGTAAAAGTAAAAGTAAAAGTAAAAGTAAAAGTAAAAGTAAAAGTAAAAGTAAAAGTAAAAGTAAAAGTAAAAGTAAAAGTAAAAGTAAAAGTAAAAGTAAAAGTAAAAGTAAAAGTAAAAATAAAAATAAAACTAAAAGTAAAAGTAAAAGTAAAAGTAAAAAAAAAAGTAAAAGTAAAAGTAATAGTAAAAGTAAAAAAAAAAGTAAAAGTAAAAGTAAAAGTAAAAGTAAAAGTAAAAGTAAAAGTAAAAGTAAAAATAAAAATAAAAGTAAAAGTAAAAGAAAAAGTAAAAGTAAAAGTAAAAGTAAAAGTAAAAGTAAAAGTAAAAGTAAAAGTAAAAGTAAAAGTAAAAGTAAAAGTAAAAAAAAAATAAAAATAAAAATAAAAATAAACTGAACAACTTTCATTATTGGACCAACCCCGAAATCACGAAAAAAAATCAGCTGTTCCATTCAAAATGAATCTTATATCATTTTATGAAAAAAAAAAATGTTTGACCAAGGAGTTTTGCATAGCTTGAACTGAAATGAAATACCGCTAATTTCGTTGTTGTTTTTTTTTCAGTAAAAAGTTTCGTCAGTTTATAAATAAGAAAAAAGATTGGTTCACTAAGGAGTTTTAAATGCTTGAATTGTAAAAGTGTACTTTACAATTAAAGCATTCACCATGCTTGACTTGTAAAGTGATCTGAAAATGGAACGTTCTATCTAAACAATGCACTGTGTTGCACATGTCAACTTACACAGCCTCATACTATATTAGTAAATGCTAGTTACCGAGCAGTATGATGTAAAATTAAAATAATAGCATCGATTTTTGATCGATGGTCTAATTGATAAGAAGTTGTTAAGCATTCCGTGGTGTCACGCGATCAGATTACGATGCATGCTATCGTTATAAATAGACGATATAGGTCGACGCCTATGTATAGTGACAATAATATTCACAGAATAGTTTTCTTATTTAGGTATTATTATGCCTTATTTACATCCAACTGTGCTGCTGTGCTGTGCTTCTGTGCTGTAATATGCCACACTGCAATCTCTACAAGTTTGAGCGAGATATGTACCTAGACAAAAGGCTAGTATGGTGAAAATTTTATCCTTTAAAAAATTACTTACATCTAAAAAGTGTGTCCGATTAGCCCCGGTGCACAAATCACAGTGAGTCCGTTTTACAACTGTATGGATTGTTTTCTAAGCTTTGTTTTGTCAACTTTCTCCCTAAGAAAAAAAAGGTAACAATCAAAACGTTCTATGTAAAGCTGTGGTCCGGCCCTGTCGACAAAATCAAAGTATAAGCTTTATCTTGTCTTGTCATCGTACTATTTTAAGATCTTTTTTTTAACTATCTTTATAGTACAATACAGAATGGTACAAGAGGCGGACTTAATGCTAGTAGCATTCTCTACCAGTCAACCTTTTTGTATCTACCACAAGAATAGCAAATAAATGACTATTACTATAACTACTTTGTTCGTACTTATGCGCATTCATCTAACTTTTCATCATCGCACCGATAAGTTTGTGCTGACATACCTATCGGTGCGATGATGAAGTCACCCGTAGAATGTAGATTGCTATACTATTACTATACTAACAAAATTGTTATTCAGATTTTATTTTCATCTTTGTTTATTTGTCACTTTAAAGATTCATGATATAATACAAACAACGTTTAATAACTATAATATGTCCGTTGCATACACACTGCAGTAAAAGTAAAAGTAAAAGTAAAAGTAAAAGTAAAAGTAAAAGTAAAAGTAAAAGTAAAAGTAAAAATAAAAATAAAAATAAAAATAAAAATAAAAGTAAAAGTAAAAGTAAAAGTAAAAGTAAAAGTAAAAGTAAAAGTAAAAGTAAAAGTAAAAGTAAAAGTAAAAGTAAAAGTAAAAGTAAAAGTAAAAATAAAACTAAAACTAAAACTAAAACTAAAACTAAAACTAAAACTAAAAGTAAAAGTAAAAGTAATAGTAAAAGTAAAAGTAAAAGTAAAAGTAAAAGTAAAAGTAAAAGTAAAAGTAAAAGTAAAAGTAAAAGTAAAAGTAAAAGTAAAAGTAAAAGTAAAAGTAAAAGTAAAAGTAAAAGTAAAAGTAAAAGTAAAAGTAAAAGTAAAAGTAAAAGTAAAAGTAAAAGTAAAAGTAAAAGTAAAAGTAAAAGTAAAAGTAAAAGTAAAAGTAAAAGTAAAAGTAAAAATAAAAATAAAAATAAAAATAAAAATAAAAATAAAAATAAAAATAAAAATAAAAATTAAAATAAAAATTAAAATTAAAATTAAAAATAAAAATAAAAATAAAAGTAAAAGTAAAAGTAAAAGTAAAAGTAAAAGTAAAAGTAAAAGTAAAAGTTAAAGTAAAAGTAAAAGTAAAAGTAAAAGTAAAAATAAAAATAAAAATAAAAATAAACTGAACAACTTTCATTATTGGACCAACCCCGAAATCACGAAAAAAAATCAGCTGTTCCATTCAAAATGAATCTTATATCATTTTATGAAAAAAAAAATGGTTTGACCAATGAGTTTTGCATAGCTTGAACTGAAATGAAATACCGCTAATTTCGTTGTTGTTTTTTTTTCAGTAAAAAGTTTCGTCAGTTTATAAATAATAAAAAAGATTGGTTCACTAAGGAGTTTTAAATGCTTGAATTGTAAAAGTGTACTTTACAATTAAAGCATTCACCATGCTTGACTTGTAAAGTGATCTGAAAATGGAACGTTCTATCTAAACAATGCACTGTGTTGCACATGTCAACTTACACAGCCTCATACTATATTAGTAAATGCTAGTTACCGAGCAGTATGATGTAAAATTAAAATAATAGCATCGATTTTTGATCGATGGTCTAATTGATAAGAAGTTGTTAAGCATTCCGTGGTGTCACGCGATCAGATTACGATGCATGCTATCGTTATAAATAGACGATATAGGTCGACGCCTATGTATAGTGACAATAATATTCACAGAATAGTTTTCTTATTTAGGTATTATTATGCCTTATTTACATCCAACTGTGCTGCTGTGCTGTGCTTCTGTGCGATGATGAAGTCACCCGTAGAATGTAGATTGCTATACTATTACTATACTAACAAAATTGTTATTCAGATTTTATTTTCATCTTTGTTTATTTGTCACTTTATAGATTCATGATATAATACAAACAACGTTTAATAACTATAATATGTCCGTTGCATACACACTGCAGTTAAAGTAAAAGTAAAAGTAAAAGTAAAAGTAAAAGTAAAAGTAAAAGTAAAAGTAAAAGTAAAAGTAAAAGTAAAAGTAAAAGTAAAAGTAAAAGTAAAAGTAAAAGTAAAAATAAAAATAAAAATAAAAATAAAAATAAAAATAAAAATAAAAATAAAAATAAAAGCAAAAGCAAAAGCAAAAGCAAAAGCAAAAGCAAAAGCAAAAGCAAAAGCAAAAGCAAAAGCAAAAGCAAAAGCAAAAGCAAAAGCAAAAGCAAAAGCAAAAGCAAAAGCAAAAGCAAAAGCAAAAGTAAAAGTAAAAGTAAAAGTAAAAGTAAAAGTAAAAGTAAAAGTAAAAGTAAAAGTAAAAGTAAAAGTAAAAGTAAAAGTAAAAGTAAAAGTAAAAGTAAAAGTAAAAGTAAAAGTAAAAGTAAAAGTAAAAGTAAAAGTAAAAGTAAAAGTAAAAGTAAAAGTAAAAGTAAAAGTAAAAGTAAAAGTAAAAGTAAAAGTAAAAATAAAAATAAAAATAAAAATAAAAATAAAAATAAAAATAAAAATAAAAATAAAAATAAAAATTAAAATTAAAATTAAAATTAAAAATAAAAATAAAAATAAAAGTAAAAGTAAAAGTAAAAGTAAAAGTAAAAGTAAAAATAAAAATAAAAATAAAAATAAAAATAAAAATAAACTGAACAACTTTCATTATTGGACCAACCCCGAAATCACGAAAAAAAATCAGCTGTTCCATTCAAAATGAATCATATCATTTTATGAAAAAAAAAATTGTTTGACCAAGGAGTTTTGCATAGCTTGAACTGAAATGAAATACCGCTAATTTCGTTGTTGTTTTTTTTTCAGTAAAAAGTTTCGTCAGTTTATAAATAAGAAAAAAGATTGGTTCACTAAGGAGTTTTAAATGCTTGAATTGTAAAAGTGTACTTTACAATTAAAGCATTCACCATGCTTGACTTGTAAAGTGATCTGAAAATGGAACGTTCTATCTAAACAATGCACTGTGTTGCACATGTAAACTTACACAGCCTCATACTATATTAGTAAATGCTAGTTACCGAGCAGAATGATGTAAAATTAAAATAATAGCATCGATTTTTGATCGATGGTCTAATTGATAAGAAGTTGTTAAGCATTCCGTGGTGTCACGCGATCAGATTACGATGCATGCTATCGTTATAAATAGACGATATAGGTCGACGCCTATGTATAGTGACAATAATATTCACAGAATAGTTTTCTTATTTAGGTATTATTATGCCTTATTTACATCCAACTGTGCTGCTGTGCTGTGCTTCTGTGCGATGATGAAGTCACCCGTAGAATGTAGATTGCTATACTATTACTATACTAACAAAATTGTTATTCAGATTTTATTTTCATCTTTGTTTATTTGTCACTTTATAGATTCATGATATAACAAACAACGTTTAATAACTATAATATGTCCGTTGCATACACACTGCAGTAAAAGTAAAAGTAAAAGTAAAAATATAAATAAAAATAAAAATAAAAATAAAAATAAAAGTAAAAGTAAAAGTAAAAATAAAAATAAAAGTAAAAGTAAAAGTAAAAGTAAAAGTAAAAGTAAAAGTAAAAGTAAAAGTAAAAGTAAAAGTAAAAGTAAAAGTAAAAGTAAAAGTAAAAGTAAAAGTAAAAGTAAAAGTAAAAGTAAAAGTAAAAGTAAAAGTAAAAGTAAAAGTAAAAGTAAAAGTAAAAGTAAAAGTAAAAGTAAAAGTAAAAGTAAAAGTAAAAGTAAAAGTAAAAGTAAAAGTAAAAGTAAAAGTAAAAGTAAAAGTAAAAGTAAAAGTAAAAGTAAAAGTAAAAGTAAAAGTAAAAGTAAAAGTAAAAGTAAAAGTAAAAGTAAAAGTAAAAGTAAAAGTAAAAGTAAAAGTAAAAGTAAAAGTAAAAGTAAAAGTAAAAGTAAAAGTAAAAATAAAAATAAAAATAAAAATAAACTGAACAACTTTCATTATTGGACCAACCCCGAAATCACGAAAAAAAATCAGCTGTTCCATTCAAAATGATTCTTATATCATTTTATGAAAAAAAAAATTGTTTGACCAAGGAGTTTTGCATAGCTTGAACTGAAATGAAATACCGCTAATTTCGTTGTTGTTTTTTTTTCAGTAAAAAGTTTCGTCAGTTTATAAATAAGAAAAAAGATTGGTTCACTAAGGAGTTTTAAATGCTTGAATTGTAAAAGTGTACTTTACAATTAAAGCATTCACCATGCTTGACTTGTAAAGTGATCTGAAAATGGAACGTTCCATCTAAACAATGCACTGTGTTGCACATGTAAACTTACACAGCCTCATACTATATTAGTAAATGCTAGTTACCGAGCAGTATGATGTAAAATTAAAATAATAGCATCGATTTTTGATCGATGGTCTAATTGATAAGAAGTTGTTAAGCATTCCGTGGTGTCACGCGATCAGATTACGATGCATGCTATCGTTATAAATAGACGATATAGGTCGACGCCTATGTATAGTGACAATAATATTCACAGAATAGTTTTCTTATTTAGGTATTATTATGCCTTATTTACATCCAACTGTGCTGCTGTGCTGTGCTTCTGTGCGATGATGAAGTCACCCGTAGAATGTAGATTGCTATACTATTACTATACTAACAAAATTGTTATTCAGATTTTATTTTCATCTTTGTTTATTTGTCACTTTATAGATTCATGATATAACAAACAACGTTTAATAACTATAATATGTCCGTTGCATACACACTGCAGTAAAAGTAAAAGTAAAAGTAAAAATATAAATAAAAATAAAAATAAAAATAAAAATAAAAATAAAAGTAAAAGTAAAAATAAAAATAAAAGTAAAAGTAAAAGTAAAAGTAAAAGTAAAAGTAAAAGTAAAAGTAAAAGTAAAAGTAAAAGTAAAAGTAAAAGTAAAAGTAAAAGTAAAAGTAAAAGTAAAAGTAAAAGTAAAAGTAAAAGTAAAAGTAAAAGTAAAAGTAAAAGTAAAAGTAAAAGTAAAAGTAAAAGTAAAAGTAAAAGTAAAAGTAAAAGTAAAAGTAAAAGTAAAAGTAAAAGTAAAAGTAAAAGTAAAAGTAAAAGTAAAAGTAAAAGTAAAAGTAAAAGTAAAAGTAAAAGTAAAAGTAAAAGTAAAAGTAAAAGTAAAAGTAAAAGTAAAAGTAAAAGTAAAAGTAAAAGTAAAAGTAAAAGTAAAAGTAAAAGTAAAAGTAAAAGTAAAAGTAAAAGTAAAAGTAAAAGTAAAAGTAAAAATAAAAATAAAAATAAAAATAAACTGAACAACTTTCATTATTGGACCAACCCCGAAATCACGAAAAAAAATCAGCTGTTCCATTCAAAATGATTCTTATATCATTTTATGAAAAAAAAAATTGTTTGACCAAGGAGTTTTGCATAGCTTGAACTGAAATGAAATACCGCTAATTTCGTTGTTGTTTTTTTTTCAGTAAAAAGTTTCGTCAGTTTATAAATAAGAAAAAAGATTGGTTCACTAAGGAGTTTTAAATGCTTGAATTGTAAAAGTGTACTTTACAATTAAAGCATTCACCATGCTTGACTTGTAAAGTGATCTGAAAATGGAACGTTCCATCTAAACAATGCACTGTGTTGCACATGTAAACTTACACAGCCTCATACTATATTAGTAAATGCTAGTTACCGAGCAGTATGATGTAAAATTAAAATAATAGCATCGATTTTTGATCGATGGTCTAATTGATAAGAAGTTGTTAAGCATTCCGTGGTGTCACGCGATCAGATTACGATGCATGCTATCGTTATAAATAGACGATATAGGTCGACGCCTATGTATAGTGACAATAATATTCACAGAATAGTTTTCTTATTTAGGTATTATTATGCCTTATTTACATCCAACTGTGCTGCTGTGCTGTGCTTCTGTGCGATGATGAAGTCACCCGTAGAATGTAGATTGCTATACTATTACTATACTAACAAAATTGTTATTCAGATTTTATTTTCATCTTTGTTTATTTGTCACTTTATAGATTCATGATATAATACAAACAACGTTTAATAACTATAATATGTCCGTTGCATACACACTGCAGTAAAAGTAAAAGTAAAAGTAGAAGTAAAAGTAAAAATAAAAGTAAAAGTAAAAGTAAAAGTAAAAGTAAAAGTAAAAGTAAAAGTAAAAGTAAAAGTAAAAGTAAAAGTAAAAGTAAAAGTAAAAGTAAAAGTAAAAGTAAAAGTAAAAGTAAAAGTAAAAGTAAAAATAAAAATAAAAATAAAAATAAAAATAAAAATAAAAATAAAAATAAAAATAAAAATAAAAATAAAAATAAAAATAAAAATAAAAATAAAAATAAAAATAAAAATAAAAATAAAAATAAAAATAAAAATAAAAATAAAAATAAAAATAAAAATAAAAATAAAAATAAAAATAAAAATAAAAATAAAAATAAAAATAAAAATAAAAATAAAAATAAAAATAAAAATAAAAATAAAAATAAAAATAAAAATAAAAATAAAAATAAAAATAAAAATAAAAATAAAAATAAAAATAAAAATAAAAATAAAAATTAAAAATAAAAATAAAAATAAAAGTAAAAGTAAAAGTAAAAGTAAAAGTAAAAGTAAAAGTAAAAGTAAAAATAAAAATAAAAATAAAAATAAAAATAAAAATAAACTGAACAACTTTCATTATTGGACCAACCCCGAAATCACGAAAAAAAATCAGCTGTTCCATTCAAAATGAATCATATCATTTTATGAAAAAAAAAATTGTTTGACCAAGGAGTTTTGCATAGCTTGAACTGAAATGAAATACCGCTAATTTCGTTGTTGTTTTTTTTTCAGTAAAAAGTTTCGTCAGTTTATAAATAAGAAAAAAGATTGGTTCACTAAGGAGTTTTAAATGCTTGAATTGTAAAAGTGTACTTTACAATTAAAGCATTCACCATGCTTGACTTGTAAAGTGATCTGAAAATGGAACGTTCTATCTAAACAATGCACTGTGTTGCACATGTAAACTTACACAGCCTCATACTATATTAGTAAATGCTAGTTACCGAGCAGTATGATGTAAAATTAAAATAATAGCATCGATTTTTGATCGATGGTCTAATTGATAAGAAGTTGTTAAGCATTCCGTGGTGTCACGCGATCAGATTACGATGCATGCTATCGTTATAAATAGACGATATAGGTCGACGCCTATGTATAGTGACAATAATATTCACAGAATAGTTTTCTTATTTAGGTATTATTATGCCTTATTTACATCCAACTGTGCTGCTGTGCTGTGCTTCTGTGCGATGATGAAGTCACCCGTAGAATGTAGATTGCTATACTATTACTATACTAACAAAATTGTTATTCAGATTTTATTTTCATCTTTGTTTATTTGTCACTTTATAGATTCATGATATAACAAACAACGTTTAATAACTATAATATGTCCGTTGCATACACACTGCAGTAAAAGTAAAAGTAAAAGTAAAAATATAAATAAAAATAAAAATAAAAATAAAAGTAAAAGTAAAAGTAAAAGTAAAAGTAAAAGTAAAAATAAAAATAAAAGTAAAAGTAAAAGTAAAAGTAAAAGTAAAAGTAAAAGTAAAAGTAAAAGTAAAAGTAAAAGTAAAAGTAAAAGTAAAAGTAAAAGTAAAAGTAAAAGTAAAAGTAAAAGTAAAAGTAAAAGTAAAAGTAAAAGTAAAAGTAAAAGTAAAAGTAAAAGTAAAAGTAAAAGTAAAAGTAAAAGTAAAAGTAAAAGTAAAAGTAAAAGTAAAAGTAAAAGTAAAAGTAAAAGTAAAAGTAAAAGTAAAAGTAAAAGTAAAAGTAAAAGTAAAAGTAAAAGTAAAAGTAAAAGTAAAAGTAAAAGTAAAAGTAAAAGTAAAAGTAAAAGTAAAAATAAAAATAAAAATAAAAATAAAAATAAAAATAAACTGAACAACTTTCATTATTGGACCAACCCCGAAATCACGAAAAAAAATCAGCTGTTCCATTCAAAATGAATCTTATATCATTTTATGAAAAAAAAAATTGTTTGACCAAGGAGTTTTGCATAGCTTGAACTGAAATGAAATACCGCTAATTTCGTTGTTGTTTTTTTTTCAGTAAAAAGTTTCGTCAGTTTATAAATAAGAAAAAAGATTGGTTCACTAAGGAGTTTTAAATGCTTGAATTGTAAAAGTGTACTTTACAATTAAAGCATTCACCATGCTTGACTTGTAAAGTGATCTGAAAATGGAACGTTCTATCTAAACAATGCACTGTGTTGCACATGTAAACTTACACAGCCTCATACTATATTAGTAAATGCTAGTTACCGAGCAGTATGATGTAAAATTAAAATAATAGCATCGATTTTTGATCGATGGTCTAATTGATAAGAAGTTGTTAAGCATTCCGTGGTGTCACGCGATCAGATTACGATGCATGCTATCGTTATAAATAGACGATATAGGTCGACGCCTATGTATAGTGACAATAATATTCACAGAATAGTTTTCTTATTTAGGTATTATTATGCCTTATTTACATCCAACTGTGCTGCTGTGCTGTGCTTCTGTGCGATGATGAAGTCACCCGTAGAATGTAGATTGCTATACTATTACTATACTAACAAAATTGTTATTCAGATTTTATTTTCATCTTTGTTTATTTGTCACTTTATAGATTCATGATATAATACAAACAACGTTTAATAACTATAATATGTCCGTTGCATACACACTGCAGTTAAAGTAAAAGTAAAAGTAAAAGTAAAAGTAAAAGTAAAAGTAAAAGTAAAAGTAAAAGTAAAAATAAAAATAAAAGTAAAAGTAAAAGTAAAAGTAAAAGTAAAAGTAAAAGTAAAAGTAAAAGTAAAAGTAAAAGTAAAAGTAAAAGTAAAAGTAAAAGTAAAAGTAAAAGTAAAAGTAAAAGTAAAAGTAAAAGTAAAAGTAAAAGTAAAAGTAAAAGTAAAAGTAAAAGTAAAAGTAAAAGTAAAAGTAAAAGTAAAAGTAAAAGTAAAAGTAAAAGTAAAAGTAAAAGTAAAAGTAAAAGTAAAAATAAAAGTAAAAATAAAAATAAAAATAAAAATAAAAATAAAAATAAAAATAAAAATAAAAATAAAAATAAAAATAAAAATGAAAATAAACTGAACAACTTTCATTATTGGACCAACCCCGAAATCACGAAAAAAAATCAGCTGTTCCATTCAAAATGAATCTTATATCATTTAATGAAAAAAAAAATTGTTTGACCAAGGAGTTTTGCATAGCTTGAACTGAAATGAAATACCGCTAATTTCGTTGTTGTTTTTTTTTCAGTAAAAAGTTTCGTCAGTTTATAAATAAGAAAAAAGATTGGTTCACTAAGGAGTTTTAAATGCTTGAATTGTAAAAGTGTACTTTACAATTAAAGCATTCACCATGCTTGACTTGTAAAGTGATCTGAAAATGGAACGTTCTATCTAAACAATGCACTGTGTTGCACATGTCAACTTACACAGCCTCATACTATATTAGTAAATGCTAATAATGCTATAAAGATAGTTAAAAAAAAGATCTTAAAATAGTACGATGACAAGACAAGATAAAGCTTATACTTTGATTTTGTCGACAGGGCCGGACCACAGCTTTACATAGAACGTTTTGATTGTTACCTTTTTTTTCTTAGGGAGAAAGTTGACAAAACAAAGCTTAGAAAACAATCCATACAGTTGTAAAACGGACTCACTGTGATTTGTGCACCGGGGCTAATCGGACACACTTTTTAGATGTAAGTAATTTTTTAAAGGATGAAATTTTCACCATACTAGCCTTTTGTCTAGGTACATATCTCGCTCAAACTTGTAGAGATTGCAGTGTGGCATATTACAGCACAGAAGCACAGCACAGCAGCACAGTTGGATGTAAATAAGGCATAATAATACCTAAATAAGAAAACTATTCTGTGAATATTATTGTCACTATACATAGGCGTCGACCTATATCGTCTATTTATAACGATAGCATGCATCGTAATCTGATCGCGTGACACCACGGAATGCTTAACAACTTCTTATCAATTAGACCATCGATCAAAAATCGATGCTATTATTTTAATTTTACATCATACTGCTCGGTAACTAGCATTTACTAATATAGTATGAGGCTGTGTAAGTTGACATGTGCAACACAGTGCATTGTTTAGATAGAACGTTCCATTTTCAGATCACTTTACAAGTCAAGCATGGTGAATGCTTTAATTGTAAAGTACACTTTTACAATTCAAGCATTTAAAACTCCTTAGTGAACCAATCTTTTTTCTTATTTATAAACTGACGAAACTTTTTACTGAAAAAAAAACAACAACGAAATTAGCGGTATTTCATTTCAGTTCAAGCTATGCAAAACTCCTTGGTCAAACAATTTTTTTTTTCATAAAATGATATAAGATTCATTTTGAATGGAACAGCTGATTTTTTTTCGTGATTTCGGGGTTGGTCCAATAATGAAAGTTGTTCAGTTTATTTTTATTTTTTTTTTTTTTTTTTTTTACTTTTACTTTTACTTTTACTTTTACTTTTACTTTTATTTTTATTTTTATTTTTATTTTTATTTTTATTTTTATTTTTATTTTTATTTTTATTTTTATTTTTATTTTTATTTTTATTTTTATTTTTATTTTTATTTTTATTTTTATTTTTATTTTTATTTTTATTTTTATTTTTATTTTTATTTTTATTTTTATTTTTATTTTTATTTTTATTTTTATTTTTATTTTTATTTTTATTTTTATTTTTATTTTTATTTTTATTTTTACTTTTACTTTTACTTTTACTGCAGTGTGTATGCAACGGACATATTATAGTTATTAAACGTTGTTTGTATTATATCATGAATCTATAAAGTGACAAATAAACAAAGATGAAAATAAAATCTGAATAACAATTTTGTTAGTATAGTAATAGTATAGCAATCTACATTCTACGGGTGACTTCATCATCGCACCGATAGGTTTGTCAGCACAAACCTATCGGTGCGATGATGAAAAGTTAGATGAATGCGCATAAGTACGAACAAAGTAGTTATAGTAATAGTCATTTATTTGCTATTCTTGTGGTAGATACAAAAAGGTTGACTGGTAGAGAATGCTACTAGCATTAAGTCCGCCTCTTGTACCATTCTGTATTGTACTATAAAGATAGTTAAAAAAAGATCTAAAAATAGTACGATGACAAGACAAGATAAAGCTTATACTTTGATTTTGTCGACAGGGCCGGACCACAGCTTTACATAGAACGTTTTGATTGTTACCTTTTTTTTCTTAGGGAGAAAGTTGACAAAACAAAGCTTAGAAAACAATCCAAACAGTTGTAAAACGGACTCACTGTGATTTGTGCACCGGGGCTAATCGGACACACTTTTTAGATGTAAGTAATTTTTTAAAGGATAAAATTTTCACCATACTAGCCTTTTGTCTAGGTACATATCTCGCTCAAACTTGTAGAGATTGCAGTGTGGCATATTACAGCACAGAAGCACAGCACAGCAGCACAGTTGGATGTAAATAAGGCATAATAATACCTAAATAAGAAAACTATTCTGTGAATATTATTGTCACTATACATAGGCGTCGACCTATATCGTCTATTTATAACGATAGCATGCATCGTAATCTGATCGCGTGACACCACGGAATGCTTAACAACTTCTTATCAATTAGACCATCGATCAAAAATCGATGCTATTATTTTTATTTTACATCATACTGCTCGGTAACTAGCATTTACTAATATAGTATGAGGCTGTGTAAGTTGACATGTGCAACACAGTGCATTGTTTAGATAGAACGTTCCATTTTCAGATCACTTTACAAGTCAAGCATGGTGAATGCTTTAATTGTAAAGTACACTTTTACAATTCAAGCATTTAAAACTCCTTAGTGAACCAATCTTTTTTCTTATTTATAAACTGACGAAACTTTTTACTGAAAAAAAAAACAACAACGAAATTAGCGGTATTTCATTTCAGTTCAAGCTATGCAAAACTCCTTGGTCAAACAATTTTTTTTTTTCATAAAATGATATAAGATTCATTTTGAATGGAACAGCTGATTTTTTTTCGTGATTTCGGGGTTGGTCCAATAATGAAAGTTGTTCAGTTTATTTTTATTTTTATTTTTACTTTTACTTTTACTTTTACTTTTATTTTTATTTTTATTTTTATTTTTATTTTTATTTTTATTTTTATTTTTATTTTTATTTTTATTTTTATTTTTATTTTTATTTTTATTTTTATTTTTATTTTTATTTTTATTTTTATTTTTATTTTTATTTTTATTTTTATTTTTATTTTTATTTTTATTTTTATTTTTATTTTTATTTTTATTTTTATTTTTATTTTTACTTTTACTTTTACTTTTACTTTTACTTTTACTTTTACTTTTACTTTTACTTTTTTTACTTTTACTTTTACTTTTTCTTTGAACAATTCTCTCAAGGTATCTCTCCGCCGTAGATTGTATATGGCGCGAACAGCTCTTTTTAACCGACTTCATCAAAAGGAGGAGGTTCTCAATTCGATTGTATGTTTTTTTTTTTTTTTTATTTTATCGTTGTTCGCGCGTATCTTCGACATTTATGGACCGATTTAGATAATTCTTTTTTTGTTCGATTGAGTTTTCTTGCGAGATGGTCCCATTTTTTTTTTTTTCAAATCGGTTCAGTAGTTTACAAGTAATCCTGAAAATACTATGATATTAAATCAACAAACTTGACAATTTTGTTATTTATGAACCGAATTAGATGATTTTTAAGGTTGGGGAAGGGATACCTTTGTGTAGTCTTTTTATCCGACTTCAAAAAAAGGAGGTATTCACTTTGTATGTATGTATGTTTCTCCGCGATTATCTCACGTTTGGCTGAGCCGATTTTTCTACCTAAATACAGAACCTACACTACCTAATACAGAAGGTACTTACACTAAAAATAAAAAAATTGTTTAAAAAAACAAAAAACCGACTTCAAAAAACCTACCACTAAAAAGCAAGAAATAATATACAAATCATTAGATACGCATTATCATGGTTATAATAAAACACGTCAATTGAAGTCGGGTGGGGCTTTTAGAATAAAAAAAAACAAAAAACCGACTTCAAAAAACCTGCCTCTAAAAAAAGGAAGAAATAATATACAAATCATTAGATACGCATTATCATTGTTATAATAAAACACGTCCATTAAAGTCGGGTGGGGCTGGAGTACATCTTCCTTTTTTTATTCTAAAAGCCCCACCCGACTTCAATTGACGTGTTTTATTATAACAATGATAATGCGTATCTAATGATTTGTATATTATTTCTTCCTTTTTTTAGAGGCAGGTTTTTTAAAGTCGGTTTTTTGTTTTTTTTTATTCTAAAAGCCCCACCCGACTTCAATTGACGTGTTTTATTATAACCATGATAATGCGTATCTAATGATTTGTATATTATTTCTTGCTTTTTAGAGGTAGGTTTTTTGAAGTCGGTTTTTTGTTTTTTTAAACAATTTTTTATTTTTTTTATTTTTAGTGTAAGTACCTTCTGTATTAGGTAGTGTAGGTTCTGTATTTAGGTAGAAAAATCGGCTCAGCCAAACGTGAGATAATCGCGGAGAAACATACATACATACAAAGTGAATACCTCCTTTTTTTGAAGTCGGATAAAAAGACTACACAAAGGTATCCCTTCCCCAACCTTAAAAATCATCTAATTCGGTTCATAAATAACAAAATTGTCAAGTTTGTTGATTTAATATCATAGTATTTTCAGGATTACTTGTAAACTACTGAACCGATTTGAAAAAAAAAAAAATGGGACCATCTCGCAAGAAAACTCAATCGAACAAAAAAAGAATTATCTAAATCGGTCCATAAATGTCGAAGATACGCGCGAACAACGATAAAAAAAAAAAAAAAAAAAAAAAAAAAGAAACATACAATCGAATTGAGAACCTCCTCCTTTTGATGAAGTCGGTTAAAAAGAGCTGTTCGCGCCATATACAATCTACGGCGGAGAGATACCTCGAGAGAATTGTTCAAAGAAATAAATATTTTAACTTTGGCAGGCCAATATATTTATGAAAATTTAGTTTATGTAAGGAAACACTATGATTCATTTGATAAGAACAGCAACATTCACCAGTTTAATACAAGAAATAAAGATAAACTTGCCGTTCCAAGATTTAGGCTTGCAAAAACGAGAGGTTCATTAATGGGGAAAGGCCATTGATTAAACTTTGTTTAATCAATGGGAAAGGCATAGCCTTTATTAATAAAGTTCCACAACAAGTGATTGATCTTCCTTTGCATAAATTTAAAAACCATGTTAAAAAAACGCTCATGGGTAAAGGTTATTATAAAGTTGACGATTATCTTAAAGATCAAAATGCGTGGAAATGATGTAACACATAACTTGCTAATATAAGTACTTTATTGAAGTAATATAATAAGTCTATGTTGTTGCTAATAATTCTGTCACCCTGTTGTAATTATGTTATGTTACCCTGGTAACGATATATTCAAGTTTGTAAATATCGTTACTTATGGCTGTTAGTTACAGCTGATAAGTTTCTTGCGCCCGTTCTTCTTGTCAGCTAAAAAAGTCTGGAACGCGGAACGTAGGAAAATATAGACGATTCAAAAGTACTTAATAATTAAGTTTATTTGAATAAAGCTTATTTCACTTTCACTTTCACGTATTAACTTCTCAACAGATCATCATGAAAAGCCAATGACTGATTTACAATTTGACTTACTATTTTTCAAACTTCTAATACTTATTTATAACTCCGTTCGGACTGAGTTAAGAAGTACAGTGTAATTAATAAATTTTGCTGGTTATATTATTCTCTAATTTAAAAAAAATGCGCGATAGGTGTAACAATTTTTTTTTAAAAAGGCGCCACTAGGTCCATATAAATCCGGCTTTGCCCTTTTACATACACGTTGTCAGGGGTACAGAGAATGACATAGGTTACCTTTCATTCACAAAAAGTATTGTTCCCGAGGGATAGCAAAAAACTTTCCACGCAGACGAAGTCGCGGGCGGCCGCTAGTACAGAATAAAGGGACGAAGCCGTAGATGTACTGCTAATAGAAACCGGTAAATCGCTGGTACACATCTATCTGCGTAGCTGTCGCGTACAGTCTCATACAACGCAGCTGTTTCATACATTTATATATTTTCGGTATTCATTTTTGTATGAAACAGCCGGTTTTTTTCGCGATTTCAGAGTAGGTCCCCACAGTAAAATTTGTTCAATTTGATGGTCCCTATCCTACCATTGAGCATTAGGGGTTATTTTGTAACACGTTGTGACCACTTAGGAAAATGACGACTTTGGGAAGAAGACAACAACATCATTAGGAAGATGACCACGTGACCCTGAGGGGTTGTGTACCGGTGGGTCTGTCTTAACGGCTAAGCTGCAATCGCCTACCCTGCCAGGGGCCGTACCGGCTAACTTTTCGAACTTCAGCGGGGCTGCCGAGCTTCAACTTAGAACAGTGAAATAAAAGTAAGAAATTTGATTTTGTACTATTTGTTGAAGGTATTTGGAAGATATCGATGTTCGTGTGACGTCATGAATTGGGGTTTACCATTTTGGCCCAGTCGGGGCTCGATTTATCTGTTTTAATTTGAAACCCGGCAGACATATCGAAGTTCGATGCGTTAGCCGGTACGGCCCCAGTTCTGTCTTACAGTAGCATAAAGCTAGCCACTGACGAGACGTCTAAATGGAATTATTCCAGTCTAGATGAGCATTGTAGACTACTTCCATGTGGACGCGCACCAACGCAATCACTCCCATAGCTTAAATCTGGCTGGGGGCTAATTGTCTAATTTCAAAATCTATCGAAATCGCTTTCAGGATGTGATTCATTGATATACATTTGGTATTGATGCTTCTTTTTGGCACAAATAAAAACTTACCAAATGCAGCAATGTGTCACATCCATCTGTCAAATGAAAGCCATTGCGATAGATTTTGAAAACTAGACAATAAGTAGGCTGGACGTTTTTGCGGTTTTTAAACATCCCTATCATATCTTAGAATGCTGATCAGCGGGTCTACCGCCTAACTCTATCACTTTGACTCTGGCTTTGGTTTATGACGTCAGTGCACTGTCCGTCCTTGTCATCGTGTTATGATATGACACGGACGGACAGAGCATTGCTATGATGCTATCGCTCTGGCTAAAGCTTGGAGTCGGTATTGTCTAATTTCAAAATCTATAGCAATCGCTTTCATTTGACAGATGGATGACATGACATGTGACACATTGCTGCACTTCTTTGGTATTTTTTATTTGTGCTCAAAAAAACTATATATGGCTCAAAAGAAGTAAGTATCAATGATGTTCTGTCAAATAAAAGCGATTGCGATAGATTTGAAATCAGTTGGGAAAAGGAAACTAGTAAGTAGTTACGTTTAAAATATTATTTATTAACGCGATTCAGAAAAATTAAAACGAACCACTACCATAAAATAGAAAACAATTTTATTTTATTTTATTTTATTTGGGACAAAAAACAGTTATACAATGTGTTTTAGTCATACAATTATGCGTTACAGGTGACATCTTATATTATTGTACAACCAACTTCATTATCCACTAGTTACTTAAAAGTCTATGTAAATATATGCTGTGCGCTTCAGTAGTGATTAAATCACATAAATTTTATCAATTTTGAATTTCAATTAATTATTTATAATACTGTAACAAACAAAACAGAATGGAATAAGATTTAGATGCTATTGCGTAAGGGACAAAGTGATTTTAGGCCACCATAACCATTATAGTATAATATTATCAAATCAAATATCACTAAGCAATAAATTCAACATTTCAATTCATTATGTAGGTACTTAAAAATACTAAAACTATTTGATCAATTAATTATAATACACTAAAAAAATGATATGTCTAATTTTTGTTCATTATTGTCATATATAAAAATTAAAAAACATAAAAAACTATTTATAAAAAAATATACCTTGTTTGTTAGACCTTTCACTTAAAGCTAGAAGATCCTGAGCAATCACACTATAAAAAAATCGCAAACATGATTGTTAAATTGCATTGTATTGTAAACCTTACACTTAAAACTAAAAATCTTAACTCTTAAAGCTAAGTGTCTATCAAAGTAAAAGTACCAAAAGGTATTGTCAAAATAAGTCAAAAATAAAATTACAAAAACAGTACCTGGCGTGTACAGTCAAAATACTTTACAATAATTTCAATCTAATATCAATAAATGCTACAAAGCTGCTATCATTCTTGCAGTTAACATTTTATAAGGCGTTTTGTAAATTGGAAATCAGTTAATGTATAATTTGTGCCCGAATCTATCACATATTTATGGAGGTTCGCCTGTCACCATATGAAGACAAGCATTTTCCTATACCACGGCTCTTCGACATGTTTCTTTTTGTAATACTCAGAATTTGGTATCAACTGCGTCTCATCTATAGGATCTTCATGGAATATATTGACGAAAGATTCTTTCACTCCGAATCTGAAAAACGCCAAATACGGGCAATATTTCATAAGGAATACACTGAACAGGTAGTTCCAGTTGAAGTAAATTCGACCTAAATACGTGGTGTATAAGACTGATTGTATGTAGGCGAAGGCAAGTTTGTATTTGGCATTGAAGCTGAGTTGCTTGTATGGGGGGGCAGTTTCTAATGTTTCGTAGTCGCGCACGTAGTGGAGGCGAGCGGGCAGCGCGGGCAGCCCGCTCAGCGCAGGCGCGGATATCAGCGACGAAGAATCGACACCTGGAAACAAGGTTATAATTTTAAGGCTCTATGATAGCAACACATGGTTTGCGCGGGCCATATTTTTTTATATAGAAAACGTAAAACCACAAAAAAACATGTACGACAAGCTAAAGAGATTATTTAGTAGCTACAAGTATTAAATTGCGTATAAATCTCACAGATGATTGTAAAAAATACAGAATATTATCAAAAGTGCTTGTCGCGGGTCATATTTTTGGTGTAAATAATAGCGGAAACGTATTTATTTACATCAAAATACACTTTAACGTAGGTACTGTGCAGTTGCTCCAATAACATTTTTTTTAAGAAAGATAATTGTGCTAAAGATAGGTAATGATGAAAAAAAAAAATCAGACTAACTGAGAACCTCCTCCTTTTTTTTAAGTCGGTTAAAAACAACGAAAAACATCAAAAAAGTGCAGAAGTGAGGTTATTTTCCATACTCTTTACACGTGAAGAAAAAGACAGAGACAAATGTTTTCGCATAAGCGAGCCTTAAAGGCGACGCATTGATTAACTATTCCGTACACTTAACTATCTCACTCATGGCAAGCAGTTTTGCAATGCCAAACCAGTTTTTATCGTTTAAATAAAAATCTATAATATATTATTTAAAATTCAACTAGCATTTTGAAGTGTGTGATTTAGACTAAGACTAAGCCGATTTAAGTTTCGTCTAAGTAGTAGACTAGTATAGTATTATATTATCTGTGGTAGTAGGTAATCTACTTCTTAATAGATGACTACCTACTAAGAAAATTTTGAAGTTTAAATCGGTCATGTTTGTCTGTAAAATGCAAATCTCTGTTTAAAAAAAAGAGTTTCACTGTTTTTTTTCACTTGTAAAAAGTTAACTAATCGTGTTTCTGCAACTGACAAAATGAAGGAAACAAATAATGTTATGAAATATCACTTTCAGACGTTTTGATGAGAAATATCGCTGCCACGAAAATGTCCGATTTGCTTCTATTTCCAATTTATTTTGATTTTTAAAGACCAATATCTTAGTAAATAATTTATTTTATTTTAATTTAAGTACGTATACGTACACAATTTTATTCAAAATCAATTTATGTTATATTCTTATCTTGTATTACGTAATAATAATCATAAAAGATTTGCGATAACTCAGCTGATTAGTACATTATTTACAAAATATTTTAGATAGTGCGAACAGTGAACTTTCTATACAAACATACCTAATACAAAAATGATTTGCAATTTGAGCATGATTAACTCTTCTTGTGATGTTATTTGGATTAAGACAGTATTTATCTAGGGTTCTATTAAATAAAAAAAAACACAATACCCAACCAAATAAAAATTAAAGCTATTTCGGTCAACGAATTCAGTTAAACTGAACGCGGTCAACGCATTCGGCCGCCGACCTAAAGTAAAGACGCGCCATAATACTAGAAGCACCTGCAAGACAATTTACCTGTGTCCGCCGGTTTCCCTTTGAGGTGTTCTCTCAGTGTTCTCTGGAACGTGATCCGGTCTGCTTCAGTGTACACGTAGCCGGGCACGTCGGCCAAGTACCGCGTCCAGAACAAGTGGGCGTCTGTGTCCACGGTCGGGTTTATGGACCACATACCTGTACAAATACATCTTAAGGCGAGGCAGTTCACGAAATTTACTCTTTCACTATACATGTCTTTAGAATAAGGTTGAATATTGCATAGCTCTAATTGACGCTTCGCCAGAAATTTAGAGAAAATTTAGTACATTTTTATTGATTTCTGAAATACTGGATCATTTATTAAAAATGTACTCGGATATTGTTTTAGATCGATAAAAAAGCTATCCTTTTTGCATAAAAAATCATATCACTGTCGTTAAAAATTATGAAATCTGACGATTTGATTTTTATAAGTTTTTATGGTGTTATTCAGGATTTTTTTACAGAGTTACCATGCTATTTTTTAATATTCTGTTCGGTTATTGTGTTTCTTTATTTCTTTTTCAGTCTACAGTATTTTTTGTGAAGTAGAATTCTACATCAGTTCTTCACATTGGAAGTTCAAAAATCAATCTTTTCATCAGATCGTGAACTGGCCTCGCCGTAATATCGTCATTTATTATATCCTCCTACATTTAGAAGAAAAAAACTAGGCAGATGGGACTAGCATACATATCGCACCATGATGCAAATTGATGGGTGATAAGATAACGAATGCATAGATATTTATGGAAGGGACCAGCGGCTAAATTAGCATGAGCATACGCAAAGACTGATCTATACCGCGCCGTGATCTTTGTAATTAGCTTTAAAAAAATAAATCTTATTCCCTAAATACAAAATATCAGGTCGAACATTGGAGTGTAAAAAGGGCTGCCTGTACCCTTAGCACGAACAGCTATCGAAAAAAATAACGCGCGTAAAATCATTCGATAGATAAATTTTGTATTGGAAATTTGTACAGCGCCATCTATCGTCAATAAGCGAAATGAAATTTTCCATAGAGAATTGTCTATCGAGTAATTTTACGAGTGTTTTTTTTCTTGATGGCTGTTCGTGCTAAGGGTACAGATTAGAATTAAGTGGGAAGGGGTGTCGTAACAGGCTAACTCCTCTGTGGACTAGAAAATGGGTAACAGTGTTCTCCTATGACAACGGCCCTGCCTTCAACCCGGCTGCCAAGTATGGAGGTTATTGCGATTGCACTGCCCACGAGAAGCACGTCCTGCAGGAGACTTTGTACTGTTCTATACCCGTAGCATGAACAGCTATCGAAAAAATAACGCGCGTAAAAACATTCGATAGAGTAATTTTGTATGGGCGTCCAACGTTACCTACCGCCGAAAAGCGATTTTCTCTCGATAGGTGTTCGTGGTAAGGGCACTGATGGTGATATTTACCGTCCAGCATGACTCGCGCGGCGTGCTCGAAGTACTCGGGCACGTTCTCGAGACACGGCGTGTACACGCGCTCGAGCAGCGCCTGGCACACTTGGCGCGTCTCCTCCGCCGACTTGCGGCAGATGTTGTATCTATGAGAACATATTCTGTGTAAGTACAATCTTTGAACCATGAGCTCTTAAAGTAATATAACCAAGTTAGAAGATTTAAAAGGTAAAAAGTAATATCATACAATAGAGAAATAATAAAGAATAGTTATATGAAAGATCGATCATGATCGCAAAAATATTAAGGCGGTTGTATGACCGAAAGTGGCGCCCTCAGAGGTTTTTATTTAATAAGCTATTAATAGAAAAAGATTTTAATAATGTTTATCGTGGAGATTTTAGGGCCCATGGTCTAGTATTTTTAGAAAGTAGCCCTCGTAGTCATTCGTAGAAGTAGATAGCAAATGTGTCAAAAACGGCCACTTTTAGCAGTTTTGCTATCTACTTCTAGCAGTGACTACGAGGGAATGTAACGATACAGTCTAAAAATACTAGACTGTGGGCCCTAAAATCTTCACAATAAACATTTTTTAAAATTGTGTATTAGAATTATAATATTAAATATAATTCGCCGCCGCGCCACTTTTGCTCAGGGTACCACCTTAAGAGGCCTAGGTATTACCAGGGGGGTATCACTCCGCGCTTAAACTTTTATATTAGCCTACTGCTCGCGGCCCACTCCAAGAGGGCCATTGTCGAGGGATATCACCGCGCCGACCGAAACGCGCGGCGTGTGCAAGCGACGAGAGCGCAGCGCGTGAACGTCACCAACGAAACGAGTCAGTCAAGCGCCGAATGCGAAACTGCATGCACTTCGTTTTTGATACTTAATTACTAACGTACCTACCTACCTACCAAAGTTTATTGTATTTTTTGTATACATATTTACATACTTAGTTGTATCGAAGTTCGTAATATGATACCAGTAAAGAAAAAAGCTAAAAAATACTATTTTTTTTTCACCCATCCCATAACCGACCCTTGCAAAAGTTGCTTAACCTCCGCAATCGTTGGGCAAGGTGCTATACCACTGCGCCATCGAGCTTCTCTAACTACTTAGAAATACTTATTATTTATGCTCTTTAAATATGCTCAGCTCACCTATTAGGTAGATTTATTTTATTTTATAAGTAGGTACCTATTAGTAATTTCATTGTTTATTCATGGGCATAACGAATGTTTTCTATGATATCAGTAACTAGCGAGTAGCAACCCCGAAATGTGTCGGTTGAGACAGAGCTATGCGACAGAAAGAGACGCCTCTCTTTCTTCTTCGTAGGTGCATATAATTTTATCCACGCAGCGTTGTGCAGTTTGAAATTGTACTTTATTGCCGTGCAGCGAGAGTAGCTTATTATTTGATGGTCCTCGCGGGGACCGACTTCTGTACGTTAGTACTATTATATTATATTCTGTGGTATTACGTTTTTTTGTCGAAATTTCGATTTTGACGTATTTTAGCGATACAACCTAGAGAAACCTTTGAGCCTACTAAATCTAGATGTGCCCGCGAAAAAAAGTTATATGATGATTCACTGGAAAGCTATGGGGTTTGAAATGAAAATGAAAGTTATTGGACACTTTCTCAGACTCAACTTTGAACATACACAGAAAGACAAACAAGTACAAGCAACAACTAAATGTATAAAATTTGATTATCTTATTAAGTAAAGATTATTCTTATATAAATTTTACGTAAAAGAATGTAAATCATGTCCCTTATCAGTTATGCCTCAGAATGCATTGTTATAAAAACTTATCATCCATAATATTTTATCACGACACAAATAATCCTTTATCTAGGTAGTACATATCTAGTATCGTAAGCTCTCGCTTTCTTAAGAGGGTTACTGCGCTACACTAGCGCCGCCAATGGGAAAAAAATCGTAGTGCTTATATAAAGTCGAAATTGTGAATTGTGTTCTTCTAGTGTACTCCGAAGAAGCTTTGTTGTACCTACTTTTTATCGTTTAAACAATATTTTATAACCTGTCGTTTACCTGTCCTCCAACCCGATCATGTGTCCGATAACCCTCCAGACATACACGTACGCGTCCCAGTCGCCTTCTTTAAGTTGGGTCACACCGAACTTGCCCGGCTTGAGCAGTGCGAAGCCGATGAACCCGAACTGAGTGAGCGCAATATCCCTCTGAGAGACTACCCCGAGGCCTCGCAGCTTGGCCGCCATACCCGCCTTCAGGTGGCGGGACCGGACTGTGTAGAGCGATTTCCAGGATCTGGAGAAAGAGACGAAATTTAAGTCGTAAAGATGGAAAAAGGAAGCTTATTAGTTCATTTCATGAGGCTATTTCAAAAAGAGTTTAAGACTAGAATCCTCATCATGAATCATTTTTTAATGTGTTGGGGAGCTTTAAATAAATGACCTTATGGTTGGAAAAGAAAGTTCGACCAAAACCCAACCTCTTTAAGACTATAGAATAAGATATAAGATAGACTATAATAAGTGTCTACAACGATAGAAAGACAGTTTCAATAGTACTCCAAAAATATCATAAACAAATGATGTGGTGACGTAATCGTAAAGGACGATACCAAAACATTTTTCGTCCCCAGTAAAAAAAGTATAATTACGTGGTGCCAGGCTTGAGTTCATGCTCGAACCAAGTCATGGTGTGCAGCAGCGTGGAGAGGTATCTCCTGTAGGCCGTGTACACAGAGTTGGAGCGGCGCGTGCTGACGAGGATCTTGAGGATAGACGGCACCGAGAACACCGCCACCAGCCCCAGCATCATGGACGTGGCTAGGGCGTAGCTGTGGTCCCAGAAGAAACGGCGCCCTCTGACAAAGGAATACGTTCGTTAAAGTCTGGTCAGACGTCTGCCCACGACAAGTTACGACAAGACACGACATGTTTGAGAATATCAGCCCCCCTTACACACCTGGGGCCGTACCGAGTAACGCTCCCAACCTCGGCAAGTTTGCCGGGCTTCCATTCCAATTAAAACAGATAAATCGAACCCCATGATGTCACACGAACGTCGATATCTTCCAAATAACTTCGGCAAATAGTAGTACAATACGAAGTTCCTTACATTCGATTTATCTGTTTAAAGTTGAAGCCCCGGCAGACCCGCCGAAGTTCGCGCTTCTGGGGTCATGCTAGGGCGGATAAAGTTGATTTATATAGGTTCTTGATATATTTTTCTGTCGCCGTTCAAAATTCCAATGCGGCTCTAGTTCTTTATTTCGTCTTAAAGTTATTTTGTTTTGATGATATCATCCCACTAATTTGATGTTCAATTTGTTTAGTAAGTGCATAGCATTGGTGCACACATAGTATTTTTGGATATCGATCATCCGCGCCAGCCATAGTGCTATAACGATCTCATAAAAATATTGTCATCTAAAACTATCCGTAGATAAGATTCATACATCAACGATAATTGATTTAGATTGACAACAAGATTCATACATCAACGATAATTCATATAATTTGACAAAATTGTCTTTTATAGTGATTTACAAAATGTTGTAATGCGATATTTATCTTCGTAATTATAACCATTGGCACATTTGTTTGAGATATGAGTTCCGTGGCAGTATGTTGATAGCATACTAATTGGTTTCGTTCCCTATTATAGCTATAATAATTGTTGAATAAGAGTCCAATGTTAATATTTAAGAGCAATTACCAACTCTGACAATATCCCACGTACCGTCGAAACATGTATGGAATTGCTATAAGGTTTCGTCAACAATCTAATTTGAAAACGTTAAATCCATACGTGTTTCGAAGTGAATCATAAAGCCTATTATGCAGACGTTCAGACTGCGTTCAGACGATAACACACGACCCAACCTCAACTCAACTGCAGCCCACTCCTTGAAATACAGCTTTATGGCACAATAATAAGCTCAGTTACATTTTGTCGATGTAACTGCACACGCCCCGCGCTCAACCCGAACTCAACTCAAACTCAACCTGAACTCAACTCAAACACAACCCGACCTCACCTGAACATTACACAGGAGCTTATTAATGTGTCATAAGTCATAACCATAACATAAATTGTAAGCGATGTATTTCAAGTTTGAGTTGAGTTCAGGGGGGTAATTACTTATGTAACTTTGTTGCAATCAACTCTTGACAGAAATTGCAGATTCATTGCTGCTTTAGTACCAATATGAGAACTATTTCAATCGAGAATTGTTAGCAACAGACTTACGTAATCAAGGGTCGGGTTGAGGTCATTGCAAATGTTTATTGGCTGGGGGGGACCTAGGGCTATACCTAGGAATAACATACTTTAATTTTGTTACAGAATCTGTCTTAATATAACCATTGGGATGCCAGGGCATGCGTTACCTTACTATTCAAGCGTATAATTATTATTTTATTACTTGTCCTCTTTATTTTACACTTTCGCATTATGTAGGTACCTACCTTTATAGATTGTTTCAAACTCTATAGATATTACTTACTGGTTAAATAATTTCTCGTCGAAATCATCAGGCAGTTTTAGTTCTAATGTGTCTGGCGCCACATTGTCGGATGGTTGCTCTTGCGCATCTTTTGACAGAAGTCCCTCCACGAACTCCTCCACTATAGAAAAAATAACAATCATTAGTTGTGAGTAAGTAGGTATCTATGAGTACTTATCTTAGCTAGTCAATGTTTGAAAGATTTAACTGTATGGTTGTATGTGAAACTTATAAATACTAAATAGCCTTCTTGAGACCTAAAATGCTATTCAAAAGTTGATATTGATCCTGTTGATTGATACTGTGAAAACAAGTTTTATTTCATCGTTCACTGCAGCTCCATAGCCTATATCATCATTTTGTTTGCTTGATGTAGTATTTGTTGTATGGTCTGTGGCTTGATGACACAAGAAAATGAGCAAATAAATATGTAATGTTCTGTTAACTTTTTTGTTGCAAGTAACACCTGTAGATTTGCCGACTTGCTAGCTCCTAACAATGGAACAATCGCGATTGGTCTGTCCTTATCAGTGAAAAGGTAAACATTTTAGAAAAGAAAGTGCAGCTTTCAGAACATTACCGAGACACTAACATACTGTATCGGCATCAACATGTTCTATGCTGAAATATTAGCTTTGCTATACATTTTCCATTTATGTTCGTGTAGCTGGGTAAACATATTTTTTTAAATAACTTAATTTATGTCTTACAGGGTACCTAAATATTAATATCGATTATTTATTTTTAACAGATTTCAGAATGGATGTCGCCTATTAAGGAACAAATGTAAGTACTGAATGATGATACTAAAATAAGTATCAAGAGACTTAACAAATCTTTTAAAACATCACTAAGTATAACCTCCACGTCAATTATTAAAAAACCTATATAATCTATTCGATAATTACAGAAAAGGAAAATCATTTCGAAGAATCTCGGAAAATATTGACGACAGCTTATTAGAAGATGAGTTCAAAAGACAAGACTCTTCGGAAAGCACTCCGAAAGAGTTGGTGAAGACCTATTCGCGAGACTATAGCCCTCCAGTTGACCTGAAGACTCAATTAGAGAATGTATTGCGGAGTGCTAAGGTTCTAACAGATACCCTCAAATTACAAATCAACGAAGGAACGACTAGAGAAACTTTGCTGAAAGACGCTATTGTTAACGGCAGGTTCGTAAGACAACCGTATTTTTTGGTTCCTAGTCCTAGTTCCTAGCATTATTCTTTTTCCACAGAAACTCACGTCGACTGTTTTCTTCACAGAATAGAGTTTATTTTCGAATCCTTCATCATCATCATCATATCATATCAGCCGCACGACACCCACTGCTGGGTATAGGCCTCCCCCAAGGATCTCCACGACGATCGGTCCTGCGCTGCCCGCATCCAGCCGCTTCCCGCGACCTTCACCTTCACGTCGGTCCACCTTGTCGGGGGCCTACCCACGGAGCGTCGTCCGGTGCACGGTCGCCATTCCCGAGTTATTCCGCCCCAACGGCCGTCGGTTCTTCTCGCTATAACGGGTGTAACAAGACCTTCAACGAAGCCGAAGTCCACGTATTCCGCCCATCATCAGGATCATTTTTGTCATTTAGACTATACCTGGGAAACCAATAGTTACGAAGTTATTGAAGGTCAAAGCCAAAATTTTTATGAAATCTTATTTTATTCGTTGTTTCCTACTTTTTGACTACAGAAACATTATCAAAATTTTAAGTATTTCGTAACAAACAATGGCTTCAAAACGTCGTCACTCGATGTATCTCATGAGCACGCACGTAAACGCTGCCTTTCAACTCGGCCGCACGCAGCAGCTGTGTAGCATACACTCGCAGGCGCGGCCTGTTGTACGCGTCACATTGCGTGGTAATGCAATGCTTTTTAACGCCAAAAATCAAAATGGTTTCCCAGTAATAATTTTGAACAGAAATGGTCCTGATGATGGGCAGAATACGAAGCCCTCGGCTTCGTTGAAGGTCTTGTTACACCCTGTATATTCAGCCAACTGCCTCTCGCTATATGTTCAGAATTTAAAGATGTCCTCCAACGCAGCTGTGAACAGTTTCGGAGAAATAACATCTCCCTGTCTCACATCTCGCTGCAGTTGGATAGGATTTGTGCTCTGGTTCTGTACTCGGACCGACATGGTTGCCACCATTTTGTATAAGTACCTCAACACCTCGATATACCTGTAGTCTACTTGGCACCTCTGGAATCCTTACAGCAATAAATTAAACGAAGGGATGCAATAATTCTATGCAATAACTTTAACATTCAAGGAACTAATTTTTTTACAATTTAGATCTACAGATTGTATGATTAGAATTTACACATTGCAGGTCCGGCGTGACAGCAGTAACTGTGACTTCAATGAGCCGTCCGCCACGCTTCTACATGGTTCGAGACGGCTTCTGGAGCCTTTGCAATGGATTGATCCAGTTCCCTGTCCCGAATCCGTCCGCAAACTTGTTTAACGAGCTGTTCTCTACTCCACGGTGTATAGGACATGAGGTGAGATCGTTTTGAGACTAACTGATTGTATGTAATAAAGTTAAAATCTTAATTGTTGATATTGCACACATTCCTGTTACAGATCTTTATAGGGAACATTGTATTTAATTGCGTACGTCTAAATCGCGTAAACTTTAGCCAAAGTCATTCATTATCCTATACGAGGGTAGCAGGCTACTACGGGGACGAATAGTATTTATAAAAAATCTATTAAAAAAACGTGTTTTATTCTCCAGAGTATATTGGTGTGTAGTTAAATACTAGTTGCATTTAGAAATTTACTCATAAACCTACTGACGAAAGAGCCTGTGGCGGCAAAAAGAAATTGGTTAGACAACAACGATTCCTGCCTAAGCACTTCAGAGTCCAATAAAAGTTTATGGCTTGCAGATGTCATCGGATCAAGACCCTTGCGTGTATAACTCGATGATCAAATACGAAACGGTGCCCACTGCCAGGCGTAAGGAGTATTCCGAGGACGAGTTCCTCTGCCTCAAGAAGACCTTCAACACTACTATGGAACGTTACCTGAGTGTACCACAACAGATTTTAAATGACACTTGTCAAGAAGGTATGTATGATTGTAAACTGGTAGATAGAGTATCCGTAGAAATGACAACCGGTTTGTCCCTCGGTTATGTTAGTCTTTATAAAATTTCCTTTTCGGTTTCGGTGTTATACGAGCCACTAACCCCCGATTCCTATATTAAAGAACGATCAGTTTTGCTTACGGACGGTAGAATTCTGACAGATTATCTACAGCTTTCTGTCAGAATTCTACCGTCCGTAAGCAAAACGGATCGTTCTTTAATATAGGAATCGGGGGTAACCCGGCCTCCGGAAGTACAGGGCCATCTACTCTCCACGGGGGTAACTCCTGCCCAGCGCGTCCTTGTTGCGGGGGTGGGCACCCTTCGCCTCAGTAGGCCGTAGCGATTAGGTGGCTGAGAGAGACAATGACTCACTTCTGCGCAGTATAGAACCCAGGGTTACAGGTGAAGGCCTTAACGGTGACTTACAGCGGAGAAGAATGGATTCGGTACGGTGTATGTCAGCGGATGAGGCAATTAATTAATAAGTCTGCATCTCCTGCAACCAAGATCCAAGTCGGCTCCCCAAGTATTGCCTTTCTTTCCTGGGGATGCACTGGATGAGGTCGAGAGACGAAGAAGGATGCTGAGCAAGTCAGTTTTCTTTAAAACTGGGTCTCAGTCATGCGCATGTGGAGAGGACACTTCACTTGTGCCCGAGAAGGTACAGTCGAGTTCATTAAAATGTTGGCACTTTTTTGAAAGCGCATTAACCTTTATGGCTATAATAAAGGTCAACAGCCTGTCAAAAATGCCAACATATTAATGAACTCGACTGTACCAAAAACAACAGAGGGAGTCGATTTGTTTGTAAATAGAAGTCATATTGCCGTGCGTGACCATACTGAGCATGTACTTATGTTATCTTAACTTGAAAACAATCGTTTATTGCAAGTCACAGGGTTCATTTATTAATTTCTTCTGATACTTTTTTACGTAACTAACCATATAGTCCGAAAGCCCGCGACAATATTGCCTACGTCATATAACATCACGATGAAATGCATGGCACACGGTCGGAAATGTTGTGCTGAGCGAGAATCAGAAGATTATCGCAAATAAAATTGGCCGGAAGCTTGAGAAAATCCTTCACTTCCGGTCAAAATTTTAAGGTTACATTTACGTCATGTGACATCAGTACGAGACCCGTGGCGTAGCATCATTTAGCCCTTCAATAGTTAAGTAGAGAGAGTTTACTAAGTCTGTCAGTTCTGAAATGGCCGGAAGTCCGTCAAGTACTTTCTGTCAAGATCTTCTGATCCTCGCTCTGCACAACATTTCCGACCGTGTGCCATGCATTTCATCGTGATGTCATATGACGTAGGCAACATTGTCGCGGGCTTGCGGACTATTATGTTCGTTTTATTTAATGCAATTAAAAATATAATCTTGATAATTGGAGCCTATTACAAACTGCTTGTTTATATGCTGTTAAATTACAGAGGCAATCGGGAAAGCTATATTTAGTTCTACAATAGTACACCTACACTTAACTGCTATTAGTGAATGACTGAGCAAGTTTCTTGTTCTAAAACTTTTTTTAACAACGTAAAATTAGTTACATACGATACGATATTAAAGAACACGAAGTTCTTAATAACAATATGTGAGGACCTCTTTCTTATTAGAAATTTCAATAAGAAATATATCAAAAATATCAAGGTATGAAACGAGAGAAAGCGGGTAGCACTGCGGAATTACGGAATTAAAGATCAGACGCACGCACGCGGATAAAAGTAGACACACGTGAGAAGAAAAGTTGGGCTCTAGGGCTGTGGATTTAGCTCTTTCCTGCCATAACCTGCATGTATTGTATCGTGTGGATCGAACGATGCCATTGATTCCATAAGGCGGCCATTACGTTTGACTGACTGACTGATGGAAAGAAGAAATCAACTTCATGCAACCATCAGTCACCCCATTACACTGGTGGTTAAACTGACAGCAAAACCTACCGTGTAATGGGTGCCTAATAAAGACTTACAACTGCAACAAAAGTTTATTATCGATTAGAATTAAGACTATACTCTAAAATATAAACGGCGTGCAGAGTTTCTGTACTGCCTGCTTTCCAGAGGGCTGATCGTCGTAATTTTATGACGCAATAGTCGATTTAACGTGCAGTTGATACCATAGAATTTTTACTCCTTGGCCATAGAAAATACATTGGTTGACGGTCGGAAATACGAAATCAAACCTTATGATTATGACGCAAACGCAGTCAAATTAAAATTGCGGCGATCGGCCTTGGACGTTGGAGCATGTCTCATTTTTTTTATATATTAATAGTTGAAAATTAATCCAAAATTGTTTCAACAGGTGTCATCAGAAGTTTAGAAGACAACGTCGCCAAATGCGGATTGCGAGTGATGACAGAGTATTCATACTACCCATCCCGAGGACATGCGGCAACTTCGTCCCTCCCTTTGGAGTACTGTACTGAGCTCGACGGCGCCTGTAAACTGATCGTAGCCTGGCACGTCTCCAATGCCACTATTGAAAATTTTGAGTTCCTCGAAAACGAGCAAGGGTTCAAAAAGTTCTTCATCAAATCGGGAAGCTTTATTGAGCATATTATTTAAAAAGCAGTGTTATTAGCTTAGTAGCTCTTTAAAGATCATTGACAATTTGTTGGAGGTCCACAAAAACATCAGTCAGTGCTGTTGCAAGCAGAAAATAGAGAAAGGACAGGAGTCAAACTTAGTATGTGTGGTCGAGTAACACACACATAGACAACCTCTCACTGACACGGAATAACCGGAATCTCAGATGAATCTCAAACTAGTTTGAGTGCGTGACACAGCGTCGTCGGTCAGTGTGAGCTGTCTGTGTGTGCGTTGCGAGTGTAGAAGGATGACTTTGTCCTCTCTCTATTTTGTTTTTCAACATGATGAGAATAAACAATAATTTAATATAATTTTCTTATTTATCAAACAAACACCTTGTAATCTTGATCATCCCCATCACCATGTTGTGGCATGTCCATCGCTGTCCAGCGGACAGGGATTCCAATTTAATTTAAGTGTTAATAGTTAATATTAAAAAATATTTAATTAATGTTTAAAATATTTAATGCTGAGATAAATTCTATATTGTTTCAAATATTTATGTTACGGGGTTATTTTTATTGATACTTTTAAACTACTTAGGAAAATTCCTCTTTTTCTTGAATAATAGTAGACAATTATTATGTCAAAAATACGTAAAAAACATTTTTGTTGTATGGGAGCCCCACTTAAATATTCCCCCCTACCCCCCAAAACCTCCTCCCCCTTTAGCAAACACAAACTTCCAGAGATATTCAAGGTTAAAGTTTGAGGTTATGAAGGTAAAAATTTTGTATATAGACTGTTGCATTAGGGTTTGGGGGTGAAAGGGGGGGAGGAAGGGGTGGTGGGAAGCCCCCCTCCGAAGGGGGAGTTGCAAAACCTATAGTTTTTGAGAATAATGAAAATGACATTTTAACGTTAGTTTATGTAGGTACCTACTATTCTATTTTTTTGTATTCTTTTCTGTCATAAGTTTTATGGCGTATAATTTTCTTTTTTGGCGTAAATTGCCAACTCTCAAGTCGTGGGGCAGAGAAGTACATTATTAGCCAAATCGCTTTCATGGTTGACCTCTTGACCACCCCTGACGTATACCATACATCCGCTAGGTCAGTTTTGGCCTTCTAGGGTGACTCTCACAAGTTCAACTTGACTACATCAATTTTATAGAGAGTTTCATACCAAGGAACTACATATTGCTGGGTAAGCATCTGTTTCCAAGGCTATTTCATATAAGAACATCATCATTACAGACACAAATGTTTGCAACAAATAGATAAAAAAAAAAAATTATTCATAAGCAGAAACCAGAAACATTTTGTGAAGAGAGTAGAGGATTGCTATGAGAAATACTTATATAAATAATCTACGGAGAAATAGTTAAATTGATTGATTACACTGATAACGTAAGATAAGAAACTTACCAGTTAAATCCTCAGACGGCATAACTGATACTACAGCTTCGTACGTTTGGAGAAGATACAAACTAAAAACTAAATAGGTATTTGAGTATATCAGTACCCTATAATTTTACCCCCAAAACCTGACCCACATTAAACCTGACGGCTTCCACTACAGTCCAGCATCAACACAGATTGTTTGGATTTGAACTACATTGGATTGGATCACTCTCAATCTCAATTTCAGACACTGCCGTGCCGATGCCGACACCATTAATTTTGTGAAAAAGAAAAAGATAACACCAGTGTTGGGAAATGTTGGATGAGAATTTATGGTGCTGCCAAGCTAAAAATTATTGTATTTTGGGTCGAATTATTGTACGTTTTAGGGAATAATTTTTAATATTTAGGCCGCTAATATGCGATTGATTTTACAAAGTACAACTGAACTAAAGTCGTCCCACTTATTTTGCGCTTGCTCTTTTCTTTCTCATAAATTCTGGACTGAAGTAAGGATGAAGCGAATCATTCAATACAATCGCAAACCTTGTAATACAAGTTCAAATTTTATTTTTTTAATAGGTAGGTAATGATTTAATGTATATTTTTATATTTAAAACATTTAATTTTGATTAAAAAAAAATATTTTATATGATTCCACGGGAGAAGGCAAGATGTTTACTGACAATGCCTTGATAGTTTACTGCCAATGCCAATGTCGGTAAGCAAGAAATGAAAGTGAATTATCAACTTTACGGCATTAATAGAGACAAAAGACAAGACAAGTGTGACGTTACAGAATAATAGTACCTAGGTGATGAGTTTCTCTATTAATTTTAGTGTCACGTGCCATGATATTGTGTCAAATCGGTAAAAATCGGTAAAAATATTGTATAAAAGCGTACAATAATGAGAAAGCTATGTTTTATTGTACAATCAAATTTCGTATCACGAATTATTGTAAGAATCCAATAATTATTGTACGTTTCCCAACACTGGATAACACGAAATCAAATCAGCAAAAAAAAATGACAGATGACACTGACAGATGACACTGACAGATGATGGATGACACATGGGGTGCATTCCGAGTCGCGCTGACAGCGATGTCATCGCGCTGATTTGCGTACCGAATCACCGTGAGCGCGATAACGACAGCCCGTGGGACGATTAGCGTATAGTTGGCAGCCTCATCATGGAATTAGACGGTTTTGACTAGGTCAATAAATTGTTAATAAATAGTGAACTAAAGCATATAAATAGTGATCCATAGTGGATCAAAAGATATTTGAGTATCTTGGTGAGGCTGCTAACTTGACGTCAAGCTGGCAGACACCTTAAGAAATACAGTTCGTATCAATGTGATTTAAATGCCAAAAAAATGTTAGAAAATAGTGAATCGTATACGCAAAATTTCAATAATATTGCTTCAATACAAGCCGAGATATTACGGTCTCAAAGTGGGCTGCTAACTTGACGTTTCTGGCGATGGCGATTCCAGAGAAACAGGTAAACGTTTTAAACAAATAAATATATCAAAAAATTGTTAGTGAAATTGTGATTCTTACGATATAAATAAAAAAACGTGGCTATTTTAATTATTTGCAAATTGTTTTATAGTGGATATTGTGTCTTAAAATTAGTGCTGTTTTGTGGTACAAGTGTCTACGCAAACCCAATTGTATTCCGGTCTAATCCTAAATAATTTTCATATCGGTTATTGAGTGCGATCTTGGTTGTGCGAAGCTGAGACTTTTATTGTAGTGGTGGCTATCTCGGCAGAACTTACCGAGTAAACTGTATCGATATATTTGATGCCAAATGCTCCAAGCAGCATTGGAATGCGATGCACCCGCATTCTAATGTAAACTGAAACAACAATACCACTGAATTATTTAACACTTGACACTGGCAAAAATTACTCCCTGAAGAGGAGTAGATTGCCATAACAAAAATAAGAAGACCGCAGGCTGATTATCTAAATAGAAACTATTCTTTGGTTTGTTTTTTTTACCCCAAAAAGAAGAAGCAATGTATCACATTCATCTGTCAAATGCGGTCTCATTAGTCGCTAGGTGGTTTCTAATTAGATAATCAGCCCGCCCGCGCCGGTCTCATTTGACAGGGTTGCGTTCCAAACCTACGCTCCGAGTGCAACCTATCCACAACCAAACGCTCTAACGGCGTTCCAAACCATTTCCAAACATTAGAGCGTGACGTTTGGTTGACACAACCGTCACGTTCCAAACGTTAGAGCGTTGCAACTTTTTAACCATCAAAATGGATGGTTGTAAAACGCTCTGACGTTTGTCTATAGAAAAAATGGCAATGTCAATTGACATTATTTTGATGTTTTTGAGTCTAATTCTTAAAATAATCATGGTAAATCCTCAAAAAACGGATTTTATTTGATTTATTTGAAAGAAAAGTTTAAATTATTCGTAATCCAAATGAAAAATGAAGACTTTGTATTGACATTTAAAGTTCTTGGTCGTTCCGGACCTTAGAGTGAGTTATAAAACAACCAAACAACCGCGCTCTAAGGCTCTGAACGCAACCCAGATGAATGTGATACATTGCTACTTCTTTTTGGGGTAAAAAAAACATACCAAAGAAAAGTAGCAATGTATGTCAAATGAAACGCGTCGCTAAATAGTTTCTATTTAGATAATCAATTTTGGACGTATAATAAATAGAAAATATAAATCAATTAATATTTAATGGTATAATATGAGGAAAAACAACCGAATTTTAAGTTTGTAGTTGCTGCGCATTTTTTCTCTCATCTTTCTCTTGCCAAGTATGCCGGTATGGTATCAGGGGGCTTACCATCAGCAAATAAGAAACCATTCAGTTCAAAAGCAGGCCGTAAAAGACTGCTTAAGGCCTGCTTTCATACTAACCGTTGAGATCATGGTACGAAAAAGTAAGGCCGTTCAATATAAGTCCTGCTATAAGAGCTCATAGTAAGGCCCCAGGGGGCTTACCATCAGCAAATAAGAAACCGTTCAGTTCAAAAGCAGGCCTTAAACAGGACTGATTAAGGCCAGCTTTCATACAAACCGTTGAGGTCATAGTACGAAAAAGTAAGGCCGTTCAATATAAGTCCTGCTATAAGAGCTCATAGTAAGGCCCCTGTAGTGTTAAATATTTTACTTTCCATTGTTAAAATGTGCTCTATGGCAATCTATGACTGAGAGATTTGTCTGTTGGAATGCACCCAATTTCAAGTCCGTCAACTGTCACTGTCAAGAACGACGATTGAATCGAAAAAGCGCGAGCGAAGGAAAGGAAAGACTATTTTTATAAACAATTTTCCTAATTTGCATTGAAAAAATGAATTTTCTGTAGATTGTTTTAATAAACCTCTGAAGTGGAAAAATACCTACGTGTTCAAGATGAAGTGCCACATTCCAGGGCCCAACGTAAAAGGTATTAGTTAACAGTAATGTAATAAAAACTTTAAATAGAGTTTTCTTTTGTAACAAGTTCCTTTTATTTTAGTTCTAGGGAGAACAGTGCACGCGTTGGCAAGATTTGGAGATGAACTCTACTTGGAATCACTACCAGATAGCATTTTATTTAGAACATTAAATGCAGCTGAATCAGCTTATGCAATGGTGAAATTCAACAAAAACTTCTTTTCATATTTCAACTATAATTATTACTCTACTGAAGATAATGAAGGTTTGAAATGCAAAATATCTATGAAATCTGCATTAAATACCTTTAAATCACCCACACATATGGACAAGCAAGTTGAAAACTTAGAAATCAAACTAGATGCAGAAGCCTGTAAATTAATCTTCCAGCTAAAGTGTAAGCATGGAATAGTAAAAACACACTTCATAACAATATTAGATTGTAAAGCTATGCAAGCTGTATATACCAAAGATTTGGTACCAAACAGGTAAATATCATCATTTTATTTAAAAAATAATGTTTGTAGTGTTTCTTTACATCTCAAAAGCAGCAGCCTCCAATCGTCAAACATACTTTCCCTTTTATTCTTAATAATTTGTGTGTACTCACATTTTTTTGTGTAATCTTATCTTCAGAATGACTTCTCCCCAAAGAATTCTATCAGAAGCTCTTGGCATCTTCCAGAACTCAGATGACCAAGTAACAGTTGAAGCTACAACACAGTCTTTAGTGCTACGTAACTATGTTGATTCAAATATTGACTTAACAAAGATCATAAGGACACAAATAAGCCTTAAAGCTGCTGAATTTGATAGTTACACAATTGGAGAAGAAACAACTATCACTTTTACCCTTAAAGAATTTAAAGCATTACTGGCATTTGCAGAAGCATTAAATTTACCACTCCAACTTCATTTTGAAACCACTGGAAGGCCTGCAGTTTTTATCGTACATAATGGTGCCACATTTGAAGCTCACTTTGTTCTTGCAACCTCTAAAGCTGATAATCAGACCCAAGCAACTTCAACCCAGAATACAACTAAAACAGCAAGAAGTAAAAGAAAAGATGAAAGTATTCAAAATACTGTAAGGAAGAAACCACATTTGGAGATGGATATCTCCAAATGCTTAGATGAAGATTCACATCTGTTTAATTTAATTGATATGCCTGAGGAAGATAATATACCTACTGAAAATGGCAATGCCGCCCAAAATGAAAATGTTTTAAATAGTAATAATACCCATCTAGACTATAGTGAGCTTATGGACTGTGATAATATACCAGCCTCACCTACATCCAAGACAATGATCAAATCTGTTTTTAAAAGATGTTTTGAAAGTACTTTTGACCCTCGTGTTATTCAAGGTACAGTATTAGCCGAGAACTCAGATAGTGAGTAATAGTTATTACCTATTTATTGCTTTTGATAAGCACAAACTTTATATTAAAGAATTTTCGAAGCAGTATCTTATTTATTTTCTAAATCCCAATTTGTAGTGATTATAATGTACATATAAGAAAAAAAAAGAAATGCCTATATTTCTATTGTTTATTAAAAAATCCTTTTGCACATTTTTACATTTCAATTAAATAATTTACAAGGATTTTTATGGGCATGCAAATGAAATAACTTTATCACTGCATTATAATTTTATAGCAAAAAATATACATACACAGTAAAAATATACACACTTCACAAATTATTGTTCAATGACAAGTATGTGATAGGGGTTCATGACATCATTGATTTATAATAATCGCAGTGGTAACATGTCGGTATTCCCTGTATCAAATTAAAACGTCATTTGAGTATGATAGTATTAACATTAATGCCAAAAAAAATTATGTGGAAAATAGTAATATTACTAAACATGATGTTTTAGAGCAGAATAAGTATTGGGCTAAGTTGAATCGATACTATGTTAAGTTACAAAATTAGGTTTATTTAGTGAAATTATAATTAGGTATTAAATTTACTACTAAAATTCATTATCACTAGAATAAAAATTGTGTTCCAGAGAAGCAACCAATGTATACATCCATTGTTTTCTGTAACTAACACTTTACATACACAATACAAGTTTTGATGCTCTTTTACAATTTTTTTATGTCATTATTGAAAGTAATTGCATTGCATGATACACAATAATTTAAAAAATTGAAAAGTAATAAATTATTTATTAGTGTTGTTATAATTTACTTTTGATTTGGTTTCTACTTTACAGAGATCAATCTTTGCCACAATAATGTGAAGTTGGGAAATTAACAATTTTTCATCTTTAAAAAATTACCATACACATTTCATTATTATAACAATAGCTAGCTAAATGTCTTAAAAAAGATGAAAAAGACCTTGAATTCTATTTTTAATTTAATATTTATAAAATACGGCAGCAATACCATTTAATTACAATAAGTATTTATTTTAAATCAATTTCAATATTGTCTCTGGCCCAGGTGGAAGGGCCTGCACTAGCGTCACGCGGGGGCCTGCTGAATGTCCTAACTGAATCACCAAACACTCACTATCCAACTAAATTAATGAAAAAGGGCACTGTATTTAGGAACAATCCTCTTGGCTCTTTCTCACACACTGTGCTACTTTTCTTTTAAACTCCGAATACGATTCTCTCCACTCTTTCTGCAAAAAGAAATATAATGAGCACACATCTACAAATGATATGCGTTGTTGGTGTTTGAGATCAGTTGGTGCAGCGACCTAGTGTCAAGTGATTAACGCTGCATGATGTGTATTGTGGTGTCCCATGGCCCTTTTTCAACTTTACTATTCTGTGATCTAAATTTCCCTCTGACACTCCTAAAAGCAATCTTCTTGACTTTTCCTAACACATCTGGCAACTTTCTTTTTGAAATCCGAATATCGCTCTCTCCATTCTTTCTGTGAAATACAAAATAATAGTACAATCAGATACACAAAAATGTTAACTACATGCATCAAAATGAAATCATCTGAAAATTACTAAATTAATAAGTTCAGATTAGTAATAATACACTAAAAGGTGAAATGTAGGCAAAGGGCTGATAAATGCATAAAAAAAATTGTCGACTGAAGAAGAGGCGAGACCCTTTCGACGCATAGTGCCAGAAACGCAAATTACCGTACATGCTAACAACCATGTTTTTAACAGCAAACTACCAGATATGCAAACGACCAGATTTTTTTTCGCAAATGACCAGTATTTATTTTATATGCTTAGTGCCAGAAATGCAAATTACCATAAAACTACCAGATATGCAAACAACCAGATTTTTTTTCGCAAATGACCAGTATTTAATTTATACTGTAATGGTAGTACTAAGTTTTGTTGAATAAAAAATAATAATATTAACTATGCATATAAATTTAATACTGGTCAGAATCACAAATTATCATAAAACGGATAAGAAAAAATCCAGGATTTTGTAAATGCGTGCACAAATTAAAAAAAGGAAAGTAATAAATGTGACAACACCATTATAAACTTTTTATCAAGGGTTTGTAATAAAAGTAAACGAAGAATCGTTGATATTGGGTTTGATATTGCATTTAAAAAATGTTTAAAATAACACCGATAATATTTAAAAAAAAAAAAATTAAAACTTAAAATTAGTACTTTAGTAGTGTTAATAATTAGTACAAGTTTGGGCGTACCTAAAGAAAAAAAAATAAGGAATAGAAGAAAAAAAAAGTTTGTCAAAGAAAATCAGTCCTTTGCTTACACACAAAATTAAGACTACTTAAAATAGATTTAATAGGCAATTAATGAAAACAACATGACAATAAAACACAAAGGTATATAATTTTTATGAAAATAATAATAATGTAATTCAGAAATGTAGGTGTCCTACATCTTGGCATGGACCACTTTGAAAACCGCAATTCTGACTACATGGAAAATTTCTCCCCAATTAGTCCCAACTAGTCCTACTTTTTCGGAATTAGTCCCAAAAAGGACTAAAAGATTATAAGCGATTTAAATGGTCCATGCCAAAGCAAACCTTCATTTTGAAAGACGTTCCCCTTGAAAAAGACGGAAAGACCCTTGACGCTAAAGAATCAGTAAAACTACTGGCAGAAACATTCTACCCGGAAGACCGCGAAGAGGACGATAATGAGGAACAATGTAGAGTAAGGAAAAAAGCAGAGGAAATAAACAAAGAATCAGCGGGAGAAGAGCAACAAGATCCGCCGTTTACCCTGACAGAACTAAAGGCAGTCACAAATACCTTCAACCCGAAAAAGGCCCCGGGAGCAGACGGGCTGACGGCAGATATATGTAAACACATAGTCGACGATGACGCCGAAATGTTTCTGAAGCTCATAAATAAATGCCTGGAATTAGAGTACTTCCCCACATCATGGAAAGAGGCGACGGTAATAATATTAAGGAAACCCGGGAAAGAGAATTACACACAGCCAAAATCTCACAGACCAATAGGGCTGCTATCGGTGCTTGGGAAAATCTATGAGAAAATGGTAATAGCACGTATAAAATACCACATTCTTCCGAGGCTGAGTACTCGCCAGTACGGATTCATGCCACAGAGAAGCACCGAGGACTCCCTCTATAATATGATACAACATATTAAATCGAAGCTAGAGGAAAAGAAATTAGTGACGGTAATATCATTAGATATAGAGGGAGCCTTCGACAGCGCATGGTGGCCAGCAATAAGAGTCCGACTGGCAGAGGAAAAGTGTCCGAAAAACATCAGGAAAGTCATCGATAGCTACCTTAGCAACAGAAAAGTAAAAGTGAGATATGCCGGTGAAGAATGCACAAGGGAAACAAACAAGGGGTGTGTACAGGGCTCGATAGGAGGTCCAATATTATGGAACCTGATGCTCGACCCGCTCTTAAAAGATCTGGAGAGAAGAGGCGACTATGCGCAAGCTTTTGCAGACGATGTGGTGCTCGTCTTCGACGGGGAAACAGCCAGGGAGGTCCAGAGAAGCGCCAATGCCGCCCTTGAACATGTTCGAAGATGGGGTGTCGCTAACAAACTAAAGTTTGCTCCACACAAAACTAATGCCATGATTATAACCAGGAAACTCAAATACGATACACCACTTCTGAACGTGGGCGGGGTCGACATTGGCATTTCAAAGGAAATCAAAATTCTGGGGGTCACGATAGACGCCAAATTAACATTTAATACCCACGTCGCAAATGTATGTAGGAAAGCCCTAGACATATCAAAACAACTAATGAGAGCAGCAAGGGCCAGTTGGGGTCTTCACCCAGAAGTCATACGCATAATATATACAGCAACAGTAGAACCCATCATTCTGTATGCGGCAAGTGTATGGGCGCCGGCAGCCAATAAATTAGGAGTTAAAAAACAACTTGGAACAGTGCAGCGAGGTTTCGCACTAAAGATGTGCAGGGCTTATCGAACGGTTTCGTTGAACGCAGCAATGGTGCTGGCTGGAGTGCTCCCGCTTGATCTACGCGTACGTGAGATGGCCTCATTGTACGAAATCAAAAGGGGGGTACCCCAGCCAGGACTCGGCGACAGGGAGATCGAACGAATGACCCCGGCCATAGATGCGCCACACCCTGCCAAGCATATTAGCTGGGAGTTCGTGTGCCTCTCAGATGCAACGAGTGTTAACGAAAACAGTAACTACGCGGTAAAAATCTATACCGACGGCAGTAAGATTGACGGAAAGGTGGGAGCTGCGCTCTCCATATGGAATGGCGAGGCAGAAATCCGATCCGTCAAACTTAGTCTGCCGTCGTACTGCACCGTTTATCAGGCGGAACTGCTGGCAATATGTGAGGCTACGGAAATCATACTCAAACACAAGGCACAGTCTTTTGGCGTCTATAGTGACTCAATGGCGGCACTCCAAACAGTAACGTGTCTCACGTCCCTCCACCCACTAGCAGTTAAAACAAGAGAAAACCTAACAGCAATTTCACAACAGAATAAAGATGTCGCTTTGTTCTGGATTAAAGCACATGCAGGGCTGGAGGGGAATGAGAGGGCAGACTTCTTAGCAAAGGAGGCCGCCCAGAAGTTAAAAACTAGGCATAAATACGACCAATGCCCTGTCTCTTTCGCCAAGCGTGAACTACGTCAGTCCACGCTTGAGGAGTGGGACACACGCTACAGGACGGGCGAAACAGCATCAACCACTAAGGTGTTTTTCCCTAACGCAATCGCGGCCTACAAAACAATCAGAAAATTCGAACCGACAAAATGGACCACGCAAGCCTTGACCGGGCACGGTGGGTTCTCCGAATACTTGAATAGATTCAAGCGTAAGGAGAGCCCATCGTGCGTATGTGACCCGTCTGTTGACGAGACAGCCCTCCATATAATTCTAGAATGTCCTACCTTCACCAGAGAGAGATACAATGTAGAAATGATTTTAGAAAACAAACTAAAGAAAGATAATTTATGTGAAATATTAATTGGTAAGCATAGAGATAATTTCCTTAGATACTGCGAAGATATTGTTAAGAAAGCAAACAACAGAAATAAGTAGATCAGAAATATAATGATGCTCCAATATTTGTAAATATTGTTTAAGCAGCATTTAATAAATAGTTAAAAATTAATATAGGAAAGAAGTAGGTAGGTATGCAGTAAGTAAGGAAGTAGTAATAAGAAAAGTTTGTTTTCATAAAATAAAATGTAATAGAATAAGAAAGAAAAATCATGTAGTAAGTATAAAAATGTCATAAAATAAATAAGATAATAATGTAATAAAAGATGGAAATTAGAACAATATGAATAGAAAAATTTCATAAATAAGATAAGAATAAAAAAGTAGATAAGAATAAGAAAAATGTACTTAAGTAGAAAATAAGAAAAATGTAAAAATAGACTTTGACCTTTGTCAGAGGTAGTGGATTATATAATAAAAAAATAAAAAAAAAAAAAAAAAAAAAAACCTTCATTTTGGCAGGGACAGGCTATATCTAGTGAACCTAAACACCTAGCCAGGATCTGATTATTAAAAAAAAAACTCCCTTTTTTATGGATCCCGCAATGCCTAGAATAAAAAGGAAATGAAGCGTCGTTCAAAAAATATAAAGGAATGATTTGGTCCATGCCAAAATCAACCTACATCTTGGCGAGGACTTTTGAACAAGAGGGCCTAGCCAAAGTAACATTCGCTAATCTTCGTTATCGCTTCGCTTTCGAAACATGTATGGGATTGACATAAGGTTTCGTTAACAATCGAATTTTAAAACGTCAAATCCATACATGTTTCGAAGCGAAGCGATAGCGAAAATTTGCAAATGTTACTTTGGCTAGGGGGGCAGGTCACCTAGAGAAAATCTGATTATTGGAAACGATTCGTGTAAATTAGTCCCAATTAGTCCCAAAGCCACAAAACTAGTCCCCCTTTAGTTTAGGAGAAATTCAGATTTTTTATATAAGTACAGTCACGTACAAAAGCGTACAGTAAAAATTTATTACATAAAACTATTCCGTTCCGTAATGCACAGTGTTCCGATTGTAAAACATTAAGCATCTGCTTTTGCGGCTCTTTGCGAAAGCTGCAGCTTTTTACACGAACTTTCGTAGATTGAGGAATGCACCATTTCAGTTACACCCTCCCTGTAGTGCTCTCTTACCTTATCATCACTAGTGAAACCTATACAGGGTTACTTTAAATTCATTAAAAACATCACGTGGGGTTTATCAGACCATCAAACTGAGCATTTTTCATTATAGGACCAACCTCGAAATCACGAAAAAAAATCGGCTGTTCCATACAAAAGTACAATGCGTAGGTACTCCATCGAAATGAATGAAACAGCTGTTTGTTTTTCGCGATTTCAAGGTTTGTCCCATAATTAAAGTTGTCCAGTTTGATGGTGTGATCAACCCATCAAATTCAATTTCATGAAAATTTCATACTTTTGAAATTATTTTCTACGCGACTGTACACGTTTTTTATATAGTCCAGGAGCCCAGGATCAAAATATCTCTAAGAAACATTTTTATTTTATGACTTAAAAATTATGGTTTTGAGTTTCGAAAATGCATAAGAGTTACGTATTACTTTACGATTTACTTTTGTTTTACATTATACGTTAATAACACTTCATTATTTTAACACAAACACGCAAATATAAAAACCGAACTTTAATTCCGATTATCTCCTAAACTAAAGGGGGACTAGTTTTGTGGCTTTGGGACTAATTGGGACTAATTTACACGAATCGTTTCCAATAAGCAGATTTTCTCTAGGTGACCTGGTTCAAAAGTCCTCGCCAAGATGTAGGTTGATTTCGGCATGGACCAAATCATTCCTTTATATTTTTTGAACGGCGCTTCATTTCCTTTTTATTCTAGGCATTGCGGAATCCATAAAAAAGGGAGTTTTTTTTTAAATTATCAGATCCTGGCTAGGTGTTTAGGTTCACTAGATATAGCCTGTCCCTGCCAAAATGAAGGTTTGCTTTGGCATGGACCATTTAAATCGCTTATATGTTTCAGTCCTTTTTGGGACTAATTCCGAAAAAGTAGGACTAGTTGGGACTAATTGGGAAGAAATTTTCCATGAAGTCAGAATTGCGGTTTTCAAAGTGGTCCATGCCAAGATGTAGGACACGAAATGTAGGACTGTTACTGTTTGTATGGAGCATTGTGGCTTTAACATAAAGTTAGGAAGAACAATAGTAAGCACAGTCGTGTATTATTAATTAATTACATATAATAATAATGTACATTACATATAATTTCATGTATGCACATACATTATTTTATTTAATAAATTACATATTATATAATAAGCAATGTAAGTTTCAAATCTAATTATATTCTGTAATGAATATTTATTTACATAAATGTAATTAATGTAGTTACATAAAATTGTTAAGAATTAATTACCTTTGCTGTTTATAATTAGCATGGAAATTAGATTACCATACTAACACTAATATTTTTAGTATTAGTTTCCTAAGTACAAGCAAACAAACACAAAAGTGTGGGGCATTAGATAACTCACCGCAGCATCAACATTAGCAGGACTTTCGTCATTAGGATCAGCAAGCATAGAGATGACACTTATAAGGATGGTCTCTACAGTGTGCACCGGTAACCATCTCTCGGAAGCTTTCTCATAACCCCACTTGTCATCTCCAGGTTCATGCAGTATTGATATGCAGACATCACCATTTTTTTCAACTGAAAATCAATTATTCCTTTAAAGCTTTGCTTTGTGGACTTTAAGTTCTTCCATTTACATTCTACTTTTTATCAGTGGTCGCTTAAGCATTGTATTGCATTAACTGTGTATGTAAAATGATTACCTACAGGACAGGCTACGCCTAGTGTAGGGATCATTGCAAATATTCTTTGAAATGACCTCATTCAATGTTAGTGTAACTTTATGAATCTGAAGCTTATCAACTGACTCTTTTTGTTAACATTGTGTCAATAAATATATATATTTTTTTATTTTTTTTAAGTGTGATGTGATGATTTTAAATCCTAACATCAAATCAATTTTATTAGTGAAGATTTAAATTTGACTATATTGGCTATGATATGATGAATAAATACTTACATTACATTAATTTAACTATTTAAAAACTACACTACTAACCAGGGCTTGAAATACCGGTATTTTTAAGAACCGGTACCATTGGCCTTGGCATGGTACCGGTACTACACTCGTACCTGTACTACTGGTACCGATACCAGGCGCAGTACCTGTACTATAAGTTACTTAAAAGGTATCGATATTATAGCGGTACTAGAACCGGTACCAATCAAGTACCTATTGACTTTAGTGAGGAAAAAGATGTACAAATGAATGAACGAATGTGAATCAGCATCAGAAAAAAGACTGTTGTCAGTGACAAACAAAACTCAAGAGGAGAACGGACATCGATAATACCTGCTGCCCTGCGACTTGTGTTGTGTCAAACACGGCGTATAAGTGTTGGGATCAACATTATTATTCGACTCAATTTCTAAAAATTGCACGAAATGGCAACATCGCTCGCTCCCTAACGCGGCCGGTAGGTACCTCAAATTGGTACCGGTACTTGTCTTCAACCGATGCCCGAGTACCGAAATGGCAAGAACCGCTAAATACCGTTACGGAACCTGTACTTTCGGTACCGGTTCCAAGCCCTGCTACTTACTAGAGGTGCGAGTTGGCAGCCACGACATGAAGCAGCGACACACTACTGGTTTTTATGTATTTCTATGAAATACCTTCCATAGCCAGCGACACGAAGCAGCGACGTGTCGCCCGACCGCACATATAGTAGTGCCTACTTTGCAGTGACAACAAATTGAATTTGCTCAAAAAATGGCTGTGTTCGAAATCATGACTGTAGCGACATGACGGCCATGACGCGGCGACGTAGTCTGTCGCCGCAACATGAAGCAGCGACACGACGCCGCTTCATGTCGCGCGCGGTTGGCTACCAACTCGCACTTTAAAGCTCCTTTACCAAGAATATTTGCCTGTAATATAACAGTTCAGATTTAATTTAAGTGAGTGAGAAGAACCAAATGTTACAGTGCACAACTTGCAATGAAACAATTTGTAACATTACAGTAGGGTCATATCAAATATCATCATAGATTGTTATATTGCAGGCGAATGCTCATTAACCATTAAGGAACTGTTGTAAATGAAAGCTATGAATAAATAAATGAAGCAAATAAATAAATGATGATGACGATTATATTGAATCTTGCAAAATGAGTGAGCAACTTTGTCATGATTGAATTGAATACTTACTATTTGGGTGCCATATTTCAGTTACAAATTTCATCCGTGGAGGCCTCAAAGGATATTCCTTAGGAAAATGCAAGTGTGCTTTGAAGAACCCACCCTCACTAAAAACATTTTTGGTATAATTAACACTTCATTCTTTGAAAAAAATAATTGAGTCTGATTTTATAAAATTTAACAAATAGAGTTTTTTAAAAAATATGTACAATACTTGCTACTCACTATAGCGTATCTGGAGGTCCGATGATGAGTACTTCCCATCTATAAATATCATTGTCGTCTATCAACCCAGCAGAAAAACCTTCTACTGGATTTTTGTTCAGTTCTGAAATAGATAAATCTTAAACTGTACCGTATCCGAAATTAGTAATTCCCACTCATTTTAATATGTGGTTTATAAAAGTATTGTGAATCTTTGCCAAGAAAGCACTGTAAATACTTCTAAAACTCTACACTTTGGGTAAGAATAGCTGTCATCGTGAATACTATTGATTTTATTTTCAGCACCGCCGCTGCTGGATAATTTAAGTGAATTAACAACTGGGCAGAACAAAGAAAGATTTTACCTTATTATCCTATCCAAATTGCAAAGATGCCCAAAATTCGACCCGCTAAGGTCAATGATTCCACGACAAGTCATTTTGACGCTCGAAGAAAGAGTGACTCGACAAATTATTTTTGAACGCACTATTACACGTACCTGCTAGCTGCTTTTTTAATAAAAGCGAAGACTGTGGCTCTGACATTAATTACAATTGTGAAATTTACCCTGACGATACGAAACAAATTATTTTTCCACAAAAGATGGCTGGCTGAGTTTTGGGCAGGTTGTAAAACATATGAGTTGCAGCTTGTTTCCGGTCCTAAATGTTACCAGATTACTTCGACACCCAAAGACAACTTTTGACAGATCACAAAGGCAAAAGCTGAGCCATTCACATTCGGACTTTGGTGAGAGGAAAATGTACCTACATGTGTCTTTGCACAGAGAATAAGGGATCGTACGCACGAGCGCTTTTCTGACGTTTTATCGCGGAATTTTTCTAACGCTTTGGAATAAAAAAAAACCCCCTTCCACGGGAAAAGGTGGAACGTCGTCGGCGGCGGTGAAAAATATCGCGCGTTGAAAAAATCGCTCGTGTGAACGATTTCTTACCGCCGAAGACATTCCACAGGAAAAGGTAGTACCTTACGGCCAGAGGCCTTACTATGAGCTCAAGGGTGGATTGATGAGTCCATGACTTAGTAAAGAAGAAATACTTTTTTTTATAATTTATTTTTGGATCTTAAAAAGAAACTCCTCTATGGAATCTTTACACTATTTTTTTTTTCAAATTCGGCAAAAGATTATTACTTTTGGAAAAAAAAGCTCAAGCGACTTCTAACTTTTCATGACCAGCGGGGTTCCTTAAAAATCTACTAGATGAAGCTGTCCATTTCCCAACCAACAACCTTACTTGATACTATATTGGCGTATAGTTGGCAGACTCACCATGGAATTAGAAGGTTTTGATTATGTCAAAAAATTGTTAGTAAATAGTGAGAAATAGTGAACCATAGCATATAAATAGTGATACTATGGTTTAGAAGATATTTGAGTATCTTGGTGAGGCTGCTAACTTGACGTCAAGATAGCAGACACATTAAGAAATCCAGTTCGTATCAATATGATTTATATGCCGAAAAATTGTTAGAAAAATAGTGAATCGTATACGCAAAATTTCAATAATATTGCTTCAATACAAGCCGAGATATTACGGTCTCAAAGTGGGCTGCTAACTTGACGTTTCTGTCGATGGCGATTCCAGAGAAACGGGTACAAGTTTTAAACAAATAAATATATCAAAAGCAACGGTCAAGCATAGCTTTCCAAGCAAAGATTTAAATCGTTAGATCTGTCCTCGTACTAACTAAGACTTGATTTATTTTTGGTGAATGTTTTCAATACATTGTCAATAGAATTTCAGGTCGACGGTCAGGCATGGCTTGTCAAGCACGTAAATTTTTAGGCTTGTCAATCAAATTTTGATCGTCTAGGGGCGATGCTTGACGGCTTGATGTCAAGCACGCAGGTATCACGTGATTACCGTGGCCTAGATTCCGGCAAACATCTTGACGCTCTTTCGACGGAGTGGGGATGAGTTCGTCCATGTGCACTTGCGAACGACTCATAGTCACAGAATACATAATAGTACAAGTCCATAGTGCGCGCGTATCTCACCGCTACGCATACCCAAAATACGTGTTCTGCGCAACCCCTACCCGGTTTCAAGATGTTTGCCGGCTACTTTATCAAAGGTAGGCCACGCCCCCAAATAGGTGGTAGTAATTACGCGTACGTACATGCTTGACCGTTTACGTTTACAGTAGACGGCACGCTGGGCTTCCACAAAGTGTCAAATTTTCGCATTCAATTTTAAACTTAAAAACAAAAAGATAAAGGTTTAAAATTCATTGGAGATTTTTGACAGTTTTGGGCTTGATGTGCTGCTGACCGTACAGTACATTATAGCGCTGCTAGTGTCCAAGAACCGTAGTTTTGACTCATTGGTCGACGGTTATCGAGTCCAAGAAAGTTACAAGGTCTTCACGCATAGTAATAATACATTTCAATATTCACAACAATATCACTGAAAGATTACAATGAAAACAAATTGTCAAAATCATAATTATGGTTTTTTTGGGTTGGAACTCTTTATTACTGTAGATAGCACATTCATATACCATAGTATAAAGTAAAGTTGTTGGGAATTGGACAGCGCCATCTAGTAGATTTTTAAGGAACGTTGCCTGGAAAGTCCCTCATTACATAATTATGTGGTGGTACTACAGCACGGTGGCGCAGTGGTTTAGCGTCTGGCCCAGCGATTGCGGAAGTTAAGCAACGTTCGCAAGGGTCGGTCATGGGATGGGTGACCAAAAATGTATTATCTCGAGCTCCTCCGTGCTTCGGAAGGCACGTTAAGCCGTTGGTCCCGGCTGCATTTGCAGTCGTTAACACCCAGCAATCCGCATTGGGCCCGCGTGGTGGGTAATGGCCCATCCTCCTTACCACCCATAAGGAAGGCCTGTGCCCCAGCAGTGGGGACATCAAAAATGGCTGATGGACTACACTGCAAACATAACTCAATTTGGTTAACAAGAGATTTCGGATCGTCTGCAACATGTCTGCAAACACATCAAAGTCAGGGTAAGTAACCAGCTAGCGAATTACGTAAGTCTGTTGCTAACAATCTTAACTAAAGCAGCAATGCAACTGCGCTTTCAATCGAGAATTGTTATTACGTAACTTTGTTTCAATCAAATCGCAGTTACATCACTGCTTTATTTTATTTTATTTATTTTAGGAAGGTTTACAGCTTTATAGGCATATAAAAACATTATTAATTACTCGAAGCCAATTACAAACCTCCACATATACATATCAATAGTATCCTATATATAAAGTAAAATGCATTATGCACAAAAAAGTACAAATTTCCACTAAAAATAAAAATTTAACCAAAAAGACAACCAGTAATAAGAACCAATGTGACAACTATCTTAACTAAAGCAGCAATGCAACTGCGCTGTCAATCGATTTCAATGAGGGGTTTTCAAATTGACATTTAAAAAAAAAGAAAAGTAACTATTTGCCTCACTAGATGGCGTTGATGGTAAGAGGTGAGTCAAAATTGGCTTTTAAAAATAAACGGCCTACCAAAGATGAGTGGGTCTCTAGCTTCCTCATAGGCTATAGAGAAATTCTAAGCATGCCATATTTTAAAGCATAATAGCAGCAATCAAACTTCCAGGTAACGAGCTTATGGTGGCTGCTATTATTATGTGTTGTTTTATGTGTGCGAGCTGGCGACACGTGTCTACAGCTTACACATGCTAGGGTCTGATGATGAATCTGGAAGGCCTCCTAGACTAAAATTCTCAGTACAGAAATTAAAACGATCGAAAGCACAAATTAAAATGACTCAAAATAATACTAGCTCTTAGGTTCAAATTCGATTGCAATAGTGTAGCGCACGGAACGGCAACGGCGCGATTAGCCGCTTCCGAGCCATTATTTTAAATTTTTTTGGCGGGGAAAACGGTTTTTGGCTTAAAATTTCGAAGCTGAGAACCCACAGATTTGATATTATGCCTCGTGTCGTGTGTGCTGCAATTATAACATATCATATTTTGATCTTTAAAACTAAACTCTAACATATACAGTTACAGCAATTCACCATGTGTCAGCCGGTGACACGGGTCACCAGCTTACACATAGATATCGGCTCGTAGCTCAAAAACTTTTCGAGTTAAAGTTTTGATAAAGGAGTCTAAGGCCGGTATTACAGAACGAGACTCAAGCCTTGATCTCTACTTAAAACTAGTTTTGAGTCGAGTTTTAATTTTAGAACGGTGCTTTAGCAGAGCTTTAACAAACTAAACTCAAACTCAGATCACGCTAATTTTAAAACAGTGTTTGAGTACTCGACTCAGATTATTTATTTTAGAACGATGCTTGACTGCGTAGGTTATGTTTATTTTTTTTATAAGTGTTGCCAGGGTTTTATTTCTATTATAATAGTAAGGTTGAATTTAGGGGAAGGGGTGGATGGGAGGTAGAGAGGGGCCTCACCCCACCAAAGCATTTTGTGCGGAAATGCATAATTTTTTGTTTAATTACATTTTGAAATTTTACTAAACCTAACCTCAAAATGTATGAGAAAGTCATCTAAGGGGGCGAGCGAAGAGAAAAGAATAGAGTAGAGAGGGGGGACTCATCCATCCCCCCTACAAAAGCTTTAAGGGGTATTAAGAAAGATATTTTCTGTTGTTTGTTAAATATAAATATGAAAATTAAATTTCTAACAAACTTGACAAACTTAAGGGAGGATGGGAGATGGGGAACAAAATCATTTAAGGGAGGTGAGCGAGGGGAAAAGAGTAGAGTAGAGAGGGCTACTCTACTCTTTTCCCCTCGCTCACCTCCCTTAAATGATTTTTTTAGATTTTTCATACATTTTGAGGTTATATTTGATAAAATTTCAAAATTAATTTGAAAAAATCTAAATGTTTTGATGACGGGATATGGGGGTTCTCCCAACCATCTGCTCCCTTATAATTAGACCTTAACAAATGTAAATATGAGCCCAAATCAATGCTCAAGCGTGGTCTCGACCATACTCACGTAAACAGAGATCAAATTCCTTCTAAGCAGAGATTTTAGTTCTAAAATCAGTTGAGTATTGCTCGAGCATCGTTTGAAAATTAGCATGACCTGAGTTGAGTTTAGTTTATTGAATTAATGAGGTCGTCTTTATCATATTCCATTTTACGAAAAACTAACTGCAGTGACAAAACCACCCATTATAATCTCCACAATATTCCTATAATTCTAAGCACAAATACCTTATTTATTAAAATTAACGTGTAATTGGTCAATTCCACTCATAAAAATATTTAAATCACATTGCGACGCAACATTTACTTTGCCTAATTATGCGTAAAATGAAACTCATTCTGCTAAAACCAAATTTCGTAATAGGAAACAGACTATAATCATAGATAGACGCAAATCTCTATTTAAGTAGAGATCAGCTGAGTCGAGACTCAAGCTTTGTTTTGGAATCAACAGGGTGCTTGAGACTAGATTCAGTAATTAAGTAGAGATCAGGTGATTAGAGTTCAAGCAGTGCTTGAGTCTCGTTCTATAATACCGGCCTAAGACTCGTATTATAGAATCAAATTCAAATCTCTGCTTGAGTACAGTTAGAAAGGGATGGTGCTATTCATCGCATATAGCGCCATCCCTTTCTAACTGTACTCAAGCAGAGATCCGAGTTTGAGTTTGATTCTATAATACGAGCCTAATGCTGCAATTCGGCTGAGAATTTTGAGGTATAGTACATAATCGTAGCTTAAATAATTACGAAAATACAGCTGTGCAAGCCAGTGACACGTGTCTCCAGCTCGCACACAGTTTTATGCTCGAAGTTTCAAGAGTATTTGAGTGTGATGGTTGGTTTTTTTGGTCTTATTGCTGCAATTAGGCTCTAAATTTCTGACTATAGTCTAAAACCCTAACCTAACCTCACTGGTTTGCCTTAACGGCATGTGTAAGCTGTAGACACGTGTCGCCAGCTCGCACACATAAAATGGTAACGAGCTTATGGTGGCTGCTATTATTATGTCTGGAAGTTTGATTGCTGCTATTTATGCTTTAAAATAGGTATGGCATGCTTAGAATTTCTCTATAGCCTATGAGGAAGCTGGAGACCCACTCATCTACCAAAGAGTACTCTTCGAAGCGTAGTAAAAAATACTTTGAATCCCCTATTTCTTTCAACGCCATCTTTCGAGCCTACAGCTTTTTGTCATTTTGAAAAGCCCTCATTGAGAATTGTTAGCAACAGACTTACGTAATCCACGTACAGGGGGCGTACCATCAGCAAATAAGAAACCGTTCAGTCCAAAAGCAGGCCTTAAGGTGGACACACACGGTCCGTCCATTTGATGTACATCAATTGGATTAAATCAAATGGACGGACGCCAATTTTTGAGGCCACACACTGGCGTAAATCGTTTGGCGTACAGCCAAACTACGATCAATCGTTTGGCATCACGCCAAACGATGTACGTCAAAACCCACATCTATTTTGTAGCGATGCTAGGGTTGTTGAAAAAATATCGATATAGGTACCATCGATATTTTGATTTTGTGTTAATAAATAAATAGGTACTTAAAGGAGCTTAAAATAATTAATGCAACCATGTAAAAGTAATCATTTCGCACCAATGAAACTTAGTATTGAATAATTCCGATTATCATGTATGGTCTTCATCATCAGTCCCACTTCACCAAAATGGTACTTTCCGAAAGCAAATGCCTAGGTTACTTAAGAAAATACCAAAATCGCTATAGGTATGCCTATAATATTTGAAGAGTTCTCTTGATTTGTCCAGGAACCCATCATTAAATCCTGACTTCATGATAATGGGACCAACATGGAAGTATATACTTTCAAACAAAAAAATCAATTTTTCAAAAAGGTCCAGCCGTCTTCGAGTAATCGAGTAACATACATAACTCCTCCTTTTTTTGATGTCGGTTAAAAAGTTTTAGTTGTGTTGATTATTTGCTCCAAATATACCTATTATAGTCAACTAGTGACCGCCCGCGACTTCATCTGCGTGAAAAGTTTATTTGTTCTTTTTTTATCCAGTTTATTAATAAAAAATCCTATGGTTTTATGGTCTTTTTTTTTAATAATAACGATGTTTTTGTATAATCGCTACATCCCTATTTGAACTGATCGAGTGATCAAAATTTGGCGTCCGTCCATTTGATTTAAATCAAACGATTGACGATATGCGCACACACGGTCAAACTTTTGGATGTGGGCCGTGGTTTTACGGAATCCGTGATTGGAATGGATGACAGATTTGACACACACGATCAAATTTTCGACGTACGTCAATCCATTTGGCGCGATGGAAGGACCGTGTGTGTCCACCTTTAGGGTCCGCCCCAGACCTACCGGTTTCTTTTCTTTGTTGTTCGGCAATGGACCGCCGGCCAAGAGGCTCATTTTAATTTAAGTACATTTCACATATATGTATGTTCTTGTGAGCTTTGTTCCATAAACGATCGTTATGAAAACACATAAAAATAGTTAGGTAGGTAATTAATGATGCCACCCACCGGCCACGACCCTGTTCACAATTTATAAAAATATGCGATCGATTTATTTTTAGCAATCGGAGACCATGTTCAGGGTGGCATATCTCCCATAAGCTTCCTACTTCGCAACCCAGTCAGCTATTGGCTATCTTATCAATTTCGTCTGGTCCCAATATGACCCTGGTTGGCCGGCGGTCTAAACAGCAAAGCAAAGAAAAGAAACCGGTAGGTCTGGTGTCACCCTTAAACAGTGGCCCTACCATGAGTTGATGCAAACTGTTTACGTTACCGTAAACTATCGGATATACAGAGGGCCTAGTACAAGTTGTGTTTCTCACCTCACTTTGCGAATAGTATCGGGTGAAAGGAGACAAGGTGGAGCGATGATCTTCGCAAGGTGGCTGGCAAAAACTGGATGAGTATAGCCGCGGATCGTGCTCTCGGAGAGGCCTATGTTCAGCAGTGGACGATGATAGGCTGATGATGATGATGAAAGGAGAACATCATACGAGTGAGTGAAAGAGTGAAAGGGAGGAAACGATAGTTAACTATTCGCAAAGTGAAGTGAGAGCAAAACATCAACTCTAGGGCATCATCATCATCATATCAGCCGCACGACACCCACTGCTGGGTATAGGCCTCCCCTAAGGATCTCCACGACGATCGGTCCTGCGCTGCCCGCATCCAGCGGCTTCCCGCGACCTTCACCAGATCGTCGGTCCACCTTGTCGGGGGCCTACCCACGGAGCGCCGTCCGGTGCGTGGTCGCCATTCCAGAACCTTTCCGCCCCAACGGCCATCGGTTCTTCTCGCTATGTGTCCCGCCCATTGCCACTTCAGCTGAGCAATCCTTCGAGCGATGTCGGTTACTTTAGTTCTCTTGCGGATCTCTTCGTTTCTGATTCGATCACGCAGGGAAACGCCGAGCATGGCTCTCTCCATTGCACGCTGGGTGACCTTGAGCCTCCTTATGAGACCCATAGTTAGCGACCACGTTTCACTGCCGTAAGTCATCACTGGCAACACACACTGTTCATAGACTTTCGTCTTGAGACACTGAGGTAAGTCGGACGCGAAGATTTTTCGAAGCTTCCCGAATGCTGCCTACCCGAGTTGGATTCGACGAGAGATCTCTTTCTCGAAGTTGGACTTACCTAACTGGATTGCCTGTCCTAGGTATACGTAATGGTCAACAACTTCAAGTGTAGTGTTCCCAACATGAACTGGAGAGGGTACAACATGGGCATTTGACATAATTTTCGTCTTATCCATGTTCATCCTGAGACCCACTCTTTGGGAAGCACTACGGAGATCTTCGAGCATTGTGTTCAGGTCTTCCATGGTCTCAGCCATAAGGACTATATCATCGGCAAAACGAAGGTGTGTTAGGTACTGGCCATTAATGTTGATGCCGAGTCCTTTCCAGTCCAAGAGCTTAAAGATGTCCTCCAACGCAGCTGTGAACAGTTTCGGAGAAATAACGTCTCCCTGACTCACACCACGCTGCAGCTGGATAGGATTTGTGCTCTGGTTCTGTACTCGGATGGACATGGTGGCATTTTTGTATAAGTACCTCAACACCTCGATATACCTATAGTCCACTTGGCACCTTTGGAGAGACTGCAGCACCGCCCAGGTTTCGATCGAATCAAAGGCTTTCTCATAGTCCACGAACGCCAAGCAAAGTGGCAGATTATACTCCTCGGTCTTCTGTATAACCTGCCGCAGCGTATGGATGTGGTCTATGGTGCTAAAGCCTTTTCGAAACCCGGCCTGTTCGGGGGGTTGGAAGTCGTCGAACCTGCGAGCGAGACGATTCGTAAGGACTCTCGAAAACAGCTTATAGACATGGCTCAGAAGTGAGATGGGTCTGTAGTTCTTTAAGAGGGACTTGTCACCTTTTTAAAGAACAGAATCACCTCACTTATGTTCCATGCCTTCGGCGTTCTGCCCTCGACGATGACGGAATTGAAAAGCTTCTGGAGGACTTTGAGTATCGGCTTACCGCCCGCTCTCAGAAGTTCTGTAGTGATTCCGTCGTCACCCGCCGCCTTTGTTGTTTTTCAGCTGTTTGAGAGCCATACTAATCTCGTACAGGCTGACGTCCGGGATATCTTGGGTATAGTGTCGGGTAAGCTTGGCTCTGGGGTCTTTAGCCTTGCTTTCAACAGGTGTCTGCGTGGAATATAACTGCCCATAGAAACGCTCGATCTCCCTCAGGATTTTAGGCTTCGATGAGATGATGCGTCCGTCGTCAGTTTTCAGCTTCGTCATCTGGCTTTGCCCGATAGACAGATCTCTCGCGAACACTTTGGAGCCTTTATTCCGCTCGATGGCCTCTTTAATACGATCCGTATTAAATTGGCGAAGGTCGCTCGTCAATGACTTAGATATCTGTCTATTGAGCTGCCGATAACGATGAGCATCCGCTGAGCTCTGGAGCCTCATTTCACGTCTCTGATCCATGAGTAGGAGTGTGTGGTCGGAGAGTTTCTTTATCTTGGGACGGCGGGTCTTAAAGAACTTTGACCCTACCGTACGGACAGTATCCACCACCATGTTGTTTAGATCGTCCAAATCTATGCTGTTCTCAAGGGCTTCGAAGCGGTTTTGGAGTTCGAGTTGAAAGCTTTCGGGGTTTTGAATATGGGCCGGTAATGGTCGGAGCGTAGATTTTATCAGTCGTGATCTTTCCAGCTTTGAGTTGATATTCAATGTGCCACGTACCAATCGGTGATCGCTCCCCGTCTTGACGGCGTTGAACACAGTGACATCATTGAATATTTGCTTTTTCGTCGACATGATAAAATCTATCTCATTTCTGACTGTACCGTCTGGGCTCATCCAGGTCCACTTCCGGCAAACTTCAACTCATTCTAGGCCCTCTGCTCACAGTCAGTGCGAGTGAAAGAGACGATAGTTTACGGAAACTTAAACAGTTTGCATCAACTCATGGTAGGGCCAGTGTCCTACATCTTGGCATGGACCACTTTGAAAACCGCAATTCTGACTACAGGGAAAATTTCTCCCCAATTAGTCCCACTTTTTCGGAATTAGTCCCAAAAAGGACTGAAAGATATAAGCGATTTAAATGGTCCATGCCAAAGCAAACCTTCATTTTGGCAGGGACAGGCTATATCTAGTGAACCATAACACCTAGCCAGGATCTGATTATTCAAAAAAACGTCCTTTTTTATGGATCCCGCAATGCCTAGAATCAAAACGAAATGAAGCGCCGTTCAAAAAATATAAAGGAATGATTTGGTCCATGCCAAAATCAACCTACATCTTGGCGAGGACTTTTGAACCAAGTCGCCTAGAGAAAATCAATGGAATCGATTAGTGTAAATTAGTCCCAAAGCCACAAAACTAGTCCCCCTTTAGTTTAGGAGAAATTCAGATTTTTTATATAAGTACAGTCACGTACAAAAACGTACAGTAAAAATTAATTACAGCATAAAACTATTCCGTTCAGTAATGCACAGTGTTCCGTCCGATTGTAAAACATTAAGCATCCTGATCTTGTGGCTCTTTGCGAAAGCTGCAGCCTTTTACACGAACTTTTGTAGATTGAGGAATGCACCATTTCCGTTACACCCTGTAGTGCTCTCTTACCTTATCATCACTTGAGAAACCTATACAGGGTTACTTTAAATTCATTAAAACATCACGTGGGGTTTATCAGACCATCAAACTGAGCAACTTTCATTATGGGACCAACCTCGAAATCACGAAAAAAAATCTGCTGTTCTATACAAAAGTAGTAGCGTAGGAACTCTATCGAAATGTATGAAACAGCTGTTTGTTTTTCGCGATTTCAAGGTTTGTCCCATAATTAAAGTTGTTCAGTTTGATGGTGTGATCAACCCCACGAGAGGTTTTAATTTTAAATGAATTACAAATAACCCTGTATAGATACAGGATACCAAATTGCAAAAAGTGAACATCGATTACGCACGAGTAGTAATAACTACATCATCTAATATAGGTACGTCATTTGAAACACCCATCAAAGCAAAGCATTGATATAATACATAAATGACACGTAACCATGATGGGTGTTAATTGATAAGAAACTGGCGGAATTTGTTCAATATTTTATTTCTTAACAGACATTATTTTTTTGATGTTCTCAAATTGGTAATTCGTACATAATTCATTATAGTCATTGATATATCAAAACAAAGTTTAGATGCGTTACCCGCACTCCACAATGGCAAGACGAAAGTAAGGTAATTGCCCGACTTTCAATTAGTCAGGCACAGGCTCGTGACACGTAAACACACGTCACTCTCGTCAGACAGACACTAAAAAACCGTGACATTCTGATCAAAAATGCCTTCCTGCGTCTATAAACGATGTGCAAATTATACAGCAACAGTCAGAGATCGGAAAAATGTTTTATTTCACACGTAAGTACTGTATTTTACCGTAAAATGTATTTTCGTATTTTGTATTACACTAATCGGCCATTTTTTTACAAAGAGCGAGACGCGCCAATGAGCATGCAGCGTGTCAGACGAAACTTATGATGTCTGTTTATCTCTTTCTAACGACAGGGATTCCGTATGGTGGCGTTCATTTGTGTCCCACTATTGATGTAATATGTCAATGTGTGTATCTGCAGTACCTGTCGCTGTTTTAAATTGCATGATGTTGGCGCATAACGCATCTAAACTTTGTTTTGATATATCAATGATTATAGTAGGTACTTATTGTCAATTATATTATTCACTTTTAACCGAGTCTATCTTTATTCTTTTCTTTTTTGGCTCGGAATGTCCGTTCATTTGTTCGGACTTTCGCCTCTTCTTAATTTTCTTTGATTTATGTTTTTTGCTTTGTTCTTTACCTACGTCAGTTGTTTCATTCTTCTTTTTAACTTTCTTGACTTTAATTGTACCTTTGTAAGTCCCTACAACATCTAATAGTGATTGAAAATCGAGACCGGTTGCTACTTGACAATTCTCATGGAAAGTTTTCATAGTATTGATCAATTTTTTTAGGACAACTATGAAGTTGTTTTTCACTTCAAGATTTGTTTCATTTTGGAGACTCTTTTTCAATGTGTTTTCAAATGTCGATTCTAAGTTTAACAGTTTGGAAAGTATTGTTTTGTCTGTAGGTTTGTTCCTTTTTAAAGCACGATAGAATCCTGCCAGCAAGTCTAGACCCTCATTACGTCTAAATTGCCTAACATTATTGTTGAAAACATTTTCTATGACTGCAGCTGCAAGAGTGAAATTGCCATCCCACTCAATTTGCAATATGCTATGGAAAAATATGATAGGAAGCAAACAATTGCGATTATGAAAATAACTTTGCAAAGCTTCCTTTAAAACGATTACAATTGGCGAGATTTGTTTGCTTTTTTTAGGAGATAGATTGTTAACATCGATCTTCAATGAGCAATGGACTATGAATGTGGCGAAAAAAGTGATAACATCACCAACAGCTTGAAACAGAAAGTGTGACCTTCCGCCCTTGTCAATGGTCGACTTCAAATAATCACACAAAATTCCCATGGTAATACCTTCTGTGGATGTAAACTTCCTTATCTTTGTGAGAATTTTAATCGTTTTTCGGACTTTATTTTCCAACTCCCTGTACTGGTTATCTTGAATGCAAAACTCCAGGCATCTCATCAGGGGAGCAATCATCGCAAGACAGATATCCATTGAAGGGTCCTTTTCCAAATATATATTAATAAGATCAAGAACTCTTATCCGAAAGTCTGATAGGTTCTTTTTCTCTTTCCGTTGTGTTTTTTTAATTTTTCCTTTACCTGTACCAAATTGTTTGAAAGCCTCAGCTAAAGCTTCGTCTAGTTTATCAGCTTCCTCATCGTCTATCATATCAGCATCTACACTCTCTGCATCACTTTCAGTAGCTGCACTTCCCAAAGCTTTTTGTACAGCCATTCTCAGTTGTTCGGGAGTTTTCATTTCATCATCATTGTCGTCATCGCTTTCGCTACTGTCGTCTTGTCCTTCATTTTTAGAATCTTCACCTTTTTTTTCAGAATCACTTTCTGGTCCGCTTTCATCCTCAGAATCACTTTCATTAACTAACGGACTTGATTCACTTTCAGGATCTAATACTGAGACTATTTGCCCAATAGCAGTGGGAGTAAGAAATTCCCATAGAAGTCTAAATACACATTGTACAACTGATCTTAAAACACTTGATTCAACAGATAAGATCGATAACAATACTTCTACTAACACTTCTATCCATTCTGGTTCATCTGATAGCTCAGTCTCTGTATTCCTTTTGTTTTTCTTTTCTTTCCTATAATGCTCATAGCAACTTTTCAGTTCTTTGATTGAACTCCTGGCTACTTTAACATGAGTTGGCTCAGAAAATAAGAACAATCCAAGTTGATAAAGTAGAATAAGAAATACCTTGCCAATCTTTGACTTAGAGCCTTTGCTTTCTAAATTCTGAGTGAGCGCAGATACCATTTCCCAGCACTCCATACTTTCTTTAGGAAACTGTTTTTCTAATTTTACCCTTATTTGCTCTTTTTTGAGGCTGGAACTAATGAAATTGCAAAGTGATGATAATACCGATACTAAATTATCGACATTTGTAAATTTTGATGTAAAGCATCGGTAAAAAGAAGACTTGATGGCACCTGTAATGAAAAATTACATTAACTTAGTTTAAGTTACATAAATATTAAGGTCTACGATTATTTGAATAAAAATTTTACCTGACAAATCATTACTGATAGCAACGTTTTCTTCACCTCCAATTTTAAAAAATCCAAAGCACATTAATAATTTCATGTAATTAAGTTTAAAATCAGTATCATCTTTGACAGCTTCATGTACCACTAAATATGATAGTAACTCAGCAGCTTTTAATCTTTCATTATTGTACCAATTTCTTTCAACATCTTCTTTCACCATTTTTTTTGTTGTGTTCAACAATACTCCTTTAAACAGTTTAGCCATTTTCTTTACACCATCTTTATCTAAATCTGCAATAATTGATTTGATAAGAGTTGTCCCAGTTATTTCTGTAAAGTTAATTTCCCCTGGATTGAATAAAAGTTTTTTTAAAGTATCTACTCTTATTTTATTGTCAATATTATTTAACTTCATTGTTTTAATTAAGATATTGAGTGTTTCTTTTTGTTTCTTTATCATTATCTTATGATCATCTTCATCGTCTCTTTTGTTTCTGAATTTACTGGCTGTTTGTAAACCCTTAAACCAATCCATGAAGAGTTTGAAAAAGTTTTTGCTAATCAATTCTGGGAGAACCTCAACATTTTCTTGCAAATTACTTAGTATTGCATTAAGTATATTGAGTGTGACCAATTCTCTATTTCTGTTGTGTTTCAGAAGTTTGGCATCAATGCCTGATGTCCAAAATTGTTGCAAGTGTTGACAAGAAGCCATTTGTTTCCCTACTTCTTGATATATAGGATGATCCACTGAATTTAAATCAGTTCCTGCCTGAAAATAATAATGAATGTTATTAAATAATAAAATTAACTTGTCATTATACTCTTACAAAATAAATAATTAAGTATAGTGTCTACTTAAAGCAATTTGTAATTTTTAAAATTTATTTACCATTAGTTTTTCACTGATGTCCAGAATATTGTCATCACAGAGGAGTTCAGAGACACCGATCAACTTTCTTAGGTTGACTTTGTTAGGAAACTTTTTACTAACTACCAAAATAAAATACAATGAGTCTAAAGACAGTTCCTTTATGTCTTTTTTGAAGTCTTGTTTTATATTTGCCCAAATAATTGAAGTAAATAGATCTTCATCAAGCTGAAACATCATATAAAAATATTAGTACTATACAAAAGTAATAGGGAAGTTTCCTAAGTCTCAAAAATCAACAATAACATATATGAATGGAAAGATAAACAAAATACATGAATAATGGTGAAAAAATTATTCCGATATGTTGAAAAATTACGAAGTTATTCAATTTTTTACAGTCGCGTTTATTAAATTTTCTGTGACGTCACATGTACCGTCCGGTTACAGCATAAAATAGTCAGTCTGTGGCCTAGTCTAGGTTCATTTGTTCGTTTTGAACTTAACCCTAAAATACTTCCGTAATTTTATTGATGTTTATTACTTACTGTTACTACTCATTACTTACTATAAAAAAGTGAGTAAGTATAATACTAATCGCAAGAATTTTTAGTTTTGGTTTGCTTGAGTTTGTTTTTAAAGGAAAAAAGCAACGAAATGTTGAAAATGTAAAAATCTATGATGGCGGCCAACTTTTTTGTTTGTGGGCCGATTTCGATGAAACTTGGTTTGGGGCATTATTTTGACAAAAAAATCAAGATGGCAGCCAACAATGTTTTTGGGTTGACCTAGAAAACGCGGTTGAAAAAAGAAGAATAACAAAAAGTTTTCCGTCATCTTGGATTTTAACATTTCATTGCTGTTTACTTTTAAAAATAAAACCCGAAACCGGGTTTCATCGAAATTGGCCCATAAACTACAAAGTTGGCCGCCATCTTGGTTTTTTTATATTTTTAATGTTGCGTTGCTGTTTTTTTGTTAAAATAGTGCCCCAAACCGAGTTTCATCGAAATCGGCCCACAAACAAATAAGTATTTTAGATTTTTTTCAACATTGCGTTGCTGTTTTCTTTTAAAAATAGTGCCCCAAACTGAATTTCATCGAAATCGGCCCAAAAATGAGTCATTCGTTATTTTTATATATTTTTTTCACAATAGGTAGGTCATCTATTGAACGCACAAAAAACTGTTACAGTCGAATATTATTAGGTATCTAATCTAGGGTTAAACATGACATATATGTCACTCAAGGGCCTATTACAAAAAAAGAATAGCGAAAATCGTAGTCCTCATCCGTGACATTTTTAAAACCAAGGAGTAAATCGAACGACTAACATCGTCCGATAAAGTCCGATTAAAGCGATTCTTTTTTTAATAGGCCTTCCGCAATCGCAGCACTACGAGGCTGCCAGATTTACCCAAATTTCATAAATTTCCCCAGATTCCAAAAAAATAAATGTAAAGGAATAATTTCGATAGCCGTGCATGTGACAACAACCATTTATTTTATTTGACGTTACATAAAATCAAATTAAGTTCAGTTTTATCCCATAAAACCAATGACAAATTACATTAAAGGAGTTTGCAACAGTAACATCCAAAAAGTTATTAAAACCAATAAATAGTTAAATACAATGCAAAATAATTAAACAAGTACAATAGAATAGAAGTGACCAACTTCAGAACGCTTGCGTTGCGATGTAAAACGATGTTGCCATACATTCTCGATTGTACTTACAACACGATTATTATTATTAATTTGACAACGACGGTGGTCCGCGGCAATTTCACTTGATAATATAAATATGGTGTGCATTTATAAACTCTGAACGATAGCGCAGCGAACAGTCACCAAAGAGTTAGATTTTTGACAATCAGTTGTCACTGAAAAGAGCCGAGCCATCCGATAGTTGTGACTATGACATTTGGTTGTGACCAAAGAGTTGTGATATTAAAGCATATTATTCGAACCACTTCGCAGCAGATGGTTTAAAAACATGAGGAAAAAGTAGCTACCATTTTCAATGAAAGCTTTTCAAAGTGACATTTAAAAATTAAAAGTAGTAACTATTTGCCTCACTAGATGGCGTTGTTAGAAAGAGAAGTGTCAAAATTGGCTTATAAAATAAACAGCCTGTAACAAAAAGGCAAGTAAGCGATCGCTAGCTGACATCTACTCTACCCAAAGAGGTACATCTGCCTGCCTACACGAGTACTCTTCGAAGCTTAGTAAAAAAATCACATTGACACATACATTTTTATCAACGCCATCTATCGAGCCTACAGTTTTTTGTCATTTTAAAAAGCCCTCATTGGCGAACACATTGCAAGCTTTTTCCCTATTTTACCCAAAATCACGGGAAAATCTCCTAAGCTGGCAGCTCTGCTGCACTAGCAAACAAAAAGCGAGCTAGGCCTTGCCGTGGAAGTTCACGGTTTCTCAGTAAAATAGGTACGCATGACGTCACAGCATTAATTTTTTAACGAAAGGGAAAAGTCCTATAATTTCGTCATTTTCAGATATTTAAAAAAAAAAAATTACTGGGTTTCATTGCAAGCTTAATGTGATGTTTTGTAAAGAAAATTAAAAAAACGGAAACTTCCCTATTAAGTGTTAAAACGGCTTAACGTGCCTTCCGAAGCACGGAGGAGCTCGATATAAAAAATTTTTGGTCACCCATCCCATGACCGACCCTTGCGAACGTTGCTTAACCTCCGCAATCGCTGGGCCAAGCGCTAAACAACTGCGCCACCGAGCTCCTCAGTCAGTACTTATAAAAATTCTAAAATATTGTTGATAATCTACTCGAAAGTATTATAGCATACAGTAGGGTAGGACGAACAGGGAAAATGCTTGGGAACCCCTGAATATACAGACATTCTTTGCTATTGTGTAGACGTGTAGTAAATAAGAAATGTTATGTATCAGGTACATTTTTCCGAAAGCTTTGACTGCCTGTACCTGTATCACTGTGCTCATGATACATGTGCAGGCAAATAATGTAATACTATTCTAACTTTATTTTATTTATTTTGTAACTAATTAATTTTGTAAAATTGTGGAACATGTTTTCTGAAATAAATAATAATAATAATAAATATAATGATCACCAAAAAATGCCTAAGTACCCTAAGCTCTTTTACCAAAAAAAAATAAACTGAACACCAAAAATAGAAAAATAGAAAGTAAAAATAATAATAGTTGGAGAGCTATTTTAGTCACGACTGCACTTCAATTTGTATCCAAGGACCAAATATGAAATGTGCGAATGGGAGGGCGGCAGTCAGCGGCAAAATGTGTACGGACTTAAGTTTCCTACTTACACCATTGACAAAATCCAGTAATATATGATATGCAACCGTGCTAAGGTATGACTTTTTCTGACTTGCAGTCATCAATAACTTTAAAACCTCTTTTTGTTCATCCTCTGTGCTACTTAGCATAAGACCAGAGCGAAATATGGCAGCACACACAAGTATTCGTCCTAGAGCTACATCTCCGACTTCCTGCAATGTAAAGGCACTATTCACTAATTTTGTGTTATAGTTGTTAATACCCCAATATTATTCAAATACCAAAGGTTTCACAAGAATTTTTTTTACAAAAATCTTTAAAGTTCATGGCTTGTTTTTATTTAATTACCTACTATAAAAAAGTTGAAAGAGGTTTAACTTACAACTCATGAAATTTAAAAAAAAACGGCTTTCTGATCCAAGCCCAGCCCCCCTAGCCTGACCATTGAAACATGATATACAATATATTGATTATCGAGTGATAAGCGTTTTAACGATACTGAACTGTCAAAATCCTGTCTTTTGGCAGTTAAACATGCTAAATTGCTATATCATATCGCGTTTTGATGGTCATGCTAGGGGAGCAGAGTGTAATCCCACAAGAGTTAAATTATTCCAATTTTAGTTTTCATCTATTATAAAATTGTACTCACACTTTTGGATGACTTATTGGCATGTAGTTCTTTTTTCACCAAATCTAACAGATCTGCCACTGTTACAGATTTAACTTTACTCAAAATAGTTACTAGAGTTGCAAAGTAGCCAGTCCTCATATCAGGGATGTTTGCACCTAAACTCCGCACTAGTCGCTTCAGAGCATACTTAAAATCCTTGTTGCCCTGAAAACGTTAGATATATGGCTCAGTTTATTTATTTATTTATTTATTTATAGTTTATGGATAGCTAACAGCTTATAAACATACAAATAACAACAAATATATATAACTAAAAGCTATTGACAAGCTACCACATGTAGAATTCAAAGGAAATTGATTGTAAATGTAATTATGTATGTAGTTTGGATCAGTGATGTCATTTAAAAAAACCCGCCCAAGCGCGTGTCGGGCCACGCGCAGTAGGGTTCCGTGTTACCATATACCATAATTATTTAATAACATTATTATTTTTCATCTGCATTAATAACTTTTTCATAGTGTTTGTATAAACGACAAAGTTATATTTGCGTTTTGGAAAATGTGCTATGTCTTTAAAACTAGTAAATATATCTCATTCAAACCAATTTTAGACACACATTTCACAACTTTGGAAGTGTATATCTTTCAAATGGTTGACTTTAAGAAAAATAGTTTTAGGAACCTCAATATCATTTTTAAAGACCTGTCTATAGACACCCCCACATATAGGTTTGATAATATTTTTTTTCCGTTTCAGTTTCATGAACCCCCCTTAATCTTTATTTTTGTGTAAAAATAGTAAAGCGGTTCACAGAATATATAGCTAGGTACCTAGTGTTGAGGGAAGTATCGGACCTTCACGATGGAAGGTCTATGGTACGTTCCAATATTAAAGTCAGTACTATTATGTCAATCCTTGCACATGCGCGACAGCTATAGGTTTGACTCAGTCTATTGTGATCCGTAGTACCGTCAGGTGATAGTCAAGCTTAGTTAAGCAGTTGCTTATAAATGTCTGTTAGTTATATTAGTTATGTGAGAAGATAATAAAAGAGTTAAACACAAGTCTCCCGGTCTTATTCACACCAGTCTACAGGTTATGGTCCCCCAACAGGGTATGGGACCACTCTAAAAGACTGTAAAGACCGGGAGTGAAGAAAGAAGAAAACTTTACTTTTCAGCTTTGTTTTCAGAAATAACGTAACTGATTATAATGCCTAGCAACGCGTTTGTTTACAAAATAGTGTAACCAAGGGAAATAAAGTACAACGAAAGTGTAAAGAAATTTAGAAAAAGTGTTGAAAAAAACAGATAAGAAGTGACAACAAATATAATAAAATAATGGTGTTTTTAAATCATAATAATGGTGTTTTTAAATCATTGAAGAGATAAAATCAGAAAAAATATTTTGACAAATAAAATAAAATTTTGTTGTTGACATGTATGGCCGGAAAACAAAAGAACATTGAAGAAAATTTATTTGAATCTGAATTTCAACCTGAATTTATATGAAATTTTCTGAATTACACTTTTGGCCATGGAAAACATAAATAAATTAAAAAACCCTCAAAATTATAGAAAGTGAAGAATTTTTCGATAGTGCAGGAATTGAAGAAAGTCAGAGTCGAGCAGTAGAGAGTGAAGCAGAAAATGGCAATAGTAATGGAAACTGAGGGAAGTCGAGCGGTGGAAAATAATAGAAGTAGAGATAGAAGCTTTAGAGAAACAAATGACGGTGGAACAAATCACGGTGAAACAAATGACGGTGAAACAAATGACGATGGAAAAAAAATGAAAGGAAATTTTTTGAAAGGATTTTTTATGTGAAGTTTTTTTTTTTTTGGAACAACTTTATTTTGAAGATGTATTTTTGGCGAGTATTTTATGATGAAGAGATCGAGCGTGATGATGAAGAAGAAGTTTTTAATGATGATGAATCGAGTGGGAGAGAAATAGAAGAAGTTTTTAATGATGATGATGATACGAGTGGGAGAAAAATAGAAGTTTTATAATGTTGATGATGTCGAGTGGGAGTAAAGTTTTATAATGAAGATGATGTGAGGAGAAGAAGTTTTATAAAGAAGATGATATCGAGTAGGAGAAGGTTTTGTATTGATGAAGATGTCGAGTAGGAGAATTTAAGGATGAAGCAGTTTGAGAAGGAGAAGTTTTTATAAAGAAGATGTCGAGAAGGAGAATTTATATAGAAGATGTTGTGAAGGAGAATTTATATAGAAGAGATAGAGAAGGAGTTTATAATATTGGAGGAGTTGAGTTGGAAGGAAGTTTTGATAAGAAATACTTAGAAGAGAGAGATATTTATGTATTTATGAAGAAGTTTAGTGGAAGTTAGAATAGATTAAAGAATTAAGGGGGTGCTTTAAATAATTTAAGGGGGTGTTCTAAATAATGATTCATTTAAGGGGGTGTGGGATTAGAAAGGATTAGAAAGTAAATGAATCATCATTTAAAAGCAATAGAATGTTTTTGATATCCGAATGTATTGTATTATGTATTGTATTTTGATGATTCTTTGGTTGAGTTAGTTAGGTCTAGTTTGGATTGTGTAATTGGATTGTCTATGTAGAAATTCTGTCGTCTGTGTTAGTTAATGTAACTGTTGGTAGGATTTAAGATTGTATAAGAATGATTAGGCAGATAATTCGAAATTTAGTAGTGCTGTACAGGAAGTTAGAAAACTGGTTTAGGTCAGGATGGTCAGCATGTGCAGCGGATTGAGGGGGTGTGTTGAGGGAAGTATCGGACCTTCACGATGGAAGGTCTATGGTACGTTCCAATATTAAAGTCAGTGGTATTATGTCAATCCTTGCACATGCGCGACAGCTATAGGTTTGACTCAGTCTATTGTGATCCGTGGTACCGTCAGGTGATAGTCAAGCTTAGTTAAGCAGTTGCTTATAAATATCTGTTAGTTATATTAGTTATGTGAGAAGATAATAAAAGAGTTAAACACAAGTCTCCCGGTCTTATTCACACCAGTCTACACCTAGTTTCAACTGTGTTATCCTAATAGTTTTGGAATAAAGTGGCTGTGATATACGGACGGACGGACAGACAGACATGAGAAATATCCATTCCGTTTTTTGCCATTAGGCTACGGAACCTAAAGGGTTTTTCCGGGGTTGTATAATGCATGTCATGTACACGACACTACCATATTCGGGATAAGTTTCTAGAACATGAAAATTGAATGAGAGGTTATACTCCTAATATAGTACCTCGCAACTTCGTTTTATAGGTTCAAAAGCGGAATTATGAAAGTCATTTTATCGAAAATAATGAAAAGACCCATAATCGGTATACCACTAACCTCGTTTTCAAGGATTTGTAGAATAATTCTTGCACCACCGGTAAGTTTTTCGTCATCTTTAGGAGCTTTCAATAAATCAAAAGCGTCTAGTACAGATGACGTAACAACATTAGTGTCATTGTTTTTAACTTCCTTAGCGGCATCGTCTACGATTTTGATCTCCATTTTGCCACATAAACTCACGTTATAATTTAATTTCCCATTTTATAGCAAGTATAGCAACCAACTACCACCATGTGAGACCACGCACGTTTTTTTGACAAATGTCAAAAACGAATGGCAATGACGATATGACCAAAGAGAATATAATCACTACGACATGACGTTGATTTGGGCCGCGTTCCGAAACAACAACAGGGTTGCGTTCCGAACCTACGCTCCGAGTGCAACCAATCGCTGTGACGTAACGGCGTTTCATCCATTCTTTAGAGTGAGTTAAAAATAACGAAACATCCGCACTCTGAGCCACTGAACGCCTTGCGTTTTTTTTGAGGATCTTCGATTATCATTTTAAAAATTAGACACAAAAACATCATAACATTGCATTTTTTTCTATAGACAAACGTCAGTGCGTTTTACAACCATCCATTTTGATGGTTAAAAAGTTGCAACGCTCTGGGGCCTTAAGCCGCGATTACATACGCTGATTTAGCATACCAATTTCGAATTGCCACTCGTACTTGACAATAAAATATTGTATAATAAGTTCGATTTTAAACGTGAATTTACCCTATAACTGAAAGATAAACATTGGAGATGAGAATTGAAAATAAAAAAAACATAAACAATGTTGACCTTTGCGTTATTTGTAAATTATTGTCAAAAACTTATTATACGGGTGGCAACTCTAAGTTGGTATGCTAGATTGGAATATGTAATCGCGGCTTTACTATGAGCTCCTATAGCAGGATTTATATTGAACTGCCTTACTTTTTCGTTCTCATCATCATCCCCCTACCCTTATCCCAATAAAATTTCTTTGGGGTCGGTGCAGTGCGTCCTAATCCTCCATTCCTTCCTGTCACTCGTCATCTCCTGATCCACTCTCTTCACATTTATATCATTCCGCAAACAATCCATCCCTCTTTTCTGCGGTCTTCCTCTTACTTTCCAGCCCTCAACATCCATATCCATTACTCTTCTAGTAACATGCCTTTCATCTCTTCTCATAACATGCCCAAACCAAGCCAGACGATTCCCTTTTAACTTCTCTGTTACTGGTGCTATTTCAGACTTCCTCTGACATACTCATTCCTAATTTTATCCATTCTCGTCACACCACACATCCACCTCAACATTTTCATCTTTGCTATCGCGATCTTGGTTGTGTGAAGCTAAGAATTTTATTGTAGTGGTGGCTACCTCAGCAGAACTTTCCGAGTAAACTGTATATTTAACTGTAACTGTATATGTATATTTGATGCCAAACTCTCCAAGCAGCATTAGAAGGCGATGCACCCCACATTCTAATGTAAACTGAAACAATACCACTGGTAAGGCCCCATTGGCCTTACTATGAGCTCTTATAGCAGGGCTTATATTGAACTGCCTTACTTTTTCGTACTATGACCACAGAATATATAATAGTACTAACGTACAGAAGTCGGTCCCCGCGAGGGCCATCAAATAATAAGCTACTCTCGCTGCACGGCAATAAAGTACAATTTCAAACTGCACAACGCTGCGTGGATAAAATTATATGCACCTACGAAGAAGAAAGAGAGGCGTCTCTTTCTGTCGCATAGCTCTGTCTCAACCGACACATTTCGGGGTTGCTACTCGCTAGTTACTGATATCATAGAAAACATTCGTTATGCCCATGAATAAACAATGAAATTACTAATAGGTACCTACTTATAAAATAAAATAAATTTACCTAATAGGTGAGCTGAGCATATGTAAAGAGCATAAATAATAAGTATATCTAAGTAGTTAGAGAAGCTCGATGGTGCAGTGGTATAGCGCCTGGCCTAACGATTGCGGAGGTTAAGCAACTTTTGCAAGGGTCGGTTATGGGATGGGTGAAAAAAAAAATATTTTTTAGCTTTTTTCTTTACTGGTGCCATATTTCGAACTTCGATACAACTAAGTATATACAAAAAATACAATAAACTTTGGTAGGTAAGTACGTTAGTAATTAAGTATCAAAAACAAAGTGCATGCAGTTTCGCATTCGGCGCTTGACTGGCTCGTTTCGTTCGTGACGTTCACGCGCTGCGCTCTCGTCGCTTGCACACGCCGCGCGTTTCGGTCAGCGCGGTGATATCCCTCGACAATGGCCCTCTTGGAGTGGGCCGCGAGCAGTAGGCTAATATAAAAGTTTAAGCGCGGAGTGATACCCCCCTGCTATGACCTCAACGGTTAGTATGAAAGCAGGCCTTAAGCAGTTCTGTTCAAGGCCTGCTTTTGAACTGAACGGTTTCTTATTTGCTGATGGTAAGCCCCCAGGGGCCTTACTATGAGCTCTTATAGCAGGGCTTATATTGGACTGCCTTACTTTTTCGTACTATGACCTCAACGGTTAGTATGAAAGCAGGCCTTAAGCAGTCCTGTTTAAGGCCTGCTTTTGAACTGAACGGTTTCTTATTTGCTGATGGTAAGCCCCCTGAATTATTTAACACTTAACACTGGCAAAAATTACTCCCTGAAGAGGAGTAGATTCCCATAATAAAAATAAGAACAAGAAGAAGAAAACCTAACATATAGTGATGCACGCATGTTATCAAGTCATGATCTGGTAATCGATAGTCGATTTTTGGTATGGATTTTATTTAACCCGCGTCAGCCACATCACTAGTCTCCAAACATGGCAGGCCGTAGTGGTTTTGACGATGGTAATCCCAGGTATTTATTCTAAAATATTATTGTAGATGTTTTACTATTGATTTTAAATAATATGTACAGTGATACAAAGATGAAACATAAGTATGTTTATAAATTTTAGCTGCCGTTAATATTGCAATTCCGTCGTTTTTGGAATGCGATAACATTGAAGAAATGTGCGAATTTGATCAAATCTCTTAGATTTCTGTGGTTTTTGAAGTTAATTAGTGGTGCCTGAGTGAATCACAGAATCTGAAATTCGTTAGACCAGATTTGGTTCATGTTTTTAGGTTATAAAATTTCATGGTTGTGGTTATGCCTACAGAGACTTTGGTGGTGGCGGCAGGCGGACCCTCGGAGGCCGCCAGCTTCCTTCAGAGCCCCCATACAAGGCTTATGTGGGAAATTTACCCTCTGGGATCATACAAGGCGATATCAACAGAATCTTCCCTGTGAGTGAAAATAGCATGATAAATTATTATGAGTTTGAAATTGGTGGTAATAGGTAATCCTGGTCAACCTTAAACCTTTTGCTTGTGAATTTATGGCATATTTTGGATTTGAAGGACAACATTTATTTTTGTTATACAGTAAACCATGTTTGTGTGCCAAATTTTTTATATATTACTCTTGTAGCACTTCATAATATTTTAATGCTAACAGAAATTAATAATTATGCGGAAAGTCTATAACATGGTATAAAGTACAACAAACACTAAAAACTCATGTAAATATTATTTGTATAAAACCTTATAAGAATATTTGTTTGTATTATACCTCTTTTTTATATTTACCTATGACTTATGTTTGAACATGCACATAAATTGCAGGATTTATCGATAAAAAACGTGAGATTGGTAATGGATAGAGAAACGGACAAATTCAAAGGGTTCTGTTACGTGGAGTTTGAATACCTCGAGGACCTCATCAAAGCAATTGAGATGAATGGTGTTCTGAATGTAGATGGTAACCTTATAAAAATTGATGTTGCTGAAGAAAAAAGAAATGACCGGTGAGTTTACTTTCAAAATCTTCGTTATTTAGTGTGTAGTTTAGTTTTATTGGAAAAATTCAATTTGGACTTTATTCAACTTTAAATAACTTTGATTTATGTTTAGTACTCAGAAACAGTAATACCATACAGTCGTCCTATCTCACTAAGACTGTTCTGCTATGAATGTTGTTAGGCGTGCACATGCACATTACTTTAGTGTGCGTAATATGAGAGTGTGTCTGCACACTAAAATAATATGCATGTGCACACCTTACGACATTAACAGTTGATCGTGTTCATGAGATAAAACAACTGTACCTTACTTTGTAGTACAGTGAATGGGGCCTAATTAATTATTAATTGTGTGATTCGACATCTACCAAAATTTGCTTTCCATATGACAATCTTTGAATATCAATCAGTGGCTTATAAAGGCAATCATCAAAGTATTATGTATTGTATCACAACTAGGAAAAAGATACTGATAATGAAAGATTATTTGTAATATTATAAAGATTCATGAATACTCAACAAGTTTTATTTTTTTCTCATCAATGACTAACCCTTTGGTAGAGGGGGCGGGTTCGATCGCGGGCGACGAGACGGGGGCCGGGACGGGGGCCGGGACGGGCGCGACGGCGGGCGAGGCGGGGGCGGCGGCGGGTTCCGGCGGGACGGCGGCGGGCGCGGTATGTACGACCACTTCGACGCCGCCGACCGTCGCGCGCCGCGCCACCAAGCCGGCGGTGGAGGGTTCACACATGGTAACATCACTAACCCGCTTAAAGGCTTACGTTCGTGTAACTGTCGTATAATGTAGGATTTGCAGTCGACGGCATATTGAGAATGAGCTAGGCAGGTGTTATTCTTATTTATTATTTGGAAGGGGGATGCCAGCGAAGCCGGACAGGTGATCAGACTCCCTAATCGGAACCATTTCACCCAGTTTCCCAAATCCCCTAGAAGCTGAGAGCAGGGGGAGGCGGGTTATCGTTTACCCCACAGGTGTCGGACCCTACCTATGCGCTTACAGCACCTGCTGAGTTGACTTATCGTTAACTGCTATAGATGCTCTTCCATTAGCATGTCCGCTCCAAATTCCCAGTGCAGCGATGCGTACATCAGGCATTCTGCCATAAAGTGATAGCATGTCTCTTCTCTTTCTTTGCGTTGCGGACAGATGGGGTCAGCTATTCGTTTGATCACAGACTGTCTGTTTAATACTAGGGATGTTGTGAATATTCGCATCCGCATCCGCAATTGCGGAGCTTCCGCATCGATTTGTTTGGACATCCGCATCCGTATCCGCAATAATTCATGCGGATTTACATGCAGACGCGGAGGCAGTGTGGAGGAGCGTTCAACAAGAAAAATAAAAACATTGGCATTTTTATCGCCGCCGCTCGCCAGTGCTCTTTCGGCTAGGAATCCTAGTGAACAGTTGTTAAGTAGCATGGGTGAACCTGTGATAAATAAAAAATAATAATAGTAACAACGCCATCTATCAGAAAATTTATGTTTTATTTATCAAATAAATCATATCACTTAAAGGCGGACCGATTCCGATGTCTGCTAATAAGACAAGCTATATTCTCTAAAGTTCTAATTATTCTAGCTATTGATCTCTAGACAGAACCTTCTTCTTCGTCTTCTTTTTGGGCTTTGGCGGTTCCCTTTTGGATTTTGCCAGTATCCAGTTGTTTGCTCAGTTATTTGTTCCTACAGACTCTGCTTCTTCATGAGGCCCTCATAAATGCTGTCGATTGTATTTATCTTGGTGTCAATGCTGTTAAAAGATTTTGTAGAATTTCAGTAAGATTGAAGTAAGCATGCAATCTTTTTGTGTAGAAGTAATAATATTGTTAATTTTATTTTTCTCAAATTGAAATTAACAATATCATTTAGATGTTATTCTAAATACATCTAATGATATAATTATTTTTGAATTAAATTAAAAGTTAAAAAAAAGAAATTAAAAAAAATAAACAATTTTCTTTTTAATATTTTTTTTTAGATTATTATTTATCCAAATAAGATTGCTTATTGACTTTGCAACTTGCAACACATAAACTTTAGAAGAACAAAATATGTTATAATTTTTTTTAGTACAGTTACACGAATCGAAAAGACAGAAACTGATCAATTAATGATATACTGGAGTTAAACATTTATTTACTTACTTCTTTTTTTCCTTAAAAAGTAAATACATAATTATGTGTGTGTTATTTGGGAATTGCGTCATGTAAATAGTCTTCCATGACGTAAATCTATTCAGAATCATCCTGTCGTATTTTAAATGAGTCACTTCAGTAAGTTTAACTAGTATTTGATGATATTGGGGTCTCCTTTTACGTCTATATGGCAAGGAGCGATAACCCAGAACAAACTGCCTATCATTTGCTAACACTTTCGGCCTTATCGTCACTTAACATCAAGTGTCGTGGAGGCCAAGACGTAGTGAGTGACCTTCTCCACAACAACTAAGGCACAGACTGGTCAGGGCATACTTGCTTGGTTGACTTGTTTCTTTACTGAGATGGGATACTCGTTATTTCTGTACACTTTTAGTTGATTTTGATCAGTTTCTGTCTCAAATAATTCAACTTACTGCGTATCACATTCATGTTCATTAAATTTTAATGCACCCTATCTAATCTTATCATGATTTTGTCCAAGCTTTTTTGTGTGTTTAAATTGAAGGAAAATTGTAAGTATTATTAGAATTAAGTTCGGGTATACGAAAGGGGTAAGTCACATTCGGGTACCTGGCGGCTTATTTACATCTCCTCCATTTGCACCAATCACTAACCCGAATTCCATTACGCATCCGAAAGCGAGTAAAACTTAATGTAACTAATTGCGCCATAATCATTGCGTGTGTATGCGTACTTTGAGTGTGTTTTGTTGTTTTTCATAATATTTGGTTTGAGCTTAAAACAATTCCATAATGTGTTTGAGTTTTTGAATGACTGTTTTTACTTACATAAGTAAGTTATTGTACATAAACAACAGGTGGAGCCTACAGACAAAATTTGAACAATCATATCAAAAGAGGTTTTTATGTATTCTCTTATAAAAAATAATAGATAGAACCTATAAAGTCCGTTTACTAGTCTCTCATCAAAAATGTAAACAAAATTGTTGCCAGAACAAAATAACACAAAAGGAAATAGTATATTGCTAACTCAAGAAATAAACACATTTACATAGTCCTTAATTTGGACTTTATCTGTGTGTTGAAATTTTTTTTGTCACTACTTGAACGGGGGAGATGGATGCTAACCAACTTGCGTTTTATTGCTAGCGTACGCCATCGCCATGTAACGCGCTCCAGAATATGAGCAGACTATGACTGATGAGATGAGTTATGTACGTGTTATGTTCGTATCGGACACACGCGCGATTGAAAAATATTGTATAAGATGGTCAACATGAGAGAATTAATCAAGAAACTGGAAACGTCAGCTTGAGTACTTAAGCCGCGTTGACGTGATCAAAGTCTGATATGACATAGTAGTTTTGATGATTATTTGACGCTGCTTTGATCTTGTAAACTAGCAATGAATGCGCACTTTGATCAAAATTTTAATCAAAGTAAACTTGGACCGAGTTCTACTTTCTTAAAAACCTGCAAGTTTTGATGACTACTTTGATCGTGTAAAACAGCTATGAAAGCGCACTTTGACGTCGGCGTTCAATCAAAGTGGGCTAAGAGCCGAATCCACGGCATTAGACTTGGAGCCATGTTCAAGAGTGGCAAAAAAAAGTTGATCCTAACATAGTCGACCGGTATCAAAATGAACATCGTTCAAAGTTTTCTTTCAAAGCAGACTTTGAGCCTGTCAGCTGGTATATATCCAAGTAAACTTTGAACAAAGCTACTTTATTAAAGCAGACTTTGATTATGTCAACGCGGCTTTAGAATCTGATAACAAAAGGATTTGTTTGCATTTTCGCTCGTGGTTGCAGAGCGCGAACGAGGGGGAGGCGCTGGCGGAGGCGGCGAACGATGGGGTGACGGTCGCGGGTCGCGCGGCGGGTCCGAGGAGCCCCGCGCCGGGGACTGGGGCCGCCGCCCCGGGCCCGGGCCCGGCGCCGGGGCCGGCCCCGGGCCCGGGCCCGGCGTAGGGCCCGCGCCCCCGCCGCAGCGCCCGCCCAGGCGCAACTTCGATGATATGCCGCCATCGCGCCCAGGTAACTTACACTACAACCCAACCCGCGCAGATAAAGAATGGGATTTGAAATAGCATCGTTCATATTCACTTCTCGCTCGCACACTAAACGCCGTACCTATATCGCTCTCTCAGACGAAAGTGCTTATTACACTACAACCTCATTAGGGCCCTAATTCAGAATACATTGCTTGTTTTGATTGCATCACTTGCTAAAAACGAATTAGGGCCCTTATTAGGGTGTAGTGTAATAAGCACTATACTCGTTGTGGTAAGCGCGGTGAGCCGCCATTTTCAGTCCCATTCTTTATCTGCGCGGGTTGTACAGTCACGAGCAATAAAATGTACACACCATAGAACTTTGTCACATTACGTTTTGAATAACCTAGGTATAACATTATCACACTGAGTTATATTGATTGAATGTGACATAGTTCTAAAGTGTGTACATTTTATTGCTCGTGGCTGTACAAAATATTATGTCTGTGTCAGGGGGGTATCACTCCGCGCTTAAACTTTTATATTAGCCTACTGCTCGCGGCCCACTCCAAGAGGGCCATTGTTGAGGGATATCACCGCGCCGACCGAAACGCGCGGCCGCGGCGTGTGCAAGCGACGAGAGCGCAGCGCGTGAACGTCACGAATGAAACGAGTCAGTCAAGCGCCGAATGCGAAACTGCATGCACTTCGCTTTTGATACTTAATTACTAACGTACCTACCTACCTACCAAAGTTTATTGTATTTTTTGTATACATATTTACATACTTAGTTGTATCGAAGTTCGAAATATGGCACCAGTAAAGAAAAAAGCTAAAAAATACTATTTTTTTTTCACCCATCCCATAACCGACCCTTGCAAAAGTTGCAAGGGTCGGTTATGGGCCTCCGCAATCGTTGGGCCAGGCGCTATACCACTGCGCCATCGAGCTTCTCTAACTACTTAGAAATACTTATTATTTATGCTCTTTAAATATGCTCAGCTCACCTATTAGGTAGATTTATTTTATTTTATAAGTAGGTACCTATTAGTAATTTCATTGTTTATTCATGGGCATAACGAATGTTTTCTATGATATCAGTAACTAGCGAGTAGCAACCCCGAAATGTGTCGGTTGAGACAGAGCTATGCGACAGAAAGAGACGCCTCTCTTACTTCTTCGTAGGTGCATATAATTTTATCCACTCAGCGTTGTGCAGTTTGAAATTGTACTTTATTGCCGTGCAGCGAGAGTAGCTTATTATTTGATGGTCTTCGCGGGGACGGACTTCTGTACGTTAGTACTATTATATATTCTGTGTCTGTGTGCCAATTTCACAAGATCCCGACAGCTCCTAACTTTTTGTTTATTTAAGCCGGCCTTATACAGACAGAATTCCGATTAAGAATTCCGAAGCGGAATATTGATAATGTATGAAGATCCCGCATTCCGACACTTGCGGGATTTATCCGTGTGGTAGGTCCATAGACTTGTATGGATTAGCTGCGCTCGGTATTATGTATGTACGGAATTCCGTCTGTATGTGGCCGGGAACAGTAGTTGTATGTAAGACTGATTTATCAACATTAATGAAAACCCCCCACTAATATTATAATCTGAAATATATCCGGAACTGACTAGCCCTGTGTTCTAGATAGAAACACCGCTCTTGCCGTATTAGAAAACACTTCGAGCAAATTACAATATTGTTTTTTCTCGTTACAAGAATGACTGTATAGAGATGATTACAAAATAGTAGATTATACAACAAGTGAAAAAAGGGAATTAAGTTCGAGGGATACAAAGGACCCAGATGATTTTGACGAGTTGTGTACTCTACTTTTTACCATCGACTGCGAGAAAACAAATAGCAGTACTTATACCTATAGTAGGTATTTATAGGTTATCAGATTTTGATATTTAGGTAGGAAATCGATAATATTTAAAACATTATATAACTATGTATAATAAGTATATAAGTAGTATATCAGTTGTCTAGCACCCATATTACAAGCTTTGCTTAGTTTGGGGCTAGATGGCACTGTGTGAAATTGTCCAAGCATTTATTTATTTATTAGAAAAATTAAAAATAGTGAAATTAGAAATTTTGAAATTTTTTTTATGAACCTTTAGAAGTGTATATGAAATTAGAAGAGAAGCTTTCCATTACATAAAACAACCACGATAAGAGGGAGATTACATGATCAGGCAGTCTGGCATCAGTCCATGCCATCAATCTGTAGACTGAATTTTTTCCAGACCCGCGGGTCTACCGGCTATATAAGAACAATGAAGTTAATGTTAACTGTAATATGACAGATGTATGTGATACATTGCTACTTCGTTTTGGCACAAATAAAAACTTACCAAAGAAAAGAAGCAATGTATCATATCCATCTGTCAAATTACAGTTAACATTAACTTAATTATTTTTTTCCGGTAGATCCGCTGATGATCGTACCCTGAAAAAAAGGACTGATGCCACAGACTGAACATCTAATCTCCCTATAATAGATAGAAAAGAACCCAAAGCTAAGACACTAAAAAGAACCTAACCAAAATAGGCGGGATATATGGCTTTATCTATGGAATAGCTCTTACATACTTTCAGGATGTTTTATTTTTTTTGTACATAATTCATATGATGCGCGCTTGTTCCAAATTCAAAATACTTTTATTCACTCGGTGAATAAAACGCGTTTTATTCACTGTTATCAATGAATAAGACGCACTTTTTTGAGTGGCGATGGTAAAAAAACATTTGTAATTGCAAAGTCTTTAATATTATTATATACCTATCACTATCAAATCAAATGGAGGATAAGTCACACGTGCCCCAGATAGAGTTTTTTTTTCAAAGATTAAAGGTTGTTTTTTCTCGGGAAATCCCCATTTATTATATTTTTCCAGGTATATTATAATCTAGCAAAAAATATCAGATAAGCCTTATTCGTTTATCTATAATGCTTTGAACCTCATGCAACAGAAAATGTTTTTATTATGAAAACTAATAAAAATCCTACAATCCCTTTGGAATCGCTTAAAACATTTTATAATTCAGTATTTTTTATTCAAAGTACCAAAATCTTAGAAACTAAAATGTGGTGATGATGACGACATAATAATAGTAGTTACATTCTTTGATAACACTGTCTCAATCGTTTGCGCCGGCGCTTCGCTTGGCTACTAGCCAACGTGAAATTCGAACTCTTATCCCATCAAAATTATCTCTAATAGCTCTTTCGCTTATTTTCTTTTTTATCCTATATGGAATACTCGGCAGCTTACTTTGTTACACCAAGTGCCAAGCGTAGCGTCTGGACTGGATCGAGACGCCAGAAGTCACGCTTAGAAACAATCATATTTTATTTTACTTTTCATCAGAATTGTAGCTGCTGAATAGTAGCTTCGGCAATGATCGCGATGCGCGCAAATTCCGAGGAAGACTAATTATAGAATTTATCTATTTTGCACTTTACACAATTGACAAAAAATTCATTATGCTGTGTAGGTAACAAAAAAGTCGTTTCGCTTCCAGACGCTTCCCTTCGCCCTTGGTTTAAATTGAGCGTAATGGCTTTGCTCTGAGCGATCAATGATGATATGTGTATTGTTGTGTAGATACGACAGGCAGACCAAAGCTGAAGCTGGAGCCGCGGACGGTGAAGGAGCCGGTGAACTCGCTGGCGTCGACCAGCCAGGCCTCGTCCATCTTCGGCGGCGCGCGGCCGCGGGAAGAGAGGCTCAAAGAGCTCGCCGGCGAATAAGCCCCATGTGAACACGCCCGACGCCCAACTGATCCCTATGTGTGCCCCGATATTTAATTCTATGTGAACACTAAAATTGTATATGAACTTGAAGGATTTTGTTAGGTTATGAGGTTGTAAATCATTTTTATCATATATTTTGTTAGCATTATTGTGTCGATGAGCTTATTATTGTTTGTGCGTGTCGGCCGCCGCTCGTTTTGTGAGCGCCGGCCGCCCGCACGCTTCAGTCTCGCAGTATTTAAATTGCTAGTTTGTTTGTCGCCCCGATTATAAATTCTGTGAAAGCTTGTGTTCGGTATCTAGGCTTGCATAATATTTATGATTGAATATTATTTTCGTTCGTAATTTTTGCGCATACATTTGTGTAAGTATGTATAGCGAAACCATTGATTGATTTATTTCAATTATCTATAGCGATTTAGAGCTTCGTAACTGATTCTCTGTTGTAATTGTTTATCATTATTTGATTGTTTAGTTTTATAGGTCGTGAAATTAATCATTGATTGAGTAATTATGATACATAATTTAAGAGTTGATAATATGGTGATGTAATTACGGTGTCATTAATAAAATTAACTTCCACGTACTTGGATTTCTACTTTATTAGATATTGTGTAATGTAATAAGTTACGTGGCAAGAAATTTAAAAAAAAATCGCAAAATTGTAACAGAACATAGCAAAAAAATAAATAAAAAGTGAACTCTTTATAACTCAGGGTTTGTTTAGTTCAACCTAAAGACTTTCCAGTATCCTTAAACCCTCATGTAACTTAACAGTCAAGAACTGACAACATTGGCAATAAGATACAAAATATTCTTATAAGAGGGCTTTAATTTAAATAGATATTAAACAACAAAGTCTCCAGGCAACACTACTGTAAAGGCTCAACATTACTACTCGACAGAGAAAGAGATATATATATATTTCTCCTACACAAAGTCTGGTACAGATTATGTGCAACTTAACAACACTCACATAATGTGGATGGCCTCTGTTTGGATTTCCACTCAGACCAACTGAATTAACCAAATTAAAACGGATCAACTTGCTTGCTACAAGCTTCAACTGCAAATGTTCCCGGAGTGCGTGCACTGAAAGCAGGTTTGCATTGGCATGGGCCATTTAAATCGCTTATATCTTTCAGTCCTTGTTGGAACTAATTCCGAAAAAGTGGGACTAGTTAGGACTAATTGCGGAGAAATTTTCCATGTAGTCAGAATTGCAGTTTTCAAAGTGGTCCATGCCAAGATGTAGGACACGCTTACATGTTGCGTTGCACATAATCTGTAGCGGGCTAAAGATTGACATTTAGATTTACTAACTCGACATGCTTGAAGGATATTATTGTAATGAAACCAATTGAAAAATTATAAATATTTATTAACTAAAGGTCTAGATCTTCATCTGGATCCTCTTCATCCCAATCATCAACAGCATCTGGTTCATAGAAGATCTTGCTCTCGCCTTCATTTATTTTGCTCATATATGGAAGTTTTAGTTTGTATTTTTCAAGTTTGTCCGTTTGGTCAACTTCTATTTTGAATGTTGTCAATTTTTCTGGTACAGGTTTTTCTGGCTCACTTTCATCCTTTTTGTGTAATACAATAGGAGTGAGCCTCAATGTACTAGTTCTGGCATCATATGACAAAATCTCACTATGTTTCATAACCTTTCCATTTTTTTTCATTAGAATATTGAGCTTAGAGGAATCTGTCGGATCAAAAGAAATAATTGCACTCGCTATGTGATTTAAATTCATCCTCAGGTTAGAAACATAGGACAAGCAATCTGTGTGTAATATTAATATAAGTTTATTTACATTAGGACTAGCCTTGAACTTGTTTAGGACTTTCAAACAAGTATTCCATCCTAAAATAAGTGACATTTGATTCACTGAATCGACAACAATAGAACATTTTTCTTTCGTATACTTCTCTAAACAGTCGACATTTAACTCTTCATGAAAAACTATATTACACTGATTTCTAAATACATTTTCCCAAAGAGCAATAAGTTTTTCGTAGCAAAACAAGTGCAAAACGGTTTTGTCTTGTGGAGATAATTCTAGGACTAGTGGAATATTGTTTGTATTTTCATTATCTTCTAATAACACAAATGGAGCCGCTTTTAATCTCATTAAAGTCATTATTATAGGAAAATTTCGAAAATATTTGCATTCACAATAATTATTTCACGTGGTGATATTGGTGAAAAAGAAAAGTTCTTGTTTTTCACGCAGATTAGAAAAAGTGTCAAAAAAATCAAACCTATCATTCCAAACTCAATGCATTCCAACAGATTATTGCTGAGTCATCGATCGTCAGAATACTTCGATTACTTCGGCCCCTTCTACACATTGCGACTTTTTGCATCGATACAGTCGCGATGCAGCATCGATACGGTCGCAAATCGTCTACCTACCTTAAGTGATCGTTCACACGAGCGATTTATTCAACATACGATATTTTTATTGCCCACGACATTCCGCGGAAAAAGTACCATTCAGGGGCCCTACCGCCCAAGTGCCGTCGACTTCGCCGTCGACTTCATTTGACAGATGGATGAAATACCTACCTATTTCCTTTTGGTACAAATAAAAACTTACCAAAGAAAAGTAGCAATGTATTACAACCATCTGTCAAATGAAGCCGACGGCGAAGTCGACGACACTTGGGCGGTAGACCCACAGAATGATATAATATTGTTGTGTGGTGGCCCATAGCCTAAAAACATTTAAGATAAGTTTAGCCTAATTTGCGACAAATCGCCACATCTCGAATAAAGGTCGCTGTATACGTAACGGGAAAAATCCCGGACGGGATGGGGACGGGACGGGCACGGGGCGGGGATGGAACGTGATCCTGACGGGGAGTTTAATGCATACGCAACGTGCTAGTCGCGACAGTTGACGGCACACATCGGGAGAATCGGGCTTCAAAAAAATCGCTCGTGTGAACATCTCGTATGTTTCCCTTTGTTGCATTTTGTCGGCATTTTCAGCACAGTATAAAAAAAATCGCGCGGTAAAAAATCGTCCGTGCCAAGCCAACACAGCTGGGAAGTGAAAAAATCGCTCTTGTGTACGATCGCTAAAACTAACGATTTAAATTTACTCTATGGCATCGATGACTCAGCGGTTAGTCTGTTGGAATGCACCCAATGTATGTACTCTACCGTCATAGATATAGTAGGTAGGTACCTATATTAATACCTACTATTTTTTTTTTTTTTTTTTTTTTTTTTCCTGGCTCGCACGGTTTGTGCATTAGCCAATGTCAAGTAAGAAAAGGTAGGGAAACCAAAGAATTGATACAATATAGGAGATGATCGAAATTTAGGAAAAATAATAGGATCAGGATAAGGATAATTAGTGAAATCAATAGATAAAAAAGGATAATGAGTAATAAAATACATAAGGGTAAATATATTAAGATTATAATTTAATATTATTTTCAGTTAAAAATTTAGAAATTAAATTATACAAGTCTGGATTTATGCAGCTCAGAAGGGTTGGGATTGATGTAGGAAGAGGAACACGGAGGGATACAAGGGAATTCAAAAAAGGGGAGCAATCATGAAGCGAACATTGAAAGAAAATGTGATTCAGGTCCTCGTCACCAGCACCACAAGCACATACACTGTTGTTGCAGATTCCTATTCTAGAAAGATGGGATGCAGTACAGACATGACCTAAGCGCATTCTGATAAGACTGGATGTAGCAAATTTACTTAACTGTATTTTAGAGAACCATGGCTTAAGAGGAACTGTTTGTTGAATTTTTAGAAGATGTTGTGTTAATCTTGAGAGTTATAGGACTTCTAGCTTTGAAGGCTTAGGAGCTCTGAGGTTTATCTTCTAAGATGAAATGAAACTCCAGTAAAGGTGTAAAAACGAATGCGTGTATTGCAAAAACTAAACCTACTTATGTACTAAAGGATTGCTTACAACTAGTATATAAAATAAAATAACAAAACATAAACTAGAACGGTAGAGGGCGCTTGCGAGCTCGGCCGGCGATCGACATCGCGCGCGGCTCAGCGGGCGGCGCCCGCCCCGCGCACAGACAAAACAGTGCCCCAGCAGTGGGGACGTCAAAAATGGCTGTTGGACATGTCTTCTTGATTACTGTAATAAAATTATTAATCGAAGATTTAGATTTTCTATAAATTTTCCTATTCCTATGAAAAACTGCAAGGCTGATTCCAGAATCAATATAAAGGTTCCAATTAATAGTAAATGTTAAATAAAAGTACAATCAACGATTTTTTAACTCAAAAATAATAGTTCACATCACAAGCCAAGCCATAGGACAATACTTGTTAAGTATATTATCTGAAATTCAATTTCATACAAAAATCAAAGAAAAATGGACCTTATTTAAACTGTATTAAGAGTCACAGGCCGCTTACTGGGCTAGCTTATCTTTTGCCCAGTATCCGGCCGTCATGTTCTTTGACAGGCGGCCGGTATACTGGGCAAAGGGGGGCCGGAAATAGGAACAGGGGGGCCGGAAACTGGGCAAATCGTACTTTTTTGGAAAATAATTTCTAATGACAAAACCGACTGATGGAAATTTTCAAAAAAAATACAAGTAATTCTCAAGGATATATCCAACAACATAAAAAATAGTTGGGATCATTACTATTTGTTGAATTTAAGTTACAACTGTTCAAAGTCAACAACTGCCTTAAACGGCCGGAAACTGGCACTTTACCCTATGTCGGCGTGAGTGCGGTGATTGACGTATGCAGTCGTTGAACGAATTCTTGGTCCATGTTGATGTTTGATGACGGTGATGGCGTGATGAAATCACCGGGAAGGCGTAGAGCTTGACCGTAGGTTAGCTGTGCTGCGCTTGTGTTGGTGTCGGTGCGGATTGCTGCGCGAAGTCCCATGAGCACGGTGGGCAGCTCGTCGATCCATTTCGTGTTCGGTTCGAGACGAGACATCAGTGCGGCTTTCAGTGAGCGGTGCCAGCGTTCGACAATTCCGTTGCTCTGCGGGTGATAGGCGGTCGTTCTTGTTTTTTCGGCGCCAAGTAGGTGTGTAAGCGCGCGAAACAGCTGACTTTCAAATTGGCGGCCTTGGTCGGTTGTTATTGTTTTTGGGCAACCGAATCTTGTTATCCAGGCGTTGTAGACGTTGGCGGCGACGACTTCGCTTGTTATTTCCTTGATAGGTATTGCTTCGGGCCAGCGCGTAGTGCGGTCGATCATAGTGAGTAGGTATCGATATCCATCTTCGCTTGTTTTTAGAGGCCCCACGATGTCGAGATGCAGATGGTGAAGTCGGTCGCAGGCGGCGAATGTTGACAAGCTTGATTGCGTGTGTCGCTGTATCTTCGCACGTTGACAGGATAAACAGGTTTTCGCCCAGTTGCCGATGTCCATGTTCATTGACGGCCAAAAGTAGCGTTGTTGAACGAGTTTTCTTGTGGTCCGCGTTCCGGGGTGACTGACCTTATGCACGGCGTCGAAAGCGGTGCGGCGAAAGTCAGTAGGTAGGTACGGACGTATGTTTGATGTTGATGTTTCGCAGTAGACATCGCAGTCGGTGTTCGGTATTCTGATTTTCTTGATTTGCAGATTTCGTTGTTGAAGTAGAGTAGGTAATTCGGAATCTTGTTTTTGCGCTGTAGATAGTTGCTCGTAGTCTATTGATGTTGGACAGGTGATGGTTTCGATGCGTGATAGTGCGTCGGCGACAATGTTGTTTTTTCCGCTGATGTGACGAATATCGGTGGTGAATTCGGCGATGAATAATAGTTGTCTTGCACGACGTGGTGTTTCGCTGTCCGATGTTGGTTTTTGAAGTGCGTAGGTCAATGGCTTGTGATCGGTGAATACTATTAGTTCTCTTCCTTCGAACATCTTCCGAAAATGCTTCATTGACATGTAGATGGAAAGTAATTCCCTGTCGTAGGTACTGTACTTTTGTTGCGTAGTGGAAAATTTCTTCGAGTAGTATCCAAGTGGTTGCCAGTTGTTGTTGACATATTGTTGTAGCACGGCGCCTGCACATGTGTTTGAAGCGTCGCAGAATAGTGCTTGCGGTACGTTGTTTTGCGGATGTGCTAGTAGCGCTGCGTTTTGTAGGCATGTCTTGGAATCTTCAAATGCTTGGATTGCTTCGGTTGACCACTGGATTTCTGTCTTGTCGCGCTTCTTCGAATTGTGTAGGTATTGGTTGAGCGGTGCTTGAAGTGATGCGGCATTCGGTATGTGTTCTCGGTAGTAGTTAAGCATACCGAGAAAAGTACGTAACTGTTGAATTGTTTTCGGTCTTGGGTATTCGGTGATGGTGGTTACTTTTTCTTGAGGTGGAATGATGCCAGTGGATGATACTTCGTAGCCGAGAAACTTGACGGTTTTCTTGCCGAATACACATTTTGACGGGTTGATGGTGATACCAGCGTCTTCTAAACGTTGTAGTACGGTGCGTAGGTGTTCTCGGTGTTGCTCTTCTGATTCTGAAGCTATGAGTAGGTCGTCCACAAAAGGGAATACGAAGTCAAGTCCTCGAAGTACGTCATGGATGAATCGTTGGAACGTTTGACCTGCGTTCTTCAGACCTGGGCACATTCGAGGAAACTCGAATAACCCAAATGGAGTTATGATGGCTGTCTTCTCTATGTCGGCTTCTTTGTTAGGTATTTGTGAGTACGCTCGATTCAGGTCTATGGTGGAGAAGATGGTCTTGCCAGCCAGTTGGTAGGTGAAATCCTTGATTCTGGGTATCGGGTAGCGGTCTGGTTTGGTTATGGTGTTCAGTCGGCGATAGTCTCCACAGACTCTCAGGTCTCCGTTTTTCTTCGGTACAACGTGAAGTGGGCTGGACCAGGGACTCTTGCTTGGTCTGCATAGGCCTTGCTGCATCATCGATTCGAATTCCTTTCTGACGGCTTCGTAGCGGTGTGGTGGAATGGGTCGAGCGCGGCTGTGCAGCGGTGGTCCGGATGTTTCGATGTGATGTTCCACTCGATGTTTCGGTGTGAGCTTCATGGAGGTGAGACGTGTGATGCCGGGAAAATCGTTGAGAATGTCGTGGTAGGATTGTTCTAGGTCGATGCTTCGTACTGTAGGTATGTTTGTGTAGCAGCCGGGAGCGTGGATTGATAGCTTGGTGATATTATCAATCAATCTTCTGTTTTTCATGTCGACGAGAAGTTCGTGATGACAGAGAAAGTCGGCTCCGATGATTGGCTTGCTGACGTCGGCGATGATGAATTTCCACTTGTACGGTCTTCGTAGGTTCAGATCCAGTTCAAGTGTTTGTTCGCCGTAAGTACTTATAATGGTGTTATTAGCAGCATACAAGTTGAACGGTAGTGGCTTCATTGTTGACCCTCTCTTCCGTGGAATGACTGATACGTTGGCACCCGTGTCGATGAGAAACTTCAGTCTTGATTTCTTGTCGGATACGAAGAGACGGTATGATTTGCCTAGAACGTCGGATCCCGCTTCGTCTAACGCTTGGTTTTGTTGGATGGCGTCGTCGTGGCTTCGCAGATGTATGACGCTGTGGCTGCGACGACGGTTGCGAGGTGGTGCGTTGTAGCGACGAGGCGGATGGTGTCTGGGTGGTGGCGGACGTGGGTCGCTTTCTTTCAGCTCGGCGATGGTTTGCTTGAGCCGGTGCACTTCTTTGGTGAGCAGTTCCATTAGTGATGGCGAGGCTGTTGATTCCATGATGGTGCTGGAGATAGTAGGCTTGATGGCTTGAGCGCAGGGATTCGTCTTCGTTTTTCGTTGAAGGTTGCTTGTTTGTTCAAACGAGGGTGTCACCACTTTAGCTGATTTAGCTGATGTGAGCTAAGCTATTTGAAGGAGTTAGTTCCTAGCTTCTATCTTGAAATGAAACTCCAGTAAAGGTGTAAAAACGAATGCGTGTATTGCAAAAACTAAACCTACTTATGTACTAAAGGATTGCTTACAACTAGTATATAAAATAAAATAACAAAACATAAACTAGAACGGTAGAGGGCGCTTGCGAGCTCGGCCGGCGATCGACATCGCGCGCGGCTCAGCGGGCGGCGCCCGCCCCGCGCACAGACAAAACAGGCGCGCGCGGCGGCACTCGGTTTCAGCGTTGCCAGATGTACCGCTTTTCCACTTTTTACCCCGCCTTTTTGACAATAAATCCACTTTCCACTTTTAACCTACGCGGTTCCGCTTATTTCGAATCTACAAAGTATGAGGAATATTATCTTATTTTTTTTGACGGAGTGGGGATAACGACTCGGCTATTTTGCGTTTCTGATATTATGCGCCTAAAGGGCCCAAAATACGCGTTCCGCGCCACCCGATTTCAAGATATTTGCCTCGTACTTGTACTAGCTAGAACAACCCCTTTTTGGCGGTTAGATGGCACGTCGAAGATAATAAGCTGCTCTATGTACTTAGTTCATTTAATAAATAAATAAAAAACAAAAATAACAGTCCTTTCTTTATTAAATGAACTAAGTACATAGAGCAGCTTATTATCTTCGACGTGCCATCTAACCGCCAAAAAGGGGTTGTTCTAGCTAGTACAAGTACGAGGCAAATATCTTGAAATCGGGTGGCGCGGAACGCGTATTTTGGGCCCTTTAGGCGCATAATATCAGAAACGCAAAATAGCCGAGTCGTTATCCCCACTCCGTCAAAAAAAATAAGATAATATTCCTCATACTTTGTAGATTCGAAATAAGCGGAACCGCGTAGGTTAAAAGTGGAAAGTGGATTTATTGTCAAAAAGGCGGGGTAAAAAGTGGAAAAGCGGTACATCTGGCAACGCTGAAACCGAGTGCCGCCGCGCGCGCCTGTTTTGTCTGTGCGCGGGGCGGGCGCCGCCCGCTGAGCCGCGCGCGATGTCGATCGCCGGCCGAGCTCGCAAGCGCCCTCTACCGTTCTAGTTTATGTTTTGTTATTTTATTTTATATACTAGTTGTAAGCAATCCTTTAGTACATAAGTAGGTTTAGTTTTTGCAATACACGCATTCGTTTTTACACCTTTACTGGAGTTTCATTTCAAGATAGAAGCTAGGAACTAACTCCTTCAAATAGCTTAGCTCACATCAGCTAAATCAGCTAAAGTGGTGACACCCTCGTTTGAACAAACAAGCAACCTTCAACGAAAAACGAAGACGAATCCCTGCGCTCAAGCCATCAAGCCTACTATCTCCAGCACCATCATGGAATCAACAGCCTCGCCATCACTAATGGAACTGCTCACCAAAGAAGTGCACCGGCTCAAGCAAACCATCGCCGAGCTGAAAGAAAGCGACCCACGTCCGCCACCACCCAGACACCATCCGCCTCGTCGCTACAACGCACCACCTCGCAACCGTCGTCGCAGCCACAGCGTCATACATCTGCGAAGCCACGACGACGCCATCCAACAAAACCAAGCGTTAGACGAAGCGGGATCCGACGTTCTAGGCAAATCATACCGTCTCTTCGTATCCGACAAGAAATCAAGACTGAAGTTTCTCATCGACACGGGTGCCAACGTATCAGTCATTCCACGGAAGAGAGGGTCAACAATGAAGCCACTACCGTTCAACTTGTATGCTGCTAATAACACCATTATAAGTACTTACGGCGAACAAACACTTGAACTGGATCTGAACCTACGAAGACCGTACAAGTGGAAATTCATCATCGCCGACGTCAGCAAGCCAATCATCGGAGCCGACTTTCTCTGTCATCACGAACTTCTCGTCGACATGAAAAACAGAAGATTGATTGATAATATCACCAAGCTATCAATCCACGCTCCCGGCTGCTACACAAACATACCTACAGTACGAAGCATCGACCTAGAACAATCCTACCACGACATTCTCAACGATTTTCCCGGCATCACACGTCTCACCTCCATGAAGCTCACACCGAAACATCGAGTGGAACATCACATCGAAACATCCGGACCACCGCTGCACAGCCGCGCTCGACCCATTCCACCACACCGCTACGAAGCCGTCAGAAAGGAATTCGAATCGATGATGCAGCAAGGCCTATGCAGACCAAGCAAGAGTCCCTGGTCCAGCCCACTTCACGTTGTACCGAAGAAAAACGGAGACCTGAGAGTCTGTGGAGACTATCGCCGACTGAACACCATAACCAAACCAGACCGCTACCCGATACCCAGAATCAAGGATTTCACCTACCAACTGGCTGGCAAGACCATCTTCTCCACCATAGACCTGAATCGAGCGTACTCACAAATACCTAACAAAGAAGCCGACATAGAGAAGACAGCCATCATAACTCCATTTGGGTTATTCGAGTTTCCTCGAATGTGCCCAGGTCTGAAGAACGCAGGTCAAACGTTCCAACGATTCATCCATGACGTACTTCGAGGACTTGACTTCGTATTCCCTTTTGTGGACGACCTACTCATAGCTTCAGAATCAGAAGAGCAACACCGAGAACACCTACGCACCGTACTACAACGTTTAGAAGACGCTGGTATCACCATCAACCCGTCAAAATGTGTATTCGGCAAGAAAACCGTCAAGTTTCTCGGCTACGAAGTATCATCCACTGGCATCATTCCACCTCAAGAAAAAGTAACCACCATCACCGAATACCCAAGACCGAAAACAATTCAACAGTTACGTACTTTTCTCGGTATGCTTAACTACTACCGAGAACACATACCGAATGCCGCATCACTTCAAGCACCGCTCAACCAATACCTACACAATTCGAAGAAGCGCGACAAGACAGAAATCCAGTGGTCAACCGAAGCAATCCAAGCATTTGAAGATTCCAAGACATGCCTACAAAACGCAGCGCTACTAGCACATCCGCAAAACAACGTACCGCAAGCACTATTCTGCGACGCTTCAAACACATGTGCAGGCGCCGTGCTACAACAATATGTCAACAACAACTGGCAACCACTTGGATACTACTCGAAGAAATTTTCCACTACGCAACAAAAGTACAGTACCTACGACAGGGAATTACTTTCCATCTACATGTCAATGAAGCATTTTCGGAAGATGTTCGAAGGAAGAGAACTAATAGTATTCACCGATCACAAGCCATTGACCTACGCACTTCAAAAACCAACATCGGACAGCGAAACACCACGTCGTGCAAGACAACTATTATTCATCGCCGAATTCACCACCGATATTCGTCACATCAGCGGAAAAAACAACATTGTCGCCGACGCACTATCACGCATCGAAACCATCACCTGTCCAACATCAATAGACTACGAGCAACTATCTACAGCGCAAAAACAAGATTCCGAATTACCTACTCTACTTCAACAACGAAATCTGCAAATCGGTTTCAGCGTTGCCAGATGTACCGCTTTTCCACTTTTTACCCCGCCTTTTTGACAATAAATCCACTTTCCACTTTTAACCTACGCGGTTCCGCTTATTTCGAATCTACAAAGTATGAGGAATATTATCTTATTTTTTTTGACGGAGTGGGGATAACGACTCGGCTATTTTGCGTTTCTGATATTATGCGCCTAAAGGGCCCAAAATACGCGTTCCGCGCCACCCGATTTCAAGATATTTGCCTCGTACTTGTACTAGCTAGAACAACCCCTTTTTGGCGGTTAGATGGCACGTCGAAGATAATAAGCTGCTCTATGTACTTAGTTCATTTAATAAAGAAAGGACTGTTATTTTTGTTTTTTATTTATTTATTATTTATTTATTTATAGTTTATGGATAGCTAACAGCTTATAAACATACAAAAAACAACAAATATATATAACTAAAAGCTATTGACAAGCTACCACATGTAGAATTCAAAGGAAATTGATCGTAAAGTTGGTAATTAATCGTAGCCCAGAAAGGACAGGTGCGTAAAATAGTAACATTAAACTAAATTCTAAACAATAACTTAATAACAGTCGTGATGCTGTTGAAAAATAAATCAATATTGGCGTCAGCGTTATTAATGGTGGAACAAGCTCTAATAAGGAAACTGTTATGCCTGTAGTTGGTGTGCATAGAAGGAATACTAAATGGTCTATATGAATCGTTGCGGGGTGCTCTTGTAGGTATTTTAAAACGAATTTTATGAAGTAGTTCCGGACAATCCACTGAACCTCTAATCAACTTGAGTAGAAAAGTAACATCTGCAATATTACGTCTAACAGAAAGCGGTAGCAAGTGATATTTAGTACAACGGTCTTCGTAAGATGTTTTCGGAATTTTGAATTTGAAATTTAGGAACCGAGTAAATTTTTTCTGGATCTTCTCTATATCATTTATGTATGTTACGTAACAGGGGTTCCAAATCTGGCTGGCATACTCAAGATGGCTGCGGACATAAGCACAATAAAGGATTTTGATGGTTTTCATGCGTTTAAAAGGCTTAGACAGACGCATAATAAACCCTAGTGAACGAGATGCTTTATTAATAGTACTGACAATATGTTTATCAAATAGCAGTTTAGAATCAAGGATGACTCCCAGGTCTTTAGCTTCCTGACGAATGGATAATTTTTCGTTTTTGATACTGTAACTACTATTAAAGGGATTGATTTTACGAGTAAAACTTATAGAAAAACATTTGGATACGTTCAAATCTAGTTTATTTAAGTAACAGTATGAGTCTAACCTTCGGAGATCATCCTGAAGCTGAACTGCATCGTCGTTATTATTAACAATTTTGAAAATTTTCATGTCGTCTGCAAATAAGAGATAATTAGAGTGAAGAAAACACTGACCTATATCATGAATAAAAATAATAAAGAGCAAAGGACCAAGCAGGGAGCCTTGAGGAACCCCAGAGGGTATGAGTGACCACGAAGATGTATATCCACTGAGCACTACCGCCTGAGACCTTTTGTCAATGTACGATGAAAACCATCTGAATAGATTCCCCCTAATGCCTACCTTCATAAGCTTTAATAATAACATTTTATGATCAAGACGATCAAACGCCTTGGCGTAATCAGTGTAAACCGTGTCAACTTGGTTGCCCAAATCCATTTGATCCGTCAAATAGTCGGTGAACACGGCAAGGTTAGTCACTGTGGAACGATTTTTCAAAAACCCGTGTTGCTGAGGGCTAAAGCTTAACTTTAAACTATTGTAAACCTGGTCGTACACTAACCTTTCAAGTACTTTGGCAAGTTGACACAGTTTAGAGATCGGTCTGAAATTTTCAACACAATCCTTAGGACCTTTTTTGTGTATTGGCGTTATATAAGCTGCTTTCCATCTGGCAGGCATAATGCCCTCATTAAGAGATCTTTTGAAAATAATAGACACGGGATGGCATAATTCGTCAGCACAGTTTACCAGAAACAAAGCAGGTAGATCATCTGGTCCAGCGGACTTGCTGACGTCCAGGGATTTTAGAAGTTTAAGGACAACATCGGATACAACTTCTATAGAACCAATGTCACAGCCAGCAGCTACGCCATGCTCATGATTATCACGCATTGAGTCAGAGATAAGGTCATCACTATCCAGGAAGGTAGACCGAAAATATCTGGAAAAAAGTTCACAAATAGCAGCGCCGTCATAACACGGTTGGCCCTGATAAGACATACACGCAGGGTATGATGATGAACTACGCAGATTTTTGTTGTATGACCACAACGCCCTCGGATTATCTAATATGGAGTCTTCGATACGAGAAATGTAATTATGATAGCACTCATTTTCAACCTCATTAGCTCTGTCGCGAAGTTCTTTGAATGAGAGTTCGTCATGCTTGTTACCGTACACCTTGAACTTACGATGGAATTTTAATTTTTCTTTTAATATTTTTAATAACGCTGAATTATACCATGGTGGAAATATGTTGGACATAGTCCGCTTTTTTGGTACAAAATCGTTAATTAAACGATTGATAATGTCGTAGAAAGCGTTAACCGCCTCATCAACAGTACCACAGCAGAGCTGTTGGTCCCAATCTATTTCAGACAATTTAGACCGTATTGACGTATAATCAGCTCGATTAAACATACGTATACTACGTTTAGGAATCTTAAGCGGATTAAGTTCAATAAAATTAACGGAAATATCAAGTGCTTTGTGGTGGGGGTCTTCCGGAACAAGGGGATCCAGGCTACCAGACACTGACACAAAGTCGTTCGAAATGACTAGATCCAATATTCTGCCTAGGTTGTTGTGAATATAATTAAATTGATCAAAAGAACACAAATTTAAAGTATTGATAAAATCAGAGCATGCGTCGCCGGGTAGTCGAGCCGCTTGTAAACCCTTATTAGCGGGTTCCCATACAATGGAACTCATATTAAAGTCACCGATTATAAGAAATTTATCCAATGGGCTTTCGTTTCTAATTAAAGTAAGTTTGTCCATAAAATTATACAACTGCGTATTTTGAGAGTTACCTCTATTCTCATCACATAAATAGATAGTACATAAGTGAAGCTGAAGTTTTAACTTATGCTTACTAGAGAAGTCGTTGAATGAGATAGTTAACCATAAATCCTCCGCACTAGACTGCCACTCAGGCTTACAAGCAACCAAAAGACCGCGGCGAGCAGCGATTAACACTCCACCGCCTCGAGTCTGCCCCGTTCTAGAATAATCCCTGTCACGTCGCCAGACTACATAACGGTCGTCAAACAGTTCACTGTCGGATATCCCATCAAGAAGCCAAGTCTCGGTTAAAGTTATCAAATCGTAGTCATGTAACAACAAATTGCGCAAAAATATATCGGTTTTCGTTCTCAACCCCCGAACGTTCTGATAATAAATCTTTAAGTTAGCCATTTATAATGCAATGACAATAACTAAATAGGCAAATAATATAAGTTCCAGAAACTAGTACGCAAAAATAATCGAAACTTACCACAATTAATGTTGTTCTATTGAAACGTAACTTATTCAAAATCAAATTAAAATGCACCACCAACCACAAGCCAACAGCTCGCACTGACATTAAAATGTATAAAAAACAAACACAATAAATGTAAGAATTAACAAACCACCTCAAATGACTTATTTCAAATTCCAGTACAATAATCGAACAAAAAAAAGAGGGTAACAACAATAAACTGCACGCAAAAATTATCGGTAAACCGGCAGGGAGGTTCAATCTGCGGCCCGCTATGCCGACGCAGTGAATCATATTATGCACAGAATTATTATACAGTTGAAAATGTTTAGCAAAGCTCAAAGGAAAAAGTACAATATAAATGATAACATTACACTTAAATGCAAAGTTATCCTGGTTAGTTGCATTAATAGTAAATTTAAACACTAGCCAAAATAAACATAAAGAAAAAATATAACTAATCAGGTTTGTGATGCGTTTCCGCTGATTTTTGCGAGATCCTTTTCTTTTGTTATTATAAACAACGGGGAAGTGGTGTCCTTCCGAACAAAGATCTTGGCATGCTTGACCCAAACAAACTGAAAATTATTCACACTTGCTAGCGACTTAGCTTTAGATAGTAGTTGCTTCATGTGACCAGTCAAATGGTCGTTGACAAATATTCGGTGAGATCCCTGAAGACCAATATCAGATGGCGAAAGAGATTTATTCAGACGGGCCGCCGCTACAAAGTCCTCTTTAGTATATTTGTTCACAAAAGAAACAACGATGGCCTTGGCAGTGACACCCTTGTCCCTTGATGGAATACGTGTCACAAAGTTGATACATGATTTGGCAACGGGGTAAGTTATTTTGGCCCCGATTCTACTAACAATATCAAATAGATTCTCATTTGCTTTCTGAGGCACTCCTTTTATCTCAATATTGTTCGCCCTCAGCCACTGATCCTTCGCGATAAGTTCCTCTTCTAACGATCCCACCCGCTGATTAAGCGAGACAATGTTCTCCTTGAGCTTGTCCACTTCATCTATACGTTCTTCCAATTTGTTAATTTGGTTACTATAAGTCTTCGTGACTGCCTTCAGCTCACTGACATCTTCTCTTATAGTTTGAATATCAGTAGCGAGAGTGACTAGAGGTGAAATGGTCGCCTGAATTTTGTTCAGTTCCTGCATTATATTCTCTAAGGTTAATGGGCTCTTAGGAACAGGCGATACAGAACCAGGACCACACGCTGAGAGGGTTGACGGCTTGTTTGCCGATTTACAGTTGCTACATTTCCACGAAGATCTGCGATCGCCCAGTTTGCGATATCCTTGTTCGGTTATACCGCTACACGCGAAGTGGAAGTGCTTCGAACATGAAGAGCAACGCACTCCATCGTCGACAGCCTCGTGACAGCGACCACAAGATGACATTGGTGAAGTGGGATCCATAGCGTCGGTGGCAGTACGACCCACTGAGTTAACAACACCTGACTTAAAGGATTTGAAGTTAAATCGATCTATACGCTAGAGAACCAGTCGTGCGAGACACCGGTAACCAGTGTTAATTTCCATAAGCCGGGGGCCAAGTTAACTGGACGCCAAACGCGGCACCGACCAGCGACAGTAGACACTGGAGGCACCCACAAAACACTGTACGGCAGAGGTCTAGTTCACTGGTTACACGCGGAGCAATGCGTAGAAGCAAGCACTCACAACGAGGCGAAGATCGCGACTTACTTTAATTTGCAAACAAATTCCATTGCCTTTGTGTGAAAAAACAATTGATTGATTGTGCTTATCAGCACACGAATCGTAAAAGAAAAATCGATGTAAGTAAATGTTAAAACAAGAAATTCCACTTTTTTGTTAAAAATCCGCGTTTTTTAAGCACAGCTACCGCATTTTTATATTGCTCATCTGGCAAGCAACACTGCTCGGTTTAGTCGCCGGCGGTCACCGGAGTGAGCGGACGTCTCGACGCACGCGCAGCGGGGCGCGTCGTATAAACCAAATCTTCATGCTATGTATTGCAGCTTGCGGCTGCAGCTACAAATTCTTTTATAAGCTTTTCCTTTAGTAAGGCTTGTAGCATTCCATTTATCCTCCCAACAGTCATGTAAATGTTCTTTGGGAAGAGAAATGAGATCCGGCACTATATTTTTATAAGGGAAGATATCACCAGAATTTATTGCGTCCTTGGCAAGCTTGTCGGCAATTTCATTTCCTTTTATGTTATGATGGCCAGGTATCCACGCGAAAAGAATGTCATATCTATTTTCTTTACAAGTTAATAACAGCTGTCTACACTCTATAATATAAACAGAAGCTAAGCAGGATTTAAATGGAAATTTTTGTAGAGATTGAAGAGCGCTCTTAGAATCCGAGAATATAATTGTTTTTTTAAGTTTTGCTATTAGGACATATTCTAGTGACTTTAGGATTCCAAAGCATTCTGCAGTGAAAACTGATGTCTCAGGTGGAAGTTTAATTTTTTGATGGATGTTATATTGCTGATGGAAGACACCAATTCCAACTGAACCAGAACCGGAGTGGTTAGATGCATCGCAATATAAATAATGCCAGTCCGGCCAGTCACTATCAATAAGCTGTCTTAGGGTTGCATCAGGGTTTTGGTCATTTTTTAAACAGTTTAAACTGAAGAGGACATTAGGTTCAAGAACTAGAGCTGGGTAGTTTGCAGTAAACAAAGGAAGGTATTGTGATCGGTGAGTAGGGGCTTGCAGGGAGATAAATTTACGAAAACTAACGACTAGACAGGGGGGAGGCTTATTAGTCCAGAAAGAAGAGGTCTCAATTTTCTCTGATAATTCTTGTAATTTGCTGTATAGAGGATGGTTCGAAAATTGAAAAGCGCGGAAGAGGAATTTGTCGCACAACATTTGCCTTCTTAACTTAAGCGGGGGTTCTGCACATTCGACCTGAAGAGCATTTAGCGGGCTAGATTTCATAGCTCCACCTATGAGTCGTAGTGATTTAGATTGGATATCATCCAATTTACTTATAGCAACTGAGCTACACGGCTCTAAAAAGTAAGTCCCGTAATCCAGAATGCTTCTGATGATAGCGTTATATAAAAGCCTAAGATTAAAAGGGTGGGCGCCCCACCAAACACCAGAAAGACATCGCAAAATATTAAGTAATCGTTCACATCGTGCCGAAACATAATAACAATGTTGTAAACCTGTTAATTTCGAATCTAATATTAAACCTAAAAATTTAAATTCGTTTTCTGAGGGAATTAATTGATCGTTATAAAAAATCGAAAATGTAGGTGGACTGCGCATTTTAGTGAATAAAACTGCACAGCTTTTACTTACAGAGAGACTTAATGCGTTTTTATCCAACCAAGTTTTTAAAAGCTTCAGAGCGTTGTTTAACAAATATGTTAATTTAAATATAGATCGGCCAGATACATAGATAGCTAAATCATCCGCATATTGTAACACATTCACGTTGTCAGCGATAGAAAATTCAAGGTCATGAGTATATATGGCATATAGAATTGGGCTCAGTACCGAACCCTGTGGCAGGCCTTTCCACGTCAGTCTAGATTTTACTTTTGAATCACCAAAATTAATTTGTATTTGCCTTTCTGAAAGGAGGTTAATGATAAAATTACATAATAAATAGGGGACGTGAAGCTTATTTAATTTATCTTTGAGAAGCTGTAAATCAACATTGTCATATGCTGCAGAAATGTCTAAGAAAGCTACAAGTAAAAATTCGTTATTTGAAAAGGCTAATCTTATATCAGTAGTGATAATGCCTAAGCTGTCCATAGTGCTCTTTCCTTTTCTAAACCCATATTGGCTCGGAGCCAGCAGCCCCTGACTTTCTACATACCACTCCAGCCTGTTCTTGGCCAGGTGCTCAGCCAACTTAGATAGGACTGACGAGAGAGCTATAGGTCTATATGAGTTAGGATCTAATGAGGGCTTATTGAATTTCAAAATAGGAATAATTTCCTGGATTTTCCAAGAAGGAGGGACTTCGCCAGACATCACAACAGAATTAATGAGATTTAACAAATAAATTAAACTATTATCATTTAAATGAGTTAGAAAAGAGTATGGAATACCATCAATGCCAGGAGCTGAATCTTTAACATAGGACAGCACACCTTTCAACTCAGTTAAAGTGAATGGCGAGTTAAGATTATTTAAGTCCTCTATACTATTGCGACAGGTTAACTGAGGTGGTGATAGTATCAGTTCTTGAGGAACAAATGGCGGAGCTAATTTGTCCAGAAATTTTTCGGCTACACCTTCATCAATACATTTTGGGACTCGTTCTTTAAAGGCAGATCTAAACCTACGAATGTTATTCCAAACCTCGGAAGGAGAAATGTCAGGTGATATAGATGAACAAAAGGTCCTCCAACCTTCCCATTTCTTTTTTTTAAATAGACTGCGTATTTGATTCATTATTTGTATTAATTTATCAAAATTTTCGGAAGAACTATTATCTTTATAATTTATTTCGGCCTCTTTTCTCTCTTTTATTGCTCTTGTACATTCACTGTCCCACCACGGGGGGGAAGGAATATACCCATTTGTTTTTTTCCTTGGAAAAACTTCGTCAGCTGCTTCTAACAAAACTGAGGCAAAAGCCTCGGCACTCTGTGTCCGGTTGTTTTCTTGTATAGAAGGAAGGGAGGAAATCCTTTGTTCAACTTGCTCCCTAAACATTTCCCATCTGTCACTGTCATTTTGGTTAAGTTTATATTTCATACGAGGTGGACGTCTACTTTGATTTTTTAATAAAGTCGAAGGAAATTCAATTAAAATAGGAAAGTGGTCACTACCAAACGTCGAAGATAGTGGACTCCAAGTCAAAGTGGAAGCTAAATTGGGACTACAAATTGTAAGGTCGGGCGCACTGTCGCCTTCATGAGGCAATGTTCGCCGTGTTGGAAGTCCTGTATTCAGGATGCAAAGGTTATATAATTCTGAAAAATCTAAAATTCTGGTACCACACCAGCTAGATTTGGCACTGCCCCATGCTTGGTGTTGAGCGTTAAAATCTCCCATTATAAAAATGGGTTTTGGGAGTTGAGAGATGATGGTAACAAGTTCATTGTACACAGAGGATGTTGGATGAGGTATGTATAGTGAAACAAAACAGATATTATTAATAGAAGCGGCTATGATTGACAGGTTAACACTATGGGTAATAGGAATGTGCTGAAAGGACACAGAATTATTAATTAGTAGAGCTACACCACTATAGGAGTCAGAACGATCTTCTCTTAAAGGAAAATAATGAGAAACATTAAAAATACTATTTGGCTTAAACCATGTTTCTTGTAATGCTATAACTACAGGTTTATATACATTGATTAAGTGAATTAAATCACTTTTCTTATTATTAATACTTTGGCAATTCCACTGAAGGACTGATGACAAATGATCCATTTTGATTTTTATTTACACTATTTATATTTTCAGAAGCAGCGTTGGACGGTTCAGACGTTATATTTTCTGTTTGGGACAAAAACTTTATCAGGGCAATGATGAGATCCCTGGTTGACATATTGGAGAAAGGGTTATTTTCATTTAAGGTACCTACTGTTGGCAATGGAATATTATAATCTTTAGTTAAAATGTCATGAGTTTCTTTGTCATAGCCCTTAGAACTAATTTTGTGTAATTTAGGTTGAGTAAAGACGGTTTTTCTGTAAGATGTAGTTTTATTGGCATTGTTATACCTTTGTGATTGGTGAGCAATGGAGTTATACCTTTGTGATTGGGGAGCAATGGAGGATGTAAGAACTTCAGAATATGATTTTGAGATTGGAGGGTGAAGCTTAAGGGCTTCAGCATAAGAAATGCAGTTATTGGCCATAGACTCTTTAATTGATTTTTGTCTAGCAAATTCGGGACACTTCCGGTTGGTGGCATAGTGAGATCCGGAGCATAGGCAGCAAGTTACATCATCTTCATCAATTTGGCAACTCTCAGCTGAGTGGTCATTTCCACATTTAAAACATTTAGGCTTTGATCTGCATTGACCCTTTATATGGCCAAAGCGGCAGCAATTGAAGCATTGGACAGTGGGAAAGATATAAAGGTCTACAGGGAGAGAGTTATAACACAGGAACACTCTTTTCGGTAGCACCTGACCATCAAAAGTGAGTACTACTGTCTCTATAGGAGTGAAACTGACCTTACCATTATCTGAATTTTTCCTGTTAATGCGCCTAACTTTTAAAATATTTCCACAGCCCATAGGTACAGAAATGTTTTGTAAGATTTCTTCTTCAGACCAATCTATCGGAACCCCTCTTACGACACCCATACGAGTAACCGAAAAAGTAGGTATAAACGCTTTGAAATTACTATCCTTTAAGGCTTGGTTAGTGATAAATTTATTAGCATCGTCATATTTAACAAATGAAATCACCAGTCTATTTCTACCAATTTTTTTGAGAGATCCGTTTTCAATGTTTTGGATATTATGTTTTTTTAAGAATCGACCAAAAGAGATTGGATGCAAAGATACATTTTCATCTGGCGAAGACTGTATTTTTTGGATGTGGACGTTGTATGGAGATGCATCAGTTGCCTCATATATTTCCCTACCAACTACAGGGCGCGTCATAGACTTGTTTGATGAATCAAGAGTCGGATTAGTTGTTTGTGTTTCTGGTGCGGAGGACACAGGAGTCTTAAAAGTATTTGGTAAGTTGTTTTCGCTAATTTCGCAATGGCAGTCAACTTCAGTCAAAACATTAGAAGCAGATTTGTGATGCCTCCTCTTTTTGTTGCAGTGTTTGCAAACTTTACGTGACGCTACTCTTTTACGTTTAGTTGGGTTATTAACAGAAGTATCCGAGTCAAAAAGAGATCCATCAGTGTCCATACCTCCCAATCCCACACTTTCATTGAATGGAATAATTACATTATGAGAAACCTGGGGGACTGTCCCCCCAGGGTCCTCCGGATCAGTCATAAAATTACAGATCTAATAACTCACCAGATCGCTGCAACTAAGATACAATAACACTAATACTAAATATATACACAATATAAACAATATTTACACTATCTGATCCTACTATTTTATAAAGAATTATGTGAAAAAATATAAAAAAGCCAAAAGACACAACCGCTTCGTTGAAGGTTTCCCGCGCTATTTTTTTTTCTAATACCTACTATATCTATGATTAATACCATAGAGTACATTATTAATACTAAAGATAGAGTTATCAGTCAGACCTAGTGATCAACGCCATCTAGCGAAATGTGACAAAAAGTCTACGATATTTATAGGTTTCTATAGTATATCTTGACTTGTAATTTTTTAGGGAGGTAACTGTGCTATGTTTCTCCATTTCTTGAAGAAAATTTTAAATAATTTTATTAAATTGCAAATCAGCTTTGACTATATAAAACTGTGAAAGTCACACGATACCGCGATTCAGCACGGGATAGCGACATCTATCGACTGTTTGACAAACGAAAAATGAGCGCCATCTAATATCTTAGGCCGCGCTCCCTTGTAGTGAGTCAAGTACTAAGTAAAAAGCCCCTGATTAATACCGTACATGCATAGAGTACATTATTATACTAGAGACACACATGGCACGGCACGCTGGGCTTCTACGACCTGCCAAATTTCTTCAATGTAGGATAAGTTTAAAAATATTGTTTAATAAGTTCGATTTTAAAAGTGAATTTACCCTATAACGGAAAGATAAACAGTGTAGGTATAAGATTGGAGATGAGAATTGAAAATAAAAAAAACATAAACAATGTTGACCTTTGCGTTATTTGTTAAATTGGAATTAGTTGTTAGAATTAGAATTAGTTGTAAGATTGGAATTCCAATCTAGCATAGGTACCAATTTAGAGTGGCCACCCGTATAATAAGTAAAATTTTAACAAATTATTTAAACAAATCTTATACACTGTTTATCTTTCCGTTATAGGGTAAATTCACTTTTAAAATCGAACTTATATACAATATTTTATTGTCAAGTACGAGTGGCAACCCGAAATTGGTATGCTAAATCGGCGTATGTAATCGCGGCTATAAGGTAAAAAATTCACTGTAGATTTTTGACAGTTTTGTATAGCTTGATATGCTGTGACGACTGTATGATAAGGCAAAAGAACCTAAGTTCATACAGCAATATTTTGGTGTACAAGCAGCAGCTCATTTTTTTTTATTTTTTACAAACACAAACTTATAACAGCTATCATAACAGGTACTATCTAACCCAATGCGATAGTTACAGCATTTTTCTTTTGCCTACTTATAACATGAGGTTCTACGTACAAAACTGTCAAAAATCTGCAATTTGAACCTTAACATTAACAGTACATACATACACATACAGACACTCACGCCTGTTTCCCATGGGGGTAGGCAGAGACTATGGATCGCCACCTGCTACGATCCTTACACACTTCTGTCGCTTCTTTCACATCCATCAATCAATCTTTTCATACATGCCCTGCGGTTTTTGTCTCTGCGTACACCAGCCTTTTTTATAATAACCTCTAATTGGTCTGCGTAGGTTTTTCTGGGACGCCCTTGCGCAATCGTTCCTTGCACATTCGCACAATATATCTCTTTCGTGATTCGCCTTTTATTCATTCTCTCTAAGTGACCAAACACCGGAGCATTCCTTTCTCAATTCTTGTCACTATAATTATCATCTTTCAGACCACATCTTTCACGAATCACATCATTGCTCACTCTCTCACTCAATTTGACTCCACATATTTTCCTCAACGATCGCATCCCTACCGCATTTATTCCAAGATTCACTTCCATACATCAGTGTCGGTACCAGCACTCCGTTATGAATAGCCATTCGCGCCTTTGTAGAAACGATTTGGCTACTCATAACACCATTCACTGCATTTCCTTTCTTCACTCGTCTTTCTATGTCTTCCTCACTCTTTCCGTCCCTTGTAAACAAACTCCCCAAGTACTTATACAAACTCACGGACTTGTTCCACTTTTTCGCTACCTATCATTACCGTACAGTCAGTCATTTCTTCATCTCTCTCAAACACCATTAATTTCGTCATAGTTACATTTACTTTCATTCCTTTTCTTACAAAATCATCATTCATAATCATAACAGACATCATTTCCTGCAACTCTTGCGCAGAAGTCGCAAGTAGGTATAACTTGGTCATCAGCGTAGAGGAGGCACTTGATTTGGGTCCCATTCATCATAACTCCACAGTCACGTTCTTTCAGACCTTTCATACAACTGTCCAAAAACAGTTTAAACAGCCATGGTGACGCAACACATCCCTGTCTGACACCCCTAGAGATGCCAAACCAATCAGTGTATGCGCCGTCAATCTTGACGCATGCACGGGAATCCTCATAGAGAGATTTCAGTGCATGAATCAGTCTGCTCTCCAATCCGTATTCGGACAACACCTTCAATAGCTCATTCCTGTCAACTCGATCGTAGGCCTTCTCCAGGTCCACAAAGGCACAGTAAACCTTTGTGTGCTTAGCCAGGTGTTTTTCGGTTAAGCACCTCAAGAAGAAGGCCTGATCCGTGCATCCCATTCCCTTCCTGAATCCCGTACCTTAACAGTTTTGCATTTAAGTATATAATTGATTGTATCATTACGTTGTCGTGGAAGCCCAGCATGCCGTTGACCGTACCTATGAACTAAAGGCTTTGCCAAACAGCTGAGAAGTTTTTTTAAACAAGTTTAATACGATTGACTTTACGCAATCGTATTCATTTGACAGTTCATATCGTATTGTGGAATACGATATGAACTGTCAAATGAATACGATTACCTTACGCAATTCCACCCAACGCGTTTTAGCGCCGCGCCGGCGGGCGCTGTGTTTGGCATGAAACTATGCACGTCCTACAACACAACGCGGCGCTATAGCGCGACGTTAGGTTAGCACTCTAGCGCGGCGCTTAAAACGCGTTCTGTTTGGCAAAGCCTTTAGTTTTGATTATAATACAGTAGGTAGGTAAACAGTAACCCAAGTGGAAAATCGAGAACTGGATTTGTTATGCTTGGCTGATCGGAGTAATATTGGGAAAAAATAATAAGTCTCATAGGTTCGGTCTGGCTGGCACACGATGGGTGGGCCGTTTGATCCTCAACTAAGTAGTACCTAATCATAATGGACAAAGAAAGAAATAAAACAATCAAACATGTCTATTTTACAAAATTGATTATTTTATTTACATAACTTATTTACTACCTACTTGGTTTTACTTTTACTTTTCTTTAAAATATATTCCTTAATGTAAAAGTCTGAGAAAAGGAATAATATAAATATATTGTGTGGCAGAAACATAAAGGAAATCCACTTGGGGTATTCGCACGATGGCTCGAACAAGACGTGACCGAAGTGGACAATCAGAACCACGAACTGGATCTGAAACAAAACAAATTAATTTATGATTTATTTTTTTATTTCTATTACTATTAGTCCTGCGCCACCGAAATCCTCCTCCTATCTCAGAAGATAGGAGGAGGATTAGCGCCTGGAGTAGCGCCTGGCCCAGCGATTGCGGATAAGCAACTTTCGCAAGGGTCGGTCATGGGATGGGTGACCAAAAAATTATTATCTCGAGCAGAGCTCCTCCGTGCTTCGGAAGGCACGTTGAGCCGTTGGTCTCGGCTGCATTTGCAGTCGTTGACACCCACCAATCCGCATTGGGCCCGCATGGTGGGTTATGGCCCATCCTCCTTATCCACCCATAAGGAAGGCCTGTGCTCCAGCAGTGGGGACTTTAAAATGGCTGATGGTCATAGCAGTTCACAAATAATGAGATTGATGAGTCTGTTAATAGTCTGTACTATGATGAGATCATAATTCAAAACGCAAACAACATTTTGAAGTTGTAATTGTAAGGAATAGACACATATATCCTATTAATTCTGAGGGCCTATTACCAAACAGAATCTGGATAGTCGGACGCAATTCGTCGGTTAATTTACTTGATATTGAACCTTATTCGTGAGATAATAGTGCCACGGATTCGGACGAACATCATAAGCTTATCGCGATGCTTTTTTTGTAATAGGCCCTCTGAATTCAACACTATAACACAGGTTATACCTTTAGTCATCCTCTAATCATGACTACTTGTTACCATTGTTCGATCTTTACATTAGCCTATTTCTCATATAAAAGACATCAACGCGTGTTTGACATTCGTTTTGGAAATGTTTGAATTTTCTTTTAATTTTATAATTTTTTTAGGGTTCCGTAGCCTTATGGCATAAAACGGAACCATTATACATTCGTCATGTCTGTCTGTCCGTCCGTATGTCACAGCCACTTTTTAATTTTTTAAGGGGCCATAATAGGAAAACATGGTTTGCGCGGGCCATATTTTTATATAGAAAACGTAAAGTTGTAGCCACAAAAAAAAACATACAACAAGCTAAAGAGATTGTCTAATACCTACAAGTATTAAATTGCGTATAAACCTCACAGATGATTGTAAAAAAAAAACAGAATATCATCAAAAGCGCTTGTCGCGGGCCATATTTTTGGCGTAAATAATAGCGGAAACGTATTGAATTCTACATCAAAATACACTTTAACCTACTGAGCAGTTGCTCCAATAACTATTTTTTAAGAAAGATAATTGTGCTAAAGATTATGATGAAAAAACAACGAAAAACATCGAAAAAGTGCAGAAGTGAGGTTATTAGAGGAGCCTTAAATGAAGAAGACAGCTGCTAATTTTTGCTACACCTTTGAGAAAGAAAACTTAAGATTAGCGCTATAAACTTATCGAAAGTGTGAAATGTTATAAAATTGAGAAATTCTAATCAAGAGATCATCACTTTTGATGTAGGTAGGTAAGTACTTAGTTAAAACTCCTTTAAGGGCTTTTTAAGCTGGCCTGAAAATTCCGTACGGAAAAATGGAACCAATATGTAACCATTATGGAACCAGCCTTAAAATCGCGAAAAAAATATCAGCTGTTTCATACATTTCGATGGAGTAGGATTGTACTTTTGTATGGAACAGCAGATTTTTATTTTGTGATTTCGAGGTTGGTCCCATAATGAAAGTTGTTCAGTTTGATGGTCTGATCAACCCCACGAGAAGTTTTATATTAACTAAAAATAACCTTGTATATATGTATGTAAGTACGTGTTTCACTACCTAGCTATATGAAAGATAAATTGTTCCACCATGAATAGTCATTATTATAGAATAATACTAACGATTTGTAGCTGTGTGATGTACTTCTTCCACCACTGGCGCACCCAGCTCGGGCGCAGGATGGACACCAGGTAGTAGGAGTACATGACCGCGTGCACCATCGAGTTGATGCAGCCCAGCATCACGCCGTGCCCACCTTTTCAAAACAAACCTTTCATTTAATATTGGTTTTTTTAAGCACCCCCTCCCCCCCCTGTTTCACAAGTTCCTGGGGCTGTTTCACATAAGATCCTTTTTAGGTTCCAATTAACTTTGACTGATATATTTATAAAAAATCTGTGTTAGTTAATGCAATAGTTTAGTCAGAGGAAATATTATCCAGTCCAGTTACTGTTTTTAGTACAATCTATTTTCGTGCTATTATTATTATTTGTTTTTTTTTATTACGAGTAATTATTTGATAGTTTTAAATTACTTCTATCAACTTTAGTGTCACCAATGTTTTCATTTATTGTCGTTTCCAGGTTATAGGTATATAGGTGTAATATGAATTTAAAACTTGTTGGTTGTTCAGCTGACAACAAGAATTTTATTCTAATTATTCTTTGGAATACAATATAGAATGAATATAAAATTCTTGGCTGACAAAGTTGATGATCCTATGATATTCCAGCCCAGTTCTAAATAAATAAATTGTTTATCATAACATAAAACACTAGCAGATCCAGAAACAAATGAATTTACTTTATGTATCTTCGTAGCAAAAGGTTAAGGTCGTTAGTCCGTACTTATTGTTACGTACGACGACGGTCGTCGATCGTTGTGTGTGATTATGATTCGCAATGTTTGTAATAGAATGTATGTTATTATTTATGAGCCTGTTCCACTTGTTTCAAACGCATCGTTGAAGTTGCTCAAGTGCACTACCTATTACTTAAGTGAAAATGCTTACTGACTTTACTACTTCGTGATATTATACTCGTACGTACCTATTACAGTTAAAGACATTGGGATATTGTTAAAATATCTTTCATCTCATTTCACTAGTTAATTACTAGATTGCATCTACATAGAAAGTACAGCACCAAATGTCTCGGTCCTTTAATTTTGGTCGAATAGTTATAATCCATAATAAGTAAACAAGTACTATTTCGGCCACAGAACAAAGAAATATTTTCTTTGATTTTGGCTGATCGTTCTGCGAGCTTATCAGCCGAACGTTCAGGTACTTTCCAAAGGTGTGGTGTTTGTAATAAATTAAAAATCAAGTAATAGAAGCTAACCTGGGACGTATTTCGTGCCTATGAAGCCGAGCAAGCACATTCCCAGATGATGGTACACGTGCAAGAATGACACATGGGAGAACTTTTTCCGCAGTACAAAAAATATCTGAAACGAAAAAAAAACATAATTAATGACACTACTTTTTCTTCGTACGTAAGCGTAAAGGAAGAAAAAAATTAAGTCGTTAATTCTCGTACTCAAAGGGACATTTAAGTAATTACTAAGACATGATAAGATTTTCTCGCGATTATTGAAATGACCCAAATATTTAAAATTGAAGATCAAAATAACTCGTAGCAAATCGAAACGTACTCTCTCTCTAGCCGCTCGGCTACGAACGTAGACTCTGTCTACTGCTACGAAGGACTACGACTGGATGATTTTGGTACTTTGTGCTACGACGTAGCATTTAGAAACCAAAATAGCGCGAGGGTGGGCTACGGTTAGTTATTCTGTGGCTACGGCACAGAAACTCGGTACAAGTGCTACGGCCTACGGCAAATTTTCAACTTGCCACGGCTAATTTTTACTTGACTTTACTACACAAACACATTGAAACCAGGAAAAAATACTAGTTTTTTATATTTTTCAGAATTTCATTAAACATAGTTATTTCGTTGTAATGATTTTTTCTTGATTGGCGGCGCTAGTGGACGCGCGATGCGCCCTTAAGAGGTTGTAATACGGGGGCAGGGTCGATTTCTCAACCGATTCTCATGAAATTTTGTGAACAGGTTCGATAATTAAATACACATAGAATTCTTTTGTTGAGTCGATTTTTTTTGAAAAAAATCACATTCAGCCATTTCGAATAATGTTCAAAAATGACACAAACCCGAGGTCTACAGCTCACAAAGCCAATAGTTTTACCACGTTTTTTTATGTGATGTCGCTTCCTTGTTTATTTTTACACTAGCGGCCGCCCGCGACTTTGTCTGCGTGCTCGTTTTGCTCTCCCTCGAGAACAGTACTTTTATTCTGGATAGCCTCCGCCCTCGAAATCGTCCGCGTGGACACGATAGAGAAATTTCTTTACCGTGGCGTAGGTAGACAATAGAAAAATCCCATCAAAATCTTTTCAGTGGTTTTTGAGTTATTTGCGCACAAACATTTTCTGTTCTTCTACATATTTTCTTTTATTGTTTTGTTAGACAATCACATCACAGTGAGGTGTAGCCATTATTCTATCTCTAATAACTACTTTATTAGTTTTGAAATTAATATTAACCAGGAAGGAACTTGATGTTGCATAAAATGCACAACCTTCAATGTTGGCCATTTCACATCCGAAGCATCGCGTAGGTACCGGTATTTGTTCAGGATTCGGACGTCCTAACCACACCGACTTGTTTTGAAACAAGGTTATATACAAACTTACTTGTATTTTCATCATATTGTTAAGTGGACTTATTAAAGATATTGTTCTCCTAAAAAATGGTTTATAATCTAGTTATAAAGTCAAGTTCACTCTTCTTCAATACCTAAACAAGTAACAAATCTAGGTTTGGTGGTTTATTTTTAAATCGCTCTTGCAAGATTAAATCTGTCCGTTGAATAGGTAAAATTGTAAAAAATATTTTAATACATTTTTTATTTTCATTTTTTTCATTTTCAAATAGAACAGCCGCTCTCAGGAAAGTATTTTTTTAATGCTTCAGGTGTCGTGCCGTCTTACAGCTACTATCTCCGCTAATTGCTAATGCGCAGGAACCTTGTCACATTAACATACACGTTAACGTTATCCGCAACGACCGCAACTAAAAACGACATGAAACAAGAAAATTCTAATAGTTTGGGACAAAAATGTAAAAAAATATCAATAATTGTATCATAGAATGACCGACAAAATTTGATAAGGCGACCAAAAATTACCTTGTAGATTGAAGATATACTACAAAGGACATAAGTAAATGCTGATAATTAATACATTAGTTAATGCTTACCGTGTCTAATAGATCGACAATCTTGATCATGTAGTAGAGCCACACGCGGCTGACGACCACCCGCTCGAGCGGCGTGTCCTCGTAGACGATCTTCTGGCACCAGATGCTGTAGTTCCCCGGCAAGTACAGCCTGGACAAACACTGAAGAAACACATGCCTTATAAACAACGTGTTACAAAATAACTCCGAGCCCGGCCACAGACAGCGCGGCAGGCGGCGTTCAATAACCACTGCGCGCTATCTCGATGGCGGCCTCTCAGCTCGTCGTCACGACCGCGCAGTGATTACCGAATTTGCTTGCCGTGCCGCCTGCGTCGCCTCCTGCCGTGGCTGTAATGGGGTTGGTAAACTTTTCCAAAACTATTGTGAATTATATATTTTCTGGTAGCTTTTGGCTTTGGAGACAGGAATAACAAATTGCGGAATTTTTATAATGCTTCATTTTAATTTAAATAAAAATTTAAATTTTTAATTTACAGCATAGTACAATAAATCACTATTACGGCTGTATGCGTAGGTTATGCCTTTGCTTCAAAGACTTTCTATGTTGTTGCTCAAAACAAAAAAACAAAGGTATGATTACTCTTTGTCACTGTCTGTCAAATCTGTCAATCAGTTTTTTAAATCAGTAAATGCAAAGGAACTTCGTGTTCAGCCGTGTGTTTGATATTTTGCCGCGATAATAATATAAAAAATATATTTAGTTTACAAGGTAAAATAATAAAATCATATATTATTTTCTTTATTCTTTAAACTTCTGCTATCAAAAAAAAAATATAAAACAATTCTCTTCGAAAAAGTTTACCAACCCCATTGTACTATTATGTATTTTGTGCCGTAATTCCGAATATGGTACATAGGAACATTAGGAACCAACAAACTGAACAGCATTTACTATGGGACCAACTCAGCTGTTTATATAATTATTATATTATTTATTGTTTAAAACAGCTGATTTTTATTTCGCGATTTCAGAGTAGGTCCCATACTAAAAGTTGTTCAGTTTGATGATCTATGTTACGAAATAACCCCTAATGGTAATTCGATTAGAGGTTATTTTGTAACACGTTGTTTATATTCTGTAATGCTGATATTACACGGTTCAAAGAAAACGGTCCACTTTGGTTGAAAGGCGCAGAAATGTGTAAAAAATCCTGTTGCGCAACATTAAGATTCACTTGTATTTTACATTTTCATGATTAAATTATGTAGGTAATATTAGCATTAGTATCGCGTTACAGGCTTCTCTGCCATCATGATGGGGATATATATGGGTTTTACAATATACCAACCCTTACACTAAGCTTAGAACTTATATCAGCAACGAAAGTGGTTTAACACTTTAGTTCTCAAATGTCATAGTTCCACCGGTGAGGACCTGTAATTAGCTTTCAAGTGTCCTAGGTGGTTATAGGTATTAGATTCCTACTGTATTAAATTTAGCTGTTGGTCTTCCGAATAATTAAAATAAAATAAAATAGTAACTTTTTGACTATTTTTTCAAACTGTGAGACATCTGTCAAAAAGTTGGACGTTGCTGACCTACACAGTTCATGATGTATCGATTTATTTAAGTTTTAATATAGGTATACGTCGTCATAAGATCGTGAAGTTGAACTCGTATGTAAAACGAAACCCGGTCAAGTGCAGAACGCAGTAGGTAATTATTCCAGTGAAATTCGATAAACGCGATTGTTTCGTCAGTCTATATCGATCTACTATGTAGTGCTATAGTTTCCTGAATTTGAATTGAAACACAGTATTAGGTATTTTGAAACTGAAAACAAAAATAAATTTTCAAATGCACTCTAAGTACTTAGAGGCAGGATTTTTCCGACTGTTCTATGTTATATCAATTTGTGGGCTCAACTTGTGCCAAACAATTTGATTTGCCTAATTTATTCATATTCGTCGGTCGTTGGCTAAACTTCTCACCTACACCACTACACGTATCTATTTCACACTTTGAGGATCTTGGAAAGTTTTAAACCTTATTGACCATGTTTAAGTTATTCATTGCAACGCCCGAGCGAGCGAGCTAGCGAGCGAGCGAGCTTTTCTATTGTTGTCTGGCGACCGGACAACAATAGAAAATCTATTGTGTCTCATTTTCCGGGCGTTGACGAGTTAAAATATCCAGAAACTCAAACATGAATAACATGCAGCTTACCTGGTACGCTAGATAGGCGGAGAGAAATATCTGTATGACGTTGTAAGCAATGATGAGCTTCTTGAGGTCGTAGGGCGGCCGCTTCTGCATAAGGGCGGGCCCCCACGAGCGCACGAACCGGTGGTATGCGAACATGATCACTATGATCGGCACCGGGCTCGACACGAACGGGAAGCTGTTCGTTCGAGGATCTGTTAGAGATATGCATTTTAAGAAATAAAAATTTTTTAATTTGAGATTTTTGCATTTACAGTGCTATTTTTATACAATACTAAATAATCTCAAATTTAAAAATTATATAGCTATTTCATCTTAATCGATTGCCAAATATCTGGAAAGATATTTCAATTGAATGTCGGGGTAATTCCTCACATTGGTGAAATAACGCTGGCTTGCAGCGTAAGAGTAGGATATACTAGAAGAAATTCGACGATGTTACTAGTGACTCGGTAGCTCAGCGGTCAGAGCATTGGACCGGATATCCAAAGGTCGCGGGTTCGATTCCCGTCTGAGAATTGATCTGGTGCGAGTCGTATTTTTTCTAGTACATTATTTAGTATTGTATAAAAATAAACAGTTAAAAATACGTATAATATGTCAATCTCATGTTCAAATCTAATGTTCAAATCTATAATAAGATACCAAACGAATTTAAAACACTCAATATGGTGCCCTTAAAACATAAACTCTTTAGATGGTTGAATTCAATGAATATTTACAGCATTAAAGAATTTCTTGATCATAAATTTTAATATGTAATTTATAAAAATATTATAAACCGAGGTCTAAGTGTTTTAAATTTAATAAGTTTTGCAAGGATTTGTTAGACTAATAATTATATTTTTTGTATTTTTGTATTTTGTATATTTGTATGCTGTTTGATACAGCAAAACATGAGCACCACCCTTGTTTTTAAGACCATGTAATACCATGTTTTATACAAATAAAGAATTTTATTATTATTATTATTATTATCTCTCTAAACTGAGTGTCTCTATGCGCGCAATCGGAAATTAATATTATGCGATCTACCTATCTAAAATCAATTCGACCACTGCGCACTGTATCCTAATAATAATAATTACAGTTTTTGAGAGTTAGGGTGCTGGCACTTTGCCTGACGTACGTGTTGACACGCCGCCGTATTTTATATGCACGTGTTAAAAATTATGTATATAAATATAAATAAATAAATAAGTGTGCTTCTTTACTATGAAAACCGATGTCAATTATGACGGCGTGTTAACACGTAACGTCAGGCAAAGGTGCCAGTTTACGTAGACTTACCAGCTAGATCCTCGTTGAGGTACTGATAGTATTGAGTTAAATTATATGTTGTCGTACCCATGTTGGTGCGTTCTGGAAAATAAAGACAGCTTAAGTAATTTATTACAATTATGTAGGTACAATGTTGTGTGTTCACATACAAATATATCTGCATAATTAACGAAAGATTTGACATTGGCGAGCATTTGACATTGGCGGAGCGGTTGCAGACGTTACACGTGTCACGGAATTTTAATGATAAAACAAAATACTTAACTATAGGTTAACGTACACAGACAAATCCATGTTTAATTTTTGGGATAAAAGTTACGAAAACTTAAAATAAACATGCAGATATTTCTTTTCCATGAATACATCTACGTTACATCAGTTACCTACTTTACTTTTTGATGTTGATTGGACAACTTTTTACTTTTAAGTACAACCAATTAAAATATCAGTTAAAGTGACTTTGACTGTATGACGAGGCAGTATCGCGTGGATGAATAAACAATAACCCTGTTTTATTTCAATATTCATTAGGTCCCTGATTAAGTCAGGTCAACTGCTTGACTCCGGAAGATGCTTGATACCGAAAAATAAAATGAGTTCGATTGGTCTTTCATAATTTTATTGGTTGGCCAATTTCCTATTTCCTCCTGGGATCATGGAGGAAGTTCCTACGTTCCTAGATTCAGTCAATATCAATGAGAGTTCTTTGTACATAAACGAAACAAGAACTGCATTTTTTTCACATCTCACGATTGTCAAGCACAAGCACTCAAAATTGGACAAAACTTGTTTGAATCATCAGATATTTTGTTGGAAAACTTCTAAGCATAAAACTTCGCAGGAATGGAACTTCGGTCTCTTATTTAAGATAAGATAAGATAAGTTAAGATAATGCTTTATTTCAACACCACAGTAACATATAACATAGAAATAACAATAAAACATAGTGTGAAAACATGGCGGTCTTATCGCTAAGAGCGATCTCTTCCAGACAACCTATGGTATGGTGAGATTGACAGAAGAGGAATACAGGGGGTGCAAAATGGCATGAGATGTAAATTTTCTAAATTCCTAAATATTATTTAACTAAGCTAAAATAAACCTAAATATTTAGATATATACATGTTACAATATATACATAAATATATATATATACATAAATATATATTGTCTGCAAATGATGAATAGTAGAACAGTAAGTACCTACAGTGGCGAATAGCGAAAGTCAGTGAGATAAATAGTGTTGTTTTAGCTGGTTCTTGAAAGCATTTATGGTCTGAGCACGCCTGATGGACACTGGTAAGGAGTTCCAGAGCATTGCAGCCCGAACAGTAAAGGAATTATGGTAGAAAGTTGTCTGATGGACAGGCGTCGAGAGACTCAGATTTTCTGATGACCTAAGAGAGTGTGAAGTCGAACAGTGAAGGTAACTAAATCGTTCCTTGAGATAGCGCGGGTAAGAGGGATTTAAGTAGTCATCTTATCAATCTCTATTGAGCGTTCTAAAACTACCTATCATGCATATAATCAGCAAACACGTCAAATTATTTCTGAATAATAAAGCTTTAAATGAAATCTTGGTCTTATCTTGGAATGATGCTTTTAAAAGTTTATGAAGATTATCAGAGATTGTGACTAGAGATTATTCGCAGCAAAGATGAAACAAGTGATGCAACTGAAAGCCCTTTGTGTCAAGGTTCTCGCAGTGCTGTTAACTGTTTCTGAGCACCCCAAGTAATTACTGAGGTCAACCACAAACTGGCAGAAATAGATTGCCTCAATGTTGACACTCAAGTTGAAGTTTACATAGGCTACTATAAAGAATTTTAACCACTTAAGTACGTCTTGTCAAAACAAGTAGAGCAATATTTGGTTTATCTTATAAAAAAAAGAAATAGTATTAATTAAATTGACCCAGAAATCGATACAAACAATTTTTATGCCAATCGATTGCCTAGAACGAGCGAAATAACTCTTCCCAAGTGGCAGACCCCAAATCCATGGAGTAAGTTATCCACTCAAGATCTACTTAATTTTAGCGCTAAAGCTTCATGCTGTCGTTTGCAGTGACGACACATTGATGACATGACACTATAGAACTTAGTTATTAGTAAACTATGAGAAGTGATTAAAGGCATTGTTACAAGAAGAGTAATTGATATTTATGGTTGTTGAGGGCTGGAAAGTAGGTAAGAGGAAGCCGCAGAAAAGATGGATGGATTGTGTCTGGAATGCTATGAATGCGAAGGGAGTAGATGACAAGTGACAGGAAGGAATGGAAGACAAGAAAGAACTGCACGGACTCCAAATCGATCGATTTCTAGGTCTTTGGTTCAAATATTCGGTTCCTCTAATGCGTTTTTTTATTTTTTATGTCTTGTATCAAGTGTTTTTGGTAAATTTTGCCTACTTAGATGCACTTTCGAGTAGCAGACAACTGGTTGAAAGTTATTTACTCTATTACCTATCCGATATATAGTAGGTATTTAATTTCAACCTACTATCAACCCATTGTGTGCAAACTTTTGTTAATTATTGTGATGGAAAATTACCTCACTTTAAATGTGGAGCTCATTTTTCAATGTTGATGCAACTAAACATAAATACAAATAACCAAAAAACAAATCTTCAATTATAAAATAGTGATAGGAAACTTAAGGCCAATCTAGCAATAGTTATTGTATAATATGTTTTATTGAAAGTTGTTCCCCTTTTCTTTTGTTTCCGTGGTTTATTTAAGATTCTGAAGTCACGACTCTGTATGAAATATACAGGGAGAAAAAAGCAGCCCTTGACGAGTTTCTTTTCTTGCCGGTTCTTCTCGTTACAAGGTCTCCCGCTTAGGGTTTGCGAACCGATGGCGTAGCTTCTAGATGACAATCATGCATGACATTCACAAGTGCTTGTATTGTAACAGCCTAGACTGAATAAATTAATTTTGAATTTTGTAATAAAAATTTTAATGGAAAATATTGACCTGAAAAAAGCATCGCGATAAGCGTATGATGTTCATCCTACTCCGTGGCACTATTGACCCACAAATAAGGTACAAAATCAAGTAAATTGAACGACGAATTGCGTCTATATCGTGATTCTTTTTTGTAATAGGCCCTTATCTGCGACGTGTTTATTAGTTTTTAAAACCGCGAAATACGAACGACCTATAGTCCTATCAAGCTTTTCGATCATTTTATTTAGGTCATCATATTACCTAGGTACTTATCTAGGTATAGGAACTTAAAAAGAAAATTAATCTTAAACAAAATTTTTTCTTGGTTTCAGTAGTATCTTAACACACACCGATTATTAAAATGAATTCCATTCACCTTACAGAAAATAAATTATTGAAAATTCGGTAGGTAGGTACCTAATTTAAATTGTGCGTGTGTGGTTTGAGGGCCACTTCGTCGAAAATCAATAAAAGTCTACTGATGATTTAGTTGGTAGTACTATAAAAGAAATGTGCAACTTGGAATAGATTTTGTGAAAGTCATCTTCACCGAGTTATTAGCTGAAGAGTCGGGCCCTCAGTTCTCACACATGGAGGATTGATGGCCCGGCTGTTGCGAACAAACTATTAACATTACAGTAAAATTAGGTGCCTGAGTTAGTATGAATTTAGGGTGTCACGATAACTAATAATTATTATAATCTAGCTTACCTCAATGTTTTAAATGAAATAAAAGATGTTTATTCGCATCAGAATCACTATAACTTGACACTTAAAAGTTTAATTTATTTTCAAATGAGATGAGAATAAATAAAAAAATATGATTAAAGTACCTTTGCAACGTGTTTGTTGAGCCGCGGTAACCACGAAATTGAAGCACCGATGTAACACCGCCAGCGCGCACTCTGCCTTGCCTGGTACAATAGCCGTGTCGTGATCGTGAATGAATTTAATGAATTCAAATTAATTAAACAGTTAGTTAGTTTAGTACCTACCTGGACGTACAAACAGAAGCGGTGTGTTACGATGAACTTTGAAATCTTTCACCACAATTACTGGTGGTTACACCAAAATATCAACCCTAAAAGTCAAGAGGATAAAGTGTGTGTAACTGAAATTATAGTTTTTATTTTGTCATTTCTTGATATACCTACCTACTTACCTAACCTATTTAAAATTTAGAAATCGGTTCAGTACCTACTTTTCAAGTAATCTTGAAAAAAGCACGAAAATAGTTTTTTTTTTTATTAACTCTTTGTTTGTCCATCAGCCATTTTTGATGTTCCCACTGCTGGGGCGCAGGCCTTCCTTATGGGTGTAAGGAGGATGGGCCACAACCCACCACGCGGGCCCAATGCGGATTAGTGGGTGTTAACGACTGTAAATGCAGCCGGGACCAACGGCTTAACGTGCCTTCCGAAGCACGGAGGAGCTCGAGATAATAAATTTATGGTCACCCATCCCATGACCGACCCAATCGCTGGGCCAGGCGCTAAATCACTGCGCCACCGAGCTCCACCTTCCACAAACTTCTTTGTTTATGAACTGAATAAGATAATTATTTTTTACCATCGCCACTCTAAAAAGTGCGTTTAATTCAACGATAAGAGTGAATAAAATGCTGTTTTATTCACTGAGTGAATAAAAATATTTTGAATTTGGAACAAGCGCGCATCGTATGAATTAGGTACAAAAAAAAAGGTGCTGAAAGTATGGAACTATTCCATAGATAAAGATATATTTCTACACATATATGACAAAAAAAATCCCGCCAATTTTATTTGGGTTCTTTTTAGTGTCTTATCTATGAGTTCTTTTCTAAAAAATATCCCGCCAAATCAATTAGGTCCTTTTTAGTGTCTTATATTTGGGTTCTTTTTTATATATTAGAGGGAGATTAGTTGTTCAGTTTTGCATCAGTCCATTCCATCAGTCTGGTACGATCTTCAGTCTGTAAAAATTCAAAGTCTATACAAACTGATGAAGTGGACTGATGCCAGGCTGATCATGTAGTTTCCCTCTTAGTTAGTGTGGTTGTTTTATGTCATTGGAAAACTTCTACATAGTTTCACTATTTTTTAATGTTTAAATATTACTGATTACCTACCTAAATAATAAAAATATGATAACTATAAATACTATAGGTATAAGTACTGCTATTTTGTTTTCTCGCATTCAATGGTAAAAAGTAGAGTACACAACTCGTGAAAAAAAAATTTCATCTCGGGATCCAACTTAGTCCCTCGAACTAAATTCCCTCTTTTTTCACTTGTTGTATAATCTACTATTTTACCATCGCCACTCGAAAAAGTGCGTTTAATTCAACGATAAGAGTGAATAAAAATATTTTGAATTTGGAACAAGCGCGCATCGTATGAATTAGGTAGAAAAAAAATAAAACGTGCTGAAAGTATGGAGTTATTCCATAGATAAAGCCATAGTTAAACAAATAAATAACAAAAAAATATCCCGCCAATTTTATTTAGGTTCTTTTTAGTGTCTTATCTTTGGGTTCTTTTCTAAAAAATATCCCGCCAAATTAATTAGGTTTTTTTTAGTGTCTCATCTTTGGATTCTTTTCTATATATTAGAGGAAGATTAGATGTTCAGTCTTGCATCAGCCTGGTACGATCTTCAGTCTGTAAAAATTCAAAGTCTATACAAACTGATGAAATGTACTGCCAAACCGATCATGTAATTTCCCTCTTAGCGTGGTTGTTTTAGGTCATTGGAAAACTTCTAGTTTCACTATTTTCTGATGTTTAAATACTTATTTACTGATTACCTACCTAAATAATAAAAATGTGATAACTATTTAATTACATAGGTATAAGTACCTACTGCTATTTGTTTTCTCGCAGTCAATGGTAAAAAGTAGAGTACACAACTCGTGAAAAAAAAATTTCATCTCGGTTCTTTGTATCCCTCGCTTCGCTCAGGATTCTTCTTTTGAATCCCTCGCTACGCTCGGGATTCAACTCTAGAATCCTTCGCTGCTCTCGGGATCCAACCTAGTCCCTCGAACTAAATTCCCTCTTTTTTCACTTGTTGTATAATCTACTATTTTACCATCGCCACTCAAAAAAGTGCGTTTAATTCAACGATAAGAGTGAATAAAACGCTGTTTTATTCACCGAGTGAATAAAAATATTTTAAATTTGGAACAAGCGCGCATCGTATGAATTATGTAGAAAAAAAACAAAACGTGCTGAAAGTATGGAGCTATTCCATAGATAAAGCCATAGTCATACAAATAAAAAAAAAAAAATATCCCGCCAATTTTATTTAGGTTGTTTTTAGTGTCTTATCTTTGGGTTCTTTTCTAAAAAAAATATCCCGCCAAATTAATTAGGTTATTTTTAGTGTCTCATCTTTGGATTCTTTTCTATATATTAGAGGGAGATTAGATGTTCAGTCTTGCATCAGTCCATTCCACCAGTCTGGTACGATCTTCAGTCTGTAAAAATTCAAACTGATGCCAAACTGATCATGTAATTTCCCTCTTAGCGTGGATGTTTTATGTCATTGGAAAACTTCTAGTTTCACTATTTTCTAATGTTTAAATATTACTGATTACCTACCTAAATAATCAAAATGTGATAACTATTATATAGGTATTAAGTACCTACTGCTATTTGTTTTCTCGCAGTCAATGGTAAAAAGTAGAGTACACAACTCGTAAAAAAAATATCTTCTCGGTCCTTTGTATCCCTCGCTTCGCTCAGGATTCTACTTTTGAATCCCTCGCTACGCTCGGGATTCAACTCTAGAATCCTTCGCTGCTCTCGGGATCCAACTAGTCCCTCGAACTAAATTCCCTCTTTTTTCACTTGTTGTATAATCTACTATTTTACCATCGCCACTCGAAAAAGTGCGTTTAATTCAACGATAAGAGTGAATAATGAGTGATGGCTGATGGACAGAGGCTTCTATTGTATTGAAGATTTCCTCAAATATAAAGAGTTGGAAGATCGATGTACTAACTCTGCTGGACATGTTCTCCAGGATATACAATTAAATAAAATAGTCTTAGCAATTTCCCCCACTCACGAGCCCTGTATAAAAGGCGGCGTCACCTGCGGCACGGCCTCACTCTGCGCGCGGCGTTTGGATGCGACGGATGTTTCTTTGTGGCGTTATAGTGCTCTCTCATATTTAATTCAGTGTTAAATATTGTCGTATTGATTAAAGTTAGTGTCTGATTAAAATTAGTTCATGGCTAAAGTTAGTAAGAATTAAATTAAAGTGTAAGGTTGTTGTAGACCGTTCTTTTTTTAAAATCATTTTCACTTATGGTTTGTAAAATCAGAAGTGGGATTCACTACGCGTTCTACCAGCTTGTTTTGCCATCCAAAAGTTAATTTTCGTGTTAAAAGTAGTGCTCTGTGTGTTTTAAAAGTGCCACGTGTTTTGTAAAAGTTGTTTTCGTGAGTATTCGATAAAAGTGCCACGTGTTTTGTATAAGTTTTCGTGAACATTTGTAAAGAAAAAGGTGTGCCACGTGTCTTTAAAAGTAGTTTTCGAATAGACGTCATAATGCTTTGCATAGCTCGCAAAGTAGAAGTCACGATCGCCGTAATAGCTCAAGTGACCGCCGCGAGAGCTTACAGGATGTGGTGTTTGATCGAATTCTCACTAGATTAGATGCTATCGAAAATAGGCTACAACAACCTACAACAACGCCAACGGTTGATAGTCCGTCGCATCCTCTTGGTGATCATACGCTGACGCCATCGCTTATCGTGGCGCCAACCCTCGCCAGCGAGCAGGGTTCCGGCGTTACCGATGGGGCGACTTTGGGTACAGTGCGTGATGCTGACGCTAGTACCAGCGCAGACAAAGGCGTGGCAAACAGGATTGTTGGAGCTCTTTCATCCTTGATGCAAGTAAGGTCTCATAAGCATTATATTTCCTCATTTGACCCTAGTATACATGATTTTGATATGTGGTGCCAATGCTAAGCTACTGTCAAAGGACTTAGTAGTTCCTATTGGTATATGTTAAACCGAAACATGATTTTTGATGATGATTTTCGAGCCTCCAACAATGCTGTCCGTCCGTCAAGCCACATAGGGCCGATGCAATCGCGTAAGCGAGATGCACCTAGGTTTGGAGACAACTCTAAGTGTCTCATTTGTGGCAAGTTTGGTCACAAGAATGGCATTGCCCTAAAAAGTCTAAAACTGATACGACTCAGTTCCTTTACCACCCAATGACAATAACAGGTCAACCAAATTTTGTACTTTTTGTAAAACAATCAGTTTTGAAGCATTTTAATTTTAATAAAATTCCAACCTATCGTTAAATGCGTAGCATAAGAAGCCAGGAGATTAAGGCAGCCTCTTATGTCACTGCTAGTTAGAAGTTGATTTATATGTTGTACCTGTAGCCTTACTACGAGCTCTTATAGCAGGGCTTATATTGAACTGCCTTACTTTTTCGTACTATGACTTCAACGGTTAGTATGAAGGCAGGCCATGAGCAGTCCTGTTTAAGGCCTGCTTTTGAACTGAACGGTTTCTTATTTGCTGATGGTAAGCCCCCTTATGAATGTATTAGTGCGCCAATTTTAATTGGCACTGATGTTTTAAACCGAAAGGGACTGACTTACATACGGACTAATAATGAACAACAAGTTCAACGGTGCAGCACGTGAACACCGTGGAAGTTGAATCTATCAAGACGCCTTTAACTGGGCATGGTAAAGACCGCCTTTTAGAAATAATTAAAACTTTTTCAAGTTCATTTATTATTATTCATAGGTAAGGGTCAGGTACGGCCGAGCCCTGTGAAAATAGAAGCCCTAGTAAAATCGACTTACTAACGTTAGAGGTCCGCCAATTTCGCACGCTGGTGGGTTTACATTCACCCTCGAGTATAGGAAAGGTTGTATGATGCAACATGCTGATTATTTAAGTAGGAATCCTCCAGCACAAGTCTCCCACATACGCAGTCCGGTCAATTGGGCAAAGATTGCTCAAACTGCTGATGTGGAGACGCAGGAGTTGATGACTAAACTAAGGGAAGGGCAATTAGATCAAAACAGGTATTTTATTAAAAATGAACTTTTATTTTATAAACATAACCTACTGGTGAAGAGCCGCGTCTCTTATGCTTCATCCCTAAGGGTCACAGGTTGAGCTTGCTTCGGGTTTTTCATGATGACCACGACCATATTGGCGTCGATAAAACCACCGATCTTATTTTACGACATTTTTGGTTTCCAAATTTAAGATATTTTGTTAGGAAATATGTTAATCACTGCCTTATATGTTTATCTCATAAAAGGGTATCACGAGGCAAGCTACAAAACAAGCCTCACCCCTGCAGTTGTTGGTGGGCATTGATGCTGCGACGCCTGCCATCAGGACACTGGTGCGAGATGTAGCGCTAAGTGATTGCCAACCTAAACGGGAAGCTCTTATGACCCTCAGAAGACAGCGGGCGATTGAACTCTTGACTGCCAATCAACAGCGTCAGGACGCCTACGTCAACGAAGATCACCGACAGCCACGCAGTTTCGTCGTGGGTGATCAAGTATTCGTGAGCAAGGCCACACAAAGTACCGGCAAGCTGGACTCCGGTATGCGCAGGCCTTACAAAGTTCTGCGTGCGCTGCCCCATCAGCGCTACGAGCTCGAGATGCTGGCCGGCTCGTACGGCAAGAAAACTCAAGCTGCTGCTGAACACATGGTTCTGTGGCGCGGCGAGTGGACGCCGGATGCGTGCGAAGCGTTCTTCGGAAGTGTAAGTGATTGCCTCGACATTATGGCAAGTCTGTAGTGCCTCGACATTATGGCAAATTCTTTATGCCTCGACATTATGGCAATTCCCTAATGCCTCGACATTATGGCAATTCCCTAATGCCTCGACATTATGGCAAATTCTTTATGCCTCGACATTATGGCAATTCCCTAATGCCTCGACATTATGGCAAATTCTTTATGCCTCGACATTATGGCAATTCGCTAATGCCTCGACATTATGGCAAATTCTTTATGCCTCGACATTATGGCAATTCGTTAATGCCTCGACATTATGGCAAATTCTTTATGCCTCGACATTATGGCAATTCCCTAATGCCTCGACATTATGGCAAATTCTTTATGCCTCGACATTATGGCAATTTCCTAATGCCTCGACATTATGGCAATCCCCTATGCCCCGACATTGTGGCAGTTAATTGGCCCCGACATTGTGGTATTTAATTTTGTTTGTGTTATCATCTGGAGCTTCAGTACGGGTTGCCGGATCCGGATGGTAACATGAACCTTACCTACCTACCTACTTAATGTGGTGCTGGAATGAATTTGTCATTGTCGATGATTGAGTTCTTTCACTCTTTCATCGCGAATGACGTTTTGGCTTAGTTGCTTTGCGCTGGTCGCTTATCGTGTCTCAGTCACTTAAGTGCACGCTTGTGGTTGTGCTAAAAACAAATAAAAAACATGTTTGCTTATTTTTGTTAAGTGTATGTTCTAGACGAAGAGCCAGACGACGAGGACCACCACGTCATCGTAGTCTGTGAGGACCGCGACCCACCAAGGTCTGACGAGGACCACATGCCAAGGCCTAGCGAAGACCCGGTACCATCGCCTGATGCTGATGAGGCTGTGGTGCTGGTCCCCAACCAAACGCCAAGGACAGACGAGAGTCAAGCTGACCAGGACGTTCAGCTGCCAGGAACGGCCGTCTTAGCAATTTCCCCCACTCACGAGCCCTGTATAAAAGGCGGCGTCACCTGCGGCACGGCCTCACCATAGAGTACATTATTATACTAGAGATAGAGTTATCAGTCAGACCTAATGATCAACGCCATCTAACGAAATGTGACAAAAAGTGTACGATATTATAATATAGGTACCCTACTAGGTTTCTATAAATCTTGACTTGTAATTTTTTTGGGAGGTAGCCGCTATGTCATGAAATAAATTTAATATAATTTACTTTATAGCTAAACAGCTTTGACTATATAAAACTGTGAAAGACACACGATACCGCGATTCAGCACGGGATAGCGACATCTCTCGACTGTTTGACAAACGAAAAATGAGCGCCATCTATCAAATAAATCCTCAACTAAAATCTTAGGCCGCGCTCCCTTGTAGTGAGTCAAGTACTAAGTGAAAAGCCCCTGGGCCTCACTCTGCGCGCGGCGTTTGGATGCGACGGATGTTTCTTTGTGGCGTTATAGTGCTCTCTCATATTTAATTCAGTGTTAAATATTGTCGTATTGATTAAAGTTAGTGTCTGATTAAAATTAGTTCATGGCTAAAGTTAGTAAGAATTAAATTAAAGTGTAAGGTTGTTGTAGACCGTTCTTTTTTTAAAATCATTTTCACTTATGGTTTGTAAAAATAGTATAATAGGTAAATAACATTAAATTATTATTAAACGGTTTTATTACTAATTTGCATGCTATGAAATGATATTATAGTTAAATAGGCATAAGTTCTACCCAGTTGTATAACACCTACAAAGTCATAAAAATTGTACCCTATTTAATGCAAATAAATTAATTGAATAAAACGCTGTTTTATTCACCGAGTGAATAAAAATATTTTGAATTTGGAACAAGCGCGCATCGTATAAATTATACTATGATTCTTGGTCGGCTTCACCAACTATTATTCTGTGGCTTATCACTTCCATTATTAAGTACCATAGATATAGTATAGTTAATTAATATACTATATCTATGTACCTAGTTAAGTATACTATATCTATGAGTTAAGTAGGTACCTATAAGTACTCTTTGGATACTTCACTCAAACTTACTTCACTTTTCTTTCATCAATCACATCATAGAGGAAAGCAAAACATAATTAATTATATGCTTTCACTTAGGCTTTTCAGTAGTTTTTACTCAATTATGGCACTAAAGTTAGATAGTCTATTATTATAGAAAGTTTAATTTTAGTTTAGGTTTATAGGTACTTAGTTTTCTGAAATGAAATTTAGTACAGCGAAAGGTCTGCTAAAGCAAGTGTCATCCCTTAGATTGGTTTCCAGGAATGTTGTGAACTTATCTTACAAAATATTAGGACAAGAGGATGCACACGACCCTGACGTTCCTCCTCTGTTTATATTGCACGAGTTATTGGGGACGAAGAAGCATTGGGAGAGCTTCGCGAAGACGATGCTGAGTACGACGAGACGGGCCGCTGTGGTGGTAGACTTGAGGAACCATGGCGACAGTCCGCACGCTGCCTCGCATAGGTACCAAGAACTGGCAGCCGACACGATCCAGCTGCTGGATAAGTTGTCGGTGAAGAGAGCCGTCCTCGTTGGACACAGCATGGGTGGCAAGACCAGTATGTGCATCTCTTTAATGGCGGTAATTTTGTTACCATTTAAAAAAAATATTAGTTTTTATAACATACTTAGCTCTGGCTTTTACTCGTGCAGCCTGTGGGTCAAGTACATACACAAAAGCCATACAATCCTCTGCGTCGTCGAATTATTTCGTATTGTACCAAGTAGGTATTTGCCGAAGTTAATTTGGAAAATGTCGATGTTCGTCGTGTGACATCATGAAAAGGGGTTCGCCATTTTGGCCTGATTGAAGCTCTTTTACTTATTTATCTGTTTTAATTTGAAGCCCGGTAGATTTGCCGAGGTTCGGAGCATAGCTGGTACGGCCCCTGATAATTTGCTTCGACAGACAGTGATCGATCCTAAATAACAATTACATTTTGGAACTACCTAACCCTATCGTAACTGAAATGAAGCATATTTTTTAAAATCTAATGTTGAATCAAGTTTTGTGTCGAGCTGAATGTTGTATTTTTCTAGCCACATCGAGTAGCCGGTCTGTTGGTGTTAGACATATCCCCGGCTTCGTCTCCTGCCCATCTGACTGAGTACATGATCAAGGTTCTGAACGTCATGAAGGCAGTAGAGTTAAATCCAAAAAGTACACGCTTATCAAAAAAGCTGGCTAAAAAAGCTTTAAGGGGAATCGTACAAGAGGAAACTCTTATGGACGTTATCTTATCTAACATTAAAGTAAAAGACCAGACAGTAGCATGGACGTGCAATTTGAACGTTCTTATAAAGAACTTCAAGCAGATCTCGTCTTTTCCGAAAGAAATGAACGGGTTGAAGTATCGTGGACCAACGTTGTTCCTTGGCGGCCAGTTATCAGATTACATTCCGTAAGTACGTACAATAATCTATCTATATATATAAAATTCAAAGTCCTGACTGACTGACTGACTGAGTGAGATATCAACGCACAGCCCAAACCGCTGGACCTAGAGACTTGAAATTTTGCACACATATACCTTATACAGTGAAGGCATCCACTAAGAAAGGATTTTTGAAAATTCCATCCCTAAGGGGATGAAATAAGGGATGAAAGTTTGTATGAAAGTCCCTCAGTTTTAAAGCTAGGATCTTCAAATTTTGTGATTAGGCTGACCGTTGAAAATTAATAAACACGGGTCTCAGCGTTTTTCAAAATTCTACCCCCGAAAGGGTCAAAAAGGGGATGAAGTTGTGTATTGAAGAAAATTCTTTATTTTCGAAGTAAAAATCGCTAAATTTATAGTTTAAGCTTATGCGATGGAAATCTAACGCAACGTATATTGTTATTGTTAGTATTTCAACCCCTATGGGGATGAAAAGGGGTTGAAAATGGGTAAAAAAAACCCAAAAACAGATATGAATGTTGTTATTAGGGTTTTCTGGGATGACGATTGCAAAAATGACATTTATTTTGAAGTCCAACACGGTGGACATGATTTGACCCCTAAAGGGGTGAAAATGGGGTTCAAATTTTGAATGGAAAAATAATATAAAATAGTCATTACAACTTTGAACTTCGTAGGAGCACATCTAAAAATAAATAGGCAAAGATATATTTTGTAATTTTGAAAATCAACCACTTAGGGGTAAATGGAGTGAGTAGGTAAACATAAAAATCGATATGGATGTTGTTCTTGAGGTTTTATGGGATAGTGATTGCAAAAATGAGATTTATTTTGAAGTCCAACACGGTGGACATGCACATCCATGGGACGGGGACAGGGACGGGAACGAGAACGGGAACGGGAACGGCAACGGGAACGGGCCTTGTGCGTGGTCCGCCACACGCGGCAAATTTCTCAAGCACGCTTGGTGGCGACCCGCCTAATTGCGTCAAAATGGCTGGTCGGATCCTGGTTGAAGGTTCCCTAAGGATTTTCTCTAATATCCACGCGGACGAAGTCGCGGGCGTCAGCTAGTAATTATTATAAAGTACTACCACAGTACATATATAAGTTTTTCAAACAGTATAGGAGCTCCATAGAAACGGTCGAATTTGACGGCTGACGTCACTCTAAGAGCTCTAAGCAAAGTTCGCAGTACTTTAGTCGGGGTTGTCACATCGCGTGGATTAGTTCACCGACACTATTGTTACTTACTTTTATTAATTCGCTAAAATGATTCGTCAGAGTAAACGATATTGTGCTGTCTACGGATGTTTAAACTCATCTGAATTTTCATTATTTAAACTTCCTGCCGATGTTGAAAAAAAAATGTTTTAAATAATCGAACCTGTAAAATGTATCATCGATTGGGTTTGTGTGCTCGACTTGTGCTCGATTAAAAATCTCAACTATTTACTTAAAAGTAATAAAATAATAAAAAATAATAAAATATACAGTAACGTTCAAATTATGAGCTCGGAATATAACCAACTGGATATTCCCGAAAAAAATCACTATTTTATGTTTTCGGTTATCTTTTGAAAAAATGTGCCGAACGTCACAACAATTGTTTAATTTTAAAATCTTATGTAAAACCGGATGAAACTATCCAAAACGGTTCTGAAAGTCATTACCTGAAGTACAGGGACTATAGCAAACATGTAGTCATAAGATACCTGGTTGTACCATCGGCTGATTTTGTTCAATATGTTGAAAAAATGGATCAAATTTTTCGCCGTTGTTTCCAAAGCAAACATATAAATTGCAAAATATCCAAATTAATTTACGTAGAAATTTACAGAATAAGTTTTATTCAGCCATGTCCTTGTTTCCCCATTATCTACTTAAAAAACCGAGTTCAAAAAACCTACCTCTAAAAAGCAAGAAATAATATTCGTAATAATAAAAATACGTCTATTGAAGTCGGGTGGGGCTGGAGTACAGATTCCTTTTTTTTATTCTAAAAGCCCCACCCGACTTCAATAGACGAACGACGTACTGCTTCCCGGAAACATCGTTCGCTTTAGTGTAAATACCTACTATTCGACGAGACGGCCGGAGAATGCCAACCCTAGCGATCCGACGGAGTGCAATGACAAAAGGGCCTAAGTGACGTTAGCTCTTCTACTGTTTGAAAAACTTATATATGTACTGTGGTACTACTTATCTGACTTATGAATTTGGAGGTAATAATAATACTTATTTTGTCTCTGTCTGGGCGATCGATTTTGAATAGTCCTAGGTAAAGTTGATAATTTTACTTTTATTTTATTTTTATTTTATTTTTGCTTATTAAAGAAACATACCTCTATAATACTGGGGCTAATTGTCTAATTTCAAAATCTATCGCAATCGCTTTCAGGGTGTGATACATTGATGCTTAGTTTTGGCACAAATAAAAACTTACCAAAGAAATGCAGCACTGTGTCACCATCCATCTGTCAAATGAAAGGGATTGCGATAGATTTTTTAAATTAGACAATAGAGAAACGAATAGGTATAGGCTCGAAGACCGAAATTGTACGATTCGAACTGCTTACAATACAATCGCGTTGTGGTCACTGCCAAAAATCCACAACGCAAAATTCGTGCTATGTAAGTATGGCATAAGAATAAATAAATTCAATTTACAGATTTTACAGTCCCTGCAAGAATTTTACGAAAAACCAAAATCAAATCAAATGCAAAATCCTATTATATTTTTAAAGTTACCAAGGTAGTACCTATCTATTTTTACGATTTATTTTTACGAAAGCGCCCGCAACTGCTTCGCTTCGACGCGACCGAAATATTATTAACCGATTTTCAAAATTCCAACGAATGCAATTCTCGTCTGCTTCTGCATCTTTTAACACTATTACCACGACGATCGGTCTATAATCATAGAAGCTACATCACTTTTTAAGTACGGAAACACCCGTTTTTCTACAATTCCAAATCTAAAGGGACACCTACAGGTCACAATCACAAATCACAATTATTAACCGATTTTCAAAAAAAAAATCGCCTTTTATAGCCAGGATTATACCTACCCTAGGATTTTTTCATTTTTTGTTAAGTCGGTTTTTCTTACCGAAATATTTACAATTTAGTAAACAAACACCCCCAAAAAACCCGAATTTACCCGAACTTTGCAAAATTCCAAAAAAAGTGAACAGTATATTTTCAAAATTCAAACGTTCACACGTGTCTCGATAAATACCTCAACTTTTGGTACCTACTATTCCCATCTCGATCCTCCCAAAATCCTTGGAGATATGGCCAAAAATACGTTTTAGGCGATTTGCATCATCTGATAACCATTTTCAATGGTAAAACGCCCATGACGCGTTGTGGTAATCACAGTAAGATTGTGGCTCGATTTGTTTTAATTTGAAGCCCGGCAGACTTGCCGAGGTTCGGAGGGTTAGCCGCGTGCATGTGGAGTGGAGGGCCTATAAATGGAGAAGTTCCTTAAAATGTAGTCTAAAATTAATATGTAGGTACCAGTAAAATTTAAAGCCGTCAAATGGCAGAGTAATAATAGTACATTACGATATTAGTGCACCAATCGTACGACGTTTTTTAACACATTTGCGAGGAAACAGAAAAAAAATACGCCAAAAGTACATTTTCGGAAAATGACTTGGCATTTTTCATGTTTTTCCACTTCAAGAAATTTTCATACGTGGTTATGTATCTGTCCTTGGATATTGACGGCAGCAAGCTGTTGCATGCGGTTCGCGCTTCTGTTAGTATATCCGGTGGAGTTGAAGTAATATATTGCTCATCTTCATTATTGAAAGTTGTCATTTTTAGATATTCACAATACAAGTACAAAGAAAAGAAAATTTGAGAAAAATGGCGCGAGGATTATTTTCTGCCGTGGCTGCGTGAAAATGTTGGCAAAGACGCTAGAGCATGCAGCCAAGTTTTTAAATTACCGAATAAACTGTTTTATTTTAAATAAACTCAATCTGTGAATGCACACTGTCTACTGACTAGCGCCGCGCGGCGATTAGTTCGAAATTTGAATAGCAACAGCGCGCTGCTCACTAGCCGGAGTCGTGCGGCGGCGATCAGTTCCATATTTGAAATGGCAAATAATACTGTTATGGAATTTGTATGGACTATAACTTAACTATTTGCTTTGGTAACACACGCGTTTTTTATGACCCGCTTTACATATTTAAAACCGGTGGAATTACATCAGCTTTACGAGCAAGGGTGTTAAAAATAATATAAGTTTACGAATTTTTGCGCGATGCGATTGTAAGGGCGACGCACGTCATCGCACCCTGTTGCTTGTATGGCGGTGGCGCGGCCGGCCGCTGGAGATGTTCCGTAGATGACGTCAGGCCACACCGGTTCCCGATGAGCGAAATTATCCTTAACTCGTAACTTTTACGTCCTATAACTTTTTCATTTTTAGAGATAAGTAATAGGTATGATAATTTTTTCACAGTTGTGTATAATTTGGCCTTATAATAGCGAATAAAAAAACTAGGAAACTTCTCCATTGTAACCACATGTTGCAGCAAGACTCCGCTTGGCAGGCTTAACTTACCATTAATATTCTTTTTCAGTCCTGACGATTTGCCGAAGATCAAGTCATACTTCCCCCTCGCTGTGGTGGAGTACATCCCGAAGACCGGCCACAACTTGCACGAAGACGACCCGAAGAGCTTCTTGGAGTATGTCATCGCATTCTGCAGGCTTTTAGAAAGCGAATAAAGCATTTCAAAACTTTTTCGAGTTTCATTTTAATCCGTTTTACCTATTTGCGTTACGACGATCGCAATCATATTACTTAATATGTTGAATTGTGTTGTAAAGTCTCTACCTACCCTTTTTTAGGGTTCCGTAGTCAACTCTACAAGGAACCCGTCTTAGTTTTGTCATGTTCATCTGTCTGTCTGTCTGTCCGTCCGCGGCTTAGCTCAGAGGCCCCGGTACTAAAATTTACTGAAAAAAAAACTTTTTTCAATAAAAAACACGTTTTTAAAACTGACTAGGTAAAAAGTATTTATAAATCGGACTAAAAACATTTTTCGGAAAAAACCACGACACATTTCAGTTTAGCGCATTTCGAAAAATGATCAAAAATGACACAACACGACCGACTCACGAGTCACGAGTGAAACGAAATCGGCACAAAAAAATGCTGTCATTTCATGATCATAGCCTGTCCAGCGTACTTGTATAGTGGACGTCAGCACGCGGCTCACAGGACCACTAAAACGTCAAGTAAAACTATTGTAGACATTGGTTATTGAAGGTTAGTTCTACTTATTGAATGTTTGTGGATACTATATCTATGTTGTGGTTTAACAACCTACCTAATTAAAATACTCAAAATCAAAGTGTTAGTGTAATTATACGAGTCCGGACAAGGTTGTCAAATCTGGAAAATGTGGATTATCCGGACGTCAAGCCGGATATCTACCCTTCTTTCGCTGTGTAAATATATACTATACCTATCCTTTTTAATATACTATACTGTGCTGTGTAATGATGAATGACATACGCATTGACATACGTTTGCAACATTTTGACATTATTGGCATGCAATCTTGATGCAATAATATTTCTGTAGGTATCATCGTGATAATAAATTTCGCTGTGGACATGGAATGGAGAAATTATTTTTGCCAAAAATAAGTAGCTACGTAGTCCTCCTGCTAAATCTAAGGAAAGTAAAAGTAATCAACAAAAGGACGGCTGTTGATTTGGCCCATAAGATTCACGGAAAATGCAGTTCCACTCGGGTGACACCTTTGATCGTGCTGCACGGCCTTCTGGGCTCCAAAAAGAATTGGGCAAGCATGTCTAAGAAACTTGCGTCATCGCTAGGGACCTGTGCGGTGGTCGCAGATGCCAGGAATCACGGCGAGAGTCCTCATGAAAACTCTCATTCTTACCAAGACCTCGCGTCAGATGTTTTGCAGCTAATGGATACAGTTGGGCTACAGAAAGCTACTCTAATAGGACACAGTATGGGAGGAAGAACTGCTATGGTCGTTGCACTAACTCGGGTATATTGTTTTTAAAGATTTATACTCTTTTGAGCTAAAATTTAGATATAACTACGAAATAGATTATTTCCTGACACATACTATTTTGTCCCCAGCCAGACAAAGTAGATCGTTTGGTCGTTGTGGACATTTCACCTGTATCCACTGTCGGCATTCTCAACAACTTTTTTCCACAACTTATAGATGCCATGAAATCCATTAACTTTGGCGGAGTGAAAAACGTAAACGAAGCCAAAACCGTTGCCAAAGACCAGCTAGTTGCTTCAGGAGCAGTTAAAAGTGCGGAAGGATTAGATTTCATTCTGATGAATATCGCTGTTAGAAGCGACAAATCAATTGGGTGGGTGTATAATCTGGCCACTTTGAAAAACTCCTTTGAATTTGTTGCGTCTTTTCCAAAAGAAATGGGAGGCAAGAAATTTGAAGGAAAAACATTGTTTATTGGAGGGGAACTCTCAAACTATATACCGTAAGTTCAAATGCTCTTAGGTTTTTAACCGACTTCAAAAAAAGAGGAGGTTCTCAGTTCGGCTGAATTTTTTATTTTTTTTATGTTTGTTAGGTACCTCATAACTTTGTCAATCACAAACCGATTTTAAAAAATCTTTTTTTGTTTGAAAGCATATAGTTACAGATTGGTCCCTTTGTCATAAGATCACGATCTGATGATGGGATTCTGGAGAAATCAAGGGAACTCTTCAAATATTATAGGCACACCAATAACGATTTTGGTATTTTCTTAAGTAACTCATGCATTTGCTTTCGAAAAGTACCATTTTGGTGAAGTGGAACTGATGATGAAGACCATAGATGATCACCGGAACTATTTACTAAACTAAGTATCTCACTGGTGCAATACGATTACTTTAATATGGTTGCTAGGCTATTTATGTTGCTCGTCATAATGCATAATATGGTGAAGTGGAGCTGATAGTGAAGTATCAGAACTCCTCAAGAATTAACGCCCCCCTTAAAGCATCGGTATAATTTATCGTATGATGCTTTTTGAAAGAACCTCTTTGAAGCATTTGTTACAAAACCGGCAACGTACGATGAATTGTGGCGATGCTTGGCGAATATGTACCTAGTGCCGACATAAAAAATACTCGTATCTATTATTTTACATGTAAGTACTTAATTGTTGACTTTTTCTTTCAGCCGGACTGACTTGGAGGGTATAAAAAGGCTTTTTCCAAATGCTGAACTGGTCTATATACCAAGAGTTGGCCACAATGTACATGCGGAGGACCCCTCTACATTTTTTAAAGTGGTGGAACAATTTTTATCGAAATAAAGATCCTGATTAAGATTATAACAGCTGTTATTGTATTTTTCTCAAACATGCTTGGAAATTCGATAGGTGACCGATCAATGTGAACATGTGAGCAGCGACAGTGTTCTAAAGTGGTTCTAACTATAAAAAAAAGAAAGTTAAGCAACTTTGGGAAAGAACGCTTATAAGATGTGTGACCGTCACCCATTCCAAACCCAACCTATTTTCAAAGTTGCTTAATTATATTTGGATGAGATGAGAAAATTGTATCCATCAATCCACACGTTAAATAAACTCTTCGACTCATGGAACAGAGACGTGAAGTGAGGATACAGGTCATACAGGGCCCCACGAGTAGGGAATGCAATCCGGATAATCCGTAATCCGAAAAATCCGGATATCCGCTCATTTTTACTAGACTTCCAAATCCGGATTTGTAAATCAAATTCGGATTTTTCGAATAATAAGAAATAATTACAAAAAATTAAAACGAGCAAGTTTCTTGGAAGTATTCCACTTAGAGCAATGGAGTGTTTGTTATTCGCCCAATTGCTATTCAGTCAGTTGCTATAAGTAGAACACATCGTTTTTCGCACTAGCTTGGTGGTTGCTATTTTAACACTTTTTATTAGGTTGTTTTCTTGTTTGTTTGTCCACAAAGTTTGCAAACGATTTTATACTAGCTTTTCGATGAGCTAGAGACTTGAAACTTTTAACATAGGTCAAAACTAAAAGGCAATGCAACATTATGGTGTCATTAGACTGATATAATGATGGAGTCGGAAGAAGGCCACAGGAACTCTATGACAAAACCATACAGACCCATCGTGTTTGGACTCGTTAGAATCGTCTTATCGAGTATTCTGATAGGAGACGAGGTCCAGGGTCTGATGATGAAGCTGGAAAGCCATTCCATAGGAACTAAATATTGAAACCTTGCAACTCCATCATTTGGGCTCGTTTGAATTGTCTTGACTAGTACTTTGTTGGGAAATAGTTTCCAGGATATGATGATGGAGTCGATAGAAGGACACAGGAACTCTTTTAATAAAACCACGCTCTACCCCATCGAGTTTGGGCTCGTTTGAATCGTCTTGACGAGTTCTTTCTTGGGAAATAGTTTCCAAGGATCTGATGATGGAGCCGGAAGAAGGTCATAGCAAGTATAGCAACTCGATAATTAAATCATGCAAATTCCTCGAGTTTTGGCTCGTTTGAATCGTTTTGACAAGTACTTTGTTGGGAAATACTTTCCAGGGTCTGATGATGGAGCCGTAAGAAAGACACAGGAACTCTTTAATAAAACCTCGCTACCCCATCGAGTTTGGGCACGTTCGAATCGTCTTGACGATTTTTTTTACGGGCATAAGCGATTTTTTTTACCGTTCGATATTTTTCACATTTATTTTATTTTATTTTATTTATTAATTTTAGGAAGACTATCGACTAATACATTTTAAATACTTAAAAAAATAGCAACAAAGAGTCATTTATAAGTCTCCACTGATAGAGTTACACACACATTAGTGAACTATGGGCAGAAATAATGTATTTTTATAAAAAAGAAAATATTTTTATAAAAAATCCGTAAACTCCGGAAAATCCGGATTTGACCAAATATCCGTTTTCAAAAATCCGGATTTTGAAACATATACGGATTTGCATTCCCTACCCACGAGGATGGAGGATTTCAGAAAGGAAAATAGGATGAGCCTTGAGAGAGGCCTATGGCCGGCAGTGGGTTGATACGGCATTTAGAATTTGGGCTTTTGTTGTTACTAAAAATATCGTGTACCTATGTACAGACATAATTAAAACGATTTTCTGTTTACTTACCTATTAGGTACCTAGGTACATAGTTACATCAACCATATTTTATGAAACTGATACCTACCTACTTCATTTAATGGATTTCAAACGTTCCACTGGATTTTGCCGTTCATTCACTGGTGATTTGGGGCATTTTTGTATAAAATTCAGATTAGGTATTTAAATAACTTTGAGCATTTCTGACATAATTATTTTAGATATTATTTTTATTTTGAACATTAATATGTAAATGATTAATAAATTCTAAATAGTAGGTATGCAGTGCTATTGATGGCTATAAGCAAAGCCATCCAGAATTTAATGTAGGTAGATAAAGTATACCTAGTTAGGTAATTTGTATTATAAAGTTTTAAATCGCTTTATGGGTTCATTCATGCGTAAGTGCACCAATGAATTTCATTGGTGCTGCATTTCTATTATTGAATTACTGCATGATTATGCGCTTCTTCCCCACGACACTACCAAGGCGCACTAGGTAGTGTCGTGGGTTTAATTTTTATCCCTTCTACACTACCGGCCTAATCTATATAATCTATATATAAAATTCAAAGTCCTGACTGACTGACTGACTGAGTGAGATATCAACGCACAGCCCTAACCGCTGAACCTAGAGACTTGAAATTTTGCACATAGGTTCCTTATGACTAGACTAGGGGTGCACTAAAAAAGGATTTTCAAAACTCACCCCCCAAGGGGGTGAAACGGGGGTCCAAAGTTTGTATGAAAGTCCCTCAGATTTGAAGCTAGGATCTTCAAATTTTGTGATTAGGCTGACCATTGAAAATTAATAAATACGGGTCTCAACGTTTTTCAAAATTCTACCCCCGAAGGGGTCAAAAGGGGGATGAAGTTGTGTATTGAAGAAAATCCTTTATTTTCGAAGTAAAAATCGCTAAATTTATAATTTAGGCTTATGGATGGAAATCTAACGCAACGTATATTGTTATTGTTAGTATTTCAACCCCTATGGGGATGAAATGGGGGTGAAAAGGGGTAATAAAAACCCAAAAATAGATATGGATGTCGTTATTGGGGTTTTCTGGGATGACGATTGCAAAAATGACATTTATTTTGAAGTCCAACACGGTGGACATGATTTGACCCCTAAAGGGGTGAAAATGGAGTTCAAATTTTGTATGGAAAAATAATATAAAATAGACATTACAACTTTAAACTTCGTAGGAGCACATCTAAAATAAATAGGCAAAGATATATTTTGTAATTTTGAAAATCAACCCCTTAGGGGTAAATGGGGTATGTAAACATAAAAATCGATATGGATGTCGTTCTTGAGGTTTTATGGGATGGTGATTGCGAAAATGAGATTTATTTTGAAGTCCAACACGGTGGACATGATTTAACCCCTAAAGGAGTGAAAATGGGGTTCAAATACTTTAAAATTCGTAGGAGCGATGTCTAAAAATAAATAGGCAAACACATATTTGTTATTTTGAAAATCATCCCTTAGGGTGTAAATGGGGTAAGTAAACATGAAAATCGATGTGGATGTCGTTCTTGAGGTTTCATGGGATGGTGATTGCGAATATGACATTTATTTTGAAGTCCAACACGGTAGACATGATTGGACCTGGACATGCACATCCAGGGGACGGGGACAGGGACGGGAACGGGAACGGGATACTATATCTCTGGATACAATTCTGAATATTATAAACTAGCTTCCGCCCGCGACTTCGTCCGCGTGGACATTCGATAAAATCCTCATGTTATCGCGACCTCCGGCGTTGGTTGAGGGTCAACCACATCCGTGATATAAACATATCCATCGCGGATCGCGAGAATTTAAAAACGATGAATACGTGATCAAAGGAGAAGTGAAGGACAAAGGGTGGTACTTACCATGAGTTATATTGTACCTTCAACTATCAGCGAATGTCTGTCCTTGCCTTTCAGTGGTTCTCTCGTTCCATCTGTAAGTACAAATAAAGATATGACACCACTGCGTGGTGTCACTAAGCCCTGCGGTCACGCCGCCATGACGGCGTGGTCGCAGGAATTATAGAACATACAAATATGGATATAAATAAGTGACTTGGTCATCTGTAGGCCGTATGTCGATATGACCTTACTCTCTGTATTAGCTGTCTAAAATAGTGTCCACGTTACTTATCCACTGGGTGGTGCGTGGCTCGCATACATAACATCCCCATAAGCTTAGGGAATTTCAGATGTCTTACCTATCCACGTTGACTTATCCACAAATGTGGTGCGTGGTCGCAACATAACATGTCTTATCTATCCACGGTAACTTATCCACCATTGTGGTGCGTGGTCGCAACATAACATGTCTTATCTATCCACGGTAACTTATCCACAAACGTGGTGCGTGGTCGCAACATAACATGTCTTATCTATCCACGGTAACTTATCCACAAACGTGGTGCGTGGTCGCAACATAACGTCTTATCTATCCACGGTAACTTATCCACCATTGTGGTGCGTGGTCGCAACATAACATGTCTTATCTATCCACGGCAACTTATCCACATTGTGGTGCGTGGTCGCAACATAACATCTGTATGACATATACCTACACTCCAGCAGAGTGTTGTAGCACAGATACTTAGCTGTGATAAAATAGCGTCCACGTTACTTATCCACAAGGTGGTGCGTGGCTCGCAACATAATATCTTAGTAGGATCATGAGTTTCATAATATCTTATTTGCAGAGTCCTTCCCACGTTACTTACCCATAAACGTGAAGCGCGGGACTTATTTCAGAATACTTTATTAGCGATTATATATTGGCTCAAACGTACAAACATTACATTAGATGAGATGCGCACAGGTTATTATTGCATGAGTGGGTCTCCAGCTTCCTCATAGGCTATAGAGAAATTCTAAGCATGCCATATTTTAAAGCATAATAGCAGCAATCAATCTTCCAGACATAATAATAGCAGCCACCATAAGCTCGTTACCATGAGTTGTTTTATGTGTGCGAGCTGGCGACACGTGTCTACAGCTTACACATGCCGTTAAGGCAAACCAGTGAGGTTAGGGTTTTAGACTATAGTCAGAAATTTAGAGCCTAATTGCAGCAATAAGATCCAAAAAAACCAGCCATCACACTCAAATACTCTTGAAACTACGAGCATAAAACTGTGTGCGAGCTGGGGACCCGTGTCACTGGCTTGCACAGCTGTATTTTCGTAATTATTTAAGCTACGATTATGTACTATACCTCAAAATTTTCAGCCGAATTGCAGCATTAGGCTCCAAATTTTTCAAAACTTTAACTCGAAAGGTTTTTGAGCTACGAGCCGATATCTATGTGTAAGCTGGGGACCCGTGTCACCGGCTGACACATGGTGAATTGCTGTAACTGTATATGTTAGAGTTTCGTTTTAAAGATCAAATGATATGTTATAATTGCAGCACACACGAGGCAAAATTTCAAATCTCTGGGCCTCTTAGTTTCGAAATTATAAGCCAAAAACCGTTTTCCCGCCAAAAAATTCAAAATAATGGCTCGGAAGCGGCTAATCGCGCCGTTGCCGTTCCGTGCGCTACACTATTGCAATCGAATTTGAACCTAAGAGCTAGTATTATTTTGAGTCATTTTAATTTGCGCTCTCGATCGTTTTAATTTATGTACTGAGAATTTTAGTCTAAGAGGTAGGAGCTGATATAACTGGTTACCTAATTTAATATAAAAGCAAAGTCTATTTATATAGGAATGTTTATATCGCTAAGGTATAGGTACTTTATTTTAAGGAGCTTAAAATAATTAATGCAACCATGTAAAAGTAATCATTTCGCACCAATGAAACTTAGTATTGAATAATTCCGATTATCATGTATGGTCTTCATCATCAGTTCCATTTCACGAAAATGGTACTTTCCGAAAGCAAATGCATAGGTTACTTAAGAAAATACCAAAATCGCTATAGGTGTGCCTATAATATTTAAAGAGTTCCCTTGATTTGTCCAGGAACCCATCATTAGATCCTGACTTCATGATAATGGGACCAACTTGGAAGTATATACTTTCAAACAAAAAATCAATTTTTCAAATCGGTCCAGCAGTCTTCGAGTAATCGAGTAACATACATAACTCATCCTCTTTTTGAAGTCGGTTAAAAAGTTTTAGTTATGTTGATTATTTGCTCCAAATGTGCCTAGGTATACCTATTATAGTCGACTAGTGACCGCCCGCGACTTCATCTGCGTGAATAGTTTATTTGTTCTTTTTTAATCTCTTTTTATCCAGTTAATTAATAAAAAATCCTGTGGTTTTATGGTCTTTTTTTTAATGGTAACGATGTTTTTGTATAATCGCTACATCCCTATTTGAACTGATCGAGTGATCAAAATTTATAACCTAATAAAAACGTGTTAATAAAATAAAATAAAGTACCTATACCTTAGCGATATAAACATTCCTATATAAATATACTTTGCTTTTATATTAAATTAAGTAACCAGTTATATCAGCTCCTCCCTCTTAGACTAAAGTTCTCAGTACATAAATTAAAACGATCGAGAGCGCAAATTAAAATGACTCAAAATAATACTAGCTCTTAGGTTCAAATTCGATTGCAATAGTGTAGCGCACGGAACGGCAACGGCGCGATTAGCCGCTTCCGAGCCAATATTTTGAATTTTTTGGCGGGGAAAACGGTTTTTGGCTTATAATTTCGAAACTAAGAGGCCCAGAGATTTGAAATTTTTCCTCGTGTGTGCTGCAATTATAACATATCATTTGATCTTTAAAACGAAACTCTAACATATACAGTTACAGCAATTCACCATGTGTCAGCCGGTGACACGGGTCCCCAGCTTACACATAGATATCGGCTCGTAGCTCAAAAACCTTTCGAGTTAAAGTTTTGAAAAATTTGGAGCCTAATGCTGCAATTCGGCTGAAAATTTTGAGGTATAGTACATAATCGTAGCTTAAATAATTACGAAAATACAGCTGTGCAAGCCAGTGACACGGGTCCCCAGCTCGCACACAGTTTTATGCTCGTAGTTTCAAGAGTATTTGAGTGTGATGGCTGGTTTTTTTGGATCTTATTGCTGCAATTAGGCTCTAAATTTCTGACTATAGTCTAAAACCCTAACCTCACTGGTTTGCCTTAACGGCATGTGTAAGCTGTAGACACGTGTCGCCAGCTCGCACACATAAAACAACTCATGGTAACGAGCTTATGGTGGCTGCTATTATTATGTCTGGAAGATTGATTGCTGCTATTATGCTTTAAAATATGGCATGCTTAGAATTTCTCTATAGCCTATGAGGAAGCTGGAGACCCACTCATTATTATTGCATGCACTATGCTAATACTTAGCTCTCGTTTATATTCCATTGGTTTCCTGAGCTCGTTACTTGTTGGCAGGCACGTTTAATATGGAAGCTGGTAGCACGACACATTACATTTGTATTATGATATGAGAAACAATATAGCACAACTTAGACATAAAGAAAAGAAAATAAAAGGCGGCTCACTTGACATTGACAATAGAATTATGGCGGCACTGGATAAGTGTTGCCACCTCAAACATCGCGACTGGTGTTGCCGTCGCGACACATGTTTTAATTTCATAAAATTCTGATCAGCCGTTTTTACGTGATTAGGCGGGTCCCACTCCCCACCAAGCGAGCAGCCTCGTGCGAGGCCCGTGCGGCAAACGTCCTAAAAACGGCTGATCAGATTTTAATGAAATTAAAACATGAGGATTTTATCGAATGTCCACGCGGACGAAGTCGCGGGCGGAAGCTAGTAAGGAATAAAGACCTCGCTCCAGTATTCTGATAAGTTTTTTTCTCAACTGACCTGACCACTGGTGGGTGGTGATGGTGACATGTGGTGGTCAGATAGTCCAGAAGGTTACCGGTGCCGGTGGTCAGTTGAAACAAAAAAAAACCACTTCATCTGGGAGCACAATAAATTTATAGGTTCTACGAGAAATAGTTGTCCCTCGTGGTCTCATTAATGGGACAAAATCATGGGACTGCGAGAAAACAGCGGATTTGAACCATGGAAATTGGAAACTATATAAAATTACAATCCATGGTTAAACAGTGATCGTAAACTTAGCGATTGGTCTGCTGGAATGCACCCATTAACGTCAACGTCAGTCTTATCATTATGTCAAAGTCAAATTTTATGATGTCAAACAAATAGTTCCAAGTTCCACTTAATTTTTATTTTAATTAAAAAGCTAGGTACATTTATTTAAATTGAAAGATGTTACTCACAAAAATAGGACCCCGAACCCGAAATGTATTAAATTCATGTAAAGTACGATTCAAAGATTTTCCACGAAATCTAACCACGAGTTTCGAGAGTTCAGACATCGTAGACCTTGCATACGCCTCTTATGAGAGTACTGCTGATGCTGAAGGGACTACTCGCCCTCCTTTAGTTATTTTGCATGGATTATTAGGTTCTAAAAACAACTGGAACAGTATGAGCAAAGCCATACACCGAACGACGGGAAGGAAAGTGATAAGCGTAGATGCTCGTAACCATGGAGATAGCAGGCATTCTTCACAGCACACGTATGTTCACATGGCCCACGATGTCATGAAACTGCTGAAGAAATTAGATTTATCCAAGGTGTCGCTCCTCGGCCATAGTATGGGTGGTCGCACTGCTATGGTCCTGTCTTTACTTTGCGTAAGTTGTATTATCAAATTAGTGTGGTGTGTTAGGTGTAGTAATAGCTTTAGAACAAGTTAATGGAAATAATCTCACACTTACAATGCAATTAATTTAACAATGACGTATCTATACTATAGTCTAGTTCACTTTTGACAGCTCATCAACCTTTTGGCTTTATAGTAAAGGTCAACAGCCTGTCCAAAATGCCAACATATTAATGAACTCGACTGTACAATAGAAGTGACCAACTTCAGAGCGCTTGCAGTACAAAAGTGTGTTTTGGTCTTCTCTTTGTCATTATTCTCGAGTGAAGTAACAGTGGATCACTGTGTATTGTCAATTTAATCACATTCAGTCAGAGCAGCAATATTATTAAAGTTTACCTTACAGAAACTATGTAAAATTATTCTTTTTTTACAGTCAGATCTGGTATCAAGCCTCATTGTAGTGGACATATCACCAGTTAGAACAAGTCCACAGATTTTTTCAATGGCAAACCTGTTTGATGCAATGTCATCAGTGGTGATCAGACCTGGAATAGCAATGTCCAAAGCTCGCAAGTTGGCTGATGAACAATTGAAAGGAGTCACCCCCGATGTTAACCTGAGAAACTTTCTAATTACCAATTTAGTACAAACTAATAGTGGGGCATATACTTGGAGAGTGAATCTGCCGGCTTTGAAAGAAAATTTCCAGGCCCAAATATCTTCCTTCCCATTTAGTCTAAGAGGCCTCCAATACTGCGGGCCCACTCTGTTTATAGGAGGAACATTATCTGACTATATAGGGTAGGTACTTAAATCAAAATATTTCTAACTGTATATCGGCAAAACCGCACTGCGCCGCCGCTCCGCAGTTCCCGCGCTTTCCGCCCCGTTTTTAACCGACTTCCAAAAAAAGAAGGAGGTTCTATGTTCGTCTGTATATTTGTTTTTTTTTTTTTTTGTGTATGTCCACCGATTACTCGAAGACGGCTGGACCGATTGAAATGATTCAAACGTTATTACATTAGGTACACTCCCAAGTTGGTCCCATTTTTTAAAATTTGGAAATCGGTTCAGTACTTTTCAAGTAATTTTGAAAAAAGCACGAAAATAGTATGACTTTGTGTGAATTACCTCGATGATTGGTCGTATTACTTCTTTGTTTATGAACTGAATAAGATAATTATTTTTAATTGTAGTTTTTTAACCGACTTAAAAAAGGAGGTTCTCATTTTGATCCGTATTTAAGTATGTTTCTCCGCGATTATCTTACGTTTGGCTGAGCCGATTTTTCTACATATTATATAATATACCTTACCTACAAGGTACCTACACTAAAAATAAAAAAATAAAAAATTGTTTAAAAAAAACAAAAAACCGACTTCAAAAAACCTACCTCTAAAAAGCAAGAAATAATATTCGTAATAATAAAAATACGTCTATTGAAGTCGGGTGGGGCTTTTAGAATAAAAAAAGGAATTTGTACTCCGCCCCACCCGACTTCAATAGACGTGTTTTTATTATTACGAATATTATTTCTTGCTTTTTAGAGGTAGGTTTTTTGAAGTCAGTTTTTTGTTTTTTTTTAAACAATTTTTGTATGATAAGGACCCATGTTGTGGTTAATTTCAGTGAAATCTCATGTTTTTTTTGTTCAAAGCCCTGCAAGTTTAGACAGCGCCTATAAAGTTTGATACAGTTTCAAAATCATATTAGCAATTCATATTCAGGACTTATTTAAAATTCATTTATTACTTACCTAATTCTATGTTACAAATTAATAATACATAAACTTTATTTCAGTAAAAATGATTTGCGAGAAATTCAAGAGTATTTCCCACTGGCAGAGCTGGTGCTCATAGAAGGTGCAGGACACTGGGTCCACAGTCAGAAACCAGAAAAATTCCTCGATACTGTCTGCAAATTCCTCTCTGACAAATAGAATACCTAGTCAACGCACAAGTATAGTCGACAAAATTGTGATAGTGATTCTCATAATGAATGTACCTAGTTAAAACAAATGATTTTTTTGTATGATTTGTTTTAAATCATTTCCTAGTTGAATTTTATTTTATGTTGAATAGTTTATTAAATGTGATGTTAATATATGGAAGTTTTATTTCTTTTCAGTTCCCTTCTAAGGTGTTGGTTGGCACACTATAACGGCACCGCAACAGCACCGCTCCAACCCAGCAATTAACTTGTCATTCAAATTAGAGCATTAAATCGTGTGTCGCAAAATATATTTCATAATGTTAATAAGAAAAAGCCAACAGTCGGCGGTCAGCGCGCTTACCGCTACAAACAACTCGACTCGCAGCCTGCAAGCGAGCGGACCGCGCGCCGACCGCGTGCTAATGGGCGGTTTTCCACTTACCGGCACGGCGACGGGACGGCGACGGCGACGGCCCGGCGACGGCGACGGGCCGGCGCTCCGTTTTTCCACTAGACGGCGACGGCGACGGCGCGGGCTACGCTCAGTACAGACACGCACGCCAATTTTACAAGACTTAAAAATGTCCTCGTCTAGTCGTCGTACTATTTATTTGCTCTACCTTTTACATTTAAGGAGAAAATATCTACAACGTAGAAAAGTAAATTTTTGGGTCGATCCACTTATTAAACTTAGGTATTTAAAGGGTTCTTACTATACTTTATTTGATAAACTAAAAATGAACAATAAGCAATTCTTTAACTATTTTCGAATGACTCAAGAAACATTTAATTATCTGTTGGAGAATTTATGTGAAACAATCCAAAAGAAGGATACTAAATTTTTTCAAAAACAGTTTTCGACTGAACGCACCGATCGAAAAACAGTTTATCCACTAACGCCATCTGTGCAATCAGTTGAATTTGAATATTACGTATGCCGTACCGTAGAGTTTGCCAAAACTGTGTTGGTATGGCTTATGCAGCGAATAGAATAGATGGCGCTAGCACAATAAAGAAAAAAAGATATCGAAAAAACTGTAAATCAACAGTTGAAACTATATAGGTACTAATAATTATTACCAATTTTTATTATATTTGGAATTTATCAATTAACCTAACTATTACAATAATGTACCTACGTACAAATGACTTTTATGTTGTGGTATAAATAATAAGAATATCTTGTAATATGCTGTAAGTATAAAAAAATTAAATATGGTAATTTGTAATTTATATCACATAAAAAACAATATCAAACTTATGTTTGTAGTTCATTTCATACAAAATAAGTCCATACGACCTCAAATGTAAGCTTGTCAACAATAAGGTTGCGTTCGCGACTGTACAGGCTGAACCCTGCCCCGCGCGCGCACACACGCACGCACACGGCTACGTACGTATACAAAACACACACAGATTTGCCGGCCGGCGGCGGCATCGGTGGGGGTCAACGGGCCGGGCCGTCGCCGTCCCGTCGCCGTGCCGGTAAGTGGAAAAGCGTGCCATATAAACTCATACATTTATGCTGCCACGGCAGCCGTCGCCGGGCCGTCGCCGTCGCCGTCCCGTCGCCGTGCCGGTAAGTGGAAAACCGCCCAATGCTAACTGTATATAATATTAATCTATGCTGCGCGCTGACTCCGAGTCGCCAGCGAAACGACGTATGCAAAATAGCTTGCACCTTTGGCTTGTACTCGCGGCCGGCGGCGGCGGAGGCGTGCCGTAAGTTACGGCACGCCCGCGCCGCCGCCGCCGCCGCCGTAAGCACCGTGTGCTTACTACGCGCTAGCCGATTAGTTATTCTGTGGCCGTAGCCTAAATTCGAGGTGACGCCGCGCCGTGCTGTAGCTGTGCAGTTGCGGTGCCGATGCCGGCTGACTGCCGCACTGCCGGTATAGTGTGCCATGGCCTTATAATTTATAATGACCCTCTACCACAGAATATATACTCTAACGCACCTCTACAGAGAATCGACAAATGAAAGTGAAATAAAAGTTGATTCACATTTGCACTGGTGGCGCCATCTATTAGTTATATTAAAAGAAGGAAAAGAGAAAAAAATATATTTTTTACAATATCTTTTCGTAGATACACAAATCTTGGCCATTGGATCAGCTGAGGAGAAAAAAACCTTAGTAGATCCACACACCTCAAAATCAGGATCCAATGAAAGAATTGATACCTTTCGCTAGATCCATTAGGTATCAGCCCCCCTAGCCAAAGTAACATTTGCAAATTTTCGTTATCGTTACGCTTCGAAACATGTGGATTTGACGTTTTAAATTTCGATAGTTAACGAAACTTTATGTCAATCCCATACATGTTTCGAAAGCGAAGCGATAACGAAGATTTGCAAATGTTAGTTTGGCTAGGCCCTAAAGTCTTAAGTATTAGATTAGAGTTTGGCAAGGACCACTTTGGAAACCGTAATTGTGACTTCATGGTTTTCTCCCAAATTAGTCCCACTTTTTTTCGGAATTAGTCCCAAAGGGGACTAAAAGATATACCTAAGCGATTTAAATGGTCACCTAACATACAACATACCTACATAATTGAAAAAGTTCGCCCCGCCCTAATGATGGCCGAATTTCCATGGACGCTTGCTTTTGCTTTACCACATAGCATGACAAATAATAAAAATATTAAGTATACTTACATAAATATAAACGTTACAATGCAGCTGTAGTGTGGTTGTCTCATCTCAAATAGAAGTAGGTAGGTACCTTGTTACCCTATTTTTTAAATATTATTTTTAATAAATTCATTGTAGACTTAAGGCCCACCGAGCCTCCACTAGCAGCTAGCTCCGCCACTCAAGAAAAAATCATTACAACGAAATAACTATGTTTAATAAAATTCTGAATAATATACTAGCAAAACATGTGATCTACCAATAACTGTAACAACTTTTTACCATGTTTTAAGCAAATAAACTATTGACTATAATTAGACCGATACCAATACGTTATTTTGAGGGTATAACCACAGAATATATAATAGTACTAACGTACAGAAGTCCGTCCCCGCGAGGACCATCAAATAATAAGCTACTCTCGCTGCACGGCAATAAAGTACAATTTCAAACTGCACAACGCTGCGTGGATAAAATTATATGCACCTACGAAGAAGAAAGAGAGGCGTCTCTTTCTGTCGCATAGCTCTGTCTCAACCGACACATTTCGGGGTTGCTACTCGCTAGTTACTGATATCATAGAAAACATTCGTTATGCCCATGAATAAACAATGAAATTACTAATAGGTACCTACTTATAAAATAAAATAAATCTACCTAATAGGTGAGCTGAGCATATTTAAAGAGCATAAATAATAAGTATTTCTAAGTAGTTAGAGAAGCTCGATGGCGCAGTGGTATAGCGCCTGGCCCAACGATTGCGGAGGTTAAGCAACTTTTGCAAGGGTCGGTTATGTTATATTATTATATATTCGGATGGGTGAAAAAAAAACAGTATTTTTTAGCTTTTTTCTTTACTGGTGCCATATTTCGAACTTCGATACAACTAAGTATGTAAATATGTATACAAAAAATACAATAAACTTTGGTAGGTAGGTAGGTACGTTAGTAATTAAGTATCAAAAACGAAGTGCATGCAGTTTCGCATTCGGCGCTTGACTGACTCGTTTCGTTCGTGACGTTCACGCGCTGCGCTCTCGTCGCTTGCACACGCCGCGCGTTTCGGTCGGCGCGGTGATATCCCTCGACAATGGCCCTCTTATGTCTCCTCTACACATCGACAGATGCGTCTGCAGACGTCGACAGACGCATCCGCAGATGTCTCACCACGAGCCGTCCACACGTCTGTCGGTCGATCAGTATGTGTTAATTCTTGACAGACGCAACTTGTACGCATGCGATAAAAAATGGATGTTGAGACCGTAGCTGCCGCAGCTGTTTATTTATTTAGTACTTTTAATTATTACTTAAGTGTGCATCATAGTAAAGTGATTAAAAAAAATGCAAAAATGCGTGCACACTCGTACGCAACTTCAATAAAACTGATGCATCGCCAGACGTGTGGACAGTCGCCGAACGCTCGCGCTGAAACCCTTTGATCTTAGCCAAAAAAACCGACAACGAACGGATTGGCGGCCGATGCATCTGCAGACGTTAAATACCTACCACAGACGACCGGGCTCTCCGTCTACACGTCGGCGGACGCATCGGCAGACGGCATCTGCGGATGGCGTCTGCCGACGTGTAGAGGAGGCTTTGGAGTGGGCCGCGAGCAGTAGGCTAATATAAAAGTTTAAGCGCGGAGTGATACCCCCCTAACCTTAAAAAATTCTAAAGTTTATGAAATCTTGTCTGTCGATAGACTTGCATTATAAAACGTTTATTTTTGCGTTTTGTGTCACATCTAGCTGATGCATCTTTAGAAATTCGATTATTTGTCGTCGATATAAATAATTGAACGCAAAACTGACAAAATTGATTTAAAGTTAAAAAACTCAATGGTATAAGATAGCCTGAGTAGTGTACAAACCTAATTTGTGTCATTTTCGTCCAGTGCAAACTGACTTATAGTAGGTAACGGTAACTTTAACTTCAACTGTATCTGATATAAGATTCCATTGATAAAAACGACACAAATTGTGGCAGTTAAATAACAGTGTTCCCGTGGACAAAGATGACACAAAAAGCTCATGTACATCGGTTATGACTTCGTAATCATCATTAAAGTTTTTCAACTTTAATTTTCTTATCGATTGATAGTGTTAAAAAAGACAAAAACCTAAATTGTCACTTATTGAAATGACACAAATTCATGTATTAGTCTTAGTTAATGGTGCAGAAACTATATACGAAAAAAAAACAAACTTTAATATTTTTGAAACCTAAAACTCTAGCGGTATTCGTCTAAATTAAAAACTAGTAAGTATTAGTTATAGGTAAACAATTTTTGTATGCGTTTTTTCCTTGTTTAAATGTGTTTATGTAGTTAAAACGGATTAACGCCAAGTGGCCACTTTGGGCGTGGACTAAAAATTCAACGTATACAAAAATAGTTGATAGCTAATACCTACTACTAGTTTTTATATTTTTCAGAATTTTATTTTACATTATTATTTCGTTGTAATGATTCTTTCTTGATTGGCGTCGCTAGTAGACGCGCGATGCACTTAATTAAAATAGTACCTAAGTATCCGGAATGGCTTTCTAAGTAGGTATAAAGTAATATTAATTTGTGGCTGACTTAGTTCAAAATTTGTTGACATTTTTTCATATGTGGATTGCAGTTCAGATTTTTTCATAGGTGCAAGAAGATACAAATGCTGAAACAATAATTCCTTATCAGTTCCTTCCGCCAAATTATGCATTATCTTCGTACCTATGTGATATTACATACACCACCGCAAATACTTTGTCCGTTTAGTTCGATAACAAAATTTCTCTCACGAATTATCAGTTATTTTGATGTGGTTTTTTTGCACCCGTTGTTCGTCGCCCCTTGAATGAAATCAAAGTATAAAAGGAGTTAGCAATAAACACCAAACACAATCCCACTTCACAGTTTCTGTGAAGTGAGTCGAGTTTCTTTTAACAGAAGTTTTTTTAAATTATTAATAATGTCCAAAAAGAGCTTCGAGTTGTTGTTTGATCGACCGAACGAGCCCCTGATCATACCAAAAGGCGAGGATAATTCTCTTTTCCAACTTAATGAACAACTTCTGGTAAGATTTTTCAAAACAATTATAATGAGAAACTTTAAAGTCTAAACAACCATAGACAGAAATCGACCCCGCGACCTAGTAAAACTTTAAAACGCCTTGGTTTTTCGGGCACCGTAGTTTCTCCCAACAAAAGTAAAAGCACAGAATACATAATGTAAAAGCCCTAAGTTAGTTAGGTTTATTAGAAATGTCTTAAAACGTTTTTACGGATTACAGCTGTTACAGCGCGCTATATATATTTTTTATTTTAGAATTAGGTATTTTTTAGAAGTTTTGATTAATTGGTTTCCTGACCGACGTTTCGCCACCTTTCCGGGGCCGTCGTCACGTCACGTCTTAGAAGTGTATTAGTAGTGTCTATAGTCGCGTTAGAGTATATATTCTGTGCTATAGGTAAGTAGTTAGGTTTAACTAGTAGGTACTTAAAATTATGTTTTAGTAAAACTTTGCTTTGCAAATTAATTCTATAATTTTTCCCAGCCAAAAGGTTACGAGAATAACGGCATCGAGTTGAACAACCGTTTCGGCGACGATGCTGGCGAGAGGATCCCGCTCCAGAATCTGAGCAGCGTGCCGCAGTTCCCGCTGGCGTCGCAGTTGCCTACCGACGCCGATTTCTCCCTGTTCCTTCCGCGTCACCAGGATATGGCCAGTGAAGTCATCGATGTTCTTATGCGTAAGAAAATGGTTTTCATATTTTATAAGTCCATACCTATAGGCACTTACAAAAATCTTCATCTATGTCTGTTCTTAAATTCCTATCGTCGTATCACTTTATCTGCTAGTATTCAAGTTGAAAGATGAACGTCAAAGATGTTGGGATCACCTCTGGTTTTTGAAATAAGATACAATTTCCATGCCTATGTTAATAAAATTCTGCCATCAAAATTTTAAAGATATTATAATAGTACCTATAGCTGTTGGCAACTCATAATTACTTGGCGGGTCGTTTTAATAGGGATTATGATAAAATCGTAATAATTAATTTTCAATTACTAATAGGAAATAACTTTATTCGCTAAAGGGCAACTTCTCAAAACGGAAAATTCTCATAAGGGCAAACTCTCTATAAAGGCAAATTCGCATATAACACAGTTTTGTTAGGTATGATTAGTTATTATATTAGGTACCTACCTATATTATGGTGTAAAATAAAAGATGTAATTTATGTAAACAAACATTCAATTATTCAAAAGTACAGGTACAATTTTACTACTCTAGTAACATATAAATAAATTGTTTTTATATACATAGTCAGTATAACAATAATTGAAATATTGTTAAAGGTGTGCCCACGGACCAGCTGCAAGAACTGCTGTCCACTTGTGTGTTTGCTAGGAACAACCTGAACCCACAACTATTCAACTACTGTTACTCTGTAGCCTTAATGCACAGGTAAGTTATTTAAGCATTTTTATTTACAGGCTTCCTAAACTTATATGAGACGCGCCCCCATTCTACAAAAAAAATCCGTGCCCCCTTTGCCTTTTCCTCCTTTTCCCAAAACAATGACATAATATGTGGCCCGCGCCCCCCGCTTTGAAAACCCCTGGCTTAAGTAAATGGATATGATTTCTGCATCACTTTACGAAAACAGAACAAATGTTTTTTAATGTGTCATAATGTTATTATTCCAGACGAGACACCAGAGACATAAAAATTCCCAATTTCGCCGAGACCTTCCCTTCCAAGTTTTTAGACTCTCAAGTGTTTTCTCAAGCTCGTGAAACCGCTGCAGTTGTACCATCAAATGTCCCAGTGAGTATACCTTTATTTCTCTTTACCACCACCATTACAACAGTTTTCACATTTCTTGTCTGTTCCTGAACAAAGCACAGGTTTATAGTTAGGGGTCCAGGGTCCTAAACTATCATTGGAATAGAAATCCATGGGATAAGTACCATCTTCCCTTAGCCACTTACTGTTCCCTAATGTGACGGAGAACTCATATGGTGTCAATAGAGGCTTCGAAAAAGCCGTTCCCCAGTCTATCGAGAGCCTCGGGCACGCTACTTGGACGAAAGCATCCAAATCAAATAGAGAAAGTTTACCTGGAAAGATTTCCGACAACAAAATTTTCACATATTTTTTATTTGAATTGATTATTTGTTTCTCTAAGTTTGCTAAAACTTTTGGGCTTCCTTGCCGGCCCAATGTTCCAAGAATCAGCCCAAAGCTACCAGCATTCTCTGCAGTCTTTATTTGGTTCATTCTATTAGTTTGCATCAATTGATGTTCATAGACTTCTGATGTGAATTTCTTGTCATAGGGATCGTATTTGTAGGCAGGTATGGTTGGGTTTGATATCATTATGGATTCTAAGTGGAACCTTCCATCACCAAGATATACTATGACATCTGCAGTCAATTTAGGAGCAGTACAGCCAAGTATCTCACCCGGTGATAAAGGCTTACACTGAGGAACTGTAACAGTATATTCCTCAGTTCGAAGATTTTTAGCTACTGAATGTAATGTTGTTACAAATTGAATAGTACTAACTAATGCTAAATGGGTGCCCTTTGGGAAGTTAGCTTTGATAGTGTCTACGAAATGGCATGGATCAATTTTTATATCCACAAATATGTAAAGCACCTTAACATCAGTGGTCTGATCTATAGGTATGAGACATGAATGCCCATAGTGCACTAATAGCTCCACTCCTAGAGCTGACGCTGTGAAATCGTCAATGCAACAGGCGCCATAGGTGACATCACCCATGATTACAGTATCTGCTTCAGTGAAAGTTTCAATTATGTCACATATCGTAGTCGCGAACATTGTTAACCCTGGAAACAACAAACAGTTGTTACGGCTAATACCCGAAGTGTGGCTACTTAGTTTTAGCCAGCTAAAACTAGCAGTAGCTGTTGGTTAAACCTAGGTGTAACCAATTTGCTCACAGCTAATAGAAGGTATAGCTCATTGCATTCGGTTAAAGCTAGGTCTAGCCTTCTTACTAAGGGGAAGTATTTTATGGGGTATTTAAGAAAGTTATTTTTGTTGTCTGTTAAAAAAAATACCACGAAAAGGAAACAAACAGCTTGCTGCTGGTTTTAGCCGGGTAAAACTAGGTGTAACAGCTAATACACTTCGGGTATTAGCTGTAACATAAATACATTATACTAAAAAATAAGTAAAAGGTGCTGCTGATGACGCACAGAACAACGAGATTACCTTCAGGCATTTGAAGAGCAACTCTTTTTGCGTTAAGAGATCGTATCCTCCATATAGTCTTGTGGATTTCAAAGTTGTAGTTCTGTGGCAGAGCCTCACAGGCTCTGTTTATCAAAGGGTCGTTTAGTAAATCATCGGGGATTTTGTTCAAAGCGCGAATGCTAGGTTTGAATGTTTTCCTCTGCCCTTCTGGTTTCGCACGAACGACGACTACACCCGGATTCAAAGCTATATCTTCCATTTGTCACACACTATAGCTTACAAATTTAAACTTTTTATTAAGAAATAGGCATGAAATAGGTTATTTTTTAATTAAAAACAATAACACGCGCAGCGCAAGTTGACAGGCCTACGTGACTTTAGCAAGTTTTTACGTTTCGTTTCACGCTCGCTCATTTCAATGTCAATTGGCAGTAGTGATAAATTTTTTTTAGCGTGAAAAGAATCACATCACTGGGTTGTAATGGACCCCCTAAACTATCAAAATTGCTTGTCAATCATTATGAAGCCCCTAGACGATCAAGCATTTCTTGTCAAATAATTTACATTGCATTTACCATTTGGGGGCGTCTCGTGGCCTACTTTTGATTGGCCACGGTAATCTAATCTAATCTATTCTGTGGTGCTTGTCAGGCATCGCTCCTAGACGATTAAAATGTGATTAACAAGCAATGCAATGTAAATGATTGACAAGCAGTTTTGATCGTTTAGGGGGTCCATAAGGAGCTTTTAGACGATGAAACATGGCTTGTCAATCATTTACATTGCATTACCGCCACCACTACCATTTGGGGGCGTGGTGGCCTACTTTTTATAGGATACGGTAATCACGTGATAACTACGTGCTTGACAAGCATCCCTTCTCCTAGCTAGACGATCAAAATATGATTGACAAGCCGATACAATTTCTATAATTTACAAGCATTTTGATCGTTTATTAAGAGGTGCTTATTAAATACGGCCACTAGTAATCTGTGACAGAGTCTGTTCGGAAAGAGAACCGACTTGGGATTTGTGCTTGATTACCGTTTTTGAAATGTTGACGGCACTGTTACGTTTTATTGCGACTGTAATAACTTGATAAATATTAAGCCAAAATAGTCGCACTATAATTTCGTATAACAGTGCAGTCAACATGACAAAAACGGTGATCAAGCTCAAATCCCAAGTCGGTTCTCTTTCCGAACAGACTCTACTGATACGGCTCAGAATGAGCGTGGCCAAAAACAGAACTAATGACCCCTTAAAAACTGTCAAACACGTATACTTTTCAGCTTGTCAATCACATTTTGATCGTCTAGCGATGCTTGATGGCTTGACATCAAGCACATAGGTATCACGTGATTACCGTGGCCTAGCAAAGGTAGGCCAAGCCACGCCCCCAAATGGGAGTGGTGGTGGTAATGGTAAGATAATTTTGCTGATTCACAAATCGTCCACCAGTCGACGCATTACTACTAATTTGGCGCTAGTGTAGATGTAAACCTGTCATTTCATTGTTTTCATATGTTTGCTATGAATTTTCTGATGTTGGAAACGATTTTTCGTAAATATCAATTTTTCTTCCAACACAATGGGTTTCTTCAATCTTTTCAGTTGATATTTAAAAAATTAAAATAGTAACTATTTGCCTCACTAGAATCTAGATGGTGTTGATACTCTTCGAAGCTTAGTAAAAAAATCACATTGACACCTATTTTTATCAACGCCATCTATCAAGCCTACAGTTTTTTGTCATTGTGAAAAGCTCTCATTCGTTTACTGTCCGACTAGCATAATTATTTGTAGACAGGTACCAACCATGTCTAGATATAATTTAAAATAAACAGGAAAATCGGGGATAAATGCCCATACAAAGGTCTCCAGCAGCAGTAGCGCCATCAAGCGGCATTAATTTTGTGACAACCCCCCTATTACGTGTGCGTGCTTGACAAGCCATACTTGATCGTCTAGCACATTAGTACGTAGCTCTGTTGATGTTGAATGCTCTTGTAAGTAGCTCTGTCTCATGACATCCGTCTTGCGCTTGGCTCGACTGAGTGAGCCGTGAGCAAGTTCATGCGAACTTACGTAGGTATGTTGTGTGACAGCGCGGCGTGCAAGCGATTTTAACCTTAGGAGTGATTAACGACGCTGTTGCCCATGGTACAGCTTGACTATAAAGAGTTGACAAAAATTGAGAGCGCCACTTTGTATGTAAACACGTCAAAATCATGAATAATTTGGCAACACTGATTATATTTTGTACTGAATTTTTTTAGTTCCATTTTATTTAATTTCAACTCTTTATGGCCAAGCTGTACCTATGCTTATAGCTCAAACTAAGATTGAGATTTTGAGAGTATTTTGGTGATAAATTAAAGCAGTTACAACAGTTGTACTTACCTACGCACACAACAACACGTACAGTACAGTCTAACGGCACGCTGGCCTTCCACTTGCTTGTCTTTCCTCAATCATTTTTAAACTTCAATGGCAAGCAGTTTAAAGTTCAAACTTACTGGAGATTTTTGGTAGTTTTGTATAGCTTGATGTGCTGCTGACTGTACCTACTTACATTTCTTTCACTCAATTTTACTATCATCAGGATACTGACTGATATTTTATTACTTATTTTTAGCGCACTCCAATAATAATCCCTCGCGATTACACTGCCACTGACTTAGAGGTGGAGCATCGCTTGGCATACTGGCGCGAAGACATCGGCATCAACTTGCACCACTGGCATTGGCATCTCGTATACCCATTCGCAGCCACTGATAGATCCATCGTGGCGAAAGACCGCCGTGGTGAACTGTTCTTCTATATGCACCAGCAAATTATTGCTCGGTAAGTTGGTAGCACTATGTTTATATTTAATGTCACTTACTTACACTGATGAGTGGGTCTCCAGCTTCCTCATAGGCTATAGAGAAATTCTAAGCATGCCATATTTTAAAGCATAATAGCAGCCATCAAACTTCCATACATAATAATAGCAGCCACCATAAGCTCGTTACCATGAGTTGTTTTATGTGTGCGAGCTGGCGACACGTGTCTACAGCTTACACATGCCGTTAAGGCAAACCAGTGAGGTTAGGGTTTTAGACTATAGTCAGAAATTTAGAGCCTAATTGCAGCAATAATATCCAAAAAAACCAACCATCACACTCATATACTCTTGAAACTACGAGCATAAAACTGTGTGCGAGCTGGGGACCCGTGTCACTGGCTTGCACAGCTGTATTTTCGTTATTATTTAAGCTACGATTATGTACTATACCTCAAAATTTTCAGCCAAATTGCAGCATTAGGCTCCAAATTTTTCAAAACTTTAACTCGAAAGGTTTTTGAGCTACGAGCCGATATCTATGTGTAAGCTGGGGACCCGTGTCACCGGCTGACACATGGTGAATTGCTGTAACTGTATATGTTAGAGTTTCGTTTTAAAGATCAAATGATATGTTATAATTGCAGCACACACGAGGCAAAATTTTAAACTCTCTGGGCCTCTTAGTTTCGAAATTATAAGCCAAAAACCGTTTTCCCCGCCAAAAAATTCAAAATAATGGCTCGGAAGCGGCTAATCGCGCCGTTGCCGTTCCGTGCGCTACACTATTGCAATCGAATTTGAACCTAAGAGCTAGTATTATTTTGAGTCATTTTAATTTGCGCTCTCGATCGTTTTAATTTATGTACTGATAATTTTAGTCTAAGAGGTAGGAGCTGATATAACTGGTTACCTAATTTAATATAAAAGCAAAGTCTATTTATAAAGGAATGTTTATATCGCTAAGGTATAGGTACTTTATTTTAAGGAGCTTAAAATAATTAATGCAACCATGTAAAAGTAATCATTTAGCCTAGCCTAGGTATACCTATTATAGTCGACTAGTGACCGCCCGCGACTTCACCTGCGTGAAAAGTTTATTTGTTCTTTTTTAATCTCTTTTTATCCAGTTAATTAATAAAAAATCCTGTGGTTTTATGGTCTTTTTTTTAATGGTAACGATGTTTTTGTATAATCGCTACATCCCTATTTGAACTGATCAAAATTTATAACCTAATAAAAACGTGTTAATAAAATAAAATAAAGTACCTATACCTTAGCGATATAAACATTCCTATATAAATAGACTTTGCTTTTATATTAAAATAGGTAACCAGTTATATCAGCTCCTCCCTCTTAGGCTAAAATTCTCAGTACATAAATTAAAACGATCGAGAGCGCAAATTAAAATGACTCAAAATAATACTAGCTCTTAGGTTCAAATTCGATTGCAATAGTGTAGCGCACGGAACGGCAACGGCGCGATTAGCCGCTTCCGAGCCATTATTTTGAATTTTTTGGCGGGGAAAACGGTTTTTGGCTTATAATTTCGAAACTAAGAGGCCCAGAGAGTTTAAAATTTTGCCTCGTGTGTGCTGCAATTATAACATATCATTTGATCTTTAAAACGAAACTCTAACATATACAGTTACAGCAATTCACCATGTGTCAGCCGGTGACACGGGTCCCCAGCTTACACATAGATATCGGCTCGTAGCTCAAAAACCTTTCGAGTTAAAGTTTTGAAAAATTTGGAGCCTAATGCTGCAATTCGGCTGAAAATTTTGAGGTATAGTACATAATCGTAGCTTAAATAATTACGAAAATACAGCTGTGCAAGCCAGTGACACGGGTCCCCAGCTCGCACACAGTTTTATGCTCGTAGTTTCAAGAGTATTTGAGTGTGATGGTTGGTTTTTTTGGATCTTATTGCTGCAATTAGGCTCTAAATTTCTGACTATAGTCTAAAACCCTAACCTCACTGGTTTGCCTTAACGGCATGTGTAAGCTGTAGACACGTGTCGCCAGCTCGCACACATAAAACAACTCATGGTAACGAGCTTATGGTGGCTGCTATTATTATGTCTAGAAGTTTGATGGCTGCTATTATGCTTTAAAATATGGCATGCTTAGAATTTCTCTATAGCCTATGAGGAAGCTGGAGACCCACTCATCTTACACTGATATTATTTACCTACGAGGATATAGATAGGTACTTACAATACCTATGTTATCGAGATCTAAAGGTCTAGCGAGTCCAGAAGCGACACACTTACTAGTTTTATGAGAGAGGTTTCATGAGCAGCCTGGCGCTAGTCCATTTCATCAGTCTACATAGACTTTTTATTTTTTCCTGACTAGAGGATCCATAAAGTACCAGACTGATGAAATGGACTGGCGCCAGACAAAGCAGGAAGAACCTACATCATCGTTTTGAATTGTTGTACAACTACGTAAGCACGAGGCAAACATCTTGAAATCAGGTGGGGGATTGCGCAGAACGCGTATTATAGGTATGCGTAGCGGTGAGGTAAGTAGGTACGCGGGCGGCGAGAGAGGGGCGCGCACTATTATGGACCCCCTAAACGATCAAAATTGCTTGTCAATCATTTACATTGCACTGCTTGTCAATCACATTTTGATCGTCTAGGAGCGATGCTTGACAAGAACCACAGAATAGTACCGTGGGTGGCTAATCAAAAGTAGGCCACGCCCCCAAATGGTAAATTCAATGTAAATTATTGACAAGAAATGCTTGATCGTCTAGGGGCTCCATTAGTCGCTCACAAGTACACATGCGCGAACTTATCCCACTCCGTCTAAAGTGTTGCAAGATGTTTGCCTAGTACTGTACCACCGTGTATGTGCGTAATCTAGACAGTGCCTTTACTTATAGCTACAACGTCGAGCGCCTTTGCAACTCCCTGAAGCGAGTGAAGAAGTTCAGCAACTGGCGCGAGCCAATCCCCGAGGCGTACTTCCCGAAGCTCGACAGCCTGACGTCGTCGCGCGGGTGGCCGCCGCGGCAGGCCAACATGAGCTGGCAGGACATGAACCGCCCCGTTGATGGGTTAAGTGTTACCCTCGATGACATGGAAAGGTGGAGAAGAAATGTCGAGGAAGCTATTGCTACGGGTTCAGTTAGATTGGTATGTATTGTTATTATGTTTAATTACATTAGCTAGCTAAGTGGCGCCCGCCATGCCAGTGCCACCAGCTTTTATTCGCACTCTATAATAATTTCGATAAGTAGGTATGTCTTTATTTAAGTTTCGATGTTTCTGTCCAGCCTAACGGCAGCACAATGACCCTGGACATCGATATGTTGGGCAACATGCTGGAAGCCAGCATCCTGTCTCCGAACCGCGACCACTACGGCAGCATACACAACAACGGGCACAGCTTCTCCGCCTACATGCACGACCCGAACCACCGTTACCTTGTATGTATTAACGCCTTAAAAAAGTAGGCATTTAAGTCTCAATCTTAAGTTACCTAGTTGCATCTGCAGTTCTTCTTATCGAATGAGGAATAGTGGCCATCTGCAGTTAAACAAGTTCCTAACTAATTCAGACACATGCTACTACTTATTTGAAATTTTAGATAGTAAACGTCCTATTTAGTAGGGCAAATACGATATACCTACCACAACGGTTACGGCATTCCTTCCATTCCACTGGCAAATGGCTAGATTTTTAATTTATATTTTCGTAATAACGTACCTACCTAGTTAATTAAATGTTTTCGTAACAGTTCGTTAAATTGATTGATACCTACTCCAAACGTTCGTACAGGAATCATTTGGAGTTATAGCTGATGAGGCAACGACCATGCGCGATCCCTTCTTCTACCGGTGGCACGCGTGGATCGACGACATCTTCCAGAAGCACAAGGAGTCTGCTGCAGTTCGTCCTTACACAGACTCAGAGGTAAACATACAACAATCGTGTAAACCCTTATCATATTTTTTTCCGTTTTAAAATCTGCAATCAGTGCTTTCCACTATGAGCAAATGAGTTCCAGTCTTTGATCGATGTAGAGTATGTCCCTCAGCAGGAACATATCCTCCTTACAGGATATCTTTCCTTTTGAGGCGCTTGGTATAACTTCGAGTTAAAAGCTGTGATGTCAGAACATTTGGGTGTCTATCCAGTCTCAGTCTACCCCGGTATCTCTGGGTTGCATAGGCAATTTCTTCCATAACTGTAGGTACTCATTTCAAGGTGTTCATGTATTTCAGAGTTAGTGATATACCATGGCACTTCACTGATGGTTCGGAGTCCATTATGATATGCATGGTATTTTAATCTGGATTTAATATAATCTCGTTGCAGCTCGCCAATCCAGGGGTCCAAGTAACATCAGCCACGATAGAGACGCAGGGTGGGCAGCCCAACGAGGTGAACACCTTCTGGATGACCAGCGATGTAGACCTGTCCCGTGGGTTGGATTTCTCGAACAGGGGGCCGGTGTACGCGCGTTTCACACATCTCAATCACAGACCCTTCACTTATGTGTTAGTATTTCGCAATTTTTCGTGTTATTCGGTCATGATAACAAAATGCGCAAGTTAATTTTCGTGTTTTATTAACAGTATCAACGTGAACAACACTGGCAACGCCAGACGCACTACGGTCAGGATCTTTATTTGCCCCAAGAATGATGAGAGGAATCTTCCTTGGGCGTTGTCAGATCAACGCAAAATGTTTGTCGAGATGGACAGATTCGTAACTCCGTGTAAGTATTTACCTACCTTGGTACTGTGTAAACTGTTTTGCTTTCTGTCGTCAGTCAAGGAAGTTTTGTTGGAACGGTACAGTGGCGGTCACCAAGACACCAGCAAATTTTCATACAAACGAAGTTACTTTGAAGCCTTGGTTCTCCGCCATGAATTGACCTAGCTATTATCTGGATGATGGATATTCAGGGTGTAAATGGAGGAGATTCAAATTGATATAGCTACACACTCAACTGATCTGATCAGCATTCTAAAAGATTTATGGACCCCCTAAACGATCAAAATTGCTTGTCAATCATTTACAATGCATTGCTTGTCAATCACATTTTGATCGTCAAGGAGCGATGCTTGACAAGCACCACAGAATAGATAGCTTACCGTGGCCAATCAAAAGTAGGCCACGCCCCCAAATGGTAAATGCAATGTAAATGATTGACAAGAAATGCTTGATCGTCTAGGGGCTCCATTAAGGATATGTTTAAAAAAACACCGCGAAGTTAGCATAAAAATGTATGGAAATCGTGAAACTGAAAACTCCGATTCTTATTCTCTTAGAATGCTGATCAGAGGGCCTAGCCAAAGTAACATTGGCAAATCTTCGTTATCGCTTCGCTTTCGAAACATGTATGGGATTGACATAAGGTTTCGTTAACAATCGAATTTTAAAACGTCAAATCCATACATGTTTCGAAGCAATGCGATAACGAAAATTTGCAAATGTTACTTTGGCTAGGGGGGCAGATCAGTTGGGTGTGTATAGCGATCTCAAGCTCCTCCATTCACTCCCTGGATAGCCATCATCCTAGGTCAAGCCTTGGCGGAGAACTAAGGCTTCAAGTTAGCTCGTTTGTATGAAAACCGACTGGTGTAGACTAAAACTTGTCATCTGCATCTTATAAGAAGATACGCAGGTTGGTGTATAGTACCTATACTTAGATTGTATTTGTCCATAGTGAACGCCGGTCAGAACACTATAACCAGACAGTCTTCAGAGTCCACGTTCACAATTCCGTTCGAGCAGACGTTCCGCGACCTCTCCATCCAGGGCGAGGACCCGCGCGCGCAGGACCTGGCCGCTTTCAACTTCTGCGGCTGCGGGTGGCCGCAGCACATGCTAGTACCCAAGGGAACCGAGGCGGGGATGCCCTTCGTGCTATTCGTGATGCTGTCCAACTACGAATTGGATGCGGTGAGCATTTGTTTGCGAATCCATACCCATAAAGTAGCTCTGCCCCCCTAGCATGACCACCGAAACGCGATATGATATAGCGATTTATCACGTTTCATCATCCCCCTACTCTTATCCCAATTTATTTGGGGTCGGTGCAGTGCGTCCTTCTCTTCCATTCCTTCCTGTCACTCGTCATCTCCTCATCCACTCCCTTCACATTCATTCCATTGCGCACACAATCCATCCATCTTTTCTGCGGTCTTCCTCTTACTTTCCAGCCCTCAACATCCATATCCATTACTCTTCTAGTAACATGCCTTTCATCTCTTCTCATAACATGCCCAAACCAAGCCCGACGATTCCCTTTCAACTTATCTGTTTCTGGTGCTACTTTCAGACTTCCTCTGACATACTCATTCCTAATTTTATCCATTCGCATCACACCACACATCCACCTCAACATTTTCATTTCTGCTACATGTAATTTCTCCATCTTCTTCATAGCCCAACATTCTGATCCATACATGACTACTTACTGGCCTTATAAAAATAAAAAAAATAAATTTGTTTATTTCAGACAAGGTCCATATTGCAAACATGTAAACAGCTTAAATACCTAAGAACATTATATTATTAGAAATTAAAATCAATATAATTTATAAATTAAAATTAACATTATTTAAAATTATATAATAAGAAATATTAGAATTACAGATCACTTATTACGGACTTATAAATTTTGCTGGCATCCGCGGGTCACATGTAACTCCCGTAACCTGTCGCCATTTTGTCCACCCTGCGTTGATCCGGTTTGTTATCGTTTAACTGTCAAAAAACAATGGATTTTGACAGTTGAGTGTCGATAAAACGCTATAACACGCGATATGTATCGTGTTTCGATGGTCATGGTAGGTAAGGGAGCAGCAAAGTAAATACGTAGGTAATTATTATACAGAGCAACGACTTCTTTAATTAAAGGCTTTGCCGAACAGAACGCGTTTTAGCGCCGCGCTAGAGCGCTAACCTGACGTCCGTCGCACCGCACTATAGCGCCGAGTTGTGTTGTAGGACGTGCATAGTTTCATGCCAAACACAGCGCCGGCGCTAGCAGTACGCTGGGACGAGTCTACTCTCTCGAAGTAGAAGAGTAGCGCGCACTATTGATGAATATTTTTTTTGTCAAACAAATGGCAAAAGTGGCAGATAAAACTGTGGAATACCATGTCAAAATATATCCCAAAGTGACACATTTTAATCCATATTACATAAACTTTGTAGTGACTCGTAACTCACGCACTGGCGACGAGCCTACTGTCTCGAAGCAGAGGAGTAGTGCGCAGTAATTGAAGAAAAATTTTTTGTCAAAAAAGTGGCAATAATGGCGGAGAAAAATGGATCCTAAGATGTCCCAAAATAACACATTTTAATCCATACGCTGTTTGGCATGAAACTGTGCACGTCCTACAACACAACTCGACGCTATAGCGCGACGTCAGGTTCTAGCGCGGCGCTAAAAAACGCGTTCTGTTTGGCAAAGCCTTAAACAATGGACAACACGACAAAAAAATAACATGCACTGTTTATTTTCTTTTCGAAGAGAGAATAAATAAAGAGATGACCCATATATTTTAGTTTATGTATTATTTTTTTTTTTGACTAAAATAAAAATGTTTTAAAAGTTTAAAAACTTTGCCGGAAGTGACGTAGCTCTGAGGCTATAAGTAGTGATTCATTCAGAAAACACGCGGGAAACGCTGTCACTGTGTGGTCACTATCAAACAATGTGACTAGAGATGGGCAAGGGTTCAAACCGGGACTTTTGGGTCTTTACGGGATTAAACCCAATTTCGAACAATCACTCTAATTGAATTGAATACTAAGAAATTGCTTAGTGTGAAGGGGTTTTAACTATACGGCTCGGCTTTCATAAAACGCCATCTATCGAAATTTTTTGAACTTTTTTTTTGAGCTATCAGCTATCAACAAATCGCCCATTTTCTGGTCCTCTCTGATTTTCTGTCGGCTTTTTATTAAGTAGGTACTATTAATTTTTCTGTGCTTCCAGCTGGAACAGGCTGATGGCAGAGAAGTGACCTGCAAAGAAGCGTCCAGCTTCTGCGGCCTGCGCGACCGGCTGTACCCGGACAGACGCGCCATGGGCTTTCCCTTCGACCGCCCCTCGCGCACCGTCACCAATATCGACAACTTCATCCAGCCCAACATGGCACTGCAAGACTTCACCATCCGCTTGCAAAACGTCACCGAGCCTAACCCTAGGAACCCACGCACTTAACTCGACAGAAATCAAGCGTTACTTGCCCATGGCCCCCCAGTCTTGTTCCCCTTGGGGTACCACAAGCAAATATTTTTGCCCGTGGAACCCCCTGAATAACAATCTCCTTAATAAATATATTTTTGCCAGTGGACCTACCACATCGCAAACATTTCAATCTGACAAAAAAAGGGTACCACGGACCATAATAATTTTCCCTTGGTTCGCCTTTTTCCCCTTGGCTGTTCCAGGGGCTAAAATATTTGCTTGTGGTAAGACTGGCCACGGGTAAGTAACGGAATGAAGGCACACATTCGGGCGAGTGGCGAGGTGAATGTGTGCCTGCGCCATTAGGTACAGTCAACGGCACGCTGGGCTTCCACGACAGGGTTCATATTCAATCAATTTTATACTTAAATACGAAAAAATTAAGGTTCAAAATAAATTGCAGATTTTTGACAGTTTTGTATAACCTAACGTGCTGCTGACTGTACATGCAAAAAATGATAATAATATGGACTATAAACAAATTGAACATTAATTAAACCTATGTGTATTGAATTGACTAGACTATGTAAATATGTAGTGTAGCATAATAATAATAGAATAAAAAAGAAAGGCTGATAAATTAAGTTTTAGAAAGTAAAAGTTTATATTGTATATATTTCAGAGTAAGTAACAGTGACCCATATCACAAAATAAATATGTTTAAGGAAATAAAATAATTACAGTTACTTAACTTTGTTTACACTTACACGCCCCTTTATATAAAACCATTACTACATAATATATAAGTGCCTACCTAATAGAATAGTACTAACCCATTTCTAAAGGATAAAATAATTATAATATCATACTATCTGTGCTATTATGAAAAGTTTTGTTCCCGAGGGATAGAGAAATAACTGTCCACGCGGACCATGTCGCGGGCGGTGGCTAGTCAGAAATAAAAAACAAAAATTAGTAGAAATTATTTACTTTAATTTTCAAACAATAGATGATCAAATACTATAACATCAATTAATTTACTTTAAAATCACAAAATGTTTTATTTAAAAATGTGTAATACCTGGGGCCGTATTATGACCTCTTATTTCCTGGCAGTTTTCTGACTGGTTATCAATCTATCTCTTTTATTTGCTATACAGCGAGAAAGAGATGTAACTATAGCAATTCATAAACCTGGCAAGTTTTAAGAGGTTGTAATACCCCCCCTGGTCTGATTTTCTCACTTGTCTTATTTGTTATAAACAATAACTTACTTACACTAACTTTTGTCTCCGCGCAAATTTTTGTCTCTCACAACATTTGTATGAAAAGTTGCCGACGACCGCGTCGCCCCTTGTGTGCGCTTCCATATAAACCCGTGGACTTGATGTGAGAGACAAAACAGTTGCTGGGCGACTAAGTTACCTGTGTGCGCTCTTCCTTAGATATAGGTAACCAAGGTAACAAACTTCATAGTTACATTGTTATCAACTAATATTTAATGTGACTTGAGCATTTTTTTTTTTTTCAAATAACATAAGTTAAAAATAAACAGACATTAGGTGTCAATTTCATGCAGCACAACTTAACTAAATTGAAAGGACTAAACTTAATTTTAGCATTTAATAATAATAATTCATTTATTTCAGATACCTACATACATATACTCACGCCTGTTTCCCATGGGGGTAGGCAGAGACTATGTATTTCAGATAAAACTACTTATTTCAGACAACAAGGTCCATAATGGTATACAATCATTCATAATAATATAATTCCTGGTGCATGCATACATTTCATAATAAGTACTTACTCTTTTAAATACAAATCACATACAATCACAAAAAGTCACATTAATAAATTCAAATTCTAAAAAGTCAAGATGTTGAAATGTCAAGTTTGTTCTTATCCTTTAGATACAAATAGAAAAGGATGAGTAAACTTTAATTTCAATTTAGTTTAAGTCTTGCTGCACTGAATCGACCCCATTAGGTATCAGTTAAAAACTTTACTCAACAGGATAAGTAAGAAAAAATCATGCCATACCTATAAACAACACAACACTGCATGTCACCTGAAAAAGAGAAACGACTCATTACCATCGATTACTTAAAGTGAAAAGTCTGTAAAGTACTGAAAGTCTTTAATATCAGCCCTATCATTAAATATCATGTGGTTATCAATATAACACATATTTGGCTCGTGTTTGTTATCATCATTTTAGTTAAAGATCTTTATCGGATAATCTCAATCTGATGTACAGGATGGATTAAAATATTTAAGTAAGTTTGTGCCTACTTCAAATCTAAATCATAGTTTAATAATCTTACCTGAAAATAAAAACATATTCTTTCATTCCCAGCTACCTGAAATAATAAATATTCATTGATAAAAAAAGTGTTAAAATAATTTACCTATTATGGGAGTTTGAGCGACAGTCAGACCTATCATTTATTATCACGTGTTAATCATTTTAACACTTTTCGGCTCGTGTTATTATCATCATTAATTCTAATTCCTACTTACATTATAAAACAGGTATACCTATAGGCACTGGCACGGATTTTGAGCGGTGAAATTTGGAAAATAACAAAAAAGTCTTGTAGTAGCAATAGAAGACATCAATTACAAAGATGAATATTGTATTTGGTTATCAATCGGATCAGCCACTGTAGATTAGAATAGATATACATAGGTACATAAAAAAGTTATACTTATTAACTTGCAAAAGCAAAGCAAACGCCTACTCTACTATACTTACTATCCAAACCAAATTATCTTATCACATCATTGTAAGCAATTTGTAACAACAATTATTTGTTCTGTGATTGTAAGTCTTACCTAGGGTTGCCAATAGTAGGGTAGGTGTATAAAATAAATTGTAAAGAAGTTTTTAAGTATCAAATTTTAATTTTGTATGGAGAATTTTGGTAGTAAGTAGGTACCTACTTACTACATACCTAATATTTTCTTAATTTACTAAACAACCATGAACGCTAATGTTCTACAATTTTTATGCACAACGCTAACTAATGTCAAATGTGCTAAATGAAAATAATTATGTACAGTAAGCAGCACATGATACATGTTTCACAACTGTCAAAAATCTGTTATTCTTTGCATTTAAGTATAAAATTGATTGAATATCATTCCCCTGCCGTGGAAGCCCAGCGGGCCTAATAATAAGGATCTATCTGTTTAAGAAAAAAAATCTGTAATTTCATACTTACTCCTATTGTTTATTTTAAAAAAATTTACCTGCTTTGGTATGCTTTATCTTGTTTAATTTTTTTACTTGAAAAAATATAAGTACTTACAGTAGTTATGCCTATTAAGTACCTACTTACTTAGCTTTTTTTTAAATATTTTATTTATGATGGTATGGTCGAGCCCTCAATACCTCAAGGTGACCTCAATATAGATAGTATACTATAGTAGGTTTGGCAACCCTAATCTTATCTTATGAATCCAAATCCTTTTTAGTAGGTAACCAATACTATGCTTTATCGATTGATAAACTTGTTAAAGCGCCCAAGATAAATTCGATAGGTAAACACTACAATCTCCGATCTTTCTTTTTGCCTTTGACACGTGGGAGATGACATACCTACCGACCACATGGTAGCAGAAGCACATTTTATTTTTAAAGAAACTAGTAAAAAAATAAAGGATAAAACAACATCAATTAAGTAAGTAAGTGTGATTAAAAAACAATATTTACCAACAGGATTGCGAAATTTTTGCGAAAAAAACAGAAACACCACCACAAGCTTCATCGCCGCGCCATCGCCATAGTAGGTATAGGGATGTTCGATTCGATCCGATGATCCGATACTTGCGTGGATCGATACAATGGATCAATACCACTCGATTTTTTGTATCGATACAATAGCAAACTATCATCTGGTGGATCGATATACATGCCTAGAGGATCGAATTGAAAAAATCATATTATGTATTTATCGTATAACACTAACAGTGTGAATTGCGTATAAAATTGTGAAGTTTAGTACGTATAATTCCTCTGCATAACTTCTAAACTATCGTTTTGATCATTTTTCTATTTTACCAGAGGAAAGAGCACAAAATTTTGAATCCAGCCATGTATTTAACTCATTTTTCAGTAAAGAGGTAACAAATACACACTACACACACATAAACGTTTGCTTATTTAAATTAAGTAAGTTAACAAAATGTTCAAAAAACATCGATGTTGGCCGTCATTGATACGTTTTTATTACTAGTACTTGCGAGCGAAGCACATTCTATCAAAATTAGAACGCTGTAGCAAAAACCTATTGAAGCGAAAAAGAAGAGAAGGGTACTTATGGTTTTCGCTACAGTGTACCACGCTAATAGGTGAATGTTTCACTAGAACGTGCTTCACTCGGGTCGAGGTCTGCTATTGTTAACATCATAATCGTGTTTCAATTGTGTTTGAATGTTAATGCTTTTTGACACAGTTTTTGTTTCTTAAAATGTGTTTCGGTTATGGGTTTAAGAAACAAGAACTCTGTCAAAAAGGTCAAAAAGCATTATCATTCAAACACGATTATGACGTTGACAATAAAAGACTTGGGCCCCAGTAGTACTATTATATATTCTGTGCCCCAGTCCAGTCCAGCGTCATTCACTCCCAAATACTACTCCCGCGGGCTGATTATCTACTTAGAAACCACCTAGCGACCGGTCTCATTTGACAGATGAATGTGATACATTGCTTCTTCTTTTTGGGGTAAAAAAACATACCAAAGAAAAGTAGCAATATGTCAAATGAAACCGGTCGCTAAATAGTTTATATTTAGATAATCAGCCTGCCGATAGTCCCGATGTTTTTGGTTCAATAATCTTATGGAGCCCCTAGACGATCAAGCATTTCTTGTCAATCATTTACATTGCATTTACCATTTGGGGGCGTGGCCTACTTTTGATTGGCCACAGTAATCTATCTATTCTGTGGTGCTTGTCAAGCATCGCTCCTAGATTATCAAAAAGTGATTGACAAGCAATGCAATGTAAATGATTGACAAGCAATTTTGATCGTTTAGGGGCTCCATTAGAGAATCGATGTTCCGCTATCGATGCAAATATCGATGTTTTTCTACGAATCGCGGCCATTATCGCCGGCAACGCGGTGGCAGGCAATATCACAGATTACTAATTTGTAGCAAGCTAGGCAATATTTCTTTTTTTTTTCTCTTGGATCAGTGTGACCAGTGAAATTTTAAATGAAAATACCATTATCATTAAAAGCTGGCAGTTTTATTACAGATGGAAACAAAAACAACCTTTAACAACCTAAACTTTTCTTTTACATCTTAGGCGGCCGGGCCGCCGCCGCCGCCGCGGCCCCCTAGACGACACAATAATTCATTGCACAATAAGATTAAAATACCCTTTGACGATCAATTGTATTGCTCAATAATATCACCTACTTACACTGTGCAATAAAGTGTAGTATTGATACGTGTAAGTATTTCGTGTGCTATCGTCAGCAAGAGCTCAGAACAAGGTTGAACTGCAACTATAACCTCAAAATATATACCTAGTAATAGTAGTATTATCGTCTATATAGTTACTATTTGATGAAAACGTCATAAATTGGCGTATATAGTTGACAGCCTCACCATGTGAAAGTTACCTCAATTGTTAGAAAATAGTGAATCGTATACGCAAAATTTCAATAATATTGTTTCAATACAAGCCGAGATATTGCGGTCTCAAAGTGGGCTGCTAACTTGACGTTTCTGTTGATGGCGATTCCAAAGAAACGGGTACAAGTTTTATACAATTTTTATAATTTTTATATAATCATATAAATCATATTGATATGAACTGTATTTCTTAGGCGGCCGGGCCGCCGCCGCCGCCGCGGCCCCCTAGACGACACAATAATTCATTGCACAATAAGATTAAAATACCCTTTGACGATCAATTGTATTGCTCAATAATATCACCTACTTACACTGTGCAATAAAGTGTAGTATTGATACGTGTAAGTATTTCGTGTGCTATCGTCAGCAAGAGCTCAGAACAAGGTTGAACTGCAACTATAACCTCAAAATATATACCTAGTAATAGTAGTATTATCGTCTATATAGTTACTATTTGATGAAAACGTCATAAATTGGCGTATATAGTTGACAGCCTCACCATGTGAAAGTTACCTCAATTGTTAGAAAATAGTGAATCGTATACGCAAAATTTCAATAATATTGTTTCAATACAAGCCGAGATATTGCGGTCTCAAAGTGGGCTGCTAACTTGACGTTTCTGTTGATGGCGATTCCAAAGAAACGGGTACAAGTTTTATACAATTTTTATAATTTTTATATAATCATATAAATCATATTGATATGAACTGTATTTCTTAAGGTGTCTGTCAGCTTGACGTCAAGTTAGCAGCCTCACCAAGATACTCAAATATCTTCTGAACCATAGTATCACTATTTATATGCTATAGTTCACTATTTATCACTATTTACTAACAATTTTTTGACCGAGTCAAAACCTTCTAATTCCATGGTGAGGCTGTCAACAATAATACGCCAATACTGATTAAAAAAAATATTGCTCAATGTTGACCCTACCACGGACGAAAATATTTCGTCCATGACCCTACACGGTAAAATGAAAAAATATAGTGCAATCTTCAATATTAACCCTACACGGTCAATCAAATTGGGCAATACTTGATATTGTGCAATATATTGTGTCGTCTAGGGGCCACCTTACGTTTATTTACTAAAATGTCAGTTACCCCAAAAAGAAGAAGCAATGTATCACATCGCTGCTGTCAAGCATTCATGCAATGTTAATGATTGACAAGCTGTTTCGGGCCGCTTCCTAAACGATCAAGCATTGCTGTCAAGCACGTAAATGCAATGTAAATGATTGACAAGCAGTTTTGATCGTCTAGGGGGCCCATTACAATACCCCGTCAGTAGTGTAAATTCATTGTTTAAATTAGTGTATGGCGACTTTCCATAGTCTTACTGATATGTGTAGTAATTGAACAAATCTGTTTACCATGACAATAGTGAAACAATGCGGTAACCTCGAAAGTAAATAACTAACATAAATGGAGATTTTAGATTTATCACTGTCTATGGTTACGGCGGGTTTTACTGGATGTTATTTGCATCGGTCGTTTCATAATAAAACATTAAATTTTATTTATTTTTGATTTAAATCTATTTATATAAAATTCAAAGTCCTGAGTGACTGAGATATCGACGCACAGCCCAAACCGCTGAACTTAGAGACTTGAAATTTTGCACATAGATACCTTATTGTATAGTGTAGGCATCCACTTAGAAATTCGACCCCGTCAGTCGTTTTTGAGGTTTTACTGGATGTTATTTGCGAAAATGGCATTTAACTAAAAGTCCAACACGGTGAACATGACAAAAATTAGAACCCCGTCTGTGGGTAGCGGTGAATCGGGGGTATCAGAGGTTGACAGGCAATGAATTGGCTCGCCTTCTTCTCATCTTCTTGCCTTCAACGGGAACGGGACCGGGATGGGGACCGGGCTACTATTGTCTAATTTTAAAAATCTATCGCGATCGCTTTCATTTGACAGATGGATGTGACACATTGCTGCATTTCTTTGGTATGTTTTTATATGTGTAGTAATTGAACAAATCTGTTTACAATAGTGAAACAATGCGGTAACCTCGAAAGTAAATAACTAACATAAATGGAGATTTTAGATTTATCAATGTCTATGGTTACGGCGGGTTACGATCTTTAAGACTTCGGTTTTAGTATACAATATTGCAAATCTATAACAATAACAAAAAGACAAGCGGTAACCTTTTTGGTGATTTAGATGTCCGCGGGCTACAGTACTATTCACTTTTTGCTTGATAGTACTCACCTCATGATTGCAATCAAGTTTAAACCTTATTACTGTGGAGCAAAGTTCAATATTGATTGACAGCCTATATTCAGAGTATTATGTATAAGTTAACATTCGATTTTTAGAAAATAGCGATGATGAATTCTTTTTTTATTTATATGGTAAGAATCACAATTTCACTAACAATTTTTTGATATATTTATTTGTTTAAAACTTGTACCCGTTTCTCTGGAATCGCCATCGACAGAAACGTCAAGTTAGCAGCCCACTCTGAGACCGTAATATCTCGGCTTGTATTGAAGCAATATTATTGAATTTTTGCGTATACGATTCACAATTTTTCTAACAATTTTTCGGCATATAAATCATATTGATACGAACTGTATATCTTAATGTGTCTGCTATCTTGACGTCAAGATAGCAGCCTCACTAAGATACACAAATATCTTCTAAACCATAGTATCACTATTTATATGCTATGGTTCACTATTTCTCACTATTTACTAACAATTTTTTGACATAATCAAAACCTTCTAATTCCATGTTGAGTCTGCCAACTATATAGTCGCGTAGCTAGAGAAAAATTACCTTCGATAATACTAAAAGTTTTCGTTTTTGCTGAGTGTATAGATTATGTGCATTGTGAGCTATTTTTGAAAAGTTAGAAGTTTTATGCCGGTGCTTTAGGTATAGTTTAGGTATTTCGTAATATTTCGTTTAACTTCATATATATAGAATTAAAGTTTGAAATGTTGATTGTTTCATAATAAGAACTATGTTATCATCATGTTGTAAAAAAATTAGAAAGTTAATATATGTGTAACTGCGTAAATCACAAAATTACTCTTTTGTGTCCGAATAAAATTTTAAAGTTTCTGAAATCTTATTTTAAGACTTTCAGTGGTTAGATATAGCTGTTGAACAAAGTTTAGAAAGTTAAGTGGTGTGCTTCTTTGATATTTTCATTTTTCCTTTATAACATACGGAATAATGAATAAAAATTGATAAGATCGCTCTAACATGACCTTTTCAATGCACTTATATACTACACAAAAAATTAGAAACATACATAATGTGGATTTTGTTTAATTACGGATAAATTATTGCGCTTAAATACGAATTATGCGGGACGCGCGAGCGGGTCCATGCAGGGCCCGCCGACTGCCACGCGCCGCGCGGGCAGGCGAGGGGCCACAAACTATAAGCTACTCTCGCCGCACGGCAATAAAGTACAATTTCAAATTGCACAGCGCTGCGTGCCTGATATTATATATAAGCACCTACGAAGCGCCTCTCTTTCTGTCGCGTAGCTCGCTAGTCGTTCTTACCGATGCCGATATCATAGAAAACATCCGTTATGTATGTCGATGAATATACAATGAAATAACACAGAATACTTATAAAATAAAATAAATCTACCTACCTACTAAATGAGCTGAGCATAATTGTATTTCTAAGTTAGTTGGGCGAATCAACTTTTGAGGCACTCCTTTCAGAGCATTTTGAAACAGAAAAACAAAATTAAATTTAATCGAATTTACAAGAATTTATATTTTTTTTTATTTAATTTATTTATTTATATTCAGGCATCGATGGCCCATAGATATATACCTTAAAAACGAAACATACATAATTTATAAAACAATGTTGTTAGTAAATAACTTAAAACATATGTTAGTAAAAAAATCAAGTACCTAGACACTTTGTGTGTCGAATCGGTGGCACAAGGCAGCGTCCCTCTGAAGCACCTGTGCACCACGCCCTGCGGCCAGAAGTCCTCCTTCATGAAGAGGTCCAGCCTTGCTGTCGGGATGCGCACCACAAACGCCTTAAAATTGGTATTATGGCGCGACTCCAGTGGCTGAACTCTCAAACAAAAGTTGGATTTCTTCTTTATGTACTCGATCACGTCCTGCACTGTGGTGGTATGGTGCAGGCGGGAGAGGTACACGGCCGTGGTCGGTATGGCAGCTCGCAGCAGGAAGTTGGGCCCTGTCGGTGCGGTGCCATGGTGGTTCTTGCTCTCTCGCTGACGACGTCGCTTTTTGTTCCGAACCTCGAGGAAACCGTCTTCATCTTGGCCCGGTACGACGGCATTCAGCAAAGGTATAGATTCGATTATAGTTTGTATCATTTATCTAAAATTTAGGTTTTAAAGGTGGCCACGATGTTTGACGTTTAGTTTTTGAGATTTTTGAGAATAACAAAGGATCGTCGTAAAAATTTCCCCTCTGTTACTGTTGAGTTTTTTTTGTGAATTAAAATGATACTTCAAAGAAAATCTGTACATTAAGTATTTAACAAGAATATAATACAACAAGAAAGTATCCTATTCAAATAATGTATCTATGTAGTAAGTAATAGTTTCTTAAGATTGACATTATTTTAACTCCACTGCGTTACATTGACATAAAGTAACGCAGTGGAGTTGATTAGTAACTGATTGTTAGTTTTCGCACTAACAATCAGCGGGTAATAATCGGTACGGCCTATAGGCCACAATGGCAGGACCCGGGTGTATTTTAGGACGATATTGCGGATTCCATTGCCTCTTTCAGAAACTACGATGTGTTGATCCTGCTGGGTGATTTCAACATAAATCTGCTTGATGTTAGTACTGGTAAATACAAACAATTTATGCAGTTTCTTAGCTGTGTCAACTTAAAACAAATAGTTAAGGAACCCACACATTTTACCGATCACAGTTACAGCTTAATTGATGTAATATGCACGGATACTCGGGCTCTAAATGTCACTGTTAAACACATCTCTGAACGTGGTCATGGAATGGTATTAGCTGAATTTATGGTCAAGAAAGACAAAATATGCCCACGATGGGTGACATATAGGCCACTAAAAAATGGTGGACCAATTAAATCGGGATCTTGATGCGATCAATTGGGATGATTTTCATAAACTTGATAACATCAATGAGCTTGCAGAATCCTTTACGGCTTGTCTCATTACATTATTTGATTTGCATGCTCCAACCAAGGTGCAAAAATTCAAACATCCACCGCACCTCTGGATCACTGATTCTATCAAATGTATGATGCAAACTAGGGATGATTATAACACAAGATCTTTGGACGAACACCTAACTTTTGAAAACCATGTCGCTGAGTGTTCACGCAATTGTTTTTATAGACTTAAGTTACTGTTCAAAATAAGACCTTATTTGGGTGAGGAACTGAGGGTCACACTGTGCGAGGCACTGATTTTGTCAAAACTAAATTACTGTGACATTGTTTATGGGCCGTGTTTGATGTCCAAGATGAGTAAGCTTATCCAACGGGTGCAGAACGCTTGTGCGCGTTTCTGTTTTCATGTACCACCCCGATCGCATGTGACTCCCTTTCTGGACTCTGCAAACATGATGAACATGGAAGCGCGCAGGAGACTTCATCTCGCCACTCTCTTGTTTGGTATATTAGATACGGGAAGGCCGTGCTATCTTTATGAAAAATTGGTATGGTTTGGTGACTTGAGCAGGTTCCCAAAGAGAAAAAATACTAACATTTTCGCAATTCCAAAGCACGGGACAATGGCGTTCCGCGGTTCTTTTAAATTCGCCGCCTCGAAGTGCTGGAACGATATTCCACCGCCGTTACGTGACCTGAAAGCGGTTAAAACATTCAGGAACCACCTTAAGAAATATCTCACCACGTTGCAAAAACAAGACTCACTTCGGGGTTTTTCACGATAGGAGCCGGGTTGCGTTCCAGCCTTGGGGGTTGTGTGTGTCGCCTTGAGGCGGACACCTGTTTTAATTTATTGTATTTGTCACCCATATATTATTTTGTCACCATACAATTTGCTTGAATGTTGTTTTGTTATTGTTGTTTGTTTGTTTTGTGGTTCCGAGGTTGTATTATATTGTAAAATGTCAAATAAACTCATTTCATTTCATTTCATTTCATATCACACTATTCTGTAGTTGCACTTTGTATGTAATGTAGGTTGCGATTTCTTTTTCTTTTTTTAATTGTTTGAAATGATGTATTTTTGCCATATCAACCAAATAAAATAATCTCTTCGTAAATAAAATCAAAACGAAAAAAATCAAATCAACCAAAGAGTACTTCGATTTGTCTGACCAAACAGCTCTTTTATATAATTATATTTCTTTTTATTACTATGTAGATCAAACTGTCATGGAAGAGGCAAGGAGACCTAATTCCATACAGCCATTAAGTTTTTTTAATTTTTATTCCTCTTAAATAATATTTTTATTTTGTTTGTGTTGGTGATGATAGAATCGATGCTCGTTAATATTTATCTATTACTTCGTTAAAATTATTGTCTATTGTCTTCTGAATTTTTATTAAATTATAATTTTTGTTTGTCTGTTCGCTGTCGTCACCAAGTAGGCTCCTCCAGAATACCAGCGTTGCAGTGGCATACTCAGGTTTGCCTCTGTAGCATTGCTGAGGTTGTGGCCTAGTTGGCCGCACTGTAATTAGTCTAACTAGTTCTTCTTTCTTAAACTTTAAAATAATTTGATATTAAACAGCCACTTGAAACTTACTTCTATGTCAGGCAGTACTTTTCTTTTCTTTATAATTACGTTCACTGTATTGTTTACAAGGGGGACACCAGTGTAACACTAGAGAATAATATATAGTAACTAGTAACTCCGGAGAAAAAGAAAGAATTTGAGAATATTATATTGTAACTAGCGACCTGTCCTTGCTTCGCTTCGGTTCCTTCTTTTTTTGCTAAATGCAACCTTCCAACAACACCCAGAAAGATAAAAAAATAATACCTAACAGTCCTCACCTCCATTTGCTCTAAAGTCTTTTTCTCTCCCGTTCGTCCCGTCCCGTTGTCGGTATAAGAGACGCGTTTGATTTATATTTGCGCGTGTTAATTTTTTGCGACGACTCCTACGATATTCATTTAAATGGTATGGTGTTAAAGGCTAAAATAATGTGCATAAAATGCTTAAGGTAACTAACGTATTTAATTTGATAAGGATTAGTACTTTATCCTTCTAAATAGCTTTCCAAATTACCGCGTTGAACTTGATAATTTTTTTAGGAAGATATAATTGGTATAGTTAGTTATTTTTATAAGATAGATATATACCATCACGGACTTTTTTGTAGATCTATAAAATAGGAATAATTTCATCGTAAATTATTTTGTTATAGCTCTAAAGGTTAGAGCAGCGTTTTCAATGCAAGCTCCCAGTCGGCTTAATTTTTGCCGACCTCTTCAACAATCATCGTGATATTTCTACCAATTTCTATAAAACTTCAACTTATAATACACTTAAACCTTCCTCAGGAATAATTTCATCATTTAGTGAAAACGCCGCATGAAAATCCGTTTTTATAGTTTTTGAGTTTATCGCGAACAGACAGACAGACGCGGCGAGGGACTTTGTTTTATAATATGTAGTGATTCATCAATTAATCTAAGCTATAAAACTAGACACGAAGTTATATTAACTTAACCAGATCACAAATCATAACAGGAACATAGCGAAAACACAATTTAACATAACATATTGTCGCTATGTCCCATGTATGAAAATGTATTTTTTTTTACAATTTAAGTGATTTTTTCGGCAAAACCTACCTGTAACCTTTATAAAAACATCGTATTTTTTTTTTAACGATAAGTTTGAGCTTAATTTCACGTCTTTTCATTTGTGCACTAAATGACTGGGCACATGGTATATTTTTAAAATTGCTGAAAACTCGACTATATTGATATTTGATTCTATTTTAAAATCAGAGCTCAAACCTCATCAAACTGCAGCGAGATAACAACAAGACAAGGAGCCGTAATGTATCTTTTTAGGTTTCTGGACTGGAATTAATTCGGCATCAGCATCAATGGCGAGCACCTAGGAGGCCTTCATTTTGCTAATGATGTAATTCTTATAGTCAAGACCTTAAAATACTGGGAAATAATGTTTTAATATCTCAGTAGTGCTCCCCAAAGTGTGGGAATGAGATGAACATGATAGAGTTAAATAATAAGTCTGAAGGAGATCGGGAATTTCTATTCCCTCGCAGATTCGATGACATCACCTTCCAAACAAGCCGGTTCCCAAGCAGGCACCATTAGACCATGACCAGGGGCCTAATCGCGCTAATTTTCAACGATAAAACCAAAACTAAATTGTTACCGTTTCAGTTTCGTTTACAGAAAAATACTCGCTTTAGTTTTGTTGTTGAATACTCTGCCTAAGGAGTCTAGGATTACAATCTAGGACAATTTAAGTGAAAATTATGAAGCTAAACCAAAGATTTTTAGGTACCTAAATATAACCTAAATGACAACGTTACGTTACGTTTTTGTTTTATCGTTCAGAATTACCGCGATTGGGCTCCAGGTTGCACAGAGCACCGAAGAGTATATGCTAAGAGTTGGTGTTCATGAACTATGAGGATAAGAATACAAAACTGGGTAGATCGGACACTTCCGTTGAGTGACGGTGGGTCCGAGCTGCTGGTGTGGTGCGCAGAGCTGCCACGCCGGAGTGAGGGCCCAGTGATGCTCCAGTAGTGGGCTGCGAAGACCAGGTCGGGATAATGCCGTCGAGAGTTGCCGAAGGTCCAAGAAAGCGTCGTCAATGATGCTGCGATGGAACCTTGAATGCCTGGCTTGCTATGCTTCTGCTTGCAGTGTGACTGCTGCTGATGCTGGGATAAGGTATGGGGAGTGATGGCTGCGCTGCGTTGCTTGCTGATGGTGCTTGATGTGCTCCGTTGGGGTCACCAGTGTAGTGAATGAAGTAGGTATGGTAGGTATGGAGAGAGGTGACCACTAGGAGGAACGCCAAATGGAAGATCTTCCTCCGGGCTTGGTGGTATTAGTCCAACCGATGATGGTTGGCAGTTGTATATTATGCTGCGTCGCTGACTAAACGTCGTTAGCGAGATTTAGGTTTCTCCATAATTATTCACCATACTACGAGACGCTATTCCTTACTAATCTTTGTGTTTATTCGACATTAGCGCCATCTAGTCACACGGTGATGAATCTTGTTGCAATCGTGTGTTGGTATGGTAATGAGCGGCGTATAGGTAAGTGCTGCTACACGGGCAACGCAGGACCGATTGTTGTGGAGATTCTTGGAGGAGGTTTTTTACACAGAAGATAAGATGATGATAATGAGTGTAAATGTAAATTGTAAATGTAAAACCAACCATTAATTTACTTCACTACAGTGAAGTAATCGGTTGATTATATTATATATATATACGTACAGTACATAAATTCTCTGGTGTTACCAGATATTTCTCTAGTGTTACCGGTAACGCGATGGAAAACATTGATAAAAGTACAAATAAGTAAGTAATCATTGCATATCGAACAACTATTTCAACTTGATCTTAAATTCCGATATTAAAGTTAATATCTTAACGTAATAATAATAAAATAATCCATGAACTTATCGTGATTTCCGACGTAACACAGCAGAACAACAATAGACCCACACACACTCCTCGAGAGCTATCGCTAGAAAGACATTGAATGACAAAACAAGAATTAAAGTTAGACAAGGGGCAATACTAACGACGCTAGATAGGACCTTCATGCTAATACCATCACCAATTATTAATGGTCACGCAGGAGCCCTGATTTTTTAGACATTGTTGGGGACAAACCTTCGCAAATATTAATTAAATATTGTTGAAGCAAAATTACTAAAACTATGTATTGTAAATAAAGGATTATTCAATATAGAACTTAAATATGTATAAAATATTGGGTATTCTGATACAATATTTTGAAGATTTGACATGATTTGCTTTGACCGGCTATGCTAGGTAACACAGATTCTTTGTATGGGGAGCGATTTTGTTCTCCTGAGATACTAGCTATAAAATGTTCAAAGGAAAAAATATTGTAATCTGTTGTTCTCGCATTGCTAAATGCATCTAATTTTAGATTAATGTAGAAAAATGTAAGGTTTAAACCGAGTTGTATGTAATAATATGATTTTTTATAGAGCGGGGACAAGAAAGGAGTGCCTTAAAAGTTGATTGGCCAATCTCTGACTCTGACTGAAGCAAACATAACTTGCATAGTAAAAACTAGGTACTTGATAAAAATAAAAATATACTTGAAAAAGTATTAATCAAATTGTTTAAACCTACTAATTTGTTTTATTTATCTATTTACCTACTAGGGCATGCAAACCGGTTCACCGGATAACCGAAAAAATCGGATAACCGACAGAGTTTGAAACCGAAAAAACCGGTTTACCCGGTTTTTGTTTCATAAAAACCGGAAAAACCGGTTTTCCAAAACCACCCGGTTTTTGCATGCCCTAGTACCTACTGTGCTCATTTCATAAAATTACTGTCGTCTTTTAGGGCCTATCTACATAATATATGTGGCAGTTGTATAAATTAGGTAGGTACGTTAGTTAGAGCTAGGTAGGTTAGAGTTGCACTAACCTTACTAATATTATAAATGCCAAAGTCCGTTTGTTTGTTTTTTTAACCGACTTCCAAAAAAGGAGGAGGTTCTATGTTCGTCTGTATATTTTTTTTTTGTTTTTGTGTATGTCCACCGATTACTCGAAGACGGCTGGACCGATTGAAATGATTCAAACGTTATTACATTAGGTACACTCCCAAGTTGGTCCCATTTTTTAAATTATGAAATCGGTTCAGTACTTTTCAAGTAATTTTGAAAACAAGCACGAAAATAGTATGATTTTGTGTGAATTACCTCGATGATTGGTCGTATTACTTCTTTGTTTATGAACTGAATAAGATAATATTTTTTTTGTTGGAAGAGGGATATCTTAAGTGTAGTTTTTTAACCGACTTAAAAAAGGAGGTTCTCAGTTTGACCCGTATTTAAGTACGTTTCTCCGCGATTATCTTACGTTTCGCTGAGCCGATTTTTCTACTTTACTACTAAATAAATGAATTGAATTGAATTGAATACATATATAATATACCTTACCTACAAGGTACCTACACTAAAAATAATAAAATAAAAAATTGTTTACAAAAAAAACAAAAAACCGACTTCAAAAAACCTACCTCTAAAAAGCAAGAAATAATATTCGTAATAATAAAAATACGTCTATTGAAGTCGGGTGGGGCTTTTAGAATAAAAAAAGGAATTTGTATTCCAGCCCCACCCGACTTCAATATATAGACGTATTTTTATTATTACGAATATTATTTCTTGCTTTTTAGAGGTAGGTAGGTTTTTGAAGTCGGTTTTTTGTTTTTTTTGTAAACAATTTTTACGCCTTCACGTCATGACTACTGAATCGATTACAATGAAATTTTACATACACGTTGCCAGGGGTATAGAAAAGGACATAGGGTTTTATCCCGAAAAAAGTATTGTTCGCGAGGGATAGCAAAAACTGTCCACGCAGACGAAGTCGCGGGTGGCCGCTAGTGGAATTATAAAAATATATCATTTCGGGATAAGAGATAGGTCAGATAGGAGTCGACACGTCTTAAGTAGCCGTAATGTTACGTTACGCCGAAATGTTACAGATCAATCGCCAGTATCGCCACCTAATTAATTTATTCATATGGCGCTAGCGGGCATAGTAGCTGGCCGCCGCGCCGGCGTAACGGCGCGGCGCGGGCGGCCTGTAGCGACAACAATGTATCTGTAATTAAACAAAATCCACTGTATGTATTTTTCTAATTTTTTGTGTGGCATATAAGCGCATTGAAGAGGTCATGTAAGAGCGATCTGATCGATTTTTAATTCATTATTGCGTATATTACGAAAGAAAAATGAATTTATCAAAGAAGCACACCACTTAACTTTCTAAACTTTGTTCAACAGCTATATCTAACCACTGAAAGTCTTAAAATAAGATTTCAGAAATTTTAAAATTTTATTCGAACACAAAAGAGTGATTTTGTGATTTACGCAGTTACACATATTTTAACTTTCTAATTTTTTTACAACATGATGATAACATAGTTCTTATTATGAAACAATCAACATTTCAAACTTTAATTGTATATATATGAAGTTAAACGAAATATTACGAAATACCTAAACTATACCTAAAGCACCGGCATAAAACTTCTAACTTTTCAAAAATAGCTCACAATGCACATAATCTATACACTCCCCAAAAATTAAAACTTTTAGTATTATCAAAACTTTTTTATGAAATTTAATGTCCCACGACCGGACTAATACGCCAATGACCGGTCGCTAGGTGGTTTCTAATTAGATAATCAGCCCGCCGATTTAGGACCAACCTGTCCTGTGTACACATTGTCCAAAACAAAATAATTATGAGGAAACGATGATGGTCGGAAAGTCGGACGGATGGTGGTGGTGGTGGTGGGTGGGTAAGGTGTGGGTGGACTGGATTTGGATACCCCTTTCGAAAGTCAAAAATGACAGGTTTATCTGTCAACATTAAAAATGTTTTAATAAAAACAAAAAACCGACTTCAAAAAAGCTGAAAATGAAAACAAAAAAGCTTTAAAATTTAATACCTCTAAAAAGCAAGAAATAATATTCAAATCACTAGATACGCATATCATTGTAATAAAACACGTCTATTGAAGTCGGGTGGGGCTGAAGTTCAACATCTTTTTTTATTCTAAAAGCCCCACCCGACTTCATTAGACGTGTTTTATTACAATGATATGCGTATCTAGTGATTTGAATATTATTTCTTGCTTTTTAGAGGTATTGAATTTTAAAGCTTTTTTGTTTTCATTTTCAGCTTTTTTGAAGTCGGTTTTTTGTTTTTATTAAAACATTTTTATTTTTTTATTTTTAGTGTTAGTAAGTACCTTCTGTATTTGGTAGACTTTAGTTTATTTATATTATCTTATCCAGTAAGTATATTATCTAGGTAGATAAAACATGGGTAGACCCAAAGTTATTATTTTTTTAATTTAACTTTTTTGTGTAAGTATGGTATATTTAGCGACGATATTATCTAAGTTACAATAGTCTTATGTCAATAGCTCATCACCTTTTACAAAATACTGGTTTTCCCGACGCAGGGGCGTTAGTTCTTGAGGAGTTCTCTTGGTACTTCACTATCAGCTCCACTTCACCATATGCATTATGACGAACAACATAAATAGCCTAGCAACCGTATTAAAGTAATCGTATCGCACCAGTGAGATACTTAGTTTAGTACCTATTGAATAGTTCCGGTGATCATCTATGGTCTTCATCATCAGTTCCACTTCACCAAAATGGTACTTTTCGAAAGCAAATGCACGAGTTACTTAAGAAAATACCAAAATCGCTATAGGTGTGCCTATAATATTTGAAGAGTTCCCTTGATTTCTCCAGGATCCCATCATCAGATCGTGATCTTATGACAATGGGACCAATCTGTAACTATATGCTTTCAAACAAAAAAATAATTTTTAAAATCGGTTTGAGATTGACAAAGTTATGTTAAAACATACATAAAAAAAATACCGTCGACTTGAGAACCTCCTCCTTTTTTTGAAGTTGGTTAAAAATTGTTTTGATCATTTTGATTTGATTAAGAATGACGTTTTTAAGATTCTGATTTTAATTAAATCAATATAAATTACATAAGAATAATTTGCTAACGAACGAAATGCGAAACGACATTTTTGCCTCTCTAATAAAAAAACAGACAGTTTTAAAAAAATATTACCTATAATCAAAAAGTAACAAAATATTATCTGGTCACACTGGTGTTGCCACCTCAATGTTTTTACCCCAAGAACTTGGAATCGACCTAGGATTTACAATTTACATAAATACATTATAAAATTGAATTCTTCGGGCATGCATGATACTATTTTCGTTCATCATAACATCCCATATCATTTTCATAAAGAATTGTTGCAATTTTAAATTCGACTTTATTTCGGACATGATCGCTGTAACTAAAAAGTGTTTGATTTACGTGTTCTGCAAAAGCCGATATTTTCTTCGGTGGTTCTTCTGTTATTTCTTCCATATTTTTACAAGTTATTTTATCTATATCCAGATGTTCGATAGACCTTTTTCTTTTTATGGTCGTCGTAACTAGTGATGATGGCGTTGTGATGTGCTTTGATGATAGTAAGTGAGGTTGCGTGTTTGGTGTAATCATAAAACCAACATCTGAATCGTCACTTAGAAAACTTTCTTCTTCTTTTATCGCTATCTACAACAATAAGGATTTTTACTGCATTATTAAGGTAGGCTTACCATCAGCAAATAAGAAACCATTCAGTTCAAAAGCAGGCCGTAAAAAAGACTGCTTAAGGCCTGCTTTCATACTAACCGTTGAGATGAGAAAAAGTAAGGCCGTTCAATATAAGTCCTGCTATAAGAGCTCATAGTAAGGCCCAAGGACAGGTACATGGACACACTGAGTCCATGTACGCCACGTATCGTATGCCATGCAACGTGTGTGCTGACGTCTTGTCAGACGCTGTTGTCATTTCTCAGGGGCGGGCACTGCAAAAAAATATAGTTAAAAACATTGAAATGTATTACTACGTATAGAATCGACCTCGCGGCCCCGATTTTTGCTCCACGCGTTGAGGTCAATTGACCTCAACTCATTTAGTCACTCGCCAACGCTCACCGCGAACGCACGGTGTAATTGTGCCGATAAAAATGCCGACCTGTGTGTTGAAGACGTGCAAAAATCGCTCCACTACGAAGCAAAAAAATAGTGGAGTGACTTATCATCGGTAAGTAAACAAAACATCAACATAAACCAACCAAAACTAATTTTTATACATTATTTCTACTGACCCGACATTTTGAATGAAAATCATAGATTATGAAAAGTGAACCATACAGATTGTATACGTAGGTACTAAACTAGGACAGGTGAACTAATAACACAGTTTTACAATATAAGTATATTGTTCTATAGCAGTGGTTCCTAACCTGGGGGTAATTACCCCCGCAGGGGTAAATCAGCTATTTCACGGGGGTAACAAAGAGCCTAATCTATATTTATAAAATCGTAAACTGAATGACTGACTGACTGACTGACTGATCTATCAACGCACAGCCCAAACCGCTGGGTCTAGAGACTCCAAATTTGGCACGTAGGTTCCTTATGAGGTCTAGGGGTGCACTAAGAAAGGGTTTTTCAAAATTCACCCCCTAAGGGGGTAAAAAAGGGGATCAAAGTTTGTATGAAAGTCCCTCAGTTTTGAAGCTAGGTTCTTCAAATTTTGTGTTTAGACTGACCATTGAAAATAAATAAATACGGGTCTCAGCGTTTTTCAAAATTCTACCCCCGAAGAGGTCAAAAGGGGGATGAAGTTGTGTATTGAAGAAAATCCTTTATTTTCGAAGTAAAAATCGCTAAATTTATAATTTAGGCTTATGGATAGAAATCTAACGCAACGTATATTGTTATTGTTAGTATTTAAACCCCTATTGGGATGAAATGGGGGTGAAAAGGGGTAAAAAACCCCAAAAATAGATATGGATGTCGTTATTAGGGTTTTCTGGGATGACGATTGCAAAAATGACATTTATTTTGAAGTCCAACACGGTGGACATGATTTGACCCCTAAAGGGGTGAAAATGGGGTTCAAATTTTGTATGGAAAAATTATATAAAATAGACATTACAACTTTAAAATTTGTAGGAGCATGTCTAAAAATAAATAGGCAAACACATATTTTGTTATTTCGAAAATCCTCCCTTATGGTGTAAATGGCGTAAGTAAACATGAAAAGCGATGTGGATGTCGTTCTTGAGGTTTCATGGGATGGTGGTTGCGAAAATGACATTTATTTTGAAGTCCAACACGGTGGCCATGATTGGACCTGGACATGCACATCCAGGGGACGGGGACGGGAACGGGAGCGGGAACGGGAACGGGAACGGGAACGGGAACGGGAACGGGAACGGGAACGGGAACGGGAACGGGAACGGGAACGGGAACGGGAACGGGAACGGGAACGGGAACGGGAACGGGAACGGGAACGGGAACGGGAACGGGAACGGGAACGGGAACGGGAACGGGAACGGGAACGGGAACGGGAACGGGAACGGGAACGGGAACGGGAACGGGAACGGGAACGGGAACGGGAACGGGAACGGGAACGGGAACGGGAACGGGAACGGGAACGGGAACGGGAACGGGAACGGGAACGGGAACGGGAACGGGAACGGGAACGGGAACGGGAACGGGAACGGGACCGGGACCGGAAACGGGGAGCCTTGACATAAAAATCGATATGGATGTCGTTCTTGAGGTTTTATGGGATGGTGATTGCGAAAATGAAATTTATTTTGAAGTCCAACACGGTGGACATGATTGGACCTGGACATGCAAATCCAGGGGACGGGGACAGGGACGGGAACGGGAACGGGAACGGGAACGGGAACGGGAACGGGAACGGGAACGGGAACGGGGACGGGGACGGGGACGGGGACGGGAACGGGACCGGGAACGGGAACGGGAACGGGAACGGGAACGGGAACGGGAACGGGAACGGGAACGGGAACGGGAACGGGAACGGGAACGGGAACGGGAACGGGAACGGGAACGGGAACGGGAACGGGAACGGGAACGGGAACGGGAACGGGAACGGGAACGGGAACGGGAACGGGAACGGGAACGGGAACGGGAACGGGAACGGGAACGGGAACGGGAACGGGAACGGGAACGGGAACGGGAACGGGAACGGGAACGGGAACGGGAACGGGAACGGGAACGGGAACGGGAACGGGAACGGGAACGGGAACGGGAACGAGAACAGGAACGGGACCGGGACCGGAACCGAAAACGGGGAGCCTTGTGCGAGGTCCGCCACACGCGGCAGATGTCTCAAGCAGCGCGCCTAATTGCGTAAAAACGGCTGGTCTGATCCTGGTTGACGTGACGGTTCCCTAAGGATTTTCTCTAATATCCACGCGGACGAAGTCGCGGGCAGAAACTAGTTATAAGGATAAAACTAGCACTTTGTGAGTTTCCCGCGGTTTCCGGACAAGGATCTGGGTTAGTGAAAGTGAAAGTGAACATAGTTTATTAATTTCCTTTGCCATAATATAGTCATATTTTATGAAAGTGAAAGTGAAATAAGCTTTATTCAAATAAACTTCATTGTTAAGTACTTTTGAATCGTCTATATTTTCCTACCACCCGTTCCAGACTTTTTTTAGTAAATATTTTTCCAAGTTGCCATAGTAATATTTACCTACCTAATAAAAAAATCTATTCAACGACACCAAATGATTAGGTACTATTAGTGCGGGTACTAAATGTCCATCCTTCTTTTTTATTTTTTGAATAAGTATCAGAATAGACCTAATTATCTAATTAAATTACGTTTTTACTATAATTTTATGAAATAATTACTAAGTAGGTATATCATAATCATTATGAAGAATGTGTCACATCTGTGTGCATGTTACTTTTTCTTTGACAACTCTGCGCATGCGTAGCCCTAGCCGCCATCTTTGCGATCGCTGCGACAATAATGTACCGTAGACTGTCCTTTCTATACGTAGTAATATATTTCAATTTGGGTCTGTCTGAAGTGCTGTGAATGTAAGTTCTAAAAACACACTTGTCTTGCGCATCGCATAACCTATGTTGTAGGTATTGACAATAGACAGTGATCCGCTGAACTACCTGCAAGCAAGTGCAACTTGGAGAATGTATGGCAAAGAGAAAATCTTACAGATTAAAATTACGTCAGTCATTTTGTACCGCAAGCGCTATAAAGTTGGTCACTTCTGTAACTTCTGTTGTACCATTGATAAATTAATCAAATCATTGTAATGTAAGTAGGTACCTATGTTCTAATGGTGGGTAGGGTACACACAACGGGCCAACGAATGCCAACGAATTCTCTCTGTCTCAATAAAAATAAGGAAGTATAATGAGAGGTAGGGAATGGCGTTCGTTGGCCTTCGTCGGCCCGGTGTGTAAGCGCAGCATAAATCATCTGGTATTTATCATACATCATCATAATATACATTGGTGGACGGATAATTATAGCAACATCACCCAGTAAATTTTCAAACAAACGAGGTTAGGCAACTTTGAAGCCTTGATTCTCCGCCAGGGATTGATCGAGCCTGATGATGACTATCCAGGGAGGGAGATTCATCCAAAGGAGAAATTCAGATCGCTATACAAACCCACTGATCTGGGGCCTTACTACGAGCTCATAAAGCAGGACTTATATTGAACTGCCTTACTTATTCGTACCATGACCTTGATATTAGCAGCTCGAGTGTAGTTCATAAGCAGTCCTGTTTAAGGCCTGCTTTTGAACTGAACGGCTTAAGAATGTTTTCGTATTTGCTGATGGTTAGCCCCCTGATCTGGGGGCTTACCTACAGCAAATAAGAAACCGTTCAGTTCAAAAGCAGACCTTAAACAGGACTGCTTAAGGCCTGCTTTCATACTATCCGTTGAGATCATAGTACGAAAAAGTAAGGCAGTTCAATGTAAGCCCTGCTTTAAGAGCTCATAGTAAGGCCCCTGCATTTTAGGAGCTGCAAGGATCACCCGTCCACCACTGTATGTCGCTACCTAATCCCCCTATTCATCGTGTAAAGGAATTTTCAAAATGATAAAAACTGTAGGCTCAATAGATGGCTTATTTGATAAACAGGCAAGTGTCAACTGTAAAAACGTAGGAAAAGATAACACAATTCACTTTTATAGAGACTATTTTGACACTTCACTTGTCCATCATCTAGTGGTGATTTAGTGGGGCAAATACTTCGAGCATCGCGGCTTCTGGAACAGAAGCCCGTCTTACTCTAAGGGCAAATAGTTGTAAAATAAAAAAAACAGGATCGATTTGCGTAGGTACATTTATTTTTGCTACCTCACTTATATTAACTAGATACTTACATCAAATAGGTCATTATTATTACAACTAAGTTATTTTACATAAACCTTTACAATTACCTACGTCTTTAATTAATTAACGCCAAACCAACAGAAAGCCATTCTTTTTAATTTTTTAAGTTTTTTATTAATTAATTAATTAAATTTTAATTGATTAATTTATTTTTAGCATCGACTTTGTAATTTCATTAAAATGTTACAGTTAAAATGGATAACATGATAATCGACCGACGTGAAATTGACAACATTCTAGTTATACGCATTTCTCGGATTGTTAATAGCGGCGTCAGTGTGGCGAATGACAATATCCTGGATAGCCATGTTGGGTGTGACGAAGTCTTCGATGCGGGTGGCGGTGCGCGAGGGGCGGTCGAAGGGGTAGCCCATGTCGCGCCTGTCCGGGTACAGCCGGTCGCGCAGGCCGCAGAAGCTGGACGCCTCCTTGCATGACAACTCGCGCCTCACGTTAGCTTGTTCAACCTAATCGAACATATTGAAAGTTAGTTTACCTTCCTCATTATCATTGGCGAAGGGGGGGTGGCCGGGTGGGCCGTGCCCACCCCAGAACAGTGTGGTGCCCACGCCAGAAAAAACCTGACAAACCTGATTGCTCATAATAATTACCAACTGAACAGCCTATTTGAACACTTAATTAACTTTTTGGATTTTCATGGTTTTCCATTTAGGTTTAGTCCTATTGATCATACTATTATTGTTCTAATTTTGGAATATGTTGAAATAAACTAATAAATAGATGTTTTGAGCGTGATCAATTGAATGGAAACAATTTTCTCGATAGAAATGTATTGCGTTGCGACTCTTGCGACTCCATCGTTTCTCTATTCTTCCTCTTTAAACTTTCGTTGAAACCTCACAGGCGTTTGGCGCGAATATCAAACTTTACGATCGAAGGCCGAATGTCACTGCAGGGTAAGGGGGCGGGGCCTGTTAAAAAAAATTTCACGAGGCGTCGTCTTAACGATGACGACGATGCTCTAATTTAAACCATGTTTTAAAACTTGAAAGTGCCAAACTTTGAAGATCATCTCCTTTAATTTAACACTATGACGTTAAAAATAGTTTCCTCACCCTATCGAGGTCATAGTTGGACAGCATTACAAACAGCGTGAACTGCATGCCGGCCTCGGTTCCTTTCGGCAGCAGCATGTGCTGCGGCCACCCGCACCCGCAGAAGTTGAATTCCAAGTTGCGCAGGTCCCGCCGATTGTCGCCCTCCACCGGCGCCGACAGGTTGCGGAACGTCTGCTCGAACGGAATCGTCACCGTCGACTCCGTGGATTGGCGCAATATCGTGTTTTGTCCGGGTGTCACTGAAACAAAAGACATTTTAAGTGCGAGATTCGAAAGTCCAGCCGCGAAGTGGTATACCTATATAGTAACCTCATCACGAGAGAACCCTCATTACACCTTACACCCGCGCAGATAAAGAATAGAAAGAGTCGTTCATATTCACTTCTCGCTCGAACACTAAACGCCACAGCCGCGCTCTCAGTCACACTCGTTGTGGTAAGCGCGGTGAGCCGCCTTTTTTCAATCCCATTCTTTATCTGCGCGGGTTGTACACGAGACGAGACTCCTACTGATGCTGAAGAAACTAACTCGCCGTTCTTTATTTAATTACCTAGGCATTTTGCATGGAATACAAATTGTTATCCTGTGTATTCAATTTCAAATAACCCACATCGCGAGGCTGGCTCGCTCGCGAGTAGGGTTACCAGATGACAGGAATTTTCCTAACATGTCAAGAATTTAAGGCACTAGTCAGGGAAACAGGGAAAAACTGTAGTTGTCGGGAATTTATAATATCCGAAAAAGTGTAAATAAGTAAGTTCCTACTTAAAGAAAATTGAAAACACATAATTTGGTAGTCATGTAGTCAATGTAGGTATACAAAATGTCAGAAAAAACTGAAAAGTCAGGGAAAAAGTCAAGAAATCTCTGGTAACCCTACTCGCGAGGCTAGCCTCTGCTTTGAACTTGGGGGTGTGTGAATTCATGGGCGTACCCAGGTTCTGGGCCAGGGGGGGCAAATCTATTGTATCGCCCCCAGGGGGGAGCAATTTTATTGTAAATCAATTTAATAATTTAAATAGTAAGAAACAGTAGAAACAGTTGAAGGTAAACAAATTCTAGGGGGGGCAGCCCACGCTACGTGTGTATTGTATATGTGGGCAGGGTACAGAGGTACATACAGGGTATAAAATAAATAATACTTAATTACTTACAATCGTGAACAAACTTGTCCATCTCAATGAACAATTTCCGTTGGTCGGAGAGCTGCCATATGCGACCGCCGTCGTCGAACTTGGGCGCCATGAAGATGCGCACGGTGGTCCTGCGGGCGCGCCCTGTGTTGTTCACGTTGATACTGAAATAAAAAATGTTGTTATTGTCTTGTCATTAAATCCCTGATCATTTTTCACAATAATTCATGATAAACTTGAATGCATTTTTATAAAGTTCCGAGCGGGTAATTTCATAAAAATATGAGCAGCCTTTTTGCTTCCCCCGGGCCGTGGTCATGCCACGGCCCCTGGAAGGTGTCGAAACGTCGGGAAACCCAAAACCAACAATATAATCCGTAAAATAAAAAGTGCTTTCTTACTTTTATAAACAAACAGATTTTCTCATTTTTATTTTTATATACAGGATGTTAGTATTAGTAGCACCCTGGCGAAAACTTTCAGGGCATAGGTAGTCGACTCATATATGATTCTGAATCTATCTGAAGTGGAATTTTCCGTCGAGAAATTCATGAAAAATTTTGTGTATTTTTTATTTATTTTTCACACAGAGTCTTAGTTAGTTGCATTACATAGAACCTAAATTTACAGGAAAATAATTAAAATATCAAAATTTTATAAACCCGCAATGTACACACGACAGCACGATAGGTTGAACAGTTGAACTACGAAAACAGCGTTATATTACGTACGGTATAAAGGCGGTCTCAAGGTCAACATGATTGTATAGTCTAATGTGCTGCTGACTGTACAACTGTTTAACCGCAAATGTCCGCGATATTATCGAGTTGTCACGTGTAGGTACCTACCTACGCTTCTTTGTACATTGCTCCTCAACGAAAAATCAAAATTTTAACAACTATGCATTAGCGACAAGTGGTTCCATAGAGAAAGATGCTTATTTCTAAAGGTAGAATCATCCCTTAAAGTTCCCTTAATGGTGCTACTCGTCTACGTCTAACACGCTGTATTTAATGTGGGTAGATAAATAAATGGGTACTTGCACATAACGGTAAGGTAGATGGTTGAGATGCGTAAAGCGCGCATACACGGGCCCCCTGTTGGAGAAGTCGAGCCCCCTGGACAGGTTCACGTCGCTGGACATCCAGTAGGTGTTGAGCTCGTTCCGCCGCGCGGCCGCCGCGTTGGGCTGCACGCTGATGCTGGCCACTTGCACGCCAGGGTTGGACAGCTACACAAGGAAACATAGCTAGTATACATAAGTACTAATATTTATAAGAAAATGCCGACGCATTTTTTTTACTTACTTAGATCAAGCATCATCATCAGCAGCTCTAACATTCACCAAAAACATGTCAACAAAAAAGTTTTATTGTAGGCGAACCACGTCACAGAATACATAATACTACAAGTACCACGTGAGCAATAGACGGGCATGTAGAGCTTTGATGAGAGACCAATGTAGAGCAACATGTTTCATGATAAAAGTTTTGTGTTTTTAGGGTTCCGTACCAAAATGGTAAAAAGGAACCCTTATTGTGTGACTCAGTCTGTCTGTCACAGCTGGATATCTCGAGAAATACTAATGGTATCAACTTGAAATTTGGAATAGTTTAAGATGACGTTTGCCCAACTATTTTTCAAGAAAGAAATTAACAAAAATTTTTTTTTACAACAGGGACTGGAAAGGGGTCTTAAAAATTTTAAGTGGATCGACTAGAGCGTGTGGAGTATCATATGAAAGAGCGCTGTTTGCTCATTTTAAAACATTTTTCTTTTTTTTTAAGCCGCATAGTTTTCGACTTATGATGAAAAATATAAAAAAATACCGTTCCCCCCTCTTATCTCCGAAGTGTGATAGTAGTTTATGTAAAGATTACAGGAAAAATAAAACGATGTCTCAATATAACATACTTTTTTAGAAATTCAAAAAACATATAAATAATTCATTAGTTCCTCTTAGTCAACAAATGGCCCTGCTGACCTAAGAAAAATTAAATTAGTTCCACTATCGGTCAAGAGATGAAGCTGGCCTATGAAAAAAAATAGTTCCACTATCGGCCAAGAGATGGGCAATAATACTGCAATAATAATTTTATTATTCTACAGCTCTGCAGTGTATTTATTATGATGGTACAGAAACCCTCTGTGCGCGAGTCCGACTCGCTCTTGACCGGTTTTTTTATTTTGTAGTAGGTAAGTAGGTTAAATTTAAAAAAAAAATGCTATTTTTCCTCCTAAGTACACAATAGACATGTAATAACTTACTTCAGAAGTAGTGTAAGCGCGAACGTTGGCAGACTCCTTATATTTCTGGAAGAGGTCGTCGATGAAGGCGTGCCAGCGATAGAAGAACGGATCCCGCATGGTTGTAGCTTCATCTGCCATCACGGCGAATGATTCCTACAATCAAAGCGCATTGAATTTCAAACCTAACTTGACATACTATATTATTATGTGCCTAAATCACAGAATATACTTATACCGACCGACCTAAATAAATGGAGTTAGATAACTAAAACATCCTCTGATAAACTAAGTTTATATTATTAACTATAACTCATATATAGTTATATACCTTCCGCCAGGTAATATTAACTTTATGCTATCTGCAATTCGATATAGAATCGGAAGCGTGTTTGTTCATCTCAACTAAAACTAGGTACTCGTAGTTATTAGTTATGTAAGATAAGAACGTCTCTTTTGAGTCCACTGATTTTTTTTTGACTGAAACACAGAATAGATTAGTACACTGCATGCAGTAAAAGTGATAAGTTTTACAAGAAATTATGTAATTTCTTCAGTATAAAAGATTTCAACGCGTGTCCCAACATTATATCTTTTCACCAAAAGGCGACGACTTTTTGTAATGAAAAATCGTGACGACAATGTTTTTGTTTTCTCGCAAAAAATCTTTCTTTCATTTCACCACATACAAAAGACATAAGTATTTTGTAATCTTGGAATTCCTGGATTTAACATTTCCGAAACACGACCAATCATTTGGTATGAGAGATTTGTGATAGTACCTACCTAGGTAGGTAGAATTTTATAATATAACTAGCTTCTGCCCGCGACTTCGTCCGCGTGGATATTAGAGAAAATCCTTAGGGAACCGTCAACCAGGATCAAACCAGCCGTTTTTACGCAATTAGGCGCGCTGCTTGAGACATCTGCCGCGTTTGGCGGACCTCGCACAAGGCTCCCCGTTTCCGGTCCCGTTCCCGTTCCCGTTTCCGTTTCCGTTTCCGGTCCCGGTCCCGGTCCCGTTCCCGTCCCCGTTCCCGTTCCCGTCCCCGTCCCCGTTCCCGTTCCCGTCCCTGTCCCCGTCCGCTGGATGTGCATGTCCAGTGGCCCTACCATGAGTTGATGCAAACTGTTTACGTTTCCGTAAACTATCGTTTTGTCTCTTTTACTCGCACTGACTGTGAGCAGTATATCCGATAGTTTACGGTAACGTAAACAGTTTGCATCAACTCATGGTAGGGTCACAGGTCCAATCATGTCCACCGTGTTGGACTTCAAAATAAATTTCATTTTCGCAATCACCATCCCATAAAACCTCAAGGACGACATCCATATCGATTTTTATGTCAAGGCTCCCCCTTTCCGGTCCCGGTCCCGTTCCCGTTCCCGTTCCCGTTCCCGTTCCCGTCCCCGTCCCCTGGATGTGCATGTCCAGGTCCAATCATGGCCACCGTGTTGGACTTCAAAATAAATGTCATTTTCGCAACCACCATCCCATGAAACCTCAAGAACGACATCCACATCGCTTTTCATGTTTACTTACGCCATTTACACCATAAGGGAGGATTTTCAAAATAACAAAATATGTGTTTGCCTATTTATTTTTAAACATGCTCCTACAAATTTTAAAGTTGTAATGTCTATTTTATATTATTTTTCCATACAAAAATTGAACCCCATTTTCACCCCTTTAGGGGTTAAATCATGTCCACCGTGTTGGACTTCAAAATAAACCTCATTTTCGCAATCACCATCCCATAAAACCTCAAGAACGACATCCATATTGATTTTTATGTTTACTCACCCCATTTACCCCTAAGTGGTTGATTTTCAAAATTACAAAATATATGTTTGCCTATTTATTTTTAGATGTGCTCCAACGAAGTTTAAAGTTGTAATGTCTATTTTATATAATTTTTCCATACAAAATTTGAACCCCATTTTCACCCCTTTAGGGGTCAAATCATGTCCACCGTGTTGGACTTCAAAATAAATGTCATTTTTGCAATCGTCATCCCAGAAAACCCCAATAACGACATCCATATCTATTTTTGGGGTTTTTTACCCCTTTTCACCCCCATTTCATCCCAATAGGGGTTTAAATACTAACAATAACAATATACGTTGCGTTAGATTTCTATCCATAAGCCTAAATTATAAATTTAGCGATTTTTACTTCGAAAATAAAGGATTTTCTTCAATACACAACTTCATCCCCCTTTTGACCTCTTCGGGGGTAGAATTTTGAAAAACGCTGAGACCCGTATTTATTTATTTTCAATGGTCAGTCTAAACACAAAATTTGAAGATCCTAGCTTCAAAACTGAGGGACTTTCATACAAACTTTGATCCCCTTTTTTACCCCCTTAGGGGGTGAATTTTGAAAAATCCTTTCTTAGTGCACCCCTAGACCTCATAAGGAACCTGCGTGCCAAATTTGGAGTCTCTAGACCCAGCGGTTTGGGCTGTGCGTTGATAGATCAGTCAGTCAGTCAGTCAGTCATTCAGTTTACGATTTTATAAATATAGATTACCTTCTTGATTTGTTTTTCAGTGGCTGACTAGGTAAACTTACCAGGTAGAGATGATTAGGGTCATGGATGTAAGAAGTGAAGTTATGTCCATTGTTATGCAGAGCGCCGTACAAATCAGGATTGACTGACAGCACGCTGGCTTCTACCATGTTGCCCAGCATATTTATATTCAGTGGCGTCCTGGTGCCATTTGGCTGAAATAAAAGGAATTGTTATGAGATTATACAGAAAGAGCATCAATCAAATATCAATAGAGATTACCAGGCAACAGAGATTTACTGTGAAACCGGTCCTGCAGTGGACTATAGGTAAATAATGGGATTTTATGCTATTACTAGCTTATTCTGCCCGCGTCTTCATCATGCGGTAAGAATCGAATCATACAAACCTACAAAATTATCCTAAATATAATAAGTATAATTGTACCTCCTAAGTAATTTTGAATTTTCATCTCCTTCTTATCAAAGTTTCATCCAAAGCCGGCGTAGTGTGACAAACTTGGACATTAATAATAGGCGTATTAGTAAGATGATGACTGATGTGCTGATGATGGTGTGTCATACCAAGACAGCGTGACCGGTGGCGATAGCGTCTTCCACGTTCCTCCTCCAGCGTTCCATGTCAGACACGGTGATGTTGACCCCATCAACAGGGCGGTTCATGTCCTGCCAGCTCATGTTGGCCTGCCGCGGCGGCCACCCGCGCGACGACGTCAGGCTGTCGAGCTTCGGGAAGTACGCCTCGGGGATTGGCTCGCGCCAGTTGCTGAACTTCTTCACTCGCTTCAGGGAGTTGCAAAGGCGCTCGCAGTTATACCTAATTTCAAAAGTTTATTTTATCATGATTACGCAGTACGCACCTTTTCCAACTAACGGATCCAGATACAGTAGGCCTAGCATGACCGACAAAACGCGATATATATATCGCGTGATATAGCGTTTTATCGACACTCGACTGTCAAAATCCATTGTCTTTTAACAGTTATATACGTGATAAATTGCTATATCATATCGCGTTTCAGTAGTCATGCTAGGGGGGTTGGAACACTTATGCAACATCGCCAGTAGATTGAATTGAAACACTGAACGTATTGTAAGTATAATTTTTTCTAACATCAATATGTTATCCTTTTTTCGCGATTTGACATGGGTTCCTTTTCTGGTAAGAGTTGTTCATATTTAATAGGTGGCTGTACCTATTGGTTAGGTAAGTTTAGGCCTTATATCGCTCGCACTACCTGGCAATAATTTGCTGATGCATGTAGTAAAAGAGTTCCCCGCGGCGATCCTTGTTGACGAGTTGCATGTTCCCACTGGTGGCCCTGAACGGGTAGATCAGGTGCCAATGCCAGTGATGCAGATTGACGCCGATGTCCTCGCGGAAGTACGCCAGCCGGTGCTCTATCTCCAGGTTGGATGCGGTAAAGTTCCGAGGAATAATAACGGGCGGCCGCTGAAATTAACGAGTTGGTAATTAATTCCTACCTACTTACCTACCAAAATATACAACGTGTAACAGAATTAATAACTAAACCAGAATACTTATGGTACCTAGATACGATAGGGACCATCAAATGAAATCGCAAAAAATACTGCTGTTTCCATAGACCTATAGAGTTTGGTCAACGAACGATGAGACTCGGTTGGAAATGGAACTAATTTTGTGCCTTATTTTACAGTTCAGTTTCCAATAACTTAACCTCTAAACGTTAATTTAACAGGGAAAGTGGCGCCGCCATTTCAATCTCACCTTTCGTTGACAAGACTCTATTACTTTGACTGTGTTTTGGTCATTGACCTGAAAATTTTTTTTAGAGGTCAATGGTTTTGGTTCATATTGGGACCACGGTTAAATTATTTTTTCCGTTGTCCCATCAATGGGACATCCAATGGAGCTACAGAAAAGAAGGGGTTTTATACAAAAGTTAATAACGAAAATATGAAAATGTATGAAACAGCAGATTTTTTTTCGCGGTTTCAGAGTTGGTCCCATAGTAAAAGTTGTTCAGTTTGAATGGTTCTATATCAACCATACTATATATTCTGGTTAAGCCATTAATTCTGTTACACGTTGCTTAGGTAGCGACAGGTCAAGGCATAAAGAGCAACATCAAATTGAATAAAATATAAGTAGATTAAGTATTTAATGTAAGTGCTATTAATATCAAAAACTCCGTTTGGTTCTCTATCGCAACGTATTTTTGGCATTATCCGAGGCACCCACCCTTTCTCCCTTGGGGACAATTCCAGCCGTCTGACGCGCTTGTGAAAAAACGGTAGAGTCCATAAACTTCGAAGGAAATATCTCCGCAAAATTCGGTATCTCCACACCTTTTGTATCATTTCTGGAAAAAAAAATAAAGACTGAAACAGACTGAAATAATATATTATTATATAGGTACTACGTAATGGAAATTTCAAACACAACCCACAACGTTTAGTCATAGAGTAAATGAAATGAGGTAGGACCTACCTGTGCAGCAGAGCTACAGAATAGCAGTAGTTAAAAAGTTGTGGATTGAGATTCCCACGTGCGTACACGCACGTTGACAGGAAGTCTTGCAGCTCGTTAGCAGGTACCGCTACAAAAGAACAAACAAAAATTAAAACTTATGTATTCATACAAAAGTAAATATTTGTAAACATAAGTATTACATACATATGTAAAAGTAAACATAAGTATTCATACAAAAGTAATACTTATGTATAGGGTATTTTAGTTACTGGGTGGAAAATGTAAACCTAATTTTTCCCTTTTTTTTACAGCAAGATGTCAAAGACCATGGATATGTCAAGACTCTGACAACAACATTTCCGTTCCAACGATGGAGTATTCCAATAGTGTTGTATCTGATCTAGGTGTAGATTCTAGACCAACAAGAAATCTGAGATCAAACACAACACTACGAAAATTGTATGATGCGGCTTTCTTCTATTAGAACGGTTCCGAAGAGATGATTATAATTGCCATGTCTCGTCTCACCCATAAGTCTGTCGACGACTTCATCGACCATAGCTTGGTGCCTGGGCAGAAACAGCGAGAAGTCGGAGTCCACGGGCAGCTGCGAGGCCAGAGGGAAGTGCGGCTTCGCTGACAACGCTTTGAGGGGGATCCTCTGACCCACGTCGGGGTCCTCGCCGAACCGATTGTTCAACGCCAACCCATCCTGGGCGTAAGACTCTGGCTATAAGGAGGGGAAGATAATCGCATCATTGTGTATTTAGATTATGATTATTGACTATTGTATCTAAGTACCTTCATATTTTATTAGGTAACACTTAATCGCATCTTGGCTGGTAAATAAAGGTTTTCGATTTCTCCATTACCGCAATCATGAAAATTGTTTCAGCTATACTAAATAATATATATATATACTAGAAAAAATACGACTCGCACCAGATCAATACTCAGACGGGAATCGAACCCGCGACCTTTGGATATCCGGTCCAATGCTCTGACCGCTGAGCTACCGAGTCACTAGTAACATCGTCGAATTTCTTCTAGTATATCCAAAGGTCGCGGGTTCGATTCCCGTCTGAGTATTGATCTGGTGCGAGTCGTATTTTTTCTAGTATATTATTTAGTATTGTATAAAAAAAACCCGCCTGCATAAAAAGACAAGTCGACTGAAAAGATGGAAACAAGATTAAATAAATATTAAAGGCAACATGTCATAATAACATGCAGTCGGAGGCATGCATAAAGAAAGTGACATTATGAATGATTGAATTATATGCCTCCGACTGCATGTTATTATGACATGTTGCCTTTAATATTTATTTAATCTTGTTTCCATCTTTTCAGTCGACTTGTCTTTTTATGCAGGCGGGTTTTTTAATGTTTTAAATTTATTTTTTTATTTATCTCTTTTTAGTTATTATATATTACGGTCATGATATACCTTTTTGAAATCCTTATAATAAGCCCTTTAATTTGACACCCATATTGCAGTATTCTAAAAAAAAAATTTTTTTTTCACTATGTATAATAGCACCGTACAGCCGCCATGTTGGTTTTTTTATAACGCCACATTCTTAAGAACACTTGGGCTGAAAAGACCAATCTAACGATATCTTAATCATAGAAATCCGGTCAGCCGTTTGAGAGATATGAGGTAATAAAGAATATTACATACAAACATACATACATACATACATACTTACAAACATACAAACATACTTACAAGATACGCGCGAAACACATAACCCTTTCTTTGCAGTCGGGTAAAAATAGCATTGTGAATGCAAAAATCTCAAATTTAAAATTTATAAAAAAAATATAGCTATTTCATCTTAATCGATTGCCAAATATCTGGAAAGGTATTTCAATTGAATGTCGAGGTAGTTCCTCACATTGGTGAAATAACGCTGGCTTGCAGCGTAAGAGTAGGATATACTAGAAGAAATTCGACGATGTTACTAGTGACTCGGTAGCTCAGCAGTCAGAGCATTGGACCGGATATCCAAAGGTCGCGGGTTCGATTCCCGTCTGAGTATTGATCTGGTGCGAGTCGTATTTTTTCTAGTATATTTATAATTTAGTATTGTGAATGCAAAAATCTCAAATTTAAAAATTGTTTCAGCTGTTTATAGAGGGTTAAAAACGTAACGAAGTTTAGCTTTTACGTTTTAGCTTTCACGCCTAAACCGCTGAACCAATGTTGGTGCAGAGCTATACTTAGTTTGAACTTTGAAAAATTACCTAACTTACTCATATAGCTTATATAATTTCCTGAAATTCCCACGGGAAATGGAATTCCATGCCAACGAAGTCGCGGAAAGCTTGTATGTAGATATTTGTGCGTACGTACCAATAATTCGTCATTTAGCTGGAACAAAGCGTTATCTTCACCTTTTGGTGTAATCAAAGGTTCATTGGGTCTATCGAAGAGCAGTTCCAGACTTTTTAAGACGTCAGCGTCAGCCATTTTGAATTTAATTTAATAATAATTACAAATATAAATTAAAACGGACCTATACTGTACATCACCGAAATTTTCAGTGATGTTTGTCTGCCTGGTAAAGTTGCAGTTTATATACTGGTATCGTGCGGTCGAGGGAAAATCCAAAATTGAGTTGGGTGCAATACCACAATATAAACCGATAAAAAGGACTAATAGATAACATTTTATAGAGCCACATTATATTGAGGAAATCTTACACACAACAATATAAGTAGATACAGTCAGCGTCTAAAGTTGCTTAACACTTTTTTGTTGATGACCGTACCTACCTATTGGGTACCTCTATCTATCGCTTGAAAGGATTCAGTAGTGGTCAGTGGTTATGTATGACCAAGTATGACACAGCTATATTGAACCGAAGGCCGTTGAGTAAGGGGCGGCGAAAGCGTATCTTGAGATATTTTCCAGGGTGGGGAAGGGGGCTGGCTTCCAGTGGTCTCTTTTTGTGTAAAGATTTGTGGGGTGGGTTTTCGGGGATGGGATTCATGGGATGGGCACCAGACTATTTTGGGGTGGGCACAATATGCCCCGTACCTAATCAGTAGTTGGGTGAATCTACGCTGTTTCTTACTTCCTGCGTCATTGTCCTCAGTCACTCCTCACTTAAAAAAGTTTAAAAATACAATGCAGCACAAGGAACAAATCAAAAGTATGCAAATTAATACAATTTTTTAAATTAATCAAATTATTAATCAAATTATTAATCAAATTATGTACTCTAAGATCAAAGATATTAGAATTTTAAACTAATATCATTGCTCTAAGATGGCATATTTTTAATTTATTCCTTGTGATGCATTCGATTTTTAAACATTTTCGAGTGAGGAGTGACTGCGAGGACAATGACGCAGGAAGTAAGAAACAGCGTAGATTCACCCAGGGTTAAAGGTGCGACACGACACGAACCGAGGGGCTTTATAGATAAATAGCTATTCTACCCTATTCTACGCCTTGAGAGGCTACGAGAGATAAAGGCAAGAAGTTTAAATTCATCCTAGTGTCATAAAGATCTTGGATAAAGGCCAATTAGGTTACTCGTAGTAGGTATAGAAAAAAAACGCTGCCCCTGGATCTATTTAAAAAAAATAACCACGCGTAGATAAAAATAAAATAAGCTTATCAATAGCTGTTTTGTGGTTTTCAATGTTGATACGAGTAGGTTTTCACAGTGTTTTTTTGGAAATTGTAATAAAATGTTTTGTGGTTTTTTTAATAAAAAGTTAGGACCTAACTAAGATACCTACCAAATTATTAATTAAAATAAGATAGGTATAATAAGTACCTACCTAGAGACAGGGCATATCTTATTTAATAATTACATAGATATACAGTTCTACAGGTGGAGTTTTTTAACCGTACCTACCTCAATTGAAAGTGCTTAAGTATTGACTGAACTACTGAAGTGTTGTTGCTCAAAAGAGACAATAATATTAAAAGTAGTTACATTGGCGCTATTTTATCATGATTTTATCGCGTTTTTATTTTCTTTAATGTGTCTATTGTATTTCCGGATTTCCTGTCCTGGGTACCTAATGCAAAAATGGCGCATTTAAAAATATTTGAATGCAGTTTATTAATCAGTTGGTAGAGGTTGGTAGAATTCCTTTGGGAAAAACTTCATAATTATTTATTATGTGGTTATACTTTCATTACAAGTTTAGACTAGGGTTTTAATTGGGACAAATCTGTGTGAAACTTAACGTAACAATATTTTGGTGTCCATCATTCCAGCTGTAGGTACATCTATCTTTCATCATCACACATCACATCATCATCAACATACGTAAATATCAAATGTCGTTACAGCTTTCTGTCACGAAGCAATTTCCAGTAGCAACACAAGACAATCTCTCTAGTATAATAATGTACTCTATGCTGAAGCCCTATTTTGCGTTCCTGTAAAATGCAATTCTATCGTGTAAGGGTACCTACATAATGTAATGTATGAATAGTAAAATAGTTGAGTAGTACACTGTCTCTCTAACTACTTAATGCTTTAGCAGGGTTGCAACTTCACTGAACAAGCGTAAGTTGGTATGACAAAGTACTAATGTGATCAACTAGCTGTTTCCGAGGCTGACTGTACAGTTTGTGTTTTATTTGGGTCGCCTAGACACACCGAATCTCGTTGAACTTGCCTTGTGTAGCGGGCGGGGCCCCTGACTGGCCGTTGACCGGGCTACACGCTTACGCCCCGCCATCGCCATTCCAACTGTACTTATGTCGTGAACGCTTAAATATAAAAAACGCAGATTTTAATTTACCACTATTAGGGACTATTATCTTTATATTAATCAAAAACTAAGGAAAGGTAAGGTACTAATTACGTTGAGAGTACCTATATACCTATAAGTAGTTTTGCTTTAAAAATTGTTTTATTTCTGATGGGCATGGTGCCTGCTGAAAGCACTAGATAATACTATAGGTAGTGTCTACCTATTTTCAAAACACCGGCTAACATCGAATGTCTATGTATCTAGAGATCAAGAAGCTATTAAAAGCTGGTGTTATTGCAGCGAGTGGCTACGCCCAAGTACCTAGGCACAGAATATATAATAGTACTAAACCTAGGGCCTTACCGAGCTCATAAACATTATTATTGAAGCAGAGAAAATGAGATGCCGCTATACGTTGCTTATAGCAGCATCCCACTTCCTCAATATTTCCCCCGGTAAAAAGAGGGCACACCCGTGCTCTTAAAAACTTATTTCAGGTTAGGTATTCCGCAGGTCTATCTACCTATATAGCTAGTTCTTTATGTCTGAAACTCGACCGTCGACGGGTCGATAGGTAGGTAGGTACTATGAAGATAGACTATCGATTCACTCACACACAGGAGTTTAACATCTTAACTGACAGTGTACCTACTTAAGTTGTAACAGTTAAGTAGGTATGCAGTTTTCATGGCACTTTATAATAAGTGACCCATAAGTATCTATTTATTCTGATAGATGTCTTCAGCTTACTTATACTATACTGTAAGACTGAGAAAAACATATTTTACAGTAGGAACACCACAACTACGGATGCTGATGAAATCTTATATAAAGCATCAAATCTGCTTACTACTGCCACAGAATACGTTTATGCTACTGCCGCGCAGCAAAACACCCCTCAACAGTGTAGTTTTCGCTCACCTATACCTCAGTCTCAGTCAGGCTCAGTCGTACCTATCCTCCATCTATCTATAGTGTTCATCATACTATACCTATATATTGTATTTTGGTCGGAAGGGCTTATTCCGTTTATCCACCCCGAAACAGCCACCCTAAGGTGGCTACTCGGATAATGCGTGTCCATCTAGGAAGCCGTCGGAAGCAAATTAAAGTCTCCATATTCAGTTACAGTGGTCTTTTTTTATTAAATAAAAAAAATACATCATTTTCAGTTCTATAAGTACATACATTCAACAATTTCAGTAAACTTTTACCAAATCAACATGCTAGTTTGTTGACCTGAGATCAGAAATAAATAAGATTGGTGTGACATTAGCTTTTTCATTCCAAGAAACTGTCTGCGAGTATCGGGGGAGGTGATGGAAAATGGTACATTTCACTTAAAACAATACACTTAAAATTATATTAAAGTCTATGATTTAACTTAATCCCTTAAGTAATCTATCATAATCATGATTTATTATACATTCATAATGGAAAGTTTCTACGTAAATTATATTTTTACAATAATTCAGAAACAGTAGACCAACTAGATATGTTTAAATTAAAATAGGCAGACAATAATAATTCAAATTACAATCACATGTAGCGGTTTCAAGAAGAAATAGCATTAACTTGCATACTAAGAAATCCTGTAAACTTGTTCTTTCACACTTTTTCTTCTTTCATTCTATAAACACAGTGAGAATACAGTTTTTTATTAATTCATTTATTTTTCATTTGTGACAATTACACATAAATATAGGCATCACCGGCAGAAGTCACAAATTCAAGAAGTGGTAAGGAGAATCCTACACTGCAAACTCACAAAGTAGGTACACAATTTGTAGGATATCTATATTGTAATCATTTATCTTCGATCATCTAACCTCATTTATACACTGAATTTACATCATATAAGTTATACTGTAATTTGTTTATTTATTAAAAATAACATTCACACTTACTTCATTAACTAAATTGTCACTATATCTCAGTATTCCAACATCAATAGTTTTAAATATGAATGTATAGCTTATAATTATTTACACAATACTGCTCAAGTCGCGGAAGTGCGGTACTGGTAAAGCAGTCTTGATGTGGTCGACGCGCGGCACACTCCCTCAACGTTAACGTTATTTACCTTTAGCTGTGATCGTAAGGGAGGATTTTGCTGGTTGTGGTATTATAGTTATTTCGTCGCTAATCTTTAAAGGCTTTAGAAGTGAATTATCAGACTCAGGCACAGATATAGGTTTGGGAGGAGCACTGGTCTTATTTTTATCCATGACACGTTTCGCAACTACACTGTGAGCAGAGTATACGTGGTTCTCAAACTGTTTATACATACCGAAAGTCGCAGTGCATACTGTACACTTGTACGACAGATGGGCCGGCTTGAGGGTCATGTTGTGATCTCTTGATACATGATTTAGCAGTTTCCATTGATAAACTCTACCACAAACGGGGCATCTTCCTGCATCTTTACCTTTGTTTGCTGCTTCTTGCATAGAGCTGGTCACCAAACCATGTGAGCCTAACAGATGTCTCTCAAGACCTTGATCAGTAAAGAATCTGAACTGACATTTCTGGCAGTTTAGAGGAGGTCTGTTGTAGATCATTTTAGGATGTATTTTAACTTTGTGAATCCATTGCATATGGTTTCTCAATTGTTCCAAATCTTTGATATATCCATCACAAATTTCACAGATCACAAATGTAGCCTTGGAATTCTGGATGGTTTGTGAAGATGAAGGTTGGGGCGCACGAGGTAATGGTGTAATCGATATTTTGGGAGTGGCATTATTGGCAGCCTGATTATTTTGGATTATAGGGTAGTTTGAAATAGTAGTTCCAGATGGAGGAGTATTGTGCATAATCATAAGACCACTGCGAATGATGGGCACTCCAGATACGGTGGAAGGGCGAGGCGGGCCCAGCGGCGGACGGCCACGAGGCCTTCCCAACATAGGCATCCCTGACATAACATTTGATACAGTAAGTGGTGGCCGACCCAAATTATTCATACCCACTTGAGCACGGTTAAAGTTAGTCTGGTAAGGACTTACCATATTATTTCTGGCTCTTGTTAACTTTGGTATCTTTGCTGGGGGCTCCCATTCGAGAGGAGGGCCAAGGTTGAACTCGGGCTTGAACTTCTTTGCACAAGCGATAAGATGCCTTGCCAGTTTGGTTTTACTATTATCTTCAAAATGACAATTTGCACACTGTTGATAAGCAGGGGCTCGTTCTAGCCGGCCCCGTATATTGTGCTCTGCTTCCATGTGAAATAAGATATCATGAGGGCTACGAATTTCAAATGCACATGTATTACATTTATAAATATTATTGCGCATATGAGGAGCTTCCAAATGATGAGACATTACCAACATTGACTCCGTCTTAAAACTGCAAAACTCACATCGTTTTTGTTTCAGAGTGTACGGAGCGTTCATTCTCTTGCTGAACTCCAAGTTCTGCGTTAGAGAGGCAATAGCACCCTCTGTGGCGCGAGTGCTGCGTCCAGATTTCTTTTCTTTATATAATTTACGATTTTGTTGCTTAAGCAGGTCACTTTGGACAAACTCCTGAACTAAATTTAAACCTATATTTATAAAAAATTGTCCTAAGGAACAATCAAAGTAACTGTCTGATTTACCTGATGTTAAACCTTTAGCAATCAAACTAATTGGATCCTTGATCTCTTCAATAGAGTCATCCTTGTCTTTGATTATCTGAACACCATCATCGTCACTGGCGGCATCTTCATCCGAATCAGTAGACGACTCACCATCCCAGGAATCATCATCCTCATCCATAGCTCCTCTCCGCCGCCTTTTTTCAGACTTCTTTTCTTTAGGTGTTTCGTCGTCAGCACTTTTAACTTCCTTTTCACTTTCATCTTCCTCCGGTACTTCTTCGCCCCTTTCGATCCTCTCCTTTTTTTCCTTTTCCTTCTGCTCTTTCTCAGCTTTTTCTTTTTCTAATTTCTCTTGTTCTTCCTTTATCTTGAGTTCTTCTAGTTCCTTTCCTAACTTATCAACAAACTCTCTAAAAGGTTTAACAGATGGTTTTTCATATACATAAGGAACTATGAAAGACGGTGCTTCAACAACAAACATGTCATCCGTTAAAGATGGCAAGATATTGGGCTGCGGCGGAGGTGTTTGAGCACTATTTTGGGAGGATGCATTTTGAGAACTTTTGCAACTGACTGGAGTGATGGTTGTACCCCGAGCAGCAATACTTTGACATAAATTCTGAGCTTCCGTAGAACTGGTTGGTGTATTGGTTTTACTTTGAACTGGTGTGGGGCCTTTTCCTGACAGTATGGAATTTGTGTCTATAATGACAACTGTCGGCTCTTTATTTTGGTCACCGTTTGATTTAGCTTGTTTTGTTGCCAAGTCAGCCAAGCCTTTGGTGTCACTCACTACTATGGGTTTATTCTTACCCTGATTCTGGTTGAGTGGGTCTTCCATAGACACTTCTTCTACATCAGATTCCTCCTCACCATTCTCAAGTTGCTCTTCCATCTTTTTTTCTTCAATCTCCTTGTGACTCTGTTGTGAGCCATCAGAACTGTCATTACTATCTGTACTGGAATTAGAGGAATCATCATCATTTGACTCTCCTCCATCATCATCGTCGTCATCACTGGTGATTTCATGGACTTCTGGACTGTGTGGACCTCCATTTTGACTTTGTGGTTCATTTTCATTTTCATTTTCAGAGTCACTACTGTCTTCCTTTGGTTGGCTTCCTTGAGATGTGTCATCATCACCTTCAGTTCGCTCATCTGTGAAACCAGTATACAGAAAAATTACAATAAACTACAGTAAAAATGAGTAAATACAGGCAGTTCTAAAAAATGATAACATTAAAGTTCAGTTTTATTCTAATTGAAGTTTATATTTGAAACTCATTATTCTGAACATAGGAATCGGAGCCAGGTTAGGTTGACGGCGAGCGGCGTCCTGCGCCCAAGAGGACGCCAAGACCTCCAGAAAAAATAAGCAAGTGAAGTAACCTAAACGCGGCGTAACAATACATCTAACGGTCATCTTTTACCAGCAATTCCTGGTTTATGAATTGATTATATGAAAAAAATATTCCATTTGTCATATAGCGTCATTATATCATGTGGTGAGTGGACCGCCATATGGGATTCCATAGCATTTCTCCGAAAACCCTGCACAACCAGGTTTGATGGTAAACACATAATTTCAAGCATTGGATTGTTTGAATAAACATGTAATAAGTATCGAGTATTACCTGTAGCAGTAGATATCGACATTATCTTGCAATTTCGTAGTCAAAAACCAAAAAATAGCACAACAGCACAGTAGCGGAAACCAAACCAAATCAAGCTGTCATTTAAAAGGTTCTTTGCGTGTCACGTTCTGAAAATGTGATGGCGGGCCGTTGTCACCTTTTAAAAGCACTGGATAAATTATTATTTTTTCTACTGTAAGTAAAATATTGCATATATTTCTATTAAACCTAAGATATTTTAATACTTTGAATCGAAAATGAACACCGGCTAAAAAGAAAAAAATCAATATTCTGATTTTACTACAGTGGACATACTAAAGAACTTTTACTTAAAAATGGTAGGAATGGGAGGGATTTCGGAGGGGGAAGGACGCGGTATTCCATATTGGAAAAAATGGAATAAAAAAAGCGCTAAATTTAAATTAAATTCTAAAATATTCCAAACGATATTTTTTGTGTAAATACTACAGTATATTATTTATATGTAGTCTAGAATCATATAAAGTATGACTAGGTACTTGAATAGGAAGTACCTACTAGCAAAATAATTATTTTTTCTCACATGCTCTGAAATTAATGTTATCATTCCATTTGTAAAAGGAATGCGGGCCATTCCACATGTGATGAACCAGACTCGTGTGCCATTCCACACGAGTCTGGTTCATCACATTCTAAATTTGAAGCGGAAATGAATTTCAATACTTACCTACTTCCCGCACTAGTGCGGGATGTTACATTCCAAATTCTAAATAGTAGAACTCATCAGCTAGATTTATTTTTATATAACTTTATGGTTGCTTGACTGGTCATTTAACATGGCCACACGAACCAATTTAAAAATCATAAGTACCTGTGGCGTACAAGCCTCACTAGTTTAAATTTGCCGCGCGACACTCGTGCGCAATTCCAACGACCGGTTGGCAACACTGCCTCCGGCGAGAGAAAGAAAAAGATGGCGATTGTCATGTTTACTTTACTTGAGAGAAAGAGTGTCTCCAACATGTGAATTCTAAAATAATAAACTGTTTATAATAGTGCTATCAGAGGTTTTATTAATCATACGCCTGGTAGCACCTATAATGGTGACCTACCTCGTTGTATTACACGCAAGTGAATAAGTGAATTCTTGTGCCGGCATCGTTCGACAAACACAAACAAATTTTATTGTTTGGTGGCTCGCTTTAACTCCATGCTGGCGGTTCCGTCGCTGGAATGGTGCGATTGAAGCTGATTCTCTTCGGTCCCCACGTGCGGGTCGTGCACACGCACCGGTTCGAGGAAGCCCCCGTGCCCACTGCAGCCCTGCGCTCACTGCAGCCCTGTGCCCACTGCTCAACGAAGGCCCTGTTGACCCTGGACGTTGTGCTGGCTGGTTCATCGACGCGCATGACGACAGCCTGCGCCCCTCTCCAGCGGTCTAGCTAGGTATTGTGTGGCTGTTGCTGCCCAGGTACGTGAGCCGTGGCGCACGAATTTTGCGCTCGCCCGGCATTCCATCTACCTACCTACTAACGTGGTGAGTGAACTTTGACTGTGTTCTACCTAAAAAACTCGCATGTACTGTAAGTAAAAAAAGTGCTATTTTGGTGACAGTGCATACAGTGCTTATTCACGTGAATTCAAAGTAAACTTATTACGAATTAAAACTAACTTTATCATAACATTCCCATCTTCGAACATTCATGCTACCTACCTAACTACAAAACTATCTAAACAATAACAACTTTGTTACCAAACCAAATGTTGATCAGAGACGCTTAACAGTTCTTGGAATTTTTCTTTTATTTAACCACAATGTGTAAACTGTATATCTACTATTCTAACATAAACTATTAACTTACCTGTTTCTTATTATCATAATAATATCAATGTTTACTAATTTGTTGAACAAGCTACATTCATGTCTTGTGTTACATTTTATGTTAATTAACATAAGCTTATCGCTGTATTTTATTATGGTGTTGGTGTTTTATAGCAATATTGATTGATATTGTTTGTGTGCTTAGGGTATGTGTGTGTGTGTACCCAGCAGGAACATTTGTGTGGTACATTTTAAATAGTTTTTTTTTCTTTTTGTACCGTCTAAAATTTTTATTCTGTTTTTATTGCTGACAACTTATCGTTAACAATTTTTTATGAAAGTTATAACATTATAGTGGCTTAAATTTAAATTAACATTTTAGCAATATACTTTGGTTTGATTTATTTTAAATAATTGGTTTGGTTTCGGCTATTTGCTTATATAACCATGTCGGCTGAGGCAGAACTAAAGCAACAGATCGCTGTACTCCAAGAGCAACTTGCTCGCATGAATGCAACACCTAGTGTTGGAGCTGTGTCTGTCAAACTTTCTTCTTTTTGGCCGGACAAACCACATCTTTGGTTTGCACAAGCGGAGGCACAATTTGAGATAGCCGGAATAACGAAGGATGGGACTAAATATGGACACATACTGTCAGTCTTGGATGCTAGGTTGGCTGATGAGGTTGAGGACATCATCGCTAACCCTCCTACTGATGGAAAATATGAAAGCTTAAAAAATGAACTCATAAAGAGGTTTTCCATTTCCAGAGAGCAGCGTATTCGCCAGTTACTCGGTGAACAGCAAATCGGTGACCGCAAGCCGTCTTCCTTCCTGCGGCACCTACGCTCATTGGCAGGCAAGAGTGACGAGAGCATCGTCCGCGAACTGTGGATGCGGAGCCTGCCTCAGGAGGTCCAGCGGATCCTGATGGCCCAGATGGACCTGCCCTTGGACAAGGTAGCTGACTTGGCTGATGCTATCGTGGATACATGCCCGGGTAAGTCAGTTAATGCTACTTCTTCCAGTGCGGCACCGGACTTTGACCGCATTTTAAAATGCATAGAAGATCTTACCAAAAGGGTTGATGCCTTAGGTAAGGACAGCGCACGCTCCCGCTCTAAATCCCCTACAAACACTCGTTCCCGGTCAAGGTCATTTTCGCACCAGAGGAAAGACATGTGCTGGTACCACAACCGTTTTGGCACAAAGGCAGTGAAGTGCATCACACCTTGCAGTTGGCAACCTGACCAACCGGGAAACGCCGCCAGCAATTAGTAGCGGCGGCGTCTGATTGCGATAACACGAGCCGCCGTCTGTTCATAACAGATACCAAGTCAGGTAATCGATTCTTAATCGACACTGGATCGGATCTTTGTTGTTTCCCGCGCCGATTGCTCCGTGGCTGCTACAATGCCACTAGTTTTGATGTTCGCGCCGCAAATGGGAGCGCCATAAGAACTTACGGCACTATTTCACTTAACCTAAATCTGGGTCTCCGACGGGATTTTAGGTGGAATTTTATCATCGCGGACGTGAGCACAGCAATTATCGGGTCAGATTTTCTGGCATATTATAATCTGCTACCCGACTGCTATAACCGCCGCCTGATTGATGGCACCACAAAACTCTCTGTGCTTGCCTCTGTGGCATCTATCACACAAGCTAGTGTCAAAACTATCATATCGGATAATTCCCCTTTCTCTGCAATATTACAGGACTTCCCTGACATCACGAGACCTCCAGGACTCCCGCGGGTCGTCAAGCATGCAACCATGCACCACATCCTCACGACAGAAGGTCCTCCTGTTTCGAGCCGCCCTCGCCGCCTCGCACCGCAGAAACTGCAAGTCGCGAAAGCCGTCTTCGAGGACATGGTTCGTTGTGGTACCGCCCGCCCTTCGAAAAGTCCATGGTCTTCGCCATTACAGATGGTCCCCAAAGACAGACATTTGGAACTACCAGCCTGTCCTCAGGATCGCTGGAGGCCATGCGGCGATTATAGAGGTGTAAATGCTCGGACAATACCCGACTGTTATCCTGTGCGCCACATCGGAGACGTTGGAAGCAACTTGGCTGGCTGTTTCATTTTCAGCAAGATAGACCTCGTCAAAGCATACCAACAAATACCGGTCGCGCCAGAGGATATTTGCAAAACCGCAATAATAACCCCTTTTGGGCTCTTCGAGTTCCCATTCATGTCCTTTGGTTTGCGGAACGCTGGGCAATCGTTCCAAAGGTTCATTGACGAGGTCACGATGGGTCTTTCTTTTTGCTTCCCGTACGTGGATGACATTCTGGTTTTCTCCACATCGCCTGAGGAACACGCAGCACATCTTCGCGCCCTTTTCAAGCGCCTCTCCGAGTACGGTGTTGTAATCAACCCGTCCAAATGCCAGCTTGGCGTACATGAGATCACGTTCCTCGGCTACAGAATCGACAAGTCTGGTATTCGCCCTCCTCCCGAACGCATAGAAGCCCTGCAAAATTTCCCACTGCCGAAGACCATTGAAGGCCTTCGCAGATTTTTAGGAATGGTAAATTTTTATCGACGTTTCCTACCAAATGCAGCGGAACTTCAAGCTCCTCTCATCGACTGCTATGCGTCTACTCAACTTAAAGGAGCGAAACCAGTCCCATGGACGCCCGAGCTCGAGTTGGCATTCCAAAAGTGTAAGGACCACCTCGCAAATGCGACTCTCTTGGCTCACCCAATACCTGACGCCAAGCTCAGCCTCTTCACTGACGCTTCCTCGACCCATGTTGGCGCTTGCCTACAGCAGCAGGTGGACAGCACCTGGCAACCCCTCGCTTTCTTCAGCAAGAAACTCACTGCCCGTCAGGCTACTTGGCCTGCTTACCACAGAGAGCTGCTGGGAGTATATGCTGCTGTCCAACACTTTCGCCATCTCCTGGAAGCGCAGCATGTTACAATCTTCACGGATCACAAACCGTTGGTTTATGCTTTTTCTCAGAAGCGAGAAAAGCTGCCTCCTGTCCAACTGAACCAACTCTCGTTCATCTCCCAGTTCACGACGGACATCGTCCATGTTAGTGGGAAGGACAACGTCGTCGCTGACGCCATGTCGCGCGTGGAGGCCATCCGTCTCGACGAGAACTTCGCCGCCCTCGCCGCAGAACAGGCGACCGACGAGGAACTCCGTAAGGCGCAAACTAGCTCATCCCTGAAAATAGAAAAAGTAGTAATACCCGGTTCTGACGTTGAGATCTTTTGTGACATGTCCACAGGAAAGCCCCGTCCTTTCTTAACCCCTTCATTTCGACGTCATCACTTTGACAAGGTACATAACCTCAGTCATCCTGGCGCGCGGGCTACCGCACGCATGGTGGCTGACCGATTTGTATGGCCAAATATCCAGAAGGATTGTCACAACTGGACTCGTTCCTGCGTCGCTTGTCAACGCAGTAAGGTGTCCAGACACACAGTTACGCCTCTCGGTACTTTCTCCAATCCACCCAAACGTTTCTATCACGTCCATATAGACATTGTGGGTCCTCTTCCTTCCAGCAACGGCTACCAGTACTGCCTTACTGCTGAGGACAGGTTTACTCGCTGGCCCGAGATCTGGCCAATGGTGACTATGACGGCGGAGGAGACAGCGGACACTTTCGTCCGAGGCTGGATCTCCCGTTTCGGAGTTCCTACCATTTTGACAACTGACCAAGGTAGGCAGTTTGAGTCTACTTTGTTTCAGAACTTGACGCAGCTTTGCGGTATCAAGCGTAATCGAACTACGAGCTACCATCCGTGCGCTAACGGCCTCGTCGAGCGAATGCACCGCACCCTCAAGGCCGCCCTAATGTGCCATGAGGAGACGTGGTACAAAGCACTGCCCGTGGTACTTCTCGGCATGCGTGCTGCCCTCAAAGAAGATCTGCAATGTTCCACAGCCGAGCTCGTTTACGGGGAGCCCCTGCGCCTGCCCGGCGAATTTATTGCATCTTCTGCAGATCCAAATCGCGCAGAAGACCTCTCGAGCTTCGCAACACAGCTGCGACAATACATGGCACGCCTAAGGCCAACCCCTGCCTCTCGACATGGACAGCAGCGCACCTTCATATCGAAAGAACTCGAGACTGCATCCCACGTTTTTTTGAGAGACGACACTGTTCGGCCTGCACTAAAGCATCCCTACAGGGGTCCATACCCGGTCGTTTCCAGGACAGACAAAACTTTCACCATCACCGTGGGTGATAAGAATACCCAGGTGAGCCTTGACAGAGTAAAACCGGCGTTTATCTTCGACAGCCCAACCTCATCGGCATACCGGGCTCCAATCGCTAGCTTACCTGCGACACCCAGCCCGAGTTCAGCTGTTCCGGTGGTGCCCGATGCCGCTCCGAGCGCGCCTCAAGCTGTGCCTGTCCCTGCGACCGCAGCCCCAACTCAACCGCAGCAATACACGACACGCTCAGGTCGTAACGTTCGCTTCAAAGCCCGTCTCGATCTGTAGTTTTAGCTCAGCCACCGTCTTGCTAATTTAATGTGTATTTGTATTTTGTGTACTAGTTTAAGTATGTTCTTGCGTTCTGATTTTTAATGTGTATTTGTTTTTTGTGTACTACTTAGTTTAAGCATGTTCTCGCATCCTAATTTTTATTGTGTATTTTATTGTTACTGCTATTGTTGAATGATGTAAAGTTATTGTGTTTTCCTTTTGGTTGGGGTATCTTTCAACCTAGGGGGGTGGTGTGGCGTACAAGCCTCACTAGTTTAAATTTGCCGCGCGACACTCGTGCGCAATTCCAACGACCGGTTGGCAACACTGCCTCCGGCGAGAGAAAGAAAAAGATGGCGATTGTCATGTTTACTTTACTTGAGAGAAAGAGTGTCTCCAACATGTGAATTCTAAAATAATAAACTGTTTATAATAGTGCTATCAGAGGTTTTATTAATCATACGCCTGGTAGCACCTATATACCTATATTTTTTACTAAGAAAATTTCATTTCCTCTCATTTCTTGAGAAAACTATTATACAAGTCTTGCACTGGAAGCTATTTGCATTAAAAAAAATGTGTATTACGGTTCCTCAATCAATATAACACAATATTTATTGGAACACGACTTTTAAGTATTGTAAAAACACTTGTGTCAGAAGTGTCCGCTCTTCCTAAAACTTATTTCAAACATACGATTGAGTATAAAAGAGGTTACTATTTCTACAAAGCCATTATTAAGTAACTACGACTACAATGTGTGTGTGAGTGTGGAGTGTATTGTGCGTGTATGTGTGTGTGTGTTTGTGAATGGGTGTGTGTTTAATTATATCATATGTCTATATTATAATAGGTATTTATGTTTAAATATTACTTATAAAACATTATGTTCATTAATTATGAATAAATTATATATTATTATTATATTAATACAACTATTTACGATTGAACTTCCAATAGGGATTCAGTTTCTGTATAAGTTAACTAGCTTCTGCCCGCGACTTCGTCCGCGTGGATATTAGAGAAAATCCTTAGGGAACCTACAAAAACCTTAGGGAACCTTCAACCAGGATCTGACCAGCCATTTTTACGCATTAACGGCTTCCCGTTCCAGTTCCCTTTCCCTTTCCCATTCAAGTTCCCGTTCCCGTTCCCGTTTCCGTTTCCGTTTCCGTTTCCGTTTCCGTTTCCGTTTCCGTTCCCGTTCCCGTTCCCGTTCCCGTTCCCGTTCCCGTTCCCGTTCCCGTTCCCGTTCCCGTCCCCGTCCCCGTCCCCGTCCCCGTCCCTGTCCCTGGATGTGCATGTCCAGGTCCAATCATGGCCACCGTGTTGGACTTCAAAATAAATGTCATTTTCGCAACCACCATCCCATGAAACCTCAAGAAAGACATCCACATCGATTTTCATGTTTACTTACCCCATTTACACCTTAAGGGAGGATTTTCAAAATAGAAAAATATGTGTTTGCCTATTTATTTTTAGACATGCTCCTACGAATTTTAAAGTTATAATGTCTATTTTATATTATTTTTCCATACAAAATTTAAACCCAATTTTCACCCCTTTAGGGGTTATATCATGTCCACCGTGTTGGACTTCAAAATAAATCTCATTTTCGCAATCACCATCCCATAAAACCTCAAGAACGACATCCATATCGATTTTTATGTTTACTCACCCTATTTACCCCTAAGTGGTTGATTTTCAAAATTACAAAATATATGTTTGCCTATTTATTTTTAGATGTGCTCCAACGAACTTTAAAGTTGTAATGTCTATTTTATATTATTTTTTCATACAAAATTTGAACCCCATTTTCACCCCTTTAGGGGTCAAATCATGTCCGCGTGGGTATTAGAGAAAATCCTTAGGGAACCTTCAACCAGGATCTGACCAGCCATTTTTACGCATTACGGCTTCCCGTTCCAGTTCCCTTTCCCGTTCCCGTTCAAGTTCCCGTTCCCGTTCGCGTTCGCGTTCCCGTTTGCGTTCGCGTTCCCGTTCGCGTTCGCGTTCAAGTTCCCGTTCCCGTTCCCGTTCAAGTTCCCGTTCCCGTTCCCGTTCCCGTTCCCGTTCCCGTTCCCGTTCCCTTTCCCGTTCCCGTTCCCGTTCCCGTTCCCGTTCCCGTTCCCGTTCCCGTTCCCGTTCCCGTTCCCGTTCCCGTTCCCGTTCCCGTTCCCGTCCCCGTTCCCGTCCCCGTCCCTGTCCCTGGATGTGCATGTCCAGGTCCAATCATGGCCACCGTGTTGGACTTCAAAATAAATGTCATTTTCGCAACCACCATCCCATGAAACCTCAAGAACGACATCCACATCGATTTTCATGTTTACTTACCCCATTTACACCTTAAGGGAGGATTTTCAAAATAAAAAAATATGTGTTTGCCTATTTATTTTTAGACATGCTCCTACGAATTTTAAAGTTATAATGTCTATTTTATATTATTTTTCCATACAAAATTTAAACCCTATTTTCACCCCTTTAGGGGTTATATCATGTCCACCGTGTTGGACTTCAAAATAAATCTCATTTTCGCAATCACCATCCCATAAAACCTCAAGAACGACATCCATATCGATTTTTATGTTTACTCACCCTATTTACCCCTAAGTGGTTGATTTTCAAAATTACAAAATATATGTTTGCCTATTTATTTTTAGATGTGCTCCAACGAACTTTAAAGTTGTAATGTCTATTTTATATTATTTTTTCATACAAAATTTGAACCCCATTTTCACCCCTTTAGGGGTCAAATCATGTCCACCGTGTTGGACTTCAAAATAAATGTCATTTTTGCAATCGTCATCCCCGAAAACCCCAGTAACGACATCCATATCTATTTTTGGGGTTTTTTACCCCTTTTCACCCCCATTTCCTCCCGATAGGGGTTCAAATACTAACAATAACAATATACGTTGCGTTAGATGTCTATCCATAAGCCTAAATTATAAATTTAGCGATTTTTACTTCAAAAATAAAGGATTTTCTTCAATTCACAACTTCATCCCCCTTTTGACCCCTTCGGGGGTAGAATTTTGAAAAACGCTGAGACCCGTATTTATTTATTTTCAATGGTCAGTCTAAACACAAAATTTGAAGATCCTAGCTTCAAAACTGAGGGACTTTCATACAAACTTTGATCCCCTTTTTTACCCCCTTAGGGGGTGAATTTTGAAAAACCCTTTCTTAGTGCACCCCTAGACCTCATAAGGAACCTACGTGCCAAATTTGGAGTCTCTAGACCCAGCGGTTTGGGCTGTGCGTTGATAGATCAGTCAGTCAGTCAGTCAGTCATTCAGTTTACGATTTTATAAATATAGATTGTTTTAACCAGTCTTGAACTATAATCTTACAATCGTAGATCTTAAGTGGGTAGATACGTAGTTTTGAATTAGTAATATTGTATAGCCGAGCTGATTGTTTACCATACTGTCTTCTAGCAAAAACTGTTTTTGTGGGTCTAAAAGCTACTACATTATTTCCCCTTTTCTTATTTAGTGTGGGATCATATCCAATGGATCTGTGAACCTTTAGTACTGCATTTAATATATATAATTTTCGGACAGTAAGTAGGTCAGCATATTGGTATAGGATCTCTGTCGAAAATCGACGAGGTTTAAAGTACATAACCTTTAATATATCTTCCACTTATGGTAGTGATCACTTCCCTATTTTAGTTGAATTACCTAAAACTTTAATCAGAAATCAAAGCAGACGCCCCCCTCGTATGAAATACAAAATTAATCAAAATGACAGTGACAGTGACAGATGGGTAATGTTTAGGGAGCAGGTTGAACAAAGGGTGTCCCTCTTTCCTCCTTCCCAAGAAAACAACGGATCACAGAGTGCTGAAGCTTTTGCTTCAGTTTTATTAGAAGCAGCTGATGAAGTTTTTCCGCGAAAACAAACAAACGGGTGTATTCCTTCCCCTCCATGGTGGGACAGTGAATGTACAGCGGCAGTAAAAAAGAGGCAAGAAGCTGAAATAATCTACAACGAATACTCTACATCAGAAAATTTTGCTAGTTTAACAGTTATAATGAGTGAAACCCGTAAATTATTCAAAAAGAAAAAGTGGGATGGTTGGAAATCTTTTTGCGCGTCTTTAGCACCTGATGTTTCGCCATCGGCTGTTTGGCAAAATATCCGTAGATTTAGATCAGCGTTTAAGGAACCTTTACCACAATACCTTGATGACACCGTAGCAGATAAATTTTTAGACAAGTTAGCTCCTCCATTTGCCCCACAAATGCCAATACCTCATCCCCATATATGCTTTGAAACCCCAACAGGAAATTCAACTGGCCTTACCTCTCCTTTCAGTCTCATAGAGCTAAAAGGTGTGTTATCATATGTAAAAGATTCAGCTCCCGGTACGGATGGTATACCTTATTCTTTTCTAGCAAATTTGAGTGATCCTAGTCTAAATTTTCTTTTACACATCATTAACTCAGTTATGACTTCTGGCGAAATACCTACTTCATGGAAAATCCATGAAATCATTCCCATACTCAAATCAAATAAACCCCCATTAGATCCAAATTCATATAGGCCAATTGCTCTTGCCTCGGTTCTCTCTAAACTAGCAGAACATCTAGTAAAAAATAGATTAGAATGGTATGTTGAAAGTCAAGGCCTACTGGCTCCAAGTCAATATGGTTTTCGAAAAGGAAGAAGCACCATGGACAGCTTAGGAATTTTTATCACAGATGTGAGATTGGCTTTCTCAATTAATGAATCCTTGCTTGCTGTCTTCCTAGATATATCCGCTGCGTATGATAATGTTGATCTTCAAATATTAAATAATAAATTATCTGATCTAAAGGTGCCTCCTATATTCTGCAATTTTATTTATAATCTTTTCTCAGAAAGACAGATACAAATGAATATAGGCGAGTCTAACGTTAAAACAAGAATTACATGGAAAGGTCTACCCCAAGGGTCAGTACTAAGTCCACTACTCTATAGTATATACACATCTGACTTAGAATTGCATATCGCTGGTAAAGTTAATATTCTACAGTACGCTGACGATTTAGTCTTATACGTATCCGGTCGATCTGTAGAAAAATTAAGCCATTCCTTAAGCAATGCCATGCATCTTTTAAAATCATGGTTACATAATAATTCCCTAAGTCTTAGTGTTAGTAAAAGTAATGCAGTATTGTTCTCTAGAATGCGCTTACCCCCTCCATTTACAGTTTTGTATAATAATCAACCAATCCCTGAAAAAAATGAAGTAAATTTTTTAGGTATCCTTCTAGATTCTAAACTCACAGGTTTGTCTCATTGTTATAATGCCTCCGCTAGGTGTGAACGTTTATTAAATATTTTACGTTGCCTCTCCGGTGTTTGGTGGGGTGCCCATCCTTTCACGTTAAAACTCATGTATAATGCAATCATAAGAAGCATCCTAGATTACGGTACTTTCCTTTTAGAGCCATGTAGCGTAGTGGGTCTATGTAAGTTAGACAAGATCCAATCCAAAGCATTACGTATTGTAACCGGAGCCATGAGATCCAGCCCAGTGAATGCCCTCCAGGTTGAATGTGTGGACCCCCCTTTAAATCTCCGAAGACAATTCTTAAGCGATAAATTTTTATTTCGTGCCCTTCAATTTTCTAATCACCCTCTCTATCACAAACTACAAGATCTGTCAGACCATGTAGAAAACTCATCTTATTGGACTCATAAGTCCACTCCATGTTTAGTTATTAGTTTCCGTAAATTTATTTCATTACAAGCTCCCACACATCGTTCTCAGTATCTTCCCATATTTTCTGTAAACTATGAAGCACTTGTCAACCCCCCTGAAATTAATTATAATTTAGAAATCCTGAAGAATGATGAAAATGCTCACATCCATCTTAACTATATAATCGATAAGGAATGGCCTGACTGGCACTTTATTTACTGTGATGCTTCTAAACACCAAAACTCCGGAACGGTTGGAATAGCTGTTTATCATCAACAATATAATATACACCAGAAAATAAAATTGCCACCTGAAACATCAGTTTTTTCAGGCGAATGCTTTGGAATTCTAAAATCTCTAGAGTACATCCTTCTTGCAAAACTTAACAAGTCCATTATATTCACAGACTCAAAGAGCGGCTTGCAAGCTTTGCAGAAATTTCCTTTTAAATCTTCTTCAGCCTGTCTTTATATTATAGAATGTAAGCAATTGCTACTAAATTGTAAAATTAAAGGCTACGATGTTCTTTTTGCGTGGATACCTGGCCATCACAATATCGCTGGAAACGAAATAGCCGATAGATTTGCGAAAGATGCTGTAAACAGCGGTGATATGTTCCCCTATAAAAATATTGTGCCTGATCTTCTTTCCATTCCTAAAGATCATTTACATAACTCTTGGAGTAATCTTTGGAACAGCAGTAGTAAAGGCAAACATTATAAATCAATACAGCAATTAATTCCTCAGAAAATGTGGTTTTCTAAAATAAAATTTAATAAGCTTGTAACATCCAGTATCATAAGGATGCGCCTAGGACATAATTGCTCTGCTTCTCATCTCGCTAGACTGGGTATTATTAATAGTAATTTGTGTGCTTGTGGTACTGCTGAAGAGGATTTGAATCACATTTTCTTTGACTGCCCTCTCCGTAATTGTTCTTCATTCATTGCTTCTTTGATAGACCTCCACGTTCCCCTTCCTACATCTGTTCCTACCTTATTATGTTCCTTACATTATGATATATACAACATAATATCTACATACATAACTGACAATAATGTGAAAATATAAATATTCCCACAAATCCAATTATTTCTATATTATATAATCTATTTATGTAGTTTATCCATATCTTTTATAACTTTATTATCCTTATCCTTGATCCTTCCCCAAAATTCCGATCCGGTCTTTTTACGTATAATAAAATGGTTTCCCTACCTTTGACTTGTTTGTGGCAAATGCACAAACCGTGCGGTGCCAAAAAAAAAAAAAAAAAAAAAAAAACCTTTAATAGTAGTCTTTAAGCCCTTTCTAACTCCAAGATTTTCATTTTTGTAGATCCACCCCAAACCGGTATACAGTAGGTACTTTAATATTGACTGCGTTAATGTAATATATATTTTATTTAAAAGTTCTTTGGAAGTGACGTGACGCAATGTTTTATAAGTTCTCGGTTAAAATGTAGGTACTATTTCTCACGTATGCTCGGAAATATAAGCATTGCATTTGAAAATGAATGCTGGAGGTTCCACATTTACGTGGCCGTCTGGTGAACAGTGCGGAAAAGAGTTTCAATACCTACTTCCCCACTTCCCGCACACTTAGTTCTTCCCGCACTGGTCATATCACATGGCCACGCGAACAGCAGGTTGAGCTTCGTAATAGTAATGGTTCTGTTCGTATGTCTGCCAGTAGTAGCGTACAGAGGGGTGTGCCGCAGGGATCAATTTTGGGCCCACTACTGTTTATTTTATATAGTAGTGATGTCACCAACAACATACTAAATTGTAGATATCATATGTATGCTGATGATATACAAATTTATATCTCCTTTAAACCTCAAAATACTGCAGGGGAGGTAGACAAGCTAAATGAAGATTTAAATAGAATAAAATCATGGGCTGATCAAAATTCTCTTGTTCTCAATCCAAAAAAGTCTAAGTTCATGATTTTTGGGTCTAAAAAACAAGTTAAAACAACAGAGAGCATGACCCCTGTAGTCAATATAGGATCGCAATCAATAGAGAGAGTCTGGACGGCACGAAATCTGGGAATCAAGATGGATGCGGAACTCCGTTTTGAGGATCACGTAGCGGAAGTTGTTAGGAACTGCTTCTATAAACTTAAGGCCCTGTACAGAATACGACACTACTTGAGTGAGCAAATAAGAATTAGACTTTGTGAAGCACTAGTGCTTTCTAAATTAAACTATTGCCTACCAGTGTTCGGTCCATGTCTGTTACAGCGTACAAAAAAACTTATACAGCGAGATACAGAACGCTTGTGCGAGATTTTGTTTCTCTGTACCTCCCAGAGCACATATCACACCTTTTCTTAATGAGGCCAACTTATTAAAGATGGGAGCAAGATGTGACCTTCATTTCGCCAGTTTACTTTTTGATGTAGCGATTAATAAGGTACCTGAGTACTTAGCTGATAAGCTGGTCTGGGCTAATTCCAATGTGCATCTCAAGACTCGTGGAGCGTCCTGGAAAATGGTTATCCCTCCACATAATACTGCTGCTTTTCGTGGTAGTTTTCGGTATTTGGCAACTAAGTGTTGGAACAATCTCCCTCCGCCTATAAGGCAGGCTAAGACTAAGGTGGCTTTTAAAAACAATTTTAAGAAACATCTGCTTTCCATTCAGTTAAGTACTCCTTAATGTTGCTTAATACCGATGTATCATTGGTTCTAATTAATTTACATTTTTATTTATGCATTTTAATATTTTTTATATGGATTTTATGGATTTGATTGCGTTTATATTTTTTCATTTATTAATATATTTTATTATTTTTTGTTTTTATTTAACTTATTCTACTAATTGATTTATTCTTACTGTGTCAGAAAGTATGTAAGCAAGCTCATGAGAGAAGAATTTAGAAGTGGTGAAAATAAAAATGTGCGACTCTGATAGTGTGTATGTGTGTGTACGTTGTCGTGTGTGTTTGAATTGTGTGTGTATTATAGCCTCCGTCTGAAAAACAGCGTTATGGCACCAACATTAACGCCGTAACATATGCTGAGCCGGGGACCTTTTCTCCACTGTAGCACTGCTCACAATTCTAAAGTACCTAGTAAATAAGTGTTTAATCACAGAATATATAATAGTACTAATTTTATTTGCATGTGTGTTATTGTGCATTGTTATAGTGTGTGAAATAAATTATTTTCATTCATTCATTCATTCATTCATCCTCGACAATGTAAATGCTAACTTCCCGTTCACGGCTGTAATGTATACTATTCACTACACTAAAGATCTGAAATATTTAGCATTACTTACATTTGAAAAAATGTTTTAAAAACAAAAAACCGACTTCAAAAAACCTGAAAATGAAAACAAAAAAGCTTAAAAATTAAACACCTCTAAAAAGCAAGAAATAATATTCAAATCACTAGATACGCATATCATTGTAATAAAACACGTCTATTGAAGTCGGGTGGGGCTTTTAGAATAAAAAAAGAAGTTGAACTTCAGCATATTATTTCTTGCTTTTTAGGGGTATTTAATTTTTAAGCTTTTTTGTTTTCATTTTTAGGTTTTTTGAAGTCGGTTTTTTGTTTTTAAAACATTTTTATTTTTTTATTTTTAGTGTAAGTAAGTTCCTTCTGTATTTGGTAGATAATTACTTTAGTTTATTTATATTTAAACATTTACACATTACACATGTACGCCTTCAAAGTTAGGATTTTTTTTAATTTAACTTTAATGTGGTAAGTATGGTATATTTAGCGACGATATTATCTAAGTTACAATAGTCTTATGTCAATGGCTCATCATCTTTTACAAAATACTGGTTTTCCCAACGCAGGGGCGTTAATTCTTGAGGAGTTCTCCTGCCTGGTACTTCACTATCAGCTCCACTTTACCATATGCATTATGACGAACAACTTAAAAAGCCTAGCAACCATATTAAAGTAATCGTATCGCACAGTGAGATACTTATTACGGTGATAAACGTTTAAGCGTTAGTACTATTATATATTCTGTGGTTTAAGCTTGGAGCATATATTCTCTTTGGCTTGGAGAACGGCAATGCACATTATATCACCTCCGGAGTCCGGAGGCGTATTAAAGATACTATTAATAGGTAGGTACCTACCTATATGGCTATATTAAAGATAGGTAGATAGGGATAGGGGTATATTAATAGTAGTTTGTTACACAAGGGACGTAAGAGAGCTATTACAGAACAAGATCCAATTTGGCGCCCATGCGAGCGTAGCTCGCAAAGGGCGCTACGGATCAAGTGCACCCGAGATATTTAGACGCACGAGCGAGCGAAGCGAGCGAGGGCGAATATAGTTCGAGGGTGTAATAGCTACTTACAACCGAGGTAAGCATACTACTTTACATCATTCATGCGAGGTAAATATAATAAAAATAAAAATAAACTGAACAACTTTCATTATAGGACCAACCTCGAAATCACGAAAAAAAATCAGCTGTTCCATTCAAAATGAATCTTATCATTTTATGAAAAAAAAATTGTTTGACCAAGGAGTTTTGCATAGCTTGAACTTTAATATACTATATCTATGCTTGAACTGAAATGAAATACCGCTAATTTTTTTCAGTAAAAAGTTTCGTCAGTTTATAAATAAGAAAAAAGGTTGGTTCACTAAGGAGTTTTAAATGCTTGAATTGTAAAGTGTACTTTACAATTCAAGCATTCACCATCCTTGACTTGTAAAGTGATTTGAAAATGGAACGTTCTATCTAAACAATGCACTGTGTTGCACATGTCAACTTACACAGCCTCATACTATATTAGTAAATGCTAGTTACCGAGCAGTATGATGTAAAGATTATTAATTCATGTTGTAAGTATTAAGTAATACAATGACAATACTGAATGCACGAATCCCGTTTAAGGCTAAAGTAATGTTATATAACGCACTTGCTGGCTCGTATATCCGATACGGATTGAGCAGCTACGGACGAACTTACAAAACATACACTAACCTTATTTACAATCTCCAATTAAAAATAATTAAAACAATAGTAAGTAAAAACATTAAAAAACAATATTCTACCGATGAAACAAAAATATTTCAACTTTGTAAAGTTTTGCCGATCCATATCCAATTTAAAAACAATATTTTAAACGAAAACTTCTTTAATAATAACTTTAAAAAAATGAATCATCCTGCATTCACTCGTGGAATCGCTCAAAAAAAACTTGTTACTATTAGGGCGAATAACGTGTACGGTAGAAGAACTACCGCTTACTTAGTACAGCTCGCGCAACATAACTTGAACCTGCGCGTCGGACGATTTTTAGGCGCAACTGGGTAGGGGGTATGAAGCGCGGGCGGCTGCTCCCCGCGTAACCATGGTAACGGATGTGCCGCGCGCTGCGCGCCCGCACACCACCCGCGAGTGTCTTTAAGGACAGTCGAGTGCTAAATTTAATGAGTGGTTTTTCAAACGTTAAAATGCCGCCGCAAAGTCGTTTAAGCAATACAGTTCTTAAGCGACAAACAAGACAAATGGTTTATAACATATATTGTTATATCAAAAAGGATAATAGAGGTTTAACTGAAGGCCAAATTCAAACTAAAACAGCCGAAATTACAAAAACCTCTATTTCGACCATCAAAAGGATCATTAGAGAAGTAAGACAATCCAATTTAATCACAGTTTAATAAGTAAAACTAGGTATTTATTTATTTAATTTTACTAACTAAACTTAATTCGCTCTTAAACATTTTGTGAGCGTCTGTACCTGCGCAGATCGGCGCCATCTTGGGTCAAGTTATGTTGCGCGAGCTGTACCGCGGTTGATTAATCAACTACCTGCGGATTTCGTTGATAGTTTAACACAATCCAACCTAAAGGCTAAAATGAAGAATTTTTGGTTTGAGACCTTGAAATGCACCTAGTTTGCTCCTTGCTAAAGAATTATTATATATTTTTTGTATCAGCCTTTCTTTTTAAGCATAATTTATCACATTTTTCTTTATATGTAAATTAAGTATGTATATCTAACCCCAACGCGAGCATTCAACAGCGTTGTTATAAACCTCTGTGGATTTCTTTACGCTGTTAATAACAATTAATGTAATGATTTTTATACAATAATAAATGAAAAAAAAAAAAAAAGTAATAAATAAAAAAAGGTGTACAAACATGATAAAAGTTTATTTTACATAACACTTTTTGTAACAATACAGTTAGGTCTAGGAACACAATCTCATAGAACATAATTATTAATTACATTCAGTATAAATATCCTTAACAATAATATAAAAAAAATAAAATTAGGCTTCATCTTCATCTAGTTCTTCAACTACTGCTTCTTTGAAGGGATCCACCATTGGTGCTTCATCTGGTTTTCTAATAACTCCAAACTTTTCAGCTGCATCTAAACATTTCTGAGCTAGTTCTTTAGTTTTTTCTTGCTCAGGGTCTTCAAGCTTTGTCAGTGCCATCAAGATTTCCATTACATCTGTATCTAAGATTTTTGCAGTAATGTCTTTGTCATCTTTAATAATATTATATAACATGTAGGCACCTCTGAACTGTATTTCCTTATCGGGATTAGCCAACAGGCACCTCAAAGTCTCGACCCAAGGTCCAACATCTAACAGCTTTCGGCAACAAACTTTGCTCACCGAAGTCAACACACATAATGCACCAGCTGCTGCTTTAACTGTGTCAACATCTTCTTCTTGGCAAGTGAGATACAAATATTTCGTTTTATCATTATTTCCTTCATATGTTTTGATAACATCTTCAGACTGCAGCATGTTACAGATACATTGTGTAGCTGCTCGCTGCAGCATCATGTGATCTTCAAACAGATAATGTTCAATCTTTGCCAAACCTCCTTCCTTTAGGATTCTATTCCTTGTAGTTTCATTCATGCCAGCCAAATTACAGAGTGCCATAAGAGCTTCAAAATTCTCTAAAGCTGTGCATTCTGGATGTAACAAAGCTAGCAGTGGCCTGACTACTTCCAAGTTTCTCTGTCCAGGGAAAGCCACTTCTGGATTAATAGTTATACCGATTCTAGCCAAGGCCTGTGCTGCTTGTTTTTTACCATTTTTTGTACCCTCTAATGACATTGGTAAAAGAACTTTAGTTCCTCCCTGTTGTACCACAATGCCTCTCAATTCAGGCAAATTGCAAATGGCATTAAAGACCCTAGCAATCAATTCTCTAGAATTGTGGCTTTCTGTTTTAGACAAGGCTACTAATCCTGTTGTTACGCCAGCTTTAGCTAAAACAGTAATTCTTTTATTAATGAAGTCTGGGTCATCCAATTCATGTTGCTCAGGCACATGATGTTTAGCAAACTTAGCCAATTCCAACATTTCTGGCAAAACTTCCTGCTTTTCATGGGCATTGCACAAATTGACCAATGTTGTGACAACTCCATAGAGACATGATTGGTCACCTGTTCTAGCCAATTCAATGAGGGCTTGAATGGCAGCTTTGTCTTCAACTAACTTTTCCTTGACATCAGCATCCAACGTCAGATACGACAGCCCTTCTGCAGCCCACTTCCTGGTGTCATTGTCTTTAGCTGGATTGACTAAAAACTTCCTACAAGCATCCGCTAACTTTTTAGTGGACCCATCTGCAAAAGGTCGGATGGAAGCATCATCACCACCAAAGCTTCCTATTTTACAGAGTCCTACTAAAGCTCTAACTCTGACGCCATCATCTTTGCATGTGTACAGCTTCTTAAGGATATCAACACCTTTGTTGATGATTGACCTTGCTTTGTCCTTTTTAGATGCAGCTGCTACTAGACATTCACAAGCAACTTTTTGTTGAAGAGCATCATCAGTTTGAGCCATAACTAATATCATCTCTAGGATACCTTCTTTGGAGATAACATAATTTCCAACATCCAATGGCCCTCTTAATAAAGATGTGATGGCAACAGTAACTCGCACTTTGGATTCAAGATCAGGTGTCATGAGTTTGTCTTTTACATATTCGTCAACTTGGCTGTTAAACTTTTCTCTTGCTTGATCATAGTACATGTTTTCATAAATTCTAGCTAGGCAAGCAGCAGCAATGGTTCTTGATGATGTAGTAATATTCATAGCTGACTCATATTTAAACTCCTCCAATTCACTGCACACTGCTAATAATCGTTGGAGACCTTTGATGTCAACAAACTTTTCAGCCCAATTAATTGCACTGTAATGACAGTTCCTCATGATGAGTTCCATGATAGCATCTCTGGCAAGGCCAGTAATCACGGCATTTGTGATAGAATATGTAAGGCATGTCAGAAGCACATCTAGCTCACTTCTATTTTCTTCACATAAATTGGGATCAGGTTTAGAATCTTTTTTGTTATCCATTCCTGAAAAGGTGTTAAGAATAATCTGCAAGCAATACTGGGCTGCATTCACTCTTTCCTCGTTATTGCTATCAATGATCTCCAGAAACCAAGGAACTCCCACTATTTTGATTATACTCCTAGTCCTTTCAATACTTCTCTTGCATAGCTGACTGATGACACGTATGGCATTAACATAAATTTCCAAATTTTTTTCCACTTTCAACAGCTGTTGTATTTTATGGACGACACCGTTCTTTAACATAATATCAGCACCTGCAGTTTCCTTCGCGAGCACAAGCAAGTTACCCATGGCTTTCTCACGTTTCTGTCTATTTTCAGTTATATCAAAGGCTAGTTTAAACATTTGATCCACCTTGTTGCTGGTTTGTGCATTTTGTCTTGCTCGTTCTTGTACAACAATGTGTAGTCTGGATAGCACAGGTTGCACAGTTTTATTTGTGGGATCAACAGTAAATATTGTTTTAGCATCTCTGTAAGCTTCTTCAAACTTACCCAAACTCTCAAATGCTTGCGAACGTCTGAACAATGCTTTAGGGTCTTCTGGTATAATTTTTAAGGCTTCGTCGCAATCATGTATTACCTTTTCATATTCATTTGTCTTCAAATAAGCAGCAGCTCGATTTTTTAAGTACGTTGCTAGGTCCCGACTATCTTTCTCAGCGAGATTAATAGCTTTCGCGTAAAGTGATATCGCTTCCTCATATTTCTCCGATTTGTAGGCTTCATTACCCTTGTTTTTGTAGTTTTCGGCTTCTTCGTGGTGAACACCCATTTTTGCTGAATTTGTTTCTTCCTTGTATCTAATTTATTACTTGATTCTGTGAGTCTAACTGCACTTATATACTCCACATGGAGATGTTTCTGGTAAGATCGAGAGGGTTCATCTCATATCGTGTGCTAAAATAGAATTACTATTTTTGTTCACCTTATGAGCACAGAGAAAGCAATACTATACGTAAGACTTATGAGGTCGATCGAACGAACGTAGTGATTATTTCCTCTGTGCGAATACGCTTGACTTGACATTGACATGACAGTTGGTTGACTGCCATTGGGTGCGTTCTAGCAGATCAATCGCTAAGTCATCGATTACCACAGTATACATTCCCCAAAATGGTAAATGCAATGTAAATGATTGACAAGCAGTTTTGATCGTTTAGGGATTCCATTGGAGTTTTTGGCGCCATTTTGTCGGTTTCAGTTCGGTGGCTATTTTAATTATTTGCAAATTGTTAATAGTGAATATTGTGTCTTAAAATTGGTGCAGTGTTGTGGTACAAGTGTATACGCATCTGAACAATATGTGGGATAATTGAAATAAGTGCGATTAGTGATTATTTCCTCTGTGGGTACGATCTTGGTTGTGTGAAGCTGAGACTTTTATTGCTACCTCGGCAGAACTTACCGAGTAAACTGATGTGCGTGTGGGTGGCGTGAGTCATCCTATCGTAGAAAATGATTAAATCATAAACCATACGAAGAATTTAAGAAATAATTGTGCAAGCTTGATGGCAAAATCGAAAAATTTGTGAAACCTATGTAGATTATGTTATGGACGATTATATAGAACACTCATACCGCCCGCCTCGAAAACGCCATACTTGATATCATACAATATACTAGACATATATTAAAAAACTGGCCAAGTGCGTGTCGGGCCACGCGCCGTAGGGTTCCGTAGTTACCTTATATACCATACCATATTTAATACAACTATCATTTTTCGTCTGTAAAAATAACTTTGTTTTTCACAGTGTTGGTATGAATGACAGAGTTTATTTTTTATGTACAGTTTATATTTGCGATTTTGGAAAGTATAATATATCTCGAAAACTAATTACTATACCTCGTTCAAACCAATTTTCAGTGAAAGATTTTATTAAGATCTATAGCGTATATTTTTTTTAGATTTTTCACTCACCTATTTCAAAAGTTAGAGGGGGGGGGACACATTTTACCACTTTGGCAGTGTTTATCTTTCAAACGGTTGACTTTGAGAAAAAACTGTCTTAGGAACCTCAATATCATTTTTGAAGACCTATCTATAGACACCCCGCACGTATTGATATGAAGAATTTTTTTTTTCAGTTTCAGTTCCATGTATGGGGAGCCCCCCTTAATCTGTATTTTTTTTTATTTTTGCAGAGTTGCAGATGCAACGACTTACAAATCTTATGGACTCCCTAAACGATCAAGCAATTCCCGTCAAGCACGTAAATTTTTCTGCTTGTCAATCACATTTTGATCGTCTAGGAGCTGTTTGACATCAAGCACGTAAACAACTACGTGCTGGATACGTGCTTGATGTAAATTCGCAATGATTGTCAAGCACTGCTTGATCGTGCTTGAAGCATGCTTGAAGGTGTGACCAGTACAAAACTTCCATTCAGGATAAAAGGAAAGCAATTGCAATGATTGTCAAACACTGCTTGATCGTTTAGCTACATGCTTGATGGTGTTACCAGAACAAAACTTCCATTCAGGATAAAAAGAGAGCAATTGCAATGATTGTCAAGCACTGCTTGATCGTTTAGCTACAGGCTTGATGGTGTTACCAGAACAAAACTACCATTCAGGATAAAAAGACAGCAAAAAAAGCAAAATAGGTCAGAGGGCCTAGTACGAGTTGTGTTTCTCACCTCACTTTGCGAATAGTATCGGGTGAAAGAGAGATACGAGTGAGTGAAAGAGTGATAGAGAGAAGACGATAGTTAACTATTGGCAAAGTTAAGTGAGTACAAAAAACCAACTCATACCTGGGGCCTTACTATGGGCTCTTATAGCAGGACTTATATTGAACGGCATTACTTTTTCGTACCATGATCTCAACGGTTAGTATGAAAACAGGCCTTAAGCAGTCTTTTTTACGGCCTGCTTTTGAACTGAATGGTTTCTTATTTGCTGATGGTAAGCCCCTAGGCCCTCTGTTTTTTTTTAATGTTGATTATTTTTTACTCGGCGGAACGGAGAAGGTACTTATATGCGTTTAGGCACTCCGCTGCGTTAAGCGGGATCCCGCCGCGCGGGTACACGGCGCGGGCGCGGGAATATAGATTCCTGGTTTTTAGACGGACTGATGCTTGCAGTGTATGAGTAAGCTCTAATCTATGTCGCCCCGCGCGCGTGTCCCGCTTAAACGCAGCGAAGAGCTTTAGGGTGCGAGGTTGCGCACAAACAAACAAACAAAAACCAACGTTTTTGTTTGTTTGTGCGCAAACGCATGTTGCCACTTATCTCGGCTCTATCGCCTAACTTCAATAAAGGTTTCATTTGACAGATTTCATATGCTAGGACCTTAATATACTATATCTTTTGATAGATATGTAGCTGCAGCCGCAAGCTGCAATACATAGCATGAAGATTTGTTCATACGTTCATACGACGCGCCTCGCTGCGCGTGCGTCGATACGTCCGCTCACTCCGGTGACCGCCGGCGACTAAACCGAGTGCCGCCGCGCGCGCCTGTTTTGTCTGTCCGCGGGGCGGGCGCCGCCCGCTGAGCCGCGCGCGATGTCGATCGCCGGCCGAGCTCGCAAGCGCCCTCTACCGGATTTAGTTTTAAGTTTGTTATTTTATTTTATATACTAGTTGTAAGCAATCCTTTAGTACATAAGTAGGTTTAGTTTTTGCAATATACACATTCGTTTACACCTTCTACGGAGTTTTCATTTCAACTTAGAAGATAAACCCCAGAGCTCCTAAGCGTACAAAGCTAGAAGTCCTACCTAACTCTCAAAAACCAACATCTTCTAAAGTGGTGACACCCTCGTTTGAACAAACAAGCAACCTTCAACGAAAAACGAAAACGAATCCCTGCGCTCAAGCCATCAAGCCTACTATCTCCAGCACCATCATGGAATCAACAGCCTCGCCATCACTAATGGAACTGCTCACCGAAGAAGTGCACCGGCTCAAGCAAACCATCGCCGAGCTGAAAGAAAGCGAGTCACGTCCGCCACCACCTAGACGCCATCCGCCTCGTCGCTACAACGCACCACCTCGAAACCGTCGTCGCAGCCACAGCGTCATACATTTGCGAAGCCACGACGACGCCATCCAACAAAACCAAGCGTTAGACGAAGCGGGATCCGACGTTCTAGGCAAATCATACCGTCTCTTCGTATCCGACAAGAAATCAAGACTGAAGTTTCTCATCGACACGGGTGCCAACGTATCAGTCATTCCACGGAAGAGAGGGTCAACAATGAAGCCACTACCGTTCAACTTGTATGCTGCTAATAACACCATTATAAGTACTTACGGCGAACAAACACTTGAACTAGATCTGAACCTACGAAGACCGTACAAGTGGAAATTCATCATCGCCGACGTCAGCAAGCCAATCATCGGAGCCGATTTTCTCTGTCATCACGAACTTCTCGTCGACATGAAGAACCAAAGACTGATCGATAACGTCACAAAGTTATCAATCCACACTCCCGGCTGCTACACCGACATACCTACAGTACGAAGCATCGACCTAGAACAATCCTACCACGACATACTCAACGACTTTCCCGGCATCACACGTCTCACCTCCATGAAGCTCACACCGAAACATCGAGTGGAACATCACATCGAAACAACCGGACCACCGCTGCACAGCCGCGCTCGACCCATTCCACCACACCGCTACGAAGCCGTCAGAAAGGAATTCGAATCGATGATGCAGCAAGGCCTATGCAGACCAAGCAAGAGTCCCTGGTCCAGCCCACTTCACGTTGTACCGAAGAAAAACGGAGACCTGAGAGTCTGTGGAGACTATCGCCGACTGAACACCATAACCAAACCAGACCGCTACCCGATACCCAGAATCAAGGATTTCACTTACCAACTGGCTGGCAAGACCATCTTCTCCACCATCGACCTGAACCGAGCGTACTCACAAATACCGAACAAAGAAGCCGACATCGAGAAGACAGCCATCATAACTCCATTTGGGTTATTCGAGTTTCCTCGAATGTGCCCAGGTCTGAAGAACGCAGGTCAAACGTTCCAACGGTTCATCCATGACGTACTTCGAGGACTTGACTTCGTATTCCCTTTTGTGGACGACCTACTCATAGCTTCAGAATCAGAAGAGCAACACCGAGAACACCTACGCACCGTACTACAATGTTTAGAAGACGCTGGTATCACCATCAACCCGTCAAAATGTGTATTCGGCAAGAAAACCGTCAAGTTTCTCGGCTACGAAGTATCATCCACTGGCATCATTCCACCTCAAGAAAAAGTAACCACCATCACTGAATACCCAAGACCGAAAACCATTCAACAGTTACGTACTTTTCTCGGTATGCTTAACTACTACCGAGAACATATACCGAATGCCGCATCACTTCAAGCACCGCTCAACCAATACCTACACAATTCGAAGAAACGCGACAAGACAGAAATCCAGTGGTCAACCGAAGCAATCCAAGCATTTGAAATTTCCAAGACATGCCTACAAAACGCAGCGCTACTAGCACATCCGCAAAACAACGTACCGCAAGCACTATTCTGCGACGCATCAAACACATGTGCAGGCGCCGTGCTACAACAATATGTCAACAACAACTGGCAACCACTTGGTTACTACTCGAAGAAATTTTCCACTACGCAACAAAAGTACAGTACCTACGACAGGGAATTACTTTCCATCTACATGTCAATGAAGCATTTTCGGAAGATGTTCGAAGGAAGAGAACTAATAGTATTCACCGATCACAAGCCATTGACCTACGCACTTCAAAAACCAACATCGGACAGCGAAACACCACGTCGTGCAAGACAACTATTATTCATCGCCGAATTCACCACCGATATTCGTCACATCAGCGGAAAAAACAACATCGTCGCCGACGCACTATCACGCATCGAAACCATCACCTGTCCGACATCAATAGACTACGAACAACTATCTACAGCGCAACAACAAGATTCCGAATTACCTACTCTACTTCAACAACGAAACCTGCAAATCAAGAAAATCAGAATACCGAACACCGACTGCGATGTCTACTGCGAAACATCAACATCAAACATACGTCCGTACCTACCTACTGACTTTCGACGCACCGCTTTCGACGCCGTGCATAAGGTCAGTCACCCCGGAACGCGGACCACAAGAAAACTCGTTCAAGAACGCTACTTTTGGCCGTCAATGAACGTGGACATCGGCAACTGGGCGAAAACTTGTTTATCTTGTCAACGTGCGAAGATACAGCGACACACGCAATCAAGCTTGTCAACATTCGCCGCCTGCGACAGACTTCACCATCTGCATCTCGACATCGTGGGGCCTCTAAAAACAAGCGAAGATGGACATCGATACCTACTCACTATGATCGATCGCACTACGCGCTGGCCCGAAGCAATACCTATCAAGGAAATAACAAGCGAAGTCGTCGCCGCCAACGTCTACAATTCGTGGATAACAAGATTCGGTTGCCCAAAAACAATAACAACCGACCAAGGCCGCCAATTTGAAAGTCAGCTGTTTCGCGCGCTTACACACCTACTTGGCGCTGAAAAAACAAGAACGACCGCCTATCACCCGCAGAGCAACGGAATTGTCGAACGCTGGCACCGCTCACTGAAAGCCGCACTGATGTCTCGTCTCGAACCGAACACAAAATGGACCGACGAGCTGCCCACCGTGCTCATGGGACTTCGCGCAGCAATCCGCACCGACACCAACACAAGCGCAGCACAGCTAACCTACGGTCAAGCTTTACGCCTTCCCGGTGATTTCATCACGCCATCACCGTCATCAACCATCAACATGGATCAAGAATTCGTTCAACGACTGCATACGTCAATCACCGCACTCACGCCGACATACCTACCGCATAGCAACAAGCGAAATATGTTCGTGCACACCGACCTAGCAACCTGTCATTCCGTATTTCTACGAGTCGACGCCGTACGAAAACCACTTCAACCACCGTACGAAGGCCCGTATCCAGTTTTGAAGCGCAACCACAAGTTCTACGAGATACAACTACCCGGACGAAAAGCTACAGTATCGATCGACAGATTGAAACCGGCGTACACAACGAACACTGCGCCACTTGACAACAACACCGTCAACACTGCGCCTAGCAACACCGCAACCGCAACGAACACAAGTCCTACGCCGAGCCCTCCAACGACGCAAACTGAAGATCCGACGGAGCGAAGATCACGATCCGGCAGGAGGATCAACCTTCCCGTACGCTTCGCTTGAGGGGGAGTCCTGTAGCTGCAGCCGCAAGCTGCAATACATAGCATGAAGATTTGTTCATACGTTCATACGACGCGCCTCGCTGCGCGTGCGTCGATACGTCCGCTCACTCCGGTGACCGCCGGCGACTAAACCGAGTGCCGCCGCGCGCGCCTGTTTTGTCTGTCCGCGGGGCGGGCGCCGCCCGCTGAGCCGCGCGCGATGTCGATCGCCGGCCGAGCTCGCAAGCGCCCTCTACCGGATTTAGTTTTAAGTTTGTTATTTTATTTTATATACTAGTTGTAAGCAATCCTTTAGTACATAAGTAGGTTTAGTTTTTGCAATATACACATTCGTTTACACCTTCTACGGAGTTTTCATTTCAACTTAGAAGATAAACCCCAGAGCTCCTAAGCGTACAAAGCTAGAAGTCCTACCTAACTCTCAAAAACCAACATCTTCTAAAGATAGTTAAAAGATATTTTTTTTTATTCATAATCATAATCATCAATCAATCATATATCTATGGCTAAGACTAGGCTATTTAAATCATTTAACTAATTTCATATGCTGGGACCACAGATAAATATCTAGGACGCGCCTCCATAGCCGCGCACCCCCTTTTAATATACTATATCTATGCCGCGCACCGAGTCCTCTAGAAAATCTAAACTTATTTTTTTAAATGTAAATCCAAAACCATGTCAACGCGCCACCGCGGCAACGGCCAGTACGCGGGCATAGACACCACAGTACTGTACCAACCTGTAAATTGGTCGTCGGAAAAATGGTTATCGATTCCACAAAATCAATATCGATGTCGTAGAATCGGATTTTTTTGGTGGGTATTCGTCACGTCGCTAGACTTGGGGCATTTTGATGTAAGTAGTCCTATAATACGTCACGTTCGTTGTCAGAATTTAATTCTTTTCCCCGCAAATTGCTAATGCGCCTGGAGGCCATTTTTTAACTTTAAAAAGGAAAAACCATAAACTTAATATTCCAAGTATAAATAAGTTTATGGGAAAAACAATTGTAATTTTTTAAAGTCTTAAACCCTGTCTTATTGAAAATAATAATTCAATAATTAATATACCTTCCAAAATATTTTATTCGATTTTTTTGTTACATGTTGCGGAACTTGCGGATGACATTCACGTGAATTTTAATGGGACAAGGTTCCTGTGCATCAGCAATTTGGGGGATTATACTACAAACTACAACACGATTTTCAATTGTTTTTAGATAGAAATAAAGTTATGCGATGCTCATCTTGGACAATTTATACGTAATTAAACCAACTCATTTTTTTAAATCACTAAATCAGGACACATTTTTTTAATAAGTTTTGTTTATTTCCGCCACGATTTTTCTCATTATCACACTTATCGGTTGACTGGTAGAGAATGAACTTGAGCATTAAGTCCGCCATTTGCTGTTTTTATTTTAAGCAATAAAGATTAAATAAAACACTTTTAACGGATACTAGCGCGGTTTTATTGAAAGTACTTTGGTAATTAGTTGGTATTTGGTCTGATTTTTGATTTTCCCGACGTTTCGGTACCTTTGCAGCTGCCGTGGTCACGGGGGACTGAAGCTACTTGTGAGCCTACCCTCAAGCGATGAATTTTTTAGAACGTTCAGAAATTAAAATTTATCAAATTTAATTAGTTTAATTTTGGTTTGGTTTTAATTTAATTTTATATGTTAAAAAGAGAGAATCTACTGAAACTACTACCATTTCAAAAAATTGGGAGGCCCCTCCAAGAAAGAAATGGCGAAAGAAAACTTGGAGAGGAAGGCCGACCTCCGTCTTTTATATTAATTAATTTATTTGCAAAAGGAACTAACCGTATCATTAGATCTTACAGTGTGTGTTTGGGGCTTTAGCTTGTGAATGATGGGGTCCCAAGCTGGTGGAATTTTCCAACCATCATCTCTATTGAAATTAGGATATTTATTTATTTCGATAGCCTCGCGGAGCATTCTAGGAATGAATCTACGTTCCCTAGCAAGGATTTGGGGTTTGTCAAATCTAATATAATGGTTGGGCCCCTCAAAGGCGTGTTCACTCACTGCAGACTTGTTATCGCGCCTATGTTTCATGTCAGCTACATGTTCTTTAACCCGGGTCCCTATGCTTCTCTTTGTTATTTGCTCCGCGAGGCTATCGAAATAAATAAATATCCTAATTTCAATAGAGATGATGGTTGGAAAATTCCACCAGCTTGGGACCCCATCATTCACAAGCTAAAGCCCCAAACACACACTGTAAGATCTAATGATACGGTTAGTTCCTTTTGCAAATAAATTAATTAATATAAAAGACGGAGGTCGGCCTTCCTCTCCAAGTTTTCTTTCGCCATTTCTTTCTTGGAGGGGCCTCCCAATTTTTTGAAATGGTAGTAGTTTCAGTAGATTCTCTCTTTTTAACATATAAAATTAAATTAAAACCAAACCAAAATTAAACTAATTAAATTTGATAAATTTTAATTTCTGAACGTTCTAAAAAATTCATCGCTTGAGGGTAGGCTCACAAGTAGCTTCAGTCCCCCGTGACCACGGCAGCTGCAAAGGTACCGAAACGTCGGGAAAATCAAAAATCAGACCAAATACCAACTAATTACCAAAGTACTTTCAATAAAACCGCGCTAGTATCCGTTAAAAGTGTTTTATTTAATGTCTAGTGAGCGCGTAAGCTTGAGAAGTGAACAATAAAGATTAAATAAAATAAAATAAATATTCTGGAAAATAGGAAGCCTTACAAATGGCAACACTGTGCGTCTCAAATATTCTCGACTGAAACAATACCACTGAATTATTTCACACTTGACACTGGCAAAAATTACTCCCTGAAGAGGAGTAGATTGCCATAACAAAAATAAGAAGAAGAAATGTTTTGACCACACTTCTACAAAGCAAAATATTGCTTAATGTAATAGGAATAAAGTTCAAGAACGATTGCAATACAAAATTGTTATTCATCAATATTGGACTCTATCTTCTTACGTTAAGAATGATTTTGCTTTGCCCTCAAAAAAAGGTACTTTTATCTACAAATGCTTGGCAAACAGCTCCCTAAACGATCAATCACTGCTGTCAAGCATTCATGCAATGTTAATGATTGACAAGCTGTTTCGGGCCGCTTCCTAAACGATCAAGCATTGCTGTCAAGCACGTAAATGCAATGTAAATGATTGACAAGCAGTTTTGATCGTCTAGGGGGCCCATTACGGTGTTCCAAACATTTGAGCGTGACGTTCGGTTGACACAACCGTGTCGTTCCAAACGTCAGAGCGTTGCAACTTTTTAACTTTAATATACTATATCTATGTTTTTAACCATTAAAATCATAGATATAGTATATTAAAATGGATGGTTGTAAAATGCTCTGACGTTTGTCTATAGAAAAAATGTCAATAACAATATAAATACATTATTTTGTATTTTTTTTATTTGATTTAAAGTTCTTGGTCGTTCCAAACCTTAGAGCGAGTTAAAAAACAACCAAACAACCGGGGTTGCGTTCAGAACGTTAGAGCGCCGGTTGTTTGGTTGTTTTTTACTCGCTCTAAGGTTTGGAACGACCAAGAACTTTAAATGTCAATGTTTGGTCTTCGTTTTCCATACGAATACGAATAATTTAAACTTTTCTTTATTCTAAATCAAATAAAATCCGTTTTTTGAGGATGATTATTTTAAGAATTAGACTCAAAAACATCAAAAAACAAAATAATGTCAATTGACATTGACATTTTTTCTATAGACAAACGTCAGAGCGTTTTACAACCATCCATTTTGATGGTTAAAAAATTTGCAACGCTCTGACGTTTAGAACGACACGGTTTTTTTTTTTTTTTTGGCTCCACCCGGTTTGGGTATTAGCCACAACAAAAGGTAGGGAAACATTATAAAATAAAAGGATGAAAACGGAATTTGGAAATTTGGATAGTGGTGAAGATATATAAATTACATAATAAACAAATATAATATGGAAATAAAACTTAAATTCTTATATTGTTGGAAGTGTCAACCGAACGTCACGCTCAAATGTTTGGAACGCCGTTAGAGCGTTCGGTTGTGGTTAAGTTGCACTCGGAGTGCAGGTTTGGAACGCGCCTCGGCGCTCGAACGTTCTGAACGCAACCCGACCCGGATCTGTGTTTTACTCTAATTGTGTTCTGTGGTTTTACTCTTTGGTTCCTCGACTTCCTTTCCTTGTGCCGTGCTGAAATCGATTTACATTTACAATAATTTATTTTCAAGAGTAAAATGGCAGCAATCAGTCTATTAAATCCGAAAGCTGAATTTGCACGTGCAGCGCAAGCTTTGGCTGTTAATATTTCAGCTGCAAAAGGTATTCAGGATGTGATGAGAACTAACCTCGGTCCCAAAGGCACTATGAAAATGTGAGTACCACATTGAAATAATTGAACACGGTGTAGTTTTTGTGAAAATTTACGTAAAATCCCATCTTGTAAGCAATAATTGTTTAAAATTATTTCGTATTTCACATAGAATTTTGAGTTCAAAAAGTCATATGATCGGCTGGCTGTCAAGTGTATCACGAAATGTCAAAATGATTATATTTAGGTTGGTATCGGGAGCCGGCGACATCAAGATCACTAAGGATGGCAACGTGCTGTTGCATGAAATGCAGATCCAGCACCCGACGGCGTCCCTGATCGCGAGGGCCTCCACGGCGCAGGATGACGCCACTGGCGACGGTACCACCTCCACGGTGCTTCTCATTGGAGAGTTGCTGAAGCAAGCAGATATTTACATTAGCGAAGGTTACAAATTGAGCTTTATCTAAATTAGGTCCAATTTCACATGTTCTGGATATAATTCAGATAACTAACTTAATGATAATATTATGATCAAATTAAACCATTGAAAACCTTTTTTTCAGGGTTGCACCCAAGGATTGTCACTGAAGGTTATGACTTGGCTCGTGCCAAGGCTTTGGAGGTGTTGGAATCTATGAAGATACCCATTGAAGTGAAGAGAGAGAATCTGTTAGATGTGGCGAGGACTTCCTTAAAAACAAAAGTAAGTCTGATAATTAAACATATTAGGATTTAACGAATAACATTTAACAAATAATAATAATAACATTTCAGTTAATATTGCCCAAATTATTCCAATTGTTCTTACCTTTGTGTCCGTTGTGGCTCTATTGGCTAACTTACATTGCTATTGTAATCGCTCTGATTGCAATTGCAATACATTGCTGGTTTAGTAAGTTTTTTGTGACAAACAAAACTAATTAGCATTCTAACACATATATCAGTAAAATCACAGTTTACATTAACTTCATTATTGAGCCAATAGACCCGCTGGAATAACCTGTTCTGTTAATCTGTAAAAAATAATCTTGCAGGTACACCCAAAGCTAGCAGAAGTTCTAACTGATGCATGTGTAGATGCGGTGTTGGCCATTCGTACTCCTGGCAAACCCGTTGACCTGCATATGGTCGAACTAATGGAGATGCAACACAAGACTGCCACTGAAACCACTCTTATCAAAGGTAATCTTAGCATCTGTTCACCCATTTCCTATTTGAGATGTATGCAGATACTGATTTCTCTTTTATTATTTATAAGATAGAAATAATTAAGTTCTTTGTACCCATCATGATTGATGATTGAAGTTAGTAAGTATATAAAATAAATTGAATCTTATTTTAATTAAGTCACAATCACAATTGCAAAGAGATTTTAAGATAATATATGCTAGTAGGCAGCATGTGCGTCAGTCCTGAAAGTGGTGACAAAGCACATTATTACCAAGTGAATGTGGTTGAAATAGTTCTCTTCGCACGCAGCACTTGGTGCGCGAGGCGACTGCCCGAGAAATTGTATATTATAGTATTCTACAATGCAATTAAATTGACAATAGACAGTGATCCTCTGCAATTTCACTCGATGTATGGAAAAGAGAACATTTTACAGATTAAAATACGTCGTTTTGTACCGCATGCGCTCTGAAGTTAGTCACTTCAGTTGTACATTGGTGTCGATTCGGTTAGCACGACTAAACTAAATTGACAGGACTAAACTTAATTTAAGCATTCTGTTCTTGTCTTTTTGATATAGAAAGAAAAGGATGGAAAACCAAATTTAGTTTAGTCCTGTCAATTTAGTTAAGTCGTTGCTAACCGAATCGACGCCATTGTCAATTTAATCGCATTGTAAAGTCGAATTTGTCATCACTGTGCTGACCCATATGGATTGCATTGCCACCCCACTCAGTTGTATTGATGAAAACTTTATTTCAGGTATAGTGATGGATCATGGCGCACGTCATCCTGATATGCCTAAGCGTGTCGAAAATGCTTACATCCTCACCTGCAATGTCTCTCTTGAGTACGAGAAGACAGAAGTGAACTCGGGCTTCTTCTATAAGTCGGCTGAAGACAGGGAGAAGTTAATTACAGCTGAGAGAGATTTCATCGACCAGAGAGTGAAAAAGGTAATTTTATTTTAGTTTTCCTCTTTATATTCTTAGGAATTTTGATTAATATCACAATTTACAATGCATCTTTGTTAAAAAATGTAAAACATGACATATTTTGTTTCAGATCATAGCTCTAAAGAAGAAACTATGTGACGGAACTGATAAAACCTTTGTTGTCATCAATCAAAAGGGTATCGATCCCCTTTCTTTAGATGCTCTCGCCAAAGAAGGCATCATTGGATTGCGCAGAGCTAAAAGACGTAACATGGAACGTTTAGCCCTCGCGTGCGGCGGGACCGCCATGAACTCTGTCGACGACCTCACAGAAGAATGCCTCGGGTATGCTGGCCTAGTGTACGAACATATTCTTGGGGAGGAGAAATACACATTTGTAGAAGAGTGCAAAAACCCACTTTCTGTCACTATTCTTATCAAAGGTCCCAATAAACACACTTTGACTCAAATTAAAGACGCAGTTCGCGACGGTTTGAGAGCGATCAATAACGCCATTGAAGACAAATCCGTGATCCCTGGCGCCGGCGCCTTCGAAATAAAGGCTAACGTGGAACTGTCGAAGTACAAAGATACAGTTAAAGGGAAAGCGCGTTTAGGTATCCAAGCTTATGCTGAAGCACTGCTTGTTATTCCAAAAACCTTGGCCGTGAACTCTGGCTATGATGCTCAGGACACTATTGTTAAACTCCAAGAAGAATCGCGTTTGAGTCCAGATCCAGTTGGCTTGGATCTGAGCTCCGGTGAAGTCATGAAGCCTACGGACCTGGGCATTCTGGACAACTATATCGTGAAGAAGCAAATCGTCAACTCCTGTTCAGTTATTGCCAGCAACCTTCTTCTAGTTGATGAAATCATGAGAGCTGGAATGAGTAGCCTAAAGGGATAACTTTAAGCTTTCTGCTGCAGTTTACTTTTTCTCTACTTACATTAAAATGTTTAGTATTAACATAATTTCAGCATTTTTAATTTTAATGTATTAAAGCTTACTTTAAATTTATAACACTGTTCACAAAATTGTGTTTGTAAGCATTGATAATATTCTTTTGCTTTCAATTCATTTTAACTACATTTTGATTAATTAACACAATATAATAACATACTTCTAAGAAACCGTATTTTTTATTAAGTAAGAGGAAGACTGCAGAAAAGATGGATGGATTGTGTGCGGGATGATATGAATGTGAAGGGAGTGGATGAGGAGATGACGAGTGACAGGAAGGAATGGAAGAGAAGGACGCACTGCACCGACCCCAAATAAATTGGGATAAGGGTAGGGGGATGATGATGATGATTCTTTAGCAGTAAATTACTGCTTTGCCTTCTCTCTTAATTACTGCCAGTAATGGAAGAGAGAAGGCAAAGTATTTTTTCCTTAGTTATTTTATAAATGCTGTGAAAAGATTATCAGCCTTGAGGACTGATTATAAAAATAGCAAGCAAGATGCTGCTTTAGTACTGATCCCATCTTTAAAAAAAACTACTTATTGTGATGTGACTTCCATTTAATATCATCGAGTGTTACACATTCACTTGGAGGGGTACACTAACGTCTAAATCACGTTATATCAATTTCTTATCAATAGCCAAATGATGTACACAGTAGGTACACTCGAGAGCATATCAAATTGAACTGAGAAAACACCTCTTTATTATGTAGGGCGTATATAGGTACGTATCAAGATCAGCATGTACAGTCGGATGTGCCGTCGCCTGTACATTGTTTTTGTAAGCAAACGTGTATTACACACAAATATTTGACACCTTAGCTCTCCAAATCTTCCGATCCAACTACCTATCCTTATTTTGTCGGATGATGAAATCGATGTGTAGACACAGAATATATGGGCTAAACCAGAATATGCGATAGGGACCATCAAACTTAATAACTTCTATGGGACCAGCTGTTTCATACATTTTCATATTTTGCTTATTAATTTTTGTATGAAACAGGTGTTTTTTTGCGATTTCAGAGTTGGTCCCATAGTACCTTAATTCTCTTTTAATTCTTAAAGGACAGATTCTCATAGATTCTCAAAAAGACAGATTCTCATAAAAGTTGTTCAGTTTGATGGTCCATATATATCTAGTTATTCACAATAAGTACTTGCCAAAAATACATTCATAGTATTCATACTATGACGTTCACCTGCAACAAGGTATTTGGAAATAGCCATACATACATAAACCCCAATATGGTAGATAAGATATAAATAGGGTACCATGAGTACAACCCCAGATGTTTTTATTATTTGTATGGAAAATTGTTAAGTGACAACCCTAGCTAGACGCAAATAGACTATTGTTTTGTTTCAATACAAATCTCATGTCTAGGGTTGCCCCTATGCAGTTTATCATAAAAAAATATTAAGTGATTTTCTGTTTTTATAATATTATTTCTATACAATACCCAGCGGTGGCATACGCAGGGTGTCATGCGGTTGAGACGATGATTTTTTCCAGGGTTGTATGCTTGGTACCCTATCTGCCATATGCGGCTTTATAAGGCATGTCCAAATACCATGTAGGTATTTATTAAAAATCTTTGATTAATTCATAACAATAATTGTTCGCTTAGGGACTCGTTCCGGATAGTTTTATGAAGACTAATAGGTACTGGAATATCATAGCTTGTTCATAACTTTTCAAAGTCCACAACAGATGTAATTGTAGTTCAAAATTGAGCGAGTTGAGTTGACTGTAGATCTTGAATACTATAATACAACCCGCGCAGATAAAGAATGGGATGGAAAATGGCGGCTCACCGCGATTACCACAACGGGTGTGACTGAGAGAGCCATTGGGCGGTTTTCCACTTACCGGCACGGCGACGGGACGGCGACGGCAAGGCGACGGCGACGGCGCGGGCTACGCTCAGTACAGACACGCACGCCAATTTTACAAGACTTAAAAATGTCCTCGTCTAGTCGTCGTACTATTTATTTGCTCTACCTTTTACATTTAAGGAGAAAATATCTACAACGTAGAAAAGTAAATTTTTGGGTCGATCCACTTATTAAAGTTAGGTATTTAAAGGGTTCTTACTATACTTTATTTGATAAACTAAAAATGAACAATAAGCAATTCTTTAACTATTTTCGAATGACTCAAGAAACATTTAATTATCTGTTGGAGAATTTATGTGAAACAATCCAAAAGAAGGATACTAACCGAACCACCGAACCGAATGTACCTACGTACAAATGACTTTTATGTTGTGGTATAAATAATAAGAATATCTTATAATATGCTGTAAGTATAAAAAAATTAAATATGGTAATTTGTAATTTATATCACATAAAAAAACAATATCAAACTTATGTTTGTAGTTCATTTCATACAAAATAAGTGCATACGACCTCAAATGTAAGCTTGTCAACAATAAGGTTGCGTTCGCGACTGTACAGGCTGAACCCTGCCCCGCGCGCGCACACACGCACGCACACGGCTACGTACGTATACAAAACACACACAGATTTGCCGGCCGGCGGCGGCATCGGTGGGGGTCAACGGGCCGTGCCGTCGCCGTGCCGGTAAGTGGAAAAGCGTGCCATATAAACTCATACATTTATGCTGCCACGGCAGCCGTTGCCGGCCCGTCGCCGTCGCCGTCCCGTCGCCGTGCCGGTAAGTGGAAAACCGCCCATTAGGTGTGCTCAGCTCACAGAGGAAATGGGTGCGAGCGAGAAGTGAATGAATGACGCCATTTCTATTCCATTCTTTATCTGCGAGGGTTGAAAGTATATTTTGGTCTTCATTATCATAAGCCATTGCCCATTGTTAAACATTTAGTACTACCACAGCTTTACCATTTGTTAAACTGTGGCACTACCAGCGAACTAAAATCTATGGAAGTGTAATTGCAAACAAATATTGCTTAAAAAAATGGCACCACGGGGCCGAAAAAGTACAACCCGCTCAGGTTTAATCGGGCCAGCCACGCACCCTGTGACTGACGTTAGTGTTCTTTTCAATAAATTGCAGTTTGTATTGTAGAGAAAAGATAGAAAGAGAGAGTTTATTAGAAATGTTGTCCTTTATAGTCAAATGGTGTAAAAGATGCAAAGAAGGCAGAAAAAACGTATCTTATTTTTTCGTTTAGGTATAGAAAATGTCTTTATGTATAGTATACAAATTATGGTCGCTAATAAGCAACCAGTGGTCAGACCCTTTGTGCTGCATAATTAAATGCCAGCATTTTTAGCTCTATCCACATAGTTGCACTTTTCGTATGGTGCCATTTTTTGAGCAGAATGCTTATTCCATAGATTTCAGTTCGCTGGGCACTACCTAGTTTATTTTTATACTTAGATAATGTTCGAGTATTGAACTATGCATAAAATCTTGGCTCTCAACATTTTGCCATCATTAAATGAAACTAAAGATAACTATATCATTATATAATGCGACATTTAGGGTTCATTCATACTATATTATTATGACTACACAACATTTAATAACTATTTCGAGATACGAGAGACATAATTAAAACTGGTTTTTGAATAGGTAGGTACCTATATAAATATGAATTAATTTAAACGTTTTTATATTTTTAATGTTCAGAAATCTGCAAAATGCACTGCAAAAAAAATACTAAGTAGGATCACAAAACCATTTTTAAATCATAGACCGGCAAGCTGATTACATTGCTACTTCTTTTTGGGGTAAAAAAACACACCAAAGAAAAGTAGCAATGTATCACATTTTTATCTGTGAACTGAAACCGTTCGCTAGGTGGTTTCTAATTAGATAATCAGCCTGCCGATCGCATCTGTCTTACACAACTAATATAACTTTAACAAAATCACTTACAAAAAAATAATGTGTAATAAAATAACACAAATCACAATAAGAACAGGTAATTTATCAGGAATTCAGGACCAATAAAGACCTTTCATATTAATACAAACAAATACATCTTTAATAAAAACATAATCGAAGTCAAAAAATAAAGTTAATTTAAATTATGCAATGATATACATCAAAATTGTAACATTCAAAATCAACAGTGTTAATTTAATAAAAAAACACATATTATATAAACATAATATTATAAAAAATATTAAGTCTCATAGGGGCGCATCGTGATCGTGATTGCTAGACTAGATAGCGCTGCCAATCAAATGATTGATCATCACGATAAATAAAACAACGAAATAACTATGTTTATTAAAATTCTGAAAAAGAGAAAAATTTATACTTATAATGGAATTAATTATTTTTGTATGCGCTTATTCTTAGTTTAAAATTTAAACCAGGAAAAACGCATAGTTGCCATTTTTTTATAACATTTTAGTTATAAAATTCTAAGAACATAAAAGTAGATAATTACTTATTTCGTTGTTTTTTCTTGATTGGCGGCCCTAGTGGAGTCACGACGGAAACCCATATCTTTTTTTTACATTGGATATGAGGCATTTAGGTACTCACGACAGCACCTCAGACTATATATGTTGACCTTGAGACCGCCTTTATGCCCTAAGAGTCTTAGGGCATAAAGGCGGTCTCAAGGTAGTCTCAAGACCCTAAGTAATAAAAGCTGTTTTCGCAGTTTTACCTGACGTGCTATCGTGCGTACATTTGAACTTCCCACAACGCCTTATGGAGCGTCAATAGAAGGACTGCTATAATGCTATAGCAATAATTTATTGTAATTTAGTTCAGTGGAATAATATCACTTTTCCATACAAATTGTCTTATCTGATAATCACTATGAGTCTATGAATAATCTTGACTTTATTTAAATAAAGTATTATGTAGCTTGAGATGCTTTTGGAGGTTAACACAAAGCAAAATTTTGGTAATTGCCATTTTAAATGCATTTTATAACTTAAAAATAACATTGACAAATAACAACATAAATGTTTAGGAAAAACAAATTACTTACTATCAATGAGATTTTAATTTAGTTTTGTTTAGCCGCTATAGCAATGCGATCATTGACATCGATGGTAGCCAGGTTCAGTGAGGCAACACCCATGTGCAAGATTGTAATCATTGTCTTGACAACAGCCACAGGAAGGCACACCAGTGCAATCAGCTTGTAGAGACCCATTCCCAAAACTGTAATGTTTAATTTAATTATAATTTTAGTGAATACATATTAGAAATGAATTAATTGTGAAATACTAAAGAATCGAATATACCTAGAGGTCCGGTGTAGAAATACATCACATACAGGGCTGCGTAGAATGCCTCATTGCCAGCACACATGAAGAAAAGCACAGTTCTATTTGTATAATAAAGATGCATAATAGGGTTCTCCGACATATCTATGAACTTGTGCGAGGCTTTGCCTTGAAGAGTAGTTGTGTGGAGGTAGAGCCAGTGGCCCGTAATATCAATGGCCATGGACAGTTGGAACCAGAAAACATACTGAGGATAGAAACTCCCCAGAGTCATCATGAGGCAGGCAGTACCTGCACGGTCTGTAAGTTGGTCCAACATAGCACCAAATTTGGTACCTGTAACATTTCAACAAGTTAAAAATTAATTAGCACATTAAATGGTTTAGTTTTAGTGCCTGATTGAATTTTAAAATGGAAGAGATTTTAAATGAAATTATTGAACCTAGCCTTTAATCTCACAATTGGCTGATATTTTTTAGTTTAATATTATAATTTTGATAATCCAATAAAAGTCATACCATTAACTCGTCAACGCCCGCTGTGCCCTATCGGGCACAAACAACAATAGGAATCTATTGTTGTATTTTTTTCCGGGCGTTAAAGAGTTAATCAAAGTGTAGTGGTATTATCACATATTATACAATGTTTTTGGTCTTGGACTAGCAATAATTTAAAGGTGGTCATATTCAAACAACAATTACTCTCGAAATATGCAACTCGGAGCAATGATTTTGTATCAGAATAATAATGCAAAAAATTACCATTAATGTCCTAGTTTTTGAGGTATGTAAGAAAAACTAAGACTTTAGTATTTTTTATGACTTAAATGTTATGTATAACATATTAAAGTTGAAAGTTCAAATAGTTTTTGATTATATTGGTACGACTTGTAGATCCAGAGGAATAAATATTTTTTAGCAAGGCTATCTAAGATAAAAGTAAAAATCAATAATGGTTCTAACGGGAGAGGAGATGGACCCAAATATGTGGGTGTTTTTGTCAATAAAATTAGGTAAGTACCTATACTTATTTCACGCCTATAAATTATTGCTAGTCCAAGACCAAAGACATTGTATTAAAAAAAAGATACCTAGGTAAATACGGAAGATCAGCGTCGGAATGTCTGCGACACCCGACACATGCTGAGGAGGTTGCCTTTTTAGTGTCACATTCTGTATTTTAATTTCAGCATGTAATTTATTTTGTGCCGCTAAATAAATCAGTTTTCTATTCTATTCTATTATAAACTATGTATGCCAAATTTTGTCTAAAACCATACAGCTATTTTTGTGTTATTGAGTAACAAACATACAAACTTTTACATTTTTAATATACTGCCCCGAACCTGACTCTCTGACCATTTGTAGGATATTGAAAAAAATTCACTAAACCAATAAGTAATTGTTGGTTACATTACCTAAGGAACAAGTTAATTAACAAGTCAAAGGTTTAGGAATTAATTATGCACATTCAAATAAGCGATCTGAATGTGGTTTTATATACAGTTTCTTTCAAAACCAAATAATCCATTTTTTTTCTTTTATTTTACTAATGTAGGTAGCTAAATGTGCAGTTTTATATAATTTTGTGCCCATTGTAATATAATTAGTGAATAGAAACCATAAAACATCACTTACTTTGATTAAAGTATCTTGCAGCATGGCCATCAAATGCATCCAGTAACGCCGAGGTAACGTAGCAAGAGCATGCCACCACACAGTGCGTGGGCATGTAATACAACGATATGATCAAGAGGATGACTCTGGCGAAACCTAAAACCGAAAAGCTATTGAGTAAACAAACAATGAGACACACTGCAAAAATATTAAACACCGCCCGACTAGTGTCACTAACCAATCAAGTTTGGAACAAAAATAAAGATATTTTCCTTAGGTTCAGCCATTTTAAAATAAATTGCTGCGACTCGGCGGCAGCGTAGAAAACATAGAGTACATTATTATACTAGAGATAGAGTTATCAGTCAGACCTAATGAGCAACGCCATCTAACGAAATGTGACAAAAAGTGTACGATATTATAACATAGGTACTAGTAGGTTTAAATAAATATAATAAATAAATAAAATATAATAAAATAATAAATCTTGACTTGTAATTTTTTTGAGAGGTAACCGCTATGTCATGAAAAAAATATAAAATAATTTACTTTAGCTAATCAGCTTTGACTATATAAAACTGTGAAAGACACACGATACCGCGATTCAGCACGGGATAGCGACATCTCTCGACTGTTTGACAAACGAAAAATGAGGGCCATCTATCAAATCAATCCGCAACTAAAATCTTAGGCCGCGCTCCCTTGTAGTGAGTCAAGTACTAAGTGAAAAGCCCCTGGTAGAAAACGTGGGGGGTCGACTCTATTGTTCGGATTGAAATTTGCCTACAGGGGAAAACTTTGGTATTGCAAGAAAAAAAAAACATATTTTTCTATTATGGTAACCCGCAGAAATACCCGTCATGAAGTGTAAAGTACGAATGGTAGATTTTGTGTAAATAAAGGGCAGGATAAGGTTTTAAGGAATTTGTTAATAATAAGAAGTAAAATTTGTAGGATATTCTTTAAACAAACTTTTTTTTAGCAAAACATAATAAAACGTTTGGCTAAATATAAGACAAGCAATTTATTTTCATATGTGAATAAACGGTTGGCAGAAATGTGACTATTTGTGCTGGCAACACCAAGTCATGACATGACTTTTGTAAACAATAACAATGGTCGAGTTTGTTGGTGTTTATTGGCGATCTCGGTTTCAATTTCGTTAATATTTCGAATACTTATTAATTCTGATCATTTTCGCAAGTGTACGACGTTGAGTTTGAGCTTAGGTTCCTCCGTCTGTGTTTGTTAAGTGACAATTATAATTGTTGTTCATAATAACAGTGAATACGAGACAGTGACTCTAACCTAACCGACGTGTTAAACCTTTGATTACCTATTTTGTTCAACTTGTTAAAAATGTCTGATAAGGAAAACAGACGAAAATGTTTCAAGTGCGGCAAATCGCCTGCCTCGGACAATTGCAAACTATTTCGTTTCCCAAAACCTGCTACAAGAAACCTTTTGCGGTACGTATTTGCTAATGTTATCCCTACAAATTGTTCAACTTAACTGCGTATACGAATATTTATTGGCTTTTTAGTATCAATAAATACTCGTAATCCTAATAAATACTAAATGTTGAGTGATTTCTGAATGTGTTCTGAGGGTTTTTATCATGCTATGATAACCTATATTTAGGAAACATCACATTGTTCTGATTATAATACAAAGTAACTGTAGGTCGGAGAGTCAGGTTCTGTAACAATGTATAGCTAAAGAAGCATCTGGTACACAGAGAACTAATGAAATAATATGTGTTAATTTTTCAGTTGTACGATGTGGGCAAAATATCTTTTTCCATCAGAAGAGCACACTTCAATTGAGTTCCAGAAAAAGTTGTTTAGTGAACACCGAATGCTGTGTCAAGATCATTTTACTGATGATGATTTTACTGACAGTTCAAAGAAACGATTATTATACTCTGCAGTCCCATGTGATGTAAGTAATAAATTATTGATCCCAATATAATCCTTACTAAATATATTCTTACTAATATTATAAATGCGAAAGTCCGTCCGTTTGTTTGTTTGTTACGCCTTTATGACTTAACTACTGAAACGATCATTATGAAATTTTGCATAAATGTTCTTAGGGGTACAGAAAGGGAAACTTTTCATCGAGAAAAAAGTACTGTTCCCGAGGGATAGCAAAAAAACTGTCCACGCAAACGAAGTCGCGGGCGGCCGCTAGTTATTACTAAATCAAATTTGTAGCATATTAATATTATGATAATGCTTACTTTTTATTATTGTTTCAGTTTGATAAGATAAAAATATATAACTTTTACTCTTGTACTTTTTCCATAAACATTATTGGATTTTCAGAAAAAAATAACTTTGTATTATTGCTCCCTTTGCGACACCTAGAAGACCTCTTCCAGGCTTTCTTATTATCTTCATTATATATATCAGTATCTAATAAAATAATAATTAGTCTCCATAGTACTAAATCCACTTATTTTATGAATCTCAAGACAGATGTTTGGATTTTATTTTATTTATATTGATTTTTTTTACTAAGTTTGTTTTGGGATTTATAATAATAAGCAATAAACAAATATTATTTTCAGTTTTATTACATTACAGATTCAGCAAGTGTCCATGGTGATACCACATTTTTTTAACGAGCCACAGCCGGGTCCCTCACAACTGTGCAAAGAATATGGCCCTATTTCTCAAGGCCCAGAAGCTATTTCTTCTAAGGCTGGTGGTTCACAAGCTGTTGAAACAACTTTTTTGTCAATTCCACAACCCACTGAGGCGAATGAAGATTTGGACACAGAGGAAATGGTAGTGGAAGGTCCATTATCTACTCCCATTTTGGATATTGGTGATACTCCTGAAGTACAGGCTTGTGCCTATGTATGTGGATTTTTATTAAAAAATATAGCTAATTTAGACTGTAAACACTGTAATTCAGTCCTTGTATCGAAAAATGTAAATATTGTTCATATGTTTGTCCAATGCAAAGAATATAATGAATATAAAAAAAGTTTACATTATGCTAGCCAACCGTTAATTGCTTGTGTAGAAGCATGTGCAACAAATATTAACTTGTATTTAGAAGAGAATGGGTATAAGAAAGAATTGAAAAAATATTTAATAGAAAATTTAAAAAAATTAGTGTTAATTTCGAATTTCTCCATAGCTGCCACAAAAATGATAATATTAATTTTATTGTCACAAATGTTTTTCATATATGTGTGAATAGATTCTGTACCCTTAAAAACCGTCTGTTTGCAGACGAAGCATCAGCGTCTGCACTTAAACGCAAAATGAATATAATTTTGCATAAATAAGCAACATGCCAGATTATATTCATTTTTTGTGGCATTCATGTTTGAAAACAAGTTGAACTGACCTAATTGTAAAATGTTTTAAGTATACCTATTTTATTAGCTACTAGAAGTACCAGGACTACATAGTTACAAAGAAGTAACCTATTACAGGAGTAACTAATGTTAACATACTAAAATCTAACAGAAGTTAGCTTCTCAATAGTTATGTGGCCCTGGTACTCGAGAGTTTCCACTTATCCCTAAATAGTGCATTAAAATCAGTTAAATATTATTAGATAAACAAACAACCAGATATTTTCTACTTTTGCTTGCCCTTTGAACTTAGAACTCATAAATAATAGAAATTAGATAGTTGTCCAAATTACAATTTACTATCTCTGATAGTTTTGTGATCAACCGATAACTTTTATCCAAAAGATAATAATGTCGTAGAAAAAATATGTTATCCTGAATATTTTGTTTAACGGGTTGACTTTACACCTAATGTTATGTTCTTAAATAAGTCATATTACTCATGGATAAATATTTATTATGCACTATTATTTCATGCAATAAACATGTTTGGGAACATTTTTCTGTTTTATTTTATATTTGATGGGCAATATTGCTTACGAATTCTATCGATGGAGGTATAGGCAATTTCACTTGTAAGGAAACTTTATGGTAAAACTTACCATAAAGTTTTCTTACATGTGAAATTGCCTATACCTCCATCGAAAGAAATCTTATAAGAAAGTATTGTTCAAATGTTCCCGCCATAGAGTTTGTGGTGGGTTGACTATAGGTGACACTAGAAGCGTACTTCCGGTAAAAACGGAAACCCATTTCTTAACAATGGAGTTGTTATTCTTCTCCGCTAGGAGTATGTGTTCTGTGGTAGAAAAGCCTATACCGTTCCGAAGAAAGAACACACTATAAATAAATAATAATTTAGTAAAATACACGAACGTCCATTCAGCGCAGAACAGAAGCAGAACAACCACAGAGTACTTTTTATAATAGGGAATAGAGACTTAACTCAGGCGGTAAAATAGGAAACTACCCAGTACCGCCATCTCTACGCGAGTTTTGGAACTAATATCACCATGTGATGCTCTAGCTAGCTGGGAAACTAGGTTAATTCACTGACGATTTTTCATGCCTTTGTTAAGAATTAATCAGGAAATAAATCTGAGTTTCAAAACAACAAATCTATTCTCTGATTAAACCTTAACAGAGGCATGAAAAATCGGTCCTTTAATAAATGTACCTACTATACCAAGGTAGTTACTGGATAGAAATAAAACACGATGTAAATGAAATAAATACATTATTTATTTTTTCTTTTAAAACATTTTTGATAATATTTTTTTGCTTTTGCTTTAAAAACATCGGTGTCATCGTCACACTCTCTTTTATTGTTTAATATTTTATTTAGATCTTTGCAATAATTAAATATGAAAAATCTGCAAGATATCTTTATTAAATAATTTATTAACAATTCTTTATGTTTTTCACATTTGATAAAATCAAATTCTACATATATTAATACTATCGTTTTAATTAACTCACTTACATTTTTTTTTTCAATATTTTCTTTTAAAATACTATAATTGATATCTTGCAGACTTGATATACAGCACAAGAGAGCGTGACTTGGACTGCAAAGCCATTTTTTATTACAATATTCTCTATATTTTATATATTCTAATTCTTCTGTACTCAACATATCTTTTTTGCATTGACTACACCCCTTGAAGACTTTTTTCTTAGCGTTTTTTACAAAATATCCACTCACATACTGTAAAGCACCCATTTTTCGTGGGTCATTTTTGTCTTCAAGGGGTGTTATTGTTACATCTGGTATATAGTTTAACTCACATATAGGTTTCTCTTTGCAGTCGCTGTCCACGATGATTATGTTACTAAGGGCATAACAATGGTCAGTTTCACAATTTGCGCCCGGAGCATGGACACTAGAGAGGCTATTCACCAATAACGTAGCGTACGCAGACTCAAATTTTTCGGGAGATGGGTTTACATTGCGACACCCATGGCTTCTAATGGACCCAAAAAAGTTTTCGATTGGGTCCTGATTCAGATGCCGCAACCAAATAGAATTGATCCCATATTTGATATTTAGCTTTTTTATCAATAACTCTATGCCCTCTACTGTCCATACCCAGTTATTAAGAGTAGGGACATGTTCTTCCTTTAAAGATTGAGAATTAATGAATTTCATTTTCTTTAACATTATTTTTGAATCTTTCCATACTTCATGGTGCACTGATGTTGGAGTTGCAGGTCCTAGGAGTGGCTTTCCATGTTTTTTTCTTTTCCCGAAGCTCCCATTGACGGAGTCGAAAAGTCGGTCGAAAAATAACAATATGTCGGCCGTTTCCTTGCATTCCGATGATAGAATTCCTTTATCTATAATAAATAAAACATGATTGTTAGAAACAGTTACAGTTATGCTTTGAAATCCATGACTCGAAGAAGGGCTTATTTCAAGCACCAGTCTCTCAAGCATAAAATAACAATCAAACAATCATTGTTAATACTAATTATTCAATATAGCATTGGTGTGAGACAAATAACTACCTTTATTAGACAGACTGACTTTATTGAGACAAATAAATAACTACCATTACCCTACCTTTAACTAACTAACTTTATTTTCTTTCTTACAAGCTTTATGTAAAATGGTGAAGGTAGGTATAAGCATTAAATGCTTAAGGCCAGTATATTCCAAAAACTCTGTCTCTGTCTTTTTCTTTACGCGTGAAGAGTAATGAAAATAACCTCACTTTTTCAATGTTTTTGTTGTTATTTTGAGCATAAAGACACTTTTTGAAAAAGTAACCGTTGAATATTCTTTTATATGTCATTACCTATTTTTCTATATATTTTTCGTGAATAAGTGATTGATAAACTTTAAGTATTATCCAAAAAATATAAAATTTATGAAAATTTTCTGTCTTTGCATATTTTTTAGTCGAGTGAAGATACGAATATCGTATTTTTAACCGTAAAATAATCGAGATCGTTAATGAAACTTCAACATATATTTTTATCTGCTCAAAATAAAGAATATTTGATTGTTTATCGTTGAATAAAACATAGGCCAAAGGCCAATAATTTGGAATATACTGGCCTTAAGGCGATTCCCTGACCGAAAGTGGCGCCCTTATGAGGTTTTTATTTAATTAATAGAAAAGGATTTTACCTACCTACAGCGCCTTAATGATATATATGGAATAATACTGTGGTAATTAATCAAAAAATAATTTGTTTTTAATCTCATAATTTTGACAGGATGGATTTTGAACATTTTGGCAAACTTCTATATTTCTCTAATGGATGGTACTATCTGGGAACTGTTTACGTATAAACAACCTACTTCGAGTAAGTGATACAGTAGAGAGCACTGTATTTCTCATAAAACAGAAAATTAATACTTCCAATAATAAAACAACACCAAGTAGAGAGTCAAACGCTATCAGTAAGTACCTTCCATCGGCAGTCTCTTTTATGAGCAATTATACAATAAATACAAATTTTGAACAGTAATCATATGCTTACCTGCAAGGTAGCCCATGTTTGTTGCTACAGTTTGGCTGAAAACTTGTGTAGCGTATTTAACTTTCATTTTAGGGATTTTTGCTGGGATACAATGATAGTCTGTTAATTTCGGCACAAGCCTTATTCCTCGGAAACCTGGGTTTTCATTGTGCAAACCAAGTACATGTGACCATTTTGCTTTTTTCTTACTCTTGTCTTTAATATATTGCAAATCTTTTGTAATCAAATTATTTCTGATACATTTCATTAAGTGGGGTGGATCATACAAAGGTATTATCTCATGCTCGTTTATAGGAAAATAATTTCCTCTTTGTTCTTCTCCTTTTCTTAAAAGAGTAGCTTGTGTTTCTTGCATTAAAAGCTTTATGCATTGTACATTGTTAGTCCCTTGATCACATACAGTGGCAACCACAATCAGACCAGCTTCTTGCAATTTGCCTATAACGGCTTTCAATTGAGCTGCCAATTCAGGCCCTTTTGTGGCAGCTTGCGAAAATGTGTAAGCAATTGGCTGCTTGTAATTTTTTATCAAGCCTCTCAGCATAAAAACTTGAGCATGATCTGCAAACTCAGGGCGCGTTTCTTTACCATTGGTAACAAACCCAGTAACATAATCTTTCCTCTCATTGTAACTTAAACTACATTTGAGTGACATTTCATCAAATAATACCATGCACAGTCGATCCTCTATTTTCATTTTTTCAGCCGCCTTCTTGATCTGCTGTAGTGTTGCTTCATTGATTCCTGGCTTGATATCTGCCATATTTATTAATTTGACCAGTGTCTGCGGTGAAGGCAAGATAAATATCTTTCGGAAAAATCTGTACCCTTTTGGGCTTTGTTTAAAAATAGACAAAGCCATTAGTTTTTCTTTCAGTGAAAAACGTCGTCCTTTAAGGCCTTTTTTCTGCTCTCGAAATTGCAACAATGTCAATGTTTTTGCCGTGCTGGGCAAATTGTCAAGAGCTTTTGATAGTTCTGGATGTGAAACAATATTTTGCATGGCTTTGATCTTGAGTGCCTGCTTCTTGACTTTGCTGCGGCATTTACTCAGCCTGACTCCAACTCGTATGAGCTTCCTACGCAAATGCTGCTCAACTTGAGATACAGGAGTGCATCGTTTTCTTCTCTGCACAACTTTGGTTATACCAGTTATACTGCTCTCTGCAATTTAAAAATAACATAAATGAAAAACAATCAACAGCATATTTAATAAACATTAGACAAGCAGTGTAGCCATTTATCATTGACGATAGGACATTACAGCCGAGAATGGGAAGTTAATAGGGCAATTGTAAGAAATTTCTGTCATTTTCCTGCACACAGAATTTTTCTAACAGCATGCGGGGTCTAATACAAAATGTATGCACCAAGTACGTTCTGACAACCGTCAGAATTTTTCTGACAGAAATTTCTTACAATATGCGGCCGCCCTAAGTGAGAAAAAATATTTATTAATGGTATATGACTTACCAAGAATTTGATCTGATTCTATATCTTTAGAAATAATAATTCCACTAGGTTGAATTGCAGCAACATTTATAGCAGTAGTCGCAGGAACTGGTTCTGGAAAGGAAAATAATTAATGTTGTGTTATCTGTTCTTTTGTACTATGGTAAAAAGAGTAAATGAATTCTTTCTTGTTGACTGACACTAAAAGTTGTATTATTTCATCTCGATAAATCTTAAATTACTTTGAAGATCACAACAATTAATTACATAAAAAAGTACTTCAAAAGAAATACCTACTGCAGTAAAAACTTATTAATGAAAGTATCACCGGTATCACATCAGAAATTACATTATGTTATTGTAAACTTCACTCTTTCAAAAAGCCAAATCGAAAATGACGAGGATGACTTACCTGGAATATGAACAATTTCCATGTCTTTGATAATTCCAGTAGGTTGAGTTGCAGCAACATTTAAAGTAGTCTCAGGAATTGGTTCTGAAAAGGAAAATAGTAAATTAAATTGTGTATTAGAATTACAATATTAAATAAAATTCATCGCGGCGCCACTTTCGCTAAGGAAAGCGCCTTAATACTGTATTGAACTTATTAATAAATTTGTATATCTTCATAAATTCATTATGTTATTGTCAACTTCACGATATTTCAAAGCCAAACAGATGATGTTGATATTAAATTATTACTATAAGGCATTTTTGATAAGAGTAAAAATTGATTCTTCACTTACCAACATTTTCCTTCATTTGAGCATCAAAAATAGTTGGTTGGACTTGAACCTTATTGTCGCGACCTCCGGCGTTGGTTGAGGGTCAACCACATCCGTGATGTAAACATATCCATCGCGGATCGCGAGAATTTAAAAACGATGAATACGTGATCGAAGGAGAAGTGAAGGACAAAGCGTGGTACTTACCATGAGTTATATTGTACCTTCAACTATCAGCGAATGTCTGTCCTTGCCTTTCAGAGGTTCTCTCGTTCCATCTGTAAGTACAAATAAAGATATGACACCACTGCGTGGTGTCACTAAGCCCTGCGGTCACGCCGCCATGACGGCGTGGTCGCAGGAATTATAGAACATACAAATATGGATATAAATAAGTGACTTGGTCATCTGTAGGCCGTATGTCGATATGACCTTACTCTCTGTATTAGCTGTCTAAAATAGTGTCCACGTTACTTATCCACTGGGTGGTGCGTGGCTCGCATACATAACATCCCCATAAACTTAGGGGAATTCAGATGTCTTACCCACGTTACTTGTCCACTAATGTGGGACGTGGTTGCGACATATCATGTCTTAACTATCCACGGTGACTTACCCACAATTGTGGTGCGTGGCCGCAATATGGTCCCTACCCACGTTACTAGTCCACCTATGTGGGACGTGGTTGCGACATATCATGTCTTAACTATCCACGGTGACTTACCCACAATTGTGGTGCGTGGCCGCAATATGGTCCCTACCCACGTTACTAGTCCACCTATGTGGGACGTGGTTGCGACATATCATGTCTTAACTATCCACGGTGACTTACCCACAATTGTGGTGCGTGGCCGCAATATCCTACCTACCCACGTTACTAGTCCACCTATGTGGGACGTGGTTCTCTCTCTCAATATAACGTCTAATAGGACCAGAGGTCCTCATGAGTCTCATCTATCCACGTTACTTGTCCACTAAGGTGGGACGTGGTTCTTATGTGCAGAGTCCTTCCCACGTTGCTTACCCACTTACGTGGAGCGCGGGACTTATTTCAGAATACTTTATTGGCGATTATATATTGGCTCAAACATACAAACATTATATTACATGAGATGCGCACAGGTTATTATTGCATGCACTATGCTAATACTTAGCTCTCGTTTATATTCCATTGGTTTCCTGAGCTCGTTACTTGTTGGCAGGCACGTTTAATATAGAAGCTTACAACAGGGCACATTACATTTGTATGATGATATGAGAAATAATATAGCACAACTAGACATGAAGAAAATAAAAGGCGGCTTACTTGACATTGACAATAGAATTATGGCGGCACTGGATAAGTGTTGCCACCTCAAACATCGCGACTGGTGTTGTCGTCGCGACACTCCCAACGGCGAAATTAAAGAGTGTTAAAAAGGCTGCGAGTCCACTCTTGGATCTTTTCCAAGGCTTTGGTCGCAGCGGCACGTACTGGTCTGGAGTGACTGATAGCGTGTGGCATATTGACTGTGTCACCATCATGTGAATTGGTTTTGTTAGTTTCATGATCAGATAAATCATCATCATGTATCGGTACTACTGTATCTAAGTTACTTTCTCTTAGAGCTTCATTGTGATTTACTAAATCTTCTACAGGTATTACTTCAATTTCAGGCGTATAGGCATGGCTTACAAATCTTTGTTTGTCTGAAGGTTGATCAACGACTTTCGCTTGAGTTTCATCATCAATTTCATTTACTTCTAGAGGGTACAGTTGTGAAATAGATCTAGTGTATTCAGTGGTCCCAACTTTCACTTTCGCTACCCTTATATGACCATCGACTCCTGGAGAAAGTGATACTATTTTTCCCACCTTCCAGCTTTCACGATTCTTCGAGTCTCCTCTTATTTGAACTATTTGCCCTATTTCTGGTTTTAATGCTGATTTGACTCTTGGTTCCTTAACTGAATTTTGGTATCGTTCACGAAGACTAGGTAAATAACGGTTCATAAATATGTCTTTAAATTCTTCTAGAATAATTAAAGCCCTTTTCCATGACTTGATTAGGTTTATCTTAGTTGTTGTCCCTGATACAGGTCTCTCATCTATATTGGTATCGATGCTTATAGTTTTTCCCATAGTGAGGAAGTCTGCTGGAGCTAAAACATGAACCATTTCAGAATCTACGCACGTCAAAGGTCTTGTGTTTAATATAGCTCCAATCTCCTTTGTTATCGTCATCAACTGATTGTCTTTCAAAAGATGTTTCTGTAGAGTCCTTATCATACAATGTTTTACCAAACCTACTAGTCTTTCGTAAAATCCTCCAAACCATGGAGCTAGTTGAGGTATGAATCTCCATTGGATCTCCTTCTGTTTGCAGTAGGGACTAGTTAGAATTTCTGCTATTAATTTAAATTGTGTGGCATTATCTGAAGTTATCAATTTTGGTACTCCTCTTGTGGATATCATTCTTCTTAGAGCCAGAAGTCCTTCTTCTGCAGTTAGGTCTTGGACAATCTCTAGGTGTATAGCTCTTATGGCTAAACATGTGAATAAACAAATCCACCTTTTAGTAGTTCCTTGGTCAGTTTTGACTAGAACTGGGCCTAGATAATCTAATCCTGTGAACGTGAAAGGTGAACTGTAGTTCACACGTTCTTTTGGTAAAGAAGGTGTATCTGGTAATTTAAATGGACCGCCTCCATGCTTGATACATCTTGGACATTGTCTTAAGACTTTAATTACTTGTACTTTTCCTTGTGGAATCCAAAAATGTTTGCGAATTATGCTTAGTGTATGATTTACTCCTACGTGGTAGTTTTCCTGATGAGTTTTCTTAATCAGATTGTTTGTAAAGTAGCAGTCTTTTGGAAGTAATATTGGGTATTTCATGTCGAATGACCATTGTGTATTTTCTAGTCTCCCTTTACATCTTAAAACTCCTTTGTCATCTTTAAACAAACGAAGATTACGACTAAGGTTAGTTATTTTTGTATTAACTTCATCTGGATAATATTGTGCTTGAATTTCCTTTATCACTTCGATTTCTGTCTTTTGTTCGCTGATATTATCTGTGTTCTTTGATATTTCCCTAATTTGGTAGACAGCCGTCAAACCGTTGTCCGACTTTGACGGATCCTCCGACGCCAAGAGCAAGTGTTCCTTAACCAGGTTGGTCCTTTTAGGCCAGCTGCTAGGATGCTGTAGTAGAAATTCTGGGCCTTCAAGCCAGTATTCTTCTTCTAGTCTTGTTTTATTGGGTCGTGTTGCTACATCTGCTGGGTTTAGTTCAGTTGGTACGTATCGCATTGTAAGATTTTTGTTCCTCTTTATCTCTTCTATACGTCTGTTTACAAATGGTGTCAATAATTTGTCTGAGTTGTACCAGTCTATAACTATTTGACTATCTGTCCATAAGAAATGTTGTTCTGTCTTTATTTGAAGAGCTGATTCTACATAATTTAGTAATCGATTTCCAATTAATACGCCTAACAGTTCTAAACGCGGTATTTGTAGATTGTTTTGATCTTTTATAGGAGTTAATCTTGATTTGCCGATTATAAAGGCTTTACCATTTTCGTTTATTACATATACGGCTGCTGCGTATGCTTTTGCTGAAGCATCTGTAAAACAGTGTAACTGGTTATTACCGTGTTCAAAGTTTTCTGTGTAATATCTCTGTATATTCATTTGATAATTGTGTAATTTTTCATGCATTGGTCTCCACTTTTCTATGTTTTCAGTTGTTAATTGTGAATCCCACTTGGTTTTGCTCTTCCACAATTCTTGAATAAATAATTTTGGAGATAGTAATGAAGGTGCTACATATCCGCATGGATCATAGACTGATGCGATGGTTTTCAAAATTCCTCTTTTAGTTGTTTGTAGATTTATAGTTTTAGGTCTCAACTGTAATGTGTCTTCTTTTGTGTTCCAACTTAATCCAAGGACTTTAACTATTGTTTCATCATTCACGTCTGTAACATTCTCTACAAATTCTCTTGAATTTGAACTCCATTCTCTTAGGTTCATTGAAATTTTTTCGAATTCTTGCTTTAGTTTGTTATGTAATGATATAGCTTGGAGCTTAGTTTTAGTTCCTGTAACTAAGTTGTCTACGTAGATATTCTCTGAAGCTTGTTGTATGCTTTTATCATTAGAACGTAGTAAATGATGTTTTATTGTAGCATTTAAGAGAAATGGACTTGATATAACTCCGAAGGGTACACGACAAAATCTTAGATGTATAAGATTATCTTCATTGGCTGCTTTGGTTATGTCTTTGATCCATAGAAATCTAGTTACGTCCTTACTGTCATCTTGCAGACCGATCTGTAGAAAGGCTTTCTCTACGTCAGCTGTTAAGCCGATTCTATGTGATCGAAATCTTATCAAGAGTTTTGTCAGGTCTTCCAGTAGAACTGGTCCAGCTCTAAGACATTCATTCAGACTGTAACAATTTTTTATCTTAGCTGAGGCATCATAGACGATCCTCAAAGCTTTTCCTGAGGCTTGTACTCCATGATGAGGTAAGTAATGTATCTTATATCTGCTGTATTCCTTCTCTTCCGAAGGTATAACTTCTATTACTCCCTTTTCCAATTGTGTTTGTATAGTTTCATCATATAATTTCAAAGTTTCCTTGTTGATACGTTTTAATAGGTTTACTAGTCTTCCTTTGGCCAATCCTAAATTGGAGGGTAAATTGGGTAAATTTTCCTTCCATGGCCAGCTGACAGAGTATCTCTTGTCAGAATATTGAACTGACTCATTGAAGTTTTTTACTGCTTCCTCTTCCTTGGTAATTTTAGGTGAATCTGTAATCCCGATACATTCTAACTCCCATAGATTTTTTAGGTTGATGTTGTCTATTGGCAAGTCGGGTTTATGTAGTTTAACTTCTGCGTTAGATTGAAAGTAGGTGTTCACCGTAGGGTTGTCTATTACTTCGAATTCTCTTTTGCCGGTTATTATCCAACCGAGTTGTGAATTCACTAGAAATAGATTGTCGCTAATTTGTTTTTTATCTGTATTTATGACTGTGAAGTAGTAATCGTTTCCGATGAGTATATCTACTTGATCTCCAAGTGAACCATCATCGGCTAATAAAATTTTATCCTTCCATTGATTTAATTCTTCTTCAGGATAAGAAACTTGTTGGGTTATTGTGGGTACAACGTTGGCATAAATTATAATGGTTGTTTCGGTCTTTGTTAAAATGGATAGTTTAACTAATGGACTGTCATATTCATGTGGATGTTTTGAACCAAATGTGAAAACTGAAAGATGCTGTTCTTCTATTATTGGCAGTTGTAGTTGTTTAGCTACTTGTTGGGTAACGTATGTTCTCTGGCTTCCAGAGTCCATCAGAATTCGGCAATTCTTTTGTTTTGATCCTTCTTCATTTCTGGCATTTACTATAGCTGTTTGCAAAATTGTCGATGTTGCTGTCAACGTGGAAAATATGTTGGTATTCATACCTCTTGGCCCCTTTTCTTGGTATGAATAACGCTTTGGACAGATGGCCCTGTTATGCTTTCCTATCTCTCCACAATGAAAGCAATTCCTTTTAATAGGACATTCGGTTAGTTGGTGTTTTAGACTAAAACAATTGTAGCATCGTTGGCCTAGTTTTTTCTTTCTTTGATCTATTGTTCTTACCGTTCTACATTCCTCGTTCATATGTTGCTTTTGACAGAAGACACAGGGTTTAAGTTTCATTCGTTTCGAGGTAAAGTCTTTATTGTTTAGATGTTCTCCTTTTCTTTTATTATTGTAGGTATTTGATACCTGATAATTAGATGGTGAACGATAATTATTATCATTATTACGGTAATTGTTCCTTGTGTAAAATGTTCTTACATTGTTTACATATGGTTTCCTTCTTATGTCATTTGGTCTTTCCTTATTTCTGAAGTTTCTTTGTACCAATTGTTGTGGTTTTGGTTTCATTTTATCCCTGATATGAAGTGTCTCTACTGTATAGCCATCACTAGTCGATGTTCTTTCTTGCTTAATTCGGCTAGCTTCTTCTCTGGCCGAGATAATAATTTTCAATTGCTTTCTCATGTCCTCAATAGAATCGGATTTCAGTGAAATCTTCATTTCGTAAATAATGTCTTCAGGAAATTTCTCCGTAATGATAAATCTCAGATGGTTATGTTCTGTATTTTCTCCTAACGCCCCTAATACTCTTATGTGTTTTTCTATTTCATTTAACGTTTTACGACATTCAGCAGCAGTGTTGCTTGCACACTTGATTTTGTACAAGGCTGCATAGTGGGCGTCGATAATTTGGTTAGGTTTCCCGTAACGTTCCTTGAGCGTGGTAACTGCAATCTGATAATTTTTGTGCGTGATTTCTAATCCATCAATGATTCCTTTAGCTTCACCGTTTAAAGACGACTTTAAATAGAGTAACTTGTCTACTTCTGGTAAATTACGTTCGTCGATATTCGAAGAAAAATGATCCCAAAATTGTTGCCAGAGGAGAATATTCCCGTCAAATTCTGGAAGGCTTAACTTGGGTAGTTTGCTGGTAATCACGGAATTGTTGAGTTGTGTTTCTCGAGCTGTTCCTTTAAGATTATTCAATTCAGTAGTGAGTTCTATTAGGATCTCTTCAGACTTGAGTTGAATATCACTAAATCTGGAGATATCGTCAGCCGATGGGTCGTTACTTAGTTTGAAATAATTGCTCAGTTCTGTAGAAAATCTTGTGTGTAATGCCTCTAATTTTTTACATAATATTTCTGCCTTAGCCTTATTGAAAGTAACCGTATTAATGGCACCTATTAGGTCCTCACATTCACTAGTAAGTACCTCAATATGCCTTATCACATCTTGCAACCTTGCGATCAGTACGGATTCCATTATTTTTTAGATCTGAAATGATACCATCAAATGGTAGATTTACCTTTGTTATGTTTTGTGACAACAATAATGTCACTAAATACAGGTATTGTAACTTAATTTGATTTGTTTCGTTTTAATTTCATGTTAATTTTGAAAATTTAGTAAGTCATTAATTGCTGTATACGGCTATTGTCTTATTTTCAATAGTAGAAAATATATATTTTTTTTTTTAAATTTATTTCATATTTATTTTATTAAAATTTTATTCACTTATATTGTGAGCTTTATTCATTAAGATGTAATCAGTTGTTACAGTTAATCAATAGCAAGCTTATCTCATCTCAATTCCCATCTCATCCATTTAAACATTCGAGTTCACTCAAGTATAAGTCAAACGTTCAGAATGGTTTGAGATCCCCGTTATTTCATAAATATTACAATCTGCAATTCACTGCGGTGAATAGTATACACTGCGGTGTCTATGACTAGTTAATTTTCTAGTTTCAACTTGACTACGCAATGAACACTAAACCCGCTGCAAATTCACTAAGTCAAACGTTCATGAAACTGTTCCCCTTTCATAAATATGAGTAGTTAAAATTAAAGACAATAGTCAGTATAAGTCAAAGAAAACACTTCCCAAAGTGATATGTTATTTTGATGTCCCCTGATATTTGTATTGGTTCTGTACACAAATAACACTTTACTAGTCTACCAGTCAAGTATCATTCGCTTCATAAACACTTATTTTATAGTTTTTTGTTTAGAGGAATAAATAAAATGTTTAAAGTTTATGTACTCAACTGAGTATTCAATATCACACTGTGAGGTAGATTTTGTTTATTATATTTATTAAGGAGATAAATAATTATCACAACATGAATGCATTTTAGTTTTTTATTGAATGAGAAAACACAAAGAGTGCTCCTTTATATGGAATAATGTCAATCATAACTTTGAATCACATGTCCTCTGAATAAGTTCAACTTACTTAAATTAGATTTGTTCATCATGAAGTTCATTTATGATTTATTTAGATGAACATGTTAATAAATTTTCTCATTATCATTAAACATGTGACTCTTCATATGCAAGTAAGTCTCAATGAAAATTCAATAAGTACTTTCACCCCAACTGGTCGCTGGTGGTAGTTCCCGCTACCGACTCCGTTGTTTATAAGATTAAACGGTCTCGTTAAGGAAGCTTTATTATGAATCCCTTTCTCTGGGTCAGTCTATGTTCAAAGTACTTATTCATTGAGTTCATTGAGCTTTCAATAAGAAAGTAGGTATAGTTTGCTTGGATTCTGTATGTGTAACCACCAATAAGTAAGTATATCGGTATATGAACACACACAAAATACAATATTTTATGATCAATAATATTCTTGTTTCCTTGAGTTCTTATTAGAATCTAGTTTGGAATCAATTGTGTTCAGGTTTTATCATTAAAAGTTTGTAAATAATTTTATTGTTGTCAGAATTTGAAACAAGAGCATTATGTCTTTATTGAATCTTCACTGATCATGCAATGAAATAAAGATGAGTCTTACCTTGTATTGCACTATTAAGACCTTGTATGTTAATCCTTTGATCTTCTTTCACCCTTTTTATTCTTAAAATATCATAGGTAGTTGTCTTTTAGTTTGACTGATGTATATCTGAAAGAACTTAAATCGATCAAAATTCCTATCTAACAATTTCGAAGCCTGTAGATTAATGATGAAAATGCTGAAACTGATTATGGATTTATGACGAATCGCAACTGTTAATGCTAAACTTTCGATCAAGTATCTACTTGCAGCTCACAAACTCATAAGACGCCGTGTCCCAAACTCTAGTTTGGCCCCAATTTCTGTGGATTAAACCATTAAATTATACTCACCAATTGGTTACTGCGTCTTATCCATTACTTTAATCCTATGGACAATGAGATAATCACTTTATAACACAAGTTGTGCTATCACCCGCCAATTTTTTGGCAAGCGATGCACAAAGTGAAGTAAAAAACGCAAGTGAAATAGTGATGTTCCGTTCGAAAATTGACGGCTTCGTGTCGATGAGTTTTTCAACGTCGATACCAAATCGCAGTTTGAAAGTAATATCCGTATACGTAAATCAATAACACGCGTTACGTCGTTACTTTTATTGTAAATAACTATATCAATTGACAATAAATTCGTCTATTGACTCGTTTTAGTAAAGTGGTATATGATAAGATGTTATACCAATTAATCGAAATTAACCGTAGCATTTATACAAAACATTACGACCAATAGAGCATCTCGTTAATATCGTGAAAGCTCCTTAGCCTTTCGCTACGGAGTAATTTTAGATATCAAATTAATTAAATAATTAAAATGATTTGTTAAAATATCGTTTTTTATTTCTTAAATTTATAACATTTCTTAATAAATAACACGATAAATGATATAACAAGGTTATGTTATATTGTGTAGTTTTGTTATGGACTTCGCATTGGTATAAACCAATCATTAACATTTTGTCATCTTATGATATCACATACGAAATTATCGTATAATTTTCTAAGCATAAATTGATTTTACCCCAACACTAACGTGTTGGAAGTTCGTGCATTGTTGACAACACGAAATATCGCCATTTTGGTTATGTTTCCGTTCTGTGCCACGACCATTTTCTGTTTCAATTTTGTTATCAGAGTAATTTGTTGTATCAATATACCTGAATTCGAGCTAATAATTCACGATTTAGTTTTTTGTGGAACTATCTTACTCTTTTAATGCGAAATATTATAAAGAGTAGTGATTGTGCCTTTTCAGTAAACCTGCTGCCAACATTCAAGTTTTGCTCATTTTTTGGTGTGCCAACAAACACTTAGCGCCACCTATCGGTGAATACCTGCCGTAACCGATTTCATGCCACCAATATGATGTCAATTTGTCAATGTAAGTATCAATATATAAAACTTTAATTTGTAACTTTTGTAAGTGCCATCTCATCGAAATTCTTTCATCAAGTATATACTGTAACTTTGACTGCGTTTACTTTTACACCTAATAGTGTGTAAACAATATGCACCATTGAGTATAGTTATATCACTTAACAATAATGCCTTTAGTATGCCTATTCATGATCAACACATAAAACTTTTAATTGAATCCTCAAACAATAAACCTTGTTTAAAGATTAGCTGGACAGACATTCGCTCCACCAATCACTCACTTCTCCCCAAATCACGGATATCCTACTTCTCATGCTGAAAGTCTCTCTGGTTCTAGGATCACTCCATTCTAGACTGATCCCAGCTCCAGCTCACCACCATATCGCGACCTCCGGCGTTGGTTGAGGGTCAACCACATCCGTGATGTAAACATATCCATCGCGGATCGCGAGAATTTAAAAACGATGAATACGTGATCGAAGGAGAAGTGAAGGACAAAGCGTGGTACTTACCATGAGTTATATTGTACCTTCAACTATCAGCGAATGTCTGTCCTTGCCTTTCAGAGGTTCTCTCGTTCCATCTGTAAGTACAAATAAAGATATGACACCACTGCGTGGTGTCACTAAGCCCTGCGGTCACGCCGCCATGACGGCGTGGTCGCAGGAATTATAGAACATACAAATATGGATATAAATAAGTGACTTGGTCATCTGTAGGCCGTATGTCGATATGACCTTACTCTCTGTATTAGCTGTCTAAAATAGTGTCCACGTTACTTATCCACTGGGTGGTGCGTGGCTCGCATACATAACATCCCCATAAACTTAGGGGAATTCAGATGTCTTACCCACGTTACTTGTCCACTAATGTGGGACGTGGTTGCGACATATCATGTCTTAACTATCCACGGTGACTTACCCACAATTGTGGTGCGTGGCCGCAATATGGTCCCTACCCACGTTACTAGTCCACCTATGTGGGACGTGGTTGCGACATATCATGTCTTAACTATCCACGGTGACTTACCCACAATTGTGGTGCGTGGCCGCAATATGGTCCCTACCCACGTTACTAGTCCACCTATGTGGGACGTGGTTGCGACATATCATGTCTTAACTATCCACGGTGACTTACCCACAATTGTGGTGCGTGGCCGCAATATCCTACCTACCCACGTTACTAGTCCACCTATGTGGGACGTGGTTCTCTCTCTCAATATAACGTCTAATAGGACCAGAGGTCCTCATGAGTCTCATCTATCCACGTTACTTGTCCACTAAGGTGGGACGTGGTTCTTATGTGCAGAGTCCTTCCCACGTTGCTTACCCACTTACGTGGAGCGCGGGACTTATTTCAGAATACTTTATTGGCGATTATATATTGGCTCAAACATACAAACATTATATTACATGAGATGCGCACAGGTTATTATTGCATGCACTATGCTAATACTTAGCTCTCGTTTATATTCCATTGGTTTCCTGAGCTCGTTACTTGTTGGCAGGCACGTTTAATATAGAAGCTTACAACAGGGCACATTACATTTGTATGATGATATGAGAAATAATATAGCACAACTAGACATGAAGAAAATAAAAGGCGGCTTACTTGACATTGACAATAGAATTATGGCGGCACTGGATAAGTGTTGCCACCTCAAACATCGCGACTGGTGTTGTCGTCGCGACACTTATCTTGTGAAGCTTCAGGACCTGAAATAATATTATTTATTTTTTAGACTACGTAAAAAAAATAAATTCAAAATTCCAAACTTCAATATTCAATAGTTAAATGTAGGTATATATTTATTATTATTATTAATTAGTCAATTAAAATGTTATAGTGAAATAAGATACTTATCTAATAAAATAAAATAATGAGCAGATTATTTATTATTTTATAAAATTAAGGAAGATATATATTAAATTAAAATAAAAAGTAAAGTACCTTTTGAGGTTGATGCTTCCAACACATTTTGAATTGATCGCAAGGGTCTTAAACTTTCACTAAAAGTTGATTTTGGCAATGTCAATCCTGAAACAATAATATCACATTTGAAAAACGAATTTACTATAATATTCAATAGATAGCTATATAAACACTTTATTCTATGTACACACACATTACAAAACATACAATTACAAATTAAAACTTTAATCTACGGTCACAGAATACATAATAGTACAACTACGATGGGCAAAGGCGGTCTTATAATGTTAATGTGGTAGGAAAATATAGACGATTCAAAAGTGCTTAAGTATTAAGTTTATTTGAATAAAGCCATTTTGACTTTGACTTTGAAATGGAAGGAACAGAGTTATCAATTTTTTACTGAATTAAAAAAAAAAAGTTGAGCATTACATTCATCAATGCCCACGCACGCGGCCTCCGGCGTCCGGACAACATGACAAATTCTATTGTGTCTCATTTTCCATGTCTTGATAGGTTAAATATTATTCAAGCAACTTAGCAATATTTGAACGGTGCGTAGTACTCAAATTTATTTTTTTATTTCATAAAATGACCGTTATTCCTATAAATTACATACTGTGACATGATATATTCTGCACTAAATTCTTCATAGATTATAAATAAACAGTATTTACTTTCACACCAATCATTTATCTCCAAAGACCACACTTATATATGGCGACTGAACAAGTGTAAATAAACTTAATATGAATAAAAATCCATGACAGTCACAAAAGCTTATGCTCGCTCGTCATACAAATATTTCCCTATTAATGATGAGTGAAAGAATGAGATGAGTTGAGTTTTTAGGGATTCAATGGAACATACAACTTGGCCGACTAAATGACAAAATAATGTGACTAGAAGTTTTTGTCAGCGGCCTTAAAAAAATTACAAGCAGGTACACAGATATGTTTGCATTATAAAACTGACCTGGCATGTTCGTCGTTGGTACAGCAATATTGCTGAGCAAATTATTTCGGCACCAGTACTTTTCTTCGAAATGCTGATGGCATACACGGCGGTATTTGAAAATATGGTCATTGCTGAGACCCAAAATTTCACCACCAACAGAATAGACCCAAGTGTTAAAACGATCCTTGTTCTTAGCTGGATTCGGGAACTTATGCAAAACGTCCTTCGAACCTGAAATAGGAACGGTCGGTCGGTATGAGTTCGTTATGTTATGAAAGATGCGACGCATAAATGGCTTTGGTCGAGTGTGCCCAAAAAAGAGTGAATAATATAAGTACCTGCTCTGTTTGAACATCCCGGTACGCAACACACTTTGTTAGACATTATGAAAACAAACACCGTCTTCACAAGATCCAATAAGAGTCCTATACTCCTATCTCAAGAGTCCTATCTCAATTCTTAGCTTAAAAATCGTCACAAGCACAAAACTCGACACGGCCGGAGGAACGAGAGTTCAACTCAACGGACTTAGGTGGAGAAACACTTTGTAATCGATAATTAACTAAGTAAAACAAACAAAATAACGACACAGCACTGTAAACAGAACCGGCGACCATTTGCTTGTAGTGTTGCAAGCTAAAACGATAATAAATACCAAATATTTTTCTAGGGAACATCATTATTTTGTAAAATATTTAATTTTTCATTAAATCACAAATGATTTTGAAAAAGAAAGTCAGGATTAGACTACTGTAATGCAAAAGTAATGTCCACAAGAACAAAGTGGATTACTAAACCATTGATTATCAAAATTCAAAGGTACCAATTTGTATAATAAATGGACTAATGTAAGAATGGAATCGTAGCTGGTCACCCTGAAAATACCGACTCACCACCATAGCGCCATCTTGCGTACTACTTACGAAACTGTGACAAAACCTGCCATCTGTATACGTGTTTTGGAACTAAAGTTTCGTTTGTTTTCTCATACTGCTTTGTTAGTACTAAGATTGTATACCCTGAGAACAACAGAAGCAGAACGTCAGTTATCTGTCACTGTCACGCACGACCAAAGAATGAGTCATTATATGGAAGCACTCCAGCCGAGTAATCGCTGAGTCATCGGTTACCATAGAATTCCATATATATATATATATAGGTAGGTATATATATAGGTTTCCATGGAAGTAATCTATCAAAATGTTGAATAATTATTTCTTTCTTTCTTTATGGCCTTCCCAGACACACGCGCGAATCACGGCGTGAAGTCGCGGCGCGGATCGCTTGTGAATCACGGCAAAACTGCCCCACGGTTCCACATTCGCAAAGGTTCGCGCCAGGTTCACAGTATAGTTCGCGCACTCGACAAAGATGGATGCCGAAGTTGCTGCTGCGGGTTACTTTGCGCATCAGCAACTTAGAATGTTTTCCAGAGTAAATTAATCAAACATAATTTTAAATAATACTAAATGATATACTAGAAAAAATACGACTCGCACCAGCCTGCCTAGCATGACCGATTTATATCGCGTGATATAGGGTTTTATCACGTTTAGCTGTCAAAAAGACAAAAGAATTTGACAGTTGAGTGTCGATGATAAAATGCTATATCACGCGATATAAATCGGTCATGCTAGGCAGGCAGCCTACTTAGGCCGGCCCGGCCACACACAGACGGAATCCCGTTACGGAATTCCGATAATGTATGAAGATTCCGTACGGAAAAATCCCGTATGTGTGTGGTAGTCCATTGATTTATATGGATGTACGGAATTCCGTAACGTGATTCCGTCTGTGTGTGGCCAGCCTTATTTATTATTAATCTAATTTTCAAAATCTATCGCAATCGCTTTCATTTGACAGATGGAAGTGACACATTGCTGTGTTTCTTTGGTAAGTTTTTAATGGTGCCAAAAAGAAGCATCAATGTATCACATCCAAGCGATTGCGATAGATTTTGAAATAGACAATTAGCCCCCCGATCAATTCTCGGACGGGAATCGAACCCGCGACCTTTGGATTGATGGTACGAGTTGTATTTTTAGGGTTTCGTCATGTCTGTCTGTCCGTCCGTCCGTATGTCACAGCCATTTAATCCGAAAGTATTAGGATTACACAGTTGAAACTTAATAGGTAGATGTATTCTGTTAACCGCTTAACGGTTTTAACACAAAAATAAAAAAATACAGATTAAGGGGGGGCTCCCCATACATGGAACTGAAACTGAAAAAAAAAATTCTTCATACCTATACGTGCGGGGTGTCTATAGATAGGTCTTCAAAAATGATATTGAGGTTCCTAAGACAGTTTTTCTCAACGTCAACCGTTTGAAAGATAAACACTGCCAAAGTGGTAAAATGTGTGTCCCCCCCCCCCCTCTAACTTTTGAAATAGGTGAGTGAAAAATCAAAAAAAAATATATGCTTTCAATGCTACTAAGTAGATCTTAATAAAAACTTTCACTGAAAATTGGTTTGAACGAGATATAGTAATCAGTTTTTGAGATATATCATATTTTCCAAAACCGCAAATATAACTTTGTCATTCATACCAACACTGTGAAAAACAAAGTTATTTTTACAGATGAAAAATGATAGTGGTATTAAATATGGTATGGTATATAAGGTTACTAGTACGGAACCCTACGGCGCGTGGTCCGACACGCACTTGGCCGGTTTTTTCTAGTACCTATATCATTAGTATTGTATAAAAATAGCACTGTGAATGCAAAAATCTCAAATTTATAAAATAATAAGCCCTGCTTTATTGGACCCCCCTAAACGACCAAAATTGCTTGTCAATCATTTACATTGCATTGCTGGTCATTTACATTTTGATCGTCTAGGAGCGATGCTTGACAAGCACCACAGAAAAGATAGATTACCGTGGCCAATCAAAAGTAGGCCACGCCCCCAAATGGTAAATGCAATGTAAATGCTTGATCGTCTAGGGGCATTGCATTTACCATTTGGGGGCGTGGCCATGATTGACAAGCAATTTTGATCGTTTAGGGGGTCCATAAGAGCTCATAGTAATGGACCCCCTAAACGATCAAAATTGCTTGTCAATCATTTACATTGCATTGCTTCTCATTCACATTTTGATCGTCTAGGAGCGATGCTTGACAAGCACCACAGAATAGATAGATTACCGTGGCCAATCAAATGTAGGCCACGCCCCCAAATGGTAAATGCAATGTAAATGATTGACAAGAAATGCTTGATCGTCTAGGGGCTCCATAAGGCCCCTGGGGCCCTACCGCCTAACTCAATCGCTTTGACTCTGGTTTTGGTTTATGACGTCAGAGAGCCTAGTACGAGTTGTGTTTCTCACCTCACTTTGCGAATAGTATCGGGTGAAAGAGAGAAAATCATACGAGTGAGTGTGAGTGAAGGAGTGAAAGAGAGAAGACGATAGTATTCGCAAAGTGAAGTGAGTACAAAAAACCAACTCATACTAGACCGTCAGTGCACAGTCCGTCCTTGTCATCGTGTTATGATATGACAAGGACGGACAGCTTTGAGTTAGGCGGTAGGGCCGCAACAGGTAACAAGGTGGTAGGCCTGCTGCTGGGGGCGTAGTTGCACTTTGCGAGATGTCTGTACCCGCCTTCGTAATGTGTTCTATGGTTTGTCTGTCTGTGGTGTGGGTGTAGTGTAGTGTGGTAGTGGTATCATGGTCTGTGTCTACTGTCTGTCTCTGTCTGCTGTCTTGTCTGTTGTTTGTTAATTAATCTGTGTTAAAAATGTGTCGGAAGCTGTAGAAAATTATGAAATGGTTTTGCAAAATGTAAGAACTTTGAATAAGTTGTAGAAATTTACCATAGCATAATGATTTCATAGATAGGTTGTGTAAAATTTAGTAAAACACGGGGCTATTAGTGACTTCGGTGTGTAGAAGTCATAAGACTTGTGTCATCTGTCTGGCTGCTGTTCCTTCAAGATGGCTCCTCCGCCGGAATATGATAAGGAACCGAAAGCCCCGGATAAAAGTGCCACAACAATTACAAATGAAGACCCAAAATTTCTGAATAGTATTATTGACCAGCAAACAAAATCGGATCACAAACCCACTAACACGGTTGCCAACAGCGAAAGCGAGGTAAGTGATTCAAAGCTGCCATTTTTTTCTGAATGTCTGTCTGTTTGGTCTATTTATTTGCAATGAACGCTCTGACGAAGGTGATTAACGAAATATTAAACATTACATTTCTTTTTTGACATAGTTATAAATATTTAAAAGTTCCGGTTTAAGTTGTGGTGTATAAAATATGCCCAGACCTTGTAAGAGTGTGAACCTACCCTTGCCGTAAAATATGCATGATTATGCGTTTTATACGACTACAATGACAATAACTTTAATACTTATTCTAAGTTGCCGTGTATTGCACTTGCTTCAAAGACACCAAGACCACAATGACCCATCTTTGTATTATGTAGGTACCTTAATTATTATGGTAAAAGTTTCGGTCGAAGGGTCGTTTTCAGGGCACTTTCTAATGACCCTCAAAGTATTACTATAAAGGCAGAGATCGGAAACCTGCCGGTCATTCCAGGTCTGCATTGAAATAACATGATTGGGGCCCTCTTAATAAATTTTATTATGCCAGTGGGAGAGGGCTGCAGTGCTATGTATTGACTTTGTGTGTATTATCTCAAAATAACAAGGAATTTGTTGTTATTAATATTAGAACTTCTTACAAAATACAGATTAAAAAGAGAGCCCAAATCATAAGACACTGATGCCCATTTGCACTAAACTTGGGTTAGGCTTGTCCTAGTTAAGATCATAAAGTTAATATACCTACGGAATAGAGGAACAAAGGGCTGAGCAAGCAAGATGTCACTAATTGACAACACGGTGTGATAAAAAGAGATGCGTGATGCGATGTGATAGAGCCCTTTTTCGCAACTGATTGGCAGTTGGTCTGCATTTATCGGCACGCTGAAAATTTGAGTTCTGCGAATATTTCAGATTTTTCGTGAAATCGTGGACATTTTTGCGAAATAGTGTTTCAGAAACATGGTGACCTGTTCAGTGATTGATTGTTGTACAACACAGCGAAATAACCCTGGAAAATGTTCATTTCACAGGTAAATTATTCCAAATCGACGCCACCTAACTTTGGGTTTATTTTTGCCAATGCACTTCGAATTTTTAGCACTGAGCGTGATTATTCTCTTCTGTTAACATTTATTTTTGTACAAAGCAAAGACCGACTAGACATAATGCAAAATTTACGAATATTTTGTGTAAAGAAATATTTTTCATTTTACACTAGGGCTGCATTAAGTTATCGATATTTTTTGTCGATTGTTCATATCACGCGGTAAACAAATATGTTTCACTGTTGTAAAAGTACCTACCTATACTTTGTCTCTAGGTTCAGCAGTTTGGGCTGTACATTGATATATCAGTTATTGATAGTCAGTTAGTCAGGACTTTGAATTTTATGTACAGGGTCATTTTGTATTCACCATCCAAATTTTGAAGATGCGTTCAGTCCATAAAACTGAACAACTTTCTCTAAGGAACACATGGCCAAATATATAAAAAAAATCGACTATCCATACAAATTAAAGAGATCACGTGATCAATTTAGTATGGGATGACCAACATTTTGTGGCGAAATTCGACACATGATTCTTAGAGAAAGTTGTTTAGTTTCATGGACTGAACACATCCTTAAAATTTGGATGGTAAGTTCAAAATGACCCGATATAAATAGCGACCCGCCCTCGCGTCGCTTCGGTGTAGTGTGGAATTTGACAAGATATGTTATACACTAACGGCCGCCCGCGGTTTCACCCGCGTGGTTCCTGTTCCCGTGGGAATATCGGGATAAAAATTTTAGGCTATGTTCTTTCTGTGTGCTAAATTTCAACCATATCCGTTCAGTAGTTTTTGCGTGATTGAGGAACAAACATTCAAACCCACAAACTTTCACATTTTATAATATTAGTAGGATAGGATATACCTTTCTCTTGCATCACTATCTATTAAAAAAACGCATCAAAATCCGTTGCGTAGTTATAAAGATCTAAGCATACATAGGGACAGACAGCGGGAAGCTACTTTTTTACTTTATATTATGTAGTGGATATTGATTTTAAATATTTTTGACCTTTTTTGTTAAATAAATTATTTTAAATATCTTCTATATATTAACTTTATGGTTAAGATACACCTAAGCTTAAGAGCAGCCTGACTAAAAATTTGCTTTGCACTAACAGTTCTGTCTCAGCTGTGACAAAACATGGGAATTGCCTAGTAAAGCGAATGATAAACAAATGAGGAACGATTGAAATGATAGATTGTTTATGATCTGTTATTTAAAAAAACAAAATCTGTTTGAATTTGTCAAATCACTGAACTATTCAACACTTGATACTGGCAAAAATTACTCCTTAAAGAGGAGAGTAGATTGACATAGCAAAAATAAGAAGAAGAATGTCTTTGAGAGATGACAAAAAATGACATAAAAATACTTTTTTATTTTGCTGTTTGTCAAGTAAAGTTGGACAGGCTAAGGAAACCTCCATGCTGTAACACAAAAATACTACTTAGGTATCGCCTAACGCGTTGGGCGCTTCCTATTCGAGGTCATAAAGTTAGGAATGTCCTAAGTGGATTTAGGAATGGCTTAAGGTAAGTGCAAGCAATATTTTTTGCTAGGAGTAGCCTTAAACAAGTTAGGCAAGAAGTTAGGCGATTCTTATGTTTAGTGCAAATGGGTGTGACACTCTGACCATCATATCACTTAAATAACGGTGGACCATGGGCCCTACCGGCTAACTTACATGGCTATCAGAATCATTTTCATTAGACAGATGGATGTGATACATTGCTACTTTTCTTTGGGAATTTATAATTTTAGGCCAAATAGAAGTACTTAGCAATGTCAAATGAATCAAGTCATCCATCTGTCAAATGAAAGTGATAACGATAGCCATGTAAGTTAGCCGGTACGGCCTCTGGGTACTTATTGTCTAATTTCAAAAATCATGTAACACATTGAAGCTTCTTTATGGCACAAATAAAAACTTACCAAAGAAATGTAGCAATGTGTCACATCCATATGTCAAACGAAAGTGATTGTAGATTTTTAAAATTAGACAATCGCCCCCCTGCACGTGTAGCATGAGCAAACGGGACTCTTGTCTACGAAGACTTGCTTGTCGTGTTGTCTCGATATGCGACAGGTGGGACTCAGTTTGACAGACAGGTGGGACTCGCTCTCAGATTTTTACAATCTTTTAATGTCTTTTTATTACAAATATAAATTTTGAAATGTAATATTTTTATTTCAACATCAATAAACGTCGAAATTATCTAAAATGATCCGAAATAATTTCGTTTAAACATGATTCTTATTTTAAAATAAGTTCTAAGATAAAGATACACTCAAGAGAGCGTTCACTTCCGTAGACAAAGCTCACTCGAGCTCGAGAAGAAATAATGTTGCCAATAGTAAATAATTACCATAATTGCCATCGTTTCTCATAAAGATTTGAGGTAAAACATGTTGGTCTATATCACTAATGTACCACCTGTAATATCCATGTTTTGAACAAATAAAAATTCTTATTCTTATTCATATTTTTGGCGTAAATAATAGCGGAAACGTATTGAATTCTACATAAAATACACTTTAACGTACTGTGCAGTTGCTCCAATAACTTTTTTTCAAGAAAGATAATTGTGCTAAAGATTATGATGAAAAAACAACGAAAAACATAGGAAAAGTGCAGAAGTGAGGTTATTTTCCATACTCTTTACACGTAAAGAAAAAAACAGAGACAAATGATTTCGCGTAACGGAGCCTTAACATCCTCAAGGATGTGTCCAGATGGCCTAGCCAAAGTAACATTGGCAAATCTTCGTTATCGCTCCGCTTACGAAACATGTATGGGATTGACATAAGGTTTAATTAACGTCAAATCCATACATGTTTCGAAGCGAAGTGATAACAAAAATTTGCAAATGTTACTTTGGCTGGCCATAAAACTAAACAACTTTCTCTAAAAAACATGTGTCGAATTTCGGGACAAAATTTTGGTCATCCCATACTAAATTGATCACATGATCTCTTTGATTTGTATGGATAGTATTGGATAGTCTTTTTTTATATATTTGGCCATGTGTTCCTTAGAGAAAGTTGTTCAGTTTCATGGACTGAACACATTCTCAAAATTTGGATGGTGAATACAAAATGTCCCGGTATATTACATTTTCTGTAGCATTTGTGTTTAGGTATTTTTGCAATATGGTGGTGGTAGTTGACTATGATAAGTCAAATCAATTAACTACAGGGTTTATTTATTTTATGTTGTACTTTATCTGTAATTTTGCTTCTTATGAAATTTATCATTTAAGTTCATGAGAAAAATGCTTTACAAATTGGCTTTGTACACCCACCCGCTGAAAAGTTGCGTCATAAAAAAAATATGTTGCACATATTTTCGCAATTTGCGACTCGCACTTTAAATCGCAATGTCTTAAGTTTAATTAACTGAATTTGCGAATGCCACACATTCTTTTCAACATTATTATCTTGTTCGTAAGTAAGGTATAAGCTTTCCGTGGCTTCTAACTATTCTATAACTTATCACTTAAATAACTTTTTAACAACTTAACAATTTTTCCATTACCCTCACTAGAGCTCATCTCCCTCGATTGATTTAAAATGGATCCCCGATATGCACAGGTCCGGCTGGAAGGCCGCCGCGTATTGGTCAAACACAAAATAGAGGACAGCAGCACAGAATATTATAACAGAAGTTAAGTTTAGTATGTACCTCTACGCGCGTTCGAGCAACGCAACGCACTCATATTATTATGTATTAAGAGATTAAGAAACTATTATATTATAAATATAACAATTGCGTGCTTTTCGGCAATATAGGAATCGTCGGAAGTATTTCTCTAAATTATAATCTAATTTATAATAAATTTAATGTGTTTTAATGTTATATTATTGATTTTATCTTCGTCCTGTCGATTTAAATTATGGCAATCGATTAAACAACATAATCTCCAAGTTATAATAAATACGATAGCTCTGTAGTCTCTCTATTCTGTGGTACAGTACAATCCTTACCTTGGCCTTCCGGCCGGGCCTGTGCATGTGGAGTGGAGGGCCCATTAGGAACATACTTAAGGCCGCGAAAGTCAAAACGCACTTCACTTGGTTTCCCCACCCTCTCGCTGAGGAGCCGACTATCTTACCTACCCCACATTGTGAGATAAGTTAGGTACTCGTCACTATTTTTTCCGAACTCCAAAGATTTTAATCCAGAAGCGCTTGCGTTTTTAATGTTTGACCTAGTTTTATTTTATTTTCGCCGGCCAAAGTAAAATAATTATACTTTTCTTATCAAGCCGGAACCGGATAAGAAGGAAATTAATACTTGCATTCTAATCATCGATCAAGAATACCCTAGATGTCCGGTCAGAGTCTCAAAAATGGCACCTCAAATAGCGTCCCACTTACAAACTGGGCGCTTATTTTGCACAAAGTAAGTGATAAAAGATATGTTTTTTTACAAAATAAGCTTATTTTGTACTAAATAAGTGATATAAAATGTGAGTTTGTACAAAATAAGAGGTGATTATGTACAAAATAGGCGCTAAGTTTGTAAATGGAACGCTATTTGAGGTGCCATTTTTGCGTACTGTTTTAGTTCGAGAAGCGTTATCTAGGATATTCTTGATCGAAGATTTTAATAGATGATTTGCCACCACCCCATACACACACATATGACACATAGCATCAACTGGTCCATCAGCCATTTTAATATTTTTAATGTCCCCACTGCTGGGGCACAAGCCTTCCTTAAGGGTGGATAAGGAGGACGGGCCAAACTCCCCACGCGGGCCCAATGCGGATTGGCATCAACTTATTCCATGTCAATTCAGATATCGCCACAGTCTGGAGCTAGATCGCCCTTTGATCAATAGTGTGTGTCTGCGTCAGTAACTGTATTCCCAAGCATAGAGTCTGGTCAACGAAAGATGAGATTGAAATGGCGGCGCCACTTTCCCTGTTAAATTAACGTTTAGTGTTTATGATAATGGAAACTGAACCTTAAAATAAGGCGCAAAATTAGTTCCATTTCCAACCGAGTCTCATCTTTCGTTGACCAAACCAACCCACATATTTTAATTAAGGCACTATCACAGAATAGATGGTGGCGCTATGTAAAAAATAAGGGGAAGCGAGATAGCAATGAGAAAAAGTCGTGCGCCGGAGCGAGACCGATTTGGCAAATTAGGCGAAAAAATCACGAAATGAATTCTTAGTAAATAATAACTATAGCGATTAAAGAAAAGTGCTACTACACAAACTATAGCGATTAAATCTAAACAATTGTGAATATTGATCATACAAATATTATATAAAGCAATTTCGACTTGAATACTTATCTAATGTTGTTTCTAAATAATTTCGAACTTAAGAGTTAGATCGATAAAAAAGCTATCCTTTTTACATAAAAAAATCATATAATCACTGTTGTTGAAAATTTCGAAATGTGACAGTTGGAAATTTATTTTTATAAGTTTTCCGGATTTTTTTACAGAGTTACCATGCCATTTTCAAATATTCTGTTCGGTTATTGTGGTTCATTGTTTCTTTTTCAGTCTACAGTTTTTTTTGTGAAGTAGAATTCTACATCAGTTCTTCACATTGGAAGTTCAAAAATCAATCTTTTCATCAGATCGTGAACTGGCCTCGCCTTAATATATAAAATAACTAGTGGCCGCCCGCGACTTCGTCTGCGTGGACAGTTATTTCTCTATCCCTCGGGAACAGTACCTTTTTCGGGATGAATGTCCATCTCTGTACCTGACAATGTGTATGCAAAATTTCATGATGATCGGTCCAGTAATTAAGACGTGAAGGCGTAACAAACTAACGAACTTTCGCATTTATAATATTAGTAAGGACTAGCGCGGCCGCCCGTAACTTCGTTAGTGTGGAAAGTTTTTTTTGCTATCCCTCAGGATCCATCCTTTTTTGGGATGAATGTAGGATTTATAAGTTTAAGCATGAAGTGTTGAACGAAGCGGAAGAAAGGAGATGAATGAATGAGTGAGCGAGAGGAAACGTTTATGGAGAGCACTGACCTGATTTTTTTCTATAATATAGAATAATATAGAGGTCAATGATGGAGAGGTTTTGGTTTGGATGGAAGATGTCATGTTTATTATGGCGTGTCGCTTTGAAATTATCTACACAATAAAAGAAGCATAATAAGAGCAGTATTTTACTAACCAAACCTCGACCCTACATGAATGGTACCCTATATCCTTCGTAACCCTTGAGAACGTGTATACAAAATTTCATGATGATCGGTTGAGTAGTTAAGACGTGAAGGCGTAACAAACAAATAAACTGACTTTCGCATTTATAATATTAGTAAGGAAAATAAGTCTTTGGACAAATCCCGTACTTGACGTAGGCGCCCACTTACCAGCAGCTAGGTCGTGGTGGGAGTATCCACGCAAAGAGCTCTTCAGCCTAATATAAAATGTAATTTATTTTCGCGATTTGTAATGTAACTGAATGAACCATAATATGGACATTATTTGTCTTAATTTGTTGATAATTAGACTTGACTTGACATTCATTAGTTCATTAAACGACCGCATCAAATAGGGCCCTGGTGACGCAAATCAAGAATACGAAACGTTACAAATCCAATGTCGATCGATCGAGTTCGATTTCAAAAGCAAACGCCGTACCGGCTAACGCTCCGAACTTCGGCAAGTCTGCCGGGCTTCAAATTAAAATAGATTAATCGACCTCCAATCAAGCCAAAATAGCGAACCCTAATTCATGATGTCACATGAACATCGATATCTTCGAAATAACTTCGGCAAATAGTACATACGGAATTCCGTACTTCTATTTATCTGTTTTAAGTTGAAGCCCAGCAGAACCGCAAAAGTTCGAAAAGTTAGTCGGTGGGTCCCTGGTCATGATTTGTCATATAGGTACTTTATTTTACTAAATAAATACCGCAGTAAGGAGATGTTCCGTTATGTTTTTTACTGTACAGGTGCAGAATACTTAAAAATAGATCTACCTTACTTAATAGAGCTGGATGTTTACTGAATTTCTTGTTGGAAACTTGCCCGTAAAACTCGATCTCACAATCTACTAAAGCTTGCAAAAAGAAACCTAAGTAGAATTAAGCTTGAGTTGAGAAGTAATGTCTTAGATTTTCCTTGTTTTACGATGTTCAGACATAATAATATGACATATACATACATACATACATATAGTGTTGACCAGATAATTAAGGAAACCAGTCGATTTTTATACAAACGAGGTAACTTTGAAGCCTTGTTTCTCCGTCAAGGATTGACCTAGCTGTGATCTCATGATGGCCAGGTCTGATGATCTAGGGAGTCAATGGAGGAGATTCAGATCGCTATGCACACCCGACGAAGATATATCTCTTAGAATGCTGATTGGGGAATTGGGGTATGGTATGAAAGATACCCTAGGCAAGTTGTAGGTAATATTTGACATTACGTTACGATATCTACAAAATCCCTCTACATCTAACTCGGCATGCTAATAGATTGCAAGGAGTTCCATCTTAAATAGACAGCTAACTAATATTTTAGCAGTACTACACTTGGATTGTGTCTAGTATCTAATATTAATATATTTGGTGCCTGTGAAAGTGGATACGGCCATTACAATAGCCGCAAAATAGTCGCCGGCGACGGTGTAGGATTATGCGGTGCCGCACGAAAGCTACGGGCCGGTGCGGCGGGCGACACGGCGGCGCTCCCGCGTTGTGCCGCGCCGCGCCGCCGCCCGCCGTCACGCCACCCACCATCCAAACAATGGATCACGCCATAGGCGTAGCCAGGCCAGTTTTTCAGAGGGACAAGGCCAGCTTTTTGGGGAGATCGGTCCATGTAAATAAACCACTTGAAAAAAGACAGAATTTACTTAGTCAGTCTTTTGAACCCCCGAATCCTTTCCTCGCTACGCTCATGGATCACACGTGGGTCATCAGATATGCAAGTGGTCTGACGCAACTCGCCAGACACGCAGTTCGACAGAAACTCAACTCGCCGGATACTATCGACTTGTCGAGGATAGGATTTAGATTTTTAATAAAACTATGTATTTATTTGGCTGTGTCTTGGGGTTCGAAGTCACTTGTTATTCCGGTCTACTCCCAATAAGTTTTATTAACTTTATCCGCAACCACTTTCTCCTGCAACTTCTACGTATTATTTTCAGCAACTTTTCGCATCGTAATTAGTTGCAAGAGCTTTGTATTTGTCGTGCCTAATCACGTGGTTCAAATGTCCCACTCATACCACTTTTTGTGTTGAGTTGAGTTGGGGCACAGTAAAATAGTACACTAGTTAGAGGTTAAAGAATATAAGTCGGTTAAAAAGATAGCATCCACCGTAGGAAAGTCTCATGTAATGCTAAGTAGACGTTTTTAACTGAAAATAGCCATACCCTTAAAAATAATTGTTCTTCCTATTGTTTTGATTCTGGTTTGTTTTTTAGTGGTAAATGTTGTAAGTTGAGGATTTTTTTGGCGCATACATGAAGTCAAGCTAGATCATGTAAAAAAATGGCTAGGATTAGACGAGATAAGACTGACGATTCGTGTCGTGACCTAGTTTCGCTTTATGGTAAAAAAAATTGTCGCATTATTTAAGGTGGATACCCAACGAACTGCCCCGCGTGGTCGACCCAGCGACAGACGCTGATGGCACAGGTGGGAGGGGACCTCTCGTTACCCAGTGTGGCAATTGCCATGCTGGGAAGTGAGAGGGCATGGGAGGCGGTGGTTTCCTTCTGTGAAGATGTTATCTCACAAAAGGAGGCCTCGGAGCGGGTTCGAGAGGCGGACGCCAACGCGGACCAGCTCCGGCGACGACGGCTAGGGAGGAGAAGGAGGCGCTACGCACACCTCATTCCCCCCTATTCCTCAAGAGGGGGATGGCCGTTTGCCTAGTTCTTCCCAAGTGCCGGGCCATAAAAAAACTAAAAAAATGTGTAACAAAGATTATGATCAGCTATTCAAAATGTGTAAAATTTTGCCTGTAGACAAGAAAGTAAAGTTTCTCATTGCACTAGAAAACTATTTTTGTGATGATTTTAAAACAAAAAGAGTGTACAACCATAACACCAGGAGAGCAAATGATGGCATTCTGGTGCAACCTCGTTCTAAGAATTATTATGGTGAAAGAACATCAATGTATATGGTACCGAAAATATTTAATAAGTACAATCTATTAAGACAAATTCCAGCTTTGCGTAAAAATGTGTTAAAAACTAGATTCAAAAATTCTCTTTTGGACGAAGTAACAAAATAATTTTATTTTATTTATGTTGTAAATTAATCCTTATTTATATAATTACACCTAAAAGTAACTTGCATGTTTTGTGAGGTAGGTATGTGTGATGAATTGTTAAAGAGCGCACATCCCGCCAACAAACTGTATTCACAGTTTGGCAGGAAATTATATATGTGAATATCTGTAACATACCTTGTGATAAATAAATTAAAAAAAAAAAAAAAAAAAAAAAGATGAGGCAGCAACACCAGGACCACATGGTGCGTGCCACCACGGTCCCGTAGGTCCTGAGTGTTAGTGCGGGCTGTAGTAGGGGGTTTAGTGGGTAGTGCTCCGGCGAGTCCCACATACCTCGGATGCATAAACGCATTCCCCCTACTATAAAAAAAAAAAAAAAGGTGGATACCCAACCGAGAGTGGTGCCCTCAGAGGTTCTATATTTTTTGTTCGTAGTTCGAGCGATATGTTTTAGTTATTTACTTACTATTTTGTTGTAAAGTAGCCTAATTAGCAGAGGTAACCCTCCACGTAATGACGAGGACGCCACGGGTAAACACGACACTTGCCTCCTGCGTGTGTGTGCGTGTGAATTTAAGCATCATTATTCTACAATTACTAGATAGCTAATGCAAGCACATGACCTCATTGTTCAAACTAATGCACACTGTGACGAATTCTAAGGAAAGCATTCCGCGAACCAAATCGGGGACGTTGACCACAAAATAATCTGCACCTAGCTCAGTTGTTTGTTGGGTTTTAATTACCCAACAAACAACTGAGCTGTGTCATCCAGCCTAATATCTTTTGAAGGTCTCGAAAACCACAAAAAATATCATGCCTAATATTCTAATCTCTGCAACTAACTTCGAGACCCACTGCAATAGTAATTTCTATTCAAATTCGAAACAATACTAAAGTCTTGTACCGCAATTTCAGTCATGCAATAAAATCCTAAAATGTGAAACTGGCGATGTTCCAACATGCAGGTTATCGTTACGTTAGTCTGAACATTGGCTGGCACACGTCTAGGGTAGTTTGTTTTGTCTTTGAACTTAATGCTTTTTACCTAATGAGCCAAACGAACAAGTTTCGAAACTTGTTTGATCTGCGATAATTATGCTGAAAAAAACCAACTAATTTAATTAGCGAAAATGATAAAAGCGTCGCTTATAATCGGTTTGTATAAGTAAGTTCTAATTAAGGTAGGAAGGTCGTAAGCGTTAACCTAATGAAATACGTTGCCTAGCTAGTTTTAATTATTTTTTAGTATTTAGTGCCTACCTTTTAGGACTTGCGCTTTATAAAGACATGACAGATGGCCGAAAAATAATAAAACTCTTGAAAATAAAGCGTGTACGTCAGGTAGGGATTTGAGTGAAAGCGGAAGGAACGGTACTAATCAGTACAAGGGCGAGCCATCGATCTCGCATCCCGCTCCTGGCCCGGCCCTGACCCTCCGCGAGAGAACCCAAAGGGGTGCACGCAGTGACGTCGCAACAACCCACAATCACTCCCCGAGCCTCTCTACTAAAATAACAAATGTGCTTAACCTTCATTCATAAAAACACAATGATCATTTCATAAACGTTACGACTGCCCGCACACATACGACATGTATTATTTTGGCTATAATTTACATAATTGACTGAAAAAGAATATGCCCGTGAAATAAAAAGCGTGCGTCCAACTTGAAGCTATATTGAGAAGAGAGAGAGATTTATACCAAATGACATTGGCAGCTGTCAATAATGATTATGACAATGACAATGATTTTGTGCTTGACTCTAAAGACAGTAATTGACGATTATGTCAATAAATCATATTATTTGTTCAATAGGTATATTTTATTGTTGGCAATATTATTAGATGTGTACTGTAGCCTTAATTCGTAATTATTTAGGCCTTGTTTGTTTACTTCTCTTTGATTTCTTATTTCAAAATTAGTTGTAGGTACATGTATACTTAATACAAAAAAATAAGATACTTACACTTTTACAAGTTTTACTGTTTTAAGAAAGTTCCACTAAATGTAATTGACTGCCTTAGCATGAATTTAAAATACCTACCTACTTTTTTGTTAAGAAGACGCTCATGAGCAAAGGTTATTATTGCAAATAGAATAATTATTAAAAAGACTGCAATGCATGGGATGTAACATATTAATTTTAATTATACAGTTTACAATAACTTTATTCAAATTATTGTTTTTTTTTTAAATTATGTTGTTATTTTTTTATGTATTTGGTAACGATATAATTTCTTTGTAAATATCACTACTTCTGATAAAGCAGCTCTATGTTTCTTGAGCCCAATGACTGAGTAATACTCTGTAGTCTTGGAACTCGGCAAAACTCGGCGCATCTCTTATGATTTTTTTTGTGCGGTTGTAAAATGTAATTTTATTATGACGGTTGGTTTTACTTTACACTAAGATCTCCTTTATTTGAATGTTAATCGCACTGCACTACATACGCGTCAGCAAACTAGTATCGTTACTATCGACGTGCATTTGACATACCGAACCGACCGACTGTGGGCGTGTTACTGTATAATAATTCATTTTCCTAATTAAAACGTCCAAAAAGTGCAACGTGGACATTTTATATATATAGTGCTTAGTTATTAAAGTAAACTTATTTCACAACGACTTCGGTTTCGAAATTTGTTGCAACATAGTTATCTACCTTGAACTCGCTGATGTCTTATCTTCGCTTGAGGGAAATGCTGCAGGCCGTCCATAAAACTGACCTAGGTCAACATGTCCCCATTTTAATTTTATTAAGAAGTATGATATAATCATAACCCGGGCAGTTGGGCTGGGGTAATTATTAACAGCGAAGTAAGTATCAAAAATAAATTTTACAAAAACTGTCTACTTTAGCGGTTGCCACTTGCCTCTAAGAATACTACAAAAGCCTACTTTTAGCACAGCATACATACCTAATAGTACAAGTCCGTACGTCAAATCTAAAGCTAGTCAAATCGAATTTCATCTATGTTGCCTACGTGTCTCTATGAGCTGATGTTGTAATCAACAAGCCGGTCTAACTATCTTATCTAGTATATATGAATATGAGCGAGACAGTTTGTCTAGAATTTCGTAAACTGGCATGCTTCCACCGGGATCGTACACGACATGCATCCCAGCATTGCGGCAGACGCGACCACGCGACGGCCGGGCCGGGGTATCTTATCAAGCTTATGGTGCAGACATACTGCTGGGCTTACAACACCCCACCGTACGTGATGACACGCCCGTCGGTCGGGGACGTTGGTTTTCATAGTAAATGTATGAATTAGAAGCCCACTTATCTTATTACACGTCGCTGACCAAATCCCTTAACGTAGGTACGCGTCAGAGACATTCTGTGGCCAGACATAGAAAAACTATTGTTTGTCACTTGCCAACTTAGAATTATAACACCTAGAACGATAGTTCTCTACAAAGCGCACTGTCAAAAGTGAGGCAACTAAAACAGCCAAAATGGCTCCGTTTTTCGTATTTTTATTCTCCATTATTACCTAATCATACCGAATAAGTACAAAACAGTTTCAATGTTCCTACATTTAGGAGATTAGTTATATTATTGGATTTTAGTTACGATTAGGTAACGTATGAAGGATATAAATCTGAAAACTAAGCCATTTTGGCTTAGTATTACTTGCCTCACTTTGCATACGAGGAAACTGCTTCTAGATGTTACTATTCTAAGCTTGCCAATCAACGCGTTATTCCTTAGTGTCCTAGTTTACATGACCTTATATTATAAAATTATTTGTTTTTTATACGTGTTTTTTATAGCGAACGAAGATAATCAACATTCGACACCATTCGTTGTGTTTTCCAGTCGTATTCGTGTATACAGTCTGTTTATCCTTACTTGTCCTCTAAGTATTTGGTAAACAATCTTCGCCCAACTATTCATTGCAATAATGATTTATAAAATACAACAAATGGTCTAGAATACAATAGTAGATTGTTATACGAGGGTCAAAGCGAGGGCGGCTATAGTTCGAGAATGGAATTGATGACTTTTACCCGTGTTAAACACTCTACTTTTCATTTCGAATTTCAGGAAAGTAAAAAAGTCTTAGTTATTTCCAAAATGTTTATTAATAAAAACATGTACCTACTTAGTAACTACATTGGTAGACCTTATAATTATTACCTATACCAACTTACCTTTAAAAATAGAACAATTTGTGAAATTTAAAGTTAAATTCTTGCTTGGAATATTTACAGTTTGATATAAATTATTATGATGACAGATTTGGCTTTGTTGGATGCCTGTAAAAATTGGAGATATTCTTTGGTCTTTGATAAGACGGTAAGTCCATGGCAGAGACTCTCCTGAAGTAGTTGTTTCCTGTAGGCGAATTACAGCGTAGTTTTATTGTTTCTTTTATTTTATTTGAACTTTTTGTTTTAGTTTTAAACTCATTTTTAGGAAATACAAAATCAACACCTAACTTTAATACGGCACACACAGCTCAAAGTCACAGAGTAGTAAGTCTCCCTTCAATATTTTATAGTTTTTCTTATTTTAAATTTGGAACACGTCGCGTCGCCGGCCGCTCCGCCCAATGTTTTAAATTTTGCACTGGCTGTTTATACCATGTTTTGTTGTTGTTCGTGAATGCGCCCTACAAGGCTGCAACTTTTTTTAAACCATTTGTTTTTAACTATTGTAAACTTTTTCATTGCCAAATTCAGTTCTATTTTTAAATTACTTTTCCACCCTAGGGTGGAACGAAGAGTTTTGGACCCGCTGCTCAGTTCAAATATACATCACTTTCCGAATATGAGAAATGAAAAAGATATTGTTAATTAAATAAGAGAACATATCTTTACATAGCGATTTAAAAAGACGTATGACAACTGTCAAAACTGTTTACTAACGGCTGATTTCAATGATCTATCTTCAGTAAGAATAAAGATAATAGTACATTATGAGACAAGTTAGCTTAGGTTGCTCATTGCACACAAGGCTGTGGGTTGCAGCCCGAGCCGCAGGCGAGGGCGTAACTCAGCCGAGTGTGCAATAAGCAAGAGCTCACGAGTTTCATACGACGTTTTTCAACACATTTGCGAGGAGAAAACAAAGTAATTTACCACACAGCAACAAATACGACAAAAACAAAATATGACAATTATGGGAAAAGGCGCGCAGGTTTTTTTTTGTTTTTTTTCACACGCCCAACGCAAGAATATTTTTCGAACAAAGGGGTGAGGAGCATACAGCCTACTTCAAAATTATAATTTTAAGTGATAAAATGCAAATATTTTAATATTTTATAACAAAAAATTGTGAATTATGAATAATTTAATAATAATAAACATTTGTTTGACTTAATTAAGGACTTACACATTTATTTATTCCAAAAATCTATATAAATTTTCAACAGCATAAAACCTCTTTGTTGTTACTAAAAAAAATAACTGTATTACCCGGCTAAATTGGGAATGCTCTGTTTACTCGCATAGAATTTGCAGTAAGGTACTAATTTAACTTTGTAGGGTTAATTCTATTACGTACTAGTGTTTTATATATGTATTATTGCACGCGTTTGTTATAGCTCGGTTTATGGCCCTAAAAGCGATGTATTAGGGCTCACTTTACGAGCAAGTGTGTTGAAAAGATATTTATTGCATGAAACATGGTTTTTAAAGATGACAAAAGATTTAAACTGGTACACATATCTCGCCGGATTCCCGACATGCAAATCAAAAACTTTATTTACTGTTGTTATTTCCCGTCATTTAACAGAAATATCTAGGCAACATATCTTTAGTATACCTATCTCTGAGTATAGGTTTGTAGCGGCATCTACCTATACGCCGCACATTACCAACACACGGTTGCAACAAGATTCATCACCGTGTGACTAGATGGCGCTAGAATCGTAAGAACACAAAGATAAGTAAGGAATAGCACCTCGTAGTATGGAGAATATATGGAGAAACCTACATCTCGCTAACGAAGTTTAGTCAGCGATGCAGCATGATATACAACTGCCAACCATCATCGTTGGACCGCGGTCCCCGGGCTAATACCACCCAGCCCGGAGGAAGATCTTCCATTTGGCCTTCCTACTAGTGGCTACCTCTCTCCATACCATTCCATACTACCCTACTAAATTTCCCACACTGGTGACCCCGACGACGTTTCCTACAGGTTATTGAAATCGGCCGTAAAGATAAAACGACTGTACCCTTTTTTCTACAATACATACACAAAGTAAGGTACAAATGGCGGACTTAATGCTTAAAGCATTCTCTACTAGTCAGCCAACAGCAAACAGATGGTCACGAAAGCGGGTTGCGCTGCGGTACAAACAAAGAAAAAATACTATTTATTTATCTCCATAAAAAAAAAGATAACTGAATCCAACAACAACAACAGTCATCAATAGTCTTAATTAAAAGCATGAAGAGCCCCAGCCCCAGCCCCAGCCCCCAAACCAAAAAATATGACATCATAAATAAGTCCTTAAATATTAATTGAAATTAGTTACGTTTTGCGAATTAATTAGCGTGATAAACGACGTCACTTCGTTGTAGTAACACAAACTCTTATTATTCCAAAAAGCTATCTACTATGTGTTTTCGTTATCAGCTAATAACAGCTGCTGATAGTGTGACTGAGATAAGATAACTATTACCAACCTCAAAAAATAAATGTTGTTATTGATGTGGAAATGGAACTACATAATAATGTATGACTCGGACCCCGGCGGCGGTGGATGGTGTGGTTGAATATGATATGAAAAAACCGCAACAGAAAAGATTTGATTAGATAACACAATGAATAGTCATCAACCGGTTGATGCAATCGTATGCTGACTGTAGATAGGTAGTTAGTTAGATACCATGACTTTTTTATTGTTCGAATCTGTTTTCTTTCCATATTTTTCTAATCCATATTCCATGCCAATTTACTAATTTATTTAGTTATTGCCTCATCTCATATTTTAAATGCAAAAGTAAGTGTTTTTGTTTGTTTAATTGTGATCATCATCATGAAATTTTGCTTACACATTGCCTTACACATTGCCTTACTTAGTCCAAACATAGAAAATCCCTGGTATAATGATAAGAGTGTGCGTCAATATTCGTAATTTTTAGATAATTCATTAGAGAACGGCAATATGTAGTTGCTTAATGTGGAGCAACCTTCATACGTGCACTATCACTATCAGCTACGTAGTTACTGCACATAACGATTCGTAAAGTGGGTCTGCGTTCCTCAAGATCAATGCATATTGTCATTTATTTACTTCTTCTTTTCATTGTTATCTAAGTTATATTAAAAATATACGTTTTCCTATACATAATTATCTGCTTATAAAAACAAATATTATGGACTAGAAGATTTACTCAACATTATGGCTTACTTTATTTTAAATTTAAACAATAAAACATTAGATCACTGTCGTTAGTAATTACATCAGTAATCCGTAGAAATAAAACATTATTGATAAGAAATAATAATAATTCGGTAAACTGCTAGTCATGTGAGATTAGTTAGAAAAGGTGGAGCTAATCATAAGACAATTTCAAATATCGTAGGTCTCGAAAAAGTACTGTGCTAATTTTGTTTGAATTTTGATGATAGTTATAGGATCAATAGTGTAGTAGAGTAGAACAAACCCAAGTTCAATGTAATTTCTTGCGACTTAACATCATATTTGCGTCTCCTGTTTTGGCCTATCATACTAGAAATCGCACAAATCTTTGTAAGTTTATTTTTCAATCCATACTGTCAGTATATCGCGTATTTGCAGATCTGTGTTAGATGGTCACTCGAAGTCACGACAGCCGCGACACTGATAACGCGATTCGCAATTAACTTTCTAGCCTTGACTCTAAAAATGTACCTATTGATACTGGGCCTCTGTTGACACATACTAATTCCTTTAAACTCTTAATTGAATAAGCTGGAGCTGTAGCATTGAGTGCGTAACGATGTTTAGCTAATTTCATTAATATTGATTAATTAAAAACCTGGGGGGTTACTCCCGAAACACGAACAAGAATCTGAGATCGAATTGGTCGAAAAACATAGATAACTCAATTCGACAAATCTGTTTTTTTAGTACATTAAAAACGTTTTGACGTTTACTCGATCTCAGAACCTCGTTCGTGTTTCGAAAGTAACCCCCCAGAGGGCCTAGTATGAGTTGGTTTTTTGTACTCACTTCACTTAATAGTTAACTATCGTTTTCTCTCTATCACTCTTTCACTCACTCGTATGATTATCTCTCTTTCACCCGATACTATTCGCAAAGTGAGGTGAGAAACACAACTCCTCGTACTAGGCCCTCAGATCTGAACTCGATCTCGTTAATTACCGTCGAGAGTAGGAAGGCTAATGCTTGTCAAATGACAGTTTAATTAAATATAAACATTTACAAAAACTTATCCGTCGAATTGACTTATCTATGTTTTTGATGTGATATGAATCTCTTCTTGTTACACAATTATTGTTATTTAATAATAGAATTGGTTATTTGTTCTTCAAATATTATACTTTATTAGTTAGCAGTATGTACCGCCTATGTTTTTTTTTACACTTAAATTGTTTTATTTCTCTTTTCTAGAAGAGTAAAGCAGACGATAGCGTCGAGAACCTAGACGACGGCCGGCTGCGGGCGCTGCTGGACGAGGCTATAACGTACAAGTGCCCCAAGGATAGGGAAGGAAAAAGCGATCTATTCAAGGTTGGTGAAACCTCATTATTAGTTTCTCGTACCGAAATACAAATATTTTTACGTTTAAAAAAATGTTTCAACAACTCTTGATTTATTTTAGTTAGGATTTGATTCTTATCACAGAATATATTTCGTGAAACGATAATAACTTCAGAGTTAGTTCAAAAACCTCACCAGACACACGCAAGAAGTCTCCATGAACTCGAACTTTCGAGAACATATGAACATTATTTTTACTTAGAGGCGAAGGTCGTCCCAACTACGAATATTCTACATTGCGAGTGTTTTTCAGCATCTAGCTAGTGAGTCTGGTATGATAATGCTATCATCATAACAGCCCATTATAGACCCCAGTGCTGGACCGTTTTCACCGAAACACAGCTGCCCATTTCGTGCCCACAGAGGTGTTACATGTATCTATGTTATTAGTCTTAAACACATCTAAGTGTGTAGGGTACTATTCTACTCTGTCGATTGTCATACAGCTACGAGTCTGGTTAGGTCATAGAATGGGCAATTTTCCGAGACAAAAGAAGAAATAGAATTAGTTAAAAACAACTCGATAGTTGGCGTTTTATGAAATCCGAGTCGTCGTAAAGTTTCTTATATCGGGTCATTTTGTACATACCATCCAAATTTAAAGGATGTGTCCAGTCCAGTCCATGAAACTAAACAACTTTCTCTAAAAAACATTTGTCGAATTTTGCCACTAAATTTTGGTCATCCCATACTAAATTGATCACTCGTGATATCTTTGATTTATATGGATAGACATTTTTTTTTACATTATTTGGCCATGTGTTCGTTAGAGAAAGTTGTTCAGTTTTATGGACTGAACACATTCTCAAAATTTGGATGGTGAATACAAAATGACCCTGTATGTCTATCATCGTTTTAACTCCCTCGCCTCGTTTGTCCATGTCCAAGTCGGACGGAGAGGGCATTATGACACCTACAGCAGTTGCGATCAAAATTTTCCAAAAATTGCATGCTATGTGAAGGGGGTTTAGTTTAGAGCCTCCGCAAACTAGGTACCGATTTTCGGGCCTTTAATTAGTATGAAGAAGTATGCAAGTGTGCATATTACAACGATTTGGTATCGCCCGATTCTTCATATTAAAAAAGGTCCGACCCAACTATCGGCCGATAGAAAGTCTGTAGTTTGCGGGGACTCTTTAACTTTTAGGCTTGATTTTCAAAAAATGTCATATCGAAATTTTTTGAACTATTTTTATTGAGCTGTCCGAAAATCTTCCATTGCGTTGTACGGTCCAGAATCTCCTGGAGGAGGCGGAACAAGACGACCAGGCTTCAGAGGCGGCGGCGCGCGGGTGCGGCGGCGGCGGGCGGGCGCGGCGCGGTGCGGGGCGGCGCGCGCTGCCGCACTCCAATTCGCTGCAGGACCTGGTGGCGGCCGCGCTCGCCGCCGAGCCTGCGCCGCGCCGCCCGCGCCACCACGCGCACGCGCCCGTCTCCGCGCGCGCCACGCACGGCGGCAGCCTGCCCTCCGGCGTCGACACATGTCAGTACTACTCACTAAAGTAGGGCCAATTTAATAGATCACATTTGACACTTCATCAAAATTCAACAACGGAACCTTTTAACGGCAGGCACACAATATTCATTGTATCAAAGGCACAATTAGGTACTTCCTTAAGTTTTTTTTTTTTTCAGAAAATAATACACATTTATTGAAATAATCTCGAAAGAAAGTAAACGGTTTACTTTGACAAATAACACTATAGACTTGTCAGTCTGTCTGTCTGTAGACTGATCAAAGTTTAAAGTTGTTTATTTGCTATAAATGCGGTGTCAAATATGATCTAATAAAATGGCCCTAAGTTACCATCACATACAATCAACCTCTAACATATGGAGACGGACAATACGTACCAATGTTTAGAAATATCTAAAGTGATAAAAAAGTATCGGAATAAACAAAATGTTTAATGAAATTCATGATAGACATCCTACATATTGTATATCTGTCATAGATGTTGCTGAAAATGTTAACATGTAGCAATATTACCAGGCATCGGTCACTCGCTCAAGGCCACGCGTTATGTACCTACCGCTCGGCGTATCGTCCACGATACAACTGGCAGAGGGCCGCGCGCCCGGTGCCCGCCTGAGCGCGACCACCGCACGTTTCCCGCGCTTACTCGTCCATTTTTTCATAATATAAAGTAAATAAAATAAATAAATAATAATAAAGTAAGTAAATATAAGAGTAAACTGGTAAGAAGAACGCTTGTCTACTTTACTTATAGGTAGGTAGGTACCTAGTTTATATACTTATAGTCCGTTTATTCTTAGGTAGGTACTTGTCTTAAATATTTAGTAAATAATCTTCACCCAACTATTTATTGAAATAATAATTACTAACCTACTTACGAAATAAAGTTAATTATCATGATAACTTGATTTCGTAAGAAAGCATAATTTTTAATAGGTGTTGTATGACAACAAACAAAAACTGTTTTCTAAATAACTAAATAGGACACTAAACAACTAAGATATCTACCTATATAGTATCTGTAGTCTGTACTTTAGGATAGGTCCTACCTTCCTACCTAACTACCTACCAAAAGTTGACTTTTGTTATCTTTATGTCTCCCATATTTACGTACTAGGTACCTACCTACTTAGATTATTAAATATCATAGTAATGTTCGAATATTATTGTAAGATTTTCTTTAACAATAGTACGTAAAATCGCTTTCCTTTTATGATAATGCGACGCAGTTCATTTAAAAGATGACAACCCTAACGGCGTCAGAAGAGATGAGAGCTACGCGATAGAAAGAGAGAAAACTTCTAGGTGAATATAACTGTAGGCGCTGTAGCGGTGTGCGATCTGAATTGCGCCTTATTGAGTCGTAGCAAGAGTCGCTATTTAATTAAATGATGTTGCGGAATGATGCTTCTGTACTTGTACTATTATGTATTCTGTGATATTACTGATGTGGTGACTATAGATGTTTCCAAAAATTAACATGTTGACTATGACTGCTTCTAAATATTTGTCGCTGACTGACTCTGACTCGCTTCAAACGGATTAAAACAATATAACCATCATCCATTTCTAGCTATCTAATCTAACGCAGTTTAAGAGAGATAAACTTTTACCTGGAACATGTTAAAATTATAAAGTGTAATAATTCCATGTCCACGTTATCACTATTCCAAGTCAACTATTTACTTGTTATATTGTTAATTTTGTTTTTATTTTCAAACCTAAAAAGAAGACAATACAAACGGTGAAATATTGCCGTTGTGCGGTGGATATGAGCTGTGTGTGTGTTACAGCGTTCCTGCTGGGCGAGGAGCCGGCGCGCGGCGGGTACCTGGCGACGGTGCGCTGCGTGAACCCGCCGCCGCTGGCCGAGCGCCGCGTCTCCGCCTCCGACGCCAACTGCCCCGCGGAGGTCGAGCTGCTGCACAGGTCTGCGAGACGATTACGAACCTCCTATATAGGAGGCAACTTTAAATTAAGTCTCTGCCTCCGACGCCAACTAGGTAACAATATCTAAAATCGTAGTTCCAGTTTTGGCCACCGGATCAGATAATTTTATTTCAGTCGCCTGCGGCCTGCCTAGGCCGAATTGCTATTTACACGGTCGATTTTCGCCGTGTGGCGAAAGTTGTGCGGCTTTAGTCGCCCATGTAAATACCACATTATAAACCTCCTTTATAGGGGGCAACTTTAAATTAGATTTGCGAGACGGTACAGTTCGTCTCCGCCTCTGTCGCTAGCACAAAAATTAACTCTTTTTGCATTAAAAACACGGCAAATTCGTCGCCTGTCCTATCAAGATATGATAGAATTTTGATGTCCGTATTGTGCATTATGGTTAGATATGACTATGTGTGAGCGTTGCCGATTGTTCGCAGAAGGAGTAAGCTCCCGATGACGTACACAGCACGCGCAACCCTCGAAATCGGCAGCGGCAGCGTCAGCTCGGGCCGCGCAGTCACCACCACCACCGCGTCCAACCAGGTGCGTACCTCCCGCCAGCCGCGCCCGACCTTCGCCCCGCCACACACACTCTACGGACACTCGCCGCTCTGCGACCCCGCCAAACGAGACACGAAACAGTCCAAGCTCATGAACGCATTACGATGCCCCAGAAACAAAAATATGAGCGAACCGAGTGAGAGTGATCTGCGCGGCCCTAGATCTGATTACGAGAACTTTGGAACTCTTTGGAGTGAAATCACAGCTAGATACTCCCCTGCGACGACCTCTGTCATCGGCATCGATCAACCGCCTAAAATTCAAACTGCAAAACCTTCCACTTCTACCGATCCGTCCTCATCATCTGGAAACAATATGGCGACACCTAGCATTTGTGCCGATCCATCCTCCCAAAAGATATTGACGGCCAGGCGTCAGAGCGCTGCAACGTATGGAAATGATACAGAAAATTCTACCCGTCGCGCCAGCCCATCGCCTTGTATAAAAACTCAGCCTGCCTCTCAGATCAGACCATCTAATGAAAATAAAATTACTTCATCGACGACATCAGTTGTTCCATCAATTGAAAACAAAATAGCGAAGCCTTCTACTCATAACACTTCATCCTCTGAAAACAAAACAACGAAACTTCTCTGTCAAAGTAGACCATCGTCCCAAGTAAACCAAACGATCGCTCCTATCCGACAAACTATGCCATCCCCTGAAAAAAGAACAATGGAGTCTACCCATACACGAACAGATCAAAAACCAGATATGTGGATAGACGGCGTCGATAAATGGTACCAAGGTTTGTCGGCGTATATTCCGAATCTTAAAACTGAAAATGAAAATATTCGATTGCAACGAGATTTTTACAATAAAAATGATCAAAACGATAAAAGTGATGCACAACAAAACATGATGAACGACACGTCAGAAATTGATATACATGAAAATTCGTATTCAACAAGTGCATACTACAAAAAAAATACTAATTTAAATGCTTCCATTGATGTTTATGGTACACAAAGACATTGGACAGCGAGAGAGAAAAAACTTGTGAAACCTTTATCCAAAACAATTACAAATTGCGAAAATGAAGAAAGTTATCAGAATTTGAAGAGCTCTTTTGATTATGAAGATGATCAACATGGCAAGCTAAATAATAACATGATTGATACAGAAGAAAGTGATATTCGATTAAGAAAGAAATACCGTAATATATTTGGTCATTCTTTGGCAGTATCTAGTTCATCTCTAATAAATCCGAGAAACGTTAGACCGATGTCAATAGGCAGCATTCCAACTCCTGTAGATAAGACTCCTGTCAGTCGTCCTAAAAATAAGAAATATGTTAAACTTTTAGATTCTAAAAATGTTAAAAATGTTTCTACTGTAAGCAAATTATATGAACAAGATGAATCTATGAAGGCTGAAAATTGTGATAACCCCAAAAATATTATTCCTGCTTCTGAAGCTGATCATAGTATAAGTAAATGTAATGATAGATCTAAGATTGTTGAAATGGTTGATTTTTCAAATAATAAATCTCTAACAAATGTTGAAGTAAATTGCCAAATTATTGATTGTACTCTGCAGCAGACATGTGATGCAGAATTGATAAAAACATTTCAAAATCCTGATGTAAAATTGGTAGAAATATTACAAAGTGATGCAGACGTCAAAAAAGATTCTACCCTTCAAGATTTTGCAGATTCAAATAAAAGGTTACAAGTATTAAAAGAAGACAATAATGAGGATAATTCTAAAGAAACTGAACTAAAGGAGTTAACTTCCAATCGTCCGCATGACTCAAATGAATCTTCATTTGAACAATATAACTGTGAACAACAACATTTTCTTAGAATGCTAAAAGAAACTACTGAAAATTGCGTTACTGAAGAAGAAAAGTTGTGCAACTCAAATAATAGTGTCCTTCAAAAAGACATGAAATGTACCCAACAAGAAAACAATAGTATAAACGGCAACATTGCTTCTGAAGAACCAAGTACGACTCAAGACCAATTTAGTTCTGAAGATACATCTTCAAGTGACATCGTAATAAAGTTAAACAAGAAGCCACAAGATGAAGTGTCTAGTGATCAGTATATACTTGCAGAGCTACCCAATAACGCTTATGTTTTCCTAACTATGCCTGAACGCTTATTCACACCTTTACATAACCCAGATAAACCTGTTAAAATCCAAGAAATTTCAAATGACGTCTCTGCAACTGTAGAAGTTCAAAGTACTAACGTAGCGCCCAAAAATTCCAAAAAGAAGAAAGGAGTCACTGATGCAAAAAAGAGAGAAAACATCACCAAAACAGCCCTTAAAGTCCTTCTATTTGAAAACATAAAACGAGATTCTATCAAAGCAGAGGCGTCTTCTGAGGCCAATAAAGAGGTAGGAGTCGTTAAAGCTTAATTAAATTATTGTTTACATTGATTGTTGAGTGATGTAACGGCCGAATAGTGACGTGTGTTTTGTTTCCGCAGGCCGATTCCGCTATACCGTTTAGTTGCATCACAACACCGGAGGTTGTGTCCAGTTGCAACACGACATCTTCCACGTCCCAGTCGGCCGTCGCTGCGGACCCCAAGGTAGCTACTCTACGGCGTAGATAAACATTTCTTGTAACCTAAAAGCTTTGTGATGTGCGTCTTGTACAGTGACTTCTATTACACACCATTTACATTTTGAATTTATTTATATTAGATATTATTTATTGCAATGCGAGTATATTATGTGATATTGATATGGTATCGACTGAGCGAGCGCGAAGCGTCTCCGTGTCAGCTTGGGCAAAAATGCTTTCGTATGTCCGGACATCCGGATGTCCGGCTGTTCTCTCAAAAAATGTCACAAACGCGAGGTCTACAGCTCACAGATCTGCTAGTTTTAAATGACCCGTATCATAACATTTTATTTTGTGGTATTATGTAAACCTTGCATTTTACCCTACAATTGATTACTGCGTTAATTTACTAAAATGTTTCAAAATTAAGTACATTTTACACAATGGGAAGTGTCCGTAAAAAATCAAATTGGCTGAATATTTTGTTATACGTAGGAATAAGCTCCCTTAGTAATAGAAAAAAGTTTCAGAATTTTCGGTTGCGTGAAAGTTTTTAAAAATTAAAGTCACTTCAACTTCACAAATGTACGAAATAACAGCAGAATGGAGATTATGCCTTTGCCACCACCAGCCACAACCACAACAAGTATTAAAAAAAAAGTTTTGACATTTTGTGTTGAAACTTTTTTTTCAATACCATGTTGTGGTGGGACAAAGGTCTCAATTGAAGGTTTTTCGCCAATATCTCAAAAATGCTGCGTTGTAGCGAAAAATGATCTATGATGAAATGAAAGCTTATAAAATTCTCTATAACTTTGGTTCTGTACACTTTGTTCGAATTCTCAGCCGTTTTTGAGCTACTCGCTCAGGAAATATGAAAAGGATGATGGGCGAGTTCCAAGAGAGTTATTCTACACACCCTCTACCAACGAGTGATATATTATGTCATAATAAGAAAGGCATTTTTTAGACAAATATTTACTGCAAACAAACGTTAATATTTTCGGAGTTAAAGGTCAATAGCTTTCGTACGTATTTTCGTTGACCATTAACTCCAAAACAAAACTAACAATAGCCACAATAGGGAGTATGCATTAGTCACCGATTTTGATAAATTTAAGCTTGATCGCTGCGGACACTTATAAAAGCATGATGGAACAGAAAAAAAATAAAAAAAAATCGGGAAAATAACGAATTTTAATTTTTATTTTCGGATATAATGCACTTAACAGTCGGATAGTATATCGAAAAAGAAATAATATTTTGTATGACACATTGTACTTAAACACAAAATTTAGGGAGATAATTGAAGATTCTTGGCTAACTCCATATATTAAACGCACCTGAAACGTGACAAGTGACGTCACCGTTTTGTGCGTTGGGTGCTGCTGCGTGCTAACTTCAAGTAACTATTATCACGAGAAAAAAACGCAAGAGAAAAGTTTTAATATTACAGTTGATTTTCTCAAGCATTATTTATACTTTTGATTTTGATTAAAAAGTTGATGCATATTCCCTATTGATAGAGTTTGTAAGAGTAAGTCCTTACAAGTAAGTATGTTTAGATGATAAGTTCAGTTATGAGAGTACGTAAGTTAGGTTTTTACTACGGGAGCGGGATGTTAATTAAAGTGGCCGTCACCGTGTATAACGTTTATTGTACGACTGAATTAAATTACAATTCATAAGTATTGAAGTGACGTAAAATGTCTACTCAACAAAATATGATAAATGTCGAGCGTGCTCGTACATGCTGCCAAAGAAGAGAAAGAAGAAAGGATGCTTAAGGCGGTGAAGCCTTGTCTAATTTACGCGCAGCAGTTACGATCACCTCGTTAACAACACTTTCGATGTCCGAATGGCGCTGTTGTGATGTCGTCGTCGGTCTCTCGGCTGATGGCGAATGCCTCTGAAGATTCGCGCTGCAACGATATCTTCTTCTGATTCTTAATGTGCCCCAAATAATGAAGCATATGATGATGACACCGCATATCGAGTAAAGCACGTAGTTGTGCGTGTCATGTGTCGATGTTTTCACATTTAGCGTCTGTTGTTGCTGTTTGACTATGTCTATATTGGTTTTCAGGCCCTGAAGTATTTCTTGGTGGTCTTCAGGAATAAAGTTTAGGGTGTGGTTGAAATCTGTCAACACGTGATTTATGCTCGATTCGCTCATTTTAATCGATTCAGAGTTTATCTTCAAATCGCTGTGGAAGTCGTTACGAGCGTGAATAGTGAAGCTGTCACCTTTGAGCATGCATCCAAGGCCTAGTGCTACAATCCCTGTGCCACGAAGGTGTTGTGTTTGCATTCCACTTGGGCAGAAAATGCGCGTAGTGCATTCTTCGCAACACGAAAAAAACCATGCGCCGCGCCGGTGTAACCGTACCCACTTGTCGGTGCAATCCGATACTTCGACGCGGCATGGCGATAAGCTTCCATTGTTTATAATTTGCGCCTCGCATAATGCTTTGACAACCTTGATATCATAAGTGGGTTGATTGATAGTGCATAGTAATTTAAATTCACTTGAATGAATGCATGTTGATACATCTTTGTTTTCTAGCGGCACTATTAAATCCCTTCTTAAGTTCACTGCAACGTACTCGGTTGTGGGCTTGATACCTTTTGTTCTGTGCCCGGTGACTTGAGGTATAGGTATAATCCGGTTAAGTTCATATTGTTCGTTGTTTATAAGCGGCAGCTTTACTTCGAATATGAGCAGTGCGCTTGTTAGGTGCACGTGCACTCGAGCCAACTTATAAAGTTCACGCGTACAGTCTCGTGTGTGCGTGATGCAAGGTAGTGACAAGTCACTTGAAAGTTGACCGGAAATAATGTTTAATTGATTTTCGAATTGTTCTGGCTTGATGAGATGCGTATCTATTCTTCCGTCTCGAGCATCTGTTACTAGGTCTAGTAACATCTGTTGGATTCGCCGTATATTTGAGATCATCAAATCTATGGCGAGCGCGCTAGCCGTTATGTATAAAGCGTTATCGTGGCTAGCGCGTATGCGTTCTTCACTTTCTGCGAGATGTTTTTCAATTATTAAAAATTGTTTATTCATCACTTCTTCATTCCTTTTCAGAAGATTGTATTCGCTCTCTATGATTGATGTATGGTTTTTGTATAAGTCAAGTAGGTGGTTTTCGTTTGATTGTATAATGTTGATGTCGGATTCATACTTCTTTGCAAATCTCTCATCTAACACACCAAAAAGTGAGTTTGCAAGGTAGCCAACTCCATCGATGAGTCCTCTTTTAGATCGTGTCATTCGACGATATGAGCTGTGTTCTGATAATAGGATGTCGTTATAATGTTGGATCTCGTTCAGTTCATGTTGAAATTGTGAAGATATGGTAAGGAAGGGTGCTTCACTTTTGCATAGCTCTGTTAAATGATTGACATAACGTTGAATGCTTGAAAGACTTCGCCAATATGTTGTGGTGTTGTAATACACAACCATTTTCCATTCATCTTGTATTATCTGCATGTCTGCTATTTTGTCGAAGTAGATGAGTCTGTTAGGAGATAAGCTGGTAATGTTAGCCACTTGTTGAGATGACGGTCCGATGAATATAGTGAAGGTCATTAAAAGTATATGAAAAATGTTGAAAAATACGTTTTTGTAGTTGACCCTTCTTCGATTTCTTTTCGGCCTTTCAGTAGGTTTGTCCTGATGGTCAGCGACGTTTGGCTGCTCGTTGCTAGGTGACTTCGACTCAATTGGAAGACGTGAAAGTTTTGTTACAGGTCGTTTTATGGTGGACGTCTTCGTTTTAACCATGGCTACTCGTACCCGTCCATCCGCCCCAGGGTAAGTTTCAAGGATTCGCCCAAGCAGCCATTTGGCGGGTGGAAGGTTGTCTTCTCTCACGAGCACAATATCACCAATTTCAAGGTTTTTGGTTGGAAAATGCCATTTACTCCGAGGCTGCAATGTTTGTAGATACTCGTTCGACCATTTTTTCCAAAATGTCTTAAAAATGTTTTCAGTTAGTCGCCAACGGGTTGACATGTCCATGTGTTCATCTTCGACTGAAAGTGGTGGTGCCAATGTGGAAGTTCCAATCAAGAAGTGAGCGGGAGTTAAGCATTCAAGGTCATCTATGTTTTCAGTTGGAGCAAGTAATGGCCTTGAATTAAGGCAGGCTTCGATTTGAGCGAGGAGTGTGGAGAACTCCTCGAAGGTAAGTTTCTGCTCCCCCAGCACTCGCTTGAGGTGATTCTTCATGCTTTTGACAGCGGCCTCCCATAGGCCGCCAGCTGATGGCCAGGAAGGCGCGTTGAAATGCCATTCTATCCCTTGCTCGGCCAGTTCTGTTAACAGCTCCTCATTTATGTAATGTTCAAGAGCTTCTTTATGTTGTTTCTGTAGCAGACGTGCGGCACCGACAAAGTTGGTGCCATTGTCGCTGTACATATGTTTGGGCGTCCCTCTGCGTGCGCACAGTCGTTTAAGGGCGTTCAAAAATGCAGCAGTGCTCAGGTCGCTAACCAGCTCCAGGTGGACAGCCTTGGTGCATAGGCATACAAACACTGCGACGTAACCCTTTGAGGTTTTTATTCCTCTGCCCTTGTTGGCCTTCACCTCCACGAACCCGCTGAAATCAACAGCTGTGTGTGTATAAGGTCGAGATGGAGTGACGCGTGGCTGAGGAAGGTCTGCCATAAGTTGATTGTTGTTGGTTTGTTTGAAGCGATGGCACCGTACACATTTGAGTAAATGTTTTTTAACTGCTCTCATGCCGCTGACTATCCAATATCTATTACGTAGATAGGTCAGGGTTAGTCTGGCGCCTCCATGAAGAGTTTTCCCGTGAGCTTGTTCAATCAATAACTCCGTTAACTTGCTGTTATAAGGTAAGATAATAGGATGTTTCTGTGATTGCTGCAAGTGAGCGTTTTCTAGTCGTCCTCCAACTCGTAAAACGTTTTGGCTGTCTAAAGTTGGATTTAAGTTAAGTATGTTGCTAGTTCGTCGCACTAAGTTGTTTATGTAGTCGTTCAATCTCGTCGGCAAAATAAACGTTCTGTATTGCCTTTATAATTATATTATGTGCATTCTGCAGTTCACTTGTAGTTAAGTGCGATAATCGCTTGGCAGTTTTGTCAGCTGTAGCGTTGTTTACAAATCGAAGTATCCAACTTAGGATTCGTGTTACACGCGTTATAGAGTTATAACGCTGTAGAAGTTCTTCGACTAATTTGTTTGTTTTTAGTGTCACGCAGACTTGTTTTGTTTTTCGTTCCTCTTCATTGGTTTCAAATGTTGCTTGAGTGGGGGTGTAGTTGCTCTTCAACCAAGATGGCCCTCCCCACCACAAGGGATGCGAGACGAGCTGTGACGGTGATAGACCTCTGCTGGCACAGTCGACTGGGTTGTCTTCAGATTTTATATGTTTCCAGCATGAAGGTGGCATGTTCTCTGTTATCTTGGCTACCCGATGGGCTACGAACGGTTTCCATCGAGTAGGGTTACCATTTAACCAACCCAACACGACCATCGAGTCTGTCCATCCATGAACTGTTACTGTCTGTGCGTTTATTGACTCTATGGTCTTTTTCATAAGACGCGATAGAAGCATACTGCCACATATTTCCAATTTTGGCAAAGAAATTTTGTTTTTCAAGGGCGCGAGCTTAGTTTTTGCAGCCACTAGCTTGATGACGTATTGACCGTTTTCGTCAATCGACTTGCAGTATATAGCGCACGCGTATCCCCTTTCCGACGCATCGCTGAACCCATGTAGTTCGATCGTCTTGTTTATATCGCCAATCCACCGAGGTATGTTAATGTTGTTTATTTGGGGTAGGTCTTGTCTAAATTTTTTCCACTCCCTTTGAATATCGTCGGGCAAGGCTTCATCCCAAGATGTTGTAGTTTTCCAACTTTGTTGGAATATGAGTTTGGCCTTCATGGTGGCGGGTGATAACCATCCGAGCGGGTCGTATAGTTTTGATACGTCAGATAGTAACATGCGCTTCGTAATGACGTCATCCTCGTTGTTGAGTGCACCTTGTTTATATGTAAAACAATCTGTTGACGGATTCCAGTTAATTCCAAGTGTTTTATTGGTTTCGGCATGCTTGAAGTTTAACATATTTTGGTGGACGAGTTCTTTTGGCAAATTTTCGAGTAAGGTTGAGCTGTTGCTGGACCACTTGCGTAGGTTGAATCCGCCTCCCTTCATCATGTTAATTAGTTGACCTTGAGTAGTTTTTGCAGTTTCAAGGTCGTTGCTCCCGCCGAGGAGGTCATCTACATAAAGCTGATTTTCTAAAATTGGGGCGGCCAAGGGGTATTTATGACCATCGTCCATGATAAGCTGTTTGACGGTGCGCATGGCTAAAAACGACGCGGCCTTGAAGCCGTAAGTGATAGTGCATAGTTGATATTCTGTTATCGGATCGTCTCGTGAGTCACGCCACACTATCTTTTGTAAATGTTGATCTTCGTCGCATATCCATACTTGTCTATAGAATTTTTCTATATCAGCTATGTAAACGAATTGGAAAGCTCGCCACCGTAGGATAATTGTTTGAAGATCTTGTTGTATGTTGGGACCACATTCCATAAGTTCATTGAGGCTGTGGCCCGATGAGGTTTTAGCTGATGCGTTGAAAACTGTGCGGAGCTTTGTTGTTGTTGAATCTGGTCTTAGGACTCCATGATGAGGTAGAAAAAAGCTTGGTTCCTTATAGGTGTCACATTTCTTCATATGATTAAGGTTTCGGTATTCTTTAATAAAGTCCTTGTAGTGTCCAGCGAACTCTTGGTTTTTGTCTAGACGTTTTTCTAGTTGTTTGAATTGAGCCACTGCTTGAGGTTTTGATGAGCCCAAATGTTGCTCGAAATTGGGTTTCATTGGGATTTTGACCTTGTATCGCCCATCTTCCAATCTTTGTGTTGTTTTGCTATATAATGTTTCGCAATAGCTGTTTTCGGGTGATTCAGGCGTCATCTCAGAAATTTCTTCCATTTCCCAAAATCTTGAGAAATCTTCGGTGTTGTTAAGTATGACGTGGCAGTTGAAAGTTTTGACATTGCCCATTAGCACCCATCCAAGTTTGGTTTGTTGGGCGATGGGCGCCTCAGGTGAACCCTTTAATACACCTGTCATTACGATGTCGGCATAGACCCCTGCATCAAGAAGAATGTCGACGGGGCGCGAGATGTTGTAGTCAGGATCCGCTAGGTTAATGTTGTGCAAATGAGGCCAGTGTTGTTTTTCGAATGAGTAGTTTGGAAGATTGTTTAGCATTTTACTCATGACAAGTGCTTCCGTGGTGAAAGTGTAATCACCGAAAAGCGATTCACCTATAAGCTGGACGGTCCCATTGCTTTGGTTAGCAGAAAATCCAATCCCGGATATTGTTGCATTTTGTTTACGGCGTTGAAGGCCAAGGCGTTGAGCAGCTGACTCTGTTATCAAGTTTATCTGAGATCCTTGATCAAGCAGACATCTCAATGTTAGGTACGTTCCATCAGCTGACCTAATTTTTAGTTGAGCGGTAGCAAGTAAAACTTCGTTGAAATCGTTGGCAACGTGGTTTGCGTTGCGCTGTGGTTGCAACCTTGAAGTTGCGGGCGGCGGCGGCGGTGGCGGCGAGTTCAGAGTCATGTTACCGGTTGGGTTCAAAGAAACCGCTCCACGCAACACGTCGTGTAAAGATGTGTGGTGTGCGTTGTTACACACACGACAACGTTTGGTTGACGTGCATTTTTGCCCATTGTGTGAAAACATGCAGTTATCACACAAATTCAATTGCGAAATAGATTTTAGCTTGGCATCCGGCTGCATTTGTTTAAATGTGATGCAATAAGGCAGGAAATGATCGCCTTTGCACAAAGGGCAATTTCTTCCAGTATTGATGTGGTAACTTTTGCCAAAATGTTTTTTAGGTTTATTGTTGTAATGTTGAGAGTCACGCAGAGACGATGCATTGAACTCCCTTGGTGGTTGGTGTGGCTTCATTGTAGGAAGTGGTAGCTGTTTTTTCTTGTTTACAGGTTCTAAGGCCGTAAACTTTCGTTGCAGGAACGCCATAAATTCGTCATAAGATGGAAGTTCCCGGGGATGCTGTCTGCTTTCCATATAAGAAGCGTAGGTTTCAGTGTCTAGTTTTCCCGCCAAAATATGAACAAGGATGGGGTCCCACGATTTTGTTTCAATACCTAAGTTGTGTATAGCGTGGATAGTTTCCAAGCTGGTATCATATAGGCGTTTTAGTTCGAACGATGTTTGTTGTTGGATAGACGGCTGATTCATAAAAGCCTGAATTTGTTTCGTAAAAAGCAGCTGTTTGTTGTTGTACCTGAGGGTAAGTATCTCCCAACAGGTATCGTAGTTTTCAGCCGACACCGATAAATGTTGAACTATGCGTTCCGCTTCACCTCTAAGCTTTCCCTTGAGATGCTGCATCTTCTGAATTTTGCTGAGCATAGTGTTGTTGTGAATGGCCTCGCTGTACAGGTCCATGAAAGTTGGCCATTGAGCATAGTTTCCCGTAAAGGTTGGTATCTCAATAGGCGGCAAGGATTGTTGTTGATGAGATGTCGTGTTTAGCTTACGGTTCAAATCTCGTTTGGCGTTTTCGTAGTCAGCTTCATGTTTCGAAAACTCTTGTTCATAATCCAGATTGGTTCCGATCAGCAGGTTGTCCAGTTGCCAATGTGTTTCATCGATGACCTTCCAGCGTGTCTGCAGCGTTTGAAGCTTGTCTACAATTTCCCATTTCTCGTTGAGCGTGGGCAGGTTTAGGTTACGTATCATGCGTGATAAAGCACGGAAGTTGGTTGTTTGCTGACTCATAAGTTCGTCAGTTTTGGAAAATCCACCTGCATCAGTTTGTTTTCCAGCAGAAATTAGTTTCTGAAATTCAGATCGTAAGGTTTCGTATTTCTTGCTGAGAACGTCGTAGGCATTGGTGGTAAAATAGTCGCCTGACTTATTCTCAAATGTAAGAAGATGTTCGTGGTTGAGTTTGAATTCATCCCACAAAGGTTGAAGAGCATCCAATCGTTTCTGAGCATACTCCGACGTCTTGCGTGAGGCAGGGTCCTTCTTGTAATTGACGAATATTTTTTCAATTCCCTCAGCAATCGTCTGTTGGCGTTTCAGGATACCTTCCATGTTGGTAGTTGTTTGTTTCAGGTGGTGACTGTGGTGCAATCAACGTGACAGAGACTCATCCACGATATGTGCGTCCTCGTCTCAATTTGCCTGGTGAGACCCGCTTCTGGGAGGCCAGACAAACCGATTCGCTATCGCAGGTAAGTCACTAATCACGCAATCACACTTCACTGGTTGGAGATCACAAATCACACACTATCCGGCTCGAAGAAATGTAAGAGTAAGTCCTTACAAGTAAGTATGTTTAGATGATAAGTTCAGTTATGAGAGTACGTAAGTTAGGTTTTTACTACGGGAGCGGGATGTTAATTAAAGTGGCCGTCACCGTGTATAACGTTTATTGTACGACTGAATTAAATTACAATTCATAAGTATTGAAGTGACGTAAAATGTCTACTCAACAAAATATGATAAATGTCGAGCGTGCTCGTACAGAGTTAATAGTGTAGATAGGTAGTAGGATAGGTAGTAGTGGTTGAGTGTTGTGGTGGTGCAGCCGCTGCAGTTGGGCTCCTGCCGGGCGGTGGCCAGCCTGATGGACAACGCTCCCGCTTTCGCGTCCGCTCCCGCTCCCGCCCTTGCCGCGTCGCAGTCGCAGGTACCGCAACCGCAGCTTACTGTCCTGCACAACGCTGCGTCTGCGACCGCGCCTCGACCAACAATACCGCAGGTAATTACTGAGGTAGTGCTGAGCTGAGTCGTTGATAAGCGCCGTTTACTAGCAGAGGAGGTATTTTTCTACCTTCAATCAAGAATACCCTAGAAGTCCGGTCAGAGTCTCAAAAACGGCACATCAAAATAACTTACAAATTTTGTACAAAATATTCTCTTCTTTGTTTCTTACTATTTAAAGTTGAATTTGAAAAGAATAGTAATTTGTACTAGGATAAAAATATTTATGTGGGGATTCGGATTTTTCGTTTTTACGTCACAAGGTTGCTCTCTTGTTGGGTACCCGCCTAATCACGTAAAAGTGGCTGAATGAAATTATGACAGAATACTTTCTATCCCGGTCAAAGGTTCTCGAATGTCCACGCGAACAAAGTCGCGGTCGGAAGTTAGTTTATAATGATCAGAATTGGATTCAGAGATATTATTATCCCGTTCCCGTTGCCCTTCCCACATCGACATTAGCAATTTTTTATGTCCCCACTGCTGGGGCACAAGCCTTCCTTATGGATGGATAAGGAGGACGGGCCATAACATAACCCACTACGTGATTGGTGGGTGTAAACAACTGCAAATGCAGCCGGGACCAACAGCTTAACGTGCCTTCCGAAGCACGGAGGAGCTCAAGATAATAAATTTTAGTCACCCATCGATCCCATGACCGACCCTTGCGGAAGTTACATAACCTGCGCAATCGCTGGGCCAGGCGCTAAACTACTGCGCTATTATATTTTTAGATTAAAGTGTAAATGGTGTGTAATAAATAAAAATAAAAATAAAATGTTTTTTTCATTAAAAAGTTTTACAATACCTATACTTAGCAAAATTAAAATTAAAATATACAGTCGAAGTATTGTTTGATTCCTTAGAGCAGTGTTTCTTGAACTTTTTGCAGTCACGGACCACTTCTAGAATAAAAAAAATCCACAGACCCCTGTCAAAGAAAATTTTAGGTAAAGAAACAAGCCTTTTAATAAAATAAAACCGTTTTATTGGTATAGTTTAATTATGGGAAGGGTAACTGTGGTCCCCTGATACACATGCTACTGGCCCTACTTTAAGGAACCTTGCCTTACGGCCCGGCCACAGCCAGAGCGACAAGCGAATTCAGTAATCACTGCGCGATTGTGACGACGAGCTGAGAGGCAGCCATTATTGAACGCCGCCTGCCGCGCTGGCTGTGGCCGGGCCGTTAGAGTTTAGAATTTAGATAAATGTGTAACAAAACCCAACACTTAGAGTGTCGTTTGTTTCAACAGCCTCGTAGTGTGATCTCGAGCAGTTTCAACGGGCTGTCTCTGTCGCGGCCCAACTACGGCTCGACGGCCTCCACCGCGCCCGACGAGTACAAGGTACGCCGCCCGCCAGCGCATGCCACACCCCCGCCACAGCGCTCCGCACTACTTTACGTTCTGTGTTCGATGTTTTTCTAATGCGTGTTGTTTTTCCTCCCTATTCAGGTGCCTATATTCACTGTGCACTACCGTTTACAGAAATCTCTAGATGAAAACGGCAATGCAGTACAAGGTTTCAGTTCACCTATCTCGGGATCTAGTCAACACAAGAAGCCCAGAAGGAAAAAGTCTTCCAAGAACGAGACCGTGATCAAGTCGCACCAGATCGACGGGTACCAGGGCAACAAGGACCTCAACGAGGTGCTGCGCTTCATCGAGTCGAACGCGGAGCACGGGCGCGGCGCCAAGCTCGGCCGCGCCAAGCACGACGACGACAAGGCCGGCAAGAAGCGCTCCTCCGAGCGCCGCAAGGACAAGGAGAGCAAGCTGCAGCGCGCCTCCTCGCTCGAGGAGCGCTCGCGCACCAAGCTCGAGGACCTCACGGACGCGCGCGAGCCGCCGCGCCGCCACGAGCGCAAGCCGCGCCCCGACACCAAGGCCGAGCGCCGCTCCTGGGGCGACGACGCGCGCGACACCTTCTACTACCCCGCGCCCGAGCCCGTGTCCGCCCCCGAGCCCGAGCCCGACCACGAGCCTGAGCTCGAACACGAACCCGAACCGGCGCCCGCGCCCCCGCCCGCGACGGCGATCGCGCCGCCCGACGCCGCCGTCGAGCTCACCGACTTCCAGACCGTCACCAAGCGGCGGAAACCGCGCCGGCGCGCCGACGAGGCCGAGCGCGAGCCGCCGCGCCGGCCGCGTCCGCCCAGCCCGCGCCCGCGCCGCGAGTCCGCGCCGCCCTCCGACCGCAGCAACGACTCCAACGACGACCTCGACTCTGTGCACTCGCTGCCTCCGCCCCCGCCGCCGCCTCCGCCCGCGCCCCACGCCTCCTACGCCGACATCGCGCGCACCCGCAACAACATCCCAGACCTAATCGAGTCGTGCAACTTCTACGGCGAGGGCGAGAACGCGGGTGGGCGGCGCGCCGCCGACGCGCCCGCCGCCGCCGGCGACGCGGACGGGTACCCGGCGCTCGGGGGCGCGGCGCGGCTCGCGCGGGGCAAGGCGCCGCCGCGGCGCGAGCGCAAGGAGCGGGCGGCGCCGACGGCGGGCGGCGAGTGCCCCGCGCCCGACGTGGTGGGCGACCGGCGGCCGGCCGTGATCCTTCTGGACTCGGCGGCGCGGCCGCGCGACATGGACGGCGTCACGTTCGGGTTCGACATCAACGAGCAGCTGCTGGGCGCGGGCGGGCGGCGGCCGCGCTGCGACCTCGTGCGCGACGCGCTGGCCGCCGCGCCCGCCTCCGCCTCCGCCGCGCTCGTGCCCGTGCTGGCCGGCGCCGCCTGCACGCCGCTGCGCTACCTGCCGCCCGACCCGCCCCGGGACAACGCGCACCTGCATCAGATCGTCGACTACGTCGGCAATGGTCAGTTGCAACATTTAATACATTACTAATAATTTAATTTTTTTATTTATTTAGGTAACAAACAGTCTTTAACAATTAAAGTAACAAATATTAAACACAAATAGACCTACAGTACCATTATGTTATAAACAAGATTTTATATAAATAAGTACGTAAGAAACAAAGAAATGTTTAGTAACTTACAATGACTTACAATAAGGAAATTAATTTGGACATAACAACTTGATGTTTGATAATAAATTAAATTTAAATTACAGTTTTAGCTTTATGTAACAACAACAATTATATAAAGTTTAATGTGATAACGCCTCGTGAATTAGTCTTTTATATATTTATTTTTACGAATAGGACGATTTGTCGATCTTTTCATTCAACTTTTCTTAAGTACGACAGATTTTAAAGAACCAGATAAAATTTTTTTTTCTTTAAAATGATTTTTTTAATAAACTTTGAATTTTGTTTTATTTCAGCTTGGGAAGACGTAGTCCGGTGCGGCAGCGGCAAAGTGCGCTACTTCAGCGAGTAGGTGCGCTAATTCGGCGAGTAGGTGCGTGGTGAGTGACGCTCCGTGTGCGTAGGAGTGCTTCGGACTAGGAATCCGCGTTTCACGGATGACAGTGCTGAACGAATGTCGCGCTTTCGACCCGAGTGGACCGCATCTGAGATTAGACGATCTAACTTAGTGTTTTCGCTGTGATTAATAATAATATTGTTTTCGCTTTACGAATAGGTGACGTGAACGAACTACCTGAGCATTTAATGAGTTAATTGCGTGAAATTAACGTGAAAAAATATTAAATTCGTTATTTATCGGTGTGGCGTAATATTTCTGTTTTGGAGTCGGGCGCCGTAATAATTGCTAAGCCCACGTTTATGAGCTTATGATGAGTTAACTGTTAAGAGGTTGGGTTGCGTTTTGTTTCGAATCAGAGAAGGCATGTAATCATTTGTTTCTGTTGATGTTTATTGTGCTTCGATTTTGTTATGTAATCACAAATATTTGGTATACTTTTCTCTAACTACCCTCATACCTATTTTGTTATGTATTTTTAAGTTTTACCAGTTTGAATTGTAAATATAAAGATGTTAAGGATTTAACTGGCCATATATGTCTATATGGAACGTTATCATCTCATTTTGTCGCGTCCTCATTCTATGTTAACGTAGGGGTTAAAACTAATAAGTGTAAAAATAAAAACTCTCGGTGTCCATATGTTTTATAAGATAAGCGAGTGTATAAATTACTCATTTTAATACAACATAATTATTTCTTTGTGTAGAACACAAATATTTTTTTAAAATGTGAATTAAAAATTATAACATATTAATTAGGAAAATCATGCTTTCTGTGTTTTAAAATTTACCTTGTAGGAAATAAATTGATAAAAATAATTTTCAAAATATTAAAAAATTATAAAAATAATTGTTTGTACATAATGAGAACTTGACCAAATGGGGTGGAATGTTTGAAGCTAATGAAAATGAATAATCCTAATATTATTTAAGAGTAGTGTGTAACAATACAGGCGTTGCGGGAAGCAGGCGTCTACTGAATGCGACTGTGCATTGTTACACATGTTTAATTATCCTCTAAGGAGGAGGCAAAAGAGGTTTGACTACACCTGAACCTCCCGTTGTACATTGCCGCACCTCGAGTGCTGCTTAGAGAGTTTTCAACATAAAGTGTATCTTGCTTGTCTGACTTTGTCTATTTTTTTAATATTACATTTTTGATATTATAAGAAATTATATTTAATTGCTTGCAGATTAATTTATTTTTCGAGAAATCATCAATTTTAATTGTTACTTTAGATAAAAATGACGCAAAACGACGTTACGTTCTCTTCCCAATTTATATTAAAAATTACGTTCTGACAAAAACATTTACTAAAGTTTGTTATCACATTATGTATAGACTACGTTACATGAATATATTCTTCATCTTCTGAAAACAGTTAGCAGATAATCGGCCGAATACTCAAAGGCTTCTTAGCTAAAATCTTATGTTAAGGTCTCCTTAACATTAAGGAAGCTGTCAGTTTCATAGAGTTTCTGTCAAATCTGACAACTTTTATGTATTTAAGGTGGCCTTAACTTTAAGATTCGTTTGAGTATTTGGCCGAATGTGTCTCAATGAAAGTGAAAGTGAAATAAGCTTTATTCAAATAAACTTAATTGTTAAGTACTTTTGAATCGTCTATATTTTCCTACCACCCGTTCCAGACAATCCCGACAGAAGAACTCTAGATGGTCGTAGCACTCACTTATTTTTTTTTAAATGGCAGTCGGTATTCGTCAAGGTTGTTGCCATTTCAAAACTAAAATAGTCTTCGTAAATTTCCAAATGGCAGTTTTAGTGGTGGGGAAAACCGTCATCAAGTGTAAGCATACTTAACCCGGAATTCGCACCAAAAACTCATGCTATATACAACCTAGTACAAAAAGTTTTCAGAATCGCTTCTAGCATAGAGGAAATTGGGTGGGGGACACAACAAAAACTAACATTTTGGTGTTTAGTTATGGTCATTAATTATTTAAATGTTATGCAAATTATTATGTTGTTTGACTGAAATAACTAAGGTTGAGTGTTTAATGCTTTTTAGGGCTGATTTTTCAATGCCTAGATAGAGCTTTATGCCTGCCAAATTGAAAATGCTTGTCATTTATTTGTCTGTCAATTTTTTTAATGACGTTTATTAGATTTGGTTAATATTTAAACTGACTGATATCTGTTATCTGAGGATTGAAAAATCAGCCCTTAATCTTAAATAAATAAAAAATAGTTAGCCAGATATATCATATTGACTTGCTAAGATTTCAAACACGGGGGACAGCCCAAAAGTGGGGGGTACACTTTATTTTGAAAACGCTCCAATACTTCCGAAACTCCGCGCGAGTCGCATTTACGTAACTTAGTAGTTCGTATTTCTTACTTTGCTGCTATCGTGGGTATAAGAAGAATCATAGGTGGAGCGTAGTTGAGGCAGACTCGTTTGCCGATGTCATTAGCCAATGGTCATTGATGATGTTCAATCCTAAGAGAAAATTATTTGAAATATACCAGATGTACTTACACAAATGCTTCTTAGATTAAGTGTTTCTTACTGCACAGCAGCTAAGAAGTCGCTAATAAATGTCCTCATCCATCACTCTGATGAGGAGTTTTGGATTTAATTCTGATTGAATTAGAATGATAATTTGGTTCTCCAATAAACGGTTGCTCCATCTATGTGTAGTCACAAAATAGAGACAGGACAGAAGTTAAAGTTAGTACTAGGCACGCTCGAGCAACGCACACATAGACACCTCTCACCGACACCACACCGACAGGGAATCTCTGCTACCATGGCCGTAGCGAGGGGGGGATTTGGGGGTTCAATTCAAACCCCCCCCCCCTGAAAGAAAGACCAGTAAAATCCTTTGTCAAGCGTTTTTTACATGTACCGATCCCCCAAAAAACGGGTCTCGACCCCCTCCGAAAATCTGGCCTGGCTACACCCAAAGCAGTTCGAGCGCATGACGCAGTGTCGTCGATCGGTGAGTGTGTGTGCGTTGCTCGAGCGCGTGTAGTAAGCTTGACTTCTGTCCCCTCTCTATTTTGTGGTTTAGTTCTGTCTCAACCTCATCATAACACATTGTCCATACATTCAATCTTAAGAACTATTCGTCTCAATGTTGTATAAAATATCTTCGATGTTGGTGGACATTATGCTAGTCGAGTGAAAAGGTATATAAAAGGGATGTTTATTTGCTTTGAGATGCAGAGTTATGTGATGATAAATAAATATTGAATGTTTTGTTAATCATACTTAGTTCATTAATTAGATCAGTATACATACACCAATCGTTAAATTAAGAGTTGTGGTCTATTTGAGTGGACTTACTTGTAGAAAACATACTATTCTTAACTATTTAATTAGCAAAATTATTGCATTGAATAAAAAACCTCAAAAACAATCAATATTAATCTCTAAATTATAATGTGTAAAATAGCGTCATACCAAAAATAATTCTAATAAAATATGTATGGTAAGGTGGATTTATTTGCATTATAATTCGTACAGTTTTAGTTCACTAAAATGTTATTACATAGCGAGTGCATGACCACAGCTGCAATTGTAAATAATAATGTACATTATTTTCATTTTATTTTGAAAGAGAAGTTTTACCATTTAACATTGTTTGTCGAGATCGATATAATTATACTGAAACGACGCTCATATCAAAGGTATAGAAATATTATTTATTATTTCTTTCCCTTGTAAAATATGTAAATAGATGTGCAGAAAAATGTTTTGATTTAGATCGTTCATTAGTGCATATTAGACGTTGTAGATGGAAGATCTCTGGGTTTGGATGTTGTGACAATACTAAGTATGAATGCTAGCCTACTTTTTGCCGTCTTCAGAAAATTCCTTATAAACTAGTATTACGTGCGAGCATTTTAACGTACATTACCGATATATACATTAAAAAATTAAGGGCCCTAATTAAGATCTTTTCAAGCAAGTCTTATTTAATGTCGGAATTCTAGCTTGATATATTTGCTTTCAAATCACATCGGCCACATTTCAAACATAATTAAATTTAAACATCCTCTTTAATTCTAAAAGCTGGTGCCAAATATCATACGCCGTCTGAATTTAGGGGAATAGAGCTCGCACTAATACTATTACAAGTGGCTTGAAAGCGTTGAATAATCTTAGTTTCACTATAATAATAGACGTCCTGCATAATTTTGTTATTTGCGGGAGATAGCGATGGTCTTTATTAAATATATTGGATATTTTTGTGCAGAAATGGCGCGAGATCTTATTATATTTACTTACCTTTAAAAATACAAAATGGATGAGCTAAAATTCTCTCTTAATTATATTATAACTTCTTGTAATATTTTGTCCAAATGAGGATGCTGTTTAGATAAACTATTGGGCAAAGCGAAGTGTAAATGTATAAATAAATTTAATGCTGAAATATAAGTCTGATTGTCTCATTATCTGAGTAAGTAACACTTACTAATGCCTAATTTAACATACAGACTTAAGCTGGAAACAAACTATCGGACGCGGCTCACAGAATTGTACAAATCAGACGTAAGTGTTCAAACGTCCGATATAAATCTGGCCCACTGGATGCTCGAGGACTGCACACCAGTGTTTCTTTCAGACAAAACTCTCCGGGGGGCAATTAAAAGGTTCGGGGGATCGTCCGTCGATCACTAAGTACACTAGTTTCCCCGTCTACCTACACACTAACACATTTTTCTCCGGGGGGCACTAAGGCTGCTCAGTGCTGCACAGTCAGTCGCGCCACGGTGGCCGCGGCTTACGGACACGTCCGATAGTTTGTTTCCAGTTTTACACGTGATTTGTCTCCTCAATAGTTATAACCAAAAAGTATGTGATCGAGTATTTAGGTTGAATCTATAAATAAAATCCCTTTATGCCGCAACCACACATTCGCGCGAGTCGCGAGGCGAATAGCGACTTCACATTTGTTTCTACACATGTGAAGTCGCTTTTCGCTTCGCCACTCGCGCGCTCGCGTTGGGAGCGGCACGGGCGAATAGCGAATGCTACACATGCGAGGTCGCTATTCGCCTGATCGCCTCACCGCCGCGTCACTCGCGCGAATGTGTGATTGCAGTTTTAGAATATTTGATGGCGATTCATTACTCACGATTTGCTAGCAAACTATAGTCATTTAACGATTTTATTTAAATGGTTAAATGACTTTGTAAAGTAACATGAATTCTTGCGATTTAAATATGTTTTCAAGTTGCTGTTTGATGTAAATAATGGCATTTATCAAATTGATTTGGATCAAATAATAAATAATGGAACCATCAGGGGATTATTCACGATTGTCGGAAACCAACTTTCCGAATCGAATCAGAAAGTCTATAGCCTTCGATCTTATTTTCTACCTTATGCTAGCAAACTTTGTAAATGCATTGCGCTTTACCGTCTGAAAGTGAATCGAATGCCAGTCGAATGTATTTGTGAATAGTGAATATATTTTTGTAATATCGAAGGATACGGATTCGAATCGAATGCTTTCGAGTAGATTTCCGACAATCGTGAATAACCTACAGAGCCTTTAAAAAGTATAAGATCTATTGGATCTTATACTTTTTAAAGATTCTTGATAAGATCACATATTTTTTATGTCTATCTTCCTGTTGTCATATAGGTTTGTAAATTACAGCGACAAATATTACCCATTTCCGATTTTTCTCTCGCTCTAGTCATAAAACAAACTGCAATAGAACGAGGCGGAATGACAAGCGGGTCTATCGGCTAAAAGTAATGAAGTTTATGTAAGCTTTGATTGACGATTTAATGTGATACATTGCTACATCATTTGGGCACAAATAAAAACTTGACAAAGAAAACTAGCAGTATATCACATCCATCTGTCAAATCAAAGCTCATTTAGCGTCATTATTGTTAGCAGATAGACCCGCAGAAATGGGTAACTCTCAGGCCGAGCGCTGCCTACTGCATTCACTAAAATCGTATCAGATTGTATGTTTTTTGCGTGCGGTAAAAAAATCTATGCAAATTGCTTTTGCATTTAAATTTTTATTCAGAAAATGAGATAATTGCCCTGTATAATATTTATATCAATGAAGAATTATTTATCTGCTTTATATCTAACTGTTCCATACTTGAATTTTACTTTTCTTTTTAAATTACCAGTCACAAATATTCGTCTAGTTGTCTAGATTGACTTAAATAAAGCTGTATTTAACATTGTCATAAGAAAAAGTAACAACCCGAAACTAAATAAGAGGAAAGTAAAATTGAGGTAAAAAATTTAACTGTAAAAGATTTGTTGATGTAAACGATATTGTAACCAACTGCAATTTACAGTTATGTACTTTTTCACTGTTTCCGTTTTCTTAATAAAATGTTAAAAAAAGTAATCCTTTTATTTAAGTTGTTATCCAATCCTATACCCTTGCTGGCTTGGAAGTCTGCCGTGCGAACACGGTAGGAGGTGCGCGCCCTCCTATTAAGGGGCCGTAATAGGAAAACATGGTTTGCGCGGGCCATTTTTTTATATAGAAAACGTAAACTTCTAGTCACCAAAAAAATCATACGACAAGCTAAAGAGTTTCTCTAGTTGCTACAAACTTAAAATTGTGTATAAACCTTACAGATGGTTGTAAAAAAAATTGAAAATCCACATCCAAATCCAAAAACGCCTAAAAAGCGCTTGTCGCGGGCCATATCTTTGGCGTAAATAATAGCGGAAACATATTGTTGAATTCTAAATCAAAATACACTTTAGGGTAAATCGACTCACCCGTAGCAGCTCAGACGTCCGAGCTGCTACGGGTGAGTCGATTTTTTCTGATACTTTTTCAGTTATATGAAGTGAATCCTAAAATCTAAAAATTAAAAAAAAAATAGTGTATAAGTATGAAAGTTTCATACTTACCGATATCTTTTATTATTTGTATTATTAGTTATTACTAGACTGGGTCCACTCCAGGGTCTGATGATGGAGCCGGAAGAAGGCCACAGGAATTCTATGATAAAATCATGCTACCCCATCTAGTTTGGGCTCGTTTGATTCGTCTTGACGAGTACTCTGTCGGCAAGTAGTTTCGCCTGATGATGGAGCCGGAAGAAGGCCACAGGAAGTCTATGATAAAACCATGCTATGCTATCCCATGCAGGGGTGGGGGGGGGGGGCTCGAAGGGGAGTTCGGGGTGGGTCTAGGGGGTTGGTGGCGGGCTTGAGGGGGCTCGGGGTGGATTCGAAGGAAGCTTGGGGTGCGCTAAATGGGGGCTCTGGGTGGGCCCGAGGGGGTCTTGGGGTGGGCTCGAGGGGAGCTAGGAGTGGGCTCGGGCTGGGCTAGAAAGGCGGTTAGGGGGCTTGAGGGGTGTTCGGGGGGTTGGTTCTAGGGGACTCTGGCTTGGCTCGAGGGGAGGTTCGGGTGGGCTCGAGGGAAGCTCAAAAAGGGCTAAAGGGGGCTCTGGGTGGGCCCGAGGGGGGTTCGGAGTGGGCTCGAGGAGAGCTTGGGTGGGATCGAGGGGTGCTAGAGGTGGGCCCGAGGGGGCTTTAAGTGGACTCGAGGGGGGTCGGGGTGGGTCGAAGCCTCGAAGGGGTTTGGGGCAGGGCTTGAAACTGGTTCAAAATTAACCTTTATTAAAAGGTCACTAATATTTTTTGAATAACTCTTCAACAACAGTTTTCATTCTTTATGTAAGTTTTAAAATCCATTTTAGCCTCAAAGTGGCCACTTTTGGCAATTATGGATTTTAAAACGTACAGAATGAATGATAACTGTTGAAGATTATTCAAAAAATATTAGAGACAATTCAAGAGATTATTACATGAGCTTTTTTTAAATATTGACTAGGTTTACGAGTAATAGAAATAAATGTAGTGGCGGCGCTAGTTTCACTACCTACAGCGCCTTAAACAAAACAAAGAAGTGACATAAGTCAGGAGTGTGTATATAAATCTCGAAATTAAAAAAAATGTGGACAGAGGCGGCGCTTTTGACTCTCTATACCCCTCATATAAATCTCTATTCCAACACTAGAGCAGTGTGTAATGCAGTGGGTCCACGGTCATTATAGCGTTTGCAGCGTCGTCGTCGTCCAATTTCGTTTAACTATTGAGCTCTTATAGGGCTTATATTGAACTGCCTTACTTTTTCGTACTATGACCCCAACGGTTAGTATGAAAGCAGGGCCTTAAGCAGTCCTACGCCTGCTTTTGAACCGAACGGTTTCGTAATTGCTGATGGTAAGCCCCCAGGTCTCCGTTTGTCCATATGATCTCGAAACTTGTTGTGGTTCCTTCTGCGTTCGCATTATTAACAAAAAAAGGGCAAGCTGTGTGAGAGAGAATACGACATAACGAACGACCCTTTGCGAATCCGACCAATAGAATAAAAAAAAATTGCGACATTATATTTTATTTTTATAATAATCAACATGATACAGATGTTATGGCTTGGTATTCAAATATCATTCTATTATTATAATAAAAATATTAACAAATTATCTTACATCCACTTGAAAATGTACACTTTGCAATAGATCTTATAAAATATTCTAGAGCATTGCAAGTTGACGACGACTGCATTCAGCCAACGTGACTGCAAACTACAATGCACCGACCTACGACCCTTTATTCCATCCAGTCCTACTATTAGTTCGATAGTCGAACTGTTTGGACAATTCTTTTCCAAATTGTTAGACTGGCGGTAAAATTTCAAATACATACCAGTGCCACTTTCATTCAATACATAACGCTTACAAAATAAGTACCTAATGTTTTATTTTTTTGATCTCGCTGTACCTAAACCAAAAACAGAATTTCTAAGTATGTATTTGGAATAAAATCCGCGTTTCCAAAATCCGCCAGTCTAAGAATTTGAAAAAAATAGCCAATCAGTTAGACTATAGAACTAATAGTAGGACTGGATGGAATAAAGGCCTACGACGCTCCTGCTTCCGTCGTCAACTTGCATCTAAGTTTAACACTTACAAAGGTAATGCTCTAAAGGCATTAAAGATAGTTTTACGACATTTCATTTTATATTCGGACGTAAATAGCTACTTTTAATGCCCTCCACAGATATAAATTATGTTGTCATTGTCCTAGATTAGTAGCGTGATGAAGCATAACAAAATTCAAACCTGTTATTCGAAGCACCACTTCACATAAATTTATGGTTTCTATTTCATATTTCATTGCTTAAGGAATATCATCACTTGTTAGACTGCTTCGATTCATATGAAGTGACTCCCGCCGCACCAAAATCATTAGTGCTCGTCAAACAATAATCGCTTTATGGTTATTTAATTAACAATAACAAACTTATAATAAATATTCATAAAGAAAGAGCTCATTTGCTCGCACGTCTCGTAATGTTTACGTCAATAGAGCAAGAAGCTTCCACGCGATCGGAATGAGCAGACGCGCACGCGCAGATGGTCTCCATCTTAAAACATCGGTGTCTACGAATTTCTGATGTATTATCAGAAATATCAATACACGTCTATAACAAAAACAATTTCCTACCTTTGCAAATCTGTTCATTTAAAGAACAGCTGGAACGGACTCTAGAACAGATATTTACAAAACTTGATAATTTAGGGACAGATTAACACCCATTTACAAAACGGCCCGGCGGCGTGAGTCATCTAGATTTGCGCTTCAGCTAGCCAGGTTCGACCGATCGTACAAAGAACTCTAGGGAAGCTGCAATTTTCGTTATAATAATTACATAATTATAAGCTATGTACACGTACACTACAATTTGAACCCCAGTCTTTATAATCGTCTCGGTCGGGCGACACACTAACGTCGGACGCCCCGTCGTCGACCTGAGCGCTTCGATCGCGACGAGAGACCGCGCCGCGTCATCGAAGCGGAGGGAGAGCAGTTCGCGAACGACATCACGGACCGGAGCACGACACGTCGTCGGTAGGCCGACCGGAGACCGCGCGACACGATCGCTCGCCGACGAGAGGTCCCGCCGACGGCGGCCCGGGCCCTCACTCGGGGGCGGGGGCGGGGGCGCGCGGCTAGAAAATGTCGGAGCAGGCGGACCAATCCCGGCGCTGCTTGCACTCCCAGTAGGTGTTGTTGTAGAGGTGGCGCAGGCGCGGCGCGCCGGCCGGCGCCGCCTCGCGCGTGAACCACAAGGGGCGAGGCCCGGCCGGCGCCGGCAGCCCGCGCGCCGCCGCCGTTTCGGCCGCCGCCTCCAGCTGGCGGCGCACGGCGCGCTGCTTCTCCTCTAAGCGCAGCTTCTCGGCGTTGGCCTCGTCCCAGAGCCCCTCCTCCATCAGCCGCTGGTCGGGGCGCAGGCGCGAGTCGGTGGGCGCGACGCCCGGCTCGGGCTCGTTGAGCTGCGCCGCGAGCAGCGTGAAGTTGTACCACTTGTCGGAGTCGGGCGGCGCGGGCACGCGCTCCCACGCCACGCAGAACTTGCCCGTCTTGCACACCGTGTTGTCGGCCGACGCCGACGTCACCGGCGCCACCTCCACGCGGCTGTCCCAGTACCCCTGCAGCACGTACCGCGGCTGTAACACACACATATACGTTAACACTCAATAATATGCAAACGGGATTAAAAATTGTCCAACCGAAAAAAATCTACAGTAACTATGCATGCCCACTGAGCCGAAGTAATCTCTGCAGGAGAAAATAGATATGGGTCCTTCTATCATTCTCGATTATACTAGCTACAGTACAAGGCAAATATCTTGACACTTTTTCGACGGAGTGAAGATCAAAATCACGCATGTGCACTTGTGAGCGACCAATAGCGCGCGCTCCTCCCCCGCCGCCCGCGTACCTCACCGCTACCCAAAACACGCGTTCTGCGCAATCCCAACCCGATTTCAAAATATTTGCCGGCTACTGTCATATAGATTAACGAATATTAAGGTATCGTTTATCCGTTTCACAAGCCCCGCCTTGCGCGTGACGTAGCTGGCCTCGTATGTGTGTGTAGTGTATGTACTGACCACGCCGTGCGGGTCCTTGATGACGCCGGTGACCTTGCGCTGCGTGTCCTTGCTGAAGTACCCGTAGGGCAGGTACTTGAGGTGCGCCACGTAGCCGCTGGCGGGGCCCGCCTCGCCCACAATCTCCATGTCGCCGTGGTTGTCCACCCACAGCTTGCCCACTATTATGTTGTGCACTGTCGTCGTCACCTGCAACGCAAACAAACTTTGAAATTAACGAGCAAGGACGTCATTAGGTTAAGCTTCAGACGCGTCAGAACCATGTATATTCTATCTTATCTATATAATATCTATATCTATCTATTAGCAAGCAAATCTTTTTGTCTCCTGGAAATTCAAAGTTAGAATTTTCTGGAGACATTAAGCTTGCAATTGCTAGGGACAGTACCTACATAAATCTAAAATAATCTGAGGCGACTGAATAAATAAATTGGCTACAATTTTATGTTAATGTTTTTCCCATTTTTGTAATAGTAAAATTAGTCAAGCAATCCCTAGTAAGATCCAGACGATACACAAGTTATCTACGTAGACTCACCTTCCACCATTTATCGCCGCCCGCGTAGATGATGTATAAGGCTAAGTTCATATATGATCGCGCGGTAGGAGCATTCACATAATAATATAGCGTATGCACGGGCGGCAGTCTAGCATTGAGAATGGACGTGGAGGAGGCAATTCATTGAGAAACCGCACGGCTCAACTGAACGGGTCGATGCAGTTTTGTAGATCTTGAACCGCACGGCACAAGATCTTGCGCGCGTGTCACGGCGCGCCGCGCTGTAACTCGCGGTGACATAAACGATAAACACAATTTAGTATAATCTTGTACCGCGCGATCATATGAAAAGTCGGGCGTGATGGCGATCGACTGGCCGCGGGATCGGCTGAACGCGGCCAAGTGCTGCCACGAGGCCCCGCCGCCGCATGCCAACTTACCTCACGTACAACACCAGACCGATCAATAAGAAGTTTTGCCCTGGGCCCTATTTAATAAACGTGAAAATTGGCAATTGTCATGACCATTTTGTATCAATGGAAAATATACAGATCATACTCATAAACATAGCAAACGTAAACCAAATTTTCATTGTAATTTACAATTTCACGTTTATTAAATAGGGCACCTGGTCGTCCAGTAATAAAAAGCTTCAAACACTCCGTGTTGTTACAAAAGATTTTTAAACACTGTTTAACAAAACATCTGTTTCAAAGTGATGCTGTTTCTTTCAAACAATATTGCCAAAAAAGTACAGACAGCATTATATTTAAACATATGTTTAAAAATCTTTTGTAATAACACGGAGTATCTTTAAAATTCGCGATTTATTCGATTATACTGAAACTATGTTAATTTTTTTTTTAAATTCCAATAATCTCAAATAACAACTCAATAATAACTCAAATAACAGAATTTACAAGTTTTCGAGCACGTGCGCAATACTGAGAGGCAAACTTCTGTATGTAAGATACCGGACCCTGTTCCAGTGGTATCTGTTGCGGCCCAAGATGAGCTATGAAATATACACGGAGAAAAAAACAGCCCTTGACGAATTTCTTGCCGGTTCTTCTCGTTACAAGGTCTTCCGCTTAGGGTTTGCGAACCGATGGCGTAGCTTCTATGATATTCACAAGTGCTTGTAACAGCCTAGACTGAATAAACAGCTGAAGTGGCAGTGGGCTGGACACATAGCGAGAAGAACCGATGGCCGTTGGGGCGGAAAGGTTCTGGAATGGTGACCGCGAACCGGACGACGCTCCGTGGGTAGGCGGACCCCCGCAAAGTGGACCGACGATCTGGTGAAGGTCGCGGGAAGCCGCTGGATGCAGGCAGCGCTGGACCGATCGTCGTATAGATCCTTGTGGGAGGGAGGCCTATACCCAGCAGTGGGTGTCGTGCGGCTGATATGATGATGATGAATAAATTCAGTTGAGTTTGAGTTTAGTATGTAAGATACCGGACCCTGTTCCAGTGGTATCTGTTGCGGCCCAAGACGAGGTAGGCGTCGCAGTCGGGCGTGATGGCGATGTTGAGGCCGCGGAAGCCGCTGAACACGGCGAAGTGCTGCCACGCCACCCAGCCGCGCGCGCCCTCCGCGTGCACCACCGACGTGGGCGGCGTGTGGAGCACCTGCGTACTTACCTAACGTACTACCGACCGACCACATTGTTCACAGAGTTTTGCCACAAAACACAGTCATAATAGTACAAGGTTTTGCCAGGCCAGAGGACCGATTCTCACGCACTGCGACAAATCTCCAATTCGACATTATCTCTAATTGTGATTAGAGATAATGTCGAATTGGAGATTTGTCGCAGTCTCAATCTCCATGACACTAAAATTTCTATTGCAGCCAAAAAAATTATTCTCAGCGATTTCCGACATTACAAGTCGAAAGTCGACATATAGTAGAATTTGATACTATATGTCACGCGCCCGAGAATCGTCTCCCACGGACACTCCGCACTTTAGCCCCTTGCCTAAACTCTCACTCCGCGCTTAAACTTTTGTATTAGCCTACTGCGCGCGGCGGACTCAGCCGAGCCAGGCAGCGCACGAGGGGTGACATGTGTCGGTTGAGACAGAGCTACACGACAGAAAGGAAAGCGCTTCGGAGGCGCTTATAATTGGCACGCAGTGCTATGCAATTAAATTTTTTTCAACACACTTGCTCGTAAAGTGAGCCCTAATACATCGCTTTTAGGGCCATAAACCGAGCTATAACAAACGCGTGCAATAATATATAAAACACTAGTTCGCAATAGAATTAACCCTACAAAGTTAAATTAGTACCTTACTGCAAGTTCTATGAGAGTAAACAGAGCATTCCCAATTTAGCCGGGTAATACAGTTATTTTTTTTGACAACAAAGAGGTTTTATGCTGCTGAAAATTCCTATACATTTTTGGAATAAATAAATGTGTAAGACCTTAATTAAGTCAAATAAATATATATCAGTATCAAATTATTCATAATTCACAATATTTTGTTATAAAATATTAAAATATTTGCATTTTGTCACTTAAAATAATATTTTTAAGTATTAGTAGTAGGCTGTATGCTCCTCACCCCTTTATTCGCAAAATATTCTTGCGTTGGCCGTGTGAAAAAAAAAACAAAAAAAAACATGCGCGCCTTTTCCCATAATTATCATATTTTGTTTTTGTCGTATTTGTTGCTGTGTGATAAATTACTTTATGAAACTCGTGAGCTCTTGCTTATTGCACACTCGGCTGAGTTACGCCCTCGCCTGCGGCTCGGGCTGCAACCCACAGCCTTGTGTGCAATGAGCAACCTAAGCTAAGTTGTCTCATAATGTACTATTACTTTACTTATTGCCGTTATGAGAGTAGCTTATTATTTGATTGTCCTCGCGGGGATGGGCTTCTGTATGTTTAGTACTATTCTGTATTCTGTGCTTTAGGTGGGTATAAGTACGTGACGGGCCCGTTTAACCGGGACAAAGTCAGAGGGGCCCGTTTAACCGGGACAAAGTCAGAGGTCTGCCGCGCGCCGGCGCCGGCCGCAAGCACTTTAGTTAGTTCGGTTCGATACTCACTCACGCGCTCGCCACGTCGCGTATAGTCGCGCGTGTCGTAGTTACTCGCTTAGATGTTAAAAAATGTTCCAATATTTCTGAAAGCTTTTCATTACCATAGTGATAACCAATTGCTTTTCTTTTATGACATGTTACGCAGTTCATTTAAAAGAAAACAACCCTGAGAGTCTGCGATAGAAAGAGAGTTCTATAGGTGAATATAACAGTAGGGAAAGGAGCGCTGTGCGATCTGAATTGCACTTTATTGCATCGGAGCAAGAGTCGCCATTTATTTAAATGATCTTGCGGAGTGTCCCTTCTGTACTTGTTCTATTATGAAGTCTTTGGTTTTGCGCACATTTATTATTCTAATCATTTGGGTAAAGTTCAGCTTTTGACCATTTAATTTTGTATGAAGCCCCTCTAAACAATCACCGAAGTTTTCGTCTATAATTATTAGGGCATGGAAGCCCTCTGCCCTAATAATTATAGATGAAAACTTCGGTGTTGACTAATACCGGTATCGAAATGTCAGTACCGGTCTTAGCCTTTACCGGAATACCGGTATTGGAAGCCCTAATAATTAATTATTCGCCTCGAGTAGAATGAGCTTATATCCTTTGCATTAGGGTGCTTTAGGTAATTGAATTTTGTTTATGATGACAAGGATATTTGAATTAATATTAAGTTATAAAATTTTATTAAATTAGAAGAAAAGAAGTTAGTATCGATATCATGTAGCGAAAAAACTACGACATAACTCTTTGCATATTTCAAAGGAAGGAAGATTGATATTAAATAAATATCGCAGTGAAAATGAATACACGAAAATATGTATAATAATATGACCCGTGTCTATATTTTGTGAAAGTTTGATTATTCAAAAATTACAAGATAAGACTACAATAAGAAATGTGCACAAAAAAATAGTTTTTGTTTGGTCGCTGTCTGCGTTGTTTTACCTACCTACAATTCCTGTCCTGTTTCTCCTGAATGCTTCTTGGCTAACCTACCTTATGCTAACTCGCTCTTATTTGTGTACCGAAAGTTTCCCAGACTTCGTTCATGTAACTTACAAAGGTTAATCCAGGTTCCAATCCTAGATGCGTCAGTCGTGTTTGCTAATTAAATAAGATTAAAGGTAGTGTTCTTGTAAAGTAGGATCTAGTACTAGCTAGAGTATTAAAAAAATGTGAATTGTTAGGGGCCTATTTCACAGGTTCTGAATCACTTACTTAAAAAACTGAATTTCCATGAAATCTGTCAAATGAGTGGAATTTAGAACTTAAACTATGCAATTATGATATCTGATCGCATGACCGGCAGGCAGAAACCATTTAGCGACCAGTAAAAAATTACGGAATCGTCGCTGTCAAACCGTTTGACAGAAGAAATCGCGAATTCGTCGCGGTCGCGTCGCGGTTACTGAGTTATTGTGCAAGGAAATGCTCCAAAATTCGTATTATGTAGCTTTATGTAGTTTGATAGCGACGATTCCGTAATAATTAATGGTCGCTTAATAGTTTTTATTTAGATAATCAGCCTGCGGAACACAGCCTGTGTGTTTAAGCTCCTAACCAGAATCTGTGAAGCAGGCCCTAAGCGTGCGTGTGCATCGTACCTTCCTCCAGGCGTACTTGTTGCCGTTGGGGAAGGCGCAGGAGGCGCCGCCGAGCGGCACGATCTGCAGGTACTTGCCGCGGAACTTGGTGGTCATGGTGAACTCCTGCCAGCACTGCCAGCCCGCCTGCGCCTCGCAGTGCTGCGCCACCATCGGCGGGTGGTGCGACACCTGACCCGTCCCAACAACCACGCTCAATATACTCAGACTGTTCCCACTACTTCTACTATACTCTGTTTATTCGAACTTGTCCTATTTAGGCCTGATTGATTTTTCAATGCCCAGATAAAATTTATTCATTTGATTCAAGTAAGGATAAACAGATTGTAGCCAGTTATATGGTACAACTAATGGGTCATTTTTTCTCACTAGTGCATAGTGCTCCGATTTGGCACTTTGTGGTAGCGTGAATGAGAAAAAAGCGTCAACAGTTGTACCGTAAAACTACCTAGTAGAACGAGTGGGAACAAAACAAATACTGCAGAAAATTTTGAAGAAAGCTTACGAGGAATTTAAGGATAGAGAATCTTTGGATGGGACAGGTCGAGTGCTGGGAGGAGAATGGTTGTGGTGTGTGTGACACTTACCCCACCCCAAAACAACGCTCAAATCTTCGATAATTGTAGAGAAAGTTTACAAAGTCGGAATTTAAGGATAATCTTTGTGTAGAATAAGGCGAGCGTTGGGAAGGGAAGGTGCATTATCATTGGTGTTATTGGACTGTCAAACTCCATACTGTTTTACAAAAAAAACCTCCAAAAACCTTGAAAAAACAGCTCTTAAAAGCAAAAAATAAAGTTCGAATCGATAAATTAAAAAAAACGTTGGTGAAGTCAGGTGGAGCCGGAGGTAATTGTTGTTTCTTTTATTTTAACTTTTATAGTTTAGTATGTCGTTATCTCAATATTGTATATTTTATTCTAAAAGCCCCACCCGATTTATTATCGATTTGAACATTATTTTGCTTTTAGAACTGGTTTTTTTAGTTTCTTGAAGGTTTTGCTTTTTAAAAAGCTTTTTTAGTTTACTTTTTCGACTTCGAACTTCGCGTGATCCTTTTGGGGGGCTACAGTTACCTCTAGCTAATTTTATTGACTAATGTCCTAATGTAATGAACTATATAACAATTTTAGGTAGATAAACATCTGGCAGTGATCCCATGTGATGTACACATGTAATTAGGTGTACATACTTAGGTACTTGTAAATAAAATAAATATACAGGATAAGGCCTTGTTCGATGTGTACGGGCCTGTCTCCACGAGCGAGAGAATCGCCGACGATGCTATCGTCGTGCCACGTATTTCTCTATACTCTCTGCGTGTCTGTCTACACAGGGCGATGTTATCGCGGCGATATTTGAATGGAACTATGTACGTAACGTATGTTGAGGAGCTCGGTGGCGTAGTGGTTTAGCGCCTGGCCCAGCGGTTGCGGAAGTTAAGCAACGTTCGCAAGGGTCAGTCATGGGATGAGTGACCAAAAATTTGTTATCTCGAGCTCCTTCGTGTTTCGGAAGGCACGTTAAGCCGTTGGTCCCGGCTGTATTTGCAGTCGTTATCACCCACCAGTCCGCATTGGGCCCGCATGGTGGGTTATGCGCATGGTGGGTTATGGCTCATCCTCCTTACCACCCATAAGGAAGGCCTGTGCCCCAGCAGTGGGGACATAAAAAATGGCGGATGGACATGTACGTAACATCATCGTCGCGAATCTCTCGCTCGCGGAGACAACCCCTACGGTTGTGTCGCGGGTGATTATTTATTAACGCATGATGTAGGTATGCATTCTAACCCTCGTATCTATAGACGAGTAAGTAATTACTTGAGTAAAACTTGCAATTTTCAAATGCTTCTAATATTTTATTTACATGCAATTAATAGTATAATTAATCTGAAATGCAATTTTATTGCAGTTTTGTTTCATTTAAGAGTGCATGTAAGAAAATATTAGAAGCATTTGAAAATTGCAAGTTTTACTGAAGTCATTCATAACTTACTCGTCTATAGATAAGGCGGTTATACACGAATGCCTATCCATCACAAGCCCCCGCTATGATACTGCCTCCACGAGTATCTATTTATGTAACTGTATGAGTGTGAATAGGCATAAGGGAAGAATGTCAAGGAAGCCGTCAGGAGAAGGAGGGAAAGAGAAACAAACGATTATCTTACCATGCGCTCCTAAAGCAATAATGGCTTTAAGAGATCATGGTAAGATCTCAAAACATAATAAAAGCTAAATAATGTAATTTATTTAGAGCTATATAAAAGAGCAAATAATTACGATGTTGATCAACGAGACGAAATAGAAAATGCAAACATTTTATTTTATTTAAACCACAAAAAACTATGGCAACAATTTTCATTAGTGCTCAGCTGAAAAATTCATAAATGAAATGGATTTATTTACATCTTTTATTTCGCTTCTTTGGTCTTGCTTTATCTGTTCGCCTCAAAATATTTATATGTTAGTTTTCAATCTGAAATTGGTTTAACTTTGACTTACCTGTTCTGATATTGATCTCCATCCAAGGTCGGCCATTCTATCACATTCGTATGTTTCGCCGAGTAAAGGGTTGAATGGTTTATTTGTTCTGCAAAAAAAACATTATATTAAAACAGGCTTTTATTTTCATCGATTTAGTTACCGTTGAGGGTTTACCTACATCCAGCGCGTCGTCGGCAAGCGCGCAGCGGCATCGGTGCGAGAGCAGATTTGTGTTTATTTATATTTAAAATACATTAGACTGTTTTTATCCTTTCGGGGCGTAAGACCAAGGTGCTAAAATGACCAAGGTTCTGAAATGTCCAAAGTAGCAATCAAAGATTCTTAACGAGTATTTTTTCCCGGCTAACTGGACAATTGCATTAGATTAGAGGATTGTATTTTTTTTTTAGGATCAGAACGGCGGACGGAAGTTCAGGTAAGCTTTCATTCTACAGATGGATGTGATACATTGCTACTTTTCTTTGGTAAGTTTTTTTGTGCCAAAAAGAAGCAATAATGTATCACTTACATTTGACAAATCATAGTTTACACATTGACATTGTCACTATTTAAGAGGCAATATCTACTTGTGCAGCAAGCCTTGCTTGTACGGCGGCGGGCGTGTGGCGGCCCTCTGCTCACTTGTGACTTCGAAGGCACTGCTAGCGGTAGGTGCTTATCGCGCGACCTTGAGCGAGTGAAGGAGGCCTGGTACAGGGGCGGTACTGGAGGCAGCACATGCAGCGGCGCACCTGTTGGAGGTGGTGGCATACGACGACACGGTGAAGGCGGCCACGTAGGCGAGCTGCTGCGCGGGGTCGGCGAACTGCGCCGCCTTGTCCAGGATCATCGAGTACTCGTAGTCCTCCGTCAGCCGCTGCAGCATAGATAGCGGCTCGCTGAAGTTCACCGGGATCGGGATCTTCGATAACTCTTTGCCTGCAGTTTCAAATTGTCAAGTATATTATTGTGTATGCCTTGCGTTTTGTTTACGACGAATGAATAAAGTGTGGCCGCTGAGAGAATGCACGTTTGACAGATTTGTCAAGTTTCTGGTCTATTCGGAAAAAAAGATAATCGAAAATAAATCTTTTTAAGTTGACATAAGGAACTAACAACTCATCTAAACTAAACGACTGTTTAAAGTCTGTCAAATGGGCGTTCTCTCGGCAATCGCACTGTAAAATTACGATGTGATAGCACTAACTAGTACACTATTAGGACATCCAAAATATATTTTTCTGTTTTGATTAAAGATTTGCTTATTTATTTTCACTGTTTAAGTGGTCATTACTTCCACGTGCAGAATTAATAATAACCAATCAGTAGCATTTCAGTAGGAGATTTCAGTAATGATATTCCAATCAGATTACTTATAAAAGCGATATGTAACATAATTATGTAGTAAATATAAATATGAATTCTACACGGTATGAAATTATACTATTCGATTTTATTTCAATAATACGTACGCGAACGCGAAGCCACAAGTGCTCGCTACGTTAAAAACACAACACAAAATCAGTGCAATTGTTTGTTAACGTTATATTATATCTAATGTCTATAGGAATTCCAAGATTATATTATAGTGTTGGGATGAAATCGATTGTTCTTTAGCAAGTCGATGCGCAAGAACTATAATTGTTCGTGGTGTGAAAACACGTTTGTTGGTCCCAATAGTAAAAGTTGTTCAGTTTGGTGGTTCGAAGAAACAGTTTTCCTATTTTTGCTTTATTCATTAACACGTTGTATACAGGGTGTTTCGTGATAGCCGTATAAAGTCGAATATGGTTGATAGGGTACCATACACACAGCCCAGGAAAATTATCACAAACCCCGAAAACCACCATTAAAAAAAACTTTTTTATAAATTATTAAAAACTTTTTAGTGGCAACTAGACCGAAAGCAATGTACAATGCTTTTGCCCAATATTGGGATTATATCGAATACACTACAATAGTCTATTTGCGCCTTGGGTTGTCATTTGTCAAAGTTTGCGCTGTCATGTGTCAAAGTTTGCGTTTGTGTCATAGATTAGTTAAAGTTTGTGTGCGCTTGACCACAGACTATTGAAATGCACTGCACAGATTGAGAAGGAATGTGTTTATATTTTTAAAAACTTTTTATATAATTATTTGTTAAAATTCTGTGTTATTCGGTCCTGATGTCATTACGGTGCTCGGCAGAATATCAGTGCAGCTGGCCTTGCCTGCTGCTTATACTGAGCCGAGTACAGTTTTGACATCATGCGACGATGCGCAATGTTGTTGTTAATTGGCCTTTGATGTGTTTTAGTTTTTGTATTGTCTTTGTAATGTTGTGTATCGTTGTGTGTTGTTCAAAATAAATGTATTTTCTTTCTTTCTTCCTTTCTATTATGCATTTATTTCCATGCAAATAAAAAACAAAATTCCTCAGCCATGTGGCGATCTTCTTCTTCTTCTCGAGTCGACGGTCACATACAGGTCAAATACGGGCAGCCCAAAAAGCCGCAACTGCAAGAGCTCGCTCGGTAGCCTCGTGCAGCTCCTCGTTCGTGCAAGTTGTCGGGCACGCAGGGCACCCAGTCATGTGCGCAATAGTCTGCTTAGGATGGCCGCAGATGCACTTCGTGTTGTGTTCCGAAACGTATCCCCACTTCGCGAGGCTTGCCCTAGACCTGCCCACCTCAGCTCTGAGGCGGTTGAGCGACCTCCAGGTGGGCCAGTCAAGATGGTATCCCTTAGCCAGTCCCTCTTTCACGCTGGTGCTCTGATTTGTGTTGCTGAAGCGTGATCGCCACATAGTCAGACGCGCAGCTTCAGCGGACCGGTTGAGAGGCTGCACTGAGTGCAGGAAACTTATCGGTTTTCAAGGTTTATAATAATTTTCCGGGGTTGTTGCATACTACCATTTTAGGCTTTATAAGGCTATTACCAAACACCCTGTATAACTATGTATATTGCGTTTTCAGACATGACGAATCGAAAATTGAATACATTAATTATGGCAACAAAGGACAATTAAATGTGGTTAAAAATAAGCTAAGTAGACGACTCAATAACAAATACGATTATACTAAAATTTAAATTGACCGATGTATAGGATTGCCCTCTTACAAATGAATAGGATATTAGGATCTGATTAGTGTTTTGTTAACATGAACTGTTTATTTGAAACTATTACAATGTCACACATGGCAACGCTCAATCAAAACCACACAAAAATACAACAATCTGTCAATAATATGGTTTCTAAACATTGTTTGGATAGTTTCCATTTTAAAATAATTGTCTCATTGCCAAGTATTTACCTATATAGGTATATAACTTAGAAAATGTCTATACGATACCATTCCAGAAATAGTAACATATTTATCTGTCACATTATCACCACCTGGTAAATGTTTCTTGTTTTAATGAAAAGCTTATCCAATATCAATGGGATACCAAATAATGTTCATTACTTATTAATATATACCCAACATTGATTCAAATAAACTTACCTTTTGGTTGCTTAGTAATCTTTCAAATAAAAAATAGTTTATATGCAGAAAAAAGTGTTAGGAGGGAGGGTAAAGACAAGATAGCTTGCATAGTTGAAAAGTGTGCAATATACAAAAAATAATAATAAGTTTAACAGTGTAGTCTGTTTATCCTTACTTGTCCTATTAGGTACACAATCATCACCCAACTCTTTATTGAAATATTCATTTGAAAATACAACAAATGGTTTTCCACACACATAATACGAAAGTTAATAATAATGGATTAGTCATATTTTTAATCTTTAAATAACGATAAAAGTTTAGAAGACGTTTGACAACTGTCAAAAACTGTTTACTAAATAAGACAAGAATAAACAGACTACACAAATGTTGTACTTTGAATTAATTATCCTTACCCTGATCCTATTATTTTTACTAAATTTCGATCATTTCCTATATTATTAAAATTCTTTGGTTTCCCTACCCTTTACCTTCTTGACATCGGCTAATGCACAAACCGTGCGAGCCAGAGAAAAAGTTTTTAAAACGTTAAACCTCAAAAATCATGTCCTGAATAATTTATAAGACAGGACTTGTTTAGATAAGTGTCCTACCTATGCAGTTTTTCATGATGGACCAGAGGCTGAGCGGGTAGTTGGGCTTGTCGGGCACCCTGGTCCGGCGCGCGCGCCCGCCCGCCGCGCTCGCCACCTCCGACGCGTGCGGCTGCAACATTATATTTATTACTAGAAGACCCTGTGATGTGAACTTCGTATCATCTACACTATATAAGATTATCAATTTTACCTTGAGAATTTTAAAATATTGAAAACCAGCGCCACCTTTAAATTAGTTAGCTAATTAATAAATAATAATAAGCTGAATATTAAAACGAAAGTTACACTACATAAATGCTTTTATACTACACCTGCTCGGAAAGTACCTTGATACTTTATCAAATTTACGGTAGAAAGTACGTCATTGCATATCGAACAAATATGCGGGGAGAAAACGCATCTGAGCGGGAGAGAAAAGTGTATGAAAATCCATTTCTTACGTGGTTTTTCTTTTTTAATTTTGGGTAAGACTATGCGCCGGTAACCTAAATATCAAAAGCCAAAAAGTTTTTACAGTGAGTTTTTATCTCCAAGTTCGCAAAATGACACTGGCCACTAGCTGAGTGTCGGATGGTGTCGGGCTGGCAGTGCGACCCTGCGGCGGCAGGATAAACAATTTGAAAAAAGAACATGTGAAAATTGCAGACGCCATTGGCGCCATTTTCAATTTGTGTGTTGTTTGAGGATTCAGTTTTCGTAGAAAGTAAAATAAAACTATAAAAAGGATAACTAGTGATAGATTTTTTAAGATTTTTTAACTCCGCCGCAGCTGAAGGAAACAGCAAAAATACTGATGATAACCTTTTACCACAGAAATCAATTAAAAAATATAATAAAACTTATGGAAAAAGTGTAACATTAAGCTTTACTAACTGCAACAATTTCAATATAAATTTCAATTAGTAAAGATTTAGTTTTTTATTTTCCTCGAAGGTGTAGTATAAAGCACTATGTATCACTCGAGAGAAAGTGCGATTCCCGATCTCGGGTGTTTTAAAGCCCTCGCCTACGGCTCGGGCTTCAAACGACGCCCTCGACGGTAATCGGTCCCTTTCTCCTCTCAGTGAACAATGTACTATTTCTCAAACATGCTTGGAAATTCGTACATTATTTTGACAACCAACAGACCTAAACCGCTCTGGCAATTTTTGTATGAGAATATCCATTACTAACGTGAAATAATGGATTTTCATACAAAAATTGCCGGCGTCTGACCGTAAATATTTAAATTAAAGTACTATACAAGCCTTGGCCGCTGCAGTAATGTCATGTTTCGGTGGTCATGCTAGGGGGCAGATCAATAAATGTGTATTTTACAGGGTTCGAAAATATCCGATATTTATAATAAATATCAAAATATCGGATATTTATTATATATATCCGATATATATAAAAAATGTGATATATATCCATTTTGTATAACCGCCACATTATTATTTTATTGTAATATTGAAAAAAAAACTAGAATATTTTTAGTGTTTTATTTAGGTATTTGACAAATTAGTTATAAATCAGTGAAAAAAATCATTAATATCACCATATGAGTGGTGGAAAAAGTGGAGATAATGAAATTGGATTCAAAATATTTTTTGTAGGCACTATAATTTAAATTTATTTTTTTTACTTACTATGATATTAATATTTATTAATCACCTAACCTAACCTACATACAATACAACAACAACACACGTCACACATCAATATTATCAATTATTTTTTTTGTATTTTTATGCCTGAAATTCAAGTTATAAACAGCAAAACAAAACAATAGTATGTTTTAACTCTACTTCAACGCCATTTAATAACAATACCATAGTAAAAATCTACATAATGATGTAAAAAAATAAACTATTTTTATATTGATACAAAAATTCCTTTGATATGTATATCGGATATATATCGAATATATATCATGATATATATCCATTGATATATATCCTCGAACCCTGGTATTTTATGTGAACCAATTTGAATTATGTAAAGTACATACATTTGAAAATTAATGTAAAGATGAACTGACTAAATACGTAATTTGTGCTACTTACCCATACTTTAATATTTTGCTTTTCACTTGGAGTTTTACTTGCCGTCGAAACCACCTCAGAACCACCTGTCGCACTTTCGGCTCTTTCTTTATCTTCCAAAAATAGCACCTGCACAAACAAAGTACAAAATTAATGTTTTTTTCAGTACATCATTGTGCTGAATAAATACATAAACTACCGAGTCATTAAATTTTCATAAATCAAAATTACATTGAATACAATTACGACAGAGACTGTATTTTTTCTGTAATAAATTAAAGAGAAAATTAGATTTAGGGCTGATTTTTCAATGCCTAGATAGAGCTTTATCCGATTGATAGCGTATTATACTGCCAAATTAAAAATGCTTTTCATTCATTTGTCTGTCACATTTTTTATTGCCTTTTATTAGATTTGGTTAATATTTTGACTGACTGATCTGTTATCTGAGGATTGAAAAATGAGCCCTAATTAGGATTAAATACTTGATACAAACTAACCTGCTGAGTTTCAGTTACTGTTTCTCCCTCAGACTCATCTGAGCTTTCTCCACTCTTTACTTTATTTTTCCTATTGACCTGAAATATGATACACTCATGATATGAAGGGAAACGTGACGGGACCTAAACTAAAGCATACTTTAAGAACAACATCTTTAGATGAAATTTAGTTTAATGACTTTTGTATTGTTTGTACTATTTTATTCATGGCGGAAAGGAAGAAATGTTCAGAATTAATGCGAGATCAGATACAGCATTTAGTTTGGAGTCCACATTAACACGAATGACCTTCAGACACTTTGATTTGTACAATACAATGAGAATTGAACTGACCTTGAATTAATAATGGATCATAGCTACATTACAAGTTAGAAATTCGATCAATTTAACACATTTCAGCAGTTTCAAATCTATAGTAATACTTATTACAATATGAGGATATTAAAATGAGAGGTAAAATAATCAACATACTGAATAGTGGAGAAAAACAAATCAAAAGCCCTTAGAACAATTTATCAAACAAATTAGTAATGATCCTGATTGGGGTTGAAAGTTTAGATATTAATTATAACTTACAGGCACTTTAATCACAAATGACGTCTTGTCTTCCATGGTTGCAGACACTCCCTCCTCCACTGCATCAAAGAACTCGTGATCTTCATCCTCTGTATCGTTGGCTTGTCCAGAGCCGTTACCACCTGCATGCACATAAATATTAGTCACTTCCAAGTGACAATAGTAACATTTCTATGTAAACTTAGTGCTAATAAGCTAAAGGGGTGTCAAACTCATTTTCCCAAAGGGCCATCTATAAAATTTTGGGTGTGTTAGCGGGCCAGACTCAAAATTAAAAACTCGAATATGTACTAAATTATTTTAACCCGGCGAGCATGAGGTGAAAAAAGTTACACCTAGCATGTGGTGGGGTTTGCCATACCCCAACATATAATTACCTATAAATGCCAATTTATTAAACCAAGACTTAAGAATTTATTCGTATTTTGAAATATGGTTTATATTTAGTGTATAAAATAAAAAACAGTGTATATTTATATACTTTTATTGTATTATTTATCAGAAATACTAAAATATAACATTTACAAAAAAACAAAAAAAGGAACTTCTGAAAAAGGAACTAAAACCAACTAATTCTTTAGTAAAAATATAAAATCAACTTTAAAAACTTAAAGAATATAAGATTCTCAATAACATTTTTTTTTAAAGAATTAGTTGATTTTAGTTTTAGTATTTTTGATAAATAATACAATAAAAGTATATAAATATACACTGTTTTTTATTTTATACACTAAATATAAACCATATTTCAAAATACAAATAAATTCTTAAGTATTGGTTTAATAAATTGGCATTTATAGGTAGATATATGTTAAAACTAACACGGAGCATGTGGCGGGGTATGACGCACCCCACGAACGTTTACACGCGTGTAGCTCCTGCGCCGGTTGACGCGACACTGCGGTCACGCCACTCTCCCCCCGCGGAGTACATTGGCTCCAGCTACTCGAAGCAACAAACCAATTGAGGGGCAAATTTGAAAAATACACGACTTCGCGCAAAGCATGGGCATGTCACACCCTACCACAAGCTCGCCGGGTTAAATAAAGCGCGCGCAATTTTAAACAATACGTAGTGGCATTGAATGCCGTCTTAAATTCTCACTGGATAGATTCTGGTTGCGGACACCCCTGAGCTAAAGCTCAATTTACCAATAAATACAAACAGGTAAACAGAGAATCTAATTTTAACCAAAGTTATTTTCACAATTGACTGTGTTTGAGCTTTGAGTTTTCCTTTAAAAATAACATTATGAACTGTAAATAAACATGAATTTGTTGTAAACATGAACCAAATTAACATTATACAGATACTTTTGTGTTCAACTATTAAAAAAAATTACAATAATGCTATCTATACTTGATTATTACTGATGCATGCATTCATGTGGAACAATGATCTTCCTAAATAACCATTCCTTTGTCTTTGTCTAAAACTTGAGAAATGATGCAGATATGAATATATACAACAATAATGTTTACTTGATGATAGAAATAAAAAGGTGCATCACTTGAAATAATTCTTGTCAGATTTGAAATAATCCCTGTCAGACTTGAAATAATTCCTGTCAGATCTATATATTCTATAATATTGTTGTAGAACGATGACACTGTATTCATTTCCAAGATTTTTCCTATAATAAAAGCAAAACAATAAATAAGTGTCTAGCGACCCAAGCATATGAAGCATAATTTGATTGTCACCTTTTTTCTATATTATTATTTACATCATTAGCATGATTTTGGGTACACACAAGTCAAAATCTACATGACATGACATTCATACCAATGTTTAATTATATCTTCATCAAATTCCATTAATGACATGTTGGATCCATAGTTTGCATGTTATTATGTTTCATAGGCACTATTTTCAATAACATAAAAGCCTAACAGATATCGTACTTGACTGTTGGTGGCAGCTTACTGCTTATATTGGAAACCTAAACAATAGGCATGACAATATACATTCATGTGCTGATGGTGTGCTGTGTCTTATGACTTATACTATAGGTATGAATTGCAAATCAGACTCGGTGCATTTTTTCATGATCATGTCTTCACTTACCGCCCATGACGATCGTAATGATGTTTCATTCAATTATTAATCATTGCAAATAACCTAAAATTGAATAGTAACTAGGTACTATACGCAAGCTAGCACTACAAGGCCAAAATCACAAAAGACGCGGCACTATTAATACAAGAACACTGCTTAAAGGCGACGCTTGGTACACGGTAGGCGATAATTAAATAAAAGAATGCGTTATATTCTACCTATTACAACGCTTTTGCAGACTAAAACAACCTTGAGATCGTCAAAAAATGGCAAAAGTACGAAAAAGATCGTCGATTTAATTAAGTTCAAAGGTCTTCTTACGTACCGAAAGTAATTTTAATCGTTAATCATTTTTACTTCTTTAACACTTTTGGTAATTTTAAATATTTTATGTTTAGTTTTTTTGCAAAATTTCACTGTAACATACGCCAATTAACTTCAGTTTTTCGTTCGATTTTTTTACATCCGTACGTCACACTGACAACTGACAATTGACAATGGGTGCATTCCGATTCAAAAAAAAACCGGTCAAGCAAGAGCGAGTCGAACTCGCGCACCGAGGGTTTCCGTACCATCATAATAAATACACTGCAGAGCTGTAGAATAATAAAATTATTATTGCAGTATGAGGTCAGCACCATCTCTTGGCCGATAGTGGAACTATTTTTTTTCTTAGGCCAGCGCCATCTCTTGACTGATAGTAGAACTAAATAATTTTTTCTTAGGTCAGGGCCATCTGTTGACTGGTAGAGGAACTAAATATTTTTTTGTTTGTTTTTTGAATTTCTAAAAAAGTGTTATATTGAGACATCGTTTTATTTTTCCTGTAATCTTTACATAAACTACTATAACAGAATTATTTCAGATTTTTCTCTTTGCAAACTTCGGAGATAAAGGGGGCCTAAAAAAAAAAGGTTTTAAAATGTGCAAACGGCGCTCTTTTATATGATACCCCACATGCCCTATTCGCCCCACTTAAAATTTTTAAGACCCCTTTTCAGTCCCTGTTGTAAGAAAACTATTAATTTTTTTATTTCTTTCTTATTTGCAAAATAGTTGGACAAAGGTCATCTTTAACTATTCCAAATTTCAAGTTGATACCATTAGTAGTTCTCGAGATATCCAGCTGTGACAGACAGACGGACTTAGTCACACCATAAGGGTTCCTTTTTACCATTTTGGTACGGAAACCCTAAAAAGAGTAAAATAATATATTGGGAAAAGAGCGCACACTCGTGCCAATTTTTTGAAACACCAATTTTAAAGGTCATCAGGCTGATGACCATCAGCAAATAAGAAACCGTTCAGTTCAAAAGCAGGCCTTAAACAGGACTGCTTAAGGCCTACTTTCAATGAGTGGGTCTCCAGCTTCCTCATAGGCTATATAAGCTCGTTACCATGAGTTGTTTTATGTGTGCGAGCTGGCGACACGTGTCTACAGCTTACACATGCCGTTAAGGCAAACCAGTGACGTTAGGGTTTTAGACTATAGTCAGAAATTTAGAGCCTAATTGCAGCAATAAGATCCAAAAAAACCAACCATCACACTCAAATACTCTTGAAACTACGAGCATAAAACTGTGTGCGAGCTGGGGACACGTGTCACTGGCTTGCACAGCTGTATTTTCGTAATTATTTATGCTACGATTATGTACTATACCTCAAAATTTTCAGCCGAATTGCAGCATTAGACTCCAAATTTATCAAATCTTTAACTCGAAAAGTTTTTGAGCTACGAGCCGATATCTATGTGTAAGCTGGGGACCCGTGTCACCGGCTGACACATGGTGAATTGCTGTAACTGTATATTATGTTAGAGTTTCGTTTTAAAGATCAAATGATATGTTATAATTGCAGCACACACGAGGCATAATTTCAAACCTCTTAGTTTCGAAATTATAAGCCAAAAACCGTTTTCCCGCCAAAAAAATCAAAATAATGGCTCGGAAGCGGCTAATCGCGCCGTTGCCGTTCCGTGCGCTACACTATTGCAATCGAATTTGAACCTAGGAGCTAGTATTATTTTGAGTCATTTTAATTTGCGCTCTCGATCGTTTTAATTTCTGTACTGAGAATTTAAGTCTAGGAGGTAGGAGCCGATATAACTGGTTACCTAATTTAATATAAAAGCAAAGTCTATTTATTTAGGAATGTTTATATCGCTAAGGTATGTACTGAATTTTATTTTATTAACACGTTTTTATTAGGTTACTTTCTCGTTTGTTTGTTTGTTTGTCCATAAAGTTTGCGAACGATTTTATACTATAGCTTCCCGATGAGCTAAAGACTTAAAACTTTAAACATAGGTCAGAACTAAAAGGCAATGCAGTATTATGGTGCCATTGAGCTGATCTGATGATGGAGCCGGAAGAAGGCCACAGGAACTCTATGATGAAACCATATAATCCAATCGTGTTTGGGCTCGTTAGAATCGTCTTAATAAGAGACGAGGTTCAGGGTCTGATGATGAAGCTGGAAGGCCATGCCATAGGAACTCAATATTGAAACCGTGCAACCCCACCAAGTTTGGGCTCGTTTGAATCGTCTTGACGAGTACTTTGTTGGTCTATCAAGGAGGTAGGAGCCATCTGATATAACCGGTTGCCTACCTAATTTAAAAGAAAAATAAAGTCTTTTTATTTAGTAATGTATAGATAGCTATGCTTAGTTATTATACTTATTTTTTACAGTAATCCCACTTATATTATAAGTACGATTTTTTTTTGTCTGTGTCTGTATGTCCTATCCTAATCCTATATTTTATATTATATAAGTAGTCTTAAGCTCATCGGGAAGCTAGTATAAAATCGTTCGCAAACTTTATGGACAAACAAACAAACAAACGAGAAAGTAACCTAATAAAAACGTGTTAATAAAATAAAATTCAGTACATACCTTAGCGATATAAACATTCCTAAATAAATAGACTTTGCTTTTATATTAAATTAGGTAACCAGTTATATCGGCTCCTACCTCCTAGACTTAAATTCTCAGTACAGAAATTAAAAAGATCGAGAGCGCAAATTAAAATGACTCAAAATATTTCGGTATCAAATGACGTAAATGACCCCTTCATTTTTCTACCGGAAGTGGCCCGTTTTTTTTATAGTTCCGGCCAATTCAGCTTTGGCAGACTGATTGATAAGCTAAGCATCACTTTTCTGATCATTCTCCATGGGTTTCGTCGTGGTATCAGATGACGTAGGCAATCTTACGGTCGCCGCTCGTACTAATAGGTTATTAGAAACGGCCGCTATGCTAGTACTTCAGCCCCCCTAGCCAAAGTAACATTTGCAAATTTTCGTTTTCGCTTCGAGGCATGTATGGATTTGAAGTTTTAAAATTCGATTGTTAACGAAACCTTATGTCAATCCCATACATGTTTCGAAAGCGAAGCGATAACGAAGATTTGCCAATGTTACTTTGGCTAGGCCCTCAGGATAGAAAGATAAGTTCCTCACTGACCTGTAGTGTTGCACGCCGTGACCCTCTTCTCTAGTGTGTCGTGTTGTCTAGCCAGCTGTTCCACCACCTCTTGTAATCGCATCTTCTGCTCGCGCTCGTGCTGCAGCGCGCGGTTCATGCGCGCGCTCGAAGCTGCCGCCGCACTCATGAATTCTGAACATGCCTAGAGAAAAGCAAACATTTTTAAAAATGTGAAATTAAATATAGTGCCACTTATGGCGATTTATCAGTTGGTTTTAATTGTATGTCTGAAATAGCACGTGCCCTTGTTCCTTGGAGATAACCATGGCCATTGCTGGCCTATATTGCTGCCATTTTAGATTCCTTTCTTTAATGGCGCGAGTTGTACTACAAAGTACTGATATTGACAATTTAGTAAATGTTTCGGCGAATACAGCACGATGTAAACTTTATTATGGCTTCACCTCTCCCTATTTTGACAGCATCTTCATTCAGAGTCACAGTGCATCACATACTGTATGTATGCAGCATATTACTTATTTCGACGAGATCCAAAAAAGCTTTTTCTTATTTTACAATGTGATTAATTTAACAATGTACATCAAGTGACAACCAACTACAGAGCTCTTGCGGTACAGAACGACGTATTTTATTGTAACATTAACTGTTTGCCATACGTTCTCGGGTGCAGTTGCAGCAGATCACTACCGTTTGTTTATTGTCAATTTAATCCCATTGTACTTGTTAATATAGCGCTCATTTGCTGCAAGGCTGGCATATCTCAAAATTGGCGAGTTTTTAGTTAATAATATAGTTATGTAGAAAAAATGGAGGTCTGTTTACTGCAAAAACGCCATTACGCTAAACTCTATAGTAAGAGAGAGAGAGAGCAACTATTCACAGCCGTGCTGTTATAGCACTGTCTATTTCGTTCCGGTACTTGAAACTTTAAAATTTCTCTCCTGTAAAATTATACTTTTTGAAAAATGTCGACCTTGAAGGGGACACCCCTAACGGTCCCGTAATGTTTGTGTTCAGATAGAGTGTGATATCAATGTGCAGTGTACTTAGTTGAAAATGGTTTTAAAAATTAGGCTTCTGTAACTATTCCTTTAAGTACAAAATAAAACTCACATTCATCATCGCATTGCACGATATCCTGAAGAGCGTTGCCCTTTCCGAAACTTGTTTTGTCGTATCAGTAGGTGGAGTTTCCAAGTCTACCAGTGACCGTTGCAGAGCTGCGCCGTGCCTGGCCACCAGCTCGGAACAAGTCCTAAGGTCGTGAAACCTCGCGGCCAGCTCGCGAGCGATGCCCCCGACATCTTCACCCTCCCCCTCCCCGCCTCCCGCCGCGACAGCCCCGGATGACATTTGATCTTCGTCATCGTCTGATTCTTGGGCTCGGCTGCAAAAAAAATAAGATGGATCCTAAACAAATATACTTACCAACACTTTAAAATAATTTTTCAAGAGCCCCTAATGTTTTCAACAATACATAAAGTTCAGTAAGTACAGTCTGTCTATAAAGTCATGACATTAAAAAGTAGCTACACTGTAGTGTCATCCCTTTCAAACCAACATAATTTGGTTGAAACGAGACAACACTACTGTGTTGCTAGTTTAATGTCATGACATGAGTTTATAGACCGACTGTAAGGGTAGTGTTCTCTCTTTCTTTACTCAATGAAAATGTGATAATTTTAATGGTCAAAAAAAATAAGTGTATACAGAAATAGAAATAGAAATAGAAAAAACATTTATTGACGCTCACACAACACAAGTTACAGGAAATAAAACGATAAAAAACAACTTAAAATAAGATAAAATAAAACAAAAGGATTTATAGTAATACCTAGATAAAAGACAAACATAGAAGAAAAAACAGAACGTAAAAATAAAAATCAAGGTAAACACATATATTTTGTGTGAGGCCCATAAATTACCCTGCCTCAGCATCAAGCCTCTGTGCCAGTCTCAGTTGGGCAGAGTGAGCACAAAGGCGCTGTTATTCTGACATACATACAGGTATATACAATACAATATTAATTATACCAATGTACAACAGAAGTGACCAACTTCGTGTTTTGCAGATTAAAATAATGTATTTTAATCTACAAAACTTGCTCTTTGCTCTCGCAAGTGAAGTTGCAGCGGATTGTCAATTTAATGGCATAGTAACAACAGCTGTAACATCTTGGCTTGTCTCACATGATTTAAAAACTTGGCAGCAATAATGTGACAATTGGGATGATGACAACTTTTTTTAATTTTTTGTTACATAAATTACCTCTCAAAAAAAGAGACATTTGGAAAAGAATTATTTCGCTAGCATGAAAACTGCCCGAGATATCACAGTGTGAAATGCACACAAATGGACTCGCCCAAAAACGCTCCATACTAACGGCTACTCAATTATGACATCACGCCTAACCGCCTGAGTAGTTTGTATGCAACGCGTTTTAAAATTTGATTTGATTTCGAAATTTGTTCAGCAGCTATATTAAATATTGTGTTTATCAAAATGGTTTTTTAGACTGTTATACATTTTACTAGTCTGTAAAATGTATAGCAGTCTAAGAAATCATTAAAGGTATCATTTATTTTAATGAATTTTAAACTTTTTAAATAGACTTGTCCACCCAACTTTGAAGGGTCATAAAACAAATAATATGCAATATGTAAAACAAAGAGGTATACAAGCTACTCTAAAAGTTTAATATGTTTACGATTTTTATTAGTATTTCGTTATTTTATTCATTAGTCATCATCCCATTTAGTACTGCTACTGTATTTCCAATAAGAAACAGATCAGATTATACTGGCACATCTTTTCACTTTTTTCAAGCTATAAGTAGCAAAGTAGATAACTATGATGACAGTATTTTGACTAAATAAAAGCACCACCCTCTTATGTCGTGAATTATTATCGGTCAACAAAAAATGTGTGCGGTATTAGATTGTCACTTGCGATTTGAACATTCAGATGGTTCAAATTTAGAATGTGGTATTAAAAAATACAAACTTTAATTTATTAGAGTTCAATATTAAGCCTCCACCACAATACCTGCAAATGATTACAGATCCAATCCTCCAAAGTTTTGTGGAACACTGTTTAGCATTGTACAGCCAGCAACGAAAGTTGATTAACACTTTAGTACTATGTCTCAGCAACATTTTTGTCAGTTGTCTTACAGTTTGGAACATTTATTAAAAAAGTTGCTATGTCAAGGTACTAAAGTGCTAAGCAACTTTTGTTGTTAACCATTCATACTATAAAAGGTTAAAAAAAAGAGGATAAATTAACACTAACATTGCTTTGGCCTTAGCCAGTTCAAGTGCTGTGACCCAGCTCTGCCTCTCCACCTCATCATGGGCTCGGATGTGGAATGTCTGCGTTCCTCCATTACTTATAACAAATGTGCATGAGTCTGCTGTGTGTATCAACGCACCCAACAACGAGATTGTGCCACGGCATGTATGTGCCATTTCTGCTTGATTTCTGAAAAGGTAACAAAGCATATGATTAAGCCATTAACTTATATACTTTTAAACATTTATTTTATTATTCACCAATAATACCATAATTTTGTTGATAAACTTTGCCATTACATTTATTCATTCTCTGTTATTGATTGATAATATTTTGGGTGTTTTTAACAGAGCCGATACAAAACTTTCTTTTTTGTTCTTAATTTTTGTAACTAACTTGTGGGCCATCAAACCGTTTTATAAGAATAGATGATCTTTCTAACTAGTACTAGTTAGGCCTCTCTTCTGTCTGACTAGAATTTTCCAGCAACACCTATGCTTTTGTTTAGATTAAAATTATTTTTAATGCAATGACTATTGTTCATTTCACTACTTCTATGACAAAGGAATGTTTATCGCCAAATCTACCCCATAAAAACGTGTTGCGAGAAGAAAATATATCGAAGAAATCTGTAGGTAGGTTTTCGGAACCTATGATGAATAACCACTGCGTCATTCTACAAATATCGAATATGTAACACAACATACCTTAAAATGTATTTTAACCTATTTCGTAAAGGGTCATTATAGAGCTCAGGAGCTCACTAACATTATTCTAAGCAAGGGACCATCGCCAATGGTGATATTTACCTGTAGTAGGACAGTAATCCATTGGACAACACGAACCATCTTCGCTGATAACCCTTGAGATAATTAGTCCATTTAAAAAGCCAACCTTTCTTTTCCGGGTCGCCAGGAATTGGTTGACCTTTAGCCACAACCACGTCGGACATTTTCTTTGATTTTCTACACTGTTTACAGAAAGCTCAGGAAAAACATAATACGGTTTCCCATTAGCCACGTACTTTTTCCACCATAATCAGACAGACTTCACAGACTTGTCAAACAATTACCGATGACCGATGGATGACGTCAACTTTCTGTCAAAAAAAAAAGGGAATCTGTCACAGACGTCACAGACAGAAATGGGTGCATTCCCGCAGAACAACCGCTAAATCATCGATCACCATAGTATAGAATAGAATAGAAAAATGTTTATTCAGCAAAACAGCAAACATTCAGCAAACAGCACAACAAATTAACATCGAATTTACAAATTTTTTGCTGAAACGGTAACATCTCAGCTTGTGCCGCTGCCTGAAACAGTGGCGCTGGTTTTCAGATGCAACCGTGGTGGTGACAATAATTATACAATTATTTTCTTATAGTCAAAACTACATATTAATTATTATTCAAAACATCTAGGTATGCACTATGATAGTACATTATTACTTTCATTATTGATCAGTTTACAAATAATTACTCTGTTAGTTTAGTTTAAATAAGTATAAATAAGTACAGTAAGTACAAAATAAGTATACATTTTAGGGACGTTAGCTCGAGCGATTTTTTAATCGCGCAATATTTTACCCAAAGGTGCAGGCACATTTGTCTGACGCCACGCGTTAACACGCCGATAAATGACATCGGTTTTCTTTCTTATCTTATCCACTCGCGTGTTTTGTGCAACCATAGTAGGTTATAAAGTATTTCGATATGCCATATTTTTGTTCTTATATTTGGAGTAATTCATGAATTCCATCCGCGGGATGATTATTTAATTAGAAACCACCTAGCGACCGGTCTCATTTGAAAGATGAATGCGATACATTGCTTCTTCTTTTTGGGGGAAATAAACATACCAAAGAAAAGTAGAAATGTACGTCAAATGAAACCGGTCGCTTAATAGTTTATATTTAGATAATCAGCCTGCCGGTCCCGGTCGATCGCGGATTTTTTTTTCAACGTTCTCAATTTTTTTTTAGGAATTTTTTCAAGATATTTTTTTTAAGTTACTTAATATAACTATTATTTATATTTTTAATATTTTTTTATTGGAAAGATTAACATAAAAATGGAATAAACTATAAAAATAATATTTATGCTGCAAATAAATTCTAAAATAAAAATATTTTTCTAGAGCAACCCGTGAATATTTTCGAAATTCGAAGTTTCGATATTTTTTGCAATTTATTTTATTAACTATGCTAAGATCATTCTTTATAAAAACGGATAGGCACCTGTATTCAAAACAATTATTTGTTAAGCTTAGAGCCACTCCAGTGAGTCATAAATCGTGTTTATGTTGACTCTTTTTCGTCCGTTTTTTTCGAGCAGGTCGAGATGCAGCCCGCGCACAGCACGCGAGTGGCTGTAACACGTCCATATAAATACGGCGTGTTAACACGTGGCGTCAGACAAATGTGCCCGCACCTTGGGGCTTACCATCAGCAAATAAGAAACCGTTCAGTTCAAAAGCAGGCCTTAAGCAGGACTGATTAAGGCCAGCTTTCATACAAACCGTTGAGGTCATAGTACGAAAAAGTAAGGCAGTTCAATATAAGTCCTGCTATAAGAGCTCATAGTAAGGCCCCTTAACTTTAACCGTCACATGACATGACGTTCCACGGGAAAAGGTACCCTGCGGGGCTACCGGCTAAAACAATGAAGTTCATGTTAACTGTAATTTATATGTTACATTGCTGCTTTTCTTTGGTAAGTTTTTATTTGTGCCAAAACGAAGCAGCAATGTATCACATACATCTGTCAAATTACAGTTAACATATACTTCATTGTTTTAGCCGGTATCGGTAGCCCCGCTGGACAGCCCAACAAGGGGCTTACCATCAGCAAATAAGAAACCGTTCAGTTCAAAAGCAGGCTTAAGCAGGACTGCTTAAAGCCTGCTTTCATACTAACCGTCGAGGTCATAGTACGTAAAAGTAAGGTAGTTCAATATAAGCCCTGCTATAAGAGCTCTATAGTAAGGCCACAGGACATAATAAGGTACATTTTCCCGTGAAATGTCATGTCACATGAGTTCCATTCGAATTCAAAGCGAGAAAAATCGCGCGATAAAACGTCGAGAGAAATCGCTAGTGTACCGTGTAACAACGAACGAAACGTGCCAAAAGTGACAAGATGAATATTCTTTGGTTTATTTACCTACCTACTCTGTGTTTATGTCAGTGTCATCTGTCACTGCGACGTTTTAATCATTGCCAGATTTTAACATTTATCCGAAAACTGGGTAATTCGGAAATTAAGGATTGGAAACACATAGCTACCACGGATGTTGAGGATGCAGATTTTTTGACATCCGCTGATTCGGATGCGGATGCGAACGCAGAGTTTTGAAGACTCACATCCACGGATGTGAATGCGGCTCTCATTTTTTTTTAAGAATTTTTTTAAGAAACGCTTTATTATGGAGACAGAAAAGCATAAAAATATTAAAGTCTTATTTTTATTGAAAACTTAATTTGTAATTTAAAAAGAATGGCAAATTCCAAAAAGTCTGCGTGTAATTATTTTATTTTTTTCTTGATGAATGCTCCTCTGCACTGCCTCCGGATCCACATGTTAATCTGCATTAATTATTGCGGATGCGATGCGGATGTGGATGCAGATGACCAAATCGATGCAGAAGCTCTGCAATTGCTCCGCAATTGCCGCAAGTTGTCAAGTACGGGTGACAGTGACAGCCCTAAATTGGTTCCTAAATTGGACACTAGCCCGGCAGCCCCCTAGCATGACCAACAAAACAAGATATTATATCGCGTGATATAGTGTTTTATGATACTCAACTGTCAAAATTCGTCAGTCTTTTAAGCCCTCCGCTGCCTTAAGCGGGATCCCGTCGCGGGTACACGGCGCGGGAATATAGATTGCTGGTTTTTGACGGACAGATGCTTGCCAGCGGCTTTTCACTTAGTAATTGACTCACTACAAGGGAGCGCGGCCTAAGATTTTAGTTGCGGATTGATTTGATAGATGGCTCATTTTTCGTTTGTCAAACAGTCGAGAGATGTCGCTATCCCGTGCTGAATCGCGGTATCGTGTGTCTTTCACAGTTTTATATAGTCAAAGCTGATTAGCTATAAAGTAAATTATTTTAAATTTATTTCATGACATATCGGTTACCTCCCAAAAAAATTACAACTCAAGATTTATAGAAACCTACTAGTACCTATATTATAATATCGTACACTTTTTGTCACATTTCGTTAGATGGCGTTGATCATTAGGTCTGACTGATAACTCTATCTCTAGTATAATAATGTACTCTATGATGCTTGCGCAGTGCATGAGTAAGCTCTAATCTATGTCGCCCCGCGCGCGTGTCCCGCTTAACGCAGCGGACCTTAAAAACTGACAAACGAAATTTTTGAATAGGTAGGTTATACCCATACCCATATAACCTACCTATTCAAAACCACCCATTTTTTTTAAGTCAAAGTGACTCCTGACTTCTGCACTTTTGCAAAAATGAAATATGTACAAATTGCAAAGTGTAAATTGGCGGCTCACCACCTGCGCTTACCACAACTAGTGTGACTGAGAGAGCAATAGGTGTGGCGTTTAGTGTGCAAGCGAGAAGTGAATTAGACCGATTTCTAATCCCATTCTTTATCTGGGTATATTGTTATGTAAATAGTAATGTATAATTGTAGTAATAGTTTTAAAAGCTTTTAATTTATATTTTTTTACCAAGCAACCAAAAATTCTGATTTTTTTTAAAATTAATAAGAGAGCTTAATTTTACCTATAATAAATATTACAATCTTATAACAATACGTTTGGTTTGATTTATCAATTTAAATACAATTTGTTTTTTTTAGACATTCCCCAATGTTTTCATTATTATTTTCCGTTTTCGGTTAAAATAATCTGGTAACGGGTAACACTGCGTTGTTAAAAATGTTCAGTTTTTGTGAAATAGCTGCTACAGTAGGTTGTCGTCGAGTGATTGAGCGATATTTTCAAGGTAATTCCATTCGCCATGGAATGGTGTTTTAGTTTTCCTGCTTTAAATAATTATTTAAGTACCTTGAGTATCGTATTATTTTTGCAGAATGTGTTTCTTATATTTAATTTTCTATGTTTAAGGATCTGCTTCAATAATGGGTAGCTCATTTTCAAGATCGTATGCTCCTAATAGTTGTGGAAAAGGGACCCCTGAGTCAAGTAAGTTTATTATAACATACAGCTAAATTCACCTGTTGTGACTACCTACTAGATGACCTATCTGATTGAAAAAGTTCACACTGACACACATAATAATATAACACTCCCAAATAGGTAAGGCAGGTAATAGGTATCCTTATAACTTCGATACCTACCTACAAACATTATGTCCTGTTTTATTAATTTTATTATTATTTCGCAACAATAAAGTATTATCTATTCGCCGGCGCAGGGACTTACATACTCTTACGCTTCTGTACTCCATTCTTTTCCATCCAGCGTCCCCAGCCTATCTCAAAGAATGTTTCTCCTTCCGCTCCTCATCCACACAGTGCACGTTGCGCTCTTCTTCCAATCTCACTAGAAATCCCTCGCCACTCAACTGATTTCCTCTCAGATTCTTTCTCTGTGCATGCTGTACGTCTGTGGAATTTACTCCATGATGGCTCGTTCTCTGAATTCCTTTCGCGATCAAGTCAGAAGACATTTCCTTTCTACTATCTAACTTATTTCCTCTCCTTATTATCACTTCATGTAATCTAGAAAAACTTCATTTCTTTCTATTTATTCTTGTATATCTACTATATCTGTTCTCCTTCCCATATTTGCACCCACTTCCCACTGTGAAAGTGAAAGTGAAATAAGCTTTATTCAAATAAACTTAATTGTTAAGTACTTTTGAATCGTCTATATTTTCCTACCACCCGTTCCAGACTTTTTTAGCTGACAAGAAGAACGGCAAGAAACTTATCAGCTGTAACAGCCATAAGTAACGATATTTACAAACTTGAATATATCGTTACCAGGGTAACATAAGATAATTACAACAGGGAGACAGAATTATTGGCAACAACATAGACTTATTATATTACTTCAATAAAGTACTTATATTAGCAAGTTATGTGTTACCTACATCATTTCCACGCATTTTGATCTTTAAGATAATCGTCAACTTTATAATAACCTTTACCCATGAGCATTTATTTAACATGGTTTTTAAATTCATGCAAAGGAAGATCAATCACTTGTTGTGGAACTTTATTAATAAAGACTATGCCTTTCCCCATAAATGACTGTCCTCTTCTTCTCTCACTCTATTACTCAAGGTTGCCTGGAAGAAATTGCTATTTAGCAATAAGGCCGCCTTTCTCTGTTTATTGTTTTTCTTTGTAATATGTCCTGTCTTAGTGTGCAACCAAGTGTTTTTATTATTATTATTATAAGGTAGGTATTTAATAACACAATACCTACATCACCCTGAAATATTCGATTGATTTGACACTTGAGAGCAATGAAATTGACTGTGCTAAGTTTCTTTCAACTTTTTTCAGCACAGAATCAGCTAACTAATCAATTGATGTAAGTCAGGGGCTCCAAACTACGGCCGCGGGCCAGCTCCGGCTCGCAATACCAACAATCCGTATATCGTACCGACAATACTGTAATTTACAATATGTTGGTACGATGAGCTAACTAGATCCTGGCCCTTGGGACTTTGTGAAGGAGTTAGTCTGGCCATCTATTATGCTAAAAAGTTTGGAGACCCATGATGTAAGTAATTAAAATTAGTACTGGTTAAAATTTTGTATCGTTTGGCAGGTGGAAGGGTGCGGGAGGGGGGAAGGGTAGGGCAGGAACCCCCTCTTCCCTGGTACCACTCCCATGAAAAGGTAATGCACCATTTCCCTCTTTCCCTTCCGCCACCCACTCTCTCCCCCCTCGGGGGAGGTGGGGGGATTCATAGCTCGTAAACGGTGCATTACCTTTTTTATGGGAGTGGTACCAGGGGAGAGGAGGAACTCCCTTCCTTCTCCCCCACCCCTCTCGTTCCAAATGATACTAAATCCAACCCTCGGTACTAGTACTTATCCAACCCTCGATGCTTAGTATTTACCCAAGGGGGGGGGCAGCTTATAGTTTTTCATTAGGGATAAGTGCCATCCCACAGAATAAACAATTTTATAATTGATCCTGAGTTTCCCAAGGGGTGCAAGTGCACCACGTAGTACCCCAGCCGGCGCCCATGTATGTATTTGCCATTCTAAAGCTTGTTAAATTGATCATTGAAATGTATCAATTTCATTTCATTGAAATATCTAACTGATTCTATGTCCTTAAAAGAATCTCAGCCAAGTCGAATTTCTTTGCTTTCAAGTGTATTTGACAAGGTTTTATAAAGATAAGGGTCAAGGTCTTATAAACCAAAGGGTCTTGTTTTGTCTTTCTTGCCATTATCATCATTGCCAGTTTTGTTCCATTATTCCTGTAGTACTAGGTCTTTGATCATGATTGCATTAATGAACTTTGAAATAAATAACTTATAGCACTGTCATTAACTGTATAATCCGCGTGCGAAGAGAAAGGGGATGGAACCTTGCCATACTGAACGCCATACATGCACGGTACGCCGGCCAGCTACAGGGATATCCAAAAACACGGTGTCATGCATCCGAGGTGAGGAGACTTTTGTTGCAGCAACTTCAAGTAAGATAACAAGTAAACAATTAGTTGATTCATTAAATTATTTTTTTACTTACTTTGACAAGGTTCCATCCCATTCTCATCGCGCGCGGATTATACCTAATGAAACAAATAAAAGTTTTTATATTTTTATAGATTTTTAATATCATTGCTTGATCATTGCTTTATCTATTGTCAGGTGGCATTGGCACAATATCCCGAATGGAGTCAAGTAGCAACTATGTAGAATCAGTGGTGTGCAACGAAAATGACCTTAAAGACAACGAAATGAAGGTCTTCGAAGTTGGCGACTCTGGGAGGGTACTACTTGTCAAACAGAAAGGAGAATTTAGTGCAGTTGGAACAAAATGCACACACTATGGAGCGCCATTAGTTTCTGGAGCGCTCGGCGACGGGCGAGTGAGGTGCCCTTGGCACGGTGCCTGCTTCAATATTAAGACGGGAGACATTGAAGATTTTCCAGGATTTGACTCTTTGCCGTGCTACCAAGTTACCGTCGGTGAAAAAGGCGAGGTCAAGGTAAGTTGGTCAAAGTTTTAATGACATAAATTACAATATTGTGTAGGTACTGCCTTCTAGACGTAGTACTTATATCTATTCTTGTATTAGGTAGTGTGGTAGCTAAGCTAAGCCTATTAGTAATTAAAACTGAAAACCTTTGTTTTCGCTATTAAAAAAGGGAGATCCGGCACTCGCGTCTTAAAATAAAGCCAATTTATAATATTTGCTACATTGAACAAATTCTGTTTTATTTTTAGCACATGTAGGTAGATAAAAGTTATTTGATTATGAATATATTTTATATGGAAACAACAAGTCATTGAAAAACGCCCGGAAAATGAGACACAGGTTGTCTATTTGTTGTCCGGGCGCCGGCGTCCGCGAATTGATGAATTAAATTTCAAAGAGCAGAAAAGTCACCATGAAATGTAAGAACGTTGCAGCATAACATAAACTTATGTGGAATATTAAGTTTATGGCTGCATAATCGTGATCCCACAGAGCCTTGCTGGCTCAATGGGATTCCGGGAAGGGGGAATAGTGGTGGAATACCGACTAAAAACTCCGGCACTTGCCCTCTTGCCGCCGATTGGCCCTGAGGGGCTCTTGTAGGATTTCAACCTCATTGGACCCAGCGGCCGGTCCGTCTTTCGAGCCTCTTTGCGATTGGGAGATGGCCCAGCAAGTTTAGCCATCTCCCCAGACGGTTGAGACCGTGCAAGGCAGGCGATGGGTCACCCCCCACCGCCCGCTTGACCCTGTATAGAGCAATGGAGTTCGCGTAGCGACATCTCCTTACCCCCGCCCCGTCCGTCTGCGGCGGAGAAGCGTCGCACGAGCATCCTCTTCACAGGCCCTCTCTGCCATCTCCTTCTGGACGATGACATCCTCACAAGAGACTGCCGCCTGCCATGATATCTCACCGCTCAGCATCACATTGATGATGCTGGGCAGCGAGAGATCCCCTCCCACCACCACCTTACCTACCTAGTTAACTTCAAATAAGGATAAACGAAGACGAACATAACATAACTAATAAAAACTGCAAGGTTTTGTCTGTTGTAATATAATCGCCGCAAATGTGGCTTAATTAGTTACCTTTTCCTTATTCGTTTTAAGTTGGGGCACGCGGCACGGGGTTTGATGGATTCGATACACTACAATGACTTACACCCATTTGCACTAACCTTAAGAATCGCCTAAGTCTTATCCTAATGTTTCGGTAGATCGTTATTAAAGCTGTAAATATTCCACGCCCGCTTTGCACTTAGTATCTTAAAAGTATTATTACTTCGTAGCGCACCGTCATTAAAACTCACTCGTCTAAACCGCATCCACGGAGACTGGATGAAGAGTGTGACGAGGACGGCTTCAAAAAGGTAAAAAGGAAAAAAACAAAAAACCGACTTCAAAAAACCTACCTCTAAAAAGCAAGAAATAATATACAAATCATTAGATACGCATTATCATTGTTATAATAAAACACGTCTATTAAAGTCGGGTGGGGCTGGAGTACATCTTCCTTTTTTATTCTAAAAGCCCCACCCGACTTCAATTGACGTGTTTTATTATAACAATGATAATGCGTATCTAATGATTTGTATATTATTTCTTGCTTTTTAGAGGTAGGTTTTTTGAAGTCGGTTTTTTGTTTTTTTAAACAATTTTTTTATTTTTTTATTTTTAGTGTAAGTACCTTCTGTATTAGGTAGTGTAGGTTCTGTATTTAGGTAGAAAAATCGGCTCAGCCAAACGTGAGATAATCGCGGAGAAACATACATACATACAAAGTGAATACCTCCTTTTTTTGAAGTCGGTTAAAAAGACTACACAAAGGTATCCCTTCCCCAACAAAAAAAATCATCTAATTCGGTTCATAAATAACAAAATTGTCAAGTTTGTTGATCTAATATCATAGTATTTTCAGGATTACTTGTAAACTACTGAACCGATTTGAAAAAAAATAAATGGGACCATCTCGCAAGAAAACTCAATCGAACAAAAAAAGAATTATCTAAATCGGTCCATAAATGTCGAAGATACGCGCGAACAACGATAAAAAAAAAAAAAAAAAAAAAAAAAAAAAACATACAATCGAATTGAGAACCTCCTCCTTTTGATGAAGTCGGTTAAAAAGGAAGCCCACCCGCCGTAACCTTTGTGGCACCGCCCCGACCGGACACAACCACCTGCTACGTCCGGCTATCCCGACGACGCTAGTGTATGTATCTCGCCTGCATTACAGAACGAAGCCTGATGACATCGGAGTGAAGACCAAATTCATTCTGAGGGTCGAGCGGTTGGAGTCCCGCCACAATGTGAACTTCAACTCATTCGTAGACTGAGGGTACCGACTACCGACCGAATACCTGTCGACCTTCATGAAAGAAGATTTTTCGCCGAAGGGTGTCCTGTTCCGACGCTTTCGCGGTCGGATACCGGACACTGCATTGCGCAACACGTCGCTGCCTTCGATACGTGTAAACAAATAGATTATTTTATTTAATAATTATGTATGTTAGTCTGAAATAAATGGTTAAATAAATTAAATAAAAAAAAAACGGAAGTCCGGAAGCAGGATACCTATAACTAATCAAACTTCCGTACTTATTCGTCACCGATATTTACATGTGCCTCCGTAGCAGGACGCGATATATTATGAAAAAGCTGTTTACCAAAATACTCGACTGTCAAAATTTGTTATGTAGGTATTTACCTATTTGCAATGGAATATCCTATACTTATTCAAAAATGTATTTCTGTCTTGTCTCTGGCAAACCCCCTTCTCGTTTAATTCACCATTATTGCTAAGGTAGGTACCTATTTAATAAAGAGGGAAAATCCAGAGGAAGCACACAACTTACAGCAATGAAAGGAATACTAAGTGGGCGGGCGGGACGCTACTACTTCATGATTTATTCATACTGTCATAAAACATGAATTAGGTTCATCATCGTCACGTATTAATAACATTTCTTTTTCAGTCAAATGTTAGTTTCTGGAAATATAATATCGTCTTTGTTTCCTTATCTCCCCGTTCCAAGTACCCATAAAATTAATGAGTTGCCATTACTAACTGTTTCAAGGCATATTGTAGATATGATAACGCATGACGACGGCTAATATTGCAGTGAGACAATCATGTAAAAAGCGGCCGGCCTTGAGTCACCTTGACCAAACATAAGCGTGCAGCGGTGACTCAATATCATTCGTGCTAACTGCTACTAAACACAGCAAACATGATTAGTTTTACGGATTTAGAGAAATATAATAAACGCACCTATTACATTGCCATTTCTACCCCTACAGTACAGGACCGAGGAACCCTGTTGACGTTATTACAGTATGCGTACGACAGACATGTCCGACATAATAAGATAAAATATAGTTGTTCAATTCATGATCAGGCCTTCAACAGATTTATTGTTTACACTTTGGTTTACACATACAAAATGTAAAGTTCTATGTGGGCAACAACGTTGTAATCACGTGTCGTGGACGTGATGTGGAGTAAAAACCACGTTATAATTTCTAATCTTTGAATTGGCGACATTTTTTGGTATTACCACAGATAATATAATACTATACCTACTAGTAGTATAGTCACATACCATACCTAAGTATGCTATGTCACTGATTATAATGTAACTAAATTAGGCAACAACAAACCGATTGACTCAAACTTGTGTTCATAACATGTTTTTTCTCATAAACGTATCAGTCATACAAGTGAGAACTGGATATGAACGTAAACAGTTGCCATATTTCTGACCGACAACGAGACGACGTGACAAACTATGTACTTAGCTGCTAGTTGGTCACGTCGCCGTCGTCGATTGTTACTAGCACATGCAGACATACATAATAATAAATTTACTCCGCTTTTCGTTTCAGGTACGTGCAAAGATAAGCGATTTGCAATCAAACAAACGTATCAAAGATATAGGGGCGGCCGCCTCTGTGTGCGACGGTGCCGTTGTGGTGATCGTGGGCGGAGGCCCGTCCGGCGCCACTTGCGCGGAGACATTGCGCAGCGAAGGCTACCAGGGTCGCATCACCGTACTCTCCAGGGAACCCTATCTTCCTTACGATAGAACAAAAGTCTCCAAAATAGGTGCTGCCTCGAACATAGAAACTCTTCAAGCTAGATCCCAAGAATATTATCAAAACGCTAACATCGAAATCATTAGAAACACCGAAGCTACTAAAGTCGAACCTCAGGAACGTTTAGTGCATGTCAGTGATGGCACTAAGTTACGTTACAGCGCCCTGTATTTGGCCACAGGATCTAAACCTCGTAAACCAGACATTCCAGGAATAGATCTCAAAAATATTTTTACTGTTAGAGATTATAAGGATAATACTAACATATTAAATACTTTAGGAGACGGCAAGGACAAAGACGTAGTTGTTCTCGGTTTAAGCTTCATCGGTTTGGAAACTGCTTCATCATGCAATGAAAAGGCCAAATCAATGACTGTTGTTGGCAAAGATTTCGCTCCTTTAGGACAAATATTTGGGAGAGAAATAGGACAAAGTCTCAGCAAACTATTTGAAGGTAAAGGCGTTATGTTCCAATTTGAAACCACAATAACGAAATGTAACGGTGAGAACGGCATGATAAAATCAGTCGAGCTAGCCAATGGAACTACACTGCCAGCGGATATGCTCATTTTGGGCGTGGGAACCACATTCTACACGAATTTCCTCCGTGACAGTGGCATCGAAATGACACCCGATGGTGCGGTTAATGTAAACGACAGATTGGAGACAAACATAAAAAATATCTATGCAGGTGGTGACATCGCATACGCACCAGTTTTTGCGCATAATAACAGCCCTGTGAGCATTGGGCACATTGGATTATCGCAGTATCACGGACGCGTTGCCGCTTTAAACATTCTTAAGAAGAGCACTCAATTGAAAACCGTCCCTTATTTCTGGACTACAGTTTTTGGAAAGTCCATTCGTTATGCTGGATGCGGGAAAGCCGCGAGTACATTAGTAGACGGTGATGTAGATAGGCTCAAATTCGTTATATTTTTCTTTGACGAGTCCGATAAAGTTATTGCCGTTGCTTCGTGCATGAGGGATCCGATTGTCTCCCAATTTGCTGAGCTTCTATATCAGGGTAAACACCTCTTTAAGAAAGATCTGAAACCTGAAGATTTGTATGCTTGGACGAAAAACATTAATTAATGTACTCGTCAATACGCATTTATGTTGTGGCAGTCCACTGCACTGTTATACCTATTTCTTGTTAGTATGGAAATTGTCGTATACTGCTAATAAATATATTTTATATACCTACATATTTATAAATGTTAGAAGCAATAAGAATTTACAGTCAAATATGTATGCTAGTGATGATGAAACCAGATAATATTTTTAAATTAAGTTAACGTTAAAATTAGTTTTTAGTAAGTATTAATGTTTTGCTCTATAATTGGGCTCGATTCTGGCATATAAATCTCTAATAAGTATTATTATTTATGTTTAAAACAAGCCTAAATCAAAAACATGCTGCACATTGTGAGACGAGGCATTAAAGTTTCACAATAAAGATAGTACTTTAGATAACAAAGCATTTGAGATTATAATGTAATGGATATATGTTTTGATGTACAGTCAATAAGTGCCTACAACTTGACAATGTTAAATGAAGTGAGACATGTAGTGGTAATAAAGCTCAGCATGTTTGAATGTGCACTAAAGTTGTGCAACTACATTCAATGTAGGTACATTACTGGACATTACATGTAAGTATAGGTACTGTATGTGTGAAATTAATATAAAATTATTTTTTAATGAGCCCACACATTCTCTTGGCTCATCCTGAAAATTTTAAATAATTGTGATAAATATTAAAATTCAGTGCCAGTGAGTGTCCTACATCTTGGCATGGACCACTTTGAAAACCGCAATTCTGACTACATGGAAAATTTCTCCCCAATTAGTCCTAACTAGTCCTACTTTTTCGGAATTAGTCCCAAAAAGGACTGAAAGATATAAGCGATTTAAATGGTCCATGCCAAAGCAAACCTTCATTTTGGCAGGGACAGGCTATATCTAGTGAACCTAAACACCTAGCCAGGATCTGATTATTCAAAAAAAATCTCCCTTTTTTATGGATCCCGCAATGCCAAGAATCAAAACGAAATGAAGCGCCGTTCAAAAAATATAAAGGAATGATTTGGTCCCTGCCAAAATCAACCTACATCTTGGCGAGGACTTTTGAACCAGGTCACCTAGAGTAAATCTGATTATTGGAAACGATTCGTGTAAATTAGTCCCAATTAGTCCTAAAGCCACAAAATTAGTCCCCCTTTAGTTTAGGAGAAATTCCGTTTTTTTATATAAGTACAGTCATGTACAAAAGCGTACAGTAAAAATTAATTACATAAAACTATTCCGTTCCGTAATGCGCAGTGTTCCGATTGTAAAACATTAAGCACGAACTTTCGTAGATTGAGGAATGCACAAACAGTTTTACAATCGGAACACTGCGCATTGCGGAACGGAATAAAGTTTTAGGCCCATATTACACTATCATGTATATATCATCCGAGATATATGTTTACTATCATCGTCGGAGATAGCATCCGATAAATAATATATGATAGTGTAATATGCTCATGCCCCCCTAGCATGACCATCGAAACGCGATAATATGATATAGAGCTTAATCACGTTTAACTGCCATAAAACAATGGAATTTGACAGTCGAGTGTCGACAAAACGATATATATCGTGTATTGTCGGTCATGCTAGGGGGGCAGCCTTTCCTCCCTCCAGTTAAACTTGATAAATCACTAGGTACCATATCACGTTTCGGTGGTCATGCTAGGCTAAGAGGGAGGGATTGTAAGGGCGTTTTCCTACGAACAAACAATGACACGACACGATTGTCAACAGTGTTGCCAGAACGTACCAAAAAGTACAGTTGGATTTTTTATATTTTTAACATTGCATTGCTGTCGTGCAGCTTGTGAATCGTGTCGTGTCGTTGTTCGTGGAAAAACGCGCTAAAGCCGCGTTTAAATAGACACAAAAACATGTTGGAAAACATGTTTTCAATTCAATGTTTCCGAAATATCTATCTGTGTCATCCATTTGAAGCAAAATGGACGAGACAGGTACCTAAATGTTGCGAAACATGTTGTCTAAATGGCTCTTAACCAAGCCATACCACACCCAAAAAAATAGTTCGTTTTTGTCATACATTACATGCTGTGTTGCCGTTTTAGCGACATAGTAGCTGGATTAGCGGATTTTTTTAATATTTTTGTAATTTAGTCGCTAAAAAAGTATAACTTACCTAATATATTTTAATGTTTTTAAGCAAAATTGAGAAAAATGAAATCCTATTACATATTTTCGTAGGTACAAACAAAAAAGTTGGCCGCCATCTTGGATTTTTTATATTTTTAAAATTGCATTGCTGTATTCTTGTCAAAATAGTAGCAAAAACCGAGTTTCATCGAAATCGGCCTACAAACAAAAACGTTGGCCGCCATCTTGGATTTTTTATATTTTTAACATTGCATTGCTGTATTCTTGTCAAAATAGTAGCAAAAACCGAGTTTCATCGAAATCGGCCTACAAACAAAAAAGTTGGCCGCCATCTTGGATTTTTTATATTTTTAACATTGCATTGCTGTATTCTTGTCAAAACAGTAGCAAAAACCGAGTTACATCGAAATCGGCCTACAAACAAAAAAGTTGGCCGCCATCTTGTATTTTTTTATTTTTTTAACATTGAGTTGTTATTTTCTTGTCAAACTAGAAAAAACACCTGTTCCATACATAAGTACAATGCGTAAGTAGGTACTCCATCGAAATGTATGAAACAGCTGATTTTTTTTTTCGATTTCAAGGTTTGTCCTTTAATGAAAGTTGTACAGTTTGATGGTGTGATCAGCCCCAAGAGAGGTTTTAAATTAATTACAAATAACCCTGTATAGGTACAAAGTTTCAAGTGAACCCATTGAAGGAAGAAAATCACTCTCTACTCCAAATATGAATAGTTTCGAAAGAAAAGCAATATAACTTTAAAATTCAATTTTATACATGACCATTTCATACTTCTTTTGAAATTATTTTGAACGCGACTGTACATGTTTTTGATATAGTCCAGGAGCCCGGCATCAAAATACCTCTAAGAAATCATTTTTATTTTATGACTTAAAAATTAAGGTTTTGAGTTTCGAAAATGCATAAAAGTTACGTATTACTTTACGTTATACTTTTGTTTTACATTATACGTTAATAACACTTCATTATTTTAACACAAACACGCAAAAATAAAACAAGTTACAAACATCGTCACTAAATAGGAAGTCGGCTTCTGTACTATAAAAACCAAACTTTAATTCCGATTATCTCCTAAACTAAAGGGGGACTAATTTTGTGGCTTTAGGACTAATTGGGACTAATTTACACGAATCGTTTCCAATAATCAGATTTTCTCTAGGTGACCTGGTTCAAAAGTCCTCGCCAAGATGTAGGTTGATTTTGGCAGGGACCAAATCATTCCTTTATATTTTTTGAACGGCGCTTCATTTCGTTTTGATTCTTGGCATTGCGGGATCCATAAAAAAGGGAGATTTTTTTTGAATAATCAGATCCTGGCTAGGTGTTTAGGTTCACTAGATATAGCCTGTCCCTGCCAAAATGAAGGTTTGCTTTGGCATGGACCATTTAAATCGCTTATATCTTTTAGTCCTTTTTGGGACTAATTCTGAAAAAGTAGGACTAGTTGGGACTAATTGGGGAGAAATTTTCCATGTAGTCAGAATTGCGGTTTTCAAAGTGGTCCATGCCAAGATGTAGGACACTGCCAGTGATTATTTACAAAGCCATTTTTGATACTATTTTTATAAATGAATAGAATACTACCTACCTACTTGAATAGGTATTATTGTATTAAGTACTTATAGTAAAATATTATTATTATGCACAAATTACTATCTTGAGTTTGATAAGTTTAAAGTTATACACTGTTGTTATTTGTTACAGTTACAGAATACAAAATAAGTAGGTACTATACCTCTGCATGTAATTTGTCTTCATTGGTTAGTTTTTTTAATTGTATGTACTTATTATAATATTTATAATTAATGGTATGAAATCTGTGATGTTCTGTGCCGAGTTTGCAGTTGCGTTTACTACGCCCCTGGCGGTAACTACACTAAACTAAAAGTTTTCATACAAATGTTTACTATAAATCTAGTATAGTAAGCGTAAACTCATTCATAATACACCTACTGACCTTGAATAAAACTGCTTTGTACTTGTTTATTTTTATTTTTAAATTCTAAACTACTAATGCTAGTGAGACAAACTAAAAAATCAATTTCTAAGAAAGGAGCACTCATCACACGCACATAATGAATACTGTTTAAAAAATACATATACCAAGTACGAGATGAGAATTGGTAACAAAATCACATATTTAGAAGAAAATTCAATTGTATATGTTGGTACTTTTATCGATTGAAGACACTGTATTTATTCTTTTTTGGCTTAGTCACAAAATATACCTTTTGCAAAAGGTACCTTCTAATGCACTGAATTACAGCTTTTTTGCAGTATTACTATTTTTCGAAACCTGCACATAGTGTGCTTGGAATAGTTGACAAATGTCAAAAAATATTAAAAAAAATGCACCATTTTGTGAATGGTATGTAGGTATTGCGACATACGGCCTTACCACAAAAGATTTTAAAACACTGTTTAAAAGTGATGCCGTCTCTTTCAAACAATATTGTCGAAAAGTGACAGCATCACATTTAAACAGTGTTTTAGTTAAACACGTGTTAAACAGTGTTTTAACAGTGTTTTAGTTAAACACGTGTTAAACAGTGTTTTAGTTAAACACGTGTTAAACAGTGTTTTGTGGTAAGGCCGTGAATGTTTATGTAATGCCTTTTGTGTTAATGATTAAACAATGTTAAAAACTTAGTTTGACTTTAATTTTATTACTATTTACATAATTGTGTGTCGCCAGCCCATGGCGGGTAAGTTAATATTAAGGAGGATGAGAAAAATATGAATTGTAGGTAGGTACAGTTAAGAGCTATTGAATTTATTCAAGTTTTGAGAAGCGCGATTTATCGGTAAAGCAAGTCGATTGCATGGCCTTAGGACTAGGTTACTTTGCAGTTGGCTTCACTGTTTTAACCTCTGGAAGGGGGGGGGGGGGGGAAGCTGACCCTCGGCGACTCCCTTGTTAAGAATTATTTCAATCCCATCCTTCTGTTACTCTCATATGTCCTAATCTTTCATACAAAGTAACGTCTGCTTTAAAAATTCGTCTTGTTTCATTTCGGTATGCGTCTATCCTCTTTTCTGCTTTACAGAGAGCTTTAGCATGTCCTGAACTTTCAGCCTGCAAAAAATGCCTTATTTAACAATAATTCACATGTGCTGAAATTATTATGTGATAGATAAATGTTAAAAATATGGGTCAAGCCATGTTGACAAAGTAGCTTTGATCAAGGTATACTTTGACAAAATAGCTTTTTAGATATAGCAATGTCAATGTCAAAGTGCACATTGTTTGCTTGTTTACATGATCCATGTAGTCCCAGCCTTTTTTATTAAAACCTATTTGGTCCACATAGGTTTTTCTGGGAAGCCCTTGCTCAATTGTTCCCTCCACATTTGCACAATATATCTCTTTTGTGACTCACCTTTCATTCATTCTCTCTAAGGCCGGCCACACACAGACGGATTCCCGTTACGGAATTTCGATAATGTATGAAGATTCCGTATGGAAAAATCCCATTTGTGTGTGGTAGTCCATAGATTTGTATTTTGGGGAAATGGGTGAAATGGTCCCGACCAAGGTGACTGATCACCCGCCCGGCTTCGCTGGCGTCCCCCCTTATAAATAATAATAATAATAGATTTGTATGGATTAGCTGTGTTCGGAATCATGTATGTACAGAATTCCGTAACGGTATTCCGTCTGTGTGTGGCCGGCCTAAGTAACCAAACTACCGGAACATTCCTTTCTTAATTCTTGTCACTATTATTATCTTTCAGACCACACCTTTCACGAATCACATCATTGCTCACTCTATCACTCATTTTGACTCCAATGTTTTCCTCAACGAACGCATCTCTACCGTATTTATTCTGATTTCATTCTTCTGCCATACCCAAGATTCATTTCCATACATCCAAAGATATTACATTAACATTGCATTGCATCATCAGTGTCGGCACCAGCACTCTCAAAATAACACTGAAAATAATTTTATGGTTGCAATACAAATGATATTCACTCATTTATTACCTCAGTAAGGTAGGGATGACGTAAATAAAACATATTTTGCTCCTCGACAGCAAAATCTTGCTGTATTTTCCGTAAGTCCTTTGATGTCACTTGTTTAACTAGGCGATCTTTACCTCTGAATATATTTCCATTTGGCATTAGATTTCGCCGACAAAGTACTTGATACAGTTTCATATCTCTAAATAATTAAAGGACAGAGAAACTATTTTATTTAGTAAAGTAATACGATATGAGTAATGAGTATGAGTACATACAATAAGATTAAGAATTTTTAGGTTAGAATTGAACTGTCATTGTCATGTTTGGGTTGCGTTCAGAACGTTCGAGCGCCTGTTGTTTGGTTGTTTAAAAACTCGCTCTAAGGCAGGGACCGGAATACCGATATTTTTTTAGTATCGATATCGGAACTGATATTTTGGTATCGATACTGATATCAGTATTTTATTTCAGTACACGAATATCAATACTTTTTAGAAAATTATCAGTATTGATACCGATACTGAAATACCGATAAAATGCCTTTTGCGCTTTAAATTTTTTTTATTTCCTTTAGTTTTTTTTAGTTTTCGCACTTCGGATCAGGGCTTGGAAACCGGTAATAATTTTTTGAACCGGTTCGACGAAATTATAGGTTAGTAGGTACTTACATTTAAATCTTTTTTGCACAAAAGGCACTTTGATTTTAAAGATCTTTTATTTATGTCAAAATGTCTGTAAACATTGTTATGTTTTTGCCGTCCCATAATTATAAAAATTTTGAAAAATAACGAACGAAAGTAGTCACGTGAATAATCAAACAACAAATGAATTAATTAGTTGCATGCTAGCTGCTTGAGCGCCGTTGCCGTACCGTACCTCTCCGCAACCCGCCCGCCCCGCAGCGCGCAAACATGCAACGTCGCTTCGCAGCCTAGCATATCAGTACTGGGTATCGATAAAATTATCGATACAAAATACCGGTACTTTATATTACCGATACAAATATCGGTATTTATCTCAGTTATCGATACCGTTATCGATATTTTCGTTAAAATATCGATATTCAGAATATATCGGTATCCGGTCCCTGTTTGGAACGACCAAGAACTTTAAATGTCAATGTCAATACAAAGTCTTCGTTTTCCATTTGGAATACGAATAATTTAAACTTTTTTTTATTCTAAATCAAATAAAGTCCGTTTTTTGAGGATCTACCATGATTATTTTAAGAATTAGACTCAAAAACATCAAAATACAAAATAATGTCAATTTGACATTGACATTTTTTCTATAGACAAACGTCAGAGCGTTTTACAACCATCCATTTTGATGGTTAAAAAGTTGCAACGCTCTGACGTTTGGAACGTGTGCGTAACCCCAGCTAAATGTTGCGTCTTAGAGAAATGAGAGTATTTCAGATAATTAGTTCATAGTTAGATGCAATTTGTTCACGTATAGCAAAATGTGTTCAAGTTGTATTTTCTAAGTTATTTGAGAAAAACTGATTTTGCTGGGGTAACGTTACCTCAGCAAAATGTTTTTCAAAAAAGTCGTTTAGCCTGGAACCAAGTACATAAAAAAATAGCTTATGATGAGTTGTAAATGTATACCAATAGCAAAATGTGTTCAACTTATAGTTTTTAAGATATTCAAGATTTTGCTGCGGTAACGTTTTGGGAATTCCCATATCTCGAAAACTGTTTGTCGCTTGAAAAAAATACCCGTTATAGGCCTTCATTTGTTCAAATATGTTCAAACATAAGTATTTCGATTTATCAACAAATATCGATATAATTAATTATTTTTTAAAAACTGAAAAAAAACGATTTACTCCTCATCTAGTACATTTGAAAACAAACAAAAACAAATTACATATACCTATGATATACCCTTATAAGGTGTACAAATCTCGATTAACAAACTTTACGCGATATAAAGATATGAAGAGATTTCATCAAATTTTCAAGCTACTTATCAAATTTCTACTTTGGCGATCGAATACGCAGCTCCCTCTGAATACAAAATGGTAGACTATAGTGAACATAATATATGTTCATTTTGTTAAAAAACATCACTGAAAGTTTCAGTTTTAAATCTCGGATGGATCAAAACAAGAAAGTGCCAGCAATTCTCCTATAAACCGACTAAATTACGGACGTTACGAAAAAGCGATCGCGCCATACTCACCAAAAAGGTTACCGCTTGTCTTTTTGTTATTGTTATAGATTTTGCAATATTGTATACTAAAACCGAAGTCTTAAAGATCGTAACCCGCCGTAACCATAGACAGTGATAAATCTAAAATCTCCATTTATGTTAGTTATTTACTTTCGAGGTTACCGCATTGTTTCACTATTGTCATGGTAAACCATAGATATAGTATACAGTCTGTCGCAACTTCCATACAAAAAAAGATTCTATGAAACGGACACGAATTTTGATGGCGACTATATTTGTCTCACTCTTCCTCATTCTTTCTCGTTCTTTGATGATAGGTCATCTGTCAGAGAAACATGGCGGCAACATTTAAAGTATTGTAACAAATAAAATTATTTTGTGTCGTCGTACGCTTTTGTCGCGACACAACACAACACGACAGAATATTATGTTTCCGCCTTTATGGATTGAACATTCCGACAGGAATGAACGCTAGTGGTTGAGGCCCTAATATTGCAAAATCTATAACAATAACAAAAAGACAAGCGGTAACCTTTTTGGTGATTTAGATGTCCGCGGGCTACAGAACTATTCACTTTTTGCTTGATAGTACTCATCTCATGATTGCAATCACGTTTAAACCTTATTACTGTGGAGCAAAGTTCAATATTGATTGACAGCCTATATTTAGAGTATTATGTAGAAGTTAACATTCGATTTTTAGAAAATAGCAATAAAAATTCTTTTTTTATTTATATCGTAAGAATCACAATTTCACTAACAATTTTTTGATATATTTATTTGTTTAAAACTTGTATCCGTTTCTCTGGAATAGCCATCGACAGAAACGACAAGTTAGCAGCCCACTTTGAGACCGTAATATCTCGGCTTGTATTGAAGCAATATTATTGAAATTTTGCGTATACGATTCACTATTTTTCTAACAATTTTTCGGCATATAAATCATATTGATACGAACTGTAACTGTGTGCTAACTTGACGTCAAGTTAGCAGCCTCACCAAGATACTCAAATATCTTTTAAACCATAGTATCACTATTTATATGCTATGGTTCACTATTTATCACTATTTACTAAAAAAAATTTGAGATAATCAAAACCTTCTAATTCCATGGTGAGTCTGGCCAACTATACGCCAATGGTTCAATGGTGTTTCAAGGGTAATGCTTTTTGACACAGTTCTTGTTTCTTAAAACCCAAAACTGAAACACATTGTGTTTCTTAAACCCAAAACGGAAACACATTGTGTCTCGATTTTGATTCGATCGATTCTGGTCTTTGGGAAACAAGAACTATGTCAAAAAGCATTACCATTCAAACACCATTGAACCACGATTTTGACAATAACATTAGCAGACTTGACCACTTGGGGGTCAAGTCTGCTGCTGTTTTCGTCAAAATTGTGGTTCAATGGTGTTTGAATGGTGCTTGCAGGCACGCATGCATGGAACAAACAGAAAAGGCAAAGGCGCCGAATGCAGGTGCATTTTTTCCAAGTTTAATCAAAACTTATTTTGATTTGATTAAATAAGTTTTGAAGATGCATTCTAGGTTTTGAGTAGCCCACTTAAAGCCCTTAAAATTTAAGTAAAATCAAAATAAATTTTGATTGGTCTTGGAGAAATGCGCCTTTGCATTTTCTGGGCCTTTGCCTTTTCTGTTTCACAAAACAGAAAAAAATATGAAATTAAAGAAATTGTCTATGCCGCGAGTAATTGTCTCTTGTCTGTCTTGCTTGTTGTCTATGACAGTATGGCTGTCGATCGAGCGTAGGGCAGTGCATTTAGTTGGGTAAATAATAGTTTGGAAAATCAGTTTGTTAGTAGATAATATTGTTTTAAATCAGTATGGGATCGATCAGCTGAAAAATTTATGCAACTTGGAGTAGCCGTCACTATTGGTAAGTTTAAATATTTTTGTCACTACGCCTGCACAAAAATATTACTGCTACAATTTGTGTTATATTACGTTGTTTCTTAACTATTACAGCAATTATAAATCATAATCACCTTTGTTGACTTTATTAAAAAGTAGAGCAATTTGCTGATACCGCAAATATTGTCCGTCATACAATGAGTTCATTTAGAATTAGAAGTACCCTTTCACTTTATTGTCTACATTATTTTCGTGCTCTACTTACTCCACTGATTTTGTTTTAACGTTTGTCGTGTTATTTGTGTATAGTGACAATGTCCAGTAGTGATGTTGACTTTGCTCATAAGAATTACAAATAAGTAAATGGAAGTTCATATCAACATCAAAACAGAAAACATTAAATTATCATCTACCACTTGAAGCAAAGGCTGAAAAATCTTATGATATTCACTTTCAACTGTTACTTTTATGCTAAAATAAATGTTATCTTTTTAGTATTCCACTAACATCCTGGTAGGTAGGTTCATTGTAATTTTTTTGCAGTACCTACCAATCTCACCCCAAATAAAAATTGATCTGAGGTACCAATATTTAATTGTATCAATGCATTAGAGAAATTAAAGTTCTCAATCATCAGTTTCTCAAGTTCTCAGTATCTCGATAATTGATTGAGGAGAAATTGTTGTTTTTAATCAAATCTCAATTTCATACTTACTTCTTTAGTGAGAAGTGTGTCATTTGACTACCTATTAATAAAATTAGACTCTTTTAGAAAAAAGCTGGTTACTTTAATGTTTTCTTAATTCTTTGTATACATTCTTTGTATACCTACTGAATTGCGGAATATTATCAACGCACAAAATATAAAAGTCAAACTAAAAAGTCACTTTTTTAATTAATTAACTGTCATAATCATTGCGTTAGTTAAAAATCTTTATTTTATTAACCTAATGACTAGTGTATTAAGTATAACACATATTTAGGTAAATAATTTATTACTTAAGTTAACGATAAATGTATGTAACCTAAACCTAAAGATTATTTCTTTATTGTTACACATATTTTTTGCTTTTAATAAAGTAAGTAAGTATCGACTCTGTATTCTCTAATAGCACTCACTATAAACCTCAGTGGTTTACGTAGTGCTTTTTAAATTTGGTTTTTTACTCTGTATTAAGTTATATTGATAAATAAAAATAAAAAAAACATATTTGTATTAAATGTGACGATAAAACTTAATTGCTTAATTACACTGTTATTATCTGATGTTTGACGAGCTTTTTGTTTTATACTTCATTCCAGCAGGGAAGTAATTTAATTAATCCTTCAAGCCCCGAAAAATGAGACCATGGGCGTTGACTAATTAAGGGGATACATCTAAAAATTTACACTTTTTGATGTAACATTAGTTCTTTAATTCGATATTGCTTTAAATAATTTGTATCATCAATACACAGAATCGTGTAAAAGCATTTCTCTTTAATCACTATAGTTATTTACTATGAATTGATTTAGTGAATTTTGCACCAAATCTGCCGAATCAGTCTCGCTCCCGCGCGCGGCGTTTTCTCACTGCTATCATGTTGTTCTTCCTGCCACAACCATTGATGATTTTCTCATATCTTTAGGTGGTATAAAATAGCTTGGATTTTCTACTATTTATTACCCCTGTTTTGAAAATGTTTACCTACGATCTAAGAGATATACTGGTTGTACTGGAAAGAATGCTTCCCTACACGACCACGTAGACGACAAGTGTTATTCTTGCATTTCAAAACGGCATAAAATAGCTTAGAATATTTATTATAAAGATCATAGAGATACGAAGGTCGTGCTGGTAGGAATACCTCTGTAGCACAACCAAGCTTATACTATTATTAATTCAGGGATTTCAAAACGGTATAAAATAGTTTAGAATATTTACTATTTTTTACACCCATTTTGGAATTTCGTACTATGATGTTCATAGAGATACAAAGGCCCTGCTGGAAAGAATCACTTTCGTATTGTGTGTGTAAATATTCTAAACTATTTTATACTGTTTTGAAATCCCTGAATTAATAATAGTTTAAGCTTGGTTGTGCTACAAAGTGATTCTTTTCAGCTCGACCTTCGTATCTCTGTGATCCTTATAGTAGGAAATTCCTAAATAAGTGGAAAAAATAGTAAATATTCTAAACTATTTTATGCCGTTTTGAAATGCAAGAATAACACGGAAGTCTATGTGGTTGTGTTAGGAAGCATTCTTTTCAGCACAACCAGTGTATCTCTTAGATCTAGTAAATTCTAGTAGATAAACATTTTCAAAACAGGGGTAATAAATAGTAGAAAATCCAAGCCATTTTTTACCACCTAAAGATATGAGAAAATCAGAAGTGGTCGTGAAGCCTTGAAACCACCACCAATATTTATATATGGCATTGAAGACGTGAACAAGCTTCTTGAAAGTGTCGCAGATAAATCGGATTTCAACTATAAAATGATAAACAAAAATCAGCTTAGGATTAGTTGTGCAACAGTTGATGCATATAAAAATGTAATAGACATTGTTAGACAAAAAGGATTGATTGGACATACATTCAATAGCAAGGATAAACAACATTTTAGAATCGTAATTAAAAATCTTCATCACACAACGCCTACCAGTGAAATCAAAGCAACAATACAATAGAGAGAACGGGTAACCGCAACTTCCTCACAGTAGGCTATGCAGACGACCTGACCATACTCATCAGCGGACGAGTTGAGAGTGTGATATGTGACCGTATGAGGTGCGCATTGAAGGTCGTTGAACAGTGGTGCAATAAACACAATCTAACAGTGAACCCAACAAAGACGGAGTTGATCATGTTCACAAAGAAACGAAGTCTAGGCAATCTTAAACTGCCTAAACTATTCAATACCAGTCTGTCCCTTAGTAAGGAAGTCAAGTATCTAGGAGTGATACTAGACAACAAACTCCTCTGGAATAGACATCTCGAAGGGAAACTAAACAAAGCCACCATCATCTTTTGCCAATGTAAAAGACTACTCGGCAAAAGCTGGGGGCTATCACCGAAAATAACGATGTGGCTGTATAAAACTGTTATACGTCCCATAATCACATACGGAGCCGTTGCCTGGTGGTCCAAAACAGAGCAAAGCACCGTCATCAACAAGCTGCAGAAATTCCAAAGACTGGCATGTTCTGCGATAACCGGCTGCATGCGAACTACCCCCACAGCCGCCCTAGAAGTAGCTCTGGATCTAACACCCCTGGACCTGTTTATACAACAGGAAGCCTCCATGGCTGCTATAAGGCTTAAACACCTGGGTCTGTGGTACAACCGAGAGGGTCCTCATTCCATATTGTGGAATAATCTAGTGAAACATGAGCCACTAATCGCTGCCCCATGCGATAGGATCCCTAAACAATACATTTTCGAAAAGAAATACCAGATACAATTATCTGAAAGTGACCGAGATTACTCCGGCATACATGAAGTCCGAATTTATACAGACGGCTCCAAGATGGGGAATGGAACTGGAGCTGGAGTATTCTCACAAGACCTAAATATCAAAATATCACTAGCATTAGGCCAACACAGTTCGATATTTCAATGCGAATGTGTTGCAATAATAAATGCCGCCACCACGGCCCTGTCTAGAGGTATGAAGGAATTAAACATCCGCATACTGACCGACAGTATGGCCGTTCTAACAGCGCTGGAGGCTAACACGATCAGCTCCAGTATCGTCTACGAATGCCACCGAGTGTTGGATCGCCTAGCATCCAACAACAAAGTAATCCTACAATGGATTAAAGGGCATAGCGGATCACACGGGAACGACGCCGCCGATGAGCTGGCTAGAAGGGGATCCTCCACAATAGTGGCAGGACCTATACCCATTCTGCCACTCCCGTTCAGCCAACTGCGCTCATGGGTAAGACAACGTACTCGTGCTGCACATAATACTCGTTGGGTAGATCTAACAAGCTGTAGACAGTCCAAGTTGGCGATGACTGCAGTCTCGCCGCGGTTGACCTGTAGACTGCTCAGCCTTAATCGACCAGACCTCCGAATAGTTGTAGGTACACTTACAGGTCACCTAGCATTGAATCGACAACTATTCATCATGAATGCGACAGACAGTCCCCTGTGTAGAGGATGCCTGGACGCAGAGGAAACAGCCGCCCACGTAATCCTGGAGTGCGTGGGTTTGGCCGCACACCGGGCAGAAATCCTCAAAGACGTGAGGTCGCTCCTAGAAGCCTGTGAACGCCCCAGGAGGCTTCTGCGCTTCTGGAAGGAGCTGGGATGGCTTGACTAGCCATACCAATGCCATGTTCACGCATAACGGACCAAATGGGAGTCTAAATGCGGAGAAAAGAGCCCATCACCAATACCAATACCAATACCAATACGGGTAACTTGGTGATTGGGGAAATAATCAATGCAAAGTATGGACCTGAAAAGAAACCTACCTCTACATTTTTTGCCAACATTCAGCAGGGCCCCAACAACAAAGCTGTAAAAGACATTAAATATATACACCACCAATCGATCATTATAGAAGACCCACGAAAACGGAAAGTGGTAGTCCAGTGCCAAAGGTGTCAACAATATGGTCACTCTAAGAACTTGTGGCCATATAGTTGTGTGAAATGTGCAGAATCTCACAGAACCTCTGATTGTCCTAAGCCCGATCGCGAAACCCCAGCAACATGTGCTCTATGTCTCGGTGCTCACCCAGCTAATTACAAAGGCTGTGAAGTGTATAGAGAAATATATGACAGGAAATTCAATAAAAGACCTCGCTTTAATACTAAAGATAAAAATACCAAAACAACTGAGACGTTCAACAGCCAACTCCCGTCACAGACTAATTTGGACAAGGATAGATCAAACACATATCCCAGTACATCAGAGAAATATTTCGATGTACTAAAAGACAACTTAAACACCAAAAAAGCAGAGTTGCCATCATCAAACAACACAATTGAACAGATGTTCTTGAAACAAGCGGAAAAGCTAGATATGATCCTCCAACAAATGAGTACATTAATTAGTCTCTTAACAACCCTAATATCAAGGGAGTCGCGATGACTTCCCTCAAGATTGTAGCCTAGAACCTAGATGGACTGTCTCCAACAAGGAGCAAGTTGAAATCTTACTAAAATCACGCAATATAGATATCCTGCTTGTGTCTGAAACCCACTTCACCAAAAGCAGTAGTATAAGAATACAAAACTACAATATCTACGCAACAAATCACCCAGACGTTATTGCCCATGCTGGAGCGGCTATTATAGTCAGATCTAATATTACGCATTACGAACTACCGCAATTTGAAAAAGACCACATCCAAGCATCAACTATGGCTATTGAAGACCGAAACGGATCATTCAATGTCTCAGCCATATACAGCCCCCCAAAACATAAAATAACAGACTAGGAATATGACGAGTTCTTCAATACTGGAAACTGTTTAGGCTAATGTAAATTGATGTATGTTGCAACTACATGTAAAAATTTATGCTGTATGTTTCCCAAGAAATTAATAAAAATAAAAAATACCTTGGGCCCGCGCTTTTTAGCTGGGGGAGATCGGAATGCAAAGCACGAACATTGGGCTTCCAGATTGACCAGCACTAGAGGCAGAGAACTGAAGAAAAGCTTAGATAAGAACAAACTAACTACAATCTCTACAGCAGAACCTACGCACTGGCCTTTTGACCCAAAAAGACTACCTGACGTGATAGACTTCTTCGTCACTAAAGGCCTATGTAGACTCTTCCACCACATCCAAACCTGCCTAGATGCCGACACAAATCATGTTCCGATAATACCAACAATTGGTACCACAGTTCTCAATGCTGAAAGAAATCTTAAATTATACGACAAACGTACAGATTGGAATAACTTTCGTGAACTAATTGAGGAGAATCTCGAACTTAAAATAGCTCTTAAAACTGAGACCGACATGATGATGCAGTCATCAAGACCATAACCAACACGATCCAAAATTGTTGTTGTATCTGCACGCCGGATGCTATCGAGCGCCAACAACAAAGTAAAGTATATTCCGAAACAATACGATTAAATATCTTGGAAAAAAGAAGATTCCGGCGTGTATGGCACACTAGCAGACTCCCAAGCGACAAAAGTGCACTCATATAGCGACCAGCGAGTTCAATACGCTTATTTCGGAGGCTAATGACGTTGCCCTAGAGACATATTTAGGAGCCCTTTCACCTTCGAAAGACACAAACTATTCTCTATGGAGAGCATGTAAAAACTTTAATCGACCAAAACAGCACAAACCTCCAATCCGAAAACAAGACGGAAGCTGGGCCAAAACCGCACAAGACAAAGCTGATGCATTTGCGTACCATCTGTCCCAAGTGTTTAAACCAAATGATGCCATAGCAAATACTGATGAATCTGAAATAAACTCTATTCTTGACCAAGACCTTCAACTGGATCTACCACTGAAACCAACAAGTCCTGATGAAGTCTTTAGAATTATAAAATCAATGGATAACAATAAAGTCCCAGGGTTTGACCTCATCGATAAAAAAGTTCTAGAAGAGCTCCCACGTAAGGCAATAGTGTATCTCACCAATTTATTTAACGCCATTTTGCAAATAGGATACTATCCAGACTTGTGGAAAGTCTCACAAATTATAATGGTTCACAAACCTGGCAAACCTGGCCACGAAGTTACTTCATACAGGCCAATTAGTTTACTGCCAATCGTGTCCAAACTATTTGAAAAAAATATTGCTGTACAGACTCACCAACGTCCTGAAAGAAAAGTCCATCATTCCTGATCATCAATTTGGCTTTCGAAAAGAACGCCACCACGGAACAAGTTCATAGAGTGTGCAGACTGCAGAGCAATTAGGAAGACATTTGAAAAAAAGGAGTACTGTTCATCGGCTTTCCTGGATATACAGCAGGCTTTTGATAGAGTTTTGCACAAAGGGCTGTTATGCAAAATAAAATTCTTAATACCACACACCTATTTCGGAATCCTTAAATTATATTTAACGGATAGAATATTCCAAGTCAAGGAAAATAATTGCACGTCAAATTTCCACGAAATCACTGCAGGAGTTCCACAAGGGTCTGTACTTGGGCCAGTCCTGTACACTCTGTATACATCAGACCTACCACAAAGTCAAAATGTTACAGTAGCGACCTTTGCAGATGATACAGCTTTACTTGCTTAAAGCCCATGCCCAACTCAAGCTTCTGAGTTCTTACAAAGTGGACCAAATAAAATGGAGAAATGGCTGGCGAAATGGAGGATTGCTGCTAGTGTGTCCAAATCAGTGCACGTAACGTTTACTCTTCGCAAAGAGGACTGCGCCCCAGTTACTCTAAATGGTAGTCATCTTCCCCATCAAAACTTAGTTAAATACCTGGGAATGCACCTAGATCGCAGGCTCACCTGCCCCCGTACCGCCTAACTCAATCGCTTTGACTCTGGCTTTGGTTTATGACGTCAGTGCACAGTCCGTCCTTGTCATCGTGTTATGATATGACAAGGACGGACAGAGCATTGCTATCGCTCTGGCTAAAGCTTTGAGTTAGGCGGTAGGGCCCCTGGAAGAAGCACGTCCAGACAAAAAGAGATGAGATCAACTTAAAATATAAGGGTCTCTACTGGCTACTTGGTAGAAACTCAAAATTAGCAATTGACAACAAGATCCTTATATATACAACTATGCTAAAACCAATCTGGACTTACGGAATAGAACTATGGGGCTCCGCCTGCGACTCCAATATCATGATAATTCAAATGGCACAGAATTACATCTTAAAACAGATATCAAACGCGCCATGGTTTATCAAAACAGAGGAGATCCATGACATCCTGAATTTGCCAATGGTGAAAGAAGTGATTAACTGCCGTGGTGCTAACTACAAGTCACGACTACAAAAACACCAGCTTGCTGGGCAGCTAACCATACCTGAGAGCATTCGTCGACTGAAGAAGAGGCGAGACATCTTTGACTAGATCATAGTCGACTAGACAGTTGACTGCTAATAATAATGGGCGCGCTCCGACCCTACAAGCCATATTGACTACAAACCATCTGCTTATAGTCTATCTGACTGATTGCAGGATAAGGAATAGAAGAAAAAAAAAACAGTGGTCGTGGCAGGCAGAACAGCACCTGCTATCTCGCTTTATTTGAGATATATCCCCTTAATGAAGATATTTAATTTTTCTATCCATACTGTTGTCTTAAAAAGGAAAATCATATTGTGTATACTTTCCAAGTTTTAATTAAGTAATGTTAATTAGTGTTACATTTGATGTATAATCCCAATTGAGGATAAAAGTTTAAATCTAATTATAAATCAATCAAAATATGAGACAACCTCATTTTGAGACTGCATAAATTTCATTTGAATATTTCCATGCCCTCTTTTATACAAATTTCAAAAAGCTTTGTCAAACTTATTTATTTATTTAAACTCTGTCTGTGGTTGAGTGGCTTTGTGTAACGGTTTTCAAGATTGTTGTCCAAGGTCTCGGGCTTGATCCCCGGCTGGGTCAATTTAGAAAATCTGTATTGTTTCGAGTCTGAGTGTTTGTGGTACTTAAGTTTTGTTACTTACTTTGGAATCAGAGCAAATTGTATGTGATGTTGTCCAATATTTACTTATTTATTATTATTATTTTTGTTCCATTCATGTCGTGAACCTCGGCATTATTGGCGGGCTGTGAGTTTGGACATGTGGTATTTAGTCAGATTGACTAAATACCATCCTGAGGCTTACTTGTACATACATCGGCGTAGGAAGGGGGGCCGGGCGTGCCCAATGCCCACCCTAGACACCCATCCATCTTGTAATAGAAGGGGTTGTATGCTTTCAACTAAAGCGCCCTCTGTCTGGGAGAGGCGGTCGGCGCGAGATATAGTATTTGGCAAGACATAAATGATCTCTTTGTGCAGATCCTATTTGCCTCTATGGCAGCCATTACACGCTCATGCAAGCGTCAGTCAAATTCCATCAGTCATGACAGTCACGGCTGTGACTAACGATTAACCTACCGTGTAGGGTGACTGATGGTTGCATGAAGTTGATTTCTTCTTTCCATTAGTCAATCAGTCAAACGTAATTCATGACTGATGGAATTTGACTGACGCTTGCATGAGCGTGTAATGGCTGCCTATGAATACCCATCATTCACTAGTCGGAAAAAATTGTAAACGACACCCCAGTGGTGCCGTTGATACATGCGACAATGTCGCAGCGACATGCCCACTAAAATCCCTACTAAATATACTCGGTATACGCCTTCGAAAGATACCCTAGTCTTGCGTAATCCAGAGTCTAGTACGAGTTTTTTCACGTAACGTTTGATTATGTATATTCTTATAGGTAGCGATTCACAAATGCCATATATAAATTCTAACGCACTCACGATCTAAAGTGAGGCAAAAACACGAACAAGACCGAAATTAGGGCCTGCCGGGTTTAATCGGTCCTCCTACCTCACGACTCGGGAGATAGCCGAGCGCATTTGCCATCTTCCATGCCAAGTGTGGCTGTACATTGCAGACAAACAGGCTAGGTACCAGCTTGCTGCCCGCCAGTCTCACTATAGTATAGATAGACCGTGGAATGGTGACGTCACGTAATGACGGAGTTTGACATTTTGGGTAAAAACAAACATCTGAAGCAAGCAAAGTTGTCTTGAGACATGGAATTACACCCAGGAGTAAAAAATACGGCTTAGTCCTAACACCAAAATAACTCAATAATTTGATAACAAAGCAAAAGTGCCAACGTAGTTTTTGTTTTTACATAGTATTATATTATCTGTGTTTTTACCCAATTGTACGTCACAGCTTCCACTGTCTGTACGGGGGAAGGAGTCGCATGAACTGTGCCCTCCGTCTTACGACCCACTTGCGCCTGAGTTGGATCGCGTTTGCCACCGAAACGTTCACAGACATTTGGTGACCACGGCCCCTGAATCCCTTTATGTTGGTTTTCTACACTTCCTGATACGTTACGTCATAATGTCAGAAGTGTTCAATTGGATTCGATTTTGCTTTGCGAATTGCGATTGCGAATAAATTGCACAATTCGGAAAATGTACAAAACTATCACAAAAAGTGTGAATAACCGCTTTTCTGTGACCTTTGTTTTGATTACGCACATAGTGGTATTCATTTCATGTGACAGCCTTGGACAGCCTACTGTAAAGATTATATTTTGGTCTTCTTCTCATAACAAACACATTTGTTTTGGATTTACTTAGCCTTTATCCCACAGAGTTCGCAGATATATCATGTTCGTTTGTTACGTCATGTATATTTGAAATAGAAGCTATGTTGTTACATGAAATATCAATAAGATTAAACATGTCTAGTCTATCTCTTTATAAAGTCAATTGATCTTTATCTCTGCGTGAGTGCAGTGGCTCGTTATCCGAATAATAGAATGATTATTTTGTGGTTGAATTACTATTATGGTGTTTTTTTTTACTTCATGTTCGACAGAAACATTATTGTGTTTAAATGTGACGTAAACCTATTCCTATGACGATCTACAACAAAAGATCGTAGACGTTTTAAGTGTTAAGAAAACAGTACACAAATGTAAATCTTCTCAGTGACCAACCGTGACCCCAGGCGATGACCCATTTGCCATTGATCATTAATCGTGGTAGTGATTAAATTTGAATGAATGTTATTGTACAATTGAGGGTGCAGTAGAGACAAAAATTGTTTGGTTACAGAGCGCCTGGGTGCTCTCCTCGAGATTCCACGTAGCAGAACAACCAACCCGCCCGGAGTGCTAGCGCTCGGCCACCATGGCGCAGGTCGGAGCTAACATGGAGTACCAAGAGTACAAGTGGGCTTACTCAATCATGGACTCCTCCAAGTGAGTATAATACTTTAATGTATATATCGAAGAAATGGGTGCATAACTATCGCGCACACAAAAAAATTGCAGCTTTTAGGCATGTGCTGGTTAGGTATCTGCGCGCTCTAGAGCTTCCTCATCTGTCCTTATCCTTATACTCCTAAAACTATACTCTTAAAACAAATTTTACAACAAGTGTTGGAATGGTTTTTTTAAATAATAAAATAGCATTTATCTTGGGGGGGGGGGCGTCCATCAATTACGTGAGGTGATTTTGGCGATTTATCGACCCCCCCTTGGTGAGATTTGGCTCCACCCCCTCACTTAATCACACGTGAGATTTTCCAAAACGCGTATTTTTAGTGTAATTACGTCAAAACTACGTGAATCTATGCTTGCTTTGCATTTATCTAAATAAACATTATTCTTTAGGATTTAGTGATATTTTGGTAAGAATAATTATGAACTCAGTTTTCTCGCGATACTGTTTCTACAGAAAAAAATTAATTAAAAAGTCTCTAAAAATCCTAATCTTTGAATGCGATCTTCAGAGTATACTTCCTCGGTTCAATGTCCGATCTTTGCAGACAAACTACGATATGTTGTGTCCTAATTATCTTATCTTTGTCTTGTTTGTAAATTGGAATTCTTTAAGCTTTGGATTCCGATTAAGGTGGTACCTTGAGCGAAAGTGGCGCCGCGGTGAATTATATTTAATATTATAATTCTATTACACAACTTTAAAAATGTTTATCGTGGAGATTTTAGGGCCCACAGTCTAGTATTTTTAGACGGTATCGTTACATTCCCTCGTAGTCACTGCTAGAAGTAGATAGCAAAACTGCTAAAAGTGGCCGTTTTTGACACATTTGCACTTCTACGAATGACTACGAGGGCATGTAGTGATACCTTCTAATTTTACTAGACCATGGGCCCTAAAATCTCCACGATAAAAATCTTTTTCTATTAATAACTTATTAAATAGAGCATCGTCGTAATTACTTTGACACTATGATGTTATTCAAAATCGTTAATAACTTTGTTGATGCACCCGCACTACTGCACAATATACCATTCCGAGTGCCTCGTAGATGTGAGCGTTTATGCACTAAAAAACGTTTATTCTCTGTTCCTCGAAGTAGGACTTGTTATGTTCAAAATAGTTTTATTAGAAGAGCCTGTAAGTATTATGATGAAAACTTGTCCGAAATTGATTTGTTTAGTGGCTGCTCGTTAACATCTTTCAGAGCCTCTCTGAAAGATTTACTTAAGGATCCTTAAATTAAATTTTTATAAATGTTATCTACCTATCAATGTTGCTTTTTTTTTGTTACAACAGTAAATAACTAAGTAATTAGGTAATGTCACCACTACCATTGTTTAGCATACCTAATGTAATACTCTTTATTTGTTAGTATTTAGTCGTATTGATTTTTATAAAGCTAGGAAACTATAGGTCTATAAATTACACATAATTTAAGTCAAATTCTTTGTATGACTGTTTGTTTCTTTACAATAATAAATAAATAAATAAATAAATAAAAACCTCTGAGGGCGCCACTTTCGGTCATACAACCGCCTTAAAAAAATAACTACCTTATACCTTCATAACTATATTGACATTTCCTACCTACTAGCTAGAGGCATAGACCAAGGAGATGCTAGAGGGCATCGAACAAAACGAATTATTATCGAGTTGCCGTTAGTATAAAAACCGAGTTTTACCAACAATCATTCGGCCTTGTGCGTTTCACCCAGCTCTCACTGCTAATAGTTTGCCAAGTGTAAAAAAACCTCAATATTTTACGCGTAGTTTAACAGCCTATTACTTAATGATCCATCATTATTTTACCGCTTTATAAATAATTAAGAAGGTTATCGCAATTTAAACAATAAGCCACCGGAGTGAAAAGATACAACATGAATTTAATCAAGTGTTTTTTATAATGCTCTAAGGTTTTTAATAACAACGCGGAATAATTTTTCACCTTGACATCTCTTGTTCATATCCTTCGATCAAGGATGATCGATATCCTTGATCGAAGTTCATATCATTGCTCCTCGACACCTCTTGTTCACAATGAAATGAACTGTATATTATCAAAAATAACCCGCGCAGGCTGAGGTCCTCGTAGTAATAATTAATTATCTAATTATGATGTCCACGTATAGTCGCAGCGGTTGATGTAGGGATGAGACGCCAAAGGCCATTCCGTACTGTACGTAGTTAGGTATTCTGTGCCTTGGGATGGTGTCGTACTGCACCAGGAGACGGGGTCATCGTCGCTAATTGGAGAACTCTTGGGTACCTACTTATTACATTCCGGTCGTCAGCGGATGGCGCTGACGACAGCTAATTAGCAATCAGCCGATAGGCGACACTTGCCAATCTTCACTTATTGGACCAAGTGCCTATCTATTTTCACATATTTTGTGTTCGTATTTTACTTAACTTATTTGGTTATGAATTTAACTATGACCAAATAAATGCACATTCAATGACAAATTTACAATTTGTCACCAAATCATAATACTACCAGAATAAAATCATCAGATAGTCAAAACAGTTAACGGTTACCTAAAAATAATTTAAAGTACCTATCAAATAATATTCGTTTACACGCCTGTGTCGGTTCAGGGGCTCTATTTTTAAATCGCTCGTATGACATTATGTTGTCGCATGCGACTTAAGTCACACTCGCCTTCCAAGTCGCATAACGCCGATTTTTCGTATTTTTGAATCGTTCGTTTTCGCAATACGAAATGATGGATTTTATCCGTTCCACGCAGAATTTAGAGAAAACCGATAACTACCGCAACGAAAACGGAACGTAATATCCATGTTTCTATTGGCTGTTTAAAAAAAACTTCGCTTTTTAGTTGAAAAGAATACGCTCGCCGTACCGTATCGCTCGACTGCAAACGAGTGGGTGAGGGCACTCGTTGCGGTCGAGTGATTCAAAAATATGGAAAGTCAAATGTCGAACGAAAATCAGTAGAAACCTAGCACTCGACGCCAGTCGAAGGATTAAAAAATAGGGCCCCTGGCACTTCGCCGGTCGCTCGCTACCGAGGCACGCTCGCTTCGCTCGCTCGGCTCGTGCGTTGTTGGTTGCAATGGGAATATAGCCTCTGCTGTGAGCTCTATTAATTTTCTTTGGAATTGTTGCAGGGTTTCGGCGTGCCTAATCTCGATGCTGCTGATAGTGTACGGCAGCTTCCGGTCACTGAACATGGAGCGCGAGGCGCGGGAGAGGGCGGAAAAGGAGCGCGAGGCGTCGCTTCTGGGAGGGAAGCCGCCTTCATCTTCTAACAATAGTGAGCATTTTACTTAGCTATGGTCAAGGTGGACAGCTTTTTAAATCTGTAGTCAAGGATCTATACTATAGTCTTCTGAAATGTAAACAAATAGGTAACTTTTACATATTGGTTACTAGCGACGCGCCCTCGCTTCGCTTCGGTGTAAACTTCCTCATGAATCACTCTATTTATTGGTGAAAAAAAGCATGAAAATCCGTCAGTTTATTGCGAACAGACAGACACGCGGCGGAGCTTTGTTATAAATTATGTAGTGATGCTATGTGTACTAATAAAATATTACAAAAATTATGAGATATACTTTTGAGAGATTAGTTTTGTTTTGAAACTTTAATATAAGCAGTTTAATTTTTTTTGTTACCTACGCCAATCCATCTCGACAAATTAATAGAAGGTTACAATTTATGATTAAAAATTCGATAGACAGTCGGTCCACTAAATTTCACATTAATTAATTATGATTGAAAATTCGATAAAGTCCTAATTTTTTTTCTATTTAACCCTTTATATTGTTCGGTTTGAAACAAGACTTTTTTATTTTTAACCGACTTCTTATTTATGCATCATACCTGCAAACATACCTTTACTCATTCCGCCCCTTGCATGTTTATACGGGCCGTGCAACAATCACTTAGGATAGGCTAATGGATTTGACAGACTCCTTGTTTCCAGACGTACAAACCCTGAACACGATGCAGGCGCTGTGCTTCCCGCTCGGCTCCTCGGTGGCGCTGCTCATCATGTTCTTCTTCTTCGACTCCATGCAGACACTAGTCGCCATTTGTACAGCAAGTGAGTTTACACCATTTAATAATACCTACACTTCTAGGTCATCCATCAATTATTTTTGCTTGATTTTGCTGTTTTATATACCAAGGGACCGGGAGACGTAGTGATACTCCAGTAATTTGTTAGATTCTTTGATAAAAAAAATACTTAAGAATTATTGTGTTAAAATAATTCCATAGGTCGCGGAAAGATCCAAGAGATCTGAAATTAAGATATTATATTTCTTTATACCTTTCTCCAGAATCGTAAGGAATCAGAAACACGGTTTTGGCTCGATACATTTTAATTTCGAAAATACCTCTAAAAATTTTTTAAAATCGAAATTATTTAGAAACAACATTAGTTATTCAAGTCGAAATTGCTTTAAATGATGTGTATCACCATTATTCAGAAAATCGCTATAGTTATTTAATACGAATTTATTTACTAATTTTTGCGCAAAATCTGCCGAACCCGTCTCGCTCCCGCGCGCGGCGTTTTCTCATTGCTATCTCGCTATACGCTTTATTTTAGATGTAGCCTCTTAACTGAAAATTTAGTTTCTTGCCTTTAGCAAAGCTTGGAATTTTCTAAACAGAGTAATTGTAATGATAATTGTTTTGTGTGACAGTAATAGCGTGTGCGGCGCTCGCGTTCCTCCTGACGCCGCTATGCCAGTACATGGCGGGCAGCGCGGGCGTGGGCGCGGGCCGCGGCGCCGTCTGCGGGCGGTACTCGGGGCCCGAGCTGGCCGCCGCGCTGCTCGCCGCCGCCATCGTCGCCGTGTGGGTGCTCACCGGGCACTGGCTGCTGATGGACGGTGAGTGACGTCACTGCGGGCGGTACTCGGCGCCCGAGCTGGCCGCCGCGCTGCTCGCCGCCGCCATCGTCGCCGTGTGGGTGCTCACCGGGCACTGGCTGCTGATGGACGGTGAGTGACGTCACTGCGGGCGGTACTCGGCGCCCGAGCTGGCCGCCGCGCTGCTCGCCGCCGCCATCGTCGCCGTGTGGGTGCTCACCGGGCACTGGCTGCTGATGGACGGTGAGTGACGTCACTGCGGGCGGTACTCGGCGCCCGAGCTGGCCGCCGCGCTGCTCGCCGCCGCCATCGTCGCCGTGTGGGTGCTCACCGGGCACTGGCTGCTGATGGACGGTGAGTGACGTCACTGCGGGCGGTACTCGGCGCCCGAGCTGGCCGCCGCGCTGCTCGCCGCCGCCATCGTCGCCGTGTGGGTGCTCACCGGGCACTGGCTGCTGATGGACGGTGAGTGACGTCACTGCGGGCGGTACTCGGCGCCCGAGCTGGCCGCCGCGCTGCTCGCCGCCGCCATCGTCGCCGTGTGGGTGCTCACCGGGCACTGGCTGCTGATGGACGGTGAGTGACGTCACTGCGGGCCGCGCTGCTCGCCGCCGCCATCGTCGCCGTGTGGGTGCTCACCGGGCACTGGCTGCTGATGGACGGTGAGTGACGTCACTGCGGGCGGTACTCGGCGCCCGAGCTGGCCGCCGCGCTGCTCGCCGCCGCCATCGTCGCCGTGTGGGTGCTCACCGGGCACTGGCTGCTGATGGACGGTGAGTGACGTCACTGCGGGCCGCGCTGCTCGCCGCCGCCATCGTCGCCGTGTGGGTGCTCACCGGGCACTGGCTGCTGATGGACGGTGAGTGACGTCACTGCGGGCGGTACTCGGCGCCCGAGCTGGCCGCCGCGCTGCTCGGCGCCCCAGCTGGCCGCCGCGCTGCTCGCCGCCGCCATCGTCGCCGTGTGGGTGCTCACCGGGCACTGGCTGCTGATGGACTGCCCAAGCTGGCCGCCGCGATGACGACGGTACTTCATCATCATCATCAGCCTATCATCGTCCACTGCTGAACATATGCCTCTCCAAGTGCACGCCACCGAGCACGATCCGCAGCTACTTTCGTCCAGCTATTGCCAGCCACCTTGCGAAGATCGTCGCTCCACCTTGTCTGAGGGCGTCCCACACACACGGTCTGCCCCAGCGATTATCGGTTCTACGGTTAATATGGCCGGCCCACTGCCACTTCAGCTTGATAATCCGACGGTACTTACAAGCTTTGTTTTCGTATAACAAGCTGTTATCACATTTTCGATGATGATGATCACACCAGAAAAATAATTTTCAAACCTGTCAAAATTTCTAAAAGCAAAATCGACGTTACAGCGATGGGCATGGGCCTGTGCGTGACGTTCATCGCGCTGATCCGGCTGCCCTCGCTGAAGGTGTCCACGCTGCTGCTCACCGGCCTGCTGCTCTATGACGTGTTCTGGGTCTTCTTCTCCTCCTACATATTCACCACTAACGTCATGGTCAAGGTGGCTACGAGGTCAGTACTGTAGTACCACAACAGAGAATGTGTACCTCGGCTATTATCATGTAGTGACAGCATTTCAAATGAATTTTTAGCATGAAAAAATCCCTAAACACTTTTTTTATGGATCAAATAAAACAGAAGCAAAATCTAAATAGACGTCTGTGTTGCTACATTGCACTTGATTATTTTTATTTATCAGTGTTTTTGATGTGTTTAGTTGATATTAAAGCATTCGTTTTATTCCAGGCCGGCTGAAAATCCGATGAACGTGGTAGCTCGCCGACTGCAGCTCGGTGGCGCCATGAGGGACGCGCCCAAACTATCACTACCCGCCAAGCTCGTGTTCCCCTCCATGCACCACCAGGGGCACTTCTCCATGCTCGGTGCGTCACTATACACAGTAGCGGCGCCATGCGGGACGCGCCCAAACTATCACTACCCGCCAAGCTCGTGTTCCCCTCCATGCACCACCAGGGGCACTTCTCCATGCTCGGTGCGTCACTATACACAGTAGCGGCGCCATGCGGGACGCGCCCAAACTATCACTACCCGCCAAGCTCGTGTTCCCCTCCATGCACCACCAGGGGCACTTCTCCATGCTCGGTGCGTAGCGGTACATACACAGTAGCGGCGCCATGCGGGACGCGCCCAAACTATCACTACCCGCCAAGCTCGTGTTCCCCTCCATGCACCACCAGGGGCACTTCTCCATGCTCGGTGCGTCACTATACACAGTAGCGGCGCCATGCGGGACGCGCCCAAACTATCACTACCCGCCAAGCTCGTGTTCCCCTCCATGCACCACCAGGGGCACTTCTCCATGCTCGGTGCGTCACTATACACAGTAGCGGCGCCATGCGGGACGCGCCCAAACTATCACTACCCGCCAAGCTCGTGTTCCCCTCCATGCACCACCAGGGGCACTTCTCCATGCTCGGTGCGTCACTATACACAGTAGCGGCGCCATGCGGGACGCGCCCAAACTATCACTACCCGCCAAGCTCGTGTTCCCCTCCATGCACCACCAGGGGCACTTCTTCATGCTCGGTGCGTCACTATACACAGTAGCGGCGCCATGCGGGACGCGCCCAAACTATCACTACCCGCCAAGCTCGTGTTCCCCTCCATGCACCACCAGGGGCACTTCTCCATGCTCGGTGCGTAGCGGTACATACACAGTAGCGGCGCCATGCGGGACGCGCCCAAACTATCACTACCCGCCAAGCTCGAGTTTCTATAAGAATAGATTGTTTTAGATAAATCAATCCAATAAATGCGGAAAGCAAAAAAATACTTACGGCCTAGGGTTGGCATTGGCACTATGCAGTTTATATAAAAAAAAATGTTTTCAGGTTTTATAATAATTATCCGGGGTTGTATGCACATTTTGCACCGTCCCTATCTTCCATATTCTGTTTCTGCCCTTTATTTTGTCACACATTGTATACACAGGCTCTAGACTCCTTTGTACCAAGACGTATACTTCCATGGTCAGTAGATGACCTCTCTCATGTCACGTTAGGTAAAATATAGCTTATTTATTCTGGCTGGACAACCGCCATCAAGCCTGTGACTGCTGATGACTGCGATCAAGTTGACATAAACCTGATATTAACGCCGCACCATGCCACAGGATACTACGAATTGATTTCTTGATTTTTTCGCTTATTCCGTTTATCCTCCCTGAAACGGCCACCCTAAGGTGGATCCTCGGAAAACGCGTGTTCAGCTATCCATCCCATCAAACTATTTAAGGCGAGGCCAGTTCACGATCTGATGAAAAGACTGATTTTTGAACTTCTAATGTGAAGGACTGATGTAGAATTCTACTTCACAAAAATTACTGTAGACTGAAAAAGAAACTAAGAAACACAATAACCGAACAGAATATTGAAAAAACTCTTTAAAAAAATCCTGAATAACATTATAAAAACTTATAAAAATAAATTTCAAATCGTCAGATTTCGTAATTTTCAACGACAGTGATATTATTTTTTATGCAAAAAGGATAGCTTTTTTATCGATCTAACACAATAACCGAGTTCATTTGTAATAAATGATCCAGCATTTCAGAAATCAATAAAAATGTTCTAAATTTCGTCAAATTTCTGGCGACGCGTCAATTAAAGCTATGCAATATTCAACCTTATTCTAAAGACATAGTGAAAGAGTAAATTTCGTGAACTGCCTCGCCTTAAGTATATGCTGGGGTGGATAGATGAACAAGCGTTTTCCGAGTATCAACCTTAGGGTGGATAAACGGAATAAGCCTTTTTTTCCACCTAATCTGCCGAATCGGTCTCGCTCCGGCGCGCGCCGTTTTCTCATTGTTATCTCGCTTTACTGATATAGCGTCTTGCACAGGTCTGGGCGACATCGTGATGCCGGGGCTGCTGCTGTGCTTCGTGCTGCGCTACGACGCGTACAAGAAGGCCACGCTGGTCTGCCAGATGGGGCAGGTGCCCGGGCCCAGGTCTATGGTCAGTCACTTATTATAAAGCTCTTTATTCATGCCAAAATTACATAGTAAAAGCAAATAAGTATCAAGAACAGAGTTTTTATGGCAAAAGGAACAATTATAATAAAGTCTTAAGCTTCGGACAGACTGAGGCGAATTCGTCAAAATGCTGCATCGCGCAAGGAATTCGCTTCAGTCTGTACGAAGCTTTACGGCCCGGCCACAGCCAGCGCGGCAGGCGGCGTTCAATAATCACTGCGCGCTATCTCGATGGCGGCTTCTCAGCTCGTCGTCACGACCGCGCAGTGATTATCGAATTCGCTTGCCGCGCCTCCTGCCGTGTTGGCTGTGACCGGGCCGTACCGTTAACCCTACTTTGTTGTGGATTCAAGATTATTACTTTCTACTACTGTAATTAGGGATTCAGCTCCTTCACCCATATTATACCTTATTTATAACATCAATAGTTACGTCTTTTTACTTAATAAAAAGCTCAGCTGAAATGGCAGTGGGCTGGACACATAGCGAGAAGAACCGATGTTGGTTGGGGCGGGGCGGTTCTGGAATGGCGACCGCGCACCGGACGACGCTCCGTGGGTGGCACAGGGACCGGAACCCTTTCGATTTTGATCTATGATATCTCGTATTCTCATGATGCTATGATTATTATGTTTGCATATCGAATAGGGTTTCCCTATCAAAGAATCTATTTATTCTATTTTTATTTTCATTCTGTAAATACTCAAAACCCAAATGCACGAAGGGGTTTTTAATCGCTTAATCCGGTCCCTGGGTAGGCCGCTGCCCACAAGGTGGACCGACGATCTGGTGAAGGTCGCGGGAAGCTGCTGGATGCGGGCCAAGCAGGGCAGATCGTCGTGGAGATCCTTGTGGGAGGGAGGCCTATACCCAGCAGTGGGTGTCGTGCGGCTGATATGATGATGATGATGACTTAATAACGTGTTTGTGTTATGTGTCAGGGTTCGCGGCTGACGTACTTCCACTGCTCGCTGCTGGGCTACTTCCTGGGGCTGCTGACGGCCACCGTGTCGGCCGAGGTGTTCAAGGCGGCGCAGCCCGCGCTGCTGTACCTCGTGCCCTTCACGCTGCTGCCGCTGCTCACTATGGCCTACGTCAAGGTACTTCCACTGCTCGCTGCTGGGCTACTTCCTGGGGCTGCTGACGGCCACCGTGTCGGCCGAGGTGTTCAAGGCGGCGCAGCCCGCGCTGCTGTACCTCGTGCCCTTCACGCTGCTGCCGCTGCTCACTATGGCCTACGTCAAGGTACTGCCACTGCTCGCTGCTGGGCTACTTCCTGGGGCTGCTGACGGCCACCGTGTCGGCCGAGGTGTTCAAGGCGGCGCAGCCCGCGCTGCTGTACCTCGTGCCCTTCACGCTGCTGCCGCTGCTCACTATGGCCTACGTCAAGGTACTGCCACTGCTCGCTGCTGGGCTACTTCCTGGGGCTGCTGACGGCCACCGTGTCGGCCGAGGTGTTCAAGGCGGCGCAGCCCGCGCTGCTGTACCTCGTGCCCTTCACGCTGCTGCCGCTGCTCACTATGGCCTACGTCAAGGTACTTCCACTGCTCGCTGCTGGGCTACTTCCTGGGGCTGCTGACGGCCACCGTGTCGGCCGAGGTGTTCAAGGCGGCGCAGCCCGCGCTGCTGTACCTCGTGCCCTTCACGCTGCTGCCGCTGCTCACTATGGCCTACGTCAAGGTACTTCCACTGCTCGCTGCTGGGCTACTTCCTGGGGCTGCTGACGGCCACCGTGTCGGCCGAGGTGTTCAAGGCGGCGCAGCCCGCGCTGCTGTACCTCGTGCCCTTCACGCTGCTGCCGCTGCTCACTATGGCCTACGTCAAGGTACTGCCACTGCTCGCTGCTGGGCTACTTCCTGGGGCTGCTGACGGCCACCGTGTCGGCCGAGGTGTTCAAGGCGGCGCAGCCCGCGCTGCTGTACCTCGTGCCCTTCACGCTGCTGCCGCTGCTCACTATGGCCTACGTCAAGGTACTGCCACTGCTCGCTGCTGGGCTACTTCCTGGGGCTGCTGACGGCCACCGTGTCGGCCGAGGTGTTCAAGGCGGCGCAGCCCGCGCTGCTGTACCTCGTGCCCTTCACGCTGCTGCCGCTGCTCACTATGGCCTACGTCAAGGTACTTCCACTGCTCGCTGCTGGGCTACTTCCTGGGGCTGCTGACGGCCACCGTCTCTCATTAGATGGCGTCGATGGACAAGTGAACTGTCAAAATTAGCTTTGAAATTTTTCTTTTTTCTATAAAAAAATTCTATAAAATTATCTGTCAAATAAGGTATCCCAAACATGTGAAACTGGCTCGCGCACATAAAGAATGAGACTGGAAATTTCGGTTAACCGCGCTTGCTACAATAACTATGAGTGAGAGAGCGATATCGGTTTGGTGACGGTGTGCGAGCGAGAAGTGAACATACGATGCCATTTTCAATTCCATTCTTTATCGGTGCGGTTGGAAAGCTCGGTTAACCGAAATTTCCAGTCTCATTTTCTATATGTGCGGAAGTAAAGAAAAGTAATGATGTTATAATCTTATATTTCTTCGGCAGGGTGACCTCAGACGGATGTGGAGCGAGCCGTTCATAGCGCCCCCTGCCGGCAAGGGCGGCGCAGACTTCGACGTGTGACGTGCCCGACGCGCACTTCGTTACTGAACGTGAGCTCTTCCTCAACACACACTCCTCTTCAGTAAAAATTGCACTTCCACTCCAACTATCATTTGACCAATCGGTTTTGTGAACCGATTGCAATTTTTATTGAGAAGGATTAGACTTTGATAATGATGGACGCTCGCTACACGGTAAAGCGTATTACATATACTTTACTAGTGAGCTAATACGTACTATAGTCTGTTCGCCGAGAGTTGATAAATATTTGAGGGACTGTCGCTTCAAATTGTGGAGCAACGCCCGTCATACAGATTGCGGATATGAAGTTTATAACCGTAATTTGTAAGACGGGCGTTGTTTCTACGGTTGCGCGTGAGATGCATTCAGAAATCCCGTTTTTTTAGCAACTCTCCGCGAACAGTCTTTGTGAAACAAGACTTTATAACGAGCTGGTAATCGAGCTCTGTTAACTATGATTGTGTATTAAAACGGTGATTACGAAAGTCGATTTGGATTTAAGTAAAACTAAATATGAACGCATGACGCCTGTAGCACATCGCCGCGAAACAATACCAGCGAAACCGTAGTATGGACTAAGAGCTAGCCCCGGAAATAGGTGGACAAATTACAGAGCGACGAAATCCCTCTTGTTAGTGTGCCATACTATCATTATTAACAGATCCGGGCACCTGGCAGATTTTCAGTGGTGGGGGTGGGAGTGGTTGAGCAACAAAGGGGCTGAAAAAGCTATTGAAGGTATACAATTTACAGAGATTTGGTGTGGTATAGTAGCAAGCCAAGTAGCAATTTAGTGCAAATTATGATCATAAACAAGATGTATAATAGCGTACTTATGCAGATGTACTAAAGGGTAGAGCGAGTCTTTCAACTGCATTGGGGAGAATTCTAACACTGTTATATATCACAGCTGACTAACGGCATTATGATGGTAAAAAATACCGAAAAACGCATTTGTGTAGCATTCTGAAACGATCTAGTCCAGGCTTTGGCTTTATGTGATGTTTCTAGCTGGTTTAAAGATCAAAGCTTGTTAACGACTAGTTTAGCTTTACAGAAAATCTCTCTTATAATGCTGTGAGCTGCATTATAGTATTAGGTATTGTAAATCGTTTTTATTTGGTGTACACTAATTCTATTCTAATGCTACTTCAATAAGCTTGATAAAAGCTGATTAAAAGAATTTATGTAACCTATAATAATGCAGTTGTAATACAATTATAAGAGTATTATTGTACACTTTGCGCTGTAAATTGGAGTAGGATACTGCAGCCTCATATGCCAATGCAAAAAGTGTAGCTTTCAGTTTGACTGGTAGACAAGGAGTGCGCGAAAAAGTGATGTATACCTTCAATCGCTTTTCAACACCTTTGTTGCTTAACCACTCCCACCCCCACCACTGAAAATCTGCCAGGTTCCCGGAACTGTTAATAATGATAGTATGGCAAACTAAATAAAGGGATTTTATCGCTCTGTTAATTGTCCACCTATTTCCGGGGCCAGCTCTTAGTATATTAATTCTATGAATTGAAACATTTAGAACAGGCTGTTTCGCATAGTCATGGCGGAACTTTGGTGTTTCGCGGCGGAGGCGTGCTACAGGCGTCAAGAATGCTGACAAGAATATACAAAGAATATATTGAAAAAGACAAAGTCCTAACGGTACTCATATGGGTCATGTAAAAATATCTTTTGTTAAATTTAGAAACTCACTTTTAAAACAGTATTTTCCGGGAGGCGTGAGAACTACCCTGATGGTGCATTTAGCGAAATCAAAGACTATTTTAGTAATTTCAAAATATATTTTTTTTTAAAAGAGAGGTTGCCCACCTAATGCAGTGGTAAAAAATATAAATTATGGTTTGACTAAACTAAATTTAAATACAACTCCCAAAAAAAAATTCGGGGTTGAATGTCTCAGGGGCCATGGTTAAATCAAAAGTACCTACATTACCCCTGGGCCAGACTATCGCGCGGTCGCGAAGCTTGAAGTTGTCGTGTTGTACAATTAGAAATTATGAGTCGAGGGATTAAAGTTTATTTTCATGAAATCCCTTTCAAGTGATATTAAACCTTAATTCCTTGATTCGAAGTTTTTAAATGTACAACACGACAACGAAAAGCTTCGCGACAGCGCGATAGTCTGGCCGAAGAAGCATTAGTCACACACTACTAATGCATACTGATTATGGGAATAGCTAAAAAACATAAATATATTTTGCCTGAAGAAATAGCACAAAAATATGAGAGAAGTTTAACAGTTGAAATTATATACTTTAGCCGTATCTGATTGTTTGATAATTTTTGTTGTGGTTCACAAATTATATTATGCACAATTTGGTTATAACGTTTTAAAATACTTTATAAACTAAAGAATTAAATTCAAAGCTTTATTTTCACCGGCGGGCTGATTATCTAATTAGAAACCACCTAGCGACCGGTCTCATTTGACAGATGAATGTGATACATTGCTTCTTCTTTTTGGGGTAAAAAAACATACCAAAGAAAAAAAGCAATGTATGTCAAATGAAACCGGTCGCTAAATAGTTTCTATTTAGATAATCAGCCTGCGGGCTTTTCTGCAGTTGGTACTGAATTCGGTACTTTTTGGGACAGTAATCTAAACAACGCCATGTAATGAATACGTACACTGGCGGCGTTTTGGACATTGAATACAAAAACATAATAATTGTATTTTAAAAGTGAAACACGAGTCTAATATTGCAAACATGAAACAACTGAATTAATATCGACATAATAAAATTTATTATAAATTTGTTTCACTGTCATAGCAAAAGTAATATTAGCTTGCGACGTGTGAATTGATTAATTAATTATGGTTGTTAAATGTAAAGTAATTAAATATGTTTCGATTATCATTAAATCCTCTTAATAAATGAGTAATATCTAGAGGACAGAACAAACATTTTGTAATAGTAACAGTTTCTTTAATACTCATTCAAGCATTTTTTATTTTTTTTGTTTTTGTATCAGTTTATATTTTTTGATTTTATATTTTCATATTGGAGTTTTTTTGCTATATAAAAGCTTAGAATAATAATACCTAGTAGCGGAGTCCTTGGGGGTCCGTCCATTTATCACGTGACGTTTTTTAGCAATTTTTTAACCCCTCCTCCCCCCTGGTGATACGTGGTGGGTGAGGTTTTAGACTAACCCCCCCACCCCCAAGTCACGTGTATTTTTTATAAAGTACTTACCTTAATAATGTCTGTTTTTCTCGGTTTAAAAATCGCGCGTTCAACGGAAATATAAATACACGTGATGTCTCACTACAACCCCCCTCCCTCCTTGTGATATTTCGTGTTTTTTTCCGAACCCCCCCCTTTCGAGTGTCATGTGATTAATGGACGACCGTAAAGTGAGACAAAAAAGATTTTCAATTTTTCAGATTTATATCCTTCATACATTACCTAATCGTAACTAAATGTAGGAAAATTAAAACTTTTTCTTTCTTTTTGGTATTAGGTAAAGGCCCATAATGGATAAAAATCTGGAACTGAGCCATTTTGGCTTAGTTTTATTTGTCTCACTTTTGAGGGTGCGCTTTGTAGGGAACTATTATTCTAGGTTGTTATTATTCTATTTAAGTATTAAAGCAACTTGAAGTGGTGCCAAATATGGATCACTATTTATTTATATAAATAATATAATCTTTTTGCAGAACACATATCTTTTTCACTTTTTAAGATTAAAAAGACATCTTCAAAGTCTTATGAATGGACGAACAAGGAAATGACATCTTAGGCTAGATCTTTCAGTGAATCTCATTTGAGTCTTTAGTATAATTTATACCTAACTGAAGCAAAATATTATGTATGTTGATGTTTTTATACAGGTGGATGTTTTAATTGAACCTAAAGTTTAATGTTTAACCTTATGTTAGGGAAAGTACTCTAAATAAAGAGGATAGGAGTTTTGACTCAAAGGAGACTTTCCTTTATTTAAAAAAAAACCAAAAAAATTGCTTGACTAGACGGGATTCAAACCGACACTAAGTAAAAAAAACACCTGTATTTTATGGTACCATGGTACCTCTCTAAAATTAAAAGATCATTAAACCTATCAATTATTTAAAAAATACGAAGAAAGGAAGAAACAAAACGGAACAATTTTACAAGATGGTGCTCTAGCTAGCCCATTATAGCATTTTGATTACTATTTTTTTTATTTTATTTAATTAACAAAATACAAATTAAATATTTGAAAAACACACCATAAACCACAGAGATTTGTCTGGCGTGCTACAAAGTTTGAATAACCATTTTGAGTGTTTGAATGAGTTCAAACCAAATTCACCCCTTCAGATTTCAAATAAGATTTAATTTCGTACTCTTACCTACCTACTTCAATTTAAGATACCTACCATGTTTGTTAGTACGAATTTATTATTTATGATTGGTCCTATCGACTGGTATAATAATAGTACAGGGTGTATTTTTTGCATCAGTGTCGGTTAGGTTGCGGAATGCAGTTTTGCTTTTTTAGAAAAATAAAGGAATCTTCCTTTGAGCAAAACAACCTATCTCCTTTGTTTAGGTGTTTTACTTTCCCTCCAGCAGGGCCCCTACACAAATGGCCAACATTCTATGTTAGAACGGCTTAAATGAGCAATAAACGATTAAATCACATGTCACAAACTTATGTAAATCACAGACTTTGATGTATTGTATGGAATTGACAAGCTTTACTGCTTATTTTAAAGCTTTCATAGTAAGCGTAGCGTTCAAACGCATAAAGTATTGGCCATTTGAGCATTTCGGACCCACCATACCACTGGCCATACAGATACTACTGGTGGTATGGTGGGTCTAGTAGGGGGGTAAGTTCACTTTAATAAATATCCATCAATCCATCCTGTATAATGTCTGATTTCAATTTGTGTGCGATTTCGTTCATTTTATAATAAATACTTTGTTGTCACTGCCTTAGACTGATGTTTTCAATGAAGATTTTTTCTATATGTTAAAGGGAGTATTATAGTATAGACAAATATTAGTCTAAAGATATAAGATAAGTTAATTATTGTTGTTATTATCATAACAGCAAGGTCGTTGTTGTAAATTATTTGACTACATTTTAAATAATAAGTGTTTGAGGCGCATCAGAATGCTGGGAACATGCTAAAAAACCACATGTTGTTACTATTACGAATGTCACTTTATACACAAACAAAATAGAGAGAGGACAGGTTTACAATAGACAGTGATCCGCTGCAACTTCACTCGAGAATGTATGGCAAAGCTATCCTCTCTATTTTGTGCCTTATTTCAGTATATTTAATATGAACCACAGTGATCTGTGTGAAAAATTTAAATAACTTCCGTTCTCGGCTGTAATGTACCTACCTACTATTAATGAATCAGTGTGCTCCCAGCATTAGGAAATGAGTATACTTGGTATGTGTGTTTTTTTATATAACTTTAACAATTTTTGATTTTATTTTATTAGCTTATATTTTTTACTGATAATTTTGTTAGAATTAGTGTTGTGCAGTATTTCTAAAGACAAGTGATATTATTTTATTGAGGCTTAATATTTGAAAGTAACAATGTAAACATCATTGTGTAATCTCTGTTGGATTGTGGCTTTAAAATAAAAATATGATTTTTTTTGTGGCAATTTAACTTTCAATGTTGTGTCTTTTAACTTTTCAAAGATGTAAACTAAAATAGTTTTGTGTATTGTTTAGATATTTATCTGTCCCATACCAGTGTTTCCATATTATGTTGTTGTACATACATAAGAGTAACATAGTGTTTAAGATCAATGTTAATGAAAACATCACCCATTTCAAGTCTGTAAATATTGCCCACACTAAACTTGATCATCCTATATAAAAAATAGAAAAAATACATTTAATATTTTTATATATGTACAATGTCAAATTACTGATACTTAATAAAAATATTAGATGGTCTTAATATTGAATTTTAATTTATCTGATATTTATTCCCTTGCATTTCCCTTAATTAACTTTGAAGATCTGGACGAACAGCCTGGGCTACCATTGAGGGCTTGCGCAAAAGAGCATCATGATAGCAGCCCTACCATGGGTTGACGCAAACTGTTTTCACTGCCTATATAACTATCATTTCATTTTCTTTCACTCGCATTGATTGTGAGTGAGAAGTATATCTGACAGTTTACAGTAGTAAAAACAGTTTGCCAGTCTGTCGCAACTTCCATACAAAAAAAGATTCTATGAAACGGACACGAATTTTGATGGCGACTATATTTGTCTCACTCTTCCTCATTCTTTCTCGTTCTTTGATGATAGGTCATCTGTCAGAGAAACACGGCGGCAACATTTAAAGTATTGTAACAAATAAAATTAATTTGTGTAGGTAGTTAAAAGTTTGTTTTATAATAGTTTTGTGATATTCAAAAGTTTGTTTTAATTTGTTAATAGTCAAGTTAAGGTGCAGAACATGTAAGTCACAATGAAGCATGTAAAATGTGAAATTTGTGATCGGCGCGAAAAGACGATACACAACAGTTTTTATGGCCAAATTTCCTTCAGATGAGCTTCGGTGAGTAATACATTAACCAATATAACATTCGTTTACAATTTTTGGTAGGTATTTGAATGAAATAATAAAATTTTAGTCAGAAAAATAATCTGCAGGAAAATAGTGGTGCTACATCATTATATAAATATCGATATCGATGCTTTTAATTTTAGGTGTAAGAAATGGGTAAAGATGGGCAAGAATGTACGCGCTAGATTACTGTTATGTTTAAATTAAACTGTAACAAATTATAAAAATGTTATTATATATTTTTATTTCAGGTCATCAGCCGCCATCAGCTGCCGAAATAATTACTTATTGAGAACAATAAAGATTTTTTTTAAATAATTACTTTTAATTTAATTTAATATTTTATTATAATTGCAATTAGTAGAAATTTTAAAATTATTCCTTAAGTAAAGCGCAGTTCAGTGCATTCATTGATATCGATAAAAAATTTAATACTATAAGGTCGCCCATCTCTATTTCTTTCCTGTAGGTTGGCAAAAAATTGTTTTATATTCGTTATGTTGGCTACGTCGAGGTATGTTTGATTTGACATTTCGTAGATTTTTTTGGTCTATGAAGTCCCGTCTCTTCTTACGTATAGTATTGCTTTCTCTGTGCAGTTTGCATCAACTCATAGTAGAGCTACGTCTTTGACGGATCTACAAGTACAAGCTTATTGGTTTTCCTATGAATAAATTAATGGAGTTGAAAGAATCACTAAAAAAACATGATTATACTAAGTGTACTATTTATTTGCTTCTATTTCTTTGTTAGTGTCTCTTTTCTGAATAAACCTCAGTTGCTTTTTCTTCATTCTTTTCAGTTTCGCAGAATTCGTGATTACTTGCACAATCTCAGACTTTTTCTTGTTTTCTTCAGCCTTCTTTAGATTTTCGCGGCGTCGTTCTTTGCGTTCGATTTCTTTTTGCTTTAACTGTTCCTGAATTTGTTTTGATAATTCTTTCGTCCGTTTTAGTTCTAACCGTAAGGCCGTTTTCTTCTGGAAGTCTAGTTTCAAACCTTTCGTTTTGTTGATTTTGGAGAACCTGAAAGACAATATATGATTATAAAATAACCTAAATCTTTACCAATTTTCGCACAAACGTGTGTGTCTAAAATAATACTTAGATTTTATAAAAAGAAAGCAAACATTTTTGATACAAAAAATAGCCCTACTTTTCTTTTTTAGACTTCCAAAACCTTCCAGATTTGGGCTTCCCACGAATTTCTGGTTCATCTTTGTTATCATATGGTGTATCTATTTTACTACTGTTTTTCTCAGGCTCATCAATCTGGTGATTCTCCTTAATATTGGGTATAATTAAAAGCACTTTATCACTGTTTCCTTGAGACATCTTGAGAAAAAATCACACGCAGAACAAATTTACGCACACGTTGTGGCGTGCATAGCATAGAGTACTTTTTTTTTTTTTTTTTTCGTTCCGTAGAACAGGCTAAGGTCATAGACCATGCTGCCTCAGCATAGAGTACTTTCGTCAGCCGCGTCCGCGTCAGCCGTCAGCTGGGTTGCGTTCCGAACCTACGCTCCGAGTGCAACAAAACGCTCTAACGGGGCGCGGCTTCCAAACATTAGAGCGTGAAGTTCGGTTGACAGTTAATAAAACATTCCCGTTACAAACGTTAGGGGGCTTACCATCAGCAAATAAGAAACCGTTCAGTTCAAACGCAGGCCTTAAACAGGACTGCTTAACCTAACTTAACCTATACATTGTTAGACCTAAGTTTAAAATGCCTAAGTTTAAATAACCTAACGATGGAACAGCACTTCAATTGAGTCATTGATAGGTTCTAATCTAAATTTTTACTTATTACTAGCTGATGCCCGCGATTTCGTACGCGTGGACTTTATGACTCTGGTGTCCTTACTAATATTATAAATGCGAAAGTCCGTTTGTTTGTTTGTTACGCCTTCACGTCTAAACTACTGAACCAATCATCATGAAATTTTGCATACACGTTCTCAGGGGTACAGAGAAGGACATAGGGTCTATCTAAACCCTTGATAAAACGTAACTGATTTATTTCCATTGGTGGCGCTACTGAGCTCATCGAACCACCTTAATGTACAAAACCACATCGTGAATGGGGTTCATTATTAATGCAAAGAAGTGACCATAGATAGACACGCCATAGACAGTAATCGGTGAAAAAATAAAACTGTCGGTCAACGAGTATAATATGTCGTAGGATAATCGTATAAACCGGATCTTTACAAAAATCCTAGGTCGATTGTAAAAAACCGGATAATTGAAATCTAAGATAAATTTTCGCAATCGTCCGAGCAATTTTTAGGATCTTTGTAAAAAAACCTAGTATGTTACGGACCATCGTAAACTTGAATGCTGATTGGATAATCTGAGAGACATCTTCAGTCTGATTGGTCAGAACATATTGATGATGGGTTTTGGGGTTATTTCGTAATTTTGTTGAAGTCAATTCTTCAATTGAAGTTTTAACAACATTTATTCATTCGAAAGTCCATTCGGGTTTTGCACAACCATATTGACAAGTGCTCTGTAGAACTTTCTTTCTCTGTAAAGAAAAGTTATATTTCGGATATAACCTATAACTTATCCAGCCCGGCACTGTATAACGTCCCAATTTCACTTCACTCATCGTGTCATTGTACATTAATGTCACTAAATTGATGTCAGCACTCAATTTTTTTAAATAAAAAAACAAAAGACTACAGATTTTTTTATTTTTTTTTATTTTCATTGGAAAACATACAGTATTTATAACTAATAGCATAACTAAATATGATACAAATATACTCATTATCATATCACAACAATAACAGTGGACGCAGATATGTTACCGTTAGCCAATCAGAACATCTGTCAGTTCATAACGTTGACGTCAGCCAATCAGCACGCGCAAAAAGATGGTAATTCGCGATTTACCTAATAAGATACGCTGGATTTTTGTAAAAATCCTAAACATTACTCGGACGATTGCAAAAATCTGTCTTAGATTTTAATTATCCGGTATTTTACAATCATACTAGGTTTTTTGTAAAAATCCTGTTTGTTCTATTATCCTACGACATATAGCATATTAATATATAAGATTTTTGGCACACGAGCGGCCATAAGGTACAGTCAGCAGCATATCAAGCTATACAAAACTGTTAAAAATCTACAGTGAATTTTGAACCTTAAACTACTCGACTTTAAGTTTAAAAATGATTGAAGATATCACGCGTTGAAAAAATTGCTTTTGTGAACAGGGACCGGAATACCGGTATTTTTTTAGTATCGATATCCAAATATCGATATCGGAACTTCTATTTTGGTATCGATTATTGATACTGATATCAGTATTTTATTTCAGTACACGAATATCGATACTTTTTAGAAAATGATCAGTATTGATACCGATACTGAAATACCGATATAATACCGATAAAATGCCTTTTGTGCTTTAATTTTTTTTTATTTCCTTTAGGTTTTTTTAGTTTTCGCACTTCGGATCAGGGCTTGGAAACCGGTAATAATTTTTTGAACCGGTTCGACGAAATTATAGGTTAGTAGGTACTTACATTTAAATCTTTTTTGCACAAAAGGCACTTTGATTTTAAAGATCTTTTATTTATGTCAAAATGTCTGTAAACATTGTTATGTTTTTGCCGTCCCATAATTATAAAAATGTTGAAAAATAACGAACGAAAGTAGTCGCGTGAATAATCAAACAACAAATGAATTAATTAGTTGCATGCTAGCTGCTTGAGCGCTGTTGCCGTACCGTACCTCTCCGCAACCCGCCCGCCCGCAGCGCGCAAACATGCAACGTGTCGCTTCGCAGCCTAGCATATCAGTACTGGGTATCGATAAAATTATCGATACAAAATACCGGTACTTTATATTACCGATACAAATATCGGTACTTATCTCAGTTATCGATACCGTTATCGATATTTTCGTTAAAATATCGATATTCAGAATATATCGGTATCCGGTCCCTGTTTGTGAACCGCTATAATAAGCACGCGGTGAAAAAATCGCGCGTTAAAAAAATTGCCCGAGCGAACAAGCACTAACTTCATAATCTGTGGCCTACAGATTATAAGGCCGGCTACACACAGACGGAATCACGTTACGGAATTCCGTACGTACGTGATTCCGAACGCAGCTAATCCATACAAATCGATGGACTACCACACACATACGGGATTTTTCCGTACGGAATTTTCATACATTATCGAAATTCCGTTCGGAATGGGGAAGATGTAAATAAAAATTTATTCAATTTTTTTAGCCCTAATTAAAAGTATAAGCAATTATAAGACTAACTGTGAAAAAAATATGTTGATATCACGAAAATTGAATTTTTTATAAGCAAATCAATTTGGGGACGCGCGGAATCTGATTGCGTCGTTCGAGTAATGGCTATGACGTCACGTCGCCGGTTGTACGATGGACAGCGGCGGCGGGCGTATGGGAGCTTAGCGACACTATGTGATTGACAGGCTCTGTAAACTTACTTTTGTTAATTTCGATACTTTTGTTTTGTTATTTAACATTTTTCATACAACCTCTGTATTTTTCAATAAAATTAGGTAGGTACAGAAAGTTTCATAGAGTTCCTCGGATACGTATCTTTCGCAAGTTGACGTTTTAACAGGTATTTTTTATTTTCTTAGGTCGTTATCTCGTTTATTTGTTTCTTTGTTTAATTACTGGGAATGATTTTATAATGAGCTAGACTTGAAACTTTGAATATAGGTCAGAACTGTAAGACAACGCTGATCATCATTCAGCTGATCTGATGACGGAGCTGGAAGAAGGCCACAGGAACTCTATAATAAAACCATACAATCACATCGACTTTTGTGCTCGTTTAATTCGTCTTGACAAGTACTCTGATAGGAATGGGAGATGAGGTCCAAGGTCTGATGATGGAGCCGGAAGAAGGCTACAGGAACTCTGTGTTCAAACCATGCAACCCCATCGAGTTAAGGCTCATTTAACCCGGCGAGCTTGTGGTGGGGTGTGACATGCCCATGCTTTGCGCGAAGTCGTGTATTTTTCAAATTTGCCCCTCAATTGGTTTGTTGCTTCGAGTAGCTGGAGCCAATGTACTCCGCGGGGGGAGAGTGGCGTGACCGCAGTGTCGCGTCAACCGGCGCAGGAGCTACACGCGTGTAAACGTTCGTGGGGTGCGTCATACCCCGCCACATGCTCCGTGTTAGTTTTACCATATAAATGCCAATTGGTTTATATTTAGTGTATAAAATAAAAAACAGTGTATATTTATATACTTTTATTGTATTATTTATCAAAAATACTAAAACTAAAATCAACTAATTCTTTAAAAAAAATATGTTATTGAGAATCTTATATTCTTTAAGTTTTTAAAGTTGATTTTATATTTTTATTAAAGAATTAGTTGATTTTAGTTCCTTTTTCAGAAGTTCCTTTTTTTGTTTTTTTGTAAATGTTATATTTTAGTATTTCTGATAAATAATACAATAAAAGTATATAAATATACACTGTTTTTTATTTTATACACTAAATATAAACCATATTTCAAAATACGAATAAATTCTTAAGTCTTGGTTTAATAAATTGGCATTTATAGGTAATTATATGTTGGGGTTTGGCAAACCCCACCACATGCTAGGTGTAACTTTTTTCACCACATGCTCGCCGGGTTAATTCGTCTTGACGAGTTCTCTGTTGAGAAATACTCGTAGTTTCAAGGGTCTGATATCATTTGGAATCGTTGGATTTGCCTTGACAAGTACTATTATGGGAGATAGTTTCCAGAGCCTGATGATGGAGTCGGAAGAAGGCCACAGGAACTCTGTATTCAAACCATGCAACCCCCTCGAGTTTGGGCTCATTTGATTCGTCTTGACGAGTTCTCTGTTGGGAAATAGAATCCGGGGTCTGATGATGGAGTTGAGAGAAGGTCACAGGAACTCTGTAATAAAACAGCAACTCCATCCAGTTTGGGCTCGTTTGATTAATTTTGACGAGTATTATGTTGGGAAACAGTGTCCAGGGTCTGATGATGGACCTGAAAAAGGCTACAGGAACTCTGTAATAAAACCATGCAATCCCATCGAGTTTTAGCTCATTTGATTTATCTTGACGAGTTCTCTGCTGAGAATTAGTTTCTAGGGTCTGATATAATTTGGAATCGTTTGATTTGCCTTGATGGGAGATGATTTCCAGAGTCTGTTGATGGAATCAGAATAAGGCCACAGAAACTCTGTATTCAAACCATGCAACCCCATCGAGTTTGGGCTCATTTGATTCGTCTTGAGCTTGACGAGTACTCTGTTGGAAAATAGAATCCAGGGTCTGATGATGGAGCTGAAATAAGGTCACAGGAACTCTGTAATAAAAAAGCAACTCCATCCAGTTTGGGCTCGTTTGATTCGTCTTTACGAGTACTCTATTGAGAAATAGTTTCTAGGGTCTGATAATGAAGCCGGAAGAAAGCCACAGGAACTTTGTATCAAAACCATGAAACCCTATCGACTTTGGGCTCGTTTGATTCATTTTGACGAGTAATCTGTTGGGAAACAGTGTCCAGGGTCTGACGATGGAGCCAGAAGAAGGCCACAAGAATTTTGAAATAAAACCATGCAACCCCATATTCTAGTTTGAAATCGTTTGATTCGCCTTGACAAGTACTATGGTGGGAGATGGTTTCCAGGTTCTGATGATGGTGCCGGAAGAAGGTCACTGGAACTCTGTAATAAAACCATGCAACACCATGATCTAGTTTAGAATGGTTTGATTTGCCTTGACAAGTACTATGTATGATGGGAGATGGTCTCCAGGGTCTTAAAATGGAGCCAGAAGAAGTTCACAGCAATAAAACCATACAACTTCATCGAGTTTGGTTTTGTTTGATTTGTCTTGACTAAGACCTTAGACCCTATTTCTAGATGGTTCCCAGGGTCTCATGATGGAGCTAGAAAGTGGTAATGAGAGATCTGTAATAAAACGACACAACACCATTGAATTTGGGATCGTTTCAAACAAACCAGCCTAAATTCTAGGGTATTGCGTCATTTTATAACAGAGTTCCCATGGGCTCTTTCTGGCTCCATCATCCTTGGATTATGTCTAAAGTTTTTGTCAAGACCAATCATACGAATCCAAACTCAATGGTGTTTCGTCGTTTTGTCAGGGTTTTATTACAAAGTTCCCACGGCCACCTTCTGGCTCCATCATAAACCTTGGATATCATCTAGAACCAGAGTCCTTGTCAAGACAAATTATACGAGCCATAACTCACTGGTTTGGGGCGTTTTATTATAGAGATACCATGGCTACTTTCTGGCTCCATCATCACCCTAGATATCTTTTAGGACCAGAGTTCTTGTCAAGCCAAACCAAACGAGCCTAAATTAATTCGACGGTGTTTCGTCATTTTTTTACAGATTTGCCATAGCCACCTTCTGGCTCCATCATCAGAACTTGGATATCATCTAGTACCAGAGTCCATGTCAAGATGAATCAAACGAGCATAAACTCGATAGGGTTTCTTCATTTTATTACAGAGTTCCCATGGCCACCTTCTGGCTCCATCATAGTCTCATATTGTCTTGAAAAAATACACTGTTTTAAACAAGTATTTTAAGTGTACTAGCGACCCGCCCTCGCTTCGCTTCTTTCTTTTTTTGCACACCCTAAAATAAAACAAATATCGTACAGTCGTTACCTTTGCTCCAGAACGACAGCTCCTAAGATATTCATTTAAATAGTATGGTGTTAAAGATTAAAATAATGTGCATGAAATGCTTCAGGTAACAGACGTATTTAAGTTGATAAGGATTAATACTGTATCCTTCTAAATAGCTTTCCAAATTACCGCATTGTATGTGACCGATTTTTTAGAAGATTATAATGGGTATAGTGAGCTATTCTTAAAAGATAGATATATGCCATCGCGGACTTTTTTGTAGATCTATAAAAGAGAAACAATTCCATCATACATTATTTTGTTATAGCTCAAAATTTTTATGCAGCGTTTTCGATGCAAGCTCCCAGTCGGCTTAATTTTTGGCAAAATCTTTAACTATTATCGTCATATTTCTACCAATTTAGATAAAACCTTAACTTATTATACACTTAAACCTTCCTCAAGGATCATTCTATCATTTGGTAAAAACCGCATGAAAATCCGTTTAGTAGTTTTTGAGTTTATCGCGAACAGATAGACAGATGCGGCGGAAAGACTTTGTTTTATAACATCTCGGCGGACGTAACCGGCGATGTGACGTCACGCCTTAAACGGTCAAGACCGCGCTGATTTTAAAAACATTCAACTTTGAAAATTAATAAAAAATTCAGTTTTTGAGATATCTAAAAAATTCTTTCACCATTATTTTTTAGATTTTACGTTTGATTTTTCTATATTATAAAATAATTACACTCATCTTCCCCATTCCGTTACGTGATTACGTCTGTGTGTGGCCGGCCTAAGTGGGCTGTCACTGTCACGTCCGTCACTCTGCGTTGTGCAATTTTTTTAAACCAATTTCAAAGTTCAAAGTGCTGAATTATTTTTATTTTGACGGTTTTATTTATTTCATACAAAAATAACTATGCTCAACGTTATTGCAAAAAGTGTACAAACAATCGGTAAGCACAATTCTCTTGTTTTATAAATACAACATTAATAACAACTTGATACAATACAACTGTGCTGCTAAACATCACACCTTTTCAGTGCCTGCATTTTCTGGTGCTGCTGTTCGACAATCCAGATTTATAGCTTCTCTATCCTCCTTGCCTGAGACATATCAGATGCTCTACAAGACATGCAGAGATTTTGCGGAAGCAGAGCTCAAACCAAACGCCGCAAAGTATGATCGTGAACATCTATACCCTGAAGATGCAATCAAGAAGATGGGTGAACTTGGCCTCATGGCGATCGCGGTGCCTGAAGAATATGGCGGTGCTGGACTGGACTACCTGGCGTATGCTATTACACTAGAAGAAATATCTCGTGGATGTGCATCATGTGGTGTTATTATGTCTGTAAACAACTCATTGTATTTAGGCCCAGTAACTCACTGGGGCACTGACAAACAGAAGAAGGAATTTGTCACACCTTTTTGTAATGGTAACCTTTAGTTAATATTATATTATGTACCTCATCTGCTTTGTCCTGTAAATACAAAATGTTTTCATTAGGAATAATGCAGATAACTTTAATAAATCTTATTTTTGAGCGGCTGAAGTCATCATTAGCATCTTTTATCCATTATTATAATGTGATTGTAATTGACCATGTTTACATCAAATTATAGCCTTTGTTTTTTGTAGGACAAGCCATTGGATGTTTTGCTCTGTCAGAACCTGGGAATGGGTCTGATGCTGGTGCAGCATCCACAACTGCCAAGGATGGTGGTGACAAGTGGATTATAAATGGCACAAAGTGTTGGATAACCAATGGGTATGAAAGCAAGGCAGCTGTTGTATTTGCAACTACAGACAAGAAACTTAAACATAAGGGTATATCAGCATTTATTGTGCCAAAACCCATAAAGGGATTAGAATTAGGGAAAAAGGAAGATAAACTAGGAATAAGAGGCTCATCAACATGTTCATTGATGTATGAAGACTGTGAGGTTCCAAAAGAGAATATTTTGGGAGAACCTGGCTTTGGGTTCAAAATAGCCATGATGACTCTTGATGCTGGTAGAATTGGCATAGCATCCCAAGCATTAGGGATTGCACAGGTAATTTTAGTTTTGCATTTTAAGTTCATTATTATTTGCAAATATTTTTTTATTATGCTACACCCAAGTTGGATAATTTGTGTATAATGTTACCATGTGATGTATATTCATCAGTCACTTCTCCAAACTTGTGATTCTGAATCAGTTGAATCATTATTTCGACAGGCATCATTGGATGTGGCAGCTGAATATGCTTCAAAGAGAATGGCATTTGGGAAGCCGATCATGAAGCTTCAGGCTATTCAGAATAAGCTGGCAGATATGGCACTACAGTTGGAATCAGCGCGGCTGCTTACTTGGCGCGCGGCGTGGCTCAAGGATAATAAGCAACCTTACACCAAAGAGGCAGCCATGGCCAAACTGGCTGCCTCTGAGGCAGCTACCTTTTTATCACACCAGTGTATTCAGGTAAGCCGAGTGACTTTTTTATCACAATCTTCCTTCCTCCTCTTATTATTTTAATTGTAGTTAAGTTTTAAATGTAGTAGTATAGTATTATATTATCTGTGATTGTAGTTAAACAACTTGTATAGAACTTAAAGCTGTTAAACATATTTCCTCAATTTAATGAAAAACCTTTTCTTTATAGGTATTTGTGATAAATTACATTGATTGTACGCAAGACGGCACGCTAGGTTAAACAGTTGAACTACGAAAACAGCTCTTATTACGTACGGCATAAAGGCGGTCACAAAGTCAACATGTATAGTCTGATGTGCTGCTGACTGTACAAATTAAATTGCAGTAAATACCTATGCATAAAATTCCCAATGAATAAACCAATTATTTTTATAATAGTTGAAACAAAAAGACACATGATAAGGGTTTTTCTTTGTAAGCCAAAAGTTTTTTTTTTCAATATGGATGTCTTTTTTCTAGATCTTGGGAGGAATGGGCTATGTGTCCGATATGCCAGCTGAACGACATTACAGAGATGCTAGGATCACAGAGATTTATGAAGGCACCTCTGAGATACAGAGGCTTGTAATTGCAGGGCAGCTGATCAAAGAGTATGGTTTAAATTAAATTAACTTGGAATCTTTACTGTAAAAAATTGTGAATGAATAATAAGGCAGCTAAATTGTAAATAATAACTAAGAATAACTTTTATAAATTAAGAACTATTTTGAGAAAAATTTATCAACTGATTATTACAGTATTGTATTGTTATTGTTAGTATTGTACTCTGTTTGATGTAAATATGTTTTTTTATCCAAATATATAAATATATTAAGGTCATTTTTTTTTATTGACGAGATATTTTTATACCTACTTCGAATAATTTCGAGATGAAATACTGTTTTTATCTAAATAATAATTAAAAACATTAGTGACTAAAGATTGTTTATTAAAGTAACATAATACATGATAATACCCTAGTTTTCAAAGAAAGGAGTTAAAAATTATAGTAAATTGTTTGCAATATGATATTCTGAAATGTTAACAAGAAATACAAAAAAATAATGTACAGATTAAATGCCATGGAATACAATACAGAATAATGGCATAGTTTTTACAGTTACTGTCCAGGACCTGACAATGATTTGTCCATGAATTTCCTCTTGGCAAAACATAACCACCATTTGCTAGGCTTACCATCTTCTGTTGCAAATACCTGGAAAATAATAAAAATCAAATACCTGGGAAATAATAAAGTTTGAAATCTTGAGAGAGAAAATTACATGAGAAATAATACAAGTAGTTGAAGAAGTCAAAATGTTGACTAATACTAAACTAAAATACAAAGATTGCCACAAAAACAAACAAAAAAGGATTTCTTTTGTTTGATTTAAAAAAATGTGGTCTGACTGAACAAACTCCTATGAGGTAGATTGCCTGTCGTAGTCTTAATTCACCTCCTGAGTTTTTCGTAGGTTGTCTGGTTCGCAATTTGTCTGTCATACTTATCAGGGTGTGAATATATTACTAGGCCGCGTTCCGAATCACGCCAAGAGCACTGTTAGCGTATAATCCATTAAATGAAGTAGGTACACAAATACCCTATTTGTGTAATATTTTGTGACTATTTAATTTGGTCGGATTCGCGCTAACATCGCTCTCAGCGTGATTCGGAACGCGGCCCTAGAGGAATTAACTATAGTAAACAAATAATTATGTCTATTTCACCTTTTCACAAACCCTGGTGCCAGTTTCATGTCTCAGTTGCTGAAGGTATTGTCTCATCAAGTCTGAAAACATTTACGTTATTTTAGTTGAAGAGTAAATTAATAATCGTGTCCTACATCTTGGCAGGGACCACTTTGAAAACCGCAATTCTGACTACATGGAAAATTTCTCCCCAATTAGTCCTAACTAGTCCTACTTTTTCGGAATTAGTCCCAAAAAGGACTGAAAGATATAAGCGATTTAAATGGTCCATGCCAAAGCAAACCTTCATTTTGGCAGGGACAGGCTATATCTAGTGAACCATAACACCTAGCCAGGATCTGATTATTAAAAAAAGTCCCTTTTTTATGGATCCCGCAATGCCTCGGCAATCCCACAGCCGATTTTTTTTCGTGATTTCAAGGTTGGTCCCATAATAAAAGTTGCTCAGTTTGATGGTCTGATAAACCCCACGTGATGTTTTTAATAAATTTAAAGTAAACCTGTATAGGTTTCTCTAGTCATGATAAGGTAAGAGAGCACTACAGGGTGTAACGGAAATGGTGCATTCTTCAATCTACGAAAGTTCGTGTAAAAGGCTGCAGCTTTTGCAAAGAGCCGCAAGATCAGATGCTTAATGTTTTACAATCGGAACACTGTACATTATGGAACGGAATAGTTTTATGTAATTAATTTTTACTGTACGCTTTTGTACGTGACTGTACTTATTTAAAAAATCTGAATTTCTCCTAAACTAAAAAGGGGGACTGACTAGTTTTGTGGTTTTGGGACTAATTGGGACTAATTTACACGAATCGTTTCCAATAAGCAGATTTTCTCTAGGTGACCTGGTTTAAAAGTCCTCGCCAAGATGTAGGTTGATTTTGGCATGGACTAAATCATTCCCTTATATTTTTTGAACGGTGCTTTATTTCGTTTTGATTTTAGGCATTACGGGATCCATAAAAAAGGGACTTTTTTTTAAATAATCAGATCCTGGCTAGGTGTGTGTAGCCTGTCCCTGCCAAAATGAAGGTTTGCATTGGCATGGACCATTTAAATCGCTTATATCTTTCAGTCCTTTTTGGGACTAATTCCAAAAAAGTAGGACTAGTTGGGACTAATTGGGGAGAAATTTTCCATGTCGTCAGAATTGCGGTTATCAAAGTGGTCCATGCCAAGATGTAGGACACTTAATAATCAATAAAAGCTTTGTCACCACACACCTGCCTCCTGAGTGCTAGTAGGCTTAGCATATACAGAGTTCAAAGGGAAGCCGGGCTCCCCTGGAATATCAAATTTGGAGATTGCCAACATGTACATCTCTTGTTGCCCCTGGTTCTTATTGGAACATTTCTGAAGACGCTTCAGACATTCCGATATATACAAAGTGAGGTATATGAGGACCCGGTCTGCATCAGACTGAAAAATGATTTGTTTATTTACACATATTCAGAAACCTATTTTTGTAAATGATTTATCATTTTTTTTAGTTATTTTCAGGTAAAAATCCAATTATTATTATTTAAAATTATTATAGCTATTAACTTGTCAAGCCAGACAAAATGAGATGATTTTCCATTGTTGTCCGGCCTCATGTGGTCGCCTCACATAAATTTAATGAATTACAGAATTTGTGATAAAAAATTGATTAATTATCATTAAATTTATTCCTTTTACAGAACAATTATGTATGCATTAAACATGCAAATATAGACAAAACCGCCTCGAACCTGACTCTCCAACCAAAACACTACTTACTTTGATCTCATAAAATCTGAAGAACACATTGGCTTTGAAGTAATTGAGAGCTTCATCAATAATGTCCAGTTCAATCTTAGGGCTCACTGGAGCTGGCCCCCTGAATGTCGTGCGAATCGAAACAAGTGCCAGATTGCCTACCGATTGGGTGTTATCAGTTAACGAAGAATGGTAAGCCTTTAAAATAAACAAACTCAGTTCATAAACAATTAGGTGAGTATTTCTGAAAGTTTTATCAATATGTGAATTAATAAATGGTATTTACCGGCATGGTTTAGGCGTAGCCTGCGACAGGACACAAATATAATATTATCTTTCGAAGAGGAAACACCACCGAAAAACTGAAACCAAAATCACAGCTGAAGCTAACAGTTGCGTTTTACGTGTGGGTACGGGTACGTATAATATTAACAAGAAGTCAATCACTATATACTTGTTGATAATTTAAAACTTTACATCAAATCAATACAGGAAAAAGAAGAAAATGAGTCTATTAAAGTTTTCGTCAATCACAAGCTGCACCAAGTTGGCCAAGTTCTTGACATTGACAGTCAGTCATGAGTCAGTTGACCGCACAGAATAAAATATATGGCTGCGGTCCGCATGGCGATAATATCGGTTTCGGCGTTTGCAACGCTCACACGAGGTCCGCATTCGATATCGCGCTCAAATCGACAAATGACAGTTTGTGACAAATCACAATGCGGACCAACTTTTTATCGCGATAACGAGATTAAGATTACGAACAAAAATAACCTCGAACAATAAAAAGGTTTATAAATTGATAACTATAGACCACAACACAAAGTTTTTTGTCTAAACGTTTTACTTACTTACTACTTGTCTTATTTTAGTGCAGTGTCCTATAATTTTCTTCGTCTCGTACAAGAAGTTTTACTAAAGCCATTGTTTATTTTTCTTGTGAAGAGCAACAACAACAAGTGTTTTTGGGTTTCCCTTTTGGATTTCCAGTTGTTTGTTTAGTTATTTTTTCCCTACAGACTCTTGCTTCTTCACTAGGCGTATTGTTTATTTTTAAACGTAGTGATTTTAATCTCTTTGTTTTTATTAGTGTTGACAATCGTTTGATTTTGACAGTTAACTTGACAGCCCGATCACAGTGATTACGTTACGAGGCATGGTCACTGTGAGCCCAAGATGGCGCTGGTAATGACGTCATGAGTGACGTCACGCTAGATATCGTAAGCGCGCTAACGTGCATGCGGACCGGCTGTTATCGCGATAATATCGATATTATCGCTACGCGGACCGCAGCCTATATGTCGTAGGATAATCGTATAACCGGATCTATACAAAAATCTTATAGGTACTCCGACTTTTAATTCGGTGCAGTAATTTGACAGCTCTAGCCCACTGGGGTGATTAGCAACTTGCGTGGCTGTCACCACGCAAGTTAGCCTCATTGTAAACATTAACTTCATTGTTTTTAGCCGGTAGACCCGCTGGTGCTAATCAAGGTGCAAGTTGTAAAAAACCGGATAAATGAAATCAACATCTTCAGTCTACCGGCTAAAAACAATGAAGTTAATGTTAACTGTAATTTGACAGATGGATATGATACATTGTTTCTTTTCTTTGGTAAGTTTTTATTTGTGCCAAAACGAAGAAGCAATGTATCACATACATCTGTCATATTACAGTTGTTAACATTAACTTCATTGTTTTTAGCCGGTAGACCCGCAGTGATTGGTCAGAACATATTACTGATGGGTTTTGGGGTTATTTCGTAATTTTCCTACGACATAGGATAATTGTACAAACAGGATTTTTACAAAAAACCTAGTATGATTGTAAAATACCGGATAATAAGAATCTAAGACAGATTTTTGCAATCGTCCGAGTAATGTTTAGGATTTTTACAGAAATCCAGCGTATCTTAGGTAAATCGCAAATTACCATCTTTTTGCGCGCGCTGATTGGCTGACGTCAACATTATGAACTGACGGATGTTCTGATTGGCTAACGGTAACATATATGCGTCCATTGTTATTGTTGTGATTATTGTCAAATATTTCTGTAGTTTACGTGTACGTTATACAAGTGCCGGACTCGGATCAGTTCAGAAAAGTTATAGGTTATATCCGAAATATAACTTTTCTTTTTTACAGAGAAGAAAGTTCTACAGACAGAGCGCTTGTCAATTTATGATTGTGCAAAACCCGAATGGACTTTCGAATGAATTAATGTTGTTAAAACTCCAATTGAAGAATTTACTTTAACAAAATTACGAAATCACCCCAAAACCCATCAGCAATATGTTCTGACCAATCAGACTGAAGATGTTATAAATCGTCTCTCAGATTATCCAATCAGCATTCAAGTTTACGATTGTCCGAAACATACTAGGTTTTTTACCATAGATTACATTATTATACTAGAGGTTTTTTTACAAAGATCCTAAAAATTGCTCGGACGATTACGAAAATTTATTTTAGATTTCAATTATCCGGTTTTTTACAATCGACCTAGGTTTTTTTTAAGGATCTGGTTTACGATTATCCTACGTACGACATGGGGGCTTACCATCAGCAAATAAGAAACCGTTCAGTTCAAAAGCAGGCCTTAAACAGGACTGCTCAAGGCCTGCTTTCATACTAACCGTTGATGTTATAGTACGAAATAGTAAGGCAGTTCAATATAAGCCCTGCTATAAAAGCTCATAGTAAGGCCCCTGATTCTTGATTTGAACGAGAGAACCTTTTTCTGTTAATGTCAGTATCACGACTCCAATCCAAGGCAATGAAAACAAGACATCTAATTAAAATAACAAATGTCAGTCTTCTCTCTGTCTACGGTCTGCTGTCACTGTCACTCGCCAGCGCCACTGTCAAACAAAACAAATTTTATTTGTAATAGTACGAAAAAAATACTGTTCTAAAATGATAAAATGGAGATATTATTAAGATTTTTTCCTGCTAACCCATTCAGACTCGCAGCATGTAGAATACTATCTTTCCACGTTGCAACTTATACTCGGTAAGTACATAATTTATTGTATGTTTTATTTTGTTACGTTACGTACTTAACCTAACTTTGCAAATTCTCTGCTCATCGTTTTAGATTAGCTGAAGTGGGCAAGTTGGAATCACCAAAAACTGCTGGCAAATATGATACCGGACAACTCATATTGCACAGGGTGTTCGGATATAGAGGGGTGATTTTGTTTCCATGGCTGGCTAGAGTATATGACAGAGATGCTAGTCATAAGAAAGAAAGCTCAGAGTCTTCGGGTAATGCAGACGCTTCAGGGGATTCTCTATCGAATGTAGGCAAAGAAGTTAAAGGCAGAACTCATACATTTTATCAAGTCCTTATTGACACCAGAGATGCTCCCTACATAGTGAGTATAATTTAAAAATTACATGTTTTCTAGCATAAACTTGGACCTTTAGAATCTGTCCTTGTCCTATTAATGATAATAAAGTTAGAATGTAGATTGTTCTAACTAATGTCTGTCTATCTAGTAGATAGATCAATGAATGTTGGTACACTAAATATTCCATAATGCTATTTCTAGTGTTGTAATTATTGTGATTCGGAAAAGTTCTTATATTTCTTTCTCTGCAATAATAGGTGCTTATTTAATTTTATAAGATAGGGGCAATTTATTTTATTTTTAAACCTTTATTTCACATTGTAGGTTAATCATAAAAATATTCTTTTGCTTATATTGAAATATTTTAGTAAAAAAAATGTTTAAAAAAATATTAAATATGACAATCCAAACTCTGTGTCAAACATGCAAGGCATGCAAGGCTTGCTAAATAATTATTATTTTGAGACCACTGCAGGCATCTGCGGTTACTTAGGGGACGTCCATTAATTACGTGAGGTGATTTTGGCGCTTTTTCGACCCCCCCAATAACTTAATTTAACCCAGTTTTTTTGTGATACTGTTTCTGCAGAAATAAATACATAATATTTGCCGAGACTCCCCCTCTCCCCCACATGAGATAGGGTGAGATTTGGCTTGACCCCCCTAAATCCCTCACGTAATGAATGGACGCTCCCTTAAGTTGTAAAGATTTTATTTTGAGTATAACTTATCATAACTTAATTGTTTTGTATATTTCGTTATCACCAACTATCACTCAAGCCCATATCTCATCCTTACACTTTATTATATTTTTTATTTCTTAAATGAAGATATTAAAAAAAGTAATTTATTTTCGACTGTGCAATCAAACACCGATATGAGACCTGAGTGGAAGAAAAAGGTATTTAGAATGCAATCAGTGTTATGTGTATGTGAACTAATCAAGAACAAAATACCATGCTTTATTAGATGTGATCAAGTTTGTATTGTGACTTTAATTACCATTTTTTTAATAATTAATTTCATTAATTTATAATATTAAAAGTTAAATAATTGTGTAGTTCATTTAATAAATAGTTATTAGAATTAACATTGATTTTATGTGTGTCTTATAACTAAAATAGATTTGTGTTCATAAATAAAATCTTTTAGCTAAAAATAAACATTTCTCACAGTCATCAAATCTGCTTTATTTTACTGATACTTAAAATGAGATAAAAAGCAACTAATTTGCTATTGCATTGTAAATTATCAAATAGGTAGTATCATCCCTCGTTTGCTATATAAATAGTCATAACCATGCAACATGTATGTGACCATTCTTTTAAAAATATGTTTATCTTAAATATAGTGAAAAAAACATTACTCTTTTTATAACACGGTGTGTGTTCTGACCAAAAATATATGAAGAAAGTGGCTGAGAATATTTTGAGAGTGTCTTTTAAGTTTAACAGCCAAAAGTCCTTGTGATCTATAAAAACAGACTTTATTCAAAAATTTGCGTGTGTTCTGAGCGGCAGCGCGGTGCATCGCGTATTGTAGAGCGGCGGAACACGCGGATGGCTGTCCTTAGTGCACGCCAGACTCCGCCGCCACTCAGGGCGCACACTTCAGACAAACAGTATACGGGTTATTTGTAAAAAACACCATCAACCTCACAGGAGTAGATTAGTAACATCATAAACAACAACTACGACTTTCCGAAAACTGCGAAAAAACTCTTCATACAAAACTCGATCAGCTGTTCAGACATTTCATTGGAAAGTAGTTTTTTGTCTTTTTTCAAAAAAGTCGTAGAACAAACGTTGTTTATGATGTTCGTAATCTACTCCTGCCAAATAACACCAAGTTTACAAATAACCCTGTATAGCATTGTTTTTTTTATTACTATAAAATTAGCTGTTATTTGTCTCCAGCGTGCACAAACAGAGGCAGTGACGTTTCTGGGCAACCAGGAGTCGAGTCGCAGTTTGTATGCCATACCGGGGCTGGACTACGTGGCACACGATGACATCTTACCATACACGTCAGTGGAACGAGTCCCACTGCAGCACGAGCTGTTTGACAAATTTCTGATGCACAACCCTGATAAAGGTGATTATAGTGTGGTAGTGATGTTTATATTTTTTTGGGCAGTGACCTAGATTGTCTGAAGCAGATCCGATACACCACCACGGTCCTGCAGGTCTGGTTAAATCACTAGACGAGGGTTTAATACAGGAGTTTGGCTATGACAAGTATACTGAGAATGTCAGATGGCTGAAGGGGACAGAGAGGAGAGATTTGATGATAGATGACGATTAGATGAACATGATAGATTGATCAGAAAGTAGGAACTTTTTGATAAATCTATCATGTTCATCTATCATCTGTCAGTCAGGTTGGGTTCCTCTGTCTAAAACAGGAATAAGTTCCATAGACGCTTAAGCTAACCAGAGGATGTTATTTTGATAAGACTCTTCACTATTGATTATTCTGTGATCCCTTGTTCTCTTTGAATAGCTTAATATACCTTTTGTATGACTTCGCAAAATAAAATAATGCTCCGATTGGAAAAACGAGAACAAATGGAAATAATAATTTGTCAAAGATCACGAATTGAGGTTTCTGCGACTGCGATTACAGACCCACCGTTCATAGCGCAAGAGACATTGCGCGCGTGGCAGAAGAAGAACCACCCGTGGCTGGAGCTGAGCGACGTGCACCGCGAGACCACCGAGGGCGTGCGGGTCACAGTGATCCCCTTCTATATGGGCAGCCGGGAGTCGCAGAACTCTGCCGTCTATTGGGTAAGATGCCCTTTTTTGCTCCAAACCTTGAAACTAGTTGAATTTAGGAATGACTAGCTGATGAGCATAATGAGCGGTCGCGGCAAATCATTCTCCTTGTGCAAATTATGTTTTTGAGCGACCAAAAAGGTTTTGTAGCGTTTAAATTATGGCAAAATTTACCTACAAGTCTTACAGTGAATCAGTATGGGCTGTTCTGATGATAAGATGAATCCCTTAGTCACAATCATCATTCACGCGAGTGGCGAGGCGAGCGAGGCAAATAGCGAACTCGCATGTGTGTGCACAGTCATAGTAGAATCAAATAAGTAGGCCAACTCGAGCCGTGAGCGAGCGATAATAGCCTAAACACTGGCTGACTGTTAGGGCTGTCGCTTATAGTTTATTCAATCGTCAAAAATGCATGGGTAGTCGATCTCTATGTAAAACAATTTTCCCAAGGGAAGCATCAGGGATCTATAACACAAAGTTTTTTAATTATTTTTTGTACATAGACCAGGAGCTGACTACAATGTTTTCATTATCTACGTCATATTATCTGATTAGTGATTTAAAAAATTACGATGGATTTGGAGGATTTATTAAAACGTGATTTTACTAAATCATGTATTTATTAAAATAAAATATTTATTATGAAATTGAATTTTTTACACTATTAACTATCTTTTACTTTTTCATTTACCTAATTTACCTAAATTATAATCTTTAAATTCGGAAATTGAATAATTTTACATTAACCTCAAATAATAGGCATTAAAAGTTCTTTTTACCCGAGGAAAGGGTTATGTATGTCGCGCGTATCTTGTATGTTGTTTCTATGTAATATTCTTTATTACCTCATATCTTGGTGGGGCATACATAATAGTGATCTATTAAATTAAACCACAAATTTGTATCTGGTGAACGAAATCTGGAGCAGATTACATTAGAATACTATGTATTTGCTAAACACTTTCAGATAGGTAGGTAAGTAAATATCTAACACAAAAGAATTTGGTAAACAATCCTAGTCCTAAGTATTTGGTAAACAATCCTCACCCAACTCTTTATTGAAATAATCATTTATAAAATAAAACAAACGGTTTCCCACGCACAGAATACAAATGACAATTTGATTTGATTGATACTTTAGTTACCTAACATATTTTTGAACAGTAATAAATTTTAAAAAACGTATGACAACTGTCAAAAACTGTTTATTAAATAGGACAAGTAAGAATAACAGACTTTACGTAGGTATACCTATGTATGATATAGTAGGTAGTAGATTAGATACAGGTACTCACCGTTCTTGTTCGCTAGGTAATGTGAAGAAAGACAATTCTGGATTGGACAAACTGCTATTGAGACATCCATAAACACTGCAATATCTCCTACAGCTACTCGAATTTGTAGCCATCTTTAATATAATCTTTGGTTAACGGAGGTATTAGTATGTATGTACATGTACGGCGCGGCGGCGGAGCGTGCGTGAGCACTCACGGGCGGTATTAAGTACGGCGGCGCAGCCACGACTGACGCATCTTTATCATCTATAAATGTTGTCAGTGTGTGCGTGCGACGACGCATACACAGGGGCGCGCTCACATACAAACCGCGTTGGGTGCGTATAATGAGTAAGATGGCTTACTTATTTGATTCTACTATGGCACAGTACAGTAAAGTCGCTATTCGCCTCGCCACTCGCACACTAGTTATGAGCGGCATTTCGGACACTATTTAAAGAGCCCGAGCGGCTTTTACTGCGGAAAATGTACTCTATGGTCGCGTGCGAGCGCCCAAAATCGTTCCGTCGAATGACTCGAGCAAGTGGCGTGGCAAGCACGAATGTGTGATTGTAGCATTGAGTTCTTTCATAGGCGACGTTGCAGAGCGGTAGATACGTTCTCGTCGCGGATACTGCGATGTATTATGTTAATAGACTTGTACTAGTTGTACTATTAGTTATTCTGTGATAGGGTCTCTAGTTGTCGCTCCTAAGCCGCGCGACTAATTTGCCTAATGCGAAGAAACTTTTATGCCGCTAAGCCCGTTTTTAAAGACCCCATATTTATGAGTGATTGATAGAATCATTAAAAAAAAAGTTTGTCATATTGAAAATATTTTTTTGTCGATCGTTGCCAGTGGCGGTACTGCATCCGGCTGGAGAACTTAGGTCCGCAGGCGGTACAGCTGCGGGAGCGGCACTGGCGCATATTCTCGCTGAGCGGCACGCTGGAGACGGTGCGCGGGCGCGGCGTGGTGGGCCAGGAGCCCGTGCTGGCGCGCCACTCGCCCGCCTTCCAGTACAGCAGCCACGTCAGCCTGCAGGCGCCCAGCGGCCACATGTGGTGGGTGACTACTTCTACTGGCGCATATTCTCGCTGAGCGGCACTCTGGAGACGGGGCGCGGCGTGGTGGGCCAGGAGCCCGTGCTGGTTTTATCCACTATCGTATCCACATTTTAGACTAGGCGCCCTACTGCCCACTACTAGCGCCGCCAATACATTTATTTTTATTACTCGTAAACCAAGTTAATATAAAAAAGCTAAGATCATGCCCTCCTAAATTGTCACAAATATTATTTTAATAACTCATCAACAGTTTCCATTCTTTCTGTAAGTTTTAAAATCCATTTTAGCTAGTGACCACACTTGCATTGCCGATTTTTATTTTAGTTAACAATTTATAAATAACAATAGATAAATTATGTCCTTTTATGAGCTATAGGTATTACTCTATACACGATCACTTCTTACATATTATAAACTCTCGCCGCGTCTCTGTCTGTCTGTTCGCGATAAACTCAAAAACTACTGAACGGATTTTCATGCGGTTTTCACCAAATGATAGAGCAATTCTCGAGGAAGGTTATGGTGTATAATAAGTTCAGGTTTTATGTAAATTGGTAGAAATATGACGATTATTGTTGAACAAGTCGGCAAAAATTAAGCCGACTGGGAGCTTGCATCGAAAACGCTGCATAAACCTTTTGACCTATAACAAAATAATGTATGATGGAATTGTTCATTTTTAATAGGTCTACAAAAAAGTCCGCGATGGCATATATATTTCTTTTAAGAATAGCTTACTAATACCCAATTTATCTTCTAAAAAATTGGTCACTTACAATGCAGTAATTTGGAAAGCTATTTAGAAGTATTCAGTATTAATCCTTATCAATTTAAATACGTAAGTAATTGTAATGTCGAGGTAATTCCTCACATTGGTGAAATAACGCTGGCTTGCAGCGTAGGAATAGGATATACTAGAAGAAATTCGGCGATGTCACTAGTGACTCGGTAGCTCAGCGGTCAGAGCATTGGACCGGATATCCAAAGGTCGCGGTTTCGATTCCCGTCTGAGTATTGATCTGGTGCGAGTCGTATTTTTTCTAGTATATTATTTAGTATTGTGTAAAAATAGCATTGTGAATGCAAAAATCTCAAATTTAAAAAAACCTAAGTAATTGATAAAATCAACATTTTGAAAGGTAAGAAATGGGCGTCCTTCTTTTTAAAAAAGCTGGTGCTTATGTATTTAAACGTCCTTTCATCCCCAGGGGTACTTTCCGCATGGAGCGCGAAGACGGCTACACATTCGACTGCCGTATCCCGCCGTTCTCCCTAGAGAGCAAACCCGACGAGGTCGGGCCCGTCGCGCCCGCGCCCGCCTCCTGACTCCGTCCCGCTCGCACCCACCAACCACCGCGCACCGGACACGACACCTGTCTCTATCTATAACCGATGCCTACTATTTGAATAAAAGTGAACTCGGCGCCAAACGAAATATGTTGAAAATTATGCAATTTCAGAAACAATTTTTTTAGTTCTACGCAACTAAACATTGGGACCCACAACTAATAAATCTATAGTTTTAGTTATAATGTGGCAATTTCCACAGTGAGCTAAAAGAGTGACAATCTAAGCGCAGAGCTATGAGATTTGTATCCATTGGAGAATGTAATGCTACCTATGGCTATTTGGTGAGATACATTATTCATGTTCAGGAGTCAGTGTTCTTGACAGTGGTTGAAGATATAGTACCTAAATAGAGCATTCATTGAAATCGAATGCCAAATAATGCTAAAAGGAACATGTTCCGATAGTAAAAGTTATTCACTGTACGGAGAAGCTAGAGAACACATCTTGAATAATTATCCTCTATTTTAGATGATACCTTCTTTGAATTTTGACCCCGAAATTAGTACTATGGGCAACAGCGTCGCTTAACCAGTTAGCAACAAAATTCGTTTGCGAGCGTGTCGCCCCGGCACGAACTAAACGTATGTAGTGACGGCGCGGCGTGCAAGCGATTTTAACCTTAGCAGTGGAGTGGTTAAGCGACGCTGTTGCCCATGGTACTTTTTTTACGTTTGGCCAACCAATTTCGAACTAAAATTAGATTCGATTCGAACCATCGTGTACGTGTAAATCACTCAATGTAAGAGCTAAAAGACTTCGTTTGCCTCGAACATGACTGTGTTCACTGGCATTCTTGTAAAAAAGGTGAGCTCGGAGAATTACTGGTTTACGAAAAATCTGAGACGGAGATATTAAAAGAAATTGGCGCTATGTAAATGCTTCTAGATTCACCAAATGATAATGATGATTATATTATCAAAATAAAATGAATATCTGATATTAATAGGTTTCAATATCCTGCCCAAGTCATTCAACAAACGTATGTAAAAGTTTTTAAAAATAGACTTTAGTTTTTTATATTTAAAATCGTAAATTGAAAATACACAAACTGGTCTCATTACTTCCCTTTGTGATATTCATTAGCAAATTGTAATTTAAGGAAAACAATATACGTGTGTTTTAAGCTTTATTTATTACTAGTATGTTGATATAGCTGGACAATTCATAAAACCCATTTTTAGACATGTAAATTGCTTAGTCATTTGTTAATTAAAATATAATTAGATCTGTAATAAATTACAGTATTCTGTTAAAAGTATGTATTTTATTTCTAGAAATCCTGATTTTTTAATAAGAACCTATGATACTATGTAATGTTGCGTTAAAAGCATTTGAAAGGCGATCACAATGAAACACCAAATATTTGATCTTCATAGAGATTTTAATGATCAAAGTTCATGGAAGTAATTTGGAATTGCACTATACATAAAACAACTGTACAAGATTATTATTCGTACCACCGATGACCTTCTACAAGACACTAATTTATTAATTTTAGTTTATTTTTGGCCGAAATTTTTATTCAGGTAATTTTATATCGAAGTATTCAGAAGGTTATCGGTGGTAGGTATGTATCTACACTTACACTATATAATGCGAAGCCGATAATTCGTCTACTTAAGTTTAAAATAACCCCACTATTTCTAACTACAAAACAAAGCATTTGCGTACTTTATACATCCAATAGTACACGTAATACGACAGCATAATATTATAATACATATTTATATCTTGCCAAGATATCTTCACAGATTCGAGATATTTTACATCATAAAAGGCACTTTTGTTTGCTGTCGGGATTCCGGAAATATTGCTTGTTTAATAACTCACAATTTTGTAAAATAAATACTGGTAGAATCGCATTCTTTAGTAACATACATGCCTTCAACTATATTAGGAGGAAGTTATTATTAAGCACATATTTTATATGGCCTTGTGACTAATAAAGTCAATATTATACTACACCCTCTGACCCTCTTGCATAATTACATAATAAAAAGAACAGTCGGTACAAATTGCCTAATAATATATGATCATAAACTAGTAAATATGTAGTAATACATTATACACCTTTATACATTCTCATATTTTTGGTACTTTGCTTTTAAATTTTATTTATTCATATACAAACAAGATCATATATCATTAGGTAATCAGTCTGATTAATCCTTTTTATTATAAGTAGCTTCCATTTACAACTGAGTGCGGCTACTTATTTATTAGGCACTCACTCAGAAGCTAACAGATTTATTATTCAAGAACCTCTCACGGCACACCGTAATTTTATGTCATTTTTCTTTACGTTAGAAACCAATCCCTCTTACACAAATTAAGATTTAACAATAAATTAAGTATAAGATCGATATCATAAAGATAGGATTGAAATTATTGTTTGATCTTGTAACGACTGATAATGCCTTGCAATAAAACAAATGATTTTATGTTTATCCTTTGTAGGCACCTACCTATTATCTATTATAAATAACTTTAAATTACGTTTTATAATTTTATACAATTTTGATGCAATCTAACTTTGGGGCCTCGAGAGATGACTCCCCCCCCCTTTCATAAGGGACTGCCACCTTTTATTCCACATTTTGATAACAATTTAATTCATAACATTTTATTATCCTTCATATGGATAAACAAATATCTTGCAGTGGTTCATTTGAATTACAATGCCTGAATAAATAAAGTTGATCTAGTAATTTTATTATAGCAAGTATCAATTACATGTTACATGAACAAACATACGTCTGTATTGATCAACGATAACATTTTGACCTTTATTTATTTAATGCTATTGCACTGTATTAAGATACACACATACCCTCAAATCAAATAGTTTTATTAAATAAATATATTTTAAATTAAATCAATATTGTCTACATCAAATACAGATTTGTCAAATATTTACTTCGCGAATCATGTGTTATACATACATAGAAATGAAACACTTTATTACAGGAGCCACGCCAAAGTTTATTAACAATAATGGTACTTATTCGTGCTTTGAGTGTTTGCAGAAAATATAATTATCGCTAAAAACTACATTAGTCGAGGACTGTCGCAGACGTCATCGCAGTTATTAACGCCCACATCCAAGTTTTACTATGTCCTTAAATTTAAATTTTTCTTAAGCACATAGTTATATTATTTAAAAGTAAAGTGCAAAAAAAATATTAGTGTTAAGAGACGTTGGTGACTCCTGTTCATATTTTGTCTTCAATTATTTTGTATGCATATTTAGATCAAAATTAACAAAGTGTTTTATTTCAAATTTACTTTTACACCTCGCGCGATGTATTATTATGAGCGCTCGGCAAATATAGAATTTGTTATTGCTAAGCTCGGTGGCGCACTGGTTTAGCGCCTGGCCCTGCGATTGTGGAGGTTAATACACACTGGATGCGTTCTGCGGTCCGGTCAACCCATACATTGCGTTCACCCTATGTATGGGTTGACCGGACCGCAGAACGCATCTAGTGTGGCAAATCCTTAAGCAACTTTCGCAAGGGTCGGTCATGGGATGGGTGACCAAACAATTATTATCTTGAGTTCCTCCGTGCTTCGGAAGGCACGTTAAGCTGTTGGTCCTGGCTACATTTGCAGTCACCAATCCACTTTGGGCCTGTGTGGTGGGTTATGGCCCATCCTTATCCACCCATAACGATGGCATGTGCCCCAGCAGTGAGGACATTAAAAATGGCTGACGGATACACTACTGAGCGCTCTTAACTCGCTGCGCGAGGTATACTTATTATCGATATAAAAGTCAAGAATTAGTAAGGCAAAGCGGTATCTTCCATAATTAACGAGTAACAAGAAAGCTTTAATACTATTGGGTGGTAACATGGTACAATTATATACTGAGCAGGTATAGCATTCCGAGATAGAGGAGGTCACGTGGGTAAACACAGGGTTACGTCATCTCCGCTATCGGTATTGAAAATTATGTTCATTCATCTTTAACTTACTGTTTCGTTTGCTAATGCTACTGTTCCACCTGCGTCGCCTAGCCTAACACGTTAAGAGGATTGTCAACCACGTGGTCTCCATACAAACGGCGTTAACGTTTCCCACCCTCTAAACCTTAACCTACAGTAATTAATTCATGGTATTTTTTTGAAATGCCTAAATACTAGGGCTGTACGTTTTGATTTTTTAAATATCTATAATAGATTTCGAAATATTGGCATTTTAGTGATTTCATACAAAACACAGAAGTGCCAATATTTTCAAATCTACAATGAATATTTTAAAAATCAAAACGTACAGCCCTAGTTTTTAGGCATTTCAAAAACATACCAAAAATTCATTGCTGTAGGTTAAGGTTTAGAGGGTGGGAAACGTTATCGCCGTTTGTATGGAGACCACGTGGTTGACAATCCTCTTAATCTAGGCGTTACGCCAGTTAACCAACACTTTAACGTGTTTATTTACAAATGACAGTACTAAAAATATATAATGCCTTAGCTTAAGCGTAGATGGACATTACCATTAACGTTAACGCAGGTGGAGCCGTAGCATAAGGTAATCCATTAACGTTAACGCAGGTGGAGCCGTAGCATAATGGTAATCCATTAACGTTAACGCAGGTGGAGCAGTAGCATAATTGTAATCCATTAACGTTAACGCAGGTGGAGCCGTAGCATAATGGTAATCCATTAACGTTAACGCAGGTGGAGCTGTAGCATAATGGTAATCCATTAACGTTAACGCAGGTGGAGCCGTAGCATAATGGTAATCCATTAACGTTAACGCAGGTGGAGCTGTAGCATAATGGTAATCCATTAACGTTAACGCAGGTGGAGCCGTAGCATAATGGTAATCCATTAACGTTAACGCAGGTGGAGCAGTAGCATAATGGTAATCCATTAACGTTAACGCAGGTGGAGCCGTAGCATAATGGTAATCCATTAACGTTAACGCAGGTGGTGCCGTAGCATAATGGTAATCCATTAACGTTAACGCAGGTGGTGCCGTAGCATAATGGTAATCCATTAACGTTAACGCAGGTGGAGCAGTAGCATAATGGTAATCCATTAACGTTAACGCAGGTGGAGCCGTAGCATAATGGTAATCCATTAACGTTAACGCAGGTGGAGCAGTAGCATAATGGTTATCCATTAACGTTAACGCAGGTGGAGCAGTAGCATAATGGCAACCCATTAACGTTAACGCAGGTGGAGCCGTAGCATAATGGTAATCCATTAACGTTAACGCAGGTGGAGCAGTAGCATAATGGTAACCCATTAACGTTAACGCAGGTGGAGCCGTAGCATAATGGTAATCCATTAACGTTAACGCAGGTGGAGCCGTAGCATAATGGTAATCCATTTACGTTAACGCAGGTGGAGCCGTAGCATAATGGTAATCCATTAACGTTAACGCAGGTGGAGCCGTAGCATAATGGTAATCCATTAACGTTAACGCAGGTGGAGCCGTAGCATAATGGTAATCCATTAACGTTAACGCAGGTGGAGCCGTAACATAATGGTAATCCATTAACGTTAACGCAGGTGGAGCCGTAGCATAATGGTAATCCATTAACGTTAACGCAGGTGGAGCCGTAGCATAATGGTAATCCATTAACGTTAACGCAGGTGGAGCCGTAGCATAATGGTAATCCATTAACGTTAACGCAGGTGGAGCCGTAGCATAATGGTAATCCATTAACGTTAACGCAGGTGGAGCCGTAGCATAATGGTAATCCATTAACGTTAACGCAGGTGGAGCCGTAGCAGGAGAAACCAAAATCCTTCATTCTTTACTTGTTAATAGTAACAATAATCAAGGATTTTGGTTTCTCCTGCTACGGCTCCACCAGTTGACTAACGACTTTATAGAAAGTCGCGCAACTGGATTGTGACGTAAGCCTGTGTTACTTCCGTCCTTTGATTTTGTAACTTTGTTGTAATCAACTCTTGACAGAAATCGCAGTTATATTGTTGCTTTACGGCCAGGCCAAATAATCTGTCCACATAGGGGTAGGCCTAATCTAGATTAGTTGCTATGTAATTGTTAATATTAATAAAAAAATAATGACAGTTGCTTATTAACTAATCTGGATTAGGCAGAGTTCGGTCAACGAAAGATGAGACTCGGTTGGAAATGGAACTAATTTTGCGCCTTATTTTAAGGTTCAGTTTCCAATAACTTACCTCTAAACGTTAATTTAACAGGGAAAGTGGCGCCGCCATTTCAATCTCATCTTTCGTCATCTGTGGATTGATTATTGGATCTGGGGGTTAGTAAGAACCAATGTGACAACTATTTTATTTAAAGCAGCAATGTAACTGCGGTTCCAATCGATTTCAATCGAGAATTGTTAGCACCTGAGTTACGTAATCAGGGGGCCGGAATGCCAGACCTTTAGCTCTACCATGAGTTGATGCAAACTGTTTTCACTACCGTAAACTATCGGATAAGCTGTTCACAGTCAATGCGAGTGAAAGAGAGAAAACGATAGTTTACGGTAGCGAAAACAGTCTGCATCAACTCATAGTTGGGCCACTTGGGTGGTAACGGTAACAACTTACCGATAGTAGCGGCACCTGTCTACCGCGCAAGTTGTATGATGAGCGCGGCGCACATTTCGAAGAACTCCATAGTGTGGTGTCCGTGGGGCTGCGCGGGGGGCGCGGGCGGGGGCGGAGGGGCGAGGGGCGAAGCCGCCTCTTCGTCCGACTCCTCCTTCTCGCCCGATAGCGACTTGAAGTCGAGCAAGTACGATTTGTAGTCTACTTGGTATAGCTGGAGTGACATCTTCACGTATTTTTCTGTCATCTTGTTTAAAGTTCGCACTCTGCGAACATTGAGTTAAATAATTAACACATTGAGTTAAAAATTATTCAACTAACTGCCGTACTCAGAGACGTCAATTAAGTTTAATGCTTCATTAAGTATCGTGTCATCTTATACTATCACTATGGAAAAGAAAGAGATACCACTAATTTTAATGAAGCATTAAACTTAATTGACGTCTCTGAGTACGGCTGTTTGTTAGTATGTATTGTATTGGGGGTCGTCCATTAACGTGATGTTTTATTTATTTATTTTATTTTCATAGAAGATTTACAGAAAAACAACATTTTTGAATAGAACTTAAGTAAATTGCTTCACAATTGAGTGTACAATAACATTTATCTAGCAACTTTTTAACCTTCATTCTCAGTGAATGTCAAAATGGCGGGATACCGCCTGGTTTTTGAAATATTTCATGGCTAGCATATAGTGCCATTTTGGTGCCTATGTTAAAAAAAATGTGTCATTAATAGTTTCAAAGATATTCAGCATAGCTGGTTGTCCCGCCATCTTGATATCGAAATGGCGGGATAACCACTGGCAATCGATAATCAGTTGTCTTGGCGGTTTAACAAACACATACGATTTTAGTGCGTTTTAGTGCCTTCACGTTTAAATCATTATAATTTATTTTGGATTTGTAATTATGAAATAAAACGGTTTTATGATTTAGCCTCGGAAATGCATGCATGCAATGCATGTTAGATCTAGAGAAGTTTTTTTTCACGACCGACCCGTAGTCACACCGTATAGTGTCGGGTAAGCTTGGTTCTACGGTCTTTATTGCAACCATTGTCTGCGTGGAATATCCATAGAAACTTGATCTCTCTCAGGATTTCAGGCTTCGATGAAATGATGCGACCGTTGTCAGTTTTCAGCTTCGTCATCTGGCTTTGCCCAATAGACAGATCTCTCGCGATAAAGTTTACCTCCTCTAAGCAAACTACCAAAGCATAGATTGCTTTGGTATCGTAGCTCCCCATACAGATTCTGTGCCCATATTTTGAATTTAAGTTATCTGAGATTTAAGTTCTCATTAGATCCATTATAGATCTTATGAGAAAAAAAATCTCACCAGATCCATTGTGGATCAAGCCGATGGATCTTCTGAGAATGAAGGCTTTTTTACACCCCCTGTGAGCTGTGATACGTGGCAAGGTAGACTAAACTCCAATGTCGGTAAATTCGTAAAAATCACGCGTTCAACAAAAAAATAAATACACATGATACACTTTCGAACCTCACGTGATTAATGGACAACCCTTTGCTTACTACAGTGGCTATCGTACTCTAGAGTATGTTTGCACGTTTTTACTATCAAATCCACTGGCACTAATGCCATACATGGGAGCTCTAAATTATGTTTTTGTTTCGACCAGCTTTTACAATAGTTGTTTAAAGCGACATTATATGTAACAAAACCCGCAAAACAAATATGTACCGTGTAAATACACGATTTACTAAAAATCCAAGCTGATGGTCCCCTCGCAAAATATCAATTGTTATTTATAAACACACAAACTCAGTTACAAATAATTGTTTACAGTTTGTCAATTTGGTGGTGAAGCTAAAAACGGCCGTCGCGTCGTTGTTTTTCGTCGAGAAAAACCACAATAAATTTTCGGTCATTAAGTTTGTGTGTTTGTAAATAACAACTGATATTTTGCGAGGGGACCATCAGCATATAATGTCGCCTTAACTTAAACAAAAGGTGGATATAATGACATCAAAATATTGAAAAAAGAAATTGAATATAACAGTTACCTGACGTGGTAGGGGTTGATGACCTTCCACTCGTAGTCCAGCGCCTTCATCGCGCGGAACACTTCCAGCATTATGTCGTTGGGCTTGCTCTGCGACCGGATGCCCAAATGCCATTTGGCTCTGGAATTTTACGAGAGGTGAAATCCTCATCACGATCATCGTCGTTCGACGAGACCACACCACAAAATAAAGAGACTAACAGAAGTTAAGCTTAGTACTAGTATACTTAGTACGGGCATAGTAGAATCAAATAAGTAGGCCTACTCGCGCCTCGAGCGAGCGATAATAGCCTAAACACGTAGCCCACGTAGGGCTGTCGCTAGTTTATTCAATCGTCAAAAATGCATAGTCAATCTCTATACAAAACATTATTTCCTTGTATGGTAAGCATCAGGGATCTATAATACAAAGTTTTTAATTTTTTTTTGTACATAGACCAGAAACAGTCTACAAAAATACATACGCCATGAAATTGATTTGAAAATCACGGTCAAAATAGGACTGAATCATGTATTTATTCAAATAAAATAAAATGATTATGAAATTGTATTTTTACCATCGCCACTCAAAAAAGTGCGTCTTATTCATTGATAACAGTGAATAAAACGCGTTTTTATTCACCGAGTGAATAAAAATATTTTGAATTTGGAACAAGCGCGCATCGTATATGAATTAGGTACAAAAAAAATAAAAGGTGCTGAAAGTATGGAGCTATTCCATAGATAAAGATATAGTTCTACAATTAAATGACAAAAATAATCCCGCCAATTTTATTTAGGTTCTTTTTAGTGTCTTATCTTTGGGTTCTCTTCTAAAAAATATCTCGCTAAATCAATTAGGTCCTTTTTAGTGTCTTATATTTGGGTGCTTTTTATATATTTGAGGGAGATTAGTTGTTCAGTCTTGCATCAGGCCATCCCATCAGTCTGGTACGATCTTCAGTGGCGCAGTGGTTTAGCGCATGGCCCAGCGATTGCGGAAGTTAAGCAACGTTCGCAAGGGTCGGTCATGGGATGGGTGACCAAAAATTTATTATTTCGAGCTCCTCCGTGCTTCAGAAGGCACGTTAAGCCGTTGGTCCCGGCTGCATTTGCAGTCGTTAACACCCACCAATCCGCATTGGGCCCGCGTGGTAGGTTATGGTCCGTCCTCCTTACCACCCATAAGGAAGGCCTGTGCCCCACAGTGGGGACATCAAAAATGGCTGATGGACAACTATAAATACTATAGGTACTGCTATTTTTTTTTCTCCCAGTCAATGGTAAAAAGTAGAGTACACAACTCGTGAAAAAAAAAATTCATCTCGGTCCTTTGTATCCAACTTAGTCCCTCGAACTAAATTCCCTCATTTTTCACTTGTTGTATAATCTACTATTATTACACTATTAATTTATTCCTTTTACTTTTTTCATTTACCTACACTTATCAAAATAAAATTATAATCTTTAAATTCGGAAATTGAATATTTTACAATAACCTCAAATAATTGACATTAAAATACTTTTTCCTGTAGGAATTTGTGATTTTTTAAACAAAATTACACAATTGTTACTTACAGAAAAGTTTCAACAAGTACAAAATGCCTTATTATTTAAAGTTTAATATGTAAAATAAATCCTCATTCTAACAAATCTTTTTTTCCAAAAATATCTTCGGAAAGCATGGTATGTACTGTAGGTCATAGATATAGTATATTAAAAAGGGGTAGATGCGCTACCGAGCGACCGGGTGTAAGGGATAGATATATTATGACGTCAAAATATGGGGTTGCCATGATTAGAAAAAGTACCCTTAACGGTGTAGCACCGTTAATGTGCAGATAACTAGTTAAAGCACGGAAATCGTCTACTTTAAGAATAATTTTGCACTTTAACTGACTCGACCAGTTAATCTGCAGATTATATTATATTAACGGATTCCGTACTTTAACCACAGAATACATAATAGTACAAGTCTTTAACGGTAACATAAGTATACATAGAGTAAACTAGCTGGGGTTCGCTCAGGTAGTTGATATGAGATTGTGTGGTTAATGGAATAAAAAGATAAACTTTAAATTAAAACAGGTAAAGTCTTTATTAAACGTTGGAATACAGAACTTTTTTTATTAACGTTAGTTTTTCTGTTTTTCGGAAACAATTTTTTTCAAAATGTTTTGAACAAATTCGTGTGTGGCACCCAATTCTTTTTTCCAGTTGCTTCTATACATTTTTCACGAGTTTTATCTTCCGTCGGAAATCTGGAAAAATCAAATCGCTTGAAATTCCCTGAAATATGGGGTAATTTTTAGGGAAAATTTTCTATATAGTAGGCATCCGGAAATCGAATTATAAACCTACTGATTTTAGTGGACGTCAAAGTTAAGCTGACTTCTACTATTACGTAGATGTACGCAATTTTACCGGTTTGCATGTCAAAGTCTACGAGGTTATTTTTAGAAATATTTTTTAGATTTTTCCTATTTATCAGGTATTTCATGATATAACTAATGATTTAGCTCAGAAACTTGGTTCCTGTGAGATTTGAGAAAGAAATACGTGATCAAAAGATAGAAAATAGTGTACTTACGCATGAAATGTAACACCCGCTTCTTTTCTTTGATTGTTGCTTTTGCAGCTAAATATCGAACACCCCACCATTTTGTATGCTAGACACAAACACTACACATTCGATTTATAATAAATCTTGGGTATCAATTAGATAGTAATCCACAAAACCTTTAATTTCTTTGGCACTCTTGATAATAACCCCACTTGTTTGTTTTGCCTAGTTGAACTGTGCCTATAACCCGACCATGAAAAAAAGTCCGGTCGGTGATAGAGAGAAAACATGACACTCTTCTCTATTTCCTCCTATAGGAATCTCAATAAGACGATCTCGCTCTATCAAAGCATGTCAGACCCTTGACTGTAGGTACAAGTACAAATTATCACGAGCGGCAGCGCAGCGGCGCGGAGCGTGCGTGAGCGCGGGCGGGATCACGTACGGCCGGCCTCGACCACGACTGGCGCATCATTATCATCTATAAATGTTGTCAGTGTGTGCGTGCGACGCTCATACGTACGGGCCGCGCTCACATACAAACCGCGTTCGGGCGTATAATGAGCAAGACGACTTACTTTTTTGATTCTACTATGGTACGGGGTCGAGTTACAATTTTGTCATTTAGGTGTCAAAACTTTTTCAATACATGTTTTGGTAGTGGCGTGGCAGGTGGTGGCTAAGGAACCATCTCCATGCGAAAACAAAGTTATATTTATTTTTTTATTTTTTCACGCAACCAAAACTTCTAAGCTATTCCTACCTAACAATAAAAAAAAATCAGCCAATTTGGTTCTTTTCGGACATTCCCCATCCTATCTGTGTTGAGCTTTATTCCCATGATATAAGCAATATTTTACTTTACAGAATTTTGATCAATAAAGAACTGTAACTTGTAACGCACTCTTCGCCTGCAGTTGTGATCGTAACTCATAATACATTATATCTCTTTTCTCTTTCTATCTATATACCTCTCCTCACCTCTCCTCTTATAAATTTGCACCCTTTCCCCTACTTCTACTTATTTATTTTCTCTCACCCAAGGTTGCCTGGAAGATATTGCTAGAGAGGCCGCCTTTTGTATGTTCTCTTTTTGTCATTTTTGTTTCTTTCTGTTTTATGTTTTTGTCAAGCTATTATTATTATAGAGTTGTGAGGTACCTCTTGACAGGAGTCCCGCGGGATTTGCTAGTTTCTGGCGGCTGCGCGGCGGCGGGCGACACCTTGTCCCGCAGCGGCGCGATGCGCTCCGGGTGCGGGCGGGAGCTCTCGCTCGTGGCCGGCGGGGAGTTGCCTGCGTACAACAAAAAGATAATAATAATAATAATAATCATTTATTTCTCATCACAAACTTGGCATTGTAACAAGGTCATTCAAATTACAGGATTAAGTAATTTAAGTCTGTGAGAGTCTGGTGCCCATGCTAGGCAAGAAATACCTGTGTTACAGGTCACCTGGCTCCCACCACCTCGAACCACATAATCACTAATTCACTTCACATAATAAAAGAACCAATATTCAATATTCCAGACAAGACGTCCCACCCACACAAATAAATAGCTTGTACTATGGTAAATAAACTAATGGATAGAACTAAATAACATACATACATGACTCGGAATTAGAACCTGGGACCCTTAGCTCGATGACAGGATTCCTTCTGTTGCACCAAGCAACAAGCATTATCGGAACTGACTACTTGTCAACTAGGTTGTAAAAACTCAAAATCATTTAGGTACTTCCCAAACAAAGATTTGCTTTGTTGATTACAGATATATTTTATTGCTCAAGTAGTTTTTTAAACTACAAAAATTGGTTTGCTTGGAGCACTATGTGATGTTTCGAATATTTAAAAAAAAACAAAATAATTTATTCAGTCTAGGCTGTTACAAGTACTTGTGAATGTCAAAGAAGCTACGCCATCGGTTCGCAAACCCTGAACGGGAGACCTTGTAACGAGAAGAACCGGCAAGAAACTCGTCAAGAGCTGCTTTTTTCTCCGTGTATATTTCAACATTTGAAAAAAGAGCTCCACATTTAAAGTGAGGTCATTTTCCATCACAATAATTATTATTTGGTTGAAATTAAATACCTACTACATATCGGATAGGTAATTGTGAGAGTAATTTGGAAATCAGTAATCACTCTGTCTGCTACTCGAAAGTGCACCTAAGTAGACAAAATTTACCAAAAAACACTTGATACAAGACATGAAAAATAATAATAAAAAAACGCAATTCTTACAATTCGATATGCGTTAAGATACTCAGAAGCAGACCCATTCCCACTGGCAGCACCCGTTCACGAGCATGACGCGTGGACCAGCCATCGCTTCGCTCAACCATATTTGAGGGAACGTAACGACCCGCCCCACACGACACCACCGCAGAAATTGTACCTATTTGTACCTTAATTAATGGCTTAGCTAGCTCATGGACAATTTAATTCCAGAGACATAAGAGCAAAGTAGCAAATCTTCTTACTGGCCACATAGAAGTCCTTGATCTCAGCCTTGGCAGCCTCGTCAGCGATCCTCTTATTGTCTATGATCAGGTGGTACGCGATAGCCAGCTGGTCGTGCGGGTCGCCGCTCAGTAGCGCGTTGTGTACCTCGTGCTCTTTCACACCGAACTTTTCACAGACCTCGGAGATCGCCTCCGTGTCAATCACGCTGCTATCCTGTGGGTATGTAAAACTTATGAGGATTTTAGTCAGTTGCAGTTAGAAAAAAGGCATGTCTTAAAAAACAACTTCTCAGAAAAAGATACGAAAATTCAGTTACGACGAAAAGTCGTCCTCGTAAGGGGTTGTCCATTAATCACGTGAGGCTCAAAAGGGGGGGGGAGGCATTCGGAAAATATCACAACGGGGGGTGTAATGAGATATACGTGTTATTATTTTTCCGTTGCACACGCGATTTTTAAACTGATTTTTTTTGTAAAAGGGGGGGAGGGAGGGGGTTCAAAAGTTGCTAAAAAACATCACGTGATTAATGGACGGCCCGACCCCTAAGAGGCCTTCGTCTTGGGACACATCTTGTGACGAAGGCGTCACAAGATGTGCTAGCTAAAGCCAGCAACAACGCTTACCAAAAACGAGATTATACAAAAAACGAGTTATTTGTATTAATCTTGGTTTATAATAGATAGACATTGACTACTAGCCATACTTTGAAAACACTAAACTTTGGACAGACATATGTATAGAATAATTGCTGTTTTTTTATTATTAGAGATAATACAACAATAATAATAAAAAAAAATTGTTCTTAAAATATGAATGTAATCCAAAATATCTGTAGATATTCTCTACATTTCATGAAATAAATAAATAACATTGACAACATCACATACATTGCTCTGATCCCAAAGTAGCTAAACAACTTGTATTATGGAAATCAGAGACAACGGTGGTATCACAAACACCCAGACCTGAGACAATATAGAAAAGTTCATTTCTTACATTGACCCAACCGGGGATCGAACCCCAAGAGATGGTGACGCCTTGAAAACCGGCGTGCAAACCACTCGACCATGGAGGTCGTCGATGAAAAATTTATAAAAAGATCAGAAGGAGCATTCCATATAAATTTAAGCAAAGCATCAATAAAACCGCGCTAGTATCCGTTAAAAGTGTTTTATTTCAAAGCAACAAAGTTTTATTGAAATATTTGGTCAATTTTAAATTAGTGCAGTGCAAGAAGAATCAATCTCAAGACAACACCGGACATAACAACAACAGTGGGCCTAATACTGAAACATCTCTTTTTGAGGAACTTTTTAAAATTCTAATTTTTAACCCCATTAAACTACTGCCGTACAAATAAACAAAGAATAAGTTTATACTTAGAATAACCAAAAAGTTTGTTTAGGAAAATGACACTTTGAGACGTCAAACGTAAGAAGTAATTTTGCTAAGGGTGGATTCGATCAAGTGAGAATAACTGTTATTCTTAGATAAAATGACCAGTTATTCGAGAGTAAACAGAAATTACGTTTTATCACATACTATTCTCAGAGTATTTTGCCTATTCAGGAATAGTCACTATACCACCATTTCGCGAGGAATAACAGAGTTAATCCGCGAGTATTTTAATGGCATCCGCGTGCCGTATGTCAGTGACATTAGTTTGACATTTGACTTTGACCGCTACAGATACGGCGTATAAGGCGACAAAATAAAGTTGACAAGACTTTGCCTTTTAAATAGTTCGTTTATAGAACAATGACAATTGGCCGGATAATACGTTCATTCACATCACTCACTAATGAAGGAATAAGAATCCCAAGAGTAACTTATCTTTGGATTGCATGGAAAAATGACCATTTCATTACTCGAGAAAAAGATGTATTCTTGGTATAGTTATTCCCGTTTATATTGAAGTTTGGACGAATCCACCCTAAGCAATATTCTTGGTAAAACTAGGTATAAACTTATTCTTTGTTTATTTGTACGGCAGTCTCAAGTCATACTTTAATGAACTGAAGAAGGCTTCTGTTTCTTTCTTCAAAATTAAGGATTTTGTTTCGGTATAAGGAGGTTATACTGTTAGTAAAAAACACAAATAATAAATGGCTGAAACTGAACCTACATGTACCTGTTCTACGGGCGATGGGAACAGGTAACCAGGCAGATCCTTCTGGAACCACTCGTGCTTCTTCACATCTTCGATGCTGGCTCTCTTCATCGGATCCACTTGCAGCATAGTGCACAGCAAGCTAACCACACTTTTATTCAAATACTCTGGTATAGGAAATATTCCCGATTTGATTTTCCTAAATAGTGTAGGAACATGCTCGTCGTCAAATGGTAGGGTTCCACAGAGTAATGCATAGAGGATTACGCCACAGGACCAGACATCCACTTCTGGGCCAGCATACAGTTTTCCTGATATGACCTAGGTAAAAAAACTACTTTGTAATTTTCTATCATTGTATATCTTGGATTACATTTGGAGTCATATATTAAATACACTATTTACTGTGTATTGGGAATCAAAATAAGAAATTGAAATCTACCTCTGGTGCTGCATAATTAGGTGACCCACATGAAGTCCTCAAAAACTCTCCATCCATCATCATGTTAGATAGACCAAAGTCGGCTATCTTCACATGCATGTTATGGTCCAGTAAAAGGTTCTCTGGTTTAAGATCTCTGTGCACAATCATGTGTCGGTGGCAGTAATCTACCCCTGATATGATCTGCTGGAAGAACCGTCTAGCCTCATGCTCTTGAAGCTTGCCTCGCTTTACGATATAATCAAATAGCTCACCGCCGGACACATATTCCATGATCATGAATATGTCTGTTGGTGTGGATATAACCTGAAAGTGAATAAATGAGTCAATACTAAATTGTATCGGCATATTGCAAGATTATTTTCCTAAGCAAGGTCATTATTGATGCTCCAAAGAATTTTGCATAGCATTTATCTACATCAATATATGAATGCCAAGGTCAACATCAATTTAGTACCTGGTAAAGTTTAATTATATGTGGGTGTCTAAAAAGCTTTAGATTCTGTATTTCCCTCCTGATCTTCCCCACGACATCGAGAGATTTGATCTTCTGTCTGTTTAATATCTTCACAGCCACCTTGTGTTTTGTCAACTGGTGCTCCCCTATCTTCACTTTGCCGAAAGTACCCACACCAAGTGTAGCACCAAGAGTGTAATGACCGATCTTTACGATAGGCTGGTTGCTACCACTCGCTACTACTGGCTTTTCAGACATTTTTATCTTTTATCAACACTAGTTCAGAAAACCGCAAGCACTAACTTATACTTAGACATTAATAACATCGACTAATGTTTATATACACATTTTAAAGAAAAATATGAAATAAATATTTAACCAAATAACTTGTAATATTACAGCGCAATTTCTAATTTCAGAAAAACAAGTCGCTGAAATTATACGAGCAAAATACGGGCGAGCAAAACACGAGAAATGTCATCCACAACAGACAGATTAATAAGAAAGATGTCATCAGAACTGTCAAAGTCAATGGGTGTATTCCAGCAGACTAATCGCTAAGTCTTCGATTGCAATAGAGTACATCGCACGAGCGCTTTTTCGACATTTTATGGACCCCCTAAACGATCAAAATTGCTTGTCAATCACATTTTGATCGTCTAGGAGCGATGCTTGACAAGCACCGCAGAATAGATAGATTACCGTGGCCAATCAAAAGTAGGCCACGCCCCCAAATGGTAAATGCAATGTAAATGATTGACAAGAAATGCTTGATCGTCTAGGTGCTCCATTATTACGCGATTTTTCTGACGCATCGATTAACATAATGGAATGGAGGCTGGCGTGGGCTGGCGTCGATTCGGCACGCCCTCAATGGACGCCAATTCAGAATAAAGGTGCGGGCACATTTGTCTGACGCCACGCGGTAACACGTGTTAACACGTCGTCAGATGACATCGGTTTTCATAGTAAATATGCACTAGGTCCTAGGATCACACTTTTGATAACACGTCCATACAAATACGGCGTGTTAAGACGTGACGTCAGACAAATGTGCCCTTTACTCGTACAAGTCAATATTAAAAAAAAAGACCCATGTAATAATCTCTTAAATGAAATTGTCTTTTATATTTTTTGAACAACTCTTCAACAGTTTTCACTCTTTATGCAACGCCGGGTCCATAGTGCGTGTTTTGTTCTACACAATTAACAAAAACATATTATCATTCAACAAAAAAACATATGAGGATGTTGTTTTGCGAAACAATGTTTTGTTGATTGTGTAAGGCAAAACACGCGCTATGGACCCGGCCTAAGTTTTAAAAACGTGTACATGTATGGAGGCGAATTATGCGATTTGACTCGGCACGCCTAGTGGACGCCAGCCTTAATGCCGGGTCCATAGCGCGTGTTTTGCCCTACACAATCAACAAAAACATCTCAACATCAACAAAAAAAAAGACGTATGAGGATTTTGTTGGATGATAAGATGTTTTGTTGATTTTGTAGGGCAAAACATTCGCTATGGACCCGGCATAAAGGTGCGGGCACATTTGTCTAACGCCACGTGTTAATACGCCGTATTTATATGGACGTGTTACAAGATAAGTGTGATCCTATCTTAGTGCATACATTTACTATGAAAACCGATGTCATCTGATGGCGCGGCGTGTTAACGCGTGGCGTCATTCAGACAAATGTGCCTTTAGACTTCTCGGCATGTATTCGCATGAACGATTTATTTACCGCGCGATCTTTTTTATCCCAAGTGGAAAATGCCCACAACAAAAAAAAGGGGGAAACGTGTACGAGATGATGTTCACACGACATGAGCGCTTTTTCTAACGCCCGATTCTCGCTTTGGTCTATGGTTTTTATGGATGGCAACTCCCCCGATGTTTGTCTGTGGCTGACTCCAACCCGCCCCGCCCCGCCCCGCCCAACTCCCCCCGCGCGTGTCTTGCTTCGCCTGTCTTCTTTTTTGAAGAATTCTTCAAAATTATTATTTTCGACGATTTTTATGTGCAATTTGAAAAAGAACTACAATTTTGGGTTTATTTATCATGGACAAATGCAGACATTGTCGTGAACCAGCTGTCGTAAGTGTTTTATTCTATTACAGAGTTCACTTGTGTTTTCTTTTTGAATGTTATTTTTTGTTTTCATAAAATCGATGTAGAAATTATGCCTGCGGAAGATATTACATGTATTACGTTGATTTTTAATACTTAACGTTAAACTTGATACTTATAACTGTAAAAATCGTAGTCACTGCATCAAAAATAAAAATAATCATCAGAAACCTGCCCGCGTTTTTTTGTTGCCTGGCGGTCTGTGTCTGTTTTTTTTGTCTGGCTCTGCAGAGCGCCCTGTAAAAAACGAGTGACTTTGTTTTTTTCTGCACAGTGACCACCGTGTACCTAAATAGCGAACCTTGAACAATATTGATATAGGAACTATCTATATTCCTATCATAGCATAACCATTATGTACTTTTTTAAATGAAACTAGTACTAGACTTATTTCTATTCAAGATATTAGATTTAATGTTGGTTTGAAACACCTAACAACAAGAAAAGTCATGATAAATAAATGAAAGTATTTTAGAATTGTTAAATGCGATAAGATAGCAATAATTTTAGATAAATCATGATCATTAAAGATTGTCTGTCTACTTTCATAGAGTAAGGCCAGTTCACAGGATATGGTTAAGTTTAATGTAACGTGACAGATAACTTCAGGGCTTGTTTCACAGGACCCGGATAGCACTTTGATACTTCTAGTTTAATTAAAAATGCTACAGAATTTGAATGAACATATGTATGAAAATTGGGTTAAATTTATTCCAAATAATGTTTTTTGTTTGATTTCAGCAACTGTTTGAGACAGGGAAAGCTGGTGTCTATGCCTGTTTCAAATGCCAGCCCCTCGTCCCGGAGGTGACCATAGGAGACACCGAGTCCGAGCCCTCTGACCCTCTGGAAGGACCCCCAAACAACACTGATGAGGTATTCATAATTTTATTTATATAGCCTTTATTCAGAGTTTACAAGTTTAATTTTATAATTCATTTTAATAATAACCTAAGTATTTTGGCGATCCACTGTTTTAGCTAAGGTCTCCTCCAAACTCTTCCACTTCTCCCTCTCTCTAGCCATTCTCATCCAGTTTCTTCCCGCACATACTATATTATTATGTCATTCATTATAATTCAAAATACTAAACATATAAAAATATAAAACAATGGTGTTAGTTAAAAACTTAATAGTAATGTTAGTAAATAATTAATTCTTATAGAATATACCGGCTATGTGAGCGTAAAGAGGCGAGTGTCAGTGTGCGAACCAACCAATACTGGTTTTTGTCATATTGTTAGCTTAAATATCTTAATTTTAAGACCTTTGTAATTTCTTAATAATAAATAATAAATAAATAAATGCAACATTTGAATAACATTTTTAAATGTAAAAGACAAAAAAAACAAATGTGAAAGAATCAGGGCCGTTATCACTAGTTAAGCAAGCAAGGATAAGCAATAAGGATAGCAATAATTTCTGTTAAAATTCAGAATTACTTATACAATTATCAGAGTTAGTTAGTACTTAATGTACTTATATACATATAGACATCTGAGTTAAGTATCCCTACAAACTAGACACCGTCTTGTTTTTGTCTCAAATAATAACTGTTTTCAGTTCAGTTTTCAAATGAATAATTAGTTCCTTATGGTTATGTGTCTTCTGTAAATAAAGTATGTTGGCCTTCTTTAACAAAAGGAATGCTAAATAAATATTCCTGATTGTAGGAAAGTGGTGACAAATCTCTGTATTGTGGCATATGCCACAAGACGTTTCAGAAGTCGATGCAGCTGCAGAACCATTTGCGCAACCACCGAGCTGAGAGGCGGTTTGTCTGCACATACTGCAATAAAGGTACGGATTGACTTTATGTAATACCTACTTGATTAAAGTTAGCTTTTTAATGTTTTTCTATCTATTAAATTGATTGTTTCAGCGTTTTCTCAATCAAATAACTTGAGAGCACATCTCCGGATTCACACAAATGAGAGACCATTTAAATGCACAGAATGTGGGAAAGCTTTTACTCAGGTACAAATAAAAACTACATACAAGAAATCAGCACCAATTGATGTTAAAACAGGACCCTATTACTAATACTCCACTGTCTATCTGTCTGTCTGTCACCAGGCTGTATCTCATGAACTGTGATAGTTAGACAGTTAAAATTTTCACAGATTTCTGTTGCCGCTGTAGCAACAAATGATTTTTTTGATATTTTTGGTACGGAACCCTTTGTACGCGAGTACGACTTGCACTTGGCCGGTTTTTTACCAATCAAACTAAACCATTTTATACCTACATGATCCAATATTAAGGGATTATTTTTCCTTTCTCAGGTGACGAATTTGAACAATCATGTGCGGCTTCACACGGGTGAAAGACCTTATGTATGTCCAGAGCCAGGATGTAATAAGGCTTATGCCCAGGTATTTGACATAGATTTTTTTATTAGATGTCTATTTTATTGATAAACAAAAGGAAATGGAGTCTCTAAGACAATAATTCAAATGTTTACTTGCTTGGTTAGTATTTTGTATCTTACACATAGGTTATGGATAAGCACAGACCAGACATCTGAGTGGCGGCAAACGGATTAATTTGTTATCAATTGAAAGCCGACTTTAGTTATTTTAATTAGTATATGGTTGAAATTGGTATAGCCAAAATGATTATGCTCGCGTAGATTATGTCAAGAAAGTCTCTTGAGTCTCTTCACAGCCATTTTGTTAATTTTTTTATCGTGACACAGATTGATACCATGTATTTTTTAATGTTTTTGTCAGGTGACGAATCTGAACCAACATCGTAAGCGCCACCTGAACGGGCGGCCAGTGGAAAGTTCCTACGACTGCACCGTCTGCGGGGAGCAGTTTAGTCAGCGAAACCACATGTACAATCACAGGTGACCAATCCGCAATTAATATTGAAAATTTAGAGGAGACATGCTAGCTAGACTAAGGTTTACCCATCTGCACTACTTGGTTTAAGGGTTACCTACCACCACAAAAATACGGGTATTAGATTTTTTACGGGAGACAATATTAAAACAGCTGTTTTTATGAAGGTAATTTATACCACAAATTCAATTTAAATATACCCTTAGCACGCGCCATCCCCCCAAAACGTTAGCGTTTGGTCGCTATTGTCTATAAAATATCGTGTTTTGGATGTCGTGCTAGGGGGGCTGTTGAATACTTATAGTGAATAGGCTAGTTGACAAAATTTCAATAACTGCTTAATATTTAAGCTTATTAGGCATTTGATCGAAAAAAAAGGTTTATTTATTTTTAATCGAGCGTTTACATTATAAATTTCGCGTTTTAAAAAAACAATTTTAATTTGGTTCCAAAACGCACAAGACTGTCATGGCGTCTTGAATGACGTCACGCCGTGCGAAACAAACCAAAGAGCGATCGTGTCTACGTATGTGTACGTTATAGCTAGTTTTTATCGTTTAAAAATGAATTTCTCATATTATAAGTACTGTATAGTGCCCCAGTGTGATAGCACGACTATAAAAACGCCAAACCAGTTATTTATATATGTTCCAAACAATGGAGAAATACGGAAAAAGTGGCTAAAACTTGCGTTCGGTTGTGGTTAGGTTGCACTCGGAGTGTAGGTTTGGAACGCGCCTCCGGTAGTGATACTCGAAACGTCAAAGACAAGATTGCAGTTCCGCACGGCGTGACGTAACGCTTTCTGATTGGTGTTCACTGTCACGTGACTAAAGGTTTCATTTTACGAAATTTATTTTTTAAAAATATTATTAATCTTTAACGCTTTTAATAATTAAAATTGTTTGTTATTTTCTCCATAATATAATTAATCATTATAAACCCCTATTCATTATATTTATTCTTAATGGAAACAAGCCTATTGAATCGCATTGTATGTCAGGCGCGAAGTGCACGGCGAGGCGCGCGCGGCGGGCGCCCGGTTCCCGTGCGGCGAGTGCGACGCCGCCTTCACCACGGAGCGCCTGCTGCGCGCGCACCGAGCGCAGCACCGCCCTAGTGACACTCAACATAAAGGTACCAACTGACATTTATCACTTCACTAGCTAATAAAATGGGAATAGACCGATTATTCAGGGTCTGTTACTAGGGTCAGCTGGAAGAAATTTCAAAATGTAATATAAGTTGTGCCCTTGTACTACTCTTCCGTCTGTCCATTACTTTTTATGTATATTCACTATTATGTATATTCACACTAAAAGTAATTCATGGATGTACGACCCTTCTCCGAAGAATGAGTATATATTGCATGGCACCTAAAGTCTATAATAAAATTCCGTTAAATATCAGATCGATTCAAAACAATTACAGGTTTAAAAGTGCACTCAATGTCTTTTTTGCAGAAAAAGCTTACTACGACATACGATCTTTTTTTGATGACAAAATATAATTAATAATTAAAATTGTTACTTCAATACTGACATCTACTTGCCTCTTTATTATCTTATATATATTCCTTAAGAAATTACTAAAATGATTTTTTAATGAATTTAATGAACTAGAATGACCAAGTAATAATAATAATTTAAATTTAATTTTTATCAATGTTCGTATACCTTAAGGTGAATCATGGCTGTACCTTTTTATATGTGACATCTTGTAATACCCATGCTTATGAACTAATAAATGATTTGATTTGATTTTGTATATTATTATGTACTTAACAAATAAGTAATTGGAAGCACCAGACATATTATATTCCATTTCATTTCAATACATATGTAGTTAATTGTTTTTATAATAATTAGATATATTTCAGTGTTACATGTTATTTGTAAGTATCCGTTAAAAACTGTTCGTTACCTAAAAAAAATATCTAATCTTTGTTACTCGATTGTTTATATTATGTAGAGGAGGAAGGTTCGCTGCGCTGCGTGTTCAGCGGTTGCGGCGTGGTTTTAAGCAGCGCGCGCGCGCACACGGACCACTTGTTGCGCGCGCACCAGCTGCGCGTGCTGGCCACGCCCGCCGCCGCGCGCCCGCCCCGCCGCGGCCGCCCGCCCAAGGTCAGTGCTACACTAGCGCTATTATACGAGTATCGAGCGTGAGTAACAGTTTGCAAACTAGCAACCCTGTGTCCGTAGTTGTACGAAAATCTATCAAATGATTATCAAATTCGTAACGAGTACAAATGTATTTTTTTGCTACTGACATTTCAACAGCGCCACCTGCCTCTGTTCTGTAAAGTGAACTAAGATTCCCAACATTTACCCATCAAAGAATAAAACGTTGTGCCTTCGCTTGTTACCTCTCGCAGTCCTAATTTTAATACTTAAATACAATTGACAGACATAAACGGAAATATTGCTGCTATCTATTTAACTGTACTGCATACATCATTTTATATTTTTTTTCACAGATTTCAAAGGAAGAAGATCCGTTAGCTAACACTGAATACCACGATGTAAGTAATCAACATTATTATTATTACCTTAAAATAAAATAAAAATAAAATAAAAAATATATTCCCTTTTCCAAAGAGTATCTTAGAGTGGCCACATACAGACGAAATTCCGTACATACGTAATTCTAAACGCAGCTAATCCATCCAAATCTGTGGACCTATTTCCGTACGGAATTTTCATACATTATTGCTATTACGTACGAAATTCTGAATCGGGATTCCGTCGTATATGCAGCCGGGCTTATGATAGTTTTAATTTAATTGCGAAATTTTGTTACAGATAAAAATAATAAAAGAGGAGCAGCCCCAATACATACCTAAATTGAGAGTGCAGTTGAAAGTGCAGAGCATGTTCCAGTGAGTCTTTAGATCACATTTGCTAAACATTGTAACGAAATTAATATTGGAAGTATGTGTTTGCCTAAATTGCACGTTTTTAGTAGACCGTGTTGAAATAATTTAGGTTCCATTCGACCTATTAATTTATTATGTTATAGTAGGACTAAAAACATATACAGTGGTAATCGGATAATTTAGAAACACAATTTAGTTCATTTTCATACAAACGAGGTAACTTTGAAGCCTTAGTTCTCCGTCAGGGATCGATCGAGCTGTGATCTGATGATGACTATCCAGGGAGTGAATGGAGGAGATCCAGATCGCTATACACACCCAACTGATCTGCTCAACATTCAGAGCTGTTTGGATGTTCTTAGAATGCTGATTAGATCAGTTGGGATTGTGTGATGGCCATCATCAGATCACAGCTCGATCAATCCTTGGCGGAGAACCAAGACTTCAAAGTTACCTCATTTGTATGGAAATATACCGGTGTTTCTAATTATCCGTCCACCACTGTATATTACTCAAGCGAGTTGATATTTTTGGTCCTCTAATCAAATGAATAAGGTTTTTTGGATAAATCTAAAAAATTCGTGGAGCAAGACGATTTAAATTTAAAATAATAAATTTTTTGCTTGTAAAAAAAGCTGATAAAACAAAAGTTTGTATGAGATGCGCTACGGCGCGTTTTTATAATGTGTATTATTGTACCTCAATAATACACATTCAGTATTCAGTCGACGGCAAAAGATGATGTTTTCTAGATTTTAAATAATTTTTCATATGGATATGTAATTTGTTTAAGAACTTTTACTGTTTAGTTTTATTTTTTATAACACAGTTTTCTTCAACCATAACTGCGTATTTTATACTAATTTATTTCGTTTTTCATGTTCTATGGCTCGTATTTGAGAATGATGTAAGTACCTACTTATCATGATAACGAATTTCGTAGCTCATGACGAGGTACCAGGTTAAAAAATATACATGTAGGAAAATTAATTATTGATCTCCAAAATAATAAGATAAATACTTTCTGTAATATATTTTGTGTATTTTTCTTTATTGTAGTTAGTGTTGCTTTTTATACTGTTAATACATATTATAATGCTTGCACATTAGGATTCCTTAGAAATAGCAATATAACAATAAATTCGTGAAGTTCTGAATGCGTTAGCGAGATACAATTTTATAATCTGCACTTTTTTATTTACGCAAAGTTAATATTTAAGGACATAGTGTCGTTTAAGTGATATTAGTAAGTGCAATTTTCTTAAAATAATTATAATGCTTAAGATGTAAGAGAGTTTGCATTATATAAACGTTTTTATTTACACCTTTTTGCAGACTATTAAATTCGAATAAAATAATTATAGAAAGCTCGAAGATAGTATGTCTTGAATAAATGTTTATACTCCACAATGTTTAGTTGACGTTTTAAACAATGTTTAGACCTTAAATTTTGTATTTTATTGTCTTCCCTCTGTAAAATGAATGAAAATATCACTAAATATTTTAGAAGGTAGTTAAATGTAGAAGTATACAGGTGTAACAGAAAGTATATGCATTATTATCGGAAATAAATAGGATGGTATTGGGGATTGTAGAGGAGTTAAAAGTTAATACTTATGCGGGCTTTCTCTTACAACCTGTATATGAGCTTCCATTAAAACATCTCGGTATTGTTGTTTTTGTATTCACATTAAAACGAAGTTGCAACACATAAAAAAATGAGAACAAAAACTATGTTGCAAAGAAGATGTTGCAGAAGCGGATCTAAAAACTACAATCATTAATGTAAATTAACATCTTCACGATATTCGCGTATTTCATAATTTCGGTATTTAAGAAAAAATGTTTATTACATGTTATTAACTCTTTATGATTGGATGTTGAGATGAAAACAAACAGTATTTTCGAATGGAGCAACATATTTCATTGTGTGTAAAAATATACATAGTATATTTTGTCAGTTATTATGGACATGGTATGCCATGCTAGCATAGGTTTGACGATATTGCACACATTTACAATGGCGAATACAAGTCCGTGTACATATGCTTTTTGGGCAAAGCGCCAGTAGCCATTGAGGGTAATGTAGGGTGTTTAGTGGGTATGAGCCTACAAAGGCTGGGATGGGGGTCAGCTTGGGGAGTGTTTGCGTATGTTTCGTTCTAAAAGACGACTAGGCGATATGGTGGTTATACGTAGAACGTAGTGATATTTCCCCTGTGTGGTTATACGCTCCTTATAAGGAGGATGCATGCATAACGGTTTTGACGCAGATGCACTTCCGCAAATGGTCTTCGCGAAAAATTTGGTCACTTTCGCAGAATGTCATTCACAATTTTTTCTCAAACTCACAATTTTGAGAAAAAAAAAAGAAAAAAAAATTAATGACATTCTGCGAAAGTGATAAACCTTTCCCGATGACCATTTGCGAAAATCACGATCTGCGTCAAAACCTGCATAACCGCCGTTCTTTTCGTAAATGGAAGTAGTTTAGAATGAACTGTGCTCGCCTGCATGTCGGCTGTAAAATTGCAGTTTGGGTGAACCCCTTCTGTATGGAACCATGGAGCTAAGCAGACTACGGACTTTTTTGTCCGATCGTGTCCGCGTGATCTTTTTTGCTATACATTTTACGGACTAATAGGGATGTTGACTAATGAATAAAATAACGAAATACTAATAAAAATCGTAAACATATTAAACTTTTAGAGTAGCTTGTATACCTCTTAGTTTTATAAATTGCATATTATTTGTTTTATGGCCCTTCAAAGTTGGGTGGACAAGTTCATTTAAAAAGTATAAAATTTATTAAAATAAATGATACCTTTAATTAGTCCGTAAAATGTATAGCAAATTTGTCGAAGAAACCATTTTGATAAACACAATATTCAATATAGCTGCTGAACAAATTTCCTATGCGTTGCATACAAACTTGCAAGGCGTGACGTCATAACGTGCAAGCCATTAGTATGGAGCGTTTTTGATCGAGTCCATTTGTGTGCATTTCACACTGTGATATCTCGGGCAGTTTTCATGCTAGCGAATTAATTCTTTTACCAATGTTTCTTTTTTTGAGAGGTAATTTATGTAACATAAAATAAAAAAAATAGTCAACATCCCTATTAAAGGTATCATTTATTTTAATAAATTTTATACTTTTTAAATGGACTTGTCCACCCAACTTTGAAGGGTCATAAAATAAATAATATGCAATATATAAAACCAAGAGGTATACAAGCTACTCTAAAAGTTTAATATGTTTACGATTTTTATTAGTATTTCGTTATTTTATTTATTAGTCATCATCCCTATTAGAGCCACTCGTATTCGCAATTCGCATAATTACATTTTGAGAGTAGATACTCTACAGATGTTTAGAGGCAGGGTCTCTTCACCATATATTCAGCGAAAAGGGAAGTACTTCCACTGTGCTTGGTGCTTGGGGATCGCGGTCCATCTGTTCGATGTTGGAATTTTGTATTTATGCGAAGCGCGTAGAAAACTTCGATATCGTGAGTAGGCTTCCATACATTTTTGACTCGATGTTAGCTTGACTTAGTGCGACGTCACGTCTGCGTAATGGTCACATATTGTACTTTTCGCTGATCCTACATTTCTTCGTCATTCGTCGATTGCTTGTGTAGCGGTATAATCGCGCCGCTACATATCTACATACAGATTATATTTTACATATAAATAAATAAAACAATGAAAATCTCAGTTTTAGTCAATTACAATTAATAGATAAGTATGAAACGTATTTGGATTCGCCATTGTAGATGTATTTCATTCGCATGGAGATGTCAGGGAGGTGATGCAAAAACAATGAAAACAGTTAGCCAAAGTGATTTATTATAGCAACAGCTATAAAAACAGTACATAATTAAGTCTTTCGTTTTAGAGAGAGAGAACAACGATACGATTCCTTAGCAAGTATCTACAGCAGATAGCAGATAGTTTCGCATCTGAGGGCCTAGCCAAAGTAACATTTGCAAATCTTCGTTATCGCTTCGCTTTCGTAACATGTATGGGATTGACATAAGGTTTCGTTAACTATCGAAATTTAAAACGTCAACTCCATACATGTTTCGAAGCGAAACTTTAACGAAAATTTGCAAATGTTACTTTGGCTAGGGGGTCAGTTTCGCTAGTCATTGCGGAACCTACTGCGGTTTCGCTGGTATTGTCTCGTGGCGGAGGTGTGCTACAGGCGTCAGTGATGGTGACGACCGCCGTGATCGAGTGGTTCGCACACCGGTTTTCAAGGTGTCGCCATCTCTGAGGTCCAGGGTTCGATCTCCAACTGGGCCATTATAGAAAACGAACTTTTCTATATTGGCTCAGGTCAGGTGTAGGTGTAAGTATTGCCACCGTTGTCTCTGATTTCCATAACACAAGTGCTTAAGCTACTTTGGAATCGGGGCAATGTTTATGATGTTATAAAATATTTTTAAAAAAAATTGGTAATTTGCCTGTAACTGTAAGCTATACTCCAGCCAACTCGCGGAAAGAATGATTACAAACTTTTTAATACATATTTTATAAATATAAGAATATCATTGATAGCTTACCTATGTTGTCCAAGTTGTATTTATGGTGTTAATTCACTGAAACTTAACGTATTTGTGGAATAATTACGAAAAATGCGCAAAGATTTGTTTACAAACATTCGTTCCGCGAGTTGGCTGGAGTATGCATTTTTTTGTATATATTTAGACGTGTCGCTCCCTGATATCTGCACATGTTTGCTCTTAGTGTAGCGTTAGTATAGGCAGGTGCAAATGTTCCTATGAATGTCAGAGTATCGAACGTATATAAGTATGATATGTATTAAGGATATTATAATATGCCGCGTGTTGTATAGTCGACCATTTCGATATGTCTAGCCTTGTTAAGTGTCGTATGTCGAAGATTTTTCTATTAACATACATTACCTTAATAAATTATACAATTTTAAAACTACTGTGTCTTTTATTTCACTAAACTATAATCCTAAGTTGGTAGGTAATATAAGTACACTACTGGTAAAGGACCTGTAAATTGAAAGAATAGTAAATAGGTACCATGGACCAAGGATGGTGGTAGATAAGTACATTATTTACTTCATCATCATCATCATCATCATATCAGCCGCACGACACCCACTGCTGGGTATAGGCCTCCCCTAAGGATCTCCACGACGATCGGTCCTGCGCTGCCCGCATCCAGCGGCTTCCCGCGACCTTCACCAGATCGTCGGTCCACCTTGTCGGGGGCCTACCCACGGAGCGTCGTCCGGTGCGTGGTCGCCATTCCAGAACCTTTCCGCCCCAACGGCCATCGGTTCTTCTCGCTATGTGTCCCGCCCATTGCCACTTCAGCTGAGCAATCCTTCGAGCGATGTCGGTTACTTTAGTTCTCTTGCGGATCTCTTCGTTTCGGATTCGATCACGCAGGGAAACGCCGAGCATGGCTCTCTCCATTGCACGCTGGGTGGCCTCCTTATGAGACCCATAGTTAGCGACCACGTTTCACTGCCGTAAGTCATCACTGGCAACACACACTGTTCATAGACTTTCGTCTTGAGACACTGAGGTAAGTCGGACGCGAAGATTTTTCGAAGCTTCCCGAATGCTGCCCACCCGAGTTGGATTCGACGAGAGATCTCTTTCTCAAAGTTGGACTTACCTAACTGGATTGCCTGTCCTTTTTTTTTTTTTTTGTTGTATCAAGAGGAGAATGCAATCTTTACGCACACCAAACGGCGTGTTGGACTCGGTCATACTCGGGGAACCCGGGTATGTCCCTCGCCGCACCCGACCCTCCCACCAAGCCTAGTAGGCTTCGTGTCAGGGCCGGGCGGTTCTCACCCCTGCCCCGCCCCCAACGATCTCGAAAGAACGATGGGGGACCGGGCAGAGGGAGGGAGACTCCCTCGCAATTGTGATATTGGGAAGCGAGAGGTCCGGCCCAACTGCAGCGACCAACTCCTGGCGCTGCACCGTCCACGCCGTGCACTCTTCGAGAGTATGGCGTACGGTGTCTTGTGGCGCGCCACAATGGTGGCACGCGTGGGACTCCTCCCTCTGGATTTGACACAGGTGCCTGCCAAAGCAGCCATGGCCTGTCAGTACCTGTGTCAGCCGAAATGTGATAGATCCGTGGGCTCTTGATCGCCATTCCCTTAGGACTGGACGGATCGCTTCCACGGTTTTCAATCCTGCGGTTGGGGCCTCTAGTTGGCTCTCCCATTCCGTGAGACAGCGCTCCTCTGCAGCTTGCATCGCCGCAGACAATTCCCGCGGGGCCAGACGGACATCATTCGCCCGTTGCTCTCGTCTCTGTCTGTACGCCTCCGCTAGTACTGGGGCGTCCAGCTTTTTTTTTTTTTTTTTTTTTTTTTTTTTTTTTTTTTTTTTTTTTTTTACGCAGGGGGACTCTTTTATAGACTTCCGGATGTTGGGAGTAAATCCGGCGAGTCCAGGACTCTCCTTCGTACATGGTCCGACAAGCCAACGCTAAAAGCTTTACATTCGTTTGAATACGAATATAAAACTCCCGGTCAAGGCCTTGCCGGGTCCGGTACGAAGGCCTACCTGCTAAACCCCCTGCGGTGTTCCCTCTCCACAAATGATCGGGGTTAGCGGGGCAGTTGTGGCAGTCTCCGCTTCCCCGATCTGTGCTGGTATCTACTCCAGTTCTACGGAACTCTCCGTGTGGCGCTCCGAGGCGTCTCCTACCTGAAGGGGCACTCGGAACACTTGAGCGTCCCTCCTCCACAGGGCCCTGGGCGGACGACGAAATTCCCGGTTCCGCCGCCCTAGCCCCGAACAGCTAGGGGGGAATGAGATGCGCATAACGGCTTCTTCTTCCCCCCGGTCTCCGACGACGAATCGGGTCCGCACTCGCATCCGCCTCCCTGACTCTCTCCGCGGCCTCCTTCTGTGACATAACATCCTCACAGAAGGAGGTCACCGCTTCCCAAGCCCTGTCACTTCCCAGCATGGCAGCTGCCACGCTGGGAAGCGAGAGGTCACCCCCTATACAGGCCCTCAGCACTTGCGCCGCTGGGTCGACCACGCGGGGCAGTCCACAAGGACGTGCCGTGCGGTGTCCTCCGGTGCGCCGCAATCATGGCACACCGGAGCAGCCTCTCGCTGGATCCGACACAGGTACCGACCAAAGCAACCGTGCCCGGTCAACACCTGTGTCAGTCTGAAAGTTAGGGACCCATGCCCCCTTCTCCTCCACTCTGTTAAAATTGGCCGAACAGCCTCTACCGTCCTTGTCCCCGCGACGGGAACCTCAAGTTGCCGCTCCCACTCCTCTACGCACCTTTCCTCCGCGAGCCTTAGAATATTCGCGCGCTCCTCGGGGGCCAATCGGTCGCCCCTTTCTTGTTCCTCCTTACGCTGTCTGTACACCTCCGAGAGCACTTGGGCCTCTAGCTCCCACGGAGGCGTACCAGCGAGCACGCAGGCGGCCGTTCCGGAGACCGTGCGATACCCCCTTATCATGCGCAACGCAACAATCCGTTGGGGGCGCCTCAAGGCCGCCCTATTCTCAGTGTCAAGGGCGGAGGCCCAAACCGGGGCTCCGTAGAGCGCCATACTTCGGATGACCCCCGCATAGAGCTGCCGGCAACTCCTATTTGGGCCACCAATATTAGGTAGCAACCTCCCCAGTGCTGCCGCTGCACTTACCAATCTGGGGGCCAGTTGCTTGAAGTGTTCGTGGAAATTCCAACGGCTGTCAAGCACTAGGGGGCGTCCAGCTCCCAGGGAGGCGTACCAGCCAGTGCGCACGAGGATTGCCTGTCCTAGGTATACGTAATGGTCAACAACTTCAAGTGTAGTGTTCCCAACATGAACTGGAGAGGGTACAACATGGGCATTTGACATAATTTTCGTCTTATCCATGTTCATCCTGAGACCCACTCTTTGGGAAGCACTACGGAGATCTTCGAGCATTGTGTTCAGGTCTTTATTTACTTCAGCGGTACTCAAACTTTTTTGGCGACGGAACTTTTTAGAACACGAAATACTTTAAGTGATGAAGGTGATGTCAGTTAGTTTATAGTACTTTTAGTCGGTTTCATCCACTTATCTTAAATTGAAATTAAACTGTTTCTCCAGGCTGAAAACACTCGCTAGCCTCGCGCTCTCATATTTTGCATTCCACACTACTCCTTTAGTTAAAAATACAGTAACAATATACTTTAGATTTATTTAGATCCTTCTGCAACCTTATAATTTATACCCCTTAGGGCTGATTTTTCAATCCTCAGATAACAGATATCAGTCAGTTGAAATATTCATCATCATCATATCAGCCACACGCCGCACGACACCCACTGTTGGTTATAGGCCTCCCCTAAGGATCTCCACGACGATCGGTCCTGCTTGGCCCGCATCCAGCGGCTTCCCACGACCTTCACCCTCACGTCGGTCCACCTTGTCGGGGGCCTACCCACGGAGCGTCGTCCGGTGCGCGCGAGCCATTCCAGAACCTTTCCGCCCCAACGACCATCGGTACTTCTCGCTATGTGTCCCGCCCATTGCCACTTCAGCTGAGCAATCCTTCGAGCGATGTCGATTAAAATAAAATATTAACCTCTAATTATTATTAGAGATAAGAGAATGGCTGATTTACATAATCATCGTATCAACAAGGCCCACTGATGTCCTTGAGGCGGTCAGTGCCTCCTTGGCGAAAGGTAAACAACACCATCGTTCATTGCTCTTACTGCCTGCTAATAGGAGCTCAAATCGAAAGCCAATCTTTTATGTTATCGTTACTGACCGTCCATCCCTACCATACCATACCATATCCTTATTAACTAATAAGTGTTATAAATGCGAAACTGTGTTTGTTTGTTACGCTTTCACCTATGTAGGCTAGACTAGTACTTTTTGTCACGAAAATTAATGTTGAAGGGTTGTAAATTGTAATAGGAAGAAATTTGTTCCCATCAAGTCTTGTACTTATTATATTTATAATAAATATTGTACTTATTATATACTTATAGGTAGAAGCATTTTGCGCTTATGAAAATCACTATTCCACTCCACAAATCCGTGTATCAAAACCAACGATATATCAAATCAAAATATCAAATCAAAACAACTTTATTTTGATATATCGTTGATCAAAACACATTAAATTACACGATACAAGTGTGATTGTTTATTTAAGAAATATGTTTTCATCCTTGTATGTGCTTGAATTAGTGATTTCGTTAATAAAAAAAATCACTAGTAAAAAAACTCAATGGAAAACCGACTTCAAAAAACCTGCCTCTAAAAAAAGGAAGAAATAATATACAAATCATTAGATACGCATTATCATTGTTATAATAAAACACGTCTATTAAAGTCGGGTGGGGCTGGAGAACATCTTCCTTTTATTATTCTAAAAGCCCCACCCGACTTCAATTGACGTGTTTTATTATAACAATGATAATGCGTATCTAATGATTTGTATATTATTTCTTCCTTTTTTTAGAGGCAGGTTTTTTGAAGTCGGTTTTTTGTTTTTTAAACAATTTTTTTATTTTTTTATTTTTAGTGTAAGTACCTTCTGCATTAGGTAGTGTAGGTATATTATTTAGGTAGAAAAATCGGCTCAGCCAAACGTGAGATAATCGCGGAGAAACATACAAACTGAAAACTTACCTCCTTTTTTTGAAGTCGGTTAAAAAGACTACACAACGGTATCCCTTCCCCAACAAAAAAAATCATCTAATTCGGTTCATAAATAACAAAGTTGTCAAGTTAGTTAATTTAATATCATAGTATTATCAGGATTACTTGTAAACTACTGAACCGATTTGAAAAAAAATTAAATGGGACCATCTCGCAAGAAAACTCAATCGAACAAAAAAAAAATTATCGAAATCGGTCCATAAATGTCGAAGATACGCGCGAACAACGATTAAAAAAAAAAAAAAAAAAAAAAAAAAAAAAAACATACAATCGAATTGAGAACCTCCTCCTTTTGATGAAGTCGGTTAAAAATGCTGAGTATTCCTGAAGGTATCCGGCGACTCTCCTTTAGTGTCTTGCATAAATTATTTGGAAAAAGATGTATATAATTTACATTAGGTAACTTTAAAGAAATCTTGTAAAGTTACTTGTAAGTTTTGATAAACGGGGCACTGGAACAAAAACCGTACGAACGAAGTCTCGGGCAGCCGCTAGAGTAATAAGACAGGTCGTCTCGGGCAGCCGCTAGAGTAATAAGACAGGTCGAGCTAACAGTATTTATATATCGGCGCTCGTTGTGAAGTTAACTGTGAAATTAACTGTCCGTCCGGTCGGCTCAGTTTGTATCAGTTCAAGAAGTGTTAGTGCACTTTGTGGAAAAGATATTGCTGTTGGATTAATTCAGTCGTTGGTAAGTCTATTGGACCATTAATTATTTATTTTAGATATTACAATACAATACAAACAAATTACATTCAATCATTTCCTCAAATTACATAAGTTTCGAGTTGTTTACCATAATCACTAAGTATTATTATTATTTGTTCTGTGCCATAATCACGATAGGTACCTAGTACCTACCTACATTAGGTAGGTAGGTAGGTAAGACAGTTTTGTTTAAAAAAAAAATTTTTGAACAGTTGTAAAAGTATAGTAATGTTTTGCATATCGTTCTAAGTAGGTATTTTTATTTCAATTCTTAAACAGATGAATAAATAAAAAACAGAGTGAGTGTATGACTGAATGATGGAAAGAAAAAAATGAGTCATGCTGCATGCAATGAAATATTGAAATAATGAATAAATTAATTGATGGGTGAATAAATGAATAAAATACTATTATAACTAATTAAATCAACATTAATGATTAAGGGAATTAATGAACGATTGAATTTATAAATTCATCTTGTTATTATTAGTAACTAGGATAACTATATTGAGTATGTTGGCATTTTTGACCTTTATTATAAAGCCATAAAGGTTGATGAGCTGTCAAAAGTGCCAACATATTAATGAACTCGACTGTACCTACATGACCGATGAACGACTTCTGGGAGAAGAAAAGAAAAAAAGAGGAACGAGATAATGTATGGTTCTATTTATGAAACCCTGTAAATCCTATTTTTTCAGATCTGAATGAAATAATGGACCGGTTGGAAGGCAAGACGGCCGTGGTGACCGGGGCGAGCGCCGGCATCGGAGCTGCGATTGCAGTCAGCCTGGCCAACGCGGGCATGCGCGTTGTAGGCTTAGCGAGGAGACCACTACTCATCGAGGTGATATATAAATCTATACATATAATAATGGACCGGTGGGAAGGCAAGACGGCCGTGGTGACCGGGGCGAGCGCCGGCATCGGAGCTGCGATTGCAGTCAGCCTGGCCAACGCGGGCATGCGCGTTGTAGGCTTAGCGAGGAGACCACTACTCATTGAGGTGATATATACATCTATACATATAATAATGGACCGGTGGGAAGGCAAGACGGCCGTGGTGACCGGGGCGAGCGCCGGCATCGGAGCTGCGATTGCAGTCAGCCTGGCCAACGCGGGCATGCGCGTTGTAGGCTTAGCGAGGAGACCACTACTCATCGAGGTGATATATACATCTATACATATAATAATGGACCGGTGGGAAGGCAAGACGGCCGTGGTGACCGGGGCGAGCGCCGGCATCGGAGCTGCGATTGCAGTCAGCCTGGCCAACGCGGGCATGCGCGTTGTAGGCTTAGCGAGGAGACCACTACTCATCGAGGTGATATATAAATCTATACATATAATAATGGACCGGTGGGAAGGCAAGACGGCCGTGGTGACCGGGGCGAGCGCCGGCATCGGAGCTGCGATTGCAGTCAGCCTGGCCAACGCGGGCATGCGCGTTGTAGGCTTAGCGAGGAGACCACTACTCATCGAGGTGATATATACATCTATACATATAATAATGGACCGGTGGGAAGGCAAGACGGCCGTGGTGACCGGGGCGAGCGCCGGCATCGGAGCTGCGATTGCAGTCAGCCTGGCCAACGCGGGCATGCGCGTTGTAGGCTTAGCGAGGAGACCACTACTCATCGAGGTGATATATACATCTATACATATAATAATGGACCGGTGGGAAGGCAAGACGGCCGTGGTGACCGGGGCGAGCGCCGGCATCGGAGCTGCGATTGCAGTCAGCCTGGCCAACGCGGGCATGCGCGTTGTAGGCTTAGCGAGGAGACCACTACTCATCGAGGTGATATATAAATGCCCAATAAGTGCGTACGATCACGAACGGTTGCATTCGGCCTGCCGCCCCCGCGGTTAACCGCCAGTGCGTACGTAGGCTAACAGTCTTGTTTTAATGCAGGAACTTAAATCGCAAGTGCAAGGGCGAGGCTCCATCCACTCGCGCAAGTGTGACGTCTCGCAGCTGGAGGATGTGGCCGCAGCGTTCGAATGGGTCGAAGAAAGCTTCGGCCCCGTCCACGTGCTCGTCAACAACGCGGGCGTCTTTGTAGCTGGAAACATAACGGGTGTGTACCTTCATTACAGTTTTTCTTTATTGGGTTTTATTAATTAGGTTATACCATCATTCTTTCATAATAATATGATCTCATATTATATATTAGAAAAAATATATAATAGAAAAATCGACTCGCCCGTAGCATCTTAGACGGAACTCGAACCCGCACCCCTCGGATTCCGGTACAATGCTCTGACCAATTATGCTACCGAATCGCCAGTGGGAGCTGCGAAATTTTCTAGTACTTTTTACGTTTTCGCTGTATCTGGGCCTCCTCCATTTACTCTTTAAAAGGCCATCATCAAATCACATCCCGTTTAATCCTGGGCGGAGAACCAAAGCTTCAAAGTTACGTTTGTACACGGTAAAAAAGGATTTCTTTAAATAAGAAAGACCAATTTCTTGAAATATTTGGTTATTCTAAAAATATATTTACTTACGCCAATGCAATATTTTTAAAACAAAAATAGTGCTCATCTTTTACTCAGACAATATTTTTCTTAATGATTAAGAAAAATATTTTTGTTTCAAGGCTTATTTAAACTTATATCAATTAAATTGACTTAATTTAAATCAAGAAATGTCCATCTTCTTGCATCAAATTAAAATTATCTGAAATCAACTACAAGTTACTTGAATTTAGATAAACCTTTTTCAAAAAATCATGTTCTTCTATTAAGAGAAAGTTTATTGTTTATGAAGTATTATTTCTTGTTCTAAGAAATGATTTTGTTGGGCTTATAGAAATTTTGTTTTAAACAGAGAAATACAAAATTTTCGAAACAACGGAATCATAGTTTTCGATAAACACGATAACATTTTTACTTTGACAAATTTATCCATACATCATGGTCTGACCCGCGGTGTTAAGATTTTTATCTAGTTCTTTAAGTAGTCGGACTTAATTTTGTTTTGTCAAGCTCAATCGGGTTTGTTTGTTGGTTGCCTCTGGGTGTCGCGTCCTACTTGGAACGGCTTCCCGGACTCCACTCCTCTTTCGAGCACTTTTATTTACCTTGATTTTTTTTAGACCGCGCCCACGTTGTTATTTTTGGACAGAAAAGTTAAATCTGTACTTTTAAAGGAAGGAAGCCATCGGTGTTCTCCAATTATCTCCACTTAATATACAACAACAAAATATACATCTTCATTCAATAGACAAAATCTAAATTTTCCATTTAATTTTTTTCATCAAAAATCAGTAATTACTTAGGCCAACTAAACATTTACTTATGAGTAAAATAATAATTTACTCTAAGTAAGGTTAGTCTACAAGAGATATATAGAAGATTTTCGTATCAAGAATACATTTACTTGACTGTACAAAATAACGTTGTCTTGAATGAAACAACACGTGTCTTGGAATAAATGTATTATTCTTGTAACAACTAAATATTTTTAAGAGTATTTTTTACTATTACGAAGAAATTATTGTCTAGCGTCTATAGGGAGAGGATCATTTTCTTAGATTCAATAAATATGTCTTAAGCCAAAGCAATTTGTCTTTTTTTAAGAAATCTGTTTTTACCGTGTATGGAAATAAGTCTATGTAATGTAGTACCGGTGATATTAAGAAACAGATTTGTTTGTTTTATTCAGATTTGGCCGATGCTCAGATAAGTGATGACCAGCTGCTATCTGTACTGGATATCAACGTCAAAGCGTTGATGACGTGCACTCGCCGTGCCGTTGCGTCCATGAAGAAACACTCGTTCGAGGGCCATATCATCAATATAAGTAGGTAAGTAGTGCGCTGTTTGCGCTTCAGTTGAACATATTTTGTTAAGTGAAAACGGTTGCTGGTGAAAGAGTCACTTACTTAAATATATATTTTTTAAATGGAAAGTTGCAGAGGATGAGCTTGAAATATTGATTTTTTAGTTACAATAGGCTTGTTTCCATTAAGAATAAATATAATAGATAGGGGTTTATAATGATTAATTGTATTATGGGGAAAATAACAAACAATTTTAATTATTAAAAGCGTTAAAGATTAATAATATTTTTAAAAAATAAATTTCGTAAAATGAAACCTTTAGTCACGTGACAGTGAACACCAATCAGAAAGCGTTACGTCACGCCGTGCGAAACTCCAATCTTGTCTTTGACGTTTCGAGTATCACTACCGGAGGCGCGTTCCAAACCTACACTCCGAGTGCAACCTAACCACAACCGAACGCAAGTTTTAGCCACTTTTTCCGTATTTCTCCATTGTTTGGAACATATATAAATAACTGGTTTGGCGTTTTTATAGTCGTGCTATCACACTGGGGCACTATACAGTACTTATAATATGAGAAATTCATTTTTAAACGATAAAAACTAGCTATAACGTACGAAGACACGATCGCTCTTTGGTTTGTTTCGCACGGCGTGACGTCATTCAAGACGCCATGACAGTCTTGTGCGTTTTGGAACCAAATTAAAATTGGTTTTTTAAAACGCGAAATTTATAATGTAAACGCTCGATTAAAAATAAATAAACCTTTTTTTTCGATGAAATGCCTAATAAGCTAAAATATTAAGCAGTTATTAAAATTTTGTCAACTGGCCTATTCCCCCGTCGTTGCTTCCAAATTTACCTTTACCTGTGCTTTGTTTAGTTTTAAAGTATAAAAAATACAAACTTATAGCAAACTCCTAAATAACATTTAACCTTAAATTGAGAACAAACAATCCAAGCTTGGTTAAAGGCCGCGGCGCGATGGGAGAAATTGAAGAGGATAAAGGTGCTAGTTTGCAGCGAGCTGCTTACTGCAACTGCCGACTGCACGAGTTTTTTTTCTATGAAGCGCGGCTGCAGTCGGCTGCACGTGCCGCGGCCAAGCGTGATCGCTTCATATAAAAAAAAACTCGTGCAGTCGGCAGTTGCAGTTGGCAGCTCGCTGCGAACAAGCACCTTTACTGCGCATGTTTGCAGTAGCCCCGCACCGCACCACGTCTCCCGCCAATGAGGTCTCAAATTACTTCTGCGCACAAAATGGCAGCGCTAAATTTACCCAGGCTTGTAATAGCCATTCAGAAAGGAAAATAACGGACAAACTTGCATGCTTGCAGCATCGCGGGCCACTACATCCCGTTCTCGCCGCAATTCAACGTGTACGCGCCCAGCAAGCACGCCGTCGCCGCCTTCACTTCGTCCCTCCTCAACGAGCTGGCGCACCTCAACAGCGGCATTAGGATCACTGTGCGTTACATTGCTTTTTTTTAATGCACAACGGGGTAGTGCTTGGCCTTCGCCTCACCTGATGTTAAGTGACGATAAGGCCGAAGATGGAAGCGCAATACAGCCGGAATCCTCATCACTGAGGAACTGGCTATCTTACCTCTAGTTAGAGGCAGTTGCGGGAACACATTTTTTTAAATTGTTTTTATGGCGACAGACTTAGGTAAGGTAAGATGGTGGTAGCTAGCCAGGCGGACTTGAAATAAGCCCTGCCACAAGCCAAAACGAGTACAAATTGTACCCCCCTGGGAATCGAACCCGGGACCCCTGCGTCTAACACGGTTGGGCGAACCACTAGACCACAGAGGCGGTTGAATGCTGAGTTGAGGCACTTACATTTCATTACAATAATAATAATGTATGATATTTTTCGTCCAAAATTCTATAATATAATAGTATAAGTAATATTCAAACTTAAGAGAGTTACTGCGCTACACTAGCGCCGCCAATGGAAAAAAAATCGTAGTGCCTGAATAAAGACGAAATTGTGAATTGTGTTCTTCTAGTGTACTCCGAAAAAGCTTTGTTGTACTTTTTATCGTTTAAAAAATATTTTATAACCTCTCGTTTAGTTTATTTTAGCAATAAAACTCCATTAAACTAAACGACGGACTAGAAAATATAGTTTAAGCGATGAAAAGTACCACAAATCTTATTCGAAGTACACTAGAAGATTATTACTAGAAGAATTTCGTCTGTATTTAAGCATTATGATTTTTTTCCATTGGCGGCGCTAGTGTAGCGCATAAATCCTCTTAAGAAAGGTGAACGTAATATTTTAGTTATCGATGGCCTAGTGCGAGTTGATATTTTCACTTTTCACTAATGGAAACAGCTATCGGCCATATACTGCTCATAAACAATACACAGTTTTGTCAATGCGAGTTAGTGAAAGATAGAAAACGATAGTTTTTGATAGCGAAAAATTAAAACATCAACTCGTACTAAAGAAAAATCTTTTTTGATTTGATTTAATGTTTTAGCTAAAAATCGATAGTGCTCATTAGATTTTTTGTTCTTAATATCGTTGCTTTACTATGGCATTTTCTTAATTTAGGGTGACTATACACGTTACCTACCAGGTTTTTCCGTAATGGTGCTTAGTTCCTTATTGTGTCCACAGAACATATCGCCGGGGCTGGTAGATACTGATATGGCCAGTGGAATGCAAAACTTGCCCATTCTGAAGGCAAGCGACATCGCTGACGCAGCGTTGTATGCGCTCTCCGTGCCACCTACCGTCAATGTAAGTTCATAAAATAAATAGACTGATACTGTCTATTATCACAGTATAAATATATTTTTTCTATATGTGCTGTTTATACTGATAGTTGACGGGTATGGCTATATATTATTACTAGCTTTTGCCCGCGACTTCGTCCGCGTGGACATTCGAAAAATTGCTATGGAAGCTTTGATCGAGATAAATAGTATCCATGTTTTACCACAGGCTATAACTATCTGTGTGCTATTCCAAATCCGTTCAGCCGGTTTTACGTGATTGAGTAACAAACATCCAAATATTAAACTTTCACATACCTACCTATATAATATTATTAGTTCCCGTTCTCGTTCTCATTCCTGTTATCGTTCCCGTATTATTTTTCCACAAAAAATTTTAACCCCCATTTCAGCCCTTAAGGTGTTGAATAATGTCTACCGTGTCGTGTTGGACCCTAAAATAAATGCTATTTTCGCAATAAACATTCCATAAAACCTCAATATCGACATCCATATCGATTTGTTCGCTTATTTGTTTTTAGAAGTACTCATACGAAGTTTCAAGTCGAAATGTGAATATTATTTTTCCATAGGTACAAAATACATATCCCATTTCATCCCTTTAGTTAAGGGGTTGAATCATGGAACCGTGTTGGGCTTCAAATAATGCCATTTTCGCAATCAACATCCGATAAAACCTCAATAACGACATCCATATCGAGTTTGGGTTTTGTACCCCATTAACCCCCTAAAGGGTTGAGTTATGGAAAACCACTATTAAAACATAAAATGTCTCTTTATTTATTTTTTCCATACAAACTTTGTACCGCCATTTCAACCCTTTAGGGGTGGAATTTCCAAAAATCCCTTCTTAGTGGGTGTTTACACTGTATAAACTATTTATGTACAAAATTTCAAGTCTCTAGGTTCAGTGGTTTGGGCTGGGCAATAGTCTGTCGGTCACCCCTTCATTTTTATATAAGAGATTTATGTATTATGAACGTACGATTGGATAAATATTCCCTTTGTTCTTTTGAAGGAACAATAGTAAAATGTATAGCATAACATAGACAAAGTTTGACATCAAAGACAAAATTTTTTTTTCAGATTTTTTTATGTATTTCTGTAATTTGTTTACAGATTAGTGAGATAACAATTCAACCGGTGCGTGAAAAGAGATTGTGAGAAAAACGAAAAATCAACGTGAGAAAGGGTATTTTCAACTCATTTTTATAACTTAAACATAGTTTATTTATTGTTTGGAAATCTACTTTAAAAATATAAGTACCTACTTATTTTTAGAAAACTTTTTTATTTCTTCTTAAACCTACTTATCTAGAAGTTACGAACTTAAATAAAATAATTAATAAAAACATACAAAACACGACTTAGATCGTGCCTCAGAACTCATTACAGGGCAGGGAATCCTATTGTTGTTACATAAGCTAGATTGTATTATAATTATTTGTATTTACTGCAAAAAAAATATATATTACGTAAGTAGTGCATAAAGCGCGGTCTTAGGGTAAATATGTTACATGCCAATGTAAACAGAAAATGTAGTAATTAAGATAACGATTACATTACTAATAGATTAGTTTCTTAATTGATCTATTTAATCTGTAATGTAATCATGATTGAAGATTACTTATTGTATCTACGTATAGTATAGTCGTTTAATGCGGGGTATCAGACTGATTTTTCTAAAGGGCCATTTATAGATTTAGGGAGTGTTAGCGGGCCAGACTCAAAATTAAAAGTAAAATCTTTATTTATTTCGTTTAAATAAATTTTCATACAAAGGTGTCATACAAAAGCAGTTATCTTGAGCTTAAAGATCCAGATACTTACCTGAGGTTACTTATTTATTATCTTACAATACTTAGTGGCATCGAATGCCATCTAAAATTCTCACTGGATAGATTCTGGTCGCAGGCCGTATCTTTGACACCCCTGGTCCAGAGTCTCGTCAAGAGTCCTTGTCAAGACGAATCTAACGAGCTCAAACTCCATGGGGTTGTGTCGTTACCATGGCCACCTTCCGGCTCCATCATCACATCAGCTTCATGTCATAATAGTATTGCATTGTCATTTAATTTACCTACACGCCATGTACAGCTCATTCGGAAACCGAGAAATCAAAAAAGTAATAATTGATCAGTATATTTCCTAGTTACAAATTGGCTGACACAATGGATACCAAATTGTCATGGTAATTTACAATTGTCACGTTTATTAAATCGGCAGGCTGATTATCCAAATAGAAACTATTTAGCGACCGGTTTCATTTGACATACATTGCTACTTTTCTTTGGTATGTTTTTTTTTACCACAAAAAGAAGAAGCAATGTATCACATTCATCTGTCAAATGAGACCGATCGCTAGGTGGTTTCTAATTAGATAATCAGCCCGCGGGCCTACCTGTATCGGCGCGTATGGTGATGTCAAGTGTGGTCACAAACTAAGTGCATGCTGTGGAAAAGATCGGCGTTGGATTAATTCAGTAATATTGGTAAGTTAATTAGACCTTTCCTTAAATTACATATCTACCGCACCAGTTAACCATAAATAAATAAATAAAAAAATTGTTTTATTAACCAATTTGTGACAGATGTTGAAGTAATACCAACTTAGGACTAGATAACAGACTATTTTAATATTATAAGCCTCTGCTGCCAAACTAGGCAAAAACCTGTATTTCAGCATTCAGCGCCATAACCCTACACAGACATAGCAATTTAAACTAGTCAAAAGCAAGTCTTAAAAAATGAGCACAATATACTTTGATCAAAGACAATATAAAATAAAATAAAAACAATCAAATCAAAAGCTTTGTTATGAAAAATTATTAAAAAACTTGTAAAAGTTAGTAACGAAACACGAATGATGAGGTAGGTAGGTACTACCTACTATTCCTTTTTTATCGATTACATAGAGGCAACATTTCACAGGTGAATGAATAAAAACCTGAGTGAAATGAATGAATAATGAATAGAATGAATGCATGAGTTGATGAATAGTGAATAAATGAATAGCAAAATTAATAAACGATGAATACTTATAATAATTTTATTCAGTGTTATAATTGAATTACTAGGATAAAGTAATTGAATAATTAAATCAATGGTTTAATGATATCAATGAACGACTACTGTGGAGATGAATATAAATAAATAAATAAAAAAGTTCGTGGTATGGTCCTCTGCGATACCTATCTAAGTAACTAGGTAAATCCTTTTTTTAGATTAGAATAAAATAAATGGACCGGTGGGAAGGCAAGACGGCCGTGGTGACCGGGGCGAGCGCCGGCATCGGAGCTGCGATTGCAGTCAGCCTGGCCAACGCGGGCATGCGCGTTGTAGGCTTAGCGAGGAGACCACTACTCATCGAGGTGATATATACATCTATACATATAATAATGGACCGGTGGGAAGGCAAGACGGCCGTGGTGACCGGGGCGAGCGCCGGCATCGGAGCTGCGATTGCAGTCAGCCTGGCCAACGCGGGCATGCGCGTTGTAGGCTTAGCGAGGAGACCACTACTCATCGAGGTGATATATACATCTATACATATAATAATGGACCGGTGGGAAGGCAAGACGGCCGTGGTGACCGGGGCGAGCGCCGGCATCGGAGCTGCGATTGCAGTCAGCCTGGCCAACGCGGGCATGCGCGTTGTAGGCTTAGCGAGGAGACCACTACTCATCGAGGTGATATATACATCTATACATATAATAATGGACCGGTGGGGAGGCAAGACGGCCGTGGTGACCGGGGCGAGCGCCGGCATCGGAGCTGCGATTGCAGTCAGCCTGGCCAACGCGGGCATGCGCGTTGTAGGCTTAGCGAGGAGACCACTACTCATCGAGGTGATATATACATCTATACATATAATAATGGACCGGTGGGGAGGCAAGACGGCCGTGGTGACCGGGGCGAGCAACGCGGGCATGCGCGTTGTAGGCTTAGCGAGGAGACCACTACTCATCGAGGTGATATATACATCTATACATATAATAATGGACCGGTGGGAAGGCAAGACGGCCGTGGTGACCGGGGCGAGCGCCGGCATCGGAGCTGCGATTGCAGTCAGCCTGGCCAACGCGGGCATGCGCGTTGTAGGCTTAGCGAGGAGACCACTACTCATCGAGGTGATATATACATCTATACATATAATAATGGACCGGTGGGGAGGCAAGACGGCCGTGGTGACCGGGGCGAGCGCCGGCATCGGAGCTGCGATTGCAGTCAGCCTGGCCAACGCGGGCATGCGCGTTGTAGGCTTAGCGAGGAGACCACTACTCATCGAGGTGATATATACATCTATACATATAATAATGGACCGGTGGGAAGGCAAGACGGCCGTGGTGACCGGGGCGAGCGCCGGCATCGGAGCTGCGATTGCAGTCAGCCTGGCCAACGCGGGCATGCGCGTTGTAGGCTTAGCGAGGAGACCACTACTCATCGAGGTGATATATACATTTATACATATAATAATGGACCGGTGGGAAGGCAAGACGGCCGTGGTGACCGGGGCGAGCGCCGGCATCGGAGCTGCGATTGCAGTCAGCCTGGCCAACGCGGGCATGCGCGTTGTAGGCTTAGCGAGGAGACCACTACTCATCGAGGTGATATATACATTTATACATATAATAATGGACCGGTGGGAAGGCAAGACGGCCGTGGTGACCGGGGCGAGCGCCGGCATCGGGGCTGCGATTGCAGTCAGCCTGGCCAACGCGGGCATGCGCGTTGTAGGCTTAGCGAGGAGACCACTACTCATCGAGGTGATATATACATCTATACATATAATAATGGACCGGTGGGAAGGCAAGACGGCCGTGGTGACCGGGGCGAGCGCCGGCATCGGGGCTGCGATTGCAGTCAGCCTGGCCAACGCGGGCATGCGCGTTGTAGGCTTAGCGAGGAGACCACTACTCATTGAGGTGATATACTATACCTAAACGATTTTCCAACAAAGTCAGGCATCAGTATCTTATTGCCAACCAACTAGGTCCTTCAGCGCAGTACTAGGGCCAAAAATTACTGCTGCCTACTTAAGAGCTTTAGTTCAATTTAATAAATAAGACGTAATAATCAAGCAAAAAATAAGCAACAATATTCCATGTTTTGATTTCCCTATCTATAATCTTATGAAGTAGGTAGTAAAGTACAAGGCAAACATCTTGAAATTTTGGGGATTGCGCGAAACACGTATTTTGGGTATGCGTAGCGGTGAGGTAGGCACGCGGCCGGCGGGAGAGGTCGCGCACAAGTGCACATGCGTGCGCGAACTTTGTCTTATCCCCATTCCGTCCGTCGAAAAAGTGTCAAGATGTTTGCCTCGTACACACGTCCGTCTAATGAACAGACATGTTTGAATGCAGGAACTTAAGCTCCAAGTGCAAGGGCGCGGCTCTATACACCCGCTGCAGTGCGACCTCTCGCAGCTGGAGCAGGTGTCTGCAGCGTTCAAGTGGATCGAAGAGAGATTCGGCCCTGTCCACGTGCTCGTGAACAATGCTGGCCTGTTTGTTATCGGAAACATTACTGGTGCGTCGTGAAATCATTGTTTTTAGGGTTCCGTAGTTTAAATGGCAAAAAACGGAACCCTTATAGATTCGTCATGTCTGTCTGTCTGTCCGTCTGTATGCCACAGCCACTTTATTCCGAAAGTATTAGGACTACACAATTGAAATTTGGTAGGTAGATGTATTCTGTTAACAGCTTAACGATTTTAACACAAAAATAAAAAAAATAAAAGATTAACGGGGGGCTCTCCATACATGGAACTGAAACTGATTTTTTTTTCATCAAACCAATACGTGCGGGGGTATCTATAGATAGGTCTTTAAAAATGTCATCGAGGCTCCTAAGACAATTTTTTCTCAAAGTCAATCGTTTGAAAGATATTCACTGCCAAAGTGGTAAAATGTGTGTGTCCGCCCCCTCTAACTTTTAAAATAAGAGAGTGAAAAATCTAAAAATAAGATATTATGTTATAGATCTTAATAAACACTTTCAACGAAAATTTGGTTTGAACGAGATATACTAATCAGTTTTCGAGATATATAGTACATTCTCCAAAACCGCAAATATTACTTTGTCATTCATACAAACACTGAAAAACCAAGTTATTTTTGTAGACGAAAAATGATAGTGGTATTAAATATGGAATGGTATAAGGTAATTACGGAACCCTACTGCGCGTGGCCCGACACGCACTTGGCCGGTTTTTTTCTTTTATTTTTAAATTCCGGATTAGCAAGCTGAAGTGGCAGTCAAGTGGGCCGGCCATATAGTATTAGCCGTAGAACCGATGCATCGTCAAACGTAGTGTGGGGGAGAGGCCTATGTCCAGCAGTGGACGATGATAGGCTGATGATGATGATTTTTAAATTCATCTGCTACCTACATTTTCATAAATAAATGATTTCTGATTCTGATTCTTTTGTTTAGATTTAGCCGATAATCAGATAAGTGATGAACAGCTGTTATCAATATTGGATATCAACGTCAAAACGGTGATAATGTGCACTCGCCATGCAGTTGCATCTATGAAAAGTCACTCGATTGACGGCCACATAATCAATATAAGTAGGTAAGTATATCTGTATTGCGCTTCGGAAAATTGCAGAAAATGTGCTAGAAATATTGAAATTTTACAGTCACTTTTAGGTAGGATTCCTATGTTTGTTACAGATTAATATCTACTTATTTTTTTCTGTGGTGGATAGAAATTATAAGTTAGGTAATAGAAAGCAACCACTAAACCCTATAAAACAAGAAATTATACAAGGTATTGTAGCACCCTAGCGAAAACTTTAAGGGATGATCCTACCCTTAGATTTTTTTTAAACAGTTGTACATTGCAGGTTTATAGAATTTTAATATTTTAATTATTTTTCTGTTCTAGGTTCTTTGCAACTAAGACAGTCTCTGTGTGATAGAAAAATAATAAAAAAACACAAAATTTTTCATGAATTTTGCGACGGAAAATTCCGCTTCAGTTAGATTCAGAATCATGAGTCGACTATGCCCTGAAAGTTTCCGTTAGGGTGCTACTAACATCCTGTATGTCCATCAGCCATTTTTGATGTCCCCACTGCTGGGGCACAGGCCTTCCTTATGGGTGGTAAGGAGGATGGGCCATAACCTACCACGCTGGTCCAATGCGAATTGGTGGGTGTTAACGACTGCAAATGCAGCCAGGACCATCGGCTTAACGTGCTTTTCGAAGCACGGAGGAGCTCGAGATAATAAATTTTTGGTCACCCATCCCATGACCGACCCTTGCGAACGTTGCTTAACTTCCGCAATCGCTGGGCCAGGCGCTAAACCACTGCGCCACCGAGCTCCACCCTGTATACCATACCTATCGTGAAAATTATCTGTGCGTCGTTCCTCGCAGCCTCTCCGGTCACTACACCCCGTTCTGGCCGCAGTCCAATCTGAACGCGCCCAGCAAGCACGCCGTCACCGCCTTCGGTTCGTCCCTCCTCAATGAGCTGGCGCACCTCAACAGCGGCATTAGGATCACTGTGCGTTACATTTTATACAGGGTGCTACAAAACAAGGGTGCTACAAATTTGATGGTCTGTCTGTCTGTACCAACAAATTAAACAACTTTTACTATGGGACCAACACTGAAATAGTGAAAAAATCATACAAAAAATAATAACGAAAATATCAAAATGTATGAAACAGCTGGTTTTTTTTGCGCTTTCAGATTCGGTTCTGTAGTAAAAGTTGTTCAGTTTGATGGTCTCTCCCAATCCCAATCTACCATATTCGGCATTGCGGATTGTTTTGCAACACCCTGTATTTTTTTATGACGTCCTTTGCTGTTCACAATACTTAGTTAAGTACTTTAAATTATTGGTTTTCGGCAATGATCAATAGTTTTCAGAGTCTAAAAAAACATAATGTAATTTTATTGTGATTCAAAAGTGACTAGGTGTAATAGGTAGGAACACTTGAAGATGACTATACAGTGATATGTGTTGTATATGATCCTTATTGTGTCCACAGAATATATCGCCGGGGCTGGTAGCCACTAATATGACCAGAGGAGTGCAAAACTTGCCCATTCTGAAGGCAAGCGACATCGCCGACGCAGCGTTGTATGCGCTCTCCGTGCCACCTACCGTCAATGTAAGTTCATAAATGAACCACTTTATATTCTTTAAACTTTTAATTTTTTATGCATTCACAATGCTATTTTTATATTAATCACTTTATATTCTTTCTGTCGCTCAAATTATTGTTTTATTTTATTATTTTCAGTTTCTTAATCTTTCAGAAATGCAAAATAAGTTTAAGAGCGATTAAACATTTATAAGTAGGTAGGTAAGTAATTAATTTTGCGAAGGGAAGTTACAATACTTACCTTACCTAGTAATAATGCATAGGTACCTTGCCTAGACAAAGTGTGTGATTAAAGATTTAAGACAGAAATATGCAAGTCTTTCTTTGTTATTTGTTTACAGATTAGCGATATAACTATCCAACCGGTGGGTGAAAAGAGACTGTGAAATAAAGGAAAAATCAGTGTGAGTACCTACCTTATGGTTTTTGAACTCATTTTTTATATTACATAGTTTATCTTATATCTATTGTTTGGAAAACGGCTAGGTAGGTATATTTCATACAGAAAAGTAGATAAGTTTAAGCACATACAATATAATACTTAGCAATGTTAACAAATAAACTCATTTTTATGCAGCTAACCTCGTTTGTATTTTGTAGATCCTAGTAGGTATTTAAAAAAAAGTGATTTATGCCTGTCGCCTGCTAATGTGAGCAAATGGCCGATTTTTAGGGTTCCGTACTTCAAAAAGAAAAAACAAACCCTTATAGGATCACTTTACTGTCCGTCTGTATGTCTGTCAATACCCTTTATCTCAGGAACGCGTGGGGATATCGAGTTGAAATTAAAACCTCGAAGCAGTGAAAAAAGTAAACTTCTAAGTTTCCTTTAAAAAAAGATACGGCCATTTATGCCGCAAAAAATGCATATTTCGACACTCTCAGGGAATCAAAACTTATAAGGTACTTCCCGTTGACCGAACTAGAACGGCAAGTAATATAGTCTTATACTACAAGTATCTATAGGGAAAAATCTGAAAACTATACATTTGTAATGAAATCATGAAAAGTACGGAACCCTCGGTGGGCGAGTCCGACTCGCACTTGTCAGGTTTATTTTGCCAGTATATTTTTAAAAATGACTGAATAATCAAATGAATATAACGATTTGTTGATGAATATAATGATGAATAAACAAATAAATATAAATTAAAGAATGAGTGAATAAAACTATTAAGGCGGTTGTATGACCAAAAGTGGCGCCCTCAGAGGTTTTTATTTAATAAGTTATTAATAGAAAAAGAATTTAATAATGTTTTACGTGGAGTTATTAGGGCCCATGGTCTAGTTTTTTAGAAGGTATCACTACATGCCCACGTAGTCATTCGTAGAAGTAGATAGCAAATGTGTCAAAACGACCACTTTTAGCAGTTTTGCTATCTACTTCTAGCAGTGACTACGAGGGAATGTAGCGATACCGTCTAAAAATACTAGACTGTGGGCCCTAAAAATTCCACGTAAAACATTATTAAAATTGTGTATTAGAATAGATTTATAATATTAAATATTCACCGCGGCGCCACTTTCGCTCAGGGTGCCACCTTAAGGAAAGAAAACTAACTGACAAGGGACTAATTTATCCAGAAATCATATAAAATCTGAGGTCTATGGTTGTGGAAGGTCGACAGAGTCGCAAGTAACGTTATATTTAGTGCTAAGAAGTAATAATAGGTTAGTAATTTTTATTTTACAGCCTTTTGTCCCGGTCACGCAGACGCAAATGGTCCTATTTAGCGTGCCCCATACGTATTTTGTCCCATTCCGTACACTTAATAATAAAATAATACCTTGGGTGTAAACACGACTGTTATATTATAACACGGGAGAATTGGGCAAAGAGAAAACTAAAGTGTCTAAAGTGTAATTTATTTGTAAAGCTTTTCCTATGGCACTGAATTAGTATTTACAGTCTAATTACTTCTCCTAAATTGTCAAGTTACGTAGTGATAGTGTTTATGGATCCAGCCGAGGCCGACCCGAGGATGCTGGCTCCGAGCTGCAGGACAGCTCTAAGGACGTCCATCTTGAAAGTCCAGATTGGTGATGTCGGTGGCTGCTGTTGGTCTGTTGTCGCTCGATCCTGCTGTAGAGAGAAAAATGCTATTAAAGTAGGTACCGTTAGATCGGATAATGGGCCCTTACCCAATGTACCTACTCAAGCAAAAGTAGGTAGGTAGGTACTACTGATCTCAACATGAGTTCTAAAAGCAGTACTATTGAAATAAGTGCCTAGTGTGATGTAGTTTGCATGGTGCTTAACATTGAACTATTATTACTAAGGAAGCAGCGTGTGGCTGCATACAGCAGCTGTCACACAAAAACATTTGATTTTAAGCAGTGATAAAACCGCCCACAAAGGTACAGACAGACGGAAACCCGATTCGGAATTCCGAAATGGAATATCGATAATGTATGAAAATTCCGTACGGATAAATCCCGCTTGTGTGTGGTAGGTCCATAGATTTGAATGGATGCTGGAGCTGCGTTCGGAATGATTCCGTTTCGGAATTCCGAATCGAAATTCCATCTGTATATGTAAATGCTACTCTAAAGGTGTGGGGTGGAAGCCGTGGATAGAAGTACCTACAGCTCGCGCAAACCCAGCTCATGGACAATGAGGCAACATTTTTGTACCTAAAATTGCTACTGCTCAAGTCACGTGGTACTGAAATATGGGTCAAGTTATTTTGCGCGAGCTGTAACATGAAGAAAATAAAAAAGTATTCCATATTATAGGTATATTCCAAAAAGGTAATGGGTATGGCTGTACCTATTCAAATTCATTTACCTTACCTAATTCAAAAGCACAAAGTAAAGAAAACATTATTAGGTAGGTAGGTATTATTACGAAAAAATATTTAATGTAGGTAGTTGAAGTATTATATAAGAATTGAGCAGAATGAATGAAAAACCATAACCGTTATCTTACAAAGTTTTTTAACATAGGAAAGCAAATAATATTTGTTTAAAAATAACAATCGAAGTAACCATACCTGAGACTGTGCCTGAAAGTAAGTTAATTTCAATATTCAAAGCAGAAATAATTTTCACATTATGTTTTTTTGTAAAATCTATATTTTTATATACAAAATTTAACAAAAAATATCACTGTTATTCGAAACTGAGTATTATTAGCGCCAGTTCTTGGATTCCGTCCTCAGCACTTGTTCTAGCTGCTCATGTCTTCGCCAGGGATGGGAACTGCCTCCAGAACTGCCCTTGGACATGTCTCCAAGCAGTGACATCAACAAACTTACGAAGAACCCAGCTGAATCAGCCATTTTCATTTTGTTACCCCCGTTTTCATCAGCCTCGCCTTCGGGATCTACAGCCTAAAAATACTTATGCTGTCATGTTTTTGTAAAAAATAACTTTAACAATACTCAATGGTACCTCTAATAGAATCATAAAATGTTAAATAATCGATGTTTTATACATACCGCACTTGTTCCTTTAACTAATTTTGATACCAAGTTGCCAAAGAAAGCTCCGTTGTTTTGCTATAACAGAAAGAAATACGATTTATTGTATGCCGATTGCCCAGTGACCGACTTTGAAATGAATTTTAACAAAATACTTACAGCTCCACCCCCTGTGATAGACTCTAAGGACGTCAACAGATAACTCGCGATCACTGCTCCAGGATTTTCGTCTCCTTCCGACTACAGAAATAAATAATTCGTTAATTATCTGACCATAGAAACGATGCAGATATTATATCTACCTACCGTTATTTTCGTCGACATTTTAATTATTTTTTGCCAATTTTGCCACAGAAATTTGGGCCGAAAACGACAAAAAATTTTGGTCCTCACATACTAACTAGACAGCTAAAAAATTGCATTAGTAATGTAAAAGTAAAAGTTTTTCGACCCATTGTCTCTTTGGCAAAAATGTTTAGCTTCATTAGTAGGAACACTCCCGTAAGTTAACGTATCGTAAACGAGTACAAAATAACGACGGTGTATACTAAATATTTATGTTTACGTACCAGTAATCCAACGAATAGTCCTAAGGCCGATGCTATGAGAGCATTTACATCTATTCCGTCACCCTAAAAGCAAAATGTTACATTAACTTTTCTTTTATTTATAGGTAATATCATCTAACAATAAAAAAAAGAACTTATTTACTCACACTAAGATTAACTACTATACCACTAACAGTCGCCAAGAGGTCACCTAAATCAGATTGTCCATCTTCCTGTAATTTAAACGGTTAGTTATTATTTATTTACATCTGGTCACTTTTATTAAACTTATCTTAATTAAAAGAAATACCTACTCCACCGCTTAATCCAGCTAAAATCCCAAGAACTCCACCACCCTGCCCATCTCCTTCAGGAGGCTCGTCGAAGTCATCATCGGAGGCATTGGAAGCGTTATCAGAATCTTGATCTTCAGCGTTACCGTTTTTTTCGTCTTCAACACTTTCTTTGCCTCCATTGTCATCCTTATCATCGCTAGAATCTTCATCACTTTCTGAACTTTCGTCCTCATCAGACTCCTGTCTTTGGAAAGGTGGCGCTGGTGGTTTCAACCCTTTGACATAATCTATTTCGATTAGGTTATCGCCTGTGTCTTGTCGGCGCATCAAGAAGTACCCTTGATTGTACGCTAGTATCTCTCTTATCATATTTTGAAGGAATGGCTGGAAACATTGAAATATGTCGTCAATGATATATTTTTTGTTTTACTAATTAATTAGTTAGCAACAGTGCAAGTGCAATTAGGAAAAATCTTACCTTCGGTGCGTAACTATAAGTGCTTCAAAACAACGAGATGGTGCAGTAATTCTTGTGTAAAACAAATCCACTCCAGAAGTAAATTAAAACAATAAAATAAACGTGAACTAAGACAACACTAAATTATGATTAAAAGTTTGTGCATTTTTTGATAACAAAATAATGGCCATAAAATGATACAGATCACTTAATAGACCGCCAAAATATCACATTTCCGTCTTTAGTGATTTATTTTCGAAACTTTTAAAGCCTTATCGAAAACGTGGTGAAGTGGTTACAATACAATGTCTTTTGTCCGAAGTAAGTGTTTCCCTTTTAAAAGGGATATAAAACTGTTAAGTGTAAGACCATGAAGTTGACACCGACCGACGGCGCAAAAAAAATATACCGTGTCATTTTGTATTAACTATCCAAATTTTGAGGATGTGTTCAGTCCATGCAACTGAACAACATTCTCTAAGGAACACATGGTCAAATATGTAAAAAAAAATCGACCATCCATACAAATCAAAGAGATCAATCACGTGATCAATTTAGTATGGGATGACCAAAATTTTGTGGCGAAATTCATGGACTGGACACATTCTTGAAATTTGGATGGTAAGTTCAAAATGACCCGATATACCTAATTGTAAATATCTATCTACCTATACAATCAATAGTTCTGCAGTCACTCTTCACCCAATTAGATACACAATAACAAACCGAATAATTCTGCAGACACTCATACCCGCTCAACCAATCCAATTAAGCAAAGCAAGCAACACTTACGTTAGTGGTTGACGAGCTTGGGAACAGGGCTCCAGCGAGTCGGATCAGGCTGAACAGGTTGCTCCCGCTGGTGGGCGAGGACTGCATCGGCTCGCTGAAGTCGTCGTCATCTTCAAATGGGTCCTCGGTAGTCGTTGTCGAAGTAAATTCGGGTTTCTGTGAAGCCAAGCCACATAACAACAAATAAGACAGAGAGAAAACAATTATTTAGGAGATTCTTGCTAGGTCTTCTCGGTACCTACAAGGTTTCCCGTGTCTTCGCAACTATGATTTACACTCCGCGTAAGGTTTTCCGACCGATGACGTAGCTAATATTTACTGAAACAGAATGTGTTTTCTTCGTAGCTAATATTTACTGAAACAGAATGTGTTTTCTTCGTAGCTAATATTTACTGAAACAAAATGTGTTTTCTTTTAAAGCAAACTTTGTCCCAGTTTCATTAATTTGGAAGTTTTATAAATCGCAACATTAGTTAATCTTGAATTAGGAAATATTAATTTCCAATCCACGTTAGTCTGAATTGAAAATAGAAAAGCTCCTAACATTTTGTTCTACTATCGTTTCAAGACTTGTCTTTACCAACAATAATTAGGATAACTATGTAAACGTTTGGCGTGCCAACGTCAAAAAACTGGGACAGTTTAAGGTCTGAGGAAAACTTTATTCCACATTCCTTCTATTGCTCAATTGAAACTGGTTTTGAAAGTTTCTCGGTAAATAGCAACGTAATTAAACATTCTAAATGGCGTTGAATGGCGTGAGTCGTTGCGTGCTATTTATTTGTGCATTACCTACCTACAACTTCTTAACACAGAAGCACAGAAGATTGAAGATTTATGTAGTTACTTACTTACAGAAGGTTAACAAACAAGAGAGGAAAATTGTACATACGAGAACAAGAATGCGACTTATTAATTTTGAAAATTTTTAAAATTAGCCTTTCAATCATCATATTTTGTTTAGCGAGGATGCTCAAAAAGTCAAAATATCTGTGTCCAAATTAACGGCCAAAATGTAAGAAGTACAACTTAAGAACCGAAAAAGAAAGTATTACCGAAGATTACGGAAAATAAACACTGACTTTGACTTTAGTTTTGACTTTGAAATAAAATCTAGTACCTAGGTATTATTGAAAAATATCATTTTTATTTTATTTTATTGTGTCCACACAAATGTTAATATTTTAATTTAAAATACTTATGAGACTTTACCTAGGTACTATAATTGCATATGCATTGTAATGTAATACCTAAGAATAAGTTATACCTTAATATATATAGTCACGTAATAAATTATAATATAGTTCCTATCGACAACTGTAATCACGGTAGGTACCTACCTAGTCAAAATTATCTTTTTTTTTTCATAAAAACCACAAAATTGTTTTTCATCGGGTTTAAGTTTTAAATTACAAATCAAAGTAGGTAATAAATGTAAAAAAAAGTTTTCGACGAACTGAGTAAGTACTTCCTCCTTTTTTAGAAGTAGGTTAAATAGATGCGAATTTTTACCTTTACATTTAAACTAGAAAAAATAATTGTAATATTTTATGAGACTTACCGGATCATCCGAAGATGTTTCCTTGGAGTCTTCCAACTCGTTATTGAAGTCATCTCTCTTTCTTCTTACGCCACCAGCAGGCAGCGCAAACGCCTGTCCCAAGAGACACAGTGCTAAGGTCACAGCCAGGTGTCTTCTACTCGCCATCTTCTTAGTTAATGGTCTCAAGCTAACTGCACTGCTCTATAAAGTCAATTTTACTGATCAGGTTCTGGAAGGAATGCGGTTAAATGAGGTTCACTGTCGCTTTTTATCGGGAACTATGTATTATTAGTTAAGTAGGGTAATCTAAATAATAATTAATTAATTTTTCAATTGAATTAGAGCAGGTGAACTTATTTTATTACTTAACTGGCAATTTTAGAAATATTTATTGATGTGGCATTTAATGTTTTTAATGTAATGAGTGATAGATAGTTTTCTTAGAGGTTTACAGAAAATCTGTTGGTAGTATTTGAGACGCCTATAGTTTGAGATTTGATTTGATTTGATTCTGCTTCTTATTTTTGTTTTGGCAATTCACTCCTCTTCTGGGAACACTTTTGCCAGTTTCAAGTGTTGGATTGGATAGGGTCCAGGGGGCTTACCATCAGCAAATAAGAAACCGTTCAGTTCAAAAGCAGGCCTTAAACAGGACTGCTTAAGGCCTGCTTTCATACTAACCGTTGAGGTCATAGTACGAAAATGTAAGGCAGTTCAATATAAGCCTGTTCAATTTAATTCATTAACGCCGGAGCGGTCGCTGGCGACCGAGACACAATAGATTTTCTATTGTGTCTCATTTTCCGGGCGTTGAAGGGTTTTGAACTGAATGGTTTCTTATTTGCTGATGGTTAAGCCCCCAGTGATTTGTTTCGGTTTGCATAATGCGGGGTAGCCGGGTATTAGTAACATAATTAATCTAGTCAATTTACTCGGTAAGTTCTGCCGAGGTTTCAATGATTCCACATATTGTTGTAACACAAAATAACACCAATTTTAAGACACAATTACTATTATTATATACTTACTTACCTAATTAGCAAATAATGAAAATGAAACCGAACTGATCGACAAAATGGGGACAAAAACACCGATTTAGTCTTCACGTTTGTTCGAAGTCTGTGTTGAACAATTTAGATGATATTATATAGTTCTAATACTGTCAGTGTTTTTTTTTCTACATACCTGACTAGATGTGTCCACATCTGGCCTCTGGCGATGTTTGGTGCGCGGCGCCTCGAGTGCTATCTTATAACAAAACTTTGGTTCCGTCACTGCGTATAGGATGATGCCGTTTAACAGCACGATTCGTCAATGGTTATGTGTCGATGTCAACTTTTATAAAGAGCCCGTAGTATTATCAAACAATCACAGTTTAAAACTACAACCGATTTAATTTGAGCCAAAAACTAGCAAATCTGTCCAGTTAACTTATGTCATTTGCTAAATTGCGCCAACTACCTACATAAAAACAAAAGAAAAACGGTAGAAGGTGGTACCTAGTTAAGCGTTTACATTTTGGAAAGTTTTATAATGTACGTTGACCACGTTAACTTATTGACAAACAAACTTGAAACGGAAAAACCAAAATCTTTGGGAAATCCTATCTAAATATTTTCTTTTGGCTGATGGAACACAGTTTTTATGACATAAAAGAATTTAATGAATTTTGCATCAAAAATAAAAATTGACATTTAGTGATATTGACATTAATTATAATTCTGGTTGTTTATTGACATTTGACATTAGTACTTTTTTTTTGTTTTTTGTTTATGGGTATGTTTAATATTATTTTATTATTATAATTTGTACGCCATGTTTATGGTAGAATGTATCATGGACTTATAAAATAACTTATTATCACAAATTATTGTAACACTACATTCTAACAAATAAAAGATTTGATTGATTTGATTTGATTTTGTGTAAAAAAAAATACTTATTGAAATTATCGTACACTTCACGTCACGTCATAAGTTTTATGGCATTAGGTACTTTTATCATCAAAGTTTCCCGTCGGGAAAAGTAAAATCAAAGTTTAATGTTGCTTTTCAGGGACCGCCAAATTGCCTAAATACTTAGAGTCATTTAGAATACACAAACACAAACAATCTTTTAGATGGTTTCTTTATCAGGAGGCACGCGTTCAAATTTTTCAACTCAAAATCTTTATAGCAAAAACTTATATGGATAGGAGGTAGGTATCACTACATATTATAAAACAAAGTCCCTCGCCGCGTCTGTCTGTCTGTTCGCGATAAACTCAAAAATGTTGAGGTTTTATGTAAATTGGTAGAAATATGACGATAATTGTTGAAGAAAATTAAGCCGACTGGGAGCTTACCTTTTGAGCTATAGCAAAATAATGTATGATGTGATGGAATTGTTTTTCTTTTACATATCTACAAAAAAGTCCGCGATGGCATATATCTATCTTTTATCTTATATTATACTACCTACTTACTACTATATTATTAGGTAGGTATATACTCGGGTTATTTACCTACAAGAAAGGCGGCATGCGCCGCATTCGGTGTAGAATTGAGGAAAATAAGTGAGCGTGTAGGTGTGCATTTTTCAATCCCTTTCTTTAATTTACACTAAGTTATATTGTTCTGTTAGCAATATATCCAACAGCCTGTATCAGGAGGCGTGGTGACACTGACAGTGGCTTGGTCTGCAGGACGCGTGCGCTTGCGCCACTCGAGTTGCCAAACCATCGGCAGCGGCCGCTTCCGCTCGCCTCTAAACTAAACACCACTCGCGAACGGATCACCGGATCTTTATAAACTGTTAGTTATTTTACTCTTTGCTACTTGATGATGGTGTTTGGAGGATGGAAAATAATTTTGGAAAACAACTTGCCCTGCAATACTTACTAGGTATATGAAAAGTCTAGACTTTTCATATTGGTAATTACTTAATTCGTTATTCCTAAGCTGATTTTTTATAGGGTTCGCTTTAAAAAATTTATTCTGCTTTAGCAAAAATCTTTTGATGGTGATCCCGGTGGTATAGATCTACGCCTAATTTCCTTCTCTTGCATTATTTTATGTTTTTATGGATAATGTTATTAACTTGTTTTTTCTGATTGTATCGTTTTTTTCTATCATGTGCAATAAAGTCTTTATTATTATTATTATTTTTATTCTCATTTTCTCAAGTTTTTCCATTTCTTTCAGTGATCCATAAAGTAATATATCTAGGTAGGTATACATAATCCCAAGTCATGTTTTACAGTGCAGTTGTGCAAAATCAGATAGGTAGTTAGGTATAGATAATTAATTTGGAGGGACGGAAGTTTCTACGGTAAAATAATGTTGGTCTTGGACTAGCGATACGTATAAGCACATAAGTACTACAATAGGTACCTTTCGGAGAGGGCGGGCGGGTGAACAACACCCACATGTTGGGACATCCCCTCTCAGACGATCGATTTACAGTACATTTCTCCTTGCTCTCAGATGGTCTACCTAAAAATTCGTATCTAGAAGTCCTACAGATATAAAAAAAAATATTGAAATGGTAGGTAATGGTAATAATGTACCAAGTAAAAAAAAAACTTGATGTGAACTTCCAACTGTAATACGTCATAAAAATATTACTAAAGCTAATTTTAATCCGAAATGTGTCTATTTTTTTAGTTTTTCTTAGGTCAAAAACTAGGATATTATTAAATTAGGTACCTACCTATTCTAATTGTCTGAGGTCTGGGTGTTTGTCATCGTCTTTTTATTTTTCGTACTTACAAGCTAAGGCAAATAAAAAAACAAAAAAATTGTTCGGGTAAAGTATTTATCATCACAAACATTTTTTTCTATAGACATTGATGCCGTAAAGCTACCGAAACGTATACATATTTTCATAATTTAAAAGTAACATTTATGTACAAAAATCTAAATAAATATCTTTTACTTAATTAGTAGATAATAGCTACAACTACAATTTTTTTATTCTAAAATTTATAAGGCAGTTTGAAGCACCTCTAAGTTTAAATTAGACTTTTTAAATAAAATCGGCGTTAGGTTAGGTGCCTATAGGCACTGCCTAATTATTTTTCAAAACATGCCAATTTGCATCAACTATCAAATTCTGCACGATAAATGTTAATCTAAGTACCTAAGTATAAAATATTAAATAAAAACTGATTCTATCATCATTATTTAATTACATTATGATTAAGTAGATACCTAACCTTGATATTCCATCCAGTACAAATCTAGGTACCTCTACGTTTATCATAAGATTAAGAAACAAAATGGACCTCGAAGGCAATTTTTTTTTTTATAAGTAGGTATATAAGTAGGTACTTTACGCATAACCATAGAATAGAATACATAGGTAACAAAAGTTTAAATCATAACTTTCCTTAAAAAAAGTGTTTTTTAATTAGAAAGTTATTTGAAATTCGGGACATTGGTTCTTCTGTCGTAATCGTAAAGCTCTGTTTTTATAAGGTCAAAATAAAATCACTTTCGATTTTTTTTCTTTCAATCTAAGTATTATTATGTTTCTTTTCCTGTTTGCTCTCAGCGTTACTCCGCATTGAAGGAAGTAGGTCCTTGGGCAGCTTATTTTAGTCTGTACCCACAGACGCATCAGCTCTCGCCGGTCTAAGTTTCTCCAGCAGAGGTATAGCGACTCCCACCAGTTCCTCCCAGGCTGCCAGTCTCCTGCACGGTCCACAGTCGCACTCCTCCTCCCCCTCCCCTTCCTCAAAGCCCAGGTCCTCCCCCGAGTGGCCCGTCCTGTCCCCCTCTTCGTCGGAATGTTCCACGTTCAGCTCTCGGTCTACGCTGTGCGCTTTTACGAAAAACTTTTCTTTCTTGTCTTCTGGATAGTTGTTATTGTGGACGTCAAAATGTACCTGAGAAGGGTTTTGGAAAACGTTTTTCTATACAAAAAAGCCCTTCTGCCGAATATGGTAAAATGGGACCACCAAACTAAACAACTTTTACTTTGGGACCAACTTTGAAATGGCAAAAAAGAGCTGTTTCATACAAAAATTAATAACGAAAATATCAAAATGTATGGAACAGCTGGATTTTACGTGATTTCAGAGTTGGTCCCAGTCCCTATCTACCATATTCGGCATTAGGACTTTTTTGTAACACGTACCTATTATTTATTTTATGGGTAAAAAGGTTACATAATAACGATACATTTCGAAGTGGTAAAAGCTGCAGCTAAAAATTTAACCAAATAAATATTATTTTATTAAAGTATTAAAATAAATTACATGGTGTTTGAAGAGAGCCGGGTCACTAGCGCGGCGGTCACCCATCCGTGAAGCCTCGCACGCCGCAAACACGGACTCGTCATCTGAAATCAAAGTAAATTGTCTAGAGGTATAAGTTATTAGAATTTTGCATTAAATGATGCTATTTTAGAATCTTTACTAGAAAAAAAAACTCGTCTCTAATATAAGTAATACCACGTAATACTAAGATGAAAATCGAACCCACGATCTTTTGTAATCCGGGCGAATGCTCTGACGAATTGAACTACTGAGTTATTGATATAGCTGCGATGTTATAATTATTCATTTTAATTCAGCACCAAGTAGGTCTTACACTGACCGAAGAAAAATTGATATTTTTAACTTTTTTATAAAAAAAAAAAAAACTGTTTATGACCCCGACGTGATTTGAACACGCAACCTTCTGATCTGGAGTCAGACGCGCTACCGTTGCGCCACGGAGTCAGTTATGCGCTCGATCAAAATAATAACTCATTTTCAAATTCATTTTGAGAACAAGCGCACGTAACGTAAATCATAATCTAATAGATTATTTGAGTCGTATAGTATCATAGATATAGTATATTAAAAGTATAGTATCAAAGGCGGCAATCTACGATTTTACTAATTTATGGTAAATCGAAAAAGAAAAAATCAAGATGGCGGATTTTCGTGGATTTTGTATGAAAGAAAGCCGTCTTTGATTCTAAAAAGAGATTTGCAGTCCAATTTACTAGAGGAAATCCCCTTTTAATATACTATATCTATGGAGGAAATGGCCGCCTTTGATTATTATCAGCGTTTTACCTAACAATAAAACGCTTGTTAACTACTTACCTCATTCGAAGCCTAAATAATGAGAGTCGCAGACAGTGTTATATTTATTTAGCTATCAGTAAACGTCGATTTTATTTTCATTTCTGAAGAGTACTTATTATAGCGGTTTAAAATTCATTTTATATCAGACCTATAAATGAGTCGTATAGAATCAAAGGCGGCAAAGTAGGTAGATTGTCAAAAATGACTTATTGATACAGCAGCATTGCAAATTTTAAACGTCATCGACTGTTCAACCGATTATTAACTTACTGTACCGTCATTCGAAGCCTAAATAATGAGAGTGGCAACCCTGTTTTTCTATTCTGTGGCGGATATAGTGTGTCAATTGACTAAAATTCACCCCCCTTCCTGTGTCGTAGCCGGTTTTAGTTTTCAAATTCTCCACCAGGTGGCGAAGTTGTGCTGTTTAGCACGAAGCCATTTTTGAGTCATTGGCTCGAATTATCCAGGCAGATATAGAAGTAGGCTTCGAATGAGGTAAGTAGTTAACAAGCGTTTTATTGTTAGGTAAAACGCTGATATTAACTTACTGTACCGTCATTCGAAGCCTAAATAATGAGAGCTGTTTGATATCGCCTGGTGGAGAAACTTAGATAATATGTGAAGGCCAAAAGAATATCATTAACTCGCATGGAAACATAGGGAACTATGTAAAGGATGTAAATAAGAAGATTGTGTACTGAGCAGAATCATATTTTATTTAATATTTAGAACCTTTAAAATTAAAATAAAAACTTAATACAAAAACAGAACAATAACCTTTTATATAATTGAATGATTGTTTAATTGTAATTTTATACTGTTCTCTTGAAAAGACAGCTACAACGATGTTTATTAAATTGGCTAGTCTTCTTGAGTGAGTCAGAGTTTTGTTGGTTGTACCTATTTTTTATTTAATTTAGCACATTTTCTTATTAATATTTAGAGCTATACAACAGTTTTTAATTTCAGCCTTATATTAAGTATGATTGTAAGATTTAATAGAAGTTCTAGTTATTAGTCGCTAATAATCAAGAAGGGATACTGAGCTTAATTAATGTATATTAAGGTAAGATTACCAACGATTTTTCTAAATAAATCAATAAAATAATTAAATGAAAAATAAGTAAGTGTACATCAACAAATTAATTGATTATTTTGTTATTAATTGGCTATGGGTGAAAACATAGCAGATACCACATTTGTTTGATTCCGATAAGGTTTAATTTCTCGGCAATAATATTTCTTGAAAGTGTCCTGGGAGCGCCAATTACCTCGAGCTAGGATTTCATCTAATGGGCAGTTCGAGATCCAGTTTTTGGAGGCGACTGCAGGTCTTACGCTTCCGGCGCTTGCTTTGATGTCAGCCTCATTCAGGAGGCGCTTCACCCAGCCTGCAATAACAGTACGGGAGGCTGGTTTTGGTTCGCGACATGTCGTGATGAATAGATTATTGATACTGAATTGGGCTCGCCTTACCTCAGACAATTGTATCACTCGCTTCACCCAATATACTGGATCAATTGCAGTTTGCTCGGTGTTACTAGTTAGTCGCCAGCCAGACTGCCGAACATCAGAATTATCTGTCTTTGATCCAAACTTGGGCCAAAAGATAATCATGTTATCTGAAATAGAACAGTGATTATTATCTACTGCTAAGAGTGTTAGATCGTGGACTCGGCGTCCTGAACAAAGCAACAGTAAGGTAGCAGCTCTTTTAGAACACTGATATAAATTATTAGGATCAGAATTTGTATTTAACAACCAATCTATTAGCTTGTCAACATCCCAGATAGGAGGTTTAATAATATCTTTGGGCCTTTGATTTGATATAGAAGTTAAAGCTTTTTTAACTAAAATATTCGAACTCAGTCTCTCAGAAAAATCAGGATTACAAAGTGTAGATATTGCAGATTTGTATACTAAAATAGTACTGTATGCAAGTTTTTGTTTTTGGAATAAATCAATTAAAAAACGGGCTAATTGAGAGCCATCAGGGTTATAAGGATTATTAATATTATTACCTGAGCACCATTGCAACCATTTGCGCCATGCATGTTGGTAAGTTTTAAGAGAGGAGTCTCGCCAGCCAGATTTCAGTAGTTCTTTTTGCTCTGGGGTCCAATCTGTCAGCTTCGATGTCCACCCCCACATTTCCAGACTTGCAGGGTCATCTCGTGGACTTTCGGCGGAGGTAGCCCGGTTGTTGTGTCCACTAAAACTTGGTGAAGGCGGTGTATTGTAAACGGAGGTGCTAGGGATCGATTCCTGAGATCCGGTTTCCAAAATACCTTTTCCCACATTGGAACTACAATCAGGAACACGCCCTTCGCTGTGTTCAGGTGAGTTAGGACTTTTGGGACGAGGAATGGCGGAGGGAACACCCATGCAAGGGGATAGTCCCATGGCTGGCTGAAGGCGTCGTGAAATTCCGCATTCAAATCGTTCTGATCCAAACTCACGTACCGTGACACTACATGTGCTGTCTTGGACGCCATCAGGTCTATGTAGGGTGTGCCCCATTTGTTGAAGATTACTTGGGTTATTTCCGGTAATAGGTGCCATTCCGGAGGAAGTTGAATTCGTGACAAGCGATCTGCTTCGCTGTTTAATGTCCCTGGCAGATGATAAACGACCAGATTTATATGATAAAAGTCTAGAATAGTGAGAATTTCGCGTGTCAGTTTCATTAAATGTTGGGATTTTGAACCCCCTTCTTTTTTCAGATATGACACTACTGTTTTGTTGTCGCTCTGAAGCAAAATCGTGGAATTGACTAGGTAAAGACATTGATCTCTCAGAGCGTAAAGCACAGCGAGCATTTCTTTCACATTCGAATGCAGTCTTGTTTCTTGGGGGGACCATATGCCACAAAGTTCTCGGTCGTCGACTCGGGCTCCCCACGCTATTCCCGATGCATCGGTCGTCAGAAAGTGACTGGCTGGTAATTGGTGAAGCCGAGAATGAGCATTCTTGTTCTTTATCCACCAGTTTAGTTCGTATATGACCTCTTTTGGGACTCTTAAGCGGCGAGAGGAATGCATTTTCAAAAGATGGTTGCAAAAGCGAAGAAGTTCTCTTTGATTCAATCGACCGCGAGGCACCACGAAACTTGCGAAGTTTATGAGACCTATTATGCTTTGAATTTCCTTCAAATGGGCCGTTTGTCTGGACAAGATCGGTTTTGCCTTTGCTTTTATGGACAAACACTTTTTGACAGGGAGCCATTTCAGTCCCAACCAAGGGTCCCAGCAGATTCCTAGGAACTCTATTGACTTTTGGGGGGTAAGGATTGATTTTTTGACATTTAATTGCCAACCCAGATCTTCTAGTAGTTTCACCGTGTACCGAATTTGATCTGTCAACACTTCCTTGTTTTGGTTGGCTATTAAAAAGTCGTCCAAATATGTCACGATCCTTATTCCTTGTTCCCTTAGAGTCTGCGCGACCCAGTTGCTCAACATTGCAAAAACATGTGGTGCAGTTGCAAGGCCAAAGGGGAGGCACGTCATTTGCAACAATTTTCGATCGAATATCAGCCTCAAGAACCTCCTGTGAGCCGGAGCCACCGGTACGTGAAAATAAGCATTTGATAAGTCTATTTTTGCAAGGTAATCGTATGGCTGTAAGAAATTTGGTATTCTTTGCATATTTATCAGCCGGAATTTGGATAGAATCACATACTCGTTGAGCGTGCGAAGGTTGAATATTGGTCTCATGCTTCCATCGCTTTTGGGCGTCAAAAACATGGGAGACACAAAACTGGGGGAGATAGGTGCATGTTCCAATACACCCGTTTTTATCAAAGCAGTTATGGCATCCTCCATTTGAGGTGTACTTTGGGTCTGGCGCTTGTGGGCTAATGACTGAGGCATGCAAAGAGGAGGTTTGTGCTTGAATGGGATTCTGTAACCCTTGATTATTTTTAAGATTGGCTCTGGAGCATGACATTTCTCCCACACATGTGCATAATGCGCTAGGCGACCCGCTTTGAACGTGTCTGAGTCAGAACTTTCGCTTGGAGCGAAAATTTTTATTATTCAGCTTTGATTGACTTTTACCAACATTGTCATCAAGGTTAGACCGTTGATTGTTTCTGCTAGAATCGGGTCTTGGTTTATAATGGTTTTGCGCAAACCTTCTGTTTAAGTAAACCGGATAATTATTTCCCTGCGTGGGATTTGTGGGATAATAGTTGGTAAATGACGGACCACCTGGTGGTGGGACATAATAGGGTTGATACCCATATGAATACACGTTTTGCATGGGCTGGCTCTGCGGGAACCTGCCATATGGTCCCTTTGGACCTTGAAATTGAAAACCCTGCGCGGGTGTCTTTGTGTTTGACGGTCCAGCTTGCGCAGCTGTCCAACTCGATTTCTGAGATGTATTACGAATAGGCCAAAAAGCTTTGCTCACACCACCGGCTTTTTCGATTGCATTAGAAAAAGCATCTTTGTTAAATAAAAAAGAACTTGTGGGTGGAATATTACGTAACTTGGATCGCAAGAATTTATCTTTCACAGATCTTAATATAGAATCTCGTCTTTGTTCGATTGTATCCGCCCTGTGGCCGCATGCAAGTTGCAATAAGTGGTTTGATATTTTATTGTAACTACCCTCAATAAAAATCTCATTTAATTTATCTTTAATTGTTGATGGAGATAAATCTTTCGGGTGAGCTGAAGCCCAGCTGAGAAGTGCTTCGAAACCAGCCTGCGCGGCGTCTTTTTGATTCATCAAAGCTTGCGTTATTGCGGCGTAACTACGTTCCGTAACACAAAAATTTGTAAACCTATCAAATGGTTTAATTTCGTCATTGCATTCAAGTTCAACAAACCCGGGGGTAGTAGAATATGCTTTTTGAACTTCCGAGTAACGTACGTCACGCCACTCGGGATTATCAAAATGTTGAACTTTTTGCAATAAATCTAGATGAACTTTAGATGATTTAGGAAGAGGCGGTTCCTTTAAAACCGTGTTGATAGAAAAGTTAACACTAGAATCAATTTCTACAGACTTAGACTCATCATTGCACTCGTTATCGGAAAATAATTCATTACTAACGTTAAGACTGACCTCATCGTCACTATTCACAGGTAAAGGCACAGGGTACGGGTAATTATAAAAAGCTGATTGGGGAAGCATGCCACGAGATAACAAATTTTCAATATTATTAACTTGCTCCGTGAGCTTGCGCAGCTCATCCGATTTTTCGGATTTTTTAGATCGCTTAGCATTATTTGGTTCAGATTGGACAACGGCCCTTCTTTTCTTTGGCGAGTGCAATTTTGCAGGCGCCGACTGAGGTGCATTGGATTCCTCAGAAGAATTTGACGATGAAGAATCATCATCTGAACTTTTTGAATTCATTTCAAACTAAAAAACAAACAGTAAAACCGTCATACAAAGATTATTCAAAATAAAAACCGAACGGTAACACCGTTATAAAAAGATTATTATAATAGTACTTACGTTTCTTGTTGATTACGTTGTATCGACACACTTTTATTCGCGACTACAAGTAAGTTCGCGAGATGTCCGCACAGATAGAAAAACGAATCACCAATGACTCAAAAATGGCTTCGTGCTAAACAGCACAACTTCGCCACCTGGTGGAGAATTTGAAAACTAAAACCGGCTACGACACAGGAAGGGGGGTGAATTTTAGTCAATTGACACACTATATCCGCCACAGAATAGAAAAACAGGGTTGCCACTCTCATTATTTAGGCTTCGAATGACGGTACAGTAAGTTAATAATCGGTTGAACAGTCGATGACGTTTAAAATTTGCAATGCTGCTGTATCAATAAGTCATTTTTGACAATCTACCTACTTTGCCGCCTTTGATTCTATACGACTCATTTATAGGTCTGATATAAAATGAATTTTAAACCGCTATAATAAGTACTCTTCAGAAATGAAAATAAAATCGACGTTTACTGATAGCTAAATAAATATAACACTGTCTGCGATTTTGTCTCAGACAGTGTTATTATATTATAGGGAATAATGATTCATGGTGTTTTCTCGGTTCGAGATTCAGTTGGCGAATCAGGATTTAGCGAAAAAGGAAGTTGGCGAATGTGGACAGCCCCATATAGCGATTTATCACGCTTAACTTTAACACAATAAATAAATAAATAAATGATTTCTTGTCTCTTCCATTCCACTATAACAATGGATTTTGACAGTTGAGTGTCGATAAAACGCTATAAATATTCAATCCGTTTTTGCAGATTCCGACAGTAGGTACAAGTGGTACCTACGTAAACCGTCAAGTCATGTTTGTGATTGTAGATATGTTAGGCTCAAAGTTCGAAATCGCTAATTGGGCGAAAAAACCGCTCACAACGCGTTGTGGTCACAGCCAAAAAGCCACAACGCGTTGTGGGAATGAATAAAAGCTATGATGCGTTCTGAGCTAGTGCTCAGAACGCGAAATTCGTGTTGTAGCTCTTATAAAAACGCCCATGACGCGTTGTGGTAATCACATTTACCGTAAAGTAATTGTAGTAATTTAGAATGCGTTTAAATATTTTATAAGTGAATGTTTTTGTAAACCATTTTGTTTGTAATTTGTAAGTAACCAAATAAAATTTTATTCATTCATTAATTCATTCTCGACGACCCATTTGTTCCCAAACTACCAACTGTTCCCAAACTACCAATCAAATTAATCGATTAAGTATGATGTAGGCAAGCATTTTAATTGTGAGTACAGGTTACAGTTATAGTTGCACCAACTAGTGTTGGTGCAACTATAACTCGAAAGACAAGTAATTGTAGTGTCCAATGACTAATTTTGTGTTCAACAATTCAAAACCTTATTATGTTGATATAAAAAAAATACGTTAATACGTTTGGTATGATGATCACGACGCAAATTTCGCTTTGTGGTCTATCTGTGATTACCACAACGCGTCATGGGCGTTTTTATAAGAGCCACAACACGAATTTCGCGTTATGGCTTTTTGGCAGTGACCACGACGTTTTGTGAGCGGTTTTTTCGCTCAATTAGCGATTTCGGGCTTTGAGTCTAACATAATATTAATATATAAATCGCAATTCTACAAACTTGATAGATTTTCTGCTTAGTGGAACGTGATACGAGGTAGGGCAGTGCTCGGTGAAATACCGCACTTACCTATGAACGCTGCGAGGGCAGAAGCTGCGTGATGCGCGGCGGCGGGTGGCAGCGGCACGTGCGCGTGCGCGTTCCAGAGCGCGCGCGCCAGGAGCGCGGCCGCGGGCGCGTCGCCCTCGCGAGCCGCGGCGGCCAGCGCCCGCCCCGCGAGCCCGGCCGCCGCGCCGCACGCCCCGCCCGCGCCGCACACGTTCACGAGCACTCCTGCTGCCGCACAACGCACGCTCGCCTCCTCTGCGAGACGTAGCACGTTGACTTACGGGTATCAACTCAAAATTTTCATCTTCTTTTAAATGCAGTCAAATATATCTAACGAAGAAGATCTTAAAACAATCAGGGGTGAAATGGCGCGGGTAGGCATGGTAGTATCTCCGTGTTTTTACCGAAAAAGAAAAGGTTTATACTGCCTGTGTGGTCTAGTGGTTCACCCACCCGTGTAAGACGCAGGGGTCCCGGGTTCGATTCTCAAGGGGGGTACGATTTGTACTCGATTTAGTAGGTGGTAGGGCTTATTCCAAGTCCGCCTGGCTAACTACCACCATCTAAGTCATCAAAAGTTGTGTTCCGGCAGTTAGAGGTAAGATAGCCAGTTCCTCAGTGATGAGGCTTCCGCGTGTGTTGCGCTTCTACCTTCGGCCTTATCGTCATTTAACATGAGATGAAGGCCGAGCACTATCCCGTTGTGCATAAAAAAATCTTTATTTTAAAATTGTTCTTCTGAAAATCTCTGTTTTTGAGATAGTACAGACAGACCCTGTTCATCTGGACCAATAATAAAAACAGTCGAAGCAGGAGGAGAAAATGCAGCTGCACGTACGTAACTCGTTTATATCTAAACTGTAGTACCATGTAGCTCTTATAGCTTAAGACAAAAAAGAAAGAAAATAAAATGGCAAAAAAGGTCATGCCAAAAAGCGGGGGGGAACAGCATTATATGTATATAAAAAAAAAACACTGTAATACCGTGTTCCAAAAAGGGTACGAGTGCATCGAGCGCTCCTTCCAGCACGATAAGTTGCGCGTAGCTGGCGCCCCGCGACAGGTTGCCGAGCGCGCGCACCGCCTCGCACGCCGCCGCGCCCGCGCCCTGCAGCTGCTGGCATGTCGCTGCAACGACCATATTATTAAACACAGCACACCTGTACTCACAATTAAAATGCTTGCCTACATCATACTTAATCGATTAATTTGATTGGTAGTTTGGGAACAGTTGGTAGTTTGGGAACAAATGGGTCGTCGAGAATGAATTAATGAATGAATAAAATTTTATTTGGTTACTTACAAATTACAAACAAAATGGTTTACAAAAACATTCACTTATAAAATACTTAAACGCATTCTAAATTACTTAGGTATAATAATAATTATGTAATGGTAACCAAGAAGGCAACCAGCTCAGCTAACAATATCATGACCACTCAGGGTCACGACGCTGATTTTCAGCTGGACGAGATTCTACCTGAGATGCTGTTCCTATAAGAAGAGCATCTCAAGTATGATCTCAAGATAGCTCTCAACATTGAGAGCGGTTTATAAATATGGGCCTTAGTAGCTTCTCGTCAGGCATCGGAGATCACCCGGCCGTAGGCGCCCAATTTGGGCCAGCTAGGAGCATAATCATTAACATCGTACCTAAATTAAGATAGCACTTTACCACAGTTTCGTAAGACATTTACCACACCCCGGGCACTCCATACAAGCGCCGCGTTTCAACTACCTATAACACAGACGCTACATAATGTCGTTTTTGCACACGCGCCTATAAATAAATAAATATTTGACAACATCACTTGTACATTACTCCGATTCCAAAGTAAGTAGCTAAAGCACTTGTTATGGAAATCAGAGACAACGGTGGTATCACAAACACCCAGACCTGAGACAATATTGAAAAGTTTATTTTCTACATTGACCCAGCCAGGGATCGAACCCGGGACCTCAAGAGATGGTGACGCGTTGAAAACCGGCGTGCAAACCACTCGACCACGGAGGTCGTCCAAAACAAAAAAAACTGTGTGCGTGAAGTCTAGGGCTATTGAATGAGCACACGATTCGGCACACGAACTCGCGGGGTGGGTGCGGTAATTGATTCTGGGGCGGGGCGGAGAGTTTCCTTTCTGTACGGTAGTATAGTATATCTATTCTGTGCATTTACTCTTCCATATAAGTAATCATCATAATTTTTAATTTTCAGATTTTTGCATTCACAATGCTATTTTTATACAATACTAAATAATATACTAGAAAAAATACGACTCGCACCAGATCAATACTCAGACGGGAATCGAACCCGCGACCTTTGGATATCCGGTCCAATGCTCTGACCGCTGAGCTACCGAGTCACTAGTGACATCGCCGAATTTCTTCTAGTATATCCAACTCTTACGCTGCAAGCCAGCGTTATTCCATCAATGTGAGGAATTCCTCGACATTCAATTGAAATATCTTTCCAGATATTTTGACAACTGATAAAGATGAAATATTAGCCATATAATTTTTAATTTTCAGATTTTTGCATTCACAATGCTATTTTTATACAATACTAAATAATATACTAGAAAAAATACGACTCGCACCAGATCAATACTCAGACGGGAATCGAACCCGCGACCTTTGGATATCCGGTCCAATGCTCTGACCGCTGAGCTACCGAGTCACTAGTGACATCGCCGAATTTCTTCTAGTATATCCAACTCTTACGCTGCAAGCCAGCGTTATTCCATCAATGTGAGGAATTCCTCGACATTCAATTGAAATATCTTTCCAGATATTTTGACAACTGATAAAGATGAAATATTAGCCATATAATTTTTAATTTTCAGATTTTTGCATTCACAATGCTATTTTTATACAATACTAAATAATATACTAGAAAAAATACGACTCGCACCAGATCAATACTCAGACGGGAATCGAACCCGCGACCTTTGGATATCCGGTCCAATGCTCTGACCGCTGAGCTACCGAGTCACTAGTGACATCGCCGAATTTCTTCTAGTATATCCAACTCTTACGCTGCAAGCCAGCGTTATTCCATCAATGTGAGGAATTCCTCGACATTCAATTGAAATATCTTTCCAGATATTTTGACAACTGATAAAGATGAAATATTAGCCATATAATTTTTAATTTTCAGATTTTTGCATTCACAATGCTATTTTTATACAATACTAAATAATATACTAGAAAAAATACGACTCGCAACAGATCAATACTCAGACGGGAATCGAACCCGCGACCTTTGGATATCCGGTCCAATGCTCTGACCGCTGAGCTACCGAGTCACTAGTGACATCGCCGAATTTCTTCTAGTATATCCAACTCTTACGCTGCAAGCCAGCGTTATTCCATCAATGTGAGGAATTCCTCGACATTCAATTGAAATATCTTTCCAGATATTTTGACAACTGATAAAAATGAAATATTAGCCATATAATTTTTAATTTTCAGATTTTTGCATTCACAATGCTATTTTTATACAATACTAAATAATATACTAGAAAAAATACGACTCGCACCAGATCAATACTCAGACGGGAATCGAACCCGCGACCTTTGGATATCCGGTCCAATGCTCTGACCGCTGAGCTACCGAGTCACTAGTGACATCGCCGAATTTCTTCTAGTATATCCAACTCTTACGCTGCAAGCCAGCGTTATTCCATCAATGTGAGGAATTCCTCGACATTCAATTGAAATATCTTTCCAGATATTTTGACAACTGATAAAGATGAAATATTAGCCATATAATTTTTAATTTTCAGATTTTTGCATTCACAATGCTATTTTTATACAATACTAAATAATATACTAGAAAAAATACGACTCGCACCAGATCAATACTCAGACGGGAATCGAACCCGCGACCTTTGGATATCCGGTCCAATGCTCTGACCGCTGAGCTACCGAGTCACTAGTGACATCGCCGAATTTCTTCTAGTATATCCAACTCTTACGCTGCAAGCCAGCGTTATTCCATCAATGTGAGGAATTCCTCGACATTCAATTGAAATATCTTTCCAGATATTTTGACAACTGATAAAGATGAAATATTAGCCATATAATTTTTAATTTTCAGATTTTTGCATTCACAATGCTATTTTTATACAATACTAAATAATATACTAGAAAAAATACGACTCGCAACAGATCAATACTCAGACGGGAATCGAACCCGCGACCTTTGGATATCCGGTCCAATGCTCTGACCGCTGAGCTACCGAGTCACTAGTGACATCGCCGAATTTCTTCTAGTATATCCAACTCTTACGCTGCAAGCCAGCGTTATTCCATCAATGTGAGGAATTCCTCGACATTCAATTGAAATATCTTTCCAGATATTTTGACAACTGATAAAGATGAAATATTAGCCATATAATTTTTAATTTTCAGATTTTTGCATTCACAATGCTATTTTTATACAATACTAAATAATATACTAGAAAAAATACGACTCGCACCAGATCAATACTCAGACGGGAATCGAACCCGCGACCTTTGGATATCCGGTCCAATGCTCTGACCGCTGAGCTACCGAGTCACTAGTGACATCGCCAAATTTCTTCTAGTATATCCAACTCTTACGCTGCAAGCCAGCGTTATTCCATCAATGTGAGGAATTCCTCGACATTCAATTGAAATATCTTTCCAGATATTTTGACAACTGATAAAGATGAAATATTAGCCATATAATTTTTAATTTTCAGATTTTTGCATTCACAATGCTATTTTTATACAATACTAAATAATATACTAGAAAAAATACGACTCGCACCAGATCAATACTCAGACGGGAATCGAACCCGCGACCTTTGGATATCCGGTCCAATGCTCTGACCGCTGAGCTACCGAGTCACTAGTGACATCGCCGAATTTCTTCTAGTATATCCAACTCTTACGCTGCAAGCCAGCGTTATTCCATCAATGTGAGGAATTCCTCGACATTCAATTGAAATATCTTTCCAGATATTTTGACAACTGATAAAGATGAAATATTAGCCATATAATTTTTAATTTTCAGATTTTTGCATTCACAATGCTATTTTTATACAATACTAAATAATATACTAGAAAAAATACGACTCGCACCAGATCAATACTCAGACGGGAATCGAACCCGCGACCTTTGGATATCCGGTCCAATGCTCTGACCGCTGAGCTACCGAGTCACTAGTGACATCGCCGAATTTCTTCTAGTATATCCAACTCTTACGCTGCAAGCCAGCGTTATTCCATCAATGTGAGGAATTCCTCGACATTCAATTGAAATATCTTTCCAGATATTTTGACAACTGATAAAGATGAAATATTAGCCATATAATTTTTAATTTTCAGATTTTTGCATTCATAATGCTATTTATATAAATCTGAAAATTAAAAATTATATGGCTAATATTTCATCTTTATCAGTTGTCAAAATATCTGGAAAGATATTTCAATTGAATGTCGAGGAATTCCTCACATTGATGGAATAACGCTGGCTTGCAGCGTAAGAGTTGGATATACTAGAAGAAATTCGGCGATGTCACTAGTGACTCGGTAGCTCAGCGGTCAGAGCATTGGACCGGATATCCAAAGGTCGCGGGTTCGATTCCCGTCTGAGTATTGATCTGGTGCGAGTCGTATTTTTTCTAGTATATTATTTAGTATTGTATAAAAATAGCATTGTGAATGCAAAAATCTGAAAATTAAAAATTATATGGCTAATATTTCATCTTTATCAGTTGTCAAAATATCTGGAAAGATATTTCAATTGAATGTCGAGGAATTCCTCACATTGATGGAATAACGCTGGCTTGCAGCGTAAGAGTTGGATATACTAGAAGAAATTCGGCGATGTCACTAGTGACTCGGTAGCTCAGCGGTCAGAGCATTGGACCGGATATCCAAAGGTCGCGGGTTCGATTCCCGTCTGAGTATTGATCTGGTGCGAGTCGTATTTTTTCTAGTATATTATTTAGTATTGTATAAAAATAGCATTGTGAATGCAAAAATCTGAAAATTAAAAATTATATGGCTAATATTTCATCTTTATCAGTTGTCAAAATATCTGGAAAGATATTTCAATTGAATGTCGAGGAATTCCTCACATTGATGGAATAACGCTGGCTTGCAGCGTAAGAGTTGGATATACTAGAAGAAATTCGGCGATGTCACTAGTGACTCGGTAGCTCAGCGGTCAGAGCATTGGACCGGATATCCAAAGGTCGCGGGTTCGATTCCCGTCTGAGTATTGATCTGGTGCGAGTCGTATTTTTTCTAGTATATTATTTAGTATTGTATAAAAATAGCATTGTGAATGCAAAAATCTGAAAATTAAAAATTATATGGCTAATATTTCATCTTTATCAGTTGTCAAAATATCTGGAAAGATATTTCAATTGAATGTCGAGGAATTCCTCACATTGATGGAATAACGCTGGCTTGCAGCGTAAGAGTTGGATATACTAGAAGAAATTCGGCGATGTCACTAGTGACTCGGTAGCTCAGCGGTCAGAGCATTGGACCGGATATCCAAAGGTCGCGGGTTCGATTCCCGTCTGAGTATTGATCTGGTGCGAGTCGTATTTTTTCTAGTATATTATTTAGTATTGTATAATCATCATAAATCAAACACCGCTGATAATTTTATTACTGTCCACCGTCTACCTTTACAAAGCACTAGATCCGCAGGACCTGTTAATGGCTCGCGGTAAAAGGTGATACCGTTGAGTTGAGCTGAACGTGTCTACCTTTACAAAGCTGTTCGAGGAGCCGATGCAGCGGGTCGGGCGGGTCTGGTTCTGGTGGCTCGCGGTAGAAGGTGATGTTGTTGAGCGTGGCCAGCGCCGCCGTCGCCAGCTCCTCGTCTATCTCTCACTTATTCCACTAGTATTCAGAGCTATGTTGAGGAGGTTAGTACTCTACCTTCAGTGATCCATATAATGAAGTTAACCAACGTGTCTACCTTTACAAAGCTGTTCAAGGAGCCGATGCAGCGGGTCGGGCGGGTCGGGTGGCTCGCGGTAGAAGGTGATGTTGTTGAGCGTCGCCAGCGCCGCCGTCGCCAGCTCCTCGCGCCGCTCCACGAAGCTGGATTGATCGTCTGCTTCTGATTCTTGAGCCTATTTTAGTTTAGAATGAAATGTGAATTATCTTGTCGTTACCGAGCATGACCAGCTGAAATTATTATTATATTTGAATGTTTGAAATTGCTCCAATGATTGTTAATACGTCGAGCATCTCATGAGTGGAGGGAAGAGAGACACATTTAAAGTAAACAATCAAACAAACTCGACCTTGTTCTTAAACAAGGGGACAATATTTAAAATAACAAAAACTGATTTTTTGTTTGATAAAGTGTTTAACAGTCGGTTATCAACACTCAAAAGTAACTTACAGTTTGTTCGGTGGCGAGCTGCAAGCAGGCCAGAAGTGATTGTATGGCACGTTCGGCGTGCGCGCGCGCCAGCCCGCGCCCGGCGCGCTCGCACAAGCACAGGTTGGCTACTACTCGCACTGTCTGTATACATGAAAAATTTCGGACATTTAGGTGCTGGTTAGGAGCAAAATGATGCGCCTGAACACAGCATTAGGCTGTGCTCTCACGGCCGTCAATTTCCATTCAACGAAAACGAAGCAGATTAAGTACATCAATAAACCAGAAGAACGATAAAACGACGATTATGGGGCTCGTGGCCATGTAGCCTTACTAGACCTTACTTGGGATTTGGAGCAATAGCATCTTCCATTTATTTGATTCTCTTAAACTTTGAATGCTTATCTAATTAACTATACCATACACTAGAATTGAGGTATTTTATTGTTATTTATAGAAGAAAAGCTTCATGAGAATGGTGTCCTTGAATTTGCAACATACAATGGGGAAGATGTAAATAAAAAAATATTCAATTTTTTTAGCCCTAATTAAAAGTATAAGCAATTATAAGACTAACTGTGAAAAAAATATGTTGATATCACGAAAATTGAATTTTTTATAAGCAAATCAATTTGGGGACGCGCGGAATCTGATTGCGTCGTTCGAGTAATGGCTATGACGTCACGTCGCCGGTTGTACGATGGACAGCGGCGGCGGGCGTATGGAAGCTTAGCGACACTATGTGATTGACAGGCTCTGTAAACTTACTTTTGTTAATTTCGATACTTTTGTTTTGTTATTTTACATTTTTCATACAACCACTGTATTTTTCAATAAAATTAGGTAGGTACAGAAAGTTTCATAGAGTTCCTCGGATACGTATCTTGCGCAAGTTGACGTTTTAACAGGTATTTTTTGAGGTATTTTTTATTTTCTTAGGTCGTTATCTCGTTTATTTGTTTCTTTGTTTAATTACTGGGAATGATTTTATAATGAGCTAGACTTGAAACTTTGAATATAGGTCAGAACTGTAAGACAACGCTGATCATCATTCAGCTGATCTGATGACGGAGCTGGAAGAAGGCCACAGGAACTCTATAATAAAACCATACAATCACATCGACTTTTGTGCTCGTTTAATTCGTCTTGACAAGTACTCTGATAGGAATGGGAGATGAGGTCCAAGGTCTGATGATAGAGTCGGAAGAAGGCCACAGGAACTCTGTATTCAAACCATGCAACCCCATCGAGTTTGGGCTCATTTGATTCGTCTTGACGAGTACTCTGTTGGGAAATAGAATCCGGGGTCTGATGATGGAGCTGAGAGAAGGTCACAGGAACTCTGTAATAAAACAGCAACTCCATCCAGTTTGGGCTCGTTTGATTCATTTTTACGAGTATTATGTTGGGAAACAGTGTCCAGGGTCTGATGATGGACCTGAAAAAGGCTACAGGAACTCTGTAATAAAACCATGCAATCCCATCGAGTTTTAGCTCATTTGATTTATCTTGACAAGTTCTCTGCTGAGAATTAGTTTCTAGGGTCTGATATAATTTGGAATCGTTTGATTTGCCTTGACAAGTACTATGATGGGAGATGATTTCCAGAGTCTGATGATGGAATCAGAATAAGGCCACAGAAACTCTGTATTCAAACCATGCAACCCCATCGAGTTTGGGCTCATTTGATTCGTCTTGAGCTTGACGAGTACTCTGTTGGAAAATAGAATCCAGGGTCTGATGATGGAGCTGAAATAAGGTCACAGGAACTCTGTAATAAAAAAGCAACTCCATCCAGTTTGGGCTCGTTTGATTCGTCTTTACGAGTACTCTATTGAGAAATAGTTTCTAGGGTCTGATAATGAAGCCGGAAGAAAGCCACAGGAACTTTGTATCAAAACCATGAAACCCTATCGACTTTGGGCTCGTTTGATTCATTTTGACGAGTAATCTGTTGGGAAACAGTGTCCAGGGTCTGACGATGGACCTGCAAAAGACTACAGGAACTCTGTAATAAAACCATGCAACCCCGTCAAGTTTGAGCTCGTTTGATTCGTCTTGACGAGTACACTGTTGGGAAAAAGTGTTCAGGGTCTGATGATGGAGCCAGAAGAAGGCCACAAGAATTCTGAAATAAAACCATGCAACCCCATATTCTAGTTTGAAATCGTTTGATTCGCCTTGACAAGTACTATGGTGGGAGATGGTTTCCAGGTTCTGATGATGGAGCCGGAAGAAGGTCACTGGAACTCTGTAATAAAATCATGCAACACCATGATCTAGTTTAGAATGGTTTGATTTGCCTTGACAAGTACTATGTATGATGGGAGATGGTCTCCAGGGTCTTAAAATGGAGCCAGAAGAAGTTCACAGCAATAAAACCATACAACTTCATCGAGTTTGGTTTTGTTCGATTTGTCTTGACTAAGACCTTAGACCCTATTTCTAGATGGTTCCCAGGGTCTCATGATGGAGCTAGAAAGTGGTAATGAGAGATCTGTAATAAAACGACACAACACCATTGAATTTGGGATCGTGTCAAACTAACCAGCCTAAATTCTAGGGTATTGCGTCATTTTATAACAGAGTTCCCATGGGCTCTTTCTGGCTCCATCATCCTTGGATTTTGTCTAAAGTTTTTGTCAAGACCAATCATACGAATCCAAACTCAATGGTGTTTCGTCGTTTTGTCAGGGTTTTATTACAAAGTTCCCACGGCCACCTTCTGGCTCCATCATAAACCTTGGATATCATCTAGAACCAGAGTCCTTGTCAAGACAAATTATACGAGTCCAAACTCACTGGTTTAGGTCGTTTTATTATAGAGATACTATGGCTGGTTTCTGGCTCCATCATCACCCTAGATATCTTTTAGGACCAGAGTTCTTGTCAAGCCAAACCAAACGAGCCTAAATTCGACGGTGTTTCGTCATTTTATTACAGATTTGCCATAGCCACCTTCTGGCTCCATCATCAGAACTTGGATATCATCTAGTACCAGAGTCCATGTCAAGACGAATCAAACGAGCATAAACTCGATAGGGTTTCTTCATTTTATTACAGAGTTCCCATGGCCACCTTCTGGCTCCATCATAGTCTCATATTGTCTTGAAAAAATACACTGTTTTAAACAAGTATTTTAAGTGTACTAGCGACCCGCCCTCGCTTCGCTTCTTTCTTTTTTGCACACCCTAAAATAAAACAAATATCGTACAGTCGTTACCTTTGCTCCAGAAGACGCGCATGAATTTATTTTCGCTCGCGTTATTTTTTGCGACAACTCCTAAGATATTCATTTAAATAGTATGGTGTTAAAGATTAAAATAATGTGCATGAAATGCTTCAGGTAACAGACGTATTTAAGTTGATAAGGATTAATACTGTATCCTTCTAAATAGCTTTCCAAATTACCGCATTGTATGTGACCGATTTTTTAGAAGATTATAATGGGTATAGTGAGCTATTCTTAAAAGATAGATATATGCCATCGCGGACTTTTTTGTAGATCTATAAAAGAGAAACAATTCCATCATACATTATTTTGTTATAGCTCAAAATTTTTCAGCAAGCTCCCAGTCGGCTTAATTTTTGGCAAAATCTTCAACTGTTATCGTCATATTTCTACCAATTTAGATAAAACCTTAACTTAATTATACACTTAAACCTTCCTCAAGGATCATTCTATCATTTGGTAAAAACCGCATGAAAATCCGTTTAGTAGTTTTTGAGTTTATCGCGAACAGATAGACAGATGCGGCGGAAAGACTTTGTTTTATAACATCTCGGCGGACGTAACCGGCGATGTGACGTCACGCCTTAAACGGTCAAGACCGCGCTGATTTTAAAAACATTCAACTTTGAAAATTAATAAAAAATTCAGTTTTTGAGATATCTAAAAAATTCTTTCACCATTATTTTTTAGATTTTATGTTTGATTTTTCTATATTATAAAAAAATTACACTCATCTTCCCCATTGGGTCTGTATACGGAAATTACACCTTTGAATAAAAGACGTTCAAGGTTGGATTGCTAACAATCATGCTAACAATGAATTCAATGTCTGTGACGATTCATTCTGTAAATAGTTCTATAGTTGTATGTGTACATGATTCTACTATAAATTAAAAGTCACCTTTATCAGCACATCTTCGTTGGAACCATCCGAACCGCCTAAATCAGTACCTGGAAATGAATACACGCCAAGAATAACTAGTATCCAAAAGCGACAATTGAATAAACAGTCAAAAGGCTGGTTAAAAGAGGAAAGTCCATCATTAGGTATTTTTATTAACTAGGTACTAAGTATATCAAGAACATTGGGGGGGGGGGGGGGGGGCTACATCATAAAGATTCCTTAATACAAAAGAGTAACATTCTCACCAATTAAATGCAAATCGGGGTCGCTGTTGGGATTGATTTCGTCACTCCTTTTCGTGTACAGTTCCAGTATCGTCAGCAAGACATCTACCCCACCTTCTTCATTGTATATCTGGAAACGTGGTAGGTACTTATTATATTTAATTACGGCTTTATGTGGTGTTAAAGGCAATAACCAAATTGTAGCTAAAAGACGACATCCATGAAGACTAAAATGGAGTGGAGGGGAGGGAGTTAAGGAGAAGCCAATTATTTTCCAAAATCTTCAGAGTAAGAAGATACCTGCCACCAAACAAAAGACGTTAACAATTTGACAGGAACATTCCTTTTCTAGATTTCCCTGTAATTCAGCTTTGCTGATAATATTTTGTGCAGGGATACCTAATGCAGCAAAGGTTATTCGATAGTATTTCGATTTCTTACTTACATTGATCCTGGCTTGCTCGTCAGCCGCGGCCATATTCCCCAGTGTGTACGCCAGTCGCACCGCTAGCGGCGCTCTGGCCGCGCACGCAGCGAGCGCGCGCAATAACGCGTGCGAGCTCATTGAAGACGCGCACAGCCACGCGCAACACGTATCTTCTGCTGATAGCACGCTGCAATCGAAATAGAAGATGGACCTTTATTACGTAGTACCTATGGCATGCATGAGGCAACTTTAAATAGAAGTAAGTACCTAGGTACTTACGAGAAACTTGACTGTGCTAAGCGTTATTCAGCTGTGTGAAGGATACCTTCCTTTTACATAAAAAAATCAAGAATCTGACAAGACTAAATTGCCTAAAGAGCTTTTAGTAAGTGGAAATTCCCTGCCCTGGTCACCAAATCAATGCCAAATCTTCGACCCAGCTTGTGGTCTCCCTCCACCTAAGCCTGGGTACACATACTTATGTTATGTATGTGTTTGTGAGTATAGTTTGACCGCAAGAGTGCAATGGCGCGCCTTGGGCGATGAAACACGTGGTGGCGGTAAAGAAAGTGGACATAGCCTGCTTTGTCCCCGCCCTCACCGAGCACTTACCCAAGGCGCTACTGCTCTTGCAGTCATATTATAGATATTATTCTTACCTTAGACACCTTGCTACATTAGTAAGCACATCTCTGTCGGTATGATGCGTCAGCGCAACGACCAGCTCGCTCAGAGCTCCGCTGGCCACGAACGAACGCGCCTCTTTCTCAGCACTGGCGAGGTTCCGAAGGGCGCCAGTCAGCTGGTACAACGCATGCGTCGTCTGATCTGACACGGCACGGGGATTTTCTGCCTTCTGCGTAGTAGAGGGGTACATTAAAAATAAAGTCTAAGATGTAAGATAAGAGGTTTATTAAAGCCTTGCGTGAGACCTCCCTCCCTCTATGCAACTGCTCCAATTTCGCTGACCGTGTACATTACAGCTTTGGTCGTATAAAAATGTCATATAGTTTAAAGAGTATAAAAATAAAAATTTAAAACAACAAAAACACTTTTTTATACCGAGAAAAAATGCTTATACGCATCCCCCCTGCACAGGTGAGCAGGGGGTTCGTATGTGGGATTCGCCAGGAAAGGACCGCAACATTCAACGTTGCTGCTCCCTCCACGACCGCCTCCCGTGGTCCTACCCAGCTGTGGCTCAATGGGACCTCGGGAGGGGGCCACTAAAAACCGGTACTTGCCCTCATGTGCCACCGGTTAGGCCTGGTCTGAGGGTCCCCTGTGGGAGTCACCTCATTAGACCCGGCGGCGGCCCGGTTTCCCGGGCCCAACAACACAAAAACTTACGGCGTTGTTTACAATCTTGAGATGTAGCGCGGCCAGGTGCAGGGCGCCCGCCTCGTGCGCGAGGGCGCACAGACTAGGCTCCAGCGCCAGGAAACGGAGCGCGCCCGCCCCGTACACGCAACACTCGCCCTCCGCTAGCGGATCCGCTCGTCCGCAGCCTTCCACCAACAAGTCTAGACAAGGTGTGGTTTAATCAGCGACGTGTCTATTTAAATCAAAATGACGAGTTAAACAGTCTTGGAGAGGAAATCAGGTATGGTAATGGTAGACGATGGATGAATGAGTGATTGTTGGTAAAGTCACAAGCTACACTCTATTCTATAAGAACCGCTCTCCTTCTGGGAAACCGAGACTTGATTGTTCTTGCTATAACAGTAGACTTACCAAGTAAGTTGGTGTTTTTGAAGAAATTATCATTTTTGTCATTTCTCGCTATTTTGAAGACAAGTTTACAAGCTGCCTCTAAATGTGTTCCTGTGACTCTCATCTAAAAAAAAAATTTAATGAAAAATAAGCTACAAACACCTGTACATAATTGTTAACGTATCTTTCTTTGGGTCTCATTGGCGGGGGACGTGGTGGGGGTCTACTGCAAAAATGCGCAGTAATCCCCATTTCTCTCACCGCTAAAGATACGTACAAGGCTTGTAACAAAGATGAAATCGCACAAGGGAATGAAAATGATCTCACCGTGAGCATAGCTCGAGCGATCGCAACAAGTACTCGTTCGTCATCCGTATCAATGTGGGCGTATAGTGACCTTAGAACTAGTTCCCTTAAGCTGCTGGCTGGAGTGGACTTCTCTAGAAGGCCCTGCAGAGTTTCCAGCGTAAGTAACGTCCTCTCAAGTGGTAGAGCTCGCTCTGATAATACTTCTGCCACTTCTAGGATGCTTGTGCTAGAAAAAAAAATATGAAGGTTTTAATAGGTATGCCCAATGCTTTCAAAAATATATTGATATAATACTTTAGTAGGTAATGATTTGCATACCTATCAAAATCCCTATAAGAAGTGTTCGGTAACTGCACTGCCAAATGTTTGACTGCCAAATCTCCTGACAGATCGTTCTTGTATCCAGAATCGTATGACATCGATTTGTTCAGCGCAAAACTTTTCTTTTTTAAGTTTGTATCCGGACTGAGAGCTGAAATAAAAAGAACTCAAAAGATTTTTTCAGATATTCATTTTTTCAAAAGAGGCAAAGTAAGTCTTGACTCTTGACACAAAAAAGGCTATTAAATGTATAATTTGTTTTTGTTCTATCACGCAATAATATGAGGTACAGTCAGCAGCAATTATCAAGCTATACAAAACTGTCAAAAATCTATTATTAATTTTGAACCCTAATCAACTCGACTTTAAGATTAAAAATGATTGAAGAAATTTGACACATTGTGGAAGCCCAGCGTGCCGTTGACCGTACCTACAATATTCAAGCATTGAAGTTCGTAATAGACAAAAGAGATTATCTACCTAAAATTGAATTTATTACATCATAGGTAATGGATTTTTAATTAAAATTATGTAGGTATTCCTTACATTTACTGAGGTTACTGTCAAAGACGAGATCGTCGAGTGCAAAATCTCCGTCAGTTCTACAGAAAGGCCGTGTCACTGATATTGCTTGTGCTAGATCCGATTCGGCTTTCATTTCTAAAAAAAAGGATCGTTCAAATTTCAATACAGAATGTTAAAGTATCATAACTGGTTACCTGTTCATCGTGTTATGGTTGCATCAACTATAATAACTACAGTGCTCAGAACGCGTCATGGCTCCATTGCCACAACGCGTTGTGGTCGTATGGTATGATGACTATGACGCCAATGTCGCTCGTGGTCTTTCTGTGATTACCACAACGCGTCATGTTATGGGCGTTTTTATAAGAGCCGTAACACGAATTGTTGTAGATTTTTGGCAGTGACCACAACGCGTTGTGATACTTGTGATGTCAGCGGTTTTTTGCTCAATGAGCGATAATAAAATAGTAAAAAAGTATGGCATGTTTTCTTTTACCAACAGTCTGTAAGTAAAAACACATAATAATTTAGACTTAAAAGATAATGCTGATATCGAACGCGAGCGCAGGGCGCTGGCTGTCCGGGGTAACATGTTGGCTCGCAGGTTTGCTCGTTGTTCGACTGAAGTCAAAATAACATTGTTTAAGGGCCCTATGACATTTTTTTGTCGAAACTTCAGTTTTGACGGATTTTAGCGATACAACCCAGAGAAACCTTTGGGTCTACTAAATACATTTGTATGTGTCCGCGACAAAAAGTAATATGATGATTCACTGGAAAGTTATAAGCTTAGATATTAAAATGCATGTTGGTGAACGATTTCTCAAAGTCAACTTTGAACATACACAGAAAGACAAACAAGTAAAAACAACAAATAAAAGTATGAAATTGGATTTTCTTATGAAGTAAAGATTATTTATTGAAGTAATGATATATTATAGTATAAAATTTACGTAATAATATTAATGTATCTAGGAGAAATTCACAGTTAATCCTGAGCGTTTTTGTAGTTTTATGGTTTTTGATTGAGATTTTTTTTTCACATATTCCATACATAATTTCAAAATTCCGAGGCCGCTATGAACTATTCGACTATATAAGAGATAACATTAATTTTTTTTCTATTTCATTTGTTTAGAAAAGTAGTTCAATCTAGGAGCTCAAAAAAGTGCCTTCGCGGATTTTATGAAAATCTTTCTCTGCAATTTTGGGTTTAATTAAAAAGTTAAGCAAAATTTACAAAAAGCGAGGCCACTACGAACTATGCCAGTAGCTATTCTACACTACTCAATAACTCAAAATTGTTAATGTATTTTTGTTTCTGAGATCAAGAACGCCAAAATTGCCCATTTTACGCTAAAATCACAGTCGAGATGTAATATGGCTCTTAAGGCATATTGCCAATCTTTTTACACGAGCAGCCTGTGGGTTAATTACACGCAAAGGGCATACAGCGCCCTGCGTGTTCAATATAATAATGTCTTCAGGATGCTGTTGCGGCTGCCACGTTTCTGTAGCGCGTCCGCGATGTTTGCTGACGCACGTACTGATGATTTTTACGCGATTAGGCGCAAACGCATCTCCTCGCTGCTAACTAGGGTGCGTGGCAGCAGTAACGACATACTGAGGACAATATCTAAAAAGTATGATTGTCCCATTCATAGATGTCAAGTAAAACTTGTAATTGAGGCAATTAAAAAAAAATTGACATGTTTGTTATAATTATTAATAATTTATTGACATGTTTATTGAAAATTATTATTTACGTTAAATTTTGTTTTTCTCAGCTTAAAGCTGGTTTATCTGTAATTACGGGCCTAGGCCAAGTAAATTACAGGGTTTGGTGATTCTGTGATATGTGTGATGAGAGGTGTGGAGTTATGGTGTTTTCGTCGATCTGCATAAACTTTCTTACTTATTATTGTTATTATTATTATTATTCAATTGACATTTGTTATGGTTATTATTAGTTTCATTTACATGTTTATTGTATATTATTATTAAATTCTCAAATTGTATACTAACATAGTTTATAAGTACCAAATTGTTACTAACAAATATGGATCTATGTTATCTTATGAATAAATGAATTATTATTATTATTATTAATAAATTGATTGACAGCTAGGTTTAAGGGAATACTTACCGTCGCTACCATGTCCCGTGGTGTTCCGCCGGTGCAGCGGCTTGCTGCGCCCGCTCAAGTGCGGCAGCCTAGCGAACCCGCCCCAGCCGTCTCCGGAGCGGTCCTGCACCAACTTCGGATTCTTCGTCTGATATCATAAGAAAGCAAACATTTTTATCACTTTCATTATCCTAATCCTAAACCCCTCATTGCAGAGGGAAAACGAAGAACAAGAACTTTAAAGCACGTGTAAAGGGCCAGTTTACTGAACTTTTACTTTCAGTTAACTATTCCAGAAGAAATTATTTGAATGTGTGTGGCAGATAATTTTAGTTTCAGTCATGTACACATTCAGTAAATTCAGTTCCATTTTATAACCATGTAGGTACTTAATTCAAAAAAGGTTCTAAGTATGTACGAGGGTGGTTTGATAAATCCATGACTTAGAAAAGAAGAAATACTATTTTTTTTCATAATTTATTTTTGTGTCCTTAAAAGAAACTCCATAAGGCATCTTTACACTACATTTTTTCAAATTCGGCAAAAGATTATTTACTTTTGGAAACAAAAAGCTCAAGCGACTTGTACGACCCTCTTGACGGCACTCATGACATGACATCAAAACTCATCGAATGAAGATGCGAATCCTTCCTATTCTCTAGATTCAACACCAGTGAGATTTTTTCTCCCACCAAACATGAATAAAATGTCTTGGCGGGCAAAGATTTTCATCAAGCCAAAAAGTGGTGTCTGAAATGGGCCCTCATTTCAGTTACCAGTTTTCAGGCGATGAAAGAAAAAAATAATGGGTTAAAGTGGTAGGAACTTCGTTGGACTGAATACGCAGAGCTACAATAAGATTATGTCGTACAATAAAACAAAATATTTCGAAAAAAGTGTTTCTTCATTAGAAAGTCATGGACTTATCAATTCACCCTGGTATGTCTGCTACCCATAAAACTGATACACCTACTACAAACAATTATTATTACGAATATTATTTCTTGCTTTTTAGAGGTAGGTGTTTTGAAGTCGTTTTTTTTTGTTTTTTTAAACAATTTTTTATTTTAAGTGTAGGTAGAATAATACGACGAATCATCGAGGTAATTCACACAAAATCATACTATTTTCGTGCTTTTTTCAAAATTACTTGAAAAGTACTGAACCGATTTCCAAATTTTAATAAATGGGACCAACTTGGGAGTGTACCTAATGTAATAACGTTTGAATCATTTCAATCGGTCCAGCCGTCTTCGAGTAGGTAATCGGTGGACATACTAAAAAAAAAAATATACAGACGAACATAGAACCTCCTCCTTTTTTGGAAGTCGGTTAAAAATCGGCTCAGCCAAACGTGAGTTAATCGCGGAGAAACATATACATACGATATATTATATACATATCAAACTGAGAACCTCCTTTTTTAAGTCGGTTTTTTCCAACAAAAAAAAATATCTTATTCAGTTCATAAACAATGAAGTTATACGACTAATCATCGAGGTAGTTCACACAAAATCATACTATTTTCGTGCTGGACCGATTGAAATGATTCAAATGTTATTACATTAGGAAAACTTCCAAGGTGGTCCCATTTTTGAAAATTTGGAAATCGGTTCAGTACTTTTCAAGTAATCTTGAAAAAAGCACGAAAATAGTATGATTTTGTGTGAATTATCTCGATGATAATGGTCGTATTACTTCTTTGTATAAGAACTGAATAAGATAATTATTTTTTGTAGGAAGAGGGATATCATAAGTGTAGTTCTTTAACCGACTTAAAAAAGGAGGTTCTCAGTTTGACCCGTATGTATGTAGGTATGTTTTTCCGCTATTTATCTTACGTTTGGCTGAGCCGATTTTTCTACATAATATAAATACCTTACCTACAAGGTACCTACACTAAAAATAAAAAATTGTTTAAAAAAACAAAAAACCGACTTCAAAAAACCTACCTCTAAAAAAGCAAGAATTAATATTCGTAATAATAAAAATACGTCTATTGAAGTCGGGTGGGGACTATTTCATTGTCTTTCTTTCTCTCTAGTAATTAGATCTGCTGTAAGCTTTATTCAAAAAACACGTTCTCACAGTAGTCTTCTTCTTGGTATTATTCTGTGGCTCCATAAGGAGGATGCTGTTGAGGTTCTCCTCGTCGAGGCTGGCCATGCGGGCGCCCAGCATGGCCGTCGTCATCTCTTCGGTGCTCTCGGAGAGGCTCAGGTGCTTCAGGCTAAGGAAGATTAACATTTTCATCTTACTTATGCTCTGAAATGTTATCATTTTATTTGAAAAAATAATGCTGAAGGCTAAGTGACGATCCATCCATAAGGAAGGCCAGGGGGGTATTACAAACTCTTAAAAGTTGCCAGGTTTATGAATTGCTATAGGGTAATATGCCTAGTTAACCGGCCGCCTCCAGTTATCCGGCCCCCCAACAGTTTTTCGAATAAAATAAGAAATTTGTGGCAATTTCTTAACAATTTAGATATTTTCCTGGCAGCACTGTTATCGATCTATCGAATGGTATGGACGCCACTAGCGAAACGTTACGTAATATTTTATGATTTGTGTTTCACGTTGAAGCCTGCCGCATCTGGGTTGATTTCGCAAGTGGAAATAAAAAAAAAATAGTGGAGAGCTCTTGCCAAATAGTCAATATTGTCCTTCAGGGCATCGTTAAAAGGTAAATATTTAGTTTGTTCTCAGGGTATGTTGTTATTTATTACTATTTTAACGTTAAATATGGCTTAATAAGCAGATATTTAGTAAATATCAAGGGGCCGCCTTACTAGACAACGAAACCACATGTTTCCAGTATACCGGCCGGGGGCCGGTTAACTGGGACTGAGCTCGATATATTGTTTTGTCTCTTTTTGTTAAAAGAGGGATTCCATAGAAGAATGTATGTATAATGCTATCCCTTTTTATTAAATTTAAAGTACTTTGTGTCCAGTACTCGGCCGTCTAAATGTGCTTGTATAAGAAGTTGATTTTTTCTTTTTGTATGGAAACGGGTGGCCGGTTCTACTGGGTGCTTCCCCAGTTTACCGGCCTCCTAGTATACACTAGGAGGCCGGTATACTGGCTATCCTGCAAAATACTCCCAGTACACCGGCCAGCTTTGAAATTTATCTACTAATAAAATTAATTGTGCGTCTCGTGAACAAGCGACGGCGACGTGCCCGCCATCCAGGTCGTTGACCCTCGCTGAATACCTATTTGTCTCTTGTTATTTCCGAAGTGTATGTCAGCGAATTACTCAAACGAACGCTACTGCATTGAACGATGTGTTTTTTTAAGCAGACTTGCCTATTAGCTAGACTTCTTTATTTCTACACTACACTTTAATAGTAATCTATATATTATAATTAAAAAAAATACACAAAAATATTATTATACCTATATTATTATTGAATACCAATTAATCAAAATCAAATCAATTTTTTTACAGATTATACGTACTTCCGGTCATTATCATAATACCCATAATATTTATTGTTATTGTTTATAAGAGACCTATTGACATTCGGCTTTAGAAACAATTTTTTTGTTAATTATAAAATTATTATTTGTTACCTATGTCTTCTTGATTACATAAGGGTAATAAAATTATTAATCGAAGATTTAGATTTTCTATAAATTTTCCTATTCCTATATGAAAAACTGCAAGGCTGATTCCAGAATCAATATAAAGGTTCCAATTAATAGCAAATGTTAAATAAAAGTACAATCAACGATTTTTTTAACTCAAAAATAATAGTTCACATCACAAGCAAAGCCATAGGACAATACTTGTTAAGTATATTATCTGAAATTCAATTTCATACAAAAATCAAAGAAAAATGGACCTTATTTAAACTGGATTAAGAGTCACAGGCCGCTTACTGGGCTAGCTTATCTTTTGCCCAGTATCCGGCCGTCATGTTCTTTGAAAGGCGGCCGGTATACTGGGCAAAGGGGGGCCGGAAATAGGAACAGGGGGGCCGGAAACTGGGCAAATCGTACTTTTTTGGAAAATAATTTCTAATGACAAAACCGACTAATGGAAAATTTCAAAAAAAATACAGGTAAACTCAAGGATATATCCAACAACATAAAAAATAGTTGGGATCATTACTATTTGTTAAATTTAGGTTACAACTGTTCAAAGTCAACAACTGCCTTAAACGGCCGGAAACTAGGCACTTTACCCTAGTTACATCTCTTTCTGTGTCTCTGACGCAGTGATAGCCATATTCAGAGAACTGGCAAGTTTTAAGAGGTTGTAAATTGTAATATAGGGGCTGGCCTGTGCCCCACTGCTATCTTTATTGCTCACAAAATCACAGCAAAAAACATTCCCAAGGGAAAAAAAATAGAGTTAAATAAATACTAACTCGAAAGCGCTGGGCGGCCTTGGGTCCGTCTTGCGCGCGCGCTCCGTGAACAGCGTGCGCTGCGGCTCGCGCGGCGTGAACGGCCGGCGCGTGCGCAGCGGACGCAGCGCGCCGCCACTGCCGCTGCTGTTGCTCATTTCTGGGGACACACGTTGACAAATTAAATACCACTTTTCGTTGTTGTATGATTTAAACAATGATTGCCAATAGATAGATAGGAAAAATAAGAAAATAATAAGTAAAAAAAAACGACTTCAAAAAACCTGCCTCTAAAAAGCAAGAAATAATATTCATATCATTAGATACGCATTATCATTGTTATAATAACGTCTATTGAAGTCGGGTGGGGCTTTTAGTACGTACCTACGAACCTACATACGATACGTTCGTAGCCCACCCGAGTCGGTTTTTTTTGTTTTTTTTAAACAATTTTTTATTTTTTATCTTTTTCTGTATTAGGTACCTAGTGTAGGTATATTATTTAGGTAGAAAAATCGGCTCAGCCATACGTGAGATAATCGCGGAGAAACATACATACATACAGGTCAAACTAAGAACCTTATTTTTTTTGAAGTCGTTTAAAAAGACTACACTAAAGGTACTTATATTCCCTTTTCCAACACAAAAAAAAACATCTAATTCGGTTCATAAATAACAAAGTCGTCAAGGAGTTGATGGCAAAATCATAGTATTTTCAGGATTACTTGAAAACTACTGAACCGATTTGAAAAAAATAATAATGGGACCATCTCGCAAGAATACTCAATCGAAAAATCATCAAAATGGGTCCATAAATGTCGAAGATACGGGCGAACAACGATAAAAAAATATACAATCGAATTCGAGAATCGACAATAGAGAGAATTGAGAATCGAAAATTTTGTTGAAGTCGGTTAATAAACTGAAGAAAAAAACATAATTTATACGACATGATATGCAATGCAATAATTAGCATTCTGGATATTCCCAAGCCGAGTGAATGATTGACTTAGGTACTTATTTTAAATGACATTTTTAATCGTAAAATAATTTTAAACTATTCTGCATGTAGGTTAAAAAATTATCGATATCAATCGTCAATTCAATGGTAAAGTTAGAATTAAGTAATTTTATTGGTCACCATAAATATAGCTTCTAGGCTTCAAGCTTTATACCCTAAACTTTCTTAACTCAATAACGGGCGGGGCTTTAACATTGCCTAATTACAGGAAATCACGTAACAAGGTGGTGTGTATGTTGCGACGTTCACCCTGGCAACCGTGTTGACCCGCCATCTAGTGCCTTTAGTTCAACCACCTTGAGAAATATCCGACCAACGAACCCTCATTAACATGACCTGACCCACGAAGAGTTCAGATTTATGTGCCTATTAATTAATATTAAATCAGAAAGGTATAACTAAATCTAATTCATTTGGTTCACCGAAGAAACCATTTTACCAAAACTTAAATGTCATTAGATTTTGGATAAAGACGGAAAAGTTTCTTGAATACATTGTCATACTACTGTCCAGTAAAATTCTGTGATGTCAAACTATAAACAATTTTCCATAAATAAAGTAGTAGGTATCTAGGTAGGTGGTACATGATAATCAAACGTATTGAATAAAACCTTAACGTTCCGTTTTTTCAGCCGATACGATATGCAAATGCATAGTTTTGAAGAAAATTTAAATTGTAAGCAAAACATTGGAAAATACAGTCAAGTTCATTTCGATTATAAAGCCGGCCTTAATGGAGTAAAATAATAAAACACTAAAGAATTTGAAGAACAAACGTTTCGTGTCAGTTCGTACTTCGTTCCCCCAAATGCAAAAAGTATGGGCAATAGTAGGTCAGTCAGATCATCCCCCCATAATAGGTATGATCCCCCTACTACTTAAATGCCGTCCGTTCCTAAATTTCAGACATTTTACTAGTAGGTCGTTTATCTGTTTATCTGTTTCTCTTATACATAAATGATTTGCCCAAAAGCATAACTCATGAATGTATTCTGTTCGCAGATGATACTAGGGTAAAGTGCCAGTTTCCGGCCGTTTAAGGCAGTTGTTGACTTTGAACAGTTGTAACTTAAATTTAACAAATAGTAATGATCCCAACTATTTTTTATGTTGTTGGATATATCCTTGAGAATTTCTTGTATTTTTTTTGAAAATTTCCATCAGTCGGTTTTGTCATTAGAAATTATTTTCCAAAAAAGTACGATTTGCCCAGTTTCCGGCCCCCCTGTTCCTATTTCCGGCCCCCCTTTGCCCAGTATACCGGCCGCCTTTCAAAGAACATGACGGCCGGATACTGGGCAAAAGATAAGCTAGCCCAGTAAGCGGCCTGTGACTCTTATTACAGTTTAAATAAGGTCAATTTTTCTTTGATTTTTGCATGAAATTGAATTTCAGATAATATACTTAACAAGTATTGTCCTATGGCTTTGCTTGTGATGTGAACTATTATTTTTGAGTTAAAAAAATCGTTGATTGTACTTTTATTTAACATTTGCTATTAATTGGAACCTTTATATTGATTCTGGAATCAGCCTTGCAGTTTTTCATATAGGAATAGGAAAATTTATAGAAAATCTAAATCTTCGATTAATAATTTTATTACCCTTAAGTAATCAAGAAGACATGTCCAACAGCCATTTTTGACGTCCCCACTGCTGGGGCACAGGCCTTCTTTATGGGTGGTAAGGAGGATGGGCCATAACCCACCTCGCGGGCCCAATGCGGATTGGTGGGTGTTAACGACTGCAAATGCAGCCGGGACCTACGGCTTAACGTGCCTTCCGAAGCACGGAGGAGCTCGAGATAATAAATTTTTGGTCACCCATCCCATGACCGACCCTTGCGAACGTTGCTTAACTTCCGCAATCGCTGGGCCAGGCGCTGAACAATTGCGCCACCGAGCTCAAGAAGACATAGGTAACAAATAATAATTTAATAATTAACAAAAAAATTGTTTCTAAAGCCGAATGTCAATAGGTCTCTTATAAACAATAACAATAAATATTATGGGTATTATGATAATGACCGGAAGTACGTATAATCTGTAAAAAATATAATATTAACAATCAATAACATTGATTGGTATTCAATAATAATATAGGTATAATAATATTTTTGTGTATTTTTTTCTAATTATAATATATAGATTAGTATTAAAGTGTAGTGTAGAAATAAAGAAGTCTAGCTAATAGGCAAGTCTGCTTAAAAAAACACATCGTTCAATGCAGTAGCGTTCGTTTGAGTAATTCGCTGACATACACTTCGGAAATAACAAGAGACAAATAGGTATTCAGCGAGGGTCAACGACCTTGATGGCGGACACGTCGCCGTCGCTTGTTCACGAGACGCACAATTAATTTTATTAGTAGATAAATTTCAAAGCTGGCCGGTGTACTGGGAGTATTTTGCAGGATATCCAGTATACCGGCCTCCTAGTGTATACTAGGAGGCCGGTAAACTGGGCAAGCACCCAGTAGATCCGGCCACCCGTTTCCATACAAAAAGAAAAAATCAACTTCTTATACAAGCACATTTAGGCGGCCGAGTACTGGACACAAAGTACTTTAAAATAAATAAAAAGGGATAGCATTATACATTCTTCTATGGAATCCCTCTTTTAACAAAAAAAAACAAAACAATATATCGAGCTCAGTCCCAGTTAACCGGCCCCCGGCCGGTATACTGGAAACATGTGGTTTCGTTGTCTAGTAAGGCGGCCCCCTTGATATTACTAAATATCTGCTTATTAAGCCCTATTTAACGTTAAAATAGTAATAAATAACAACATACCTTGAGAACAAACTAAATATTTACCTTTTAACGATGCCCTGAAGGACAATATTGACTATTTGGCAAGAGCTCTCCACTATTTTTTTTTTATCTCCACTTGCGAAATCGACCCAGATGCGGTAGGCTTCAACGTGAAACACAAATTATAAAATATTACGTAACGTTTCGCTAGTGGCGTCCATACCATTCGATAGATCGATAACAGTGCTGCCAGGAAAATATCCAAATTGTTAAGAAATTGCCACGAATTTCTTATTTTATTCGAAAAACTGTTGGGGGGCCGGATAACTGGGGGCGGCCGGTTAACTAGGCATATTACCCTACAATTGTAATCAAAGGCGATAAAAATGTAGACACTAATTATTATGAAAACAGTATTAACACAGCTTTACTAAAAGTTATTGAGTGGCTTGACGAAAATAATTTAAAGATAAACATCGATAAAACAAAATACATTCAATTTGGTAGTTATAAAAGAAAACTTCAATCACTTAACATTAATTATAATGGGAAAGTTATAGAAGCTGAAGCATGTATGAAATTTTTAGGTATAACTATAGATTGTTATTGTAATTGGAAGCAACACATATATGAGCTTTGCTCGAGGTAAATAGATTTGTTTTTGCGCTTCGACGAATAAGTCAAATTGTGTCACAGGATGCAGCTATCACTGCTTATAACGGCTTTGTAAATTCATCCCTGCGCTATGGAGTTCTTATTTGGGGAAATTCTGTTAATTCTGTTCGCGATAAGGCATTTGTTCTCCAAAAAAAATGTATTCGTGCCATGTTTGGGCTTAAACAAATTGATTCCTGTCGACCTTATTTTAGAAAGTATAATTTGCTAACACTTCCTTGTCTGTACGTCTTTGATATATGTTTGTTTGTTCATCAACATAAAAATTTATTTATTCAAAAACAACAATTGACAAGTAGAAATTTGCGTTCTGTATATAAAAATAATCTACATTATCCACGGACAAATTTAGCCTTAGTATCTAAGAATTGTAATATTATGTGTATTAAAATATACAACAAATTACCAAATGATTTTAAGGAATATAAGTTTTCTAAATTTAGATCTGCTCTTAGAGAATGGTTAGCCTGTAAATGTTTTTATAGTATACAAGAATATCTAGTTTATAAGTAGAAGTAGTGTATTAATTTCATTTTTTTTTGTCATATTTTTTCAATGTGTATACGCCTGTAAAGGTAGAAACCAGTGATGCTTTTTTGTAATTAACAATAACATCTGTTTTTTGTTACCTTGTTTCTGTGCACAATAAAATATTCTATTCTATTCTATTCTATTCTACTACAAGGGCGTTTTACCACTTTTAAAGCTTATATGGGGCTTATCACAGATAGGTATTCTATATCTGTGATAAGAGCAATAGACGATTAAATCACATGTCGCAAACTTATGTATAGTACTTATATACATACATAACTTATGTAGTTCGAGGGACTAGTTGGATCCCGAGAGCAGCGAAGGATACAAAGGACCGAGATGAATTTTTTTTTTCACGAGTTGTGTACTCTACTTTTTACCATTGACTGCGAGAAAACAAATAGCAGTAGGTACTTAATACCTATATAATAGTTATCACATTTTGATTATTTAGGTAGGTAATCAGTAATATTTAAACATTAGAAAATAGTGAAACTAGAAGTTTTCCAATGACATAAAACAACCACGCTAAGAGGGAAATTACATGATCAGTTTGGCATCAGTCCATTTCATTAGTTTGTATAGACTTTGAATTTTTACAGACTGAAGATCGTACCAGACTGATGGAATGGACTGATGCAAGACTGAACATCTAATCTCCCTCTAATATATAGAAAAGAATCCAAAGATGAGACACTAAAAATAACCTAATTAATTTGGCGGGATATTTTTTTAGAAAAGAACCCAATTAAAGATAAGACACTAAAAACAACCTAAATAAAATTGGCAGGATATTTTTTTTTTATTTATTTGTATGACTATGGCTTTATCTATGGAATAGCTCCATACTTTCAGCACGTTTTGTTTTTTTTTCTACATTCGCGCTTGTTCCAAATTCAAAATATTTTTATTCACTCGGTGAATAAAACAGCGTTTTATTCACTCTTATCGTTGAATTAAACGCACTTTTTTGAGAGGCGATGGTAAAAAGACTTTTATACTACACCTGCTCGGAAAGTACCTTGATACTTAATCAAATTTACGGTAGAAAGTACGTCATTGCATATCGAACAAATATGCGGGGAGAAAACGCATTTGAGCGGGAGAGAAAAGTGTATGAAAATCCATTTCTTACGTGGTTTTTCTTTTTTAATTTTGGGTAAGACTGCGCCGGTAACCTAAATATCAAAAGCCAAAAAGTTTTTACAGTGAGTTTTTATCTCCAAGTTCGCAAAATGACACTGGCCACTAGCTGTGTGTCGGATGGTGTCGGGCTGGCAGTGCGACCCTTAAACAATTTGAAAAAAGCCATTTGCCAAAGCCAGCCAGCCAATTGGTGCCATTTTCAATTTGTGTGTTGTTTGAGGATTCAGTTTTCGTAGAAAGTAAAATAAAACTATTAAAATGATAAGTAGTGATAGTGATGATGAAGATTTTTTAACTCCGCCGCAGTTGAAGGAAATAGCAAAAATACTGATTGATAACCTTTTACCACAGAAATCAATTAAAAAATATAATAAAACTTATGACGATTTTTTGCAATGGAAAAATGTTACATTAAGCTTCACTAACTGCAACAATTTCAATAAAAATTTCAATTAGTAAAGATTTAGTTTTTTATTTTCCTCGTAGGTGTAGTATAAAGCATTATATGTATCACTCGAGAGAAAGTGCGATTCCCGATCTCGGGTGTTTTAAAGCCCTCGCCTACGGCTCGGGCTTCAAACGACACCCTCGACGGTAATAGGTCTCTTTCTCCTCTCGGTAAACAATGTACTATTTCTTCCAACTATGTTATAATTTCATCACAATCACACTAAAAACTCAGTACACAGCGAGTCTTTAATGCTCTAGAGCAATAAAAATGTATGAAATTTCATTATTGCACAGTTTTTTTTAATCGCACCAAATGTGCCAATCTCAATGGATTAGCTCTATTCAGCCCGCCGATATCAATACTTTTTTTTTACGTACGTATTATTCGTTTCTATTCTACTTGTTCCAAATTTAAAAAATGATTACTGCTAACTCTGATTTAAAAATGAAAGAAATTTAAAAAAGTGATTTGGCGGGAACTTTGTTAATTTTGCTTGACAATATTTTTGGAAACGATAAAGTGCGATACCACAGTACATATATAAGTTTTTCAAACAGTAGAAGAGCTAACGTCACTTAGGCCCTTTTGTCATTGCACTCCATCGGATCGCTAGGGTTGGCATTCTCCGGCCGTCTCGTCGAATAGTAGCTATTTACATTAAAGCGAACGATGTTTCCGGGAAGCAGAAAGAAAAATGCGGCAATTATAAATTTGAAAGTATAATTATATAATTTTTGAGAACTTAGTAGGTACCTACTTACCTACCTAGATAAACTTTATACAGTAACTAATGATAAATAAAACATAGTAGCTTACTATTCCCTAAAAAAGATATTCAGATGAGTTTAAACATCCGTATACAGCACAATATCGTTTACTCTGACGAATCATTTTGGTGAATTAATAAAAGTAAGTAACAATAGTCTCGGTGAACTAATCCACGCGATGTGACAACCCCGACTAAAGTACTGCGAACTTTGCTTAGAGCTCTTAGAGTGACGTCAGCCGTCAAATTCGACCGTTTCCATGGAGCTCCTATACTGTTTGAAAAACTTATATATGTACTGTGGCGATACTATCTGATTTTGAGTGCTTCGGCTTCGAATTAAAATGGAATCATCTAGCGACACATTAACTCCGGAAAACATTCTAAATGAAGCCGACAATGTTATACAATACGTAAAATCTTATGAGAAATTTATTGATTGGAAAGATAGAAATGGAGCAAAGTCGTTCTCAGAGAGTGTATTTTTGGCTTATTTTAGTGAACTATCGAAAAAATGAAGCCATCTTCGTTGTGGTCCATATACTCAATGCTAAAATCCACTGTTAGCACAAGACACAATGTGCATATCAAAGAATATTCAAAACTCACAGTGTTGAAACGATCATCGGATGGGTTCAAAAGCAAAAAATCTAAAGTTTTTACAGCTCTCAAAACGTACATTCAAATAAAAAATAATATAGTAAAATAAAAATATTTTTTTTTTCGATAAACATGCCAAATATATACTCATCAACTTTGTCTAGGGATATAGGTGCTATTTTCATACAAACGAGGTAACTTTGAAGCCTTGGTTTTCTGCCAAGGATGTACTGTGCTGTGTTCTGATGATGGCTATCCAGGGAATGAATGGAGGAGATTCAGATCGCTATACACACCTAACTGATCTGGGGCCGTACCGGCTAACGCATCGAACTTCGAAAATTCTGCTGGGCTTCAAATTAAAACAGCTAAATCGAACCCCAGTCGGGATAAAATAGCGAACCCCAATTTATGATGTCACAAGAACATCGATATCTTCTAAATAACTTCGAGACTTCGAGAGAGTACAATACGAAATTCGGTACTTAGATTTATCTGTTTTAAGTTGAAGCTCGGCAGACTTGTCGAAATTTTTCTTCTTGTCGAAAGTTAGCCGGTAGGGCCCCTGACCAGCATTCTAAAAGATTAATGGACATGTTTAAAAAAACCGAGAAAATAGCATGAAAATGTATGGAAATCCTGAAACTGAGAACTCTGACCCATCAATCTTTTAGAATGCCGATCAGATCAGTTGGGTGTGTATTTCTCTTTCATCATTCACTCCCTGGATGGCCATCATTAGATCACAGCATCGGTACATCCCTGGCAGAAAACCAAGGCTTCAAAGTTACCTCGTTTGTATGAAAATAACACCTGTATCCCTAGACAAAGTTGATGAGTATATATTTGGCATGTTTATCGAAAAAAAAAATATTTTTATTTTACTATAAGTATTATTTTTATTTGAATGTACGAATATACAAACAAAATTATCTATCTTTCCAGGTTGCTCTAATTTTTGGCGTAAGTGGTGCTTGTAGAACCTCTGAATTATTGAATATTACGGTTGACGATATAGAAACTCACGACAACATGTTGGCCATAAAACTTGTTAACACCAAAACGAAAAAAGATCGAATGTTCGTAATTCGCGATGAGTTCGTGAAAGTCGTGGATAAATTTATATCGACTACTTCGTCCAACAGAAACAAGCACGCCGCGGTTCATCTTAATTTACAGAAATGGTAAATGTACGAAACAAGTTATAGGCAGAAACAAATTTGGAAAGCAATTAATTTAAATCAATCGACATCGCCGCGCCCATCTATCTACTCCCCGTGATAACGACTTCATTGTAACAAATCAGCCAGGCCCATCTACCTCGTCTGATAATATATTCAGTCCCAAGTTAAACAAACAAATATAAATTTGCCGTTTAATAATTGTTCAAGCATAACTTTTAATTTCAATAATTAACTTCTATTTTAACTGTTTGATATGAGTTTCTTTTATCTACTATTCCTATAGGTAATAGTTGAAAGAAAAGCAGATTATGCACCTCGCCTTAAGTAATTTATATTGCCCACGTGCCTGTTAGATAAGAGCCCTCGCTAACGCTCGGGCTCAATTACTTTGTACTTGATGCAAAAATCTACTATAATCGACTAAGTATACCAATTCAAACAAAAAAAAATCTTAGATTAGATAGAATAAAACTAAAGTCAATTCTATCCGGTTAATAAATAGGTAGGTAGGTAGAGTATTATTCCGAAAAATAGAATAAATTAACGGTAATGACTATAATGTCATGAAAAGCTGAAAACTGTTTGTAGTATAGAGTGTAACACGAGCGCGAGCATTACATTCAAACTGAAGATTTTTGTTTACTGACCCAGTTAGCCCATCGAAAATAATATTTCGATGGTTTACCCTGTTTTATCAGTTTTATACTTGAGAACATCTTTATTATTGATTGACAAGCAAGAAGCAACTTTGAACTTGTTTGAACTTATTATTTCAGCAAAAACGACGACTATTTCAAGTTACATTTTTGTGAAAAGAAAATCGAGAAATTCTGCATTAAGTTGTCGCGTGACCGAGGGCAATTTTGCTTTATTGGATGTAGGTAGATATGGTGAATGTGGTGCGGGCTGAATCGCGTCAATTGACGGTACACGACACGCACTGAAAAAAAAGAATTGTTGAATGTACTAAAGTAGCGTAGGTTGCCTAGAGAACTGTCATAGTCAACCCTTTTCATGGTTAATTTTACTATAACAAGGGTGAATTTAACAAAATACACTTTGTTGAGTTTACATAACAAAACAGATTGACTAAAACTGTTCTTAGTATAGTAAAATTCATTAAACAAATATTTGAATACACTAAAGAAAGTTTGTAAAATACTTCTCCAATTTTCCAACAGGTGACGCTACTAAATTTGTTCGTAACACTAACAAAATGCGAAAGTTGATTTTACTTAACACAAATTTATGAAATATATTTAATATAATTGACATTAGAAATATGTACATTTTACACAAGCTTGTCAATAAAATCAACAAAGAACTTTTGTTTAAACAACAGTACGAGTTTAGCAACACAGTTCTCCAAATTTCCGATAGGTGACGCTTGCTACTCCACTAAAGTTGTTCGTAAAAACTACCAAATTAGAGGATTGATTTTACTTAACACAAATTATGAGATATATTTAATATAATTGACATTAGAAATATGTACATTTTACACAAGCTTGTCAATAAAATCAACAAAGAACTTTTGTTTAAACAACAGTACGAGTTTAGCAACACAGTTCTCCAAATTTCCGATAGGTGACGCTTGCTACTCCACTAAAGTTGTTCGTAAAAACTACCAAATTAGAGGATTGATTTTACTTAACACAAATTATGAGATATATTTAATATGATTGACATTAGAAATATGTACATTTTACACAAGCTTGTCAATAAAATCAACAAAGAACTTTTGTTTAAACAACAGTACGAGTTTAGCAACACAGTTCTCCAAATTTCCGATAGGTGACGCTTGCTACTCTACTAAAGTTGTTCGTAAAAACTACCAATTTAGAGGATTGATTTTACTTAACACAAATTATGAGATATATTTAATATAATTGACATTAGAAATATGTACATTTTACACAAGCTTGTCAATAAAATCAACAAAGAACTTTTGTTTAAACAACAGTACGAGTTTAGCAACATAGTTCTCCAAATTTCCGATAGGTGATGCTTGCTACTCCACTAAAGTTGTTCGTAAAAACTACCAAATTAGAGGATTAATTTTACTTTACACAAATTATGAGACATATTTAGTATAATTGACATTAGAAATATGTACATTTTACACAAGCTTGTCAATAAAATCAACAAAGAACTTTTGTTTAAACAACAGTACGAGTTTAGCAACACAGTTCTTTAAATTTTCGATAGGTGACGCTTGCTACTCTACTAAAGTTGTTCGTAAAAACTACCAAATTAGAGGATTGAATTTACTTAACACAAATTATTAGATAATGCTGCCATTAACTCTGATCTTGCACATATCTATAGCTGGAGTAAGTCTTATGGCCATGCAGTTAATCCATCTAAGTCTCAGTCCATCATTATTGGGAGTCCGTATTTTGTTTCGAGGATCGACTTCGAGTGGATACCTCCTGTGAAAGTTGACAGCACTGTTATTCCTTACACGAAAACCGTCAGAAATCTCGGTGTCGTCCTTGATGAATGTTTCTCTTGGAGACCTCAGGTTGAGGCAGTTAGAAAGAAGGTGTTTGCTGCATACAGTTCACTCAATCGCCTACGGAACTTTCTACCTACCAGTACTAAAATCACTCTGGCCCAGTCACTTCACACATCTTGGACTACGCTGACGTTTGTTACACGGACCTTTCTGAGGAATTGCTTGACAAATTGGAGCGGCTTCAGAATATGTGCATCAAGTTCATTTTCAACTTACGAAAATTCGACCACGTATCTCACTTTCGCCAAAAGCTTAATTGGCTCCCCATCCGTCGGCGCAGGGACTTACACACTCTTACGCTCCTGTACTCAATCCTTTTCCTTCCAACTTCACCACTTTATCTTAAAGAATCTTTCGACTTTCGATCCTCTTCTTCACTGCGTACTCTGCGTTCTTCTTCTAATCTCACCCTCGATATTCCCCGTCATTCCACTGATTTCCTTTCCTATTCATTCTCTGTGCATGCTGTCCGTTTGTGGAACGCACTTCCAGAGGGCATCCGTAAAGCTCGTACCCTGAGATCTTCCAAAGATCAAATTAGAACGCATTTCCTTTCTCCCACCTAATACTACTTTTTTTTCTGATATCTCCCTTTCAACTTTCATTTTATATACATACACTTTCTCTTCTCTTTATTTATGCATATCTATATCTATTGTCCGTCTAGTATTTTTGCACCCACTCCCCTCTTTCCTATTCTCCTTAATATTTTTCTACTCAAGGTTGCCTGGAAGAGACTTCTACGTAGCAGTAAGGCCGCCTTTTGTGTACTTGTCCATGTTTATTGTTTGCTCCTATGTAATGTCTTTGTCTAGTGTGCAATAAAGCGTTTTTATTATAATTATTATTAGATATATTTAGTATAATTGACATTAGAAATATGTACATTTTACACAAGCTTGTCAATAAAATCAACAAAGAACTTTTGTTTAAACAACAGTACGAGTTTAGCAACACAGTTCTCCAAATTTCCGATAGGTGACGCTAGCTACTCCACTAAAGATGTTCATAAAAACTACCAAATTAGAGGATTGATTTTGCTTAACACAAATTATGAGATATATTTAGTATAATTGACATTAGAAATATGTACATTTTACACAAGCTTGTCAATAAAATCAACACAGAACTTTTGTTTAAACAACAGTACGAGTTTAACAACACAGTTCTCCAAATTTCCGATAGGTGACGCTTGCTACTCCACTAAAGTTGTTCGTAAAAACTACCAAATTAGAGGATTGATTTAACTTAAAACAAATTATGAGATATATTTAGTATAATTGACATAAGAAATATGTACATTTTACACAAGCTTAACAATAAAATCAACAAAGAACTTTTGTTTAAACAACAGTACGAGTTTAGCAACACAGTTTTCCAAATTTCTGATAGGTGACGCTTGCTATTCCACTAAAGTTGTTCGTAAAAACTACCAAATTAGAGGATTGATTTTACTTAACACAAATTATGAGATATATTTAGTATGATTGACATTAGAAATATGTACATTTTACACAAGCTTGTCAATAAAATCAACACAGAACTTTTGTTTAAACAACAGTACGAGATTAGCAACACAGTTCTCCAAATTTCCGATAGATGACGTTTGCTACTCTACTAAAGTTGTTCGTAAAAACTACAAAATTAGAGGATTGATTTTACTTAACACAAATTATGAGATATATTTAATATAATTGACATTAGAAATATGTACATTTTACACAAGCTTGTCAATAAAATCAACAAAGAACTTTTGTTTAAACAACAGTACGAGTTTAGCAACACAGTTCTCCAAATTTCCGATAGGTGACGCTTGCTACTCTACTAAAGTTGTTCGTAAAAACTACCAAATTAGAGGATTGATTTTACTTAACACAAATTATGAGATATATATTTAATATAATTGACATTAGAAATATGTACATTTTACACAAGCTTGTCAATAAAATTAACAAATTTAGCAACATAGTTCTCCAAATTTCCGTTAGGTGACGCTTGCTACTCTACTAAAATTGTCTTGTTTACCCTTTAATGTGCCTTTATGTACAGTCGGCAACGCATGAGGTTATAAAAAAACTGTAATTTATTTTGAACCTTGATGGCTTGCATTTGATTGAATATCATTGACCTGTCGTGGAGGCTCAGCGTGCCGTTGACTGTATCTCTAGGGGGGCATTCAATTTACTTGTTGAAAAACTGCTCAAGAATGTACTTCTTTGTTTAGTTAGTAAATGCTTTTACTATAGTCACAGACTCACAGAAAACATAATAGTACTATTAGTAATGAAGTTCAAGTTGGACAATAGCGCCCTTTCACGGATATTTCTTTTCTCTCTCTCTCTTCAAAATCTAGTACAGACTTAACTCAATCTTATTTAGCTATTGTGATTCAATTACATAAAAATAGATAAGTTGTGATGACTTGTTGTTCATTAGCGCCATTATGCGGATTGGCTTAGCACTTGAGAATTTTACTGTGCGGACGATATTTGTTATTAGTCATTATCCTTTATTTTATACAATTTAAAAAAAAAGTTGATGTCTGAGTGACTCGATAGTTCAGTGGTTGGAGCGTTGAACCGGATGTCCGGAGGTCGCGGGATCGATTCCCGTTGACCTGGTGCGGGTTGTGTTTTCTTTTCGTATATTATTTAGTATAAAATACTAAAACTTTCAAACTTTTATTTGCTAATACAAATTAAATAGGTTCTTCATAGTGTCGAAAAAGAAAAATACATAATATACAATACATATTGTGCAAGGTACATAATGTGACATTTGGGATGTCACATGACATAGATGAAACGTGGAGCATCAAGCAATGACCAATTTAACTGCCAACTTTTAAGTTGCCGTGGTGTAATGGTGTGACTGCTCGCTTGATGCTCAAGAGGCCGCGGTTCGAACCTCAGTCATTGATCGGTTTTTCTGATTCCAATGTTTGGTTGTTTTCAAATGTACATTATTATATAGAATGTAAATAGAAAATGTAAAAAATAATAGTAAAGGAATGAAAAGGGCAGAAAATGGTGATTAAGAGACAAATAAAAAGAATAACGAAGTGTCTCAAAAATTGTGGTGGGAATAAAAGAAGTAGAAGCGAAGAAAAAATAAGAAGAAGAGAGAAGAAGTGGTGAAGAAGAAGAAGAGAAAGCCCGAGACGAATAAAGTGACATTTATTAAATCTCATCGTAAAAGATCGAAAGTAATCGATGTTAAATATACAGGACTGAATCAGGTTGAATTTACCAAATGAAATTAGTAAATGTAGCAAAATTAATTTCACATTTTTTACATAACAAGTTTAGTGACATTTATCAAATCTCATCGTAAAACCTCGAAAGTAGTCAACGTAAAATATACAAGACTTTTTAGTCAAATATACAAAATGAAATGAGTAAAGGTAGCAAAATTAATTTCACATATTTTACATAACAAGTTTAGTGACATTTATTAAATCTCATCGTAGAACCTCGAAAGAAGTCGACGTAAAATATACAAGACTTTTTAGTCAAATATACAAAATGAAATGAGTAAATTAGCAAAATTAATTTCACATATTTTACAAAACAAGTTTAGTGACATTTATTAAATCTCATCGTAAAAGATCGAAAGTAATCGACGTAACATAAACAGGACTTTTTAGTCAAATATACAAAACGAAATGAGTAAATGTAGCAATATTAATTTCACATATTTTACATAACACGTTTAGTGACATTTATTAAATCTCATCGTAAAATGTCGAAAGTCATCGACGTAAAATATACAGGACTTGATTAGTTGAACATACGAAATCATACTATTAAATTTACTAAACGTATGGGTTAAATAATCAACCAGTTTTATTTGGTAAAATCAACAATTTAGTGTGTAGGACCTATATTAACCCGCGAATTTGATAAAATTTACGCGGAATTTAGTAAAATCAATCATTCTTTTTTTTCAGTGCGATAAGGTTTTTTGCTAAATATAGGCGTTACATCAACCACACCACACCAGCCTACCATAAGAAAAACAATTTCTGAACCGCTAAACATTACGTTTATATGAAAAAAGTTGTACGGAAAATTATCAAAAGAAAGTTTGTGACAAAAGCTAGGTGATCAGTCAGACCCCCTAGCACAAATACGATATCAGGGTATTTCATAATAACCCGTAAAATTTTGTTCTTTACTTGTAAGGAAAACTGCAAATTGACAACCTAAACGCAAATAGACTATTGTTTTCGATAACCAATCTCATTATTGGGCAAAAGCAAACCGCAATTTAGGAGAGTATATATTCTGTGATTTAGGTGTAGGGTGTGGCAAGGCAAACCTAGTTTAAAATAAGGGGCAAAAAAAATCTTTTTGGCGGCTTATTTTCCGGGGTTCTAATTGTAATGCATTATAAATGTACCCTAATCTCCTTCCTGGCTCTACCTTATTGGGTTTTGGAGGGTTTTTAGTAACACGTTGTACCTATATCGCGTGATATAGCGTTTTATCGACACTCAACTGCCAAATTCCATTGTCTTTTGACAATTAAACATATTCAAACGAAAAATACTGGTAATCTGCTTATATCTTGTACATTTAGTGAGTTAGTGACTCAAATTCACAGGGAACCTTTGACCGGGATAAAACGCCGCTTTTGCGTGATTGAGGAATATTAGGACTACGACGTACCTCCATACAAAGCTGCGCGTGCTTCGCTAATGATCTCGGCCGAGGTCTTGCGGCGCGGAGGCGCGTAAAATGGTGCGCCCGCGCCGCGCCGAGCGCCCCTGTCGCTCATTGCAGCGTCTGACGAAGAAAACGCATATTTTAGTAGGATGATCCTTTGCTACGTGACAGTGACCTAAACCACAAAATAATGCAAAGCACTTTACCATTGAAGGATTTGATATTAATAAAACTTAAAGCTGAAGCACAGAAAATGCTGAAGTAGATTGAAGTTTTGTTGCCTACTCCGTATAATGTATTTATAAAGTGGAAGTTTGCTAAAGACTGAACAACTTTCTCCATGGAACATTGATCGAAAAACGAAAAAAAAAAAACATACAAAATGTATTAGTCAGCTAGCTGACCGACTTACTACGGAAAGGCAAAGAAAAACGTTTTCCGACGTAATTGTAGTAGTTCCATGGAGAATGTTGTTTAGTTTTAGCAACATTATCAGCTGTTTCAGTATCAACACATCGTTTGGTTCCACCTTATAAGTAAAAATATATACGAGACTATATACATCGTAACTGCTGTGGATTTTGTGGGAATAAAAGAAAAAGAAAATACTTATAAAGACACAGACATGATCAATAACCAAGTATGTAGCAATAAGTATGGGCGTAGCCAAGTAATAAAATATAAAAATGACGCGGAATTAATGAGATAGGCCCGTAGCAATACAAAATATGCATGGAAAATGCATAGAAAAAAATTACCAGGGTAAGACCGCGGGTCGGGTATAGTTTGCTAGTTACATATTATTTTAGACTGCTGCCCCACCCTGAGCCCATGGCTGGCTACGCTCATGGCAATGAGCAAGTACTAGGTATTTCCTCTTAGGTTGAAATACATTACCAAGAAGTTAGAAGATGAATTTAAAAACTTCTTGCCTAACGAAACGAGACGAGATATAACAGCCAGTTTCTAACTATGACTATTGTAGCATCATGGATGGACTGAGGAAGTCTATAATAGATGATCTCCACCTTATAGAAAGCAATAATTCGATAAAATAAGTACCTACCTATGCACTTTATCTTGACAGGTTTCTACTATAATGGTAGGATTTGCTATAGAGCTAAGTAAACCATAATAGAGAGGAAAAAACCACCCTGCTAGCCTGAAGACCGCTGAACGTTTATACCTATAGCGAGTTGAATAAGTACCTACTTTACTTAGTCACTGACTTAATAAAAATAAAATATATTAAGCCTCAAGGTAGGTACCTACCAAGTAGAAGCAGTCAGTCGTTTTTTATGTCTTTATTTGTGAAGGATGTTTGGACTTTTATTACTTACTTACATCAAATAAATACCTATGTGACTTGATCACGCATAAGGCAAACATTCAATTAATATTTGGCTCATTTATGTAGAAATTATAAATATAATACCTACTTAGAATAATGGATATAACTTTAAATACCTACTGGCTTTAAATCTAACGAATAGCTAAGTCCACCAGTCTATAGTACAGAAAATATCTAGTTAATTTAATTTGACCTACCTGTATTTGTTACCGGAAAAGTAGGTTGTAGCAATTTAATAAATTGTCTTTCCGATACTTGCTTAATTGGATTGTTCCAGAAAACGTGGCACGAAACTATACAATGAACGTGGTGTCTGTGTTATTATGCTCGGTTTCCACGAAACAAATAAGAAATAGGTTATTTTTTATGTAACAGTTTAGATTTTAGATGAATCACATTTTCCTATTACCCCTATTCCCTACCTATTAATCCATTGAATTCACTTTTTTTAACGATACAGACTGCAAAATAATGATCTTATTATCACAAAAGTCCCCCTTTGTCGGCCTTTGTGATAATTTATTATAATGCAACGGTACATTTTTAGTCAAACAAGCTTATAAGTCTAAAATATTGTGTGCAGAAAGTTAGCAATTTCATAGTAACAAGAATTTTTTCTAATAGAATCAAAATAAAATATAAAAATAAGAAAAGGTGATTGATCGCATCACTTCGAAAACATAATTTAATTCTTTTTATATATTTATAGCATACGGACGGACACGCAAATCTGTAATTATTAATTTAGGTTCTATTCGTATTTCTGATTATTCTTGCTTAGTAAAATGCTCAAGCTAAATACTATAATAGGTTATACTTTCACAGAATAGTCCTAAATTTTAATTGATCTTTGTGATCTATCAATAAAAAATACAATTCTTTTCAAAATTTTTGTTTTGTTTTTTTTATTAAAACTTCTTAGACACATACACGAGAAAGGTTATGAAGTTGACAAGAGAATATGATCTACCCGTGTCTTGTCTACCCTGTAAAAAAACTAACTTTAAACACACCTAAGTACCCGAGTAAATAATCTTCAAAATATTATTCTGCTAAGATAATCCTTTTCAATGAAATTCGACAAAAAGCTCTTCTTTTTATGGCAATCAAGTTCTTTTGAAAATCATGATCATGGTTTAACACAAAAAAGCGTAATTCTTACCGTATCAAATAAACTTCACAAACATAATTATTCCAAAACAAAATACAGTGTTTATTTTTATTCAATGTTCTCAAATTTATTACACCATCGTTTTCAAAACCCCACAAAATTAAATTTTATAGCATCAGTAAAAAGAAAGTTCATTTCACGACTTTTTGATTAGAGCACTGAGAGCGTAGCAAGTGCGGGCGACACGCTACGAAAATCACGAGAAACTGCGTCGTAGGGTCGTAGCACGAGCGTCGTCGTAGACAGCTCGTAGCAGACTACTGAAATACTACGAAATCGCGTCAAACAATAATATTACCTACTAATGCAATTTATTGCTTTATTGAAGTGCTTTTAAATATTTATGATACAATTTAGGATTTTTGCATATTATGGTGTTTAATATTTACTATGACGTTAAATAAATATTGCGAATATTTATGCGACTTCGTCTGCGTTGAAAGATTTTTGCTATCCCTCGGGAACGATACTTTTTTCGAGATGATAGGTAGGTACCCTATGTCCTTCTCTGTACCCCTGACAACGAGTATGTAAAATTTCATGATGATCGGTTCAGTAGTTAAGACGTGAAGGCGTAACAAACAAACAAACGGTCTTTCGCATCTATAATATAAAAAGTAAGGATTAACGTGTTTATAACCTGGATTAAAATATTGGACCAAATCGCGAGTGTAAAATTTTGCACGCTATATTTACTTTATTTAATTTGTAAAAAGAGTTTTGCAAATTATGCTTCCAGCCGTATTTTTCCTTGGCTGAATAATTGAAAATGGTGTTTAATTAAATAGATAACGGTTTATCAAGGCCTTGAATAGGTTTATCTATTACTATTACTAAATAAGTACCTACCTACCTAGGTACTTATACTGAAACTAAAGTGCAAAAGTGCAAAATACTAGTGGCATGATCTTTGTTTGCTATTGAATCTATTGAAATCCTCCTACAAGCAAATAAATAAATAAATAAATTGAATTTAAATGTGTATTTTTTTAAATTACCAAACATGTTTTAAGACGGAATAATTCTCTGTTCGAAAGAAAATAAAGCACAGTTTGAAAGTTCACATGGTACGTACGTACTTGCCTACGTACCTTGAATCAAAGGGTTTGTTAGTACAGTACCTATGTCAAACGATAAAGTGTTCTTTCTTCGCGTTCGTTCGAAAGTATCGGTCCTAGTGTAGATGTATTATTAATATCACGAAATATAATAACAAACTACATCTACAGGCAGAACATATTGTGTGTTATTTTTCTTCCAATTTTTTTGCTGTTTATTTAATTATTATAATTTAAATTATTAATTTTCCTAAACATTAGAATTCACACGCATACCTACTATTTTACTTATAGCTATTTTTGTTCTCCTTTCTAGAGTAGGTAACTAAGTATAGCTCCACGGGTTCCCCCAGGCACCCGCGTGAAATTTATACCGTCAAGCATCGCGGGTGCCTCCTGGCTAGGGCTTGAAAATCGGAGTCTTTTTCAGCTCCGGAGTTGGGTTTCGATTTTCAGAGTTCCAACTCCGGAGTTCCGGAGTTCCGGAGTTTTCAGTCTTTATTTAAATAAAAATGCAGTGGTATTTTTAGCGTGTTTATAGAGGTTATCAACTAACCGAAAATCAAGATATACTCGTACTTTTGTCATCGATAAATTAATAAGTTGAATCACTTAGGAACTTACTTGCTTATTGCGCAAATAATTCGACTAAAAATACATTTTTTTTACATTTCACGCCACTCAAATTTGCCGAGTGTTGGTTCATCATCATATCAGTCACACGACATCCACTGCTGGTTATGGCCTTGCTCAAGGATCTCCACAACGATCGATCTTGCTCTGCTCGCATCGCATCCAGCGGCGCCCCACGAGCCCGCGACCTTCACTAGTCACCAGATCATTGGTCCACCTTGTCAGGAGCCTACCCACGAAGCCTTTTTTGTACGGTCGCCATTCGAGAACCTTTCTTCCCCAATGGCGATCGGTTCTCTAATCTAATATTCCTACTTGTTAAGTGCCTCGGCCACTGCCACTTCAGCTGATCAATCCTTAGAGAGATGTCGGTTACTTTAGTTCTCCTACTGATTTCTGATTCGATCACGCAGGAAAACGACGAGCATGGCTCTCTTTATTGGCACGCTGGGTCGCTGGGTGATCTTGAGCCTTTTTATGAGACCCTTAGTTAGCGAGCACGTTTCACTGCCTTAAGTCATCCATCACTGGCAACACACGCTGATCAAGGCCATTTCGTCTAGAAACACTGAAGTAAGTTTGACGCGAAGATTTTTTAAAGCTTCCCGAATGCTGCACATTCGAGCTAAATTCAACGAGAAACTTCGAGTATTGTGTTTGTGAAGAAGAAGAAGAGACATGAGGGAGCGGGTAAATACAACATGGCCATTCGACAAGATTTTTGACTTATGTTCATGTTCCATCTATCCATCCATGTTCACCCTAAGAGACACTCTTTTCGAAAACACTACGGCAATATTCGATCATTACAAGTATGTTCAGGTTTTACAATGCCTCAGAAGTGAGAAGTTGAGAACTGATCTGCAAAACGAAGGTGTGTTAGGTACTCGACATTAATGTTGCTGCCAAGTCCTTTACAGTTCAAGAGCATAAATAGTATCCTCCAAAGCAGCTGTGAATAGCTTCTAAGAAATGACGTCTCCCTGTTTCTCACATCGCTGCAGTTGGATTGGGATTTGTGCTCTGGTTCTGTAATCGGATCGACATGGTGGCATTTTTCGTATACTTAAGTACCTCAGTCAGCACCTCGATATACCTGTAGTCCACTTGGCACCTCTGGAGACACTGTAACACCGCCCAGGGGTATATGGCCACGGCGATTATAATGCTTACTTTAATTTTTTTTGAAAATCGAAACTCCGATTTTGGTTATGAAACTCCGGTTTTATAAACCGATGCTGAAATTCTTCGAAACTCCGGAGCTAGACCAAAACCGGAGTTCCGGACTTCAAGCCCTACTCCTGGCACCCAGAGATCAAATATTTTGCCAGGCAATATTTTGCCTTATTGTAAATTAAATAAATCTTGGATTTAAATTTAATGTTCTGTGACATTGGGCCTTGACGGATATTCTTTTCAATGACGTATAACCCGTCTCGCGGGTGCCCGGGGGAAACCGTCGCGCTCAATAGGTTAAGACTTTTCTATGTTTAATCGTGTTTCAAAATGTTATTTTCTGAAACTGAACCATTTTAACTTTTACTAACTTAGGTACTTATCGATCATAGAAATTGTGATAATAAAAACGAGTTAACTTGCTCAAAGATTTATTTTATTCAGCCGCACACATCTGTACGATGCCTTGTAATAATTATTAAAGTACCTTATAGATAGGTAAATAATTTATTTATTGTGAATTCTTACGTGTGTCTTTAGTTCTCCGTAATCGATTCTTGGTGTGTATACGTTGCGAGTTGCCAGGCAACGTTTTGCCGCGTCCGTCATTTAACTATACCTAGTTTATATGTTTGTGCTAACTTGTGAAAACTTCAAAAGGGTCGGTCATAGGATGGGTGACTGCAATTTTCAAATTCTTTTTAAATTATAAATTCATGTGCAATTTATAGTAGGTACCTACCTACTTATAGGTAATTCATCTTAATTCTTAAATGCAGTTTTAGTGCAGTTTTGGTGCATTAAAAATTAAAATAGGTATTATATCAGAACATGCAAGTGAATATTAAAAGCATTTGAAAATTGCAAGTTTTACTCAAATCATTACTTACTCGTCAGACTCGCCTCATTGTTTCCTAACGCCTTATTGTCGGATGTATTTTCGTTCGGTAGGTATAAGTTTCGAGTTTTTTTTGCTACTCTGAAAAGCTATTAAAAAGCTTGTTTTAAAATTAGGGCATGGAACCAAAATCATTGCCATGGAACCTGTTTTTCCCGGTTCCAAGCAACCAGAAATAACCTTTTCTGAGGTAAAACTTTGTTTTTGTTTTATGTGTGGTTTACCACTGACATAGGTCGCCATTACACACATCAATCTGGTTTCACATCAATCTGGTTTCTCATCAATCTGATTTTTGAAGCGACGTTACACGGTCAATCCAGCAAGCAATCCACGGTGGTTTTTGGTAGGGTTGCCAACTTTTTTGCATCAATTTTCGCGTGATATCGATCGATGACCTGAGTGGTGCAGTATTCAACATGCCAGTGTACCACGCAAGAGATCCCAGGTTCGATTCCCGGATGAAATTGAAATGATGAATTTTAATTTCTGTGACGGTCTGCGTATAATAAGTACCTATCTATTTCGAAAAGTAAGTAGTAAGTAGGTAGGTACCTAGTAAAATCAGTTGTCTAGCAGCACCCATCTTATGCCTTGATTAGTTTAGGGTTAGATGGCGCTGTGTGTGTGTAAAATCAAATATTGATAATTACAATACTACATTACCAAGCTATGATCTATCTGAGTGCCAAATTTCATCCAAATCAGTAATCAGTGGTAGCTAGTTAAAAATAAATGTGGGGTTAAAAATAAATATAAGTTTTAATCCAGACTATAAACTGTTTGCCAAACTTCATCTAAATCAGTTCAGCCTTAAAAACGGATATACAGACGAACAGAGAAACAATCTCCTGCTTTTTGAAGTCTGTTAAAAATATTGGATAGCAGTTAATATCCAATATTTTTAACCGACTTCAAAAAAGCAGAAGATTGTTTGTCATGGACATGGACATGGACATGGACTTAAACATGGACATGGACAGGACATCATGGACATGGACATGTCCATGGACAGGACATCGGGAATTTTATAAAAATATAGCCTATATTTATTTTTAACTAGCTAGTACATCCGGGTGGACATTTGAAAAATACCCTAAAAAACATACAGACGAAAAGAAAAACAATCTCCTGCTTTTTTGAAGTCGGTTAAAAATATTGGATCGCAGTTACTTGTGGTAGATTGACAATCCGATACAAGTAGACTTGTGGTTGATTGTCAATCTACCACAAGTCCACTTGTGGTAGATTGACATTCAACCACAAGTAACTGCGATCCGATACAAGTGGACTTGTGGTTGAATTCAACCACAAGTAACTGCGATCCGATACAAGTGGACTTGTGGTTGATTGTCAATCTACCACAAGTCCACTTGTGGTAGATTGACAATCAACCACAAGTAACTGCGATCCGATACAAGTGGACTTGTGGTTGATTGTCAATGTGCCACAAGTCCATAATATTTTTAACCGACTTCAAAAAAGCAGGAGATTGTTTTTCTTATCGTCTGTATGTTTTTAGGGTATTTTTTAAATGTCCACCCGGATGTACTAGCTAGGATAAGCTAGTTAAAAATAAATATGGGCTATATTTTTATAAAATTCCCAAAAGTAATACAAATTAATTTCAATGTTTAAAAAATAAAAACCCCTAGGGTATCTTTGACCGAGATCAAAAGTTAATCTAGGCTAATAAACTGTGCGCTAAATTTCATCTAAATCAGTTCAGCCTTAAAAAAAACATGTATCGGATAGCAGTAGATTGCAATAAGCAGACTGCAAGTTCTCTGTTCGTTTGTATGTTTGTTTTTTAGCGATTTTTCGAATGTCCACCCACGCGGATGTAGTCGCGGGCGGAAGCTAGTTAAAAATAAATGTGGACTACATTTTTATTAATATCCCAAAAGTAAGTACCTACTATAATGTTTAAATGTTTTGAAAATAATACTATTACCTTGAAAAAAAGGTGCCAACCCTAAGCCAGATTGACAAAAAACCACGCCAGATTGAAACAAAACCACGCCAGATTGAAACAAAACCACGCCAGATTGAAACGACGTTACACAATCAATCTCTGCCAATCTTTGTCAATCTTTTTCAATCTGATTGAGTGTGTAATGGGTGCCATAGGTACAACAAAAAAAAGTTTGTGTTACCTACCTACTTTTTTTAAACGACTTTGAAGATCAAGATGAACAGCCTCTAAGGCCCGTATTTATGAACCGCTCTCAACGTTGGAAGCTGCTGCTTGAGATCATACTTAAGGCGACTCCCTAACCGAAAGTGGCGCCTTGAAAGGTTTTTTTAATAAGTTGTTAATGGAAGAGAATTTAAAAAAACTTCTCGTGGAACTTTAGTGCCCATAAGTAGTCTAGTATTTTTAGAAGGTAGGTATCACTTCATTCATTCCCTCGCAGTCATTCGTAGAAGTAGATAGCAAATGTGTCAAAAACGGCCACTTTTAGCAGTTTTGCTATCTACTTCTAGCAGTGACTGTAAATGTAATGAATGATACCGTCTAAAAATACTAGACTATGGGCTCTAAAAACTCCACGAGAAGTTTTATTAAAATTGTGTATTAGAATTAAGTAGGTACAATATTAAATAAATTCACCGCGGCGCCACTTTCGGTCAGGAAAGCGCCTTTAAGATGCTCTACTTATACACTATAGGAACAGCATCCCAGCTATGATCTCAAGATAGGTAGCTCTTACCGTTGAGAGCGGTTTATAAATACGGGGCTACAAACCTTTAAATCTGTCATGGTAAGTTGACCCCATACCAATTCCCTTTAATATGTATGTATATATATGTATTACCGATAACTTACCAAATGTAGAAAATTCCGTACGTAGGGTAGGTCAGGTTGGCATATTTTATTTTTGACTAGGTGTAAGTTTGAAAAGGTAAATAATTTAAAGTTTATATGCCTAAATGCAATTTTTTTTACTTTCCTTTATGTCCTAACCCCACCAAAATGCCGCTAAATATGACATAATGACATAAAGTAATTTCCATGGATCATTCCCAAAACCTGCCTACTTGATTATTATGATTATTCTCTATTTAATAATACTCTTTGCGCGTGGGTGCCTCTGGGACCCCGCGCGAAAATTAAACGTTTTCTATGCGTTTTCATGTGTTTGTGTAGTTGCCGCCCTAAAGTAGCCACTTTTGGGCGTAATCTTGATTGCCATTAAAAAAACTTATTAAAACCAGGAAAAAACGCATAGTTAGGTACATTGAAATATATTACTAATACATTTCAATGAGTTAGGTATCAAAACTTTATGAAAAATAGTTATTTCCATTCTATTGATTTTTTCTTGATTTGCGGCAGGGGGGCGGTAGTGGCAATAGTGGAGCGGGAGCATGGTAATGAATGGCGGTAGGCTCCTCGGTGCACCAGTGCTTTTCGTGGTTAAATTGTACTCAATGGCGATCGATGACTCAGCGGTTAGCTTGCTGGAATGCATCTAATGACAGACATGAAGCTGGAAACAAACCATATCGGACGCGGCTTACAGCCGCGACTGATAAGAGTGCACAGTTAAAAACATCCAGTGCACCAGATTGCTATCGGACGTCCGATGACGTCCGCGACTTACGTCCGATAGTTTGCACACCTCAGTGTATTTTCATAGTCCCAGATAACCTATCAGTCGCGGCAGTTTAAGAGCTAATTAGATCATCCTAAATATCGGACCCGATATGAAGTCGCTCCCAAATTCAGAGCAGTGTAATTGCATTCAGGAAGCTAGGATCCGATTTAGGATCCTAGTTAGGATAGAAATTGTCTCCGACATAACGGATGCTAAATCGGAAGCACTTAGGACAGTGTAATCGCATTCAGGACGCTCGGCTCCGACACAGTAGTACCACAGCATAAATAGTACAGTCAGTCAACGCCTTTTATGTTGGCGAAAAAAAATCCGCCGCGCCGTTCGTCTAGATAGACAGTTGGCGCAACGACTAAAAGTATATAAGGGTCACTCTGTGATTTGCTTTTTTTTTTGACCTACATCAATATAAAAAACAAAAAAACCTGCCTCTGAAAAGCAAGAAATAATATATAAATCATTAGCTACGCATTATCATTTTTATAATAAAACACGTCTATTAAAGTCGGGTGGGGCTGGAGTACCTACAACTTTCTTTTTTTATTCTAAAAGCCCCACCCGACTTCAATAGACGTGTTTTATTATAACAATGATATGATAATGCGTATCTAATGATTTATATATTATTTCTTGCTTTTTAGAGGCAGGTTTTTTGAAGTCGGTTTTTTTGTTTTTTAAACAATTTTTTATTTGTTTTATTTTTAGTATAAGTACCTTCTGTATTAGGTAGTGTAGGTATATTATTTAGGTAGTAAAATCAGCTCAGCCAAACGTGAGATAATCGCGGAGAAATATACAAACTGAATACCTCCTTGGTTGGAAAGGTTGTCTGGAAGAGATCGCTTCCAGCGATAAGACCGCCTTTGCCCACCATTAGTCTTAAGTTTTAAGTTATACTGTATTCCTTTTTAATGTGTGTGCAATAAAGAGTTAATCTATCTATCTATCTATCTATCTCCTTTTTTTGAAGTCTGTTAAAAAGACTACACAAAGGTATCCCTCTCCCAACAAAAACAATCATCTAATTCGGTTCATAAATAACAAAGTCGTCAAGGTAGTTGACGTAAAGTCATAGTATTTTCGGGATTACTTGAAAACTACTGACCCGATTTGAAAAAAAAATAAATGGAGCTATCTCGCAAGAAAACTCAATCGAACAACAAAATAATCATCAAAATCGGTCCATAAATGTCGAAGATACGCGCGAATAACGATAAAAAAAAAAGTATACAATCGAATTGAGAACCTCCTCCTTTTGATGAAGTCGGTTAAAAACTAGTTTAGATTAGCGTTGAAAATGACACGTACCTACCTAGCTACCTACATATACCTCCTATTTACCTAGCTATGTATTTTTACGGCTACAAGAACATTCGTTTGACAACTGTATGATCGTAAAGCTGTGATATCGGATCCGACATTCAGGACGGTCTAATTGGCGACTGAATTTCTCGTCCTAAATCGGACACTAAATTCCGGATCCGACATTCAGGATGGTGTAATAAGCGCTTAAGCCGCGTCCATCAGCCGCATCCGATAATTTGTTTCCACCTTGACAGTGGGGTTTTTTGGCGCCATTTTGTCGAGTTCGGGGGCCCTACCGCCTAACTCAAAGCTTTAGCCAGAGCGATAGCAATGCTCTGTCCGTCCTTGTCATATCATAATACGATGAGGACGGACAGTGCACTGACCTGACGCCATAAACCAAAGCCGAGTCAAAGCGATAGAGTTAGGCGGTAGACCCGCGGTTCGGTGACTATGGCCGCTGGCCGCGTTCTGAATCACGCCAACAGCACTGGGGCCTGACTATGAGCTCTTATAGCAGGGCTTCTAATGAACTGTCTTACTTTTTCGTACTATGGCCTCAAAGGTTAGTTCGAAAGCAGGCTTTAAGCAGTCTTGTTTAAAGGCCTGCTTTTGAACTGAATGGTTTCTTATTTGATGGTAAGCCCCCGCTTGACACTGGCAAAAACTGCTCCCTAAATGAGGAGAGTAGATTGCCAAACTAAAAATAAGATGACATGACAGTGACGTCTGAGTTACCTATCTAGATAATACCTACCTACTAGAGTTGTTCAAAACGCCTATAAAGCAACAGCACGCTACAGACTATATGCTATTGATTTCTAGCGCGCTATTGAATACGCTATGTTATAACGCGCTATTTATCAGGAAGCGTGCGGGCGGCTGGCTGGCGCGTTAGATGCAGCACGTTGGATCTCGTAACACGTTACGTCACACGTCGTTCGTTAGACAGATCGCGCGCTATAGAAAAATGTTATTTATTAATACGTTGCATTTTAGTCTTAAATAAAATAAAGCAGTAAACTAATGAACTTTCTTTCATACTTTTCGGGCTTAGAACTGTCTAATATTGAATTTTACGATTTCGGAAGAACAAACGTATGTCGGAAAAACAAGTGAAGGTAGGAAAAGTTTGTCTAGTGATCTGTAGTTAAGAAAAACCGGTGCAAGCGATTTTCGACCTTATTGACATTTGAAATTCGTTTGTTTTTTTGCCGTATTCTCGTTTACTGACTTAAAGATTCAATAAAAACCGTTATTTTGATAAATGTCAATAAGGTCGAAAATCGCTTGCACTCATTTTTTTTACTTGTGATCACTAGACAATGTTTTCAAGTTAAAAAAACCGATGCAAGCGATTTTTGACCTTATTGACATTTGAAATTCGGTTGTTTTTTTGCCGTATTCTCGTTTACTAACTTAAAGATTCAATAAAAACCGTTATTTTGACAAATGTCAATAAGGTCGAAAATCGCTTGCACTATTTTTTTTACTAAGGATCACTAGACAGTGTTTTCTAGTTAAAAAAAACAAGTGCAAGCGGTTTTCGACCTTATTGACGTTTGAAATTCGGTTGTTTTTTCCATATCTCTCGTTTACTAACTTGGCTTAGCTAAATAGCTTTTACATAATAACTAATTGACTTTGAGTTGTGTCATAACAGTCCTAATCGAACTATCACAATATAAGGTCGCGCGCGATATTATACCCAGTTAACAGTTATGTATTGTGTCCCAAAAGTCCTAATTTATTTAACAATAACGTGTTAAACACTATGACAAATAAGTTCGCGCGCGATAAGTACCTAGCGACTAGCGTGCTGCGACTGGCTGCGAGAATAACGTTCATAACGCGACCGATACCAATAGCGCTTACGCGACGACTGCCCGCCCGCGCGCGCCCAACGCGGCCTCTCTCTCGCCCGCTGCCGGCCAACGCCCCGCTGCTAGTTGCTACTCGTTATATTTCTAGCGTCATAACGACTACTTACATAGCGCGCGATGTGCGCTATGCATAGATAGCGCGCTAGAATATTGCGCTAGACGTTATATTAACCACCTCTACTACCTACCTAGGTTATAGGTACTTTCTCTTCTCAGGCACGGCACGGCAGGATTTCAGAATATTATTTCATTTTGTTTCATTATTTCTTTGTATTTTTATGAATAAAATATGGAAACATTTCTTTTTCTGTATGAAAAATGTAGACTATGCCTCGAACAAACCGGTGAAATAATCATTAGCGAGTCCACAGAATTAGCTGAAAATATTTTTTTATGCACTGGACTAAGAGTATGTATTTATTATTGTTATAATATAACTATTAATTTATCTAGTTTGTATTGAAATTAACTTTCTACGTGTTTCAGATACAACCTAAAGACGGTCTTCCTCAAAAAGTTTGCAATAAATGTTTAGAAGTTATTCAGAATGCAAAACAGCTGAGAGATCAAGCTTCAAGAAATAACACTCATTTGAGGTCACTTTTTGTTGTTGACGGAGTAGATGCATCTGAGACTGTAAGTTTTCCACCTTCTCTTTTCTACCATCAGACATCCAGACGCACTGCAGGTTACCACCCGTTCTTGGTTGATGTAGGTACCTTTCCTGTGTACCAAACGCTATTCAATGGGGTTCCCTGCCCTCGTCTGTGTTTCCGAGCGCATATAACCTGACTCTTTTAAGGCCATAATGAATAGGCACCTTCTGGGCAAGCTCGCTCCATCGTAGACCCTGTCTTTGCTTTCAGGCTAGACTGGGGTCAAGAGCAAACCCATTAACTATAAAAAAAGTATTTATAAATTTAACATCTTGATTGATCCCTACCTACCTACACAAATAAAAATTGCGTCACGTAAAAAGGGCACTGAACAACAAGCAAATGATGGAGAAATCTATACTGTTTTTCAAAGACATAAGATACATTTTCGCTCACCTTTGATTTGAGGCACTTATCAGCGCTCTTTTAACATGATGCCTACTTTACCTATTCGAAAAATGTTTGGCCAAGCAAAAAGTATTACTTACTCAAGATGACCTTATAGGTATTTGTGTATTGATATTTTAAAGTGTTTTAGCAATTTTATGGCTAATATGTACTTCTCCACCCCACAACTTGAGAGCTCGCAATTATTATTAGAGAAGGTCTGGCTTATTGAACTAATTCTAGAAAGTTTCAACTTGAGCAAACCAATAGTTTTTCCGAAAAAAAAAAAGATCAACATTTTGTATTTGAGATTTCGATTTCCATTTTTGAGATTTCGATGTTATTTTTTATAATAGACAACAGAAATAACTTTTTTATACCCCAATTTTAGTTTGAAATCGAACCTGCATTACTCTTGTAGTTTCCGCGCATAGGACCCCGCTCCCCCTTCCCCCAAAACCCAAATTCGTGGGGCGGAGAACTACATTTTTACCACAGTACGAGGCAAACATCTTGAAATCGGGTAGGGAATGCGTGGAAGCGGAACGCATATTTTAGGTATGTGCAGTAGCAGTTAGGTACGCAGACGGGGGTGGGAGAGGGGCGCGTGCTATTGGTCGCTCGCAAGTCCACATGCGCGAACTGATCCCCACTCTGTCGAAAGTGTCAAGATGTTTGCCTTATACTTTACATCCTTTTATTACTTAAAATAAATGAGTATGATATGGTGCTTTAATAAAATACATATAACCTTACCTTGTTACTGTATTATATTACAGCTAACACAACGCAGTGAACAAGATACCAGCGAAACAGCCATTAATGAGAATAAAAATGAGAGTATAATGGTAAAATAGGTTTTAATTCTTTGTCTAAGTATATGTATAAATATTGCCCCAATTCCATCCAAGTAAAGTAGCCATACACTTGTGTTATGGAAATCAGAAATACACCGGGTGAAACATATAATTTTAAGGAATCATGATCCTAAAAATATAATTATGAAATGGGTTTTACATTTATAAAACACTATTTTTATTAGGTATGGTTAGCGAAAACTTGGTCTTATGTCAAACCCATATTTATTTATATAATAAAGCACATCAATTTATTACCTACCACTAGCTACCTAATAGGTTTTCTATGAGCATATACATATTTATGTGTAAACAAATAGCTGTACCATAATATATGACTGGCCTAACTGCATACTACAGGCCTATACCCAGCAGTGGGTGTTGTGGGGCTGACAGGGACGGATACCGTTATCCAAATAATACCGGTATCTGACCAAAACATTTCGTTATCGTAACGTTACTCACGAAATACCGCTACTTATCAAGTAACGTTACTAAAATACCGATACCATAACGTTATTATGATAACGTTATTTTTAACGTTAATTTTGCGACCTGATAACGGTATTTTTAACGTTAATTTAGCGACCCTTACTTGCTGCGCCGACCGCCCCGCCCGCGCATCCGCCCGCACGCACGACACCCCCCCGCTCCGCCCCTCTCGCGCGCGGCGCGTTATTGTTTGCTTATTTACTTACTCTACTCGACGTCTATAAATAAGTGCACGCGCATCGCGCTGTTTACAATCTGTTTAATTAAAGTTCTGTTTGTGGTAATAATTACGAAAAATGGGACGGAAGAAACAGAATAAAGTATACCGATACTTTACGATAGCAGATGAAAATAAAAATTCTACGTGTCTAGTGTGCAACAAAATATTAAATGTGAGTAAACCTACCTACTTACCCGACTTCATTAATTGAATAAATTACTTACCTAACTAAGTAGGTCTGTACTACCTACTTACCTAAGTAGGTACAATGGGCAACAGCGTCGCTTAACCACTCCTAAGGTCAAAATCGCTTGCGTGCCGCCGCGCTGTCACAACTCACAACCATACCACAGTATAATAATAAAACTGTGACCATACGTTTAGTTCGTGTATGGGTGATACGCACGCACACGAAATTTGTTGCAAACTGGTTAATCGACGCTGTTGCCCATAGTACATGTACTTCTTCTTTTCTTTAGTAGCCTTGTCCCTCCCAGACCCAGTGAGGGAAGACCCAGGGATCCCAGTGCTGGGTAATATTTCAAGGATGGATTCAGTCATAGGCAGGCATATAGGTAAATTATAAAATAACAAAAATCTAAGTGAGGTGGTCGCGGCGTACCTAGTTGTGATCGCTAGTTTTTAACGATCGCAAAAGTTAATTAAGCAACTTCGCTGTTTTTCGGTAAGTAGGTACTTGGATGGGTGACCGCCTCGAGTCCTCAACCGATTTTGTTTATCTCAGTGCTTCGGAAGGCACGTTTAACTGTTGGTCCAGGGCACAGATAGTATAAGTAGATACAGAAGGGACACTCCGCAAGATCATTATATAAAAACGGATCAAATTATTACAAAAAAAATCGGACTAAAAACATTAAAACGGACTAGTAAAAAAAGAACTAAAAAGTAAAAAATAAATTTTTCTGTAAATATTTATAACCCTATACCTACAGAAATTTTAAATCTAAAAACGTGGGGCGCATGCTAGAGACAATATTATGGATGATAAATTTTACAAAATGCGCCCCACGTTTTTAGATTTAAAATAGGTATAGGGTTATAAATATTTACAGAAAAAAATATTTTTTACTTTTTAGTCTGTTTTTACTAGTCCGTTTTAATGTTTTTAGTCCGATTTTTTTTGTAATAATTTGATTCGTTTTAAAAACGTGTTTTTAAAAAAGTTTTTTTTTTCACTAATTTTTATTTTCTGCTTTTTAGTTAACGAGCTAAGACTAAAAATATACCATCTCCTATCGGAGCACTCGTAAAGACGATTCAAACTAGGGGTCGCAATACCGGCCCCTCTCTCCAAAACCGGTATTTTCGGTATCGAATCTAGGCAAATACCGGGATCCCGGTATTTACGGTATTTTCGACATTTAGATAAATATATTGAAATTTCTTAGTTTTCCTTTCTGTTAAAGTCATTGTTTTGATTTACTTATCGTCCACGACGTTCAACCTCCCGAACAAGCCGGGTTCCTAAAGGGATTTAGTACCTAGACCACATCCATACGCTGCGGCAGGTTATACAGAAGACTATGGAGTCTGCCTCTTTGCTTGGCGTACGTGGACTATGAGAAAGCCTTTGATTCGATAGGGACCAGGGCGGTGCCAGTGTGCTGTAGTCTCTCCAGATGTGCCCAAAAAACTACAGGTATTTCGAAATGTTAAGGTATTTATACGAAACTGCCATGCACCATGTGTTGGTCCGAGTACAGAATCAGTGTTTAAATCCCATCCAACTGCAGCGAGGTGTGATAAAGGGAGACTTTATTTCTCTGAAACTGTTCACAACACAGCTGCGTTGGAGGACATTTTTAAATTCTTGGACGGGGATTGGACTAGAACGGACTCGATATTAACATTAATGACCAGTACCTAACACACTTTCGTTTTGCCAACGATATACCAGTTCTTGTGGCTGAGACCTTGGATTAGAAGATCTGACAATACTCGTAGATCTCCGTAGTGCTTCCCAAAAAGTGGGTCTTAGGATGAACATGGATAAGACGAAAGTCATGTCGAATGCCCATGTTGTACCCACTCTAACTCATGTTGAGAACACTCGAAGTTGTTGACTATTACGTTTACCTTGGACCGGCGACTGCCTGTCCAACTGGATTTAAGTAAGTTCAGCTTCGAGAAAGAGATCTTTCGTCGAATCTAACTTCGTTTTTCGTGTCCAAATTACCGCAGTGTCGCAAGAGACGAAAGTCTATGACCAGTGTGTGTTGCTTGTAATGATTTACGGCAGTGAAACGTGGTCGCTAACTATAGGTCTCATAAGAAGGCTCAAGGTCACCCAGCGTGCAATGAAGAGTCATGCTCGGCGTTTCCCTAAGTGATCCTAAGAGAACTAAAGTATAATAATGACCGACATCGCTCAGCTGAAGTGGCAGTGGATGGGACACATAGCGAGAAGAACCGATGGCCGTTGGAGCGGAAAGGTTCTGGAATGGCGACCGCGCACCGGACGACACTCCGTGGGTAGGCCCCAGCAAAGTGGACTGACGATGATCTGGTGAAGGTCGGGGTGCTCCGCTGGATGCAGGCAGCGCTGGACCGATCATCGTGAAGATCCTTTGGGAGACCAATACCCAGCAGTGGGTGTCGTGCGGCTATGATGATGATGATGAAAGTCATTATAGTATAGTGAAATCCAAAATTTTAAAGTTATTAAAAGTTTAAGTACCTATTTAAACCAAGTTAAACAATAAAAGAGGATTTAACTTCGTAAGGCTCTCGGTCCTACCAGTAGTACTTACTTATAGGTATTTACCAAAGTAATTCAGACCCATCCCTCCTAGACGCAATGTAGTGTAGTTATTACTCAAGAGTTTACCAGTAGGTAATACGAATAAATTGGTTGTTTAATTTCTTTTGAAGATTATTATGAAACAAATAATATTAGGTACCTCACTAATGCCTGTGTCCTACCCATAGTGCTTATTCTTTTTGAAAAAAATGACCCAAAACCATATCCCCCATAAGCCCTGAATTTATAACTTCAATAGGATTACTTTATCATATAAGAAAACAACTCTGAATTTCTTGGTACTGAATGACTATAAAATATTAGTACCACTAGCTAGTAGGACGTTGGGGATGCAATGATTAGGACACCATTTAATGTCTGAGCCTTAGGAAGTTAAGGAAAATCACTTTTTAAATCACATAAAACGAGAATTTAAACGAGATTTGCGATTTGCGTCGTTCTGTGATGAATACCGAAAATACCGTAAATCCCGGTATTTAAAAATTCAATACCGGTATTGTAAAGGCTTCTTTTCGACCCGGTATCCCGGTATTTTCGGTATCCGGGATCCCGGTTTGCGACCCCTAGATTCAAACGAGCCCAAACTCGATAGGGTTGCATGGTTTTATTACAGAGTCCCAGTGGCCTTCTTCCGGCTCCATCATCAGACCCTGGAAACTATTTCCTAACAAAGTACTCGTCAATACGATTCAAACGAGCCCAAACTCGATGGGGTTGCATGGTTTCAATATTGAGTTCCTATGGCATGTGTGGCGGCTTAATTTTATATTGTGTAATTTAGTTAAGTTTATTTTAGTTTTGTTCTGTAGTTTATGTTTTATTATTCCTTAACATTGTAATTTAAATACACTATAAAATATACCTACATACTTAAATAAATAAATTGTAGTTATTAGATTTTAATATTAGAATATAATTTTGTAAAAACGTCCACGAACAAACGGACAGACTTTTGTTAATAACTTATCAATTTTATATGTACATAAGTAGGTAGGTGGAATGAGTTCGAGGACCGGTGCGTCGGTTCGGCATCGGCGCTGGCCGGCTGTCTCCGTCGCCGCCGCACCGCCCCTCGACCCGCGCCCCGCCCGCTCTACGCGGAGCTCACTCGTTCGGCGGTCGCGCGCGAGTCACGAATAATAATAATAAATACCTTTGCAAAACCCGCGCAGCTTTATCGCTTATACGTTGTTTAAGTTAACTAAAACTTATTTGTATAATGTGATCGTTAATCATCCTGTTTACTACCGCTTTACACTCCCGTGCTTTGTCCATATCCTCTCTGTACTCCTTCTCATATTTTGTGTGCGTAAATAAACTGTTTAGTGTCATATACGGATTTCTTAATTTCTATCCGTTACCTACTCAATACTACTTACGCTATACTGGTGACCTGTTCGAACGCGAAAATTGAAGATGACGACGACAGAAAAGCCCATCAAGCCCGAAGGCGAAACTGCAGAGTCATGTCGCGTCGGAATTCGAGTACCTCCGTTTTACCCAGAAAAACCGTCTTTGTGGTTCTCTCAACTTGAAGCACAGTTCGCGTTATCTAACATAACCACGGATGCTACTAAGTTTTACTATGCGATAGGAAATCTAGAATCGCAATACGCGAGTGAAGTAGAAGATATAATTTGTAACCCGCCTTCCACCGATAAATATGGTAAGCTAAAAGCCGAGCTAACAAAACGACTGTCGGCATCACGGGAGAAAAAGGTGAAACAGCTACTGATGCATGAAGAGCTCGGCGACAGGAAACCGTCGCAGTTCTTTCGGCACCTCTTGAACCTGGCCGGACCAGGCGTTCCAGACGACTTTCTGCGTACCATTTGGACCAGCAGGCTCCCAAGCAGCACGCAGTCTATCATCGCGTCCCAGCCTAAAGCCAGCTTAGAGGAGTTAGCGGAGCTGGCGGATCGCATACACGACGTTGTCAGTCCTCAAGTGGCAGCAGCAGCAGCGTACCATCCTCCAGCGCAAGGTAGTGCCAATGACCCTGTATCTTGCCAGATTGCCGCACTAACTAAGCAAGTTGAGACGTTAGCGACAACCGTGGATAGGCTCTCAAGATCTCGTACCAGATCATCCAGCCGCCACCGTAACCGTTCCAGCCCTACGAGGTCGCAGTCCAACTACCGTCAACACCCACTATGCTGGTACCATGCAAAATTTGGTAGCAAGGCGCATAAGTGCAACAAACCCTGTGACTACAAAGAAGCGGGAAACGATCAGGGCAGTCGGTAATGGCGGCCAGCGATTGCTCAACTTCCGGTCGCCTGTTCGTAACAGACCGTAATTCTAAGGTACAATTTTTAGTTGATACGGGCAGTGACTTATGTGTTTTTCCCCGTACCGCAGTGCAATCACGCCGAGAAAAGACAAACTTTCAATTGTGCGCGGCTAATGGTACCGCGATTCATACGTATGGTTACGCCCATTTAACTCTAAACTTGGGGTTGCGCCGCGACTTTGCTTGGCAATTTATTGTAGCCGACGTTACTAAGGCGATAATAGGCGTAGATTTTTTAAGTCATTTTAATTTGATGGTTGATTGCAGGAATCAGCGTCTTATTGATAACAACACTAGTCTTAGCGCCCCGGCTTTGCCTGCCAGGTCGTGTGATATTGTTTCCTCAGTGAAGGTGATTTTTGGTGAGTCAGTTTATCATGATATACTAAGGGAATACCCCGACATTACTCGCCCTTCTGGCATACACCGAACACCTACATATAACACAGTACATCACATACGTACAACGCCCGGACCACCTGTTTATTGTACACCTCGACGGCTGGCACCGGACAAATTAAAAGTGGCTAAGGAGGAATTTGCCTCCATGTTGAAGATAGGTACCGCCAGACCTTCAGAGTCACCATGGTCGTCACCATTACACCTTGCACCTAAAAAGGACAATGGTTGTTGTCGTCCATGTGGGGATTATAGACTTCTCAACGCCCGCACAATTCCAGATAGGTATCCGATTCGTCATGTGCACGACTTCGCTCATAACATTTCAGGCTGTAAGTTTTTCACAACAATTGACTTGGTGAAAGCTTATAATCAGATACCGGTCAACCCTGACGACATTCCTAAGACGGCGATTACTAAACCATTTGGCCTGTACGAATTTCCGTTCATGACGTTCGGACTTCGTAACCAAACATTTCAAAGGTTCGTCGATGAGATGGTAAGGGACCTCGATTTCTGTTATGCATTTTTGGATGATTTTCTTATTTTTTCTAAGGACGCAGCCAGTCATAAAGAGCATCTTCGTCAATTATTCGCCAAACTCAGTCAGTACGGGATGGTTATCAACACTTCTAAATGCGTATTTGGCGCACCTGAGGTAACTTTCTTAGGCTATCGCATTTCAGCTGAAGGGACTAAACCTCTGCCTGCAAAGGTTGAGGCCATCAACAACTTCCCGACACCTAAGACTGTAAAAGAGTTACGCAGATTCTTAGGAATGATAAATTTTTATAGGCGATTTATTCCGAACGCTGCCGTATATCAGGGGCCTTTAAACGCCTTGTTGACAGGTTCTGTGAAAGGTAGTCATCCAGTCCATTTTACAGCTCTTGAACATCAAGCTTTTGCTGACTGTAAGAAAAGTCTGTGCCAATCTGCCCTTTTAGCACATCCAAATGACAGCATGAAGCTGGCTTTGGTTACCGACGCTTCAGACAAGGGTATAGGTGCAGTGCTGCAACAGTTGACTGATAGCTCATGGCAACCATTGGCATTCTTTTCTAGGAAACTTAGCCCATCGCAGCAGAAATACTCGCCTTACGATAGGGAACTACTAGCAATATATGAAGCCATTAAATATTTCAGGCACATGGTCGAAGCGAGGGAATTTACGGTGTATACTGACCACAAACCAATTTGTTTTGCTTACAGCTCCCGTAAAGAAAATTGCTCACCGAGACAGTTTCGGCATTTAGATTTTATTGCGCAGTTTACCACTGACATCCGCCATATTTCAGGAAAGGACAACGTAGTTGCAGACACCTTATCACGGGTTGAGGAGATAGTGCAACCGGTCAATTTAACTAGTTTAGCACAGTCTCAGTCTTCCGATCCTGAACTGCAACAACTTCTGCACAGCTATACGTCATTACAACTTGCCAAAGTGAAACTGCCAGATACTGAATTCGAACTGTACTGTGACGAGAGTAGCAATTTCCCCAGGCCATTTGTCACTAAAGAGCTGAGACGTCAAGTTTTCGAGAGCCTACACTCTTTAAGTCACCCAGGTACGAATGCCACAGTAAAACTCGTATCAGAACGTTACGTGTGGCCAGGTATAAGGAAAGACTGCAGAGAGTGGACCAAATCATGTCTCAGTTGTCAACGCTCTAAAGTTACTCGCCACGTGTCGTCGCCTTTAGGATCGTTTAAAGCACCACACACACGATTTGCATTTATCCACATCGACCTCATCGGGCCGTTACCACCCTGTCAAGGTTTTCGCTATTGTCTCACAGCTGTCGATCGTTTCACAAGATGGCCTGAGGCAATACCGTTGGTAGATATTACGGCTGAGACAGTAGCGAAGGCATTATTACAGGGATGGATATCTCGTTTTGGTTGCCCGTTAGACGTGGTCACAGATAGGGGAGCGCAATTTGAATCCGCTCTTTTCAAGTGTCTCGCTAAGATGATAGGTTTCCAGCATAGGCGCACAACAGCTTACCATCCGGCTTGCAACGGGCTGGTGGAACGATTCCATCGTCAGTTAAAAGCGGCTATCACTTGTCACTCTAGCATCAACTGGGTTGAATCTCTGCCTCTTGTGTTGTTGGGTATTAGAAGTGCATATAAAGAGGACCTGCAAGCCACAACAGCGGAATTGGTATATGGTGAGACACTGCGTTTACCTGGCGAATTCTTTGATACTCAGGCGGACATAACCGTAGATATGTCAGATTACATAGCGCGCCTAAAAAAATTTGCCAAGGAACTCCAACCATCGCCCGCTGCACGCCATGGTAATAAGCGTTAAATTTTTATTTACAAGGATCTCGCTTCTACCACTCATGCTTTTTTGCGTGACGATAAAGTTTCAGGTTCCTTAAAGCCTGCTTATAGTGGGCCCTACGAAGTCGTGAAGAGAGGGGATAAAGTCTTTACTCTTTTAATTAACGGCAAGCATGTCACAGTATCAATAGACCGTATCAAACCAGCCTATATACTGTATGACACAAACACTCACTTAAACACATGCATCAACACTGACAAAACACTTACACAAACACAAAAAAACACAACCAATTCACACAATTTCCCATCCACCACAAATTCACCCAAAACTGACGGAAATAATGTCAAAACTACCAAGTCAGGACGTTCAGTACGCTTTCCCGACTATTATCGCCCGTAGTGACGGTCTCAGGAGGGGGGTGATGTGGCGGCTTAATTTTATATTGTGTAATTTAGTTAAGTTTATTTTAGTTTTGTTCTGCAGTTTATGTTTTATTATTCCTTAACATTGTAATTTAAATACACTATAAAATATACCTACATACTTAAATAAATAAATTGTAGTTATTAGATTTTAATATTAGAATATAATTTTGTAAAAACGTCCACGAACAAACGGACAGACTTTTGTTAATAACTTATCAATTTTATATGTACATAAGTAGGTAGGTGGAATGAGTTCGAGGACCGGTGCGTCGGTTCGGCATCGGCGCTGGCCGGCTGTCTCCGTCGCCGCCGCACCGCCCCTCGACCCGCGCCCCGCCCGCTCTACGCGGAGCTCACTCGTTCGGCGGTCGCGCGCGAGTCACGAATAATAATAATAAATACCTTTGCAAAACCCGCGCAGCTTTATCGCTTATACGTTGTTTAAGTTAACTAAAACTTATTTGTATAATGTGATCGTTAATCATCCTGCTTACTACCGCTTTACACTCCCGTGCTTTGTCCATATCCTCTCTGTACTCCTTCTCATATTTTGTGTGCGTAAATAAACTGTTTAGTGTCATATACGGATTTCTTAATTTCTATCCGTTACCTACTCAATACTACTTACGCTATACATGGACTTTCAGCTTCATCATCAGACCCTGGACCTCGTCTCCCATTAGAGTACTCGTCAAGACTATGCTAACGAGCCCAAAGACGATGGGGTTGTATGGTTTCATCATAGAGTTTCTATAGCCTTCCTCCGGCTCCATCATCAGATCCTCGGAAACTATTTCCCAACAAAGTACTCGTCAAGACGATTCAAACGAGCCCAATCTCGATGGGGTTGTATGATTTCATCATAGAGTTTCTATGGCCTTCCTCCGGCTCCATCATCAGACCCTGGAAACTATTTCCCAACAAAGAACTCGTCAAGACGATTCAAACGAGCCCAAATTTGATGGGGTTGCACGGTTTCAATATTGAGTTCCTATGGCATGACCTTTCGGCTTCATCATCAGACCCTGGACCTCGTCTCCCATTAGAGTACTCGTCAAGACTATGCTAACGAGCCCAAACACGACGGGGTTGTATGGTTTCATCATAGAGTTTCTATAGCCTTCCTCCGGCTCCATCATCAGATCCTCGGAAACTATTTCCCAACAAAGTACTCGTCAAGACGATTCAAACGAGCCCAATCTCGATGGGGTTGTATGGTTTCATCATAGAGTTTCTATGGCCTTCCTCCGGCTCCATCATTAGACCCTGGAAACTATTTCCCAACAAAGAACTCGTCAAGACGATTCAAACGAGCCCAAATTTGATGGGGTGCACGGTTTCAATATTGAGTTCCTATGGCATGACCTTTCGGCTTCATCATCAGACCCTGGACCTCGTCTCCCATTAGAGTACTCGTCAAGACGATGCTAACGAGCCCAAACACGATGGGGCTGTATGGTTTCATCATAGAGTTCCTGTGGCCTTCTTCCGATTTCATCATCAGATCAGCTCAATGACACCATAATATTGCATTGCCTTCCAATTCTGACCTATGTTCAAAGTTTCAAGTCTCTAGCTCATCGGGAAGCTAGGATAAAATCGTTCGCAAACTTTGCGGAGAAACAAACGCGAAAGCAACCTAATAAAAACGTGTTAATAAAATAGCGACTCTTGCTCCGACGCAATAAAGCGTAATTCAGAAAGTTTTCTCTCGTTCTATCGCGTAGCTCTCATCTCTTCTGACGCCGTTTCGATTGTCTTCTTTAGAATATAATTGATCTGAATATTTAACTTAAAGTTATAGGTATGCCTATTTACTTAGTTGCTTATGTAGGTTGGAAAAAGGTAGGTACCTAGGTACTTATCAAAGCTACACTTGATCTTCTAAACAGAACTGTAGCTAGGTACCTATTTATCAAACTAGCTATAAGTAAATACTATAATATTTAATAATCTATTTAGGTACCAGGTACGTAAATACAAATTTTGTTAGTTAGGTAGGTACCTAGTTAGGTAGCGTAGGTACCTAAAGCGCGGAGCTTGCCTGGCGTGATCCCGGTTACCTACGTCAAAAGATTGTGTAGTCGTTAAGGCGCTAAGGTGGGTCAAATTCCAATTTTCAATTCAAATTATTGAAAGATTACGCGCGTGAAGCTATCATGGAAAAAAATATATACTATGTACTAGAAATAATACACAATAGATTTAATTGCAAGTATTGAACCTTTGATGTAAAAAAAAACGGTTTCTGGTCTTATTTATTTGTAAAATTTCTCGGAAACAGAACATTCGTTTATGTTAAAACCAACCATAAAAAGGCGATGTTAATACATACAATCTTAATTGAACAGATTTATAAATTTTATAATAACCAAATAATTATGCCGAAAGTATTTTTTGCACAAAGCTACTTGAAGTTATTATTTAGCCACAATTCAATTTAACTATAAAACTATGCACACGACGCGACGGGTACCTACCTAATACGAAATTACTTACATATAGGTATAAATAAACTTACGACGAATCACGGAGAAATCTAAGAAATCGCCGTCGAGGCACATCCGTACACAGAACAAGTGTGCACCATTTAATTAAAGTCCGTTCGGTTAGATAGTGTCGCCCTTTTATCACGCCTGTTGGCGCCTATGTTAGGCGACCGACAAAGCCATGCCGGCCGGCTACGGACTTGAGTAACGTTACCATTACCGTTACTCAATTACCGATATCTCTAACGTTAATAGGGTAACGTTACAAGAAAAAGACAACTTAATAATTACCGATACTAATACCGGTATTTTTTACCGTTATCAGTAACGTTATTTGTATAACGTTATAACGTTACTGATAACGTTATACGATAACGTTACCCAGAAAATACCGGTATTCCTGTCCCTGGGGGCTGATATGATGATACTGCATAATATTGTTATAATTCATTTGCATAAGTTCCTGATAAGTTCCTGATACCTAATATCACTAGTTTGGCATAGAATTTATGTACTTACCATTTTTTTATTTAACTAGATTTTTTATAACTACGAGTATATAGGTGCTATTTGGAACTTGTGAAACAGTCTTATGTGAACAAACTAACTTTCAGGGCCCATCAACAAGAAACATATCAGTTAGAAAGGACTTGCTCGAATTTGAACCTTCATCCACAGAGGTAAATTTTAATTAATATAAAATACCTAAAGTACAGATTTGACTTTTGACTCAACACATTGAGAACTGAACATGCAGTTTGATGGAGTTGCTGGAGTTGCGTTATGCCAATTTGTAGCCACTGCGTTTATTTATTATGTGCCACTGCCTAAAAACAAGACAGCAGCGCGAGCGCATAATAGCACCACGCATGACCGCGACAGTGCTATATGATATGGGCAAAAACGAAATAGCGATTAGTCTCTGACGTGACATGCGCAAAGCAAGTCAACTAGCGCAAACAATTTTTGTCTAAAAGGTGCACAGCGCCGACTGCTCTTCGTGGCGGCTGAACAATAAAATGATGATTTAATTTTTACGCGAGTTATTTTTCTGTGTTATAGACCTCTCCTACAAAAACCCCAGTAGATACAAAAACACAAGACGAACTCATGGACGATGTGCATTCTTGTAAGAAATTTCGATTACACGATGACACTGTTTTTTATGAATGCCCGGTAAGTTCTTAGACTCATAACTGGCAGCCGATAAACAATAATGTTTCTACCCACAAAATTAGAAAAAAAAAATAGGTTTCTATACAGCACCTCTAGACAAAGTATCTACATATACATGTGTATTTGCAAATCTTCGTTATCGCTTCGCTTTTCAAAGATGAACGGTATATTGACATAAGTTTTCGCTAACCATCTATTTTTAAAACGTCAAACGTAAAGTGTAAATCTCGTACTTGGCACTCGACCGGAGCCGGACCGAAGCTAGACCGGAGACATGGGCGTAGCCACGGTGGGGCTCTGACCTGTGAGGTACCTACCTAATCTTACCTAAGTAAGAAAATATAAAAATGACGCGGAATTAATGAGATAGGCCAGTAGCAATACAAAATATGCAGAGAAAATGCATAGAATAAAATTTACCAGGGTAAGACCGCGGGTATAGTTTGCTTGTTACATATTATTTTAGACTGCTGCCCCACCCTGAGCCCATGGCTGGCTACGCTCATGACCGGAGATCTTAAAAATTGAGCGCACTATGGCCATGCTACAGACAGCAGTGCCGTTCATTTCATCTATAGGAGAAGAGCCAATCGAGCTACGAGTCCAGCTCCGGTCGTGCCAGAGTGTCGTACGATCAGAGAATCAGAGCTCGTCCTTAGATCAACCGTATCAATCAAGAATACAATCGTATGCGACAGAGCGGCGACAGAGACAGACAGCATTCAGCACCTCCCACCCGGTGAGACTGTCGGACGTTTCGTTCGGTGAAGCGACAAGCGACACTGTCGCGGTCGCCTGTCTCTGTCGCGTACCTCAAATTGTACTTAAGTAGGAAACTTCAATTTCAGATGTCTGTAAGCCGACACAAACAAGCAAGAGATGTAATCAATGCTTGTTTAAAGAATTGCAATATTAATCAAGACAGTAATTCACCCTACAACATTAAAACAACAGATCCAGATGATTCTTTCGTTAGAATTTCTGCAGTTGACGAAGACTTGATTTTCGCTCCACAATCAATTTCAAATGATACTTTTGAGTTACGAGACCCACTTGGGTCAGATACTTTAATTGATGGCACGGTTAACGAACAAGTGATTTATAGTGAAGAATCTATATATCTAGTTATTGAGCAAAATGTACCTGAACCAGAAACAATAACGGTAGTAAGCACAGAAAATACGACTAAAGATTTAGAAAACATTGGTATTTTTGAAAAAGAAGAAAGAAATATTCCAAATACCGAAGAAGAAAGAAGTATTGAGCAAGAAGAAATAACAGCAGTTAGCACAAGCATACATGTTGAAGATATAGATCTTGTTCCTTTGGATTTACAAACTCGTTTAGGCGAAAGGTGTGATAACACAGACAAGAGTTCAATAAAAGGACGTAAAAGAAAATTTCCAGACCAAAATAGAGAAATTCGAAAGAGAAAAGCTAATACTAATCAAGATTATATCAGTGACAATGGGAAAAAAGTTAAATGCAAGACGTTCAAAGGGAATGACTTTCATTGTCACTGTCCTAAAAAATGTACAGAGAAATTAAGTGCAGATGATCGGAAAATTGAATTTGATAAATTCTGGAAAGCAGGATCTTATGAGGCGCGTTGTGCTTTATTACAGGGATATGTTAAAGAAATGAACAAGAAGAGAGCCTATTCAGTTAATTCTACTAGACGAAAGTTCTCCAGAAAATACTATTTACAGAATATAGAGATATGTAAAAAAACATTTTTAAATACTTTGTGTATTAGTTCATCAAGAATTGGTATTGCTCTTATTAAAAGCCGAAACAAAGAATCTACTCGTGATAAAAGAGGATTCAATTCAGGAGGTCATAACAGAATAACTTCAGCTCAATTAGCAGAAATATACGATTTCATAGATAGTTCATCACGATGCGGCAGAAATAGCAATTCCTCGACTTATTTAGTTCCAAAAAATCTTCCCATTTTATACAAAAAGTATAAAGTCAACAGCAATAGTCCGGTAAGTTTTTCGAGATTTAGACAAAGTTTTATGAAAGACTTCAATGTACCTAAAGAAGAATCAATAACAGTAGTTAGCACAGAAAATACGAGCAAGAATTTAGAAGACATTGGTCTTATAGAAATAAATATTCCAAATACCGAAGAAAATTATGCCACTAAAGAAAGGAGTATTGAGCAAAAAGAAATAACAGCAGTTAGCACAAGCAAACATGTTGAAGATATAGATTTTGTTCCTTTAGATTTACATCTATTAGACGAAAGGTCCGATAACATTGACAAGAGTCCAATAAAAGGACGTAAAAGAAAAGTTTCAGACCAAAATCGAGAAATTCGAAAGAGAAAAGCTAATACTAATCAAGATTATATCAGTGAAAATGGAAAAAAAGTTAAATGCAAGACGTTCAAAGGGAATGACTTTCATTGTCACTGTCCTAAAAAATGTACAGAGAAATTAAGTGCAGATGATCGAAAAGTTGAATTTGATAAATTCTGGAAAGCAGGATCTTATGAGGCGCGTTGTGCTTTATTACAGGGATATGTTAAAGAAATGAACAAAAAGAGAGCCTATTCAGTTAATTCTACACGAAAGTTCTCCAGAAAATATTATTTACAGAATATAGAGATATGTAAAAAAACATTTTTAAATACTTTGTTTATTAGTTCATCAAGAATTGGTATTGCTCTTACTAAAAGTCGAAACAAAGAATCTACTCGTGATAGACGAGGAGTCAATTCAGGAGGTTTTGGTGGTAAGGTAAATAGTTCAGTAAATAGTCTGACTTACGGTTTGAGTGGTATATTGTCCTTACACACACAAATAAATAAAACAGTACACAGAAGGAGAAAGAATCACGCACAGGCACAGATATAGATTAGGTAGGCAGAAGGAAGAATTCGAGAAACACAATTAACAGTTTGGTGAAGCAGAAAAACAAATAGCAATAAGCATTAGCCGCGAACAATAACAAAATATCTGAGGCAAAGCTGCGAGCGCTCAGTGTCGTGGTATGATCTCGACTGGCGTACTGATCGGTGCGCACGCGCTGCCCGGCTGATCCGATAGCAGGGTCGCAAAACAAAAGGACTGGTTTGGGATGCGTGTTTCCACTTTCGCCGTCCGGCTTGTACGTACGGCAAATGTCGTAAATAAATATGATTAGTTTTAGTTAATTAAATAAATATTATTGTCATACGTGTTTGTGAGTTTATGTAAATATAATAATAGTGTAAATATAATTTAAGATAATATAGGATAAAATATAAATGATTGTAAATATAAAATATTTTGTGTAAATAATAAATAAATGTAGGAAGGTCACCTACACCACCCCCCTCCAGAGACCGTCAAGGGCGATAAAAATCGGGAAATCGTACCCGGCGTCCACTACGAGTGGTTCGCTCATATTGAATTTCTGGTTGTTGCTCTGGTACGGGTTCTACACTATAATCAGCCAATATATAGGCCGGTTTCACACGATCGATAGAAACCGTGACTTCTTTGCCGTTTAGTGACAATTTAAAAGTTTTGTCATCTCTAGCCAATACTTTGTGAGGACCAGTATAAGCGTTAGTTAGTGCACCTCGCAATGCGTCTTCACGCAGGAAGACGAAATCACATGTGCCTAGGTCCTTATAAATAAAAACTTTGGGACTGCAATGGCGTGAAGCAGGTACGGGACGCAGTTTACTGGCGAAATCTCGGATCCGGGCTGAAAATTCAGACGCATCGGTCGTGCCAGGAACTGAAGGTTCAAAAAATTCGCCAGGCAGTCTCAATGGCTCCCCGTACACTAACTCAGCAGATGAAGCCTGCAGGTCCACTTTAAAGGCCGTTCTCACTCCCAACAACACCCATGGCAATGACTCAGTCCACCGATCATTTGCGTGGCATACTATCGCCGCTTTCAGTTGACGGTGAAACCGTTCCACGAGTCCGTTACAAGCAGGGTGATAAGCCGTTGTTCGTTTGTGGTCAAACCCAGCGATTTTGGACAAACACTTAAATAAGGCTGACTCAAACTGTCGGCCTCTATCGGTTGTGATGGTCGTTGGGCAACCAAACCGAGCTATCCACATCGACAGCAAAGCCTTGGCCACTGTTTCGGCAGTAATGTCCTCGATCGGTACCGCTTCTGGCCATCGCGTAAAGCGATCAATGGCAGTAAGACAGTACCGATAACCCTGCGACAATGGGAGAGGTCCAATTAAGTCGATGTGGATTTCTTTAAAGCGAGCTCGAGGTAAATGGTATGTACCAAGTGGTGCGGTCACATGACGGTTTACCTTGGCGCGTTGGCATGCAATGCAAGCACGCGCCCAGCTTTTGCAGTCTTTTCTGACGCCCGGCCAAACGTACCGTTCCGCAACTAATTTAGCGGAAGCATTGGCGCCAGGGTGACTCAATGAATGCAAGCTTTCAAATACTTGCCTGCGGTAGAATTTCGTAACGTAAGGCCTGGGGGTCGGGGTACTGACGTCGCAGTACAGTGCAATGCGACTCCCAGGTAATAGACGTTTTTCTAAATGCAAGGAACAACCATCCTGCAAAAATCTAGACAGTTCTGGGTCGGAAGTTTGACTTTCGGCTAGTGTCTCGAGGCTGACAGTTGCGCTCAATTCTTCGACACGCGACAAAGCATCGGCAACCACATTATCTTTGCCTGATATGTGGCGTATGTCGGTTGTGAATTGAGCGATAAAGTCCAGGTGTCTATACTGCCTAGGCGAGCAGTTGGCCTTCCTTTCATGAAAGGCAAAACTGATTGGCTTGTGGTCAGTATAGACAGTAAAATGCCTGGCCTCGAGCATATGCCTAAAATGTTTAATGGCCTCGTAAATGGCCAATAACTCCCTATCATATGGCGAGTATTTCTCTTGGGAGGGGCTAAGCTTCCGAGAGAAGAAGGCTAATGGCTCCCAAGCATCATCTCGCAGTTGCTGTAATACTGCGCCGATCGCCTTATCCGACGCATCAGTTACAAGCGCTAATTTAGCAGAACAGTCCGGGTGTGCTAACATGGCGGCCCTGGAGAGACTGTCTTTGCAGGTGTTAAAAGCGGTCAAGGTGTCCCCTGTCAAGTTGACGGGGTGAGAACCTTTGACGTTACCTGTCAATAGCGCATGAAGTGGCGCTTGAGTTTGGGCAGCTTGGGGAAGAAACCGCCGATAAAAATTTATCATGCCCAAAAATCGCCTGAGTTGGCGCACGGTGGTGGGGGCAGGGAAGTCTTTAATCGCCTGCACTTTGGCGTCAAGAGGTCGGGTACCATGCTCTGAGATGTGGTATCCCAGAAAGGTTACTTCACTAGCCCCAAACACACATTTGGAAGTATTAACCAGCATTCCGTATTTCTTCAGGCGTTCAAAGATAATACGGAGATGCTGCTCGTGCTGCTCTGCTGACGTTGAGAAGACCAAGTAGTCGTCCAAATACGCGAAGACGAAATCGAGTCCTCTGGTCATCTCATCCACGAGCCTTTGGAATGTTTGACCCGCATTCCGTAGACCAAACGTCATGTACGGGAATTCAAACAATCCAAAGGGCGTGGTGATGGCAGTCTTAGGGATATCATCTAGACTTACCGGCACTTGGTTGTACGCTTTAGCGAGGTCAAGCGTGCTGAAGATTTTACACCCTGAGATGCTGTGGGCGAAGTCGTGTATGTGCCTGATTGGGTACCTGTCGGGCACTGTCCGTGCGTTGAGCATACGGTAGTCGCCGCATGGTCTCCAGCCGTTGTCTTTCTTCGGCGCCAGATGAAGAGGTGACGCCCAAGGACTTTCTGACGGACGGGCTGTGCCATTCGCTATCATCGACTGGAATTCTTGGCGGGCTATCTTCAGCTTATCGGGAGCTAAACGACGAGGGGAACAAGATACAGGTGGACCAGGTGTAGTGCGGATATGGTGTACCGTGTTATGAGGTGTAGTGCGATGAATACCAGCAGGACGGGTTATTTCTGGAAACTCGTCTAAGATTTTATGGTAACGAGTATCGCCAGTGGAGATCTTTACAGAGTGCACATTACAAGAAGCAGAACTAGCTACAGTAGATACACTAGTTGTATGATCAATTAACTTTTTGTTCCTAACGTCTACTATAAGCTGATAATAGTTTAAAAAATCTACACCTATTATAGGTTTTGTAACATCGGCGACTACAAAGCGCCAAGCAAAGCTTCTACGTAAACCAAAATCTAAATCTAAATGTACGTAACCATAAGTAGCTATGTTTGAACCATTGGCTGCGCAGAGTTCAAAGTTGCTTCGGGCACGTCGTTCTCGTAGCGAAGACCGTGGAAAGACACAGAGGTCGCTACCAGTGTCGACCAGGAACTGCGTCTTTGATGAGCGGTCAGTCACGAAGAGGCGACCCGATGAGTGAGGTGAGCAGTCGTCAGTCGCCATTATCGACTGCTCCCGTCGTTTCCCGCCTTGTAGTCACAAGGCCGGATACAACTGTCTGCCCTCTCACCGAACTTCGCGTGGTACCAACACAGCGGGAACTTTCGGTAATTGGAGTCCGACCGCTGTCTTGATGAAGATCTGCTCCTGTTACGCCGTGATGTCCGTTGTTGTCCTCGGCTGCTTCTATCAGTGGACATTTTCTGGATTTGCCGTCTCAGCTCGGCTATCTCTCTCGTCAGCTCACTCACGACTGAACCAGGCACTGCATTATTGACAGCCGCAACCCTCGGTGTTGTATTGGCAAGATCATGAACACGATCTGCGAGATCCGACAAGTCTTCGGTATTGCTAGTGGATGGCTGGCCGGCGAGAACCGTCTGCACGCCGGTAGGAAGACGACTAATCCACATCGTCTTCAAAAATTCGTCGGTGACGTCACATCCGGCAAGGCTCTTGAGATGCCGCAGAAACTGCGAAGGCTTACGGTCGTCCAACTCCTCATGCATCAACAATTGTTTCAGATTCTTTTCTTTGGATGCGGTAAGTCTCTTAATCAGCTCCGTCTTCAGTTTGCCATATTTGTCGGCAGCCCAGGGGGGTTAAGAATAACGTCCTTAACCTCTCTCGAAAATTTGTTATCTAGTTGGCTAATGACGTAATTAAATTTGGTCGCGTCATTAGTAATTCCGGAAATGGCAAATTGTCCTTCCACCTGGGCGAACCAAATTTCCGGTTCCTCTGGCCAAAACGGAGGCACCCTAACGCTCACTTTGCCGATTTCAGAATGTCCGCTAGGACGTCCGGCATTATTCTCGTCCATGACAGTGGACACGCGCTCTTGTTGGGTGTGGCTTTCTGCGTCTTGGAATTCTTTTTCCGTGTTCGACATAGGGTCACCAGTTTGGTGGTAAGGTAAATAGTTCAGTAAATAGTCTGACTTACGGTTTGAGTGGTATATTGTCCTTACACACACAAATAAATAAAACAGTACACAGAAGGAGAAAGAATCACGCACAGGCACAGATATAGATTAGGTAGGCAGAAGGAAGAATTCGAGAAACACAATTAACAGTTTGGTGAAGCAGAAAAACAAATAGCAATAAGCATTAGCCGCGAACAATAACAAAATATCTGAGGCAAAGCTGCGAGCGCTCAGTGTCGTGGTATGATCTCGACTGGCGTACTGATCGGTGCGCACGCGCTGCCCGGCTGATCCGATAGCAGGGTCGCAAAACAAAAGGACTGGTTTGGGATGCGTGTTTCCACTTTCGCCGTCCGGCTTGTACGTACGGCAAATGTCGTGTAAATAAATATGATTAGTTTTAGTTAATTAAATAAATATTATTGTCATACGTGTTTGTGAGTTTATGTAAATATAATAATAGTGTAAATATAATTTAAGATAATATAGGATAAAATATAAATGATTGTAAATATAAAATATTTTGTGTAAATAATAAATAAATGTAGGAAGGTCACCTACAAGGTCATAACAGAATAACTTCAGCTCAATTAGCAGAAATATACGATTTCATAGATAGTTCATCACGATGCGGCAGAAATAGTAATTCTTCGACTTATTTAGTTCCAAAAAATCTTCCCATTTTAAATAAAAAGTATAAAGTCAACAGCAATAGTCCGGTAAGTTTTTCGAGATTTAGACAAAGTTTTATGAAAGATTTCAATGTACCTAAAGAAGAATCAATAACAGTAGTTAGCACAGAAAATACGAGCAAGAATTTAGAAGACATTGGTCTTATAGAAATAAATATTCCAAATACCGAAGAAATTTTTTTCACTAAAGAAAGAAGTATTGAGCAAAAAGAAATAAAAGCAGTTAGCACAAGCAAACATGTTGAAGATATAGATTTTGTTCCTTTAGATTTACAACCTCTATTAGACGAAAGGTCCGATAACATTGACAAGTGTCCAATAAAAGGACGTAAAAGAAAATTTTCAGACCAAAATCGAGAAATTCGAAAGAGAAAAGCTAATACTAATCAAGATTATATTAGTGCAAATGGGAAAAAAATTAAATGCAAGACGTTCAAAGGGAATGAATTTCATTGTCACTGTCCTAAAAAATGTACAGAGAAATTAAGTGCAGATGATCGGAAATTTGAATTTGATAAATTCTGGAAAGCTGGATCTTATGAGGCGCGTTGTGCTTTATTACAGGGATATGTTAAAGAAATGAACAAGAGATCCTATTCAGTTAATTCTACTAGACGAAAGTTCTCCAGAAAATACTATTTACAGAATATAGAGATATGTAAAAAAACATTTTTAAACACTTTGTGTATTAGCCCATCAAGAATTGACAGTGCTCTTACTAAAAGCCGAAACAATGAATCTATTAGTGATAAAAGAGGAGGCAAAAATAGAATAAGTTCAGCTCAATTAGCAGAAATATTCGATTTCATAAACAGTTTACCAAATTATACGTCACGTTGCGGCAGAAATAGCAATTCTTCGACTTATTTAGTTCCAAAAAATCTTCCCATTTTATACAACAAATATAAAGAGAACAGCAGTAGCCCGGTAAGTTTATCAAGATTTAGACAAAGTTTTATGAAAGATGTCCCTGAATAAGAAACAATAACAGTAGTTAACACAGACACTACGAGCAAGGATTTAAAAGATATTGATTATGGAAAGAAACATTCCAAATACCAAAGATAATTATGTTACTAAAGAAAGAAATATTGAGCAAGAAAAATAACAGTAGTTAGCACAAGCAAACATGTTGTTGATATAGATTCTGTTTCTTCGGATTTAAAAACTCCGTTCCGAAAGGTCCAATAACACAGACAAGAGTCCAAAAAAGGAAATAAAAGAAAGTCTTCAGACCAAAATCGAGAAATTCGATAGAGAAAAGCTAAAACTAATCATAATTCTAATAGCGCAAATGGGAAAAAAGTTTAATGTTAATTCACGAGGTAATAATAAAATAACAGAATAACTTCAGCGTCAAGTGTTGTCAAATAAAAACAAATAACATAGAATGTAGATTATTTTCGACCTTGTTTTGCCAGACCGTAACCTTCCTGTATTTTTGAAAGGATATGTAATCAATCTGCCATCTAAAAAATCTCTGTAGTCTCGATATGCCAGCTTGATAGCCGTTGTGGGTTCGAACATTATTGCTTATTGTGGCCAACTCCAATCATTTCGCCTTTTGATACTTCTATTGCCCTACGTTTTATAGGTAAAAAACATTTAAATTATGAGATTATTTTTTCAATTTTTACTACCTAGACAATTTAATTCATAAATTAAATTGTAAATCTTTTCAGATTTGTTTCAAAACATATGACCGTTGGAAAAAACTGTACTTACATCATCGCCTTCATAAAAAGTCTATTATCTGTACCATGGAGTCCTGCGGCAAGAAATTTTCCACTAAAGGTGATCTAGAAAAACATATAAGGACCCATACAGGAGAGAAGCCATACAAATGTAACCAGTGTGACAGAAGCTTTTCACAAAGAGTGACATTGAAAGTACATAGGGAAAAAGTACATTGTCTTTTGGTATAGTGATACTGTGTTATTTTATTATAACTGTTATAATAACACAGAAGAGGCATAAACTTGTTCTATAAAAATGTATGGGTAAGTTATATTTTCAGCTCAATACAAAATTTTGTATTTGTTTGACCCATACCATAACATAACTTATCTGTTCGAATTCAATTTTTTTAATTTTAGTTTTATTATTTTCTTTTTAATATTCTACTAGTCCAGATAAAAATCGTGAACTGACTGATGCTGATTTTTGGTTGAATGTATTATAATGTTTGTTTAGTTTTAAAACACTTTGTTTAACTCACAAATTATGCAAACCACTACATTTTTTACGATTTTACATAAAGTTGGAGATTTATTTCTGTGCCCTTAGCCAAAGTCACATTTGTAGAAACGACAACGACCGGAACTTCTCTTTCGAAATATGTACTATAGACTTGATATTTTAATAATGTTTGGTAAGCGAACACTTAGGTATTCGTCCCTACATCTTGCGATAGCGAAGTATCGCTTTTGCAAATATGACTTTGGCTAGAGGGTTGATTTAGTCGCACCACAAAAATAAAAAAATACACTTTTTTTGATGCAATGCCATAGATCGCGGAAAGATCCTAGAGATCTAAAATTAAGATATTTTTTCATTACTATCTCGCTTTACGCTTTATTTTTGACATAGCCCCTTAAACAATTTCTTGTGGCTTTAAAATTACGAAGTATTATAAATTAACTGATCGCTCGATGAATCGATGAAACGCGCGTCAACAGCGCGCTGGAAAAAACGTGGTCTGCAAGGGCCCTAAATATCTTAAAATATCATGTGTCTTTCTATCATGTAAGTATAAAACAGACTACGAACTTAACGAATCTCATTTTATTAATTACTTTAATTAATTTTATAAAGTGTTACTTATGTTATTATCTTGTTATTTAGTATAGGCCTATCAAGCTTTTCCAATTGGTCTTTTAGGGACTAGCAATAATTAAGTTAATTTCCTTTTTATTAATTTATTGAAGCTCTTACCTATAAATTGTATCGTAAGCGAAGGGTTAAATTGCTTCCATTTTGTTTTACTTTTAAAATGTGCTCTATGATTTCCTCTATTTCCAGTTGTGACCACTGGCTTTGTCACCACGAGGATGAATGGGGAGATATAAGCCCGACGGTGACAAAGCCAGCTGAAAATCTATGTGTCACGTCACCACTAGTGTGGTGACACTCAGGATTATCCCCATTCATCCTTAGGCAGCCATTACACGCTCATGCAATTCCATCAGTCATGAATTACGTTTGCTGTGACTGACAAATAACCTACCGTGTAATGTAGTGACACTAGTGACTGATGGTTGCATGAAGTTGATTTTTTCTTTCCATCAGTCACCAACAGTCAAAGAACGTAATTCATGACTGAATTGCATGACGCTTGCATGATGCATGAGCGTGTAAAGTGTATTTATTCTTATGCCTTTAGTCACCACAAAGGCATAAGAATAAATAATTTTATTCTTTACACTTTATTCTTATGCCAGTGGCCACAACTGGGAAGTATGTTATACTTAGATAAGTTTAATTAAGTATTTGGTACAATATTATCTCGTGAAATTATATTTCTTATAAGTAAATATAATAAAATGCTCTATTGTTATAATGAAGTTGTTACAATCAGTCGATTCGTCTGTCTTCCACAGTAGGTAGACATTTGTATTTTATTTGCATAAGTACCTACTCGTTGAGAAATTGGCTATTTGATAAGTAGACGCCTGGCGCCGAAAGGCGTGTGTCGTGGGGATCAATAGAATATAGAACAGTGGTTTCCAATTAGTTTTACTGCGTACCTCCAAGAAAGACTTTAAATTCGCGTACCTATATCGCAGTTTGCACCCCGCCCCGCAGGAATAATAAATAAAAAAGTTTTTTATTGATATACTTAATTGGTACGACGACCTAACTAAATTGACAGGATACTAATAACTTAATTTTAGCATTCTGTTCTTGTCTTTAAGATACAGAAAAAAAAGAATGGAAAACTATTTTTTTTAGTTCTGTCAATTTAGTTAAATTGCTAACCGAATCGACACCATTGTCTTTAGGGATTGTTTCGCGTACCCCTAGATGCTACCTCGCGTACCACTAGGGGGTACGCGTACCACTAATTGGGAAACATTTGAATAGATAGAACATATTTATTATTGTCTTCTATTCGTTTCACGTAGTCTATGATTCGTTTATCGAGAGTTATTATTTTAAAATTCTTGATGTGTCTCTTTATAATCATTAGAAGAATGTAAAAAAATGAGAATCTTGTAGGTATTAACTGAACCATTTTAAATCATTTAAGATATTTCGTAATTTATTGACGTAGGTAGGTTCTTGTAATAAAATTCCACATTTGCATGACGGGGCATGACGTATATACGATTGTAACAATTCTCTAATAGTTCATCTCTATAAATAATGATAAGACGAATTTTGAACTTTACGATTTACACGTTATGAGGGTTACTGCGCTACACTGGCGCCGTCAATGGAAAAAAATCGTAGTGCTTAAGGCGAGGCCAGTTCACGATCTGATGAAAAGTCTGATTTTTGAACTTCCAATGTGAAGAACTGATGTAAAATTCTACTTCACAAAAATTACTGTAGACTGAAAAGAAACAAAGAAGCAAATTAACCGAACAGAATATTGAAAAATGGCATGGTAACTCTGTAAAAAAACCCCTGAATAACACCATAAAAACTTATAAAACTAAATTTCAAATCGTCAGATTTCGTAATTTTCAACGACAGTGATATGATTTTTTATGCAAAAAGGATAGCTTTTTTATCGATCTAACACAATAACCGAGTACATTTTCAATAAATGATCCAGTATTTCAGAAATCGACAAAAATGTACTAAAATTCGTCAAATTTCTGACGAAGCGTCAATTAAAGTTATGCAATATTCAAACTTATTCTAAAGACATAGTGAAAGAGTAAATTTCGTGAACTGGCCTCGCCTTAAATAAAGACGAAATTGTGGATTGTGTTCTTCTAGTGTACTCCGAAGAAGCTTTGTTGTACTTTTTATCGTTTAAACAATATTTTATAACCTGTCGTTTAGTTTATTGCTAAAAGTGGCCACTTTTAGCAATAAAACTCCAAAACTAAACGACAGACTAGAAAATATAGTTTAAGCGATACAAAGTACCACAATTCTTATTCGAAGTACACTAGAAGAACACAATTCACAATTTCGTCTTTATTTAAGCACAATGATTTTTTTTTCATTGGCGGCGCTAGTGTAGCGCATATGGCCTCTTAAGATAATTGTATAATCAATCCCATTTCTGTGTGAGTGGGAAGGGTTTAATTAAGGTTCAAATAGCCATATAAGTATTACTAAATATTTACTTTAAAGAGCTGGTGTGAAGCTGTGGTGAAGGTACTTATAGTACAGACGATGGCACATCAGACGTAACATGTCGACCTTGAGACCGTCTTTACGCCCTACGTACAGGGTACTTATTGTCTAATTTTCAAAATATATCGCAATATCGCTTTCATTTGACAGATGGATGTGACACATTGCTGCATTTCTTTGGTAAGTTTTTATTTGGGCAAAAAATAAGTATCAATGTATCACATCCTGAAAGCGATTGTGATAGATTTTGAAATTAGACAATTAGCCCCCAGATCCTTTTTGGTCTATAGATTCCGGCAAACATCTTGGCGCTCGCTTTAGACGGAGTGGGGATAAATTCGCGCGACCAATAGCGCGCGCCCCTCTACCGCCGCCCCCATACCTCACCGCTACGAATACCCAAAATACGCGTTTGCGCAATCCCCACCCGATATCAAGGTGTTTGCCTCGTACTGTAATAAAAATTGTTTTCGCAGTTTTAATTTTAACTAATGTGCTATCGTGTGTACGTGTAATCTAATCTCATGGAATACTTTTCCATTATATTTCACTATTTACGTAGAACGAAATCATATTGATATTGTAGGGCAAAAAAGCACTTTCAATAAAACAAATGCATAAATAAATATTTCTTTTATTTTGGTGTGGTTAAGTTAGTAGTATTTACATTACATAATAGAATAACATTTTTACATACATACACGCAGTCGTAGTAGCTATCACAAGAAGAAATCTTATATAATATACCTATACCTACCTCTTTTTTCTTCTTTAAAAATTATTGCAACATTATTATTTAAAAGACCATGAAACAGTTTTGCTTTAAAAATCATATTAGTATGATGTTTCAACTAAATATAAAGTGTAAATAGAAGTAGATAGTAGATAATAAGCATTTGCAGGGTTGCGTTCAGAACGTTAGAGCGCGGTTGTTTGGTTGTTATTTAACTCGCTCTAAGGTTTGGAACGACCAAGAACTTTAAATGTCAATGTGAATACAAAGTCTTCGTTTTCCATTTGGAATACGAATAATTTAAACTTTTCTTTATTCTAAATCAAATAAAATCCGATTTTTGAGGATCTACCATGATTATTTTAAGAATTAGACTCAAAAACATCAAAATACAAAATAATGTCAATTGACATTAACATTTTTTCTATAGACAAACGTCAAGAGCGTTTTACAACCATCCATTTTGATGGTTAAAAAGTTGCAACGCTCAGAGGCCTTACTATGAGCTCTTATAGCAGGGCTTATATTGTACTGCATTACTTTTTCGTACTATGACCTCAACGGTTAGTATGAAAGCAGGCCTTAAGCAGTCCTGTTTAAGGCCTGCTTTTGAACTGAACGGTTTCTTATTAGCTGATGGTAAGCCCCCTGACGTTTGGAACGGGATGGTTGTGACAACCGAACATCACGCTCAAATGTTTGGAACGCCGTTAGAGCGTTCGGTTGTGGTTAGGTTGCACTCGGAGCGTAGGTTTGGAACGCAACCCAGGGGTAGTTGAAAAGAAAAGCTTGGATATTTAGTATAAATGCGGCTTACGCGCCAGAACTAATAGTATTGAAAGTATTGTTCAACACTAAAGTTAGGGTTTCCTAGGATGACGGTGCCGTCATATTACGGCCGTAATTTAGCGGCGTATAAAACTGTCAAAGGAGTTGTTCCATTTTTGTATGGAGGCTGGGCGTGTCCTACATCTTGGCATGGACCACTTTGAAAACCGCAATTCTGACTACATGGAAAATTTCTCCCCAATTAGTCCCAACTAGTCCTACTTTTTCGGAATTAGTCCCAAAAAGGACTGAAAGTTATAAGCGATTTAAATGGTCCATGCCAAAGCAAACCTTCATTTTGGCAGGGACAGGCTATATCTAGTGAACCTAAACACCTAGCCAGGATCTGATTATTCAAAAAAAATCTCCCTTTTTTATGGATCCCTCAATGCCTAGAATCAAAACGAAATGAAGCGCCGTTCAAAAAATATAAAGGAATGATTTGGTCCCTGCCAAAATCAACCTACATCTTGGCGAGGACTTTTGAACCAGGTCACCTAGAGAAAATCTGATTATTGGAAACGATTCGTGTAAATTACTCCCAATTAGTCCTAAAGCCACAAAATTAGTCCTCCTTTAGTTTAGGAGATAATCGGAATTAAAGTTTCGTTTTTATAGTACAGGAGCCGACTTCCTATTTAGTGACGATGTTTGTATCTTGTTTTATTTTTGCGTGTTTGTGTTAAAATAATGAAGTGTTATTAACGTATAATGTAAAACAAAAGTATAACGTAAAGTAATACGTAACTTTTATGCATTATCGAAACTCAAAACCTTAATTTTTAAGTCATAAAATAAAAATGATTTCTTAGAGGTATTTTGATCCCGGGCTCCTGGACTATATCAAAAACATGTACAGTCGCGTACAAAATAATTTCAAAAGAAGTATGAAATGGTCATGTATAAAGTTGAATTTTAAAGTTATATTGCTTTTCTTTCGAAACTATTCATATTTGGAGTAGAGAGTGATTTTCTTCCTTCAATGGGTTCACTTGAAACTTTGTACCTATACAGGGTTATTTGTAATTAATTTAAACCCTCTCATCACACCATCAAACTGTACAACTTTCATTATAGGACCAACCTTGAAAACGAAAAAAAAAATCAGCTGTTTCATACATTTCGATGGAGTACCTACCTACGCATTGTACTTATGTATGGAACAGGTGTTTTTTTTCTAGTTTAACAAGAAAATAACAACTCAATTTTAAAAAAATAAAAAAATACAAGATGGCGGCCAACTTTTTTGTTTGTATGCCGATTTCGATGAAACTCGGTTTTTGCTACTATTTTGACAAGAATACAGCAATGCAATGTTAAAATATAAAAAATCCAAGATGGCGGCCAACTTTTTTGTTTGTAAGCCGATTTCGATGAAACTCGGTTTTTGCTATTATTTTGACAAGAATACAGCAACAATGCAATTTTAAAAATATAAAAAATCCAAGATGGCGGCCAACTTTTTGTTTGTAGGCCGATTTCGATGAAACTCGGTTTTTGCTACTATTTTGACAAAAATACAGCAATGCAATGTTAAAAATATAAAAAATCCAAGATGGCGGCAAACTTTTTTGTTTGTAGGCCGATTTCGATGAAACTCGGTTTTTGCTACTATTTTGACAAGAATACAGCAATGCAATTTTAAAAATATAAAAAATCCAAGATGGCGGCCAACTTTTTTGTTTGTAGGCCGATTTCGATGAAACTCGGTTTTTGCTACTATTTTGACAAGAATACAGCAATGCAATTTTAAAAATATAAAAATCCAAGATGGCGGCCAACTTTTTTGTTTGTAGGCCGATTTCGATGAAACTCGGTTTTTGTTACTATTTTGACAAGAATACAGCAATGCAATGTTAAAAATATAAAAATCCAAAATGGCGGCCAACTTTTTTGTTTGTATGCCGATTTCGATGAAACTCGGTTTTTGCTACTATTTTGACAAGAATACAGCAATGCAATGTTAAAATATAAAAAATCCAAGATGGCGGCCAACTTTTTTGTTTGTAAGCCGATTTCGATGAAACTCGGTTTTTGGTACTATTTTGACAAGATAACAGCAACACTATGTAAAAAATATAAAAAATCCAAGATGGCGGCCAACTTTTTGTTTATGGGCCGATTTCGATGAAACTCGGTTTTTTGCTACTATTTTGACTAGAAAACAGCAACGCAATGTTAAAAATATAAAAACCCAAGATGGCGGCCAACTTTTTTGTTTGTGGGCCGATTTCGATGAAACACGGTTTTTGGTACTATTTTGACAAGAAAACAGCAACGCAATTTAAAAAATCCAAGATAACGGCCAACTTTTTTGTTTGTGGACCGATTTTGATGAATCTCGGTTTCTGGTACTATTTTGACATCATCATCATCATCATATCAGCCGCACGACACCCACTGCTGGGTATAGGCCTCCCCTAAGGATCTCCACGACGATCGGTCCTGCGCTGCCCGCATCCAGCGGCTTCCCGCGACCTTCACCAGATCGTCGGTCCACCTTGTCGGGGGCCTACCCACGGAGCGCCGTCCGGTGCGTGGTCGCCATTCCAGAACCTTTCCGCCCCAACGGCCATCGGTTCTTCTCGCTATGTGTCCCGCCCATTGCCACTTCAGCTGAGCAATCCTTCGAGCGATGTCGGTTACTTTAGTTCTCTTGCGGATCTCTTCGTTTCTGATTCGATCACGCAGGGAAACGCCGAGCATGGCTCTCTCCATTGCACGCTGGGTGACCTTGTGCCTCCTTATGAGACCCATAGTTAGCGACCACGTTTCACTGCCGTAAGTCGTCACTGGCAACACACACTGTTCATAGACTTTCGTCTTGAGACACTGAGGTAAGTCGGACGCGAAGATTTTTCGAAGCTTCCCGAATGCTGCCCACCCGAGTTGGATTCGACGAGAGATCTCTTTCTCGAAGTTGGACTTACCTAACTGGATTGCCTGTCCTAGGTATACGTAATGGTCAACAACTTCAAGTGTAGTGTTCCCAACATGAACTGGAGAGGGTACAACATGGGCATTTGACATAATTTTCGTCTTATCCATGTTCATCCTGAGACCCACTCTTTGGGAAGCACTACGGAGATCTTCGAGCATTGTGTTCAGGTCTTCCATGGTCTCAGCCATAAGGACTATATCATCGGCAAAACGAAGGTGTGTAATTTTGACAAGAAAATAATAATGAAATATTACAAAATAAAAAGCCAAGATGGCAACTTACTTTTTTGTTTGTGAGCTGATTGATTAAACCATTTCTGTATAAAAATCAGCTGTTTCATTTTGACAGAGTAAGGTATTGGACTTTTATGTATTTGTCCATCATTATGTATTAAATTGTACTTAAAAAAAATCTTAAAAAGCTTTTGCATGGAACAGCTGATTTTTTTTCACCGTAGAAGTCTCATAGTGAAAAAAAACCACTCTAAAATAAAAATAAATAAACCTACCAAATAACCAAAGAACGAAAAAAACAAACACCTGCCAAGTGCCAATTCAGTGTTGCCGTTTTCCCGTAAAATGTTGTCATAGACGAAAGTTAAAAATTAAACCTAATTTAAAAAATAAAATAAAATAATGCAAAATGCCAAGTTCACATACATGTAAAATGGGGTGAAAAAATGCTAAATTTGAATAAACAAAATGGCAACACTGCCTTTCATGCCTGTCATTTTTTTCTAGTAATATTTGACTTGTGTAAAAATTTGGAAAAAAAATAGGTAGGTACTAAAAATATTGATAAAAGTCACTAGAATATTAAAATAATTTTGATAAAAAATGTGTAAATAAAAGCGAATTTATGAAATCAAGCACTCCTTTATTAATAATTATAGGCAAATAGTACCTCCATAATTAACAAAGGTGTAGGTACCTACGAAAATATGTAATAGGATTCAATTTTTCAATTCGATATGGTACCCAGTGATTTATCACGTTTAACTGGAGGGAGGAAGGGCTGCCCCCCTAGCATGACCGACAATACTCGATATATATCGTTTTGTCGACACTCGACTGTCAAATTCCATTGTTTTATGGCAGTTAAACGTGATAAAGCTCTATATCATATTATCGCGTTTCGATGGTCATGCTAGGGGGGCATGAGCATATTACACTATCATATATTATTTATCGGATGCTATCTCCGACGAAGATAGTAAACATATATCTCGGATGATATATACATGATAGTGTAATATGGGCCTAAAACTTTATTCCGTTCCGCAATGCGCAGTGTTCCGATTGTAAAACTTATGTTCACAGATACTGTTTGTGCATTCCTCAATCTACGAAAGTTCGTGCTTAATGTTTTACAATCGGAACACTGCGCATTACGGAACGGAATAGTTTTATGTAATTAATTTTTACTGTACGCTTTTGTACATGACTGTACTTATATCAAAAAACGGAATTTCTCCTAAACTAAAGGGGGACTAATTTTGTGGCTTTAGGACTAATTGGGACTAATTTACACGAATCGTTTCCAATAATCAGATTTTCTCTAGGTGACCTGGTTCAAAAGTCCTCGCCAAGATGTAGGTTGATTTTGGCAGGGACCAAATCATTCCTTTATATTTTTTGAACGGCGCTTCATTTCGTTTTGATTCTAGGCATTGCGGGATCCATAAAAAAGGGAGATTTTTTTTGAATAATCAGATCCTGGCTAGGTGTTTAGGTTCACTAGATATAGCCTGTCCCTGCCAAAATGAAGGTTTGCTTTGGCATGGACCATTTAAATCGCTTATATCTTTCAGTCCTTTTTGGGACTAATTCCGAAAAAGTAGGACTAGTTGGGACTAATTGGGGAGAAATTTTCCATGTAGTCAGAATTGCGGTTTTCAAAGTGGTCCATGCCAAGATGTAGGACACAGGCTGGGCCCATTTGGGTGACCCGTGGCCTACAGTCATAAAATTATATTTTATGGAAAGAGAACAAAATAAGGAATCAGTCCATGTATAAATATATATTTCTTAAACCTGCAAACATTTTTTTTTTATTTTTAAAGTTGGATAGTTAAAGTTAATAAAACAGCAACCCAAAACGTTTTTCTACCGTGGCAACATCGATTTTTTACTGTCAAATGTCATATTGATACTGTCAGATGTAAAATAAAATGACAAATGACATATCAACAGCCAATGTAGTGATTTTATTAGAAATAAAAATGCAAAGGAATATCCCTTAACATCCGACAGCCGCACAAAATCGATTTTCAGGATTAAATCAACAATAAAACTTGTAACAAGCATTAGAATTTATTGATATACTCGGGAGAGTAAAATTAATAGTAAGACACTTTCATTTTAAAGCGAAAACATTAAGAAATACACGATTAAGAGCACCTTTTTTCGAGTTTTTAAATATTTTTTATTTATATTGGCAGGCATTAATATTTTTTTTCTTTTTGGAATCCTTGTCCCACGAAAGAAATCTACGAGAAAAAAAATTATTATGGGTGTAGGAAAATTTTAAAAAAGTGAACCCAGGAAAGAACGACTCCTTTAATTAATTTCAAATAATTTCAAACGAGAATTGTTAGCAACACTGTTACGTTAGGCTGGTAAATGATGTACAATCACTAAAGATTGTTTGGTATACTTATGATACCTACTGACACATTTGTCAGAGAAAAAAGTTAAGTTCATTCTAATTTCTGAAAGTCTTTACAAACATAACGATAAAAAAAGTAAATTTTATCCATAACTGACTTTCAAATTCGCCGATGTGAGACACTATACTGCCAATATGGTCAGGAAATAGTATTTAACCTAAATTACCCGCCCCAATACTAAAACCATGGTCAACTAACATTAGAATATCGACAACGTAATGCCATGTTGTTGTCAAGTTTCCTTTATTTCTGTTTTAAACAAGAATAATGGCAGGATGACAAATTTGTCCCGCTTGGTGGCGCTGCTGTAGATGGAGACCTGTGAGCTGACCCTTGATTACGTAAGTCTTGCTAACAATGGACAACATTTCATTTTGCGAAAGTACTAAAAATAGAAAACCATTTCGAGATTTTAATGTTCTAAGCTCGTATTTTTTTCAGAATATTTAGATCAGTATTTTTACGTTAGTTAAAAAAAAAACGAAAATCTAGTCCAAATTGGTAATGTCAGGAAGTTTGAGTTGAGCCTAATTTGTGTCGTTATACAAAGTAAAAACGACATATAATATTTTGAAATGTTGTCCATTCTCGATTGAAAGCGCAGTTGCATTGCTGCTTTAGTTAAAATAGTTGTCACATTGGTTCTTACTAAAGCATCGATGTAACTGCGATTTCTGTCAAGAGTTGATTGCAACAAAGTTACATAATTACCCCCTGATTTTGTAACTCTATTGCAATCAATTTCTGACTGAAACTGACAAAAATCGCAGTTATACAATTATGTCTAAAAATGGTTGATAATAATAATAATGGTAGTTCGATTGGACAGTGAACGAATTAAAGATCGAATTGGAAAAAAGAAAACCAAAATGAGTTAGAAGCATAAATTTGATGTTAACGAAAATTCGCTTCCAACATCCAAAAATTATAGCAAACAACCCAATGACAGGTCTACATCTACACTAGCGCCAACTTAGCGGTGGTGCATCGACTGGTGGACGATTTGAGAAACAGCCAAATTATCCTGCCATTGAAGAAATAATTGCAGTGAATAAGTTACACTGTGACATATTAAATACAATTGGGATGATGACAACTTTTTTTATTTTATGTTACATAAATTACCTCTCAAAAAAGAAACATTGGTAAAAGAATTATTTCGCTAGCATGAAAACTGCCCGAGATATCACAGTGTGAACATGCACACAAATGGACTCGCCCAAAAACGCTCCATACTAACGGTTACTCAATTATGACGTCACGCCTGAGTAGTTTGTATGCAACGAGTAGGAAATTTGTTCGGCAGCTATATTAAATATTGTGTTTATCAAAATAGTTTCTTAGACAAAGCTATACATTTTACGGACTAATTAAAGGTATCATTTATTTTAATAAATTTTATACTTTTTAAATGGACTTGTCCACCCAACTTTGAAGGGCCATAAAACAAATAATATGCAATATATAAAACCAAGAGGCTACTCTAAAAGTTTATTGTTTACGATTTTAATTAGTATTTCGTTATTTTATTCATTAGTCATCATCCCAGTTCCAACTTTTGTCACTTGGCAAAGTTGGAATACAAACAATATAGAAGCTATTTACCCTTTAAATTAACTTCTATATTGTCTTGGCGTGTGTTTGAATGTTTTAGGTTGAGTTAGCAAATTCCCAAATCGGATTTCAAAATTAGGAAAATATCGGGTTACTTGACAACAAACAAAACAGAAATTAAAATTCCTAGCAATAAAACGTACAACTTCTCCAAATGATCTCAGTTTCATTAACTACTTCCAACTTAAATACTTCCAACTTCCCTATTATAAACTTGCAAAAATATGAAAACCCATCGTTTTTCTCGCTTAGAAATAAATCTTTATACCTAATCCAGAAAAAGAAAAACTGTCTGTTTTTGTTTATGCTCCATTATCTTCCGCTAAAATCAATGCAATATTCACATCTAATTGATCTAATACTTAAATTTACAGTGGTTTGTTATTTTTCCTTCCGTGTAGTTAGAGGAAAATATAATTATTCACAATCTGTTGTTGAACTGTACCCTTATGCACCCCCTAAACGATCAAAACTGCTTGTCAATCATTTACATTGCATTTACCATTTATCATCTATTTCACATCTATTCTTAGGATTATGGTGAGAATTAAATGATTTTATTATTATTATTATTATTCTGTGGTGCTTGTCAAGCATCGCCCCTAGACGATCAAAATGTGATTGACAAGCCGATGCAATGTAAATAATTGACAAGCAGTTTTGATCGGTTAGCACGACTATCGAATTCACATTTATGTATTGAAATTTGGCGCCACCTACTTCCGTAAAGGGAACTAAATTTCCTATAAGTACATTTTTTACATTAGTACCTACTCGATAAGAATTCTTGATAGATTTTGTGGTAAGGGTACTGAAAGATCACATCACACCCGCTTCAGTGGAACGCGTAGAGGAGGAGAAGAAACGTGCAGACTGCTACCACGAGCCCCACGATGAGAGAGTCGCGTCGCTTGCGCGCGTTTATGCGGTACATCAGGCTGTTTAGCAGGGGGAATCTGTTGGGGATTAGCATATTGTAAACAACTTTATTCGTAATATAATAATAATAATAAAGACTTTATTGCACATGATAGAAAAAACGATATAATCAGAAAAAAACAAGAAAACATACAATAGGCGGCCTTATTGCTACACAGCAATTTCTTCCAGGCAACCTTGGGCGAAATAAAATAAGATAATAGGGGAATAGGTGCACTTTAGAGGACAGAATATGAATATAAAAAAATACTAAAGGATAAATACATAATTCCATGGTATAGGAGATAAATATAATTAGAAATATTAGTCGCGGGAAGAAGAGAGAAGACTCCTAACTTGTTCTCTAAATGACATTTCTGATGCCCTCCGGCAGAGAGTTACACAAACGAACAGCATGGGCGGAAAAGGAATAGGAAGCAAAGTAATATAGTAAGGTTGTTTATCCTTAGACTCGGATTAAAGAAAAGTATAAAGCTAGGAACCAGTGGCGAGGGGTGAAATTATGGCGAAGGTAAGTCGCTCTACATAAATGTTGTGATCGGCATAATGGGTGGGAATGGGATTCCTAAAAGGTAAGCCGATGGGAATCGGCTTGTATGAACCCAATAGACCCCACCTAGTCGGTGATCGATTTTCTGTCGGCGCAATAGGAAACAAATAGATTTCAATGTACGTCATACATAACATAACCCACTAAAGTCTGTCTTACAAATGCAAAGAAAGTCTACAATCGGACTGATAAAAGTTAGGCGTGGTTGAGCGCGCGCATGTTTTGACATAGTGAATTAGCTATGCGCAGACAAAAAAAAACAAGACCTGTTGTAACAAAAACGAATCAATTTCAGAAAAGACACACTAAGCTTTCCCTATAGTATTTTTTTAATCATTAACATTATAAAACCCACCAAAGAGACATTCTTATGTCGCATAAAGGAAAAAAAAAGTAAATAGATCATACCTATTAGTGATGTCATTGAATCTAGTCTGTATGCGTTTGAACGTCTGCCGCTGCGACGTGAGGTGCTCGCGCGCTTCCATCGCTATATTTATCTGCTCGTCTACCAGGATGTGAGAACTGAAACATTATTTAATATTACATAATCAATTTCGGGGAACAAAAAAATCATAAAATCCTGCTCAAAGGACCATTTTTGAAATAAAAATCGAAAAGTCCGAAACGATTTTTAACTTCTCGCTATAAATAAGGTGAAATATGCAACTGAAGAATAAGCAAGGGAAAAATAAATGAATGGTCGATAGCTGATACTCTTATGCCCGTTTCTTCGATCAAGAATATCCTAGATAACGCTTCACTAACTAAAACAGTTCGCAAAAATGGCACCTCAAATAGCGTCCCACTTACAAACTTGGCGCTTATTTTGTACATAATCAACTCTTATTTTGTACAAACTCATATTTTATATCACTTGTTTTGTACAAAATAAGCTTATATTGTACAAAAACACATCTTTTATCACTTACTTTGTGCAAAATAAGCGCCCAGTTTGTAAGTGGGACGCTATTTGAGGTGCCATTTTTGAGTCTCTGACCGGACATCTAGGGTATTCTTGATCGAAGGCCCGTTTGCACTAAACTTAAGAATCGCCTAAGTTCTTGCCTAATTTGTTTAGGCTACTCCTAGCGAAAAATACTATTTAGTCTGTCCAACTTCGGTTGACAAACAACAAAATAAAAAGGAAGGAAAGGGATGGTGCTATTCATCGCATATAGCGCCATCCCTTTTAAACTGTACTCGAGCAGCGGTTTAAGTTCGCGGTATGTCGAGTTCATTTATTTAAAGTTATATCCAGTAACAGGGATCAGATAATAATGTATTAATTAAAGTGTGCGGGAAATAGTCATAATCACCACCCCCAGACTGCCAATGCCAAATAGTCTGCAAAACAATGGAATGTATGATTTATCGGTCGTTCACGTGTGGGCCCTACTTTGAGTTGTTGCGAACTGTTTACGTTACCGTAAACTGTGTGAACGCACAGTAAGTCTGTGCATAGGTTGAGCCATAGAGTACCTGTGCAAGTGGTTGGCCTCCTTGGCGTACTGGTCGCGGCGGTTGAGCCCCGCAGCGGGCGTGGGGCTGCCCCCGCGCAGTAGCTCCTCGCGTGTAGAGTACCTGTGCAAGTGGTTGGCCTCCTTGGCGTACTGGTCGCGGCGGTTGAGCCCCGCGGCGGGCGTGGGGCTGCCCCCGCGCAGTAGCTCCTCGCGTATAGAGTACCTGTGCAAGTGGTTGGCGTACTGGTCGCGGCGGTTGAGCCCCGCAGCGGGCGTGGGGCTGCTCCCGCGCAGAAGCTCCTCGCGTGTAGAGTACCTGTGCAAGTGGTTGGCCTCCTTGGCGTACTGGTCGCGGCGGTTGAGCCCCGCAGCGGGCGTGGGGCTGCTCCCGCGCAGTAGCTCCTCGCGTGTAGAGTACCTGTGCAAGTGGTTGGCCTCCTTGGCGTACTGGTCGCGGCGGTTGAGCCCCGCAGCGGGCGTGGGGCTGCTCCTGCGCAGTAGCTCCTCGCGTGTAGAGTACCTGTGCAAGTGGTTGGCCTCCTTGGCGTACTGGTCGCGGCGGTTGAGCCCCGCAGCGGGCGTGGGGCTGCTCCCGCGCAGTAGCTCCTCGCGTGTAGAGTACCTGTGCAAGTGGTTGGCCTCCTTGGCGTACTGGTCGCGGCGGTTGAGCCCCGCAGCGGGCGTGGGGCTGCTCCCGCGCAGTAGCTCCTCGCGTGTAGAGTACCTGTGCAAGTGGTTGGCCTCCTTGGCGTACTGGTCGCGGCGGTTGAGCCCCGCAGCGGGCGTGGGGCTGCTCCCGCGCAGTAGCTTCTCGCGTGTAGAGTACCTGTGCAAGTGGTTGGCCTCCTTGGCGTACTGGTCGCGGCGGTTGAGCCCCGCAGCGGGCGTGGGGCTGCTCCCGCGCAGTAGCTCCTCGCGTGTAGAGTACCTGTGCAAGTGGTTGGCCTCCTTGGCGTACTGGTCGCGGCGGTTGAGCCCCGCAGCGGGCGTGGGGCTGCTCCCGCGCAGTAGCTCCTCGCGTTCGCGTCGCGCACACACTCGCGCCGACGTCTTCGAGAATTCTTGTTGGTAATCCTGATTTTTAAGATTTAGGTAAATAACTTGTGCTGATGTGCTTTCTTTTTTTATTGTTATTAAATATGTAACAATATAAAAGTAAGGTATTTATTTATTTAAAATATGTAACAATATAAAAGTTCCTGAGTTTATTTAATCGTTCAAGATTGAGTTCCACACTACAACAATTATTATAAACATTGCTGTAGGTGTTTCTTACTGCCTAAAAATGTTTTAAGTCGATCTTAATAAGCCAGCTAAAGTAGTTAGCAGCCCTAGACAAGTTTGCCACCCCTGATATATACCTCACACAACAGACCCGGCAAACGATAGAACATATGGATTTTGATCTTTATTCTCTGGACTTTAAGTTGAAAATCGTTTAACCACCAGTCACAGCCGGACAGCCTTGACTGCCAGACATTTTGTCTATCCTATGGTTCTATCTTTTTGTCATGTCGTATATGGCCTGGCCTGGACCGTCGTGTGAATGCGCTCTTCCCATAAAGGCTACGATTCAATTAATGCCGTCGGGTGTTACATGACACAAGTTAAATACATACAATGAGGATCAGTAACAGGTTTGAATCCTATAGTTTTATTGGTATAATATAAAAACATATTCTTAGCTATGAAACTTAGTGAAAGAATTTTTGAAATCCGTATAGAAATGGTTGAGTTATAAGGGTTTTGAAGGAAATGCCAAGCTCAATGCAATATGTGCTCTATCACGTACGACATAAGGTTCGCGTCCGTCTCGATGACGTCATAATGACCACCCAAAATAACAGTGTTTTAGCTCATATAAATTCTCAGGTTTAAGACATATCGAAAAAAAACTTCACAGTTAATCATGTGGTGGCATAAGCATTCCGATAAGCCACTAAACAAAAATCGTTACTGATCCTGATTTTGTCACTTAGGAAAATACTCACCATAAGTATTTCTCTATGTCTTTTGATGGTATGCATAGTAGCAGTTCCTCCTGGTGCTATATCTGCCATTTTGTCATTTATTGCAGAAAGCTGAAATTGTGATCTTATTTTAGTACACAGTATTTACTATAACATATTGTCTATAGTAAAGTAATAAACAAAACTGTGAAAGTTATTTGAAATTATAAATAAAGAAATCAAAATTATACTAAGCAGTACTAAGTACTATACTAAGCGGTGCGCGTAACATCAATGTAATGTTTTATTTTTGATAAATTAATTTAAAAAAAAAGCAGTACAATACAAGTTGTCTAAATGTAAGCTGATAAAACCTGATGTCGGCAGATAGCTTTTCTCAATCAAAATCGATATTGTTTTTATTCAATTTATAATTATATTTTAATAAGTACCTACAATTATATTTTTTTTTAGTTTCACTATTTCGGTGAGCCTGGCATAATAATATGGGATACATAAATATCCAGATACTGGACTAGTTTTTTTATTATTTAATGACTAAAATGAACATATAAGTTAAATAGTTTTTCTTAAAATCAAAATCAAAAACCAGACAAATAATTAAAAAATCTGGCAAAGTCCAAACAGTAATCTAAAACTCTGGGCATGTCCATTTTTCTTGCTAGGGAAATGGAGATTATGCAGTCCCTCAACTTGGGATAGTGGAGGGGTATGTGGGGTTTTCCTCCGTGCACCCACCAGACATTGGAGCCCAGTGTGTGCCCGGAGGCATCCCACTAAAAACCCAGTGTTGCTCCACCTCCCGGTATTGGGGTAAGCTTTGATAATTGTACTGTAGTATTCTACCACAGCCTGCCCACAAGGAATTGTAACCCTACTTTAACCTTAAAAGATCAGCTTGAACTGTTCTTAAATTATCATTCCATACCAAGATTAGTTGGTATTATATTTTTTTCTGTAACTTCATAACTTGTACATATCCAATATTTGCATGCATGTGTTACTCCATGTTTGTAGCAAATAAATAAATTCTATTCTATTCTACCTTATTCAACAACTGCTGCAATTCCATAGACATTGTGTCGAACATATCTTCACTATTGATTAGAGGCATACTTTCCGAGCTCAGTCCCGATGGTGCCGAACTCATGCCCAGCTTACTAAATGCTACCAGCTTCATATCTATGTCATTCTCCAACGTGCGAGCCTGCTTTCGCAACTCTGTAATAATAAAACTATGGTTTAGGATATATTATAATATTAGCAGCCACCTGTGACTTCGTCAGATTTCTACCCTTCCACTTGTACTATTTCGACTAATAATCGAAGTGATAAACTTGTACTATTATGAGGTGATTGATAAGCAAGCACATTGTATGTGGTGCAAAAGGCATAGGTAGGTATTGCTTACAAAATCTACAAAGATTAAAACACCAGCACATTTTGATCAGATCTTATAAATTTTAAATGGGAATAATATTTGATATATGTAGCTTCTTTGGACACAATATGAAAATTTGATGCAAAAGAATGAATTTTGTGGAAAATCATATAGTAGAAGTCTTTGGGAACATAATTATTATCATAATGCAACGTCATAAGTTGACCCGGTATTTACGAAAAGCAATAAATAATACAATATACCAACCTTCCCAGGATGGCCCGCCCATGGTAGTCATTTTTATCAGTTTGTTTTTATCAACTTTAATGTGGAATTGTGGATAAAAGTAATGTTTACATCAAATATTTATTTTTCACATTCGACTTCGTGGTATTTTTTTTATTTTGACATTCTTGACTGACATTGACAGTTATATGACATCATAAGACATTTTGTTTTTTAATTCACCCCTAATGCAAAGAAACTCTTTATCATCGGACTTTTATCTTGATGAGCCGTACCATCAACCAAACCGTTTTTTTGATTTTGATTTTGATTTGATTAGGGACGCGAAGGTAGGCGTAACAAACAAACAAACTTACTTTCGAATTTATAATATTTTTAAGGATTTTTCCCGTAAAGATATTAACGAAAAATGAAACGAAAAAACGGGGTGGGGCATATACTATATCTATGGGTGGGGCCCCCTTTTAATATACCTATATCTATGTAATATACTATATCCACAGAGAAAGCAATACTATTGCTATATCTATTGGGTGGGGCACATCACATCGCATGCAAAACAAAGAGAATATAATCACTACGTTTATGCAAAACACAGATTACTAATTTGTAAATGCAAAAAATCCGCCCCACGTTTTTTGTTATACAACTTCTGTATGATGGGTGAACATGGTTAGAAAATATCGTTTTTTGCAAAGATATTAGAATTTTAAAAAGAGGTTTTTTGGTCCATTTTTATAAGTGAGTAGGTAGGTACCTACTTTATTTTTAATTAGACCCTATGGTAGGTATTACAATATTATTATTATAACTACCTACCTATCCGAAACATTGTAAAACGACAAAGAAAAATATTCAATAAATACCTATTATATGTGCAATTTAAATAATGCAATTCGTTGGTCTGAAAATCACTATCCTATCCAAAGATATTAGAATTTTAAAATTGATCCTATCCTATTTATAAAACAAAGTCCCTCGCCGCGTCTGTCTATCTGTCTGTTCGCGATAAACTCAAAAACTACTGAACGGATCTTCATGCTGTTTCCACCAATGATATTAAATGTAAAGATAGGTTATGCGCCAACATCATTGCTATTTAAAACAGCGTAAAGGTACTATAGATACACACATTGGCCGCTGCATGCGCATTGGCTGCCAATTGACAGCGCGTCAGCTGTCTCCTTCAGTCCCACACGCAAAGCAGACAGCTCGCTCTTTGTACAATATGGCCGAATAAAGTAATAGAAAATACATATTTTTATTAAATACAGTACTTACGTGTGAAATAAAGCATTTTTCCGATCTCTGACCGTTGCTGTATAATTTGTACATCGTCTAAAGACGCAAATAGACATTTTTTTATGGTATTTCACAATTTTATTGCGTCTGATTGACGAGAGCCGCGTGTGTTACCGTGTCGCGAGACTGTGCATGACTAATTGAAAGTCGGGCAATTACCTGACTTTCGTCTTGCCATTGTGAACCGCGGGTAACCTATCTTTACATTTAATATCATTGGTTTCCACTAAATGATAGAGTGATTCCTGAGGAAGGTTATAGGCAAAGATATTAGAATTTTAAAAAGAGGTAGATGGGTTACCTGCGCCTTAACACTGGCAGTCTAAAACTTGGCTAATTAGCTCACCTGAGTGTAGTCTCGCAAAAGCATCGGCAACGTTGACACTTTGAAGTGCTCCCGCGAAACACAGTAAAAATGCCGTCCTGCGTAATGCGAACTTGTACTAATTACACAAGCAAGACTTCCAAAAGTCTAGGGATCACATATCATGCGTAAGTTTTAGCTAATTATATTTTAACTAATTTTCGGTCATATTTGTACATTAGAAATACAAAATGTCAGTAAATATTATCCTAAAAAGATTGAGTGCGACAGCAAATACTCCCATTACCGAGTGTGATAGAGATGTCTGTCATAGATTATAAATGTACAGAACGGACAATGCCACGACATTGCTCAAACAATAACTAATGAGGGCTTTTCACAATGACAAAAAACTGTAGGCTATCGAGCCAGATGATCTATCGAGATGGCGTTGATAAAAGTAAGTGACAATGTGAGTTTTTTACTAAGCTTCGAAGAGTGTCAACACCATCTAGTGATTCAAACAGTTACTATTTTTAGGGTTCGACGAGTATCAACACGATCTAGTGAGGCAAATAGTGGCTGTTTTTATTTTTAAATGTCACTTTGAAAAGCCCTCATTAACTTATTATATATTTACTATTATTTTTATAGGTTTCCAGCAAATGAATTGCGATGTATTGGGATGAAAGGTACCCTTTGTCCTTCTCTGTACCCCTGACAACGTGTATGCAAAATTTCACGATGATCGGTTTAGTAGTTAAGACGTGAAAGCGTAACAAACAAACGGACTTTCGCATTTTAATATTAGTATGGATTACCTATACCTTGTGACATGGAATTTCTTATCGCCCATATTTAATTAAAGCTAAATTCCTTACTAATTTGAACACTTTTACTATTTAAATTTACAAGTTTTACGAAGCTACATATATTTTTAACCGACTTCAAAAAAAGGAGGAGGTTATCAGTTCGTCTGTTTTTTTTTTTTTTATGTTTGTTACCTTATAACTTTGTCAATCTCAAACCGATTTTAAAAATTATTTTTTTGTTTGAAAGCATATAGTTACAGATTGGTCCCATTGTCATAAGATTACGATCTGATGATGGGATCCTGAAGAAATGAAGGGAACTCTTCAAATATTATAGGCACACCTATAGCGATTTTGGTATTTTCATAAGTAACTTGTGCATTTGCTTTCGAAAAGTACCATTTTGGTGAAGTGGAAGTGATGATGAAGACCATAGATGATCACCGGAACTATTCAATAGGTACTAAGCTATATAAGTATCTCACTGGTGCGATACGATTACTTTAATACTAGCTAGCTAGGCTATTTATGTTGTTCGTCATAATGCAATGGTGAAGTGGAGCTGATAGTGAAGTACCAGGAGAACTCCTCAAGAATTAACGCCCCTGCGTCGGGAAAACCAGTATTTTGTAAAAGGTGATGAGCCATTGACATAAGACTATTGTAACTTAGATAATATCGTCGCTAAATATACCATACTTTCACAAAAAAAAAAGTTAAATAAAAAAAAACCCATGTTTTATCTACCTAGATAAAACATTTTCATTTTCAGCTTTTTTGAAGTCGGTTTTTTGTTTTTTAAACATTTTTTAAAAATTCGTTTTGGTCACAAAAAATATTTTTTTCGGAGTGGAAATCCATTACGCAACGGACTATTTGTTATTTTAGCAATTAGCAATAGAAACTAATAGGTAAATTTTATTGTGCCCAAAATCAACCCAAGATATTAGTGGTCGAGTGGTCGAACCCGCTTTTTGGGTCGAAATCGGATTTAAACTCGTAAAGACCCGGTTTAAACCTTTGGGTTATTAGTGAAAATGATTCATTATTTTATTCAGACATCATTGTAGTTGATAGGCATCAAACCATCGAATGTCTCTTCTGTGACACATTTAACGATATTCTATGATTAGTATCGCGACATTCACGACGACATTGCGCAACATGTATCTGTCTCGTTTACGCTCTTGTAAATAATCATACTATTTTGTTCACACTTTACAACACGGTCAAGTTAAGTCGGCCTATGCGACCATACGAAATCATCGACTCAAAGTGCCGAGTTACCTTGACCGTGTAACATCGTATTATTTAGTGTGTTATAACGAGGCAGGTATATACGCCTTGCGGACAAATTCATGGCGTCGCATATACTGACATAACACATCTTTTTAATTCTAATATCTTTGGTTAAAGGTGTATTTTATGTAAATTGGTAGAAATATGACGATAATTGTTGAAGAGGTCTGCAAAAATTAAGACTGGGAGCTTGCATTGAAAACGCTGCATAAACCATGTATGATGGACACAGAGAAAGCAATACTATACGTATGGAATGAGGCAGTGTTGCCACCCTCTGATATTGATTTTTCCTGAACTCGTTGTGAAATTACCCTAAATTGGGCTCTTTTCAAAATATTTTACCCTAAACATTAATTCTAAAAAGAAACACAAATTGTAGTAAATTTATTATTTATTTTTAAAGTTTTTTCTATAATTTAACTACTTAATCTTGGAATACATGCATTGTTTAGGTTTCCAATTCGACAAGACTGTAGAAAAAAACACTAAAGAGTCAAACTTTTCAGTGGGTTTTTCTTAAATTATCATACAAAGTCACTCAAAATTTTTCCCCTAAAAATTACCCTAAATAATTTTATACTCCAAAAATTACCCTAAACGTGTAAAAATACCCTAAATTTAGGGTAAAATACCCTAAGGTGTGGACACTGCAATGAGGGCTTTTCACAATGACAAAAAACTGTAGGCTCGATAGATGGCGTCTTAGAGCGTTATGGCGTTGATAAAAATAGGTGACAATGTGATTTTTTGTCATTGTGAACTGTCCGTAATCATAAACTATATCTATGGTAATCTTATATACCTATTGCGAAAAGTGACCGAGACACATTTTTCAATGAGGGTTTTTCACAATGACAAAAAACTGTGGGCTCGATAGATGGCGTTGATAAAAATAGGTGACAATGTGATTTTTTGTCATTGTGAACTGTCCGTAATCATAAACTATATCTATGGTAATCTTATATACCTATTGCGAAAAGTGACCGAGACACATTTTTCAATGAGGGTTTTTCACAATGACAAAAAACTGTGGGCTCGATAGATGGCGTTGATAAAAATAGGTGACAATGTGATTTTTTTACAGCTTCGAAGAGTATCAACACTATCTAGTGAGGCAAATAGTTACTATTCTTAGGCTTCGAAGAGTATCAACACCATCTAGTGAAGCAAATAGTTACTATTTTTATTTTTTAAATGTCACTTTGAAAACCCCTCATTGTTTTTCTTTTATAGATCTGTTATTCTACAAAAAAGTCCGCGATGGTATAAGTAGAATAGCTTACTATAAACCCATTACCTATATTATTCTCCTAAAATAATTGTCAAGTACAAAGCGGTAACTTGGAAAGCTATTTAGAAGGATACAGTATTAATCCTTATCAAATTAAATACGTTAGTTATCTTAAGCATTTTATGCACATTAGTTTAACCATTTTATGCACATTATTTTAACCATATCATAAGAGTTTTCGCAAAAAATTTACGCGCGCGAAAATAAACGGGACGGGACGGGATGAACGGAAGGGAAAAAATATTTTGTTCTGACTATTCGTTTTCTTTTTGGGTGTTGTTGGAAGTTCTCATTTAACATAAAAAAGAAGGAACCGAAGCGAAGCGAGGGCGGGTCGCTAGGCTATGAAAAACTAATTTGTGGCCGAATTTAATAAATTCTTCCATGGTAGGTAGGTCTAGGTACTTACTAAGTAGGTCCTTACCTTCACTAAATTTGTTTCTAAAAGTTTTGCGCAATAGTTTTTATATTAATTTGGTTAAACCTGGGTAGGTATACCTACCGTATTTTCGTATAATTAATTTAGCTTCGCATTGACGAAATCATGCCAACTCTTTCATTTGTGGCGTTCATCTTGGTTATTGAACACTTTCAACTGTTATCTATCTCTTTCCCACTTACGACGTTCATCGCAGTGGAGCATCCTACTCACTCGCTCTGCGCTTCGCATTCCATATCCCACCCATTTCGTCACATTCTTTGTTTCGTTTCGCAAGTGAACAGTTAAAAAGGTGTACATTTCAGTTCAATCATAAAATTATATTGATAGACCGTTTAATGATATGTTTTTATTTCTAAAACATGCGTATAATCTAATAAATACAATGTGGATTTATGTGAAAAAGTGAGTGAGTGGTATTTAAAGTGACATAAACAAGGACAAAGCGAACAAGAAAGCTTCAATATGGCTGCTGTGAATAAAACGCAACCTTTAAAATTCGATCGAATATGTCGGGCGTGCTTGCAAATAAAAAAGGACATGAGACCATTGTTCGAACAACTAACAGCAACTATGTTAATGGGCATATCAAAAGTGCAGGTGAGCTGAGCTGATATCAGAGATATTTTGGAAATATATTGTCGTCTCGCTCGCTCCTTTGGGAGAAACATAGGACGCGTGTCGATAGCAGCAGCTGTCGTGTCGCGTTATCTTTGTTTAGAATTCATCGGTTTTTGACATTCCTCGACGCAATTTGTGGCAATGCGTATTCTCAAAATCGAGAAATGTGCCGCTATCTCTCTCTACCATATGCGATCTTTATAAGTGTAAATGTGATAGCAGCGTGTGCGTTAAGTGAATGACTGAGATGGTTACAAGATTTATATTGTTATCCCTTGTAGTTGAAGTCAATAACTCATGTATGGTATGAGATATTGAAGGCTATGGATATTGAGATCAAGGATCAAGAAGTTATTAAAATTAAATTATGATGATGATGTATGATAATAACCCCATTTTAAAGGACTGATTGAAACCCATCAATAAAATATAAATCTTTGAAGCCCACAGACCAAATAAGATTAAAATTTGTCATAGAATAATTTATGTACGTTTGGCGTAGGTACTTAATAATTAAAATATCAAAGGACACGTTTTTATATAGTTCGCTTTCTTGTTTATTATTTGGTTGTTTCTTAATATTTTCACAGAATAAGTATAATAATTATCGAAATTATCTTTGCGCCGAATCAACTTGCATCGAGAGCTACGATCGCTACGATTGTAGAGTGCAGCTACTCTGTGCTACGTTCGCGTCTGTAGAAACTAGAAATAATTATTCTTTTTTATTTATTCTTGGTAAAAAATTAGAAATAAGCTCCCTCGATAGGGGTTTGCTTGGGGGGAGGGGGAATAGGATGGGTACAACCCCCCGTGCAACCCCCATCTGCCGGAGATGCGTACTTTTCCAGAATTTTTTTTTTTTGTAATTATAACATCAAAACAAAAAATAAATTTAAAACATTAAAAAACCCGCCTGCATAAAAAGACAAGTCGACTGAAAAGATGGAAACAAGATTAAATAAATAATAAAGGCAACATGTCATAACAACATGCAGTCGGAGGCATGCATAAAGAAAGTGACATTATGAATGATTGAATTATATGCCTCCGACTGCATGTTATTATGACATGTTGCCTTTAATATTTATTTAATCTTGTTTCCATCTTTTCAGTCGACTTGTCTTTTTATGCAGGCGGGTTTTTTAATGTTTTAAATTTATTTTTTTATTTATCTCTTTTTAGTTATTATATATTACGGTCATGATATACCTTTTTGAAATCCTTATAATAAGCCCTTTAATTTGACACCCATATTGCAGTATTTAAAAAAAAAAATATTTTTTTCACTATGTATAATAGCACCGTACAGTCGCCATGTTGGTTTTTTTATAACGCCACCTTCTTAAGAACACTTGGGCTGAAAAGACCAATCTAACGATATCTTAATCATAGAAATCCGTTCAGCCGTTTGAGAGATATGAGGTAATAAAGAATATTACATACAAACATACATACATACATACATACTTACAAACATACAAACATACTTACAAGATACGCGCGAAACACATAACCCTTTCTTTGCAGTCGGGTAAAAATAAGATAATCTAGTAGGAGGGAGGCTAAAAAGAGGTGGTGGAGGCAGGAGGCTAGAAAGAGAAAGGGAAGAAAGTATGTAAAAAAATAGCGTCGCACGTATAAAAATGTCATCCCCCCATCCCCCCGCTTTGGTTCTGTCACTAATTATATGAAAAATAAAAAGCATGATATTACACACATTTATCTAATTTATAAACATGTTTTAAAGCTAGTCTCGCAACAGAATGACACGCACAAACACACACAACACGACATAAAATGACGGCGTTTTTTTTACTACGTAAATCAAGGGTCTTCAACCCGCGGCCCGCGGGCCGCGTGCGGCCCGCGGTTACGTTCTTGGCGGCCCGTCATTGTATTGACAAAACTAAATTCACATGTCTACAAATTATACCTATTTTACCTACCTATTTAGTTAGAATATGTTTTTCTTGTGTTGAGGCCCACCGAACCAATATCAGAGTATATTAGGCCCTTGACTTCAAAAAGGGTTGAAGACCCTTGACGTAAATGATGTTTCTCTAGTGACATAACACGTCATTTTTGACAGGAAACGTTTCATTTCCCGTTATTCCTTTACTTTTTGCGTGTTGATTTTCGTTCCATTTCTCTTTCAAAAATTAAATAATTGAAAAAATAAAAAAAATATAGGTACTTATCAGGGGTTTCAGTAAGACCCCCTGAGGTCACGGCATCAGTTTCCCCAGAACGAGAAAGCTCGTTTCTAAATCCAACCCTTTATTTTTGCTAACGCACTAACTTCGTATCAACTTCCTCCGAGTCGTAAACGTAGCCAAGCCACCCGCGCTGTTAAGAGTCCGTACACATTTTGCCGCTGCCTGCCGCCGCCGCTCTCTCGCTAGCACATTTCATGTTTTCTCAAGATTTCTTAAACCTGAGTGCATCAAGAATCTTATATTAAATATTAATATAAGATTCTTGGAGTGCATAATGAGGGGTTTTCAGAGTGACATTTAAAAAATAAAAATAGTAACTATTTGCTTCACTAGATGGTGTTGATACTTTTCGAAGCTTAGTAAAAAAATCACATTGTCACCTATGTTTATTAACGCCATCTATCGAGCCCACAGTTTTTGTCATTGTGAAAAGCCCTCATTGAAAATGTGTCTCGGCCACTTTTCGCAATAGGTATATGACTACGGACAGTTCAACATAATTATATTTCAGTTTCGAGTTGCTGAAGTACGAAAAGATATCGTTTTTTCGCCAGTTCAAATAACTGTTAGAAACGACAACTTTTTGTACTTTAGCAACAAAAACAGAAATAAGTACATTTTACAAATGTCTGTAATCTTATATTGCAAAAGGTGGTCGAGACACATTTTTCAATTACTTAAAACATAAAATGTGCGAGCGAAAGAGCGGCGGCAGGCAGTCAGAGGTAAAATGTGTACGGGCTCTTTACTTTACTCGAGAAGGCAACTCCCAATAGTAGGTACCTAAATTTTATTTACTTACTCTATGGTACCTAACCTACTACCTACCTACTACTGGTAAGACTACGCAGTAAAACTACTGGGATTCTGGGATCAGGGGGACGACACTCCCACTACTTCTCCTCACCTCCATTCTTCGTTCTCCTTGAACTGACTCTTTCCCACAACATCGATTTTCGATAGTCTTTTCTCTCTTCTTTTCGTTCGTCCTTTTATTTTTTTTCTGCCCCTTTTCATCCTTTCAAATAATTTCTTGTCATTTTACCAGGTATCGGTTGGCGACGGGCTGCCTTCCCAGCTGTGCCTGCAATGCGTGCACCAGATATCCCGCTGCCACGCCTTCAAAGAGCTGGTGGAGCGCAATGACGCCACGCTGCGGGACCAGGTCAAGCGCATGGCGGAGGAAGCTCTTAAGCGGGAGAGAGAGGAGGTAACTATAACTACAGATTTTAGGTGGGTACAGTCCGGCAAACATCTTGACGCTCTTTCGCGGAGTGGGGAAGAGTTCGCGCATGTGCACTTGCCAGCGATCATATAGAGCGCGCCCCTCTCCCGCCGCCCTCGTACCTCACCGCTACGCATAAGAGCTAATTAGATCATCCTGAATGTCGGACCCGATATGACGTCACTCCTAAATTCAGAGCAGTGTAATTGCATTCAGGAAGCTAGGATCCGATTTAGGATCCTAGTTAGGATAGAAATTGTCTCCGACATAACGGATGCTAAATCGGAAGCACTTAGGACAGTGTAATCGCATTCAGGACGCTCGGCTCCGACACAGTAGTACCACAGCATAAATAGTACAGTCAGTCAACGCCTTTTATGTTGGCGAAAAAATATCCGCCGCGCCGTTCGTCTAGATAGACAGTTGGCGCAACGACTAAAAGTATATAAGGGTTGTCACTCTGTGATTTGCTTTTTTTTGACCTACATCAATATAAAAAACAAAAAAACCTGCCTCTGAAAAGCAAGAAATAATATATAAATCATTAGCTACGCATTATCATTTTTATAATAAAACACGTCTATTAAAGTCGGGTGGGGCTGGAGTACCTACAACTTTCTTTTTTATTCTAAAAGCCCCACCCGACTTCAATAGACGTGTTTTATTATAACAATGATATGATAATGCGTATCTAATGATTTATATATTATTTCTTGCTTTTTAGAGGCAGGTTTTTTGAAGTCGGTTTTTTTGTTTTTTAAACATTTTTATTTTTTTTATTTTTAGTATAAGTACCTTCCGTATTAGGTAGTGTAGGTATATTATTTAGGTAGTAAAATCGGCTCAGCCAAACGTGAGATAATCGCGAAGAAACGTACATACATATACAAACTGAATACCTCCTTTTTTTGAAGTCTGTTAAAAATACTACACAAAGGTATCCCTCTCCCAACAAAAACAATCATCTAATTCGGTTCATAAATAACAAAGTCGTCAAGGTAGTTGATGTAAAGTCATAGTATTTTCGGGATTACTTGAAAACTACTGAACCGATTTGAAAAAAAAATAATTGGAACCATCTCGCAAGAAAACTCAATCGAACAACAAAATAATCATCAAAATCGGTCCATAAATGTCGAAGATACGCGCGAATAACGATAAAAAAAAGTATACAATCGAATTGAGAACCTCCTCCTTTTGATGAAGTCGGTTAAAAACTAGTTCAGATTAGCGTTGAAAATGACACGTACCTACCTAGCTACCTACATATACCTCCTATTTACCTAGCTTTGTATTTTTACAGCTACAAGAACATTCGTTTAACTACTGTATGATCGTAAAGCTGTGATATCGGATACGACATTCAGGACGGTCTAATTGGCGACTGAATTTCTCGTCCTAAATCGGACACTAAATTCCGGGTCCGACATTCAGGATGGTGTAATAAGCGCTTAACCCAGAATAAGTACTTAGGTACTCATTTTGGGCAATCCCCACTCGACTTCAAAATGTTTGCCAGCTACTGTGCAGACTGTACCTACTTACCGTGGTCTTACCACATGATCACCACCACATCATCTATGTCAATCTAATTTGGATTTTAGAAAATGCAAAGGCAGCGCAGGACCGATCTTCGTGAAGATCCTTGGGGAGGCCTATTACGCCCAGCCATAGTGTAAAGGAATATAACGGGTGTAACAAGACACTCAACCGCCGAAGCCGAAGTCCACGCATTCCGGCCATCATCAGGGTCATTTTTGTCTTTTGGACTATACATGGGAAACCATATAGCTACGTACGAAGCTATTGAAGGTCAAAGCAAAAAAATTTTTTTCAAAATTTTTATGAAATCTTTTTTTATTCGTAATTTCCTAATTTTTGTCTACAGAAAATAGAAATATTATCAAAATTTTATGTATTTCGTAACAAACAATTAATGGCTTTGAAACGTCATCACTCAATGAGCTGAGCACGCACATAATAACGTTGCCTCAACTCGGTCGCACGCAGCTGTGTAGCATTCACTCGCATGCGCGGTCTTTTGTACGCGTTATATTGCGTATGCAATGCTTTTTTAACACTAAAAATTTAAATTATTCTCCAGCAATAATTTTGAACAGAAATGGTCCTGATGATGGGCAGAATACGTAGACCTCGGCTTCGTTGAGTGTCTTGTTACACCCGGTAGGAAAGCGGTCGCGATAAGTCTATTGTGGGGTGTACTTGGGACTCACGTTCTACCTACTATGTCACGGTAAAAGCCCCTCCGCCAGCGCTCCCTGCGGGGTTTCCTGCAACCTTCCTGCAATGTTATTTCCGCGTTGCGCGCATCTACAACTACAAGCTTTGAGAGGCCGACATCGAGACAGCTTGCAGTGGTTACTGCGGCGCTTTTCGGTGATTCACCACTATTATATGTATTTCTTTACACTCTGGCCCAGCGGTATACAACCGAACACAATTGAATATACTTATCCCGTATATTCCCGTGCCGTGTACCCGCGGCGGGTTATATAGGCTCGCCCATCGATCACAGGCTTTATTCCCCACAGAAGGAGTTGCTGGCCCTGCAGAACTGCTCGGAGCCGTACCTGCAGTACATGGAGCTGCCGCTGGCGACCAACCCCAGCCAGATTATCGACAACTTCTTCAGCGAACCGACGCAGGCGCCGGCGCCTGTCCAAGAACAGCAGAAAGATGCGTTTGACATCGAAAAAATATTTGTTGTAAGTTTAATTTTTATAGGTACCTACCTAATAGACAGGGACAGCCAAAAAGTATAGCTGATCGCACACTTATAACCATGTTTAATTAGGGGCTTGCATTGCATTGCAATTTATTGACCAAGCGCAATAGTAGCGGTGAAAATCATTGTATTTCTTCACTTCTCAAGCTTACGCGCTCACTAGACATGAAATAAAACACTTTTAACGGATACTAGCGCGGTTTTATTGAAAGTACTTTGGTAATTAGTTGGTATTTGGTTTGATTTTTGATTTTCCCGACGTTTCGGCACCTTTGCAGCTGCCGTGGTCACGGGGGACTGAAGCTACAAGTAGGCTCAGAAGTAGCTTCAGTCCCCCGTGACCACGGCAGCTGCAAAGGTGCCGAAACGTCGGGAAAATCAAAAATCAAACCAAATACCAACTAATTACCAAAGTACTTTCAATAAAACCGCGCTAGTATCCGTTAAAAGTGTTTTATTTCATTATATTTCTTTCTTCTTATTTTTTGTGTCATGCCTGTAAACGCACGAAAGTAAAAAAAAAGAAAACGATGGTCCATCGAAGGATGGTCCAGTCAACTGGACAATCCCAACCGTACTACGTGCACGAAGGGAAATGATTTAGATTGCTTTTTTCTACCATAACTATCAGTAAGTAGTACACAGCAGACAGGTAGTGGAAATATGTTTATAAAAAAATTAAATCGTTTAATTACTGCTAGGTAAACCAACCGCCCACCGAAGTCAAAGAAGATGATGCCCTCAACTCTGACGAAGAGAGCTACCTCCAAATGGTGGTGTTCCAAGCGACTTCGTCGGTCTCCCCCGGAAGACACGTCTGCAACCTCTGCCATAAGGAGTTCAAGCACTCCAGGTGGCTAAAACAGCACATGAGGTCACATACTAACTGGATTAAAGCCAACTGCAAGAAACCGCCCATGTGTCCGATATGCGAGAGAACTTTTAAGGTACTTACCTAATTTTTTATCACGAAGGTAACTTCAAATATGGAAGTTCCTAGGCGCGTCGTTCTTGATCATATGCACAGAGATACTTAGATGATCGAAGACAGAGATAAAACATTTTCTGCAGCAAAGACTTTAAGGACTCAATGTGCCAAAATGTATATCAATCACTTTGTCCAGGGTCCAGGCATGCTCAAGATGCACATGCGCACACACGAGCAGCGCCCCCCCAAGCAGCCAACCTGCTCCGTCTGCCAGCGCACATTCGCCACCAAGACATTGCTTTACAGGTATCAGTAAAATACAGTTGAAATAACAACGAGAATATTTACAGATTTTAACATCTTCAATCATATGGTTGTCCTACTCCTACTGATAAAATGTTCTTGCGCTACTCTGAGTGGATTCGGTATTAACTGGGGCTCCCTAGCATGACCACTAAAACAAGATTATAATATCGCGTGATATAGCGTTTTTAAACCAAAAAATTGCATAAGTAAAACTACATTTGGGTGCTAAGTGTCAAATCTGCTGTTATCCTTGGCGATCGACATTAGAACCTCTCGCGATCGACCGTAAAACGTAGTGATTATTTCCTCTGTGATCGACCGTATATGGGCACTACCACAGAATAACGAATGCACTACTCTGGTGTAGTATTTTTCAAACAACATTTTGTTGGAACAGGCACAGACAAACACACTTCGAACAGAAAACGCACCAGTGCACAGTGTGCGAAAAGCGCTTCTTCAGCGGATACGCGCTGCGCTCTCACATGGCGCGCCATCGCGGTGAGCGACCGCACACGTGCTCCCTGTGCAGCAAAAGCTTCTACAACCCTACAGACTTGAAGGTAACAAACATTGAAATGAAACAAAATAAAACCTGACAAAAAGTACTAAGAAGTACTTTTGTATAGTCCAGTTTCTTCCCTTCCACCCATACAGGACGTCGTTTAGCTGACAAAAAGAACGGGTGTAAGATATTTATTAACTTTTCCAGAAGAAGAACGATATTTACGACCAAACATACAATCGATTTAGAAAAGTAAACACTATGACTTACAGGTTTCTATTAAAGATAAGAAGTTTATAAACAACATTCTATATAACTAACAAATAGCAAGAACCCATCAAACAGATAGACAAACACGTAATAGGCACCAGAAGAAAAAATCATGTTAAATAAATTATATCGAATTTAATTATAATACCGTATGTTAATCGAAAATTGATGGCGTCGACAGCATTCCGCATTTTAGCTTCTCGAACTTCTCTTCCTCTTCTCCCTTTGTCTTAAACGCTTCTGCAAATACTTTCTTCGATCTTTTAGATAGATATTCTGGGAATTCAATCTGGAATCTTATGATGAGATTTCCCTTCGCCTTAGTAGGGCATGCAGGTACTGGTAAGCCTTCGTCTTCTATAATTTTCTCGTATGTTGGTGATATGACGTCACTTATTTTAACTCTCAGGACTCTGTCGTCCAGAGTCTTCAAAGTGATTGTTAAACCGCACAGAGCTTCCTCTAAAGTGACATTTTGAACAGTAAGCAGGTCACTCAAACCAGATCTGACGTAGGTGTCGTGAGGGCGGTCTTCAGTGATAAAAATGACGTCAGCAGGAATCCTCGTCGGTCCTTGGTCACCCTCTTCTTTGAATCTTACTTCTGTGTTAGGATATATCCCTGGCCTTATCGGTATAGATAACACTTTCTCTCGCAACTTTAGCTCGGAGCAAGTCTCATCAGTAAACACCAGTCGCTGTATCTTCATTTTCTTTAGCCCACCCGCGTAAACTTCTTCGAGTGATAGAGCGAGGGGACGCAAAATAGTTGCATCCTTCTCTTTGTAACCTTTTCCGAGAGGAGAATCAAACATAGGTGGTGGGTTTTCATAATAGTCGAGCAAGTCTGCGTAAGGATTAGTAGTTCCGAAGTATTCGTGGAAGGTCCTCAGAGGTTCTCCGTGGTACGAATAAGGCTGTATATAATTCGTTGGTCCCGGAACACCTTTCTTTAATCCTTCTTCACCGTATTGGTCATAAACTGCCCTCCTTTTATGATCAACCAGCACCTCGTAAGCTTCGCCGATTAGAGCAAAAATCCTTTTCATGTTCTCATCATTGTCGTGTTTCTCGGGGTTATATTTTAAAGCGAGGCGGCGGTAGGCTTTCTTTATTTCGTATTGACTGCAAGAGCGCTTCACACCTAAGATGCCGTAGTAATCGAATCCCATATTTTCAAGTTGAATCAAACTAATTAGCAAAAAATATTAGAAAAATTACACACACACAATTCATGAGTTTATGATTTTGATTTGACATTAATTGACATAATGGTTGACCTTTATGTCAACTTATAGATAATACACTATTGTCAACTCATTGTCATGTTCTCAAATAAGTTACCTACTTAGGGAGGTTTTATCAACTTGTTTTAAAAACACACAATTTTGTCTCATAATCGGCACAGTCAGTTATCCTACAAGCTAAGGTCTAAACAATAACAGCGAAGAGTTTACTAAAAGTAGTTGAATTCCTCAACTCAATTTAATATAACTTTAAAACGCTACTTCACAAATTAATTTGCGCACTTTATTGAAGGTCCACTTCCGTCTTCACACCGGAGAAAAGCCGCTCAAATGTTCCGAGTGCAACAAGACGTTCCGGCGCCACTCGACGCTGTGCCAGCACATGAAGAAGCATCGTGGGATCAGGAACCACGTGTGCAACGTGTGCAACAAAGGATTCTACGAGATCTCCAAGCTCAATGCTCATATGAGGGTTCATACAGGTAAGACGGACGTATCGTGCTAGGTCGGCTGGTTAAAGACTGGTAATAAAACAATAACTTATACCACAAAATAAATAGTACTAACTAAACTTACAGAAGCCCATCTGCGCGAAGACAATCAAATAATAAGCTACTATCGCTGCAAGGCAATAAAGTACAATTTTAAATTGCACAGCGCTGCTTTCCTATTATTATAAGCACCTCCGAAGTGCTTCTCTTTCCGTCGCGTAGCTCATATCTTAATCGACACATGACATTGACATCCCTCGTGCGCTGGCACGACTCGCGAGCAGTAGGTTAATCTAAAAGTTTAAGCGCGGACTTAACTTTCCATAGGCGAGCGTCCTTTCGAATGCTCATCGTGCGACCGCAAGTTCGCGCAGCAGTCTGCCCTGATCTACCACCGGCGCACGCACACCGGGGAGAAGCCCTACAGCTGCAAGGTGTGCAACGCTCGCTTCACCACCTCCTCGGCGAGGAATAACCACCTCGTCACACACACTGGGAACAAGAGGTAACTGAATCACAGGGCCTTAGGTAGATACTAGATACATACACCGGTTTCAAAAGGTGTACATTTTGGATAAAAAAAACTTTTTATATATTTTTTATTTTTGATTTAAAAAAATACTTACAAAAATTTTTTTTTTTCACTACGTATAATAGCACCGTACAGCCGCCATGTTGGTTTTTTTATAACGCCACCTTCATAAGAACACTTGGGCTGAAAAGACAAATCTAACGATATCTTAATCATAGAAATCCGTTCAGCCGTTTGAAAGATATGAGGTAATAAAGAATATTACATACAAACATACTTACAAGATACGCGCGAAAAACATAATCCGTAGTCGGGTAAAAAGGACTAATTGGCGATCAAAGATTTAATTAACAAATGCATAACAAAGCCTTTTCTTAGATGAGTGGGTCTCCAGCTTCCTCATAGGCTATAGAGAAATTCTAAGCATGCCATATTTTAAAGCATAATAGCAGCAATCAAACTTCCAGACATAATAATAGCAGCCACCATAAGCTCGTTACCATGAGTTGTTTTATGTGTGCGAGCTGGCGACACGTGTCTACAGCTTACACATGCCGTTAAGGCAAACCAGTGAGGTTAGGGTTTTAGACTATAGTCAGAAATTTAGAGCCTAATTGCAGCAATAAGATCCAAAAAAACCAACCATCACACTCAAATACTCTTGAAACTACGAGCATAAAACTGTGTGCGAGCTGGGGACCCGTGTCACTGGCTTGCACAGCTGTATTTTCGTAATTATTTAAGCTACGATTATGTGATATACCTCAAAATTTTCAGCCGAATTGCAGCATTAGGCTCCAAATTTTTCAAAACTTTAACTCGAAAGGTTTTTGAGCTACGAGCCGATATCTATGTGTAAGCTGGGGACCCGTGTCGCCGGCTGACACATGGTGAATTGCTGTAACTGTATATGTTAGAGTTTCGTTTTAAAGATCAAATGATATGTTATAATTGCAGCACACACGAGGCAAAATTTCAAATCTCTGGGCCTCTTAGTTTCGAAATTATAAGCCAAAAACCGTTTTCCCGCCAAAAAATTCAAAAAAATGGCTCGGAAGCGGCTAATCGCGCCGTTGCCGTTCCGTGCGCTACACCATTGCAATCGAATTTGAACCTAAGAGCTAGTATTATTTTGAGTCATTTTAATTTGCGCTCTCGATCGTTTTAATTTATGTACTGAGAATTTTAGTCTAAGAGGTAGGAGCTGATATAACTGGTTACCTAATTTAATATAAAAGCAAAGTCTATTTATATAGGAATGTTTATATCGCTAAGGTATATGTACTTTATTTTATTTTATTAACACGTTTTTATTAGGTTATTAATTTTGATCACTCGATCAGTTCAAATAGGGATGTAGCGATTATACAAAAACATCGTTACCATTAAAAAAAAAGACCATAAAACCACAGGATTTTTTATTAATTAACTGGATAAAAAGAGATTAAAAAAGAACAAATAAACTTTTCACGCAGATGAAGTCGCGGGCGGTCACTAGTCGACTATAATAGGTATACCTAGGCACATTTGGAGCAAATAATCAACATAACTAAATCTTTTTAACCGACTTCAAAAACAGGAGAAGTTATGTATGTTATTCGATTACTCGAAGACTGCTGGACCGATTTGAAAAATTGATTTTTTGTTTGAAAGTATATACTTCCAAGTTAGTCCCATTATCATGAAGTCAGGATCTAATGATGGGTTCCTGGACAAATCAAGGGAACTCTTCAAATATTATAGGCACACCTATAGCGATTTTGGTATTTTCTTAAGTAACCTATGCATTTGCTTTCGGAAAGTACCATTTTGGTGAAATGGAACTGATGATGAAGACCATACATGATAATCGGAATTATTCAATACTAAGTTTCATTGGTGCGAAATGATTACTTTTACATGGTTGCATTAATTATTTTAAGCTCCTTAAAATAAAGTACCTATACCTTAGCGATATAAACATTCCTATATAAATAGACTTTGCTTTTATATTAAATTAGGTAACCAGTTATATACCTCTTAGACTAAAATTCTCAGTACATAAATTAAAACGATCGAGAGCGCAAATTAAAATGACTCAAAATAATACTAGCTCTTAGGTTCAAATTCGATTGCAATAGTGTAGCGCACGGAACGGCAACGGCGCGATTAGCCGCTTCCGAGCCATTTTTTTGAATTTTTTGGCGGGAAAACGGTTTTTGGCTTATAATTTCGAAACTAAGAGGCCCAGAGATTTGAAATTTTGCCTCGTGTGTGCTGCAATTATAACATATCATTTGATCTTTAAAACGAAACTCTAACATATACAGTTACAGCAATTCACCATGTGTCAGCCGGCGACACGGGTCCCCAGCTTACACATAGATATCGGCTCGTAGCTCAAAAACCTTTCGAGTTAAAGTTTTGAAAAATTTGGAGCCTAATGCTGCAATTCGGCTGAAAATTTTGAGGTATATCACATAATCGTAGCTTAAATAATTACGAAAATACAGCTGTGCAAGCCAGTGACACGGGTCCCCAGCTCGCACACAGTTTTATGCTCGTAGTTTCAAGAGTATTTGAGTGTGATGGTTGGTTTTTTTGGATCTTATTGCTGCAATTAGGCTCTAAATTTCTGACTATAGTCTAAAACCCTAACCTCACTGGTTTGCCTTAACGGAATGTGTAAGCTGTAGACACGTGTCGCCAGCTCGCACACATAAAACAACTCATGGTAACGAGCTTATGGTGGCTGCTATTATTATGTCTGGAAGTTTGATTGCTGCTATTATGCTTTAAAATATGGCATGCTTAGAATTTCTCTATAGCCTATGAGGAAGCTGGAGACCCACTCATTTTTCTTAGTTTAATTATCTTCACAGGTTCATCTGTCCCGTGTGCTTCAAAGGTTGCACTTCGCGAACAGAGCTACGCGTGCATTCTACCAAACACACTGGGGAGAAACTGTTCGCGTGCGAACTTTGCTCGCAGCGGTTCAGTTCCGCGTCTTACTTGGCTGTTCATAGGAGATACCATACGGGAGAGAGGAAGTACCAATGTAACGTCTGTCAGAAATGTAAGGGAAGATCAAATTTTTTAACAGTCTAAAAATATTGTACTGAAATAACAAAATTAACACAAGTTTTAGATCACAATTACAAAATTATTGAACTCATTAGGTATACAACGTGTTACAAAAAAACCTCTTAAGCCGAATATAGATAGGGACCATCAAACCAGAGATTGAAAAACCGTTAAAAAAAATAACGATACAAAACAAATTACGTTAAAAATACCGTTAAAACATTTTATCGGTAAATTTACCGGTAAAAATAACGTTAAAATTATTGTACCGGTAAAATTACTGTTAAATATAGCGTTAAACTTTACCGGTAAAAAGTAACGTTATTAATTGGAATAACGTTAATTTTAAAGTAACGGTAACAAAAAGTAAGAAATAACGTTAAAATTAACGTTATTTACTAAAATAGCGTTATCTAAAGTAACGTTATTTATTGACATAACGTTGATGTTAAAAGTAACGGTAAAAAAGTAAGAAATAACGTTACATTTATAAAAATAACGTTATCAATGCCTGCATCAAACTGAACAACTTTTACAATGGGACCAACTCTGAAATCGCGAAAAAAATTCAGCTATTTCATACATTTTTATATTTTCATTACTTATTAATTTTTGTATGATTTTTTTCGCGATATCAGAGTAATTTAAAAACTAGTCGCTAAAACAAAAATGTACCTAAGTCTAATATATTCAAGTTTGTAAATATCGTTACTTATGGCTGTTACAGCTGATAAGTTTCTTGCGCCCGTTCTTCTTGTCAGCTAAAAAAGTCTGGAACGGGTGGTAGGAAAATATAGACGATTCAAAAGTACTTAATAATTAAGTTTATTTGAATAAAGCTTATTTCACTTTCACTTTCAATAATTCCCCAGGTTTCATGGAATCAAACTCTCTCAAAAAACACATGAAAACGCACGCAGCCAAAAACGAAATAGAATCGTCAGCCAGCTCTGAAAATAGTTCAGAAACGCAAATGGACGACAATTCTAAAGCAAACGAGGTCGTTGAAACTCCACCTATAGAACAAAATGAAAGTCAGCCACAAAGTCAGGATGCTACTGTACAAGAAGAAAACGCAGCGCAAGTACATAAGAAGTATAGATGTGGTATATGCGTGAAGACTTATATGTACCTGCATAGCTTGAAGAAACATATTATGCAAGTCCACGGGCCGGTATGTATATCGATAGGATTTTTTTAATTTTCAATCATTATCGAGTTTAAAGATATTCTGAAAGAATGAAACAGATCATTCATAGGTATCTATTGGTAAAAAATGACAAATTACAAAAAGTTTAGTAATAAAAAAAAATAAAAAAAAATCCACGCAGCTAACAATAATTCAATAAAGTTGAATGCATTTTTATAAAGTCCCGAGCGGGCAATTTTATAAAAATAATTTCTAATAAAATAATTCCATGTACAGTCACAACAACAACAACAGCAGCAGCAGCAGCAACAACAACAGCAACAACAACAACAGCAGCAACAACAACAACAACAGCAGCAGCAACAACACCAACAGCAGCAGCAGCACCAACAACAAATACAACAATCTCAGCACCAACATCAGCAGCAAGCTGTCGCCGTGCAACAACAACAGCTGCAGCAACAAGCAGTGCTGCAAGTGGGCGGCGTGCAGCAGCTCGCCGTGCCCATACACCAGCACGTGCAGCAGGGGCTAGTGCAGGTGTTTGATTATTCAATACATACTTACACATGCTATATGGTAGTCCATGAGAACGTTCGTGGCACGAGGGTTGTAATACCGGGTGTAGCAAGACCCTCAACGAAGCCGAGGTTTACGTATTCTGGCCATCATCACGACCATTTTTGTTCAAAATTATTGCTGGGAAACTATTTTAATTTTTGGTGTTAAAAAAGCATTGCATACATTACCACGCAATGTTACGCGTATAAAAGACCGCGCGCGCATGCGAGTGAATGCTACACAGCTGCGTGCGGCCGAGTTGTAAGGCAACGTTTATGTGCGTGCTCATGAAATACATTGAGCGATGATTGAAGCCATTGTTTGTTACGAAATACACTTAAAATTTTGTTAATGTTTCTGTAGCCAAAAAAATAGTAAATTAATGAATAAATAAAGATTTCATAAAAATTTTGAAAAAAAAATTTTTACTTTAACCTTCGATAACTTCGTAGCTATTGGTTTCCCAGGTATAGTCTAAAAGACAAAAATGATCCTGATGATGGGCGCAATGCGCGAGCTTCGGCTTCGTTACACCCGTTATGTACCTACATGTTGCACTTATAGGTCTTATGGGCGGGCTCGGACTCATTTCAATGGCACGCGCAATCCTAATGACTGACGTCACTGACACGTTTTACAACCTCGCGTGCCACGAACGTTCTCGACGTTTACCAAAGTGCACTTCCAACCAAGTTCCAACACACCTGAAACCGCTTGGTTTCGGAGTTTGAGATTAATTTCCTTGATTCCCGACCAAGTACCTACACAAGAGGTTTATGTGGATAGGTGAAAGGTGAAAGGAAAAGGACTTACGTGTATGGCTGGCCACCGCTTCGCCAGCGGCAGCGACGACTCCAAATGAAGATGCTGGTGGTTGTTAACACTTGCACCACACTGGCACTCACTTCTGTTATGTTCCTTGATCGATCAATGGAGCCGGCTCCGTCTTTTACACAGTTTTTCATAAGATTTTAAGGATTTTCAGCGGGCGGTGACCCGGCGCGTGCACGCGGTGTTTCGAAGAAGCAGTTGTTCCAGTCTTCTTTTGAGGGCGCTAATGTCGCGCAGCCAGGTTTACTTATTAGCGCCAGAGATGGCGTTAGGTGTTTGGAAATGGAGGTGAAATAAGTAAAGGACAACAGGATGGGAAGCCTGAACATAATCCCCCCACTTGAAATCGTCTCGATTTCAAAAGTACAAAAGGAAAGAAGCCAATTAAGAACTAATTGTTAAAGTTGCATTCCTTCCTATCAATAGTTTAACATTTAATAATGAATTTAGTTTTACAATTAAGATTGAGAAATTATCAAATTAAGAACTTAAAACTAAGAAAATGTACCGATAAAAACCGATACAGTTAATTTTCTATCGGCAACGGACAAAGTTTAGTGACTGGTCTCCGAAGGAGGCCACGCGTAGTACGGAGTGTAACGACACGGACCACACCGTCAACGCCAGGGTGTAAGGCAGTCACTTGCCCTGATCGCCAATCTAATGGTGGCAAATTGTTATCAACGAGCAATACAATATCACCGCACTGTACGTTCGTTTGACCGTGAAACCACTTCGCACGCTGTTGTAACGTATGGAGGTAGTCATGCTGCCAGATACGCCAGAATGATTGGGTAAGTTTTTGCAGCATCCGCCAACGCTCTCGAGGCGACACGTATTGATCCGTCAGTTCAGGTTCAGGTAACGCTACTAGAGGACTATTAACTAAGAAATGCCCCGGTGTTAGAATATCTACTTCGTCCGGATCCGAGGATATGTTGCACAACAGTCGCGAGTTCAATACCGCTTCGACCTTAGTAAGTACAGTAATCAACTCTTCGAGAGTTAAAATCTGCGATCCTATTACCCGTTTTAAGTGGTATTTCATGGATTTAACTCCACTTTCGTAAATTCCACCAAAGTGACTACCGGTTGGAGGGTTAAATTGCCAGATGATTCCACGTTCTGCGAGATTAGATGATATGGGATCGCGATTTTCCCATATAAGTTTATATAATTCGTTAAGATAGCGTTTCGCGCCGATAAAATTGGTACCATTATCGGTAACTATAAAAGTACAAAGCCCCCAAAGGTGACCACTTCAAGGTGGATTGCCTTTACGGCAAGGCATACAAAGACGCATACGTAGACCTTATAAGTTTGCGCCTTTCGTCTATGACTTTCTTTAACTAGAAAAGCTCCAGCAAGGTCGATGCCGACTTTTTGAAAGCAACGCGTTTGTTGGACTCGGGAAGATGGAAGATCTCCCATTAAAGGTTGACACGGAATAGGTTTTGCTTTAAAACATAGAACGCACTTTGAGAGTCTGGAACGAATCAAATTACGAATCCCAAGAATCCAAAATTGACGTTGAATAATCGATTGCAGGGTACGAGGACCACAATGCAAGTAAGTTATATGGAAATAATCTACTATCAGCAAGGACAGACGTGAACCTTTAGGTAATAAAACTGGATGTTTAGCAGATACAGGTAAGTTAGAATGTTTTAGTCGTCCCCCCACTCGGAGGAGACCCAGGTCGTCTACAAATGGACGGAGTTTCTGGATAGCCTTAGAACTCTGCACGTCATCAGTAAGATACGACTGTTGTTCATGTTTAATTAAACACTGAAGCGAATAGTTTAATTCCTTAAAGGTAAGCATTTTACTGTGTTCGGAATGGCGTGAACACGCCGATATAAATCGCAAACACCAAGCAAGAATGCGCTGCAAACGCGTTAAAGAGGAATAGCGTTCTAATAATGTCGATATGAGACCAGGCTCAGCTGTTGTAGCCTGCGCTAAACACGCGTTGGGACGCAGTTCCGGAATCTCATCGGAGCAATCCAAATGAGGAATACCTGGCCAATAGGAAGTATCTTTCGCCAACCAGTCCGGACCCACCCACCAGGAGGAACATTCAGCGAGTTTTATCGAGCTTAAGCCTCGACTGCAGTGGTCCGCAGGGTTGTCATGAGTGGAGACGTGTTGCCAGTGCTCGAGGGGAACATCGTCTGTTATTTTAACAACTCGATGTGCAACGAACGTCTTCAGCTTATGGGGTTCGATGTGTAGCCAGGCAAGCACAGTGCTACTGTCAGTGAACGCAATGATTTGATTAATTGGGATTTTAGTTTTTAATAAATTATGCATATGTTTAAGGACGCGTGCAAGTAAAACAGCGCCACAGAGTTCAAGGCGGTTTACTGGTAATGGTTTTATGGGAGCCAGTTTAGACTTGGCAATCAATAGATGCACTTGACATTCATTAATACCGACACTGCGCAAATAGACACAGCATCCGTATGCTTTTGAGGACCCGTCACAGAATCCTATTAATTGATGTTGAACAGCATCATTAGCTGTAACTTTACGAGGAACAGTAATGTTTTTAACATATTCTAATTCAATGAGGAAGTTTCGCCATTTGTCAGCAATATCTGTGGGTACAGTGTCGTCCCAGCCTAAATTAAGACGCCAAAGGTCTTGCAAGAGAAATTTAGCTATTAGTACAACGGGTGCAAGCCATCCAACGGGATCGTAAATTCGAGCGATGCATGACAGAATAGCACGTTTAGTAAAACTTGAATTCAATGCTGAAATTGAATAAGTAAAAAAGTCTTTAAGAGGGTCCCACTGGACGCCTAAGATTTTGATAATATGTTGATGATTTTCATCACAAAATGATTTTGGAACCTGACAGTGTTCAACAGGAAGAGATGCATTAAATTCAGGTGAATTGCTACTCCACTTACGGAGTTCAAACTGAGCACAAGCCAAAAGGTTTACAAGTTGGTCTTTTAACTGAAGTGCTTGGGCTACGGTAGGTGCCCCCGCCGTTATGTCGTCCATAAATGTGTCCTGACGAACCACTTCAGCAGCTTTAGGATAGTCAGAGCCGTGATCGGCTGCGAGCTGATGCAATGTACGAATTGCCAGATACGGTGAACTAGTCACGCCATAGGTAACCGTTTTTAGCTCGTACTCCGAGACAGGATCAGAAGGCGACGATCGCCAGAGTACGTGTTGCCACACCCTATCTTCAGGGCGCAAATCAATGTTACGATACATTTTGGTAATATCAGCAGTGAACACTATAGGTTGCAAACGAAATTTGGTAAGTATGTCTACGACATCATTCTGGAGCTTTGGTCCAGTATAAACAATGTCGTTTAACGATTTTCCATTTGTTGTTTTCGAGCTGGCGTCAAAAACAACACGGAGCTTTGTGGTCGCACTATCTGGGCGGACTACACAATGATGTGGAATGACGAATTTACCTGAGCCTAAACTTGAAGGTTGCATGTGACCTAAGTTCTGATACTCAGCCATAAAATCGCCGTAATCTTTGTTTAACTCGGAATTCCGTTCGAGTCGCTTTTCGAGCTTACTTAAACGAGACTTTGCGTTATTGAAAGAATCGCCTAAAGATTCGCACGATTCTTTTAACAGTAACGGTACCACGTATCGCCCGTCAGGCTTACGAGAAACTAGACTGGTAAAAAGCTCCTCACACTTGACGTCCTCCGGGTTCGTTAATTCCGTTTTTGGTGGCTCTTCGACCTCCCAGAAACGCTTGACCACGTCATCTAATGCACGAGTGGAAGCCACGAGGGAAGAGATTGTGGATGGGGGACGGCTAACGGGATCGACCCTGCCCGTGAGAACCCACCCGAACACGCTGTGTAAAGCAACCGGTAGACCGTTGCCCAAATCGAGGCGTTGGCCGTCATAAATCGCGTGGAACTGCTCCGCGCCTAATAATAAGTCTATGTCTGTCGGTTTGTCAAATTGCGTATCAGCAAGTACTAAATGTTTAAAGTTGTTACGTACAACCGGCGGTATTGGAACTGTAGGCATTTTACTAGTAATTGTGTCCATAACAATTACATTAATATTAAATTTAGGATTATCCGAATCGCGAGGCTGTACAGTACAGGATGTCTCCCCTTTTATTTGATGCACTACGCTTTTACCTAGACCCGCGACGGTTAGTTTGCAACGGCGCATAGGTAAGCGCAAACGTTGCGCGAGCGATGACGTAATGAAGCAATCCTGCGCGCCGCTATCTATGAGTGCGCGAGCCAAAACAGGCGGAGCGGAGCCCGCCGGATCGCACACGCGCACCGTACAAGTGCCGAGTAGAACCAAAGCGCGGCTATGTCCTAGGTGTGTACTAGTAGTTACCGACGTTTCGTTTACAACAGGCGGTTCGATCACGCTAAACCCATCTGAACCGTCAGTCACTTCGGTTGAAGTACCAGGTACCGCGACAGTGGTCCCGCCATCGTCATGCAACAAACTGTGATGACGCTTGTTACAAACCGAGCAAGAAGATTTAGAAAAACACTGATCAACATTATGATTCGGACGTAAACAATTTTTACATAACTTTTGTTTAAACACGACTTTATTCTTTTCAGGAATGTTAAGTGATTGAAACTTAGAACATTTGAAAATATTATGTTGTTCACCGCAGTACATACAGGTCACCGAATACTGATTAGGTATCGAAGCATTGACGGCGCCGGCACTGGACGGCAACGAATTAGATTTATAATTGTTTTTGTTTCGAACCTCTAAGGGGCGTTTAGTTATTTTATTTAATTGATTTAATTGAGTACCAGAACCGGATATCGTGCCGGATTGACTGACCTCCAATACTTTGACATAACTTTGTAAAAATGTTAACAAATCAGAAAAAGTAGGTACCTATTTGTTCCTTATTCTGAATTTCAAAACGTTTACGAGTATCGCTGTCTAGAACGCGCGAGGCTAAATAAAAAAGTATAAACTCATCCAATTGTTTTATTTTCATAGCCCGAAGGGCGTTAACTGTTTCGTTTAAAATGTTAGTTAAATTCCTAAGATCGGAAAAATTACTATTTTTTAAAGGTGAAAAATTACTAATTTTTTCCAAATAATTATAAGCCAAAACGCGTTTGTTTTCAAATCTATCAATAAGAGTATCGAAAACAATTGGATAATTTTCACTCGTAACCGGAATGCCTTTGGCAAGCGACAAAGCCTGACCGGAAAGACATGATAACAAATAATGGAACTTCTCAATCGAACTTATGCTATTATTGTTATGCACAAGTGACGAGAATGTGTCAAAGAATGTTTGCCAATGTTCAATGTTACCATCAAACTTTGGTAACTCAAGATTAGGTAAACGCACTTGCGAGAATGGCTTCGCGGTATGACAATTATCACACGCGCCGACTTTTGTCGAGACGCGAGCGGCGTGAGCCGTGTCGACACTACCTTCGCTTTCGCTCGGAAAAATACTATCCGCGACGGCTATCACACTATAGTATAAATCGTCAAATGCTTGGACAACTTTTAAATCAATTTTTTCACTTGGTTTTAAGATCAACTTTAATTCATTTATCTGAGTAGTGTACTCGAAGAATTCGCTACGTAATTTCTCAATCCGTTTGAACCTAGCTTTGAATTTAGTTAATGCTGATTGATCAGAGTGAATATTATTAGATAAATCCGTCAAAATTTGCATATCACGAAACGCATATTCTCGCTGCGTTTGAACCAGTTTTAATTGTCTTTCATTCGTTAATGCACTATTTGCACTATTACTAGCAGGCTGTGAATCTTCAGGCATTGTCTATAAGTACCTAACACCAAATTACCAATGATATTAAATGTAAAGATAGGTTATGCACCAACATCATTGCTATTTAAAACAGCGTAAAGGTACTATAGATACACACATTGGCCGCTGCATGCGCATTGGCTGCCAATTGACAGCGCGTCAGCTGTCTCCTTCACTCCCACGCGCAAAGCAGACTGCTCGCTTTTTGTACAATATGGCCGAATAAAGTAATAGAAAATACATATTTTTATTAAATACAGTACTTACGTGTGAAATAAAGCATTTTTCCGATCTCTGACCGTTGCTGTATAATTTGTACATCGTCTAAAGACGCAAGTAGACATTTTTTATGGTATTTCACAATTTTATTGCGTCTGATTGACGAGAGCCGCGTGTGTTACCGTGACGCGAGACTGTGCATGACTAATTGAAAGTCGGGCAATTACCTGACTTTCGTCTTGCCATTGTGAAGCGCGGGTAACCTATCTTTACATTTAATATCATTGCAAATTACCCAAAAGTAAAAATCGATATACGAACAAATTTTAACGATAAAATTCGTTAGCAAAAATGTAATTTTATGTAAAAATACGTAATTATGAATGAGATTTACTGTGATTGACTTAATCGTAAATGATCGATAAACAAAAAATGGCCGGCGCTCGGTGAACACACAGCGCTTGAGTTGAATAAATAGGTACTTATAATTTACGCTAGGAATGCAACGTTAACGATTGTTTTGATTAAAATTTAGCTTTATAAGTTTTAAATTGGACTGTAAATGGAATTTTAAACTGGTTAAAAAACCGGTAACCATAGGTATCTGTGCTCGTATGGACCAAAAAATGAAACCGCTTGGTTTCGGAGTTTGAGATTAATTTCCTTGATTCCCGACCAAGTACCTACACAAGAGGTTTATGTGGATAGGTGAAAGGTGAAAGGAAAAGGACTTACGTGTATGGCTGGCCACCGCTTCGCCAGCGGCAGCGACGACTCCAAATGAAGATGCTGGTGGTTGTTAACACTTGCACCACACTGGCACTCACTTCTGTTATGTTCCTTGATCGATCAATGGAGCCGGCTCCGTCTTTTACACAGTTTTTCATAAGATTTTAAGGATTTTCAGCGGGCGGTGACCCGGCGCGTGCACGCGGTGTTTCGAAGAAGCAGTTGTTCCAGTCTTCTTTTGAGGGCGCTAATGTCGCGCAGCCAGGTTTACTTATTAGCGCCAGAGATGGCGTTAGGTGTTTGGAAATGGAGGTGAAATAAGTAAAGGACAACAGGATGGGAAGCCTGAACAACACCCAACAAAGTATAATTCAAATAATAGTAGGTAGTACCTATACATATAACATAATAATAGTAACATGTATAAAACAAACCAAGTCTTTCAAGTACCTAGTGTAGTACAGTGCTCTTTTGCAACATCTTAGCGCATGTATGTATATTGTATTAAGGCGCCGTAGTACCTACTACTAGCGCCGCCAATACATTTATTTTAATTACTCGAAAACCAAGTAAATATTTTAAAAAAAAGCTAAGATCATGCCCTCCTAAATGGTCTATAATATTTTTTGAAAAACACTTCAACAGTTTTCATTCTTTCTGTAAGTTTTAAAATCCATTCTAGCCAAAAGTGGCCACTTTGAGCTAAAATGGATTTTAAAACTTACAGAAAGAATGAAAAATGTTGAAAAGTTATTAAAAAAATATTAGAGACAATTTAGGAGGGCATGATCTTAGCTTTTTTAAATTTTGGCTTGTTTTACAAGTAATAAAAATAAATGTTTGTATTGGCGGCGCTAGTAGTGGGTAGTAGGGCGCGGACAGATATATTCGTGAGATAAGTAAGTGTCGACAAAAAAAAAAGTCGCGGTGCGCATTATTAGCTAGCTATACAGCGAGAAAGAGATGTAGCTATATTACTAGCTATAGCAATTCATAAAGAGAGCTTGGAATACCACCATCTGCTTTTCACCCACCTGGAAAAATCTAGCATTATCGACTGTTTTTTTTTCCAGAGTGCCACTTACCCAGTGATATCTTCGGTGCAATCATTGCAGTTGCAACAAACGCAGCAACAAGTTAATACAGTAAGTACCCTTTTTAAATAAAAAAAAACTAACCGCCTTATTCCTAAAAACAAGCAAAGTTATAGGTTATTACCTGGTTCCTCGGTTAATTAATGAACTACCTACTGAATTGCGGAATATTATCAACGCACAAAATATTAAAGTCTAACTAAAAAGTCACTTTTTAAATTAATTAACTGTCATAATCATTGCGTTAAAAATTGTTTAATTTTTTTTTTAACCTAATGACTAGTGTATTAAGTATTTAGGTAAATAATTTATTACTTAAGTTAAGGCGGTTGTATGACCGAAAGTGGCGCCCAGAGGTTTTTATTTAATAAGTTATTAATAGAAAAAGATTTTAATAATGTTTATCGTGGAGATTTTAGGGCCAATGGTCTAGTATTCTGTGGTGATAGGTCCTTTTTTGACGTTTTTTTTGTTCGAGCCATATTTTCACTATGTAAACATTATTTCCAGCAACAGCCACAACAACTTCAGCTACAAACAATACAGATTCACCCGCAGCACCAGCCTATTCAAATACACGTGAGTATCGGCGTTATATCAATCGTTTTACAGCAATTTTTCAATAGAAAAATCCTTATTCTGTTTTCATATTTTTACGGCGTTATATCAATCGTTTTACAGCAATTTTTCAATAGAAAAATCCTTATTCTGTCAATCGTTTTACAGCAATTTTTCAATAGAAAAATCCTTATTCTGTTTTCATATTTTTAAGTATAGCCCGTTACAGTTAGGGTTCCTAACCATACTGTAAAAGCCAGTATTGTGCTGTTTTTCACTATATTATACTGTTTGCTTTTGAACAAGAATAAGTACCTTTACAAAATACTGTTCTCGGCATCACTGGTAGTAGTAGGAGGAAATACTGTAAAATACTGTTACTTATTTAGTATCATTCATTCATTCATAATAACATGCCTTCAGAAGCATGGATAAGAGCTTGGGATACTGAATTTTTGGTCACCCATCCAATGACCGACCATTGTGAAAGTTGTTTAACAGTTGCAATCACTGATTGAGCTTTGCCACTGAGCCCCATCGAGCTCCTGATGGTTATTAAAAAAAAATGTAACTATTTCTCTCACTAGATGGGGTTGATGGACAAGTGAAGTGTCAAAATTGGCTTTGAAAAATAAACGGCTTGTGCTTATAAAAAGCAGACATTTTCAGTCCTTGGCGTTCGTTGGTTGTTAGAAGGTTGTTAGCGGTGTTTTTATGTGAATTGTGTTTACTTTTTCCTACATTTTCTACAGTTGAAACGTGCCTGTTTATCAACGCCATCTATCGAGCGTACAGTTTGTCATTTTGAAAAGCCCTCATGTATTTTTTTAGACTGTGGGCGTTCAACAAGTACAACAGCAACAACTGCACGTAGCGACGTCATCGTGCCAGTCGATGATACCGAATATATTACAAGTGAGTTGAATTAGTTATTATTCCTTCACTTCTTTTTAATAAGCGGTAGGTAAAAAGAAATATTGTCTTTAATACGGTCGATTGGGTATTAATCATTGTTCGTTGCTTTAGCTGCAGCCAGCAGTGGCAGTATCGGGGCTGGGCGGCCAAGACTTGGGCGGTGTAGCGCACCGCATCATCCTGCAGCCGCAACCGCAGCCGCACAACCAGCACACTCTGTACACTATACACCACTAGGCACTACACTACACTAGAGCGATACAACAACATACCACATGCAACATTGCCACAAATTATTAAGCCCATTAAGATCCAAAACGCACTGTCGACCGGTCGCCGAGCGACTATCGACAGCGACTGTAGTTTCTACTAAATCGTTGTTATAGACGCGTTAAGGCTGGTTTACATTATCTTAGTCTTTAGAAGCTTAATTTATCTTTTTTATTATTTATCTATCTGTGGAAGCTTGTAATTAGCCCTTAAGTACCTATATTTATTTCCATAAGTTGTAAATGATGCTGTAAGCTCCCCAAAGAAAATAAAATAAAAATAAAATTAGTAGTGCTTTAGTCGAAACATGTAAACAGTCGCCTTATGACTAAAGAGAGTAACGTTCTAGTAGCCATGCAACTGGAATCATCGCTTTCCAGTAGCACCCCCCGCGCGCCCGCGCCGCCCGCTCGCGACACTTTCCTCGCACTGGAAGCATGTAAATCGACATTTTAGTAGCGTAAGTATTTAGTAGAGTGCTTTAGTCAAATGGAAGCATGTAAACGCTCACTGGAAAGACACCAAAACTACTAAAGCACTCGCATTCGAAACTACTCGTACGCTACTAAAAATAATCTGATGTAAACCAGCCTTTAGACGCGCACGCACTTGCGCACGTGGTCGCCCGCGCGTAACGGCGACTCACAGACGGTTTTCATTCATTTATCTGTTTTTGCCACAAAGGACGTGCCTTTATTTTACCTCGATTATAATAATACTGAATGGCTAAAACAGTATCTAGATTATTTTAATGAATAATTTGTTCATATTCATGACATTCTTAGCTTTTGTCTATATAAAACAATAATAAATAGTGTAATGTCTAAAAATATATTTGCCGATACTTTAACACTTAAGCAGACTGAAAACACCGCAATTAATCTATCAATAAGTGACTGTGAGGTCATAGTGTTAACAAAATATTATATATCTTTTTTGTAATTACTACAAACTAATTTAAACCATATACACAAGGTTATAGAGAATGGGCGGTTTTCCACTTACCGGCACGGCGACGGGACGGCGACGGCGACGGCCCGGCGACGGCGACGGCCCGGCGCTCCGTTTTTCCACTAGACGGCGACGGCACGGCGACGGCGACGGCGCGGGCTACGCTCAGTACAGACACGCACGCCAATTTTACAAGACTTAAAAATGTCCTCGTCTAGTCGTCGTACTATTTATATGACTATATTTGCTCTACCTTTTACATTTAAGGAGAAAATATCTACAACGTAGAAAAGTAAATTTTTGGGTCGATCCACTTATTAAAGTTAGGTATTTAAAGGGTTCTTACTATACTTTATTTGATAAACTAAAAATGAACAATAAGCAAATCTTTAACTATTTTCGAATGACTCAAGAAACATTTAATTATCTGTTGGAGAATTAATGTGAAACAATCCAAAGGAAGGATACTAAATTTTTTCAAAATCAGTTTTCGACTGAACGCACCGATCGAAAAACAGTTTATCCACTAACGCCATCTGTGCAATCAGTTGAATTTGAATATTACGTATGCCGTACCGTAGAGTTTGCCAAAACTGTGTTGGTATGGCTTATGCAGCGAATAGAATAGATGGCGCTAGCACAATAAAGAAAAAAGATATCGAAAAAACTGTAAATCTACAGTTGAAACTATATAGGTACTAATAATTATTACCAATTTTTATTATATTTGGAATTTATCAATTAACCTAACTATTACAATAATGTACCTACGTACAAATGACTTTTATGTTGTGGTATAAATAATAAGAATATCTTATAATATGCTGTAAGTATAAAAAAAAAATATGGTAATTTGTAATTTATATCACATAAAAAAACAATATCAAACTTATGTTTGTAGTTCATTTCATACAAAATAAGTGCATACGACCTCAAATGTAAGCTTGTCAACAATAAGGTTGCGTTCGCGACTGTACAGGCTGTACCCTGCCCCGCGCGCGCACACACGCACGCACACGGCTACGTACGTATACAAAACACACACAGATTTGCCGGCCGGCGGCGGCATCGGTGGGGGTCAACGGGCCGTGCCGTCGCCGTCCCGTCGCCGTGCCGGTAAGTGGAAAAGCGTGCCATATAAACTCATACATTTATGCTGCCACGGCAGCCGTCGCCGGGCCGTCGCCGTCGCCGTCCCGTCGCCGTGCCGGTAAGTGGAAAACCGCCCAATACATTGCCATACACATAAGTGGGTTCTATACAAACCTAACTCATTCGCTCGTGATATAATAATAATATTATTATTAATAGCAATAATTTATGTAGATTTATAGATGTAGCCTAGCCATAATGTACTCGTTTAGAAATACCTCACTTTGATGCAGGTAGAAGTCATAGAATATAATTCTTTTGTGTAAGCAAGCCCTAGATATGATTACGTTCGTTTTACATATAAACCAATAAAAAATATTTGTAATATTTCTGGCTTTCATTCATTAACTTCGTTAGTAGGTTATACTGGCAAAACGCCATCTATACTAGCTCAGGGATTGAAATACCGTTAAAAAAAATAACGATACAAAACAAATTACGTTAAAAATACCGTTAAAACTTTTTATCAGTAAATTTACCGGTAAAAATAACATTAAAATTATTGTACCGGTAAAATTACCGTTAAACTTTACCGGTACAATAATAGTACCGGTAAAAAAGTAACTTTATTAATTGGAATAACGTTAATTTTAAAGAAACGGTAACAAAAAGTAAGAAATAACGTTAAAATTAACGTTGTTTACTGAAATAACGTTAATTTCAATGTAACATTATCTAAAGTAACGTTATATATTGACATAACGTTAATGTTAAAAGTAACGGTAAAAAAAGTAAGAAATAATAACGTTATATTTAAAAATAACGTTATCAATCCCTGCTTCAGCTGTGGGAAAACAGACTGATAAATGACGATTAAATAAAACAATTTGATACTAAAAATAATCATAATTATATTATATCATACAAATTAATTAATGAATACCTTACATAATCAAATCAATTATTCAAATCTTAAATTAAAATTCAATAATTCATTGTAGCAATAGATATGGAATAAGAGTCAGTCACAGTGATCCACATTACAATTTTAAATGGTCTTTATGCTCCTGCACAGAAACTAATCCAATGTTGATATTGGCGATATTGCACTGAGATCAATATATGTGCACAAATAAACAAAGGGCAAAGAATAGAAATCTTTCGCGCCTTAAAAGCTATGAAGACACATCAAACCGCCTGGCCACGCTACGCCGCACAGGTAGCAGTTAATTTAGTACTTATCAGTTAAACTAAACGTGTAGATCCATTGTGGATCTTCTGAGAATGAAGGGATAAATCGCCAGGGGGGCTGGGTGCGTTTCCACTGAAGCAGAGCGGTGCAACGTGATTGGTCAATTCATGCTCTGCTATGCACAGCGGTGCTGTTTGGTGTATGAATTGACCAATCACGAGGGCTCAACACAAGGTAGCAAGTGTTGTTTATCTTTAAGTAATTGTAAGTACATTTAGCATAATAATACTCTACTACTGTTGTTGGTAGTCCAATAACCAAATAAAATAACACCGCTCCGCTCTGCTTCAGTGGAAACGCACCCTTCTAATGGCCCGAGAGGGACGGAGCATTACAAAGAAAAGGGACATACTGACAACATTCCTTTTTCTTCTTATTGCTTCGTCCTCTCCGGCCGCCTGTCCGTGTGGAGGACCTATCAGGGTGAATTACGCTACGAGCGAATGGGAATTCGCTCGTAGCGTCACAGTTTGCTGCTTCGCGTGGCCGACGTAAATCTTAATACAATATGTACATACCTAGTTGATTTCCAGCTTGGTATCAATTATTATTATTGATATATCTTAAAGGACTATATTAAAGGTTCTGCCAGCAAGTACACACCGCCATACTAGAATTTTTTTATTTCAGCGCAATACAGGGCATTCATTACAGTAGCTATATAGCGTTTCGTTTACATCCCATTTTAATCAAGTAAGCATCTAATGTTAAGATAAGTTATAATAGTGTGCATGTATAAAAATAACCATTGAAATTGAGCAAAAACTAGAGAAACAAAACACTAGATAACTAATGTTATGCTTATACACTATTTGTCAGTAAAGCATTATTATCTTACGCATTTTGGTGGACTAGCACATAAAGTGGGGCTAATACACCTAATTCTAAGTACATTTCTTAATACAGCTACAACCAAAACTAGTTCCTTTATCATTACTTGCCTTATTTGGTAAGCAATCTTCACTCGACTCTTTATTTAAAGAAATAGGTAGTCATTTATAAAATACAACAAATGGTTTTCCACACATAAATTACAATTTTATTTAGTGAGAAAACATCATCTGAAATAACGAATGACTACTGTCAAAAACTGTTTACTTAATAGGACAAGTGGATATTGGATCCAAATACTGTGTTGCGTGTGAACAGGCTCATACAACTACATGCGCCATACCCGAATAAAAACGTGTCCGATAAAACGGATCACTGTGTGAACGGCCATTTACAGGTCCGTTTTATCGAATACGCTATTATTCGGCTATGGCGCATGTAGTTGTAACAGCTTGGCCATGTCCATCAGCCATTTTTGATGTCCCCACTGCTGGGGCACAGGCCTTCCTTATGGGTGGTGAGGAGGATGGGCCATAACCCACCACGCGGGCCCAATGCGGATTGGTGGGTGTTAACGACTGCAAATGAAGCCGGGACCAACAGCTTAACGTGCCTTCCGAAGCACGGAGGAGCTCGAGATAATAAATTTTTGGTCACCCATCCCATGACCGACCCTTGCGAACGTTGCTTAAGTTCCGCAATCGCTGGGCCAGGCGCTAAACCACTGCGCCACTGAGCTCCACGCGCCGGCCAGCTTTGCCATAAAGAGTTGAAATTTAAAAAATGGAACTAAAATAGTCAGTGTTGCCAAATTATTCGTGATTTTGACGTGTTTTCATAGAAAGTGGCGCCCTCAATTTTTGTTAACTCTTTATGGTCAAGCTGTACGAGCGTGTTCACAAACAACACAGTATATCGCATCCGTATGTGTACTGTATCCATAGCAACGGGTACTATAAAACGGTATTGTAAATGCGGTGTGAACATCACATCCAGTATCGACGGATCCGTTAAGAGTCCGTACACATTTTGCCGCTGACTGCCGCTCTCTCGCTCGCACATTTCAAGATTTCTTAAATCTGAGTCCGTAATTAAAAAACGTGTCTCGGCTACTTTTCGCAATATAAGATTACGGACATTATAACATATATTTCAGCTTTTGAGTTGCTGATGTACAAAAAGTTATCGTTTTTGCCAGTTCAAATAACTGTTAGAAACGACAACTTTATGTACTTTAGCAACAAAAAACTGAAATATATTTCAAAATGTCCGTAATCTTATATTGCGAAAAGTGGCCGAGACACATTTTTCAATTGCGCACTCAGATTTAAGAAATCTTGAGAAAACATGAGATGTGCGAGCGAGAGAGCGGCAGTCAGCGAGCGGCAAAATGTATACGGGCTCTTAAAAACGGTCTTGTAAATACGGATCTGCTGTGAGAACGCACAGTAAGGATAAATAAACGAACTTATATTTTTACTAGCCCCTAGCATCTGTTTTCATAAAACTGAAAACAGAGAGACTGGTATTAGGAAAATGGTAGTTATCCAAGCTGTATTTCTCTAGTATGTACTTAAAACTATAGTTTACCCACTACAGACATTATTTTCTATTCTATTTTTTTTTGTTAAAATTATAATTTTGGCACGCAATATTGAATTTATTTACAAATCATGTAGATCACTGCGTTAGAAACGAAAGGATCTCGCGTGCCAGACGCGCGATCAGTCACAAGACCTGAAATTGAAAAAGCATTCTGCTAAAACCACCCTATAAATAAGACAATCACGTACAAAGAATTATAATTATGACACCTCGGTTAGACGAATTATTATAAAGACGAAATATTTAATGGTGAAATTCCGTTTGAAGTTAAAACATGGCTTCGTGGAGTGGAGTTTGACGGCTTCCTACCTTAGAGCATGTTCACACCAGACAGGTTGTCGGATGTTGACTATGAGCGAGGTTTATGTATCCTATTATAATTTTTCCATACATTTTCAACTTTTTATTGACACCAAACCAATAATGCGCTAGATAACTGCTGTGCGATGTCGGCTGTCGCTGATTGGTGGCGGGCAGCTAAGTAAGCGTCACGTAAAAAGACAGCTGATAGGTGTCTCAAAGACGAGCGAAAATATCTTATGTCTTCGGAAGACAGTCAAATTCCGAAGTAATACAGAAAAACGCAGTCTTTATGTTTATTCAAATGCAGAGTTTAACTTGTTCTGCTCAGTTGGTATTTTGCGTATATCAAAGTTGGTGTTCTGCTTGTTTGGTATTTTGCGTATGTGGTATTTTGCGTTTATGGCGTATTGTGTAAAGGTGGTATTTTGCTTATGTGGTATTTTGCGTTTATGGCGTATTGTGTAAAGGTGGTATTTTGCGTATGTGGTATTATGCGTCCAAAGGAGGTTGACAGCCGACGCTATATAAATCATATTGATTTTGATGTGTTACCCACAGAATGTTATGTAGGTACTACATTTATATTTTCAAAAGAAATTTCACCATTATATAGACCATACTAAACCACGACTTAGACACGTATTTACAATATTACTATTTTCATTAAAGAATTGATATAAATCTGGCGTTTATTTCACACTCTGATACACTTTCACTCGTTTTCATTCGCTATAGCTATCTCGCTCATACTAATATAAGTTTTCACTACCACATCAATTCCTCAATAAAACTACTCATAGGTAAAACATTAAGAAGGCCCCTTTATCAAACCATTCTAACTTCTAAAACGCGCCGTACATAGCGTTGCCATCTGTCCAGATAAAGCCGGACAGTGTCAGGTTTTTTGACATCCCGTCCGGCCAAACTTGACTGCGTCCGGCCCGTCCGGCTTTTATATCTATCGTCCCGCCCGCACTGCTGCTCGCGGCTGACTCAGTCAAGCCAGCGCACGAGGTGTCGTGTGTCGGTTGAAACAGAGCTACGCGACAGAAAGAGAAGGTGCATACAATAATAGGCACGCAGCGTTGTGCAATTTGAGATTGTACTTTATTGATGTGCGTGTGGTGTGAGTGTTCCTATCCTAGAAATTGATTTGACCATACGAAGATTTTAAGAAATAATTGTGAAAACTTGATGGTGAAATCGAAAAATTTGTGAAACCTATGTAGACTAAGTTATGGTCGATTATATAGAACACTCACACCGCCAGTCTCGCGAAAACGCCATACTTGATATCATAAAATATACTAGACGTATGTTAATAAAAGATATATGGAAAATTTGTGCTGAATTTGTGACAACTATTCACAAAATAATCAATTCATGATCATGATTAATTTGGATTTTATAAGGGTTTTTTAGGAACACTCACACCACACGGTGTGTGGTGTGAGTGTTCCTGAAATCACTAACTTTAACTGAATAATATTTAAATTTTATTATTGTATATGATAATTAGTATTCAGAGTAAATTTGTGACACATAAATCTTGACACAAAACGTGATAGATCAAGAGCAATTAAACATTTTGTTTCTTTTTCAATGCTCGTGTGAGTGTTCCATATTTTGGCATTTATTTGATTAACCAGACCTCGTATACAAGTGGAGGCTGCATCCAAAATTGTGAAAAGTTTGTTCTTAAAATTTAAAACATCGTCTATTTCCGTAAGTGTTATACTTTAATAGTTATCATTTTTTTTACATCTTCAAAGGAAAGTCTTATGTAGGGTGACCATGCATATGAACAAAAAGCGGGAAAAAACCTTTGTTTAAGCATTTTATTACAAAAAATAGATACAACACGAAATGTAAAAAAAAAATATTTATGGTTGATAACATGCAATTAAGGGTTGCATTTATTGTTACCAGCATCTTTATATAACGGTTATTTTGTTACTTACGCTATAGTACCTAGGTATTACATTTTATTGGGCTCGATAACATCTTTTTAGGGTTCCGTAGCCTAAAGACAAAAAACGGAATCCTTATAGATTCGTCACGTCTGTCTGTCTGTCCGTCTGTATGTCACAGTCACTTTTTTATTTAAGTCTAAAAGTCCGTATGACAGAGAATGTAAAATAACAGGATCATCTTTAGTATTGTAAAAATTTTCCCCTAAGTAAAATACGGGAACGGGAATAGGAACGAGAACGGGAATTACTTATATTAAAAATGTGAAAGTTAAATGTTTTGGATGTTTAGATGTTTGTTACTCAATCAACCCCCGACACACGGCTGATCAGGTCATGGTTACCATACCATATATACTTCCAATCTCATCGAAATAACATGATACTAAATTTCGAATCGATAGGACACATGAAAGGTAGTCAGATCCTCTCATCAAAAGCTCATTGAAGTAATACTGTACCAAATTTCAAATCGATAGGATATATGGAAGTTAGTAAGATCCCCTCATCAACTATTAAAGAGCTGATGATCTTCAAACGGCTGATCAGGTCATGGTTACCCTACCAATCGGTTCATCCGTTTAGGAGCTACGATACCACAGACATATACACAGACACGTTAAACTTATAACACCCCTCTCTTTTTGCGTCGGGGGGGCAAAAAATGGCTGAACGGATTTGGAATGGCACACAGATTCTGCCAGATTTGATTGCAACAGAGTTACATAATAGGGATGTTGACTAATGAATAAAATAACGAAATACTAATAAAAATCGTAAACATATTAAACTTTAAGAGTAGCTTGTATACCTCTTGGTTTTATATATTGCATATTATTTGTTTTATACAATACCACAGACATATACACAGACACGTTAAACTTATAACACCCCTCTCTTTTTGCGTCGGGGGGGCAAAAAATGGCTGAACGGATTTGGAATGGCACACAGATTCTGCCAGATTTGATTGCAACAGAGTTACAAAATAGGGATGTTGACTAATGAATAAAATAACGAAATACTAATTAAAATCGTAAACATATTAAACTTTAAGAGTAGCTTGTATACCTCTTGGTTTTATATATTGCATATTATTTGTTTTATGACCCTTCAAAGTTGGGTGGACAAGTCCATTTAAAAAGTATAAAATTTATTAAAATAAATGATACCTTTAATTAGTCCGTAAAATGTATAGCAAATTTGTCTAAGAAACTATTTTGATAAACACAATATTTAATATAGCTGCCGAACAAATTTCCTACGCGTTGCATACAAACTAGCACGGCGTGACGTCATAACGTGCAAGCCATTAGTATGGAGCGTTTTTGATCGAGTCCATTTGTGCGCATTTCACACTGTGATATCTCGGGCAGTTTTCATGCTAGCAAATTAATTCTTTTACCAATGTTTCTTTTTTTGAGAGGTAATTTATCTAACATAAAATAAAAAAAATGTCAACATCCCTATTATGTAATTCCTAGGGAACTTTTGACCGGGGGGTAACCTAGGAATTTTCCGAATATCCACGCGGACGAAGTCGCGGGCAAAAGCTAGTATTAGATAAAATAAATAAAAAGTACCTATAGAAAAATATAATAACTTACATGATTACTTGTTATTAGTAAACAGAAACACTGGAGAATTTAACAACAGACTGCAATAAAAATAGAATTATTACAACGCCAAACTACGAGTAAAGGTTAGCCAATACGAGGGTAGACGAAAATAGTGTCCGACAAAATAAAAAAGCATACCCACCCTACATAAAATATTCCTTTGAAAATGTAAAAAAAAATATAACTATTAAAGTATAACACTTACGAAAATAGAAGATGTTTTAAATTTTAAGAACAAACTTTTCACAATTTTGGCTGCAGCCTCCACTCGTATACGAGGTCTGGTTAATCAAATAAATGCCAAAATATGGAACACTCACACGAGCATTGAAAAAGAAACAAAATGTTTAATTGCTCTTGATCTATCACGTTTTGTGACAAGATTTATGTGTCACAAATTTACTCTGAATACTAATTATCATATACAATAATAAAATTTCAATGTTATTCAGTTAAAGTTAGTGATTTCAGGAACACTCACACCACACACCGTGTGGTGTGAGTGTTCCTAAAAAACCCTTATAAAATCCAAATTAATCATGATAATGAATTGATTATTTTGTGAATAGTTGTCACAAATTCAGCACAAATTTTCCATATATCTTTTATTAACATACGTCTAGTATATTTTATGATATCAAGTATGGCGTTTTCGCGAGACTGGCGGTGTGAGTGTTCTATATAATCGACCATAACTTAGTCTACATAGGTTTCACAAATTTTTCGATTTCACCATCAAGTTTTCACAATTATTTCTTAAAATCTTCGTATGGTCAAATTAATTTCTAGGATAGGAACACTCACACCACACGCACATCTTTATTGACGTGCAGCGAGAGTAGCTTATTATTTGATTGTCCACGCGCGGATGGGCTTCGTACGTTTAGTTTTATATATTCTGTGCTTGGGACCCAAAAGCCCAGCTTTTTTAATGGTTAAGTCTGGCTTCTTGATTTTTAGAGATGGCAACGCTAGCTGTATACATTCAATTTAATAATTTACAACAATATTCATTCTAATATAACAGCAAGTATTTAATCATAACCTGTATTTCAGCACCCAAGAATTAAGATAATATTCATATTCACTCATTTATTACACATCAATATTTAAGCATCAAGAGACAACATAATCGTTAGAAATAATATTCAACTCAAGTTGGAGAATTAATTAAAAAATGGGAGGCATACAATTTTAAATATTTGAGCACTTTTTGGCTTTTCATATGTAAACAACCAAACATGACAACTCAATATCAGTGGCAAAGGGTCCATACAAGCCCATTCTCCCTTTTAGATATCCTCACCGATCCACTATGCAGATCATAACATTTTTGTAGAATGGCTTACTTTTGCCATTATTTCACCCCTCGCCACTGTCAATATGAAACATAATAAGTTCCCCAAACTAACATAGATTATGTAAGTGGCAATATTAATCAAGAGTTTCATAATTTATATCTAAATAAAATTGTTATCCTATTTTAAATGAGTCTTTATAGTTTGTTCTAAATTATTTTAAATATTCTATTGTCTATTAGCATAAGTTCACATATTCGATATTGTGAACTATTTGGTGTCCTTACAAATATTGGATTTGAAAATCGTAAATAAAATATTACAATAATCAATGTCTTTCAATCAAAATGAAAGCAGCCCTACCATTGAAACATACACCATTCACTTGTACTATAGGCAAAAGCGTCGCATGTTGTGACGGCGCGGCGTGCAAGCGGTTTAAACCTTATTTGCCAATGGTACCAATAGATTTTCGCGTCATGTTTCACATAGTATCACACAGATTTCTAGACCCTTTCTATAAATATGCGCGATTGAGACTAGCTTAGATAACAAAACGAATCTTAAACGCGTTACGTGCACGTCACGCAAGCAGTTTACCGTGTCTCATATTCTATTTTCATACAATACATTAAAATGGAACATGCACGTGTACGTCTACGTATACTCACTACGGGTGAGCCTCCTTAAACAGTCACATGAATACTAATCTTCGCTATTGCTTCGCTTTAAAATGTCATAATCCTAACCCATGGGCTCGCACTAATTAAACAAGTCCCATTACCTTAAACTAAATAGGACACCAAATGCACTTATAATAGACATGTCTACATACCATAGGCAGACTTATCCAATACAGTCTTCAGTAAAGGTTGTTGGGTCTACATAATAGACACCAACGTCTACAAAAGGCGTCCAATTCAATAAGAAATGTCTACATACCATAGGCTGATCAAATAGAGATACCATAGCGCATAGGCTGAATAGACAGTCGGTACTAGGGTTGCCAACCGTATTATAATATATAGTATTGTACTATATTTCAGGTCTGCGTACTATATACTGTTGAAGAAATATATAGTACGCAAAAATACTTTATTTTTAACATCGAACGCTAAGAAACAAATCTTTAATTTTTTAAATTTGTGATCGAGCATTTTGACTGATTCGATAGCGTGTAGTGTATATCGTATCTGAATTCTGACAGTATCTATCTTATTGCATCAATGTCAAATTCAAAAGCTTCAAACGATAGTTTGGTCATTGCTGGTTGGTCTGCTCTATTTTTGTTTTGAGATTTTGTTGGTAATCATCTGCAAAATATAACATTATTCTTTCTTGGAGAAATATAACTCAAGTCTTAGATATATTAGTTATGGAAAGTGGTAGCGATAACGAAAGTGCGTCAAGTGCGATTAAAAAGCGAAAGATAAAAAAAAGATTCCCAAAATATCCAAAACTTGTTGAAAAATGCAAAAACTTAAAAAATATACCTAGTTTTTATAAAAATAAATAAGTAAAAAAAATATTTGCCTATTATACTATTTCTTTTAAGTGTACTATATTTTTTATAGCTAAATTTGAAAAATACTATATTTTGCCAAAGACATGTTGGCAACCCTAGTCGGTACATTACTTGTTCCACAGTGAGTGCACTAGACACTGTGTCCGCTGGAGTCGGTGTCGGGGCGGTGGGGCGCGTACCGTATGTATGCGGCGTGCACGGCGAGCCCCGCGGGCAGCTTCACGTCGCGGAAGTACCGGTGGCGGCGCGCGTCCTTGGCCGAGATGCGCTTCACCGGGTCGTACACTAGCATCTTCTGGAGGAGGTCCATGCCTACTTCGTCGAGATTTTGCACCTATAATAATAATAATAATAATAATGCGGATCCCGGCATGTGCATCACACAGTTCACATTATATTAAAACAGTCTCAAAGGGCCTCTACGTGTTGGACCCACGTCCCCACGCAAGCCTGACAAAAGGACCAGGCTGAGTCCCAAAAATTTCAGGCCGAGATACAATAATAATAATAAATTTCATTTCATAAAAAAAGTTTACAAAAAACTTACAAATTAGGGATACTAAAAATATGTTTTAACAAAAAACTAAAAGAGGGGAAGTATTCAAGTTTTAATTTTTTATGTTTAGCCGAGGTCTGATTGAGTTAGCGGGCTCAGCTGCTGCGCGAGTAGCGTTGCCAACCGTCCCGTATTTCACGAGACGTCCCATGTTTTTGGTAAAAAATTCAATATCCCGCCGGGACGTCCCGTATTTTCTAAAAAAGTTCACGGACCGGCCGCGCGACACACTCACAACGAGATGGTCAATTACGATTTTTATGGTGTTTCTTTTTATAAACATTTCAAAACCCAAAAAAATATATAGTGCGAAGTAAAATCAGTATCGAAGTATTGTTTTAAGTCTTAATAAAAATAAATTCAAGTAAAAATGCAATGATCTCTTATTGTCCCGAATGTTAAAGAGTAATCCCGTATTTTTTAAGATTCATAATCGTTTGACCCTTAAAAGTCGAAAAAAGAAAGTTGGCAATCCTATACGCGAAGCAAACGTTAAGATGTGACTCGCCTGAGAAGTAAAGCTTGATCTTTGATGTGTACTCGACTGTATTCGGCAGTTTTTTTTATGCACTACAGGATAGTGCTTGGCCTTCACCTCACCTGATGTTAAGTGACGATAAGGCCGAAGGTTCCTCATAACTGAGGAACTGGCTATCTTACCTCTAACTGCCGGAACACAACAATTTTTTAAATTGTTGTTATGGCGTCGTCAGGTAAGATGGTGGTTGCTAGCCAGGCGGACTTAAAAATAAGCCTTTCCACCAACCAAACCGAGTACAAATGTACCCCCCTCCTGGGAATCAAACCCGGAACCCCTGCATCTTACACGGGTGGGCGAACCACTAAACCACAGAGTTGACGGTAAAAATAAACCCTTATAGTGCGATTCAGTCATTCGATGACAGTGAATGAAACTTACATGGTTGTGCAGGTTAAAAGTATTCCAGTTGGGGAAGGTTGGTTTGTAATCTGGAAGAGAAGAGACTCCCGGCCATATCTCTTCTGTGGGTGTGCGTAGCATTCTGAAAAAAAAAGAAATGACCACCTTTGAATGCCATCAATGTTAAAGATAACAAAATATATTGAAATGATAGCACTTAATTTAGAAGAGCTTGATGGCGCATGGATCATTTTGCCGATGATAAAGTCCTTATGGCTGAGACCATGGAAGACCTGAACACAATGCTCGAAGATCTCCGTAGTGCTTCCCAAAGAGTGGGTCTCAGGATGAACATGGATAACACGAAAATTATGTCAAATGCCCATGTTGTACCCTCTCCAGTTCATGTTGGGAACACTACACTTGAAGTTGTTGACCATTACGTATACCTAGGACAGGCAATCCAGTTAGGTAAGTCCAACTTCGAGAAAGAGATCTTTCGTCGAATCCAACTCGGGTGGGCAGCATTCGGGAATCTTCGAAAAATCTTCGCGTCCGATTTACCTCAGTGTCTCAAGACAAAAGTCTATGAACAGTGTGTGTTGCCAGTGATAACTTACGGCAGTGAAACGTGGTCGCTAACTATGGGTCTCATATGCAGGCTTAAGGTCACCCAGCGTGCAATGGAGAGAGCCATGCTCGGCGTTACCCTGCGTGATCGAATCAGAAACGAAGAGATCCGCAAGAGAACTAAAGTGACCGACATCGCTCGAAGGATTGCTCAGCTGAAGTGGCAATGGGCGGGACACATAGCGAGAAGAACCGATGGCCGTTGGGGCGGAAAGGTTCTGGAATGGCGACCGCGCACCGGACGACGCTCCGTGGGAAGGCGCCCGACAAGGTGGACCGACGTGAGGGTTAAGGTCGTGGGAAGCCGCTGGATGCGGGCAGCGCAGGACCGATCGTCGTGGAGATACTTGGGGGAGGCCTATACCCAGCAGTGGGTGTCGTGCGGCGTGCGGCTGATATGATGATGATGATGGCGCAGAGGTTTAACGCCTGACTCAGCGATTGTACAGGTTAAGTCATGGGATGGATGACCAAAAATTTATTAAGTTCCTCCGTGCTTCGGAAGGTACGTTAAACCTTTGGTCCCGGCTGCATTTGCAGTCGTTAACACCCACCAATCCGCGTTGGGCCCGCGTGGTGGGTTATGGCCCATCCTCCTTATCCATCCATAACAAAAGCCTGTGCCCAACAGTGCGGACAATTAAAATGGGTGATGGTCAAGTACTTAATTCCACAACGAATATAAACTGGGTTAAAAACCTGAAGATGCGGAAGAGCTGATCAATCTCCGAGTCTCCCTGGAACAGGGGCTTCTTGGACGACATCTCTGAAAATATGCAGCCCACAGACCAGATGTCTATTGGGCATGAGTACCTGCAAACAATCGGGCATGTAACTGGTACTTAACTATAGTCTGTTTATCCTGGGCTACTATTGTCTAATTTTAAAAATATATCGCAATCGCTTTCATTTGACAGATGGATGTGACACATTGCTGCATTTCTTTGGTAAGTTTTTATTTGTGCCAAAATCACAATCACATCCTCAAAGCGATTGCGATAGATTTTGAAATTAGACAATTAGCCCCCTGGTCCTATTTAGTAAACAGTTTTTGACAGTTGTTTTCGTCTTTTAATAGTAGTTTATGATACAAGGTTGGTAAGGAGGTTTTTAAAAGGCGAGGGTTTATAATCGTCACGAGTTTTAAAATACCTTAACAACCGTGTGCCATACTACGTTTTTCAATACATTTGCGAGAAAACATTATAGGTACTACTGAAATTGTAAACTATATATAATAAAACAGTAAATTCTAAATATTTGTTCGCGAATTACGCAAAAGCTGCTAAACGAATTTTGATGGATTTTTCACAATTTAGTAGATTGAGGTCCAACTTAAAATCTAAGCTATGTTTCATCAAATTCTGGTAGGTGGAACCAGGGAAACAGCTTGAACTCATACACTAAAGGGGTCATTTTAAACTGGTTGCAATATTTTTCTACTGTCCACGCGGATAAAGTCGCGGGCGGAAGCTAGTCGAATTTAAAAAAAAAACGTTCGTAAACAAAAACGCACGGCGCCGGCGTGCGGTAAAATCAACTTTCCGCACGCTGTACTAATCCGTAAACAAAAACGCACGGCGTGCGGTAAAATCAACTTTCCGCACGCTCGACTGTCATCGTAAACTTACATTTTCGAGCAATTGTATTGAAAAAATATGTTAACTTATTAAGGGCCGATTTATCAATCCTCAGATAACAGATATCAGTCAGTTTAAATATTAACCAAATCTAATAAAAGCCATTAAAAAATGTGACTATTATTATTATTACGTATTCCGGAAAACCATTTGTTGTTTTTTTATGAATTATTATTTCAATAAAGTGTTGGGTGAAGATTGTCTACCAAATAGGACAAGTAAGGATAAACAGACTATATCATCGTCATCACTTATATTCACTCAACGATTATATTATTTTTTGTCAGTCACCTTTGGCTTCCGAGCAGAACTTCAGGTGCTCTGTACCACAGAGTAACTACCTCATGTGTGTACACTCTGACTGGCACGCCGAACGCGCGGCCCAGCCCAAAGTCAGCTACCTGTGAGCAAACATATTCTCGTGAAAAACAGTGGTTGTCTGTATAAACTTTATTCTGCTTAGCACTGAAAATACTAAATTAGGAAAACTTTGTTATGCTTTCAGAATTGACTTAGCGGCTGTCATCAGTTCAAGTCCAATGATCCGGCAGGGGGGTCTCACTTCTATTAGCCTACTGCTCGCGGCTGACTCAGTCGAGCCAGCGCACGAGGGTGTCGGTTAGACAGAAAGAGAAACGCTTCAGAGGTGCTTATAATAATAGGCATGCCGCGCTGTGCATTTTGAAATTGTACTTTATTGCCGTGCAGTGAGAGTAGCTTATTATTTTATTGTAATTCTGTACGTACTAATATTTATTCTGTGGATCTGCGGGTCTACCGCCTAACTCTATGGCTTTGACTCTGGCTTTGGTTTATGATGTCAGTGCACTGTCCGTCCTTGTCATCGTGTTATGATATGACAAGGACAGACAGAACATTGCTATCGCTCTGGCTAAAGCTTTGAGTCAAAAATAAATTTTCCATATCTTTTCACAAAGATTTGTTGAAGCCTAATCTTCTCCAAAACCGAAACTGGACTGATTTACATTTATTAAAGGTAGTCTTTGTGACACCAACCTTAATAATACCAGTCTTATCAATGAGCAGGTTCTGTGGCTTAAGGTCACGGTGCAATATGCGGCGCTGGTGGCAGTATAAGATGGCACTGTTGATCTGGTACAAGTAACTCTTCACCACCGCCGGGTCCATGAACTGAAAAAGATAAAAGTAAAAATTATTGTCCAAAATATCTCCAGTACTAGTAATATCTCCAGTAATATATCCAGTAGCACCAAAATAGAGAGAGGACAGAAGTCGAGCTTAGTAAGTGTGCTGAAGCAACACACACATACACAGATTAAAGTATAGACACCCTCTCACCGACACGGAATAACCGGAATCTCAGACGAGTTTGAGTGTTGGACGCAGTGTCTGTCGGTGATAGCTGTCAATGTGTGTGTGCGTTGCGCGCATAGTAGGTAGGCTTGACTTCTGTTCTCTCTTTATTTTGTTTCAGTATTATATCAGCTTCCTTCTTTCACTCCAGATTTTATTTCTATTGTATTCGGTCTGACATGCACTGTATGTACAGTCGAAAAGAGTGGGATTATTTAAAAAAAACTGTTGCAAATTATAGCACTAAAATATTGTCTTTTACCTATTTCCTTTGATTTTTCGTCTCATGCTCAAGAGTCTCAATACTGATTGATGACAAACATGTTAACTTATTATCCTACTTCCTTCTTCCTTCTAATATTATAAATGTGAAAGTTTGTGGGTTTGGATGTTTAGATGTTTGTTCCTCAATCACGCAAAAACTACTGAACGGATTTGGTTGGAATTTGGCACACAGATAGTAGGTAGCCTAGATTAAAACATATAATACTTTTTATCCCGATATTCCCACGGGAATGGGAACCACGCGGGTGAAACCGCGGGCGGCCGCTAGTACAAAATAATGTAAACTAAATTTATTAGCTCTCGGGTAAATACAAGGCAATACAGATCTTAGGGATCCTTTTAATCGGGATAAAACTATCTTTTAATTTCATCAAAATCCAATCAGCTGTTTTTATGTAATTAGGCGTGCAGCAGGCCTCGCACTAGGCTGCTCGCTTGGTGGGGACCTGCCTAATCACATGAAAACAGTTGATCGGATTTTGATGAAATGAAAACATGGGAATTGTCAAGAACTCTGACACACATTCATATTAATTTTTAATCATCGGCCTAAATACAAAATAATATGAAGATCCTAACTTAGAAACTGATGGACTTTCATACCCTATCAAAATAGGGGATCCAGGCCTAATGGCGTAAACCCCATTAGCAGTGGAATTTCAAAAATTCCTTTCTTAGTGGATGCCTACACTGTATAAGGTATCTATGTGCATCAAGTCTTTAGGTCTTCAGGTTTGGGCTGTGCGTTGATATATCAGACAGTCAGTCAGTTAGATGATGGATGAGTAGATTGGCACATTTAAAGTTATTGTGACAGAAAGCTGTGGTACATTTTCATAATTGTCCATCAGCCATTTTTGACTGATGGACAATTATGAAATTTTCATAATTAGGCCCCAGTTTTACAAAAATATCTCTAAACAATCTCAAAAGTAGATTATGGGATATTTAATTCAAAATAGACTGAGATGTTGTGGTAGCTCAATGGGGGATGTCACAAAATTTATCCTGCTTGGTGGCGCTACTGCTGCTGGAGACTTTTGTACAGGCATTTACCCCCAATTTTCCCGTTAATTTTAAATTATATCTAAAAATGGTTGATAGTTACAATAATTATTATAGAGGCTGGACAGTAAATTAATTAAAGATCGAATTGAAGAAAAAGAAAACCAAATTGTGTTGGAAGAAAAATTGATATAAACGAAAATTCGCATCCAACATCCAAAAATTATTACAAACAAAACAACAAAATGACAGGTTTACATTATCCTGCCATTGTACTGTATTCACATCAGGGTTCGAGGATATATATCATGATATATATCCAAAATATATCAAACGTATTTTTGTGATATATATCAATATAAAAATAGTTTTTTTTACATTATTATGTAGATTTTTGCTATTGTATTGTTATTAGATGGCGTTGAAGTAAAGTTAAAACAAACTATTGTTTTGTTTTGCTGTTTATAACTTGAATTACAGGCATAAAAATAAAAAATGATAATATTGATGTGTGACGTGTGTCCTGGCTGACTGTATGTAGGTTAGGTTAGGTGATTAATAAATATAAATATCATAGCATAGTAAGTGAAAAAAATAAATGAAAATATAGTGCCTACAAAAAAATATTTTGAATCCAATTTCATTATCTCCACATTTTCCACCACTCATAATACGGTGATACTAATGTTTTTTTCCCTGATTTATAATTCATTTGTCAAATACCTAAAAATATTCTAGTTTTTTTGTTATGTTAATAAAACACATATTATGCCATCGGTGTACATCAATAATACAATAAAATAATAATGTGGCAGTTATACAAAATGGATATATCTCATTTTTGATATATATCATACATATCCGATATTTTGTTATTTATAACAAATATCGGATATTTTCGAACCCTTCAGAATATAACATTTTCATTTTTTTCGAGTTTTATGCATAAAATGTTAGATTTAGGTGCCGGCACAAATCAAGGGCGGTGAAAGAAGTTGAAGGGGATTCCTTCTCACCTTTGCAGTAGCCCCACACCATGTCCCTCCCCAATGAGACCCAAAAATTACTTCTGCGCATTAACTGTCACCGCTCTGGTCTGAGGCTTGTATCATGATGACAAGAACTCTTTTAAGTTTGTCTCTGAATGTTGGTTCCCTTTATTGGCTTTGGTGTAACAGTATTCCCAAGACTTCTTTCAAATATTAACTTTAGGTTGTTACTCACTTTTCCACTCCCAAGAGAGTCCATATATTTCTTCAGGTCCATAGAAAGGAACTCGAAAATGAGGTAAAGGCGACACTCTTCCATCAGGACATCTTCCAGTTTCACAACGTTGGGGTGACTTAACTCTTTTAACAGCGAGATCTCTCTATAAACAGACAAACAACCTGATAGGTTATAAATCCAAACCAACTATTTATACACTATTTGTGACTTATTTTTTAACTTGTAAGTTAACGATAAGTAACAAATGATAGGTTCTGCTCTATTTACCTTATAGCCGTAGAAGGAATGCCTTCATCTTCCGACTCCAAGCGAATTTTCTTCATAGCCACAAATTGGCCAGTTATTTTATTTTTCCCTTTATACACGACACCATATGTACCTTCACCGATTTTCTCAATCTTGAGAAAATCATCCATCTTGTAGCACGGAATTTTGTAAGATTTTTTTAGCAAAACGCGCCCAAAGCTGGCTTGGACACAGCGGCTTCCGCGTGGGATGATTAAAAGAAAATATTAACGTATTAACTGACTAATGATAAACAAAGTTATTGATATTCAATAGAGAATCATTAAGACAAAAACACTGTTTGGTGTAGAAATTAATTAAATTAAAATATCGCTAACGTTTATGGATAACGACTTTCAAACGTAAAGTTTTTAAATTTTTCATTCAATTGTCAAAATGACTGCAGCAAAGCTAGTGATGGGCGTAAACGATTATAAATAATCGATTATCTTAATAATCAACCATAATCGATTGTGATTTTCGTGATCGATTTTGTAATCGATTATGAAAAGTAATCAAAAATTGTTTTTACACCATTAAAGTTTAGGTCCCTTAGGTCTTTTCAAAACTTTAATGGACCCCCTAAATGGGTTATTTTTACCGGCTAAAAATAATGAAGTTAATGTTAACTGTAATTTGACAAATGGATATGATACATTGCTTCTTTTCTTTGGTAAGTTTTTATTTAAGTAGTAAGTAGTAGTAGAAGTAGCAATGTATCACATACATCTGTCAAATTACAGTTAACATTAACTTCATTGTTTTTAGCCGGTAGACCCGCAGATCACGCTGCCTAAAAAGCAAATAGACTATGAAGGCAAAATGACCAAAACGCAGAATGACTAGCATTTCCCGTCAAGCACGTAAATATTTCTGCTTGTTAATCACATTTTGATCGTCTAGGAGCGATGCTTGACAAGCACCACAGAATAGATAGATCACCGTGCCCAATCTACAGTAGGCCACGCACGCCCCCAAATTGTAGGTAGTCAATAAATGTTACCCAAATAAACGAAAAAAAAAAGATTTTTCATCGATTAATCAAAAATTACATAATCGATTATCAAAATAATCGAATAGAAAACTTTGTTGTCATTTCAATCATTTGTCAAAATAACTTTTTATAAAAGCGGGGGTGCGTTCCGATGTTCAGACTTATATTGAACTGCCTTACTTTTTTGTACCATGACCTCGATTTTAGCTCGAGTTTAGTTCATAAGCAGGGATGAGCTCTTAAAGCAGGTGGCTTACCATCAGCACATAAGAAACCGTTCAGTACAAAAGCAGGACTTAAACAGGACTGCTTAAGGCCTGCATTCATACTAACCGTTGAGGTCATAGTACGAAAAAGTAAGGCAGTTCTATATAAGCCCTGCTATAAGAGCTGATAGTAAGGCCCCTGTTCGGGAGGTTGGAAGTCGTCGAACCTGCGAGCGAGACGATTCGTAAAGACTCTCGAAAACAACTTATAGAGCAAAAATAGTTTTTAGCAATCATTCCATCTTGTTTTTGAGGTTAAAATAAAATCTTAGCGCGCTTACGAGCGGTCCGCATTCACCAACTGTAATTTGTCGATTTTGTCAAATTAAGCGCGATATCGAATGTGGATCGTGCACCCCGCGCTTGAGTGCTGTAAACGCCATCATCGAAAATATTGCTATGCGGACCGCAGCCAAAAAAGGCTTGATGACGCATAATGTCGTCTGTCACTCACAGGGTTGCGTTCAGAGCCTTAGGCCCGTATTACAGGACGAGACTCAAGCCTTGATCTCTACTTAAAACTAGTTTTGAGTCGAGTTTTAATTTTAGAACGATGCTTGAGCAGGGGCCTTACTATGAGCTCTTATAGCAGGGCTTATATTGAACTGCCTTACTTTTTCGTACTATGACATGGTAAGCCCCCTGGGGGCTTACCATCAGCAAATGAGAAACGGTTCTGTTCAAAAGCAGGCCTTAAACAGGACTGCTTAAGGCCTGCTTTCATACTAACCATTGAGGTCATAGTACGATAAAGTAAGGCAGTACAATATAAGCCCTGCTATAAGAGCTCATAGTAAGCCCCCAGAGCTTTAACAAACTTGGTCGTTCCGAACCTTAGAGTGAGTTAAAAAAAACCAAACAACCGCGCTCTAATGGCCGGTATACATTTTGATTAGTGTTTAGTGCGAGTGGCTCGTTTAGTGTTTAGCAAAAAACACGTTCGGACAGTCTCTGATTAGTGTTAAGTGTTTAGTGCTTAGCGAAGTACAGTGTTTAGAGCGCGTTCTATTTTTTCTGCGAGTAGCTCCTTTCGCGCGTTCCGCCTTTACCCCTTACTTGCAGCTAAACACGCACTATCGCACTAAACACGTCTGGGGGCTTACCATCAGCAAATAAGAAACCATTCAGTTTAAAAGCAGGCCGTAAAAAAGACTGCTTAAGGCCTGCTTTCATACTAACCGTTGAGGTCATGGTACGAAAAAGTAATGCCGTTCAATATAAGTCCTGCTATAAGAGCTCATAGTAAGGCCCCTGGACAGGGGCCTTACTATGAGCTCTTATAGCAGGGCTTATATTGAACTGCATTACTTTTTCGTACTATGACGTATGAGAATGAATGCTGGCCTTAAACAGTCCTGTTTAAGGCCTGCTTTTGAACTGAACGGTTTCTTATTTGCTGATGGTAAGCCCCCGTCCTGGGGGCTTACCGTTAAGTGTTTAGTTCATACTTCATATTTTTTTTACAATTAACTAAACAGTGTATGCTAAACAGTATGGGACATCGCCTACTAATCACTACACACTAAACACTAAACAAAGTGTATACCAGTATTTAGGCTCTGAACGCAACTCTGTAGTTTGACACTTTAACAGTGACACTGACATGACAATTAATTTTTATTTCAAGATTGTTCTGTAAATTCAATAATTCAAATAATTTTAATGTGCAATTAATTCACCTTCAGTTATCTTGAAAGTCACATAAAAAACGCGCGAACAGTTGACGATTTTTATAATTTTGTCATTGTACTATTTTCCTTAATTTCTTAGAGATGACTGGAAAAGTTTTAAATCTTAAACTTTCTAGTGGTTATGAAATGCCGATTATTGGGTTAGGCACATACGCAGTAAGTTCGATAATCTTTTGACCCTAATATTTTATTTACAATCATTTTCTCCAAAGCAATCAAATCCACCCAATCTCCTGCTCCTGATAATGATAATATTTCTTCCAAATATTTGAAAGTAAATGGACTCGTTGGTTTATATCCATAGAATCATTAACTCATTTATATTATAGTAGAGTAAGTATAAATGCAGCGGAGCCAAAACGAAAAATCCAATTCTTCTTCTTTTTATGCTTTAGTGGTTCCCTAGTCTCATTGTATTTTATAAGCTGACATCTTAACGCCAAAAGTGAATATTCCTTGCCAGAGTCAGAATTTCTTTTTGAGGTACTCCGACGTCCTCGGCGGTGAACTGTGTTAAGTGAGATTAATTTAATGCCTGACTACCAACTGAAATTAGCTAGGAGAAGCATACACACAGTGGCGGTCACATTAAATAAAGACACCAGTTGATTTTCATACAAACGAGGTGACTTTGAAGCCTTGGTTCTCCGCCAAGGATTGACCTAGCTGTGATCTGATAATGGCCATCTAGGGAGTGAATGGAGGAGATTCAAATCTCTATATCAGCATTCTAAGTGATATAAGGATTAGAGTTTTTAGTTTCAGGATATCTTATGGATACATTTTTATCCTAATTTTGCGTTTTTTAAAACATATCCTTATATCCTCCTCCATTCAATTACTGGGTAGCCATCATCAGATCACAGCTAGGTCAATCCCTGGTGGAGAAGTTACCTTGTTTATATGAAAAATCAACTGGTGTCTTTAATTATGTGACTACTGTATATGTTATCTTTGTTATGAAACCTTTTTAGCGTAAGGCTGATCCTGGTCAATTTCGCCAAGCAGTTGAATGGGGCATTGATGCTGGTTACAGACACATTGATACAGCATCATGTTACAAAAACGAGGAGGAAGTGGGGGAAGGAATAGCCAACAAAATCAAACAGGGTGTCGTAAAGAGACAAGACCTGTTTGTAACAACTAAGGTGAGTAATATTCCTTTTTTATTATTAACTTGAATCACAAGTCAACAGGGTTGGAAAAATCATGATTTTTTGCAAAAAATCAAAAATCACTGATTTTTTCAAAAAAGCGAAAAAATCCTGCTGAAAATGCTTGAGCCTTAAAAATCCACTTAATATAGTGCGTGAAACCACTACGCGCACACACTTTTGTTTGACTTATTTAACACATGAATTCGGAAGAAACACAAATAAAAAGATCAATAAAACAGTTCAAAATAAAAATTCCTAGGTAAAAGTTAAATATTAGGATAGATGATTTGGCAGTTTTTTTAAATGAAAAAACAGTTTAAAGCAGTAACTCTAACACAAAGTTACATTTAATATACATTTTTATGTGCCTATCAATTATTTAAAATTAAGAATTTTATATTTTTATACAAATAGGAAAGACAAAGGCAATTTGATTTAATCAATGATTTTTATTAAAAAAATCACTTGATTTAAATCATAATTTCTTTTTTTCCCACGTAAAGCGTGCGTTCAAAAGTTGGCAACGCCCTACCTACCTACTTGAAAAATTTTGGAAAAAGTGACAAATAGATAATTATGATGAATAAATATTTCTTTTAATTTTATGCAAACAAGTTTTTTCTTTTGTGAGAAATCTTTACCCTTCCTAAGGGCTCTAAAATTTTATACGCGGCCCCGCCAAGGCAAGCTACACCCCTGCCGGTATTCTAAGCCCTGCCAGCAGGCAAGTTACAAGCTATTAGCTTAGTTAGAGAAATAAAAGGCTGCAATTTTTTTATTACAGTTGTGGAATGACTGCCATGCAGAAGGTGATGTGATACCAGCCTTGAAGGCTTCACTTAACAGGCTTCAACTTGATTATGTTGATTTGTATCTAATTCACTGGCCTGTGTCAATAAATGTATGTATCATAATTTAAGGGGGGTGAGTGGACAAAGGTGTTAACTAGCACAAAGTTCAAAATGAGTTATGAGTGTTTGCAAATTATGTTTAAGCCTGAAATGTATGCATTTTTGTCAGTTAACACCTTTGCTAGGGTCTGTATTTTTGACATGAATCAAAATTTGCGTGTTTTGAGTGCATTTTTGTCAGTTAACACCTTTGCTAGGGTCTGTATTTTTGACATGAATCAAAATTTGCGTGTTTTGAGCTCATCAGTCAATTTACCATCTCTTAAACCCTATGTTCATGCAAAAAAAAAACAGTTTTGTCAGATAACACCTTTGCCCACTCACCCCTTCTTCATAAGATGTTGATTATTTGTTGTTAAATTTGGATACTGCAATTTAAAATGATATCAATAAACAAAATATTTACATACATTCACTGTACTTGTAAAACAAAATGAGATTGAGAACAAACGTTATGAATGACCCAATTCCAACATTATTTTGCCTTTGGGAGATGAATTCAAAAATAACCTATTAATTTTAGGGCAAAGGTGAAGAAATGGGAATTGACTTCGTTGAGACATGGCGAGGCATGGAGGCAGCTGTCAAAGAAGGCCTGACCAAGTCAATAGGGGTATCCAATTTTAACGAAGAACAACTGTCTAGACTGCTCAAAAGCACAAGTAACAAACCTGTTGTTAACCAATTTGAGGTAAGTAGCTTTCTGATGATTATAACACTGTATTTTTCGAAAACTGCCCCCTTAAGCCCGATTCACACATATCAGTGAAGTCACAGTTCCAGCACAGTATAGATACCGGCTTATAACTTGGCAAGAGAAAGATGAGACAAAAGATGCGCAGAAGCTACAGACACTACACTCGGCGCATCTTTTGTCTCACCTTTGTCTTGCCAAGTTCTGTGCCAGCATCTGTAGCCACCGTGATAATTAAGGTGCGGGCACATCTGTCTGACGCCACTTGTTAATACGCCCTATTTACATATTATATGGACGTGTTATTAAATTAGTGGTTTCTAGTTCATACATTAACTATGAAAACTGATGTCATCTGATGACGTGTTAACACGTGGCGTCAGACAAATGTACCCGCACTCTTCTTCTTCTTTTTGGGCTTTAGCGGTTCCCTTTTGGATTTCGCCAGTATTATTCGTTCATACATTCTCTATGTATACGCATTCACTGACACATAGGCGGCCATTACATGCTCATGCAAGCGTCAGTCAAATTCCATCAGTCATGAATTACGTTTGTCTGACTGATGGAAAGAAGAAATCAACTTAATGCAACCATCAGTCACTACATTACACGGTAGGTTAATCGTCAGTTACGTTACGGCCGTGACTGTGGTTAAACTGACAGCAAAACCTACCGTGTAATGGATGCCTAAGAGCACTGTCTCGTCACTGACACTGACAGGTGTGGACGTGGTCATCATACAAAATATAATTATCACACTTCCGGAACTGTGACTTCACTGATATGTGTGAATCGGGCTTTAGAATGGCTTTATCACGTGTTATGGTGGTAATGCTACAGGGGCTGTGTTGTGTTGCAGTCACAATACCTATTATATTTGACTTGAACTTATGGGACAGGACAATTGAATACTAACTCAAGAATTTAACTGCAACTAATAACCATATTTTTTTCAGATTAATCCCACATTGACAGAGCACAAATTAGTGAAATTCTGCAAAGAGCAGTCTATAATGCCAGTGGCTTATACACCTCTGGGTTTGATCTCAGAGGCCAGGCCCGAGTTTATAGGCAAAGATGTTATCAAGACCGACCCTAAACTGGGCGAGATAGCGGATAAATATAAGAAGACCCGCGCGCAAATTGCTTTGCGATATCTGGTGAGAATCTTGTTATATAATATTAAATAATTACTAGAAAAAAATCGACTCGTCACCAGATTTTTTCAGACGGAAATCGAACCCGCGACCTTAGGAAATCCGATCCAATGCTCTTCCGACTAAAATGTAAGGGCGTGACGTCACCGCACCCATCGCTTGTATGGCGGTGGTGCGGCCGCTCGAGATGTTCCGCAGATGACGTCACGCCACTTCGCGCCCATACATACCACCGCTGGAAAGTATGACACGCCCATTGAGCGAAATTATCTTAAGGTGGGTCCACACTTGTAAGATTTTGGCGTGTTATGTTACAAGTGTATTTATCATACAACAAGTGTTTTATTGGGCGTGCTCTATGGAAATACTGTAACAAAGAGACGATGTATGATAAAGAAACGGTATTCTGGCACGCCATAATGTTACAAGTGTAGACCCACCTTTAAAATCGTAACTTTCAAGTCATGTAACTTTTTCATTTTTAGAAATAATTTGAGAATTCTTTCACAGGTGTGTATAATTTGGCCTTAATTTTAATATTAGCGAATAAGAATAAATAGGAAACTTCTCAAAGTATGAACTAAAGTACATACTTTTTAAGCTAATTAAAATTAACCATATTTCAGCTACAACGTGAGATAGCAGTCCTACCGAAGTCTTTCACCAAGTCTCGTATTGAAGAAAACTTAAACATTTTCGACTTTGAACTGAGTGAGCAAGAGATGGCGATAGTGGACAGCTACAACATCGACCACAGATGCGTTCCGGGTACGGCGCTTGTACAGTACAAAAATTATCCATACTAGAACTGATTCTAATAGTCCGTAAGCCCGCGACAATATTGCCTACGTCATATGACATCACGATGAAATGCATGGCACGAGGTTGGACATGTAGGGCAAGAGCAAGGTGCGCACGGCGGCGGGCCACGGCCGCAACCGCCACCTGCCGGCCGGCCCGTCCTTAATCCGTCTTCTAATTCGATGTTCTTATCACCAGTCGACGCTAAGGAAGTTTTTGACATTATTCGAAAGTTAAAAAATAAAAAGAGCTTTGGACACGATGAACTGCCTCCTATACTAGTAAAAAAATGTGCAGACGAACTAGCTTCACCGTTAGCAGTTTTAATTAATCAATCTTTTAGAAATGGCACGTTTCCGGATCTGCTGAAATTATCAATAGTAAAGCCACTATTTAAAAAAGACGATCATTATGACCTCACAAATTATCGACCCATAGCGCTTTTGTCAACCATCTCCAAAATATTCGAAACAGCAATGTCTAATCGTCTTTACTCATATTGCGAAAAATATAAAATTTTTAATGAAAGACAGAATGGATTTAGGAAAAACAAATCAACAACCCTTGCCGTATATAATTATATACAAAGTGTCCTTTCAATTATTAATGAAAAGAAGCGAGCAATTGGCCTTTTATTAGATATGAGCAAAGCATATGACAGAATCAAGTTTGATATACTGCTATCTAAATTACAAGGGATAGGCGTAAGAGGTATTGCGAATAAGTGGTTTGCTTCATATTTAAGCAACCGAAGTCAGTATGTAGAAATTGATCATCACGACAATATGACAGGTTACACAACTACCATACGATCCCAAAAAGCGGAAGTGTCAATGTCTATTCCACAGGGAAGTGTGCTCGGATGTGTTTTATTTCTAATTTACATTAATGACCTGCCTAATGTCATCAATGTACCTTGCTCCTTGTTCGCAGATGACATATCTATTGTAATTCCCTTTGAAAACGACCAAAATCATGATATTAATAATACAATTCATAACACATTGTCGAAAGTTAATACCTGGTTGAATGAACATAACTTGCTGATTAACTTCAAAAAAACAAAATTATTAGAATTTAGACCTCACCAAAGAAACCCACTAAATATTAATTTTAAATTTAATAACACAAAACTAGAACTAGTAGATCATTATCCTCTTTTAGGAATAAACATAGATTCAAATACAAACTGGAAAGAACATATCAATAAGGTTGCCATTAAGTTATCAAGATTTTCTTATGCATTAAACGAACTAAAAAAATTAACAAATCTAGAATCAGCAAAACGTGCTTATTATGCTTACGCACATTCCTGGCTAACCTATGGCATATTGTTGTGGGGAAATAGTACGGAAGTGATTAAACTATTTCGACTACAAAAAAGATGCTTAAGAATATTGGGCAATTTATGTGTTATGGATAGCTGCAAACCGTACTTCACGGAATTTAACATATTAACATTACCATCCTTATATATCTCTGCTGCCTGTGAATTTGTCAAAAAACACCCTGAATTCTTTCCACAACACTACCGTCCACAAAACCTAAGACCACAAAATAAACTAGCTCAACCAACCTGCAAATTTGAAATGTTTAGAAGTGGCCCCTTATCTATGTGTGTGAAAATTTATAATAAGTTACCCAGTAATATTATTGGTGAAAAAAACTTTAATAAATTTAAATTAATGTTAAAAAAATATCTAACAGATAAATGTTTTTATTCACTGCAAGAGTTTTTAGAACATAACAATAATAATGTAAATAGATAGTAATTAAGTTTGTTACAATAAAATAATATGTTAGGTTGTAAGTTTAGGAATTTGTTTTAATTTAATTTAAATTTTTAACGTTGTTGAGTTTAGTTTAGTTTTTCAATTAGATACGTATCTAGATTTAGAATATTACAATTATTATGTTTGTAAAACTACTTATTTTATTACTAAAAAAATATATTTTTATATAAGTATATAGGTACCTATATATTTTTATAGATTTGATATAAGTAGGTACTTTCTTATAGTTGCTGTGCCCTTGCAGGGTTTCATGTTTGATTCTCTTTTTTGTAATAATATCTGTGTTACCTACAACATGAAAAGTGCAATAAAAAATTGAATTTGAATTTGAATTTGTTGTGCAGAAGATTATCGCAAATAAAATTGGCCAGAAGCTTGAGAAAATCCTTCACTTCCGGTCATAAATTTTAAGGTTAAGTAGAGATAAATTACATAGGTCTGTCAGTTCTGAAATGGCCGGAAGTCTGTCAAGTACTTTCAGGCCATTTCAAAACTGACAGACTTATGTTAACTCTCTTTACTATTGAAGAGCTAAATGATGCCACGGGTCTCGTACTGATGTCACATGACGTAAATATAACCTTAAAATTTTGACCGGAAGTGAAGGATTTTCTCAAGCTTCCGGCCAATTTTATTTGCGATAACCTTCTGATCGTCGCTCTGCACAATATTTCCGACCGTGAGCCATGCATTTCATCGTGATGTCATATGACGTAGGTAATATTGTCGCGGGCTTACGGACTATTAGGCTATAGAATCAAACTCAAGCTCAAATCTCTGCTTGAGTATAGTCAGAAATGGATGGTGCTATTCATCGCATATAGCGCCTTTTCTAACTGTATTCAAGCAGATATTTGAGTTTGATTCTATAATACGAGCCTAAGAACAGCTGTAATATTTTAGGGTTGTGGTAAGAATGAGAGTAGTAAATGTAAAGCTAGCCACTGAAGAGGAGTCCATTTGGCAGACAGACAAATGGAAGTATGTCCAGATTTTGGTTATTGAAATGACATTCATTTGGAGTTTTTGACCCACCAACGCTTAAATAGTTAAAAAAATTCGCCATGTGTAGGATTAAACACAAATAAACATTGAAATCACATAACTAGGTATAAATGGCCGACTTTAGGAAACCCAAGCTTTAGCATTGTTGTCAACCACTCTTAAAATTTTGTGAAATCATTTTGATAAAACATATTGCAAAAGTAGTTAAGAAATTCGCCATGTATTGTAAAGGATAAAACACAAATATTAAAGTAAGTAAAAACGCCGTGTTGTGTATATCTATGTATTTAGACCATCATATTTCAAAAATAGTTAAGAAATTCGCCTGCGGCCTGCCTATCTAGAGTAGGTACTGTTATTTTGATGTGTTCAATTTAGAAGTTTCGTCAGTGGCTAGCTTTAGTAAGGCGGATCACACACTGCTACGCATCACGCCCCGTCATGCAGATTTTAGCCCTTTTTCCATTCCGATCAACTAGTTGTAGTTGAAAAATTAATCGCGTAACTAATGGTCGTCCATTAATCACGTGATGTTTCTTTAGCAACTTTTTAACCCCTCCCTCGCCTCCCCCTGGTGATACGTGGTGGGGTTTTAGACTAACCCCCCACCCCCAAACTCCCATATATTTTCTTAAAAATGTTGGTGTGTTACGCGTTATTTCGATTTTGGTACTTTACGTACATACAAAAATGACAAAAAACTGCAATTTATTTTGAGCCTTAATGTCTTCGCATTTAAGTATAAAATTGATTGAATTTGATTACCCTGTTGTATTGTAGCACTACGTGCCGTTGACTGTACAATGATGCGTAGCAGTGGTCTTACGGTTTTTTACCTACTGTTAAGGGTGAAAGCTACTGCCAGACATGTGCTGTATATCAATTTGTGATTTTCCCTCATTGTGATAGTTTTTACTGTAGAACAGTTCCATTATAAATATTTTTTATAAATAATAAAGTAACAAATTATCTTTTTACCATCGCCACTCAAAAAAGTGCGTCTTATTCATTGATAACAGTGAATAATACGCGTTTTTATTCACCGAGTGAATAAAAATATTTTGAATTTGGAACAAGCGCGCATCGTATGAATTAGGTACAAAAAAAATAAAAGGTGCTGAAAGTATGGAGCTATTCCATAGATACAGATATAATTCTACAATTAAGTGACAAAAATAATCCCGCCAATTTTATTTAGGTTCTTTTTAGTGTCTTATCTTTGGGTTCTTTTCTAAAAACTATCCCGCTAAATCAATTAGGTCCTTTTTAGTGTCTTATATTTGGGTTCTTTTTTATATATTTGAGGGAGATTAGTTGTTCAGTCTTGCATCAGTCCATTATATCAGTCTGGTACGATCTTCAGTCTGTAAAAATTCAAAGTCTATATATATATATACAAACTGATGAAGTGGACTGATGAAAGACTGATCATGTAGTTTTCCTCTTAGTTAGCTCGGTGGCATAGTGGTTTAGCGCCTGACCCAGCGATTGCGGAAGTTAAGCAACGTTCGCAAGGGTCGGTCATGGGATGGGTGACCAAAAATGTATTATCTCGAGCTCCTCCGTGCTTCAGAAGGCACGTTAAGCCGTTGGTCCCGGCTGCATTTGCAGTCGTTAACACCCACCAATCCGCATTGGGCCCGCGTGGTGGGTTATGTCCCGTCCTCCTTACCACCCATAAGGAAGGCCTGTGCCCCACAGTGGGGACATCAAAAATGGCTGATGGACAACTATAAATACTATAGGTACCTACTGCTATTTTTTTTTTCTCGCAGTCAATGGTAAAAAGTAGAGTACACAACTCGTGAAAAAAAAATTTCATCTCGGTCCTTTGTATCCCTCGCTTCGCTCAGGATTCTACTTTTGAATCCCTCGCTACGCTCGGGATTCAACTCTAGAATCCTTCGCTGCTCTCGGGATCCAACTTAGTCCCTCGAACTAAATTCCCTCTTTTTTCACTTGTTGTATAATCTACTATTTTTACATACTTACATTGTATTATTGTCGTTTGTAGCCTGAAATTATAGGCATAACATGATACATCCCCTAACAATGATAATTCTCTAACAGATTGCGAGAACTTAAATATATTGTTTAGCTCTGAGTAGGCACCTATGTGATTTAGAGTAAATAAACTCAAAGTAATTAAAGATATTTTTATAACCACCATTTTATTCAATAATCAAAAACAATAAATATAAATTATGTCAACATTTGATGCAAAACAGAATTATATCAAAAAATAAAATTAACTGACAAATAAATACAACTCATCGTCTGTCAGACAAGATAATTGGAATGTTAAGAATCCTCGAGGAAACATTTTTAAAAAGGGGGACAATTCCGAATACTCGAGAAATCTTAATGAGGATATTTAATAAAAAAGGAGTACAAAAGAAAATGCATACGACTGTACATTGATATAAAAGAGATAAAAACTGCATTGGATTATAAAATTAGGACTTCAACATTTTAGGTTAGAATAACAAATTATAAAAAACAAAATTCACAAAGTATTTTTAACAGTTTTTTCACTTGTTTTTTTTCTTTAAATGCAAGGCACATTATTTCACTGCACTACATAATCTGTTATAAACATACAATACTATAAAATGCGTCAACAATTTAATAAAACCTTATAATTAGTTATTTGTATCGTGGTCTCTTTATTTATTATCGTAACGCATACTCAGTGTAATAGTGTAAATTCGAAAATAATGAAGTCCCAAATATATTCGCTAACAGAAAAAATAAATTAATAAAAACAACCTGTTGATGTTCTTCTGATAAAATATCTTTAACGATTAACACCTATTTATCTTTAAAGAGTAATAAATAAGCTAAAGAAATTGCTTGCATTTTAAGCCAATAATACCTTTTTAAATATATGTACTAAAAGCAAGCAACAAAAAAATCGGCATGTGCACTTTTGCGAAAATCCTCTAGCTACAGTATCCTTAATACTTAAATTATTATAAATACAATTAATATCCCGTTTTGCAATGCAAGAAATGCAATGTTTTGTAACAATGTATTGTACCTAAATAAAAAGGGTTCCGGTACACAGTTATTCTACCACTGATTAATAAATAAATAAAAATTAAAACTCGACAACTTTAGTGTTAAATTCAAACAGCAATTCTGTATAACAGAATACAAGTTTATATTTATTATATATTAGCGCCATATTTAGATTAGTGCCTACACCAAGCCTCTTGATTATCATTATTCATCCAAAGATGCAAGCAAACTAGCAAGATTTTAATACTTTAACATTTTCAACAAAGGTTCCACGGAACCCTACAATTTCAACAACTACCAATGTTAACTTAACTGCGTACATTAGACGACCTGAGTGGTGCAGTGGTCAACATGCCGCCTACCACGCAAGAGGTCCCGGGTTCGATTCCCGGCCGGACAGAAATTGAAATGATGAATTTTAATTTCTGTGACGGGTCTGGGTGTTACTATGTATAATAAGTATATATTTAAAAGTATATAAGTAGTATATCAGATGTCTAGCACCCATATTATAAGCTTTGCTTAGTTTGGGGCGAGATGGCGCTGTGTGAAATTGTCCAAGCATTATTTATTACATTAACGGTAAATAACTACTGACAGTAACGAGAAATTGACCATAGACAGTGATCTGCTGCAAGGTCACCTCGAGAATGTATGGCAAAGAGAAAATGTTACAGACTAAAATATGTCGTTTTGTATCGCAAGCGCTCCAACGTTCGTCACTTCTGTACCATGGGCAACAGCGTCGCTTAAGACCTTAAGGTGGGTCAAATCCCAATATTCAATTCAAATTATTGAAAGATTACGCGCGTGAAGCTATCATGGAAAAAATATATAATGTACTTGAAATAATACACAATAGATTGAATTGAAAGCATTTATAAAAATGTTACCTTTGATGTAAAAAAACATTCGATTTTTTTTGCTAACTGGTAAAGCGTCGCTGTTGCCTAGATTGTTAAATTAATCGCATTGTAGGTACAGTCAGCGCCAATATGGTCTGAGCCGAGCATTCAAACCTACCAAAATAGCTAAACATTTGACAAAAATCAACCTTATCTCAAGACATTAAGGTGCACTTTCATTTGTAGTTTGAGAACATACTTGTATAAATTAAACCAATGAATATAATAGAACCAATAGAGGGCTGTAAAACTTAAAAATATATAATTTGAGAACTGATTGTTCATGGTTAATAAATTCTTTAGAACAATAATAAAATTCGTAAATAAACCTTTCGCGAATTCGCGATGCTCAACGTGGATTGAAAAGCCAAAATAATAAATAACGAACATTTTACTTCATACTTTATAAACCTCCGTACAGTCACGTCTATTTATACACCACCGTTAATTTTTAAATATATCTTAAAATGAGATGGGGGATATCAGACCACGTTTCTGAATATGAACGTGCAGTTAAAAGTTAAAAATTAATAGTTTGAAAATATCGGAAAAAATCTTGATTAATCGGCAAACTCACAAAAATAGCAAGACGCGTGCGTCGATTATTTTTTTTCATTATTCACGTAGGTAAACAAGATAGTCTCTTTTGATTACGCGCGTGTAATTCTATGAATGACCTCTAAATCCAGAAATCAGTAAAATTTTGGGACACAAACAAACCTCAATATCTTGACCAATTGAAGATTGAAACCTTTAACTGTACACTCGATTAGAATAGGAAAGAGATACACTCTTTTCATTTTTAGATATATAGGTATGTACTTATAAATTAACCGTGTATGTATACAGTTTAGAACTTTATCACTTTGATGCAGTTGCCATTTGTAATTGATTTCCGTTCAATAAAGTATTTTTTAGAGTGACAAGAGTGTTCTAAACTGACATATTTATAGACGTGACTAAAAATTAATTGATGTTATTATTAAAAACAAAAACAAAATTCATTCAAGTTATTAATAAAAAAAAAACAAAAACAAATATATGAAATTGGTATGTAAAACATGAAAATAACGTAAAATCACATACTCAATATCCTGCTTGAGCAAGACACAACAAAAATACCTTTATCGTCCAAAACAACACAAATAAATTACAATTCATTTTCGTCTTACAAAAATATACCTTTCGATGTGTCAATAATTACATTTCCTACTTACAACTACGGTGAAGACAACTGAAGCTTTGTACATTCAACTATTCTACAGGGTGTTTTTTTATTCTCTCTCCAAATTGTAAGGATGTGTTCAGTCCATGAAACTGAACAACTTTCCCTAAGAAACATAGGGTCAAATATGTAACAAAAAATTTACTTTCTATGGAAACCAAAGAGATCACGTGATCAGTTTAGTAAGGGATGACCAAAATTTTGTGGCGTATTTCGACACATTAGTCATGGAGAAAGCTGTTCAGTTTCATGGTCTGAACACATCCTTAAAATTTGGAAAATGAATAAAAATGCAGCCTGTATAGTTACTTCCATACCATGTTGAAAGCGTCCATTATACTGTCATATATGGTGAATGTAATGGCGACGTCGAATACTACGCGACTGAGCCGAGGTACGGTACCTTTGTAGAAGGCCAGCGGACCTTCGGCCTTCCACGTCTTGATGAAGCAATCCCACGTGCTTTTGTACTTTTTGGCCTCGAGCCCTTGCATTCGAGTTTTGACGACGTCGATCGGCGTGTTGCCGAAGACGGAGGCGGCTCCTGTGATGGAATTGTTTTTTAATCATTTGAGAGTAAATTTAGCTCTAATTTGCAGAAGACTCACTTTAATAATAGTACTATTTGTAGAAAATTGCGTCTCAGAACTTTAGCATGGCAGATTATATGGTTAAGGGCTGATTTTTCAATCCTTAGATAACAGATATCAGTGAATGTGAAAGTGAAATAAGCTTTATTCAAATAAACTTAATTGTTAAGTACTTTTGAATCGTCTATATTTTCCTACCACCCGTTCCAGACTTTTTTAGCTGACAAGAAGAACGGGCGCAAGAAACTTATCAGCTGTAACAGCCATAAGTAACGATATTTACAAACTTGAATATATCGTTACCAGGGTAACATAATTACAAAAGGGTGCCAGAATTATTGGCAACAACATAGACTTATTATATTACTTCAATAAAGTACTTATATTAGCAAGTTATGTGTTACCTACATCATTTCCACGCATTTTGATCTTTAAGATAATCGTCAACTTTATAATAACCTTTACCCATGAGCGTTTTTTTAACATGGTTTTTAAATTCATGCAAAGGAAGATCAATCACTTGTTGTGGAACTTTATTAATAAAGGCTATGCCTTTCCCCATAAATGAACCTCTCGTTTTTGCAAGCCTAAATCTTGGAACGGCAAGTTTATCTTTATTTCTTGTATTAAACTGGTGAATGTTGCTGTTCTTATCAAATGAATCATAGTGTTTCCTTACATAAACTAAATTTTCATAAATATATTGGCCTGCCAAAGTAAAAATATTTATTTCTTTGAACAATTCTCTCAAGGTATCTCTCCGCCGTAGATTGTATATGGCGCGAACAGCTCTTTTTTGGAGTACAAAAATATTTTCAATACTGGCTGCTGAACCCCACAATAGCAGTCGATAAGACATTACACTATGAAAATAACTAAAGTATACTAACCTTGCCGTTTCAATATCAGTTAAAAGCCTTATTTTCTTAACAGCGAATGCCGCTGAACAGTCAGTTTAAATATTAAACAAATCTAATAAAAGTCATTCAAAAATGTGACAGACTAATGAATGACAAAAATTTGGCAGTATAATACGCTATCAAACGGATAAATAAAGCTCTATCTAGGCATTGAAAAATCAGCCCTAAGTCTACTATCTAAACTTAACCATACGTCAAATTGTTCAAGGCCGGTGGCAAATTCTGTAGAGAACTATTGTGTATTCTGTTTCGTTATGTAAGTTATGTTACCTCATTCAGCCAGTCACGTCACAAGTTTTCAAAGGCTATGGTGACCGCTTTTACTAGCAGGCAATCAAGCGTAATGCTTATTTCAAGACCACCTGGCTAGCTACCACCATATTACCTAAATCTGACGCCAGAACAACAATTAAAACATTGTTGGATTCCGGCAGTTAAGAGGTAAGATAGCCAGGGAACAATCGGCCTTACCACAAAACACTGTTTAACAAGTATTTAGCTAAAACACTGTTTAAATGTGATGCTGTCACTTTTTTGACAATATTATTTGAAAGAGACAGTACCACACTTAAACAGTGTTTTAGCTAAACAGTGTTTTAGCTAAACAGTGTTTTAGCTAAACAGTGTTTTAAGATCTTTTGTGGTAAGGCCGTAATTGTCTAATTTAAAAATTTATCGCAATCGCTTTCAGGATGTGATACATCGATGCTTCTTTTTGGCACAAATTAAAACTTACCAAAGAAATGCAGCAATGTGTCACATCCATCTGTCAAATGAAAGCGATTGCGATAGATTTTGAAAATTAGACAATAAGGAGGCTGGTTCCAGGATAAGGTTTCCGGGTGTAGTGCGCTTCCACCTTCGGCCTTATCGTCACTTAACATCAGGTGAGGTGGAGGCCAAGCACTATCCCTTTGTGCATAAAAAAGTTTCAAACCCAAATGCCCACGTACCTGCGATACCACCGAACAGTCCCACGATATATTTAGGCACATGCTTATCCCTGTCTCCGCCCTTGTACCAGTCGCGTAGGGACTCCATCACGAAGAATCTGATAGCTTGGTTGCTGCCTTGCTTCATTATCGTCGCCGTCACGCCTTTGTATACGCCGCCAACGCCTGTAAATATAAACAAAAGAGTTGGTGTTGTTTAGCCTCAGGAACAGCTTGGTTACTTACGGCCTTACCACAAAACACTGTTAACACGTGTTTAACTAAAACACTGTTTAAATGTGATGCTGTCACTTTTTTGACAATATTGTTTGAAAGAGACGGCACCACATTTAAACAGTGTTTTTACTAAACAGTGTTTTAAAATCTTTTGTGGTAAGGCCGTTATTGTCTAACCAGAATCTATCGCAGTCGCCGATGAATTCTATCGATGAATGTGACACATTGATGCATTTCTTTGGTAAGATTTTATTTGTGCCAAAAAGATGTAACAATGTCAATAGATTTTGAAATTGGACAATAAGTACCCTGGCTAAAACGTCATAAGTCGGATAATTATAGGTTTAGGAATAACACAGACGTAAAAAACCGACTTCAAAAAACCTACCTTTAAAAAGCAAGAAATAATATTCGTAATAATAAAAATACGTCTATTGAAGTCGGGTGGGGCTGGAGTACAGTATATTTGTTTTTTTTTGTGTATGTCCACCGATTACTCGAAGACGGCTGGACCGATTGAAATGATTCAAACGTTATTACATTAGGTACACTCCCAAGTTGGTCCCAAAGTAATTTTGAAAAAAGCACGAAAATAGTATGATTTTGTGTGAATTACCTCGATGATTGGTCGTATTACTTCTCTGTTTATGAACTGAATAAGATAATATTTTTTTTGTTGGAAGAGGGATATTTTAAGTGTAGTTTTTTAACCGACTTAAAAAAGGAGGTTCTCAGTTTGACCCGTATTTAAGTATGGTTCTCCGCGATTATCTTACGTTTGGCTGAGCCGATTTTTCTACATATATAATATACCTTACCTACAAGGTACCTACACTAAAAATAAAAAAATTAAAAATTGTTTGAAAAACAAAAAACCGACTTCAAAAAACCTACCTCTAAAAAGCAAGAAATAATATTCGTAATAATAAAAATACGTCTATTGAAGTCGGGTGGGGCTTTTAGAATAAAAAAAAAGGAATTTGTACTCCAGCCCCACCCGACTTCAATAGACGTATTTTTATTATTTCGAATATTATTTCTTGCTTTTTAGAGGTCGGTTTTTTGTTTTTTTTTATTTTATTCTAAAAGCCCCACCCGACTTCAATAGACGTATTTTTATTATTACGAATATTATTTCTTGACGTTTGAATAACGTTTGAATCATTTCAATCGGTCCAGCCGTCTTCGAGTAATCGGTGGACATACACAAAAAAATATACAGACGAACATAGAACCTCTTTTTTTTGGAAGTCGGTTAAAAATTGACTTTTGTAGGCTCCAATCATAGTATTTATTACTTAACTAGCTTTCCACCTGACCCGCAGCTTCACCCGCGTGGACTACAGCCCCCCTAGCCAAAGTAACATTTGCGCCAAAGCCAAAGCAAACTTTCGCTATCGTTTCGCTTCGGAACATGTATGGATTTGACGTTTTAAAATTCGATTGTTAACGAAACCTTACTCTTATGTTTCGAAAGCGAAGCGATAACGAAGATTTGCGAATGTTACTTTGGCTAGGCCCTCAGGTCGTAGTAGATTTCGTGCGGGCGGAGACCCGTGCCCAGCAGTGGGATAAAAAGTAAGTAAGTAAGTCCCAAGGTCCCATCTCAACCTATCCGTACCAAATTTCGACAAAATCGGTCCAGCGTGGCGTGAAAACGTAACATACAGACAGACAGTAATTACTTTCGCATTAAAATTTATAACATTAAGTATGGATTTTGTTATATTATTTACTTAACCTAAAGATCGTGTCAATATGTTTCTATTGCTTTTGGTGTTTTAGTAACAAGTAAACCACTTTAACCAGTGTGTCATTAAAACACCATTGTGACACGATTGAGTGTTACGTTAACATTAGGACCATCAAGGCTCGAAGGCTTGGCTATAAGGTAATTGCATAAAGTAAATGTCTCATGTTTTTACTACATGACCTATATCTGACTATCACACTTATCCAATTTCACTGTGCACGCGAGACTCATTCGCAAATGACCTCTGTTTGTGTTATGTGAGACACTATCGCGCGTGATACGTGATAGATACCGAGTGTCACGGCCGCGGCATACAAGATGTGTCACTGCAATCGGAAGGAGATAATTTATGTAATGATTTATGAATATAAATTTATTTTTAATTCAACTAGTCGATTGGCTCGGAATCACATGAAAATGGGAGTAATTAATTATAGAAAAAAGCCGAAATAATATTTTTAAACCAATGCTGACATTAATAATGAACATAAATATACTATTCCGGATATTAACACAAATAATTAAGCTTCGAAAATCCAGACTATCTCCTTGATGAGCTTTTTCTAATAGCAGAACTAGATTTTGCACTAAGGTCACATAATAGTACTAACCTAAGGTCTAATCTGTGACTGAGGGCTAACAGACAGAATAACACAGCAGCCCAGTGTGTGTTTTACGTGTTACAAAAAACCCTTAGACGCGAATACGGCAGATAGGGGCCATAGAACTAAACAACTTTTACCACAGAATAAGTTTTTTCATACTGTGCTTTTACTATGGGACCGACACTGAAATCGCGAAAAAAATCAGATGTTTCATACAAAAATTGATAACGAAAATATCAAAATGTATGAAACAGCTGTTTCCAGAGTTGGTCCCATAGTAAAAGTTGTTTAGTTTGATGGTCCCTGTCCCTGTCTACTATATTCGGCATTACGGGTTTTTTTATAACACGTTGTATTTGTATAATAGTACGTAAGGTACTAAACGCAGCAGATAAAAACGACAAAAGGATTAGTTTTGTTGTGTTTGAATCTATGCCAAGTTTGACACAAACAACCCTGTAAGGTTCTTGTCTGTGTCTAAAAATTTTATGTAACACCATTGTTAGGTATACAACAAGATGCAATAAAGATATATGAATATGTAGTGCACAGAGGACAAGGCATTTCTTACATTAATATTCACGTCAAATAAATAAGAAGTATTTTACGTAAGATTATCTACGTCTCGCGGTTGATTGTGAAAAAGTTAACGAACGTTATGTAAATAACGTCTTTATTCCTTCAGTAAACATTTATTTTACGAAGAGTTGGCAACAAGGTTAAAAATAATTAGCTGTCACCATCATCTGGGCTTTGGCGGTTTGTAACTATTGGTGTCCTTTTTTTTTCATATTGTTATTTCTAACTGCAATCAGTTTCCACACTATAAGCAGTTTTGAGAGGTGACACATTGGTGTCCTAAATTCTAAAATCGGTGTCGGCCCTTACTAATAATTTTTTGCTTGTTTGTTACACCTTCACGTCTTTACTACTGAACCGATCATCAAAAAGTATTGTTCCCGACTTCAGAGGGATAGCAAAAAAACTTTCCACGCAGACGAAGTCGCTAATGAATGGGTGATTATTTTGTGAGTAAATCAATCAAATTCATCCCACTAGTAGCTGTGATATTATATTTTTTTCACTCCTCTTGCTCAAAAAGTCCGTCATTGTAACGTACAAGAGCCGAGATAAAATAGCATAATTACCCCTAGGGGTTAAAGTTTTTTCTTTTTTAATGTTTGTCTATTACCAATGAGCCTACTAAAACGAAAAAGTATTTATTCATAATCACGAATAAAAACTCGCTCGACTTAATACTGGGGGTCTATTACAAAAAGTTTCATGCGATACACGCAACTGCGTCCGTGCTTCGTTATGATTCTTTCCTATTACAAAGCACTTGCGTAAGTGATTGCGTAAGTTTGACAGTTTTTTTCTAGCGTATCCGACATCATTCATTCAATAGTCTTTGGGCTACGATAGCCAAATTGAAAATGTGTTTAATAGCCACAACCGACGAACTGCAGACGATTATCGTGACCAAGTGATTGCGTACGTTATTTTCGTAATAGGCCCCCTGTTTCTCATTCTTATTTTTGAAAATGGAACTAAAAGCATCTCTTCGGTGAAATCATAAGACTTATTTATACTCTGTGCACAGAGTGAATCGTAAAAAAAGGTACCATGGCGCGAAATCTTTAGAATTTTTCTATAATTACATACTGATTGAAGTGACTGTAATAGGAAAGAAATAATTTTAATCTTTTGCCGTCAACAAATCATTTATTTAAATATTGTACAAAAAGTTTATGAAGTGGAGGATAGAAAAACGAGTGGATTCGTTTACGTAAGTAGGTATACTATTTAATTTAATATTGTATTTTATTTTCTCGCAATCGTAGTGAAAAGTATAGTGTAACACACGACGCTAAAACCCATTGTAACTCGGTTTCTATTTATTCCCTCGCTAAAGCTCGGGAATAAAACTACCTCGTATGCAATGGGTCCTTTTAGCGTCTTGTATAACAATCTACTATTGTTCAATTGTCCACGAGCGACATGGTGCTAAACGTCTGTCGCGGAAATAGTTAATAGTTAGCATTTATTAGTGTAGTTGCTGTTTCAAAACTTTTGTATGTGGCGATGAAATGCTTTTGGAGTTAAGGCGAGGCCAGTTCACGAAATTTACTCTTTCACTATGTCTTTAGAATAAGGTTGAATATTGCATAACTTTAATTGACGCTTCGCCAGAAATTTGACGAATTTTAGTACATTTTTATTGATTTCTGAAATACTGGATCATTTATTAAAAATGTACTCGGTTATTGTGTTAGATCGATAAAAAAACTATCCTTTTTGCATAAAAAATCATATCACTGTCGTTGAAAATTAGGAAATCTGACGAATTGAAATTTATTTTTATAAGTTTTTATGGTGTTATTCAGGATTTTTTTACAGAGTTACCATGCCATTTTTCAATATTCTGTTCGGTTAATTTGCTTCTTTGTTTCTTTTTCAGTCTACAGTATTTAGTATTTATTTATATAAAGCACATGTTTTGTGCAATTTTTGTGAAGTAGAATTTTACATCAGTTCTTCACATTGGATGTTCAAAAATCAGACTTTTCACAGATCGTGAACTGGCCTCGCCTTAAATATCCTTATTCGCAAAACACGAAATGATGTGAATATCGTATATACACGACGGAATCCCGATTCGGATTCCGAACGGAAAAATCCCGCATGTGTGTGGTAGGTCCATAGATTTGTATGGATTAGCTGCGTTTGGAATTACATAGGTAATGTACTGAATTCCGTCTGTATGCGGCCACTCTTAATGCAACAACTATCAAAAGCTGGAATCACATCTGCGAATCGTATGTTCTGTGCGGAAACTCGTAACCGAAACAAGTAAACATCGTTATGACGACATACCGACAGACGTAAGCTGTTGGCAGCCAGCCTAGGGGACTTTGAACCCAAGTTTTATTACCAAAACATATCAAAAGCAGACAAAAAACCATGACCTCTAATACTAAAATACTAAGTAGTTGTATCGCCTCCGGGGGGGGGGGGGGGGTGTAAAATCAAATATATATATTGTTTTTCAAATAAGAACTTTTATAATTGTTAGTTAGTTGGAGGTAAACAAAATCCAGGGGGGGCAGCTGCCCCTCCCTGCCCCCCCCCCTGCCCCTCGATACGCCCATACGCCTATTCCACTTGGTTAGCAGATGCGATGGCAGTAACGCCAACGATACTACTACTAAGTACTAAAATCTGCATAACGTGTGTGTGATTCTTTACTAAACACGTATAATAATTATGATGACTCACCTTCTTCCCTAACAATAGTCCTGACGCCGTGGAAAAATCCCTTAAACCTCGGCTTCTCCATCCTCATGTCGTTGATGAACTTCACCTTGACAGTCTCCATGGGCGTGACCGCGAAGATCGCTTCAGCAACGCCGGCCACCAACCCGCAGGTCAGCTTGCCCGTAGTCGAGAGAGTCCCATCATCTTTTAGCATGTATTGCTTAGCTTGTTCGAATACACCGAATCTGTGGGCAAAGGAATTGTTTTAATATGATCTATGCCCGTAGAAACAGGATGTTATCCTCCCTCATTTTTAACTCCTCGGATTTTCAACTTAACATATTTTCAAATTGTCAGATATTTAGGTCTCCTAAAACTAGTAGGTGGATTTGGACATTTTTGGGGTTACGAATGGAGTTGGATTGCAAGATCCAACTACAAATGTTGGCTGTTGGATGAGCAATAGAATTACCTAAATGGACCAAGCGGCGAGGGATGAAATTATGTCGAAAGCCGATGGGAATCGCCTTGTATGGACCTTTCGCCACTGCATTCCTACCTACCACCGTACAGTCAGGTATTCTTAAAGATAACAAACTAAACTTTAAACAAAAATTAAACACCTCTTTATTTATCAAAACTTTGTGGAAAAGAACTAACATACGGAAATTAATGGTTGGTAAATTAATTCCTTCACCACACGCAACATTCCGGGACTTTCCCGGATTTCCCAGCTATCTGGCAACCCCATTATAAGATAATGAAAATATAAAATAAGGAAACATCACTTTAAAAATTGGTTTAATATTTTCAGCTCTCTTTAATTAAATGTTACAAGTAGTTACAACTTTCAACAAATAAAGAAACCTCGATTTTCTGTTTTATTTTTATTTATTTTCAATTAATACAATAAATAAAAAATTGTAAAGAACTGTTCATCATCGAAAACATAATTTTTATAATCATTTTTTATGACTAGAGCTAGAGTATCATCAATCATACAATACTATAAATAAGCTAATATAATAAGCTATCAATATATTTTAGTGGATCGAAAAATAACATTCGAGAAACTTTTTGGATCCGTGCCCATTGTGTATTTTTTGCATTTTTATCATCAACCTACAACCAGAATACTGACTATGATCGCATTATTATATCCTGCGTATATCTCTATCGTGCATTTCTATCTATCATATTCATCATCAGTGATGAAACAAATTGAGATAGGGCAGGGTGATGATTCATCACCCTGCCCCATCACCCTGCCCTATCTCAATTTATTTCGGGTAAAACGCAGTGCGTTCTTTCCTGACACAGACACTCGTCAATAGGGATGATGACAACTTTTTTTATTTTATGTTACATAAATTACCTCTGAAAAAAAAGAAACATTGGTAAAAGAATTAATTCGCTAGCTGAAAAAACTGCCTGAGATATCACAGTGTGAAATACACACAAACGGACTCGCCCAAAAACGCTCCATACTAATGGCTTCCTAGTTATGACGTCACGCCTGAGAAGTTTAAATGCAACGCGTAGGAAATTTGTTCGGCAGCTATATTAAATATTGTGTTTATCAAAATAGTTTCTTAGACAAATTTGCTATACATTTTACGGACTAATTAAAGGTATCATTTATTTTAATAAATTTTATACTTTTTAAATGGACTTGTCCACCCAACTTTGAAGGGTCATAAAATAAATAATATGCAATATATAAAACCAAGAGGTATACAAGCTATTTTAAAAGTTTAATATGTTTACGATTTTTATTAGTATTTCGTTATTTTATTCATTAGTCATCATCCCTATTATGATAGAAACATGTTTTAATAGACCTTGTTCTACAAACAACATACTATATGCGTCACTTTCCTCAAGCCATTGAAATAGTTTTCATACAAGTTTTAATAGTTTAATACACGGATGGAAACTTTTTGATGGAACTGAATAAATCTTAGTTACTTATCCTTACTATCTGAAGAACCCACGGCAAGATAAGTTTTTGGACAGACACAAGGATTAAGTTCTGTGGGCAAAAGTAGATAACAATCACCATACTAACAGCTGAAAAGTCTTTTATTATCAAGTGAATAAGATATATTTACATTTACAAGTTCACTTGAAGATAGTAAGTACCTACCCAAATATTAAAAAATATTAAACATTTTACGAAGATTTTTATCTCTTCTATCCTTAGAATAAAAACACATAGAATGATAGTTTCCTACTAAGCGCACTGTCAAAATTGAGGCAACTAAAACAACCATATTATTATTTCGGATTTTCGGATTCATAATACGTTACCTAATCGTACCTATACATATATTCTGGGCTATAAGAAGGTACGAAACAGTTAAAGCCAGTATATTCGAAATTGGCCTATTTTTGATTCAACGATAAACAATCAAATGTTCTTTATTTTGAGCAGATAAAAAATATATGTTGAAGTTTCATAAACGATCTTGATTATTTTACGGTTAAAAATACGATTTTCGTATCTTCACTAGACTATAAAAATATGCAAAGACGAAGAAAATTTTCATGAATTTTATATTTTTTGGATAATACTCTAAGTTTATTACTTAGTCCCTTTTTTACGAATAATATATAGAAAAATAGGTAATAACATATAGAAGAATATTCAACGGTTACTTTTTCAAAAACTTTATAGACTTTATGCTCCAAATAACAACAAAAACATTGAAAATTAAAAAGTGAGGTTATTTTCATTACTGTTCACAAGTAAAGAAAAAGACAGAGCACAGAGACAGAGTTTTTGGAATATACTGGCCTTAATTTCTCCACATTTAGGGGATTAGTTACGATTTTAATAGATTTTAGTTAGGTACCTACTATGGCTCAGTTTTAGTTGCCTCACTTTACAAACGAGGACTTGGCTTCTAAGTGTTATTATTCCAATCTTCTTTTACCTATAATATAATAAGACAGAACGGATTTCATTTATTGGTAATTTGGTACACAACTTTAACTCTTCATCAAAGTAGAAAGACGATATCAATACAAACACGATATTTATATTTATTCAGCCTTACTCTATATTTGAATTCTACGATGCCATTTTAGACTTTATTAACTAAGCATTAAGGGTTACTATTTCTAGGCCAGACAGCCTTCTATGTGGTGTCATATAATGATCAGATGTGTTATCGTGTTCCTACTGACCACTTAATTTATGAGTATTTATGCAAATATATGGTTTACTGGTCTCGTTAGGTAATTCGTATTCCAACTGATATCTTTATCTATTAGTTATTATTTCATTTTATGAGTCAAAAATACAGATATATAGATATAAAACCTATAACCAGATCAGATGTAAAAGAAAATTAAAAAAAGCATATCCTTAGTGTAATTACATATTTAATAGAATGCCAAATAAGTTATCAATACTCATATCAAGCTAAACATACCATTTATCAGTTAACAGCTTAGAAAGTAGAGTGCATAGTCATGTAGGTAATATTGAAGATAAAATGATTTATACATTTTTTAACAATGTTAATACAAACGCGCAGAGAAAGGACAAAGGAGAATCAGAAATATGTATTTTTTTTTAACAATATTGTCATCGGTTTTTATTTTTAGAAATATAAACACAAAATTATGAACATATAAATGAATATCTTACCTAACGGCAGATTTTGGTATGGAGCCGTATAGGAGCACACTGAGGCCCCTGTAGAGTCCGAAGAAGCCATGGCCCTTTACTGTCTTCTTTACACAGTCTATAATACCCGCATATTGTTTGGTGCCACCTGTAGGAGTAAAGAAAAAACTTTTTTTAAGCTTGAAAGTAGTAGGTAGCACAGTATGATTATAAAAAGAAAAGAATTATCATATCAATAAATAAGTTTAACTGGAGTTCAAATTCACAAGGCGATACCTAATCTATCTTCAGTAACAGATAGACCAACTATGGATCCTGTTACTAGGCAACTGTCGTTATTTCCCGTCATTTAACAGAAATATTATCTAGGCATAAATCTTTAGTAAGCCTCTCACTAATGCTACAACTCCACCTGCGTAGTAAGTAAAGCGTTCATCGAGGCGTTACGCAGATGTGGCCAAGACTTAACGGTGTTAATTTACAAACGACAGTACTAAATTTACTTAACGCCTTAGCTATAGCGTGGTTGGACATTATCACTATCACTAACGTTAACGCAGGTGGAGCCGTAGCATTACTGAGGATAGGTTATTGAAATCGGCCGTTATACCGCAGTGATAAAGTCTATTTTCATTTTTCAATGTGTCCCATCCCATCTTACATTTAACAATCAGCATTGAGATTTCAGCAGAAAAGTGATAGTGATAGTATTTTAAAACAAAAATATATCCTACATAATTTGTTCTTATTTTTGAGAAAATATTCTAACTCAAATAACTATGCAGCAAAATGCCATTGCACCTGTGTGGTTAGAGAGGAGTTGTTTCTTCTACAGGTTCCCAAAACGTTGCCAAATATATTAAAGATACGGAATTTACAGAGAATTGACTAAATTTTTTTTAAATAGTTGGAACGGCATTCAAAGATCTAAAAAATTCATACAATACGTAAGAATTAAAATGTAAATTGTTATTTCATGGACTTCCTTTTGTTTAAGTTAAGATGCTGTAATGCTTATTCAAGAAAAAATATTACTGATACTGATCAAAATGGTTAATCTAATGAGTAACCATTTTGATCAGTATCGTAAACATAAAATATAGTTTTTTTTTCATATTTGTAGGGGCCGACTCCTGGTAAAAGCAGGAAATTTTTCAAAAAAATTTGAATGCAGTTTCAATTATTTTTAAAATCAAAATAAGTTTTCTTTCAATAAAATTTCGTACGTCCAATATTTGGGTACAACTTTCTCCTTTCGAATGGGAAAGTTTTGGGACAACTTGTCTAATGTAGTGCAGTAAAATGTTTACAATAACTTAAAATTACAGAAATTTTACTCTTTAGAAAATGTTTGATTAGAACTAGAAAATAGGTCATTAGCATTGGTTATTATTTAAGAATGATTGCTTTGCACTAATCGCAGGCCATTATTGGATAATTACTTGTTTTGCAAGCAATGTGGTCAAGTTACATTTACACTAAAATGTTCCATTAAAAATTTGCTGAAATATTATTGTAATTATTTATTGCTTGGTTCTTACTTCTTAATACTTATCTAAGTTTGAGTGAAACAAGAAATGCCTGTAAATGCTCTGTTATTCTACAAAATAATATAACAGACAGTTGTATTATAATAATTAACAACTTTCGCTCTGACTTACACTCAGAACACAGAAGTGATCTGTGGACTTACATATTCATATAAATAATGCAACTCAATGTGTATGGTGAAGGTTCTCCACAAACAATGACTACTAAACATGATTTTAATTGTCAGTTATTAAGTCACTTAGCATAGGAATCAATTTTCTGTAGAAACAAGACATATCTATGTTCTAGAAAGAAACAGGGGTTTACAAAGAGAGCTGTTGCTTTTAAATTAATTCTTAATCCTTATTCTTTTTTTTATTTCAAAGTATTTTAAGAAACCCCAAAGTGGTATAACTTCACTCAGTCAACCTTGAACCTATATTATATACTATATGTTATGATATGAGTGAGTTGCTAGGCAGGTAATATCACTAGTATTATTCTGTGATCTGTGATATAATATCTTATCAAACTTACACAACCGAAACAAAACAAGTCTACTGTTGTTTTTAATGTAAATAGATGTAATAAATAATTGTTTCATTATTTGGCCTATACCCTGCAGTGGATGTCGTGTGGCTGATATGGTACTCAATATTTATTACAGGCTTAGAGATTTAGCAAGACATTTAAGATTTTATAAACAGAACAATCACATCTAACAGATCATTTTAAGCATCACCAAAAGGAAATATAAACAAGAGCAAAATACTTTCAATAAAACCGCGCTAGTATCCGTTAAAAGTGTTTTATTTCATGTCTAGTGAGCGCGTAAGCTTGAGAAGAGCAAAATTTTAAATTATTCATTTTGCTGTTGAAATATCACATCTCAGATTAATAATGGATATGAATGAAATGAAATCAATGAATATGCAGATAGAAGCAATATCATAAAAAATAATTAATATTGAAAGTTTATTATCATTATGTACCATTTCTGTTTTCCAGATACCTATCAGTGTCAAATCATTATCCAATGTTCATAAATGAGGAAAAATATTAATAAAATTATTAGCAGTAGCATAGACCAAGAAGATTTTCGTCCATGGCAATAGTTATAACTTTTGGGTGTGTTTGGATTTGAACATGAGGTTACCATCAATGAGAGCAAAGTCCAAAATAAATATTATCATTATTTTGCATAACACACTCGAATGGTAGGTAGGTACTTACCTACAGTAACCTCGAAGTTTACCTGTTTGATAATTTTTCCTTTAATCTAATAAGATTCTTATTGATTTTGCAAATGACTAATCGTGACTATTCATGATAGAATTTCAAGCGTGAAGTTTTTTCGACTGTATTATTTTTAGGTTTTGGGTAAAAATAGAGAACTAGTGATTTTTAGTAAGAGTCTATTCCATTCAAGATTCCAAGACAATGTTGAATGGACATGCGATACTATCGAGTAAGACGCTGTTTATACTGACCTTTTTCATCTAATTGTAGCTGTGTTTTTACGTATTCAGTGGGGAATGTGATACAAATCTCAATGCCACCAGTTATGCCGCCGGCCACTACTCCTTTGAGTCCTATCGCTCCCGTACCCCCTGCCGCAGCCGCTGCCCCAGTTTCAGTCATCCATGGTCTTGAAAATGGATTTTTGAAAGTTCCGGGTTTCGACATTGTAAATTATTTAAATGCTTGCCGATCACAACGGACAACGACTGCGACGACCGTCTCTTACGACAAATATTTTTCGACTAGCAAAAAAATAAATTGACATTAACTTTGACATTCGCCTGACTGACTTTGACATTCATTACTACCTTATTAACTGACATTGAAAGATGATTGATGTTGTCAGCACTAAAATATCAATTAAATAAAGGTGAACACAGACTTGACCGCACCAACACAACATTACCTCAAAAACCAAGCACGGCTCACCTTTCCTCCATTATCTGTCCACGAGTTTCGAATTCATATTTTTTTATGTAAAGAACTCATGATTTGGAACACGCATACGTAATTTTATGTTTAGGAACCAAATAATACGCGAGAAAAAAAAATCGGAAAATTAAGATTTTCTAGAAAAAATGTCAATTTTAGACTGGGGCCTTCTGTTGTTTTTTCCCCTTAGTTTATAAAGTAATACCTTTATATCTCAATACCTTGAAAAAGTGAATTTATAATAACAAAACATCTATAACCACTAACATTGGCGTCGATTCGGTTGGCAACGACTTAACTAAATTGACAGGACTAAACTAAGTTTAGTTTTCCATCCTTTTTTTCTGTATCGAAAAGACAAAAACAGAATGCTAAAATTAAGTTTAGTCCTGTCAATTTAGTTAAGTCGTGCTAACCGAATTGACACCATTGTATGTTATGTACTACTATTGTATTAAATGAATATGAATATGAATATTATCGCGATAACAGCCGGTCCGCATGCACGTTAGCGCGCTTACAATATCTAGCGTGACGTTACTCATTCATGACGTCATTACCAGCGCCATCTTGGGCTTACAGCGACCGCCTCGGAGCGTAATCACTGTGAACGTCCTGTCAAAAGTTTCAAGTGACTGTCAAACGGATCGAGTGTCAAAAAATCAAAAAATTATAGAGTTAGTTACCGAAGGAGTTTTTCCTCACTTCACAACAAGGAGTGTTGGTTAATTATCCTTTTCGGGAAATCCGAATTCTTTTTTTCGGTACTCGAGTATGCGAGTACTTAGTAGTATTCGAATTAGAATTCGAGTCGGGCCAGTCTCGGCCCATCACTACTGGGCATAGAGTAAAGTAATGCAGATATTAGACGGTTCATTTTTCGTTCATTTTCGATGCTTCATCGTAGTGAAGCATCGAAATGAAGTGTCTAATTATGTAGATTCATCTTTCATTGCGATGCGCCTTTTTGATGAAAGTCACTAGACGGCCGTTCGCTTTCATCGGGCATCGGCCTTTCATCGGTCATCGCATCGGAAATGAACAATAAATGAAGCGTGTAAACAGTGCCATTCACTGCAGTGATCGGCATGTCGTCAGTAACTTATTTGTGTTTATTTTAAAATGCCTTTATTTTTCGTTTTTAGACTTTTTTCAACCCGCATCATGCAACATGCATACAAGCAGGTGCATGCAAGATTTTTTTTCTCTTTAATTAACTCTTAATTCTTTAATCAAAATTATCACGCACAACCTGTTGCCGCGAAATTTTGTGAGAAATGAGAAATACTACATTCATTTTACATTTAGGCTGGCCACACACAGACGTAATCCCGAATCGCAATCACGTACGTGCGTGATTCCGTACGTACCACCACACACAGACGTTTTTTTTCGTTCGGAATTACGGCTCAGTCAGACGCTAACCTTTGATGAGGAAACATTGAGCGAAGATGAATTATTTTTCTAAATATAAACAAAAACTACATAATTATAGACTATTTATTATTTATATTACGCACAGGGGTATTCTATTGCTTTTTTGGAAACTAGAACTACATAATAACTAAGCAAAATAATAAAGGGTTTGCCAAAAGGCTGGTATCCAGAGCTGTAATAAAAGGCGGTAGGGCCCGTGAATACGTACGAGCCAAAAAAAAAACCATAGTATTGCTTTCTCTGTGGTGAATAAATTGGTTAAATAGGGGATGTCTTGTTTTGTTGTGCTGAACTTTCGTTTTTTTCTTTGATTTTGTATAATTAATAGTGTACGTACATATTGTATTGCTTTGCTCGTAATTATTAGCACATACTTAGAGGCCAAAGGTATCAGTGAAAAGTGTATCGAAAAGACTCTCAAAATGGCTTTGAGAACATACGGCGACAAGCCGATTAGTTTTCAAATAGAAGAAGGTGGTGAATTTTATTGCGTTGGATCAGAAGTAAGTTTTTTGTGCATAAACAGTTCAGTAAACTTGTTAGCTAGTTATAATGTGATCTTTGTCTGAAATTTTTATGTTTGTAGGTTGGAAATTACCTGCGCTTGTTCCGCGGGTCTCTTTACAAGAAGTACCCTGGTATGGCCAGGAGGACTCTTACCAATGAAGAGAGAAAACGCTTAGTTGACAATGGGCTAGGACCTCACGTGTTATCCAGCTCTGTTTCATTGCTCAAAGCATCAGAAGTTGAAGATATTATTGAAGGGAATGATGATAAGTAAGTTAGTTTATAGTATTTTTGGTGTATGCCTTGCTCGCCCTATTCAAGTATTAAACGGTGAATAGAAATGCAATGCTTGGTTATACTGAGAACCAAATGTTGATAATTCAAAATACTCAAACTAGTTCAGCGACCGACGCGGCGCAACACAACTAAAATACTCTACTCACTCCAGCCAACTTACGGAAAAAATCTTTACAAACAAATCGTCCATGCGATTTTGCCGCTGACTGCAGCTCTCTGACTCACACATATCATGTTTTCACTTTTCGCATTATAAGATTACAGAGTACAGACATTTTAAAATATATTTCAGTTTTTTGTTGCTAAAGTACAAAAAGTTGTTGTTTCTAACAGTTATTTGAACAACTGGAAAATACTATAACTTTTTGTACTCTTCAGCAACTCGAATCTGAAATACCTGTTGAAATGTCCGTAATCTTATATTGCGAAAAGTGGCCGAGACACGTTTTTCAATTACGCACTCAGATTTAAGAAATCTAGAGAAAACAAGAAATGTTCGAGCGAGAGAGTGGCAGTCAGGGGCAAAATCGCAACGGGCTTCTTAACCTTAAAGGTAATTTTTATTTTAAGTTTTATAAATGTTGTTGTCCAAGTTGTATTTATGGTGTTAATTCATTGAAACTTAAAGAATTTGTGGAATTGTGTGTTAAAAAGAGAGAATCTACTGAAACTACTACCATTTCAAAAAATTGGGAGGTAATCAAATGGTAGTAGTTTCAGTAGATTCTCTCTTTTTAACATATAAAATTAAATTAAAACCAAACCAAAACTTGAACTAATTAAAAATTTGATAAATTTTAATTTCTGAACGTTCTAAAAAATTCATCGCTTGAGGGTAGGCTCACAAGTAGCTTCAGTCCCCCGTGACCACGGCAGCTGCAAAGGTGCCGAAACGTCGGGAAAATCAAAAATCAAACCAAATACCAACTAATTACCAAAGTACTTTCAATAAAACCGCGCTAGTATCCGTTAAAAGTGTTTTATTTCATGTCCAGTGAGCGCGTAAGCTTGAAAGCTTGAGAAGTGAATATATCATATTTTCCAAAACCAACACTGTGAAAAACAAAGTTATTTTTACAGACGACAAATGATAGTGGTATTAAATATTGTATGGAATAAGGTAACTACGGAACCCTACGGCGCGTGGCCTGTCACGCACTTGTCCGGTTTTTCTTCTAATGTTTTTTAATTAATTGAATAATTTAAAACTTATGTATTTTTTGACATATTTTTCTATTTTTTTGTGAAGTGGCATTTTATTTTAAATTAATTTTACTCATTTTTGCATACTATTTCTATTGATGGCGAAACATGTGCACCTTATTACTTTGTACCACCTTTCATACCTTGTTTGAAGCAAATAAATATTTATGATTTGTTTACAGACATTATTTCCATAAGATGGCTGGAGTAGCAATAGCATAGTCGGAACAAAGCTTTATTTAGCTACATATGCTTTGTATGTAGTGATATTTATTTAGTAATATACCACATGTCATTCCTTTTCTCTACTTTATAGGTATAAAGCGGTGTCTGTAAGTCAAGAGTTGGCAACACCCAGAGAGAGTAAGAGCAAGAAGCCCCACAATCCATCATGGCTGCCGGTCATGCCAAACTCCTCGCATTTAGATGCAGTTCCTCAGGCCACGCCCATCAGCAGGACTAGGGTGCATAACAAGAAGGTGAATATAGAGCTCAGCAATAATAGTATGTTAATGAACTACTTGACTTGACCATCAGCCATTTTTAGTGACCCTATTGCTGGGGCACAGGCCTTCCTCATGGGTGGATAAGGAGGATGGGCCATAATCCGCCACGAGGGCCCAATGCGGATTGGTGGTTGTTGACGACTGCAAATGCAGCCGGGACCAACGGTTCAACGTGCCTTTAGAAGCACGGACAAGCTCGAGATAATAATTTTTTGGTCACCCATCCCATGGCTGACCCTTGCGAAAGTTGCTTAACCTCCGCAATCGGCCGCACGCAATCCTGATGATGGGCAGAGTACGTAGACCTCGGCTTCGTTGAGGGTCTTGTTACACCCGGTAGTTCCTGATACTGATACTTTTCAGGAATAGTTCTGAACACACGCCCAAGTGCCAGCAAATCATGTCAGGGCATTTAATGAATAGTACTGCTATGATTAAAAAATATTTCTAAAAAGTATCAGGAACTGTAGAACTCAGCTGCATGCGATAGATATCTATATTTATAAAATCGTAAACTGACTGACTGACTGATCTATCAACGCACAGCCCAAACCGCTGGGTCTAGAGACTCCAAATTTAGCACGTAGGTTCCTTATGAGGTCTAGGGGTGCACTAAGAAAGGGTTTTTCAAAATTCACCCCCTAAGGGGGTAAAAAAGGGGATCAAAGTTTGTATGAAACTCCCTCAGTTTTGAAGCTAGGATCTTCAAATTTTGTGTTTAGACTGACCATTGAAAATAAATAAATACGGGTCTCAGCGTTTTTCAAAATTCTATCCCCGAAGGGGTCAAAAGGGGGATGAAGTTGTGTATTGAAGAAAATCCTTTATTTTCGAAGTAAAAATCGCTAAATTTATAATTTAGGCTTATGGATAGACATCCAACGCAACGTATATTGTTATTGTTAGTATTTGAACCCCTATTGGGAGTAGTAATAATATTTACTATAGATAGCTGACACTTACTAACATTTGCATGCCTACAGACTTAAGGCAGAATATTGTTGAAACTTTATTTAAAACATTGTCACCAATCTCAATGTAATGTACACAATATTGTGCAAATAAATATTCTGATTTCTGATTTCTGATTTCTGAAATGGGGGTGAAAAGGGGAAAAAAACCCCAAAAATAGATATGGATGTCGTTATTGGGGTTTTCGGGGATGACGATTGCAAAAATGACATTTATTTTGAAGTCCAACACGGTGGACAAGATTTGACCCCTAAAGGGGTGAAAAAGGGGTTCAAATTTTGTATGAAAAAATAATATAAAATAGACATTACAACTTTAAACTTCGTTGGAGCACATCTAAAAATAAATAGGCAAACATATATTTTGTAATTTTGAAAATCAACCACTTAGGGGTAAATGGGGTGAGTAAACATAAAAATCAATATGGATGTCGTTCTTGAGGTTTTATGGGATGGTGATTGCGAAAATGAGATTTATTTTGAAGTCCAACACGGTGGACATGATTTAACCCCTAAAGGGGTGAAAATGGGGTTCAAATTTTGCATGGAAAAATAATATAAAATAGACATTATAACTTTAAAATTCGTAGGAGCATGTCTAAAAATAAATAGGCAAACACATATTTTGTTATTTTGAAAATCCTCCCTTAAGGTGTAAATGGGGTAAGTAAACATGAAAATCGATGTGGATGTCGTTCTTGAGGTTTCGTGGGATGGTGATTGCGAAAATGACATTTATTTTGAAGTCCAACACGGGGGCCATGATTAAATAAATAAATAAATAAAAGTTTATTACATAAAAACAGATAACACAGTTTCAAGTTACTTATGATAAGAGGCAAAGATAAGCATAATTTTGAAATCGGTGACTACTGTTACCCATGGTAGGCTAACCTGTATTACAGGCAACAGGGGCCCCCTAACTAAATCAAAAGCAAATAGCCTAATTAAGGTACAATAAGGATCCGTGTATACACTTAATAGAATGAAGCGGTTACAAAGAGATAATAGTAATAATAATAAATAAAGTTAGGTTAACAGCCGTATAAATTGGTAAAGAAGTATCTATAGGTATAGGTACCTAATAACAACGTAGAAAATTCTCTGTCTCGTCATAGTCCATGCCTTTAAGCCATTTACAAAGTATAAGCTTGCAGTTGTGATATTTTAAAGAGTGGATTGATAAAACCGAATTTAACTTGTTATAAATCTTGGCATTCAAATATTGATAGTTTTTTTTGGCAAATGTGGTTCTACAAGTGACATTTGGACATGGTTGTTTGGGCCGCCGCGGTCTAAATTGGACTTGGACATGCTTGGATGGACGACGGGAACGGGAACGGGAACGGGAACGGGAAAGGGAACTGGAACGGGAAGCCGTAATGCGTAAAAGTGGCTGGTCAGATCCTGGTTGAAGGTTCCCTAAGGATTTTGAAGGTTCCCTAAGGATATTCTGTAATAACCACGCGGACGAAGGCGCGGGCAGAAGCTAGTAATATTATAAGTACGATGGGATTGGCATCGTCAACTAATGACAAAAATCCCGAAAACCAATAAAGAAAATAAAAGTAATAGAATAAAGTTTAAGAATTTTCGGTTGCGTGAAAAAAATAAAAAAATCAAAGTCCCTTCGTCTTCACAAATGTATGAAAGTAACAGCAGAATGGAGATTATACCTTTGCCACCACCTGCCACAACCACAACAATACTAAATCTATGCCACAACATGGTATTAAAAAAAAAGTTGCAAGACAAAAATGTCAAAACTTTTTTTTATAAAATACGTGTTGTGGTTGTGGCAGTTAGCGGCAAAGGTATAATCTCCATTCTGCTGTTACTTTCATACATTCACGCAACCGAAAATTCTGAAACTTCCTTCTATTACTAAGGGACCTTATAGAAATATATTCAGCCAATTTTTTCTTTCGGACGTTCCCCATTTGGCTTAGCATCATCATCCCAAAGTACAAATATTACTATTACTAACATGTCAACTTTTAGGTGCGTACATTCCCACTATGTTTTGATGACACCGACATGACATCAATGTTGGAGAACTCGTCTCAAAAGCAAGTACTGGTACCCATCAGGCTTGACATGGAGATTGAAGGGCAGAAGCTGAGGGACACATTTACATGGAATAAAAATGGTATATGATTTAAATAACATTTATTAATTTAATCAGGACTACTTGTTAAATCTTCTTAGAATTATCTAATTGCCAAAAGTGGCCACTTTGTGATAAAATGGATTTTAAAACTTACAGAAAGAATGAAAACTGTTGAAGAGTTATTAAAAAATATAAGAGACATTTTGAGAAATTATTACAAGAGCTTTTTTTAAATATTGACTTGGTTTACGAGTAATAAAAATAAATGTAGTGGCGGCGCTAGTTTCACTACCTACAGCGCCTTAATAGCAATATGTATGATTACATCGTGTAAGTATTCCAAAAATAAGTAAAAAAGTGATCACATATTATAGGGTTGCCACCTGCCACTACTTGACTTAAGGGTTACCAGCATAAAAATACTGGTTTTAGATTTTTTACGGGAGACAATTATAACAGCTGTTTTTTGTGAAGATAATGTAGACCACAGATTCTTTTACCTCGTATTTATTTTCGCAATTACGGGTTTCTGTATTATCTTAGCCTGAAAAACGGGGCATCTGGCAACCCTAATAACATATCTTACTTAAAATGCAACATTTCAGAATCAATAATAACTCCGGAGCAGTTTGCTGAAGTCCTCTGTGATGACTTAGAGTTAAACACATCCACTTTTATCCCGGCCATCGCCACATCCATCAGGCAGCAAATCGAACAGTTCCCGAGTGAACCGCCCGCGATACTGGAGGAACAGGCCGACCAGAGAGTGGTCATAAAGCTGAACATTCATGTTGGGAACACGTCCTTAGTGGATCAAGTGAGTGTAGTGATGCTCAAGCATTTTCTTTCTTACTAACACTAGCTTTTAAGTTTATATTGTAACTCAATATGGATGTTTGTTGACCGAAATAAATGTTCTATTATTGTTACTTACGAAGCGTATAAAAAATTTTTCTTGCCATGTGGAGGCTTTAGACTTCATATTTTTTTACAATATCATCAACATGGAACATTGGCATAATAAAAAAAATAATAAAACTTGTTATGCTTTTTCAAAAGGAAATTACAACAGTGCATGATCCATAGACCATGGATTATGGACCATAGAATTTAACTCTTACTTAAGACAAAGAATATTAAGCACTGGCTTTGACCGCGGGGCACAGCTGGCCGCTTTTACCATTTTAATATGCAACCGCTCATGCTCGTGTGGTTGAGTAACTGCCACAAAACTTTATATTCAAATGGAACCGCGCGACCAGGAGGGTAATTACGTAACTTTGTTGCAATCAACTCTGACAAAAATCGCAGTTATATCGCTGCTTTAGTAAGAACCAATGTGACAACTATGTTAACTAAAGCAGCAATGTAACTGCGCTTTCAATCGCTTTCAATCGAGAGATGTTAGCAACAGACTTACGTAATCCACGTAACCGCCAGTGCGTAAGAGGGCTTACTACGTTCATAAGATAGGTAATTGTAAATTAAAGCAGGTTGTGACTTGGTATCGTGTTTAGGTGGAATGGGACATGTCAGAAAAGGAGAACAACCCAGAACAGTTCGCCATGAGGTTGTGCGCAGAGCTGGGTCTGGGCGGGGAGTTTGTGACCGGCATCGCGTACAGCGTGCGGGGGCAGCTGGGGTGGCACCAGCGGACTTACGCGTTCAGTGAAGCGCCACTGCCCATTATTGAGGTAATTTTAATGAATGGTTAATAGTTTGTTCCCGGTATCGCGTGCAGCTAAAGGTTATAACCGCTGTTTCCCATTATTACGATAAAAGCTTTAAGCTTTATTAATTTACTAGGTTTTTTAAGAGCTTGTAGCGGCATAGCTACCTACGCCGCACATACCACAAACAAACTGATATTATAACCATATCTTTTGTCCAACACAATCTCTGCTGCTGACAGCATTGTAAAGCTGAGCTTTCCCAGGATTTTAGCATAGACGGCGATCCATCCGAAAATCAGTTGAATTTGTTAAATACTACAGAATACATAGACATATTGCATTTCATGAGATAAAATTTGCTTGGATGAAATAGTTTATAGTGGAGAGTGAGGATCAGTAACGAGTTTTGTTTAGTGGCTTATCAGAAAGCTTTTGCCACCACATGATTTACTGTGAAGAAAATTTTGCGATATCTCTTAAACCCAAGCAGTTAAACGAGCTAAAACAGGCTAAAACACTGTTATTTTGGGGGTCCTCCTGACGTCATCGCGACGTACGCAAACCTTATGCCGTACGTGATAAAGCAGATATTGCATTGAGTTTGGCATTTCCTTCAAATTACTCAACCATTTCTAAACGGATTTCAAAAAATCTTTCACTAAGTTTCATAGCTATTAATTAATATGATTTTATATAATGTCAATAAAACTATAGGATTCAAACCTGTTACTGACCCTCATTGCCGTTAGTTGTCGGACCCAAAATGTATTGTGTAATAAATCTTAAAAAATATCAGTCCTATAAAATCCTGGAAAAGCACGCTATGATAAAATGACCGCCATCTTTGGCCTATAGTTTCGAGTCCAGTGGTGATGTTCAACCTTAATATCTCAACAGACACCGTACCGGCAACCGTCGGAGGCGGAGCAATGGGCGCCGCACCTGGAGACCCTGACCAACGCCGAAATGGAGAAGAAGATCCGCGACCAGGACCGCAACACGAGGCGCATGCGCCGCCTCGCCAACACCACGCCCGGTTGGTAAAACATACACAAATCACAGACCACAGACAACATAACCCTATAGCACAGAATATACAACGTGTTACAAAAATACGGTTTTGACGCAGATCGTCACTTTCGCAAATGGTCATCGCGAAAAATTTGGTCACTTTTGCAAATGGTCACTTTCGCAGAATGTCATTATTTTTTTTTCTTTTTTCTCAAAATTGTGAATGGCATTCTGCGAAAGTGACGTTTTGCATAAGTGACCATTTACGAATGTGACCATTTGCGAAAGTGACGATCTGCGTCAAAACCAAAAATACCCCTAATGCCGAATATGGTAGATAAGGACCATCAAACCAAACAACTTGTACTAAGGGACCAACTCTGAAATCGCGAAAAAAAATCGGCTGTTTCATACAAAAATTAATACTTAACGAAAATATTAAAATGTATGAAACAGCTGATTTTTTTTTCGCCTTTTCAGAGTTTTTCCCATAGTAAAAGTGGTTCCGTTTGATGGTCCCTATCTACCATATTCGGCATTAGGGGTAGTTTTGTAACACGTATAGTAATAGTACTAACGTACAGAAGCCCATCCGCGCGAGGACAATCAAATAATAAGCTACTCTCGCTGCACGACAACAAAGTACAATTTCAAATTGCACAACGCTGCGTGCCTATTATTGTATGCACCTTCTCTTTCTGTCGCGTTAGTCGCGTAGCTCTGTCCCAACCTGCACACGCCACCCCTCGTGCGCTGGCTCGACTGAGTCAGCCGCGAGCAGTAGGCTTACATAAAAGTTTAAGCGCGTAGTGAGCCCCCCCTGCCTATCCTCCAACTTTGTACCCTTTCCTATACTAAGCGCCGCTCTAGCTGTATTGTTATATTCTCGCCGGGCCGCTGCTTGCCCTGGAGCCCAATCGCGGTAATTCTGAACGATAAAACCAAAAACGTTACGTTGTCATTTAGTTAGGTTATGTCCATCAGCCATTTTTGATGTCCCCACTGCTGGCACAGGCCTTCCTTATGGGTGGTAAGGAGGATGGGCCATAACCCACCACGCGGGCTCAATGCAGATTGGTGGGTGTTAACGACTGCAAATGCAGCCGGGACGAACGGCTTAACGTGCCTTCCGAAGCACGGAGGAGCTCGAGATAATAAATTTTTGGTCACCCATCCCATGACCGACCCTTGCGAACGTTGCTATAATTTTCACTTAAATTGTCCCAGATTGTAATCCTAGACTCTTTAGGCAGAGTATTCAATAATTTTAATAAAACTAAAACGAGTATTTTTCTGTAAACGAAACTGAAACGGTAACGATTTAGCTTTGGTTTTATCGTTGAAAGATAGCGCGATTAGGCCCCTGTTCCATAGCCAGGCCGTTAGGCTTCGTTTAGGTCGAGCACGGTCCGCTTTGGTTCCGCTTTGGACACGAAGCGCGAAGCTTAGGGTTATGTTGTCTGTGCAGATAACACTTTATAATACTGCATACTGATATGTTTCTACAGTTTTTTTAGATTGTTTTCTTGGGATAAAATATTTGTACATTTATTTTATCTTTCGTACGTTTTTTGGCATACTTAAACCAAAATAATCAAGGGAAATAATTTTATTATGATATTATAAAATTTTATTCGATATTGAATGCTATATTAATAAAAAAGGTTTTGTATTATATCACACATAATTTGGACGCTTTAATTTACTCACCACCTTTTTATCTTATCTAATGATGTGTCTCCACGCAGAGAATTGCTTGACGAGTAAGTTGTATTCGAGGCAAGCCTACGATTTTACATTTCAGTGTGGCTGTCGAGAGAATAAGTTTTTGTCGGATTTCTCAAGTTCCTTATGTCAACTGAATAAAGTAAATTTTTGATTATCTTTGAGTATATTTTTGATTATCTTCTTTTCTGAAATAAGAAGAAAATATACTTAATTCATTCTGTCAGAAACGTATGCTCTCGAAGGCCAACTTTTGAACTAGTTTGATTGAATGAATCGTAAAAGCGTCGAGCATCTACGAACGTGGAGAGGCACCATAATAGTGACATATTAACTGGATCTGTCACTTTTGCATGAATAGTAGGCGGTGTTATTACAAAAAAAAATTAAACACCTGTTTAACTTTTTAAATGTGATGCTTTCTCTTTCAAATAATATTGTCAAAAAAGTGACAGCATCACATTTAAAAAGTGTCTTAGTTAAACAGGTGTTTAAAAATCATTTGTAATAACACCAAGGATGTTTTATTGTAGTTTTATTCTTCAATATAACTGTACAAGTACGTTCTAGTCTAGTTTAATTTTATTGGTTAATGTTTATAACCGACTGATTAAAGAATTTAAACTCTGTTGTACGCTAAACTCAAATTAACTAAGGCTCGTAGGTACTCTACGTTTTTGGGCCGAATTTAAGTTAATTTTATAATAAAAATTGGTAGCTTTACTATCCTTCTTACAAGCTTAAAAAAGAAAGAGAGTAACTGTTTGTTAGTCTAACTTTAGCGACTTGACTAACACAAAATGTATCATTTGACGGCTTTTTGAATCGCATAATTGGGATTTGTATATTTCCAAAGGTTATTGTTCTAGTTAGTGGGCATTATACAATCAGCGGCAAACATACCCTAATGTCACTTGGATCTCAATATGTTACTTTAACTTGCAATACATAGAGTTGATATAATCAATAATGGACAGATGGTGACCTTTGTATACATATGCCGGTTTTTTTCCCGGTTATTTTTCAATGATCTAAAAATGGTTAATAATAATAATTTTTATGAAAGTCGGACAATAAAAGTATGTAAGATCGAATTGAAACAAATAGAACCAAAATGTGCTGAAAGAAAAATTTGTAACTATGAATATTCACTTCCAACATCCAAAAATTGAAAGCAAACAACAAAATGACGATTTGTGAATCAGCAAAATTATCCTGCCATTGAGTTGAATTGGGTTGGTAAACTTTTCCAAAACTGTTGTGAATTATATATTTTCTGGTGGCTTTTGGCTTTGGAGTCAGGAATACGAATAACCAATTGCGGAATTTTTATAATACTTCATTTTATTTTAAATAAAAATTTAAATTTTTAATTTACAGCATAGTACAATAAATCTCTATTACGGGTGTATGCGTAGGTAATGCCTTTGCTTCAAAGACTTTCTATGTTGTTGCTCAAAACAAAAAAAGCAAAGGTATGATTACTCTTTGTCACTGTCTATCAAATCTGTCAATCAGTTTTTTTAATCAGTAAATGCAAAGGAACTTCGTGTTCAGCCGTATGTTTGATATTTTATCGCGATAATAATATAAAAACATATATTTGGTTAACAAGGAAAAATAAAAAAAACATAATATTATTTTCTTTATTCTTCAAACTTGTGCTATCAAAAAAAAAAAAAAACTATTCTCTTCGAAAAAGTTTACCAACCCAATTGTTAGGTTATGGTGCTTTGTGCGTTTAATAATAATATCGATTGTTAAAAAAAGAATAGTGGAAGTTAAACATGTTCCATTTACTAGAACAGTAACCTAAAATTTATATTATTATAACTCTGTTTCTAGGGTTTTTACATCTAATTCCATTGGGTTAATAAGTATTTGCATGATAATAATATATTTTAGTAATCGGTATTATGGTAAATCAATCAATAATTTATTTAGTATTATTATTAATTTTGAGGCAACAATAATTATGGTCTTTAGTACTTAAACGTAGTGAATAAGAACTATGTTAGTAGTAAGTTTCTGTAACAACATCAATCACATTCATTATTTCCATCCCTTTTTGTCGGTTTGAGTAATAAGTCGACGTCTTTTCTCACTCGCTCGTGTCAAATAATACAACTTTGTAATAGAACCACTGAATTAATAATTCCAAATTGCAAACAGAATTCTTTGAACGGTTTTCTATAACAATGTTTATTACGCCCCGCCCACACGTGCGTTAAACCAATCAAAAACAAGCAAAAGTAAAATGGCGGCGCGCGGGCGTAAGTTAGAACCTGCGTCTATTTTCACTGACTTTATTGTAAATTGTATACTCTGCAAACTGACTTATTATCACAAACTTTCATTTCGTTGAAATAATCAAGAGTACCTATTTATAATGATTGTATTCTTAATAGTTTAATTAAATTATTTAGTACTTTTGAATCTTGGATAATGGTGATGCCTTTCATAAGTACAATTTCGTATAATGCAAACAAACAACTAATTAAAGCTACAGGGTTTGTGTGAGAAATATTATTTAGAATATTTAATAGCAAGTTGACTGAGTACAAACACTGGAATTGAAAGACATTTTATGAAATTGTATTTCCACACATTCCCTGTATTTAGTAATTGTAATAAAAACGTAAGTGGACTGTTAAAATTCTATCACATTAAAGATTTTCCAAAAATAAGTTTTTATCGTTTCATTTTTAACCATCGTCATAACTAACATTTTGCATTGGTTTGCTATGGGTGATTAAATTGACACAATCTGCTTACCACATTCATTTATAGTCACTAGATTTATAAGTAGAGTTTGGAATTGGTAATTTGTGATCTTTTGATCGTATACTGTTACGCCTGTAGCACACCTCCGCCCGGCTCTGACAATTGACACGCGCGAAAGTAATGACGCGAAACCGCTACCGTAGATGTGGTCCTTATATTTCGTGGATAGAAGACAACTCGTAGCGGAACCATGGCGGTACTACCGCGGTGCCGCTGGTACGGTTTCGCAGCGGAGGTGTGCTACAGGCGGTAATAATGATATTAGTTTAAGTATCGGTAAGTCTGGATTCCGAAGTTGATGTTTCTGTTTTTTGGTAACAGATGTGTCGTTGAGTCGCGCGGTCAACCGGCTGATCCGTGCTGACGAGGCCATGTTCCAAACCACGCCAGAAAAGAGGAGGAAAAAAATTTAATCACCCATACCTACCTGCAATCCGTGTATTCCCAGAAGTTCCGTTGAAGTTGTTCCGTGATGGAACTACTGGATTTTTCCCCAGAGGTTCCATTAACTGGACTTATGAGATTTTCATTCCCAGAGGTTCCATTAACTTTTACTCCAGTTCAACTTCAACGGAACTTCTGGGAATACACGCCTGCAAACAACCCGAAGCCATATCTTATATCAATATGAACTTATTCTAAACATAGAAGAAGAATTTTCCAATTTAACTTTAGATATCTACTTATTATATTCGATTAGCAATATCGTTGTGAATGCATTTCATAAACTTAAGTGATTCAATACGGAATGGAATAATTTCCAAACAATAGATAGCAAAACATGCAAGAAATCTGTGTACACGTGAAGAGTAGTTGGTATAAGGAAGAGCAATGTGCGATGCTGTCTGTCGGCATGCCTGCAGGTATTTGCATGTGCATTTATTTGTATCTTTATCTATTGTGTGAAAGTTATTGCTAAATATTGTTTTTGCATCAATTATATGTAATGGACTTCCGCAAGGTAACGCCTGATTCTATTAAATATTAAATACTTAGTACGGTTTGTCAATAGTCAAGATTATTAGGCAAACAAACGTACTTTATGAGCTTTGGTAATCTAAATTTTAGTGTCACTGACTACAGCTGAGCCACAAAAATAAACGGTGGAAATTAGACGACACAACTGTATTTAGGCCTTAACATGCGTCAATCCGAGCGCGTCGATCCGTGATGGAGTGAAATCGAACGTAACTCTACTCACTTTGGGTTCAAATCAGTGCGCGTTCCAACGCGGCGGTTGCGTTGAGAACTAGCACCGAATTCTCAATTTTTACATGTTTTTATTACTTTTCTTCGCTTTTAAGTTAGTTAAAAAAAATTTGTTCAATTAAGATTGAAGATATTAACATCGCCGATTTTTATGGTTGGTTTTAACATAAACGAATGTTCTGTTTCTGAGAAATTTTGCAAATAAGACCAGAAACAGGGTCGGCACCACGGAATATTATTTTACATCAAAGGTGGTAACATTTTTATAAATGCTTTCAATTAAATCTATTGTGTATTATTTCAAGTACATTATATATTTTTTCCATGATAGCTTCACGCGCGTAATCTTGCAATAATTCGAATTGAATATTGGGATTTGACCCACCTTAAGGCCTTAAGGTGACTACAGCTGAACTTCAGCTCTTAAACTCAAGACCCACAAATACTTTTTGACAAAAGACAGTGATCCACCGCAACTTCACTCGAGAATGTATTGAAAAGAGAAAACTACAGATTAAAATAAGTCGTTTTGTACCGCAAGCGCTCTGAAGTTAGTCACTTATGTCATACATTGTCATGACAATTAATTTGTTAATTTAATAGCATTGTAAGTACTTGGCGACAAAATTAGTCAAAAATAAACGGTTGAAATTAGACGACACAGTTGTAGTAAGGTGACTACAGCAAAACGACTCTCATCTCTTAAATGCAACCCACAAATTCTGTTTCTTGGTTGGAGGCACGTTAGTTCTAAAAAATCCACTTTGCATAAATCCTGAATCAAGGATTAAAGAGTCAAAAAAAACCTTTACAATGGATTTTAGTGGATCGAGGGAAATTGTTGACTTCGTCCAGCCCCCCTAGCATGACCACCGAATTTTATCACAGACATTTTTTTCTTCATTAGATTATAGTTATTAAGCTGTTATAATGAAAAAAGTAAGATGCTGAGAATCACACAAAAAAGCGAAATGCTCGAGCAGTTTATAAGTGAGAAGTGTCATGTAAATAAGTATCAATATTTTGGTGTTCGATTAGAGCCTGAAATGAGTATACTCTTGCTTACTAATTCCGATTTGGATAGAGTTGATATTTGAGGATCTCTTTTAGAAAGTACTCGAACAATTTGCTGCTGTCTGAATAGACCCTTAATAGTACATTATGAGACAAGTTAGCTTAAAGCAAGAGCTCACGAGTTTCATACGACGTTTTTCAACACATTTGCGAGGAAAAAACAAAGTAATTTACCACACAGCAACAAATACGACAAAAAAAATATATGATAATTATGGGAAAAGGCGCGCAGGTTTTTTTTTGTTTTTTTTCACACGTTCAATGCAAGCATATTTTGCGAACAAAGGGGTGAGGAGCATACAGCCTACTTCAAAATTATAATTTTAATATATAAAAATGCAAATATTTTAATATTTTATAACAAAATATTGTGAATTATGAATAATTTGATAATAATAAATATTTGTTTGACTTAATTAAAGACTTACACATTTATTTATTCCAAAAATGTATATGAATTTTCAGCGGCATAAAACCTCTTTGTTGAAGTTTGTTGTTACTAAAAAAAAATAACTGTATAACCCGGTTAAATTGGTAATGCTCTGTTTACTTGCATTGAACTTTCAGTAAGGTACTAATTTAACTTTGTAGGGTTAATTCTATTACGTACTAGTGTTTTATAAACCGAGCTATAACAAACGCGTGCAATAATATATATTATTGCACGCGTTTGTTATAGCTCGGTTTATGGCCCTAAAAGCGATGTATTAGGGCTCACTTTACGAGCAAGTGTGTTGAAAAATATTTTTTTTATCAGTCAAATGAGCTAACACTTTTAATATTAATTTGACATGATGAGATGACGTCACGCATTGTGCCCATTATAATTTTAATCGTAAGTAGGTTAGTATTTTTTTAGTAGAAAACAAACACGATTCCATTGTATTCCATACCATAGTGATTATTGTTAGTTTTAATATTAGAATAATTTTTAAATGTGTCTTACCTTCCGTTGCCCCTTTTTAAAATAATTATTTTAGTGTTAGACCCTTCTATAATTTGTCGGCGCAGCATCGGTACGACATCAGCATGCTCGGTATACGCAGTACCGAAAGCAAACCGAAAGCTTACTGGTAGCCTATATTTCAATAGAGCGTTACTCATTAGTCGGCCGTGCTGTGTCGCGCTGCTGGTGTTGCGCCGACAAATGAGTAAGGGTGCCCGCATAAAGAAAGCAGGTACTGGTCGGTACAGGTCTGTACTGATCGGTACAGGTAAAGTAGCCCATACTTTTCTATGGGAGGCCGCATAAAGAAAACAGGTTGTCGGTACCGGTTTGCGCATACATCAGACCGACCTGTAACCTGCTTTCTTTATGCGGGCGGGCACCCTACCTAACGCTCTATTGAAATGTAGTCGTCTAGTAAGCGTTCGGTGTGCTTTCGGTACCGCGTATACCGAGCATGCTGATGTCGTACCGACAAATGTGTAAAGGGCCTCAAGATCCAGAGGGTTTATTGTCTAATTTCATAATCTATCGCAATCGCTTTCAGGATGTGATACATTGATGCTTCTTTTTGGCCCGAATAAAAACTTGCCAAAGAAATGCAGCAATGTGTCACATCCTTCTGTCAAATGAAAGCGATTGCGATAGATTTTGAAAATTAGACAAGTAGATTGATTATAGTAATTTTTCATCAAAAAATAGTTTAAAATGTTCCTTACCAATTATAATTTTAGAACTAGGTACAGCTATGTGATATTTCAAAGTTTCGTTACGATTCGAGATCTGCGTTATTATGATTCTTATGTAAGTATAAGTATAATAAATTAAGCTCTCCGAGCCTTTTTGCTTACGTATAACATTGTGGTTTTATTTGAAAACGTTATTATTAGTAATTGTAATTTATTATTAACTTATATATTTTTTCCTACCATACATTGAAAGGTTTTGAGGCATAACTAAGTTCTTACCTATTTAAAGTTAAAAAAAAAAACTTGTAAATCAATGAGATTAAAAAAGATTCCTTCTAAAATAAGCCTGGATAAATTAAAAAGTCTGACAAAGTTCAGACAGAAGCCCGAAGACTTATGGTAGCATTACTCGTATAGGCAGAATTCCGCGTCTCCTGCGCCGTGTTTTTGTGTTTGTAAACATAAAAACAATGTTTTGCTAACATGTTAGGGGCGTGGCCTATGAGTTTTTAACCGACTTCCAAAAAAGGAGGAGGTTCTATATTCGTCTGTATATTTGTTTTTTTTTGTGTATGTCCACCGATTATTCGAAGACGGCTGCACCGATTGTAATGATTCAAACGTTATTACATTAAGTAAAATTCCAAGTTGGTCCCATTTTTTTAAATTTGGAAATCGGATCAGTACTTTTTAAGTAATCTTGAAAAAAGCACGAAAATAGTATGATTTTGTGTGAATTACCTCGATGATAATGGTCTTATTACTTTGTTTATAAACTTAATAAGATAATTATTTTTTTATAGGAAGTGGGATATCTTAAGTGTAGGTTCTTTAACCGACTTAAAAAAGGAGGTTCTCAGTTTGACCCGTATGTAATAGGGAATTACACCATTTTTTGAAAACTGCTTTAAATGAATCCTGAGGTCGTAATAAACCTATAGAATTTTTATTTTTATTTTATAAAACCATTAAATGCCCTAAAACACGATTTTAATTTTTGATTTTGAATTTTCGCGCAAAAACACTAGCCACCATTTTGTTTGGGCTTGTGACGTCACTCCGTTAGTAAACAATACGAATGCGAAAGAAGAGTTCGTATTGTTTACTATCGGAGTGACATCACATCGCAATCCAAAATGGCGAATGGCGTTTTGAACATTTGATGAATAGATTAAAAAAGTCGTTTTTTAAAATTGAATTATAAAATTTATTTTCCATTTTTATGAATAAATATCGACGTTTCTCGTTTACTATTAATGAAATCTATCTTAAATATGCATTTTTATACTTTATCTTACATGGTGTATAATAGCCTATTGTATGTTTCTCCGCGATTATCTTACGTTTGGCTCAGCGATTTTTGTACATATTATAATGTTTAGCATAAACACAACATGTTTGCCGAGACGAATGGATAACATCCCCCGCTTTCGCCTGCGGGGAGGAGAAGTAACTCATTTTGTGTTCGCGCTCGCTCACTAGATGCAGACGGAGACGCCTCGCCTGCGTTCGGACAAAGAGCCGTGATTGGACGCAAATTTTCTAAGAAAACATGTTTTCAAAACAAAACCTAGGCGCAGCAGACGTGCGGTTATGCTAACATGTTTTAATAATAATGTTTTGCTCACATGATTTGTTAGAAAATTAAGCGCAGGAGACCCGACTTTAGAGCATTTAGCATGCTCACTGCAGCACCGCCCACAACGAAATATAAAGTAGACAGAAAAGTAGCTTGGAGATGGAGTAAATCGCGGTTTTTCCATAGATATAGTATATGTTTTTCGTGCACATAGACAATTTTTACGTACACAGACAATCTCAGGTCAAACCGGGATATTAAAGTCAGTAAGTAGGTACTAGAGTACTATGTACTATTATGTATTCTGTGGTACTATCACAAAATACCATAGATATAGTATATCAAAATACATAATACTTAAGTTACAAGTAGGGATGTCAAGGAGCTCCGTAACTGTAACTGAAACTATCGGATATCCGAATTAAAATTCAATTCGTAATCGTAACCGTAACCGAATCGGATATAAAAACTTCGGATATCTACTTTCGGTTAGACGGGTTTTTCTTACCGGCCGAGCCGACACACTATTTACAATCTAATATCCGTAACCGTATCGGAAACCTGTATAATATTATTATTTCTTTACCCGTATCCAGTTCCAGATCCGCAATTTCATATCCATAACAATACCATACAAAATATAGTGCGTATGATTTACGACTACCTGCTAATACGAATTAAAAAAAACTCTAAACAAATGAGATAGCTATAAAAAATTCGCGTCAGCAAAGTCTCCGGCAACACATAACTCTAAACAACCAACGAAAGATTTTGCAACCGAATGCATCGCTTACAAAAATACTGACAAATTGAGCCAATTTTTCCCTTTCTGTTTTCGTTATCCGAAGCGGTGACGATCCACAAATGTGTTTTCTCAAGATTTATAGGGCCTACAGTAAGATTTCAACTTTTCTATCGTGACAAACATGTAGTACGCATGCGCGTCGTCGGCCAATGTTGTTCGGGTACAGACGTTCCATCAAGTCGGGATGGGATGACAGGATCGTCGATATCGATAGGTCGGCGAGACGTGCTTTTCAAATGAGATGAACTCGAGAAGATGTCTTACTAAAATCATCGAATCAAGACGAGGTGTATCATTTAGTCAAGCCTGACTAGTACCCATCTATCTCAATCATCCTGTGTCTTTATTTAATTACAATGCAATTAAATTAACAATGTACAACAGATAACTTCAGAGCGCTTGCGGTACAAATCGTCGTATTTTAATCTGTAAAATTTTCTCTTTTTCAATTCTCGAGTGAAGTTGCAGCGGATCACTGTCTATTGTCAATTTAATCGCATTGTATAGGAACTTAGAATTTAAAAAAAAAATTGAGTGGTTTTAAGAAGTATAAGTCAAAGGAAGATTTCTTATATTTCCTCCTAATTTTACAGTTTTAGAACTCTGATTGTAAAGACGTACCGTATTAATTTATCATTTTTGTACAGAAGGCACTATCGACTGACGGAAGGAAGCCGTAGAACTCCAGTTAAATGGCCATGTTAGTTACAGTGGACTTTTATAGCTCGTATAGTGTAAGAATGAGTCGTCTGATAATAAAATATTACGGACAATAAAAGTCGACGTGGGGTACATCTCTAATGGCAGATTTCGTCACCATTCAGTGTGATAAAATGTTTGAGACAAGCGGAGGGAAGCGCGCGCTCTCGCGCCCCAACCCCGCCAACGGAAAATTCAAATTTGGAATCATGTACGCGAAATTAAAAAAATAATAACCTTGTGGGAAGGTAGTTGCATAAAGTTTTAAAAAGAAATATTGTATATTGCACGCGCACATAATAAAATAAACTAGTGGAAATCGTGGAGTTTTGAACAAAAACAAAAAAAACTATAAAATAGTGAGTGTCGTCGTAAAGAACAGTGCGAGTTTGAAAAATTGTATGGAGTTACTTATAAAGGTGAGTCTCGTAGCTTTTTTAAGAAAATAATACCGTCGACTTGATAACCTCCTCCTTTTTTTGGAGTCGGTTAAAAATGGAGTCCATTCAAAGTAGCAATTCCGAAAGTCACGAAGATTAGACTTTTTAATTGATGCGTCTAGGTAAAAGATTGAGACTAAATTAGTATTTTTAGATAAGCTTGCTGCTTTTCATTTATTAAACAGACTTTTCAGCACTTATTCTAATACAAGTGCTGAAATAATAAATAAGTTTTTTGAATATAGCTTTGTTAACTACTTACTTATTATGTGTAGGTGTCTAGCTATATCGAAAAGTATATTTTCATTTACGAGTAAGTATTCGGTAATAGATAAACATAAAAACAAAATAAAATAAAATAATCATTATAATAATTTAAGTAAGTAATAGGTCCCTTCCCTACAATGACATAAGTAAACAAAATGCTATCTAAGGCTAAGTACCTACCTACAGCAAGATTAAGTGTTACTTAAATTGTTTTTTTTTATTTATTTTCAATAAGTACGAATACAGTGTTTTCACATTTTCTAATTCAAAATGTTGTACAAGTACAGATAAAAATAGATATTTCGCGTACCAAATTACTTTATGTATTGCGTAACGGGCACAGGACAGGCCAGAAATAGCAAGGACCACGCAAGGGCAAGGATCAGCTGATTTATTTTAAGGTAAGATATAAACATAATTTCATCGATCATTAGATAGTAACCAAACCAGCCGGGTATCTATACGGGTTATTTATAAAACACCAATAACCTCGCAGGAGTAGATTACTAACATATGACTAACATCATAAATGACAACGGAGGTACGTTCTACGATTTTTTCCAAAAAGAGACAAGAAAAATTCCACTTTTCATACAGAACACGATCAGCTGTTTGGACATTTGTATGGAAAGTCAATTATTTTCCATATTTATGTTAGGGCTTTTCTCCACCAAGCTTTTGGAGATTTTTTGGTAATGAAATCTAAATGCAACTTTCCAATGTTTGATGGCTGTTTGGTACAAAAGTAGAATTCTTGCTCACTGTGCCAATGTCTCGGGTTCGAGAATCGTGGTATATTGATGTCGTTGTGATGAGCATAAACATTTCTTCTTGAATCATGGTTCTTTATTTTTAATTATTCTATCTATACTGGATATCTACTTAGTAGTTTGAGAATAAATTATCGATTTGAATTGCCTGTAATTATTTCTTTGAGTATATTTTATTAATTAGGTTATCTAGGTATTTATCAGACAAAACATTTGATATTTGAGGGTGGATCTCATGAGTGGGACATTTTCAGTTAAACTATTTAAGTATTAATAATGTACGTACACAAACTATTTACTTTTGACAAAAACAAAATAAAATTTAAAAACCTTTTGACAGTTTGTGGTAATCTGACGTGCTGCTGAAAGTGCAATATCTTTTTTATACGTAGTAAACAATTTCCTTTAAAGTCTTCACATTATAGGACGTAACTTATTTACCGTAATCGTAACAGTTCGAATAGCACTGCGTAGCTAGGTATTGATTCGTGTTTAAGCGCCTTAGGAAGCATAATACTATCACAATATAATAATGTGATAATTTATAGTGTAGAATATAGGTTTAATTTATCCTTCAAGAAATTAACAACACGACGTCGTATATTTATTTTCATATAAAGGAATCCATCTTTCCAATCCACTATATTCACAATTTAGACAGTATTTATTATGATGAATTTGACAAGCAGGGGAAAATATGCCGTATCTTCAAGATACTGTCATGACTATTTAGGTAGGTAACTTTAGTCAATTTCCAGAAAAAAAGAATCGCCCTACTGAATATCCAATATTGTAAAATTTTCATTGGAGCACCAAAAGTCATTAGCAAATAAGATAAGAAAACTCAAAGAAAACAAAACTTTTTTGAAGTCTGATAAAAACTTGGGTTACTATAGCCTAAAAGTGCTTACGCCCACAAATGGTAAGTCACGACAGAGGGGTTAGACCTTACGTTTTTATCAGCTCACCGCTTTCCTTTAAATCTTTACCCTTGTGACCAAAAATGTCACATAAAAATGTTAAGAAGAAAAGCACCCAAAAAGATTACCAAAAAAAGGATAGGATTTGAAACGATAAGCTTAAGCGATAATTATATTTTTAGGGCTTTTGTCACAATATATATTTTAGTCTTCGATGATCTAACATTTAGGTATAAATGATCGAATATTTACTAAACTTAAAAACTTACTTTAACTTAACTTTAAACTTACTTTAGATTTTAAGTTTCACGAAGTGTGATAGTTTTTTTCTCACAGTCACTTAAAATATGCCCCCAACCTTCATACTCTAGAATATTATGCTAATCTAATTGACCGAGCGAGTGCGATGCGCGAACGAAGCGTCTCATGTTTTGATTTTGTTTGTCTGTCAGGGTCTGTCAGGTCAGTCTGTTCTCCGTGTTTGAATGGTAATGCTTTTTGACAGTTCTTGTTTTCTTTCAAACCCAAAATAGATGTTTCCGTTTTGGGTTTAAGAAACACAATCGGCCTTACCACAAATGATTTTAAAACACTGTTAAATAAAAACACCAGTTTAATATATACACCAATATTGTCAAAAAAGTGACAGCATCACATTTAAACAGTGTTTTAGTTAAACACTTGTTAAACAGTGTTTTGTGGTAAGGCCGAATGTGTTTCAGTTTTGGGTTTAAGAAGCAAGAACTGTGTCAAAAAGCATTACCATTCAAAAACACCATTGAACCACGATTTCGACGGTAACATTAGCAGAATTGACCCCCTGGTCGCATTTCTCAATCAATTCTCATGAAATTTTGTGAGGGTTCAACAATAATAATATATATTTTTGTGAATTTAGTTTTTCGAAATGTTTAAAAAAATATATTTTGGCCATTTCGAAAAATGAAACAAACACGAGGTCTGCTGCCACTAGAAACCTAATTACAGAACCAATAAATAAATAAATAAAGTAAATTTCAAACAAGTACATACTAGCTGTTTATATTTTATTCTTACAGTATCTTCTGGTAAGAGCAGCAAAGCTCGTTGCAGCGTAGCTCCGCCGTCCAATACAAATAAAAAAATTGAGGTTTTTCGGGAGAAGGAAGTAAGGAATCACTTATGACCAAGTTCACTTCATTAATTTATGTAAGCGAGAAGACATCAACTGCATAATCTTTTATCTTAAAAGTTCCACCAGTTTCTTGGTAACCCTCTATAAATATTAATATCACTAAAAGGTACTTATTGGAAAAAATACAAGTAAAAATTAAATGACGAATAGTTCTCGCTACGGTTCTGCTACGCCGTAGCACCGTAGCTCTGTAGCAGCACAGTATACTAAATGTTATCTGTGCTACGGTGTAGCTAAGATACTCTCTCATACCTAAGGTACCGCTACTACTAAATGTGATAGACGTGATAGAGCAGCTGCTGATTCACTGAATAAAATGGCAGATGCACTACCTCAAACTATTAAAGTCATTATACCTGCAGTCGTTTTTAGGGTTCCGTACCAAAATGGTAAAAAGGAACCCTTATGGTGTGACTAAGTCTGTCTGTCACAGCTGGATATCTCGAGAACTACTAATGGTATCAACTTGAAATTTGGAATAGTTTAAGATGACGTTTTCGCAACTATTTTGCAAATAAGAAAGAAATAAAAAAATAAATATATTTTTTACAACACGGACTGAAAAGAGGTCTTAAAAATTTTAAGTGGGGCGACTAGGGCATGTGGGGTATCATATAAAAAAGCGCTGTTTGCACATTTTAAAACTTTTTTGGGCCGCATAGTTTTCGACTTATGATGAAAAATGTAAAAAAAAAATTACCGTTCCCCCCCTTTATCTCCGAAGTTTGCAAAGAGAAAAATCTGAAATAATACGCTACTACTAAATGTGATAGACGTGATAGAGCAGCTGCTGATTCACTGAATGAAATGGCAGATGCACTACCTCAAACTATTAAAGTCATTATACCTGCAGTCAGTGATTATTTCCTCTGTGCCTGCAGTCGTTTATTACCTATAACTTAGAGCAGTGCTCTAAGACCTATAAGCACAAAATAGTCGTCTGTGTTTTATAAATGTAAATGGTTGGTGCTACTCTACTATGCCGTAAATTACGATATTTTAGTAAATCGTTAACTACCTATTAAAGGCGATTACTTTATTTATTTATATAATAATTATATAAATATATAAATAAATAATAATAATATTTATATACTTTATTATGGACGATCTTTTGCCGCTTGGGATGAGCTTTAAGATTTTATTTTTTCCAAGGATGGCGATAGATAGCCAAATTTTTCAAAGGAAGGAAAAATGAAAGCGTATTCAAAGAGCCTTTTATTCAGATTATTTCAGATCAGCTACTGTCCGATATTCTATTGATGTTCTTAAGTGCTAATTAAATGTTATTTCGTTTGTTTTTGCCAAGGTACGGTATTTTTATTGATTTTTTCTCTCAACTTACCGAATTGTAATCCACGTAGTAACTAGTTTAATTTAAATGAATAAAATGTTTACGTCATCACGATAACTTTTTTATAAATTAGGTATTTTTCTACAAAATAATTTAACTACATTCGTATTCGTCTAATCTAAAGTTACCTAATCCTACCTTCCTAGTTACTTATATGAAAAAACAAAGATAATAATCGCCATTTGAGATAGGTACATAATATGTTGCAGCCAACTAGCTTATTAATGGCCTAGCCTTTTCATTTAACGGCGTGACGAGGCAAATCACTTGGTTCAATGACGTTTAATGACTTGCCTAGCCAAGACATTAAAATATACTTCAGTTTTCTGTCACCTGGGGCGCTGGGCCTAATCGCGCTAATTTTCAACGATAAAACCAAAGCTAAATCGTTACCGTTTCAGTTTCGTTTACAGAAAAATACTCACTTTAGTTTTGTTAAAATTGTTGAATACTCTGCCTAAGGAGTCTAGGATTACAATTTGGGACAATTTAAGTGAAAATTATGAAGCTAAACCAAAGATTTTAGGTAAATATGACATAAATGACAACGTAACGTTTTTGGTTTTATCGTTCAGAATTACCGCGATTGGGCTCCAGCTGTCAATATGGCGCCGACCAGCTATGATATTTCGATGTTTTTCAAGATTTCGCCAGATAGCTAAAAATACTCAATGGTATAGTGGTATAGTGTGGTGATAAAAATTGTGTAAATATTATCTGTTATCGAACGTTTTAAATAAAATTTTGACTAAAATGTAATTGGATGGACTTTGGATAGGTAAGTAATGGGTTTTTCTGTGCAATTTTTCGCAATTTATTGTTGGTTACTTAATGATACTGGTACAAGTTTAAATATTAATGTTATGTGTTTTACAGCCTAAGCATCTGCCAGCCCGTTCATTAAATGTTGTTTGAGACCAGCGAACTAAAATCTATGGAAGTGTTATTGCAAACAAATATTGCTTAAAAATGGCACCACGGGGCCGAAAAAGTACAACCCGCTCAGCTTTAGTCGGGCCAGCCACGCACCCGGTGACTGACGTTAGTGTTCTTTTCAATAAATTGCAGTTTGTATTTGTAGAGAAAAGATAGACAGAGAGAGTTTGTTAGAAATGACGTCCTTTATAGTCAAATGGTGTAAAAGACACAAAGAAGGCAGTAAAAATATGCAGAAAAAACGTATCTTATTTTTTCGTTTTAGTATAGAAAATATCTATGAGTATACAAATTATGGTCGATAATAAGCAACCAGTGTTCAGAGTCAGACGCTTTGTACTGCATAATTAAATTCCAGCATTTTTAGCTCTATCCACTTAGTTGTACCTTTCGTGTGGTGCCATTTTTTGAGCAGAATGCTTATTCCATAGATTTTAGTTCGCTGTTTGAGACGCATTGGTTAAATACCATTTAGGCTGCCTGTTTAATCAAATGACTAGGCTGTTAATTGAGTGGCTGATTAAACCAGTTGGCTGCGAAACATACCTACATTGTTTATTAAAAAATACACTCTACAGTATAAAGCCGTATCTCTCAAATTCTTGAGGAGCCTAAGATAAAACCTTGACAGTAAATGCCTTCATGTCATGTTATAAAGGGATAGGTACCCGATATTTTATTTCTCATCTCAATGGTTTAAAATTGATTTCGAAGTTTCTTTTGTCTCCCGTTCTAAAAAGTTCATTTTAACAACTAAGTCTATCGTAACCGGCTTAAAAAGGAGCAATTTCCCAGTGTGTGCTCAAAGTGTTCAAAGCCTGTCGAATAAAACGTTTAGATTCAACCTGCCAATACTTCACTACTGTAACAGAAAGACTACATAAGATTTCCATCTGGTAAAAGCTGCAAACATTCCGAAACGTAGAAAACTTATTTAGGCAGAACGTTCTCAGACCTCAGGTAACAAAGCGTCATTCCATTATGGACTTTAAAAGGTTAGTGTAAGGTCGACAGCTCTTTTCGGGCTGGTTTTTTTTATTTAGGTGCGAATGTATTCATTGAGGCCTCCATTACCTCCTCTCAAAGGCTGAGGGCTCTTAACCGGTGTGATACTTCGAGATTCCGCGCCAATTAGGCTAATGACCCGTCGGTCGGCCGATGTACACACAGTACTGTTTGCCAGTTTTGAACGTAAAGTAAGCATGACCGAAAGGGTTCTTAGATAGAGTTTTTTATTATTCTGTTCTTATTAAGGTGAACTTGATAAAAAAAAATCAGTCAACTCCATGGTACTTATTCTAAATAATTTATGAGTTTTGAATGATGATTAAAACTTTTAAAAACTACGTTTATTATTTTCATAAAACATTTTGTTCTGACTGTACAAATCTTATTTAATATCAAAATGGGACGAGTAACCTACGGAAATAATAAAGATTCAACTCGTCTCAGGAGTTAGTCAACGACTCTACTCTACTTCTTAGATTTCAATCACAAGTAGTTAGGTGTTTAAACATAGGTAGATCAAAAGGTATACAAAAGGTATATAGGTAGAAAAGGTACACCTTTTCCCGACGTTTTTTGACCGAGTTGCATCGGCCGTGGTCACGGGTTGACTGCGGCCGATGCAATACCTATGATAAAATGCAACGCGTGTTTTCCGAACGAAAATTCCGAAAATTCCGAACGAAATTTCGATAATGTATGAAGATTCCATACGGAAAAATCCCGTATGTGTGTGGTAGTCCATAGATTTGTATGGATTAGCTGCGTTCGGAATCACGTATGTACGGAATTCCGTAACGGGATTCCGTCTGTGTGTGGCCGGCCTTAAAGTAACAATTTTACGCATAATGACACATTTTGATTACGCAAAATGACACATACGAAAAATGGCACATACGCGAATATGTGACTCTACTTTTGTACTGTAGGTAGGTAGGTAGGTATACTAGTTACCGTCCTGCATATAAAACAAGTGTTTCTCTGAATAGGTTTTTTCACGAGAGGAAATCGAGTGGAATAATCAAATTACGCACCATTTCTTCCAAAATAAATTACTTAGCAATTTATTTTCTGAGAAAACAAGACTGTTTGATTCTCAAAGATGTAATGTGAACTGCTAAGTAATGTTAACGTACTTACTGTATATTAAAATATCTCATTGTGTGCCATGAAAACAGGAAATTTCAAAAGGCAACTATTATTTAATTGTAATATTTTATTTATTTATCTTATTTAAAAACATATTAAAGTTATTACTTACATTTCCAGGAATTCAAACAACCTAAATAGAACTAATTCCTAAACGCCCTTGAAATTAGTATTCTTAAAATTGTTCTCCAATTTAAACGCAAACATTCGAGATCTTCATGAGCGTTAATAATCTTGCGGTGAGCTTTGAGAATCTCATCCGTGTAGGACGTAGGTACTAACCAGAAATATGCGGTAATGAAATTTATGAAATGAAGATTATTACGAACAGCACACGTAGAAAGGTGTATAGGCTTTAGGCTGTTGGAAGTATGACTTAAGGGGCATATATGTATAGGTTAACTAACGCCACCAATACATTTATTTTTATTACTCTTAAGCCAAGTAAATATTTTAAAAGAGGAAAAAATAATGCCCTTTAAAATTCTCTATTTTTTTTTCTTTTAGGCCTTTCCTTAAGTTTCCCACACGGTCACCTATCTCACATCCGGTCTTTCCTAAAGTTGCCTTACGTTATGGCAATGGCACTCTAAGCAAATCTATTCGTACCGTACCGTAAGCGCACCGATGAAATAGACACTTTCGACGCAATTTGCCTGCTTGCGTTTTTCAATATCTACATAACGCAATCCAATTTTTGCTTTCCAACTGTTAATTAAATTTATGATGATTTTAATATTGTTTGCAAAGCAAATCAAGGTTTACTGACAAAATAAGTATATATTTGTTTTTTTTGCTAACCATTTAGATTAATTGCAGATCAAAAACATTATACTTGATTCTTTTTTTATTTTGTAGATAGTAGGTATATTGTTGAAATAAAACACTTTTTAACGGATACTAGTGCTTAAAATCTTGAGAAGTGAATAGATATATTGTTTTTTATAAAAAAAAAACTTATCGACACTACTTGTTTCGCAGCCAGTGAAGACGTGCTTCCATAACAAGATAAAAAGTCTGCCGTCGTTAACTTCTTCCCAGGATATTGAAAAACACCAGGGCTTTAACTTCGGAAGTTAGTTCGAAGAGTTCTCATTGCAATCTACTCTAACCGCAGTTTTTTTTATAAAGATAATTATGAGGTTAAGTTTTCTTTTGTGTAGGTACCTACCTACATTCCTCTAAAAACTAGTTTCGTTTAATCATCACAAAAGTTACTTATTTTTCATTGTTCGATTTGACGATTGCGTTGTCACGTCATCATTACTGCACTGCATCGACTTCGAACCACGACTCAAAACGTTGAGCATGATATTCTATTGCTTATTTATACAATAATTAGCGCCAATCCGTGTCTTCATCTGTATGGACTCCATTCCAAGTCCCTTTGATAGGTGCTCATTTTAGAGACAAAATGTAGCTATGTCTAATCTCTTTTCACTCAGATTCATCAGTTTACTGGTTGAGGCGTGAAAAAGTAACAGACTTACATTCACGTTTAAAATGTTAGTATGGATATGACTGACTCACTCTAGTCAAGTAATTTGTCATCGCATAGTCACAGTTTAGACCACTGGACGGAGTGAGCTGAAACTTTTCATTCATATAGCTATGACATAGGCACCCGGATGTCTCAACATTATGTAAAAATCTATTTTCGTGGGAGTCTAAATGGATTCCAGATTAGATAATATATAAACGAATTTAGGAGGTCCCATTATCGACAAATCGAGTGGAAGAGCAGCAGTGTTGTTTCGAACGGGCGAAGGGTTAAGGACTATCCTGAAGGTCACCCGTGGGAAGTGACGTGTGGGCTCTTAGAGAGCCCAACCCTCACATAATTCTCAGACGACGGTCATCCACAGAGGTTTTGCTTCTTAGATAACCTTCTCGTTCACGAGGGTAGAAACCTTGATTGGTAGGGGAGGCCGGGGTTCAAAGTGCCGATTTTTATATAACACGTAAAAATAATGTCAAAAATGGGACTGGGGTTTAATACTTGGGCATAATTTGATGCAGAATTTATTGTAGTTTTATATATGTAGACGTATTTATTAAATTATTAATAACTTTTGGATCAGGATACTTTTTTTTGAGAAAAGATCCTAAGGAACAACCCACCCCGTCATGGGGCTGGTTGTTCCAACGTTGGCGTTAAAAGTTCCAGTAGTATTTTCGATCATTACTGATACAGTAGTAGTTTATGGTTATGTATAGATCAGACACAAAAGTTCTTAACTAAAATATCCATGTATCATTTATTAAAAAATATGAGAATTTCAAGTCATATAAACTGATAAAAGATTATCAAGCCCTAATAGTACTGGAATTAACTTTTTGGCATAGATGTCATATCATGGCATATTTTTTGAATTCCCGAGCATCTTTAATTCACTTGAAGTCATTCTAAATTCCATTTTTGTTTTATAGGTTCTTATCCTACAGCAAACTTTGTTTAAATTAATCAGTTTCTGTATCATAGGGTATGTTTTTACGCGGCACAACCAGCCCCATGTCAGGGGAACTTTGAGCCCCAAATTCCATTTTCTAGATTAAGTAAAATATTTAAAAATACGTATCATATAATCAAAAGTGATATTTAGAAAAACAATCTCTATAAATTTTCCAATAAATGAATGCAAGTCACACATTAATAGATATAAAGTTAATCAAAATAGACCAAAAAGTGTCAATACAAAAATAGTTACAAATGTACCATTTATGTACCGCTGAGTGACTGCCACACTTTCTGGCCGTCATGGCGTCACTAAAACGGCTGCCGCAAGGGCGCTATGGCATGACGTTTTACAACGTGCTTCACACTTACTGCTATCACTTTTCTTGGCGAAGCTATTTGCATCGGAACAAGTTACCCCCGGCACTTTGAACCCCGGCCTCCCCTAATTTACAGAAATATTATTATGCAATGGCGGATTAAGGTTGGGTTTGGGATGAGTTCTCATACCCCGGCCTTTCCTAAAGTTTCTTAACTTTCGTTGTCGCAGTTCGCAGTCTCACGGTCGGTCACCTATCTCATACCCTGCCTCTTCACAAGTAGCTTAACATTCGTTATTGCAGTCCTAAATGGTCACCCATCCCAAACCCGACCTTTTTTCAAAGTCGTTTAACATTATTTATCGCAGTCCCAATCGTTACTCATCTCATACTCGGTTTTTCTTAGAGTGGCTTAACTTTCGTTATCGTAATCCCACATGGACACCCATCTCAAACCCGGCCTTTTCAAAAGCTGTCTTATACCTTCTTTCTGTTCCATCATCAGTCCCTGGATACCGATTCCCATGAGAGTAGTCTTGTCAATACGAATCCAACGAGCCCAAATTCGAAGAATTGTATAATTTTATTACAGAGTTCCTGTGGCGTTCTTCCTGTTCCATCATCAGACCTTGGACACTATCTCCCAACAGAGTACTTTTCAAGACGAATCAAACGCGCCAAATTTTATTAGAAGGATCACTGAATTGCTCACAAAAAATTTTATTGAACGTGGGTCACTGAATTGTTCTCCAAAATTTTAATAATCGTGGGGTTACTGAATAGCTCACCTAACATTTATATTAAAAGCAGATCACTGATTGCAGCTAAAAATAATTAGAGCAGTCCAGTATGCCATCAATTGCTGATTGATTTAGAAATATTTGTTAGCCAAAAGTTGGTGACCAACTTACCATTTTGACTGACCGAATAGATTTTTTTGCTCGCCAAAATACGAATATTTTGCTAATCAAAAATTGTACTGAGTGCTCGAGGAATTGGGTCCAATAAGAGGCGGGTGCCTTGTAACGGACATAATATTATGCATATAGGTAAACTGGATTTATCCCAAATTGTTTTCCTAAATGGAATGTTTTGAACGTAATTTAACTCCAATAGTGTTTTATTCCAATGTACTCATTCTGTACATAAGTACATATACAGTACAAAACAGCGATAAGGTTTGAGCCCATCCCTACTTCATAAAAAAGTCAAGCGGGGAGTTCCTCCAGTAAGGGAATCATACACGCCCTGTGGGATCAGCCGGCGCCGCTCACCGAGTTATACCGAGTTATACCAAGTTAACCCGACTTAACAAAACTCTTGGGCTAACTCCACTAAACAAGATTTGCTATAAGTATATATAGTTTTAACTGTTTAGAGTTTTCTTTTAACTGAACTTCTACCTGCACATATTGCTGTCTTTACGAAAAGTCTAATCCACTAGCTTTGCATAAAGATAAATGATCTCTCTTGTGATTTCATTCGCATAATGTGACATCTTTACCATAGCCACAGAATAGATATAAGTACTACCGTACAGAAAGGAAACTCTCCGCCCCGCCCCACAATCACTTACCTCACCCCACCGCGCGAGTTCGTGTGCCGAATCGTGTGCTCATTCAATAGCCTTAGACTTCACGCACACAGTAAGTTGCGCGTGTGCAAAACGTCATCTGTGTAGCGTCTGTGTAATAGGTAGTTGAAAGGGGCCCTTGTATGGAGTGCCCGGGGTGTGCCATAGCTCTAACTAAAAGATCCTATTTTTTTAAATTTACATTTTCAAGTGAAGACATCTTCGATAATAATTTTATTACATAGTCGGTTTATGTTAATAGATATGGGATCGCTATCAAAACCTTTCAGAAATAACAATAAAAGCGTTCAAACAGAAGATAACCGACTTAAATCGCGTCATAAAACGATGAGTGCGCTGCAATGCAATCGTAAATTCGACTTTAACACCATAAGAACTCCTAGCATTGCCGTTCCTAGATAATAATAATTATTAGTTAGACTATTTTGTGTTAGTAAGCATTATACGATTATACGAGAAATGTTGATAGATCAGTAAACAATAAAAGCGTTCATGTAGAAGTTGACCAACCGTGAAAACGATGCATACGCTGCGCCCGTAAATCCGACTTTATCACCGTAATATCTAGTATTTAAATCGTAAGGCGTTCCTAGATTTATGTTAAACTAACGTCAGTCAGCATTCCCCACACGCAATAAAGCATTGACCCAAATGAATAAACTTGGGGCATCTCAGACGAACTCGGTAATTGGTAGAATGCAATTAGTCCGTTGTTTATGGTCAGACAATAAAAATAGTGGCCAATGTTTATGGCACGGGGCTGCGGGAAACGGACCGTTCAACTATTGTGGTCATAGTTGGGCATTTGGGAAATCTGGTTGCAATCTCGGGATGAAGGGAGAAAGCGAAGCATTGTGAAATAGCTGGCTACTCTTTTAATAAACTGTCGGATATCGGATATAAAAAAGACCATGGCGTCTAAAAAAGCTGTTCAACAAATATTTATTGATTTGTAGCAGAAATCCTTTGAAAACCATAAATTCGTGACAATAATATAAGAAACATCAGCTCCCGTTTTACAAGCTCTTAAAACATGCCAGCCTTTCTATTGTCTAATTTCAGGATGTACTAACACATTGAAGCTTCTTTATGGCACAAAAAAAACTTACCAAAGTAATGCAGCAATGTGTCACATCCATCTATCAAACGAAAGCGATTGCGATAGGTTTTGAAAATTAGAAAATAGCCCCCCAGGTTTATGAATAATGCTATAGTTACACCCCTTTCTCGCTTTATAATAGCAAATAGAAGGGACGCATTTGATAGCCGACAAAAGAGTCGAGTAATTTATAAAAAAAATTGCATAGTGAATGCAAAAACATTAACATAAAACAATATTTTATCGTGTCCATTGGCCTGAGAACCAAGTTAAATCTCTCGAAATTTCGCAATGTCAGCAGGGGCTATGTAAGTTTGTCCTTGCCGACTAGGTAGTTGGATTTTTCGTAGAGTCAGCTTATTAATTTCTTGCTTGGAACATTTAGTTCGACTTTTTTCTTCTGTACCCTTAGCACGAACAGCTATCGAAAAAAATAACTCGCGTAAAATCATTCGAAAGATAAATTTTGTATTGGAAATTTGTACAACGCCATCTATCGCCGATAAGCGAAATGAAATTTTCCATAGAGAATTTGTCTATCGAGTAATTTTACGTGCGTTTTTTTTCTCGATAGCTGTTCGTGCTAAAGGTACTGAATAGGTAAGTACCTACCTATTATTTTATTCCAATTCGGTTTTATTATGATAATACTTTTAATTGTTTGTTTTGGAAGTAATAAACCTAAAAGTAGGTAACACCAAGATTTAGGTCCCGTTACCATTCCGGTCCGGATACCATTAAGAACTTGAATTTTAAACTTTACGATAGCGCTTAATTAATTCAAAAGATAAAGTAAAATATCTGCCTAACTTCCATTTTCTTATTTTTATTTCATTTTCAATCAGGTAAAAATATTCATTGATTCATAAAATTATGTATTTTTATATAAGTAGACACTTATGTGAAGTTCGATCCTTAATCCTTATTCATCTCAATATTCTAAACTTTCTTACGATAGATTTTGAACTGTTTCTAATAATGTCAGACACAATAAAAAGTAATTTTAAAATCTTTGTTCAAAGAGACAGCCTACATGTCAATGTGCCTCAACGTCTCGGGAGGCGTACAAAGTAAAATCAATGTTATTATAGTACATTATGAGATTTATGAGACAAGTTAGCTTAGTGTGCAATAAGCAAGAGCTCACGAGTTTCATATGACGTTTTTCAGCACATTTGCGAGGAAAAAACAAGGAATTAATAGAATTAACCCTACCAAGTTATAGTACATTATGAGACAAGTTAGCTTAGGTTGCTCATTGCACACAAGGCTGTGGGTTGCAGCCCGAGCCGCAGGCGAGGGCGTAACTCAGCCGAGTGTGCAATAAGCAAGAGCTCACGAGTTTCATACGACGTTTTTCAACACATTTGCGAGGAAAAAATAAAGTAATTTGTCACACAGCAACAAATATGGCAAAAACAAAATATGATAATTATGGGAAAAGGCGCGCATGTTTTTTTTTTAAATTTTTTTCACACGCCCAACGCGAGAATATTTTGCGATCAAAGGGGTGAGGAGCATACAGCCTACTACTAATACTTCAAAATTATAATTATGCAAATATTTTAATATTTTATAACAAAATATTGTGAATTATGAATAATTTGATAATAATTATATATTTATTTGACTTAATTAAGGACTTACATATTTATTTATTCCAAGAATGTATATGAATTTTCAGCATCATAAAACCTCTTTGTTGTCAAAAAAAATAACTGTATTACCCGGCTAAATTAGGAATGCTCTGTTTACTCGCATAGAACTTGCAGTAAGGTACTAATTTAACTTTGTAGGGTTAATTCTATTACGAACTAGTGTTTTATATATTATTGCACGCGTTTGTTATAGCTCGGTTTATGGCCCTAAAAGCGATGTAATAAGGCTCACTTTACGAGCAAGTGTGTTGAAAAATTAATACCTTACTGCAAGTTCTATGCGAGTAAACAGAGTATTCCCTATTTAGCCGGGTAATACAGTTATTTTTTTTAGTAACAACACTGTTGTTTCATGCTGCTGAAAATTCATATATATAGATTTTTTGGAATTAATAAATGTGTAAGTCCTTAATTAATTCAGACAAATATTTATTTTGTAGTAGGCTATATGCTCACTCACCCCTTTGTTCGCAAAATATTCTTGCGTTGGGCGTGTTAAAAAAAAAATTACCTGCGCGCCTTTTCCCATACCTAATTACCATAATTTGTTTTTGTCGTATTTGTTGCTGTGTGGTAAATTACTTTGTTTTTTCCTCGCAAATATGCTGAAAAACGTTGTATGAAACTCGTGTATATACATTATGAGTCAAGTTAGCTTAGGTTGCTTATTGCACACAAGGCTGTGGGTTGCAGCCCGAGCTGCAGGCTAGGGCGTAACTCAGCCGAGTGTGCAATAAGCAAGAGCTCACGAGTTTCATACGACGTTTTTCAGCACATTTGCGAGAAAAAAACAAAGTAATTTACCACTCTAATACTTGGAACTAACTGACAATACAGAATGTTTTAGTTATCGTTGCCACAAGTTTATTTTAATTCGTTGATACTATTTTATTTTTTACTTTCGACAAACCTTAGTTTTTTACATAACAAATTGAACTGATTTCATAAGACGGGTTAACTTATTGAATAGTGGGTCTAAAAAGTTACCATTGTATGTTGGGTACAAAAATTGTTCATAATAATATGTTTTATTAACCTATAATTATTTTATGAATCATTAAATTAACATAAAACATTATCGATCCCTAATACCAATATGAAATGAATTCCAGATATTTCTTAATAAATGTGAACATTTTAGGGTTTTCACAGGATTTATGTACAAATCAGTAAATATTTCATCTACAATCTTACCTTTTTAGTTCTCCGCCTTGTTGCTCAGACGGGTTAACCAGCGGCCCTACCATGAGTTGATGCAAACTGTTTACGTTACCGTAAACTATCGTTTTGTCTCTTTTACTCGCATTGACTATGAGCAGTATATCCGATAGTTTACGGTAACGTAAACAGTTTGCATCAACTCATGGTAGGGCCACAGTAAATCGAGCATCTTCGAAAATCCGTAAATGTTGATTTCGCTCTTGCAACGGATCGGCACATCGAAGCAGGTCATAACGCACCATTAGTTCCAAATCCGTGAGCGTGGATCGCTGCTCGGCACGGGCGACCAACTCTAATTAGTGAGCTGTTACCTTTATTATCTTGTGTAATTAACCCCCTCATTTAGTGACTCTGTTGCAATCAACTTCTGATTGAAACTGACAGAAATCGCAGTTACATTTCTGCTTTAAGTAACATAGTTGTCTTATTGATTCTACTAAAGCAGCAATGTAACTGCGATGTCTGTCAGTTTCAATAAAAAGTTGTTAGCAATAGAGTTACATAATCAGGGGGCTGGGGCCTCTGTTGATGTAACAATCGTGTCTCGATGGTGTATCAATAGTTTTGCTTTTTGTGTTTATAAAAGTAACAAAAATGTTGTCATTAAGCAATACTATTGAAACACCATTGACACACAAATGTTCCGTTAACATAAGCAGAATCGAGTCCCATTAGTTTGCCAATTGGGGATATATTGCTGGAAAATTTAGAACAATTTGATATAATTGAAAGATTATCGCTTATTTTATCGCTTCTTAGATGTAAATAATAATAATGTTATCCGTAACATTACCTTAACACCGTGCAACAAATTATAACGTACCGTAACTTCGTATTAACCATATCACCGAAAAGGTTAAACACATTCTAGAACGCGTTCAAATCCGGTAATCCCGCTGAACTCGGTAGCCCGCCCTTCTCACCACGAACCTTATCTTTTCCCCTCATTCGCACTTTGTGAGAAATTTTATTTTCCCTAACTTTGTTTTCTGAGTTAACGCCGAAGAAGCTACAACCACGTAAAACGTAAGAGCAGTGTTGCCAGGAACATTTTTATTCACAAAATAAACGGCTATTTATCCTTCTGACTAAAAATATCCTGCTACATATTTTTTCATGATGAACTTACGAATATTTCCTTTTTACCAGTTTTTCACAACTCCCAACAATTTAATATCCTAGCGTGATCCTACCAACTGATATAAGTAGTATTTTTTTTTAAAGTTAGGGGTGATTTTTTGAACACTGCACAAAAGACCGTCACACTAAACAACTTTGTCTATGTCAAAAAATATAATCAGCTGTTAGAAAGAGCCATAAAGAAAAAAGAAAAAAAAAATCAACAACCTACTCGACCAAAATGTATGGAACAGCTGATTATCCCATAGACAAAGTTGTTTCGTTTGACGGTCTAAGCCAAGAGTCTTCAACCTTTTTGAAGTCTAGGGCCTAGTATTCTCTGATATTGGTTCGGTGGGCCGCAACACAAGAAAAAAAATATATTCTAACTAATTAGGTAGGTAAATAGGTATAATTTGTAGACATGAGAATTTAATTTTGTTAATACAATGACGGGCCGCCAAGAACGCAACCGCGGGTCGCATGCGGACAGCGGGCCGCGGGTTGAAGACCCTAAGGGACAAATTTTGTGGTATGGCTTAGACCAAGGCTTGGTCTAAGCCATACCACAAAATTTGTGTAGTGTTAAAACATCAGTCTATATAAACTTAAATAGTTTGCCTGTAAAATTTATAACATGATGTGAAACTCTTATTGGCGTGTAACTTATTAAATGTTTATATTTTAGCATGCATGATTGTAGCAAAAATGCTATTGAGTTTCCTTTAAAAAAAGTTTAATTGCCTGCTGCATACAGTTACACAATACATGATTTTAAATTTTAACGGCTAAATAGTGAAAATTGGTTTGTAGGTTGCAATGAAATCCATATTTTGCTTAATAGTAATTAAAAAAGCAGATCTTATTTAATTGATGGTTCAGTAAATGGCAGTATTTAATTTATAAGCCACGAAAACCTTTATGCAAAGTGTCTTCAATTACCAATTCTTTGTTGCCTTCCTTCGAAAGAGGTCGCGTTTATCAAATTATTGCGCGTCTTCCTTGTGATGATCGAGTACGCTATACTTTTTATTTATTTTATTTATTAATTTTAGGAAGGTTTACAGCTTTTAATTAAGCTTGATAACAATACTACGGTAGAACCAAGTGCTATATTAAAAATTGCAGTGATGGAGCGTGAAATATCAGAGTAGAGTACTAGTATACTTGAGAAATGCATGTATATAACTTTATCGATATCTACGTTAGAACGAATGTTAAAATTAATACAATGGAGCGATTGGTTATCATCCCGAATTATCCATAATGAATATTTGACGCAATTGCTTATAATATTAAATCCACAAAGTTGTAGAATAGGTAAAAAAGCCTTAGACCTAATGCTGTTATAATAATAGCTCCAATTTTTTTCCTCCTAAGAATTTGTACAAATAATAAAATAAACTTATTTAGGGGAGTTATTAAAAACTGTGACTCAACAATGTTTAAGTAACACACACTTTTATAAATTCATAAAATTGTCATGTCTCATATTTTTTTCCTTTCAACTACCCAAACATGCATTTTGTTGATATACCTGTACTGCCAAATTATTAAATAGGTGATCAATTCAACAATCATGAGAAATAATGAAGTGAAATTTAGATATGTCGACACGCATCGACATAAGAACCTCCTCCTTGTTTTTCGTTTTTTAATTTCAACAAACAGCATTTTTAACTCTGAGTACCTGTTAAAACAAAATTCAGAAGAGACGCTTGGAGAATAATATTTACACGAATGTGAAACCTTCCGTACTCGGGCGGCGCATTCTCAAACAAAGTGCTCTCTTTTCAGTTGATGCGAGTAGAGTGTATCGTTAATTCAGCGTTTTTTTAAGTACTTTAGAAATAACAGGAAACATACAGGAGTATTTTTTATGGTAATTTAGTTTAGAGTAGCATTTAATGTCGATGTTCAGTTTCAAATGCATCATTTATTAAAGAAAATCCCTTTATGTCAGTAGTACCATTGAATACATAACAGTAATAAACGTACTAGTACTACCATTGATGGTACAAGTGATACGTCAAGTGTTTTGGCTTGTTCTGAGAATATTATGGTATTATAGAATTCTAATCTTCCATTATTAATTCGGCTGTATAATAAAATTAAGTAACGTAGGGTTACGTCTCATTAATTTCCATGGTTTGTTTAGTTTTATCTCACAATCGCAACAGTAAGGGCACGTCCTTATCTGCGCGCCGTAGCATCGTAGCACCGTAGCACTTGGCCTACGAGTCACGTAGCACTCGTATGTAGCCGTAGCACCGTCTACGATGTGACTTGTTCTAAAATCTTTTAAGCGCAAAATCTCGAGCTGCAATCGGAACTAAATCCAACCACATCAAAATTTTATGTCTTTCTCTTAAGATAAGGTTTTAGTTAAGAGTGCTTTTACTATTTAAGTTTATCGTGTTTTAATACTTATATTAATAAAATGAAGTAGTTGGAAGTAAACATTGGAAACGGCGTAAACGGCTTAATGCCCTTGGTCATTCTATACTAATCAACCAGTTATTTAATCTAGAAATCGTTATTTATCTTACTTTTAATTATATATTTGTTTATTTACTCTAGAAAAATCGGAAATCGTACCTCTCCAAAAACAATAATTATCTTCTAATTCACATTAATTATTCGAGACATACCTATACTTATAACAGTTCTGAGTTTACTTTCATTAAGCAAGCCCTTTGGAACTCAAATTAGCTTTTAAGAGGCTTGATTCATCATTAATTTACATGTTACGCTCAGAACGGGGTTACTACGCTTCACCATGCCGGGTTTGGAAAAAAATCTTTTAAATGACCCATTAGTTATTATTTATTATTATAGTTTTGTATTTTTGAAAATTTGTTATTATAACTAAGAATCGAATTTTTCGCCAATTGGCAATTTTGCGTTTCTGATATTATGCGCCTATGAGAGAGCGCTCACGAGCATCTTTTGTCTCCGCAACTAAATATTTTGTCTCTGACATGATTTGTATGAAAAGTTGCCGACGACTGCATCACTTATCGTGTGCGCGCTTTCATATAAACCCGTGGACTTGATGTGAGAGACAAAATAGTTGCGGAGACAATAGTTGCTCGTGTGCGGTGTCGCTTAAGGTCCTTGCCGAGTTCACGCCGTAGCAGATTCCATATTTCTGGTTGTCTTCCGTTGCTCGGTTCGGTACAGCGTGCGAGCGTGTCCATACAAACTTTATGTATGTATGTATATAATAGGGTGTTAGTCGACCGCGCTACGGCCGAGACTCGGCTCGGACCCGGCACGGTGGCGATGGCGGTGTAGTGTGAGTCCCAATAGGGATGTTGACTATTTTTTTTATTTTATGTTACATAAATTACCTCTCAAAAAAAGAAACATTGGTAAAAGAATTAATTCGCTAGCATGAAAACTGCCCGAGATATCACAGTGTGAAATGCACACAAATGGACTCGATCAAAAACGCTCCATACTAATGGCTTGCAAGTTATGACGTCACGCCTTGCAAGTTTGTATGCAACGCATAGGAAATTTGTTCAGCAGCTATATTAAATATTGTGTTTATCAAAATGGTTTCTTCGACAAATTTGCTATACATTTTACGGACTAATTAAAGGTATCATTTAATTTAATAAATTTTATACTTTTTAAATGGACTTGTCCACCCAACTTTGAAGGGTCATAAAACAAATAATATGCAATATATAAAACCAAGAGGTATACAAGCTACTCTAAAAGTTTAATATGTTTACGATATTTATTAGTATTTCATTATTTTATTCATTAGTCAACATCCCTATTGTATAAACTCGGAGTATTATTTCAGAAGGCGTTTCCCAGCTCCTAAGTTAAGTACTTTTATCTGAGTACTAGTTTTTCTGAGGAATTCCTTCTCTTACTATACATATAGGAATATACCAAGGTATTTACTTAGATGTTGGTGGATTTGAAGTAGAAATACTTTGCAAATTGAAATGTATTAATTACCTGCTTACTTTTATTAATTTAATTGGAATTAAAAAATTATGTATAAACATACAATCGTAATCTTGTCTTTTTAGACCCCTAAGCAATAATAATAATAAATAAACTTGTAATTTGATAGATGCTCAATTTAAACGATTTATATATGTTTTTTTCTAGAAAAGTGTGAAAAGAAGGAAGCTTCTGCGTTTCAGCGTGAATATTAACTGCATGAGATTTCATTACTTCGCAGAGAGGCATTGCGTAGGCTTCTTAGAAGCTGCCGCTAGCTGCTTAACAAAAGTTACACAGTACAGTATATTATTCCTCTTTCGTAAGTAATAATAACGGCACTCTGGTACCATAAAAACCTTGCATGCAAATAACTTGAAGCCACTTAATTGGTACCATTTATTAAGCAACTCCGGGCGTTACCTAAATGACACAAACGCGACAAATTTTTTGCTTCACTTTTGTCAATGCATTTTGTTGAAAGCTATCCTTTTTAAAACATTAAAATATTAATGAGTTGAAAATGTTGATCAACTAAAAGCAGGTAGATGATCGAAGACTAAAAGGCATTTTCAGATTTTTCAGTGACTCTTTTACCCGATTAACTACGCTATGACCAGTAGCTCCCATCCCATCTTATGAACATAAAAGCGAACATCGCATCAAACCCGTTCAAACATTGAATATTCTCATCTGGCTGGCTGTAAAGTGTAATCGTAAACACGCACGCGTCACGCCGTATTATATCACTTTTATAGTGCCGCAGAGATTGGCGTGGTGCCGATAAAGCGACAATGTGAAGATGGTTGATTGTCGCTTGTTTGAATGTTGTCAGGCCTTTGTTTGCGACTTACCGGATTCACAGTAAGGGTTGAGATGTGATGTGACGTGCCACCATGGCCGCATCATAAAAATCTGTGAGTAGGAGCTATAGCAAGATATTGCAAACATTACAAGAACATGTGAATTACTTCGCATTGCGCATATTTTGCGGCTTTTGGATGCCCTACCAACTTAGTTTTGTGTTTTATCTCATAACAAAGTAAGGGAGAAAAATGAACTGATTGGCGCTGCAGCTATAAAGTAGGTAGGTACACGCGGACAATATGAAAATGTCACTGTGATGGTTGTTCTTCCCTTGTTTAGAAGTTTAACCATTGTTGGTCGCAGATTGTTACATCAGTAACCCAGCTGCCCATTCATGTCATCATCAGCCGATATACACGTTGAAATTTTAATCATTTGGTTCTCGCAGTGGGGTGGTTCCACTCATGATTACAAGCAAGTTTAACTATGGGGCCAACCCTCTTAGCGCGAAAAATAATCAGCTGTTCCATTTCGAGTAGGTATTGCGCTTTTGTATGGAACAGCTGTTTTTTTACATAATAATATGAATTTGAGGTATAGAAGTTATCTTCATACTGATATCAGAATGCACAGCCTGACATCTTTAGCCGTAATAATACCTATAAGTATAACATCGAAAGCCAGTTCAACGGTTGATGATCATTGACCATCATCAAGTGAGAAGAAAGACCTAAAACGAAATACTAGTATACCTATACGTAGATTGTTTACCATTTCATCAAAATATCGAAATTGAAATATTTTTCCAAGAAGAACTGCCAGCTATCCTGTGTTCATACATAACACTATTTTTTTAAATATTTCTTCACATTAGCATACTTACTATTCCCAAGCAAAGTTAAAGCGAAGCGAGAACTTTAGACCCAAATCATAATAATTTTACGAGTCGATAAAATCCTTTTACGAAGTTTTTATAGGAGTCCCTTATTACGATTTTACAACAACCTTCTTTTTCGAATCATTCGTTTATTGAAAAGAGCAATCGAGTACACATTCGTAAGTCGTAACTCGAGATATATTGCAACAATGTTTTATATGGGGAGTTAGTAGCTAAGATATTGTTTTTAGTCGTGAATATTCGCGAGAAGGGCGTTGTTATGAAAAGGGCTGTCAACTTTTAATTTTCACTCGAACGTTCCGGGAAACAAAGTTTTAAACTCACTACCTAAATAAATAGACCTTTATTTGCTTACTTTTGACCGCAAGTATTAACAAAAGTTTTATAGTTTTTGGGTTAATTTTGTTTTGCTTTTGACTTTAAAATAAACTTCTAAAATCGCGTTACCTAGATCAAACTTGTACATGGGTTATTACGAGAGTATAAGAATTGATTTGAATGGGTAGGTAAGGTACATTGAATGTATATTTATTTGAACTTTGTGACTGACGAGATAGATTGATTAATATGGCCTGGAAACGCGGTCTAATGAGGGCGGGCGCTAGCAACTGAGTCTGACATCTGGTGAAAGAACAAGACAAGTGTTTTATTGGTGTTAACCCTCACGAATGTCATTAATCATTTATGCATGTTAGGCTCTGACTTCTTAGCATGTGTCAAACGTCAAAATTTGTGGCATGCGTTTGACGCAAGACGAATTGATCTTTCTGGCACAAAGACTTCTATGTTGTATTTCTGGCATGTTTGAGTTTGGTTTGAGTTAGCTTATGTCACGCATAAGAAATAAGACTGTTTTATCGTTGTTAACTATGGTATTACGAATGTTTTTTATTACCCGACTTCAAAAAAAGGAGGAGGTTCTCAGTTCGGCTGATTTTTTTTAATTTATTTACTTTAGATACTTGTCCGCTGTCAACCCTAGCGCTGCATAGTCAGAGCGTGGAGAGCCTGAAGAGGCCAACTTATGAGGCCGGGCTCTACCGGCTGAGAGACGCGCTGTTGATGTTTCTGACATGTGAGTTCTGTGGCCGCAGATTTTTGGTTGCTTATCTAAAAAAAAAAAATCTTACTGTTTACAAACAATAGTCGTTTGAATTAATTCTAGTAATTACGCAAAATTCCTAAATATTGTATAAGTGAAATTGCTGGTTTGTATGAAGAATTTTTATGAAATGAATCAATATTCATTTCTCTAAACCAGTTTCCATCCAGTGTTTCAAAATTGTTATGAGAAACAAGTATGAATGTAGGTAGGTAGATAAGACGTAATATAGGGGTCCTACGAACTCCTTCGCGAATTGCTACAAGTTGTTATACTATGTGTAGAGTACTCCCCGTAACAGGCGTCACTGGCTCGGCAACACACGGTATGTTTAGGCGACACGTCCGCTCTCGCCCATGGCTCTCGCTGACTGAAGTGACGTTCGCCCCACCACCATGAGCACGAGACAGTGTGTGACATATGTCATTGACATTGACAGTATGCTGTGCATACACTACACTATGTATAGTGTGTCCCTTTTAAAAGAGAAATGGTTAATAATATGGAAATGAAAAGATTTATATAGACAACTCGACAGGGATTAAAAAAATAATTAAAGAAGAAACATTGTGCATCTGTGGCTATTTGATAAGTAGATGCCTGGCGCCGAAAGGGATAAGACTTCGCCAAAGTATTTTCTTCCTAAATCGCTGCACCAATTTTATCGCAATGTTAGTATCCGAATAAATTGGAGGGTTGAGAGCTTCAAAAAGTTTGTTTCCAAACCTCTTGGGAAATGGAAAGGCAAAACGATTTGGAATCTTCTAAAAAGGCTTTGTAGGTGGTCGGGTTGGAATGACTCATGATCCAAGAAAACAAGGTCTTGCCAGACCGGAACGACTTCCGGGAGTAACACTTCCTTACGTCACTATCCAGTTGCGCGATTCTATAGTAACAAGCAAAGAATGTAGGATTTTTTCATCAGACTCATTACAAAATTATAATAGTGAATTTTAATTGAGATTTGTTTCTCTTAACAAACGAAACAGTTCAAGTTAAAATGAATTAACATAATTTTCAATACCGATAGCGGAGATGACGTAAGCAAGTGTTAACCACGTCACTTCCTCTATCTCGGAATATTATTGTACCATGGTATGGTTAGTAACATTGGTTGAGAAACTTAAATTTTAAACTTCTAATGCAGACAGTGAAAATAGTAGTGGTCTACAAATATGTAGCGTAAAGCGCCTTATAAGCTCATACCTTTAAAAAACTGGTGAAAGAGCACTTTCTTTCCTTGTAGTTATATCAATAACTCCGTACTGAAATGCAACAATGAAAAAAGAACTTCAAAAATATTTTAATTGCTGATAGTGGGCCGTCCGTCATGATCATAATTCGAAATAATCATATTAAGTAACTGAAGCATATTTATAGAAGATATGAGAACCTCTGTGTGTGAGAAAAATCGGCAATTTATGTATCGGTGACCTTAAGCCATCGCCTTTAGCATTGTTTGTACAAAGAATTAACGATGAGAAACTTAGGGATTACGTTATCAGGTACTAATTAGGTCTATCACTAATGAATAACAAAGGAAAGTAGACACGATGAAGTTTCAAAACAATTAAGAGATCAATTAGAAAACATTCGATATAACTTTTTCTTTAAACAACCAATGGTATTTTTGTGAAAATGCGATTTTTTGTTGCTATATACTAGTTTATTTACTAAAGAGAGTTTTATTTGGTAAACGTACAATGCGATTAATTTAACAATGTACAACTGAGGTAACTAACTGCAGAGTGTATGCGATACAAAATGACGTATTTTAATCTGTAAAATTTTCTTTTTACATTCTCGTGCATCTTTGTAAGTCGTGCATTAAGTTGTATGGCGTCATGTAAATCATAGATAATAACATATTGTCAAGGAAATTATTTTGTATAACAATTAAATTGAGTGACATAAGTTAGTCTCTATTGCAGACAAATGAATGAAATAGAGAAATATTTTCTAACTTCGTTGTTCGTTTACAAAGTAAGCTAAAATAAAATAATAAGCTAAAATATAATAAATCTAAAATAAATGGACTATGGAAATAAATAAATATAAAGGGAAAGTGAGTGTTGTGCATTGTTTCGTATAAATTAGTAAAACAGTAGGACCGGGTGTAGTAAATTATTAAACAAACATAGTCGTGGCGCCGATGATTGGTTGTCATAGGTGACATGTCACCTTGCTGGGGCTTCCGGCTGGAGCTAATCGCGTTACGGCCACTCCTGTAATTATTTGATTATTTGCAAGATGTTTGCACTGTTGCTGTAGTAAGACATAACTCAATAGTCGTACGAAATAAAAGTATTTAGGCTGCATGGCGACTTTTGTTAAAAACAATCACTATACTTTTTTACAGGTTATTGAAAAGTGACGATACGACCGAGTGGAAATGAACTTCATACTCATGTAATTATTTGATTATTTGCAAGATGTTTGCAGTATTGCTGTAGTAAAAGTATAACTCAATGGTCGCACGAAATAAAAGTGCATGGCGACTTTTGTCGAAAATAAGGACTCTAGTTTTTTTATACGGGTTATTGAAAAGTGACGACACGACACGACCATTCGACCAAGTCGAAATGCACTTTGTACGGAATCCTCAACCAATTAGAAACTAATTTTACCTCAACTCCTGAAACACAATTTCCATCAGCCATTTTTAATGTCCCCACTGCTGGGGCACAGGCCTTCCTTATGAGTGGATAAAGAGGACGGGCCATAACCCACCACGCGGGCCCAATGCGGATTGGTGGGCGTTAACGACTGCAAATGCAGCCGGGGCCAACGGCCTCACGTGCCTTCCGAAGCACGGAGATGCTCGAGGTAATAAATTTTTGGTCACCCATCCCATGACCGACCCTTGCCAACGTTGCTTAACCTCCGCAATCGCTAGGCCAGGCACTAAACCGTTTCAGTTTCACTAAACAGGACATTTCCGTTTGGAATGGAATGATGTTTGATTTTTGATTTCATTTTTTTTCCTCATCGCTTGGCTGCTCTTACCACCTTTACGCCGACCTTCAAATTACCTACAGTCGCCAGTCGATGAAATTGACTCTGCCATCACATCACTCAACAGTGTTCTACGTAGCATTAATACTTGGTCTACAAATTTCGGCATAGCGGTTGCCAAGGCTATCATGCCAAATGCCAGACTATCATAGTCGGGGGCTCTAAGCAGATTGCCAAAGTAGATATCAGGTCGGTCCAGTCGATTGCGCTGGATAATACTATTATCCCTCTTAGCTCCAGTGTTAAAAATCTGGGCTTATACATTGATTCCTCGTTCAGTTGGATACCGCAGATTGCCGAGGTGAGTCGAGCCGTTACATGTTCTCTTCGCTTTCTGAATCGTTTTAGGAACTTTCTTCCCATACGAACTAAAATCACTCTAGTCACTTCTCTCATCTTCCCACTCATTGATTATGCAGATGTCTGCTTTCCAGACTTGAATGAGGTTCTGCTCAATAAGCTGGACCGCCTTCTTAATAACGCTATCCGTTTTGTCTTTTGTCTTCGCAAGTTTGATCATATTTCTTCTTACCGGTCTCAGCTTAAATGGCTTACCATACGTCAGCGCAGACAGCAAAGATTGCTCTGCACTCTCTACTCTATCTTAAGTAGTCCTCATTCTCCCGATTATCTTAAATGCATGTTTCAATTTCTCAGCGACTCTCATGATCGCAAAACTTCGATCTTCCAATTCTCTCACTCTCTCCACTCCTCTGTTTCGTTCCGGGTATATGTCCGAATCTTTCACTCTGCACGCTTTGCGTCTCTGGAACGGTCTTCCTGAAGCTATTAGGAGATCACCCAGCAAGTTCTCCTTTAAAAGAAATGTTCACGCTTTTCTGTTAGAAAGCTTATAACGAGCATAATGTGAAAATCATCATCATTATAATTTTGCTTTTCCTTTTATTGTATGGTTATTTTGATTTGTTGTATTGAGTATATATATATGTATATATATATATATATAATAGATTATTGTAGAATCAATCAAAAAAATCAAAAAATCAAAATCAAAAATTATTTATTTCTTTATAGAGACATACACATCAATTTTTATTTAACGGAGCCTCCTTTTAGGCTTGAAGTAGTAGTTGAGTAGAAGTATTTATGTATTATATATGTTTGTATTTATTATACTGAATGTATATTATTATACCTACACTATTAAATGTACCGCATTCGTGGCTATCTGTTCCCTAAGAGTTGACTGGGAGAGAATGCTTTTAGCATTAAGTCCGCCTCTTGTACATCATTTTATTGTAGTACAATAAAGAGTTTAAATAAATAAATAAACCACTGCGCCACCGAGCTCCTGAAACACAATAACCCCCCTTTATTGAGAAGAACCCGGGGTAGAACACGGGTGGACGAACCACTATACTACAGAATCGGTTTGATGAAGACAGAAGTTCGGAATTGAATTCAAGAACTAGTTTCTGAATAAACCTTGAGATATAACTTGATGCTACAAAATAATATATATTTTAAGTGCACCTAAATCTTATTTTACGTTACCTTTATTCGTTAAATCTTTCGTCACATCAAATCCTCAAAGCGGGTCGTAAGTAAACTACATTGAAGGCTTTAATCTAGTTACGACCGATCTCTTTACTGGATTTAGTCGGATTAGGCAAATTTAATACGACGAAGAAATCCAGAGATTGCCTAATCGGGTGGCCATGTTAGTCACTTTAAGCGGATACATAAATAATAACCACAGCATAGATAATAGTACTAGCGTACAGAAGTTGCACTCCGCGAAATCGTCTAAACAATTGCGACTCTTGCTCCGACACAATAAAGTGCAATTCAGGTCGCACAGCCGCTCCCTTCGCTCCAAAACATGCACTTAGTAGTTGCCTCTCTTAGGTTTTATCTTTTCTGATGCATGGAATTTGTCCTCTCAGAGGACGCCGAGCGCTTCGTACTCGCGCGCGGAGTGACAGAGCCCTGATACTACGCTATTATTTATTCTGTAGTAATTCACTTATTAAAAAAAAGTTTAAAATTTTGTGACGAAACTTTTTTTCAATATCATGTTGTGGTTGTGGGAGGTAGTGGCTAAGGTATAATCTTCATTCTGCTGTTACTTCCGTAGATTTGTGAAAACGAAGTTACTTTTTACCCGACTGCAAGAGGGTTATGTTTTTCGCGCGTATCTTGTAAGTTTGTTTAATATTTTTTATTACCTCATATCTTTTAAACGGCTGAACGGATTTCTATGATTAAAATATCGTTAGAATTGTCTTGTCAGCCCAAGTGTTCTTCAGAAGGTGGCGTTATATAAAAACCAACATGGCGGCTGTACGGTGCTATTTTTTTTTTGAATACTGCAATATGTGTGTCAAATTAAAGGACTTATAAGGATTTCAAAAAGGTATGTCATGACCGAAAGATATAATTAACTAAAAAGATGAATATAAATAAAAAAATATTATTTTTTCACGCATCCGAAAGGTCTGAATCTCTCTTTTAATTGGCTGATTTTTTTATAGGTATGAACCCATAAAAAATTGAGACAATTTGATTTTTCTAGACATTCCCCATTATGTGATGAAATGTTGGTTAAGTTCATCCATAGTTGATACTATTTTATCACATAACCCAAAAAGCCTTTATTATAGAGTCCCTAGGTACTCGTTATTTGACTAGAAATTGTTAAAAGTTGGTCATTCAGGAAAATGCGCAATAAGACTGTGCATTTAAATCTACGACGTTAGGTCACTATTTATACCACTTGCAACGATTAGCTACCTACTTACCTAAACCCTTCCTAAACCGTGGAACAAACCAAAACCACCTTTGACAGACACAGGGAACCAAAGGGGCATCAATCAAAATCATCATGAAGTTTTTTTTTTAAATTTTGCAATGGTCAAAAATACTGTAGTGATATTACGTAAAAAAAATTTGCTCTTAAATATATGAAGGTCTGGTAATTAAGTATCAATCAAAAGACACTAAAACCAAAACATTTGCAATTAACTAAAAATAGTAGATACTACAATACTATAAACACCGCCGTTAAACTAAGTTCGCATTAATTTATTGTTTGGCCAACTGTGGCAGGAATATTAGCGAACCGTCTCGGTTTTAAAGGGCAATTTCCGTCCATTCGGAGGTATTATCAGATGCTACCGAGTTCTACCGACTGTGTCGTCGGTTGTAAACATTAAACCTTAATTCTGACCTATTTTGTTTTTTAAAGTGTATCATCAATATACATTTTTAGGGACGACTAAGCGCCGGCTAATGAGGGCTTTTCAAAGTGACATTTGAAAAATATAAATAGTAACTATTTGCCTCACTAGATGATGTTGATACTCTTCGAAGCTTAGTAAAAAAATTACATTGACACATTTTTATCAACGCCATCTATCAAGCCTACAGTTTTTTGCAGGGATCCTTTTTTGGTTAACCCAATTGATAGGGAAACCCTATTAAAAAACTTACCAAATGATAGGGTTTCCCTTTCGATAGAGTAAGTCGACGTTATGCTTACCGTATTGATAGGGTTTTTGAAAACAAGTCTATGAAATACCCAATCAAAAACACTTTTAACGGTAAGCGGTTCTGGTCCTTCCGCCCAGGTGGAACTAGGTATAAATTGCTTGAACACGTTTTAAAACCCCTTCATAAAGCCTTCATAGGGTTTTCCTATTCGGTAAGTGCATACTTGGGTTACCCTTTCGATAGGGTTACCGTATTGATAGGGTTTTTGAAAACAAGTCTAGAAATACCCAATCAAAACCCCCTTTAACGGTAAGCGGTTCCGGTCCTTGGTTTTGTCATTGTGAAAAGCCCTCATTGTATGTTTGACGCAGCGAATGACGCATATAAATAAAAGCATTTTCAGAAGAAGACTTTTCGGTGATTGAGTATTAAAAAACTGTACTTTTTTGTTTTTGATCATAACAAAAAACACAACATTGCTACTCATCGTTTTAAAAAAGTTTCGTCTAAAGACTTTTCAAACATGAACCTACTTAATTAATGTTTAAATCCCGAATCCTATATGTCAGGTTTCCTCGGAATGCTGGTATGCAGGGCGTACCCAACCGTGCATTCATCTGGCTCCTTAATATAGTGGCTGGCATTTCCGGTTGGTTCATTGGAATACCCCACTACTTACTGCATAGAATGCTCTTAGCTTGATAGAAGACAATGAAAAAATCCTTTTGGTAAAGTGAATTCCTGCGGCATTTTTCACCGATCTAATGTTACTGACGATTTCCAGTACTGAGTACTGCTGAGTAATTGGAAAAAATTCATCCTTCCATACAGATGGCGATCTGAGAACAACTGCTAGAGACATATGAAAGTCATTTTGTATGCGAATTCGATATGGATTCCTTGGAGAAAGTTGTTCTGAATCCAATTTCCGTTACAACTTAGAACAAACACAACCTTTTGAAAAGAAAATCTCCTTTTGAAAGAAAGTTCATTCTTACTCTTAGAAAGCCCATTGTAATGCCTACGTAATGTGAAGTCATCGTTATTTGTATTTCCAATATTATAATATTTAATAAATAGTGTAGATTATTATTTATACATATAAATGTATTAAATTATATGTTGTCTGTGTTTATTACTATTTAACTTTGTGTACTTTCTTCATTGAAATCTGTTTCCTATAAAGGTTGACTGGAAGAGAATGCTTTTAGCATTAAATTTTCCTTTTGTTACATTTGTTTTATAAATGAATAATAAAGTTTGTTAAAATAAATATAAAATAAACCTTTACAGCTATTTTGATTTCAATCTTCTGGAACGTGGAAATAATAAAAAAGGGAACAAAAGAAGTTTCCCAAAAATATTTCTCACTAGTCTTGTCAAAACCCAATGGGTCGTTTACCCAATCCTAAGTGTCGTTAAAAAAGGTCTAGAAAATTCACAAGTTCTTTACAGAAACAAACGTGAGAATATCCTGAAGCACAAACAATCAAAGCTTCCGGGGGGGACAACACTGTCTCCAAAGCATTCATTGAAGACTTTACTATAATCCAATACAGTCTTTCCATCGCCTGCAGTTCACGTCCGTCTTATTAATCCTGTAGCGGCAGGCGTTCGTCTCAGGGACAGGGGTTCCGTAGAATTTTCTCATTTTCCAGCCTCCCCCGAGATTGCCTCGAATGCACTGGAAATAGATTATTTGCTATTGATTGAATCGTCGCTTAAGCTCTTCTCGGGCAAACAAGGCCCCGTCTTATTCAACACTCCCTTAGGCTAGGAATAAAATCCGTGTGGTTGACGCACGAAATAACATGAATGTCGAACATTCCTCTACAAATAATATTTACAACTTAATGGTGTTTCTGATAAAAGTCCTCGAGTTAATTCCGATTTTTTGGGTCCATTCATTATTAACTCTACACGATTTTGGTGTTATTATTATTAAACCTGTAACCACTTAAATTAATATGGATTGTTTACTATTTTGCATTACAAAATGAGTTTATATACGTTAAGCTAGGGTTTCTTAGGGTAGGATGACGGTGCCGTCATATTACGGCCGTAATTTAGCGGCGTAGAACATTTTCATAGAAAACTATTCGGCGCGCTATATTGTTTTCATAGAAAACGTTCTATGCCGTTAAGGCGAGGCAGTTCACGAAATTTACTCATTATGTTTTTAGAATAAGGTTGAATATTGCATAGCTTTAATTGACGCTTCCCCAGAAATTTGACGATTTTTATAAGTTTCATGGTGTTAGTCAAGATTTTTTTACAGAGTTACTATGTCTATTTTTCAATATTCTGTTCGGTTATTTTGTTTCTTTGTTTCTTTTTCAGTCTACAGTAATTTTTGTGAAGTAGAATTCTACATCAGTTCTTCACATTGGAAGTTCAAAAATCAGTCTTGTCATCAGATCGTGAACTGGCCTCGCCTTAAATTACGGTCGTAATATGACGGCACCGTAATCCTAGGAAACCTTAGCTTTAGGAACTTAAAACTACGTTAAAATTTAGGGATTTGAAAATACATATAACTTTGTGCCGAAAAAACGTTGTGTTACAACAGTTAGCTTATACTTACAAGGTACAAAATACTTTTTATTTCTATTTTAAATTTTATTTAGGTATTAGAACAACCTACAAGGTCATTAACAACACATGCAAATAGGTAACTTAAAAAATAATATACAAAGTAAAGTGTTGCCTTACTTAAAGGTTGCCACGGGAAGCATAGAGTAAAGGCAATAAGATTTGATTCAATATTTCCCCGCGATATTCGTTGAGATTTGCCATCCACCATTTTGTTGTATCTCGAGGTGGGTCCCCTCCCCAGATTAGGCTCTCTTGGTAATCAAAGATGGCAGTTTGTAAAGGTCAACCGTTTTGGTGTTGATGAATGTTGGAAAGGACGAGATTGGGTCACGATAACGGAACAACGGGATAAGGGTATTGGTAAACATGGCAGTAACCGATGTGAAATTGATAATACTAGACCTGTTTTTACGAAAGATTTCTGTGAATTGCTTAAGTTTTTACTTTGGTACATTAAGTGCTGATTTTTCAATCCTCAGATAACAGATATCAGTCAGTTTAAATATTAACCAAATCAAATAAAAGTCATTCAAAAATGTGACAGACAAATGAATGACAAACATTTTCAATTTGGCAGTATAATACGCTATCAAACGGATAAAGCTTCTAGGCATTGAAAAATCAGCTGTAGGTAGTGAAACTAGCGCCGCCACTACATTTATTTTTATTACTCGTAAACCAAGTCAATATTTAAAATTGAAAAATCAGCTGTAGGTAGTGAAACTAGCGCCGCCACTACATTTATTTTTATTACTCGTAAACCAAGTAAATATTTAAAAAAGCTCATGTATAAATTTCTTAAATTAAAAGTGGCCACTTTTGGCAAATATGGATTGTAAAACTTACAGAATGAATGATAACTGTTGAAGAGCTATTAAAAAAATATTAAAGACATTTTAAGAGATTATTACATAAGCTTTTTTTAAATATTGACTTGGTTTACGAGAAATAAAAATAAATAAAGCGCCTTAAAGGATTTATTTATTTTTTACTAGCTTCCGCCCGCGACTTCGTCCGCGTGGACATTCGGAAAATACCTTGGGAACCTTAGACTGGAATAAAAAGAATCCTATGTTTTAATGCAGGCTATAAACTGGTATAAATCTGGTATTTGTGTGATTGAGGAACAAACATCCAAACCCACAAACTTTCACATTTATAATATTAGTAGGATAGTACAGTCAGCAATGAAAGTCGCTTAACGCTTTGGTACTTTGTCATAGCAACTTTTTAGACAGATGGTTTGAAACATAAGTCAAAAAAGTTATTATGACAAAGTACTAAAATGTTAAATAATTTTCGTTGCTGACCGTACTTAAAGCAGTTTTTATTTTCAGTAATGCCACATTAGTAGGTATCTAACAGTAGGTTCTTACCTTTCTAATGTTTCTATCGCTTTCGTCTTTCTTGTCTTTGATCTCTGTTGTTATATCTCGTATTGCTTAACTACATAATGCTTATTTAGGCACAAGTTGAATAATAAATACTATGAAAATAATCCGTAATTGTGCTTCCCAGTAGTCTTTTGTTCCAGTCACTCAAATGTAATTTCAAATACGTTGAAAAGAGACAGAACACAGAATGTCTATTTTAGGATGTATTCGCATACACTCCGTTTGTTTGTAAGACCCTTACTGATAACCTTCGACAGAGGCCCTCAAGCTTAAGCTTTCAAGTCAATAACAATGTAAATACATACTACTTATCCCAAGTTCTTAAACGTTATAGGGAATTAGGAAATGTTGACATTACATATGTAATGCTGGCTTTGTTTACACAACGGGTTTAAAGGCCAAATGGATTGGGAACGAATTTCGGCAAACGATTTTTGTCGATTAAGCAAACAATATTCAAAATAAGTCGTATAAAAAGAAAGGGTTTTTAGTTTGGTAGGTACCTACCAATGTTTTACAAAAATCTGTATAATCTTCATGATATTTTTTATTTGGAAATCTTTACATACTAATTATATTTTTATTAATAACAGACAGAACCTGGTTGTACAGTGTTGTTAACACTACAAATAAATCTTCCAAATTTAATCTGAAATACCTATTCACTTCTAAGATTTCCGTTCACTACTGATTGATGTTTAATCAATAATTAAAGTCATATTATGTAGATACTTAAAAGAATCTCGGCATGTATTAGAAAATACAGTTTTCCTATTTTTAACCATGTTTAAGGGAACAGCTCTAATACAAGAAAGTACCTACTTAGTTAAGGAAGATTTTAATCATACAACTTTGTTATGATAGTTAATTAGTCACCGACAGTGAAAATTAATAGAAAAGTTTTAAATCAAAGAATATAAATACTTATAGGTACCTAGTGCAACTTTCAGGCGCAGTGGTTTAGCGCCTGGCCCAGCGATTGCGGAAGTTAAGCAACGTTTGCAAGGGTCGGTCATGGGATGGGTGACCAAAAATTTATCACCTCGAGCTCCTCCGTGCTTCGGAAGGCACGTTAAGCCGTTGGTCCCGGCTGCATTTGCAGTCGTTAACACCCACCAATCCGCATTGGGCCCGCGTGGTGGGTTATGGCCCATCCTCCTTACCACCCATAAGGAAGGCCTGTGCCCCAGCAGTGTGGACATCAAAAATGGCTGATGGACAAGTGCAACTTTCAGCAGGGCTTGATTGCACTATTATGAAATTACACTGATGCTATTCTTCTTCTTCTTATTTTTGTTTTGGCAATCTACTTTCCTCTTCGAAGTAATTTTTGCCAGTGTCAAGTGTTGAATAGTTCAGTGGTAGATATTGTTTCAATTTTCATTAGAATACGGATGCATCGCATTCCAATGCTGCTTGGAGCATTTGGCACGAAGTATTCAAGACAGTTTACTCGGTTAGTTCTGCCGAGGTAGCCACCACTACAATAAAAGTCTCAGCTTCACACAACCAAGATCGCGCCTATTTCAATTATCCCACATATTGTTCAGTTGCGTAGACACTTGTACCACTATGAAACAATTTGCAAATAATTAAAAGAGCCACCGAACTGAACTCGACAAAATGGCGCCAAAACTCACTCATCTATTACTTTTGTTCACTGAAGGAAGAAAGAGGAAACCGTTACGTTATCCTTTCGTTTATCGAAAAATATTTGGTTACTTATTAATATGTGGCTCTCTAGTTATTATTGTTAGAATTTTGCATGATTGGCATCCTGCTGGGGTATTTACATGAAGCAACTTGGCAGACGACTTAAGTCAATTAGAACTTTTTATCGACAATCGCTAGTAAATTCTAATCTTAAACCTAATTTCAATGAGATGGTCCTGAAAAGTCGACTCGTGTAAATATCACCAACTTACATGTTTGGCACAGACCATTAATTAGCAAATGTGGTTTTTGGGAATCAATAAATGTAACAATTACCTAATTTGACGACTTCTGGCAACGGCTTGTGCACTGGTTTTCATGACGTCGCCATCTGTGAGGTACCGGGTTTCATTCCCGGCTTAGTAATTTAGAAAATGAACTTTTCTATCTTGGTTCAGGTTTGGATATTTGTGGTCGCCATGTCCATAACACAAGTGCTTTAGCTATTTACTTTGAAATTAGAGCAATATAATGTGACGTAGTGCAATAAAAAAAACATTATATTTGAACTGTGAATACCAAATATGATTAGGTAATAATTTGACAAGTAACAAAACTGTTTTGTCATTTTTGTTACTCTAATGCTTACCGCTGACGGGCGCTATTTTGTAGCTGCGATAAGCGCGGCGTTAATCGCGGCGATATCGCTGCGATAAACGCGGCGATAATCGCGGCGACAATCACGGCGCTTTTTAGTCGCTGACGTAGGTTAACCCTAAAAGGCACCCGGTAATAATATTATAGAACAATCACTTTTATTATTGCTAAGCTCTATAAAATAAAGTTTATGATTTATTTATGTCAGTAATTATATACTTTTCACAAATGAAGCAAACAATGTATACGATTCAAATGTCTTCAGTACCCTTAGCACGAACAGCTATCGAGAAAAAAAACGCACGTAAAATTACTCGTTAGACAATTCTCTATGGAAAATTTCATTTCGCTTATCGGCGATAGATGGCGTTGTACAAATTTCCAATACAAAATTTATCTATCGAATGATTATTTTTTTGATAGCTGTTCGTGCTAAGGGTACAGATCCTTTTATCGTCAAAATAGTGTGAAGAACAAGAATTCTGCATTTACTTTATATGCGCAAATTCAAGAATTATATAAATTGGTAAGCATATCATGTAATAATAATTCTCTTACTTTTTATTGCAAACTCTACCATTACAAAAATAATTATGTCAGCCAGCGAAAAAAATTGTGGTGTCTTTTAGGGTTAAAGCCGCTTGTCACTCTTGTCAGTGTCATTTCGTGGGCGATTAGTCGCCGAGCTATGTGTGAGCTACTTTTTGTAGCTCGTGGGCGTTTACGTATTGAACTCCATATGTTCTATTCTGGGCTACAAAAAATCGCTCGGCGATTAAGCGCCCGTGAGCGGTGGCGCTAACACCTTATTTGCTGACGGTGCTACGCAGACGTCAGTTTGTCCTACTTTGTCGCTCGGAAGGTAAATTGGACAACTTCCTGTCATAATTCATTTGTCTTTAGCCTTGTTGACACATTCCTCCTCAACTACGCTCATCAAAAATACCTACCTTCATCGTAAAGGATAAAGTAGTTAAATATTATTATTTACACATGCGGAAAGTTATGTTATTATTTACCTACTTAAAAGATTTTGGCGTGATGACTTCGCGTCGGAAAATGCAATCAAACTAAATGCATAGATGACACAACAACTTAAAAATCTTATTTGTGTATAATAAACAACGTACTCTATTTGTTAAGGTGGTTACCCCACCGAAAGTGGCGCCCTCAGAGGATTTTATTAATGAGTTATTAATAGAAAAAGATTTTAATAGGTATTGTTTTACGTGGAGTTTTTAGGGCCCTTGGTCTAGTATTTTAAGAAGGTATCACTACATGCCCTCGTATAGTCATTCGTATAGAAGTAGAAGGCCACTTTTAGCAGTTTTGCTATCTACTTTTAGCAGTGTCTACAAGGGAATGTAACGATACCGTCTAAAAATACTAGACTGTGGGCCCTAAAAATTCCACGAAAACCATTATTAAAATTGTGTATTAGAATAGAATTATCATATTAAATAAAATTCACCGCGGCGCAATTTTCGCTCAGGGTGCCACCTTAAAGTGTTTTTTACCATCGCCACTCGAAAAAGTGCGTTTAATTCAACGGTAAGAGTGAATAAAACGCTGTTTTATTCACCGAGTGAATAAAAATATTTTGAATTTGGAACAAGCTCGCATCGTATGTATTATGTAGAAAAAAAAAACGTGCTGAAAGTATGGAGCTATTACATAGATAATATAAAAGCCATAGTTATAAATAAAAAAAAAATACCGCCAATTTTATTTAGGTTCTTTTTAGTGTCTTATCTTTGGATTCTTTTCAAAAAAATATCCCGCCAAATTAATTAGGTCCTTTTTAGTGTCTCATCTTTGGGTTCTTTTCTATATATTAGAGGGAGATTAAATGTTCAGTCTTGCATCAGTCTGGTACGATCTTCAGTCTGTAAAAATTCAAAGTCCGTACAAACTGATGAAATGGACTGATGCCAGACTGATCATGTAAGTTCCCTCCCGTGGTTGTTTTATGTCATTGGAAAACTTTAAGTTTCACTATTTTCTAATGTTTAAATAGGTATTACTGATTACCTACCTAAATAATAAAAATGTGATAACTATAAATACTATAGGTATTTATGCTATTTGTTTTCTCGCAGTCAATGGTAAAAAGTAGAGTACACAACTCGTGAAAAAAAAATTTCATCTCGGTCCTTTTTATTCGCTCCGCTCAGGATTCTACTTATGAATCCCTCGCTACGCTCGGGATTCAACTCTAGAATCCTTCGCTGCTCTCGGGATCCAACTTAGTCCCTCGAACTAAATTCCCTCTTTTTTCACTTGTTGTATAATCTACTATTATTTTATCTAAAATTCAGTAAAATAATGACCAAAGGATCATGATAGGCGTTTAGAGGGCCTATTACAAAAAATTATTACGATAGTCGAATAGTCGTTGATCGATTTACTTGATCTTGAACCTCATAAAGACCTCCTCATGCATGAGTTAATAATTAATAATGTCACGCAGAAGGACGAACATCGTACGCTTATCGCGATGCTTTTTTGGAATAGACCCTCAGGTTCATCAAATCGATGGGACATTATATTGAGTGATGATGGCTGATGGGAGGAATTTAAGAAAAAACGTGCTTCGCCACCAACCCGTAATAAAGTAAGAATAGGAAGAAGTTCAAGCTATATCTGCATAAATCTAAAACAAGGGCAGAAATAATAGCTATAATATGCATAATATTATATAACACACTAAATCACTTTTGATCGCTATAAATATCTAGTGACAGGCTATACTGTAGCTTAATCTCATAAATAAATTACCATAATCTGTCATTAAATCTCGTTGATTCAGGCTTACAAGTTAATCCATAGCTTATCTAGTAAATTATGAAACCTGCTTGTGGATAGTCAAGTAATGAAGATACATATGTGATGACTTAACTGTAACCATTTACTCTATCCCTAGATCCTCAGAGATATCCTTAGCTTCAAACTAATTAACAATATGAGAATACATAACAGTTAAGATTTTGAAAATAACTGTAGTATTTACTTACAAACAGCGTACAATTATCAGACGCAGAGTCGAGGCGTTAATCTTAAGAAAATAATATTTTATTTATTTTATATTTACAGGAAAAGAATCAACAGTTATTATGTTAACTATAGTTTTCTCAGTATACAACAGAAAACGATTTACAGATTCACACAAATAAAAGTAAGGTAATAAAAATGCACAATTAGGTCACAAGTACTTAAATCGACTTATCGATGGCCAAGAGAGCTATACAAAAAATATACCTATCCAAAGAAACTTTGATGAGACCAATAACAGAAAAATTAAATAAGAGAACAATATAATGAGAATATATAGATTTTATCTTATAAATAATTATATCTCGCCCACTTCACTTTTCAGAGAGTATTCATTCGTATTTCCACAATGCAAACATTAACCAGAGGAACATAAAAGAAAGTTTATTATTTGAACAGCGTAGGTAGCTGTGGTGTGAGTCACACTGTGTGACAGAGAGTCGTCGCGCAATTTTTAAAAATAGCATACCTAACTTACTCTTTAATAGGCTTTTGTTGGGCGGGCAAGAATAGACTTCAAAGAAAAGTTTAAGTAAAGAGGCGAAATTCCCCACTACCAGATTACATGATTTAGGTGGGATCAAGTTGTTCGGACAGACCTCGAATACTGCAGGGAAACCAGGATACTCAGAACTTTAAATAAGGTCAGGAGAATTGCTTGAGGCCTCAACTTTCAGTTCTTAAGTGCCCTATCTGGACTTCTGAAATTGGCAAAAGTTTTCAGTGAAGCAATATCTTTCTTCAGGTGACATTGTTTTTTGTAGAAGCGAATACATACTTGTTTTGATTTAATTATAATTATATACTTAAGTAAGGGGTTTTTTCTAAGTTACTTTACAGAAAGTTGAAATAGAAAATGAACTTTTTATCATCATTTTACAGTCCCACGTGACCACGGGCGGGAGAAACGTCGGGAGCGTTATTATAAATCACATCAAATCCAAACTTATCAAAGGACATCCATTAAAACCGCGCTAGTATCCGTTAGAAGGGTTTTATTATTATTATTCATAAACAAGCCTTGTATTAGTCAATATTTAATACCAATGACCTGTAAATTATATTATGCAGAAACGCGGAACAGTTTAATTGATTCCAATAATTGACGCTTTCGGTCAATTTGTCAAAGGTAATGTGCACAAATCACTAATTATAGAGTCCACTAATGAACCCACAGCTCATATTCAATGCGACGTCCAGAAAAGATACTTTATTTATTTATTTTATTTTATTATGTTCGGAATACCAACAGCAGTTTTACATTGCATGGAAACAATTTCTTAAATCTACTTAGCTATTAACAGGTATTCACATTATACATTTTGATATAAAATAGTCTCATTCATCTATTGTCTAAAAGTGGTCAAAGAACCAATTTCGTTAAGTACTAAATAGTACCTATAAGCATAGAATAGATAAGTGCTACCGACTATAAGTACGTATACAGGGTTATTTGTAAAACACAAACAACCTCGCAGATAGATTACTTACATTGTTGGTTGTCCTCAAATATATAAATATCATATACAACAACATTTGTTCTACGACTTTCCCGAAAACAGACAAAAAATATCGACTTTTCATACAAAACTCGATCAGCTGTTCGGGACATTTGAATGAAGAGTCGAATTGGTTTGACGGTTTTCGGAAAAGTCGCAGAACAAATTTTGTTGTATAATATGATGTTAATATACTCCTACGTTTTGATTACCTATATGTTTCGCTTATAACAATATCAGACTAATAGAAAATATGACACAATCGAATATCTATCGAAGGAAGAAAATGTTTTTTGTAGATTTTTTAACTTAAATATTCGTAACAATAAACATAAAAACAGTAGTGTGTAGTGTAGATAAATACCGATTAAGAGTAAACTACAAACCTAACCGAATGTCGTTAAGGGCGTCGTCGGGTTGTCTTTGGGCGTGTTTGGATAGGATCGCTGAGTGACATTAAACTCAGTCCCCTAACTTAAGGGCTAAGCTTAAGTTTGCTTAGACAAATTATGACGGAAGTAATCGCTGTTAGTACAGTCTTTAAGGTTTGAATGTTTATTGATACACTGCGAATACCTACTTGAATATTTTTATATAACAATGATCTGGATATATTTAATTTAGTTTGAGTGTATCGTGACAACTGGACACATTTTACATAACTAACTAACATGCTAATAGGTACATCATTTGAAAACATTTGAATAATGCGTAAATAAAGCAAAACCCGTTGTAAATGACATAATTATTTGCTGTACACTCTGAAGTTTCTGAAAATTCTCTCTACCTCCATGTTCTTCAGTTGAAAAAGGCAATAAAAATGATGAGTGATCACCCGGGTGATCACCCAGCAAGTTCTCCTTTAAAAGAAACGTTCACGCTTTTCTTTTAGAAGGCTAATAATGAGCATAATGTGAAAATCATCATCATTATAATTTTTGCTTTACCTTTTTATCGATGATTATTTGGATTTGCTGTAATTGGTATATACATAAGTGTATATATGTGTTTTATATTATTGTGGAAGTATTAATGTATTATGTAGGTATGTATGTATTTATTATACTGAATGTTTAATTAGTTCCCTAAGGGTTGACTGGGAGAGAATGCTTTTAGCAATAAGTCCGCCTCTTGTACATTATTTTATTGTATCTAGTACAATAAAGAGATAAAATAAATAAATAAATAAAAAAAAACACATTACAAGGTATGCCCCCATTTGTTGCGAAGTTTTTTTGTCGTTTCAGTTAAAGTTGATGTTTATGTTCAAAGTTATTGAAACACATACATATTTTTTGAAGGGGAAGCATTATTCGTGACCTATTTTTTCAATATTTGATTGCGCCGTACTTCGAGCATCGCGGCTTCAACAGAAACGCGTCTTACTCTAAGGCGCCGTAGATATTTCTGTTATGAAAACATTTGTAGTCGTCTTAGGAAGAAATAAGTATTGAATTACACAGGGCAATAAGTAGACAAAATATGTTCCACCTCTTTGGTCTGGTAGCTTGAACACCGGTTTCAGACTAGATTTTCCGTCTTCGTTTTAGTTTAGAGGATAAAAATTTAAAGGACCAGACAAAAAAAATATGTTGGTTAGCCCTTCTATATAATTTCATATTTGTACCAAGTAATATTTTGGTAGCCGCTTCGTCGTCGGGTTAATTATTGTTGTTGGATAAGTATATGATACCAATCTGTGTATTTTGCGATACCCTGCCTGACGCATAGAAAATCCTGCTTGCCAAAATCCTCTTACTCTAATAGGTGTACATAAATATTTTCCAGCATAGAGCCTCGATCATCATCTACCTAACACCTACTCATTGAGATCATTCAATGAGCCCTAACGTGCTATATCTGCTGTGAGTTTCTGAGGGGTTGGGGATGTTGCAGCATCAGCTCAAAGTTACCATGTTATGAAAATACCACCGAAGTAATGGTACACCTTTCAAATTAATCGGTCCTGTGACAGTAATTGGTAAGACCCTTTTGTCAAGTAGGAAATGAGTTGATGATCTAGAAACAATTTAACAGATATTTATAAATTATATTCGAGAACCACCCCGGATCACGTCAGCTTTCAAATAAACAAAACCGCATCAAAATCGATCCATTAGTTTACCTTAGACAGATAGACAGACACACACACTTGAGAGTGTAGATGACACACGTCCGTCACACGATTTCACTCACATCAAACTTATAAGACCCCTCTTTTTGCGTTTTTCAGTGCAATACCATTCGGCATGCCAAAGTATTTCCTAAACAAAGTTTTTTTTTTGAGATATTTGTTCGTACTCCTGCCTGTGCGTGATTTCAATGGTACTCAATAATAAGTATTAGTTATGACCCAAGATTGTGTATCTGGGGATGATTGGAAAAGTTTCGACCAATAACTTTGGGATCATAAACAAAATCTAATTGGGTTTCAGAACTTGTTATATGATTCGCTGATAACGCATAATTATATTTTAATAAATGGTAGTTAAGTACTTAAAGTTGAACAAGATAAGTGTTAAACGGTAAATAAACGATAGTATTGATTTAATAATTAACACTGGAAAATGAATGCGATGTTATTTTTAGCTTTTCATGACAAATGTGTTTGTTCACAGAAGAGAGATCGCAATTTACTCAGAATCATTAAGTAGCTCTATTCCACGAAATCAAAGTTATTATTATTGCTGAGTGTAATTTTTTTGAATATTCGCAATAGGGAACATGCATATTTTTTTTGTATTAAAATCAAAAGTATAATGCGTGAGAAAATCAACTGTAATATTCAAACTTTTATTTTGCGTTTTTTTCTCGTGATATAGTTACTTGAAGTTAGCGCGCAGCAGCATCCGCCGAAAACGCTCTATACAAAACGGTCAACAGTTGTGACGTCACTTGTGCCACGTTTCAGGCGCATTATCATGGAATTAGCCAAGAATTTTCAAATATCTCCCTAAAAAGTACCTACATATATTGTGTCATACAAAATATTATTTCTTATTCGATATTCTATCAGTGCATTGTATCCGAAAATGAAAAAAATATCGTTATTTTCCCCTGTGTGATAAAACTAAAATAATTAATTTTTTTTATTATTTTTCTGTTCCATCATGTTTTTATACGTGTCCGCAGCGATCAAGCTCAAATTTATCAAAATCGATGACTTATGCATATACCCTTCGAGCATCGCGGCTTCGTCTGGTACAGAAGCGCGTCTTACTCTAAGCATATACCCTATTAACTAACCTACAACCAAAATATTTAGCTATAGCACCTATGTTATGGCAATCGGAGACATCGATGACAGAACCGCGTAGTGATTATTTCCTCTGTGGACGGAACCAAAAATACGCAGACCATAAACAATATTGAAAAGTTGAAACACAACTTATTATAAAATGGATACAATTTTTACCATTGAAAATGGTTACCAGAGATGCAAATCGCCTGAGACGTAATTTTGGCCATATCTCCGAGGATTTAGGAAGGATCGAGATGGGAATAGTACCAAAAGTTGAGGAATTTATCGAGACACGTGTGAACGTTTGAATTTTGAAAACCTACTGGTAACTTTTTCTGGAGTTATGCAAAATTCGTGTAAATTCGGGTTTTTTGGGGGTGTTTGCTTACTAAATTGTAAATTTCAGAAAAAAAAACGACTTAAGAAAAAATTAAAAAATGCGTCCTAGTGTATTAGTTTGGCTACAAAATGGCTAAAACTTTTGAAAATCGATTAATAATTGTGACCAGTACCCTTAAAAGTACCCTTAGCACGAACAGCTATCGAGAAAAAAAACGCACGTAAAAATACTCGATAGACAATTCTCTATGGAAAATTTCATTTCGCTTATCGGCGATAGATGGCGCTGTACAAATTTCCAATAAATGTATCTATCGAATGATTTTACGCGAGTTATTTTTTTCGATAGCTGTTCGTGCTAAGGGTACTGTAGGTGGTCCCTTTAGATTTGGAATTGTAGAAAAACGGGTGTTTCCGTACATAAAAAGTGATGTAGTTTTTATGATTATTGACCGATCGTCATGGTAATAGTGTTAAAAGATGCAGAAGCAGACGAGAAGTGCATTCATTGAAATTTGGAAAAACGGGTAATAATATTTCGGCGCTTTCTCGGCTTCGCCTCGAGTCACATTCGTAAAAATAAATAGGTACTACCTAGGTAACTTTAAAATATAATAGGATTTTGCATTTGTTTTGATTTTGGTTTTTCGTAAATTTTTGGGTTCATTTTCAATGCTCAAATTCTGGCGGGGACTGTAAAATCTGTGATTTTTTAAATCGTGATGTAACTTATGTTATTCGTTTGTTTCAGGTCGGTATGCTTCAACGTTACAAAGGATGTGGCTTCAAAGGCGTAAGGTATAATATAGTTTGTCACAAAAATGTTTGATGATTTACTAGGTTGCGGTTGCTTTGTAGAACATGGCATGGTTTAACGTGAATTGTCGCGTTTAACTATTTTCGGTGTTAAAGAGGTCTAGTTTGGAAAATAAACAGGTTAATCTAACGGCGTGTTTTTTGATCGGTCTTATACAAAAAAATCTGTGTATCTTATACTACAGATTGTCAATCACTGAGAAACTAAATAGATTTGCTTCACACGGGTCACAGAGTGAAGAGCTTTCACAAACCACTTACTTAAGCTCGCCTCTAAATTGGCCATGTATCTGTATGACGATCTTTTTTTAGAACACTTTATCTGATCCTCTTTGCGGTTCCAAGACTGAGGAGTTACGGTTTTTAATTGGATACTTTGTTACTGGGGAGATGTGATTAATTAGGACTTTGGAATAGTATTTTAAAACCTCTGTGGTTGTAGTCTAGCTAGCCAGCATTGCTATTCTCTAAAGGTACTCGCAGTCCCACACAACAGTTATCTAACTTTATAAGTATAACAAATGTTATGAAACATTCTCTAACTTTTCTTATTAATATGTTGTAATAAAATGTTGCACACTGTTATAGGATGTTATCGTACACACAATGTTATAACTGCTGTGTGTGAGCACCTTAACTGAGGTCCCGGACCCCCTAATCAAATGGCCAAAATTCAATGCGTTTGGACGCTACGCTAACTTTAAGTAAAGCAAGTAAGCTAGTCAATTCCATACAAATAGCAATTAGCCTAAGCGTAACGTTCAAACGTATAGACAGAATGTTGGCCATTGAGTAGGGGGTAAATTTATTTACCTCAGCCTGCCTAGCATGATCGATTTATATCGCGTGATATAGCATTTTATCGACACTCAACTGTCAAACTCCTTTGTCTTTTTGACAGTTAAACGTGATAAAACGCTATATCACGCGATATAAATCGGTCATGCTAGGCAGGCTGGTCTGGGGTCTGATTTCCGTATCACATCACATCACAAGCTTTGTTACATTTTATGATGTAGGTTTTATTAAGTATCTTGGGATCAGAACGATAAACTGAAATAATTTTATTTTTATCAATAAAATGTACCGCTAGAATGTAAAAGGTTCCCAAATGGTCGAACGTATTTAATCTCAGGTCTTTTCATATTGGCTCCTGAAGGAAAGACTCTGAACATAGTTTATAAAGAAAAATTTTAAACTTTGTTTACCTACATGTTAACAATATTAAATATAAAATAAAAATAATTTATTGACTTTTATCATTACTGCTACGAGTATTTTCTTATGTATCTACATTAGTTTGTATTAATAAGAAGAACGCCGGAGTCATAAAGTCCACGCGTACGAAGTCGCGGGCATCAGCTAGTCGTAATTAAAAAGAAACAATAGCATTTTAAATAAAGCATAGACTAGTTATTTAAACATTGATCATTCGTATGCTTCCTTTGCGTTGAAAATTGTCCAATCCCTCGGAAATATTACACAATCACACGCCCAGAAACTTGGTAAAGGCTTCCCAGATTTATGTGTTTCACTAGGGCTCACAATAAAGGGTCTCGAGCGATGAGAGACTATCACAGTCATTTGAAGTGTTAGGCTTAGGACATAACAGCTGAGTAGAATAGTTGTATCTACTCGAGGCACACTTAGTTGATTTAAAAAAAACTTACTTCGTACTTCGTAAATTATGAATTAGAAATAAATAGTAGCCTGGAACTATAGGTATTATTTTGTTTTTATACCCGGAGGAAAATCCAATCAATCAACGAACGAATCAAGTGTGTTTTGCATTTTATCACAGTTTGGATTCATTTTATAAATTAATTATTGCAATATTAAATCTTCAATATAGGTATTTGTAGTTATTTTTATTTTAAACCTCAGAAAAAAATACATAATGAAACGATCAATATATCGTTATTACATTAATGGCTAAACACATTTTAATAACATACGGATAAAACGGTACCTAAATGCTTAATTGTCCAAAATAAAAAATAACACAAAGGCTCAATACAAAAAATATAACATTTGACACTATTATCTTTTCTCAAAACCTTTTTCATAAAAATTACTAGATTAAAAAAAATCAAGTTACTAGAAATAAATAGCTTACTAGATTAGTAGTAATAACTCGCCAGTGTGTGATAAGCTTAACATTGAATCATAAAAGTAGTTTGACAGGCAGACAGGTTGCGGTGCTTGCGGTGGTGTATTCCGTAATCTCACATATTGCGTTCTAGAATAAATTCTGCACGACAAATGTTATCTAGGTAGGTCAGAATAACGTGCACTCTAAGTTTTGATGGTTTTGGGTAATCTGAGTCAAAGATTAATTTTGCTAGAATACCTACAATAGGACCTACACAAGATTTTTAATATGATTACAGTATGTAACAAATGTTATTCAAATAAAAAATAAAATAATAAAAAATATAGTGATTGTCCGTCCGTCTGTCAAGACCCATTATCTCGGAAACGCGTCGAAGTACCTACATGCAAAATTTATCAATAATTAAAAAGGTAATGTATTGCTATCTATAGTAACATTTTTTATTTGTCTTTCGCGTAGCGTAGCCCAGCCCCCCTAGCATGACCACTGAAACGCGATTAGCGATTTTACGATTTATCACGTTATCCTAGGGGGCTGAGGGTCTAAAAAATAGACAAGATTGTCTCTTGCATTTGTTTTTCAAAACTTTCACACATAAAAATACTAGTAGGATGACTCACTCATCATGGTCTCATTATGTGCTAAATTAAAAATAAATGAAACTTTTTTGGCGCCCTTTGAGTAGGCAATCTTGAAACTGTGGCGAAAATTTTGAATTTACCTAGTGTTTTTTTTATTAACCTACAATTTTTTTTTTATCTAAAATTATAAATGTAATTTATGGATCTTTAAATAGATTTTGTTTTATTTTTTGGACAAAGGTACCTTTCTTAATTTTTGTTTCTGTTCTGTTCTTTGACCATATTGTAGCGTTTAGCATGGTATAGCGTCATAACAACTGTTTTTTATTCTAACAAATATATAAACAAATAGATTTACTGCACAACAAAGTATACTATCGTAATTTGTTTCCCTACAAACTTATCTACATGTGGTCTTTGATCGCTGCGTGTGGTAGACATATTCCGATGGTGATTTGCTGTAAGCGCCAACATTTTATACGAACATGCATACGACATCCATCAATTTGAAGACCCGGAGGGGCTGTCAGCTCTAAATAATCATCCCGCAGCGCTAAAAGGGAATCTGGGACGCGAATTAAGAGGATTCGAAAAAGATTACTTTATATGGGATATGTTTGTTAGTGTTGCTTCTCTACATAATTTGGTCTTTGAGTTGTAATTGCATTCAATTACGGTTTGAAAAGGATTTTGTACAGCACATCCTATGATTAATATGTAAATATTAGCACGCAGAGAGTTTATAAACTGGATTAAAACATAGGATGCTTTTTGTCCCAGTCATAGGTTCCCTAGGGATTTCTCAACTATTATAATACGTACGAAGTCGTGGACGGAAGCTAGTAAATAACAAATGCTCTACGTATAAGCTGTTAGTTCTAGCACACAGCTATTGTTACACGTCACACTGTATTTGATTTCATTTCTTAAATATTGGTACGTACATGTCCATCAGCCATTTTTGATGTCCCCACTGCTGGGGCACAGGCCTTCCTTATGGGTGGTAAGGAGGATGGGCCATAACCCACCACGCGGGCTCAATGCGGATTGGTGGGTGTTAACGACTGCAAATGCAGCCAGGACCAACGGCATAACGTGCCTTCCGAAGCACGGAGGAGCTCGAGATAATAAATTTTTGGTCACCCATCCCATGAAAGACCCTTTCGTTGCTTAACTTCCGCAATCACTGGGCCAGGCGTTAAACCACTGCGCCACCGAGCTCCTCATACATATTGTGTAAGTACATATTCTGTACTTATTCTATTAGTTTTTCTTTCAATATACAGGGTGTTTGATAATAGCTTTATAAAGCCGAATATGGTAGGTAGGGGGTACCCTATCTACCATATTCGGCTGCATGGTAATGCATACAACCCCTGCAAATTATTGTACACCATGAAAACCACAAAAAATATATAATAAACTGCTGTGGCAACTCTAGACTGAAATTGTTACCATAGTCTATTTAATTTACATCTGGGGTTGTCATTTTGCATTTTTCCATATAAATAAAAAAAAAATCTCAGCCATGTGGTGGTTTTCAGGACTAGATCTCTGCCCACTACACCGTACCATACCATGGCCATACTAGGAACGTGTCAGGCAAAAAAAATATTCTTTGTATTGAAAAGTATGACAAGTGCATGGCCGGTAACGGAACGTACTAACTAGAAGGCATAATAAATAAATAATAATAAATCATTTATTTGCTAGATTATGGTGACATTGTGGTCTTATGTATAAACTAGCGGCCGCCCGCGGTTTCACCCGCGTGGTTCCCGTTCCCGTCACAGAGAAAGCACATACTATACGTTCCCGTGGGAATATCAGGATAAAAAGTATCCTATGTTTTAATCTAGGCCATCTACTATCTGTGTGCCAAATTTCAACCAAATCCGTTCAGTAGTTTTTGTGTGATTGTGGAACAAACATCCAAACATCTAAACATCAAACATCCAAACCCACAAACTTTCACATTTATAATATTAGTAGGAAGTAGGATAGGATTAGTCCAACAATTCTATCGAGTAGTTCGATGTGCAAATTATGTGGGATAATAATTTGCACATCGAACTTCTTGTGGGAATAATGCCATACTTTTCAATACAAATAATATTTTTTTGCCTAATACGTTCCTAGCATGGTCATGGTATGGTACGGTGTAGTGTAGTGGGCAGAGGACCTTTATAATAATTTTCCGGGCCTGTGTGCATGCATGGTACCCTATCTACCATATAATCAGCTTTATAAGGCTATTAACAAACACCGTGTATTTCTCTATTAATATTTCCCATCCACTATCTTCCCTCTCAGCAGCTCATTACCCTATCCTATATTAACAACAAACAAGGGCAAACGATATTGACTCGCAGTCTAGACAAAACGACTTGCTTTCGCAAACATTCTATATTAGCTAATAAAGCTTCCAGTTGATGTAAATTATAGTAAAGCACTAAGCTCAGAAAAGTATCACTATCTACCAAATAAATAGCAAAAGTAACTACATAACTCTGATTTAAAGAAGTTAATCTTTAGGGTGTTTTTTCATTAACTAATACGTATTGGTTTCGAGTTTGTTTCGTTTTCGTTTTTGATCCGCAGGCTGATTATCTAACTAAAAACCATTTAGCGACCAGTAACAATCACAGAGGAAATAATCACTACGTTTTAGTAACAATTACGGTATAGTCGCTGTCAAACTCGATTTCGTATCAGCAATCGAGTTTCTGATAGTGTGCTGCCTTCAGCGAACAACGAAAGAACTAACAAAAACAGCACTTGTGCAAGGAAATGCTCCAAAATTCGTATTAACTCAACAACCGTTACGCGACCGCGACGAATTCGCGATTCCTTCTGCCAAACGGTTTGATAGTGACGATTCCGTAATAATTATTATACTGGTTGCTTTTGCTAGATAATTTTAGTTATCAGCCTGCCGGCTTGACCGTCCCGTTTGTGCACTCGTATGTATACGGTTTTAAGACGGCAAAACCAGACACGAATACGAACCGAATATGTATATAGTGCCAAAGCGCCCTTAGAGAGAACGGTAAACATATGTACCCTTCGAGCATCGCGGCTTCGTAAACGCGTCTTACTCTAAGTAGGCACCTAACTATCTACTGCTTTTGACAACATTGTCAACATTAGAATAGAAGAACAGTTTATGTGGAACGGTAAGAAGGTCATAAGTAGTATAATTTATGCTCACTGTTGATCGTAGAAGTAGGCGATAAATACCTAGTCGAAACTACTAAACTATAGTCGTTCATTTCTAGATCAGTATAGAAAAACCTTCCCAATTCAATAGATACACGTATTATTTATCTTCGCTTAGCCATTTAAAACAAAAATGTGGCTACGAAAAATCCTCACAGAAAGGTTTAGACGTTAAATTAACGCTGAAATAGGATACAACCGAGGCCTATTAAAAGTAAAAGAACCACAATAAACGGACGATATTCGTAATCGTTCCACTCCGTGACATTATTAACTCGTGCATAAGCTTCAAAATCAAGGACATCGAACAACGAACATCGTTCGTTTTTAGCGATTATTTTTTTGTAATAGGTCCTCGGGAAAACCCAATCTTCGACCTTGGCTCAATTATGGACTGATGTATGGGCCGGCCGGACGGGACGATTAGGGAATCGGGAAAAATGGAGTTATCACGGTTTCGTGTGTGTGGTCGACTTGGTAACAGAGTCCTATACGGTTTTCTGATTGCTTTATTGAGAGTTTTCCTTTTTTAGAGGCGATCGAAGAGATTTAGGTGTTTTTTATTTTTTGTTGATAATTCAATTTGCCGCTCGCTCGCTTAAATCACTTATATTTTCTTTTTACCCGACTGCAAAGAAAGAGTTATGTGTTTCGCGCGTATCTTGTAAGTATGTTTGTATGTATGTATGTATGTTTGTATGTAATATTCTTTATTACCTCATATCTTTCAAACGGCTGAACGGATTTCTATGATTAAGATATCGTTAGATTTGTCTTGTCAGCCCAAGTGTTCTTAAGAAGGTGGCGTTATAAAAAAACCAACATGGCGGCTGTACGGTGCTATTATACGTAGTGAAAAAAAAATTTTTTTTTAGAATACTGCAATATGGGTGTCATATTAAAGGGCATAATATAAGGATTTCAAAAAGGTATATCATGACCGTAATATATAATAACTAAAAAGAGATAAATAAAAAAATAAATTAAAAAAAATAAAAAACCCGCCTGCATAAAAAGACAAGTCAACTGAAAAGATGGAAACAAGATTAAATAAATATTAAAGGCAACATGTCATAATAACATGCAGTCGGAGGCATATAATTCAATCATTCATAATGTCACTTTCTTTATGCATGCCTCCGACTGCATGTTATTATGACATGTTGCCTTTAATATTTATTTAATCTTGTTTCCATCTTTCAAGTTGACTTGTCTTTTTATGCAGGCGGGTTTTTTAATTTTTTTAATTTTTTACTTTTCAAATTATCAAAAGATGCTTCCAAGCTGGTGTTTAGAAATGTACAAACATTTCTATAATCTATGTTTGTACATTTTCAATGCCTGTTTATAATTGATTTTGTAATCAATTAAAAACAGGCATGTTTTTAATTGATTCTAAACGTTTTCAAACATTTCAGATAAAAAAACCAAACTACGGAAAAATAGCGCTCTAGAAAGTACTAAACCAGAAAATATTCGAGTCCAAAATTCAATAGAAAGCTATTTAGATACCCAACACGGCATCATTAGAAAATATTTTTTTAGTTCGTCATGAACTTTAAGTCCTCTAATGGTGCCCGATTGCCTATAACCAGCGGATGATTAAGACGCTTCTAACGATACTTATCAAATTATGATAAGTAGTTTATTAAGGTAAGTCAAAAACATAACCCTCCTTTTTGCTTCGTCGTAGTCGGGTAAAAAAAAACAGTGTGACTATCATTATTGCAAGAGCGACTAACTTGAAAACAGTTTGTAAATTAACCATTTGACGAGTAATAAAAAAGATAAAAGGTAAAGAAGAGGCCTTTAAAAAGACAAAAAATATTTGAAATCGGCTAAAATGAACTACAGAGTACCTTAACGGCTCATAAATTTAAGGTTCGTCTCCAAAATTACAAAAGGGGATGAAAACTTTGCGAATAAACTTTTACAACTTTGGTGACAGAATTGAATAATAACGAGAAAGAGTAAGGTCACAAAATGGGGAAGTTTGTTTATACGAATTACTTTTTATGGGAAATCTAATGTAAGTGTAAACAAAAACACTTGTTTTAATTTACACAGACGTTGTTTATACGAAGAAATGAAGAGGTTTGGAAAATAATTAATTTGCATAAAATGTCTTTTTGGCCCGTATTACAGAAAGTAGCTCAAGCATTGATCTCTACTTAAAATAATGTTAAAAATAATTAAGTAGAGATTGATTTGTTTGTCTTTTTGCAACGAAGCTGGTCTCGTTATTACGGACGTCTTTGAAAAGAACAAAAAAAATGCCAAAAAACTATGAACGTCTAAAGACTTTGAACGTCAACATTTACATGATCTTCATATCAATATTCTAACGTGGTTGATCCGCCGGTGATTAGAGTTAAAACAGTGTTTGAGTAACGTTCTATAATACGGCCCGTAAATATTTACCATAAGGTATTGCTCGTATAGTTGACTCAATTAATACCTCTCTATTATGTCTGAGATACCAGGTTTGAATCAAATAAATAATTGTATTGTCTATTCTCATTATTACTTACTCTATTCAGCTTAATTACTCTACTATTCAAAACCCACACACAGTGGTTTTACCGTAGGTACACAATTCAAAATTATGTAAAACACCTTGCTTGTATAAAAAATAATGAATCCGAAACACTAATTTTGCAATCCCTTTTCCAGTAAATTACATCGTTTTGGTTATTGTGAGTCGTGAGCAAATTCAATGAATTGTAAACTGATATTTTGCTTAATGAGCGGTAACGAATTTATACAAATAAACCGAAGCTAATTTCAATATGAGAATATCAAAATATACCATCAAAAATTCAAAACGGCAAAAAGACGACCAGAGAAATACAATTCCGCCATAATTATTGTACAGACCCCAAATGTTCTAGGTCATTTCATCAGAATCACGTGCTAAAGGAGCCACAAACTGCAATTAATACCGAGGAAAGAGTAAAAAAGATAGAAACAATAATTTACAAGGCTCCAGAAAGGGACAGAAGCTGTTACAATTGAATTTGGGACGATATCTTGGAACCGACGGGTCCTGATGGAATTGAAATTGATAAATTGCGATAATAAATAGCATAGATACTGTTAATGAAAATCTAAGTTATATTTTAACTTAAGGGCTCTATAGCCCTTACTTAAGTGGCCACGTTTTGCTCTTTTGCCTACTACTACTAACTACAACAAACTATATTTTTCAGAGGTTATTGTTTGTAAATAAACTAAAGAACCTTCAATCTGTACATGTGAATTTTTGATACATTATCTACTTAGCAAGCAATAAATTTAATTTAGATGAGGGTGTCACTTGAGGGCTATAGGAGCCTTTAGTTAATAAGTTTATTAATACCTACTTTAGTTAATTAAAAAAACTTATATCATGATCACATTACAAATAAAATAAGTAGGTACTTTTTTAATTTTCTTTTAAAATCGGTGTGTAAAAAGGTTTTTTCTATTTTTAAGAAAATAAACAACACCCTTTATCTGGTTCGTTCTACAATTTTGCAGGAGCTTAATGCGCACGATCGCAACTGTTCGATAGATCAAACGGATTGAGAGCCATTGAAAATGAACGAACTCTGTAAACACAGCTTATAGAGCACTGGTTGAGCACGCGACCTCGTCCGACATATCGTTTTTTATTAGGGTTCCGTTCCGTACCTAAAGGATAAAAACGGGACCATTACCTAAGACACCACTGTCCGTCTGTCTGTCACTAGGCTGTATCTCATGAACCGTAATAGCTAGACAGTTGAAATTTTCACAGATGATATATTTTGTTGCCGCTTTAACAACAAATACTAAAAACAGAATAAAATAAAGCAAAGCAAAGGGGCCTCCCATACAACAAACGTGATTTTTTGACGGAACCCTTCGTGCGCGAGTCCGACTCGCACTTGACCGGATTTTATCATTTGTACTTACCAATGCTGGGATGTACAAGAAAGAAGCGTTCTTTAACAAGCTTTCAACGAGCTTTTTAACAGGGTGTTAATGAAAGAACCAAAATTGTGAAAACCGGTTCTTTGGACCATGAAACTGTACAACTTTGACCATGTGACCAACTCTGAAATCGTGATTATAAAATCGGCTGTTTCATACATTTTGATATTTTAGTTATTATTATTTTGTATGAAACAGCTGTTTTTTTTGAGCTGGCGTGGTTTGAACTGTGCAATGATGAAGTGACTTGTATTGCAACTCCCGTACCTAAGGGATTTATCACATTCCCGTAAATCAAAGTCCAATAACTCACGAAATGTTTGAAATGAAACTGAACTGAAAAAAAAAGCCAGCGGTACGATTCCGGGTCGCTTTTGAGATAATATTTCGTTGAGGATTCCTTTATTTTGCGTGATAGATGTGCTTGTTTATGCCAATGTCAACAGGATGTATTTAGCGTAATAAAACATGCCTGCGGCCAGAGATTGCCATCACTAAAAATAATGAATTGAAACGCTTTGTTTTTTGGCTCTGGTAATTTTTTGATAAGGTCCTTTTTGATGACCTTTTCGGAAGGGTGACTGTAAGGTTTTGATGTTTTTTTTCAAATATTTTAGCGTTGAAACAGAGTCTGAATATACTATTTTATTGTCAAATTACGATTTTAACTTTGTACAGTTACTTTACAGCATTGACCTCTATAAATAGAAAAAAAAAATTCAGGTCAGTGCTTTACAGAAACTAATTTTTAGTTCCACAGTAACTGTTGGGTATGATTATTTACAATTCACACCTACAATGAGAAGACAGAAAAAAACACGTGTTAAAATAGTCAGGAGAATTGTACAAGGGCACAACTTATATAATTTTGAAATTTCTTCCAGCAGCATCGTGATAGGAAAGAACATCGGGATGGGCAGTCTGTGTGTACCTCGAAGAATTATTAAAATATTATTATATTAAATAAATACAACACTTTCTATCGAAACTTGATGTGGAGTTAATTTTGGTGTTTGTGATGCAAGAAAAAAGTAGATTTTGGAGAACAAAAATAGCACTCCTTGAATTTCACGTTCCGATACTTGCTGTAGTGTCAAAAGTTGCCTATTTGCTATTACTGCCTTTAAATTAGGAACTTTAACAGGTTTTATTTACCAAAATGGCCGTGTCGAACCATCAGGGGTGGCCATTAAATGCTCTCATTAGCACAGGCCATTAAGCGGCGGATTCTTTCTCGAGGGCGGAATTATTTGCCGCTTTTGAGATTGGCCCAATTAAAACTTCAGTTGCAAGTTACAATTGAAATGGTCACTTGAGATAGTCGGGGTTTTATTATTAAGTATCTACTTAAAGAGTTACGAGGTTCTCAGAAATTGAAACATGGAAGTCCTACGCTTGAAAAATATCTACCTACTGTTATTGATTTCGGAAAATATTTATTTTAGAAAAACCCAAATAAAATATCGGCTAGTTAGAAAAATAGAGCCTCAATGGAACAGATCAAAGAGAAGGTGAACGTCGTGTCTTATCAAGAAACCAAGGAACTGGCTTTGGACAGAAACGAGTGGAGGAAGCTACGCAGACAAGAGCGTGGCTCTTAAGTTGAGGAGAAGAAGAAAAAAAACATAAAAAACGAATAATGCTATCGAGAGATCAAGGAAATTATAAGTACTTCGTACAACAGTATTTATAATCTTTGCTAGAGATACCTACATGGTTTGACGTTTTAAAATCTATGGTTAGAGGACCCCTAGGTTTTAATTATCGTTTTTGCATTGGCTGCTATCCTGCTTGCTATTGTGTAGCAGCAATAGCTTTCAATTTGACATACACACAACACAATACATCCATTGCTCGGCCAATCAGTTATTATATTGACGACAGGTTCCGTAAGCCAGTAATGGGTGAAAACACATTGTCATTTGATCGTGATATAAGTTTGTTGAGTAGATACAGATGTTTTATAATTAAGCCAAACTTGTCCTTATTACTGTGCGTAAGATCAATACTGAGATGTCGTTTAAATGTTAATTAACTTATGAAAGGATAAACCAATAAACAACTGCTTTTAGCATAAGGTCGTAATGAGAAAGCTTTGCACGAAATCTCTGGTAAATTTCTGAGTAAATGTGTCACTGAAATAAGATATAAGTAATTATCTGTGAAAGACGTATATGTTTAATTTCTCTTAATTTTCTAGGGATCGGGGAACATTAGGAACTGAATTCATTTCCTAATGTTCCCTGGGATTTTAAACAAATCTAGTACAGATTTTATGTTTAGATTTTTCAGGCTGAGAAAACAATATTTTAGATAAAACGAGGATTTAAAAAAACTTTTTAAATATTGATGAAATTGCAATAAAAAGAAAAAAGCAGAATCAGATGATGTATGGTTTAAAAAAGTTAAGCGCTCACATTATCCTCAAAGAGACAACAGTAAATAAATAAGGAAACCATTTTCCTTATCAATATCCTTGACCCAAGTTAAGCCTCTGTTTACCTTAACTTTACTCCAAAACAGTCGGAATCGTCCCTGTTATTAAGTCTATAATATCTATCATCAGACTTGCTCAGTGGTGCGCTTATAGCTAATAGTTGTTTTTTTTAAGATAATCTCCATCAAAGAAAGAAATCAACAATGATTTAAAAGAAAATTGTGCTTTGACAAAATATATTTTATTATTGTGTAATGTTTGATTATGATGTTTGTATATCTATCATAATATAACATAATTAAATAAAACTAGTGGCTCTGTGAGCTGTAGGCCTCGCGTTTGTGACATTTTTAATCATTCTTCGACATGGCTGAAATGTGTTTTTTTACGTTTTCAAACCCATATTCTTGTCTTCGTCATTTTGAAAAATTTCGGAAAACTGAATCGACACAAAATATTGATGAAATCCCCCCTTATCTCTACGGGAATCAATGAGATTGAGTTCACATCAGGATCGAGTTAACGTCAAAAATCTGTTATTTCGATACTTTGGAAAAAAAACGGGTTCCATCGTTTCCATTGTACTGTTTTGACGTTTTCTCGATACCAATTCGATCTCAAATTCTCATTTGTGTTTCTGGAGTAATACCCCACTAACAAAATTTCACGAGAATAGGTATAGAAATGCTACCAGGGGCCTAATCGCGCTTATTGTCAACGATTAAACCAAAGCTAAATCGTTACCGTTTCAGTTTCGTTTGCAGAAAAATACTCGCTTCAGTTTTGTTAAAATTGTTGAATACTCTGCCTAAGGAGTCTAAGATTACAATCTGGGACAATTTAAGTGAAAATTATGAAGCTAAACCAATCATTTTTAGCTAAAGATAACCTAAATGACAACGTAACGTTTTTGGTTTTATCGTTCAGTACCCTTAGCACGAACAGCTATCGAAAAAGGTAACGCGCGTAAAATCATTCGATAGTGCAATTTTGTATTGGAAATTTGTACAGCGCCATCTACCGCCGAATAACGAAATTAAAATTTCCATAGATAATTCTCTATCGAATAATTTTACGCGCGATTTTTTTCTCGATAGCTGTTCGTGCTAAGGGATTGAGCTAAGGGGTACAGATTGAGCTCCTGTAGAGGAGAACAACCGGCCGTCCGGACATTCCAAAGTATTTTTTGCCAAGCGGAAACGGACGCGCATTAACTTTTCCTTTGCAACATCATTGACTCAAGTTAAGAGTAGGATCGCATTCGTTTACCGTAACTTTAGTCCGAAACAGGTCTGAATCGTCCCTGTAATTAAGTCTACAATAGCTATTATCAGATTTGTTCAGCGGTGCGATGAAACGCGACGTTGGGTTGGTCCTTTTGCGAAGTAGGCGAAATGAAATATCCTTACAAATTCCAAAAATAGATTGCCAAACTTCCATAACTCGGGATTAAATTCTGTCAGTTGTTATCCGGAACAACAATGTGAAATTTGATTAAAAGTGATTAAAAACTTTTCAGGTACAAATGAAAAATAATGCCCATCAAACAGATGGTTCTTTTGTGTCTACCTACTTCTAGCAGTGACTACGTGGGAATGTATAATGATATCTATAGTCTAAAAATACTAGACTATTCTATTCTTTTCTGTGACTATGGACCCTAAAAATTCTTTAAGAAGTTTTTTAAAAATTGTATATAACAATTATTACAATATTAAATAAAATTCACAGCAACCTCACTTTCGGCAGGAAAGTGCCTTAACTGGGTTTCCGACGTACAATCGAAACACAAATTATTGACGTCCGAGTCCAAAGAAGTTACAGTACCTACCTCATAGATATAGTATATTAAAAGGGGTAGATGCGCTACCGAGCGACCGGGTGTAAGGGATAGATATATTATGACGTCAAAATATGGGGTTGCCATGATCAGAAAAAGTACCCTTAACGGTGTAGCATCCGTTAATGTGCAGATTACTAGTTAAAGTACGGAAATCGTAATTTCGCACTTTAACTGACTAGACCAGGGGGCTTACCATCAGCAAATAAGAAACCATTCAGTTCAAAAGCAGGCCGTAAAAAAGACTGCTTAAGGCCTGCTTTCATACTAACCGTTGAGATCATGGTACGAAAAAGTAATGCCGTTCAATATAAGTCCTGCTATAAGAGCTCATAGTAAGGCCCCAGTTAATCTGCAGATTAACGGATTCCGTACTTTAACGGTAAGATACGTATACATAAAGTAAACTAGCTGGGGTTGTTTGTAGATTGTGTGGTTAATGGAATAAAAAGATAAACTTTAAATTAAAACAGGTAAAGTCTTTATTAAACGTTGGAATACAGAACTTTTTTTATTAACGTTAGTTTTTCTGTTTTTCGGAAACAACTTTTTTTTAATGTTTTGAACAAATTCGTGTGTGGCACCCAATTCTTTTTTCCAGTTGCTTCTATACCTTTTTCACGAGTTTTATCTTCCGTCGGAAATCTGAAAAAATCAAATCGCTTGAAATTCCCTGAAATATGGGGTAATTTTTGGGGAAAATTTTCTATATAGTAGGCATCCGGAAATCGAATTATAAACCTACTGATTTTAGTGGACGTCAAAGCTAAGCTGACTTCTACTATTACGTAGATGTACGCAATTTTACCGGTTTGCATGTCAAATGTTTACGAGGTTATTTTTAGAAATAATTTTTAGATTTTTCCTATTTATCAGGGTTTTTATGATATAACTAATGATTTAGCTCAGAAACTTGGTTCCTGTGAGATTTGAGAAAGAAATACGTGATCAAAATATAGAAAACAGTGTACTCACGCATGAAATGTAACGCCCGCTTCTTTCCTTTGATTGTTGCTTTTGCAGCCAAATATCGAACATCCCACCATTTTGTATGCTAGACACAAACACTACACATTCGATTTATAATAAATCTTCAATATTAATTAGGGAGTTATCCACAAAAACTTAAATTTCTCTGGCACTTTTGATATAACCCCACTTGTTTGTTTTGCTTATTTGAACTCTGCCTATAACCCGACCATGAAAAAAAGTCCGGTCGGTGATAGAGAAAAAACATGACACTCTTCTCTATTTCCTCCTAAAGGAATCTTAATAAGACGATCTCGCTCTATCAAAGCATGTCAGACCCTTGACCTACCTAGGTACTTCAAGAGAAAGAATGGGCATCGGCTAACTTAGTGTTTTTGCTTTTCTTAGAAATAGCGTTGACATTTATTTCATTGCAATAAAGTTGAAAATGTAAATGACTTATAGGGCTAAACTGTCTTTGTTAAGTATGTAAACGATTGTTTCCGTTATTTTCAGATGCCCATTCTTTATCTTGAAGTACTGTAGTGAAACTTTTTCCAATTACTTGATCTTTGAAGTTTAAATTCAAAAGTCAAATTAACTTGCTGGATGAAGTTGCCAGCCCTCTGTATGTTAATAGCCCGCATTGGTTTCACTGACGAGCTACATTTCGTCTGTGGACGTGACTTGACTGCCTAAAACGATGGGGTTGCCTGCAGACTTCAAAATTATAGAATTAGACAGTGAATGTAAGCGTATATGTTAAGGCTTATGAATATGGGAGTGACTAGTTATATTTTTGGTGTTTTATCTAAAAGGAATGGTCATGAATTGGACAAACTTTTACAATCGGCTTTCAGTACCAACTTTGACTGAAGTATAAAATTACAGTGTAGGTTGCGGTGGGTAACTTTCATTCTGTGGGATAACTTTGGCCTGATACAGAATCTATAGTTATTTGTTAAATAATATGAGCTGACTTATCCACTGATTCATCACCGACGGATCAGGGGCAAAATCACGCTAATTTTCAACGATAAAACAAAAGCAGTCTTATAAACCACAGCTAAATCGTATCCGTTTCAGTTTTATTTACAGAAAAATACTCGCTTAATTTTGTTTAAAATTGTTGAAACTATGCCTAGAGAGCCTAGAATGCCAAACTTGGACAATTTAGATGAGAATTTTATCGTTCAGAATATCACGAATGGCACCCCCGGCTTTCTGTGGTTTATAAATTTACTTTGTGCCGATAGTCATTTGTTAAATAAAGTTGCTATCGGCAACTATCGATCACATCTGCTGGTCAGAATACCCAGTAATCCAGATTTCTAGGAACAATTACATCGCCGGGTAAACCGTTAGATTCCCACGCTGGCTCCGAGCCAAGATCGGGACATTTCTTTATTATGTATAGTGTGGTTTCTTGAGGATCGGCAGAATTTATTTCCGAGTTTCGTATGTAATTACGTGCGGACTGGAAGTTGGTTTTTAAAAAGTTGAGAGTATAAAGGTGAGTACATACAATGAACGCAAACATTTTGCTCTCCGCGAACATAAACACGTTACGAATACAACACGGTTGTCGGTGAACGGTTGCAGAATCCACTGTAAAGTTTGCGAACGTTAACGGTCTGCAATGAAAGTCACTGAATTCGGAAATAAACATACGTATCCTGCAATGAAAAATTAAAATGGAAGTTTTAACCATAGGTACACGTTTCGTTATACTTAAAACACCGTCAATTAAAAAGTAACAATATCGTTTGATTGCTGCTCTATAAAAATAATTACCTGTGGTTTTTGAATGGGTATAAAAAAAGTACCAGATAAATCATCGCCATTGTAACAAGCAGAATAAAATGTTAATCCTCTTATGTAACCGTAAAAAAAACTTGTTATTTATGACAGGAGGAAGTTTAAATGAAAGTAGATAAGCACCTTAGTCCGTTGTAATCAATTCTAGCTGCTATCTTGCTTCACTTCCTATTTAGGTTATAATAAGATTTACTTATTACCTAAAGACAGTTCTTGTCCATGATAAGAAACAATATTTCTCGATATAGCTAACTTACACTAAACACATACAATGAATTAAGAAAGGTGTGTAGTTTAAGTAATCGATAGAATCCATCGACATTATTACCATCAGTATAAGTAGTGCCTACCACCTTAGTCATCTAATTTATCAACGAAAAAACAAAAGTTTCCGAATAAACCTATACGGGTAACTAAGTAATTGGGACGTTTTTCCCGGGAAAATTTTGTCTCTTTAGTCTAGTCTTTAGAGACTAAAGAGACAACATTTTCCCTAAACTACTACTTCTCTAAACTATATTAAAAAAAAACAATTTTACAAATACACCGTTAATTTTTAAGTATATATATATATCTAAAAATAAATAAATTGGGATTTCAGACCACGTTAATGAATGTTGAAAAAAAATATGGAACAGTTGATTCTTTTTCGCCCCATAGTAAAAGTTGTTCTTTCACGTGGTCTGAAATCCCCTTTTCATTTTTAGATATACTTAAAAATTAACGGTGTATTAACGCGTGGTTAATCGGACTTAGCCCTGAAATGTCAACAATCAAACAACAAACTAGGTACACAAAAATAATAAATAATAAAACAACTGTGTTGAATAAACTACATTTAAATCCGTAGTGCTTAGGTATTTTGTTTTATGTAAGTTATTTGTTATTATTTGAGCATTATATGTTCTAAAATTCACCTACCAGCAGAGTAGCGATCACCTAAATACTATTACACACTATATTTACTATATTTACATATATATAAACCATCGTTTAACAGACATATTTAATTAGCCTCCACACAATCAAGAAGAATTGACATCAGCCAATGTGGCAGACAGATTACCTTAGTGACAGAGTTGCTGGCCAGTTCCAGCCAATCAGTCCTCGTATCCAACATTATAATTACACAAAAGTTATCTCTATAAATTGATCAAACATTACAATGAGGGACCAATCAGATTTGATGAGGGTCCGCAGAGTAATTAGGAACACCTTCAATGGAAGTGGAGCGCAGTTTTAATGAGGTGCCCTCATTTTAACTGTCGTTTTTGCAGTTGAATTTGACGTGATTGATGAATGGTACTTACTACTCGGTGGCGCAGTGGTTTAGCGCCTGGCCCAGCGATTGCGGAAGTTAAGCAACGTTCGCAAGGGTCGGTCATGGGATGGGTGACCAAAAATGTATTATCTCGAGCTCCTCCGTGCTTCGGAAGGCACGTTAAGCCGTTGGTCCCGGCTGCATTTGCAGTCGTTAACACCCACCAATCCGCATTGGGCCCGCGTGGTGGGTTGGCCCGTCCTCCTTACCACCCATAAGGAAGGCCTGTGCCCCAGCAGTGGGGACATCAAAAATGGCTGATGGACTCTTATGTGTCTGTTATAAAGTAGAAGACAATTTCTACAGTTGATCTTAGTTTATTTTATTAATTTATCTACAACGGGTCAGTATCAGTAGGTACTCAGGCTTGTCTTAGCTGATGTTGAACAAAGTAGAAAGCATAGTAGTGATTTTATGGAATCAAAATTAAATGTAAGTTGTCATATGTCATAGTTTTGGAAAACAGGTTTTTGCCAACTGCAATGATTTTTTCAATCTTTAGAAAGCATTCAGTTCTATTCAAAACCAAAAATGATTGTAATAAATCTCATAATTCTATCCCATTCCATCCTTCCATCACTCACTTTGATCCTTATGACATTAATATGAAGGATCGGTAACTAAGTAAGGTCGCATTGATCCATTAAACCGACTGCTGGTACATTTTTCATGTCACCAATATACTTCCGTTGGTTGATGGACAGAAAGGCATCCCTGGTACATCAACTGAACATCAGTATCTACCCGCATCCAGTGAGTGATCTATCAAGGCTATAACTAAGAAAAGACATGCTGGTTAGGGATGGGGTCGTGTCGATTAGAATTAAATGAAAATATCGATAAACTAGCTTTAGATATCGCGTTTGTGACATTTTTGTTTTTTTTTTTAATATATCTCCGCCATTTTGTAAAATTTCGAAAAACTGTATCGACAAAAACTATAGACATCAATATAGAACCTGCTCACAATTTTTTTCGAGAATCGGTTGAGAAATGCTACCTCTATATAATAGAGGAAAACAAACGGACAACTGTTGGCCAAGCTGACTGTCCTGAGATGCTTCTCTCGCGCTTTGCGCTCGCTTAGTCAATTAACATAGTAATTCCTTTCTTAAGACAAGAAGTCCTAAACAATGGAGAATGTTTATTGCTAACACTCATCACATTTATCATCGCAGAAGCTACTTCCTGATTCATTTCGGAAATCATTTAGTTCTTCTTCAAATTCATTATGCTCCTGCAAATAATACTATGGAAATAAATATCTGTAGTGGTGAGTGGACAGGGAATAAGCCTCCACTTTGCCTTTCCACTAATCACTGGGGCATATTATATATTCTGTGACTGGGGATTGTGGCCGTCGCGTCGGTCGGTTAGATATTTTGTTCGACCCTGTTCAGACTCGAAACTAATATCAATTTTTATTGCCTGTGTTCCCTAAATACTTTTTGCAATTTTTCTACGCTTATTCTTTTCTTGTTTCATCCATCAATATTCATGGACCTACATACATCGCTCTCCTACACAGTGTCATGCGTTTTATTCCACCATATTAAGCTACTCGTAACATTTACCACACCGTTTTGTGGTATCTATCGATAACAACCATAAGCTTCACTGGCCGCGCTGTACACAGCTTTTTGTACGACAAGCTGGCTTATTGAAAGCCGGGCAACTTCTAAAAAGTTAACAGCGGTGCTCGGTGGCCGCCATAATTTATCGTCGGCGTCGGTCGCCATCTATACCGAGCGATGAACGAATTGATGTTGCCACGTCGTTAAATTAAATGCGATCTTCAGTGGCCCTACCATGAGTTATTGCAAACTGTTTACGTTACCGTAAACTATCGTTTTCTCTCTTTCACTCGCATTGACTGTGAGCAGTATATCCGATAGTTTACTGTAACGTAAACAGTTTGCATCAACTCATGGTAGGGCCACAGAACTATGTTCTATGTTTATTTGTAACTGAATTATTAATTCTATTACCCCGAATACATTCTTTTCAGGATCTATTTATTCATTAGCTTTCCAAGTGTGCCATTTATTTCTTGGTTGTAGTCTTAGAAAGAGAAACAATAACTTTAATTCAAATTAATTCGTGATTTCCCGCACATAAGAAACTCTTTTATTCATAGAAATGAAATGAACTCATGTATTTGTCGTTCAAAGTTAGACTTTGATGTTCTTTTTCAATTTGTTCTCTTGTACTCCACGCTCTCTGTCTCTCATGCGTCGGCATTATTTATTAGGTAACCTATAGAGTTGTTTTAGCATTTATTATTTTTATTTAAGAAGTTTTGCTATCAAAATTAATAACAAATGTGTATAATAAGTTAATTAATAACCATAACTTGGCTATAACACATGTTATGTGTTCTTTGACGTAATCCAACCTGCCACCGTGGGTTTCCCAACACTATTAAACTAAAACATCGCATTTGATTCTTAAAACTTAGTTTAGTTAAAGACTGTGGTTTAAGCTTATTTATTTATTTATTTTATTTATTTATTTATTTAGTACACACACAATTTTTACATGAAAAAAATAATGGACAGAAGAGTAGTACAAGGGCACAGCTTATTTCATATTGAAATTTCTTCCAGCTGGCCCGGGACAGGAAAGAACATTGAGAAGGGCAGTCTGTGTGTATCTCGAAGTAGGCACTTACAAAAACTTATACTTATATACATACATTATATATAACATAGATAATATAATATACTTACACATAGATAAAATATTTAATACATATACTAAACATACTAAAAATAAGAAGAAAGTTGCAAAGCAGAAAAGAATTCGACAGTGTTAAGAACAGGAAGATAAATAATACTCCTTCAAACGTTTTTTGAAGAGAGATATCGTGCGACAATCTCTTATCTCGGCCGGCAATGAATTCCAGAGACGAGCGGCGTGCACGGAGAAGGAATAAGAAGCGAAGTCGGAACTATGGGTGGGGAACTTAAGAAGGGATTTAAGATGCGATCTGCACGGGGTATTAGGCGGGTGTAAGAAGGAAAAACGATCGCGGAGGTAGGATGGATAAGAAGGGTTGAAAAGAACATTGAAAAGGAGACAAAGGATCCTAACATTCCTGCGCAGGCGTATTGGAAGCCACTTGAGTTCCTTACGATACATTGAAACGTGGTCGTACTTGCGAAGACCAAAAATGAAGCGAATGGCAAGATTTTGGAGGCGCTCAAGTTTGTTTAGCAGTAGCTCGGTGGCGTCTAAGTAGCAGACATCAGCATAATCGAGAAGAGGTAGAATGAGTGACTGAGCAAGAGAGATTTTAGTGGGCAAGGGTAAAAAGCTTTGGAGACATTTGAGGGAGTGAAAAGAAAAGTATATCTTGCGACTGACGTCAGCGACATGAGTTGACCAGGAAAGATTGGAATCGAGGATAACCCCTAAATTTTTAACGGAATTATTGTACGGGATAGTAATTCTATCTAGTAACACAGGTGGCAAATGAAGAGAATGGGCTTGGATCTGCATGTATTTGCTACCAATAATGATAGCCTGAGATTTATTTGGATTAACCAAAAGACCATACTGCTTAGCCCAGGTGGAAATATTGTTCAGGTCGTCATTTATTGTAGATATCGCGGAGTCCACTGCACCGATTTTAAAATGGCGGTATAGCTGCAAATCGTCTGCGTAGAGATGGAAGTTGGAAGAAATGACTCTTGTGACAGAGTTGATGAAGATAGAAAAAAGGAGTGGCGAGAGAACACCTCCCTGAGGTACGCCAGCAGTAAGTACACACCTATCAGATGATGACTCATCAAGATTATTGAAGATTGAAGTTCTCAATATATCCTAATCCTGAAGCATCCTGGGGGCTTATTGTCTAATTTGAAAATCTATCGCAATCGCTTTCATTTGACAGATGGATGCGAGCCATTGCTGCATTTCTTTGGTAAGTTTTTATTTGTGCCAAAAAGAAGCATCAACGTGTTACATCCTGAAAGCGATTACGATAGATTTTGATATTAGACAATAGAAAGGCTGATTTATCCTCAAATCACTCTAATTGCACTCGCGCTGTCAAATGGCCAATCGTATCACTATACCCATTTCAAAGCAACTATAATCCTAAGTGATAGCCATATTATCTCGCCATAAGCCTGCGTTTTCACCAGAGATAGTGGAGCGATGCGATGAGTGTATGTAAGTATTTGTTTATAATAAAATATGAAAAGATATTTCATTTACATAGAGTGGACATGAGAGAAGAATGAGTGCGAAATACTCGCTATTACTTTCAATTTTACAAAAGGCTGATCATACCCATTATTAAATGTGAGTTATTAGTATGTGCTGACAAAACATGTTCTAATGTCGACCATAGAACAATATTAGCAACTATGTATCAGAAAATTACATATGCCCTAAAAGTGACTGCTGAATGTACCTACAATAGTAATAAGCGTAAGAAACTTAATTATGTAATAGGTTGGAATAAGTATGTGAGGGCAGCTCATGGGGAAGCTCGGTTTTGGTACCAATCTTGGCTACTGTACGGCAAACCAAATTTTGGTTTTATTTATGATAAAATGCGTGACACTAAAATAAACTTTAAAGCCAAATTGAAATACTGTCAAAAAAATGAGAATCAAATTAAAATGGATATTATCGCTCAGAATCACACAAACAAAAACTTTAGCAAATTTTGGAAAAATACCAATAAACTGAACCCGAAACCGAGTATTCCTGCGAGCGTCGCTGGCTTGTATGAACCGACTGATATAGCGAATGCCTTCCGGAAGCACTTCAAAGTCGAATCCCCCCTCCGTCAGGAGTCACAGGTGTTCGATGCTGAATGTCGTGTCGAGGACTTAAAAGTCAGATTTACTGCGCAAGAGATCGCCTCCACAATCAAAGAAATGGTCAGAGGTAAGTCTCCCGGTCACGATGATCTCAGCGTCGAGCATCTGAAGTACGCGGGGGTCCACTTGCCACGAGTTCTGTCAATGTTTTTCAATCTTTGTATGAGTCACTGTTACTTACCGGATGATTTAACGTATACCGTTGTAGTTCCTATTATAAAAAATAAGACGGGTGATGCCTCGGATTTGTCTAATTATAGGCCTATATCTTTAGCTTCGGTTATAGCTAAGGTGCTGGACGGTTTGCTTGACAGAAGATTGGGTGAGCATATTAAATTACATGATGCGCAGTTTGGTTTTAAACCCGGTCTATCCACAGAGAGTGCCATCTTCTGTCTCAAGCAAACTGTGCAGTACTACACAGCTAGAAAAACCCCGATCTATGCTTGTTTTCTGGACTTGTCGAAGGCATTCGACCTAGTATCGTACAACTTATTGTGGAAAAAGCTGCATTGTGAAACTAGTCTGCCGTCTGAAATAATATCCATATTTAAATATTGGTACGATAATCAGAAGAACTATGTAAAGTGGGCTGGCTCACAGTCGGATGTGTACGGGTTGCAATGTGAGACAGGGGGGATTAAGCTCACCCAAGCTTTTCAACCTGTACATTAACAGACTGATCGAGAAGCTCAGCAGCACCTATATAGGTTGCCATGTTGGTGGTGTATGTATTAATAATATTAGTTACGCCGACGATATGGTGCTGCTGAGCCCATCGATAGGAGCCATGAGAAGACTAGTTCATATGTGTGAAGAATATGCGGTGGCTCATGGGCTCAAATACAACTCTCTTAAAAGTGAATTCATGGTGTTTCAGGCGGGGGCTTCCGCGAATCAACGGAGTATACCTCCTGTCACTCTCGGAGGCATAAAATTGAAAAGAGTTGACCAGTTTAAGTATTTGGGCCACTGGGTCACTGACAACTTGTCAGATTCTGTGGATGTGGAGAGGGAGCGTAGGGCGCTGTGTGTTCGCTGTAATATGTTGGCTCGCAGATTTGCACGGTGTAGTAAACAAGTTAAGATAACGCTTTTTAAAGCTTACTGTCAATCTTTCTACACGTGCGGTCTGTGGGTGAACTTTACGCAGCGGACATATAGCGCTCTACGCGTCCAGTATAATAACGCGTTCAGGATGTTGTTTGGCCTGCCGCGCCACTGTAGCGCGTCATTGATGTTCGCCGAGGCGCGTACTGATTGTTTTTATACAATCATCAGAAAGCGCTGCGCCTCGCTGTGGGCACGCGTGCGCGGCAGCTCAAACAGCATCCTGAGCACGTTGGCTAACCGGTGGGACTCCCCACTGTTGCGCCGCTGGCTGGAGCTTCATGCCCCTGTCACTAGCTATGACATTCTATAGCGCAGGAGCCGCATCGGTGGCCAAATTATAATTTATAATTTGTTTTGTTTGTGTCCTTAAAATTACTAACACTAGAATAAGTTTCGCTGTAACTAACACCTTGTGTGGATTTTATGTCCGAAATAAAATAAATTATTATTATTATTATTATAACTATTGGTTGCAGCTTCGAGAAGTATTCAGAATAATAAATTGGTTATCTGTAACGTAGGCACTTCTTGGGAACTGAAGTGAGGAATGTCGTAAGATAGACAACGTTTTCGCAGCGGGATGCGAAAAAAACAGCTGTTTTCGTTATTAATTTTTGTATGAAACAGCTGTTTTTTTTTTGCGTTGTTGTAGAGTTGCTCCCGTAGTAAAAGTTGTTCAGTTTGATGGTCCCTATCTACCGTATTCAGCATTCGGGGTTATTTAGTAAGACGTTGTACAATAGTGGAAATTATCACACCGTTCCACAGCTTTGCGACGCAACTTCGCTTCGCTTAGCTTCCTCGTTGTGGTAGCATCCTTACCGATATCCCATAACCCGAGCTAACCCAGTAGCATCAGTATTCATCCCTCGCTCCCATAGTAATGACTTTATTTATTCAAATTACCACCTCGAGCACAGAGCTCTTTTTTAATGCGAGTGTTCATTCGGGATGGCTGGATTAGCGGATTTTTTACATATTAGGGGGATATTATGTTGTACCGGACCTTTGATAGCTTGTTACCTTTTTCGGTAGGGAATCGATAGATAGGTTTTTGCCTGATTGTTTTGTTTGGCAGGATGTTTCAATTAATCGTTTAATCAAAGGCTTTCTAGTTATAACTCGGTTGTTCCAAACAATCGTTTTAAGGACTGCTCATTGTGTTAGCCTATATTTCTTATTGGTAAATTAAATTGAATTTTGATCATAAGTTTATCACCATCCTCCTGTTCAGTTCTTATCCTAATTTATTTGGGGTCGGCGCAGCATGTCTTTTTCTTCCATACATCTCTATCACTCGTCATCTCAAAGTTAACTTCCTTTCTATCCATATCCTCTTTTATACTGTCCATCTATTTTTTTTTTTGGCCTTCCTCTACCCGTATATCTACCGTCATATTTAAAACCTTTCGCGTAACATGCTCCTCATTCCGCTAAGTTTATATCATTGTCATTGTGTACATATTACGACATTTCTTAGTTTTATCGCTTTATGTAGCTTTAAAAAATCTTTAAACTTGAATGAATACAAAAATGCTTATGACGATGCGTTAAAAATCATTCGAACTCCGTAATGCTAGAGTTTCCTAGGATGACGGTGCTGCCGTTATATTACGGCCGTAATTTAGCGGCGTAGAACGTTCTCTATGTAAACAATACGGCGCGCCATATTTTTAGACTTGATGAATTATGAACTTCAAAGTTTTTACACACACTCGTGAATAAATACTCCTCATTATGCAACAGTTTCATAAACTACCTACTATTCTGAAATTAAATTATTGAGTATGTATTACTGGAAACATCAGCACCGAACAATGTTTTTTCTCCCGAGTGTAGTACCTACCTAACCTATTTCAGTAGATAGCTATTGGTACTAAAAGCTTAACGTATTGCCCCCATTCACAATACATTATGTGTGTGTCCGTTCCAATTGTGTCTTTATCTCGCTCTAACAGGGACGGCCATAGAATATTCGGACAAATTCTATCGGTTAATGTGTGTAGTCACGAAATTTTTATAGCCATGATATTTTCGGTAAATAATTTACTATAAAAAATCGGCTCGAACCCCGCTAGACTCTCAGGTGGGAATCGAACGTTTGACTCTTAGGCTAAATGCTAATGTTACTAAGTACTAATTGTACTTACTGGTTTAATTTAAAAACGGATAAAATTATTGGCATAATATTTTAGTGTGAATCTTTAGCATGCGTGCGTAGGTATATGTATGTTAGAATATCCAAGCATTAACAGCATAGTAAGTAGTAGAAATAATATATCTCGGGATCAAGTAAAGCTCTCATCCCAAGATAATAAGCAACTGGTCTATTACGAAAAGTTTCATGCGATACCGCAGCTGCGTCCGTGCTTCGTTATGATTGTTTCCTATTACAAAGCACTTGCGTATGCGATATCGCAAAGTGATTGCGTAAGTTTGGCAGTTTTTCTCTAGCGTATCCAACATCAAATTGAAAATGTGTTGCCACAACCGACGAACTGCAGACGATTATCGTGACCAAGTGACTGCGTTACGCAATTGCGTACGTTATTTTCGTAATAGGCCCCCGGACTATAATGTTATCGGAAACCATATTAGGTTATGTACTATAATTATTACTGGATGGTTATATATTTACTATAATTATTGACCGATAAGCGCAAAGCACGAGCGAAGCGTATCCGTTTCAGCTTAGGAAAAAATTCTTTCGTAGCTATGTCCGACTGTCCCGCTGTCCGTCTGTTCTCCTCTACAGGTAGCATTTTTCAATTAAACTCCTGTTGTTTCGATATTTATATTTTTTTTTCCAGTCAGTTTTTCGTAATATTTCAAAATGTCGGAGGTATGGGGAAAAATTATATTTCAGTCATTTCGAAAAATGTTCATCAATGTCACAAACGGGAGGTCTACCAGCTCATAGAGCCACTAGTGTAGTATGTATGTAATTTACTCTCTATTAAGTTTATCAATGTGTGTATTTTTTGTTATTGAATGTATTTTTTAATTACAATTACAGCAATTAATAATTGATGATTTGAAGTTAAGACAAAAATATTAATATTCATGTTTTTTGTCAATTATATTTTTATAAGTAATACAAAGTCATTAAACTTGAAATAAAACATTTTTGTTTTTCTGTCGTAAGTAAAGTTTAAGTACCTTAAAAAAATGTACCAAGTATAAAATATTCTGGTAAAAAAAATATATTGTTCAGGTGGTATAAATAAAACTTATTTTGTCAGATTTATCGTACAGGTAGCGATTCTACTTTCTGCCGCAATGGTCCCGGGTTCGAATCCGAAGAGATGTTAGTGTGATGAGCACAAGCATTTTGTTCCCGAGACTTGGTCGTTTGTATTATACTAATTTATATATTCTATACATTAGCTCGGTGGCGCAGTGGTTTAGCGCCTGGCCCAGCGATTGCGGTAGTTAAGCAACGTTCGCAAGGGTCGGTCATGGGATGGGTGACCAAAAATATATTATCTCGAGCTCCTCCGTGCTTCGGAAGGCACGTTAAGCCGTTGGTCCCGGCTGCATTTGCAGTCGTTAACACCCACCAATCCGCATTGGGCCCGCGTGGTGGGTTATGGCCCATCCTCCTTACCACCCATAAGGAAGGCCTGTGCCCCAGCAGTGGGGACATCAAAAATGGCTGATGGACATACATTATTTAGTACCCATAGAAGTTACAAGCTCTGCTTAGTTGGAGACTAATAATAATTGTTGTGAGTGCTCCCGAATTTATCATTAGCTGCATAAATTTAGTGTAAGATTTGAGACAGTCAAGTTCGCACTCATTAATTTTATCACAAAGCGAATAGGATTGTTAATTTCATCAACTCATCCTTTGTTTAATGAAACGCCAAGATTATTTTTTACTTTATCACCGCAAAGATCTGTAACAGACGTTGAGAAGATAAATGGATACCAGACAAAGATCAGTTAATAAATAAATAAATATAAAACATACCGACAAGTTACTGACATCGCTCGATTGCTCAGCGAAGTGGCAGCGGGCTAGATACAATAGCGAGAAGAACCGATGGCCTTTGGGGCTGACAGATTCTGGAATGGCGACCGTGCACCAGACGACGCTCCGTGAGTAGGCCCCCGACGAGGTGGACCGAATATCTGTTGAAGGTCGCGGGAAGCCGCTGGATGCGGGCTAAGCAGGACCGATCGTCGTGGAGATTCTTTGGTGGGAGGCCTATACCCAGCAGTGGGTGTCGTGCGGCTGATATGATGATGATATGATGATATACCCAGCAGTGGATGTCGTGCGGTTGATATGATGATGATGAGACAACATACACAAACATTTACTCTGATCCCAAAGTAACTAAAGAGTGTTATTGAAATCAGAGATAACGGTCAAACACCCAGACCTGAGCCAGTATAGAAAAGTTCGTTTTCTTAATTGATTGATTTGGGATCGAACCTCAGAGATGACGACACCTTGAAACCAGTGTACAAACCTCTCGACCACGATGGTCGTCGCATGTTTAGTATAGTTACGCTAGTACTAATATAATTATTATACTATGGTATAGTATAACTATTGTTTTATTAAGTTGTACACATTACCGATATCTTTTGTTAACACCCTTATAACTGGTCGACTGTATGTTGTAATTGCTCTACAGTTTTTAAAACACTATGACAAGATTTAACTGAAAATCATAGCGATTTATTTTATGTTGTAATATTTATATATTCATTTGTTTTATTTGTATTACTGTATGTAAACGTCACCACCTTTGCCTAGGGAGCTGTCTGAAAACCAGCGCTTCTGTGGCATTCTGCATAATGCCGCAGTAGCACAGCTGAGACTTGGCCTCGCACTTCTTCCACTTTCTTATTTCCTTGTTTAAATTGTGTTTTAGTTTAAGTTGTATCTTTTTGTACAATGCGTTGAGGCCAATAAATATTTTTCTTTTTTTCTTTCTTCTTCTTTCTTTATTTTCTTTATACCACCCAGCAAGTATTTTAGTAGGAATAGGGAGTGATATTTGATGATAATACTAGGTACTTACTAACTTAATCCTTTGTTGAACAGAAACTAAGAACTTTTTTTACTATACTCCCTATTAACCCTACCACAAGGATCTGTAGGAGACGCTGGGAAGACAAATGGATACTTGTAAACAATGTGGGCACTGGAGCTATTGTGCACGTCGCGACACTCACGGAAATTGTGTTACATCTGTAGGGTTAGTTGTTACATTTACGTAGGAATCCGTGTCGCGTTTCAGAAGCAATTAATTATGTTGTTCTTGATAAGTTAATGGGTGTTATAAAAACCTATCAAAAACGCACTCTCTCGACGACAGTTCTCTCTCTACGTTCAACAGACAGTTAATATTTGATTATTTTTATTATATTTCACAGGAAAACATACAGTGACTTAATAGCTTTTTAAGTAATCCGTGTAGAAGTCTACGCACCATTACAAGTTCTTGCATATAACTAACATCTAATGCTTGCTGATTAATATGAAAAACATGCATTCACACACTAAATATTAAACAATAACAAAGCAAGTATGCAATAAAGGTCATTAAATATAAGCGCAGATACAACACAAATTAAGAACGGACAGTCAGAGTACCATCGAACCACTTCTGCACCATAAGATTGATTACTTCGCGAGCTTGAAGTAAATAGACCAAAATCATTACAGTCTACAATTTTATTATACTCTACAGCCGATCTAATGAAAATAGAGTTACGACGATAGAGCTTCTACATTTATATTACAAATACTTAAGGAACCTGCGCTGGACTGATTCCAGTCTTTTAATTGCATTATCATACTGCGGGTTCCAGACTTGCGAACAATACTCTAGGACGCTGCGGACGAATGAACAGTAGAGTATCTTAAGTACTAATTAATCAAGCATTGCACAGAAGTCATATTTTTTTGTCCGTCTGTTTTCTATATCTGAAACCCGTCGCCGCGCCGTATCTATGTATAGACACTCAAAAGACAAATGAACACTTGTAAACAATGTGAAACACAAGTGCCATTGTATACTCCCGAGAATTGTGTAACATTTGTTTAGCACTAAACTACAGCTTCGCCGATCGTTGGGAATCGTTTCTTTTTATCATTCCTTATTTCTTGAGTCAGTTGTTACAGTTACGCCGATTTTCCATAGTCTTTTCGTATATTTTTTTCAACTTGTCAATTAAATTTATTAACCTCTTCAGGACAGGCTTAGCCTAGTGTGGAGGCTAGATAACTTAAGCCTTGTTATTATGGTTTTTGGAAATAAATATATTTGTATTTGTAAATATTTCTTACAACTAAAAGGCATCTTTCCCTCTCTCTCTATAAATTGTGCTTGTTTACAAGTATCATGTCTTGACTAATTATTGCTTATCTTTATTCAAGATACTAGCAGCAGCCCTCGACTTTGTCTGCGTGATCGGTTATTTCTTTATCTCTCGGGAACATTCCTTTTTTTCTTGATGAAAGGTACCCTTTGTCTTTCTCTGTGCCCCTGACAATGTGTATGCAAAATTTTATGATGATCGGTTAAGTGGTTAAGACGTGAAGGCGTAACAAACAAACTGACTTTCACATTTATAATTTTACGTAAGGACTTAGAGCAACGCGGCTACGTCCGGCACGGTATCTAAGGATAATAACCAAGAACTTTAAAATCAAAGAACTTAAAAATAATTCTATGTAGGTATAAAGTTGGAAACACATTGGGCTTACGTGACGCCACCCCACGCCACGCGACGAAACGCTAGAGGCACACTTGTAACACGCTACCCCACGTGACGCGACGCGTCAGTGAGCATCAGCCTAGAAACACACTGAGCTTACGTGACGACACGCTCTCCGATGTAATGTTACCTAAATTTTTAGTGAAGCGCTATAATCATCGATACATTCGCTTGTTGCGTGCCTTAGCTCGCTACTAAAAAAATGGATTTTAGTAACAGTTTCGAGTCTGATGAAGATTAGGTAAACTTGGCGGTTTTAAATCACCTATTAAAAAAGAAAAAAAGTGAAAAGAAGATACTGGGTTCACAAAGTCAATTTAAAAATAGTCACATGGTGAATATCATAGTCTCGTCTTAGCAGATTTAGTTTCAAATACTTTCGTGTAACCAAGGCACAGTTTATAGAAATCCACGGTTTCGATATTTTAAACGACTCAGCATCGATACTTTACCAAGATTATTTATTAATAGTACATTATGAGACAAGTTAGCTTAGGTTGCAATAAGTAAGAGCTCACGAGTTTCATACGACGTTTTTCAACACATTTTTACTACTACAACAACTAATTTAACTTTGTAGGGTTAATTCTATTACGTACTAGTGTTTTATATATTATTGCACGCGTTTGTTATAGCTCGGTTTATGGCCCTAAAAGCGATGTATTAGGGCTCACTTTACGAGCAAGTGTGTTGAAAAATTTATTATAGATATAAATATTATCGATAAATATCGATAGTTTTATTGTCGAAAATACCTCGCATCCCTAGTAATCCCTACCTGCCGCATCACCCGCGTCATAAGGCGTGTTAACACGTTTCACACGTGTTAACACGCAAGCTGATGCATCGCTATGGGATTTGGTCGCGTCAGCGACGTGTTGTAGGCTAAGTGTGCTTCATAGTTCATACAATTACTATGAAAACCGATGTCCCATGACTCCCATGACAGGCGTGTCGACACGTACGTGGGGGTGGCGTAAGCCCAGTTTGTTTGCACCCTTACCAAGAAAGAGTTAAATTATCCAACACCAAATTAATCTAAATATAGCCAAGGAGATTTCATCGCAGAAAAAAATATAACTTTATTCTTTCCCCCAAAAAGTGAGAAGTTTGCGAAAAAGTTTTTATGCGTTCACGGATATTTTCGTTCATAGCAATACGCACGCAGAAGGCATAAAAAGAATATTCGCATAGGTATACTTGTTAACAGATTTCTTTTCCGGAACACCGTGTATCCTCTCCGATCCAAATGTACGTACCTAATTTGCATTTAAATAGAAAACCTGGGCCGGATTTAGGTTGAAATGTTGATAACTCAAAAAAAAGTGTAGCCATACTTATTTCTTATGAGATTTATTGTTGAATTTGCATTTTTTATCCCTATAGTGCCTTTTAGCGTATTTCTGTGTAATTTTGCGGATGGTGAAAGACTTAACAATATTTTTATGAGACCGAATACAAATAAATAAATGCGACTACAATAATATATCCTACTTTCTATCTAATTCAAACATAAATTATTTAATCTTTTGTTAAACGAATGCTATTACTCAATTAATGATTATTTAGGACATAAACTGTAGTTATTTGTATTATCAGATTTTTATTATTCTTGCTTGTTTGACATTTTATTATTGACATTGTTAATTGACGAGATAAAGATTGTAAAGTTTGTAAGATCTAGACATTTGTATTAAATTTTTCATTGTTTATTTAATTGCTAATTAATAATGAATATTTGGTTAGGTATTTAAAAACATGATACGACTTATAATATTTTCCACGCCGACGAGGGCAGAGTATGCCGAACATTATACTATGTAACATCCTAATGTATACCATACTTTTGGAAATCAATAATAATTTAATTTAATTTTTAATTTATATACTGGTGACGTGAGCTTTCTACTTACTGTCACCACCTGTAATAAAGTGACAGGGTTGAGCTTCCTTGCTCACTTGCAAGAGATCCATCGCAAAATGTTAAGTTTAATGAATTGTTATATTAACTTTCTTGAGGTACGATATTTTACGCTACATTGACCTGCACAGTACCACAAAGTACATAGTGGCGCGGCGGCGGGCGTTCCGCAAACACAGAGAGACCACTGCGAAAAAAGCGCCACTTTCCACGCACACACACAACGACATCGAGATTTTACAGGGATTCTTGGGCAGTTTAGGACAGAGCTCAGTCGCGGCTGTCGCAAGTGCTAGCGCGGGTAATGATGAAAAAATATTTGAAGTTTTTATAAAGAGATTTACATTACTTTTTTCGTTTTAGTTTTTGTTTACAAACAAACAAAACAAAAACAAAACGGCACTGTGCCAGTCAAGTTCGGGAAAGAACGCCAGTCATTAAATCCCAAATAACATTTTACTTGTAGTTGAAGTAAAGTTTTCTAACTAGACGCATTCAATTCAATTCAATTCCACATTCCATTTGCATAGCAGTATAATTGGCAGTAAGGCAACACTACCTACTTCTTTTAAAAATTAAGAATTAATATAGTAGCAACCCTAATAAGTCCTGCAAGTTTAGGTAACAATTTTCGAGGACTGCGAGAGTGGTCCTTCTGTAAAATTGCGAAGCAGAATACAATTTTACCCAAATAACTAGGTACTCCGGCCCTGCACCAAAGACATAATAATATTATGTCTATCTTAATATCAAACAACGTTATAATTGGTCTCAATTACTTAGATCTAAATATAATCCAGCCTCCGCTACGTCTACGCTATGACATTGCCATACATTATTAATGTAAGGCAATGGGTGTCAAAATAATCCAGCCTCCGCTATATACGTCTTAGACATGACATTGCACTACATTATTAATGTATGGCAATGGATGTCAAAATAATCCAGCCTCCGCTACGTCTTAGACATGACATTGCCATACATTATTAATGTAAGGCAATGTCATGTCTAAGACGTAGCGGAGGCTGGATTATATTTATAGGTAGATCTAGTGATGTACAAAATTCAAGTCGTTGAGTTCTACTTTTGAAGACTCGACTCGGATTGGCAAGACTCGGTGAGCTCGGTAGGCTCGTAAGTCCAAGCCTAGTCGAGAAACGAGCTCTCTGAGCCACGCCTCGAGGCTTCAAAAGAGTTTCAAGCCTTCAAAAGAGCTCGAACCTATCAAAAGAGCTCGAGCCTTCAAAAAAGCTCGAGTCTTAAAATGAACGCGAGCCTCATAAAAAGCTTAGAGTTTATAAAGCCGAGCCTATCGAGCTCACAGAGCCCTGAAAGTCTGACTCTAGTCTCCAAAATTAGAACTCAAAATTATGAATGTCTTATGTTATAAAGAGCACCGTAGAAGCTTAATCTATAGTGCTTTAGCTCTACTTATCTTCATTCATCAGCAGCCTATCATAACTAGTGCGCCGAAAAAGACTCGAGCCGTAAAAAAGCCTCGAGATCGACCGAGCTCTCAAAAAGGCTCGAGCCGTGAAACTGGCTCGAAATCGGCCTCCCGAGTCAAAAAAAAGACTCCCGAGTCGTCGAGCTTCATACAAACGAGGCGAGCCCTGTAAAACGACTCCGAACTCTAGACAAAAGGACTCAGAGGACTCGAGTCTTGTACATCACTAGGTAGATCTAAATAATTGAGACCAATTATAAAGTTAATAGAGTAAGATATTAATTGTATATTAAGTGTGTACTAATATAAAATGAACATCGACTCATTAGATCGATTATTGTAACATTTCGCAGCCAGATAATATCACCGTTTGGGAGGTCCCACTCCCGTCTCACCCCTCACCCGCACGATGGCTCTGTCTGACTTGACTGACTGTATGAAAACTAGATAGCCTGTGTAGTGCGGCTCCTTTCAAATATTATTCCTAAACCTATGGTACGGTCCCATCCGGCAGAAAGCATGAAACTTGGCATGCATGTAGCTTTTACGTATATGTCGGAATAGAGTCATACGTCAGAAGCAAAAATGCAGTACTCAGTGACAGACCGAGTGGTTAGACAACGGTCCGTGCACCAAGACGCATCCAACAGAAATGCGTGCCGGGTGAGCGCTGCGGCCGCTTATATAGGCAAGAGTGGGGATATCCCCGCTCGACCGGTCGCACCGCAAGCCCGTTCGAGGCGATGACGTCAGGGCGCACGTGCCGCTAGCGAGGCATAACGCCGTCTTTTCACGCCGCGCCGTCACGGCCATTCTGACAATCGCTCGTCCTCGAGCGAAGAGTTTCACTCTGCTAAAGGAACAGACACAGTTTAATTATAAAATCTAACTACTTTTCGTAATTGAAACGACATCTTCAACTACAACCTGGACTAGGCTGTCACCCCATAACAAAGGGGGGAGGCCCCTACAGCAGACTATGACTATTGCTGGACTAGACCGTCACCCACAAAAGCGGGTGAGGTCCCTACAGCAGACTGTGACTATTGCTGGACTAGACCGTCACCCACAAAAGCAGGTGAGGTCCCTACAGCAGACTATGACTATTGCTGGACTAGACCGTCACCCACAAAAGCGGGTGAGGTCCCTACAGCAGACTATGACTATTGCTGGACTAGACCGTCACCCACAAAAGCAGGTGAGGTCCCTACAGCAGACTATGACTATTGCTGGACTAGACCGTCACCCACAAAAGCAGGTGAGGTCCCTACAGCAGACTACGGCCTGTTCTGAAGTTGATTTGCATCCCACTTCTGATGTCGAAATAGAGTCATACATCCGAAGCAAAAATGCAGTACTCAGTGACAGTCCGAGTGCTTAGACAACGGTCCGTGCACCAAGACACATCCAACAGAAATGCGTGCCGGGTGAGCGCTGCGGCCGCTTATATAGGCAAGAGTGGGGATAACGCCGTCTTTTCACGCCGCGCCGTCATATATAATAAAATATAGAAGTAGCAGCAAGTCGTAAAGTGATTCCCCCCCCCCCCTGGGGGGGCGTTTTGTGTCCCCAATTGCAGTTTTTATTTTTTTAATAAAAAACGGTGAAAGCTACAACAAAACTGTCTAGGAACAATATATTTGTCATTAAATTCTCTATTAACCATTTTTTGAATGAAGGTGATAGCACTTATAGTTTTCAAATTATGTTTGCCTTTCACCCGATATTTTTTTTAAAAACCACTTTGTGGGAAAACGTATAGGATAACACTCAATTTTTGAGACTTGGCACACTTGTTCCTTAGGTGGACCAGAGTGGAAAACGCCCAGGAGACAGCGGAAGACACCCTGCTGGGGGGAGGGGGCTGAAATTTTCTAACGCCACGCGTACCGTTGGGCGTAATAACTGCTAATTTATAGCTACTATGGCAAATCGGGTATCATTTTCGGATAAATAAAGGATGGCCAATCATTTTCAGAAGTAAAAAAACACATTTACATATAAAAAAAATAATTGCCGTAATGAAAGGCCGAACATCTAAAATTTTCCAAAAAAAATAAAAAACCAGTGACGATAAATTTCTAACGAATACCGATATCGGCTTGAAAAAAATATGATAAGAAAGCCATATTCATACAGATTCCAAAAATATAAGCTTCATTGGAATAGTTTCATAAAAAATGTGTTAAAAATATTATATACAGCGTGGCAGTGGCATAAATAAATCTATAAAAACTCCCCATTTCTTACTCTAATTTAAAAAAGTTACCGTTAACGGTGAAAGCTACAGCAAAACTTTCAAAAACAATATATTCTTCATTCAAATTTTCTACAATAATTTTTTTGGAAGTATGTTGATAGGACTTATAGTTTTCAAAACAAACTCACAATATTTGGGTAAGTAACGGAATTTAGACAAATAATAAAAATACCTACCTATTTCATGACTAATCACAAATTGAATTTATTTTTTAATTTAAATCACACGAGTCTCTCCCGCATTAACAGAGCCTAGTACAGGCTCGTGTGATTTAAATTAAGAAATAAACTCACCCCCTCCCCCTCCCCCCCAGCAGGGTGGCTTCCGCTGTCTCCTGGGCGTTATCCACTCTGGTCCACCTAAGGAACAAGTGTGCCAAGTCTCATTCTTAAACAAAAAAAAATTTAGTGTTATCCTATACGTTTTCCCACAAAGTGGTTTTATTTAGTGGGGGAAAATCACTTTACGACTTGCTGCTACTTCTATATTTTATTATATACGTAAAAGCTACATGCATGCCAAGTTTCATGCTTTCTGCCGGATGGGACCGTACTTGGTTGAAAGGAGCCGTACTAGTGGTAGCGTATTGATTTTAAACTTAGCAAATAACTTATTAATGGCTAATGCAGAATATGGTAGATATAGGGACCATCAAACTGAAAAACTTTTACTACTTCATACAAAAATTAATAACGAAAATATGAAAATTTATGAAACAGCAGATTTTTTATTCTGGTTTAGCTATTATTTCTGTTACACATTGTAGGTATACATCCAAAGACTGCAACTATAAAATAATGACCTCAGTAAGGGTGGGTGGACCCAATTTGAGCCCCATTAGCCTTATAACTCGGCCTATTTGTCCGGGACCCTCGACCGCAGTGACTTACGTAACGTGTAGTCATCCCGTAAAAAGGTTTTTTTTATAAACACAGACAATTAAACAACCTTTTTTGTGTTATCTGAAAAGTACCTAGCAAGAACAACTTTTGCGCTTAAAATTAATGACGTTGCATTTAATTTTTTATATGGACTCTGGTAAAACGTGTGAAATTGTTGAAAATTTATAACAGTTGGTATTTTGTTTGATTTCTGATTTTCCCGACGTTTCGGCACCTTTGCAGCTGTCGTGGCCACGACTCAATTTTTAGGCGGTTCTATTTCAAATATCTTTGGCTAATTACTGGTATACGACTGGTATACCGCCAATGCCCGGCTGTTGCTGGTCCCAAAACCAGTCAGCCAATTTTGTAACGCTCGTCGCTCGCCTGTCACTTACATACACGTCGACCTTTTCCAGTTAAACTAAAGGCTATTAGATTAAAGTGGATTGAGAGTCACATGAAACGCTTCTGATGTTTACCAATATTAAGTAAATGTTTAAAATAGTTCCTAAAACATACACTCAATTTCAATTTATACTCATGTAAAGTTATCTTATCGATCAAATAAGGGAATTTTGCACTTTCAGTTCAATTTTAGTTGAAGTTCTTTTTCAGTTTCTCTATAATTATATATACTTCGATCTGAAAACATTTAAATAATCCTGCTCTCACTCAATATTAAACCAAAAGCATTCATTCACAAACTGTTTCTTCAAGACAGCAACGTTTAAAAAGCTAGTATCTATTAAATTATTTCTGCATCTATATATTTCAGCTTAGCAGCGATAAATCAAGTGTATCTATCCATGGCTTATTCAAATGTGCGAATAACGATCGCACTAAGGGCGATCCCTCGATGGATACTGACCTGAATTTAGGGCCGATCGCTTTTAGTAACGAATAGGCTGTTTATTTATCTGAATACAAAATCATTATATGATTTCTAATGTCTTAATTTTGTGATTTAAATTTATAATATCGCTCCTGCGGCTGTATGGTAGGTAGCAAATTATGGTATTTAAACATTTTTTTTGAAAATAAATATAAACTTATAGGAGGAAAAACTGTTCTTGCCTTAATACCGGTACTTCAGGAGTTTTTTTTGGCCGTGGTACAACTCGCGTGTCTATTTTTGCCCATAAAAATACACCATGTACGTATTTTTTAAAATGTTTTAAATATTTTAAGAAAAGGAAAACCGCATTAAAAAGACCAAAAACAGCTTCAAAATTAATGAGCCGTAATCATATTGTAAATTAGATACGCATTAATCAAATTTAAAAATCATTTATGTAATCGGGTGGGGGTTTGAAATAAAAAAAAAATATAAAGCTCAACTTATTATCATCTAAGACTGATTCGACCATATAAAAAGAAACTTAAAATACTTGTATATTTAAAAATAAGATTTACGTTAACGTTATTTTTTGTCGATATAACACGAGACGTAAGCCATATAAATATTACGTGACTGAAATGTTACAGGTGTATCTTATTTTTAGGGTGCCGAACCTCAAAAGTAAAAGTAAGTAAACGTCGTCCGTCTGTTTGTCTGTCAAGATCCTTTTTCTCTTAGCGTGGACTTAAAGTGATACTTCTTTTACTATTTGTTGGAAAATATTATAAAAAACTAGATTCTCTGACGTTTTAATTACAATCGTTACAATTATAATATCAACCTAAACACAAACCTCGGTGAATTAACGTGATCACAAATGCTAAGAAAAGTTCAACTCTGATGGTTTAAAAGTAAAACTTTGCTAGTTCTATAAGAATTATAAATTCCCGTTTCAGTAGTTTACAAGTCACATAAGAACAACAACATCCGTATCCAAACAGCTTATCTTTAAAGCCCACATGGTAACCCGTCGCATAAGTGAAACTTACCTTTTTGTCACTAAATGTGGCCATTCATCCCAGATTTGGTTGTAAAAAATGCCCGGTTGAGTATGAGTGACGGCTGCCTACAATATTTTATGGGTACCTAATATATTGCTAGATCTCTGATTCGTTCGACGAATTTTTGTGTTACCTACTATAATATAACGATAAAAAGTTAGTTAGATTAAAAGTTTCATGGTGATGTCGACACATAAAACGTCTGTTTTTTTTAAATATGCATAAAGATTTGTTCAGTCGAAGAGAAGGTGAATTTTCCATGCAGCTTGTTTTAATGAGAATAATGTAGGTAGGTAATCGTAATGAGAAATTATATTAACACAATTTATATTTTCTATGCAAGATAATAAGGAAATAATTTACAGGACAGTTGAGAAAAAAAAGAGAAAAGGGGTTCGTTATTTTCGAGTCCAAATCGAGAAATTTTCTTCCGAGGACCAACTTTTTTTTAGAACTTCACTAGCGTGATGTACAAAAACTGTCATGTTTCGCAAATGTAACATACGCGCACTATCCCCGGCAGGCCGAGATAGTGTTATAAGAAATTACCGTAATATTTCACTAGATACATGGACGGAACAAGATTTACTTACTTTATTAAATGCGAGGAGATACATTTTGCTTAGGAAGTTTATTAAAATGGATTGCACTTTAGGGTTAAGTGTAAAAATACCAAATAAAAGCTCTGTTTGGGTTTTCAGGAGTCCATGTTATAAACGACCTTTGTAGTCGTAGCCTCGGCTTTAAAGGCAAAGGAAATACTTATGGATCCAATGGTGGATTCAAGAGGAGAAAGAATTTGCTTTGGCTCCAGCTGTGGAGCCTCTGGCAGGAGGGGCTTTCATGGTGTCGCCTTCTCCGAGTTTCCGGGTAACGGGGTCCCTACCCTAGCCGAGTAAATTCAGAAAACAAACTTCTAAATTGACTCATATTCGAGCCGTACCAAGCTTCGACGAAAAAAAGAATGCTTCTAGTGCTCAAAGAAAGATTTGTAATGTTTATGGAGAAGATGCTTTGTCGAACACTACTTACTGCAAAAAAATGGTTCAGCAGATTCAGGTCTTGTAATTTTGACGATAAAGATGTTCCTCGCTGTGGCATCTTTATTAATTTTAATACTTACAACGCGAACTTTTCCCACTTCCGAATGCAACATGAGACATTTCCATTGTCGTTTATGTTTAGTCTTTGTTAGAATAGTGTGTCCCTGAAAGTCTCACCCACTTCACAAAGTGGAATAGTTGTCTCATCATTCTTTTCACTCTTCCTCATATCAGTTTTAATGTCACTTGGAAGTGACACAATCATAGAATCAGAATCACAGTTTCGTGTCACTATACACCACCGTGAGTAATGAACCAAATATAACTTCAGCAGCCCCCGACTTTTTCTTCGAGTAGAAAACTACGCAGAACTTTATTATAGAGAGCAGTGAAGCAACAAATAATATTTATTGTTCGCTTTTCTAGCGTAAGGGTATAAAAATCTCTGTTATACTGCCGTTAATAATGTTGTGGAATGTGATATTCCATTGTTTGTATACCTGTAATAACAGTGTTAGTCTAATGCTGGATAAAAAGCTAATATTGTCTAAGGGTGGATTCGTCCAAAGTTCAATATAAACGGGAATAACTATACCAAGAACACATCTATTCCACGATTATTTCTCGAGTAAAGAAATGGTCATTTTTCCATGCAATCCAAAGATAAGTTACTCTTGGGATTCTTATTCCTTCATTAGTGAGTGAATATGTGAATGAACGTATTATTCGGCCAATTGTCATTGTTCTATAAACGAACTATTTAAAAGGCAAAGTCTTGTCAACTTTATTTTGTCGCCTTGTACGTATCTGTAGCGGTCAAAGTCAAATGTCAAACAAATGTCACTGACATACGGCACGCGGATGCCATTAAAATACTCGCGGATTAACTCTATTATTCCCCGCGAAATGGTGGTATAGTGACTATTCCTGAATAGGCAAAATACTCTGAGAATAGTATGTGGTAAAACATAATTTCGGTTTACTCTCGAATTAACTGGTAATTTTATCTAAGAATAACAGTTATTCTCACTTGGTCGAAACCGTCCTTAGAACCTCATTTGTGAACTTCATTCAGCATTTTATAAGATCTTTGTATCACATAACCGAATATTACTCGTATACACAAACTGCGAAATCATATTTTTATTACGTAGGGCATAAAGACATTTTCAATCAAGGTCAACATAAATAGTCTGTTGTGTCATCGGCTGTACCATGATTTTTTCGCATTTTCTTGACGCTGCGCTGGGTAAGGTGGTGACAGCTATTATTGCCTTTTTGACTTAAACAAAACGTCGAATGCTGGCGTCAGTTCAAGCGAAGTCGAAATATAATTTATAATGTTGGACACACCTCTCTTAAAGGTATCAAATGAAATTCTTAGATTTGAAGTCGCTCATTGTGAATCACAGTTGCATAATCTTTGCTTATTGAACTCACCCATTTAGTGTGCTATGATTTGATTAACTTTACGTTATTTTGGCATTTGACGATTCCAATCGATCAAAAAACGCAACCTTTGTAGATCGAGAGTAATTCGCTTCACGTCTATATTCGACAGCGGGTAATGTTCAATCCATCACCGGTTCAGTCGCCGTACAGACAGACAGTTGCATAATTTCTCAGTGTCTGAGAGCTCCGCTGTTTGCAGTATCAGTTGATTCATAAGTCTTTAATGCTCTGATTCTAGTAGATGCATTAAATGAACTCTCTATCACTACTGATATTAGATGGTAGATAGAAATAGTTTTAAAATTACTTTACATTATTTGAATAAGTAGGTAGGTACCTATATTTTTATAATAAAAAATCACAATGGTACTTTTAAATGTCGGTAAAAGATTATTATTTATACGTATTTAACATTTTTTTAGCACAGTGCGAGCCATATGGTCTCATGTTGGCAACATTTTACATGAAAATGTTTTTGGTGGGGTTCCACTTTTGCGACAAGCTTTTTTACAATATAAAAATACTTCTTCAGAATATCCTAACCATCCTCAAAATGCTGGAAACATCCCGCAATATTTAGGTCTAAACCCTCTATTGGACCAAAGAAAATCTTATTTCAATACGCCACACGACATACAAGGTTCTCAATGGAAGTTTCAATGGCGCCCACCAATTCATCATGTCCTCTATGGATAAGGAATGAACATGTATCATTCCATTCAGACGTTTGTAAAGATAATGTTAGTCCCTGTTCCGACATGTTCTGTTACTATATCAATATGAAGTCTGTCTGATAAGCGTATGCTTGTGGAGGGTTAAAGACGTATTGTAGATAAATAATGTACAGAGGTGTAAAGCTGTTGATTGGTACATCGTAATTTAGGGATAACCGGATGTCAAATGATTATTTAAAAAAAAACCGACTTCAAAAAACCTGCTTCTAAAAAGCAAGAAATAATATACAAATTTTAGAATAAAAAAGGAAGTTGGTAGGTACTCCAGCCCCACCCGACTTTAATAGACGTGTTTTATTATAACAATGATATGATAATACGTATCTAATGATTTGTATATTATTTCTTGCTTTTTAGAGGCAGGTTTTTTGAAGTCGGTTATTTTGTTTAAAAAAAATATATATATTTTTAGTGTAAGTTTGAAATCGGCTCAGCCAAACGTGAGATAATCGCGGAGAAACATACATACATTATACAAACTGAATACCTCCTTTTTTGAAGTCGGTTAAAAAGACTACACAAAGTTATCCCTTTCCCAACAAAAACAATCATCTAATTCGGTTCATAAATAACATAGTCGTCAAGGTAGTTGATTTTACATCAACTACGTTGATTTTACGTCATAGTATTTTCAGGATCACTTGAAAACTACTGAACCGATTTGAAAAAAAAAAAAATTGGTCCCATTTATTTTTTCGCAAGAAAACTCAATCGAACAAAAAAATAATCATCAAAATCGGTTCATAAATGTCGAAGATACGTGCGAACAACGATAAAATAAAAAAAAAAGTATACAATCGAATTGAGAACCTCCTCCTTTTGATGAAGTCGGTTAAAAAATAAATACTTACTTATTATTTTAAACCTACAACAAGATTTTAGGACAAAACAATTCTGCATCTTTTTATCGCTGGCTCTCGTCGTCATGCAAGTACAACATAATAATTCAACTATACAAAACGTGCTTTGCAAAATTAAACATTCGAGTAATATTTCCTCTTGACTGTACAAATCATACAAAATAAGTCATCTACTAAGGAAAGCAATAAAAAGCATTTCATTAAATTTTCATCATATCAATTAAATTTTCATCGTATTAGTTTGGCTACAATATGGCGAAAAAATGTTGAAAATCAGTTAATAATTTAAGTTAAACGGGTGTTTCCGTAAAAAGTGATGTAGCTTCTATGAATTTCAACCGATCGTCATGGTAACTAGTGTTAAAAGATGCAGAGGAAGACAAGAAGTATGTATTTGTTGGAATTTTTAAAATCGGTTAATAATATTTCGCCGAGTGTCACAATCGATCAAATAGGTAGGTAATAACTAATACCACAGTACATATAATATAAGTTTTTACCTAGATAACTTTAAAAATATAATAGGACTTTGCATTTGATTTGATTTCGGTTTTTCGTAAATTTTTGGATTCATTTTCGATGCTCCGATTCTTGCGGGGACTGTAAAATCTGTGAATTTTTTCGTCCCGACCAAAACATTGAATTACTCTTTTATTAATTAAAGACAATATCAATCACACATATTATTATATATTACATTTTACTGATTTATTTCTAAACTAGCGTCGTGGAAAGTGTTTTTTGCTATCCCTCGGAAAAAAACATGGAAGCTAAGCTATTAATTCAAGACTGATGCCTGAGATAAGTTAAAAAAAACCCGTAATGTATAACTCCTTACCGTCTTGGAACTTGGAGTAACTTAATATTCTGGGAATAAACGCAGCTTAAACGCTTTGAGAAGCTCTTGAAGTTTCCTTAACACTTCTTCTTGTGTTGAGGTAAAACTGTTTAAATCAATTTATCCCAGAATTTCTAAAGTGAGAAAATTTCATTATTATCTGGATGCTATTTTACTCCAATTGTTTATTTTTTATATTAAAATATTTTTCTTTTTTTAAGGATTTACAGCCTCTATTGAGGAATCAAAGCTATTTTAAGAAAGTTCAAAAGAATTATTTTCTGTTGATTTTGTACTTATCTCAGCTCGATTAGAGAAAAGAAAAATAACACGCAAATGCATTCTAATAATTATGCAGAATCCGTTTGGAAAAGTTCCTTTTATTCTGAAATCGGATTGCGAAAAAAGCTTTTATTGACAAAATAATCCATTCAATGAACTCCCGGAAAGCTCCAAACCAGTGTGTGTGGCACAGTTTTTTTCTAAAAATAATATTTCACCATTTAATTGTGATATTGTGATCGTACGTACACGTGTTGTTATTGTTTGTCCGCGCGCTGATTGCGGGCCCGATTTGCATTCCCTTTCATTGCGTATGCATGGGCTTTTTAAACTTTTGATAACTGTATTATTCTTATAATAGAAGGACTTTATTTTTTACGCAATAATGTAGCATTTCAAAAAATGTGATGTAATTTGTAGTACCTACAGCTCTCCACGGATTTAATTATTTATTTACAGTTGAAATAAAATTTTGATTTTTGTTCTCAATGAGAGGAAAATTGTCGAGTAAAGAGCAGAATGCGAGGATTAAAATCTGTTATTTTTAACCGACTTCAAAAAAGGAGGAGGTTCTCTGTTCGTATATGTATGTTTGTCTACAGTATCTTACTTACAGTTTTACTACTCCTACGACGAGTGTTATACTTTAAAGATTGGCGATTATTTGTTAGGTATATTAATCATATATTTTTCTATAACACAAGTGCTTTAGCTACATAAATTGAAGCCAAAACGTCGTATGAATTTTCCCATATTTCCTAAAAATATAATCAGATTTCAACGTACCGTTACAAATAACATCTTCACTCGATTAGGTACCTGCAAAACCTAATAACGATCTCTCCTATAGATCGGGTCATTTGTTAGTACCAGAAGCACTGTCAAGTCGACCGGAGCACTGTCTTAGCTCACAACACTCGAAACCAGGTAAAAACAAGAGGAACAAATCATTTCTACGAATCCTTGTGAGTCCTGGTATCAGACATCTGTTTTTCTAGATTTATCACAATGTGTGCTGGAGAAGATTTTTCTAGAAGTTGATTTTTAACGGTATGAAGAACATTGAACGACAAACTAATAGTCCGTACAATGAACGCTAATTTTAGCGTTTAGAAAAATTTGTGTTTTAATCTAAAGAATGGTGTCTACGCAGAAGTTTATAACATGATATTTATGGAAATGTTCTACTCTTGAAACAGAGTGACAGTAATAAAAAATACAACTTTTTAGGATTCCGTACCCAAAGGGTAAAAACGGGACCCTATTACTAAAACTCCATCTGTCTGTCACCAGCACCAGGCTGTATCTCGTGAACCGTGATAGCTAGACAGTTGAGATTTTCACAGATGATGTAAGTATTTCTGTTGCCGCAAAAACAGAATAAAATAAATATTTAAGTGTGCTTCCTATAAAACAAATGTTTTTTTTTGTCGTTTTTGTTATATAATAGGTTCCCTTCGAGCGCGAGTCCGACTCGCACTTGGCTGGTTTTTATTACATATTATTTTGCAATTAAAACATTTCAAAATAATGATGGAATAGAATGTTCACTTTTGATTCGTTTAAAGTTTTAATGGAATTAAAATAATATGAAATATACACTTTTAAACTTTCGCGTTGCATTGTACTTAGTTAAAGGACATCATCCATGTTTCATACATTTTTGGTCCAAATATGAAGTTGCCGGCTGTATGGGCCAGTTTGTCCCATACACCTTGGAATGTTGGATAGTTAGTTGTAGCACGCAGATAAAGAAGTCACCGAAGTTAAAGTTAAAGCAGTTGTTTATTGTAAATAACTAAAATATTACAGTAATTATAAGTTGTAGGTAACTCTTTGCTCGACCGTCTAGTGCAAGCGCTATTGCGAACTCACACACAAAATATAATTAATAAAGTAAACAACGACGCGCAACTAAAGTATGTCGCGAGTCAGCAAAAATATGTGCGGTGTTGAAACCGTACATGTTGGCAACCAGAAAAAGGAAGAAACAGTCGAGATAAAGAGGAAGCTGTACAAAGTAAATAAATCAATTTTCAAAATTAAAAGAAACGTTGCTTTTCCCAGCTACGGGTTTGGCGTAGCCAGCTCGCTCGTCACGCAGCTTCCTTGCGCTCGATATCTTAGTCTTGGGTATCTCTCCACGTGGTTGGTTTTTCTTAGGTACTGGTTGTAATTCAATGTCTTCATATACTGGTTGGTCGACTGTGGTCTTCTTTTTTAGCCATTGAGGGTATGAGCAAGCTCCACATCTTCTTAAGGCCCATATGCTGATGATAATGATAGCCAGTACCAGTATCGAGTAGCAAATGACATATTGGTGAATGTCATGTGTACTGATAGTCGTCGGCAGATGATCCTCTTGAGCGCGAAGAGAAGTAAGTTCCTCGTCCACTTTCCGCAGTCTCAAATCTTCTTCAGATAGTTGTAAGTGAGACAGGTTGAAGTTGTAGTGTTTCACGTTGACTATGTTGTTTATGGGCGAATTCAGTGATGGTGTCATGAAGCTGTAGTTAAGTCTCACGTTACTGTAGTATTGGTTATGAGAATGGATGATGGATTCCTCCGTTTGTAGCACACACCCTTGTGCTAAAGTCACAATCCCGGAGCTATTCATGACATGTGACGTCATTACATCATTCTCACATATAGTACGTAATGTACAAGTCTCGCAACAAATCGTCAGCCAGCTGTTCGGTGCATGTAACTTAATCCATGCGTCCTTGCATTCGATTGTTTTTATTCCACAGGGCGAGGCCGAGCGATGACCCAATAATTTTGCTTCGCAAGGCGCATTGTTATTGTGTAGGTCCGAGACAGGTAAGTTCTTATTACAAATAAAATTATCAACTTTTATTTGTATGCACGAGTTCATTTCTCCTTCGGTGAGCGAAACATAAGTGCTCTTCTCTAAGTCCACCGCAATGTATTCGTAGCTCAGTTGCATTGCGTATTTTCCTGTGTCTGTTGTGACTGGTAATGGAATCGCTCGATATAATTTGAAGTCGTCGTTCGAAGTTAGTGGAATGTGCACTTCAAATAAGAAGAAAGTTTTTGTTACACGTGCCTTTACGTATAACATCTTGTACAAATCTTTTATATCTCCTCTAATGTCTTCTATGGGTAGGGCGAGTGACCTTGGCAATTTCCCAGAAATCTCAGTAATCTGCTTCACAAGGTTAGCCGGAGTTATCAAATGCACATCTATCTGTCCTTTGTATACATCAGTTAATGTATTGAAAAATAGATCTTGAATTTTCTTTAAGTTGTTAATCAGTAGATAACATGCGAGCGATTCCGTACTAAAGTAGCTTGTAGCCATTGCGATTTCTATCTGTGATTCCATTTTAACCAGGTTCGACTCCGTTTGGTTGACAAAATCATCTAATAAGTTTAATTGTCGATTGATGTTATCTTCGCTCGTTTTCAAAATGCTGTTTTGTAGCTCCACAATCGAAGTTTGATTTCTTATCAAATCTAGTAGATGTTTCTCGTTATTCTGTATCGACTCTATGTCATCGTTGTATTTTTCGGCAAAACTTTGATCTAAAATTCCAAATAGACTGTTTGCTATAGAGCCTACTCCGTTGATTAGACCTCGCTTCTTGCGGTCAGTAAGATGTTTCTGGGGGGCCAGCAGGATACCGTTGTAGTAGCCAATCACCTCCATCTCGTGGTACAGTTGTTGCAGGGTGGTTTTGCAGTAACGAGGGTCGGTTTCTTCGCACAAACTGCTGATGCCGTCCAGATAGTTTTGCACTCGTTGTATTCCATCAAAGTAGTTAGTTAAGTTGTAATACATGAGAAGTATCCATTCGTCATGTATGGTTTGTATTTTTCCGATAGAGTCGTAGTAAATTGGGCGTCCGGCATCGATGTTAGAAATCTGAGCTCCCGGCGCCGCGCCGCTGCCGTATGTTTGGGCGCGTGCGCTTGTTGTCATGATAATCATTGTAAATAAAGTAGTAAATAATGCAGATAAGCATTTCTTCTTTGTTTTCTTTGTAGTTATAGTTAGTTTCTCAGTTTTATTTTGTTGTGTTTTTATTGTTTCAGGTGGCTTATCTACGTCTTGATTTTTCAGGTCTGCTGTGTTGAGTATTGGCAGTGGAGATAGTTTTATTATAGGCCTCTTGAATGTTCCATTTTGGGTTTTTATTGTAGTCACTCTCACGTAGCCGTCGGATCCGGGATGTAGTTGGATAACCCGTCCTAAGGCCCATTTTCCAGGGGGTAGGTTGTTTTCTTTAACCAACACAATATCACCCTCTTGAATATTCGCCTTTGGAGTGTTCCATTTAGCGCGTGTTTGAAGTTGAATTAGATAGTCGCTGCTCCAGGTCTTCCAGAATTGCTGGAACATGTGCTCGGTAAGTTGCCAGCGACGTCTTATATCGATGCTGTTGATGTCTGTGTAATCAGATCTTGGAAGTGAAGTTATCGGACTGCCGGTGAGGAAGTGGCCAGGAGTTAAGTAATTATAAAACTCCTCGGGATCTTCGGTCAACGGGCATAGAGGTCTGGAGTTCATACAGGCTTCAATCTTGGTAAGTAAAGTTGTGAATTCTTCGAATGTGAGCTTCTGATCTCCGAGAACGCGTCGCAGGTGATATTTTAGTGACTTCACGGCCGCCTCCCACAGACCCCCAGCGCTAGGCCAGGCAGGAGCGTTAAAATGCCACTCCACTTCCAGCTTCGCAATCTCGTCAAAGAATTCTGGTGACAGCAGTTGTTGAAACTCTTCGAATTCTGTGCGTAACAGTTTTGAGGCTCCGATAAAGTTCGTTCCGCAGTCGGAATATACGTGCTTCGGGGTGCCGCGTCTAGCACACATCCTTTGAAATGCACCAATAAAAGTTTCCGTAGTCAGGTCTGATACCAGCTCAATATGTACAGCCTTTGTGGCCATACACACAAAGATGGCAATGTACCCCTTTGATGTACGTACGCCTCTTCCTTTGTTTAGCTTCACCTCCACATTTCCAGTGAAATCGACGCCGCTGTGGGTGAAGGCTCTAGTTGGATTCACTCGAGGTTGAGGCAGGTCCCCCATCAGTTGATGATTTTGACTTGGTTTGAACCGATGACACTGGACACAGTTACGTAGTTGTGACTTGACCGCTCGGTTTCCGCCAATTATCCAGTATCTTTGCCTGATGTATGCCAAAACCAGTCTAGCTCCGCCGTGCAGCATCTTCAGGTGAGCTTGCTCGATTAGAAGTTGAGTGAATCGTCCTTTATGTGGTAGTAGGATGGGATGCTTAGTTTCAAATGGTAAGCTTGAGTTGTTCAGTCTTCCACCAACGCGAATAATGTTCTTCTCGTCTAAGTAAGGATTTAGTTTGTGCATGGCACTCTTATTTGTTACAGGCTCCTTCTTGATAAGACGTTTGTAATCGTCATCAAGTTGCGATTTCTGTACAAATAAAATAATGTTTCTATTCGCGTCCGCTATTTCCGCTGCAGTTAGGTATGGCGTGTCTTGTTTCGTCATATGGCGTTTTTTGCCGACGAAGCGCAATATCCAGGCCGTTACTCGCTGTACTCGAGTTAATGAACTGCAATTATTTAACAATTCATAAATAAAGTTATTTTTCCATTTGTTCTCTAGGGTTGTCGATTCTGGTTTAGAGATAACATCCGTTTGAGTTGTAAACAAACAAGATATATTTTCATGTATATTTTCTTGTACTTGTTGTTCGTGTTTCAGTTTGAGGAATTCTGGACCATTCCACCAAAGTTTGAAGTTAGCAAGTTTTTTAGGATGCATTCCTCTGGATGCACAATCCGCAGGGTTCTGCTCGGATGGCACATACTGCCATAGTTTTGCAGGGATGACTTGTTTAATTTGCGTGACACGGTTAGCTACATATCGTTCCCATCTTGATGTTTCACCTTGTAACCACGCCAGTACAACTTGTGAGTCACTCCATGCTTTAATAGAGATGTTGTATCCAGGAAGCGAGTTTGTGATTTTTTTCATAAGTTTGGCTAAAATTAGTGACGCACACAATTCGAGACGGGGCAAAGTGGCTTTCTGCGATAAGGGGGCAACCCTAGTCTTCGCCGTGAGTAGCTTTATAATCGGTGTTCCCTGTTCACTGATAACGCAGCTGTATACGACACAAGAATAAGCTTTTTCGCTTGCGTCACAGAATCCGAGTAATTGTATATCATGGCGCGTGCCTCCGATCCACCTGTCGAGTCTCATGTTTCTTATTATCGGTAGTTCCAGTTTTAAATTATACCATTCATTTTGTATTTCTGTTGGTAATTTTTCATCCCAGCCGATTTTATTATTAATCCAAACCTTTTGGAAAAGTAGTTTAGCTGCCACTGTTATTGGCGATAACCATCCTAAAGGATCGTAGAGTCTTGATATTTCAGAAAGTAGCTGTCGTTTAGTTAGCGTTTGTTCATAAGTTGTTTCTAAGTTCCAGTTAAATAAAAATGAGTCAGTTTTCGGATTCCAACCAAGTCCGAGCGTTTTTGATGATTCTTCATTTTTAAAGTCGAACACATTCTGTGTCGAAACTTGATTTTCTTCCAGGTTTGCCAGTAAAGCAGGATCGTTAGATAACCATTTTCGTAGGTTCATTCCAGCGCCTTTCAACAGGGTAAGTAAGTCTTGTTGTAGTTTTAAGGCACCGGGGAGCGTGTTGTGCCCGTACAGGACGTCATCGACGAAGAAGTTGTTTCTCAAGGCCTCTGCAGCTTCTGGATATAGGTGACCATCATCATTAGCTAGCTGCTTCAGCGTTCTCAGTGCCAGCCAAGGGGCACTTTTCATACCATAACTGACGGTGCCGAGTTCATATTCTTCGAGACGCTGGTCGGGTGAGTCACGCCAGATGATTTTTTGTAAGGGTTGTTGTTCATCAGCTAGCCAGATGCAGCGATACATTTTCTCCACGTCAGCAGTGAACGCGTATTTGAAAGTTCGCCACATCAAAATAAGCGCTATTATTTCTTTTTGTAGGTTAGGCCCCTTTTCTTGTAAGCTGTTCAGACTGTAACCGCTTGTAGTTTTTTGAGATGCGTTGAACACCATTCTAAGTTTGGTGGTAGTTGAACTTTCTTTCAGGACTGCATGATGGGGAAGAAAACACTGTGTTCCCGAAGTTTTCAAGGAAGTGGCTGGTTTCATGTGATTTAGGTTAATGTATTCCCTTATGAAGTCCTTGTACATGATCTTGAGTTTTTCATTGCGTTCCAGTCTTTTTTCAAGTTGTAAAAATTGCGACACAGCTATCGATCTCGAGTTTCCAAGTTTTTTCTCAAAGTCAGCAATAAATGGCATCTTCACGATATATTTTCCGTCCGAAGCTCTCTGAACGGTTTGGGAGTAAAATATTTCACATTGATCGTTTGTAGATACATCGTTGTTTCCAGGGTTGATATCTTCATTTTCCCAAAACTTAGTTAGCTCGTTCAAATCGATCAAAGTCACGTGACAGTTGTATGTTTTGAGTTTGCCACATAAGATCCACCCAAGCTTTGTTTGTTGCGCAATAGGTGATTGTAGTTGATTGCCCCTCAGGACTCCATCCAAAATAACTTCTGAGTATATGTCTGCTCCCAATAATAGATCTACTGGGTTAGCGATGTTATACTGTGGATCAGCAAGTTTCAAGTTTTCAAGATGTGACCAGTCGCTTTTCTTGAAGGTAGCGTTAGGTAAGTTGTTAGTCAATTTGTTCATTATTAAGGCTTCAAAGTTAAGGGTATAGTCTGAGTGTATTGACTTGCAGGTAAGTTGCAGCTGTCCCTTGCAGTTTCCAGATACAGATCCCACTCCAGTTACAGTAGCATTAAGGTTTTGTCTAGGTAGTCTTAGTAGTTGAGCGGCGTTCTGTGAGATCAAGTTAACTTGCGATCCTTGATCTAACAAAGCTCGAAGAGTGATGTTGGTCCCGTCTGCAGACAAAACATTGAGCTGTACAGTCGGCAGCAAAACTTCCATTTCATCCCCTGATAAATGATTAGAGCTCTGCTGCTGTTGTAAGGGTTGCGAGGTGGATGGTGATGATCTCTGGCTTAAATATTTTTTGAAGTTATTCTTAGTTTCGATAGGTTTGTTTACATTCGAGTTGTGCAATAATGTATGATGATTTAAATTGCACTCTTTGCATTTTTTCGTCGACTGACATTCTTTGTTTCCATGACTAAATAAGCAGTTTTTGCACACATGCAATTTTGCAACAGTGTTCGCGCGCTGCGCTGCGTCCATTTCAATAAATCGTGTGCATTGCATGAGCACGTGATTTTGTTCGCATAGAGGGCATTGTCCGTAGGCAGCATAATAAACCTTGGAGTTTTCATTTCTTTTCGCAAGTGGATAGTTAAATTTTTTCGGATAAAAGTTCTTGTTGACAGGTTTCGGAGTAGTAAAGTTAGTTGATTGCTTGTTTGAGTCCTTTTTTGCATTCTTCAGGCTCTCGTACGCCATAAATTTGCTTTCAAGGAAGTAAAGAAAGTCATTTAAAGTAGGTAAATCTCTGTGGTTCGGAAGCTCCTTCACATATTCATTGAGAGTACTGGAATCGAGTTTCAAAGTCATAAGATGAACGATCAGTGGATCCCAGCCAGATGTGTCCACTCGTATGTTTGACAGTCCGTTCAAACATTCGTTTATGACGTCATGCATGCGTTTCAGGTTGTAAGCGTCAGGCTGTTGAATAGTAGGCAAGTTAAGTATGCTGTTCACGTATGACGTAAATTGTAACCTCGTGTTATCATAGCGTTGTATAAGTATCTCCCAGCAGGATGTATAGTTTTCTGCACTTATGCTCAGATGCTGGACCAATCTCTCAGCTTCACCACGCAATCTCGTCTTCAGGTGTTGCATCTTCTGAGCTTTATTAATCAGCGGGTTGTTGTGGATGGTTTCCAAGAAAAGATCCTTGAAGGAAATCCATTGTGTGTAGCTTCCAGAAAACTCAGGCACCTCAATTCGTGGCGTTGACCTTTCGTAGTGGCCGGTCGACCATATTCTGCTGTTGAGCGTTTTCTTCAATTCGTCATACTTATCTTCGATTTCAACAAAAGTAGCGTAGTATTTTTCACAGTTTTCTCCTTGTAGGGATGACTCGATGTCCCAGTGATACTTCTCAATAAGTTCCCACTTTGATTTTAGTATGGAAAGATGATCTTCTAACTCCCATTTTTCAGAAATTTTCTTTAAATCGATTTTTGACATAGCTCTGTCAATAGCTTTGAAGTTATTTTCTTGTTTGCTCAGCAAAGTTTTAATGTTTTCAGTTGAATCTTCGCTTACTAATCCCGTTAAATCAAACTTGACATCCTTGGTGAATCGGTCAAGTAAAGCTCGCATATCCTTCATAGTTACTTCATACATAACCTTAGTTTTTTCGTATACGCTGTCCGAGAAGTATTTTATGTTTTTGTCCTCAATTTCTTGCAATAGAACTTCATGTCTCTCTGCAAAATCTATCCACTGTGAGTCAAGAGAGACAATCCGCTTAGTTAAGTAATCTTCCGTCTTCCGTACCTTAGGATCCTTTTTGTAGCTCGCACACAATGCTTTGATGTTTTCAAAACATGCTTGCTGGAGTTCCAGATTAGCCATGTTGATGTTGGCGAGGTTTCCGCGCTGATCACGAAAACCAGAAGTACAAGTTGAGTCCCCTCACACGCAGTTCACGTAGAAGGTGATTAAAGTTCGTAGCTGTGTTAGTTTAACACAAAAGTTGACCTTCAAAGTTCCCAGTTAGTTTCGCAGTCGATGCTGTAGACACTCGATCGCTGTAGTTGTTGGTCAGTGTTCAGTGCTCTAATCAACCACAACAGTATGTGCGCCCGTCTCAATTTGACTGGTGAGACCCGCTTGTGGGAGGCCAGCCAAACCGATTCGCTACTGTCACAGCCGAAAAAAAACACCAAATCACTTATAATTCTCGAAGGACCAAAAAGAATGTATGGGCCAGTTTGTCCCATACACCTTGGAATGTTGGATAGTTAGTTGTAGCACGCAGATAAAGAAGTCACCGAAGTTAAAGTTAAAGCAGTTGTTTATTGTAAATAACTAAAATATTACAGTAATTATAAGTTGTAGGTAACTCTTTGCTCGACCGTCTAGTGCAAGCGCTATTGCGAACTCACACACAAAATATAATTAATAAAGTAAACAACGACGCGCAACTAAAGTATGTCGCGAGTCAGCAAAAATATGTGCGGTGTTGAAACCGTACACCGGCCAAAAGACAAAAGTGCTTTATTCTTATAGATTTTGTCGATCTAAGCATTTTTTATTATGGCACCGAAGCTGTAGCACCACTTTACATTTGTGCCACAATGTATAAAAAGACAGACTTTTTGAACTTATTTAAAATCAAGTAAAGCGGTGCTACAGCTTCGGTGCCATAATAAGAAATGCTTAGGTGGACAAAATCTATCACGATAAACCACTTGTGCTTTTTGGCCGGCACTTTCACATTTGGACCAAAATGGATGATGTCCTTTGTTTAATTCCTGTAATTTTACCTAATATGAAATGCTTACGACTTAAGTCCTATAAAAAACATTTCCGTCACAGCAAACAGTAAATATTGCATAGCAGAAAACCCGGCGGCGGCGTGGTTGTCAGATATATTTCCAATCTCCACTGAGTCTGTTGGCTGTGTACACGATGTTGCCAGCTGTTTCAATCACAATTATTTTCCAATGGTAACAATGAAGGATATTGAATAGATCAGCATTCTGTAGTGCCATTTTCTGATAGATTGCTTCTAAATCGCGATAGTGAAGTATTTTAGAATTGGAATATAAAGGCTATAAAAAGGCAGCAGAGCCGAAAATAAACTGCTTATGGTGGGACGTGAATCTCTTGTACCATCCAAATCTGGACAAGAGATCTTGATTGCGAGTAGTCAAGGGACCTTCTACATTTGACATTCCACTTACCTATACAATATGCAAGCAAGTATTTATTTACAAGTTTTCGGTAAAACCTTCTAAGTTTTTGAGCCCAAAGATTGTATATCATGATAAATATACAGGGTTATTTGTAAAACACCAATAACTTCGCTGGAGTAGATCACTAACATCATGAACAACAACGTTTGTTTTACGACTTTAAAAAAAAGACAAACAAACAAAACTACATTCCATACAAATGTTCAAACGGTTGATCGAATTTTGTATGAAAAGTCTGGACAAGCGGGACTCGTACCCACAACCCTTGGTTTACCGGTCCAGTGTTCTCCAATTGAGCTACCGAATCACTTACAAAAGTGTATTAAACATACACTTATATATGTTCTTACAGCACTTTAATTCATTGATGACTGGCTTGTAATAATATAGCTAAATTTCTCACAAAATAGTTTTACGAATTTAATAACGCATTCGTTGTAAGTAAAATCTTGAAGCCACTAATTTACGAGTATATCAGTAATTTATTTGCTTATTATTTTGAAAGATGTTGTACGCTTTGTAGTATAAATTAAGACTATCTTTTGAAGCTCTCCAAACTAATAACAATAAATAAATAGATAAAAGTGTCACGATTCCGTTACTTATGTTATTGAGTCTTGAAATTGAGCCTTGAAATGTTTTCCCAGCTATTCATACTTAAGCCATCCATCTACTAACAATGGAGACGTCCTTTGCTACCATTATTTTCTCCAAGAAATCTCTTCCATAAGCGGTCACGGCCCTATCAAGTTAGCTACTCATAAATCCTTAGATATGTAAGCGCCATACATCTCCATTTAGCGTCGAAGCAATCCTATTGTATGGATAAAAAAGGGAAAGGGGGAGATAAGGGGGGGGGAGTCAATAACAGAGGGTAACTGGCACCTACGTGATGTAGAACTTTCTTCATTTGGAAAGCACGTGGGAGCTTAGAGGTTATCTATAGAATGCGGCGCTGTGGCGGTGTTAGAATTCGTTTTATATTCAAAATGGAGTGCGGTTTTGTTTACTTCGTTAGAAACCTAATTGTAGTATGAAACATGGATCTTCGAATTTCATTTTACTGACACTCTGAAACCTTATATTGAAAGACAAATACTATTTTGAATTAGTAGCTGTTGTTTATAGAAAAGTGTAAAACTCTTCCAAATATTTTAATTTGAATTCATATTTACTGATAACGTTTTTCTATTTTCATTTTCCATCCAAAATAAAAAGTGTAAGGTTAAAATGTAATGTGAAAAGGAACGTGAGTGTGAATGAGAGGTGAATAGTTTGAAAGTAAGGTGATGAAAGAGACAAAACAGAAATGACAGGTTGCATGTGAGCGAGATAGTAAACAATGTATTTTAGACGTAAGAAAGAGATAAAAATAAAGTATTATGGCCGAATCTTTCTTTTACTTACATGGCGCTGCGGATAAAAAAAGTGAAAAAATTGTTATTAATACGTGTAATTAATAATAAATATTGGTATACGTTCCATACCAATACAAGTTTAAGTCGCAATAATTATTTGCAAAGTGAAAGTCAACATATCAAAAGTGATTACCACGGATTTTGGTTCTAGCACGCACGCTAGGCACCTAGCACGTTGTTCTCATTGTTTCAGGAATTGCAGGGTCGGCTATAATCAAATCAATCATGGAATCGATAGACGCAAAAGAGTTGGAAAGATTCAATGTTATCCAATTAAAGGAAGAATTAAAAATAAGGTTTTTACCAACAACAGGTATAAAAAATGAGTTGATTGAAAGATTAATCCAAGACAATAAGATCAAGAATGAAAATGGTATAATGGAAACTTTTCAAAAAGAAAAAACAAAAAGATTATCAGAACAGATTGAATTAAATAACCTAAAATTAGAACTTCAGTTATTAAAAGAAAAAGATTGTCAAGAAGAAAAAAATTCCAATGAAGGGTCATCATCAGAAAAACTACAAAGTATGGATACAATGATTATACAAATTTTGCAAACACAATCTCAATTGTTAGACAAATTGTCAAATCAAGGTCAAACAACAGGAATCCAAGTATTTTCTACCTCAGATACAAGCCAAGCCATCCCTATTTACAGTGGAAATAAAGTAGATAATGTGAAAGAATGGATAAAACAAGTTGATCGCGTTGCAGCTTTGGCAAATTGGTCACAAAACTTGACACTGGTAAACGCTTCCATGAGATTAAGAGGTCCCGCTAGTGATTGGCACAAAGCCTATGGTAAAAATATCTTGTGTTGGAATGAATGGAAAAATAAAATAATAGAAAGATTTAACATAAAAATGTCATTTGCTGAATTTATTACTTACCAATCAAAAAGAACTTTAAGGTCCACGGAAACTATAACAGAATATATTTACAACAAGAATGCAATGTTTGAACGCTCACCGACAGGAATTACAGATGATGATAAGGTTTCGTTAATTTTGGATGGAATTGCAGATAATCGTTGGTCAATACCATTAGCTACACAGTGTTGTCAAAATATTGAAGAACTGCTCAACCATGCCTCGGCTTTAGACAAAATCAGAAAAACTTTACCGAAGGAAAGATATTTTGTCAATTCAACAGAAAATGTAAGTACTTTTATAAACAAATTTAAAGACATACAAAATAAAAACAGTACCTTTATTCCAAGATTTAATCCGCAAGTAGATAAAATAGAAGATCAGACATGTTATAAGTGTAAAAACAAAGGGCATATTTCATATAATTGTACGATGAAAACTGAAAATAGTAAAAATTTTAAGACATATACGAATGATCAAAAGATAATTCCATCAAAGAGTTCATTTAGTAACAAAAGCAATTACAATAGTAAAGAAAATTCAAAACAAATAAGTTGCATCCAAGAAAATATTCCAAAAGTTACACTCATATCTGTATTAGTAAACGGATCATTAACATTACAAGCTGTTATGGACTTTTTTGATGACTAAAGACGCTGGCCAGCGCGACCGCTGCCAGCATGACTGACATTGACAGACCGATGAAAAATAGGACTATCGACGTTATATTCGTGGCCGACTTTGCCTTTTGCTATGTAAATTAAATTCCTTATTAAAGAAACGGGCTTGTGATTCTCACAGACGACGACGGCGCAGACAAGCGCTTTCATAGTGGTCCTTCGATGTACAAAAGCAGAATCAACCTATGGTAGGTACAAGAAGCCAAACCAGGGCAATGGAATCAACGACGACGGCGGCTGTGGCTGTCCCCGACCAGGACAGACAAGACAGCAGACAGCTAATCCAGGATAGTCGCCCCGCCTCGCCATGCCCGTCCGCTCACTCCACCGCAAGTACGATGTCAACAGTTAAAAAGCAAAGACTCCTGCAATTACAATTAGAGGCCGCTGAAGAGCGGGCGGCGATCGAGAAGCGCCTGCTGGAAGAAAAGCTAGCCATCCAACTACAAGCGCTTTCATAGTCGGCGGCGGCCGCAACGGGGAAGATGCATGGCCGACTGAAGATCCGCATCCGCATACAACGGAAGAGGAGATGAGTCCCGACCCCGAGATGAAGGTCACGCTTGTCATCACGTCACACGCTAATGACAGCTTGCCAGACGTAGCTCGTTTCTCTTCGTATTGGCGACTAGTAAGAGCGACAGCGTGGATTTTGCGATTTCATCACAATTTGACAGACAAAAGTGAACGTCGAGTTGGAGAGCTACTTGCTGACGAGGTCACGGAAGCAGAGCTGCTCCTCATCCAAGACAGTCAGCGGCGTTCATTTCCAAATGAATTTCAGATGTTGCAGACGACAGGCAAAGTCGACAAAAATAGTCGCATTTTCCAATTAGTTCCCTTTTTAGACGCGCGGGGTCTCATCCGTGCACGTGGTCGTATCGACTCAGCCGACGCAGAGTATGACACAAAGAACCCCATCATATTGTCTCCGTCTGACAATTTTACGAAGCTTTTGATGATGCAGTACCACAAAGATGCCGCGCACTGTGGCAAAGAAAAGGTGTTTAACGACATACGTCAAAAATTCTGGATTCTTCGCGGTCGATCGGCTGTGAAAACTACTTGGAATATTTGCCAAGTCTGTAAAAACAATCGAGCCGTGCCGACACCACCGCTGATGGGACAAATACCAATTAGCCGATTGACGCCAATCAAAGTCTTTGCATACACTGGACTAGATTATTTTGGCCCTATGGTAATCAAAATTGGAAGACGCCACGAAAAACGGTATGCGGCACTGTTCACGTGCATGACCGTAAGAGCCGTTCATATTGAGCTGGTCGATGATCTGACTTCTGATAGTGCCATCATGGCTCTGAGGCGCTTCATAGCAAGACGTGGTACACCAAATGAAATTTGGAGCGACAATGCCACAACTTTCAAAGGCGCTGATAATGAGCTCCGACGTCACGTTGAGAACCTGGACGCCAATAGGCTGCGTCAGTTTTTCAGTATTCGTCGCATTACATGGAAGTTTATCTGCCCCAATTCTCCTCACCACGGCGGGTGTTGGGAGAGAATGGTGAGGTCTATTAAGACGGCACTGAAGATGACTTTGAAGGAACGGGTTCCGACCGAGCAGATCTTGGAGACCCTTCTGGCTGAGGCCGAATATATGGTGAACAGTCGATCACTGACGCAAGTTCCTCTCGACCATAAAGATTCAACCCCTTTGACCCCAAAACATTTTATTTTTGGGGGATAGACCGACTTTGTCCATCAATCATTAGCGGATTTCAACGACAGGGATTTGTTACGGAAGTCCTGGCGTCACTCCCAGCGCTTGGCCGACCTGCTGTGGAAGCGGTGGGTCAAAGAGTACTTGCCTACACTTACCAGACGTGGTAAGTGGTTTGAGTCGGTAGAGCCGCTGAAAGTAGGGGACATCGTAATTATCTGCGATGACCAGCTCCCGCGAAACCACTGGCCAAAGGGCAGTGTAGAGCGGGTATACCCAGGCCCCGACGGTCAAGTCAGGGTAGTGGACGTCAGGACTGCGACAGGGACTTACAAGAGACCGGTGACTAGACTTTCCCGACTTGACGTTCGACCGTGATTAGACTACTGACAATGACACTTTAACTTTGACTTGACTGACTTTCCCATCTCTCGACTGACTTAACCCTTAACTACGCGACTGAGTCTGTCTGACTCGGCCCAGTCCGACTCTCGGCTGCCTTAACCCTTCACTACCCGACTGGGTCCGACTGTCCCGACCAACCTGACCTGACTTGATCTGTCCGACCCGACCTGTTCCGACTGCCTGACCTGACCTGATTGAGTATTGCCTTGCAATACTGGAGGTGGGAATGTTATGGACTTTTTTGATGACTAAAGACGCTGGCCAGCGCGACCGCTGCCAGCATGACTGACATTGACAGACCGATGAAAAATAGGACTATCGACGTTATATTCGTGGCCGACTTTGCCTTTTTGCTATGTAAATTAAATTCCTTATAAAAGAAACGGGCTTGTGATAAGCGCTTGTCTGCGCCGTCGTCGTCTGTGAGAATCACAAGCCCGTTTCTTTTATAAGGAATTTAATTTACATAGCAAAAAGGCAAAGTCGGCCACAAATATAACGTCGATAGTCCTATTTTTCATCGGTCTGTCAATGTCAGTCATGCTGGCAGCGGTCGCGCTGGCCAGCGTCTTTAGTCATCAAAAAAGTCCATAACATTCCCACCTCCAGTATTGCAAGGCAATACTCAATCAGGTCAGGTCAGGCAGTCGGAACAGGTCGGGTCGGACAGATCAAGTCAGGTCAGGTTGGTCGGGACAGTCGGACCCAGTCGGGTAGTGAAGGGTTAAGGCAGCCGAGAGTCGGACTGGGCCGAGTCAGACAGACTCAGTCGCGTAGTTAAGGGTTAAGTCAGTCGAGAGATGGGAAAGTCAGTCAAGTCAAAGTTAAAGTGTCATTGTCAGTAGTCTAATCACGGTCGAACGTCAAGTCGGGAAAGTCTAGTCACCGGTCTCTTGTAAGTCCCTGTCGCAGTCCTGACGTCCACTACCCTGACTTGACCGTCGGGGCCTGGGTATACCCGCTCTACACTGCCCTTTGGCCAGTGGTTTCGCGGGAGCTGGTCATCGCAGATAATTACGATGTCCCCTACTTTCAGCGGCTCTACCGACTCAAACCACTTACCACGTCTGGTAAGTGTAGGCAAGTACTCTTTGACCCACCGCTTCCACAGCAGGTCGGCCAAGCGCTGGGAGTGACGCCAGGACTTCCGTAACAAATCCCTGTCGTTGAAATCCGCTAATGATTGATGGACAAAGTCGGTCTGTCCCCCAAAAATAAAATGTTTTGGGGTCAAAGGGGTTGAATCTTTATGGTCGAGAGGAACTTGCGTCAGTGATGTAGTGAAGGGTTAAGGCAGCCGAGAGTCGGACTGGGCCGAGTCAGACAGACTCAGTCGCGTAGTTAAGGGTTAAGTCAGTCGAGAGATGGGAAAGTCAGTCAAGTCAAAGTTAAAGTGTCATTGTCAGTAGTCTAATCACGGTCGAACGTCAAGTCGGGAAAGTCTAGTCACCGGTCTCTTGTAAGTCCCTGTCGCAGTCCTGACGTCCACTACCCTGACTTGACCGTCGGGGCCTGGGTATACCCGCTCTACACTGCCCTTTGGCCAGTGGTTTCGCGGGAGCTGGTCATCGCAGATAATTACGACGTCCCCTACTTTCAGCGGCTCCACCGACTCAAACCACTTACCACGTCTGGTAAGTGTGGGCAAGTACTCTTTGACCCACCGCTTCCACAGCAGGTCGGCCAAGCGCTGGGAGTGACGCCAGGACTTCCGTAACAAATCACTGTCGTTGAAATCCGCTAATGATTGATGGACAAAGTCGGTCTGTCCCCCAAAAATAAAATGGTTTGGGGTCAAAGGGGTTGAATCTTTATGGTCGAGAGGAACTTGCGTCAGTGGTCGACTGTTCACCATATATTCGGCCTCAGCCAGAAGGGTCTCCAAGATCTGCTCGGTCGGAACCCGTTCCTTCAAAGTCATCTTCAGTGCTGTCTTAATAGACCTCACCATTCTCTCCCAACACCCGCCGTGGTGAGAACCTTGAAGCTCCAACCTCGGGACGCTCAAAACTTTCAGTGGTGCAACGCGAGCTCTCGCCATTATCATCGAGACATGATGACTACCGTCAGTCAACGAGGACCTCAGATAAGCAACTGCTGCGAATGCTCTGGTGCTGGCGTCACAGAATACGTGAACTTCGACAGGCTTTGACATGTCGGTCTGGACACTAAGAAACCATCTCGGAATTTGCAATCCGATTGCCACTCGCAGTTCATGCAACCATGACAGCCATCTGTCATTAAGGTCACCTGTCACCTCGTCGTCCCAGCCTATTTTGGTCTTCCAAATATCTTGTAAAATAATTCGGGCTCTGATTGTCACAAAAAGTAAAAATCCTAAAGGATCAAAAACGGACATACATATTTTCAAAATATGCCGCTTTGTCGGACGGCTGTCTGCTTGACTATCAATGACGTCACAAAGGTTCGAAAATACGAACTTGTCATCACTCGGTGTCCACTTGACACCTAGTACTCGCTCAACTGGTAAGTCAGTAGTGTCATTGAGTACTTTGGCACCAGAAGTTGACAGCTTCTCTTCCGGCAAACAACGTAAAATTTCCCTGGAGTTGCTCATAAAACTTGTCATGTTGAATCCGCCTTCAGCATGAATATAAATCACGTCCTGAACAACTTTCGTTCCCTGACCTACTGTGTCCACTGACAGGATCAGGTCATCCATATAGTGGTGGTCGGTGATGGCTTTCGCTGCGTCAGGATGTGTCTCTGCAAATCGAAGCGCATTTGTATTCTTGACGTACTGGGCTGATGATGGCGAACAAACCGCGCCAAAGATCATCACGTTCATCTGGTACTCGTCATTGTCCCACAGGAACCGCTGAGCTTGTCGGTCTTGCTCAATAATCAGCACCTGATGGAACATCTCCTGGATGTCTCCCATTATCGCGTAACGATGACACCTAAATTGTAATAACATACCTGGTAGGGAATTCAGAAAGTCCGGCCCTGGCAGAAGAAAATCATTCAATGACTTCCCGTCTGACTTGGCTGCTGCATCTGTCACAAACCGCAACTTGTTGGGCTTATTGGGATTAAACACTGCAAAATGAGGTAAATACCAAGTCTTGTCTGACCGGTTCCGCACCTCATCAAATGTCAACTTACATGCATACCCCTTCTTGACATAATCCTCGATCTTCTGCTGGTACTTCTCGCCAAACTCAGGAAGCTTCGCCATCTTGCGCTGAATGCCTTTCAACCTAACAAAAGCTTGACTGAAACTATCGGGCAGATGACAGCTGTCATCCCGCCAGAGAAGTCCGGTCTCCCAGCGCTTCAGATCCTCAATGTACCTGGTCGTCGATTTCATGATGTCCAGGGCTCTCACATCCTCCCGGGACCGGGGTGTGTCGGAGCTCGGCTTGACTCCAAAGTCTTCTGTACGAAAAGACTTTCTATACAATTCGTTCAAGTCCTCACATGCACAGTGTAAAACAGCCGTATCATTCGGAACTCCTTTCATACTAATAATTCCGTGTAATACGTACCCCAATTTTGTCTTGGAGATAATCAGCCCGCGTTCTGGGCCACACTGTATAATTTGTCGTGTCACAATTAAGTCAATATTGTCTTGTCCTATTAACATGTCAACTTTGTCAAATGTCAAGTCATCTTTGTCAAAGTAATTATTCAAAAAGTTTCTATCTACTACATACTTATTTACAGGCAAATTATTTACAGGCAATTTCAAATTATTTACAGTACGAACATTAATTAACTTAAATATTTCATTATTATTGCGTCCACGAACATTAAAATCAACGGAACGCGACGTAGGGTCAAGCGAGGTCATGCCGTGTGCACCGCAGATCCGCAGAGGCCGCAGCGAGCCGTCGATGCCGGCACGCGCAGCGAATGACGCGTCGACCAAGCTGACTGCGGCTCCCTCGTCCAACAGCGCCGACGTCTCGAAGTCGCCATGCTTTCCGCTCACGACAACTCGAATGACTTTCAGAATTTTCATCGGTCTGTCAATGTCAGTCATGCTGGCAGCGGTCGCGCTGGCCAGCGTCTTTAGTCATCAAAAAAGTCCATAACATTCCCACCTCCAGTATTGCAAGGCAATACTCAATCAGGTCAGGTCAGGCAGTCGGAACAGATCGGGTCGGACAGATCAAGTCAGGTCAGGTTGGTCGGGACAGTCGGACCCAGTCGGGTAGTGAAGGGTTAAGGCAGCCGAGAGTCGGACTGGGCCGAGTCAGACAGACTCAGTCGCGTAGTTAAGGGTTAAGTCAGTCGAGAGATGGGAAAGTCAGTCAAGTCAAAGTTAAAGTGTCATTGTCAGTAGTCTAATCACGGTCGAACGTCAAGTCGGGAAAGTCTAGTCACCGGTCTCTTGTAAGTCCCTGTCGCAGTCCTGACGTCCACTACCCTGACTTGACCGTCGGGGCCTGGGTATACCCGCTCTACACTGCCCTTTGGCCAGTGGTTTCGCGGGAGCTGGTCATCGCAGATAATTACGACGTCCCCTACTTTCAGCAGCTCTACCGACTCAAACCACTTACCACGTCTGGTAAGTGTGGGCAAGTACTCTTTGACCCACCGCTTCCACAGCAAGTCGGCCAAACGCTGGGAGTGACGCCAGGACTTCCGTAACAAATCCCTGTCGTTGAAATCCGCTAATGATTGATGGACAAAGTCGGTCTGTCCCCCGAAAATAAAATGATTTGGGGTCAAAGGGGTTGAATCTTTATGGTCGAGAGGAACTTGCGTCAGTGGTCGACTGTTCACCATATATTCGGCCTCAGCCAGAAGGGTCTCCAAGATCTGCTCGGTCGGAACCCGTTCCTTCAAAGTCATCTTCAGTGCTGTCTTAATAGACCTCACCATTCTCTCCCAACACCCGCCGTGGTGAGAACCTTGAAGCTCCAACCTCGGGACGCTCAAAACTTTCAGTGGTGCAACGCGAGCTCTCGCCATTATCATCGAGACATGATGACTACCGTCAGTCAACGAGGACCTCAGATAAGCAACTGCTGCGAATGCTCTGGTGCTGGCGTCACAGAATACGTGAACTTCGACAGGCTTTGACATGTCGGTCTGGACACTAAGAAACCATCTCGGAATTTGCAATCCGATTGCCACTCGCAGTTCATGCAACCATGACAGCCATCTGTCATTAAGGTCACCTGTCACCTCGTCGTCCCAGCCTATTTTGGTCTTCCAAATATCTTGTAAAATAATTCGGGCTCTGATTGTCACAAAAAGTAAAAATCCTAAAGGATCAAAAACGGACATACATATTTTCAAAATATGCCGCTTTGTAGGACGGCTGTCTGCTTGACTATCAATGACGTCACAAAGGTTCGAAAATACGAACTTGTCATCACTTGGTGTCCACTTGACACCTAGTACTCGCTCAACTGGTAAGTCAGTAGTGTCATTGAGTACTTTGGCACCAGAAGTTGACAGCTTCTCTTCCGGCAAACAACGTAAAATTTCCCTGGAGTTGCTCATAAAACTTGTCATGTTGAATCCGCCTTCAGCATGAATATAAATCACATCCTGAACAACTTTCGTTCCCTGACCTACTGTGTCCACTGACAGGATCAGGTCATCCATATAGTGGTGGTCGGTGATGGCTTTCGCTGCGTCAGGATGTGTCTCTGCAAATCGAAGCGCATTTGTGTTCTTGACGTACTGGGCTGATGATGGCGAACAAACCGCGCCAAAGATCATCACGTTCATCTGGTACTCGTCATTGTCCCACAGGAACCGCTGAGCTTGTCGGTCTTGCTCAATAATCAGCACCTGATGGAACATCTCCTGGATGTCTCCCATTATCGCGTAACGATGACACCTAAATTGTAATAACATACCTGGTAGGGAATTTAGAAAGTCCGGCCCTGGCAGAAGAAAATCATTCAATGACTTCCCGTCTGATTTGGCTGCTGCATCTGTCACAAACCGCAACTTGTTGGGCTTATTGGGATTAAACACTGCAAAATGAGGTAAATACCAAGTCTTGTCTGACCGGTTCCGCACCTCATCAAATGTCAACTTACATGCATACCCCTTCTTGACATAATCCTCGATCTTCTGCTGGTACTTCTCGCCAAACTCAGGAAGCTTCGCCATCTTGCGCTGAATGCCTTTCAACCTAACAAAAGCTTGACTGAAACTATCGGGCAGATGACAGCTGTCATCCCGCCAGAGAAGTCCGGTCTCCCAGCGCTTCAGATCCTCAATGTACCTGGTCGTCGATTTCATGATGTCCAGGGCTCTCACATCCTCCCGGGACCGAGGTGTATCGGAGCTCGGCTTGACTCCAAAGTCCTCTGTACGAAAAGACTTTCTATACAATTCGTTCAAGTCCTCACATGCACAGTGTAAAACAGCCGTATCATTCGGAACTCCTTTCATACTAATAATTCCGTGTAATACGTACCACAATTTTGTCTTGGAGATAATCAGCCCGCGTTCTGGGCCACACTGTATAATTTGTCGTGTCACAATTAAGTCAATATTGTCTTGTCCTATTAACATGTCAACTTTGTCAAATGTCAAGTCATCTTTGTCAAAGTAATTATTCAAAAAGTTTCTATCTACTACATACTTATTTACAGGCAAATTATTTACAGGCAATTTCAAATTATTTACAGTACGAACATTAAGTAACCTAAATATTTCATTATTATTGCGTCCGCGAACATTAAAATCAACGGAACGCGACGTAGGGTCAAGCGAGGTCATGCCGTGTGCACCGCAGATCCGCAGAGGCCGCAGCGAGCCGTCGATGCCGGCACGCGCAGCGAATGACGCGTCGACCAAGCTGACTGCGGCTCCCTCGTCCAACAGCGCCGACGTCTCGAAGTCGCCATGCTTTCCGCTCACGACAACTCGAATGACTTTCAGAAGTACGTGGCTGGGCTGCGTCAAAGATTGAGTTGTAGCAATAATGACGTCATTTGGGCTGCTACCATCAGCTGTCGCAAGTGCAGCGTCGTCATGTGCCGCTTGTCTTGGCTCAGCGTGCAAAACTTTGTGGTGCACGCGCTCACATCCTTGCGTTCCGCACTTAGCTCTCGTAGTGCAAGCTCTCAGTTGATGTCGAGGTGATAGACATGAGAAACACAGCTTTTTCGTTGTGACAAGGTTCCATCTATCGTCTATGGAAAGCCGTAAAAAATCAGGGCATTTCTGTAAGTCGTGGTTGTTGTGACATTTCTGACAGTCTTTGTTTATCTTATTTATACTCAAGACAGGAAAGAGTTTGTCATTCTGTCTGTACTCACGGTTGTAGCTTGTCTTGTCGACTGTACGTGAGCTTGATGGCGTCGTCGTGAATTCAGCTGTCGCCTTGGCTACTTCCATAAGCCACTCTGCCACGTCTTCTAAAGTAACTTCATACATTCCTCGTCGAGTCTTGTCAATCCCCCACTGACATTTGAGGTTTGACGGCAGCTTTGACAAAACATTACGAATAAGAATAGGATTTCTTAAATGGCTTACTTGGTCAGTCGATACCATAACGGCGACAATATTTTGCACTTCGGTCGCGTATCTCATTAGCTGCGTCAGGTCGTCATGACGTATGTCACGGTAGGCTTGTATTTTCATGATCATTGCCTCTATGATTATTTCTGATCTACCAAATCTTAGTTTTAGTGTGTACCACTATGAAAGCGCTTGTCTGCGCCGTCGTCGTCTGTGAGAATCACAAGCCCGTTTCTTTAATAAGGAATTTAATTTACATAGCAAAAGGCAAAGTCGGCCACGAATATAACGTCGATAGTCCTATTTTTCATCGGTCTGTCAATGTCAGTCATGCTGGCAGCGGTCGCGCTGGCCAGCGTCTTTAGTCATCAAAAAAGTCCATAACATTCCCACCTCCAGTATTGCAAGGCAATACTCAATCAGGTCAGGTCAGGCAGTCGGAACAGATCGGGTCGGACAGATCAAGTCAGGTCAGGTTGGTCGGGACAGTCGGACCCAGTCGGGTAGTGAAGGGTTAAGGCAGCCGAGAGTCGGACTGGGCCGAGTCAGACAGACTCAGTCGCGTAGTTAAGGGTTAAGTCAGTCGAGAGATGGGAAAGTCAGTCAAGTCAAAGTTAAAGTGTCATTGTCAGTAGTCTAATCACGGTCGAACGTCAAGTCGGGAAAGTCTAGTCACCGGTCTCTTGTAAGTCCCTGTCGCAGTCCTGACGTCCACTACCCTGACTTGACCGTCGGGGCCTGGGTATACCCGCTCTACACTGCCCTTTGGCCAGTGGTTTCGCGGGAGCTGGTCATCGCAGATAATTACGACGTCCCCTACTTTCAGCAGCTCTACCGACTCAAACCACTTACCACGTCTGGTAAGTGTGGGCAAGTACTCTTTGACCCACCGCTTCCACAGCAAGTCGGCCAAACGCTGGGAGTGACGCCAGGACTTCCGTAACAAATCCCTGTCGTTGAAATCCGCTAATGATTGATGGACAAAGTCGGTCTGTCCCCCGAAAATAAAATGATTTGGGGTCAAAGGGGTTGAATCTTTATGGTCGAGAGGAACTTGCGTCAGTGGTCGACTGTTCACCATATATTCGGCCTCAGCCAGAAGGGTCTCCAAGATCTGCTCGGTCGGAACCCGTTCCTTCAAAGTCATCTTCAGTGCTGTCTTAATAGACCTCACCATTCTCTCCCAACACCCGCCGTGGTGAGAACCTTGAAGCTCCAACCTCGGGACGCTCAAAACTTTCAGTGGTGCAACGCGAGCTCTCGCCATTATCATCGAGACATGATGACTACCGTCAGTCAACGAGGACCTCAGATAAGCAACTGCTGCGAATGCTCTGGTGCTGGCGTCACAGAATACGTGAACTTCGACAGGCTTTGACATGTCGGTCTGGACACTAAGAAACCATCTCGGAATTTGCAATCCGATTGCCACTCGCAGTTCATGCAACCATGACAGCCATCTGTCATTAAGGTCACCTGTCACCTCGTCGTCCCAGCCTATTTTGGTCTTCCAAATATCTTGTAAAATAATTCGGGCTCTGATTGTCACAAAAAGTAAAAATCCTAAAGGATCAAAAACGGACATACATATTTTCAAAATATGCCGCTTTGTAGGACGGCTGTCTGCTTGACTATCAATGACGTCACAAAGGTTCGAAAATACGAACTTGTCATCACTTGGTGTCCACTTGACACCTAGTACTCGCTCAACTGGTAAGTCAGTAGTGTCATTGAGTACTTTGGCACCAGAAGTTGACAGCTTCTCTTCCGGCAAACAACGTAAAATTTCCCTGGAGTTGCTCATAAAACTTGTCATGTTGAATCCGCCTTCAGCATGAATATAAATCACATCCTGAACAACTTTCGTTCCCTGACCTACTGTGTCCACTGACAGGATCAGGTCATCCATATAGTGGTGGTCGGTGATGGCTTTCGCTGCGTCAGGATGTGTCTCTGCAAATCGAAGCGCATTTGTGTTCTTGACGTACTGGGCTGATGATGGCGAACAAACCGCGCCAAAGATCATCACGTTCATCTGGTACTCGTCATTGTCCCACAGGAACCGCTGAGCTTGTCGGTCTTGCTCAATAATCAGCACCTGATGGAACATCTCCTGGATGTCTCCCATTATCGCGTAACGATGACACCTAAATTGTAATAACATACCTGGTAGGGAATTTAGAAAGTCCGGCCCTGGCAGAAGAAAATCATTCAATGACTTCCCGTCTGATTTGGCTGCTGCATCTGTCACAAACCGCAACTTGTTGGGCTTATTGGGATTAAACACTGCAAAATGAGGTAAATACCAAGTCTTGTCTGACCGGTTCCGCACCTCATCAAATGTCAACTTACATGCATACCCCTTCTTGACATAATCCTCGATCTTCTGCTGGTACTTCTCGCCAAACTCAGGAAGCTTCGCCATCTTGCGCTGAATGCCTTTCAACCTAACAAAAGCTTGACTGAAACTATCGGGCAGATGACAGCTGTCATCCCGCCAGAGAAGTCCGGTCTCCCAGCGCTTCAGATCCTCAATGTACCTGGTCGTCGATTTCATGATGTCCAGGGCTCTCACATCCTCCCGGGACCGAGGTGTATCGGAGCTCGGCTTGACTCCAAAGTCCTCTGTACGAAAAGACTTTCTATACAATTCGTTCAAGTCCTCACATGCACAGTGTAAAACAGCCGTATCATTCGGAACTCCTTTCATACTAATAATTCCGTGTAATACGTACCCCAATTTTGTCTTGGAGATAATCAGCCCGCGTTCTGGGCCACACTGTATAATTTGTCGTGTCACAATTAAGTCAATATTGTCTTGTCCTATTAACATGTCAACTTTGTCAAATGTCAAGTCATCTTTGTCAAAGTAATTATTCAAAAAGTTTCTATCTACTACATACTTATTTACAGGCAAATTATTTACAGGCAATTTCAAATTATTTACAGTACGAACATTAAGTAACCTAAATATTTCATTATTATTGCGTCCGCGAACATTAAAATCAACGGAACGCGACGTAGGGTCAAGCGAGGTCATGCCGTGTGCACCGCAGATCCGCAGAGGCCGCAGCGAGCCGTCGATGCCGGCACGCGCAGCGAATGACGCGTCGACCAAGCTGACTGCGGCTCCCTCGTCCAACAGCGCCGACGTCTCGAAGTCGCCATGCTTTCCGCTCACGACAACTCGAATGACTTTCAGAAGTACGTGGCTGGGCTGCGTCAAAGATTGAGTTGTAGCAATAATGACGTCATTTGGGCTGCTACCATCAGCTGTCGCAAGTGCAGCGTCGTCATGTGCCGCTTGTCTTGGCTCAGCGTGCAAAACTTTGTGGTGCACGCGCTCACATCCTTGCGTTCCGCACTTAGCTCTCGTAGTGCAAGCTCTCAGTTGATGTCGAGGTGATAGACATGAGAAACACAGTGTCTGTACTCACGGTTGTAGCTTGTCTTGTCGACTGTACGTGAGCTTGATGGCGTCGTCGTGAATTCAGCTGTCGCCTTGGCTACTTCCATAAGCCACTCTGCCACGTCTTCTAAAGTAACTTCATACATTCCTCGTCGAGTCTTGTCAATCCCCCACTGACATTTGAGGTTTGACGGCAGCTTTGACAAAACATTACGAATAAGAATAGGATTTCTTAAATGGCTTACTTGGTCAGTCGATACCATAACGGCGACAATATTTTGCACTTCGGTCGCGTATCTCATTAGCTGCGTCAGGTCGTCATGACGTATGTCACGGTAGGCTTGTATTTTCATGATCATTGCCTCTATGATTATTTCTGATCTACCAAATCTTAGTTTTAGTGCCACTATGAAAGCGCTTGTCTGCGCCGTCGTCGTCTGTGAGAATCACAAGCCCGTTTCTTTAATAAGGAATTTAATTTACATAGCAAAAGGCAAAGTCGGCCACGAATATAACGTCGATAGTCCTATTTTTCATCGGTCTGTCAATGTCAGTCATGCTGGCAGCGGTCGCGCTGGCCAGCGTCTTTAGTCATCAAAAAAGTCCATAACATTCCCACCTCCAGTATTGCAAGGCAATACTCAATCAGGTCAGGTCAGGCAGTCGGAACAGATCGGGTCGGACAGATCAAGTCAGGTCAGGTTGGTCGGGACAGTCGGACCCAGTCGGGTAGTGAAGGGTTAAGGCAGCCGAGAGTCGGACTGGGCCGAGTCAGACAGACTCAGTCGCGTAGTTAAGGGTTAAGTCAGTCGAGAGATGGGAAAGTCAGTCAAGTCAAAGTTAAAGTGTCATTGTCAGTAGTCTAATCACGGTCGAACGTCAAGTCGGGAAAGTCTAGTCACCGGTCTCTTGTAAGTCCCTGTCGCAGTCCTGACGTCCACTACCCTGACTTGACCGTCGGGGCCTGGGTATACCCGCTCTACACTGCCCTTTGGCCAGTGGTTTCGCGGGAGCTGGTCATCGCAGATAATTACGACGTCCCCTACTTTCAGCAGCTCTACCGACTCAAACCACTTACCACGTCTGGTAAGTGTGGGCAAGTACTCTTTGACCCACCGCTTCCACAGCAAGTCGGCCAAACGCTGGGAGTGACGCCAGGACTTCCGTAACAAATCCCTGTCGTTGAAATCCACTATGAAAGCGCTTGTCTGCGCCGTCGTCGTCTGTGAGAATCACAAGCCCGTTTCTTTAATAAGGAATTTAATTTACATAGCAAAAGGCAAAGTCGGCCACGAATATAACGTCGATAGTCCTATTTTTCATCGGTCTGTCAATGTCAGTCATGCTGGCAGCGGTCGCGCTGGCCAGCGTCTTTAGTCATCAAAAAAGTCCATAACATTCCCACCTCCAGTATTGCAAGGCAATACTCAATCAGGTCAGGTCAGGCAGTCGGAACAGATCGGGTCGGACAGATCAAGTCAGGTCAGGTTGGTCGGGACAGTCGGACCCAGTCGGGTAGTGAAGGGTTAAGGCAGCCGAGAGTCGGACTGGGCCGAGTCAGACAGACTCAGTCGCGTAGTTAAGGGTTAAGTCAGTCGAGAGATGGGAAAGTCAGTCAAGTCAAAGTTAAAGTGTCATTGTCAGTAGTCTAATCACGGTCGAACGTCAAGTCGGGAAAGTCTAGTCACCGGTCTCTTGTAAGTCCCTGTCGCAGTCCTGACGTCCACTACCCTGACTTGACCGTCGGGGCCTGGGTATACCCGCTCTACACTGCCCTTTGGCCAGTGGTTTCGCGGGAGCTGGTCATCGCAGATAATTACGACGTCCCCTACTTTCAGCAGCTCTACCGACTCAAACCACTTACCACGTCTGGTAAGTGTGGGCAAGTACTCTTTGACCCACCGCTTCCACAGCAAGTCGGCCAAACGCTGGGAGTGACGCCAGGACTTCCGTAACAAATCCCTGTCGTTGAAATCCGCTAATGATTGATGGACAAAGTCGGTCTGTCCCCCGAAAATAAAATGATTTGGGGTCAAAGGGGTTGAATCTGCAACTATGCGGCAACGCAAGGATGTGAGCGCGTGCACCACAAAGTTTTGCACGCTGAGCCAAGACAAGCGGCACATGACGACGCTGCACTTGCGACAGCTGATGGTAGCAGCCCAAATGACGTCATTATTGCTACAACTCAATCTTTGACGCAGCCCAGCCACGTACTTCTGAAAGTCATTCGAGTTGTCGTGAGCGGAAAGCATGGCGACTTCGAGACGTCGGCGCTGTTGGACGAGGGAGCCGCAGTCAGCTTGGTCGACGCGTCATTCGCTGCGCGTGCCGGCATCGACGGCTCGCTGCGGCCTCTGCGGATCTGCGGTGCACACGGCATGACCTCGCTTGACCCTACGTCGCGTTCCGTTGATTTTAATGTTCGCGGACGCAATAATAATGAAATATTTAGGTTACTTAATGTTCGTACTGTAAATAATTTGAAATTGCCTGTAAATAATTTGCCTGTAAATAAGTATGTAGTAGATAGAAACTTTTTGAATAATTACTTTGACAAAGATGACTTGACATTTGACAAAGTTGACATGTTAATAGGACAAGACAATATTGACTTAATTGTGACACGACAAATTATACAGTGTGGCCCAGAACGCGGGCTGATTATCTCCAAGACAAAATTGGGGTACGTATTACACGGAATTATTAGTATGAAAGGAGTTCCGAATGATACGGCTGTTTTACACTGTGCATGTGAGGACTTGAACGAATTGTATAGAAAGTCTTTTCGTACAGAGGACTTTGGAGTCAAGCCGAGCTCCGATACACCTCGGTCCCGGGAGGATGTGAGAGCCCTGGACATCATGAAATCGACGACCAGGTACATTGAGGATCTGAAGCGCTGGGAGACCGGACTTCTCTGGCGGGATGACAGCTGTCATCTGCCCGATAGTTTCAGTCAAGCTTTTGTTAGGTTGAAAGGCATTCAGCGCAAGATGGCGAAGCTTCCTGAGTTTGGCGAGAAGTACCAGCAGAAGATCGAGGATTATGTCAAGAAGGGGTATGCATGTAAGTTGACATTTGATGAGGTGCGGAACCGGTCAGACAAGACTTGGTATTTACCTCATTTTGCAGTGTTTAATCCCAATAAGCCCAACAAGTTGCGGTTTGTGACAGATGCAGCAGCCAAATCAGACGGGAAGTCATTGAATGATTTTCTTCTGCCAGGGCCGGACTTTCTAAATTCCCTACCAGGTATGTTATTACAATTTAGGTGTCATCGTTACGCGATAATGGGAGACATCCAGGAGATGTTCCATCAGGTGCTGATTATTGAGCAAGACCGACAAGCTCAGCGGTTCCTGTGGGACAATGACGAGTACCAGATGAACGTGATGATCTTTGGCGCGGTTTGTTCGCCATCATCAGCCCAGTACGTCAAGAACACAAATGCGCTTCGATTTGCAGAGACACATCCTGACGCAGCGAAAGCCATCACCGACCACCACTATATGGATGACCTGATCCTGTCAGTGGACACAGTAGGTCAGGGAACGAAAGTTGTTCAGGATGTGATTTATATTCATGCTGAAGGCGGATTCAACATGACAAGTTTTATGAGCAACTCCAGGGAAATTTTACGTTGTTTGCCGGAAGAGAAGCTGTCAACTTCTGGTGCCAAAGTACTCAATGACACTACTGACTTACCAGTTGAGCGAGTACTAGGTGTCAAGTGGACACCAAGTGATGACAAGTTCGTATTTTCGAACCTTTGTGACGTCATTGATAGTCAAGCAGACAGCCGTCCTACAAAGCGGCATATTTTGAAAATATGTATGTCCGTTTTTGATCCTTTAGGATTTTTACTTTTTGTGACAATCAGAGCCCGAATTATTTTACAAGATATTTGGAAGACCAAAATAGGCTGGGACGACGAGGTGACAGGTGACCTTAATGACAGATGGCTGTCATGGTTGCATGAACTGCGAGTGGCAATCGGATTGCAAATTCCGAGATGGTTTCTTAGTGTCCAGACCGACATGTCAAAGCCTGTCGAAGTTCACGTATTCTGTGACGCCAGCACCAGAGCATTCGCAGCAGTTGCTTATCTGAGGTCCTCGTTGACTGACGGTAGTCATCATGTCTCGATGATAATGGCGAGAGCTCGCGTTGCACCACTGAAAGTTTTGAGCGTCCCGAGGTTGGAGCTTCAAGGTTCTCACCACGGCGGGTGTTGGGAGAGAATGGTGAGGTCTATTAAGACAGCACTGAAGATGACTTTGAAGGAACGGGTTCCGACCGAGCAGATCTTGGAGACCCTTCTGGCTGAGGCCGAATATATGGTGAACAGTCGACCACTGACGCAAGTTCCTCTCGACCATAAAGATTCAACCCCTTTGACCCCAAATCATTTTATTTTCGGGGGACAGACCGACTTTGTCCATCAATCATTAGCGGATTTCAACGACAGGGATTTGTTACGGAAGTCCTGGCGTCACTCCCAGCGTTTGGCCGACTTGCTGTGGAAGCGGTGGGTCAAAGAGTACTTGCCCACACTTACCAGACGTGGTAAGTGGTTTGAGTCGGTAGAGCTGCTGAAAGTAGGGGACGTCGTAATTATCTGCGATGACCAGCTCCCGCGAAACCACTGGCCAAAGGGCAGTGTAGAGCGGGTATACCCAGGCCCCGACGGTCAAGTCAGGGTAGTGGACGTCAGGACTGCGACAGGGACTTACAAGAGACCGGTGACTAGACTTTCCCGACTTGACGTTCGACCGTGATTAGACTACTGACAATGACACTTTAACTTTGACTTGACTGACTTTCCCATCTCTCGACTGACTTAACCCTTAACTACGCGACTGAGTCTGTCTGACTCGGCCCAGTCCGACTCTCGGCTGCCTTAACCCTTCACTACCCGACTGGGTCCGACTGTCCCGACCAACCTGACCTGACTTGATCTGTCCGACCCGATCTGTTCCGACTGCCTGACCTGACCTGATTGAGTATTGCCTTGCAATACTGGAGGTGGGAATGTTATGGACTTTTTTGATGACTAAAGACGCTGGCCAGCGCGACCGCTGCCAGCATGACTGACATTGACAGACCGATGAAAATTCTGAAAGTCATTCGAGTTGTCGTGAGCGGAAAGCATGGCGACTTCGAGACGTCGGCGCTGTTGGACGAGGGAGCCGCAGTCAGCTTGGTCGACGCGTCATTCGCTGCGCGTGCCGGCATCGACGGCTCGCTGCGGCCTCTGCGGATCTGCGGTGCACACGGCATGACCTCGCTTGACCCTACGTCGCGTTCCGTTGATTTTAATGTTCGCGGACGCAATAATAATGAAATATTTAAGTTAATTAATGTTCGTACTGTAAATAATTTGAAATTGCCTGTAAATAATTTGCCTGTAAATAAGTATGTAGTAGATAGAAACTTTTTGAATAATTACTTTGACAAAGATGACTTGACATTTGACAAAGTTGACATGTTAATAGGACAAGACAATATTGACTTAATTGTGACACGACAAATTATACAGTGTGGCCCAGAACGCGGGCTGATTATCTCCAAGACAAAATTGGGGTACGTATTACACGGAATTATTAGTATGAAAGGAGTTCCGAATGATACGGCTGTTTTACACTGTGCATGTGAGGACTTGAACGAATTGTATAGAAAGTCTTTTCGTACAGAAGACTTTGGAGTCAAGCCGAGCTCCGACACACCCCGGTCCCGGGAGGATGTGAGAGCCCTGGACATCATGAAATCGACGACCAGGTACATTGAGGATCTGAAGCGCTGGGAGACCGGACTTCTCTGGCGGGATGACAGCTGTCATCTGCCCGATAGTTTCAGTCAAGCTTTTGTTAGGTTGAAAGGCATTCAGCGCAAGATGGCGAAGCTTCCTGAGTTTGGCGAGAAGTACCAGCAGAAGATCGAGGATTATGTCAAGAAGGGGTATGCATGTAAGTTGACATTTGATGAGGTGCGGAACCGGTCAGACAAGACTTGGTATTTACCTCATTTTGCAGTGTTTAATCCCAATAAGCCCAACAAGTTGCGGTTTGTGACAGATGCAGCAGCCAAGTCAGACGGGAAGTCATTGAATGATTTTCTTCTGCCAGGGCCGGACTTTCTGAATTCCCTACCAGGTATGTTATTACAATTTAGGTGTCATCGTTACGCGATAATGGGAGACATCCAGGAGATGTTCCATCAGGTGCTGATTATTGAGCAAGACCGACAAGCTCAGCGGTTCCTGTGGGACAATGACGAGTACCAGATGAACGTGATGATCTTTGGCGCGGTTTGTTCGCCATCATCAGCCCAGTACGTCAAGAACACAAATGCGCTTCGATTTGCAGAGACACATCCTGACGCAGCGAAAGCCATCACCGACCACCACTATATGGATGACCTGATCCTGTCAGTGGACACAGTAGGTCAGGGAACGAAAGTTGTTCAGGATGTGATTTATATTCATGCTGAAGGCGGATTCAACATGACAAGTTTTATGAGCAACTCCAGGGAAATTTTACGTTGTTTGCCGGAAGAGAAGCTGTCAACTTCTGGTGCCAAAGTACTCAATGACACTACTGACTTACCAGTTGAGCGAGTACTAGGTGTCAAGTGGACACCAAGTGATGACAAGTTCGTATTTTCGAACCTTTGTGACGTCATTGATAGTCAAGCAGACAGCCGTCCTACAAAGCGGCATATTTTGAAAATATGTATGTCCGTTTTTGATCCTTTAGGATTTTTACTTTTTGTGACAATCAGAGCCCGAATTATTTTACAAGATATTTGGAAGACCAAAATAGGCTGGGACGACGAGGTGACAGGTGACCTTAATGACAGATGGCTGTCATGGTTGCATGAACTGCGAGTGGCAATCGGATTGCAAATTCCGAGATGGTTTCTTAGTGTCCAGACCGACATGTCAAAGCCTGTCGAAGTTCACGTATTCTGTGACGCCAGCACCAGAGCATTCGCAGCAGTTGCTTATCTGAGGTCCTCGTTGACTGACGGTAGTCATCATGTCTCGATGATAATGGCGAGAGCTCGCGTTGCACCACTGAAAGTTTTGAGCGTCCCGAGGTTGGAGCTTCAAGGTTCTCACCACGGCGGGTGTTGGGAGAGAATGGTGAGGTCTATTAAGACAGCACTGAAGATGACTTTGAAGGAACGGGTTCCGACCGAGCAGATCTTGGAGACCCTTCTGGCTGAGGCCGAATATATGGTGAACAGTCGACCACTGACGCAAGTTCCTCTCGACCATAAAGATTCAACCCCTTTGACCCCAAATCATTTTATTTTCGGGGGACAGACCGACTTTGTCCATCAATCATTAGCGGATTTCAACGACAGGGATTTGTTACGGAAGTCCTGGCGTCACTCCCAGCGTTTGGCCGACTTGCTGTGGAAGCGGTGGGTCAAAGAGTACTTGCCCACACTTACCAGACGTGGTAAGTGGTTTGAGTCGGTAGAGCTGCTGAAAGTAGGGGACGTCGTAATTATCTGCGATGACCAGCTCCCGCGAAACCACTGGCCAAAGGGCAGTGTAGAGCGGGTATACCCAGGCCCCGACGGTCAAGTCAGGGTAGTGGACGTCAGGACTGCGACAGGGACTTACAAGAGACCGGTGACTAGACTTTCCCGACTTGACGTTCGACCGTGATTAGACTACTGACAATGACACTTTAACTTTGACTTGACTGACTTTCCCATCTCTCGACTGACTTAACCCTTAACTACGCGACTGAGTCTGTCTGACTCGGCCCAGTCCGACTCTCGGCTGCCTTAACCCTTCACTACCCGACTGGGTCCGACTGTCCCGACCAACCTGACCTGACTTGATCTGTCCGACCCGATCTGTTCCGACTGCCTGACCTGACCTGATTGAGTATTGCCTTGCAATACTGGAGGTGGGAATGTTATGGACTTTTTTGATGACTAAAGACGCTGGCCAGCGCGACCGCTGCCAGCATGACTGACATTGACAGACCGATGAAAAATAGGACTATCGACGTTATATTCGTGGCCGACTTTGCCTTTTGCTATGTAAATTAAATTCCTTATTAAAGAAACGGGCTTGTGATTCTCACAGACGACGACGGCGCAGACAAGCGCTTTCATAGTGGCACTAAAACTAAGATTTGGTAGATCAGAAATAATCATAGAGGCAATGATCATGAAAATACAAGCCTACCGTGACATACGTCATGACGACCTGACGCAGCTAATGAGATACGCGACCGAAGTGCAAAATATTGTCGCCGTTATGGTATCGACTGACCAAGTAAGCCATTTAAGAAATCCTATTCTTATTCGTAATGTTTTGTCAAAGCTGCCGTCAAACCTCAAATGTCAGTGGGGGATTGACAAGACTCGACGAGGAATGTATGAAGTTACTTTAGAAGACGTGGCAGAGTGGCTTATGGAAGTAGCCAAGGCGACAGCTGAATTCACGACGACGCCATCAAGCTCACGTACAGTCGACAAGACAAGCTACAACCGTGAGTACAGACACTGTGTTTCTCATGTCTATCACCTCGACATCAACTGAGAGCTTGCACTACGAGAGCTAAGTGCGGAACGCAAGGATGTGAGCGCGTGCACCACAAAGTTTTGCACGCTGAGCCAAGACAAGCGGCACATGACGACGCTGCACTTGCGACAGCTGATGGTAGCAGCCCAAATGACGTCATTATTGCTACAACTCAATCTTTGACGCAGCCCAGCCACGTACTTCTGAAAGTCATTCGAGTTGTCGTGAGCGGAAAGCATGGCGACTTCGAGACGTCGGCGCTGTTGGACGAGGGAGCCGCAGTCAGCTTGGTCGACGCGTCATTCGCTGCGCGTGCCGGCATCGACGGCTCGCTGCGGCCTCTGCGGATCTGCGGTGCACACGGCATGACCTCGCTTGACCCTACGTCGCGTTCCGTTGATTTTAATGTTCGCGGACGCAATAATAATGAAATATTTAGGTTACTTAATGTTCGTACTGTAAATAATTTGAAATTGCCTGTAAATAATTTGCCTGTAAATAAGTATGTAGTAGATAGAAACTTTTTGAATAATTACTTTGACAAAGATGACTTGACATTTGACAAAGTTGACATGTTAATAGGACAAGACAATATTGACTTAATTGTGACACGACAAATTATACAGTGTGGCCCAGAACGCGGGCTGATTATCTCCAAGACAAAATTGGGGTACGTATTACACGGAATTATTAGTATGAAAGGAGTTCCGAATGATACGGCTGTTTTACACTGTGCATGTGAGGACTTGAACGAATTGTATAGAAAGTCTTTTCGTACAGAGGACTTTGGAGTCAAGCCGAGCTCCGATACACCTCGGTCCCGGGAGGATGTGAGAGCCCTGGACATCATGAAATCGACGACCAGGTACATTGAGGATCTGAAGCGCTGGGAGACCGGACTTCTCTGGCGGGATGACAGCTGTCATCTGCCCGATAGTTTCAGTCAAGCTTTTGTTAGGTTGAAAGGCATTCAGCGCAAGATGGCGAAGCTTCCTGAGTTTGGCGAGAAGTACCAGCAGAAGATCGAGGATTATGTCAAGAAGGGGTATGCATGTAAGTTGACATTTGATGAGGTGCGGAACCGGTCAGACAAGACTTGGTATTTACCTCATTTTGCAGTGTTTAATCCCAATAAGCCCAACAAGTTGCGGTTTGTGACAGATGCAGCAGCCAAATCAGACGGGAAGTCATTGAATGATTTTCTTCTGCCAGGGCCGGACTTTCTAAATTCCCTACCAGGTATGTTATTACAATTTAGGTGTCATCGTTACGCGATAATGGGAGACATCCAGGAGATGTTCCATCAGGTGCTGATTATTGAGCAAGACCGACAAGCTCAGCGGTTCCTGTGGGACAATGACGAGTACCAGATGAACGTGATGATCTTTGGCGCGGTTTGTTCGCCATCATCAGCCCAGTACGTCAAGAACACAAATGCGCTTCGATTTGCAGAGACACATCCTGACGCAGCGAAAGCCATCACCGACCACCACTATATGGATGACCTGATCCTGTCAGTGGACACAGTAGGTCAGGGAACGAAAGTTGTTCAGGATGTGATTTATATTCATGCTGAAGGCGGATTCAACATGACAAGTTTTATGAGCAACTCCAGGGAAATTTTACGTTGTTTGCCGGAAGAGAAGCTGTCAACTTCTGGTGCCAAAGTACTCAATGACACTACTGACTTACCAGTTGAGCGAGTACTAGGTGTCAAGTGGACACCAAGTGATGACAAGTTCGTATTTTCGAACCTTTGTGACGTCATTGATAGTCAAGCAGACAGCCGTCCTACAAAGCGGCATATTTTGAAAATATGTATGTCCGTTTTTGATCCTTTAGGATTTTTACTTTTTGTGACAATCAGAGCCCGAATTATTTTACAAGATATTTGGAAGACCAAAATAGGCTGGGACGACGAGGTGACAGGTGACCTTAATGACAGATGGCTGTCATGGTTGCATGAACTGCGAGTGGCAATCGGATTGCAAATTCCGAGATGGTTTCTTAGTGTCCAGACCGACATGTCAAAGCCTGTCGAAGTTCACGTATTCTGTGACGCCAGCACCAGAGCATTCGCAGCAGTTGCTTATCTGAGGTCCTCGTTGACTGACGGTAGTCATCATGTCTCGATGATAATGGCGAGAGCTCGCGTTGCACCACTGAAAGTTTTGAGCGTCCCGAGGTTGGAGCTTCAAGGTTCTCACCACGGCGGGTGTTGGGAGAGAATGGTGAGGTCTATTAAGACAGCACTGAAGATGACTTTGAAGGAACGGGTTCCGACCGAGCAGATCTTGGAGACCCTTCTGGCTGAGGCCGAATATATGGTGAACAGTCGACCACTGACGCAAGTTCCTCTCGACCATAAAGATTCAACCCCTTTGACCCCAAATCATTTTATTTTCGGGGGACAGACCGACTTTGTCCATCAATCATTAGCGGATTTCAACGACAGGGATTTGTTACGGAAGTCCTGGCGTCACTCCCAGCGTTTGGCCGACTTGCTGTGGAAGCGGTGGGTCAAAGAGTACTTGCCCACACTTACCAGACGTGGTAAGTGGTTTGAGTCGGTAGAGCTGCTGAAAGTAGGGGACGTCGTAATTATCTGCGATGACCAGCTCCCGCGAAACCACTGGCCAAAGGGCAGTGTAGAGCGGGTATACCCAGGCCCCGACGGTCAAGTCAGGGTAGTGGACGTCAGGACTGCGACAGGGACTTACAAGAGACCGGTGACTAGACTTTCCCGACTTGACGTTCGACCGTGATTAGACTACTGACAATGACACTTTAACTTTGACTTGACTGACTTTCCCATCTCTCGACTGACTTAACCCTTAACTACGCGACTGAGTCTGTCTGACTCGGCCCAGTCCGACTCTCGGCTGCCTTAACCCTTCACTACCCGACTGGGTCCGACTGTCCCGACCAACCTGACCTGACTTGATCTGTCCGACCCGATCTGTTCCGACTGCCTGACCTGACCTGATTGAGTATTGCCTTGCAATACTGGAGGTGGGAATGTTATGGACTTTTTTGATGACTAAAGACGCTGGCCAGCGCGACCGCTGCCAGCATGACTGACATTGACAGACCGATGAAAATTCTGAAAGTCATTCGAGTTGTCGTGAGCGGAAAGCATGGCGACTTCGAGACGTCGGCGCTGTTGGACGAGGGAGCCGCAGTCAGCTTGGTCGACGCGTCATTCGCTGCGCGTGCCGGCATCGACGGCTCGCTGCGGCCTCTGCGGATCTGCGGTGCACACGGCATGACCTCGCTTGACCCTACGTCGCGTTCCGTTGATTTTAATGTTCGCGGACGCAATAATAATGAAATATTTAAGTTAATTAATGTTCGTACTGTAAATAATTTGAAATTGCCTGTAAATAATTTGCCTGTAAATAAGTATGTAGTAGATAGAAACTTTTTGAATAATTACTTTGACAAAGATGACTTGACATTTGACAAAGTTGACATGTTAATAGGACAAGACAATATTGACTTAATTGTGACACGACAAATTATACAGTGTGGCCCAGAACGCGGGCTGATTATCTCCAAGACAAAATTGGGGTACGTATTACACGGAATTATTAGTATGAAAGGAGTTCCGAATGATACGGCTGTTTTACACTGTGCATGTGAGGACTTGAACGAATTGTATAGAAAGTCTTTTCGTACAGAAGACTTTGGAGTCAAGCCGAGCTCCGACACACCCCGGTCCCGGGAGGATGTGAGAGCCCTGGACATCATGAAATCGACGACCAGGTACATTGAGGATCTGAAGCGCTGGGAGACCGGACTTCTCTGGCGGGATGACAGCTGTCATCTGCCCGATAGTTTCAGTCAAGCTTTTGTTAGGTTGAAAGGCATTCAGCGCAAGATGGCGAAGCTTCCTGAGTTTGGCGAGAAGTACCAGCAGAAGATCGAGGATTATGTCAAGAAGGGGTATGCATGTAAGTTGACATTTGATGAGGTGCGGAACCGGTCAGACAAGACTTGGTATTTACCTCATTTTGCAGTGTTTAATCCCAATAAGCCCAACAAGTTGCGGTTTGTGACAGATGCAGCAGCCAAGTCAGACGGGAAGTCATTGAATGATTTTCTTCTGCCAGGGCCGGACTTTCTGAATTCCCTACCAGGTATGTTATTACAATTTAGGTGTCATCGTTACGCGATAATGGGAGACATCCAGGAGATGTTCCATCAGGTGCTGATTATTGAGCAAGACCGACAAGCTCAGCGGTTCCTGTGGGACAATGACGAGTACCAGATGAACGTGATGATCTTTGGCGCGGTTTGTTCGCCATCATCAGCCCAGTACGTCAAGAATACAAATGCGCTTCGATTTGCAGAGACACATCCTGACGCAGCGAAAGCCATCACCGACCACCACTATATGGATGACCTGATCCTGTCAGTGGACACAGTAGGTCAGGGAACGAAAGTTGTTCAGGACGTGATTTATATTCATGCTGAAGGCGGATTCAACATGACAAGTTTTATGAGCAACTCCAGGGAAATTTTACGTTGTTTGCCGGAAGAGAAGCTGTCAACTTCTGGTGCCAAAGTACTCAATGACACTACTGACTTACCAGTTGAGCGAGTACTAGGTGTCAAGTGGACACCGAGTGATGACAAGTTCGTATTTTCGAACCTTTGTGACGTCATTGATAGTCAAGCAGACAGCCGTCCGACAAAGCGGCATATTTTGAAAATATGTATGTCCGTTTTTGATCCTTTAGGATTTTTACTTTTTGTGACAATCAGAGCCCGAATTATTTTACAAGATATTTGGAAGACCAAAATAGGCTGGGACGACGAGGTGACAGGTGACCTTAATGACAGATGGCTGTCATGGTTGCATGAACTGCGAGTGGCAATCGGATTGCAAATTCCGAGATGGTTTCTTAGTGTCCAGACCGACATGTCAAAGCCTGTCGAAGTTCACGTATTCTGTGACGCCAGCACCAGAGCATTCGCAGCAGTTGCTTATCTGAGGTCCTCGTTGACTGTCGGTAGTCATCATGTCTCGATGATAATGGCGAGAGCTCGCGTTGCACCACTGAAAGTTTTGAGCGTCCCGAGGTTGGAGCTTCAAGGTTCTCACCACGGCGGGTGTTGGGAGAGAATGGTGAGGTCTATTAAGACAGCACTGAAGATGACTTTGAAGGAACGGGTTCCGACCGAGCAGATCTTGGAGACCCTTCTGGCTGAGGCCGAATATATGGTGAACAGTCGACCACTGACGCAAGTTCCTCTCGACCATAAAGATTCAACCCCTTTGACCCCAAACCATTTTATTTTTGGGGGACAGACCGACTTTGTCCATCAATCATTAGCGGATTTCAACGACAGTGATTTGTTACGGAAGTCCTGGCGTCACTCCCAGCGCTTGGCCGACCTGCTGTGGAAGCGGTGGGTCAAAGAGTACTTGCCCACACTTACCAGACGTGGTAAGTGGTTTGAGTCGGTGGAGCCGCTGAAAGTAGGGGACGTCGTAATTATCTGCGATGACCAGCTCCCGCGAAACCACTGGCCAAAGGGCAGTGTAGAGCGGGTATACCCAGGCCCCGACGGTCAAGTCAGGGTAGTGGACGTCAGGACTGCGACAGGGACTTACAAGAGACCGGTGACTAGACTTTCCCGACTTGACGTTCGACCGTGATTAGACTACTGACAATGACACTTTAACTTTGACTTGACTGACTTTCCCATCTCTCGACTGACTTAACCCTTAACTACGCGACTGAGTCTGTCTGACTCGGCCCAGTCCGACTCTCGGCTGCCTTAACCCTTCACTACATCACTGACGCAAGTTCCTCTCGACCATAAAGATTCAACCCCTTTGACCCCAAAACATTTTATTTTTGGGGGACAGACCGACTTTGTCCATCAATCATTAGCGGATTTCAACGACAGGGATTTGTTACGGAAGTCCTGGCGTCACTCCCAGCGCTTGGCCGACCTGCTGTGGAAGCGGTGGGTCAATGAGTACTTGCCTACACTTACCAGACGTGGTAAGTGGTTTGAGTCGGTAGAGCCGCTGAAAGTAGGGGACATCGTAATTATCTGCGATGACCAGCTCCCGCGAAACCACTGGCCAAAGGGCAGTGTAGAGCGGGTATACCCAGGCCCCGACGGTCAAGTCAGGGTAGTGGACGTCAGGACTGCGACAGGGACTTACAAGAGACCGGTGACTAGACTTTCCCGACTTGACGTTCGACCGTGATTAGACTACTGACAATGACACTTTAACTTTGACTTGACTGACTTTCCCATCTCTCGACTGACTTAACCCTTAACTACGCGACTGAGTCTGTCTGACTCGGCCCAGTCCGACTCTCGGCTGCCTTAACCCTTCACTACCCGACTGGGTCCGACTGTCCCGACCAACCTGACCTGACTTGATCTGTCCGACCCGACCTGTTCCGACTGCCTGACCTGACCTGATTGAGTATTGCCTTGCAATACTGGAGGTGGGAATGTTATGGACTTTTTTGATGACTAAAGACGCTGGCCAGCGCGACCGCTGCCAGCATGACTGACATTGACAGACCGATGAAAAATAGGACTATCGACGTTATATTTGTGGCCGACTTTGCCTTTTTGCTATGTAAATTAAATTCCTTATAAAAGAAACGGGCTTGTGATTCTCACAGACGACGACGGCGCAGACAAGCGCTTATCATCATGTCTCGATGATAATGGCGAGAGCTCGCGTTGCACCACTGAAAGTTTTGAGCGTCCCGAGGTTGGAGCTTCAAGGTTCTCACCACGGCGGGTGTTGGGAGAGAATGGTGAGGTCTATTAAGACAGCACTGAAGATGACTTTGAAGGAACGGGTTCCGACCGAGCAGATCTTGGAGACCCTTCTGGCTGAGGCCGAATATATGGTGAACAGTCGACCACTGACGCAAGTTCCTCTCGACCATAAAGATTCAACCCCTTTGACCCCAAACCATTTTATTTTTGGGGGACAGACCGACTTTGTCCATCAATCATTAGCGGATTTCAACGACAGTGATTTGTTACGGAAGTCCTGGCGTCACTCCCAGCGCTTGGCCGACCTGCTGTGGAAGCGGTGGGTCAAAGAGTACTTGCCCACACTTACCAGACGTGGTAAGTGGTTTGAGTCGGTGGAGCCGCTGAAAGTAGGGGACGTCGTAATTATCTGCGATGACCAGCTCCCGCGAAACCACTGGCCAAAGGGCAGTGTAGAGCGGGTATACCCAGGCCCCGACGGTCAAGTCAGGGTAGTGGACGTCAGGACTGCGACAGGGACTTACAAGAGACCGGTGACTAGACTTTCCCGACTTGACGTTCGACCGTGATTAGACTACTGACAATGACACTTTAACTTTGACTTGACTGACTTTCCCATCTCTCAACTGACTTAACCCTTAACTACGCGACTGAGTCTGTCTGACTCAGCCCAGTCCGACTCTCGGCTGCCTTAACCCTTCACTACATCACTGACGCAAGTTCCTCTCGACCATAAAGATTCAACCCCTTTGACCCCAAATCATTTTATTTTCGGGGGACAGACCGACTTTGTCCATCAATCATTAGCGGATTTCAACGACAGGGATTTGTTACGGAAGTCCTGGCGTCACTCCCAGCGTTTGGCCGACTTGCTGTGGAAGCGGTGGGTCAAAGAGTACTTGCCCACACTTACCAGACGTGGTAAGTGGTTTGAGTCGGTAGAGCTGCTGAAAGTAGGGGACGTCGTAATTATCTGCGATGACCAGCTCCCGCGAAACCACTGGCCAAAGGGCAGTGTAGAGCGGGTATACCCAGGCCCCGACGGTCAAGTCAGGGTAGTGGACGTCAGGACTGCGACAGGGACTTACAAGAGACCGGTGACTAGACTTTCCCGACTTGACGTTCGACCGTGATTAGACTACTGACAATGACACTTTAACTTTGACTTGACTGACTTTCCCATCTCTCGACTGACTTAACCCTTAACTACGCGACTGAGTCTGTCTGACTCGGCCCAGTCCGACTCTCGGCTGCCTTAACCCTTCACTACCCGACTGGGTCCGACTGTCCCGACCAACCTGACCTGACTTGATCTGTCCGACCCGATCTGTTCCGACTGCCTGACCTGACCTGATTGAGTATTGCCTTGCAATACTGGAGGTGGGAATGTTATGGACTTTTTTGATGACTAAAGACGCTGGCCAGCGCGACCGCTGCCAGCATGACTGACATTGACAGACCGATGAAAAATAGGACTATCGACGTTATATTCGTGGCCGACTTTGCCTTTTGCTATGTAAATTAAATTCCTTATTAAAGAAACGGGCTTGTGATTCTCACAGACGACGACGGCGCAGACAAGCGCTTTCACAAGCATTACCAGATTCAGGTTCAGTTTTGACAATAATTGATAGAAAAAGTTTACCCGAGGACACAGAAGTATATTCTTGGCAAAAAGGCAGTTATAAAGTAGCAGGAAGTACTTTTACACCTATAGGATGGTTATCGGCAAGATTACAAGTAGGAAAAATAGATTATATCATGCCACAGATTGCAATATGTGAAGATCTACCTGTACCAATGATATTAGGCAAAGACTGGCAATTAGCAGTGTATGCTCGAGTAATTCATGAACCTGATGGCAAAATATGTATCGTTACGCCCACACATACTGAGTATTTCCCAGCTTGGGGTACTGATGAAAAAGTTATAAATTGTTGTGTTGAATATAAAAAAGTTACAAAGCAAGATGAACAAAAAGTAATGGAATTAGTATCAGAATTCGAAGACATTTTCAAAACCGACTCTAACGAAATAGGAAAATTTACAGATTTTGAACTTGAAATTAAATTAAAACATAACAAACCGATAAGTTGCAAACCATACAGATTACCTGAACCAGAAAGAAAATTTTTGAAAAATACAATAGAAAAATGGATGGAACAAAATATATGTAGAATTTCAAAGTCACCATATGCGGCACCTATGTTTGTGATTCAACAACAATTTCATGAAACGACTCCTTATAGACCAGTTGTAGATTACTCAAAAACAATAAATCCAATAACAATTTTAGATTCTCAGCCAATAGAAAGAATGGAAGACATTATAACTACAGTTTCACAGTTTTTATACAAATTCAAAATAGATATTTATCATGCATACCACAATATTTGTATTAAAGAAGAAGACATATACAAAACAGCGGTTTTAACTCAAGATTATCATGTAGAGTTTATGAGAGTCATGTTTGGGTTGGTCGGAGGTCCATCAATAATGTCTAAAGTGATAAAATCTACTTATGGCAGTTTATATGATCAAGGAGTAAGAGCATATTTTGATGACATTACCGGAGGTCAAAATTCAATAACAGAGTTTATACAAGTATTAAGAAAAGTTTTTGAAGCGACGAGAGAAAAGAATTTAAAAATAAATAAGGAAAAATGTATTTTTATTGCAAATGAGTTACCATTGTTTGGAAAATTAGTTGGATACAAGGAAGAAAGAACAGATCCAAAAAGAATAGCAGCAGTTGAACAGTATAAAACATTATCAACATTGACAGAAGTTCGGTCATTTCTAGGATTTACAAGTGCTTTTAGAAAATATATCAAACATTATGCACAGATAGCAAAACCATTACAAGACATATTGAAAAAAAAAAAACAAAAACAAGAAAATAAAAATGCAATAGTATTGTCAAGCGAACAACAAAAGTCATTTCAAAACCTAAAAGATTTATTAGTTTCAGCTCCAGTATTAGCAAATTTTCAGCAAGATGCAGACACAATTGTAGAAACAGACAGTAGTTACCAAGGAATGGGTGCATGCCTCCTGCAAGTCCAAAATGGTGAAGTGAAAGTCATTGAGTATGCCAGCAGAAGTCTTAAAGATGCTGAGACACGATACCACATTAATGAATTGGAGGTAACCGCCGTGCATTGGGCAATTGTGAGTAAATTTCGTATCTATTTATTAGGAATCAAATTCAAGTTAGTGACAGACAGCTATTCAACAGCATACATAATAGACAAAGCTAAAATAAACAGAAAATTTGCAAGATACGTAGTAGATTTGGCACCATTTGATTTTACTTCCGAACATAGACCTGGAAAGCAGAATGTAATCGCAGATCATTTGTCGAGATATCCTTTGAAAAATGTTTGTATGTTGATAATTGGCAGTAACACAGAAAAACTTAAGTTAGCCCAAAGTAAAGATGGATTTATTCAACAAATATGTATGAAATTGTCTAAAGAGCCCATAACAAACCATTTAAAACAGATACATGAAACATTTGAAATATGTGAAGAAATTTTATTACATGTTAATAAAAAAGAATTATACAATAACAAAAAAATTGTAGTACCACAAAGTCTTAGACAAAATATAATAAAAATTGCACATGATGATAATGGTCATTTGGATTTTAGTACTACGTTAGACAAAGTAAAAACTAGATATTGGTGGAGGTCAATGAGGCAAGATATAAAGTCATATGTTTCAGCTTGTATGTTGTGTGCAAAAACAAATAGACGTACGAAGTATGCTTATGGAAAATTAGGAGAGAGACCAATTCCACAAACACCTATGCAAGTTGTGTCATCGGATCATATAGTAGCGTTGCCAGAAACACAGTCAGGTAATACATACATTTTTGTTCACATAGATCATGCTACAAGATATATTTTTGCAAAACCATGTTATTCGTTGTGTGCTCAAAGTGTGATTGAAACCATAGAAAATGATATTATTTATGTGTACGGACCACCACAGACATATATAACAGATAGTGCACCATGTTTTACAAGTCAAGCAACTCAGAATTTGTTTAACAAGTTTGGAATAGAGCACATACCAACTACACCATATACAGCACAAAGTAATGGCTTAGTAGAGAGAGCAAATGCCACTATAATGTCAACCTTAACAAAGTTTGCAATGCAATATTCTACAGATTGGGATAGATTGTTACCAAAAGTTGTATTAGCTATAAACATGTCAAAACAAAAAACAACAGGATACTCACCATTTTATTTAATGTTTGGATTTGAACCTAGAATACCACCTGAAGAAATTCATTTTGGAACAATTTTTGAAGATATAAACAGATTACATCAGTTAGATTTATTATTAGAAGCAAGAAAAAAAGCATTAGAAAATATAAAAAGAGTTCACGAATACAACAAAATAAGATTTGATTTAAGAAGATTTGATCACAATTTTAAAGAAGGAGACTATGTCCTATATGAATGGAATAAGCCAACAGATGATAAATTGACACCAAAGTATAAAGGTCCCTACATTATAAACAGAAAGGTTGGTTCAGTTTGTTACGAAATTACGGATGTTTGGAAACCAAGCAAGAAAAAGATAGTCCATGTTCAATTCCTAAAACCCATGTCCCCACCCCCACATTTAAATTCTATTTCAGAACTTGAAGAAGATGCCACTATAGATAACAATGTAAACCAAGGAACAATTACAATGGAAAATAGTGATGCCAAAGACGACCAGTCACATAAGATGTACATAACCCGGAGAGGACGCCTTACAAAGATGCCAGAATCGTACAAGGAATAAATATTCATGTCATGTATAATGTAAGAAGAATATTAAGGTATTGTAGAGTAGTAAAATAGTTAGGTACTATAGTAAAATAGTTTTGTCACTTTAGAAAAACAACTTTAATAAGTAATCGCATGTTAAGTGTTATAGTATTCATATTCAGCATCAATATGTATTCAGACACATTATCAGCATAAGAATGAATAAAATAAGGGCATATTGTTTAAAAGAAAAAAAAAATATTATAGGTTTTTGTGTATTTTAAAAATATTATAGGTAAGTGCCAGTTAAGTAAAATAACAGCTAGATAAAATTATAATTGCATCAATTGTTTATAATGTTTGTTTTTAAAACATGTAGATAAACTTTTAAATAAAATGTTAAATTAGTAGTCACAAACTAAAACATTTTTTTTGTTTTCATATCAAAATTGAGTTAAAAAGTAAAATAAGTTAGTTTTGGTTTAAAGTGTAGTTCAGTAAAAAACATGTATTAGACATGATTTTTTTTTTTAAGTTTTGTAAGTTTAAAATATAGAAGTAACATTATAGGCATGTAAGGTTTAGTATGAGTGAAATAAATTTTTTGTAAACAAAATAATGTTATTTCAAAGGGCATGTAAGGTTAAAATGTAATGTGAAAAGGAACGTGAGTGTGAATGAGAGGTGAATAGTTTGAAAGTAAGGTGATGAAAGAGACAAAACAGAAATGACAGGTTGCATGTGAGCGAGATAGTAAACAATGTATTTTAGACGTAAGAAAGAGATAAAAATAAAGTATTATGGCCGAATCTTTCTTTTACTTACAAAAGTGTCAGTTTAAAAATGTTAGGCGTTGGTCTGCAACGAACGCCGGTAGCGACGCTGGAAGCAGCGTCCAGCGTCCCAGACGCCGGACGCGGCTTCCAGCGTCACTGCGATGGTCACTCGGAACTGTTTTTAGTTTTTCGCATGCGTTCAATACAAACGGGCGTGAGTTATTAAAATAATGGATGAACATACAATTTTAAGTGTTCTTCTTCTCGAAGAAGAGGAAGATGATGATGTGATGAAGATGGCCACACAATATGAATGTCAGTAAATATTCAAGTTAATTTTAATCGCACAGTAGGTTCCTACGCAAGGTAAATACAAAACCTAAAAACAAAGTAGGTTACCTACCTACTTTGTTTTACCTACGCAATACAAAAACAAAAGTAATCTCACCTGTTCGACCAACCACCAAACTTATTTCTGCCCAACGTTTGTGTTTCAACACATTGTTTTTATATTCCTTATATAAAACTTTGTTTAATTTTACAAATTCTATAAGAATTTCGTCTTGTTCCCTACTAAATTTAACCATTTTCAAAGAGACCGCGCGACAAAAACGCGGCGTCCCGTACGCCAGAATGCTCCAAAATGACTGCGTAGGCGGCGTACGGCCTACGGACGCGTCAGGCGTGTGAGAGAGACCACACTAGCACATTTCCGACGCGACCTACGGCGTTTGTTGCAGACCACCGCCTAATAAGATGAAAAAAAAATCCTTCTAAATTCGAACACTGGATGACCCAGACCCAGAAATAGGGTAGGGTCATTCATTTCATTACAATAATTTGAGGCAAGTTATTTTTACTACGTACGAGAGGACGAGACGTCATTTCGACGACTGAAACAAAACATCCACCTGTAGAAGATAACTTTTAACCTCTAAGCTTTTAACGTGTACGAAAATTAATAGCTAGTTAGTATTATCCCATTTTTTTTTGTCAATATTCATTCAGTCAATATGAGGGTATTGAGTAGTGTCGTGTAGTAGTGTAGAGTAGTGTCCCTACTCAGTAAGTTGTTTATAACAATAACTCTGATAATAATATTCCTTGTCTTCCAATTTAAATAAGTATGCCCAGCTGAATCGGAAACTGGGATGTGGGTCAAACTTAACTTGAAAGATTTGATTACAGACAGACAAACAAACACCGGACAGGTGAAAGTAAAATAAAATCTTGTAACAAGTAATACGATCCAATTGGATTCTTTACTAGAACAATGTTCTACGAAACTGGGAATTTTAGAAGTTTAATTAATTAATTCCTGGCGTCTCAACTTAAGGTGAGCCCTGAGCGAAAGTGGCGCCGCGGTGAATTATATTTAATATTATAATCCTAATACACAATTTTAAAAATGTTTATCGTTGAGATTTTAGGGCCCACAGTCTGGTATTTTTAGATGGTATCGTTACATTCCCTCGTAGTCACTGCTAGAAGTAGATAGCAAAACTGTTAAAAGTAGCCGTTTTTGACACATTTGCTATCTACTTCTACGAATGACTACGAGGGTATGTAGTGATACCTTCTAAAAATACTAGATCATGGGCCCTACCTTTATAATGAACTAAATTCTACTCTGTCTTTCTATTCACTTACTAGAAAAGCTTGCAAAAAGAAATTGATTATGTGGTTACTGAACTTGACTTACGACGAAACAGAAAACCTCTTACAAATTACTTACTAAGGAGGAACATACGATCACCGTTCACACACACACACACACACAAACACACACACACACACACACACACACACTTTATTTATTTATTTATATTAAATAAAAACATTTGAGGGCGCCACTTTCGGTCATACAACCGCCTTAACGGAATGAGTCACAAGAGTGTTAAATGATTTAGTGGGGTACTAACGGTTACGGTTAACTAGTTTCGATGCTCTCACTGTTAGATAAAATTATAATTTTTCATGATAATGATTAGCCTTCTTTTCTTTTATACACTTCTTAGATTTCTGCGTGAACCTACCACAGCGTTAATATATTGTGGTAATTCGGCTGTGTTGACAGGGCAACGATGAGCGGATACGAGGCAAAGGAGCGGGATCTCACGTAGGTTGTCATAAAAGCAAGTGATCACCCCCCAACAAGCTTTCGTCTGACCTGAACCTCCTCCTGGAGGCGACGGAGGACGATTCCGCCCCCACCAACCCCGACCCTTCTGGTCAACCCCCTGCCCTCTCTGGCTGATCGATTCCACTCAGTTAGTCAGCTTAGTTACTGTATGTAGAGACGCACAAATAGGTGAAATGTGACGTCTGCGCTGTCCTCTCCCCTGAGGGAGGGCAGTCGTTTTCGGTCGAAAGTTCGTTGCCTGTCCGGGCACGAAACCAGATGTCCAAGGCGGTTTTTAGTCAGAGTAAGAGTCTGACATAACCATCATAGCCGGCTATGTGGTATCAAATGGAGGATTTCCCGCCTCCTTCCCCCGCTGGGGAGAGTAACTCCGAACCCCTAAGGTTGAGAGTTAAAAAAAAACGTATTTGGCCACAAAACGCAAGTCGTCATAATCGCAACTCGTCAGACTTTGTGGCTCGCCAGAAACGAAACTCGTCACCCTTTATGCGCAATAATATCAGAAACACAAAATAACCGATTCGCGAAAAGTGAGATTCTCAATTTTTTCGTCTTAATACACTCTGAATCCTGATAGCTGCACAATATTGAGCACAATTTGGTCACCCTTCTTGCTTTTGACCACAAAAAAGCGGCTGCACAATCTTTATTGAGCCTAATTTGGTCACCCATCTTGCTTTTGGCCACACAAATAGTAGCTGCACGTTCTTTATCGAGCCTAATTCGGTCACCAATCGGATCCCCCACCGCTACCGCATAGGTGAGGTTGGAGAGTAGAAATATTACTTGCACCTTTCGTACTTGTCACTGCTAAAATAATAATAATAGCAATGTATTATAATGTTATAAGTAAAACTATTTAACATCTTTACCGTGACATTGATCACATCACTATTATCGTATCACAAGTATTTTGTTCTCATTTCTTAATTAGACGAATAAAAATATCCAGTTCATTTTCAAGATAATTTGTTACAGCTAGAAACACGACACCAACCAAGACAAATTTCAACTTTTGACTTAATTATAAAAACATTTTAACGGAGAAAAATACTTAATTGAACAATTTTCGACTTTAGCAACAGCTAAGGGGAGAAGATTTGGATTTTTTGCAGATTATGAAGGACGGTAATTAACAAAGTTGTTATAATCGGGAAACTTGGAAGTTTTTTTAAAGGTTTCTTGTCGAAAGTAGAGCGAACAGTTATGCTTATTATTGTTCAAAAGAAAATAGGGACCATCATATGATTTTTCCATACAAAAGAGCTAAGTTCTGAAAGGGATTTTTCTGATAAATTGATATTTTTCGAAAGCTGTTATAGTCAACTTTCCGACTTTTTTGTCGAATTTACTGTTTAATATTCTCTTATTCACCATGTCTGTTAAAATTGAATAATGTTGAATTCTGCGTATTTTTTGTATAAAACTTCTTTTTATTCTAACTGACATAGGTACGAAGAATATGAAAAATTATACAGTAACTAAATTCGACAGTAAAGTTGGCAAGTTGACGATTACAGCATTCGAATAATATCAAATTCAAATAAAATTCGACTGAATTTCTGAAAAGCCTTTCAGAACTTATTTTTTGAAACTCCATTTTTAAATTAGCACAAAATTATTTATTTACTAAACCAAACTGCTATGAAACTTTAAGCAACACGTCCGTAAAACTAAAAATAAAAACATTTTCTGTTTTAGTTGCGAAAATAAAATGACTGAAAAATATTAACGGCTCAGTGAAAAACCGGAATGGAATTTCTTTCTCGTTATATTATATTTTTGTAGCGGAATTTACCGATGGCATAAAGTGACTGATAGATAACCGTGAAAATAAAATGCGGCCGATACGATATCCGCGTTGCTCCAGCATCGGCGAGAAAAATACTTGGACGAATTATGGAAAAATATCACGTCCCTGTGACGTCATGGGAATGCAATTATGACCTACAATTATAAGCTATGCGCAAAGTAGGTACGTAGGTTCTTCAAAAATATGTTTTTGACGTAATAGATTAAATTATTACCGAAACGAAGTTAGAAAACGACAAGACAGTATTTTTACCTGTAAAAGGATCACCGTAAAAAGGCCTCCTTATTCTAAAAAAAGTGACATCACAATGGCTAATTCAGCATTCACGATCGGTGAGATTTTCATTCTGCTCAATTTATCAGCATTGAACCGAATAAATTATCCTTATTCACGTTTGACAGTCTTGGACGGCGGATCTTCGGGTCGACTTGAGAAAAATACCAATCTATCTTCGTTGGGTCGTGTCATTCGAGTCGGCGTACCCTCCGATTTTAGCCTAAAGGTCTGGTTAGACAACGTGTAATAGTTAGATGACGTCACACAGCATTGTTAGAGTCCCGTCGCTGCCGCACCCGCTGTGTGATATGATATATTCTAAACTCGATGTTGCAGTGGGTTAGCGCATGCACCCTGCGATTGCGGCAGAAGCAATTTACGCAAGGTTCGGACATGAAATGGGGTGACCAAAAATATTATTTCAAGCTTCTCCGTTCTTCAGACTGGCTGCATTTCCAGTCGTTTACACCCACCATTCGAATTGGGCACGCGTGGTGAGTGGTGGGTCTGTACCTCAGCAGTATGGACATTAAAATGCCTTTTTATTAGTAACTAGGCAGGCTTTTGACCACCATCTTGCCTCATAAACAGGATCTGGTCTAAGGTGTAGCATTCTTGCCCAGGAAATGCCTATTCACTCTTGCCTTAAAGAGACCAAGGTTGTAACTATCGGGGAACACTAAGCAGGCTGCGTATTCCATTCCTTAACTGTCTAACTGAGTCAGCATTATCATAATCATTATCAGCGGTAATGTTACAACCGCTCAATCTCATGGCCTTCGCGCTTACGCTCGCTGTCTGACCGCACCTTTATAATAAGCATGGCTGCGTTTTTAGGGAGAATGTTTAACTTTTTTTGGTATATTATTTCAATGATCGTTTTTCTAGGATATATACAGAACAAAGCTAGAAGTGAGCTATACTCCGACTCGTAATTCGATGCAGTAATTTGACAGCTCCGGTGTGACCACTTTAGGACAAAATAAAAGTAGTGACGTGACAAAATAATCGTTCATTCAATTAACATTTAGTTAAAAATCGGTAAATATTAAATGAACTATTTCGAATATTGAATATAAGAATTTTAATGAAATGAAATTGAAAATGAAAAGTGTTCTGTTATAGGTTTTATGCTTAAACCAGGTTTATAAAACCGCCAAATATTATGAATACAGTGATGATGCTACGTGCATAGGTTTCTGTTTCTTATAGCAATGTGATTGACTGACACAACGTTGCGAGTCTAGCTACAAATAAATTAAGTTACTAATATTTTCTATTTAAGCACAGTTCGTTCGTCTTGTTATCTAACCAAAAACTTTGTAAATAAAGTATTTAAGCTTTATTTTTTTACTAAGAACTGCTACTTGATAATACTTGACTTTCTTATCTATGTACTTATCTACATTATATAAATAAAAAGGGATCACAAAATGTATGTAAGCGTATAACTTCAGAACGACTGCACCAAATTAGATATAGCCGCACGCTAGATAATAATAAAAAAACCCTAATTTATTTCTTCCGCAAAGAACTCAATGACATTTCTAAAAAAAATATATAAGTATTATGAGGAAAGTTTGGGTTTAAAGGAAAATCAGGGCAGCACAATGACCTTACTGCAAAAATGCTTAGTCGGGTTCCATATTTGGGCATCCATCACATTTTTTGTTCAAACCCTGTAGGGTCATTTGGATCATAAATTGAATCTGATGACTGAAGGGTACGCGTACTTGGTTTTTACTATTATGAGGGATACAAGATTACACACTCTGTTTTTTAATCAGTTTTTAAAGAGGTTTGTTCTGGCGGATAGGCACGAAATAACACATGTAGAGTTGATTATGAAACCTTTTGTAGTAAGTAACCCTGAAATATTAAAAAAAAATCAGCACTTTATACCAACATTTTACCGGAGTACATAATAAAATTAACTTTGTATAAAACAGCTGTAATTTTTTTCGCGATTTCAGGGTTGTTTCCATAAAAAATATAATCACTATACTCAAGGTTACTAAGCATTATGCACTAGTATTTTAAATTAATACAAACTAACAGAAGCTTAAATAAGTTTGTTCAAAATCAGTGCTGCAAACGGAAATTGCCTACTCGATATCTCGGCAATAACAAAATTCAATCGAGTAGATATAAAATCCGGCTAACAAGAACTCGCCCAGACCGACTTACATAAGTAAGAATTCTATACGGCGCTTCAGAAAAATGTATTTTACTCGTAAATGATTTTATTTATTCTGTCAAGTTTTTTTTACAAATAACTTTAAGAATGTGTAAGATAAACAATTTGGTTTTTCTTTCAGTGTCTGCGCTATTTGTAAATTTATTGTTATTCATTATGCGTTTACGAGTGAATCCTGCTTGTGAATTATCTTAAATATACAGGGTGTTAAGTAGCACCCTAGCGAAAACTTTCAGGGCATAGTCGACTTATGGTTCTGACTTCTGAGTCTATCTGAAGTGGAGGTCGCAAAATTCCTGAAAAGATGAGCTTTTTTAATTTTTTCTATCACGCAGAGTCTGTCGTAGTTGCATAGAACCTAAATTACAGGAAACTTATTAAAATAATAAAAAATAATCCTGCAATGTATATGCAATACTTAAATATTTTAGATAGCTTTGATGTACTTTAAATTTGATGAAACCAACTTTAAAATAATGATAGATCTATAATTTTATATTATCACTACAAAAATAATGGTTTGCACTATAACTGTGTCCCAACTCCGAAACCATTTAGTTTCTGTCTTACCATGTCAGACTGACCACAGTTAAAATGAGATGGCAAGATGATAACAACTTTGTGGAATAACGCATACACGCCAGTACAATTTGTCAGTGAGCAAGATTAAGCCCAAGGTGAGTCAAAATTAGAAAATATTATGTTCCATTTTTCAACTTTTTATATAACTTTTTCACCTCTCAAGCTTAAGCGCTCACTAGACATTATAAACAAAAACATTTTTTAACGGATACTAGCGCGGTTTGGTATTTGGTTTGATTTTTTATTTTCCCGAGACGTTTCGGCACCTTTCCGGGTCACAAAAATGAAATCAAACACAACTAAGTAATTACCAACGTATTTTCAATAAAATCGCGCTAGTATCCGTTAAAAAATACGGAGTTATTACAAAAGAATCCGTGTTTTATTTTTAATACTATACTTAAAAAAAGAAATTCCCTAATATGTAATTCAATCTTATAACGCATTATTTGTCACTCCGCATTTTGCGTGACAATTGCGTTCTTCCATTGGATTTAAATCAGCTGAGACTTCAAAGGAGCCGCCCTAGAGACAAGCCTGCATTACACTAATTGGATGGGAACGTAAACAATTCTAATGTCGAGAATAGCTGTTATTGAATGAATGAAAGAGGTTCACAAGCTCCAATAAGTATATTTTACTAGATTCCAAATCATAGGTATTAAACTCGTTCAACTAAAACAAGAATGGAATGCGCTGCCTCCTGGTCATGTGTTCTCCGATAACCTTGGTCTCTTCAAGAGTGAATAGGCATTTCTTGGTTAAGCCTGCTACCAATTAAAAAAACAGGTGATTAAACACCTACTTTTTCGACGTTTCGACCGAGTTGCATGACCGCTTTCGTCCACAGTCAAACAGTTTTTTCAACGCCCTCACATAACACTAACGGTGTCCCTATTCCGTATCATAGCCGTATTCTGGTAGTTAGCCAGTAAGTAATCAGGCACCTAAATGTAATAAATATAGCACCTGACACATAGGACTTAAAACAAATACAGACATATACGAAAACTTACGACGAGCCATAGTTTTTACATGACTGCCCAAAAAAGGAGTGTATGTTTTCGGACAGGGCAGTCTTGTGTTTTTATATTTTTTTAACAGCGACACACTGCGGCATACAGAAAGTGTGCTCTCCGTGATCTATGAGATAGGCTCTAAGCATTTTGAAACGGTAGTACCTACCTATATGCCTGTTCTAAGAACTAAGAACAATGAAACCGCTTGGTTTCGGAGTTTGAGATTAATTTCCTTGATTCCCGACCAAGTACCTACACAAGAGGTTTATGTGGATAGGTGAAAGGTGAAAGGAAAAGGACTTACGTGTATGGCTGGCCACCGCTTCGCCAGCGGCAGCGACGACTCCAAATGAAGATGCTGGTGGTTGTTAACACTTGCACCACACTGGCACTCACTTCTGTTATGTTCCTTGATCGATCAATGGAGCCGGCTCCGTCTTTTACACAGTTTTTCATAAGATTTTAAGGATTTTCAGCGGGCGGTGACCCGGCGCGTGCACGCGGTGTTTCGAAGAAAAGCAGTTGTTCCAGTCTTCTTTTGAGGGCGCTAATGTCGCGCAGCCAGGTTTACTTATTAGCGCCAGAGATGGCGTTAGGTGTTTGGAAATGGAGGTGAAATAAGTAAAGGACAACAGGATGGGAAGCCTGAACATAATCCCCCCACTTGAAATCGTCTCGATTTCAAAAGTACAAAAGGAAAGAAGCCAATTAAGAACTAATTGTTAAAGTTGCATTCCTTCCTATCAATAGTTTAACATTTAATAATGAATTTGGTTTTACAATTAAGATTGAGAAATTATCAAATTAAGAACTTAAAACTAAGAAAATGTACCGATAAAAACCGATACAGTTAATTTTCTATCGGCAACGGACAAAGTTTAGTGACTGGTCTCCGAAGGAGGCCACGCGTAGTACGGAGTGTAACGACACGGACCACACCGTCAACGCCAGGGTGTAAGGCAGTCACTTGCCCTGATCGCCAATCTAATGGTGGCAAATTGTTATCAACGAGCAATACAATATCACCGCACTGTACGTTCGTTTGACCGTGAAACCACTTCGCACGCTGTTGTAACGTATGGAGGTAGTCATGCTGCCAGATACGCCAGAATGATTGGGTAAGTTTTTGCAGCATCCGCCAACGCTCTCGAGGCGACACGTATTGATCCGTCAGTTCAGGTTCAGGTAACGCTACTAGAGGACTATTAACTAAAAAATGCCCCGGTGTTAGAATATCTACTTCGTCCGGATCCGAGGATATGTTGCACAACGGTCGCGAGTTCAATACCGCTTCGACCTTAGTAAGTACAGTAATCAACTCTTCGAGAGTTAAAATCTGCGATCCTATTACCCGTTTTAAGTGGTATTTCATGGATTTAACTCCACTTTCGTAAATTCCACCAAAGTGACTACCGGTTGGAGGGTTAAATTGCCAGATGATTCCACGTTCTGCGAGATTAGATGATATGGGATCGCGATTTTCCCATATAAGTTTATATAATTCGTTAAGATAGCGTTTCGCGCCGATAAAATTGGTACCATTATCGGTAACTATAAAAGTACAAAGCCCACGACGGGAAACAAAACGGTCTAAAGCCGCAATAAACGCAGGAGTAGATAGTTCGGTGACCACTTCAAGGTGGATTGCCTTTACGGCAAGGCATACAAAGACGCATACGTAGACCTTATAAGTTTGCGCCTTTCGTCTATGACTTTCTTTAACTAGAAAAGCTCCAGCAAGGTCGATGCCGACTTTTTGAAAGCAACGCGTTTGTTGGACTCGGGAAGATGGAAGATCTCCCATTAAAGGTTGACACGGAATAGGTTTTGCTTTAAAACATAGAACGCACTTTGAGAGTCTGGAACGAATCAAATTACGAATCCCAAGAATCCAAAATTGACGTTGAATAATCGATTGCAGGGTACGAGGACCACAATGCAAGTAAGTTATATGGAAATAATCTACTATCAGCAAGGACAGACGTGAACCTTTAGGTAATAAAACTGGATGTTTAGCAGATACAGGTAAGTTAGAATGTTTTAGTCGTCCCCCCACTCGGAGGAGACCCAGGTCGTCTACAAATGGACGGAGTTTCTGGATAGCCTTAGAACTCTGCACGTCATCAGTAAGATACGACTGTTGTTCATGTTTAATTAAACACTGAAGCGAATAGTTTAATTCTTTAAAGGTAAGCGTTTTACTGTGTTCGGAATGGCGTGAACACGCCGATATAAATCGCAAACACCAAGCAAGAATGCGCTGCAAACGCGTTAAAGAGGAATAGCGTTCTAATAATGTCGATATGAGACCAGGCTCAGCTGTTGTAGCCTGCGCTAAACACGCGTTGGGACGCAGTTCCGGAATCTCATCGGAGCAATCCAAATGAGGATTACCTGGCCAATAGGAAGTATCTTTCGCCAACCAGTCCGGACCCACCCACCAGGAGGAACATTCAGCGAGTTTTATCGAGCTTAAGCCTCGACTGCAGTGGTCCGCAGGGTTGTCATGAGTGGAGACGTGTTGCCAGTGCTCGAGGGGAACATCGTCTGTTATTTTAACAACTCGATGTGCAACGAACGTCTTCAGCTTATGGGGTTCGATGTGTAGCCAGGCAAGCACAGTGCTACTGTCAGTGAACGCAATGATTTGATTAATTGGGATTTTAGTTTTTAATAAATTATGCATATGTTTAAGGACACGTGCAAGTAAAACAGCGCCACAGAGTTCAAGGCGGTTTACTGTTAATGGTTTTATGGGAGCCAGTTTAGACTTGGCAATCAATAGATGCACTTGACATTCATTAATACCGACACTGCGCAAATAGACACAGCATCCGTATGCTTTTGAGGACCCGTCACAGAATCCTATTAATTGATGTTGAACAGCATCATTAGCTGTAACTTTACGAGGAACAGTAATGGTTTTAACATATTCTAATTCAATGAGGAAGTTTCGCCATTTGTCAGCGATATCTGTGGGTACAGTGTCGTCCCAGCCTAAATTAAGACGCCAAAGGTCTTGCAAGAGAAATTTAGCTATTAGTACAACGGGTGCAAGCCATCCAACGGGATCGTAAATTCGAGCGATGCATGACAGAATAGCACGTTTAGTAAAACTTGAATTCAATGCTGAAATTGAATAAGTAAAAAAGTCTTTAAGAGGGTCCCACTGGACGCCTAAGATTTTGATAATATGTTGATGATTTTCATCACAAAATGATTTTGGAACCTGACAGTGTTCAACAGGAAGAGATGCATTAAATTCAGGTGAATTGCTACTCCACTTGCGGAGTTCAAACTGAGCACAAGCCAAAAGGTTTACAAGTTGGTCTTTTAACTGAAGTGCTTGGGCTACGGTAGGTGCCCCCGCCGTTATGTCGTCCATAAATGTGTCCTGACGAACCACTTCAGCAGCTTTAGGATAGTCAGAGCCGTGATCGGCTGCGAGCTGATGCAATGTACGAATTGCCAGATACGGTGAACTAGTCACGCCATAGGTAACCGTTTTTAGCTCGTACTCCGAGACAGGATCAGAAGGCGACGATCGCCAGAGTACGTGTTGCCACACCCTATCTTCAGGGCGCAAATCAATGTTACGATACATTTTGGTAATATCAGCAGTGAACACTATAGGTTGCAAACGAAATTTGGTAAGTATGTCTACGATATCATTCTGGAGCTTAGGTCCAGTATAAACAATGTCGTTTAACGATTTTCCATTTGTTGTTTTCGAGCTGGCGTCAAAAACAACACGGAGCTTTGTGGTCGCACTATCTGGGCGGACTACACAATGATGTGGAATGACGAATTTACCTGAGCCTAAACTTGAAGGTTGCATGTGACCTAAGTTCTGATACTCAGCCATAAAATCGCCGTAATCTTTGTTTAACTCGGAATTCCGTTCGAGTCGCTTTTCGAGCTTACTTAAGCGAGACTTTGCGTTATTGAAAGAATCGCCTAAAGATTCGCACGATTCTTTTAACAGTAACGGTACCACGTATCGCCCGTCAGGCTTACGAGAAACTAGACTGGTAAAAAGCTCCTCACACTTGACGTCCTCCGGGTTCGTTAATTCCGTTTTTGGTGGCTCTTCGACCTCCCAGAAACGCTTGACCACGTCATCTAATGCACGAGTGGAAGCCACGAGGGAAGAGATTGTGGATGGGGGACGGCTAACGGGATCGACCCTGCCCGTGAGAACCCACCCGAACACGCTGTGTAAAGCAACCGGTAGACCGTTGCCCAAATCGAGGCGTTGGCCGTCATAAATCGCGTGGAACTGCTCCGCGCCTAATAATAATTCTATGTCTGTCGGTTTGTCAAATTGCGTATCAGCAAGTACTAAATGTTTAAAGTTGTTACGTACAACCGGCGGTATTGGAACTGTAGGCATTTTACTAGTAATTGTGTCCATAACAATTACATTAATATTAAATTTAGGATTATCCGAATCGCGAGGCTGTACCGTACAGGATGTCTCCCCTTTTATTTGATGCACTACGCTTTTACCTAGACCCGCGACGGTTAGTTTGCAACGGCGCATAGGTAAGCGCAAACGTTGCGCGAGCGATGACGTAATGAAGCAATCCTGCGCGCCGCTATCTATGAGTGCGCGAGCCAAAACAGGCGGAGCGGAGCCCGCCGGATCGCACACGCGCACCGTACAAGTGCCGAGTAGAACCAAAGCGCGGCTATGTCCTAGGTGTGTACTAGTAGTTACCGACGTTTCGTTTACAACAGGCGGTTCGATCACGCTAAACCCATCTGAACCGTCAGTCACTTCGGTTGAAGTACCAGGTACCGCGACAGTGGTCCCGCCATCGTCATGCAACAAACTGTGATGACGCTTGTTACAAACCGAGCAAGAAGATTTAGAAAAACACTGATCAACATTATGATTCGGACGTAAACAATTTTTACATAACTTTTGTTTAAACACGACTTTATTCTTTTCAGGAATGTTAAGTGATTGAAACTTAGAACATTTGAAAATATTATGTTGTTCACCGCAGTACATACAGGTCACCGAATACTGATTAGGTATCGAAGCATTGACGGCGCCGGCACTGGACGGCAACGAATTAGATTTATAATTGTTTTTGTTTCGAACCTCTAAGGGGCGTTTAGTTATTTTATTTAATTGATTTAATTGAGTACCAGAACCGGATATCGTGCCGGATTGACTGACCTCCAATACTTTGACATAACTTTGTAAAAATGTTAACAAATCAGAAAAAGTAGGTATTTGTTCATTATTCTGAATTTCAAAACGTTTACGAGTATCGCTGTCTAGAACGCGCGAAGCTAAATAAAAAAGTATAAACTCATCCAATTGTTTTATTTTCATAGCCCGAAGGGATTTAACTGTTTCGTTTAAAATGTTAGTTAAATTCCTAAGATCGGAAAAATTACTATTTTTTAAAGGTGAAAAATTACTAATTTTTTCCAAATAATTATAAGCCAAAACGCGTTTGTTTTCAAATCTATCAATAAGAGTATCGAAAACAATTGGATAATTTTCACTCGTAACCGGAATGCCTTTGGCAAGCGACAAAGCCTGACCGGAAAGACATGATAACAAATAATGGAACTTCTCAATCGAACTTATGCTATTATTGTTATGCACAAGTGACGAGAATGTGTCAAAGAATGTTTGCCAATGTTCAATGTTACCATCAAACTTTGGTAACACAAGATTAGGTAAACGCACTTGCGAGAATGGCTTCGCGGTATGACAATTATCACACGCGCCGACTTTTGTCGAGACGCGAGCGGCGTGAGCCGTGTCGACACTACCTTCGCTTTCGCTCGGAAAAATACTATCCGCGACGGCTATCACACTATAGTATAAATCGTCAAATGCTTGGACAACTTTTAAATCAATTTTTTCACTTGGTTTTAAGATCAACTTTAATTCATTTATCTGAGTAGTGTACTCGAAGAATTCGCTACGTAATTTCTCAATCCGTTTGAACCTAGCTTTGAATTTAGTTAATGCTGATTGATCAGAGTGAATATTATTAGATAAATCCGTCAAAATTTGCATATCACGAAACGCATATTCTCGCTGCGTTTGAACCAGTTTTAATTGTCTTTCATTCGTTAATGCACTATTTGCACTATTACTAGCAGGCTGTGAATCTTCAGGCATTGTCTATAAGTACCTAACACCAAATTACCCAAAAGTAAAAATCGATATACGAACAAATTTTAACGATAAAATTCGTTAGCAAAAATGTAATTTTATGTAAAAATACGTAATTATGAATGAGATTTACTGTGATTGACTTTATCGTAAATGATCGGTAAACAAAAAATGGCCGGCGCTCGGTGAACACACAGCGCTTGAGTTGAATAAATAGGTACTTATAATTTACGCTAGGAATGCAACGTTAACGATTGTTTTGATTAAAATTTAGCTTTATATGTTTTAAATTGGACTGTAAATGGAATTTTAAACTGGTTAAAAAACCGGTAACCATAGGCATCTGTGCTCGTATGGACCAAAAAATGAAACCGCTTGGTTTCGGAGTTTGAGATTAATTTCCTTGATTCCCGACCAAGTACCTACACAAGAGGTTTATGTGGATAGGTGAAAGGTGAAAGGAAAAGGACTTACGTGTATGGCTGGCCACCGCTTCGCCAGCGGCAGCGACGACTCCAAATGAAGATGCTGGTGGTTGTTAACACTTGCACCACACTGGCACTCACTTCTGTTATGTTCCTTGATCGATCAATGGAGCCGGCTCCGTCTTTTACACAGTTTTTCATAAGATTTTAAGGATTTTCAGCGGGCGGTGACCCGGCGCGTGCACGCGGTGTTTCGAAGAAAAGCAGTTGTTCCAGTCTTCTTTTGAGGGCGCTAATGTCGCGCAGCCAGGTTTACTTATTAGCGCCAGAGATGGCGTTAGGTGTTTGGAAATGGAGGTGAAATAAGTAAAGGACAACAGGATGGGAAGCCTGAACAAACAAGCTAACTAAATTTCTGTAACTACTAGGAACTGAAAAGAAAACTTACATTATGCAGGAACATTCGCTTCGAGTTGTGAAGATAGACGCTCTGAATGAATTATCTCAGTCCAACTTCGGTGCACCCCGTAGGAAACTTATAATAAGTACAAAATTATGTTTTGCAAAAAATAACATATTTTTTTCTAATTCGTGAGAATATTTAAATAAATTTTAATTTAATACTTACTATTTTATGTTGGGAAACAAATTTACATTACATTTTCAGATTCTTTATTGAAATGGTTCAAATAATATTTTAGAATCGTTAATTTCGGGTTCGATTCCCAGTGGGGGTACAATTTGTACTCGGTTTTGTTGGTGGTAGGGCTTATTTCAAGTCTGCCTCTAACACCATTTTACCTAAGTCTGACGCCATAACAACAATTTAAAAATTGTTATGTTCCGCCAGTTAGAGGTAAGATAGCCAGTTCCTCAGTGTGAGGATTATTATATATTATTAGCCTTATCGTCACTTAAGATCAGGTGAGGTGAAGGTCAAGCACTACCCCGATGTGCATAAAAAAGCGATTATAAAATACCTTCTAACAATTCTATAAAAAATGGTAATTGTTGTCAAACAGACGCCAAAGACATTAAAAGCAAACATTTTCATTCCATATTTTGTATTGAAGTGAGAAAACATTAACAAAATTCGTTTAATTTTCGTTTTTTATATGAATAATTTTAAGAAGACTATAATGATCGGGCACTAGTTTTACGGCTGAACGTTACTAAACCTTGGGATGGTCGGAACATCTGCCTACAGAGGCAGCAATAAATCATAAGTTTCGTCGGCTGTTTCCTATCTTGACAGATGGTACTGCCTGCCAGTACCATGTATCCTCGTGTTAGATTAGACGACACAAGTTTGTTTTGGAGCAAATTACGATTATTTATGTGGAATAAGATAATGAACACATTGAGAATTCTAGAAAACGTGAACCAGATTTGTTAAACTCGAAACGGAAACGAAAATTCTTCGATCAAGAATATCCTAGCTAGATAACGCTTCACGAATTAAAACAGCACGCAAATATGGCACAGACTGATTCTTTCCAAATTCAACTTTAAATAGTTAAAAACAAAGAAGATAATTTGAATAAAATAAGAAAAATAAGCTTAAAGTGGGGCGTTAGTTCGAGGTGCCGTTTTTGAGACTCACCGGTATCCGGACATCTAATAGAGTATTCTTAACTGAAGCTTGAATTTGGATTAAATACGTACGTACGAGTATGTCCCCATTTAATATGTTATCGGTGCTACTACTGGCGTCATATTATAATGCAATCAAATAGTTAAATTCCATGAAAATATATTTGATTAAAAATACAATGCGAGTGAATACGATGGTTCTTATGTCCATTGGATGTTACCTACATACAAAGGTTTGTGTTATCAAATTGTTTAAAATTGTTTTCGAATCTAACACTAGCTTCCTATTTACATCTTTATGAACATTATCTTTAAGAATATGTTCACGTATAGTTATAAACATAACTATGTTTATGTTCACTCTTCTTTATACGGTTACGAGCTTCCGCCCGCGACTTCATTCGCGTGGTTATTCGGTAAATCCCTAGGGAACCTTTGACTGGGATAAAAAGTATCCTATGTTTTAATCCAGGCTATAAACTATATGTGTGTCAAATTTCATTAAAATCTGTTCAGCCGTTTTTGCGTGATTGAGGAAGAAACATCCAAAGTCACAAACTTTTACATTTATAATAATATATGTTACTAACCATGTTTTGACTTTCTTAAAAGAAGAAATGATAAATCTAATAAAATCCATAAAATTATAATCTTGACTAGTTGTCGTCAGCTTAAAAAGTTTGATTACTTTTAAAAACCCAACCATCTCAAAGAAGGAAATTACCACTTAATATAATATCTCTCATTTTATGACAATCCTCATATATTTTGATGGTTTACGACGTTTTAATAACACCTGGCGTGAAAAGTTCACTGTAATGAAAAAAGTTATTCTTATAGTTATGACACTCAACCGAAAAACAGCCTTTGAACTGTGAGGGAACGTCACAAGTTTCATATTGTAGCTGTTATTATCGAAACTGGGGGTAGAGTGGTCTGTGAACTATTTTTATACGTTGTTGTATTGTAATTTATTGTATTTACGTTGAAAATATTTGTTTTAAACGATAGCGGACTACATTCTTTCGGGTGTTTGTTATTTTTTTTTTTATTAATTTAGCACAGAGGCTCCAAACATTCATACATGCTCCTTTTCCTTTTTAAGGAAAGTTAAACATTGAAATTGAAGCTGAGACAATTTAAAAAAGAAACAGTTTTCACCATTATTATTATAGAGACTTCATTATTTTTATATAATTTTTGACAAAATATTTCTTAACGCAACTTTCTTTTCAAAATATAAGTTAAAGTGGTTTATAATAAACAAAATCGGTATTCGATACTTAACGTAGTTAACAAGAAAGAAAGAAAACCGATGTTTAACATGGATAGTGGAATATGGAACTTTAACATAGAGTAAGGAACAATGGAATAAGGAACTAGCTACCCACAACACAACTCAACGAAAGAGAATCGGGAACTTTTCCTTATTTACATCGCTTCCACGGCTTGTCTCAGCTTTTATCTATAATATATAAAATTCAAAGTCCTGACTGACTGACTGAGAGAGATATCAACGCACAGCCCAAACCGTTGAACCTAGAGACTTGAAATTTTGCACATAGGTTCCTTATGAGGTCCAGGGGTGCACTAAGAAAGGATTTTTCAAAACTCACCCCCCAAGGGGGTGAAACGGGGGTCCAAAGTTTGTATGAAAGTCCCTCAGTTTTGAAGCTAGGATCTTCAAATTTTGTGTTTAGGCTGAACATGGAAAATTAATAAATACGGGTCTCAGCGTTTTTCAAAATTCTACCCCCGAAGGGGTCAAAAAAGGGGTATGAAGTTGTGTATTGAAGAATATCCTTTATTTTCGAAGTAAAAATCGCTAAATTTATAATTTAGGCTTATGGATGGAAATCTAACGCAACGTATATTGTTATTGTTAGTATTTCAACCCCTATGGGGATGAAATGGGGATGAAAAGGGGTAAAAAACCCCAAAAATAGATATGGATGTCGTTATTGGGGATTTCTGGGATGACGATTGCAAAAATGACATTTATTTTGAAGTCCAACACGGTGGACATGATTTGACCCCTAAAGGGGTGAAAATGGGGTTTTTAAATTTTGTATGGAAAAATTATATAAAATAGTCATTACAACTTTAAACTTCGTAGGAGCACATCTAAAAATAAATAGGCAAACATATATTTTGTAATTTTGAAAATCAACTACTTAGGGATAAATGGGGTAAGTAAACATAAAAATCGATGTGGATGTCGTTCTTGAGGTTTTATGGGATGGTGATTGCGAAAATGAGATTTATTTTGAAGTCCAACACGATGAACATGATTTAAATAAAATGGGGTTCAAACTTTGTATGGAGAAATTATATAAAATAGACATTACAACTTACTTACAACTTTTAAATATAAACTTTTAAAGCCTCGTGCTAGGCCCGTGCGGCAAACGTCCTGCCTCGCGAGGCAGCGCGCTTGGTGGTTACCCGCCTAATCACGTAAAAACGGCTGATCAGAATTTAATGAAATTAAAACATGAGGATTTTATCGAATGTCCACGCGGACGAAGTCGCGGGCGGAAGCTAGTTTATTATGTAATGTTATTCATTAAAAAATATTCTTTATATTACTCCAATGGGGGAAAACTTAACCATCATCTCACCCGCCGAAGCAAAGATAAAATTTAAAGCTACCTTTGCGTAAAGGCCGCTATACCTATAAAAAAAAAAAAGTAATATTGAAAATTCACATGTACAGATTGAAGCTGGTGAGATGGTGACTAATTTATTATTTCGATCCTCCTTGCTTCGTAAGGCACTGGCTGCATTTGCAGTCGTTAACATCCACTAATCCGCATTGGGTTCGCGTGGTGGGTTATGGCCCATACTTCTCATCCACCCATAGGGTAGGTCTGTGCTTCAGCAGAGGGGACAAAAAAATGGCTGATAGCAAATAAGACATACAACGCGCAAATGATGCTTTTGGTAGAGTACTAGAGTCACAAGTATACTTACCGTATGCTTCTTGACCAGTTGTTTTGTCTAAAAACATTGTAACAAAATAGTTTAGCAAAACTAAAACTTGTTCCTTTCAAACTCATTTCTCTAAAGGGCCATTTATAAAATTTTGGGTGGGTTAGCGGTCCAGACTCAAAATTAAAAACTCAAATACGTACAAAATTATTTTAAATAAAGCGCACGCAATTTCAACCTTTTAAACACTAATTTCTGTGTCACCGACGGCCGATGATACGTAGTGGCATCGAATGCCGTCTAAAATCCTCACTGAATAGATTCTGCCTGCTTATTGTCTAATTTTCAAAATCTATCGCAATCGCTTTCATTTGACAGATGGATGTGACACATTGCTGCATTTCTTTGGTAAGTTTTTATTTGTACCAAAAAGAAGCATCAATGTATCCACACTCTGAAAGCGATTGGGATAGATTTTGTAATTAGACAATAAGCCCCCTAGTCGCGGGCCGTATTGAGATGGCTTGCGGGCCGGATGCGGCCCCCGGGCCGTATCTTTGACACCCCTGCTTTAAACGACCTCCGTTAGTTAGACAAAAGCGGTACTCGCATGTTTCATTTCGCATAAGGCAAGTTTTAAAAGCTAGCGCTTTTTGGTTGCGGTCTGCCAAGTAAGTAGCTGACAAAGGGAAAAGCTGCACAATTACCCGACAGCTTTAAATTTAAGCCTTTTATGCAAGTTCAGATTGTGGCTTATCTGTATCCTAATTTTGTATTCACAGTCACTCGGGATTTGCTAACAGAAGTAAGTTTTGCTGTTAGTTTTTGGATTAAAAATACTGATTTGCAGCCATTTAATTTGCGGATTGTGTGTTTGGGTAGTTCTCTCGTAAAAGACAGCGCCGTTAGTTTTTATTCTGTGAGAAGCACTAAAAGTCAAAGCTAAAACCGTCATTTTGTAGTCGTTTTAATTAACTTAAGGGAGTTTTCCACCAATGAAACTAAACATTTGTGCCTTAGAGCAACACGGCTTCAATGGCCTCCGAGTTGCTCTAAGATTTTTGCCAAAGAAACATAATGGGTCGAAAAACAATAATGCTGGGTAATTTCAATATGAAATAAGCTTGTACTACTCTTCTGTCCATTATTTTTCATGTAAAAATTGTGTGTGTACTAAACAAATAAATAAATAAAAAAATACTTTCCCATACTTATACAATGTTTTTACTGTCACATTAGTATGGGAGGGCGAGGGTCAACATTTTATGTCGTTTTTCGATTAATATTTCTGTGGCAACATTTTTTTTAACATTTTTGGCGTTTCATTGAAGAACACTCATTTAAGTTAATTAAAACGACTACAAAATGACGGTGTATAACAGTGACTAGTAGTAAGTATATATTATTTGTCCTAATAAAGGCGTATGAAGTTTACTAAAGTTTGCTGTGACAATATTTGTCATCATTTCAACCTTTTCGGGTCAAAAGACGACGACTGGCTAGATAAATATTTGATGTTTTATACTCGCCATCTGTATTTGTCGTAAAGATGAATAAATAAATTGTTGGTTTTACAGATTTTTTCTTAACCTCATCATTCATTCGCAATTGTGCATATTTGCTGAACTGACAGTTGACAAGCCAAGAACAGCGCATAGCAACAAAATATGTATAAGTTATGCCTTATGGAATGACCGCTCGAAAGAAATCGCGACATTCCGTATATGTAGACTTCACTACTACAATGGCAATCAAAACGGGCAAAATTTTGTATGTATACATAAGCAGCATAGGATAAAAAATGTGGTATCCAAAGGGCCTATCACAAAAAACATAACGATAAGCGTACGATGTTTGTCCCACTCCGTGACACTATTGATTCACGAATAAGGTTCAATATCAAGTAGATTGAACGACTAATTGCGTCCGACTATCGTGATTCTTTTTTGTAATCGGCTCTCAAGTCTCATAGAGCAATAAAACAAGTGTCGAAAGCATAGTTCTCTCTATGTTTTGAACTGTGAAAGACAACAACATTATTATTAAAGCCATCATACTGAAAATATAGAATGAATTAGAGTTTTCTAATTTCCACCTAATTGCTTTAATTTAAGAAACTGATGTTGAGGTGGTTGAACAATTCGTTTATATCGCTCAATGACTGCTTAATTAAGATAGGGCTGGTCGAATAACGGCCTAATTGTGGCCTCCTTCGTATTATAATCGGCCTTCGCCGTATAGCCGGCTTCTAGGACGCCGGAAATTTTCACTTTAACTTCCACCGTCGTTTGTTTCTTGTCTATTCCTCTAATAAGATTGAAACTCCGGTGTTTATTTCATCATTAAGGAATTGGTTGAAGAGCTTTATAGATTCACTTAGGATGGCTTGTTGATAGACAATGTCGCCAGTCTCCAAATTGAGTTTGTAAGTAGAGATGGAAGTTGAAATGTTAAATATATACAAATATAAAAATATTTAAACATCGAATTTTACCGTGTGGATGTTCGACGTTAAATAATTGAGTCTTAGTAATTTAAGAAGCGAAATTATAACGACCCATTTGCTATGAACATAAATTAATTATGTGTACGTACCCGATTCAATCATTAATTTGAAACAATATTTGGCATGTTTATTATTTGTTTACTGACTGGCTTGTTTTTAATATTTTAATAAGGTACAAACTTATCTATGATCTTTCATCTTTCTAATGCCATGAATAAATAAGTATTTTTTTATATTACTATTCGATGTGAAATAAACGAGTAGACGAGTTTTATGGAGATTTCAATCGTATATCAGCATTGCATTCTTCGCTGCGGTAGCGCTGTATAGCAAATGTCCATTTGCTAAGTGATTATTCATTAATGGGAGTAGGACATTGTATCAGAAACTCAATATTGAAATCGCATCTCAGGGAATAGGCATGATGACTATTTTTTTTATTTTATGTTACATAAATTACCTCTCAAAAAAAGAAACATTGGTAAAAGAATTAATTCGCTAGCATGAAAACTGCCCGAGATATCACAGTGTGAAATGCACACAAATGGACTCGATCAAAAACGCTCCATAGGCTTGCAAGTTATGACGTCACGCCGTGCAAGTTTGTATGCAACGCATAGGAGATTTGTTCAGCAGCTATATTAAATATTGTGTTTATCAAAATGGTTTCTTAGACAAATTTGCTATACATTTAACGGATTAATTAAAGGTATCATTTATTTTAATAAATTTTATACTTTTTAAATGGACTTGTCTACCCAACTTTGAAGGGTCATAAAACAAATAATATGCAATATATAAAACCAAGAGGTATACAAGCTACTCTAAAAGTTTAATATGTTTACGATTTTTATTAGTATTTCGTTATTTTATTCGTTAGTCAACATCCCTATTAAAGCATGGTAGCAGAAATTAAAAACACGACAGCAGTTTTTTTAATTCACAACGGGATAGTGCTTGGCCCTCACCTCACCTGATATAAAGTGAAGATAAGGCCGAAGGTGGAAGCGCACTACACCCGGAATCCTCTCCTCCTTTCAAGTCCACGCCATAATTGTTGTTATGGCGTGGACTTGAAATAAGCCCAACCAACCAAACAGAGTACAAATTGTACCCCCCCTGGGAATCGAACCCGGGATCCCTGCGTCTTACACGGGTGGGCGAACGACTAGACCACACAGGCGGTTAAATTATTCATATTATTGCCACGAAAAAAACGTTAAGTTATAAATCAGCCATGACCGAAACTGTCTACATGGTGTCATATTCCCACCCAGATTATAAACGTCAGAAATGATGGAAAGCTTGCTATTTCTCAAGTCGTTTTATCTCCAATCTTTAACAATCTAGGTCTCATTAGAGACATCTGTCAAGATCAGATCGTGAGGCGTTATCAATAAAGTTGTTTGATCGTTAATCACCGGCGAAAGAATATTTTTTGCGGCCTATTGTGTGTTTGGTGCGGTTTCAATGGATAGTATTTCTTTGGAAGAAAAATTTGGCGGGCAGCAATGACCGGCTGTTTGGAAAATATCTAGCTCACTTCTGATTTGACTTTTTGGTGTTGATCGTTTAACTTTCTGAACTGTGAGTCATGGTTGAAGATTTCTAGATTATTAAGTACAAAGGAGTACTAATTGTTAAAAAAGACAAGTCAACTGAAAAGATGGAAAAAAGATTAAATATTAAAATTAAAGGTAACCTTTAATATTTAATCTAGTTTCCATCTTTTCAGTTGACTTGTCTTTTAATGCAGGCGGGTTTTTATTTTTTTCTAATTTATTTTTAATTTTTTAGTTATTATATATTACGGTCATTATATACCTTTTTGAAATCCTTATAATAAGCCCTTTAATTTGACACCCATATTGCAGTATTCTAAAAAAAAAAAAATTTTTCCCTACATGGGGGCTATACGGTGCTATTATCACCGTATAGCCCCCATGTTGGGTTTTTTATAACGCCACCTTCTTAAAGAACACTTGGGCTGACAAGACAAATCTAACGCTATCTTTATCATAGAAATCCGTTCAGCCGTTTAATAGATAATGAGGTAATAAAGAATAGGTATTACATACAAACACACATACAAATAACAATTATCATACTTACAAGATACGCGCAAAAAAAATAACCCTTTCTTTGCAGTCGGGTAAAAAATATCTCTAGGAATAGTTTCGTAGGTTGTGGATACATTCTGAATATTGTATTTGACAGTTAACATCATTGAAATTCTGTTCTATGTAGTATTAGGAACCTGTGAAACAGACCATCAGAATGCATCTTATTTTCTACATTATCATAGGTATGAGAATGAATAAATGAATGACGTATGAGTTTATTGTTACAGTTATTCCGTAACAGATGCCATGGTAGCTGGCGTTACATCATTAGCGAACAAAAAAGCTAATCTACTTAAATAAAAGTAAGTAAATCGTTTTACAATCAGCTAAGTTCTGACGAAACGTACCTAACTAAAACGTATATATTATGTAAATACCCCAATGCCCATTGAAACAGGTAGTAGGAAGCTTCTCTTATTTGTCGTTTAAAAATTATATGAACTTATCGTTAGTAGTACAGTATATATAAAGCGCTCTGTTGCTCTCATCACATAAATCTATAGCTAACATTTATATTCTGGTCACGAATCACAATATAAAAGAACATTGAGCAATAGAGAGCCTTTTGATATGACTTATCTTGACTGTTATAGAGTGGGGAAAGATACTCTATTTATAAACGCTAGTTGCTTATATAAATAAAGCATTTTGATGGAGCGCACAACCGCCAACCCTAAAAAAATATGAAAAAACAAAACACTACACCAGCTTGAAAGTCCGAGTATTGGGCTAATAACATGGCAGGCAACTTGGCAGGCGACTTAACAATGAGGGCTTTTCAAAATGACAAAAAACTGTAAGCTCGATAGATGGCGTTGATAAACAGACAATGTCAAACTGTAGAAAACATAGGAAAAAGAAAAGACAATTCACATGAAAACACCGCTAACAACCAACGAATAAAAAAAAATAAAAAAACCCGCCTGCATAAAAAGACAAGTCGACTGAAAAGATGCAAACAAGATTAAATAAATATTAAAGGCAACATGTCATAATAACATGCAGTCGGACGCATGCATAAAGAAAGTGACATTATGAATGATTGAATAGGGATGATGACTAATGAATAAAATAACGAAATACTAATAAAAATCGTAAACATATTAAACTTTTAGAGTAGCTTGTATACCTCTTGGTTTTATATATTGCATATTATTTATTTTATGACCCTTCAAAGTTGGCTGCACAAGTCCATTTAAAAAGTATAAAATTTATTAAAATAAATGATACCATTAATTAGTCCGTAAAATGTATAGCAAATTTGTCTAAGAAACTATTTTGATAAACACAATATTTAATATAGCTGCTGAACAAATTTCCTACGCGTTGCATCAAACTAGCAAGGCGTGACGTCATCATTTAGTAGCCGTTAGTATGGAGCGTTTTTGTGCGAGTCCATTTGTGTGCATTTCACAATGTGATATCTCGGGCAGTTTTCATGCTAGCGAATTAATTCTTTTACCAATGTTTCTTTTTTTGAGAGGTAATTTATGTAACATAAAATAAAAAAAGTTGTCATCATCCCTATATTATATGATGATGATGTATATCGCGAATGTGATATCTCGGGCAGTTTTCATGCTAGCGAATTAATTCTTTTACCAATGTTTCTTTTTTTGAGAGGTAATTTATGTAACATAAAATAAAAAAAGTTGTCATCATCCCTATATTATATGATGATGATGTATATCGCGAATCGCGAGTACCTATCAAAGGTTTCGAATTTAAAATAGGAATTCCACTAAACGACAAAGGAGTTCTTTCCTCCAATGAAGGCCTGTTTCGGGTGAAGCCCAAGGGATGAAACCATCCCGTAATTAATATTGTATCCCGTACTGTCAAACATTTCTCGACTTTGGCAGTTTCTAGTAAGGTTTGTGTTGGGCGAGTTAACTTGGGATCATTGTCCCAAGTGGCTTTTACTTAAAACACAATTTGTGAATTTTCTAAACGAATTTGTATTCCAAATAACTACAGTATTGTATCAACCCCTTTAACATACATCAAGAGTATTTAAGTACAAATAAGAAAATGCTAGAAAAGTCAAAATATGTTTATTCAAAAAACGTAATAATTAAGCGCTTTTGAATCGTCATGTTTTCCTACCTGTTCCAGATTTTTTCAACTGATAAGAGAAACGGCCGCAAGTAACTTATCACCTTTAACAGATATAAGTAAGTAACAATATTTACAAACTTAAATATTGTTACCAAACAAGTAACTTACGCAGATGTTTCAATTAACTTGTATGCAAAACTATGAATAAAACGTTATCTTGTATAACACATTCACACAGAATAGTATGTTAACTCTACTCTAATCTACCTGTTAATTCTTTTTACTTAAATTAAAAGTATAAACCGCAACACCGGGGTGAGATTTTAAGGGTGCCGATTCATGATCCAGCTATAAACTATTGGGCGCGGTCACATTTTACAGATATAAACTATTGGATAGTAGTGAGCTATGACATAGTTGTCTTATAACTATTTGCCTTCGAGTATTCTTGATCGAAGCTATTTGTCAATGACGGTCACATTCATTAATGAGCTACAAAAAGCTAGTGAGCTTACGCCGTCACATTAACAAGCTATCAGTTCATAGCTTTTCAATGTGACACAACATAAATGTACGTCATGTAGCTCTTCAGTCCGCATCCTCGCTCGATTCTAAGTCGCTATAAGCTGGAATTTTGTAGCTATTTAGCTACAAACGATTTATTAATAAGTTGACCCGAAGACATGTAAATTGTTATCTATACATAGATTGAAATTACAGCTTTATTCATAATTGCAATTTCTTTTTGAACTACAATCTCCTTCTCTCAATGAGATCGCGCCATTACTCTCCAAGGACCAACTTATATTGTTCCCTCTGGTTAGGTCACTTAGGTTAAACTTGGATAATTTCCATTAATCATTGTTTCTTCTGAAACACGAAACGCGGTTTAAACTTAAACAATATAGAGTTGCACTCGAAACGATTTAAACAAGGTTTAAGTTGGTAAATGCAATGATTTTGAATTTTGGTTCTGGCACAGAATACATTATAAGTTCTGGATAACACAATACTTCTGTCAGGGAAAATATCCAAAGGTTGAGTAATTGGCCCTAAGATTTCAAAAATTGTATTTCCCCAATCGAGTTTCAAAAACTTGACAGTTGCAAGTTGCAATCAATACAAAATCGATTCGCACTTATTTTGTGCTAAGGAAACAGCCACAGAGGAAATAATCACTATGGATACAGCCTCCATGGCCAAGTAACATTTGCAAATGTTCGTATCGCTTCGCTTTCGAAACAAGATTTGACGTTTCAAAAATTGATTGTTATCGTTCAGGTGTAAAAACGGCAGAATGGATTTAGATGAAATTTGGCACACAGATAGTTTATGGCCTGGATTAAAACATAGGATAATTCTTAATATAGGATACTTGTAAGGTTCTTTAGGGATTTTTCGAATGTTCACGCGGTTGAAGTTGCGGGCGGATGCTTGTAAATAATAACGCAAGTCCTCAAGTGAACATAACGTGGGCCTGGGCAGTACCTTTAAATCCAAAATCATCGAGTGAAGCTCCTTAAGAGAGGCTTTTGCTTAGCAGTGGGTATCATATTGTGGCTTTTAAAGAATAAGATTTCAAAACGGATAAACCGACAATGTAAGACATGTCCATCAGCCATTTTTGATGTCCCCACTGCTAGGGCACAGGCCTTCCTTATAGGTGGTAAGGAGGATGGGCCATAACCCACCACGCGGCCCCAATGCAGATTGGTGGGTATTATCGACTGCAGATGCAGCCGGGACTAACGGCTTAACGTGCCTTCCGAAGCAAGGAGGAGCTCGAGATAATAAATTTTTGGTCACCCATCCCATGACCGACCCTTGCGAACATTGCTTAACTTCCGCAATCGCTGGGCCAGGCGCTAAACCACTGCGCCACCGAGCTCCACATGTAAGACATATTGTATTACAATCGAAACGATTTAAAGAAAAATAAAAACATTTTCATTCTGATAACTTCGAACAATTAACAAACAAATAGGAAAATTGAATCACTCGAAATACAATACTGTAATAGGCCCTGAAAGGTATACATTATACTTTATAATACAGTTAATTTGATCAGCAGCCGTACCCACGTCAGAATACTTGGCAGAAGGGTCCTTTGTTATTATCGGTAGCAAAACTTTCTTGTTTTCTGAAGAATATCGAATTGTGAGTCGATTAAATAATAATAATAGATGTTTTTGAGGAATGCGATAAAAGAATGTTGAGCCACTTGATAAATTCGTAATCTACTTTGCTTTGTTATTGTGTGTAAAACTGAAAAGTTAACAGACATTTATCTAAACTTTATAAACTGCTTTGTTTGACCGGGGTTTTTAAAATGTTCTGTATTATTTATCTATAAGATTAATGTTAACATTGTGATGAGAATTCAGCAAACAAAATTATTATTAGTAAAATAACTTCCTATATTAGTTAAAAAGACCATAACGGTGTAACTAATGACGGGTTTAAGACATCGTCTTTCCGCCAGCCATAATTATTTTTTATACGATGTGACGTTGCCAGATTTGCAAAACGCAACTCTACATATACTAAGAATGGAAAATGGCATCTATGCCACTTTAGTAGCTTTGAAAGATGGAAGCGTATTTGTAGGAACATCATAAATAAACTTACTCTTATAAACTTCTTTCCTAAATACAAAAGCAACGGAAAGAAAAGTTTACAGTTTGTAGGAACTTCTTTCACGAATGTTACGTTAATTTAATGTTAACTTTCACAAAAAATATTTTCTCTTTGTTTACTCAAACAGAGACGATTTGATTATGATTGTTTAATAAAGTTAACACTGTGAATGTAAAAAATTTTTTTTAACTACCAATCCAATATGGTTTTCCGCGGTGAACAGGTACCTACGCTAGGTTATAAATAATGGAAAGAACTTACGTCATTTTTGATTTTACATACTTAGCAATATATGAAACTTAATATTTATAGTGTGCTTAAGGCTGTTTATCCTAAAATATGCTACTGATAATAAAATTGTTATCTCAAATAACATTTCAGCAGTGCAACAATAAGGATTTCAAACTTCCGTTGCCAAGATCGGTTCCCGGGAGAGGAAAATATTTACCCGTGTAGGGCTCCGGGCATAACAGGATAGTTGAAAGCATAATATTATGCAGTTTGCATCAGATGCACGTAGGTACGAGTATAAATTTTGAGATATTTACCGGAAGTATTGAAATTGAAACGATATTGTTATTGATATTGATGATTTGTTCACTTAATATGAAGTAAGATATCAAGGTATATGGAATACGGAATTGATTTGAAAACGATATATAAAAGGGTATGTACTGTTGTTGGTAAATAATACTTACCTACTGGCGATTGGTGGAGCGAAAACTAAGTTGATACCAGTTATGACGCTGGTCTAATCTAATTAAATGATTTCATTAGTATTAAATTCTAACATACTTACACTTTCTGCTCGTTATAGTTCACTTCGTGGCCTAAAAGGTTTTTTTAACATTAAAGGTATATTTCGAGCAATCTCTCTTCAATTATAATTTTAGCACAGGCCAAATAAAGAATGTAGGCGTTTGTTATTTTAGGAATCTATATCTTGGCAATTATTTTGGTCAGACAAATTATTTCGATTATTTTTATAACCTTCCATTGAACTGTAAACTTCCGCCCACGTTCAATGTAAATTTCTCTGTTACCAGCCAGTAATAAGGATGTTATTTATGCCAAAGGGTACCACGAGCTACCACAAATTTTATCAGGTGACCATAATAAATGGATTGCATAAGATCAAAGGTGTTTTAGTAAAAAGATGCAGTGGACAGTATTGTATTTTTATTATTATTTTGGGTTGGAACCGTATCATTCTGTTAATAATAATGCTAATCGTGTAATCTTTAATGTTATAAGCTCTTTAACTACTTAAATTACATTATAACCAAGTACTTTTCCAACACCACAACTGCTTTACATTAGTATTTTTTGTTTATAATAATATATTTTATTACAAAAGGAAAACATATTTTCTAATACTCAGTTCATGATGATGTTAGACTCCCAACTTTAAAAATGGATGAAACTCTACCTAAAAAGTAGAGTCACAGATATATTTATTAAGCATATCTACCTAAAGTTAATAACTAATGCTGGTTAATCTTTATTTTCAGGTAATTGCCTTTTTTCGTCGATGAGGTCAAGAGCGGCTCTATCTACAATTTGGTGAGATATATTACCAGACTATTGATTTTAAGACCTTACAGTGGGACTATCAACGATAGAACTAAAACTTATTTGAGTGACCTTAAAAACCTGGGGGCTATATTGTCTTATTTTAAAAATCTATCGTAATCGCCTTCGTTTGACAGATGGATGTGACACATTGCTGCATTTCTTTGGTAAATTTTTATTTGTGCCATAAAGAAGCTTCAATGTGTTACATCCTTAAAGCGATTGCGAAAGATTTTGAAATTAGACAATAGAAAGGCAGGACCTAGAAATTGACTTATTGATTCTAAGTCTAAGTTTTACTGTAATCAAAATATTTTTGTAAGAGAAACTTTACTCCAGTTTTATCGTCAAAATTTAATAAAATCCTACATATTTTGGAGTCAGTTAGGGTTCTAAGGGAGTTCCTAAAATTATTTTGTGCGTATATTTTCATCATCTTTTATTGTTAGTGTTTTAAGATTCTATATTTACTCTCACATTATTATTTTAAACCTTATCAGTGCAACGACGTCTAAAACGCAAATTGCCTAAGTAGCAAAATGCCTAAAATCAATGTCTAAATCAGTGATGGCGAACGTTTATGTATCAACGTGCCATTTTTCTAAAGAAATGTTTAATGAGGCCATAAACGTGCCATAATAGTAGTTTATGATACTGATGCATAAAGAGGGGTATTAAAACATGAGTGTGTGTTTAAAAACCGAGCCGTAGGCGAGGTTTTTAATAGTATCACACGAGTGTTTTAATACCTAGTTATGTGCAGTTTCATACACTACTTTATCTACACTCATACATTTGGGATTGAACCTACTAAATAAAAGATCGCTTTAGAAAAGAGAGAGAGAGACTTTGGTTGTATTAGCTATGTACCTACCTTGTAATAAGTCATTACCTAAGCTGCATCTAAAATATTTTTGCAAAGTCAATTTTTTTTCTCATTTTTAAGCAAGAATAAAAAACACCTACGAAATTCAGTATAACAAAATGTAAAAATTGAAATCAAAATTCAAAACTTTTTAGTAATGCTCTAAAAATGGCGCGCATTCCATAAAAAAAATTGAGTTGAGTGCATTCTTGCAAACTAATCGCAATAAGTCATCGATCACCATAGAGTGCATTTTAATCATGGAAAATATGTGCGAAAATATCGTTGTTTTTTTTTAATATCACGGCACTGCACTCCCTTCTTCTTGGATTTGCCCTGTATCGTAATGAGAAAAAAAGTTATTTTATGATGCAGCTAACTGCATCGTAATGAGTTTTTTTTTTAAATTTTACCTATTCACGAAAATAAAGTACGTATTTATATTACCTTTTTTGAATTCATATTTGGAACATTACGTTGTGAGTGTAGATAAAATTATTTTGACGTTGTGAATACCTATTGGGAATATAATAATAATAAATACCACCAACTCAAAAACTCTTTATTTACTACAAAAAAATTGATACAATTTGCAATATTTCAATTATACGCGTAATTTAAATTAATTACCTAATTAGTAATTTTTTCGTAGTGCATAATGAATTTTGTGGTCTGTGACGTGCACAAAATATTGCGTCGCGTGCCATTGGTTCGCCATCCCTCGTCTAAATCAATTTGACCCAGCGCACAATTTCTTTGATTTATTTTATTTAGAATAAAAAAGTTCAAGAATATATTGACAAATATTATGAATTGCGCCATATAATAATATTAAGTGTTAAGTTAAAGTATATAAAAATAGCATTGTGAATGCTAAAATCTAAAAATTAAATATTAAGTGTTAATTTAAAAATTACTCTACACTTTGTCACGTTCCCGAAGCTCCAAGCGATTTCATCTTGAGATGTTTTCAGTGTCACTTTGGCTCTGTATCAGAAAGACGAACTTGACACTAAATACGCGAAGGGTTACGGAATATTTCTAGGGAAATGAATGTCTTTGATATGCTGGCAGTTACGTATGTGGAAATGTTGAGATTGTTAACAAAAATCAAATGTGATACTCTAAAGAATATGGTAAGCTCTTACCTATCACCACTTCGTGTATTAAGGGAAGTGGATGCGGGTTTTGATTGTATTATTCGTAAGGAAAAGATTTTATTTCGAAAATAGGTAAAACGTTTTATGCAAACAAAAAGGGAATACACAAGTGGCAATCTTTGTGTTAGCTTGCGTACCTAAGTAAAACTAAAATACAACGAAAAAGAAAAAGTACAAGTATTTTATAAGTATGCCGCAAAATTGTTTTGACATTTGAGCATTCGCCCGGATGGCGAAAGATGAGGACTCGATTTTATATTTTAGTATAAAAAATTAAATAATCAAAACATGTGATGTGGAAATTAAACGATCATTAACAAGCATAAAGTAACCACATACAGATTTACCCGAACACCCTTAACATGCGCACTGGCTAGTTTCATACATTTTGCGGTTTGATGCAATTTAGTGAAGATGGAAGATCTTCCTTGCATTTCCTATTTTCCTAGTCTAACACATTTGTGCCTGGATGTAACGGAACGGGTTCAGACTAGGGATGCAACGATATTACTATTACGATACCGATACGAATGATGAATGCATCGTAATAGCGAATACGATATCGAATGCATAACGATTTTTTTATTATAATCTCTTATTAACAGAGCTCGGTGGCGCAGTGGTTTAGCACCTGGCCCAGCGATTGCGGAAGTTAAGCAACGTTCGCAAGGGTCGGTCATGGGATGGGTGACCAAAAATTTATTATCTCGAGCTCCTCCGTGCTTCGGAAGGCACGTTAAGCCGTTGGTCCCCGCTGCATTTGCAGTCGTTAACACCCACCAATCCGCATTGGGCCCGCGTGGTGGGTTATGGCCCGTCCTCCTTACCACCCATAAGGAAGGCCTGTGCCCCAGCAGTGGGGACATTAAAAATGGCTGATGGACATGGATAAAAGCAGTAACAATCTTTTCGAATCTACAGTAGCTGGTTTGATGGAAAAATACTTTTGGGTGTTTTAAGTTAGGAAATACAGTATTTTTCTTCAATAACTTGAATAGATTGTATCCATCTATGCATTGGATGCATTTAAAATTGTCAATAAAAGTCAGTGGCAAACGTCGAAAATATGAAAGATGGCTGTCATAAGTGATGCCAGCGCAAACATGGATGCTGTCTTGCTTTCCTTTTAACTCAAAATAAATTACATTAAACTAATTTCAAGAATCGTTATAAATCGTAATACTTTTTACGATACCGATGATCGTCAAAAATAACGATAACCTGCGGTTTACGATTATCGGCATCGGTATCGTTGCATCCCTAGTTCAGACACTATTAATACTATGTCTTATAAGTAGGATTTTTATTTCGAAGTCCTACCTACTAAATTTGTGTTCACGATGGAAAAGCTGTTCCAATTGTGTTTACGATGGAACAAGGTAAAGAAAACGAAATGATCTAAAATAAACAAAAATATTAGAGCTTAAAACAATGTGGAAAGGTCAAGAAAGGTCTAAACTTTTTGTTTTGTATTATATATTTTTATATTTTTTTTTGTGTGTGATATGGACGTTTTTGTCTGAAGTAAAGATTTTTATTATTATTATTATTATACACTAAGGTCGAAATCAGAATAGGCTGGTACAAAGAGAAAAATAGGGACTGGAGTGCAAATGGCGTCCGGCTTGGCATCTTGCTTGATGTTGGAGGTTCGGCTCCCTGATTGTCTGAAGGAAACATCACGTGATTTTAAGGGCTTGAGCAATGTTCAATAGTTAGTTACTTGGTAATGTAATGTTTTCTCAGTTATTTTCTTTATTTTTGCTTAAATGTATCAGGATTATTATTCGAACAATTTATTAGATAGAAACCTATCTCCTATCTCAGTGTTGTCATGTCCAGAGGCGATAAATCTAGCCGGAAATACAGAATCTTCGCCGTTGCGACTTGATCTAAATTACTGTTGTCTAACTAACTAGCTAAGAGACATTTTCAACTATAAATAAATTAGATTTAGAGAATAATTCGTTCACATCGCAATTTTGTTCGTAATACAAAAAAAATTGTTTAAAAAAAACAAAAAACCGACTTTAAAAAACCTACCTCTAAAAAGCAAGAAATAATATTCGTAATAATAAAAATACGTCTATTAAAGTCGGGTGGGGCTGGAGTACAAATTCCTTTTTTTTTATTCTAAAAGCCCCACCCGACTTCAATAGACGTATTTTTATTATTACGAATATTATTTCTTGCTTTTTAGAGGTAGGTTTTTTAAAGTCGGTTTTTTGTTTAAACAATTTTTATTTTTTTATTTTTAGTGTAGGTACCTTGTAGGTAAGGTATATTATATAATTATGTAGAAAAATCGGCTCAGCCAAACGTAAGATAATCGCGGAGAAACATACTTAAATACGGGTCAAACTGAGAACCTCCTTTCTTAAGTCGGTTAAAAAACTACACTTAAGATATCCCTCTTCCAACAAAAAAATAATTATCTTATTCAGTTCATAAACAAAGAAGTAATACGACCAATCATCGAGGTAATTCACACAAAATCATACTATTTTCGTGCTTTTTTACTTGAAAAGTACTGAACCGATTTGCAAATTTTAAAAAATGGGACCAACTTGGGAGTGTACCTAATGTAATAACGTTTGAATCATTTCAATCGGTCCAGCCATCTTCAAGTAATCGGTGGACATACACAAAAAAAAAAAAAAATATACAGACGAACATAGAACCTCCTCCTTTTTTGGAAGTCGGTTAAAAATGAAATGGTTCAAACATCGATAATCCTAAACACATAGTATCGAGTCGGTCATCGAATCGATTGCGATTTGCGGCGGTGCCAACATGCCGTGGTTCCTTCCTGTACGGCCCAGTACGATTAAATGTTTCACTCTTATATCTGGCAACTTCGGGATTGCGCAATATGTTATTTGTATTAAACCAATTGGAAAATGTAGCAGTGTATATAAAGTTACTTTGCGATATAACACAAAATATCGCCGTTAAAGCAAAATATTGCGATAAAACTTCATCACTGCAAACAGAAATAATTGCTTTAAACTTGTTGGAAATCACAAATTCTTTACTAATATTCCTTTATCCTTTAATATTATAAATGCAAAAGCCCGTTTGTTTGTTTGTATGTTACGTCTTCACTATGGGAAGTGTTTTTTTTGCACAACGGGATAGTGCTTAGCTTTCACCTGATGTTAAAGTGAAGATAAAGCCGAAGGTGGAAGCGTACTACACCTGGACTCCTCATCTCATCACGGAGGAACTGGCTATCTTACCTCTAACTGCCGGAACACAACAATTTTTTAAATTGTTGTAATGGCGTCAGACTTAGGTAAGATGGTGGTAGCTAGCCAGGCGGACTTGAAATAAGCCCTACCACAAACCAAACTGAGTACAAATTGTACCCCCCTGGGAATCGAACCAGGGACTCCTGCGTCTTACGCGGGTGGGCGAACCACTAGACCACAGAGGCGGTTAAAAAGTGTTTTATTTCGGAATGAGTTAAGTTGATATTGATATAACAGTATCTCCGCAAATAAATCAAGTAGAAAATGTCAAGAAACAAATCTTAAGACGACGCGTTGAGAAGCCGCTTAGTTCCGCGCCATTGCTTCAATCCGAGCTTCACCAAGTCACGTAGAAAACCAAATAACGAACATTCGAGATAGGCACTACACACACGGTACATATTTGCAAGCGTTAGCGTTGATGAAATTCGATTCGAAATTCCTTAGAGCAACGCGGCTGTCGTAAGCAAAATTCAAATGTGGATGTCGATTATTTTTTTGAAAGCACTTTTTTGCTATTGCAACTTTTTCTAAATTTAATTCTGGAAATAGGGTTTTTATTCAATGAAAAATTTAGAACCAGTCCAACGAAATCCTATAAACGGACACCTATTGTTATTATGAGATCATCCTGTAAATGATTATAAAACGGAACGGCGCGTTTTATTATTATTAAAGAATATATTATTATAAATGACAATTTCAAGGATAAAAATAGTGCGCACGGAAATCTACGAAGTATTTTAAGAAGTGTGTTAGAACGTTGTTGTTAATCACCTACCTATTCTGGTGAAATTTTGTGAGCAGGTTCGATGATTATCTAAATTTGTATAGTCAAGACAGTTTTTCTAAATTTATCTAAAAATTATTCACCCATTTCGAAAAATGATCTAAATTTAAAGCACCATCTAGCTGCGAATACTCTAAATAATATATATACCTAAGTACGTGCGTACTGTCAAATACTGTGTGCTTTGAAAACCTCATATAGACGAATACCGCTAGAGTTTTAGGTTTCAAAAATATTAAAGTTTGTTTTTTTTCGTATATAGTTTCTGCACCATTAACTAAGACTTATACATGAATTTGTGTCATTTTGGGTGGATGCATAAGTGACAATTTAGGTTTTTGTCTTTTTTAACACTATCAATCGAAAAGAAAATTAAAGTTGAAAATTTTACTTTCATGATGATTACGAAGTCATAACCGATGTACATGAGCTTTTTGTGTCATCTTTGTCCACGGGAACACTGTTATTTAACTATTACCTAAAACGTTGCCTCAGTACCTCCAAAAGAATATTACAATTGATTAAATGAGTGTTAAATGTTTTAGATCAATGGTATCTATTGTACAAAATGTTTTGTGCCGAATTCATCAATGGCATTTTCAGCTTTTTTATTTTTTCTTTGCAACACCCTGTAAAAGTCACAAAAGAAAATTCAAGTTATTAGAGTTTGTGTCTCTACTATTATTATGGGGTAACGAAACATTATTCACAATTTGTGTCGTTTTTATCAATGGAATCTTATATCAGATACAGTTGAAGTTAAAGTTACCGTTACCTACTATAAGGCGCTAAGTGCAAGGCAAGCGTGCAAGCGCGGGGGGCGGGGCCGCGGCACACAACAAGAGAAGAGGTACTTTTGCGCGGCGTGAGGCGAGTGTGGGCGGAACTTTTTTGTATAATTAAGTAATTATCCATGCATGAAAGTGACACAAATTCATACTGTTCATCATTCATGCATTTATGATATTAAATATGTAAACTCTAATAATTCTTATATTTTTTATAAGCATTTATGGCTTGAACAACTAAAAAAAATGAAAATATTAAAAGTCCATGCTTTAATTTGGCACAAATTTATTTAATGGGGATATTTCAGTGATCTGAAGTATATGGTACTAGTTTTTCAAATTGTATTTTTTTTTTGTTTATGTTTCCAATGTACTGGCCTCAAGTAAGTTTGCACTGGACGAAAATGACACAAATTAGGTTTGTACACTACTCAGGCTATCTTAAATACAATACCATTGAGTTTTTAACTTTAAATCAATTTTATCAGTTTTGTGTTCAATTATTTATATCGACGACAAATAATCAAATTTCTAAAGATGCATCAGCTAGATGTGACACAAAACGCAAAAATAAACGTTTTATATGCAAGTCTATCGACAGACAAGATTTCATAAACTTTAGAATTTTTTAAGGTTATATCCTCAAAATAACGTATTGGTATCGGTCTAATTAGCAACATTTTATTTTTGAACAATTTGAGCATGATTTGAGCCACTTTTTATCGCGAGATCTACAGCTCAAGTAGCTACTAGTTTATTTTTTATTAGTAACTAGGCAGGAATTTGACCACCGTCTCGCTTCATAAACAGGATGTTGTTAACCCCTGGGGCCTTAAAATGTATTAACGGGTGTAACAAGACACTCAACGTAGCCGAAGTTCACGCATTCCGCCCATCATCAGTATCATTTTGTCTTTTAGATTTAAACTATACCTGGGAAACCAATAGTTACGAAGTTATTGAATGTTAAAGTCAATTTTTTTTTCAATTTTTTTATGAAATCTTATTTTATTCGTTATTTCCTAATTTTTGTCTACAGAAACATTATCAAAATTGTTTGTATTTCGTAACAAACAATGGCTTCAAAACGTCATCACTCAATGTATTTCATAAACGTTGCCTTTCAACTCGGCCGCACGCAGCTGAGTAGCATTCATTCGCAGGCGCGGTCTTTTGTACGCGTTACATTGCGTGGTATGCAATGCTTTTTTAACACCAAAAATCAAAATCGTTTCCCAGCAATAATTTTGAACAGAAATGGTCCTGATGATGGGCAGAATACGTAGACCTCGGCTTCGTTGAGTGTCTTGTACACCTGGTATATGGTGTAGCATACATGCCCAGGAAATGCCTGTTCACTATTGACTTGTTATTTAAAATAAATAGACATTTTAAGTAAGTTCGTAAAATGTCATAACTAATATCATTATGGTTTGGAGGTTAAGGGAACCGCTTTTAATTTTACAGAGCTCCCTTAAACTTCCCGAAATAAAATTAACAAGTTTGCGGAATTGATATTTCCAAAGTTTGTACATTTATTAACGTAACCCGGAGTAACACGTTTATAATACAACGTAATTGTGAGTTGGTAGATAACTTGGACACATAATTTTCAAAATTGTTACCATTTTGACTTCAATGTAACAATCAAAATAAAACAACTCGGCTATTATCTTTGAAATATTTTAAAAATAGGTAGGTAGTTGTAATTTTCGTTTAAGTTCTATATAAATAAAAATGAATCGCCAAAATGTACGTAAGCGCATAACTTCAGAACGACTGCACCAAATTAGATAAAATTATTTTACCATTGAAAATGGTCATCAGATGCAAATCGCCTGAGACGTATTTTTGGTCATATTATTATCTCCGAGGATTTTGGGAGGATCGAGATGGGAATAGTACCAAAAGTTGAGGAATTTATCGAGACACGTGTGAACGGTTGAATTTTGAAAATCTACTGGTAACTTTTTTGGGTTTTTGGGGGGTGTTTGTTTACTAAATTGTAAATATTTCGGGAAAAAAACCAACTTAAGAAAAAAATTCAAAAAAAGGGTTGAGTTGAGACCCTGTAGGGGGTACCTATAAGATTAGCTACAAAATAGCAAAAAAAAACTTCATCATCATCATATCAGCCGCACGACACCCACTGCTGGGTATAGGTCTCCCCTAAGGATCTCCACGACGATCGGTCCTGCGCTGCCCGTATCCAGCGGCTTCCCGCGACCTTCACCAGATCGTCGGTCCACCTTGTCGGGGGCCTACTCACGGAGCGCCGTCCGGTGCGTGGTCGCCATTCCAGAACCTTTCCGCCCCAACGGCCATCGGTTCTTCTCGCTATGTGTCCCGCCCATTGCCACTTCAGCTGAGCAATCCTTCGAGCGATGTCGGTTACTTTAGTTCTCTTGCGGATCTCTTCGTTTCTGATTCGATCACGCAGGGAAACGCCGAGCATGGCTCTCTCCATTGCACGCTGGGTGACCTTGAGCCTCCTTATGAGACCCATAGTTAGCGACCACGTTTCACTGCCGTAAGTCATCACTGGCAACACACACTGTTCATAGACTTTCGTCTTGAGACACCGAGGTAAGTCGGACGCGAAGATTTTTCGAAGCTTCCCGAATGCTGCCCACCCGAGTTGGATTCGACGAGAGATCTCTTTCTCGAAGTTGGACTTACCTAACTGGATTGCCTGTCCTAGGTATACGTAATGGTCAACAACTTCGAGTGTAGTGTTCCCAACATGAACTGGAGAGGGTACAACATGGGCATTTGACATAATTTTCGTCTTATCCATGTTCATCCTGAGACCCACTCTTTGGGAAGCACTACGGAGATCTTCGAGCATTGTGTTCAGGTCTTCCATGGTCTCAGCTATAAGGACTATTTCATCGGCAAAACGAAGGTGTGTTAGGTACTGGCCATTAATGTTAATGCCGAGTCCTTTCCAGTCCAAGAGCTTAAAGATGTCCTCCAACGCAGCTGTGAACAGTTTCGGAGAAATAACGTCTCCCTGTCTCACACCACGCTGCAGCTGGATAGGATTTGTGCTCTGGTTCTGTACTCGGATCGACATGGTGGCATTTTTGTATAAGTACCTCAACACCTCGATATACCTATAGTCCACTTGGCACCTTTGGAGAGACTGCAGCACCGCCCAGGTTTCTAAAAAAAAACTTAATAACTACTAAATTAAACTAAAAGACAAGTTAGTGTATTTTAAACTCTTTGTTTTTAGTTTATTTTTAATACTTAAGTACTTATTTTTTCATTTAAATAGGTATCAGAACGACAATATTGATTTCATCTTTTACCTTCCCTTAATGATATGCTCAAACTCGAAAACACTTCAGATTTTGATTGGAAATTCAATTTCATTAAAATCGACACCACTCTTATTTGCCCTCTTTAAAAGTAGAAAAACATGATTAATGTTTGCAGAAACTTCAGTGTAAGTAGCTAGGTTGTTAAAAAAATCAAGCAACTACAGGGTGATATTTTATAATAATAATTAATACTATTACAAACAATGCGATTAAGGGGCCATAATAGGAAAACATGGTTTGCGCGGGCCATATTTTTATATAGAAAACGTAAAGTTGTAGCCACAAAAAAACACACGACAAGCTAAAGAGATTATCTAGTAGCTACAAGTATTAAATTGCATATAATCCTCACAGATGATTGCAAAAAAAATATCAGAATATCATCAAAAGCGCTTGTCGCGGGTCATATTTTTAGCGTAAATAATAGCGGAAACGTATTGGATTCTACATCAAAATACACTTTAACGTGCTACGTCAAAATACACTTTAACGTACTGTGCAGTTGCTCCAATAACTTTTATTTAAGAAAGATAATTGTGCTAAAGATTATAATGAAAAAACAATGAAAAACATCGAAAAAGTGCAGAAGTGAGGTTATTTTCCATACTCTTTACACTTAAAGAAAAAGACAAAGGCAAGTGATTTCGCGTAACGGAGCCTTAATTTAACTTTGTACAACTATAGTAACTAACTTCAGAGCGCTTGCGGATAGATTCTCGAGTGAAGTTGTAGCTTATCACTGTTTATTGTCAATTTAATCGCATTGTGCAGGAAATATTTTCTTATATCTATCTGCGTGTAAGATTAAAGCACGTGACAAACTTTCAGCATAATGCTGTCTTCGATCAAGAATATCCTAGATAACGCTTCAAGAACTAAAACAGTACGCAAAAATGACACCTCAAAAAAAGCGTCCCTCTTACAAGCATATTTTGTACATAATCACCTCTTATTTTGTACAAACCCACATTTTATATCACTTAGTTTGTAAAATAAGCTAAATAAGCAAAATAAGCTTATTTTGTACAAAAAAAAATATTTTTGAGACTCTAACCGGACATCTAGGGTATTCTTGATCGAAGTATGCTGTCTATGAAACTGAACAACAAGTGAAATGTAAGATCTAATGATACGGTTAGTTCCTTTTGCAAATAAATAAATTAATATAAAAGACGGAGGTCGGCTTTCCTCTCCAAGTTTTTTCTCGCCATTTCTTTCTTGGAGGGGCCTTCCAATTTTATGAAATGGCGGTAGTTTCAGTAGATTCTCTCTTTTTAACCGACTTCCAAAAAAGGAGGAGGTTCTTTGTTCGTCTGTATTTTTTTTTTTTGTGTATGTCCACCGATTACTCGAAGACGGCTGAACCGATTGAAATGATTCATACGTAATTACATTAGGTAAACTCCCAAGTTAGTCCCATTTTTTAAAATTTTGAATTCGGTTCAGTACTTTTCACGTAATCTTGAAAAATAGCACGAAAATAGTATGATTTTGTGTGAACTACCTCGTTGATCAGTCGTATAACTTTTTTGTTTATGAACTCAATAAGATAATTATTTTTTTGTTGGAAAAGGGATATCTTAAGTGTAGTTCTTTAACCGACTTAAAAAAAGGAGGTTCTCAGTTTGACCCGTATGTATACTTATATGTTTCTCCGCGATTAGCTCACGTTTGGCTGAGCCGATTTTTTACCTACACAAATACAGAAGGTACCTACACTAAAAATTAAAAATTGATTAAAATACCAAAAAACCGACTTTAAAAAAGCTATGTATAAAAAGCAAGAAATAATAATATTCGTAATAATACAAACACGTCTATTGAAGTCGGGTTGGGCTTTTAGAATAAAAAAAGGAATTTGACTCCAGCCGACCCACCCACCCGACTTCAATAGACGTGTTTTTATTATTACGAATATTATTTCTTGCTTTTTAGAAGTAGGTTTTTAGAAGTCGGTTTTTTGTTTTTTTAGCATAGAAAATTAAATTAAAACCAAACCAAAAAACTTAAACCAATTAAAAAATGTTAAGTTTTAATTTCTGAACGTCTTTCAAAAAATCATTGCTTGAGGGTAGGCTTACGAGTAGCTTCAGTCCCCCGTGACCACGGCAGCTGCAAAGGTGTCGAAACATCGCGTCGGGAAAATAAAAAATCAAACCAAATACCAATAATTACCAAAGTACGTACTTTCAATAAAACCGCGCTAGTATCAGTTAAAAGTGTTTTATTTCATGAACAACTTTCTCAAAAAACTGGTACGACCTGTGTTTCCTTTAGTTATACTTCTTAATACTTACTCATACAATCATAAAATACCGTGATTAGTTTATATACTCAACCCAAAATGGCCCATGGCCCAATGGCCCAAAATTTTACTCTAAGTTTTGTTTCACAGGTTAGGGATAACATTTATTTCGTAGAAATTGTAAAAAATACTTACTTACTAGGACGGCGCAGCGACCCAAAGTGAGTCTTGGCCTCCGATAATAAGAGCTTCCATCTGGGTCTGTCCTGCGCCACCTCCTGCCAGTCGTCCGCGTGGAGATCGCGTCTCCCCAGCGGTATCTGGGACGCCAACCGGCCGACGCCCATTTATTTTCACGGTACGATCTTCATCCATCCTTTCGAGGTGGCCGAGCCAGCAAAGTCTGTGTGCTTTTATTTCGCCTATGATTTTTGGCACTGCCACACACTTCACACTTCAGTGGGTTGAGCTATAAATGTGAAAGTTTTGATGTTTGCGGGTGAACGAACTTGGATGAAATTTGGCACACAGATATAGCCTGGATTGAAACATAGGATACTTTTTATCGGCCGCTAGTGATGAATAAATGAATCAGCCAGGTCATCTTATTTTAAATAAGATAGATTTTCTTTAAAATATAAATTTTATTAACCTATTTGTTCCAATTAGTAGAAAATTATTTCCTTAACTTTCGAATTAAAGCACGTCTAAACATTTTGATTAAACAAGAGAAGGCCAAATGATGTACCTGATCCGACCGCGCCGATTCAAGTTTAATCCTTTGAGCGGAATTTCAATTTCAGCAAACCTTTCTGGATTTGTAGAGATGTGTTTGATGTCATTTGATTTCAATAATACTTATACCTAGTCAAGTATTACTTTTTCATAGAATCGACCAAAAAAAAATTTTTAATACTAGGTACTTAGTGGCACTGTAAGCTCATGTTTGGGACATTTTTGATCATTTATCGAAATGGCTAAAATGTGTTATTTTTTTTTAAATTTTCGAAAAACTGGTTTGACAAAAAAAACTATATAATTATCGAAACAGCCCCCCTAGCCAAAGTAACATTTGCAAATTTTCGTTATCGCTTCGTTTTAAAATATGATTGTTAACGAAGCCTTATGTCATTCCCATACATGTTTCGAAAGCGAAGCGATAACGAAGATTTGCCAATGTTACTTTGGCTAGGCCCTCTGCTCACAAAATTTCACTAGAACCGGTTGAGAAATACGACCTGTAGAGAAGAACAAACGGACAGACATACAAAAGCATTTTTGCCCAAGCTCGCTCGGCCAATAAATGTATTGTACGAGATTAATCGAAAAGAGGGCAATTAATTAAGCATAGCTGTTAAATTTCCAAACATCATATTTTTATTAAAATGGTAATTTGTATGTACCAAACAGGCTGATGAAAACAATTACCTATTCAAAAGGCAGAAGTGGAACTGAGTTAAACATTAAACATTTCACAATATATAAATAAAACAAATATAATAAGTTGCATTTGAGAAGTGTACAGCTGCATATTTTCCAAGTGGTATTATTATTGTATACAAATAAAAGCCTGCTTTTATTAAACGTTCAAAATTTAATCTATAATTACTTACGAGTTCTCACGAAAACCCGAAAAGTCGTTATGTAAATTGATTACGTGGACGAGGGTGGGTGTTAATGGATATTTTTAGAGATATAAATAAGACAGACCGAAACATTAGCATTAATGTAACAAAGGAAAAAGCTCACCAATGATTAATTTAAAAAAACTTTATACATGATAAATCGGAGAAAACCTGAATTTGGAGTGGTATTCAGGCTGGTGACTGTACAAAAATAATCTCATTTATTATGTCCAGTTCTTAGAATCATAACACCTAGAAGCCGTGTCCTCGTATGCCAGGCGCGGTCGCAGCCTGAAATTTTGGAGGGGGTCACTAATATAATAAAACAATTGCTTTTTTTATTTTGTTTGATTTTTCTATGTGTCGTGTACGATTTTGGGGGGGTCATGTCCCCTGTGACTCCCACTTCGGACCGCGCCTGTCGCATGCAAAGTGAGGCAACTAATACTAAGCCAGAATGGCTTAGTTTTCAGATTTATATCCTTCATACGTTACCTAATCGTAACTAAAATCCAATAATATAGTAACTAATCTAATAAATGTAGGAAAATTGAAACTGTTTTGAACTTATTCAGTATGATTAGGTAATAATGGAGAATAAAAATCTGAAAACGGGGCCATTTTGACTGTTTTAGTTGCTTTACTTTAGACAGTGCGCTTTGTAGAGAACTATCGTTCTAGGTGTTATTATTCTAAGGTCCAGTTGTTACAAACATTTGTGGATGTAAATGTCAAAGTAGCCCTAAACAGTTACTCTTAGCACGAACATATTATAACGAGAAAATAATGCGCGTCGAAGTAACTACTCGATAGATTTTGATTTTCAATTTTACTTAGATATTTTAGAACTTTTATACCTAAGTGACTTCTCAAAGAAGATCTTAAGTATGATAATGGGGTTGGTAAACTTTTTCGAAGAGAATTGTGTTATATTTTTTTTTGATAGCACAAGTTTGAAGAATAAAGAAAATAACTTATTATGATTTTTTTATTTTACCTTGTTAACTAAATATTTTGTTTTATATTATTATCGCGATAAAATATCAAACATACGGCTGAACACGAAGTTTCTTTGAATTTACTGATTTAAAAAACTGATTGACAGATTTGACAGACAGTGACAAAGAGTAATCATACCTTTGTTTTTTTTGTTTTGAGCAACAACATAGAAGGAGCAAAGGCATAACCTACGCATACAGTCGTAATAGTGATAATATTGTACTATGCTTTAAATTAAAAATTTAAATTTTTATTTAAATTAAAATGAAGCATTATATAATTCCGCAATTTGTTATTCCTGACTCCAAAGCCAAACGCTACCAGAAAATGTATAATTCACAACAGTTTTGGAAAAGTTTACCAACCCCATTATCAACTTTTAAAAAACTGTTTTGATTTCGCATTGATAAGAAGTTAACTGGCTGAATGTCACTGCATAAGCCCCAAAAATCCAGTGAAAACGATCTGACTGACGTGATAATCTACGGCTTTAGGAAAAACCTGGTGTTTTTAAAATGCAATAGATTTTTGAAAACTTTTACTTTTGTAATGTCCAGTTTATTATTATTATTTATTTATTTTTTGTTTCACAGATTATTTTGAGTTATTTTTTTAAGAGGAATTAGAAATACAGATCGATCTCCGTTGTAGTGCAGCCTTGCATAGTGTGTTATTAGTGTCCAAACTTCTTAGTAAACGCACAAAAATCGGCATATACAAGTATGTACCCATATTGATGTACGGATGTGAGGCATAGACACTGACACTCAAAGAAGAGACCAAGCTCTTGGTGGCGGAGAGAAAAAACTGGAGGAAGATTCTGGGGCCAGTACGTACACAAGACGGATTGTGGAGGAGGAGGAAAAATGGTGAGATGGAAGACCAGATGTGTGGCAAGTTGAATTCAGGCGGATGAATAGTTATTGTTTTTCTTATTTTCAAAATTAATGAATGCAGTTATTAATTTCAGTAAAATGCACATTATTTATTATTTATAAAGCTTAAAATGTGATATTTATAGGAACTTAATTTGTCCTTGCTATCCTAAATAGTTACTAGGGTGGGTTTGGATGTTTAGATGTTTGGATGTATGTTCCTCAATCACGCAAACACGGCTCAACAGATTCCGATGAAATTTGACATACAGATAGTTTATATCCTGTATTAAAACATAGGATTTTTATCCCGGTCAAAGATTCTCTAGGGATTTTCCTAAAAAGCTAGTTTAAAATAAATCGTTCACCCAAATAAATTGGGACAAGGGTAGGAAGTTTCACCAGCCGGCAAACCATGAATCTTGGATAAACCACAGACGTCTGGAAAGAGTTATGACTTCTCAACGCTGACTATTAAATCCTAATTGTTGGAACCTTGCTCTTCTAGGACAAAATTTGCATTCACGAACTAGAAATGTGTAAGTTTCCACTAAACTTTTTTTTATGCACAACAGCACAACGGGATAGTGCTTGGCCTTCACCTCACCTGATGTTAAGTGACGATAAGGCCGAAGGGGGAAGCGCACTACATCCGGAATCCTCATCACTGGGGAACTGGCTATCTTACCTCTAACTGCCGGGACACAATTTTTAAATTGTTGTTTTAGCGTCAGACTTAGGTAAGAGATGGTGGTAGCTAGCCAGGCGAATTTGAAATAAGCCCTTTCACCAGTTCACGATCTGATGAAAAGATTGATTTTTGAACTTCCAATGTGAAGAACTGATGTAGAATTCTACTTCACAAAAATTACTGTAGACTGAAAAAAAAAATAAAGAAACACAATAACCGAACAAAAAAATATTGAAAAATGGCATGGTAACTTTGTAAAACATAAAAACTTATAAAAATAAATTACCAATCGCCAGATTTCGTAATTTTCAACGACAGTGATATAATTTTTTATGCAAAAAGGATAGTTTTTTTATCGATCTAACACAATAATCGAGTACATTTTTAATAAATGATCCAGTATTTCAGAAATCAATAATAATGTACTAAATTTCGTCAAATTTCTGGCGAAGCGTCAATTAAAGCTATGCAATATTCAACCTTATTCTAAAGACATAGTGAAAGGGTAAATTTCGTGAACTGCCTCGCCTTAATGCCGTAACTAAGCCTACCTACCTTGGTTTGCCAAGTACAAATGTCCCTTCCCCCCCTGGGAATCGAACCCGGGACCCCTGCGTCTTAAACGGGTGGGCTAACCACTAGACCAATCATCTGCCTCTGAGCAGTTGAATTATAATATAATAATTTGTTTGATTTACTTACCATAGGAATAATCCTTATACGTGCTCTATTTAAATGCGAATAAACGTTGAACTGAAACTGTTAATTAAGTCAATTACTAGAATGACCATTTTCCCAAAGCTATAATTTTCGTTTTAATAACGGTAGTTACAAGTTGTGGAAAGCCTTTAAAGATGGCCTTTTAATCGTTTCTCCAGTAACTATCCCAATTTGGAAGAATCTTTTCATCCCTTTGAAGGAATTTTCATGATCTAATTTTACACCTATCGAGATTATTTAAGTATAATACTTTTAAGTATTTTATTTCATTATGGAAAAAGATATTTCAAAAAGCTTTTTAATTCATGAGTAAAAAATAACCCTAAAATATTATAATTTTGATTTTATTATTTTAGAGTTATTAAATGAAATTAAACATTGTCAATTACTTATCTTGTTATTTACTTTATTCACGACAAAAGCACGGGTATACTCGTATATTTGTCATAATCTCGCAATTTCTTACCCTACTTACCTACTTGATGAGTGAAAACAACTACTTAACCACATCGTAAGTTTTATCAAAATCAATAAATAATTGAAACAACATGCCTTATAAAACTCTCGTGTTTATTATACGAACATTTCAATTGCAACTATAACCCGGGAACGAGAACAATGCAGAGCGTTTTACATAAAACGCGGAGCCAAGTGGGAACAAATTTGCGCCTACTTTCTTTTGCTAGTAGCAGAATTTGCACTTAGCTGTTCAAGGAGTTCGAGGTTCTGGAAGAATCGTAAATGAATTTCACTTTGATTAGTCAGAATGTTCATGAAAAGGCTTAAGGCGCGATCCCACCTGTTCTATTCTATGATGTATTTGCTAGAATCTATGAAATAGAACAATGTGCACTGGCTTTCTATGGGATAGAATATTCCCTAGAAATAGAAGCCCAATATTGAATGCTTTAACTTTGATTCTATTCTATAAAGAATCGACCAGCAATAGAACCGTGTCAACGGCAGTCGCAGCGGGTACCGTCAACAATGTCAAGCAAAAAAGTGCCATAAAAATGGTGCGACAGTAATATAGTCATATTTTTGAATACTTCAGAAAGTATGAGTGCCTGTGGCATATTACCAGATATAAGGATAAAACTAAGCGAGATCAGGCCTACGAAAGATGTCAATCACGGAATTAACTGTTGACAAAGTAAAATTAAAAATCAAAAATATAGAACATGTGTGAACGCTTTTTGCTGCTTTATTATTGAAAGCTATTTATCAAAAATACAAGCTTTCTTGTGTCTTCATTCAAATTGTTATTTCTTGTAAAATGAAATGTGATTCTGCAATTCCATAATACTTACGTAGGTATTCATAAATAAGCATTTGAAACAACAATTTAAGTTACAATAACGTGTGTGTTGAAAAAGCTTGAGATGTTGCCAAACTTTTGCATATACCTAAGTAGTTTACCTAATTTAGTGAAAGAAATGTTCCTAATGCCCTAGAGTAGACACATTGCTAACTTTTGCATGTAATCTACTTAATTTAGTGAAAGAAATCTTTTAATGCCCAGACACATTACTCTTGGTAGAGATAAATGATGACATTTAACGTGATTTATAGATACGTATGCCATATGCCACATAGGATTTCATCCTAATTTAAAGTTGTTGTTTAAAAATGAAATTTGATTATTGAGATTGAGATAAAAGTTTGCCAAGTAGCACCATCATTATTTTGTTTATTTCTATTTCAACTGTTGTGTGCATTTTAAATGTGTCAAAGAAGACTTACTACTTATTTGATTAAATATTTATCACCGCTCAATGAATAAAATCATTGAAAAAAAAAGGGAATTACAAATAAGGACAAGGTTACATATACGTGTATTTCTTCTTCTTCTTATATTTGTTATGGCAATCTACTCCTCTTCAGGGAGTAATTTTAAATAATTCAGTGGTATTGTTTTTCAGTTTACATTAGAATGCGTGTGCATCGCATTCCAATGCTGCTTGGAGCATTTGGCATCAAATATATCGATACAGTTTACTCGGTAAGTTCTGCCGAGGTAGCCACCATTACAACGAAAGTCTCGGCTTCACACCAATTTCAATTATCCCACATATTATTCAGATGCGTAGACACTTGTGCCACAAAACTGCACCAATTTTAAGACACAATATCCACTATGAAACAATTTGCAAATTAATAAAATATACACCGAACCGAACTGGATAAAATGGCGCCAAAAACTCCTACGTGTATCATCGCTATCCACCTCCGTAAAGAGAACCAAATTGAACACTTTGCAATTGGGCAAAGTGTTCAATCTTAGTTCTTTCGAAATGCGAATTCGATCGCGCTCTATAGTTTATCGTGTGATTTTGAGAAAAAAAGGGGACGTAAAAGTACTCGATAGAGTAATTCTCTACTAAAGAAAATCTAATTTCTCTTTTCGGCGGTAGATGGCGCTGTACAAAATGGCCTATTTCCGTTTGCCCTTTGTCCACCGCTGGGGATACCTATAGGGAAAAAGCTTATTTTCTATACATTTCATCCCGATGTCCCCCAATGGTGGACAATGGGAATAGACCATCCCTTTATTTCCCGATATCCACCACTGGGTAACATCGGGAATACCAGGGTATTACCAGAACCAAATTTTGAAGCCAATAACTTATATAATCATTTATTTAGCATAGTTAAAACTGAATTTAGTGAAACTTTCAAACAAAAAGTCATCAAATGTAATGATAGTACGAAATTTAGTGACTGGGCCACACCCGGCATATATAAGAGCAGAAGGAAATTATTCGAACTTTATGCAGAGAAAGCTACTTCTTGTGATCCTAACTTCATTGAATTTGTCAAGAAGTATTCACAAACATTCAGAGAAGTTTGTATCCTAGCAAAGTCCCAGTACTTTGCAAATAAAATAAAATTAGCTGATAACAAAATTAAAGCTACCTGGAATATTATTAACAAAGAAACGGGCAAATCAAAATCCAATATAAATTCCTTCTGTTTAAAAACTGGTGATCAAACTTTTGAATCTGACAATGAGGTTGCTGAAGTTTTTGAAGATTTCTTTGCTAGAATACCTGTAGAAACTACCAGTACTCTTAGTGCTAGTCCCAACATCGCTGTCTCCCTTCTGGAGTCTAGTGTTGATAAGTGCAATGAAAGTTTTTCCTTTAAATCTAATTTCTGCTAGAATACCAGCGTTGCTGTGACACGTATGTGTCATGGCAACACAAGCTGAGGTAGGTCCTAGTTAGCCCTAAGACCTGTTTTTTTTGTGAAATTTTTAGCTTTATTTAATTATTGTAACGTGTGGTCTTTGAGTTAATAAAAAATATATCTCTCTCTCTCTCTCTCTCTAAATATATAAATAGTGCAGATATCATTAAAGCTTTTAAAACAATTAATGTTAAAAAAACAGAAGATCTTTGGGGCATGTCAACAAGCATTATTAAATCAATAATTGATATACTAGCCCCCTACTTGGCTTTTATTTTTAACAAATGTATTGACGAAGGGGTCTTTCCTGACTTAATGAAAAATAGTAAATTGATTCCTCTTTTTAAATCTGGGGATAAAAGTGACCCAGCTAACTTTAGGCCAATATCTATACTACCAGCACTTAGTAAAATATTTGAAAAAATTATATATTCCCAATTATTAGATTACTTTACATACAATTATATACTTCAAAAAAACCAGTTTGGATTTTCCAAGGGTAAAAGTACTACTGATGCTGGAATTGCACTTCTCAAACATATTCTTGACGCTTGGGAAGAAAAGCAGGATGTAATTGGCATTTTCTGTGACCTTTCTAAGGCATTCGATTGCGTTGATCACCAAACACTATTAAAGAAGCTAGAACATTATGGTGTCTCTGATAAGTCGGTTAGTCTTATGAAATCGTATTTGTACAATAGAACTCAGAAAGTAGTAATTAATAGAACTGAATCTACTGGAGCCCCCATCAATATGGGTGTGCCACAGGGATCAATATTGGGCCCATTGCTGTTTCTAATTTATATAAATGACCTTCCCAACTACGCGAGTAATTTATGTGAGACTGTACTATTTGCGGATGATACTTCTTTAGTTTTCAAAGTAAACAAAGGTAATAACTGTTCGGACGAAGTAAATAGTGCCCTCTCTAAAGTTTCACACTGTTTTTAATAGTAATAATTTAGCACTTAACCCCAAAAAAACTAAATGTGTAAAATTTTCATTACATAATGTTGAGCAGACAAAATTAAACATTAAATTGAATGACGATGAAGTAGACTTTACTGAGAGTACAAAATTTCTAGGTATTACACTAGATTCTCGATTGCAATGGGATCCACATATTGAAGCCTAGTCAAGTAGACTTAGTTCAGCGGCATTCGCTATTAAGAAAATAAGGCTTTTAACTGATATTGAAATGGCAAGGTTACTTTAGTTATTTTCATAGTGTAATGTCTTATAGACTGCTATTGTGGGGCTCAGCTGCCAGTTTTGAAAATATTTTTGTACTCCAAAAAAGAGCTGTTCGCGCCATATACAATCTACGGCGGAGAGATACCTTGAGAGAATTGTTCAAAGAAATAAATATTTTAACTTTGGCAGGCCAATATATTTATGAAAAATTAGTTTATGTAAGGAAACACTATGATTCATTTGATAAGAACAGCAACATTCACCAGTTTAATACAAGAAATAAAGATAAACTTGCCGTTCCAAGATTTAGGCTAGCAAAAACGAGAGGTTCATTTATGGGGAAAGGCATAGCCTTTATTAATAAAGTTCCACAGCAAGTGATTGATCTTCCTTTGCATGAATTTAAAAACCATGTTAAAAAAACGCTCATGGGTAAAGGTTATTATAAAGTTGACGATTATCTTAAAGATCAAAATGCGTGGAAATGATTTAACACATAACTTGCTAATATAAGTACTTTGTTGAAGTAATATAATAAGTCTATGTTGTTGCCAATAATTCTGTCACCCTGTTGTAATTATGTTATGTTACCCTGGTAACGATATATTCAAGTTTGTAAATATCGTTACTTATGGCTTTTACAGCTGATAAGTTTCTTGCGCCCGTTCTTCTTGTCAGCTAAAAAAGTCTGGAACGGGTGGTAGGAAAATATAGACGATTCAAAAGTACTTAATAATGAAGTTTATTTGAATAAAGCTTATTTCACTTTCACTTTCACTTTCAATAGGCCGTACTGACCCATACAAAATTACTGTATCGAATGTTTTTACGCGCGTTTTTTTTCCATAGCTCTTTGTGCTACGGGTATAACTTTGTGATACTACAGTACGAGGCATGTATCTTGAATTTGTTTCGACGGAGTGGGGATAAACTCGCGCTTGTGCTCTCCCGCCGCCCACGCTCCCCGAGTGTAGGATGTTCAGTGTAGGATGTGTGAAAGGCGTGAAATGGAACGGAAGGATTGAGTAACAGGGAGAGATGTGTGTGTGAGAGAAAAGGAGGATTGGAATGATGGCTGAACGACGTATACAAAAGACGCAAGACATGCCCAAAATACGCATTCCGCGCAATCCCCACCCGATTTAATGATACAATATGCCTCGTACTGACCAAGTAATAATTATTTATTCTTTATTATTAAGTGAATTATAGTCTTGTATTCTCAAAGAAGATCTAATTAAGAAGGTCGTATTTGACAATTTTCTTATCAATAAGCTTAATTGCCTCTTCCATGCGCTGTGCATTATAAATACTCGTATAATTCCGTGTATTTTGTTTGTGAAAGCGCCTCCATTGCTGAGTGTATGTTTTATTCACGAGAGGGTTTCAGTGTACTGAAGACGAGAAATAAAACGTGACATTTGGTATGCTGGAAGAGTTGAGTGTTCGCTTATGTTGCTTGCTTTGAAGTTGCTGTTTTTATCAAGCATAGCATCTATGTTTTTTTATGAGTTTTAGTGTGGTTTATGTATATTTCTAAATATGTATTTTTTGTCTCTTTAAATAAATAGGTATAATAAAATTGTGTGACTTTAAAATATGCACTTTAATCCATTATTAGGCTTTACAACATTTAAGCTGGTCCCTGTAAATTATTATATATTAATTAAAAAAATGTGTTCAAAAGAAATGTACCACAATATAACATATTATACAGGTGAAAAGGAGGAGATGAAAATGATAATAATGACAATCGTTTGGTACAATAGCAAAGATTCTGTCTACTGCACCAAAGCTCTCGGATTCGAATCCTGGTATTCTGTGATAAGATAAACATTTTGTTCCCTAGTCATGAATATTTTATATTCATATTTTTGTATTATATATCCATTTTAGTCTTACCACCAAAGTATTAGCTCTGCTTAGTCTTTGGACTAAAATTTGATTCGTTCATGTATTAATTTTATTACTTAATGGTGTCATTTTATTATAATCATTTAGTATATTTTTTCTATGAGTTATTTTTAATGATCTTATGTTAATATTGAAAAGATCAAAATCATATTAGAATACCCAATTTCGGTGTCGACTTACGTATTAGCAAAAAAGTCTGCGGAAAATATTTGAAACTCTCGTATGAGAAGAATTTATTAGTAGTCACGGGTAGTAACGATTTCTTTTCAAAGTTACTGAATCACATTCACAACACAAGTCACATAAGTAGGTAGAATTAAGTAGTTCTCAGAAAAACTTGTAATTGTAACTGACGACATAAAATAGCTAATAATTGATTGAGCGAGCGCGAAGCGTCTCTGTTTCAGCTTGAGCAAAAATGTTTTCGTATGTCTGTCCGTTTGTTCTCCTCTACACTAGGGCGCACTTTTCAACCGATTGTCATGAGAGCAGGTTCAAAGAGGATTATATGTCGTACAAAGAGGATTTTTACAAAAACCCTAGTATGATTGTAAAATACCGGATAATTAGAATCTAAGACAGATTTTTGCAATCGTCCGAGTAATGTTCAGGATTTTTACAAAAATCCAGCGTATCTTAGGTAAATCGCGAATTACCATCTTTTTGCGCGCGCTGATTGGCTGACGTCAACGTTATGAACTGACGGATGTTCTGATTGGCTAACGGTAACATATCTGCGTCCATCGTTATTATTGTGATTATTGTCAAATATTTCTGTAGTGTTTTGTTTTTTATTTAAAAAAAATTAGTGCTAACATCAATTAAGTGACATTAATGTACGATGACACGATGAGTGAAGTGAAATTGGACGCTATACAAGTGCCGGGCTCGATCAGTTCAGACAAGTTATAGGTTATATCCGAAATATAACTTTTCTTTACAGAGAAGAAAGTTCTACAGAGCGCTTGTTAATATGGTTGTGCAAAACCCGAATGGACTTTCGAATGAATTAATGTTGTTAAAACTTCAATTGAAGAATTTTCTTCAACAAAATTACGAAATAACCCCAAAACCCATCAGCAATATGTTCTGACCAATCAGACTGAAGATGTTATAAATCGTCTCTCAGATTATCTCATCAGCATTCAAGTTTACGATTGTCCGAAACATACTAGGTTTTTTACAAAGATCCTAAAAATTGCTCGGACGATTGCGAAAATTTATCTTAGATTTCAATTATCCGGTTTTTTACAATCGACCTAGGATTTTTGTAAAGATCCGGTTTATACGATTATCCTACGACATATACAACTTGTTACAAAAAAACCCCTAAAGTCGAATATTGTAGATAGGGACCATCAAACTGAACAACTTTTACTACGGGACCTACTCTGAAATCGCGAAAAAGAAATCAGCAGTTTCATACATTTTGATATTTTCGTTATTAATTTGTGTATGAAACAGCTGGTTTTTTTTCGCGATTTCAGAGCTGGCCCCATAGTTAAAGTTGTTTCAGTTTTATGGTCCCTATTTATCATTTTCGGCATGTTGTAAAGGTAGGTTTTTTTGTCAATTCAGTTTTTCGAAAATTTTCAAAATAGGGGAGATTTGTTAAAGCGAGGTCTGTAGCTCACAGAACTACTAGTTAATTAGTATGTTTGAATTTTTTTCATCCCTAGTTCAAGCATCAAATAATTTGAGTTTCTCTGTGACCCAATATAGCAGCGTAGTTTGCTCTGAAAAAAAATATAGTTCGATGCGCACAAATCCTCTTTTCACAAATCTTTCAAAGGGCGACGTCATAACAATGACTATTCAATATTTTTTTATTAGATTATGGGTTGGCCGCATTGAGTCGCGTGAACATTTTAGCGGAATACGCCGAGAAAAGTGATTATGACGTATAAATCAATTTTGGCAATGGCTCTTAGCTTAGCTGTGTGTACGCAGTGCGTTCAGAAGCAATTTGTGGAATACACTTTAATAAATGAAGCGGCGGCATGAATATTTTTAGTGATTGCTTTTATAGTTTTATTTTCGATAGAAGCATTCAGTTTAAGGTGGTTCGATGAGCTCAGTAGCGCCACTAATGGAAATAAATCAATTACGTTTTATCAAGGGTTTAGATTAAAAGTTTTGATAATTTTGCGCAAATTAAAGAGTATAATACATTTTCTAAATATAGTTTCAAGAAATAAAACTTAAGAAATAAGTAGTGCTTCTTAATAGTGCCAAAAGTGGCCGTATTAAGGCGGTTGTGTGACCGAAAGTTGCGCCCTCAGAGGTTTTTATTTAATAAGTTATTAATAGAAAAAGATTTTAATAATATTTTACATGGATTTTTTAGAGCCCATGGTCTAGTATTCTAAGAAGGTATCACTACATGCCCTCGTAGAAGCCTCGTAGTCATTCGTAGAAGTAGATAGAAAATGTGTCAAAAACGGCCACTTTTAGCAGTTTGGCTATCTACTTTACGAGGGAATGTAACGATACCGTCTAAAAATACTAGACTGTGGGCCCTAAAAATTCCACGTAAAACATTATTAAAATTGTGTATTAGAATTATAATATTAAATTAAATTCACCGCTGCTCCACTTTGGCTCAGACGCGTAATAGTGTTTTTTTACTCCAAAAAAAGCGTTAATTTTAAGCTATAGCACGTAGATTTTTTCATAACAAGTTTTTATTAACAGAATTTCTTTAAAACCTTTTAGAAAACAATCTTCAGACAATGCAGTCACGTGCAGGGCTCAGCTAAACTAGGTAATTATTTCTTGAAGGTTTTACTCCTACAGCACAGTTAATTTATATTTTAATAGAAGTTAAAGCTTTGTGAAAATTGATAATATTCTCGGGTTTTTCTCGTATTAATTATGTGCATAACAGTTTACATTTTGACTAATGTATAGGTATAATCACTTTTTATTCTTAACTGTGTTTTTGAATAAGTGGAAAACTTATTTCATAAATTTTTTGGCTCTTTGATATAGCAGTGTCATAAAATGTAAATAAATTTATTTTATTTTATTTACCTAAATAAATTTATTTTATTTTATTTAAGTACCTAGAAAATTACATTATATATTTTACCCTTTTTGAGAAAGCCTATTTTACAAAGTCAAAGTCAAATAAGCTTTATTCAAATAAACTAATTATTAAGTACTTTTGAATCGTCTATATTATCCTACCACCCGTTCCAGACTTTTATAGCTGACAAGAAGAACAGTTGCAGAGCACTATACCTTCATTAAAGGCTGCATATAAAACCTAATGGTAATTTAAGAAAAGAATCATAGTACTCCCTCTACATACTTGTAATAATGCATAAGCCTAAAATCGAGTTGCTATAGATCCTAACGGTATGAATAAACCCATAAAATGAGTTTGGTATGAGAATGAACAAATGGCTTATTGATAAATGATTGATAATTAGGTCGGTGTCGGTATAAACAACCTGAACTTTGATGAACCCTAAAATCTAAAGTTATTTTATTCAGTCTTATAGTCTGAAATAAATCCCTTTATCTAAAACTACTAGAACCAACCCGTAGGATGTCATAAAGTTCTAAGTTTGATGGGTTAGTTATTACGAGGCGTGCCGCTAGTTTGCCCTTGGTATAGTATGACCGATATATCGCAATTTAATTTATGCCTTTATCGAAATACCTCTCTGAGTAAAGCCCAATACATATGATAACAGCTCACGTTATTGAACGAATCGTTAACCAACCATAAAGTGTTCATAATCTTGCCAAAATAATACTGTGAACATGAAATAAAACACTTTTAACGGATACTAGCGCGGTTTTATTGAAAGTACTTTGGTAATTAGTTGGTATTTGGTTTGATTTTTGATTTTCCCGACGTTTCGGCACCTTTGCAGCTGGTGACTCTCACCATCATCCTATACAGTTAGCTACCGTAGGGAAATCTTTGTTTCAGAGAGCCCGCGGCATCTGTGACAAACAACACCTGACTGCTGAGCTTCAGCACGTCAAGCAAGTACTACGTAACAACAAGTTGCAAGTACCACGCCTTCGTCACAGAAAACGCACCAAAACAGCCACAGTAGAGCGTCAACCTGCCATCCTACCATACTTGAAGGGTGTCACTGACAAGATTGGAAACATTCTGAAGCGAGCGTCAATCAAAACTTACTTCAAGCCGCCGAAGAAGATCAACCAATTCTTACGACCTGTCAAGTGTAATATCCCCCTTCAAGCCGCAGGTGTCTACAAACTAGATTGTGACTGTGGGCTCTCCTACATCGGGCAAACAAAGAGAAGCATAGGGACCCGGGTTAAAGAACATGTAGCTGACATGAAACATAGGCGCGATAACAAGTCTGCAGTGAGTGAACACGCCTTTGAGGGGCCCAACCATTATATTAGATTTGACAAACCCCAAATCCTTGCTAGGGAACGTAGATTCATTCCTAGAATGCTCCGCGAGGCTATCGAAATAAATAAATATCCTAATTTCAATAGAGATGATGGTTGGAAAATTCCACCAGCTTGGGACCCCATCATTCACAAGCTAAAGCCCCAAACACACACTGTAAGATCTAATGATACGGTTAGTTCCTTTTGCAAATAAATTAATTAATATAAAAGACGGAGGTCGGCCTTCCTCTCCAAGTTTTCTTTCGCCATTTCTTTCTTGGAGGGGCCTCCCAATTTTTTGAAATGGTAGTAGTTTCAGTAGATTCTCTCTTTTTAACATATAAAATTAAATTAAAACCAAACCAAAATTAAACTAATTAAATTTGATAAATTTTAATTTCTGAACGTTCTAAAAAAATTCATCGCTTGAGGGTAGGCTCACAAGTAGCTTCAGTCCCCCGTGACCACGGCAGCTGCAAAGGTGCCGAAACGTCGGGAAAATCAAAAATCAAACCAAATACCAACTAATTACCAAAGTACTTTCAATAAAACCGCGCTAGTATCCGTTAAAAGTGTTTTATTTCATGTCTAGTGAGCGCGTAAGCTTGAGAAGTGAATAATACTGTGAAATTATTGTTTTCACTAGTTACTATTCAGCGTGAAGTGCGTAGCTGACTTTATAATTTAACGTTATGCCGGCTCCAGACTCCTGCGTGATTCGCGGCGTGAATTAACGCCGTAATTTTGCCGTGAAGTCGGCGTGAAAAGCATGATCCTCCACACTCGCTATCGTTCACAGTTTAGTTCGCGCGCTCGTCGAGAATGGACGCCGAATTATGCACTGATATCTTTGTTTTTAGCATCCCATAAAATGGAATCGGCATGATAACACTCAATTAACACAATTTCCTGCTCATTCGTCCAAGTGACGCTCATTTTGACGCACCGTACTCCGCAAATAAATAAAAAACCTCACGGCACGGCACTGTTTTCAAGCGCGACTGTGGATGCGCTTGCGTTCACGGCGCCCGCTTCAAAGGGCGCGGTGCGCGAACCCTTTGAAGCGGGCGCAAATACCGACACTGAACCGGGAACAAGGCGTGAACGGGCGTGAAGCCCGTGAACAGGCGCGAAAACCATCCACACTCGCGGTTCGCGGCTTTCACGGGTGTTCACGCCGCGAATGTGGAGAGCCCTTAAAGGGCTGAACGATAGCGAGTGTGGAGGGTCATGCTTTTCACGCCGACTTCGCGGCAAAATTACGGCGTGAACTCACGCCGCGAATTACGCAGGAGTCTGGAGCGGGCTTTAGAAACAAGCGAACTGTATTCATACACAAATATCATGTAGATGAGACGTTCATGATCTCTATAAAAGGAAAAGGGCAAATCAATCTGTCTCACCTGATTTTGAGTGCGGAATGAAAGTGAAGTCCAGAAGCGATGTCAAAAAACCATAGGTATCAGTCGCGAGGGGTAAAATTACGACGAAGGTAGGTATGCCGTTTTACAAAAATGTTATGATCTGTACTGGATTGGTGGGTGGGATTCCCAGTAAACTGATGGGATTCCGTATGTATGGACCCTTCGCTACTGATAGGTAGGTATATATGCTAGTACTGGACATAGTCGCTTATGCTAAACTTGCAAGTCTTTTAATAGGTAGATGCAGGTACCTATTATCTTTAAGGTGACGACTGACATGAATATTCGCTCGACGTCAGTAAGTTACAAGACGAATATTCAGCATGTTAGTAGGTACAAAGAGCCGAGAAGCTGAATGACGAGCGCCGAGCGCACTCAGGTGCTCGGCTCGGCAACTCAGTCAGTTTTCTAGCAATTTCCTTGAATGTTACATTATTACAAGTCAGTCACCTGCGCAAGCACCATTGTGAGTTACAACTAGAAATTGATCGAGTATGTAGCACAGTCAGGCATATTATATTGAGTGCGAATATTCAGGTTTCCGGAGCATTTGCTCATAACGAACAAATGCTCGATGCGAATATTCACAAGCAAATGCTCATGTAGTCGCCACCTGATAATGTATACCTATCCTAACGGGTAGGTAACATAATAAAGCTGTATATGAGCGGGCTCCTTCCATTGATGAAATTACGCAAACATATCGGGGACGAGGAGAGTGTACCGTAAACAATGTGATTGCCACTAGACCTGACCACTTTAAATGTGGAGCTCTTTTTTCAAATGTTGACGACTCTGTATGAAATATACAGAGAGAAAAAAGCAGCCCTTGACGAGTTTCTTGCCGGATCTTCTCGTTAGAAGGTCTCCCGCTCAGGGTTTGCGAACCGATGGCGTAGCTTCTTTGTCATTCACAAGTGCTTGTAACAGCCTAGTCTGAATAAAATATTTTGAATCTTGAATTGATTTTGTGACTTATTTGGTTCCTAACTAGTAAATTGAGATGGTATTTAGGTACGTATTAAAAAGCAATTTTTAAATTTCCCACAGTAAGTGGAATTCCTTGCGGGTGAAGTCACATAAGTCAATAACAACCGCCTCTGTGGTCTAGTGGTTCGCCCACAAGTGTAAGATGCAGGGGTCCCGGGTTCGATTCTCAGGAGGGGGTACATTAATACTCGTTTTAGTTGGTGGTAGTACTTATTTCAATTTTCAAAGGTAACTACCGCCATCTTATCTAAGTCTGACGCCATAACAACAATTAAAAAAAAAATTGAGTTCCGGCAGTTAGAGGTAGGATAGCAGTTTCTCAGTGGTGGTTTTCCGGGAGTAGTGCGCTTACACTTTCGACCTTATCGTCACTTAACATCAGCTGGTGAGGTGAAGGCCAAGCACTATCCCGCTGGGGATAAGCAACACCGCTTCGGTAAGTAGGTCACCCGAGGCTTCCAACGTGAACACTCGTCGTGGGGCGCAAAATGCATCAATCGGCAGTTTTGAGTCGGCGCACATGGATTCGTCACCGGTCGCCGGCGCCGCTGAGTGCGATGCACCGCGCCCCGCCGCGCGCGATCCACCGCGCCCCGCAGCCCACTCCTCCGCCCCGGCGGAGACGTCACGCGTGTGCACGTCGACCCCTCAACGTGCGTACGCTGCAGTCACCGCTACAAACCGACCCGCTATCCAACAACTCCAGCGGGATACAAATGAGGGAGAAAAACAACGCCAGCCGGTCTCTAAGCCTGTGCAGTCAGTTCCGCGGAGGCTGGATGATGAGTGCGACAAGGACGGCTTCAAGAAGGTGGAAAGGAAGAGGAAGCCTACTCGCCGTAACCTATGTGGCACCGCCCCGACCGGACACAACCACCTGCTTCGTCCGGCCATCCCGACAACGCTGCTGTACGTGTCCCGCCTGCACTACAGTACGAAACCTGATGATATTGTAGAGTTCATCAGAGTGAAGACCAAATTCTGTCTGAGGGTCGAGCGGTTGGAGTCTCGCCACATTGTGAACTTCAATTCATTTGTGGTGAGGGCACCGACTGAACATCTGTCGACCTTCATGAAAGAAGATTTTTGGCCGAAGGGTGTTTTGTTCCGACGGTTTCGCGGTCGGATACCGGACACTGCGTTGCGCAACACGTCGCCGCCATCAATACGTGGAAAATAGTATAAAAATATTATGTAATAATATGTATGTTAGTCTGTAAGGTATATATTGTATGGGCCTAGTCGCCTGAATTAAATTAATAAATAAAATAAATAAATAAATAAAAAAAATGTATAAAAATGGTATTACCTACATAATTATTTATAGTATCTTAAAAAGTTAAAGTGAGAAAATGACTACGGCTTAATATAATTGATAACCAGATTCAGCAAGTGTAACAAGAAAAGAAAATTACCTAGCAATAAAAAATGTCTTCTTACAACGACTTTTTTATTTCACCAGCGCCAGTCATTACGACGAGTGGAGTCGACGAAATAAATTGTCAAGAATATTTCCTGGATTTTGAATAAGAGGTTCAGTACAAATGCAAGACTGGAGTGAAATAAATTTTATGAATCGAGTGCATTTAGTTTTTGGTATCTCGAGAAGCCTAAAATTGGTATGTTGTGTAAATGTTTTTTGTTTTGAAATGTAATGATGTGATATTTTAGAATCGGCTCAGAAATATCCTTTCATTCAATACCACACACGATAAGTTTTAGAACAATTTTTCTCACTCAAAAAATATGGCGTCATAATTACTCGTCTCCTAAGACACAGAATTTATTAGTAAAGGCTTGTACTATTATGTATTCTGTGGTAAAGGTAGTACGGACACAGAATACATAATAGTACGTACGGACGTATCTACGAGCAATAATTATTCTTTAAGAATTCTCTCTCTCTGAAACAATAGTTTATTTAAGAATTCTTAAAAAAAAAGTTTTAACCTCAATTAGGTATACGTGTGCGGTTTTCCTTCGCTATTGGCATAGTAGAATATTGAGCTCGTACACCGAAATACATAAGTGAAAGTGAAAGTGAAATTGAAATAAGCTTTATTCAAATAAACTTAATTATTAAGTACTTTTGAATCGTCTGTATTTTCCTACCACCCGTTCCAGACTTTTTTAGCTGACAAGAAGAACGGGCGCAAGAAACTTATCAGCTGTAACAGCCATAAGTAACGATATTTACAAACTTGAATATATCTTTACCAGGGTAACATAACATAATTACAGCAGGGTGACAGAATTATTGGCAACAACATAGACTTATTATATTACTTCAATAAAGTACTTATATTAGCAAGTTATGTGTTACCTACATCATTTCCACGCATTTTGATCTTTAAGATAATCGTCAACTTTATAATAACCTTTACCCATGAGCGTTTTTTTAACATGGTTTTTAAATTCATGCAAAGGAAGATTAATCACTTGTTGTGGAACTTTATTAATAAAGGCTACAACATACAAAAGAAAAGTAGTAATGTATCACATTATATACCTGTCAAATGAAAGTGATTGTGATAGCAAGTGAAGCTAAGCGATAGAGCCCCTGACCACATTGATCTAAATTGCTAAATGCACACTAAAGTATAAAAGCACAATGCTTAAAAAAGCAAAGTAAAAACTTTAGTGAGCAAATTTCAAAAACTTTAATGGTCAGGTCATCCTTATCATTTCATATCGGTGTAGTAAAATATCTATGTATTATAATAATTATAATAAGTATTTTGTTTCTGAGCTACACTTTGGTTGTTACATAATATATTAGTGTTTAAATAACATGCTTCTTTGTTATCCATTATAATTCACTTAAAATAATTCCTTTTTGATTATTTTATATATTTATTATATTTTAATACTAAACATCAATACTAACATAGTTTATAAGAAACATTGTTACTAACAAAATGAGTTATTTTAATTACTCGAATAAATAAATTTTATTATTATTATTTAAATACCACACACCCTCTCCACACACACTCACTCACTCACACTCTACTCACCAAGAGAGGTTCTTTCTACACTACACTAGTTTAGTTTTATTGGCATATGGCATCAGTCACCTTCTGTTTGGCGTTATTATATAGAGAAAGAGCACTGCACCTGAGATACAGGTTTCCTAGTTTGGATGCACATGTTTTTAAATCTTAATTGTAAATTGTTAAGGTTTAATCTAAATTGTTTTCAAAAGTTTTGTTTTTGTAAAAAAAAACATCTCTCCGCTCAGTGTGCCTTTCGGCAAAGCCTCCTCCAACCCCTTCCCTGTTTTATAATTATGTAGATGATAATATTTTTTTACAGCAAAGAAATATAACTATTTATAAGTATAATTTTCCAACCACCTCTCAACACCTCTATTTATTCAGAAAATAAATATTTGTATTTGTTACAACAACAGCTGATTCACCATCCTTCGATTCGAACACGGAACCCAAAATAGGGTACCAGCTGTCAAAATAAATCGGTCGTGCATATTCAGAAGGTAGGCGCGACTACCGCAGTAATCAACTGAGGCTGTTGCAAATTTGTTGCCAGTGCCTTAATACTTTATTGCATATTTATGTTTCTGTTTTGGTTACATTATGTTTTACATTTGTACTGGCACGATGATTTTTTGTTTTTTTTCACGACGTCGAGACGGTGCTTCAACTGTTCATGTCAGGATGAGGCAGGAACTGTTCGCCAATATTCAGCGAAAAGGAAGTACTTCCACCGAACTGCGCTCGGGGACCGCGGCCCAACCGCTATCGGTTGGTAGTTGTATAATATAATTATGCTGAGTTGCTGAGAAAACTCCGTTAGCAGATGTAGGTTTTCCATACTATTTTGTCCTTCTCTATACTAATCTTCATGTATGAGCCCTTGCTAAATTCATACATTAACTTGATTTATCTGTCTTGATATGATCTTGATAATGACAACACTCGGAAAATATTCACTTGATTTATTTATAAAATGTAAACAAATGTGTGCACACAAAGAAAGACTGCTTAGAACTGAATTACATGTTTATGAAATAAATTAATTATGATCGATGATTCATTGTGCAATACCTACTATTTTGCTGATGCTAATATATTGTAAATCTGTACTTTGTACACTTCATTTCTTCGACATCAGACGCAATGAATTGAACTAGATGTGAATCTTTTTGTACGGTGTGTTGAAGTATGTGCGGCGCATGGTTGATGCCGCCATCACTCACTTTGTATTTTTCGCTGCTGCTGCATTTCTTTGTCATAGTCGATTTTATTATGTAGCTGTATAAACGCGCCGCTACATACAAAGTTTTATCGGTATCCTCAACCAGAGGAACAAGCTTTTACTACTAATCTCCTGAATTACAACAATGTTCACATAGTTTAGTCAGAAAACTCAATGTTTTGTCTTTAATAATTTTATATTTTCAAATGTTTTATTAATAATAGTATTGATGACATCATTATGAGACAAGTTAGCTTAGGTTGCTCATTGCACACAAGGCTGTGGGTTGCAGCCCGAGCCGGAGGCGAGGGCGTAACTCAGCTGAGTGTGCAATAAGCAAGAGCTCACGGGTTTCATACGACGTTTTTCAACATATTTGCGAGGAAAAAACAAAGTAATTTTTCACACAGCAAAAAATACGACAAAAACAAAATATGACAATTATGGAAAAAGGCGCGCATGTTTTTTTTTTGGTTTTTTTTCACACGCCCAACCCAAGAATATTTTGCGAACAAATGGGTGAGGAGCAGCATACAGCCTACTTCAAAATTATAATAGTAAGTGACAAAATGCAAATATTTTAATATTTTATAACAAAATATTGTGAATTATGAATAATTTAATAATAATATACATTCATTTGCCTTAATTAAGGACTTACACATTTATTTATTCCAAAAATGTATATGAATTTTCAGCAGCTTAAAACCTCTTTGTTGTGAAAAAAAATAACTGTATTACCCCGCTAAATTGGGAATGCTCTGTTTACTCGCATAGAACTTGCAGTAAGGTATTAATTTAACTTTGTAGGGTTAATAGGGATGTTGACTAATGAATAAAATAACGAAATACTAATAAAAATCGTAAACATATTAAACTTTTAGAGTAGCTTGTATACCTCTTGGTTTTATATATTGCATATTATTTGTTTTATGACCCTTCAAAGTTGGGTGGACAAGTCCATTTAAAAAGTATAAAATTTATTAAAATAAATGATACCTTTAATTAGTCCGTAAAATGTATAGCAAATTTGTCGAAAAACCATTTTGATAAACACAATATTTAATATAGCTGCTGAACAAATTTCCTATGCGTTGCACACAAACTTGCAAGGCGTGACGTCATAACGTGCAAGCCATTAGTATGGAGCGTTTTTGATCGAGTCCATTTGTGTGCATTTCACACTGTGATATCTCGGGCAGTTTTCATGCTAGCGAATTAATTCTTTTACCAATATTTCTTTTTTTGAGAGGTAATTTATGTAACATAAAATAAAAAAAATAGTCAACATCCCTATTCTATTACGAACTATAGTGTTTTATATATTATTGCACGCGTTTGTTATAGCTCGGTTTATGGCCCTAAAAGCGATGTATTAGGCCTCACTTTACGAGCAAGTGTGTTGAAAAGACTTTTTCAAGTCAGCACAAGCCAGAAACGTTTTCAGCTATTATTTTTACAGAAAGTTCTCTAAAATTAAATATCCTCATAACACAGATAATAAATACTATGCTGATAACAAGCTTTTGCACTTTCGACTACAAAACTTGAACTTTGAATCGTTAAAAAGTTTCAAGGAAAAAAGTCAAAACAACGAGGTTGACTAAGGTATTGCAGAAGAAGGCTTTCACAAAATTACGTTTATGTATGACAAAGCTACAAAACTTTTTTATGTAACGGTGCAATGAACTCCTGTTTGTTTTTCTTTTCCGCTTGTCACCCAAAATAGAACTTCCTCATTTTATTACAATTTTAATGTTTGAGGTCTCTGTATAGAATTTTATTTTTAATCAAATGATAACATAAAAGTGTGTAATTTTCATTGATAGCTGCAAAAATAGGTCTGAACTAGAGGCTTAATATTGCAAAATTGTAATTTTGATCAAGTATCTATTAACAAGGATTATTGAGTTCTTTTAATTTGTAACTATTATTGTTAGTTCCATCTATCTGGCTTTTTATTTATCTTCATTACATTACCTTTCATATTTTTATCTTTTAGGTTTTCATGGTGTTCTCCACCATCTCTGAGGTCCCGGGTTCGATTTCCAGCTGGTTCAATCTCAGGTCTAGGTATTTATACCATCGTTGTCTTAAACTTCTTTGTCTGACCGAAATCTAAATTTAATCATTTTACATTTTAGTCATTCTGCATTTTAGTCATTTTGCTTCCCAGTCATTCTGCATTTAAGACATTTTGCGTTTTAGTCTTTCTGCAAGTTAGTCATTCTGCGTTTTTGTCATTTTGCCCGCTTAGTCTTTTTGCTTTTTAGGCAGTGTGATCAGGAAGGCGGATTTCCATAATACAAGTGCTTGTTTACTATAACATTTATTTATATAACATTTGTTTTTTAAAACATATTTTTTATCAAGGTTAAAAGTTCCATCCTTCTCATTTTCAACAGCTTGATAGCATTCAAAACACACGCCGCCCGTTCTAAAACTGATCTGAGCAATCTCGATAAGAACTTGGCACGTGGTGGCATTCGACTCCACTCGATTCAAATGTCGTACAAAGGTCAACACACAATCTTCTTGAAGGCTTTTAGGCACACATCGCGCTAAACTGACGTAGGAAAATACGAACTTTTCTCGAGTGCAAACTCTGTGGTGTATAGCGATTCTCTTTTGTTTGAAAAGTTCAATGATCTTGGCATAAATAAAGATGGGGTCAATGTTGGGTTAAGTTAATTAGTCCTTTTTTTTAAATAAAACCAAAACTTTTTCTTAGTAGTAACGAGTAGCTGAAGATTTCTTCAGGGCCTCCAACTATTCTATACCCTTTAGTGATATGATAACATTATGAAACTATACACATTCTATGTGCTAACTACCTATTCGATATAACTCTTACAACTTCATGATCCCTCGGTATCATAAAGTAGGCAGTCTTACGGTCGAAAAGCTCGTTTTTATAAAACATATGCCTCTAAAAATACCTAAGCAATCTATTTAAGAACTCAACACGAGGAAATACCATCTCATTTGACTCTATTCTACTCAAAATACCGCACAAGGCACAGTATAGATAAGAGCCAGTATTGTACAGTCAGCGGCACGCTGGGCTATCACGCCAGGGTAATCAAATTCAATAAATTTTATATTTGAAATAAATAGCATTAAAAGTTCAAAATAAATTGCTGATTTTTTACAGTTTTGTATAAATAATAAATAAATAAATGCTTGGACAATTTCACACAGCGCCATCTAGCCCCAAACTAAGCAAAGCTTGTAATATGGGTGCTAGACTACTGATATACACTACCTATATACTACTAATTATACATAGTAACACCCAGACCCGTCTCAGAAATTAAAATTCATCATTTCAATTTCTGCCCGGCCAGGAATCGAACCCGGGACCTCTTGCGTGGTAGGCGGCATGTTGACCACTGCACCACTCAGGTCGTCAAACCTTGATGTCTTCCTGAATCTGTGAAATCGTTGTGAAGATCCTTGGGGAGGCTTGTACCCAGCAGTGAGTGTAGTGCTACTGATATGACGATGAGATGATTGTGACTTGCTCCAAATTATTATCCACTATCGCTACACGCACGAGGGACATGTACCTACAGATAATAGCACTAGGGCTGCAAATTGATTATCTCCCTCGACGTTATTACTGGTTTACAAACCAACAACGTTACAAATGAATTAAAACATTAATATACTGAACAATACAGCCGCGGCAATTTCGTGCCATAATTTACGTAAATAAAGGTGCGAGCGACTCGTGCGCCAATGTTACTTCGACGTATACCTACTCGCGACTATGTGTACTGAAGTAAACCGAGATTCCAGATGACAAAACCGCAAAATACACGGTTCACCTCTGCCTGTCAACTTGGATGAAGCAACCAAATTGAATCATGTAAACAAGTGAATCATTCAATGTCATTGCTCAAAGAATCATACATCTCTGCACTTGCTCTGCACCTTTCAACTGATTGAAGCGAGCATTTTTGGCATTAGTGCATCATTTCGACCCGCTTTATACAGCACATTATTAAGGAGCTATGTCACTTTTCGCAAAAAATTAAACCATTAAACTAAAAAACAGGCAAGAATAGTACATTACTGCAGCGGCACGCAAGACAGGCATTGAAGGACGAACGTGAAAATGTGGGCCGAGGCGAAGCCGAGGCACACATACGCGAGTCCATCAATGCCTAGTTGCGGCCAAGGCTTGTATAGTACTTTTCTCAAATAATGCGCGGAAATTCAAACCAAGAAGGTATTTTTAACTTTTAATTTTAATTTCAAATTAAAGCAAAAAATTGAAAAAAGAAGAAAGGTGCCAGTTTCTTTATTTTTTTGGAATGTGCACATCAAGGCCTTTCATTTGATACCCATGTTGAAAAAAAAAAAAATTTCCAGTTTTTTCGTTTTTTATTTTTTTTTCCCAGTTTTTTTGGAATGTACTCATTAAGGCCTTTCATTTGATACCCTACCCTATACCTATGTATTCAAAAAAAGTTTTTTTTTTCGTTTTTTTTCATATTTTTGGAATGTACTCATCAAGACCTTTCATTTGATACCCAATATACCTAGGTATTAAAAAAAAGTTTTTTTCTTTTTTTTTTTTTCGTTTTTTTTCATATTTTTGGAATGTGCTCATCAAGACCTTTCATTTGATACCCATATACCTAGGTCACAGAATACATAATAGTACAAGTCTAGGTATTAAAAAAAAGTTTTTTTTCTTTTTTTTTTCGATTTTTTTTCATATTTTTGGAATGTGCTCATCAAGACCTTTCATTTGATACCCATATACCTAGGTATTAAAAAAAAGTTTTTTTCTTTTTTTTTTCGTTTATTTTTCATATTTTTGGAATGTGCTCATCAAGGCCTTTCATTTGATACCCATATACCTAATATTTAAAAAAAAATTGGATTGTGCTCGCTCATCAAGGCCTTTCATTTGATACCCATTATTCGTGATTCATTAAAAAGTTTGCTCCATTTCTGAATTACACGTGCGTAATGAGTTTTAATAGAAACATTGCCCGTCAGACGCCGGCAATTTTTGTATGAAAATCCATTATTACACGTTAGTAATGGATTTTAATACTAAGATTGCCGGCGCGGTTTAGGTCAGTCCGTAAACTCCGATTTAGCACGAAGAAGGTTGTCAAAATAATGATCGAATTTCCAAGCATGTTTGAGAAAAATATGTTTAAGCGATAAATAGAACCACAAAGCTTCCTCGGAGTGCACTAGAAGAATACAATTCACAATTTCGTCTTTATTTAACCACTATGATTTTTTTCAATGGCAGCGCTAAGTGTCCTTTATAAACCCTCTTAAGATGAGAGTAGACTTAAGGATTTACTTGTAGTAAACCATAGAGCCACTCAAATGTATCACCCTGCTGCGAGCCGAACATATCATAAAACTCGACATTTTTTACCGATTTCAAAAGGAGGGAGGTACTCAATTCGACCCGTTTTTTTTGTTTTTTGTATGTACACCGATTACTCGAAGACGGCAGGAACGATTGAAATGATTCAAAGGTTAATACATTAAATAAACTCCCAAGTTGGTCCCATTTTTGAAAATTTGGAAATCGGTTCAGTACTTTTCAAGTAATCTTGAAAAAAGCACGAAAATAGTATGATTTTTTTATTATGTGTGAATTACCTCGATGATATGGTCGTATTACTTCTTTGTTTATGAACTGAATAAGATAATTATTTTGTTGTTGGAAGAGGGATATCTTTATGTCACACCAAAACGTTACATTACATAGAAATGCACGCCTAAAAAGTTTATACTCATTTTTAGACCGGTTTGTATGAAGACAGAATACTGGTATTTATTTCCACTGTGTTCAGGGGTTTCAAAGCAATCCCCTTCAACGGCGCTATTGAGTGCGAGTAACGGAATATAAAATCGATGCGATAACGTTTTTATCGAGTGTTAACTCTTGTATTTCTCGCTCAAGTAGTTTTGTGAGTTTCCTATTTATGACTCATATAAAGCATTTGGGCCTTATTTTACATAATTTTACGTTTAGTTGCATGATCATTGTGCATTTGTATGAATGATTTTTAATGCGTTGTAATTTTTGAGTGCAATAAAGTTTGTTTTACCTTTGGAAAGAGCAGTATAATGTAGTTAAAAAATAATCAGTTTCTCATGTGAAAATGAAAAAAATAAAAATTTTCAAACAGATAAAAAAACACCACTCAAGTGTTTCACCGAGGGCATTTTAAGCTCTACTTCATGAAAAAGAGACAAATTTTAATACAACTGTAAAATAAAATGTATGAGATAGTATAATTAAAAAAATAAGCAATTCCTATTCTTTATTATTAATTTCCACTACTATCTTAATAACTCCTTGTTTTGTATTCGGCTTAAAATAAAACTGTAGTATCTATAGGTAGTCTTTTAAAAAATGAAAAGACACTGATTTTCTGAGAGCTTTGAAGTTCTCTCGTCGAAGCCACAAGATCCTATTGAGTTAACCCAAATCCGTGACAGAAGGCACGTATTATGTTGCAGACATAGAATTTTATTTCTTTTCTAATATGAGCATAATAGCATCGGAATAATAACATGTTATAACAATTCGAGGTAAATAGTTTTAATTTTACAATAGGAGGTAGGTTAGGCAAGCGATTTTTGGCAATAGTTTTTTATCGGGGCGGTAGTTACAGATCGTACATAAGTAGATCTCACGATACTTACTTATCTAATATTGAATCAAACGAATTAATAAAACAACAATGATAATTTTGCCATAACTCATAATAATAAAATATGTGTATCTGCCTTAGTATCTGCAAGTTTTGAATGAGTGAGCACCGATAACAATAATACTTACTATTTAAAAAAGGTTTTAATTTAAAACAGAAATAAATATTTAGTTCTACTATCGGTCAAGAGATGGCGCTGGCCTAAGAAAAAAAAATAGTTCCACTATGGGCCAAGAGATGGTGCTGACCTCATACTGCAATAATAATTTTATTATTCTACAGCTCTGCAGTGTATTTATTATGATGCACAGTTACTTGTTGTATGGTCTGTTATGTATGATGGTACGGAAACCCTCGGTGCGCGAGTCCGACTCGCTCTTGACAGGTTTTTTTTTCACTAGCGCTGCGGTCTTGTTCCGGCTAACTTCCAGACGCCTGGGTCTTACAAGCTGTTACATGAGGCGGCTCGAGCGTGACATTGCTGCGGCATTGCAAAAGGGACTGTAATCAAAGGTACTTAATAACTAAAATCAAGGCGACTGTTCAGCAAACATATAATTTTGAAGACAACACACAATTTTCTCTAGACAGACAGAAACAAAGTAAGACAGAAAATAGACAAGAAGAATAAAGATATAAAAACTATACAAACTACTTTTACAAAACTACGATCCACTACATAGGATTATCATTTTCTCTAGCGATTTTATAGAATTTCAAAGAAAGTAAATTTTACAACTGTACTGGTATTTTCCTGTTTATGACAATATAGTGGCCTGCATTACAGAAATAATTTTACTGTCTTCAATTCAAACAGTCTGATGTAAAGCAAATTATTAATAATTTGCTACGTAATATGCAACGCATTACTACTAGTTAAAAGAAGGTATCTTTTTATTACAAACCCGCTTATATACCAAGCTTTACGGTTTAATCGTACCTTTCCATAAATTTTAATTATATACTGTGTTCGCCGTAAATATAAAGTAGGTATATTTGTTTTATTCTCTGTGACCCGGGAGCAATGAGGATCAACGAGGTTTTAGTTAAATATGTAGAGTTACAGTCACATCAAAATCAATTATTTCAGTGAAAGAATTATTGAAATTGGACCAAAAATGACGAAGATTTTCGTGTCGCATTCTCAAAAACGCTCCCTCGCTGTTGACGTCATCAGCCACGTTCGCTGCTCAGCGGCGCGGCGGGTGTTTGTTCGGGCGATCGAGGCACGTGATGACATCGTATACCGGCCGCGTTTTTTAAACTCACTTTTTAAAACTTTAATAATTTTGTCATTACGTAATGGATTTGAGAAATTTAAACAGAGATTTACTCAGTTGTTGATATTGTACTTGATGTGATATACAAAATTGATATATTCAATTGTCGTGTTGATCCTCATTAAAGGGGCCAATACCAATATCAATTCAACATAATATCTACATCCACTAAAACGTTTAAAGACTTGTATTGTTATGAGAATTGTTCTAACTTCACTCGAGCTTGAGATAATGGGAATCGATTGCCTCCCTTTACAAAAGTCTTTAGTGATTTTTGAACATTTGATTTCTATTGTGACTTGGCAAAGCTTTTGTCTCGACGTAAAGTATTTGATTTAATATTTTTCTTGTACATTGGACTGCTAATTTTAATTGAAGTCTAGGATCTTATTTAAAGTAACTTTTGTTTAATTATACTTACCTATTCTGTGTCAAAATAGGCAAACTATTAAATTTATTAATTTTATTAAAGTTTAAAATTAAAGAAACAATGCATGTATTTTGAGTGTAAAAGGATGCAGACAACTACTTATTTAAAACAAACATTTCTTACAACTTACAACTCCTCGAATATCTCAATTTTTATAAGCTTTATCAAAATCGAACATTTTGCTCGCGTGCACAACCTCCATTGTACATTCGCGCACTTTTTTTTTGAAGAGCTCCATATTGCAATTAATTGCTCGTACGCTCGATGGAAGCTCTGTTCACTGAGTCGAGCTAGTTAAGCGCTTTCTCTGTTACACCATTCCATACAAATGACAATGACATACCTAGAAATATACCATAAATAGACGAATATTGCGACAGGATATAGGATATAGATATTTATGACGGCGCGTTTATGTTATTTTACGCATTTTTTGTAATTTCATGTTGTTTTTGTTTGCTAATCAACAATAATTACAATTTAAAACAATAAAATAATGGTGAAACATTGTTAAATCATAAAATCAAGTCAAATAATCAAAGAGGGGACTAACGTCCGTGCGGGCTTGCGAGTGACGTCAGCGCTCGGACTAGTTTTGCTTGTTCTAGCGCAGTGAGTGGAGGTAGTGGGGCGACCGGCCGGCCTTTAGAAGCAGGCGGCGCTCGTACTGGGACACATTCGATCGTGGGCCGTGGCGCTGTGCGTGCGCTCGCAATTCGGCATACCTCTTAAAATAAATAGCGCTTTCTCTAACGCCCATGGATATGGCCGAACAAAATGGTCAGCTCGGCACTCCGTCTTCAGAAGTGGGATTGATCACTTTGTCGCCCAGTGAAATAATCTACTTAGTGTAGTGATCGCTGTGTGACAAGTCTGTGTGACTTTTGTCTGTGTGACTTCTGTCTGTGTGACTTTTGTCTGTGTGACAAAAGTCTGTGTGACAGGGGTCTGTGTGACAAAAGTCTGTGTGACAAAAGCCTGTGTGGCAAAAGCCTATGTGGCAAAAGCCTGTGTGGCAAAAGTCTGTGTGACAATCGATACTACTATGTATTCTGTGTGAACATGTTTCTGTACAATCTGTCTGTGTGCCGATCTGTCTGTGTGACGATCCGGCTGTGTGACAAATTGTTGTAATCAATAAGATAATTGCTCTTTTTTTAAGGGGCCAGAATGGCCGAGCTCGAATATACAACTCACCATATTTTTGTTCATTGCAGAGCAGTTTGATAACGAGACACACGAGGACGTGTGAAGACGCAGGATGGCCGTGACGGCGCGTTTATGTTATTTTACGCATTTTTTGTAATTTCATGTTGTTTTTGTTTGCTAATCAACAATAATTACAATTTAAAACAATAAAATAATGGTGAAACATTGTTAAATCATAAAATCAAGTCAAATAATCAAAGAGGGGACTAACGTCCGTGCGGGCTTGCGAGTGACGTCAGCGCCCGGACTAGTTTTGCTTGTTCTAGCGCAGTGAGTGGGGCGACCGGCCGGCCTTTATAAGCAGGCGGCGCTCGTACTGGGACACATTCGATCGTGGGCCGTGGCGCTGTGCGTGCGCTCGCAATTCGGCATACCTCTTAAAATAAATAGCGCTTTCTCTAACGCCCATGGATATGGCCGAGCTAAATGGTCAGCTCGGCATTCCGTCGCAATATTCTATTCTATTTATGGCGAATAGTAGGCTGTATCCATCCTGTCGCAATATTCGTCGTGTTATGGATGGGTTAGTACCATGTACAATTTTTTATCTACCACGGCCTAGTACTTGACCATCTAACCCATGGGCCTCCCAAACTTTTTAGCATAAGGGCCAGACTAACTCCTCCATGAAGCCCCAAGGGCCAGGATCTAGCTAGCTCGACGATCGTACGATCCAGTCCGCATTCGCGGGCCGGATTGTTGGTGCTCGCGGGCCGGAGATGGCCCACGGGCCGTAGTTTGGAGAACCCTGATCTAACCGAAAGTGACGATAGAGCTAGCTGGAACCGCCATCCTTTGGATCCTTAAACAATGAGGAACTGGCTATCTAACCCCCTACTGACGAAACAAAACAAACCCATGGATCTGACACGTGGGTCCATGGATGGATATGACGCATGGGCCCATAGATCTGACAAATGGGCCCATGGATCTGACTAAAATTTAGCACTTTATTATACTAATGATGATGATGTGATGCCTTTTCGAATTTCAATTTTAATTTATGAAATTGGAGAGACTTAAAAATCATCCATATGAATGAGTAGATTTGTATAAAATGAAAAAATGAAAGCAAACGTTTGAAGAATGTATAATTTATGTTCGTTAAGTACCTACAAATAAGTGTCGATTTAGGAAATATACATCTAGACGTGAAAATCCACGGTTGAGAGATGACTCTTTTGAGTAAGTACTACTGAATGATTTATGTTCGCAACCGTTGCGTTACTATGAGTTCTCGACTAATGAGGCACTCACAAATTGTATTCAGCATAACTTAATGTGAGAGCAAAACATCATTATGATTCCATTATTACACTTAAAGTAGGCTACTAATTTATCTTACTTTACATTAAAAAACATACAAAAAGTGTCTTCGTTTGAATACATAAAATTAAGTCTAATGTCTTGATCTAAATGTAGTGAAAAAAAATCATCATTATGACAAAATAATACTTTACGATCCTTAGAAATTGAACTTGTATATTTTTTCATATTACTGTGGTTTCAATTGATGACTTACATATTAATAACAATATGCGTTAGGGACTTTGGTTTTTGGATCATGTACTTTCCAAAAAGAATAGAGACAGTTAAGTATTTTTTATATTTTTTATTATAATAATGCATACTTGTACAGTCAGTTTTATAAAATGGCAATGCTAAACAACCGCACACTTTAGCAAACGAGACAAGTTACTACGAGAAAGAATTTAAAAGTTTAATTTAAGAAGGTTCTTTGATGAGTCAATGAAACGATAGGCCATTGACATGAAACAGGTAAAAAAAACTAATACTTCATCAAAAGGTCGAGGTTCACTGAAAGAAGTTAAAGAAACCAATTTTGATTTTGTTACTAGGCCCACCCAGAGGGCCTATTACAAAAAAGCATTGCGATAAGCGTACGATGTTCGTCCCACTCCATGAATAAGAATACATAAATAAGGTTCAATATCAAGTGAATTGGACGACGAATTGCGTCCGACTATCGTGATTCTTTTTAGTAATAACCATTACATCTGCGGTTTCCTAGTCAGTGTCATGCATGACACTCAATATGTATATTATATGTATCTGATTTATTATTTTAGATAAATGTGCTTTGTGTGGAGAAAAAAAAATATTTCGAGGTGCGAAAAAAAATGCTCAACAAAACGGCTGTAGGTACGGTCAGTAACGAAAGTTGTTTAACACTTTAGTACTTTCTCATAGGAACTTTTTTGACTAATGTCTAATGTCTCAAACTGTGACTGTGACACACATATATTTTTTAAATATTTTTTCCATATTTTATCTTTCCCTCTTATACATAAATCGGATTTTACTATTCTTAATTTTTGTACAAAGCTATGTTTTCTTATATTACTTATAAAATTCACAAAAATGCTTGTAAGTAATGATAAGTAACCAAGAGACACATTTATGAGATTTTTTTCATTTTATCAAGAAAAAAGTAACATACTTATAAGAATAATAATATCAACTATGAAAGGAATTTTATCGTCTTGTAGTTTCAAATCCACACGACAAAATCAACACATCAATATGTTTCGTGAAATTCGCCGTGATTTTATCAGCCAGTAGTGGGCCCGGCCTTTGATTTAATAAGTATAAGTAAGGAACACAGGGAGTATCGAACCGATAGTAGTCCCTTGAGAGAGCTACGAATAATGTATGAGAGCTCCGAGGATCCACAAAATGATCTGCGAATTGTAGGCGAAACGAGTCGAACTCTTCTTGCTTTATCGAAGTTTATCATAAAAATGTTGTTCAGTTAAGTGCCAAAGAGTTTAGTTACAATTACAACTTTTTATTTAATTTTTTTTCAATGAGAAAAAACACGCGTTGTTGGAAAGCACCACAAAGTTAGTAGTTATAGGCACTGCTTTACCATCGTATAGGGGCCAAATCGCAATAATTCTAAACGATAAAACCAAAACTGTTACGTTGTCATTTACCTAAAAATCTTTGGTTTAGCTTTAAATTCTTAAGATTGGCATCCTAGGCTCTAGGGCATACAAACCCGCATGTTATTTGTGATCTCGGTATTTGCGGGACCGATGATTTACGATCCCGCGGGATCTCGGACTTTGCGGGATCCTGCAGGTGTAAGATGAGCTGCTTTTAAGTGTTGTGTACAGATGTGTTTTTAGTTAAAACTTTGCCGATAAACTAAAAGAAAGTCCGAATTATACTGAAAAACTAATTCAAGCTCAATTACACCGAAATCAAGCAAACAGAATGAACATATCAACAGCGCGGCGCATACGCGGGACAAGCGCGCGGTCGTTCGCTAATCAGTCATTCAGTACTCACGTGTAGGGCATCCAATCTCGGTATACCGAGATCTCGAAATACCGAGATCCCGCATCATTTTCCAGTCCCGCAAGAAGCGGGATTACCAGTGCGGGATCCGCGAGATTTGCGTGACTAGAAAGTAGCATAGAAACCTCTTGCAAGCGCTGCCTGGCACGTGAGTACTGATTGACTGATTGGCGAACGACCGCGCGCTTGTCCCGCGCATGCGCCGCGCTGTTGATATGTTCATTCTGTTTGCTTGATTTTGGTGTAATTGAGCTTGAATTAGATTTTTAGTATAATTTGGACTTTCTTTTAGTTTATTGGCAAAGTTTTAACTGAAAACACATCTGTACACAACACTTAATAAGCAGCTCATCTTACACCTGCAGGATCCCGCAAATTCCGAGATCCCGCGGGATTGTAAATCATCGGTCCCGCAAATACCGAGATCACAAATAACATGCGGGATTGGATGCCCTACTCACGTGCCAGGCAGCGCTTGCAAGAGGTTTCTATGCTACTTTCTAGTCCCGCAAATCCCGCGGATCCCGCACTGGTAATCCCGCTCCTTGCGGGACTGGAAAATGATGCGGGATCTCGGTATACCGAGATTGGATGCCCTACTAGGCTCGCTCAGCATAGCGTTCATTAATTTTAATAAAACTAATGCGATTATTTTTCTGTAAACAAAACTGTGATTTAGTTTTGGTTCTGTCGTTGGAATTTGCGCGATTGGGCCCCTCACATTATAAATTTATACACATTGTCATCTTGAACTTCGTAGTTCAAAATATATCGCAGGTGTGTGTAATAGTGTAGTATGTTATTAGTACATTATGAGACAAGTTAGCTTAGGTGGCTCATTGCACACAAGGCTGTGGGTTGCAGCCCGAGCCGCAGGCGAGGGCGTAACTCAGCCGAGTGTGCAATAAGCAAGAGCTCACGAGTTTCATACGACGTTTTTCAACACATTTGCGAGGAAAAAATAAAGTAATTTATCACACAGCAACAAATATGGCAAAAACAAAATATGATAATTATGGGAAAAGGCGCGCATGTTTTTTTTTATTTTTTTTTCACACGCCCAACGCAAGAATATTTTGCGATCAAAGGGGTGAGGAGCATACAGCCTACTACTAATACTTCAAAATTATAATTTTAAGAGACAAAATGCAAATATTTTAATATTTTATAACAAAATATTGTGAATTATTAATAATTTGATAATAATTATATATTTATTTGACTTAATTAAGGACTTACACATTTATTTATTCCAAAAATGTATATGAATTTTCAGCAGCATAAAACCTCTTTGTTGTCAAAAAAAATAACTGTATTATCCGGCTAAATTAGGAATGCTCTGTTTACTCGCATAGAACTTGCAGTAAGGTACTAATTTATCTTTGTAGGGTTAATTCTATTACGAACTAGTGTTTTATATATTATTGGACGCGTTTGTTATAGCTCGGTTTATGGCCCTAAAAGCGATGTAATAAGGCTCACTTTACGAGCAAGTGTGTTGAAAATACATTTATAACATAAAGGCTTCATTTTTATATAAGAGATTACACGACTGCCCAAAAAAAGAGTGTCATTTTAGCCTAACGTTTTGTTAAAAGTAGCTTTTTGCTGTTGCCTCGAAATGTGAGATAAACAAGTAATAAATAAGGATAAAGACCCTTATTTAATAATTCTATTTTTAACTTTTATTAAATGTTCTCTATTATTTCTAAACATGGAAGATATAATTTAACATTACCAACACTAATCTAAAAATATTTACGGTATTCTCCAAATAAACCATTGCGAACAACCATCTATTACCGCACACAAAGCGAGTACAATGTATACCATTCGTGAACTGCCAGCAATGCTAATTTCAACTTTATTGACTTCACTTTAAGGGCGTGTTGTGCATGGGGTAGCGTTTGTGGTAATTGTTCGTTTGTGGAATTGTAAGTGATGTTCTCATTTAGGGACATAAAACGTACGTATCGATGGGTGTAGCTATCGATTTATTACATTCGAAATAAATTTGGTTTTCTTAACCGGACTTACGCAGGACTTATGGAAAAGTTTACTAGTCAACGTACCCAAAAAAAAGATGGATGGATGTTTTGCGAAATAATAATGAATATTGAAGAAGTAAATGGAACATGACGCGTGACAGGATAGAAAAGAATAGATCGACGACCGACGTACTGCACCGGCCCTAAATAAGTTAGGTAAAGACAGTTGATGATGATAACTATAAAAAACCTATATTCCTTATGTTATATGACGACCTGAGTGGTGCAGTGGTCAACATGCCACCTACGCACGCAAGAGGTCCCAGGTTCGATTCCAGGCCGGGCAGAAATTGAAATGATGAATTTTAATTACTGTGACGGGTCTGGGTGTTACTATGTATTATAAGTATATACTAAAAAAGTATATATGAGTCTACAACACTATATGCCGCAATGTGAACATCAAGAACCTAACTGTTCGAGGTGCGAGACGGGAGACTGAATCCTGGCTGAAGAGCTTGAGTTATGAGGAGACAGAAAACCTTATAGTTTAAAATAGACCCTACGCACTTACACACACGCACATACACTCACACATACGTCCACACATTCACTCACACACTTTATCAGAAAAATGTTTTAACTTTAACTATACTCTTTTTATTTTCTGTATTTGAATATAATTATAACGGATATGAATTGTAATAATTAGCTAGTAGGTATCTTAATTAGCGTCTACCTTGTAAACAGTATGTTCACTAATAAATGATTGTTGTTAACTCGGTTCTGGCTGCTGCGATACAAGCTCGTCTTAGTGCAGAGGCCGCTAAAATTAAGGATAAACGTACTAATGTAAATCTGGTATGGAATAAATTATATTTATTTATTTATTTATATAAGTAGTTTATCAGTTGTCCACCCATATTACAAGCTTTGCTTAGTTTGGGGCTAGATGGCGCTGTGTGAAATTGACCAAGCATTCAATTCCACTTTTAATGCCATTTTATAACCGATTAATAATCCAAGAAAACGAAATAACTCAAATGGGCAACAAACGCTACGCTTACTATTAAAGCTTTAAAATCAGCAGTAAACTATAAAATTCAGTAATTTCAGTAAACTATAAAGTCCATTCCATACAACACATCAAACTCAGTGATTTACATAAATTTGCGTCATGTGATTTAATCGTCTATTGCTCATACTGAAGCTTTAATTGTTAGCGTAGCATTCAAACGTATAGTATGTTGGTCATTTGAGTAGGGGGGGCAGGTGTAACAATAGTGATACCTAATGCAACCAACCGCGTTAAGTATTATTCTCTTCAAAGTTTCTATGTGACTAGTAAATTAATTTGTAAGTTCCGAATAGTTATACGACTAGTTCGAGCCCCATTATTCAGACGATCAACGTCATAAAGTTTCGCCAAGCCTCTTCATATTAATGGAGTGTAAAATTTTGGAATTTCATTACCATTAGGGCTGTCAAACGGTCAAATTGTTTTGAAGCTAATGTAAAGGTACAAAAAGTCACTGCATAATGTATTTTATGGATGGATAGGTATTTTATTAAAGTTCAAAGTTCAAAATTTTTATTGCACACTTTATGTTGTAGGTACAAAGATGTCATTACAAAAATAGAGTCAAACATGAAACCCTGCAAGGGCATGAAAGAAAAGAAATACTTAGGTATAAGTTGATGTTTTTCGCTGGCATTTTGAGTCCTTTTTAGAGGGCGTGAGTCAACGTGAATGCATAAAGTGTTTTTGATAGGTTTTATTACATTTTACATTTTCTATGATGATGATATTAATCGAAGCAGTAAAAAGCATAAAAAATATTATAATCGTTTCTAAATTTACTGCTCCGACAGCTATATTCGATTTGACTTTTAAATAAAAAAATAATAGAGTTCCAAACAAATTTATTGAATGCATTTTTATGAAATTTTATTTAATGAATACATTTTATCATCTCAATATTCTCAATCGATACAAAACTTCGTTACACCACTAGCAACGCCGACACGTGACGAAAAGCGATGTCATTTCCATTCGCAAGCCGGGGTGAGAAATGAAAATTGAAAGGTAAATTGCGTAAATTGCGTCAATATGCCACGACCACGCGATTTTCACGACTATTACACTGCGTCCTCGAAACATTATATTATTATGGTGAACCCAAAAATAAAAGTGTTGCTGTGCTACGCCTTTTTTCGAACTTTTTCCGGAACATCGCTCGTCTGAAAGTCGCTCGGAACCTATCGCGGTTTCCCGTGCACGCACACTTGGAAATTACTAAAGAAATTCTCAAGCCAAACCATACTATCAGAGCTGGAGCAGCTCCTAACGTCTGCCTATCTGAATCGCAATAAAACAAATGACGAACGAAAGTGTTTTCAAGTAGGTAGGTACCTATATAAGTGCCGCCGGCATGAACCTTGACTGCTGGAGCACTTGACTGTGCTATTGTATTGCTGGAGCAAAAAGTTTGTTAAGTTAAAGAAAGAGTAGATTGTCAAAAAGCCATGTTGATCCTACAATATCCCCTTCAGAATTAAGCGTGTAAGCCAAGCGATCCGTAAACGTTGGTTTTGGGAAGGATTTTCCCTGTTGTCTTCATATGGCCTTCCCAAAATACATAACATGTTACTGGAATTTTATTCGGAAACAATTGAACCGCTTCCTTGTATAGAGTGTTGCTATTATCAAAATAAAAGGACATAAGTAGCTAATTATGAGTTAATAAGGTATCTATCTAATCTTTTAAGATTTTTATTTAATTATCTAAATACTTGATCGTTTTATGAACTGTATGTTTAAAAAATTATTTGACAATACTTATTTATTTATTTGTTCTGTACACATACAATTACAAACGGAAAAGAAATGGACAGAAGAATTGTACAAGGGCACAACTTATTTCACATTGAAATTTCTTCCAGCAGGCACTTATCAATACTTATGTCTTAAAAATATTTCATCATATTTTATTACAAACAACTTAATAATAAAACCACCAAAATAAGTCGATTCGCTCACTACAAAAAAGTTGGTTCTCATTTGTATTCATATCCATCCTGCTTTTCATCTGAATAAGATTTTTTCGGCGTCATTAAATTAATATTATGGTGCCTTGAATTATTCAGGAATCTGTGACCATAACTGAAGTAGAAAGGGCGAGGTATAAAGAGGTGAATATTTCTCTTTATCAGGGCTTTTATAAAACTTCGTGAAGTAAAGTTGGAAATCAGAACAAAGGCAATAGAAAGTGATCTGCGGAAACTTCAGAGCGCTTGTACAAAACAACATATTTTCATCTGTAAAATATTCTCTTTGCAGATATTGCTTACTGGAATAATATTGTTTTGTGGTCTTAATTATAGTAAAGTGATATTTCTTGCTTACATATATGCATAAAATAAGTGCGAAAACTTTATGAAGTGCTTTTTATTTATATAATTATGTGTATTTAGTTAGCAGTTCTTACAGTTTTCACAAAAAAACAGACTGTACGACCCAGATCAACGTGCATCAACCAGGGGTCATACCGGCTAACGCTCCGAACTTCGGCAAGTCTGCCGGACTTCAAATTGAAACAGATAAATCGAGCCCCAATCAAACCAAAATGGCGAAGCCCAATTCACGATGTCACACGAGCATTGATATCTTCAAATTTATAACTTCGGCAAATAGTACAATACGAAATTCCTTACTTCGATTTATGTGTTTTTAAGTTGAAGCCCGGCAGACAAACCGAAGTTCGAAAAGTACGAGTACCTAGCAAGAAATCTATAAAAGTGATTGGAAAAAGAAAATTCTACCAAAAGATAAGAAGAAAAAAAGAAAGAAAGAAAAGAAAAAGGTTAAGGCAATGGTTGGACATTTAAGGAATTACCCAGGAAATAGAAAACAAGTAAAAGGAAAACATAAAACTTTTAAGTGACCTCAACTAGTGAGAACTGGATGGTACTGGAAATTTAAGTTGTTGAAAACTTACGAGGCTAAATGGAACAGTTCCTTGCAACATCAAAGAGGAACTAGAGTTGCATAAAACTGGAAACAAGCATTCGGATATTTGGTACCCACCAGGTGGCGAGGGGTGAAATTTTGGCGAAGGTAAGCTGTTGTACAAAAATGTAATGATCTGCATAGCAGATCGGTAGAGTGGGATTTCTAAAAGGTGAGCCGACGGAAATCGGCTTGTATGGACTCCTTCTACATTAAACACTTTCTTTTTGGTTAAACTGGATACAGAAAGTTTGCAAATTAGAGTGGATAATTAAAGTGAGTGTTTGTATATTAGTGATATCGTGGTGAGCTCAAAAATTGTTTTCCAATATTTCATTATTTAACTTGAACGCAGTTGTAATGTTTGCGTATTTGACAACTTAGGTACCTGAGTGCCTCAGAAAAAGTTAAACTTGAATAACCTACTGACTTTTTCAATAATAATCTTGTTTCGTGGTCTTTCTGTGTCCAGGTTCAATATTTAAAATACGCAGTAGAATTTATTGATATATATTCTATATATATATTATTGTATTCTAACTACTACTGATGCTTCACCTGCTTTTTAAAGACAAAATTTCGCAAATAGATATTTTTGTCATTAGCTGAAAATATTTAAGTAACAGAAATGCCAATTAATAATACCTAGTTTTGGATATCCGCATCTCGCACAACACTAGTCCTCACTGTGAACCTGTGAAGTGGCCAACAGCCATTTAATATTTCACTTTCCCAGTACAGCCAGTTCTGACTGAAAACGGTCTTGACCTAATAAATTATTTAGTTCTAAATGGGATTTCAATACTAAACGTTTAGTTAAGCTTTGCTATAGTGTTGTAAGTATAGATATTCGAAGGTCTTGAATTTAATCGAGGTTCTCGTTTGTAGAGCTTGAAATATTATGAGGACACTACTATTTCTAAATGCTACTATAATAATATATCCTACTAATAATCCTACTTTATATATATATATATATAATATTATATCTTTAAAGCAACTTAATTATAATGATTTTAAATATAAAGTGAAAGTTTTGCTACAAGAAAAATGTTATTATTCTATTTTAGAATTTTTAAATGATAAATTGTAAGAATATTTTGAATAATGATAAGACTTAACTATATTGACATTCTAATTTACTTGTTACTGTTATTTTTTTTTTATAATTACTTATTTTCTATGATCGGATTATGCTTATATTTTAATTTGTACACCGTTTATGGTAAGACATGTTTGAATTTATTATTTTAAATGATCATCTCTGTTACACATGTTTTATACAAATAAACTATCTTTATCTTTATCTTTATCTTATAAATGTGAACAAACATTCACATTTATAATATTATATATATATATAAAGTAGGATTATATATATAAAGTTTAGTTTGGATGTTTGTTCCTCAATCACGCAAAAACTACCGTACGGATTTGGTTGAAATTTGGCACACAGATAGTAGATAGTCTAGATTAAAACATAGGATACTTTTTATCCCGATATTCCCACGGGAACGGGAACCACGCGGGTGAAACCGCGGGCGGCCGCTAGTATTATAAATGTGAAAGTTTATGGGTTTGGATGTTTGTTCCTCAATCACGCAAAAACGGCTGAGCAGATTTGGATGATATTTGACACACAGAGAGTTTATAGCCTGGATTAAAACATAGGATGCTTTTTATCCTGGTCAAATTTATTATTTATTATTATATTATTATTATATTATTTATTATATTATTTATATATATTTTTATTTTTCTCTAAGTAAATAAGTACCTGCGTATAATGGATGTAATACAAGATGATATCTTAGAGTTTAAAGACTGTGTAGATCTTAAAACCTTTCTCGATAATATCACACACAATATAAATTTGCTATGTATACATATGAATATTCGCTCAATCATAAAAAATTTTGCCTCACTAGAACAATGTATTCAATCTTCAACTAGATGTATTGATGTTATAATGTTAACGGAAGTCAATATTCCTGGTCGTCTCTGCAGTCTATATCAGTTAAGAGGGTACAAAATGTACGCAGAACCGAGGAGTGATCGGAGGGGCGGTGGTATAATTATTTACGTCAAAGACGAACATAAATTCCATTTAAAAAAACAAAGTACACAGCACTGTGAAAACTTAATAGGATACATTACTACACCTCACGATTACTCCGCGGCTTTGTGCTGCATTTACCGACCGCCGAATAATAGTAAGTATCTATTTTTTCAAGAACTAGATTCACTGTTACGTAGAATAAACCCGCAGCACGATTTATACATACTAGGAGACATCAACATCGATCTCAGAACGGATTGTCCTACAAAACATAATTATAATACCACCATGTACTGTCACGGACTAGCTTGCGGGATTACTGAATTCACTCGTATAGAATTAAAAAAGAATGGTAGACTTAGTAAATCTTGTATAGACCATATTTTCGCACGATCCCGCACACTAGACCTGTACACAGCGGCACTTGGAACAGCACTGGCCGACCATCGCATTATTGCACTCGCTACGGCTAGCCCACTGACGCGTGACACACGGGTGGATTGTGAATACATTACGCGATACGATCATGATGTACTTAATAAAGAATTAAGAGGTCTTGATTGGCGACCTATTAAACAAATAATTTGTCCCTTAAAAATATACCAAATCATTGTAGATAACATAAATAGCTGTTACGAATCTGCCAAAATCAAATTGAAAAAATCATCTAATACAAAAAGAATTAAGAAAAACTGGATTACCAAAAAAATTATTAGAGCATGTGAACACAGGGACAGATTATTTTTGAAATGGTTATCAGATCCAAAAAATATGATTATAAAACAAAAATATAATTCATCCAGAAACTTTGCAAATAAATTAATTAACTCAAATAAAAATAAAAAAATAAGGAAAGACATTAATGATAATAGAAATAACCCTAGGGCTTTATGGCTAATATTAAACGAAATTACTGGCAGGGCTAAAAATGTAGCCGACACTATCATTTTAAATGCGTTACTTAGTAACGATTGTACTGTTAGGGCGAGTCTCGCGGTTTGGGTTTTAAAAAAGGATTTTTAATTGAAACGAAGAAATTGTATTTTTCACGATATGGCAGCCGTCACGGAGGATGGAATGAGACTGATGCGCTCGGGAAGCGAGCGCGTCCAACTGGTCTACCAGACGCTGAATCAGCAACCCTATCCAGGGTTGTCAGCAACTAACTATACATCTAAGGGATGTAACACCTCCCCCCATGAAAAAATAAACTTCAGGATCAGTATTCTGAAGTTTATGGACAAGTAATTCAAAGTTGAAGTAATTGTATTTATTTATTTATTTATTATTGGTATTTCAAATTATTTATAATATTTATTTATTTTATATTTATGTTTATATTTGTCTGCGTGTTTTTGGAGAAGGGAGAGCTTTTGTATGTTTAGATTCTATTTCTATATCTGCTAATTCTATAAATTCAGGTTCTGTTTGTTTATCATCCTTTTTTGTATTTTTCTTTTCAAACGTTACTTTAGGAATTTCCATTTGTCTGTGAAGGCTGCCAGTTTTATTTATTTTCTTAAATAATTTAAACACACAAAATGAAATTACAATTATAGTGACAAATATAATAAGTGTAGAATAGTGTGCCCCGTATTGGATGAAATGAGGTTTATTTATAATTTTATTTAAATCTTGTATCATATCTTTATCTAAATTTTGCGTTAGGGGTAAATTTTCCAAGTCTATGTTATTTAATTTTAACAAAGGAACACTATTCGCAACTTCTTTAAATTTACTTAAACTACAACAAGAATCGTTAATTAAGTTAAAATCTAAATTTATCGAAGGTATAGTTACATTTAATACATTATAATCGGGTAAAAGTCTAGTACTCTTGCAATAGGCTTTACAATGGATAGGTATGTATACAATTCCGGTGCCTAATAGTTTTATATCAATTGGTTCTGAATGAAGACAATCTATTGTTAATTTACTAAATTTCGATTGTACAAATATCCATCTATTATTGCGAATTGGTTTCCAAATATCTAATTCGCCATTAACAAATTCTGTTTTACAATATTCCGGAAGGGATGAAACTACTTTTGATAACAATTCACTTTCACAGTTGGGATTGGCAGATGTTGGAAATATATTCATTATTTTACATAAATAATTTTGATGGTCAATGATTTGACAAGTATCGATATCATTTAAATTACAATAGTGGGTTTTATCTTTAGTAATAGCTATATATTTGTTACTGGGAATTATAACACTGAATGAATTTGGATTTGTTACATTATGAGGCATTGGCAAAGGAATACTATTATATAAATAAAATTCAAGAGGATTTGTGAGAGGAATTGTTAGTACAAACATTATTTTCTTATTTAAGTAATAACTAATTAATTTTGACATATTCATAATTTTATGGATAAGTTTCAATTCCAAAGGTACAACAAATTCTAATTCGTTTGGTAAGTATTTATAGTTATCTGCCAATTCTTTGTACAGTTCTTGTGGAGTTATTACAGATGGGTGAATGATATTCACTCTGCTAAGTAAAATGGCATTTGTAATGTCTTCAATTTGAAAGGACAAGGTAAGAATGGATGCTTCTAAGTTATTATAAATTGTGTTTAATCCGGACATTACTGACAAATGATCTGTTCTATTGGATAAGTATTTAAGTTTTACAGAAAGTTTATCGATAGCCAAGTTCAGGTTATTTTCATTAGATCTTAAACTTTTGATAGTTTCATTAAATCTAGTTAATGTAGTTCTTGTGACTAAAATGTGTTCCTTTACTAATGAAGCTATCCTTTTCTGATCATCTTGTACATAATTTATAGCGCTATCGTATTTTTCCGCATCATCCTCATCTAAAGTGCCAAATATGTGTTTAAAAGCGGTACCTACTCCGCCAAACCAAGCTCTGCGTTTCAATCTGTCATCAATTAAATGGGTTATAGATGAATATTCTTTAACCATATTTTTATAATGGGTGATTAGCGGTTCTATTATATTTTCACATTCTGATTCGTCGAATTCTTTTGTTTTATTGCAAAAGTACGTAACTGTTTCTAATACAGAATTTATATTTTCAATGTGTAATTGTATGTGGGAAATATCTATCGGGATGACTAAATTCAAATTACCGTTTTTAATTTTAACCTTTCCCATGTAATCGAAATATAAGCCTGGACTCGATGAGATTTGTTCTACAAAACTTGTCGCTACTGAGGTTGGCACACTGAAAATAAAATTAAGTTATGAATAACGACTGTTATTAAAACCTAATGCTATATTAATAAAACTACGGTTATAGAAGTTTAATTATAGTATAATAATAATAAAAATAAAAATGTTATAGTAACTAGTAAAATAGTACTATAGAGTAAAATATGCTATTCCTAATCTTAGGGACTACTGGGAAAGACGCCTGCTAATTTAATTTCGTCAAAGTGATGTTTCACATGGCGCCTATTTATTAGTAAGGTTACGGTGTTGTTTCCGTGAACGGCGAGGATTTTGTAAGGACCCTTCCAAATCGGAGAGAGCGCCTTACGAAGTCTTAAATGGTTTTTCAAGTAGACGAAATCACCTACTTTGTATCGGATAGATCGAGTTCTTGCATCATAGTAGGATTTGGATTTTTCTTTTGAATGTTGTATATTTTGATACGCTTTTTCCCAAGATAATTTAAGGCGATGTTGAAGCATTCTGACGTAGTCAGGATATGTGGTGAGGTCTTGGCTATACAGGGAATCAGGAATAAAAGCTTTATGCCCGAACAGCAGTTCGTATGGCGAAAAGTTAGTGGTGCTGTGGGTAGCGGTGTTGTAAGCTAAGATTGCTGTATAGACGTATCGTGGCCAGTCATCTTGATTTTCATTTACATAGGATTTAAGATACTCTTTAAGAGTAGAATGGCTCCTCTCGAGAGCTCCTTGAGTCTGGGGATGATATGGAGTAGACCACAGCTGTTTGATTTTCAGGAAGCTGCAAGTCTTTTTAAAGAGATCAGCTGTAAAGTTGGTACCTTGGTCTGTGAGGATAGTCTGAGGAATTCCGAACAGAGATATAAAGTGCACGAGGCAATCAGTGGTCTCTTCTGAGGAGACACTGCGGAGAGGGTAAGCTACGGAGAATTTCGTGAGGTCATCTTGAAGAGTCATTATATATTTCAATTTGGCAGGGCCGGACTCGGGCAAAGGACCGACAATGTCCAGAGCTATTCTTTGAAATGGGCTGGTAGAGGTAGTAGTGATCTGCATTGGAGCACGATTGAGTTGTCGAAGGGCTTTATTTTCTTGGCATGAAGTGCAGGCTTTGACATAGTTTTCTACGTCGCCTTTCATACCTTTCCAGTAGAATTTCTCTTTGATGCGGTTAAGCATCCTGTTGCAACCTAAATGTCCTGCAACGGGAAGATCGTGGTTTTCTTTTAGAATCTTTTTAATTTCACTAAGAGTTGGATAAATTATATTATCGTGATAAATATTTATTTGTATATCAGTATTGTGGAAGATGTAAACTATCATGTTATATAATTTCGCAAAAGATAGACTTTGAAATGGATTTCTGAAGTCTGAAATAGCTATTTCAGAAATGTTATCTTCTTCTGAGGTTAATTGAGTTTTAATATTTTTAAGTGTTCGGTAGATCTCCGGATAAGTGCATTCGTCGAAATGGTGCACTTTAGGGAAAATAAGGTAAGTAACTTTGTTATCATTGGTTTGAACTTTCTCGAAAGAGTACAATTGTTTTTCTTTGTAACGTGTTTCGTCTGTCACTTTTTCTAGGATTTCTGGTAAGTACGGATTGGATTCATCTAAGTCTATAGATGAAGGGATTAGGATGATTTTACAGTGGGTTTTCGTGAGGGACTGGTTATGTTCAGTGATTTTAGTGTTAAATTGATTGTTTTTATTGTTAATTTCTTTCAGGAATTTGGAATATTCGTCGTTAGTGTAAGTATCATCGGGAGCTGGAGGAGAGTCGCGAGCTTGCGTAGGTGAGTTTTCAGGATTCAGTGGAGCTTGTTCAGGTTCTTGGATTTCAGGGTTTGGAGTAGCAGATATAGTAGGATCCTGGGCTGAAGTCGAAGGAGTTGGATCAGGTAAGTTTTCTCGACTAGTTGATGCTTGAGCATTATCAGATTTTGGGGATTTTATTTTACTGGAATTAGTAGGATCAGTGGGGCTATAGTTGAATGGGAAGTCGTCATCGTCGTCTAACAAGTCTATTTGAGGTAAGCTGCTGCTGTCATAGTCAGGAGTAGCAGGGAGATTGACGCCAAGATCATCGAGAGTCAGTGGACTGAATGGAGCTTGTATGTTGTCGTTATCGGCGTCGGTAGAGTCAGGGTTAATATTTTCTTTTTCAGGTTGATTTGGAATGACGGGATTTACGGGATAACGGGAGAGAGCATCTGCGGCTGAGTTAAGTCTACCTTTCCTATAAATGATCTCGTATTCGTATTCTTCGAGCATCAGACGCCAGCGCTGCATTTTGCTGTTAGGGTTTTTGTGATTGAAAAGCCACTTAAGCGGTCTGTGGTCTGTAATGATTTGGAAATTTTGACCATATAGATATGGTCGGAATGTATTGCATCCGAAGACGATTGCGAGGAGTTCTTTCTCCATAGTGAAATAGTTTACTTCGTTTTTATTTAGAGTTCGGGATGCATACGCGATAGGATGATCTTTGCCGATGGGACCCTGGGATAAGACAGCGCCGATGGCGTGGTTAGAGGCATCACAGGTAAGTACAAATGGTTTTGTAAAGTCGGGATAGCAAAGGACAGGTGCAGTGGTCAATTTTTGTTTCAAAGAGTCAAAAGCGACTTGTTGTTGGTTTTCCCAGTTGAATTTAGTATCTTTCCTCAAAAGTTGAGTAAGGGGTTTGGCAATTTTAGAAAAGTCCGGAATAAAACGACGATAATAGGAAACAAGGCCTAAAAATGACTTTATATCTTTAGGGGACTCTGGAGTAGGAAATGCGATTACGGCCTTGATTTTTTCGGGATTCGGTTTGACGCCTTGTTCAGTGATTATATGCCCCAGGTAGCAGACTTCACGTCTTAAGAATTCGCATTTGTCTGGCTGTAATTTGAGATTGAAATTACGGATTCGTTGGAAGATTTCTGTTAAATGGCCGATGCTGGATTTTAGGTCGTGTCCGTAACAGACTACGTCATCGAGGTATACGAAGCATCTAATGCCTTGGAGACCAGACAGGACTGTGTTCATTAACCTTTGAAAGGTTGAAGGGGCGTTTTTAAGGCCGAATGGCATCCTGGAGAATTGGTAGTGTCCTTCAGGGACTGTGAAGGCTGTTTTAGTTTTATCGGCTTCATTTAATTTAATCTGATGGAATCCAGAAGCAAGGTCTAGGGTAGAGAAGTATTTGCTATTACCGAGTTGATCCAATATCTCAGTTATTTGTGGAAGGGGATATGTGTCACCAATGGTGACATCGTTGAGTTTGCGGTAGTCAATTACTACGCGCCATTTTTGTATATTGGAAGCGTCGAGTTTCTTGGGTACCACCCAGATAGGTGATGACCAAGGGGAATCAGAGGGTTCTATGATATTTTGTTCTAGCATTTTGTCAATTTGTTTCCGTACTTCAGCTTTATGGACTTCAGGGAACCTGTAGGTCTTAGTGTGTATTGGGATGTCTGTTGTCGTCTTAATTTCATGTTTGAGAGCATTTGTATGGGTAAGATTTTCCCCTGGGAGGTGGAAAATATCGGAATAGTCAGAGCATAGTCGTAAGAGAGCGTCTTTTTCCTCATTATTGAGGTGTGAGGTGCGTAGTTGTTTTAGAACTTCTTCTGTGCGTTGGAAACTGTTATATGAAGTATTGACATGATTGATTCCTATAGGTGGTTCTACGCATTCTGAAGAGTCGAGAGAGTCGAGAGGGTCGAGTTTAAGTTTGAGATCGGATTTTATGGTAACAGGTTCTTCAGAGGTATTTACAACGGATATGTTTACTCTATTGTTTTCCTTGACGTGGACTAGGCAATTTGCAATTAACAAGTTTTCTGATAAATTTTGGTCAAGGATTAATCCTTCTTTTATCTCAGGGTTCGCGACTGAGCATTCGATAACGGTTTCGGTTCTGGCAGGTATTGAATAATGGGGCTCTGAGAAATAAATGTGGATGTAGGAATTCTTTAAAGTTAAGATGCCGAATGTGAAGTCGATGTTTCCTTGGGATTTGGTCAGAAGGTCGTTACCGATAATGCCATCATAAGGGAAATCTAGGTTGCTTACTACATGAAATTTGTGCGTGAGACGGTATTTGGGATTTTTGTCACTAAGTGATAATTGTAAATTGAGTGAGCCTAGGGTTGGAATGACATCATCCTGCGACGTCGTTGTAGTAAGACCCTTGAGTTTGAGAATCTCCTTCTGGAGAGGAAGATTAGGTTTCAGAGTGGAATCTTTGACTAGACTGATAGAAGAACCGGTGTCTATAAGGAGGGTCAGTGGAAGTACTGTTGCTTCACAGTTCACAATTACGTAAGGCAATGATTTTTTTGAAGGGTCGAGCGCGATTTCGTAGATCTCTTCAGATTTCGTAGTTATGGATTCGGTGGGTTTGGTAGGATTGCTATTTGTTTTAGTGAATTTAGGAATGGATTTAGTAGGTTGAGTGGATTCAGCGGATACAGCGGATTCAGCGGATACAGTGGATTTATTTTTTGTAGATTCAGTGGATTCAGTGGTTTTATTTTTTATAGATTCAGTGGATTCAGCGGATACAGCGGATTCAGCGGATACAGTGGATTTATTTTTTGTAGATTCAGTGGATTCAGTGGTTTTATTTTTTATAGATTCAGTGGATTCAGCGGATACAGCGGATTCAGCGGATACAGTGGATTTATTTTTTGTAGATTCAGTGGATTCAGTGGTTTTATTTTTTATAGATTCAGTGGATTCAGCGGATTCAGTGGATACAGTGGATTTATTTGGAATAATGGTGTCTTTATCAAGATGGCGTCTCGGGCGACACCTGAACGAGACGGGTTCTAGTTTAAACCTTGTGACTGGTCATAGTGGTCATCGACCTCGTCGTAACCTTGAGGTTCAGTTTCGTTGAAGTTGACACGGCGGAATGGAACAGAGCCAGAGGGTTGTTGCGAGGACCGGAACCTATTATTATATTCTCGTTTCCGGCATTGCTCAATAGAGTGACCTGGAGCCTTGCAGTACCGGCACGTGATTGTATTGGAACCGGTAGGGAGATTAGGAGCAGAGTTAGGGTTGTGATTATGTGGAACGGTTGAGAATGGCCTTTGTGGCTGGAAGGGTCTAGTAGGGTTGTTCATTCTTGTTGGGCGATTATCGCGTCTAGCTTCGGGGATGCTCCTTTTATATAAGGTTTGTTGGATTCTTTCCTCTGAAATTGCAAAGTTAGTAGCTTCATTTAAGGATCTCGGTGATTTACACCGGACTATGTTGGAGATTCTTGGGTGTAAGCCCATGAGGAAGTGATGGAGAGCAAGTTCCTCCATGGCCGCGGTACGGCCTGGAAGTTCTTTAATTTTACAGTTACTAAGTGAGATTTCGGTGAGTAATTGTGATAATAGTGTTTCGATTCTAAGAGCGAATTGGCTTACGTTTTCGGTCGGAAGTTGTTTGCTCTCTTGTAGTTCCATAAGAAGGTGTGAAGAATGCTTACGATCACTGAATTGGGTTTTTAAAAATTCCTTGAGTTGTTCCCAAGTTTGAAATTCTTTTATTGAGCAGGCAACTTCCGCCTTTCCTTGGAGTTGACACAAGATATACTTGAATAGAATGGGTTTCTGTTGATTTGATGCTAATTCATACGCATTGTTGCAATTAATAATAAAAGAATTCAATGTTTCTCTACTACCATCGTATGGTTTTATAAATTTTAAAATGATATTCAAATCTAATGTTTCAAGTTGAGGGGTGGAGGCTTTTTTCCCTCTCTTTTGTTTTTCGACTGGGCTAGGAGCCCTTTCCTCATCAGTATCGGCGGGCAAATCGACATTGACGGGTATTTGCAGAGTTGGGTTTGACTTAGTTTCGGACATTTTAACACAGATATAGTATTCTTCAAATTAACAACGGAAACGGAATAGTAAGTTTATCACAATTTCAATTTAAGTTCTTCACTTACAACAAGATTAACAAAGTCACTGTATGCAATAGTCAATAAGCAAAAATACGACTCACAGTTCGTAGAACACGACAACGGCTATAGCTGCGATAAGATTCATTACGATCGGCCGGATGCACTAAAGTTTCGTAGAAACACTGCAACAATGTTGTAGGCCACCGAGATGATGCAATCGACGGACGGCTGCGACGATGTTACTGATTATGGATCTGGATTCTGGATTTTCGCAAGGGTTTGTCGCTCGTAGTTTATACACTGGTTACAGGGGTAAGGCGATTTTCACCAAGAGATTGCACTGTTTATAGAGGTAAGTTCACACTGGCTGGATACGGAGATTACTGGATGCAAGAACGAGATTTGTGCAGTTTACGCTGGACACAGGTAACACAGGTAAGTAAATGTTTTTCTTTCACTGGATACAGAGGTAAGTTTGTGCTGGATATAAAGGTAAGTTCACACTGGATACGGAGATTATAAGGATAGAGACGAGACTCGTGTGATTTACGCTGGTTTATAGGTTTTCTTTCACTTGACACAGAGGTAAGTTTATGCAGGATATAGAAATAGATTTACACTGGATACAGAGTTTTCACTGGACACAGACACAGCGATAAATAGAGTTTGCATATACGCGTAATTCACGCACTTTTCACAATTTAGAACTTGGAACGGAGACGGACCGAGGACCTTTTTAAGATCCCTTTAAAGCTGCCACCAGATGTTAGGGCGAGTCTCGCGGTTTGGGTTTTAAAAAAGGATTTTTAATTGAAACGAAGAAATTGTATTTTTCACGATATGGCAGCCGTCACGGAGGATGGAATGAGACTGATGCGCTCGGGAAGCGAGCGCGTCCAACTGGTCTACCAGACGCTGAATCAGCAACCCTATCCAGGGTTGTCAGCAACTAACTATACATCTAAGGGATGTAACAGTACGAAGGCTGACATAGCTAATAATTTTGCAGATTTTTTTTCAAACAGTGTAAATAGTATTGCTCCAACCTGTAATAGCAAGCTTCTTGACAGGAATACCTATGTCAACCCTACGAACGTCTCTTGTAGATTTCAAAAAGTCTCCGCTAAAACAGTCATTAATGAAATAAGATCCCTGAGTAATCTAAAAGCACCAGGTATAGACAGGATCAGAACACAGGACCTGAAAAACATAGATACAAAAATAGCGGACGCAATAGCTCACCTTATTAATACAACTGTCAGTCAAGGTATATATCCCCATGAACTAAAAACAGGCATAGTGAGACCTATACATAAAAAAGGTTGTCAAAAAACTTACAATAACTATCGCCCAATCACAATACTATCTACTATTGATAAAATTGTAGAAAAAGTTATATCAAAACAAATACATTCATTTTATAAGTCTAATAATATAATTTCTAACAAGCAGTTTGGTTTTCAGTCCGGCAAGAGTACAACTCAATTACTTTCAAAATTTACCGATACCATTTATAGCCATCTTAATAATAAAAAACATGTTCTTGTAGTTTTCATCGACTACAGTAAAGCCTTCGACACGTTAAGACATAGTACCCTTATCGAAAAGCTCAATGACTGTGGGATTCAGGGACCATTAAACAGCTGGTGCAAAGATTATCTTAATAATAGGTCATATATCGTTAAAATCGGTGATACTCTTAGTAAAAAGATAGCAGTAACAGATGGCACAGCGCAAGGCTCAGTCCTTGGTCCGCTGCACTACATAACATACGTTAATGACGCAGTAAATCTAGTTTCCAATTGTGAAATATATCAGTTTGCCGATGATACTTGTCTAATATCAGCGAATAACGACCTAGATGAAGCTCTTAAACATCTGCAAACCGACTTCACGCACTTATTAAAATGGTCCCATGACGCAGGCCTAAAACTCATGTATATCAGCTCCAGTAAAAACAGAAAGCCAAGTTATAACCTAAAATTAATTGCACACAATCACAATTGCCTACATGCAAATTTCCACAATTGCTCATGTGAACCAGTTGAGATAGTACAAAGGCAAAAATACTTGGGTCTTGTTATTGACGATCGGTTTAAATGGACCGAGCATATTAATTATGTTTGTGATAAACTGCGTGCTATATTGGCAAAATTAGCAATCGTTAAAAGAAAAATTCCATATGACATATTACTCAACCTATATAAAGCGTTAGGAGAAACAACGATTTTTTATGGCTTAAGTAGTTACGGTAGAACGTGTAAATCTCATCTCGACCCGATATATACGAGTAAGCTACAGACAAGAATAATGAAAACGATTGTACCTTCGAAAGTTAAAAACGATCATCAAAATAATTATCATGAACTGTTCTGTCATTGTAAAATAATACCTGTACACGACCAAGTCAAGTATATTCTATTAATTGAGCAATTCTTTAACGATGAATATCAAAATGTTGTTACCAGTAACTATCCAACTCGTAGTGCAGCTAATGTTAAACTGAAAGTACCTTGTTATAACAATCTTTACGGCAAACAACTATTACAGTACCAAATACCTAAACTAATTAATGACCTTTCGTCAACGATAAAAAAACAAATCAATGAATCAAACATTAAAAACAAATTAAAAGAATATTTTTTATCTTTAAATAACGTTTCAATATAATATCTATATATACTTATAAACAAATAATACCCATATCATACATTATTTAATAAAAAAGTTATAAAATTACACTTATTCAAAAATTAACACAATCACCCCGTGTGCCCTCAAATACTGTGCGTGTGGCTCGGCAGCGCTGTGCCTGCAGTAGGAGCACAATTTTGTTGGTAATTGTGATACTTGTTTACATTGCTTGACTACATTTTTTTTTTTTTTTTTTTCTTGTTTATTTATTCGTTTATTTATAATCATGCACCTTAAAAACTAAACACATATTGGGATATAAAGCGATTGCGTTAGTTAGTAACTTAATAGTAATGTTAGTAAATTGTTGATTTTTATAAAATGTATGCCTATGTGAGCGTAAAGAGGCGAGTGTCAGTGTGCGGACAAACCAATACTGGTTTTTGTCACATTGGTAGCGTAAACGTCTTACTTTAAAGACCTTTGTAATTTCTTAATAAAAAAAAAAAAAAAAAAAAATGTTCCCTAGGGATTTTCCGAATGTCCACGCAGACGAAGTCACGTGCGGAATCCTACTAATATTATTTTATTATTATAAATGTGAAAGTTTGTGGGTTTAGATGTTTGGATTGGATGTTTGTTCCTCAATCACGCAAAAACGACTCAGCAGATTTGGATGAAATTTGACACATAGATAGTTTATAGCATGGATTAAAACATAGGATACTTTTTATCCTGGTCACAGGTTCCCTAAGGATTTCCTAAATGTTCACGCGGACGAAGTCGCGAGCGGAAGCTAGTAAATTATATAATTGATCAAATCACTTTGAAAGTAATAATGCTGGATTACAATCAGAAACTTCGTTATTGACAAAGGGTTTGCAACATGCAAATAATGCAAGAATAGAGCTTAAATTAATATTTATACAGTATTAAATAATTTAAATAAAATAAATCTGTAAATACGAACTAATTCATCCAATTGATCTGGTGTGAGTCTTATTTTTCTTGTATATCATTAGTGTTGTATAATCCAATGTAATAAAAAACAGTCATTTAAACTTTTGGAGCTAAAAGTGGCCAGTAAAAACACTTGTGGTGTCTATAAGTAGATAAATATCAATAGTGACAATGGCTAGATAACTCCATGAATAATTTAGAATTTCCTTTAAACATTATGTATCATTTATGTTACGGTGGACGCATTTCTTTTGTTTGCAATAATATAGCTATAACAAAAGCCTTTTTTTATTTTAAGTATTATTTGAGATTTGTACATTGACTGCTGTAAAGTCGAGCCGAATTCGAGCGGAAAATCCGGTTTCCACTCTTACATGTTGGTCGGAAAATACGATTAACTCTCGAATACGGGAGAGTGTCAAATTGAACTTGTTTGGTGGATAGTTTTTATTTAAACAGATATAGAAACCTAGAACAACGCAACTATACTTTGGTATAGTGCTATCAGCCACACACCAATTATCCCTTGATCATTACATTTTGAATACACGTTTAGGGGCCCTCCGTCCGGATCATGAGACCTAAGAACACATGAATGTCAAATTCTCAAAATACCTAATCCTACGAGGGTACCTACAAAAAAGGACATATTGTACCTTTCGTCCAAAAAAAGTACTGTTCCCAGGGATGCAGACGAAGTAGCAGCTGGCCGCTAGTTATAGTTATCTTCAATTGTTTTCATGTCAACATATAATAGACTGCTATTTATTATGGAAAAGAAAAGGATAGCACCAACGCTATGACGCCTCTGAACGCAGATGCAAGATGAGCTTTAATAACACAAAAAGTTAAGCTTTGATACATAAGCTACTTTATAAGTTTTCTTCTATCAGGGGCACTATTGTGCTAATTTGATGTGAGGGATATTAGTTTCAAAGATATTTCAGGGGACTTATATTTTAAGGGAAATATTCTGTAAATCAACGACACAATAAGGATTTAACCACCTCTGTGGTCTAGTGATTCGCCCACCTATGAAACACACAGGGGTCCCAGGTTCGATTCCCAGAAGGGGGGTACATTTGTAGTCGGTTTGGTTGGTGGTAGGGCTTATTTCAAGTCCGTCTGGCTAGCTACCACCATCTTACCTAAATCCGACACCATCAATTTAAAAATAGTTGTGTTCCGACAGGGGTAAGATAGTTAGTTTCTCGTGATGAGGATTCCGGGTGTCCACCTTCTGACTTATCGTCACTTAACATCAGGTGTGGTAAAGGCCAAGCACTAACCCGTTGTGCATAAAAAATCAACGATCAACGCGTTTTGTAAGAATTACTGAAGACGAGAAGACATAAGTACTATATTTTGCCAGACACATTCTTGGAGAAATGATGGAGGTAGATTTTATGGGACACCTTTTCCACCTTCGACTATAAACGTATACAGTTTTAATAAAAAGTACCAAAATAAAAGCGCTTGGAAAGCTTTTGGCGACGGGCCAAGACTTCTCTTATTCATACCAACAAACAAACTATAGCAATTAGTATTTTCATGAGGCTACAGCGAAAGTTCATTTTCATTTTCAATATTTAGTTTTTGTTACTCTACCTAACATTAATAAAAGTCAAACGAATTGTGAAAGTTTGATCGATGAACATAGTAGAGATATTATTCTGAAAAAAAAAAAACTTGAATAATTTATTTCTTTTGAATTTTTAGGTAATATTCAATCTCTACTAAAAAACGGTTCACTCCTAGAAATGATAATATTAAGTGACGTTATGGCTGAAGATGGAAACGCACTACACCTAAAATTCTCAACCACTGAGATTTGAATGTAAATTATATAAAAGTTGGATGTCCAATACAGTATTCCGATTTCTAAAATAGCTGCCGAAGTTCGATTCATCATCGAAATTATCTCAGTTCAAATTCAGTCGAACTCCAATTTAGGCTCTTTGCCTTCTATAACTCCCTTTTATTCACACGAAGCTAACATTTTAAGCAATTAATGTCATTATGCACTGCAGCAGTGAGAGTTTTTGGAACTGTTTCTGGCTTAATTCAGTTGCAAGCTGCAGGAGAGCAGTGTCGTTTTATTAAACTCCTGCTTGTTTAAAAGCAATCGTAAATGGGTTGACGAAGTCTAGGGGAGGTCAATTTTACTAACACGTTTTAGCTAAACTACTGTTTAGTTTGCAAACGTAATTTACATCGCAGCGCATCGTAAGTCCACTAGCGCCGCCAATCAAGAAAAAATCGTTTATTCTTCAATGCTCGCGCGGCCGCATGCGGCCGGACAACAATAGAAAATCTATTGTCTCATTTTCCGGAAAATTCTGAAAAAAAAACTAAGAACTATTTTTGTATGCGTTTAATGATTTTTTTATTGGCAGCGCTAATGGACTCGCGATGCACCTAAGCGTGAAATTAAAGTTGAACGATTACTTATTTGTGAATTAAACAGTAAAATTGGATCCTTATAGAATTTCGCAAACTCATTAAAATTATGATCTCAGATGCACTCCTATAATTATCCCGATGAGAGAGATCTGCATTACAAGGTTGACCCAGTTCAGAGTTACTTAAGGACATATATATTATATTACGGAGAAAGTCTGCTTGTGCAGTCTGTAAGACTTTCCCTTCCGGCAGCTGAATCTAATGCCATTAAGGTTATTAAACCTGTAATGATTGTGTATGTTGAGGATTAATACCTACCACACAAAGTCTCCACATCACCCTATGATTGACTGGTAGAGAATGCCTAAGGCATTAAGTCCGCCATTGTACAAATTGTGCATTAAGAATTAAATAAATAAATAATAAATAATTTTCGTATTATAAAAACTCGGCATTCCGGTGGCTCTTCAGATCAAATTACCTTAATTTGTGTGGATATTGTACTAAAATAATATTTGAGAATAAATACAAACAAACGTATTTAATGGACTATGTAAGTATTAATAGAATTATCTTTCCCTTTATTGCCCATGGTCCACCCGCCTAGTTCACCTACTTGGATTACGGGAAATTATTTTTTCCGTGGTTCACCTGAATCTTATAAAATTGAGAGACAACCATATTTATTATGTTACTTATAAAAGCGACAAAGAAAATGCGCAAAAGAAGCATTTCTTACTGCAACGATATTGGGTGCCGTGCTTAGAGCGAATTTTCAGTATTTTCCCGTTTCATATTATTAGCTGCTCTCGAACATTGTCTCTGAATTGTCACAAACATGAAACTTTTCAGAAAGTTGACGAATAATACTATTTTCCAGCTCTTTCCAATACTACGGAACAGCAACGATAAGTTTGATCCTAAAACTTTTGTATAGTACAATATTCAATATCTGTACTATAAAATGATTTGGTGTGTTTCACATTTAGGAATTATATTTTTGTATTTCATCGTATGGTCGTTTCAATATTTTGTTTTAAGTTTAATAAAGGATTGAAATATTGTTACAAAAAACCAAGGTTCCAAAAAATACTGTTAAATATAACGTTACTTTTACGGTACTATAACGGTTTAACGGTAAACAATATTTTTAACGGTATTGTAGCGGTATTATAACGGAACAATAACGCTATCTAACTAAGGGCTGATTTTTCAATGTCTAAATAGAGCTTTATCCGTTTGATCGTATTATACTGCCAAATTGGAAATGCTTGTTATTAATTTGTCTGTAAAATTTTTGAATGACTTGTATTAGATTTGGTTAATATTTAAACTGACTGATGTCTGTTATCTGAGGATTAAAAATCTGCACTTAAGGCGCCGTAGTACCTACTACTAGCGCAGCTAATGCATTTATTTTAATTACTCGTAAACCAAGTAATTATTTAAAAAACGCTAAGATCATGCCCTCCCAAACTGTCTCTAATATTTTTTTGAATAACTCTTCAACTGTTTTCAATCTTTCTGTAAGTTTTAAAATGAATTTTAGCTCAGTGGCCACTTTTGGCTAGAATGGATTTTAAAACTTACAGAAAGAGTATTGATCTGGTGCGAGTCGTATTTTTTCTAGTATATTATTTAGTATTGTATAAAAATAGCATTGTGAATGCAAAAATCTCAAATTTAAAAATTACAGAAAGAATTAAAACAGTTGAAGAGTTATTCGAAAAATATTAGAGACAATTTAGGAGGGTTTTTTAAACAATTACTTGGTTTACCAGTAATGAGCGGTTTTCAAAAGGCAGTTTAAAAAAAAGTAGCTTACCTAAAAGACGGCTAGATGTCGTTGTTCATCTAAGTACGTAACTTTTTAAGAAAAAAGCAAAAGATGAAAGGAGTCAATGTCAATTTTTGTCATACGAGTTGGTGAGTCTGTGGTTTGTTGAGTTGTGCGTTAGTTATTTGTTGGCGTGTTTCAAGCATAGATCAAGGAATTTTTAATTGTCACTTGATATTTTGATGATCACAAAATTGATAAAAAGTGCATGAAGAATTTGACATTTTGTCAATTGACAGTTAATTCTTCTTCTTATTTTGTTTTGGCAATCTACTCCTCTTCAGTGAGTAATTTTTGCGAGTGTCAAGTTGAATAATTAAATGGTACACTCAGCTGCTAGGAAAAATAAAAAAAACTACCTAGTTGAATAGAGCCATCTATCTATCAACATAAAAATAAGCTAAAATTCTCAGCTGTCAGAAAACCGCTCATTAAAATAAATGTATTGGCGGCGCTAGTAGTGGGTAGTAGGGCGCATTACCATAAAATATTATGTTACGTTAGATAACTTTATTGTGCCGTTATAATACGGTAGTAGTGCAGTAGTTACCGTTATTACGGTGTACGGTAATAACGAACTACGGCAAATAACGTTAATTTCAAAATAAAGTTTTCAATGTAGCAGAACATCGACAAATTAAGGCGTTTTGAAATGTCAATTTCATACACCTAATGTCACTTCAACAAACGTGTGCTACTTGTCTAGGACTTCTGCTCTATTGTTTTTCTCTCTGTCTAATTTCGCACAGTCTTTAAAATTACCTCGGTATAGCCTCAGCATTATACATTAATAAATCAATAATTAAATTTAATCAAAAAAAATACTATGTAGCAAATATTAGCAAAACCCGAAATAATGCCGATAAAATCGAGAATACACAAAGAAACAAAAAGTTGAACTCTCATTAATAACTACTTCTTCTGAAAAAATACTTGAATTTGAATTACTTTCAGAAAGTACTTTACGTACATTTCTTCATATCGTCAAAGAGTCTGTTTAAGAAAACTGAAAAAGGTTAATGCATAATAAATCGCCCTGGGTACTTTTCCTTCGCTTCTATCGAAGTTAGTTCAGTTTTGGGTTATTTCAATATTAATAATTCTTATGATAAATTCTTTAGCAGTTGTAATAGTTGCCATGCCATTTGTATTACTTATACAGGGTGTCTTTTTATTCACTCTCCAAATTAGGATGTGTTCAGTCCATAAAACTGTATTTTCTAGAAAAAAACAACTAGGTACATAGTTGAACTTTTGATAATGGTATGTTAATTTTATTATAATTAAACAACAACATTTTGTTCTACGATTTTTCCGAAAACGGACAAAAAAAAGACTTTTCATACAAAACTCGATCAGCTGTTCGGACATTTGTATGGAAACTATGGACAGTCGATTTTTTGTCTGTTTCTACTCCTAAAATGTTGTTGGTGTTTTACTAATAACCTTGTATTTTAGTAAACTAGCTGTTGCCCGCGACTTTGTCTGCAATTGCATGGAAAGTTTTTTTGCTATCCCTCGGGAACAATACTTTTTTCTATATGAATCAATCGCAGCAACACAATACCGTGATGCAACAAGGAACAGCGACATCTCTTGACTGTTGAAGTAAAACTAAAGATAAGTTCTAACATATAGTTGAGAGTTAAACAGTACCCTATGTCCTTCTCTGTACCCCTGACAACGTGTATGTAAAATTCCTTGATGATCGGTTCAGGAGTTAAGACGTGAAGGCGTAACAAACAAACAAACGGACTTTCGCATTTATAATATTAAGTAAGGATAAGGATTTCGTATAAAGACTCTGAGTTTAAGAATGAAGAGTGTAAAATTAAATTACATGATAGAGTCTCGAATCAACAAAGCTTCATTAAAAAGAGATTCTTAAATTTTCTCCTGGTCAACACCTCAGGTGCTCTAATTTGTAAACAAACTTATTGTTTTTTTAATCGTATCCTCAGGCAGCATTAGTAGGATCAATAAAGTACGTCGTTATATTCACTCCCGGCCCTCTTCTCTGTCTCCGATTTTCTCGACAGGCTGGCGCCTCTTATAGCGATAGTGTTGCTAGGTTAAAACATCGATATCGATAAAAGTTATTTTATTATGATTAACTATATTTTTCAAGGCGATGTAGGTTGTGAAACTAGCGCCGCCACTACATTTATTTTTATTACTCGTAAACCAAGTCAATATTTAAAAAAGCTCATGTAATAATTCCTTTAATACTAAAAGAATACCTAACCTACCAAACAGCACGTATCTAGTACTGCTTTTCAAAAGCAGTGTCAACCTCGTCTAACATCTAATAGATATTTTTTTAAACAACATACAATTTGAGCGATGTCTCCCTCACCTCACTGAGCCACAAGTTATTTTTTATCAACTTCCACGAACAGACAAAAGATGAATAAAATATACGTAAAATACATTATTAAAACAAGCAATTTTTACTGTATAGTTGTAATTGAACTATAATTTATTGATGTTTTTTACTCCGACACTAATAAGATTTTGAAAAAGCAGACTGAAATCACATTACCTATGTGTTACTTTTAAAACTATCGATACGTTTTCTTTTCTTACAAATTTGGTCCATCCCTCATCTCACATTTCGAATGACAAGGGAAAGTGAAGTAAAAATCACTCAATTTTTTAATATTCATTGTTTATTCTATCTGAAGGGATCTGATTACAGACCTTTTTTGGTATTTGAGTGAAATCGTGATTGAATGTAATGGCTCTTCAGAAAGACATTTTTGTCTATTATTCATTCATTTCCACCATTGACACGCTTTTGAAATAAAAATTTCGCATTCCAAATATTTTCAACTTTGTTCTGTGATTCATGTTTTTGTTAATTTCTCAAACTAATAATTAATTCTTACATTGCAAATCTTCGTTACGCTTCTCGCTTTCGAAACAAAATCTATTTTTGAAACGTCAAATTCACACAGGATTTTACGTTTCAAAAATAGATTTTTAACGAAAACTTAGGGCAATCCCATACATATTTTTATTAACCGACTTCTAAAAACGAGGAGGTTTTCTGTTCGGCTATATGTTTTTTATGTATGTCCACCGATTACTCGAAGACGGCTGGACCGATTAAACAATTCGAACGTTATTAGATCAGGGCCTAATCGCGCTAATTTTCAACGATAAAACCATAGCTAAATCGTTACCGTTTCAGTTTTTGTTTACAGAAAAATACTCTCTTTAGTTTTGTTAAAATTGTTGAATACTCTGCCTAAGGAGTCCAGGATTACAATCTGGGACAATTTAAGTGAAAATTATGAAGCTAAACCAAAGATTTTAGGTATGGTATTGGTATTGGTATTGGTGATGGGCTCTTTTCTCCGCATTTAGACTCTCATTTGGTCCGTTATGCGTGAACATGGCATTGGTATTGCTAGTCAAGCCATCCCAGCTCCTTCCAGAAGCGCAGAAGCCTCCTGGGGCGTTCACAGGCTTCTAGGAGCGACCTCACGTCTTTGAGGATTTCTGCCCGGTGTGCGGCCAAACCCACGCACTCCAGGATCACGTGGGCGGCTGTTTCCTCTGCGTCCAGGCATCCTCTACACAGGGGACTGTCTGTCGCATTCATAATGAATAGTTGTCGATTCAATGCTAGGTGACCTGTAAGTGTACCTACAACTATTCGGAGGTCTGGACGATTAAGGCTGAGCAGTCTACAGGTCAACCGCGGCGAGACTGCAGTCATCGCCAACTTGGACTGTCTACAGCTTGTTAGATCTACCCAACGAGTATTATGTGCAGCACGAGTACGTTGTCTTACCCATGAGCGCAGTTGGCTGAACGGGAGTGGCAGAATGGGTATAGGTCCTGCCACTATTGTGGAGGATCCCCTTCTAGCCAGCTCATCGGCGGCGTCGTTCCCGTGTGATCCGCTATGCCCTTTAATCCATTGTAGGATTACTTCGTTGTTGGATGCTAGGCGATCCAACACTCGGTGGCATTCGTAGACGATACTGGAGTTGATCGTGTTAGCCTCCAGTGCTGTTAGGACGGCCATACTGTCGGTCAGTATGCGGATGTTTAATTCCTTCATATCTCTAGACAGGGCCGTGGTGGCGGCATTTATTATTGCAACACATTCGCATTGAAATATCGAACTGTGTTGGCCTAATGCTAGTGATATTTTGATATTTAGGTCTTGTGAGAATACTCCAGCTCCAGTTCCATTCCCCATCTTGGAGCCGTCTGTATAGATTCGGACTTCATGTATGCCGGAGTAATCTCGGTCACTTTCAGATAATTGTATCTGGTATTTCTTTTCGAAAATGTATTGTTTAGGGATCCTGTCGCATGGGGCAGCGATTAGTGGCTCATGTTTCACTAGATTATTCCACAATGTGGAATGAGGACCCTCTCGGTTGTACCACAGACCCAGGTGTTTAAGCCTTATAGCAGCCATGGAGGCTTCCTGTTGTATAAACAGGTCCAGGGGTGTTAGATCCAGAGCTACTTCTAGGGCGGCTGTGGGGGTAGTTCGCATACAGCCGGTTATCGCAGAACATGCCAGTCTTTGGAATTTCTGCAGCTTGTTGATGACGGTGCTTTGCTCTGTTTTGGACCACCAGGCAACAGCTCCGTATGTGATTATGGGACGTATAACAGTTTTATACAGCCACATCGTTATTTTCGGTGATAGCCCCCAGCTTTTGCCGAGTAGTCTTTTACATTGGCAAAAGATGATGGTGGCTTTGTTTAGTTTTCCTTCGAGATGTCTATTCCAGAGGAGTTTGTTGTCTAGTATCACTCCTAGATACTTGACTTCCTTACTAAGGGACAGACTGGTATTGAATAGTTTAGGCAGTTTAAGATTGCCTAGACTTCGTTTCTTTGTGAACATGATCAACTCCGTCTTTGTTGGGTTCACTGTTAGATTGTGTTTATTGCACCACTGTTCAACGACCTTCAATGCGCACCTCATACGGTCACATATCACACTCTCAACTCGTCCGCTGATGAGTATGGTCAGGTCGTCTGCATAGCCTACTGTGAGGAAGTTGCGGTCGTTGAGCCAACTAATCAGCTCATTGACCACAATGTTCCATAAGAGAGGTGAGAGGACACCCCCTTGGGGACATCCTTTAGCTACTACCCCTCTGGTAGTACTATTCACAGTAAATTGTATAGCTCTGTCTCTTAACATGCTGTCAATCCACCCGGCAATAGTGGGATCGACACCATGTTTAGAGAGGGCCTGGCTTATGCTGGTAAAATTGGTTTTATCAAAGGCTCCTTCGATGTCGATGAAGGTGCCAAGTGTTGACATTTGGTGTTTGAGATTGCCTTCTATATAAGAAACCACCTTATGTAGGGCAGACTCTGTTGATTTGCCTGCAGAGTAGGCATGTTGGTTTGGATTTAAGGGGTTCCTGACTAATGCAGTGCTCCTTATCTCCTTGTCTATTAACCTCTCCAACGCCTTTAAAAGGAACGATGTGAGGCTAATTGGTCTGAATGATTTAGGTTGAGTGTAGTCTCCTTTGCCGGGTTTAGGAATAAAGACTACTTTGACTTCCCTCCATTTCAAAGGAATATAGCGGTGTGCTAGGCAGCTTCTGTAGATGGCTACGAGGTGATCAATAAGACCACCGTCGCTCCACCTCATCAGCCCTGGAAAAATTCCATCTAGTCCCGCTGATTTGAATGGGAGGAAGCTGTCAATTGCCCATCTTACTTTCTCCGGGTTGACAACCTTGTGGGCGGTAGTCCAGTCGGTTTCAGCAGGTAGATACTCATCTTTTTCTTCCCATGTGCGACTTTCCGTTATGCGGCAGCCGGGGAAGTGAGTGGTCATTAACAGTTCTGAGGTATCTTGATCTGTTTTGGTATATGTTCCGTCAGGCTTTTTCAGGAAACCAAGATTGTGTATTGGTTCGCTGCACAGGATGTTTTTCACTCCAAGATTTTAGGTAAATATAACCTAAATGACAACGTAACGTTTTTGGTTTTATCGTTCAGAATTACCGCGATTGGGCTCCTGGAGCCCAATAATGAAGTCGGGTGGGGCTCTTAGAAAAAAAAAAAGAAGTTGTCCTCCAGCCCCACCCGACTTCAATAGGGATGTTGACTAATGAATAAAATAACGAAATACTAATAAAAATCGTAAACATATTAAACTTTTAGAGTAGCTTGTATACCTCTTGGTTTTATATATTGCATATTATTTGTTTTGTGACCCTTCAAAGTTGGGTGGACAAGTCCATTTAAAAGTATAAAATTTATTAAAATAAATGATACCTTTAATTAGTCCGTAAAATGTATAGCAATTTTGTCGAAGAAACCATTTTGATAAACACAATATTTAATATAGCTGCTAAACAAAACTATTGTGCCTAACTCAGTCAAAAATAAATATAAAAATGACTATAGTAACTTATTCAAACATTGTAGAATAATAGATATATACAATAAAATAAAAATGTATGTAATTTGCGACGAAATAGAAAACAGCTCTTTGTTAAAATTAAGAATTAGAAATAGTAATTTACGTAATCTGATTTACTTACCTAAGTATGTGCTGCCTTCATACAATAACACATATGGTAAACGTTGCTCGATATTTATGTTACCGTCATTGTTAAATGAGCTGCAAAAGGATTTACTTGATGAAATCCTGGATAACCCGGAACAATGTAAAAAAGACAATTAAAAACTTTTTATCTGTCAATGTGTCAGTGAGTGATGGCAGCAATACATAAACCTTTTACGGTTTCTCTTGCTGCGATTGGAAAAAAAATTGTTGTAATTTTCTTTTGTATTGAAAAATAAACCAAAAAAAAAAAAAAAAAAACAAATTTCCTATGCGTTGTATACAAACTAGCACGGCGTGACGTCATAACGTGCAAGCCATTAGTATGGAGCGTTTTTGATCGAGTCCACTTGTGTGCATTTCACACTGTGATATCTCGGGCAGTTTTCATGCTAGCGAATTAATTCTTTTACCAATGTTTCTTTTTTTGAGAGGTAATTTATGTAACATAAAATAAAAAAAATAGTCAACATCCCTATTATAAACGTGTTATATTACAATGATATTATGTGTAGGTATCTAGTGATTTGAAGTTGGTTTTTCTCCTACGTTTCTTTGGCTAGAGGCAAATATGAATATAAAATTCTTGGCAAGAGGCCCTCTGAACCTCTAACCAATGTCACATTTATTGACAACTAGCGACCGGTCGCGACTTCGTCTGCGTGGAAAGTTTTTTTTGCTATCCCTCGGGAACAGTTCTTTTTTATGGATGAAAGGTACCCTATGTCCTTCTCTGTACCCCTGAGAACGTGTATCCAAAATTTCATGATGATCGGTTTAGTAGTTGAGACGTACAAAAAAATAAACGGATTTTCGCATTTCTAATATTAGTAAGGATGACAACCTCCGTTGTTGAGTGATTTGTACGGTTTACAAGGTCTCTCTGAGATCTCTCTGAGGTTCAGTCCCCGGCTGGGTCAATTTAGAAAACGATCTTTTCTATATGTCTGGGTGTTTGTAGTTCCACCGTTGTCTCTGATTTCCATAACACAAGTGCTTTAATTACTTACTTTGGAATCAGAGCAATGTTTGTGATGTTGTCTAATATTTTTTTTATTGTTATAGTATTATCTATTTAGATAAAAATGAATCCCTTTTTCGCTTTGTTGTATTTGTTATTATCAGGAGAAGGTTCTTATGAAAGAAAAAAATAAGAAAATTCGGCGGAAAATTAGAAAATTGAAGAATACGTTCTTCTTATTTTTGTTACGGCAATCTACACCTCTACAGGGAGTATTTTTTGCCAGTGTCAAGTGTTAAATAATTCAGTGATATTATTTCAGTTTACATTAGAATGCGGGTGAATCGCATTCCAATGCGGCTTGGAGCATTTGGCATCAAATATATCGATACAGTTTACTCGGTAAGTTCTGCCGAGGTAGCCACCACTACAATAAAGTCTCAGCTTCACACAACCAAGATCGCACCTATTTCAAATTATCCTACATATTGTTCAGATGCGTAGACACTTGTACCACAAAACTGCACCAATTTTAAGACACAATATCCACTATGAAACAATTTGCAAAAAATTAAAATAGCCACCGAACTGAACTAGACAAAATGGCGCCAAAAACTGTGAAGAATACTTAACCACCATATAAAATTATTTAGGACAATATAAACTTTTTTAATGTAACCTTATGACCTTATTATAAAAGCCATCCACCAGCCAGGATCGTTTTCAAAGTGACATTTAAAAAATAAAAATAGTAACTATTTGCTTCACTAGATGGCGTTGATGGAAAGAGAAGTGTCAAAATTGGCTTTTTAAAATAAACGGCCTGTACTAAAGAGGCAAGCAAGCGTTCGCTGACTGACATCTGCCCAAAGAGAAACATTATAGGGTTACATCAGATGTAATCATCATAATGTTTCTCTTTGGGCCATAGATATAGTATCTTTGGGCAGATGTCGTGCCTGCCTACATGACATGAGTACCTACTCTTCGAAGCTTAGTAAAAAAAACCGACTTCAAAAAACCTGCCTCTAAAAAAAGGAAGAAATAATATACAAATCATTAGATATGCATTATCATTGTTATAATAAAACACGTCTATTAAAGTCGGATGGGGCTGGAGAACATCTTCCTTTTTTATTCTGAAAGCCCCACCCGACTTCAATTGACGTGTTTTATTATAACAATGATAATGCGTATCTAATGATTTGTATATTATTTCTTCCTTTTTTTAGAGGCAGGTTTTTTGAAGTCGATTTTTTGTTTTTTAAACAATTTTTTAATTTTTTTATTTTTAGTGTAAGTACCTTCTGCATTAGGTAGTGTAGGTATATTATTTAGGTAGAAAAATCGGCTCAGCCAAACGTGAGATAATCGCGGAGAAACATACATACATACAAACTGAAACTTACCTCCTTTTTTTGAAGTCGGTTAAAAAGACTACACAACGGTATCCCTTCCCCAACAAAAAAAATCATCTAATTCGGTTCATAAATAACAAAGTTGTCAAGTTAGTTGATTTAATATCATAGTATTTTCAGGATTACTTGTAAACTACTGAACCGATTTGAAAAAAAATTAAATGGGACCATCTCGTAAGAAAACTCAATCGAACAAAAAAAAATTATCGAAATCGGTCCATAAATATCGAAAATACGCGCGAACAACGATAAAAAAATAATAAAAAAAAAAAACACAATCGAATTGAGAACCTCCTCCTTTTGATGAAGTCGGTTAAAAAATCACATTGACACGACATATCTATGGACACGACACATACATTTTCTATCGAGGCTACAGTTTTTTGTCATTTTGAAAAGCCGTCATTCAATATTCATAACTAAGACTGGACCACTGAGCAAGTAATCACTACGTTTTAGACTGGACAACGTCTGTCGGGTCAGCTAGTTATTTATAAATATTCGCAATCGCTTCGCTTTCGACAAATGTATGGGTTGACTTGAAGCTTTAGTCGTAATATCGTTACATAGCACTTCGAAAATAGGGAAGAATTTAATCTACTCTTCGTTAAGTGTCGACTTAACGTTTATCTCGTTAATTTATACCTGTAATTTAATTTTAGCACCTAACCTAATTAAGCAGTTTATTAAATCGCAGTTTGTACATAGATATATAAGATAATTTACTAGCGAATTAAAACAATAATTTGTTTTTAGTATGTAGGAACTTGTTTTTGCTCTCATCGTTTTAAAATAAATCTAAAAAAATCGTTCTTGTTAATTAAAAGTATTTGAAAGACTGATGTGAGTGACTGACATATTTAGTTGTCAATTGACATTAAACAATTAAAGCAATGGTATTTTTATATTTTGAGTCTGAAAAATGGTTTTGATTTCTACATGAAATGTATTTATAAATTTACCCGTTTCAAGCATTAATGGTAGATTTCAACTTTTCTATTTTCATAACTTGAATTTATTATTGTTACAGGTTTAGAAGGAGCAGTGTTATAAAGTGAGAAGGAAACAAAGTGATCTAGTGACAAATTCAATTACACATTAAAAGTAAATAGTGAAAAATGCTTGGAGAGAATAGCATAACGGCTACAAATAAATACTAATTATGTTATTTTAATAAAAACTGAGATGAGTTAAGTGTAAAAATGTAAAAACAAAACTCGCATTGAAATCAAACATGTAAATAGATCTAAAGAGATGTAAATACTAGTAATTACAAAAATTAAAAAAATATTCTTAAAAAACAAAAAAAGTGGTTCGAAATATAAATGTTGATATATCTCTAGTGTTGAATAATGAAATTGAGCGTGAGTGCGTACCGCGCGCATGCTTCTGCGCACAAAAAGATACTGACGTCATCGTACCAGCAACACTATGGAAGTACCGCGGCTCCGCCTGTCTGCAACCCGCCGCATAACTTCACACCTCAGGTAAGTAAAAATATTAGTTTATTAGTGTAAGTAATATGTCAATGAGAAATATAATAGTACCTAATCAACAAATAATATCAACAAAATACACAATGCATCGCCACCATTAACCCCCACAGGAATATTTTGTCAGAAATTAGACTTATTCTGATTGGAATTCGTGAGTTTTTTTTTCTTTCTTTTTTCTTTTTATTTAGGACAGCTAACAAGAACATACACCAAATACAAGGCAATGATACATTCGAAGGACTTACATGCTGCAGTGTTGTCTTTTTTACAAGCTGCCACGACATGCATTATATTCAACTATTTTTCATTTAATTTATTATTATAAGTATATCTATGTATTTTGTTTTTATATTTATTTATATTAATATTCAGGACCTGTTTCACATATTCCGACTATGTTCAAACTTAATCTGAATACATTTAGGTATATCTATTTAAATATATTTACCAAGTGTAAGCCTATTGAGAATTGCCTATTTATCTGATTTTATGAACATTCTAATAAGTTTAATATTTCTATATCATTACACTTTACAAATGTCGTATCCATTTTTAAAATGACACGTCTTGATATTGCTGAAACTACTTGATATCATGATAAATATCGGCAACAGCGCGCGGCGTTAGAAGCGCAATATATCTCATAGTTTCGAGTTGTGTAACCGGATCTGAGTTGAGAAAGCTCTGATACAACTAGCCGTTATTGAATTTTCTTGCCCATTGTTAGAATGCCCTACTATAGTTTCTCGATGATCTCTCCCCCCTAAGGCCGCCTACGCACCGACAGGTGCTGGTTACTTTCTTTCTTATCGAATGAGGATTAGTGGCCACCTGCACCTTTGGTGTCAGAGTTTATCAAGCCGCCTGTAAGGCCTCTAACTTGGCTTAACGTCTGTTATCAGTACCCTTAGCACAAACAGCTATCGAGAAAAAAAACGTGCCTAAAATTACTCGATAGACAATTCTCTATGGAAAATTTATTTTCGCTTATCGGCGATAGATGGCGCTGTACAAATTTCCAATACAATTTTTTTTTCGATAGCTGTTCGTGCTAAGGGTACTGTCAATAGCCGGGACTGACAGTTTAACGTGCCCTCCGAAGCACGGAGCGCTCAGTTGTAATGCCACTTAACGGTCACCCAACCGACACCTGATCGGACCGAGCGTTGCTTAACAAACGTGATCGAGTACGATCAGTCTGTCAAGTTCCGCCATGAGCGCTTCCTTGCTGCTGGTTACTTGCTAGTATACACGGTGACCCAATGATATTGCGGTGACCGCACTGGAAGGTGGGTCGCTAGGATAGGAGCCTAGGTCTCATAGTCTTTGGTTGTAAGCCTAGCGCCTACGATACATGCTAGGCAGTCGCCTGCATGTATCGAAGCGCCTAGCGGTTGCGCTCATTCGTGAACGTTTGTTTTACTTCGATACATAATTATCTAGGATCTATAGGCGGTAATCTAAGCACTTGTCGGTCCGCAAGCAGCCTTAAAGTCTTCTGCACAGAGAGTTTAAAGCGATCTTCAACGTTTCACTTTAAAACACTTACGACACTTTTATTAACAATAGAGGTCGATAGTAAATAGAGTCGCTATGTCGAACATCGGAATATTGTCAGTTGTCTTTAAACACGGATATAATTACTAAGTAAATCCTTATTAATCTGGCCTATAGCTACTTCTGGCGAACCAGATTTAAAAAATGCGATGCCGAGCGGGCCATTATATTAGGCTGGATACACTTTTTATAAAAATAGATAAACATTTTTAACTTATTTTAAAGTGACCCCTGACAATTACTTTCAAATAAAAGATAAATTATTGGAACAGAAAATAAATGATTCGAGTTACCGTAGTAGCTCAATAACGCGTGTGAGTTCTTGCGTAATGTGAAAAAGATAGTTCCCCCCACATAAAACCTTTGAGGAAAATGTATAATATGAATCTCCGTGGACTATACACGTATCACATCAAGTGTATCGGATTTACTGTCTTTTGAAACACGAGTAAAAGACAGTAAGAGGTTTTTTGAATAGCTTCGGTTACCAGGAGCGTTTATTTCTGCACAACGGGATAGTCGTTGGCCTTCACCTCACCTGGTTAAGGTAGAAAGGTGGAAGTGCATTACTCCCGGAATCCTCATCACTGAGGAACTGGCTATCTTACCTCTAACTGTCCATCAGCCATTTTTTGATGTCCCCATCTGCTGGGGCACAGGCCTTCCTTATGGGTGGTAAGGAGGATGGGCCATAACCCACCATGCGGGCCCAATGCGGATTGGTGGGTGTTAACGACTGCAAATGCAGCCGGGACCAATGGCTTAACGTGCCTTCCGAAGCACGGAGGAGCTCGAGATAATAAATTTTTGGTCACCCATCCCATGACCGACCCTTGCGAACGTTGCTTTACTTCCGCAATCGCTGGGCCAGGCGCTAAACCACTGCGCCACCGAGCTCCACCTCTAACTGCCGGAGCACAACAATTTTTAAATTGTTGCTATTGTATTTATTCTGATTTCTGTGTCTATATTATGGCTAGAGTAACTGATTTTATTAAACCTCTATTGGAGCATAGTTTCCTTCTCAATATGGGGTTGGCCGGATATTGTTCCCTTTGTTTGGCAAAGAGGCGCTATATTGAAACAAACCACATACAAAACACAACGAACTTGCTACAAACACGAATAAATATTGTTATTTTATACAATGTGTTAATGAATGAACCAAAAATGGAAAAACCGTTTCTCCGGAAAATCAAACCCACACGTTGGCTCAAACCTTGGCCGCAATGTACCGTTAATTGATGCTTTTGAAAGAACCTCTTTGAAGCATTTGTTACAAAACCGGCAACGTACGATGAATTTGCCAATATTGTGGCCAACGTGTGGAGCCGGCTGTCTTAAGGGACCAAGTCAAATTCATCATAGTCTAATCAAATTCATACATACGATAATTTAATAACGAAAATATCAAATTGTATGAAACAGCTGATTTTTTATTGCGATTTCATAGTTGGTCCCATAGTAAAATTTGTTCAGTTTGATGGTGCGAAGAAACGGTTTTCGCATTTTTTGATTCATTTTCTAAACACCCTGTATAGCTTATAAATTTTGTCAATGAAAGGTACGTTGTCATTTTCTGTACCCCTGACGACTATGCAAAACATGATGATCGTTGGAGTGGTCGAAACCTAAAAGCGTAACAAACAAACTAGGTAGGTAAATATTTTGTTTAGGCTCATGATGGAGATGTCGCAGCCAACTAGCTTAAAGCCTTTTTATTTAACGACACCGTTCCTATATTTTTTATGAGTTTATTTTCAATACAAAAGAAAATTACAACAATATTTTTTTCCAATCGCAGCAAGAGAAACCGTAAAAGGTTTATGTATTGCTTACAGGTAAAAAGTTTTTAAATAGTCTTTTGCATTGTTCCGGGTTATCCAGGATTTCATCAAGTAAATCCTTTTGCAGTTCGATATGATATCTAGCAATCTTATTAGATGGCTAGATAATAACTTAGCTTAATGAAATCGAACGTTTTAAAGAAAATTTTGACCTTTATATTGGTTATGACCAACAGCATGACGTAGTTAAAGGTGTTTATTTGTGTAATTTTTCGCAATTTATTGTGTTAGGCGATATGTGGGTAAGTATACAATGATACTGTCAAATCAAATCAAATCAAATCATTTATTTGCGTGATTTAAATATGAATGTCACAGGTTTAAATATGAATTTTACGGCCTAAGCATCTGTTGTGTTAGACGCATTGAATGTCATTTAGGGTGGTGATTAAACAGCGCCTTTCAATTAAATGACTAGACTGTTAGTCGAGTGGCTGATTAAATCAGTCAGCTGCGACAGAGAAATCTTCATCATCATAACTTCACTACTTTTTGCAAATCTAATCCCACCAAAACATTTTTTCATATAAAATGTAGCCAAGACGCACGCTCGCACTGTTAAAAAGACAATAGCTCATCATCCGAATAAAAAATAATTCTCAATTGATATCGAGTTCTTACTTAATGGTCTTTAAGTTGAAAATTGGTTGCAGATTATTTGGAATCTTAACCTACCTATTGTGACTATGATGCTTAATTATTTATATTACTATGTTAAGTAAGCCTAACGGCTTAAAGAAAGGTCTGCTTTTATGACCTCTATAAAATCCTTTGAAACCAAGTTGCTAAAAATGGCCAATTTCTATAGTAATATAATATTGGAAAATGAATTTCCAACCACTGTTAGTTGCAAATACCCAATAACTTAAAAATCATGAGTCTTCTAAAATTCATGCTATTATACGATCGAAGCAAATACCGCATAGTCAAACTTATTGAAAATGATTGATTGATAAAAATTATGGTCATAAAAATAATTATATTATTGGGAATTTTCTTTTCCTACCAAAGTGATGAGCAGCGACTATAAAAATTATTTAGAAATTAACGTTATTTGCCGTAATTACCGTTATTACTTTATGTTACGTTAAATAACGAAAAAAGTATATATTGAAAGTATTGAAATATCTGCTGTAACTTTTTTTGCGAAAATTTTGCGATAATTTTGGACTCCTAAAAAGTAGGTATTTACTAAAGGAAAAAAAATCACAGATTTTACAGTCCCCGTGTCACAAAAGCGCCCGCTGACTGTCTCGACGCGGCCGAATTATTATTATAATATTAACCGATTTTCAAAATTTCAACGAATGCACTTCTCGTCTGCTTCTGCATCTTTTAACACTATTACCATGACGATCGATCAACTCATTATACTCAGATTCGTCCTCGATATTAGTATATTAACACATGTAGTACCGCTTTTGCATGTATCACCACTTAGCACGTTATTTTAAAGTAATAACCTAAAAAACCTGAAAAGAGAAGGTTTTTGACTTAAAATTGACAGATATTTTGACATTTCCGGTCAGAGCCCTCCTCGTCACTACTAGCCGCCAACCACTTCATTCGTTTTTCGTGCTTCGCCAAGGACGCACGTATACAGTCTCAATGTGAGACTTCTTTAGAATTATAATTTTACAGTGAAAATTAAATTTTATTTAAAATGCTTCGTGAAGAAAGGAAAAAGTTTTCAAGACTGAAGAGGACAAGAAGAAGAAGAAGTCAAGACGGAGGAACACTATTCAATGCCGTTTACTTGGTTAAACCTGCTTACCTTTATGAATGCGTAACTGCCACACTGGGCTTTTACCATTATTTTAATTTAATTATTTGTCTGATGCGAACTTACCATACCGGGTATTTTCTGTCAATTTATTTAATTATCTGATGCGAACTTACCATACTGGGTACTTTCTGTCAGTTTATTTATTTGTCTGATGCGAATTTACCATACTGGGTACTTTCTGTCAAAGCATTGTGTCTAATTAGACATCAACTAAATATCTATTGCACTCGAGATAGTTATACTGGACTATTTCACCGCATAGATAGGTCAGACAACGTAACTGCAACAACTACACCAACCAAAGTGCCGTTGACGACGCGACATTGTAAAAAGCAGACTACCCTCAAAGTTTGCCACGTTGGAACCGCTGCAGAGCACCAATCGGGTGACTCCGTCGTCCGCTGAATCCACTGCCATCCACCTTCCAGGCAGGCGGCCGCTGTGCTGTAGCTGCAACAGCAGCCCTGACAAGAGCGTTGTTCATCAGGTATGAGTTATGATATCATGATATTCTTGGTGTTGAGTTGAGTTAATCTCAACGGTATAATACGAGTACCATCGGTACTAAGATAAATTTATAGCTTACAAAACTGACAGAGCTCGCTATAAATGCTAAAACTTAAGAACTTAATGGAACCAGATATTGAGTTGTACAGCAACTAGCTCATACCTGATACTTCACACCTTTTATATAAAATAGCTTAGCTGCTGAAATAGCTAGCTGCTGGCATGCTGATAGAAATTTCAATGAAATAAAAATGGATTAACAGAATCCTTACATTTTATTATCTATAAATGCATAAATCATAATTGCAGTTAATGTTTGTTGGTATACAGTAACATTTGCCTAAACTAGAACACCTTGTATTTTAGGCGGGTAGACCTAACATGTTGAAAAACCTGTTAATCACTACCTAACTATTTAGAATGTTTTTTATCCTAAGCTTTGCCCTTGTACAAATTATCTCTATTACTTTTCAAATTTAATTTTTGTGAGTGTGTACAAAATGATGTTTCTGAAGTGAATTTTTTTTAGCTACAAGTATCACTTATGTTTAAAAAAGGTATAGTATTATGTAATCTGTGGTTAAGACCAACTCTAGTGTAGCTGAGGCTTTTCGCTTAAACGGCCACCGACAGTTCAGTCGAATATGAATGATGCATTGGCCACAGGCCTGATGTGAACGATATGGATCAACGAAAAAACTGTAAGTAAATCGGGCGCAGTACTCAATAAAACATTTTTAAAACTGATTTATATATTTAATTAACTTAAAAACGACAAACAAAAGACGTAGGCAGGTATGCCACATGCTTCATCTCCGACGGCAAACGAACAGCGAGACGCGGCGAGGAAGCTCCATCAGCGATTTGTTTCGTCAGTCACATCACAGCAGACTCGCAGACGGGCGTTACGGCCCATCCAAACAGTTGCCGATGATGCATTCAAATTTTGTATTCGTGAGGGTGCGTGTTGGTGTAGCATTTGTCTGTATTCAGCGAATACAGGCAGTAGTCGCCAACTACAGGTGCAAAGGTCGACTCAATAGCTGGCGCCGGCTAATAATCGTCTGTGTGTAAGTACTTACCATTTAGCCGCGCTACGCAGGGCACCTAGATTATTATTATATATTTTTTTTATATTTTTTATGAGTGTATCTGTTTAATGATTCACTTTTATACCATCTCCAGAGATATATTATAGTCTACCATTAATATGACGAAAATTCTGGCAGTTATAATACATATAAATAATAGTTTTGTTTCATTTTCTGAAGGTTCAACAGAATATCTATGTTCAAATAAAATAAATAAAAAATAAAAAACAGGTTGTCATATCAGCCCCCCCTACTATGACTGTCAAAAGTTCAAAAGTAATATCGAAGCGATGTTGTGATTGAGATGGCGCTATACGCGATGTATAGCTCTGTCCCTTTAACAACATTACTTTAAGGTTGTTATAAGAGCTCAGAGTACGGCCCCAGGTTAAGTTAAGAACTGTTTAAAAGTTAACTTAGCTTTTAGAAAAATTTACGTACTAAAAGTACGTAAAAATAATAATAATATCACAATTAAAAAATGCTTATTGTTCTAAAAAAAAAAAAAAAAAAAGGCAGTCTAGAGATCACATCACCTATAAGGTTTTAATATTGATAAGGAAAGTAATAGAAATACACGAACTAAAAAATCTTAACTTTTGGTCATTGTAGTGCCGATATTTTTATTACAAAACTACCGCCGCCAGCTATGACGTTTTTTTTTTTTTTTAACAGCATGAATCTGTTATTGAACAATATCTACTATAATGGACTCAGAATTGAAGCTCATCTTTTTATATACAATGTTTTTCTTTTTTAATATACAGCTACCGTCACAACTTTCCATTATATTACAAATGTAATGGCAATTATGGTCTTCACAAGACAAACGTTCATAAAACTACAAAAATCACTTATTTATGACCTTTTTTATGAATTGATTAAACTGGTAGATACCGGTATGTCATCGTATTATTTACTTAGTATAATGTCATCGATACTTACACCGAATTAGAGACTACATAATTGTAGACATATTTTCTTTTGTGCCTTTCAACAACGGGGTGGACTAGGGTACACTAGTGGTCACACCAGGAATTAAATTGAAAAATAATTGCAAGTTTGATGCAAATAAATGATTATGATTATTGCCAATTATCTATAACATGCTGCTCATGATATTTTAATTGCAATTTTTCTTAAGGTATTCAGTGTGGGGTGTTAAGTATTCTAGATTTATTTTGATGCTAAATAAAAATTATTCAATTCATTAATTTAAAAAACTAATCACTAGTTTTGTTTTTTTTTTTTTTTTCAGATTGAGATCGAGTAAATTCGAATGAAAGTCGAATTAGGCAGTAGAAATAAAATGTAGTAGATTACTATTTCTAGCATTTGGATCCCAAAAACATTTATTTTATAATTTGAGATTTTAGCATTCACAATGCTATTTTGGTTTAGTATTGTACAAAGTCTATTCTGACACTAAGCTACCTATTATTTTAATTATTTTCCACCAGTTTCTAAGCTAGAGGTGTAACGATTGTGCCATCATGATCGTCACAATCTTGACTTGAGTCTTGGTTTGGTACCTCTTATTCACATATATGGTACTTCTTTGTATCTCTTATTCTAATACAAAATATTAACATCCTATAACTTTCAATTTCAGAGACGGAAATTAATCGCACAAATAAATTGGTTTTAACAACATTATCAAGGTGGTATTATTTTACAGGTATATTATTTATGTTATTATTGAAGCTGCTGTCTGCTAATGCTATCAGAAAGTACAGAGATCGGTAACAGAAACGGTTCGATTATTTAACAATAATATTGACAGAATAAACTCATTTTTTTACAGAAGTGTATAACACAAATTATCAGTATTGCATAATATTGCGATCATTATTAAATTGAGCTAATCTCAAGGTTTGGTAAAGAATCTAACTACGCCTTTGCGTAGACTTCATTGTTCAAATACAATATTTAACTTAGATTACTTAATTATTTTTATTAAATATTTTCCAATTCTCTTCTTTTTCAACTTTTTTATTTTATAAGTTTAACTTTGATTACCTTGCCTATTGCACAAAGAATGCAAACAATACAAAAAAATATATATATACAAGAATGTATTATATTAAATATAATAAACAGTTCATAATCACTTCTTATTTAGAAAGAAATTAAATTCTTATATTATTATGACAAGTAATGTAATTAATAGATTGCTGAAATAAAACATTTAATGATAGTGGAGTAGACTCGTGTCCAACCAATTTTAGCACTCGACGTCACCGGCCTATATCTTTATAGCCCTAACAAAAAATGATATTATAGATGTTCCAGGTAATACGGCGGGATGGTCAATGACTCCACTATATTCAAAAAATATTAAAACATAATTATCATCGATAATAATAAAACTGAGTTTTCCAAACCAACCTTGCATTTTTTTTTTTTTTTTGTACCAACCATCTGTAGGTACTGTTTTTAATAATAATCATGTAAAACGTTCAGAGTTATGTTAAATAGTATTCTTTTCTTTTTTAAAAAGACTCATATGCAAGAAATGATATTTCCATTTTCTTAATATAATGCTTTCAACATCTACATGTGTTAATATACTAATATCGAGGACGAATCTGAGTATAATTAATGATTAAACGAACTTACCTGTAAGAGAAGTTCTATCATAATTATACGAAGGATTCGTCCGAAGATATTAGTATAGAATCCCACCCTCCCTACTCATTATTGTAAATTACAATAACTATCTACCCACTGAAGAAAATGAGGAAATATCATAAAATTTGGACTTTAAACTAAATGAAGTGGTTGGCGGCTAGTAGTGACGAGGAGGGCTCTGACCGGAAATGTCAAAATATCTGTCAATTTTAAGTCAAAAACCTTCTCTTTTCAGGTTTTTTAGGTTATTACTTTAAAATAACGTGCTAAGTGGTGATACATGCAAAAGCGGTACTACATGTGTTAATATACTAATATCTTCGGACGAATCCTTCGTATAATTATGATAGAACTTCACTTACAGGTAAGTTCGTTTAATCATTAAATAATCATAGAAGCTACATCACTTTTTATGAACGGAAACACCCGTTTTTCTACAATTCCAAATCTAAAGGGACCACCTACCAGGTCACAATTTTTAACCGATTTTCAAAATTTTGTCGCGTTTTTGTAGCCAAACTAATATATTATATCCTAGGACCCATTTTTTAATTTTTTCCTAGGTCGGTTTTTTCTGAAATATTTACAATTTAGTAAACAAACACCCCCCAAAAAACCAGAATTTACCCAAATTTTGCAAATTTCCAAAAAAAGTAACCAGTAGATTTTTCAAACTCAACTCAAATTCAAACATACACACGTGTCTCGATAAATTCCTCAACTTTTGGTACTATTCCCATCTCGATCCTCCCAAAAACTTTGGAGATATGGGCAAAAATACGTCTCAAGCGATTTGCATTTGATAACCATTTTTAACCGACTTCCAAAAAAGGAGGAGGTTCTATGTTCGTCTGTATATTTTTTTTTATGTATGTCCAACGATTACTCGCAGACGGCTGGACCGATTGGAATGATTCAATACATATATACATTAATACATTAGGTAAACTCCCAAGTTGGTCCCATTTCTTAAAATTTGGAAATCGGTTCAGTACTTTTCAAGTAATCTTGAAAAAAGCACGAAAATAGTATGATTTGTGTGAATTACCTCGATGATAATGGTCGTATTACTTCTTTGTTTATGAACTGAATAAGATAATTATTGTTTTGTTGGAAGAGGGATATCTGTGTAGTTCTTTAACCGACTTAAAAAAGGAGGTTCTCAGTTTGACCCGCATTTAAGTAAGTTTCTCCGCGATTATCTTACGTTTGGCTGAGCCGATTTTTCTACATATATAATATACCTTACCTACAAGGTACCTACACTAAAAATAAAAAATAAAAAAATAGTTTAAAAAAACAAAAAACCGACTTCAAAAAACCTACCTCTAAAAAGCAAGAAATAATATTCGTAATAATAAAAAATAAATTAAAAAAATTAAAAAACCCGCCTGCATAAAAAGACAAGTCGACTGAAAAGATGGAAACAAGATTAAATAAATATTAAAGGCAACATGTCATAATAACATGCAGTCGGAGGCATGCATAAAGAAAGTGACATTATGAATGATTGAATTATATGCCTCCGACGACAAGTCGACTGAAAAGATGGAAACAAGATTAAATAAATATTAAAGGCAACATGTCATAATAACATGCAGTCAGAGGCATGCATAAAGAAAGTGACATTATGAATGATTGAATTATATGCCTCCGACTGCATGTTATTATGACATGTTGCCTTTAATATTTATTTTATCTTGTTTCCATCTTTTCAGTCGACTGGTCTTTTTATGCAGGCGGGTTTTTTAATTTTTTTAATTTATTTTTTATTTATATCTTTTTAGTTATTATATATTACGGTCATGATATACCTTTTTGAAATCCTTATAATAAGCCCTTTAATTTGACACCCATATTGCAGTATTCTACAAAAAAAAATTTTTTTCACTACGTATAATAGCACCGTACAGCCGCCATGTTGGTTTTTTTATAACGCCACCTTCTTAAGAACACTTGGGCTGAAAAGACAAATCTAACGATATCTTAATCATAGAAATCCGTTCAGCCGCTTGAAAGATATGAGGTAATAAAGAATATTACATACAAACATACATACATACAAACATACTTACAAGATACGCGCGAAAAACATAACCCGCAGTCGGGTAATAAAAATACGTCTATTGAAGTCGGGTGGGGCTTTTAGAATAAAAAAAGGAATTTGTACTCCAGCCCCACCCGACTTCAATAGACGTATTTTTATTATTACGAATATTATTTCTTGCTTTTTAGAGGTAGGTTTTTGGAAGTCGGTTTTTTGTTTTTTTTAACTATTTTTTTCAATGGTAAAATACTTAAGTGTTACCTACTTTTTAGGAGTCCAAAACAGTACTCGTATAATTAGTCACAACCGCATCGTTTTTGTGACCGCTTCAAATCCTACGCAATCCGTCAGCGCCATTCGCACCGATTCGGAGCCTCTCCGTATAATATACTGATCAACTTAAGTACCGCATTTTTCCTTCACGCTCTTATGTTTCACTCAGTGCAATAAACAGTAATGTCCCTTCTGTATATTACATAAGACTGTAGAGCTACGATTATGTTAAGCAACTTTTAAATTGGCTAATGAAAAAATATAATTTTAAGCTGGAATTGTTATAAATTATGATTGTGTTTCTTTGTCTCTAAGTATAATTATAAATAAAAGAAGAATATAGTGACTTTAAATACAATACATAATGTTGTGATGAAATTGCCGGTATGTATGGAGAATTTTAAAGAATTTGCAGTTTCCATACTAACATTGTCTTAATTTGTTTAACAACCATGAACGCTAATGTTTTAAAACTTTAATACACAAATGTTTAAACACTCAGCTAACTAATGCCACATGTGTTAAGTGAAAAAAAGTATCTACTAAGTTACAACACTTACAACAAATTAAGTGGTCATTTCTGCTAACGAAAAATGGAGAACTTTTAAGATAAAGAAAATCAGAATATTTTTTTTGGCTGATAGTGGGCCGTCATGATTATAATTCGAAATAATAACTAGTAACTGAAGCATCTAGTAACTATAGTAACTTTAACATCATAGAAGTTATGAGAGCCTCTGTGTGTGAGAAAAAAAATCAGAAATTTCATACTTTAACCCCTATTAAACATAGTTTAGGGTATGATGGGACTGACATAACTAGTGTTAAAAGTACCTAAATAAATAAAGATAAAAAAACCCCTATTATTACGTATACCTACTCCACTTGAGCAAATATTTCGGTGTCATTATCAGTCGTGACTGTCTAAAATGAGAAATCATTTTTGGTAAATTATTTGTCTTTATCTTCTTCTTCAAAGTCAATTGACTCATCCTCGTTCCTCTCAAATCGTTCCTGATGTATGTCGTGTCGTGTCGTGATTCGTTCGGAGATTGTCTTTAAATCTCTCGTATAATTTTGTAATCAAGCCTTATGCACAATAAAATGTAGCGACAGTGTGTCATTTACTTGCATATTCTACTAGCGTCCGCCTGCGACTTTCTGAAATTCCACTTCCCGTAAGAATTTCGAGACTTCCTCTCTTAGTGGATGCCTACGACATATCCTATAGTCCTCTATACTATAGTATGCCAAGTTTCAAACTGATCCATCCAGTGGTTTGAGCTGTACGATAATTAATCAGTCAGTAAATCTGTAATAACTTTATTTCAATTATACCTATATTTGCTTTAAAGAAAGTTTTGGTAAAAATCTGTGTTTCAGAAGTCCGCTCTGTCAGGACAGTTGGTATTATGTTATATTATAACACTGAAATAAAACCCTTTTATTTTCTACGGAATTTCTGTGGTGATGAATTAATGTCTTTATTTAGTTTACTTATTTGGTTTTATTTTAGCATTTTCTCACCTTTTTTATCGATTTCAAAAAGGAGGAGGTTCTTTGTTCGTCTGTATTTTAGTCATTGGATATTGTCACATAGTTAATAGCTTTTAAATATTTAATAAGATATTTCTACAATGCTCAAACAGTGTATGTTAGTTGGTAATATTTTTATCTGAATTGAATGGGAAAAATTTAGGTAATAACAATGTTATTATTCACTTTCAGAGTCTTATTTTATACCTACTATGCTGCTAGATTATTCTTATACAAATAATTAAGGAGATAAACGGAACGTGACTAAAATCTGACTAAAATACATTACATACATACCTACTGAAATAATCATATTTTACTATGCATAAACGACGGATTTAGAACTTCCCCTAGAGACAAAATCTCTTTAGCTTATTTAAAGAAGATTAACTAAAATAGATAATTAAGCTTTCGAAGTCAACTCATTCAAAAGACATGGTCTTTTATGTTGCTTGTTTTTTTCAGAGTTTAAAACACGAACTAAAGATAATTCCAAACATAGTATTGTATTATCTGTGTTGCAAAACAATATTAGTTAGTTCGGAATTTAATTTAGATTCATCCAATTATAAAAGAAACGAAGTGGGAATGCTGGCGGAAGTGACAAATTGCAGGAAGTGGGGGTAGGGGTGAGGCCGCCCGCCCTTGCAGATCAAGCATTGCAAACATTTCACGGGTTCTGTACAAAAAACTTGTAAAGTTATTAGTAAACGTTTTCATGAAAAGATTCGCATATTGCAGTAAGTACATAAGTCCAACAAAATATAAAAACAAACTTTGATGAATGGAACGTTCCATACTTATAGATGGGCCTAGATAGTTTTATTATATGCCCTTTTGTCACTTAACTCCTTTTAAATGGGCTAACGGCCGAATACTCAAATGAATCTTAATGTCAAGGCCACCTTTAATCCAAAAAAGAGGTTGGATTTGACAGAAATTCTATAAAACTGACAGCTTCCTTAAGGTGGTACCCTGAGCGAAAGTGGCGCCGCGCCGCGGTGAATTATATTTAATATTATAATTCTAATACACAATTTTAAAAATGTTTATCGTGGAGATTTTAGGGCCCACAGTCTAGTATGTTATTAAAATTATTAATTATTTAGTCATTATTAAAATCTTTTTTCTATTAATTATTGAATAAAAACCTCTGAGGGCGCCACTTTCGGTCATACAACCGCCTTAAAGATTTTAGCTAAGAAACCTTTGAATATTCGGCCGTAAGGTCCTTTCTGCAATTATGAGATTTAATATTATTACTCAATTTATTGCATACTGTATAAAAATATGTAGTTCCTCTATTATTATTATTAAATAAGAATCACTATAGATCCTGTTTGCCACAAGCCACAACAACAATATTTGTAATTAATAGATTTACTGAAACTATTACCTAATTTTCTCTAACACCACATTCACAGCAAAACTTAGCATAGTGCTAGAAATTGGTGACCTGCCCCCCTAGCCAAAGTAACATTTGCAAATCTTCGTTATCGCTTCGCTTTCGAAACATGTATGGGATTGACATAAGGTTTCGTTAAATCCATACATGTTTCGAAGCGAAACGATAAAGAAAATTTGCAAATGTTACTTTGGCTAGGGGGGCAGGTCACAAAAAGCGATCTCTTCCAGACAGCATACTGTAGGTGGGTTAAAGTGGCCAATATGTTTAGTCGGAAAAAATCTCTCATGAAATAAACCGTATCAGTTTACAAGCAACCCTAAATAATCTGTAACCCCCTCCCCCCAGACCTACTATTGTGTGAGCGTCTTCTAGAGATGGTTCTCGTGATGAGTATGTCAGATGAATTTTATACTTGATGCGTCGTGTCAAGCTTTTTATGCTAAGCGTTTTTTTTCGTTAAAGACTTGAATTGAAAAATTGTTTGAATGTGTCGCGATTTACTTGCCCGGAATAGCCAGTAGGGAATGCAATCTCGCGAGATTTTGGCGAAGGCCATCTCTCTCGCCATTTACGAGATCTCACGAGATCTTGCCATTTACGAGATCTCCCGAGATTGATTTTGTTTTTCTTTTTTTACAAACTGTCACAATAGTGGGTTTTTTGATATTGAAATAATTTGTTTGCTGTAATTTTTAAAAATAATTTAATTTCACCAGTCTTCATTAATTTAAAAATTTGTCTTCCTCGCAAAAATAGTTTTCTCTTTTGGCTCTTTTAGTGCAGTCAAAGATTATTTAAGTTCTTCCTGTATGTAATTAAATGCTTCTTCCTTCATCTGTATTCTCGGAAAGTAATGAAGGGGGAATATCATCAGTATCAGTAACATCATTAGTAGCAGCTGATGTTGAAGGAATCATCACAGAAGCTACGGGAAACACGTGTATTTATGCTTCTGTACAATCTCGTTTAACTCGCGAGATCTCGTCCGATTTTGGCCGAGAATAATCTCGTTAAAAATGGCCGAGATCTCGCAAGAACGAGATTGCATTCCCTAATAGCCAGTATAAACTGTTTTTACATTTGAGATCGACTCATCACCAGATCATTTTCTCAGGCGGGAATCGAACCTGCGACCTTTGCAAGTCCAGTCTAATGCATTTCCAATTGAGCTACTGAGTCATAAAAGTGATGCATAGTGTTTCATACAAGTCCCTTCTTTTTAATTCACTACTGATATTTAAAAATCTAAAGTAACCGACATCGCTCGAAGGATTGCTCAGCTGAAGGGGCAATGGTCGGAACACATAGCGAGAAGAACCGATGGCCGTTGGGGCGGAAAGGTTCTGGAATGGCGACCGCGCACCGGACGGCGCTCCGTGGGTAGGCCCCCGACAAGGTGGACCGACGATCTAGTGAAGGTCGCGGGAAGCCGCTGGATGCGGGCAGCGCAGGATCGATCGTCGTGGAGATCCTTAGGGGAGGCCTATACCCAGCAGTGGGTGTCGTGCGGTGCGGCTGATATGATGAATAGCCAGTTGGGAATGCAATCTCGCGAGATCTTGCCATTTACGAGATCTCACGAGATTGATTTTGTTTTTCTATTTTATACAAACTGTCACAATAGTGGGTTTATTGATATTGAAATAATTTATTTGCTGTAATATTTCAAAATAATTTAATTCCACCAAAAAAATTTGTCTTCTTCGCAAAAATAGTTTACTCTTTTGGCTCTTTTAGTGCAGTCAAAGATTATTTAAGTTCTTCCTGTATGTAATTAAACGCTTCTTCCTTCCTCTGTATTCTCGGAAAGTAATGGAGGAGGAATATCATCAGTATCAGTAACATCAGTAGCAGCTGATGTTGAAGGAATCATCGCAGAAGCTACGGAAAACACATGTATTTATATGCTTCTGTACAATCTCATTTATCTCGCGAGATCTCATCTGATTTTGGCCGAGATTAATCTCGTTAAAAATGGCCGTGATCTCACGAGAACGAGATTGCATTCACTAATAGCCAGTATAAATAAACTGTTTTTAAATTTAAGATTTTTTTAATAATACTAAATAATACTAAAATAACTAAATAATAAAAAATCGACTCGTCACCTGATCATTTTCTCAGGCGGGAATCGAACCTGCGACCTTTGGAAGTCCGGTCTAATGCATTTCCAATTGAGCTACTGAGTCATAAAAGTGATGCATAGTGTTTCATACAAGTCCCTTTCTTTTTAATTCACTACTGATATAAAGTTCTATTATAGTTATTTGTTATAGTATTTTAAGTGAGAGTATACGTGTTATACCGTAATAAGGAGAATGTACATAGAGAATTAAGCCTGCTGTAACTGCAATGCAATAGGTTTTTAGTCCTAATCGGCTTTAGAACTGTACCTTAAATGTATGTCTGTGGCGCGCACAGCCTCAAACTAATAATAGGATGACGGACAATCTGTGATCAAAAAAATCTTTATCTTTTTTTAACCGACTTCCAAAAAAGGAGGAGGTTCTATGTTCGTCTGTATATTTTTTTTTTTTTTGTGTATGTCCACCGATTACTCGAAGACGGCTGGACCGATTGAAATAATTCAAACGTTATTACATTAGGTACACTCCCAAGTTGGTCCCATTTTTTAAAATTTGGAAATCGGTTCAGGGTGCCTACTGCCATGTCTTAGCGCAGTATTATAACATTCTTACCATGCTATTTCGTACCACGACCTTCATAAAGTATGATTATTGTAATAATGTTTCCGTTGGAAGTTTTGTGACGTCATCGTTCAATCGTTCACTTAAACCGTACCACGACGTGTCTTTTGACAGCTAGCATTATTGTTTTTGTGTCAAATATTGAGAAATTTTGCAGTCTTAAAAAAGTTGCTTTTTCTCGACGGAAACAAAACTATTTTGAGTTATTTTATTTAGAAATTGGAAATTGCGTCATAAACAGTAAGTGAAACGTTTTTATACATATTGTTCTTCATTGTGAATGTAATATTATAGTTATTATGTTTCATTTCTATTTGATAACAAATACTTGTTTTTGGAGGAGCTCGGTGGCGCAGTGGTTTAGCGCCTGGCCCAGCGATTGCGGAAGTTAAGCAACGTTCGCAAGGGTCAGTCATGGGATGGCTGACCAAAAATTTATCATCACGAGCTCCTCCGTGCTTCGGAAGGCACGTTAAGCCGTTGGTCCCGGCTGCATTTGCAGTCGTTAAGGTATTTTTATTTCTCTACTAAATCTTCTATTCTACTTTACTGACGCTGTTTTTTACTCAATCAGTAACTGGTTTATCGAGCAGTATTAATTTTAGGTTGCAAACTACAGTCAAAATATGGAAAAAAATTGTTCAACCATATCCTATTTCAGGTTGGAGCTTTATGACAAAAACTTTCATTTCTGGCGTCCTGAATGTCCTGATGGTGATGATGAAGATCCAACAATGCAGCTACCATCAGAAGAAACTTATTTGGATATTAATAGCCACACAACTCTACCACCTCTAATAAGACTATGATAAGCATTATTTATCTTAGTAAGTAGGTACCTAATCATAGGAATATTTTATTTCTATAAAAAATGTGACAGACCTCTTAATGCAATAAAACACTTGTTTATAATATTGTAATCAGTTTTTATTTACAATCCCTTCTTTAAAGTTACACAACATGACACATATTGAAAATATTTTTGATGCTAAGGGCACATAAAAATGGTTAAAATTATTTTGCAATATCAAATATGTTTTAGCAAATATATATATCAATATATTATATCAAATAATTTAAAAATAAATATTGACAAATCATATTATATCCAATTTAATAAATCAAAGCATATACAATATAACTTTAATTTAAATGTAAAGAAGATAACTAAAGTAAAACACTTAAAATTTTTAGGTGTAATTATAGACGAGGACCTTAATTGGAAATTGCACATAGACAACTTATGCAATAGAATAAATAGATTTGTTTATGCCCTTAAGCGAATAAAGGATGCAACCAACAAAAAAACTGCTATTTTATCCTATCATGCATACATAGAATCAATCCTACGCTACGGTATTTTATTATGGGGTAACAGTACGGATAGAAATAGGGTTTTTGTTGCTCAAAAGAAGTGCATCAGGGCTATATGTGGCATGTTACCTGACCAATCCTGTAAACCGCTATTCAAAAGTCTTGGATTGTTACCACTACCTTCGCTTTACGTTTATGAAGTTGCCGTGTTTGTCCACAAAAATTTAGGATTGTTTAAAAAAAAAAATAACTTTAGACTAAGAGACCCGGATAGAATGATTTTTAATGACCGACCAAAGTCGGCCAAATATCTGAAAAGTTGTTTATGCATGTGTGTAACAATCTATAACAAGATTCCTAAAGATATTAAAATGCTAAATAGTAACATGTTTAAAAATAAATTATACAAATGGCTGACTGAAAATAATTTTTATGACATTAAATCTTTTTTAGACAAAGTTGACAATAAATTAGCAAATAAAGCAAATAAATATATTTATGATTTATGATTATGATTAGTTAACCCAATAAGCCTTTCGATATGTACCCTTTAACAAGCCAATTTCTGGTCTGCAAGTAAAAGGCAAAGCTCAGTTGAGAATATTCTTAGTAACTATATGTGGAGTTTGAGTTTCTTGGTTTGTTTTATTTTCTAATGAAAGTGGAGTAGGAACAGTAGTATTCATCTCAGATTCAACCACATGAGATACATTACTGTCCATGCAGCATGCACACACTGCTATCTTTTACAAGCGGCACTATGTCCTCACAGCACTGAGATGTTGACGGCATCTGCATTTCAAAAAGCTGTTTCTTTCTGAGATTCCGGGACCCGGGACTCTAATCTATCTTTCTTGCAACTGCCTTTTCTGAAACCGGTTGTATATTCCATTGAAAAATAGATGGAACAGCATTTTTCTTAAGGTATTTACGTTGATGATCCACACCTAGAACAAAAAATTATGTCAACATTATTATTGTTCCAAAAAAGAATTTCTATTATAACTGATCTTTCAAAATATATACTTTTTGGTATTTCATTATTAATTTAAACAGCTTACCTGTATATTTACTGCTTTTTTCTTAGTCATTGTCCACAAAATGTTTTGAACATAACCTCTAACTAGGCTTCGGAATTAAATTGACACGGCGTATGGCTTTAACCAACGCCGACGAATATTTTTATCTTTGGGAATATGATGTACTCCAATTTCAGAGCATTTTGGTACAATACAGCGAGTAATAATATTATTTGGAATTGTTTTCTTCCATACACCATATAAAATTATTATGTTTTGGGAACTAGCTATGCTAGCGCCACTTTGACAGTTGCCAACCCCTTGTTTTGGCAATCTACTTTCCTCTTGGAAGTAATTTCTGCCAGTGTCAAGTGTAGATAGCAAATAAGCCGTAGTAGGGAATAGACAATTTCGCAACATCATTCGTTCTTTGGCAGGAATAAAGTATTATTACTTTGTGCAGGTTGTGGTACGAATTTGAAAAATCTTATTGTAAGCTTATAACAAAACGTTCATAAAACATGATGGTTTTCTAAAAGGTGATGGTAAGCCCCCAGTACTTTTCAAGTAATTTTGAAAAAAAGCACGAAAATATGTAGTATGATTTTGTGTGAATTACCTCGATGATTGGTCGTATTACTTCTTTGTTTATGAACTGAATAAGATAATATTTTTTTTGTTGGAAGAGGGATATCTTAAGTGTAGTTTTTTAACCGACTTAAAAAAGGAGGTTCTCAGTTTGACCCGTATTCAAGTATGTTTCTCCGCGATTATCTTACGTTTGGCTGAGCCGATTTTTCTACATATATAATATACCTTACCTACAAGGTACCTACACTAAAAATAAAAAAATAAAAAATTGTTTAAAAAAAACAAAAAACTGACTTCAAAAAACCTTACTCTAAAAAGCAAGAAATAATATTCGTAATAATAAAAATACGTCTATTGAAGTCGGGTGGGGCTTTTAGAATAAAAAAAGGAATTTGTACTCCAGCCCCACCCGACTTCAATAGACGTATTTTTATTATTACGAATATTATTTCTTGCTTTTTAGAGGCAGGTTTTTAGAAGTCTGTTTTTGCTTACCTTTTTCCAATATCTTTGTGAAGATTTGGTAAATAGACAAAATGTCGTAACTAATTTAAATTAATTAACAATAAAAGTAAAGTTATCAAAAGTTAATTTATCCGTTTGACTGTTTATTGCTATTGTGTTTTATAACTTAGTGAAGGCAATTTTTAAATTACCATAACAATGTACCTGATCACATTATGTATAGAATATCAAGTTGTCAAGAACCACGAAAACGGAAGTTTTGCATAACTTAGTTAATTTACTGTCAAAAACTGTCAACTGACAATAGTACACTATGAGACAAGTTAGCTTAGGTTGCTCATTGCACACAAGGCTGTGGGTTGCAGCCCGAGCCGCAGGCGAGGGCGTAACTCAGCCGAGTGTGCAATAAGCAAGAGCTCACGAGTTTTATACGACGTATTTCAACACATTTGCGAGGTAAAAACCAAAGTAATTTACCACACAGCAACAAATGCGACAAAAACAATATATGATAATTATGGGAAAAGGCGCGCAGGTTTATTTTTGTTTATTCTCACGCCCAACGCAAAAATATTTTGCGAACAAAGAGTGAGTGAGCATACAGCCTACTTCAAAATTATAATTTCAAGTGATAAAATGCAAATATTTTAATATTTTATAACGAAATGTTGTGAATTATGAATAATTTGGTAATAATAAATATTTGTTTGATGGTCAAACAAATATTTAAGGATTTAAGGATTTACACATGTCATTTATTTATTCCAAAAATGTATATGAATTTTCAGCAGCATAAAACCTCTTTGTTGTTAGATACTAAAAAAATAACTGTATTACCCGGCTAAATTGGGAATGCTCTGTTTACTCGCATAGAACTTGCAGTAAGGTACTAATTTAACTTTGTAGGGATAATTCTATTACGTGCTAGTGTTTTATATATTATTGCACGCGTTTGTTATAGCTCGGTTTATTGCCCTAAAAGCGATGTATAAGGGCTCACTTTACGAGCAAGTGTGTTGAAAAAACTGTTTACGCGCACTCTCATCACACCGCACCGCGCAAATCTACGTGATTTTTGATGCGCGTAAATGTAATGTAATGTAATGTTTATTTTTAATAAATAAAAAATACTTAGAATCATAAAGAAGAATATTGTATTGCAGCAGTTGCAGCGATGCTCTGCTCCTGAGGCCATGCAGGCGAAGGAATATGTGCATCCCACTGTGTACTCTCTCGCCTCCATGACCTGAGGAACTGGGCTAAAGCACCATTGAAGACAACAACAAAGAATATAATAGAAGAAGGAAGAGACAAGTGATAGAATTTTTTTGTAGGTACCACGTGACCTGCGTACTACAATTTTTGTACTGAAAATTGCTACTGCGCAAGCCTCATTCATTGTCTATGGGCTGGTCGCTGGCCGCGACTTCCTTGTCTATTGTCTAATTTCAAAATCTATCGCAATCGCCAATCGCTTTCAGGATGTAATACATTGATACTTCTTTTTGGCACAATTAAAAACTTACCAAAGAAATGCAGCAATGTGTCACATTCATCTATTACTCTAAGGCCAAGTTTACAGCAAGAACACAAGAAAACAGAATATAAGTCTGAGGTCTAAGGGCGTGCGCTCACTACGGCAGCACGGTAAGGGATTTTTATGAAACGAGCAGAAATTCTTAATATTTAGGATTCGTAGGTGCAAATATCAAGCTGACATAATGCGTTGGCATGCTGTATCGTGAAATTTAAATCTTATCGTGATACCTACAATTAAGTTATAGTTTTGCTCGTTTCATAAAACAATCCCTTGCCGTGCCATGCCGTCAGTGGGCGTAGAGTGTAGACCATAAGGGCCCGTTTCACAGGTCTCAGACATCATTTCTTGGTTACTTATCGCTGAAATTGTTTAGTTCAAAAATTCTATAGTTGTATTTCTTGCATTCATTACAATAATTACTTGTTATCAATTTAACCGATTTGTAATATAAAAAATAGAAAAATGACATAATCAACAGTTTTTATTTTGCTTCTTATATTCTAGTCATTAGCAACTTGCCGGGCGATCTCGAAACGAAACCCGCAACTCACTTCGAAAGTCACCTCGCGTCGCATGAGTTTGATATTGAAAATTAGATAATTGTAGGTTACTTTATCAATTGAATATTAAAATTATATAGCTACAGAAACAACCGCTGAAATCTCTCGCATTGCCATTAATAATAGTCTATTATTATCTTACTAGCGGCCGCCCGCGGTTTCACTCACATGGATCCCGTTCCCGTGGGAATATCGGAATAAAAAGTATTCTATGTTTTAAATTAGGCTATATACTTTCTGTGTACCAAATTTCAACCAAAACCGTTCAGTAGATTTTGTGTGATTGAGGAACCAACATCCAAAGTCACAAACTTTCACATTTATAATATTAGTAGGATTAGGCTAGTTGACAAAATTTCAATAACTGCTTAATATTTTAGCTTATTAGGCATTTTATCGAAAAAAAAAGGTTTATTTATTTTAATCGAGCGTTTACATTATAAATTTCGCGTTTTAAAAAACCAATTTTAATTTGGTTCCAAAACGCACAAGACTGTCATGGCGTCTTGAATGACGTCACGCCGTGCAAAACAAACAAAAGAGCGATCGTGTCTTCGTACGTTATAGCTAGTTTTTATCGTTTAAAAATGAATTTCTCATATTATAAGTACTGTATAGAGCCCCAGTGTGATAGCACGACTATAAAAACGCCAAACCAGTTATTTATATATGTTCCAAACAATGGAGAAATACGGAAAAAGTGGCTAAAACTTGCGTTCGGTTGTGGTTAGGTTGCACTCGGAGTGTAGGTTTGGAACGCGCCTCCGGTAGTGATACTCGAAACGTCAAAGACAAGATTGGAGTTTCGCACGGCGTGACGTAACGCTTTCTGATTGGTGTTCACTGTCACGTGACTAAAGGTTTCATTTTACGAAATTTATTTTTTAAAAATATTATTAATCTTTAACGCTTTTAATAATTAAAATTGTTTGTTATTTTCTCCATAATATAATTAATCATTATAAACCCCTATCCATTATATTTATTCTTAATGGAAACAAGCCTTTTCTAATAACAAACTCGTGCGAAGTAAAGGTGACATTCAAAGTGAGTTGCGGAATAGCACGGCTGCTCGTGAAGTCTAGACTCGCCTTAACTATAATAACCCAGACAATCAAACTGCTGGCTCAGCTTTAGATTATACTTAATCCAAAATGGGTTCTCCCCATTCTCCTTGCGTGGAAAGGATTCAACTCGTAAAAATAGTTCGTGTGTGCTGTCATAAAATATTATTTTATTGCCCCTTGGACCATTTAGAAGGCGCTAGCGGGTAAACTCGCAAGACATCGAATGTGTCATATTAAAATCATTTTCATAGTGAAAGTAGTCCATTATTAGAAAGCTTTTTCAAAAAAGGATTGTAAATTGTGTTCGTTCAGACTTTATGTATGTATGTGAGTTTATTAATTCCAGCATTATTTCTATACACCTGAACAGATTTGGATGTGTGGGGTAGGTATCGTTAGAATCGCTAATGTTTTTGAAAAAAAAAGCTTAAAATAAAATAATAAAAATACTGTCTCCTTTCATAACACAAAAACTGAAAATTATTCACAAGAAACTATTTGTGAGGAACTTTATTGCATAGGTACACTCGAAGTGTATATAAAAAAGGCTGAGGAAGTATTTTTATTCTACACCTTCATTCCATATTCCATACAATAATAATCAATTCAAAACAATCAAAGTGTATGTCTTGCACCATACTCTAACATCCGGTGCCATTTTATACGTAAGTAAATATTAAGCAATGCACTATTGTATTTACACACAGGAAAATTTATCAATTTACTAGCGGCCGCCCGCGGTTTCACCCGCGTGGTTCCCGTTCCCGTAGGAATATCGGGATCCTATGTTTTAATGTAGGCTATCTACTATCTGTGTGCCAAATTTCATCCAAATCCGTTCAGTAGTTTTTGCGTGATTGAGTAACAAACATCTTAACATCCAAACCCACAAACTTACACATTTATAATATTATTTATAATAGGATTGAAATCCTCTACTCTGTTCAAATCTTATTAAAATTATAACGTATAACGTAAGGGGGGTCCCTTATCAATCACGCGAGCAATGTCAGCTATACGTATGTTTAGTACTCTTCGGAACAACTGCGTATAATTATTTTATATTGCTACGCAAAAGGGCGGCTGTCGCGGACGTGCTACGACGTGCGAATTCTCTCTTCGTTGCGCGGTTTCAAATGTTATTAGGAATACGCTCATCGCGTCGCCATTTGCCCCTTCGCGTAGCCAAAGGCCGCTAACGCCTTAGAAAAGTATTACTTCAGAACCGTTATTCCAAACGCCCTTCAAAACGCATTTCAAGACGTTATTAAATATTTTTAAATGTACCTATATATTTATGGTTAACCTTTTCATGATGATATAGTCCTTATGGCTGAGACCATGGAAGAGCTGAACACAATGCTCGAAGATCTCCGTAGTGCTTCCCAAAGAGTGGGTCTCAGGATGAACATGGATAAGACGAAAATTATGTCAAATGCCCATGTTGTACCCTCTCCAGTTCATGTTGGGAACACTACACTTGAAGTTGTTGACCATTACGTATACCTAGGACAGGCAATCCAGTTAGGTAAGTCCAACTTCGAGAAAGAGATCTCTCGTCGAATCCAACTCGGGTGGGCAGCATTCGGGAAGCTTCGAAAAATCTTCGCGTCCGACTTACCTCAGTGTCTCAAGACGAAAGTCTATGAACAGTGTGTGCTGCCAGTGATGACTTACGGCAGTGAAACGTGGTCGCTAACTATGGGTCTCATAAGGAGGCTCAAGGTCACCCAGCGTGCAATGGAGAGAGCCATGCTCGGCGTTTCCCTGCGTGATCGAATCAGAAACGAAGAGATCCGCAAGAGAACTAAAGTAACCGACATCGCTCTGTTACATCCCTTAGATGTATAGTTAGTTGCTGACAACCCTGGATAGGGTTGCTGATTCAGCGTCTGGTAGACCAGTTGGACGCGCTCGCTTCCCGAGCGCATCAGTCTCATTCCATCCTCCGTGACGGCTGCCATATCGTGAAAAATACAATTTCTTCGTTTCAATTAAAAATCCTTTTTTAAAACCCAAACCGCGAGACTCGCCCTAACATCTGGTGGCAGCTTTAAAGGGATCTTAAAAAGGTCCTCGGTCCGTCTCCGTTCCAAAGTTCTAAATTGTGAAAAGTGCGTGAATTACGCGTATATGCAAACTCTATTTATCTCTGAGTCTGTGTCCAGTGAAAACTCTGTATCCAGTGTAAATCTATTTCTATATCCTGCATAAACTTACCTCTGTGTCAAGTGAAAGAAAACCTATAAACCAGCGTAAATCACACGAGTCTCGTCTCTATCCTTATAATCTCCGTATCCAGTGTGAACTTACCTTTATATCCAGCACAAACTTACCTCTGTATCCAGTGAAAGAAAAACATTTACTTACCTGTGTTACCTGTGTCCAGCGTAAACTGCACAAATCTCGTTCTTGCATCCAGTAATCTCCGTATCCAGCCAGTGTGAACTTACCTCTATAAACAGTGCAATCTCTTGGTGAAAATCGCCTTACCCCTGTAACCAGTGTATAAACTACGAGCGACAAACCCTTGCGAGAATCCAGAACCCAGATCCATAATCAGTAACATCGTCGCAGCCGTCCGTCGATTGCATCATCTCGGTGGCCTACAACATTGTTGCAGTGTTTCTACGAAACTTTAGTGCATCCGGCCGATCGTAATGAATCTTATCGCAGCTATAGCCGTTGTCGTGTTCTACGAACTGTGAGTCGTATTTTTGCTTATTGACTATTGCAAACAGTGACTTTGTTAATCTTGTTGTAAGTGAAGAACTTAAATTGAAATTGTGATAAACTTACTATTCCGTTTCCGTTGTTAATTTGAAGAATACTATATCTGTGTTAAAATGTCCGAAACTAAGTCAAACCCAACTCTGCAAATACCCGTCAATGTCGATCTGCCCGCCGATACTGATGAGGAAAGGGCTCCTAGCCCAGTCGAAAAACAAAAGAGAGGGAAAAAAGCCTCCACCCCTCAACTTGAAACATTAGATTTGAATATCATTTTAAAATTTATAAAACCATACGATGGTAGTAGAGAAACATTGAATTCTTTTATTATTAATTGCAACAATGCGTATGAATTAGCATCAAATCAACAGAAACCCATTCTATTCAAATATATCTTGTGTCAACTCCAAGGAAAGGCGGAAGTTGCCTGCTCAATAAAAGAATTTCAAACTTGGGAACAACTCAAGGAATTTTTAAAAACCCAATTCAGTGATCGTAAGCATTCTTCACACCTTCTTATGGAACTACAAGAGAGCAAACAACTTCCGACCGAAAACGTAAGCCAATTCGCTCTTAGAATCGAAACACTATTATCACAATTACTCACCGAAATCTCACTTGGTAACTGTAAAATTAAAGAACTTCCAGGCCGTACCGCGGCCATGGAGGAACTTGCTCTCCATCACTTCCTCATGGGCTTACACCCAAGAATCTCCAACATAGTCCGGTGTAAATCACCGAGATCCTTAAATGAAGCTACTAACTTTGCAATTTCAGAGGAAAGAATCCAACAAACCTTATATAAAAGGAGCATCCCCGAAGCTAGACGCGATAATCGCCCAACAAGAATGAACAACCCTACTAGACCCTTCCAGCCACAAAGGCCATTCTCAACCGTTCCACATAATCACAACCCTAACTCTGCTCCTAATTTCCCTACCGGTTCCAATACAATCACGTGCCGGTACTGCAAGGCTCCAGGTCACTCTATTGAGCAATGCCGGAAACGAGAATATAATAATAGGTTCCGGTCCTCGCAACAACCCTCTGGCTCTGTTCCATTCCGCCGTGTCAACTTCAACGAAACTGAACCTCAAGGTTACGACGAGGTCGATGACCACCATGACCAGTCACAAGGTTTAAACTAGAACCCGTCTCGTTCAGGTGTCGCCCGAGACGCCATCTTGATAAAGACACCATTATTCCAAATAAATCCACTGTATCCACTGAATCCGCTGAATCCACTGAATCTATAAAAAATAAAACCACTGAATCCACTGAATCTACAAAAAATAAATCCACTGTATCCGCTGAATCCGCTGTATCCGCTGAATCCACTGAATCTATAAAAAATAAAACCACTGAATCCACTGAATCTACAAAAAATAAATCCACTGTATCCGCTGAATCCGCTGTATCCGCTGAATCCACTGAATCTATAAAAAATAAAACCACTGAATCCACTGAATCTACAAAAAATAAATCCACTGTATCCGCTGAATCCGCTGTATCCGCTGAATCCACTCAACCTACTAAATCCATTCCTAAATTCACTAAAACAAATAGCAATCCTACCAAACCCACCGAATCCATAACTACGAAATCTGAAGAGATCTACGAAATCGCGCTCGACCCTTCAAAAAAATCATTGCCTTACGTAATTGTGAACTGTGAAGCAACAGTACTTCCACTGACCCTCCTTATAGACACCGGTTCTTCTATCAGTCTAGTCAAAGATTCCACTCTGAAACCTAATCTTCCTCTCCAGAAGGAGATTCTCAAACTCAAGGGTCTTACTACAACGACGTCGCAGGATGATGTCATTCCAACCCTAGGCTCACTCAATTTACAATTATCACTTAGTGACAAAAATCCCAAATACCGTCTCACGCACAAATTTCATGTAGTAAGCAACCTAGATTTCCCTTATGATGGCATTATCGGTAACGACCTTCTGACCAAATCCCAAGGAAACATCGACTTCACATTCGGCATCTTAACTTTAAAGAATTCCTACATCCACATTTATTTCTCAGAGCCCCATTATTCAATCCCTGCCAGAACCGAAACCGTTATCGAATGCTCAGTCGCGAACCCTGAGATAAAAGAAGGATTAATCCTTGACCAAAATTTATCAGAAAACTTGTTAATTGCAAATTGCCTAGTCCACGTCAAGGAAAACAATAGAGTAAACATATCCGTTGTAAATACCTCTGAAGAACCTGTTACCATAAAATCCGATCTCAAACTTAAACTCGACCCTCTCGACTCTCTCGACTCTTCAGAATGCGTAGAACCACCTATAGGAATCAATCATGTCAATACTTCATATAACAGTTTCCAACGCACAGAAGAAGTTCTAAAACAACTACGCACCTCACACCTCAATAATGAGGAAAAAGACGCTCTCTTACGACTATGCTCTGACTATTCCGATATTTTCCACCTCCCAGGGGAAAATCTTACCCATACAAATGCTCTCAAACATGAAATTAAGACGACAACAGACATCCCAATACACACTAAGACCTACAGGTTCCCTGAAGTCCATAAAGCTGAAGTACGGAAACAAATTGACAAAATGCTAGAACAAAATATCATAGAACCCTCTGATTCCCCTTGGTCATCACCTATCTGGGTGGTACCCAAGAAACTCGACGCTTCCAATATACAAAAATGGCGCGTAGTAATTGACTACCGCAAACTCAACGATGTCACCATTGGTGACACATATCCCCTTCCACAAATAACTGAGATATTGGATCAACTCGGTAATAGCAAATACTTCTCTACCCTAGACCTTGCTTCTGGATTCCATCAGATTAAATTAAATGAAGCCGATAAAACTAAAACAGCCTTCACAGTCCCTGAAGGACACTACCAATTCTCCAGGATGCCATTCGGCCTTAAAAACGCCCCTTCAACCTTTCAAAGGTTAATGAACACAGTCCTGTCTGGTCTCCAAGGCATTAGATGCTTCGTATACCTCGATGACGTAGTCTGTTACGGACACGACCTAAAATCCAGCATCGGCCATTTAACAGAAATCTTCCAACGAATCCGTAATTTCAATCTCAAATTACAGCCAGACAAATGCGAATTCTTAAGACGTGAAGTCTGCTACCTGGGGCATATAATCACTGAACAAGGCGTCAAACCGAATCCCGAAAAAATCAAGGCCGTAATCGCATTTCCTACTCCAGAGTCCCCTAAAGATATAAAGTCATTTTTAGGCCTTGTTTCCTATTATCGTCGTTTTATTCCGGACTTTTCTAAAATTGCCAAACCCCTTACTCAACTTTTGAGGAAAGATACTAAATTCAACTGGGAAAACCAACAACAAGTCGCTTTTGACTCTTTGAAACAAAAATTGACCACTGCACCTGTCCTTTGCTATCCCGACTTTACAAAACCATTTGTACTTACCTGTGATGCCTCTAACCACGCCATCGGCGCTGTCTTATCCCAGGGTCCCATCGGCAAAGATCATCCTATCGCGTATGCATCCCGAACTCTAAATAAAAACGAAGTAAACTATTTCACTATGGAGAAAGAACTCCTCGCAATCGTCTTCGGATGCAATACATTCCGACCATATCTATATGGTCAAAATTTCCAAATTATTACAGACCACAGACCGCTTAAGTGGCTTTTCAATCACAAAAACCCTAACAGCAAAATGCAGCGCTGGCGTCTGATGCTCGAAGAATACGAATACGAGATCATTTATAGGAAAGGTAGACTTAACTCAGCCGCAGATGCTCTCTCCCGTTATCCCGTAAATCCCGTCATTCCAAATCAACCTGAAAAAGAAAATATTAACCCTGACTCTACCGACGCCGATAACGACAACATACAAGCTCCATTCAGTCCACTGACTCTCGATGATCTTGGCGTCAATATCCCTGCTACTCCTGACTATGACAGCAGCAGCTTACCTCAAATAGACTTGTTAGACGACGATGACGACTTCCCATTCAACTATAGCCCCACTGATCCTACTAATCCCAGTAAAATAAAATCCCCAAAATCTGATAATGCTCAAGCATCAACTAGTCGGGAAAACTTACCTGATCCAACTCCTTCGACTTCAGCCCAGGATCCTACTATATCTGCTACTCCAAACCCTGAAATCCAAGAACCTGAACAAGCTCCACTGAATCCTGAAAACTCACCTACGCAAGCTCGCGACTCTCCTCCAGCTCCCGATGATACTTACACTAACGACGAATATTCCAAATTCCTGAAAGAAATTAACAATAAAAACAATCAATTTAACACTAAAATCACTGAACATAACCAGTCCCTCACGAAAACCCACTGTAAAGTCATCCTAATCCCCTCATCTATAGACTTAGATGAATCCAATCCGTACTTACCAGAAATCCTAGAAAAAGTGACAGACGAAACACGTTACAAAGAAAAACAATTGTACTCTTTCGAGAAAGTTCAAACCAATGATAACAAAGTTACTTACCTTATTTTCCCTAAAGTGCACCATTTCGATGAATGCACTTATCCGGAGATCTACCGAACACTTAAAAATATTAAAACTCAATTAACCTCAGAAGAAGATAACATTTCTGAAATAGCTATTTCAGACTTCAGAAATCCATTTCAAAGTCTATCTTTTGCGAAATTATATAACATGATAGTTTACATCTTCCACAATACTGATATACAAATAAATATTTATCACGATAATATAATCTATCCAACTCTTAGTGAAATTAAAAAGATTCTAAAAGAAAACCACGATCTTCCCGTTGCAGGACATTTAGGTTGCAACAGGATGCTTAACCGCATCAAAGAGAAATTCTACTGGAAAGGTATGAAAGGCGACGTAGAAAACTATGTCAAAGCCTGCCCTTCATGCCAAGAAAATAAAGCCCTTCGACAACTCAATCGTGCTCCAATGCAGATCACTACTACCTCTACCAGCCCATTTCAAAGAATAGCTCTGGACATTGTCGGTCCTTTGCCCGAGTCCGGCCCTGCCAAATTAAAATATATATTGACTCTTCAAGATGACCTCACGAAATTCTCCGTAGCTTACCCTCTCCGCAGTGTCTCCTCAGAAGAGACCACTGATTGCCTCGTGCACTTTATATCTCTGTTCGGAATTCCTCAGACTATCCTCACAGACCAAGGTACCAACTTTACAGCTGATCTCTTTAAAAAGACTTGCAGCTTCCTGAAAATCAAACAGCTGTGGTCCACTCCATATCATCCCCAGACTCAAGGAGCTCTCGAGAGGAGCCATTCTACTCTTAAAGAGTATCTTAAATCCTATGTAAATGAAAATCAAGATGACTGGCCACGATACGTCTATACAGCAATCTTAGCCTACAACACCGCTACCCACAGCACCACTAACTTTTCGCCATACGAACTGCTGTTCGGGCATAAAGCTTTTATTCCTGATTCCCTGTATAGCCAAGACCTCACCACATATCCTGACTACGTCAGAATGCTTCAACATCGCCTTAAATTATCTTGGGAAAAAGCGTATCAAAATATACAACATTCAAAAGAAAAATCCAAATCCTACTATGATGCAAGAACTCGATCTATCCGATACAAAGTAGGTGATTTCGTCTACTTGAAAAACCATTTAAGACTTCGTAAGGCGCTCTCTCCGATTTGGAAGGGTCCTTACAAAATCCTCGCCGTTCACGGAAACAACACCGTAACCTTACTAATAAATAGGCGCCATGTGAAACATCACTTTGACGAAATTAAATTAGCAGGCGTCTTTCCCAGTAGTCCCTAAGATTAGGAATAGCATATTTTACTCTATAGTACTATTTTACTAGTTACTATAACATTTTTAATTTTATTATTATTATACTATAATTAAACTCCTATAACCGTAGTTTTATTAATATAGCATTAGGTTTTAATAACAGTCGTTATATCATAACTTAATTTTATTTTCAGTGTGCCAACCTCAGTAGCGACAAGTTTTGTAGAACAAATCTCATCGAGTCCAGGCTTATATTTCGATTACATGGGAAAGGTTAAAATTAAAAACGGTAATTTGAATTTAGTCATCCCGATAGATATTTCCCACATACAATTACACATTGAAAATATAAATTCTGTATTAGAAACAGTTACGTACTTTTGCAATAAAACAAAAGAATTCGACGAATCAGAATGTGAAAATATAATAGAACCGCTAATCACCCATTATAAAAATATGGTTAAAGAATATTCATCTATAACCCATTTAATTGATGACAGATTGAAACGCAGAGCTTGGTTTGGCGGAGTAGGTACCGCTTTTAAACACATATTTGGCACTTTAGATGAGGATGATGCGGAAAAATACGATAGCGCTATAAATTATGTACAAGATGATCAGAAAAGGATAGCTTCATTAGTAAAGGAACACATTTTAGTCACAAGAACTACATTAACTAGATTTAATGAAACTATCAAAAGTTTAAGATCTAATGAAAATAACCTGAACTTGGCTATCGATAAACTTTCTGTAAAACTTAAATACTTATCCAATAGAACAGATCATTTGTCAGTAATGTCCGGATTAAACACAATTTATAATAACTTAGAAGCATCCATTCTTACCTTGTCCTTTCAAATTGAAGACATTACAAATGCCATTTTACTTAGCAGAGTGAATATCATTCACCCATCTGTAATAACTCCACAAGAACTGTACAAAGAATTGGCAGATAACTATAAATACTTACCAAACGAATTAGATATTTGGAAACCAATTCGCAATAATAGATGGATATTTGTACAATCGAAATTTAGTAAATTAACAATAGATTGTCTTCATTCAGAACCAATTGATATAAAACTATTAGGCACCGGAATTGTATACATACCTATCCATTGTAAAGCCTATTGCAAGAGTACTAGACTTTTACCCGATTATAATGTATTAAATGTAACTATACCTTCGATAAATTTAGATTTTAACTTAATTAACGATTCTTGTTGTAGTTTAAGTAAATTTAAAGAAGTTGCGAATAGTGTTCCTTTGTTAAAATTAAATAACATAGACTTGGAAAATTTACCCCTAACGCAAAATTTAGATAAAGATATGATACAAGATTTAAATAAAATTATAAATAAACCTCATTTCATCCAATACGGGGCACACTATTCTACACTTATTATATTTGTCACTATAATTGTAATTTCATTTTGTGTGTTTAAATTATTTAAGAAAATAAATAGAACTGGCAGCCTTCACAGACAAATGGAAATTCCTAAAGTAACGTTTGAAAAGAAAAATACGAAAAAGGATGATAAACAAACAGAACCTGAATTTATAGAATTAGCAGATATAGAAATAGAATCTAAACATACAAAAGCTCCCCCTTCTCCAAAAACACGCAGACAAATATAAACATAAATATAAAATAAATAAATATTATAAATAATTTGAAATACCAATAATAAATAAATAAATAAATACAATTACTTCAACTTTGAATTACTTGTCCATAAACTTCAGAATACTGATCCTGAAGTTTATTTTTTCATGGGGGGAGGTGTTACATCCCTTAGATGTATAGTTAGTTGCTGACAACCCTGGATAGGGTTGCTGATTCAGCGTCTGGTAGACCAGTTGGACGCGCTCGCTTCCCGAGCGCATCAGTCTCATTCCATCCTCCGTGACGGCTGCCATATCGTGAAAAATACAATTTCTTCGTTTCAATTAAAAATCCTTTTTTAAAACCCAAACCGCGAGACTCGCCCTAACAGCTCGAAGGATTGCTCAGCTGAAGTGGCAATGGGCGGGACACATAGCGAGAAGAACCGATGGCCGTTGGGGCGGAAAGGTTCTGGAATGGCAACGACGCACCGGACGGCGCTCCGTGGGTAGGCCCCCGACAAGGTGGACCGACGATCTGGTGAAGATCGCGGGAAGCCGCTGGATGCGGGCAGCGCAGGACCGATCGTCGTGGAGATCCTTAGGGGAGGCCTATACCCAGCAGTGGGTGTCGTGCGGCTGATATGATGATGATGATGATGAACTTTTTCATATGCAAAATTGTAAGTCCAGCGCTGACGGAAGCTTGTATAACAAACGGCATTCATAAAAATATACTTATTTATGAATTTTATGAAATTTGCAGCGTATAATAATCGCAAGCTCAGTAGCGGCTCGCAAATTATAAAACTGTCAGCGGCTTAAATAATTTATACGCCGTTTAATGTAACAGACTACGTTGTTGTACCAACTTTATACAACAACATTTTATACAGTTAAATGCTGATTATTATTTTTTTGTTGAAGTTAACGATGCATATTTTATTGATTCTTTTTATTGAACGTGGTTATGACAGTTTTAATTATCATTTAAGCTTGGGTAAAAAACCAAAACCGTTAAGTTGTTATTTAGGTTATATTTACCTGAAAAATCTTTGGTTTAGCTTTAGAAATCTTATTTAAATTGTCCAAGGTTGGCATCTAGGCTCCCTAGGCATAGATTTTAACAATTATCTTAACAAAAATTAAAAGCGAGTATTTTTCTGTAAACGAAACTGAAATGGTAACGATTTACTTTTGGTTTTTTCGTTGAAAATTAGCACGATTAGATCCCTGGGCACACCCCGGACACTCCATACAACCGCGCCATTATAAACAGATGACGTCAGATGACGGTTTTGTACACGCGCAAAAAAACAAATTTTCTTTGTTCTGTGCGCGCAACTGTTTAAGGCCGGCCACACACAGACGGAATCACGTAACGGAATCTCGAAACGGAATCCCGATTCGGAATTCCGAACGCAGCAATTGCATACAAAATCTATGGGCCTGCCACACACATGCGTTAACGTTCCGTACGTAATATTATTCCGTACGTAATTCCACATGAGAGCTGGTGCATTCGGAATCTCGCACGGAAAAAAGCCATTCCGAACGCAAGACTACCATATATTTTGTATGGGTCGCCACACACAACCGTTTTTATTCCGTACGGAATGCGCTCACACGCACGGCCTATGTGTGAGTGACGTATACAAACACCTACAACTTTTTTATTACAGCTCTGGATACCAGACTTTTGGCAAACCCTTTATTATTTTGCTTAGTTATTATGTAGTTCTAGTTTCCAAAAAAGCAATAGAATTGACCTGTGCGTAATATAAATAATAAATAGTCTATAATTATGTAATTTTTGTTTATTTTTATAAAAATAATTCATCTTCGCTCAATGTTTCCTCATCAAAGTTTAGCGTCTGACTGAGCCGTGATTCCGAACGAAAATAAACGTCTGTGTGTGGTGGTACGTACGGAATCACGATTCCGTCTGTATGTGGCCAGCCTATGTTTAGGGCTACCGTGCAGTTTGTACTGTATGAGCGGCGTTCAATTCATAACTCTGACTTTTTGGTAAATAGAATTACGACGCATTGCTTTGAATATAAAAATTAGTTGACGTTGACAAACACGACTAAATGAGCACACGATTCTGCACACGAACTCGCGGGGTGGGGTGAGGTAATTGATTCTGGAACGGGGCGGAGTGTCCTATTCTGTACGGTAGTACTTATATCTATTCTGTGCCCTACCTTAAATAATAATACCTACTGAATAAAGAAATTAGCCAAGATCATTATTTTTCGTTATCATTAAGTATATAAAAGTATAGTAAATACAAAAAACTGTGGAAATTCAAAATTGACTTTTCGCAAACAGCCTTATTGGGTTTTTATTTTCATTCATTCACATTTATACATATACCCTTACTTACTTCTTATCATTTTTATAAGAAAACAGTTCTTCCAATTTATTTTTCAAATCTGTAAAGCTTTTAAAAGCATCTAATCAAATACTACTTAAAACAATATTAACAATTTAAGCAACGTCAAAAATTTCATTATCGGTTCTAATAAAATTAACAAGAGGACTCTGTCAAGCCTGCGAACTGGTTTTATCGTCGCTCAAATTGAAGAGAACTAATAAATATTTAGTCGGATTTAAAACTTTGTTGTAAATATAAATCGCATTAAGTGCTTGTATTAAATTTTTTAATAATACCTATCAACACTTTTAAATAATATGATTGTCACGATTATAACTGAAATGATTAATATAAAATTTATACTTAGACCTAAGTAATAAACTTAATATAATATTTATCCAATTGTGGCATAAATCATGTTTAGGTTTTAATGGCAACTCAGTAGAATATGCGTGTTATGACCTGCACTATTTTCGATTCAAAATTTATGTCAATATTTGTAAGTTTGGATGTAAAAACAGCTTAAAAGATTTGGTCGTCGTGTCTGATTGTCTGTCCGTCCATATGTCTCAGCCACCTTAAATCGAAACTATCAGGATTACACAGTTGAAACTTGGTAGGTACATGTATTCTGTAAACAGCTTTACGATTTTTACACAAAAATAATATGGAACTGTATTTTTTCTTAAAGTTAAGAGGGTGAAAAAAATATGCTGTAGATCTTAATAAACACTTTCAACCAAAATAGTTTAAACGAGATATAAATAGCAGTTTTTTAGAGATATAGTACATTTTCCAATAACTTTGTCATATTTTATACAAACACTATGAAAACAAAGTTTCTATTGCAAACAAAAAATGATAGTGGTATAAAATATTGTATGGTATAAGGTAACTACGGAACCCTACGTGGGCCGACACGCACTTGGCTGGTTTTTGAATGTCCTCGCGGTAACGGTCGCAGTCGGGAACTAATTAACTAATAAAGAAAGAAGTGTTATCCATTCGACTGAAATTTATACACTTAATTTAGTTCGCAATTCTAGCTAAAATAATTCGCATTTAAGGCCATTCATTGCTTCGGTTATTCGATTGCTTATTTGCATTTATAAGGGCCACCGCAAGCGAAGGCCAATTTACCACCATTCAGAGACCAATTTCAATAAATTACCTGAAGACCGAGGCTTTAAATATAAACTAGACAGAAGAGCCTCTCTGAACAAATCGCGGAATTCCGTGCACGCACACATAGACATTACGTATAGGCAATCTTGGGCCAAACCAAGCTATAGTCGGTACTGTAGCAGCTCAAAGTGCAACAAAGCATGTGAAAACAAAAGATGAAAGCATTTTAAAATACGCCCACAGTACCCATAGCATGAACTGCTATCGAGAAAAAAACGCGTTGTCTATAAAAAAAAAATTATTGTACAGAGCCATCTACCGCCGAAAAGCGGAATTAAATTCTCATAGACAATAATTGCTCTGTTGAGTACCTACTTTTACATGCGTTTTTTTCTCGATTAGAGGTTCGTGCTAGTACTGTATCTGTATTATGAGTTTACACAGTTACGTTTACTATACATACTCGATAGCGACTGTAATAAGCAATTTTGTATCCAATTGGGCACAGCGCCTCTGGCTGTTTGTCATTGTACGGCAAGTCGCTAAGTATCGAGTACAGTAGGCAGCGTTTCTGCCTGGAACTCGGACAATATTTTGTGGCAGAGGAGTAGGTATAACTATTAAATATTCTGTGGCAGAGGCCTGTTATTTCTCTTTACTTTTTATAAAATCTGGCGATACGCAAACAATTCGCTTTATTGTTATTGTTCACTGGAGGAAAATGTTTTTAGAAGAAAGATGAAGTATCTGATATTCTTAAACACGAGCGCTGTTTGGAGATGATTATTTCAATTCAAGTGCTGAAGTAAGAAAACTTAATTTTATTGTCTTAGTTAACTTATTGCTCTTACTTTGAAAATTCGCTTGCAACTTGGGACTTTTTTAATTTTAAACTAGAACTCGTAACGATTTCAACTAATTACTTTCTTTTGTTTGATAATATCCTAAGTTATATAAGCAGTGATTTCCATTATAGTAAATGTTTATGAAAATACTAATAAAACACTCGAAGCAAACCAAAGCAGTTTATTACGAAAATAAGGTAAACTAAAGCACTTACAGGTTACAGTCTACTTGAATAACCGTGTGAGTGAGTGAGACAGATGGATGCTTGACATATCAACAGAGAGACAAGAATGTTGGGACAGAGAACAAACGATTATCCCATTAATCCCCAGAAAGAATGCGGATTTTCCTGCTTGAAATGTTTCTCGCATCTTATGGTTTGACCAGTTCGCTCATGGCGGAGCTTGACAGACTGATCTTACTCGATCACATTTGTTAAGTAACGTTCGGTCCAGCAAGGTGTAGGATGGGTGATCGTTAAGTGGCATTACATCTGAGCGCTTCCGTGCTTCGCAGGGCACATCAAACCGTTGGTCCCACAGGTGCTATATAGGCGGCTTGATAAACTAGAGGTGGCCACTAATACTCATACGATAAGAAGAAAACTACCTTTATTTATATAGCTAGAATTATAAGAATATTTGTCTGATTATACAGGATATTATTTGTAAAACACCAATACACCACACATCAACTTTGTCTAGGCTAACTTTGGATACAGGTGTTATTTTCATACAAACGAGGTAACTTTGAAGCCTTGGTTTCCTGCCAGGGATGTACTGTGCTGTGATCTGATGATGGCAATCCAGGGAGTGAATGGAGGAGATTCAGATCGCTATACACACCTAACTGGTCTGACCAGCATTCTAAAAGATTAATGGACATGTTTAAAAAAACCGCGAAAATAGCATGAAAATGTATGGAAATCCTGAAACTGGGAACTCTGACCCATCAATCTTTTAGAATGCTGATCAGGTCAGTTGGGTGTGTATAGCGATCTAAATATCCTCCATTCACTCCCTGGATGGCCATCATCAGATCACAGCACGGTACATCCCTGGCAGAAAACCAAGGCTTCAAAGTTACCTCGTTTGTATGAAAATAACACCTGTATCCCTAGACAAAGTTGATGAGTATAGATTACCAACATTATAATCAACAACGTTTGTTCTACGAAAAAATCGTACCACTACACTTTATAGTGAATGCGATTATGAAGTTCAAAAATTTATGTCTTGTTTTGACATTAGTTTTCGATAACATTAACGTTGAAAAATTTCGAACTATACGCAGTGCGTTATCGCTTTTATATGACTTTCTCTGACATATTCTCTGTTTTATCACAGCCGTGAGACACCTTTATCCTTATTTCTTGAACTTTCTTTTTTCTGCTGAAATTTGAAGTTTTGTTTGTTTTAATTACATAAACAGTAGTTTAGTATAATACTGTGCCTCGAGTCTGTGTTGAAATAAAGGTCATTGGGCATTTTGTTCAAACATTTGACCTACGGCGTACACAAACGAAATAGGGCTAGGTATGTACATAAATGTATCTGCTACGCAGTGGTATGGATCGCATTCTTGCAGAACATGTTTCATTTTTTAACATTATATCAAAGCATTTCAATAATAAATAAATAAAGACAATACAAACGTTTATTATGCTTGTACCACACATTTTCACAATGCTGAAAGTAAAAACTTCTGTTTACTAACAAAAGTATATTAACACTATACATAAACTCACACACATAATGTGAAATCAAAACACAATTTTGGTCAAGGGTTGCCACTAACCAGTTTATTATAAAAAAAAAAAACAAAAAGTGGTGGTTTTCAGGGTTTTAAAAATAATAATATGTATAATATATGGTACGCATGGTAAACGCTATCTAACATATTCGGCTATTACCAAACACCCTCATTTTTGCTAAGTACGTTTTTCGTAAGTTATGAGAGACGTTATGAACTGGTATTTCTGACTGGTGTATCATGAATTTCTTAACAAATATTTACCACGTACAAATGAATGACTAGTTACTTATTGTTCGTAATACATATTGATATCGTTACGCAACTACGATATTCGACACCAACTCCTGACATTGGGCGTTTGCCAGGAATGTGATTGATGACTGTTCCGACGCATTTTGCCGACATATGATTAATATTATCAATTCATACATAAAGATTAATCTACAAAATAGTAAGTTATTTTCGCTGCAGGACTAACGAGAACTTTGTTTACATAATTGTCTCAGAAACGCTAAGAGTTTTGGTTGGTGGTAGGGCTTATTTCAAGTCCGCATGGCTAACTACCACCATCTTGCATGTCTGACGCCATAACAACAATTCAAAAATTGTTGTGTTCCGGCAGTTAGAGCTCTAAGAAAGCCAGGGGGCGAATTGTCTAATTTCAAAATCTATCGCAATCGCTTTCCGGATGTGATACATTGATGCTTCTTTTTGGTACAAATAAAAACATACCAAAGAAATGCTGCAACCTGTCACATCCATCTGTCAAATGAAAGCGATTGCGATAGATTTTGAAAATTAGACAAAAGTAGGCAGTTCCTCAGTGGTGAAGATTCCGGGTGTAGTGCGCTTATATACATTCGGCCTTATCGTTACTTAACATAAGGTGAGCTGAAGGCCAAGCACTATCCCGTTGTGGATAAAAATCCATCACAAGAGATCATGGTAATGTCTAACTAGGTATTACGCATTATGTTTTATTCCCATTTTCTGGACCGTAGAACTAAGTAATTAAACTTTTTTTCTCATTGGTGCTTTTTGGTAGGCCCAATGAGAAAACAGTAATAATCAGCCGGGACACCATGCCTTTGGCTTAGAAAGATAAATTATAAAAACGTGCCATAACCCAACAAGCAGGCCCAATGCAGATTGGTGGGTTGGGTAGGTGGTTAGCGACTAAAACTGCAGCCGGAAATGCCTGCCGAAGCACGAATGAACTCAAGATAATAAGGTTTTGGGACACCTATCCGATGACCGACCCTGTCGAAAGTTGCTTGACCGCCGCAATCGCAAGCCGAATGCGATAAACCATCGAGCCCATCCTTATGATAGTGTATTCAATACTTAATAGGTAGGTAACAGTTGGTATATTGTGTCTCAAATCTACTGTTTTTACAGCGTCGAATAACATGTTATGTGATGTTCTTAGTATAGACGGAGCTTAATGAATGCAAACAAGCAAGCTGATATCTTGGACCATCTACTACGGCTTATTATAGAGAAATGAGTAACTATCTTTTGTTTTGTTTTATAAGAAAATAACAAAATTAAGAAAATTGAGATTCAACACATAAATTACATTACTTGGATTGGAAAATACATTTTTGAGATTCAATTAATGTACCTAGGTAGGTACTTAAAAAGTCACCCACACTTCTCTGTCATAAACGTTGACGACCTCCGTGGTCGAGTGGTTTGCACGCCGGTTTTCAAGGCGTCACCATCTGTTGAGGTCCCGGGTTCGATCCCCGGTTGGGTCAATGTAGGAAATGAACTTTTCTATATTGTCTCATGTCTGGGTGTTTGTGATACCACCGTTGTCTCTGATTTCCATAACACAAGTGCTTTAGCTTACTATGGAATCGGAGCAATGTATGTGATGTTGTCAAATATTTAGTTTTTATTTTTTATAAAACATACGTAATCACTATCAGTGCGCAATTTTATTAAACTCGTAGAATAGAAATTATTCAGCGCCTTCACTATCCGTTTTAACGGATAGTGAAGGCGCTGAATAATTTCTACTATCTCAACAACTCTTAACAACATTGACCATAATCACACCACAGCAATAAAGCAAGGCAATTTAAATAAAATCATACACGCAAGAGCGAAATGAGTATTTTCATTCCTTTACGAGCGATCTCTGCGGAACCGCGCGTACGTACGACTCTGCCATTATAACTAAACCGCTCTCAACTTGAATTGTGATGAGATGAATTTTGAACAGATTCAGTGTAGGGCTGGTGATCGTAAAAGATTAAAATTTAAAAAAAAAAACAAAAATAATAATAAATGTACAGACGAACATAGAACCTCCTCCTTTTTTGGAAGTCGGTTAACCAGCGATCGCCCGCGACTTCATCTGCGTTATTTTTCTATCCCTCTTTTTTTAGGATTATATATATATATATTCTTTATTGCACTAATAATTATTGTTACATAATTTATAATAATAATTGTGAGCAAAGGTGGACTTATCTCTAAAGAGATCTCTTCCAGCCAACCTAAGAGGTGTCAGAGATTTACAGTAAGCGGGCACATAAAGTGCATGACATATAAAAAATAATAATTAAATAATAAGATAATAATACTTATTCATTTTTATAATAAAAAGATTAAAGGTACTCGTGTCCTTTTCTGTAGTCCTGCCAAAAAATTTCACGATGATCGGTCGAGTTTTTAAGACATGAGAGCATAACAAACAAACATATTTATACTTTTCTATATATACTTACAAATAAAAATGTCACATACATACATAAACATACATGAAACCTGAACACAATACACTCTTCTTTTTTTGGCAATCGTGTAAAAATAGTTAGGAAGAACACATAAAGAGAGAATGTGCATTAAGATGCACATGCACTCTCTTTATGTGTTCTTAGGAACCGGCATCGATGACATTTTTATTGTATGTATTCTTTCCCGGTGACCCAATTGTCACCGAATGATCTAACGAACGTGTTTCTGAGCGGAGGAGAGAGAGCTACGAAAAATTCAGTGAAATAATTCTGTTTGTTCGTTACTACTTGTAAAGCTAATTTTCAAATTATAAAATGCGAAGTTAGATCACCCACAAGTTGTCATTACTGAATGCACCTCGCATATACTTTATTTACACACTGTTAGTTTTAGAATTATAAAAAAAGGTTTTTTTTAATGTTTGTGAGCATTTATATTTTATTTAAAAACACCTCAGTCAATTTCAAACTTTAATTAACTTATCTTAGATTTGGAATTTAGTTTTTTTAAATATGTAACTGGTAAAGTAGTATAAAGTATTTTAATTTTTTTTTTGGTGATGGTTTAAACATTAGTCTTTATTGTCAAATGTATCATGCTAAGGGAGAGGAGTTTGTTTTCCATTACACAGACAAATGTCTATTGTGGAAGACAGATGAATCGAATTATTGTTACAAATTATTTATACAATAAAGCATTTTTATTATTATTATTAAAGGTTTTTAAAACAGTGCTCTAAAACTGTTGACAACCCTATACGAGTTTCATAGTGGAACGAAAACCACACACACTAGCTATTATGATAACTTGCTTGAACAACTTAGAGTGGAATAGGAAAATCTTGTAACATACTTTACGTACATTTCATGATGATAAATCACGTTTCTGTAATAATTTTATGTGCAAGTGAAATAGACTTTTTATGAGACGTTTTTACCATTTAACGGAAAATAGGTGATAAAGTAAATAAGACGTTATAAAGTAGTTTTTACATAAATTAATATTTTATCACTAATTACAAGCCTTTTATTTATTCTTATAAACTCTTCTTCTACTATTAGGATGTCTTTATTTAATGACGATAATCTTGTTATTTAATACCTCGATCATCGAGGTATTAAATTTTCTCTTCGATAGGTTTTTCGGCTTATACTATACATAAGTATCGTTTTTTCAATGGTGTTTTAATGATATGATTTTTGACATAGTTCCTCTTGATACTTAAACACAATACACCATTAAGACATGTTTAGGTATTACGTTAACATATTATGAAAAACGAAAAGCAAAATCTCTACGCAGGTTTTCGAGATAATGAAAATGAAAACTGAATTTTTGATGAGAACGTTTTGTTTTGTCTGCAGTTGTAAACTCTTTTTTCGCCCTTGGCTATCATCCAAAACCAATTTTTGCGCCGCAAAATATGATGTATCTAGAGCCCGATTAAAAAAACTTTATGAGAACTCAATAAGTGTATTTTTTTTCGTTTCTGATTTAAAAAAAAATCTACGAATAATGAGTTACCTACCCTGAAATAAATATTAGATTTTGCACATGCCGTGGTTACACCTTTTCTATACTATTTATTTATTAACCTAAATAGGGTACATTGAAGGTCCATCTAATTTAAATGTTCAGCCCATTCCAGTTTCAAAACATTAAACAGCTTTTACTTTTGCACTCACATACGGCCGAATACTCAAACGTTGCTTAAATAGTTGAGAGCTCCTCACACAGTTGAGACCGCCTTAACTCATACTCAATTCAAAATTTGAGAGCTGTTCAATTTCTAAGACGGCCTTAAGTTAAGGACCGCTTATCTGCAAAAACTATCGAAAATGGAATACTCACGGCCGAATACTCAAACGCTGCTTAAATAGTTGAGAGCTCCTCACACAGTTGAGACCGCCTTAACTCATACTCAATTCAAAATTTGAGAGCCGCTCAATTTCTAAGACGGCCTTAAGTTAAGGACCGCTTATCTGCAAAAACTATCGAAAATGGAATACTGAGTCATTTTGATAAATTACAACAGTTACTCCATGTTATCCCTTACTTTACTTATAGTATAGAATCTACCATTTTTATTTATAAAAATATCGACATAACTGTCCAAGTTACATCAGTCGTTTGTAGGTATATGAAACGGTAAATAACGTCCTTCATAAGCAGATTATCGAAACCCAAATTTCCTTGAAAGTTCCTTACAGATATAACCGAAGATTCGCAAACTTCGAGGAGTCTGGAGACGCACCTCTTTAAATTTTGTTAGCCAGGCGCCTTTGAAGAGTTCCCGAGAGTTTTCATTAGATAAACAGCTTGATAACGAAATGGGATATCAAGTTATAATTATATTAATACGCAGACAAGTTATTGATTTTGTCTTTAACTCATCAACGCCCGAGCGGTCTCCGGCGACCGGACAACAATAGAAAATCTATTTTGTGTTTCGTTTTACGGGCGTTGACGAGTAAATAGTAAACATTACGATTGCCACAGACTTCAAAATAATATAATAAGAAAAAATGCATTTATTGAAACAAAAAAAAATTTGTGTCTAGAACATTACATTAGTTACCACGTTTTTTTTGGTCATATCGTTTACCATTATACGCTGTAGGCATTTAATGATTCAAAATCTAACCGCGTTATTCATAAAAAAAAAAAAAAAAAAATGCTCGACAAATCTATTTCGGTTCAAATGTGTATTGTCTTTTTCGTTTAAACTCAATTCATAACAAAAAGGAAAAAGACCAAACACCTTTTAACTAAAATAGGTTATTTTTTTAATTAATAACACAGTATGTTTTTTGACTGTCCCAAACACAATCTTAACAGTGGTTATTTTTTTACTTAGGTGTCACGGTAAATAAAACGTATTACTCGCTTCAGTTTTCATTGAAATTTTAAGTTTTGTAGTAGCACTTTGCCATTCCATATCATTTTAGTAGATTTTGTAGCGACGACATTCTGAATAGTACCACTTCAAAATTTTATCGTCAATGGCTCAACAGTACTCAACACCTTTTACGATATTATTCGTTCGCTAATAGCTCAGATTTTATTCACGCTATAAATTTCGACATAAAACAACGTTTTGTTTCAAATTCAACGATATCATTTTGTATTTCGACAAATGCTTTGGTAGTTAACAAACAAACGGCTAAATACTCAAACGAATCTTAAAGTTAAGGCCACCTTAAATTCAAAAAAGTTGTGAGATTTGACAGAAACTCTATGAAACTGACAGCTTCCTTAAAGTTAAGGACACCTTAACTTAAGATTTTAGCTAAGAAGCCTTTGCAGCTTCCATAAAGTTAAGGAGACCTTAACTTAAGATTTTAGCTAAGAAGCCTTTGAGTATTCGGCCGAAAGCAAAGAATAAACAATATTTTTAATTTGCTCAATGGCTGATTTTCACAATAAGATAATAAGTACCACTACTTTACTAAGTACCTAAATTGCGCTGTAATACCTATATAGGTATATGTATGTCATGTAATGTCACCTTCTAGTATTAATTTTATTTTAATAATTACAGTTTCAAAATACTATTTTGCGAGTAATAACTTATCTTTTTAACCCCCGACGCAAAAAGAGGGATGTTATAAGTTTGACGTAGCTCCCAAACTTATGGACTGATTTTGATGCGGTTTAGTGTCATTAAAAAAGTTTAAAGTTGTACGCTATAAACTACAAGTAGCATGGCTGGACAGTGGTCAATATTTTATTTTATTCTATCTTTATTTTTATAAATGTATTTTGTGTTTTTAATACTTATATTATAGACTTAAAAGCTTTTGTTTAATTTTCCATAAATAAAAAAGGTCTATGGTTTGTTTACTAAATCCATTTGTTTACTTATCCAACACAACGTTTGCCGGGAGGTCACTTTAAAGTCTGTCGGTGCATACTAATTTGGGATACGGATGAGTTTGGTGCCTTAAATGACTTATAGTGTTGTACTTTGATGCGGCTTAAATTATAATCAACTCAAAAATTACTTAAACAAATATTTATTTTATATAAACCTTGGAATGACACTTACCCAGTCCTACGTAACCAAATATAAAATAAACATACATAGACGTACAGACAATTTAAAAACTGAGGTTTCCTATTTCTTTATTCGCAACTGGTTACGAACATACGGTTTTGATAAGACCAAAGAGAACCAGTCTATACTGTACTGTAGTAGCTATTAAAGGCAACCAAACAGATGACCGTTAATATTTAAGGCTCTCCGCTGTGTTGAGCGGGACACGCGCGCGAGGCGACATAGATTAGAGCTTAGGTAATCATGCACTGCGCAAGCATCTGTCCGTCAAAAACCAGCAATCTATATTCCCGCGCCGTGTACCCGCGGCTGGATCCCGCTTGACGCAGCGGAGGGCCTTAGAATACAGCCAGAGCGGTGCTTCTGTCTAAAATACACAGACTTTATATTTTGTGACTGAAAGCTGTTCTCCCTGTACTGAAATATAAATTTAGTTATGATTATAATGTTAAACCTTGGCATGGCAGCAAATATCCTACTAACAATATTATTATAAATGTTAAAGTTTGGATGTTTGTTAAGCAGTCACGCCAAAATGGTTGATCAGATTTGGGTGAATTTTTATACTTCGAAAAGCCATGTAGACGTTTTGCTTTATAGACATTTTTCAAGTTAGACTTTCTGATCATAAAGGGACAAAACCAGTAAGAGCTCGTCATCCTAAAGGCTTCGTTTGATCTTATTTTACAGATAGGTATAAAACTTTTAACAATAAAGTCTCGGGAAAGAACGTTACATAACTTCCTTATCATGAGTCACCGTATGTACACTTTGACAGCGAAAGCTATTCGTTTTAAAACATACAATGTGCACATCGGATGTGTCGTAAAAGCAAAAATTTGATCGTCATAATAAAGCTATGTTCATATTTTGGCACAAGTTGTAGACGCCAGCAATTTGGTGAGGGCACTGCAGATTTTCCTCTCGTATGAAATTAATCAGTTATCTTTTTCTAGTCATAAAAAGAGGAAGTAATATTTTTTCGAATTTATACTTCAATTGAGCTACACTAGCGTCATTGTTCATGTGTGCCCAGGTACACTAGGTACCAGGTAGAAAATGTATTTCTGGTCTGGTCTGATTATGTATATTAGGAAAAATATTTCCATTCATCATCCATTTAAAAAACGAATCGCAAACATTATCGAAAAGTTTTCGTTTAGATAATTCACTCTTACGGTTTAGATATTTAACCGTGCGCAAAAAAAATTGCTAATATTTTTTTGAAAAAAGAAATATATGTAGCTTACTTCCGCAAACAAAATATGCAAGATGCACCGCCCGCCCGCCCGCAAAAATATGCAGCACACCACAAAATATAAGTGCACAATACCTGCATTTAGCAAGACAAAATTGCTCAATGCAGGTATTGTGCTCTTATATTTTGTGGTGTGCTGCATATTTTTGCAAGACAAAATTGCTAAATGCAGGTATTGTGCTCTTATATTTTGTGGTGTGCTGCATATTTTTGCAAGACAAAATTGCTAAATGCAGGTATTGTGCTCTTATATTTTGTGGTGTGCTGCATATTTTTGCGGGCGGGCGGGCGGTGCATCTTGCATATTTTGTTTGCGGAAGTAAGCTACATATATTTCTTTTTTCAAAATGGTTTGGGACTTCCGCCATGTGACGCCTGATTCAATCAAATAATTGCTAATATTATTAGGATTGTCCTGTGAAAAATATAGAATATAATTAAAAATACTCCGTCTTATTACAAAAGATTTTAAAACACTGTTTACCTTAACACCTGTTTAAATGTGATGCTGTCTCTGTCAAACAATATTGTCAAAAAAGTGACAGCATCACATTTAAACACGTGTTTAGTTAAACAGTGTTTAAAAATCTTTTGTAATAACACAGACAATGTTCCAATTTATTTACGTGTATGCCAGTGGCAAGGGGTGAAATTATGGCGAAGGTAAGCTGTTCTACAAAAATGTTACCTATGATCTGCATAGTGGATCGGTGGATTGGGATGTCTAAAAGGTAAGTCGATGGGAACCGGCTTGTCAAGTTCTCACATCTCTCATGATTTAAACAAAATTCGCCACGAGAGTTTTCAGTTTATTAACTTTGGTTTTTATAGCGTCGTTGAATCGCTACCGGAAAATTAAATAAAGCCAGTATCATGTATGTCACATGTGCCCTTGCTGCTTATTTAATATTTTCATCGTTAAGAAGTTGTTTATGAATGTCATTAATATAATATTTAAGGTCGAGGTTAGCGATTATGAACTACAGGTTTGTAGATCTAAGATTTTGAAAATGATAAAATAGATTTTAAAATTTCGATAAAATTGCTATAAACTTGCTAAACAGGTATAAACCAAAAAGATCGGTCGAAGCATAGTATTTATGACCCGAAGATTATTTTGCCATGGACTTTGATTACCAAACAGAGAATTTCGTTTGTTTTAACTTATTATCGCACAAACACTGTTTTTAACCGACTTCCAAAAAAGGAGGAGGTTCTATGTTCGTCTGTATTTTTTTTTTGTGTATGTCCACCGATTACTCGAAGACGGCTGAACCGATTGAAATGATTCAATGGGGCTTTTAGAATAAAAAAAAGGAATTTGTACTCCAGCCCCACCCGACTTCAATAGACGTATTTTTATTATTACGAATATTATTTCTTGCTTTTTAGAGGTAGGTTTTTTTGAAGTCGGTTTTTTGTTTTTTTTTAAACAAATTTTTATTTTATCATCTTCGCATTCTAAACAGCCTTCATATATTTAAAAATATCGGCTGCTGATAAGAAAAATGGGCACAAGTAGGTATCTTATTTATCACTTTAAAATTAATAAGTTACACCAAATACAAATCAACATTCGTTTTAATTATAGTCACCCTTATCATCAAAACTTTAGAAATAGTTTCCTACTATAATATATACCTCTTCCATCATTTCTACTCAACAACAACCTTTGTTCCCTGTTTTCAGAAACAGTTTCATAGCAAGAGACCTCAATTAAAGAGACATCCGGTCCCTTGTTTTAACCCACAGTTCGGAAAATCATTTGCATACCTAATTGTTTAGGTTTCGGTGCTGAAATACAAGGTTCACTTGAAAAAAACGAAATGAGTCCTTTTGAGTAGATTTGAGGTCTGATAGAAAAGGAAAAACTTTTGAGAATTAGTTTTTGTGTTGTTTATTTACTAAAGTTTTAAGAGGCCGGCGGACAGCGATTTTCCTGTACTAACGTAACATCAAAATGATTTGCAATTTGAGCATAATTAACTCTTATTGAAGGAGCTCGGTGGCGCAGGGTTTAGCGCCTGGCCCAGCGATTGCGGAAGTTAAGCAACGTTCGCAAGGGTCGGTCATGGGATGGGTGACCAAAAATATATTATCTAGAGCTCCTCCGTGCTTCGGAAGGCACGTTGAGCCGTTGGTCCCGGCTGCATTTGCAGTCGTTAACACCCACCAATCCGCATTGGGCCCGCGTGGTGGATTATGGCCCATCCTCCTTACCACCCATAAGGAAGGCCTGTGCCCCATAAAAAACATCCAAAATACCAAACCAAATAAAAAAATGCGATTTTACAGTCTTGTATGAAAAAGTGTAATTGAGTTTTGTAATTGGATTATTTTGGAATTTTTATTTAACAGAACCCTAGACAATAAAAATACTGTCTTAATGCGAACAATATACAAGAATAGTGAATTATGCTCAAATAGCAAATCATTTTGGTATTACGTTTGTATAGAAAGTTCACTGTCTATACTTACTTTTTAAAAAACTAATACACTGACTTTGATTAAAACAACTTTTATAAAACGAATAACCCTAAAATAAGCGTTTTTTCGATTCGTATTTGATCTGTAAGTAGGTATTCTTCGTAAATATTAGTATAGTTTAGTTTTGTGACGTTGCCAATATCATACTACTAGCGACCGCCTGCGGTTAAACCCGCGTGGTTCCCATTCCCGTGGGAATATCGGGATTAAAAAGTATCCTATGTTTTAATCTAGGCTATTTACTATCTGTGTGCCAAATTTCAACCAAATCCTTTCAGTAGTTTTTGCGTGATTGAGGAACAAATATCCAAACATCTAAACAGCCAAACCCACAAACTTTCACATTTATATTAAAGTAGGATTTACATACCCAACTATTAGGTACATTTTAAACAAGCGAATGTACACAAGTATAAAAAAATATATGTAGGTCCAGTAAGTAAATGTAAGATGAAGAAAAAATGCTGATAGTGCCATAAAGAGATAACATAATACATACATAGATAGTCATGGAAATAAGACGGCAAACCATTTGTAGATACGTTACCATCTATCACCATTTCAATGCCACAGCCCCTGAATATAAATTAGGAACATTAAACCGATCGAATAACATTAAGCTGTAGTTTGATATCTAGGTATCTTAATAATCGATAGACCCGCTACGTATATGGACAAAGTTAATATCAATTGACCACAGTATTGAGAAGTCCTTTTAAAAGTTCATGTTGTTGCTAGCAACATTTAACTATTTTAAAAAAGTAAAAAAAATGTACTTTCTTATCCGATCGTTCTCTACCCCCGGCAGCAATACTGTGTACGCTGAATTTGCTATTTAATTAAATGAGTGTGCAAATAAACCCTTCCAAGTTTAACCGGTTTTTTAAAATCTACCAAGAACCTACAGTCCACAAACGAAGAGCTTAACACATGTTGTAAAGAAGTTACATACTTTTGTTTTTCTTTTTCGTCATTTAATATTCTCATGTTTACTCTGCGTCATCTATTGGGTTCATTTAATGTGAATTATTGTGTGGTTCGAGGTGGTGGGAGCCTGGTGACTTGTAACACAGGTATTTCTTGCCTAGCATGGGCTCCAGACTCTCACAGACTTATATTACTTAATCCTGTAATGTTAATCACCTTGTTACAATGCTAAGTTTGTGATGAGAAAAATAAATGATTTATTACTAAATGATTTATTTTGGGAAAAAAAGAAACATACTATCATCTTTCAGGAACAATTTTACCGATATAATTTATGTTAAAATTTTACCCCTCCAAAATCTGCTGAAGTGGCAATGGGCGGGACACATAGCGAGAAGAACCGATGGCCGTTGGGGCGGAAGGGTTCTGGAATGGCGACCGCGCACCGGACGGCGCTCCGTGGGTAGGCCCCCGACAAGGTGGACCGACGATCTGGTGAAGGTCGCGGGAAGCCGCTGGATGCAGGCAGCGCAGGACCGATCGTCGTGGAGATCCTTGTGGGAGGGAGCCCTATACCCAGCAGTGGGTGTCGTGCGGCTGATATGATGATGATGATGATGAAAATCTGCCCGCGGCTTTTTTGTATCAATAGAGGACTTTAACTTAAATTTCCTGAAGCTTTAACCATTTCACTCACTATCTGCAAAATAACCTTGTAGCACCCGTTAATCGTTAATATGCAGATTAACTAGGTAAAGTGCAGAAATAGATTTGATGGATCGTACATACCTACTCGGTAATCTGCAGATTTCCTAGTAATTCCGGCTAGAGAGCGGTAACATCGACATTACTTTTGCCTACTCAACGTGTAGCTACTTAGTTGGTATTGTGGAGGTATTGGTATGCCATAAGTTCAAATTGGATATTTAAGGTCCGTCTACAAAATAGAAAGATAATTGTATAATTTGGATTCCAAAAAGTCTCAATTTAAAAGTTTTCTTTAAAATGGCGTTTTGATTGGTACTTCGCTTATGTCGCCTAAGCTGCTTACAGACTCCTTTGTAAACTTCTATCCGTTTTACAGAATCGGTAGGATCCTCTGAGCTCGGTTCGGTAGCTGTGAATGGCAAGCTTTAGATTAGCACTAATTACGAGTCAGAACATCGGCCATTCACGGGCTGATGAAAATTCATGAAATCTACGGACTAAATCAAAAAGAGATTTAATTAAAAGCTGTTGCCATTGATTTGTCAGAAACGTAATCGTTTTTTATTTGACATCTGAAAAGATTTGATTTGAAGACAAAAATAACCTCATATTCCTATATTTTTACACATTGTTTTATTAAATCGGTATTTAATAATAGAAAAAGATAATCCTATTGTGTTTATTTTACAACAATTAATAAAATATCGAAGTTCTTCAAATTCGTCAAATAATATCGAAAAATATTCAAATATTCAGTCAGATAACTTAGGTTCTTGCAAACATGTAAGTAGGTATACATTATAAATGTTGTGTTAAACTAATTTTATTCCATTCCATACTTTTGTAAAATGGCTAGAAAAAAACAGTATCTAGTAGTGAAGGAATTATAATAAACTTTAACAATACAATTAAATCTATAATCACAAGTAACTGGAATATTATTGCAGCTATAACTTTAAAATCTGGCGACATAACGCTGGAGTAATAAAACGCATAAGTGGCATAATTATGTTGGTTTATTGCTCTTATATCTCTCGTGTGAAATATTGAACTGAAACTGCAAAATTAATCCTTTATATGAGTATAGTGAGCTGTAGATCTCGCGTTAAAAAGTAACTGAAATTGTAAGTTGTTCAAAAATTAATAGATATTGCCATTAAGAGATATTAATAGATATTGCCATCATTTGTCTCTGTCTTTTTCTTTACGTGTAAAGAGTATGGAAAATAACCTAACATCTGCACTTTTTCGATGTTTTTCGTTGTTTTTTCATCATAATCTTTAGCACAATTATCTTTCTTGAAAAAAAGTTATTGGAGCAACTGCACATTACGTTAAAGTGTATTTTAATGTAGAATTCAATACGTTTCCGCTATTATTTACGCCAAAAATATGGCCCGCGACAAGCGCTTTTGATGATATTCTGATTTTTTTTACAATCATCTGTGAGGTTTATACGCAATTGAATACTTGTAGCTACTAGAAAATCTCTTAAGCTTGTCGTATGTTTTCTTTTGTGGCTACAACTTTACGTTTTCTATATAAAAATATGGCCCGCGCAAACCATGTTTTCCTATTATGGCCCCTTAAATCGCCACGAGGTTTTCAAAGCACAAGGGAACGTGCTGTTAGGTATATTCAATATTTGGTATATTTGCAGTTAGATGATGTTTTAATTTTAATCGTTTTTCTAAATGTGTGAATTATTTCTTTATTTGGATAAAATTCGAAAAACTGGCTCGACTAAATAATCTGTGTAATTATCGAACCTGCTTTCGAAATTTCACGAGAATCGCTTGAGAAATGCGACCGGGGCCTAATCGCGCTAATTTTCAACGATAAAACCAAAGCTCGCTTTAGTTTTGTTATAATTGTTGAATACTCTGCCTAAGGAGTCTAGGATTACAATCTGGGACAATTTGAGTGAAAATTATGAAGCTAAACCAAATATATTAGGTAAATATAACCTAAATGACAACGAAACGTTTTTGGTTTTATCGTTCAGAATTACCGCGATTGCGGGCTCCTGGAGCTGTAGAGGAGAACAAACGGGCAGCCGGAATTCGAAAACGAAAGAATTTATGCCCAAGCTGAAGCAGAGACGCTTCGCTCGCTCTTTGCGCTCGCTCGGGCGATAAATAAATTTGATCTTTTCTAATAGTTCTGAAAACTGAAAGTGCTAAAATTCTTTTTGAATGTAAAATTGAATACTGATCTTAACTGTATTGCGCGGTGGGCTGACAGAAACGCATTAGCTCTTAATCCACTAAAATCTAAATATATGATTCTGGGTTCTAAGGGGCAGCTTTCGAAAATTGATCACAGCTGCTTGAATGTGTCTATTCGAGATGAACCGATTGAACGTGTCAACGAAGCAAGGGACCTTGGTATAATACTTGACAGCAATCTACGCTTTGAGACACACGTAGCTAATTTGGTGCGATCATGCTTCTATCGCTTAAAATTGCTTTATAAGATTCGTCATCTACTAAGTGAACAGGTTCGTATAGCTTTGTGCGAGTCATTAATACTCTCCAAACTCAATTATGGTGATCTTGTATATGGACCACGATTGTTATCCAGTACTCAGCAGGCTTACGCAACAGCACCATCGCGATCGTTTCGTGATCGTCAATTTGACATTACAACGTTAACGACGACCACGGCTTTACAATACATGAGTGTCGTTATTTCTTTATTTCTATCGTTATTTCACATGCTAGTGCCCGTGTGCGTGGTTCTAAAAAATATCATAGTTTCGTTTATGGTTCATGTAGGGTAACCACGTAAGTGGCACTCAGAGTACCTATATTTATTAGTCTTTGAAAATAGGTCCTCGGCTATTTTTCTTTTCGAATAATTTGCATAAAGATCAAAAATGTTCTCCTCTTTGCGTTCAATATTTATTTCTCACTAAGTATATCGCAATACCTATTAAGTGTTTTTGAGCTAACAAATTACGAAATACTCTATATAATCTGAAAAAAATAAGTGTTATAGGTATATAAGTCGTTTTACACATTTTAATTAAAATGTGTAGGAAAACTTTCCATTCGATACTTCTTATAAAAAATTAATACTCGCTTAAAATTTAAAGTATCGTATTTTTCATAGTCACCCTATATTTTTGACTTACAAGATTACTCTAACTCTATGGTAATGACATAGCCAAGACAAAACACACCATTCACGCAACGACATAAAGAGCTACAACCAAATGGATTGTCGTAAACTTTAATCTTTAAGCCGAAACAATGCAAATATTGTTTTAAATCAAAGGAACCATATTACATTAAATATAGAGACATTCATAAGATTCTGAAAAATGTCGTAGCGTGTATGTCTACTTAAATCTTCGTGGCCTCCTCCGTCATAGACAACATGTGGGAGTGGTCAGTCGCAAGTGCTTACGCAAATGCACAATTTTGACAACGATTTCGTAAAAGATCACGAATTCCACAGATTATAAATACCACTATCCAAAACCTTGTAGTTATCGTCAAAATGTGACCCTTATTGCGTATTTTTCCCTCAATGTATGGTATTCATTCATGACTTGGGGGTTTTTATTAATTAATTAGGGAATTTTGCAGTTCATTTCGTACTTTTCCCTTAAGGTGGCTACCCCACCGAAAATGGCGCCCTCAGAAGTTTTTATTTATTAAGTTATTAGTAGAAAAAGATTTAAATAATGTTTAACGTGGAACCTTTAGGACCCATGTTCTAGTATTTTTAGAAGGTATCACTACATTCCCTCATAGTCATTCGCGAAGTAGATAGCAGATATGTAAAAAACGGCCACTTTTAGCAGTTTAAGCAGTTAATCATACCCTCTAAAATTACTAAACTGTGGGCCCTAAAAATTCCACGTAAAACATTATTAAAATCATGTATTAGAATTATAATATGAAATAAAATTCACCACGGCGGCGCCACTTTCGCTCAGGGTGCCACCTTAATGTATGGTATTCATTAATAACTTGGGGGTTTTAATAGGGAATTTTGAATTTTGACAAACAGGAATTATCAACATTATGGGTACCTACATAATAGATACCTAGAGAACTTTATTACCTCTATAATAGCACAGATAATATTATAATACTAATAATAGGCATATTTTGTCACCGTTCGCCCTTTTACCAATAATCGCATATTGCAGAAAGGACCTTAGTCCATTTAAATTTACTTTAGGGAATTAAGTAAAAACTTTTTAATTTGGAACTTGAAATTTGGAACTTGAAATTTGGAAATCGGTTCAGTACTTTTCAAGTAATTTTGAAAAAAGCACGAAAATAGTATGATTTTGTGTGAATTACCTCGATGATTGGTCGTATTACTTCTTTGTTTATGAACTGAATAAAATAATTATTTTTTTGTTGGAAGAGGGATATTTTAAGTGTAGTTTTTTAACCGACTTAAAAAAGGAGGTTCTCAGTTTGACCCGTATTTAAGTATGTTTCTCCGCGATTATCTTACGTTGGGCTGAGCCGATTTTTCTACATATATAATATACCTTACCTACAAGATACCTACACTAAAAATAAAAAAAATAAAAATTGTTTAAAAAAAACAAAAAACCGACTTCAAAAAACCTACCTATAAAAACCAAGAAATAATATTCGTAATAATAAAAATAGGTCTATTGAAGTCGGGTGGGGCTTTTAGAATAAAAAAAAGGAATTTGTACTCCAGCCCCACCCGACTTCAATAGACGTATTTTTATTATTATGAATATTATTTCTTGGTTTTTATAGGTAGGTTTTTTGAAGTCGGTTTTTTGTTTATATAACATTTAGTTGACTTATGCCCTTTCTGCAATATGCGATTCTTATTTTAACATTTTAGTGTTCAGAATATCTCAAGCTCTCCTGTAAAATATGTCTGGAATAAGATACAAGTAGGTATCTAAGATAATTTGGTTTAGGGCAGCCGAGCTGTCATACCTTTTTTATTTTTAAATTTGAGATTTAGGATTCTCAATGTTTTTATACAATACTAAATAACATACCTAAGTACTATCCCAGCAAATTATACCAACACAGATTTGTAATGAAACGTTTTATTCATGTAATACAAAATTAATCGATATAAACTACTTTCTTTCAAAAAATTTCACAATGTACCTCTTCAATACCTTGTATTGTACTTATACAAGATTTTTGGTATACATTTTACAAGAGTTTCTTCTTCGGCGCTATTAAACTCACTTTTTCGTAGGATTATGCGATTTAATTGATAAATTATACGTAGGTATGCCGCTTTGGAGCATAAATCTTTTGTATCTATATTAATTGATACTTTTTTATTAATAAATCGTTTTTTCCTGTCTCTGCATTTGTAAGCGCTTTAATCACAAATCATTCTCATAAATTTTCGAGCTGAAACAACAAACATATAGTTAAAACTTTACTTAAATAATAATTTTCAAAACTTGTTTGAAGCTGACATTTGCACCTGGTTGACACCAAATTGTCACTTTTGCGATGCAAAGACAAAAAGTCTATGTGGTCGCTCGTCGTTATCTTCACAGAGGAAATAATCACTACGGTTATCTTTACTTTGCGAATGTGCCTTTGCGTACCAATTTGACAGGCGGTGTCAGTTATTCATAGTGAAATAAAAATTCGCGGTATAAGATCTTAGTTGCTAGATAGAGCAACGAAAAACGCCGATAGAAAGCTTGACTCGCTGACTATATCTTACACTGTTTTACGATCACTATCACGACGGTCGTCAAATTGTGCTGTTGCGTAAGCCTACTGAGGCAGTTACAGCGAGTGCAAAACGCTTGTTGCCGTTTCTGTTTCAACATACCGCCGCGTAGTCACGTTACTCCCTACTTAAGTAGGTTCTCCATTCTTAAGATTAGTTTTCGTCGACATATACGTCTTGCTGGGTTATTATTTGACATCATAAAATATAATGAGCCTAAGTATCTTTTTTCTAAGTTAAATTTTATGCAGGGTCGTGGTGGTAGCAGTATGAGACCGAGGCGCATCATAGTGTTGTCTACCCAACATCACCGTACGGTAGCTTTTACTGGCAGTTTTCGATACCAAGCGACAAAATGTTGGAACACCATTCCACCCCCTATAAGACGTATGTGTAAGACCTCTCTCATAAAATACCTTAAACTAGAATTTTTAGAAAAACAGAGATAGGTTTAAAGATATTTATTCTCATACAAACATTAATGTTCACTTATAATGAGATACAAAAGATACTTAATTAATACTAACATCGTGCCTCTGGCGCGTCGGTATCAAACAAAACATAAAATTATTCGTAATATAAGTAGGTAGTTATAGTTACAATGTGCTCACGTATTCCTTTAGCTTAGATTTAAATGAGTTAATGTGATTACATTCTTTTATTTTGTTAGGTAATTTATTGTAGTATTGGACACCCTCAAACAATATTGTTTTCTTACCGTAATTTGTTCGTATATTAGTTAATAGTAGTTTATGTTTATTTCTTAAATTGTGTCTATTTTCTTTTATATGTAGTTGTATATTGGATCGGACAGAGTTATTAATAATTTAGATTAGGATTAGTGAATGTTTACTAGCTTGGTATTGAAACTAATTGATTTATTTATACTGGCCCCTTGGTATGTTGTACATAGCTGCGAGTATGCTGTAATTGATATTATTGCTTAAGCTTGTCACTTATATAATTATATTTACCTAATTAAATTACTCTAAATATGTTCTTGTTGTACCTACTGCTCATTTATTATTCACGGTGCCACATTATATTACCCACTACTTATCTAAATAATATTTAATGTATTGAAGTACACTCTTTTGTTTTGTGTTATTGCTTGCGACCAAACGATGACAGGGGCTCGGCTGAAAATCAGTGTCTGGTTCCTCGGAACTATCAACACTGAGCTTGAGTTCCTTTTCAGTTCAGACTGCCACTGCTGCACACTCCGGTACGGTATTATCTTGGACAATGTTTTTAGTTTAAGTTATCACATTTTTTGCATTTTCTCAAGTGTTCCTGTTGTTGTTGTTGTTGTGTGTTGTAGTGGTTAATGAATAAAAATTTTATCTATCTATCTATCTATTCATAAATAACTCATAAAATATAATATAAGTAAACATTATTTTTTACATTTTGAAATTATCCATTATTACCTAATAATTTATAAAAGAATTATTATTTCAGTAAAATACATAATGAGAATAGCTGGATATAAAACTAAGGCTCTAAAGGACATCATCCATTTTGGTCCAAATGTGAAAGTGCCGGCCAAAAAGCATAAGTGGTTTATTCTGATAGACTTTGTCCGCCTAAGCATTTCTTATTATGGCACCGAAGCTGTAGCACCGCTGCACTTGATTTTATTTGAGTTCAAAAAGTCTGTCTTTTCATACATTTTGACACAAATGAGAAGTGGTGCTACAGCTTCGGTGTCATATTATAAAAATGCTTAGATGGACAAACTCTATGAATATAAAGCACTTTTGGTTTTGGCCTGCACTTTCATATTTGGACCTAAAATGTATGAAACATGGATGATATCCTTTCTAAAACTATCCGAAAACATGATAATTATTATTAAATAAAGTATTCATCAACACCCACTGCTGGGTACAAATAGCCCTCCAAAAAGATAAAGATTGAATAAATAAAACATAAAATCCTTTTTGTGTTTTATTCCACTCCAGAGTTCATCGTGGAAATAATTTCTCCAGTGTCAATATTGGAATTCGGGTGCCGAATATTTGAGATTGCGGCTGAGAAAAATCGTTTAGACGGCGACACTTGGTACTCAGTTCAAATTTACTCCATTTGATCGATTTGAGTATGTTGCACCATTTTGACTTAAGGTGGTACCCTGAGCGAAAGTGGCACCGCGGTGAATTATATTTATGCCCTATGCTGTTTTTATTTGCTATCAAATAGCTATTAATAATTTAATGTTCAAATATTTGCACGCTGTATACATACGGCAGCATGTAATGGCACATTTTATATTAAAGACCTTTGTTTCACCACATGTTTGCAAATAAACAATTGATTTTATTTGATTTAATATTATAATTCTAATACACAATTTTAAAAATGTTTATCGTGAAGATTTTAGGGCCCACAGTCTAGTATTTTTAGACGGTATCGTTACATTCCCTCGTAGTTACTGCTAGAAGTATATAGCAAAACTGCTAAAAGTGGCCGTTTTTGACACATTTGCTATCTACTTCTACGAATGACTACGAGGGCATGTAGTGCTACCTTCTAAAAATACTAGACAATTGGCCCTAAAATCTCCACGATAAACATTATTAAAATCTTTTTCTATTAATAACTTATTAAATAAAAACTTTCGGTCATACAACCGCCTTAACCATAACTATAACAAATACTTACAAACTTATCTGACACGAAGACAGCGTCTCTGTCGTCTATGGCGTAACATAGGTAACAATATGTAATAACACCTTGGTTTACTTTTGACCACTGGCTCAGATAAGTTTGTATCTGTTAATGGTGCAACCCAGTCTTACTGTATGGAACTTATAAAAATAATTATTATAGTTTATACCTATCTGACATATTAAATGTAATGTCTGGAATCTCAAACATAATTTGTAAAGATCGTTCCATCTGATAAGTTTTCTGCGCCCATTTTTTATACTGTCAGCTAAAAGACGTCATAATAACGTAGGTTTAAAATGCTTATTATAGCTTATTTGAATAAAAAAAATCATTTTATTTCAATTATTGTGTCCCACAAATTGCGAAAAAAAGACCCGACTTTTTCATGCATTTTATTACAGTCAAAAATAAAATTCTGTATGCTGCTGTAACTTTTTTCGCTCGTACACAAGTCATGATCAACTCTATAAATTAATGGTTTTGATTTCAGATTTATAGTGTTGTACCTATAATATTCATGTTGTTAATATACTATTGCTACTACTTAACTATAATACTTTACCCATTATAATTGTATATGAATCTGTACCCCTAGCACGAACATCTATAGGGAGAAAAAAATGCGCGATTTATCTATGAGATATCTCATTTCGCTTTTCGGCGGTAGATGGCGTTATACAAATTTCCCATACAAAATTACTCTATCGAATGTTTTCCGCGCCCTTTTTTTTTCGCCAGCTTTTCGTACTACGGGTACTGATATAACAGAGTTAGTTCCAAAACATGACACAGTGGCGCTACGAAACTGCTACGAGACTACGAAACTGTAGCAAGGCTGGAGATTGAGAAAGTACCAAATCCACTTGATAGAGGGCGCTGTTTAAGAAACTCTTTGAATAGTGCAAATAACAATACCGTAAAACATAATAATATATTTTCTCAGACTTTGTAATTTGCCATATTTCATTAAATAATGCTTGACTCTGGTAATTATTATCTCACTAACTTCCGCCCGCGACTTCGTGCGGACATTCGGAACATCCCTAGGGAACCTTTGACCGAGATAAAAGTATCCTATGTTTTATTTTAGGCTATTAACTATCTGTGTGTCAAATTTCATCCAAATCTGTTCAGCCGTTTTTGTGTGAATGGGGAACAATCATCCAAACATCGAAACCCACAAACTTTCACATCTATATAATCTATATATATAAAATTCAAAGTCCTGACTGACTGACTGACTGACTGAGTGAGATATCAACGCACAGCCCAAACCGCTGAACCTAGAGACTTGAAATTTTGCACATAGGTTCCTTATAACTCATCTTCCTTATATCCTCAAAGATAACGCTGACATTGAAAGGGAACGAAGGGCGCTATCTGTCCGCTGTAATATGCTGGCCCACAGATTTGCACGATGTACAAATGAAGTAAAGGTGACTCTTTTCAGAGCATACTGCCAAACTTTCTACACGTGCAGTCTGTGGGGCAGATATACGCAGGGGACATATAGCGCACTTCGTGTCCAGTATAATAATGGATTCAGGGTGTTGTTCGGGCTGCCACGGTCATGTAGTGCCTCCGGTATGTTCGCGTCGGCGCGAATCAACGATTTTTACGCAATAATGCGAACACGCTGCGCCTCAATGCTTGCAAGACTGCGGGCCAGCTCGAACAGCATCTTGTCAACGATAGCTGCTAGATGGGACAGCTTAATATTGCGCCGCTGCACGCAGTTGCATGCCCGTTAAGCTGTCTATTGTACCGTGCACCAATTATGAAATAATGTTACTAACACTAGTTATAAGTCATGATTGTTACTAACATATGATATGGACTATGTTCGAAATAAATGAATTATTATTATTATTATAAGGTCTAGGGGTGCACTAAGAAAGGATTTTTCAACAAACGGGGGTCTAAAGTTTGTATGAAAGTCCCTCAGTTTTGAAGCTAGGATCTTTAAATTTTATGTTTAGGCTGACCATTGAAAATTAATAAATACGGGTCTCAGCGTTTTTCAAAATTCTACCCCCGAAGGGGTCAAAAGGGTGATGAAGATGTGTATTGAAGAAAATCCTTTATTTTCGAAGTAATAATCGCTAAATTTATAAGATGGAAATCAAACGCAACTTATATTGTTATTGTTAGTATTTCAACCCCTATGGGGATGAAATGAGGGTGAAAAGGGGTAAAAAAAAAACAAAAATAGATATGGATGTCGTTATTGGGGTTTTCTAGGATGACGATTGCAAAAATGACATAAAACTTAACTTTTAGAATATTCATACCTAATCAACACATTTAATTTAAAATAACTCGTAGCAAACATAGAAATTATGAGATAGGTCACAGATAGGCATTTGATCGCTTGGCACAAATCCAGCTGCCGCGTAATCGAGTCCGAGGTTCGTCCGGAGGTTATAATCCTTCAAATGGGACGTGTTTCGGAATCAAATAGTTTATTTTGATTATTTTAAATTTATACAATTGCTATCCTTTTAAATATTATCAAGCTAGCGTCAAGTAGTAGTTCGCTAAATTATTAAGAAACGACTGAAGTAAAACCAACTTAATTTATTAAGGCTATTAATATTTTAATAATATAAATTAGGTACTAATCTCTTTATTTCATTCAATATTAGTTGATTCATAAATGAATATTTAATTCATAAAAAATACTAAATAATCTTCTCATAAATATAAATTCCTGTTCGTTAGTCTGGCTAAAACTCAAAAAGGCTTGACTGGTTGTTTTTTTTTGTTTTGTTCGCTATTAGTAGGTACTAGTATAAGTTTAGAATCAAAAAAATAGGAAAAACCTAAAACAACAGCTAAATAATCGAAAATTCAACAATGGCAATTTTGTATGGAAATCGCCATTTTGGATTAACTTTTGATAAAGACTGAGAGGTCAAAAAGGTTTTACTGATAACGGTGACGTTCAATCTATCAGATCCTCAACTTATTATACACTTAAACCTTTCTCAGGAATCACTCTATCATTTGGTGAAAATCGAATGAAAATTCGTTTAGTAGTTTTTGAGATTATTGCGAACAGACAGACAGACAGACGCGGCATAGAACTTTGTTTTATAATATGTAGTGATATGAAACGCGATATGATATAGCAATTTATCACGTTTAACTGTCAAAAGACAATGGATTTTGACAGTAATTGAGGTCGATAAAGCACGGCCTTACCACAAAAGATTTTAAAACACTGTTTAGTAAAAACACTGTTTAAATGTCATGCCGTCTCTTTCAAACAATATTGTCAAAAAAGTGACAGCATCACATTTAGGCTTACCGCTGACGGGCGCTATTTTGTAGCTGCGATAAGCGCGGCGTTAATCGCGGCGATATCGCTGCGATAAACGCGGCGATAATCGCGGCGACAATCACGGCGCTTTTTAGTCGCTGACGTAGGTTAACCCTAAAAGGCACCCGGTAATAATATTATAGAACAATCACTTTTATTATTGCTAAGCTCTATAAAATAAAGTTTATGATTTATTTATGTCAGTAATTATATACTTTTCACAAATGAAGCAAACAATGTATACGATTCAAATGTCTTCAGTACCCTTAGCACGAACAGCTATCGAGCAAAAAAACACACGTAAAATTACTCGATAAACAAATCTCTATGGAAAATTTCATTTCGCTTATCGGCGATAGATGGCGTTGTACAAATATCCAATACAAAATTTATCTATCGAATGATTATTTTTTTGATAGCTGTTCGTGCTAAGGGTACAGATCCTTTTATCGTCAAAATAGTGTGAAGAACAAAAATTCTGCATTTACTTTATATGCGCAAATTCAAGAATTAATAAAAATTTGTTCGATACCTACTGGAAGGTTTTGACCCCGAAAAAATATTGCGAGTCGCTCGAAGTGTTTGTTTTGCAGACATAAGCTAGTTTTTGTATTACATCATTTTATGACATATTAAAAAATAATATTTTTATCCATGTTCCACAAACGGTATTTTTCATGTGTTTTAACTGTTACTGTGTATGTTACTATGATGAGATTTTGATGATATGTTATAGTGTGTTTTATATTCGCAATATACTCACAAAGCCAAAGGGCTTTGATATACCACATGGTATGAAAAAAATCTTTGTAAGTACTGAAAACTTTATGACATCACAGTTTCTACCCCCGCCATTTTCACGCTTTTCATCTTATATATTTGTGATCGGGGCATCGTATTGAATGCATCGATACCACATTTTCGTATTTTCGTGATGACTTGTGCGAAAAATAACCTCAAACCCTATAATTACCGATCGGCTAACAGTACAATAGAATATTTTATTCATGTTTTTCGAACGTTATAGTTATCTTTTTTACTATAAGTTCTATACTATAAGGAAGGAACGGTATGTTTTTACATTTTTCATTATAAGTCGAACACTATGCGGCCTAAAAAAAGAGAAATGTTTGAAAATGTGCTAACAACACTCTTTCATTATGTTATGATACCCACATGCCCTACTAGTAGCCTCACTTCAAATTTTTAAGACCCCTTTTCAATTCCTGCTGTAAAAAAAACATCCTTATTTGCAAAATATTTGGGCAAACGTCATCTTAAACTATTCCAAATTTCAAGTTGATACCATTAATAGATAGTTATCGAGATATCCAGCTGTGGCAGACAGACAGACAGACTGAGTCACACCATAAGGGTTCCTTTTTACCATTTTGCTACGGAACCCTTATAAAGAACCCATAGAATGCTTATGGTTTTTCTTTTTTTGTGTAAAAACTCGCAATAGGAAATAATACGTAAAACTTTTCGCAGATGGCGCCATTGTACTCTGTGGTAAACAAAAATGGTTATGATTGGCTAAAATACGTCAGAAATTACATTTTACATCTGAAACATCAAATTTAACGAATTTAGGACAGTCGCATGTGGCGCCATTACTTCCTCAGTATTATCCCCTATTCCATGCCCAAAATCATCTTACTTAAAAAACTGAATCTTGCGATTCTTTTACGCAAAACAGAAGTAGGTAGGTAGGCATTGTTATGGAAAACATATTTAAACGGCGACTGCTTTGATTTTCATTATTTATAAATAAATAAAATTTACTAGATGTTTGTTCTTAGACAATCCGACAGTGCTTTCAATACGATTTTATTAGCGACTAGTCAAATTCTTTAGCTAACTTGATGTTTCTTTTGTTACGTTTACGTTAAGTTTTCCATAATAATATAGGTAAATTATAAACTTATGATAATCCCAGAACAATAATTGCCTATAACCGACCTTAGGTTCGTAGTGTGTTCTTACCTTTTTTGGAACAGGATTAAAAACTATATAAATTGGTAAGCATATCATGTAATAATAATTCTCTTACTTTTTATTGCAAACTCTACCATTACAAAAATAATTATGTCAGCCAGCGAAAAAAATTGTGGTGTCTTTTAGGGTTAAAGCCGCTTGTCACTCTTGTCAGTGTCATTTCGTGGGCGATTAGTCGCCGAGCTATGTGTGAGCTACTTTTTGTAGCTCGTGGGCGTTTACGTATTGAACTCCATATGTTCTATTCTGGGCTACAAAAAATCGCTCGGCGATTAAGCGCCCGTGAGCGTTGGCGCTTAAACAGTGTTTTGTGGTAAGGCCGTTAATCACGCGGTATACACCGTTAATTTTTAAGTATATCTAAAAATTTAAAGGGGATTTCAAACCACTTGAATGAACAACTTTTACTATGGGGCCAACCACAAAATCGCGAAAAAAAAATATATCAGTTGTTCCATACATTATGGTCGAGTCGATGTTGTAGGTTATACTTTTCTATGGAACAGCTGATTTTTTTCGAGATTCCGTGGTTGGCCCCATAGTAAAAGTTGTTAATTGACGTGGTCTTAAATCCCCATTTCATTTTTAGATATACTTAAAAATTTACAGTGTATATCGTGTTTTGTCGGTCATGCTAGGCCTACGCCATATGTAAACGTAGAATTAATTGCAGTAAACTATCAAAATTATTATTTCATTTTATCATAATTACAACTAACTAAGAACACTCAAATTACACTCCAAAACTTACTTATTGCATTATAAATATGAGAAGTCCAGTTAATATCTACTGGCAAAATGCCAGTGACTAGTAATGATGCCCTGTGGGTTTGGCCAGCTAAATATCGAAATATAGGGTGTACCAAAACATTGCCACACGGAAAGAATGATGGTAAAAAAAATACTGAAAAAAAAAACTTCATTTTGTTTTTAAAAAGAATTGGAACTGCATGCAAAGATTTAAAAAAATCGCATCTTCTGATTCCTTAGATATTACAGGTTCAATTAAAATTATAACAGAATTTGTATAAAGATCTGAATGGTGCGTTAATGGACAACATTCCCTTTGAGAAAGTACTAAAATTAGAAAACCATTTCGAGATTTTAGTGTTCTAAGCTCATATTTTTTTTTTCAGAATTTCTAAGAACGTATTTTAGAACGTAACGAAAATTAGAGTTAGCTTCAAAATCTCTAATCTATCACGTACGTACTGACAGGTGGCTTGCTTAGCGCCTAGAGCCTAGATAGTCACCTAGCGTGTAGCGAAGTGAAAGAAACGTTGTATAATGTTCGCAACCGGCCGCAGCGCCTAGAGCCTATTGAGTCACCTTGCGTGTAGTGAAAAGAAAGAATTTTTCTATAATGTTCGCAACCGGCCGCATAGCGAAGGCGCCAAGCGTCGGCAACGAACATTATAAAACATTCCTTTTACTTTGCTACACGCTAGGTGACTATCTAGGCTCTACGCGCTAAGCAAGCCGCTTGTCATTGAGTACGTGGTCTAAGAGCCCAGAACTTTAGAAAGCACCCATAATGTTGTCATTTTATTTGTTATTAGCTTATTCTTCTTTTATGAATTTGATTTGTGGTGAGAAATAAAAGTTTTATTGTTAACTATTATTCCATATCTAATTATCCCATGGGAAGTTATTTCATAAAATCCAGGATTAAGTTATATTATTTTGTTCACATTAACATTAAATTTTAACACTACCACGCTGGTAAAACTAATTTGATACTTTACCCCTTTCAATTAGCTTAGTTGAGTGCAAACATGTTGTAACCGCGGCTTGATTGATGATTACAACTTGAACTATTCCATTCATTAGCGAGCTTATTCAAACAAAGAAAAACAATATAAACTTTTTGGAACAACAACTTCGTTAATTAAAAATAAAGTTTCCTTAGATTCCTCAAGTTCTTTCACCTAAGAGATGTGGGTAACCTACGCCATCCGAAAAGGTAGGTAAACTTAGTTTTCCCTCGTCGCAAATTGTTAAAGTTTTCTAATATTGATAACATTCAAACTTTGAGATGGCTGAAACTGACCGTCGTTCATCAAAATTTAAATAATCAAGTTAAGAAGGTAGCACGTGATTTTGTACTGAAGAAACAGCAAGAAACTTTGGGCTCATAATATACAGAGCCGCTTGAAACAAACCACAAATTTTCGCACACGCACTTATAGACATTTCGTACTGGAAATCTCAGGCTATCTCAAGCTGTATAGCAGTACAAAGCAACACAACAAGTGACGGCAAGTGGCACGGTATCTTAATTTACTTATCTTAACTTATCCTCCGTCTATGTCGTCTATTAAAAATTGCAGTTTGACTTCCTGTAATTACAAGTATATACCCATTAAATCAATCTTCTTCGATCACCTATACCTGCATAATATCTTGATAAAAGACCAAAAGAAATCATTACGTTTAAGTCAACTACTCGATGCAAACATAAAACGAAAAATCAAGTAAGAATTATTAAAAAAACCGACTTCAAAAAAAACCTGCCTCTAAAAAGCAAGAAATTATATACAAATCATTAGATACGCATTATCATTGTTATAATAAAACACGTCAATTGAAGTCGGGTGGGGCTGGAGTACATCTTCCTTTTTTTATTCTAAAAGCCCCACCCGACTTCAATTGACGTGTTTTATTATAACAATGATAATGCGTATCTAATGATTTGTATATTATTTCTTGCTTTTCAGAGGCAGGTTTTTTTTGAACTCGGTTTTTTTGTTTTTTAAACAATTTAGTGTAAGTACCTTCTGTATTAGATAGTGTAGGTATATTATTTAGGTAGAAAAATCGGCTCAGCCAAACGTGAGATAATCGCGGAGAAACATACATACATACATACAAACAGAATACCTCCTTTTTTGAAGTCGGTTAAAAAGACTACACAAAGGTATCCCTTCCCCAACAAAAAAAAACTTATCTAAAAGTTCATAAATAACAAAATTGTCAAGTTAGTTGATTTAATTTCGTAGTATTTTCAGGATTACTTGTAAACTACTGAACCGATTTGAAAAAAAAAATGGGACCATCTCGCAAGAAAACTCAATCGAACAAAAAAAGAATCATCTAAATCGGTCCATAAGTCGAAGATACGCGCGAACAACGATAAAAAAAAAACATACAATCGAATTGAGAACCTCCTCCTTTTGCTGAAGTCGGTTAAAATAGCTCTTTAACTGAGCAATGCAACTATTAAAAGATTATACACAGAAAAAAGACAGTTTGTGTATGGTTTTTCATTTTCATCGACCTACGATGCGGCTCTATATTCACACATTTATTTATCTTACTCTATGTTCACACATTTCACGTTGCACAATGTACACAGTATCATAGTCGTCCGAAATCAATATAATTTTATTATAAATAATGATTTGTTATTTAAAGCCCTCGAACGCCAGCAACTTGGGTTACCCAACATGTCTAATTTCTTCAATATATTTTAATCAGAGTCTCACACGTTAAGATTTAAGAAAGAATATAAAGTGAAATAAAGCATATCGAATATAATTAAGATCGACTGGAGTATTTTGACAGTTTGAATTACCTGATCAACTGCAACAATTTCGGAAGGAATAGTCCCATACTCACTATAAGACAAAAGTTATTATTGAACTTTCAATTTTATCGGTGATTGGAATAGAGCATAGAATCGAACAACTGTTCTGGAATTCTACCAACATGATTGGATGGGGTGTAAAGGGAATGTAGCGAAATCTCAATGAATGACGTGTGTCGTCATTTCCACAGAGGCCTGCGGTTTGAACCGTTCAAAAGCCTTTGTAGCGCCTCGCACCATGTTTCAGGAGTACCATGTCTAGGTATAGGTACTGCATTTTACTTGTAGTAGCAATCAATTAATTATGTCGTAACTCGTAGTGGTCAAAATATTTAGGAAATTGGGAAAAGTTACATTAGGTATAAAAATTTGAGTAGTGTTTAATCGGGTACAATAAATTCCCATTTTGGGTATCAAAATACTGAATATAGCGTACTGAAATACTAAGTGGGCGACGGACTTGAGTTCGACTACAAATGTTGAAAATGGGTGACTTTAAAATACTTATTTTATTCAGAACGGGCGACCAAATTACTATTTGGGTGGCAACCTTAGGGCACACAAGACATTTAAAATATGGCACATATTTTATTTAAAAAAGGTGACTATTATCCTAATCGAGATGACAAAAATACTATGTTGGGCAGCTTAAATCAGTTGTATAGTTCCCTACTTGGTATAATAGCTGCCCACTCAGTATTTTTGTCACTAGTTTAGAATTTTGTTGACTGCTAACTTAAAACATGTGTCGCCCGTTTTACGTATTTATTGTAATTCACTGTTTGTCGCCCGTTTAGTTCTTTTGTCGCCCAATAAATAAACCGCTGACATGTTTAGTATTGAGGTATCCCATTAACAGTCGCCTTTAATTATTTTCAGTCACCCAATTAATTAATTCCCTAAAAAATTGGGGAGCTACGAGTAGAAAGCTACGAGTGAACGCGTTCCCGCAAAATTATCTATAGGAATCTCAATGTACACACGCACATCAAGTCAAACACTTGCATTGTAAAACAGCTTTTATTACCTAGCGCATAAAGAGGGTTTTTAAATCAAAGCAGTCAACATTGTATAGTCCTTTACTTTCATCTTCGACAGGGTGACCGCTTTGAAAAAATCCAATAAAACTTCAAAGAAACAAAAGGAAAAATCAGGTTGGGCCACAGTGAAAGAACTGTTTCGTATATATTTTTTCTCACTTATGCTCTGAAATCTTATCATTCCATTTGAAAAAGGAATGCGGGGCGTTCCACATTTCCGAGGGGGTCTGGTTCATCACATTCTAAATTTAAAATTCAGGCCAGGAATGAATTTCAATACTTACTTCCCGCACCAGCACCAGTGCGGGAAGTAGGTACAGTGCGAAGATGATCTGGGTGGTCTGCGGCAACTTCTTTTTTTTGTTTTAGCTGTTCACAAAAACAAAAAAAGCAAAGGCACATTTGCACCATACAGCCATAACTTTAGTTCCTTTTTTCTGGCACGCCAGCCAACGACAAGACAGTTAATATTATAAAGGTAAAATTATTTAATAGGTACTATAATAACGATACAATAAAAAAAATTGTGCGCACAGAGTATATTACTATAAGAATAAATAAATATTACATTGTATTGTACCAGATTTATCAGAGACAAATCCTCTAAGTAATCTTGAATTATGTACAGCGCCATCTACCGCCGAGAAGCGAAATGAGATGGGTTTTTGCTTCTCGGCGGTAGATGGCGCTGCACGTAATTCAAGATTACTCAGAGGATTTGTCTATGATAAATCTCATTTTGCTTTTCGGCGCTTCGAGCGATTAAACTGCTGGAATGCACCCAAAAAAAAAAACTGGCGGGAATTAAATTTAATTAAGTTTCAATTGAAAAGTTTTTTATTTCCTCGCATTTCTTGAGAAAAGCACTATACAAGCCTTGTTCTGGAAGCTACTTGCATTGCCTCGAATGATTAAAGCCCTCGCCTGCGGCTCGGGCTTCAAACCATCCTCGACAATGCAATCGCTAGCTTCCCGTTCACGGCTGTAATGTACTATTTCCTATTTAGAGGGAATTTATTTCATTGTTACAGGTTTGTTTCTGTAAGGAAAATTGTTAATCACTTTGATACCTTAATGAATAACAAACTTATCTTGATTATTTAGTTTAACAAAGTTATTTAGGTTAACAAAGTTAATAACGAATCGAATACAAATATGGATATTAGTATGTACTTACTATCAATGACTCAGAAAGAAAAGCATACCTAAGTTTTTCACAACTGGAAAATCAGCTCAATCAGCAGTATCGCTACTGTCAATGTTTCTGCATAATTAATGGGGGCTTTTCACAATGACAAAAAAACTGTAGGCTCGATAGATGGCGTTGATAAAAATGTGTGTCGATGTGATTTTTTTACTAAGCTTCGAAGAGTATCAACACCATCTAGTGAGGCAAATAGTTACTATTTTTATTTTTTAATTGTAACATTAAAAAGCCCTCACTGAGGTACTGTCAGCAAAGCTATGAGCTGAACACCTTACGGTTGATTTCTAGATTGAGTAGTCTGTATTGTCTTGCATTTACCTAAGAATCACAAAAGCATCTTTTGTATAAAAACTTTTGCCAAAAGTGGCCACTTTTAGCAAACGACAGACTAGAAAATATTGTTTAAGCGATAAAGAGTACCACAAAGCTTCTTCGGAGTACACTAGAAGAAAACAATTTACAATTTCATCTTTATTAAGGACAATGATTTTTATTCGATTGGCGGCGGTAGTATAGCGCATAAACGCTCTTGGTCAAAACTTTACATAAGTACCCTTAGCACGAACAGCTATCGAGAAAAAAAAACGCGCGTAAAATTACTCGATAGACAATTCTCTATAGAAATTTTCATTTCGCTTATCGGCGATAGATGGCGCTGTACAAATTTCCAATACAAAATTTATCTATCGAATGATTTTACGCGCGTTATTTTTTTCGATAGCTGTTCGTGCTAAGGGTACAGACATCATTATCAGCCTCTTTGATGGACAATGTGGATGGGCCGCGCCACATACCATGTCCTTAACCCAACAGGCAGAAATAAATTATAATTTATAGGTAAATATTCAGTTTACATTTTGTTTTAATAATTAATGTTATACTGTGTGACATGAACATTCTTTACCGTGTCTATATTATCTAACAAGTTAACGGGAAATTCTATAACTTTTCAATTTTCCGCTCCGAAACTGAAATCAGCTTTGCTGACCATTGAACACTGTTCCGTGTTGTTTCTTTTTTATTTCCACTTCAACTGATGTGTAAGGGAACGTCGATTTATGCCAATATTATATAATACTATTGGGACAAACTCCGAAATCGCGATAATAAATCAGCTGTTTCATACATTTTGATATTTTCGTTATTAATTTTTGTATGAAACAGCTGATATTGTTTTTCGCGATTTCAGAGTTAGTCCCATAGTAAAAGTTGTTCAGTTTGATGGTCCCTATCTACCATATTCGGCTGTATAAGGCTATTACCAAACACCCTGTATATTATAATTTCATCATGAGTTTAATAACATGCTAATAAATTATGTATTGTTGTCGGAAACCCTTTCTTGTCACCTCCTACGTGCCGCCGACAAATTGCTAAGTGTCAAAGTGTTCGTGTCATACTTCATGGATACTTGTTTGATGACACCGCAGTTAATCCACAACAATTTATCGTATAACCCAGTAAGAATACCTACGATAACGTTTGATTACTGCATTAAAATCATTTGAATTGAGTCAAAAACTGTGGGATAAAATTAAAAAGACAGTTTGTGTGTGGTTTTCATCGACCTCAGTGTATTTTGATGTTAGCTATGTGATGTGAAATAAAAGTTTATTTATATCTAGAGTTAACAACTAGGTAAGTTCATTTAACCAAAATACTGATACCAAAATTAACAACAACAATATATCAAATTCCAGCGGTCGACCACAACATATCAACATTATTATGTTGTATAATGACTTGTAATGTAACAGACAACTGAGTGATTGCTCTGTTTGTTGCGGGCTGATTGGGCACATCGGGGACAAATTGATTCCAACCATGTATGCTGGAGGCGTAGTTTAGAAGGCTTCAGTGAATCACTCAGCAAGTCAGACTCGCGCATGAAGGGTTCCGTACAAAAATACGTATAAAAAAAACACGTTTGTTGTATGGGAGCTATGGCAGCCCCACTTACATATTTATTTTATTCTGTTTTTAGTATTTATTGTTTTGTTATAGCGGCAACTGAAAATCTGTCTAGCTAACAAGGTTCATCAGCTAGCAAGATACAGCCTGGTAACAGACAGACAAACGGACAGTGGAGTCTTGTCCATCAGCCATTTTTGATGTCCCCACTGCTGGGGCACAGGCCTTCCTTATGGGTGGTAAGGAGGATGAGCCATAATCCACCACGCGGGCCCAATGCGGATTGGTGGGTGTTAACGACTGCAAATAATACATTTTTGGTCACCCATTCCATGACCGACCCTTGCGAACGTTGCTTAAATTCCGCAATCGCTGGGCCAGGCGCTAAACCACTGCGCCACCGAGCTGCTCTGTACTTAAGTGGAGGCTTAGTACTAGGTTTTTCCTATATAGTTTGATTGAGCTTTCGGGTATTAGCCGTAACATAATTATACAAACAAAAACTCTACTTGTTAAACCATTAATCCCCTAATCAAATCTACTTTGTATTCGCGAATTCAATTCATTTGCCAAGTGAATTTGAAGCAAACCGCTGATAGATTCGTCCATTCGTGGTCAGAGGGAAAGGGCTGAAGTGATTTCGCCCTTAATTATCGACTTTACGCAAAGCCTACAAAGTTAAAGTACGTACATTGAATGAAAATTTAATGTTTTTCAAAAGATACCAATGTACGGTTACTTACTAAGTTGTACAATCACTGAGGCACATGTACTACGTATGTACTAGAACAGACACCGCGAAGAAAATTTTTGCCTAAAATCATCGATCTAAAAATCTATGGAAAAAGCATACCGCTCAAAAAAATTTCAGCACACAAAAATTACAACCAATTGGGTGGGGCTAGAAATGCTGGTATTTTGATATGCAGCACAAAGTGGCTGAACACTGGTTGTATAGTAACGACCATAATTATGTATTACGCATAGATATTTTCCCCTGTTTCCTGGTTTGGCAAGTTCAAAAAGAATGACAAAGTAGTTATGACCAATAACTACTTTGTCATTCTTTTTAAACTTATCGATAAAATATTAAATACTTATTGATTGATACGTTTTTCCCTGCATCTTTTTGCCTTCTTTGCGTATTTAACACCATTTGACCATACAGGACGTCATTTCCATTATAATCGCTCTTTTCTTTATGATACAAACTGTAATGTAAAGATCGCTAACGCGTGGCTGGCCCGACTAAATGCTGTGCGAGTTGAAAGCTTTAGCTCCTTGGTGCCATTTTTTAAGCAATATTTGTTTGTAATTACACTTCCACAGATTTTAGTTCACTGCATAAAATGGAGTGCAGCCGCTAAGACCGCAAATGCATAAATTGCGTATACGTAATACATACACTTCAGTGTGTAATTAATGCAATGCAATCATTTTAATGACAATGAAGACAACGAAGTTCTGTCGTCGACTTCAAACCCCCTAAATAATTTGAGTAGAGAAAGCCAATATCCACACATAACTTAGGAAACTAATACAAACAGTTATCTCGTGACTCATTAAAGATATAGCTTCTTAATGTACCTATAGCAATTTATTATTGTTCATGGGGAGTGGCAATAAACTGGATTCCTCGGGTTCAACGACCTTGATTTGAGCCTCGTGAGTTCCTTGCATAGCAGCCCTATTCTGTAGGGGATGGTTTGATGTAATAAGATGGGAAAAGTCCTATATTTATTATCAGTCCTTCTTAGAGTTTTATGTGGTATTTACACGGGTCAACTTGGTCAACTTGCTGGTCGATTTTAGTCAACTAGCGCTTTTTATCGACAATTGTAAAATAGGGCCCTATTTCACCAAGTCGACATTTGTCAGTGACATATGTCGGTTAATTTTACAATTGTCGTTACTTTAACTAAAGACAGATTTTTTACAAGTCGACATATTTGTAGATTTGTCAGTGATTCTTGACATGAGATCGGAGCTGAGTCAAGTTTGCGTGACAATTGTCGACTTGTAAAAATTATCCATAATTGTCCCTTAATAAAGTAAAAAAAGACCGCAAAAATTGCCGACATATTTGTGTCACTGACAAATGTCAATTTGGTGAAATAGGGGCCAGATCGCAACCTCATTGAAGTTAGGCTTGCGATTAGATTTCACAAACGATTATAGCGATAAAAAAAATAAGGTCGCCTGCCAAGTCGACCCGTGTAAATATCAGAAAGAAGATAATCCCTATATAAAAATAATATAATAAAAAAAAAAAGAAAAAATGTTTATTCGGAGCATATACATACACATTTATAAAAAATACATTTTAATCTTATTGCTATGCAGCCGAAAAGGCCTCCACTCAGCAAAATGCCACAGCATGTTAATGCAATGACGCTGGTGTTATGTGGAACCAGTTTGAGAGGGGCGTATAATAAACAATATGCCGGCTGTTAAATTATTGCTGAATAGAAGCAGTGAGAAGTTTTGAGTTTCTGTCTTTGAGTTATGTCTTCAATATTGTTTAGAATACTTTTTTCTTTTTTTTTATATGCACACTTTCATCGCAAAGTTTTAAGCATCGTCATAAAGGGATTTGATAATAAGTAAGTAAGTATTATTGAATAAATGTGTTGTGAATTTTCAATTTTGTAAGTACGTATTTTTCCCTCTGGACACGTGGTCCGACTGTCTTTGTCCTACCAAACGGTCGATTGATAGGTATTTTGTTAGGCTGACAATATAAGATATTCTAATATTCAGAATATGGAGACAGGTGAATAAAACGCTGACATTCATCTCGGCTCATAATCCTGTTTGCAAAGTCGGGCGTCTAGACTACTCTGATAGATCATGGATTTCTGAAGGCGAGGTCCCACTTGGAAATCTCAACATAGCAATATTTCAAAGGCAAAATTTGTTTAGTACAATTCGTGACTATTGTTGGTATATTATGTTAGGTCTATTTTTTTAAAGTAAGATAATACACACAAACAATACAAAACAGTGTGATCGTTGGCGGTTTCTCACTCCATAAATGCTAGTAACTAACTAGGTAGGTAGGTAAATGAAATTAAAATATATGAAAGGATAGGTAGGTACAAAGGGCAACAGCTGGCGCGCCATGCAAGCGATTTTAACCTTAGAAGGGGTTAAAAGCGACGCTGTTGCCCATGGTACCTACATAATTTTACTATATACATTTTTAATTTGGATACCTAGTGCATTTTAACCTGGTTCAATCTTTTAATTGAAATTTTTCCCCCGTGCGTCGTCGAATTTTTCCTTCGAAACTATGCTTTCTTTGTTCAAAATATCTTTGAACTTTGCACTTCTTCACAACTTCTAAAATCAATAGCGAACTATTGATTTTAAATTGCGCTTGTGTGTTAATAATTTATGTCATTCTCCATTGAACTGTAGGTCCATATTATGTTATGTTGCTAACCAAAAACGAAGATTTCAAGTTATTGAAAATCTCCCTCTCTTTGTTTTTATTTACATTTGATCATGTCTAGCTCAATAATAACCAAACTTTGTTGAAGAGAACACCCGTTTGCACTAAGCTTAAGAATCACCGTCTTTTCCTAACTTTAACTCTAGCAAATTAAAATGGTGTCATGAACTTAGCTGTCATGCTTAATTATCTTGGTCAAATTATATAGTTAGGAAAAGACTATTCTTAATTTTCCGTTTAGTACTATTATGTTTTCTGTGGATTAGTGCACAAAACCACGGTTGACGTTATATTATTGCAAAGAAATCTTTTAAAAACAATTTGCAAATTGATATTTATTATTATAAAAAAAAAATTTGAGGAGATTAAAAAAACACCTCGAACAAAACGTACCAAATTAACGAAATGATTGAATAAGCATTAATTTAATGAAAGCATTGAAGTACTCTGTTTAATAAACATAACAGCTCTGACGTAATGACAGTCGTTAAAATGTACGACCAATAAAAGCAACTAATTAATTTGAGCATCTGTATTATTTTATCTACCATAATTTATGAACTTTAGTACCTACCGAATTTGTTCTCTATGAAAAAGATATTGGCACCCAATCGAATCAAGTAACTTTACATGATTAATAAAATGAAATCATGTTGAATTGAAACAAAATCAGCTTTAATTCCAAAATATTTTCAAACTATCTGAGTACTACCGAAGTTAGAGACTATTTGTATTGAAAAGGAGGAGGTTATTAAGCTTAAAAAATTGCATTGTAGATGCAAAGATCTGAAACCTAAATCCATTAGGTACAGAGACTTTTAAACCTACATCTCATTTCTAAGTGCAGTCAATCACTGTCTGCGCGTAATCACTCTCTTAGCCACCTATTTCTCAACCAAAAGGGTTTGGCAAAATTAATAAGGTTTCTGCACAAAAAGTGTCTAAACTTTTTAGCTTTTAAACATTGTGAGGCAACTTTCCAAAGTAAGGATCAAAGAGTTTTGAGTGTTATACTTTCATTTTCTTAGGGTTTGGTTTCGAAAACACGAACCCCCGTAATACACAACAGGGAAAAAGCAATACAAGTTTAGAGTGACTGCAAAAACTCCTGTTTATTTATAAAAATACTGATTGATGCTCCTCCTACATTCCTTTTATAATATAGACGAACACGAAGAAAGGAATTTTGAAAGCTCAATCCTTACGAGGCCAAAAGGAATCCACGTGGACGAAGTCGCGGGCAGCGGCAGGTAATGCATAAATTCGCAAAAAGTCACGGTCAATCCACTTATACTAAACATTGACGGGCCTGAACTAGCATCGTGGTACGAATTAGGTTGTCTATTTCGGGAAAGGTCGGCCCAAAGGTCACAGACAACCCCGGTTATTTTGAAATATTGGTGATAATTTGCGGAAATGCCGGCATTATACAATAGGGATGTTGACTATTTTTTTTATTTTATGTTACATAAATTACCTCTCAAAAAAAGAAACATTGGTAAAATAATTAATTCGCTAGCATTAAAACTGCCCGAGATATCACAGTGTGAAATGCACACAAATGGACTCGATCAAAAACGCTCCATACTAATGGCTTGCACGTTATGACGTCACGCCGTGCTAGTTTGTATGCAACGCATAGGAAATTTGTTCAGCAGCTATATTAAATATTGTGTTTATCAAAATGGTTTCTTCGACAAATTTGCTATACATTTTACGGACTAATTAAAGGTATCATTTATTTTAATAAATTGTATACTTTTTAAATGGACTTGTCCACCCAACTTTGAAGGGTCATAAAACAAATAATATGCAATATATAAAACCAAGTGGTATACAAGCTACTCTAAAAGTTTAATATGTTTACGATTTTTGTTAGTATTTCGTTATTTTATTCATTAGTCAACATTCCTATTGTATCATACACTGGTTAAACATGGTCGTTAAAGATGCGTCTCATAATAGGTTAATTAAGGGTGCTTCCAGATCTGGCGAATGCACCTGCGTTTGCGAATGGTTTGAGAACTGCACGCGAGCATTATGTACTTTGCTTGCTACGCGCGTGGCGTAGTATAAGAAGCGAACTGGTTTGCATGCACGTACATTGTTCGATGGACTGCTCAGGTGAAGTGGCAATAGGAAGGATACCATATTGAGCGAGGCGGTAAATAAATAATGTTTCTTTATTGGAAAACTCGCATCGAACGACTCTTCGTAGTCAGTTACACTAAAAGTAGACCGATAATCTAGTAAAGATCGCAAATTCTGAAAATGACTGAAAGTTGAAAATTATTGAAGCTTGTTATTTTATTTATTATTGTTAAAAACAAATAGTCATACAAATAATTTGACTTAAATGAAGAGTTAAGTATACTTAGACCTATATATACTCCTAGCTTTATAAAATCAATACGACTACTAAAGAAAGTATGCTAAACAATGGCAGTTGTAACATTACTTATTACATATATTTTTATAATCATATAATATTTTGTCCATATATCAATAATTTTAGTTAAGTATACTTAAATTATATTTTGTCTACTCTATCGCATTGGGCGTACCTGTAAAGATAGATAGATGTGTATTATAAATAAATAAAATAAAAAAATAAAAAAGTAGATAGTATTATATTATTATCTGTTACAGAAAAAAAATATATTATAACACATGTTTAAAATTTAATAATTAAATTTATGGAACCTTAAATAAAGTAATCTTTCAAAGAGGCTCTGAAAGAAGTTAACGAGCAGCCACTAAACAAATCAATTTCTAGTCAATCAAGTTTCAAATCAATCAGGTTTTTGACTCCTTGGCATTTTACTTGGCTGCACATTGTAGTCAAAACAATCAGGCGAAATCGAATTCACTTTACACTTTATTCGATCAGTTTTGTTTTAAAGTTATCAACCTCTGACTTTATAAATGGTAATTTATTTAAGATCTACCTACCTTCGCACAGTTTCACAAAGTTTACTTAAGAAAAGTTCGGTGCTTGAAAGATAAAAATGACCTTCTCAAAACTCTAGCGACCAAAAAAACTATAAGACATAATTACGTACTCATTAATTCACGTTTATGAATTGTGTTTTTAACTTCTTCTGGGTTTTTGGCCAGATTTAAAAAGTAGAAAAGTACGGAGTAAAAAAGAGTGAATTTTTGTTAATAACTCCAGTTATGTTTGGGGGCTAGCATGACCACCCAAACTCGATATGATAAAGCGATTGATCACGTTTAACTGTCAAAAGACAATGGACTTTGACAGTTGAATACATCGGTTGAATGTCGATAAAACGCAATATCACGTGATATTTATCATGTTTCGGTGTTTATGCTAGGGAGGCTGTGCCAATAGCACAAAATTCCATTCATCACAGACAAGCGGGTAAAAAACTTAAAAAAAAATCTCAACATCATATAGTAATTTGATCTAATACAATTATGATGCAGGAGTTTGCCTTTTTGCCATTCACCTACGTTAAATGAACAGATTTGTGACTTACTCAACTCACACAGACTATAATTATATAACAAGTAGGTACTACGATTTTCTACATCATATCATACTTATTAGTAAGTTAAAAATATCGACGATATAGCTCCGTCGATCTATCTATATATATGGTTTACTATTTTATTGTCTAAAGATAGTTCCTGGACTTTATTGATCTATCAACATAAACAAGGGTGAGATGTACAATACACACCATATCAAATAAAACACCATGGATCCTTAGTTCTTGGTAATAATGTCTATAATCGTGTGGTCAAATAGATTGTTCCGTAGTTTCCCGTTACAAAAGTCAGTAAGTTAAAAAGGACATTTTTATGACTGTCTCATTTTTATCTAAAGATAATATTGTCTTTATTTTTGCTATCGAATGGGTAGTGAAATAGAAATAGTGAGTAACGATCTTTTTTTCATAAAATTAAACATGCACATTTAATTCGAGTACTTACAAATAAAATTATCACAACACAAGCATAATATTTGTAACAAAATATTAACAATATCATAGGCAAAGTTTCAATAGAGTAATTTGTCTGAGTTTAACAGACGTAAGATATTTATAACGAAAAGAAAACGGTCATTGTCTGAATAGAGCGGAAAATCTTAAATCTTTTTAGGATTACGAACGACAAAGATACATAGCGTTTAAGTTAAACCGTAATACATGTAGCCCTTAAAACATTAGACAGAAATCCACGAAAGAATAGGTTTACTTTTTTAGTTCTTGCTTGCTTAGTCATAAAATAATTAATACACGTTCACCCGTAAGGGGCAGGAATCCCTTGTTTTACCCCCTGTATGTTTTCTGTTTGGTTGGTTACCTTTATTTTACCTAAGTCTGACGTCATAGTGGTAGACGTTTTCCGGCGAAATGCGCTTTCGTTTTCGGCCTTATCGTCACTAAGCGTGCTTCTACACGGTGCATGTAGCTTGCGCACGTTGAGGCGCGGGTTACTTGCGCGGGTGTACAATGCTATGGAGCTGGACTCGCTTAACGTGTTTCCACGGAGCATGTAACCTGCGCAAGTGCTCAACTTGCGCGGGCTACTTGCACCGTGTAGAAGCACTCGGCTTCGCCTCGTGTCACAAAAGTGCCTGCTGACTGCCTCAAAGCGGCCGAAATATTCAAAATTCCAATGAATGCACTTCTCGTCTGCTTCTGCATCTTTTAACACTATTACCATGACGATCTGTTAATAATCATAGAAACTACATCACTTTTTTTGTACTGAAACACCCGTTTTTCTACAATTCCAAATCTAAAGGGACCACCTACAGGTCACAATTATTAACCGATTCTCAAAATTTTGTAGCCAAACTAATACCCTAGGACCCATTTTTTTATTTTTTCTTAAGTCGGGTTTTTTCCGAAATATTTACAAATTAGTACACAAACACCCCCGAATTTTGCATGAGTCCAAAAAAAGTTACCAGTAGATTTTCAAAATTCAAACGTTTACACGTGTCTCGATAAATTCCTCAACTTTTGGTACTATTCCTATCTCTATTCTCCCAAAATCCTTGGAGATATGGCCAAAAATACGTTTTAGTATAACCATTTTCAATGGTAAAAACGTGTCCAGCTTAAGTGAAATCCATATAAGTGTTCATGATGTAGGAAGCATACAACCGATTATTGAAAATCTTGCAGTAATTTATTGAGGTAGGTATCTATAATTTTTTTATTAATACTTTGTATTAATAATGCAAGACACATGATAAAGGTTGCCTTAAAAAGCTTAAGCCTCAAAGGATGGATGAAAGGATTTGAAAAACGACAAATGCTCTCGTGGACACGAAATAAAACCAAGTGCTTACCTTTTCCAAATGGATTTTCGTGAACGCAAAAAAAACACACCTTTGACTCTTACACAAAGCATTGTAACGCCGTTTTGAGTATTTTTTCTAAGGCTTTGTAAAAAAGGCCTTTAAATCCAGAGACGGTTTTTCTTCTTAAGTTCTAAAGTGAAGATTTTCAATATGATTGCAATTATCTTATAAATTACGTATAACAAAATCACTTTGCGACTCAAATAAATATAATTATTGTAGATAATACTACATTTCTTAGCTTTCCAATTGACTTAAAGTGAAAGTGAAATTCTTTATTTCAAATAGACCACGAGGTAAGAAAAAAAATCATCCTTATGAACTTTAAAACAACACTATCAATCAATATAATATTAAAAAAATGTAAATGTATAACTTATCATCTATTCATTGAAAATAATGTAGTGTCACTATTAAAATAAGTTCATTACTAAACGGGATCCCGCAAAAAACCGTAATCTGTAAAAAAACGGTACGTTGCCGTGGAAACATAGCCTTTACACCTACGCGTTCGTAGCTAGGTACGTTTTAATATAAAATGTTTTCACGTGAGAATCCGGTGTGCATTCATGCACATCCTTCATTATGACAGGTATGGGCTTACTCTTCTGTTTCCCATACGCTATGTCTCATTCTAACATTAGCGAGATGACATTCGTTGCATCCTTTTTCGGTAGGTACAGTTTCGCGGGTATCGGCGAAATGGTCGCTACACTAACGTTCACATTTTCTAGCAAAATATGGTATTTCGAAAGTAATAATGTACCTACTCGTGTGTCAATAGGTGTTTCGTAATGTACTCGTATGTATAAGTCAATAGGTTTCGTTTCTTTTCGCAGATGTTTTGCTATCGCTAGCGATTCGCTGCCCCTCGCGAACATCGGTGTACTAAAGGCGTTATTCAATATTTTAAGTATGTTAGTTACCTACATATTTATTTAATTTGTTTCATTAAAACAGGGTTAAAATTGCAAAGTAAAGAAAAAACCACAAAATTCAGTGTAATGGATGAAATTTGCTACTTTCTGTCAATCTAGCTTAGGGTTAAATATTGGTTAGTTGCAGCTTTAAATCTCCGCGTTCGTTGATTTTAAAACTAAAATAATCTTGTGTTGATTTCGATTTTTAGACCTCGTTGACCTCCAAAATCAGTTTTCGTAAGTAAGGGGTCGATATCGACCACTTTAGGAATCCCTGCTTTAGACTATTTAATAAGCTGAATAAAACCAAATATTTTGAGTATAATTTTACACTCAAAATAGACATCAAAATAAATACCTATTTATCTGCCAAAATACGAGTTCAAAAAGCTTGCCAAATGTAAGTCTGGAAAAAGCCTGCATCTATCTCATAGCTGCTGTTGGAGATTGTATGGACTGCGGTAGTAAAAGTTATATTGTTAAGCAAAAATAGCCAGAAAACTTATTTCTGTTTTACAACCTTCTTAAGTAATTTTCTTCGTGAACATTGTTGCTGGCGTGTCCATAAAAGAGTTAATGTCATCAATTTATCACAGGCTTTGTTCTCTCATTAATAGGTTACCTACTACAAGCTATTGCTGGTTGCTGGTTAGGGTAGGTTCAAACCTGTGCTGTAGTAAAAAAAAATAGTTTCTATAATTTCATTAAAAAAATAATTTTCAGTGTAGACAAGAAAAAGTTCTGTTCATTTTCTTTGAACAAGTTTTAACAATCGCAAATGCAAATGCTCGATGAAACTTGATCATTTCCATCGTCATTATTTTACGAGCAATACTAACAATAATTAAAAAAATGCGGTGTGCTTCCTTTGTATTTGAAGCTCTCTTTTTTATTTTAGTTAACATAATAAACCTTAGCTATCACCAATACTTTTATGAATCGTTTAAAACATATTAATGGCTAACTACAGGCTGATATTAAAGTCACATGACAAACTTTTAGGATATGTGCAGTCCATGAATGAATAATTAGTCTAAAAATGTTTTTCGTAGCATACCTACTCTACCCACTTAATGGGTTTAGCTATTAATATTTATATTGCACTTCGCTTGTCCATCAGTCATTTTTGATGTCCCCACTGCTGGGGCACAGGCCTTCCTTATGGGTGGTAAGGGCCATAACCCACCACGCGGGCCCAATGCGGATTGGTGGGTATTAGTAGCTCGAGATAATAATTTTTTGGTCACCCATCCCATTACTGACCCTTGCGAACGTTAATAATAATAATAATAAATAATAAAAGTTTATTTAAATCATGACATGAATACAAAAACATATTAGCGTTAACAACCATTGTAGTCATAAGACTGTGTTACAGTTATTAGCGCCCACCTCAAATTAGACAGGCATTACAGACATGATTTGAACTTAATGCTAAAATAACAATATGAAACAGAAAAAAATAAAATAAAAAATATGTAAATGCGTGTGTGTATGTGTTTGTGTGTGTGTGTGTGTATGTGTGTGTGTGTGAGAGAGAGAGAGAGTATGTGTATGTGTGTGTGTGAATAAGTGTGCATGACTTTGCAAAATATTTATTTTACCAAGGACTCAGCTGTATCATAGTCCAGGCCAAGAAGCCACTCGTATAACATGGTTTTACATTTGTATTTCGAAAGAGGAAAGATATTAAGCTTTCTATTCACTTTGTTATACAAAATGGGCGATATGAAGTCAAAATGATGCTTTACCAATACCAAACGAGATGCTAGTATTTGACAGACTATATCTTTTCTTCTTTTATTGGCCAAAATTGAAGGGTCAAACGATAATAGCGCATGTTTGCGTAGTACTACATGTAGTATGAATAGTTTACGGATAGAGAGAACTTCCCAATAGCCATAAACTAAGTTAGTGGGAAACCTTCTTGGCTTGAAGGCCATAACTTTCAAGATGGCCCTTTGCGCCCTTTCAAGTTCTAACATCATGGTTTTTCCAGAACCACCCCAAATCGTTACACAGTACGACATAATAGACTGGGCGAGAGCAAAGTATGCAGTTCTGAGGGTGGCAGGATCGACAATAGCTCTTAACTTGCTAAAAACAAAGATAAGCTTTCTGATACGAACTGCAACAGAATGAATATGCTCGGACCACGACATTAGGCTATCAACAATAACACCTAGGTATCTAATACTGTGAGTGCGTGATATTGAAACACAGGTACATGTATTGTCAAAGACATCGTTGCAGTTATGCGCAGTTAAACTAAACATTACATCTGGCTGAGAGGAGCGCTTGGGAGCAAAAGTAATATATTTGGTCTTATTTAGGTTTAGAGTCAGTACATTTTTCGTCAGCCATAACATGACTTTTCTTAAAGCCGACTCAGCAAATAACTGTGCCTCCTTCCAATTACTCCCATGCGCCACAATTGCTGTATCATCAGCATACATGACGATTTTACAGCTTAACAAATTCAATTGGCACAATTCATTCACATAAATTAAAAACAGGGTCGGGCCAAGGACACTGCCTTGGGGCACTCCATATTCAATGGGTACCTCATGACTAGTGTAATTTGCGACCCTAACGCACTGCGTCCGTTCATTCAAGTAACTCTTGAATAAATCGAGTACAATACCCCTTACACCCATCTGTTGTAGTTTACCTAGAAGAATAGGGACAGATACAGTGTCAAAAGCCTTGGAAAGGTCAAGGAAGACACACAGGGAATTTAGTTTATTGTTCAGATTATCAACTACAGTACTAGTGAGTTCCAAAACAGCATCTTCTGTTGACCTTCCCGGCCTAAATCCAAATTGATTTGAAGCTAAAAGGTTTTTAGATTGCAAGTAGTTGATTAATTTACTATTTATAATTTTTTCTAACATTTTTGAAAGGACTGACAAAACTGAAATGGGTCTGTAATTGGTGACACTGCATCTGTCTCCACTCTTAAAGATAGGATGGACTATTGCTTTCTTAAATACCGCGGGGAAAGTACCAGTCGAGAAACAGAGGTTATACAAGTGTGTCAAAACCGGAATGAGCACGTGTCTAGCTTCTTTTATTAATGTATTTGAGATACCGTCCCAGCCAACTGCACAATCGAGCTTTAACCCCATGATTTTATCCCCCATGATTTTATATTTAAACTTTTATTCTTAGTAAGTATTTTTTTTCCTTAAATTTTCTTACGAACATGCTTACGCTTTTACGAACAAAACAAGCTTATTTACGTAGTACAAAAGGTGTTCATAATTTTATTAAAATACAAAAACAATAGACATAATAAGTTTGTGTAAAGAAAACATAATAATCTCTAACATTTTACTCGGTTTTTATAAAAAAAAAGTATGTCTGTTCCAAGCCTTACAAGACGCCTGTTAATAATTACATCCAAGACAATGGAACACAGGCAGCCTCGGAAAACTGAAAGCAGGACATAAACAAACAAACCGTCTGACAAGCAGATTCATTTTATGCGAAACTCTTAACAATGTCTCGATCGTTATTAATGGAAAAGAGTGAAGAAAAAATTTGCTTTGTCTTAAAATTTCATTCTATTTATTTGCATAGTAAGTAAGCTTTTTTCTAATTTTCACGGATACAATATCATCATGATTTTTGAACTTCACACCACTGGGACGCCGTCCTTATAAGGATAATTGAATACGGAGGATGATCCCAAATCTATCTTCAATACGGGCTATATAGGTGGGTGGACGCAGCCAAGTTTAACTCGCACCCCAATAGTTAAGTTGTAAAGTTTGACTAAAATTCAATCAAGGATCAAAATCGGTAATCTATCATGCACAAACCGTTTTGGTCTGGTTGTTACATAGTAAAACAATTTTTCAATACAGTTGCTCGAAAATGTAAGTTTACGATGACAGTCGAGCGTGCGGAAAATTGATTTTACCGCACGCCGTGCGTTTTTGTTTACGGAGTAGTACAGCGTGCGGAAGGTTGATTTTACCGCACGCCGGCGACGTGCGTTTTTGTTTACGAACGTTTTTTTTTTAATTTCTACTAGCTTCCGCCCGCGACTTTATCCGCGTGGACAGTAGAAAAATATTGCAACCAGTTTAAAATGACCCCTTTAGTGTATGAAAGCTAGTACTATGGAGAGTTCAAGCTGTTTCCCTGGTTCCACCCACCTGAATTTGATGAAACATAGCTTAGACTTTAAGTTGGACTTCAATCTACTAAATTGTGAAATATCCATCAAAATTCGTTTAGCGGTTTTTGCGTAATTCGCGCACAAATATTTAGAATTTACAGTTTTATTATATGTATAAATTACAATTTCAGCAGTAACTATAATGTTTTCTCGCAAATGTATTGAAAAACGTAGTATGGCACACGGTTGTTAAGGTTTTTTAAAACTCGTGACGATTATAAACCCTCGCCTGCGGCTCGGGCTTATAAAACGTCAACTCGTTTTAAAAACCTCCTTACCAACCTTGTATCATAAACTACTATTATTTGACATTTTCATGATTAGACGAACTTGCTTCATATACGGGGAAATAACAGGGCATTCATGCAATAAAAATCGCATAAAACTGCGCACGTGCAAGTTTTCTCAAACAGTAGCTAAATAACTTAAAGTATTATACAAAGTATATATATGAAATTTGACGACCTCCGTGGTCGTGTGCCTAGCACTCTACGTTTATGGAAGTAACCTGCGATGCTAGCACTTCCAGTGACAATTATAATGAAATTAATAAACTTTATTTGATATGACACAAAAATTATACTTACTAGCAGAACAAACAAGAATACGTACTATAGGCAGCTTTATTGCTTGCAATCTCTTTTAGGCAAACTATTTTTTTTTTTTTTATTCTAATACCTCCAGCATATGCTCAACCATATGGTTGGAGTCTATATTCTCGGCTACTCTTTCATTCCAGTTTGTTCCACAAACTCTTCCCAAAGGGTTCTACATTTTTCATAAAACAAATTGTACTTTTGTATTTTTAAACTTTTCTTTTCTTTCTTAGTAGGTTCTTTCTTTCTATCTAGTTTAAATTCTTTTCTATTTCTTTATTTCTAGGTAGGTATACACTTTATCTTCCTTACAAATACAAATAGTTTTGTGAATTTTTAAGCATTTAATATATACATTTTTATTTTCAATTTTTCTATGCTAATCCAAAATATACAATTATATTATGTTAACATAGTTTGCTTAATCTTTGTTTCGTTTAATTACTTTAGTAGCTATTTCTTTACAGTACTTAATAAATTCATTTCTATATTTACTTGACATTATTTTCTCTAAATTACCTTTTTCTAATTTAATTTCTAGCTTTTGTTCAATATCATAGCTTTCTTTATGAAATACGGGACATTCGACAATTATGTGGTGGACGGTCTCGTCTATATCGGGGTCACATATGCATGATGAGCTCTCCCTCAACTTGAACTGTTTCAAGTAGTGGGAGAACCCACCATGACCTGTCATTACTTGTGTTGTCACAATCCAATTGAATTTTTCGTATGATGCCATAGGCGGAGACTGCATTAGGAAGGCAAACTATAAAAATTTGAAAAAAAAGAAGTAATTATCAGATGACTACGTCTTATACCCATTTGCACTAAACTTCGGATAGGCTAGTCCAGCTTAGGTGTATCTTAACAAGCTCTTAAGAGCAGCCTAACTTAAAGTTTGGTTTGCACTAACAGTTAAACTAACTTAAACTTGAGATTTGAGCGAATGATAAACGAATGACGATCGATTGAAATGTTGTTTGTCAAGCGAAGCTGGACAGGCTAAGGAAACCTCCATGCTGTAACACAAAAATACTACTTAGGTACCGCCTAACGCGTTGGGCTCTTCCTATTCGAGGTCATAAAGTTAGGAATGTCCTAAGTGGATTTATTGCGAGGAGTAGCCTAGACAAATTAGGCAAGAACTTATGCGATTCTTAAGTTTAGTGCAAATGGGCAGGGCATTAGTGTTACCGTTTCAGTTTGGCCAAAAGTGTTTTCGTATGTCTGGTCCGGCTGTCCCTAGGGCATCGTCGATATCTTCGATACTAGAAGAAATTCGACGATGCTACTAGTGGCTCTGTGAGCTGCAGTGCAAAAATGACCTCGATTATGTCATTTTTTGAAATGGCTCAAAATATATGTTTTTTCCACATATCGCCGCCATTTTGAAGAAAATCGAAAAACTGAATCGACATTTCACAATTCTATTTATTTATCGAACCTGCTCACAAAATTTCACGAGAATCTGATGAAATGCAACTTGTAGAGAACAGACGGACAAACAGACAATCGGACTGCTGGACAGTCGGAAGGATATAATATGAAAGCTTTTTTGTCCAAGCTGAAACGGAGACGCGAACGAACGCGCTCGCTCGGTCCAAAATTTGAAACAAAAGAATAAACTTGAAAATTGACCCATTTAACAATGCCATACATACTGCCGTAAAACCGAGTCTTCGGTATGAAACATAAATATTTTACGAGTTCTCGGTATCTTTCTACTGCGACCCACCGTTTCCGTATATTGAGTCGTTTAATACACTTCTCTTTTTAACTGTGTGACATAAAATTGTGTGTTTATTGTAAAATACCACTTGCTTATTAATTTGATTAAACGAAATTTAATTTAACTTATTTTATTCAACATATTACAATTACCTTAGTGAATGTACCTATTTATTTTTTAAGACTAATGTAAGTATCTGTCGATTTTTAAAAACAGTTATTTGCATCGTTTTTTTATTTTCTTTTTAGATTTTAGTTAGTTACTTAATATAACTGAAAAAATATTAGAAAAAATCGACTCACCCGTAGCAGCTCAGACGAGACTCGAACCCGCACCCTTAGGATTCCGGCTCAATGCACTAACCAATTATGCTACCGAGTCGCGAGTGGGAGTGGCGAAATTTTCTAATACTTTTTACGTTTTTCGCTGTAAGCCAGCGTTATTTCATCAACCTTCAACATTCGAATGCAACATCTTTGCAGATGCCAGACAATCGATTAAGATGAAACAGCTATTTATATTGTTTTTTTTAGCATTCACAATGTTATTTTTATATATTAAGTTACTTAATATAACTGAAAAAATATTAGAAAAAATCGACTCACCCGTAGCAGCTCAGACGGGACTCGAACCCGCACCCTTAGGATTCCGGCCCAATGTACTAACCAATTATGCTACCGAGTCGCTAGTGGGAGTGGCGAAATTTTCTAATGCTTTTTACGTTTTTCGCTGTAAGCCAGCGTTATTTCATCAATGTGAAGAATTACCTTCGTAAAAAGTATTAGAAAATTTCGCAACAACTTTACAATTTATGACAAAAGTCCCGAAAACCAATAAAGAAAAAAATAATAATAATAATGATATCATTGTTTTTCTACTTATACTGCATCTGATTTTTAATAAATACTCAAATGTTAAAGCAAAATATCAGCGTATATTCAGAATGCCTTCATCCGAGGCCTCAGCTTCCATTACTAGTTAAGTTACCGCTTATTAAATAACGTCGTTACATAAAAGCTTCGCTAACGGCCCGTAAACTAAGGGTAAGTAAATTTATCTAGATGAATGGGATGGGGATGTATGGTAAATACATCTGTATGCTGAATACTACGAATTTAATTTGCCCCAACGAACAACATACGGTTGGTATAGTTAACTAACATACAGTCGATGTTTGTATATCAAAATTAATAAATTATGTAAATATTATTTAAAAAGAGCCCAAAAAAAAGCTATTGTTTTATATTATGTCTTGGAACCAGCACCACTTGATACTCAAACGGCCTACATTCTATCCTTTTAAACGCTACGTTATTTTATTAATTAAAGCTGTAAAACAATTAATAAACTATAAAATAACGTGCCGTAAGCTTGTCGATTCAATACAATACAACAAAGTCGGTGATTTACGTTTGCGACATGTGATTTAATCGTCTATTGCTCACAAACAGATAGAATGTTGGTATTTGAGTAGGGGGGCATTATATATTAAATTATGGTTGCCATAACTTTTTTGGATCAATACGGGACATCTAAATTCAAAAGTAGGAGGACTCCAAAACTGACCACAGACAGTTAGAGAACTGTCTGTCAGTGATCGTGAATCGTATTATTCCTACCAAAAAATAAATCTATTTTAGAGAAAATGGATTATTAGCAACTGTTTATCGTGTCATTACATATTGTTTGGTAGGTTACACTGTACATAGACGTGGCCCAGACTTTGTACATATTGGGAGTCTCTTTTGACAGATTCATTTATAAGCATAGTACTCTAACTGCAGTTGCTAACTGCAACTGAAACTGTCAAATTTTATTAATTTGAAACGATTTCAAACGAGATTATTGTTAGCAACAGTTGTACGTATACAGGTGGCTAGTTTCTATTAAATAGGTACTCACAACCTATTTCATTATTGAGCGATCAACAACGAAAATATTCTATCCACATTTGCAAATATCATCGTGTCGTTTAGACTGTTTCTACGCAACCATGCGTAAGAGGTGCGCGTCTCTAGTACGCAGAGTGCGCGGGAGCGCCAACAGCATCCTGGATATGATAGCGAGCAGACTTGACTGCATATATGTGCGTCATTGCTGCGCCGTATCTAGTGGGATGGTGCGGAGATAAATTACATTTTGCCCTATTATTGTTACTAACCTAGTTTTTAAGTTAATACTAACCTTCTGAGTCTTTGTTACTTGTTCCAATAAATAAATTGAAAAAAAAATTGAAATATCAAAAAAAACGGGACAAATACGGGACGTGGTAGCAATACGGGACGGGTCAAATACGGTGACAGTCCCGTATATACGGAACGTGTGGCAACCCTTTATATCTGATAAACATCTTCTAATAGCTAGCTACGGAAATACGTTTGAAATTTATACCTATAGCAACGAAATCTCTAGTTAGCGTGCCATACCATCATTATTAAATGATCCGGGCGCCTGGCAGCTGTTTAGCGGTGGAACTGAGAGTGGTTCCAGCTTTCCATGGATTTTTTAAACTACGCCTGTAGCACTACGCATTTAGTATGAAAAATCTGTGAAAAGTTTTATCAAAATATAATTTTGATAGAGAAAAAAAAAGGTTTTTGACATTAATATGTAATTTTAACATTTTAATATCGCCAAAACCCGTATCAAGCTCGTCATGGTACGCCATTCTATGCCTCGTTTTTTTGTACTTACGGTTTTTTGCAAGTTTCCGTAATGTAGGTACATACGTGTTTCAATACGAACTTTTACATGAGCATCCTACAGAAAACGGGAAGTTGACGTGGGAAAGGGCTCTTACAGAGGGCCATTTTCAATCTCTTTCTTTAATGGGGTTGGTAAACTTTTCCAAAACTGTTGTGAATTATATATTTTCTGGTAGCTTTTGGCTTTGGAGTCAGGAATAACAAATTGCGGAATTATATAATGCTTAATTTTAATTTAAATGAAAATTTAAATTTTTCATTTACAGCATAGTACAATAAATCACTATTACGGCTGTATGCGTAGGTTATGCCTTTGCTCCAAAGACTTTCTATGTTGTTGCACAAAACAAAAAAAAACAAAGGTATGATTACTCTTTGTCACTGTCTGTCAAATCTGTCAATCAGATTTTTAAATCAGTAAATGCAAAGGAACTTCGTGTTCAGCCGTATGTTTGATATTTTATCGCGATAATAATTTAAAAAAATATATTTAGTTAACAAGGTAAAATAAAAAAATCATAATATTATTTTCTTTATTCTTCAAACTTGTGCTATCAAAAAAAAATATAAAACAATTCTTTTCGAAAAAGTTTACCAACCCCATTGACCAAGTTATACATTCGAATCGGCATAACCTTTCCGTTCCATATACGTATTTCATTTCCAACCTTCTCATTAATCAAACCCGTATATTATTATATCATCCACCCGACCCAATCTAATCACGACTAATTTCTCCCAAAAAAATAAAAATGTTATTCAGAAAATTTATCACCTCGTCCCTTTGGGACGTTATGCATAAAATTAATTTGGCGCTACGTCTGTTATGCCTATGATAATCTTTGATACTTACTACACATGAGTAAGTGTAGTTCACCAATGCATAAACAGCTGATTAAGTTTTAACCGTCTGTTTTTGACATTTTTATGTATGGAGAAAATGTCAAAAACAGATGTTCAGAAATTAATCAGCTGTTTAGGTAGTTGGTGAACTCAGGTCTAAGGCTGAAGTTCACCACCACTAAAACAGGTGATTAAGTTTTAACCGTCTGTTTTTGACGTTCTTTTGTATGGAGAAAATGTCAAAAACAGATGGTTAAAAATTAATCGGCTGTTTAGGTAGTTGGTGAACTCGGGTCTTAATGTGCTTACTAACCATTGCTTTGGGCCTTGGCGTCATCATCAGTCAATTGTTTTTATTATTAGCACACATGTTCCGGAAGTTTAATTTTTGATTGTGCCTATCATCACTGCATAATTATAAAATTAAGTCTACGCCGCGTCTGTCTATCTCTCTGTTCACAATAAACTCAAAAACTACTAATTACTAATTTTCATGCGGCTTACACAAATTGATAGAGTGATTCCTGAGGAAGGTTTAGATGTAATAAGCTAAGTTTTTATGTAAATTGGTAGAAAATGACGATAGTTATTGAAGAGGTCGGCAAACATTAAGCCGACTGGGAGCTTTCATTCTCTTCTATAGGTCTACAAAAAAGTCCGCGATGGCATACATCTATCTTTTAAGGATACTATAGCCATTTTAACTTTTTTTTATCTGGCTGTCTGGTCGCAAATAATGGAATTGGTAATTGGAAAGGTATTTAGACGGATATAGTTTTATTCCTTATCAAATTAAATGCGTTCGTTACCTTATATAATGTTGTCCGTGTACACTTAATGAATTAATTGAATATTTTAGGATAACTCCTAAAAATACAAACGCTTTTCTCACATCGTTGCATTACGGGACTCGAACGGGACGTTTGGAGCGAATGGAGGTGACGACTGGAAGGTATTTCTTTTTGGGTCTTGTTGGATGGTCGCAATTGGCAAAAAACGAAGGAATCGAAGCGAAGCGAGGGAGGGTTGCCAGTTAGAATATTTATAATCAAAGTGAAGATTCTAAACACTTTACTTAAATAATTAATCAAAGTCAAAGAACTACATTGTTTATGCTTATTCTATAAAATTTCCTTAGACTCACAAAAATTCCATAATAATTATTATTATACCTTTAATATCACATAATTATATTCCTGCCTTTTCGCGTATTCAGGCAGGTCAGGTGTCTTATTATATGAATCCATGAATACGAATATCCATGAATATTTCTACGAAGATTTATATTCTCTTGAATGATATAAAAGGTAGACATGATTATAAAACATGATCTTTTTGTGTCATATCGTATGTCAAAATACTTGAAATAGAGGCACGTGTAGAACATTTTTTTCTATTAAGTATTTGGTTTTTGAAATAAAACACTTTTAACGGATACTAGCGCGGTTTTATTGAAAGTACTTTGGTAATTAGTTGGTATTTGGTTTGATTTTTGATTTTCCCGACGTTTCGGCACCTTTGCAGCTGCCGTGGTCACGGGGGACTGAAGCTACTTGTGAGCCTACCCTCAAGCGATGAATTTTTTAGAACGTTCAGAAATTAAAATTTATCAAATTTTTAATTAGTTTAAGTTTTGGTTTGGTTTTAATTTAATTTTATATGTTAAAAAGAGAGAATCTACTGAAACTACTATCATTTCAAAAAATTGGGAGGCCCCTCCAAGAAAGTTGTAATTGTGTGTGTACAGAACTAATAAATAAATAAATAAAGAAATGGCGAAAGAAAACTTGGAGAGGAAGGCCGACCTCCGTCTTTTATAATTAATTTATTTGCAAAAGGAGCTAACCGTATCATTAGATCTTACAGTGTGTGTTTGGGGCTTTAGCTTGTGAATGATGGGGTCCCAGGCTGGTGGAATTTTCCAACCATCATCTCTATTGAAATTAGGATATTTATTTATTTCGATAGCCTCGCGGAGCATTCTAGGAATGAATCTACGTTCTCTAGCAAGGATTTGGTGTTTGTCAAATCTAATATAATGGTTGGGCCCCTCAAAGGCGTGTTCACTCACTGCAAACTTGTTATCGCGCCTATGTTTCATGTCAGCTACATGTTCTTTAACGCGGGTCCCTATGCTTCTCTTTGTTTGCCCGATGTAGGAGAGCCCACAGGCACAATCTAGTTTGTAGACGCCTGCGGCTTGAAGGGGGATATTACACTTGACAGGTCGTAAGAATTGGTTGATCTTCTTCGGCGGCTTGAAGTAAGTTTTGATTGACGCTCGCTTCAGAATGTTTCCAATCTTGTCAGTGACACCCTTCAAGTATGGTAGGATGGCAGGTTGACGCTCTGCTGTGGCTGGTTTGGTGCGTTTTCTGTGACGAAGGCGTGGTACTTGCAACTTGTTGTTACGTAGTACTTGCTTGACGTGCTGAAGCTCAGCAGTCAGATGTTGTTTGTCACAGACGCCGCGGGCTCTCTGAAACAAAGATTTCCCTACGGTAGCTAACTGTATAGGATGATGGTGAGAGTCACCATTAAGGTATCTGTCTGTATGGGTTGCTTTACGATACACTGTATGGCTCAAGGTTTGGTTCGGATTCCTGATAATGAGAATGTCTAGGAAAGCTAGTTTATTATCTGCCTCTAACTAATAAAAATAAAAAATGAATATGAATATGAGAAGTGAATATTTGGTTTTTACTTTTGTCTGTCATTTGTGTAGCTTTGATATTATGTACGTACGTACTTCTATTCCATAAACTGTAACTGACGCTAAAAAATCATCTTTTTAATTCTGTACTTTTATTAGAATACAACTCTGATAAATCTTTTGTAACTTGTTTGTTTGTGATATTGGTACCTTTATATAGTATATGATGAAAAAAGGAATCATACTCGCATGATTGTAAGATTAACGTGAAAGGAAATATGTTTTAAAGCATTTCGCTACGGCAAATGGCAAGATATATTCAACATCTGAATGTCACGGGGGTTACTCCCGAAACACGATTGAGGTTAGATCGAATTGGTATCGAATAAACGTCAAAAATCTGTTATTTTAGTACATTGAAAACGGTTGCTATGGTTTCCATTGTACTGTTTTGACGTTTACTCGATACCAATTCGCTCTCAGAACCTCGTTCGTGTTTCGGGAGTAACCCCCCGGTTGAACACATATGAAAATCCATGTATATTCACGATTTCGATTGTTTTCATTTATTTTAAATCACAATATTTGACAAATCAAATTACATGAGAGATCATTAACGTGTTGGAAGTAAATCATAAAACCTTTGTGTTTTCTTCATCGTTATGTTTTATTTAGTGTTTTATTTTAGAGATTAATCGTGTAGGTAATTATTATTGTGTTTCCGTATGTTTAATCACAATTTTTGTTTCAGGTATGATTGAAAACTTTACCAATTGATTGGAAGTTTTGTATAAACGTAAGTATTTTACGCATATTATATAGTTTAAGCTTTAATACATTGACTGCCAACCTATGAGTATACTTGGAGTATTTTTTATTGTATTTTTACCCACAAATTACTACGAGTATACTCGTAGGTATCGCAAATTGCTATTGTTGTTCGGATTAATTATTGTTCTTAGCTAAAATTTTTAAGATTACATTTAACTTTCATCACAGTTAAGTAGTAAAATATTCTAATTTTTATTTCTGAATTAAGTCGCAAGTCGTAACAGTCACCTAGATCAGTTGGGTTTGTATAGCGATTTGATTCTCCTCCATTCACCCCCTAGATAGCCATCATCAGATCACAGCACGGTACATCCCTGGCAGGAAACCAAGGCTTCAAAGTTACCTTGTTTGTATGAAAAAAATACCTTGATCCCTAGACAAAGTTGATGTGTGTATAAAAATAGCATTGTGAATGCCTAAAATCTAAATTTCAATAACAATTTATTTTATTTAATGATTTGAGTATTAATGTAATTTACAGAACCTATTACTGTTTTGTTTTCAAATATTGCCTCCACATCCCTTAGCTCAGCACAAACATTTGCCAAACAATGTCAGTTAGTACCTAATCTAATTTACGAACTAGTTATTGTGTTAATCCAATTTAGTATTGGTCATAACTTGATTTCCAAATTTCCAATATGTATTCGAGTTTCACGAACTCACATTTCACATCAAAGCTCGTGTAATATTGAACGTGGAATAATCTTATATTTATTAATATTACGTGCTTCATCTTATGGTGAAAAGTTTATTTTATACTGAAAACTAGCAGACGCCTTAAATAAAAAAAACCTCTCTCACTAAGATCGGCTTCATTATTTTTTTTATTATGCATTTATTTTGCGCTTTGCGCACAAATTTAACTTAAATAATCGTTTATCCTATCGATTACCCATAAAGTATGCCTTGTGTTCAAAGAACAATGATTTTTTTTCTATATTCTGTGCTAGTTAATCACTTTTACTTCTTTTATTTCTTCACTTTTACATAAGAGACAATATATTCTTATAAAACATATGTTTGCTTTGAGATAGGACTGCCAAATATAATCATTTTGATTTTTGTTTCTGTAATTTCTATGTGAGTTCAGTTTTGGTGACATTATATTTTATTGACCGAGCGAGCGCGAGATTGGGAAAAAACTTAGAGCAATACGGGCCGCGTTGCTCTAGGGGAAAAATGCTTTCGTATGTACGTTTGTTCTCCTCTACAGGTCACATTTCTCAACCGATTCTCGTGAAATTTTGTGAGCAGGATCGATAATTATATAGAATTTTTTTGTCGAGTCATTTTTTCGAAATAAAAAAAAACATATTTGAACCTTTTCGAAAAATGTTCAAAAATGTTAGAAAAAACGCTCGCAGAGCCAGGTATAACTAAATTTCGTAAATGCCAATCTATTATACCCTAATTTATGAGCAAGTTAATCCATTTAGAATGTAATACGTGGTAATACTAAGCAGAAACCGCTAATAACTTGAACTGCATCAGGTTACCACATAGAAGTGTTCCTAGTGATCTTGAACTTAAGATCTATGTCAATTGGACAGTATAGCAATTTTGTTGTTTATGCTTATTTAGTGGCTTTGTAAACGATCACTAGATCGTGGATTGTAACATAGAAGTAATTATAAGATTTTTTTTTATTTAAGACTTATTTAATGTATTTCTTTGATTTTTTTAACTTTAGTTAGATAAACGTTTAAACAGTGTATAAATTATACATTAAAATAATAAAAAAAATACTTAGCGTGAAATTTCCTTTTGAACCGACTTCCAAAAAAGGAGGAGGTTCTATGTTCGTCTGTATATTTGTTTTTTTTTTTGTGTATGTCCACCGATTACTCGAAGACGGCTGGACCGATTGAAATGATTCAAACGTTATTACATTAGGTACACTCCCAAGTTGCTCCCATTTTTTAAAATTTGGAAATCGGTTCAGTACTTTTCAAGTAATTTTGAAAAAAGCACGAAAATAGTATGATTTTGTGTGAATTACCTCGATGATTGGTCGTATTACTTCTTTGTTTATTAAATGAATAAGATATTTTTTTTTTTGTTGGAAGAGGGATATCTTAAGTGTAGTTTCTTAACCGACTTAAAAAAGGAGGTTCTCAGTTTGAGCCGTATTTAAGTATGTTTCTCCGCGATTATCTTACGTTTGGCTGAGCCGATTTTTCTACATATATATAATATACCTTACCTACAAGGTACCTACACTAAAAATAAAAAAATAAAAAATTGTTTAAAAAAACTGACTTCAAAAAACCTACCTCTAAAAAGCAAGAAATAATATTCGTAATAATAAAAATACGTCTATTGAAGTCGGGTGGGGCTTTTAGAATAAATAAAAGGAATTTGTACTCCAGCCCCACCAGACTTCAATAGACGTATTTTTATTATTACGAATATTATTTCTTGCTTTTTAGAGGTAGGTTTTTTGAAGTGTTTTTTTTTTTTTTTTTATTAATTTAATGTTCGTTAGCAAAATTTATTTGCTGGTAGAAAATAATTATTTTTAATTACCAAAACAGTAATAGTAAATTTATTCATCAATGAGAAATAACTGTATGAGTAATTAACAATAATACAATGCAAGAATACATCTTCGTAAAGAATAGTTCGCTTTCAAATGGGTCAATAAGTTCGAAGAGCTACGATGCTACGCCGTAGCCTATGATGCTACGCCGTAGCCATCGTAGACGGTGCTACGTGCATCACGATCGAACAAGCATCTGATTTCTTAATAGTGTTCAATGTTTTTAGTCTATACCTACATTGGATTTTATATACAAGGTTGTTTTTAGTTCATTGAAAACCTCTCATAGGGTTGATCAGACCATCAAACTGACCAACTTTCATTATGGGACCAACCTCGAAATCACGAAAAAAGTACAATGCCTACTCCATCAAAATGTATGAAACGGCTTATTTTTTTTTTCGCGATTTCAAGGTTGTTCCCATTATGAAAGTTGTCTAGTTTGTTGGTCTGATCAACCCCAAGAGGGGTTTTCAATGAACAAAAATATCCTTGTATACACATTTTTAACCGGAGGAGGAGGATTAAAAAGGAGGAGGTTCTATGTTCGTCTGTATATTTTTTTTTTGTATGTCCACCGATTACTCGAAGACGGCTGGACCGATTGAAATGATTCAAACGTTATTACATTAGGAAAACTCCCAAAAAAACTCCTAAAAAGCAAGAAATAATATTCGTATAATAAAATACATCTATTGAAGTCGGGTGGGGCTTTTAGAATAAAAAAAAGGAATTTGTACTCCAGCCCCACCCGACTTCAATAGACGTATTTTTATTATACGAATATTATTTCTTGCTTTTTAGAGGTAGGTTTTTTGAAGTCGGTTTTTTGTTTTTTTTAAACTATTTTTTTTTTACACAATACTAAATAATATACTAGAAAAAACACGACTCGCACCAGATCAATACTCAGACGGGAATCGAACCCGCGACCTTTGGATATCCGGTCCAATGCTCTGACCGCTGAGCTACCGCTTCACTACCGCTACCGCTGACTGAGCTTGGTGAAATAACGCTGGCTTGCAGCGAAAGAGTAGGATATACTAGAAGAAATTCGGCGATGTCAATAGTGACTCGGTAGCTCAGCGGTCAGAGCATTGGACCGGATATCCAAAGGTCGCGGGTTCGATTCCCGTCTGAGTATTGATCTGGTGCGAGTCGTTTTTTCTAGTATATTATTTAGTATTGTGTAAAAATAGCATTGTGAATGCAAAAATCTCAAATTTAAAAATTATATAGCTATTTTCATCTTAATCGATTGCCAAATATCTAGAAAGATATTTCAATTGAGTGTCGAGGTAATTCCTCACATTGGTGAAATAACGCTGGCTTGCAGCGTAAGAGTAGGATATACTAGAAGAAATTCGGCGATGTCACTAGTGACTCGGTAGCTCAGCGGTCAGAGCATTGGACCGGATATCCAAAGGTCGCGGGTTCGATTCCCGTCTGAGTATTGATCTGGTGCGAGTCGTGTTTTTTCTAGTATATTATTTAGTATTGTGTAAAAATAGCATTGTGAATGCAAAAATCTCAAATTTAATTTTTTTTTATTTTTAGTGTAGGTACCTTGTAGGTAAGGTATATATTATAATATGTAGAAAAATCGGCTTAGCCAAACGTAAGATAATCGCGGAGAAACATACATACGGGGCAAACTGAGAACCTCCTTTTTTAAGTCGGTTAAAAAACCTACACTTAAGATATCCCTCTTCCTACAAAAAAAATAATTATCTTATTCAATTCATAAACAAAGAAGTAATACGAATATTATCATCGAGGTAATTTACACAAAAATCATTCTATTTTCGTGCTTTTTTCAAGATTACTTGAAAAGTACTGAACCGATTTCCAAATTTAAAAAAATGGGACCAACTTTTGGAGTGTACCTAATGTAATAACGTTTGAATCATTTCAATCGGTCCAGCCGTCTTCGAGTAATCGGTGGACATACACAAAAAAAAAACCAAATATACAGACGAACATAGAACCTCCTCCTTTTATGGAAGTCGGTTAAAAAGGAAGAAATAACAATAATAACGAATAATGTTATTTCTTGCTTTTTAGAGGTAGGTAGTTTTTTGAAGTCGGTTTTTTGTTTTTTTCAGTTTTATCTTCATAATGTTAATTTGTCTGCGTGGACAGTTATTTAGTTAGGTACCCTCGGGAACTGTAGGTTTTTTAGATGAAAGGTACCCTATGTCCTTTTCTGTACCCCTGAAAACGTGTGTGCAAAATTTCATGATGTTCGGTTCAGTAGCTAAGACGCGAAGGCGTAAAAAACGAACGAACTTTCGCATTTATAATATTATAATTACATACTTATTATAGTAAGGATTATATGTCGATTATTTAGAAAATATGACTAGCGTAAAAGATGAAATTAAAAATCTAAATTACTTTAATTTTTTTTTAGTGCGCAGCGAGTCAACACAATAATTATTGTATTCCTTCTATAATCCTACTCCTACTAATATGTGAAAGTTTGTGGGTTTGGATGTTTGTTCCTCAATCACGCAAAAACTACTGAACGGATTTAGTTGAAATTAGGCACACAGAAAGTAAATAGCCGAAATTAAAACATAATACTTTTTATCCCGATATTCCCACGGGAACGGGAACCACGTGGGTGAAACCGCGGGAGGCCGCTAATAATAATATAAATGGAACCACCGGTGCACGATCCACTTGTCTCAGTTTATTTCTCTAACCTCTCTCTGAGTAACCTAGCAACCCGTAATTGCTCCAGCAAACATCCTAGTAACCAATAATCAGTCGTTATTACTTTTTCATATACATTTCTTATTCCTTACCATTCTCAATAAGACATCCATCAAACAAATAAAGCCTTAAAGACGGTACTGTCGCCACCATAATCCGTTTTCCTCATTAAAGGACACTCTATCCACTTCATTATGAAACCACATGTTTCAATTAAGTTAACTCACTCTTTACTGGAATCCTTTTTGTATACAAAAGTATGTGAAATAAGTGCCTTCGGCGTTCGACTTGAAAGTAGCTTAAGGCGATTAGTGTCCTCACAGTGGCGCCCGTACATATTAAATTTAGCTTCTATAGTTTATTTACAAACAACAACCTCTGTAAAATATAGTTCTTTGAAGTAGTAGTAACGTAGGACCAAAAGTGGTCAGTTTTTGCTCTTTTGTCTACCAATACTACAACGAAGTATATTTTACTGAGGTTATTGTTTGTAAATAAACTATAGAACCTTAACTTCAATCTGTACTTTTGAATTTTCGATACATTATGTACTTAGCAAGTAATACATTTAATTATGATGAGGGCGCCACTGTGAGGGCACTAATCGTCTTACTGAACACTTTTAATAATGTCACGTTAATTATTGCGTTCAAACACCTGATTTCTTTGTATGGTTGGTGACTTTTGCTTTGGCATATTATACCGATTGATTTAACGCCAGGTGCAACGCCTTCAATCCAGCTCAACTCACAGTAAAAAATATATTTAAACTTTTTATTTATTAATATCTGTTAATATATCATACCATTCAAAATCATTATGAAACACGATAATTTTTTAGGTAAAGATCTCATTAAATAAGAGCTCGTGTGATTAAAGTGAAAGTGCATTCGTATTCAATTCAAGTGAATTTGTATTCAAACTTCTAAGGCCGATGTGCGAACAGCTGATCGAATTTTGTAAGAAAAGTCAATTTTTTTTTTGTTTTCGAAAAAATTGTAGAAGAAATGTTGTTGTTTATGATGTTAGTAATCTATTCCGGAGAGGTTGTTGGTGTTTTACAAATAACCCTTAAATCAGTTGCACAGAGTAAACAAAAATCTTTTTCAGTTATATATAGGAATTACTGGCTGAAGGGATTCATAAATATAAGCGGTTTATCTTTTCATGTTGCTAAAAGGGATGTGTCATATTTCTGGCGCTAGATTATTTAGTAAGCTTTCACATGTCCACGGTATTCTAGCTGTCAAATGGTCGATGAAATATTAATTGGTTTTTTTTCTGGTATGGATTATGGAAATGGAATAAAACCGGCTTTTTCATTTCAGGAATTCGGTGTATAGTTTTGAGTAAAACGATGGTTCATCGACCTTCCAAAGCCCGAAAATATATAGCAAAAGTATGTCTTTCCATAAGGTTCATACTGTTCAAAAGATGGCATAAAATACAATTGTAAAAAACAAGTTAAATAAAAAATAAAATAGCATCAACCATTGTTCACATAAAAAAGAATCAAAACAAATATTTGCATAAAAAAATACTTTATTAGCCAAAATTTATGGCCAATAATATTTTTTGAAGAGTGTCTTATTTTCGACTTCGTCAACTTTTAAACACGAAACTTGACTAATCGCCTTCGCGCAGGATAATGATCCTGCCAAGTTTATTTATACTTCTTCCTCTTGACTAACAATTTTCCCTTAAATTGACGACAAAACTCCTCAGACTAGATAAATAGCTGTATCATAAAATAAAAAGTAAACAGGAGAGGCGCTCAGAACAAATTGGTTTTCTACTGTCTATTTATTTTATGTCCAAAGACAGTACTGTCACCTGTTACAAAATATAAAGGTGCACACACACATATCCATTAAGTACAGACAATCTTAGGTCAGGCCAGACCAGACTATAGTCAGTACCATTTTACAATAATATACTGCGCTAGGCATAGCATTCCGAGAGACAAGGTTCACGTGGGTGATACTGTATTCCAGTCATATTATGCAATTAAATCTCCTGACATCCATAAATATTACTTACCTGTAACAGTTTTATGAAACTATGTAAATAGTTATTAGTTATAAAACTATAAATCACAATTGAAATGCAATATAATAATTTTGTAATATATAAGTGATGTGATGACAGAAAAAATCATTGATTCTTTGTTTGTTACCAAAAAGTGGTAACTAAATAGAACTCTAGATGACGTAAGCAAGTGTAAGTAAGCATCATCCAGAATGCCAGACCTTGTTCTTTGGATCATGGCCAATACAATTAGCAGCTCCTAGTGATGAAAACAGAAACGTTCACAAACAATTAACTATGAGGTCTCAGAATGGCCGCCGATGCACGGCGTCCCAACTACCAATCACACGTTATACGTAAAACAAACGAACCAATCACAGAGCTATATATTATATCAACGCTGTGAGGTCGAGTGAGTATTGTTATAAAGAGTCCGTAGCGATGTTGCCGCTGACTGCCACTCTCTAGCTGGCACATTTCATGTTTTCTCAAGATTTCTTAAATCTGAGTGTGTAATTGATAAATGTGTCTCGGCCACTTTTCGCAATATAAGTTAGTTATATATTTTAGTTTCGAGTTGCTGAAGTACAAAAAGTTATTGTATTTGCCAGTTCAAATAACTGTTAGAAACGACAACTTTTTGTACTTTATCAACAAAAAACTGAAATATATTTTAAAATGTCTGCAATCTTAAATTGCGAAAAATAGCCGAGACACATGTTTCAATTATGCACTCAGTTTTAAGAAATCTTGAGAAAACATGAAATGTGAGAGCGAGAGATCTGCAGTCAGCGGAAAAATCGCTACGGGCTCTTAAATATGGGTGTTGACGCGTTTGAATACATGGTAATGCTGTCTTGTAAATAAAGTAGTGTGCAATAAACCCCCAATAACGTAAAGTTGTATATCAATTCGCTACTCGCCCATACAAACAACATACCTTAATCACTTGACCAATGGGCGTACCGTACATTTTGTGGTACTGTCGCAGCTCCTAAAGGCAACAAAACAAACGACGAAAGTATTTTCGAATACGGTCGCTTGGTGGCGCTTCTGACCTGATCACACAGATTTAGGCTGTGTTCAGCGACGATAACACACGATCCGAGCTCAACCCGAACTCAACTCATCCGCAACACACTCCTTGAAATGCATCTCTTACAATTTTGAGTCTTATGAAACAATAATAAGCTCCGTTATATTTTGTTAATGCAACTACATCCATCACGCGCTCAACCCGAACTGAACTTAAACTCAACTCGAACTTAACTCAAACTCAACCCGAACTCACCTCAAACTCAACTCAAACGCAGCCCGCGCCTTATTAAGCTGGTGCTAGGGGTTAGTTGAGTTCGAGTTGAGTTCGGGTTGAGCTCTGTGTTATCGTCTGAATGCAACCTTAGTAAGAGCGAAGCTACTGTATAGAATACACAAACTTAGTATTTCTTGGCTGTAGACTACATCATAATAACACCCGTTAGTAACAAAACAGTCACGAGAACACACTATCGGGTTATATGATATTAATAAATGAATCTTTTTTTGCGCAAAAATGTTTCTAAAGTTGTAGGTAAAAAAAACATGGAATGAACAATGTAAGTAGGTACCTGACCATCAGCCATTTTAATGTCCCCACTGCTGGGGCACATGCCTTCCTTATGGGTGGATAAGGAGGATGGGCCATAAACCACCACGCGGGCCCAATGCGGATTGGTGGGTGTACAAACGGCTTAACGTGCCTTCCGAAGCACGGAAGAGCTCGAGATAATAAATTTTTAGTCACCCATCCCATGGCTGACCCTTGCGAAAGTTGCTTAACCTCCGCAATTGCTGGGCCAGGCGCTAAACCACTGCGCTATCGAGGTCCTAAAATATGTTTGATTTTTTATAATGTTTAAATCTGCACTTTTAATAAATAACTAATCTTTTAAAATGAGCAACGCAGTTTTAGGCTATTAATCTTTGCTGGGGTTTAAGGCAACAGTATTTTTAATAACAACAACTTCTCAAGAAAAGACAGTTTTGAAAGCATCTCAAGCACTTAAAGCCAAGAACCTAATTAAAAAGACACCAACAGAAACTTCGCACGCGACTGTGCGATTTATAAGTAGAATGGTTCAGTTGTACGTGGACCGTTCCGGTGCGCAGACCCCGCAGGCGCGCCGCACGCACGCCTTCGTTCGAAAACAACCCAATAAAAAAAAACATCGCGAACAAACAAAACAATTACGCATCGGTAGTGACAAGACAACATACATTCCCAAATTCCCGCTTTTTGACGAGAAGTGAAAGTGAAAAAAATATGATTTTAAAAGTTGCCAGTATCAATGGCAACCAAAAAAAATAGTGTTGTGCGTTTGCCGTCAGTGGTAAGAATGGGAATGCGTAAAAATGCACAAGATGTTTAAAATGATGGTTATTTAGTGGCATGTTTACAGGTTTTTACATATTGCAATGTAGGTAGTGCATCTCGCATTTTATCATCCTGCTCGTACAACCACCTTTTTGTTTTGATTGCTTGTTAAGTGTTAAGTAAGAACGTTTATTTAACTTTTCAATTAATTTGTGAATAAATTACCTACACTAAAATCATTTAACGGCTGGATTCGTAATCTAGCGAAAATAGGTTTAGTTATCTAGAAAATAAAGCCTTTTGTTTTTATTCTTTGTTTTTGAATATTTAATAAAATATACTTAGGTACTTAAAAGTCACAATTAGATCATTAGTTTTTCAAAGATAGGTACCTAAACTTTTTGACTACTTACATAAAAATTGTTTGTATACAATGCGTATCTTCAAGTCTATTTTCGTAACACCACAATTATAACGTAAAAGAAAAAAGTTGTTTATGTTATCTAAATTATTTTTGTTTCTAAGATGGACTCGACCCTCCCTCTTTATGGGGTGACCTTGTAAGTTGTTATGGTGTCCCTGTCTTTCTACTGTCAATAGAAACTTCCATATAATACCTATAGCTCATATAACTATGTCCTTTTGATTAATCACTACATTACTACAATAGGATAGAGCTCGTATAAGTGATGTGAATAAAACATATAAGGTGGATAGACTTTTTCGTTTTAGAAAAGCTTTAGCAAAGATAAGATTGCAAGTCTATTTTATACCTTAATCGTGACTTAAAAACTTAAATGTGACACAATTAAATTACTTATTATTATTTGAGTAGGTAGTCTGTGTAATAAGTTTTGTATTTCTGATATTTTACTTATAAACGTGTTACAAAAAATCCTAAAGCTACGAAAATATGGTAGATAGGGTACAACCCTGGAAAATTATTATAAGCCCTAAAAACCGCCACTTTTTGAAACTTTTTTTAATTTCATGATAAACTGCCTAGACCTAAATTGCGATTTGGCTATCGAAAACGAGTCTTTCTGTATAGGGTTGTCACTTTGTAGTTGCCCATAAACACCCTGTATAAATCTGCTTTAGTTATCAATGACAAAATTATATGACACCCAAAGACACGAAAAGTGGTTAAACAGTCCCGACTTGAGGGATTGCACTGTGCGATCCCTGATTATCGGAAATTAAAAAAGACATTATCAGCCCCCTGATTTTATAACTTTGTTGCAATCAACTCTGACAGAAATCACCGTTACATTGCTGCTTTAGTAAGAACCAATGTGACAACTATCTTACTTAAAGCAGCAATGTTACAGCAGTTTCAATCGAGAATTGGTAGCAACAGAGTTACGTAATCAAGGGGCTGATCTTTTTCTGATACATATTATATATTATAACACGTCACGTAATTTTCGAGAATCCTGCACTTATCGACTTCGTAAGTGAAAGTGAAAGTGAAATAAGCTTTATTCAAATAAACTTAATTATTAAGTACTTTTGAATCGTCTATATTTTCCTACCACCCGTTCTAGACTTTTTTAGCTGACAAGAAGAACGGGCGCAAGAAACTTATCAGCTGTAACAGCCATAAGTAACGACATTTACAAACTTGAATATATCGTTACCAGGGTAACATAACATAATTACAACAGGGTGACAGAATTATTGGCAACAACATAGACTTATTATATTACTTAAATAAAGTACTTATATTAGCAAGTTATGTGTTACATCATTTCCACGCATTTTGATCTTTAAGATAATCGTCAACTTTATAATAACCTTTACCTATTAGCGTTTTTTTAACATGGTTTTTAAATTCATGCAAAGGAAGATCAATCACTTGTTGTGGAACTTTATTAATAAAGGCTATGCCTTTCCCCATAAATGAACCTCTCGTTTTTGCAAGCCTAAATCTTGGAACGGCAAGTTTATCTTTATTTCTTGTATTAAACTGGTGAACTTGCTGTTCTTATCAAATGAATCATAGTGTTTCCTTACATAAACTAAATTTTCATAAATATATTGGCCTGCCAAAGTTAAAATATTTATTTCTTTGAACAATTCTCTCAAGGTATCTCTCCGCCGTAGATTGTATATGGCGCGAACAGCTCTTTTTTGGAGTACAAAAATATTTTCAATACTGGCTGCTGAGCCCCACAATAGCAGTAATATTTTATTACGAAGTCCTACTCTACGTATTCTAGTCCGTGTCTCTAAATCTTGAATATCCTGGAATGTCGTTTTTAACCGTAAAGCATAGTAAGATTTTGCTAGACTATTAATTTCATAGTCACTATAAAAACTATTATTTTACATTATGTTTCGCTCATAAATCTGACAAACGCAGGTAACATTAAAATTCATAAAATACATCTAAAACCATAATACGTTTCAATCACGTTTTAGTGAATTAATAATGCATGGCCATCCAAGATTTCCCTGCTTGATTAATATTAAAGCCAAAAATTTGCAAGTAAACTTTTCCTTTTCAAAAGTAAATTTATTTGAATAAATATATTTTGACTTTGACTTTCTGTACCCCTAGCACGAGTCTCTATCGAGAAAAAAACGTGCGAGTACACGATAGAGTTATTGTCTATGAGAAAATTCATTCCGCTTTTCGGCGGTAGATGGGATAGAATGTACAAAGATTTAAGCAATCTAGAGAAAACATGAAATGTGCGAGCGAGAGAGCTGCAGTCAGCGGCAAAATGTCTACGGGCTCTTGCCCCCATACAAAATTGCTCTATCGGATTTTTTACGCGCGTTTTCTTCGTTAGTTGTCCGTGCGTAAATGAGTACGCATAAATAAATTCGCAAGTAAATTGAATTGTAATTGATTATCAGACGATTGCTGCAATTATTTGTAGAAGACCCTCGTTTCCTTACTTCGTTTCGTGATCCTTCGAAAAAAACGTCAATGAAGACAAGTTTTTATTACAAAAGTCTGTAATTGTATGTTCTCAGTTGTTATAACTAGTTCAGTTTGAATTGGTCACGATAGTCGTCCGCAGTTCGTCGGTTGTGGCTATTAACCACATTTTCAATTTGGCTATCATAGCCCAAAGACTATTGAACGAATGATGTCGGATACGCTAGAGAAAAACTGTCAAACTTACGCAATCACTTTGCCATATCGCATATGCAAGTGCTTTGTAATAGGAAACAATCATAACAAAGCACGGACGCAGCTGCGTATATCGCGTGAAACTTTTCGTAATAGACCCCCAGGGTTTCGTAATACAACCTCTTAAAACTTGCCAGGTTTATGAATTGCTATAGTTACATCTCTTTCTCGCTGTATAGCAAATAAAAGAGATAGATTGATAGCCAGTCAGAAAACTGCCAGGAAATAAGAGGTTATAATACGGCCCCAGGTATTTGTATTAGTTTGAGCATGGATTGTATTGATCAAAGAAGACAATCGGTACTTTCCGCCAAGAAATTATTTAAACTCGCATACGCTTGATATTGGTATTACATTATTAGCCAAAATATTTTCGATATGACGTTATTTTGACTTTTAGTTATTTTTAATTTGGAGAAATTACAGATGAAAACAATAAAAGTTTTAATTACTTACCAATAAACTAATTCAATAACAGACATAATAATCATCATTAATTTACTAATGAACATACGTAATTTGAAGACAAGTTTCAAAGGAACTTTTTCAATTAAACTTTTGGGTCCATATCACAAATCTATCACATACAATACATTCCTATAATCATGCTACGGACAAAGAAAACTTTTAATTGGCTCTTATAACAAACCAATATAGTTCACATTCCTCTAAACATGAGGCCTCGTTGTCAAAAGCTTTTAAAGACATTCATGGTTTTTACAGGTTTGCTGTCACTTGCAAAAGAGTCCCAAATAAATATTAGGTACCTCACTTCTGGAATATTTGCAAACAAACGACATTCTCGGTCAATTCCGAATGAATTATTATTTTTAATCCCGTGTCTTTTGTTTAACGTTTTCGTTAAATACGTTAAACCTTTTGTGCCTTTGCGAAAAACCTCTGCTTTTAATTAATAATGGAGTGGTTATTGTCATGTATTCGTTTATTTGTCTGAAGGTTTTCGCCGGTTTTATACCAAAATCTTTATTATAAACTGGTTTAGAAAATTAATAATGCTTAATATTCTAGACAAGTTGCACAATAGTTTTAATCCAAATAAGGTATTAGTCTAAAAAACTCGTTTGATTACTTTAACAACTCGTATCATTGGTAACATGAAGCAATTTCATACATTTACAACGTAGGTAATGTTAATGTTGATACTAAGTACCTACTAAGCAGTAACAACGTATAGTAACAACGTGCAGTAGTAACATAATTACTAAGCAGTTACCTGTCGGACAATCGGAAAATGGACAAACTTCGTGCTCAGCGGATACTAAAGTTTTCCTCTGATAGGTATACCTCGATAACGGATATATCACGACATTAAAAGTTATGCGTCCGTTATCTGTGCGACCACCCTTATTTATATGAATTTGTGATATTTTTGTGGCGGATTTTCGAGATTAAATTGTGACGAGTAAGGTATAGTCGCTTTTTTATAAGACATTATATCTCATCAATGTTGAGATCTTCATTCTGGACTGTACGTTTTGAGGTTGATTCGATGGTAATTCAACAAAACACTTGATGGAAATTATACATGTACGTATGATTGCACACTCAATTTATGACACACAATCAGCCAGCGCAAATTACTTCCGGTGCAGAGAGGAAGAAATGCGGAACCTAACCACATCTTTACTTTTTACTTAAATGTTGCCAGTAACATTAATCAAGACTATTAAAGGTTTTAAAATTAAAACCATTAGAACTTTGCCAATGATCATGAGTAAGAAAAACAAATGTTTTATTAATGTATACTCGTACTTTTACTTTACCTATTCTTTTTGTATCGGAAATAAACAGCTTGTGATAGTAGTTGGCAATGAAAAAAATAACGCCTCGACTAGGTCACTATGTAAATGGCAAATTATTTCGTGCTTTTTATTTAACATTATTTTCAACAAAATATTATATTAATTATTAATGCCAATATTTTGAAATCATTATTTAACTAGCTCTCGCCTCCGACCTCGTCCGCGTGGACATTCGCAAAATCCCTAATCAAGAAATAAAACACTTTTAACGGATACTAGCGCGGTTTTATTGAAAGTACCTTGGTAATTAGTTGGTATTTGGTTTGATTTTTGATTTTCCCGACGTTTCGGCACCTTTGCAGCTGCAAAGGTGCCGAAAACGTGCCGAAACTCACTAGACATGAAATAAAACACTTTTAACGGATACTAGCGCGGTTTTATTGAAAGTACCTTGGTAATTACCTTTGCAGCTGCAAAGGTGCCGAAACGTCGGGAAAATCAAAAATCAAACCAAATACCAACTAATTACCAAGGTACTTTCAATAAAACCGCGCTAGTATCCGTTAAAAGTGTTTTATTTCATGTCTAGTGAGCGCGTAAGCTTGAGAAGTGAATATCCCTAATCAACATTCCAACCTCAATATCTACATCCTATACAAAAGATTAAGAATTTAGACGCTGTTTAAATGTCGACACCTGCAAGGAAAAACATCGTAACTCAGTTTTTGGCGGTATGATGTTGATGATTTGTCACTTTTTGAAAATATTGTTTGACAGAGACTGCATTTCATGTAAACAATTTCTAAAATTAAACATTGTTTAAAATTTTAAATCGTAACACGAATAATATTTCTGAATTTATCATTTAGCCGCAAGCAGAGACGTAAGGCTATTTAATGCTTTATTTAAGTTGGTGTTATCTCTTTCCTTTCCATAAAATAGCATAAAGTATAAAGACGAAACGACACACAATAAAATGTTAAAATTAATTGACGTCTTTGAGTGCGGTTGTCACTTTATAACATTTTACTAATGTTACAGTCTAACCATTCTTGATTCGAATGAACGTTTGAATGACTATTATTACACCAGTAGCCACCAAACTTTCTTGTTATAGTACATTGAATGAATTTAGGAAGATTTGACATAGAATTACAAAATAGAAGACTAAAGAAAGTTTTATTTTTCGTGAGTTTCGTTCCCTCAACAGGGGCTACGGTTTGTAAATAATACCCAAAGCATGTTTATTTATTACCTTACCTTCGCTCCCACGGCAAACCGAAACCAACATTTCTATTCAGCTAGTAGTATATACAGATTGCTTTGTAATCTATATATATAAAAATGAATCCCTATTTCCCTTGGTCACGCCATCACGCGTGAACGGCTGGACCGATTTCGCTAATTCTTTTTTGTTGTGTTTGTTATTATCAGGAGAAGGTTCTTATGGAAAAAAGTACGAAATTAGTGCGGATGCTGAAGATTGGGTTTAAGGTAGGTTTTCAAATAAAACCTTGCATGCAAATTGGTAAACATAGACGCTATTATCTTGGTATTAAAGTATTAACCCTTACACTTTACCTATTCTAGGTGTCTATGAAAATTTATTTGAAAAAAGAAAATAAGTAATTGATTGCAGCCACAGTCAACATACAGAAAAGCTGCTCGGAATAACACACATAATACACACACACAGGCAATCTCAGGCCATGTGCTCGGTACTAGGATAATCAAAATTCTTAGATAACGGTAACTTACGTTTACTTCTAGTAAGGCAACAGAACTAATGATGGTAGTGTTTTCAAATACGGCCCCTGTCTAGAATATATTTGCAAATACCTAAGCCAGATTATGGTTTTAAACCACGACTATGTTATTGGTTCCTTAAAAGAAACAATTCCTTAAAAATTTATTAAAATTAACCGCGTCTGTGGTCTAGTGGTTCGCTCACCCGTGTGAGACACAGGGGTCCAGGGTTTGATCCCCAGGGGGGGTACAATTTGTACTCGGTTTGATTGGTGGTAGGGCTTATTTCAAGTCCGCCTGGTTAGCTAAAGTCGGACGCCATAACAACAATTTAAAAATTGTTCTGTTCAGGCAGTAAGATAAGATAAGTAAGTAAGATATGAGGTAAATGGCTATCAAGCCAATTCCTCAGTGATTCCGGGTGTAGTGCGCTTCCACCTTCTGCGTTATCGTCACTTAACATTAGATGAGGTGAAGGACAAGCACTAACAGTTGTGCATAAAAAAAATATAAAGAGGTCAATTGAAATAAATTGACCTCTTCTTTATTTCTTAAGTATTAGGTATTAGGTGTTATTTCATTGACATTTTCTGCACACCTCTGACTTTTGCCGATTGCAAGTTTGTTGCTCGAAAAACACGAAACTCATTTATTCGAACATCAACAACAAACTAGAGTCTCACGCTTTTACATTCTGTGAATGTGGTATTTTAATTTTCGTTTCAAAATATTATGGAATCACTTTCTTATTAACTGCGTGGGTTTAGTCCAAAATCAAAATTAGCGAGATTATTCAAATACCCACTTACTGTCTTTTGTTTCTTGCAGGTTGCCATCAATACATATGATATTATTAAAACTGTAAGTTCTAAATGTTAGTGCGCGCAACACGCAAAAACCGCTGAACGGATTTTGATACTCTTTTCACAGTTGGTAGCTTGAAGTCCAACTTAATATATGCCATGCTAAATATATCCATTTTTCATCTAATTTAGGTGAGTAGAACCAGGGAAACAGCTTGAATTGAACTCGCCGTAGTACTCAGTAGCCGCGTTCGATGTCGCGGAGTTTTTTTTTATAAAGTGAAGGTGTTATAGATTTTATAAGTCTGTTCCCAAATTGTCAAGGATTCCCATAAACCCCAATAAGGGCCTAGACATTTAACATAAATTATGCCAGGTGATAATTATATCACCTGTGCATCAGTCACGACTAAAAAATGTATACATTTAAGAACTTTGTCACTTTATTGTAGTTTTAATTTTTTTAAAAAGTATTAGTTTTAGAGTGACAAAGTTTTAAACTGTAACTGTAACCATGTTTAACTTATTTAATAGACGTGATTACCTACGCTATAAAGAAATGCCTTACATTTGCTAAAATAAATCATGAAGTAAATATATCTACACCCGCAGCCAAACAAACTTCGAATCGTTCATCTTTCCAACTGCTTGCACTTAAGTAGTTTTTTTTTGTGTCAGGTGTCAATGTTAATACATTACCCTAAGGTTATTCCCATTGAATGGTACTTAGTTGAAACCAATTTTTACCCTATGACTAAGCAACAAGGTTCACTTTAGCATACCCTTACTGTACACGGATGAAAAATATGTATCGTTTATTATGTAGAAGTTGACATCCGCACAGCAGCTGTCGCCACTTCCTACAAAATCGGGAAGTTTCTGTATTTCTTGTTTATGGCTGGTTAAATACGCAACTTCTTGTGAAGTGCTAATTTCAGGATACTGAGTTTTTATTACATAATAATATAGGTAGGTAGTCCATACTTGAATTGAATAAAGGTTAAAATCTAGCGTACACAAGTCATGCAGTACCCTTAGCACGAACAGCTATCGAGAAAAAAAACGCGCGTAAAAGTACTCGATAGAGAATTATCTATGGAAATTTTAATTTAGCTTTACGGCGATAGATGGCACTGTACAAATTTCCCATAGAAAATTACTCTATCGAACTGCTTTTCGCACGTTATTTTTTCGATAGCTGTTCGTGCTAAGGGTACAGTTGATCTAAAAGTCATGATCTTTCAGTAACAACCATAATTTATTGAAATCAACTTTACCAAAGATGCTTTACCATTGCAGTCAAGCTTGGGTAATTGTATCAGGTCAGACATTTTTTTTCCTGATGTGATTTTTATCATAGTGAAATTTAGGGATGCGTAAAACGATTTTTGTTTGTCGTAATTTTGACCAACGATTGTGGTAGGAACACTCGTAATTTCTCAGTTTGCCGTTTTGGACACAGAATAACTAATAGTACAAGTACAGAAGCAGCACGCGGCAAAGTCATTTAAAAAAATTGTTTCAATAAACCTACCTCTAAAAAGCAAGAAATAATATTCGTAATAATAAAAATACGTCTATTGAAGTCGGGTGGGGCTGGAGTACAAATTCTTTTTTTTTTATTCTAAAATCCCCACCCGACTTCAATAGACGTATTTTTATTATTACGAATATTATTTCTTGCTTTTTAGAGGTAGGTTTTTTGAAGTCGGTTTTTTGTTTTTTTTAAACATTTTTTTATTTTTAGTGTAGGTACCTTGTAGGTAAGGTATATTATATATGTAGGAAAATCGGCTTAGCCAAACGTAAGATAATCGCGGAGAAACATATTTAAATACGGGTCAAACTAAGAACCTCCTTTTTTAAATCAGTTAAAATCTACACTTAAGATATCCCTCTTCCAACAAAAAAAATATTATCTTATTCAGTTCATAAACAAAGAAGTAATACGACCAATCATCGAGGTAATTCACACAAAATCATACTATTTTCGTGCTTTTTTCAAAATTACTTGAAAAGTAATTGAACCGATTTCCAAATTTTAAAAAATGGGACCAACTTGGGAGTGTACCTAATGTAATAACGTTTGAATCATTTCAATCGGTCCAGCCGTCTTCGAGTAATCGGTGGACATACACAAAAAAAAAAAAAAAAACAAATATACAGACGAACATAGAACCTCCTCCTTTTTTGGAAGTCGGTTAATAAATAGCGACTTTTGCTCCGACACAATAAAGTGCAATTTCACCTAGTAGTTGCCTCTCTTTCTATCGCGTGCTCTTACCTTTTCTGGCGTCGCAACGTTAGGGTTGTCTTCTTTTAAATGAACTGCGTAGCATATATCATAATGTGAAAAACGACAATTGTTTATTGGTTTTTTGATTTTGATAGTCGTTCACGGCACAGTAATGTCGATTCCACATTGTTACTATTATAAAAAGGCAATATCTACTTGTGCAGTAAGATGATATTGCGCGTGGCGGCCCTCTGCTCACTTGTCCCGCCGGCGGAACGGCTAGCGGTAGGTGCTTATCGCGCGACCGATGAGCGAGTGAAAGAGGCCAGGATTCAGCAGTGAGACATTAAACAAATAGGTATTGGTTGATGTTCAATCAAAATTCGCTACCCAGCAACTATGGCATTTCCTGGCAATACAATACTCTTCTATTTGTTCTGAGCAGTTAATAGAAATAAATGAGTCAGGTAGTTTGATTTATATTTATACCTCGCAACCCATATCAAGATCAGGTTTTTCGTGTTCATGGCGTATGAAATTGTTCCAAAATATTGTGTTGGTACTAAATCACAAAGCAAATGGGATGTTTTAATTTTATTTTTGTCGGTAAAAGAAACATTAGAACGATGTAACTTTTGATTGAAAAATACATCAAAGAGTTCTGAGTACCTATTTAAAATAGGAATAAATTTTCTGATTTGTATTCCCTGTCACCATTTACATTCTACGTACCATACCTATTAAAATTAAATTCATCATTCATATTCAATTGAAACAAAAAATGTACAATCGTTAGCTTAAACTACTAATACTACTAATATTCCCCAGCAAACATTTTAGGTCAAAATTACAATAAAAATACCAATCGACTTAGAGTAGACGTGGAATCACCCTAAGTGGGGAAAAAAAACACGTGCCAGTGACGTTTATTCCACGTAATTTTAGTGATTGCAACCAGCAGGTCAACAGATAGGTCATACTTTCCACGTAAACTCTACGTCACCACGACGTGCCTTGTAGTTGCAATTACTAATTTGGTAATCATTTACCTCTTTTAAACGTAGATCGCACGTGTTTTTTACAATTTAATTACATATTTAGGTGATGTTTATATCGTTTGCGATGAAGAGTAAAAGAGACAATAATATTGTATTTTTACTCCAAAACAAAATGTCTAACTAAAAAGCTAAACTCTGTATCGATAGAATAATAATGGCGGCTTTACAAGTTTCCAAGTTTTGGCGCTCATTACAACGCGATATTATGACGAAATCTTCTGCGATGAAATTTTTTTCGCGCATTATGTTGATTTAACGTTGAAATGCTGATGGGCTTCAAATATATTAAAAAAATCAATTTTTTCAAGTCAAGATGTTTTTTTTTATTTTATCAATAGTTTTGAAAAAAGAAATATATGTAGCTTACTTCCGCAAACAAAATATGCAAGATGCACCGCCCGCCCGCCCGCAAAAATATGCAGCACACCACAAAATATAAGTGCACAATACCTGCATTTAGCAAGACAGCAACACACCTTGCACCTTCACCAATTAGGCTACTCTACACGTGTTTCGCCCCAACCCGGAGCATCCTCAGGAGTTAGATCGTGCGTAAACCAACACCGAATGAGCAACTACGCCCTCCGACACCGTATTTATTGTCACTTCCTCCCCACTGCGCATCGAGTGACTGACAGTGACAACGTTTGAAGAATGTTGCCAGTTTCAAATAAAAAAGAAAAAAGAAAGAAAACATGTTTTTTTAATTTAAATTACCTACAAATAAATTGATATACATTAAATAATGTGTTTTATTAATAAGATACTTATTTTTAAGAATTATTATTATTTGAGAAAATACGCAGCAATGGCGAGGAAGAGACGTCAAGTTGATTGTTAAGTATGGTTCCATCAACATTGTGTTTGATAATTTCTAGGTTTTCCAACACGTTCAGTCGTAGACCTTTATTACAAGTATGTAAAACCTCATAGGAATGGCCATCAGATAATTGATGTCCGGTATTTAATAAATGTTCCGCGAAATGAGATCGTTCCGGTCGGCCATTCCTATAGGCGGAAATATGTTCTTTATAACGTATATCAAAACTACGGCCAGTTTGACCAACGTATACTGAATTACATTGGTTACATGTTAACTTATATATCCCCGACTTCCTGCCAACCTCCGTTTTTTCCTTGCCATTGCAAATGGCACGCCGGACGGTATTAGTAGTACGAAAAGCCACGTGAACGTCGTTATTTTTTAAGAGTTTTGATATTTTATCTGATATTTTACCTTTCTGATATTTTTTAATCAAATACTTACAATCAGCAAGCATAGCTGTACAGGCACGTTTATATATTAAATTAACTACACAGCATAGGGTGGCGGCACAAAATGTGTGGTTCAATCAACAGTGTAAGCGCCAAAATCTAATTCCAAATTATATCAACATCCGTTCCAACACGACCAGTCCCGCGGCTAGTTTGGCCATACGTAAAGCCCAAAAGGTCTGGTTAGATGCGGAATCTCGGCGTTGGTTCGTTATTAGGGATAATTTAAAACTACATATTAAAATTTTACATACAGAATTAAGTCATAGTTTACACAATATTGAATTCGATCTTTTAGACCAAAAGGCCAGAGATTTCGCATCACAGGCTGTATATAACAAGTATATTAATCAATCCAACAAGTTACGAAGGTTAAGGGAAATTCAACTTGGTAGCAATAATGGGGGTAGTCGGGGTAGAATTAGTAACAATAATGCTGGTGGTGGTCAAACATCTTTTTATCCCCGGGTAGAAAACTTAACTAACGTGCAGTTTTCCCAAAGCGAGACTTCGCTTTTGGAAAAAGGCCTCAAATATAACATAACCCCTAAAATAACTAAGTCATTGGTGGAGGGTTTAGCGGTGGACTCAGAGGTGGCGGTTGTTATGAATAAGAAGGATAATTTGGTGAAGGGTTTGGTAACTAATCAATTAAAGAAAATACAACCTTCTAACTGTGTTGGGCCCGAGCTGCGAACTGTCAAGTCGTTGCAAAATAAAATCAATGATAATAATTTAGTAGTAACAAAGGCAGACAAAGGAAATAGTATAGTTATTTTAAACCAATCAGAGTATATAAATAAAGTTCAGGAAGTAATTAACAGCGGTGACTTTACTCCTTTGCGCTCGGACCCAACCACAAAGTACAACACAGAGGTCAAAACAAATATTAATGATTCAAAATTTATTTTTCCAAACGAGTATTCATCTCGCTATATCGTCCCAATGAACCCACAGGCCCCTGTTTTGTATGGTTTACCTAAAATACATAAAGACAATGTTCCCGTGCGTCCTGTTGTTTCATATATAGGTTGTCCAGCATATGAGTTAGCTAAAAGATTAAATAATATTATAAAAGATAAATCATCTTTCTCACCTAAGTATAGTATTCAAAATACATCAGATTTAATTGAGAAAATAAGGAATGTTGTTTTGCCTTCTAACTCGTTTCTGCTTTCCTTGGATGTTGAAAGTTTGTTCACTAACGTTCCTTATCAAGAAAGTTTAGATATACTATCAAATATTTTAGAACGCCGCGGTCTTCATCCAGGGGAGGCAGATGAAATAATTAACTTAACACATATTTGCATGCAACAAAATTATTTTAAGTTTAATGGTGGGTTTTACAAACAAAAGGAGGGGCTAGCCATGGGTTCTCCGTTATCACCTTTGATGGCGGAGATCTTCATGGACAATTTTGAGAATAGGTACATAGTAGGCAATAATAACATTCTATACTATTATCGTTATGTTGATGATATTATTATATGCTGGACAGGTACTAGACAAGAGTTAGAATCATTTTTTCAATATTTAAATAGTTTACACCCAAAAATAAAATTCAAATTAGAAATTGAGGTTAATCATTCGTTAAACTTCTTGGATTTAACTATCTCACGGGAGCATTGTCGCCATAACTTTCAAATATATAGAAAACCCACACATACTGATGTAGTTATCCCCGCAACTTCTTGTCATCCTTGGCAACATAAATTAGCTGCTTTTCACTCATATATTAATCGTTTAATGACGGTACCGTTATCAGGGCAAGCCTATAGTAGAGAGTTAAATACAATTTATAACATTGCCATTGCAAATGGTTATGATCGGCGGATGATAGATAACATGGTTAGGAATAAAATCAACAAACAGGTGACTGGGCTTTTATATGCGGTGCCACGTGAGCGCGTTATTCAAAATTATCAGTCAAGTATGGCTTACGTAGGTAAAATATCAGATAAAATATCAAAACTCTTAAAAAATAACGACGTTCACGTGGCTTTTCGTACTACTAATACCGTCCGGCGTGCCATTTGCAATGGCAAGGAAAAAACGGAGGTTGGCAGGAAGTCGGGGATATATAAGTTAACATGTAACCAATGTAATTCAGTATACGTTGGTCAAACTGGCCGTAGTTTTGATATACGTTATAAAGAACATATTTCCGCCTATAGGAATGGCCGACCGGAACGATCTCATTTCGCGGAACATTTATTAAATACCGGACATCAATTATCTGATGGCCATTCCTATGAGGTTTTACATACTTGTAATAAAGGTCTACGACTGAACGTGTTGGAAAACCTAGAAATTATCAAACACAATGTTGATGGAACCATACTTAACAATCAACTTGACGTCTCTTCCTCGCCATTGCTGCGTATTTTCTCAAATAATAATAATTCTTAAAAATAAGTATCTTATTAATAAAACACATTATTTAATGTATATCAATTTATTTGTAGGTAATTTAAATTAAAAAAACATGTTTTCTTTCTTTTTTCTTTTTTATTTGAAACTGGCAACATTCTTCAAACGTTGTCACTGTCAGTCACTCGATGCGCAGTGGGGAGGAAGTGACAATAAATACGGTGTCGGAGGGCGTAGTTGCTCATTCGGTGTTGGTTTACGCACGATCTAACTCCTGAGGATGCTCCGGGTTGGGGCGAAACACGTGTAGAGTAGCCTAATTGGTGAAGGTGCAAGGTGTGTTGCTGTCTTGCTAAATGCAGGTATTGTGCACTTATATTTTGTGGTGTGCTGCATATTTTTGCGGGCGGGCGGGCGGTGCATCTTGCATATTTTGTTTGCGGAAGTAAGCTACATATATTTCTTTTTTCAAAATGGTTTGGGACTTCCGCCAAGTGACGCCTAATTCAATCAAATACTTATCAATAGTTGTCATCATCTTGCCTTTGCAGTATTAAGATACATAAACCCAACTAACTATCTGAATATTAGATAGTAGAGGTGCCGTTTAACGATATTATCCGAGAAATAACAACAAAAAATCTGCGATTTGAAATATCATTTCTTCGGATTATTAAAATAAAATGGCGGTTCGACTAAAATGTTCTTTTAACCTATATATCGACCTATAGGTATCTCTAGTAGTTATTTTACGTAAGTCTGACTTATAAGTTATCACGATATAACCTAACGGTATTGCAAATACTTTACAAGTATTTTTCACTCGATTGTCGCATTTTGGTATTTACTATTGGTAAAATTTCCTTCAAAATTAGTATCAAATTCGACTTAAAAACGATGACCTAATAGTCGCTGAATAAGAAATATTTTGGTATTTACTATTGGTAAAATTTACTTCGGAATTAGTATCAAATTCGACTTAAAATCGATGACCTAATGGTCGCTGAATAAGAAATAATTACGTAGTAAATACCAAGCAAGCACGTACAAGTATTCATGACTTATTGGTCAAGGTTTCAACCGTCAATTCTACCACTTATTTCGACTAAATTTCAACTTTAAAGTCCTCTACCAGATTAAGTAAAAATAACGTTTTAATTGCTATATATTTCGACGTAGCAGTTAAAGTGTGTTAGAAGTGAAAAAAAAATGGTGCGTGGGACGTTATTTTTACGTGAACAAAAGAATAAAAGCAATCCAAAAGGTACTTGGAATACTATTAATAAAATTACCAATCTCAAACAATGTAATATGCCACCAAGTGAACTACTTGGTGCTTCCCTAAATCCAAATGAATCTGTCAATCTAGTTAATGAATATTTCGCGGAAGTTGGTAAAAACCATGCAAATGCAATCTTAAATAAAAAAGGAGCATCTATGACGGATACCGTGAGGTTGCACAGAGAATCTCAATCTTTAAGGAACTCTATGGCATTGTTTGAAGTAGACACTGAGGAGATTGAAGCTATCATCAGTAATTTAAAAAATAACAGCTCTGCTGGTGTTGATGAAATTCCAACTCTTGTGATTAAAAGTGCCAAAAATTATCTTGCTCGTCCTTTGACATTTCTGTGTAACCTGTGTCTGTCCAGTGGTATTTTTCCAGATGTTTTAAAGAAAGCTCTCGTGCATCCCATTTTTAAAAACGGTAACAGAGACAGTGCCGTAAACTATAGGCCTATATCAGTTTTAACAGTAATATCTAAGATACTTGAAAAGGTTTTAAACAGAAGACTTCTCGCATTCCTGGAAAATAATAAACTGATTTCCAATAATCAATACGGATTCTTAAAGGGCAGATCCACTGAGGACGCTACTTTGAAACTTACTGAAACCATAATTAAACATCTTGATGAGGGATCCAAAGTAGTCGGCCTTTTTCTGGATCTATCTAAGGCCTTCGACACTGTCTCTGTTCCCCTGTTGCTACACAAGATGTACTTAATGGGTGTTAGAGGAATTGCACTCGATATATTTGAAAGTTACCTATCGAATAGATCCCAATGTGTCAAAATTGGTGACTATGTCAGCACAAGGCAGCGTCCTGGGACCCACCCTCTTCCTAATATATATCAATGGCTTGTGTACACTATCTTTACATAACTGTAGTATCATAACTTATGCTGATGACACAGCTATGATTGTATTTGGTGGGGATTGGGTGGAGGCTAAATCACATGCTGAAAATGCATTCAGAAAGGTGAGCAAATGGTTGGAAAACAATCTGTTGACTTTGAATGTCGACAAGACAAAATATATAACCTTTTCACCTCGTGTAGACTCTCAACCTAGTGCTGGTTTCTATATCACGGCACATGCTTGCGTGTCAGTTGATAGCTGTAACTGTCCAGAACTAACATATGCATCGTCTCTTAAATATCTTGGCCTGACTTTGGACTCAAATTTGAACTGGAAATTACACATCAGAAATCTCACAGGACGTATAAGAAAACTTATTCCGATTTTTCGTAAACTTCGGTGTTCTGCCGATCCCGTGACTTTGTTCTGCGTATATTACGCCCTCGTCCAATCTCTGCTACAATATTGCATTATCACTTGGGGTGGGGTTGGTGTGACTTTATTACTTCCCTTGGAGAGAGCTCAGCGGGCTGTCCTTAAGGTAATACTCGGGAAACCGCGAAGGAACAGCACGTCCCTCCTTTACAGAGAGTCTGCAGTATTTACAGTCAGGCAACTTTTTGTGATGAATAGTATTCTTCGTAAACACAAAGAACTTGTATATTCTGCTCATACACGAAAGGGAAAGAGTGTATGTCGAATGGTTTGCCATAGGACTGCTTTTGCACGTCAACATTACTACATTATGGCTTCTCATCTTTACAATGTAGCTGACAAGATATGTGACATCTATCACTTACCTCTGAAACATTGCAAGACACAAATAAAAGATTGGTTCCTGAACTTGGATTATGATGATACGGAACGGATCCTCCACTTCCAGGTATAAACATAACACGTCAAGTCACAACATCATCTTTTTTATTATACTATGGATTTTAGTTCGCACTTGATACGCTAAAAAATTCATAAATTGGAAAATAATTTTGTTTGAAACAGAAATAGAAAATTTTATGTATATTGAATTGACTGTTAAAAAACAATGATTGTGCACCTATTTAAAGTGAAATGCTTATAATGTATAGTGTGATGGAAGACGCAGGCAGCTGTGACACAGTTAATACTAATACAGCTGCCAACGTTAACCTAAGTTTTATAATATTTCTGAGCCTGTCTACAATAAGCTAATGTCTAAATTTGTAAATCGAGTGAGCAATAAACTTTTTATTATTATTTTATTATTATTTATATTCTTTAGTCTTGGACAAAAATACTTAAAATGTTTGCTGGGCCACGTCATGCTCGTGAACGGGTGCAGCCAGTGGGAATGGGTCTCCTTTTGACTACCTATCTTATCGCATATTGAATTGTATGAATAGATTTTTTTTGTAAGAAATTTTTGAACTTAGCTTGAACCCTGTAAATTGATTCATAATGAAATGTGCTAATTAAATAATGTTATTTTTTGTTAATCTATGTTAACATAATGTCTGAAAACAATAAATATATTTGTAAATATCGTTCCACCTGATAAAGCTGGCAAGTTTTTTTGCGCCCATTTTTCTTGTCAGTTAAAAGGCGTCATAATGGGTAGTAGGGTAAAAGAATTGACGATTTAAAAACGCCTAGTATGTGAGCTTATTTAAATAAAGAATATTTCAATTTCATCTAAACAAGTGAAGTATCATAAAAATAAATGACTTAGATATAGTAAAAGCACCTCTATAAATGTTTTATAAACCCAATTTGTGTGCTTCGATCAAAGTTCGTTGTATTTTCTGACTAAGGTATTCCGACAAACGATGTTTACAGAGAAGCCGATTGACGGAACATCGAAACGAATAATATTCGTGATTTGACTACGAGACAAAAATATTATTTTGTGTGAATTGAATCACAAGATTCTGAAATATCTATTATAGTAAGTACCTATATTACTTATCATAATAAACTATTTCTTTGAGAAATAGAGTCTTGAACATTAATCCACCACTAACACCAATGGATTTATTATAAACTGGCGGCCGCCCGCGGTTTCACCCGCATGGTTCCCGTTCCCGTGGGAATATCGGGATTAAAAGTATCCTATGTTTTAATCCAGGCTATCTACTATCTGTGTGCCTAATTTCAACCAAATCCGTTCAGTAGTTTTTGCGTGATTGAGGAACAAACATCTAAACATCCTAACCCACAAACTTTCACATTTATAAATTAGTAGGATTATATTATATTATAATATTATATTATATAGTAGGAAGTAGTATAGTAGGATTAGTGAACCCTGTGAACTTCGTATCACCTACAATTTACATAATTTTCAATTATTTTACCTTAAAGTTTTAAAATATTGAAAGCAGAACCATCTATTTAATTAGTTAATAACAAAGTAGCTGAATGTACCAAAACAAAAGCAACAATGCTTTATTTCATTGAGTGCTTTTTATAATCCTCTTCAAAGTTAGCTGTCAAAAGTAATCTGAAATGGCGATTCCCATACAAAATTGCCAATAATGAATTTACGATAACTTAGCTGTTCTTTTAGGTTTTTCTTTTTTTTTTATTCTAAACCATCCCAGTACTATAGCGAACAAGACCAAAAAATAATTATTCTAATCGTTCAAACCGTTTTTGAGTTTTAGCCAGACTAACTAACAGCAATTAATTTTATGGACTTATAACAAAGGTTTTCCGTTGGGTAGGTACTTTTTCATCTGAAATCTTGATTTCGATATTTGGTTGGCGGCGGCGCAGGTACATGGCGTTGCAATGATATTTTGGTTGAAAAATAGCATGCACACTTACCTAGGCTTGCATGCTTTTTCTTTTTTTTCATAATGGAATACTCTGTGCTGACTATCAATGACGTTTAAACCTAAAATGCCGTCATATTGTGACCACTTTCAACGCTGTGGATTCGCACGTGCGGTGGAAGGTGATGAACCTTTTTGGTCAATCCTTTTTATTTTGGGATCCATACCTAACCACGTGGTCGACGGTATATTCATGTTTGAGTTGGAATAAAACGCTTTAGGGAAGGCGTTGACTTGAATATGAATTTGAGGGTCAAAGCGCTACGGGTGAATATTGAATAGAACAAACATAAGGGAGAAAATTGCTAAAATAAGATTCTCAATAAGTAGTGCCATTGGTATTATTCTAAGGATTCTCATTATCAAAGTCAAGGAGGGATTTAAAACAGTTATTTATTTTCACCTCTCCAGCACGAAAGGGGCGCTTTTGGCGTGTAAAAACTCGCAGCAAAATCGATTTTTGCTGCGAGCGTGAGGCAAAGTGCTTTTTTAATTACTAACACCAACTTTTAAAATAATAAAGAAAAAAAAATAAAGTGACAAAGATGAGGCTTGTAAAATTGATATGTCAGAAAAGGATAGATAGAGTGCTTTATGGTGCCATACATGGATTTAAAAGTAAAAAAATAAAATGCACGGATATACCAAGGAGTTTTAAATATAAGGATTGTTAAAAAAGAAGGTTGATAACTCGAAATAAAGAGTATGGACGAAATGAGGTCGTATTATGAAATAAATATAAAATAAGAAAAATTAAGGTTTATTAAGAAATTAGTGTTTTAGGATTATGGCTAAATAAATAAGATAGGATATTAATGAATAAGAGAAAACACAAAGTAATTTAAAACAAAACGACGGGAATCTAGGTACTTTCTGAATAAACATTTTCAGCATAGGATTGATCGAACTATTTTTGTGATAAATTACGAAAAATAAACGTGCGTCCAACGATGAAGATAGTTGTCTAACTCCAAAATAGTTGAGTGAACATGTTTCTAATGCTGCATTTAGCTTTTTACTAAGAAAGTCACGTGAAAATTTTCTCGCTGGTAGAGGTGAAAAGTTGTATGTTTTACACGAGACCAAAATTTTGTTCTGCCTCGTGACTTTAAATCACTCACTGTGCTCAGTAGTCTATATTATAGAATCACTCGCTACGCTCGTGATTCAATTCTAGACTACTTCGCTAGTTCGTGATTTAAAGTCGGAACTCGCAGCACAAATTGATTTTGGTCACTTGTATAACAAATAACTATTGTTCAACAAGTGAGCAAAGTTGTTTTTTACTGCGATAGAAAAAAATATTTGCTCTTGTGTGAAACATAGGTACAACTTTTCACCTCTACCAGTGAGAAAACTCGCGTCAAAATCATTTTTTGCTGCGAGTTTTGGTGCACCAAAAACGCCCTTTTCGTGCGCTGGAGAAGTGAAAAGATCTTATTCAAACTTAGCAACAATTTTGCTTTGAGTCTTGAATACTTGAGAGTATTACATTTTTTTTCATAGTGTCCTCAACTTGAGGTCCCAGATTATATCCCCGGTTGGGTCAATTTAGAAAACACACTCTTCTTTAATATATCCGGTCTGGGTATGGGCTTTATGGTGTTATGTTACGATAATAAAACGCACTACGTACTAACTTTGGAATCAGAGCCATATAAGTGATTGTGTTCAATATAAAAAAAAGCAATTGAATAGTATTTTTTCTATTAATCTACTCATTACTTAATTAGTTGATACATAAGTATGACTATGTAATAAAAGTTGTTTTCTTACTGGATATACAGTGACATCATTAAAATGGTACATAACATAAAAAATTATAAACATTCGCCCCGCTTGTTTTGTCTTCTATTTTAACTTTAACCTTTTTCCGTGACAAAATCTTGTAAACCTTCTGTAAGGATTTTTTGAGCTTATTATATTCTGTTGCTTAAGGATTCCTGAAACCGGCTTTAGTTTAATTAAATTTAATCCTCTCCATATTATTTCCTTGAGTCTTAATGTTTTTGGATATGTCGTAGGTATCTACTTTAATTAATGAAAGTAGGCTTTTAACTAAATACATAGTTACATTCCTTAATTTTACGTATTGAACAGCAACCTTTTCGGAATTATTCGCGTGAGCGTTTCGCAATTTTATCCTACTATTAATTTTATTATTAAAATAAGAGTAAATTTAGTATGAACATATTTTCATAATTTCTATTGTCAATTTAAGTAAGGTACTATATTAGTGTCCGGTATAGTAAAATTGCACCAACTTTTTTTAAGTAATACTGCCGCAAAAGTAACCAAGTTTCAGCCCAGTCCATCAAGTGGCTTAAACTTGATTAATCAGTCAGTTACGGGGCATTTGCATGGGTGAATTAAGCTGCACAACTTGAAAAAAATGGATGGAAATCACTGTGCTCAGTAGTCTATATTATAGAATCACTCGCTACGCTCGTGATTCAATTCTAGACTACTTCGCTAGTTCGTGATTTAAAGTCGGAACTCGCAGCACAAATTGATTTTGGTCACTTGTATAACAAATAACTATTGTTCAACAAGTGAGCAAAGTTGTTTTTTACTGCGATAGAAAAAAATATTTGCTCTTGTGTGAAACATAGGTACAACTTTTCACCTCTACCAGTGAGAAAACTCGCGTCAAAATCATTTTTTGCTGCGAGTTTTGGTGCACCAAAAACGCCCTTTTCGTGCGCTGGAGAAGTGAAAAGATCTTATTCAAACTTAGCAACAATTTTGCTTTGAGTCTTGAATACTTGAGAGTATTACATTTTTTTTCATAGTGTCCTCAACTTGAGGTCCCAGATTATATCCCCGGTTGGGTCAATTTAGAAAACACACTCTTCTTTAATATATCCGGTCTGGGTATGGGCTTTATGGTGTTATGTTACGATAATAAAACGCACTACGTACTAACTTTGGAATCAGAGCCATATAAGTGATTGTGTTCAATATAAAAAAAAGCAATTGAATAGTATTTTTTCTATTAATCTACTCATTACTTAATTAGTTGATACATAAGTATGACTATGTAATAAAAGTTGTTTTCTTACTGGATATACAGTGACATCATTAAAATGGTACATAACATAAAAAATTATAAACATTCGCCCCGCTTGTTTTGTCTTCTATTTTAACTTTAACCTTTTTCCGTGACAAAATCTTGTAAACCTTCTGTAAGGATTTTTTGAGCTTATTATATTCTGTTGCTTAAGGATTTCCTGAAACCGGCTTTAGTTTAATTAAATTTAATCCTCTCCATATTATTTCCTTAAGTCTTAATGTTTTTGGATATGTCGTAGGTATCTACTTTAATTAATGAAAGTAGGCTTTTAACTAAATACATAGTTACATTCCTTAATTTTACGTATTGAACAGCAACCTTTTCGGAATTATTCGCGTGAGCGTTTCGCAATTTTAGCCTACTATTAATTTTATTATTAAAATAAGAGTAAATTTAGTATGAACATATTTTCATAATTTCTATTGTCAATTTAAGTAAGGTACTATATTAGTGTCCGGTATAGTAAAATTGCACCAACTTTTTTTAAGTAATACTGCCGCAAAAGTAACCAAGTTTCAGCCCAGTCCATCAAGTGGCTTAAACTTGATTAATCAGTCAGTTACGGGGCATTTGCATGGGTGAATTAAGCTGCACAACTTGAAAAAAATGGATGGAAAAAATCAACCGTGGAAATGGCAATTCGGCCTAGGCCGCAGATGACCGAACAAAATTATCTGATCCGGTGGCCAAAACTGGAACTACGTTATTACATATTGTTACCTAGGTTACGCCATCAACTACATAGACGACAGCGACGCCATCACCTGCGATTCAATTTTGCAAGCGACTTGCTAGGTGACTAAAGTCGACCAGCGCAGGTGACTAAAATCGACCCATGTAAATAGCCCATAGGTAAGTTAATCATAAGTCAAGCCCATAATAAAGTAAATAATTTGACTGGAATAAAAGGTATCCTTTATTTTAACCCAGGCTATAAACTATCTTAGTGCCAAATTTCATCCAAATCCGTTCAGCCGTTTTTGCGTGATTGAGTAACAAATATCCAAACTTTCACACTTATAATATTAGTAGGAAGTAGGATATAACTCTTTACTGAAACCATTCTTACGCCTTTTGTACCTACCTTGGTTTCATTAAACATAAACCTAAAGAAACATAAAAAAGGCCATTGTTTGTACAGATTGAATATTTCACGAACAATTTTATTAAAATCTGATATGGGTATTGGCTTGGTATCAAAAGGATTAATTTTTAATTAGAATTCAATTTCTATCATAATAATTGAATGAATAAAAATAATACGTCGCGGAATTGATGCCTGGTTTTTATTATAATAATTTCATATTGATTCATATACATATTGATATTAAGAATATTATTAGAGAACTGAATAGGGGGGCAGATTTATTGAAATAAAAGAAAACTAATTGAAATAGATTGATGAAAAAATCAAAGAAAAAGTGAAAAGTTTAGAAACTATTGTCATTAAATTGCATTGTATTCTTGCCGGTAAACCGCCCAAGTTGCAGTGTCATACGATAAGCTACGTGTAACAGTGTCTTGAAACCATATAATAAGAACGCGCAATTGGATTACGGTCGATCCATTATGTCGGAATAGTTACCGTAGCTATTCTATTCTGCTATTGTTATTTATACTATTGTACTAGTGGCTCTATGAGCTGTAGTCCTCGCTTTAACATAATAACTCCACCATTTTGAAAAATATCGAAGAGCTGAATCGACAAAAGAATTCTATAATTATCGAATCTGCCCAGAAAATATCACGAGAGTCGGTTGAGAATGAGGATCAACACGACAATTGAATATATAAATTTTGTATATCACATCAAATACAATATCAACAACTGAGTAAATCTCTGTTTAAATTTCTCAAATCCATTAAGTAATGACAAAATTATTGAAGTTTTAAAAAGTGAGTTTAATAAAAAACGCGGCCGGCATGCGATGATGTCACGTGCCACGATCGCCCGAACAAACACCCGCCGCGCCGCTGAGCGGCGAACGTGGCTGATGACGTCAACAGCGAGGGAGCGTTTTTGAGAATGCGACACGAAAATCGCTCCATCTTCGTCATTTTTGGTCTAATTTCAATAATTCTTTCACTGAAATAATTGATTTTGATGTGACTGTAACTCTACATATTTAACTAAAACCTCGTTGATCCTCATTGCGACCTATAGAGGAGACCAGACGGAAATTCGGTCGGCGGACGGACATAAGAAAACATTTTTGCCCAAGCTGAAGCAGAGACGCTTCGCACTCTTTGGTCAAATACTTGAAAGGAAGAAGTATTAAATATTTTTTTATAATTCTTGGTGTTCAGTGTCTGTTAGATATTTTGTACCTAAATAAGAAATTAGTCAACAAACTCCCAAAAAAAGTTTATTAGCATGTTAAGTTAAAGTACCTAATAATAATAAAAATACTATAAAACAAACTGATTATGTAAAGATAAATCTAATCTAATCTCAATAAAAAAACACATAAAATAACACCAATGAAAAAAGCTTTTCTAAAGCGAAACTAAGCTATTTTTGGAAATAAATAAAACTAAGTATGAAAAACCTATCACGTATAATAAATTGAGTTTCGGATCGCTCATGCATGTTCATACAGCAATTATTCAATGAGATTTTAAGGTAGGTAAATTTTAGATACAAGGGCTTTTCAAAATGACAAAAAACTGTAGTCTCGATAGATGGCGTTCTTTTTAATTTTTTTTAAGAGAAATGCCAGAAAAAAAATATTTTGCAGTCACTTATATTTCAGCAGGTTATCGTCATGTGTATTACCCGACAAAGTAATAAAAATCAAACAAATTTTCTTAAAGACTGTTCCAGACACTAATGGGGTTGGTAAACTTTTCCAAAACTGTTGTGAATTATATATTTTCTGGTAGCTTTTGACTTTGGAGTCAGGAATAACAAATTGCGGAATTATATAATGCTTCATTTTAATTTAAATAAAAATTTATTTTTTTAATTTACAGCATAGTACAATAAATCACTATTACGGCTGTATGCGTAGGTTATGCCTTTGCTTTTGGAGCTTTTCTTTGGACTTTCTATGTTGTTGCACAAAACAAAAAAAACAAAGGTATGATTACTCTTTGTCACTGTCTGTCAAATCTGTCAATCAGTTTTCAAAATCAAAATCAAAAAATAAAAAAATATTTATTCTGTAACATCAAATTTTTACAAAAGAATAATTATACTGAGATCCCCTTTTAATTATTATTATACTTGTGCCAAGAGACCTCGCTCTTCCACATCATACAATGCAATAGGGTTGTTGACTATTTTTTTTATTTTATGTTAAATAAATTACCTCTCAAAAAAAGAAACATTGGTAAAAGAATTAATTTGCTAGCATGAAAACTGCCCGAGATATCACAGTGTGAAATGCGCACAAATGGACTTGATCAAAAACGCTCCATACTAATGGCTTGCACGTTATGACGTCACGCCTTGCTAGTTTGTATGCAACGCGTAGGAAATTTGTTCGGCAGCTATATTAAATATTGTGTTTATCAAAATAGTTTCTTAGACAAATTTGCTATACATTTTACGGACTAATTAAAGGTATCATTTATTTTAATAAATTTTATACTTTTTAAATGAACTTGTCCACCCAACTTTGAAGGGTCATAAAACAAATAATATGCAATATATAAAACCAAGAGGTATACAAGCTACTCTTAAAGTTTAATATGTTTACGATTTTTATTAGTATTTCGTTATTTTATTCATTAGTCAACATCCCTATTGATTTTTAAGAATAAATACTTGTTTACATATTTAGAGGTACAAGAACTAATTTAAAACTATGAACTAATGCTATTAAGAAAAGTGTGTGTGTGTGTGTGTGTGTGTGTGTGTGTGTGTGTGTGAGTGTGTGTGTGTGTGTGAGTGAGAGAGAGAGAGTGTGTTTATAAGTTATTATTTTGATTATTTTATAAGTTTATTTAATGGAAACTTATTTTCTATGACATAGAAGCTTTTAAACTTATTCAGCCCTAACTTCAAAATGTTTATTCCATAGATCAGTCAAAGGATTTATTAAAGTGATCCCTTTTATGTTTGCAACGCTTCTATTTCTTGCCTGCCAGTTACAATTCAGCTGAAAGGAGGTCCTTTTTGTCGATTTCGTCAAATAGAATCAGACCTACCATGTCCCTTTTATAAGCCTGACGCAAAAACACCTATTGACACCATCTGTTTAGTATTCTAGTCGGCGTTCTAGCTGAAATATCTGCAAATCTAACGAAATTGCTTTGCCCCTTAGCACCGTATATCACCGTTTGATTGTGCTTATTACCATTTTTATTTTCTGACTAGCAGCCGTCCGCGACTTCGAATGCGTAGACAGTTCTTTATATCCTTCGAGATCATTACTTTTTTCTAGATGAAAGGTACCCTATGTCCTTTTCTGTACTCCTGACAACGTATAATACAAAATTTCATGATGATCGGTCCAGTAGTTACGTGAAAGCGTCACAAACAAAAAAACTTACTTTCGCATTTATAATATTATTGGTTAGGATTACGATTATTAAACAAGGTTTTATGAAACTACAACCCTTAACAGAAATTACGCTGATAATTACTAACTTAATAAGTTACAAGTTAACAAAAAAAAACGAAAACCGGCCAAGTGCGTGTCGGGCCACGCGCCGTAGGGTTCCGTAGTTACCTTATATACCATACCATATTTAATACCACTATCATTTTTCGTCTGTAAAAATAACTTTGTTTTTCACAGTGTTGGTATGAATGACAAAGTTATATTTGCGGTTTTGGAAAATATGATATATCTCAAAAACTAATTACTATATCTCGTTCTAACCAATTTTCAGTGAAAGTTTTTATTAAGATCTACAGCATATATATTTTTTTAGATTTATCACTCGCCTATTTCAAAAGTTAGAGGGGGTTGTTTATCTTTCGAACGGTTAACTTTATTTTTGAAGACCTATCTATAGACACCCCGCACGTATTGGTATGAAGTAAAAATTATTTTTTTCTGTTTCAGTTTCATGTATGGGGAGCCCCCCCTTATTTTTTTTTTTTTTTGTGTTAAAATCGTTATTCTGTTAAGAATACATCTACCTACTAAGTTTCAACTGTGTAATCCTAATACTTTCGGACAAGGTGGAGCGATGATCTTCGCAAGGTGGCTGGCAGAAACTGGATGAGTATAGCCGCGGATCGCGCTCAGTGGCGTGCTCTCGGAGAGGCCTATGTTCAGCAGTGGACGATGATAGGCTGATGATGATGATGATGATGATGTATACTTTCGGATTAAATGGCTGTGACATACGGACGGACGGACAGACAGACAGACATGACGAATCTATAATATCTCCGTTTTTTGCCATTTTGGCTACGGAACCCTAAAAACACCCATGGAGTTTTGTTTTAATACAACGGTGTATTAAATTAAAACAAAAGACGAAAGAATTTTGTTTAAAAAAGTTTGTGTCGCTTTCCGCTCTCAATCGGGTCACAGATGTAATGTTTATTACGTCGAAACTCCGCGTAATCTGAATACGCCATATCCTGATACGCCTCTCCTGATATTCCTTTGTTTTCCTGTTCTTACACAAAACCACTCAAGTGAAATTAAACCCTAACATCCACAAAGACAGTTTCAATTTCCTTCAACGTAGTTACGTTACGTTATGTGATATTATTCTTCAAATATTTCCCTGAGCCGATTAGCAGCCTGGCCTGAAACCTTAAATGTGTAACCCTACGAATTTTAACTATAGTTCAGCGAACTTTGGGCTATTTTTAACCGACTTCCAAAAAAGGAGGAGGTTCTATGTTCGTCTGTTTAACCGACTTCCAAAAAAGGAGGAGGTTCTATGTTCGTCTGTTTTTTTTTTGTGTATGTCCACCGATTACTCGAAGACGGCTGGACCGATTGAAATGATTCAAACGTTATTACATTAGGTACACTCCCAAGTTGGTCCCATTTTTTAAAATTTGGAAATCAGTTCAGTACTTTTCAAGTAATTTTGAAAAAAGCACGAAAATAGTATGATTTTGTGTGAATTACCTCTATTATTGGTCGTATTACTTCTTTTTGTATGAACTGAATAAGATAATTATTTTTTTGTTGGAAGAGGGATATCTTAAGTGTAGTTTTTTAACCGACTTAAAAAAGGAGGTTCTCAGTTTGACCCGTATTTAAGTATGTTTCTCCGCGATTATCTTACGTTTGGCTGAGCCGATTTTTCTACATATATAATATGCCTTACCTACAAGGTACGTACACTAAAAATAAAAAAATAAAAAATTGTTTAAAAAAAAACAAAAAACCGACTTTAAAAAACCTACCTCTAAAGAGCAAGAAATAATATTCGTAATAATAAAAATACGTCTATTGAAGTCGGGTGGGGCTTTTAGAATAAAAAATAGTAGATTATACAACAAGTGAAAAAAGAGGGAATTTAGTTCGAGGGATACAAAGGACCGAGATAATTTTTTTTTTTTCACGAGTTGTGTACTCTACTTTTTACCATTGACTGCGAGAAAAAAAATAGCAGTAGGTACCTATAGTATTTATAGTTGTCCATCAGCCATTTTTGATGTCCTCACTGTGGGGCACAGGCCTTCCTTATGGGCGGTAAGGAGGACGGGCCATAACCCACCACGCGGGCCCAATGCGGACTGGTGGGTGTTAACGACTGCAAATGCAGCCGGGACCAACGGCTTAACGTGCCTTCTGAAGCACGGAGGAGCTCGAGATAATACATTTTTGGTCACCCATCCCATGACCGACCCGCTTAATAAAGAGCTAATTAGATCATCCTAAATATCGGACCCGATATGAAGTCTCTCCTAAATTCAGAGCAGTGTAATTGCATTCAGGAAGCTAGGATCCGATTTAGGATCCTAATTAGGATAGAAATTGTCTCCGACATGACGGATGCTTAATCGGAAGCACTTAGGACAGTGTAATCGCATTCAGGACGCTCGGCTCCGACACAGTAGTACCACAGCATAAAGAGTACAGTCAGTCAACGCCTTTTATGTTGGCGAAAAAAAATCCGCCGCGCCGTTCGTCTAGATAGACAGTTGGCGCAACGACTAAAAGTATATAAGGGTTGTCACTCTGTGATTTGCTTTTTTTTGACCTACATCAATATAAAAAACAAAAAACCGACTTCAAAAAACCTGCTTCTAAAAAGCAAGAAATAATATATAAATCATTAGCTACGCATTATCATTGTTATAATAAAACACGTCGGGTGGGGCTGGAGTACCTACAACTTCCTTTTTTTATTCTAAAAGCCCCACCCGACTTCATTAGACGTGTTTTATTATAACAATGATATGATAATGCGTATCTAATGATTTAATTTTATATGTTTTAAATTTGAGATTTTGGCATTCACAATGCTATTTTTACACAATACTAAATAATATACTAGAAAAAATACGACTCGCACCAGATCAATACTCAGACGGGAATCGAACCCGCGACCTTTGGACATCCGGTCCAATGCTCTGACCGCTGAGCTACCGAGTCACTAGTGACATCGCCGAATTTCTTCTAGTATATCCTACTCTTACGCTGCAAGCCAGCGTTATTTCACCAATGTGAGGAATTACCTCGACATTCAATTGAAATATCTTTGCAGATATTTGGCAATCGATTAAGATGAAATAGCTTTAAAATGTTTTAAATTTGAGATTTTGGCATTCACAATGCTATTTTTACACAATACTAAATAATATACTAGAAAAAATACGACTCGCACCAGATCAATACTCAGACGGGAATCGAACCCGCGACCTTTGGACATCCGGTCCAATGCTCTGACCGCTGAGCTACCGAGTCACTAGTGACATCGCCGAATTTCTTCTAGTATATCCTACTCTTACGCTGCAAGCCAGCGTTATTTCACCAATGTGAGGAATTACCTCGACATTCAATTGAAATATCTTTGCAGATATTTGGCAATCGATTAAGATGAAATAGCTTTAAAATGTTTTAAATTTGAGATTTTGGCATTCACAATGCTATTTTTACACAATACTAAATAATATACTAGAAAAAATACGACTCGCACCAGATCAATACTCAGACGGGAATCGAACCCGCGACCTTTGGACATCCGGTCCAATGCTCTGACCGGGTTCGATTCCCGTCTGAGTATTGATCTGGTGCGAGTCGTATTTTTTCTAGTATATTATTTAGTATTGTGTAAAAATAGCATTGTGAATGCCAAAATCTCAAATTTAAAACATTTTAAAGCTATTTCATCTTAATCGATTGCCAAATATCTGCAAAGATATTTCAATTGAATGTCGAGGTAATTCCTCACATTGGTGAAATAACGCTGGCTTGCAGCGTAAGAGTAGGATATACTAGAAGAAATTCGGCGATGTCACTAGTGACTCGGTAGCTCAGCGGTCAGAGCATTGGACCGGATGTCCAAAGGTCGCGGGTTCGATTCCCGTCTGAGTATTGATCTGGTGCGAGTCGTATTTTTTCTAGTATATTATTTAGTATTGTGTAAAAATAGCATTGTGAATGCCAAAATCTCAAATTTAAAACATTTTAAAGCTATTTCATCTTAATCGATTGCCAAATATCTGCAAAGATATTTCAATTGAATGTCGAGGTAATTCCTCACATTGGTGAAATAACGCTGGCTTGCAGCGTAAGAGTAGGATATACTAGAAGAAATTCGGCGATGTCACTAGTGACTCGGTAGCTCAGCGGTCAGAGCATTGGACCGGATGTCCAAAGGTCGCGGGTTCGATTCCCGTCTGAGTATTGATCTGGTGCGAGTCGTATTTTTTCTAGTATATTATTTAGTATTGTGTAAAAATAGCATTGTGAATGCCAAAATCTCAAATTTAAAACATTTTAAAGCTATTTCATCTTAATCGATTGCCAAATATCTGCAAAGATATTTCAATTGAATGTCGAGGTAATTCCTCACATTGGTGAAATAACGCTGGCTTGCAGCGTAAGAGTAGGATATACTAGAAGAAATTCGGCGATGTCACTAGTGACTCGGTAGCTCAGCGGTCAGAGCATTGGACCGGATGTCCAAAGGTCGCGGGTTCGATTCCCGTCTGAGTATTGATCTGGTGCGAGTCGTATTTTTTCTAGTATATTATTTAGTATTTAATTTTATATATTATTTCTTGCTATTTAGAGGCAGGTTTTTTGAAGTCGGATTTTTTGTTTTTTAAACAATTTTTTATTTTTTTTATTTTTAGTGTAAGTACCTTCTGTATTAGGTAGTGTAGGTATATTATTTAGGTAGTAAAATCGGCTCAGCCAAACGTGAGATAATCGCGGAGAAACATACATACATATACAAACTGAATAGGTACCTCCTTTTTTTAAAGTCTGTTAAAACTACTACACAAAGGTATCCCTTTCCCAACAAAAACAATCATCTAATTCGGTTCATAAATAACAAAGTCGTCAAGGTAGTTGATGTGAAGTCATAGTATTTTCGGGATTACTTAAAAACTACTGAACCGATTTGAAAAAAAAATAAATGGACCATCTCGCAAGAAAACTCAATCGAACAAAAAAAGAATCATCAAAATCAGTCCTTAAATGTCGAAGATACGCGCGAATAACGATAAAAAAAAAGTATACAATCGAATTGAGAACCTCCTTCTTTTGATGAAGTCGGTTAAAAACTAGTTCAGATTAGCGTTGAAAATTACACGTACTTACTACCTACCTAGCTACCTACATATACCTCCTATTTACCTAGCTATGTATTTTTACGGCTACAAGAACATTCGTTTAACAACTGTATGATCGTAAAGCTGTGATATCGGATCCGACATTCAGGACGGTCTGATTGGCGACTGAATTTCTCGTCCTAAATCGGACACTGAATTCCGGATCCGACATTCAGGATGGTGTAATAAGCGCTTAAGAGGGAAACTACATGATCAGTCTGGCATCAGTCCACTTCATCAGTTTGTATAGACTTTGAATTTTTACAGACTGAAGATCGTACCAGACTGATGGAATGGACTGATGCAAGACTGAACAACTAATCTCCCTCAAATATATAAAAAAGAACCCAAATATAAGACACTAAAAAGGACCTAATTGATTTAGCGGGATATTTTTTAGAAAAGAACCCAAAGATAAGACACTAAAAAGAACCTTAATAAAATTGGCGGGATTATTTTTGTCATTTAAATGTAGAACTATATCTTTATCTTTGGAATAGCTCCATACTTTCAGCACCTTTTATTTTTTTTTGTACCTAATTCATAAGATGCGCGCTTGTTCCAAATTCAAAATATTTTTATTCACTCGGTGAATAAAAACGCGTTTTATTCACTGTTATCAATGTATAAGACGCACTGTTTTGAGTGGCGATGGTAAAAAAGGAATTTGTACTCCAGCCCCACCCGACTTCAATAGACGTATTTTTATTATTACGAATATTATTTCTTGCTTTTTAGAGGTAGGTTTTTTGAAGTCGGTTTTTATTTAATAATATGACGGTGTTCTTTGATCGATAGTGGCGGAAAATTCTCCATATTGTCCATGGACCATTTTGGCACTAGATAAGAGGTAACAGATGTTTTCCCTCGGGAGTACACGGTTCTTAAAATGATAAATAACGATACATGAAAAGAGTGCTGATTTATTTGTTTTTTTTAATTATTATTTACTCACTGAAAAAAGTGTTGGTTCCTTGTAAGGTATAATAAATTTATGTAGAACGAAATAGGTGCCCAAAGTTATGACTTTTTTATAATTAAGGCGGAGTTCGAAAAACATTTCGAAAAAACAGTAGTAGGTAATTATTGACATGAATGTTTTTTTTTATTAAATTAAATAGGTAATAAATACTCATGTCATCGGTGTGCTTTCAAGCACAACCTTTATGTAACAAAAACCTCAACTCATCCTGCCTCGGTCACCCATCTTAACACTGACAACTCTCAAAGTTGCTTAGCATTTCATTTGTCCAAATATTATTAATGAATACAAATGAAACACAGTTTCATACTCACACCTTCACATAACAGCTACTTCTATAGTGATTGATGCTGACGATATCTCGGTATTTACAACGAAGAGATTGATCGTCAATACTCCGAAGTAAGTGAAATTGATGTTAGGCTCTGTATGAAAGCTATATATTTTCCACACTAAATAATAAGATAAGCTCTTTCTTATAAATAAAAGGTAGCTTTGCAAACACCAAATATACTTATTTCATATGGTAAATTTTTTTTCGCTCAAATTGGTGTCTCAGAAAACATCCATAATCATAGGCGTACCATCCGATCAAAATATTTTTTTTTTTTATAATTCCTAGATAATGATTACCTATTTCTTTTTCGGGGTAATTAATAAGACCAAGGTGGTTGGTTGTTGCGCATAAGTCTCTTATGGGTGTTATACAGGCAGAGCATTTTTTGTGCATGAATGATATTACCACCTATTTGATGTTTGATCACAGTGCCTTCCGAAGCACGGAGAAATCCGAGATAATACATTTATGGTCACCCATCCCATGACCGACCCTTGTGAAAGTTGCGTAACCTCCGCAATCGCAGGGCCAGGCGACAAACCACTGCGCTCCATATTTTTTTTAAATTAGTTTAATAAAGCATAAAACATTCTAACGTTTATATTATATAGGTGCACAAATTACTAAATTAAGTTTCTTTTTAATTTCCTAGCGTATTGCCTCTTTTTTGTTGTAGTTTTGATTTTGGTCGTGGTTACGAGAAGACTTCTTAATAAACTCAGTCTTCCCACATCACGTCAAAATCTAAAAGGAAATTGAAATATATACTATTATGCTATATATAATCAACAATACTGTGTTAGTAAACTCAATACGAGGCTCAGCTCTGAATATAGGTAATGAAGGTCAGAAAGTTACTTCTACTAAATGTTTATCAACAAAAACTAGATCTCACTTGTCACATTCACTGGCAAACTTCGCAAGCGTACCCTTGATTTGTCAATGTCAAGTTGTTAACCCTATAAAGGAGAAAGGCTTTTATAAAGGATTATTGTAAATCCCTATAGTTGATAGGTACACTCATAAACAAAAATGTCGGATGATATTTTGTTGTGATATTGACAAAGATTTTTACTTAGAATTTGTCAAATATTAATCATGAAAGGTTCGTTTATAAATTTAACACGTTGGCGGACGCGCCGGTTATAGCAGTCATCAGTGACTTACTCAGAGTGACGCGCCGGCTATAGCCTTTATGTTCTGTTCGCACTCCAGAGGCACAACGGCTGTAGCAGACGATTTTCCTTACTACTACCGTATATTTTATCATCAAGTGCCCCCAAGTTGAAACTTTCAGATCGCTAGGTGTCATATAACATATCTTTTTACACCTTCAAACGTGTCACTACTCGTGTGTCGATGTGCGCGCACGCACACTGACGCACCTGTCATAGCAGCGACAGTTGTATGGCAATTTGTTCAGTCGGCCGGCGAGTGCCCCGTGGAGCGGAGTGTACAACATATCCGCTCCAATGTGTTTCGCACGTGGTTTTTGTACTGCTATAGTGTTGAATTTACTTAATTATTCTGAGTAAATATGAATAAATTATTACTAATATTACAATTAAAATATAATAATACAGATAAAAACAAAAAATAATACAATATTTGCCATAATTTACCAACTTAGGTATACTTTATTTGAGTATAACACTAATAGCATTCCGAGAAGATTTTTTGACAAAATTTGATGGTGTGGTTTTATTTCTGTCATCATCATCATCATATCAGCCGCACGACACCCACCCCTCCCCCAAGGATTTCCACGACGATCAGTCCTATCCTATGCTGCCCGCATCCAGTGGCTTCCCGCGACCTTCACCAGATTGTCGGTTCACCTTGTCGGGGGCCTACCCACGGAGCGTCGTCCAGTGCGCGGTCCCCATTCCAGAACCTTTCCGCCCAACGGCTATCGGTTCTTCTCGCTATGTATCAAGCCTACTGCCACTTCAGCTGAGCGATCCTTCGAGCTATGTCGGTTACTTTAGTTCTCCTACGGATCTCCTTATTTCTGATTCGATCACGCAGGGAAACGTCGAGCATAGCTCTCTCCATTGCAAGCACAAGTTGGACTTACCTAACTAGACTGCCTGTCCTAGGTATACGTATGGTCAACAACTTCAAGAGTAGTGTTTCCAACATGAACTGGAGCGGGCACAGCATGGGCATTCGACATGATTTTCGTCTCATCTATGTTCATCTTGAGACCCACTCTTTGGGAAGCACTACGGAGATCTTCGAGCATTGTGTTCAGGTCTTCCATAAGAACTATATCATCGGCAAAACGAAGGTGTGTTAGTTACTGGCCCTTAATGTTGATTCCGAGTCTTTTCCAGTCTAAGAGTTTAAAGATGTCCTCCAACGCAACTGTAAACAGTTTCGGAGACAAAAACATCTCCCTGTCTCACACCTCGCTGCAGTTGGATAGGATCTGTGCTCTGGTTCTGTACTCGGACTGACATGGTGGCATTTTCGTATAAGTACCTCAACACCTCGATATACCTGTAGTCTACTTGGCACCTCTGAAGAGACTGCAGCACCGCCCAGGTTTCGATCGAATCAAAGGTTTCCTCATAGTCCACGATCACCAAGCAAAGTGGCATATTATTCTCCTTGGTCTTCTGTATAACCTGCTGCAGCGTATGGACGTGGTTTATGGTGCTAAAGCCTTTTCGGAACCCGGCTTGTTCGGCAGGTTGGAAGTCGTAGAACCTGCAAGCGAGACGATTCGTAAGGACTCTCGAAAACAACTTATAGATATGGCTCAGAAGTGAGATGGGTCTGTAGTTCTTTAAGAGGGACTTGTCACCCTTTTTAAAGATCACCTCACTTATGTTCTATGCCTTCGGCGTTCTGCCCTCGACGATGACGGAATTGAAAAGCTTCTGGAGGACTTTAAGTATCGGATCAGAAGTTCTGTAGTGATTCCGTCGTCACCCGCCGCCTTGTTGTTTTTCAGCTGTTTGAGAGCCATACTAATCTCGTACAGGCTGACGTCCGGGATATCTTGGGTAATCATGGCTCTGGGGTCTTTAGCCTTGCTTTCAACTTGCGTCTGCGTGGAATATAACTGCCCATAGAAACTCTCGATCTCCCTCAAGATTTCAGGCTTCGATGACATGACGCGTCCGTCGTCAGTTTTCAGCTTCGTCATCTGGCTTTGCCCAATAGACAGATCTTTGGAGCCTTTATTCTGCTCGATGGCCTCTTTGATACCATTAAATCGGCGAAGGTCGCTCGTCAAAGACTTAGATATCTGTCAATTCAGCTGTCGATAACGATGACCATCATCTGAACTCTGGAGCCTTATTTCACGTCTCTGATCCATGAGTAGCAGTGTGTTTCTTTAACTAAGGGCGGCGGGTCTTAAAGAACTTGGACCCTAGTCCCTACCGTACGGACAATATCCACCACCATGTTGTTTAGATCGTCCATTTAATTTTGTCTTTTCATTGAAGGAATAACCAATATATGCCAAGGTGCCTTTTAGTGGTAGTTTGGAAACGTTGTTGCAATTTGAGGGTTTAGATAATAAATGCTGTAATACTGACTATTTACCACTGCCGTAAACTTTTCTAAGCATAGTCTTTGGGCCTTACTTTATACAAATAGACTATTTCCTAGTGATGGAACGGCTAAAGCAAGCGAATTATCTAGTCGGTGCATCCTATCCTATATAGTAATAAACTATTTATCAGTGAAGGAACGGCTATAGCAGGCGAAGGCTAATGGTTGCGTCCCATTTGTATAGTAATAACTATTTACTAGTGTCACACCGGCTATAGCAAGCGAAGGCTACAGCCGTTGCGTCTCATTGGTATGGTAATAACAATTCACTGATGACACACCGGTCATAGCAGGCGAAGGTTACAGCCGTTGCGTCCCATTTGTATAGCAATAACTATTCACTAGTGACGCACCTGCTATAACAGCTAAAGGCTATAGCCGGTGCGTCCTATGCATATAGTTATACACTGCTTACCAGTGACGGAACGACTATAGCAGGCGAAGGCTATAGCCGGAGAGTCCTATGTATATAGTTATATACTGTTTACTAGTGACGGAACGGCTATAGCAGGCGAAGGCTATAGCCGTTGTGATTTTATTTAAATACTTAGTAATTTTCATTAGTGACGGTGCGGCTATAGCATTCCATACAAAAATGAAGTGACAAAGTGGCGTTGCAAAATCGGGCCGAGTGTCCGCCAACGTGTTAATAATCATAACTTATATTACAAGTTTGGGACAAAATAATGCGTGTGATTAAATACTTTTATTAACAAATAACTGTCATATTGGATCTCGTCCTCAAAGATTTAATTAAACACTTCCTTTAATACAGAAACGAATAAACTGAGCAGCTTACAACAAATTCTCCTGAACTAGGTACCGATAAGAGGCCGTAAAAGCGAAAGAGCGAGCGAAGCAATCATAACTCAGTTCATTAATTACTCAGACGCGCTGTCAGAATTCCCTTATATTAGTTGCAGTAAACAAGGTGCAATTAACACGATTTTCCCTGGAGGTCGAGAACCCGACTTCTTTCATTATTGGTTAGCAAAGTGAAAGTGCAAGATAATTCCTTATTTTTTTTAAATAGGTTGAAAATGCTCAAACTCGGCGACCGCAGAGTTTGAGCACGAGAAATAAAGTGCGAGAAATCTAGAATATAGAAGCGTCGCTGTGTCCGAATTCGAAAACACCTGTCTTTCCGCTTTTTTTTTATTTTGTTGCGCTAGGAATGCGCTAGAATCTGCTACAGTACGAAATTAATATAGTCCGGTTTTTTTGTAAAACTAGTGGGTGGCGAAACGTGTTACACACTTTTGGCATTTATATTCATTATCCTTACCTTAAAGCCCATATTACATCACAAAATATTCATACAGTCTTTAATAAGAAAGACTGCCTGACTCTGAATATCGAGCGATCAGACTATGACAGTCCGAACATCGTACACTTTGTGTGGTCTAATAGGGGCTTAAGATCTTTAATTTAGCAATGATGCAATAAACGATATGACAACGACTATCATCGTCTTTTCGCCCGTATTTATTACAATGAAGGTCCGAATCGTACGATCCTGACCCTTTTAGTACGTTTAAGAATGCATAGTGACAAACTTTGAAGAAGCCCTCTTTCGGAACAAAATGTCCTCTGGGTCGTCACGTAGATTTCCCCTCACACTCGGAATAATAAGTGCTTTCACATAAATCTTAGATACTTTCGAAGTACTGAAAAGAAAAGATAGATTGACATACAGCTTGGCCATAAAGAGATGAAATTAAATAAAATGAAACTAAAATTTTTCAGTACAAAATATAGTAATTGTTGCCAAATAGGCTAGTTGACAAAATTTCAATAACTGCTTAATATTTTAGCTTATTAAGCATTTTATCGAAAAAAAAGGTTTAATTTATTTTTAATCGAGCGTTTACATTATAAATTTCGCGTTTTAAAAAACCAATTTTAATTTGGTTCTAAAACGCACAAGACTGTCATGGCGTCTTGAATGACGTCACGCCGTGCGAAACAAACCAGAGAGCGATCGTGTCTTCGTACGTTATAGCTAGTTTTTATCGTTTAAAAATGAATTTCTCATATTATAAGTACTGTATAGTGCCCCAGTGTGATAGCACGACTATAAAAACGCCAAACCAGTTATTTATATATGTTCCAAACAATGGAGAAATACGGAAAAAGTGGCTAAAACTTGCGTTCGGTTGTGGTTAGGTTGCACTCGGAGTGTAGGTTTGGAACGCGCCTCCGGTAGTGATACTCGAAACGTCAAAGACAAGATTGGAGTTTCGCACGGCGTGACGTAACGCTTTCTGATTGGTGTTCACTGTCACGTGACTAAAGGTTTCATTTTACGAAATTTATTTTTTAAAAATATTATTAATCTTTAACGCTTTTAATAATTAAAATTGTTTGTTATTTTCTCCATAATATAATTAATCATTATAAACCCCTATCCATTATATTTATTCTTAATGGAAACAAGCCTATTATTCGTGATTTTGACGTGTTTACATAGAAAGTGGCGCCCTCAATTTTTGTCAACTCTTTATGGTCAAGCTGTACCTGACTTCGTGAAAAAAAATAATGTCCTAAGTACATAACATAACACAAGATATTTCAGTACACGAAAGTACTAAGTTTACATATCGATACAAAACTTTTATTCGAATTCATATTTTCATTTGTCAGGCAACAGGCTTCTATTATTTTTAACCGACATCCAAAAAAGAGGAGGTTCTCTGTTCGTCTGTATATTTGTTTTTTTTGTGTATGTCCACCGATTACTCAAAGACGGCTGGACCGATTAAGATTAATTTAGTAATTTTGAGAAAGGTCAATATTTAAATACGTTAAAAAACCTGAAGGTATTTTATTTGTTGTACCTTGTCTAAATAATAATACGAACATAACAATGAAAATATTGCCACAAATCAGACTAACCACAATACCCCGTACCGTCAAGTTTTCACAAGTTCAGCGGTTCTCAAAACAATTAGCACCCTTACATAGTTTGAGACCCATTCAACTTGATTTCAATCAGGAAACAGTGTTAAATACCTCTGCGACTATTAATTAATAAACTGACTTGGCCCTATTGAGACTGGCTTATTGAACTGTTATATTGTAATTGTTCATTGGAGATTGGGACTTACGTACGGGGAAACAATGCTTGATAACTAATATTAGTAATATAACTTCTGCTGAAAACAATGATGTTAGAAACTAATTGCTAAAATTATACATTTCCTTACTTTACTACCTAGGCTATATTTTTATTTTTATTTACAACGGGGTAGTGCTTGGCTTTCACCTCACCTGATGCTGAAGGTGGAAGCGAACTACACCCGGAATCCTCATTACTGAGGTACTGGCTATCTTTTTTTTTTTTTTTTGGCAGGACCTTTTTTGCCATTTTATTTTCTTTCTTTTTTTCCTCTTTTTTTAGCTATAATAGCTACATGTTTTTATTACCTCCTTTTTTATATAATTCAAAGCTTACTTACTAAGGCTGGCCACATACAGACGTAATCCCGAATCGGAATCACGTACGTACGTGATTCCTTACGTACCACGACACACAGACGTTTTTTTTCGTTCGGAATCACGGCTCAGTCAGACGCTAACCTTTGATGAGGAAACATTGAGCGAAGATGAATTATTTTTCTAAAAATAAACAAAAACTACATAATTATAGACTATTTATTATTTATATTACGCACAGGTCTATTCTATTGCTTTTTTGGACACTAGAACTACATAATAACTAAGCAAAATAATAAAGGGTTTGCCAAAAGGCTGGTACAGAGCTGTAATAAAAAAGTTGTACGTGTTTGTATACGTCACTCACACATAGGCCGTGCGTGTGTGCGCATTCCGTACGGAATAAAAACGGTTGTGTGTGGCGACCAATACAAAATATATGGTAGTCGTGCGTTCGGAATGCATTTTTTCCGTGCGAGATTCCGAACGCACGGGCTCTCATGTGGAATAACGTACGGAATAAAATTACGTACGGAATGTTAACGCTTGTGTGTGGCAGGCCCATAGATTTTGTATGCAATTGCTGCGTTCGGAATTTCGAATCGGGATTCCGTTTCGAGATTCCGTTACGTGATTACGTCTGTGTATGGCCGGCCTAATAGTCCTTACAATTTTATACTTAAAAAAAAACTTATTTTAATAACATTAAAATTTGTTTCATTTGTACTTTATTGGTACTGGCTATCTTACCTCTATCTGCCGAAACACAACAATTTTTAAATAGTTCTTATGTCGTCAGACTTAGGTAAGATGCTGGTAGCTAGGCCAGGCGGACATGAAATAAGCCCTACCACTAACCAAACCGAGTACAAATTGTACTACTCCTGGGAATCGAACCCGGGACCCCTACGTCACGGATGGGCGAACCACTAGACCACAGAAAAAGTTGTTTGGATCAGAATCAAATATTACTTGTATAACTTTTATATAAATTACCTATACTAAAATCCATCTCTTCAATTCCCAGTGTCACCTGCAGCAGGTGACGGGTTTAATAATTTTTTTCGACCACACCGCTATGAATTTTTATACTCTACTATTTTTGATATAAAGCTAATAAATGGAAGTATCTTATAATAATATCTGGCAGCACTAACCCAACGTCATCAGGTGACCCCCCTATAAAAAAGTAGTTTTTTTTTTATTTATTTTTTATAATTGTTTTTGTTGTATCTATACTTAGTAGATGTGGTTATTTTTATTAAAAACACAGTCATGGTAATTGAAGAGCACTGGGAACATCTTATGTTCTACGAGGGTGGATTGATAAGTCCATGACTTTGAAAAGAATAAGTAATGCTTTTTTTGATAATTAATATTTGTATCTTAAAAAGAAACTTCTCAAATTCGGCAAAAGATTATTACTTTTGGAAACAAAAAGCTGAAGCGACTTCTTACTTTTCTTAATGACCCTGTCGACCCTCTCGGCGGCACTCATGACATCAAAACTCATCGAATGAAGATGCAAATCCTTCCTATTCTCTAGATTCAACCCACTGAGATTTTTTCTCCTACCAAACATCAATAATGTCTTGGCGGGCAAAAACATTTTCATCAAGCCAAAAGGTGGTGTCTGAAATGGGCCCTCATTTCAGTTACCAGTTTTCAGGCGATGAAAGAAAAAAAAAATAGGTTGAAGAGGTAGGAACTTCGTTGGACTGAATACGCAGAGCTACAATAAGATTATGTAGAGAAATAAAACAAAATATTCCGAAAAAAAGTGTTTCTTCATTACAAAGTCATGGACTTCAATCCACCTCGTATGTTTTATCTCATTAATATTATGTTTTATGTAAATAATTAAAGATAAAACTGTTTTTAAAATCTCTCATCAATTATTTGGACAATGCCCTGACCTCATGGGATAGTTACAAAGTCTGTACATTTTCCAGGTGACTAAAGTTAAATGCGATACCGTACTATGAGAACTGTTGTCGACAAACTGCGTAAAATTATATTCGCAGATATAAGACTACAATATTTATTTAGTTAGTTTTAATAACAGCTTATAGCTTTAATAACAATCGCACAGCTGTACCGATAATACAGAAAACTATGATCCAATAACATCTTTGCACTTACAATAATAATTATGAAAACGCTACAAACAAAATTGAAAACAGAAAAAATATACTTACATTCTATAAAATCATACCAAATAATAAACTAACTTGTGGCTACAATATTACGTCTAGTCATCAAAATGTGTGGTAGGTATATAAGTATTAAAAGGAAATCAATATTAGTATTAAATGTTCCTAATTCACTGCGTCATTGGTTTGCTAATTTCCATTTCTTCTATAGTTTTTTTTTTTTTTTTTTATTTTATTTAATTTTCGCCGGAGATTTGCATACTGAATAAATTTAATAATAATGGCGTTGATTCGGTTAGCAACGACTTAACTAAATTGACCGGACTAAACTAAATTTGGTTTTCCATCCGTTTCTTTCTATATCGAAAAGACAAGAACAGAATGCTTAAATTAAGTTTAGTCGTGCTAACCGAATCGACACCATTGTTGATTTTTTTAAATGTTGATTAAACATTTCATCTTGCGTTGATCTTGTCCACTCAATTTCTAGGAGAGCTTTATTATTATTGAATTGAAATTGAGTATTGAAAAAAAATTATAACAATTTATTTCAATACTGCCAGATTTAATCGCTGCGTTGTAATTTTTGATTTTATTAAAAGGACTGAACACTAAATAGTTATTAGTTAATTTGAATAACCATATTCTTTGTTAATAAATGAACCTTAAGTAACTAGTATTTTTATTTTATTTTAAACTCTTTATTGTACTACAATAAAATGATGTACAAGAGGACGGACGGACTTAATGCTAAAAGTATTCACTTAAGAGTAGGAAAGTTACTTACTCAAGTTAGTCTAAACTTAAGTAGGTAACTTACCTACACTTAGGGCTGATTTTTCAATCATCAGATAACAGATAACAGTCAGTTTAAATATTAACCAAATCTAATAAAAGTCATTAAAAAATGTGACTGACAAACAAATGAATGACAAGCATTTTCAGTTTGGCTGTATAATATGCTATCAAACGGGTAAAGCTCTATCTAGGCATTGAAAAATCAGCCCTTAGTGAATAAATTATAGTAGTTACTATTTACTGTAACATCTGTCAAAAAAAAATGAGGAATTTTCCAAGTGTCATTTAAAAATAAAAAATAGTAACTTTTTGCTTCATTAGTCATCTAGAGAGGCAAATAGTTAAATTTTTTTGTTAATGAAATAGTTGATGTACACAAGTGAAGTGTCAAAATCGCCTGTGTTCACTTCACGTGAAAACAAATAGTACGGCCCATGAGTCATACCACGAGTTTCCTTTACTAAAATGTACTTACGTGTATTTGGGTCAGAGTTCCACTACTCAATTGCGTGGTTTCACCGGCTCTATTATTCAACTTAGTCGTGAAGTTGGGATGCTGTGAATTGTGCGGAAACTAGATTTATATCATTTGCAGTCGTGTTTGAATAACCTCTAGTGTTGCTAGCTGAATAATAAGTTATTTGTTTATTTATTCATCATAAAACTATCAGATATTATAACAATGCAAATTAATGATGTATTTGAAACACACCTCAAAAAACGCTAAAAGACAAACCTAATAAGTAATTATTAAATATCCACAAAAAAAATTACTTCAGAGGACCATCAGCGTTGTATAATAATGATATGAGTGGTTACTCAATAAATATTTTACTATTCACATTTGATAATTACACGGTTAATTTTTAAGTATAAGTATCTAAAAATTAAATGTGTGTATCTCTTCCCTATTCCTATCGAGTATGTACCTACAGTTAAAAGTTTCATTATTTAATAGTTGGTCAAGATATTGAGGTTTGTTTATGTCACAAAATTTTACTGATTTCTGGATTTAGAGCTCATTCATAGAATTACACGCGCGTAATCAAAAGAGACTATCTTGTTTACCTACATGAATAATGAAAAGAATGAATCTACGCACGCGTCTTGCTATTTTTGTGAGTTTGCCGATTAATCAAGACTTTTTTCAGATATTTTCAATGTACTAATTTTTTACTTTTAACTGCACGTTCATATTCAGAAACGTGAAAATCCCCATTTAATTTTTAGATTAGGTACTTAAAAAATAATGGTGTATAAACGTGACATAAACAGGTGTTTAAATTGAGCATTATCATCTAACACTTTATTCCTCGGATAAGGAAATTCTGTTAAAAACCGGATTAAAACAAAACATACTGTCTATTCGACTTTCATTAATCATCTGTTTTCAACCATCGTATTTTGGTAGCCGTTTTTTATGGTATGCCATTAAGGAGTCATCTTCTGAAAATGCCGCTCGTAATCATTACGGGAAAATATCTCAGCCATTGTCCCCAATGCCGGAAACCTTGATATTATCCGAAAAGGTCGGGCAAGTTTTGATTCGGAGTTAGTGAATGTTTACAACACAAAATGATGGATTGTTTACTAAGATTTGTGCTTAAAAAGTTAGGTCAAAATAATTTTATCTCAGCTATTGTACCTATTACAGGGTAGCCTTGGCATTATCAAGGTTCACTAAGATTTGGAGTTTGAAAGTTGGGTCAATATTGATTACAAAAAATAATAGTTACGAGAAAGTTTTGATTCGGAGTTAGTGAATGTTTACAACACAAAATGATGGATTGTTTACTAAGATTTGTGCTTAAAAAGTTAGGTCAAAATAATTTTATCTCAGCTATTGCACCTATTACAATAGCCTTGGCATTATCAAGGTTCACTAAGATTTGGAGTTTGAAAGTTGGGTCAATATTGATTACAAAAAATAATAGTTACGAGAAAGTTTTGATTCGGAGTTAGTGAATGTTTACCACACAAAATGATGGATTGTTTACTAAGATTTGTGCTTAAAAAGTTAGGTCAAAATAATTTTATCTCAGCTATTGCACCTATTACAATAGCCTTGGCATTATCAAGGTTCACTAAGATTTGGAGTTTGAAAGTTGGGTCATTATTGATTACAAAAAATAATAGTTACGAGAAAGTTTTGATTCGGAGTTAGTGAATGTTTACAACACAAAATGATGGATGGTTTACTAAGATTTGTGCTTAAGAAGTTGGGTCCAAATAATTTTATCTTAGCCATTGTACCCATTACAGGGTAGCCTTGGCATTATCAAGGTTTACTAAAATTTGGAGTTTGAAAGTTGGGTCAATATTGATAACAAAAAAAAAATATTACGAGAAATATCTCAGCCATTGTCACCAATAGCCGGAAACCTTGGCATTTTAGGATGTTTTGATTTGGGAGATGGTAACTGCCTATTGAGCCAAAGGTCTCGGGTTTCTAGTTATATGCTTATTTAGGTACTTTCTATCCATATTTAACCGCCTCTGTGGTCAAGTGGTTCGCCCACCCGTGTAAGATGCATGGGTCCCGGGTTCGATTCCCAGGGGTAGTACAATTTGAGCTCGGTTTGGTTGGTGGTAGGGCTTATTTCAAGTCCGCCTGGCTGGCTACTACCATCTTACCTAAGTCTGACGCCATAACAACAATTTAAAAATTGTTGTGTTCCGGCGTTAAAGTTAACTAAGACAGCCAGTTCCTCAGTGATGAAGATTCCGGGTGTAGTGGGCTTCCACCTTTTAAATCATAAATCATAAATCATTTATTCACGTTGAAACATGGTAAATACAGCTCTTAGAATAAAAATAATGTTCAGCATATTTCGCCTTAACAATGGCATGTGAATGTCAAAATTAAAACTAAATTTATTGAAATTAATATTAGTAAACCTACATTTCACTTATTAATACCTACTTGCATACTCCATTACATTTATGTCCCAAAAAATCCTTAACACTGTAAAATCTATGGTCAACTAAAAATTTTGTCAATCTTGATTTAAATATTTGAAATGTCCGTGATTCTTGTATGTCAACTGGTAAATGATTGTAAATCCTTTTACCAGAACATCAGGTGTGGTGAAGGCCAAGCATTATCCCTAGTGCATAAAAGAATAGTCATCGTATTTTGCTTGTTTGGTCTGGAATTATTTATTTAGGTAATTTTCTAACACTTTTAGTTAGTTCTTATAAGTTCACAGTAAACATAATTTCTACGCAGACATATTTACTGACATCATTTCCCCATTACACCTCCGGGATGAGGATCTAATTTCATTCATCACGGTGTTCTTCTGACCCAATTCTTGAGCAGTGATGGCACGAAAAAATAATTCCAACATTTGCCACGATTTAATTGAACGAAAGTTAAATTTTAATACTTACAACAAACATTTGCTTTTCTCTTTTCGTCAATTCGTCAGGTACATTTGTGATCATAATTATTCTCAGCTTAGTAATATAATATTATAAATTCGAATGTATTTTTTATTATTATTACGAGTTTACATCTAGTCTACTCAACCGATCATTATGTTTTGCATACACGTTGTCAGGGGTATAGAAAAGGACATAAGGTACCTTTCATGCCGAAAAAGTACTGTTCCCGAGGGATAGAACATAAATCTCAGATAAATTCAAATTGTTTGACATAGTATAGACGCTAGCTAGACGAAGGAAAATGTACAAAAGAAAACGAATATCCTCTATACAACAGTAAAATTATTAGTAAGGAAGTTACTCAATTAATTTATATTTTTAATGGACTTCTGAAACTCCAAAAGTGAATATACCTAATTTAATTTGGAGTGATTTTAAATAAACAGATCGTGTTTCCGTCCATGAGGTAAAGTGAAGACCTTGTTCCTTTAAAAAATATAAAAATAAAATAACCATTGTAGCAGAGTAGAATCAGGTTACAAAAGTATACAGGGGCCAGTACACTTTTGTAACGAATAAGTTAAAGTTAGAGCTTGAAGATTACGAAACTTTTGTAGTTCTAATCTCCATATAGATCACTTATAAGTTTTAAATATAAACTTAAGATAGAACACAACGAATGTTATTCCTCAAGCTGAAGCGAAGCCTGAAGGTCGTGAAATAATCATTGAATATATTCAAACCACGGAATGTTTTTCTGTAATTCAAACACTAACCTATCCCGTTATACCTTACCTATGTATGTATTTTACGAGTTACTTGTAAGTGTCAGGACTGGCTATATGCTTGCCAGTGATAGTATGGCAAGTATACTTTATTTATTTATTATTTATTTATTTATTTAATGAGGGGTTTTTAAAGTGGCATTTAAAAAATAATAATAGTAACTATTTGCTTCACTAGATGGTGTTGATACTCTTCGAAGCTTAAAAATAGTATCTATTTGCCTCACTAGATGGTGTTAATACTTAAAAAAATCACATTGTCACCTATTTTTATCAACGCCATCTATCGAGCCTACAGTTTTTTGTCATTGTGAAAAGTCCTCATTACAAACAACTATTTACATACCTAGCACTCACTCATAGTATAATGTGGTTCCGCAGTAAGACATATTAGGTAAATATTTATTTAATCAAATGGCTAATGGGGCATTTACACGGAGCGACTTGGCAGGCGACCTTAGTCAATTAGCGCTTTTTAACGATAATATCTTGTAAAATCGAATCGTCACCTCATTGAAATTAGGTTTGCGATTAGATTTTACAAGCGATTGTTGATAAAAAGCGCTAATTGTCTAAAGTCGCCGGCCAAATTGCCTGCCAAGTAGCTCCATGTAAATACCCCATTATGACATGTGTATTTCAGCAACAAGACATATCAAGTAAATATAATATTATTACCTAAATACAAATTACTTCGTAAACAATGATAATTGCCGTGCTAACCCATCTTCATGTAAGTCAACAATCTTACGTCTTTCAGAGATTCTAAACCCTTTTGACCTTCGTCAAAATCCGGACGTAGAGATCCGCCTTCCCAAAGTCTTTCGTCAAGTAATCTTTCAAGATATACGGGATCTTCACAGGTAATCTCGGTGTTTGTAATGGAGCCATTCGGGAACATAACTGTTTCGGTGATATATTGGATGCTAGTGGCCGTGAAAAGTATTATCATGCTTGAACCGTGAAGGTCACCCTTTAAACGGTCAAGTATCTGCCTGCGTACCGCAACCTTTTTTTGTAAAAACGTTTTGAAAGTTTCTTAAACAGTAATGATGGTTTTATGGAAATATTGGAATTTAGCAGCCGTTTGCACAAAACTTGAGAATCGCGATTATGTGCGCTATGTCTCTAAGGGTTGATTTTTAATGCCTAGATAGAGCTTTATCCGTTTGATAACGTATTATACTGCCAAATTGAAAATGCTTGTCCTTCATTTGTCTGTCACATTTTTGAATGACTTTTATTAGATGATTGACTGATATCTGTTATCTGAGGATTGAAAAACCAGTCCTAGGAATCGCCTAATTAGTCTTTTCCTAATGAGGGCTTTTCACAATGACAAAAAACTGTAGGCTCGATAGATGGCGTTGATAAAAATGGGTGACAATGTGATTTTTTTACTAAGCTGCGAAGAGTATCAACACCATCTAGTGAAGCAAATAGTTAATATTTTTATTTTTTAAATGTCACTTTGAAAACTCCTCATTACAAAACTCGATCAAATATAAACGTTGTAATAAACTAAGATGTCATGCAGCTGTCATGCGCCTAATTATCTTGATCGAGTTGTATATACCTACCATAAAGGAACCTACTTAGGGGTTTTTTCATATCAGTTGAGCTTTTTGCCGAAAAGTATATACTCTTAAGGTAGGGTTAGTTAGCCTAACGACATTTTAGTGTCATACACTCAGTCAAGTTTTTGGGTGTGAGTGAACGGCATTGTGCGCCTGCGTGTATGGAACAGACATTATTTTTGTGTCGCATGTATAAATATAGCCCATCCACGCAATCATAACTCGAATTTTAAATATTATGTTGAGTTCAATTTAACGTAGGTCGTACGTAGGTTCTCTCAAGGTTCGACTAGTAAGGCAAACAGAGCATGGCATATTTGTCTTAATAATTTGCAATTTCATATGAAAAGCACGTTCTTCGATTATGTCGTTATTTTACAGAAGCCAAACTCAGCGCTATCATGATGTTAAATATGTGACACACATCGGAAAGTTTTCCAAACTTCCTGTATAGGTACTGAAAATTTTGTGACTTCTTGCTTAGGTGGAAGTGGCGGTTTGTCAAAGTTATTTTAGAATATCCAGATTTATTCGATTTAAAACATGGCGTTCACGATACTCACCTAAAAATAAGATTATTAATTCGTGTCTGTAAAATGTCATTTTTCTTTAAAATTTAGTTATGAATAAATAAACATCACAGATAAATAACATTTATTTTTATATACTTGTTACATCAACGATGTGGTAACTCGATTTATATTTCCAACAAGTAATTATTCAAGTACCTTTCATCAGGTCTGAAGTGTGGGAGTTTTATTTGGCAGCCTACAGAATTGCGGTAATGAACCAATTTATAATCAAATACATGTTGAAATAAATGCCTCATCACGTACTTACTATCTAAAATGTTCAATTAAATACAGTAAATCTATCGCGTTCACGGTTCTAAAACCATTGACATATTGTGTAACATGATTTAAGTTAGAATTATATTTCATTGCTCGAGTATATACCGATTAATCAGAGGGCCTATTACAAAAAAATCACGATAGTCGGACGCAATTCGTCGTTCAATTTACTTGATATTGAACCATATTTTGAGTCAATAGTGCCACGAAGTGGAACGTATAGGTATCGTACGCTTATCCCGATACTTTTTTGTAATAAGCCCTTAGAGCAATTGTATAAAAAGTTCCCTGGCACAAACTCCCAACGCTGCTGTTGCTAAACTTCTGTGAAGTACCTATACCCTCAAAAGGGTCAACGATGAAGCAAAAAGTTAGAACCATCCATTTCAGGAGCTTTATTATGGACTGCTTTCACTAGGATACGATTACTTTAACTTTCCAGAAAATTGGAAAAACACACAAAAAAACTAAATCAAAATCGGTTCATCTATTTGGGATCTTCGATGACACAGCTATACGAAACAGACACACACGTCAAACTTACAACGGCGTTAAATCCATTATGGATCTGCACAATGGATCTCTGAGATTTAGTCTCATTAAATCCATCCATTGAAAATAAAATCTCACTTAAATATCCATTATTTCTCTTACCGATGGATCTTCTGAGATAGAACGTCGAATTCAATACGGTTGAACTGTTTGCATTTTTGAAAATTTTGACAGGCAGTGAAATCATACTGTATGAATAACGTATAGTCACTGTAACATGTGCACTTGCATGTCTTGCATACATTAAAATTTGTAACTGATAAGAGCCGAACTAGATTATTGGCCGATAAAGACCGTGGTCAATGGTTCTCCATGGGTGCATTGCATGGCAACACTAGCGGATCCAGGGGGGGGGGGCTAAGGGGCTCAAGCCCCCCCCCCCCCAAAATCATTTGGATCTACTCTACCCCAAATCTGTTGATTACCTTGGTAAAGCCTGCCCTCACCTACGTTACGCCCCTCCCAAAACAAAATCCTGGATCTGCCACTGCATGAAGGTCTCGGTTTAAAATCTTATCCGAAAGATAAAGTTTTAGCTTGTAAAACATCAAATAGGTACTTTTCCCCAATCGCTCCCTTCCCTTCCCTTCCCTTCTCACTTCCCAATAACAATGATCAATATCGCTTTATCTTTGTTTTATTAGACCATTCAATGGTTCGGTGATATGTGTCGTTAAATAGACTTATTCCTGTAACATCAGCTATAATGGGTGACGAACATCCCATAAAAGAAAAACCAATTTTGTTCTTCTAAAGGACAGTGAAAATTTGAAAGTAGTGTTTATTTTTGTCACATTGAAAATGGTGCCTTAAATAATTTTATCTACTACAATGTTCACAAGTGTTATTTCCTCAAAAGAACATAAAGGACTACACTTATAAATTATTAGATATTTCAGCCAATTAATCTTGAGACATTTACATAGATTGATTTTCTGCTTCTCAGGGTTGCCAGGGTAGAATCGACTCCATGATTATGTGCCAGATAGCGTCTCTGTCCTTTAAATTGGATCCATGATGCGTGTAATTAATCCTTAAAGCGAAGCAGTACTAGTCGGTAGTCTTGTTAATATACCTACTTAACCTTTACTTTTTCTACATTTTCTTTCATCGCTGATGGAAACCTCTGTAAACTTAATTTTAGTTCCATTCGATGCCGAGAAATAAACTTCCAATCAAAGTTTGGAGAAATTCCAATGAGAACCGACAGTCACTCTTTGGTTACATGACGCTACATTGTTTTAGTTTAAGAGACTATCCGTCAATACATTATTTAAAGGGCTACATTGTTACTATTCCCCCTGCTACTTCATACGCTTGGAAGCGTGATTCTAAATGCTCCTTCAGGCCAACACTAATATGGCGTTGTGCTAAAGGAGCTCTCGGACTGAGGAATGGAATTCCCATCCCGAGAGAATAGGCTTGTTTCCATTAGGAATAAATATAATGGATAGGGGTTTATAATGATTAATTATATTATGGAGAAAATAACAAACAATTTTAATTATCAAAAGCGTTAAAGATTAATAATATTTTTAAAAAATAAATTTCGTAAAATGAAACCTTTAGTCACGTGACAGTGAACACCAATCAGAAAGCGTTACGTCACGCCGTGCGAAACTCCAATCTTGTCTTTGACGTTTCGAGTATCACTACCGGAGGCGCGTTCCAAACCTACACTCCGAGAGCAACCTAACCACAATCGAACGCAAGTTTTAGCCACTTTTTCCGTATTTCTCCATTGTTTGGAACATATATAAATAACTGGTTTGGCGTTTTTATAGTCGTGCTATCACACTGGGGCACTATACAGTACTTATAATATGAGAAATTCATTTTTAAACGATAAAAACTAGCTATAACGTACGAAGACACGATCGCTCTTTGGTTTGTTTCGCACGGCGTGACGTCATTCAAGACGCCATGACAGTCTTGTGCGTTTTGGAACCAAATTAAAATTGGTTTTTCAAAACGCGAAATTTATAATGTAAACGCTCGATTAAAAATAAATAAACCTTTTTTTTCGATAAAATGCCTAATAAGCTAAAATATTAAGCAGTTATTGAAATTTTGTCAACTAGCCTATTTAATGCCTTTCTTGGATTCTTACGTCATAATAAATAATACAATGTTTTAACTTGCAAACATTTAATTTGCTAATTTTTAACCCTTTATCATGTTGTCAAAGATGTTCATAAAATATCGCAAAGGCAAAAAAAACTATACTAGGTAGAGAGTAGTGTTCTGACAGTGAGTGTCGTTTAACAAGCAGAAAAACAGCTGTTCTTTTCTTTCAGTTACTTCGTATCGTAATATCAAGTTTCCCTTGAAGCAACTTGCTAAGTAAATCCATCGTTTCTTCGTTGTAACCCTATCATATTAAACTAGAAATTCTATTTTCTATGAAAAAGAAGTAAAAAAAAATCTATGAATCCTATTGGCGAATCGAATCATCGCCTAAGACGATGCGAGGAACACAATGGCGATTTTAAGTGGGTGAGAGAGGCGAGTGGTGCGGCACGGGTACGCGCATAGTGGCGTACTTCACAGCAGCCAATAAGATTAAGACGTGGTTCTAAAAAGAGGCCTATTCCCGTTGTCCCTTACTTTGTCCCCCACCGGGGATATCGGAGAAAAAAGATTTTTTTCAAACATTTTAGGGTCGGTCTATACCCATTGTTCCCCACTGGGGGACGGTCTATACCTTATACCGTCATACCGTTACCTTATACCGTTATATTCAGTCCATAATTTATTTCCCGATGTCCCCCGGTGAGGTACAACGGCAATAGGTCTAAAAAGACTTTACACTTCATATTCTCTTCAACATATTGGGTCGAAGCATCAGATTACATCTGTCAACTATTGGATTTCATTTGAAAAGGGCTTGGTGTCTTTGAAGTACAGTCAGCAAGTGCAACATCAACAGAGAACTAGGTCGAGAGGGTGACTACACGTTACGCGACTTTTGAGACTTGGTGCTAAATCCCGCTATTGATACTTTACTAGTGGCTCTGTACTGTAGAGCAGGCTGTAGACCTCACTTTTGTAACATTTATGAATATTTTTCGAAATGGTTGAAATATGATTTTCCCCATATCTCCGCCATTTCGAAAAAATTCAAAATTATAGAACCTGCTCACAAAATTTCACAAGAATCGGTTGAGAAATGCGACCTGTAGAAGAGAACAGACGGATAGCTGGACATCAGGACAGCCGGATATACGAAAGCATATTTGCCCAAACCACAGAATAGATAAATAGTACTAGCGTACAGAAGTTGCACTCCGCAAAATCGTTTAAATAAATTGCGACTCTTGCTCTAACACAATAAGGTGCTATTCAGGTCGCACAGCGCTCCCTTCGCTCCAAAACATTCACTTAGTAGTTGCCTCTCTTTCTATCGCGTAGGTCTTATCTTTTCTGATGTACGACATTTGTCCTCTCAGAGGACGCCGAGCGATTCAGACTCGCGCACGGAGTGATAGAGCCCTGCCCAAACTGAAACGGAGACGCTTCGTTTGCGCTTTGCGCCCGCTCGTACTTAAAGAATTGTATGAAAGTGGCATGAAAGCGGTATTTTTTACCAGTCGAGGTCTTACTATACATGATCCCATTAAAGTTCATTAAACATTTCCCAAATTGCTCCACAAAATTATAACAACGTCTTATTGTCATAATGACATGACTTATAGACACGTTGACCACTGAGAGAAATTGATCTATGACGGCAAAAATGAAAGGAAAAAAAATATAAAAATAAAGGTCCACTCGGCTTATATTTACAAAAAAGTTACAAACAAAAAGTTATAGCAGGACTGTTTGCTTGTTTTAAGGAAAATTAAAAATATCTCACTACCGTACCTAAATATATCAGATATCAATTCTTTATTCCTTTATGAGTGCGCATTCTCCTATCACCGGCACAATTTGTTGTCACCCCAGTGACAGCTCCTATCCGATACTTAACGAGTCAGCACTTGTGGCATAGCGACGGGCTGCTGTCGGTCGGTCGCTTATTATGTTTTATTGTCCATATTCTAAATTCTTTTTTAATTAAGATTTTTTGAGACACAACTCTCAAAAAATCTTAATTAAAAAAGAATTCGGAGGAGCTCAGTGGCGCAGTGGTTTAGCGTCTGGCACTGCGCTTGTGAAAGTTAAGCAACTTTGCAAAGGTCGGTCATGGGATGGGTGGCAAAAATGTATTACCTTGAGCTCTTCCGTACTTCGGAAGGCACGTTAAGCCGTTGGTCCCGGCTGCATTTTCAGTCGTTAACACCTACCAATCCGCATTGGACCCGCGTGGTGGGCTATGATCCGTCTTCCTTATCCACCCATAAGGAAGGCCTGTGCCCCAGCAGTGGGGACATAAAAATGAAGAGTTGGACGTAATAACAATATGTATTCTGTGGTAATAATGGAAAAGAAGTGGGTACGATTTTGAACAATTTAATATTATGAATAATTATTAAAGAAATTAATAAAAACTATTTATTCATATAATTATTATTGTGAGTAAAATAAGGGTTCAATCTTCTATAGAATTTAATTTCAAAGTGTCACATTATACTTTAGGCAAGGATTTCTTGTATGTGATAGAAAAAGCGAGAAAACGCGCTGACATAAAAGGCTACTCTAGAACGTCCCTTGACATTCTAAACTTGACACGATATTAATATAAACATTATGAACCCATGAAGTCCTTGTTTTATACTTATTTTAATATATCGGAGAGTGAAAATGCTCGTCACCTTTAGCTGTTTTTCTCTGCAGAGCCTCTTCTCTTGATCGGATTTATATTCTGTGATCGGATTTTATTTTTTAGTTAATTTTATAATTTTATTAAGCCTTTAATTGTCCACATCGCATGCCGTGGCTGTCTTTAATTGAAAACTGTACATACTTAAATTTAAGATCAATATTTTAAGCCCTTTATTGTATTAGTTAGTACCTATATGTTTTTAGTGACTGCTCAATAAATAAATAAAAAAAACCTAACGATATTTTTTAAATTCGAATTTCGTATGTTCCAATTCTCTGCACTTTGAAATTAACATCGAGGCACAGACCATACGTGCATCGAGGAGATCAAATGAGTTCCAATAATAAATAATAAACCTTTTGGAACCACTTTGGAACTATCAAAATATTCAAAAAATACTTTTTAAACTGCGAACACAGATGAGATACGAGTAGAGTTAACTGCCACTTTAGTTATTTTATTTTGTGAGTATTACCGCGCGCGTGCTGCCGACAGATCTATGAAGTCAGGTTCAGAGTTTAATACATTTATCAAATACTAAATAGGTCGAAAGGTTGAAATGTTTTTACAGAAAAAAAACCAATGAATTATTAACGTAGAAGCGATATATTGAATCCAATATAATAATATGCTTGCAACGTGCTCGTACGTAATATGATCAGATGACCATCAGATTTAAAATGGGGATAACGGTGCTGGTGGTGCAATGAGTATGAGTAAATTACTAGTTTATTTAAATGATAATTATTGTAATATGTTTTGAACCGCTGTTTGTTGTCCTAAATAAAATAAAAATAAAAAAATAAAAAAATCTGCCATTTTAATGTCCCCACTGCTGGGGCACAGGCCTTCCTTATGGGTGGGTAAGGAGAATGAGCCACAACCCACCACGCAGGCCCAATGCGGATTGAGAAGTGTTGATTTGCAAATGCAGCCGGGACCAACGGCTTAACGTGCCTTCTGAAGAACGGTCCTCCCTTTTCGTCAAGATAATAAATTTTTGGTCACCCATCCCATGACCGACTCTTGCGAAAGTTGCTTAACCTCCGCAATCGCTGGGGTCAGGCGCTATACCACTGCGCCACCAAGCTCCTAAATGATGATCAAATAGTCCTCTTAAAACCAATGTAATAAGTGTCAAAATATTAAAAAGACTAAATAAATCAACGCGATATCATACAGGTTAATAATCATCACCTCAAAGTTAACCCTCAAATGGAGCGGATCAAAGAAACCCACTTACAATTTTGCATACCCTGTAACTGCGACCCCAATCCTGCTTCCGACATGTGCAATCAACCCTCCACAAAGGATGACCAAATTGGATTATGCAGTGCCTCTCTGAAAGATTTGACAGTCAATTGTATAACCCTTATATGAAAAACGAAGGTATTATTGGTCGTTTTGCCACAGAATACATTGTTTTACTTTGATATTACACTCGCGTCTATTGTATAGATTTAGTTTGTTTAACTGATCTCTTTATTTTTGTATTCTGATGTAGAATGGAATCTTGTCATTTAAAATGCTTTCAAAGTTATTTTTACGATACTATACCAAATACTTTAATTTACAAATTAGAAGCTAAAGCTTACATTATTATGTAAAAAATCAACAAAACAAGAAAAAGTTTGCACAGCAAAAATACAATAAATAAACTCAATCGTAACATCAGTCTTTAAAATAATCGTCTCTCCCTTCTATTCGTATAACCCAGCAGTGGGCGCGTCATGCGACACGTGTGTCTTCATACGATCGCTTTCCCGTTCCCTTTCACTTTCATCTGACGCATGCCTCAAGGCTTTCATAGCGCACGCTGATCGTGCACTTTCCTTTTCCTCTTGCACTTTAAAAAGAGGCATGCCTTTGATCAAGCAATAGCGCATGCCCTATTTTCTCAAAAAAAGACATAGGTATTGCAGGAAGATGAACGTTTGGAAAGCGCACACTTTGGAGGCAATTAATATTGCATGCGATTGACGCAAGTTGAACGTGATCTCTTGATATTTAAATATTTTTTTCCATGAAGATTTTCCGGAATGCGTTGAAGTCACAATCTCGTACAAGTCTTCATTCAAACTGAGTCGATTGTGCAACGCTTGGCCAAACCTCGTAGGTTATAAACGTAAAGGCATTTTTAGAATAATTATAATGTTATTTGGATAAACAAATTAAAAAAAAACTACAGCCATTCAGTGGACAAAGACTTAACTAGGGATAACGTCCATAAAGTAGAATCACTGGACATCACCAAAATGTTTTATTGTCCTTTGATAGAAAGCTGAAGCTCATCCGTGCTTCGAATAACGTTGATCCTCACTCCAACATAAGCTTTTGGAAGCTCGATATTCATCAACGGATTTATTTGAAATTGTCTATTTATTCAATTTTACACCCTTTGCTCAGTCCTTAGGATACACAATAAAAAAGCAATTTATGGAAAATTTCCTAGATATTTTTGTCAAAGCCGATGCTGACTGAACAAAACACAATCTAACGTTCGAAAATAAATAACTGATTATAAACAAAGACATTTTATCACTACATACTCGTACATAATGTACTTATAAAACAACTTCCCGCTGTCTCTCCCTATGTATGCTTAGATCTTTAAAACTACGCAACGGATTTTGATGCGGTTTTTTTTAATAGATAGAGTGATTCAATAGGAAGGTTTATAATTATGATAATGTATAATGCATGGTGTCAAATTCCACACTAGGGTGGGGCGCTAGTTTTTAATAAAGAAAGAGAAAGACTATCGTTGGCTGTACCTAACTACTTACTTACATATCCGCCATATAATAAAATGAATATTAATAAGAGCAGTACCAGGTATTTATGAAAAGCTAGGCAGGTTTATCAATTTTAATTGTATTGTATTTATTTTTATTATTATGTGTCGTTGTAGTAGCTTGTAACATTTTCAAAGTAGATTGTAGACTTTAATTATAATCACTTTCACTTTTCACATTTTTCCTTGTAATTTTAATAAGTTAGTTCTAAGTAAATATTTTACTTGTTGTTTTAAAAAATCCTTTGAACTAACTGTTTAAATTACATTATATTTTACATTTTGTAGATAAAATACTTTCCTCTAGTATCGTATATAACTCAATAAAATATCAAGAATAATTAGATATAGAATAAATAGTTTTCTGTTTAGCAAATAATCATTCTTATACAGGGTTATTTGTAAAACACCAACAACCTCGCAGGAGTAGATTACCAACATTATAAAAAACAACATTTGTTCTACGACTTTTGTTATTTCGTTAGATTATACTTTCATACAAAAAAAAATATATCATTTTAATTTACCGTTCGTATGTTCATAACTCTACGCGCGGCGCGCGGAGCGCCTGGTGCGCGCGACCCGACCGCTCCGCCCGCCCGCCCCGCCGCCATCCATAGACGTAAAAAGTGTCGAACAGTACAATCAAAACTTGAAAATTCATTTTTGGTGAATGTATTGAGTTATGATAAAAGTCGTAGAACAAACGTTGTTGTTTATGATGTTGGTAATCTACTCCTGTGAGGTTATTGGTGTTTTATAAATAACCCAGAGTACATAATATTGCCCAATTATATTAGAATCACTTATCTTTTTTTAATGAGTAGCTTCATCATTATTTATTAAAAAAAATAGCGCTTCCATAGGAAAGATCATTATTACTGCCATATGTAAAGTCCTGTAAAACTAACTTCCATAACAATCAATAGGCAGAAACTGAAACAGATAACTTTGTACATAAAAGTGACAGAACAATATTTAGCTATTGTATCTTAAAATTATTATGTTCCAAAATAGAGAAGAAACTATACCACTAATAAGAATAGAGGTAAGTACTGAAAATATGTGATTTTAGCACATCTCACGAGTCGGTAAGGTTTAAAGCGTAGCTTTATTTTAATATATCGGTTGATTGCTATACCATTGTTTATCATGTGACTGCACCGACATAAATAATACTTACTAGAAAAATACTAGAATAAATCGACTCACCCGTAACACCTTAGACGGGACTCAAACCCGCACCCTTGGGATTCCGGGCCAATGCTACTGTGTCGCTAATGGCACAGTTTTTAATGGGATCAGCGAAAATTTCTTGTACTTTTTTTTTTACTTTCTCGTTGCAAGCCAGCGAATCACTAATATGAGGAAATACCCTCGACATTCGAATGAAATTACATTTGCAGATGTTTGACGTATTAAATCCCATTCTTAAAATCAATTGATTCAGTCAGCGATCAACATGTAGTGGCTTATAAATATGAAGGAAACTATAAAGCCTGGCCATTATAAGTGTCAGTAAAATACGCTATGGCGCTATGTATCAAAACTTATTCGACCCGTGAGAATGTGCTTAGCGAGCGTTCAGAGTTCAGACCCTAGCCATAAATAGATTAAGAGTTTCCCATTACCAAAAAAATATATATATTATCGTCATTTTAAGGTTTACTTTGATACTCTGAACGATCGCTTAATTTGTCTATTATAAATTTATCTTCTTCTTACACTTTCTGTGCACTGTTCATTGAAATAAACACTTTTGTGTAGGAACGTTTGTGGCTAAACTTATTTCTTTGTTTGTACCTATTTCTGTTTTTTTTTATTTTCGCCAATTGTTAGAAGAAAGATGTTATTTTGTGATCTTTTGGTACCTATCAGTTTGTTAAGTCTAAGTTTTGTAATACCTAACATTTAACAAAATAATAACGTTTAACTTTAATTACTAGAACTAAAGAGTTTGTATCTAAATTTAATAGATCACAAATTATTACGTAACTATGTGTTTATGTCAATGGATGGAAATTTTATTTATCGTACCTGTGTTAACTTAAATTATTTTATACGTATCGTAACTATATGCACGTAATGTTTGCATGGAGCTAACTAAACTCCACTCTGTACCCATATTGGCATGAAAATGTTTGTACTTTTTGTAAATACACCTTTAGTTTTTATGTATACTTATCTAAAAATGAAATAAATTTTTAGATATAGGTACTTAAAAATTAACGGTGTATAACAAAAACACAATTATATTATAAAATTGATGTTGAACTCTGTTTTAATCAACATTTTAATACTTTTATTCTGAAATGACGCTTGCCGATTATAAAAAATAATTCCAAGCTGTTATAAAATAAAATAGTAAGTTGGTACTATTTTGCTCTAGCTAGTAGAAGTATTTTTTTTTTCAAATGTGATTTTACGAGTAATAACACCTTTGAATAAATATCCAAAATTGATTTTTTTTTATAAAAAAAACATAATTTAATGTTGTAACATCCAACTCAAACAACAAATGAAATAATAAAAATTGGCGCCATTTTAAGATTTAAAAAGTTATAATGGCAAAGAGACAAAGTCTCATACAGCCAATTGTTTCACAGGCAGAAGAGGGGACGAGCCGGAATTCCGAAGGCGAAGATAATGATGGAAGCGACGTCAACGCTGGTTCCTCGAGGGTTCTGTCGGCAGCCACGTCCAGGGAAGAAGATGATGACTCCAGCAACAATGCCAGTAGCGAGAGCAAAAGTCCAGGGCAGAGGTGGGTGTCCGTTACGCTACCTTTTTTATGTATAAACCAATTGTACATAAGTTTGTACTTACTGGGTAAATACCGAGTTATTTTGACTTTAGGGGTAACGGCGATGACCGAGAAAAAGTTTTGAGCAATGCTTACTGTATGGAATGGACTATTATTATAATATCACATCGCATCGGTGTAAGACCCGCGCTTTTAGAATCGATCTGCGAAATTCATTCTATCAATAATCTTCTTCTTCTTATCGAATGAAGAATAGTGGCCACCTCTGGTGTTAGAGTTTATCAAGCCGCCTGTAAGGCCTCTAACTTGGCTTAACGACTGTTATCAGATGACAACAGCCGGGACCGACGGTTTAACGTGCCCTCCGAAGCACGGAAGCGCTCAGTTATAATGCCACTTAACGGTCACCCATCCGACACCTGGCCGGACTGAGTGTTGCTTAACAAACGTGATCGAGTACGATCAGTCTGCCGAGTTCCGCCATGAGCGCTTCAATCAAATCGCGATCAATAATAAATAATAGGGACGTGACGGACTTTTCAACTATCCGGATAGTTGAAAGGTTTTCCGAGTTCGAGCCAAAGTTGTCCTCTAAAGTCAAAGCTCTACGGTACCTGTTATTTTACGTAGATTTGTATAAAGCTATTCTTAGCAATGGTGCAGGTAATGTAATGAGAAACTCCCAAACCTGTCGTATTATCCAAATTCCTTATTTAAATTAATAAATACTTAAATTTAATTTCACCTTTGAATCGCCCAAATTTTCTACCCATCCAAGATGTAGCTAGCTGACAAGAAGAAAGAAGTATCGTTTACTAACGATTTCAGCCACAAGTATACAACATTATTTTTTGTATAAGTATACGAAAGCCGAAACACGGGTCACATATTTTCATTTTCAGTATAGAAAAAATTATAATGATACCTTAAAAACTCACGAAGTTACAAGCTTTTGGTGTTGTCCCATTAGTAGGGTGTGCGTTGATTATGGTTTTGTACTTAAATATTATTTAGTCAAAATATAACATGATATAAAAAATATTGCAATCGATTCTAATAAATGATTCTAAACAAAAAAGTTTTCAGGTTTCGTATATAAGTACTAAAAATAACCTTGTATTTCCAAACACATATTACTTTCTTTAGAAATAAGGCTAGTTACCTACTGATATACTTACTAGACCACAGTTTTACTTACATCATTATCAAATCGACGGAATCTGGCATACCATCGCAATCGATGTTTGAATTTATAGATTTTCATCTGAAAACTGGTTGAGGAAAATTGCAAGTTTTCAATAGGTCGATTTGACTGTAGGTAGTACCAGGTACCTATTATAGATACTTACCTAAAACCGTAACCTTAAGCGCTCCTGATCCTCATATAACGCATTTTAAATCTGTACTCCGAGTCCGACTAATTTTTTTTCACACAACATAAGTATTATTAAAAAAATATTTTACTACAATAAAGTACAGAAAAATCTGACTGAATTAATATACAATACTTAATTATATTATTACTGTGCTAGTAGATAGGTATTTGACTAATATACTACTACTATTAAACTCGCTTTAAGTAATACAACTATATTGATCGAAATCGAACTACTGAGACAGAAACGGGACGGAGACGTGATATTGATCGACAAATTGCATCTGTCGGTCGCAATGCTAGGCTTCTCATGAAACTCATTGTATGTACTACATCAACACTAATGAGTTTAAACTCAGCATTTAATCTTTATTTACTTATTAACCCTAGAAAGCTAACGTTCCCAAACTTTCATGAGAAGCTAACCATTAGACTTTTTGACGAGTAGGTATATTTTATTTGCCCATTAAAATAAAATGGAAATTGAGTAGTTTCATTGTTTTTTTTAAGTAAAGGATGTAAATTAAACATAATTATTGAAAAAAAAAATATGTTTATTAATCTTTTAATGTAATCAATTTCAAATTTTATATGGCTCGTGTATTTTTAAGCTCATTAGACACTTTAACTGACAAAGAAAAATAGTTTTTTTTGGTTAGTTATAAAGAAGAAATCTTAAAATTAATAACAAACAACTCACAAATTTTAACACAAGATGGCCAAAAGTCAACTGTTTTTTTTTTTTTTATTTATTTATTAAGGTTAACAACAGCTCATAAATTTGTAAAAAATTACTTATATAAGTAAGTTACATACATATTATTGCATTTTAATGAAGCCAATAAAAGTTAACCACAAGTTACATTTTAGTACTTAGTGAAAACGGTTTACAAATATTGCGTCTACGAGTCCAAAGATAATTAATGTGATGAAAAGTGATACAATGGATAATTTGCTTTCCCATGTTAACAAGGTACTCTACAGTTACACTAACGACACTTTAGAATCAATAATTAATACAAAACTTATAAAGGAGAGAAAAAAAAAATTGTGCAGTTAGCCGCATATAGATTATTTTCTGAGTTACCTACTTGTTAGATTGAATGACATAGTAAAGCAATGACACTTATTTTACATAATGTTAATCCAATCAGTTAACAATTTTATAGCATGTAGCCAGCATAAAAATAACATTGCGAATGTTAAAATTTTCTAATTTAATCATCTCAATGAACTGATTAAATTGTTTGCTAAAAATACATAAGCTAATAATTTGTAAAAATGCAGATATCTCGACAACAAAATTTGTTATCGGCTGAACATGACCAGCACACGACGCAGCCTTGCGATCACTATTGCTTGACAAAATTTTAAGTTTATATTTACGTCTTGTAACATCATCAGTACGAGACCTGTGGCGTGGCATCATTTAGCCCGGAAGTAAAGGATTTACTCAAGCTTCCGGCCAATATTATTTTCGATAATCTTCTGATCCTCGCTCTGCACAACATGTCCGACCGTGTGCCATGCATTTCATCGTGATGTCATATGACGTAGGCAATATTGTCGGGGGCTTACGGACTATAATAACTTCATTTCTATTTCACGCGTACGAGTATTCGAAAATTAAAAACATCTAATGATCTCCACAATTAATCGGCAATTTTATAAAACGTTGTACTGTACACTGCAATTAACCTAGTCGATATCTCGATATCTCGGTGCAGGGAATCGAGATGCACTTTATCGAGTCAGTGACTCTATCGATTATGTTATTCTCGGAATGGGACGTTCGGTGGCATTGAGATATATAGCCTATGTTTCAAGGAAACAGTTATTATGTCTTAGCGAGGTCACTACAAAATAAGTATCATAAAGTTTGCTATATACACCCTCATTATAAATTAATATGTGTGGCAATTCTTAGTGGGTGGCTCTGAAATGTCCACTAACATATAAAATTACACCGACAATAGCTTAAATGACCCCTTGGATTATTATAAGGATAATTAAGGCCTACTTTAAGATGTTAACTACGATTACTAAGGGCCATCAACTCGTGTAAATTACTCGTAATTAGCTTCTTATTGTTACCCTTCTCTCTATATAATTGAATATTACTCGTTTATTTGGGGTAGGCATAGTTAACTTACCCCATCATCAAAACATAGTCAAAAAAGATCAAATAACAATGATGTTACTATCGGACTTTAAAGGACAAATACAGAAAACAAAAGATTATATTTTACTGGATATGCTCGCTTCTTTAATAGTAAATTTGGAAAGTGTACGTACTTATGACTATATTTAAGGAGCTGAATGGCAGAAAAGGGCAGAAAGTTTAAAACTTTAAATTGCTATTTGAGTGTGACAAAATAGAAAGGTTTGTCTACTTGGTAGCATAACCAAGTAATAGTACATAACAGCCGAGAACAGGAAGTTAGCATTTACATTGTCGAGGATGGTTTGAAGCCCGAGCCGTAGCTGTTATTGTAGGCAAGGGCTTTAATCATTCGAGGCAATGTAAAAACTTGTTTAGTGCTTTTTTCAATAAATGCCTGAAAATATTTTTGTATTCTTAGAAAAAATTAATTTTTTAAATTGATTCGCGTGGACGAGTGCGTGAAGAAGTAAGTGTGCGGAAATTAAAATTCGTATTGAAATTCATTTCCGCACTGTTCATCAGACCGCCACGTAAGTGTGGAACCTCCAGCATTATTTTTGTGTGAAAAAAAAACCACTCCACTCCATACAATCATTATGAACTCAATAGATTTTTCTCTTTCGCGCCTAAATAAATTTTAGACTTAATGTTGAGATAAAATCTGTTAAAGAACATATTATTTAACTTTAATTTACCATAAAACGTGTGTTATTCACCACACCATTAATTCTTATGGAAGCTGCGAAGCACATAACGCAAGTAAAATGCCATTGCCGGAAGAACAGCGGGTTTTATGTACCCTTAAGAATTTATTGCGTATCAGTACAGTAAACTGTCATCCTAATTCAATTCAGTTTCAAGTATATAGCGCAATTCTTATGGTACGTCTCCAAGTACGCACATGCCAGTTTTGACGGTTTAATAATTGAGCAAGCTCAAAATGTGTGGCCCAGTAAAAGGCTTTATACCCGCAGTTCACATAATTCCAGCAGACCAGCGGTTGAATACAGCGCTACCGGCACTGGATTGTACCCATTCCAATGAGATAAGTAGTCAAGAAAGAACTGTAGAATAGCTGAACTGGATTACTGGACTGAAATAATGTGAACCGGACATTATTAATTACGTCTCGAGTGTGATTTATGCGTAAAACGGCTACTTTGGCGTTCTCGATCTCAAAGAAACAAAAATACATTTACAATTTTGTGAATAGCTACCTATTGAAATAGTTAAGAATAACAAGTCATGGATGTTTATATTCGGTATTCCTTTCGTTATTTGGTCATAATAATAATAATTAATAATAATTGACACTTTGAGAAAGGAATGCACATAAAGATAAACACATTACATACAAAGAAACAAAAAAGAAAGACAACACACATAGCACACACAGCATAACACAATAGTACCTACAAAATTCTTAAGAACCTAATCTAATCCGTGAGCACAGCAGCTGCAACGGTGACGAAATCTAAAAGTGAAGTGAAGACTATCCGTAGTATATACCTAAGTGTTATTATAGTTATAATTAAAATTTCCGGTCATAATAAAAAGTCATTGAAATTCTCACTCCTAATAAAATAGGTATATAGTCGAATATTTTAAAACCAACTTAAGCATCACAACTTTATATTAGCGTAATGAAAGCGCTTCATGTCCATAAAGTGTGTTTGTTATTTTAATACATTAAAATAAGTAGGTTAAGTTACTAAAGATGAGCCATGAAAACCCGCAATGACGATTTAACACTTACTTTAAAACGAAAGTATTCCTAAAGTTGCATTATCTATAAAAAACCCTTTAAAACGATAGAGGGTCTTCAAACTAAATAACCTCTACAATATTACAAGTTTAGAAGCGATAGTGTTATAAGCCATATTAATTTATTAGCAATTGCAATGTCCCCTTTATCGGTCTTTGGCGAATGTGGAAACAGGGAGTTCAGAGGCCGTACTCTGAGCTCTTACAGCAACCTCAAAGTAATGTTGTTATAGGGACAGAGCTATCATCGCGTATAGCGCCATCTCATTTACAACATTGCTTCAATATTACTTTTGACAGTCATAGTAGGGGGGCAGGCCTTTTATATGGATTAATATAAGGAGGGAGGGCCAAAACCCAGAACACGGGCAAATGGCAGATTTGTGACCAATGACTGCAAGTGCAGACGGGACCAACGGCACAATGTGCCTTCCGAAGCACAGAGGAGCTCGAGATAGTAAATTGTTGGTCACCCATCCAAAGATCAACCTCAGCGACAAATAACATCCACGATTCAAAAAACATGATTACACAAATTATTCAAAACAAGCAAAGTCGAAGTAGATCTAAATAACTTTTTTATCATAAATAATATTCTTGCTCTATCACAGAATACTTAATATTACAAAAAAGTTGATGAATTTAGGTCAATTGCTTCGTATTTCAAGATCCTTTGTCAATATTTCAATAATCGTGTTGAGGCGGCTTTGTTACGAAAATATAACACAAGCATCCTTTAAAGATTAAAATGATATTATAATATGAAAACATCGTCGTTTCCAAATCGTGGAAGAAGTGAAATAGGTTAGGAGGTGGGATTCAGTGGTTAAAGAAATACTGGTTTTATTCCACTATGTAGATTCCTAGCTGGATTCCATCCAGCGATGTTTGTGTTTATAACTACTGCATTCACGCCCCGCGCTTGTCCTTACAGCATGTAGTGATATTCGCGATACAAGGCTTGTGATATGAGATCAAATTTTAGTGGCATACGTTATTTGGGGGCTAGTACGTCTTGATGACATTTTTTACTGTGATATCCCAGCCTTCTGAACAAATAGTTGAAAATTAAACTTAACAAATTTAAAATGTCCAAAATAAATATTTCTATAGTAGTTATAGTATGACCCATCCCTTGATTACCTCAATCTTATTATGTAAAGAAAACTGAACTGCATTTTCCCGAATTCCCTAGATTGTTGAGCAAGCTGTCATTCACGCCACACGCTCGGCCCGATGACATGTAAGTGGGCACTTCATTCCGAGGCTTGTTCAGCCTGGTGACATGAGATGACATTAGCGGCATGGCACACGCCATCCCAGGGCTTGCTTAGTTGCACTGCGCCCTACCGCCCTTTAGATCGGCACGAATCTTGAGCTGCGCACGGAATGACAAAAGGCGACAAAAAATATTTACCGTACTGAACCTTGGACGATTCATCCAAGGATTGAACCTATAGCTCTACTCTTCCTACAAGTTATTTTTAAAGTTATATCTACCTTTTTGTTCCTTTCTTTTACTGTAGCAATTTTGTTTAGAATACTAAAACTCTATTATCCCAATAACCACCAATAAGAAACAAACACAATTCTGAATTCCATGTTACAAATTATTCCAAAACCCAAATCAACTTCACTGAAAATTTTCAACATTCGGTATCTCCAGTTATTTTTATTCCGTACGCAGCTCGATCATTCAGCATATCAACAACGCAAGACGCAACATCAGAGCAAAACTGACTAAAAGCCTTACTAAAATTGTGCATAATGCATAGCAATTAGATCACGACCCTGCACAGCCTGACGAATAGACGTCACAGTATGCTAAGAGACACCAACTTGGTTATATTGTATTTGTCCGTGAACGATATTAGCGTCATGATGGTTAATTTTGTTATTATGCATGTTGTTCTTTTGTGAAGTCACAGCCAATGTGATTGTTGTGCCGCGACTAGATTTGGTTGCTTCATCATCATCAATTTAGAAGTTAAAAAAATATAAGGAACGTCGCCAAATATAAAATAATAAATGATAAAGGTTATATTGAAACCGAAAAAATATATAATTTAAAATTTAATAATGAAGCAATCAAAGAAATTCGCGACGCGGGGCTTCCACCAGCAGGCTACATACACTGTACACCGCATCCGTGTAACACAAAACATCCCTTTGTAGGCGACCGATCATTGCATCGAGCTCGTCAAGCTCGCACAAGTCCGTCCAGGACACAGAGAAGCCTGGATCTGACACAGACAAATGCGGACATAAGTGGAGACACGTCCAGGCTGTTATGGCATACTACCAGGCACTAAGGAAAATTCAAAGGTTCGAATCGATGACCGGACAACGGTAAATCCGCATATCGTTGTCGTTTATTATCATTGTTTGTTTATTTTCCACTGGTGTGCTACCTTCGTCTATGTATAGGAACTTCGGGAATGGTACTTTTCTCACTGGATTTTGTGTGTTTTTCTTGTGGATATTGTGTCTATACTAGTTCACCTTGAACAGATTCTACTTTCCTACTATAACTTGGGAGATCACGTGTTCAGTGTTATTCGTGTACTTGCATTTGTATAGACGTTTAATCGATAGATGGTTGATTATTTAGAATTTTGACTCCTAACTTTAGATTCAGATTAGTATTAGTTTTAGCTGCGTTAGTATTCGACTCACTGATATCTCACTCTACAAACATACTTTTAATATTATGGAATTGAATTTTTAGTTCTAGCATAAATTGCCATGCCGCATGTAGATAAAGGTAGATTATTTGTTTGCACGTTATTTATATACTTCGGTTCACAATAAATTGTGTGAAGCACTGAATAACAGATATAAACATAGAAGCATCTTTTTCTAAGACTCGATTTACTTTCTCTGTTCTTTTCCAGTAATATGAATAAATTTCCAAGAAAGAGTTCCAAATCAATTATCTGTACAAAAAACCCTTACATATGAAAATTCAAGGGAGCTAATTTTTTCGATTACTCTTATTTACCTTTAAACTTGACTTTCTTAAAGCATGGCTCCCTCTGCTTAACTATATTTCCCTTCAAAAGCAAATAATTGTATAATCACAATATTTATTAATTTTGTTGGTATCCAGAACAAAATCGAACCAAAGATGGATGAAGCTGCGAACGACGGTACAGCTGAGCTCTGCGATACAGAAAAAGCCGCCATTGAAGAGAGAAGATTCGTTCTTGAAGAGGTTTTCTACTAGGCAGACCACGACGCAGGAAACAGTGAGACTCCAAGTCATACCTGTCATGTGATCATTGCATTTTACATGGTCTTTTATGATATTGAGGCCATGATCCAAGTGTAACTCCATCGTAATGAAAATTAGTACGAAACGCACTGCTTTGTCCCTGACATTTATTTTATTTGAATCATTGATCCTTTTGTTATTACAAAACTTCAACAGTATTGCAGAAAGCTTCCCGCCCCCCAAACTCATGAAGTACAACATAAAAGATGACATTGCTTGTATTTAATGGTATTTAGAATTTTCATATCACCTTTTTATTAATGTTACCAAATTCTAAAATGTCTTAAAATCCTTTACTGTTTTTATCAAAAAAATATTGTTTATTGTTATAGCATGTTCTCAAAGTTTCTATTTATTTTTAAATTTCCGAGTAATGACAACTGTAAAATGTATACAATCAAGTCTTTTATGTACGAGTATTTACCTTTACAAATACATCAACATATAATACAAAGACATACCTATTGACGTTACAAGTATTTACCACTCAACCTTTTCATTAAGTAATTTTTGGATTTCTAATTTAATTGTCCAACTGCAGGTTGAAGATACAGGGTCTGAAGGTGCTACAGGGGAACACAGGTCTTCAAACAGAACGAGAAGAAGAAAAATCCGAGTGCCTAGGACCGTGGTCAATCCAGACGAAAACTTCTACTTTTACTGGTTGTGGCTCATCACCCTCTGTGTGCTGTACAATTTGTGGACCCTCATAGTGAGGCAAAGCTTCCCAGAATTACAAGTAAGTGAAATCTTTAAAGATCGTATTTTGTTATTTACCAGTGTAGCTAAATAAAATTATCTCTACGCGTACTTTATTCTTGTAACGTTCTAAAAATATGGTCAGGCTGTAGTGGGTAGCAGTCTCTATTAATATGAACAACTTTTAGCAAATCGTGAAAATCTACTGTTTCATATAAAGTAATATTACCTATAGTATTACCATTGAAATGTACATTTGAATGAGTATTACCTATAATAGGAGCTCGGTGGCGCAGTGGTTTAGCGCCTGGCCTAGTGATTGCGGAAGTTAAGCAACGTTCGCATGGGTCGGTCATGGGATGGGTGACCAAAAATTTATTATCCCGAGCTCCTCCGTGCTTCGGAAGGCACGTTAAGACGTTGGTCCCGGCTGCATTTGCAGTCGTTAACACCCACCAATCCGCATTGGGCCCGCGTGGTGGGTTATGGCCCATCCTCCTTGCCACTCATAAGGAAGGCCTGTGCCCCAGCAGTGGGGACATCAAAAATGACTGATGGACAATATTACCTACTCGAGCAAAATAAGAGTAAATGATATGAGATAGCTGCACTCAGCAGCATAATTACAATCAAACAACAATAACACGAATTTAATCTTTATATCAGTAACTTATAGGTGTGTTAAATAGGCACATGTAAAACGTAAATAGGTATGTTAAGTACACTAACATGACATTTAGTTAAAATGTCAATTCTTCAGGGGTCACTAAAATTTATTTCAGGCAAAAGTAAATCCATAGACTTATAAATAGGTTACTTGATACCCCAAATATAACATGTTTATTTATTATTCTGCCCATTTGGACTTATCCAGAGGGAAACGGCTACCCGACCTTTCTTGTCCCAATGCTTGCATGTTTATAAATAATAAATATTTTATTCCATGATGAATAAATAGTTTATGCCGCCTTTGCGAATCAATTTGTATTACGAGTGTTATTTAAATTCATATTGATTTATGTCAATGAAAATATATATTTTTATTCTGCAAAGAATTTACACACCAACAGTTACTGGTTTAGGTGCACACGTATAAAATAATATGTCGCTATTGGTTCTGTGAGCTGAAGACCACGATTTAGCATATCTCCGCCATTTTGAAAAATTTTGAAAAACTGAATCGACACAAAAAATATTTATAATTATCAAACCTGCTAACAAATTTTCACGAGAATCGATTGTGAAATGCGACCTAGAGAACAAACGGACAGCCGGACAGCCGGACGGACGGACATACGAAATCATTTTGCCTAAGCTGAAACCATAGGGATGCAAAAAAACATCTATGTTTTTAAATATCGATGTATCGTTCATAAACGTCGATGTTGAAACTGTTAACACCGATGATACATCGTTCTTCAAGAACGATGCTTTATGAACGATGTTTTTACAGCGCCGTCTATGTATTGGTTCATGTACGGTAGACGCTGGGCTTCTAACAACCTGTAAATTTTCTTCAATAATTTTTAAACTTTAACTCGAGCAGAAAATTCATTGTAGATTTTTGACAGTTTTGTATAGCTTGATCTGCTGCTGACTGTACTAACCAAAACTCGAACGGGTATACGAAGGTTAAAATAAATTACGTTACTCTATGGTTTCAACCTGGTCTATGGTGTGTATGCAGTGTGTTTTTGCAGCGCAGTTTGTTATTTTAAATATTTACAATATCGTTATCGTTAGAAGAAAGTAAGTTAATCAAACATTTGATAAACATAAAAAAGCTTTTGAACAGTAAATAACTTGATAGGCAGGTCGTAATCAGCCAATTGTACAAAATGACAAAAAAATGTTTATTCCAATTTTCCTTTGGACCAACTTAGAGGATAAAAGCTTATTGTACAACGCTGTGATACAATTTTCAAAGGGAATCCTCTCTTTAAATTCTAAATTAGATCTTGAGAGTATTCTACTGATCCGTCAAGTTAATAATTGATAAGCACTTAGCTTAGCATCGATGCTGAAATAATTTGACATTGAATCTTTTAAGGAAGGCAAACAAGATGTATAAGAAGACTTAAATATGTAACAAAGCATTAAAAATGTAAGCAAAATTAACTTTATTCTTGAAAACAATTTGTTTGAGTATTGAGATATGAAAAATATATACGCAATTGGAAGACCCTTTGGTGTTGTGGCAGCGAAGATACCGGATTTGACTCCCGGTAGCATATTTGTAAATACCTGACGCGTTATCCACTCGGGAAGTTTTGGCTGCCGCTCGGGCGCTCGTATTTGACCTGACGTGTCGACGATCGATCGAACCGAACTTATAAATTTCGAGGTTATTTTTTTATAACAGACAATAAAAATATTTTCTTTTATTATAATAACTGACGCGGTACGTTTGCTGTTTACAAAGCAATTCTGGCTCTTGTAAATAGCAGACGCATTATCCCGACACGTCTGCTATTTACGAAACAATTTCGGGTGGCTAACGCGTCAGCCCCCCTAGCATGACCAGCATAACACGATTGATATCGCGTGGTAAAGCGTTTTATCACGTTTAACTGTCAAAAAGACAGGAGTTTGACAGTTGAGTGTCGATAAAATGCTATATCACGCGATATAAATCGGTCATGCTAGGCGCAGGCAGGTATTTACTCCGTCACGTCTGCTATTTACGAAGCAACTTCGGGTGGATAACGCGTCGGGTATTTAAAAATATGCCTCCCGGTAGGGGCTATGTTTGTCTGATGACCTGGGGGTCTATTACGAAAAGTTTCACGCGATGCACGCAGCTGCGTCCGTGCTTCGTTATGATTGTTTCCTATATTACAAAGCACTTGCGTATGCGATATCGCAAAGTGATTGCTTAAGTTTGACCGTTTTTTTCTAGCTTATCCGAAAATGCCAAATGTAATGTAGTTTTTATCTTGCCCTCTGTTCAAGAAAAAGTAAGTAAATATAAATCATGCGGTACTTACCATAATGTCATATTAAGGGAAAATAAAGAACAACTTCATGTAAAGTAAATACCAAAATACAGTTTTATTGAGACTTCCTTTTGACTCTATATAATAATAATATTATTTGACTCTTTTGACTTCCTTTTGACTCTATATAATATAAAAGTGGAAATAAATAAAATAAAATAAATAAATAAAAATAAATATCTTTGCAATCACTGACTGTTAACCGCTGAATTCACACTGAGGTACAAATTTAAATAAACAATAAAAATATCGCCTGCTTCCCCAGTTGTTATATATGAAAAGTGGTTAACTCTTAAAACTAACTCGAAGATAATGTGGGTAAGGAATGCCTGCCCGAAGGATATCAGGATGAATCATTATTCGTTCAATAGTATTTGGGCTACGATAGCCAAATTGAAAATGTGTTTAATAGCCACAACCGACGAACTGCGGACGACTATCGTGACCAAGTGACTGCGTTACGCAATTGCGTATGTTATTTTCGTAATAGAGCCCCCTGAGTATAAACATTTGTCCCCGATTCATGAATTTATATTCTTACAAATGAGATTAAATTGACAATAAGACAGTGATCCACTGCAACTTCACTCGAGAATGTATGGCAATAAGTACCTACATTTTACAGATTGAAATACGTTCGTTTTGTACCACAAGCGCTCTGAAGTTAGTCACTTCAGTCGCAGGTTCTTAAATAATTAATCGCATTGTATCTATGTTCCTTTATCCTTAATTTAGTTATCATAGACAAGCTTTGTTTATTTTAGGACTTAATTAAATTGCCATAACATGTTTTATTATCCAGAACATGTTTTATTTATTCACAACTAATTAGCATCAATATGAAAGGGAAAGGAAGACGGAGCGCGCCTTATTGGGTATCATTCTACGCGACAAAGTTAGAAACACAGTAATCCGGAGTCGCACTAAACTAACTGACGTGGGGCGCATCATTGCACTAAGGAAGTGGCGATGGGCCGGTCACATTATGTCGCAAGACCGATGACCGGTGGAGCAGAAAGGTGCAGGAATGGAGACCAAGGACCGGTACTAGAAGCGTTGGCCGCCAAAAATCCAGATGGTCAGACGACATTACCAAAGTAGCGGGGAAAAAATGGATGAGTAAAGGACAAAACCGAACGGTATGGCGTGCATTCGAAAAGGCCTACTCAGCAGAGTAGGTGACTTAAAGCTAAAGAAGAAGTAGAAGCACCAATATATTTTCCACTAATAGTTAGTGATTATCATTTTCGATTGAACAGTTTCAGACATTATCTACAATAGACATTTAATCAGGCTTGTAACAGATAGCGTTCTGTTATATCCGAAAATTGTATCCCAAATTGCTGAATCTACAGTTTTATGCTGATGCAGCAATTTGGGCACCCACGACTATCGGTGACTGCCTCTTCGAGTCAGTCTACCCATGTCCCGCGACTAGTGTGGTTGTTTCCGAAAACCTAATTAAAAGTTTACTGTTTTGAAGGACAATTAAATTTCTTTTCACAGCTTATAATTATTTCTTTTTTTAAAAAGACTCCTAAGTTTTCCGGCATAACAAGTGGTGGCAGCGGTGGGATATTCAGTGATCCTCGGAACGCCTCAAAATAAAAGAAAGTACTTTCTAAATTATAAAGTGAAAAAGAAAAGTGTCCAAAGTGAAAAAGAAAAGTGTCCAAAGTGAAATAATCCGGGTAGACTCCATCCATTTATCTTCATTAAATTTACGCCGGGATTCATCAATTGTCCCTGGTTCCGGAAGCTGACGGTGCCTGTGTATCCCTGTGGTCTGCAGGAATCCTTTTCCTGACATCCTGATAATCAAGAAAATCATCCAAATGAAACTACAACTTGTTTTGTGAGTGATCTAATTAATTAATTATCAGTGCCGTGCATTCTCCGCGCTATCTCCTTGGCCGTGAACTGTGTTTAGACTATACGCCTACGTACTTCCGTCGCCTTATTCCAACGCTACTTAGTTGCAAGTGTTTAAGAATATTACAACTTATAATTTTAAGCACATTATTAACAACATTTTAGTTATTCTTTGGGTAAACTTTTAAATTTAAATTCTGTGTTATTCTCTTTTGTCCTTTTAAAACCCAAGATGTCTAAAGCAGAACCTAAAAAAGAAGTAAAAGACGCGAAAGATCAGGAAACTCCCTTAAGTGTTATTTTAAAATTCATTAAGCCTTTTGACGGCTCCCGAAATAAACTAAATGCCTTCTTGACAAATTGTGATAATGCCATTTCTCTTGCGTCTCCACAACAGGAAGACATCATTTTTAAATTTATCTTGAGCCAGTTGGAAGATAAAGCCGAAAGTGCATGTTCCATTAAAGATTTCGACTCCTGGAATTCTCTTAAAGAATTCCTAAAGAATCAATTTGGCGAGCGGAAACACTACGCCCACCTATTGACCGATCTACAAGAATGTAAACAAGGTACCGAATCCGTAAACCAATTTTCGTTACGAGTAGAGACATGCTTATCAAAATTATTAACGGAAGTGACAATTTCAAATTCAAAGAAAAGTGAACTCGCGGGAAGGTTGGCCGCGATGGAAGAGTTAGCACTTCACACATTTACCTTGGGACTACATCCTCGGCTTTCCAACATCGTCAGATGTCGCGATCCTAAAAACCTCAATGAGGCAATTAATCACGCTATTTCTGAAGAAAAGATTCAACAATTTTCCTTCCGAAATAACAATATTAATTCTAATAATACCAGACCTAGAACACCTAATCCATTGATTCACAATCAAAGACTTCCATCTAGGCCAAGCTACACCTACACTAATAATAATAATCAAAATCCACCTAGAGACCAACCATTCTGCAGATATTGCAAAAAGGTAGGTCATCTCCTTGAAAATTGCAGACTTCGCCAATATAATAATAATAACAGAAGATTTAATAATGGTAGCCAACCATTTACTCCTGCTCAGCCTCCCACTTCGAATTTTAGACCAAGGACCTTTCCTCATGTGACCTTCCTCGAAGAAGGCCAGAATCAAGATCTTGACCAAAACCAAGTCGATAACAATTATTTAAACTATTAAGTGTCCCGTCAAGGTGTCGCACGGGACAAAGTCCATTAAAACATTGTCGACACCACTCCACCAAACACAAGTCCTTTCTCCTCGTCGACCCATGGACAGGGTAACCAGCCCCAAACTCGTGGTCGCTCCTCTTTGACCCATGGACAGGGTAACCAGCCCCAAACTCGTGGTCTCTCCTCGTTGACCCATGGACAGGGTAACCAGCCCCAAACTCGTGGTCGCTCCTCTTTGACCCATGGACAGGGTAACCAGCCCCAAACTCGTGGTCTCTCCTCGTTGACCCATGGACAGGGTAACCAGCCCCAAACTCGTGGTCGCTCCTCTTCGACCCATGGACAGGGTAACCAGCCCCAAACTCGTGGTCGCTCCTCGCCGACCCATGGACAGGGTAACCAGCCCCAAACTCGTGGTCGCTCCTCGCCGACCCATGGACAGGGTAACCAGCCCCAAACTCGTGGTCGCTCCTCGCCGACCCATGGACAGGGTAACCAGCCCCAAACTCGCGGTCTCCTGGAACAGAAAGATAATACAATTAATAATCCTAATCCTAATCAAATATATGAAATAATAATCAGAGAAAAATACTTACCTCATATTAAAGTTGAAACCTCGGCCAGTGAAACACCACTTACCTTCCTGATAGATTCTGGTGCATCCGTTTGTGTGCTGAAAAAGAAAAGTTTGACAAATATGCCGCTACTTAATGATGACAAGATAGCAGTAAAAGGAATCGACACTAAAGATGAAACCATTAAAAGCCTCGGTTGTTTTGAATTAAAACTCCACCTTGACCAAAAACTAAATATTGTTCATAAATTTCATTTATTCGATAATATTAACTTACCTTATGATGGTATTATCGGAAGTGATCTTTTGATGCAACACGGCTGCAAAATAAATTACAGCACAGACTTATTAGAAATAAACGAACACAAGATAAAATTATTATTTAACGAACCAGTCTATATTATTCAACCACGTACAGAAACAGTAATTGAATGTACAGTAAAAAATCCAGAATTACAAGAAGGTATCATACTAGATCAACATATCTCTGAGTCTCTCTTAGTATCCAATTGTGTAGTTAAAGTAAAACCCAACAACAGAGTTAATATATCCGTTCTTAACGTTTCCGAGAGTCCAATATCTATAAGTTCTAACCTTTTACTCACAATATATCCAGTAGAAGAAGAAAATTTGTATTTGACAAATCCTGAGAGGAGTGCATCAGAGAGAACAGAAGAAGTTCTAAACTTACTACGCGTGTCGCACTTAAATAACGAAGAAGCAAGTCATCTTTTTGGTGTTTGCGTTGAATATTCTGACATATTTCACTTAGCAGACGAAAATCTATCTTCTACTTCTGCTATTCAACACGAAATTTCAACCAGTTCCTCTATACCTATAAATGTAAAATCCTACAGGTTCCCAGAAGTCCACAAGGAAGAGGTCAAATCTCAAATTGAAAAAATGTTACAAGAAAAAATTATCCAACCATCTGTTTCCCCCTGGTCTTCACCCATTTGGGTCGTGCCAAAAAAAATAGATGCTTCCGGGAAAAGAAAGTGGCGCATCGTAGTGGATTACCGGAAGCTTAACGACATAACTATAGGAGAGTGTTACCCTATACCTCAAATCAACGAAATTCTAGACCAATTAGGAAAGAGTAAATATTTTTCGACCCTTGATCTTGCATCGGGCTTCCACCAGATTGAGGTGGCGCCACAAGATATACCCAAAACGGCATTCAGTGTCCCTGAAGGACACTTTGAGTTCACCAGAATGCCGTTTGGGCTCAAAAATGCACCAGCGACATTGCAAAGACTAATGAACACTGTCCTTTCCGGCCTTCAGGGTATGCAATGCTTCGTTTATCTTGATGACATTGTCATTTATTCCTTCGATTTGGAAACACATATCAAAAAGTTGCGTAATGTCTTTGAACGTATGAGAAAATTCAACCTTAAGCTCCAACCCGACAAGTGCGAGTTTCTTCGCAAAGAAGTTACTTATTTAGGGCACACCATTAGCGAACAAGGGCTAAGACCCAATCCCGAAAAAGTCAAGGCAGTGAGCCAATTTCCTGTTCCTAAATGTCAAAAGGATATAAAATCATTTTTAGGCCTAGTTTCATACTACCGTAGATTCATCCAAGATTTTTCGGGCATAGCCAAGCCGCTTACGAATCTTCTAAAAAAAGATGTACTATTTGAGTGGAATAACCAACAACAACTTGCATTTGAACAGTTAAAAAATAAATTAGTAACTGCACCCATCTTATGCTATCCTGATTTTACTGTTCCATTTATACTCACCTGTGACGCATCAAACTATGCAATTTCAGCGATATTGTCACAAGGCGAAGTAGGAAAAGACCGTCCGGTCGCTTACGCGTCCAGAACGTTGAACAAATCAGAACTAAATTATATGGTAACAGAAAAAGAATGTCTAGCCATTATTTGGGGAACTAAAATGTTCCGACCATATCTTTATGGTCGCAAATTCAAAATAGTCACTGACCACAAGCCTCTTAAATGGCTTTTTAACCATAAAGATCCCGCTTCAAAACTTATTAGATGGAGGTTAGAGCTAGAAGAGTACGAATACGAAATTGTGTATAAAAAGGGTAAAACAAATTGCAACGCAGACGCTCTGTCTAGATACCCTGTAAACCCAATACAAAATGAAATACCTACCGGAGAAAGAAATCCTGAAAATCCATCCGTTACATCAGAAGCTGAAGTTGTCCCCGCCGGTGACGCCGCCATTGGTGATCCTAACATTCCTAACCTAAATGATGTCGATATTCCACCTATAAATCCTGAAAGTCCTGGCCTGATTGACTTACCTGAGCTGCTAAACTTACCTGGTGGATTTAATCTCCCCGATGATTTCGAAATTCCCGATGACTTCGATGCAATTCCGCCTTTGACTCCTCCAAGTAGTCCTGGCGATGAAGACACGTATTCCAAATGCCTGAAAACATTGAATAGTAAAACGTTTAACTCTAACGCTAAAATTGAAGAACACAATGAAAATTTATTAAAGACTGATGTAAAAAATATAGTTATACCTACATCTTTAGACCTTGATGAGTCTAATCATTATGTATCAGAAATTATTGCTAATGGTCTATTATCTAAAGAATCACTCTCCAAAGAAAGAGAATTAAATTCCTTTTTACCATTTGAAAATGATAACATTAATTACTTTCTTCTTTTCGTTAAAGTCCATTATTTCGATAAAAGTAGCTATGAAGATCTCTTCAAAAGTCTAAAAAATTTAAAGGTTGAATTATTATCAAGAAACATCTTGGAATTCGCTATAACTGACTTTCGCAACCAATTTGATACTCACAATTTCATAAAAATATATAATATTATCATGTATTTATTCCATAACACAGGAATAACGGTTCATATATATAAAAATACTATTATTTACCCGAGTACCAGCGAAGTTCCGAGAATCCTAAAAGAAAATCACGACATACCCATTTCTGGTCACTTAGGTAGTAACAGAATGCTAAGCAGAATCCAAGAAAAGTACTATTGGCGTAACATGCGTAGTGATGTAGAGAATTATGTACGAAAATGTGAACAATGCCAAACAAATAAAGCTTTGAGAAAAGTTAACCGAGCTCCAATGCAAATAACTACAACATCAACACAACCATTTCAACGGGTCGCATTGGATATTGTAGGCCCCCTACCCGAAGCCGGTGGTAACAAACTTAAATATATCTTGACAATCCAAGACGACCTGACTAAATACTCTGCCGGTTACCCAATGCCAAATGCTACGGCAGAAGAAACTGCCGAATGTCTTATCCATTTTATTTCTCAATTTGGCATCCCAAAAACTATCTTGACTGACCAAGGCACTAATTTCACAGCAGAGCTTTTCAAGCAAACCTGCTCATTTCTCAAAATAAAACAACTTTGGTCAACTCCATACCACCCACAAACCCAAGGTGCCTTGGAAAGGAGCCATTCGACTTTGAAAGAATATCTCAAATCTTTCGTCGATGAAAATCAAAGTAATTGGCCCCGCTACGTCTACACAGCAATGTTAACATATAATACTACCGTCCATAGCACAACCAACTACACTCCATACGAATTACTCTTCGGGCACAAGCCCTTTATTCCCTCTTCAGTTTATGACACTGCTTTAGATTCAACATACAGCGATTATGTTCGTGTTTTACAACAAAGACTGCAATTTTCAAGAGAAAAGGCTATCGAAAATATATTAAAATCCAAAACGACGTCAAAAACTTATTATGATAAACGGTCAAGTCCAGTAAAATATAAAACAGGGGACATGGTCTATGTTAAGAATCATCTGCGTCTCCGTAAAGCATTATCTCCAGTATGGAAAGGCCCCTATAAGGTCGTTAAAATCAACGGCAACAATACACTTACCCTACTTATGAATAGAAGACACGTTAAGTATCACTATGACGAAGTTAAGTTGGCAGAAGTTAATGTTTAAGTAGTAGTAGTTAAAATAGGGTTTAAATATATACATAAATAAATAAGTAAATAGAATATAATTATATTAATATCGTATTTCAGAGTCGCTGTGGCAGGTTTTTGCTGGGTAATGTCCCAAAGTATTCAAGATTATGTCCAACAGATAACATCAGGTCCTGGAATACATTTTGATTATTTAGGTACTGTTAGAGTTAAGAATAATAGGTTAAATGTCGTAATGCCCATAGACATTTCACATTTTAATATACATCTAGATAATATAAATTTAGCTTTAAGAACAGTTAAATCCCTATGTGAGCAAGCTAGAATTATGAAAGACATGGAATGTATAAATATTCTGGATCCACTAACAACACAATATCATGATATAATAAAACAGTTCGACTCAATTTCTCATTTGCTAGAGAATAGGATGAAACGTGGCGCTTGGATAGGAGGAATAGGAAGTATTATTAAACAAATATTCGGTAACCTAGATGAAAATGATGGGCTAAAATATAATGAAGCAATAGAAATAATACAAAACGACCAGCAAAAGTTAGCATCGCTAATGAAAAAGAATATCTTAGTCACCTCTTCTATAATTTCTTCTTACAATAAAACCTTACACCGAATAAAAACAAATGAAGCAAAAATGTATCAAGCTATTGAGAAACTTACCTTGAAACTTACAAATATAACTGATGTCTTCAATGTTCTGGAAACGCAATCTGAAATAAACTTTATATTTAATAGTCTAGAAACAGCACTACTTACCTTATCTTTCCAAATAGAAGATGTAACTGACGCCGTCATGTTGACCAGTCAGAACATTATTCACCCATCAGTAATAACACCTGCAAAACTACAAGAAGAACTAACTAATAATTATAAACACCTTCCAAATAATTTGCAACTACCAATCCAATTAGATATTAATACTATAAACGTTATCCAAAGAATATCTAACGTATTGTGTTATTATGTAAAAAGTAAAATTGTATTTATATTACAAATTCCTTTAGTTACTATCGATGAATATAAGTTGTTCCAAACTACATCTTTGCCTGTACCCCATAACGTTAACGAACTAAATAGTTTTAGTCTTATAATTCCGAATGCAAAATATATTATACTTAGTAAAGATAATACTAAATATAATACCTTACAAAATTTAATAAAATGTGATGTACTGTACCCTAGCAATTATATTTGTGAAACACCAAGTTTATATGTGTCTGACGTAAAACCTAGTTGTGAGAGTGATTTATTAATAAAAGTAGTTAACAAAATCCCGAATGAATGTAAAACAAAATTTATAATTGGTAAACTAGACTTATGGCAACCAATATCAAATAACAAATGGATTTTTGTTCAATCAAATTCCGTAAAACTAACTTTAGATTGTTTAGATAAGAAATCCTTTGAAATTAACATTCGAGGAGTTGGAATTCTGTCATTGCCGAAATATTGTACCGGTTACACTAAAAGTACTGTATTATTTACCCAGAGTGATATTTTAAATATTACTTCACCTGTATTGTTTACAGAATTTAGTCTTATAAATGATACATGTTGCAATTTAAACAAACTCCACTCTGTAATGGAAAATTGGCATTTAGAAAAACTAAAAAACATTGAACTTAAAGATATTAATTTAGAATATTTTCTATATTTTCTATAATTTTCTATAGACAGTTAAACTTACTTTTAAAATATGTAACAAGAAAATTTCAAAATAAAAGAATAATAATAGGTGGCGATTTCAATATTAATACTCTAAAAACAAATACACAATCAACGGAACTTATTGATTTAATGTTAGAATATAATTTTAAACAACATATAAAAGAACCGACACGCTTAAAAAATTGCATTGATTTAATATTTACCAACTTCACTCATAACCTAAATACTGGTGTACTAGATTTAGGTTTTTCAGATCACAAATGTACAGTGTTAAAATTACAAAATGCTCCATTGGAAAAAGAAAACGCTTCTTATTTTTATACAACAAAACGAATATATGATGATAAAAACATAAATAAATTCAAAATTTATTTACAAAACATAAACTGGCACGAACACATTTCAAATAATAAATCTGTTGATGATAACTATAACTCACTAAATATAATTTTACAAGATGCATTAGATAGCTGTATTCCGCGTAAACGTCTAAAAATTTATTTTAAGCCAAAGAAATTATGGCTCACAAGAGGTATTAAAAAATCATGTAGACATAAAAGACTCCTCAAAATTCATGCTATGTATTCTAAAAATAAAATCCTACAAAATCATTATAAACTTTATGAAAAATATTTAAAAAAGGCTATAATACGATCCAAACGTTTACAATCAATTAAAAGAATGAATAAAGCAAATAATAAAATCAAGTGCATGTGGCAAATCATAAATGAAAAAACAAAGCAAAACTTTAATAAAAAGAACAATAAAAACATTACATTGCGCATCCACAATAAACTAATATCGGACCCAGAACAGGTCGCAAATATTTTCAACGAGCTCTTCGCATCAGTCGGGCAAGCGACATCGCCGGGAGCAGGCAGCGCACGCGCAGCACGCGGGCCCTCGCCGCGCGGCCGTCCTGTCATGCGCCCCTCCCTACACTCGATGTTTGTACGCCCAGTCGACGAAACAGAGGTGTTGACATTATTGCGTGAACTCAAATCAAAGTCTAGTTTCGGTATTGACGAACTGCCGTCTTCTCTAATTAAAAAATGTGCAATTGAACTTGTTCCACCATTATCTTTAATCATCAATCAATCTTTTTCCGAGGGAATATTCCCACAACAACTAAAAACTGCTATAATAAAACCCATACATAAAAGAGACGAAAAAACTGACCCAAACAATTATCGCCCTATCGCACTTCTACCAATACTTTCAAAAATTTTTGAGAGAGCCATGTTCAAACGGCTGTATTCTTTTTGTGAAGCAAACAATATATTCGATAATGCTCAAAATGGCTTTAGAAAAAACCGTTCAACAATCTTAGCCACATATAAATATATTAATGAAATTTTAAATACATTGAATAATAAAAAATACGCTATAGGGATTCTCTTCGACATGACGAAAGCTTACGAAAAAATTAAATATGACATACTTTTAAATAAACTTTATAATATAGGCGTTCGTGGCGTGGCACATAAGTGGTTTACTTCTTTTCTCAGTAACCGTTCACAGTACGTCCAAATTGAAAATGTTGATGAGAAATCGCGAGTCATTTCCTATGTTCAGTCGAGGGCTAAACCGGTGCAGGACTCCATACCCCAAGGATCAGTCCTTGGATGTGCCCTCTTCTTAATATATATCAATGACCTTCCTAAAGCCATCAATGAGACTTGTGTGATGTTTGCTGATGACTTCTCCCTTGTGTTTCCATATAATAATGATACCGATCTCAATGATAAAATTAATAATATTATAAATAAAATTGTAAATTGGTTAAATGATCATAATTTAGAAGTAAATTTCAACAAAACTAAACTAATGCAATTTAGGCCAATACAAAAAAAAGAACTAGACATTAACTTTACTTATAATCAAATTAAAATAGAATGCGTTCCTATTTTTTCTTTTTTAGGTATAAATATCGATTCAAACATTAATTGGAAATCACACATTCTAAAAATTAAAAAAAAAATATCACAATTTATATACGCGCTAAGAGAATTAAAAAAATCTACAAATTTAAAAACCGCAGTGGCTGCTTACTATGCTTATGCGCATGCATGGTTGAACTACGGGGTCATATTATGGGGTAATAGTGTAGATGCGAAAGATCTTTTAATCTCACAAAAGAAATGTATACGAGTACTAGCAAATATAAAACAAACCGATAGCTGCAAACCACATTTTAAAAATTTAAAAATTTTAACATTACCTTGCTTATACATTTTAGAAATGTGCAAGTTTGTTAGGAAACATCCAAATCTTTATATTAAAACTATAGACGCGCCTCGTCACAATGTCCCGCGATATAAAAATAATCTTGTGCAAACTACATCTAATTTAACTTTACATAGTTCGGGCCCTTACCCGATGTCAATAAAAATTTATAATAAATTACCAGAAAATCTAAAAGCCGAACCAAAAATCAATAAGTTCATTAATTCAATAAAACAACTGTTACTAACTAAATGTTATTATTCTGTTAACGAATATTTTAATGATAGGAATATTTAAATGTCTGCCCCTCTCTTCCACATTGCTATGCCTGTCAAGGTGCATGCGATAATTAGTTACTTTAAGATCTAGTAGTTAAGTCGCATGTAGTGCAAATGTATAAATAAATAAATAAATAAAGAAAATAACAAGTTGAAAGATATTGTAATAGATATAGATAAAATACAACAGAGCCCACACATTGTAAAATACAGTACTCATTACTCTGTTATAACTATAGTGATAGTATTAGCTATAATAAGTTTTATGTTATATAAAATAAGTGTTCTCTTTTGTAAACGCGGAAACAACCATCCTATCAGTAATAGTGTTTTATTTAGAAAAGAGAAAATTGCTAAAACATCCGAATCAGAATCAAATCTCGATATCCCCTCATGTTCAGTCAAAATTATGAAATAGATTTGTAAAGTTTCAATAAACTTCGGAAAACTAACCCGAAGTTTATTCTTAAAGGGGGAGGTGTTATATCCGAAAATTGTATCCCAAATTGCTGAATCTACAGTTTTATGCTGATGCAGCAATTTGGGCACCCACGACTATCGGTGACTGCCTCTTCGAGTCAGTCTACCCATGTCCCGCGACTAGTGTGGTTGTTTCCGAAAACCTAATTAAAAGTTTACTGTTTTGAAGGTCAATTAAATTTCTTTTCACAGCTTATAATTATTTCTTTTTTTAAAAAGACTCCTAAGTTTTCCGGCACAACAGTTCGATTAACAAGTCATTAGTACAAAATCAACATACACATCCGCTATCCTATGGGAGGCTAATTATAACATCAAAAACATTTAATGGGGTTGGTAAACTTTTTCGAAGAGAATTGTTTTATATTTTTTTTTGATAGCACATGTTTGAAGAATAAAGAAAAAAATATTATGATTTTTTTATTTTACCTTGTTAACTAAATATATTTTTTTATATTATTATCGCGATAAAATATCAAACATACGGCTGAACAGGAAGTCCCTTTGCATTTACTGATTTAAAAAACTGATTGACAGATTTGACAGACAGTGACAAAGAGTAATCAAACCTTTGTTTTTTATTTTGAGCAACAACATAGAAAGTCTTTGGAGCAAAGGCATTACCTACGCATACAGCCGTAATAGTGATTTATTGTACAATGGTGTAAATTAAAAATTAAAATTTTTATTTAAATTAAAATGAAGCATTATTAAAATTCCGCAATTTGTTATTCCTGACTCCAAGCCAAAAGCTACCAGATAATATATAATTCACAACAGTTTTGGAAAAGTTTACCAACCCCATTGTTTACAAACCTTTGAACAGCTTGTATTGTTAACGTTAACGTAAGCTGATTATTTCTTAATTCTTTAAATTATTAACACATAATTAAGTATCAGGTAAGACAAACCTGAATTTAAAAAAAAAACGGTCATTTTGTGATATTGAATTCAATGATTCATAACGAAATCACGGTGTACTTTTGAACGTTTATTCAAAAACTTTCATCGTAATTTTAAACGAAAGTATAGACATTTGAGGCGTAAAAAGAAAAGTTTACTGATCTTATGGGATACCTAAAAAGTTTTGGCCTATCTTGCAATTTCACAGTACATTGGATATTATTATACCTACTACAAAAGAAGTTTTTAAACAAATAATTTCTGGATAAGTTTGTAAGCCGAGTTCATTTATATGTCCATCAGCCATTTTAATGTCCCCACTGCTGGGGCACAGGCCATCCTTTGTGGGTGGATAAGAAGCACGGGCCATTACCCACCACGCGGGCCCAATGCGGATTGGTGGGTGTTAACGACTGCCAATGCAGCCGGGACCAACGGCTTCACGTGCCTTTCGAAGCACGGAGGAGCTCGAGATAATACATTCTTGGTCACCCATCCCATTACCAACCGTTGCGAACGTTGCTTAACCTCCGCAATCGCTGGGCCAGGAGCTAAACCACTGCGCCACCGAGCAGCTCATGTATATGACTTATCGTCATTAGGTATACTTAACATGTTCAGAAATCAAATTATGGCGTAGGTAATGTTAGTAAAAAGTTTTGCTCTGTACCTTTTCACTCAACACCAACAAAGTAGCAACGGAGCTTTCATTCAAGTGCTCAAATTCGAGTGCAAATTCTACATCTTCAAATTAAAGTGACATCTTGAGCATCGCCCTTCCACGTTGAAAACACAAAGGTGGTTTATTCAGCGTGAAATAACTGCACTAGTTGCAGAATTCAACTCCTTTTTATTTCCCAAGACGCCCAGCTCCGTAAACACTGGAGAAAGTGGGGGCCTAAAATGCTCCCCTGGGAGACCGATGTTGTAAAATGACACCCCAAGTGGATGGAATAAATTGCTGCTCAGTAAAATTACGATAGACCTATTTCCATGGAACTCAGAGTGATTGGGTAACGGAAAATGAATAATCCGAATAATTCTCATTGATTCTACTCAAAGCTTTAATAAAATCTAAATATCCTTATTAATATTATATTGTTTGTTTGTTTGTTACGCTTTCACGTTTTTACTAGGTACTCAACCGGTCCTCGTGAAATTTCGTGTACTTGTCAGGGGTACAGAAAAGGACCTATGGTACCCTTCATACGGAACAAAGTACAGTACGGGATTGAAAAATAACTGTCCATGTCCACGCAGACAGACGAGGCGAAGTCGCAAGTGGTCGCTAGTCCAGTAATAAAATAAAATAATGTATTCTGATTAAGCAGCCAAATTTGACTGCCGACTATGTTTTTTTTTAAAAAACACACTAAACTAAGTTTGTTAGTTATTCACAAACTATAAATGGTTTGTTTGATGGGCAGTTGCGAGTTACTATGGCTTCAACTTTTGAAAATTCTGTTTGTCTGACAGGTTTCGTTGTCATCACAACAACTGATAGGTGATAACTAACTTTAACTGAGAGATGGAAATTAATTTATTTTGTGTCGGATTTGACTTCTCAATAATAGCTTGACGACATTAGTATTATTTTGTACGACAAAAGCTTTTGAATTATTTAGGGGATGTGTTAATTACCTAATAATAATATTGATAGCTATACTATCGTATGACAGTTCCCAACAGCATTATTTTCATGTTATTAAATCCCCGAATATTGGATTTTTTGGATATAAAAGGCACCCGCTGCTATTTACGAACCGATGATAACCTTTTTAATCATAATGGCATTGTTGACCCTTAATACTGATATATTAAGGGTCTCAGTAATTCGATATAATTATATCTCTATCGTATTATTAATAATCTAATTGAATTTGGAATTGAAATTAATAGTTCAAGATTTATGTAGCAAACTACAATCTTCTTATGTAGTAGGTACCCCTAATAAAATATTTGATAAGGAAGGATAGTTACATTATTTTGAACTTAACCCTAAATTCAAACTATTCAATCAAGATCCTGTGCTTCTTATAGCTTGGAAATAGTCCCACATAATATGAACCTCATCAATTTCCTTTTTTAGGTAGGTATATTTAGGACTAATAAAATAATAATAGACACATTAGCGAATAATTCATGTCATGGGTGCTCATTGCTAATTCTGACATTATAATGCAGACCTGAAATAATTAATGAATTAAATGTCACGCACTGCAAATTAGAATTAGAGATTAGTGGAATTGGTTGCCAGGTACATTATTATCATCGTTATTACGGATTATTACGATCAGCCTGTCGATTTTATAACCAAACTCGCATCTCACTTCGAACCTCACTTCACTTCGCGTGAATTTATTATTAGAAATTAGCTGAATATAAGCTATTTTATCGATGCAAAAAGTTTTAGGCTCAGTTGCACCATCTAACTTTAAAAATAACAAGCTTGTTAAAGTACCGGTTAAGCACAAGTAAGCCAAAAAAAGAGGTTGCCAGCAGGCATGATGTCCTTTGACAAGTTTGACGTGACAAATAGGTAGCATTATCATTTGACGATAACTTTAACTTTGACAGCGTTTTGGTGCAACTCACAAACAGGTATAGCTACAGTAGCTATCTAAAATCTTTTGTGATTAAAAAAAGCCTATCATCATCTCATTTATGATTTAAAATTTCCGCGAAGTAAAGTGAGGTTCGAAGTGAGATGTGAGTTTGTTACAGAGTCGACAGGCAGTAGATACGGACGCAGTTTGATGTTCCCTATTCAGACACACTGTCTGAAAATAATATTTGCTGTAGCCTATCTTTATAATTCATTATCTTTTGCTGTGTATCCAAGTTGCGAGACTGGCTTAACGTGATCGTTATCTCATGACTTAGGTATACCTCTTAAATTAATGAGAGCATTTGATGAACTACCTCGGGATGAACCTCGGGAGGTAGCCTGGCAATGTAGATACACGGAATTTAGATTTTCTTTGCACTTAATTATCTCTTATGTAATTGGTTCTCCTCAGATCATGTGCCACTATTTCTGGCTGACGTGCGATGGCCTCAGCGACTTGGTGTTTGCGCTAGACCTGGTGGTGCAGCTGAGGACTGGCTACTTGGAACAGGGGCTTATGGTAAGTCTTATAATTCCTTCATATAAGTGATATAAGTCATTGATTCAATAAAACTGATTAAAAATGGAGGCACACTCTATCTGGTTTACTAACTTACAGTCACTGTAAAATCTATATCTATTGTTATGGTCATAGGAGCACAAACTAAAGGGCTCAAAGTATAATAATATAAAGTATACATACAACCCGCGCAGATAACAAATGGGATTGAAAATGGCGGCTCACCGCGTTTACCACAACGAGTGTGACTAAGAGAGCTATAGGTGTGGTGTTTAGTGTGCAAGCGAGAAGTGAATATGAACGACGCCATTTCTAATCCCATTCTTTATCTGCACCGGTTGTACAACTCTTTGTATCTAAGACAATCTCTCTCCTCAGGTTTATGACTCCAAGAAGCTGGCGAAGCACTACCTCTCTTCTCGGCCGTTTCTGCTGGATATCGCTTCGTTAACACCCCTGGATCTGCTGCAGCTCAAAATTGGTACCAATCCCATCATACGCTTCCCAAGATTCTTCAAAGTAAGTTTCAGTCATATGTTTTTACGATGTTGATGAAGAGAGGTAAATAAAGCTTAAACAACTCAAAAAATGAGCCTAACATAATGTTAGGCTCATTAGTTTAAAGTTACGAGCGAGATCACGAAGTTGCGGTATTAATTAATTAATTATATTATAATATTTTTGGACTTTTAGGGCTGATTTTTCAATCCTCAGATAACAGATATCAGTCAGTTTAAATAAATATTAACCAAATCTAATAAAAGTCATTCAAAAGTGTGACAGACAAATAAATGACAAGCATTTTCAATTTGGCAGTATAATACGCTATCAAACGGATAAAGATCTATTTAGGCATTGAAAAATCAGGGGTGCGATTGCGTAAGGTAATCGTATTCATGTGACAGTTCATATCGTATTCCATCGGCTGCAATTTGTATGGGATGACATATAATATGATACAATATGAACTGTCAAATGAATACGATTGACTTTACGCAATCGCACTAGCTTGTCATGGAATAACACAAAACCGAAAAGTAGATCTTTAGTAGATTTTCTTTTCTTTTCAGTAAAATTAAGAGTTTCGTAAGATGTCCCACAGTTTTTTAGCGCATTTTGCGCTAAATTACGTCTAATTTATAAAGTCACCACGAATAAATTCCTAATGCAAAAAACCGAACGTCTGCGCTGTAGGCTGATGGAAACCTAAAAGCGGAAAACGCATGAATTCGGAAACCATTATGAGGAAAACGTATACCTAATGTGTGTTCAGCCTTAAATGTTCGATTCTTTTTTGTTTTTCGTATCGAATATTATGTAAGATTTTTCTTTGACATTGGGTTTTACCCGTTCAAAACATTAGTATTCCATCGTAAGCTTCTTTGTGAGAAAGTATTCAACGGTACCCTTCCCTCGGGACCCTTTTTTGAATCAGGAAACAGTAGTTCACTGATTCAAACGAAATGTAACTAAAATTAGATAGAGGTGTTAAATATTAATAAAAACAACCTTTATTACAGATCTGTTTTCAAATATCTCTTTGTTAAAGAGAATCCTGCTCTTGATACCGCAATAGTTGTCTTGTACACAGCTCTATTTTTGGCCCCATAGAGTCATAGAGTACCCAGTTTTATGGTTTTTTTTTCTAACATTATTTACGTGTCCTTCGTCTGTTTATCTTTTTGCTTTCCGTTATTGTTTTTTGGTGTCTGTCCATAAATATTTTTTTTTAACCTTTATGTGTATATTATTATGTTTGAAAAGAATACGCCATAATTACTACGCGATTATGTGCTAAAATTCACGTACAGAAAGAAATCTACCCATATAGTTTGATGTAAATACTTTGAAGCTTTTAGCATTTTAAGTAACAATGTTATCAGCCTTTCAGCTAACAAAAAAGTCTTTAAACAAACAGGATACAGCCAAAATTATCTGTGTATCTCGCCCGGTGCCATTGATTTATGGGAACCTCAAGGTACCCAGATAGATCGATAGCAGGGAAAGTAGATATCCGGATACCCAATCTCGGAAAGCTCTATACAAAAGAAGTATTTGGCCCCAAATCTTAATCAGAGATCGATCTCATAACGTTAACTCAGTAAAAACTCATTGTTAAACAAAAACCTCTTATTTATTACATTGTTTTGACCTTTTTTCGGAAATGCGAAAAGTATGTAGAGATATTATGTGCTTATGTGCATGCATGCAGTTTTGCTGTTAACTACGATAGTTCCAATAATTTAATTTCTGTCTGTCCATCAGCCATTTGTGATATCCCCACTGCTGGGGCACAGGCCTTCCTTATGGGTGGTAAGGAGGATGGGCCATAACCCACCACGCGGGCCCAATGCGGATTGGTGGGTGTTAACGACTGCAAATGCAGCCGGGACCAACGGCTTAACGTGCCTTCTGAAGCACGGAGGAGCTCGGGATAATAAATTTTTGGTCACCCATCCCATGACCGACCCTTGCGAACGTTGCTTAGCTTCCGCAATCGCTGGGCTAGGCGCTAAACCACTGCGCCACCGAGCTCCTCAATTCTGTCTATGTAGATCAAATTCTAATTTAACAGTGAAACTTCTTGAACTACAAAATAGCTTCTAGTAGTTAATGGAACAATCTCAATGGAACCGCACCCTCACAAGAACAATGTGTACGGCAAAAGAACTGCCAACTATCTCATCCTCCGGCTAATAAATAATCTGCCGCATCAATTAGCTGGTACTTTAACAAACACTAATACTTACTTATCAGGTACTTTAAAAAACAAACTCAAGGTCTATTTTTTATATAATTAAAAATATTATGTAATGACTGTCATTGTTACACGTACGAGTATTACCTACCCAATTCCTAGTTTTTAATTTTGTTTTAGTTTTATTAAGTTTTATTAGTAAATGAAATCGCATCAAACAAGTTAAAAAACCTTAGTGGTTTAAAATTGTGATTAAAAACTATATTATTATCATGTTTTTTAAAATGGTAAATAAAGAAAAAAAAAAGTGGGGCACCACTTTCAGTGATTATTTAATTAGTTGTTAATAGAAAAGGGTTTTAATAAAACTGTACTTGGAATTTTCATGGCCTATAGTCTAGTATTTTTAGAAGGTATCACTACATTTCACTACACTTCATAGTCATTCGTAGAAGTAGATAGCAATTGTGTCAAAATCGGCCACTTTAAGCAGTTTTGATATCTACTTCTAGAAATGTCTTAAAAATTTCAAGTAAAGTTTTATTAAAATTGTGTATTATAATTACAATACTCCGCGGCGTCACTTTTTGTCTGGATACCGCCCAAAACATTGCAAACACTTCCGTCGTATTGTTTGCCAACAGCTTGGTATAAGCATCCGTTCCATCTATACCGCAGTTGAGAGATACAATAAGGAAAATAAATATATTTTTTCTTTCATACTTTTATCTAACGTCGATGTTCGACTTCTAAAGATTTTTTTCCCTTTCATATTTATTTATTTTTCGTTACTTAACCGCATAAATTATATTGGTGCTCGTTCGAAAAAAATGCTACAAATTTTGATTGGTTTCTTTATCTAACCTTATTTCTTTCAGGTAAATTTTGTTACCCAATTATTAGAATAATAATACAAATCTTATACAGAAAAAAAAACATATTATATCTACATAACTTTGATCAGAACAACAAAATCTAATTCAAAATGTAAGAAATATACGTTAAACATAAAAAGTGTCTAGGTACTATGTAAGTATAATTCTTTCAAAGCCATATTTTAAAACTTAAAAACAGCACAAAAAAGAGTACTTCTCCTGAAAATTATTGCGCAATTTCCAGACTTTATTGTAATATTAAGAAAAACAAATTCTCAGCAAACTTAGAGCGTTCAGAGGGTTAAAATTGAAACAAATTGTTTTCTTTAACCAGGAGACGTGGAAAGAGCTGCGAATAGAAAACTCTACAGTTTTTTTTAATAAAAATGTATGGCTCTATGCTGTGTACGCTTAAGAAAAATACTACATTTTATCTTTTAAATCTTCTAGCATTTGAAACGTGCTGATATTTAGAAATTGTAAATTGTAACAATATTTACTTATGCCACTTTTTGTCAAGTTCAAAACGAGTCCTGTTGCGATTATTACCAAATAAAAACGATATCCTTTTTGGGGAGCAAAGCAATTGTAATAAAACAAATTGTCTTGTTACAAAATTAAACAACTTACGTGACATACATAGACTTTTTAACTTAAAAGAATGAATAAACTTTTCACTATAAAAATTACTCATTTCAATTTTTTTGTGTATTAATCTTAATTTAAGTAAAATTCTCACGCACGTCCCTATTTTTGTTCAAATGAAAATACAATACTAAATAATAATACTTACCAGAAACAATAGAATCGCACCAGATCATTTTCTCGGTCGGGTATCGACCCGTGAATGCTAAAATCTCAAATTTACAAATGAAAATATTTTACAGGTGTACAGAGCGGTGAGCTGCTACTACATCGTGGAGTCCAGGACAGTGTACCCGAACTTCTGGAGGGTGATCAACCTGATCCACATCCTGCTAATCCTGGCGCACTGGTTCGGCTGCTTCTACTTCTTGCTGTCCGAGGCTGAAGGATTCCAGGTTTGAACTTTTTGCTGAGCTGGACAATTTGAACATTTACAAACTGAATACGCTACAAAGCGGTTTGCGTTGTGGCGCAACTGAATTCTATTTTCATTGCGCGGTCGATACACTTTAGGATCGTTTGTATTTACGGAAAATATATCACTTAGGCATAATAAGACCAAGCTTTAAAACAGCTAGTTGTGTGTTCTGCCCGCTACTCAAATGGCCAACATTCTATACGTTTGAATGCTACGCTTATTTTTAGAGCTTGAATATATAAGATTTAAACACCTTCTCTAACTTTTCCTTAACATAAATAATTCTTTCTTATCGGCGCGGGGCGTCGACATCAATATCAATTTGGCGATATAGCTATGCTTTGGGTGCTCAAGTGATCCATATATTATGACAAACTGCACATTTGTATGCGGGCGTTGCTTATGAGGGTTCAACAATGGGTTGAGGGTTAAATCAAGCGATGAGATAACATTCACTATGAGACGTTTGTTTAGTAACGAAATAGTTGACAAATATGAAAAAAAACTACATAGGTGTTCGCACTTTTACTACCATTTCATTTCGGTCCTTTGTGGCTATTTAACAGATTTCAGTCATTATCACTAGACAAGAGCTATTAAAACACATTACCTACTTTATCAAATTTGAAAAAATCAAATCCAACTTTCGATCCTATTGATGTCTATCGCTCATTGATATTCCTTAAGTAACGCTAATATTTATACAAGTATTTGGTTTTGAAATTACAATTACAAGTGTTCAAACTCTATTGCATATAAATATTTTCAGCAACTCTGACATAACATTTTGCTAAAACGAGAATACCGCGTTCCACACATAATATGCCGAAGACCACAAACAGCTGGATTGGTTTTTACCCTTTAGTTAGTTTAGTAAATGATCATTTTGTGTGATAGAAAGTCATAGAACTTTGAAAAAATTCGGATCTAGGCAGGCGAATGTATTTTATCCTTAAGAGTACATTTTAGTAATTAAGTGCTGTTATAAAATAGGGTATGAGTAGGTACCTATAAGTACTTTAACAGTAAATCCTTAACGTGCTCATTTCCTTAACAATTCTGTAATCACGAACTAATGAAGACTATTGGGAGTAATTACAATTGCTGTAAAATACCCATTAAAAGGTTCTTGTCTTGCGAAAAGTTCAAGGTTTGATATATCATTGAAACAACTAGTTACCTAATGGGGATCCTTGGGGGAATCCCAACAGTGTGAGTCTTTTTAATGACAATAAGTAATACAAAAGCATTTTGGTTAATTCCAAAAGACTTTGCGAGTGTGTGCACTAAAGATCAGTTTCAGAGGTTCCTTCCTAACAAAAAAAGTACAGTTTCAACATATTTTTCGAAAGTTAAAAACGAAAATAATTGACTGGTTTTAGTCATCGTTGGATATAAAAATAAGCATTTAGTTGTAAGTAATTCAGTTATAAGCCCAAAAGTATGTGAGAAAAAGTAGCATTTTCATAAAACTTGCGTATGGGTCCACCGAAACTATATGACATGAAGTTCAGACTTTTTATGACATTTGAAGTCCCCAATTTCATAGGTTTTTTATTGATTTCACTGTTTTTATTAATAACGACGCTCGTATCGTTATTAAGGGCTTCATTAAACAGAAAGCGACAAGCAAAAAAACAATTATGGACTTTAAAATTTCAGATTAAACCTGAACTTCATGTCCTTATATACTGATATATCATACATAACACTAGAACATCCTACACAAACTAGACATAAACCACATGTCTAGAAACAGAATGAGTTTAATTTCCTGTCGGTAATGTGACTGTGATTGCCATCCAAATGTAGTCTTATTGCCATAGTTATAAAGGAAGACCCCTTCATACTCTTTTATTTGGAACAAATGGATGAAAGATATAAAACAGTTTTAGTTAAATGTTAACCTGAAAGAAAGAACATTTTGAAGTTAAACGAGTCGAGTTAAAAAGACGTTTTATGCTTATCTTTGCGCTTTCAATTAAACTTTTTTCTTTTAAGATTAAGTGGATTGTCAACCACGTGGTCTCCATACAAACGGCGATAACGTTTCCCACCCTCTAAACCTTAACCTATAGTAATTAATTTTTGATATTTTTTTGAAATGCCTAAATACTAGGGCTGTACGTTTTGATTTTTTAAATATCTATAATAGATTTCGAAATATTTGCATTTTAGTGATTTCATACAAAACACAGAAGTGCCAATATTTTCAAATCTACAATGAATATTTTAAAAATCAAAACGTACAGCCCTAGTTTTTAGGCATTTCAAAAACATACCAAAAATTCATTGCTGTAGGTTAAGATTTAGAGAGTGGGAAACGTTATCGCCGTTTGTTCCATACAAACCGTCCGTTTGCCTGACAATCCTCTTAAGAGGCGCGTCTAGGTTTTGCCGCTCTCTCGTTCGCACATTTCATGTTTCTTGAAGATTTCTTAAATCTAAATGTGCGTAATCAATAGTTATGTTACAGCCACTTTTCGCAATATAAGATTACGGAAATTTTACCGTCCGTCCGTTATCCTATCTGCGAAAAGTGGCTGATGAAATGTGCGAAGAAAAGAGCGGCAAAACGTAAACGGCCTCTTTACTCTTTTAACATTAGCACAGATTAATACATTTGCAAGATTTTATTACTCTGAAAACTCAACTTTTTTGTTCATAAAACCTATCAATAAATTCATCCACACAGGGAGACTGGGCGTATCCTCATCGACCTGGCGACTACGCAACCCTCACGAGGAAGTATCTTGGGTCACTCTACTGGTCCACGTTGACACTTACCACCATAGGTGACCTGCCTACTCCAGAAACCAACGCTGAGTGAGTACAAGACGTAATAAATTGGTTTTCTTTTTTTTTCATTCCCTATTCTAATGAGGTAAAACCTTTTTGGTATAAAATCTTTTTCGTTTAAGCTAATTTCAATTTTATTACTGGCATGAAGAGGTTAATAAAGATTTTGTTTTTAATTTCTTAAAATAAAATATATCATTATCATTTTATAACAGTACCAGTTGCAATGTAAACAAGACCATATTTTTTTAATTTGGGGGTTTTGATCAGAAAGATATAAATCAACTTTTTTTAACATGAAGAAAGTTTTTCATTGTACAACATTCTTACATTTATATCGCCCAATATTTATAAGTATATTATATCTGAAACCACCGTGAACCCATTTAAATGTAGGTACTTATTGTCAGATTAGCCCGGCTTACTTAAAAATCTTTTCAATTATCTGAGTCCTAGCGATATGCAAATTGGATACGGGATTTTGTTCCAGTGATATATTAGGGAGACTATTCCGGGAGAAAATTTTAAAGATTAAATTGTAGGATATCATTATATTGATAAATTTTCACGAGTTTTTTTTTATATTGATAATAAATAAGAAGCTATATTTAAGTTTTTAAATGTCTAGATTCCATAAAAACTATTGTTTCTTTCTGTCTCTAATTTGTTTAAAATAAAGATTTATAAAGTAGACCATTCTTTAGATATTCTTAATGACATTTATATATAGCTACATTTGACTATTTTTTTGTAGGTAGATTAAATTAAACCTCACAAAAACTAACTTACAAAGTGTCTGCCTTATCTTTGCCAGACAACGCTAAGTAGCAATTTACTTAATACTTCTTGTCAAACTTCATTGTACTAAACAACTAACTAACTAACTGTACTTGAGTTAATTAAAAATTATCAATTTGGACAATGTTATTTAGAGAAAAATACTTAAAAGTTACAACTATTTTAATACAGAGTTCATAGATAATTTATTAAAACAATAAAATATATTTCTTCAATTATTTCTTGAGCGAAATTGGAGTAAATTATCGTACTATTTCAACAGCTAAAAATAAATAAACATGGTCCTTCAAGCTGAACACAATACAATAAACACAGATAATAGAATAAAAGTTAATCTGAAATTTTTAATGAGAAATGCTCTCATTAAGGGGAATTCCTACTGGTATTTCCTAATGATTAAATAAGTCTCGGAATCTTCACCGCTTCGCTGCAGAAGTTTAACGACTTCAATTAATAATAGATTAACGCTTCGATGGAAAGTCGGGAAAACATGTCACATTTCAGAAAGGTGATTCTCGGGCGCGTGTCATAATGTCAAATTCGAGATACGTATATCGAAAAAGCAAGAAATTAAAGAGATCATTCGCCTCGGTAATGTCGAAAATCGCTGAAAATAAGTTAAATAAGAGATTTATGATAAGAGATAATGTCAAATTCGAGATATGTTGCAGAGCGCAAGAATCGGCATTCCGATCAAACATTGATGTCATTAAAAAAAATACTTAATAAATAAATAATAAATAAATAAACTTCACGACTTTAACACTTTCATTCATATTCAAATACTATGTTGATTTTTTTCTTGTTCTTTTATTAACAACAAGCATTCAATAAAAATAAAAAAGACTTTGTAATTGTTATCAATTCTGCAAATCTTGTACAGTAATCTGTACATGATTTGCATAAAAAGGTAGGATTGATTACTGTACAAGATTTGCAGGTAAAGGTAGGCTGGTGTGTCAAAAATTTAGACGAATTAAAATACTTTAGTATTGAATTTAATAATATCAGTGTCTATTCTCATAAAAGCAATTAAATAAGAACAATAATAATTTATAAATAGAAAGATATCGTTCCAAAACTCACACCTGGAATAAAAAGCTGTTAATTAAATCTTACAAAACTCCAGTGAACTTTATTCCAAGAGTGATAATTTCAGTTGATTGCTTTGAAAACTTTTTACGTCTCGCAATTTGAAATACACGACCGAAAAGAACACAATTACAAACTTTTATTTGGATAATTATTTTAAACTTTTTCCAATAAAAGTAATTTTGCTCGTAAAATTATTTTTAACAATAACAGTACCTTTTCCGTACAGGTAAATAAGATAATTTCTAATTGCAATACAAAAACGGTATGTCTACAAATTTCCTGATTAAAATTACAAACGATATTAGTACCGCGTTAACAAACATTTTGATTCTTATAACATTAGATAAATATGTTTTTGAACACGGAAAATATGTTCTACAAAATGTTAGCACGAAAGTAATTATCTTAATTGTGTAAGTTCTTAAGGTTCTCAGAGCTAAATTATTATCCCGTTTAATGGACAATGAAATTCAGCAAATGAACTGCCATCTTAAATTGTTAGAAATCTTTGTCTCTTAATGTTAGTACATAAAAAGCTTATAGTAACTTGAGGTACCTATTTTCTAAAAGATATTTTGGAACGGAATTTGTTAATTATTTAAATTTAAGAACAATCCACATTGAATATATATTCAGTTTATATCTTATGGAATATATCTTATCTATCAGAATATTCTATGGACTTTACAGGCCTGTCAACTTTGTCAAAGCTTACAAAGCACTGTGCAGCTTTAAAACAATAAGCAGATCTTTAGTTTATTATTGGTTACAGTCCGCAGAGAACTGTCCGCTCTGCCAAAGTATCTAAAGTTGCAGTCTTTGCAGAATTGTATAATCTAATAATAACTTGCACATAACAGTGCAACCTGTTACAATATGTTATTATTTTACAGAACTGTGTAATCTGTTATAATTCACATAAAACTTTGTAATCTGCTACAGTTTACACTGAACTGAGCAACCTGCTACAATCCGCTCGGAACTGTACATGTTACAGTCTGCACAGTATTGTGCAGTCTGTTGCATTTGCACTGCATTGTGCAGTCTGTTACAGTCTGCATAGAACTGTGTAGTCTGTTACCACCTGCATAAAACTGTGCAGTCTGTTAGTCTGCACAGGACTGTTCAGTCTGTCACAGTGTGCACAAAACTATGCAAAGGTTTAGAACTAACGCTGAGGTTGTTGTTAGCACACACGGAGGCCCCAAATTTCTGCCGCGACGCGGGCTCAAGTCGCGCCTGCTGCAGTTCCGATCAAATCGAGGGTATGTCTCAAAAGGTTACAGACAGAACGAACGAAACTATTGCTGTCTCTTTCCAACTCCATTGAAAAGACGAAGACAAATATCGCGTTCCCGTTTGCTCGTTCGGTCTGCACCTAATATAATGCGGTTGGTCAGATCATAATATAACGGTTTTCTTTTATTGATTGAGTCATAATTTTTGAACAACGGACACTGATTGGACGGCTAAATTCTTTTCATTGATAATCCATCCTAATATTATTTCAACTTTGCTTACCTTATCATTCTAAAAAGCTATTATGTAATCAATAGTTTTCAAGTGATTATAATTTCATTTATCTTTTTGCAGTATATTCAGACACTCATAATAATTATTTCAAGTATTTATCACTCAAAACCAAAACTACCTTTGAACAAAAATTTAAAGGGAAGTGTTGTTTCTTAACAATATTTTTATGTCTAAAGAATTTCATTATTTTACATTGAATATTTGAATTTGTGTGGGTCCCATCGCTGGCTTAAAAGTATCTGATACTTTGATAATCGAAGAACCAAAACAACCTTTGAACAAAAATTTAAAGGGAAGTGTTGTTTCTAAACAATATTTTTATGTCTAAAGAATTTCATTATTTTACATTGAATATTTGAATTTGAGTGGGTCCCATCGCTGGCTTAAAAGTATCTGATACTTTGATAATCGAAGATCTGATAGCATAAATATTGATTTACGCGAAATTGCGTCTTGATGGACAGGTTTCTCAGATATCGGCCAACGAGATGAGAGATAAAATGTATAATCCTGCTTGAATTTGCTTGGGAAAATTTAATTAAATTGAAACGACCAAGAAAATTTGTAGCGGTATAAATTAGCAAGTCTTTACATTGGGTGAATTTAAGTTACCTACACTTGTATATTGTACTTTAAGTCTTTGTAAGTTTTCTCTTTGACTGCTATTAGGTAGGTACAATGTAATTAAAATACAATGATTTAGGGGTTTTAAATTAAACAATTTTAATAGTTGAACTGTTTGTTGAATAGAAAATCAGACGTTCAGTTTTCATTGCAAAAACCTTTCAAAGACTTTTCAAAGTGTTTTTCTTGAATGAAATCTATTGTAACACAAAAAAGAAAAATTTCAACTGCAATGAATACGATGATTTATGAATAGGTTTGTCCGTAAAAATTTTCACGTCACTACGTATTTTTGTCACCTCCACTCCGATTTTAAGAAACATTCAATAATATTATAATGTCCAGTAAATAGCAAAAATCAAAAATCGCAATGTCTGTGTCCACTTGTTAAAGGAATGATACTACGTTTGGGCGCCATTTTTTGATCAAAAAAGTAAAACATCTTCCTAATCCTCATCCACCGTCCTGAAAAGACAAAACTTTACTTGAAACTTACTAAAATACGAAGAGCTGTGTACACAAACATTAAACATTTCACCCTTGCCATTTCTCGGCCCATCTGTCACGACAGACGGAAAATCACTTTCATTTTACGCGAAAACTATGACTACAAATACCCTCTCCGATATCTCACTGATTTTCTGCTTGTCTAATTTTTATTTTTTGCTGGGCAATATTTTCTGCTTCGATTGGTGATATTTATAAAATAGTTTATCCTCCGCGTGTTCAGAACGATCATTTTCAATGTATTATAGCGCATATTTTTTATCTTGAAATATATTTTTGTTACGGACTCGATCTGTCGAATCGAAGCAAGCAATGTACCTACCAAGATATTTCTTTTTTCGGTTTCTTAGCACTTTCATTTTCACAGACGGCAAGCCTCATAATTTTTCAGGCAAATAAGATTTTCATTTTGATGTAATATTTAAGTGCACTTACGTGAATTATTGTACTTCATGTGAATTATGACATTATAGAGGAGCTAGGTGACGAGTAGTATTTTCTACGTATATTTTTTGCTTTATATTTTAGTTGAAAAACATCTTTTTTATTGTCTCAGTTCGGTGTTTATGGAACCACCGTTGTCACTGATTTCCACAAGACTAAAAGAGACACAAAACATGACTGTAACCATGAAGGTTACAACTGGGACATTTTTTATACAAGCCTCAAACGTTCATGGTTACAAACGTAAACGTCCGATTACTCCAGTGAATTAATATTTAGACTTCAATGCTTTAGTTAATCGGAGGCAATGTATGTGATGTTGTCTTATATTTAATATTTATTTATGTTTGATCTAAATAGTTGAACCCGGCACCGTAGGATGGTCGTTAACCCATAAATAACCTTGTCCGAACTGCCCCATACGGCCAGTGAGTTACGACCTGCAGACCCTTGGTATCATCGTAAAATATCTCCCGTAGGTCACATATGAGGTCGATAGATTAATTCCGCTGTCTGCCCGAGTGAAATGTCGATAAAAATATTTGATTCTGAATAAAAATAATTAAGTACTACGCCATTTGAGCTAGAGTTAATTAGAAATATGTTTTATATCTATCACTTCGCGGCTAAAGATTGCTAATTATGATAATGCTGTGAGTACATCAAATATATCGGTTTACGTGCGACTGGCAGAAATGGAAAGAGTTTTTTGACAGTTGTTGTTTCTCCGAAAACAAAAGTGAAAACAATTTGTCGTTATAGACCTGTCGTTGGACCCTCGAGTAATATCGACTGTCTTTTGTATTAAAACTTTAGACGATATCAGCATTGTCAACTAGAATTATTTCTCTTGCGGATTTCTTCTGAGTAGTTGTAAACTTATTCATTTAAAAAACCTATTAAACTTATTCGGCCTTACCACAAAAGATTTTAAAATACTGTTCAACAATTGTTTAACTTAATCACTGTTTTAATGTGATGCTGTCACTTTTTTGACAATATTGTTTGAAAGAGACGGCATTACATTTAAACAGTGTCTAAATTAAACAGTGTTTTAAAATCTTTTGTGGTAAGACCGATAAACTTTACTTTTATTCAAACATCTTTTTTCTACAATTAGTTTTGTTTCTAAAGTGATTTAATCTCAAAGCTTTGAGGAAGACACGTTGCTGCACTCCACGAGGCAACCCGTGATTCCGTACGTGGTTTCCGTAAACACTTATCTTGCTTTATAGAGTTTGTTTAACTGCTTTAACCCCATAGAATCACTTTTGCGAAAATGCACGACGTTACACTTCATGCGCTCTTTTCACCTTCGTGACTGAAATGAGAAAACATCGGAAAATTAACAAAAACAAACTAAACACAAAATAAAGATTTATAGCGTGTTTCAATGGTTACGATTAGCGTGAATCTTCTAGGTCAATAGAATAGTAATACTTTCGTCCTTTGTAAATTAAGTTTTTCTTCTTACTTACTTTGACACTTTCTCAGTCGCATTGAACTGGTATTAAAATTATCGTCAAACAGTCTTACGCTCAGTTTAAATAAACAATCAGCCATTATGATACTCAAAATTATATTAAGCTCGTAATTCAATGTCCAATAGCCATTTTTTTTGATGTCCCCACTGCTGAGGCACAGGCCTTCCTTATGGGTGGTAAGGAGGATGGGCCATAACCCACCACGCGGGCCCAATGCGGATTGGTGGGTGTTAACGACTGCAAATGCAGCCGGGACCAACGGCTTAACGTGCCTTCCGAAGCACGGAGGAGCTCAAGATAATAAATTTTGGTCACCCATCCCATGACCGACCCTTGCGAACGTTGCTTAACTTCCGCAATCGCTGGGCCAGGCGCTATACCACTGCGCCACCGAGCTCCTAATAAACGTAATTCAATAAATCTCCAAAAAATACTCGTCAATATAAAATTGAGACGGCCCATTACGTCAACCCGAAACACAATACTTGGTAATAAAAATATTTTCGCTCAGAGGAAAACAATCTTATTCTTGTCAATTTATATAACAGGAAAATTGAGAAAGCATTATCATATATTAAGTTCGCCCGATACCAACTTAGAGCACATAATTCACTTGATTTCAACAATTGAAGATTGAATTTAAGAAAACTTCCTTTTGTTTTCAATATAGGATGTTTTATAATAACCTGTAAAAAGGTCATTGGGCATATTTGACCTGCTTGATAAAAGTGCGCGTACAGAAACCAAACCAGTTTTAAATTGAAGAATTCAATTCCACTTTTCAAAATATGTATTATTTTTTTATGTACCGACCGGCAGAAAAAAGTTATTTTACAGTATGTGTGTGAGTATATTATGTTAAATGTTATTAAACTTTTGCTAATAAAAAAAGTTTTTACTTTCAGCGTTGTGAAAATGAGTGCGGTACAAGCATAATAAACGTTTTTATTGTCTTTATTTATTTATTTTATTTTATGAATATTGAAATGATAAGATTGATATAATGATAAAAAATAAAACATGGCCTGCAAGAATGCGACCCATACCGTAGCAGATACATTTACCTACATATCTAGCCCTATTTCGTTTGTGTACGCCGTAGGTCAAACGTCCGAACAATATGCTTAATGACCTTTGTTTTTTATTTTTATGGAAAACTACAAAGTCGCAACCCTAGACGCAATTACACTATTGTTTTTGATAATCAATCCCGCATTGATGGGCAAAAACAAAACATAATTTAGGTCTAGGATTGAGGAATGCCATTAGGCAGTTTATCATGAAAATAAAAAAAAATAAAAAAAAAACAGTTTTCTGGCTTTATAATAATTTTCCAGGGTCGTACGCATGGTACCCAATCTACTATACGCGGCTGTAGGGATTTTTTGTAACATAATAGTACTGACCATGGACTATAGCCTGGTTTTCGTAGTATTTTTTATGCACAACGGGATAGTGCTTGGCCTTCACCTCACCTGATATTAAGTGACGATAAGGCCGAAGGTGGAAGCGCACTACACCCGGAATCCTCATCACTATGAGCTATCTTACCTCTAACTGCCGGAACACAATGATTTTAAATTGTTGTAATGGCGTTAGACTTAGGTAAGATGGTGGTTGCTAGCCAAGCAGACTTGAAATAAGCCCTAAGCGAGTACAAATTGTACTCCCCCTGGGAATCGAACCCGGGACCCCTGCGTCTTACACGGGTGGGCGAAACACGAGACCACCAGAGCCGGTTAAAGAAATAACCTTATAAAGCCGAATGTCGAAGGAAAATTATAATAAACACTGAAAATCACCGCATTTTGAAAAAAAATATCAATATGATAAACTGCATAGTAGCACCCTAGACCAAAATTATGTTTTGCTTTTGCCCATTAATGGGATCGACTATCGAAAACAATAGTCTATTTGCGTCCAGGGTTGTCACTTCGCAATTTTCCACACGAATAAAAAAACAAAATTGGTGGTGGTTTTCAGGGTTTTGTGCACCCTACCACACAAAGTCTGAGAGTAGATTGCCTAAGGCATTATAAGTCCGCCATCTTAGAGTAAGACGGACTTCTGTTCCGCCCTTGTACAAGTGTGCATTAAGAATAAAATAAAATAAAAAAATTCCGGGATTGTATGGACGGTACCCTATCTACATATTTAGTATCTAAAAGCCTTTTCAGGCTATTTCCAAACACCCTGTATGTGTACCTATGTGTGTAATATATACACGTAATGTCTGTGTGTGTGCGTGCACAGAAAACCGCCTCTTCAGTCTGTTTTATATTTTAAGGCAGAAATATATTTTAATCCCCAGGAAAACTATTTTCCAGTATTTTGGTGGGCAAAATAGACTCATTTCAACTTAGCCCATCGTCGCAGATGTTTATAGTTTTAAGCTGTATAACTTCGGTCTTTCGTGTCAGTGCCACGTCTCTAGTTTTGTAATTAATCTCGTTGGGTAGGTACCTATATCAAACTATTTTGTTTAGCAACTAAGAACTTTGGATCGTCCATTAAATGATTACAAAATGCCGTGAATACAAGGGAGCGATTTCCGTCAATCTTCGATTCATCGAGTTCGAATTCAAACTTTAGGGAATAGGGAGTACGATAATTTTACTGGTCAACGACATGATTAATTTGAACTGCATCAATGGAATACTTAACAATATTTGTTTAACAGTATTCATTAAATAAGTAGGGTAGGTACCTACATTACAATTAATAAGTAATATAGGTATATGAGATATATGATATGATGAGAGGTATATGATGATATAGGTAATAAGTAATATAGATATTGATTAGCTCGGTGGAAGTTAAGCAACGTTCCCAAGGGTCGGTCATGGGATGGGTGACCAAAAATTTATTATCTCGAGCTCCTCCGTGCTTCGGAAGGCACGTGAAGCCGTTGGTCCCGGCTGCATTTGCAGTCGTTAACACCCACCAATCCGCATTGGGCCCGCGTGGTGGGTTATTATGGCCCATCCTCCTTACCACCCATAAGGAAGGCCTGTGCCCCAGCAGTGGGGACATCAAAAATGGCTGATGGACATGTACCATGTCAAATCAAATCTATACCTTGACCTAGGTACCTGTCGCAACAACATAATATCTAATATGTATTACCTACTTACCTACATAATCTCCTGTTTTACTCTGAGGCTTACAAATGGTTGTACAATAACGGAGCTTCAAAAAGCAGTACGATCACAGTAGAAATAACAACTAGTATCTCATATTCATAAAAACTGGCAGAAGCCGGGCCTAAAGGACGGGCTAAGTAATCTCGGGATACTTTACATATTATTTTGTTAGACAATTTTGCTGGTAGGTATGCGCCGCAGTTACGGCAAGCATATATCTACAGAGACGCAAATAACACGCGCAAAACAGAGCTGCTTGCATGGGCATCGCTATATCGGTTTTATTTGACAGATTTGCTACTTCTCTTTGGTAAGTTCTTATTTGTGCCAAAAAATTAGCAATGTATCACTTTGTGAGTTTGCCGATTAATCAAGATTTTTCCAATATTTGCAGACTGTTAATTATAGTGGTCTGAATATAATCCCTTTTTTTAGATATACTTACTCAAAAATTAAGGGTGTATAGGGGAAGGTGGGGCTCAGTGTAACAAGGGGCACAGTATAACAGTGGCTATAACTCTTGACCTTCTAATATTTTACTAGGGTTTCTGAACTGAATTGTCAAACACATCTGTCGCCATCTTAGGCCAGTTGTCATTTTTGACAGTTGTCTCTGGGTACGTAAATTTTAAACGGCTGTTATATTTTATGTATTTTGAAATTTTAAAATAGCAATAGTATATTTGTGTTTTAACCTACATTATTGCAGCTTTAGTGAGTAAGTTTATTTTGTATTGTACCGCTATATTATGACATGTTTAAATACTAGATATTTTGGCTGAAATTATTACCTATAAATTTTGGGCAGGTTTGTTTTTAAACTTCGATACCATGGGGTACAGTGTAACGGGGTACAGTGTACCAAGTTATAGTGTGCCCCTTTTGTTTTACAGGTTAAATATAAATTATTTATATTTTGTATCGTTTGTCATATATTATTTTGCCGTCTCCTACTTTGACAAATAAAATAAAAAGTCAAAATTTCCTCATAAAACTTTAAGAAAATATAATTTAATAATGCATTTTGTATGAAATACAATAAATTTTTTTATTCCTTTTTTATTTCTTGATTTTTAGAATTTCTATTAGAAGATTTTGAAATAATTATTGTTTATTTTGATAATTCCATATTTTAATCATCTTTGTTGATTTATTAGAATTTCTACGTTAATTTTAAAATAATTATTGTTTATTTTGATAATTCCTTATTTTGATATTTTTTGTTAATTTTTTAGAATTTCTATGTTAATTTTGAGATTTTAAATGTTTTACTACACAAGTTTTGCAGTATTGTTACATAGTACTCCTTCGTGTTATATAGTACCCCAGGGTATGTTACAATGAGCCCCTACCCTGGGGTTCAATGTAACAAAAGACTGCTTTTAAAAAATGATTATTCTGATAGTTTTTAAGGTTAATTAGCGTGATATTTAGATTCCAAATGAGAGACTAAGGACTGAAGTTATATTGAGAGACTTTAAAAGTGCCATTTCATTAATTATTTGATTTCCACGAGGGATTATATCTTTTTAGTTACACTGTGCCCCACCTTCCCCTACGCCAACCAATTAAGAGGTGTGTAGGTCAACAATTGACTCTATTTTTCAGTGTATTTATATGTTTGAATTCATCAATATTAATCATAATTCTAGTGCTAGAAAGTAAAGATACTTTTTTTCTTTACTTAATGAATGCAATATCTTAAATGTTATAACAATGTAGGTATAATTGTTAATTAACGAATGCAATATCTAAAAGTTTATAACAATGTTCAAGTACTGTTAATTATTTATACTGTCACTTTATTTTAAAAAAATATTTATTACAAAATAGGGTATAATATAAATAAATATGGTATAAATTTACTTTATCTCAATGAACTTTACGTATGGATATTAGATAATTAAATAAACTAACAAAAACAAAATATCTTTGTAATTCTATAACACCAAAATTACTCAAATCCTGATTTTAGGATGCTTCGACGTCGTGTTTCCAACTTTCCGAACAAAATTTGAATTCAAAATTACGTTCTCTGAATAAACGAAAACATTCTGGCAATTTACAAACAAAACACTGTTGTTTATTGGCAGGCTTTAGGAATGTATTATCTATAGGCAATTTATAAAAAAAACAATTTTAACAATTTGTAGGATATTTATTTTATCTGTTACATTTTGATACTTTCCCTGCAAATTGGTTCTTTTTGAATGCGGGAAAGATTTCTTCATTAATTAGATACCAAAAACCTTAAAATGCGTTAAGTGCAATATTAACTACCTATCTTACTAATAATTTTTCAATGATTACATTTACATAGAAATATTATAAATAAGTACCTACCTACTTACTTACTAATATTTAAAAATTTCTTTAACTTGAAAAGGAATAGCCTTCTACGTGTAAAGTAATAACTTATTTACAGACTTTAACCTAAGCGACTCAAACTGAAATCGATTGATCTGACCAACCGCTACATCTAACTGAAACTAATATTAACAATTTATGAAACTGTTTTCTTTCCACAAGTATTTAGATTAAAAAAAAAAGAATCTACGAAGGTCGTATCTTTGTAACGAACTATCAACTAAACCTTTTTAAACTTAAAACCTTCTTCGACACATCTTTTCTTTTTTTATTAACACAAAAATTCCAAAATCAAAATATGAGTTGAATGAAAACAGCCATTCTTTCAAAATTGGCGGCAGAAATTTGGAGGCTGTTCGCATCGTGGCGACAAACTTCGGGTTACAACATTGATTATGCCAAGTTCTTAAACCATAAAACTGTTTTATTTAAGTTGTTCATTTTATTTGTTACTCATCGATAACGGCGACTAAAGTTTACTGAAAGTTTTCGAACAGCCTTCATTGAATTAACCGCCATTTTGTGATGTCGCTCATACCGTTCATTTAATTAGTGTTTGGGGTGTTTTGTCTTATCGCAACTGTTCGAAAACTTTGCACATTTGTTTTTAATTTCCTTTTTTTATTTTGTCTCAATCATATCTATAAAATCATCGCTTGTTTTTTGAATGCCATATAATATCTTCTATGGTTGTTGTTTTAATTATTCTGCACAGTATCAAAACTTTTCATTTATATTCTATTTGTTTTTTTTATTTTTATTTTACACATAGTTAAGTATAATATTATGAAACTAAGATAAGCCAAACACCAATTCTATTTTTTTTCACCATGCGAATACCTATGATGAGAAAAATTTAAGCAAATTTATAATTAGAAAACATTTTTATTTCACTTTATACTTTCAATGCCACCATCATAGCATCTTTACATAATTTCCTGTAGTAATTATATCTGAAACGGAAAATAACATGAGTATAACACCAGATTTGAGTTTGAGTTTTTCTTATAATACGAGCCATAGAGCTATGAAAAAATGCGGACTAGATTATTCTATATTTAATACAATTTAATCCAAACTTGACAAATTGAAATAGGTAAATACAGATGTAGATTTTCATTATACTATACGTATTACGCACCATAATGCGTCATTGATTGAAAGTTTAACCGCAAATCGATGTACAGATAGCCATTTGACACAACTAGGTAAATATACTATACCAACCGTATCGCATCTGGAGGAGCCCAAACTTGTATTTTTTGAAAATCATTTTTAATTTAATTTAAAACAAGTGGCTGAAATATAGTGATGTGATGCCTAAGTATTTTTTTTAAATCGGCTCAGCGGGTCTACCGGCTAAAAACAATAATTTGACAGATGTATGTGATACATTGCTACTTCGTTTTGGCACAAATAAAAACCTACCAAAGAAAAGAAGCAATGTATCATATCCATTTTTAGCCGGTAGACCCGCAGAAAGCCCCTTTCATTGGATACCACACACGATAGATTTTAGAACAAAAGTTTTTTCCCACACAAAAAAAACTCTTCCTACCTACGGATTTTTTTAACTGCGGATCAAAAAAATTGTTTTGATCTCAAGTATATGTGTGCCAAACGGCTAATCCTGTACATCGGTTTGCGGTTAATTTTTGCGTACGCCTAGTAGGTACTAAAAGTATAAAAATCCGAATGACGGAGCGTGATGCGTGGCGTAGCGTGTGCATTAAATTATACTTTACGATGGTGGCACTGTACTTCTACGATATACCTATGTAAATTACATAAATAATATATGATTTCCTCAACAGGTATGTGTTCACCATAGTGAGTTATTTGATTGGCGTGTTCATTTTCGCCACCATAGTGGGCCAGGTTGGCAACGTCATCACAAATAGGAATGCCAACCGTCTGGAATTCGAGAGGCTGCTGGATGGCGCCAAAACTTATATGAGACACCATAAGGTAATAGACTAGCTGAGACTGATGTGCCCTCTCAATGCACAGGCGGCCGGAGAGGCCGAGAGGGACGGAGCAATACAAAGGAAAGATAAAGTTCTTTGTATTGCTCAGTCCCTTTCGGCCTTCCGGCCGGGCCTGCGTATGATAGGCCCTCCACATGCACAGGCGGCCGGAGAGGCCGAGATGGACGGAGCAATACAAAGAAAAGGGACATACTGACAACAATCCCTTTTCTTCGTATTACTCCGTCCCTCTCGGCCTCTCCGGCCGCTTCTCTGTGTGGAGGGTTTATATAAACTAAAGTAGAAAATAATGACCTTTTAGTATTTCTTCTATAATTTTTAGTAACCAGATGAATGTAACAAATACCTTGTTAGATTTTTAATAGATTATCAAATTAGCCCTATTACTCTCGACGGGATCCAGTTCGCATCCGGATCTGTTTTTTGGTTGGAAACAGTTGCCATGGTTTTCATTTTACTGTTTTGACGTTTATTCGATTTATAGAACTAGATCTCATCGGTTGTTGATTTCTCCACCAAAAATCCTGAATAGGTACTAAAACTAATTTTTGGTAGTATAAATTTGTTGATTCCTTTGACTTCTGGCCAAATATAAACTTGTTGCTTTTAAATTCTGAACAGTTTCGAGTTTACTTATCCAGTTTCCAGTAACAGTTTGCATGTAATTGAAGAAGCTCTCTTATAACAAAAACAGTTGATTTACTAGGTAGGTAGGTCTTGCTTGATAGTGGCCTAGAAATCAAAAAGTTGACCGCCGAGTAAAAAAGTCTATATTATGTTCTACGTTCTCAGGTGCCTGGTGGAATGAAAAGAAGGGTGTTACGATGGTACGACTATTCCTGGTCGCGCGGCAGAATTCAGGGTGGGGGAGACATCAACACGGCCTTAGGACTTCTCCCTGACAAGCTTAAGACGGAACTTGCTCTGCACGTGAATTTGAGCGTGCTGAAAAAGGTCATTAAAGAACAACTCATTGTCATATTAAATTAAACCTTACTGTTATAGTAGGAGACTCTATTTAACGTTGAAATGATACTGTGAGAAAGGCCATCGAAATGCGAACTATTTAAATTAGTGTTAGTGTGCTTTCAAAGTCTTATAATCAAGTCCAAAACAAATCAAAACTTATTAAAGTTGACTAAAATGTATTTGAATTCTCTTAATAATAATATAAGACCAGCTCACAAGAATAAAAATAATTCCAGTTTCTAGAACAATAGACTTCTAATATTATTACATTGCAGGTTACTATTTTCCAAGAGTGCCAACCAGAGTTCCTGCATGACTTAGTTTTAAAAATGAAAGCTTATATTTTCACGCCTGGTGATTCTATATGCAGAAAAGGTATGACGATATTGATCTAAGAGCTTTTACTAAACGTTCATCAACACACCAGAATATCATCTACATAAAGAAATAAATCAAATTCACCAATTGTTAGAATACAGCCCTTTCCATGTGTATTCCATTTTTTATATTTTGCAGGTGAAGTTGCGAGAGAAATGTTCATCATAGCTGATGGTATACTCGAAGTCATATCAGAAACGGGTCGTGTACTCACGACCATGAAGGCTGGTGATTTCTTCGGGGAAATAGGGATACTAAATTTGGATGGATTGAACAAGTAAGCTAATAACAACAGCTATGATAGCTTATAATCAGATTCATTTATAATATTAGCTATGAACATGTTTTTCTTTTGAACGCTTTCATTATCTTAGTTTTTGACTAGATGATATTCAACCAAAACTAATTTTGAATCGTTTGTTTTATAACTAGGAGAACAGCAGACGTAAGATCAGTAGGCTATTCAGAACTTTTCTCATTATCTCGAGAAGATGTATTAGCAGCCATGAAGGACTACCCCGAAGCTCAAGATATACTTCAGACCCTTGGTAGAAAACGACTACAAGAAGCCAAAAACATGTCTAGGAAGTACGCTAAAGGTACTTGTTACTCTCATAGATAGGTAATTGGTAAACTTAACTCTATTTTCAAAGTAGCTTCTCGAACTGCTGCAGGTGACATAAGTCCAGATAAGCTCCCTGGAGACGACAGTGGACCAAAAAGGATTGTTCATAAGATAAAAAGCGATGTGAAGGTAAACCATTATTTTATTAAAACACACTACTTTACGAATGTATAATTAATATTCTCTTTGCTGAATGAGTATTCTTCATTTTTAGGGCATTCGCAATGCAATAAGAAGTAGATCTCGAGCAACTCGTCGTTCAGGGGAATCTTTAGAATTGCAGGCATTAGCCGGCGTTGAAAGAACGTCAACTGACGGCAAAGTTTTAAGAAGAATGCCTAGGGTTGAAAGCGATGACTCTCAGCCTCATAACCAAGAAGTTTGTATTCACAAAACAGTTTAGTTTTATTTGTTTTGTCAATTATTGTAATTTTCTTTTCATTTTATAGGACATTAATGGAGAGACTACATCGGGAAGCAAAGATGGCGAAAAATGCATATCACCTATTGGAGCTGGTTTACCTTTACTGTCAAGACTGAAACTGCTGAAAGAAAAACAGGTAATGAAATATGAAGGTGTTGCCTAAGTAGATTAATTTTGTTTTATTTATCTGCAATTAAAAGCAAGCCATTTTTCCTATAGGATCGGGAAGAGAAAGTAGCAAAACAAAGACACTCGACATCTTCCGTAGTGTCTATTCCTCCATCACAGCCAATACCATCAACAAGCTCTGCTCCTGATGGTGAACCGGAAGTCATAGGAGCTGGACTCCCTTTGATACAAAGGCTACTACTTCTCAAAGCTAAAGAAGAAAGAGAAAAGAACCAACTCACTCCAGCAACTAGTAATCAACCTTCTAGTTCCGATACAATAAGTCCAAGTTCAATCAAGAGTCCCTTAAGTCCAACTATCAAAACTTTAAGCCCTATAAGAAAAGGTTCAGAATCAAGTAGCCCAGGAAAACTTCAAAGCCCTACAACGAAAACTTCAAGAAAAAACTCATCCGGCTCAAGCGATGGGACATCTCGTCCTAAAGTAAGCTTTAAGGACCGAATTCTCCAAGTTCAAAGTGACGGCACAGCGGTATGTCAACCACTAAATAAAGATATTAGTGAAAAACCGGCAGCGGTAGTAGAACCAACACCTAAAACAGAAAGTAATTTAATTTCCATACCGCATTCAGTTGTCAGTAAAATAAAATCACCAGCTAAAGTAGTTGGTTCTACATTTCGTGATAAACTTAAATTATTACAAAGTGGGAATGCACATAAAGAACCCGATAGTTCGTTATTAGAGCGTAGTAAGCCTCCTTCTGTAGAAAAAGCATCTTTAGAGGTGATACCATTACAAACAACAGACAGTAGTAGCAAAGAAGAGACAAAAAATAAAAAACCTTGGACAAAACTCAAAAAAGCCGCTATATTAGGAGAATCAAAAAGCCAAAGTAAATCTAGTTTAGACGAGAAAAAAGAAACTGATAGTTTAACGAAAGAATGTAAAGATGAAAGTAAAACTGAAGCAAATGTAAATATTAGTGTGCCTATAGTAACTACGGGTGAGCTTGTTAAAATAGACAATAATAATCTCGAAGTTGATAGTGATAATGTTAAGCGTGATAAGCCTAAGATTTGCTTAACAGGCCCTTTGGAACCCGTCCAAGAAAAGTCTTTAGATTTATTAACATTATCGCCAAAGAAAAGTGTAACAAAACCGACTGAAACTAAATCGGTTGTCAGTGGAATGTTGCTACCAAAAGTAAAAAAATATAGATCTATAGATGATTTATCACCTGAGTATGGTGGTCTACCTTTCGTCAAAAAATTGAAAATTTTAAATGAAAGGCAGAAACTAGCCGAACTTGAGAAAGTTGTCAAATATCGGAGCTCCAGCTTAGATTGCACAAGTTCTTCCGAAGACCTTTTATGCGACACGTTAACAAGAAGTCACTCTGAAGGTAGCACTATGGATAAAAGAAAGTTCAAACGGAAATCAACTGATTCCGGTGGTAGTCACGAATCAAATGAAACCCTGGAAAGGCGAACGTTGAAATCAATTTTAAAGAAATTGTCTGAAGACGTTACACCATCTGAGAGCCCTGACCGAAGTAGTGAACTCCGAAGATTGATAAGGGCTCCTACGCTAGAAGGATATGCTGCGAGACATTCTAAGTTTGCCAAAAGCGTCACATTCCATCGGCATACTTTACCATCACCCCCCGGCAGTGCACCAGCCGATGTTATTTGCGATATATTCAAAATGCCAGAAAGCCTTACCGAAACCATACCTCAGATTGCTCCAGCAGCTATAGTTGATACGGATCAAGATTCTGTATTTGCACCAAATGAACCCGTTGAGAACCCGTTAACAAGCGATGAGGCTCTGGTCAGTTCTCAAGACTATGAGCTAGGTATAAGAGCTGATTACAATTTACAACCAACGATAGACCCAATTTATGATTTTAAATCATTAAGACCTGAAGAAATTAAAGTGCCTTTAGAGAAACCTAAATTAACGATTATATCAGCAGTTGCAAATCAGAGAAAACTTTTACGGGGTAAGATTAAATTTAATACTTGTTTAATGCTTGTGGTAATGCATAACAAAAATAATGAGTACTAATTTTTAGGTTCCCTCGAAGAACAAGAGTACTTTGGTGAAGTTTTATTGGGAATAAAACAAGTTATACAAGGACATTTGCATGATGTTCAAGGAAAATTTCAAGAGAGGTAATAAAATATTATAACAAAAAATATTAAAACTACAACAAGTAAGTTACTACTTTACTAAATAATGACGTATTGTGTTTATTAAATAGGTTTAACAGTTTAGAAAACGAAGTACGAAAACGAGACGAAATCATTAGTCAACTGCAAAAGCGAATTCAAGAACTAGAAAGGTTAGGTTTAACTGGCGTAACCACACCTACGCAACCAGGTAATACAGAAGAACCCATTGTGACAGATGGCGAAAATGTTGAAGCTCAAACTCTATCAAAGAACGGTAGCTCTGGTAGTGAAGCTTCCGGAACAGAAGAGGGATTTATGGTAAGCATTTAAAAACATTCGACGCAGGCAAATACATTAAATCCTAAAATTAATCAATACTTATTATTACGTTTTTCAGAGAGGAGACTCACTTGACACAGTTTTCGCAAAGTCTCCGCCAACAGCGAGTGCCGATGAAGAGGAAAAAGAAAAAGACGTGGAAATGCCAAAACATGAAACGATAGCTTCTGAAGAATTGACCGATGACAAACTTTCAGAACTAACTGGTGGAATAGAACTAGGAAGATTATCGTATTCAGAATTACAAAGTTTAGCCGAGTCTTTATCTAACAGATCGGAGAAGACTTCATGCAGCAAAGACGACTGGACAGTCAGTAAATCAAAGAGGTTAGATTTAAATCTTGATGGAAAAGCTGGTACTTATTCGAGAAAAAGAGCGGCAAAATTGAGGCAAAGGAAGTCATGGGAAGATCAAAGTGACCAGGAGAGCATGGAAATGCAAGATTTAACTAGGTAAGTTTTCTTTCAATTCCCCTGATAATTTACCTAGTTAGAAATCGTTTCCATAAATTCTACACTGTCAAGAAAATAATAGAGGTAGTTACAGTACTACATAATTACCTATGTGTATAGTCATTGCTATATATAGTACGTTTATGTTTTAAACAATGATCAATGTAGTTACTAAAAATAGTTCATTAAAATTTATTTGATTGTAGTGGTATAGATAGTAAATCGTAGCATAGAATTCCCTGCAGTCCTCAGTAAGTTGAGTTGCTTTTGGTGTTTCAATAAATTAAGTTGAAGGCCTTAAAACCAAAAGCAACGATTCTGTGCAGGCCAATGTCCCCACAAATGACATCCGAAGATCGGTCTCTCCTCAGTCCTGAACAGTCGAGCCTGCGCAGCAGCAGACGAGGCATCCATCCGTTCCACTTCTTCGGCTCCCACCTGGATACCACCAAGTCCAAAATCAAGAAAACTCTATCTGTAGATACTGGGATGCATCATACCGGCAGAAATGAAAAAAGTAAGTTTCTCTCAGTTTACGAATCTTACATTTCACAACACCAACATTGTATTGCAATAATTTGGGAATTCGGGAAAAGTTAGGTAGGTACCTTACCTTATATGGAGGTTTTAGTTTCAGAGATATTTCATGTTTTGTGAAATGAATGAATGAATGAATGAATGATATATTTATTTGCATTAATTTTGAGTACAAGATTTGATGTTCTTAAGTAATAGAGTCCGTCAAAATCTACTTATAATTAAGCATGCAAAAATTTTAAATTACATTTACACTACACATAAATTCATTATCTACCTACATGTCAAAACCAAAGAAACTATACCCATAATATCACCTATTTTTTATTTAAATATTCTTGAACTGAGTAAAAGCAGTTTTCGATGAGATATTCTTGCAGCTTTCTTTTGAAAATTGGTCCATCTACTAGCTGTCTTAAGTGATCAGGAAGAGCATTAAATAGTTCAACAGCCATCGAATAAGCATTACGATGTGCCAAGCTAAGATTATATTTAGGTCGTTCAAGTTTATGACTAGGTCTTTGGCGAAAGGCCTTATACTTAGAAACTTGTTTTAGAGAAAACTGATTTAGGTTATCTTTGACGAATGTGCATATTTGTTTAATGCCGCCTCTACACATAGGCCAACGCGTTGGCAAGCGCGCTGGCCCAGCCACTGGTCCAATGTGTAGAACGGGCGTTGGCGCATTGGCGGTAGGTATTTGAACGCTGGCCGGCGCGCTTGCGAGCTTGCCGCGCGGTGTCGGCAACATCAAAGGACACTTGTCGCAAGCTTGGCGCACCATCCACACATTGGCCGCGCGATCAGAATATACATACAGCTGCAGCTGTTAGCGACTCAACATCCATTTTGAATCCGTCCGCACATTGGCCCGAACCAAAGCATACTGAACGACCTTCCATGTGTGGATTAACTCACAAGCGCGTTGGCAAGCGCACCGCCAACGCGTTGGCGAATGCGCTTGCCTATGTGTAGAGGCGGCATTAGATACAGACCCGTAAGTGTGAGAAGTTTATTTTGTTTAAACAGAGGCCTGCAATCTAGACGATACGCACCAAATAGAGACCTAATACACTTTTTTTGGCTTCTGAATAAAGTCTCTATCTCTGAGCAATTTCCCCATATCATAATGCGATACTGTAGCACCGACGCTACATGTGCATGATATGCTAAGAGCGCAGTTTCCACTAAAGAAACTTCTCTTAGGCGCCTGAGTGCAAATGAAAACCTACTCAGCTTATCGCTTAGTACACTAATATGATTCTTCCAACTACAGTTTTCGTCAATATTAATTCCTAGAATCTTGAACGACTGACTGTACCTTGTCAATTACTTTATCGTCGTATTTAATGTTCAATAGTAAATCCCTTGTCTGGTATGTACCAAATTGCATATATTTCGTTTTTCCAATATTTAATGTCAAATTATTATATTTCATCCATTGAATAATTTATATAATGTCAAATTTATTTCGTCTTGATACGAAAACTACGATTTTATAGCTTATTTTAAAATACATGATGATGCTCTATTTTTATTTTTTTATTTTGTGTAAGTTATTAGCTCAAAAACAACAACGATAGGTAACATAGTTTTTTTCCTGAAACTGCACAATTTCGATTAACATTTTCAAAAATTAATACCTTCAAAACTTCGAACTACACATCTGATAATTACGAGGATTATCTTACTTACTTAACCGTCTGTATTGAAAATAATTTTCTATTTGTTCACTATATCGCTTTTACAGAACCAATCAGGCCAAGGCATCGCAAATTCAGTCTGGGGTCGTTTTTTGGATACAAAAGCGGGGCCCATAAGCCAGCCACTAACTGTAACGAAGTTGTTCTCGACATGGGCAGCGACTACAGTTGGAGTGACGCGTTAGTATATTTCATTGGATGTTTCACAATTTGTAAATAGTTACTTATACGAAATCGTAGACTTGTGATGACAAAGTTGCAAGTTATGTTTTAAAGATACTTTTCAGGTCCGGCTGAAATATTTTTTTCTGAATACTTACTTAGAAAACCTCTTGTAATGACGTCATTAGAAACCCTGGTATTTTTGAGAGAGAAGCAATAAATTATCAGCATTCCCACAAGGAATAATGTAATTTCACAATGATCAAGTGTTATAGTTGATTCCTTTGTAATATAGGTTTTCTCCCTCGCACACCGATTCTACAATGTCACAATATCCATATTTATTTACCAGAGCGTCAACGTCATCGAGCAGCGACTCCGAATCTCTCCCGCGTACGCCCATGTTTGAAGAGTTCGTTGAGAACAGCTCCCGCAGAGGGCGTGCTAGCAGCTCCAGCCACAGCAGCGTATCACCGATTAGAGGTATGTGAATGAGTATGAGAATATCAGTAACAACCGCTAGAGTAAATTTTAATTAAACAGAACGTCACCCAAAAACCAAAGCAACAAAACTAATCACGCTTTAGATAAAATGTTTTAGATGCATGAATCCGTGGCATTTATGACCAAATACTCTGGAAATTGCATTTGACGATAAGTCGAGTTAATATCGTAAGTTCCATATTTTGAAGTGAAATATTGACGCTCATTTTTATTTTAGGGAGCGGAGGAGATTGGGAAGTAATGATGTTAGCTGATGAGCTGGAGAAGAGGGAAAGAGAGAGAGAACGCGATGAGGCGAGAAGACCACACTACCCAACTACGCTAAGAGACTTGGAAGAAGTAAGTTCATATAAGTTTGGACGAACAAAACTACAGTGCGAGCAAAAAAAACATTTCAATAAAAATAACAAATACACAACCCTAGCGTGAATATGTAGACTTCGCATAAGTCTAAAATTGAAGTAAGTATGTGGATAACTTTTATTTAAACATTCATGTAACGTTTTTTCAGGAATCCGACACCCCCCAACGCGAAGACAGTCCTGACGAGTTCTCCAACAATGACTCGAACTCGTCCTCCACCACGCATCTGCTGTCGCAGTCCATCAGCGACCCCTCGCAGCGGTCACTAGAGACTTCTTTTACAGAAGCCAGCAGCAGATCCGGGAGGGAAGTTAGGCAGCAGCGAATAGGATCGCTTGTGGAAGAGGTGAACTTCAGTATTAACTTTCTGACCATCAGAATCATCCCAAACTAGAAACTTCTGACCTTGGACCATAATCATCTCAAGTAGAAGCTAGCCATAATAGTCATGTAAAGGATTTGGGCTTAATGATTATTCAGTAGTGGACTTGGAGCTATGACTAGCAAACTGAGACTTTTCTGGCACTATTTTGTTTTTAAATTAAATACTAGCTCAACCAGTTGCCAGGAGAAGTGGGTTATTCAAAATTATTGTTCGACTTCTTTGGATACAACTTTCATTACTTAAATAAAAATAATTATGTTTTTTCTAAAACCTTATCTATTTAATGTATCTTTTTAACATTGACTTTAACCTTGTAAACTAAAGATTTCCTTTTACCGCTCGTTCGTATGATTCAGCGCACATGTCTCATTATATTTAATTCCATTCTCTTATCTTTTAAATTATTTTCATGCCTACAGTCAAGACTAGATCCAGCACTCCGTCAATCCAGAGGATTGATCCTTCGCGCCGCGAGCCTCGACCGCGAGACCACACCGTCAGCTTCCCAGACTCGCCGTTTTGGATCCCTAAAGAGCTCCAGCACAGATTCCCATAAAAGACTCTGATCCGTTAGTTCACACGGACCAGAAGTAAGGTCCGATGGTTTTAGCGAAAGATATACAAGAAAACTTAAATTTGATTCAAAAACCAAGAGTTTAAGTTTGCATGCTAAAAGAAAATTGAGCGATTCCTGTGTACAGGAAAATTTTAACGAAAACAGTCGTAATCGACAAATGAATACAGCTCAAACTAGAAATAAACGTAATATAACTAAAAATAAGAATGAAAGTGTGAAAATTGAACCCAAACTCAATCATACTGTTAAAAATTATAATAAATCTAAAGGAAACGGTACAGGTCATATCAACAAAGAGAAAGAAGTCGAATTAATAAGCCCAGAGAAAACTAATGCAGTCAAATATGAAACTAGCAATGTATCTAAAAGTGAATTTGAAAGTTCTAATAAATATGACAAAGGTGCTCTAGAAAATGAAAATGCTACAGAAAGTGAATCTTGTGTAAATGAATCCGTTGGTGATCAAAGCGTACGAGAAATTGAATTGGAAAATGTAAATGTAAATGAAAGAGAGACAAGGGTTGTGGATAACGAACGAGAGAATGGTTTTATCGACCGACACACAGTTGGTGGTCAATTATTGGTGGTAGTCATCTTAATGTATGAAGACATGGAGTACTTAATATTTTTATTAGTAGATTAGAGTTAAAGGAGGTTGTAAATACAGGAGTTTAGTTTAGTCGTTTTATGTTTCTGTCGTTTTTCAAAGTTTTTTAAGGTTGGATCGGGGAGTCGCAATGTGTTCAAAAATATCCCAAATACTAACTTTATACTTAAGTAATTTGCCGACAATGTTACGTATAGGTACAACGTGTTACATTTTGATGTTTTCATTATTATTTTTTGTATGAAACAGCTGATTTTTTTCGCTTTTTCAGAATTGGTCTACTACCATAATCCTGCTTAAGGGGTTTTTTTGTAACACATTGTAAAGAATGCTTTTACACAATGACAGACATAGTTCTATCTTTATCTGAACATGGAGTAAATGGATTATTAAAAACATTACTTCACATAATTATATCAGCAATTCGACATCCACTGCTGGATATAGGCCTTCCCCAAGGATCTCCACAACGATCTCTTTTCTAATGATCCCAGAATATTATTGCCTTTTGTGGAATTTTAGCCAATAACACAGTTGTTGATGAAACTCTCAAACTTCAAAATATGTAAAATGAGTGCTTCAAGGGAATGTCATAGTTACCTAAATTAAATATTTCTTGTTACTACTTCTTACTTAGTAATTAGAATATTTTTTTTACTAGAATATCTAAGTGAATTGTTAATTTATTAAAATTATCTACCTACCATGATAAAAGTTTCTTATGTGATATTTTATTTTTATTATTCATAGATTTTAAGTGTTTATTCGTATTTAAAGTATAGTGTCTAGATGTCTCTATATCACACAATGTAAAAATATAAAATAGAGATATAATAAAAATCGAAATTATAAGGAAACTAAATTCTTAATACCAATACGAGCACAATATTATTAAATTAAAAAATATTGTTTTGATTTATCAAATAGGTAATTAAAGAACTAATTAATTGTAGTTAGGTATTTATATGAAAAAAAGAACATTTAATGTCCATTATTGAAATGATAGTGCCAAAATTGATACTCTGTAGATAATTTTCAAATATTAGATGTATTTATTTAGACTTTCTTCAAATAAAGCGACGCTATCTTAAAAACTGTAAATAATAAAATATAGTTTATTATAAATCTCTTTAAAATCCAGTAGAGATATTATATTATTATTAGTGAGATATAACGTAAGTTATTTAAATAGAATATAGGCAGAATAAAAAACTTCGTTATTAACAAAACAACTTTTATATTGTGAGCTTATAATTTCATTATGTAAATCAAATATTTTTAAAATTAATGTTAAATTGGGTTTTTTATCGGTAATCACGATGTGTACTGTACCTATTTATTTATTTTCTCATATTTTACTCATTATTTAATGGAGTTTTTTTGTCATTTTTTGCTCATAAGTACCTACCAAATACTGTAATGTACCTAAACATTAACATCAATAAAAAATACAGTACCAGCACAGCATCTTTTTGTAATCGAACATAATTTCAACCCGTTATTTAATAAAGATCTACTAACTAACCAATTATCTACACCTATTTAAACATGTGCGCCGCCAGGATTTTTTTCAGGGATGTGCACCTGTGTCTACCCTTTATATCGCTGGCCCCGGGCAAGAAAGCGGTTATGTCAAAAATCAAATTGTTCAGGACAAATAAAAGAAGCTAATTTGTTTATATTTCAGCGTACTGTGATCCAAAACAGACGTTCAATATGTCAAATGAAAGCTAACACACAATTTAAATTATAGACATGTATTAAATAGTTAATGAAATAATGAAGAAAATGTATAATACAAATAATAATTGATCTACTTTACCTACCCTCAATAATTTAATTTAATTAAAGTCCTCGGCCCCACGTTGGGCGCCACTAATACAGCTGCACCTGCACGTGTAAAGGTCGCTGTATACGTAACGGGACGTAAAAACCCCGGACGGGACGGGAACGGAACGGGGACGGAGAACGTAGTCTTGATGGGGAGTTTAATGCATACGCAACGTGCTACTCGCGACAGTTAACGTAGTAGTAACGTGCTAGTGTAATTGTATTGTAGATGGATTTTTCTTTAGAAGAATTTGGCTTTAATTGCCATTGCCTTAGTTAGACGATGAAGAGACTACGGCCGGCTACGACCGTGTGTTTTGTTGTTGTTTTCAAACAAAAATAACTCTCGAAATATGCAACATAGAGCAATAAATTTTGGAGTCGTTTTGTAGATAATATTCCTGTGTATTTGAATAATGCAAAAAAATGAACATTAATGTCCTAGTTTTTGAGAAATGTAATAAAAACTCAAAAAAAAGCACACCGTATAAAATTTTACTTTAGTAATTTTTTATGACGTATTGAAGTTGAATGTTTACATTTTTTTTAAATTGATGGTGATATTATGAGCTTTCCAACAGTATTTTATTTATAACTGTGGGTCTTCGTATGCATGCTCCTATACATTTTGTATGAAACTATATTTTTCCCGCCCCGTGCCCGTCCCGTCCCCGTCCCGTATACCTTACCTTAAATCACGCATGACCAATGCACAGAATGTGGTAAGTATATGTCATATGGAGCCCCTAGACGATCAAGCATTAATTATCGCTTCGCTCAACCATATTTGAGTTGAGAAAAATGTCAACCAACTCCATGACATTTGGTCAAGGAAAAAGTAGGTAGGTAGGTACATAAATAATTTCCTTGCATTTGGGTGACTTAAAGTGACACAGACAGATACCACAGTGAACAAGTTTATTGTATTGAAGGAAGACTCAACGGCTGGAAGATTGGCCGTTGAGCGAGACTGAGCTTTGTGAATGATCTCGCCGGGTCCATAGATAATTTTTTTCGAAAAATTCAATAAAAACCCATACACAAAACTTTATTTCTGAAACTTGTTTGAACGTGACACACACAGAAGAAATAATAACTACGTTTGACACGTCATGTCATGGGCAAAACACGCGGGTTGCGTTCAGAGCCGTAGTGCGTGGTTGTTTGGTTGTTTTTTAACTCGCTCTAAGGTTCGGAACGACCAAGAACTTTAAATGTCAATGTCAATGACAAAGTCTTTATTTTCCATTTGGAATAAGAATAATTTAAACGTTTCTTTATTCTAAATCAAATAAAATCCGATCTACCATCATTATTTTAAGAATTAGACTCAAAAACATCAAAATGCAAATTAATGTCAATTGACATCATAATTTTTTCTGTAGACAAACGTCAGAGCGTTTTACAACCATCCATTTTGATGGTTAAAAAGTTGCAACGCTCTGACGTTTGGAACGGGACGGTTGTGTCAACCGAACGTCACGCTTTAATGTTTGGAACGCCGTTAGAGCGTTTGGTTGTGGTTAGGTTGCACTCGGAGCGTAGGTTTGGAATGCAAGGTTGCGTTCAGAACGTTTGAGCGCCGGTTGTTTAGTTGTTTTTTAACTCGCTCTAAGGTTTGGAACGACCAAGAACTTTAAATGTCAATGTCAATACCTACCAATTCTTCATTTTCCATTTGGAATACGAATAATTTAAACTTTTCTTTATACTAATTCAAATAAAATCCGTTTTTTGAGGATCTACCATGATTATTTTAAAAATTAGACATAAAAACATCAAAAATACATTAATACATGACATTGATATTTTTTCTATAGACAAACGTCAGAGCGTTTTACAACCATCATTTTTGATGGTTGTTTGGTTGCAACGCTCTGACGTTTGGAACGACACGGTTGTGTCAACCGAACGTCACGCTCAAATGTTTGGAACGCCGTTAGAGCGTTCGGTTGTGGTTAGGTTGCACTCGGAGTGTAGGTTTGGAACAGGGATGTTGCGGATGCAGATTTTTTCACATCCGCGGATGCGGATGCGGATTTTAAAAGGCTCACATCCGCGGATGCGGATGCGGATGCGGATCTGTACAAAAAACTTAATTGTGGGTAAAAAAATAAAAAGATAATAATATTTATCCCTTCTTTATTTAATAATCAAATAGTAACTATTACAAATTAATTATTTTAGTAATTAAATTTGAATTTTGGAGCATTATATTTAATGAAAAGTAGAATGGCCGCCTTTTCGGACTCCAGTCTGTTTCGCAAGGGTTCGTATATTAATCCTGCGCGTCAGATGTTGTCACAACACAAACAATAGCGTGGCGCGTCACCGAAGTCCAATACAAAATTATTGCTTTCCTATAGGTCAATTAGCACGCGCGGTCGACACGCGCCTCTCGCCGGGCCCGCCCCTTTCTTTCTTGTCGCAACCTACGGGTCTACCGGCTAAAAATAATGAAGTTAATGTTAACTGTAATTTGACAGATGTATGTGATACATTGCTACTTCGTTTTGGCACAAATAAAAACTTACCAAAGAAAAGAAGCAATGTATCATATCCATCTGTCAAATTACAATTAACATTAACTTCATTATTTTTAGCCGGTAGACCCGCTGCTACACATCTGCATCCGCATCAGCTCCGCATCGATTTATGCGGATACGGATGCAGATGCGGATGTCTAATTCGATGCGGATGTTCCGCATAAGCGGATGCGGATGCGAATATTCGCAACATCCCTGGTTTGGAACGCGCCTCAACCCTGACATTAAAATGTCATAGATAAGATAAGACATGACATACCTATTATAATCAAAAAAAAAAAAAAAACAAAAAATCATTTATTCAGTCTAGGTTGTTACAAGCACTTGTGAATGTCAAAGAAGCTACGCCATCGGTTCGCAAACCCTGAGCGGGAGACCTTGTAACGAGAAGAACCGGCAAGAAACTCGTCAAGGGCTGCTTTTTTCTCCCTGTATATTTCATACAGAGTCGTCAACATTGAAAAATGAGCTCCACATTTAAAGTGAGGTCATTTTCCATCACAATAATTAACAAAAGTTTGTACACAATGGGTAGGTAGGTTGAAATTAAATACCTACTACATATCGGATAGGTAATTGTGAGAGTAAATAACTTTCAACTAGTTGAGAAATCAGTAATCACTATGTCTGCTACTCGAAAGTGCACCTAAGTAGGCAAAATTTACCAAAAAATACTTGAGACAAGACATAAAAAATAACAATAAAAAACGCAATTCTTACAATTCAATATGCGTTAAGATAGGTACTCAGAAGCAGACCCATTCCCACTGGCAGCACCCGTTCACGAGCATGACGCGTGGACCAGCCATCGCTTCGCTCAACCATATTTGAGGGAACGTAACGACCCGCCCCACACGACACCACCGCAGAAATGATTAAAGAGAGCATGACATACTTAGGCTACCCATCCTAAGGCACTGAATTGAAAACTAATATCCAAAAGCTTTTCATAGGCCTTTACTTACAAAAACTACTGACTATAGAAAGCAAAATGATTGCAATAAAAAAAAAAAAAAAAAAAAAAGAGAAATCAAAACAAGGTTTACTTGCCTATTAGTTTTATGTTTTGAGTAAGAAGTGCCATACATATTGATAACATCAAACAGAGAGAAAAAAAAAAATATAAATATACGACGCCCTTAGTACAAGCAGACAGAAGCAGACCCATTCCCACTGGCAGCACCCGTTCACGAGCATGACGCATGGACCAGCCATCGCTTCGCTCAACCATATTTGAGGGAACGTAACGACCCGCCCCACACGACACCACCGCAGAAATGTTTAAAGTGAGCATGACATACTAAAGCTACTCGCATTAAGGCGTCGTCGAGTCAAAAAGCTTACAATAAGTTTTAAGTAGGTAGGACAATTCCCTCAATTTTCACATAGAATAGAAAAATCTACGACCAGGCTGTTTTATCAATTAAATAATCTTTAACGGTATAGTATCCTTTTTTGAGAAGACAATTTTTTACATGAGACTTAAAGTTTTCAAATGGTAAATCTGAAATATTACTTGGAATTTTATTATAAAACTTTATACCAAGACCTATGAAAGAACCACGGACTTTTTCTAATCTATACTGAGGCATTACAAGTTTGTCTTTATTTCTGGTATTCCGATTGTGCCAATCACTATGTTTTGTATATAAGTTAATATTGCGACGCACGAAAAGTATGCAGTTTAATATAAATTGAGATGCTGCTGTCAATATACCAATCTCTTTGAATCTATCCCTAAGAGATGTTCTAGAACTTAGTTGATAAATAGCTCTTATTGCTCGTTTTTGTAAAACAAAAATAGTATTTATATCGGCTGCTATCCCCCATAAAAGAATACAGTATGACATAATGCTATGAAAATAACTGAAATACACTAATCTGGCAGTTTCTTCATCTGTTAACTGTCTAACTTTTCTAATGGCATAGGCAGCAGAGCTAAGCTTGCCAGCCAGAGCTGCGATATGCATATTCCATTGAAGTTTACTGTCAAGAGTAACACCCAAGAAAACTGTTGAATCGAGCAAATCTAATCTAATCTGTGAGATGAGTCTCGTTTAAATCTATTCTGTGGTCCCGTCTCGTTCGTTCGTTTCGTAGCCAAAAAACCAATCAATTTTCTCTTTGGTCGTAGCGTAGCAAGCAAAACAGTGAAATTTATTAAAATTTAATTTAATATCAACAAATAAAAGATTTTAGTGATTTTATTAGTACTTTTTCAGCTTCATCTATCTCTTTGTCGCGCCAATCTTAAATATGTCGCCTCGTAAACAGCCGTCTAGTTTGTTCAAAATGTGCATAAAGAATTGCATTGATTTGATTAATTCTGCTTGTTATGTTATTGAGAAAAGTTGCCCAGAAAATATGTTTCATGACTGTGAGAGGCAGGCGTTTGAGTTTAAATATTATTTGATGTCAATGCTTCCTGTCAGGTAAGTGCAGAATGTACAAAAAGTCAAAATATTTAATTTAAAAAAGTACCTATGATTTTTGCTTTACATCAGGGGTCTCCAAACTACGGCCCGCGACCACCAATAATCCGGCCCGCGAAAGTAGGCGATCGTACCAACAATACTGTAATTACAGTATGTTGGTACGATGAGCTAGCTAGATCCTGGCCCTTGGGACTTCGTGCTGGCCTTATGCTAAAAAGTTTGGAGACCCATGCTTTACATAGTGGAGTTTAATTAATGCACTATGCAAGCCATGGCCCAGGGGGGGGCAAGTTAATATTAAAAAGGATGAGAAAACAAAAATATGAATTGTAGGTACAGTCAAGAGCACCTAGTGAACTTATTCAAGTTTATTCTAGATTCTAAAACAGAATGAGAATTAGTGAATGAATAAATGAACAGAAATGTTTTTTCTGAACCAACTCAATTTTCGCGAGCCGCGTTAATTTCGCGGATGCTCAGTAGATGTCGCGCTATTGTAACGTGGGAGCTCAATAGTTAAGATAGAGACACATTAAAACTGTTGATATAAGTCTCTTGTTATAAACTTATACAATGAACTTACATTCTTCATTATAAAAAGTAAATTAATTATTGACTCTTGACATAGATCAAGTATAACACAACTATTTTAATTTCCAGGTTATTTGACGTCCTCTGTTCTGAAAGAACATGTTGCCAGTATCGTGGCGACCCTCGAGTTCAGCTCCACGTGTTAACTCACCCCAACATGACTGTCTTCCGCAAATGCGACCTCGACAATAGTATACCACAGAGGTTCTGGATCGAAAGTCTCTCAAACTTTAGTCGTTTAGTTGTCCTCGACCTCAAATTCATTTGCACAGATGAAATTCTACAAGTTATTGGTACAAATTGCCCATTACTTGAAGAAATCAACATTGTTTCCAGAGTTGATATCTGCAAGTCTCTTTTTAATGCTTCCGTGTTAATCAGAAATGTCTCTGACACCGGTCTTTGCTCAATTGCCAATCTTAAAAACTTACGAGTTCTGGCTATGGATCCCCCGCGCAATGAAAGGGCAAATCGAGTTGGACGTTGCGTATCTCAAGCAGGCATAATTATGTTAGTCAGCGAGCTTCCATACTTAGAAGAGTTGAAAATAGAATCCTGTGATATTGGTTCCACTTTGATTGGTACTGTCATGGACATTGGTCCTTTAAGTCTCCGAAAAACCAATTGTCATTTTGCCTCAGCTGAGGGTATCAGAAAATTGATTAAAATTTGCCCATTTCTAAGAGAGTTATCTGTCACACATTTATCTGAGCATAATAAAGATGCCATTTTGGATCAAGTTTCACCAAGCGATTTGAGGTTGAATAGATTAGATTTATCGTTTTTCTCATTTACAGATTCTATGCAACGACTTTTGACCTGTAAAGGCAAGTACTTGACACATTTTTCTTTGTGGGAGATCGACCACTCGTTAACATTAGAAGCTGTATTATCTATTGGTAGCTGTTGTCCAAACCTCAATTCTTTATGTCTGATGACTCAGTCGAAGTGTTTAACAATCCCCAGGTATTTCAGGAGACCAAGGAATATTTTCTCGGAATTAAGGAGTTTAACTATTGGGAATGAAAATTTTAATATTGATCATATATTAACTTTTTTCTTAGAATGTACTCAAAGTTTAGAAAAGCTGGTGTTGAAGTACCAAACTAAGACTAACTTGGATGAAACATTGTTGCATTTACTAGAAAAGGGAAGTTTTAGAAATGTGAATTATCTTTGGTTAGATTGTACACTGGAAGTGTCCAAAGAAGTAGTGAAACAAGTTATTCAGTCTTGTGACAAGTTACAAATGTTTACAGTTGATTTTACTGAAGAAATGACAGATGTACATAAGTATATAAATGAGAATAATTTAGATTTGAAGTTAGGCGGTTACTAACGCTTATTCAATGTACCTACCTATTTATTGTAATATATTTAGAAATAAATATTTTATTATTTTTAAGAATTGATTATTATTTCGTTCCCTGTTCAACAAGTTTTACAAAAAACTGTGTTTAGTTTCCCCCACTATAAACAATGCTCCCCAGAGCGGTTCGAAGATAGTAAGACTTGTACTTACTCCCTCTGATAAAAGACAAACAATAAAGTCGATGGAGCCAGGAAATTATTTATCAAAACGCAAGCTTTCATATAAATTAAGGTTGGAGAAAGTAAAATCAAATACCTATCACTGATTATTTTTGCAAAAAAAACAGTTTCTTTTTTCGATTTAAAAAAAGATTGTAAAATATAAAAAAAAACTTGTTTTCTTAACTGATTTAATTCAAGGCCAGCTTGATAAGTTATTGCTACTATACATTACAGTCCTTTAGTTTGCTACTGCTTTTACAATAGGTACAGCTTGACCATAAAGAGTTGACAAAAATTGAGGGCGCCACTTTGTATGCAAACACGTCAAAATCACGAATAATTTGGCAACACTGACTATATTTAGTACTGAAAAAATTTAGTTTCATTTTATTTAATTTCATCTCTTTATGGCCAAGCTGTAGTAACCACGTAACCAAACCACCAACAACATGGGCGTGGTGGGCCGACATTTAAAATTGTTTGCAGCTAGCAACCTAATAGAAAATAAGAGGGGGGATACACTCGCTGACCACAACGACAATTTTATTGAATCGACATTATACGAGGTACAGTGATTCCTCTTCATGGTACTAAAGCATTTTAGCTCTGCGTCAATTCCATATTTTTTAATTCATTGATATAATATTCCAGCTTATTTAAATTACTTTGATATAGGCCATTTATCCTCACTTATTTGGTAAACAATTTTCACCCTTATTTAAATAATCACTTCTAAAATACAACAGATGGTTATCCATACATACCTAGATGAACGAATGAAATTATTAATTACCTACAATTTGATTTAATAAGAAAACATTTTTAAATAACATATAAATGATAGTTGTCAAACTGTTTATCAAATAAGACAAGTGAGGATAAACAAACGGACTTTAGTCACATCATTTATAATAATAATTATCAGTCAATCTAAACTTAAATCTACAATGGGCGATTATCCGAGACCAAAAAAAATTGTTCCAATAATCTCGATAGATGGCGTTTTATGAATGCCAAGCCGTCGCGTCGTCCGTCGGTCGTAAAGTTACTTAAGGCGAGGCCAGTTCACGATCTGATGAAAAGTCTGATTTTTGAACTTCCAATGTGAAGAACTGATGTAAAATTCTACTTTACAAAAATTACTGTAGACTGAAAAAGAAACAAAGAAGCATAGTAACCGAACAGAATATTAAAAATGGCATGGTACCTCTGTAAAAAAATCCTAAATAACACCATAAAAACTTATAAAAATAAATTTCAAATCGTCAGATTTCGTAATTTTCAACGACAGTGATATGATTTTTTATGCAAAAAGGATAGCTTTTTTATCGATCTAACACAATAACCGAGTACATTTTTAATAAATGATCCAGTATTTCAGAAATCAATAAAAATGTACTAAAATTCGTCAAATTTGTAGCGAAGCGTCAATTAAAGTTATGCAATATTCAACCTTATTCTAAAGACATAGTGAAAGAGTAAATTTCGTGAACTGGCCTCGCCTTAAATAAGAATACTCTCGGCTGTGCTTATATTATGTCTATCGCAGTTTATTTAAATCCTCTGCCACTTATCACGCTCCAAGGCGGGAGGGGTACCTACAGCCATGGGGCTATATAGTACTATTATATATTCTGTGCCAGGGGGCTAATTGTCTCATTTCAAAATCCACCGCAATCGCTTTCAGGATGTGATACATTGATGCTCCTTTTTGGCACAAATAAAAACTTACTTATGAAATGCAGCAATGAGTCACATCCATCTGTCAAATGAAAGCGATTGCGATAGATTTTGAAAATTAGACAATAAGCAGGCAGGTTCTGGGCCAGAGGGAGGCAAATCTATTGTATCGCCCCCAGGGGGGGGGGCAAATTTATTGTAAATCAAATATATTGTATGGCAAATAAGAACTTTTATTGATAACAATGATAGTTGAAGGTAAATAAAATCCAGGGGGGCAGCTGCCCCTCCCTGCTCCCCCTTCGGTACGCCCATGCCTACAGCATTTGCGATTAAAATATTCAAAAAACTGCATGCGGTAAACTGCTTAGTGTGGAGGGGGTTTAACTTTACGGCTTGGCATTCATAAAACGGCATCTATCAACATTTTTTTTAACAATTTTTTTTTATTTTAACTGTCAGAAAATCCCCCATTCAACCATGATTTACTATTCACCATAAAATTATATCAAAATAAAATAGGTACAGATAAATTCAAAACAATGAACTTAAAGTAAAAAAAGAATACTATAATAAATAGTACCTACTGTCATTAAAAAAAAGGGATTGAAAATGGCACTCCTGTTTGCCTCTCAAATTAATCAATTAGTGGCACGCGTACCCCCCAGGGGTACGCGAGGATGCATCAAGGGGTATTTGCAGCAATCTCATCTACATGTTTTTTTTTTTTATCATTCCAGCTATAAGGGGTATGCTATTTTGAAGTTTTTCTTAAGAGTACGTGAAGAACAATTGTGAACCACTGCAATGGCGTATCACAAGCCGCAATTTTAATCCCTTTCTTTAAATGATCTACACCGTACCAAAGCATGTAGCACGTTCGAAGCACGGTCGGTCATGGTATGGTACGGTGTAGTGGGTAGATACCTTAATACTTATTTAAGAACTTGATTAGCTTGATATTTTAATTATTGAAATTTTGTGTTGTATTCATTATGCAGGTAAGTTAAATAAATAATTAATACATTCCTGTGAACTCATCTAAAATAGTCCAGCATACTCCATTTGGATAGTAAGGTATTGATAGTGGCTCGATTAATTAATATATTGGAACACAAAATGTCAATATAAGCTAGATTGATTTTGAGCTTTATACCTTAAACTTAAAGTTGAAAATCAAAGGACTAAATAACTAAATTTCATATACAGTTTTTTATGTACACTAACGACACGTGGACTGTGTACTGTATTTCATTACCTTTGTTTTACACAAAATGAATAAAGGTGGCGCAACATTTCACAGCCCAAAACAAAGTTTATTCCACCCAGCGAACCAAAATCTATGGAACAAGCATTCCGCTCAATAAATACCACCACACACACAATAATGACAACCAAGTGGGCGGGGCTTAAAATGCTGGCATATTTAGTTATGCAACACGGTTTCATAATAGCGACCATTATTTGATACTCATAGATATTTTCTATAAAAACACAAAAATATGATTCATTAGTTTTACATCTTTTCACTGACTTCTTTGTGTCTTTTACACAATTTGACTACAAAGGACGCAATTTCTTACTAACTCTCTCTTTTCTTTACTAATACAAACTGCAATTACTGTAAAGAATGCTAATGTCTGTCACCATGGCTGGTTGTAATTTTTAGTCCCATGGTGCTATTTTTAAGCAATATTTGTTTGCAATTACACTTCCATAACGTCTTTTTATCACCAGTTCACACAATTCACTTTACATACGTTTCACAAAAACTTTTTCTTCAACTTCTTGTATATAGTGTCTTGTCATATGGCCAGAGGGTCGGCCTCTGTGGTCGTATGCTATGGGTCCTTATTCTCCACCGGCTGGTCCCTATCATTGTCTTTCTCGTCGTCGTAAAACTCGTTTTTGGATTCAACGAGTTTATCAGATTCCTCTTGTGTCATTTTCACGTCTGGGTCGGGGTCATCTTTTATCCGGTACTCTTCGGGGAAGAAGTCACCTGGAGGAAAATGGTCAAATTATTTGTGGAATTTAATATAATGGTACTAAAGGTAGCCACTGACCGCCCGCCTCATAAGGCGGATGGACAGGCCGAAAGGGACTAGGCACAGAATAGATATAATAGTACTAGCATACAGAAGTTGCACTCCACAAAATCGTTTAAATAAATTGCGACTCTTGCTCCGACACAATAAAGTACAATTCAGGTCGCACAGCGCTTTCTTAGCTCTAAAACATTCACTTAGTAGTTGCCTCTCTTTCTATCGCGTAGGTCTTATCTTTTCTGATGTATGAAATTTGTCCTCTCAGAGGACGCCGAGCGGTTCAGACTCGCGCGCGGAGTGACAGAGCCCTGGACGAAGCAATATAAAGGAAAGAGAATGTTGTATGTCCTGTAATGTTGTTGTTTGTATTGCTCCGTCCCTCTCGGCCGTCTCATAGTCAATGGGTACCTTTACAATAGAACTCTGGCGCCGGCATAAGGAGAACCATACTTGCTTGTCACCTTTCTTGTATAAAATTAAAAAAAACCGGCCAAGTTCGTGTCGGGCCACGCGCAGTAGGGTTCCGTAGTTATCTTATAGCATACCATATTTAATACCACTATAATTTTTCGCCTGCAAAAATAACTTTTTAAAAGTGTTTGTATGAATGACAAAAAGTTATATTTGCGGTTCGGAATATGTGCTATATAATGTGTTAAAGGCAAAACCGACTATCTGGCGATTTTTGACGATTTACACTTTTTTACACTAGGCTATTCAGTTTTGAATTCTCTATCTAGTGTTAAAATCAATTATTTTCTAAGACGTTTATTTACGGAGTTACTGAGATCTAAAAGCAACTATTTCATATATTTTGTGAGTTAAAATAGACCAAAAGCAAATATTCAGAGATAAATATTAACTTTTCTTAATATTTTTGAGGCAAACTAGAAATATTTGAAATACTCGATTTTTGTTGTATATAATATATATAGACATCGTCTTAATATCTAGTGGTAGTAAACGTTAAAGTGGTATAATTACTTTTGGCTCTTGACTTTATATGACATTAAAATTGTACAAAAAACCACTACCAATTTCGGTTGCCAAAAAAGCAGACCTTCTGAAGCTGTGTAGAAAAGGAGTTATTCCTGAAGAGTACCATGGCTGGTTTGAAAAAATAAAAACTGTCAGACGATCGACCGTGTGCCAGACTTAACAGTGTCTGATACCTCCGATGAGGAATGAGCAAAATTAACTTTTTTTGTTTAGAAATTAAAATAAATTGATTGGCTCTTAATACATTTATTTTTAATTTAACTTTTACTAAATTAAACTTGATATTTAAACATTTATAAGCTGCAAATAACAATAGTTAATTTTGCTACAAATGAGCCAATAAGCTTAGTACGTTTAAATATAGAAGCAAAATCAACTATCTTTTGGGTTTTAAAAAAAATCTTGTTACTTGTTGGCTTTAAATTTAATTCAATAATAGAGTTATTCTGTTTGTCTATTTAAGAACATCAAGACTATATGAAAAGTCGTTTAGGTTGGTAATTTTGGCAACTATAGATATTTTTATGGTATAGAGGTAAAACAGACTATTTGGGGCTCCATTATAGTTACGTATAATGTATTGTGTCTAATAAATAAACAATAATTAAATTGGTCTTTTACTAATTTGCATACGAAGAATTAACGAATAACCCTATCAAAAACCTAAACAAAAACACTATATATTTTAATACTAAATTAACCTACAAACTTTGGATCAATTTTACTCAACATTTTGCATTGTGTTTTTTGGCCGAGTTAGTCGGTTTTGCCTTTAACACGGCGAATCTCTAAAATCTACAGCAATTTTTTTTTTCACGTGACGTCTATTTTAAAAGTTAGAGGGGGGGGGACGACGACACACATTTTACCATTTTGGAAGTGTATATCTTTCGAACAGTTAACATTGAGAAAAAATTGTTTTAGAGACCTTAATGTAATTTTTAAAGACCTATCTATAGACACCCTGCACATGTTTGATGAAAAAAAAAATGTCATCATGTATGGGGAGCCCCCTTTATCTTTTTTTGTGTAAAAATCGTAAAGCGGTTTACAGAATACATCTACCTACCAAGTTTCAACTGTGTAATCCTAATAGTTTCGGAATAAATTGGCTGTGACATACGGACGGACAGATAGACAGAAAGTCATGACGAATCTATAAGAGTCCCGTTTTTTGCCATTAGGCTACGGAACCTTAGGCTACAGAACCCTAAAAAAGGTTTAAAAACACTTATAATATGTAACATACCTGGCACATGTGTCATCTGCACAGCTGGCGAATGTTGACACATTTTCAAGTTGTCATACACATGTTTCGTGATGGCCTCCAAGTATTGCTTGCTATTCGCGTTGTTTGTGCTAAAAAAAGGTAGGATTAGAGATGGAAACATTCCAGCTATAACAACAGACTGTACTACCGGGTGTAACAAGACCCTCAACGAAGCCGAGGTCTACGTATTCTGCCCATCATCAGGATCATTTCTGTTCAAAATTATTGCTGGGAAACAATTTAAATTTTTGGTGTTAAAAAAGCATTACATAAATTACCACGCAATATAACGAGTACAAAAGACCGCGCCTGCGAGTGTATGCTACACAGCTGCGTGCACCCGAGTTGAAAGGCAGCGTTTATGTGCGTGCTCATGAAATACATTGAGTGATGACGTTTTGAAGCCATTGTTTGTTACAAAATACATACAATTTTGATAATGTTTCTGTAGACAAAAATTAGGAAATAACGAATAAAATAAGATTTCATCAAAAAATTGTAAAAAAAATTTGACTTTGACCTTCAATAACTTCGTAGCTATTGGTTTCCCAGGCATAGTCTAAAAGACAAAAATGATCCTGATGATGGGCGGAATGCGTGGACTTCTGCTTCGTTGAGTGTCTTGTTACACCCGTTATAGTAACTCAAATGGACATTTTTATTTTATTTTATTTTTAACCATTTATTTCAGGCATCAATGGCCCATACATTAAAGCAAGTAATACATTAGGCCGACAGACGTGGGCTACGTACGCCGATCTGGGCGCGTCCGTCGGTTCCATGCAGAGATTGAAATGCCGTATAAACAAAATAACGTTAAAACATTTTATCGGTAAATTTACCGGTAAAAATAACGTTAAAACTATTGTACCGGTAAAATTACCGTTAAATATAGCGTTAAACTTTACCGGTAAAAAAAGTAACGTTATTTATTTGAATAACGTTAATTTTAAAGTAACGGTAACAAAAAGTAAGAAATAACGTTAAAATTAACGTTATCTACTGAAATAACGTTACGGAATGTAACGTTATCTAAAGTAACGGTGCCACCGTGTATGTGTATGCGCAGTGCACCTCTTGTGTTTGATTGTTGATATGATAAAACTTGTACACAAAATGCTAAAAAAAGTCATGTGATTTTTTTCTCATCCATACATAAAGAAAGAAAAAAATAAAACTTACATTCAATAATCTATTGCAATGACTATGTTATACCTGTGGTTATACATAACTAATTCTAATTATCCTACTTCCTACTTATATATATATATAATATTATAAATGTGAAAGTTTGTGGGTTTGGATGTTTGTTCCCCAATCACGCAAAAACTACTGAACAGATTTGGTTGGAATTTGGCACACAGATAGTAGAAAGCCGAGATTAAAACATAGGATACTTTTTATCCCAATATTCCCACGGGAACGGAAACCACGCGGGTGGAACCGCGGGCGGCCGCTAGTGATTAATATTATAGAGAGGGCGTGGTAACAGTATAACTTAAATTAAATAATAAAGTGGCCCTAAAATGGCATTCAGCATCTGTCGGGAAGCCATTATGATATGGCTATTCTCCTCGACACTGGTGTCCTTGGAAGCACCAAGAGTAATTATAAATTTTATTTATTTTATTTATTATTAATTTATTCTTACTTGCTAACATCAGGGTGAAGCTGGAAGTCAGGCGCGAAGAACTCCAGGTATTCAGTATAAGGCAACTCGTTGGAGATGTTCTCATCAACTAAGAGGGACGTCTCATACGTCCAACATCGTGCTACATTACGGAGTGTGTACCTGAAAATTTTGCAAGAATAATTATTAAGGTGGCTATACCAATGAAAGTGGCACCCTCAGAGGTTTTTATTTAATAAGTTGTTAATAGAAAAAGATTTGAATAAAACTTTATGTGGGATTTTTGTGGGATGGTCTATTATTTTTCGAAGGTAACACTCACAAATATGTCTGTGATATCACTACATTCGCTCGTAGTCATTCGTAGAAGTAGATAGCAAATGTGTCAAAAACGGCCACTTTTAGCAGCTACTTCTAGCAGTAACTACGAGGGAATGTAACGATACCGTCTAAAAATACTATACTATAGGCCTTAAAATTTTTAAGTTTTATTAAAATTGTGTATTAGATAGAATTATTTACAATAATAAATAAAATTCCCCGCGGCGCCACTTTCAGTCAGGGTGTCACCTTAAGGCGATTTCCTGAGTGAAAGTGGCGCCGCCGCGGTGAATTTTATTTAATATTATAATTCTAATAAACATTTAATCGCCTGAACAAGCTTTAGAGAAGCTCAGTGGCACAGTGGCTTAGCGCCTGGCCCTGCAATTGCGGCGGTTAAGCAACTTTCGCAAGGGTCGGTCATGGGATGGGTGACCATAATTTATTATCTCTTGTTCCTCTGAATGCAGGTTAAGCTATTAGTCCCGGCAGCATTTTGCAGTCGATAACAGCCACCAATCCCCTGCGTGGTGGTGGGTTATAGCCCATCCTCTTTATCCACTCATATCATAAGGCTGCCTGTCCATTGACGTGGAGCGAGGCGACGGAGTGGAGAAACGAACAAATATTAACCAATAGGATTGCATAAAATCTCCGCTCCGCAATCCTATTCGTTAATATTTCCTCGTTTCTCCGCTCCGTCGCCTCGCTCCACTTTAATGGACAGGCAGCCTAAGGAAGGCCTTTGCCTAGCAGCGGGGAGGGGACATTAAAAATGGACCTGGGGCCCTACCGGCTAACTTTTCGAACTTCGGCGGGTCTTATGAGCTTCAACTTAAAACAAATAAATCGAAGTAAGGAATTTCGTATTGTACAGTCGAGTTCATTAATATGTTGGCACCCTTTGACAGCTCATCAACCTTTATGGCTTTATAATAAAGGTCAACAGCCTGTCAAAAATGCCAACATATTAATGAACTCTACTGTACAATTTGTTCAAATTATTTGGAAGATATTGATATTCGTGTGACATCATATATTTATTTATTTTGTCCATCAGCCATTTGTGATGTCCCCACTGCTGGGGCACAGGCCTTCCTTATGGGTGGTAAGGAGGATGGGCCACAACCCACCACGCGGGCCCAATGCGGATTGGTGGGTGTTAACGACTGCAAATGCAGCCGGGACCAACGGCTTAACGTGCCTTCCGAAGCACGGAGGAGCTCGAGATAATAAATTTTTGGTCACCCACCCCATGTCCGACCCATGCGAACGTTGCTTAACTTCGGCAATCGCTGGGCCATGTGCTAAACCATTGCGCCACCGAGCTCCTATTTATTTATTTTATTCGTCATGAATTGGGGTTCGCCATTTTGGCCCGATTGGAGCTCGATTTATCTGTTTTACAATACTAAATAATATACTAGAAAAAATACGACTCGCACCAGATCAATACTCAGACGGGAATCGAACCCGCGACCTTTGGATATCCGGTCCAATGCTCTGAAAGCTGAGCTACCGAGTCACTAGTAACATCGTCGAATTTCGAGTAACATCGTATTTTTTCTAGTATATTATTTAGTATTGTATAAAAATAGCATTGTGAATGCAAAAATCTCAAATTTAAAAATTATCTGTTTTAATTTGAAACCCGGCAGACTTTCCGAAGTTCGATGCGTTAGCCGGTACGGCCCCGATGTAATGTTTAATGAGAAGGTTATTCACTTACCCTCCTCCGCCAACGACTAGAGTGGGCACATTAAGGTTCTTGACAAACTTGACGCATTCGCCATGACCCCGAGTGGACAGCGCGAAACAACCGAGCCGGTCGCCCGCCAAAGAGTCGGCGCCACATTGTAGCACGATCGCGGTGGGACGGTAGAATTCCATCACGTGCGAAATTACTGGCTTGAAAACCTAAAAGAATAATAATCATTGTTATTGGTGCACAAATAGGAGCGGTGAGAGAAATTGGAGGGGATTACTGCGCATGTTTGCTGTAGCCCCGCACCACGTCTCCCGCCAATGAGACCTAAAAATGACTAACTTACTGTCACCGCTCGAGATCCGAGACGAGGCCTGTACTAATCTATTTAATGTATAATGCCTCATTATACATTAATATGGGCTATTATAAGTTATATCCCACCACGAGCGCCTAATGCGGTCTGGTACATACATACTCATCTTAAGGGTGCCTGTTCATTGACGCGGAGCGAGGCAGCGGCGGAGCGGAGAAGGGAGGAAATATTAATAAAAAAATAAAAATGTGTTTATTGACAGAAATGTTGTACAAATTTAACTATATTTAATGGCCCCACAATAGGCTAAGCCTGTCCTGTGGGTACCGGTTACGTTTAACAATTATATTTTAACCAAAATTCAATTTGTTTGTATTAACCAATACGATTGGGGAGTGGAGATTTTATGCAATTCTATTGGTTAATATTTCCTCGTTTCTACGCTCCGCCCGCTCGGCGTCAATGGACAGGCACCCTTACACTTGACTTATTAACGACTGCAGCTGGAACCAACCGCTCAATGTGCCTTCCAAAGCACGAAAGCCTAAGATAATAGAGGGGTTTAGTCTAATGTCAATAAAGACATCCCAACATAGGTAATAAATAAAATTCAAGTATTTAAAAAAAAAAAAGTGAAAGTAAAAACAAGTATTTTACCTGAACATAGCTTTGATCATCAATACCCTCCTTCAACGGCACATTGACAGAATAGTACCTGCCGCTTTCAGCTCCAATCTCATACATGTCACCAGTACCGGGGAAGAAATAATTTCCGTACTTGTGGAAACTGACTGTCATCACTCTGTCGGTGAGGTAGAAAGCTTCCTGCACTCCGTCGCCGTGGTGGACGTCAATGTCGATGTACAACACCCGAGGATGGTACTTCAAGAGCTCTAATATTGCTATCACAATGTCATTGACGTAACAGAAACCTGAAAGTTAATAAACTTGTTATTTGTAATTGTCTAGCAGACAAGACGTCTGAAGAGACTCCATACAATACCTTACCATTTAGCAAAACATAAAGGCAGCCTGATAGTGAAAAGGCTTGCCTCCACGCCTGCATTAAAAAAAACAACTGCTTGGCCCAAAGACCGAACGCATGTTAGCAAACAAATATAAAAAAAATATAGTAATGCTAATAATGAAAAAGATCATCATGCAAGTGTGATGCAGGTGTCCAGACAATGATAAAATTTCTATTGTGTAGCCCACTTGCAAGCATAGAATAATAACACCTAGAAGCCGAGTCCTTGTAGTAAAAATCAACGGTTAACAAGCCATGTGGTATTCGGTTGGTAGTGTTGTATGTATCACTATGGAAGTCTTTTCTTTAAAAAGAATAAAAAAACAATATTTCTGCATTGCACTCAACAGTGATGAAATAATATAGTAAATTTTTCATACAAACCAGATGGCTCAAACTTTTTAGCGTGGTGCAGTCCACCAGACCAGTTGATGGCGATGTCACACGCATTGTTGTTGAGCTTCATAGCACCCTCTAGTGAGGCTCCCGTGTACATAGAGCAGAAGTCAAACAACCCCTCGAACACTGGACAATCGTCTCCGACATTGTAATGCAAAAGGTCTTTGGAGTAGCCTGAAAATAAAATAAAATGCTAATTACTTATGGAGACTGTGACCTTGGGCTTTGGTAATTTTTCAAGTACTAGGTTTGAATACCTATACGACAATCTATAGCAGAGACTCCTAAACCAGCGGTTCTCAAATAGTGTTCTATGGATCCCTGGGGTTATGTAAGAGGCTCTCAGGGGTTCCACGGAAATTCAAGACTTAAGGCGCTGTAGGTAGTGAAACTAGCGCCGCCACTACATTTATTTTTATTACTCGTAAACCAACCAACCAACATCTCCATATCAACACTGTCAGGGATGAAATCTCAAGGATATTTGACAAATACAATAATAGGCTAGACAACCACCTAAAAGAACTAGCGAAACAGCTAATAATATTTAAAAAAAGGTTATGTAATAATCTCTTAAATTGTCTCTAATATTTTTAGAATATCTCTTCAACAGTTATCATTCATTCCGTAAGTTTCAAAATCCATTATTGCCCAAAGTGGCCACTTTAAGCTGCACTTTGTGCAGTGTATATCAAACTGAAAAAGATTGCGATAGTACCGATGGTTCAGCATACATTGGTTCCATTGTAATATCTTAAATCCAGCCATTTAAGTCCAGCGAGATCACAATGGAGAAGTTTCCTAGGTTTTTTTATTCGCTATTATTAAAATTAAGGCCAAATTATACACAACTGTGAAAGAATTATCAAATTATCTCTAAAAATGAAATAGTTACAGGACGTGAAAGTTACGATTTTAAGATAATTTCACTCATCGGGAACCGGTGACCTGACGTAATCTACAGAACATCTCCAGAGGCCGGCTGTGCCACCGCGTACTGACGGATTTCAATTTTTTTTTCACTAGTGAATTAATTTTAGGCTATATTTTAATTTTATGAAGTTAAATAAAGCAGTTTTAACTCGTCATCGCCCGGAAAACAATACAACAATAGAAAATCTATTGTGTTATATGCCCGATAGGGCACATCGGGCATTGAAGGATTAACATCATGAAACTTCTCCATTAGGAAGGTTTGATTGATAGTATTGATACCAGTTTTGGTGATATATTTGGAAACTTTAAGGCATTTAAGTGAGAGCATGGTACAATAATATACTGTGCCAGGTAAGTATAGCATTCCAAGACAGAGGAAGTCACGTGGGTAGCACTTCAACACTTGCTTACGTTATCTCCACTATTGGTATTGAAAATTATGTTCATTCATTCATCTTTAACATGAACTGTTTTGTTTGCCTAGAGTAACAAACCACAATTAAATGCACTATAAATAAATAATAATTTTGTTGTGTGACAGAAAAAAAAATCTTCATTCTTTGCTAACAATAAAGTTACGCAACGGGATAGTGATGTAAGCCTGTGTTACTCCCGGAATGCCAGACCTTGTTTTTTCAACTTGATGGAGCTCAATGGCACAGTGGTTTAGCGCCTGGCAGAGCGATTGCGGAGGTTAAGCAACCTTTAGTGACCAAAAATGTATTCCTCTGTGCTTCGGAGGCACGTTAAGCTGTTGGTCCCGGCTGCATTTGCAGTTATTAACACCCACCAACCGCATTGGACCCACCAGGTGGGTTATGGCCCATCCCTCTTATCCACCATAAGGAAGGCCTGTGACCCAGCAGTGGGGAGAATAAAAATGGCCGATGGTCAATTGAACTTACTCTGTATGTTCTGTGGTGTAACATTTTGTAAAAACTCTATGTAGTCTTCGCTATGAAATCGGCACATATCATGAGCGCTTGCTCTGTACGGTTTATAGATCTGCATCTTCTTATGAAGGCCATAGTTTAAGACCAAGCTATGCGTCACCGATAATCTATGCGGCTTCATAGGATGCCCAGGACCATAGTGGAAGTTACCAACGTCCGCGTTGTAGAAATAAGCGACCCGATGTTGACTCATATTGGGTAAACAAACACGTATTCCTTCAATACGTAAATAATACCAAGAACCAAAGCGATAACAACAAGACGTTTGGTTAGTTGGATATCTCCTAGCATGATTCGGTATGCATTATCATATCACTTTGGTAAAAATGATTTAAAGCTGTTGTATGTATGTTGAATAGTTTTCCTAAACTTTACAATACTTTCAATTACGTACAAGTACAATAGAAAAACATAATTTTATAACACAATCAAAATCCCTCTCATTTCAACAAGAATCATAGAGTACATCACAGATTACTAATTTGTCATTAATTTGTAGACATCAAAGAAAACGTCATTGTCGTCAAATGTCGTCATTACCAGGGTTGCGTTCCGAATTCCGAACCTACGCTCCGAGAGCAACAAACAACCTTTGCAGATATTATGCAGATATTAGACGGTTCATTTTTCGTTCATTTTCGATGCTTCATCGCAGTGAAGCATCGAAAATGAATGAAGCACTTTTGATGAACCGTCTAATATCTGCATTAGACGGTTCATCAAAAGTGCTTCATTTTCGATGAATATAGTGACCAGTGAACGACTTTTTGTATTTAGATACTAAATGTAAAATGAATGTAGTATTTCTCATTTCTCACAAAATTTCGCGGCAACAGGTTGTGCGTGATAAATTTTGATTAAAGAATTAAGAGTAAATTAAAGAGAAAAAAAAATTATGCATGCACTGCTTGTACCTATGCATGTTGCATGATGCGGGTTGAAAAAAGTCTAAAAACAAAAAATAGGCAAGTTTTACACAACAATAAAACTTGTATTATTGAGCAGAGACGATGCACAGCATCTGTGAGAGAGTGCGCCGACTTCTAGTCTAGCTACATCCTGTCAAAGTAGTCATTCGACTTACCCTTTAAGCAGTTTTCCTGTCCAAAATTGGAAAACAGACTTACTTCCGGTTGGCGCCATTTTTTTATTCACCTAGGAGTCGTTGCAACGAAGTGTCCTCATAGAAGTCTCTCACCAGGAGACCTTAATGGGATGCTGTGCATCGTCTCTGCTCAATAATACAAGTTTTATTGTTGTGTAAAACTTGCCTATTATCGGCATGTGACGATGCACAGCATCTGTGAGAGACGTGTTTATTAACTCCTGGTGACTCCAAACGACGCTATGTGATGCTGTTGAAAGCATGATTAACTTGAGATAAGTGAAAACACATTTCAATTCATTGAAATAATTATTGATATACCTAACATGTGTCACTCTGTATCAGAGTTATTAGCATAACTCACTATAAAAGCTAGCTTTGATTACTAAATTACTAATAATCATTGCTAATCAATTTGATTATATGACTACGAGCAGTCCTATAATCAATTCGACTATATGACTGCGAGCAGTCTTCGTCTCTATGAAGGCTATTAGTTGGAGAAACAAATATTATTGTACTAATTTAGGGAGGCAACGACCGAGCCCAACGAACCTGCAGCTACGGTTATAACTGCATCTCTCCCATGGTCTCATTTATTTGCAGATTACTTACAGTTCATGAGGTTGCTCGGGGCACACGCCTCTAACACTGTGGTAATAAAGCCTTATTGCATTCGCCTCATCGCCTACGCCTGTGCGTCTCTGAAAACTTAGTTTTATAACTCATCTCAACCAAATACAGGAAAGATAATAAAATTGCTATGTTTTAATTTTTAACCTGTCTGTTAAACGCTGTGTCCGTTTTTTACCCAAGAGCTGGACTCAGGATGATGTGATCGCCGGCATCGCTGTAGTGGCTCGTAGATACACTTAGAAAAGTGAGCTTGTGTACGCGCCCGCCGCCGCCGGCTCGATGTTAGAAGCAGCAAGCACTAAGCTTGCGTGAAGCTTCAAATAATGTGATGTAAGCTGTCGGATTATGTTGTATCGAAGCGAACAAACCACCCAAATCCAAGACAGGTGGCTCGTGGATTCTCTGCTCGCTGTTTTGAAGAGATATTTACTTTTAGAAATAAAAATACATATACGTATACATTATTATACATGACAATTTAAATGTTCATTAAAGTTATTTCTAATAATAATGCTCGGAATTTGTGTAACAAAATCATCCGATAAGCCAAATTCTCCTCAAAAGGCAGGTACTTATGCTAAGAATATAGCTAGATGGGCCTTAACCTTCAAGATATTTATGGTCTAAATTATTATCTCTACAAAATTCAACCTCTTTTAGTGTCACACCATCGCCAGTTTTCTGAACGTAGAGCTCGAATGTGAGGTGGTGGCAGTCTAATGATCTGGTCTAAGAACTGATTCTAAGTTCGGAATCTTAAATTTTACATAGTATTAAACAAAATGTTAATCCGTTATTTGCATTAAGTTTAAAAGATAGTTATTGTTAATATATGTGTTGTAGGTTTTGTTTTGTGATAAAAAATAAAATAAAAAGAGCTCATAGATGGAAGTATCGAAGCAAAACGCTTTTTCCCATATGGGTACTACTACCAGATACACACTCATGTTCAGGTGGTGGGACAGGCAGGGCTATCAGGCTCTGTGGTTAAAATACCTATACTAGTCAGAACTGCATTGCCTTCAGCAGGATGTGGGTCTTTTTTAAGGCACCGCATAATACTAACAATCTTGTGATAGATACTTCTCCAACTCTCATACGGCTGCGACAATTCGATCTGGGGGAAACACCGAAAACGTGGTGCCGTCCAGCCGCTTGGCTGCCCCAAGACAGCCTGTATATACTTCTTTATACTTATCTGGCAGGTATTCTGCTGTCATCAAGATGTTCCAACGGTCCAGGAGAAGTAGAAGTCAGTATGTCATGTCATCTAAAGATGGGGCCTGATATGCTTTACCACTGTAAATTTGTCCTCTTTGTGGTTGCAATGCTAATCTGAGTCCCCGACTCTACCCGTGGTCTGCTGCATCTGTTGCAAGAAATTAGTGTTGTATTAGAGTAGGATGTAAATATTTCACTATGTAGACGTAGTTATTTTCAAGTCGCGTAGTACTGGTTCCAATATGTTGTATTGGCTGCTCGGAGACTCTTCGCAACACGCGAGTATTACTGCATTTGTTGAAAGTGCAGTCTCTGGAAATAACAAAATTTGCAAGATTCAGAGTACCTTTGACCAATTGTATCTCCTCCGTAGCGACAACATACCAGTGCGACGTGCGACTAGCACATCATCAATACACAGGCACGTGAGCAGTGGCAGATGTGTGGTGCAGTTGTACTCCTGACAACGGTAGGTAAGGTCGTGTTGCGCGAGCAGCGCGTTCGGGTGAGGCGTGGGCAGCTTGGTGGCCAACGCGTGATAAGTACTTATTACTCTTCACCAACAGGTACATAAGCAGTGCGTTCTCTCTCATGCAGTTTTATAAAAGTCAGTTTCTGGCTGGGTTCGGTTGGGTTACACTTTTCGATGTTGATAGTCTAATCTAGACTATAGTATCTATTCTCTACTATATATGTAAGTGATATCTATCTATCCTATATATTTACTAATATTACACTGTTTGACCAGCGAGAAGTACAAGTAGACTGTAATTTGCATACTATTACCTTTTTCTGAAGGTGTTGAGCTACCCAGTTTGCCAAAGCGATGAGATATTTCGGCGCGCACAATAGGCCAAACGGTAGACAGGCCGTTTGGAGGACTCGGTGGTAGTAGACCAGCAAAAGGAACCTCCTTTGGGCCTCACAGGTCAAGCTTCGTCATCCTTCGCCTATTTGGAAAGAGCTGATAAATCTGTATCTGAAAGGTCCGTTTAAAAGGTCAACGATCCGTGTCACTCCTCTCCGTCAGGAACCTGGTTGAGTGAGATTAAGTCGATTCCGACTTGTCACCGATCCAGTTCCTCCAAGATACCTCGCCTCATAAACTTGTGTATCAGCCGAGACAGAGCGGGCGATTGAGGCGTTTCGAAGCTATAAAAAGTACTTGCTGTCTGATGGACGAGGGCAAGCTTGGGGTAGATGGCGGGCGCATTCTCGTATGACGAGAAGGGCCTACGGAGCACCGAAGCTAACCTGCCACTGCCTCCGATACGCTCAGAGGCAGCCCCATTAGTATTATGTTATTGTGATTGATAGTCACCTTACCTTATCGAATGGTTCATTCCATTCGTATTCAGAATGTAAGCGCACAACAGGAACTAATCTCAACAGTTTCAAAAAGCATCTGATAAGGCAACGCCACTATGTGTGGCTGGACACCTGTCAACTTGAGCAATTCCATGCAAAAATATAATGGGCAGCACTACTGTTCCGGAGACCTGTCACACTTCATTAGTTCTAATCAATAAGTACTTAGACCACGGAGGTAGCTTGCGCAAATCCTCACGAAGGTTTTTGTTAAGCCGCTTGCCGCTTACTCAGGATACGCTCCCGTCCCGGCAGCTTTCGATATATTTATTACACATTATACATAACATAACCTTGTCATCAGTTTTCTAAAATCTGGAGGTGGGTGAAACTATCATAGGTCTGTCTGTACATACATCCATGTAATAAAAATAAAAAAAAAATATTGTCAACAATATTCACTTCGAAATAGATTTTATAGAAATTCGAATATTCACTTCGATAAGAATCACAGGTTGATCAAATTGAAATCAATCGCTGCTAAAAGTCAGTCTCCTAGCAATTTAAAGTCTGAACTGAAAATAATAAACTTAGACTCAATTTTTTTTTTTTTTTTTCCATACCAGCAATATAAAGATATTGGCCGGCAAGCAGATAATAACAAAATAATTTAAATACTGAACTGAAAAGACGAATAAGCTTAGACTCAACTTAGTTAATCATACCAGCAATATTCTTATTAATAGAGATTTTGACAGGCTTATTTACCGGAAAAAGGCAACCGGTTTTAATCGTACAAATTGAATAGTTCACCTCGTGGTCTACGAAACCAGGGTAAGGCGTGTGTGTGTGTGTGCTTTTAAGAGTCAAAATCGCATCGAATATTTTGCTAACTTTACTAAATATTTCTAAAACCCTATGCTCTTTTTAAATGCTCCGAGTGAACAGGCGGGATCTTTTATTTTATTATAAAATCAGGATTCAAGAGACTGGATTCAACGTCACTGGTGTCAGAAACGACCACCGAGCAATCCAATTGACGGTCAAAAGCTGTTAATCAATTGGGCCAAGGCACCGGTACAGGCACCACGTTGGTAGCATTGAGTTGTGCGTACCATTGGCGTCTGATGCAGGCACTACATGCGAACTGGCCGCATTCTAGACAAAATTTTCATCAAAACCGACTAAGACGGTAATACAGCTTTTGTAGCAATGACCAAATGTAACACTTTTATTTTAGTCACAAGTTCATTAAGTAGGTAGTAGTAGATCATAGTTCGACTCACCAAGTCTCCTGTGTTTTACCTTACGTCCGAAAATCGTCAGCGGACGGCTCCGGGCTACAGCTATACAAACGGCGTCGAAGTTTTAAGGCACGTCTGCTATGGCTAGGAAGACGGGACTCTTCGTCGACCTCACGCTCTGCGCACGAGGTCAAAGCACGCGTTTGTTTCACTGACACTGTTAATTACTATTACTAAAGCATAAGCTTAGCATAAGTAAAAACTATTCACTTTGAAATCATGAAAAAATTTCGTAATATTTAAAAATAGATGTTGCTTCAACGAGAAGTAACGACGCTATGAGGACACTTCGTTGCAACGACTCCTAGGTGAATAAAAAAATGGCGCCAACCGGAAGTAAGTCTGTTTTCCAATTTTGGACAGGAAAACTGCTTAAAGGGTAAGTCGAATGACTACTTTGACAGGATGTAGCTAGACTAGAAGTCGGCGCACTCTCTCACAGATGCTGTGCATCGTCACATGCCGATAATAAAGGCATTTTAAAATAAACACAGATAAGTTACTGACGACATGCCGTTCACTGCAGTGAATGGCACTGTTTACACGCTTCATTTATTGTTCATTTCCGATGCGATGACTGATGAAAGGCCGATGCCCGATAAAAGCGAACGGCCGTCTAGTGACTTTCATCAAAAAGGCGCATCGCGATGAAAGATGAATGTGCATAATTAGACACTTCATTTTCGATGCTTCATCGCAGTGAAGCATCGAAAATGAACGAAAAATGAACTGTCTAATATCTGCATCAAAAGTTTCAAGTGACTGTCAAACGAATCGAGTGTCAGAATTTTATTTCGTCAAAAAAAAAAACAAAAAATGATAGAGTTCGTTTTACAGAAGGAGCTTTTTCTCACTTCACAACAAAAGGATAGAGCAATGAATATTGATTGGTTAGTATTTTGTTTAGTATTTATTTGGAGCTTCGGTATCGAAAAAGGTGGCTGATGTTGGATACACAATCAAACGTTTTTCATTACTATTGTAGCTGCAGCCGCAATACATCAAGAAACATCCATACGTCGCGCCACGCTCCGCGCGCTCTTGAGACGTCCGTCCGCTCACTCCGGTGACCGCTGGCAACCAGGGGCTTTTCACTTAGTACTTGACTCACTACAAGGGAGCGCGGCCTAAGATTTTAGTTGCGGATTGATTTGATAGATGGCGCTCATTTTTCGTTTGTCAAACAGTCGATAGATGTCGCTATCCCGTGCTGAATCGCGGTATCGTGTGTCTTTCACAGTTTTATATAGTCAAAGCTGATTAGCTATAATTTAAATTATTATAAAATTATTTCATGACATAGCGGTTACCTCCCAAAAAAATTACAAGTCAAGATTTATAGAAACCTACTAGTACCTATATCATAATATCGTACACTTTTTGTCACATTTCGCTAGATGGCGTTGATCATTAGGTCTGACTGATAACTCTATCTCTAGTATAATAATGTACTCTATGCTGGCAACTAAACCGAGAGCCGCCGCGCGCGCCTGTTTTGTCTGCGCGCGGGGCGGGCTCCGCCCACTGCGCGCGGGCCGAGCTCGCAAGCGCCCTCTACCGGATTTAGTTTTAAGTTTGTTATTTTATATTAGCCACTAGTTTTAATCATTCATTTTGTACTTAAATAGGTTTAGTTTTTACAATATACACACATTCGTTTTTACACCTTCTACGGAGTTTAATTTCAAGTCAACACCTTAACTTAGAAGATACCTCAGAGCTCCTAAGCCTACAAAGCTAGAAGTCCTAACTCAAGATTAACACAACATCTTCTAAACTATCATCACTTTAGTGAGCAAAAATAGTTTTTAGCAATTCCGTCTTGTTTTTGAGGTTAGAATAAAATGTTAGCGCGCTTACGAGCGGTCCGCATTCACCAACACCAACTGTAATTTGTCGATTTTGTCAATTTAAGCGCGATATTGAATGTGGACCGCGCGTGAGCGCTGTAAACGCCATTATCGAAATTATTGCTATGCGGACCGCAGCATGACATGACTCGATAGCTTTGCGTGGCTTGCGTAGACAAAACTTCAGTGTTGCCAATTCAGCATTTTATGTTAGCACTAGAAAAAAGCGTCGCTTTCAAGTTAGACCCTATCAAGAATCTTATATTTAATGTTTGGACCCTATACAGTCGCGAAATTTTAACATTTATAAAGAATTGAAAAAAAAGATCGATTTAGTATAGCAAAATTTTTCGCTGCTACGAATCAAACGAAGAATCACTTTTATTCAAATTTGGCGCACAAACAAAACGCTTGCGTGTTGTCAAAATGATAGATGATTATGACATTACCCTGCCCCTCGACCCTCGACCCGCGCAATTTTTTTTTTGTGTACCTACGTGTTTACCACCGGGCATGGAAAACAAAAACAATGTTTCTCTACACAAAAATGTTTCGCGAAACAATGTTTTGTGTAGACAGACGATTGAGATTGTTGAGATGTTTTTGTTGATTGTGGTGTAGAGCAAAACACGAGCTATGGATTGTCATCAGTGTTGCCAGTTTAACGGATTTCCCGTCAGATTTAACGGATTAGGGGCTGCGTTCCGTCGTTTTGGGTGTACCTAGTTGTTTGGTTAAAAAAGGTTTACTAACGTTTTAAAGAATCCAATGAAACGCAAAATTGTTGTCACCCTTATTAAGAAATAGTGTGCTGGCAATGTGCTGGAAAGAGACACCCTCACCTTGTACTTGCTATCTCAACTGGTAAGCAATTTTTTTCTATTGAAATATAAACCTTATATTTTAAGGATAAAGTGTATTTTCGTATACACAGAAATACGGCGTGCACCTTCTTGTTGTACGAAGTACTTATAATCTCATTGCGAAAAAGTATTATCATTTTGACGGATTTTTGACGGAATACCAACTTAGCGGAATTCGATTCAAAATATCTTATTGGCAAGTGGCAACACTGACTGTCTGTCATTGTCATTGTCGTTAATGTCGTTTTGGATAGAATAATTTATAATTAATTAAGTTCACTGTTCAACATCAACAACAGTTCCATTCTTGCATATTTATATTGTCAGGTAAGCAAACCATCTTTGTCGGAAATGTTTAATTGTATATCTAAACTAATAATATAGAATATATTCATACTTGGCGCAGAAAACGTCCGCTGTCGGTTTTTATTTTTACAACACTTTCTACGTGTACCGGCATATTACGTAACATAAGTATTATCTTAATGTCCAATAAACAGACAAGCGCCGACATTGTGATTACCTCTAGCACGTCGTCGATCGTCGGCTCTGAAGGGGGACCATAACCTGTAGACTGGTGTGAATAAGACCGGGAGACTTGTGTTTAACTCTTTTATTATCTTCTCACATAACTAATATAACTAACAGACATTTATAAGCAACTGCTTAACTAAGCTTGACTATCACCTGACGGTACCACGGATCACAATAGACTGAGTCAAACCTATAGCTGTCGCGCATGTGCAAGGATTGACATATTAGTACTGACTTTAATATTGGAACGTACCATAGACCTTCCATCGTGAAGGTCCGATACTTCCCTCAACACACCCCCTCAATCCGCTGCACATGCTGACCATCCTGACCTAAACCAGTTTTCTAACTTCCTGTACAGCACTACTATATTTCGAATTATCTGTCTAATCATTCTTATACAATCTTAAATCCTACCAACAGTTACATTAGCTAACACAGACGACAGAATTTCTACACAGACAATCCAATTACACAATCCAAACCAGACCTAACTAACTTAACCAAAGAATTATCAAAATACAATACATAATACAATACATTCGGATATCAAAAACATTCTATTGCTTTTAAATGATGATTCATTTACTTTCTAATCCTTTCTAATCCCACACCCCCTTAAATGAATCATTATTTAGAACACCCCCTTAAATTATTTAAAGCACCCCCTTAATTCTTTAATCTATTCTAACTTCCACTAAACTTCTTCATAAATACATAAATATCTCTCCTTCTATTTCTTATCAAAACTTCCTTCCAACTCAACTCCTCCAATATTATAAACTCCTTCTCTATCTCTTCTATATAAATTCTCCTTCTCAACATCTTCTTTATAAATTCTCCTTCTCGACATCTTCTTTATAAAAACTTCTCCTTCTCAAACTGCTTCATCCTTAAATTCTCCTACTCGACATCTTCATCAATACAAAACCTTCTCCTACTCGATATCATCTTCTTCATAAAACTTCTTCTCCTCACATCATCTTCATTATAAAACTTTACTCCCACTCGACATCATCAACATTATAAAACTTCTATTTTTCTCCCACTCGAATCATCATCATCATTAAAAACTTCTTCTATTTCTCTCCCACTCGATTCATCATCATTAAAAACTTCTTCTATTTCTCTCCCATAAAGACACCTCCTTCTTCTTCATCATCATCCTGCTCGATCTCTTCATCATAAAATACTCGCAAAAAATACATCTTCAAAATAAACTTGTTCCAAAAAAAATTCTTCACATAAAAATTCCTTTCAAAAAATTTCCTTTCTTCATTTTTTTTTTTTTTTTTTTTTTTTTTTTTTTCCATCGTCATTTGTTTCACCGTCATTTGTTTCACCGTGATTTGTTCCACCGTCATTTGTTTCTCTAAAGCTTCTATCTCTACTTCTATTATTTTCCACCGCTCGACTTCCCTCAGTTTCCATTACTATTGCCATTTTCTGCTTCACTCTCTACTGCTCGACTCTGACTTTCTTCAATTCCTTCACTATCGAAAAATTCTTCACTTTCTATAATTTTGAGGGTTTTTTTAATTTATTTATGTTTTCCATGGCCAAAAGTGTAATTCAGAAAATTTCATATAAACTCAGGTTGAAATTCAGATTCAAATAAATTTTCTTCAATGTTCTTTTGTTTTCCGGCCATCCATGTCAACAACAAAATTTTATTTTATTTGTCAAAATATTTTTTCTGATTTTATCTTTTCAATGATTTAAAAACACTATTATTTCTAAACTTTTCATTTTATTTGTTGTTACTTCTTATCTGTTTTTTTTTTCAACACTTTTACTAAATTTGTTTACACTTTCGTTGTACTTTATTTCCCTTGGTTACACTATTTTGTAAACAAACGCGTTGCTAGGCATTATAATCAGTTACGTTATTTCTGAAAACAAAGCTGAAAAGTAAAGTTTTCTTCTTTCTTCACTCCCGTCTTTACAGTCTTTTAGAGTGGCCCCATAACCTGTATGGGACCATAACCTGAAGGGGGACCATAACCTGTAGACTGGTGTGAATAAGACCGGGAGACTTGTGTTTAACTCTTTTATTATCTTCTCACATAACTAATATAACTAACAGACATTTATAAGCAACTGCTTAACTAAGCTTGACTATCACCTGACGGTACCACGGATCACAATAGACTGAGTCAAACCTATAGCTGTCGCGCATGTGCAAGGATTGACATATTAGTACTGACTTTAATATTGGAACGTACCATAGACCTTCCATCGTGAAGGTCCGATACTTCCCTCAACAGGCTCAAACCATTATGATTTTAAAGTTCTTGGCTCAAACCAACCATGTGGGTGTCAATAAACCTCATAATGTTGTCAACAACTTTATGAACTACAATCACCTAGCTAGACCTACAAATCCTATAATACAACCGGTTTCAAAAATATTTTTTTCAGTCTGCACTGATAACATCTGACCACAGTATTGCCTATCATTTCAACCATATCGGTCGCAGAGTCAGGTTCGGGGGCGTCTGTGAAATAGAATATAGGTAGGTAGGTAGGTACATAACGAGTTACTATAACTAAGGACTGGAACCGCTTAACACTATAGGGGTTTTATGAATGGGTATTTCATAGACTTACTCCAAAGAAAAAATAACCAAAAATTTGGGTAGCACTTACTGATTCTGATTTAACTTATTGAGGAAACCCTATGAAAGGGTTTTATAGCGCATTTACAAATGTAATTTCAGCACAAAGCCCAAAAATCTCTGTTTCTGTATGGTTACAGTAAACACAGTTTGACATATTATTTGAAATCACACAAAGCTAACTTGCACACCTTTTGTCACTGTTAAATTAGCGTTTTGTAAATGTGCAATATTCACTGGTTATGTAAAAAACAAAATATGTAAGAGCCTGTTTCACAATCTAGGATTGGGCACTGACTTTTATTTATTTAAAAAAAATGGAATAGAATTTAACGAAATTACATTTGAACTTGGTCAGAATTTGTGAAACAGGCCCTAAATAGTTATTTTTTTGGTTTAGCACTGGTTGTGCTGTGCACCCTACCACATCACTATCTCCACATCACCCTAAGATTGACTGGTAGAAAATGCCTAAGGCATTAACTCCGCATATTATGTACAATGTGCATGAAGAATTAATTAAATATTAGTATAAAAACAAGATACTTACATAGGTAATTAATTGCTTAAAATAATAATAAATTAATTGGTTAAATACAATGCATGTTATGGCAGTTTCAATGTATCATTGCCTTGTATGTTCTTGTTAGCTGTCCTTAAATAAATAAAATAAATAATTGGGTAGAGCAGCCAGCTCAGTTCAGTTCAGTTTTGTTTATAATTTTCATAATGAAATTCCAGAATTTCTCTTTGTTATTCAAATATTTTATTCATGCCTGAAATTACTGGATATTTAATAATAATAATAATAATAATAAATTACACTTTATTGCACACACAAAAAGAATTACAGAAAGAAGGACAGTTACAGAGAAAAAAAGCATACAAGAGGCGGCCTTATTGCTAAGCAGCAATCTCTTCCAGGTTCAAAGTACTTATGCTTAAACTTTTACAGTAAAAGCATTAGAATGGGTAAAAATATACCTATATGAGATGACAAGTTATATGTATCTATCTGCTAAGTAAAAAGCAAGGCAAGGAGTAATCAACTTTAATCTGCCTAGTTAAAGTAATTTGGTGTATAATTATATTCGAACCCCCCTACTAATAAAGGTTGTATAGCAGATGTATAGTTACACAGTGTTTTGTCACTTTCTTTTAAATGTCAAACTCAATTAGTTTGACAGAGAGTAACCATTGTGTAAATACAACAACAACATCTGCTATACAATCTTTATTAGTAAGGGGGTTAATAAAAAAGGTTACTTGACTCTAAAATCTAAAAACCTGCCAGGATTTTGCTTTATACCTAGCATCCTACTAGGTTCTTAGTTAGCCTGCCACATACAGGGTTGGAAAAAATCATGATTTTTTGCAAAAAAATCAAAAATCACTGATTTTTTTCAAAACATAAAACTTAATATAGTGCGTGAAACCACAACGCGCTTTTGTTTGACTTATGTAACACTTTAATTCGGAAGAAACACAAGTAAAGATCAATAAAACAGTTCAAAATAAAAATGCCTGGTGAAAGTTAAATATTAGGACAGATGATTTGGCGGTTTTTTTAAAAGAAAAAACAGTATAAAGCAGTAATTCTAACACAAAGTTACATTTAATATACATTTTTATGTGTCTATCAATTATTTAAAATTAAGAATTTTATATTTTTATACAAATAGGAAAGAAAAAAGGCAATTTGATTTAATCAATGATTTTTATTCAAAAAATCACTTGATTTAAATCATGATTTAAATCAATGTGATTTAATCATGCCAACCATGCCACATACAATGTATGTCTATGTGTTACATAAGTAATAGCACAGAATATATAATAGTACTAACGTACAGAAGTTGGTCCCCGCGAGGACCATCAAATAATAAGCTACTTGCTGCACGGCAATAAAGTACAATTTCAAACTGCACAACGCTTCGTAGATAAAATTATATGCACCTACGAAGAAGAAAGAGAGGCTTCTCTTTCTGTCGCATAGCTCTGTCTCAACCGACACATTTCGGGGTTGCTACTCGCTAGTTACTGATATCATAGAAAACATTTGTTATGCCCATGAATAAACAATGAAATTACTAATAGGTACCTACTTATAAAATAAAATAAATCTACCTAATAGGTGAGCTGAGCATATTTAAAGAGCATAAATAATAAGTATTTCTAAGTAGTTAGAGAAGCTCGATGGCGCAGTGGTATAGCGCCTGGCCCAACGATTGCGGAGGTTAAGCAACTTTTGCAAGGGTCGGTTATGGGATGGGTGAAAAAAAAATTGTATTTTTTAGCTTTTTTCTTTACTGGTGCCATATTTCGAACTTCGATACAACTAAGTATGTAAATATGTATACAAAAAATACAATAAACTTTGGTAGGTAGGTGTAGGTTAGGTACGTTAGTAATTAAGTATCAAAAACGAAGTGCATGCAGTTTCGCATTCGGCGCTTGACTGACTCGTTTCGTTCGTGACGTTTACGCGCTGCGCTCTCGTCGCTTGCACACGCCGCGGCCGCGCGTTTCGGTCGGCGCGGTGATATCCCTCGACAATGGCCCTCTTGGAGTGGGCTGCGAGCAGTAGGCTAATATAAAAGTTTAAGCGCGGAGTGATACCCCCCTGGTAATAGGTAAATTAAAGCAAGTAAGAAAAAAATTACTAGTGATCTGAGTTCATTCAGTCAACATTGCATAAAGACAATGAGTGTTATTTCATGCTTTATCCTGACAGGAACTATACTATACAACCTACCCAGAATATACTAGCACAATGCTAATTTGGTTACTGAGAGTGTGTACAGTCAGCCACAAGAGTCATATGTATATTGTCTGTTTATTTATTTATTTAATTCTTTATGCACAATTGTACAATGGCGGACTTAATGCCTTAGGCATTCTCTACCAGTCAACCTTAGGGTGATGTGGAGACTTTGTGTGGTAGGCTGCACAACCAGGGTAAATAAGAAAAAAAAAGAAATAATATGATATAACTACATAGTTAAAATAATTACTTACTATAAATAAAACATAATATTATAACATACATACTGACATAAATATAAATATAAGATATAAATAATTATTAATATAATATATAATGTACATATATAATTATATTACTGTTTGCTTTTGCTTTCTTTTGATTATACTAGTAGGCATAACAATAAAATTTTAAAACTTATATCTCATTGGGTTAAACTGACTGTTCATATCTTTCAAAACACAACACAAATATATTTACAGCGAATTTTAGTAACTTTTATTATGGTTAAAATTCTCTGCAAAAGCATATTTTAGCATAGGATATTTTAATAACATTTATAAATAAATACACCTGTAAAAAGTTAATTAAAGCAAAAAAGAAAATTTCCTTTTTCGTTTATTTTTTTTTATTTAAAATATAGTAGGTAATAATAAAACTTAATTTCTTTATATTTTGCAATCGAAGAATACCTACTCTATATCTATGGCATTGTAAGATTTTCTGTTATTTTTAACCGACTTCAAAAAAAGGAGGAGGTTCTCAAGTCGACGGTATTTTTTTTAATGTATGTTTTAACATAACTTTGTCAATCTCAAACCGATTTTAAAAATATTTTTTTTGTTTGAAAGCATATAGTTACAGATTGGTCCCATTGTCATAAGATCACGATCTGATGATGGGATCCTGGAGAAATCAAGGGAACTCTTCAAATATTATAGGCACACCTATAGCGATTTTGGTATTTTCTTAAGTAACTCGTGCATTTGCTTTCGAAAAGTACCATTTTGGTGAAGTGGAACTGATGATGAAGACCATAGATGATCACCGGAACTATTCAATAGGTACTAAACTAAGTATCTCACTGGTGCGATACGATTACTTTAATACGGTTGCTAGGCTATTTATGTTGTTCGTCATAATGCATATGGTGAAGTGGAGCTGATAGTGAAGTACCAGGAGAACTCCTCAAGAACTAACGCCCCTGCGTCGGGAAAACCAGTATTTTGTAAAAGGTGAAGAACTATTGACATAAGACTATTGTAACTTAGATAATATCGTCGCTAAATAAGCTTTAAAATTTAATACTTCTAAAAAACCTACACTACCTAATACAGAAGGTAATCTAAAAATAAAAAAATAAAAAAATTGTTTAAAAAACAAAAAAAACCGACTTCAAAAAACCTGCCTCTAAAAAAAGTAAGAAATAATATACAAATCATTAGATACGCATTATCATTGTTATAATAAAACACGTCAATTGAAGTCGGGTGGGGCTTTTAGAATAAAAAAAGGAAGATGTACTCCAGCCCCACCCGACTTTAATAGACGTGTTTTATTATAACAATGATAATGCGTATCTAATGATTTGTATATTATTTCTTACTTTTTTTAGAGGCAGGTTTTTTGAAGTCGGTTTTTTTGTTTTTTAAACAATTTTTTTTCTTCTTTTCCTTAAGAGTAAGAAGTTAAGACCTACCTACTTAAAGTTGTCTTCTTGACACTGCACTGATATGCTATTCCTACCTTTTGTTTACTTTGTAACTAGTCGATATCTTAAAAGCCAACACTGCACCGTGTGCCATATCTTATCTCAATCTTCTCAAAAAGTCAAAGGCTTTTCCTTTAAAAACTGAATGTTAACTAAATATTGTTATAAGTAAGTAGTTTCGTAACAACGTAATCGCTTTTCTCGCCGTCCATACCGGTTTGCGTGCCGTATAAATAACCGCACAGTCCATTTCAACACCAGTCCCCTGACTGACGTGTTAAAAGAATCTAGTTTTATACACAAAAGAGTTTTTTTTAAATATTGTGTTCGAAAAAGATCGAAATGGGCACGATATTGAGATGTGCGATTGTTTTGTTAATAGCAGACAGCACTATGGTCAATTTTAGGGTGCTTGCGAGAGCGATGTCTACGGTGGCGAAGTCCTTTGAGGCGCACCAGGTGGTGCCTGATGTGGTGTCGACCGCGCCGGCTGCCTTGGCTAAGGTAAGACTTTTGTTTTTTTAATAGCATAAAAAGTTAAACAGAAGAGGCGCTTAAAACAAATTGCTGTTTTCCTTGACATTGAACATAACTACCTTATGTCGTCGTCGTGTGTGTATTACGTCTTAGGCCCGTATTAATAAACCGCTCTCAACGTTGAGAGCTATCTTAAGATAATAATTTGAGATCCTCCTCTTATAGGAACATCATCTCAGGTATGATCTGAAGATAGCTCTCAATTTTGAGAGCAGTTTATAAATACAGGCCTCAAGATGCTTTATAATACTGTGCCAACACTGACTCGTTGTCACACCATTTTGTCTCACCAGTGTGATACAGAAGCATTTTGTCCTCACAGTCACACCAGTGTGTGTGACACAGAAGCATTTTTTTTCTCACAGTCATACTCATTATTATCCTTTGTTCACAAAATATTACATTCGCAAAATATTACATTCTCAAAATATTACACTTTGTACAATCACAGTCAAAGTGGTTTCTGTTTCTACAAATGCCCCAAATTCTGCGTGGTATACACATTTTTTAGATTGAGTGTGCGTAATACGAGAGCGTGCAGATGCACACTAAAACAATGTGTATGACCAATAATAATTCATAGCCGAACGGACTTTGCGAGATAGAACAACAACCTATCTATTATAGATAGATGATTGAGCAATTTATTAAGTTGTGTATGAACACACTTCGCACCAACACACAAAAAGTTCACTACCAAAAAACCAGAACTAACAACGTTGTCAATAGAAACAAGTTTTGCTTCTCACTTTTTTGTGTACGGTTTGTTTTTATTGTAAACTTGGAGCTAAAATAGTTTCATGGATGGAGTGGCCGTCCTCATGTTAAAAAAAAATGTCTAGGTATCATGTCTCGACTCGACGCACAGAGGATTCTACTCTGCTTCACCTTCAACTTTTTAAAATGCATGATGGTGATAATGTCACCACCAAATTTCTATCGACTTGAAAGGCTGAATTCGATTAGAATGTAACTCTAACGTGTAGTTGAGAAATAGAATCAGTCTTATTACTCTTGAATCCAATACAACTGAAATCTATGATTGATTTAAATGTTGGAGATGACCGTTTTCTTGAATTCGATAGTGCAAATCTCAGGTGAAAATCAAAATCGCCGCACACAGCACAATCGAAAGGATTGTCCATCCAGTCACTAAACACCAATTTCATTGGCAGAACAGTCTGGTACCCACCCCAGAACCCTCCCTCTTCTAGCTTTGCCCCAGAACTGGGGGCAAAGCTAGAAAAGATCTCTAGAATACGTCCATGACAATCTTTCATTCCCGATTGTACTCTCCAATGCGTGACCAATTAGCGTATAGTCGCTTATTTATTCTGTCCGTTGTCGTCATTATTAGAGGTGTAATGTAACCATGACTTGATGCACTGTGATTGATGACCGTTATTACATTGACTAGGTACTTCTAACTTCTAACATTATTTGATTCTACTATGCTTCTAATAGTGATGTCAACTAATGTTTATTCACTTTTAAGACGAGAACAAATTAAAATTAAGGATACATAAAAAGATCATGTGAGGCTCATTATTAGTTTAAATTGGTTACGGGTGTAAAAATGGACAGATTTTTTTTTCGTAAGTATCAAAACTATGGTGGGGAATAACGCTGTAGCGTAGCGACACACGCTGTGGCGAAAAAATGTCAATGTGGTACGCTGGAGCGAAAAATCACACGGTCGAATGACACGACAGCGACAAATTTTGTGGCGAAATATGATTGTAAGCTAGTTTGAAACTCGCTGAAAATAAAACACAAAGTTCAAGTCTCATTTTAATCAACAATCAAAAGGTTATATTTTAAGTACCTACTATGTACTAACAAATTATGATTAGTTTTTATAATTTTTTATAAAAACACTGAACAAATTTTACATTGAAGGTAGTCCTGAATTGTCCTGCCTTTTATATTATATTTCGCCACAAAGTTTGTCGCTGTCGTGTCTCGACCGCGTGGGTTTCGTTCCAGTGATTTTTCGCTCCAGCGTACCACACTGACATTTTTTCGCCACAGAGTGTGTCGCTGTCGCTACAGCGTCATTCGAAACCAAGTACTAGACCCGGCGTCGACCTAGTACGTAGTCAAATACCTTCGATCAATCACTACCCACTTAGGTAGCGTTATACACAGTACACAGAATAAATAGTGCTAAAGACTAACTAAACGTTAATACACACTCCATACTCCCTTCCCTATGTAGATCAGGTGGTATTACAACTTACAACCTCTTAAAATTGCCAGGTTCATGAATATTTAGTTACATTACATCTTCTCTTTCTCGCTGTATAGAAAATAAAAGAGTTGCAAGTTTTAAAAGGTTGTAATACGGGGGCAGGAAATACTAGCGTTCTGTTTATAGTATTATAATTATAACCCGTATTATAAACAAAATAAAGTACAAAATCCAATGTCGTACCCAGGTGTCGTACCCGAGCAGCGGCGTCCAGGTGCTGGAAGGCAACGAGCTGACCCCCACTCAAGTGAAGGATGTCCCTACAGTCCAGTGGGATGCCAGCGCTGACCAGTTCTACACCCTGGCCATGACTGGTAAGACGGACACAAAGTAAAGTAGGATTTACACTGAAAGGCGCGGATTTAAGGAGCCGTATAACGTCAAACACTCATTTTTTAATGATATCACGCAGTATATTACTTGATTTATTGGTCCCAAAACATTTAGAAAGTGGATTATAGTACCTAGTCAGTTATGTGATTGACAAGTAATTATACAAACTTTTTTACTTTTACTTGCAGATCCCGACGCACCTTCCCGCAAAGACCCTAAATTCCGCGAGTGGCACCACTGGCTAGTTGGCAACATTCCCGGCAACAACGTGGCCAGCGGCGAGACCCTCTCGGCCTACGTCGGTTCTGGCCCCCCGCCAGACACTGGCCTTCACCGCTACGTGTTCTTGGTTTACAAACAACCTTCCAAGCTGACATTTGACGAGCCGCGCCTTACTAACACGTAAGTATTGTTGATTAGTAGAAGAGTACCAAGATAATATGGGACCCCTCTCGGCCTACGTCGGTTCTGGCCCCCCGCCAGACACTGGCCTTCACCGCTACGTGTTCTTGGTTTACAAACAACCTTCCAAGCTAACATTTGACGAGCCGCGCCTTACTAACACGTAAGTATTGTTGATTAGTAGAAGAGTACCAAGATAATATGGGACCCCTCTCGGCCTACGTCGGTTCTGGCCCCCCGCCAGACACTGGCCTTCACCGCTACGTGTTCTTGGTTTACAAACAACCTTCCGAGCTGACATTTGACGAGCCGCGCCTTACTAAAACGTAAGTATTGTTGAATAGTAGAAGAGTACCAAAATAATATGGGACCCCTCTCGGCCTACGTCGGTTCTGGCCCCCCGCCAGACACTGGCCTTCACCGCTACGTGTTCTTGGTTTACAAACAACCTTCCAAGCTGACATTTGACGAGCCGCGCCTTACTAACACGTAAGTATTGTTGATTAGTAGAAGAGTACCAAGATAATATGGGACCCCTCTCGGCCTACGTCGGTTCTGGCCCCCCGCCAGACACTGGCCTTCACCGCTACGTGTTCTTGGTTTACAAACAACCTTCCAAGCTAACATTTGACGAGCCGCGCCTTACTAACACGTAAGTATTGTTGATTAGTAGAAGAGTACCAAGATAATATGGGACCCCTCTCGGCCTACGTCGGTTCTGGCCCCCCGCCAGACACTGGCCTTCACCGCTACGTGTTCTTGGTTTACAAACAACCTTCCGAGCTGACATTTGACGAGCCGCGCCTTACTAACACGTAAGTATTGTTGATTAGTAGAAGAGTACCAAGATAATATGGGACCCCTCTCGGCCTACGTCGGTTCTGGCCCCCCGCCAGACACTGGCCTTCACCGCTACGTGTTCTTGGTTTACAAACAACCTTCCAAGCTAACATTTGACGAGCCGCGCCTTACTAACACGTAAGTATTGTTGATTAGTAGAAGAGTACCAAGATAATATGGGACCCCTCTCGGCCTACGTCGGTTCTGGCCCCCCGCCAGACACTGGCCTTCACCGCTACGTGTTCTTGGTTTACAAACAACCTTCCGAGCTAACATTTGACGAGCCGCGCCTTACTAACACGTAAGTATTGTTGATTAGTAGAAGAGTACCAAGATAATATGGGATCTCTTTTGGCTTCCGTTAGTCCTGGCCCCCCGCCAGACACTGGCCTTCACCGCTACGTGTTCTTGGTTTACAAACAACCTTCCGAGCTGACATTTGACGAGCCGCGCCTTACTAACACGTAGAAGAGTACCAAAATAATATGGGACCCCTCTCGGCCTACGTCGGTTCTGGCCCCCCGCCAGACACTGGCCTTCACCGCTACGTGTTCTTGGTTTACAAACAACCTTCCAAGCTGATATTTGACGAGCCGCGCCTTACTAACACGTAAGTATTGTTGATTAATAGATCAGATTTCCAACCGAGTCTCATCTTTCGTTGACCACATACAATTTTTTTTATTTTTTATGCACAACGGTATAGTGCTTGGCCTTCACCTGACCTGATGTTAAGTGACGATAAGGCCGAAAGTAAAGCGCACGGAAATCGGAATCCTCATCACTGAGGAACTGGCTATCTTTATTTTATTTTATTTTATCTTACCTCAACTGCCGGAACACAACAACATATAAATTGTTGTTATGTCGTCAGACTTATGTAAGATGGTGGTAGCTAGCCAGGCGGACTTGAAATAAGCCCTGCCACCAACCAAACCGAGTACAAATGTACCCCCTCCTGGGAATCGAACCCAGAACCCCTGCGTCTTACCGCGTCTGCGGCGAGCCACTAGACCACAGAGGGGGTCATGTCCTGTCGTGTGTGCAATAAAGTTATGTATCATTATTTCTCTACAAGCGGCCCCCCGACTTCGTCTGCGTGGTCAGATTTTTCTCTATTCCTCGGTAACTGTACTTTTTTCCGGGATAAAAGGTATCCTATGTCGTTCTCTGTACCCCTGACAACGTGTATCCAAAATTTCATGATGATGATCGGTTGAGTAGTTAAGACGTGAGGGCGTAACATACATCATACATACATATACTCACGCCTGTTTCCCATGGGGGTATGCAGAGACTATGGATCGCCACCTGCTACGATCCTTGCACACTTCTTTCGCTTCATTAACATCCATCAATCTTTTCATACATGCCCTGCGGTTTTTGTCACTACGTACACCTCTTTTATTAAAACCTCTATTTGGTCCGCGTAGGTTTTTCTGGGACGCCCTTGCGCAATCGTTCCTTCCACATTCGCACAATATATCTTACGTGATTCGCCTATACTTTATTTTGTGTTTGATTGTATTTAAATATTTTGAGAATAAAATATTTTGCGAATGTAATATTTTGCGAACAAAGGTTTCATTCATCCTCTCTAAATGACCAAACCACCGGAGCATTCCTTTCTCAATTCTTGTCACTATATCATCTTTCAGACCACACCTTTCACGAATCACATCATTGCTCACTCTATCACTCAATTTTCATTCTTCTTCTGCCATACCTAAGATTCACTTCCATACATCAGTGTCGGCACCAGCACTTATATTTACTTATATGACTTTATATTTTCTTCCCAGGTCTGGTGACAACCGTGCCAACTTCTCCATCGCCAAATTCGCCAAGAAGTACAACCTTGGCGATCCGATCGCCGGCAACTTCTACCAAGCGAAATACGACGATTACGTACCACTTCTATACAAGCAACTCGGCGCATAAGCAGCAACCAGTGTTTGGCGACTAAAGACTTTATTGTGGAGGAGTTAAAGACTATATTCGCGAAATTGAGCTTACATTACCCAGTGTGTACAACTAAAGGTAGTGAAAATGTCTGTACTAAGTGTAAGGTAGTTTTGTTTCGTACTTTATCGGGAATTAAAAACAAACTGCATTTGATAAAGTGCACTGATAAGAAATGTTGTTAAGTATAATTTAAAATTGTTACAGTGATTTAAGATGCTTATGAATTTCTAAGAAAACCTATAACAAGGTATTTCATAACATTTTGAAATAAGACACGAATTAATTTAATTGAAAGCGTAATAGGATAGACAAGTAGGTGATTAGATATCTTGCAAAATAAATTTAAAGTAAAGCTATGGTTAGCCTACAGTTTTAGAATTAAGAGGGTTTATGCGCTAAACTAGCGCCGCCAATGGAAAAAGATCATAGTGCTTAAATAAAGACGAAATTGTGTTCTTCTAGTGTACTCCGGAGAAGCTTTGTGGTACTTTTTATCGCTTATACAATATTTAATAACCTGTTGTTTAGTTGTCGTTTAGTTTATTGCCAAAAGTGGCAATAAAACAGACTAGACAATATTACCTAGAAAATATAACACTAGAACACAATTCACAATTTCGTCTTTATTTAAGCATTATGTTTTTTTTCCATTGGCGTCGCTAGTATAGCGCATTAACCCTCTTAATTTGTATTATTGACTGTTAAAGAATGTATTCAAGCTTCCAATAACAATTATAAGACTGTTTTGAAGTGATATGTCTTGTCTGTCTCCAAACACACAGCATTTAACGAGTAATGTTTTATTATCATGGAAAAATAATTCCTTAGCTATTTAAGAGAAAATTAATGTTTACGTCAAATACAGTTGGTTATTAAAAAAATATGCAGGCTTTTTTTTTATTTAAGTAGAAGGGTCAGCGCCACTGATCTCCATAATACAGTATTTATGGAGAGGTCACTTGAAAACACAGAAATGCACTAGAAGACCATAGAACAAAAAATAAAAATAAATGTTTTGTGCACTACACTTGTTTCATAATCGATGATTAAGCCGTGTCCTACATCTTGGCATGGACCACTTTGAAACCGTGTCCTACATCTTGGCATGGACCACTTTGAAAACCGCAATTCTGACTACATGGAAAATTTCTCCCCAATTAGCCTAGTCCTACTTTTTCGGAATTAGTCCCAAAAAGGACTGAAAGATATAAGCGATTTAAATGGTCCATGCCAAAGCAAACCTTCATTTTGGCAGGGACAGGCTAACTTTAAAATTCAATTTTATACATATTAATTCTCCATTTCATACTTCTTTTGAAATTATTTTGTACGCGACTGTACATGTTTTTGATATAGTCCAGGAGCCCGGGATCAAAATACCTCTAAGAAATCATTTTTATTTTATGACTTAAAAATTAAGGTTTTGAGTTTCGAAAATGCATAAAAGTTACGTATTACTTTACGTTACACTTTTGTTTTACATTATACGTTAATAACACTTCATTATTTTAACACAAACACGCAAAACTAAAACAAGTTACAAAACATCGTCATTAAATAGGAAGTCGGCTCCTGTACTATAAAAACTAAACTTTAATTCCGATTATCTCCTAAACTAAAGGGGGACTAATTTTGTGGCTTTAGGACTAATTGGGACTAATTTACACGAATCGTTTCCAATAATCAGATTTTCTCTAGGTGACCTGGTTCAAAAGTCCTCGCCAAGTTGTAGGTTGATTTTGGCAGGGACCAAATCATTCCTTTATATTTTTTGAACGGCGCTTCATTTCGTTTTGATTCTAGGCATTGCGGGATCCATAAAAAAGGGAGATTTTTTTGAATAATCAGATCCTGGCTAGGTGTTTAGGTTCACTAGATATAGCCTGTCCCTGCCAAAATGAAGGTTTGCTTTGGCATGGACCATTAAAATCGTTTATATCTTTCAGTCCTTTTTGGGACTAATTCCGAAAAAGTAGGACTAGTTGGGACTAATTGGGGAGAAATTTTCCATATAGTCAGAATTGCGGTTTTCAAAGTGGTCCATGCCAAGATGTAGGACACGATTAAGCCACGTATAGATATCAAGTTAATATCTATACTGTGATTAGGCCATGGATTTAATACATACCACGAGGAACGAGTGACTAGCTTCTGGTGTAAATTTAAAAATGGAACGGTATAATATTTTTTTTACTTTTTGGGAAAGTCCCCGCCATAGGGTCAAGTAAAAAAATCATAGCAAAGTCTCCGACATAACACCTAGTTAAAGTCCATAGCAAAGTCTCCGCCTTAACGCCTAGTAAAAGTTCATAGCAAAGTCTCCGCCATAACGCCTAGTAAAAGTTCATAGCAAAGTCTCCGCCTTAACGCCTAGTAAAAGTCCATAGCAAAGTCTCCGCCTTAACGCCTAGTCAAAGTTCATAGCAAAGTCTCCGCCTTAACGCCTAGTAAAAGTTCATAGCAAAGTCTCCGCCTTAACGCCTAGTAAAAGTTCATAGCAAAGTCTCTGCCTTAACGCCTAGTAAAAGTTCATAGCAGTCTCCGCTATAAGTTCATAGCAAAGTTCGTATTTGTTGTTGTTGAACAAAAGAGAAACAAATAATTATTAATAAAAAAAGTATTGAAGTTTGTTTGCATACCTGCTTAATTCCATTCCATGCTAACTTTTGCAACTTATGGTACTAGAAAGATGAGACTCGGTTTGAAATGGAACTAATTTTGCGCCTTATTTTAAGGTTCAGTCGTTAATTTAACAGGGAAAGTGGCGCCGCCATTTCAATCTCATCTTTCGTTGACCAGAAATATTCTGTGCTTAGGCGTGCTGACTCGCCGCGTTCCACAACAATACGGTCTGACTACTTTCATAAGTCTTTTTCTACTTTAAACTAGGTACCTACCTAGGTTAGTTTACTGCCAAATTTCAATAAATTATGCGTGTTCGCCGCCCTGCCACGCTATTAGGTGTCCTACCTACCACCGGACCTTTCGAGTAGGTGCTGACTCGATGCACACCACACCCCAAACAGATGAATAACACATCGAATATATACATTTACCTCCTTCATCAGACCCTGGGTTATGTATTCTGTGCCCTGGGCACTATCTCCTTACAGAGAAACTTGTCAAGATAAATAAAAAAAGCCCAAAATCGATAAGGTTGCATGGTTATAATACCTACAGAGTTCCTATAGCCTTCTCCCAGCTCTATCACCACCATACATTGGGCTGTACACTTGTACACCGTCTCACTATTAGTACTTGTCAAAACGAATCAAACGAGCCCTAACTAGATGGGGGGAGGGGGGGTTGTATGGTTTTATTACAGAGTTCCTGTGGCCTTCTTTCGGCTCCATCATCAGACCCTGAACACTTGTGTTGTCTTCTATCAGAATAGGTAGGTAAGGTAGGTACTTGTCGAAACAAATCAAACGAACCCAAACTATATGGGATTGTATGATTTGCTGCTCGCTGCAAAAATCTCACTATAGTTTTTTGGCCACCATCACCTATGAAAAAAAGTTTAATGAGGTCACAAACGCAGACGTGTCATCAATCGTCCACTTCCCAAAAAGAACCTTTCTCAAAATGTGTACATTTTCCAAAATGCACCTTTCCCCGCGTAATATATACATTTCCCAAAATGTAGCTTGTCGCCAGCCTATTTCGAGGCAAACAAGTCCTTGCGAATCTCATTAGTTAAGTAGCTGTTACAATCTGGTTACAATGTTCTATTTGCGAAACTCAACTTATAGCAGAATATAATAATTACTTATGTCCACTGTTAGAGGCTTTCATTTACAGGGGGCTCTATCAGCAAATAAGAAACCGTTCAGTTTAAAAGCAGGCCTTAAACAGGACTGCTTAAGGCCTGCTTTCATACTAACCGTTGATGTCATAGTACGAAAAAGTAAGGCAGTTCAATATAAGCCTTGCTATAAGAGCTCATGGTAAGGCCCCAGGGTGTGATACCTACCACGTCTTGCTTCAATTAAAAAAGAAAAAAAATAACAATGTTTTAAGACGTGGATGTCTCACCCTGTTTGCTAATATACCGACATAGTAAAAGTAGCTTGGCCACATGGCTGGTGTAGTTTCGAAACAGATATTTAATTCTGAGGAGGTCAATGGATAGCGAGATATACTTAATGTAATAACCAGTAGGTATAGTTATATTTGATATTTCTCCTTATAGTAATGTAGATTATGTAGACCTACATAATATAAGCTCGGAAGGAGATCACAGATTCACAGCCATATTGCAAAAACTATAAATCGCTTTCTTATTTTTGAAAATGGAACTAAAAGCATCTCTTCGGTGAAATCATAGACTTATTTATACTCTGTGTACAGAGTGAATCGTAGAATGCGTGTTTGTGTTGTTTAGCTGCTACAGCAGAAATTAAAAAAAGGTACCATGGCGCGAAATCTTTAGAATTTTTTTAAAATTACAAACTGATTGAATTGTGTGACTGTAATAGGCAAGAAATAATTTTAATCTTCTGCCGTCAAGCACAAATCATTTATTTAAATATTGTACAAAAAGTTTATGAAGTGGAGGATAGAAAAACGAGTGGATTCGTTTACGGAAGTAAGTAGGTATAAACTATTTAATATTGTATTTTATTTTCTCGCAATCGTAGTGAAAAGTATAGTGTACAACACACGACGCTAAAACCCATTGTAACTCGGTTTCTATTTATTCCCTCGCTTAAGCTCGGGAATAAAAATACCTCGTATGCAATGGGTCATTTTAGCGTCTTGTATAACAATCTACTATTTCGTTATAGTAGGCTCATTGGTAATAGACAAACATTAAAAAAGAAAAAACTTTATCTCCTAGGGGTTATTATGCTATTTTATCTCGGCTCTTGTAAGTTACAATGACGAACTTTTTGAGCAAGAGGAGTGAAAAATAAATTAGACAGACAAGTTTGTTCGGTTTGTCTATTACGAAATGCCAATTTTGATATTTCGATAGAGACAAACCGGATAAACCTGTAAAATAACGTCCGCGGTGTCTACTAGACTAGCTAGAGGTAGTTTTGATCAGTATAAAGGTTCGCGCACATTATGTCGGATCGGGTCGCATCGCAAAAATTTACGAAAAAACAATATCAAGTCAAATGCAAAATCCTATAATTTTGCTAAGGTAGGTAGGTACCTATTTGTTTTTACGATTGAAAATTCTAACGAATGCACTTCTCGTCTGCTTCCGCATCTTTTAACACCATTACCATGACGATCGGTCAATAATCATATAAGCTACATCACTTTTTATATACCTACGGTTAAACCAGTTTTTCTACAATTCCAAATCTAAAGGGACCACCTAAATTTCACAATTTATTAACCGATTTTCAAAAATTTCCTTTTTATATTAGCTATTTTTTTTTTAATGCTTACCTTTTTTTTAATTTATTCATAAGTCGGTTTTTTCCCGAAATATTTACAATTTAGTAAACAAACACCCCCCAAAAAACCCAAATTTTTCAAAGCTCCAAAAAAGTTACCAGCCGATTTTCAAAATTCAAACGTTCACACGAGCGACGTGTCTCGATGAATTCCTCAACTTTTGGAACTATTCTTATTTCGATCCTACCAAAATCCTCTTAGCTATGGCCAAAAAATACGTCTTAAGCGATTTGCATCTGATAACCATTTTTAACCGACTTCAAAAAAAGGAGGAGGTTCTCAAGTCGACGGTTTTTTTTTATTATTTTCAATGGTAAAAATGCGCTGCAGCCCGCCCCGCTGCGCCCCGACATAATGTGCGCGAACCTTAGAGGTTGACGCAATTTCTAAAAAACCGACTTCAAAAAACCTGCCTTTTGAAGTCGGTTTTTTGTTTTTTAAACAATTTTTTTATTTTTTTATTTTTAGTGTAAGTACCTTCTGCATTAGGTAGTGTAGGTATATTATTTAGGTAGAAAAATCGGCTCAGCCAAACGTGAGATAATCGCGGAGAAACATACATACATACTCGATATGATAAAAAATGTGTATGCACAGAAATTAAATCAACCGCCGAAATAAAATATTTAGGTGTCGTACTAGATGAAACTCTTTCCTTTAAACGACATATAGAAGCTCTAACTAGTAGGATACGTAAGATGATATTTGTGTTCAAAAAACTTCGTCATATTGCTGATGCGAAATTGTGTAAACAAATTTATTTCGCGCTTTGTGAATCGTTACTGACCTATTGTATTTCTACGTGGGGTGGAGCGAGTAAGACTCTGCTCTTATCTGCTGAAAGAGCCCAAAGAGCGATTCTTAAAGTATCGACTTTTCGTCCTTTTCTTTATCCTACAAAACTTCTTTATAAAAACTGTGGAGTATTAACAGTTAGACAACTTTTTGTATTGAGCATAGTTCTGAAGCAGCACGCAGCCCTTCATTACAGCACTGAGATTACTAACAAAAGACGGAAAGATAAAGTTTGTACTATCGGTGGAAATAATCTTGCTTTTACAAGAAAATTTTACAAGTTTCTAGGACCGTTTCTCTACAATAAATTAAGTGCTAAAATATCTATTTATCCACTCAATCGCATAAACTGCAAAAATATCCTTAAAGCCACTCTCCAAAAGATGACGTATGATGAGACAGAGGAGTTACTTGTAGTATTAAGATGATTAGTATTAGTATAGGTAGGTATACTTAGCGATTAGTTTAGTCAATAATTAATTTCATTAAAAATGTATGTAACTTTAATTATTTTCCATAATATGTAATACCATAATTTATGTTTTCCATAGGCGCATATCGCCTGAAACACAGGATAACCTAGTTCAGGCACAAACAATGATTTATTACCTAAATAAAACTATATTTGTAATTTTATGTGTAGCTAAACAGAATGTCATATTATTTAGTACCTATTATATAGAAACTAATTGCTTATTTATTTGTTTATGCATACTAACCTAGTTTTAAAGCAAATATTGTCCATTGTTGATGTGAACGAAATGAATTTGAGAATAAATGATTTAATGATTTAATGATACAAACTGAAACTTACCTCCTTTTTTTGAAGTCGGTTAAAAAGACTACACAACTGTATCCCTTCCCCAACAAAAAAAATCATCTAATTCGGTTCATAAATAACAAAGTTGTAAAGTTAGTTGATTTAATATCATAGTATTTTCAGGATTACTTGTAAACTACTGAACCGATTTGAAAAAAAAATAAATGGGACCATCTCGCAAGAAAACTCAATCGAACAAAAAAAAAATTTTTGAAATCGGTCCATAAATGTCGAAGATACGCGCGAACAACGATAAAAAAAAAAACATACAATCGAATTGAGAACCTCCTCCTTTTGATGAAGTCGGTTAAGAACCTCCTCCTTTTGATGAAGTCGGTTAAAAATAGGGTAGAGGTCAATGTCAATTACTGCCAACAAGTTTAAACTGGTATTTTGATAAATTAATATTACTTACCTACGTCATTTAGTTAGTATTATTATTAATAAGTACCTACTAACTAAATACCAAAGTAGTTTACGTGCGTAAACCTTAGAAGTGAATGACTAGTGATATTATTTGCCACAAGTAGGTAATAATTAAGTGATATCATTAAGTAGGCACTTAAAAAATTAAAAACTCTTTCAGTAACGTGAAGTTCGCTTCAGTTACTACAGAACACTACTTTTCCTTCTTCGCCCTACCTACATCTAGAACTTTAAGTAAGTATATTTAACTGAAATCTATTTTAGGGTTCCTTAACCCTTCGTAGCATAATGTACTTACAATAAGTAAAATGTGCACCTGTTGCAAAATGTACAATACGAAAAATGTACATAAGTACGTGAAATGTACAATACGCAAAATGTACATAAGCGAAATATACAACACGCACAACGTAGGCAGGGGGGTATCACTCCGCGCTTAAACTTTTATATTAGCCTATTGCTCGCGGCCCACTCCAAGAGGGCCATTGTCGAGGGATATCACCGCGCCGACCGAAACGCGCGGCGTGTGCAAGCGACGAGAGCGCAGCGCGTGAACGTCACGAACGAAACGAGTTAGTCAAGCGCCGAATGCGAAACTGCATGCACTTCGTTTTTGATACTTAATTACTAACGTACCTACCTACCTACCTACCAAAGTTTATTGTATTTACATACTTAGTTGTATTGAAGTTCGAAATATGGCACCAGTAAAGAAAAGGGCTAAAAAATACTAATTTTTTTTCACCCATCCCATAACCGACCCTTGCAAAAGTTGCTTAACCTCCGCAATCGTTGGGCCAGGCGCTATACCACTGCGCCATCGAGCTTCTCTTACTACTTAGAAATACTTATTATTTATGCTTTTTAAATATGCTCAGCTCACCTATTAGGTAGATTTATTTTATTTTATAAGTAGGTACCTATTAGTAATTTCATTGTTTATTCATGGGCATAACGAATGTTTTCCATGATATCAGTAACTAGCGAGTAGCAACCCCGAAATGTGTCGGTTGAGACAGAGCTATGCGACAGAAAGAGACGCCTCTCTTTCTTCTTCGTAGGTGCATATAATTTTATCCACGCAGCGTTGTGCAGTTTGAAATTGTACTTTATTGCCGTGCAGCGAGAGTAGCTTATTATTTGATGGTCTTCGCGGGGACGGACTTCTGTACGTTAGTACTATTATATATTCTGTGACGTAGGTACATGCAAAGTGCGAAGACCAAAACGGAGCTTTATTGCTAGCACTCATTCTGTCTGCTTCTTTTGTCGGTCCGTCCGTCCTACTCTCGACCATTCGACTCTCGCAAATAGCTCTAGCAAATAAACGCTTGAAGCTGTCTTCATATTTACCTACACCAAAGGTGACTTGTTTAACCCAAAGCATTATTAATAAGCTTTTAGCTTACATTTTTTGGCGTATTTCGACACATGTTTCATGGAGAAAGTTGTTCAGTTTCATGGACTGAACACATCCTTACAATTTGGAGAGTATTAAATACACCTTGTTTAAGTGAAGGGCGTGAAAAATTACTTAATATTTTTTTTTACCAGAACGTAGGTAGTTATGTAGACAATTAAGACTGTATGTATTTTTTTTGTTTTAGTATGAGCATGGACGAAGCACGGGATAAGAAGCCACGAAAGCTATTTTTTTATCCTAAATTATGTTCCACAGTATTTTTAACTTCTTATTGACTTATGAATTTTGGTGATCACTGTTTTTTGTGTTAATATGACGTATATTTTAAATTCCATAATTTTCCTATAAATTACAAGTGCGAAGTCCGACACGCACTCGGCCGGTTTTTAAAATATACGGTACCTACCTATGATACTTATAAATTAATATTATTACAAATCAAATAGTTACCTCGAGGCAGGCTTACGTCAAATTGTAAAGAAAAATCAAGCTCAGTTTGAACTACCTCGTGTCGCAAAAGGTCGTTTTGAGTGACGAACAAAACGACCGTAGTTGTTTTATATGATTTTTTTTTTAATGTAAAGGAGTTAATTATTTTTTAATCAGTGCCCAAAAATTACTTGTCTTCTAGACAAACTCTGCAGCCGTAGTCAGTTTTTGGAAGCCACTTCACATTAAACAGGTATTATATGCCGTTGTATATTATGCAAGCAAATTACATCATTTTTGGAAACATTGCATCGTATAAAAGCTTTGTGAGCTGTGCTTGTTGTCAGATTGAAGAAAACTACAAACATTAAAAATACTTAATTGTTCATAAATGAATTTTGGGAAGCCACTGGATGCGGGCAGCGCATCAGGACCGATCGTCGTGGAGATCCTTAGGGGAGGGAGGCCTATACCCAGCAGTGGGTGTCGTGCGGCTGATATGATGATGATGATGATGAATTTGATTTTAATACGTCTTTTTGTTCTGATTGTACTTACCTACCTTTTCTTGCTTAGAAATACCTACAATGAGGGGATCCGTTGGGAATTGAAAACTATAAGTAAATAAAGGGAACGGTTGGGATTTTTAATTTTCGGTGGGTCAGTTACAGTGGATCGGATGGGAATAACTCGCTTCAAAGGGTATGGAACTACCTATACAATGATATTTTATATTAAGTACCTACGAGTAGGTACTTACTTATGTAATTTTTTTATTATCTTTTAATCCAATTTCGCCTGCTTCACTGGAATGGTCTCCCTGAATCCCTCAAAAGATCTCCCACAAAACAAAGTTTGTAAATGGGGGGTACATTATGTGAAATAACTTTATTATTTCTTAATTAAATCCGCCTTTTGGTCAATTTTTTATATGTAGATTAAAAATATTTTTTTTTGCAATCAAATCACAACATTTTGAAAATAAATACATCAGCATTAACAACATTAAAAACTGTCTTTTAAGAAAATGTAGGTAAGTAAGTAAAATTAATCAAAACAACATTTCCTCAATTTTTAAAACTTCAAAACTTGGAGTTTCTCCGTTTCAGTTTGGGCAATCAAAGTGTGCTTTTGTTTGTACGGCTGTACGTTTTCGAAATAAAGTGGCTGTGACATACGGACGGACAGACAGACAGACATGGCGAATCTATAAGGGTTCCGTTTTTCCCATTAGGCTATGGAACCCTAATAAGGGAAGGGTTCCGTTTTTGTCATTAGGCTACGGAATCCTAAAATGTGCAAAAGGTGGATATAATGAAGAGATAAAACTAATCAAACTTAAAAACTTAAAATCAATCATAAAAGTGACTAAACTAATAGACAATATTATGGCCTCCCTGACTTTTTTGTGGGTAATGTTGGAAACTATGGGGTGGAATTACTTCCAAAAGGTAAGAAGATTGGGAATCAGCTTGTATGAAATTGAAATTCATTTATTTGCGAGCGCCGTTTAATCAGCGGATTTAATGATATTTAGCTGTTAGCCAAAGCATCTAATTAATACAGATGTTGAGGCTGTAAAAAATGTGACAGTATTATTATACCTACCTAAAGACTCACATACATTTATATCACGAGTAAACAAAAAAATGCACAAAAACACTAAGTTACCCAGGTAAATAAGTGTTTTTGTGCATTTTTTTGTCATCCAGATGCTTTTAGTCAAATCCAATAACATTTTGGACAAAATTTTCCTTTATACGTTCGATAATAGAAATATTTTACACTATTTTTACCAGTGTATTAAAATATTTTGTGGTAAGGCCGTTATTCGTGCCAAAAACGTATATTTATCGTTAGGTAAGAATATCTTGATATTATATCGAATTATGACCATGATTAGGGTTGCCAGCCCTACTATATAATATAGTATCCTACTATATTGAGGGCTCACCTACTATATTTTTTGAAAAAATATATAACTAGGTAGTAGTCCAAACTACTATAATATATTTTTTCAAGTGAAAAAATTAAACAAAAGCAACAAAAAATATTACTTATGTGCACAGTAATTTTTGTGATGAAAATGTTGGTACTTAAGTATGAAAAATGCAACTTCCTTAAAATACTCCATGCAAAACGGCAACCTACTATATTTTTTGGATTTTTTCGCAATCTACTATATTTTTTCACTAAAAATCTTGAAAATACTATACATCCTATGATGCAAAAAAGTTGGCAACCCTAACCATGATAGTCATAGTCAACTAACGGTAAAAATAAAGTTCTTACTTTAGCTTTTTACACTCTTGAAAGTGGCTCTTTTGTGTGCAAAAAAAGGTGGCCGGGCGGATTGTATGTACCTTAGCCATAACAGTAACATTAGTAGGTACATAAAAGTTTTGTTTCATGAGTTAAGTTATCACAAACAAAGAAATTGCTAGTACTTATGAAAAATACAACTGCTTGAAATTTCTGAGGCAACTTCATAGGTTAAGACCTTTATTTTAAAATTTTTGCGCCCAACGATTTTGAATTTATTGCAAAATAATAATATATACCTATGTCAGTTTTTTAATCTTATTCTTTCAATGTTGATTTTATAGTTTTTCGAGGTGACTAAGAAGACTTTTAAATCCTCAGACATGTTTATGGCTGTTCTGCTGGTGGCCGGCGTGGTAGCCTCCATATGGCTGCGATGGAGATACCAGAACAGGCGATTGCTGAAGGCGGCCGACCAGTTCCCAGGACCGAAAGGAATGCCCATCCTTGGAGATGCTATGCAGTTCATCTGCTCGCCAGAAGGTACCTATATCCTTATACAGGTTGATTGGTAATACCCTTTTATAGCCGAATATGGAATATATAGGTAGATACATGCATACAAACCCATTGATTTAAAAGTTTAGATGCGTTATGCGCCAACATCATGCAATTTAAAACAGCGACAGGTACTGCAGATCAATGATATTATTATGTAGATACACACATTGACATATTACGTCAAGAGAGGGACAAAAATGAACGCCACCATACGGAATCCCTGTCGTTAGAAAGAGATAAACAGACGTCATAACTTTCGTCTGATACGCTGCATGCTCATTGGCGCGATCATATGAGTGACAGTCACAATGACAGTAATAGGGGCGATGGGCAAAAGTGGTATATGGTATTAGGTTTTTGGTTTTTCGTTTCGATTAAAATAATAAAACAAAAGTTCTGTAAACGCTTGCTGCGTTTTATTTACAAAATGTTAATAAAATAATAATTAAACTAAAGATCTCCCATGCTGGACTGGGAGCGAAAGAAATTTGGAAAACGAAAGTATTTTTACCTGAATGCAAGGAAAGGGTTATTATATAACGTGTTATAAAATACCCATATTGCCGAATATGGTAGAAAGGGACCATCAAATTGAACAACTTTTACTATGGGACCAACATCGCAAAAAAATATAACGAAAATATCAAAATGTATGAAACAGCAGATGTTTTTTCGTGATTTCAGAGTTGGTCCCAAAGTAAATTTTTTTTCAGTTTGGTGGTCCCTATCTACCATATTCGGCATACCAAACTAGAAATAAAAATAGATTTAAAAATTATACACTTTTATTTGTGAATAAAATATTAATTTTCGCAACATAAAAAAAACAAAATGAAATGACTTACTTACTAATACTTATATTACTTTATTTATATACCTTCAAATAAACTTAATTTATTCCTTTGTTGTCTCTTATAATTAGTTTTAGGATTACTTTTGTGTGTAAAATGAATGCGAACGTTGATAAATTTCTCAATAACGGCGCGTATAAGGTGTAGCCTATGATTAAAAGTTGGATGTTGCTCCAAAGAATGACAATTTAAAGACGAAAATATATCATCGCGACTGATAAACGATTTTAAAATTCGGTTTTTTATAATTTCGATCTCTTTGGGATCGGGAAGTATCATGTGGCCTTTTTCTTTTATATGACTCCTAATAATCTCTTCTGACCTCAGACAAATTTTAAAAACATCCTCACTAGGAAAACATAGTCCCCCCATATTTTTCAAAAAAATCAATTTGTGAAACCATAGTTTGGTATTAGAAATAAGACTTTCAGTGCAAATTTCACATTTAAGTGATTTAACTAGTTTCCTGGAAACCCACCCTGAAATATAACCGATAATCTGATCGATGGTCTTCTTAACGCTTTCACGGTTTAATATTGTTGAAAACACTTCAATATTTTCATCTATCGTATGATCAGTTTCTTCTACGTCTTGATTTTTTTCTTCGAGTGAGTCGCATTCCTCATCATCAAATCTTCTACTTATTGTCGAGTTGATTTTCTCAACTGCAGACGAACACGTCAGTATAGGAATGTCTTCTAGTGACACACAATTTCCCAAAAACGAGGACCTCATTTCGAGATGCTGCAAGATTTTTTTGAAAATTCCCTTAAACTGTATAGCATTGGGGTTGTTATTATAACCCCCATGTCGCCTGATAACACCGAATAATATTTCTATGTGATCTTGCGATAGCCTGTAAGTCGCAATATATCGCAAACGTTGTCCTTCGATCAAAGTTGAGTATAGGTGTTTTAAACTTTCTATACAAACAAGAAAACCCAGAAACCCTGTTTTTTTTTTGGTCTCAACTATTTTTTTTCTTATTATTTTCATAGTGATTCGTTTGCGAAGAACACGTCTGTATTTTATGTAGATGCTTAATCCCAGTATATATTCTTTGGCTTTTTCAAGGTATGCTATAACTTCAACGACATTTTTTGGCGACAATGGTTTTTTCAAACCATAAAAATCGGATGATTTTGAATTGAATATGTCGAATAGATTATTAAAGACAGTGATAAAATCTATCGTACCTTCAGTGTCTTTAAAAAGGGAAGACGTCACAAGCTCATTGCATAACCTTAGTGCATTTGCAACACTCAAGCTCATGATTTGTGTAGCTAATTTAACTTTCATTACCTCGTTACGAAAATGAATGTGACGAGGAGTAATTTTGTTAGCAAAATTTAATCCCACGTTATTTTGTAGTTTGACTAAATTAACAAGATATTGCCATCGGATCTCCTTTCCTTTGCCGTCTAAAATGAGTCTTTTAGATTCAAATGAATTACGAACTAATTTTATCATGTGACATGCGTCCAGCATGATTGCTACCTCCATATCACATTCAGGATGTTTAAATGTTGTTTTGAGACATGCTGGTTTTTTTAAATCACAACCTAATAAATTGGCTGCACTTATATTAGACGCACATCCATCAAACGTTATAGCAACAATATCTACCCCCACGTTATAGCATTCACTTAAGCAGGTTTTCAATAAAGTTGCTCGGGTTTCAGCTGACAAACCCTTTACAAGAAAGTATGCCACAGGAATTTTCCAGCTTTCATTCATACTGACTAATATGAACACATATGCTTGAGTAGCTATATCACATGATTTTGCAAAACCAGCGCCAAAATCTACAATGCCTGCAGTCTTCTTTCCAGTCCATGTGGTTTGGTGGCGAATAGCCATCTCGTCAGCAATTAATGTACATAATATTCTTTGACCACTATTTTTAAATTTTGTTTCTAAAACATTCAGAGCTTGTCTGTTAAACCCAGGATCACCAGAGCTGTTCTCATACCATTTGCCGATGACGCGAGGATGTGGTAGAGGTCCATTAAACACTTGTCTCAAATATTTGTAGGCGGCAGCAGAATAATAGTGCAGAGTAACTGCAAATTTTCTCAATGCTGGTGTATATTTTTGGCGGAAACCTGAACGCTTACTTTTACGAACCAGTCTATCAATAAATTCTACTGCTTCAGCTTTTAGATTTAATTCATTGAACTGGTCTATTGTTAAACATTTTTTCTTTTTTTGGACCTCTGACAAAATTTGTTTCAAATTTTTGCTTTTTTCTGCAAGCCTCTTACATTTCCGCGACAAATTGTAATTTTTTAACTGTAGTTTTCTTTTCTCTATGGAAATTTTTCTAACTTTAGACATTAAAAATGCTTTTCTGGGTGTATCAAAAATAGAACTTTCGCGAGACAAGCGAACTCGCTCCAAACTATTTGGTGACCATATAATATTTTCTTCTTCATGCTGGAATAAAAAAAGACAATAATTGATATAGATTTTTAGCCACCAACAAAATATCAGCTGATTAATTAAATTGACCAGTAAACAAATACTTTAGTTTAAATAAAAAAAATGGCATTAAACCTAGTTCTGCAAACAATCATAAAATGGTCAGCAATTAAATCAATATGGATGTCAGCTTGTAATACTATATGTCCGCTTAATAAACAGTGAGAGTGCAAAATAACTAGTAATGGTCAAAGTAGTATAAATAGTTGAATACAGCTAAAAAAACAGAGCAGTCTAGTATGAGTAGTATGACATTAATTACTGTTTGATTTAGAAATATTTGCTAACCAAAAGTTACTGACCAACCAACTAATCATTTTAGCTGACCGAAAATACCTACTACAAACAATTTTTTATTTTTTTATTTTTAGTGTACCTTCTGTATTAGATATATTATCTAGGTAGAAAAATTCCTCGGTCGGTTTGACCAAACGTGAGATAATCGCGGACATAATGCATATGGGTCAAACTGAGAAGAGAGCCTCCTCTTTTGAAGTCGGTTAAAATACCAAAACCTCCAAAACATTGATTCAGCTAAACGCGAGATAATCGTGGACAAACATACATACGGGGCAAACTGAGAACCTTCTTTTTTTTAAGTCGGTTAAAAACATGATTCGATATTGCGGGTGATCCCCATAGGAATAAAAATTAGCCTAATAAATTTTGTTTTACCTTAATAACAGGAATTGCTGTTTTTTTCAGTCTTCTGATATTTTTTTTTGTTATATAAATATCACTAGCTAGAAAATGTTCTGAGCAAACAGTAGAATAATTAGTCGGCATCCAGTTGTCCTCACGCCGTTGACACCTAATTACATTTAGCCACTTTTCTTTCATCAATCCGTCTTTAGGTAATCTAAAATGAAAATAAATACCTACTTTAACTTGATATTCATAGCAACCACATAGCACCTACATGAACAATTGGGTGCTTACATGGTTCGTAAAACAATATTGAGGTGGTACCCTGATCGAAAGTGACGCCTCGGTGAATTTTAAGTATACTTTACTTATACACAATTATTTTAATAAAATCCTTTTCTATTTACAACTTATTAACTCGTAAAGGACTTACAATATCGAAAATAATCCATCATAAATGTTGTAGGGCATTTAATCCTGCATAGAATTAGACCAGATTCATATTATTTGGACAACACAACCCGTTCTTATGCTAATGCACATCAAAGATTTTTACATTTTTTAAGCATTACATTTTAAGCCTTTTACATTTTTATGAAAAAAATAATAGTTTTAACTACTATCTGGTCTCTAGTCTTATTCTACGCAAGATTAAATGCCCTACAACTTTTATGAAGGACGGTTTTCAATATTTTTAAGTCATTTACGAGATTATAACCGTAAAACCGGAAAAAAAATTTTTTGGTACATTTTTACCCCCATCACTTAATCACAACTCCGCCGGGGGAAAACCTAGGATAGTCATATTTGGCAACAAATGAAGCTATTAAAACAATAAAACCTTTTGAAGGAATTAAATCTGATTTCAATTCATAAGAGTGTAAAATAATTGCAAATAAACCGGTTTTGTATTAGATTATGGTTTAAAACCACGACTATGTTTTCAGCACATTAATGAAATACAAATACGTGGTCGTAATCATAAAACAATTTCTGGTTTAAAACCAGTTTTAATTGCGACTATAATCCCTGGTACAAAATAACCCCATCTCCCCTAGCATGTCCTTCCGCATGCGCAATACGTGCTCGTGCTCTCCTTCACTCTCATGCGCAAAACAGAGAACATCTCACTCTTTGTAAAAAAATGGCCGATTAGAGTAATACAAAATACGATAATACATTTTACGGTTAAATACAGTACTTACGTGTGAAATGAAACATTTTTCCGATCTCTGACTGTTGCTGTATAATTTGCACATCGTTTATACACGCAGGAAGGCATTTTTGATCAGAATGTCACGGTTTTTTAGTGTCTGACTGACGAGAGTGGTGTGTGTTTACGTGTCACGAGCCTGTGCCTGACTAATTGAAAGTCGGGCAATTACCTTACTTTCGTCTTGCCATTGTGGAGTGCTGGTAACGTATCTAAACTTTGTTTAATCAATGTACAAACCCCGAAAATTATATCTGAAATGAAAACCACCACATGGCTAGGAAATTTTAATTTTGTTTGTATGGAAAACTGTAAAGGATAGACAACCCAGACGCAAATAAATAATAATCTAACCTCATGAAAGCAAATTTTTTAAATAATTGATATTTAGTTTTTTTTTCATGATTGCACAGCTTTTATACAAAGTGATGATTATGTATGTTAAAAAAAAATATTTGTTCTGAAACCTATCGTGTGAGATATCGTGAGCTGTTTCTAAAAATATATCACATGCACATTAATTCAGCACTTGTTCTAAATTAAACCAAAAATCATTTTCAAAAAAAGAAAGAGCCAGTCCGTGACAACTCGGTCGTAACGTCGGGGAAAGGTAGGTGTTCAACACCTATGTTTAGTTTAAAAACGCGTTTAAAACCTGTCACAAAGTTGAAAAAAACATGAAAAAAAAACACAGTACCGATGTTTTTTTTCTAAATTTGTTTTTTTTTAAGAATACAATCTTTGGAAAATAAATGTTTTATTTAATCAAATCAAAATTATATTATTAGATTTTCATTCTTCGTCAGTGTCTCCACTCCATATATGAATTTAATTTTTTTCCCAAATTTCATTTTTTTTTTCCCAAAATGATACATTTGTCTGAAGAGAAGATTATAAAAATTCCCCTAACGCGATTTTTTTTGTTCTCCAAAATGTTACGTTTTGTATGAAGAACAGATTTTCTTTTTTCCTCAATAATTAAAATTTTCCACACAAGGGGGAAACCCCCAATCTGGAGGCAACCGAATGAACATTTCACCGTGCGCGTCTTTAAATGCTGCCAACTGTTGAAAACTTGGTACTTTTCAACCAAAAAAGTAATGTAGGTTCAAAAATGAACAGAAAACTTTAATATGAACTCATAAGTCTATTTGTATTAATCTTTTTCCTTAATAATTTTGATTTCTGGACTCTTGAAAAAAAAACATGCTCAAAAAAAACACATTGTTTTTCATGATTTTTTTTCACGTTTTTTTTACGTTAGCAAAAAAAACTGTTTTTTACTACACTACCTGTTCCTACTCTAATCTTAGAGTTCCCCACGTACCTAATTATTTGGTGACAAAATGTAAACTGTGATAGAATTATTTGTTCCAAAAAAAAAACTCTCTTGCTTTGCGCTTTCGCATCGAAAATATCGAAATTAGTATGATTTGCAACGCAGTAGAGTTTTATAATCCACTTTAATTTTAACCTTTGTTATTTTCATAGAACAAGTCCGTGTCTTTAAAAAATTGATGGTCGAGTACGGGGAAATTGTGAAGTTTTGGCTGGGTCCTGATCTCAACTTTATTGTCAGCAATCCGGAAGAAGTTAAGGTAAAAGTACCTAATGTGAAATAACTAAAAAAAGGGATAGGTATGTAGGTTACTAACGCATTTTAGATGACAGCTCTCAAACTTAAAACAGCAATAACTCGGAAAATACTCATTCTAGACTGATGGTGCCTTTGAAGAAATGAAAGGTCTTAGTGAGATCTTCATTTCAAATGACACCTGTCAAACTTAAAACAACAATATCTCGGATTTAATGTTTACCAAATGTAAAAAAATCCTAAAGATAGAGCCAAAGTTGAAGAGGATAGTTTTAGAAATTTTTAGATGTTTTAGGATGTTAGATATTTAGTTAAGGAGTTTGCTGTGACTGTGATTTCAAAGTATTGTACCAATTCATTAAAGCGCGGTGGTAGTGAAACTAGCGCCGCCACTACATTTATTTTTATTACTCGTAGACCAAGTCAATATTTAAAAAAGCTCATGAAATAATTTCCTAAATTGTCTCTAATATTTTTTGTATAACTCTTCAACAGTTATCATTCATTTTGTATGTTTTAAACTCTATAATTGCCAAAAGTGGCCTTTGTGCTAAAATGGATTTTAAAACTTACAGAAAAAATGAAAACTGTTGAAGAGTTATTCAAAAAATATTAGAGACAATTTAGGAAATTATTACATGAGCTTTTTTTAAATATTGACTTGGTCTACGAGTAATAAAAATAAATGTAGTGGCGGCGCTAGTTTCACTACCTACAGCGCCTTAAAAAAAACTAAATTCATCAAAAACAAATCTTAAAAAAGGAACTCCCCGATTTCAATGGACGAGCAGATGGCTGAACTAGATACTGTTATGTATTTTTCTTGACAAATTGTTAGCATCGCTATTACTAACATCATAAAGAAAAACATTTTTGTTCTACGACTTTTCTAAAAACAGACAAAAAAACTCGATCAGTTGTTTGGATATTTTGTATGGAAAGTCGATTTTTTTGTTTGTTTTCGAAAAAGTTGTAGAACAAAATGTTGTTTTTTATAATGTTAGTAAGTAGGTAATATACTCTTGCGAGGTTGTTGCTGTTTTACAAATAACCCTGTATAGTATAGCGTCTTAGAAATAAAAAAATATTTACTTACTTAAACATATCTACATAATGCCCACTTATGCCCACTCTGTAACTGTCCTTCTTTCTGTTATTCTTTTTATGTGTGCAATAAAGTGTAATTTATTATTATTATTAATAATTTTTAATTTTCAGTTACTCCTCACTAATTCTAAACTGAGCTTCAAAGGCCCGGTGTACAAGTTTATGGGTGATGTATTAAGCGGCGGGCTATTGAGCGGGTCAGGTTAGTGGTGATATGTTGTACCTACTGTCATTCATCATCATTCTATTAATGCTGGGTACGCACCCGGCCAACGAATGTCTCTCTGTTTCAATAAAAATCATAAAAGTGAAAGAGAAGGAATGACGTCTGTTGGCCTTTGTTGGCCCGGTGCGGTGTGTACCCAGAATAAAAGATGTTTGATGACGTTTTATAGCATTACGAACTACCTAGTAGCAATTACAAATTTTCAAAAGAAAAAATAAATGCCGCAAGATTCACCAACATGTTGTTTTGATCGTCCACATGTTCTAATTGATGCGAGGGGAGACGAGAACGGGGGCGATGCGGGAGACGGGCGGCAAACCAAACTCGATGGGGTTGAGTGGTTTCAATATTGAGTTCCTATGGCATGGCCTTCCGGCTTTATCATCATACCCTGGACCTCGTCCCCGTCAGAGTACTTGTCAAGACATTTCTAACAAGCCCAAAAAATATGGGGTCGTTTGGTTTCACCTGTGGCCTGCTTCCGGCTCCATCATCAAATCAGCTCAATCACACCATGATATTGCATTGCCTTTCAGTTCTGACCTATGTTCAAAGTTTCAAGTCTCTAGCTCATCGGGAAGCTACTTATAAAATCGATTGTTAAATTTGTGGACAAACAACCAAATAAAAAAGAAAGAAACCTAATAAAAACGTGTTAATAACACTTTTCTTCATTCACTGGTGACTCTCTTTTACCTGGCTTTGAGTCGGCAAAACACATCTTTGATGCGAATATAAAGACTATTTATAGTTTTCATCTTTGATGCGAATATAAAGACTATTTATAGTTTTAACGGTTTAGCTGCTAGAGCTTTACGTTATGATACTTATGACAAACGATGAACGGACAGACAGACACAGACTGACAGCAATAGGGCATGTAGGGCTCGTAAATGCAGGGCAGGGCGGTAATGTAGGGCTCCGTTTGGCCCCTTCGGGCACGGGACTGAGACTTGTTAATGCGTCTAATATTTATTGAAAAGCACTTATATTTGTCAATAGGGTAGTATTTAACCGTGTAACAATAAATTTCCATTTTGGGTAAGTATCAAAAATACTGAATATAACGTACTGAAATACTAAGTGGGCGACAGACTGAGGGCGACTTTCTACAAATGTTGAAAATGGGTGACTTTAAAATACAAATTGAGTAACTAGTTATTCAGAACGGGCGACCAAATTACTATTTGGCGACAAATTACAACCTTAGGCCACAGAAAACATATAAAATTTGGCATACGTATATTTTATTAAAAAATGTGACTATTATCCTAATCGAGCTGACAAAAATAACATGTTGGGTAGCTATCAATCAATAGTTACCTAGTTACCTACTTAATATAATAGTTGCCCACTCAGTGTTTTTGTCACTCATTTAGAATTTTCACTGCTAACTTAAATTATTTGGCTCCCATATGTAGTCGCCCGTTTTACGAATTTTATGTAATCCACAGTTTGTTATTTTGTTTAGTTATTTTGTCGCCCGTTTAGTTATTTTGTCGCCCATAAAATTAACCGCTGCCAGGTTTAGTATTTAAGTATCCCATTAACAGTCGCCTTTTATTATTACCAGGTCCAACATGGAAAAGGCATCGGAAAATCGCCAACCCAAACTTCAGCAAACGAGTACTCGAGTCCTACGGTCAGGCTATCAATGAGGAGGCGGGTCTGCTGATAGAGGAGTTAAAGGCAATTCCTTCTACTAAACAGTTTGATATTTACGACAACGTCATTAGAACTAATAGCTACATCGTGTGCCGTAAGTACGATTGTTTTTTTAACGAGTACAATCATCTTTGTATTTAATCTTCTTTGAGGTTTGACTGTGACTGTCCTATCAACGTCCAGCCCATACCAATGGACATAGAAAGCTGAAATTTTGCACAAGTAAGCGTTTCTTTATGATATTTACAGCTACACAAATAAAGTATATTTTGGAATAAAATCACTGAGGGGTTAAGAGCGTTTATGCGCTAATATTAGCATTAAGTCCGCCAATTGTATTTTCTTATGCAATAAAGTTTAAATAAATAAATAAATACTAGTGCCGCCAATGGAAAAAAAACATAGTGCTTAAATAAAGACGAAATTGTGAATTGTGTTCTTCTAGTGTACCTACTCCGTATAAGATTTGTGGTGATTTGTGGTGGTCTGTCGTTTAGTTTAATGGAGTTTAGTTTATTGCTAAAAGTGGCCACTTTTAGCAATAAACTAAACGACAACTTAACGACAGGTTATAAAATATTGTTTTTAACGATAAAAAAATAAATTAAAAAAATTAAAAAACCCGCCTGCATAAAAAGACAAGTCGACTGAAAAGATGGAAACAAGATTAAATAAATATTAAAGGCAACATGTCATAATAACATGCAGTTGGAGGCATGCATAAAGAAAGTGACATTATGAATGATTGAATTATATGCCTCCGACTGCATGTTATTATGACATGTTGCCTTTAATATTTATTTAATCTTGTTTCCATCTTTTCAGTCGACTTGACTTTTTATGCAGGCGGGTTTTTTAATTTTTTTAATTTATTTTTTTATTTATCTCTTTTTAGTTATTATATTTTACGGTCATGATATACCTTTTTGAAATCCTTATAATAAGCCCTTTAATTTGACAGCAGTATTCTAAAAAAAATGTTTTTTTTTCACTACGTATAATAGCACCGTACAGCCGCCATGTTGGTTTTTTTATAACGCCACCTTCTTAAGAACACTTGGGCTGAAAAGACCAATCTAACGATATCTTAATCATAGAAATCCGTTCAGCCGTTTGAGAGGTATGAGGTAATAAAGAATATTACATACAAACATACATACTTACAAGATACGCGCGAAATACATAACCCGCAGTCGGGTAAAAAGTACAGCAAAGCTTATTCAGAGTACACTAGAAGATCACATTATTCACAATTTCGTCTTTATTTAAGCACTACGATTTTTTTTCCTTTGGCGGCGCTAGTGTAGCGCAGTAATCCTCTTTTATGAGGATTGTATAGAAAAAAAAAAATACTTTTAGATTTGAAACTTTGGCACACAGTTTTAATTTTTATCCCCGTCAAAGGTTTTAGGGGTTTTCCGGATGTCAACGCGGAGGAAGTCGCGGTTCATTTATATACAGATGTTTGGTAATTCCCTTAAAAATCCGATTATGACAGATTTGCACCCAACGATAACATTACCAAAGTTACACCGTAAATTTTTAAGTATAATCTAAAAATGAAAAGGGGATTTCAGATTACGTGAATCTATGGAACAGCTGATTTTTTTTTTCGAGATTCCGTGGTTGGCCCCATAGTAAAAGTTGTTCATTCACGTGGTCTGAAATCCCTATTTCATTTTTAGATATAGGTACTTAATATAATGGTGTATAAAAGAATACTTAGAGATAGAGCGAACAGACAGCGTTACCTAACGTTTAATAACACTTTCAATTTCAGGGACACTGTTTGGATTGACTAAGAAGCAAACAATGAATTTGCCACATCTACAAGACTTGATCGATAAATCTCCATCGTAAGTTTAACCAAATTCAGCTTTCAGCGTAATCCCTGTAATTTAAAATTCGCTTAGTCGTCGATCACCACACCATGGAATAATAAAGTAATAATAATGTTAATAAAGTCAAGAACTGTTTAATAGGGAACATGCATCAATTTTTTTTAGTATCAAAATCAAAAGTATAATGCGTGTGTGTGTGAGAAAATCAACTGTAATATTAAAACTTTTCTCTTGCGTTTTATTCTCGTGATATATACCTATTCACTTGAAGTTAGCGCGCAGCAGCACCCGCCGAAAACGCTCTAATCAAAACGGTCAACATGAATTGTGACATCACTTATGCCACGAGTTAGCCAGGTTTTTCGAATATCTCCCGAAATATTGCGTTTAAGTACTTACATACCTATGTGTCATACAATAGTACATTACAGCCGTGAACGGGAAGCTAGCGATTGCATTGTCGAGGATGGTTTGAAGCCCGAGCCGCAGGCGAGGGCTTTAATCATTCGAGGCAATGCAAGTAGCTTCCAGAACAAGGCTTGTATAGTGCTTTTCTCAAGAAATGCGAGGAAATAAAAAACTTTTCAATTGAAACTTAATTAAATTTAATTAATATTAAAAATGAGATTTATCATAGACAAATCCTCTGAGTAATCTTGAATTACGTGCAGCGCCATCTACCGCCGAGAAGCAAAAACCCATCTCATTTCGCTTCTCGGCGGTAGATGGCGCTGTACATAATTCAAGATTACTTAGAGGATTTGTCTCTGATAAATCTGGTACAATACAATGTAATATTTATTTATTCTTATAGTAATATTCTCTGTGCGCACCATTTTTTTTATTGTATCGTTATTATAGTACCTATTAAATAATTTTACCTTTATAATATTAACTGTCTTGTCGTTGGCTTGCGTGCCAGAAAAAAGGAACTAAAGTTATGGCTGTATGGTGCCTTTGCAAAAAAAATATTCTAAAAGCCCCACCCGACTTCAATAGACGTATTTTTATTATTACGAATTTTATTTCTTGCTTTTTAGAGATAGGTTTTTTGAAGTAGGTTTTTTGTTTTTTTTAAACAATTTTTTATTTTTTATTTTTAGTGTAGGTATCTTGTAGGTAAGGTATATTATACAGAGTGGAGAGTACAATGCGACAATAAATGATAACACTGTAGACACTAGTTCATAGAAGTACTTTGAAACTATCAAATAATTCCTAGGAGCAAAATAAAAAAAAAAAGTTATTCGAACAAACTAAATACCACAAAAACAAGTACGAAATTAAACTTCCTTTGTAAATATTGGTTATTTACTATGGTAAGAGCGGCAACAGCGCGGTGTTAGGTCACAGAATAGTGTTGACAGGTGACAATAAGCCGCGAAATGAACTTTTGGCGTGTTTTTCTCGATATCTACGGCAGCGACTCGAGCTACGGCATCATGCAACAACGCTGTCCATACGGCAATTTTCATTGCTGAGATTTATGATATTTTTCAAAAACATGGCAATAAATTATTATTTTTTTGCTTTTTACGGTAATTTTTTATTTTGAATACGGCAATCCTAAATTACCGATTTAAAGTTATTATGTACACTGAATACCTAGTCACAAATTAAATATTTCTTGTATCCTTTGGACCTTTGCTTTGGACAGCTTGAACAATAGTGCGACCATGGGTAGGACAAACACAAGTGTTACCATAATATCTCTCTCGGTATTTCCGTAAAGCTAAAACAGCGACATTCCCCATTATTAAAATCATGTCGGTGTACTCGAAAACTGTGAAATTATAATAAGGCATAGAAGTAATACTTATTCGTATTCTAACGGATTTTAACACCTTTGACGCAGTCTTCTGCGTCAATGAGACGTCAAGTCATCCTTGGGCGTTTTTGAGTTGTGTTGTACCATAAACTTAATATCCACTCGAATATATACTATATCTATGCGAATATGTGTTGTACAAAAAGTAAACAGAATAAAAATAAAATATTAAAAAGTCACAGACTAAAAATTATTATTATTATACCATAGCTGGATGAATTTTCTCAACTACTAGCACATAGAGAACACATTGTCATTTTGCTGCTATGAAAAATAAAAAACCGGACAACGAGCATTCACAAAAAAAAACTGTCGCTGTCAAATGTCAAAATATTTTTCGCTTGTGCTTTGAATGTTTTGAATTGAATTGTAGTATTTTAGTTAATTTAAACTTTATTCGAAAATAATATCAAGGTTTCTGAAGAATTTGTAATGGCAGACAGTCGTAATGGTGGACCTAAGTGGACTTCATGATACTGCTTAAAACCGAAGTTTTCAACGAAACAATTTTTTTGAATTGCGAAATTAAAATCGATATTGTTAACGTTTGAATATGTTTAATAAAATACAGGTTGGTTTGATGAAGTGCATTTATTTCAATTTCCATAAAACTTTAAAGAGTCCACTGTAGGTAAACGTGTAGACAAGGTGTAGGACTTTGGCACGTAAAAAAGTGTTTGATTGGACATTTCATCAAAATAAAATTTTGGAAAAGGAAAAATACGCAGAAAAATACTTGAGCATAAAGTACAATTTGGCAACGTTGTGTTAATTTATACTGATGGAGGGGTTTTCGGCAATAGCTTAATAGATACAGCATGTAGAAAATGTTAAAAACGAAAAAAAATTCTTGTGACTAAACTACTGGGTATTTTTAATAAATATTTTACAGGCAGACTGGGAGCGATACTAGATATACGAAATTTAATTTATTGTCGCATTGTCCTCTCCACTCTGTATATGTAGAAAAATCGGCTCAGCCAAACGTAAGATAATCGCGGAGAAACATACTTAAATACGGGTCAAACTGAGAACCTCCTTTTTTAAGTCGGTTAAAAAACTACACTTAAGATATCCCTCTTCCAACAAAAAAATAAATGTCTTATTCAGTTCATAAACAAAGAAGTAATACGACCAATCATCGAGGTAATTCACTCAAAATCATACTATTTTCGTGCTTTTTTCAAAATTACTTGAAAAGTACTGAACTGATTTCCAAATTTTAAAAAATGGGACCAACTTGGGAGTGTACCTAATGTAATAACGTTTGAATCATTTCAATCGGTCCAGCCGTTTTGGAGTAATCGGTGGACATACACAAAAAAAAAAACAAATATACAGACGAACATAGAACCTCCTCCTTTTTTGGAAGTCGGTTAAAAAAAAGATGTTGCCGCAGACCACCCAGATCATCTTCGCACTGTACCTACTTCCCGCACTGGTGCTGGTGCGGGAAGTAAGTATTGAAATTCATTCCTGGCCTGAATTTTAAATTTAGAATGTGATGAATCAGACCCCCTCGGAAATGTGGAACGCCCCGCATTCCTTTTTCAAATGGAAGATTGCAGAGCATAAGTGAGAAAAATATTATTTCTTATTTGATATTCCATCCGATTGTTAAGTGCATTATATCCGAAAATAAAAAAATAGCTTTTCCCCTGTGTGATAAAACTAAAATAATACATTTTTGTTTAATTTTTTTGTTCTATCATGTTTTTATCGGTGACTTGACAAAATCGGCGACTTATGCATGTTCCCCGTTCATATAAACAGGATAATTTATTCTTTACTTTACTTTGCAAAATTATTCCCCTAAGTAATCATAGCAGACCATTTGATCGTTATGAAAACCACGCTCTCTGTAGAGGCCAAGCCTATTAGGGCCCATTCCAGGAATGAATTCAATACCCCAGACCAATTTATATTATCTATTTCTAATATAAAATATTTTAAGTAGGTACAGCCTTTAAGAAAATCTTTTTACCCCATTTGAGTCAAAGGATACGAGAAAGTTCATTTGTAACGATTACTAGATTTTCACAGAATTTACACATTGTCTTGTCGTTAGCAATACAGAATGGCTCTTCTAGAGAAGAAATTCCGTGCACAGAAACCATAATTTAATTATATTGATTGGCAAGATATATGACATTTTTCTTACTATGTTAAGTGCTGCACATGATTCGTAAAAAACTTAATGTTATTAGTACACATAATCACTGGCGAATTTAACAACAGACTGCAATTTATCATACCTAACTAATAAAATATAACGCTTACGTTCGGAAATAGACGATGTATTAAGTTTTAGGAACAAACTTTTCACAATTCTGGATGCAGCCTCCACTAATGTATACGAGGTCTGGTTAATTAAATAAATGCCAAAATATAACACTCACACGAACTTTGAAAAAGCAACAAAATGTTTAATTGCTCTTGATCTAGCACGTTTAATATCAAGATTCATGTGTCACAAATTTGCTCTGAATCCGAATTATAACAGAAATAATATTTCAGTTTTATGTTCCAAATTTTTTTCACATTACAATATGGCGTCCTGCACTGCATCTGACATATTGACTTTAAAAAAAAAACATATTAAGTGACACTCGGTGACTCGGGTGGATGTACCTATGGATTCTAAACTCCTGTTTTGGCCAGTCGTGTAGAAATTAAATTACTGAAAATGGAAAGGGAAGGGGCTTGTTGTGGACCCGCCTAATCATGTAAAAAGGGCTGATCTGATTTTGATGAAATTAAAACATAGAAGACTATTTATCCTGGTTAATGGTTCCCTAAGGATTTTATCGAATAAGTCGCGGGCAGGAGCTAGTTATCTATAAATGTTCTAACTATAACTTATTACTATTATTACTTTTCAGCTTGTATCAGTTAGTATACCGCCGAATGACGACGTGGTACCTTCAAATTGATCCAGTATTTTGGTTATCAGATGATTACAAATTACTAAAAGATTTCCAAAACAAACTTTCCGAATTTGGAAAAGCTATCTTAAAGCATAGAACCGAATATCTCAAGAGTTTAGGAGAAGACTTTAAAATTGAACATATGAATATGAAGGAAGATGCTACGCTTAGCGTTATAGATAGGTTTTTAATGACAGAAGAATTGAATCAAGATGATTTGGAGAAAGAAACGTTTACTATTTTCACAACTGTAAGCAAGAAAATTTATTATTCTGATCTTTCGTTCTTATCGTATGAGGATTAGTGGCCACCTCTGATGTTAGAGTTTATCAAGCCGACTGTAAGGCCTCTTACTTGGCTTAACGACTGTTATAAGATGACAACAGCCGGGACCGGCCTTGAGATAACTCTTGCAGTATTTTTCACTAGCTCTGTAAATAACTGTGATTATACGCTAGTTTAAACTTTTTAAGTACCTAACCTAGGTACAGTCAAAAAGTAACTAGAACGCTTTGTATGTATATTATGAAAATGAGACCTACTAATACTAATGTACCCAAGTTTTTTTTCTACAAAGACAAGTACTTAATATCAAGAATTTAGATAGATTTGATGCGATTTTATAGTAGGAAAGCGAAATTTTATCCTAACTGTAAAAAATACTATGTCGATCCATTTAAAGATCACCGCTATGCCATTACTTTCCTATTCCTACCTACAATACAATTAATTATTTTAATGACCTTGGGATAAAATTGACGAGAAATAACTTGATGTTGTACTAACAAACTTACTTTTTACAAGAAAGTAGGTACAATATACGTTTTAAGTATAACATTGTTATTCTTTCAGGGCCAGGAAGCATCGGGTAAGGTCGCTTCATACATACTGCTGATGATGGCTTATCATCCAGAATGTCAGGTACCTACCTATCTATCAATATTGGACAACCACCGTTTCGCGTGGACAGGGGGGGGGGGCATTACCATAACAACCTCTTGAAACAGTCAAAAGGTTGCAGACATTTCAAACTCAATTTTATTGACTATCTTAAATGCGTGTACTATAATACAAAAACTCATCTGTGATAATAACATAATGTGCTTTTGCAAACCGGGCGAATGCTCTGACCAACTGCAGGAATTCTCAGTTGGTCAGAGCGTTCTTCTGTATCTTGGGGGGTATTACAACCTCTTAAGACTTGTCAGTTTTCTGAATGGCTATCAATGCGTCTCTTTTATTTGCTACCCCATAAGATCCAGAGGAGCGCTCTGACCAGTTGGTTCAGAATGACCGCAGTTGGTCAGAGCATTGGCCAGGTTTGCGAAAGGACGTGGTTCAATTCCCATCTGAGTTATCACAGATGAGTTGTTGTATTCTAGTACACGCTTATAAAATTGTCAATGAAATTGAGTTTGACATTTCTGGAACACTTTGACTTTGCATATTCCAAAATCTCAAAAACTCTCTTCTTCTTCTCTCAGAGGTTTTATTTAATAAATAAGTAGAAAATGACTTTTAATAAAACTATACTAAATAATATACTAGAAAAAATACGACTCGCACCAGATCAATACTCAGACGGGAATCGAACCCGCGACCTTTGGATATCCGGTCCGGTCCGGTTTTTAGTAAAACTTTTCGTGGAATTTTTAGGGACCATGATCTAGTATTTTTAAAAGGTATCACAACATTCCCTTGTAGTCATTCGTAGAAGTAGAAAGCAAATGTGTCAAAAAACGGCCACTTTTAGTAGTTTTGCTATCTATGTTACTTCTAGGAGTACGAGTAACTGTTAGTATTAGGTACGAGGGAATGAAATGATACCGTCTAAAAATTTAAGGCTTAATGACTATAGGCCCTAAAAATTCCACGTCAAATTTTATTAAAATTGTGTAGGTATTAGAATTATTATAAACCTCACTGCGGCGCCACTTTCGGTCATACAAGCGTATTAACACTGGCAAATTCTTTTCTAAAAGGAGAAACTCTACAACGAAATAAGAGGCGTGATCGGGGACGCTGACCGTGACGTCACAGATGATGATCTGAAGCAGATGCCGTACCTGGAGATGGCGTTCAAGGAGGTGTGTCGGCTGTTCCCCGTCGGAGCCATGTTGCAGAGGACGGTGTCAGAAGATGTCGCTATGAGTAAGTCAATCCATATGACGACTGGCGTCTGTAAAACAGCCTTTCTATTGTCTAATTTCTAAATCTATCGCAATCGCTACACATCGCATCGTAACACATTGAAGCTTCTTTATGGCACAAATAAAAACTTACCAAAGAAATGCAACAATGTGTCACATCCATCTGTCAAACGAAGGCGATTGCGATAGATTTTTAAATTAGACAATAAGCCCCCTGAATAGAATTGTCCGATGAAAATGGTCCAACACTGCATTTCACCAACTTGCCTGCCTATAATCGGTTGTTATTAGTTCTGATAAACACAGTATTAAAGATTACTATATTCACAGTTTATTATTAGGATATCAGGTACTCGTACTTATCAAATTACCTACATTATATTCTTCAGATGCAAAATATGCTATTAGACTTATCATAATACAACTTTCAGCCAATCGTCCACTGATCGCATCGCACGCAATAGGCTAGTTGACAAAATTTCAATAACTGCTTAATATTTTAGCTTATTAGGCATTTTATCGAAAAAAAAGGTTTATTTATTTTTAATCGAGCGTTTACTTCGCGTTTTAAAAAACCAATTTTAATTTGGTTCCAAAACGCACAAGACTGTCATGGCGTCTTAAATGACGTCACGCCGTGCAAAACAAACCAAAGAGCGATCGTGTCTTCGTACGTTATAGCTAGTTTTTATCGTTTAAAAATGAATTTCTCATATTATAAGTACTGTATAGAGCCCCAGTGTGATAGCACGACTATAAAAACGCCAAACCAGTTATTTATATATGTTCCAAACAATGGAGAAATACGGAAAAAGTGGCTAAAACTTGCGTTCGGTTGTGGTTAGGTTGCACTCGGAGTGTAGGTTTGGAACGCGCCTCCGGTAGTGATACTCGAAACGTCAAAGACAAGATTGGAGTTTCGCACGGCGTGACGTAACGCTTTCTGATTGGTGTTCACTGTCACGTGACTAAAGGTTGCATTTTACGAAATTTATTTTTTAAAATTATTATTAATCTTTAACGCTTTTAATAATTTAAATTGTTTGTTATTTTCTCCATAATATAATTAATCATTATAAACCCTTATCTATTATATTTATTCTTAATGGAAACAAGCCTATTGATGCATCGTAATTCGTATCGAACAACTGTGATTCTGTGTTTCGTAGGTACGATGCGAATCAATAAATAGACTTTCTCACACTCGAGAACAATACCTACTAACTAAAATACGTTTGATCCGATACGAACTAACGTACAATGCTGAAAAATGTACCCTTAGTTATCTATATTTCTCCGATATATTTTTAGGTACGGGGTACCTCCCAGCCGGCTCCTCGTTAGTGGTCCCGATCTACCACATCCAGCGAGACCCTCGCTTCTGGGAGGACCCAGATGCCTTCAAACCTGAGCGGTTCAACCCTGAGAAGATAAAGCGAGGGCGCCCCGACGCCTACATGCCCTTCAGCTTGGGACCGATGGATTGTATGGGTAAAAGATAACCTGATATTACTTATTTTCTTACCTACACTTACCACATCTAAACTGGAAAATATCCGAAAAGGATCACTATCGCCACATCACCCTAAGGTTGACTGGTAGAAAATGCCTAAGGCATTAAGTCCGCCTGTGTACAATGTGCATGAAGAAATAAATAAATAAATAAAAGGAAACTGCAACATGTTCATGTCCATTGTATTTTTTTTTAATTGTATATACTAATATACATATACCTTTGCTTTCAGGACGATATTACGCTATCAAACTCGTGAAAATTGTATGCGCAAGGGTGATTCGTGAATACGAGCTGAGCTCTCTCGACTTCTACAAGGATCTGCGCGTGTTCATTGGCATATCAGTGTTTCCGATCAACGGATTCCGTGTGATGAGGAAGCGAAGATCGAATAATAAATGAATTGGGGAAAAATGTAGAAAAAAATAGACCGGCTCCAAGTCTGCTATTGTTAACGTCATAATCGTGTTTCAATCGTGTTTGAGTTGTAATGCTTTTTTACACATTAATTTCTTGTTTCTTTAAACCCAAAACCGAAACTTACACGATTATGACGTCAACAATAGCAGACTTGGGCCCCAGCTTGTTTTTGTAAGTTTACGTGATGACATTACTGTGGAACACCTGAAATCGGTATTAATAAATACCGATTTTTACCGATAAGGTATAATAATACCACAGTTTGAAAAAACTAATTTAGCTATACTTATTGCACTGCACTGTGATTACCTATAGGTACAACAAATTCGCTTGCAAGGATGGCACTAAAAGTTCGTCTTTTACCTGCCTCCATTGTTTTTATACAAAAGATGCTTTTGTCATCTCAATTTTATGGCTTTTGGGTAAATGCAAGATACTGAACAGTTTTAGTTCAATTTTATTTAATTTCTACTCTTTCTAACTAATTCTATCTAAATTTTAAAAAAAATTGCTTGAAGTTCTTCGATAATCTGTAATACCTTGATTCTTTGAAAATAACAATGCAGATTTAAATATTTTATAACAGTGTTATACTTAAATAAATAAATAAATATTATTTCTTGGATTTAAGACTTGTTTTTTCAGGATTTTTTGAAGGATGTGTTACTTTATAAGCTTTTTATTTCCATTTCTTTTGTAGTATGTAAGTGATGACATTGTAATACTTATAAATAAAATATGTATTTCATACTTTTTAATCGTACAATATCCCTATATAATAACTTAATTTGCAAATTCGCGCTATTTGTTGTTAAGAAGTGCCGTTGTGGCTTCGCAGCTCAAATCTAGACTGACAATATTCTTCAAATATCAGTTTTTCCTTAGTTTTCCTAAAGGTAAAATAAAGAACACAAAAGGAACATTTGTTTAGTTTATATTTGGGAAACATTCTGAGCATCCTACCACAGAAAACATGCGTGGCCTGGCCCCTCCGGACCAGTAGTACCATTGAGTTGTACCATTGATAATACAACTGGTATAGATTTATCCCACTAGTACCATACCATGGATGGTACAACTGGTATAGATTTATCCCACTAGTACCATGGATGATACAACTGGTATAGATTTATCCCACTAGTACCATTGATGGTACAACTGGTATGGACTTATCCCACTAGTACCATTACGTATCCGGTATCACGTATACAATTTCAAGTAGGTACTTGAGATATGAACGGCGTAAAGAAGCAGGAGTAAATAAAATGAAGTTCACTGTCGCAGAAGAAGTTGTGATACCACCTCATTACGAAGACTTTTTACTCGCAGACTTCATTGATGAAAAACACCTATTCTAATTTTTTGCACGAAAGATGGAAAATAAATAATGAAAACGGGTAAAGTTTTCTTATGCGATGGAACCTTTCAAAAATGTCCAACCCCATTTGTACAACTTTATATAATTTTTTGCGACATTGGAAGCAATGAGAATTACAATAAAGTACCTAGTATCTGTTATACATGCATTATTGCCGAACAAAACAAAAACAACCTATAAATACATAAGGGTAATAAACCTATCTTTTGTCCATTATTAATAGACAATGGTAAAACGGGTCCAGAGCCTCCAGATCAGTTTTACCATTATGTAAGAGAAGACTGGATAAACCACTTGTATTTACAGCAATGGTACAAACGGTACAAATCAGTGCCAGTTTAACAATCAATGGTAAAAAATAATGGTACTACTGGTAAACGGTGTCGCCCGGCCAAAAACAAGTGCTTTTTCCACAACATATATTTGTGGTACAATTAATCTAGTCGAGAGTAATGCAAGAACAATTAAGGAACATTTAAATTGGCCTATATTATGAAATATACTGTCGCCGAGTGGCAGCGCAACACACCCTCCTTGACCATAAATAGCCGCACCGCACTGCGCGCTTGGAGACTATTCATAATATAATTCTAGGAATTTACAATGAGGAATATCTGAAAAAAAAATTGCTGTATATATGTTTACTTGTTTACTTGTTCATATTATCCATATTATATTGAAAGACTGACATCGCTTTTCTCACAGCGACGACTGACGCCATACGTCTGTGATATCTCCAAATTAGACCAGCTTGGAGAAAACTGGTTACCCTCGAGCCGGTTGACCCATAAATATTTTTTCATTTCTCAAATTTTGGTTGCGTGAAAATTTAAAAAAAAAAATAAAGTCACTTCGTATTTACAAATGTACGGCAGTATCAGCAGAATAGACAATAAACTAATCTCAGCTATACCTAAAACGTAGTGATTATTTCCTCTGTGGCTATACCTACCACCGGCCACAACCAGCCACAACCCCAACGTTTGAAAAAAAAAACAGTTTCAACCCAAAATGTCAAACCTTTTTTTGAAGTCGTGAAGTCGAAGTGGCTTTTTTTTTTAATTTTTAACAACCTTAAATTCTGTTGAACATGTTATATTATCTCGAATATTATTCAAATTATTTTCCATAATGCCTACACGTTATTATTTAGTTTACCAAACGAGTTATTGTAATAAAGAGTTGTTTGGGTCACATGAGTCATGATCATGAGTCAATAATGTTGTCGGAAGTTCTTTAAATCTGCCATAAATTATTAATCTTTGTGAAAATAGTGCTACTAATTATTTTTAAAATATCTATACTTATTTATTATTGTCAATTTATCAGATCCTTTCAAATATTGTTAAAGTTAATTACCTACCTTTAAAAAAATTAAAAAGGAATAAATTTGGCACTAAATAAATGCTTGGACAATTTCACACAGCGCCATCTAGCCCCAAACTAAGCAAAGCTTGTAATATGGGTGCTAGGTGCTAGACAACTGATATACTACTTATACTACTTTCTAAATACAGTTACCGGCAAAACTAGTTTTTTCCAACATTTATCGGCAAGCCTAGTTTTGACCAACAGCTACCGGCCAAACTAGTTTTATCCAACAGCTATTAGCTAAACCTAGTTTTGACCAACAGCTATTGTCTACACCTAGTTTTGACCAACAATTACCGGCAAAACTATTTTTTTCCAACAGTTATCGTCAAGCCTAGTTTTGACCAACAGCTACCGGCCAAACTAGTTTTGTCCAACAGCTATTAGCTAAACGTAGTTTTGACCAACAGCAATTGGCTACACCTAGTTTTGACCAACAGTTACCGGCAAAACTAGTTTCTTTCTAACAGTTATCGGCAAGCCTAAATTTGACCAACAGCTATCGGCTACACCTAGTATTGACCAACAGCTATTGGCAGTACTAGTTTTGACGAGCAGCTATCGGCGAACCTGGTTTTTTCCTACAGTTATCGGCAAGCCTAGTTTTGACCATAAGTAGTATATCATTATAACAGCTGCCGGCCAAACTAGTTTTGTCCAACAGCTATTAGCTAAACCTAGTTTTGACCAACAGCTATTGGCTACACTTAGTTTTGACCAACAGTTACAGGCAAAACTAGTTCTTTCCAATAGTTATAGGCAAGTCTAGTTTTGACCAACAGCTACCAGCCAACTAGTTTTGTTCAACTGCTGTTAGCTAAACCAAGTTTTGACCAACAGCTATTGGCTACACTTAGTTTTGACCAACAGTTACCGGCAAAACTAGTTCTTTCCAACAGTTATCGGCAAGCCTAGTTTTGACAAACAGCTACCGGCCAAACTAGTCTTGTCCAACAACTATTAGCTAAACCTAGTTTTGACCAACAGCTATTGGCTACACCTAGATAGATAGATAGATAGATAAACACTTTATTGCACACACACATTACAGGAAATACAATAACATAAAACTTAAAACTATGGTGAGCAAAGGCGGCCTTATCGCTAAGAGCGATCTCTTCCAGACAACCTTTAAGACTTTGGATAGCTGGAGAGATATGTGAAGGGCAGTGTGCCAGTAACATACACATTAAAATAATATAATTCTACTAAAATTGACCAACAGTTACCGGCAGTAATAGTTTTGAAGAACAGCTTTCGGCGAACGTTGTTTTTTCCTACAGTTATTGGCAAGCCTAGTTTTGACCATAAGTAGTATATCATTATAACAGCTACTGGGCAACTAGTTTTGTCCAACTGCTGTTAGCTAAACCTAGTTTTGACCAACATTTAGTTTTGACCAACAGTTACCGGCAAAACTAGTTTTTTCCAACAGTTATCGGCAAGCCTAGTTATCTATCTTCTATAAATAAAATAGGGTTGCCCGGTCCCCCTCTGGGGAGAGGTCAGAGTCAGAACCCCCCGGATCCGCCACCGAGCCCACTATTCAGTCTTGACGGGGACCCGGGGGCGGCGAGAGACAGACCAGAAGTGGCTTCCTGCTAACTGACCGAGCCCAGCATGCCAGGTTAATAGTATACTTAAAAATTATCTGTTTTTAACCGACTTCCAAAAAAAGGAGGAGGTTTGATGTTCGTCTGTATATTTGTTTTTTTTGTGTATGTCCACCGATTACTCGAAGACGGCTGGACCGATTGAAATGATTTAAACGTTATTACATTAGGTAAACTCCCAAGTTGGTCCCATTTTTTAAAATTTGGAAATCGGTTCAGTACTTTTAAAGTAATCTTGAAAAAAGCACGAAAATAGTATGATTTTGTGTGAATTACCTCGATGATAATGGTCGTATTACTTCTTTGTTTATGAACTGAATAAGATAATTATTTTTTTGTAGGAAGAGGGATATCTTAAGTGTAGGTTCTTTAACCGACTTAAAAATCCTTAAGTCGGTTAAAGAACCTACACTTAAGAGTTCTCAGTTTGACCCGTATGTATGTTTCTCCGCGATTATCTTACGTTTGGCCGAGCCGATTTTTCTACATATTATAATATAAGTACCTTACCTACAAGGTACCTACACTAAAAATAAAAAAATTGCTTAATAAAACAAAAAACCGACTTCAAAAAACCTACCTCTAAAAAGCAAGAAATAATATTCGTAATAATAAAAATACGTCTATTGAAGTCGGGTGGAGCTTTTAGAATAAAAAAAAGGAATTTGTACTCCAGCCCCACCAGACTTCAATAGACGTATTTTTATTATTACGAATATTATTTCTTGCATGCTTTTTAGAGGTAGGTTTTTTGAAGTCGGTTTTTTGTTTTTTTTTTAAAAATTTTGCAACAAAGGACGTGCCTTTATTATTTCTCGTTTGTTTTTCTATAATTAGTAACAATAATATTGTTATTAGTAACAATAATATTGTTACTAATTATAGAAAATTGTGTTCGATTCCCGTCTGAGTATTGATGGTGCGAGTCGTATTTTTTCTAGTATATTATTTAGTATTGTGTAATAATATTGCAACTTACATGCACAAAATATACAAGAAAAACTACATATTCAAGTGGCTCGCTTAGTCGCCGGCCTAGTCGCCCATGTTTTTGTAGCCGGCAGGCTGATTATCTAATTAGAAACCACCTAGCGACCGGTTTCAGTTAACAGATAAATGTGATATATTGCTACTTTTCTTTAGTACGTTTTTTTACCCCAAAAAGAAGTAGCAATGTATCGCATTTATCTGTCAAATGAGACCGGTCGCTAGGTGGTTTCTAAGGAATATGCATTATTTTTTTTTAAATCAAAATCAAAAGTATAATGCGTGAGAAAATCAAGTGTACTATTAAAACTTTTTCATTGTGTTTTTTCTCGTGATATAGATAGTTACTTGAAGTTAGCACGCATGAGCAGAGCACCCATTAAAGTACATAAGTGTCATACAATATATTATTTCTTATTCGATATTCTATCTGACTGTAAAGTGCATTATATCCAAAAATAAAAAAAAAAATCGTTATTTTTCCCTGATTTCATCGTGTGATAAAACTTAAATTCATTTTTTTTCTGTCCATCATGTTTTTGTAAGTGTCCGCAGCGATCAAGCTCAAATTCATCAAAATCGGTGACTTATGCATATTCCCTTTAGATAATCAGGCTGCGTGAGACTGAGTCGCTCGCCGACCAGTCGACAGTGCGTTTTGGCTCTGTCGACTGGTCGACGAGCGATCACCCACCCTAAGGTTTTGTCTTGTGCGTGCATGAAGGGCATGCACGTTGTTTAGGATGGTTGAGTTGAGTGTAAAAGGTTGTAGTTTTATCTATCTAAGTAAGCTGATAAGGAAAACCTTGCATCGCGATCGTGCTGCATCGCATCGGTTTGCTAACATGGTGCACGAACGACGAAACATGACGTGTGTTCGTGCGTGATAATTTTACTACTTATAAAAACTTTTTTATGAGAACAAAGGGAGAATCGCCGCCACCTAAACTAGGGTGGTATACTTATGTTGGTAGAGAGAGGTCTACCAACGTATAAGTAAGTACCTACTTTCTAATATTTTTTTAGGTACGTCTACCTATCTATGTGAATCAAAGTACGCTGTTACGTATTAATATACTTAATACACTCGCGAGCAAAAATAAATAGTAGTCACAGGCCTATTTTCATACAAACGAGGTAACTTTAAAGCTTTGCGGTTCTCCGCCCAGGATTAAAAGGGGTTTGATCTGATGATAGCCATTCAAAGAGTAAATGGAGGAGGTCCAGATTGTTAAAGAAACCCAATGGATTAAAAGAGTCGTTTACACCAGACCAGACACTAATAGGTAGCATATCATTTGACGATAACTATAACTTTGGCAGCGTTATGGTGCAACTTGGTGCACCATCTAACTATAACAATAAAAAGCCTGTTAAAGTACTTTGAGTTGCACCAAAACGCTGTCAAAGTTATAGTTTTCATTTCTCATATTCCGAAAGTGATGTATATTTGAACTGAGCAGCGGGTCCAAAACTCTTCGTTCCACCCTAGGGTGGAAAAGTAATTTAAAAATAGAACTGAATTTGGCAATTTGTTTTTACAATAGTTAAAAACAAATGGTTTAAAAAAAGTTGCAGCCTTGTAGGGCGCATTCACGAACAACAACAAAACATGGTATAAATAGCCAGTGCAAAATTAAAAACATTGGGCGAAGCGGCCAGCGACGCGACGTGATCCAAATTTAAAATAAGAAAAACTATAAAATATTAGAGGGAGACTTACTAACTCTGTGACTTTGAGCTGTGTGTGCCGTATTAAAGTTTTGTGTTGATTTTGTATTTACTAAAAATGAGTTTAAAACTAAAACCTAAAGTTCAAATAAAATAAAAGAAACAATAAAACTACGCTGTAATTTGCCTACAGGAAACAACTACTTCAGGAGAGTCTCTGCCATGGACTTACCGTCTTATCAAAGACCAAAGAATATCTCCAACTTTTACAGGCATCCAACAAAGCCAAATCTGCCATCATAATAATTTATATAAAACTGTAAATATTCCAAGCAATAATTTAACTTTAAATTTCACAAATTGTTCTAATTTTTCTAGGTTTTTAAAGGTAAGTTGGTATAGGTAATAATTATAAGGTCTACCAATGTAAGTAGTTACTAAGTAGGTACATGTTTTTATTAATAAACATTTTGGAATAACTAAGACTTTTTTTACTTTCCTGAAATTCGAAATGAAAAGTAGAGTGTTTAACACGGGTAAAAGCCATCAATTCCATTCTCGAACTATATAGCCGCCCTCGCAATGCTCGGGCGTCTAAATATCTCGAATGGGAATTGCTTCCTTTTGACCCTTGTATAACAATCTACAATTTTTTTATTTGGCTTACTAAACTGGGTATAATCTATTTTTTCTATGCTAACAATAACTTATTAAAAACTAACTTACTAGGATTTACCCTATTACACAATACACTTTTCGAAATCGAAAAAGTAGACTACCTAATTCTATTTTTAAATACTAAATTTTAAACTTATCGAAAAGTTAACTAATTACCTACAGAAAACAACTAAAGAGCCATTCTAATACAACGCTTGGCTGAGACAAGAGAACCATTAAAAATATCAAATTTAAAACGTATAGAATTATAAGCCGCACACATACGATACATACAACGGAGAGTGATGACCGAGACGAGTCTTACACACCGGAAGTGAGAAAGTCTTTCGATTATGGAGACGTCTAGCACTGCGTGGGACTAAAAATTTCAAGCGCTCTGTGATGTCAGGAGAATCCACGAGACCGTTTACCAATTTAAATACTATATTATCTGAAGCCTATATTGCCTATATAATTCAATTTAATTTTATGTTGTAATCAAATATTATGTTATTTTATTCAATTTAGTTAAGTACCTAATTATTTTTTTTATGAACTCTTATTTAAGTTGGAAATTGGCAAGAAATAAAAGGCTTTTTTATTTTTATTTCATTTATTTATTTATATCTGAAGCTTTCCTGCGACTGTACAAAGGTTTTAAACAGTAATTGGAAAGACGGGCTTCATACGACTGTAGAAGATGACACTTATTATCAGCATAGCTAAGGTGGTACAGAAAACGTCTCTGTACACGCTCCAATCTATCGGAGTGAACTTTAGATTTTCGCGCAATCTCACGGAAATATGAAAATGTGATATCGATACATTTAGTACGGCATTCTGGGGTACGCCCCCAGAACGCCGTACTGAATGTGTTCTGGGGTTCTGCGGGGGAACGCGTTCTGGGGGCGTACCATCAGCAAATAAGAAACCGTTCAGTTCAAAAGCAGGCCTTAAACAGGACTGATCTGAACTGAGAGCCCAAATTTTAAAAAAATCATTGCGAATCAAATTGAAACTTATAGGGGAAAATTGTTAACACAGATGTGATACGTTAGTACTATTATATATTCTGTGGTGATACCACAGAATGTGATACTTTCTGAGATTTATGCTATGCCTCTTATTGCAACCGTCTGGATTGAGGGCCCAACGAATTCGGTTATAAAAGCTATAATTCACGTTTTAGATTTTTTTTAAGCTTTGCTTCAGGTTTTTAGATTTTTTTATTAACTCCCCTATAAGTTTTTATTTGATTCGTAATGATTTAAAATTTGGGCTCTCAGAATAAGAATAAGAATTTTTATTTGCAGTTCAGATCCACACCGTAAGGCCTGCTTTCATACTAACCGTTGAGGTCATAGTACGAAAAAGTAAGGCAGTTCAATAAAAGCCCTGCTATAAGAGCTCATAGTAAGGCCCCTGATCACAAAATATACAGGCTATTTTTTTGTAATAGTTTTATAAAGCCAAATAGGTGTAATGGTAGATAATTCCAATACCATGCATTCAAACCCGGAAAATTATTGTATAACCCTGAAAACCGGCACATGGCTGGCATTTTGAGAATCGTAGTCGCCAAAATACTATTGCATTCGATAATCAAATTAATGATGGGCAAAAGCAAAACACAATTTCGGTCTAGGGTTTCCGCTATGCAGTTTATCACAAAAAATAGTTTAAAAAAAAACAAAAAACCGACTTCATAAAACCTACCTCTAAAAAGCAAGAAATAATATTCGTAATAATAAAAATACGTCTATTGAAGTCGGGTGGGGCTGGAGTACAGGTTCCTTTTTTTTTCTAAAAGCCGTATGTATGTTTCTCCGCGATTATCTTACGTTTGGCTAGCCGAGTTTTCTACATACAGGGTGTAACAAGACCTTCAACGAAGCCGAGGTCTACGTATTCTGCCCATCATCAGGACCATTTCTGTTCAAAATTATTACTGGAAAACCATTTTGATTTTTGGTGTTAAAAAAGCATTGCATGAATTACCACGCAATGTGACGCGTACAACAGGCCGCGCCTGCGAGTGTATGCTACACATCTGCGTGCGGCCGAGTTGAAAGGCAGCGTTTATGCGCGTGCTCATGAGATACATCGAGTGACGACGATTTTAAGCCATTGTTTGTTACGAAATACTTAAAATTTTGATAATGTTTCTTTAGTCAAAAAGTAGGAAATAACGAATAAAATAAGATTTTTTACAATTGTTGACTTTGACCTTCAATAACTTCGTAACTATTGGTTTCCCAAGTATAGCCTGAAAGACAAAAATGATCCTGATGATGGGCGGAATATGTGGACTTCGGCTTCGTTGAAGGTCTTGTTACACCCGTTATTATAATATACCTTACCTACAAGGTAGCTACACTAAAAATAAAAAAATAAAAAATTGTTTAAAAAAACAAAAAACCGACTTCAAAAAACCTACCTCTAAAAAGCAAGAAATAATATTCGTAATAATAAAAATACGTCTATTGAAGTCGGGTGGGGCTGGAGTACAGATTCCTTTTTTTATTCTAAAAGCCCGGAGAAAGAAAAGAAAAAATCGCGGAGAAACATACATACGGGTAAAACTGAAAACCTCCTTTTTTAAGTCGGTTAAAGAACCTACACTTGAGATATCCCTCTTCCTACAAAAAAATAATTATTTTATTTAGTTTATAAACAAACAAAGAAAGAAGTAATACGACCATTATCATTGAGGTAATTCACACAAAATCATACTATTTTCGTGCTTTTTTCAAGATTACTTGAAAAGTACTGAACCGATTTCCAAATTTAAAAAATGGGACCAACTTGGGAGTTTACCTAATGTAATAACGTTTGAATCATTTCAATCGGTCCAGCCGTTTTCGAGTTATCGGTGGACATACACAAAAAAAAACAACAAAATAAACAAATATACAGACGAACATAGAACCTCCTCCTTTTTTGGAAGTCGGTTAAAAAAGAACAGCTGGTGGTTTTCAGAGTTTATAATAATTATCCGGGATTGTATTGTATGCATCCATATTCGGCTATATAAGACTTTTACCAAACACTGTGTAATGATGACGAGCGCGCAAATGATGGGGGTAGAGCCTGCAACGTCATAAAGATGGAAGTACAAAGAAAAATATCATTGGTATTCTATGGGTGGAAAATTGGAAATTATGGTATATTGGTTATGTTGTATTTTATTCATAAATATTTTAATAAAGTATTGGGTGGATATGGTTTACCAAATATTTTTTTGAACAAATTCGGAAAAACAGATTTTTAATTAATAAACATTTTGAACACGAAAGTAACAGAACCATCAAAATTGCTGCAACAGATTAACAAATTGCAACTGTACGTTCGTGTAAGTACAAAACCTATTTTACATGTTTATAAAGTTCAGTTTCGTAAACTTAAACAACAGCAGGCAGAAAACTACATGTTTCCCACAGAGACTTATAGGGCAAAATTGCCGTAACAGGTAAACAATAAATTATATTGCAAGTACTAAGTATAAAATGTAACATAGCAACTTGGTTTACTTAACTCTCCACTTGATATAAACGTAGGCTTCTCGTAAGACGTACATTCATGTACCTACTTACCAGTTCTTTTAAAATATTACTTACTGACATTCAGTGGGCCTGTGTAATTGTGTTAGTGCCAATTTTGTGCTTGAAGAAACAACTGACTTTCAGGTAATTCCAAGAAATTACTTTGATTAAAGGAAAATTAGTTTAATGTTTACAGGTTCAGATGTATACTTATAAAAGAAGTAGGTACCTACTATATATTTTTTTTATATCTTTATACCTACGTAATATCTAAAAACGAAAAAAAAACAGCTGTTCCATAGAAAAGTACAACATCAACAACTCGACTAAGTATATAATGTATGGATCAGCTGATTTTTTTTTTCGCGATTTCGTGGTTGGCCCCATAGTAAAAGTTGTTCATTTACGTGGTCTGAAATCCCCATTTCATTTTTAGATATACTTAAAAAATAACGGTGTAGAAACCAATGAAAACGCAAAAAATACTAATATTGTAACTAGTGAGAATCGTGAGACACTGTGCCTTACTTAGAGTATATATTCTGTAACCTTACTTCCTATGTATAACCATTATGTATTCTGTGGTATAACTGCCGTTTAAATCCAAACACTTTCATCTTTGAAACACCAGTTTTCAGAAAACGACGTTTAATTTTGAACTATTTTTGTTGATTTAAGTTATAATTTTCAGCAAGTAGGTAAGGTACCTATGAAGTGTTAGGTATTAATCGAAATAAATATCTATGGTCAATCTAGCCATGTAAGTTTAGGGTGATACTGTGACTGTGAATGTAATTGCATTAATACTCATACAAGTGTATTGTCGTAACCGAACCGTAAGAAACTCTGGTCTTTATAAACTAAAACACTGTATTTCTAGTACATTTACTTGAGTTTTGTAGGAGGTAAGGATATTAAGGCACTTATATTGAGTGAATCATCAAATAAAACTTGGAATTAGTACGTCTTGTCAGTGTTAAAAAACTCGGCGTTTAACACGTTTTTATTAGGTTGCTTTTTTCCCTTTTCAATACACCTGTTTAATTTTGACGCCATGGTAGCACTTGTGGAATTCTGTTTATTTCTACCTATTCAATAAAATCAAATCACGGGATGCATTTTTTTTCTGCGTCCACTCGCACGCATTTTACACTGGCGCGACCACTTATTATAGAGTTACTCCTCCAAGGCAAATGCTATTTCACGATCTACAGGCCCGACACCACGTTTGTATTAGCTTTGGTTTGGTATTCGGCCCTACCGCTAACTTTTCGAACTTCAGCGGGTCTGACTGACTCCAACTTAAAATAGATAAATAACAGTAAGGAACATCGTATTCTACTATTTGCCGAAGTTATTTGGAAGATATCGATATTCGTGTGACATCATGAATAAAATTGGGGTTCGCCATTTTGGCCCAGATTGGGACTAGATTTATATCTGTTTTAATTTGAAGCCCGACTTCCCGAGGTTTTGAGCGTTTTAACGGGTGTAACAAGACACTCAACGAAGCCGAAGTCCACGCATTCCGCCCATCATCAGGATCATTTTTGTCTTTTAGACTATACCTGGAAAACCAATAGCTACGAAGTTATTGAAAGTCAAAGTAAATTTTTATACGAAATTTTTAAAAAAGTTCGTCGTTAAGTACCTATTTCCTAATTTTTGTCTACAGAAACATTATCAAAATTTCATGTATTTCGTAACAAACAATGGCTTCAAAACGTCTTTACCTAATGTATTTCATGAGCACGCACATAAACGTTGCCTTTCAACTCGTCCGCACGCAGCCGTGTAGCATTCACTCGCAGACGCGGTCTTTTGTACGCGTTACATTGCGTGGTAATGTATGCAATGCTTTTTTTTACACCAAAAATTCAAATCGTTTCCCAGCAATAATTTTGAACAGAAATGGTCCTGATGATGGGCAGAATACGTAGACCTCGGCTTCGAAGAGGGTCTTGTTACACCCGGTATAGCAGGTAGGGCCCGGTCGGTAAGTGAATTTGCGATCGTATGATATTAACTGCGATTTTATTCTATTCTACCTGACTGCCAAAGATTTTTCTCATATTTAGACCTAGCGCCTCTTTAACTTGCCCCTGTTGTCTAGTGCTTCGCCCATACGTGTAAGACGTCTCGGGTTCGATTCCCAGGAGGGAGGTATACTTTGTACTAGGTTTGATTGGTGGTAGGGCTTATTTCAAGACCGCTTAGCTGCCACCATCTTACAAGTCTGACACCATAAAAACAATTAAAAAATTGATGTGTTCCAGCAGTTAGAGGTAAGATAGCCAGTTCATCAGTGAGGAGGGTAGTGCGCTTACACTTTCGGCCTTATCGTCACTTTACATCAAGTGAGGTAAAGGCCAAGCACTATCCCTTTGTGGGCGAAATTCAAAGCGAAATAAAAATACTTCTTTTGAATTTCAGTAACCATAACCATGTGCATCGCATTGGCATTGTTGGTGCTCGTGCCAACAGTCTTGTACTGGGTGTACTGGCGACAATCGAAGAGAAGGACGATAGAGTTGGCCACCCAGATCCCTGGGCCACCCACGATTCCCTTCATTGGAAATGCCCTGGATTTCATTGCTAACCCTAAAGGTACGCTATACAGGCTGTCCCAAAACTTTGCCACATGGAGGGAAAGTACTTTAAATATTGAAGATAGGAAATTTTACTGAAAGAAGACTTCGATTTATTTTAAAAAATAATGCGAACTGAATTCAAAGATTTTTTTAAATATCGCATTCATTCCTATACAAATTGATATAATACGTAAACATTACAATTTAAATGTTAAATTTCAACAAAAAAAATCCTAATGAGTAACCCTTTCGATCGGTATCGTAAAAATAAAAGATTGTTTTTTTTTCTAATTTGGTGGGTTCGATTCATGCGATTTTTCGAAAATCTTTGAATGCAGTTCCAATTATTTTAAAAGTCAAAATGAAGTCTTCTTTCAGTAAAATTTCCTATCTTCAATATTTAAGGTACTTTCCCTAAGTGCACAGTATGATTTGAAGCCTTAAAAATGGACATCACCTTTTTATTACAAAATTTGATATTCTAATCTAAATCATTAAAAATGCATGACTAAAACATGTATTCTGTGCTAAAACTCCCACGTGTCACAAATGAGTAGTTTTTGAGATATTTACTTTTGAAAATTGTGTAATTTTTAATTTTTGTCCGATTTTCCCGAAAATTCAAAATAATTAAAAAACCGTAAAATATATTTAAAAAATTTTGAGGCTTCAAATCATACTGTGCCGTGTGGCAAAGTTTTGGGACACCCTGTATACCTACACCGTCATCCTATGAGATATGAAAGGAAAGGAGTTCTTGAGCTGATTCCAAATAAATATAAGTAAGTACCTACATAATTAAATTGCAGCTACTGTTTGAAACAAATCAGAAAAAAATTTTTTGGGCTCTTGCAGGTAGAAAACGGCAGAATGTTTTTTTATGAATAACTCGTAATTCATATTTGACGTTCTGTGAGAAATTTTGAAAATATTTAGTACCTATAAAAACTACTTACCTAGGTTACCTACCTATTTACGATAAGTGCTCAAAACTAATGTAGAGAGATTTGATATTTATTTCAGTACTTACCTATTATTTTATTTACAGATCAAATAAAAATCTTTGCTTCTTGGTTTGACGATTATGGAGAATATATTAGGGTTTGGTTGGGCCCAGACTTGATTATTGCCGTGAAAAATCCTGCAGACATAAGAGTAAGCATAAAATAAATTATTTTCTTCAGACACGTAGGTAAGTAATACAGCCTAACGATAGTTGTCAACAATTCATTTTTATGCAAAAACGTCAAAATCACGAATAACTTGGCTACACAACACTTGAATATATTGTACTGAAATCTTTGGTTCTATCTTACCAAGCTGTAGGGTGAATATGCCTATTAACAGCCCCCCCTAAGATTTTTCAACTTTGAATCTCTGTTGCTGCCACAATTACAAATTTAAAATTATTGTTGATACAGTTTTAGGTAGCTTGATTGATCTTTATTACGAAAATAGTACTTAGTTTTACGTAGTTTTGTGGGAAAAAAATAGAGAATCGTTTAAATGCACGACGGGCGAAAAACCCTTATTCCAGCCGCCTTTGCCTAATATCAGCCGCTTTGTTCCCTAATTCCAGCCGGGTACAGGATGTTCCAAAATAAAACAACCATGTTTGTATGAGATTAAAGAATATTCATTTGGTAACTCTAATAATAATAATAAAATACTAGAGACTTTAAAATTATGGTTCCAATAACAAGTCATTGAAACTTATACCTCTCCTGCAGATATTAATCAACTTAGAATATATAAATATATTAAATATTGCGTAATAAAAAATAACTTTGGTTTAATATTGTGTATACATATACATATAATCAACAAGTACGAGATCGTTTTAATTATTTGAAACCTTTAAAAGCGTTTTCCAAGAAGTGAATATCGATATACAATTTTTAAATTGAATTTCTTTTCTGTTTCTATGATTGATTATTATGATGATAATAAGTATGATTTTGATTATTATGTTTTTTTTACATCTAATATAAAAAAAAAAACAAAAAAAAAACATATTTGAGAACACCCTGTATATTGCCGTAAAGTTTTGATGACCGGCTGATGTTAGGTTCATATGTATTTCCTAATATCAGCCCCTAATTTGAGGAACAAATAACTTAGGAATTAAACATTATTCACCCGGCTGTATTTAGGCCATTGGGTGCAGGGTTAGTAATTCTAAAGAATAGCACTACAAATTCCAACCTAAAGCCGAGCAAATTAAGATGAGATTGATTTCTTAAACGAAAATTAAATACCCAACATCAGCCCCCAGCTGATAATAGAATGTTTTGGAAAACCACATAGTCAAACTCCAGCCCCCCAAATTTTTTCGAAATTAGTAAATTTAACTGCAAACTTGTAATCTTAAAACGTTATCTAACTAATCTATTACTAGTATCAAAGCTTAAAACTATAAAAAATAGCATCTTGCCTTCATAAACACACTTCCCAAAGTTCGCATCGATCGATGTTTTAGGCTGTTTTTCAAACATAGTCACCTCTACTCGGTGTCAGTGAACATTATTGCTCGTTGTGTGAATTGTAGGTGACGTGACGGGATAATACTGATTTCCAACTTTGAGGATTAACTAGGGATGTGGTTCTATTAAACAGTTTCCGATTTTTATTGCTTTTTAATAAAAGCAAAGCAAAAACGTATTGGGGGCTGGAATTAGGGGGGGGCTGGAGTTAGGCATATCCACCCTACTTAGGCACAGGTAACGAATACCGTTTTCCGCGGGAAGATTGTACCTAATGGTATTGCAATATCTTTTTATAATTTTACAATTTTCCGATTTTAATATCGCGAAATAAACAGCTGTAAGTAATTTTACGGTTTTCAGGTGACATCTCAGTTATGTATTAGGAGTTAGGACCTACAATGGGCCAGTGTTTCTTTTAGACAAAATTCTCCGGGGGGGGGCAATTAAGAGGTCTTCAACCTCGTCCGTCGTATACACTAGTTTACCCCTCTACCTACACACAACAAATTCTTCTCCGGGGGGGCACTAAGGCTGCTCCGGGGCACTGCCCCTCGGAATAGTACATTAAAGAAACACCAACAGCGTCGCTTAACCAGTTATATAACAACAAAATTTCTGTGCGCGCGTATTGCCCCTGCACGAACTAAACGTAGGTACGTATTTGTTGGGTTTTGTAAACTCGTCATTGGATTTGTGGGTGTGATTGTGACGACGCAGCGTGCAACCGATTTGGTTAAGCGACACTTGCCCGTTGTAAATGTTCTTTTATAATTTTAAAACGTATTGGTATTGTTTGTATTAGGTTTTTTTTCCAGTTGCTGTTGACCAGTAACAAAGTGAACGAAAAGGGCCCCTTGTACATTTTCATGAGACCTTTTGTTGGACCTGGGATCTTGTCTGGAGGTAATTCTAGTGTCCCTAAAGCAGCCTTTATGCTTTTTTGTCAAAATTCCAACAATTATATTTTTTTCTAAACACACAGGACCAACATGGCGCCCTCATAGAAAAATCGCAACCCCCTCATATAACAAGAAAGCCATAGAAATGTTCATGCCGGTTTTCAACGCGGAGTCAGAGGAGCTCACTAAAATCTTGACTAAGAAAGGGCCGAAAACATTCGACGTGTACTATGACGTTGTGCAACGGACGACCAGCGCAGTTTGCCGTGAGTATAGATCTACCACAAAATAAAAAAGAGCCTGCAAGCCTGCAACACACTACCCTCGGTCTGTCGCAACGGTACGCCACACTTCGGCTATCTGTCTAGTTAATAAGCATTAGGGAATGCAAAACCGAAGTGAAATGAAAACCGGTTTTTTTTCCGGTTTTGAATCCAAAACCGGTTAAAACCGGTTTTTAACCGGTTTTAAAGAAAACAATTGGAACAAGTGCAATACTACATTTTTATTGATTTGGTTAACATGTTTACAATTTTAAGAGTATCCCCATTCACAGTTTATCAAAAAATGCACAGTTAACAAGAAAATTACCATTTTACACATTTTTTTGTGACGCCTATCGATCCTGCTTCTAAATGATCAAAAACTTCTATGGTATGGGACTAACCCAGGTTTGAGACTAAAAAGTCAGACATCTCAAAAAACCTTTTCCCATTTATTTCGTAGGAAACATTGCAGGTCTTTGGAAAGAATTTGTGTATCTAAAATACAAAAAATATAATAAAAGTCAAATGATCACGTAGACGTAATAAGCTAAATAAATTCATAAATGTATTTTATTTAACAAATGTCACTACATAGTATAAAACAAAGTCACTTTCCACTGTCTGTCTTGTCCATATGTAGGTATTAGATCTTTAAAACTACGCAACGGATTTTGATGCGGATTTTTAATAGATCGAGTGATTCAAGGGGGTATAATACATGGTGAAAAACTCGACACCGAAGCAAACCGAGGGCAGGTCGCTAGTCTATCAATAAATATATAATGTCCCCCGACTGCAATGACACTAGTCATTTAACTTTTTAGTTCGTTTTTGGCACGGCAGTTGTTTTTCAATATTTTTTAAATTTATTTATTTTTATTTCATACATTTTAGTGACAAATTATATAGTTTTGGAATGTGCTCATCAAGGCTTTTCATTTGATGCCCATTTTTTCACATTTAAAAGTTGCATCGTGCAGCCGCCATATTGATATTTTTTCAAAAAGTATACCCAGTGTCACCCGGAAAGATGTAAGGATTCTAACAATACCCCATACATCTAAATCCGTTAAGGCATTTAGAAGTTATGGTGGAATAAAGTAACTCACATACCCACAAACATACATGAACCCTGAACACATAATTCACTCCTTTTTTGGGCAGTCATGCCATGTAATAACAACTTTTTTTGCTGTAGTAATAATAAATATCCATATTTTACTTACTTACTCGCTATAAACACCTTCGACCCGTAAGCAATCAATCAAAATGGGGCGGTGCATTTTCGTTTTGTATGTATTGCAAAGCATAAAGCTTTAATAAAAAAACCGAAGAAAACCGGTTTTTCGTTTAAAAAAACCGGTTTTATTTTGCTCGTGAAATCGACCGAAAAACCGGTTTGCATTCCCTAATAAGCATGCAGCCGTACAGTGAGGGATGCGCTATGCCACGCCGCATGCGGCAGGCCGCAGCCTCCAAGCCAACCGCAGTGGTTGACGGCTGGTCGCAAATAGTAGGTCGGAATAGTGAGGTGTTATATTAGTTTTCGCACAAGTCATCTCGGAAATAGGCAAATGTGGTATCAATGCAGTCTTAAAGATAGGTTTACCTACCTACAGAGTTTTTTAATGTAAGTAATTATACATACCTACTTTTTGTATATCAAATAAAAGAGCTATGTAAGTAGATAAATATAAACCATACTATAAAATGTTCACTACTTAATTATTAGGAAACATCAAAAAATTTCACAATTCTGAGTTGACTTTGAACAGCTCTAGACATATCGAGGTATCTCTATATTGAGTCTGAGAAATGTTTAAATACTTATTTACAGAAACATTAATGGGTATACCAAAGGAAGATGCAAAAGATTTGGTGCATTTACAAGACATTATAAGATTGACGCCAACGTAAGTTCATACAACTCATTTTGAATGCATGTACACGTTGTATGGGGTACATGAAATGATATAGGGTAGATACATTTCATCTTCATTTTAAAAAAGAAGGTTCTGATCCCAGGCGATAGAGACAGAACTATCCACCAATACGAAGTTGCGGCCGTGAGTTTGTTTGTTTGTTTGTTAGGTAGGTACGTTTTTAAAAAGATTTGTTAATAGGAGCTAATTGGAAAAATAGTATTCCAATATATATCCTTTATCCTATAACCATATCCAAAGAATTTTTAAATTAGTGTGTGTCGTCCAGTTGTCTCCATTTAATTTTATTTTGAATTAAATTTTATTACTTTATGAACGTAAGTTATTGTTTTGTCGTTCAAAGTTTTTACTTTTGTCTAGGATATACGACTTCATCTTCAGAAAGATGACCCGTTGGTGGCTACAGATCCCCTTAATTTTCTGGCTATCGGGCAACTTAGCGCTTCAGAAAAAATACGTCAGAATGTTTGATGAATTCTGTACTGACGTAGTGGATAGGAGGAAGAAAGCCCTGAAGAAGCATGAGGGGCCAGAGGAGAGTATGGGGATTGTGGACCGGTTCATCCTGAGTGGGGAGATGAGCTACCAAGAGATTAAGTGGGACAGTTTTACGCTGTTCACTACGGTGAGTTTCTTTTGTTTAGATTTTTACAAATAGGTGAATAAGAAAGGTTTGGAAAAGTATGTAAGGCCAGAGGAGAGTATGGGGATTGTGGACCGGTTTATCCTGAGTAGGGAGATGAGCTACCAAGAGATTAAGTGGGACAGTTTTACGCTGTTCACTACGCTACGGTTAATTTCTTTTGTTTTGATTTTAACAAATGGGTGTAAGAAAGGTTTGGAGAAGTATGTGATGCCAGAGGAGAGTATGGGGATTATGGACCGGTTTATCCTGAGTGGGGAGATGAGCTACCAAGAGATTAAGTGGGATAGCTTCACGCTGTTCACTACGCTACGGTAAATTTCTTTTGTTTTGATTTTAACAAATGGGTGTAAGAAAGGTTTGGAGAAGTATGTGAGGCCAGAGGAGAGTATGGGGAATGTGTACGGTACATAGTGAGTAGGGAGATGAACTACCAAGAGATTAAGTGGGATAGCTTCACGCTGTTTACTACGTTACGGTAAATTTCTTTTGTTTTGATTTTAACAAATGGGTGTAAGAAAGGTTTGGAGAAGTATGTGAGGCCAGAGGAGAGGAGAGTATGGGGATTGTGGACCGGTTTATCCTGAGTGGGGAGATGAGCTACCAAGAGATTAAGTGGGACAGTTTTACGCTGTTCACTACGGTGAGTTTCTTTCGTTTAGATTTTTACAAATGGGTGATTAAGAAAGGTTTGGAAAAGTATGTAAGGCCAGAGGAGAGTATGGGGATTGTGGACCGGTTTATCCTGAGTAGGGAGATGAGCTACCAAGAGATTAAGTGGGATAGCTTCACGCTATTTACTACGCTACGGTAAATTTCTTTTGTTTTGATTTTAACAAATGGGTGAATAAGAAAGGTTTGGAGAAGTATGTGAGGCCAGAGGAGAATGGGGATTGTGGACCGGTGTATCCTGAGTGAGGAGATGATAAGCTACCAAGAGATTAAGTGGGACAGTTTTACTCTGTTTACTACGGTGAGTTTCTTTTGTGTTTGTTTTAACTAATGAGTGAACTTGAGGAAAAAAGGTTTGTAGAAACATCTCCATACTCGCATCGCTCCCACTAGGAGATTTTGTAATTGTGAACCGGCAGGCCTTGAGATGAGCTAGAATACCTAGTAGGTACTACTGATAATTATATTATCGTTTTATGGTTTAATACGTTTATCGTTTTTTTGGTTCCTTTAATTCATAAAAGCAAAATAGAACTTTCATTCTTGTTTATTTACACAGTGTGTGCGATATTTAACAGATCTGGTAATTAGTTGATTTGATAATTTACCTACTATGGGCAACTGCGTCAATCCGAGCGGGTCGATCCGTGATGGAGTGAAATCGAACGTAACTCTACTCACTTTGGGTTCAAATCAGTGCGCGTTCCAACGCGGCGGTTGCGTTGAGAACTAGCACCGAATTCTCAATTTTTACATTTTTTTATTACTTTTCTTCGCTTTCAGGTTAGTTAAAAAAATCTGTTCAATTAAGATTGAAGGTATTAACATCGCCGATTTTGATGGTTGGTTTTAACATAAGTAAACGAATGTTCCGTTTCCGAGAAATTTTGCAAATAAGACCAGAAACAGCCACGGAACGGAGTATTTTTTTACATCAAAGGTTTTTTATAAATGCTTTCAATTAAATCTATTGTGTATTATTTCAAGTACATTATATATTTTTATGCATGAGAGCTTCACGCGCGTAATCTTTCAATAATTTGAATTGAATATTGGGATTTGACACATGTTAACGCCTTAACCAGTTAGCATCAAAATTCGTGTGCGAACTACATAGTGTCAATCGCCCCTGCACGAACTAAACGTAGGTACGAGTATGTTGTGTTGTGTGATGTTGTGTTGTGACGGCGCGGCGTGCAAGCGATGTTGCCCATGGTACGGTAGACGGCACGCTCGGCTTCCACAATCTGTCAAATTTCTTCAATCATTTTTAAACTTTAAGTCTAGTAGTTTAAGGTTCAAAATTCATTGTATATTTTTGACAGTTTTGTATAGCTTGATATGCTGCTGACTGTACATACCTACACACTTTCTCGTATTTTAATCATTTTTGCCTTTTCGTAGAGTCAAGAAGCGGCGGCTAAAATCGCGTCAGGTGTCCTCATGATTCTTGGACAATTACCAGATTGGCAGGTGAGATAAAAATAATCGCAATAATCACTATCGTTTAACGGAGAGTATCGTTAAACATACTTTAACGAGGCTTACAATGTTCAACAACTTTCAGATCTTATTACGGACTAATCATATGGGATGGGTGACCACCTTTTACGTCGAGTCTAACGTCATTATAGCATCTTACCATGCTTAACATTTAACATGAACAACGCAAGTCAACATATTATTATATTCATTGGTTATTGGTTCTCCATAATAAAAATAATTGTCCATCAGCCATTTTTGATGTCCCCATTGCTGGGGCACAGGCCTTGGTAAGGAGGATGGGCCATAACCCACCGCGCGGGCCCAATGCGGATTGATAGGTGTTAACGACTGCAAATGCAGCCGGGACCAACGGCTTAACGTGCCTTCCGAAGCATGGAGGAGCTCGAGATAATAAATTTTTGGTCACCCATCCCATGACCGACCCTTGCGAACGTTGCTTAACCTCCGCAATCGCTGGGTCAGGCGCTAAACCACTGCGCCACCGAGCTCCTCGGTGTCCAAAAATAATTACAAACACGTTTTTAAAACTAAAAAGTATAAAAATTGTACCAACAACATACAATTATGAAAAAAAACATCACATCACAGCACATCGGGAAGCTAGATTTTAATCTTTTGCAATTTATTGTGGACAAAGAAACAAATAAACGAGAAAGCAACCGAGAAAAAAAACGTGTTAAAAATTGAAACGGTCAAAAAAAGTTTGCGGTCATCACTATAAAAAAGCTATTTAAATTATAAAACGAAACAAAATGACTGTGCTTAAGTTAAGCCATTTAGATGCAACAATTTTTTTTGTCGGTATCTCCACTTGAGAGACAAAAATATGCATAATTTTGGCATTTAATTTAACGGTTCTATTCGTAGTTGTAAATTTTACTGAATGAAAACAAGTTTATGAATAATCTTGCATCACATTGACCTGCAACACTGCAGGTTCGTTAAATCACTTGAAATTTTATGAGCGTGTAGCCTAAATGTCTAGAAATATGTTTTTGTTGTACCTCAAAGTGGCGCCCACATCTTAATAACTTTAATTGCTCGCTAAGTACATAATGTATCGAAAATTCACATGTACAGACAGATGGAAGCTAAGGTTCTATAGTTTATTTACAAACAATAACCTCAGTAAAATGCAGTTCGTGGATGTAGTAGTAGGCGAAAGTGCGTAAAGTGGCCACTTTTTGCTCTTTTGCTGCCTAAAATATACGGGAAAAATAATTAAAATTTTATTGTGGAATTGAAACGCTATGTCTTAAGAAAAAGGCATACTAACCTTTTTATATTCCTCCCTGGCAATAGAGAATATGCATTAAGTCACCGATTTTGATGAATTTGAGTTTGATCGCTGCGGACACTTACAAAAACATGATGGAACAGAAAAAAAAGTATTATTTTAGTTTTATCACACGATGAAATCAGGGTATAACGATATTTTTTTTCATGTTCGGATATAATGCACTTTACAGTCAGATACAATATCGAATAAGAAATAATATATTGTATGACACTTATGTACTTAAACGCAAAATTTAGGGAGATAATTGAAGATTATTGGCTAACTCCATATTAAACGCGCCTGAAACACACCTGAAACGTGACATGTGACGTCACCGTTTTGTATAGAGCGTTTTCGGCGGGTGCTCATGAGTGCTAACTTCAAGTAACTATATCACGAGAAAAAAATACAATAGAAAAGTTTTGGATAACTATTGGAAAACTATTATTATACTACTCACAGTCAATGCTAATGAAAGGAGAAAACGATAGTTTACTGTAGCGAAAACTTTTTGTATCATTTCATGGTAGGGCCACTGTAGTACTTTACCATAGCCTATCCCCCAAATCACCGTAACCAGTAAATGATCACCAAATCACATGGTATGTTTTATGATTTATGATTATTTATGGTATTATTAAGTATGGTTTATGGTATTAAATTTTATTGCAGAAAAGGGTTTACAATGAAGTGATGGAAGTAATAGGCCCCGACCAGCCGGTCACGCCTGGACACTTGAAGCAGCTGCCATACCTGGACATGGTGTACAAAGAGACCATGCGGTACTTCTCCATTGCTGGTATGATACAGAGGAGAGTGGAAGAGGAAATCAGCATAAACAACGGTAAGTACACAGACAATAGAGAAAAGTAACATACTTATTAAAAATATTAAACTACTAATTTGGATAAACAGTTTTAGAGCAAAAACATACAGGGTAGGGTTTACGAATACGCTTATAGCGTCGCTTCTATCTAGACTTACTATTTTGTGACGCTATATGCACGTGGTGCTACAGTCATGGTACTAGTATGAGCTACTTTTAAGGCCAAATCATCATCTCGTAATCCCCTAGAAAAAAGAATTGCCGTCAGATTATGCATTTCTCACATTCCACTCAAAAAAGAGTAGGTTATTCTTGAACCAAAGCATGCCTCCCATTCTTTCCAGGTAAAGTAACTCTCCCTGTGGGCACGTCGCTCATAATTCCAATCCACGAGGTGCACCGCCACGTGGATCACTGGGAAGAGCCGCTGAAGATCAACCCGGACAGGTTCTTACCGGAGAATGTCGCCAAACGGGACCCTAATGCCTTCGTGCCCTTCAGCTTGGGACCTATGGATTGTTTAGGTAAAGATATTTCAAATAGCCCATTTATAATCTGTTAAAAGACGAAGATCTCTCTCGTAGGAGTCGTAGGAGAATGTTGCATCGGGCAGATTCTTAGAGAATGTTCCGAAGTGAGACCCTAATGCCTTCGTCCCGTTCGAGACCCATGTAAAGAGATTTATTATTAAAAGCGTATTGCAGCCCTCCCGTTGCCTCCAACAGGAGGGAACATCTTCATGTTGCCGCAATTTTCACACTTGGCAGCTGAGTTGGAGATCGCATTGTTGTCATTGATTAAACAAAGTTTCAAGATCAAACTTTGTTTAATCAATGATTGTTGTGGACATTTTGATCAGAAAACGCTGCTAATCCGTTTTCTGGTTCACTGAGGTGATAGATGTACTAAAGTCTAATTAATTCACTAGAGTAAACTGATATAATGTAATGTCACATTGTAAAATAATGTTGCCTTATTTATTGTACCAGTTCTTCGTTTCGTTCATTGTGATTCTGTTCACTCACACAAAGTCAGTAGCGTTCATGGTTTACAACTGAGACAAGCCTCAATCTTTCATTGTTACAACCGTTAACGTCAGATTACTCCAGTTTTTAAGGCATGTAGCTCCTTATCCCGATTCACATGGTGCAGCGCCACGTGGACAACCATGAGTTGATGCAAACTGTTTACGTTACCGTAAACTATCGGATATACTGCTCATAGTCAGTGCGAGTGAAAGAGACAAAACGATAGCTTAGGTAACGTAAACAGTTTGCATCAACTCATGGTAGGGCCACTGAGAAGAGCTGCTGAAGATCACTCTTAAAATTAGTCTTTCCGTCTTGCAGAAAACTTAAATTAAAATAAATAACTTTGTCTCCACAGGACGAGTCTACGCTACAGCTTTGATCAAGACGATGATCGTCCACGTCATCAGGAAGCTGCAGCTTGAATCTGACGAGCCCACAGACGACCTGGACTTAGAGATAGCCATCTCTGTTCGAGCCGCTAATGGGTACAACATCAGGACGATACCTCGTGCCACCACTAGTGGTACTATCACCAATGGATACGGGAAGGCAAATGGAGTAAACAACAATCATTAAAAATACAGACTTTACTCACAAGGAATGAGTTTGTTTGTACTATAATTATTAGAATTTTGCGTGAATGTTGAAACGTCATATTTGAATTGGATTTTTAAGTTTTTTAACCGACTTCAAAAAAGGAGGAGGTTCTCAGATTTTTTTTCTAAGGATGTAATATTGTCACTCGGTTACTTGAAGACGACTAGACTGATTTGTAAATTTAATTTTCTCCGAGGTACATTAATTCATAATAATTATAATTATTTATTATTAATTTCTATTGTATACTTACTTAAGTCTTATCCATTTTTAAGTATCAATCTTTGTTGCCTGCCATAGATGAATTTGAATTGAATTGAATTAATAGGGTTTTTTCTATGAGGGGATAGTTTTCCGTAAGTACATTTAAACCTAATTTGGGCCAAAACGGATATTTGTTTCTTACGTACACTTGATTGGTTCTGTTATATTTATTTTTATTTAAAGAGCGTTTAATGTTTAAGGAACACTGAAATAAAATACTTAGATATATTAATCTTAAATGGACTTTCGGGGCACGTCAAACGTGTCCCAAAACATGTCTGGAAAACCAATGTCAAGTTTGCTCAAAAGCATCAGAAATTATAATATTTTAATTTTTAACGTAGGTACTGTCATTAACATTTCTGTCACGAAAATGGTTTTATTAAAAATAATTAGACACCTTTGTTTTCTTTTCTACTACCTTATAACCCACCCACCCCAGTCATTCCTGATGTTTAAACTAGTTGATTAAAATTTACAATACGTGTTTCACAAGGCTCAATAGTAAGACCAGTCTTATTTCTAATCAATAGAAATCATCATCGTTATTATTAGAACAGCTACCCCCGACATTTGATTTGTTTACTAACTTAAAGCTTAAATTATGAGCAATTTAAGTCACATGTCGCAAGTTTATGGCTTAATTTTAATTTTTAGATTAGCGATCGAATTTAATGTCGTCTAGTTGAGTAGCAAGCAGGTAAAGTTGAGATTTTTGCATTCACAATGCTATTTTTATACAATACTAAATAATATACTAGAAAAAATACGACTCGCACCAGATCAATACTCAGACAGGAATCGAACCCGCGACCTTTGGATATCCGGTCCAATGCTCTGACCGCTGAGCTACCGAGTCACTAGTGACATTGTCGAATTTCTTCTAGTATATCCAACTCTAACGCTGCAAGCCAGCGTTATTCCATCAATGTGAGGAATTATTCCTCGACATTCAATTGAAATATCTTTCCAGATATTTTGACAACTGATAAAGATGAAATATTAGTCATATAATTTTTAATTTTGAGATTTTTGCATTCACAATGCTATTTTTATACAATACTAAATAATATACTAGAAAAAATACGACTCGCACCAGATCAATACTCAGACGGGAATCGAACCCGTGACCTTTGGATATCCGGTCCAATGCTCTGACCGCTGAGCTACCGAGTCACTAGTGACATTGTCGAATTTCTTCTACTATATCCAACTCTTACGCTGCAAGCCAGCGTTATTCCGTCAATGTGAGGAATTCTTCGACATTCAATTGAAATATCTTTCCAGATATTTTGACAACTGATAAAGATGAAATATTAGCCATATAATTTTTAATTTTGAGATTTTTGCATTCACAATGCTATTTTTATACAATACTAAATATACTAGAAGAAATTCGACAATGTCACTAGTGACTCGGTAGCTCAGCGGTCAGAGCATTGGACATTAAACGCGCGTTGGACGCGTTTGCGCATTAAATTTCACCGTTCAAGATTCGTGCCGTGGCCTGTACCTTATGTATGATAGATGCGACGATTTTTAACAAAACGAGGTTTTCTCTGTCGTAAAAACACGAAAGAAATTGTTACTCATAAGTTCATAATATAAATCGTAACAACCATAATATTTACAATTTTGTCACATACTTATACCTACTTAAGTATTAGTAGTTTTAAAACTAACTTGTTTTGCAATTTGTTTTTTAAGAATGTTTTTAACTTATTATAAAATTAGAGGACCATCAAGCGGAAAACATCGAAAACAAAAACAAATCGTCTAACATAGCAAAGACAAGACAATACACAAAAATTAGTTTGGCCTTAAAAGTCATTTACAATTTCAACTTTATTGCAATGATATAAATGTCAACGTAATTTCTAAGAAATGCAAAAACACGAAGTTAGCCGATTCCCATTATCTTGTGTGTACAGAGGTCCCAGGTTCCATTCCCAAGGTTTCTGGTCAGTTTTGTTGATGGTAGAGGAAACACCACGGTATATTGTCTCAGGTCTGGGTGTTTGTGATACCACCGTTGTCTCTGATTTCCATAACACAAGCACAGAATATATAATAGTACTAACACACAAGTGCTTTAGCTACTTACTTTGGGATCGGAGCAATGTATGTGATGTTGTAAAATATTTATTTTATTTATTTATTTATTTATAGAAAGTTGACAAAATCAACATTTCGTAGTCGGGTGTTTTAAATTATTCCTTGTGATGCATTTTCGAGTGAGAACAATGACGCCGGAAGTAAGAAACAGCGTATATTCACCCAGTCACCTGGTTCCTCCTCCAAAACGAATATAAAAAAAATAAAGTTAATACTTTGGCTGTGCTGTGTTCCTATGTTAATAATTAGTTTATGAAAAAAATAAAAAAAATAAAAAAACCAGCCTGCATAAAAAAACAAATTAACTGAATAGATAGAAAAAAGATTAAATATTAAAGGCAACATAAATAATAACATGCAGTCGGAGGCCTGCATAAAGAAAGTGACTAAAGGTGCTAGTTCGCAGCGAGCTGCCAACTGCAACTGCGGCACTTTTTATATGAAGCGATCACGCTTGTCTGTTGTCACGTTGTCTTTTTATGCAGGCGGGTTTTTTATTTATTTCTTTTTTGTAATTATATATTACGGTCATGATATACCTTTTTGAAATCCTTATAATAAGCCCTTTAATTTGACACCCATATTGCAGTATTCTAAAAAAAATATTTTTTCTACTACCTACGTATAGTAGCACCGTACAGCCGCCATGTTGGTCTTTTTATAACGCCACCTTCTTAAGAACACTTGGGCTGACAAGACAAGTCCCCAGCCTGCCTACTGCCTAGCATGACCACTCAAACACGATACTATAAAGTGATTTATCACGTTTAACTGTCCAAAGACAATGAATTTTGATAGTTATGGGTATTGATAAAACGCTATATCACGCGATATACCTACATCGTGTTCCGTCGGTCATGCTAGGGGGGCTGGTTCCTTCTTCAAAACTAACATAAAAAATAAAGTTAATGCTATGGCTGTGCTGTGTTCCTTTGTTAATAATTAATGTATGAAAAAAGGAGAACATAAGAACACAGCCAATTTTTTTTTTTAATTTTAATGAAAAAAGTATTCAATCGGTCTAGTTTTGGAGGAGGAAACAGGGAGCCTATTACGAAAATAACGTACGCAATTGCGTAACGCAGTCAGTTGGTCACGAAAATCGTCTGCAGTTCGTCGGTTGTGGGCGTTGTGGCTATTAAACACATTTTTAATTTGGCTATAGTAGCCCAAAGACTATTGAATGAATGATGTCGGATACGCTAGAGAAAAACTGTCAAACTTACGTAATCACTTGTGCTAATCATAACGAAGCACGGACGCAGCTGCGTGTATCGCATGAAACTTTTCGTAATAGACCCCCAGGGTACTAAGAAACGTTGATTAGTATTAAACTTTGGCACGGTAATATAAAAGATAGTCTAAATAACAACAAATTGTTTCGGCTGGTTGAGAATTCCAGGTGAAATGTGCTTCACCTTGGGCCTTATCGTCACATAACATCAGTTGAGATGAGGGTCAATTACTTTACGTGTTGTGGTTAAAAAATGTTTTCGTGTAGATTTATTAGGTACCTACCTAAAATATTTAATTCTTGTGCCAAGTTATGTTATTCTTGGCACGACTGAAATGGGCCGACTTAAATGTATTTAATGCGCGTAATTGTTTATGTTATAATCGTGTGTTTACATTACAGAAAGTACATTTGTATTTATTTTGATTAAGTACTTATTATTTACCCAGAATACCTCAATGTATCAGATTTAGAATATCTACGTTACTTAATTTAAACATTGGTTGAAATAAAACATATTCCCTAGCCCTTTTCGCCAGAGGGATTAAATTAGCACCTTACTGCTAGTTCTATGCAAGTAAAAATAATATATAATTCCCAATTTAACTAATACAGTTTTTTATAGTAACAACAAAGAGGTTTTATCCCGCTGAAAATTCATATTTTGAATAAATATTCATTAATTATTATCAAATTCACAATATTTTGTTATAAAATATTTGCATTTTATCAATTAAAATAATTTTCTATATTTCTTAAAATATTTTTTTATATTTTCCTATTTTTGAATCCTTCGACTAACGTCGAGCGCTCTTTTCTACTGATTTTCGTTCGACATTTGACTTAATCTCCATACATTTGTGCCAGTCGAAGGATTCAAAAATAACCCTGATCAGTGCCATATTCTAGTCAGCACGTGGAAAAAGCCGTGGGTAAAGTGGCATACTGGCACAGAATACATAATAGTGCCACAACTAGTTGATCGGTTTAGTTGATCGAAATGTATAAAACGGTACCCTTATAGATTCGTCATATCTGTCTGTCTGTCCGTCCGTATGTCACAGCCATTTTATTCCGAAAGTATTAAGATTACACAGTTGAAACTTAGTAGGTAGATGTATTCTGTTATCCGCTTAACGATTTTAACACAAAAATAAAAAAAATAAAGATTAAGGGGGGGCTCCCCATACATAGAACTGAAACTAGAAAATTCTTCATACCAATACGTGCGGGGTGTCCATAGATAGGTATTTACACTGCCAAAGTGGTAAAATGTGTCCCCCCACACCTCTAACTTTTGAAATAAGAGAGTGAAAAATCTAAAAAAAAATTATGCTATAGATCTTAATAAAAACTTTCAACGAAAATTGGTTTAAACGAGATAGAGTAATTAGTTTTTGAGATATATCCTATTTTCCAAAACCGTAAATATAACTTTGTCATTGTTGAAAAATGATAGTGGTATTAAATATGGTATGGTATAAGGTAACTACGGAACCCTACGGCGCGTGGCCCGACACGCACTTGGCCGGTTTTTTACTCTTGGAGTTGAAGTTTGGTCCCCCTGGTAGGGGTTTCAAGTGTTATAGTGAGATTCCATGACCATCCCATGGGGTTTAAATGGGGGTATCAAGTGGAAAGAAAGTGGATTGTTAAGTTATTCAGATAAGAGTATGAACGATGAGGCTAAAATACCTAAAATAGGTAAAAGCCTCTTCATAAAAGTAGATTAAAAAAGTGGAAGGCGAGCAACCATATTCATACGCTTGAACCGTATCAAGCATCTTTCCAAGAAACAACAAGGTAGGAAAACAACACAAATTATGTGTAAAAAAATAACAAAATGTAATTTACCGGTTGTTAAAACTGCCTAGTGAGACGCATGTGAGACATCACATGCGTGTAAGGGATCATTCACACTGCTCAGTCACGTCAACGGCCAGTCAAATTTCAATGCAAGTTTTTACGTGCCGGTGACTGACGTGACGCGTCACTTTACGTAACTATCGAAACTTGGATTGAAATTTGACTGACCGTTAACGTAACTGAGTAAGTAGTGAATATACTGAGCTGTGTGAATGATCCATATCCATATGCGTCGTTTCTTTACAAATTATTATTTTTTGGATATAAAACTCTCCTTTGACATCGGATAACAATAATGGATCATTCACACAGGTCAGTCACTTCTCAGTTACGTGATCACGTCAACGGTCCAGTCAGTCTTTCAATACAAGTCGTCAAGACTTGTATTGAAAGTCACGTGACGCGTCAGTCACCGGCAAGTCAAAACTAGTATTGAAATTTGACTGACCGTTAACGTAACTGAGTAAGTAGTGAATGTACTGAGCTGTGTGAATGATCCATATCCATATGCGTCGTTTCTTTACGAATTATTATTTTTTGGATATAAAACTCTCCTTTGACATCGGATAACAATAATGGATCATTCACACAGGTCAGTCACTTCTCAGTTACGTGATCACGTCAACGGTCACGTGACGCGTCAGTCAACGGCAAGTCAAAACTTGTATTGAAATTTGACTGACCGTTGACGTGACTGACACGTGACTGAGCTGTATAAATGATCCCTGAAAAGTTTATTATACCTAAAGTGCTTTAAAGCAAGATAGCCGCTTTTTTGTTTTTCTACGTGACTGCCAAAAAGAATAATGTTTTTTTGTCATTTGTTCGGTGTTTTTCATATTTATCAAGCAATAAAGCTATTATAAATTTTTTGAGTAGATAGGTATAATAAGAGGTCTTATACAAATGCTTAAGGGGAAACACCACGGTCGAGGAATTGAAACGGTCGAGGTCATGTAGACCTTTTTTTAGGTCACTTAATATCCTACCACTCCCGTGTTTATATATTTTGGAATTAGGAAAATTCGTACATCAAAATAAGCACCTCTATCAACGAGTCGGGGATAAAACAAGTAGGAACCTAAGAAATAGAAACAGACTCGTTTTAAACACGGCACCAAAAACTACTCGGTTTAATAAAAATGGTTATGCGATGGCTATAAAAATTTATAATAAAATACCCGAGGATATTAAACTATTGCCTTTCAATCAATTTAAGATAGCTTTAAAGAAATGGCTGATGGACAGAGGCTTCTATTGTATTGAAGATTTCCTCAAATATAAAGAGTAAGGAAGATCGATGTACTAACTCTGCTGGACATTTTCTCCAGGATATTCAATTATATAAAATAGTATAGGTTAATAACATTAAATTATTATAAACGGTTTTATTACTAATTTGCATGCTATGAAATGATATAGTTAAATAGGCATAAGTTCTACCCAGTTGTATAACACCTACAAAGTCATAAAAATTGTACCCTATTTAATGCAAATAAATGAATTGAATTGAATTGAATTGAAAAAATCCTATACAAAGTTGACAAAATCAACGTTTCGTTGTCCCCTGTTTCCTCCTCCAAAACCAGACCGATTTAAATACTTTTTCATAAAAAAATTAAAAAAGGTTTTGACTGTGTTTTTTATGTTTTCTTTTTTTTCATAAATAAATTATTAAAAGAAATATTAATCTTCAAAAAACCAAAAAAATTGCCATTGTTTAGACATCCAGCAATCAAATTTGGCAAGATAATATAAAAAAATCAAAACATAGGAACACAGCCAAAGCATTCCTTAAAATTTTAATGAAAAAATTATTAAAATCGGTCTGGTTTTGGAGGAGGAAACAGGGGACAACGAAACGTTGATTTTATCAACTTTGTATAGGAATTTTTCAATTTCCTCGACCGTGGTGTTTACTGTATGTGGAAAATTGCATACCTGTAATGTAAGTTAAAATATGTCCCGTCTGAGAATATGATCGAGAGGCGTGGCGAGTCAGTTTTTTTCTAATATTTATCAATGTATTCTGTGCTCTTATAGCCGTCAACTAGCGCCACCAATTCATTTATTTTTATTATTATGTAAGTAAACCAGGTCAATAATAAGAAAAGGAAACAACCATGCCCTTTTAAATTGTCTCTAATATTTTTTTAATAACTCTTCAACAGTTTTCATTTTTCTGTAAGTTTTAAAAACCATTTAAACCAAAAGTGACCTGCCCCCCTACAATGACTGTCAAAAGTAATATCGAAGCAATGTTGTAAATAAGATGGCGCTATACGCGATCTATAGCTCTGTCCCTATAACAACATTACTTTGAAGTTGCTATAAGAGCTCATTGTCATATTAAAGAGTTATTAATAAATATGAGAGACAATTAAAGAGGGCATGGTTGTTTCCTTTTTTTATATTTACTTGGTTTACGAGTAATAAAAATTATTGTAATCAATAAAAGCGCCTTAATAGGAGTGCAACTTGAATTAATTGAAGTCACTTCACTTTGCATAATTAGAAGTATAGTCGCATGTTAAGGTGAGGTCTGCTTGAAAACTCGCCTTTTAAAAAAAGTTAAGTAAGTATACAAACTTAAGTAATAATAATAAGTACGTATTTATTTGCGTGAATTATGGTACATTGCGTTCTTAAATTACTAATTACTAAATATTCTATCGTTGTGGATACGATGTGCAATAATTTATTTGTTACAAGTTATTAGTTGAAAAAAAAATCATAATAATAAATCATTCACGTGCACTATTTTAGTCATCATTAAATGTCAATAAAATGTCAAAAAGCGGATTATTTTGCGAAAATGAGAGTTAATAAAAAATTACAATGATAATAAAAATAAAAAATGCTAAATTCTAAGCGATTTTAATACATTTTCTTGTCCGTTTTTTTTGTCCGTTAATAAATTTAATAATTTTAATTTAAACTTAAAGTATGACAGTTCTTTTATGTCTTTCGGAATCGCCATACAGTGGACATTTTTAGAATAAAGCATCAATCTCTGGCCTGGTATACAATAATTTTCGCCTTTTCTTCCTCTCTATAAATTATTATTGCTATTATTAGCTTTAAATATACTATTATATTTTATACAATACTAAATTAAACTATATTTTTTTGCAAAAAGTGCCGTCTCAAGTTGATACGAAAAAGCTTTTAAAAATAAAGAAAACCTTCCTTCTAAAATCTGAAAATAAAAACAAAAAGATCTTCAAAATTAAATAGCTCTGAAAAGCAAGAAATAACAATTATTCAAATCATTAGATACGAATATCAATTTTAATTAAAAGCGTCTATTGAAGTCGGGCTACTTTTTTTTTAAATTCCAAACACATTTAGTGTAGACAGAAAAATCAGGCTCAGCCAAACGTGAGTTAATCGCGGAGAAACATACTACATACGGGTCAAACTGAGAACCTCCCTTTTTTAAGTCGGTTAAAGAATTACACTTAGATATCCCTTTTCCAACAAAAAAATAATTATCTTATTCAGTTCATAAACAAAGAAGTTATACGACTGATCATCGAGGTAGTTCACACAAAATCATACTATTTTCGTTCTTTTTTCAAGATTACTTGAAAAGTACTGAACCGATTTACAAATTAAAAAAAAATGGGACCAACTTGGGAGTTTACCTAATGTAATAACGTTTGAATCATTTCAATCGGTCTAGCCGTCTTCGAGTAATCGGTGGACATACACAAAAAAAAAACAAATATACAGACGAACAGAGAACCTCCTCCTTTTTTTGAAGTCGGTAAAAAACGCAACATTCTGTATTTTTTTTTATCGAGTGGAATTCATATCTGCTTGCAACTTTGACTAGACTACTTACATCCCTAACTTATAAGTCCATACCTATCTTTTTTTCAGAATATAAAACACTCATTTCTATATTTTCTATGTCCCAGATGGTTTTTAAAAAAAAAACTGGAATACCTAGCCTTAAATAACTTGTCGCCAGTGTGCACACGCCTCAATAGGTCTTGGTTAAAGTACGTACACATCGTTTTATTAGATTTGTAACACAGTTGACACAATGCAGTGCACCCTTGGACTCCAGTCGTGTTGTACTTAGTGGCATACCTAAAGGTAAGTAACTTACTTAAAATAACAGTAGGTAATTAATTTGAAAGATTTATTGTTCCCGCATATGAAAGCTGCGATCAAAATTATTTCTTACTATGATCATAATTTTAATATTATTATTTTATTCAATAAATTAATCATTCTGTAGGTTTTATTATGATAAAAGAGCTACTTCGATACCTAGTGAGTGAATCTTTTATTATTTTTACCGACTTCAAAAAAGGAGGAGGTTCTCTGTTCGTCTGTATACTTATTTGTTTTTTTTTGTATGTTCACCGATTACTCAAAGACGGCTGGACCAATTTAAATGATTCAAACGTTATTACATTAGGTAAACTCCCAAGTTGGTCCCATTTTTTTAAATTTGGAAATCGGTTCAGTACTTTTCAAGTAATTTTGAAAAAAGCACGAAAATTGTATGTTTTTGTGTGAATTACCTCGATGACATGGCCGTATAACCTATTTGTTTATGAACTGAATAAGATAATTCTTTTTTTGTTGGAAAAGGGATATCTTAATAAGTACTCATTATCATTGTAATAACTAAAACACGTCTATTGAAGTCGGGTGGGGCTTTTAGAATAAAAAAAAGGAATTTGTACCTACTCCACCCGACTTTAATAGACGTGTTTTTGTTATTACAATGATAATGCGTATCTAGTGTTTTGAATATTATTTTTTGCTTTTTAGAGGTAGGTTTTTTGAAGTCGGTTTTTGTTTTTTGAACATTTTTTTTGTGAAGTGAAAATTCATAAATACGTGTAGTAACTAACTAAATAGAACAGTAAAATCAAATTATAACACCTAAAATATTTTATTTTCATAATTACGACAATTGCTAAAATATTTTTTATCAAAAATTTATCACTTTCAACATCATTTTTACCCGCACAACCGATCCTTCGCTCGAATGTGAATCGCACAATCAATCTTACGCGCGAATTTTTTGTTGTTCGATCGATAATTACAGACTCTATTTAAGATTCCTATAAAACAGTGCCTACGTAGAGGAAATTAAAATTGTCTAATTTCAAAATCTATCTCAATCGCTTTCATTTGACAGATGGATGTTGCTACATTTCTTTGGTAGGTATAAGTTATTATTAGTGCCAAAAAGCACATGTCAATATAGCACATCCTGAATCAAGAATCAAGAATCAAGAATTTATTTGCTAGAATGCGGTACATAAGTGTCTTAATATATTTCATATTGTCACATCACATTCACCAGGAGCTGGCATGCAAAATATAATAGTGATAAATATAGTATGTCAACATTAATATCATTCAACAAATATTATAAAATTATTAGCATTTAAAATTAAAAAATTCAGTCATCCTGAAAGAGATTGCGATAGATTTTGAAATTAGACAATAAGTACGCCAGGTTCAAGGCAGAAAATTGTATTTTTAGACATTGTAATCTCGATCCAGACGCTTTTGGTGCGTAAAATCTCGCAGCAAAATCCCTTCAAGATCGGCGTTCGCAGCAAACGACGATTTTGCTGCGAGTTTTCTCGCTGGTAGAGAAGAAAAGTTGTATTTTTGAGTTTTTCGAAATTTTTCGAAAAAAAATATAACATAAAACATACTTCAGCCATTTCGAAATATTTTCAAACATGTCACAAGTAAACACGAGGTGTACTTAGCTCCCTGTAGCTCCCAGAGCCACTAGTTTTTATAGTTCTTTTCAACACACTTGCTCGTAAAGTGAGCCCTAATACATCGCTTTTAGGGCCATAAACCGAGCTATAACAAACGCGTGCAATAATATATAAAACACTAGTTCGTAATAGAATGAACCCTACAAAGTTAAATTGGTACCTTACTGCAAGTTCTATGCGAGTAAACAGAGCATTCCCAATTTAGCCGGGTAATACAGTTGCATATTTATATACATTTTTGGAATAAATAAATGTGTAAGTCCTTAATTAAGTCAAATAATAGTAGATTATACAACAAGTGAAAAAAGAGGGAATTTAGTTCGAGGGACTAAGTCGGATCCCGAGAGTAGCGAAGGATTCTAGAGTTGAATCCCGAGCGTAGCGAGGGATTCAAAAGTAGAATCCTGAGCGAAGCGAGGGATACAAAGGACCGAGATGAAATTTTTTTTTCACGAGTTGTGTACTCTACTTTTTACCATTGACTGCGAGAAAACAAATAGCAGTAGGTATTTATACCTATACAATTAAATAGTTATCACATTTTTATTATTTAGGTAGGTAATCAGTAATAAGTATTTAAACATTAGAAAATAGTGAAACTTGAAGTTTTCCAATGACATAAAACAACTACGCTAAGAGGGAAATTACATGATCAGTTTGAAATAAGAATCTTATATTAATATTCTATTATATTAATATAAGATGCTTGGTCTGGCATCAGTCCATTTCATCAGTTTGTATTTTTATTTTGAATTTTTACAGACTGAAGATAGTACCAGACTGATGCAAGACTGAACATCTAATCTTCCTCTAATATATAGAAAAGAATCCAAAGATAAGACACTAAAAAGGACCTAATTAATTTGGCGGGATATTTTTTAGAAAAGAACCCAAAGATAAGACACTAAAAAGAACCTAAATAAAATTGGAGGGATATTTTTTTTAATTATTTGTATCTATGGCTTAATCTATGAAATAGCTCCATACTTTCAGCACGTTTTATTTTTTTTTCTACATAATTCATACGATGCGCGCTTGTTCCAAATTCAAAATATTTTTATTCACTCGGTGAATAAAACAGCGTATTATTCACTCTTATCGTTGAATTAAACGCACTTTTTCGAGTGGCGATGGTAAAAATATATAATTATTATCAAATTATTCATAATTCACAATATTTTGTTATAAAATATTAAAATATTTGCATTTTGTCACTTAAAATTATAATTTTGAAGTATTAGTAGTAGGCTGTATGCTCCTCACTACCCCTTTGTTCGCAAAATATTCTTGCGTTGGGCGTGTGAAAAAAAAAACAAAAAAAAACATGCGCGCCTTTTCCCATAATTATCATATTTTGTTTTTGCCATATTTGTTGCTGTGTGATAAATAACTTTGTTTTTTCCTGGCAAATGTGTTGAAAAACGTCGTATGAAACTCGTGAGCTCTTGCTTATTGCACACTCGGCTGAGTTACGCCCTCGCCTGCGGCTCGGGCTGCAACCCACAGCCTTGTGTGCAATGAGCAACCTAAGCTAACTTGTCTCATAATGTAAGTACTATTATGTTATTAAAGTCAAAGTCAAAATGGATTTATTCAAATAAACTTTTTTGAATCGTCTATATTTTCCTACCACCTTCCTTATGTTGTCACAGTTATTTCATACATGCAGTCAATTTACACAATAATTATAATGATCTCGTAAATGAGTCGGTGATTTTGTACAACTTCAGATTACGCAAGTTTCTACTAGAGGTAGGTAGGTAGGTAGGTACCTAGGTATAATCGGAATTTGACTTTTAGAGCAGAATACTTGTACCTACTAAGTAGTAGGTAGCGATTCTGCCACAGAATACATAATAGGTAAGTACAGTACCTATTATGTATTCTGTGGCAGAATCGCTATCTCCTACCTACCTACTCATGATGTAAACCACGAAAGGTCAATGACATTGCGATAGATATATTTCGTGTTACTGAGGGCCTACTCTGAAAACCAAAACACGATAATCGGACGAGACGTTTCCGCTTCGTGACATATATTGCCTTAGGAAAAAGGACTTCCTTCAAAACATCTTCATCATTATCAACCGCACGACACCCACTGCTAAGTATGTGTAGGGATGTGCCTCCCCCAGCCCTCAGCCTCAACAATTATATTATATCATTGAGGCCCTCAATGATATAATATCATTGCTCAGCCTGCGCTATTTTTACATACCTACTATTTTATTTATAATAATCCTAGTTTATAAAACAGTCAAGTGTCAACAAATTCTTACTGTCTCTTATTCATAATCCGCACCGCCTGGTGCGCGCGACCCAAACGCCCGCCCGCCCCGCGCGACCCGCCCGCCCCGCCGCCATCCATAGACGTAAAAAGTGTCGAACAGTACAATAAAAACTTGAAAATTCATTTTTGGTGAATGTATTGGGTTATGATAAAAGTCGTAGAACAAATGTTGTTGTTTATGATGTTGGTAATCTACTCCTGCGAGGTTGTTGGTGTTTTACAAAACGGTGCAATAGCTAAATACTTAGAAATTTTATGCGTTTATGAATAAGGCCGTTAGAATTTGCCGGGTTTTTCAAGGTAAGTTTACTGATGAAGACTTCTAAATCCACAGAGATGTTTATGACCCTCCTGTTGGTGGCCGGCGTGCTAGCCTCCATATGGCTGCGATGGCGATACCAGAACAGGGGATTGCTGAAGGCGGCCGACCAGTTCCCTGGACCGAGAGCAATTCCAGTCCTTGGAAATGCTATGCAGTTCATCTGCTCGCCAGAAGGTATATTATCAGATTTTTTGTATTTGAACTTTTTCGTAAGATTTTAGCGGTAGCTTTTAAAATGAAACGCCATGTTGCTATAATTACCGTTAGGTGTCGCTGTCGCTAGACATGTGCGAGCTTTGATGTACTAAAATCCATTAAATATCAGAAACTATAAGAAAACAATTTGTGAATAATAAATTTATTATTTCGAAATAAATTAACTTCTTAAGTACAGTCAAAGAATACATTATAGTACAAATGTACAAACAACAGCACATCAGGTTATTTTTAGTAGCCATATTTGTCGTTGACTTTTGGTACCTACCTTATAATGTTTATACTTAGGTTTATTTTCTTTTTTTTTTTAATTAAGTAGTTATTACTGCACTTAGTTAAAAAGCCTTAGTTTCGGTTAAATTCAACCTACCTAATATTTTATTTAAGTTCTCTTGATTGCAAGCAATGTTATATCCAGTTGTGGAAACTGTTTTGGCTTTTGTAATATATTAGTCATTAAGTAATCATAGTTTTAAGGTAATATTGTATGCTGTTTGTTTCCCTTAACCAATTAAATAAATGAACAAACAAATAAACTTAGCGCCCCCCCCGACGTCTATTTTTCATAAATCTATAGAAGTTAATGATATTGTTTTTAACTTCTTAAGTTGCCTACCTTTTTTTGCATGTGTCGGGGGCTTTTTTAATTTTTAATTTAAGTTTTATTTGAAACTTTTTAAACTTAATTTTTGGTGGCCATTTTCTTGCCGCCATTTAGTTTTTTTTATTGCACCTAAATTTGCCCAGGGTGTACATTATTTTAGTCAAAGCACCACCTCTGTATCTTATTCCGTTTCGGCAGGCAGTTGGCATCTCCATAAATGGCTGGATGGATTTCCATCAAACGTTGCTAAGAACCATCTCGATTAATAGAGCTTTCAATTTAAAAAACCGGATTGAAATCGCTTGATCCATTTAGGCACTACGATGATACGTACAGACATATATTAATATAAGATTCTTGGTACATACACACAGACACACAGTGAACTAAAATCTATGGAAGTGTAATTGCAAACAAATATTGCTTAAAAAATGGCACCTCGGGGCCGAATAAGTACAACCCGCTCAGCTTTAGTCGGGCCAGCCACGCACCCTGTGACTGACGTTAGTGTTCTTTTCAATAAATTGCAGTTTGTATTGTAGAGAATTGGTTTGGTTTGTATTGTTGAAGTCGGCAATAAAAGTATTTGTAGGTACAAGAGTAGTTGACATAGAAATTATACAATGTCTTTGGTCTTGTACTAGCGATAATAATGAAGGCGTGAAATACACTAATTTGATCCAAACACCCGTCTATCGTCTCTCCTGTATAACCACCATATTATTGGGATGTATTTAATAGCACTTTAAATTTGATGAAACCAGCTATAAAATTGTATGTCATCACTTTAAAATAATGATAGATCTATAATTTAATACTATCACTACAAAAATAATGGTTTGCACTTTAAAAAATTTTTCAGCACTTTAAAATAATAATAGATCCATAATTTAATAGTAACACTACAAAAATAATGGTTTGTACTATAACTGTGTCCCAACTCCGAAATCATTTAGTTTCTGTCCAACCATGTCAGACTGACCACTGTTAAAATGAGATGGCAAGATGATAACATCTTGTGGCATAATGCAGAACCTAACCTCCTCCTCGGCTCCTCTTACTGCGCCCGCTCGTCGTTGCACCTAATTGTCTGTTTTACCCACTAAAGTTGTAAAATTAATTTGTATGGTGCAAAGTATTAATTTTAAAGCTAAGCAATTAAATTGTATAGTGCAAAGTATTAATTTTAAAGCTCAGCATATTTATAGTGGCAACCATTATTTTTATAGTTTATTCAATAAGTTTTGAAGCTAAACATTTTAAAGTGTGTTACATTATTTTTAAAGTGCATTTATATATTCCCCCATATTATTTGACTTTTTACAAGTATTGGAAATATGGTCCTGCCGAAAAACATTAATTTCTCCGGATGTAGAAGTCCTTCAGTTATAAAGGAAATCAAGTAAAAAAAATACGCCATAAAAAATACTAAAACCAATTTTAAAACGATTCTGCTGTCATAGACAAAAAAATATTCGTTATTTCGTACGTCTAATACTGATTGTGAAATTCACCTCGCTTGTTTCTGTATATAGGGTATTAATTAAGGTCTCGTTTTCTTTTTTAATACTATTTATGATTAAATATATATTACTTACTTGGAAGCAAAAATCGCATCGGTCGCATCTCGCTCCAATTAGGACACACGTTTTGTCATCGCGCGTTCAGTTTCATCGCACGACCGATGGCCAATTAGGACAGGGCCTAAGACTTCTAGATTCAGAGAAAATAATATTTTTTCGCCAGGGCCATCTAAAATAAAAAGTCAAATTTAAAATGGCGGTCATTCCATCTGGTGGATGGAACCCAACAAGTGGGTGATTTGTCGATAAAATTAGGTGTTTTTATGCCTTTAAATTATCGCTAGTACAAGACCAAATACTTTGTATGTTTGCTGAATCAGAAATTAGAAGTTCTCAGAACTAAATTTATATTGAAATAATTACACAAATTGCTTAATTACGTACTTATTAAGTCGTCTCGTCACCTCACACACAACGCGATTTGATGAAACTAAATTAATCAATAATTGCTTGAAATTATACGCCCGAGGCTGTACGGAGCAGTGTAACTGGGTAATTAACTTCAGCATAAATAACAATGATTATAGACGTAAATATGTGACGTTGAATATAAAAATGCATCTCGAGAGATCCGTGTCATTATTCTGAATATTATTTTGTAACTCGAATGCTCCATTACAGAAAATGCTTTTTATCGCAAAATTTCTATTTTTCACACACACATATACAACGGGTTTACGGGTGTTTATGGGTATAACTAAGGTACAACTCATGTATAAGATTCAAGATCAAGTAAATCGATCAACGAACATCGTTCGACTATCGTGATTCTTTTTTGTAATAAGCCCTCTAGTTTGCACAAGTACACACTATGGCCAAAGTGAAAAAATATATATTTTGTGCGGTTTTATAAAATAAAACACCTAATGCCCCATTTGTCAGGAATAAATCGTGTAAATATTCACTGAAAGCGAAATTCTAACCTAAAGTATCTGCACCACTTAGCAAACCAAGACCAAGCCAGAAGCCGACTCGTCCACTTCCTATTCGACCAGTTCAAATTCAGGGGGTCTATTACGAAAAGTTTAATGCGATACACGCAGCTGCGTCCGTGCTTCGTTCTGATTTTTTCTTATTACAAAGCACTTGATATTGCAAAGTGATTGCGAAAGTTTGACAGTTTCTCTATAGCGGATCCGACATCATTCGTTCAATAGTCTATGGGCTACGATAGCCAAATTGAAAATGTGTTTAGTAGCGACAACCGACGAACTGCGAACGAATATCGTGACCAAGTGACTGCGTTACGCAATTGCGTACGTTTTTATCGTAATAGGCCCCATGTATAAACATAAGATAGAATAAAGATCTTCATGATCGTGTAAAGGAAAATGCTAACAAACACGACTAATCGCTTATACATTTAATTATAGTGTCAACTAACATTATTCCGCATAAGGGAGCTAACAATTATATCGGTTTCCGCAAGACCCGGGGGTCACCGGATCAATAATGGTGTCGTAATAACTGACAACCATGAAACCTGTTCTTGGCAACTTCGAGATTGACTTTTGGTCCAGTTTCTTTTGTTCTGACTTGTTTTTATTATACAACTATTATAATTTGTTAGCAAAGCGATTGAAGAAGTCTTGCGCCATATAAGTAACGGGTGTAACAAGACCCTTAACGAAGCCGAAGTCCACGCTTTCCGTTTATCATCAGGATCATTTTTGTCTTTTAGACTATCCCTGGGAAACCAGCTGCGAAGTTATTGAAAGTCAAAGTAAAAAAAAAAAACAACATTTTTATGAAATCTTATTTATTCGTTATTTTCTATTTTTTGTCTAAAGAAACATTATGAAAATAGTATACGTATTTCGTAGCAAACAATGGGTTCTAAACGTCATCACTCAATGTATCTCATGAGCGCGCACTAAACGTGGCCTTTCAACTCGGCCGCACAGCTGCAGAGCTGTTGTAGCCATTGACCTGCATATATTTACACAAAAAAACATTTTTTCAGGTCAGTGTGTGTAGCATACACTCGCAGGCGTGGTTTTTTGTACGCGTTACATTGCTGCAATATTAAGGAACGTTGACTTGCAAAGTTATACTATACAGGTTTAAAAAAATGTTTTAGCAATATAAAAGGTTGCGTATGATGTAATGAAAAAAAAAAATTTCATCCACAAAGTTTACATGTTTAATGATAGGTACTGAAACAGGTGATAGTGTTGCTAAAACATTCTCCAAGGAACGTAGATCGAAAAACGATAATTTTTTTCGCCTTTCGTAAGTCGGTCAGCTGACCAATACATAAGGAAATACATCGCTTACAATTTTGAGTCTTATGTTATGATGACACATTAATAAGCTCCTGTGTAATGTTCAGGTGAGTTTGAGTTGAGTTCGGGTTGAGTTTGAGTTGTGTTCGGGTTGTGCGCGGGGCGTGTGCAGTAGCATCGACAAAATATAACGGAGCTTATTAATGTGTCATAAAACTCAAAATTGTAAGCGCTGTATTTCAACGAGTGGGCTCCGGTTTATTTGAGTGAGTTCGAGTTGAGTTTGAGTTGAGATCGGGTTGAGGTCAGGGGGTCAAGTCTGCTAATGTTTTCGTCAAAATCGTAGGTCAATGGTGTTTGAATGGTAATGCTTTTTGACACAGTTCTTGTTGCTTAAACCGAAAATCGAGACACAATGTGTTTCCGTTATGAGTTTAAGAAACACAAATGTGTTTCGGTTTTGGGTTGAAGAAACAAGAACTGTGTTATAAAGCATTACCATTCAAACACCATTGAACTACGATTTTGACGAAAACATTAGCAGACTTGAGCCCCGGGTCGTGCTTATCGTCTGAACGCGGTTTTTTCACCTTCATCACCTGTTTCAGTATTGTTTGATAATTTTGTTCCACCCCACATTCTATGTTGTTCCGTAATATTTTTTTCTGTTTTGGCAAATTAAGTTAGTCTGATATAACGTATTATCACAAATTACTACAGTTTTTTTTGGCTCGTACGAATTACTACAGTTGATGCAAAGAGAAGTGGTTATTTTGCATGGACTCTATGGCCAGGGCTACCAACCTTCCGGTTTTCGACCGGACTCTTTAGTTAGAATGAATAGGCTAGTTGACAAAATTTCAATAACTGCTTAATATTTTAGCTTATTAGGCATTTTATCGAAAAAAAAGGTTTATTTATTTTTAATCGAGCGTTTACATTATAAATTTCGCGTTTTAAAAAACCAATTTTAATTTGGTTCCAAAACGCACAAGACTGTCATGGCGTCTTGAATGACGTCACGCCGTGCAAAACAAACAAAAGAGCGATCGTGTCTTCGTACGTTATAGCTAGTTTTTATCGTTTTAAAATGAATTTCTCATATTATAAGTACTGTATAGTGCCCCAGTGTAATAGCACGACTATAAAAACGCCAAACCAGTTATTTATATATGTTCCAAACAATGGAGAAATACGGAAAAAGTGGCTAAAACTTGCGTTCGGTTGTGGTTAGGTTGCACTCGGAGTGTAGGTTTGGAACGCGCCTCCGGTAGTGATACTCGAAACGTCAAAGACAAGATTGGAGTTTCGCACGGCGTGACGTAACGCTTTCTGATTGGTGTTCACTGTCACGTGACTAAAAGTTTCATTTTACGAAATTTATTTTTTAAAAATATTATTAATCTTTAACGCTTTTAATAATTAAAATTGTTTGTTATTTTCTCCATAATATAATTAATCATTATAAACCCCTATCCATTCTATTTATTCTTAATGGAAACAAGCCTATTGTTAGGATCAGGCAGGTCCGCTAACTTTTGACCGAACTCGATTTGTCGGGTCTAATAGAATTTTAAAGATAAGAAAACAATTTTGCTGCACCTAGATCCTTTTTTTTAACGGCGGCCTGAAAAGTTGGCAGCCCTAGTCTAGGGCACGTCGTGAATTGCGAAAAAAGGCTATAAACTTGTTTAAAAGTAGGCAGAGACCTCTGTTGTCCTTGAGATGTTGGATGAAGCCGATTAAATCCGATACTGTTTCTATGATTATGCAATCAAAAGCAATATACCAATGAGGTCAATGGCAGACTTGTAAAAAAATATAATTAAGAAGTAGAAGTAGCTTCATAGCTCAGATGAAAAAATAATGCGTCGATATACGTTTTAGATTTAGATCTTTCATTCACAATGTAATTTTTATTGCTAAACTAAAAATAAACATCAAGTTTTTTTAAGTTTTTTTCATATCTGTAGGACTTCTAAATCCGGAGAAATTAATATTTTTCGGCAGGGTCATCTAAAATAAAAAGTCAAATTTAAAATGGCGGCCATTCCAACAGGAGTGGGGATAGACCCCAGCATGTGATGGGTGTTTATCGGCCGAATACTCAAGGCACAGAACAAAATTTACTCCTAGAGTCCTAGCGGAGCTCAAAGGCTTCTAAAGCTAAAATCTTAAGTTAAGGTCTCCTTAACTTTAAGAAAGCTGTCAGTTTCATAGAAATTCTATCAAATCTGACAAATTTTTAGAATTTAAGGTGGCCTTAACTTTAAGATTCGTTTGAGTATTTGGCCGTTTGTCGATCAAAATAGGTGTATTTCACGTCATTAAATTATCGCGTATTACTTATGTGAAAACAGTCACTGTGATGTTTAATAATAAAACTATTTTTTTTTTACTTTAATTTGCTTTGCGTAAGGGAGTTTATAATCTTATTATCTTTTGTTATTTTCTTAGAAATGATCGTGGTCCTGAAAAAAATGATGGCTGACTACGGAGAAATCGTGAGGTTTTGGCTGGGTCCTGATCTCAACATAATCGTCAGCAGTCCCGATGAACTTAAGGTAAAGTAATGTTGACTTATTCGTCAACTCGCCAATCGAATCAGGGCCCCTTTTTTTGAATCGCTCGACTGGCGCCGAGCGCACTTTTCTACTGATTTTCGTTCGACATTTGACTTTCCATATTTTTGAATCGCTCGACCGCAACGAGTGATCCTACCCACTCGTGAACAGTCGAGCGATACGGTAAGGCGAACGATATTCTTTGCTACTAAAAAGCAAAGATTTTTATGTAACAGCCAATAAAAACATGGATATTACGTTTCGTTTTCGTAGCGGTAATTACCAGTTTTCTCTAGATTCTGAGTGGAATGTATAAAATCCAACATTTCGTTTATATTGGTAGCACCGGAAACGAACGATTCAAAAATACGGAAAATCGGCATCATGCGACTTGGAAGACGAGTGTGACTTAAGTCGCATGCGACAAAACTATGTCATACGAGCGATTCAAAAATAGAGCCCCTGGCCCAGCGGCGAGTTGACGAATTTCAATTTGTGAATGCATCAACTCGCCATCTCAAAATCGATTAAATCAAGCTAATTTTATACCAAATTTCAGCAGTTTTGACGTGAAATCGTAACAGACAGACATACAGACTTAAACTGCTGAAATTTGGTATAAAATTAGCTTGATTTATTTGATTTTGAGATGGCGAGTTGACGCATTCACATAAATTGAAATTCGTCAACTCGCCGCTGGGCCAGATTCGGTATGGCGAGTTGACGAATAAGTCGATTTTTTTAAAATCTACTTAGAAAATCAAAATCGTAAAGCATAAGTATATATATATATATATAATAACTTGTTAATAGAAAAGAATTTTAATAAAACTTTACGTTGAATTTTTAGCGCCCATGATCTAAAAATTCCACGTAAAGTATTTAGCCCAACTGATCACGCTGCCTAAAAAGCAAATAGACTTTGAGGGCAAGATGACCAAAACGCAGAATGACTAAAATTTATAAAGACTAAAACGCAAAATGCCTAAAATGCAAAATGACTAAAGTGCAAATGACTACAGAGCAGAATGACTGAATGCCAAATGACTAAAATGGAGAAGGACTAATAACTTCCTTTCAGAATCCCGTAACACAATAAGTTCAAATAGCCAGTAATTGTTTTAAAAAAATTTACGCACATACGTGCGTATTTCAAGCGGACAAAGATGTTTATACTAGGATCATTTGCGACATAGACTTTTTGCAATTTAGACCTTTTTAATCATTAGGCAACCTGCTGTTTAATCATTCTGCGTTTTAGACAATTTACTTAGTAGACATTTTGCTCTTTAGACTACGAAGTAATGTAATGATACTGATACCGTACTAAAATACTAGACTATGGGATAGGGGGGTATCACTCCGCGCTTAAACTTTTATATTAGCCTACTGCTCGCGGCCCACTCCAAGAGGGCCATTGTCGAGGGATATCACCGCGCCGACCGAAACGCGCGGCGTGTGCAAGCGACGAGAGCGCAGCGCGTGAACGTCACGAACGAAACGAGTCAGTCAAGCGCCGAATGCGAAACTGCATGCACTTCGTTTTTGATACTTAATTACTAACGTACCTACCTACCTACCAAAGTTTATTGTATTTTTTGTATACATATTTTCATACTTAGTTGTATCGAAGTTCGAAATATGGCACCAGTAAAGAAAAAAGCTAAAAATACTATTTTTTTTCACTCATCCCATAACCGACCCTTGCAAAACTTAACCTCCGCAATCGTTGGCCCAGGCGCTATACCACTGCGCTATCGAGCTTCTCTAACTACTTAGAAATACTTATTATTTATGCTCTTTAAATATGCGCAGCTCACCTATTAGGTAGATTTATTTTATTTTATAAGTAGGTACCTATTAGTAATTTCATTGTTTATTCATGGGCATAACGAATGTTTTCTATGATATCAGTAACTAGCGAGTAGCAACCCCGAAATGTGTCGGTTGAGACAGAGCTATGCGACAGAGAGAGACGCCTCTCTTTCTTCTTCGTAGGTGCATATAATTTTATCCACGCAGCGTTGTGCAGTTTGAAATTGTACTTTATTGCCGTGCAGCGAGAGTAGCTTATTATTTGATGGTCCTCGCGGGGACCGACTTCTGTACGTTAGTACTATTAGTACTATTATATATTCTGTGCTATGGGCCCTAAAAATTCCAGGTTTAGTTTTATTAAAATTGTGTAGGTATTAGAATAAAAATATCAAGTAAAATTCACAGCGGTGGCACTTTCAGTTAGGGTGGCACTCTGTGTTTACCAAACAGTTTGTAGGTATACATAATATTTATAATTTTCAGATACTTCTCACTAATTCTAAACTGAGCTTCAAAGGGCCGGTGTACAAATACATGAGTGATGTATTAGGCGGCGGGATACTGAGCGGGTCAGGTTAGTTATATTGATAGATTAACTTTTGTTGCAGTAATTAAAGCGTTACACGTAAGTACTATAATACAACGTGAAATTTTAATCATTTGGTTCCCGCAGTGGGGTGGTTCCACGCATGATAACAAGCAACTATTACTATGGGGCCAACTCTGTCTGATATCGCGAAAAAAAAACTGGTGTTTCATACAAAAGCGCAATGCTTTCTCGACCGTAATGTATGGAACAGCTGTTTTTTTTTGCGATATCAGAGTTGGACCCATAGTAAAAGTTGCTTGTAATCATGAGTGGAACCTAAGTGGTGTAAAATAATTCGGATGAATTTTGCGGATGAACGGGGGTTCATCCGCAAAATTCATCCGAATTATTTTCATTCCCCACTCATCCGAGTTAATATGTCCCACTCATCGGAAAATTAAATATACCTAAATAAATTGTTACCCATTCATCCGAAAAAAGATTCCCCATTCATCCGACATGTTAATTTGTCTTGGAACAAGAAAAAGATACAGACTGCAGAAAAATTGTTCTGTATCTTTTTTGAAAATTTACATTTAATATAGGTAGACAAATCTTTTAAAAAAATTTTTTTTACGTATTTTGGCTTCCAGCATGTTCTCCACTTTTCATAAATGGTAGTAATAATCTTTTTCGGAATCATTAAAACTATAATCTTACATTTTATTTTCAACAGATTCATAAAAAACTAAATTACATAGGTGTTTCGTGGTATGTCTTCAAAATCTAAAAATAAAAAAAATAAAAAAATAAAAATAAAAAAAAACCTTTTGTTTATCAGCTTGACAAAGAAGCGAATTTATCTGGGTCATTGAAACTATAATCATACTTTATTTTCAAATGAACAATTAAAACTAAATTATAATGTAAATAGACTATTCGATTACCTTTCTTCTTATTCACACCTTTTGAAATAAATTGTGCCGTAACTTTTTAATTTCAATGTTAGGTACATTAATAGTCAAAATGTTAACTACTTATATATTAAGAATAGTTATCTAACAAACTCGATGAACACAATCTTAGAATTTGAAAAAGTGAGAGTTTCTAGAAGCAAATCGTATAATTTTTTGGTAACTAATGTTTTCTTATTAATTCGACCCCGCTGAATCCAAAAATGCCAGATGCTTACAGTTCTCCTTCGCCCCTTCCCCCTTTTCTCTTCCGAAGTGTCCCTCACCGTAGATTTTTTCATTTTACAGTTTCTTGTAAAATGAAAAAATCAACGGCGAGGGAACTATTACAGATAGGAGCAAATGATTAAATATGAAGTTAATTTACATTAAATTTTCTAAACATCAATGCTAAATTTATATAGATACAAAAAAATATCTAAATATCTCGGTTGGTAATATTATTGTGTAAATGTGTGAGGTACTTACTTTATTGTAATTTTTAACCGACTTCATCAAAAGGAGGAGGTTCTCAATTCGATTGTATGTTTTTTTTTTTTTTTTTTTTTTTTTTTATCGTTGTTCGCGCGTATCTTCGACATTTATGGACCGATTTAGATAATTCTTTTTTTGTTCGATTGAGTTTTCTTGCGAGATGGTCCCATTTAATTTTTTTTCAAATCGGTTCAGTAGTTTACAAGTAATCCTGAAAATACTATGATATTAAATCAACTAACTTGACAATTTTGTTATTTATGAACCGAATTAGATGTTTTTTTGTTGTTGGGGAAGGGATACCTTTGTGTAGTCTTTTTAACCGACTTCAAAAAAGGAGGTACCTATTCAGTTTGTATGTATGAGTATGTATGTTTCTCCGCGATTATCTCACGTTTGGCTGAGCCGATTTTTCTACCTAAATAATATACCTACACTACCTAATACAGAAGGTACTTACACTAAAAATAAAAAAAATAAAAAATTGTTTAAAAAAACAAAAAACCGACTTCAAAAAACCTGCCTCTAAAAAAAGCAAGAAATAATATACAAATCATTAGATACGCATTATCATTGTTATAATAAAACACGTCAATTGAAGTCGGGTGGGGCTTTTAGAATAAAAAAAAGGAAGATGTACTCCAGCCCCACCCGACTTTAATAGACGTGTTTTATTATAACAATGATAATGCGTATCTAATGATTTGTATATTATTTCTTGCTTTTTTTAGAGGCAGGTTTTTTGAAGTCGGTTTTTTGTTTTTTTAAACAATTTTTTATACTTTACTTTTTCGTGCTACTACATATTTAATTTTAATCAACAACAACAACTAATAAAAATTTAAATTTTATTTGCTGACCCTATTTATTTTTAAGTATATTACGTTTACAAAATAATCGGATGAGTGGGGCATTCGGGTGCCTTCGGGTTTTCGGATGAAAAGGGAAATTGCTGTAGGTGTTTCAATAATTATCAAAACTCATCCGGATGAGTGGGGAATAGATCGTTTTTTTTACCATTCGTATAATATTTTATTGAATAACTCTCTTTTTATAAATAAATAGATAGATAATTATTTTATTTCTTGCTTCAGAACGCAATTAATATGTTACAGTCAAAACCCTTAACCAGTCAATAACCTTATTGACCGGTAAAATTAGTCAATAAGGTTATTGACTAAGAGCGTCGGTCAAAATCCTTATTGATTGATTTTATCTGACAAAATCAGTCAATAAGGATTTTGACCGACACCCTCAGTCAATAACCTTATTGACTAATTAAAAGAGCAGACATTCAGTCAATATAGGTTTTGACCAACGTACCCAGTCAAAACTGATATGGACTGATTAGAAAGTCAAACGTTGAGTCAAAACTCTTAAAAAGTTGGAGTGGTTTCAGTTTTGGTTGATTGCAGTGTTTGAGTTTGAGGGAAGTATGACTTTACTTTGAGGAGTTTGGGTACGGGCACCTGCGATGTCAGAGATTCACCAATATGTTGGCGACTTATGAGAGCCATGTTAGCTCGCCTTTTGAAGGACCCCATGTTAAAGCCCGAAGAAAACACCTTAGGGGCAATTTGGTACTGGTTCTGATTTCAATCTCTTAAATATTGCACTTAAAAAAGTTTTATGAACCTTTTTAAATGATTTTCTAGTATAATGTCACTAACGTCCTTAACTTTTTATGAGTTTTGACTGGGCACGTCGGTCAAAACCTATATTGACTGAATGTCTGGACTTTAAATCAGTCAATTAGGTTATTGACTGAGAGTGTCGGTCAATAACCTTATTAACTGATTTTATCAGATAAAATCAGTCAATAAGGGTTTTGACCGACACCTTTAGTCAATAACCTTATTGACAAATTTTACCGGTCAATAAGGTTTTTGACTGGTTAAGGGTTTTGACTGTAACATATACACTCTTTATTAATTTCTTCTCTATCTTTGTACGTACACGTTGTTCAATGGGTAAAACCAACCCGTTATTGTTTAGGTACATCATCAATGGTACGGTCAGCAACGAAAGTCACTTAACACTTTAGTATTTTGTCACAGCAACTTTTTCTGACAGATATGTCTTACAGTTTTTAACATTAATAAAAAAGTTGCTATGACAAACTACTAATGTGCTAAGTGACTTTCGTTGCTGACTGTACCACCAATTCTTAAGATTTTGTAATAAAAGTTATTGTTTAATTGTAGGTCCAGCATGGAGAAGGCACCGTAAAATCGCCAACCCGAACTACGGGAAACGTGCCATAGACTTCTACAGTCAGATCTTCAATGATGAGGTGGATCTGCTGATCGAGAAGTTCAAGAGAATTCCTTCAAATAAACAGTTTGATATGTACGAGGACATCGTTCGAACTACTAGCTACTCTGTGTGCCGTGAGTACGAATATTTTAATCAAAACAAATGAAGAAATAATTAAATCTTACATTATTATATCACTACATAGTATAAAACAGTAGCTTCCAGCTGTCTGTCTCTATGGATGCTTAGATATTTAAAACTACGCAACGGATTTTGATGCGGTTTTATTAATAGATAGAGTGATTCAAGAGGAAGGTTTATATGTTTGACATGGTGTCAAATTCCATACTACACCGAAGCGAAGCGAGGGCGGGTCGTTAGTCAACAATAAAACATCATTTTACCACGTTTTTATTTGGTCGATTTTCGGCAACCTATATACTTACTTACAGAAGTTTTAAAACGAAAAACGTGGGGCGCATCGCAACAAACAATGTTATGATGACAAATGCTAAAAAATGCGCCCCACGTTTTTCGTTTTAAAACTTCTGTAATAAGGGTTATAATCTTTATTAAACTTATTTTATGCTTTCTAGTCCGTTTTCTAACAGCAATTTGGTTAAGTAACTTTGTCTAGCTTCACACAGTTTTCCGTTTACAAAAATGGACAATCGTAATTCGTAGTTTGGCTGACTAAATATTTATTTTTCATAATAGTTACCCAGTTTTTAACTTTTTTCAGGGACACTGATGGGATTGACTAAGAAGCAAACCTTGAGTTTACCATATCTACAAGAAATTATTAACAAAAGTCCATCGTAAGTTTAGTTCCCTAATTATATTAATTTATAGTTTGGGTACCTTCAGGTCTAGAACCGATTTTGAATCGACTTCTAAACTTGCTCCCTATATTTCGCATCAATATAGTAGGTAAATACAATAGATAGGTCGTGGATTACGTAAGTCTGTTGCTAACAATTTTATTCTCGATTGAAATCGATTGAAAGCGCAGTTATACATTGCTGCTTTAAGTAAGATAGTTCTCATATTGGTCCTTACTAAAGCAGCAATGTAACTGCTATTTCTGTCAGAGTTGATTGCAACAAAGTTACATAATTACCCCCCAGGTACTCATTATTACATTAGTTATGATTCAAGAGGCCGTACAACGAAAAATACACTTTTCAGCAACGATTTCACAAAGTATAACTTGACTAGCTTTAGCCCGCGACTTCGTCTGCGTGGATATTCGAGATAATCCTTAGGGAACCTTTAGCCACAATAAATAGTAGGTATTCTATGTTTTAATCATCATCATCAAAATCTAATAAGCCGTTTTTACGTAATTAGGCGGGTCCCCACCAAGCGCGCTGCCCCCCCTCTCCCTCTCCCTCTCTAAACCTATAATCTTGAAACTATAATAAAAAAACCTACCTTGTAATTGCTATAAAGACGCAATGTACCTACCTACCGGGTGTAACAAGACACTCAACGAAGCTGAAGTCTACGTATTCTGCCCATCATCAGGAACCATTTCTGTTCAAAATTATTGCTGGGAAACGATTTTAATTTTTGATGTTAAAAAAGCATTACATACCACGCAATGTAACGCGTACAAAAGACCGCGCCTGCGAGTGTATGCTACACAGGCAACGTTTATGTGCGTGCTCATGAAATACATTGAGTGATGACATTTTGAAGCCATTTTTTGTTATGAAAAAATTTTTGATAATGTTTCTGTAGACAAAAATTAGGAAATAATTAATAAAATAAGATTTCATAAAAATTAATATTTTTTTTACTTTGACCTTCAATAACTTCGTAGCTATTGGTTTCCCAGGTATAGTCTAAAGAACAAAAATGATCCTGCTGATGGGCGGAATGCGTGGACTTCGGCTTCGTTAAGTGTCTTGTTACATACGTTATATTAAACTCTCATGCATGACACGTGACAAATTGTCAAGTTTATAATAAAATTTAGGGCCCGGGTTTCCTAATAACAAAAAAATATCGTAATAATAAAAATATATAAAAATAATATTATGTTTACTTTTCAGCATGTATGATATAGTATTTAGCCGAATGACGAAGTGGTACCTTCAGATTGATCCAGTATTTTGGATATCAGATAATTACAAAACACAAAAAGATTTCAATCACAAAATTTCAGAATTTAGCAAAGATATCTTGAAGCACAGGACCGAATATCTCAAGAGTATAGAAGAAGACTTTAAGATTGAACATATGGACATGAAAGAAGATGCAACGCTTAGTGTTATAGATAGGTTTTTGTTATCAGAAGAGTTGGACCAAGAGGAATTGGAGAAAGAAACGTTTACCATTTTCACATCTGTAAGCATATTGTATTAAATACTAGTACAATATTTTGAAATACTAGTTGTTGCAGCTAAATCAGTAGGTATTTTTGGCTTTTTTTTGGCTTTCAAAAGAAAGCGATACGCCGCTTCACACCTACAAAATGTGTTAATGAATGTCACCCAAAATTCGAAAACCGTTTTTTCGGACCAACTGATCAAGCTATAGATACTGTGGGACCAACTCTGAATTCGCGAAAAAAACCCCAGCTGTTTCATACAAATATAAATAACGAAATGTATGAAACAGCTGACTTTTTTTCGCGATTCCAGAGTTGGTCCCATAGTAAAAGTTGTTCAGTTTGATGTCCAAAGAAACGGTTTTCGCATTTTGGGTTCATTCAATACCAGGGACCGGAAAACCCCTTTTTTTGGGTAACCCAATTGATAGAGAAACCCTATTAAAAAACTTACCAAATGATAGGGTTTCCCTTTCGATAGGGTTAGTCGACGATATGCTTACCGTATTGATAGGGTTTTTGGAAAAAAGTCTATGAAATAACCAATCAAAAACCCTTTTAACGGTAAGCGGTTCATGAAATACCCAATCAAAACCCCATTAATTAACGGTAACCGGTTCTGGTCCTTCGGCCCAGGTGGGACTAGGTATAAATTGCTTGAACACGTTTTAAAACCCCTTCATAAAGCCTTCATAGGGTTGCCTCGATAGGGTTTTCGTATTCGGTAAGTGCTAACCCTTTCAATAGGGTTACCGTGTTGATAGGGTTTTTGAAAACAAGTCTATGAAATACCCAATCAAAAACCCCTTTAACGGTAAGCGGTTCTGGTCCTTGTTCAATACCACGTTGTATAAGTATTTTACTTTTTTGTGCATTGCATGTGAAAATTTATCTACGTTATCCATTGGATTCTAAATAATGATATCCAGGGCTCTGCCACTCCGCACGCGAGTCTGTAGCGCTCGGCGTCCTCTGAGAGGACAAATTTCATACATTAGAAAAAATAAGACCTACGCGATAGAAAGAGAGGCAACTACTAAGTGAATGTTTTTGAGCGAAGGGAGCGCTCTGCGACCTGAATTGCACCTTATTGTGTCGGAGCAAGAGTCGCAATTTATTTATACGATTTTGCGGAGTGCAACTTCTGTACGCTAGTACCTACTATTATCTACTCTGTGATATATCTTGAAATGGGGTGGAGATTGCGCGGAACCCGTATTTTGGGCATGCGTAGCGGTGAGGGGCGCGGGCGGCGGGAGAGGGGCACGCGCTATTGGTCACTCACAAGAACACATGCGCGAACTTATCCACACTCCGTCGAAAAAAATTCAAGATATATGCCTCGTACTGTACCTACTTATTTTAATATTACAACAATGTTATTTTACAGAGTCAAGAAGCATCGGCTAAGATGGCTTCATTCCTACTGCTGATGATGGCTTATCATCCAGAATGTCAGGTATCTACTCAATTTTTTATTTTTTATTTTATAAATCATTTATTTCACGCTACGAGGCCCATGGTAACCAATCATACTTTCGAAACTTTTATGTTCGAATTTCAGTTGTTCGAAAATGGTACGACGACGACGTTTCAATGTTTTACATAATACCTTATTTTGTTAGAACATAAAATTATTTTACTTATGTTTTATTTTCCAGAAAAACAGCAACTCAATTTATCAAATCACTTTTTTTTCTTTTGACAGATGTTTTCCTAACCATAATTTTCTTTTCTAGTAATGATTAAAGATCGAAGTAAGGTCCATTCGCTTAGATATTCCTGTTTTTGAACACAAGTGGCTTGCGGGTGTACCGACACTATCTAAGCGAACGGACTTTAACTTTGATAGAATTTTCTTCTGACAGATAATATTATGTTTTATTGGGTAACCTATCATACTTTCGGAACTTTTCTGTTCGAATTTTAATTTTTCGAAAACAGTATGTCTAAGTTTTAAATACACGGATTGTTTGTTTAACATAATTTTGTTAGAACATAAAATTAATTTCACGTTTAATTTTCCAGAAAATCAGGAACTCAATTTATCAAATCACTTTTTTTTCTTTTGACAGATGTTTTTCTAACCATAATTTTCTTTATTAGAAATTACTATAAAGATCGAAGTAACTTTTGATATTCGTGTTTCATAATATTTAATCTATTTAGCAAATTCGGGTGGATTTTTAACCCTAATATTGTTTTGAATACTAGTCAGTAACAGAAACGAATCGAAACCGACTTCACGTAGTCTTGAATATATTGATATATTGAAGTTCTGATATATTGGTACTACACGCATGAATGTCATTCATGTACATAATAAACAGGGATGGGCCCAGTACACTCCCCTGCGGCACATCGAATGTAATAGCCAGGGATCGATGGTGACACTATGAAAAGCGGCAGTATACCTACAAGCCCCTCGCCTACAAAGAGGTTCTTCAATCTGTGCTCAAAGTCTGTGCCCTTTCTGTGCCTTAAGTAACATAGCAAATTCTTTTTTTAAAGGAGAAACTATACAACGAAGTCAGGGGCGTGATGGGGGATGCAGAGCGTGACGTCACAGATGATGATCTGAAGCGGATGCCGTACCTGGAGATGGCGTTCAAGGAAGTGTTGAGGCTGTTCCCCATCGGAGCCATCCTGCAGAGGACGGTGACAGAGGATATCGCTATTAGTAAGCCAACCAAAGATATTACAATTTTTTAAAAAGCCAACCAAATATTTTTCATTTCCCATTCTCGGACAGTGACCTAGGCATTCTTTAACAAAGCAGCGGGTGGAAAATAAACGAAACAGCGGTGGAAAACACTGCTTTCACCCTAGGGTGAAAAGCAGTGTTTTCGTATTTTTTCAGTTTTTGCAGTTCAATTCAAAAACTATGGGCTTTTGACATTAGGCTGCTCCTGTCATTTTGAAAGTATGATAGTTGCATTATACATCGTTTCGTTCCCCAAGGTAGCTTCATCTCTCCCTTGCTATTTCTGCTATAAGTAAATGACATCGCCCCTGTCACTAAACACACACACGCACAGTTTGGAGGCAATTTTGCAAGCGTTTGACGCAAGCTGACTTGTAAATGAAATTGAAAGTTGAACCGAATCGGTGAAGGTAGACATACCACAGGTATATACCATATTCAAATTAACGAACACCCTGTTTAATACTATTCCATATTGATTAGGATCAGGGTACCTCCCAGCCGGCTGCTCGTTGGTGATCCCCATCTACCACCTCCAGCGAGACCCTCGCTTCTGGGAGAACCCAGATGCCTTTGACCCTGAGCGGTTCAACCCTGAGAACATGAAGCGACAGCGCCCCGACGCCTACATTCCCTTCAGCTTGGGACCAATGGATTGTTTGGGTAAAAGATCTGATGTACAATGTCTTATTTTCTACTGACATAGGTAGGTACTTACTTAATTAATGCTCAAACTTTTATAAAACAAGTTTTTCTCTTTAATTACTTGCTGTTTCACTTCACAGATTCCTTCCGATAGCACCTACCTATATCTAGTTTTAAATTTCAACGTTAAAACCAAAATTATTTCGTTTACGTTTTAGTTTCGTTTACAGAATGATACTCGCATGCCTAGGGAGCATAGGACGCCAATGAGAATTCTAAAGCTAAATCAAAAATTTTGAAATGATTTTTAGGTAAATAACCTAAATTACAACGTAACGGTTTTGGTTTTATCCATCGAGGTTTCATCTTTCAAAATTAGCGCGTCCGGTTTTTAGCATTTTTTACCATTGAAAATGGTTATCAGATGCAAGTCGCCCAAAACGTATTTTTGGCCATATCTCCGAGGATTTTGGGAGGATCGAGATGGGAATAGTACCAAAAGTTGAGGAATTTATCGAGACACGTGTTATAACGTTTGAATTTTGAAAATCTACTGGTAACTTTTTTTGGAATTTTGCAAAATTCGAGTAAATTCGGGTTTTTTGGGGGGTGTTTATTTACTAAATTGTAAATATTTCGGGAAAAAAACTGACTTAAGAAAAAATTAAAAAATGGGTTCTAGAGTATTAGTTTGGCTACAAAATGGCGACAATATTTTGATAATTGTGACCTGTAAGTGGTCCCTTTAGATTTGGAATTGTAGAAAAACGGGTGTTTCCATACATAAAAAGTGATGTAGCTTCTATGATTATTAACCGATCGACATGGTATAAGTGTTAAAAGATGCAGAAGCAGACGAGAAGTGCATTCGTTGGAATTTCGAAAATCTGCCTTGGTAACATTTGATTTGATTTTGGTTTTTCGTAAATTTTTGGATTCATTTTCAATGCTCCGATTCTTGCGGGGACTGTAAAATCTGTGAATTTTTGTTATTAAACCTTTTTTAACCGCCTTCCAAATAAGGAGGTTCTATGTTCGTCTGTATTTTTTTTTTGTGTATGTCCACCGATTACTCGAAGACGGCTGAACCGATTGAAATGATTCAAACGTTATTACATTAGGTACACTCCCAAGTTATTCCCATTTTTTAAAATTTGGAAATCGGTTCAGTACTTTTCAAGTAATTTTGAAAAAAGCACGAAAATAGTATGATTTTGTTTGAATTACCTCGATGATTGGTCGTATTACTTCTTTGTTTATGAACTGAATAAGATATTTTTTTTTTTTGGAAGAGGGATATATATCTTAAATGTAGTTTTTTATGCGACTTAAAAAAGGAGGTTCTCAGTTTGACCCGTATTTAAGTATGTTTCTCCGCGATTATCTTATGTTTGGCTGTGCCGATTTTTCTACATATATAATATACCTTACCTACAAGGTAACTTTACTAAAAATAAAAAAAAATAAAAATTGTCGAAAAAAAACAAAAACCGACTTCAAAAAACCTACCTCTAAAAAGCAAGAAATATATTCGTAATAATAAAAATACGTCTATTGAAGTCGGGTGGGGTTTTTAGAATAAAAAAAAAGGAATTTGTACTCCAGCCCCACCCGACTTCAATAGACGTATTTTTATTATTACGAATATTATTTCTTGCTTTTTAGAGGTAGGTTTTTTGAAGTCGGTTTTTTGTTTTTTTTTATATTTATAATTGGATATAACTTTGCTTTCAGGGCGGTATTTCGGCACCAAACTCGTGAAAACGATATGCACAAGGGTGATTCGTGAATTCGAGCTGACCTCTCTCGACTCCTACAAGGATCTGCGCGTGATCATCAGCATATCAGTAGTTTCTGTCGACGGGTACCACGTCATGATGAAGCGAAGAACGAACACGAATAATGACTAGAATAGCAATGGGTGAACTGCGGGTCTACCGGCTAAAAATAATGAAGTTAATGTTAACTGTAAGTATGTGATACATTGCTTCTTTTCTTTGGTAAGTTTTTATTTGTGCCAAAACAAAGTAGCAATGTATCACATACTTACAGTTAACATTAACTTCATTGTTTTTAGCCGGTAGACCCGCTGTTACCAAAGTCGATTTTAAGCTTTTTTCAGATTCATCGAATAAATAAAATTCAACGTAATATTACCTTCTTGTGTTATGTAAAGTTGGAATCTTAAAAATAATCACATTTACAATATACTTAGTTACTTTTGTTACAAAGTGATGATGTAAAAAATGTTTAAAATACATAAAACCCCGAGAATCAAAATATATTTTATATTATTTAGAACGCACAAATTTATGCTAGTACTATTATCTATTCTGTAGTGATTTAAAAAAAAATTAAACACTTTTTTTATTTCTAAGTATACTTAGGTATACTTAATAATGTAAAAATAACGGTAGGTATCTAACATACAATATATATTTAGTTATCGAGTTTTTTCTTCTCAACAGATGTTTGTGCTATGAACAAAGAAGTTCAGTTTGATTGAGTAAAAATAATTTTGTAATGTACTTAGATAGATTTGTTTCAGAAAAAAGTAATATGTAAGTAATGCTTGTAAATAAATCAAGTATTATTGTTCTCGTTTATATGCGTGTTTTAATTTATTTTATCTACACCCTGTAAATCATGCTGTAAATCCTCTGTAGAGGGTTTTAAAACGGTTAATTTACTACCAAGAGTACTAAGTATGCAGCGTGAAATTTTAATCATTTGGTTCCCGCCGTGGGGTGGTTCCACTCATGATTACAAGCAACTATTACCTTAGGGCCAACTCTTCTCCTCGCAAAAAAAAACAGCTGTTCCATACAAAAGTGCAGTACTTACCTACTCGACTTTAATGTATGGAACAGGCAGATTTTTCTTTTGCGAGGAGGAGAGTTGGCCCTATAGTAAAAGTTGTTTGTAATCATGAGTGGAACCACCCCACGGCGGGAACCAAATGATTAAAATTTCAGCGTGTATAATTTTTAGTCCACGTAAATGAAATCATTGTGAGAAGTTAGTAAAAACACTCCAACAATAGAAAACAAAATGTTTTATCTAGGTACCAAACTGTGACAGTAACAAACATAAAAACATTTACATAATGTCGTGTTATGTTAAAGGACACTACAGGGAACAATGAAATGTATTTACCATTTTACATGTTTTTTTCATAAAAGTAATTTTTTTCTTTCGATATTTACCTACCCTACCTAGCTATATGCATATTCATTACCTACCTACTTATTACTTACATACAAATATTATTGAAAGTCTGTCTATCGTTACCTTTACACGACCGAACCACTGAACCAACCTTGATAAAGACATATAACATACGTATAGAGATGGATGGGATTTGACGACCTCCGTAGTCGAGTGGTTTGCACGCCGGTTTTCAAGGCGTCACCATCTCTTGAGGTCCCGGGTTCGATCCCCGGCTGGGTCAATGCAGAAAATGAACTTTTCAATATTGTCTCAGGTCTGGGTGTTTGTGATACCACCGTTGTCTCTGATTTCCATAACACAAGTGCTTTAGCTACTTACTTTGGGATCGGAGCAATGTATGTGATGTTGTCAAATATTTATTTATTTATATTTATTTATATATAGGCTGAAATGAATATTAGACGATGGTATACAGGGTTATTTATTTACTAAAATCATTACAACAACATTTTGTTTTACGACTTTTCCGAAAACAAAGAAAAAAACTTTTCATACAACACTCGATCAGCTGTTCGGACATTGTATGGGGGGAAAGTCGTATTTTTTTCTGTTTTCTGAACATTCGTAGAACAAATTTTAGTGATCTACTCCTGCAAGGTTAATAACCCTTCAAACTTAGTCCGGCTAGCGGATAACGTAACTCTGTTGCTAACAATAGGGATGTTGACTAATGAATAAAATAACGAAATACTAATAAAAATCGTAAACATATTAAACTTTTAGAGTAGCTTGTATACCTCTTGGTTTTATATATTGCATATTATTTGTTTTATGACCCTTCAAAGTTGGGTGGACAAGTCCATTTAAAAAGTATAAAATTTATTAAAATAAATGATACCTTTAATTAGTCCGTAAAATGTATAGCAAATTTGTCGAAGAAACCATTTTGATAAACACAATATTTAATATAGCTGCTGAACAAATTTCCTATGCGTTGCATACAAACTTGCAAGGCGTGACGTCATAACGTGCAAGCCATTAAGTATGGAGCGTTTTTGATCGAGTCCATTTGTGTGCATTTCACACTGTGATATCTCGGGCAGTTTTCATGCTAGCGAATTTTTTTTTTTTACCAATGTTTCTTTTTTTGAGAGGTAATTTATGTAACATAAAATAAAAAAAATAGTCAACATCCCTATTCTCGATTGAAATAGATTGAAAGCGCAGTTGCATTGCTGCTTTAGTTAAGATAGTAGTCACATTGGTTCATACTAAAGCAGCACTGAATCTGCGATATCTGTCAGAGTTGATTGCAACAAAGTTACATAATTACCCCCCCGGGGGCTGATTATGTAACTTTGTTGCAATCAACTCTGACAGGAATCGCAGTTAATACATTGCTGCTATAGTAAGGACCAATATGAGAACTATCATACTTAAAGCAGCAATGTAACTGCGAGAATTTTTAGCAACAGAGTTACGTAATCCACGGGCAGGTTGACATAAACCCACACATTTTGGTAAATATACTTAAGGTGGCACCCTGACCGAAAGTGGCGCCGCGGTGAATTTTAATTAATATTGTAATTCTAATACACAATTTTAATTAAACTTTACGTGGAATTTTTAGGGCCCATATAGTTTAGTGTTTTTAGACGGTATCATTATATTCTTTCATAGTTGTACCTACTATTAGTTATTCTATGCTCTGCTTATAGATACTGCTAGAAGTAGATAGCAAAACTGCTAAAAGTGGCCATTTTTGACACATTTGCTAACTTCTACGAATGAATACGAGGGATTAAAGTGATACCTTCTGAAAATACTCCTATGAGCCCTAAAAATTCTACGTAAAGTTTCATTGAAATCCTTTTCTATTAACAACTTTTTAAATAAAAACCTCTGAGGGCGCCGCCACTTTAGGTGGTTATAGCCACCTTAAGATAGAAAACATTTAAAAAAAAAATAACGTTATTTAAGACGAAAAGGTCCAAAATGCTTTACAAGACTTTTTTATAATGAGATCAGGTACAAAACCAAAAAATATAGTTAGTTACCTAATACAATTGGACCATAAATTTAATTTAATTGTAAGTAATTTAACTTAAACTTAATGTATTCACCAATTGTTATGTTTTCGACACAATGAACATTGTTATGAAATAAATAAACTTGAAACATGAAACAAAATAATTATATATGTATAGTATTTTTTTAATAAACAAAAAAAACTACTCTACCGATCATCATGATGCATGACACACACGTTATCAGGAGTAATGAGTAGGACATAGGATACTTTTCATCCAGAAAAAGTATTGTTTCCGACCCGAGGGATAGAAAAATAACGGTCCATGCAGGCGAAGTCGCAGACGGCCGCTAGTATCCGGATCTCTATCCTTGTTCCATCTTCTTGTCGAGGAGTTGTGTTTGTACAGACCGCCTCAGAACCTTCGGCAAAGGAAGCTGCGATAAATCGATTGTCGAATGTTCCGAGGAAACCTGAACTTATCTCCGAATCATCTGGCTTCTTTGCTATCGGTACATTATTATTATTGACAAAAGAAAAAAATATATACTTCTCCTATTGGTTGCAAAAAAGTGCACTCAAAACAAGGACATTCTTTGTGGTTTATGCCGTTTAGCTACCCCAAGTTATACCTTAATGTTTGTTTCCACGTACCGACTTATAGGGTCCCCGCACACGGGTGACACGCCACAACCACAAACGCCCCGCCACAAGAAGCTAGAAGCGGCTGCAAAAATAGATGAAGCGCGCGACAGCCACAACACAAGTGGTCAGGTAGCCGACATTTCCTTCGCTTGCAGTGTATAGTGGTCGGTGTCAAGAGCATGTGGCGACTAAAACGGCCGCGCAGCGCAATTTTTCAACAGTTTAAATATTTTATTTCATGTAACACGGTCTTGCTTAAGTCCAATGTCTCTTGATTTCCGGAAGATAAGGTCTCCCAATAAACCAACTGCTTTGGTTCCAGCTGTTTCTCCTTTTCTTAAAATTTTACAGACGTTTTTGATGATACTGGCATTGTATATGTGTAGGAATCGAGCACTAGGGGTGCAGGGGGAGCTTATCAGGAGCAAACCGAACAAATAATACCTTTATTGGTCTGGCCATTCTTGCGCCCCCCCAGAGCCTACGCCCTGTGCCTGGACACCGGTGGCAAATCCCTATTTACGGCACTGCCCACAGCTTGTTAGACAGTAGCTTACAAGTTTGATAGACTGTCTGACAGGCTGTGGGTGGACACTTCATGCAAAAGTTTTATTGCAGGTGGAAACGCGCGCGTCCTAGATCCACTAAAATCCATTGATGGATCTTTTTGCATTAAATAACGGATTACATTTAAGTATGAACCTCTTGAAAAAAAAATTGTTACAATGAAAATATTTTTAAAAGTTAAAGTTAACCTCCTCTAGATTTATGTGACCCTGGTACTTTTTAAAATAATTGTAACCCAATCCTTGTTAGTTATTCTACTTATTCGAAATAATATTTTTAAAATTTTGCATTTAAATCTCGATCCTGAATCAAGGATTAAAGTGGACATAAAAGTGCAAAAAGATCCATCAATGGATCTTTACAATAGATTTTAGTCACAAATGAAAATGAGAAACAATGACAGGAAACTTAAAAATTAACGGGTTAAAAATATTTAACTTCCTTGTGGATTTTATTTGGAAAAAAATATTTAATAAATATGCATCTTATTGTGGGTTTTTAACAAAATAATTGTATTAAGACGACCTATTGTTTCCAATCATTATATAGTTTTTTTCATCGTGATAGATCGTCTAGTTCAAAAGTTACAACGTTTTGTTCACAGGTACGCAAACAAAAACCTGAAAAAAAACATAATAATGTAGTTTTTTTATATTTTTCCCATCAATAAAATCAAGCATAGTTTCACTTTTTTCATTTGTGCTTTATAAAGGCTCACACGACATATACGCCACACCAGTGGCTAAGGGTCCATAAAAGTCGATTCCCATCAGTTTACCCTTTAGAAATCCCACCCCATCGATCCACTAAGCAGATCATAACATTTTGTAGAACGGCTTACCTTTGCCATAATTTCACGCTTCGCCACTGCGCCACACACTAACATACACTATGACACGTGCTAAGCGATCTCAACGCCTCAAGATGTGTGTCGAGACTGCCAAGTCCTACACAGATACACAATTACACGTCAACACTTCGCACCCTTTGATCCTTCTATGTATTCTGTGCTTCAGAGCGAGAGTAAAGTAACAATGAAACTGTAATTAACCCGCTACCTATTTAAAGCAATTTTAATATAACCAATGTTCTTAGTGAAGTTGGGAAAAAAACTATTACAAATTCTAGCATAAAAATACTTATTATAACGATTAACAAAATCTTACCTGACTATCAACACCTGGCTGACAGGTGGCACTGAACTTGAAAAAATATTTTTGAATTTATAAATAACTAAACTATACTTAAACTACCTGACGCGGATTTCTAGCATAAAAATATAATGGAAAATAAATCTTAACTACTGAAAACTGGCCAACTAACAACAGCTGACTGACAGTTGGCACAGAAATTAAAAATGATGGGCAGAATCATAGCCTTCCATATATAGAAGGCTATGGCAGAATACGTAGACCTCGGCTTCGTTGAGGGTCTTGTTACACCCGGTATGTACAAAACTTCAAGTTTCAGGTTCAGTGGTTTGGGCTGGACGTTGGTATGTCAGTCACCCTTTATTTTATATAAGTAGGTACAAGGTTATTTTATATACAAAAGTACAATGCCTACTTCATTGTAATATCATTGACTCCATCGAAATGTTGCTTTCGAGGATTCGTTTTAGTACAGCCTTTAAGCTTCGACGTTCCACTGTATATTCCCCATTTTCACTCAAGTGTAACAACAGTCATTTGGGATCGAATAGTCCACTGAAAATATGTAAATCTTCTTACTCTAAGAGTTAGACAATAATGTTGACATTTTTGACAGTAGTTCGTTGACTTTTAAAAAGAAAATTGTCAATTCAATTAAATGTTAAATTAACTCTTATAACTAAAAATTAAAAAACCCGCCTGCATAAAAAGACAAGTCGACTGAAAAGATGGAAACAAGATTAAATAAATATTAAAGGCAACATGTCATAATAACATGCAGTCGGAGGCATGCATAAAGAAAGTGACATTATGAATGATTGAATTATATGCCTCCGACTGCATGTTATTATGACATGTTGCCTTTAATATTTATTTAATCTTGTTTCCATCTTTTCAGTCGACTTGTCTTTTTATGCAGGCGGGTTGTTTAATTTTTTTTATTATTTTTTTATTTATCTCTTTTTAGTTATTATATTTTATGGTCATGATATACCTTTTTGAAATCCTTATAATAAGCCCTTTAATTTGACACCCATATTGCAGTATTCTAAAAAAAAATTTTTTTTGACTACGTATAATAGCACCGTACAGCCGCCATGTTGGTTTTTTTATAACGCCACCTTCTTAAGAACACTTGGGCTGAAAAGACCAATCTAACGATATCTTAATCATAGAAATCCGTTCAGCCGTTTGAGAGATATGAGGTAATAAAGAATATTACATACAAACATACATACTTACAAGATACGCGCGAAATACATAACCCGCAGTCGGGTAATAATAAAAATAACCTTGTTTAGGAGATTAGACTTTTGTCACAGAACTAATACCTACGTACCTATGTAATGTAACTTTTATACAAAGTTAGCACGCATTATTTTAGTTATTGCGTTTCATTGTTTTTTTTTCAGTCTACACCAACGATATATCAAAACAAAGTTTAGATGCGTTATGCGCCAACATCATGCAATTTAAAACAGCGACAGGTACTGCAGATACACACATTGACATATATTACCACAGAATACATAATAGTATATTACATTAATAGTGGGACAAAAATAAACGCCACCATACGGAATCCCTGTCGTTAGAAAGAGATAAACAGACATCATAAGTTTCGTCTGATACGCTGCATGTTCATTGGCGCGTCTCGCTCTTTGTAAAAGAATGGCCGATTAGAGTAATAAAAAATACGAAAATACATTTTACGGTTAAATACAGTACTTACGTGTGAAATGAAACATTTTTCCGATCTCTGACTGTTGCTGTATAATTTGCACATCGTTTATAGACGCAGGAAGCCATTTTTGATCAGAATGTCACGGTTTATTAGTGTCTGACTGACGAGAGAGGTGTGTGTTTACGTGTCACGAGCCTGTGCCTCTCTAGTATAATAATGTACTCTAAGTGTGCCTAATTGAAAGTCGGGCAATGGGGAAGATGTAAATAAAAATTTATTCAATTTTTTTAGCCCTAATTAAAATTATAAGCAATTATAAGACTAACTGTGAAAAAAATATGTTGATATCACGAAAATTGAATTTTTTATAAGCAAATCAATTTGGGGACGCGCGGAATCTGATTGCGTCGTTCGAGTAATGGCTATGACGTCACGTCGCCGGTTGTACGATGGACAGCGGCGGCGGGCGTATGGAAGCTTAGCGACACTATGTGATTGACAGGCTCTGTAAACTTACTTTTGTTAATTTCGATACTTTTGTTTTGTTATTTTACATTTTTATACAACCACTGTATTTTTCAATAAAATTAGGTAGGTACAAAAAGTTTCATAGAGTTCCTCGGATACGTATCTTTCGCAAGTTGACGTTTTTACAGGTATTTTTTATTTTCTTAGGTCGTTATCTCGTTTATTTGTTTCTTTGTTTAATTACTGGGAATGATTTTATAATGAGCTAGACTTGAAACTTTGAATATAGGTCAGAACTGTAAGACAACGCTGATCATCATTCAGCTGATCTGATGACGGAGCTGGAAGAAGGCCACAGGAACTCTTTAATAAAACCATACAATCACATCGACTTTTGTGCTCGTTAAATTCGTCTTGACAAGTACTCTGATAGGAATGGGAGATGAGGTCCAAGGTCTGATGATGGAGCCGGAAGAAGGCTACAGGAACTCTGTGTTCAAACCATGCAACCCCATCGAGTTTAGGCTCATTTAATTCGTCTTGACGAGTTCTCTGTTGAGAAATACTCGTAGTTTCAAGGGTCTGATATCATTTGGAATCGTTGGATTTGCCTTGACAAGTACTATGATGGGAGATAGTTTCCAGAGCCTGATGATGGATTCGGAAGAAGGCCACAGGAACTCTGTATTCAAACCATGCAACCCCATCGAGTTTGGGCTCATTTGATTCGTCTTGACGAGTACTCTGTTGGGAAATAGAATCCGGGGTCTGATGATGGAGCTGAGAGAAGGTCACAGGAACTCTGTAATAAAACAGCAACTCCATCCAGTTTGGGCTCGTTTGATTCATGTTGACGAGTATTATGTTGGGAAACAGTGTGCAGGGTCTGATGATGGACCTGAAAAAGGCTACAGGAACTCTGTAATAAAACCATGCAATCCCATCGAGTTTTAGCTCATTTGATTTATCTTGACGAGTTCTCTGCTGAGAATTAGTTTCTAGGGTCTGATATCATTTGGTATCGTTTGATTTGCCTTGACAAGTACTATGATGGGAGATGATTTTCAGAGTCTGATGATGGAATCAGAATGAGGCCACAGAAACTCTGTATTCAAACCATGCAACCCCATCGAGTTTGGGCTCATTTGATTCGTCTTGAGCTTGACGAGTACTCTGTTGGAAAATAGAATCCAGGGTCTCATGATGGAGCTGAAATAAGGTCACAGGAACTCTGTAATAAAAAAAGCAACTCCATCCAGTTTGGGCTCGTTTGATTCGTCTTTACGAGTACTCTATTGAGAAATAGTTTCTAGGGTCTGATAATGAAGCCGGAAGAAAGCCACAGGAACTTTGTATCAAAACCATGAAACCCTATCGACTTTGGGCTCGTTTGATTCATTTTGACGAGTAATCTGTTGGGAAACAGTGTCCAGGGTCTGACGATGGACCTGCAAAAGACTACAGGAACTCTGTAATAAAACCATGCAACCCCGTCAAGTTTGAGCTCGTTTGAGTGGTCTTGACGAGTACACTGTTGGGAAAAAGTGTTCAGGGTCTGATGATGGAGCCAGAAGAAGGCCACAAGAATTCTGAAATAAAACCATGCAACCCCATATTCTAGTTTGATATCGTTTGATTCGCCTTGACAAGTACTATGGTGGGAGATGGTTTCCAGGTTCTGATGATGGAGCCGGAAGAAGGTCACAGGAACTCTGTAATAAAACCATGCAACACCATGATCTAGTTTAGAATGGTTTGATTTACCTTGACAAGTACTATGTATGATGGGAGATGGTCTCCAGGGTCTTAAAATGGAGCCAGAAGAAGTTCACAGCAATAAACCATACAACTTCATCGAGTTTGGTTTTGTTTGATTTGTCTTGACTAAGACCTTAGACCCTATTTCTAGATGGTTCCCAGGGTCTCATGATGGAGCTAGAAAGTGGTAATGAGAGATCTGTAATAAAACGACACAACACCATTGAATTTGGGATCGTTTCAAACAAACCAGCCTAAATTCTAGGGTATTGCGTCATTTTATAACAGAGTTCCCATGGGCTCTTTCTGGCTCCATCATCCTTGGATTTTGTCTAAAGTTTTTGTAAAGACCAATCATACGAATCCAAACTCAATGGTGTTTCGTCGTTTTGTCAGGGTTTTATTACAAAGTTCCCACGGCCACCTTCTGGCTCCATCATAAACCTTGGATATCATCTAGAACCAGAGTCCTTGTCAAGACAAATTATACGAGCCCAAACTCACTGGTTTGTGTCGTTTTATTATAAAGATACCATGGCTACTTTCTGGCTCCATCATCACCCTAGATATCTTTTAGGACCAGAGTTCTTGTCAAGCCAAACCAAACGAGCCTAAATTCGACGGTGTTTCGTCATTTTATTACAGATTTGCCATAGCCACCTTCTGGCTCCATCATCAGAACTTGGATATCATCTAGTACCAGAGTCCATGTCAAGACGAATCAAACGAGCATAAACTCGATAGGGTTTCTTCATTTTATTACAGAGTTCCCATGGCCACCTTCTGGCTCCACCATAGTCTCATATTGTCTTGAAAAAATACACTGTTTTAAACAAGTATTTTAAGTGAACTAGCGACCCACCCTCGCTTCGCTTCTTTCTTATTTTGCACACCCTAAAATAAAACAAATATCGTACAGTCGTTACCTTTGCTCCAGAAGACGCGCATGAATTTATTTTCGCTCGCGTTATTTTTTGCGACAACTCCTAAGATATTCATTTAAATAGTATGGTGTTAAAGATTAAAATAATGTGCATGAAATGCTTAAGGTAACAGACGTATTTAAGTTGATAAGGATTAATACTGTATCCTTCTAAATAGCTTTCCAATTTACCGCATTGTATGTGACCGATTTTTTAGAAGATTATAATGGGTATAGTGAGCTATTCTTAAAAGATAGATATATGCCATCGCGGACTTTTTTGTAGATCTATAAAAGAGAAACAATTCCATCATACATTATTTTGTTATAGCTCAAAATTTTTATGCAGCGTTTTCGATGCAAGCTCCCAGTCGGCTTAATTTTTGGCAAAATCTTTAACTATTATCGTCATATTTCTACCAATTTAGATAAAACCTTAACTTATTATACACCTAAACCTTCCTCAAGGATCATTCTATCATTTGGTAAAAACCGCATGAAAATCCGTTTAGTAGTTTTTGAGTTTATCGCGAACAGATAGACAGATGCGGCGGAAAGACTTTGTTTTATAAAATCTCGGCGGACGTAACCGGCGATGTGACGTCACGCCTTAAACGGTCAAGACCGCGCTGATTTTAAAAACATTCAACTTTGAAAATTAATAAAAAATTCAGTTTTTGAGATATCTAAAAAATTCTTTCACCAATATTTTTTAGATTTTACGTTTGATTTTTCTATATTAAAAAATAATTACACTCATCTTCCCCATTACCTTACTTTCGTCTTGCCATTGTGAAGTGCGGGTAACGCATCTAAACTTTGTTTTGATATATCGTTGGTCTACACTGGTTAAAAATATTCTTTGTTAAGTAGAATTCTACTTACATCATTTCTTCACACTGCAAACATCAATGTTTTCGTCAGACCGTGAACTGGCCTCGCCTTATTCAGGAAACGACATACATGCGACATACAGTCTAATTGTTATTACAGACCAAAAAGTCACCTCGCATAGCAGAGGCAAAGCCTTCGTCAAATTGTGAAGGAAAACCAAGCGCAGTTTGAGCATTACCTCGTATCGCAAAAGATTGTTTTGAGTGACAAACAAAATGTCTGTAGTAGCTTTTTTTTTAATTCGTAAGAAGGTTATTACGTAAATAATATTTTTTTACCTCTCTCAGAGCAACAAAAGCTTCAAGGGGTTATTTTTTTCTAAATAAGCCGTAGTCAGTTTTTGAAGACATGTAATAAATCAAATCAAATCATATAGGGAAAACATCGTAAAAACTTTGTATATCCAGGAGTTAGCAGTGCTTGTTGTCAGTTTGTTTGAAGAACTTTTCGAATACAGGTATGAAACTACAATGAAATGAAACTACATAATATCCAAACTCAATGGGGTTGTATGGTTGTTAATATTACAGAGTTTCTGAGGCCTTCTTCTGGTTACATCACCAGACCCTGGACACTAACTCCCAGCAAAGTACTATTCAAGACGAATCAAACGAGCCCAAATTTTATGAGATTGTACGTATGATTTTATTACAGTTTCTGTGGCCTTCTTCCGGCTCCATCATCAGACCCTGGACACTAGCTTCGAACAGAGTACTAGTCAAAACGAATCAAACGAGCCCAAACTCGATGGGGTTGCATGGTTTTATTACATTCTTCCGGCTCCATCATCAGACCCTAGACGTCGTCTCTCATCAGAGACTTGTCAAGATGAATCAAGCGAGCCCAACTCGATGAGGCTGTATGGTTTTTTATTAGAGTTCCTGTGGCCTTCTTCCGGTTCCATCATCTCTGATCCATCCAAGAACTCTGATTCTTTTCATTCATAGTGGTTTAATTTAATTTAAATAATTCAATACCTATAGGTATATTTTTTGGAGGAGCTCGGTGGCTCAGTGGCCTAGCGCCTAGCCCTACGTTTGCGGAGGTTAGGCAACTTTCGTAAGGGTCAATCATGGGATGGGTGACCAAAATGTTATTATATGAGCTCTTTCGTGCTTCGGAAGGCACGTCAAGCCGTTGGTCCCGGCTGCCCTTGCAGTCATTACCCATCAATCCACATTGGGCCCACATTGTAGGTTATATTTTAATAGCCTATCCTCCTGATCTACACATAAGGAAGGCCTGTGTCTCCAGTAGTGGGGACGTTAAAAATAGCTGACGTCAATGTAGGTATACATATATATTATTCTTTCAAGGACTAAGAAATGTTCGTGACTCTTCTTCTTGTGGCAAGCGTAACAACCGCGCTGTGGCTCTTCTGGAGGTATCAAAACCGAGCGTTGTTGCAGGCCGGCGAACACTTCCCAGGACCCATGCCTTTGCCAGTTTTTGGGAATGCTTTGACGTTCATCTGCTCACCTGCAGGTAGGTCTTTGTACAAGACAATATAGGTTACCTACCTTCAACCACCACACCACAGACCACACTACCAAGTCCATTATAATGCAATTGCATGGAAATTGCTTATATTATAATATATTATGCATATACCCATCACATATTTCTAAATTGTGGCTGGCTAATCTGACACAAACTACCACAAATTCTTGCACACACAAACATGCACACACACACACACACACACACGCACACGCACACGCACACACACATGCACACACACACACATAGTGTAATATTAATTAGTTTTTTATAAGTTTTTTATCCCAGTCTAGTGTCTTAGTTTGTTATATCTAAGGAAGGAAGAGCGGTGTCCCACAAACACAGGCTTTCAGCTTAAATGGGGACACCAACTTATTTCTAAAATTATTGTAAAGGTTTTAAAGAAAAATAAACTTATTTTTTTTTTTTTTTTTTATTATGCATACAATACAACACTAGCACATAATCTGGGCCTGGCCTGTGCTTTAAGTGCCAGTTCCTTTCTCGTGTCGCTTTATGATTTTTTTTATTAAATAAGTAATAAAGTATTTAATACAAAATACAGCACCACCAAGAGTTAGATAATAATAAGAATATAATAAAAAATACTGAAAATATCTACTTATTATAAAAACACGTTTTCAAAACGGACTAAAAAGTACAATTTTTTTTCTTCCGTAAAGATTTATAACCCTATACAGAAAGTTTTTAACCTAAAAATGTGGGGCGCATGCAAAAGACAATAATTGATGATAAATCTTATAACAAAAGGCGTCCTACGTTTTAAGTTTAAAAGTACAGTGTTATAAATCTTTACGGAAGAAATTATTTTGTACATTTTAGTCAGTTTTTTCTTGTCCGCTTTTATGTTTTTTAATACTTTTTAATCCACGTTTTTTTTATAAAAAAATGGGTTTCTAGTAAATTATCATTTTCTGCTTTTTAGTCAACGAGCTAAAACTGAAAATACACCATCTCATATCGAAGTACTTGTCAAGACAAATTAAACGAGCCCAAACTCGATGGGGTTGCGTGGTATTATTTTAGAGTTCCTGTGGCCTTCTTCCGGCTCCATCATCAGACCTTGGACACTATTTCCCAACAGAGTACTCGTCAAGACAATTCCAACGAGTCCAAACTGGATGGGGTGCATGGTTTTATTACAGAGTTCCTGTGGCCTTCTTCCGGCTCCATCATCCGACCTTGGATACTGTTTCTTAACAGAGTACTTGTCAAGATAATTTAAACGAGCCTTAACTCGATGGGGTTGCGTGGTATTATTATAGAGTTCATGTGGCCTTCTTCCGGCTCCATCAACAGACCCTGGACACTATTTTCCAACAGAGTGCTCGTCAAGACGATTCCGACGAGTCCAAACTGGATGGGGTGCATGGTTTTATTACAGAGTTCCTGTGGCCTTCTTCCGGCTCCATCATCCGACCTTGGAAACTGTTTTTTAACAGAGTACTCGTCAAGATAATTTAAACGAACCTTAACTCGATGGAGTAGCATGGTTTTACTACAGAGTTCCTGTGGCCTTCTTCCGGCTCCATCATCAGTTAGACCATTTTACACTATTTGCTTTTACTATTTTACTGCACACTGCTATTCACCATCTATATCTAAAATTTACAAAAGGATCAAAATTTATAAACTATTATCATTATGTATAATATAATTAACATAATAATAGTCCATGTATTTCTTTTTAGCTAGAAATAGGTGTGTGTATGTGTGTGCAGGATTAATAAATAAAAAATTAAAAAAATCCACCTGTATAATTGTTGTTGTTAATGTTCTCTTTGCTGAATTAGCACCTATTTTTTTTCTATTAAAATAGAAGACGTTTTTTATAGAATTTATCGCTACACTCGAAAACTGGTTGGCAAACTACGGTGACGTCATGAGGTTCTGGCTGGGTCCTGATCTCAATATTTTAGTCGCTAATCCGGATGAAGTTAAGGTAATGGTTGAGTATTGCCAAGTAGGTAAGTGGCAGCAATCCCGCCTCATGTCATGTCATGAGCCAAAGATACCGCGCTAGAATCTTGGGATATAAATGTTTATAAATGATGAGCATGTCTTCAAAGCATGACATCAATAAGCATGTCTTCCAAAGACATTGATGTTTATATTCTATATGTGTAGTGGGCCAATCATTGAACTGGACAGAAAATGGTAACCATCACTGCATGTATTCAAAAATGAGCACTATACAAGGGCGTCGCCAGGGGTAGGCAGGGGGGGCAGGTAAAAGAATGTAGCCAATTGCAAAATAACCAAAGTCTTAAGGCTGCGCAATTGACTTGCTCTTCCGATAAATCCCGCTCCATCTCAAAACTTGAATAAATTCACTAAGTGCTCTTGACTATAGGTAGGTTAGGTACCTACAATTCATATTTTTCTCGTCCTCTTCTATATTAACTTGCCCTCCCTGGGCCATTGGCTAGCGAGACGCCCTTGGCACTAGGTATGTATAATAGAATAGGACAAAGTGAGAATCACTCGTATTGAGTGATGGATGTCACATCATCACATGTCACAGTCAGCGCATCTAACGATTAAAATCTTTGATGATATGCCATAAATAAAGTTGGGCAGATCGATGAAAGCAACATATTTATCAATTTGACCACTACTTGGCCGTTTCTCCATTTGGCTGGGTGCATAATCAAAGTAGTACCGTTTTGTGAGTTTGCGTTCTGTCAGCTGTGTGTGGCATCACAAGAAATCGATAACTCTGATTAAAAAGCAATAATAATTAATTAGTTATAAGCAATTCAAAAACCGGCAAATCAAGAAATGCCGGCGTATCTCGATGTGCCCACCCCAGGCAGATCTCAATCGGCCCAGTTCAACGATTGGCCTACGACATGTATACCTACGTATAGGCAATGATATACATATAATATCATTGTACGTAGGTATTTCTTTCAAGCATGTGGTAGGTACAAGCTTCACAGTTTGATAGGTCCAAAATCTTGTCTGGATAAGTAACAGATTAAAATTTGATTTCAGATTCTTCTTACAAACTCCAAACTGAGCAATAAAGGACCATTGTACAAGTATATTGGTATTTTGCTTGGAGAAGGGCTTTTGAGTGGTTCAGGTACTAATTAACCAGTTCAGTTAGTCCGGTCAGTTAAATTCAATTCTTTTTGGCACAAATAAAAACTTACCAAAGAAATGCAACAATGTGTTATGATGATGGTTATGGATTATGATGATGGTAAAAGAAACGATCTCACGCGTATCGATATTACCCAAATAACTTCGGCAAATAGTACAATACGAATTTCCTTACTTCGATTTATCTGTTTTAAGTTAAAGCTAATTTTATCTAAATAGAAACTATTTAGCGACCAGTTTCATTTGACATACATTGCTACTTTTCTTTGGAAAACAAAAAGAAGTAGCAATGTAGCTCATTCATCTGTCAAATGAGACCGGTCTCTAGGTGGTTTCTAATTAGATAATTCAGCCCGCCGGTAGACCCGCCGAAGTTCGAAAAGTTAGTCGGTAGGGCCCCAGGCCCCAGCTAAGCGACTAGCGAAGGCCAGCTGTACCGCACGCTTGGCGCCTTCGCTAGAGGGTGTCTATCTAGCTAGGCGCTAAGCAAGTCATCTGTCGGTGCGTACGGGGCCTTACGATCTGACGAGGTCAATATTTTAAGAGTCCTAACCAAAAAAGCTACCTTATCTTTTTACTTTGTCTTTCTAACCTTCTTGGGTGGTCCAAATCAGGCCCAGTATGGAGGAAGCACCGTAAAATCGCCAACCCGAACTATGGCAAACGCGCCATCAAGAACTACACCCACATCTTCAACAAAGACGTAGACCAGCTGATTGAAGAATTAAGAAAAAGACCAGCAGGCAAGGAATTTAACATGTATGATGATGTCGTCAGAACTACCAGTTATGCCGTCTGTCGTAAGTATTATTTTCAAATGTAATTATACGTGGGGCACTCTGAAAGATTTGCGCAACTCATAAATAAAAATATTACTTATAAGGTAAACTTATACAAAGTGGAGCTCGGTGGCGCAGTGGTTTAGCGCCTGGCCCAGCGATTGCGGAAGTTAAGCAACGTTCGCAAGGGTCGGTCATGGGATAGGTGACCAAAAATTTATTATCTCGAGCTCCTCCGTGCTTAAGGCACGTTAAGCCGTTGGTCCCGGCTGCATTTGCAGTCGTTAACACCCACCAATCCGCATTGGGCCCGCGTGGTGGGTTATAGCTTATCCTCCTTACCACCAATAAGGAAGGCCTGTGCCCCAGCAGTGGGGACATCAAAAATGGCTGATGGACATACAAAGTATTTGGTAAAAGCCTTATAAAGCCGAATATAGTAGATAGGGACCATTAAACTAAACAACTTTTACTATGGGACCAACTCTGAAATCGCGAAAAAAAAACAGGAGTTTCATACAAAAATTAATAACAAAAATATCAAAATGAAACAGCAGAAATTTTTGCGACATTTCTTTTGTTGTGTGTAATTCACTAATTACTGTAAGTGGTACTATCTGCCGTTGTAATTAAAACAAATGAATTAAAAAAAACACAAATGGTAGTAGGTACTTAGTGGTATCAAACAATCAACATGAATAATTTTTAAATTTGAGATTTTTGCATTCACAATGCTATTTTTATACAATACTAAATAATATACTAGAAAAAATACGACTCGCACCAGATCAATACTCAGACGGGAGTCGAACCCGCGCCCTTTGGATATCCGGTCCAATGCGCTGACCGCTGAGCTACCGAGTCACGATTCCCGTCTGAGTATTGATCTGGTGCGAGTCGTATTATTTCTAGTATATTATTTAGTATTGTGAATAATTTTATTTCAGAAACACTAATGGGTTTAAGCAAAAAAGAAACCATGAGTTTGCCACACCTGCACAAAATTATTGACGGAGTAAACGAGTGAGTGAACTTATTATTTCCAAAATCCAGTCAAGTGTTTTTGTTTTGGCAAAGTTTTTATGTAAGAATACCCATGACAAATATAAATGTGAAAGTATAAGTCATGATATGAGCTTATGAGTTAACACCTTACTATACAAAGCCCTACAGATATACCATTTTCTTACTTCTTACGCGATTAGACGGGTGGGTTCCCATCAAGCGAGCAGCCTCGTGCGAGGCCCACCATACGCGGCAAACATCTTGCCTCGCGAGGCAGCGCGCTTGGTGGGGGACCCGCCTAATCGCCTAAGAACGGCTGGTCGGATCCTGGTTTAAGGTTCCCTAAGGATTTACTCTAATATCCAAGCGGACTAAGTCGCGGGCGGAAGCTAGTTATTGTAAAAGCTTCAAAATTTTCAAATTGAACGGTAGTTTGAGATGACACGACTCGCAGACTCGCAATCGTAACTATGCAGACTCACGAAAATGAAAATGAAAAAATCTTTATTTAAATAGACTTATTAAAAGTTCTTTTAAATCGTCCAGTTTTTTTCCCCTACCACCCATTCGGACTCTTTTAATATACTATATCCACAGAATATATAATAGTACTAACGTTATATCTATGATTCGGACAGACAGACATGATGACAGACAGTCCCTAGCTAGCATAACCATTGAAACGTTACGCGGTATGATCATAGATATAGTATATTAAAAAGGGGGGTATGATAAAGCAATTTATAACGTTTACCTAACTGTCAAAAGACAATGGAGTTGGTAAACTTTTTCGAAGAGAACTGTTTTATATTTTTTTTTGATAGAACAAGTTTGAAGAATAAAGAAAATAATATTATGATTTTTTTATTTTACCTTGTTAACCAAATATATTTTTTTATATTATTATCGCGATAAAATATCAAACATACGGCTGAACACGAAGTTCCTTTGCATTTACTGATTAAAAAAACTGATTGACAGATTTGACAGACAGTGACAAAGAGTAATCATACCTTTGTTTTTTTGTTTTGAGCAACAACATAGAAAGTCTTTGGAGCAAAGGCATTACCGACGCATACAGCCGTAATAGTGATTTATTGTACTATGCTGTAAATTAAAAATTTAAATTTTTATTTAAATTAAAATGAAGTATGATAAAAATTCCGCAATTGGTTATTCCTGACTCCAAAGCCAAAAGCTACTAGAAAATATAATAATTCACAATAGTTTTGGAAAAGTTAACCAACCCCAATCGATAAAACGCTAATATCACCTCCGAAGAAGTTTTATGGTACTTTTTTTCTAGCCACTTTTAGCAATAAACTAAACGACAAGCTAGAATATACTGTAAAAGCTTTAAAAAGTACCACAAAGCTTCTTTGGAGTGCACTCTAAGAACACAGTAAATTCACAATTTAGTTTTTATATAGGCACAATGTTTTTTTTCCATCGGTGGCGCTAGTGTAGCGCATAAAACTGCTAAACAAATTTTAATGAATTTAAATTCAAAGATAGGCTATATAAAGGCTATTTTGTCATGAACATTAACATCGAAGGGAGTCAAATAGGGAATGATAGTAATCAGTATGAAGACTTGAAACAACTTCCACGCAGTCAAACAGCCAAAGTCGCGGGCAGCTACTAGTTATTTAAGTCAAACCTAAATTTTCCCATTTCAGGATGATGAGTATAGCTTTCAGCAGGATGGTAAGATGGTATCTCCAGATAGAACCCGTATATTGGATAACTAACTACTATAAACAACAAAGGCATTTTTTTAGTATAATCCAAGATTTTTGCACTGAAATCTTAAAGCTTAGGCAAGACGTTCTTAGGAAAAAAGGGATCGATAGCAAATTAGGATATTTCGAGATGAAGGAAGATGATTCACTGAGCGTTATCGACAGATATTTGCTGTCAGGTGAACTCAGCAAAAAGGAATTAATAGAGGAAACGTTTACTGCTTTCGTATCTGTGAGTATTTATTTTATTTTCTGCTTAGAAAGCTGGTCATCATCGGCCATTTTTGATGTCCCCAATGCTGACATTGTCTTCCTTATCTCCATATATTCCATCCATATATCCATATATATCCATCCATATATTCAAGTTTGTAAATATCGTTACTTATGGCTGTTACAGCTGATAAGTTTCTTGCGCCCGTTCTTCTTGTCAGCTAAAAAAGTCTGGAACGGGTGGTAGGAAAATATAGAGGATTCAAAAGTACTTAATAATTAAGTTTATTTGAATAAAGCTTATTTTACTTTCACTTTCACTTTCTTTCGCTTATTTTTTAATAATAATAATTATACCAAATAATCTAAACATTAACCTTAAATTATTAGATTTTACACCTACTCATAATAATATATTTTTTTAGTTGATTTTTTTAATGGCGGAGACATGTAAAAAGTAGTAGGTCTATAGGTAGGTATGAAATTGATACATAAAGAGCTACTTTTTAACGCGTGGTCTACAGCACACGGAGCGACTATTAAAGTTTGCTTAGATAATTACATATTTATTTTGCGCACCATACATTATAGGCCGCGCATTGTGACATGTGATGTGACCAAACAAATAAACGAAGAATAAGTTTACACCTAGTTTAACCAAAAATACAATATTACTCCTTACGTTTAACGTCTCAAAGCATCATAAAATAAATAATAATGTTTTATTGGGTTACCAAAAAATACATATTTTTCAAAACAATATCCAACCCAGTAGGCATTCGAGATGCCTGTGGCAGGCAGCCCCTCTCTTCCTTCCATATCTTATTAATTGAGAATGTATCTTGCTTTACAATATTAACATTTTTACTTAAGTAAATAATATGAAAAGCTTTATTAATAAAAATATTACAAAATACACAGCTTAATGATTACTTAGAATTTATTATATATTATTGTTATCATATTCCTAAACAAACTATTTGGTTATTCTAAGTATAAACTTATTCTCCGTTTATTTGTACGGCAGTAAAAGTAGAATCCATTCTCAAATCAAATATTATGTCTTTATTGTAGAGTCAAGAAACTGCAGCGAAGATGACTTGCTATGTTCTACTAATGATGGCGTTTCACCCCGATTGTCAGGTAAATAGTTATACTTCAATTAACGTTGGTGAACCGATGGCGTAGCTTCTCTGACATTCACAGGTGCTTGTAATAGCCTATAGGTACTGAATAAATGATTTTGAATTTCGTTTTTTTGATAATTCTTAGATAATATGCAGAAACAGCCTACGAAGCATTTCTTCGGCATGTGATTACCCTAATACTTATTTTTCAAGTAAAGCGATATTTCTATAACTGTTTGTACAAAAACGTTCAAAAATTCAAGGAGAAACTCTACAATGAACTTATTAGCGTGATCGGCGATGAAGACCGAGACATCTCTGAAGATGACATTAAGCAGATGACATATCTGGATATGGTATTCAAAGAAGTGATAAGGCTATTCCCACCGGCAGCAATACTGCAGAGAACAGTTTCAGAAGATATTGCGATAAGTAAGTCAATCACCAACCAATTCGCTTTGGGCCCGGGTGGTGGGTTGAGTGGGTTCAAAGCTTCTTCTACTCCACGCGCTGTACTGCGCCCTGAGTGGTGAAACACGTGGTGGGGTGGGGGGAGGATGTCGTATGGGGCGGGTCGTTACGTTCCTTCAAATATGGTTGAGCGAAGCGATGGCTGGTTCATGCGTCATACTCGTGTACGGGTGCTGCCAATGGGTCTGCTTCTATTTGCTGTTGTATTAAGGGTGTCGAATATAGAATATAAAGCTACTTAATAGTACTTAATTCTATGCCTTAACATGGGTAGCCTAAGTATGTCATGCTCTTTTTAATCATTTTTGCGGTGGTGTCAGGTGAGTGAGGCGGGTTGTTGACGTAACTTAATGGTTGAACGAAACGATATGGCTTGTTCATGTGTCATGCTCGTGAACGGTTGCTGACAGCGAGAATAGGTCTGCCTCTGTTTCCCTTTTTAACGCTTATTAAAATGCATTTTTTTGCTAAATTTTAACTTGATATCTATACAGTATTGCAACTCGACCCTGTCCTTGAAATAATTACCTACAGGCTACAGAAATGCAGTACGTCAACACGCGACAGAGCTACCTAACTACAGTATTTAATTTAATCTAAGTACTATTTCGTATCTTTCTAGTTTTGTGATTGTGTAGGTATTCCATTTATAGAGTCTATCTTCGCCGAGAAATCTATTTCTAAGCAATAAAATACCTAGGTTAACAAAACTGATGGTAAAAACAAAAAACTATAAAATCTAAAAATGTTATATCTGGATTAATTGGCTAATTAATTAAATATAATAGAAACAGCAGAATGTGCACATTGCCATAGTAAGTACCTACCTAGTTACGTGCATTTCAATCAATCGTACCTACGTAAATCTTTTTCACTCCTCTTGCTCAAAAAGTCCGTCATTGTAACGTACAAGAGCCGAGATAAAATAGCACAATAACCCCTAGGGGTTAAAGTTTTTTCTTTTTTAATGTTTGTCTATGGTAATAGACAAACATTAAAAAACATTGGTAAATGAGCCTACTAAAACGAAAAAGTATTTATTCATAATCACGAATAAAAACTCGCTCGACTTAATACTGGGGGTCTATTACGAAAAGTTTCATGCGATACACGCAGCTGCGTCCGTGCTTCGTTATGATTGTTTCCTATTACAAAGCACTTGCGTATGCGATATCGCAAAGTGATTGCGTTAGCTTGACAGTTTTTCTCTAGCGTATTCGACATCATTCATTCAAATTGAAAAACCGACGAACTGCAGACCATTATCGTGACCAAGTGACTGCGTTACGCAATTGCGTACGTTATTTTCGTAATTGGCCCCCTGTTTTTCATTCTTATTTTTGAAAATGGAACTAAAAGCATCTCTTCGGTGAAATCATAGACTTATTTATTTATACTCTGTGCACAGAGTGAATCGTAGAATACGTGTTTGTGTTGCTTAGCTGCTAGCAGAAATTAAAAAAGGTACCATGGCGCGAAATCTTTAAAAAATTTCTATAATTACAAACTGATTGAATTGTGTGACTGTAATAGGAAAGAAATAATTTTAATCTTTTGCCGTCAAGCATAAATCATTTATTTAAATATTGTACAAAAAGTTTATGAAGTGGAGGATAGAAAAACGAGTGGATTCGTTTACGGAAGTAGGTATAAACTATTTAATATTGTATTTTATTTTCTCGCAATCGTAGTGAAAAGTATAGTGTAACACACGACGCTAAAACCCATTGTAACTCGGTTTCTATTTATTCCCTCGCTAAAGCTCGGGAATAAAACTACCTCGTATGCAATGGGTCATTTTAGCGTCTTGTATAGCAATCTACTATTACTCATCACTGTCACAGAATACATTATTATGACAGAGTGCAGACCGATACCAAGACGCGTATAGTATGGCTAGCGTTTCGCCTATTTGTATTCTGAAGATGAGATGGAATACTGTATAGATAGATACCATTACCGTGCCGGGTGCGGTCAGACTTATTATAATCAAAGATTTAACTTTTTTTTCAGAATCAGGATGTATTCCTGCAGGTAGTTCGTTGTTGGTTCCAATCTACTTTATGCAACGTGACCAGCGGTTCTGGGAGAATCCTAATGTATTTGACCCGGAAAGGTTCAGCCCAGAAAACATTGAGAAAGGACTCCCCAACGCTTACATCCCCTTCAGTTTAGGACCAATGGATTGCATGGGTAAATATTTATATACGTGTCAAAATTATCTTGCACTAGCCGTCTGATGTTTGGCAAGAAGAATAGTGCTAGCCAAAACGCTTCACACGGGGTGCTTCTTTAACTCCTTTACAATAGAATTTGACTAAAAGTAACGATCTTACTAGTTTGTATTTTAGATAAAATAACAATGGTATAAAAAAAATTAAAAATATTAAAAACACGACTGCCCTACCAAAAACAAACTAAAAAGTTACCTAAATAACAAGTGTCGTAATAGTACATTATGAGACAGGTTAGCTTTAAGCAAGAGCTCACGAGTTTCATACGACGTTTTTCAACACATTTGCGAGGAAAAAACAAAGTAATAAGTATATCACAAACCAACAAATATGGCAAAAACAAAATATGATAATTATTAATTATGGAAAAAGGTGCGCATGTTTTTTTTGTTTTTTTTTCACAGGCTAACGCAAGATTTTTTTGCGAACAAAGGGGTGAGGAGCATACAGCCTTCTACTAATACTTTAAAATTATAATTTTAAGTGACAAAATGCAAATATTTTAATATTTTATAACAAAATATTGTGAATTATGAATAATTTGATAATAATTATATATTTATTTGACTTAATTAAGGACTTACACATTTATTTATTCCAAAAATGTATATGAATTTTCAGCAGCATAAAACCTCTTTGTTGTCAAAAAAAAAATAACTGTATTACCCGGCTAAATTGGGAATGCTCTGTTTACTCGCATAGAACTTGCAGTAAGGTACTAATTTAACTTTGTAGGGTTAATTCTATTACGAACTAGTGTTTTATATATTATTGCACGCGTTTGTTATAGCTCGGTTTATGGCCCTAAAAGCGATGTAGATATTAGGGCTCACTTTACGAGCAAGTGTGTTGAAAATGTCATTGCAGACGGCGGCCGTTTTGCGGAACAATTTTTTATCCAAGAGTTGCCAAGACGTCCCCCGACTGCCATGACACGTAGTGATTATTTCCTCTGTGGCCATGACACTTATGTTATTTAGGTAACTTTTTAGTTCGTTTTTGGCATGGCAGACGTGTTTTTAATATTATTATTTTTGATTTTACACATTTTAGTGACAAATTATATACTTACCTAGTTTTGGAATGTGCGCGTTAAGGCCTTTCATTTGATGCCCATATTGTAACAATTGAATAAAAATGTTTTTTTTTCATATTTGAAAGCGGCGACGTATCTATACAGTCGCCATATTGGCTTTTTTCAAAAAGTCAGTTTCACTTGGAATGATGTAAGGATTCTAATGATACCCGATACATCTAAATCTGTTAAGCTATTTAGAAGTTATGGTGGAATAAAGAAACTCACATATCCACAAACATACATGAACCCTGTAATAATAATATAATACTTAGTACTTACACTCCTTTTTTGGGCAGTTGTGTAAAATATTGACAAGTCTTTTTACCTTTTTCGTCAAAATTATATCGAAATTGGGCTACTTACACGCATGGTTGGAGTTCATAAAATCCAAGAAATAAGAAATGTAACCTGCCTATTTTCTTCACAGGAAAATATTACGCCTATCAAATCGTGAAAATAATAAGCTCGCGAGTGTTGCGAGAGTTCGAGTTGTCTACTACGCATGCGTATAAGGATCTACGTTTGTCCATCTGTATCTCAGTGGCTTCTATCGACGGATTCCCCATCATGTTGAAGCCGAGAAGGACCAGCTCAAAATAATGCCTTTTTGAAGTGTTATTGGAATTGTTATCAAACTATTTAATTAAGTGCAATGTTGTCAAACTTGGGACCAAACAAACTTGCGCTTTAAAAAGTACGAAAAAAAATTCGAGTTCAAAATTCAATAAAAGTAGTCGTAGTCGCATGGCACTTCCAGCGGCCAGCCTAGTCGTTCGTGTCTTGAACAAAGTGGCATGCGACTACGGTTATCCTTTCTATTGAATTTTGGACTCGGAATATATTATTTTTTCGATCTTTTTAGATTGCGATTTTATCGCGAGTTTCACTTTTTAAACTTCTTTTTTATTTTAAATATTTTACTTATTCAGCTTTCGTTAATTTTATTTATTTCCCCTATAAAATCATATGAATTCTGATTTCGGTGGCCACAGACCTGATTTTGGTGGACCCTCAAATTTAAAAAATAAAATATCTCGTAAACCGCTTTGTCAATAGGTGCGCCTCTTACATATAATTACTAGCGGCCCGCCCCGGCTTCGCACGGGTGAAATATTGCACAACGGTAATCGTTGTAAGTCTTCCCTTGAAAACCAATGATCGGGATGAAAAGAAGCCTGTGTTAAGTATTCCTGACTATAATCTTTGTCTGTGCCAAATTTCGTCTAAATCCTGAACATCATGAACAACATCCAAACATCAAAACTTTCACATTTATACAATTTTGTGTAAGGTAATAGCTGCACCCCGCGGTTTTACCCGCACAGTCTGTCGATTCTGTAACCAAACTCGCGTCTCACTTCGAACCTCACTTCACTTCGCGTGAATTTTTTTATTAGAAATTAGCTAACTAAATGAGCTATTTTATCGATTGCAAAAACTTTAGGTTAGGTAGCTATCTAAAATCTTTTGTGACACAAAATGTTCTTATCGTTATCTTATTTATGACTAGCTTCCGTCCGCGACTTCGTCCGCGTGGACATTCGATAAAATCCTCATGTTTTAATTTCATTAAATTCTGATCAGCCGTTTTTACGTGATTAGGCGGGTTCCCACCAAGCGCGCTGCCTCGCGAGGCAGGATGTTTGCCGCACGGGCCTCGCACGAGGCTGCTCGCTTGGTGTGGACCCGCCTAATCACGTAAAAACGGCTGATCAGAATTTAATGAAATTAAAACATGAGGATTTTATCGAATGTCCACGCGGACGAAGTCGCGGGCGGAAGCTAGTTTATAATATTCAGAATTGTATCCAGAGATATTAGTATCCCGTTCCCGTTCCCGTTCCCGTCCCTGTCCCCGTCCCCTGGATGTGCATGTCCAGGTCCAATCACATCCACCGTGTTGGACTTCATAATAAATGTTATTTTCGCAATCACCATCCCATGAAACCTCAAGAACGACATCCACATCGATTTTCATGTTTACTTACTTACAAAATTTGAACCCCATTTTCACCCCTTTAGGGGTCAAATCAAGTCCACCGTGTTGGACTTCGAAATAAATGTATTTTTTGCAATACATTTATTTTTGTCATCCCAGAAAACCCCAATAATGACATCCATATCTATATTTGGGTTTTTTTACCCCTTTTCACCCTCATTTAACACATAAAATACTAAAAATAACAATATACGTTGCCTTAGATTTCCATCCATAAGCCTAAATTATAAATTTAGCGATTTTTACTTCGAAAATAAAGGATTTTCTTCAATACACAACTTCATCCCCCTTTTGACCCCTTTAGGAGTAGAATTTTGAAAAACGCTGAGATCCGTATTTATTAATTTTTAATGGTCAGCCTAAACACAAAATTTGAAGATCCTAGCTTCAAAACTGAGGGACTTTCATGCAAACTTTGTACCCCCGTTTCACCCCCTTGGGGGGTGAGTTTTGAAAAATCCTTTCTTAGTGCACCCCTAGACCTCATAAGGAACCTATGTGCAAAATTTCAAGTCTCTAGGTGTAGCGGTTTGGGCTGTGCGTTGATATCTCGCTCAGTCAGTCAGTCAGTCAGTCAGTCAGGACTTTGAATTTTATATATATAGATTTACTTAGATTTGATTATATTTTTAATAACGTTACTTATATAACTTCCAAAAACCGAAAGAGAAAGTGCCACCGAAATGAGCATTTTTGGTAAGGTCACAGAATAACTAATAGTGTAAGGTCTGGAGAAGTGCTCATCACATCATTTGGTACCTTATATTTTTGCTCTAGGTACATGAAGAATATCACAAAAAAACCCGCCTGCCTAAAAAAAGACAAGTCAACAGAAAAATAAAATAGAAAAACTAAAAAACCCACATGCATCAAAAACAAGTCAGACAAGTAAACGAAAAATAAATTCAAAAACATTTAAAAAACCCACTTGCATCAAAAGATAAGTCAACTGAAAAGATGGAAACAAGATAATATATAAAGGCAAACTTAAAACATATTGATGGTAGTGTTTAGAACTTTTGTTCAAAATAATAACATGCAGTCGGAGGCATGCATAAAGAAAGTGACATTATGAATGATTTTACTTATCATTCAATTCTATGCCTCCGAATGCATGTTATTATGTTGAACAAAAGTTCTAAACACTACCATCAATATGTTTTAAGTTTGCCTTTATATATTATCTTGTTTCCATCTTTTCAGTTAACTTATCTTTTGATGCAAGTGGGTTTTTTAAATTTTTTTGAATTTATTTTTCGTTTACTTGTCTGACTTGTTTTTGATGCATGTGGGTTTTTTAGTTTTTCTATTTTATTTTTCTGTTGACTTGTCTTTTTTTAGGCAGGCGGGTTTTTAATTTTTTTTAATTTAGTTGTTTTTTATTTACGTCTTTTTAGTTATATTCTCCTTACAAATTACGTAGACGGTCTAATTCTTCAAAAGAATTTTCATCGTGTGGTTTAAATAAGAATTTTTTAGGGTCAAGACAACTGACAGCAAGCCCTGCGAGAGATCGGACTCTGCTTAAAGCCACGTAAGCTTGACCTTTAGCAAATAGGTGACTGCTCAAATCGACAACTGTCCGGTCTAAAGTTGTACCTTGCAATTTATGCACAGTCACCGCCCAGCATAAAATTAGAGGTAGCATACGTCGCTCGATCTTGCCTTTACCGCGTAAACCATCAAACTCAGACGCAGAAGGTTCAATCCGAACACCAATACAAGAAGCTGCCAATTTTCTAAATAATATTTTATCGATATCAAAGAGAATGTAATTAATCACTAATTCAGTAATAAGATATTTCTAAACACCCTATTCCTTAGTCCTAACACTCCTAACTAAACTAGGTATGCTTGCTACAAAACCTAACAAAATCTACTTCTTTAATATTTTTTTCAATATTAATGCAAGTAAAGTAATGCAACACGCGTTCTAATTAGATAGATGGAATCTAGTATAATAAATAATGAATGTACTCTAGCTAGCTAGCTGGAATCGTATTAAAATAAATATCAATTAAAAAAGTTGTTAATTGTTATAAAGACCATAAACGAGAATCGTTTCTTCTTATTCGCCCGGCCGAACGGCAAACAGTAAACATCGTTCTGTATCACTCCGTCTTTAAAAATCATTATTGTCACAATTTAAGAGTTATTTCATAAAAAAAATATATTTAAGGTGTTCCAATGTATTAGAGGCTGTGTTTTGCATATTTTAACCGTGGAAATACAAAAATCTAAAGAAATATCAACGTGTGAAGTGCATGCACAAATAAATAAATCGTTACAATTTCAACTGTTTGTGACGCGGTGACAGCGAAGAGCAAGGATACCGGTGAGTCATCGCCGCGCCGCGCCGCCCCGGCCGAACGCAGCGACCGGTCTCAGGCCGCTACCACTGTACGCAGCGACAAACAATAACGACAGTCGCAAACATCAAGGAATCGCATAGTGGAAGTCATCATGAAATGTTCCAGGTGCCTCAAAATTATTTCTAAAGAAGACTCTGTGTCTTGCTCATCTAAGACTTGCAATAAAGTACTCCACTTAAACTGCGCCAACGCGAATAATTTAACTCCACTGCAGAAAGAAAGTTGGGTCTGTCCTGATTGCTGTGGAAGTGCTAAAAGGGGTGGTGATAAAACAAACACTCCCATTCGCTCAAATGAAAATGTCACTCAACGCAAGAAAATAAGCAATCCAAAGGAATTAGAGCGGGAATCTTCCAGCTTGAATATATCGAACTTAGATGTCATCGCTGAGATACGATCGCTGCGGAAGGAGATGGCAGAAATGCAATCCGCTTTCAGCAAGCGTTTTGACGACTTATCGCTGAAGTTTAATGAATACGAAACGCGTATTGCTTCTCTCGAAGTCAAGGAAAGGGAAAATGATGCTCTCAAGATCATGGTTAGCCAACTACAAGACCAGCTAAACAAACAGGCACATAACTTACTACAGTCTGAAATAGAAATACTTGGCTTATCTGAAACCGCCGCAGAAAACCCTTACCATCTAGCCCTAACAATAGCAAGTAAAACAGGGTTAAACCTAAATGAAAGTGATCTTAATTATGTTTCTCGGGCCGGCGCACAGATTAAGGGCGAGCGTAAGGAAAATCAGCTGCCACGTCCACTGGTAGTCTCCTTCACGAGGAGATCTAAACGAGAGGAATTCCTGAAAGGAGCGAAAATCCGTCGTAATCTGGACAGTAAGGATATAGTGGGTACAGGGCCTCAGAGAAAGGTGTACGTAAATGAACGACTCACGTATGAAACCCGTCAACTTTTTCGTGCCGCAAGAAACTGGATACGTGATCATGGATACAAGTACTGCTGGGTTCGAAACGGCGTCGTGTACATTCGAAAACGAGAAGGTCGAGAAGGTTCTCCACCGATTCAAATTAAAGTTCATACAGACCTGGAGAAACTATCAGACAGACAAGAGCAGCGGCAGCAATGAGACGATAAGTGCTACTAAAATAATTCCATATTCCGTTCTATTTCTACTTTTGTCATTATTTTTAAGATCGTGTGCATCAAGTTCAATTTGTATAGTTCACAAAACTACTAAAAACTCACTTTTAATCAACATACACAAACACTCAACCCTCACATTAACCTCGTCACTTTTTACAACTTACAGACTCCGCAGTAAATTGTGCAATTGCGAAATCTTATATTCTAATATTACCACATTCATTAAGTATCAACACATGTACAATTCATATATTTGCTCCACGTTGTCTTTACAGGTTATTATTTTGGCATTCAATATCATTAAGTCAAAAATGAAATTAATTTTGCTGTCATCAGACAAATCAAAAAATGACCACCCTTGACCTATTATCCGATATAGACAGGTCCATGGATATAGAATGCCATAACATAACATACCCTGAGGAATGTGGTAAAATCATTAATAAATATAGGATTAAGATTCTAAATGTAAATATTCGTAGCATGCAACAAAACTTCGATAATTTTCTGGTACTCCTTGCAAGACTGAATATTAAATTTGATGTCATTGTACTGAGTGAATGCTGGATAAGTGAATTGTCCATCATTAAGCAAATTGATGGATATACATCTTTTAGTACATCGAAATATATAAATAAGGCAGGGGGAGTGATCGTGTACTTAAATAACAAATGGTCGGCAAATGTCATAGAACTTGATATAGAGGAAGCTCAGGGACTCAGTATTGAAATTCCTAACGTTTTCACTTTACTTGGTATTTATAGATCACCTTCTTTCACAAATTCTTCAAAGTTTATCACATCGTTGGAAGCAAACTTAAATTCTCTCAAACGTACTCCATGCCTTATCATGACTGGTGATATTAACATTAATATTATAGACTCCTCAGCTTCGGAACTAAACCCATCCACGTATCTTACTATTCTTGCTGAACAAGGCCTAATCTCCAGTGTGAATTCTCCGACCCATGGAAAGTCCTGTATTGACCACATATTCGTCCCATTAAACGCACATACAGAGTCAATTGTATGCCCCACTGATCTTACTGATCACAGCATTACAATGGCAGGTGTTATGATTGAGCCCTCCAAAAAAAACAACGTGCAGAGAATAGGGCTTGAAGTCCGGAACTCCGGTTTTGGTCTAGCTCCGGAGTTTCGAAGAATTTCAGCATCGTTTTGTAAAACCGGAGTTCCACAACCAAAATCGGAGTTTCGATTTTCAAAAATAATAATAGAAAGCATTTTAATCGCCGTGGCCATATACCCCTGGGATGTGTTGCAGTCTCTCCAGAGGTGCCAAGTAGACTATACAGGTATATCGAGGTGCTGACTGAGGTACTTATATAAAAATGCCACCATGTCGATCCAATTACAGAACCAGAGCACAAATTCCAATCCAACTGCAGCGATGTGTGAAACAGGGAGACGTCATTTCTCCGAAACTGTTCACAGCTGCTTTGGAGGATACTATAAGCTCTTGAACTGTGTTGTTCGCCATGAATGCAGCAACATTCATGGCGAACAACACACCTTCATTTTCCAGATCAGTTCTCACGGCTGAGGAGGCCTTGTAAAACCTGAACATACTCGTAATGCTCGAAAATTTCCGTAGTGTTTTCCCAAAGAGAGGCTCTTAGGAGTCTTAGGATGAACATGGATGGATGGATGGATGGAACATGAACATAAGACAAAAATCATGTCGAATGTCGATGTTGTATTTATTTACCCACTTCTTTATGTTGGGAACAAACACAATACGCGAAGTTCTAGACCATTACCTAGGACAGACAGTCCAGTTAAGTAAGTACAACTTCGAGAAAGATATCTCTCGTTGAATTTAGATCGAATGGGCAGCATTCGGGAAGCTTTCAAAAATCTTTGCGTCGAACTTACTTCAGTGTCTCTAGACGAAAGTCCTTGATCAGCGTGTGTTGCCAGTGATGACTTAAGGCAGTGAAACGTGCTCGCTAACTATGAATCTCATAAAAAAGCTCAAAGTCACCCAGCGACCCAGCGTGCAATGGAGAAAGCCATGCTCGGCGTTTCCCTGAGTGATCGAATCAGAAATCGGTAGGAGATTTAAATTAACCGACATCTCTCGAAGGATTGATCAGCTGATGTGGCAGTGGACGGGGCACTTAACAAGTAGAATTGATGGCCATTGGGGAAGAAAGGTTCTGGAATGGCGACCGTGTAACAAAACGCTTCGTGGGTAGGCTCCTGACAAGGTGGACCAACAATCTGGTGACAAGTGAATGTCGCGGGCTCGCGGGGCGCCGCTGGATGCGAGCAGAGCAGGATTGATCGTTGTGGAGATCCTTGAGGAAGGCCATAACCAGCAGTGGATGTCGTGTGACTGATATGATGATGAACCAACACTCGGTAAATTTGAGTGGCGTGAAATGTAAGTAAAATGTATTTTTAGTCGAATTATTTGCGCAATTAAATTATAAGCAAGTAAGTACCTTCAACTTATAAATTTATCGATGAAAAAAGTACATCTTGATTTTTGGTTAGTTAATAACCTCTTTAAACACGCTAAAAATACCACTGCAATTTTATTTAAATAGAGACTGAAAACTCCGGAACTCCGGAACTCCGGAGTTGGAACCCTGAACATCGAAACCCAACTCCGGAGCTGAAAAATATTCCGATTTTCAAGCCCTAGCAGAGAACGAGGTTAAAGATAGACTATGATAGCCTTAAATCTGAAATCGAACAAGTTGACTGGGCTCAAATCTTTAATGATTCCTCGCTTGATGTAGTCGCTACCAAATTTGCATCCATACTAACTGATGCCTTATCAAAGCATTCACATAATGTCCGAGTCAGTCACTCTAAACTCAATCTTCAGCCCTGGATGACTCCGGGCTTAATACGTTGTTCCAAACATAAGGACAAACTCCATCTCGATGCCAGAAAACATCCAGATGACTTAACAAAAAGATTAATTTTCAGCAGGTACAGAAATTTCTATATTAGTCTTATCAGAAAAATAAAAGCCGAACACGATGGAAAAGAAATAAATAATAACAAAAATGTACCTAAAAAACTATGGCAATCATTAAATCGTGTCTCCCATAGATCACAAAAAAATACTACAACCTCTCTGCAAGACATTTCAAGTATCAAAGGATCTCTAGAGGCGTCATTAGATGAATGCAATAAATATTTTTCGTCAGTGGGGCCACTATTGGCTAACAGCATTTTAGAAAAAACTAATGAAACTCACGAGTCGCTCATAGCGGAAGCTGACGTTAAGGGAAATATAGTAAACTCATTCTTCATAGCCCCCACAGACCCTCAAGAGATAATCACTCTTATTAAAAACTTGAAAACAGACAGCTCACCAGGTCTTGACAATATCAATAACAAGATTCTTAAAGTTCTTGGACACTTACTTGCGGAACCAATAGCAATGCTTTTCAACTTAAGCATAGAAACTGGCACGTTTCCAAACTCATGGAAAACTGCTGCCATAGTGCCATTATTTAAAGGTGGCAAAAAGGATGACCCTAGTAACTATCGTCCCATTTCTCTTTTGGGAAATATCTCAAAGCTATTGGAACGCGTTATAAGTAAGAGACTAAATTCGTTTTTGGAGTCAAACAAAGTGATCACTGACCGCCAATTTGGCTTTAGGCAAGGTAGATCGTCAGAAGACGCTGTTTCTCTTCTAACCAACATTGTAGCCTCTCACTTGGATAAGGGATCGAATTGCATTGGCGTTTTCTTAGATCTCGCCAAGGCATTCGATTCTATATCAATTCCCATTCTCTTGAAGAAGCTTGAGGCAAATGGCATAAGAGGAATGGCCCTAAATTGGTTTGCAGATTATTTATCACAACGACAGCAATGCGTCAAAGTCTCTGATATAAAAAGTAGCCTAAGATCTGTCACTTTTGGCGTTCCACAAGGCAGCATCTTGGGGCCAACGCTTTTTCTGATCTACATTAACGGTATCGCCTCACTTCCTATTCAAAATTCAGAAATTCTCTGTTATGCAGATGACACTGCTCTTATCTTTTATGACAAAACTTGGCCCCAGGTACGTCGAAGAGCAGAAGAAGGTATGGCGTCTGTAACAAGATGGCTAAATAAAAATTTACTGTCTTTAAATACTTTGAAAACAAAGTTCCTGTGTTTTCATAAGACAGCAGCATCAGCCCCTTTAGCTTTGGATGGTTTAAAAATTCACATACCTAATTGCCTCTCCCAAACTCAAAGCAACCAATGTAACTGCGAACAAATCAGTCGGTCAGAATCCTTAAAATATCTTGGTGTAGTTCTTGACGACAGGCTCACTTTTAAGGCACATATAGTTGAAATGTCAAAGAGAGTGCGGAAGGTGATATTTGTAATGAAAAATCTTCGTGAGGCAATTGACGGACAAGTGTTAAAATTGGTGTATCTGGCACTTTGCCAATCTCTCGTAAACTATTGCATCCTAGTTTGGGGAGGCTCTGCCTCCTCGACCCTTCTTCCTCTAGAAAGAGCACAGAGAGGCGTCCTAAAAGTAGCACTCAGAAAACCCCTACGATATTCAACTGATGCTCTTTATGCGGAGGCCGGGGTCATGAGTGTCCGGAAGCTGTACTATGTTAGAGTAGTCTCCGCTGTTCATAAGACTGTACTAAACTCTGATACATATCGGGAACGGATAGGGAAGCGTGTCTTTAAGCTTCCCCTTGCCTCCACCGCCACTACTTTTGCGCATCGATTCCAGGCTTTTATTTTCCCATTTATCTACAATAAGCTTGCAAACATTTGCCATTTTAAACTCTGTTCTGTCAGAGAAACTAAAAAAATCGTTACAAATACTTTAATACAGTGGACATATACGGAAACAGAAAATTTGTCAAAAATTATATATTAAAAGGTTGCACCCGTTTTTGCATGCGCCTACACACACACACACACACACACACACACACAAACACACACATCGCACGCACACAACTACATAATTAAATTTCCATATTTCGTGTTTTAAAAAATCTTAGTATAATTGTTTAAATTTGTTTGTCTTTGGCTTCAAATCATACTGTGTAAATCGTATACTTCCCCCATAGGACAGGCATAGCCTAGTGTGGGGGTTAGTTAAGTTATATAAGCTTTGTAAACTTATTGGAAATAAACATTTTTATTTTATTTATTTATTATTTCTTTCTCGTTATCGTTTCTTCGATTCTTTTATTATTATCTTTATATTTTCAGTATAAACACAAAAGACCTTATATAATCTACAGAGAGCTAAACCATACCGAGATGTATTTGGCTACAACGCCATCTATTGATATGGTCTATGCAACTAGAAATCTATTGATGATGAATACAAAACAAAACCATACCGCGATGTACTCGGCTACAGCGCCATCTATTGATTAACTTCGATCTTCTTCGATCCAGAGGGATTTTGGGATGATATTATAGCCTATTTTTTCATCATGAATGTGGCTAACATACACAAGCAAAATATAAATTTCTCATTGACATGTTTATAGCGGCCGCTCGCATTTGCGTAATATAATGAACTTTTTTTATTTTATTGTTTTTTTTTTATAATTATAATATGGTCATGATATACTTTTTTGAAATCCTTATAATAAGCCCTTTAATTTGACACCCATATTGCAGTATTCTAAAAAAAAAATTTTTTTTTCACTACGTATAATAGCACCATACAGCCGCCATGTTGGTTTTTTTATAACGCCACCTTCTTAAGAACACTTGGGCTGAAAAGACCAATCTAACGATATCTTAATCATAAAAATCCGTTCAGCCGTTTGAAAGATATGAGGTAATAAAGAATATTACATACAAACATACATACATACATACAAACATACTTACAAGATACGCGCGAAACACATAACCCTTTCTTTGCAGTCGGGTAAAAAGACAAAAAATATATATAATAAGGAAATTATAATTTCATGTCAGGTGGTTAGCTGATGGCACTAGTAACTTGTTTACAGAAAAAACCAGCAAGATTGTTCTCTATTTCCTATAAATTTCCTTGATTAAAAGCCTAATTAAGCGAAGAGTACTCTTTGTAATGTACCTACAGCTCGCGCAATATATAACTTGATTGAACCAAACCATAGACAACGAAGCTTGCGCACTAAAAATTGTTTTATCTAAAATTGCTACTGCGCATATCACGTGGAGTGGAACTAAAATATGGGTCAAGTTTTTTGCGTGAGCTATAAGTAACCTTCTGCAGTTATTATTAATTCAATTGTATTTTACATATCAAACTAATTATTATACCTTTTACAAGATATCTAAAGTTGTTAATAAGATCCTACATAAATAGGTAATAATAATAATTAGGAATAAGTAATTATTTAACCGATAAATAAAGATAATACCTATTTAATTTTGTAAAATGATTGAGTTTTTAGGGTTCCGTAGCCTAAATGGCAAAAAATTAAACCCTTATAGATTCGTCATGTCTGTTTATCAGTCTGTCCGTATGTATGCACAGTTGAAACTTGGCAGGAAGATGTATTCTGTAAACCGCTTTACGATTTCGAAATCGTAAAGCGGTTTACAGAATACATCTTACTGTCTGTCTGTCCGTCTGTATGCACAGTTGAAACTTGGCAGAGAGATGTATTCTGTAAACGATTTCGAACGATTTCGAAATCGTAAAGCGGTTTTTGTATAAAAACAATGGAGGCAGGTAAAAGACGAACTTTTAGTGCCATCCTTGCAAGCGAATTTTCAAACTTAAGGTGATAACTTTCTGACTGTACCCTAGATACTTAGGAAATTTAAACCAGCGTATAATCACAGTATAGATATATTCGTTTTTTCAAACTGGTATAATATATCTATCGTTTTCAGTAACAGTTGTTTTACAGTAATGTCATAGTAACATTTGATTCTAATATGGTAATGGTCATCATCAACTCATCACGTAAACTTACATTATCTACATTTTTCCCAATTCATTTATTATTCGATCTACGCTTCATCATCAAGCGGTACCCGTTGACCGAAAACACTGATATGCTGATGAACACGCGCATATCCTTGTAGGAGTCGAGAGAGCTCAGCTCGAACTCGCGAATCACCCTTGCGCATATCATTTTCACGAGTTTGATGCCGTAATATCGTCCTGAAAGCAAAAGAATATGAATATAAAATTTCTAATATTGAAAATGGTTCAAAAATAGGTGTATGTACCTAGATTAAATTAACCGCCTCTGTGGTCTAGTGGTTCGCCCACCCGTGTAAGACGCAGAGGTCCCGGGCTCGATTCCCAGGGGGGGCTACAATTTGTACTCGGTTTGGTTGGTGGTAGGGCTTATTTTAAGACCGCTTGGCTAGCTACCACCATCTTGCCTAAGTCTGACGCCATAACAACAATGTTCCGGCAGTTAGAGGTAAGATAGCCAGTTCCTCAGTGATGAGGATTCCGGGTGTAGTGCCTTCGGCCTTATAGTCACTTAACATCAGGTGAAGGCCAAGCACTACCCCGTTATGCATAAAAAAATAAAAAAGGACATAATGGACATAACATTATTGCAGCTCTATGTCAGTTTCCTTTTCGGATATATTCCAGTTTAGATCTGACAGATGCATACTCTTTATCCACGAAGACTGGTTGGCGTAACAACTTTTATACTAACTAATATATTCTGTGCCAACGTATTAACTTATTTACCAACGTAAATGAGTATTGGTATACATGACACAAGTTAGCTTAGGTTGCTTATTGCGCACGAGGCTGTGGGTTGCAGTTGCAGCCCGAGCCGACGGACGGCGAGGGCGTAACTCAGCCTCGTGCACTTGTGCTATTTTCTGTGCTCGTGCGCAATAAGCAAGAGCTCACGAGTTTCATACGACGTTTTTCAACACATTTGCGAGGAAAACACAAAGTAAATTAGCGCACACAGCAACAAATACGACAAAAACAAAAATATGATAATTATGGGAAAAACCGCGCAGGTTTTTTTTTCACACGCTCAATGCAAGAATATTTTGCGAACAAAGGGGTGAGTGAGTATACAGCCTACTTCAAAGTTATAATTTTAAGTGATAAAATGCAAATATTTTATAACAATATATTGTGAATTATGAATAATTTGATAATAATAAATATTTGTTTGATTTAATTAGGGACTTACACATTTATTTATTCCAAAATTGTATAGGAATTTTCAGCCGACTAAAACCTCTTCGTACCTAGTTACTAAAAAAAAATACTGTATTACCCGGCTAAGTTGGAAATTCTCTGTATAATCGCATAGAACTTGCAGTAAGGTATACTAATTTAGTTTGGTAGGGATAATTCTATAACGTAGGTAGGTATGTACTAGTGTTTTATATATTATTGCACGCGTTTGTTAAAGCTCGGTTTATGGCCCTAAAAGCGATGTATTTGGGCTCTTTTTACGAGAGACTATAGGTACTCTTATATTATAGGTGAGAAAATAAGTAGGTAATGTTAGGTATAGATCTTTTTACCCAAACAATCCATTGGTCCCAAGCTGAAGGGCATGTAGGCGTCGGGGCGCTGTCGTTTCACGTTCTCAGGGTTGAACCGCTCAGGGTCGAAGGCATCTGGGTTTTCCCAGAAGCGAGGGTCTCGCTGGAGGTGATAGATCGGGACAACTAACGAGGAGCCGGCTGGGAGGTACCCCGTACCTAAAAATATCGGAGTGGGTCAGGCCATAGATTTTACTCTTAGTTATTAGTTACCTACCTACTCTTTTATTAGTTGGTAGGTATTCTTAGAAATTTCTCAATGTTATCATCATGTTTCCTAAGAAATAGCAAACCATGGCAGCTAAAGATAATTGGATTAGTTTATAGATTTGGAAAACTATTTGACCTCCCCCCCCCCCAAGTAACGTTTTTTTCATAAAAACTGCGAATCCGCATGGGTAGGTGTACAGCTTAAAGATCGATAAAATACTATTCTGTTCTACAGAAGCCAGTCGCCACATGGCTATATTGACTCACTGATAGCGACATCTTCTGATACCGTCCTCTGCAAGATGGCTCCGATGGGGAACAGCCTCACCACCTCCTTGAACGCCATCTCTAGGTACGGCATTTGCTTCAGATCGTCATCTGTGACGTCACGGTCCACATCCCCCATCACGCCTCTCACTTCGTTGTAGAGTTTCTCCTTTTGGAAAATAATTTGCCAGTGATGCTTGTATGACCGAAAATGGCGCCCCGTGGTGAATTTTATTTAATATTGTTATTTATTAATACACAATTTTAATAACTCTTTACGTGGAATTTTTAGGGCCCATAGATAGATGCCCAATGTGCCCGCCCATAGTCTAGTATTTTTAAACGGTATCATTACATTCCCTCGTTGTCACTCCTAGAAGTAGATAGCAAAACTACTAAAAGTGGCAGTTTTTGACACATTTGCTATCTACTTCTACGAATGACTACAAGGGCCCTAGGATTCTAAAAATACTAGATCATGGGCCCTAAAAATTGCACGAAAAGTTTTATTAAAAATCATTTTCTACTTATTAACACAAACACAACTTAACCATAAAAGATTAGTGACTTACAAGTTCATATCATTTGTACATTAATGATTTTCAGTGTGTCACATCTCTGAAGTTCCGGGTTCGATCTCTGGCTGGGTCAATTTAGAAAATTGGATTCCATAACACAAGTGCTTTAGGCACCTGACCCACCGCCGGCCGCCGGCGAGTGGTTGACTATTCTACTGACTATTATCTTGCCCAAAAAAGTAATAGGACCTACATTAGATCTAAGTTAAGATTTATATCACTCGCTTCCTGTTTGTTGCAAGGCAATCACATCCTTGTTCGCAGTGCGTAAGACGTGCTAAAAGAGAGTTCTTCAAATTGCAATAAGCAAAGTCAAAGGGTTGCAGAAATCTCAAACTCAATTTCATTGACCATTTTATAAGCGTGCACTAGAATACAACAACTCATCTGTGATAACTCAGATGGGAATTTAACTATGTCCTTTCGCAAACCTGGCCAATGCTCTGACCAACTGCGGTCATTCTGACCAACTGGTCAAAGCGTTCCTCTGGATCTTAGGGGGTAGCAAATAAAAGAGACGCATTGATAGCTATTCAGAACTGGAGGTTGTAATACTCCCTAAGATCCAGAAGAACGCTCTGACCAACAGAATAGGGATGTTGACTATTTATTTTATTTTATATTTACATAAATTACCTCTCAAAAAAAGAAACATTGGTAAAAGAATCAATTCGCTAGCATGAAAACTGCCCGAGATATCACAGTGTGAAATGCACACAAATGGACTCGATCAAAAACGCTCCATAGGCTTGCAAGTTATGACGTCACGCCGTGCAAGTTTGTATGCAACGCATAGGAAATTTGTTCAGCAGCTATATTAAATATTGTGTTTATCAAAATGGTTTCTTCGACAAATTTGCTATACATTTTACGGACTAATTAAAGGTATCATTTATTTTAATAAATTTTATACTTTTTAAATGGACTTGTCCACCCAACTTTGAAGGGTCATAAAACAAATAATATGCAATATATAAAACCAAGAGGTATACAAGCTACTCTAAAAGTTTAATATGTTTACGATTTTTATTAGTATTTCGTTATTTTATTCATTAGTCAACATCCCTATTCCCGCAGTTGGTCAGACGGAAAATTCGCCCGGTTTGCGAAAGAACATATAGGTAGTTCAATTCCCATCTGAATTATCACAGATCAGTTGTTGTATTCAAGTACCTACACGGTATAGTCAATGAAATTGAGTTTCACATTTCTGCAACCTTTTGACTGTTATAAGAGAGATTGATAGATACCTGACAGTCTGGATGATAAGCCATCATCAGCAATAGGTATGAAGCGATCTTACCCGATGCTTCTTGGCCCTGAAAGTATAGCAATGTTATATCAAAAGTAAGTTTGTTAGTAAAACATCAAGTTATTTCTTATGTTTTTTATCCCAAGTTCATCAAAATAATTAGTGTAAATGGCATTGCGGTGTTCGCACATAGGATTTTTACAGTTAGGATAGAATTTCGCTCCCCTACTATAAAATCGCATCAAATCTAGCTCAGTCTGATGAAAATACATTCTGCCATAGCCTTCTATATTTTACAAGCCATGAAGTAAGCGGAACGGCAACGTCGCATGTGGTCAAGTACGGGGTATAACATTATTTTAATTATTATTTATTATTTGTTTTTCCTATATTATCTATCTTAAAACAAGTTGTAAATTGTGATGTAAGATTATTTCAATAAAGATTTTGTATTTATTATTTTTTTTTTTTATTAGGACATGAGGTTTGAGTCAAATTGTTTGACTTTCTCGGGGTCCTTTAGTACGATGAGGATTTTGATCTAGGCCTTCTCTAGCAATGAATCTTACATCATTGGAAAGGTATTTAAATTTGAAACATTTTATTGTATGACAGCAAACGTCAACTATTAGTACTTTGAGAGTTAAATCGCTCTGAAATCAACCAAATTTTATAACATCCTGAAACTCCGAAAATACTAACTATTGATAAAAAGGATGTTAACAGCAAATGTTTTTCATGTAAAAACCTTTCTAATGATATATCATTCAATGCTAGAGGTAGGGTAGATCAACTCCCATAGACAATAAACCAGTTTTATAATTTAATAACCATTAACTCCAAAAGTATTAACAATTGATAAAAAGTATATTAACAGCGAATGTTTGTCTTTAAAAGACCTTTCTAATGATATATCATTTATAGCTAAAGGGCGTGTTAATCAACGCCCTGCTGAAAAAAATCAACAAAAAAGATGACATCTTTGACAGCCATTTTTTCCTGGTTAAAATTGATATTTTTCTTATTGTTTAATATATAAAGAACTTCAATAAAAGAACTACATTATTTTCATATTTTCAACCCCACACAATCATTACGAAAAAAGTTATCGACCTTTTAAAATTGAAATATTCCCATACATTTAGTATGGAGACCGGCCGACGACATGACCACGAACTGACAGTAACAGACGTTGCCAAACCTAAGTTCATGGCTTGATACCAATAGAGAAGGCTATGATTCTGCGCGTGCATGAGCACGAAGCAGCGTCAGAGCAAGCTGGAAGTTTGGCACGCACGAGTCTACTATATTTGCGGAGTAAAATTAAACATGGTGTCACTATCTCTAAATTTCGGATTCTAAATTCTTGATAACTATATATGTCTTGGTAGAAAAAAAACTTGGGTACTTAGTAGGTCTGATTTTTATATACATACTACGCGTTCATTTCACCATGCCATCGCCCTCTGCTTCGCCCTCCTGCGTCTCTGCCCAGGCGACGCAGGGGGCGCGGTAGTGGCAATGATGAAATGAATGCGTAGTAATAGACATTTAGTACTATTATTCTGTGGTAATAGGAGTGCTCTTAGTGGAGCTTGACAGACTGATCTTACTCGACTTGATAAACTCTAACACCAGAGGTGGCCACTAATCCTTTTACGATAAGAAAGAAAGATTAGAGTAATAATATGTTCTTGCTTACAGCTGTGAAAATAGTAAACGTTTCTTTCTCCAATTCATCTTGATCCAACTCTTCCGTTATTAAAAACCTATCTACAACGCTAAGCGTAGCATCTTCCTTCATATTCATATGTTCAATCTTAAAATCTTCTCCTAAACTCTTGAGATATTCGGTTCTATGCTTTGTGATAGCTTTGCAAAATTCGGAAAGTTTGTTTTGGAAATCTTTTAGTTCTTTGTAATCATCTGATATCCAAAATACTGGATCAATCTGAAGGTACCACGTCGTCATTCGGCGGTATACTATATGATACATGCTGGAAAGTAATAATACTAAAATTTTAGTATATACGAAACCTGGAAGTGAAAACTGTTTGTTCAGAATCAGTAATAAAATCGATTGCAAATAACATCAAAATGCCGCTGCGTACCTACGCTTGTTCCACGAGAACTAGGTATCAAAACAAAGGACTTTTACTTTAAAAATCGTTTAATGATCAAATTCTGTGTAAAAATGTTGGCACTTACAAATTTCCAAAAATATTCTTCTGCCGAAGTCTTGTTACTTAATTTGGCATCATTGTACTTTATTTGATAAATATGCCTACATTTTATGGCAAGCATAAGGTTTATTTTGGCACAAATATTGCATTAATTTGCTCAGCAAGAATTGGTGATCATTTACTATATTTGGTCTAATTTGAAGTGCAGTCGTGACTAAAATAGCTACAACTATTATTATTTTTCTTTTCTTGGTGTTCAGTTTTTTTTTTTTTACGAGAGCTTAGGGTTCAAAAGCATTGTTTGGTGATCATTGTATTTTATCCCCACTTTGAATTTCAGGAATTACGCTGAAAGCTGAATTCTAATAAACTTACTTTGGAGAGGTGTCGATGACTTCTTGTAGAAATGGCAAATTCAAGGTTTGCTCCTTAGTCAATCCCATCAGTGTCCCTGAAATTGACGGTGTCATTAAAAAGTTATACGGTGTTCGCTCTATTCTTCTATGAAATAACTTTGATAATGGTGTAGATTCGGTTTAAAACGTAGTGATTATTTCCTCTGTGATTCGGTTGGCAACGACTTAACTAAATTGACAGGATTAAACTAAATTTAGATTTCCATCCTTCTCTTTTGGTATCGAAAAGACAAGAACAGGATGCTAAAAGTAAGTTTAGTCCTGTTAATTTAGTTAATTAGTTGTACCAACCGAATCGACACCAATGTTAACGTAGGGTGCAATCTGTCATAGTCGGAATTTTCACAAACACCCTGTATAAATAGACTAGCTTTCACCCACGACTTCGTCCGCGTTGACATTCGGAAAAAACTCTAGGGAACTTTTGACCGGGATAAAAAGTAAAACTGTGTGCCATTCCAAATCCTTTCTGCTGTTTTTGCGTGATTGAGTTGTTACATCACATCAGATCTAAACCAAAATTTAATAATGCATATCCCGTTGATCATTAACCATTTTTTAACCGACTTCCAAAAAAGGAGGAGGTTCTATGTTCGTCTGTATATTTGTTTTTTTTTTTTTTTTTTGTGTATGTCCACCGATTACTCGAAGACGGCTGGACCGATTGAAATGATTCAAACGTTATTACATTAAGTACACTCCCAAGTTGGTCCCATTTTTAAAAAATTTGAAATCGGTTCAGTACTTTTCAAGTAATTTTGAAAAAAAGCACGAAAATAGTAAGTATGATTTTGTGTGAATTACCTCGATGATTGGTCGTATTACTTCTTTGTTTATGAACTGAATAAGATAATTATTTTTTTGTTGGAAGTAGGATATCTAAGTGTAGTTTTTTAACCGACTTAAAAAAGGAGGTTCTCAGTTTGACCCGTGTTTAAGTATGTTTCTCCGCGATTATCTTACGTTTGGCTAAGCCGATTTTTCTACATATGTATATAATATACCTTACCTACAAGGTACCTACACTAAAAATAAAAAATAAAACATTGTTTAAAAAAAAACAAAAAACCGACTTCAAAAAACCTACCTCTAAAAAGCAAGAAATAATATTCGTAATAATAAAAATACGTCTATTGAAGTCGGGTGGGGCTGGAGTACAAATTCCTTTTTTTTATTCTAAAAGCCCCACCCGACTTCAATAGACGTATTTTTATTATTACGAATATTATTTCTTGCTTTTTAGAGGTAGGTTTTTTGAGGTCGGTTTTTTATATCTCCAGGCCTTCCTTATGGGTGGATAAGGAGGCTGGAGGATTGCCCATATATGCCATAACCTACCACGTGGGCCTAATGCAAATCAGTGTGTGCATATCCCGTTATTTTCACACATTTCACACACACATTAATTCTAATTGACACACGGCAAACAAGATAAATTATACAGTACTTACACAGTAAAGTCCGCAAGTTCACTATTACAGCTTTCGAGCAATATCTAATTCAAATAAAATCTGATTGAATTTACATAAAAAAAGAAAATAGCTTATTTGTATGGAAACCATATACCTATCGGCCCCTTTTTTTTAGCAGTAAATATGTATAAAATAATGTAAAAATTTGTTTTTAAAAGTACTCCTACGTAGTTTCAAGTCTAAACGTCAGTTTATTTTATCCATACAACATTTTGAACCCCATTTCACCCCTTCAGGGATTGAATTTCGAATATCCTTCCATAGTTGTAAATTATATCACAAAGAGAACGTTTGTGCAAAATTTCAGCTTTCTAGGTCCATTTGGTTCCGTCGTCGGTGTGTCAAACCCCTTTAACCCAGGAACGCGTGGATCGAGTTGAAATTTAAACCATAAAATAATCAATACTAAATGATATACTAGAAAAAATACGTCTCGCACCAGATCAATACTCAGACGGGAATCGAACCCGCGAGTCGTATTTTTTCTAGTATATTATTTAGTATTGTGTAAAAATAGCATTGTGAATGCAAAAATCTCAAATTTAAAAACCATAAAATAAACTCAAGTCTATGGTCCCTTGAAGCTGTGAAAAAATATAACATTTAAAACGTAAAAAAATGATATGTACGTTTATGCCACAAAAAACTCGTATTTCGACACTCTCAAAGTACAGGGAAAAATCTCTGATAATTAAGTATTTGTAATTACTTAAATCATAAAAAATATAGAAATTTTTACGGAACCCTCGGTGGGCGAATCCGATTCGCACTTGACCGGTATTTTATATAATAACAATCACATTTTTTCTCTCATACAAGAGAAGAAGATAGGTAATTAGTTTTTTTTTGTTTTCGTTAAAAAGCATTCGTAGGTACTCACGGCACACCATGTAGCTAGTAGTTTTAACGATGTTCTCGTAGATGTCGAACTGTTTAGTAGAAGGAATTGTCTTTAACTCCTCCATCAGCAGATCCACCTCCTCATTAAAGACCTGACCGTAGGACTCTACTCCGCGTTTGCTGTAGTTTGGGTTGGCAATTTTCCGATGCCTTCTCCATGTTGGACCTAAATTATATTACATTTTTAACTAAGTTTAATTGGGAGAGGGAGAGGGAGAGGGAGAGGGAGAGGGAGAGGGAGAGGGAGAGGGAGAGGGAGAGGGAGAGGGAGAGGGAGAGGGAGAGGGAGAGGGAGAGGGAGAGGGAGAGGGAGAGGGAGAGGGAGAGGGAGAGGGAGAGGGAGAGGGAGAGGGAGAGGGAGAGGGAGAGGGAGAGGGAGAGGGAGAGGGAGAGGGAGAGGGAGAGGGAGAGGGAGAGGGAGAGGGAGAGGGAGAGGGAGAGGGAGAGGGAGAGGGAGAGGGAGAGGGAGAGGGAGAGGGAGAGGGAGAGGGAGAGGGAGAGGGAGAGGGAGAGGGAGAGGGAGAGGGAGAGGGAGAGGGAGAGGGAGAGGGAGAGGGAGAGGGAGAGGGAGAGGGAGAGGGAGAGGGAGAGGGAGAGGGAGAGGGAGAGGGAGAGGGAGAGGGAGAGGGAGAGGGAGAGGGAGAGGGAGAGGGAGAGGGAGAGGGAGAGGGAGAGGGAGAGGGAGAGGGAGAGGGAGAGGGAGAGGGAGAGGGAGAGGGAGAGGGAGAGGGAGAGGGAGAGGGAGAGGGAGAGGGAGAGGGAGAGGGAGAGGGAGAGGGAGAGGGAGAGGGAGAGGGAGAGGGAGAGGGAGAGGGAGAGGGAGAGGGAGAGGGAGAGGGAGAGGGAGAGGGAGAGGGAGAGGGAGAGGGAGAGGGAGAGGGAGAGGGAGAGTATTCTCGGAATAGCTTCCATAATCTACTCAATACGTTTATTCCCGAATAACCTCAGGATTTTTCTGAAAATAAAATTATCTGTCGTCGTTTGGACAAAGCGACTCTTACTAGAATAACTAACCTGACCCACTCAGTATCCCGCCGCCTAATACATCACTCATATACTTGTAAACAGGCCCTTTGAAGCTCAGTTTAGAATTCGTGAGGAGTATCTGAAAAAAAATTGTTTTTTATTTATTTCATTTCTTTCATTTATTTCATTTATTTCATTTATTTCATTCATTTCATTTATTTCATTCATTTCATTTAATTCATTCATTTCATGTATTTCATTCATTTCATTCATTTCATTCATTTCATTCATTTCATTCATTTCATTCATTTCATTCATTTCATTCATTTCATTCATTTCATTCATTTCATTCATTTCATTCATTTCATTCATTTCATTCATTTCATTCATTTCATTCATTTCATTCATTTCATTCATTTCATTCATTTCATTCATTTCATTCATTTCATTCATTTCATTCATTTCATTCATTTCATTCATTTCATTCATTTCATTCATTTCATTCATTTCATTCATTTCATTCATTTCATTCATTTCATTCATTTCATTCATTTCATTCATTTCATTCATTTCATTCATTTCATTCATTTCATTCATTTCATTCATTTCATTCATTTCATTCATTTCATTCATTTCATTCATTTCATTCATTTCATTCATTTCATTCATTTCATTCATTTCATTCATTTCATTCATTTCATTCATTTCATTCATTTCATTCATTTCATTCATTTCATTCATTTCATTCATTTCATTCATTTCATTCATTTCATTCATTTCATTCATTTCATTCATTTCATTCATTTCATTCATTTCATTCATTTCATTCATTTCATTCATTTCATTCATTTCATTCATTTCATTCATTTCATTCATTTCATTCATTTCATTCATTTCATTCATTTCATTCATTTCATTCATTTCATTCATTTCATTCATTTCATTCATTTCATTCATTTCATTCATTTCATTCATTTCATTCATTTCATTCATTTCATTCATTTCATTCATTTCATTCATTTCATTCATTTCATTCATTTCATTCATTTCATTCATTTCATTCATTTCATTCATTTCATTCATTTCATTCATTTCATTCATTTCATTCATTTCATTCATTTCATTCATTTCATTCATTTCATTCATTTCATTCATTTCATTCATTTCATTCATTTCATTCATTTCATTCATTTCATTCATTTCATTCATTTCATTCATTTCATTCATTTCATTCATTTCATTCATTTCATTCATTTCATTCATTTCATTCATTTCATTCATTTCATTCATTTCATTCATTTCATTCATTTCATTCATTTCATTCATTTCATTCATTTCATTCATTTCATTCATTTCATTCATTTCATTCATTTCATTCATTTCATTCATTTCATTCATTTCATTCATTTCATTCATTTCATTCATTTCATTCATTTCATTCATTTCATTCATTTCATTCATTTCATTCATTTCATTCATTTCATTCATTTCATTCATTTCATTAATCATAATCATAATCATAATCGTTTATTGCATTCGAAACACAGGTAGGTACATTTAAAGTCAGATCTTAAAACTAAATACAGTTCCACTGGCTTCCACCTTTACAGGCGATATGCAAAGAAAAAAAAATTAATTAAAAAATGTCAGGCTATAAGGCATTATCAAAGTTAAAAAAAAAAAAATTATTGAATTAATATTGTTCAAAAATGATGAATTAACAATAAAATAAAAAATGTCAATAGATAATGTCAATAATAATAATGATAATAAACACAAAATACACAAATCTGATAACAAAGATATAAAAGTCCATCACAACATCGAAATGTCAAGTAAAAAAATTCTTATACTCAAAAAATTCCTTTAAACTATAGAAGTTGTGGGAGGTAAGCCATTTATTAAGTTTTTTCTTAAACAATCCAATATTATTAATGGCCTTTACTTCATTTGGAATTTTGTTATAAACTTTGACGCACATTGCGAGACAGCTCCTACCGTATCTGCGTGAACTAGGAACAGTATCCAATACAATTCCGTGTGGGTCTCTACGTTGTCTGCGATCAGAAGCCTTTTAAACAAATGCTTATGTTTATATACAAAAACACACACTTCCAAGACATAAAGACAGGGAAGCGGCAATAGACCAAAACTCTTGAAAAGTGGTCTGCAGGATTCATCCCGTCTAATGCCACCTATGGCTCGGACGCATTTCTTTTGTGAAATAAATACTCTTTCCCATTCTGTACAGTTTCCCCAAATGACAAGTCCATAACGTAGGATTGAGTCTACATACGCATAGTATGTGAGAATGGCAGTAATTTTATCGGTCACCTTTTTAACCTGATTGATCGCATACGAAAATCTATTGATTCGTTTACAGAGATCATCCACATGTGAAGACCAATTTACCTTATCATCAATAGTGACACCCAGAAATTTGGTATTAGAAACTTCCTTTACTTTACTAATATTTAGTTTGAAGTTGTACTTAGTATGCTTCGATTTATTAAATTGCATAAGAACGGATTTGTTAAGGTTAATTTTCAAGTTGTTGTCGTCAAGCCAAACGCATAAAGAGTCAATTGTATTATTAATGTCAGTTTCATGTTGAGCAATTGAATTATTATATTTATCAGTGGTCACTATAATCGAAATGTCATCTGCATAAAGAATACATTTATGCTCAATACATTCACTCATGTCATTTATGTAAAGAAGAAATAAAACTGGACCTAAAATGCTTCCCTGTGGAACACCAAATTTATTTTCGCAATAGTCAGATGTAAACGTCACCAATTCTTGATTTATTACATTACTCACAGAAAACACACTGCTTCCGATTCTTTAAATATGAACTAAACCATTGTAGTGAGATACCCCTTAGTCCAAGTGATTCTATTTTTTTTAATAAAATGTCATGAGAAACACAGTCAAAAGCTTTGGTCAAATCAACAAATAACCCTGTCGTCAAACGGTTATTATTTAAATTTGTCAGTATATTTTTAACAAGGTCGTAAATAGCTAAACTAGTCGATTTATTCTTTTGGAAGCCATATTGTTCACTTTTTATAATATTATATTTCTGACAGAAAGCCAGTAATTTTTTAAGCATACATTTCTCAAACACCTTAGCAAAAATTGTAATAAGACTAATTGGGCGATAGTTATTAGGATCATCTTTATCACCCTTCTTAAAAAGAGGCTTGACAATAGAGAATTTTAGTGCCCTAGGAAATGTTCCTGTAGTAAAGGACATATTAATCAGATGTGTTAATACCTCAAGTATTTCTGTAATGCATGCCTTTAATATTGACGTATTAATACCATCGTAGCCTTCAGAGTAAGTATTATTAAGTGATATAACTTCCCTTTTCACCTCATTCTCGGACATAGGGCTAATAAACATCGAATTACCTAGATTTTTATTTCGTGCGCTTACTGAAGCTTTGCGTAGTGTGTTACTACCATGAATGCCCAAGAAGAAAGTATTAAAAGCATTTGCTATATCAGTAGGATCTGTTAGATATGTATTGTTAATTTTAATAGTCGGTATAGCATTGTTATAGAACGAGTTATTTTTAAATTCCCTATTGACTATTGACCATGTCGCCTTGCATTTATTTTTGCTTTTATTTATAAATTTTATGTTAGAATTCTTTTTGGATTTTATTATACATTTATTTAATATGCTAGAATATGTCAAATATTTCAGCTTATGCGTTGTTGATTTGTTTTTGTAATATTGATATCGAAGAGATCTTTTAGTTTTGCAACTTTTTTTTAAACCTTTACTTATCCATTTCGTACTATTTGTTTTATTGGTGCACTTTTTCCTGACTAATGGAAAACACAAGTTATAAAAGAGACAGAAGGTCTCATGAAATTTATCGAAGGCCACATCCATATCTAGCTCACTGTATATTTCTGCCCAAGAAAGACTTTTGAGACATTCTCTGAATTTTTGTATATTTTCCTGAGAATAGTCTTTTTTAAACACAAAATAAGACTCAGATTTGGAGCATTTCTGCTGGACCGGAAAAGTAAGTAGTTGAGCCGTTTCATGATCTGACAAATATAGGTACTTTACATTAGCAGTAGCGTTCTCGACATTACTTAGTATATGATCAATACATGCTTTCTTACGCGTTGGGACGTTAATATGTATTTTCAGATTATAATTGTCACATAAGTCCTTAAAACGATTGGTAATTTTCCCTTGTTTCAGGGTGTCAATATTGAGATCACCAGTCACGACGATTTTTGTACCCGGCTTACTACCTCTTGTTATATCGAACAGAACTTGATCCAAATGATTTAAAAATGCATCAGTGTCAGAGGTTGGTGTTCTATACAGTGAAATAACGAGGAGGTTATGGACTGCAATCTCAATTCCACAAATTTCAAATAGATTTAGTTTCCCATGTTTATTTACGGTTTTAAGTTCCTTGTAGGGTATGCCTTTTTTAATTAAAATACAGGAACCCCCTCTTTTATTATCCCTACAAAAACTTGATGCCATTTTGTAGTTATTAACTTTCACATATTTATCATAGCCAGCTTGTAAAAAAGTCTCCGTTAGGCATATAACGTCAGGGTCTTCATTGCTTTTATGCAATTCCAAAAGGGTTAATTCTAAAAGTGATTGTTTCGCAAGAATACTAGCTATGTTCTGATGTAGGATTTTAAATGGCTGTTGCCCCTGAACGAAAAAGACATTTTTTATTGATCACTGGGAAATAGTGTGGTATGGTACCCTTTTTTACGATAAGAGAATCTTTTAACGATGAACTGTTCCTATCATTAATCGTGGACTGTTGAATGCGTGCAAAGTAAAACGGGATGGTTCCTTTCCTGTAAGATTGTGTCGAACCACTGTTCATTTGGCTTGGTCTATTACCAGCTATTATCTTTTTAAGTGAATTTATATTTATGTATTTGTCATAGTAATCAATGCAGTCGATTTTATAATTAATGGCTCTACACATTTCAGATAAAGTACTGTTCCTACATTCTACAAAGTGACAATTCTTGTATTGATTGCAGACTTTTTTCATAGCATCATTCAGTTGTCTAACACTAATATAATTGTTTTTGAATACATTTAAGACTATAATGTTATTTGACATAAATTTTTTGAGAAACAAACGTAATTGCGTTGTAAGAATTTTAATATCATAGTCATTTTCACCCACGCAAATCACTAGTTTATCGCTTGTTTTTATGTTAGTATTTTCACAATTTTTGAGCACGTCGGTACAGAATGCATAGGGTTTGGTTTCCGCCATAATTCATTTCATTCATTTCATTCATTTCATTCATTTCATTCATTTCATTCATTTCATTCATTTCATTCATTTCATTCATTTCATTCATTTCATTCATTTCATTCATTTCATTCATTTCATTCATTTCATTCATTTCATTCATTTCATTCATTTCATTCATTTCATTCATTTCATTCATTTCATTCATTTCATTCATTTCATTCATTTCATTCATTTCATTCATTTCATTCATTTCATTCATTTCATTCATTTCATTCATTTCATTCATTTCATTCATTTCATTCATTTCATTCATTTCATTCATTTCATTCATTTCATTCATTTCATTCATTTCATTCATTTCATTCATTTCATTCATTTCATTCATTTCATTCATTTCATTCATTTCATTCATTTCATTCATTTCATTCATTTCATTCATTTCATTCATTTCATTCATTTCATTCATTTCATTCATTTCATTCATTTCATTCATTTCATTCATTTCATTCATTTCATTCATTTCATTCATTTCATTCATTTCATTCATTTCATTCATTTCATTCATTTCATTCATTTCATTCATTTCATTCATTTCATTCATTTCATTCATTTCATTCATTTCATTCATTTCATTCATTTCATTCATTTCATTCATTTCATTCATTTCATTCATTTCATTCATTTCATTCATTTCATTCATTTCATTCATTTCATTCATTTCATTCATTTCATTCATTTCATTCATTTCATTCATTTCATTCATTTCATTCATTTCATTCATTTCATTCATTTCATTCATTTCATTCATTTCATTCATTTCATTCATTTCATTCATTTCATTCATTTCATTCATTTCATTCATTTCATTCATTTCATTCATTTCATTCATTTCATTCATTTCATTCATTTCATTCATTTCATTCATTTCATTCATTTCATTCATTTCATTCATTTCATTCATTTCATTCATTTCATTCATTTCATTCATTTCATTCATTTCATTCATTTCATTCATTTCATTCATTTCATTCATTTCATTCATTTCATTCATTTCATTCATTTCATTCATTTCATTCATTTCATTCATTTCATTCATTTCATTCATTTCATTCATTTCATTCATTTCATTCATTTCATTCATTTCATTCATTTCATTCATTTCATTCATTTCATTCATTTCATTCATTTCATTCATTTCATTCATTTCATTCATTTCATTCATTTCATTCATTTCATTCATTTCATTCATTTCATTCATTTCATTCATTTCATTCATTTCATTCATTTCATTCATTTCATTCATTTCATTCATTTCATTCATTTCATTCATTTCATTCATTTCATTCATTTCATTCATTTCATTCATTTCATTCATTTCATTCATTTCATTCATTTCATTCATTTCATTCATTTCATTCATTTCATTCATTTCATTCATTTCATTCATTTCATTCATTTCATTCATTTCATTCATTTCATTCATTTCATTCATTTCATTCATTTCATTCATTTCATTCATTTCATTCATTTCATTCATTTCATTCATTTCATTCATTTCATTCATTTCATTCATTTCATTCATTTCATTCATTTCATTCATTTCATTCATTTCATTCATTTCATTCATTTCATTCATTTCATTCATTTCATTCATTTCATTCATTTCATTCATTTCATTCATTTCATTCATTTCATTCATTTCATTCATTTCATTCATTTCATTCATTTCATTCATTTCATTCATTTCATTCATTTCATTCATTTCATTCATTTCATTCATTTCATTCATTTCATTCATTTCATTCATTTCATTCATTTCATTCATTTCATTCATTTCATTCATTTCATTCATTTCATTCATTTCATTCATTTCATTCATTTCATTCATTTCATTCATTTCATTCATTTCATTCATTTCATTCATTTCATTCATTTCATTCATTTCATTCATTTCATTCATTTCATTCATTTCATTCATTTCATTCATTTCATTCATTTCATTCATTTCATTCATTTCATTCATTTCATTCATTTCATTCATTTCATTCATTTCATTCATTTCATTCATTTCATTCATTTCATTCATTTCATTCATTTCATTCATTTCATTCATTTCATTCATTTCATTCATTTCATTCATTTCATTCATTTCATTCATTTCATTCATTTCATTCATTTCATTCATTTCATTCATTTCATTCATTTCATTCATTTCATTCATTTCATTCATTTCATTCATTTCATTCATTTCATTAATCATAATCATAATCATAATCGTTTATTGCATTCGAAACACAGGTAGGTACATTTAAAGTCAGATCTTAAAACTAAATACAGTTCCACTGGCTTCCACCTTTACAGGCGATATGCAAAGAAAAAAAAATTAATTAAAAAATGTCAGGCTATAAGGCATTATCAAAGTTAAAAAAAAAAAAAATTATTGAATTAATATTGTTCAAAAATGATGAATTAACAATAAAATAAAAAATGTCAATAGATAATGTCAATAATAATAATGATAATAAACACAAAATACACAAATCTGATAACAAAGATATAAAAGTCCATCACAACATCGAAATGTCAAGTAAAAAAATTCTTATACTCAAAAAATTCCTTTAAACTATAGAAGTTGTGGGAGGTAAGCCATTTATTAAGTTTTTTCTTAAACAATCCAATATTATTAATGGCCTTTACTTCATTTGGAATTTTGTTATAAACTTTGACGCACATTGCGAGACAGCTCCTACCGTATCTGCGTGAACTAGGAACAGTATCCAATACAATTCCGTGTGGGTCTCTACGTTGTCTGCGATCAGAAGCCTTTTAAACAAATGCTTATGTTTATATACAAAAACACACACTTCCAAGACATAAAGACAGGGAAGCGGCAATAGACCAAAACTCTTGAAAAGTGGTCTGCAGGATTCATCCCGTCTAATGCCACCTATGGCTCGGACGCATTTCTTTTGTGAAATAAATACTCTTTCCCATTCTGTACAGTTTCCCCAAATGACAAGTCCATAACGTAGGATTGAGTCTACATACGCATAGTATGTGAGAATGGCAGTAATTTTATCGGTCACCTTTTTAACCTGATTGATCGCATACGAAAATCTATTGATTCGTTTACAGAGATCATCCACATGTGAAGACCAATTTACCTTATCATCAATAGTGACACCCAGAAATTTGGTATTAGAAACTTCCTTTACTTTACTAATATTTAGTTTGAAGTTGTACTTAGTATGCTTCGATTTATTAAATTGCATAAGAACGGATTTGTTAAGGTTAATTTTCAAGTTGTTGTCGTCAAGCCAAACGCATAAAGAGTCAATTGTATTATTAATGTCAGTTTCATGTTGAGCAATTGAATTATTATATTTATCAGTGGTCACTATAATCGAAATGTCATCTGCATAAAGAATACATTTATGCTCAATACATTCACTCATGTCATTTATGTAAAGAAGAAATAAAACTGGACCTAAAATGCTTCCCTGTGGAACACCAAATTTATTTTCGCAATAGTCAGATGTAAACGTCACCAATTCTTGATTTATTACATTACTCACAGAAAACACACTGCTTCCGATTCTTTAAATATGAACTAAACCATTGTAGTGAGATACCCCTTAGTCCAAGTGATTCTATTTTTTTTAATAAAATGTCATGAGAAACACAGTCAAAAGCTTTGGTCAAATCAACAAATAACCCTGTCGTCAAACGGTTATTATTTAAATTTGTCAGTATATTTTTAACAAGGTCGTAAATAGCTAAACTAGTCGATTTATTCTTTTGGAAGCCATATTGTTCACTTTTTATAATATTATATTTCTGACAGAAAGCCAGTAATTTTTTAAGCATACATTTCTCAAACACCTTAGCAAAAATTGTAATAAGACTAATTGGGCGATAGTTATTAGGATCATCTTTATCACCCTTCTTAAAAAGAGGCTTGACAATAGAGAATTTTAGTGCCCTAGGAAATGTTCCTGTAGTAAAGGACATATTAATCAGATGTGTTAATACCTCAAGTATTTCTGTAATGCATGCCTTTAATATTGACGTATTAATACCATCGTAGCCTTCAGAGTAAGTATTATTAAGTGATATAACTTCCCTTTTCACCTCATTCTCGGACATAGGGCTAATAAACATCGAATTACCTAGATTTTTATTTCGTGCGCTTACTGAAGCTTTGCGTAGTGTGTTACTACCATGAATGCCCAAGAAGAAAGTATTAAAAGCATTTGCTATATCAGTAGGATCTGTTAGATATGTATTGTTAATTTTAATAGTCGGTATAGCATTGTTATAGAACGAGTTATTTTTAAATTCCCTATTGACTATTGACCATGTCGCCTTGCATTTATTTTTGCTTTTATTTATAAATTTTATGTTAGAATTCTTTTTGGATTTTATTATACATTTATTTAATATGCTAGAATATGTCAAATATTTCAGCTTATGCGTTGTTGATTTGTTTTTGTAATATTGATATCGAAGAGATCTTTTAGTTTTGCAACTTTTTTTTAAACCTTTACTTATCCATTTCGTACTATTTGTTTTATTGGTGCACTTTTTCCTGACTAATGGAAAACACAAGTTATAAAAGAGACAGAAGGTCTCATGAAATTTATCGAAGGCCACATCCATATCTAGCTCACTGTATATTTCTGCCCAAGAAAGACTTTTGAGACATTCTCTGAATTTTTGTATATTTTCCTGAGAATAGTCTTTTTTAAACACAAAATAAGACTCAGATTTGGAGCATTTCTGCTGGACCGGAAAAGTAAGTAGTTGAGCCGTTTCATGATCTGACAAATATAGGTACTTTACATTAGCAGTAGCGTTCTCGACATTACTTAGTATATGATCAATACATGCTTTCTTACGCGTTGGGACGTTAATATGTATTTTCAGATTATAATTGTCACATAAGTCCTTAAAACGATTGGTAATTTTCCCTTGTTTCAGGGTGTCAATATTGAGATCACCAGTCACGACGATTTTTGTACCCGGCTTACTACCTCTTGTTATATCGAACAGAACTTGATCCAAATGATTTAAAAATGCATCAGTGTCAGAGGTTGGTGTTCTATACAGTGAAATAACGAGGAGGTTATGGACTGCAATCTCAATTCCACAAATTTCAAATAGATTTAGTTTCCCATGTTTATTTACGGTTTTAAGTTCCTTGTAGGGTATGCCTTTTTTAATTAAAATACAGGAACCCCCTCTTTTATTATCCCTACAAAAACTTGATGCCATTTTGTAGTTATTAACTTTCACATATTTATCATAGCCAGCTTGTAAAAAAGTCTCCGTTAGGCATATAACGTCAGGGTCTTCATTGCTTTTATGCAATTCCAAAAGGGTTAATTCTAAAAGTGATTGTTTCGCAAGAATACTAGCTATGTTCTGATGTAGGATTTTAAATGGCTGTTGCCCCTGAACGAAAAAGACATTTTTTATTGATCACTGGGAAATAGTGTGGTATGGTACCCTTTTTTACGATAAGAGAATCTTTTAACGATGAACTGTTCCTATCATTAATCGTGGACTGTTGAATGCGTGCAAAGTAAAACGGGATGGTTCCTTTCCTGTAAGATTGTGTCGAACCACTGTTCATTTGGCTTGGTCTATTACCAGCTATTATCTTTTTAAGTGAATTTATATTTATGTATTTGTCATAGTAATCAATGCAGTCGATTTTATAATTAATGGCTCTACACATTTCAGATAAAGTACTGTTCCTACATTCTACAAAGTGACAATTCTTGTATTGATTGCAGACTTTTTTCATAGCATCATTCAGTTGTCTAACACTAATATAATTGTTTTTGAATACATTTAAGACTATAATGTTATTTGACATAAATTTTTTGAGAAACAAACGTAATTGCGTTGTAAGAATTTTAATATCATAGTCATTTTCACCCACGCAAATCACTAGTTTATCGCTTGTTTTTATGTTAGTATTTTCACAATTTTTGAGCACGTCGGTACAGAATGCATAGGGTTTGGTTTCCGCCATAATTCATTTCATTCATTTCATTCATTTCATTCATTTCATTCATTTCATTCATTTCATTCATTTCATTCATTTCATTCATTTCATTCATTTCATTCATTTCATTCATTTCATTCATTTCATTCATTTCATTCATTTCATTCATTTCATTCATTTCATTCATTTCATTCATTTCATTCATTTCATTCATTTCATTCATTTCATTCATTTCATTCATTTCATTCATTTCATTCATTTCATTCATTTCATTCATTTCATTCATTTCATTCATTTCATTCATTTCATTCATTTCATTCATTTCATTCATTTCATTCATTTCATTCATTTCATTCATTTCATTCATTTCATTCATTTCATTCATTTCATTCATTTCATTCATTTCATTCATTTCATTCATTTCATTCATTTCATTCATTTCATTCATTTCATTCATTTCATTCATTTCATTCATTTCATTCATTTCATTCATTTCATTCATTTCATTCATTTCATTCATTTCATTCATTTCATTCATTTCATTCATTTCATTCATTTCATTCATTTCATTCATTTCATTCATTTCATTCATTTCATTCATTTCATTCATTTCATTCATTTCATTCATTTCATTCATTTCATTCATTTCATTCATTTCATTCATTTCATTCATTTCATTCATTTCATTCATTTCATTCATTTCATTCATTTCATTCATTTCATTCATTTCATTCATTTCATTCATTTCATTCATTTCATTCATTTCATTCATTTCATTCATTTCATTCATTTCATTCATTTCATTCATTTCATTCATTTCATTCATTTCATTCATTTCATTCATTTCATTCATTTCATTCATTTCATTCATTTCATTCATTTCATTCATTTCATTCATTTCATTCATTTCATTCATTTCATTCATTTCATTCATTTCATTCATTTCATTCATTTCATTCATTTCATTCATTTCATTCATTTCATTCATTTCATTCATTTCATTCATTTCATTCATTTCATTCATTTCATTCATTTCATTCATTTCATTCATTTCATTCATTTCATTCATTTCATTCATTTCATTCATTTCATTCATTTCATTCATTTCATTCATTTCATTCATTTCATTCATTTCATTCATTTCATTCATTTCATTCATTTCATTCATTTCATTCATTTCATTCATTTCATTCATTTCATTCATTTCATTCATTTCATTCATTTCATTCATTTCATTCATTTCATTCATTTCATTCATTTCATTCATTTCATTCATTTCATTCATTTCATTCATTTCATTCATTTCATTCATTTCATTCATTTCATTCATTTCATTCATTTCATTCATTTCATTCATTTCATTCATTTCATTCATTTCATTCATTTCATTCATTTCATTCATTTCATTCATTTCATTCATTTCATTCATTTCATTCATTTCATTCATTTCATTCATTTCATTCATTTCATTCATTTCATTCATTTCATTCATTTCATTCATTTCATTCATTTCATTCATTTCATTCATTTCATTCATTTCATTCATTTCATTCATTTCATTCATTTCATTCATTTCATTCATTTCATTCATTTCATTCATTTCATTCATTTCATTCATTTCATTCATTTCATTCATTTCATTCATTTCATTTATATCATTTATTTTATCACTATACTACCGGGTGTTACAAAGACCCTGCTCAACGAAGCCAAGGTGTACGTATTATTAGGACCATTTCTGTTCTAAATTATTGCTGGGAAACGATTTAAATTGCACGTAATGTAAAGGTGCGTTCCCACCTGTGCGTGCTACCACGCACCGCAACGAACCGCGCGAGGACGAACACGGGCGCACAGGAACAAACTCGAACGCACCGCGGCGAACCGTCGTTTCCCACGGTGTGTGGTGCGCTCTCGTGCGTCTCCAGACGCACAGGTGGGAACGCACCTTAACGCCTGCGATGGCTCTGTGCACGCTTTTAGCGCCACCTAGCGTTCGCAACTTTGTTGGCAGTAATAAATTAAATATCGTTTTCAAACAGATTACAAAGCCTACATTATTTCTACTTTTTGCCACCATGAGCGCTGCGATCGATTATTATAACTTCGCAGTCGCACCCAGCGATGCGTGCGGACTAGTTCAAAGACAAAAATGATCCTGATGATGGGCGGAATGCGTGGGTTTCGGCTTCGTTTCGTTGAGTGTCACACCCGTTATAAGGGTTAAGTATTTGTAGAACACCAACAACTTCGCAGTGTACTATCGGTGAAATAAGTATTCTGTCAAATGGCTCGTCGGTGTAGCTTATTATTAATTTAAATTAAAATGTTAAATATCATGGTCTTCCTTTTGTTTTAAATACTGTGTCACTTAAGAAAAAACAATCCTTATGATATGAGTAACCCTTTCGATTGGTATCGTAAAAATAATATCTTTGAATGCAGTTCCAATTATTTTTAAAAACAAAATGAAGTCTTCTTTCAGTAAAATTTCGCATTTTCAATATTTAAGGTACTTTTCCTCCGTGTGGCAAAGTTTTGGGACACCCTGTATATTCTGTGTGCTTTTTTTACCTTAAGTTCATCCGGACTGCTGACGATAATGTTGAGATCGGGACCCAGCCAAAACTTCACGATTTCTCCGTAGTCGGCCATCAATTTTTTAATGACGATGACCTGTTCTGAGAAACCAAAAAAAGTTAAAATTAAAGAGGATTTCTTGTTTTTTTGGAAACAAACAATTCTATCACCGAAGTTTACCAATTGAATAGGGTTTGTTATCATATTAATCAAATTGGTCTCTGTTCGTAAATCGGATAGGTACCTTAATAGTAGTTTATGATACTGATGCATAATGAGGGGTATTAAAACATGAGTGTGTGTTTAAAAACCGAGCCGTAGGCGAGGTTTTTAATAGTATCACACGAGTGTTTTAATACCTAGTTATGTGCAGTTTCATACACTACTTTATCTACACTCATACATTTGGGATTGAACCTACTAAATTAAAGATCAACGTTAGAAAACAGAAAGAGACTATGGTTGTATTAGCTATGTACCTACCTTGTAATAAGTCATTTCCTTAGTTGCATCTAAAATAATTTTGCAGTCCATTTTTTTACAGTTTTAAGCAAAAATAAAAAACACCTACGAAATTCAGAAATTGAAATCAAAATTTAAAACTTTTTTGTAATGCTCTAAAAATGGCGCGCATTCCATTAGAAAAAAAATTAAATGAGTGCATTCTTGCATACTAATCGCAATTAGTCATCGATCACCATAGAGTGCATTTTAATCATGGAAAGTATGTGGGAAAATATCGTTGTTCTTTTTTAATATCACGGCACTACCTTCTTCTTGGATTTGCCCTGTATCGTAATGAGAAAAAAAGTTATTTTATGATGCAGCTAACTGCATCGTAATGAGTTTTTTTTTTAATTTTACCTATTCACGATAATAAAGTACGTATTTATATTACCATTTTTGAATTCATATTTGGAACATTACGTTGTGAGTGTAGATAAAATAACTTTATCTGTCTCCAAAATAGTGTTTTCTGTCGCCAAAATAGTAGAGATATGTCGCCAAATAAATAACTTTGTTTCTATGAAAGCTCTTATTGAATGCTATACTTTTGTTGACTTAATATCGAATTCGGGGGAAAGGATACCCCTACTTGCCCCCCCCCCCCCAAATTAAATAGGTACACAAGTAATATGTATAACAATGTATAATAAACATATTCGGCTTTATAAGGGTTATTACGAAACAGCCTGCATAGGTACTGGGATATACCTTCTGGCGAGCAGATGAACTGCATAGCATTTCCAAGGCCTGGAATTGCTCTCGGTCCAGGGAACTGGTCGGCCGCCTTCAGCATTCCCCTGTTCTGGTATCTCCATCGCAGCCATATGGAGGCTACCACGCCGGCCACCAGCAGAACAGCCACAAACATGTCTGAGGATTTAAAAATGTTGTTAGTCACCTCGAAAATTACAAAATCAAAATTGTAAGAATAAGTTTAAAAAAATTACGTTTGCAAATTGCAATAAATTCAAAATCGTATTGCGCAAAAAATTTACATAGAAAATATTAAAAACACGACTGTGCCCAAAACGAACTAAAAAGTTAAACAACAATCGTGTTATTACAAAAGATTTTTAAACACTGTTTAACTAAACACATGTTTAAATGTGATGCTGTCTCTGTCAAACAATATTGTCAAAAAAGTGACAGCATGGCGAGGCAGTTTCCGAAATTTATATTCAATTTACTCTTTCACTATTATGTTTTTAGGTTAAGATTGAATATTGCATAGCTTTAATAGGCTTGTTTCCATTAAGAATAAATATAATGGATAGGGGTTTATAATGATTAATTATATTATGGAGAAAATAACAAACAATTTTAATTATTAAAAGCTTTAAAGATTAATAATATTTTTAAAAAATAAATTTCGTAAAATGAAACCTTTAGTCACGTGACAGTGAACACCAATTAGAAAACGTTACGTCACGCCGTGCGAAACTCCAATCTTGTCTTTGACGTTTCGAGTATCACTACCGGAGGCGCGTTCCAAACCTACACTCCGAGTGCAACCTAACCACAACCGAACGCAAGTTTTAGCCACTTTTTCCGTATTTCTCCATTGTTTGGAACATATATAAATAACTGGTTTGGCGTTTTTATAGTCGTGCTATCACACTGGGGCACTATACAGTACTTATAATATGAGAAATTCATTTTTAAACGATAAAAACTAGCTATAACGTACGAAGACACGATCGCTCTTTGGTTTGTTTCGCACGGCGTGACGTCATTCAAGACGCCATGACAGTCTTGTGCGTTTTGGAACCAAATTAAAATTGGTTTTTTAAAACGCGAAATTTATAATGTAAACGCTCGATTAAAAATAAATAAACCTTTTTTTTCGATAAAATGCCTAATAAGCTAAAATATTAAGCAGTTATTGAAATTTTGTCAACTAGCCTATTGACGCTTCGCCAGAAATTTGACCAAGTACATTTTTATTGATTTTTGAAATACTGGATCATTTATTAAAAATGTACTCGGTTATTTTGTTAGATCCATTTAGATCAATAAAAAAGCTATCCTTTTTGCATAAAAATCTTAATACTGTCGCTGAAAATTACGATTTAATGATGATTTGAAGTTTATTTTTATAAGTTTTTATGGTGTTATTCAGGATTTTTTTAAAGAGTTACCAAGCCATTTTTCAATATTCTGTTCGGTTATTGTGTTTCTTTATTTCTTTTCCAGTCTACAGTATCTAATTTTTGTGAAGTAGAATTCTACATCAGTTCTTCACATTGGAAGTTCAAAAATCAATCTTTTCATCAGATCGTGAACTGGCCTCGCCTTCATCTTTCATAATAACATAATTTGGAAAAAAGGCCTCCGCTATGAGTCTAGACGCAAATCGTATAACTTTTTGGTAACAGATGTTTTATTTACGTACGTATTGACTTTTTCTTTTTTACATTAGTGAAAAAGAAAAAGTTAAAGTACGAAAATTACAGTGGGTGTACCTAGGTACACAGGTAAAATTATTTGTTATTGTGAGTGCTTTTCTTCGCCAACAAACTGCCATGCAGTTTGGCGAATACTTATATATAAGTATATATCGACGGCAGCAAAGTAATTAAAGTCATCTACAAATCTAACAAATTCTTTTTATTGTATATTTCTAACGAGAATTACATACTTATTCTTTAATTGTGTAAAATCATAATTTAATATTTTTCCTTATTAACATAATTTCTTTAACGTATAAAAAGTCAACTACTTATATCAACATTTTAAAATCCAACACTGTTAAAACGGACAACTGTCCTTGTCATTGCTTACGTGGGACGGAACGCAGTTGTTTTATGGAAGAAAGAGATAACCGTCACTTGTCATTAATTTCACCGGCGGTAGGTTATAATGCGAAAATAAATAGGTTTTGTTGGAAATAACGCTTGTTTTATTTATGTTCATAGTGAGTGTTCATAATGAATGTGCAACGAAGAAAATTGTTATTAAGTTTAGGTTAATGTTTAAAAACATACCCCCTTAATAATAAAGATTGTATAGCAGATGTATAAGTTACACAGCGGTGACTCTCTGTAAAACTATTTAAGTTTGACATTAAAAAGAAAGGGACAAAACACTGTGTAACTTATACATCTGCTATACAATCTTTATTAGTAAGGGGGTTATAATATAGTTTGGACGTCGTTATATTATTAGGTTTAAGTGTTATTTACCGTTGATTTAGATTTTGTTTAAAGGTTTATAGCAATTTTATTGCCAAAGTGATCAGTACTAAGTTCCTTTTAATTTGTAAGAAACATAGATCTAAAATGATGCCTAGATCTCGATAATAGTTATTGATAAAGTTTAAATTTTGAAATAAATACTAATTAACAAAGCAAGCCTTTTAATTTCTTAAACACCAATGCTTAGTTCCTTTATACGTAGTTGCCTTTATTTATACCAGCTATTATTATGTAAATGCCTTATAATTTTTTCCTAAGTATTTTATAAATTAATAGACTAATTTTATTTAGCTAGAATATTCAATAATATTATTTTTTACTGTCTAAAAGTTTAAAGATATGGTAGTTGACTCATTTGATATTTTTTTTAGAGTAATGTATAAAAAGATAACTACATTTTTTCCTAAAAAAATATATAAACAGCAACGCTTTTATTAAATTCCTATTGAATAATCAATTGAAATACTTTAAATTCATCAAACTTTCTCCCATCTTCTTATATTCTTTGTTTTTAGGATCTTTACAGTTTGGAATCATACAAAGTATTGTAGCAGTTAACTCAATACGCATGTTAAACAGTTGGAAGCATACAAAGTGATGTGGCAGTTAACTCAATACGCATGTTTACTTAAACAATGTGTATAAGAACAACTGCATTATCTCTGAAACTACAATGATTTAAGCATAAACACTTATTCTATTTTGTAAACCATGTAATAATATGATTATGGAATAAATTTGAAACATTTTCGCTGGAAAACAAAAAAATAGTCCAAGTTTTTCGTTCTAAGCTCTGTCCTTAAAACTTTGATTTTTACAGATGTCCGTTTTTACTTTGCTGCCGTCGATATATATGCAACCTTCTATTTTTAAAAAATTAAAAAATTGACCCCGCTGAATCCAAAAATGCCGGATGCCAACTCCTCCCCTCCCCCTCACCCCCGTTTTCCCCTCCGAAGTGTCCCTCGCCGTGGTTTTTTTCATTTTACAGAAAAACTTTTACAGAAACTTTTACATTTTGTTATAAAATATTAAAATATTTGCATTTTGTCACTTAAAATTATAATTTTGAAGTATTAGTAGTAGGCTGTATGTTCCTCACCCCTTTGTTCGCAAAATATTCTTGAGTTGGACGTGTGAAAAAAAAACAAAAAAAAACATGCGCGCCTTTTCCCATAATTACCATATTTTGTTTTTGCCACATTTGTTGCTGTGTGATAAATTACTTTGTTTTTTCCTCGCAAATGTGTTAAAAAACGTCGTATGAAACTCGTGAGCTCTTGCTTATTGCACACTCGGCTGAGTTACGCCCTCGCCTGCGGCTCGGGCTGCAACCCACAGCCTTGTGTGCAATGAGCAACCTAAGCTAACTTGTCTCATAATGTACTATAAATGGGTCAATCAACTTTTAATTGTCCTATGAGTTTTCCTGTCCACAAACATAAAAGTATATAATTCCTTGAAAATAAATATCAACTAACTTAAAAATTATGGTTTGGGTTAAATGTAATACTTTAATTATCATTTTGGTAATAGAAATAAATATGTTGTTTACATATTTGTTCGTATTTTAACGGTTGTCGAGAGAGATGTCGATGTCCCATTTATTTGTATGAAATTGATGAAATGTCCATTGGACAACCTATAACATAAAAGTGTGGTTTATCTTGAAATAAAAAATAAAGAAAATAGTTTGGCTTAAACTTAAGTTTTAAAGTATCATTTTGGTAACAGAAATAAATTATATTGTTTACATATTTGTTCGTATTATATAAGTTGTCCAGTGGACATTTCAACACATACAAATAAAGGGGACATCGGCTTCTCTCTAGACAACCGTTAAAATACGAATAAATATGTAAACAACATACATATTTATTTCTATTACCAAAATGATAATTAAAGTATTACATTTAACCCAAACCATAATTTTTCAGTTAGTTGATATTTATTTTCAAGGAATTATATACTTTTATGTTTTTGGACAGGAAAACTCATAGGACAATTAAAAGTTGATTGACCCAAATAAACAAATTCAACGGTATCATACCTGTATAATGTGAAGTGGCTTCCAAAAACTGACTACGACTGCACCGCTAACAGAGTTGTCTAGAAGACAAGTATCTAATATTTAAGCACTTAAAAAAATAATTAAGCCCTTTACATTAAAAAAAATAAAAAGCTACTACAATATTCCGCCACCTCAAAACGACCTTTCGCGACACGCGGTAGTTTAAACTGAGCTTGATTTTTCTTCACAATTTGACCCAAGGCCCTAAAGTGACTAGGTATTTTGATTTGTAATCATACCTAGGGTGAATATGCCTATTACCAGCCCCCCCTAAGATTTTTCGACTTTAAATCTCTGTTGCTGCCACAATTACAGTCTTAAAATTATTGTTGATACAGTTTTAGGTAGCTTGATTGATCTTTATTACGAAAATAGTACTTAGTTTTACGTAGTTTTGTGCGAAAAAAATAGAGAAGCGTTTAAATGCACGACGGGCGAAAAACTCTAATTCCAGCCGCCTTTGCCCTAATATCAGCCGCTTTGTTCCCTAATTCCAGCCAACAGGATGTTCCAAAATAAAACAACCATGTTTGTATGAGATTAAAGAATATTCATTTGGTAACTCTAATAATGATAATAAAATACTAAAGGCTTTAAAATTATGGTTCCCATAACAAGTCATTGAAACTTATACCTCTCCTGTAGATATTAATCAACTTAGAATATATAAATATACTAGCGGCCCGCCCCGGCTTCGCACGGGTAAAATATTGCACATCGGTAATCGTTGTAAGTCTTCCCTTCGGGTAAAATATTGCACATCGGTAATCGTTGCAAGTGCCTTGGAAACCAATGATCGGGATGAAAAGAAGCCTGTGATAAGTATTTCTGACTATAATCTATCTCTGTGCCAAATTTCGTCTAAATCCGTTCACCCGTTCAGAAGTGATTGAGTACTTACATCATGAACAACATCCAAACATCAACACTTTCACATTTATACAATTTTGTGTAAGGTAATAGCTGCACCCCGCGGTTTTACCCGCACAGTCTGTCGATTCTGTAACCAAACTCGCATCTCACTGCGAACCTCACTTCACTTCGCGTGAATTTTTTTATTAGAAATTAGCTAACTAAATGAGCTATTTTAGCGATTGCAAAAATTTTAGGTTAGGTAGCTATCTAAAATCTTTTGTGATACAAAATGTTCTTATCGTTATCTTATTTATTATTTAAAATTCCCGTGCAGTGAAGAGAGATTCGAAGTGGGGTTCGAGTTTGGTTACAGAACCGACGACGCCCTGTTCACGATTCTGTATTAGTGTAGGTAGGTAAGTACTTAATAAAATTTCTTACTGGTTTTTAACAAAATAAGTATAATAATATTATGTAAAATTTAATATTTAATAGTTATCTTCTTTATAAATAAAAATATATGTAGGTATGTTTATTTGTTTCCTATGCACTCCTAAACCATTCATCCACATCCGATAATGATGAAACTTTGGTGAATTGTTCTGCTTACGACTGAAAAGGCTCTTGGCTAAAAAAAACGTGGCATTGCAACGCCGGGTGCAACTAATTAATGTTGTGCATTATTATCAGGCTCTCAATCTCAACACTTCTCAAACACAATTTCTATCATGTCATCAGTAGCACGAACAGCTATCGAAAAAAATAACGCGCTTAAAACTACTCGATAGAGTATTATCTATGGAAAATTTAATTTCGCTTTGCAGCGATAGATGGCGCAGTACAAATTTCCCATACAAAATTACCCTATCGAATGTTTTTACGCGCGTTATTTTTTTCGATATCTGTTCTTGCTACGGGTACTGATATTTGCCAGATTTTGCCACGTTTTATTTGACAAATTATTCGTAAAATAGTGAAAATCGTGATAAAACCTTATACAACATGAAAGTCTTTTGGAAAATTACTGAAAATTAGAAACGTCAGCTCGTGCGGTGACAACTTCTTCTTCCTATTTTTGTTATGGCAATCTACTTCTCTTCAGGAAGTAATTTTTGTATTTTTTTTTAGTAATCGGTGGACATACACAAAAAAATATATATATATTAGGGCTTGAAGTCCGGAACTCCGGTTTTGTTCTAGCTCCGGAGTTTCGAAGAATTTCAGCATCGTTTTGTAAAACCGGAGTTCCACAACCAAAATCGGAGTTTCGATTTTCAAAAATAATAATAGAAAGCATTTTAATTGCCGTGGCCATATACCCCTGGGAGGTGTTGCAGTCTCTCCAGAGGTGCCAAGTGGACTATACAGGTATATCGAGGTGCTGAGGTACTTATATAAAAATGCCATCATGTCGATCCAATTAAAGAACCAGAGCACAAATTCCAACCCAACTGCAGCGATGTGTGAAACAGGGAGACGTCATTTCTCCGAAACTGTTCACAGCTGCTTTGGAGGATACTTTAAGCTCTTGAACTGTAAAGGACTTGGCAGCAACATTCATGGCGAACAACACACCTTCATTTTCCAGATCAGTTCTCACGGCTGAAGAGGCCTTGTTAAACCTGAACATACTCGTAATGCTCGAATATTTCCGTAGTGTTTTCCCAAAGAGGGGCTCTTAGGAGTCTTAGGATGAACATGGATGGATGGATGGAACATGAACATAAGACAAAAATCATGTCGAATGTCGATGTTGTATTTACCCACTCCTTTATGTTGGGAACAAACACAATACTCGAAGTTCTAGACCATTACCTAGGACAGACAGTCCAGTTAAGTAAGTACAACTTCGAGAAAGATATCTCTCGTTGAATTTAGCTCGAATGGGCAGTATTCGGAAAGCTTTCAAAAATCTTCGCGATGAACTTACTTCAGTGTCTCTAGACGAAAGTCCATGATCAGCGTGTGTTGCTTTGCTAGTGATGACTTAAGGCAGTGAAACGTGCTCGCTAACTATGAGTCTCATAAAAAGGCTCAAAGTCACCCAGCGACCCAGCGTGCAATGGTGAAAGCCATGCTCGGCGTTTTCCTGCGTGATCGAATCAGAAATCAGTAGGAGAACTAAATTAACCGACATCTCTCGAAGGATTGATCAGCTGATGTGGCAGTGGACGAGGCACTTAACAAGTAGAATTGATGGCCATTGGGGAAGAAAGGTTCTGGAATGGCGACCGTGTCACAAAACGCTTCGTGGGTAGGCTCCGGACAAGGTGGACCAACAATCTGGTTACTAGTGAAGGTCGCGGGCTCGCGGGGCGCCGCTGGATGCGAGCAGAGCAGGATTGATCGTTGTGGAGATCCTTGAGGAAGGCCATAACCAGCAGTGGATGTCGTGTGACTGATATGATGATGAACAAACACTCGGTAAATTTGAGTGGCGTGAAATGTAAGTAAAATGTATTTTTAGTCGAATTATTTGCGCAATTAAATTATAAGCAAGTAAGTACCTACCTTAAACTTATTAATTTATCGATGAAAAAAGTACATCTTGATTTTTGGTTAGTTAATAACCTCTTTAAACACGCTAAAAATACCACTGCAATTTTATTTAAATAGAGACTGAAAACTCCGGAACTCCGGAACTCCGGAGTTGGAACCCTGAACATCAAAACCCAACTCCGGAGCTGAAAAATATTCCGATTTTTAAGCCCTAATATATATATTATATACAGACGAACATAGAACCTCCTCCTTTTTTGGAAGTCGGTTAAAAATGCGGGTGCATCGCATTCCAATGCAGCTTGAAGCATTTGGCTTAAAATATATCGATACAGTTTACTCGGTAAGTTCTGCCGAGGTAGCCACCACTACAATAAAAGTCTCAACTTCACACAACCAAGATCTATTTCAATTACTTATCCCACTTATTGTTCAGATGCGTAGACACTTGTACCACAAAACTGCACCAATTTTAAGACACTATCCACTATAAACAATTTACAAATAATTAAAATAGCCACCGAACTGAACTCGACGAAATGGCGCCAAAAACTCCCTGTGACAACTTATTGCTTTCTCTGTGGTGAACCAAGGAACATAATTATACTCTCAGGGGAGGTGACAACATGACGACTGACATTTATTTTTCTTAATCATTCAAATGCACTAAGAAGTTTTGATTCCGATATTAAAATCAATCACCCTAAAAATTGCTTTCTACCCCTTTTCAACCCTGTTAGGGGATTCATTTCAAAAAAATACGAAACCCGTATTCAATTAATTTTGTGAAAGAATGTCTATGCCAAATTTCAAGTCAATCGGGCCATGGAATCGCGTTCTCCCATACAAACTTTGTCACCCTGTTTCACCCCCTTAGGGATTGAATTTCGCAAAATCCCGTCTTAGTGCACGGGGATTTGCATTTTGCACGGGTGCATTTTGCACGGGGGTTCCTTTTAGGGTGTAGGTGCTCCTACACCCTAAAAGGAACCCCCGTCACAGAATATATAATAGTGCCCCCGTGCAAAATTTGAGACTCCTAGCACTTGTAGTTTCTGAGATTTCGTGATGAGTGAGTCAGTGATTTTCTCTTTTATATATATAGATTAAAAATTGCGTAGTAAAAAATAACTTTGGTTTTATATACATATAATCAACAAGTACGAGATCGTTTGAATTATTTGAAACCTTTAAAAGCGTTTTCCAAGAAGTGAAATTCGATATACATTTTTTATATTGAATTTCTTTTCTGTTTCTATGATTGATTATTATGATGATAACACGTATGATTTTGATTATTATGTTTTTTTTACATCTAATATTAAAAAATAAAATAAAAAATTAAATCATATTTGAGAACACCCTGTATATTGCCGTAAAGTTTTGATGAGCGGCTGATGTTAGATTCATATGTATTTCCTAATATCAGCCCCTAATTTGCGGAACAAATAACTTAGGAATTAAACATTATTCACCCGGCTGTATTTAGGCCATTGGGTGCAGGGTTAGTAATTCTAGTAAATAGCACTACAAATTCCAACCTAAAGACGAGCAAATTAAGATGAGATTGATTTCTTTAACGAAAGCTTAATATCCAACATCAGCCCCCGGCTGATAATAGAAAGTTATGAAAAATCACATAGTCAAACTCCAGCCCCCATATTTTTTTCGAAATTTGTAAATTTAATTACAAACTAGTAATCTTAAAACGTTATCTAACTAATCTATTACTAGTATCAAAGCTTAAAACCATAAAAAATAGCATCTTGCCTTCGTAAACACACTTCCCAAAGTTCGCATCGATCGATGTTTTATGCTGTTTTTTAACCGACTTCATCAAAAGGAGGAGGTTCTCAATTCGATTGTATGTTTTTTTTTTTATTGTTGTTCGCGCGTATCTTCGACATTTATGGACCGATTTCGATAATTTTTTTTTTGTTCGATTGAGTTTTCTTGCGAGATGGTCCCATTTTTTTTTTTCAAATCGGTTCAGTAGTTTACAAGTAATCCTGAAAATACTATGATATTAAATCAACTAACTTGACAACTTTGTTATTTATGAACCGAATTAGATGATTTTTTTTGTTGGGGAAGGGATACCGTTGTGTAGTCTTTTTAACCGACTTCAAAAAAAGGAGGTAAGTTTCAGTTTGTATGTATGTATGTTTCTCCGCGATTATCTCACGTTTGGCTGAGCCGATTTTTCTACCTAAATAATATACCTACACTACCTAATGCAGAAGGTACTTACACTAAAAATAAAAAAAATGTTTAAAAAACAAAAAACCGACTTCAAAAAACCTGCCTCTAAAAAAAGGAAGAAATAATATACAAATCATTAGATACGCATTATCATTGTTATAATAAAACACGTCAATTGAAGTCGGGTGGGGCTTTTAGAATAAAAAAGGAAGATGTTCTCCAGCCCCACCCGACTTTAATAGACGTGTTTTATTATAACAATGATAATGCGTATCTAATGATTTGTATATTATTTCTTCCTTTTTTTAGAGGCAGGTTTTTTTCAAACATCCTAGTCACCTCTACTCGGTCTCGGTGAACATTATGGCTCGTTGTGTGAATTGTAGGTGACTTGACGGGGTAATACTATTTTCCAACGTCGAGGATTAACTAGGGATGTGGCTCCATTAAACAGTTTCCGATTTTTATTGTTTTTTAATTAAAGCAAAGCAAAAACGTATTGGGGGCTGGAATTAGGGGGGGGGGGCTGGAGTTAGGCATATCCACCCTATTAGTAAGATGTCGTTTCTTGTCATATTGATGTCCATCAGCCATTTTTTGATGTCCTCACTGCTGGGGCACAGGCCTTCCTTATGGGTGGTAAGGAGGATGGGCCATAACCCACCACGCGGGCCCAATACGGATTGGTGGGTGTTAACGACTACAAATGCAGCCGGGACCAACGGTTTAACGTGCCTTCCGAAGCACGGAGGAGCTCGAGATAACAAATTTTTGGTCACCTATCCCATGACCGACCCTTGCGAACGTTGCTTAACTTCCGCAAACGCTGGGCCAGGCGCTAAACCACTGCGCCACCGAGCTCCTCATATTGATGGGCTGACTAAAAATGTTTAAAAAAACAAAAAACCGACTCCAAAAACCTACCTCTAAAAAGCAAGAAATAATATTCAAATTACTAGATACGCATTATCATTGTGATAATAAAAACCCGTCTATTGAAGTCGGGTGGGGCTGGACTGGAGTACAAATTCAAGATTACTTGAAAAATACTGAACCGATTTCCAAGTTTTGGGACCAACTTGGAAGTTTACCTAAAGTTTGAATCATTTCAATCGGTCCAGCCGTCTATTGAGTAATCGGTGGACATACATAAAAAAACAAATATACAGACGAACAGAGAACCTCCTCCTTTTTTGAAGTCGGTAAAAACCGGCCGAGTGCGTGTCGGACTTCGGACTTGTAATTTATGGCGGCCATTACACACATCAATCTGGTTTTGATGCGACGTTACACGGTCAATCCAGCAAGCAATCCACGGTGGTTTTTGGTAGGGTTGCCAACTTTTTAGCATCAATTTTCGCGTGATATCGATCGATGACCTGAGTGGTGCAGTATTCAATTCAACATGCCAGTCTACCACGCAAGAGATCCCGGGTTCGATTCCCGGATGAAATTGAAATGATGAATTTTAATTTCTGTGACGGTCTGCGTATAATAAGTACCTACCTATCTATTTCGAAAAGTAAGTAGTAAGTAGGTACCTAGTAAAATCAGTTGTCTAGCACCCATCTTATGCCTTGATTAATTTAGTTTAGTTATAAAATCAAATATTGATAATTACAATACTACATTACCAAGCTATGATCTATCTGAGTGCCAAATTTCATCCAAATCAGTTATCCAAATCAGTAATCAGTGGAAGCTATATAGTTAAAAATAAATGTGGGGTTAAGAATAAATATAAGTTTTAATCCAGACTATAAACTGTTTGCCAAATTTCATCTAAATCAGTTCAGCCTTAAAAACGAATATACAGACGAACAGAGAACAATCTCCTACTTTTTGTAGTCGGTTAAAAATATTGAATCTCAGTTAATATCCAATATTTTTAACCGACTTCAAAAAAGCAGGAGATTGTTTGTCCATGTCCATGTCCAAGTCCATGGACATGGACAGGACATGTCCATGGACTTGGACATGGACATGGACAGGACATCATGGACATGGTCATGTCCATGGACAGGACATCGGGAAGTATTGTGTAAAAATAGCATTGTGAATGCAAAAATCTCAAATTTAAAAATTATATATAGTCAGGTGGGGTAAGTGAAACATACTTTATTTTTATTTTTATTTAACAAGGTTTAGTAAAGCTGTAAAACTCGCAATTAAAGTAGCTGTGTAGGCAATGTACCTACTCCTCATTAAATCAGCCTTTAACGGTATGAATATAAATATCTAAAGACTTGCATTAAGCAACAAAATCACGAAAATAATATTAAGGCTAAGTAGTGTTTCACTTGGAAGTGAAACAGTGGCCAAAATAGCATTAAATATTGAGTCAATTTAATTAAAAATAGGACAAAAGGATCATTTTAAACTGTTAACATCCAAAATGTATCAAATTCTAATAAAATATGGTCCAATTTCAAAGATTTATCAAAAAAACTTAATTTTCATTTTATAACAAACTTAATTGACGACCTCCGTGGTCGAGTGGTTTGCGCGCCGGTTTTCAAGGTGTCGCCATCTCTGAGGTCCCGGGTTCGATCCCCGGTTGGGTCAATGTAGAAAATGAACTTTTCTATATTGCCTCAGGTGTTTGTGATACCACCGTTGTCTTTGATTTCCATAACACAAGTGCTTTAGCCACTTACTTTGGAATCGGAGCAATGTATGTGATGTTGTCAAATATTTATTTATTTGAACAATGTCAAAAAACTAATTAAGAGTTTAATTGGAAGCTTACTTATTAAGGTGAAAACAGTCACAGACTTTCCTAAACCCAAAAATATTTACTATAAAACCAGTGACTGAACCAGTGACTAAATTTTCTTTTTGGTTTACTAGCTAGTTTAATGATCGCAGCGATATCTGTGTTGTATTGAGGGCAGTAATTCGTCATTCCTGATTTATCGACACATCGCTATGAGAATAAACTTTGATAGTTTCTTAGATATGGTTGGGTGTTTCACTTACCCCGGTGTTTCACTTACCCCACCTGACTATAGCTATTTCATCTTAATCGATGGCCAAATATCTGGAAAGATATTTCAATTGAATGTCGAGGTAATTCCTCACATTGGTGAAATAACGCTGGCTTGCAGCGTAAGAGTAGGATATACTAGAAGAAATTCGGCGATGTCACTACTAGTGACTCGGTAGCTCAGCGGTCAGAGCATTGGACCGGATATCCAAAGGTCGCGGGTTCGATTCCCGTCTGATTATTGATCTGGTGCGAGTCGTATTTTTTCTAGTATATTATTTAGTATTGCGTAAAAATAGCATTGTGAATGCAAAAATCTCAAATTTAAAAAGTCTTATGATAACTTAAAGTTTTGTTTTGTCGTATTTGTATTTTGTATGACCAAAATATTGAAAGATAATTATCAAAAATTGTGTACTTTCTTTTTACAAATAAACATTTTTGAACGGTAATGGAAGTATGGTTCACTGTTGAAATAGTTCGAATCACTGTAAACTACTAGTAGGTTCATTGTGTACTAGCCCTAGTACACAGTGAGCCAAATATCTTCCTCTGAGTTTCTGTAACACGGAATGAAGAATCCTTATAAAACTACCTAAAGGATAACATTAAAACGAAGTTCTTAGCTTTATTTTGTAGAAAGTTATATGACTTAGAAAAAAGGTTGGTTCACTGTTCGACGACGTACCCTATAGGTAGCCCCCCCTTAATCTTTATTTTTTTTATTTTCTCGTTCAAACCAATTTTCAGTGAAAGTTTATATTAAGATCTAGCATATATTTTTTTTTGTTTTTCACTCACCTATTTCAAAAGTTAGAGGGAGGGGACACACATTTTACCACTTTGGCAGTGTTTATCTTTCAAACGGTTGACTTTGAGAAAAAATTGTCTTAGGAAACTCAATGTCATTTTTGAAGACCTATCTATAGACACCCCGCACTTATTGGTGTGCCCCCTCTCAATCTTATTTTTTTTTATTTTTTGTGTTAAAATCGTTAAGTGGTTAACAGAATACATCTACCTACCTTCTAAGTTTTAACTGTGTAATCCTAATGGCTGTGTGACATACGGACGGACGGACAGACAGACAGACAGGCAGACAGACAGACATACATGACGAATCTATAAGAGTTCCGTTTTTTGCCATTTTGGCTACGGAACCCTAAAAATACAATCTTTGTCTACGGAACCCTAAAAATAGATTTCGGCATTTCGGCAGATGTAGGGTGATGGCAAGTTAGTGTTGTAGTAAAAGATCGAACTTCACGTCACTGAAATAGTTTTAATTGTTTACGTATTTAAAGATATTATTTTGTGTGGCAAATACCTAATATCACTACTTATTACAGATAGTACCTACTTATTCACTAAACGTTTTATTGAAAGTACTTTGATATTTTGTTGGTATCTAACACTGATAATATACTGACGTAATATGAATTTATCAAAATACCAGTTTGGGATTAAACTTGTTGGCATTGACCTGACCCCCTAGCCATTAACATTTGAAAATTTTCGTTATCGCTTCGCTTTCGACACTACACGTGTACCTATGGGATTGACATAAGGTATCGAATAATCCACGCGCGATGAGAATGGGATGGAACCTTGTCAAAGTAAATCGAAAATTGACCAATTAGTTAATTGACCGAGCGAGCACGAAGTGCGAGCGATGCGTCTCTGCTTCAGCTTGGGCAAAAATTCTTTCGTATGTCCGGCTGTCTGTTCCCACCTACAGGGTCGCATTCGCATTTTTCTCAACCAATTCTCATGAAATTTTTGATTTTTTTCAAAATGGCGGAGATATGTTAAAAAAAACATATTTCAGTCCGACATTCCAGCTCTGCCTGTTTTCCTCTACAGGGTCGCATTTCTCAACCGATTGTCATGAAATTTTGTGAGCAGGTTCGAAAATTATAGACTTTTTTTGTCGAGCCAGTTTTTTTGTTTTTTTTTCAAAATGGCGGAGATACTGAGTTACTAAGTTTGTTTTTTCTTTCTTTTTTATGTTTTATCTGTGTGTTGTATAACTTAAAATACTGAAAATAACGTCACGCTTAATTTTCTCGAATTATGATTGTGTTACATTTTTAACTACCTGTGGAAACTTGTTATTAGCTTGTGATTATTTGTGTATGTTTCTATGTATAATGTATAAGCAGTAAGTTTCTCTAATGAATAAAATAAAAAAATAAAATAAAATATGTTAAAAAAACATATTTCAGTCCGACATTCCAGCTCTGCCTGTTCTCCTCTACAGGCCGCATTTTTCAACCGATTCTCGTGAAATTTTGTAAGCAGGTTTAAAGATGATGTAGATTTTTTTTATTAAACCAGTTTTTTGAAAATTTTCAAAATAGCGGAGATATATTTAAAAAACCTATTTCAGTCCGATTTTCCAGCGCTGTATGTTCTCCTCTACAGGTCGCATTTCTCAACCGATTAACGTGAAATTTTGTAAGCAGGTTTAAAAATAATATAGAATTCATTGTCACGCCAGTTTTTTTTAATTTTTCAAAATGACGGAGAAATGTTAAAAATAGTAGTTTATGATACTGATGCATAATGAGGGGTATTAAAACATGAGTGTGTGTTTAACGGCTCGGTTTTTAATAGTATCACACGAGTGTTTTAATAGGTACCTAGTTATGTGCAGTTTCATACACTACTTTATCTACACTCACACATTTGGGATTGAACCTACTAAATAAAAGATCAACGTTAGAAAAGAGAGAGAGACTTTAGTTGTATTAGCTATGTACCTTGTAATAAGTCATTTCCTTAGCTGCATCTAAAATAATTTTGCAGAGTCAATTTTTTTCACATTTCTAAGCAAGAATAAAAAACAACTACGAAATTCAGTATAACAAAATGAAAAAATTGAAATCAAAATTCAAAACTTTTTTGTAATGCTCTAAAAATGGCGCGCATTCCATTAGAAAAAAAAAATGAGATGAGTGCATTCTTGCAAACTAATCGCAATAAGTCATCATCACCATAAAGTGCATTTTAATCATGGAAAGTATGTGGGAAAATATCGTTGTATTTTTTTTAATATCACGGCACTACCTTCTTCTTGGATTTGCCCTGTATCGTAACGAGAAAAAATGTTATTTTATGATGCAGCTAACTGCATCGTTATAAGTTTTTTTTTTAATTTTACCTATTCACGAAAATAAAGTACGTAGAGGAAAGGAGGGTAATTTGGAATACTGTTGTTAATTTGGGATAGCAGGGTATCACCAAAACTAATGGCGCCATCTCGTTTTATGAACCGTAAACTTATACTGTAAAATAGGTTATTAATTTTGCATATTAGCATTGATTTCAACAGTTTGTACATTTATAAATAAATAAATTGAGGTTATGTCCCACTACGTCTTGTTGCTAATTTGGAATACCCAATGGTATGGTATGTAATGGTATGCCAAATTACCTTCAGTTGGTTTAGGAACCGATTTTACCATGTTGCTCTCTGGGATTAATATTATAATCACAAACCTTCCACTTTATTCTCAAACACTTACTTAGTAATAGGTTACATAACTAAGTTAAGCATGGTATTCCAAAAACAAAAAACCTGCCTCCAAAAAAAAGGAAGAAATAATATACAAATCATTAGATACGCATTATCATTGTTATAATAAAACACGTCTATTAAAGTCGGGTGGGGCTGGAGAACATCTTCCTTTTTTATTCTAAAAGCCCCACCCGACTTCAATTGACGTGTTTTATTATAACAATGATAATGCGTATCTAATGATTTGTATATTATTTCTTCCTTTTTTTTGGAGGCAGGTTTTTTGAAGTCGGTTTTTTGTTTTTTAAACAATTTTTTATTTTTTTATTTTTAGTGTAAGTAGTTTCTGCATTAGGTAGTGTAGGTATATTATTTAGGTAGAAAAATCGGCTCAGCCAAACGTGAGATAATCGCGGAGAAACATACATACATACAAACTGAAAACTTACCTCCTTTTTTTGAAGTCGGTTAAAAAGACTACACAACGCAACGGCATCCCTTCCCCAACAAAAAAAATCATCTAATTCGGTTCATAAATAACAAAATTGTCAAGTTAGTTGATTTAATATCATAGTATTTTCAGGATTACTTGTAAACTACTGAACCGATTTGAAAAAAAATTAAATGAATTTGAATGAATCCATTATTAACGTGTAATAATGGATTTTCATACAAAAATTGCAGGCGTCTGACCGGCAATGTTTCTATTAAAACTCATTACGCACGTGTAATTCAGAAATGGAGCGAACTTTTTAATGAATCACGAATAATGGGTATCAAATGAAAGGCCTTGATGAGCGAGCACAATCCATTTTTTTTTTTTTTTAAATACCTAGGTATAATGGGTATCAAATGAAAGGTCTTGATGAGCACATTCCAAAAATATGAAAGAAAACGAAAAAAAAAAGAAAAAAAACTTTTTTTTAAATACCTAGGTGGGTATCAAATGAAAGGTCTTGATGAGCACATTCCAAAAATATGAAAAAAACGAAAAAGAAAAAGAAAAAAACTTTTTTTTAATACCTAGGTTTCTATTAAAACTCATTACGCACGTGTAATTCAGAAATGGAGCGAACTTTTTAATGAAACACGAATAATGGGGGTCCGTATCAAATGAAAGGCCTTGATGAGCGAGCACAATCCAATTTTTTTTTATATTAGGTATTATGGGTATCAAATGAAAGGTCTTGATGAGCACATTCCAAAAATATGAAAAAAAAAGAAAAAAAACTTTTTTTTTAATACCTAGGTATAGGGTATCAAATGAAAGGTCTTGATGAGTACATTCCAAAAATATGAAAAAAAACGAAAAAAAAAAACTTTTTTTTAATACCTAGGTATATATATGGGTATCAAATGAAAGGTCTTGATGAGCACATTCCAAAAATATGAAAAAAAACGAAAAAGAAAAAAAACTTTTTTTTTTAATATTAGGTATATGGGTATCAAATGAAAGGCCTTGATGAGTACATTCCAAAAAACTGGAAAAAAATAAAAAACGAAAAAACTGGAAAAAAAAAATTTTTTTTCAACATGGGTATCAAATGAAAGGCCTTGATGTGCACATTCCAAAAAAATAAAGAAACTGGCTCCTTTTTTCTTTTTTCAATTTTTTGCTTTAATTTTAAATAAAAATTAAAAGTTAAAAAAACCTTCTTGGTTTGAATTTCCGCGCATTATTTGAGAAAAGTACTATACAAGCCTTGGCCGCAACTAGGCATTGATGGACTCACGTATGTGTGCCTCGGCTTCGCCTCGGCCCACATTTTCACGTTCGTCCTTCAATGCCTGTCTTGCGTGCCGCTGCAGTAATGTACTATTTTTTGACAGCTTGCACATCGATAGTAAGATAATATTTCTCAAACATGCTTGGAAATTCGAACATTATTTTGACAACCTTCTTCGTGCTAAATCGGAGTTTCCGGACTGACCTAAACCGCGCCGGCAATCGTAGTATGAGAATCCATTACTAACGTGTAATAATGGATTTTCATACAAAAATTGCCGGCGTCTGACCGGCAATGTTTCTATTAAAACTCATTACGCACGTGTAATTCAGAAATGGAGCGAACTTTTTAATGAAACACGAATAATGGGGGTATCAAATGAAAGGCCTTGATGAGCGAGCACAATCCAATTTTTTTTTATATTAGGTATTATGGGTATCAAATGAAAGGTCTAGATGAGCACATTCCAAAAATATGAGAAAAAAAACGAAAAAAAAAAAAGAAAAACCTTTTTTTTAATACCTTGGGTATCAAATGAAAGGTCTTGATGAGCACATTCCAAAAATATGAAAAAAAACGAAAAAAAAAAAGAAAAAAACCTCTTTTTTTTAAATACCTAGTATATGGGTATCAAATGAAAGGTCTTGATGAGCACATTCCAAAAATATGAAAAAAAAACCGAAAAAAAAAAAGAAAAAACCTTTTTTTTTTTAAATACCTAGTATATGGGTATCAAATGAAAGGTCTTGATGAGCACATTCCAAAAATATGAAAAAAAAAAAAGAAAAAAAAACTTTTTTTTAAATACCTAGTATATGGGTATCAAATGAAAGGTCTTGATGAGCACATTCCAAAAATATGAAAAAAAACGAAAAAAAAGAAAAAAAACCTTTTTTTTTAATACTTAGGTATATGGTATCAAATGAAAGGTCTTGATGAGCACATTCCAAAAATATGAAAAAAAAAACGAAAAAAAAAAAAGAAAAAACCTCTTTTTTTAAATACCTAGTATATGGGTATCAAATGAAAGGTCTTGACGAGCACATTCCAAAAATATGAAAAAAAAACCGAAAAAAAAAAAAAGAAAAAAAACTTTTTTTTTTAAATACCTAGTATATGGGTATCAAATGAAAGGTCTTGATGAGCACATTCCAAAAATATGAAAAAAAAAAAAAGAAAAAAAAACTTTTTTTTAAATACCTAGTATATGGGTATCAAATGAAAGGTCTTGATGAGCACATTCCAAAAATATGAAAAAATAACAATAAAAAAGAAAAAAAAAACTTTTTTTTTAAAATACCTAGTATATGGGTATCAAATGAAAGGTCTTGATGAGCACATTCCAAAAAGATGAAAAAAAAAAAAAACGAAAAAACGAAAAAAATCGAAAAAAAAGGTTTTTTTTTTTCAATATGGGTATCAAATGAAAGGCCTTGATGTGCACATTCCAAAAAAATAAAGAAACTGGCTCCTTTCTTCTTTTTTCATTTTTTTTGCTTTAATTTGATATAAAAATTAAAAGTTAAAAATACCTACTTGGTTTGAATTTCCGCGCATTATTTGAGAAAAGTACTATACAAGCCTTGGCCGCAACTAGGCATTGATGGACTCACGTATGTGTGCCTCGGCTTCGCCTCGGCCCACATTTTCACGTTCGTCCTTCAATGCCTGTCTTGCGTGCCGCTGCAGTAATGTACTATATAGCTTCAATTTAATCAAGGTTTCATTTTATTAATACCTCACGGAAAAAAGTTGCAGGTCTGAAACAAAATGGTATTCCAAATTACCCTCCTTTCCTTTATATTACCTTTTTTGAATTCATATTTGGAACATTACGTTGAGTGTAGATAAAACATATTTCAGTCCGGCTTTTCAGCAGTGTTGTCTGTTTTCCTCTATTACAGGGTCGCATTTCTCAAAAGATTCTCGTGAAATTTTGTAAGCAGATTTGAAAATTGAATAGATTTTTTTTGTCAAGCCAGTTATATTTTTTTTTAAATGGCGGAGATAATGTAAAAACAAACATATTTCAGTCCGGATTTCCGGCGCTGTCTGTTCTCCTGTACAGGTCGCATTTCTCAACCGATCCCGGTGAAATTTTGTGAGCAGGTTTGATAAATATATATATATTTTTGTCTAGACAGTTCTTCGAAATTTATTAAAATGACGGAGATTATGTAAAAAACCATATTTCAGTCCAGCTTTCCGGCTGTTTGTTCTCCTCTACAGGTCGCATTTCTCAACTGATTCTGGTGAAATTTTGTGAGTAAGTAGGTTCGATAATCATTAGAACTGTTTAGTCAAGCCAATTTTTCCAAATTTATAAAAAAAAATCACCCATATATTTTATTTTAACTGATAAGCCTAAGCATACTTTAGGGTACTTACCTATAATTGATTTTGGAAAATGAAACACCTGATGCTGAACCATATAAACATAAGAAATATAAAAATGACGCCTTAACAAAAGCCTGATGAGCATTTTCTGTTGAGGTATGGTGAAGGCGATTTGGGCCTAATTTTTGATATCGACTTGCCTTAACTGGCTAAAACTACTATTTTAAATAAGTATAAAAAATTGAATGAAAATAATGTACTTATTGACTATTAACATAATTCACTGCTACAAGTATTTTCTTATGTAACTACCTAGTTACATTAGTTCTTATATTTAATACACCGTACGAAGTCGCGGGCATCAGCTAGTAATAAGTAAAAATTTAGATTAGAACCTATCTATGACTCAATTGAAGTGCTGTTCCATCGTTATGTTATTTAAACTTGGCATTTTAAACTTAGGTCTAACAATGTTTAGGTTTTACGACGATTAGATGTTTTAAAATTAGGTCTTTCGTCCATAGGTGTTATGACCTTAGGCCATTCAAATTTAGAGATTTTAATACATAACCGTGTTATGACCTTAGGTCATTCAAATTTAGAGATTTTAATACGTAACCATTAATATACAATATAAGATTCTTGGTAGGTAGGTACCTACTCATAAACACCGCAGATGTTATTTTTTACACAGGTTTGTCCGGTTTGTCTCTATCGAAATATCAAAATTGCCATTTCGTAATAGAGAAACCGGACTGTGACATGGTAAATTACACTATCACCAGTTAACAACGTCTTCCCAGTGTCTATGAAAACAATACAGCGGCGCCTTCATTCCCTTCAGCTTGGGACCAATGGATTGTACCCACCTATTGGTAAAAAGATCTATAATAATTATTTGTTTTTTTACTGACGTATACTAACTTCTATAATATTTTTGTAAGGCTTATTGCCTGCCTGTGACCTTTAGCCAATAATGGCCGGCGTACGAGCCCAATATCCAAAGAAAACAGCCGTTTGGTTGGCACACGTCGGCACGTCGTCGCGTCGGAATACTTGAGGTCAAAAAATGCAATATCCTAACCACATACGCAAAACCAACTCGAGTTTTTCTGGTGTTTTGCGGATTTGTAGAAAAAAATACGCAAAATACCACCCTGGCACTTGGAATTATTTTTTCAAAGTGGAGTGGCCAAATAAGAATATTTCGCTAAGGTTCCTCAGTCTGCACTCCGTTCACTTTATCGTCACTACAGCCTATTTCCTGATACGTAGTTTTAAAAAAACTTTCTTAGGAGAAGAGTTACGACGTCATCCAGATTATGATAATGGAGCGGAAAAGTGGAAAAAATTTAAACAGACTTTAATATTCGGCTCCGATAGACTAAAATGTACGGTCAGCAACGAAATTAGCTTAACACTTTAGTATTAACAAAGCAACTTTTTTGAATAATATTTCAAGCTGTGAGGCATCTTTTAAAAAAGTTGCTATGAGTGACTTATGATGAGTCACCATTACTATCATCACTCGTCTCGTCATAGCCTATGACAAAGTTCTAAAGTGTTAAGCAACTTTCGTTGCCGACTGTACCCGCCGCATGGCCATTTGGCAAATTAAAATCGCATAACTTATATACTTAATATATACTTTATGTATAATTTTGTATTTTTTTATTCATGTTTTTTCTTTTTAATAAGTTTTGTTTATTGCCGCCACGATTGACTGGTAGAGAATGCCCTTGGGCATTAAGTCCGCCATTTGCTGTTTTTATTTGAAGCAATAAAGATTAAATAAAATAAAATAAAATAACTATTACCTATACATATAGTATTATATTATCTGTGCTATTATATATATATATTCTTTATTGCACTTGTAACATAATTACACAGGTAAATATAAAAGTTGTTTACAAAGGTATTATCTTTGCTTTCAGGACGATATTTCGCCGCCAAAATCGTAAAATAGTTTCTGTCGACGGGTACCCAAGTCACGATGAAGCGTAGATCCAACACGAATAAAAAATGAATTGGTACTTATTTAGAAAAAAAATGATAATGACTTTGTGTTAAGAGGATGCCCCCCTTATTTTTTTTTATGGATTTTTTCTGCGTTAAGCAAGCAACAGTTTAGTTGCTATTATATCGTCGTATAAGTTCATGTTCATAGATTAAGCCCGGCCATATACAAATGAAATCTCGATTCGGAATTCCCATAATGTATGAAGATTCCGTACGGAAAAATCCCGTGCGCAATTTTTCCGTACTTACGGAAAAAAAAAATTGCGTGCTGTTTTCAGAGAAAGAGAAATGTTTTAAGTTCATACCGGGTCGGTCGGTGACTGGAATCGTGAGAATTCCACTAACTTATAATAAAAATGTCATTATAATACGTAAGTAAGTAGGTTTGTAATATTCTTATTAAAATGATGAGCAAGACAGTTTTAATTTTCATATTATTTATTTTGCACTATAAACGATATACGTACTTACATTATAGATATAGGTATGTAGGTACCACATATTAACAAATATACCACTCAAACATATTCCTAGTGCTTTAATTTATCATACATTTAGATTTCAGAATTTATAGTATCTTTTGTCTAAATTGATTAAATTAAAACGGAAGGATTGCGGAAGATAAGCTACATATTATATTTCTTTTTTCAAAATGGTTTGGGACTTCCGCCAAGTGACGCCTGATTCAATCAAATGATTAAATTATAAACAATGTGTGTTGGATTTCGAATTCTTTGTAATATTATTTTTAAGTTGAAAACGAATGATTGCAAAGCGCTTATCCCGTCAATCTCCCATCCCTTTCCTACATACGCATTTTGAACTATTGCCGTCCATTTCACCGTTGCAAGTGTGTGCATCGGATTTTTTATAAGTAATTTATCTACGAGAACATTCTTCCGCATTCGCTCAACTGCGAGCGCCTGAGACGCAAGGACATTTTTATTGTGTAGAATTTTTATAATAATTGAACCGCATTTTTGAAGTTAAGTGGTAAAGTGCTTGTGTACGGTGTTGCGAGTACCGCCGCTTCCTGCTATCGGCCGGCCCTCGAACCTGCAACCTTCAGGACGTCTTGGTGAAGGACTTTCTCCAAAAGGTGCATACTCCTATCCAAGAGTTCCTTTGATACCAACGCCAATTTTCTTCGTCCTAGTATTTACAAGCGTTTTGCAACTTCATACACGAACTTTATATTTAACTCCGCATAATTTTAAATCCTCAATACAGTCCACACTTTTTTATATATCAAGAACCAGTCCCCTTGTGCCTAGGGAAATTCGCTATTTTTCACTTTATACATTTCCGCTCAAATTGTGGTGTAGGCACCTCCAATGTGTGTAGTCATTCTGGGTAACTTTGGACCACTTACTGCCGTACTCAGAGACGTCAATTAAGTTTAATGCTACATTAAACTTCGTGTCGTCTTATACTATCACTATGGAAAAGAAAGAGATAGCACCAATTTTTAATGAAACATTAAACTTAATTGACGTCTCTGAGTACGGCCGTGAGGGCTGATTTTTTTAATGCCTAGTAGAGCTTTATCCGTTCGATAGCGTATTATACTTCCAAATTGAAAATGCTCGTCATTCATTTGTCTGTCACATGACTGATATCTGTTATCAGAGGATTGAAAAATCAGCCCTTAATGACAATTTCCGTTAGTTAGTCAATAAAATGTATTAAATTGACTATTCAATAGCTGTGATTTATGTGATCTTTTGATGTTGTTAAATTATGTGTAGGTAAATCCTGAGATAGAGACAGAAATAGTCATGGTCCAAAGTCACATTGATTTTAGGGTAACATTGTACCAGCGTTTTTTCTCACCTTAAAAATCCATTTTATTGCTTTTTTTACGCTCTGGGCAACATGAAAGATCATCAAGTTGACATTTTAAACAAAGTTTTACTAACACAGATGTAAAAATTAATACTGACGAACTGGATTAAGCTGAATGACCCCATTTCATTGGAAACGGCTAAGGGTTTAATCTTAGATTATTCAGGCCGGCCACACACAGACGTAATCACGTAACGGAATTCCGAACGGAATTTCGATAATGTATGAAGATTCCGTACGGAAAAATCCCGTATGTGTGTGGTAGTCCATAGATTTGTATGGATTAGCTGCGTTCGGAATCACGTACGTACGGAATTCCGTAACGTGATTCCGTCTGTGTGTGGCCGGCCATAAGGGTTTAATGAGGTTTACAGATTAAAAATAATGATTTTTTTTAAATCTGTAAACCTCAGTTTCTTCAGGTTGTGGTCCAATGTTATACCGCAGGTCCAAATTTTACCCAGAATGACTGTATCAAAAATAAAAATATTATCTTGCACTTAATAACTGGAACTTTCAACATGAAAATTTATTATGAAATTATTACAAAATTATTAAGAACTTAATAAACAATATTCCTCTGGACAGCTATAGTTCTCTCTTTGACTCCAACACGATTTGTTTCAATCTTCGAAGCAAAACTTTACCGGTGGATGTGGTCGGTATTTCATCTAGGAAGATGACGCCTCCGCGAAGCTTCTTGCTGTCCGATAATTTTTCTAAAAAGTGAAGAAATATATATTAAAAGTCTAACGGCCAAATACTCAAACGAATCTTAAAGTTAAGGCTCCCTTAAATACATAAAAGTTGTCAGATTTGACAGAAACTCTATGAAACTGACAGCTTCCTTAAAGTTAAGGAGACCTTAACATAAGATTTTAGCTAAGAAGCCCTTGAGTATTCGGCTGTAAACAAGTTGAATATTTTCTTGATTACTACAGCAACAACGGTCTCAGTCGGCCTACAAGGTTATTGCTGTTTTTTTTGTTAGGCGGCCCCTAGACCAACAATAACATTGTACAGTCAGCAATGAAAGTCGCTTAACGCTTCGGTACTTTGTCATAGCATTTTTCTAACAGGTGTCTCACGGTTTGAAATGAAACATTAGTAAAAAAACCTATGACAAAGAACTAAAGAGTTAAACAACTTTCGTTGCTGACCGTACCTATAATACTTTCATTTGATAGAAATGAAAGTGAAAAGCAGTTAGCAGTTACAATGTATAATTTAAACAACAAATGTATCTTTTGTAATCTTAGAAGGAGCGGTGGCTCTTAGCACAGGTATTTTATACTTAAAGGGGGCCTCAGCCATATGTTATGTAATGTACTTAACACGTTTTTTTTTCAATTTTTTTTTTTCATTTTTCATTTTTTCAAATACACTGTGAACCCAAACGATCAATTATATTGCTCAATAATATGAATTGCGCATGCAATATTTCCGTCGTATAATAGTTGTATCCGCGTAGGTTTTTCATGTGCTACCGTCAGTACGATGTCTGCCTGCCTAGCATGACCGATTTATATCGCGTGATATACCATTTTATCGACACTCAACTGTCAAACTCCTTTGTCTTTTTGACAGTTAAACATGATAAAACGCTATATCACCGCGATATAAATCGGTCATTCTAGGCAGGCAGAACTAAATATCGGCAGAATATCAGTGCAGCTGGCCTTGCCTGCTGCTTACACTGAGCCGAGTACAGTTTTGACTTCATGCGACGATGCGCAATGTTATTGTTAATAAGCCTTAGATGTGTTTTAGTTTTTGTATTGTCTTTGTAATGTTGTGAATCGTTGTGTGTTGATCAAAATAAATGTATTTTCTTTCTTTCTTTCAAAATTAGCTGCAGCTATAATATTGCTACTTGTGGCTAATCATAAATGAAAACGTCGCTGGTAAAAAAAATACTACACGGTGCAATAAAAGAATATGGTACAATAGAAATTTAACTCGCTCCAACTTTTGTTCAATCATTGTAGTCAGTAAATCTAGTAAAACGTCTGAAATTTAAAATCGTCATGCTAGTAGAACGACTGAAATAAAAAAACGGCATGTTGGGCAATAAGGAAAACAAAGGAGTATTTATCGGGAGTACCATTAGTAGATTGTGGCACAATACACCCATACAATTTACCTAATATTATATATTTTATAAAGGAGTGGGTTCACTTTTTTAAAATTTTCCTACACCCATAATATTTTTTTTCTCGTTGTTTTCTCTCGTGGGACAAGGTTTCCAAAAAGAAAAAAAATAATAATCCCTGCAAACATAACTTTTTTTTTTTAAAATCTCGAATAATGGTGCTCTTTATCGTGTATTTCTTAATGTTTTCGCTTTAAAATGAATGTGTCTTACTATTAATTTTACTCTCCCGAGTATATCAATAAATTCTAATGCTTGTTACAAGTTTTTACTGTTGATTTAATCCTGAAAATCCATTTTGTGCGACTGCCGGCTGTTAACCTCTGGAGCACCGCCATTTTGATTACGAAACTTCGTCCTGCGCCGCCATCTAGTGTGAAAACCCACGAAAAACTGGGTTAGGTACGTAAATAAAACGACCCAGCTCTTATATGTTTACCAATTCTAATTCTGTAATATTCCTTTGCATTTTTATTTCTATTAAAATGACTACATTGGCTGTTGATATGTCATTTGTCATTTTATTTGACATCTGACAGCATCAATGTGACATATGACAGTAAAAAGTCGATGTTGCCATGGTAGAAAAACGTTTTGGGTTGCTGCTTTTTATATGTACGAGCGGTGAGTACAGGGACCCAAAAAAGCCTGACATGTCAGGACAAATCCTGACATCAGGTAACCCTAGGTGGAATGGACTGTTGCCAGACTGATCATGTAATCTCCCTATGTATGCATGTATGTAAAATCCTTTGTCACATTGTAACGCACAGTATACCGCGCATTGCCGCGCACAAAAAGGTCCTGCCAGCTAATACCAGCGTTGCTGTGACACTTATGTGTCATGGCAACACAAGCTGAGGTAGGTCCTAGTTAGCCCTAAGACCTGTTTTTGTGAACTGTGTAATTATTGTAACGTGTGGTCTTTGTGTTAATAAAAAAAAATATCTCTCTTTCTCTCTCTAATGAATTTTTATTTTGTGCACTTGAATGTAAACGTACATTATAATATAGGCAAGTTCTTTTACTCAACATGCCGTTTTTTCATTTCAGACGTTTGACTAGTAGGTCGTTTTACTTTCACGTCATTTATACTACAAGGGCGTTTTACGAGATTGTCCTTCTGATACGGAGGGATAAAATCGTGCAATACTTAATATTGAGCAATATAATTGATCGTTTAGGACATGCCTTAGACTGGTAGAAACTGACCAGCGACTAAGTCCATGATCTCTGTTGCGCTGACGGTGGCGCCATCTTGTGTGACGACGCACGCTACGGGGTGCTCACTGTCCGTGTCGTGCGGCACAGCCGTCACTACCACGTCGCGGACTGCGGGGTGCTGGCGAATCAGCTCCTCGAGCTCTGCTGGAACTACCTGTAACGATATCAGCAGATCAGTTTTGTGTGGAAATTACAGAGCGATCTACCGCCGTAAGGCGATATAAAACGTCCCATATAAAATACTAATAGCACAGAATAGATAATAGTACTAGCGTACAGAAGTTGCACTCCGCAAAATCGTTTAAATAAATTGCGACTCTTGCTCCGACACAATATAGTACAATTCAAGTCGCACAGCGCTCCCTTCGCTCCAAAACATTCACTTAGTAGTTGCCTCTCTTTCTATCGCGTAGGTCTTATCTTTTCTGATGTATGAAATTTGTCCTCTCAGAGGACGCCGAGCGGTTCAGACTCGCGCGCGGAGTGACAGAGCCCTGCTAATAGTGCCTGTCCATCGAGGCGGCGGATAATAGCGACTCGGTAGCATAAATTGGTCAGTGCATTGGGCCGGAATCCCAAGGGTGCGGGTTCGAGTCCCGTCTGAGGTGCTACGGATGAGTCGATTTTTTCTCATATAATAATTATAATTAAATAGGTTAAGTTAGAAAAGCACACTTACGTGGTAACTTCTGTACTTGATCAAAGTTTTCAGCCTCTCCACGTAGTAGTAACGTCCAGCCTCGTCCTTGTACAGTATATCGCCAGTCTTGTACCACCCGTCTTCTGTTATTGCCTTTTTCGTCTCCTCCGGATTTCTGTAGTATTCCTGGGTGGTTAAATTGATTTTTATATTTTTATACAGCGTGAAATTTTAATCAGTTGGTTCCACTCTTCATGCATTCATTCATGATTACAAGCATTATACTAAGGGGGCAACTCTTATTTTCGCGATATCAGAGTTGGCCTCATAATAGTAAAAGTTACTTGTTTTGTTATCATGAGTGGAAACACCCCACTGCGGAAACCAAATGATTAAAATTTCAGCGACCGTGTATAAGTAAAATGTTTTTGCTTATAGAAAATTTAAATAAAGTGAGGTCACTTTCCATCACAATCATTTGCCAATATTGTTTAAATACAATAAAATAAATAGAAAAATGACATATAAACTTATATAGTTACTTTTATAGTAGTATAGTTATAGTTAAACTGATTACTCACTGTGAAACTAGGTCCTCTAGACCAATACAGCTCCCCATTAACTGATGGTTCCGTGATCTCCTTTCCTGTATCTGGGTCCACGAGCTGAAGAAAAATCGCACTGGTACAATATACTGATATTCTGGTGTAAAAAAATATTCCGTGGACCCTGTTTCTGGTCTTATTTAAAAAAAATCTAGGAAACGGAACATTCGTTAAAAGCAACCATAAAAATCGGCGATGTTAATACCTTCAATCTTAATTGAACAGTTTTTTTTTAACTTACTTAAAAGCGAAGAAAAGTAATAACAACATGTAAAAATTGAGAATTCGGTGCTAGTTCTCAACGCAACCGCCGCGTTGGAACGCGCACTGATTTGAACCCAAAGTGAGTAGAGTTACGTTTGATTTCACTCCATCACGGATCGACCCGCTCGGATTGACGCATGTTAAGAGCGTTTATGCGCTACACTAACGCCGCCAATAGAAAAAAATCATAGTGCTTAAATAAAGACGAAATTGTGAATTGTGTTCTTCTAGTGTACTCCGAATAAGATTTGTGGTACTTCTCATCGCTTAAAATATATTTTCTAGTCTGTCGTTTAGTTTAATGGAGTTTTATTGCTAAAAGTGGCCACTTTTAGCAATAAACTAAACGGCAACTTAACGACATGTTATAAAATATTGTTTAAACGATAAAAAGTACAACAAAGCTTCTTCGGAGTACACTAGAAGAACACAATTCACAATTTTGTCTTTATTTAAGCACCACGATTTTTTTTCCATTGGCGGCGCTAGTGTAGCGCAGTAACCCTCTTAAGGCCTTAAGGGTTTTTGTTACACGTTGTATATAGACCGATACCAATACGTTATTTTGAGGGAAGACCTTAAAAAATTCTAAAGTTTATGAAATCTTGTCTGTCGATAGACTTGCATATAAAACGTTTATTTTTGCGTTTTGTGCCACATCTAGCTGATGCATGAAATTCGATTATTTATCGTCGATATAAATATTTGAACACAAAACTGACAAAATTGATTCAAAGTTAAAAAAACTCAATGGTATTGTATTTAAGATAGCCTGAGTAGTGTACAAACCTAATTTGTGTCATTTTCGTCCAGTGCAAACTGACTTATAGTAGGTAACGGTAACTTTAACTTCAACTGTATCTGATATAAGATTCCATTGATAAAAACGACACAAATTGTGTCAGTTAAATAACAGTGTTTCCGTGGACAAAGATGACACAAAAAGCTCATATACATCGGTTATGACTTCGTAATCATCATGAAAGTAAAATTTTCAACTTTAATTTTCTTTTCGATTGATAGTGTTAAAAAAGACAAAAACCTAAATTGTCACTTATGCATCCACCCAAAATGACACAAATTCATGTATTAGTCTTAGTTAATGGTGCAGAAACTATATACGAAAAAAAACAAACTTTAATATTTTTGAAACCTAAAACTCTAGCGGTATTCGTCTAATAGTAAACACAAACCTTTAAGTCGTAGCTGGGCGTGGGCAGCACGAAGGCGTCTCGCGCCCCAAACGGGTCCGTGCACATGATCGGGCCCACGCTCTCGGTTTGACCGTACATGTCTATTAGATAGCCTCCTTCTGGTAGCCTGGACTATAACAAAAACAGTAACCGTGGTTGTACAGGATTTGCGTTATTAATTTTTCTATGAAACAGCAGTTTTTTTTTTGCTATTTTAGAGTTGGTCCCATAGTAAAAATTGTTGAGTTTGATGGTCCCTTCCCTATCCACCATAATCGGCTTTATAAGGCTATTTCCAAACATTATATTTTATGAGATGCATTAAGGAGGCGCCGCAACTGCCTATTCGCCAGATCTGGACGCACCCTAACAGAAGCAAAGCTGTACAACACAATGGATGTAAGCACTAGCTGTGCGTAGACAACATACGTCATCTTCTTAGAAAATACGCAGGTTTACATTGGGTGGTTTATCCATTCTAATGTAGGTAATGTATTCGCGCCATATCATTAATTGGTAAATGCAGCCTGAAAAATGCGACTTAGATATATCATTGACAAAGATCTAAAAGCAGTGGAGTAAAGCAATCATTCGACTCAATTGCTATAAAACAATTTAAAGGCGTTTTGGCAAGTTTCCTAGAGTAATAGGAAACTTGATTTTTAATTTATAACTTGTTTTACTTACGCTAACTTCGTCGTACACTTCTCGTCGCAGCTTTGAGCCGGTAATGGTTATAGTTTTGAAACAACTGAAGTCGCACTGTTTTTTGTTGTTCACGATCGATGTCAAGAGCGCCGGACTTGTCAGGAAATTAACAGGCTGAAAAATTATTATTATTTTATTTTTATTTTATTTCATAGGCAAACATACAGTTACAGGCCGCGCGTCTCCTTACACGGGCCTGTGCATGTAGAGGGTCTAAATGTCATTTTAGAAGCTGGTTGGTAACTTTTTAGTTTGCATTTGACTATACACGTGATAATACACAATACGCGTGACAAACCTTTGTCATGTGACTTTAAAATCACACTTTAGTAGTTGAACAAGTTACTTAGGGTCTGCCTGCCTAGCATGACCGATTTATATCGCGTGATATAGCATTTTATCGACACTCAACTGTCAAATTCTTTTGTCTTTTTGACAGTTAAACGTGATAAAACGCTATATCACGCGATATAAATCGGTCATGCTAGGAAGGCTGAACTTAACTTCAACAAGTATCTACCTACCTTGTAAATCAGTTGTAACTTGCACACGTGGAATTAAAGTAAAACCACAGAATATAATAATACTACTAGAATATCGTATATTGCCAAAACCATAGACTTAGAAAATTTTTCGCTGCGGCCAAAACAGTAGCTCGCACACAGCATACCTTATACTCATTGATGACGTCAACAAGATGGTCCGCAGTGACAGGCGCGGAGGTTTGTACTTTGCAAAGGTTCATTAAAGGCAGGCCCATAGCGTTAAACACTCCAGTCAGCCAATGTATGGGAGCTACGTTTAGCGCATTAGCACGCTCTGTTCTGTAATCAAGAAATTAATATTTGATATTGAATTTATATGACACAATCTGCCTAATCACTTTGCAGAAAATTTCTTGTGAAAGAAATCAAATATATACATAATTTTGTAAAACAGGAGGATCTGTCACTGCGCGCATGAGTATGAGGCGCTTGGCGTCCTCAGCAAGGAGTTATTATATACGTCAGAAAAAAGAGCTACGCGATAGAAATAAAAGAAACTACTAGGTGAATTATAATGTACCTACGGAAGGGAGCGCTGTGTGACCTGAATTGCACTTTATTGTGTCGGAGCAAAAGTCGCTATTTATTTAAATGATTTTGCGGAGTGCAACTTCTGTATGCTTTTAGTCTTTTTTTTTAGATAAGAGATGTAAACTTGAATCAAGATCCAAGATTTTGACTTAGAATCAGATTGTACTCACGGTGGTTTCGTCCGAGTAATCAATACTATACTCTGCAGGTATATTTTGAACTTGTTCAGGATCGGTGCCTGCTTGAGAGCCGCCACTTTTACGGAGCCTGTGGTGCCGCTGGTGGTAGGCAGCCATAAGTATACTTTGTCCACGTCGACTTCTGCTACTCTGGAAGTTGTGACAAAATTTTAGTGATCCTAAGAAAACCGATACTCTGGAAGTTGAGACATTTTAGTGATCCTAAGAAAACTGATATTCTGGAAGTTGAGACATTTTAGTGATCCTAAGAAAACTGATACTCTGGAAGTTGAGACATTTTAGTGATCCCAAGAAAACTGATATTCTGGAAGTTGAAACAACATTTTAGTGATCCTAAGAAAACTGATACTCTGGAAGTTGAGACAACATTTTAGTGATCCTAAGAAAACTGATATTCTGGATGTTGATACAACATTTTAGTGGTCCTAAGAAAACTGATATTCTGGAAGTTGATACAACATTTTAGTGATCCTAAGAAAACTGATATTCAGGAAGTTGAGACAACATTTTATTGATCCTAAGAAAACTGATACTCTGGAAGTTGAGACATTTTAGTGATCCTAAGAAAACTGATACCTACTCTGGAAGTTGAGAAAAAAACCTGATTTATTTTTGATCCTAAGAAAACTGATAACTAATAAAAACCTCATATCATGATTTTGGTTACACTGCTGTCAATATTGCAATCGAACCAACTGGTCCGCGTCGGACCGCATTTTACCACAGTCAAAAGAAATTAAAGCGTCTATACATGTAAATTACTTCTTGCGAGCGGCGCCGACCGGCTGCCACGGCACGGCAATTTTCATGCAAATATGGAATTAGCTACCTGTATAGACGCTTAATTGTCCTCTGGCATAGGTAAAATGCACTCCGACGCGATGCGGGCCGGTTGTTTTGAATCGTACATAAGCGAATTTATAAAGTAACGCGGGTCAACAGGTTCCTGCAGCCACTGCAGGGTAGTTCTTTCAAGTGGCCGTAACTACGGAAGACAAATGAAGCGCAAACTTTTAATAATCGCCACGTTTATTCGCAAAAGCGACTGAATTGTGTCACTGTATGGTAACCACTAGAATACAAGACATAGTAATACAAAAATGCTTACGCTACTTAAGTAATGTCACGCTGAAAGGCCCCACAAGTTTCAGTTTACACTTTATTTATCAAGTAAAGTGAAAGTAAAGTGAAAAAAGAAAAAACTTTAACTTATATCAGTGGTCCTTCGAGCCGGATGTTATAGATAAAAAACGAACACGTAGAATATAGTATTACATGAAATATCATCAAAAATATTCTGCTAAACACTTACTTAAAGTCCTCTAGAGGCGTATTATCATCATTTTTATCAACAAACTCCTTCAAACTGTTTTCTCCCTTTCCGAACTTAATGATTGTCGTATCTAGGTTTAAATCTTTCACCACTTGTTTAAAAGTTTCGTAGTTCTCGCTGTCACAAAAGGCGACTTTCGGGAGTACCACATTCATCACGTTTTTCACTTCATCTGAAAAGAAAAAGAAAATATTAAGGTAGGCGAGGGATAAGTACATAGTTTTTTTTTATGCGTAGAGTGCTAAAAACGATTTAGTTCAGGGGTTTCGAACCCTTTACCCTATGCGCGTCCCCAATTTTCACGAGTTTCATCAAACATAAGAGGTGCACTACGCATTGGTGGCACCACCAAATTATAATTTTTAATCCGTACTATTATGTATACCTACTTATCTTTAACCGCTTGTCGCGCCCTACTCTTGGGCCCCCATGACCAAGGTAATATGTATTATTATTATTATTTATAAGGGGGGACGCCAGCGAAGCCGGGCGGGTGGTCAGTCACCTTGGTCGGGACCATTTCACCCATTTCCCCAAATCCCCTGTAAGAGCAGGGGAAGGCGGGTTATCATTTACCCCACCGGCGTTGGACCCTCGAACCTACCTGGCTGAGTTGACTTATCGTTAACTGCTTTAGATCCTCTTCCTAAATTTCTTTCCTAAAAATATGTAGGAATTCACGCGTACTTATCGTGCCTTTCCATAGAAAAACAATTTACATTATGCTATGAAAGCAAGCACTACTTTAGACGCTACCAGTCAAGGCTCCGTTTGCTCCTCAAAAAACTCGCCAATAAGAGTGAAAACACCTTACCATATTTAAAAGTGCTATCGACTCCGCAAATGGGCTGGCCATTATAAAAACCCGCGTAGTATGGAATGTGTATGTCCAGATGATTTCCTCCACTTATGACTAGGACATCCCCTGTTTTGAGACCGAACTTCCTAAGGGACCTAGCCAGTCGTATTGAGCGGGATAAAACAGATCCATTTGTCTCTTTCTCTCCTGTTGCTGCGTCTATCTGAAAAGTTAAAGTTTTCTAGTTCAACAAGACTTATTTTCTGAATTAAGTATTTATCTTCGTATTTGTATCTCACGACATTGTGTGGTCGTTCTCAGAGGTTTTTATTTAATAAGTTCTCAATAGAAAAAAAAACTACGTGGAATTTTTAGGGCTCATAGTCTAGTATTTTTAGAAGGTATCGTGTCCTACATCTTGGCATGGACCACTTTGAAAACCGCAATTCTGACTTCATGGAAAATTTCTCCCCAATTAGTCCCAACTAGACCTACTTTTTCGGAATTAGTCCCAAAAAGGACTGAAAGATATAAGCGATTTAAATGGTCCATGCCAAAGCAAACCTTCATTTTGGCAGGGACAGGCTATATCTAGTGAACCTAAACACCTAGCCAGGATCTGATTATTCAAAAAAAAATCTCCCTTTTTTTATGGATCCCGCAATGCCTAGAATAAAAAGGAAATGAAGCGCCGTTCAAAAAATATAAAGGAATGATTTGGTCCATGCCAAAATCAACCTACATCTTGGCGAGGACTTTTAAACCAGGTCACCTAGAGAAAATCTGCTTATTGGAAACGATTCGTGTAAATTAGTCCCAATTAGTCCCAAAGCCACAAAACTAGTCCCCCTTTAGGTTAGGAGATAATCGGAATTAAAGTTTGGTTTTTATAGTACAGGAGCTGACTTCCTATTTAGTGACGATGTTTGTAACTTGTTTTATTTTTGCGTGTATGTGTTAAAATAATGAAGTGTTATTAACGTATAATGTAAAACAAAAGTATAACGTAAAGTAATACGTAACTTTTATGCATTTTCGAAACTCAAAACCTTAATTTTTAAAAGTCATTAAATAAAAATGTTTCTTAGAAACATTTTGATCCTGGGCTCCTAGACTATATCAAAAACATGTACAGTCGCGTAGAAAATAATTTCAATAGTATGAAATGTTCATGAAATTGAATTTGATGGGTTGATCACACCATCAAACTGAACAACTTTAATTATGGGACAAACCTTGAAATCGCGAAAAACAAACAGCTGTTTCATTCATTTCGATGGAGTACGCATTGTACTTTTGTATGGAACAGCCGATTTTTTTCGTGATTTCGAGGTTGGTCCCATAATGAAAGTTGCTCAGTTTGATGGTCTGATAAACCCCACGTGATGTTTTTAATGAATTTAAAGTAACCCTGTATAGGTTTCTCTAGTGATGATAAGGTAAGAGAGCACTACATGGAGGGTGTATCGGAAATGGTGCATTCCTCAATCTACGAAAGTTCGTGTAAAAGGCTGCAGCTTTCGCAAAGAGCCGCAAGAGCAGATGCTTAATGTATTACATTCGGAACACTGTGCATTACGAAACGGAATAGTTTTATGTAATAAATTTTTACTGTACGCTTTTGTACGTGATTGTACTTATATAAAAAATCTGAATTTCTCCTAAACTAAAGGGGGACTAGTTTTGTGGCTTTGGGACTAATTTACACGAATCGTTTCCAATAAGCAGATTTTCTCTAGGTGACAAGAGGGCCTAGCCAAAGTAACATTTGCAAATCTTCGTTATCGCTTCGCTTTCGAAACATGTATGGGATTGACATAAGGTTTCGTTAACTATCGAAATTTAAAACGTCAAATCCATACATGTTTCGAAGCGAAACGATAACGAAAATTTGCAAATGTTACTTTGGCTAGGGGGGCTGGTTCAAAAGTCCTCGCCAAGATGTAGGTTGATTTTGGCATGGACCAAATCATTCCTTTATATTTTTTGAACGGCGCTTCATTTCCTTTTTATTCTAGGCATTGCGGGATCCATAAAAAAGGGAGTTTTTTTTTTTTGAATAATCAGATCCTGGCTAGGTGTTTAGGTTCACTAGATATAGCCTGTCCCTGCCAAAATGAAGGTTTGCTTTGGCATGGACCATTTAAATCGCTTATATCTTTCAGTCCTTTTTGGGACTAATTCCGAAAAAGTAGGACTAGTTGGGACTAATTGGAGAGAAATTTTCCATGTAGTCAGAATTGCGGTTTTCAAAGTGGTCCATGCCAAGATGTAGGACACGAAGGTATCACTACATTCCCACGTAGTAAGTAATTCGTAGGAGTGCAAATGTGTCAAAAACGGCTACTTTTAGCAGTTTTGCTATCTACTTCTAGCAGTGACTACGAGGGAATGTAATGACACCGTTTAAAAATACAAGAGTATGGACCCAAAAAATTCACGTAAAGTTTTATTAATATTGTGTATTAGAATTACAATATTAAATCAAATTCACCGCGGCGCCACTTTCGGTCATACAACCGCCTTGAACAACACAATCCAAAGTCGAACCCGAACTTTAACAAAAAACTAAGAATACTTACTTGACAAATATTTTCCGGTGCACTCTTAAATTTTGACAAAAGTACATGTCCCATATGTTGATCATTTTTCACCACAAAATTCATGAGAGCTGCCATAATGTTTATTTTGGCGAGATAAATGTGGCTGGTTACGAAATGTTGACTGATGTAATGGAGTGCAGTTCACTGACTGAGTGTCCCGACTGCGTATCTATTACCTAGCTCGTTCATAGAACTCTTAGATACGTCTTTAATTAGTTTGTGTTGTTGCCATCAAACTGATAGATCAGTCTTTTGGAAAAATGTCTAGATACCTGATTGACTTATAAAAATGTTATAATTTGTCTATTAAAGTAGCTATTTTTATTTTATAAAGTACCTACGCACAGAAATAGTACAATTGTACATACCTACCTATATGTTACTTGGGGACCAACGGCTATTAATTTCTTTTACCAACCAAAAATACAATACAAATAAAAAATCTGATACTTTAATTTGTATTGTATTTTTGGTTGGTAGTTATGAGGTAGGTACCACAAACGGCTGCTCGATTCCCATTCACAATAGGTACCGCAATAGACTTGTCTATGGGAACGGGAATGGCGTAACGTCAAATACCGCAGGGAGCACTACGAACGTACGACCTTGGCTACTGGCTAGTTAGAATCGAGTTGACTTGTTGAACTCATTTATCACGCAATGATGACAAATTAGGCAGTTATTTTTAGGTCTCTTTTTACCAACTACCTTGAGACAAGCAAAGTCCGATTCACGTGATCTCTGTGATTTGTATGGAAAGTCATATTTATTTTACATATTTGAGCCTATATTTTTTAGAGAAAATTGTTGAGTTTCATGGACTGAACACATCCTTAAAATTTGGAGAGTGAATAAAAATACCTACACCATGTCCTATAAAGACAAACTTTATCAATAACAACATCAATATTTTTAGTTTCAAAAAACCGAAATATAGAAGTTCCAAAAATAAAAACGTGGTAAGTAATCACAAGTCTAAAGTAATTATTTTTGCAATCAATAGTTCTTATCATTATTATCTCTCTAATAATCACAAAAATTAATATACAACATCCAAAGTTCAATGTGTGTTTTCCTATAATAAAGAAGGTACAAAGTCCTAAGTAGATAAACGCTGTGATACGAAGTTATTAAATTTGAATCTTATTGCGTTTACAGTTAACATCAAGTTTTGCATAACTTCTAGTTGTAATGCCCAAAATAGAATTCTATTACTTTTTATCGAATAAACCTATGTTTTTATAAGACTCGCCTACGATATGATTATGCGTTGAAGTAGCAGTAAATAAGAAAAAATAAGGAAACTATGTATTTTACTTACATGAATAATTTTAATGAATTTGGGCTTAGACCTTAATAAACAAGTGGCGATTTGTTGAATTTAGCCGCAAAATAGCGTACAGTCAGGCATCCGTCACTCGCTCAAGGCCACGCGTTATATACCTACCGCTCGGCGTATCGTCCACGATACAACTGGCAGATAGTGCAGTATTTAGTGGCATCATTTGTATGGGGACCTTGCAAATCGTCAACAAAGGAAGCCGCTTGGCACAGGCGTACTTTGTGGTCATCTGAGCTGATTTAGCCCTGTACCCACGTGGTACCACCATGGTGGTAGCCAGGGGAGGGGGGGGAGGTCGCTTCTACCACGCTGCACTTTTACGTCCATATCTCCATAACTTTAGCAATTAGGTCGTGTTTGGTATCGTTTTCATATAATTCAAGGACGAGGAATTCATTTCTGAAACAATATTTTTACTAGTTCATAGAAAAAAATAAAGTTCAGCGCAAAAAAAGAAAAAAAAATAAGAAGAAAAAACTTACAAAATCTACGCCTACAATTAAACCACGAGATTATGCTTTATAAAAAATATGTTTAAACAGCCCTATTTATCTTAAATATAAAAAAAATAAACTTTTCCATAGAAATTATGTTTATAAATGTGTCAAAAAAATCAGTTGAGCCGCGCGGCGGTATTTTGGTGCAGTATTTTTGGATTTGGATTTATCACTTATTGATTAATAATGACACGGATTAGTATTGGTAGTCCCATAATTTTACTTGAAAAGAGAGTTAAAGTAATAATAAAGAATTTTACCTAGTTATAACAAATTTTATTGGCATTTTTCACATAGTTCGGTGCACTTTATTTCTCTTTTTTTATACAATGAGGATCAGTTACAGGTTTGAATCCTATAGTTTTAATGGTATAATATAAAAACATATTCATAGCTATGAAACTTAGTAAATGATTTTTTGAAATCCGTTTAGAAATGGTTAGAGTTAGTATGATTAGTTAGAGTTATAAGGGTTTTGAAGAAAATGCCAAGCTCAATGCAATATGTGCTTTATCACGTACGACATAGGGTCACGTACGTCTCGATGACGTCATAATGACCCCCAAAATAAGACTGTTTTAGCTCGTTTTAGCTTCTCAGGTTTAGGAGCATAAGCTTACTGATAAGCCACTAAACAAAAATCGTTACTGATCCTCATTGCACTTTTCTGCGCATTTTTGCTTACACTTACACCTTATTAACTCAATACAAGCTGTGGCTGCTGGCGGTGGGGTGGTTCACATAAGCTCCCATAAGCCATTATTTTTGGCCCAACCCCAATCTGCAGGACATGGCAGGTTTTGGATTGGTTTTAAAAGTTAACCCCATACATTCCTCCCTGATAAATCGCTCGCAAAATATGGTTGCGCAGGGCGTCTCTGGTTGGTGGGAGATTCTCCAGCTGCCTGTCCTTTTTCGTGAATAGTACTTTTCTGCATTGATTAACATCAATGCATGTGCAAGATCTAAAATGAAACAAACGGTTCAGCCCCCCTACAATGACTGTCAAAAGTAATATCGAAGCGATGTTGTAAATGAGATGGCGCTATACGCGATGTATAGCTCTGGCCTCTGTTCCTATAACAACATTACTTTGAGGTTGCTGTAAGAGCTCAGAGTACGTCCTCAGGACATGCATTCCAATCCAACATTTTCAGCAATAACTTAAATTACAAAAGCCAATCACCACGTAACTTAAAAAATATCATTGCTTTGTATGACCAAAGCAATGATATTTTTTCCTAATATTGGCAAAGCCTGCTCCACATTTCATTCTTCAGCATCGTTCCACGCCTTTCATTGCTTATTCATTGCTTATTGTATGACAACTAAGTTACGTGGTGATTGGCCTTTGTGATTTAATTGTTGAAAAATTTATAAAGCATGTCATGTAACGTTTGTTTCATTTTAGATTTTGCACATGCATTGATATTAATCAATGTAGAAAAGTGCTATTTACGAAAAAGGACAGGCAGCTGGAGAATCTCCCACCAACCAGATTTTGCGAATCCAATACTATACTAATCCGTGTCATTATTAAACAATAAGTGATAAACCCTATCCAAATATACTGCTCCAAACTACCGCCGCGCGTCGCAAATGTTTTTTTTGACACATTTATAACAATAATTTGTGTGGGAAAGTTTATATTTATATATTCTAGATAAACAGGGCTGTTTAATCATATTTTTTTTATAAAGCACAATCTCGTGGTTTATTTGTAGGCATACATTTTGTAAGCTTTTTTTTCTTTTTTTGCGCTGAACTTTATTTTTTTCTATGAACTAGTAAAAATATTGTTGCAGAAATGAATTCCCCGTCCTTGAATTATATGAAAACAATACCAAACACGACCTATTTCTGTCATTATTAAACAATAAGTGATAAATCCTATCCAAATATACTGCTCCAAACTACCGCCGCGCCACAGAATATATAATAGTACTAACGTACAGAAGTCGGTCCCCGCGAGGACCATCAAATAATAAGCTACTCTCGCTGCACGGCAATAAAGTACAACTTCAAACTGCACAACGCTGCGTGGATAAAGTTATATGCACCTACGAAGAAGAAAGAGAGGCGTCTCTTTCTGTCGCATAGCTATGTCTCAACCGACACATTTCGGGGTTGCTACTCGCTAGTTACTGATATCATAGAAAACATTCGTTATGCCCATGAACAAACAATTAAATTACTAATAGGTACCTACTTATAAAATAAAAAAAAATCTACCTAATAGGTGAGCTGAGCATATTTAAAGAGCATGAATATTAAGTATTTCTAAGTAGTTAGAGAACCTCGAAGGCGCAGTGGTATAGCGCCTGGCCCAACGATTGCGGAGGTTAAGCAACTTTTGCAAGGGTCGGTTATGGGATGGGTGAAAAAAATAGTATTTTTTAGCTTTTTTCTTTACTGGTGCCATATTTCGAACTTCGATACAACTAAGTAGGTACCTATGTAAATATGTATACAAAAAATACAATAAACTTTGGTAGGTAGGTAGGTACGTTAGTAATTAAGTATCAAAAACGAAGTGCATGCAGTTTCGCATTCGGCGCTTGACTGACTCGTTTCGTTGGTGACGTTCACGCGCTGCGCTCTCGTCGCTTGCACACGCCGCGGCCGCGCGTTTCGGTCGGCGCGGTGATATCCCTCGACAATGGCCCTCTTGGAGTGGGCCGCGAGCAGTAGGCTAATATAAAAGTTTAAGCGCGGAGTGATACCCCCCTGGCCGCGCGTCGCAAATGTTTTTTTTGACACATTTATAACTATAATTTGTATGGGAAAGTTTATATTTATATATTCTAGATAAACAGGGCTGTTTAATCATATTTTTTTTATAAAGCACAATCTCGTGGTTTATTTGTAGGCATACATTTTGTATGTTTTTTTTATTATTTTTCTTATTTTGTGTATAACTATTTTTTTTTCTATGAACGAGTGAAAAAATTGTTCCAGAAATGAATTCCTCGTCCTTGAATTATATGAAAACGATACCAAACACGACCTAATTGCTAAAGTTATGGAGATATGGACGTAAAAGTGCAGCGTGGTAGAAGCGACCTCCCCCCCCTCCCCTGGCTACCACCATGGTGGTATCACGTGGGTAAATCAGCTCAGATGACCACAAAGTACGCCTGTGCCAAGCGGCTTCCTTTGTTGACGATTTGCAAGGTTGATGCCACTAAATACTGCACTACAGAGGGCCGCGCGCCCGCCTGAGCGCTACCACCGCACGTTTTCCGCGCTTACTCGTCCATTTTTTCATAATATAGAAGAACGCTTGTCTGCTTTACTTATAGGTAGGTAGGTACCTAGTTTATATACTTATAGTCCGTTTATTCTTAGGTAGGTACTTGTCTTAAATATTTGGTAAACAATCTTTACCCAACCTTTTATTGAAATAATAATTACTTACCTACTTACGAAATAAAGTTAATTATCATGATAATTTGATTTCGTAAGAAAGCATAATTTTTAATAGGTGTTGTATGACAACAAACAAAAACTGTTTTCTAAATAACTAAATAGGACAAGTAAGGATAAACAACTAAGATACCTACCTATATAGTATCTGTAGTCTGTACTTTAGGATAGGTACCTTCCTACCTACCAAAAGTTGACTTTTGTTATCTTTATGTCTCGCATATTTACGTACTAGGTACCTACTTAGATTATTAAATATCATAGTAATGTTCAAATATTATTGTAAGATTTTATTAAACCATAGTACGTAAAATCGTTTTCCTTTTATGATAATGCTACGCAGTTCATTTAAAATATGACAACCCTAACGGCGTCAGAAGAGATGAGAGCTACGCGATAGAAAGAGAGAAAACTTCTAGGTGAATATAACTGTAGGCGCTGTAGCGGTGTGCGATCTGAATTGCGCCTTATTGAGTCGCAAGAGTCGCTATTTAATTAAATGATGTTGCGGAATGATGCTTCTGTACTTGTACTATTATGTATTCTGTGGTACAGTCAGCGTCACATTGATATAAGCGTCTAGAGTAGTCAATATGATCTGAAAAACAAAGAATCAATTTGATCTACGCAGTTAGAATCATCATAATTATATTGTGTCATCATATTGTTGTAAGCACACAAAGTGATCAAAAATCAAAATATCTTACTACTCATTGTTTCATATTTATATGAGCAGTCAGAGTGTTCAAAATTATCTTAGCAATCAAAGCTGTCAATGTTATCTGTGCACAATGTTATAATGCATTATGCACAGATAACTATGAGAGCTTTTAACTTTGACTGCTCATATAAATATGAAACAATGAGTAGTAAGATATTTTTAACACCTTGTGTGCTTACAACAATATGATGATTCTAACTGCTTAGATCAAATAGATTTTTTGTTTTTCAGATCATTTTGACTACTCAAGACGCTCATATCAATTTAACGCTGACTGTACACATAGGCATTTTCTAGGTCCTGTTTATATGAAAAAAATATCAACCTAGGAAGTATAAGTATTGTTTTAACTAACATCTGTCGACGGTTGTCTAGTACAGCCCGATTCGAACTTTATGACTACTATGAACATCGCGCGAGACGATGCGCAGAACACAAATTCGATGTAAGTATGTGTGTGAAAGGCGCATAGTGGTTTACTTCACAGCGGCCAATAAGACCGAATCGTATTATACGCACTCGGCCATTTCCTTACCAGCACATGTATTATAATTTTTATTTACAGGTTTAAAGCGTAATTAAATATATCAATAAAATTAAAACAATTTATTATGAGTTCAACATAAAAGGCGATTCTACCTGTTTGTAAAACATAACATTACCCTTAGCTATTCAACATGCATTTATATAAAAAAATATGTATGTAAATATAACACTGTCATATTTTATTAAACTTAGATTTATTAACATAGAATCGAACTTAAATTAAATCTGACAAATATGCACTTTACTATTTATAATACAGAATATACATTATTATTGGACACATTTATTTATTTATACTCCGATCCACGAATCGAACTCCTATGGAACAAAATACTCGCAGCTCATTGGTCGAAACGCGCGGCTAGAGCTAGGCTACAGGCTACGCTATTTGAAGGTCACGCGCATTAACCCGTCAGGCGTCGAGCCTCAAAAAAAAAAAACTTCCTGTAATGTCGAAGGGTGTGTAGGTATTATTAAATTTTTAGTCCCTTTGTTGATATTTATTGTAATAGCTTATTTTTGGTTAGGTTGTAGGATACATATTATATATCAATAAAAAGAGGATGAAATTGTCTATAAAGATAACGTTGTCTAATTACGCTAATCTACTTACATTTTAGTAGCATTAGTTGATTTTTATCAGCATCTTGTTTTTTGTTTATCACGGCACAGAACCCAGTGTTCAGAACACTAATTTGGTGATATATTATCACATGAGCACTACACTACACTAAAGGTTATGCATTCACGAGTAGATTTTACAAAAAAGTTTATTCAAAACTAAACAAAACACTTCACAAACACAAATTCACTGCGAGTCACAACGTATCGTAAACAATGGCGGAATGTTTGTTTTCTATGACAAATTATTTTCTTACTTCCAGTTTACTTGGCTCTGATTGGTCAAACTTTAAATTTGTAAAGTCTATAGGCCCAGAATGCCAACATAAAAACTTCAGCGCTACCACACCGCAAATAAAAATACGGAATATTGCCAAAGACAACAAAATATTCTGTAGACACACGTTGTTCTACAGGACGCGTCGCGCCATTTTTTTCTATAGACAGACGTTGTTCTATACGACGCGTGACGGGTTAAGACCGTTTATGCGCTACCTGTCGTTTAGTTGTCGTTTAGTTTATTGCTAAAAGTGGCCACTTTTGGCAATAAACTAAACGACAACTAAACGACAGGTCATAAAATATTGTTTAAGCGATAAAAAGTACCACAAAGCTTCTTCGGAGTACACTAGGAGAACACAATTCACAATTTTGCCTTTATTTGAGCACTATGTTTTTTTTTCGATTGGCGGCGCTAGTGTAGCGCATAAACGCTCCTAACCAATGGGCGCACACGGACCGATTTTCTTTACGAGCTCGTATCGTGGAATGGACATAATAATAAGGCACATAAGTTTTGCTTTTGCTACGAATGGCATATTGCAATATTCTTGTTAAAATACATGTGATGATAAGATAACTAAACGAAATTACAAATACATAATTTATTAACTCAATTGCGGTACAGTCACCAGCACATCAGATTATACAAAACTGCCAGAATTGTTTAATTGATTTAAAACAAAAATCAAACCAAAGGCCAACTAATTACCAAAGTACTTTCAATAAAACCGCGCTAGTATCCGTTAAAAATGTTTTATTTCATGATTTTGAACCTTAACGTGTTAGACTTTAAAATCAAAATCAATTGAGGTTTGGCATGTTTTGGTATCTCAAAGTGCTGCTGACTGTACAAAGGTATACCATAATCAATAAGTATTTTATCGTTAATACTGCTTTATATTGTATTAAACTTAAAATAAATATATTCGACAAAGAATTGGATTAGTAACTAAAATTTATTTCATTAGGTTTATCAGAAATCCCAATTCCATCACCTATGACAGTAATAATAAAAAATATCTGCTTACACTAAAAATAAATGCATTCCATTACTTAAAGAAATAATATATAAAATGAGGTTACTTATTCATTCATGTATGTACGTATACGTACATTATACACAGATACATACTAACTGCGCCCTATAACATTTCTCCTTTGCTCCTGTGTTCTGAGACATTATTAAGGCCCTCCTGTATTCCTATAACCCTCAAAGTGACGTCCTCATCTTAATTAAATTTATTGCTTACTGTACATTATGGGAAATATACATTTTGAACCTGAAGTAGTACAATAACCTAAATAAGTGAATAAGTAAATAAGTGAATGTGATTATGTATTAATGTACTTTTCTTTATTGTTTAATTTATCGTTGTTCTCTGAATGATTAAGTGAGTCTAATCGCTAATTTGTTTATTGTTCCCGTTGTTCATATCACGATCGTATTAGTGCAATTAACGCATGTTCTTACTCGTAAAAATTGTTTATTCATCTGTTATCCTACATGTGAAAACTTGATTGTTGGCTAATGACTAACCATAGATCCCCTTGTTATATAAACATGGTAGCTGTAAGTTTTCCACGAAATAAAATAAAATAAAATAAAATAAATAAGTTCGTTGTAGCACAGAATACATAATAGTACAAGTACAGAAGATCCACTCCGCAAAGTCATTTAAATAAATAGCGACTCTATCCCAGACGTAATAAAGTGCAATTCAGGTCGCACACCGCTCCCTTGCCTACAGTTATATTCACCTAGAAGTTGCCTCTCTTTCTATCGCGTAGCTCTTATTTCTTCTAACGACTTCAGGGTTGTCTTCTTTTAAATAATAATTAATCTGAATACCTACAAGTTATTGTGTTAGCATTGTGAGGAGCTCGGTGGAGTGGTTTAGGCCCAGCGATTGCGGAAGTTAAGCAACGTTCGCAAGGGTCGGTCATGAGATGGGTGACCAAAATTTATTATCTCGAGCTCCTCCGTGCTTCGGAAGGCACGTTAAATCGTTGGTCCCGGCTGCATTTGCAGTCGTTAACACACACCAATCCGCAATGGGCCCGCGTGGTGGGTTATGGCCCATCCTCCTTACCACTCATAAGGAAGGCCTGTGCCCCAGCAGTGGGGTCATCAAAAATGGCTGTTGGACATATTGTGTTTATAATGTGTACTTTAATGTGAACAAATTATTATAGTACAGATACTATACGTTACTACTAGTTGTTTATCCTTACCTATTTGTCCTATTTACTTAGTTATTTAGTAAACAGATTTGTCAATGTTGTCATACAATACAACACAACATACAATACAATACAACACCTAGGCACAGAATACATGGTATCAAAAATTATGATTTCTTACGAAATTAAATTGTCATTAAAAATTAAACTTTGCTTATTATTTCGTAAGTAGGTAAGTAGGTACCTAGTAAATTATTATTTCAATAAATAGTTGGGTGAAGATTGTTTAGCAAATAAGACAAGTAGGTACCTATCTAAGAATAAACGGACAATACCTACTAAATACTGACTAGGTTTGTTTGTATCACAGATAATAATAATATTTTATTCTAGTGAATCTACCTATTACTAGACAAGCATTCTTCTTACCTTCCGATGTCGATTAGAAGTGTGAAAAACGTAAGGTTCGGATCCTTTTTATTATTGTTAAGGCAGCCCATTGCGATGCATATGCCTTCATTTTGGTTAAACATGCAAACGAATGACGCGACAATACGCGAACGCGGCGCGTGAATGAGTATCGAAATCGAACTAATGTTGCTAACGTGCGACCGGCCCTCAGAAATTAGTCCGACCGAACCTGACCGCCGGCTACTTGTAGCTTCATACCTAAAGAGTGGAGTGCGCCTAGCCTGGTTGTAGTAGTAGTTGGCATAATAGCAAAAACACTTAGGCACTTTTGCCTGCTACTACTACAACGAACGATATTTTACAATGTTTATTGTTTGTAAACAAACTATTTAACCTTAGCTTCAATCTGTGCATTTGGATTTTCGATACATTATGTACTTAGCGAGCAATAAATTTAATGAAGATGAGGACGCCACTTGAAGGCCCTTAAGTAGAAAGATTACGCACGTAAATGTGTTGCTGGTGTGATACACCATGCGTGATTTGTATACAAACTTGGCACTTTACGCTCAGTGTAAGATCAGCTTAAAATATGGTTATTATTTTGGTACCAATAATTACAATGACAATACATATAGAAATACAGCCAGCAATAAAAGTCGCTTAACACTTTAGTACTTTGTCATAGCAACTTTTTTTGATTATTTTTCAAACTGTGAGACATTTTATTCAAAAGTTGCTATGCCAAAGTACTAAAATGTTAAGCTACTTTTGTTGTTGACCGTACTACATTAAATCGACATCTTGTTGGACTATCAAAATGTCGTCTTTCTTGCCTGTTCCTATTTTGCAGTCGGATGATATTTGGAGACCTTCCATTCTGGAAAGAAATACAAAATACAAATATTTTAAAACTGTAGTTAATCCTTGCTGTCTGATGGTATAAATAAAGTGTAATCTTCGATCAAGGATACCCTAGATGTCCGGTCAGAGTTTCAATAGCGTCACCACCAATAACGGCGCACTATCAAACTGGGTTGATATTTTGATTTAGTTCGCTTTTGGTTGCGCCAACATACTCACGTGCCATAATTTTATTAAAAACACTAAAAATAATAATCGAAACACAAATATATCAAATGGAAAATCATACTTTCGGTAATTTTTTAGTTTTTTAATGTACTTACCTGTAGGTTTGTTTTTGTTTTTTTATTTTTATTTAATTTCCGAAATAATGTTAATGCTCGTTATTTCTTTTCTAAACCTAATTTTGGTTAGAACTATTTTATGTTGCGATACCCTAGACAGGGTTCATGTTCATAGCACAAAAAAAGTGTGTGAGAGGTATATGTGGTGCAAGACCACTTGATAGTTGCAGACCACTATTTAAAAAGCTTAATATATTAACGCTGACTTGCCTGTATATCTTGGAGGTAGGCTGTTTTGTAAATAAACATCCTCATTTGTTTGCACAGTCTATTAGTATGTACTCGCGTAGAGATCCGACTAAGATTAAAGTTCCCGACTATAGAACCAAGTTAAGTCGCAAAAACCCAAATGTGATGACATCATTAGTATTTAATCATATACCGAAAGCTATACGAGAGTCACCATCAACTTTATTTATGAAAAGACTAAAACAGTGGTTAACAGATAAGTGTTTCTATTCAATTAAGGAATATTTTGAATTTAGAACGTAAAAATGCATAATTATTTGACATTACGAAAATTATTGATTATTAGTTATATTTTATCTTGTGACATTAAAATCCCTTTTGACATTATGTACTTAATAAATTATAATTCAGAATTAGACCTGTCCTTTGAAATGATTAATATGTTTGTAAATGGATTTAATGATAATTTAGTTTTTAGGAGACCTCATATCTCCCTATATAATTCTGCTTGCCTGACACTGGTGTAACGTGTAGCGGATATTACCTATTTTTAAGATCTTTATGTATGTGTACCATGTTACTTGCAGAATAAATATTTCTTATTCTTATTCTTATTCTGGTACTGTTTTCTATTGTGTACACCTATGTTAACCACATGATTGCAATAAAAATATTTGATTTGTATTTGATTTGCTTAGATCTTTTTATAAGATAAATGATAAAACATTTAATTATTTGAAGGAAACAAAGCCTTAAAATTTTTACGCGGCAACGTCAACAAACACTAATGTTTGACCCAATGTTGGTTATTATTTAAGAACAGAAAAATCAATAAATTAAATCTGGAATTTTGAAATGCCGTATGTACATAATTTATACACGGTATTCTCTTCTTTGATTCTTACTACTTAAAGTAGAATTTGGAAATAATAGTTATTGTACACTTATACAAATACTCAGGTTGATGTTCCGAAATTCAAAATTTCAAACGTTTTTTGTCATTCATGTCGTAAGATCATAAGTGGCTGTTGACACAAACAAAATTGCGCTTTAGGTTTAATAGATAAGACATAAATTAGTTTAAACTGATAATCGCTGGAGGTCGTTTTTATCATTTGCTAGTTTTGTCCGTTCCATAATTCCGTGCTGTTTTGTACGTGAGAAGATATCTTGGATATCCTTGATCGAAGAGTGTAATTGACCGAGCGAGCGCAAAGCGTCTTCATTTCAGCTTGGGCAAAAATTCTTTCGTATGTCCGGCTGTCCGTCTGTTCTCCTCTACAGGTCACATTTCTCAACAGTTTCTCGTGAAATTTTGTGAGTAGTTCTGTTTATATAATTATATTTTTTTTTGTCTATTCAGTCGGCTACGCACGTAGTGGCTAGCTTGTCATGCGCCAATAAGGTTGAGGGCGTCCGCTGCGTCAAGCGGGATTCGCCGCGGGTACACGGCGCGGGAATATAGATTGCTGGTTTTCTGACAGGCAGTGGCCCTACCATGAGTTGATGCAAACTGTTTACGTTACAGTAAACTATCGGATATACTGCTCACATTCAACGCGAGCGAAAGAGAGAAAACGATAGTTTACGGTAACGTAAACAGTTTGTATCAACTCATGGTAGGGCCACAGATGCTTGCAGTGCATAAGTAAGCTATAATCTATGTCGTCCCGCGGCCGGGATCCCGCTTAACCAGCGGACGCCCTGAATGAAATGCTCTTAAGCACTATAAAAATTTTTTTTGAAAAAAGAAATATATGTAGCTTACTTCCGCAAACAAAATATGCAAGATGCACCGCCCGCCCGCCCGCAAAAATATGCAGCACACCACAAAATATAAGTGCACAATACCTGCATTTAGCAAGACAGCAACACACCTTGCACCTTCACCAATTAGGCTACTCTACACGTGTTTCGCCCCAACCCGGAGCATCCTCAGGAGTTAGATCGTGCGTAAACCAACACCGAATGAGCAACTACGCCCTCCGACACCGTATTTATTGTCACTTCCTCCCCACTGCGCATCGAGTGACTGACAGTGACAACGTTTGAAGAATGTTGCCAGTTTCAAATAAAAAAGAAAAAAGAAAGAAAACATGTTTTTTAATTTAAATTACCTACAAATAAATTGATATACATTAAATAATGTGTTTTATTAATAAGATACTTATTTTTAAGAATTATTATTATTTGAGAAAATACGCAGCAATGGCGAGGAAGAGACGTCAAGTTGATTGTTAAGTATGGTTCCATCAACATTGTGTTTGATAATTTCTAGGTTTTCCAACACGTTCAGTCGTAGACCTTTACTACAAGTATGTAAAACCTCATAGGAATGGCCATCAGACGTGAGCGCGTTATTCAAAATTATCAGTCAAGTATGGCTTACGTAGGTAAAATATCAGATAAAATATCAAAACTCTTAAAAAATAACGACGTTCACGTGGCTTTTCGTACTACTAATACCGTCCGGCGTGCCATTTGCAATGGCAAGGAAAAAACGGAGGTTGGCAGGAAGTCGGGGATATATAAGTTAACATGTAACCACTGTAATTCAGTATACGTTGGTCAAACTGGCCGTAGTTTTGATATACGTTATAAAGAACATATTTCCGCCTATAGGAATGGCCGACCGGAACGATCTCATTTCGCGGAACATTTATTAAATACCGGACATCAATTATCTGATGGCCATTCCTATGAGGTTTTACATACTTGTAGTAAAGGTCTACGACTGAACGTGTTGGAAAACCTAGAAATTATCAAACACAATGTTGATGGAACCATACTTAACAATCAACTTGACGTCTCTTCCTCGCCATTGCTGCGTATTTTCTCAAATAATAATAATTCTTAAAAATAAGTATCTTATTAATAAAACACATTATTTAATGTATATCAATTTATTTGTAGGTAATTTAAATTAAAAAACATGTTTTCTTTCTTTTTTCTTTTTTATTTGAAACTGGCAACATTCTTCAAACGTTGTCACTGTCAGTCACTCGATGCGCAGTGGGGAGGAAGTGACAATAAATACGGTGTCGGAGGGCGTAGTTGCTCATTCGGTGTTGGTTTACGCACGATCTAACTCCTGAGGATGCTCCGGGTTGGGGCGAAACACGTGTAGAGTAGCCTAATTGGTGAAGGTGCAAGGTGTGTTGCTGTCTTGCTAAATGCAGGTATTGTGCACTTATATTTTGTGGTGTGCTGCATATTTTTGCGGGCGGGCGGGCGGTGCATCTTGCATATTTTGTTTGCGGAAGTAAGCTACATATATTTCTTTTTTCAAAATGGTTTGGGACTTCCGCCAAGTGACGCCTGATTCAATCAAACACTATAAAAAAGTCAAAGGATTTTGAACTTTACTTACAACGCTTTAAGATTAAACGTATTTAGGAGAAACTTGACAGATTTAGATAGATGATCTTGCGGAGCACTGGCACTGATCATGGGCACTGAGAGAGAACTCGAAATTCGACTCAACACTCAACTCAAAAAGTTTTATTAGTAAAGGGCGACTAATGAATTAGAGGTACTCTGTCTAACACTTCCGGTAGACCAGAAAAAACCTCAATTTCACTAAATCTATACTCTTTCACTATCTCTATAGAATATGGTTGATTATTGCATAGCTTGTAATTGTCGCTTCGCCAGAAATTTGACAAGTAAATTATTCAATACTAAATAATATACTAGAAAAAATACGTAAATAAGTAAATTATTGATTTTTGGAATACTGGATCATTTAAGTGGACTATCAAATCAAAGGCTATTGTGATGATGATCGTAACGTAATTACTAATACTATTAGCTGTGAGTACATTTGCATAACTCCACACTTCTCTATAGTCATACACACACTATAACATGTTATACCTTAGTATACTTACTGTGTCACATGCAGTATCGCCGTATAGCTCGCACCGCACGCACTGCTCGCTGCAGCCGCTCACTGTAGTAGCGGCGAGCGATACTCGCGCCCCCGAGCACATTTGTATAACTCCACACTTCTCTAATAGTCATACACACACTATAACATGTTATACCTTAGTATACTTACTGTGTCACATGTGCAGTATCGCCGTATAGCTCGCACCGCACGCACTGCTCGCTGCAGCCGCTCACTGTAGTAGCGGCGAGCGATACTCGCGCCCCGGAGCACATTTGTATAACTCCACACTTCTCTATAGTCATACACACACTATAACATGTTATACCCTAGTATACTTACTGTGTCACATGTACAGTATCGCCGTATAGCTCGCACCGCACGCACTGCTCGCTGCAGCCGCTCACTGTAGTAGCGGCGAGCGATACTCGCGCCCCGGAGCACATTTGTATAACTCCACACTTCTCTATAGTCATACACACACTATGACATGTTATACCCTAGTATACTTACTGTGTCACATGTACAGTATCGCCGTATAGCTCGCACCGCACGCACTGCTCGCTGCAGCCGCTCACTGTAGTAGCGGCGAGCGATACTCGCGCCCCGGAGCACATTTGTATAACTCCACACTTCTCTATAGTCATACACACACTATGACATGTTATACCCTAGTATACTTACTGTGTCACATGTGCAGTATCGCCGTATAGCTCGCACCGCACGCACTGCTCGCTGCAGCCGCTCACTGTAGTAGCGGCGAGCGATACTCGCGCCCCGGAGTACATTTGTACACCTACACCGCACTTCTCTATTAGACAATTCCGTAGTTCTACCTATTGGCAAAAGAAATATAATGTTATTTTATTATACAACAATATGACAAAAAAAAGAAATTATACAAATGCGAAATCTCTTTCGATGTTATTTACTGATACTTATATAAATAGATTGACTAATAAAGATAATTGAAGTGGGATTGATACTTGTAACATAAATTAATATTAATAGAAATAAGGGTTTTGTAAAGTAAAAAAATATATTTAATGAGCACTTAACTCGCAATAAATGCAATCTAAGTAACTGGTAAAATATTTATTTTTATTACATATCTATACATAGAATACGATATCGAAGCACTTACTTCTGCGCCTTTATGAACTACAATCCCCGAGTAGAAATTATTGAAAGTACAGTTTTCTAGTAGGATTTTAGCTCCCGACATAGCGACGATTCCTTGCGCGAAGTCGCTCTGGAACAAAATAAAATTATTTAGGTAGGTAGGTACTTAATCTGTTAATTAATTAATTGGCTTGATAAAGTCTTATTTTATTATATTCATCATTTAATTTTATAGTCGACTAGTCAGGTATAAACTTTCATTTTGTTAAGTTTGGATTTTGGAACTATTTTAGTTTTATTGTTTTGTTTTTAATCTAAGCGTGCCTGCGCGCATTACAAGCGCCGTGTTGACGCGCGAGCAATACAGCTGCAAGTCTCAAATGTGCCACTCTTTATTACCCCACATATACCTAGCTCTATAGTAACACTGGCTACCTGACAGTCGGTAGAGTCATCGCGCAGCGTACAGTGCGTCATGTGCAGCGAGCCAGCGCGCATCACTACCGCCGTGTTGACGCGCGAGCAATACAGCTGCAAGTCTCAAATGTGCCACTCTTTATTACCCCACATATACCTAGCTCTATAGTAACACTGGCTACCTGACAGTCGGTAGAGTCATCGCGCAGCGTACAGTGCGTCATGTGCAGCGAGCCAGCGCGCATCACTACCGCCGTGTTGACGCGCGAGCAATCCAGCTGCAAGTCTCAAATGTGCCACTCTTTATTACCCCACATATACCTAGCTCTATAGTAACACTGGCTACCTAACAGTCGGTAGAGTCATCGCGCAGCGTACAGTGCGTCATATGCAGCGAGCCAGCGCGCATCACTACCGCCGTGTTGACGCGCGAGCAATCCAGCTGCAAGTCTCAAATGTGCCACTCTTTATTACCCCACATATACCTAGCTCTATAGTAACACTGGCTACCTGACAGTCGGTAGAGTCATCGCGCAGCGTACAGTGCGTCATATGCAGCGAGCCAGCGCGCATCACTACCGCCGTGTTGACGCGCGAGCAATCCCGCTGCAAGTCTCAAATGTGCCACTCTTTATTACCCCACATATACCTAGCTCTATAGTAACACTGGCTACCTGACAGTCGGTAGAGTCATCGCGCAGCGTACAGTGCGTCATATGCAGCGAGCCAGCGCGCATCACAAGCGCCGTGTTGACGCGCGAGCAATCCAGCTGCAAGTCTTTCAAGCGACATTCTTCGCTCAGCATTAGTAAGCATGATCGCATGTCTGGTACTGTTAGGACTGAACCTTCTGCAAAAAAACACATTTTCTTTACATGATTTTTCACACTTTATGAATATTACATTATACAACGTGTTAATAAATAAACGCAAAACCTCTTAGGTGATGATTGTGCTCATGAATACGAACAACTTTTACTATAGGGCCAACTCTGCAACTAAACAAAAAAAAAACAGCTGTTTCATACATTCTGGTCGAGTAGGTATTGACAACAATTATTATTACATGTATGAAACAGATGATTTTTTTTTGTTGAGTTGCAGAGTTGGCGCCATAGTAAAAGTTGTTCATATTCATGAGCACAATCACCACCAAGAGGTTTTGCGTTTATTCATTAACACGTTGTATAGATATTTGTCTATGTCCATTAAGTTTTGTACATGCAAAAACGACGCAAAATAATGTGGCAAAATTGTAACAAAAATGTCCAAGTTAGGGTCAGATTCACAGGATCTCTTTATGTTCAAATTGTCTTAATTGATAGATATAATAATTCATAATATTCCAAATAAAGATTCTGTTTAATTTAAAATAAATATTATATGATAAATCTGTTATTTTTTTTATTTAAACAGGAGACAGTGATATCCGGAACCGGTGAAAAATGCCCCAAGAGTAGAACCACACTTGGCAGCACAGAATAGCGTTTTGTCATGCTCTACCCTCTTTTATCACTGAGGATTGTCATTTGCTAGCGAAAAAGCCGAACGCTTCGCCGCGCCGATGCTGCGCGCGATAGCAATCACGCTATTTTCCTCGCTGGCAAATGACGATCCTAAGGGACAGACGAGGATAGAGCATAAAACTATGCTATTCCATGCTGACAAGTTGGGTTCAACCCGTTGATTGCGTTAAGTGCGTTAATTCAAATTACTTGATTAGTGGTGGGGCCAACTTTTTCACTTTTTAAGTAATACTATACTGTGTCAATAATAATGTCTTTTGCTTACCTTTCAAGCTACAGATAGATATATTCGACAACGGCATTTCAGGCACTTCATAGTTTTTGCTGCAGACCACCACAACTTCCGGTTCTAGAGCAAAAGCTTCATCAGCTGAGACCATCACAGATAATGTGTGCTTATTGGTCAAATTAGAACTCAAGAAGTCAGAGATTTCTCGGAACTCGAACAGGGAACCTCCTTGCCACAATGCAACAGCCTGTGATATGAGAATAGCAATTAGCAAATGGTATCGAAATGGCAAAAAAAAACAACTTGAGCTTCATCCACAGACCATACAACAAGTGTCTATGGCTCCATCACAACAGCATCTTGACTATAGTAAGAAAGTCGTCAAATACACACAATCTTTTAAATCTTTTCATATAATTTTATTTGTTCTTTTTTGGCACAACAGCGTCATACACACATCAACTGTGTCTAGAAAATGAGTTAATGAGTATATTACAAAGAGGGAGAGATTTATTTTCTACTCATAGTGTGCTTGAAACGCTCGCGGTAGATATAACATTTAATTAAGATCACACGCATTTTTTTTTTAGTAATGTTCGGTCTCTATTTAATTTAGTACATAGAAATGCAAACCGTGATTCTATTCTGCACGACTTTTAGATTCAACTGACACTGTACCAGGGGGTCAAGTCTGCTAATGTTAACGTCGAAATCGTGGTTCAATGGTGTTTGAATGGTAATGCTTTTTGACCCAGTTCTTGTTTCTTAAACCCAAAATCGAGATACAATGTGTTTCCGTTATGAGTTTAAGAAACACAATGTGTTTCGGTTTTGGGTTTAAGAAACAAGAACTGTGTCAAAAAGCATTACCATTCAAACACCATTGAACTACAATTTTGACGAAAACATTAGCAGACTTGACCCCCAGGCCTCCTTCACTCGCTCGTCGGTCGCGCGATAAGCACCTAGCTAGTGGGGTTGCTAGGGAGCTTTGCATATAAAAACTGCAGATTAAATTATAAAAGTCTAGTAATTAATTGATTTTAGGGTATAAAAACCTAAATGTATTATTATTATTATGTAAGTGCTTACGTACGGAAACAAACCAGCACTAAAACGTAGTGATTATATTATCTTTGACCAGTACGACCTAACTCCTTGATAAACTATAGGAGCAATAAAATATATAACTAGCACATTGCTATGTTCTCTTATGCAGGAGTTTCCAAAGCTAAATCATAAAACCATTTTATTTCATAATTACAAATCAAAAATAAATTATAATGGATTAAACGTGAAGGCACTAAAACGCACTAAAATCGTATGTGTTTGTTAAACCGCCAATACGACTGATTATCGATTGCCAGTGGTTATCCCGCCATTTTGATATCAAGATGGCGGGACAACCAGCTATGCTGAATATCTTTGAAACTATTAATGGCACAATTTTTTTAACATAGGCACTAAATGGCACCAAAATGTCACTATATGCTAGCCATGAAATATTTCAAAAACCAGGCGGTATCCCGCCATTATGACATTCACGTTCCGCCAGCGGGACAAGTGAGCAGAGGGCCGCCACGCCACACGCCCGCCTGTGTACGAGCGCGGCATCTTACTGCCCAAGTAGATATTGCCTTTTTATAATAGTAACAATGTCGAATCGACATTACTGTGCCATGTACGAATATCAAAATCAAAAAACCAATAAACAATTGTCGTTTAGTCTTCAGTAGATTCTCTCTTTTTAACATATAAAATTAAATTAAAACCAAACCAAAATTAAACTAATTAAATTTGATAAATTTTAATTTCTGAACGTTCTAAAAAATTCATCGCTTGAGGGTAGGCTCACAAGTAGCTTCAGTCCCCCGTGACCACGGCAGCTGCAAAGGTGCCGAAACGTCGGGAAAATCAAAAATCAAACCAAATACCAACTAATTACCAAAGTACTTTCAATAAAACCGCGCTAGTATCCGTTAAAAGTGTTTTATTTCATGTCTAGTGAGCGCGTAAGCTTGAGAAGTGAATTGTCGTTTTTCACATTATGATATATGCTACGCAGTTCATTTAAAAGAAGCCAACCCTAACGTTGCGTCGCCAGAAAAGGTAAGATCACGCGATAGAAAGAGAGGCAACTACTAGGTGAACTGCGCGACCTGAATTGCACTTTGTTGTGTCGGAGCAAAAGTCGCTATTTATTTAAATGACTTTACCGCGTGCTGCTTTTGTACTTGTACTATTAGTTATTCTGTGACTGTACATTACAAAATAAGCATGGCCACATACTTATAGACGGAATTCCGTACATGTAATTCAGAACTCGGCCAATCCATACAAATCTATGGACCTACCCTACCACACACGTGCGGGATTTTCCCGTACGGAATCTTCATAGACTATCGAAATTCCTTTCGGAGTTCCGAATCGGGATTACGTCTGTATGTGGCCGGGCTAAGAACGCTTCACTACTTGGTTCGCTGTCTGTTCAACCTGCCCCCTGATTTTGTAACTTTTTTTGCAATCAACTCTGACAGAAATCGCAGTTACATTGCTGCTTTAGCAAGAACCAATGTGACAACAACTATCTTATTTAAAGCAGCAATATAACTACGGATTTAATCGATTTCAATCGAGAACTGTTAGCAACAGAGTTACGTAATCAGGGGCCAGTGTTCTATAATTATTAAATGTGACAATTAAAATAAAATAAATTAAAAATTAAATCCAAATAGTCAAAAGTTAAAGTTAATGAAGAAAGAACAGAGGAAATGCACATACATTTTTTTTATTCTTCTGTTTCTGCCACCTGCTCTTTGCTTTCTCAAGGTACTGTTCTCTGATGAGTGGGTTCTCATAAAGAGTCCATTTGGACATGTGCTCATCTAAGCGAGCATTCATTTCTGCACATATTGATATGTAGTTGGCAGGCAGTAGGGAATCTATAAAATGGAATTGTTAGTCATGCAATTGAATAAGAAAAGAATTCAACAACTTAAAAATCAAGCAATTTTACTGTAATTCAAGACAGAAATAATATTGATTAACGAGCTTTAGAATTATTTTTATTTCAATATAAATGCCTAATCAAAGTTTTTAAATACCTAATTTACTAATGGCCATACTCAGAGACGTCAATTAAGTTTAATGTTTCATTAAAATTGTTGCTCTCTTTCTTTTCCATAGTGATAGTATAAGACGACACGATACTTAATGAAGCATTAAACTTATTTGGCGTCTCTGAGTCAGTAAGACTAATTCTATAACAAAATGGGTAATAGTTTTGTCGTATTACAAGCTCTCAAATTCTGCTAGGTTTGAAAATTGCTGTAGTGACATCTCTTTTTTGCTGTATAGCAAATAAAAGAGATATTGTTAGCCAGTCAGAAAACTACAGAAATAATATGGCCTCGGAAAGGAAAACTATAACAAGATACCATACCATCTTCATCAGCTAAGCCGCTTTCACTCAGCGAGTAATCCAACTCTTTCAGCTTATCATGGGCATTTATGGCACTACTTCTCAACAACGTTATGGACCGTGCGAGACAAGGCGGAATGGTCCCATTGTGCAACTCAGACCAAAGAGACATTCTGTCTTCAATTGTATTTGGCAGTAGAACCTTGTCATCTTGGTCATCCCATGGCATCCAAATTTCATTGTAATAAAACCTGTAAAAATATTTTATGTAGTAAGAATTGGTAGTGAAGATGTAGTGCATGAGACAATTATTGTAAAGTATGTAGCTAAGCAGTCAAAGTCAAATAAGCTTTAATCAAATAAACTTTTAAATCCTCAATATTTTCCTACCACCCGTTCCAGACTTTTTAAGTTTTCAGTAAATTTACAGAACAATCAACTTTGGAAAAAATGAAGTGGCTGGTAGATTTTGATGTCATACATAAACAAAAGTGTTAAAACATGTATAGTTAGTAACGAAAAGCACTAACCGTAATAAATCTATAAAATCAGCAGTTGTTGCAGCATTCACACACTCTTCCCTTTGTTTGACAGTCGGCCACAATTCAATCAATGGCACATCTTCAACCATCTCCGGTAACGACACTGTTTCATGTTGCACACTCAAGACATCCACACAAGCTGAGAGTGCTTCAAAATCCACTGAGGTGACCGAAACATAGGCAATGCATGGAAAACGGACCTCTGTAAAAACCAAATTATATTATTATATTATTCATATTGTTTAAGGCTTTAGCAGAGGCACTAAATATGCCTAGTAACTTTGTATTTTTTATGTTACTAAAAGTTCATCACTGTTGCATCAGCAGAATGATATCTTAGAAAGAAAGAAAATATACCCCGAACCTCGAACCCCGAACCGAACCCGACCTACATTTGGGCACTTTGTGCCAACTTCGCGTCAGCTAAGCCACCACTGTCTCACCACCTGTCTAACCATACTATAGATGACAAATTAAAAAGGAAAAACAAAACAAGTACTTACTAAACCTCTTGCAGAAGTTCTTGGACAGTTTCCAGAGCGCATCCCAGCCCACTGGCTCCACGACAAGCTCGGCCTGCAAGCTCCATTGTTCCCTTGCGGTCCCACGCCCACTGAACACACGTAAAAGCTCCTGAAGGATCTCGCTGTCGCTACGAGAGAAAGTGAACACTGACGGCATCTAAAAATATGAAAAATTAGAGCTTTTCTTCATTAGTCAATCTTGAAAAACTTACGAACTCAACCAACATCAGTGCCAATGGCACTCAGGCAGCAATAATAAATGGGTAAATGAATTCTAGACCCTTTGGCACGGGATACGCAAAATTATAGCACGTACAACTTATTAAGTACCTACCTTCAGTTCAAATATTTTGTTCGTAAATTTAATTAAAAATTGAAAGAAAACAAAACCGTTTCGTTCATTTCGTATTCAAAACAGTTTTTTTTCATTCGCACAGACCACAGACAGACTAGTCAAACTACCACAAGGTTGCGTTCCGAACCAACCAAAGTGTAAAATAATATATTGGAAACAAAATCAAAATCAAAAAATCAAAATCAAAAATTATTTTATTCAGTCTAGGCTGTTACAAGCACTTGTGAATGTCAAAGAAGCTACGCCATCGGTTCGCAAACCCTGAGCGGAAACACTAACCGTTGAGGTCATAGTACGAAAAAGTAAGACAGTTCAATATAAGCCCTGCTATAAGAGCTCATAGTAAGGCCCCAGGGGGCTTACCATCAGCAAATAAGAAACCGTTCAGTTCAAAAGCAGGCCTTAAACAGGACTGTTTAAGGCCAGCTTTCATACTAACCGTTGAGGTCATAGTACGAAAAAGTAATGCAGTTCAATATAAGCCCTGCTATAAGAGCTCATAGTAAGGCCCCTGGGGGCTTACCATCAGCAAATAAGAAACCGTTCAGTTCAAAAGCAGGCCTTAAACAGGACCTCTTAAGGCCTGCTTTCATACTAACCGTTGAGGTCATAGTACGAAAAAGTATGGCAGTTCAATATAAGCCCTGCTATAAGAGCTCATAGTAAGGCCCCTTGTAACGAGAAGAACCAGCAAGAAACTCGTCGGGATGCTTTTTTCTCCCTGTATATTTCATACAGAGTCGTCAACATTGAAAAATGAGCTCCACATTTAAAGTGAGGTCATTTTCCATTACAATAATTAACAAAAGTTTGCACACAATGGGTAGGTAGGTTGAAATTAAATACCTAGTACATATCGGATAGGTAATAATTGTGAGAGTAAATAACTTTCAACTAGTTGAGAAATCAGTAATCACTATGTCTGCTACTCGAAAGTGCACCTAAGTAGGTTTAGGGAAACCAAAAGGATACAACTGTTCAACTTTAAAAGTTATTTATTATTTATTTGAACTCGGAAGGTGTGTTATATTATACGCGTGCGATTCCACACAGAGCTTAGCGAGCAGTAAACTACAGGAATGCGGGGGATGCAATCCAAAGTGGTTATAGAGGACTCGTATATAAAAACTAATATTTACAAGTTAGAAAGAGATCGAATATTGTGTTGAAACGAGATGGATTTATTTTTGTTTATTCCAACAACCAAAAAAACACTTGATACAAGACATAAAAAATAATAAAAAAAACGCAAAGATTTGATAGGCCATCAGCGCCTCTGGAGGTTTGAGCGGAACTAATGAAAAGAAATGCGTGAAATTATAATTGCTGAAAATGTGTTTTATCGTATATATATTTGGTCATTTTTTGTAATATTATTTTTAAAAAACAAAAAATATTAATAAAAAAGAATAAATGTAAACAAAAAACAAAAAAAATAAAAATGTGACTTTTGCTGGATTTGAACTCGGTATGAATTCGTCGAACGATTGTAGTGCTATGTATACGGTGAAGGTGTGGTAATCCGTTACGCTACTAGGTCATTACTTCAATTTAAAATAATAATAATGTATTTATATTACAAACAGCACTCTTTTATTTAAAAATAATTTTGTTTTAAATCACTTCACTTTATACCCAGTTAAGAAGGCTACTTTTATTGTACTGTCTTCTTAATTTATCTAAATTTTATTTTGAATATTTTATATTATAAGTACGACTATATAAAGACATCTCTTGGAAAACTTGAAGAATTAATTTTTTCATGTATATTTTTTGTCTTTTTTGTAATATTCTTTATAGAAAACAAAAACATTAATAAAAAATAATAAATAGAAATAAAAAACACAATAAACAAAAATGTGATAATTGCTAGGATCGAACTCGGTATTCGTCGAACGATGGCAGTGTCAATGTATACGGTGATTGTGTAGATATCCGCTACGCTACTAAGACAGTTTTTCGAGTGAGGAATTTCCTCATGATATTGCAATTCGCATCATAACCAAAAAAGAATGATTATAATAAGGCCGACTGCAGAGAAATCTTTTGTCAAACTTGAAGACTTTGTCGTGAAAGTTGATGGTTAAAAATTTAAGAGATGACGTTCTTTTTTCTCGCCCATTTGGGTTGTTCTAAGTGGAAAGCTCGGAGCGTTGGTTCCAGGGGGGGCACCCCTGGGGCCTTACTATGAGCTCTTATAGCAGGGCTTATATTGAACTGCCTTTCTTTTTCGTACTATGACCTCAACGGTTAGTATGAAAGCAGGCCTTAAGCTATCCTGTTTAAGGCCTGCTTTTCAACTGAACGGTTTCTTATTTGCTGATGGTAAGCCCCCTGGAACCAACGCTCCGAGTGCAACCGAACGCTCTAACGGGCGGCGTTCCAAACACGCTCTAGCATGACGTTCGGTGTCACAACTCACAACCTTCCCGTTCCAAACGTCAGAGCGTTGCAACTTTTTAACTATCAAAGTTGCGTTCAGAGCTATACAATTAGTAAGGGGGGGTAAATATTTACAGAAGAAATTATTTTATACTTTTTAGGATCTGTTTTTAATAGTCTGTTTTAATTTCATGTTTTTAGTTCGATTTTTATAATTTTAAATGCGTTTTAAAAACTATTTTTTTCAGTAATTTTTTTACTTTATGGTTTAAATGTACTCTATGGCGATCGATGACTCAACGGTTAGTCTGCTGGAATGCATCCAATCATCTGTCATGTCAAAAACTTTCTGTCATCTGTCAAGTCATTCAATGCCGGGGCTTTTCACTTAGTACTTGACTCACTACAAGGGAGCGCGGCCTAAGATTTTAGTTGCGGATTGATTTGATAGATGGCGCTCATTTTTCGTTTGTCAAACAGTCGATAGATGTCGCTATCCCGTGCTGAATCGCGGTATCGTGTGTCTTTCACAGTTTTATATAGTCAAAGCTGATTAGCTATAATTTAAATTATTATAAAATTATTTCATGACATAGCGGTTACCTCCCAAAAAAATTACAAGTCAAGATTTATAGAAACCTACTAGTACCTATATTATAATATCGTACACTTTTTGTCACATTTCGCTAGATGGCGTTGATCATTAGGTCTGACTGATAACTCTATCTCTAGTATAATAATGTACTCTATGTTCAATGCCAAATTGCCAATGTTGGATGGCCGAGTGTATTATTTTAATTAATAAATATGATTACAAATACTTATATCAAATTATTTTAATTAAATAAAAATGGATGACAACGAATTCTTCACCCAAACTGTACAACACTTGGCACGATGTCTATCTGATATAAACCCTACGCCATGGGAAAAGGTCTGTTACATATTTTACCCATCGTTTTGCAATGTTGTGATGTGAGGAAACTGAGCTTGCTTAATTTTAATTTAATTTGTACTTCTAAGGACATTAAAGATTTTAGTTATAAGTTTTTGAATATAAGAATGTCTAAATTCTTTTTGCGTTTGGATTGGTTATTGTACTGTGTTCTTGGAAATGATCTCATAAGGCCATGAAATGCACAGGCTGTTATCATCAACCTATGAAACATAATTGATTCATGCGCACAATTGTTAATGAATAAACTTTAGGCAGACATGTAGGTAAGCATTGAATTAATCAACAATTCTGAAACAAAAAGTTACTGTATCAGACCATTTAATTAATTATTTTTAATTGAGAAACTAAATCTCATGACTTTTCATAGTTATTCATTGCAGTATTTGAGGTATTAGTGTTATAAATGTTGAAAATATTGACTGTCTCTGCATCTGTTATTTTGTTTAAATCATTGATGCTGGAGCGGTCGCTGGCGACCGAGACAATAGATTTTCTATTGTGTCTCATTTTCTGGGCGTTGAAGAGTTAATATTATTTTACGCGTGCATTTGGCATGTGGGGAGTGTCCAGGCGGGTTTTTCTTGAAAAGTGTGTACTATTTGTGTTAGGGGAAAGGATGTCCGGTTTTTGCTTTATTGTAAAAATTCTTTTCAAGTGCAGGGTAAAATTCTTTATTTCACTCAAATGTCCGGGTTTTAAAGTTTTTTGCCTGGCTTCCATGATTTAGGTGATGGCAGGCCTACTCATAGCTCTAGTATTATAAACAGGGGCGTGCATTGGTTTTCAAGCTAGGTAGGCACCAGGCACTCTAGATCTAAACAGTTGTAATTTTGCTCTTATCATTTTTAACTAACGGAACTAAAAACAAACAAAATATGACAACCGCATTGCTTGCATCTTATTTCCGAAAACAAACATTCTATTAAGCGCGGGTATCAACACTCTTAGGACAAGGTAACAAGGTTGAAACTTGTTAAATTCACCCGCACTCGTGAGACAGTAAAACTCGGATTGGGAGCGAGCGGTTTGTGCATAGGAGCGAGTGAGACAAATAAGGTCGTCGTCGGCTTCTCGGCAAAATTCGTTCGGCCGTGGCCGCCCGAGGTGGTCCGAGGTAGCACGAGTAAGCATGATTACCTAGCGCTGTTATATTGCGAAGGTCATGTTTTAGAACCTTACACGTACAAAGAGCGCACTTTTTTCTGTGGTCGTATAACTTTTACCGAAAATTTTTAAATGAGTTTTGTATGAAACGCTCCTTGCTTCGAATATGCATTCTGGAGACTGCTTACCGCACCGTAGCGCGTAGGTAGGAATGATGCGCAAGGAAAATTTGCTTACTAACTGAGAAGTTTGGTTATTATAGAATATTAACGGAATTAAATTATTATTTTTTACTTTAACACTAGTGACTAGTGGTACCTATATTTATTAGGTTCGTCATGAGGTAAGCACTGCCTAACTGCCTATATGGTATGCACGCCCCTGATTATAAACAACAGATTTTATATTATTTCCAGGTGAACACATTATTTATGCTCTGCCCTCAAGCCAGCTCCTCGCTTGTGGTTAACCCTCGGAGTCAGGAAGCATGCATTTCCCTCGGATTGTATTTCCTACAAAGCGGCTTGCAACACCAGGACAAATTGCTGCCGTACTTCCTGAAAGTCCTGAAGGCTCTCACAAATGCACAGTTTGAGGAACCGCTGTATAAAATAAAAAATGCTGACCGTGAGTAGAGATTTATTCATTACTAGCTTCTACCCGCGACTTCGTCCGCGTGGATATTAGAGAAAATCCTTAGGGAACCTTCAAAATCCTTAGGGAACCTACAACCAGGATCTGACCAGCCATTTTTACGCATTTAGGCGGGTTCCTACCAAGGGCGCTAACTGGCGACATACATTTGCCGCGTGTGGCCGGCCTCGCACGTGGCTTCCCGTTCCCTTTCCCGTTCCCGTTCCCGTTCCCGTCCCCGTCCCCGTCCCCGTCCCCGTCCCCGTCCCCGTCCCCGTCCCCGTCCCCGTCCCGTCCCCGTGTCCCGTCCCTGTCCCTGTCCCTGTCCCCGTCCCCTATAGATGTGCATATCCAGGTCCAATCATGGCCACCGTGTTGGACTTCAAAATAAATGTCATTTTCGCAACCACCATCCCATGTAACCTCAAGAACGACATCCACATCGATTTTCATGTTTACTTACCCCATTTACACCTTAAGGGAGGATTTTCAAAATAACAAAATATGTGTTTGCCTATTTATTTTTAGACATGCTCCTACGAATTTTAAAGTTGTAATGTCTATTTTATAGTATTTTTCCATACAAAATTTGAACCCCATTTTCACCCCTTTAGGGGTCAAATCATGTCCACCGTGTTGGACTTCAAAATAAATCTCATTTTCGCAATCACCATCCCGTAAAACCTCAAGAACGACATCCATAACGATTTTTATGTTTACTCACCCCATTTACCCCTAAGTGGTTGATTTTCAAAATTACAAAATTTATGTTTGCCTATTTATTTTTAGATGTGCTCCTACGAAGTTCAAAGTTGTAATGTCTATTTTATATTATTTTTCCATACAAAATTTAAACCCCATTTTCACCCCTTTAAGGGTCAAATCATGACCACCGTGTTGGACTTCAAAATAAATCTCATTTTCGCAATCGTCATCCCAGAAAACCCCAATAACGACATCCATATCTATTTTTGTGTTTTTTTACCCCTTTTCACCCCCATAGGGGTTTAAATACTAACAATAACAATATACGTTGCGGTAGATTTCCATCCATAAGCCTAAATTATAAATTTAGCGAGTTTTACTTCGAACATAAATGATTTTCTTCAATACACAACTTCATCCCCCTTTTGACCCCTTCGGGGGTAGAATTTTGAAAAACGCTGAGACCCGTATTTATTTATTTTCAATGGTCAGTCTAAACACAAAATTTGAAGATCCTAGCTTCAAAACTGAGGGACTTTCATACAAACTTTGATCCCCTTTTTTACCCCCTCAGGGGGTGAATTTTGAAAAACCCTTTCTTAGTGCACCCCTAGACCTCATAAGGAACCTATGTGCCAAATTTGGAGTCTCTAGACCCAGCGGTTTGGGCTGTGCGTTGATAGATCAGTCAGTCAGTCAGTCAGTTGAGTCAGTCAGTCATTCAGTTTACGAATTTATAAATATAGATTATCTAAACACTAGTGGTCTCTGCTGGGAACAGTCATTATAATAGGGATGTTGACTATTTTTTTTATTTTATGTTACATAAATTACCTCTCAAAAAAAGAAACATTGGTAAAAGAATTAATTCGCTAGCATGAAAACTGCCCGAGATATCACAGTGTGAAATGCACACAAATGGACTGGATCAAAAACGCTCCATACTAATGGCTTGCACGTTATGACGTCACGCCTTGCAAGTTTGTATGCAACGCATAGGAAATTTGTTCAGCAGCTATATTAAATATTGTGTTTATCAAAATGGTTTCTTCGACAAATTTGCTATACATTTCACGGACTAATTAAAGGTATCATTTATTTTAATAAATTTTATACTTTTTAAATGGACTTGTCCACCCAACTTTGAAGGGTCATAAAACAAATAATATGCAATATATAAAACCAAGAGGTATACAAGCTACTCTAAAAGTTTAATATGTTTACGATTTTTATTAGTATTTCGTTATTTTATTCATTAGTCAACATCCCTATTATGTATACCATTGACATAGTATACTATGCTATACAAAATTTAATGAAGAAGGGTTCAGTAGTTAAGATGTAAAAGTCTAACAAACAGTAAAATTAACTGCCACATATTTACATTGGCAAAGTACTGTATTGAAAGTTCAATATTAGTATTTTTTAAATTCTTTAATATTAACCGACGGTTTTAATGCCACCCTCAGTATTATTAATCCAACAATAATATTAAAATGTCTTGCCGGTGTCGTAATAATGATATAGGGTTATTCCATTTAGAAAATTGAAAAAAAAAACAACTGTCATCTCACATTAATTATTGGTTAGTTAGTACCTACTAAAATATGTAAAACTATGAATATTTTTAAGGTTGAAAATAGCCATGCAGTGTAGACAATACCTAAATTAACCCCTTGGTGGGGTACCAGTCACTGGTCGAATGGACTTACAAATTGGAACAAACTGAAAAACATTTTCTTACAAACCATCTGACTGACAGTGATAGGTGTAGGTATTTTACCGGAACAATGTAAGAACTTTTCCCGAACCGAAACAGTGTTCAGGTCCATTTCGACCTGATTCTTACCTATTATCTTCTGAATTTTGCATGATTGTCCATATCTTAAAATTAAAGATTTTAATGTGAAGCATTAGATAATAAAAATGCTCCTATGTTTACAATCTTCGCTTTAATCAAATACTACATTTTACAAGTCCCTTATTTTTTCTGTTATCCTTGATATCCATTGCTGCCCTGTCCACTAGCTGAACCCCCTGCTTCTGCCCCCCCTTGGCCACCAGCTTGACCAGAAGCACCAGCACTAAATCCCATGCCAGCGCCATCTGTAGAAAAAGATAACTTAGCTTAGTCTGTTCTGCAGCTAAGCTCTACCGTGTAAGAATATTGATAATAACGACGCCCGTAATAACAAGAAAAAAAACAAATCAACAAAAAGCTATAAAAAATTGTTTAAAAAACAAAAAAACCGACTTAAAAAAACCTGCCTCTAAAAAGCAAGAAATAATATACAAATCATTAGATACGCATTATCATTTTTATAATAAAACACGTCTATTAAAGTCGGGTGGGGCTGGAGTACATCTTCCTTTTTTTATTCTAAAGCCCCACCCGACTTCAATTGACATGTTATTATAACAATGATAATGCGTATCTAATGATTTGTATATTATTTCTTGCTTTTTAGAGGCAGGTTTTTTGAAGTCGGTTTTTTTGTTTTTTAAACTTTTATTTTTATTTTTAGTGTAAGTACCTTGTGTATTAGGTAGTGTAGGTATATCTTTTAGGTAGAAAAATCGGCTCAGCCAAACGTGAGATAATCGTGGAGAAACATACATACAAACAAACTGAATACCTCCTTTTTTGAAGTCGGTTAAAAAGACTACACAAAGGTATCCCTTCCCCAACAAAAAAAAACATCTAATTCGGTTCATAAATAACAAAATTGTCAATTTAGTTGATTTAATATCATAATATTTACAGGATTACTTGTAAACTACTGAACCGATTTGAAAAATAAATAAATGGGACCATCTCGCAAGAAAACTCAATCGAACAAAAAAATAATCATCTAAATCGGTCCATAAATGTCGAAGATACGCGCGAACAACGATAAAAAAAAAACATACAATCGAATTGAGAACCTCCTCCTTTTGCTGAAGTCGGTTAAAAATAGGGACTACATGTGTCAACATTTACATGAACTATCTTTATATCATTATATAGGTACATAGTTACGCGTTACGCGGTAGAGCTGCATTGCCAAACTCAATAGGCTATGTCATATTGAGTTTTTAAATAAAAATAAAAATTCCTTAGTGACTATACAAAATTGATAAACCATTAGGGCTGTCAAAACACACTACACTAAACAGATTTCAATCAAATGCATACTGCCTGAGCCCCAGTTGGAGTTGATAGACTTAAAACACAGAATACATAATATTACAAGTCTTAAGATTGATAAAATTAGGTAATGCAATATTATATAGCTGATTTATTCACTTAAATTAAATTAATTAGTAAAACCATTTTTACAAGTCAAGGGCTGTCAAGAGCTTGGTAATTAATGCTTTGATCCTTATTAAACTAATAAAAATAATAAAATACCTCCGAAGCCGCCGCCTGCGCTTCCTCCCGCGCCTCCGCCTGCACCACTCTGAGCACCTCCTGAACACGTAAAATACATAGTTTCATTTCTTTAGGAAAGAAAATTACTGTTTTTGTATTTTAATTTCGAACTCAAATATCAGTAAATATATCACTTAGGAGATTTTTTTCTTATTAATTTTTGTTTGTAATAAGTTACCTACTTTATCGATTGATACCACTTATATTAGACTAGTCCCCAATAGACCTAAAGTCCATTTCCGTGGGACCCAGCTCCGTTATACCGAATACAGATATGTACTTGTTTGGTATGTTTTCCTGAATACAAAAAGTGTGGTAGTCTCTTCCTAGGGGTATGGAGGGGGGAGCTGTGACGTAGCAAAGATGGCGGCCGGCCCATTCTAGTAAACGGTATTTCTAGATAACTACTGAACCGATTTACTTAAATAAGGTGTCGAATGAAAGATACTGTAATGCACATTATTTGATTTCATTCATACGTTTATGTAAAGCTAATATCAAATTAAATAATAATAAAAAACCAAAATTTGGAAAAAATAAATTTTTATTTCTTTATATAATAGTAAATATCTCGGTATCCGTTAGGATTATGGAAATGTAGCTTATTATAAAACATATTGTTGCTTTTATCAGCTTTTTAATAAATCTTAAATCATTATAATCGATTAATAAACAACGAAGCTACAGTCGTTATAGTGATGGGAGGGAGTAATAAAACTACTTTTTTTTGTATGGAAATAAAAAAAAAAATATTCAAAACCCATCGTGTTTGGTATCGAGTAAAAGGGCTTCTTGAGCTGATTCCAAATATATATAGTATTATTACATTTCACCTCCTGGTTTAAGAAAAAAACAGAAAAACATTTTCCAAACATACTGAGTTTGGGCTCTTGCAGGAAGAAAACGGTTAATCGAAATCTTATGAAACATACGCTAAATAACTCATAATATACTCTTGTCTAACATCATGAAAGCAATTCGAAAAATATTAGCATTGAGTTTTTTTTTTGTTTTTTTATTTTAACTCCATCAGTTAGTATTTTTCAAAAATTACTACAGTAATAGGTAATCGCAGTGACATACATCGCACTGGTACATGAAAACGCGGAAGAAGAGGGGAGGTCACCTTTTTCACCCCTATACTGCACCCTCCCTCCCCAAAATCAGTTTATTTTTTGTCGATCCCAGCTAGAGTTAAAAATTAATCAATAAATTTCATTAATTTATTTAAAATTAATGAAATATAATAAAAAAATATTAAATAAAAACTTGTGGAATATCTTCTGCAACTGTACAATAGATTGCGGTTACCTATTACCAATTATTTTAAAGTTCTTGCCTAATAACTACAGTAAGTTTTCAAAAATACTACCTGATTGAATTAGAATAAAAAAAAAAAAAAATACTCAATGCTAATATTTTCCAAATTGCTATCAAGACATTAGATAAGAGTATATTAAGAGCTATTTGGCGTATGTTTCATAAGAATACGATTAACCGTTTTCTTTCTGCAAGAGCTCAAACTCAATATGTTTTGAAAATGTTTTTCTGTTTTTTTCTTAAACCAGGAGCTGAAATGTAATAGTATTATATATATTTGGAATCAGCTCAAGAAGCCCTTTTATTCGATACCAAACACGATGGGTTTTGAAAAAAAAAATTACTTCCATACAAAAAAAAGATAGTTTTATTACTTCCTCCCATCACTATAACGACTGTGGCTTAGTTGTTTATTACTCGATTGTATTGATTTAAGGTTTATTAAAAAGCTGTTAAAAGCAGCAGTTAAAAGCTGCATTTCCATAATCTTAACGGGAACCGAGATATTTACTATTATATAAATAAATAAACATTATTTTTTTTCAAAATTTTGGTTTTTTATTATTATTTTATTTGATATTAGATTTACATGAACGGATGTATAAAATCAAATAATGCATTACATTATCTTTCATCCGACACCTTATTTAAGTAAATCGGTTCAGTAGTTATTTAGAAATACCGTTTACTAGAATGGGCCGGCCGCCATCTTTGCTACGTCACAGCTCCCCCCTCCATACCCCTAGGAAGTGACTACCGCACTTTTCGTATTCAGGAAAACACACCAAACAAATACATACCGGTAGTCGGTATAACGGAGTTGGGTCCCACGGGAATCGACACTATATCAGAGGCGGCCAAAACAGATTTTTTTTTTAATGGCTGACAGGTAGGTAATACTAATACCAAAAGTGCCTGATGCTCTTTAGTAAAGCTTTTCACTTGAAAGGCAACAAAAAAATTACTAATACTTAATAAGCAACCAAGTTTTCATTTATTGACCAATCAGCTAAGTATGTATTCACCTGACTGTGGTGCCGCATATGTCTGAAGACTCTGAAAACGCAATAAATTAATAAAATTAAATTAAAAACCATTGGTATCGGCAATATTTTGAAAAAGGATTCTATGACAAAGAACTTTGAATACATTTTGAGTATGTGTCATTTCGCGTATGTGTCATTTTGCGTATCGTCGGCGGGCTGTGAAAACCTCGCATGTGCATTAAATTTTCGAATCCGAGTTTCTTCGACGTAGACATGTATTACGAGGTTTTCTCACGAAAAAGAACTAAAAGAGATTTTCACAAAATTTTGCGACTTACGAGCTTTTCACAGCCCGCCGACGGTATGTCATTTCGCGTATGTGTCCTGTCGCGTATGTGTCATTTTGCGTAGTCAAAATGTGTTATTATGCGTAAAATTGAGTACATCATAACTACACCTTTTAAAAATAATCTAATTTCTAAACAAACATAAAATAATAAACCCTTCTTCAGACTTTGTTTTTTTTTACCGAGAAAACAAACATATTTTATACTTATCAGTAAATACTTGCATTGTTAAACAAAATAGCCATCACACACAAAACTGTTATCTTTAGGGCCATGATGCTGGTCTGTCTCTGTCTAATGTTTTAAAGTAAATCAAACATCATAACGCTTCTCTTTATATATCTACACTCTCGCGCTATTTTTACTTAACTAACAGCAGTTATTATGAACATCTAAATGATGATTGTTAAATAATCACACGATTTAATGTAGGTATGTCATTACTTGGCATTTAGTTGGTACAGTACCTACAGTGGATGGTGCATTTTTTTCATGATGAAAAAAATAAGGGAAATGATCATGTATTTGCATGGAATGTTTACTAGGTACTTAAATAGGAGCAGTAGGTAATGGGTTCAAAATTGGGATGAATTAACAACATTCAAAAATAGATAACTACTTACTTAACTAAGTGGTTCAACTTTGGTCGTTCGTTGTACATATAATTATGTATAATATTATGTGACTATCTTTCATCATCATCATTATATCAGCCGCATGACAACCTCGCAGGCGGTGGTCTCCTTTTGCGAGGACGTCATCTCGCTAAAGCGCTTATTACACCTTCCTGAATTTCGGATCCGGAATTTAGTGTCCGATTTAGGACAAGAAATTCAGTCGCCAATTAGACCGTCCTGAATGTCGGATCCGATATCACAGCTTTACGATCATACAGTAATTGTTAAACGAATGTTCTTGTAGCCGTAAAAATACATAGCTAGGTAAATAGGAGGTATATGTAGGTAGCTAGGTAGGTAGTAGGTACGTGTCATTTTCAACGCTAATCTGAACTAGTTTTTAACCGACTTCATCAAAAGGAGCCTCCTTTTGATGAAGTCGGTTAAAAACTAGTCCTCCTTTAAGGAGGAGGTTCTCAATTCGATTGTATACTTTTTTATCGTTATTCGCGCGTATCTTCGACATTTATGGACTGATTTTGATGATTCTTTTTTTGTTCGATTGAGTTTTCTTGCGAGATGGTCCTATTTATTTTTTTTTCAAATCGGTTCATTAGTTTTCAAGTAAACCCGAAAATACTATGACTTTACATCAACTACCTTGACGACTTTGTTATTTATGAACCTAATTAGATGATTGTTTTTGTTAGGAAAGGGATACCTTTGTGTAGTCTTTTAAACCGACTTCAAAAAAAGAAGGTATTCAGTTTGTATATGTATGTATGTTTCTCCGCGATTATCTCACGTTTGGCTGAGCCGATTTTACTACCTAAATAATATACCTACACTACCTAATACAGAAGGTACTTACACTAAAAATAAAAAAAAAGATTAAAAAACAAAAAACCGACTTCAAAAAACCTGCGTCTAAAAAGCAAGAAATAATATATAAATCATTAGATACGCATTATCATATCATTGTTATAATAAAACACGTCTATTGAAGTCGGGTGGGGCTTTTAGAATAAAAAAAAGGAAGTTGTAGGTACTCCAGCCCCACCCGACTTTAATAGACGTGTTTTATTATAACAATGATAATGCGTAGCTAATGATTTATATATTATTTTTTAGAGGCAGGTTGTTTGAAGTCGGTTTTTTTGTTTTTTTATATTGATGTAGGTCAAAAAAAAAAGCAAATAACAGAGTGACAACCCTTATATACTTTTAGTCGTTGCGCCAACTGTCTATCTAGACGAAAGGCGCGGCGGATTTTTTTTCGCCAACATAAAAGGCGTTGACTGACTGTACTCTTTATGCTGTGGTACTACTGTGTCGGAGCCGAGCGTCCTGAATGCGATTACACTGTCCTAAGTGCTTCCGATTTAGCATCCGTTATGTCGGAGACAATTTCTATCCTAATTAGGATCCTAAATCGGATCCTAGCTTCCTGAATGCAATTACACTGCTCTGAATTTAGGAGCGACTTCATATCGGGTCCGATATTTAGGATGATCTAATTAGCTCTTAAAGGAGGCCTCAGAGCGAGTCCGGGAGGTGGACCCGCAAGCGGGCCGACTCCGAATATTAACACCCTAGTTCGAGCCGGTTAAAACTGGGTTTAACCGCACTTCGGGTATTAGCCGCAACACATAATATCTGTGACGTAATTTCAGGTCAGCTGATATTCATCACCATGGGTAGGCCACATGAATGGGCGTATCTAGAGAACAACAAAAATAAGCTCCTTCCAAACTTTGTGGATAGAACTAGTATTCGAAAATTCCGGGACATTTTTCTCAATTCCAGGACCCGGGACAATCCCGGTGGGTCCTGGTCCCGGCCACTGGCAACTCTTCCTTTAGTGATCTCTTAGAAGCGATGGTCATCGAAGTTAAAACGAAATGTACAAAAAAATTGCCACTCGAAAAAGGTTTTTGGGGTGGGCACCAGACTATTCTGGTGTAGGCACCATACTATTCTGAGGTGGGCACCATACTATTCTGGGGTGGGCTTTCGTACGCCCATGGGCACATGTTCTATTAGTTCTATAGAATGGTTTTGATGGGTTGTTTTGTTTGTTATGCGATGAAGATGTTTTAGGTATCTATAATAATTTTGTATCAAGAGGACATGTTAGCTACCTACATAAATAATAATATGCTCGTTGAGTTTTGGTAATACCAAGAATTTTATATTCATATTTTGATATTAATGCAGATATGGAAGTAAAGTAAAAATTTATTACCTAGTACCGTATACTATAATTATGGCTGTGTATACTTAGATTCTTTTGCCTTCTCAACAATATTTTAAAAATAATTTGACGTTTATTTTATTTTTTTATAGATGTTTGACATTTGGTTTGATAATGGGTGCATTCCAGTAGGCTAATCGCTGGGTCATCGATCGCCAACGCCATAGAGTACTTTTTAACCATGGAAAGTAAAAATTGAATCAAAAAAATTACAGATGTTTGCCTCGCTCGTACGTAGGTACTGTATGTAGGAATGAAGTATGGTAGTATGGAGAAGGTAGCCACTGATAGGAAGGCCAAAGGGGAAGATCTTCCTCCGGGCTGGGAGGTATTAGCCCGGGGACCGCGGTCCAACCGATGATGGCTGGCAGTTGTATATATGCTGCGTCGCTAATGAAACTTCGATAGCGAGATGTAGGTTTCTCCATATATTCTCCATACTGCGAGTTGTTATTCCTTACTAATCTTTGTGTTCTTACGATACTGATAAATATTGGAAATCAGGGAAGAGAAACGCAAGATGGCGGATAACACACTGACTCTTTATTCCCTCGAGTGTTGCCATATACGCGACGCAGCACGTAGCATTGCCATTACTTAAAACACATACATGACATTTCCTCCCCTTATAGATAACAATTTAATTAAAATATAACATCCTATCGGCATGTACCTTTAACCCTACCTACGTTGTTACATTCAATTCTCAATTACAACTGGGTCGGGATTGGACGGCGTGTTCGAATCTGAGGCTTCATAAAAATCATCGTCTTCATCTGTTTGCGCGGCCTGTCTAGTACCTCTGGTAGTTGTCACCCACGATGGCGATGATTCTGAGCTCTGTTGCTCGAAATCCGTCAGAGGTGGCGATGCCCCATCTGCTGCTGCGGGACGTCGCACGCCTCTTGTAGTATTCACCCAAGAAGGGGACTCCGCCTCCTTCTCCCCCACCGACGGAGATCTAGGATCGCCAGTAGGTAGTAACGATGACAGGGTCGATGGTGATGCCTGTGAGTTTGTATTTCCGTCCTGAGTTGTAACCAAGTCGGTTTCATCCCACAGTTGTTTACTGCAGCCTTTACATTCATGTGGAATCAATTGGTTTTTGTGTTTTTTTAATACACTTAAAGTTACACAGTCTTTAATGAGGTACAAACGTTTACCCAGCGTTTTTACTACTATTCCTTTACACCAGCAAAATTTATCTTTGTTACTATAACGTTTATATAAAACACATTGTCCGGGTAAGAAAAATGTGTTACTACCCCCACGTGCTTCAACCTGTGAAAACTGTTTCATTTTGACGGCATTAGCCAGCGAGGTAGGCGAGGGCGGCGATGACGTGGTACCGGGGTGCATTATGTCTAGCCGTGATCTTAATTTTCTACCAAATACTAGTTGAGCCGGTGATGTATTTGTTATGGAATGTATCGAGTTTCGATAGTCAAACATGTATTTAAGTAGATTTAATTTACTGTCTCGTACATTTTTTGAACTTAATATACTAGATTTAATGCCCTTTTTTACAACTTTTACATAGATTTCGGCTTGCCCGTTACTAGCGGGGTGATACGGGGGTGAGGTAATGTGGGTAATACCGTTTAATATACAAAAATTTTTAAAATCTTGAGAACAAAAAGCTGTGCCATTATCAGTCACTAAAGTTTTCGGTAATCCAAACCTTGACATAAAATCATAAATTTTTTCAATTAATGCCGCCGAAGTACAACTGTTCATTTCATAAACTTCAACCCATTTACTGTAAGCATCAACAATAACTAAAAACATTCGTCCATTCAGAGGGCCTAGGAAATCTAAATGAAGTCTATGAAAGGCGTGCGTAGGATGCGGCCAGGGTGACCAGGACGCCCGCGGTGGCGAAGGCCGCAGTTGGATACATGTTTCACACGACTTAATCATTGTTTCCAGCGCTTCATCTATTCCCGGGAACCACAATCGGGATCGTGCTTCCGCTTTAGTTTTAACAATGCCCATGTGTGACGTGTGAAGTTCACTAAGAACCCGTTGACGCAAGGCTTCCGGTATAACTGCCTTATGGCCCCTCATTAAGCATCCATTTTCGTACGCTAACTCAGATTTACATAAATAAAATGGTCTGATTTTGTCATCCCTAATTTTCGCAGGCCATCCGTTTAACACAAAATTAATAACTCTATTCAGTATAGAATCTCTGAGTGTGGCGTCCCTTAATTCTTGCGTAGTAATCGGTAAGACTCCGTGTGTAACAAAATTTACATAAGCGGCTCGGTCGCATGTCGACACATCAATGCCCGCGCTCCCCGCGCCCGCGTGCCCGATGCCCGTTGTAGGCGGCGACGGCGGTAGCGGCAAACTGGCTCGCGATAGATAATCTGCACTGTTATCTTTGCTTTTTACGTATTCTATAACGAAATTATATGCGCTTAAAAATAAGGCATACCTTTGTAAACGATTCGCCGATATTTCTGGTACACCTTTATTAGGCCCAAAAATAGAAAGTAAAGGTTTGTGGTCTGTACGCAGAATGAACGGCGAAGATCTACCATATAAATATTGGTGGAACCGGCGTACACCAAATATGATTGCTGTCGCTTCTTTTTGGATTTGTGAATATCTTTTTTCGGCACTATTTAACGTCCGCGACGCGAATGCGATCGGTTTCTCCTGCTGGTCGCTGTCTATTTGAGACAAAATCGCCCCGAGCCCACTAGGAGAAGCATCTACCGTTAAAATAATTTTTGCGTTCGGATTGAAATGCGTTAATGTTTGGTCGGAAGTTAATTTACTTTTAATTTCTAGGAATGCATCGTTTTGGGCCTTTGACCATTGCCATTTTGTGCCTTTTTTCAACAAATCATACAAAGGAGAAAGAATTGTCGACGCACTCGGTACAAAACATCTATAATAATTAATCAGACCCAAAAAGGATTGTAACTGACATACATTCGTAGGTACCGGCGCTTTTACAATTGCCTTAATTTTCTCCGGTGATTTTTTTAATCCTTCTTTATTGATGACATAGCCCAGATAACTTATCTCCTCTTTAAAAAATTCACATTTCCCTTTTTGCAATACTAGCCCTGCCTTTTCCAATCGTTGTAACACCTGATGGAGCCTGTCAAGGTGTTCGGCCCGGTCGCGGCCGGTGATAAGCACATCGTCTAACAAACACAATACGCCGCTTATGCCGGCCAGCAGTCCCTCCATAACTCGTTGAAATATAGCTGGTGCAGAGGATAACCCGAACACTAATCTTGTATATGCAAAAAGGCCGCGGTGTGTATTAATGCAAGTATATTTTTGAGACTCTTCATTCAAAACCAATTGGTTGTAAGCCATTGATAAATCAAGCTTTGTGAAATGCTGTCCACCATGAAGTCTAGAAAACAACTCGTTTATTGTAGGCAAGGGATACTGATCTACAACTAGTTGTCTGTTGATACTAACCGAATAGTCTACACATATACGGACTGAGCCGTCACGTTTTAATACTGGTACGATTGGGGACGCATACTCAGATTGGTCTACGGGTCTCAAAATTCCTAAACTAATCAAACGGTCGATTTCTTTGTCAATTTTATCCTTGAGCGCGAACGGCATCGTTCGAGCTTTAATAAACACAGGTTTAGCGTTTTCCTTGAGAACTAATTTTACTTCGTATTTATTAAACCGACCTAACTTAGTTGAAAAAATATCGGGATAAAGCGAAAACAAGGAATCAATTTCGTGTGGATTAAGAATATTACAGTTGTACACTGGCGATAATTGTAATTCGAACGTCGATATAAAATCCCGGCCGAGCAAAGGCGGTCCGCCGTCGCACACTATGTATACCTGTAGTACGTGTGTACGCCCTTTCCACTCTACCGGCAGCCGTACGCAGCCCTCACATTTTAGCACTTCACCCGAATAACCTATGAGCCGTCTATTAGTGTTTGATAATGGCACATTACTAAAATGTAAACTATATGTTTTTTTAGATATTACTGATACTGCCGAACCACTATCGATTTCAAATTGAAAACTAATACCATTAATACACACCGTCTCAATTAAAGGCTCACCCTTTAACGATCGGATATTATAATTTGGAATCAAAAACTCACCGTCATCGTCTTCTCCCTCGCTTACCTCGCCTTGTTGTTGCACGTATTTTACTGATTTACACATTCGGCGCAAATGCCCCTTTACATGACATTTTTTACAGGTATAATTAGCGAAACGACAATCTGGGGTTTTATGATTCGTATATCCGCACACTGCGCACCTCACTTTATCACTTTTCTTATTATATTTCGCACTTTTTTCGTTGATTCTAAACAACTCGTGCTCGGTTGCGGCTGAGCCGGAGGACGCCGCAGCGCGCGCGCTTTTCAAATTCTCGACGAGTTCAACGGCCTTTGCCAGGGTCAGCCCGGCCAAATCTTGAACATAAAGCTTTTCTTTTTCCGCTCCCGGCAACATTCCCATTATGAATCGGTCTCGTAACGCTTCTTCAACATTGGAAAACTTGCATTGCGCTGTGAGCCCGCGCAATCTCGCCGCCCACTGCGACGCTGTTTCGGTAGGGAGCTGCGTTGCCGCGAAAAATCTATGACGCTCACCAAAACCAACTTGTTTTGGCGTGAAATGCGTATCCAAAATTTTCACAATGTCCTCGTAAGGTACCGTTTCCAATGTTTTCGGCAGCGCAAGGTCAGTTGCAAGTCGGTAGGACCCCTCTGTGAACGTGCTAAGTAGAATTGCACGTTTTTTCACTCCTTGGGGATCCGTTTTCTCGTCGATATTGTTTGCGATAAACCATTGTGTGATCCTTCCCTTAAACGAACTCCAACTTTGCTCCGTATGATCAAACGTCGTAATTATGCCGAAAGTTAACGACATCTTGACTTTTTGCACACTTTAATCGTCGCCAATGATAAATATTGGAAATCAGGGAAGAGAAACGCAAGATGGCGGATAACACACTGACTCTTTATTTCCTCGAGTGTTGCCATATACGCGACGCAGCACGTAGCATTGCCATTACTTAAAACACATACATGACAGATACTAGCGCCATCTAGTCACACGGTGATGAATCTTGTTGCAACCGTGTGTTAATGTGCGGCGTTAGGTAGATGCCGCTACATCACTCCCCCCCTGAGACCGGAGGTCGATAGTCCAAGGATTGTCCAAGCTCAGCTGTCAGTGCGTCAGAGCTATGCAAGTGCCAGAGTAGAGTGCTGCAGGAGATGCCCCAGTCTGCGGTGAGTCGAGACAGTCTACGGTGAGTCGAGACGTTGTGGGGTGAAGGAAGGCGCGTCCGCCAGTGCTGCAGGTAGATCCGTGTCCACGGTGAGTCGGGACCTGTCCACGGCGAGTCTGGACAGTGGAAGGTGACGGTAGGTCCGAGCTGCTGGTGTGGTGCGCAGAACTGCCACGCCGGAGTAAGGGCCCAGTGATGCTCCAGTCGTGGGCTGCGAAGACCAGGTCGGGATAATGCCGTCGAGAGTTGCCGAAGGTCCAGGAAGCGTCGTCAATGAGGCTGCGATGGAACCTTGAAGGCTGGTTGCTGGCTGCTGTGCGTCTGCTTGCGGTGTGACTGCTGCGGATGCTGGATAAGGTATGGGGAGTGAAGGCTGCGATGCGTTGCTGAAGGTGCTTGATGTGCTCCGTCGGGGTCACCAGTGTAGGAATGAAGTATGGTAGTATGGAGAAGGTAGCCACTGATAGGAAGGCCAAAGGGGAAGATCTTCCTCCGGGCTGGGAGGTATTAGCCCGGGGACCGCGGTCCAACCGATGATGGTTGGCAGTTGTATATATGCTGCGTCGCTAATGAAACTTCGATAGCGAGATGTAGGTTTCTCCATATATTCTCCATACTGCGAGTTGTTATTCCTTACTAATCTTTGTGTTCTTACGATACTAGCGCCATCTAGTCACACGGTGATGAATCTTGTTGCAACCGTGTGTTAATGTGCGGCGTTAGGTAGATGCCGCTACATGTACTTTCCATGGTTTAATAATATTATCCCCGCAAATTGCTAATGAACCTGGCAGCCATTTTTTTTCCTTAAAAACAATTCTGTATTATTTATATACTTACCTAGATCCTATCTTATTGAAAATAATAACTCAATAATTAATATATTAAATTACCTATTAGAATCTTAAAGTTATTAATTGTTATCACGTGGCGTCAGACAAATGTGCCCGCCGCACCTTTAATGTTACATAATTTTGTTACAGCTTTGAAACTTGCCTGTTTATCAACGCCATCTATCGAGTTTTTTGTCATTTTGAAATGCCCTTATTTGCGGTGATAGTATACTGTGGTGATCGATGACTTAGCGATTGGTCTGCTGAAATGCACCCCACCCATTGACATTTGATTTTATGTATTTTTTGTGTTTGTTGATGTGATGTGATGTTGTGACTGTTCGATTCGTGCGATTTTAAAATAGTAGTAATTAAAGTTTCGTGTAACATAATTCTGTAATTTACTGAGCGTAAGTCATGTGTTAAATTATTTATCTGGCTAATTACGAAAATGGAAAATGAAACCGTGCATAAAAAGAGGCGAAGAAGTTTGAATTGGATAAACATAGATGAGGTTAGTAAGTTCAGCAGTTTTTTATTGTTTGTGTTGTGATTTCGTTGTAATTACATGAATTTAAAATTTTGTAGCAACTGCTGACGAAGTTGATCATAAGGAATGTTTACGACATTGAAAATACGAAACTGGACGCCACTACAAATAATAAAAAGATTGCAGTCTGGTCAGATATATTAAAAAGGTACTTTAGTTTTTTGCTTCTAAATTTCTAAATAAATGAAATGCAATATTAGGGCTGCCGCACATTGGGCTACTAGTCGCGCGGCCACTAAGCGCGACCACAAGCTGCGGATGAGTTTTTTTCATACATTTTCTATGGTATCGGCGCATACCGGGAGTTCGAGTGGCCTTGTTCGGGTCGAAGAGTCAGGTTCGGGGTCGCCCGCGCTCGCTACTTGTGACCGCGATTAGTCGCTCGCATCACGCGCACACTCGGCCCCAGTAGCCGGCTTCTTCCCGGTGGGCAGGCTGTGGGCTGGATTTCGGCATTCATAGATGCAGACAACGTTTTCTACGTCTCAGTATAATAACCAACAACAACGGAAGGCTGTGGGCTGGATTTCGGCATTCATAGATGCAGACAACATTTTCTACATCTTGGTATAATAACCAACAACAACGGAACCATGAGTTTTTTGTGGAGTTTTCTCATTTCACAAACGTGTTCGACCCCTGCAAGCTCTCAACGGAAATGAACAGAATTCAAGTCTAGTGTCTCGGTCAAGCCACGTCTAGTGGCTTGACCGAACCACTAGTAGTCGCGATTAGTGGCCTAATGTGCGCTTGCACTTAGTGTAAATTATTAGTAACCTTTGATTATTTATATGTCTAGCTAGATAGACAATCAAAGCTATGAATGCGTCGAAAATCAGTTGGGTGACCAAAACATGCACACATTGTAACTAGTGTGACCTGGCCATATCATTTATTATAATACTCTTTGGACACGATGATTCTAAAAACGCAGACCAACCTAAAAAGTTTAGTATGTCAAAAGCGCAATACTCTAAATCTAGATATTTAAATAATCCTACCCTCATACTAATAAAGGTTGTATAGCAGATGTATAGTTACACAGTGTTTTGTCACTTTCTTTTCAATGTCAAACTCAAATAGTTTGACAGAGAGTAACCATTGTGTAACTATACATCTGCTATACAATCTTTATTAGTAAGGGGGTAAGTTAGTAACATAATTATTTTTATAGATTCAACAGTAAATGCATTGGTGCAAAACGCACAGTTCCACAGTTAAGAAACAAATGGAAAGTCATCAAGATGACTCAAAAGGGTCTGAAATCTGAATTGTGGAATAGCATTGTTGCGGCTAGGGATTCCACCGTAGACTTCGCCAGGGACAGGAGTCATGAAAGTACTGATAGATCATTGGATGCCAACAATCATACCAGAGACACCAATGAAAATTCATTACCAGGATCAAATGATTGTAATCCAATAAATGGGGTAAATATTTGAATTTAAGCTTTAATTAAAAGACCTACTATTAAATAATTTACTGTAAAAAATGTATTTGTTCCAGTTCACAGTTGAAGCGCTAATTTCAGAGGACAAATTAATGGAGGAGGTAAATAAATACTTACCTAAATATTTTACATGCTGTTATGTATTCTTCTTCTGTACAATACGGGCGTTTTCTGCAATTTAATGTCTATTGCGCCTATTTTGCATCTGGAAAGTGTGTGGCTGATTCACTCCAGTAGGCGTAGGAAGGGGAGGGATAGGGGGGGGTCACCCCAGAAAAAACCCTGATAATTTTTCTATCGCCCTTCTAACGCCAACGCGGCTCTAGCTCCCCTCCCTACTGCCCCTACTGCTAGCTGCCCCGGAACTGGAGGCCAGGCCCTCCTGGAAAATAACCTCTAGATACGCCAACGCCAGCCAACCAAGCCAAAAAGTTGTGATTGTGTATAGTCCAGATGCTACAAATGATGCTGGTATAGTCACAAGCAATAAAATGTATACAACATTTAACCATACTGCCCTATCTTGGACAAATTAATTCGTCCAAGAGGTTTTGACGCAGATCGTCATTTTCGCAAATGGTCATCGCAAAAAATTTGGTCACTTTCGCAGAATGTCATTTTCGCAACTGGTCACTTTCGCAAGCAGAATGTCATTCACAATTTTTCTCAAACTCACAATTTTGAGAAAAAAAAGAAAAATAAATGAATGACATTCTGCGAAAGCACAGAATATATGCGAAAGTGACGTTTTGCGAAAGTGACCAGTTGCGAAAATGACATTTTGCAAAAGTGACCAAATTTTTCGAGATGACCATTTGCAAAAATGACGATCTGCATCAAAACCGTCCAAGCCCTATTATGCTCCTATGGCTACATGGTCCAGTGTTGTATAGATTTTATTCCTCCATAACTGTAAGTACATGTGCTTAAAATGTGTTGTGTTGTAAGTTATAATGTTTCATTAGACATAAAACAATAAGTTTCATTGCTTCAGGTCTCTTCAAGTTCGTCATATGATGAAGATTTAAAAAATCTCAACATTAAGGAACAAAACGAAGACAATGAGAATTATGCCGCAAGAATAGCAAACATTGGAATTAAATGTAGGGAAGAGCTTCATGCAATACAAATGGAAAATGAAAGAAAGAGGAGCAGAAACTTGGATCTCGAAAGTATATTACTGAAGAAAAAAATTAAATATTACGTCAAGAAGACAAAATTATGTACATTAGAGAATTAGTTTATTATTATTATTTTACATGTTTTAACTAGAGTGTCATCTGTCCTATTAGATAATAAATGTATGAAAAAAATATGCAGTCTACACTTTTCTTCTTCCAATCTTATTACAGTCTCACTGACTAAAAACAGTAAATTTATCATAACTTTCTGAAAGTAATAATAAATGAATTAACAGCTCTGTGACTGAATATCACAAAAACAAGTGCTGGAAGGCTGAAACTGAGTTATGTTGTTTTCTAAACCCAGAAAAAAATATTACATAGGTACGTACCTACTTACTTCATGAAATTAAATCTAGCTTATCTATAGGTATTACTTTTTCAATATTCTAATATCTAGGTATTAAAATAATGAATCCGAACAAGCAAACCTGTGGCGAGTCGTTAGTCACCTTTAAATAATTATGTTACACAGGCAAGTATAATTAAAATACCGGCAAACTTATTTTAAATAATAATAACGTAAGTAGTTGCAATTCATGGTATTCACACGTATTCAATTGTTATGAATAATGTTTACATGGTGTCATCATCATTAGGCATTATTATAACTACCGTCATATTTTTATCTCTTTGATTTGAGTCAACTAAACAAACATTTATACTGAAATAGTTCATAATTGCGTCCTTGATGCTTTATTTAGCTCAATCTATTTTTGTATCGTTGTAGTTTAACAACTCATCAAGCCGGTTTATTTTGTTTATCCACCCTAAGGTAGACCTACTCGGAATACTTGATAGTATGATGGGGTGGATAGATGGACACTATACCTAGGTAAGTACTATTTGGTTGGTGGTAGGGGCTTACATATTTCAAGTCCACCTGGCTAGCTACCACCATCTTATCTAAGTCTGACGCCATAACAACAATTTAAAAATTGTTGTGTTCCGCCAGTTAGGGGTCACCAATAAATTACGTTACACGAACTTCATGATTTTTGACCCCCTCCCCGTAGTCCCCGTCCTTGTCACAACTGGTCACATTTGTGGGAGCCCCTCCCTAGTGTGACGTCAAATATTTCACAATTTTAGATCTAGAAATAATTATTGGATTAAAACAGCTGTTCCGAAATTTCTTTTATTTCAATTTGAATGATTTTAAAACGTAACGTCACGAGGACCCCTCCCACCCCCTTGTCACAAAATGTCACACTTCGTCTACCCTCTCCCTTCCCTTTAACGTGTGACGTGATTTATGGATGGCCCCTGAGGTGAGATAGCCAGTTCCTCAGTGAGAGGATTCCGGGGGTAGTGCGCTTCCATCTTCGACCTTATCGTCTTTGATCAGGCGAGGTGAAGGCCAAGCACTATCCCGTTGTGCATAAAAAATAATATCGATTTATTTGGTCATACATTTCTGAATGTTTTTAACAATTTAACGCTTTCGTAAAGATGGCACGAAAAAAATATAAAAGTTTTGTTTGGCAAATGTATGTGACGGAGCAGAGTTCATAGAAGCTTGTTTTTATCGATGACTGCGACGTAAAGGGCTTATTGTATGATGGTTAACCTTTGCCCTTTAAGAACTATCGTTCGATTCTAGTAAATTATCTTTTTGATATTGTTGTGAAAGATACATAACCTTCACCATTGAAGTTTAATGTGAATATTTTACTTTAGTTCATTAATTGGCTTTTTTGTATTGGTGTCAACATTTCACCAACTCTTCGTGGTTTTCGATTCAAACTATGTTATCAACATAATAATAATTTGATTTATGTATTACCTACTTTTAATAAACCAACGCGAATCACACCCACATCGGCAACTTGCTTGGATAACATTTTCTGTAACTGTAATGTACTTAATCAATTTTGAATTGTATTAAATCCGACCACAGTGGACAATTAGCCTCTATTGAGCACCATCATGTTCCGTCTAAACGGAAAATAATGTGTAGGCCAATGGCGATGGCGTTTCCCGAGTATCTACCTTAAGGTGGCGGTTTCAGGGTGGATAAACTGAATAAGCCATCAAGCCTAAGAGATAGGCACATAGATGTATAATAGGTAACTATGTATTTTGATATTTTTCTCGAAATAAACTTTAGGTAAAGCACTTGTGTTATGGAATTTGGCTTAGATCAAGAATACCCTAGATCATATCTAGGGCTTAGATGACCAGTCATAGTCTCAAATACAGCCCTCGAAATAACGTTACACTTTCAAATTGGGAGCATATTAAGACCAGTGGCCCTACCATGAGTTGATGCAAACTGTCTACGTTACCGTAAACTATCGTTTTATCTCTTTCACTCGCACTGTATGTGAGCAGTATATCCGATAGTTTACGGTAACGTAAACAGTTTACATCAACTCATGATAGGGCCGGGCCACTGGGGGCTAATAGTCTAATTTAAAAATCTATCGCAATCGCTTTCGTTTGACAGACGGTGAGTGGATGTGAAACATTGCTGCATTTCTTTCGTAAGTTTTTATTTGTGCCGAACAGAAGCTTTAATGTGTCACATCTTGAAAGCGATTGCGATAGATTTTTAAATTAGACAATAGAAAGGTCGGTTTCAGCCGCCCTAGCATGGCCGGCGAAACACGATATTATATCGCGTGATAATTTATCAATACCTAACTGTCAAAATCCATTGTCTTTTGACAGTTAAACGTGATAAATCGCTATATCATATCGTGTTTTAGTGGTCATGCTAGGGGGACTGACTGAGGTACTTATCGGTGGTTTATCGGAGGTTTATTAACTTTATCTGAGGGGTGCCCTCCGATTAAGTTAAACCTCCAATAAAGTACCTTAGAAACCGGGGGTTAGTAACACAAAACTGCGCTTAGAGTTAGCAGATAAGATATAAATTAGTTTCAAAACCCTCCTATTTCATTTACTAGTTTTGTCAGTCGGCGCCATATTTGCGTGCTGTTTTTTAGTTCGTGAAGCTTTATCTAGATGGGGTATTCTTGATCAAAGGAAATCGGTTGCAACATCGCAGCGACAGTTAATGGAATTAAAATAGTTTGTTTATTATAACTATTTCCCTATTGTTACAGGTATACCAATGTCGGAGAAGTTCAGCTTCTGCCTCAACACACTCCTCTCTGACATCGCTACGAAACAAACCTCCATGAGAGAAGAGATCATCACAGCCCAAATAGAACTTATGTCTAACTTAACAACGATCATAATCAATTGTCAAGAGGACAAAGATAGTGTCGAAAATGTGTCCAGGTTGCAACTATGTAAAAGCACCATCCCAGTTCTGATAGGATTAGCAAGGTCCATGGGTCGGTATGCTACCGTGGACCCTCCGTTACTTTGCCGGTTGTACCCTCAACCGAGCAGCCCTGCGAAGACCAAAGAACCCGAACCCAACATTGAGTACTCAACCCTAGATAAGAAAAGAAAATTCAACCAATTTCGCCCAATCATACCACGTTCTTTATCCGGCAATTTAAACCCGAATAATGAGCTATTAATGGAAAATGGTAGTGACACAATCGACGGAGGAACCCTAAAAAGAGGTTCTTTACACAGTTACCATTCAGTTCCGTATGATCCGACTACTTACTTCTTTCACAAATTCGGATCCAGTTTCAACCAGTTTCCTTATATGAGGTTCTCTGAGTCTCCAGAAAAGAGGATAAGCGTGCAATTTTTGGTTACGTACCTCCAGAGTATTTTGTCTACGGCTAAGAAGTTACTTACCAAAGATTTACTTGCGTATTTGGATGAAGAGGCTGAAGATATTTATGCATCTGGTCAGATTCAGGTAAGATAATTATAATATCTGTGTTTTTTTTAAGATTCTGGATTTATTCTGTTCTTATTCCTAGTTTGGGTTGTAATCAAAATATGATTTCAGGTATTTCCATACAAATCTTTTTCGGAGACACTGAATTTGGTGATGGTGACCTTACTCAGGGAATTGTTGCAGCACCAGAAAGATTTACCAGGCCCATTTACCAAAGATGTACAGGTATGAATTTACATTGTTATCTGTCATTAATAACTTTAAGGTCTAAAATGCAACAAAGATCTAATAGTGCTTCAAGTTAATAGGCCGAAAAGAACTTGTTATTGAAAAATGCACCTTATTTACAGGAGTTCGTGAAGTGTCTTTTCCTTAGTGGTCAGACTGAGCTACAGAGTCGCCACCATGATGCGTCCGAGAGAGAGGACAGAGAAAGCAACTTTGCCACTGTTAATAAATTTAAAGTCAACGTTATGGCAAATTCGGCTTGTGTAGACTTGCTGGTCTGGGCTATTGGTGACGAAACGGGTATGTTAATATAATCTAATAAATAAGTACATAGGCAGAGTATAATTGAGTTCATTAACATGTATAATGTCGCGGCCAACTAGCTTTAATCCTTTTTCGGTATCATTAAATATTGTATTAAATGCTAACTAAATGTCATACAGGCTGCTGATTAAACGGCGCCGTTTGATGAAAAGGCTAGGCCTTAATTCAACAACTGATTGAGCCAGTTCGCTGCGACAATACACTTTTGAAAATTCAGCAACCTTATCGCCTGTAGAACTTTTCCGCCGCGAAATAATACCAGCGAAACCGCAGCTATTCCGCCATAAATTGTCTTCTATCATCGACGATATATGACGATAACATCTACGTAGAGGTTTCGCGTCATTATTTTCGCGGCGCAGGTGTGCCAACGGTCGGAGCCGATAGGGCGGAATCACGCGTGAATAGTGGAAGTGGAAATGTATGCATTAGAACAGCCTGTTTCGCATTTGTTTCGCTCGTCGTACAACTAACAAATCACGGCGGATGGAACCTACTGCGGTGTTTCGCGGCGGAGGTGTGCTAAAGGCGTATATTGTGCTTCATAATAAAGATCAACATCGGTCAAAAGTGTTAACATTATTCAACTCAACTATACAGTTTGCAAGAGATTCTATGAATATGATAGCTATCTAGCTAGACTCTAGAGATGATACTGCTATGTTATGGCATGGCACATCACATAAATTTTTTTCGGACCTAAAATCGTGATATGTAAGTACATTTTGCAGTAACAACAAGCCTACAATAATTGCTTGCTGCAGATTTAAAAGCGTATTTACTTAGTCAATTTTATACAATATTAAATGTCAATACTAGTAAATTTTTTTAGAGGTATAAATAAATACTTAGTTTGAAGGTCCCATTTTTCGAATTTTCACATATATCTCGGAAACTATGCGTTCTGGCGACATGAGACTTTAGACAAAATGAAATGACAATACTCTGTGCCCGTGGTGATATTTTTATGCAATATTTGTTTGCAATTACACTTCCATAGATTTTAATTCGCTGCATTTATCTTACATAATTATGTATTATAGAAATTATTATTTATTTATTATGTATTATGGTTTTGCAGTGTATGAAGACTATGACGTGCCGGCACTTATAAACGCTCTAACAATATTAATAGGTATCACTTGTTGGTTTGAGAGTGACCCCGTTTGCCAATACTAATCTGATGCTTATGTATATGATTATAGAGAAGATTTTTTATTAACTTGACATAGCACATTTAAGACATGTTTCTTTGAGTGAAAGTTATTGTAACTGATTGTTTTCGAAACATTTGTTTGTTGGATGCGTATTGCAATATGATTGAGTGATGCAGTTATCGATCAAACGTCATGGTTTCATACCCATTTTAAGGCCTAGACATTAACGAACTTACCACAAAACACTGTTTAAATGTGATGCTGTCACTTTTTTGACAATATTGTTTGAATGAGACGGCATCACATTTAAACAGTGTTTTAAAATGTTTTTCGTATTTAATGGACCGAATGGCAAAAATGCTTTCGTATGTCCGTTTGTTCTCGTCTACAATAACTCTACCATGAGTTGATGCAATCTGTTTTCGCTACCGTATACTATCGGATATACTCCTCACAGTCAATGCGAGTGAAAGAGAGTAAACGATAGTTTACGGTTGCGAAAACAGTGGTATCAACTCATGGTCGCATTTCCCAACCTATTCTCGTAAAATTTTGGGAGCAGGTTCCATAATTATACCTACATATAATTTTAGGTCGACTCAGTTATACGAAATTTAAAAAAAAAAACTGAAAGGAAAATTCGATCCTATTAAACAATTTTTAAACAACATACAATTTCTATGAATAAACTAAATATTAGGAATTGTTTTAAATATTTACTTAGACATTGAATGACACGAACATACTTTATTCGAAGTTTATTTTTTTTGTGGGTTTGCCTTATATTACATACCACAAACCATCATTAGTAAGATGGGAACGAGAAATCTATAGTTCCGTAATCAAAAGATGGTAAAAACACGCTTCGATTCGGTCTTGCGTATCTACTTTCGTCAAATGGTCTGAAGTTGCACGGTTCATTGATAATTTTATTTGATATCATTCATTATGTCTAGGCCTTTTCAGAAATTTTTAACTTCTGAAAAGGCCTAAATCGTTTCAAATCCCACAAGTAACAATGTTTTAACAAACCAATGTCTTTTATTTTTGATTTGAAAATGTTATAGAGGTTTACATTAACATTATAATATGATTGTTTTATTTTAGGTGCCGATTCATTGTGCGGCCGTCTAACGGAGAAGATTAATTCAAATCACAACCATAAACTTATATTGGCACACATGCCATTACTTATGGTTTGTTTAGAAGTGAGTATTTATTTCACGCTTGCCGATTAACACAGCATTTCAGCAGGCGAATCGCTGGGTCATCAATGCCATAGAGAGTACATTTTAACCATGGAAAGCAAAAGTTTAAACATTATATACAAATCACTTTCCATGGTTAAAATGTATACTTACCTACTGTGGTGATCGATGACTCAGCGATTGGTCTGCTAGAAAGCACCCATTGAGTTGCTCATATTTGAAGCATGAAAATATGACCGTGTTATTACAAATGATTATTAAACTCTGTTTAACTTGGACACCTGTTTAAATGTGATGCTGTCTCTTTCAAACAATATTGCCAAAACAGTGTTTGAAAATCTTTTGTAATAACAAGGCATATGTTTAGTTCTAAATATTGTTATCCAAATGACAGACAAGCTATCAACACACCATACTACATATTTAAAATAGTTCAATTGAAATTAAACTCTATTAAAATAGACTTTAAGCTTATATTCAATTGATAAAATACGAAACTTTCAGAGTAAATGCTTTAACATAATTTTTTAATTATAGGGGCTCGGTAAGCTAGCTACGAAGTTCCCGACAATAGCAAACACGTCGATATATTGCTTGAGAGATTTCCTAGTGACGCCATCGCCGATACTCTTCAAGCTGCATAAGTTGGAGTTGGAGAAAACTGGCAAAGAGCACATGAAAGTGACATGTGAGTTGCTTCACTATTCATTTTTATCCTTTGTTTACTCTATATTGGTTGATTGTATGCAAATTCTCTCGTGAATAAATGTTTTTGATTACCACACAAACATCATGGGTAGTAGGGTAAAAATAGACCTTCAAAAGTGAAAATTATAATTTAATTCCCAAGTCTATTGTACAGTAAACATAATCACTAATGTTTTACAACTTTGTCATCCATACACTATACCAGTGGTTCCCAATTAGTTTTTACTACGTAACACTGCAAGAAAGACCTTAATCTCGCGTCGCGTACCCCTTATGATATATTTTAGCAATTGTTCTTTGCATTATTGTTTTTACTGATTTAATTACTTGGGAGATTGCAGCGCGTGAACCCTTTATGCAACCTCGCTTACCCCTGGGGAAACACTGTACTACATAATTCTCTAAAATTGTAACCTTAATATTATGACATGTTATTCTCAGTGCAAGGCAAAGAACTTCAAGGGCTGACAGAAACAGGAGTTCCAGTAAAATCTACACCATTTGAGAAGCTTCGAGACGCAGCGATAGAAAACTTGTGTGTGGCCTTAGAGGCCGCGCTCACTGTCGACCCGTTCTGTGTGCCTGCCCTTGTGGGGTCTGTGAGCAACAGACTGTTCACAGCCGAGACCAGCGACAGGTGAGTAGTTATACAGACTCGTTAGATTAAAACATTTGTCATATAATCTGTGCGTGGCTTCAGTTCATAGGCCGCGCTCACAGCCGACCCGTTCTGTGAGCAACAGACCGTTCACAGCCGAGACTAACGACAGGTGAGGGGTAATACTTTATACAGACTCATTGAAAAACTATAGTTAATGAGTCTTTATATAATTGATGAAATACTCTTGTTTCTGAGTAATATAAACGTTATAAGATACGGTAAAATAATCTGAGCTATCAAAACAGTAATAATGCGGTTACTGGACACATGGACAGGATTTCAAGATGTATAAGAGCCGTGAAGTAATCCCAGTCCAATTTTCTTAGCATTGTGCAGTACGAGGCAAACATCTTGACACTTTTTTGTCGGAGTGGGGATAAGTTCGCGCATGTGCACTTGCGAGCGACCCTCTCCCGCCGCCCGTGTACCTCACCGTTACGCATACCCAAAAGTGGTATGGGCACGAATGTATGGACTCTGGTCCTGGACCCAATAGATATAAATAGTATATCGTTAAAAAGGTATATTCTCATAGAGCACGAATAGGTATGGCGCTTGTCCTGAAATATTGTCCTGATATTCTATGGAGCCGCCGCCGTTGACCGACTTTCATTGCTGACTGTACTAACCGAGATACTGAAAACACATACTTTATAAGCCGATATCTCGAATCGGACAACAAATCCAAATGTAACCCCATAGTAACTTTTTTTCCTCTTGAAAATACCTATCCATCAATGTACGATTCAAATCTATTGGTCATAAGGACCAAAGTGCCCGAACCCCTTTCCGATTCAAAATAATTGCCTCGTACTGTAAAATGAATGATATTAGGATTTTCCTGAATTATGTATTTTTTTGTTACAGTGAATCATCTCTTATCAGCACTAACATTGTGATAATGTTGGGGCATGTCGCGGTAGCCTTGAAGGACACACCGAAGACCACTGATACCATACTGCAGTTCTTCCAACAAAGGTAAATAGATTAAATCAGCGGTTCCCAATAAGTTTTATCTACGTACCCCTTAAACTTAATGAATGACCCCAAGAATGTCCTTAAACTCGTGTACCCCTTATTGCAGTAATGATAAATAAAATATGAAATCAGATGTATGACTTCATCTTATAGATGATATTTCTTTCCCCTAATGCAACCTTGCGTAGCCCTAATTGGGTTGGTAAACTTTTCCAAAACTGTTGTGAATTATATATTTTCTGGTAGCTTTTGGCTTTGGAGTCAGGAATAACAAATTGCGGAATTTTTATAATGCTTCATTTTAATTTTAAAAAATCAGTAAATGCAAAGGAACTTCGTGTTCAGCCGTATGTTTTATATTTTATCGCGATAATAATATAAAAAAATATATTTTGTTAACAAGGTAAAATAAAAAAAAGTCATAATACCTATTATTTTCTTTATTCTTCAAAGGACATCAGGCACATGAGACCCAAAAGTGTATAATAGTAGTTTATGATACTGATGCATAATACCTAGTTATGTGCAGTTTCATACACTACTTTATCTACACTCATACATTTGGGATTGAACCTACTAAATAAAAGATCAACGTTAGAAAAGATAGAGATACTTTGGTTGTATTAGCTATGTAGGTACCTACCTTGTAATAAGTCATTTCCTTAGTTGCATCTAAAATAATTTTGCAGAGTCAATTTTTTTTCACAGTTTTAAGCAAGAATAAAAACACCTACGAAATTCAGTATAACAAAATGTAAAAATTTAAATCAAAATTTAAAACTTTTTTTGTAATGCTCTAAAAATGGCGCGCATTCCATAAAAAAAAATAGATGAGTGCATTCTTACTAATCGCAATTTAAGTCATCGATCACCATAGAGTGCATTTTAATCATGGAAAGTATGTGGGAAAATATCGTTGTTTTTTTTTAATATCACGGCACTAACTTCTTCTTGGATTTGCCCTGTATCGTAATGAGAAAAAAAGTTATTTTATGATGCAGCTAACTGCATCGTAATGAGTTTTTTTTTTAATTTTACCTATTCACGAAAATAAAGTACGTATTTATATTACCTTTTTTGAATTCATATTTGGAACATTACGTTGTGAGTGTAGATAAAGATACTTCTGTTATCTTTAAACACTTTATGTTACTAGAATCATAAAACAGTAGCAATTTTATTGGATTTACATTCACAATCAAATTATAGTTCCAAATCAAGCAAAAGGTAAAGAAAGTAAGTAATTAGCAATTTTGCTAAAGCAACTAAATAAATTAATATTTTGGTCAGTAGCGTAAAAAAAATAGTAAGTGAAAATTAGTTGGATTCATTTACAAAATGACAGCTAGCCATTTAATCTAACGATCAAAAGAAGAAAGACCGCTATTGCAAATTATTTCTATTTTGTCATACTAGCTCCCGTAATTTTACTGAACTATGATTGCAATGTCAGGTTATGCCGGTCCCCATCTTCGCTGGACACGCTAATCGTCGATCAGCTCGGCTGCATGGCGTTGGCCAGCCCCGATGGTTCCGCCCACGACGAGATAATGCGGATGTTCACCGTCATCACCGTGGAGGCTGCGAGCGCGGCTTATCATCATACCGATGATAGGAAGCAATACAGGTAAGTTTGAACTTCGGAATTGAAGTAGAAAGTAGACATATGTATTAAATTAAAAACCAGTTTCCAGTGTTTCGTATTCGATTATCTAGAAAAATACCGTGTTATTACAAAAGATTTTTAAACACAGTTTAACATGATAGATAGATAGATAGATAGATAGATAAAAAGTTTATTTGCTAAAACACACACATTCATACAAATAACAATACATAGGTAGGTACATTAAGTGAATAACTCATAAAAAGAAAAAAGGACAAACAAAATGGACATATAAAAGAGATAATCAGAAGAAGGCATGCATGTGTGTGCAGCAGCAAGAAGGGTCCAGTCTCGGTGTGTGAATTTTGCCTTTCGGCAAAACACCGATTTTCAGCCATCACCCAGATGAAACGCGGGTACCAGCAGCTGCGCTCGGTCGGGAACAAAGTGTGTGTGTGCTTGTTCGTGTGTGTGTGTGCGTGTGTGTGCGCTAGTGTGTGTGAGTGCACTGTGTGTGTAAAAATATAAATATAAGACTGGCATTGCAATAATTATTAACAATAACAAATATAAAATATATATATAATCAAATAATAATGGAAATATTCAATAAATTAATTGACAATTGGAATTAAGAAACCAAAGTAAAATAATAATTAGTAATTCGAGTGCAAACCTACAGACATAGATTCGGGTCCACGCGCCGCCAAAATCATCCAGATTACCACCCAATCGGAATACCTAACTTTTGTAGCGTAAGTAAATGTATGATCAGTTTTCGTTTGAAAGTATATTTAGAGGTTAGGTTCCGAATAGGTGGCGGCAAATCATTCCAGCACTTGGTGGCTTGGAACCGAAAGCTGCCCCGGAATGCTATCGTACGATGATGATGGTTAGCGAGCGGCTTCCGCAACAATCTAAATCCATATCTGTCACCAAGCGGAGTGAACTTGAGCTTATCAAATAAATATTCAGGTCTTTTGTACTTTTTCACGTCAAACATGAGACATAACAGGTGCATTCGTCTACGCATCTCCATTCTCAGAATTGACGCTGAATTGAGATAGGGTGAGATATGTGTTCGAGGAACTAAACACCTGTTTAAATGTGATGCTGTTTCTTTCAAACAATATTGTCAAAAAAATGACAGCATCACATTTAATAACGTGTTTAGTTAAAAAGTGTTTATAAATCTTTTGTAAAAACACGGTGACTTGGTAGCTCAGTGGTCAGAGCATTGAACCGGATATCCAAAGGTAGCGGGTTCGATTCCCGTCCGAGAATTCATCTGTTGCGAGTCGTATTTTTTCTAGTATATCGTTTAGTATTGTATAAAAATAGCATTGTGAATGCAAAAATCTCAAATTAAAAAAACACGGTGTGTGTTTATATTTTAGTTTCAATTCAATTCATTTATTTGTCAAATCACAGGTAATTTATGGTGGTACAAAATAATCATGTGCAACTGTAATTGGCCTCTAGGGCATACAAATTTTAGATAGCATGCATTTAAATAATATTTCAAATTTTATGGATAACGGATGTCTTCATTATGTATCGATTCATCATCAACAATTTAAATATTTCCAATTCAATATGTCATAATTATTCCTTAATGTCAAGTCAATACAATTACAAATTTAATGATTCTCAATATACAACTGATGAATGATTCTCAATATTTAAAGTAACTCTTTTGTCGATAAAATTGCATTGATAACCAATTTTATAATTAATATTTTCGATCATCTTTATGAATAAAATTCATTAAAAACGACGTGCCTGGAGAATGTGTATTACTTCTGGAGCCAAGGTGGTGGATAATAGTATTAATAATAATTTATTTATTTGCCAAGACATGGTAAAAATGTAGTCGTAAAGGCCTTTCTAAATTGCATAATATAATCTAGTTCAGGGAATCTCTGAAACTCCTGAAACTCCAAACTATTCTGGGCAAGAGACCCCTTTTCCAAAATAATTTTCCAAAAGGGAAATCAATTTCGAATCCAAGGGATCAGGGGTTCCCAAAGTGGTCGATATCGATACATCGAACCCCAGGGGGCTTACCATCAGCAAATAAGAAACCATTCAGTTCAAAAGCAGGCCGTAAAAAAGACTGCTTAAGGCCTGCTTTCATACTAACCGTTGAGATCATGGTACGAAAAAGTAAGGCCGTTCAATATAAGTCCTGCTATAAGAGCTCATAGTAAGGCCCCTGATCTAGTTAAAAATAAATAGATTGTAGTATTGTGTGATAAAAACAGACTTATCGTCTTTCTAGACACGTATCCGGTGCTGTGCTAAACGCTCTAGCGAACATCGCGGCGAACGTTCGCGGCACGGCCGCTCGGCTCGAGCTTCTAACTCGTCTGTTAGAGTTGTTCGTACAACTCGGGCTGGGCGGGAGGGCGACCGACCCCTCGCCCGCGCCCGTGCTGAAGGCGTCGGGGAGTGCGGGCAACTTGGGCGTGCTTATACCCGTCATCGCTGTGAGTGGAATATTATACACGCTGGCATTTTAATCATTTGGTTCCCGCAGTGGGGTGGTTCCACTCATGATTACAAGCAACTTTTATTATGGGGCCAACCCAATCAAATCAGCTGTTCCATACCTGGTCCATACATTAAGGTCGAGTAGGTATTGCGCTTTTGTATGGAACGGCTGTTTTTTTTCGCGATATGAGGGCTCCATAGTAAAAGTTGCTTGTTATCATGAGTGGAACCACCCCACTGCGGGAACCAAATGATTAAAATTTCACGCTGTATACAATTATAGATACAGTGCTGGACGGATGATTAGAAACTGCAGTCGATTTTAATATAGGAACTGCCCCCCTAGCCAAAGTAACATTTGCAAATTTTCGTTATCGCTTCGCTTCGAAACATGTATGTATGGATTTGACGTTCTAAAATTCGATTGTTAACGAAACCTTATGTCAATCCCATACATGTTTCGAAAGCGAAGCGATAACGAAGATTTGCCAATGTTACTTTGGCTAGGCCCTCAGATCAACTGATCTGATCAGCATTCTAATTATCCGTCTACCACTGTATGCTAATTAAGTTAAGAGTTGCCAGAACATTTTAAAATGTAACGAATACGCCTGCCAATTATTTTGTTTAGTTACAATTTACACTACAATATCAAGATGGAATTTCCTTTCAGGTTCTAGTCAAAAGATTACCTACGATAAAAAACCCAAAACCGAGACTGCACAAACTATTTAAAGACTTCTGGTTGTATTGCGTTGTCATGGGCTTCACGGCGGCCGAATCAGGTAAATAAAATTCAATTTTCTACTATACATTTTCATTGTATTCTATGTATGTTTTATACAAATTTTGCTCTGAATATTAATCAAAAATAAACTTTATGGGCACAAGAGAGAATCGAATGGATACAAAGCTTTTTAAAACTATGCTGTCAAATGGGTTGTAGGTTGTATGTATAAATTATCCACGTTTGTAGTAACAAACGTGGATAATTTATATGCCTAATAAATGTATGATACATGTAATAAACGGCCGTACTCAGAGACGTCAATTAAGTTTAATGCTTGATTAAAATTGTTGCTATCTCTTTCTTTTCCATAGTAATAATATAAGACGACACAATACTTAATGAAGCATTAAACTTAATTGACGTCTCTGAGTACGGCAGTAAGAGACAAATATTGTCTGTCACTGTCAAACAAAATAATTGCAAAAATGATAACTTTTTGTCCAAATATCTCTATCTCTCCCCTTTATATTTTATATCATTTTTGTTCGTCTATCTACCTATATGTCCGCAATCGAAATATACAAGTTTTAACGCGACGCGAGTTTTTAAAATTTCTAACGAGGATTAGCTTCAAATCCCATGAAAAAGTTGATGAGGGCAGAATCTTGTAAGACTGTTTGTATCTTACTTCACTCCACCAAAAATAATAATAGGTGCTTACAGTTACTAACGCAGCGCAGTTGTATTAAACTTATTATTGTTCGATTTTCTACTCTGTGACATTGCCTTTTTAATAAATAGCACTTCTGTCTTTCTCTTGTATATATCTGAACTTATGCTGTTCATATAGATATATTTAAACGACTTGTTATCTCTTCTTCTCTGGCAACGCCTGTAGCCATGCGAAAGCGTGAGTAAAAATGCTTCTAGAGTTTTAGATGTATGTGGTTTGATGATTTTGTGAGTTCATTTTTTGGTGCTGTATCTATTCGCTCGATAGTGGGTGTTAGCATGTTATGATAAATAGAAAACGTTGGTAAGTACAAGACTACTTAGATAATGTACAATATGATATGGTGCTCTTAGAATGCGGATCAGATCAGTTGGGTGTTTATAATAGGGATGTTGACTATTTTTTTTATTTTATGTTACATAAATTACCTCTCAAAAAAAGAAACATTGGTAAAAGAATTAAGTCGCTAGCATGAAAACTGCCCGAGATATCACAGTGTGAAATGCACACAAATGGACTCGATCAAAAACGCTCCATACTAATGGCTTGCACTTTATGACGTCACGCCTTGCAAGTTTGTATGCAACGCATAGGAAATTTGTTCAGCAGCTATATTAAATATTGTGTTTATCAAAATGGTTTCTTCGACAAATTTGCTATACATTTTACGGACTAATTAAAGGTATCATTTATTTTAATAAATTTTATCCTTTTTAAATGGACTTGTCCACCCAACTTTGAAGGGTCATAAAACAAATAATATGCAATATATAAAACCAAGAGGTATACACGCTACTCTGAAAGTTTAATATGTTTACGATTTTTATTAGTATTTCGTTATTTTATTCATTAGTCAACATCCCTATTATATGTATCTCCTCCATTCACTGCCTCGATGATGATACCCATTAGATCACAGCGTGATCAATCTCTGGCGGAGAACCAAGGCTTTAAACTTACCTCGTATGTATGAAAAACGACTGGTGTCCTTAATTATGTGACCGCCACTATATGTCTGTCACCATAGTTAAAAACAAAGGGATATTAAAAAGATGTGAGACGAATTTTGAATTCTAAGGCTGAGTTGCACCATCTTGACTAAACCATAACTTTAAAAGATACAAACTTATCTGAGTCGATGACAGTGTCGCTGTCGTCTATGGCGTAACCTAGGTAACAATATGTAATAACACCTTAGTTCCACTTTTGGCCACTGGCTCAGATTTGTTTGTATCTGTTAAAGTTATGGTTAAGTTAAGATGGTGCAACTCAGCCTTAGAGTTGCTGTGCTGATGTAACCATAACAAACTTATCTGACTCGATGACAGTGTCGCTGTCGTCTATGGCGTAACCTTAGTAACAATATGTAATAACACCTTAGTTCCACTTTTGGCCACTGACTCAGATTTGTTTGTATCTCTGTTAAAGTTATGGTTAAGTTAAGATGGTGCAACTCAGCCTTAGAGTTGCTGATGTAATAAAATCCGTTTGGATTAGCTAAAGAATAGAAAACACTTAAGTATGAAACTGTGTATTAGGTAAGATATAGCACCGTAGGTATTTTGTATTTTGAATTGGACGCGTATTGAAGTGATCTGATTACTTCTAACAGTATGTAGTGTGTGTTAAGAATATTAATTTTACAACGAGTGTGCTTTTTAGGAGTGTAGTTCGCATTGTTAGAATAGCTTGCCCAGGATTTATTACTAACGTTATAAGTTTAAACCATTACAAACTTCATTCTTATTTCAATAAGGTTGATTTTTTTAAGCCATTGAAAATTAAGTGCTTAAATATTCCTTTGTTCCTGGCCGAGCTTGTATTATGTTCTTTATTTATTTGTAGGAGTTGTATATAGGTAGATTGCTTCTTGAGTGAGTTTTTGAGTGGTTTTATTTCTTATTCTAGACTAACCAGCATTTGAAATACATGAAAAAGAATCTACTGTTATATCCAAAACTTGGTACTGAGAAACCGCTCCCAAACCTTGTTTTATATTGCTGCTTTTAAATATTTCAGTTTTATTTTTCCAATAAAAAAATGCTTAAACGCCTTAAAGCGACCTAAATGAAAAAGTACAGTTCAGCAGGCCTTTTTTCTTAATTCCTTAAATACCCAACAATTGTTATACATTTATTACTTACTACAGGGCTGTGGCCTCAAGAATGGTACGCGGGTGTGAAAGAGATAGCGGTAAAATCTCCCTTCCTCGTCTCGCAAACGTCTTTGAGGTCCGAAATGCGAGAACTTCAGTATACATCAGCGGTCCGAAACGACTCGGTGTCGATTAATGAACTACAGGAGTTAAAGACGCAGATATTGAATCTGTTAGAGCACCCCCCTGACGTCACTGTGATAGTGAATAAATTGACGTTTGCTCCATGTATGTACTTGCTGAGCGTTTATTGGTTGGAAACTTTGAGGTGGGTAGAAACTTGCATTTAAAAGCTCATTGCATTTGTTATTTAAATCAAAAGTCTCAAAGTTCGAAAGCATTTCCATAGTATTTTTATTTTGCCATTACATAATTTTCAAATATAGTCAGTGCTTTTTATTAAAAATCTTTTTTATACATAAACTTCATTGCTCTATCGCATGCATCATACATTAAAAAATCTACTTTTTAGGGTGTCCAACTCGCCGGAACCGAGTCTGCAACCGATCATAGAGTATTTAAGTGACACAGCCCTGCAGAAAGACAAGAGCGGCATGTGGTTATGTGTTGCTAGGTAAGTCTGTTTTTTTAGAATAAAATAAATTTCATTATGTTCAATATCGTATCAAATTCAACTTAATAAATAAATATCCCATTCCAATGAAGAAAACTAACTAGGAAGTTTGTTATACTATATCTATGACTTCGGTTATTTTATTAAATGTAATTCAATCATTGAGTTTTACTCGTGTTTGTCGTGTATTTTCAGTGACAACACTAGACGATACCACTAGGGTATCGTTTACATTTTTACAATTTGGTAACCACACCACACCACTACCGACTGGTCCTGTGTAACATGTCATGTCGTGATCTTACGAATGATAAACAATTATTATCGATAATGCAAGTTTAGTTTTAGAACTTCACTACGGTAGTGGTGTGGTTACCAAAAAACTGTTGTAAACGTCCAGTGGTGTCATTGTCAATACACGAAGTTTTTTATTTTAATTTTATAGGCCTCAATTACATATATTGGTGTCGATTCGGTTGGTACAACTAAACTAAATTGACAGTACTAAACTTAGTTTTAGCATCCTGTTCTTGTCTCTTCGATACCAAAAGAGAAGGATGGAAAACTAAATTTAGTTTAATCCTGTCAATTTAGTTAGGTCGTTACCAACCGAATCGACACCAATGACTGTTTTTTGAACGGCAATATATAAAATAATGTTTTTACTGCCATCACAGCGTCGGCGATAAAGTATTCCAGAAGTTTCTAGACGTGATGTCACAAAAGGTTAAAGACGAGTCTCGAGAGCGTGAGCTAGAGAGTCACGCGCAGTTCCTGTTAGTGAACTTCAATCACATCCACAAGCAGATACGTAGAGTGGCGGACAAGTGGCTCGCGGGGCTGGTGGATCGGTTCCCGCACCTGCTGTGGAACTGTAGAGTAAGTAGCGTATAAATAGCAAATACTAGAGTAAATAGCCTCTTTGGTCTAGTGGTTCGCCCACCCGTGTAAGACGTAGGGGTCCCGGGTTCGATTCCCAGGAGGGGGGGGGTACAATTTGTACTCGGTTTGGTTGTTTTTAGGGCTATTCTCAAGTCCGCCTGGCTAGCTACCCAAGTCTGACGCAACTGTTCCGGCAGTTAGAGGAAAGATAACCAGTGGCCCTACCGAGAGTTGATGCAAACTGTTTACGTAACCGTAAACTATCGTTTTGTCTCTTTCACTCGCACTGACTGTGAGCAGTATATCCGATAGTTTACGGTAACGTAAACAGTTTGCATCAACTCATGGTAGGGCCACAGTTCCTCAGTGGTGAGGATTCCGCGTGTAGTGCGCTTACACTTTCGACACGTTAACATCAGGTGAGGTGAAGGCCAAACACGCACGCACAACGGGATACGTTGTGGATAAAAAATACTATATCCTTAAATAAGTAGGTAAATAAAACCCACAGAAATTGGTAAAGCCCTACTGAGGCCGTACCGCCTAAAGCATCGAACTTCGAAAAGTCTGCCGGGCCTCAAATTAAATCAGATATATTGAGCCCCAATTGGGCTAAAATGGCGAACTCCAATTTATGATGTCACAGGAACATCGATATCTTCCAAATAACTTCGACAAATAGTATAATACGAAATTCCTTACTTTGATTTCTCTGTTTTAAGTTGAAGCTCGGCAGACCCGTCGAAGTTCGAAAAGTTAGCCGGTAGGGCCCCTGGAGGCACCGACACGATGCGTCACACGTTATCGCGGATTTTGAAGTTGTCCTACAAGACGAGTTTGTAACCAATATAATGGATATAGAAGTGTCATGATGAGAAAATATTTTCTAAGTACTATGGGCAACAGCGTCGCTTAATCAGGCCCCCCTGTGTCCTACATCTTGGCATGGACCACTTTGAAAACCGCAATTCTGACTACATGGAAAATTTCTCCCCAATTAGTCCCAACTAGTCCTACTTTTTCGGAATTAGTCCCAAAAAGGACTGAAAGATATAAGCGATTTAAATGGTCCATGCCAAAGCAAACCTTCATTTTGGCAGGGACAGGCTATATCTAGTGAACCTAAACACCTAGCCAGGATCTGATTATTCAAAAAAAATCTCCCTTTTTTATGGATCCCGCAATGCCAAGAATCAAAACGAAATGAAGCGCCGTTCAAAAAATATAAAGGAATGATTTGGTCCCTGCCAAAATCAACCTACATCTTGGCGAGGACTTTTGAACCAGGTCACCTAGAGAAAATCTGATTATTGGAAACGATTCGTGTAAATTAGTCCCAATTAGTCCTAAAGCCACAAAATTAGTCCCCCTTTAGTTTAGGAGAAATTCCGTTTTTTTATATAAGTACAGTCATGTAGAAAAGCGTACAGTAAAAATTAATTACATAAAACTATTCCGTTCCGTAATGCGCAGTGTTCCGATTGTAAAACATTAAGCACGAACTTTCGTAGATTGAGTAATGCACAAACAGTATCTGTGAACATAAGTTTTACAATCGGAACACTGCGCATTGCGGAACGGAATAAAGTTTTAGGCCCATATTACACTATCATGTATATATCATCCGAGATATATGTTTACTATCATCGTCGGAGATAGCATCCGATAAATAATATATGATAGTGTAATATGCTCATGCCCCCCTAGCATGACCATCGAAATGCGATAATATGATATAGAGCTTAATCACGTTTAACTGCCATAAAACAATGGAATTTGACAGTCGAGTGTCGACAAAATGATATATATCGTGTATTGTCGGTCATGCTAGGGGGGCAGCCCTTCCTCCCTCCAGTTAAACGTGATAAATCACTAGGTACCATATCACGTTTCGGTGGTCATGCTATGCTAAGAGGGAGGGATTGTAAGGGCGTTTTCCTACGAACAAACAATGACACGACGCGATTGTCAACAGTGTTGCCAGAACGTACCAAAAAGTACAGTTGTCAGCACTATAGTGCTGACAACACTGTCGTGCAGCTTGTGAATCGTGTCGTGTCGTTGTTCGTGGAAAAACGCGCTAAAGCCGCGTTTAAATAGACACAAAAACATGTTGGAAAACATGTTTTCAATTCAATGTTTCCGAAATATCTATCTGTGTCATCCATTTGAAGCAAAATGGACGAGACAGGTACCTAAATGTTGCGAAACATGTTGTCTAAATGGCTCTTAACCAAGCCATACCACACCCAAAAAAATAGTTCGTTTTTGTCATACATTACATGCTGTGTTGCCGTTTTAGCGACATAGTAGCTAGATTAGCGGATTTTTTTAATATTTTTGTAATTTAGTCGCTAAAAAAGTATAACTTACCTAATATATTTTAATGTTTTATAAGCAAAATTGTGAAAAATGAAATCCTATTACATATTTTCGTAGGTACAAACAAAAAAGTTGGCCGCCATCTTGAATTTTTTATATTTTTAAAATTGCATTGCTGTATTCTTGTCAAAATAGTAGCAAAAACCGAGTTTCATCGAAATCGGCCTACAAACAAAAAAGTTGGCCGCCATCTTGGATTTTTTATATTTTTAACATTGCATTGCTGTATTCTTGTCAAAATAGTAGCAAAAACCGAGTTTCATCGAAATCGGCCTACAAACGAAAAAGTTGGCCGTCATCTTGGATTTTTTATATTTTTAACATTGCATTGCTGTATTCTTGTCAAAACAGTAGCAAAAACCGAGTTACATCGAAGTCGGCCTACAAACAAAAAAGTTGGCCGCCATCTTGTATTTTTTTATTTTTTTAACATTGAGTTGTTATTTTCTTGTCAAACTAGAAAAAAACACCTGTTCCATACATAAGTACAATGCGTAGGTAGGTACTCCATCGAAATGTATGAAACAGCTGATTTTTTTTTTTCGATTTCAAGGTTGGTCCTTTAATGAAAGTTGTACAGTTTGATGGTGTGATCAGCCCCAAGAGAGGTTTTAAATTAATTACAAATAACCCTGTATAGGTACAAAGTTTCAAGTGAACCCATTGAAGTAAGAAAATCACTCTCTACTCCAAATATGAATAGTTTCGAAAGAAAAGCAATATAACTTTAAAATTCAATTTTATACATGACCATTTCATACTTCTTTTGAAATTATTTTGAACGCGACTGTACATGTTTTTGATATAGTCCAGGAGCTCGGCATCAAAATACCTCTAAGAAATAATTTTTATTTTAAATGCAAATGACTTTATTTGCTATAAATAGGGTGATTACAATTATGATCTTCTGAATAAAAAAATGGTGCCTTAACCTATTTAGCCATTTTACATAGCATGCAAATATGTTACAACTTATTGAGAAATTAGAATAGAATTCACTTTAGAATAATCACAACACATGACGCATATTAATTAATTACCATAACCAGTTATTGAAACAAATAATAATGAATGAATACAGTATTACCACCTTCGATTACCACGCATAATGTCATGAAAATATAAGTACAAAAATGTCAACAGTTCAAAACAAAGAATAAGTATGTCAAAAAAAAAAAAAAACTGAAAATGTCATTAAAAAATCATGTCAATTTTAAAAGATAAATAACAATGTCAATGAATGCAATGGAAAAAAAAAATTATATATATTTAAATTATAAGATTTGACATAATATTGACATGTATACACATATGGTGTTAATGTTCCAAAAATTCCTTTATAGAGTAAAAAGCCTTTTCCAATAACCACTTTCGAAGAAGTAATTTAAAACGACTGATCGGAATATCTTTGAAATGGTCAGGAATTTTATTGAATATTTTAATACACATAGCATAACTATTCTTTTTAAATCGTGCTGTCTTCAGGACAGTTTCCAATACCAGCCTATTGGGTTTACGCGTATTTCTTGAATACAGTTGGCAAGCCTGTGTAAACAACCTAATATTTTGCTTGACAAAGATTCCAACCTCAAGTATATAAAGGCAAGGTAGAGTTAATATATTGAGGGATGTAAAATAAGACTTGCAAGATATGTCAGACCTCAGATTGCAAATCGATCTGATACATCTTTTTTGCGCTATAAACAACCTGTTGATGTCGACACCATTACCCCAAATCAATAAACCATATCTTAGGACTGACTCAACATATGCAAAGTAGGCTGTAACCGCTGTCTGCGGATTAGCGACTCTGGCTAGTTTGTATAAAGCAAAAGAAAAACTGTTTAATTTGTTACATACTTTATCTATCTGATCTTTCCAACTCAATTTGGGGTCAACTATTAAGCCTAAAAATTTTGCATTTGAAGCACTTCGCAGGATTTGTCCGTCATAATCTATGTCAACTGAGTGATTATTAAAATTGATCAAGTTTGTTTTGGATAGGTTTATTTTAAGGTTGTTGTCTTGGAGCCATCTTATTATCCGTGTCAGTGTGAAAACTATGTCGCGTTTATGATGTTCTAACGAAGATGTCTTATTACTTGTCACTATCAGAGAAATATCGTCAGCAAATAATACAGTTTTGTGTTCCGTTATGTCTGGCAAGTCATTAATATGCAGTAGAAATAATAAAGGACCGAGAACACTTCCTTGCGGTACACCAAAAGCATTATGTTTGAAATCTGAACGATACGTTTCGACGATTTTGCTTGAATTTAGTTGGGTTATTTCAACACACTGACATCTGTTAGATAAATAGGATTTTATCCAATTTAACGCAAGCCCCCTAATTCCAATACACTCTAGTTTTTTAAGTAAACCACCATGTGGAACGCAGTCGAAAGCTTTCGACATATCAAGGAACAAAACCGTCGTAAAGTTATTTTCGTTTACACTTTGTAAAACTTTATTTACAAGGTCAAAGGCTGCATATGTTGTCGATTTATGTTTTTGAAATCCATATTGATTTTGTTTAATTATGTTGAATTTATTTAAGAAGGCCGTAAGCTGAGCTAGCATAGCTTTTTCAAAAATTTTGGAGAACACCGATAAAATAGCTATAGGTCTATAATTACATAAGTCCGTTTTCGAACCTTTCTTAAACAACGGTTTAACAATTGCCAACTTTAGTATATCAGGAAACTGACCAGTCTGTAATGAAAGATTTACAAGAAAAGCTAAAACTTTACTAACTTCATCTTTACAAGACTTGAGGACTTTAGTACATACACCATCATGCCCTTCAGACAATGAGTTCTTTACTGACATAATAACTTTTACTATATCATTCTCGTCATATTTTATGACTTAAAATTAAGGTTTTGAGTTTCGAAAATGCATAAAAGTTACGTATTACTTTACGTTATACTTTTGTTTTACATTATACGTTAATAACACTTCATTATTTTAACACAAACACGCAAAAATAAAACAAGTTACAAACATCGTCACTAAATAGGAAGTCGGCTTCTGTACTATAAAAACCAAACTTTAATTCCGATTATCTCCTAAACTAAAGGGGGACTAATTTTGTGGCTTTAGGACTAATTGGGACTAATTTACACGAATCGTTTCCAATAATCAGATTTTCTCTAGGTGACCTGGTTCAAAAGTCCTCGCCAAGATGTAGGTTGATTTTGGCAGGGACCAAATCATTCCTTTATATTTTTTGTGAAAACGAAATGAAGCGCCGTTGCTTCATTTCGTTTTGATTCTTGGCATTGCGGGATCCATAAAAAAGGGAGATTTTTTTTGAATAGTCAGATCCTGGCTAGGTGTTTAGGTTCACTAGATATAGCCTGTCCCTGCCAAAATGAAGGTTTGCTTTGGCATGGACCATTTAAATCGCTTATATCTTTCAGTCCTTTTTGGGACTGATTCCGAAAAAGTAGGACTAGTTGGGACTAATTGGGGAGAAATTTTCCATGTAGTCAGAATTGCGGTTTTCAAAGTGGTCCATGCCAAGATGTAGGACACGGCCCCCCTACCATGACTGCCAAAAGTAATATCGAAGCAATGTTGTAAATGAGATGGCGCTATACGCGATGATAGCTCTGTCCCTATAACAACATTACTTTAAGGTTGCTGTAAGAGCTAAGAGTACGGCCTCTGTTAGCAATGAAATTCGTGTGCGCGCGTATCGCCCCTGCACGAACTAAACATATGCTGTGACAGAGCGGCGTGGAAGCGATTTTTCTAACCTTAGCAATGGTTATGCGACGCTTTTGCCCAAGGTACCTAAGTAACCGTTTCTTATACAACGTGTTACAAAAAATCCGTAATGTCGAATATGGTAGATAGATCACCATCAAACTGAACAACTGTGAAATCGCGAAAAAAAATCAGCTGTTCCATACAAAAATTAATAAAGGAAATATCAAAAGATATGAAAAATAGTTAAAGTCGTATAGTTAATAGTTATAGTAATAGTAATAGTTAAAGTAAATGTCCCATAGTTAAAGTTGTTCAGTTTGATGGTCCCTATCTACCATATTCGGCATTAGGAGTATTTTTGTAACACCTTCTATAAGAACTTAAAACTTAGTCTTCATTTGTTTTAGGTATTATGGTCAATGCTGGACATCCTTCAAGTGCTGAGCTTCAGTTTGGAACTGGATGCCAACCAAGAAACTCCCTTATTGAAAGTGCCCGGCACTGAATTTTCTCTACAGCTTCAAGACACATTGGATGGAAGAGAGGTTTGTTAAAGTTTGCGAGTTTTTCATATTGAACCGAGTACGACTTAAACATTTATAATAAAAAAAACTTGTGTGTATGTCGCTTAATCAGCCATTCAATTAACAGCCTAGCCTACTAAACAGCGCCGTTAATTAGTGCATTAAGTGGCTTAAGTGACAGAGACGAGGCAGCTGCAACGCCACTTAAGGCCATCTTAAGTACGATGAGACTCTAGTTAGCATGCATAATGTCATCATTGCCTAGCTTGATACTCATTTTTTTAAATAGCTGTTAGGCTAGTTGTCTGCTACATAAACAAACTTATTTCGAATTCATTTCCTATTAAAATTCATCGTGTAGGTAAACACAGAACACTTAGAGCATTTACTTATTTGTTGGCGCAGCGTCGGTACGACATCAGCATGCTCAGTATACGCGATACCGAAAACATACCGAAAGCTTACTGGACGCCTATATTTCAATAGAGCGTTACTCATTTGTCGGGGCGACATCAGCTCGGTGCGGTACCACAGAATGGATAATAGTACTAGCGTACAGAAGTTGCACTCCGCAAAATCGCTTAAATAAATTGCGACTCTTGATCTGACAAAATAAAGTGCAATTCAAGTCGCACAGCGCTCCCTTCGCTACAAAATATTCACCTAGTAGTTGCCTCTCTTTGTATAGCGTAGGTCTTATCTTTTCTGACGTATGAAATTTGTCCTCTCTGAGGACGCCGAGTGCTTCATAGTCGCGCGCGGAGTGGCAGAACCCTGGCGGTACATAATCTGTTTCTGTACCGTGCCGATAGATGAGTAAAGGGCCTTATACCACAGAATAACTAATAGTAGAAGTACAGAAGCAGCACTCGGCAAAGTCTTTAAATATATAGCTACTTTTGTTCCGACACAATAAAGTGCAATTCAGGTCGCGCAGATCTCCTAGTTGCCTCTCTTTCTATCGCGTGCTCTTTACCTTTTCTGACGACGCAACGTAAGGGTTGTCTTCTTTTAAATGAACTGTGCATATATCTTAATGTGAAAAACGACAATTGTTTATTGGTTTTTTGATTTTGACATCCGTACATGGCACAGCAATGTCGATTCGACATTGTTACTATTATAAAGAAGCAATACCTACTTGGGCAGTAAGATGCCGCGCTTGTACGGCGGCGGGCGTGTGGCGGCCCTCGGCTTACTTGTTCGTTCGAACGAACGGCTAGCGGTAGGTGCTTATCGCGCGCCCTTGAGCGAGTGAAGGAGGCCTGCTTATACGCACTACAACGCTGTCATTTGTTTCTTACATTTCTGTCTAGAGCATCGTCAAAGATTTCGCTGATCGGTGTCATGGTATCGTGCAAGAAGCAATGAAATGGGCGCCGCAGTCCACCAGATCCCATTTGCAGGAATACCTCAATCAGGTACGTTTCCACACTTGTATTCAATGCACATTTGTGTACTTTATTTTTAACTTAAGGAGTAAAATCAATAACTTTTTGAAATGTATTTATATCTAACATTAACAATATACTAATTAAACACTGTGAAATAATAAATAGTTAAAACAGCATCTAGGTATATCATATCTACAGAATAGTGTGTTATAGTATAGGTTTTTTTTCTTCATTTGTTTAGGAGCTTATTTTTATTTTATTTTATTTCATAGGAGAACATACAGTGACTTAATAGCTTTTTAAGTAATCCGTGTAGAAGTCTATGTACTATTACAAGTTCTCGCATATAACATCTAATGCTTGCTAATTAATATGAAAAAACATGCCTTCACACACTAAGTACCTAACAACAAAGCAAATAAGCAATAAAGGTCATTAATTAATATAAGCGCAGAAACAACACAAATTAAGAACGGATAGTCAGAAAACCATCGAACCACTTCTGCACCATAACATTTTGAATACTTCGCGAACTAGATTTAAATAGATCTAAATCATTAAAATCTAGCTTGTTAAGGTTTAATAACTTGTAGGTCCCAAACTCAACCGTTTGGTACCATGCGGCTTAGCATTTACTAGGTGCCGGTGGTTTAAACATAATATCGGTGCCTTTGCCACAGCATTTAATAAAACGACCTTGTACAACACAACAAGGTTGATTGTTAGATAGCTTGTTTGATCTTTACTGTATAAACTATAACTTACAGGTTCCAAACTCCACCTTGTGGCACCACTGCGGCTTAGCATTAGCAACAGGCGCTTTACTAGGCGCCGCTGGTTTGAACAAAATGTCAGCGCCATTGCCTCAGTCAGCACTGAACAAGCGACCTTCTTGCGTGACTCAAGACTCCGCAGCACTGCTTGCCGTAGTGTCACAGCGAAGCAGATACGCTGGCGAAGTAAGTTATAACTTTATGAAATAAAATAAAAATGTGATGAGACTTAATTTCTTTGTTTTTGCTAGCATCTTCTATCATCTATACCTGGCTAGCACTTGCTAAAATTTGAGTTACAAATATGTATTGGAATTGAAATTAATCGATTTCAAATCTTTAAAATAATATTATTATTAACAAAATTAATAGGTATATCAGTAAAATACTAGAAAAAAACGACTCACCCATTAGCCCGTCTGAGGTGCTCGTCGATTTTTTCTAGTATTATAATAACGGGTGTAACAAGACACTCAACGAAGCCGAAGTCCACGCATTCCGCCCATCATCAGGATCATGGGAAACCAATAAGTACGAGTTATTGAAGGTCGTAACATAAATCTTTGTAAAAATCTGAATATTTTCTATGGCTTACTAATTACAAGCCTACATTTTGAGAAAAACAGAAACGCTATACATTCTTTGGTTTTTTTTCTATGGGCCTCTGCCTGATCTCCTTTTATGTATTTTATGACAAACAATGACTTCAAAACGTAATCACTCAATATATTTTATGAGCTAGCACATAAACATTGCCTTTCAACTCAGCCGCACGCAGCTGTGTAGCATTCACTCGCAGGCGCGGTCTTTTGTACGAAAGACATACATTTATGCAATGCTTTTTTAACACCAAAAACTAAAATCGTTTCCCAGCAATAATTTTGAACAGAAATGGTCCTGATGATGGGCAGAATACGTAGACCTCGGCTTTCTGGAGTGTCTTGTTTTACCCGGTATATTATTTTTATAAATATAAAAATACCATTGTGAATGCGTGCTTGAGATTATTATCTCAGTTGAATAATATCATCATGTCATTTCATGACTTATTGGCGACTATGGCGTTAACTATGGTCATGATCACCGTTTATTCCTAATACAAGTTTATTTATTAGTGTTTGCATTATTTCTGATTTTTTATTTTATAGTAAAATATCCGCGTTGTTTAATTCGTAACTAGTCTTATTTACTCTCGTATATGTTTAGAAATAACTTAAATGAAACTGTTTTATTACAAAAGATTTTTAAACACCACAACTTAGACACTGTATAAAAGTGATGCTGTCACTTTTTTGACAATATTGTTTGAAAGAGACAGCATCACATTTAAGCAGTGTCTAAATTAAACAGATGTTTATAAATCTTCTGTAATAACACCGAAAAAATGTAGGTATCAGGAGCAGTATACGCTGACGGCGGCGGCGAAGCGTCACTATGGCGAGTAGGCAGCCGACTGCAAACGTCGTTGCGAGAAGCTTGCGCGAGTGGGAGCGAGACGGCGCATCGCGTTGCGCTGTGGCGTGCGACGGCGTTACTAGTGCACGCGCGCCATCATCCCGCGCATGCGCACGCCGCGCCCACTGCACGAGCGCTGCTACATTCAGTTGGTGCGTACTGTACTGTAGAGTTGTAGATACACTATAGACAATATTGGATTTCGTGCCGGTATATATCTCTCGCCCCCACAGATACTCACGCACACACGCAGGCACACGAACACACCACCTATACAAACACGAACACACATTCACCTACACACACTTTTTCAGTCACACATATACATCTTAGCTTTGGGGTATCTATCTACTATTTATAGTTAGTTTACATTTTTTTTTCAAGTTGAATATCTGAAATTATAATTTACTTTTGTTTACCGTCTTGTACTATACTCCGACTTTTAAGTCGGTGCAGTAATTTGACAGCTCCAGTGTGCCCACTGGGGTGATTAGCAACTTGCGTGGTGACAGCCATGCAAGTTGCTAATCACAATGCTACACTATGCGTTGTCTCATGTTGCCTGTGTCTACGGTATTGTGTGACTATTAAATAAATAATAAATAAAATGTTTGTTTATTTTCTCATCACAAATAAGGACTTAAGTGTAGTGGTAATTAGAAGCTACACATGGAGGGTCACTATATTTGTGAGAGACTGGTGCCCGAAATAGGCTTCAGAAAAGAAACCTGTGACACAGGTCGCCACCCACAATAACCCACACAATACCGTAGACACAGGCAACATATGAGACAACGCATAGTGTAGCATTATGGCGCGCGACGGCGTTACTAGTGCATTGTATCTTAATACCCAGTACTTAGAGTATTCTTTATTCCAGCCTGGTCCCAATTGGAGATCTTCACGGAAGACGCAGTGTGCACCGCGGTGGAGTGCTGGCAGTGGCTGACGACTGCGCGGCCAGACTTAGAGCTGAGGCTACTGCAAGAGATATTCGCCGCGTGGCAGTGCACCGTGGACAGGAGAATGGGATTGTTCTCTAAGCAGGTGGAGGAAATCAGCCCGCTGGCGGCATATGAGGGTGAGTTAAGTTGTATTAGAGTTGGAATTTCAGGGTATTTTTAGCGTCAACAAAAAAGTTTCGCTTTTATCTTACCATCTAATAATTTAAGTAGCTAAGATGCTAAAAAGCAACAAACTGCTGGAAACAAAAACCTGCAATCCACTACTAAGGAACTAGCTACTCACCTCTTGACATACCGACAAAAGACTTAGCTAGTAACATAGTGGTAACAAGTAACTTATTGGTAGATATCCAGGCTGTAGCGTTGTTTTTTTGGTGTATTAGACTAAATGAATGATAGTTTAGTTGATTTCCCTTGAAAGAGTAGTTTTTCGTAGTATAAAGGTACTTTTCCCTATTAATGATAAAATTTTATTGTTTGGCAGTAAGCCTCATGAGCTTTTTACGGAAATAAGGAAAAGGACATGAGGCTTACTGCCAAACAATAAAATTTTATCATTAATAGGGAAAAGTACCTTTATACTACGAAAAACTACTCTTTCAAGGGAAATCAACTAAACTATCATTCATAACAACGCTACAAGGCAGACTAAGAATATCTAGCTCTACCAAATAGGTTTGGTATAGCTAGATATTCTTAGTCCGCCTGGATATCGGACATACGTAATTGTTTGAGAATCTTACCCGGGACTTCTGAGCGTGGCATTAGTAATGTCAATGCAATGTCCGCGCCATTAGTCACCTTCCGACCAGACTTAGAGCTGCGGCTACTGCAAGAGATGTCCAGTCAGAGTGACCAGCCCACCAGAGATATGTCACCATTAATTATGGAGATAACATCCAAATATAAAAAAATAAATGTGTTTATTAAAGTTCCTCATTCAATATATGATTGTGTTGTCGCCAGGTGCTAAACTAGAACCTCGTCCGCCGTTTGTGGCCCCGCACGCGGTGTGGGTTCGATTCCTGTGCGAGGTAGCTGAAACCGCTAAGTACAACAGTCTTGAAAAGGTCGAGATGCTGGCTAGCCTCTTGCACAGGTAAATACCTCCATTTTTTTTTAATTATATTTGAATGTACTGAGAAACAAAACTTAAAGTGTGTATGTTATTTTGACATTTCAAGGGAAATGCGTATTTTGTTATCCTTTTCGCTTTTGCGTACTGTCAGCAACAAAAGTCACATAACATTTTAGTACTTCGTCATAGAAACTTTTTAGCGGTTAAAAATAAGATATAAGACAACATTTAAATGCATTACCGCAGAATATACTAAATGTAAAGAAGCTCAACCGCGCGAGGACAATCAAATAAAATAATAAGCTACTCTTGCTGCATGGAAATAAAATACAATAGGCTTGTTTCCATTAAGAATAAATATAATGGATAGGGGTTTATAATGATTAATTATATTATGGAGAAAATAACAAACAATTTTAATTATTAAAAGCGTTAAAGATTAATAATATTTTTTAAAAATAAATTTCGTAAAATGAAACCTTTAGTCACGTGACAGTGAACACCAATCAGAAAGCGTTACGTCACGCCGTGCGAAACTCCAATCTTGTCTTTGACGTTTCGAGTATCACTACCGGAGGCGCGTTCCAAACCTACACTCCGAGTGCAACCTAACCACAACCGAACGCAAGTTTTAGCCACTTTTTCCGTATTTCTCCATTGTTTGGAACATATATAAATAACTGGTTTGGCGTTTTTATAGTCGTGCTATCACACTGGGGCACTATACAGTACTTATAATATGAGAAATTCATTTTTAAACGATAAAAACTAGCTATAACGTACGAAGACACGATCGCTCTTTAGTTTGTTTTGCACGGCGTGACGTCATTCAAGACGCCATGACAGTCTTGTGCGTTTTGGAACCAAATTAAAATTGGTTTTTTAAAACGCGAAATTTATAATGTAATCGCTCGATTAAAAATAAATAAACCTTTTTTTTCGATAAAATGCCTAATAAGCTAAAATATTAAGCAGTTATTGAAATTTTGTCAACTAGCCTATTTCAAGTTGCACAGCGCTGCGTGCCTATTATTATAAGCGAAGCGCCTCCGTAGCGTTTCTCTTTCTGTCGCGTAGCTCTGTCTCAACCGACACATGACATCCCTTGCTTTTTTTGTTTCAGATCACTACCTATAACAGTAGGTGATATAAGAGATCATATAAATCGACACGTTGAAGCAGTCGGAGTGCGATTCAGGTATGTTTAGTTCAAGTTACATTAGAGTTAGATTTTGTGCCATACAGATCTAGTCCTTACCAGGCTAGGCGCACTCCGCTCTTTAGGTACGAAGCTACAAGTAGCCGGCGTTCAGGTTCGGACGGACTAATTTCAGAGGGCCGGTCGCACGTTAGCAACATTAGTTCGATTTTGATACTCAATCACGCGCCGCGTTCGCGTATTGTCGCGTCGTTCGTTTGCATGTTTAACCAAAATGAAGGCATATGCATCGCAATGGGCTGCCTTAACAATAATAAAAAGGATCCGAACCGAACCTTACATTTTTCTTTAATCGACATCGAAAGGTAAGAAGAATGCTTGTCTAGTAATAGGTAGATTCACTAGAATAGAATATTATTATTATCTGTGATACCAACAAACCTAGTCAGTATTTAGTAGGTAAAAGTAATTTGTTCACATAAAAGCACACATTATAAACACAATATGTCGAACAGCCATTTTTGATGTCCCCACTGCTGGGGCACAGGCCTTCCTTATGGGTGGTAAGGAGGATGGGCCATAACCCACCACGCGGGCCCAATGCGGATTGGTGGGTGTTAACGACTGCAAATGCAGCCGGGACCAACGGCTTAACGTGCCTTCCAAAGCACGGAGGAGCTCGAGATAGTAAATTTTGGTCACCCATCCCATGACCGACCCTTGCGAACGTTGCTTAACTTCCGCAATCGCTGGGCCAGGCGCTACACCACTGCTTCACCGAGCTCCTCATGCTAACACAATAACTTGTAATAAATTAGGTATTCAGATTAATTATTATTTAAAAGAAGACAACCCTGAAGTCGTTAGAAGAAATAAGAGCTACGCGATAGAAAGAGAGGCAACTTCTAGGTGAATATAACTGTAGGCAAGGGAGCGGTGTGCGACCTGAATTGCACTTTATTGCGCTTGGGATAGAGTCGCTATTTATTTAAATGACTTTGCGGAGTGGATCTTCTGTACTTGTACTATTATGTATTCTGTGTTCTACGTCCATTGCTCATCAATATTTTATAGTAAATATTCACATGTTGTGCCATACCGGTCTTGCCTATACTCTGTTACTGACTATCAGCCATTTAAATGTCCCCACTGCTGGGGCAACAGGCCTTCCTTATGGGTGAATTAGGAGGATGGGCCATAACCCACCACGCAGGTCCATCGCGGATTAGTGGGTGTTAACGACTGCAAATGCAGCCGGGACCAACGGCTTAACGTGCCTTCTTAATCACGGAGGAGCTATAATAATTTTTTGGTCACCCATCCATTAACCCTTCAGCGCCATCCGCCATTTTGTTAAAAAACAAGAAAACCCTCCCCACCAACTGACAAGAAAGAAATAAAATGGCGTCTTACACAAAAAATCCGATAATTTCGTAATCAGGCTATAATTTATAATTTCGTAAAGATAGTTTTACTTATGAATACTTTTCTCATTTCTAGATACCAAAATCATAGTCATTTACATAGAGAAAAAACCGATTACCGGTACCGGTCTCCGGCGACCGCTTGGGCTTTGACAGAACGGCAATATGGCTATTATGTCAGGTCGCCGGCGACCGCTCTGGCACTTAGAGGTTAATATTCACATTCTGTACCATACAGATCTAGACCTTTCGTCCATTACTTATAGATCAATATTCCTTAGTAAATATTAATCTTCTTTTCTTCATTCTCTGCTATACAGATCTACACCTTATGTCCTTCCCTTACAGATTACTGTCGTGTGGTTTGTCGCTACTTCAAGGCGATATTCTCCCACGTTCCATAGCCCGTAATATCTTACGAGAAAGAGTTTATGCCGCTTGTCTCGACTACTTCTGTAGAGGACTGCAATGCCCAGCTAAGAACTCTAATGCGTTGAGAGATGATATAATGTCGCTTATCAAGTTTTGGCAACTGATGCACTCCGATAAGAAGTATTTGAAAAGCAGTGATATGGGAGGTGAGTTCATTAAATTTTTTGAATAATATCACCCTAGAAACGATGTTACCTACGAAGCTGTCAAAAGTGAGGCAAATAAAACTGGGTTAAAATGGCTTGGCTCAGTTTTCAGATTGTTATCCTTCATACGTTACCTAATCGTACCTATAAGTACGAAATAGTTTCAATTGCAAGAAGATTAGTAATGATTTTATTGGATTTTAGCTACAATTGGGTAACGTATTATAAACGGTATAAATCTGAAAACTGAGCCATCATGGCTCAGTTTTAGTAGCCTCACTTTATACACGAGGCGAGTCCTCGTGTCTTAGCTCCTAAGTGTTATTTATTTATTATTCTAAGATTAAAATCTTTGACATTGTTTAGAATGTAAATAAACCTACAATATATTCAGCTCCCGTAGCATGACCACTGAAACAAGATATGATATATCGTTCTATCGTTAATTAACTGTCGAATTCAAATGTCTTTTGATAGTTATGTTTGATAAATCGCTTCACATATCGTGTTTCAGTACTTATGCTAAGTGGGTTTCCTTGTTTTTTGAGTGAGAGTGATAACTACAGCGCAAAAATAACCAAAAGTAAGAGAGATATGCATGTATGTAGATAGGTAAACGGCATTATCATCTGGTGAAGGTCAATTCTTTTTTTATTTATGATATTACCAATTTAGCAAAAATCCCCCTTCAGCCGAAATCAGTGTCGAGAGACCGACAAAACCGTCTCTATGTTGATTGTCTGTCTAGTCTCTAAGTAGATTTATGTAAATATCGTATTCTTAAATTAGGTTAAAATTATATTAATGAACGTTTCTTGTTCCTACTTTTAAAACACCATAAACTGCCCATTCCTTATTTTTCTTTCTGTTTTGTGTAAATTAATGGTTGCCTGGAAGAAATCGCTTTTCAGCGATAAGGCCGCCAATTGTTCCACTTTGTACTGTCCTTGTATGTATTTATTATGGTGAACAATAAAGTATTTATTCATTCATTCATTCATTCATTCATTGTAATAAAGTCTACAATCGCCAGGTGATTTCGAGATGATGGGGCCGAGCAGCCAGCAGAGTATCTACACGGCCAACTCGCCGACTGACAACCGCTCTTCAGTGAATAGCAGTGACATTGGTAGTAGACAGACTACTGGCTGGATTAATACGGTAACTAAAATGAAGAATAACAGAGATTTTTGTTTAGTGACTTATCCAATAGCTTATGAGACCACACGAACGACTGTGAAGAAAATTTCGCGATAGCTCTTAAAACAGAAATGTTATATGGTATAGCTAGAACACTGAAAGAACATATTTTAGTGCTCTAAACTACTCGCTTGATTTAAATGAATCAAAAACATGTGTATTGCTTGACAGTTATCGACATGGTCATGCAGTTTCAAGTGATTTAAGGGTGGGTTGTATTATTATTATAAATAATACAATAAATGCTTGGACAATTACACACAATGCTAAGCCAAATCTAAGCAAAGCTTGTAATATAGGTGCTAAACAACTAATACTTTTTAAATATATACTTATTAAACATAAACAGATTACGAACGAAATGAGTTGATAAATTATTAATGACAATTTAATTTAATAACATAATACATTTCTAATAACGATTAAAGTTTAAAAGACGTATGACAACTGTCACAAACTGTTTATTAAATAAGACAAGTGAGGATAAACAGACACAAAAATGTTTTGATCTGCATAGTGAATTGGTGGGATGGAATTTCTAAAAGGTAACCCGATTCAGACCCTTCGCCACTGGTGTCTATCATTTGTGATTCTTTTATACCTTTTAGGTACCGATGTCAACAACCACACTGAGCAGCGGCGCGGGTAGCATAGCGGGCAAGCGTTCCAACCGCAGCGTGAAACCGCCCGCCAAGCCGCAAGATACCTTCGTCAAGGATTACGTGCGGAAGCGAAACCTCATTCTGGAGCTAATGGTGATTTGTTTGTTTATTTATGCTGGACTGTTTGTTACATGCATAAAAAATATAAAAATAATTATGATTATTCAAAATTGTGATAGTTTTCCATTGGGAAATCTTTTTACGAGTATCAATTTAATCTTCATAGATTGTTATTACCATTTACCGTGTAATGTTTAAAGAGCGCGTAGTCAGCACCCTAGCGCCGCCATTGGAAAAAAACAAAGTGCTTAAATAAAGACGAATTTGTGAATTATCTTTCAGTATACATTATATTAAATGGAGTTTTTTTCTAAGAGTGGCCACTTTTCGCAAAAAAGTCCATTAAACTAGACGACAGGCTAGAAAATATATGCGATAAAAAGTACCACAAAGCTTCTTCGGAGTACACTACAGAGAGCTAATGAGGATCAACGAGGTTTTTAGTTAAATATGTAGAGTTTCAGTCACATCAAAATTAATTATTTCAGTGAAAGAATTATTGAAATTGGACCAAAAATGGCGAAAATAGAGCGATTTTCGTGTCGCATTCTCAAAACCGCTCCCTAATTCACGATTGGCTGATGACGTCATCAGCCACGTGCGCCGCTCAGTGGCGCGGCAGGTGTTTGTTCGAGCGATCATGGCACGTGACGTCATCGCATGATCCGCAAGGGCCATCCGCGTTTTTAAACTCACTTTTTAAATCTTTAATAATTTTGTCATTTCTTGATGGATTTGAGAAATTTAAACAGAGATTTACTCAGATATTTATATCGTATTTGATGTGATATACAAAATTGATATATTCACTTGTCGTGTTGATCCTTATTCACAATTTGGTTTTTATTTAAGCACTATGATTAAGCACTAATGGCGGCACTAATGGCGGCGCTAGTGTGCAGACTACGCGCTTTTAATTCGGTTTCGTAATTCCAAGCCTACATTATTGATAAAAAAATAAAGTCAAATGATTTCTGTGATCGTGAGAATTCGATCTGGATTTGAAGCTTAGTTTGTAAATACATAATTTTCGTCCCTAGGCCGTAGAAATAGAGTTCCTTGTCACCTGGCACAACCCCCACGGTAAACTCGAACAAGCAGTTCCGGGCGAAGACAATATAGCGACATGGCGATCCAAACCTAACACTGACAAGACTTGGAGAGACTATGCGAAGCTAGCGTGGGAAATAAGCCCAACGCTGGCCATCTTCTTACCGGAAAGGTAAGCTTCGTGTAGTGGAAAAAGAGGTGTTTGTTGTTGGTAAGGCTGATTATTCTTTATTTGTGTGACTAAAACTAAAAAGTAAAGAAGTGAAGATAACATAGCGACGTGGTGATATTGGCGATCCAAACCTAACTCTGACAAGACTTGAAAGGACCTACGCACAGTTAGCATGGGAAATTAGCCCGACTCTAGCCATCTTTGCCATAATGAGGATCAGTAACGATTTTTGTTTAGTGGCTTATGAGAAAGCTTATGCCACATGCATTAATTGTGAAGAAATTTTTGCGATTTCTCTTAAACCTGAGAAATTATACGAGCTAAAACATGCTAAAACACTGTTTTTTTGGGGGTCCTTATGACGTCATTGCGACGTACGCGAACCTTATGCCGTACGTGATAAAGCACATATTGCATTTAGCTTGGCATTTCCTTCAAACCCTTAATAACTCAACCATTTCTAAACGGATTTAATAAAATCTTTCACTAAGTTTCATAGCTATTAATATGATTTTATATTATATCAATAAAACTATAGGATTCAAACCTGTTACTGATCCTCATTGAAATAATTTTAGTATACTAAACCGATTGGTCACCAATTTTTATTCGATTTAATTGACTGAACACATCCTGAAAATTGAATTTGTGTGGAAGTTATTGCTAAGTATATTGAGATTCCTTAGCGTGTAATTGCGAGCCGTTTTCGGCAGGTTTTTGTAAAAATAAAATACCGTGTCCTTATTTATACTGAAGTTAATTTTGTGTAATATGTATTGCTTTGTGTAGGTTAAAGAACGAAGGCATAGTAGCAGAAATGCGCCGCAAAGTCCAAGCTCAGCCGACGGCCGTGTGCCACATTCCGCAAGCTCTCAAATACCTCGTCACTACGGAGACGCTGCTTAGCGACGCGCACGAGGTACGACCTTATTCATCATCATCATCATCAGCCTATCATCGTCCTCTGCTGAACATAGGCCTCTCCGAGAGCACGCCACTGAGCACGATCCGCGGCTATACTCATCCAGTTTTTGCCAGCCACCTTGCGAAGATCATCGCTCCACCTTGTCTGAGGGCGTCCCACACGACCTTATTGCCTTACCATAGAGACTCAAATACCTCTTAATGAAATGAACTTAATAGGAAAAAAACTAGAAAGAAAAGAAAAGAAAATATTTATTAGACATACAGACGTGAGATGAGAGTTACATGCTGCGTCGGTATGTACATTAATGAGAAAAAAAACAGTTTTTTTTAAATATTAACCAAAAATAAAAGAAAAATAGAAAAAAAAACTCACGTCTGCGTCAAGTTAGGAAGCCAATTCTCAGCATGTGTCGTGTATGTAAGACCCGACGCTGATTTTAAATTGGCACCTTTTTGTTTTTTTACTAGAGAATTATAAAATCTTTGGCAGTTGATTTTTACGGTCTATTTTCTTTTTATTCGGGTATTTTGTTTAGCGTATGTAATAAAACACCAAAGAAGTTCTTGGACAGATTTTTTGCCTCAATATGGTTGAATCCGTGAAATTGTTTGGGAATAGTTATATTCGAAGATCAGTATAAGATTGAAAGATAAGTCTTTTTAAAACTTTTTACCAAAAATTTGTCTTTTATTTGTGTAGAGTCAACGGCACGCTAAGCCACCACGTCAGGGTCATCAAATCCACTAAAATTAATACTTTAATAATAGCGATGATGACTAATGAATAAAATAACGAAATACTAATAAAAATCGTAAACAAATTAAACTTTAAGAGTAGCTTGTATACGTCTTGGTTTTATATTTTGCATATTATTTATTTTATGACCCTTCAAAGTTGGGTGGACAAGTCCATTTAAAAAGTATAAAATTTATTAAAATAAATGATACCTTTAAGTAGTCCGTAAAATGTATAGCAAATTTGTCTAAGAAACTATTTTGATAAACACAATATTTAATATAGCTGCCGAACAAATTTCCTACGCGTTGCATACAAACTAGCAAGGCGTGACGTCATCACTTAGTAGCCGTTAGTATGGAGCGTTTTTGGGATTTGTCCATTTGTGTGCATTTCACACTGTGATATCTCGGGCAGTTTTCATGCTAGCGACTTAATTCTTTTACCAATTTTTTTTTTTTGAGAGGTAATTTATGGAACATAAAATAAAAAAAATTGTCATGCCTATTATGGAGACATTAATGTTCAAAATAAAGTGCAATTTTTTTACAGTTTTATATAACCTGATGTGCTGCTGACTGCACTTTTTTATTTTTATTCTATTTATTGAGCACTGCCACATGGTACATATTATGACTTACATAACTTAAAACTACATACAAAATAGTAGTTTATGATACTGATGCATAATGAGGGGTATTAAAACATGAGTGTGTGTTTAAAAACCGAGCCGTAGGCGAGGTTTTTAATAGTATCACACGAGTGTTTTAATACCTAGTTATGTGCAGTTTCATACACTACTTTATCTACACTCATACATTTGGGATTGAACCTACTAAATAAAAGATCAACGTTAGAAAAGAGAGAGAGACTTTGGTTGTATTAGCTACCTACCTTGTAATAAGTCATTTCCTTAGCTGCATCTAAAATAATTTTCCAGTCAATTTTTTTTTCACATTTTAAAGCAAGAATAAAAAAGACCTACGAAATTCAGTATAACAAAATGTAAAAATTGAAACCAAAATTCAAAACTTTTTTTGTAATGCCCTAAAAATAACGCACATTCCATTAGAAAAAAATAATTAGATCAGTGCATTCTTGCAAACTAATCACAATATGTCATCGATCACCATAGAGTGCATTTTAATCATGGAAAGTGTGTGGGAAAATATCAAGGGTCTGACATGCTTTGATAGAGCGAGATCGTCTTATTGAGATTCCTATAGGAGGAAATAGAGAAGAGTGTCATGTTTTCTCTCTATCACCGACCGGACTTTTTTCATGGTTGGGTTAATTATAGGCAGAGTTCAACTAGGCAAAACAAACAAGTGGGGTTATTATCAAGAGTGCCAAAGAAATTAAAGGTTTTGTGGATTACTACCTAATTGATACCCAAGATTTATTATAAATCGTATGTGTTGTGTTTGTGTCTAGCATACAAAATGGTGGGGTGTTCGATATTTGGCTGCAAAAGCAACAATCAAAGAAAATAAGCGGGTGTTACATTTCATGCGTAAGTACACTGTTTTCAATATTTTGATCACGTATTTCTTTCTCAAATCTCACAGGAACCAAGTTTCTGAGCTAAATCATTAGTTATATCATGAAATACCTGATAAATAGGAAAAATATAAAAATTATTTCTAAAAATAACCTCGTAAATATTTGACATGCAAACCGGTAAAATTGCGTACATCTACGTAATAGTAGAAGTCAGCTTAGCTTTGACGTCCACTAAAATCAGTAGGTTTATAATTCGATTTCCGGATGCCTACTATATAGAAAATTTTCCCCAAAAATTACCCCATATTTCAGGGAATTTCAAGCGATTTTATTTTTCCAGATTTCCGACGGAAGATAAAACTCGTGAAAAATGTATAGAAGCAACTGGAAAAAAAGAATTGGGTGCCACACACGAATTTGTTCAAAACATTTTGAAAAAAATTGTTTCCGAAAAAACAGAAAAACTAACGTTAATAAAAAAAGTTCTTTATTCCAACGTTTAATAAAGACTTTACCTGTTTTAATTTAAAGTTTATCTTTTTGTTCCATTAACCACACAATCTCATATTAACTACCTGAGCGAACCCCAGCTAGTTTACTCTATGTATACGTATGTTACCGTTAAAGTTCGGAATCCTTTAATCTGCAGATTAACTGGTCGAGTCAGTTAAAGTGAGAATTTTTTCTTAAAGTAGACGATTTCCGTACTTTAACTAGTAATCTGCACATTAACGGATGCTACACCGTTAAGGGTACTTTTTCTGATCATGGCAACCCCATATTTTGACGTCATAATATATCTATCCCTTACACCCGGTCGCTCGGTAGCGCATCTACCCCTTTTAATATACTATATCTATGGAAAATATCGTTGTTTTTTTTTAATATCACGGCACTACCTTCTTCTTGGATTTGCCCTGTATCGTAATGAGAAAAAAAGTTATTTTATGATGCAGCTGACTGCATCGTAATGAGTTTCTTTTTTAATTTTACCTATTCACGAAAATAAAGTACGTATTTATATTACCTTTTTTGAATTCATATTTGGAACATTACGTTGTGAGTGTAGATAAAAAACTGATATGCACCACAACATCGGCGTGCATAGCACTTAAATTTTGAGATGTAAAATGAAAAAGTTGCATTGTGAGATGTACCTATTTGAAATGTAAGTCCGTTATTTAATGAATGTTTTACTTTACCCATCAGCTGGTTCACATGGTGACATGGGCGCGAGTGAGCCCCGTAGAAGCCCTATCGTACTTCAGTCGTCAATACCCACCGCACCCGCTGTCCGCACAAACTGCCGTCAGCACTTTAACATCATACCCGCCCTCCGCCGTGCTGCTCTACATACCGCAGTTGGTGCAGGCGCTGCGCCACGACACGGTGAGACACACACACGTACACACACACACAAACTGCGGTCAACATTCATGACACTTGTTTGACTAATAACTTTCTGCATTTGAAAAGAATCGTTACATAGGTTATAAGTACTTAGTGTGCATGAAAAAATAATTAAGAGTCCGTACACACACATTTTGCCGCTGACTGCCGCTCTCTCGCTTGCACATTTCATGTTTCTCAAGATTTCTTAAATCTGAGTGCGTAATTAAAAAAATTGTCTTGGCCACTATGCGCAATATAAGATTACGGACATTTCAACATAATATATTTCAGTTTCGAGGTGCTGAAGTACAAAAAGTTGTCTTTTCTAACAGTTATTTGAACTGGCAAACACGATAACTTTTTGTACTTTAGCAACAAAAAACTGAAATATATTTTAAAATGTCCGTAATCTTGTATGCGAAAAGTGGCGGAGACACATTTTTTTTTTACCTACGCACTCAGATTTAAGAAATCTTGAAAAAACATGAAATATGCGAGCGGAGCGAGAGAGCGGCAGTCAGCGGCAAAATGTGTACGGGCTCTTAAGAATTATAATAATAATAATAAATGAATGATTAATTTGCACAACCATACATTACAACATTATTACGTAGGTAGCTTACAATGAAAATATAAAAGCAGCAAAGGGATATACGAAAACGTAAGATCTTTCTTTCGGTATATTAAAGACGAGATGTACGAAAACATAACATATATCTTTCGGTTTTAGATGGGCTACGTAGCAGAGCTTATAAAGTCATTGGCAAAGAACTCTCAGGTGGTAGCTCACCAGCTCATTTGGAATATGCACACCAACATGTATACGGACGAAGAGATGCATAATAAAGACAGTGAGTATTAACTTATTATATTGCGATAATGATCATAATTGAAACTAATTTAATTAAAACTGAACAACTTTTACTATGGGAGCAACTCTAAAATCGCGAAAAAATCTGCTGTTTCGTGCAAATAATAATAACGGAAATATCAAAATGTATGAAACAGCAATTTTTTTTTCGCGATTTCATGATTTAATGGCCCCTATCTACCATATTTATTTTGTAAATACATTGTTTATGCCAAGCTTGTACCTAGTGAAAAAAAAACATAGAGGTTTAATGGGATCGAAATGTTCGGATAATAAATAACGATTTTTCAAATCCGTTAGTTTTAATTCTTGCTTTTATGATTTGCACATTGGATGGCAAAGACGGCAGTAACGAACGAACTTACACTTTATGCAATCTTTATAGTTAAAACTTTTTAGTTTTTATATTATCCTATTAGCTTATACCTATAGAAAATACTGAACTTAAGTTATATTTCTTCCATAGCGGCTCTATTCGATATCCTCGAATCTCTATCTAAGAGCATAGTGGAATCGCTGTCGGGGCCAGCGAGAGCGTTTTACGAGAGAGAATTCGACTTCTTCGGCCAAATCACAAACATCAGTGGAATTATACGACCTTTCCCTAAAGGCGCCGAGAGAAAGAGAGCTTGCCTTGAAGCCTTGAAGAATATCAAGGTGAGAAGAATATCTCTGAAATTGTAGCATACTGGAATGATTAACTGCCGATTTCAATAATTTATCTTCATTAAGAGATAGTCCTACTATGGATCTGTTACTAGGCAACTTTTGTTATTTCCCGACATTTAACAGAAATAATCTAGCCAACAAATATTTAGTAAGCCTATCTCTTACTCAGGAATCAGGATAGGTTATTGAAATCGGCCGTAAATGTATCGTAAGCAAAATGTTGTGTATAATCTTTTCTTTTTCAAAGTCTGGAAAATTAAGCACCTATAAATTGTTAGTTATCTTAAAAAGTTCGAAATTATTAATATTATCTGTGTTTACATTTACAATGCGATTAAATTGACAATATACAGTGATCAGCTGCCACTTCACTCGAGAAAGAGTAAATTCTTACAGATTAAAATACGTCATTTTGTACCGTAAGCGCTCTGAAGTTGGTCACTTCTGTTGTGCATTGTTAAATTTATTTATATTTCCAGAACTTGTAACGTAGTTTTGTGGTCACATTTTATTTAACAAATCCATAACGTTCTGGTATTTTGTATTTTTTTTTGTATTTTTTCTCTTAGGTACAACCGGGATGTTACTTACCATCAAATCCAGATTCCATGGTCTTGGATATAGATTACAAAAGCGGTAAGTTCAACAGTCATGTAAAATCTTCATATGTCTTCATCTGTTCTAACACTGCTTTACACAACTGCTGTAATAATATTACTTTGAGTAAAAATTACGATAACTAAAACATTATACACAGTGTGTTATTAGTTTCGCATGTATTTTAGTTTCTCTGTGTGTAGTACACAATATCACAATAAGCAGACGCTCTTTACTAAATTACAACAGGAGATTTCTATGCTTAACGAATAATGCCTGGTTTATACGGGGTCAGTAACATGTCAGTACAGTAACCCAGTCCAGCGCTGACTTGCTACTGGGCTCATGTAGACTCTAGTTTCAACCCAGTTCAGTGCTGACTTCTCGCTCGCAAGTCAGTCCAGCTGACTAGCCACCCGTTGTATTCGGGCACAGTACGACTTACTGCCCTGTTTACATGCACCCAGTTACTGGGTCCGAAATTATTTACTTGGTCCAGTCACTGACCCCGTATAAACCAGCCCTAAGTCACTGTTTGACGTGCATATTGACAAGCGATTCTCGATCATATGACCCTCTATTAAAATATATTTTTGCAGCATACTTAGTTACTAACTTTTTAACTACAGGTACACCTATGCAGAGCGCAGCCAAAGCTCCATATTTGGCCCGTTTTAGGGTTCGGAAGTACGGCATAGCAGAGATGGAATCAGTCGCCATGGCTATTGCATCGGGAGAGGAATTACCAGTCGTAAGTCTAAGATGTTAAAGTTCAAATTACATTATCAACAGAATGACACTGGCTGACCAACGAGCGATAGAAAAATACTGATTTTCATATTTACGGCTTACGTGCTCACTAGACATGAAATAAAACACTTTTTAACGGATACTAGCGCGGTGCAGCTGCAAAGGTGCCGAAACGTCGGGAAAATAAAAAATCAAACCAATTACCAAATAATTACCAAAGTACTTTCAATACTTAGATTATTTATATGTACTAGATAGACAGTCAAAGCACCAAAGCGTCGATAAAAAATTCACCCAACAGTCAGGTGACCAAAACACGCACACATTGTCAGTAGTGTGACCCGGCCAGTTTTTATTACAATACTCTTTAAGAAGTATTTTTTGGGTCTCATTGGCGGGAGACGTGGTGCGGGGCTACCGCAAACATTCGCAGTAATCCCCTCCATTTTCTCTCACCGCCAAAGATACGTGCCGAGGCTTGTATCTCTTACTATATATTATTAGTGATTTTCCATAAAAATCACTAATAATATTGGCTTGTAATTTGTTATGCAATAGGCCCCAGATGGAAGAATAGACTACATATAAGTACTACCGTACAGAAAGGACACTCCGCCCCGCCCCAGAATCAATTACCTCACCCCACCCCGCGAGTTCGTATGCCGAATCGTTATTCTCATTTAGTCGTGTTTATCAACGTCAACTTATTTTGATATTCAAAGCAATGCGTCGTAACTGTATTTACCAAAAAGTTCGAATTATTAATTGAACGCCGCTCATAGAATACAAATTGTACGGTAGTCCTAGACTTACACACACAGTTGCGCGTGTACAAAACGTCATCTGACGTCATCTATTTATAATAGTGCGGTTGCATGGAGTGTCCGGGGTGTGATGGAAGTATTTATTTTGAATGTCTGCCAAATGGACTTGTGGTCAATGGCTAGCATTAGATAGCTATAGCAATAGTAGCAAGATATATCAATCAAAGGTATTGTAGGAGGAAGGAAGAGATCGCTACACTTCCATCGCATCAGAAACGTGGCAGGCGGCCATCTTCAAAGTGGGCGATGACGTCAGACAGGACATGCTCGCGCTGCAAGTCATCTCCTTATTCAAGAACATATTCCAACAAGTCGGATTGGACTTGTATCTGTTCCCGTACAAGGTGGTCGCGACGGCGCCGGGGGTGAGTGATTTTTTACAGTAATTTTATTCATTCATTCTTCTTCGTCATTCATTCATTTTAATCTACCAAATTTCTGGAGTATAACGATATTATATTGAATCGGCTAAGAATGACTAATAGCAGTGGTTCCCAATGGGATGGTTACGCAAAAGTAGATGGCACTGCGTACGTTTGTTCCTAAGACGGTAGACGTTCAGAACAAATCTATAGAGAATAGGTATTTATTTTTATTTTTTACCGAAAAAGACCCATTATGGTGGTACCCTGAGCGAAAGTGGCGCCGCGGTAAATTATATTTAATATTATAATCCTAATACACAATTTTAAAAATGTTTATCGTGGAGATTTTAGGGCCCACAGTCTAGTATTTTTAGACGGTATCGTTACATTCCCTCGTAGTCACTGCTAGTAGTAGATAGCAAAACTGCTAAAAGTGGCGCCGTTTTTGACACATTTGCTATCTACTTCCACGAATGACTACGAGGGCATGTAGTGATACCTTCTAAAAATACTAGACCATTGGCCCTAAAATCTCCACGATAAACATTATTAAAATCTTTTTCTATTAATAACTTATTAAGTACATAAAAACCTCTGACGGCGCCACTTTCGGTCATACAACCGCCTTAACCCAAAATGGAATAAAAATTCTACAATGCAAGTGCCGGAGTTAAAAGCCAAATTAAGACGTTTTTATTCTTACAGAATTCATTCATTTTTTCTTACTACCTATCCAGATTATTTCGGAATTTGTAAGTGGCAACATTTTACACCCTATTTACACAGAATTTGATCATTTTAAAGCTATAAAAGGATTTTTAAAGTAAAAGTCCTTTGTTTTGATAGTTCTCGTGGAACAAACGTACGTATCGCCATTTTGACAGTTGCCTTCCCCATTAGTTTTTTCCCAAGACCTCAAACTCGCATACCCCTATTACAGGAATGATAAAAAAACAGATTTATGATATCTTAGTTAAGAGATTGCTGCGCGTACCCCTTGATGCAACCTTGCGTACCCCTAGGGGTACACGTACCACTGATTGGAAAACACGACTTAAAGGACTAATTTTCAACATCCAGTGTGGCGTAATAGAATGCGTGCCCAACGCCAAGTCTCGGGATCAGCTCGGAAGGCAGACCGACATCGGCATGTACGAATACTTTATCAAGAAGTACGGCGATGAGACAACCAGGGAGTTTCAGGTATGTAGTAACAACAGCCCCCCTAGCCAAAGTAACAATTGCAAATTTTCGTTATCGCTTCGCTTTCGAAATATGTATGGATTTGACGTTTTAAAATTCGATTGTTAACGAAACCTTATGTCAATCCCATACATGTTTCGAAAGCGAAGCGATAACGAAGATTTGCCAATGTTACTTTGGCTAGGCCCTCAGGGCTCTGTCACTCCGCGCGCGAGTCTGAAGCGCTCGGCGTCCTCTGAGAGGACAGATTTCACACATCAGAAAAGATAAGACCTACGCGATAGAAAGAGAGGCAACTACTAAGTGAATGTTTTGGAGCGAAGGGAGCTCTGTGCGACCTGAATTACACTTTATTGTGTCGGAGCAAGAGTCGCAATTTATTTAAAAAATCGATTTTGCGGAATGCAACTTCTGTACGCTAGTACTATTATCTATTATGTAGTTACAGTACGAGGTAAATTAAAAAAAAAAACCGACGGAGTGGGGATAAGTTCGCTAGTGTACTCTAGTGAGCGACCAATAGCGCGCGCCCCTCCCGCCGCCCGCGCCCCTCACCGCGACGCATACTCAAAATATGCGTTCCGCGCAATCATCCCCTCCCGATTTCAAGATATTTGCCTTGTACTGTAACGTTAATAGAAATGTTGTGCAGTCGATAATAGCAGCGAACTAAAATCTATGAAACAAGAATTCCGCTCAAAACCACGCATAATTACAACCAAGTGGGCGGGGCTAAAAAATGCTGGCATTTAGTTATCAGCACAAAGCGACTGAACACTGATTGCATAATAGCGACCATAATCTGTATACTCATAGATATTTTCTATACTTAAACAAACAAATATTTAATACTATCTCTGCATCTTTTTGCCTTATTTGCATAAAGAAAGGCCAATAATTAAAATAAAATTTAATGATGCATATTTTGGCGCCCAACGTGGGACTCTCAAAGACAAATTAAACTTAACAGTTACGTCATTACAGGCAGCAAGGAGGTGCTTCGTCACGTCAATGGCGGCGTACAGCGTCATCGGATTTCTGCTGCAGATCAAAGACAGACACAACGGCAACATTATGTTGGACACCGACGGACATATCATACACATAGGTAAAGTTTTTACGTCTTAAGAATGTGGGATGTAGCGAGATTCAACCGTATTGAGCGACTTAAAAGAATAATCCATACATTTTATACCAATCTCATAAGAATAATATATCGATTAATTTTACGTCCAACATCAGCATTGCCAACCACTAGTATTTATTTTATCTATGACACTTAAGGCGAGGCCAGTTCACGAAATTTACTCTTTCACTATGTCTTTAGAATAAGGTTGAATATTGCATAACTTTAATTGACGCTTCGCCACAAATTTGACGAATTTTAGTACATTTTTATTGATTTCTGAAATACTGGATCATTTATTAAAAATGTACTCGGTTTTGTGTTAGATCGATAAAAAAGCTATCCTTTTTGCATAAAAAATCATATCACTGTCGTTGATAATTACGAAATCTGACGATTTTAAATTTATTTATTTATTTATTTATTTATTAGTTCTGTACACACACAATTACAAACGGAAAAGAAATGGACAGAAGAATTGTACAAGGGCACAACTTATTTCACATTGAAATTTCTTCCAGCAGGCCCGGGACAGGAAAAACATTGAGAAGGGCAGACAGTGTGTACCTCAAAAATATATGATAAGTATATATATTATAAACATACATATACATAATATTATCTATAAATAAATACACATACACAAATAATTAATATAATAATAAATACCTACATATAAATATACTACACAATAATAATTATGATGAGGACAGATGAAAATATAATTAAATCGAACTATGCTAAGAACAAGTAGTTAGGTAATGCTCCTTTACACGTTTTTTGAAAAGAGAAAGCGTTTCACTGTCTCGTATCTCAGCTGGTAGCGAGTTCCAGAGACGGACGGCATGTACGGAAAAGGAATAGGAATTTAATTTATTTTTATAAGTTTTTATGGTGTTATTCAGGATTTTTTTACAGAGTTACCGTGCCAATTTTTAATTTTCTGTTCGGTTACTTTGCTTCTTTGTTTCTTTTTCAGTCTACAGTAATTTTTGTGAAGTAGAATTTTACATCAGTTCTTCACATTGGAAGTTCAAAAATCAGACTTTTCATCAGATCGTGAACTGGCCTCGCCTTAAATACTTTCATTCACATAATTATTTGCATTGGGAAACTCTAAAACCAAGTTTGAATGGATAATTAAAGGGTTGGATTGGACTACATAGGGTGACCACATGATACAGTGCTGACAGATGTGGTCCAACCCTTATTAATTTTGCTTCCAAGTATAAATATTTACGAAAAAACTGCTTCAATATTGTTGGCAAATCTGCTTCAATACAAAGATATCTGGTTAAAAAAGATTGTAATTCAATATATTATGAATACAAACTTATTTTTGATAAAAGTGCAAATTATATAATAATTACGTATTAACGAAAAATTACTTCTAAAAGAGGCGACAAGAAAAGTTACCTTTTTGTAAAATTCATATGAAAGTGTAATAGCTAATCAAAGTTTTAACCATATTCCTGTTCACAGATTTCGGGTTCATGTTCGAGTCTTCGCCGGGCGGCAACTTGGGTTTCGAACCGGATATCAAGCTGACAGACGAGATGGTGATGGTGATGGGTGGGAAAATGGAGGCGCCGCCCTTCCGGTGGTTCTGCGAGCTGTGCGTGCAAGCCTTCCTGGCTGTCAGGTGAGGTCTCAATCAGCGGTATTTATAAGTAAACAAAAACGACAACATCGCAAAAATTGCTCTGATTCCAAAGAAAGCAGCTAAAGCACAAGTTATGGAAATCCGCGCCCTGTCCCCTATTTACGTAACTCTGTTGCTAACAATTTTTGATTGAAATTGATTAAAACCGCAGTTACATTGCTGCTTTAAGTAAGATAGTTGTCACATTGGTTCTTACTAAAGCAACAATGTAACTGCGATTTCTGTCGAGAGTTGATGGCAACAAAGTAACAAAATCACGGGGCAGAGACAACGGTGGAACTACAAACTCCCAAACCTGAGCCAATATAACGGGTGTAACAAGACTCTCAACGAAGCCGAAGTCCATGAATTCCGCCCATCATCAGGATAATTTTTGTCTTTAAACTAATAGCTACGAAGTTATTGAAGGTCAAAGGCAATTTTTTTTTATTTTTTTTTTATGAAATCTTATTTTATTTATTATTATGTATTTCGTAACAAATATGAGCGCGCACATTAACGTTGCCTTTCAACTCGGCCGCACGCAGCTGCGTAGCATTCACTCGCAGACGCGGTCTGTTGTACGCGTTACATTGCGTGGTAATGTATGCAATGATTTTTAACACCAAAAATGAAAATCGTGTCCCAGCAATAATTTTGAACAGAAATGGTCCTGATGATGGGCAGAATACGTAGACCTCGGCTTCGTCGAGTCTTTTTACACCCTGTAGTGTGGACGTACCACGTCATTAGTTACAGTTTTATTATTTTGACAAAGAGTCTCCAGTAACTACACTACACAAGAAAAAAGGCATAACTACATAATCCTCTCTCAATTCACCAGACCATATCAAGAAGCTATCATATCCATGGTGTCCCTAATGCTTGACACCGGGCTGCCCTGCTTCAGAGGGCAAACTATCCGACTACTGCGCTCGCGCTTCGCCCCCAACTCCACGGAAAAAGAGGCAGCTGCCTTCATGCTGTCAGTCATAAGAAACTCCTTCTTGAACTTCAGAACAAGGACATACGACATGATACAGTATTATCAGAATCAAATTCCATACTAATTTTTATATTGATAAAAGTTTGGTTTCGGAGCGGTTAAAGTATTGGAAAAGGTCTAGTCTAATTTAATCATTTGTTTTAAGAGAATGGACTAATACAATGCACTGAAAAATATTTTAAATAACGATGCCTCATTTGTCAAATAGGGATGTTGACTATTTTTTTTATTTTATGTTACATAAATTACCTCTCAAAAAAAGAAACATTGGTAAAAGAATTAATTCGCTAGCATGAAAACTGCCCGAGATATCACAGTGTGAAATGTGCACAAATGGACTCGATCAAAAACGCTCCATACTAATGGCTTGCACGTTATGACGTCACGCCGTGCTAGTTTGTATGCAACGCATAGGAAATTTGTTCAGCAGCTATATTAAATATTGTGTTTATCAAAATGGTTTCTTCGACAAATTTGCTATACATTTTACGGACTTATTAAAAGTATCATTTATTTTAATAAATTTTATACTTTTTAAATGGACTTGTCCACCCAACTTTGAAGGGTCATAAAACAAATAATATGCAATATATAAAACCAAGAGGTATACAAGCTACTCTAAAAGTTTAATATGTTTACGATTTTTATTAGTATTTCGTTATTTTATTCATTAGTCAACATCCCTATTATGATTAGAGGCCGTTATCGGGCGTGTGTTTTGCGAGCAGCTAGTCTTTAGAGATGTGGTAAAATCTATTGGTTATTTTTAAGGATATCTATGTACTATGTCGGCAATAGTTTTATACTTAATTATTCTCTCCATTTCTTCTTAAAAGGCTCTGTTGTACTTTCTATATTCTTTAAGCGTCAACATTTTGGACAACAACAACAACAACACACAACAAAAAAACTCAAAATAGTGAGAAGACAATTGATTTGTTTTTCATTATTTGTCAAGCGACAGTTTGGTTTTTAAATGTTTTTCATTTATCTGAATGTCTGTCATCTGTTCGGTGACTTGACATTGTCGCAAAAGGTAGGTACTGCCCCAGCTCAGTGTTTTGCTTATTTTTGTACGGACTTCGAGCTGCTTTGCAATTTTATCAAGAATTAAAATTTTAATCAGCATTGAGCACTGCATTTTTTTTATCGATATCTAAATAAAACAACCTATAGATTTTACCACATCTCTAGAAATTTGCTGCTCGCAAAATGCACGCCCGATAACGGCCTCTAATTATGATAAGTAGTTTGGAAGTTATGAGATAACAGATGAACCTACATACATACATACCGGTCAAAATCATATACTTACCCTCCGTTTTTTTGCTTCGCCGTAGTCGGGTAAATATGGATGGTTTTCTAAAATTTATTGACAAAAATATAGGTTGAGTAAAAATCTCTTGTTGTAGTAAAATATATTACTTACCGTCAAGGAAATTGTTTTAGTCCATCTTATCATATAAAATAAATATTAATCTTGGTGTATTCAGTATCCATTCGAATAAAGATGAAATAAATAAAGTTATTTCTGCAAAGCAAAATATACTTTGCTTGGCAGAAGTTAGCTGTCAAAAGGAACTTTGTGAAAGGGTTTTGGGTTTTGGTATATATTCTAGTCATGTCTACTTTACTCGCAATTTCACATCAGTCACAGAACAGTTAAGTGTCGGTTGCCAACCAAGTCAAGAAGGTGACCTTGGTTGGCAACCGACACAGCTTGATTCGAGGTTGCAAAACCGCCAACTAAACCAACCACGAAGGTCATCTTGGTTGGGGCGCAGTTGGCAGCCATGTAGCAGGCACTTTTCACCCTTTTCACTATAAAACTGTATCAAAAAGTCTTAATTAAAATAAATTCTGCAGTTATCTTTAAAATACGTATGTATTAAATTAAGTATCGATGTGCTACGAACGACGACGAAATCATTAAAATGTAACTGAACTGAGCACGATGATGATCAAACATAAGAAACTGTATCAAAATATCGTTTTGTCCCCACTTGTTCTAGTAAGCAGTTCTACTTTAGAACGAATGGTTCTTTTTTCCTATTAGTACTACGTAGTAGCACTAATGAAAAAAAATCTCATTAGTTCTACGGTATAACTTCCCAGTAGAATAAGTGGGAACACAAGTTGTTGTAATAAATTATCATATTTATTGTAATTTTCTCAAAGTGGTGTCCTTATTGAATGTTGTAACTTGAATGTGTATCTTAAAATGAATATCAGTAACTTAACTTATTTAAGATCATTTCAGTTGGTGCAAATCTTTTATAAAATTATAATAACTTGAAATTTTCAAGCATTTTTATGACTGTTATATATTGTTACAAATTGTATTGCACTGTTAGTCAGTCAAAATGTAAGAACTGCTATGCCCCTTGTACTTAAGGATTTTCAGAGTTTATTATGTACCACTATTTATTATTACGTGTAGGCGTGTAGGCCAATCAATTGAAGATAAATAATATAAACAATGATAACATTGTAACATTGATAACATTGAGAATCTGTGTGTGACAATACTATTTTGCACATATTTATTGAGGATCTGTGTGTGACAGAGCAGAAATTTTTGAATATCAATCTTACCCAATTCAAATAGATTGAAAATCGTCTAAGCAAAGTCAAAGTCAAATAAGCTTTATTCATTAAGGGCTGATTTTTCAATCATCAGATAACAGATATCAGTCAGTTTAAATATTAACCAAATCTAATAAAAGTCATTAAAAAATGGGACAGACAAATGAATGACAAGCATTTTCAATTTGGCAGTATAATACGCTATCAAACGGATAAAGCTCTATCTAGGCAATGAAAAATCAGCCCTAAGTTACTTAATATATAAAAATAGCATTGTGAATGCTAAAATCTAAAAATTCAAGCTTTATTCAAATAAACTTAATTATTAAGTACTTTTGAATCGTCTATATTTTCCTACCACCCGTTCCAGACTTTTACATTTACTTTTACATACATTATGCACCTCGTTGGAGAAATATACACTTTTGCATACTAAGTTCAGCTCTATCGGAATGGGGTAAGGTTGATTTTGATGACACTAAAGAGTGTTCGAGCTTTTTGCTACTCTTTCCGTCTTGAGCGGACCCTTGGTATTTCTTGCAGGATTTTGATATTTTCAGTAAGTCAAAAGTTGCCTTTAGACAGTAGATGCAATTTGCATCTACTAAGCTTTTTTGCCTAAAGGAAAATAACTTGGCCCAAATTTTAGTACCACGTGACTTTAAAGTAGCAATTTTAGGTACAAAATGTTGAAGTGCCCAAGTCTTATTGTCTATGGTTGGGTTTAAGTTATATTGCGCGAACTAAAGAAATAATTCAAAATGTGAGATGAAATGGGGAAGCAAAATCTATCTACTGATACAAGTCGTCTTTTAAAGTGTGCTTCACAGATCAAAGATATTAAGATATGGTTAATTTGGTGTTATCGAATTTATGCTGCACATTTTACCCTCAATATTATTGACATGTTATCATTGAATTAATTTATTACAAAGTCCACAGATGTAAATCTAAGTAACTTTTTGCTATTATCTACCACGGCTTGAAAGCCCTCATTCAAAAGTGTGATTATGTATATTATGTAGATCAGTGTTGTTGAATTATGTTAAATGTATATTAATAATTTCTAGAAAAAATAAAATTAATGTTATTTTTGACATTCCTGTGATTATGATTACCTTGTTGTTAGTTAATTAAATATTTGGTAAAGGCAACACTAATATTATTTCTCACTCCCCCTACAGTACGAGGCAAACATCTTGAAATAGGGTAGGGATTGCGCAGAACGCATATTTTTGGTATGCGTAGCGGTGAGGTACGCAGGCGACGGGAGAGGAGCGCGCGCTATTGGTCGCTCACAAGTGCACATAAGAAGGATCAAGATGTTTGCCTCGTATTGTACCAGTAAGTAAAGGAAATACAGAAAGTTATATAAACTTGTTTACTCAAAATCCATGCCGTAACTATCTATGTAGGATAAATAGAATTCAATTTTTTTCATACATTTTTTTACTTTGCTTACATCAAAGTTTGGTAAATGCTCCAGTCTATGTTCCGGGAACTTCATAGAAAATTCACTTTTTTTATCTTTCACAGTATTGTTCAGTACTTTGCCTTCTGTTTTAGCATCGGAGAATATTGTGTACAAATGTGACAGGGCTGCTTTGCAATAATACACTTTATTCTTGTCACTCGGTCCTTGTAGTATGAGAAAAGTATCTCGTTTCATGACATCCAGACACATGGTGTCAGTTTCTATAAGATTACTCTGTAATTAAATGTATTGATAATGTAAGAGTTGGTAAAACTATGTTTAAAGGACTTTGGAAAAAGGAACAATTTCAATCTAATCTAAACTTAGAAAATTTGTATCATATATTAGCTCTGAAATTTTATAAGAAAATTTGTTTTTTTATATTTTAATTTGTATATTAGTGTTTATCATTTATCTTTTTTGATGATTATTGAATTAGAATGTGATGAATTTTATTGATTTTAGGATTAGTTCCATGCAAAAAGTTATTTCTTTTCATGGATACAATCACCTCAATAATAAAGGGGGTAAATTGGAGCAGATTAATTTGTTTATTGCACATACCTGTAAACATTTTTGTGCCACAGCTTCCACTGATGTAGCCAGATCTTCGAAATTCATATTGCTGTCTAAGTTGCCACATATAGTGAGCAGATATGTTGTGCCTTCCATAGGGTCAAGCTCACCATTGAAATATCTTATGGTAAACGCATAGGATGCTAACACATTCGCTATGTTGTTCTTGATTGCTGGAGATGGTTTTACTGACTGTAACATAGGACAAGAAAGAAAATTTTAAAGTTTATTTTCATATTGTTTTTTTTTATTTAATCTGAAAAACCAAAATATTTTACAGATAGAGGATTTGAATTGAAAATTGTCTAACAATATGTTGTTATCTTACAGTTAAAGTAGAGAATTTTGGAACATCAACTATTAGTGGACATTTCTTCAAGGCCTCATCTTCTCCATCATTTTTCTCATCAACCTCTTGTACTAACTTTTCTTCTTTACTGAACATCCACCAAGGCTCCCATTGAGGAATCAAAGACCCAACATCTCCTTTATTTAAAAGAGCCTCAAATTCATTCTTTTCATCAGCTGTTAATGCATTCCATAAAGTATCAGGGTCGTCGAGATTTAAATCTTTTATTCTTTCTTGTAAATCCAGTTCTTCTTCATCGTCGGAATCAACCTCTTCATCATCATCACCATCCATCTCTTGTAAGAGCTCATTTATGTCATCATCACCATCAGCGGCTTGATTTTGCATTCTCTTAAGAATATCCATCATTTTACGCTTTGATTCATCATCAGCGTTAAGAGATGCTAATTCATCATTCACACAGTCTTTGTAAAAGCTTTCTGAGCAATCCATGTGTTTCTCTGATTTATAACAATTGAGAGAGCAATAAAAAACCTCACATCGCGGACAACAGTATTTGCTCGAGTTTTCATTGCATCTGAAATCATTTTACACTTAGTTTGTAAATAAACATTGAATTACGAGTTTAAGCTGCTAATTGCTCGACATTATGATAATAAAACGCGAGAATCGCGAGATAAAGTTATTATAATATGGTAAACTTACATGCCGCATAAGTTTTGCACATTTGCAGAACCTTTCTCCTTAGACATTTCAAAAATTCAAACAACTGATTTACTACGTGAAACTAATCGCACTATTTAAAGATGAGCTTAATAACTACACAATTATATTTTACCAAAATTAAAGCCCTGCTTGTCTTCCAATACAACAAACCAACCAACAAAATCACAGAGGAAAAAGCAACAAGCTAACTTTATTTATACAAAACAAAATTAAACAGCTGACTTTTTGACATTGGTTACATTCCAGCAGGGTAATCGCTACGCTCTAGATTATTGATCGCCACGTATAATAATGTACTCTATGATCGCCACAGAGTAGATCATGGAAAGTAAAATAATTTAATGGTACGTACAACCCACGGCTCTACCGCCTAACTCCATTGCTTTGGTTTATCACGTCAGGGGCCTTACTATGAGCTCTTATAGCAGGGCTTATATTGAACTGCCTTACTTTTTCGTACTATGACCTCGACGGTTCGTATGAAGGCAGGTTTTCGTACTATGACCTCGACGGTTAACTAGTATGAATCAGCAAATAAGAAACCGTCCAGTTCAAAAGCAGGCCTTAAACAGGACTGCTTAAGGCCTGCTTTCATACTAACCATTGAGGTCATAGTACGAAAAAGTAAGCAGTTTATTATAAGACCTGCTATAAGAGCTCATAGTAAGGCCCCTGTTTAAGGCCTGCTTTTTAACTGAACGGTTTCTTATTTGCTGATGGTAAGCCCCCTGCTGAAATATTCCAAATTATTTATTTGTATTACAAACAAGATTGAAGAATGGCTGTATAGAACCAGATTATTTTGCCTTTCCGGTAATAAAAGATTTGTCAAAAATTTGTGAACAAAAATTTGTCGCCCTGTCAGCTGACTGTCACTGTCATCTTGACAGCAGGACAGTGACATGACATCGCGTTTTGCCGGAGTGTTTGTTTTCATTTCGTTTGTTTGTTATATGCTTTAATTATTAGTGAAGGAAATCAGTGATTAGTATTATTTATAGATTGTTTCCAATGTCGAAGCCAGAGCTAGTAGAAGATTTCTTCGGCGTGTACTTACTTTACAACATTAATCCTAAATACAAAGGTCGTACTTATGTTGGTTACACTCGTGATCCAAACCGGCGAATTATGCAGCACAACAGAGGCACATGGGCAGGAGGTGCTCACAGGACGAGCAATAGAGGTCCCTGGTCAGTTTTATAACCAAGGATCATTCATAGTAATTGATTGTAGATCTTATAAGCAGAGCAAGTGTATAGTGTAGGCGTCATTGTTTTATTGTTTTATTGTTTTATTGTTATTAGTTACACGGGCGGTGCCCAATTACATAACTAACATAGTTTACTTACATAATCATGCAAACAAATACTAACAATATACATATTATAATGAGATATGTATGAAAAAGAGCGCTGATAAGTGCCTCAAAGGCGAGCAAAATGTATCTTATGTCTTTGGCAACAGTATATTTGCTTGTTTTTCAGTGCTCTTTTTACGTGCCGCGACTGTGGCGGTCACATATTTATAGACACCAGTTTATTTTCAAACAAATAAGGTAAGTTTGACCTAACTGTGATCTGATGATGGCCATCCAGGGAGTGAATGGAGGAGATTCAGATCGCTATGTAAACCTAACTGATCTGATCAGCATTCTAAGAGATATAAGGATCAGAGTTTTCCGTTTCAGGATTTCTATACATTTTATGCTAATTTTGCTGTTTTTTAAACATATTCTTGTATCATACCTCTTAGATGCATATCTCTTAGAATGCAGATCAGATCAGTTGGGTACACACCCATGTAAATGGAGGATATTCAGATTGCTATACACATAGCAATCTGAATATCCTCCATTTACTTCCTAGATGCATGCCATCATCAGATCACAGCTAGTCAATCCTTGGTGGAGAACCAAGGCTTCAAAGTTACCTTGTTTGTTTAAAAATCAACTGGTGTCTTTAATTATGTGACCGCCTCTGTATCTTGTAGTTCTTCAAGACTTATCCACAGTTTTTTTTAATTAGTGACAATACCAATTTGTTTCAGGAAAATGGTCCTCATAGTTCATGGTTTTCCTAATAACATTTCAGCACTTAGGGTATGATAGATTTATGTTTTTTTTGTAATATATCTAAGTGGTTGGTTAGTAATTTTAGCTTGAATCTTTTCAGTTTGAATGGGCTTGGCAAAATCCCACCAAGACGATAAGACTGCAGCACTTAAATCTAAAGAAAATACCGAGAAAAGAGACTGAGTACCAGTTCAAGCTCCGTGTGATGTCTGAAATGCTAAGAGTCGGACCGTGGTCGAGGCTCCCTTTGATTATAAGATGGCTAGAACAAGAATATGTTGAAGATATTCCTGTAAGTAGGTACTTTTAAACTGAATTTGAATTGGAATGGGGCTTCACTGTAATGCTGGCTCCACACATTGGTCACAATATGGGCAAATTCAATGTATGTTGCCAGTTTTGTAAGTAATGCTTCAAAGAGGTTCTTTCAAAAGCATCAACAAACGATAAATTGGCCAAGGTTTGGGCCAACGTGTGGAGCAGACATAACACAAACTTTGTGATTAATTTTATTTGTGGTGTGTAATTTTATTTGTATATGTACTCAAAATGTGTCATTCTCAGGAACCGGAAGACTTTCGATATTTTATACGCTACGATATCTCATATTCTCATGATGCTATGATTATTATGTTTGCATATCGAATAGGGTTTCCCTTTTAAAGAATTTATGAAAGATTTAAAAAAAACTATTACTAAAAATCCAAACAAACAATTCATGGGTTTTCAAGTGCTCAATCCACCCCTGATTCTTTTTATAGTAACCGTTAGTTTATTAGTATTCCTTTTCTCTAAATACTCTGCCAGCCATTAAAATGACTTTTTTTTCTCAATAATTCTTAATTGACACGAAATTAATTCTAATTGCAGATCGAAAGAAAACCACCAGACCAAGTAATAATATGTCATGGTCCAGTGAAAACATGCAATTTAAAGAAACTTACTGACATACAAGAGATACGTCTTGAATGCTTGCTGTGTTCTAAGTTAATTACCCATGCACAAACTAAATTAACATGTCTCAATTCCAGTTGTGAACTTGTAGCACACATTACGTGCTTAGCTGACCTATTTATCGGTCCTGGAGATTTTGTTCCCATAGAAGGTTATTGTCCTTTCTGTAGTACAAAATTAAAATGGGGTGATTTAATAAGAAAAATGAAAGGGTGCAAAATGGAGATTAGTGGTGTTGGAAGTGATGGAGACAGTGATAAAATGGGTGATAGTGATGATGACGACGTACTTTGTTCACAGGATAAAGGTTTTGTTGATAATAATTCTCGTTGGTTAGATTCGGCCGATTGTGATGATGAATTATTATGACGAATGAATATATTATGTTTTTACTTAATACTTACACTTTCGTTTTATTTATAACAGTAGTCTTCATTAAAATAACACAATTCACTTATCCTCATTGGGCCCGCGTGGTGGATGATGGCCCTTCCTAGTTATCCACTTAAGGCTGTGCCCCAGCAATAAAAATGGCTGATGGATTCTTCATTAAAAGGTTGTACTAACTAGCCTCACCCTTAGAGATTACTGAAGACATCATGCTTGTAATAGCATAGAATCTGTAATAAAAAACCTCCTTAATACATACTTAAATTAATTGCCTGTAGACTTTGTTAACTTTAACAACGCAAAAACCACGCAAGAACCTAAGAAAACCTATAATATTACGATAATATCCATAAAGTGTTTATTTATTATTGTGTAAAAGCAAGCAAAAATAATGGCGTTTGCATCGTTGACATCGTCGAAGTCATCGAAAGCGTGTGTGCTCTGTCTGAGGGCCTAGCCAAAGTAACATTTGCAAATCTTCGTTATCGCTTCGCTTTCGAAACATGTATGGGATTGACATAAGGTTTCGTTAACTATCGAAATTTAAAACGTCAAATCCATACATGTTTCGGAGCGAAACGATAACGAAAATTTGCAAATGTTACTTTGGCTAGGGGGCTGGTACCTACTAGGGCATCGAAATGTATTACGGATGGCTTGCCATGCATTTTAGACGTCTCCTACGCCTATAAATACTTATGTTAGTTTAGGTATCGTTTAACACAATTTACTTACTTACCACTTCATTGGAGTTCTAAGTTTCGGAAACGTTCATCACACGAACTGACAGGAATTCAAACTTGCGATCGTTAGATTCGCTGTGTCACCGATTGAATGGCAAAAAAATTATAAGATAATTCCATTAGCGGGAATTCATTATCAGTATCAGTTGTCTTATGGGACTACTGGGACATAATTTAAAAAAATATACCAGTATCAGTTGTCCCAAGGGACTAGCTAGTGGGACATAATCATCCCACCTATCCCATAATGGGACTGGGTCAATGGGACTAGTGGGACAGACAGATTTTTTTTAACATGGTTGATCCGGGATTGCGCTTATTTTAGGAGCGAAGATAATAAAAACAATGAAATTTTATAAGGTATAAAATAAGGCACCGAATTTAATAAAAGCTACGAAGTTCATAAATTATTATTAACATTTAATAAATTAATATTTTAAATTATTATGTCTACCAGGTACATGTTCAACAGTAGGTACTAATATAACACTAAGTATCAATATATCGATACAGTTTGTAATAAAGTATTACTTAGTATAATTATCAAATCTTAATTGTTCTCTAAATATTTCTTATACCTACCTACGTAAAATTGCTAGCTACCTAACTACTAATTAGGTAGGTAAAAAAGTAAACATTATAATAGTACTTTATATACTCAAAAGAAAATAGACGGCTATAACTATTGTATGTACCGCCTATACACCGTTATTTTTTAAGTATAGGTATCTAAAAATTAAAAGTGTTATTCAGTCCACGTGAATGAACAACTTTACCTATGGGGCCAACCACGAAATCGCAAAAAAAAAATTAGCTGTTCCATAGAAAAATAAAACATCGACTCGACTATACCTAATGTATGGAACAGCTGATTTTTTTTTCGCGATTTCGTGGTTGGCCCCGTAGTAAAAGTTGTTCATTCACGTGGTCTGAATAACACTTATCATTTTTAGATATACTTAAAAAATAACGGTGTATTGTTTTCCATGCAAACGAACTTATTTCAGAAAGGTGTTTTAATATAAGTGATATACCTAAGTACTTAATGTCAATCTGATTTTATGGACCATATCTGCAATAAACTTGCTGACAATATATCTACATGAATGTACTATAGGCACCTATAATGTTTCCTATTCGCTGATAGTAGGTAGGTATTATAATTATCTGTGGTGTCAGCTAGAAATTGAAAATTGATAAATGCATATTTATTTTTATAAGAAACTCCGATTTCTTTCTATTCTAACTGACACACGACGAATAGGAAAAAATGTACAGTAATTTCGACATGACGACCTAAAACGCTTTACTGTCGAATTTTCCTAAATATATTTTGTTGACTAATAAGTACAGTTTTCGAACAATATCAAATTAAAATAAAATCAGATTAAATTTACTTATATAAAAAAACAGAATTTAGCTCGTTTTTATTTTCTTTTGAGCAGTAAGTAGTTACTTAAATAGAACTTATTTTTTTTTAATATGAACTTAATAAATGCCGTTTATTTGGTGTTTATTCATATTATGCTACATTAAAATTAAATTTAAATCAATAGTCGTCAAAAATACCGCCATCATCATCACCGTCGTAGTCATCATCATCATCAGCACCTGGGGGCACGAGCGCACCGTTCAGCACGTCACTTATGGGCTCCTCAAAGCCCAGTACTTTCGCGAATCCGTACACCAACCTCATCACAACAAGTCTTGTAAAATCAACCGGAGTAGTCTCTTTTCTTTGTAACAAAAGCTGTTTTTCCGTCGGGTAGTCCTTTATCTTCCTCCTTTTCATTTCACAAGAAGAAAACACTAACAACAAAGTAATGAAGAAAAGAAAGTTTTTGCGCGCCATTTTTCGAGTTTAGTTTTTTCTTTTTTTTAACAGCACTGCGTTCCGAATTTGTTTTCGTTAGCGACTTAGCGCATAGTGAAGTTCACGGTCGCGCTGCGCAAAGGAAAGTGAAGACTGAATGTGTCAGTCGAGTAACGGAATGTCGTACGAATGAAGCGAAGGTAGCGATCGCGTGCAATCTATTGTGCCAATAAGTATTATGGAGCGCCTTAAAACTAGCGATCACGTAAGAAACGCATTAAAATTTACAGTTACTTAGTTAGCCGATGCGGGCGGCTTCTGTGAAATCTGATCGCCTTTTTTGTGCAAATAAAGTGGCAGGATCTTGCGGCCACGAATGCAACTTTCTTTTGCTGATTCTTTAAACCTGACCTGACGCAATAAATAAAAGAAGAATACCTTAGATTACCTACCTACTTAGGTACTCAAAAGAGTAAAATGTTAATTAATGATAACATAAGTACCTCTTACCTACTAAGAACTTTTAAAAACCAAACCAAATACATAAGTACTAGCTAAACTAGTATTCTGTTGCTAAGCTAGTAGGTAGCAGAGAGCAGACGCTGATTAGACCAAGATTAGACGCATACAGCTGCGCGAAACAATTTTTTCTTCAAAGAAAGTTGGTATATAAGCTATTATGTATTCTGTGATATAAGTATGGGCTTGTATGGGTAAGTACTTACCTATAAGTCAGTTGTTTTAGGAAGAGGAAATATTTTAAAACGTTTTAAAGTCATCTAAATTTAACTTCAGATTACACTAATAACAGTTTAAGTTCAGGAGTGTGAGAAAGGTCATTTTTCATTGAACCTGCGTTTGTTTTGATGTTGCTCTGTCTAAGTAGAATCTAGGCTATTCATTTAAGGTCAGCGCTGCGAAGCTTGACGCCTGACTCACTTACGAGCTTGCTTAGATATTCTATCTTCGTACTATGACTTTCCAAATGAATTGAGGTATCTGTAATAGGTACCTACCTAGCTTATAATTGATAGTCAGCCAATGAAAGTCCTTACTAATCCTTATTCCTTTCCTTACTAATATTATAATGCGAAAGCCCGTTTGTTTGTTTGTTACGCCTTCAAGTCTTAACTACTAAATGAACCGATCATCATGAAATTTTACATACACGTTGTCACAGAGAAGGGCATAGGGTCCATTTCATCCAAAAAAAGTACTGTTCCTGAGGTAAGCAAAAAACTACCTTTTGATTTATTCTTTGAACTTTCTTGGGTTGGTATAGTTATCCCAGTCTTCTGTCTTTTTTTGCCATTACCATTAAAAAAGAAAGTGTAGTAATTTATCAAATGGCTGTATAATGCGACGGCTGTCATCACTGTCATGTCAGTTAACGGTGAAGTGAAAATAGTTTACCATCAAGCTGTCAATTTCCGCTAACTGTATATAGATCTCGTCGTAAACGATTGATGATGGATAGCATCTACATGCGTGTTTCATTATAATTTTCTATGCCTTGATTATAGGTAGATTTGATGTTAATGTCCATAGCTGCCTGCGCACTTATATCGCAGATATATAACAAAAATACATAAAAACATCGAGACTAAAGTGTTTTTGTTAAAAAAAAACTAGTCTCGATGTTCATATTCCGATTATTAAATCAAGGCTTAAATGTTTACTTATTTAATATTTCTAGGGACTTCATTGAGGGACTTTCACACAAACTTTCATCCCCTATTTCATCCCCCTAAGGGATGAATTTTGAAAAATCCCATCTTAGTGCACCGGTTAACAGTTTTAGAAAAATACTAGAAAAAATCGACTCACCCGTAGCCATTTCAGACGGAATATTACAATACGATTATGTACAAGACGTAGTGATTATATGCCCAGTACTTAAAACTGACTAACTTCAGAGCGCTTGTGGTAGATACAAAACGACGTATTTTAATCTGTAGGTAAAAAAATCTATTTGCTATAGGTACATTCTCGACTCGAGTGAAGTTGCCGTTGAAAACTATTTTCCCGCGGATTCCCAAATAGTGCGTTCCGTTTCACGCTCACGCTACACTTCTCCACTAAAATTGTTAAGTGAGCACTTTCGTTGAACAATACGCATGCGATGTTTCGTTTTCTCGAGCGAAGGCGTGGTCGCAATTAGTTAACATTGTTAGCAAGCAACAGTTATCAATTTTAGCATACCTACCTACCTACATCAAGCAAACGGTCTCCATACAAACGGCGATAACTTTTCCCACCCTCTAAACCTTAACCTACAGCAATGAATTTTTGGTAAGTATGTTTTTGAAATGCCTAAAAACTAGGGCTGTACGTTTTGATTTTTAAAATATTCATTGTAGATTTGAAAATATTGGCAATTCTGTGTTTTGTATGAAATCACTAAAATGCAAATATTACGAAATCTATTATAGATATTTAAAAAATCAAAACGTACAGCCCTAGTATTTAGGCATTTCAAAAAAATACCAAAATTTAATTACTGTAGGTTAAGGTTTAGAGGGTGGGAAACGTTATCACCGTTTGTATGGAGACCGTTTGCTTGACAATCCTCTTAAGTTACAGATGAAAAATAAAATTTACCAAAAGTAGACTAAACTAGAATTGGTAGGTTGGTACCTAGACGTTTGGTTTTTAATTTTTATTTAAAAATATCTGGAATTAAAACGGTAAGTAGGTACCTAAACTTAAATTAATAATTCCAGATTAAGTCACATCAATTAACTTATTTAAGTAAACCTTGACATTCATAATAACGGTAAAAAACTAAAAATACTAAGGCCGTATCGTTATGAAAACACATTTAAATAAGTTAGAATAAAAAAAAACGACCTACACGATCGGATTGCAAATATGTATTCTTGTTTGTCATGTTGATACCTAAAGGCATGGGATGGGCAACCCATGGATGGATGTATGTAGCGTATAGCAGTTCCGCAAGTTGCTTGTTTGAACTTCAGAAACAAATAATATCTGTAAGAATTGGATGAATTGAATAAAATCTGGAAAATAACTGAAAAAAAAAACAATTTGGCTGAATTTTTTTTATAGGTAGGAAATAAGTATCCTTATTAATATAAAAAAGGTTCTGAACTTTTGATTGCGTGAAAAAATAAAAAAAAATCGTTTTGTCTTCGCAAATATACGGAAGTAACAGCAGAATGCAGCAGATTATTTCCCTAATCACCACGTATTTTAAAAAAAAATCAACTGATAACTTCTCTTTTTGACATTAAATTTCTGCATAGACAGTTTATGTCAAAGTCATAAACCGCACTTTTTAGGGTTAGGGTTTTTAATAAATTTCCTCATTTTGGTGTTACTTCCTTATATTTGTTATAAATGGAAAGGCAAAGTTATTTTTTTTTATTTTTATCACGCAACCTGAAATTCTGATAAGTACCTAAGTATCTACTTTTAATCCAATCCAAGTCCAATATAACGGGTGTAACAAGACCCTCAACGAAGCCGAAGTCCACGCATTCCGCCCATCATCAGGATCATTTTTGTCTTTTAGACTATACCTGGGAAACCAATAGCTACGAAGTTATTGAAGGTCAAAGTCATTTTTTTTTTAATTTTTATGAAATCTTATTTTATTCGTTATTTCCTAATTTTTGTCTACAGAAACATTTTCAAAATTTTATGTATTTCGTAAAAAATAATGGCTTCAAAACGTCATTACTCAATGTATTTCATGACCACGCACATAAACGTTGCCTTTCAACTCGGCCGCACGCAGCTGTGTAGCATTCACTCACAGGTGCAGTCTTTTGTACGTTACATTGCGTTGTAATGTATGCAATGCTTTTTTAACACCAAAAATTAAAATCGTTTCCCAGCAATAATTTTGAACAGAAATGGTCCTGATGATGGGCAGAATACGTAGCCCTCGGCTTCGTTGAAGGTCTTGTTACACCCGGTATAAGGGAGTCTTACAAATAGAAATATTAAGCCTTTTTTCAGACATTCCCTTTCCACTTGTACTTACCTACAGAGGAAAAACGAGTTTTCCGGATTTTCATCTGTGAGTCTGCAAGTTTAAAAACGTCTTGTGGGCTGAGTCAAAAGCTGAGGCGGGACTTTGCCCATGCCTGTTTTAAAGATTATTCTGAATCGATAATTTACCGTTGTTGGTGGTAGGGCTTATTTCAATTCCGCCTGGCTAGCTACCACACGAATAAAAAAAAGTGTTCCAGTAGTTAGAGGTAAAATAGCCAGTTCCCCAGTGGTGAGGATTCCGGGTGTAGTGCGCTTACACTTTCAGCCTTATCGTCACTTACATGTGAGGTGAAGGCCAAGCACTATCGCGTTAAAGATAAAAAAAGTGAATAAAATCACAAACTTACACTTTTTAACGATACAAACCTTTTTTAAACGTTTCTACAAGAAAGGTTAACTTTTAGTCAACTTTCTAACAATACTACGTAAAACCGGGCAAAGGTGCAATGGCACCATTAATAATAAAATAATTTCTCTTGCATCTTTACGTTTGTGAAATGCAAACTTCACCTTCATGCATATAAACTGCAAATTAAGTTTTAATTAATACTTCCATGTCCTTAAAAGAAGGAACGATGTGTTTGTTTATTACATATACTTGTTTGGGCACCAATAATTCTATTCCTAATGTGAACCAAAGACTTAATTTAAATTTCCTATAACTTACATTTTATTCGATCCGATTGTTTGAGTGATTTAAGTAATTTTGACTTAGGTAGGTACACTAATGATTAATAAAATAAAATTTAATTAAGTATTTACAGAATAGCAGGAAAATAATCCAAAAACATATCAAAGGTTATTATTCTAAGATCGAAGATATGAAGTAGTGTAGGAAATTTTGTATGAAGACCCCAATATTAAATCCTCAGTAGATGACATTTTGCTGTGAACTTGTACTAAGTACTTATTATATATTCTGTGGCTGTGATGTAATATAGTATGAGCTAAAACCTATATACAAATATAAAAAACATCGAAGTTAGATAGAAATATAAAAAAAAAATATTTCTACATCAAAAGTAGGTTTAGGGTGTCTTTTGCTAAGATATTTTTTTGGATATTTCACATATTGTTTACATAGGTACTTTATATAAGTACTTTTGGTAAAAAAATGTAAGCAGATTTTTTTCCTATTAAATATATCAACGATATAAGAATTTATCTTCGTTACGTTTTATTTATGCTACTTTATCATACTGTAAAGTTTCGTCGACTGAGGATTTAATGTGGGGTCCACTACTTTCCTTTCCTGCACAAGTAGGTAAATATAAACTTTTTAACACCATAGTCAGATGGGTCGTGGCAATAATCAACAACGAATTGACTATACCGAAAACAAATGCCAAATAAATAAGTTAAACCAAATATTCAACATAACAAATAATATTAAAACTTTTATTTCAATATTAAAACACTTTTAACGGTTACTATATAGCGCGGTTTTATTGAAAATACTTTGGTAATTAGTTGGTATTTGGTTTGATTTTTGATTTTCCCGACGTTTCGGCACCTTTGCAGCTGCCGTGGTCACGGGGGACTGAAGCTACTTGTGAGCCTACCCTCAAGCGATGAATTTTTTAAAACGTTCAGAAATTAAAATTTATCAAATTTTTAATTAGTTTAAGTTTTGGTTTGGTTTTAATTTAATTTTATATGTTAAAAAGAGAGAATCTACTGAAACTACTACCATTTCAAAAAATTGGGAGGCCCTTCCAAGAAAGAAATGGCGAAAGAAAACTTGGAGAGGAAGGCCGACCTCCGTCTTTTATATTAATTAATTTATTTGCAAAAGGAACTAACCGTATCATAAGATCTTACAGTGTGTGTTTGGGGCTTTAGCTTGTGAATGATGGGGTCCCAAGCTGGTGGAATTTTCCAACCATCATCTCTATTGAAATTAGGATATTTATTTATTTCGATAGCCTCGCGGAGCATTCTAGGAATGAATCTACGTTCCCTAGCAAGGATTTGGGGTTTTTCAAATCTAATATAATGGTTGGCTCACAAGTAGCTTCAGTCCCCCGTGACCACGGCAGCTGCAAAGGTGCCGAAACGTCGGGAAAATCAAAAATCAAACCAAATACCAACTAATTACCAAAGTACTTTCAATAAAACCGCGCTAGTATCCGTTAAAAGTGTTTTATTTCATGTCTAGTGAGCGCGTAAGCTTGAGAAGTGAATAAATAATATTAAAAAAAAGTAATTTAAATACCCTATGTGTGTATGTGTCGCAAATTGCTATGGTTTTACAATTTTATTGTTCACTCATTAATATACACTTATAAGACTAGTTTCACTATTTCACCACGCAAGTTGCTAATCACCCCAGTGGGCACACTGGAGCTGTCAAATTACTGCACCGAATTAAAAGTCGGAGTATAGAGCCAGATACATTTCAGATATTTTTTTGTCATAAAATTACATACATATTTGACTGTCTTTTTAAATGAATTCGCAAACTTATTATCATATCGATAATTTTGTATCGAAATCGGCATCGTATCGTATCGTGTGATAAGTATCTACTAAATGGAGAAAGTACTTGTAATGAATGATGAATGTGGAACGAACGCAGCCTGGTTCCGATGGACTTTTTTGTAATGGACCGATACATGTCATATTGAATATCGTTATGGCGTTTTATTCATTTGTTTAATTTATTATTTTTTTAACGTAGTACGTTAGGGACAGGCTTAGAGCATTTTGAATGCTCAGGGTTCAGGTAGGTATAGCTCTAAGGCAGGGATGCACAGACTGCGGCCCAGTGGCCCGCCAGCAATAATGATTCCCTCGTACATTTCAAAAACAATTTTTTTTGGCTTGTTTTATGTTTTTAATTTGTGCTGGTGGCCCGTCATTAGTTCATCATTTGCCCAAGTGGCACATGGTCTCAATAAGTCTGTGCATCCCTGCTCTAAGGGTACAGGTATAAAAGGTATGGGATACAAATGGAAACAAACGAAAAGGAAGTTTCCGATTTTTTTTATTCTTATAAGTACTTAATTAACTAAAATAATTATATTATTCACTAACAGTAAAAAATATTTTGATATTACAAAAACGACGAAGTTAATAGCGTTCAAAGTTTTCATGACTTGCAATTTCTTACAAAAGTTTACGGAATTTTTGACGTCACAAGTCTCCTTTCATAGTATTTTATTTTGTATATTTTTGAGATGTTGAAAAAAATATTTCATATTAGGCCTATATTTAAATTAAGCTATGTTTAAAATATTTATGATTTTCTTTCTCAAAATTCGACTTGCGAAAACTTCCTTATTAAATTACATCACTGTTGAAGAATGAATTAAAATCACGTGGCAACATTTTAATTAATGTGAAAAGCGTTTTTGTGTATGTTTGTTACGTCTTCACGTCATGAAATTTAACATACTTACACTTTGTCAGGGATACAGCATACAGATAAGGACAAAGGGTACCTACCTTTCATCCCAAAAGTATAGTAAAAGTATTGTTCCCGAGGGATAGCAAAAAACTTTCCACGCAGAAAAAATCACGGCCGGCCGCTAGTAACAATAAGTATAATGATTACTCATCAGAATAGAATAAGAATAGAAAGAATAGAAAAATAGAATAGAATAGAAAAATCACTAGTAACACTCCATTACATTTTGGATATTCTTCTAACTGAGACCTTATTCTTCTTTTCAGTATCGAAAATGACATGACCCGGATTCTTAAGTCGCAGTTTTCTCAACGAAAGTGCATCACAAAGGTCAGACTGTTTGTTTCGTCCGAAAGTTACGGATCTCGACGAGAAAGTACAAATGTTTGACTTGCTCTAGTCTTTAACACAGTATCGTCACAGTATTGTGGTATTGCTAAAGTCACGTAAAAATTTTAATGTGATGGTTGACCAAATAAACATACAGGCTTCATTTTTATTCACTCTCCAAATTTTTTCAGTCAGTCCAATAACTGAAAAACTTTCTCCATGAAACATGTTTCTAAATACGCCACAAAATTTTGGTCATCCCTTATTAAGGGGGCTAATTATCTAATCTCAAAATCTATCACAATCGCTTTCAGGGTGTGATACATTGACGTTTCTTTTTGGCACAAATAAAAACTTACCAAAGAAATGCAGCAATGTGTCACATCCGCTTGTCAAATGAAAGCGATTGCGATAGATTTTGAAAATTAGACAATAAGTAGGCTGATTCTTCTTGATTTGTATGCATTAACCTCTATAGTTAAATAGAAAAAAAAATCTTCAGGTCAGTGTTTGTATGGAAAGTAATTTTTTACATATTTGACCCTATGTTTTTTAAGAGAAAGTTGTTCAGTTTCATGGTCGGATCAAATCCTGAAAATTTTGAGTGAATGAAAAGACATCCTGTATATTGATTGGTCAACATCGTATGACGTGATTTAACTTTAACTTAAATTTTCACAAAACATCAATTTATAACGTCAAAATCTACTCTTATAACTAATTCACCCCTCGCATATACATAGCATACATACATATACATAGCAATATATTTTTCGAAAGCTCCAAAGTTTAGAGGGCAGTTTGCAAAAACCTGCAAAACGGCGTGAGTTTATCTAGCATTTAATTAAATTACCGCGACATTGGCAATAACAAAACGTGTCCAGTCATCTACTTAAGACACTGATGAATTAATTCTTAGACTGATCTATATCTCGAAGGCTCCGTGTAGCCGGTTTGTCGCAACGAGTTGTGTAACAAAATCAGGGTTGCCAACCGTGAAACAATTACTTATTTTTTTTTATTTCACCACATTCTCTTATTGCACAATAGGGATGATGACAACTTTTTTTGATTAAATTACCTCTCAAAAAAAGAAACATTGGTAAAAGAATTAATTCGCTAGCATGAAAACTGCCCGAGATATCACAGTGTGAAATGCACACAAATAGACTCGCCTAAAAACGCTCCATACTAATGGCTTGCACGTTATGACGTCACGCCTGAGAAGTTTGTATGCAACGCGTAAAAAATTTGATCGGCAGCTATATTAAATATTGTGTTTATCAAAATAGTTTCTTAGACAAATTTGCTATACATTTTACGGACTAATTAAAGGTATCATTTATTTTAATAAATTTTATATTTTTTAAATGGACTTGTCCACCCAACTTTGAAGGGTCATAAAATAAATAATATGCAATATATAAAACCAAGAGGTATACAAGCTACTCTAAAAGTTTAATATGTTTACGATTTTTATTAGTATTTCGTTATTTTATTCATTAGTCATCATCCCCATTGCCCATACATGTTTTCCTGCAGCAGTTTCTTTTTTTACGAGCGAACAAAAATAATTTACCAAAAATTAATAATGTTGCCGTTTATCTATTACTAATTACTTTATTGTAAAGAGGAAAGATTTTGTTTGCTTGTAATGAATAAACTCAAAAACGACTGCATTCGATTTTAAAAATTCTTTCACCTATAAAAATAAATAAATAAATAAATATTTGACAACATCACATACATTGCTCCGATCCCAAAGTAAGTAGCTAAAGCACTTGTGTTATGGAAATCAGAGACAACGGTGGTATCACAACACCCAGACCTGAGACAATATAGAAAAGTTCATTTTTTACATTGACCCAGCCGGGGATCGAACCCGGGACCTCAAGAGATGGTGACGCCTTGAAAACCGGCGTGCAAACCACTCGACCACGGAGGTCGTCAGTTACATTATTAGCGATTAATATAGGCTGGATTTTATAAAAAAAAATAGATACCTATCCCTATAAAAATCGGAAATTTTGTGAACTACTATAAACTGGCACTGGGTCGCGCGAGAATAATATAGTTATGAAACTTTGACCTTAATTTTTTGGTGGGAACCCTGGGTCCATAACATTTATCGATAAGTGAGCAGCTGGCTTTGTTTGGCATTACTAGTAAGGAGATTGTTCAGTGAACATGTATAAGCTTGGACTTGTAATGTGTTTTATATTCGGCTTAAAAGTGAGTACAGTACATATTTCCTTAAACAGCGCTGCAAAAAAATCAAATAGGTGCAAAGTTATTATTTACTAGGCCTAATTCCTAATAGTTAACCTCTCAAATGAAAATGTAATAAAATATCATTTATATCACGATCTCTTTCAAACTTTTAACTTTTGACTGATTTATTCATAATTTTTCTAGTGTCGATGTATTCTGTGGTCGTGAAGTAAAGTTATAGTGATAGTATTGACATTAATACATGAAGTCGTGACGCAAAGGTACGTGAATCGCGATATAATGGTTATAATACCTAGGTTGCAATAAATAAATACGACAGTGTATTTGTTTGACAGTCTCAATTGGCTCAGTAAAAGTGAGATAATAGCATAATAGATAACGGAGATTGGTTACATAGTCGGTAGTGCGCTCTCGCGAGTTATCAAGTGTCTTCGTTCATTCGTAATGTTATAAAGTTTTGGTTTTTATAGAAAAGATATAGATTTACCTACGCCAAAAATTGGAATTGCTACTTCAAAGGCATTTTTAATTAATTAAGGATATGGTGGGTAGTATTGTGCAAAATTTTAATTTTTATGATTTGTAAATTGACTTTTATAATTTCTAATAAGTACTTTTAGTTTTAGTTACATGTACCTACACCTACTTATCTACTTTGTTAACATTTAATTTGTGTAAAGGTACTTATTGCAAACATTTTTTTTTGAGATTTGTTTGTTGATTTTGTGAATCTTTTCCTTAAATATTTTCATTTGATTTCAGGCTGTCTTAGCTGAAAAGGCTCCTAGGATTAAACTTAACGATGGAAACAAAATACCATTGGTAGCTCTTGGTACTGGCAGAGGCACGGCAGCAACGGGGGTCAGTGGTATTCTTTTAATTTCCTTCTTATATAAAATCAGCCACCAGCTACTTTGTCTTTCTCTTAAATATTCATTTTCGCAATCGCAACAAAAGATACTTAGGATATGCCTTCTCCATGGTCATCTCTATTCTATACCAAAATATTATACGCACATCACATAGAACTTGATATCTTTTATCGGAGCTTCCAAAGTTATAATAACTTTCTAAATATTAGTCTCTGATTCATTGTACAAGATAACTAGTATAAATGTAGTTCATGATTTTTTGTAAATTTTCGAAAAATGCTTTTGGATTTATGTTGTGAACAAGTTTATACTGTATTATGGTCATGGGCGTACCCAGGTTCTGGGCCAGGGGGGGTGGAATCTATTGGGGGGGGGGCAAACAAAGTTATTCGATTCGATCGAAGCACGTTTTTGGTGCTAAGGGTACCTATATATTCAATAACATTCAGTTTATGTAGTTTTCCTAACATTCCAGGCATCAAACGACGAAGTGCGTGACGCTGTGTTGTGGGCTATAGAGGCTGGTTACCGCCACATCGACACCGCTGCTATCTATGGGGATGAGGTCGAAGTCGGCCAAGGTATAGCAGCAGCTATCCAGAAGGGAATCGTCACTAGGGACGAATTGTTTGTCACTACAAAGGTATGGATGTTAAGGAAGTTTATAATTAGGTATTTCTAGGGTGTCCCAAGGAGCACGGAGCTCGTTAGGAGCTCGGTGGCGCAGTGGTTTAGCGCCTGGCCCAGCGACTGCGGAAGTTAGGCAACGTTCGCAAGGGTCCGTCATGGGATGGGTGACCAAAAATTTATTATTTCGAACTTCTCCGTGCTTCGGAAGGCACGTTAAGCCGTTGGTCCCGGCTGCATTTGCAGTCGTTAACATTCCACCAATCCGCATTGGGCCCGCGTGGTGGGTTATGGCCCATCCTCCTTACCACCCATAAGGAAGGCTTGTGCCCCAGCAGTGGGGACATCAAAAATGGCTGATGGACAGGGTGTCCCAAAACTTTGCCACACGAAGGGAAAGTAGGTACCTTAAATATTAAAGGTAGGAAATTTTAGTGAAAGAAGATTTCATTTTGATTTAAAATATTATTGGAACTGCATTCAAAGATTTTTCAAAAATCCCTTGCCTTAACTAGGAATCGAACCCACCAAATATGAAAAAAAACAAATAATTCTTATATCGAAGTGGTCTAAGAAACTAAACGTTTTTGTTAGGTAATTAATTTCATTTCTTTTTTTTTAGCTGTGGAACGACCAACATGCTCGTGAGAATGTAGTACCTTCGTTAAAGAAATCTTTGGAGAGATTGGGCCTGGACTACGTGGACCTGTACCTTATCCACTTCCCGGTAGCCACGAAGGTGAGAATTGAGCAGTTTAACAACACTAAGCTACTACACAGCTACTTAATTTTGATGAGAATGTAAAAAAATATTGGAAGATATTAAAACTTTTGAGTTTTAGCACTAAATAAGTACCTATGCCACTTTTGGGTGTAATCTTGACTGTAACTATACACTAACACATTTAATCCAGAAAAAACGCGTACAAAAATGGTTTATATTAATAATTATGTTTATCAGAATTATGTTGATGTTGTTTTTTCTTGATTGGCGGCGCTAGGGGACGCTCGGTGCACCCAAACGGTTTACATACCTTTACGTGTGAAGATAATAGCAAAACAAACACGTAGATATACCCTTGAATACCCCACTGTTGGACTCCATTCATTGGTGCTCAGTTACTTTTGAAGCAGTAGAATTCACGGGCATTATTATTGAATTTCAAAACTCCAACTCCAAATCTGGCGAAAGAAATAACTTCAAAATGAGTAAATTTTTCAGACTGATAATTCACCAGATGACATCGACTATTTGGAAACATGGGCGGGCATGGAGGAAGCCAAGGAGCTTGGTCTGACCAAGTCCATCGGAGTGTCAAACTTTAACCAAACCCAGATCGACAGGATAGTGGCAAACGGGAAGATTAAACCTGCCGTCAATCAAATAGAGGTAAGGGTTGATGGTTGCGTGACCTATCTAGTTTAAGAAATAAGAAAGTTAAATCCAGTTATTTTTTTTCGATAGCAGTTCGTGCTAAGGGCACAGCTTATCGACTGAGAACTTCGAACAGAAACGCGTCTTACTCTAAGACTGAGAAAGAATATTGGTCAGGAAAATGTACACTACCTTTTATAGTTTCTAGAATAAGAAGAATATTTAAAAAGAATAAGAATATTTTATTTTGCAAGCATTCACAGAAATCAGAATATTTATTTGCACAATATTGTGTACATTACATTGAGATAAGTACAATGTAATGTACAAAAAGTTGTAAAAATGAAATGGCTCATGTGATGCACCAGATACTGGCATGCAAACAGTCAGATAGAATGACGATGACGCTAATTTTAGAATCAATTTTAATTTTAGAATTTGAATTTTAGAATCAGAAGTGTTTAGTTTAATAGTAGAAAACAATCATTAAAAAAAGATAAATGTCAAGTCAGTAAGCAAAGTCAATGAAAAATCTACTCTACCATTCCTTTTAGGTAAACCCAACCCTCACACAAGAGCCTCTAGTCACCCACTGCCAGAAGCTCAGCATTGCTGTAATGGCGTACAGTCCCTTCGGGTTCCTGGTGGCCAGGAAGACCGACACCACCCCGCCTCCCCGCGCCGACGACCCGGCGCTCGTCAAAATGGCCGCCAAGTATGGGAAGACGACAGCGCAGATTGTTCTGAGATATTTGGTCAGTTGATATCTTTTTAATTTACCCATCTTAGATATAGCTGTAATGGCGTACAGCCCCATCCGGTTCCGTGGCCAGTACCCGCCACGGAACCGGATGGGGCTGTACGCCATTACCGGATGGGGCTGACTGCTGGGTTTAAACCCAGTTATCGCCCATAGACAATTTTGTTGAAATAAATAAAATCTTTAGAAGTAAGAGATGTTTCGTCGTTTGAATATTTTTCTGTATTAATTTAACAAGAAATTGTTCATTAGAATTGGAATTGTTGCAATTGAGCAACGTCTCATTTGACATATCAATAGAAACAAAAAAAAATCTATAACATACAATGTGGATTTTTATTGGGTTCAAACCCAGTGGTCGGGTTTAAACCTGGTTTCATACGAAAATTAATAACGAAAATAATATATCAAAATGTGTGAAACAGCTGATTTTTTTTCGTGATTTCAGAGGTGGTCCCATAGTAAAAGTTGTCCAGTTTGATGGTCCCTATCTATACTATATTTGGCATTAGGGGTTGTTTTAGAGTATTATTTCTAAATCGTAATTTCGGAAGAGATTTTGTATACACATGTGTGTGTATGTATGTACGTGTAAACATATTGAATAAACAGTTTGACTATAAAACCTTGCTCAAGTAAAGGGAACCATATTTGCTTCTCATTGTTCTTATGTCAGATTTCAGTCTGTTTCACAGTAACCTTTTATAGTCATTACTATTTATAACAAATAGTAATCATCACTGTAAACATGTTAATACAGAACCTCTAGTGCGCGAGAAAGATTCACACTTTTACTGACTTTGATTCTATAAATTTCGTTTTTTTAACAGATTGAAAGAGGCCTCATCCCTATTCCGAAATCAACGAACAAGGAGAGAATCGCACAGAACATCGATTTATTCGACTTCAAACTCACTCAAGATGAAATATCGATTATCAGCAACTTCAATAAGAACGTACGAGTTATCGGCATACCTTTTTGGAAAAACTATCCTAATTTTCCATTTTCATCACTTTAATTAATTAAAATACTGATTTAAGTTATAGGTACTTGTAGTTATTTTTTTACAAAATAAATCTTATTATTTTAATAAAATGCCATAAGTAAAAAATCTTATTGAGTTTTTATTATACTTTATCCCTAGTTGGTTATAAACTTATTTTAAAACGAATATGCAGATACAGCTAAATTTCATCCAATATAGTAAGCAACCTCTTAACCAGTTCAGACAGTTAGCTCGGTGTCGCAGTGTTAATAGCACCTAGACCAGCGATTGCGGAGATTAAGCATCTTTAGCAAGGGTCGGTCATGGGATGGGTGACAAAAATTTTATTGTCTCGAGCTCCTCTGGGCTTCGGAAGGCACGTTAAGCCGTTGGTCGCGGCTGCATTTGCAGTCGTTAACACCCACCAATCTGCATTAGGCCCGCGTGGTGTATTATGGCCCATTTTCCTTATCCACCCATAAGCCGCCCCAGCAGTGGGGGAAATTAAAAATGGCTGATGGTCAGATTAAATTCAGGAAAAACGACTTTGATGAAATAAGTCTTCCAAGAGACAAGCAAGATTGTCTTCAGTGTTTCACAACTAAGTTTGGAATCCAATGATATTAAATGTAAAGATAGGTTACCCGCGCTTCACAATGGCAAGACGAAAGTCAGGTAATTGCCCGACTTTCAATTACTCAGGCACAGTCTCGCGACACGGTAACACACGCGGCTCTCGTCAATCAGACGCAATAAAATTGTGAAATACCATAAAAAAATGTCTACTTGCGTCTTTAGACGATGTACAAATTATACAGCAACGGTCAGAGATCGGACAAATGCTTTATTTCACACGTAAGTACTGTATTTAATAAAAATATGTATTTTGTATTACTTTATTCGGCCATATTGTACAAAGAGCGAGCTGTCTGCTTTGCGTGTGGGAGTGAAGGAGACAGCTGACGCGCTGTCAATTGGCAGCCAATGCGCATGCAGCGGCCAATGTGTGTATCTATAGTACCTTTACGCTGTTTTAAATAGCAATGATGTTGGCGCTTAACCTATCTTTACGTTTAATATCATTGTTGGAATCATCATAAGAACAGCCTGTCGATTCTTTAACCAAACTCGTATCTCACTTCGAACCTCACTTCACTTCGCGTGAATTTGTTATTAGAAATTAGCAGAATATAAGCTATATTACCGATTGCAAAAGTTTTTAGGTAGCTACGGTAGCTATCTAAAATCTTTTGTTATTAAAAAAACAGCCTAACATTATCTCATTTATGATTTAAAATTTCCTCGAAGTGAAGTGAGGTTCGAAGTGAGATGCGAGTTTGTTATAGAATCAACAGGCAGGGTTAAACCCATATTTTCCATTTCTCTTTCACATGCGAATCATAAAATTGTGCAGAAAAAATGTTGTAGGTACCTACATACCTACCTACTACCTCTACCTGTCCTACCTATACCTAAAAAATTAAAAAAATGGTTAAAATACTACAAAAGTCAGGCAGAACTAACCTAAAAAAATTAAAAAAATAGATTAAAATAGGTAGGTACTATAAAAGTCAGGCAAAACTGTTTTATTTCTTTGCTTTAAAATTATGTTATGTTTAAAATTAAGTAGTTAATAGTAGTAAGTAGTTAAAAGTTAATTAGAAAACAATTCTACACTAAAAGCAGAATGATTTAATCACTACAAAAATATGCAACTGATACATTATAGAATGCAATTTATTACACAAGTTCCACACATTATTTACATTACTTACCTACTTCTAAAGCAAAGTTGAGTTAAAATGTTAAATACAATTATTATGGAAGCAATAGGGATGTTGACTATTTTTTTTATTTTATGTTACATAAATTACCTCTCAAAAAAAGAAACATTGGTAAAAGAATTAATTCGCTAGCATGAAAACTGCCTGAGATATCACAGTGTGAAATGCACACAAATGGACTCGATCAAAAACGCTCCATACTAATGGCTTGCACGTTATGACGTCACGCCTTGCAAGTTTGTATGCAACGCAAAGGAAATTTGTTCAGCAGCTATATTAAATATTGTGTTTATCAAAATGGTTTCTTCGACAAATTTGCTATACATTTTACGGACTAATTAAAGGTATCATTTATTTTAATAAATTTTATACTTTTTAAATGGACTTGTCCACCCAACTTTAAAGGGTCATAAAACAAATAATATGCAATATATAAAACCAAGAGGTATACAAGCTACTCTAAAAGTTTAATATGTTTACGATTTTTATTAGTATTTCGTTATTTTATTCATTAGTCAACATCCCTATTAATGTAATTAATTATGATTCGTTTCGCATAATAAACAACTTCCTCAATGTTATGGTTATTATTCACCATCGATCGTAACAAAGAAAATAAAACAATAAAGTTGTTTTGCGTTCAAAATAAAACGTTCATTTGTTTACAAGATCTTTTTTCTTACGAGCCATGAAGCCATAAAAATAATAAGTACCTAATACAAAAAACTATATTTTTATAATAATCATGATACGAGTATGACTTCATTCATATACCTACTTACATATTTTCTTTGAATTATGGCATAAGTCGATTCTAGGTCATATCGGGATTTCGGAAAGTACTTAAGTATACCTTATATTTTTTAATTTTATCTCGAAGTCAAAATGCGACAAAAAAGTAAATAAAAGAAAAACAAAGTTAGTCAAGCTTTTGGAATACCAGCTATAAATCGACTTATACTCGCAGTAGTATCGTGAATCTTCGGCTTTGATCTATATTATTATTATTGGAAAACATTTCAAACCAGTCACGCAGCTTTTTTATATGTCACGACTTTTACAATATTATATACCTATTTCCATAAAGGAGTAAAATAATCTACCAATAACCTACTAACTTTGCAGTTTGTTCTTGTTTGCATGTTGATCTGTCCTGAATTACGTAGGTTTTTTGTGATCATGATCTCTGTAATGAAAATGAGGCATTTTTTATTTTAGAAATTAACCAAAGTTAAGTAGTATACACTCAATAAGCAATCAATAAACGTTACTGCCCATAAAACATGTTTTAATTTAAGTTCGTATGAATTCAATACGTACGTATTACACAATATGCCTTTCATGTAACAGGTTATTAAAATATTAAAAAGGAAAACACAAACCACTTAAGTATAGTTTGTAAATAAGTTGAAAAAAAACATACTGCACCAATAATGTCATAAAAGTTGTAGGAACATAAAGTAAACAACGCTTCATTTGGAAGATCATTTATAATGTTAATTGGTGATTCTATAGATATTGCAAAAAGAACAGTCGCAGTATTATAAGATTTTAAAGGTCAAAACAATGTATTTTTTTTATTATTTAAAACTTTAAGTAAGTACAGTCAGCAGCACATCAGACTATACATGTTGATCTTGAGACCGCCTTTATGCCCTACGCAATAAAAGCTGTTTTCGTAGTTTAACTGACTTTAACTGTTTAACCTAGCGTACCTACTCAATTTTCTTACATAACTCTCGAAACCTCTCAGATAAAGGCGTCGAGTGTTAAATACATCAGTACTTTAGGGTACCTGGGCAAAATCAATTAGGTAATAAAAGTAAGATAAATACTGTAAATAAAAGGTTTCATTAATTCATCGCTATAAACTTTTATTTTATAAAAACGCGTGTAGGTACCTCATCAACACATCGTATCGTCATGTATAAAGAAGATCGTTAGAAGCTTAAGTTTGTTGTCTTTGCAGGACTCAATAGAGAAGTCGCCAGTTTGAGTCTCACCTTAGAGCAAGATGGGGCTTTTCACAATGTTGTCTGTAGCTGCGTTCGTCGCCCTTCTTAATGTAAGTAAATTAAGATTATTAATATAATTGAAAAATATTAGAAAAATCGACTCACCCGTAGCAGCTCAGACGGGACTCGAACCCGCACCCTTAGGATTCCGGCCCAATGCACTAACCAATTATGCTACCGAGTCGCTAGCGAGCTTGGCGAAATTTTCTAATACTTTTCACGTTTTTACGCTGTAGGCCAGCGCCATCTCATCAATGTGAAGAGAATTACTTCGACATTCGAAAGCAACACCTTTACAGGTGCTAGACAAATCGATTAAGATGAAATAGCCATATAATTTTTAAACTTTTAAATTTTATGCATTCACAATGCTATGCACAATGCTAGTAAATTATGTAAGTTCAATAAAAATTGTTGAAGGGGTTAAAACAATTTTCCTACTTAAAAAAATATAGGTACTTACGTATTTGGGATGTTGTTTGGGATGGGGTGCGGTGTCGAATCTGAGTTTTTGACCTCGAGGAGCCTGTGGAAGAAGGAACTTAAGGAAAGGCAAAATGCCTCGAAAATTACGGACTTTTTTAGAATTTCGCTTATATCTTCTAAAGCATGCGTTTTTCGGGAAAAGCGTTGACAACAAAATTGTAGAGCATTAAAGTTCCTTTAATTTTGATTGGTGAAAATATTTTTTTGACGAATATTTTTACTGATAAAGTAGTTTAAGATATTTGGAACAAGGAGATTCTTTGTACCTTTTCTGAAAGTACCGGCCAAAAAAAATATGGTATTGTTAGAACTAGCCATTTGGAGCAATAGTTAATATTGCACAAAAGTTGTAGGATTCCTCTTAGCCAAGTTATTCAAGTTCAAAGATTCACGATTTTCATACATTATTATAAAGCAACTTTCGCGGTTTTTTTTGGATGGATGGCTGTCATGGATGGCCATCATCAGATCACAGCTCGGTCAATCCTTGGCGGAGAACCATAGCTTCAAAGTTACCTCGTTTGTATGAAAATCAATACCCACTCCTTTGTGACCACCACCATATACTTAATAGATCAGATAATGACCCTACAGCATTTGGACCTTAAGGACAATTGCTTCAAAATTATTCGATCTAGCAAAACCTATCGTTATTTTATGTTTCTCATCACTTTAAGAATTCAATAAAAAATTTAATGTCTGAAAATTACTAATTTTCGAACTTGAATAACTTGTCCATCATCCATTTTTAATGTCCCTACTGCTGAGGCACAGGCCTTTCTTATGGGTAGAAGGGAGGATGGGCCATAACCCACCACGCGGGCCCAATGCGGATTAGTGGGTGTTAACGACTGCAAATGCAGCCGGGCCCAACGGCTTAACGTGCCTTCCGAAGCACGGAGGAGGTCGAGATAATAAATTTTTGGTCACCCATCCCATTGGTTCAGAGCAATCCTACAACTTTTGTGCCATATTAACTACAAAATGGCTAACTTCTAATTAAAATTTTTTTTTCTTGGTACTTTCAGAAAAGGTTCAAAGAAATGATCTCCTTTATTGTTCCATATAAATTTAACTGCTGTATTGCGATAAGTATTTGATTAAAAAGTCAAATATTTTTTTAAAGGAAATTTAATGTTCTACAACATTGTCATTAACATTTTTTATCGAAAAGCATGGTTTTGAAGATAACATAAAACTCGAAAAAAGTTCGAAAAATTTGTGGTTTTTGCTTCCCACCCAAATTTCCACAGGCTCCTCGAGGTCAAAAACTCAGATTCCACACCCCACACCACCCCCAAACAATATCCCGAAATTTCATTAACCTATTGAGCCCGGCAAGTGCCCCCAGGCACCCGCGAGAAATTTAAATTGGGAATTTACTCGAGAAACTGCCGACTGGGCTATAAAGAAAATATTCGATAACGAAATTCGTTATCGTTTTTATAAATGAAACCGTGGCGTCGGGCTGATTATTAATTGTATAGGTTAGGTATACATACTTATATGATCTTTTTGCTATGACTCGAGACAAAGGTTCGAGAATATCGTTATAAAATTGCGCAACTAGTTCATCAAGCATTGTTTTTCTTCGTTAAATAATTTTCCAGTAATTTTCTGCGGGTAAGAGACAGTTTACTAAGTAAACTGTAGTGTAAGTAACTATATATTCGATTGAACCTTATAAAACTTATTGTTTGGGAAAACCGATTGTCAAAAAACTGTGAATACGTAAACATCCTTTAAGGAAAAGCGTTTTGAAACAAATAACTTTTTGCTTCGTGGACAATTGGTGGTAGGTATGACAATTCGTTCAAGAGATTTAAATAGTCTTTTTTGATACTTACATTACAGAATAAATAATAGTACCTACCTACTAGCGTCCTAAATACTTATACATATCATTTTAATTTATCATTTAATAAGGATGATGTTTAAAATACTCCACTGTATTTCGTTTTTGATAGGACTAGCCAAACAATTATCTCTACGTTCGACAGATCTCTCATACCTGTCAATTTTGTTGTTAACGAAAATATAAATTCATAGTTAAGTAGAGTTCCTACCTAAAGTCTTACAATGCAGTTTATTCTTGTTGAGTTTTGTTCATACAAAAAAATTAAAGAAAAAAAACTATTTAGTTTTTCCCTAATTTGAAGTTTTTTTTTCTTTACATTGAAACCCGATTCGAATTCCTATTACAAACATTAAAAAAATAAATTTAAAAAAACTTAAAACTCGCCTGCATCAAAAAACAAGTCGTCTGAATAGACGGAAAAGATGAAATATTAAAGGCAACATTATTATCATGCAGTCGGAGGCATGCATAAAGTGACATACATTATGAATGATTAAAGTCTATGCCTTAACTAAGAACACTGGAATGTCCAGACAACCGTTTCAAAGTTATGATCAAAAGTAATAAAGAATATAACATAGGGTACAAACATACAAGATACGATAACCTCTCTTTGCAGTCGGGTAAAAATAGCCAAATAGTTCTCTTGGCGATTCGCTTGTAACTATGAACGAACAGCATTTTATTTTGATAGATAGATTGGCAAAAATTTAGACTGTTAAAACTTTTCCCCAGTGACAAACACATACACTCTATATTGTCCTTGGATCACCTGTGAATGACCTTCCTGGACAAAGATAACTAGTTTTACGGAACAGGTTTATTGAGAAGTAGTAGATAATTTATTATTAGATGATTATTATTTGTTGAGTTCAAGACAAGTCAAAGACTTGTTCTGTTGTTTGCAATAAAAAAACCTGTTTTACATCTACAGAGATCTTTCTATCTTTATGAGATGGAAAGCCATAATATTCAATCGATTAAATAGACTAGCGAAAACTTTTTCCTTACTTAAGAATACTTAAGACTCAAGCAAAGTTACTTTAGTTTAATTAAGTGTAACATATCCAACGAAAATACACTAGTTTCTTATACAAGTTAAAATTCTTTAAAATTTGAGTATTGGGCTTTTAAATTACAACGCAATGTTATAGCCCGAGATAAAAACTACAGCGAAGATTTTTGTTTTTTACTTTCACTATCAGCTGAGGCTATCACTCTCTCGTTCAGTCATCTGAAACTTTTCATAGTGAAACGTTGTCTATGATTCTTAAGTACTTACGTAATTTCCACCGACATTGAATGGTAATATGGTAACTATATTGTCGTGGTTTTGTTTTTGTTAACAGAAAAGTAGAATTCGAAATTTGAAAAACCACCACCTAGGAATTTGTTAGATTCTTGGAATTTGTTAATCTTCAACTTCAAAATGAAGTTGACCATCGGCCATGTTATTGTCCCCACTGATGGGGCACAGGCCTTTCTTATAGGTGGATAAGGAGCATGGGCCATAACCCACCACGCGGGCCCAACGCGGATTGTGGGTGTTAACGACTGCAAATGCAGCTGGGACCAGCGGCTTAACGTGCCTTCCGAAGCACGGAGGAGCTCGAGATAATACATTTTTGGTCACCCATCCCAAGACCGACCCTTGCGAAAGTTGCTTAACCTCCGCAATCGCTGGGAACAGACTAATCTAAATTGAGTACGATTGTTTCATTTCAGATGTCTTCGGCGGCGGTTGCACCAACAATCACTTTAAATGATGGAAACAAAATTCCTAATTTAGCACTAGGAACCTACAGTGGCGTAAGTATATGGAATTAATACGAAATATCATTTACCTCCTAAATATTTCCTAAAAAAAAACTTACTTCCTTGAAGACGGTTAAAAATGTGATTTATTTCTATGATACGCGTACCTAATTACTTCTGAATACCAATCTACACATCAAAAAACATATTTTAAGAAATTGTTTATTTCATACAAATTCAGTGCAAACAATGCGAGGCTGGGAACCAACCTAAGCAAGTGACATTATTATTTCTTATCCAGAAAGGCGACAAAATGCGTGACACTGTGAACTGGGCGATCGAGGCCGGCTACCGGCACATTGACACTGCTGCCTACTACCAGAATGAGGCGGACATCGGGAAAGGCATCGCTGACGCCATCGGCAAGGGTCTTGTCAAGAGGGAAGACCTTTTCATTACCACCAAGGTATTGGCTGCGTTTTGAAAAATATTTATTTTTTAGGTGATTAATAATTTAGGTAATAGGTAATATAGTTTTAGGTGATCGGCACCATATGCATCGCGTGCATTTAGAATTGACTTAGAAAATTATGGCGTTTTAAGACGCAAGGGTCCCGGCGGGTTCGATTCCCAGGGGGGTACATTTTTGGTCGGTTGGTTGGGTGGTAGGGCTTATTTCAAGTCTGCCTGGCTAGCCACCACCATCTTACCTAAGTCTGACGCCATAACAACAATAAAAAAAATGTTGAGTTCCGGCAGTTAGAGGTAAGATAGCCAGTTCTTCGGTGATGAGGATTCCGGGTGTTGTGCGCTTCCACCTTCGGCCTTATCGTCACTAACATCAGGTGAGGCGAAGGCCAAGCACTATCCCGTTGTGCATATAAAAGCTTTCATATGATTTCATACAACGAGTTCTAAATGCGGCGCATTATACGGTGCTTACATTGTGCGATCATCTTTATAAAGTCCTATTTATTTAAAATAGACAGACTAGCAACGAGTCTCATAAAATAAATAATAATAATAGTACAGCTACTAATGTGCTAAAAACTGGAGATACCCAATAAAAACATTAAGTACTTAATTCCATTTAGACCTTGGATATAGCTTTGTTAACCTTAATGAGACTGCCATTTCTTAAAAGGACACAATCTTAGAAAGATGTAGTTTAGAATTTTAAGAGAGGCAATGGCTTTTTCCCAATGCCGACTGAGAACACCAAAAGACAGTAGTATTACTACTGAAATTAATAAAATTTTTTTAGTGCATTGAGTTTTAATTTTCGACCAGTTAACACAGGATAAGACGAACATCAAGTTCTTCTCATTGTTCAATGGCAACTTTTTTCCAGCTATGGAACGACAAGCACGCTCGTGACCAAGTGGTGCCAGCCCTGAAGGAGTCCCTCAGCAAGCTCGGTCTGGATTACGTCGACTTATATCTCATCCACTCTCCCGAATCTCAAAAGGTAAAATAAGAGAACATGCACTGATGACTGAAAGTTTTAAATGTTATAATTGTGATTGTAGCAGGATATCTATTTATATCTATCTAGATAGGGAGCATCAAACTGAACAACTTTTACTACTTATAACATCAACTCTAAAATCGCGAAAAGAAAATATTAAAAATGTATGAAACAGCTAATTTTTTTCGCTATTTCAAAGTTGGTTCCATACTAAATGTTGTTCAGTTTGATGGATCCTATCTACCATATTTATTGTACAATGTATAATATTGTATTATGTTATTACTTCTGATAAAGCTGTTAAGTTTCTTTCATCCATTATTTTCGTTAGCTGAAAGAGCATCTTGACTGTTTCAAACACTACACAAATCGTAACGGTAGATGTAATAATCGAAATGTCTCATCAAATGCATGTTATCTTCCTGCAGCCCGACGGTACTCCTGACAACATCGATTACCTGGAGACTTGGAAGGGGATGGAGGAAGCCAAGCGCCAAGGTCTGGCCAAGTCCATTGGCGTATCTAACTTCGATACGGCGCAGGTCAAGAGGGTCATCGAGAAAAGCCAGATACCCCCCGCAGTTAATCAGATTGAGGTACGAACAATTATGTATTGAAACAGTTAACTCATCCTATTTGATGCATCCTTGTTCTGAGGCTTACTTAAACTCAACCACAATACTCAATGGACGATTCGCACCGAGATATTAATTAGAAAAGTCCAACATTAGGTAAATTGAAAAACCGGCCAAGTCGAGTTGATGTAAAGGGAGCCCCCTAAAATATTAATTTTATTCTGTTTTTAGTATTAATATAACAACAACCGCTATAGCGGCAACAGAAATACATCATCTGTGAAAATTTTAACAGTCTAGCTATCACGATTCATGAGATACAGCCTGGTGACAGACAGACGGACAGTGGAGTCTTAGTATTAGGGTCCCGTTTTTATCCTTTGGGTATGGAACCCTAAAAACGATCCTATATTTTGGGACTAAGTAGGTAAAGCGCTGTGTTGTAAATCCCGAATCAGAGAGCCTACTACGAAATGTTATCGCCATCCATTTCGTAGTAGGCTCTCTGATTCGGGATTTACAATACAGCGCTTTACCTACTTGGTCCCAAAATATAGGATACCTATGTCCTGTATCATTATGGATATTAACCAATTATTTTCTACTAGAGGCGTCCTACAAAACACCCAAATATCTCTGGTTCCGGGGTTTTCCACTTACGACAATTAACTTTCTTCTCAGATCCACGCTGCCAACACTCGAGAGGCTCTGGTATCCGACATGCAGAAACTTGGCGTCGCAGTGATGGCGTATAGCCCGTTCGGTTTCCTCGTGAACAGGGGCCAGAGCTCCGCCCCACCGCCTCAGATCGACGACCCGACGTTGACCAAGATTGCCCAGAAGTACGGCAAATCCACCACTCAGGTGGTGCTGCGGTATTTGGTAAGAAACACAATCACATCATTATCACTTCCTTATCTTCGAGTTTGTTGATATACCGAAGTATTTCTGAACGATCTTGGAGAATCTCCTCCAAGCTGTGCATTAGCCCCTTAGAGCAATGCGGGCTTCCGTACCGGACGGAACGGAAGCCGTGTTGCTCCAAGATTAGCCCACTAAGTTAACGCGCTGATCTAATATAAACCAGAAAACATAAATTCACCAAAAAGTAGAAAAAAAGAAAAATAACGATTTGCTCTATCGATATGATGTATTAGGCTCAAAATCCGGAATCGCTAACCGCTCACAAGTCACAACGCGTTGTGGTTACTGCCAAAAATCCACAACGCGAAATTCGTGTTATGTCTCTTATAAGAACGTGCATGACGCGTTGTGGTCATCAAACCAAACGACCACAACGCGTTGTGGCAATGAAGAAAAGCCATGACGCGTTCTGAACCAGACCTTACTTACAACACATCATTAAAAACTGCCTATTTTTATGTTTCCCGACGACGACGGTAAACAAATCTCCACCAACTATCACCTCCATGCAGCTTAAGAGTGTCTAAAATCGGAGGTTTAGTATGATGCAGTTGGCCATACGCTATGATGATAATTTTGATTTTAAAATTTCTTCCTCCCAGATCGAAAGAGGCACCATCCCGATCCCCAAGTCTACCAACAAGGACCGTCTGCAGCAGAACATCGACGTGTTCGACTTCTCCCTCACTCCTGAGGAAGTGGCCAACATCAACAAGTTCAACGTCAACAAATCTGTTTTTGATTAAGGATTAAATACTTTTTCGTAATGCTGGGTTTTATTTTGACCGTGAATACTTATTTTATCGAGGAACTTAGGCTCGTATTTATAAAGCACTCTCAACGTTGAGAGCTATCTTCAGATCACACTTAAGATGCTGTTCCTATAAGAAGAGCATCTCAAATATTATCTCAAGATAGCACTCAACGTTGAGAGCAGTTTATAAATACAGGCCTTAGAGTACGCAAAACATTTTTATACCCTGTGGTTACGGTCTTCCAAAGTTTTCCTCAGAAATAAAATACAAATCTTCATTTGTTTTGTTGTACCTATTGCTTAATTAGTTTTTTTTAATTCAGTTGATGCAATTTCGTTAGTATTAAGGTAGGTACAACATAAAAACCTTCTAATGTATTTGGAATAATACTTTTTAATTTTATGCAAATCTTAAAAGTTACATTGTAAAAGCCATCACAGTACTTAATTCTATAGTATAAGGTAAGCTAGGAGAGGACATACGATCATCATTGGAATCTTATGCGAAGGAACTAATAAGAATAACTGAAATCACATTATTCACTTATTCCTTCGCCTTATTGATTCGCTTTGTCTCAAGGATTGCAGTGCAGTGCGGAATGCAACTCGTAAATTATTTCATGTAAGTAACACAGTCATGATAAAAATTTGTTCAAGATTCCAAAGAGCATCATAAAATTATGTTTATCATAATATAAATACGAAAATTTCATTCATTTTTCCATCAGATTATATTATGGTTAGATGAGCCTCAAAATTTATCCATTTCTAATAAACTATTTCAAAACTAAGGTACTCGATGAATAATATATCACAATTTTCAAAGCTTAATTGTGTAGCTTATTATCTACCTTAATCTAGGTATTTGTAAGCTTAAGATTCTTGGGTTAATTCTAGTAGGATTACAATTAAAACCCACAAGATAATGCCAGTAATTTGGGATGCAAATATGTATAATATATTATACTGTTATCATTGTAGGTAGATATATTAAATTATTATATTGATTATAGGAAGAAGTAGTTACAGCAGTAAATTTTGCAGATTAAACTCATAGATCAAAATAAATCTAACAACATGTATCAATACAATTCAATGTTGATAATTTCAATTCAGTGTATGACGATGAGAACTAAAAGAGGGCGCCATAAACACTGGAGAATGCAGACTGTTCCAAATTACCAGCAGTATGATATTTTTGCGCTCCCTTTTTATTCATCATCAAAATCAAGTCAAAATCAGTAGGGGTCATTAGCTTTTTACACTTAACCTATTTCCTTAACTAAAGTGTGACGGCCGAGAGAATGAGTTTCTGACAGATTTTATCATGTTCCATATAGTCAACTGACTTTTATTTTCGACTAGCGACCCGCTCTCGCTTCGCTTCGGTGTAGTGTGGAATTTGACACCACGTAAGTATTATACATAATATAAATCTTCCCTTTGAATCACTCTATCTATTAAAAAAACCGCATCAAAATCCGTTGCGTATATTGTTTTCAAGATCCAAGCATACCTACATAGGGACGCGACTTTGTTTTATACTATGTAGTGATTATCCTCGTTTTTACCCGACTGCAAAGAAAGGGTTATGTGTTTCGCGCGTATCTTGTAAGTATGTTTGTATGTTTGTATGTATGTATGTTTGTATGTTTGTATGTATGTATGTTTGTATGTAATATTCTTTATTACCTCATATCTTTCAAACGGCTGAACGGATTTCTATGATTAAGATATCGTTAGATTGGTCTTTTCAGCCCAAGTGTTCTTAAGAAGGTGGCGTTATAAAAAAACCAACATGGCGGCTGTACGGTGCTATTATACGTAGTGAAAAAAAAATTTTTTTTTTAGAATACTGCAATATGGGTGTCAAATTAAAGGGCTTATTATAAGGATTTCAAAAAGGTATATCATGACCATAATATAAATATAAAAAAAACAATAAAATAAAAAAGTAAATTATATTACGCAAATGCGAGCGGCCGCTATAAACATGTCAATGAGAAATTTATATTTAGTTTGTGTATGTTAGCCACATTCATGATGAAAAAATAGGCTATAATATCATCCCAAAATCCCTCGGGATCGAAGCCTCAGGCTATGCCGCAGGGCACGGCTAAGTTAATCAATAGATGGCGCTGTAGCCGAGTACATCGCGGTATGGTTTTGTATTCATCATCAATAGATTTCTAGTTGCATAGACCATATCAATAGATGGCGTTGTAGCCAAATACATCTCGGTATGGTTTAGCTCTCTGTAGATTATATAAGGTCATTTGTGTTTATACTGAAAATATAACGACAATAATAAAAGAAACGATAACGAGAAATAAGAAGAAACGATTCTCGTTTATGGTCTTTATAACAATTAACAACTTTTTTAATTGATAATTATTTTCATACGATTCCATCTAGCTAGCTAGAGTACATTCATTATTTATTATACTAGATTCCATCTATCTAATTGGAACGCGTGTTGCATTACTTTACTTGCATTAATATTGAAAAAAATATTAAAGAAGTAGATTTTGTTAGGTTTTGTAGCAAGTATACCTAGTTTAGTTAGGACTAAGGAATAGGGTGTTTGTTTAGGAATATCTTATTACTGAATTAGTGATTAATTACATTCTCTTTGATATCGATAAAATATTATTTAGAAAATTGGTAGCTTCTTGTATTGGTGTTCGGATTGAACCTTCTGCGTCTGAGTTTGATGGTTTACGCGGTAAAGGCAAGATCGAGCGACGTATGCTACCTCTAATTTTATGCTGGGCGGTGACTGTGCATAAATTGCAAGGTACAACTTTAGACCGGGCAGTTGTCGATTTGAGCAGTCACCTATTTGCTAAAGGTCAAGCTTACGTGGCTTTAAGCAGAGTCCGATCTCTCGCAGGGCTTGCTGTCAGTTGTCTTGACCCTAAAAAATTCTTATTTAAACCACACGATGAAAATTCTTTTAAAGAATTAGACCGTCTACGTAATTTGTAAGGAGAATATAACTAAAAAGACGTAAATAAAAAAACAACTAAATTTAAAAAATTAAAAACCCGCCTGCCTAAAAAAAGACAAGTCAACAGAAAAATAAAATAGAAAAACTAAAAAACCCACATGCATCAAAAAACAAGTCAACTGAAAAGATGGAAACAAGATAATATATAAAGGCAAACTTAAAAAATATTGATGGTAGTGTTTAGATTAAAGGCAAACTTAAAACATATTGATGGTAGTGTTTAGAACTTTTGTTCAACATAATAACATGCAGTCGGAGGCATAGAATTGAATGATAAGTAAAATCATTCATAATGTCACTTTCTTTATGCATGCCTCCGACTGCATGTTATTATGATGAACAAAAGTTCTAAACACTACCATCAATATGTTTTAAGTTTGCCTTTAATCTAAACACTACCATCAATATTTTTTAAGTTTGCCTTTTTACCCGACTGCGGGTTATGTATTTCGCGCGTATCTTGTAAGTAAGTATGTATGTTTGTAGGTATGTAATATTCTTTATTACCTCATATCTCTCAAACGGCTGAACGGATTTCTATGATTAAGATATCGTTAGATTGGTCTTTTCAGCCCAAGTGTTCTTAAGAAGGTGGCGTTATAAAAAAACCAACATGGCGGCTGTACGGTGCTATTATACGTAGTGAAAAAAAAAATTTTTTTTAGAATACTGCAATATGGGTGTCAAATTAAAGGGCTTATTATAAGGATTTCAAAAAGGTATATCATGACCGTAAAATATAATAACTAAAAAGAGATAAATAAAAAAATAAATTAAAAAAATTAAAAAACCCGCCTGCATAAAAAGACAAGTCGACTGAAAAGATGGAAACAAGATTAAATAAATATTAAAGGCAACATGTCATAATAACATGCAGTCGGAGGCATATAATTCAATCATTCATAATGTCACTTTCTTTATGCATGCCTCCGACTGCATGTTATTATGACATGTTGCCTTTAATATTTATTTAATCTTGTTTCCATCTTTTCAGTCGACTTGTCTTTTTATGCAGGCGGGTTTTTTAATTTTTTTAATTTATTTTTGATGATATGAATAAACTTTATTCCCTTGATATAAGGAACGCATTCTCTCAACGGCCAAACTGCAAATATCTTAAGATCATCAGTCGATGGTAAGTTGCCTGAACGAGCCGTCGATCCCGAAGAGTTCGTCGTAGTTGGTGGGTTTGCCGGGCCGTCGGGACTCGTCGGCTTTCACCGACTCCTGCGCAAGGAACCAGTCGCGGTACTCTTGGAGTTTGCACTTCCATTGCTCTGCAAATAGATACAATTGGTGATTAAATACCTTAATTTAGACTGCAGAATCCTACTACTAAATCAAGAAAGAACTCCCAAAGAATTACTTGGGGAAGCGAGGGAAGCGAAGGAAGTAAGAATCCTGAACATCACGACCAAATGTAGTTTTATCATGACATAATAAATAAAAAAGAATATTTTTTCCCAGCGGGTCCATGAGAATATTTGGAACAATCAACAGTAAAAGCTGGGTATAATGATAGAAATTAATATTATTTAATAAACTGTAATAAACTATTTAATAAACCTTAGTTTCGGTTTCAACCTACATTACTTTATTTAAGTTCACTTGATTGAAATGTTACATCCTGTCGTGGAAACTGTTTTGGCTTTTGTAATAGTCATTAATCATAGTTTTTAAGGTAATATTGTATGCTTTTGTTTTCCCTTAACCAAATAAACAAAATAAACTCTCTTGTATCGTTTTTTGCTGACTGTATGTACTTCGGATAAGTCTCGTGGACCATTACCATATTTTAAAATTTCATGGACCCAGTAGGAAAACAAGATCAATAGAGTCGTGGACCTTTGGGAAAACCCTATGATTTGATTTATTAAAAACGACCCTGACTGACAGGCATCCATGGATGAATCTCACGCAAAGGGCGAGTCACTGCCACAGATCCAGTGGGATTCGAACACTTCAACAAAAAACCAGGCTTCAAATGCATGAGCGGAAAAGATCGAGGCATTGGCTGTTTATTGACACGCTTAACTTTCTGCTATCGAATAAAAAGTGCAACAGGACGGTATTTTTATACCGTTTACATCACCGTTTAAGGTTAATGTTGAATATTTGCACACATCATAATATTATGATTATGCCATTCTGGAAGTTGCATGTTCGCACGCTTGATTGTTTTTACATCCTTGCCAATGTTTCGGAATATTTACGAAATTATGGAAAGTGCTCACTTGAAGCCGTGTCCTTCTGAAAATTGATTCTTCCGGTGAAAGTTTACAAATAAGATTCACGGTTCGGTACTAGGGCTTTGAATGAAACTGTCCTTCTGGGTCATTTAAGCATTTAGTCGTGGGAATATGTGGTTGACCTAGCACTGTATTAACAAAATAGCTAAGTTTTAAATAAAAGACAAACAGTGACAAAGTCGCTGAAAACTCATTGAAATAAACTGAAGCAGGGCAAACTACGATACTAGATCTATGATAATGAAGGAAATATTTGTCCTATCTATATTTATAATCCGAGAGGCATTTTTACCTTTGAGTTTGCTATAGGTATATCAGAATCTGCTTTCCTGACCGAAAGTGGGCCGCGGTCAATTTTATTTTATATTGTAGTTCTAGTACATAATTTTAATAAAACTTTTCGTGGAATTTTTAGAGGTATCATTACATTCCCTCATAGTAACTGCTAGAAGTAGATAGGAAAACTGCTAAAAGAAACCGTTTTTGACACATTTTCTATCTACTTCTACTAATGACTGCGAGGGAATGTAGTGATACTTACCTTCTAAAAATACTAGACTATGAGCCCTAAAAATTCCACATAAAGTTTTAATAAAATCCTTTTCTATTTACAACTTATTTAATAAAAACCTCTGATGGCGCTACTTTCGGTCACACTTCAGGTCATGCAAGCGTCATGCAATTCCATCAGTCATGAATTAAGTTTGCTGTGACTGACAAATAACCTAACGTGTAATGTAGTGACTGATGGTTGCATGAACTTGATTTCTTCTTTCCATCAGTCACCAACAGTCAAACGTAATTCATGACTGATGGAATTGACTGACGCTTGCGTGAGCATGTTATGGCCGCCTAAGGGCCAGGGATGGCCAGTAAAGATTAATATTCTGTGCATGGTAGAGTTGATTACCTTGAATGTCATCCATAGTACCACAAGGCCCACCATATTCTTCGGGCAGCATGTCTTGAGGTACATACTTGTAAAGGTCCTTGATGTCCTTGTGAATGAATATCTGGAAGTTTAACAAGGTTAATTCAATAAATATTATGATGAAAAATTTTACCCGTAAGTGAAATTTCAATCTTATACAAGCTTAAATTAACTAAATTCAAGTAAAAATTATAATATAAAGGGGAACTAAATTAAGTATATATATGAAAATACTGAAACAATTAGTGATAGTGTTGCTTAAACTGAACCATTTTCTCCAAGGAAGATAGGTCGAAAAACGAAAAAAAAAATCATATAATCATCACACCAACTTACTGTGAAAAGGCAAGAAAAAAATATCGATCTGGGTATATTCCTTGGAGAATTTCACCTGTTCTTTTTAAATAATCTGGTTCTACCTTATAATGGAAAATATTGAATTGAATTGAATTGAATAAACGGGATAACAATGTAAAATTTTTCAGTTATTAAAAAAGGAGTTTTCAATTCTTACCCGTCTCCTGATTTTCTCCTTGAGGAATGGTTTCACGAAGTTCACAAATCTCTCTACTATAGGTGAAGTGTTGATTATGTGAATTTCTTTCAGCTTAACTGGGTACGCCTCCTGAAAAACGTGAAAACAATATAAAAGAAGATGTAAATAATCTTTAGTTAATTAAAATTGCCCAGTTTTTCCCCTACAACCCATTAAAGACGTCTTTAAGAAAATTTCTACAAGAATTTCATGTCAATTATTATTGTGCAAATACGAAGAAACGTAAGTTATGTTTCCGTAAGTTCGTCGGGGTTAAAAACATAGGCGTGTTGGAATTGTTGGAAAGTATTTCTTTTGAATTACTTTACATACAGTTCCGTTACGTCACTTTAACTTTCTTTACAATTTGCATGACCAATAAGACATCTCTTATGGGTTAACCTTTAACACCATACACACATTTCGTGATTTGTGAAAAAAATTAATGCAGTAATATTTAATCAAACAAATTTTTCTTTACGCTATGCAGTATGTAGAGCTCATTTTAGAGCAGTGGTACCCAACTGGTATTGCTCCAAGGGCTATTTTGATAATCCCGATAGTTTCATGTGTACCTAATAACGACTCATACCATACAGCGTAATTTAGTTATTGTTTATTTAATTGTTTAACCCATATTGTTCGCGGGCGCCTAGAAAACAGGCCGCGGGCTACTAGGTGCCCGCGAGCTACCGTTTGGGTACCTCTGTTAAGAGGATGGGAACTAAATATTTACCATCTACTGGCTAAGTATATATTTTTTTAAATATATACTTAGCCAGTGTCACTTGCGATGATGTAATAATTCTAACGATATCCCAGACATCCTTTAGAAAATATAGTGGAATAAAGAAACCCATGACTCATTTACAAACATACATGAACTTTAAATACAGTACACTCCTTTTTGGGCAGTAGTGTAAAAAGAGTGGTGTATTCACTCTTTTGTAATTCCAAAACTATGGATAACTAATATTAGTCATACATTATTCTACATCAGTCACTTTTAATGGCCTTACTGCTGGAGTACAGGCCTTCCTTATGAGTGGCTCATCCTCCTTGGATGTCCCATTACCCACCACGCGGGCCCAACGCGGATTAGTGGCTGTTAACGACTGCAAATGCATCCGAAACCAACGGCATAATGTGCTTCCGAAGAACGGAGGAGCTCAAGATAATACATTTTTGGTCACCCATCCCATGACCAACCCTCGCAAAAGTCGCTTAACCTCCGCAGTCTCAGGGTCAGGCCAGGCGCTAAACCATTGCGCCACCGAGCTCTTCAATAAAAAATAAGAAACAAAATAATTTATTACCTGTACACAAATCATGAATTTCTTGATAGTCGCAGGGGACACTTTGGCCAGCAGACTGGGGCCCAGGACGGCGGCATCTAGGACATAAATGTCCCCTGCCACCCCCTCCTTCTCTTCAGTCAAACGGACGTCTCCGATCATGAGAGCTAGCTTCAGCGAGTCTACTATCTCTGTAGTGGTCAGGTTTGGGTGGACACCTGAAAATAAAGACCGAATATAAATAGTAAGTAAGTATACAGGATTATTTGTAAAACACCAACAACCTCGCAAGAGTAGATTACCAACATCATAAACTTTTATCATAACTCAATACATTCACCAAAAATGAATTTTCAAGTTTTTATTGTACTGTTCGACACTTTTTACGTCTATGGACGGCGGCGGGCCCTACTGCCTATCTCAAAGCGATAGCAATACTCTATCCGTCCTTGTCATATCATAACACGGTTACAAGGACGGACAGTGCACTGACGTCATAATCCAAAGCAATAGTCAAAGCAATCGAGTTAGGCGGTAGACCCGCGGGTCGCGCGCACCAGGCGCTCCGCGTGCCGCGCGTAGAGTTATAAACATACGAATGGTAAATTAAAATATTTTTTTGTATGAAAGTAAAAACTAACGAATTATCAAAAGCCGTAGAACATTTATGTTGTTATTTATGATGTTAGTAATCTACTCCTTCGAGGTTGTTGGTGTTTTACAAATAACCCTAAAAAAAGGTCCTTCCACCTAACTAGACACAGCTAAAACATTGTATTAGTATGGGAAAGTAAAAAAAAAAATTAGTTTCTCGACCCAATGTTTCTTTGGCAAAAATGGTTAATTCCATATTGGTAGAATAACACTCCAAGTTAATTAAAACGACTAATTAACTCCAAGTTAATTAAAAATTCATCGCTTGAGGGTAGGCTCACAAGTAGCTTCAGTCCCCCGTGACCACGGCAGCTGCAAAGGTGCCGAAACGTCGGGAAAATCAAAAATCAAACCAAATACCAACTAATTACCAAAGTACTTTCAATAAAACCGCGCTAGTATCCGTTAAAAGTGTTTTATTTTAAAACGACTACAAAATAACGGTGTATAAATTATAATAACTGGTTCATCAAAACTAGTTTAAAGAAGTTTGAAGATTATTTAAGTTGACTAGGTCAGTGCATCCATGTTATAGTGGAACTAAAACACAAATTAGTACCTAAAATAAACTAACTTTAATTTGTGCAGTAGTCAAGTCATAGTGCAATGCCCTTTCATCACAGAAGAAGAATCTTGCTTAACCAGTTTTCAGTACAAATACCTTGATGCTAAGATCAAGCCAATATTATAAGACTAGCGACCACCTGCTACTTCGTCTGCGTGGACAACTCTTCTCTATCCGTCGGGAACCGTTCTTTTTTCAAGATAAAAGGTCACCATTGTCTATGTAAATATAAATAAATAAATAAATATTTGACAACATCACATACATTGCTCCGATTCCAAAGTAAGTAGCTAAAGCACTTGTGTTATGGAAATCAAAGACAACGGTGGCATCACAAACACCCAGACCTGAGTCAATATAGAAAAGTTCATTTTCTACATTGACCAAGCCGGGGATCGAACCCGGGGCCTCAGAGATGGCGACACCTTGAAACCAAATGTCATCCAAAATGATGATCAGTGAAGGCGTAACAAACAAACTTACTTTCGCATTAATAATATTATTATAGTTAGGTTTCACTATCTATAGCTTCTATCATTAATCAAAAATAAAAAGCAATAAAGCTTTTTTACAAGAGATAAGAAAATCCCTTAATTTTAATTTCTGAACATCTTAAAAAAATCATCGCTTGAGAGTAGGCTCACAAATTAGCTTCAGTCCCCCGTGACCACGGCAGCTGTAAAGGTGCCGAAACGTCGGGAAAATAAAAAATCAAACCAAATACCAACTAATTACCAAAGTACTTTCAATAAAACCGCGCTAGTATCCGTTAAAAGTGTTTTATTTCAAAAACCCTTAAATTATACATAATATATTTGAAAGTCAGTTTGCTTGTTTTGAGACATAATGTTTTTATTATTTCTTTATTTAAAAAATAACACGTGTTAACGTTTAACAAGAATTAGTTCAACAACCTGCGCAATTTTTTGGGTTGACGCTCGATTTTTTTATTTATATCAAAGTCAAGTTTTATTCAGATAATGGAGGTATTTTTAGCTTACCCCTGCATATTGTGACTCTTCGTCCGTTAGGAGTCAGCCCAGGAAGAGGAGGTCCTTGCCTGCAAAAAAAAATGTTGATAAATAAATAGGTACACACACAAAGCTGCACTTGACAAAGATACATTTTCAATAGAAACTTCTAGTATATTATAATAATAATATGCCATCGTTGATAAAATTGATTGATTGGTCTGTTAAAACTCCATGAATGTTTTTTTTTAATTATTAAAATAAATGTACCATCAATAGCAGAAACTGAAAAATCTTCCCGATTTTCATTCAATATATTTTGGTTATTATTTTCTACTCTTTATCAACTAATCATGTACCTATTTATAATCTTTTATACGGTTTTAAATTCACTTAAAAAACCACGCTAATCAGTGATATTATAAATTTATAAATAAATAATAATATAATTAATTTCTGGGGCACAGGCTTTCCTTGCCTTAACTCGTTAGTCACCACGCGGGCCCTATGCGGATTAGTAGGTGTAACTAACTAGTAAGTGACGATATAAATACCTAAGCCTTGTTAAGAGGTTGGTAAATAGTTAAGTACTATTGTCAATGGTGTTTCAAGGCACAAGCGTCGCGTGCGCACCTTGAATGAAGGCTAAGGTCTCGTTGACCATCTCTGCCTCGCTTGAAAAAGGTTTTTTTACTCACAACGGGATAGTGCTTGGCCTTCATCTCACCTGATGTTAAGTGACGATAAGGCCGAAGGTGGAAGCGCACTACATCCGGAATCCTCATCACTTAGGAACTGGCTACCTTACCTCTAACTGCGGGAACACAACAATTTTTAAATTATTGTTATGGCGTCAGACTTAGGTAAGATAGTTAGCTAGCCAGGCAGACTTGAAATAAGCCTCACCACCAACCAAACCGGGTACATTTGTACCCCTCCTGGGAATCGAACCCGGGACCCCTTACACGGTTGGTAAATTTAGCCTTTGGGGAAATGTCGGCTATCCGTATCTTTAGCGTTTAGCAAACAATTTTGTCTTACACACTGCTGTGCAAAAAATTATTATCAGCCCCGCCTGCCTAGCATGACCGATTTATATCGTGATATAGCATTTTATCGACACTAAACTGTCAAACTCCTTTGTCTTTTTGACAGTTAAACGTGATAAAATGCTATATCACGTTATATAAATCGATCATGCTAGGCAGGCAGACCGTTTTATTTTTACACAATTGATACAAATTGTATTTCTGCAATGATTTGTTTGTTTATAAAAGTTACTAAAAAGCTTTTCCATCTAATGTATGTGTTATAGTCAAACCCCGAAGTCCCGGCGCTCCTAGGTTTGCCTAGTCAAACCTCAGGTTTGACTAGAAGACTTATTCATAGTCCAAAACTAATAGCATGTTGCGGTCTTTGATTAACGCATTTATGGCCAAACGGAGGGCTTCTTGTCAAACCGGGGGTTTGACTAGGCAAACCTAGGAGAGCGCCGGGATGACTATAACATATGCAAAAATAGTAGATTGTTATACAAGACGCTAAAAGTACCCATTGCATACGAGGTATTTTTATTCCCGAGCTTTAGCGAGGGAATAAATAGAAACCGAGTTACAATGGGTTTTAGCGTCGTGTGTTACACTATACTTTTCACTACGATTGCGAGAAAATAAAATACAATATTAAATAGTTTATACCTACTTACTTACTTCCGTAAACGAATCCACTCGTTTTTTTTTTCCTCCACTTCATAAACTTTTTGTACAATATTTAAATAAATGATTTGTGCTTGACGGCAGAAGATTAAAATTATTTCTTTCCAATTACAGTCACACAATTCAATCAGTTTGTAATTATAAAAAAATTCTAAAGATTTCGCGCCATGGTACCTTTTTTAATTTCTGCTGTAGCAGCTAAGCAACACAAACACGCATTCTACGATTCACTCTGTACACAGAGTATAAATAAGTCTATGATTTTACCGAAGAGATGCTTTTAGTTCCATTTTCAAAAATAAGAATGAGAAACTGGGGGCCTATTACGAAACTTGGTCACGATAGTCGTCCGCAGTTCGTCGGTACAAATATTTTCAATGTAGCTATCGTAGTCCATAGTCTATTGAACGAATAATGACGGATCCACTAGAGAGAAACTGTCAAATTTACGCAATCACTTTGCAATATCGCATACGCAAGTGCTTTGTAATAGGAATCAATCAGAACGAAGCACGGACGCAGCCGCGTGTATCGCATTAAACTTTTCGTAATAGACCCCCAGTATTAAGTCGAGCGAGTTTTTATTCGTGATTATGAATAAAAACTTTTTCGTTTTAGTACGCTCATTGGTAATAGACAAACATTAAAAAAGAAAAAACTTTATCCCCTAGGGCTTATTATGCTATTTTATCTCGACTCTTGTACGTTACAATGACGCACTTTTTGAGCAAGAGGAGTGAAAACAATATTTAGCAATAACTTCCACAGTATGTAATATCTGAGTTATTCAAATTTTATAATTTTGGCCTATCAATATACGAGTATTACTGCAGAACTGTTTTTATTAGGGAGATCTTAAACTGAACACTTGTGTGTGAAAATACATGGTGGTTGATATTTTTATTGTTAACATTTTCTCTCCTATTCATGTCAAATTAATTTTCTTTCTCATTGTTACTTTTTTAATTACTTCGGAAACTCTCACGTTGTTAATACCTAGTTCAAAGTTAAGTACACGATATCCTGGGTACAATTTTAATTGGAATAAGTAATAATAAAAAATGAAAGAATGTAGAGATGTTTTTTTACCTGTGATAGGTAACTATTTAGGTAATGACATCGAATATAGCAGATATCCTATATTTAAAGGGTTAAATGCCAAAGCATTTAAACGTGTTATTGTAAACCTTTTCTACTTAATTCAAAATAAGTAGGTATTATTAATTTTGTTAGTAAAAATCAAAATTAAATTAAAATTAATCTCGTAACTTGACTATCGCACGATCTTGTTCACATCAGCTGATGGGTGAGGTCATTAGATGGTAGAGCTATATTATAATGCTTATCTTTGATTGCGTTACGATAAAAATTCAATTTTAAGTCTGCCTGACGCATATTTCATAACGTCGTATTATGGAATGTAGTGTGTACAACATACACCATAGATGATAATTAAATTGGAAGTATGTTGTAATATTGCTAAGGTAATTTTGATGCTTTGGACATTTACAATAATTATGACTATTCTGGCAGCGTATCAATTATAGAATTTGTGATCGCTAGATATTTTTGACAATTATTCTTCACACTGCGACTTTTATAAAGCTGACTAGCTGTGTCTAATCAAAAATAATAATAGCTATATTCTCTCATTAGAAATTATAAATATTATATTCGTTAACAAAACAAAAATAAATAACTAAAGATGGGTATAAAACAGTGTTTTGTTTTCGTCAATCAAAACGTCTACCAAAATAAAAAGAAAATACTTATTAAAAAATCAGAAAAATTTATTGACGTAGATAAGCTGTCAAAAATGACTTTGACTATATGTAGCCCGGTTTTTTGGCGCAATTTTATGGAGTTCGGTTTTGATAAACATTGTCCTATCATCCTTTGTACGACCGACTATGTTATTATTGTAAATAACCTTGGCTTCAACTAATTTTTTGAATGTCTTATTGCAAAACTTTTCTAAGATTTAAACTAAGTAGGTAGCTTGAATAGTTTCCTTTCTAATATCAATAGGATCTTGTAATGAGATTCAATAATTATCTTGTCTAGACTATCTAGTCGGAAAGTGAAAATTGAAAAAAGTGTTTATTATCCACTGATAATTTTGTAAAGTATCAATTACAGTAACTTTTCTAGTTAGGTAGTTAGAACTGCTGCTTATGCTCTTCAAAGTATTATTTCGTCGTCTGGTCGACTAATAATGACATTACAAAATAACAAGTTGATGATAATTGAATTAAAATATCAATATTGTTGGTGGAAATTAATTAATAAATACATTAAGTAAGTATGCTTTAAATTATAAACCAATTGTCAATGATAAAATGGATTGATGATGATTAGTTTTTAATACAAAATTCAGCTAAAAATAATGGCATTATCAATTAGTTATCTTATATAAAAATAAATAAATGAGATACTGGCTAACTAACTGACAACTATTCTGCAGCACACAACCGGAACTACTGGGACCTAACTTGAAATTTAGCACAAAATGCTAGGATGTTTGAAAATTCACACGGGAAGCTGAATTGTATGACGTAGAGGAGCTCGATGGCGCTAGATTAGCGCATTCGCCGTGCGATGGGTAGGTTAAGCAACTTTTGTTAGGGTCGGTCATGGGATGGGTGACCAAAATTATTTATCTTGAGCCAAAATTAATGCATGTTAAGCCGTTGATCCCGGCTTGCAGTCGTTAAAACCCTCCAATCCGCATTGGGCCTGCATGGTGAGTTATGGCCCATTCTCCTTACCCACACAAACACAAAAAATATTTTAGAATGTAGCGGAATTCCACGTGTATAAAGTGGTGATAATGCTTAAAAAAATAACATTCGGGACTCACACTTTGGCCCCAAACACGTCGTTCAGCTCGGGGCTGTTCGGGTCTCTGTTGGAGAAGAACTCGGGGCAAGCGGCCCTCATGGTGAAGTACATGTCCAGCTTTCTCTTGCACTTCTCCAGGGAGAAGCTGCTGCCTCTCAGGAAGGTCATCAGAGGACCATCTTCTGTGAACAACACAATCATATTTAGTTATCTTTACTCCTCGGGATGTAAACTAAGCTGATGTTAAAAATGAGAAAGTGACCAAGGTACGTTTTGTATAGATAGTGTCATCTTACTTAAAATCATCAATTAAAATTCAAAAGTCATTTATTTAGTCTAGGCTATTACAAGCACTTGTGAATGTCAAAGAAGCTACGCCATCGGTTCGCAAACCCTGAGCGGGAGACCTTGTAACGAGAAGAACCAGCAAGAAACTCGTCAAGGGCTGCTTTTTTCTCCCTGTATGTGTGTACACAGAGTTGTCAAAAATTGGAAAATGACCTCAGCATTTAAAGAGAGGTCATTTTGGTCAATGGGTAGGTATTGAAATTGATTAACTATATCTATATATCGGATAAGTAATTGTGAAAGCAAATCGAATTGTGAATCATCATCATCATATCAACCAAATGACTAGGGTATGTGGTTACTTAGAATTACTTCTTAATCTTGGTTTGATAGCTCAGAAACCTTAGATTAGACTTATTTTTACTTTGCCATAGGTACAAATTGTTTGAGAAGTTTTACTCACCCCACTCATCAGGCAGGTGCGGCTGCTTCCTCAGCCACTCCTTGATGGTGGCCAGGTCCCGGTCCCTGGTGGCCACATCCTCGTTCAGCTCAGCCCTGGTCAGCTTCCAGATCTCACCCGCTGGCTGCACTAACAGTTCTGTCTTTATCTTCATTTTTACCTGAAAAAATAAATAAATTCGAGTACTCACAAAAATTAAGCGCTGTGTTAACGATTATATTATCGCGAGTAGAGTTACTTATAGAGATGTTCTAGCAGTCTGTGTGGTTTACTAGTTCGCACACTGACCAAAGATATTATAGAGATGATAAAGTTCATACATGTATGTGAAATTATGTAAACTTATTAAATGTTTTCAACGCTTTAATTTTTCAAAATATGTTGTGTAGTGTCCCCGTTTCAGCTTGGGCAAGAATGCTTTCGTATGTCAGTCCGGCTGACTGGATGTCTGTTTGTTTTCCTTTACAGGTAGCTTAAATTAATAATTTTGTCGATTCAGTTTTTCTAAAATTTTCAAATTGGTTGGGATATGGAGAAAAAACATATTTCAGCCAGTTGGAAAAAAGGTTAAAAAAAATATGTTACAAATGGTCTACAGCTCTACAGAGCCACTACAAAAACTCTACACAAATTAAACTAAAAAAGTTACTGAATGAAATATAATAACTTTAATAAAAAAATGCAATTTACAACTTTTATTACAGGATTTACGTCCTTTTGTTTAACGACGACAGCGAAATTGTTCGACGTTTCGTCACCGCGTAGTCGTTCCTATTGTTTCAGTACAAATTGCCGGAAAACCAATTTGTTGTAATGACTGTAGCTAGGTACTAATCGTATATCGATTTATTAAGTTTGTTGTGTCTTTTTATATGTTTAACCTTCATGTGACTTTACATACTTATATGTATAAATAGTAATAATACAAATATATAGGTGCAACAGACTGGTCATCTCACATAATAAATTCCACAACATTGGCCCGCCCTATGCAACGCATTTTTGGCTGATGCCAAAAAAGAAGGAGGTTATCCATTCTTCGCGTATATTTTCTTTATGTATGTTGTTCACCGATTACTCGAACACAGCTGGACCGATTAAAATGATTCAAACATCAGGGTTTTTCATAGCTCTATCTCTATCCGTCATTCAAAATCATCGTACAGTAGAGAAAACCATTCGGTTTTGCGAAAAAAAATATTTTCTCACACCTAAGTATTAATTTTAAAAATATTTTTTTTATAAACCCATTGAAAAAGATTGACGAATTATACCTAGTGGTTTCTTTAAATTATTTCGGAAAACATTAGTGGCAAGTATACGCCTGTGGATATTGTGCATTTAACTCTGTCTTTACTATTGTAATATGAATCCAAATGATTGAACGTGATATTTCTCACGACTCATACCTTTTGTATGTTAAAGTACACACGAAAACACATCATGTTATGGTGCAGGTGGTGTTAGAAAAAAAAAATTCCTACGTGGAATTTTTAGGACCCATATTATAGTAAGTACCCATTTTTAGAATGTATAATTACTTTCCCTCATAGTCATTATTTTGTAAAAATATACAGTTTTGCTATCTACTTATAGGAATAACCACGAGGGATTGTAGTGATACCTTCTAAAAATTCTAGACTAGGGTATTAAAATTGCACGTTATATCAAACTTGTGTATTATAGAATTACAATATTTAAAAAATTCACACTTTCATTTTGGGTAGGTACCGTCTTAAATAGTTAAACTACGGAAACATCTTTTATTACGTAGCTAGGGCATATAAAGTCGGTCTCAAGGTCAACATGTATAGTATGATGTGCTGTCGCCTGTACAAATCAATCGCACTCGGTGCAAACAACTTTGACCCCGGTGTAAACCCATCATTTCATTTGACCGAGGCTACACATAATAGAAGCACCCAGTTTAAAGGTTTTTGATTTCTATTTACAGTTTTCTAAAGTTCATTCTTCCTTAGCGTTTCTGATATCTGAAGAAAAGTTGCCTTCATTCAGTTTAAGTCTTTTGTGAGTAATGGCGAAGGTATATTGACCTTTGACATTTTTTGGATGCTATCTTAGGAGCTCGGTGGCGCCTGGCCCAGCCATTGCGGAGATTAAGCAACGTTCGCAAGGGTCGGTCATGGGATGGGTGACCAAAAATTTATTATCTCGAGCTCCTCCGTGCTTCGGAAGGCACGTTAAGCCGTTGGTCCCGGCTGCATTTGCAGTCGTTAACACCCACCAATCCGCATTGGGCCCGCGTGGTGGGTTATGGGCCCATCCTCCTTACCACCCATAAGGAAGGCCTGTGCCCCAGCAGTGGGGACATCAAAAATGGCTGATGGACATGGACATCTTATAATAAAGAAGGACGCCCATTTTTGACCTGTCAAAATGTTGATTTTATCAATTATCGGTACAGAGATAAAATGTAGCTCAAAAATTGCATTTTAATGCTATTTATAAATTGCTAATTAAAATTAAAATTGGCTGTACAGAAATAGAGAAAACTCATAATAAAGGCAAGCAATAATAACAATTGATTTAAAAGTACATATTGATTTTACATAACAAGTTTTCCGATTGCCAAATTAAAATTCAATAATTAATAGTGTTCTGCGGTCACAGTAACTATTCAAATGTAATGTTAATATCATTAAAGATCGACTTCTATAAAAGCTACTTGACAGGTCAACACTTGTATGGGAACTGGTCATTGTTCTTTATAAAATAAGTAGCTTCCGCCCGCGACTTCGTCTACGCGGTGTATATAATTCAATCATCGTACACTACAGGTACACAATACTGGGATGAAAATGATTCTAATGTTAATCAAGGCTTTGAACTATCAAGTTTCATCCGAATCCGTTCAGCTGTTTTTGCCTCCAACATCTAAACATACAAAATTTCACATGTCAAAATTTCAGATGTCATCGCCATCGCCACGAGGCTTTTTTGGATAAATTTCGTAAAACTGGCTTGACTAAAAAATCTTTAAAATTATCGAACCTGCTCACAAAATTTCACGAGAATCGGTTGAGAATAAATACGACCTGTAGAAGAGAACAAATGGAATTTGGAAGGAAGGACATACGAAATAATTTTTGCCCAAGCTGAAGCAGAGACGTTTAATTTGCTCACGCTTTACGCACGCTCGGCCAATGATTGAGTAGGATAGTAGGATAATTATGTCTTGAATCTTACTGACTCATTAATCATCATGACAGGTTGAAAGGCATATCAATAGTTATCATGACGTTTTTCAAACAATTTTCCACTCTTTTTACGTAAACTAAAAAACGTAGGCACTTTTTGCCTTGCTTGTATTGAAATATTTCGTAGACATTTAATATAATTATTATTGGAACAATCTACGTATACTGGTATTAATGGTGAGTGGTTTTTTAGGGTTCCGTTCCCAAAGGGTAAAAACGGGACCCTATTACTAAGTCTACACTGTCCGTCTGTCTGTCTTTCACCAGGCTGTATCTTATGAACCGTGATAGCTAGGCAGTTGAAAATTTCACAGATGATGTATTTCTGTTGCTGCTATAACAACAATATTAAAAACAGTATAAAATAAATATTTAAAAAAGTCTGGAACGGGTGGTAGAAAAATATAGACGATTCAAAAGTACTTAATAATTAAGTTTATTTGAATAAAGCTTATTTCACTTTCACTTTCACTTTCATTTAAGTGTGGCTCCCATACAACAAACTTGTTTTTTTTTTGCCGTTTTTTGGTGCGAACGCTTCGTGCGCGAGTCCAACTCGCACTTAGCCAGTTTTTTGTTTTGATTTAAGTTTTTATACTGAGTGACGTCTAACGTAAGGAGGTGAAAAACTTGTGTTCACTTGATATTATAATTTACTGCACTTTTTACTGAATACGTTGATATAATAGAATCGTTCCGACATTATTCATTTGCAGGACAATGCCATGTGAAATAAGTTTTTACAACACTTGTGCAGATAGTAACAATTTTTGTATTCTCTCTTGCTTTGTTATATTGCTCTTGTCATTACTATAACCGTTATACTATAACCTAATGACAAGAGCAAAAAAAAATAATGTAAAAAAACAATTTTAGAATTGTTAAAACATTCAGAATGCAAAAATCAAAATCAACTGAAAATATATTTTTTTTCATAAAGAAACACGTTTTCAAAACGGACGAAAGTATTAATTTTTTTTTTCGTAATGATGAATGAAATGAACTCCAATACAGAAGTTTTAAACCTAAAAAAACGTGGGGCGCATTTGGTAAGATTTATCATCAAATTGTCTTTTGCATACGGCCCACGTTTTTAGATTTAAAATTTCTGTATAGGGTTATATATTTACGGGAGAAATTATTGTATACATTTTAGTTTGTTTTAAAATGTACAGAGTTCCTGTGGCCTTCTTGCGGCTCCATTATCAGATCAGCTCAATGACACCATAATATTGCAAAGTCTTCCAGTTCTGACCTATGTCCAAAGTTTTAAGTCTCTATCTCATCGGGAAGCTAGTAAAAAATAATTTGCTAAAATTGTGGACAAACAAATAAACGAGAAATCAACCTAATAAAAACGTGTTTGAAACATCTAATAATACTTACATTTAATTTTTATACGATTTTATTCATAGTCATACAGGACATAACTTACTATAATGCTTCCTACATATATTTAAGTCACTATAAGATGTTTACAATGCAGTTGCAGATGTAAGTATATGTTTAAGTATCTTGTGAGTGGATTCACGTATTCACGTCATTCTAGAATCATTATTCATTATGTAAATCTTTTTCATTACACGGATCACAAAGCAACTTATAATTAAAATATGCACGAGGCGTCGTGTGTACACTGCCTTAGTTATCTAAATCATCGGACAAAAACTGCGATAGAATAACAATTAGCGATGGCTAGAAATATTTTGAAAAGGCAACATACCAAATGATTTCCGATACGACATCAGTATAGAGTTTGTCTATTACAGGGTCATTTTGCGACCTCTTTACAAAATCAAATATAAGGTCAAGGAAGATGAACAGTGACAACAATTTCAATTTGTGTTGTGAAAGTTTGGGGTAAAAAAAAAAATTGCATTCATTAATTTTGCATCCTATGGTGACCTTTACAAATAAAAAAGAAGGTAGGTTACAGTTACAGGTATTCGTTACTTAGTGAAAATACGTCACATATTTTTCTTTACATTTCATAGCGGAAGTTGGCTATGAAAAAGCTTAATGGTTTTGTACATAAAGCAACTAAGTAATATTGCTATTCAAATAGTTGTTGACAATGAAGTACCTACTTCTCTTCCAGGTTATACAAATATATAAATAATGCGCAAGAAATGACGTGACGAGAAACGAAAACTATAAGATCATGCTTGCAAAACAATTAAAAAAAAGTTCTAAAGAAATTGGCGTTCACGAGCACTATAATAGGGCACAGATTAGTAACTCTGTATGAAATATACAGTTAGAAAAAACCACCCCCTTGACGAGGTTCTTGCTGGTTCTTCTCGTTTGGATCGGCGGCCAACCAGGGTCATTTTCGATCTATCGCATATTGAGTCCAGACCAAATTGGCAAGATACCCATTAGCTTGGTGTTATCAAATATAATCGTCGTGGTTGCGAAGTAGGAAGCTTCTAGGATATATGCCACCCTGATCATGATCACCCATCGCTAGAAAAAATTCTATCGCATATTTATATAAATGGTGAACAGGGTCGTGGGTGGCATCATTACCTGAACTATTTTTTGTGTTTTCATATCGATTGAATAAGGAACAAGTATTACAAGAGCATATATGTGAAATGTACATACCTGCCCTGACCTCCTAGACGCTTCCTGAAAGCGACGCAAGACTATGGTTTTATATACGCCTGGGACCTGCCTCACCCCCTAAATGTAATTACATGTCAATATGTAGTCGATGGGGGAGCTCGGTGGCCGGGGGAGCTCGGTGGCGCAGTGGTTTAGCGCCTGGCCCAGCGATTGCGGAAGTTAAGCAATGTTCGCAAGGGTCGGTCATGGGATGGGTGACCAAAAATGTATTATCTCGAGCTCCTCCGTGCTTCGGAAGGCACGTTAAGCCGTTGGTCCCGGCTGTATTTGCAGTCGTTAACACCCACCAATCCGCATTGGGCCCGCGTGGTGGGTTATGGCCCGTCCTCCTTACCACCCATAAGGAAGGCCTGTGCCCCAGCAGTGGGGACATAAAAAAAATGGCTGATGGACATGTAGTCGATTATTTTTTTGGAAAAGAAGTATCTATGTTTCTACCCTGGCCGAGCGCATGCTTCCTGAAAACTAACCAAGCCGATTTCTAACATGTTTGTAATGATGCCACCTACGACCCTGTTCACCATTTATATCAATATTCGATCGATTAGTTTTTGCTATTGGAGATCATTGTATGGGAGGCCATATGTTCAGAGTGGCATATCTCCCAGAAGCTTCCTACTTCGCAACCCAGACGACGATATTTGATAACACCAAAATAATGGCTATCTTGTCAATGTGGTCTGGTTCCAATATGCGATAGATTGAAAATGAGCTTCTTGGCCGACGGTCCAGTTACACGGTTTCCGATTTGGCTGCGAACGCACCGACACAGGTGCATAGATTGGTGGCTAGATATATCCAGGTTACTTGGTGACCGCACTTGTAGGTGAGTCGCTAGGATAGTCACCTTGGTCTTTGGTTGTAAGCCTCGCTACATTCTAGGTAGTCGCCTGGATGTATCGAGGCACCTAGCGCGCAGTACGGCCGGTTGCGGACATTCGTGAACGTTCGTTTTACTTGGTTACATACATATCTAGGCTCTAGCTAGGCACTAATTTAGGCACCTTACGGTGCGTAGGCGGCCTTAGGGTTTGCGAACCGATGGCGTAGCAAGTGCTTGTTTCAGCCTAGACTAAATAAATGATTTTGAATTTATTATTTTATTAGGGACTCTATTCGCCTAACTTCAAATTTTAAATCGTTCAATAAAATAAATAAATTAGCCCATCCCATAGCAAGAAAATATACTTATCGAGATATTAGTTAATAAAACTTGATATACCAGTCTGACTGTAGATGGCCACTGTTTGTATTTATTATTCTCCTTTTATCGTACAAAATTATCTAGTTACTCAATCTTATTTCAAAAGAATTTTCTCCTTTTTTCTGAGTTGGATAAGACTTGATTTGATAATATCTCTATGTGACTGTCTACTGACCACTTTAGGAGCAATCTTGTAATGTGATCTACAGCTTGACAGAGTGCATCATATTACCCACATTACAACAGATCCAGACGTCTAGATTTGATGCAATTTGCGAACATTCGAATGTCGATTTCAATTGTTTGGAAACACTGAGTGGATGAATGATGCCATATGTTACCCTCGAATCGGAATATGGTGATCCAGAAAATATGATTATGGGGGCGTATCACGCTGGAAGTAATTTTGATAGTAAAAATTAATGAAATTATTGAAAATATTATCGTTTTTAATCGATTACCTACTTATAAACTATTTCTTATTTTGGAAAACTATCAATCACAAAACTAGAGAGCTAGCTCAGATTTTTTTTGTCATGTATAGTTTCAATGAAGTGATTGAATGTTTCAAAAACGGCACTTTTAGCAGTTTTGCTATCTACTTCTAGCAGTGACTACGAGGGAATGTAACGATACCGTCTAAGTCTACTGAGGGCCCTAAGAATTCCACGTAAAACATTATTAAAATTGTGTATTAGAATTATAATATTAAATAAATTTCACCGCGGCGCCACGTTCGCTCAGGGTGCCACCATAACATAAATTTTGTGAATTTTGCGTGTTTTTTCAGGCTCGTAGGACCATATTTAAAATACTACCTATTTATTAAGTTTAGTTGATGGTATATTTTAAGGGGGAGAAAAGAAACTTATTTTTGTTATTTCCCTAAAGGACTGCAGTGCAGTGCTACTCGTCGCAGGCGAGGAAATAAATATGACGACAAATATAACGGATGTTACACAGACATACTAAATACGTGATTCAGATCCGGGTCCATAAAAGTTCTTAACAAATTCCACCACCCAAGGGTTTTTGAAGATATTACCATTTAAATAATGATATTAGCCTTGAACAGTTGAATTAAAAGTTTTGCCGCATGGTGACCAATGATTTCCATAAACTTACAATAATAGTATTGACGTTATATTCCATAAATCATTAATCTTAGCCATAGCGAAACAACGAAAACCAGTATTGTAATAAAATAATCGTCATTTTCACAATTTAAACAATATTACCAAAAATATTACTAGTGGTTCTGTAGAGCTGCAGACCTCGCGTTTGTGACATTTTTGATAATTTTTCGAAATAGCTGAAATATGATTTTCCCCATTTCTCCGCCATTTTGACCGGTGACGTTTTCGCTAGCATGACTTCTATATACAGGGTTAGATACTATGTAGATTTGAAAATATTGGCACTTCTGTGTTTTGTATGAAATCACTAAAATGCAAATATTTCGAAATCTATTATAAATATTTAAAAAATCAAAACGTACAGCCCTAGTATTTAGGCATTTCAAAAAAATACCAAAAATTAATTACTGTAGGTTAAGGTTTAGAGGGTGGGAAACGTTATCGCCGTTTGTATGGAGACCACGTGGTTGACAATCCTAGTAACTGACTCGACCAGTTAATCTGCAGATTAACGGATTCCGTACTGTAACGGTAACATACGTATACAAAGAATAGAAATGGAAATAAACTTTATTCGCAGTAATAAGTAAAGTAATAGTAAAGTGGTACAGCAGAGATATTAATAAAATGTTTAGACAATTCGCCATTTCCAGCATGCAAAAACTCAGTATAATTATAAATGGTATTAAGAAAAATAAAAACACGTCATCCCTGCTAAAATCGAACTAAAGTTAAATAACAATCGTCATTGCAGTCGGGACGGGAGTACACACAACTGCCCTGCTAAAAAAAGAGAGATATAGTAAACTAGCTGGGGTTGAGATTGTGTGGTTAATGGAATAAAAAGATAAACTTTAAATTTAAACAGGTAAAGTCTTTATTAAACGTTGGAATACAGAACTTTTTTATTAACGTTAGTTTTTCTGTTTTTCGGAAACAATTTTTTTCAAAATGTTTTGAACAAATTCGTGTGTGGCACCCAATTCTTTTTTCCATTTGCTTCTATCCATTTTTCACGAGTTTTATCTTCCGTCGGAAATCTGGAAAAATGAAATCGCTAGAAATTCCCTGAAATATGGGGTAATTTTTGGGGAAAATTTTCTATATAGTAGGCATCCGGAAATCGAATTATAAACCTACTGATTTTAGTGGACGTCAAAGCTAAGCTGACTTCTACTATTACGTAGATGTACGCAATTTTACCGGTTTGCATGTCAAATGTTTACGAGGTTATTTTTAGAAATAATTTTTAGATTTTTCCTATTTATTAGGTATTTCATGATATAACTAATGATTTAGCTCAGAAACTTGGTTCCTGTGAGATTTGAGAAAGAAATACGTGATCAAAATATTGAAAACAGTGTACTTACGCATGAAATGTAACACCCGCTTATTTTCTTTGATTGTTGCTTTTGCAGCCAAATATCGAACACCCCACCATTTTGTATTCTAGACACAAACACAACACATACGATTTATAATACATTTTGGGTATCAATTAGGTAGTAATCCACAAAACCTTTAATTTCTTTGGCACTCTTGATAATAACCCCACTTGTTTGTTTTGCTTAGTTGAACTCTGCCTATAACCCAACCATGAAAAAAAGTCCGGTCGGTGATAGAGAGAAAACATGACACTCTTCTCTATTTCCTCCTATAGGAATCTCAATAAGACGATCTCGCTCTTTCAAAGCATGTCAGACCCTTGGTTAAATATTGTGTAGACGATCGATAATTTTTTTGTAAAACACCAACAACCTCGCAGGAGTATGTATCTACTCCTGCGAGGTTGTAACATTAATGTTGTTGCTTATGATGATAGTAATCTTACTATATCATCATAAACAACAACATTTTTGTTCTACGACTTTTCCGAAAAAAGACAAAAAAAATCGACTCCCCACCCCATACAAATGTCCGAGCAGCTGATCGAGTTTTGTATGAAAAGTCGTTTTTATGTCTGCTTTTGGAAAAGTCGTAGAACAATAATGTTGTAGTAGGTATAATTATGATGTTACTAATCTACTCCTGCGAGGTTATCTACCCCTCGTCAAGGGGGTGTTTAGGTGGGGTTCCCTACTAGGTGGCCGAATGACTCATTCCAATTTTTTACTGGTCACAGTCCTTACCTAACATAAAATTCGAAGAGAAAATTACAATTTCGATCCGAAAAAAATTACTATTAAAGAAAATTAATACTACAGGCCAGTGGCGCTGTAGAGCTGTAGACATTTTTTCGAAATGGTGGAAATATAATTTTTCCCCTTCGCCATTTTGAAAAAATCCGAAAAACTGACTCCACAAAAAACAATACATTAGGTCCTGCTCAAAAAATTTCACGAGAATCGGCTTAGAAATGCGACCAGAGGCCGTACCGGCTAGCGCATCGAACTTCGGAAAGTCTGCCGGGTTTCAAATTAAAACAGATAAATCGAGACCCAATCGGGCCAAAATGGCGAACCCCATTTCATGATGTCACACGAACATCAATATCTTCCAAATAACTTCAACAAATAGTAGGTACAATACGAAATTCCTTTCTTCAATTTATCTGTTTTAAGTTGAAGCTCGGCATACCCGCCGAAGTTCGAAAAGTTAGCCGGTAGGGCCCCCGTATTATGGGAGAACAAACGGAGAGCCAGACGGACATACAAAAGCATGTTCTGTACCCTTAAGCGCTTATTACACCATCCTGAATGTCGGATCCGGAATTTAGTGTCCGATTTAGGACGAGAAATTCAGTCGCCAATTAGACCGTCCTGAATGTCGGATCCGATATCACAGCTTTACGATCATACAGTTGTTAAACGAATGTTCTTGTAGCCGTAAAAATACATAGCTAGGTAAATAGGAGGTATATGTAGGTAGCTAGGTAGGTACGTGTCATTTTCAACGCTAATCTGAACTAGTTTTTAACCGACTTCATCAAAAGGAGGAGGTTCTTAATTCAATTGTATACTTTTTTTATCGTTATTCGCGCGTATCTTCGACATTTATGGACCGATTTTGATGATTATTTTGTTGTTCGATTGAGTTTTCTTGCGAGATGGTTCCATTTTTTTTTTTCAAATCGGGTCAGTAGTTTTCAAGTAATCCCGAAAATACTATGACTTTACATCAACTACCTTGACGACTTTGTTATTTATGAACCGAATTAGATGATTGTTTTTGTTGGGAGAGGGATACCTTTGTGTAGTATTTTTAACAGACTTCAAAAAAAGGAGGTATTCAGTTTGTATATGTATGTACGTTTCTCCGCGATTATCTCACGTTTGGCTGAGCCGATTTTACTACCTAAATAATATACCTACACTACCTAATACAGAAGGTACTTATACTAAAAATAAAAAAAATAAAAAAATGTTTAAAAAATAAACAACCGACTTCAAAAAACCTGCCTCTAAAAAGCAAGAAATAATATATACATCATTAGATACGCATTATCATATCATTGTTATAATAAAACACGTCTATTGAAGTCGGGTGGGGCTTTTAGAATAAAAAAAGAAAGTTGTAGGTACTCCAGCCCCACCCAACTTTTATAGACGTGTTTTATTATAAAAATGATAATGCGTAGCTAATGATTTATATATTATTTCTTGCTTTTCAGAGGCAGGTTTTTTTGTTTTTTATATTGATGTAGGTCAAAAAAAAAAGAAAATCACAGAGTGACATGACAACCCTTATATACTTTTAGTCGTTGCGCCAACTGTCTATATAGACGAACGGCGCGGCGGATTTTTTTTCGCCAACATAAAAGGCGTTGACTGACTGTACTATTTATGCTGTGGTACTACTGTGTCGGAGCCGAGCGTCCTGAATGCGATTACACTGTCCTAAGTGCTTCCGATTTAGCATCCGTTATGTCGGATACAATTTCTATCCTAATTAGGATCCTAAATCGGATCCTACCTTCCTGAATGCAATTACACTGCTCTGAATTTAGGAGCGACTTCATATCGGGTCCGATATTTAGGATGATCTAATTAGCTCTAACAGCTATCGAGAAAAAAAAAACGCACGTAAAATTACTCGATAGACAATTATCTATGGAAAATTTCATTTCGCTTATCGGCGATAGATGGCGTTGTACAAATTTCCAATACAAAATTTATCTATCGAATGATTTTACGCGAGTTATTTTTTTCGATAGCTGTTCGTGCTAAGGGTACAGTACCCTTAGCACGAACCGCTATCGAGAAAAAAACGTGCGTAAAATTACTCGATAGAGAATTATCTATGGAAATTTTAGTTTCGCTATTCGGCGGTAGATGTCGTTGTACAAATTTTCCATACTAAATTGCACTATCGAATGATTTTACGTGCGTTATTTTTTTCGATAGCTGTTCGTGCTAAGGGTACTGAACGGAGACGCTTCACTACGCCCGGTCAAAAAAAAACAGGCCTACATCTTGTTAATGAAACCTTTGACTTTGCTTTCACGTGACACAGTTCCGCAAATGTAAACAAAATATGTTAAACTTGTTTTATTTCTATAAAAAGTAGGTGTCTAAGTAAAACATGACGTGATCATTGTTCTCGTATATTTCTATGCCACAGTGTAACTGGTTTCTGATTTTAGATTGTTTTTTTATTTTGTTAGTTTTAACATAGTTGACGTTTTAATTTTCGATTATTTAATATGCTACTGTGCAGGTGCATGAGTATTATACCCTTAGCATCAACATACTCGACAGAGGATTTGTCTGTGGGAAAGCTCATTTCGCTTTTCGGCGGTAGATGGCGCTGTACAAATTTCCCATACAACATTATCCTATCGATGTTTTTTACACGCATTATTTTTTTTCGAGAGCTGTTCGTGCTAAGGGTTAGTACTATTATATATTCTGTGCTAAGGGTAAGTACTTTATCCGTAGCTTGAACATCTATCGAGAAAAAAACGCGCGTAATTGAACTCAAAAGAGTAATTTTATCGATGGAAATTTTTATTCTGCTTTTCGGCGGTAGATGGCGCTGTATAAACCCATACAAAATTACTCTAGCGAATTTTTTTGCGCGCGTTTTTTCTCTCGATAGATTCGTGCAACGGATACAGATGACTACTCATGTAGATACCTGTAAAGTAGCATATTAGTTGAATACTCGAAAACTAAAACGTCAACAGTTAAAATCTCCATGTTCTAACTGAATAAAAAAATATCTAAAATCATAAACCACCAGTAATACACTTGTGGCATAGAAATGATATGTTTATTATGATTATCAAACATAACAATAACAAGCTCACTTATAATGACGTAGGTACGGTACTAGGATGCTTTTTTTCTAAATAAGTAAATATAAAAAAACACAATTATAATGCTTTTACTAGGATACTCTGATCATATCGGCCTTTAACTTTACCTTACTCATCTTATATAATGAGTCTACTTATAGAATTTATTTCAATTATAAAAAGTCAGTTTAGTAGGTATAAGTAAAAAATCATCTAATCATTTAAACTATAAATAGTTGATTCTAATGACGTACGAGACTTCATTATAAATTAATGGAATTATCAATCAAACTTATTACTTTTTATTTGTGCTGCTAGAATAAAGTTTATGTTGGTATTTTTTATCTAAAAGGTTATTTTTAGTATATACGAGACCTAAAAAATTGTTTGTTCAGAATCAGTAATAGAATTGATTGCAATGCAATATTTGTTGTTATATTTTGACTAAATAATATATTTAAAAAACCATAACGCACGCCCTACTAAAATATCTCGCGCGCACAACACAAAAAGCTTGTAACTTCGTGAGTTTTTAAGGTAAGTATCATTATATTTTTTTTGTATACTGATTCTGAAAATTAAAATATGTGACCCGTGTTTTGGCTTTCGTATATATTATATACAAAAATAATGTTATATAAAATCCACCCAATTTATAATTAATCAAACAAAACACCTTAACTTATAAGTTTATATAACGTATTTTTAAACTTATTACATGTAGTACTTACGTATTTAATTATTACTAAATTAGTTTTTAACTTCTTTGATTCATAAAATTAGTGTCCCTACTTAGGTTACTTAAAAAAGTGAGTTTTCTCGACGCAAAATGCCATAAATAACATGTTTTGACCTTTACAAAAGGTCGGGGGTTTTTAACACGTATGAAAAAAGAACTCAGTTAAAAAACATTTTAATAAGACTGTTCGCGAGCGAAATGTTAAAGGCGTTGTACTTACTTACTAGGTTTTTTCTTTATTATAATGATTTTAATAAAAAGTTGGATGAAGATGATCTTAGAGCAAGACGGGCTTCTGTACGAAGCCGGCGTTGCTCTAAGACGATGATGATGATGATAGGACAAAATAATACTATTTCGAACATAATATTAAATTAAAATCAGAAGCAACAGCACAAGCTACACACAAACATAATGCAATATGTGTGCTTTTTTTTGGTAAGTAATTAGAACATTATTAGGTTATTAAATATTTTCCTTAAAAGTTTAAATCAATATTTTCAACTCAAACCCAAAATAATTCTTTGTTTTCGATCGTGTCTTGTACTGAGCAAGTTACGCCATACCGCATACGCCATATTGCTTTTATCAATTTGTTAAAATCAAACCACGGAACCGAGTTAACTGTACTTAACTGTTAGACAGTAAGTGCAAACTGCAACAGTTACTATTCTTGTGTGCGGTTAAAACAACTGTGAATGTCATAGGTCAGTAGATAACGGGTAAAAACTGGGTTTTTTAATATGAAAACGCATGTGATTGTTTATGTTATAAGTTATGTAGTACTTAATGACAATAGTTTAACTTTATTTTTACTTTAGTTTCTTTCCTTTTCATTTGAATCTTTATTTAGTGGAATATTGGTTAGGATACATTCGTATTACTGTGTTCATGTGATCAAACATTCTTCACATCACATCACGTAATTTTTATTTTAATATAGGTATAAAGTGACTGTATTTTTTTTCCAAAACACTCATTAAACGTCTAGTATTAATTGTTATTTTAAGGGAAACCTGTAATTAGCCTTACTATAGATTTATTTACTGATATGATTTTTTTGTTTGTTACGCTGTTGGTTTTCTTACAAATAAATTAAAAAAAAATAGTAATTAATCATTTTGAATGTGAAATGATCAAAAGAGGCTAGACAAGATTTAATTAAAACTCATTACAGTAACCCTAAAATCTGGAATTAATTTTTATGGCCTATCAAAACTTGATCCAGTAGCCGTAGCATGAAAACCTTTCGAGAAATTGAACGCGCGTAAAAGTTTTCGATGATGTAATTTTCTATGGGAAATTTGTACAGCGCCATCTATCACCGAAAAGCGAAATTAAATATCTCATATAAAAATTCTCTACCGAGTACTTTTACTCGCTTTTTTATTCGATAGGTGTTCGTGCGAGGGTTTTGTACCATTAGCACGAACAGCTAACGAGAAAAAAAAACGCGCGTAAAATTACTCGATAGAGAATTATCTACCTATATGGAAATTTTAATTTCGTTATTCGGTGGTAGATGGCGTTGTACAAATTTCCAATACAAAATTGCACTATCGAATGATTTTGCACGCGTTATTTTATTCGATAGCTGTTCGTGCTACGGGTACACTACTGATCGAATTGAGATCGTATCGTTGTGATATCGTTCTTAGATAACTCAGCAGCATACATAAAAATACTAGAAAACATCCCTTCGGCTATTTCGTAGCTTATTCCCGTATAAAGCCGGCCACAGAGGAAATAATCACTACGTAAGCCCGGCTAAGAAATCTAGCTACGAAGTGGTCCAAAGAGGGAATCCCTTCCCTTCTGTCTTAAGGTTTTCCGTAACCCCCAACTGAACGATTAAAATCTTAATCGTAATTGCAGAGGTGAGTTTAAATGACAGTTAAAAGAACAACAATAATAATGAATGTTGGTTTATTTCTCATCATTCTTTTCCTTGCGTGGTTGATATTGCAAAATTACCTAGTTCATTGTTTCACAATCACCATTTTAGTATCTCCCTGTATCTTTAACAAGAAAAATCTATCTAATAAAGTTATTTTCTATAGACTAGCACATATAAACCTGATTATAAGGTTGAAACATTTTAATCGGTTCAGCCTTAGAGCATTCAATCAGGCATCTTCGAGTAATCGGTGGACATACAAAAAACATACATACAGAAGAAAAGCCAAATTAATTTTGTATAGCCATTAATCAATCCTAGAAACACAAGACTAATAATTTATTTGGACTAATTTACTTGTGGAGCTCGATGGCGCAGTGGTTTAGCGCCTGGCCCAGCGATTGCGGAAGTTAAGCAACGTTCGCAAGGGTCGGTCATGGGATGGGTGACCAAAAATGTATTATCTCGAGCTCCTCCGTGCTTCGGAAGGCACGTTAAGCCGTTGGTCCCGGCTGCATTTGCAGTCGTTAACACCCACCAATCCGCATTGGGCCCGCGTGGTGGGTTATGGCCCGTCCTCCTTACCACCCATAAGGAAGGCCTATGCCCCAGCAGTGGGGACATCAAAAATGGCTGATGGACAATAATGTATTTATTTTTTTGTAGTTCTTTTACGGACTGACATTTTAGTAATTTAGTTTTAAAACGAAAGTGCTATTTAGTCCGTACCCTAGCACAAACATCTATCGAGAAAAAAAAGCGCATAAAATACACCGTTTTTTTAAAGTATAATATCTAAAAATTTAAATTGGGATTTCAGACCACGTGAATGAACAACTTTCACTATGGGGCCAACCACGGAATCTCGAAAAAAAAACAGCTGTTCCATCGAAAAGTACAACATCGACTCGACTATAATGTATGGAACAGCTGATTTTATTATCGCGATTCTGTGGTTGCCAGGTTGGCCACACAGTAAAAGTTGTTGATTCACGTGGTCTGAAATCCCCTTTTTCATTTTTCGATATACTTAAAAATTAACGGTGTATAAAAGTAAGTACTCAATGGAGAAATTATCTATGAAAAAAATAATTTCAATTTTGCGGCGGTAGATGGCGCTGTACAATTTTCCATACAAAATTAAACTATCGAATTTTTACGCTCGTTTTTTGCTCGATAGGTGTTCGTGCTAAGGGCACTGAATTGAAAATCTGTTATTCACTCTAGTCTATTCATCACACTGGAAATAACACTATTATTTCCATAGCACTTGATTACGGTTAATTGTGCATCTATAAAACTTCCATGTAAATGCATAAACTAATAATCTAAATCAATAATCTGTAACACGTGCATAACAGTTTAACCCATCTCATTGTCATGACCATGGTTATTAATTTAATTGAGTATTTATTGAAGGTAGGTAAATTATATCATTTAAACCCCTAAAGTCGATTATGGTAGATGGGACCAACTCTAAAATCGCGAAAAAAAAACTAATAACGAAAATAACAAAATGTACGAAACAGCAGTTTTTTTTCGCGATTTCAGAGTTGGTCCCACAGTAAAAGTGTTTTTTTATAACACGTTGTATTATGTTTGATTATTATGAAATATGTTGTTTATCGACTTTTTTGTATTGTTTGCGACTTTTAACTCTTTAACGCCCGGAAAAAAATACAACAATAGATTTCTATTGTTGTTTGTGCCCGATAGGGCACAGCGGGCGTTGACGAGTTTGAGTAATATTTTTATGATTATTTAAGAGAGAGAAAGAGAAAAATAATTATCAAACACAATTACAGAGTAAAGAGAACACGTAAAGTATTTTTTACTAAACAAGGAAGAAAAACATTAAAACCTATGAAAACAAAAAAAAAACAAGGAAGGTTAATTAGGTCATTGCCCCAGGTTGTATTGTTGTTTTGATTTTTCTGTATCACTTTTGGAGGCTTCTATAGCCCTCAACTTAATAAAATTGATTGCTCGCTAAGTACATAATGTATAATCCAAATGTACAGATTGGTAGGAGACAGTCAGTAGTAGGCAAAAGTGCATAAAGTGTCCAGTTTTTGCTCACTACCTACTACTACTACAGCGAACTATATTTTACTGAGATTATTATTTGTAAATAGACTATAGAAGCTTCAATCTGTATGTGAATTGGATTATGGGGTGGTTCCACTCATGATTACAAGCAACTTTTACTATGTGGCCAACATTCTTAGCGCGAAAAAAAAATCTGCTGTTCCCTATGATTAATATCATTGGCTGTTCCATACAAAAGCGCAATACCTACTCGACCTTAATGTATGGAACAGCTGATTTTTTTTTCGTGCCAAGAGGGTTGGCCCCGTAGTGTAAGTTGGTTGTAATCATGAGTGGAACCACCCCACTGCGGGAACCAAATGATTAAAATTTCAGTTTGTATATACATATATACTCACACACATACACTTCTATTCATAATGCTATGTAACTTTATTGTAAGTTTGATTTCAAAATTTCTATTAATTTAATACTATTGAACCTTATAATATATATAGTATAGTTAAATTTTGAAAATATGTAATGTAGTCATTTGGTTACAGGCAATAATTGCATAAAATATGGCTTTGTTCATTAACTATTGTATAAACATCATTCTAAACGAAATAAACTTTATTATGATTATTTTAAACTTGTTTTGTTTTATATCAAATATTTTTATTATTATAATTATTATGTAATACATCAAACCCGTCTGTGCGAGCATTCATTTTTAAAAAGCGATGAAGCATGCAAGCTGTATGCTATTTAACGTGTATTTTGCATATTATTAATCATATGTTGTCAAAATAAAAATAATATTAATATTTTCAAATTAAAGGACAATTAAAAAAAATACATATTCTTATACTTTGGCGAGTCCTAAATGCAATATTCTACTCGTACTTATAAGTGCTATGACAACTGCAATCATTAACAGGGTATGCAATTGCAACACAACACCTTGCAGTGTGTCCCAAGCAAAACTGCACAGGTTTACTCATTTAAATAAGTAGCTATGGGTAAAATGTACAAGTCTTAAGTACAAACATGAAACATTACCTTACTTACGTTTAAAAGCAATTTAAGTAAAATAATAATTGGTAATGGTCGAAAAAACTTGCTCACTTCTTGCATTAAAAAGTGAAATGTTTAAAATGTGGGAATAATTTTATTATTGATTTTAAAAGTAAATCGTTAAATAAAACAAATTGTTTTTTCTTGGGTTTAATACGAGAGAGTTCTCACTGTTTAAATTATTCTAAGTAAGGACAACTTTGATTAGAAATGTTGGTTTTTTTAAAGTAAACTCTAAGTATAAAGGTAATTTTTCAAGTTTTTATCTAGGATTAACCTGAGAGTGCTTAAGCCATGCTTAAGTATTTTTAAAAAAGTAATGAATTAGTAAAAGTGTTGTTACCGATTTAAACCAATGTTGTTTAACAACTTTCAAGTCTTAAGCCACGGCCGAACAAAAAAAGGAAAGCTTACTGTTTGTACAAGTTTTAATAAGTTCATTTTTCAGAGTCAAGGTATTTTTACATTTACATTTTACATTTTCACATTTTACTTAGGTACATTATATAAAAAAAAACATTTTGAACAGATTATTTTAAGTAAGTATTTAGGTAGATAATAAAGAAAGAAAACTTTTTTCATACAAATGAATAAGCTCCACGTCCTTGAAAAATAGTTTTTAGGCGCCCTACTTATTTTTCTTTTATTTTTTTTAAGTTTAAACCACAGACCATACAACAAAACCCTCCTTTATGAAAAAAAATTAAATACATCGTCGAATTTCAAAATTTAAATTAACAACAATTTCTGAAAAGGTTTTGTTCAGAATTAAAACTTTTCAGAATTAAAACTTACTTTTGAATGTTCCGTTAGGTACTGCGAAAACTACACTTCTTCAATCGTACTGCCTGTCGCTCGGATGCGTACGCGCGCGCTTCACCGAAGAGCGAACCGAACTAACTTAGCCTCTTTCCACTTGTTGTGAAATGCAGTTCACAGTAGTATTAAGGACCCATTCTGCGGTGAGGGTGAGGTAAAAAGCGTTTTGTTCTACTAGTATAATGTTAGAGAATCTAGGGCAAAACCTGTTAACAACATTAATTTTATTTTTTGTTAATGCTAGTTTTTATTTATGAAATTATTGCTTATCAATTTGTCATTTGAACAATGACAATTTACTTTTCACTCCTCTTGCTCAAAAAGTCCGTCATTGTAACGTACAAGAGCTGAGATAAAATAGCATAATAATAACCCCTAGGGGATAAAGTTTTTTCTTTTTTAATGTCTGTCTATTACCAATGAGCTTACTAAAACGAAATAGTAGATTGTTATACAAGACGCTAAAAGGACCCATTGCATACGAGGTAGTTTTATTCCCGAGCTTTAGCGAGGGAATAAATAGAAACCGAGTTACAATGGGTTTTAGCGTCGTGTGTTACACTATACTTTTCACTACGATTGCGAGAAAATAAAATACAATATTAAATAGTATACCTACTTCCGTAAACGAATCCACTCGTTTTTCTATCCTCCACTTCATAAACTTTTTGTACAATATTTAAATAAATGATTTGTTGACGGCAAAAGATTAAAATTATTTCTTTCCTATTACGGTCACTTCAATCAGTATGTAATTATAGAAAAATTTTAAAGATTTCGCGCCATGGTACCTTTTTTTAATTTCTGCTGTAGCAGCTAAGCAACCCAAACACACATTCTACGATTCACTCTGTGCACAGAGTATAAATAAGTCTATGATTTCACCGAAGAGATGCTTTTAGTTCCATTTTCAAAAATAAGAATGAGAAACAGGGGGCCTATTACGAAAAAAACGTACGCAATCACTTGGTCACGATAATCGTCTGCAGTTCGTCGGTTGTGGCTATTAAACACATTTTCAATTTGGCTATCGTAGCCCAAAGACTATTGAATGAATGATGTCGGATACGCTAGAGAAAAAACTTACGCAGTCACTTTGCGATATCGCATACGCAAGTGCTTTGTAATAGGAAACAATCATAATGAAGCACGGACGCAGTTGCGTGTATCGCATGAAACTTTTCGTAATAGACCCCCAGTATTAAGTCGAGCGAGTTTTTATTCGTGATTATGAATAAATACTTTTTCGTTTTAGTAGGCTCATTGGTAATAGACAAACATTAAAAAAGAAAAAACTTTAACCCCTAGGGGTTATTATGCTATTTTATCTCGGCTCTTGTACGTTATAATGACGGACTTTTTGAGCAAGAGGAGTGAAAAAGTCTTTATTCATAAACACGAATAAAGACTCGCTCGACTTAATACTGTTTCCCATTCTTATTTTTGAAAATGGTACTAAAAGCATCTCTTCGGTGAAATCATTACACTTGACACTGGCAAAAATTACTAACTGAAGAGGAGTAGATTGCCATAACAAAAATAAGAAGAAGAAGTCATAGACTTATTTATGCTCTGTGCACAGAGTGAATCGTAGAATGCGTGATTGTGTTGCTTAGCTAGCTGCTACAGCAGAAATTAAAAAAAAGGTACCATGGCGCGAAATCTTTATAATTTTCCTATAATTACAAACTGATTGAATTGTGTGTCTATAATAGGAAAGAAATAATTTTTATCTTTTGCTATCAAGCACAAATCATTAATTTAAATACTGTACAAAAAGTTTATGAAGTGGAGGATAGAAAAACGAGTGGATTCGTTTACGGAAGTAGGTATAAACTATTTAATATTGTATTTTATTTTCTCGCAACACTACGTGAAAAGTTGAGTGTAACACACGACGCTAAAACCCATTGTAATTAGGTTTCTATTTATTCCCTCGCTAAAGCTCGGCAATAAAACTACCTCGTATGCAATGGGTTATTTTAGCGTCTTGTATAACAATCTACTATTATTCCCTATAAAATAAAATAAAATGTTTTCATTGTTTATTTTTGAGGAATTGTTTTTTCTTAAGATCAAGATGCAGTCACTGAGCAAGTAAATCTGGATGCAGTCGAAATGCGTGTGACATAAAATATGACAGTATATGACACAGACAACATATGACAGTATAAGTCACGCGGCTGCTGCGTATCAGTCATGCGTTCTTTGTGACAGTGCATGACATTATAGGTACCATAGCATTTCATACATTACAACGTCGTTTGGCGCCACTCTACGCAACGCAACGCGCTGAAAACGTGTCAATGCAGTGATCTCCAACCCGCCTGCCAAGCGTGGAGATTACGGCAACATCCTCACACAGGAGAGGTTTATGGGACTATAGGGGTACGTTTCCACCAGAGATGTGCTAGGAAGATGGGCGGAGCGAGGATGTGTAGCGAAGCTGTGAACCGGTGTGGGTGTTTCCACTAGAGATGTGGTAGGAAGATGGGCTATGCGAGAATGTGTAGCGCGCTCGTCGTCATCCTAAGCACACATCCCTCGCCCACATTCCTGGCACACATCCCTCTAAAACATTCCTCGCACACATCCCTCGCTTGTTTTGTATCTACAAAAACCTCGTTCCACTAAGCTGATTACACTAGAGCTGTGCTGACCGAGGCGAGGCAAATGAAGCAATTCTATTAGTTCTATACAAACACATATTATATCCCTCGCTACGCATCCTCGCACATCTCTGGTGGAAATGAACGCACCTTAATGGGCTATTCTGATATAGCATGATAGTCTTTTTTTTAATGTCAAATCTAAGCCCGCCTATTCCAAAACGTGGTCAAAAACCTTTGCTGTCACGTTTTTCATGAGAATGCAATATAATTGGTTATAACATTATTCCTTCAGAACCAAGTATTTTGTCCTTACTACATCATTGCTGCAATGCAGACATATTGTGGTATTGCGGTTTGCTGTTTCAACATTATTGCTGTGATCTACTGGGGAGCTTTTCTTATGAAGTTATGAAAGCATTTTCCAAATGCACGCGCATCATCATCATCATCAAGAGCGTCGCGAGCCCAGGGGGGGGGGAGGGGTTAACATTAAAGAGGATGAGAAAAATATATGCACCTAGTGAATTTGTTCAAATTTTGAGATGGGGCGGGATTTATCGGAAAAGCAAGTCAATTGCACGGCCTTAGGACTTTGGTTATTTTGCAGTTATCTAAGTTTTTTAGCCTCGAAGGGGGGCAGCTACATCCCCCTACCCACCCTTGGCGACGCCCTGGATCATCATCATTAGACATTTTCGGCCTTATTACAAAAGATTTTTAAACACTGTTTAACTAAACACATGTTTAAATGTGATGCTGTCTCTGTCAAACAAGTGACAGCATCAGATTAAAACATGTGTTTAGTTAAACAGTGTTTAAAAATCTTTTGTCATAACACGGTTAATGTCTGCATCGTTGGGGCCTTAAAAGTTTAATAAAAGTTACTATTTTTGAACACTACGCTTACTTTTAAAACCTTTAAAGCTTGAATATGAGCAATAGACGATTAAATTACATGTCACAAACATTATGGAAATCAGACTTTGATCATCGTTCATATCAAACGCTTAGAATATTGGCCATTTGAGAAAGGGGGCAGACGTCGAAAAAAAAGCTTTTACTCTGGAGTTGAATAAATCATTGGATGATTTTATATAACCTACGTAGTCCATGATGATCTAATAAAATATTCCACCGGATTTCAAACTTTTTTAGTCACTATTTGTCTCGGACCAATAATTTAAATCCAAAGGCGTTTAATTCTAAATTAAGAATGAACAACAAAAAACAAATGAAAACAAACCTCTCTTTGATAAAATTTGCGTCACGAAAATCCCCTCGCATTACGCAAGACATCGTCATGAGTGTTGACGTATTGTCGTGAATCATCAAGGTTGATCAAGAAGACATCTTTATCTGAACTTTATTCCATTGTAATAAAGTTCAATTAAGGTATCAAAATGGAATAGGAAGTTACGTGTCTTTAATTTTGTATGAACCTTTTGTGTGTTGCTGTTTTGGGATGCTGAGGTTTTATTCTTTAAAAGTTATTGCTGTTGAATCTTGTCCTTGCATTCTTGTAAGTATGTAAAAAATGTGTTTTTATTTTTTGACTCAACTGCCCAAAAAAAGAATAGGGTATTGTGTTCAGGGTTGATGTATGTATGCTTGTATGTATGTGAGTTTCTTTATTCCACCATTACTTGAATGTATGAGGTAGGTAACGATCGGCCTTACATCACCCCGAGTGACACTGGCTTTAGAAAATTGGAAAATAATCAATAAGTATGTCGGCTGTAGGACTCCATTTTGTAATATGAAAAAAAAAAATATAAAAAAAAATTAAGATTACTAAAAACACGACGGCCCTGCCAAAAACAAACTAAAAAGTTTACTTAAGGCGGTTGTATGACCGAAAGTGGCGCCCTCAGAGAATTTTATTTAATAAGTTATTAATAGAAAAAGATTTTAATAATGTTTATCGTGGAGATTTTGGGGCCCATGGTCTAGTATTTTAAGAAGGTACATACTACATGCCCTCGTAGTCATTCGTAGAAGTAGATAGCAAATGTGTCAAAAACGGCCACTTTTAGCAGTTTTGCTATCTACTTCTAGCAGTGACTACGAGGGAATGTAACGATATCGTCTAAAAGTACTAGACTGTGGGCCCTAAAATCTCCACGATAAACATTTTTAAAATTGTGTATTAGAATAATTCACAGCGGCGCCACTTTCGCTTAGGGTACCACCTTAAGACGCTGTAGGTAGTGAAACTAGCACCGCCACTACATTTATTTTTATTACTCGTAAACCAAATCAATATGTAAAAAAAGCTCATCTCATAATTTCTTCATTCTGTAAGTTTTAAAATCCATAATTGCCAAAAGTGGCCACTTTGAGCTAAAATGGATTTTTAAACTTACGGAAAGAATGAAAACTGTTGAAGAGTTATTCAAAAAATGTTAGAGACAATTTAGGAAATTATTAAATGAGCTTTTTTTAATATTTGACTTGGTTTACGAGTAATAAAAATAAATGTAGTGGCGGCGCTAGTTTCACTACCTACAGCGCCTTAAAAGTGTCATTGCAGTCGGGGGTCCTCTTTGATTAAAAAATGTTTTTCACTCCTCTTGCTCAAAAAGTGTGTCATTGTAACGTACAAGAGTCGAGATAAAATACCATAATAAGCCCAAGGGGATAAAGTTTTTTCTTTTTTAATGTTTGTCTATTACCAATGAGCCTACTAAAACGAAAAAGTCTTTATTCATAATCACGAATAAAAACTCGCTCGACTTAATACTGGGGGTCTATTACGAAAAGTTTAATACGATACACGCAGCTGCGTCCGTGCTTCGTTCTGATTGATTCCTATTACAAAGCACTTGCGTATGCGATATTGCAAAGTGATTGCGTAAATTTGACAGTTTCTCTTTAGTGGATCCGTCATTATTCGTTCAATAGACTATGGACTACGATAGCTACTTGAAAATATTTGTAATAACTACAACCGACAAACTGCGGACGACTATCGTGACCAAGTTTCGTAATAGGCCCCCAGTTTCTCATTCTTATTTTTGAAAATGGAACTAAAAGCATCTCTTCGGTGAAATCATAGACTTATTTATACTCTGTGTACAGAGTGAATCGTAGAATGCGTGTTTGTGTTGCTTATATAGCTGCTACAGCGGAAATTAAAAAAGGTACCATGGCGCGAAATCTTTAGAATTTTTCTATAATTACAAACTGATTGAATTTTGTGACTGTAATAGGAAATAAATAATTTTAATCTTTTGCCGTCAAGCACAAATCATTTATTTAAATATTGTACAAAAAGTTTATGAAGTGGAGGATAGAAAACGAGTGGATTCGTTTATGGAAGTATCTAGGTATTAACTATTTAATATTGTATTTTATTTTCTCGCAATCGTAGTGAAAAGTAGAGTGTAACACACGACGCTAAAACCCATTGTAACTCGGTTTCTATTTATTCCCTCGCTAAAGCTCGGGAATAAAACTACCTCGTATGCAATGGGTAATTTTAGCGTCTTGTATAACAATTTACTATTTAGAACCATCACAGAACGGACACCCGACTGCAATGACACTTGTTATACTTAATTAACTTTTTAATTCGATTTTGGCAGGGCAGTCGTGTTCTTTTTTTAGTAAATATTATTCGTTTATCGTAATAAATTAATAATATTTACTAATAATCCCGAAATCTGTAGGGAAACCGTTTTCCCTAAAGATTTCAATTATGTTGTGTCAACACAACAACACAACATAAATCAGGAGGAAAATTCAGGAGACGGTGCATAGTTTACACAATTCATAAGGGTATTATTTATTTAACAATATCGAAAACAGCGTGTTGCAGTGTAATGCTATTACTTGAAAAATTCGACTCCTCAACATCTGGTGAGGTGGGAATCCAACCTTCGATCTTTGGAAGTCCGGTCATCGTACCGGATTTAAAATCTTGGCCCCCTAGGCCGAGTAGTACCAGGCGACCCTTTCTCAGCTCCCATCAGTGGTCGGCAAAGTTATTAGCTGGCAGAGCCAAACAAATGTCAACACTTTATGACTTAGATTTAGTTTGAAAGCCAAACCTAATTTTAACTCTTCCCCGCTTATTTTTCTTTTAAATTGTACACAAATGATTGGTTTCTTGAAATATTTCCTACTTTTACAAAAGCTCCGGGCCGTGCGGCGATGATGGTTTGGACAAAATTTCATATGCCCTAAAGTCCTGGATTTGTCAAAAGTGTCGAGCACATGCATTGTCAGCCTAGCATTGCAAGCATCGCACGTCTAGCACACGTCGTCGTCGTCAGCGTTCGTTGGTCTGTCGAACGCACGCACTGCGTACGTGTGCATGCACTCGGGCGGGCGGGTGAATGGCGTTGCTGGTCTGCCGCCCCTGGGCCCTTGCCGCGCCTAAACCGCGGCCTATACTACTTGTGCTATTATGTATTATGTGCCTATACGGCCTATTGCCAAATCCGGCACCGAGTCCGGTCCAATACTCTTCTAACTGAGCTACCGAGTCACTCAGTTGGATGAGCATTGGACCATGAGTTGATGCAAACTACCGAAAACTATCGGATATACTGCTCACAGTCAAAGAGAGTAAAACGATACTTTATGGTAGCGAAAACAGTTTGCATCAACTCATGACCTGTGGCCCTACCATGAGTTGATGCAAACTGTTTTCGCTACCGTAAACTATCGTTTTCTCTCTTTCACTCGCATTTACAATGAGCAGTATATCCGATAGTTTACGGTAGCGAAAACAGTTTGCATCAACCCATGGTAGCCACACTGGTGACGAGTTGAAATCTTTCTAGTTTCTTTTATAATATTGTTCATGCTAAAATCTTAATTGTGCAATGCTATGTTCGGGCATTTACACGGTATATATACCTACAGAAAAAAAAACATCGAATTAAAAGTAGGTATATTTATTAATCAATATTAGGTATACAAAATATCACAAAGCAGTACCAAGAAACATGAATAATTGGGTACTACACAAAACACATAATATGCTGCATACAATTATTGCTTTATCTGTAACCCGTAGCAAGAACAAGGTATAAAAAAACACACGCCTAAAAATATGCGATAGAATAATTTTGTATGGGAAATTTGTGCAGCGCCATCTACCGCCGAAAAGCGAAATGAAATTTTCCGTAGATAATAATTATTACTCTATCGATTACTTTCAAGCGCGTTTTTTTTTCTCGATAGACGTTCGTACTGACTGGGTACTGTACTTGTACTATTAGTTATTCTGTGGTACTGTCACAGAATAACTAATAGTACAAGTACCTACTGTTTTCAAAAACTTGCATCATTGAAGCATTTTATTGCACATTTGCAGTTAGCTTTTTATACTTACAAAAATAAATTTTTAGTTCTTAGTTAATTCGATGGACGCCTCTTAATCTTAAATCATTAGATAAAAAGTACAAAATATTGTGTACAAATAAAAAAAAATACGAAAGTATACACAACACAAACTAAATTACGAGTAGGTACATTATTATACTTTATTATTTTATAGACAACAATATCACAGTATATACTATACTGTGACATTATCGTCAACTTGTCTCATGTTATGCATAATAATAACTCTGATTTATTTTTCATAATATCAATTTTAAATACACAAACTAGCATGAGGATGATTTGATAAATCTTCAGGTAATACACGCTGAAATATCAAAATAATTTGGTTACCGCAGTGGGGTGGTTTCACCCCACTTACTCTGATGTTGTGAAATAAAACAGCTGTTCCATATATTAAGGTCGAGTAGGTATTGCGTTTTTGTATAGAACAGTTGATTTTTTTTCCGCGATATCAGAGTTGGCCCCGTAGTAAACGTTGCATGTAATCATGAGTGGAACCACCCCACTGTGGCAACCAAATGATTAAAATTTCACGAAATATTATGAAAATTTTAGTAGGTATAAGCTTCATAATAATATTTATCCATGTAAGAAATTAATTATACTGCAGCAATAGGTATACCACAGAGTTCAATTCGAAGATTTCAGTCTAAGGCTGCCACTATGCAATTTTTCATAAAAAGAAATAAAAGTGGATTTCCTGGTTTCTAATATTAGGTCCTTTATTCTGTATTTACGCTTTATTTAGAAAATATAAATATCTGCCCGTACATAATATTATAGGTAAAAACCACTCCAAATATTCTCATTAATTTACTATGGCTATATCAACATACATGATCCCTTCGAGCAGCGACGGCTTCGTCCCGTACCCTTAGCACGAACAGCTATCGAGAAAAAAAACGCACGTAAAATTACTCGATAGACAATTCTCTATGGAAAATTTAATTTCGCTAATCGGCGATAGATGGCGCTGTACAAATTTCCAATACAAAATTTATCTATCGAATGATTTTAAGTGCGTTATTTTTTTCGATAGCTGTTCGTGCTAAGGGTACCGAACAGAAGCCCGTCTACTCTAAGCATGATCCAGATATTGCCGTGTTTCAAACTTTTTACTCTACTATAACTCGTGCCAAACTTCTATCTCGGTCTGAAGTTGCTTTACACGTAAACAATATAATATGGATTGCCTCGTGTTCAGATGGAGCTAGATCTTTTGCACGATCATCACCATGTAGAGTGCCAAATCTGGATCAAACACATTATGATCATTAATCTATAGACAGTTGCCTGAAAGAACCTTCGATGCCGAATAGTGCGTCGTAGTTGGTGGGTTTGCCCGGCCTCAGCGCCTCGATGGCCTTCACGGACTCTTCGGCCTTGAACCAAGGCCCGTACTCCACGAGCTTTTGGTACCAGGCCTCTGGAAAAAGGGAGAACGTTGGCATTAGCAAGCAACTTTTTTCACATAGTATTGTGTATTTTTGTATGGTCTGTGTACTGTGTAGTATTGTTATATATGAAATCGACTAAAGCAGTGTTTCTTAACCAGTGATGGACCATTTAACAAAATTTCTGTCTTGCCATTGACCACCCACTGTTTAGATTGAAGGCAAAATAAAGTAATGTAAGTAAATTACTGAAGAGTTGTGATTTTATGATTAGGATGGATTGCGGACCACTTCTGATGCTTCCAGTGACCACCAGTAAGGAACCACTAGACTAAAGCATAAATAGAAGTAACAGTATCCGCGCCGTAATTGGCTCAGCATCCAAAAAAGGCCACTGCGCTTGAAGAGTTATTTTGCATAGGTATAATTATTAGCTTATTATTAGAATGTTAATTTAACAACTTCAGCCGGTTACTTCACTGATTTTATAGTCAGTCACATGTTGATTCTGGCGACCTTAATCACGGGTTTCACCACTGCTCAGTGTAAGATAAGTAGGCGTTGAAATTCAGATTAAAGCTTTATGTAAGTACGATGCACTGCACTGCCCCCCAAGCATGACCACTGAAACGCGAGTTGATATAGCTATTTATCACGTTTATTTAACTGTCAAAAGACAATGGATTTTGACCACTGAACTGAAAAAAGTTTTTGTGTAAATATATGCAGGTCAATGATTTTGACAGTTGAATGTCGATAAAACGTTATATCACGCGATTTATATCGTGCTACAGTGGTCATGCTAGGGGGCTGGCGTTGCGATGATTGCGAGAAAAAAAGAAACGATGACGTCGCAACGGACGGAGTTTGACTGGTCATTGTAATTTGTATGAAATACAAAACCTATAACGCCGCAACGCAACGCCGACGACGCACCATAATTATAACGACCTTCCGGTCCGGAGCCCGAAAGAGATAATTCCATCTTACAACAGACTTTAGTGAAATCGACGTTATTTAAAACAAAGTAGGTAAAAAGAACTTTCTTACTATTAATTTCCTCGAGAGATCCACCATCGCCTCCGTACTCTAAGGGAAGTATTTCTTTGGGGATGTGTTTGTACAGAGTCGTGTACTCAGTGTGAACAAATATCTGAAAAAAAACATCGCGTTTTTTACTTCATTAGTTTTCTAACTAAATTTTGTTATCTCCTGTTTGACCACACACAGAAATTGTATAAAAAATACTATATATTGAAACTCTACAAGAAAAACCATAACTTACATTTTTTATTTAATTATTTAGTGTAGGTAAGTGGCATGGTGGTATAAATCCATGGAATAAAAGAGATATAATTTTTAATTTTGAGATTTTTGCATTCACAATGCTATTTTTACACAATACTAAATAATATACTAGAAAAAATACGACTCGCACCAGATCAATACTCAGACGGGAATCGAACCCGCGACCTTTGGATATCCGGTCCAATGCTCTGACCGCTGAGCTACCGAGTCACTAGTGACATCGCCGAATTTCTTCTAGTATATCCTACTCTTACGCTGCAAGCCAGCGTTATTTCACCAATGTGAGGAATTACCTCGACATTCAATTGAAATATCTTTCATGTAATTTCATTTTTTCTTTTATGTAATTCCTCACATTGGTGAAATAACGCTGGCTTGCAGCGTAAGAGTAGGATATACTAGAAGAAATTCGGCGATGTCACTAGTGACTCGGTAGCTCAGCGGTCAGAGCATTGGACCGGATATCCAAAGGTCGCGGGTTCGATTCCCGTCTGAGTATTGATCTGGTGCGAGTCGTATTTTTTCTAGTATATTATTTAGTATTGTGTAAAAGAGATATAGTTAGGTATCTTCTTGTAATCAAAATAGGTACTTCTATGCGATATGTATGTATTAATTTCGTATTCTCCTACACCCCTTGATGAGCCATTGCAACTTCTACTGATATAATGAAACGAGTCGTTAAATCAGTAGGAGTTGTAGTGTTTTAATGACTCGTTATAACTTATTAACTAGCACAAGTATTCAAGTTGTGTTCGATTTGCGTAATGGTATTTTATCCATACATTTCATTTTGACAATATCCTTTGTTATAGGTTTTTGTGCAAATTCCTTTTCATGCTTTATTCTATTACTTACTCTGTTTTTGATCTTTTCCTTGAGGAATGGTTTGACCAGAGTCAAGACGGTATCGATGATAGAGCCCGCGTTGGTGATGTGAATTTCTTTTAGTTTCACTGGGTAAGCTTCCTGGAAAAGACATATTCATATATCTTTATTGCGTCATATTGTTCGAGAAACATAGAAAATGGATTTTTTTTATTTCTATTGTGTGTGATGCATCTAAAATGCATTTTGTTCTATCTAGATAAGATAAAGCTAACTCCTTTTTAGGGTTCCGTGCCAAAATGGTAAAAAGGAACCCTTATGGTGTGACTCAGTCTGTCTGTCTGTCACAGCTGGATATCTCGAGAACTACTAATGGTATCAACTTGAAATTTGGAGTAAGTAAAGATGACGTTTGTCCAACTATTTTGCAAATAAGAAAGAAATAAAAAAATAAATATTTTTTTTACAAAAGGGGACTGAAAAGAGGTCTTAAAAATTTAAGTGGGGCGACTAGGGCATGTGGGGTATCATAATTATGAAAGAGCGCTGTTTGCACATTTTTAAACATTTTTTTCTTTTTTTTAGGCCGCATAGTTTTTGACTTATGATGAAAAATGTAAAAAAAAACCGTTCCCCCCCCCTTATCTCCGAAGTCTGCAAAGAAAAAAATCTGAAATAATTCTATGTGATAGTACTTAGTTTATGTAAAGATTACAGGAAAAATAAAACGATGTCTCAATATAACACACTTTTTTAGAAATTCAAAAAACAAACAAAAATATCATTATTTCCTTTACCAGTCAACAGATGGCCCTGACCCAAGAAAAATTCGTTTAGTTCCACTAACGGTCAAGAGATGGCGCTTGACTAAGAAAAAAAAATAGTTCCACTATCGGCCAAGAGATAGTGCTGACCTAATACTGCAATAATAATTTTATTATTCTACAGCTCTGCAGTGTATGTATTTATTATGATGGTACGGAAACCCTCGGTGCGCGAGTCCGACTCGCTCTTGCTTGACCGGTTTTTTGTTAAGGATTTTACAGACTGGCATAACCTCGGCCTTTAGCTTTATCGTGAGTTATTTTCAAGTGAGATGACACACAAAATCAAAGTCGCGGTGAAAATATTTTTTTGTGTCAACAAATATAAGGTAGATAACAAAAGATGGATTGCCTAGGCCTATTTGATTTCTCCCAGATTTTACAATTGAATCGAATCTTATATGTGTGTTCCCTTGGTATAATCGACTGCGAATGAATAACGAAGATTGCAAAACGTAACATTTCAACAACAGCTGAACTGTATATATACTTTTGGAAAAATATATATTATAACCAGCCAAATCTACTATATTTTAGCGGTAACACCAAAGTATTAATTGTTCTGTGGTAACACTGTCGTCGGTCGGGTTATTATTTCTATTATTTCCATTCCATTTCGGCTTACCACGCTCAGAAACCTCAAAATAAAAAACCCCCTCGACAGGGAGTCAAAAAATTGTTTCTAATAACTAAATAAAGGATACTTACTATATTTTTTTATATGGATACTTACTGATTTTTGACACCTTAAATGAAAATACATTTTTTTTTAAGTTCCTACTTAGTACGATGTATTCTGTGTTAATAAAATAAGTATTCAATATTGAAATGTACATATTCTAAAAACCTTGTGAGAAGTGAATAAATTTATTTTTATTTATTTATTATTTTATTTATTTATTATTTTATTTATTTATTTTCAAACTAAACGTAGGTACCTTTAAAGCTTAAACTATTAATAGTAGATTATACAACAAGTGAAAAAAGAGGGAATTTAGTTCGAGGGACTAAGTTGGATCCCGAGAGCAGCGAAGGATTCTAGAGTTGAATCCCGAGCGTAGCGAGGGATTCAATAGTAGAATCCTGAGCGAAGCGAGGGATACAAAGGACCGAGATGAAATTTTTTTTTCACGAGTTGTGTACTCTACTTTTTACCATTGACTGCGAGAAAACAAATAGCAGTACTTATAGTACTTAGTATGCCTATAGTATTTATAGTTATCACATTTTTATTATTTAGGTAGGTAATCAGTAATATTTAAACATTAGAAAATAGTGAAACTATTTATAAGTTTTCCAATAACATAAAACAACCACGCTAACTAAGAGGGAAACTACATGATCAGTCTGGCATCAGTCCACTTCATCAGTTTGTATAGACTTTGAATTATTACAGACTGAAGATCGTACCAGACTGATGGAATGGACTGATGCAAAACTGAACAACTAATCTCCCTCTAATATATAAAAAAGAACCCAAATATAAGACACTAAAAAGGACCTAATTGATTTGGTGGGATATTTTTTAGAAAAGAACCCAAAGATAAGACACTAAAAAGAACCTAAATAAAATTGGCGGGTTTTTTTTTTGACATTTAATTGTAGAACTATATCTTTATCTATGGAATAGTTCCATACTTTCAGCACCTTTTATTTTTTTTTTGTACCTAATTCATACGATGCGCGCTTGTTCCAAATTCAAAATATTTTTATTCACTCGGTGAATAAAACAGCATATTATTCACTCTTATCGTTGAATTAAACGCACTTTTTAGAGTGGCGATGGTAAAAAATTATTTCTAGGTATTTCTAATTTTTAATTTATTTCCTTTATTCTAATAAATAAATATTCATTTTGTAGATTTGACACATTTACATGACGCATTACAAAGGCCTAGGGGTTAAAGTTAAGGTTATTTTTTTTAAATTTGAGATTTTTGCATTCACAATGCTATTTTTAAAATTTGCAATTCTTAAATTTTGTAAATGTTGATAGTTAAAATAATACCTACGTAGGTAGGTATAGTCGATGAGTATTTTTTTATTTTAATAATAACAGGTAAGCAATCAAGACAACTAAAATAGCAAACAACTAATACACTCAGTAGGTATAGTGTAAATAAACATCGTTTTCAACACACTTGCTCGTAAAGTGAGCCCTAATACATCGCTTTTAGGGCTTTAACCGAGCTATAACGAACGCGTGCAATAATATATAAAACACTAGTACGTAATAGAATTAACTCTACAAAGTTAAATTAGTACCTTACTGCAAGTTCTATGCGAGTAAACAGTAAAAAAAAAAAACTAAAAACAAAAAAAAACATTCGTCCATTTGTTTCGAATTGATTAAGTAATTTGTTGGATAGTCGTAATTGGCATTAAGAATGTTTTAAAATTGTAACTTAGAATTTAAGTCCCTAATAAAGTTAAATTAAAAAAATAAAATAAAAATAAATAAAGGGACTTTTTTTACAATAAGAAGTAAATTGACACAGTGCCTGCCATTATGTAACTCTATTGCTAACAATTCTCGTTTGAAATCGATTGAAACCGTTAACGGTCAAATTTCATTAATTTCGAATGATTTCAATCGATTTCGAACGAGAATAGTGTCAGCAATAGAGTTATGTAATCAGGGGGTTGGTCGTAAGATCGTCTCGAATACTCGTATAGACAGACCATACGGTAATCATGTTTTAGATGCTTGTATTTCTGTTTTGAACCTTACCTGTATGCAAATAAGGAACTTCTTCACTATAGGCAATGAGAGCTTGACCAAGTGACTGGCCGATATGATGTTAGCGTCTAGAATATAAATGTCTCCCGCTACACCTTCTATTTCCTCCTTCAGTCTGATGTCTCCAATCATCATGATGATCTTGAAAGCGTCGTATAGATGCTGGGTGTCTAGGCTTTTGTCGACACCTGAAATGAGAGTAAAACAGAGAAATATTAGATAAACATGTTACAGCTGGCTGGCTCTGATCCCATAGCAAGCCCAGTAGCCAAAGCACTTGGAAGTTGGAAACCAGAAACATCGACGGCACAAGAAACAGCTAAAAAAATCGCCTTCGAGTTGAAACCTCGGCAAGGTAATTAAGTCTCTCAATCAAGGAGATGGCCAAAGAATAGTTTCTTTTATTCAGAAGGGTGTACACGTATCCGATTAAATAGAACCATGTCTTTTTATGTATTTACCTCTTATGATGGTGACTCGTCGTCCGTTTGGGGTAAGACCTGGTAACGGAGGGCCCTGCCTGCATAAACAAAAATCACTATTTATTATATTTTGGCTTACAACGAACTTTTAAATTAAACTCTCGCCTAAAGAAAAAAACAGCGTATAAAAGTTTACTGTTTTTGGCAAGATTATTCTTATGTTGGGTGACTTTAAATTCTAACAAGTAATCTCAGTAACCAAACGACTAGGAATTAACACTAAGAAGGATGCAACTTTTGAACCAACCTAAATTGTGTTATACACCGTGTTACAAAAAACCCGAATGTGGTAGATAGGGACCATCAGGGCGTCGTATATTTATATATATATATATTTTTTTTCTCTGTTTGATGTTATCAATATGTATGGCACTTCTTACTCAAAACATAAAACTAATAGGCAAGTAAACCTTGTTTTGATTTCTCTTTTTTTTTTATTGCAATCATTTTGCTTTCTGTAGTCAGTAGTTTTTGTAAGTAAAGGCCTATGAAAAGCTTTTGGATACTAGTTTTCAATTCAGTGCCTTAGGATGGGTAGCCTAAGTATGTCATGCTCTCTTTAATCATTTCTGCGGTGGTGTCGTGTGGGGCGGGTCGTTACGTTCCCTCAAATATGGTTGAGCGAAGCGATGGCTGGTCCACGCGTCATGCTCGTGAACGGGTGCTGCCAGTGGGAATGGGTCTGCTTCTGAGTACCTATCTTAACGCATATTGAATTGTAAGAATTGCGTTTTTTTATTGTTATTTTTTATGTCTTGCATCAAGTGTTTTTTGGTAAATTTTGCCTACTTAGGTGCACTTTCGAGTAGCAGACATAGTGATTACTGATTTCTCAACTAGTTGAAAGTTATTTACTCTCACAATTACCTATCCGATATGTAGTAGGTATTTAATTTCAACCTACCTACCCATTGTGTACAAACTTTTGTTAATTATTGTGATGGAAAATGACCTCACTTTAAATGTGGAGCTCATTTTTCAATGTTGACGACTCTGTATGAAATATACAGGGAGAAAAAAGCAGCCCTTGACGAGTTTCTTGCCGGTTCTTCTCGTTACAAGTCGTATAGTTCACAAGTGCTTGTAACAGCCTAGACTGAATAAATGATTTTTTGATTTTTGATTTGATTTGATCAAACTGAACACCTTTTACTATGGGACCAACGCTGAAATCGTGAAAAAAATCTGCTGTTTCATACAAAAATTAATAACAAAAACATCAAAATGTATGAAACAGTGTTTTTTTTTCGTTATTCGGCATTAGGGGTTCTTTTGTAACACGTTGTATATATGGTAGATAGGTACCATCAAACTGAACAACTTTTACTATGGGACCAACGCTGAAATCGTGAAAAAAATCAGCTGTTTCATACAAAAATTAATAAAAAAAACATCAAACTGTATGAAATAGTGTCTTTTGTAACACGTTGTATAGTTCTGATTCTAAACATCCAACGAACTAACCCTCGTCCCATGATCTCCCGGAGCTCAGGCCTGGTGATGTCTCTGTCGGTGAAGAACTCGGGGCATGCAGCCCTCATGGTGAAGTACATGTCCAGCTTTTTCTTGCACTTCTCCAGGGAGAAGCTGCTGCCTCTTAGGAAGGTCATGATGCGGTCACTGTCTGAAATTAGTCGAAGAAGACATTTAACAACAACATTAACATAAAAATAAAATTTAATATTTTAACAATGCAATATGGTCCGTGAATTTTGGCAAAGCTTTGTGTAGGTTACACGTTAGTTTTCAAAAATTTTAATAGATGTCGGTAATAAATTACATATTAGTTTTTCTAATTTTTTAACAGATGTCGGTAATAAATGACTCGCGATGTAATGTAAAGGGTGTCGGGGTGAGGGGAGTCAAATCCTTAGCTGTCACTTCACCTTGATCCGCCTACAGACTTTTAACATACTTATAGATACCTAGGCTAGGATCTTAATATTATGTAATACTTAGAATTTCTTCCAAATGTTCTTCCAAAATTGAAAAAAAAATCTTTTATTTTTAATTAGTTATAGGTAGGTACTTTTATTTATATAAAACTGCGTGGTTGATTGAACGACTCAGAAGAGCTAGTTTCACATCATTGGATGGATCTGAGCGCAGCGGCTGAGGTATACCTTCATTAGCAAAATCTGCCTCGTAGTAAAGAGTGATGAAGGGCTCATCTAATTTGACAGTTTATGTACACACCCCACTCATCAGGCAGATGCGGCTGCTTCCTCATCCACTCCTTGATGGCAGCAAGATCGTCGTCTCTGGTCTTGACATCTTCATTCAGCTCAACCCGAATCTTCTGCCACATCTCCCCCGACGGCTGGATGAGAGTCGCCGCTGACGCCATCGTATCCTGAACATGAAAATATATTTTTTCGGTTAAAATAGGAGAGATGATTTTTAATGACGGATAGTATATTCAGTTTCACTACTATTCTGGAAAAAAGAGATAAGATGGTTATTTGGGTTTTTTTTTATTTTTAACTTAAAATACTATTATTTTGTATTTATAACGTGTTAATGAATGAACCCAAAATAAGAAAACCATTTCTTCAGACCATCAAACTGAACAACTTCTACTATGGGAGCTACTCTAAAATCGCGAAAAAAACAGCTGTTTCATAAAAAATAGAACAAAAATATCAAAACGTTTGAAGCAAAGCTGATTTTTTTTCTCGATTTCAGAGTAGGTCCCATAGTAAAAGTTGTTCAGTTTGATGGTCCGAAAAAACGGTTTTCCCATTTTGGGATTCATTAGCCTGTTGTATAATAATGTTATAAACTTAGGTACTAGAAAAAACAACTCGTCCATATTTGGTCCCACCCACCAGACGAGTCGTTTTTTTCCAATTTGTTCCTTCAACATTGTCTTGTAATTAAATCGGCTTTTGTTTTTTGCTCAACTGTTATTCATTACCGTGCGTGAACTAAGGCTAATTTTTATTACTTACATGGACCGGTTTTAACCAGGTTGTGTCAAAAGATTAAAACAATTTTTTGTTTGCGGGTCATAGCAAAGCAAGTGTTTTTTATTTTTAGAAGACTCAAAAGTTCATCAATCAAAACATTTCGGCCAATATTAGAAATTATAAAATAAATAAGGTTGTGACTTTTGTGGCAGAACCTAGGACTGCCTATCATTTGCACAGTATTTGGTTCGATTCCCAGTGGGGGTGAAATTTGTACTCGGTTTGGTTGGTGGTAGGGCTTATTTCAAGTCCGCCTGGCTAGCTACTAACATCTTACCTAAATCTAACGCCATAACAGCAATTAAATAATTTATGTGTTCCGGCAGTTAGAGGTAAGATAACCAGTTCCTCAGTGATGAGGATTTCGGGTGTAGTGCGTTTCCACCTTCGGCCTTATTGTCATTTAACATCAGGTGAGGTGAAAGCCAAGCACTATCCGGTCCCGTAAACAGCTCACGGAGCCACAGTTTTTCTCGTGAACTCTCTGTGAGTTGTAGAACGAGTATCTCCACCATTTGAAAAAAAAATAAAAACGAAATCTACCTATACCGGGTGTAACAAGACACTCAACGACCCCGAGGTCTACGTATTCTGCCCATCATCAGGACCATTTCTGTTCAAAATTATTGCTGGGAAAGTATTTTAATTTTTGGTGTTAAAAAAGCATTGCATACATTATCACGCAATGTAATGCGTACAAAAGACCGCGCCTGCGAGTGAATGCTACACAGCTGCGTGCGGCCGAGTTGAAAGGCAACGTTTATGTGCGTGCTCATGAAATACATTGAGTGATGATGTTTTGAAGCCATTGTTTGTTACGAAATACATAAAATTTTGATAATGATTAAAATTTGATAAAATAACGAATAAAATAAGATTTCATTAAAAAAAAATGATTTTGACCTTCAATAACTTCGTAGCTATTGGTTTCCCAGGTATAGTCCAAAAGACAAAAATGATCCTGATGATGGGCGGAATGCGTAGACTTCGGCTTCGTTGAGTGTCTTGTTACACCCGTTATAATTAACGACCCTGCTCACAAAATTTCAAGAGAATCGCTTGAGAAATCGACCAGTAGAGCTAAAGGAAAACAGAAGGATAGCTGGTCGGACATACGAAATAGTTTTTGCCCAAGTTGAAACAGAGACGCTTCACTCGCGCTTCGCGCTCGTTCGGTCAATCATGTATTGTGTCTACAAGTCTACCAGAAACTAAACTGCAACCGGTCCGAAGCCAAAAAAAGTTTCAATGTGCTCTAGGTACTCTTTTTGGTATCCATCCATTTTACCTAATTCAACAGGATCTGCTGTGCTGTTTATTATTTTTACCTTTTTTTCTCGCTGGGAAAATTCTTAAACCCTAATTTTGTGGCTTAGTGGTTCTTGTTTACAGTGAATATCAAATGTGAGATAAGGTTGCATTCTGCGGTTTTTCTCATCCAATTACAGACAAAGTCCTTGACCCCGGGACCCGGGTGTGGTTGCTTCAACCGTTTTGGACCAAATAGCCGTTTAGGCTAGGTTACGCTGGAACATTTGTTTCTGTGTTTTTCTTTACATGTAAAGAGTATGGAAAATAACGCCACTTATGCACTTTTTCGATGTTTTTCGATTTATTGTTCTTGATTAAAAGTTATTGGAGCTACTATTATACAAGGTTAATTTTTAAGTACTTATATCTAAAAATGAAATGAGTGTATCTCTTCCCTATTCTAATCAAGTGTGTACAGTTAAAAGTTTCAATATTTAATCATTGGTCAAGATATTGATTGAGGTTTGTTTATGTCCCAAAATTTTACTGATTTCTGGATTTAGAGCTCATTCATAGAAGTACATGCGCATAATCAAAAGAGACTATCTTGTTTACCTACGTAAATAATGAAAAGAATGAATCTACGCTCGCGTCTTGCTATTTTTATGAGTTTGCCGATTAATCAAGACTTTTTTTTCCGATATTTTCAAACTATTAATTTTTAACTGAACATTCATATTCAGAAACGTGGTCTGATAATTATCTAGTCTGATTATTATTATTATTAGATATAAGTACTTAAAAATTAACGGTGTACCTATATTATGTATTCACAGTATGTTAAAGTGTATTTTGATGAAGAATTTTTTGTTTGAGACCTTGAAATGCACCTAGTTTGCTCCTTGCTAAAGAATTATTATATATTTTTGTATCATCCTTTCTTTTTAAGCATAATTTATCATATTTTTCTTTATATGTAAATTAAGTATGTATATCTAACCCCAACGCGAGCATTCAACAGCGTTGTTATAAACCTCTGTGGATTTCTTTACGCTGTTAATAAAAAAAAATGTAGAATTCAATACGTTTCCGCTATTATTCACGCTAAAATATGAACCTACGCAAGCTGCGCTTTTGATGATATTCTGATTTTTTTCAATCATCTGTAATGATTATACCCAATTGAATACTTGTAGCTACTAGAGAATTTCTTTAGCTTGTCGTATGTTTTTTATGGCTACAACTTTACGTTTTCTATTTTCTATTTATTTCTATTTTCTATATAAAAAAATTACCCTCGCTAATCATGTTTAAGCAATATTGTAGCTCTAGTTAATATGATCATAGTCTGCCTATTAACTTCTTTAATTTCCGGGCGTATATACAACGAGTTATACCTACCATGCTTTGAGGTAAAAAAAACTTTGTAGCATCACCTCACCTTTGAACAAAAAGCAGCAATAAAATGTTTGATTAAGATTTTATTACATCTCTGCCTCTACAATATAGTATCTGATCGTGACATTGAAAAGGCCGAGAGTTTTCAAGTTTGTTTGTTATACGGTTGTGTGATCAGCACTGCATCATACGAAGTTATCAACTGTGTACTACTCGACTAATTTGACGTTTGGAATCTAATGAATTTTTCAAACAGATTCGTTTTTAAAGATAGAAAATGTACAGACAGCAACACCAATAAATGTATTTAAGGCGCGGTGGTAGTGAAACTAGCGCCGCCACTACATTTATTTTTATTACTCGTAAACCATGTCAATATTTAAAAAAGCTCATGTAATAATCTCTTGAATTGTCTCTAATATTTTTTGAATAACTCTTCAACAGTTACCATTCATTCTGTAAGTTTTAAAATCCATAATTGCCAAAAGTAGCCAACTTGAGCTAAAATGGATTTTAAAACTTACAGAAAGAATGAAAACTGTTGAAGAGTTATAAAAAAAATATTAGAGACAATTTAAGAAATTATTACATACCTAAGCTTTTTTTAAATATTGACTTGGTTTACGAGTAATCAAAATAAATTTAGTGGCGGCGCTAGTTTCACTACCTACAGCGCCTTAAGTAAGAAACTATATTGTTAACACAATACTTTTGTCATAATCACTGTGTCTCTTTTTTAATTATCTCTTTCCTGTAATATTTTAAAACTTTTATACCTGCTATTACTATATCTTAAAGTTAATAAGTCGAAAACGAATCTTTCAAAGGCTCTAAGTCAGTTTCATAGAGTTTCTGTCAAATCTGACAACTTTTTTGAATTTAAGATGGCCTTAAAGAATCGTTTGAGTATTTGGTCGTTAAGATCTATGCCCGAGTAGTGGGGTTAAAGGGGCTTATCTCACTAGGACACCGTGGTTGCGCCACCAAGGGGAGGTTCGCTTGCCGCCCCCAAATTGATTGCTTAGTGAGGTACCCTTTATTACATTTAATTTTGTGTACATTTTGTCGATAGCGCGGCGCTAAAACTGGCTGATAAAAATTCTAATACATTATTATGTTAATACAAACTTAAAAAGCAACTTAGCGAAACAACTCGTCATGTGTTGCTAAGAACCTGCTTAAAGAAAATAGTTGCGTAGGAGTCCATTAGACATACAAGAATCCCATATACGTAGCATCTATTAAAATAGATTCTATTTATTTATAGTTTGAAGGTCAAATTTTGGGCCCAAGACAAACTGAGTTTTAGAATAAACATTTTAGAAAGTCCAATTTTACTAAAGTTTAATATCCAACATTTTGCTCTTCGTTCTAATAATAAAATAAAGATTAGCTTATTTATTTACTATACAGCGTGAAATTTTAATAATTTGGTACCCGCAGTGGGGTGGTTCCACTGATGATTACAAGCAACTTTAACTGCCCTTTTTTTACCTTATTTTGATTTTGACCTTATTTTTTTCTGGATGAAAGGTACCCTTTGTCCTTTTCAGTACCGCTGACAATGTGTATGCAATTTCATGATGATCGGTTCAGTAGTTAAGACGCGAAGACGTAACAAACAAACTTAGTTTCGCATTTATAATATTAGTTATGTATTTGTCAACCTCTGGGCGGTTCCATGGTGTCATCGTATACTGATGTTCTGGGTTCGATCCCAGTCATGAAATTAAGACGTTTTACTATCATAAATTGCAATTATTTTCCATATCAATTACAGTCTATTGTCATAACTCCTCTTACTACTAAATGAAATGATACTTTACGTAAATGGCCCCTAATAGAGGATATGACATATTATCACACTTTTTATACTATATTCATTCATTTTAATTATTCATGACTGCGCGCATTATTAATTGCACTATAACCCTTTTATGAATGTTATTATTATTTTCTAATATAGAGGTTTTTTAATTCACTCTTAATAAAAAAAATATAGAATTACAACAGTGATCAAATGACAAAATGACAAAAAAAGCTGATGTTTTTTAATGACGAAAATAGTATCAAAATGTATCAAACAGTTGACATTTTTTCGCGATTTCAGAGTTGGTCCCTTAAAAGTTGTTGTGCATTTTGATTGTCCGAAAAAACGGTTTTATCATTTTGAGTTTATTCATTAACAGGTTGTACGGTCAGCAACAAAAGTAGCTTAATACTTAGCACTTTGTCATAGCAACTTTTTTGACAGAATGTCACACAGTTTGAACATTAATCCGAAAAGTTGCTATGACAAAGTACTAAAGTATTAAGCGACTTTCATTGCTGACTGTACCTATAAAGAAGCTTGCTTCTGTGACTTATATAAAATTTAATTAGCCGACCTAACATCACCAAGTAGAAATCACCAAGTACTTTAGCACTTTGTCATAGCAACTTTTTTGACAGAATGTCTCACAGTTTGAAACATTAATCAAAAAAGTTGCTATGAGAAAGTACTAAAGTATTAAGCGACTTTCATTGCTGACTGTACCTATAAAGAAGCTTGCTTCTGTGATTTTTATATAAAATTTAATTAGCCGAACTAACATCACCAAGTTGAAATCACCAAGTAGTATTTCCGGACTTTATGTCATACCCAAAGTTGTTTTAAGTTTTGTAGAGACAAAACTCTGAGTTAAGTCAAGTTTCCATTTTCGGTCAGACATGTGATCACTAAGTGGTTTCTCCATCGCAGAAAGATAGGTAGCATTCAATTTATAATCCATATTGGATGGAATCATGTATTTGGAAGAATAATTTCAGGATGAAAATAAAATAAATGTAAATAAAATAAATAAATGTTTTTTCCTGTCCCGTCTGGGAGAAATTTCAATGTGAAATAAGTTGTGCCCTTGTACAATTCTTCTGTCCATTTCTTTTCCGTTTGTAATTGTGTGTGTACAGAACAAATAAATAAATAAATATATAAAATAAAATACCTACACTTTTCTCTAAAGGTATGATTTCTTTGCAAAATGTGAAAGAAGTAATTATTAGATTTGTTAGATGAATGAAAGGGCGAACAGATTCGTTTCGTTCAAACTTCACTAACTTTTGTAGCAAATATATTCAACTAAAAACTTCTAAAAAGGATAAGTAAAGGTAAGAAATTAATAGTACATTATGAGACAAGTTAGCTTAGGTTGCTTATTGCACACAAGGCTGTGGGTTGCAGCCCGAGCCGCAGGCGAGGGCGTAACTCAGCCGAGAGAGCTCACGAGTTTCATACGACGTTTTTCAACACATTTGCGAGGAAAAAACAAAGTAATTTATCACACAGCAACAAATATGGCAAAAACAAAATCCGATAATTATGGGACAAGGCGCGCATGTTTTTTTTTGTCTTTTTTCACACGCCAAACTCAAGAATATTTTGCGAACAAAGGGGTGAGGAGCATACAGCCTCCTACTAGTACTTCAAAATTATAATTTTAAGTGACAAAATGCAAATATTTATAACAAAATATTGTGAATTATGAATAATTTGATAATAATTATATATTTATTTGACTTAATTAAGGACTTACACATTTATTTATTCCAAAAATGTAATGAATTTTCAGCAGCATAAAACCTCTTTGTTGTAAAAAAAAATAACTGTATTACCCGGCTAAATTGGGAATGCTCTGTTTACTCGCATAGAACTTGCAGTAAGGTACTAATTTAACTTTGTAGGGTTAATTCTATTACGAACTAGTGTTTTATATATTATTGCACGCGTTTGTTATAGCTTGGTTTATGGCCCTAAAAGCGATGTATTAGGGCTCACTTTACGAGCAAGTGTGTTGAAAAATTATTTCAATGTCTAGTAGGTATGCGCGTAAAATTCAGAAGTTAAATTTCTTAAAAGATAATAAGTACCTACCTACTTACGTATTTTTAGTGGACGTTGTGTGAGACTACCTATTTATTCTGTGGTATGAGTAACAAATTAGCACTAGGTACGAGCCGGTTCAAAGTTCTCGACATTTCGGTCGATGGGAATAGGAAGAGAAGTGCATGAAATTAAGCGAAAAAAATCCCTATCTATTATTCAGCATCAGACATAAGTAGCTGGTATACAACAGCCATCAATATTTGGGAGTATTGGTAGACTGGTAGTCTCCATGTGACGCAGATTGTAGACTTTTTATCAAACAGAAGGGTTTATCTAATCTACAAAGCTCGCCTGGAACCTGCGGAAAAATGCAAGTCCGGGTCATACACACATGATTAAGAGTTTGGTATACTTACAACTTTGATTATTGGTACTTTCGGCACAAAAAATATATTCTTACTTGAAAGTAGGAAGCTTTTGAAACAATTCTATTTGAAAGGGATTAAGCTTCGATCAGATAACGATCAAAGGGATTAAGTCAAGAAGAAGCTCGGTGGTGCAGTGGCTTAGCGAATTTATCGAAACTAAATAAGTACATAAAACTGTATCTCGAGCGCTCTGTGTTTTGAAAGGCCCACTAGTGGTACCGGGCTGCATTTGCAATCGTTACCACGCGTTCGTGGATGATGCCTATCACACTCACCCAATGTGGATTAGTGGGTTGGCAAATCCTACTTATCCATAAACAGTTGGGTTATGGGCCATAGTGGGATGGCAAATCCTACTTATCCATAAACAGTATGGATTTTTCAACGAAGTGTTTCAAGTTTTAAACCTTACAAAACTTCAAAATGACTCACGATGATTAAAACAAATAGGTTACGAAATATGAATGATAATTTCATATGTTTTTGGTTCCTTTCATCAGTTATATACGACCTTCGTTCAGTACCGCCCAGTATGAAGTTGCGTACTCTAATACTCGTCTATTGCAAAAGGTCCAGTGTGGATATTTCCTAACACGGTCGGTATTTGATAGCATACTCTGACCTTGCCCTGTTAAAACTACTTAATAAAGATTTATAACAGAAAAACATATTATTGTTATTTTTTTGGTTTATCCTACTAATATTCCTACTTTCCTACTAAATATTATAAATGTGAAAGTTTGTGGGTTTGGATGTTTGTTCCTCAATCACGCAAAAACTACTGAACGGATTTGGTTGAAATTTGGCACACAGATAGTAGATAGATTAGATTAAAACATAGGATACTTTTTGTCTATTACGAAAATAACGTACGCAATTACGTAACGCAGTTACTTGGTCACGTTAATTGTCCGCAGTTTATCGGTTGTGGCTATTAAACACATTTTCAATAAATTTAGCTATCGTAGCCCAAAGGCTGAACGAATGATGTCGGATACGCTAGAGAGAAACTGTCAAACTAACGCAATCACTTTGCGATATCGCATACGCAAGTGCTTTGTAATAGGAAACAATCATAACGAAGCACGGACGCAGCTGCGTGTATCGCATTAAACTTTTCGTAATTGACCCCCAGGTCTAATTTATAAACCAATAATAATTTCATAAGAAAACCTAACTACTTACTTACGAACTATGTACAACAGAAAAGTAAAATTTACAGATTTGAATACTTAGTTTTGTAACACAAGTGCTCTGAATTTGGTCACTTCTGTTGTACATAGCTAATTTAAACGTATTGTACCAACAGGGTAAAATGAAAATCTTCTGTGATTATCTACGCACACTTACTGTAATTATGATTTCCGAATCGCACTACGAAACACTTTCGCAACCAACTATTGAACGAGATGACGCGTGAACTCACTCACTGTCTGAGATACACTGCCTGTCAGATGGAAGTCATGGAAGCCGTCTTGCTTGGGCAGCTGACCTTGGAAGTTACGACATAAGTTTAAACTTCATGGAAACCTTAAAGTTTGCTCAGCTTTTGTCTTTGATTATAAACTCGTTCTGAGGGCCTACTCAAATGGCAATTTTATTAGAATAGAATGACAATGTATGGGATTGACAGGAGCTAAGCGTTAGCTTAAGTCAATCCCATCCAATGTTATTCTATAATGGCCGTTTAAGTGGGAGGCTGAGGTTAGTTAGAAAATCGCAAATCGAAGTAAGTAGGTACCAATAACTCCTATCTTGAAAATTGCAACTTTACAGGAAACGATAAAAAAAAACAATTTTTTTTTAGATATTCTGTTTTTATTAACGAAATAATATAATGTTTGGATTATAAATATGGTATGTAATTAGTTTATACTCTAAAGCTTTACTTAGGTACCGAGTTACCTAAAGATAGGTGGTAGGTAGGTATTAGTTTTAGTTTCATAAAATTATGGAAAATTGAGAGGATTATAGGAGGTATTCATAATTACAAAATAGTGTCAAAATGCAAGGATTATTGAATAACTTTATTTTTAGTAAATCAAGTTAAAAACATGGCTTAATAGTTAAATACTCACATTTTTGGCAATGATACTGTAATATATTTTTAGGTTTTCAAACATATTTTTTTTTGAAAATTACATGATATAGTTCCTTCTATTCTATTTCCTATACATTTATAATGTTTTTGCAGCAAAATGGAGATTAATATTTTAGGAGCTAACTCTATTACCCCCTTACTAATAAAGATTTAATAGCAGATGTATTATAGTTACACAATGGTTACTCTCTGTCAAACTATTTGAATTTGACATTGAAAAGAAAGTGTCAAAACACTGTGTAACTATAATACATCTGCTATACAATCTTTATTAGTAAGGGGGTTAGTGTTTTATAGACTAAATAGTCCAATATTTCGTTAGGAGATTTTGCCCCCTACATGCGAAATTTGCATTTTATGTCGATTGGCATAAAAAAATAAAAATTGTCAAAAACTAAGTTAGGAGGTATTGCTATTGGTACTTCATCGTCGCTATGTATGTTAATCCAATTTAGTTACAAAATTGCAGTACATACACAAAGCTAGTCTGTTGCAACTAAACTTCTCGAATGGGTAAACAATCTTTACTCCCTATTCTTATTGTTAATCAAAGATTCTTAATAATTGCAATTGGAAAGAAATACACCTACTTCAATGTTTAATTTAGGGTCGGTCATGGGATTGCTAAAACTTTATTATTTTTATTTATTTTTATATACATAATTATACGGGATAGACCCAATTACATAATTATGTGGTTGTACTAAAAACATAACTCAATTTGGTTAACAATCTCGAGCCTCTCCGTGCTTCGGAAGGCACGTTAAGTCGTTGGTCCCGGCTGCATTTGCAGTCGTTAACACCCACCAATCCGCATTTGGCCCGCGTGGTTGGAAAATGGCTGATGGACATAATATCAATTTAAACTATTAAACGTATTTTTGGGATCTAACAGGCGCTTTTGCATGAAAAAAACTAGGTAGGTACGGTAGCTGTTCTAGAAATAATATGTTCGAAATTCAAATCTCATTACTGCCCCGTGTAAAAGTCTCTTGGAGAAAAGACTAAGGCTTACCGCTGACGGGCGCTATTTTGTAGCTGCGATAAGCGCGGCGTTAATCGCGGCGATATCGCTGCGATAAACGCGGCGATAATCGCGGCGACAATCACGGCGCTTTTTTGTCGCTGACGTAGGTTAACCCTAAAAGGCACCCGGTAATAATATTATAGAACAATCACTTTTATTATTGCTAAGCTCTATAAAATAAAGTTTATGATTTATTTATGTCAGTAATTATATACTTTTCACAAATGAAGCAAACAATGTACCTATACGATTCAAATGTCTTCAGTACCCTTAGCACGAACAGCTATCGAGAAAAAAAACGCACGTAAAATTACTCGATAGACAATTCTCTATGGAAAATTTCATTTCGCTTATCGGCGATAGATGGCGTTGTACAAATTTCCAATACAAAATTTATCTATCGAATGATTATTTTTTTGATAGCTGTTCGTGCTAAGGGTACAGATCCTTTTATCGTCAAAATAGTGTGAAGAACAAAAATTCTGCATTTACTTTATATGCGCAAATTCAAGAATTAATAAAAATTTGTTCGATACCTACTGGAAGGTTTTGACCCCGAAAAAATATTGCGAGTCGCTCGAAGTGTTTGTTTTGCAGACATAAGCTAGTTTTTGTATTACATCATTTTATGACATATTAAAAAATAATATTTTTATCCATGTTCCACAAACGGTATTTTTTATGTGTTTTGACTGTTACTGTGTATGTTACTATGATGAGATTTTGATGACATGTTATAGTGTGTTTTATATTCGCAATATACTCACAAAGCCAAAGGGCTTTGATATACCACATGGTATGAAAAAAATCTTTGTAAGTACTGAAAACTTTATGACATCACAGTTTCTACCCCCGCCATTTTCACGCTTTTCATCTTATATATTTGTGATCGGGGCATCGTATTGAATGCATCGATACCACATTTTTGTATTTTCGTGATGACTTGTGCGAAAAATAACCTCAAACCCTATAATTACCGATCGGCTAACAGTACAATAGAATATTTTATTCATGTTTTTCGAACGTTATAGTTATCTTTTTTACTATAAGTTCTATACTATAAGGAAGAAACGGTATGTTTTTACATTTTTCATTATAAGTCGAACACTATGCGGCCTAAAAAAAGAGAAATGTTTGAAAATGTGCTAACAACACTCTTTCATTATGTTATGATACCCACATGCCCTACTAGTAGCCTCACTTCAAATTTTTAAGACCCCTTTTCAATTCCTGCTGTAAAAAAAACATCCTTATTTGCAAAATATTTGGGCAAACGTCATCTTAAACTATTCCAAATTTCAAGTTGATACCATTAATAGATAGTTATCGAGATATCCAGCTGTGACAGACAGACAGACAGACTGAGTCACACCATTAGGGTTCCTTTTTACCATTTTGCTACGGAACCCTTATAAAGAACCCATAGAATGCTTATGGTTTTTCTTTTTTTGTGTAAAAACTCGCAATAGGAAATAATACGTAAAACTTTTCGCAGATGGCGCCATTGTACTCTGTGGTAAACAAAAATGGTTTTGATTGGCTAAAATACGTCAGAAATTACATTTTACATCTGAAACATCAAATTTAACGAATTTAGGACAGTCGCATGTGGCGCCATTACTTCCTCAGTATTATCCCCTATTCCATGCCCAAAATCATCTTACTTAAAAAACTGAATCTTGCGATTCTTTTACGCAAAACAGAAGTAGGTAGGTAGGCATTGTTATGGAAAACATATTTAAACGGCGACTGCTTTGATTTTCATTATTTATAAATAAATAAAATTTACTAGATGTTTGTTCTTAGACAATCCGACAGTGCTTTCAATACGATTTTATTAGCGACTAGTCAAATTCTTTAGCTAACTTGATGTTTCTTTTGTTACGTTTACGTTAAGTTTTCCATAATAATATAGGTAAATTATAAACTTATGATAATCCCAGAACAATAATTGCCTATAACCGACCTTAGGTTCGTAGTGTGTTCCTACCTTTTTTGGAACAGGATTAAAAACTATATAAATTGGTAAGCATATCATGTAATAATAATTCTCTTACTTTTTATTGCAAACTCTACCATTACAAAAATAATTATGTCAGCCAGCGAAAAAAATTGTGGTGTCTTTTAGGGTTAAAGCCGCTTGTCACTCTTGTCAGTGTCATTTCGTGGGCGATTAGTCGCCGAGCTATGTGTGAGCTACTTTTTGTAGCTCGTGGGCGTTTACGTATTGAACTCCATATGTTCTATTCTGGGCTACAAAAAATCGCTCGGCGATTAAGCGCCCGTGAGCGTTGGCGCTTACTTTGCTCGCACTTATAGGCGAATCAATCGGCGTTTTTCGAATAGATGGGATGAAAAAATATTTTATAATTCAAGTTCCATAATGATAACTCAGTGTATACGATGGTGTATCAAAATATTGAGAGAGCATCCAAAAACTTTTGGCATGCCCTTCGAATACTTAAATGATCTTTAATATCCGATTTTTAAGATCCGAAATGTTGTAAATCGTTTGTGAGAAGTTCAAAACATTACTAAATACTTTGTAATAGAACACGTAACAGAAATTCGTTCAAGTTTATGTCATTTACACTGCATAATATTTATGAAATCGTACTATTTTTGCCTTAGTCTAGACTAGAGAGCGTGAAGAATTATGTGACATTTTGTGAAGAATTTCTGTCATTTCAAGAGATAATTATCTTGGTTGGTAGACTAATTAATTCAATTATGAAAAAAACATTTCAAAGTTTGAAGTCGTTGTTTATTTTTAACCGACTTCGAAAATTTTAAGTGTTTAAAAGGTTACACCCTGACCTGAGACAATTGAGAATAGTTCGTTTTCTAACCAGTCGGGGTTCGAACCCGGGCCACAGAGATAGCAACACCTCGAAAATCGGTGTACAAGCCACTCAACCACGAAGGTCATCGAATGAAAATATTCCAAAAGTGTATTCAAAATGTATTTTGAATATGAATAATTTAACGGTTATTGACCCAAGCTTTGGGTTAACTTTTCTGAAGCGAATCCAAACTGGATGTTTTCGATTACTAATCTCTGAAGACCATCATGACGTGACCAATTCGCCGGACATTGACCTAAAATCATACACATTGCTAATTTAGAAATGATATTTTATTTTTAAGAACGTATTTAGCCATCAGCAAAATTTTAACATAGGTAATTCAAGTTTTCCGCAATTTATTTGTACGCTTATCAATCAAAGTCATTCCACTAATAATATAGCATGGTTTTTTTAGCATAATCATCTTGGTTTTACTATTAACAAACTTGTTAGAGGTGAGAACTAGATTTCACTAAAAGCTTACATAAAAATAGTTGTGAATAGTGAATAGTGATTGTATACTTTTTTTTACTGTTGTTCGCGCATATCTTCGACATTTATGGACCGATTTTGATAATTCTTTTTTTGTTCGATTGAGTTTTCTTGCGAGATGATCCCATTTATTTATTTTTTAAATCGGTTCAGTAGTTTTCAAGTAATCCTGAAAATACTATGATTTTACATCAACTACCTTGACTACTTTGTTATTTATGAACAGAATTAGATGATTTTTTTGGGAAAGGGATACCTTTGTGTAGTCTTTTAACTGACTTAAAAAAGGAGGTATTCATTGTATGTTTCACCGCGATTATCTCACGTTTGGCTGAGCCGATTTTTCTACCTAAATAATATACCTACACTACCTAATACAGAATTAAGGTACTTACACTAAAAATAAAAAGAATAAAAAATTGTTTAAAAAACAAAAAATCGACTTCAAAAAAAGCAAGAAATAATATACAAATCATTAGATACGCACTATCATTGTTATAATAAAACACGTCTATTGAAGTCGGGTGGGGCTTTTAGAATTAATAAAGGAAGTTGTACTCCAGCCCCACCCGACTTCAATAGACGTGTTTTATTATAACAATGATAGTGCGTATCTAATGATTTGTATATTATTTCTTGCTTTTAAGAGGCAGATTTTTTTAAACTTAGAGCATTCAACCATGGCGGCGCTAGTGGACGCGCGATGCACCCTTAAATATTTAATTATATTTTTGTTGTGTTTTGAATGCTCTAAGTATTTTAATTTGCTTTTCTTTTCTCTTTTTCATTAGTTCTCGAGTGAAGTTGCAGTGGATCACTGTCTATTGTCAATTTAATCGCATTGTAGTTAACATGCATTAAAAAATAAAAGGCTACAAAAAAAACAAATACTAAAAAAGACAGTGTTTAATCAGACAATTGCATAAATTCAAAACTAGTTTTAAATTTGCTCTTCATCAAAACAGTCAACACTTAAATTGAGCAATAACTTTGGTCAATATAAAACATTTGGTAGAGAAAAATAATACGACGGTAAAAGTAAGCGATAGTAGAGAGAGGCTATAACTATAAAAATTGGACGACGACCTTTAGGATTGACAAAAGTTTTCATTTATTTCTTGTTGAGATCATCAAACATAATGTTAGCATACACTATGATTTATTTAACAGTATTTTTTGATAAATAATCTTCAGATATTTGTTTATTTTATAAAAAGCCATTTTAAAAATCTTCGGTCGTGTCCTTTTGCTAACTTAATTTTCTAGTCTATGACTAACTGACGGAAGGAACCATCGATACCGAACAGTTCATCGTAGTTGGTCGGCTTTCCAGGTCTTAAAGCCTCATTGGCCTTATGGTTTTCTTGTTCCGCGAACCAATCTTTGTATTCTTCTAATTTCTTCACCCAGGCATCTGGAAAAAGATGACGTTAAAAATATTGTAAATTTTTTTTAACTGAAGCTAAAAAAAAATTATAATAATTGCAACTAAGCTAACTTATGCCACATTAATTGTGTCAAGTGAAAAAAATAAGTAACTACTTATCAGCTAAGTTACAACGATTTGGAGTTAGTGGTCATTTCTGCTTACAAATAAGGAGCCAATTTTAAATAGTTTATTGCTGATATTTAGCCGTCTTGCGCTTCGATCAGTATCTGATCGAAGGTCTTGCTATCTGCTAAAACAATGAAGTTAATGTAAACTGTGATTTCACTTATGTATGTGATACATTGCTTCTTCGTTTTGGCACAAATAAAAACTTATACAGAAAAGTAGCAATGAATTGCAATGAGCGATTACGATAGCAATGTAAGTTAGCCAATAGAATTCGAAATCATAAAAGATATGAGATATGTGATGTGAGAAAAAAATCGCCAATTTCATACTTATACTTAAACCCCTATTATTAGGAGCATAAGTTTAAACAATCATCATACTACTAACCTAACCCAGAATTAGTCTTCTTGGGCGGACTAGGATTTGGTAAGCATTTAGTAATTTTGGAGAACATAATGTTTTTTTTTGGTATGCTAAAGTACTAAATCGTATTATTAAGTATGTTATATGTGCATAAGGAGCTCGATGGTGCAGTGGTTAAACGCCTGACCCAGTGATTGCGGAGGTTAAGAAACTTTCGCAAATGTCGGTCCGAGGATGGGTGACCAAAAATGTATTATCTCGAGTTCCTCCGTGCTTCGAAAGGCACGTTAAGCCGTTGGTCCTGGCTGCATTTGCAGTCGTTAACACCCACCAATCCGCGTCGGGTTCGCGTGGTGGGTTATGGCCCATCCTACTTATCCATCCATAAGAAAGGCCTGTGCTCCAGCAGTGGGGACGATAAAAATGGCTGATGGGTATGAGCTTAAGTACTTACTGTGTAGGTCGTTCATAGGGCCAGCATTGCCACCGTACTCGGAAGGAAGCATCTCCTTGGGAACGTATTTGTAGACCTCATTGGTGTCAGTATGGAGGAAGATCTGATGAAAAGAAACAGGACGATGATATAGGTGCAATCGAAAAAAAATGAGTGCACGCGTATTATATCGCCTCAAAGAAGTGATTAACTGCCGTGGTGCTAACTACAAGTCACGACTACAAAATCACCCAAACCAGCTTGCTGGACAGCTAACCAATACATTCGTCGACTAAAGAAGAGGCGAGACATCTTTGACTAATCATAGTCAACTAGACAGTTGACAGATAATAATAATGGGCGCGCCCCGATGGGAGTGGCTCCCTACAAGCCATATTGACTACAAACCATCTGCTTAAAGTCTGACTGATTGCAAGATAAGGAATAGAAGAAAAAAAAATCGCCTCTGCACGAAGTAAACGTATGTTAGTGGCGCGGCGAGCAAGCGATTTTAACCTTAGGAATGTGTTGTCGATAGTACTCTAAATTACTTCCGATGATAATACAGTTTTGAATTAGAAATGACTTTCTCTTACCCTTTCCTTGATCTTGTCCTTAATGAAAGGCTTGACAAAGTTGACGATTTTGTCAACCAATGGGGACACGTTGATTACATGCACCTCCTTTAGTTTCACGGGGTAAGCTTCCTGTAAAAAATAGCAGTGTAAAAGTTTTGCCCCTCTTTCAAAACATTTCCTCTCTCTTTCTCTTTTTTTACAGCAAGCCAATGATAGAGTTTGTAGACGTCACAGCGTGTCTAACCCTTAACTGGTATCGTAAATTTTACATACAGTGGTACAGTGGGAACCACGCGGCCCTAAAAGCAAAATTTACTTCTAGCATGCAAGTGTTATATGTGTTAAGTTTTCTAAAAACGGTTCAGAGAAAACTTATTTTAAGCTTCTCGAAAGTTTAAATCTTTGCTTAGTTTGGGACTAAAATTGGTGAATTTAGAGTGAACGACTAAAATCTATTTAGATCTAACATAGATTATTTATATGTCTAGCTCTAGATAGTGTTACGCTTTTGACGTACTAAACAAAACAGGCCAACTTTTTTTAGGTTAGTGTGCGTTTATAACATCATCGAGTCCAAAGAGTATTGTAATAAAAACTATGGCCGGGTGACACTACTTACAATGTGTGCGTGATAATTTTTTTGACGCATTCGTAGATTCGATTGTCTGTATACTATATCTATGGTCTAGACGGTCTAGACATATAAATAAACAAAGGTAATAAAATAAACAAACAACTAGCGACTAGCAAGAGATCGCGAAGACAGGGAGCAGTGGCGTCACCTTGTGTCGGAGGCCGAGACTCACTTCGGGTCGCTGAGCCATCGGAGTAAGTAAGTAATAAAATAAACAAACGCACCTGAACGCAGACAAGGAACTTCTTGACCAGAGTGGGTGTGAACTTGGCGAAGTGGGTAGGTGTCGCCACCGACGCGTCGAGGATGTACACGTCGCCGGCCACGCCCGCCTTCTCCTCATTTAGCCGGACGTCTCCGAGCATGAGGGCCAGCTTGAACGCGTCAGCTACGTTGGGGGTCTGTGCGTCCTTGTCCATGCCTGGGAATGAAGGGTTAATCATCACAAATAGATGGAAAGTGGAGGGAATATAAATGTTTTCATAAATTGTAGTGTATTTAAAATAATTGTCTCGCAGCAATAGACATTACCTACTACCTAAGTATACCAATATTTTTATTATATTTATAGTTTGTTTGTATCCTCTTACTCTTACCTCTCATGATAATGACACGACGTCCTTCAGGTGTTAAACCAGGAAGTGGTGGCATTTGCCTGTAAAAGAGGAGATAGATAAATTAACTTTGCGAGTCTTTTTAATAAATCATTATTATTTGAAAATGACAAAACTCTTGGTCTTCATATAGGGCCACAAACGTTAACGAGGTAATTAGCTTTCTTAGCTAAACACCGTCATTTTGTCATAATTTTTATCCCCTTAGGAGAGTGTTCCACCAATGAAACTAAACATTTTTGCCAGAATAACATGGGTCGAAAAACAATCAAAAATGTTGGTCCTCCCATACTAATACAATGATTTTTTAACTGTCTTATTTTGGCTTTTTTTCCATGTTTCTTTAGCAAAAATCATTAGTTTCATTAGTAGAACACTCCCCTAAGAGGGTTAAAACGACAAAAAAATAACGGTGTATTTGTGCTCAGTTTGATTGGTATTTGAGGATGGTTCTAAGTTCTCCAGATTATCTGCCATCATCTTACTTAGCTAGCTGAAACTAAATAAGTGAACCTGCGTTTACTTTACCCTAACAACAGTGTTGTCAGAGTCAATAAAACCAGGTTCTGAGAAGTTAAGGATTCTATGGGAAATACTTATGTGTTTACCGTCGCATTCTATTTATCTATATCTATCAGATAAGACAAAAGTCATGCGTTGCCTGGTTGAAAATAATTTTAAAAGAGAATTCTCTTTACTTTTATTCTTAATTATGAAGTGAAAGGTGTTTTTCGAACAATACAAAAGTGCAAGTTGAATTATTAAGATTTCGTATAACCCAAGAGTTCCTGTAGAGACCTGTGATTAATGATGTTAATAGGTTCAAAGGGACCGATAGCTCAAGAGACCTGGTTCGCAGTAATGCGTTCAAAGCATGGATTATTGAGTTATCTGTGCCTTTGTGAAAGCCCGTAGATATTGAAACTTTTATGGTGTGCTTTCGAAGAATCAATACAGGGTACTGTATAACGCTCTGTTAGAAGTTAAATAAGATAATAAAGCTCTTTACTGAAACGAAATACAACATAAAACCTAGACCTAGACACCTTCTTGTGCTAAGGTTAAACGATAATTTGAATGATGGCACTAAAATCCCGACCAATCCCTGGTCACACCAACTTACCACACCTGTGTGATAACGGGGCTTTATCTTACCCGTAGTCACACCCGTAATGTGACTAGGGTCATGGTCACACCAACACACCCTTGACCCAAATTGCTTATAAGTTCAATATTTAAAGCCAAGATTAACACAAATGAGAATTTTTATTCCAGTCAAAGGTTCCCAAGAGAATTTTCAAATGTTCATGCGAACGAAGCCGCGGGCAGGAGCTAATACAATTACAAAACTTACACAATTTTAAGAATTTCTTGAAGCTCAGGGCGTGTGACGTCACGGTCATTGAAGAACTCGGGGACGGCGGTCCTCATGGTGAAGTACATGTCCAGCTTGCGCTTGGTCTTCTCTAGGGAGAACTTGCAGCCTCGGAGGAAGGTCATGATGCGCTGGTCATCTGAAATGATAAATATTAAGTGAGCAGTTGTCACAAAGCTCAGCGTCGTAACTAGGGGCTGGCAAGGGGGGCTGCCAGAGGCACAACCCTCAGGGGGGCGCACTTTGCTGACCCATAACTAGAAAATATTTTTTTCCCGATGACCCCAAGTGGGGGAGAAATATGGGGGACAACGGGAATAGGCCTGCGATTGCGGTAGGTGAACAACTTTCGTAAGGGTTGGTCATGGGATGGTTGACAAAAAAATTATTATATCTAGTTTCTCCATGCTTACTACACCAAAGTCATTATGTGTCTTTCGACATTAAGACCTGGTGCTGGCGGTGGAAGTATTTGCAGTCATTAACGCCCACCAATCCGCATTCGGCCGGTAGTTTAAATATGGCACATGCTCCTTCCATTCATACCGATATGGTGATGTTGATAATGCGATTTTTGTGCTAAATGCTAGAATATCTATATTAAATCCACATAATAAGAACTATTATGTTATATTATTATGTTTGATCTTGATAAAGTATGGGATACTTTCAAGGTTGCTTTGTGTACACAGTTATCTTGTGTTGCTTCGGTACACAATAACGCTGTCATGTTAAACACAGTCAATATTTTTGGAGACCAAACAATTTTACGCTTTTTAACTTAGCTTATTGTTATTTTTCAAGTTTCATAATATTTATTCATCATCATCATCATCATATCAGCCGCACGACACCCACTGCTGGGTATAGGACTCCCCCAAGGATCTCCACGACGATCGGTCCTGCGCTGCCCGCATCCAGCGGCTTCCCGCGACCTTCACCCTCACGTCGGTCCACCTTGTCGGGGGCCTACCCACGGAGCGTCGTCCGGTGCGCGGTCGCCATTCCAGAACCTTTCCGCCCCAACGGCCATCGGTTCTTCTCGCTGTGTCCAGCACATTGCATTTCAGCTGAGCTATTTATTACTTAGTTACTATTCTACAACTGCTTTAGTACGTTACAATTTATAAGGAAACAGATTCTAAAGTTTCTTGGTTTTGTTGAACCAAGTTGACGCAAAATACAATCCACGCAGACGAAACAGCGGGCGGTCGCTAGTTCAATACTAAAAAGTAATCCTCATTTGATAAGAAGAGGAAGTCCATAACTTTGGTCAGTCTTACCGAATTCATCAGGAAGATGTGGTTCTTGCTTGAGCCACTCCTTGATAATGGCGAGGTCCTGGTCCCTGGTCTCCGGCTTCTCATTCAGCTCCTCGCGGATCTTCGCGTCCATCTCGCCGGTTGGTTGTTCGAGCGACATCTTGGATAAGGGCTCTGGAAACAATAAAGGATTGATTAGTCATAATTCGACTCGTCACCAGTTCAAAAATAGTATTGTGAATGCTAAAATCACAAAATTAAAAGAATTGATTGGGATAGGATTGTTCAATTGCACGTGTCTTGACACAGTCCCGTCCCTCTAAAGGCTGGTTTACATTAGATTATTTTTAATAGAGTACTTTAGTAGCGTGCGAGTGGACTCCTCGAACGCGAGTGCTTTTGTAGTTTTGGTGCCTTTCCAGTGAGTGTTTACATGCCTCCAGTAGTGTCATATGACTAAAGCACTCTACTAAGTACGCTCCTAAAATGTCGATTTACATGCTTCCAGTGGGAGGAAAGTATCGCGGGGGGGGGGGGGGGGGGTGAGCGGGCGGCGCGACGGGCGCGGGCGCGCAGAGGGTACTACTGGAAAGTGATGATTCCAGTTGAAAGGCTACTAGAACGTTACTCTCTTTAATCATAAGACGACCGTTTACATGTTGCAACTAAAGCACTCTACTAAAAACTAAGATAATGTAAACCAGCCATAACAGAGGCATGCCTTATTCCATTCAATAGCACATGCCCTATCCTCTAAAAAAAAAATCAGTATTGCACGAAGTTGAAAGGGAAAGCGCATGGTTTGGAGGCAATATTGCATGCGTCTGAATTGACTTAGTGAAGACAGAACAATTGTAGTTTTTCAAGTTCAAATAAACTACAAGTTTTTAAGTTGGGGTCTTGAGAACAAAACTGGTCAAACATGACAAGGTCGAAGTCAATAAATAGTTATTCGTTCAAAAAGTGAGCAAAGTTATTTTTTGCTGCGATTTATAAAGCACGAGACATTAAAAAATTTGCTCTAGTGTGAAACATACAACTTTTCACCTCTTTTTTTTACGCACCAAAAGCACTCTTTTTTTTGGTGCTGGAGAGGTGAAAACAAATTTTATTGAAATAACGCATTCGATTCGTCAATATTTTCATACCATACATTCTAGACTTCCCTGCTAAAAAAGAAGGAGAATAAATTGGACTTTGCTTTTCACAACTTAACTCCGCTAGTCCGAATTCCATAACAATATGGAAATCATTTTCCGAATTCCATAACAATTTAATCTAACATAAGTCTAAATCTACTCGATGGAATTTGAGAAGAGTTCCAATTTTCGTTTTATCTTGAAAGGAATTAAACTTCGTAATGTTTTTGGTGTTGTCAAGTCTTTGCCGTTTGGTATTTTTATTAATATAATTATTATACTTAATTTTAACCTTTAGTACCTACCTATACAAGACAAGTAAGGCACCAAGCTCAACAGAGTCTAACATAAATTCTAACGCAATACCTTTTCTCTTTTCACTACACTAAATCACATGACAAACAAACTTCACAAACTTTTAACACTAGTCAAATAATAAGTGACAAAGTTCATATCCGTTCAAATACGGGAAAACTATAACATATTTCTATTTACTGATTTTCCACACAAGCAGAGTTTCCGTGGCTAAACCTACTATTTTAACTCATATTTCAAATAATGTTAGACTAAATTCATATTGTTTTGTTGCCCCTTTTTCCTGTAATTGGGAGATAATACAGTTTTATCAGATAAAAGTCGCGTTAAGTATGAATTAAGTTAAGTAGGAAGTTCCGTATGATGATTATATTAATACTCTACACTTTCAATGCCATTGGATTATAATTTACATGGTCCGTCCATGTACAGTTTTAACTAATCAAATTGCAGCTTAGTTAAGAAACTTATTAAAACAAAATAGCACAAGGACAATGGACGTTCTTGTAAAAGAAATTTAAGTCCGAAGACACGCTATAAAGTTTAATAAAAACTTAATTATGTAAAAATTTACATGAGCATAAATCTCTACCTGACATAGTTTTGGACTTACAGAATTCGGAAAATTCCTAACTAAATTTTGAGCATTTCTGGGCAACCGGACGGAAGCAGCGTTGCTCTAAACATATTCAATATATTTATTGCAACCATAATGTTATAAAGATGTTACAACTAAAAACAAAGTACAAATTATGGACCCTGTTGGGTATCGCAATATTGGGAAGGAAGAGAAGACAAGAGGACGACTTTTCCATAATAAAATAAATTAAACTAGATTTTGGGGCTTTTGTAATAGTCAAATGGTTTCTATCTGTGTGTTATTTGCTAAAGAGGCTTTCACTAAATATAGTAGATACATTTTTCTAAATATGCTGATGTACTAAATAAACATGTCAATTTTAAGTCTATTTTAATAATGTAGGTAAGTATATATTTATTCGGTTTTTTCGTTTGTTTTAATAACCCTAAAACTGATGTGTTGCTCATACCGAGTAAATGATCGATATAACATCAAATTTATCGCACCCATATAATGATTCATAGGCACGGTAACTTTATCATTTTGCACATTTATCATATCACAACGCAACGTGTTTTGACTTGACTCGTATCTACATCATAACTAAACAACTTACAACAATAACAGTGTACTAAACTAAGTAATTCAAGAGAGAAGTAGAATTTAAAAAGTCTTGTAGTATTGCAATTTTTTTTTCCAGTTTGGTTCTCTCCTTTTTAGGGTTTCGTACCTCAAAAGGTAAAAACGAGGCTTACTTTGTTGTTCGCCTGTCTGTCAAGACCCTTTTTTTTTTTTTTTTTTTTTAATTTATTTATCAAAAATAACGGGAACGCGTAGAGGTATCGCGTTGAAATTAAAACCATATAGGTACTCAGATCTAACGTTTACTTGAAACTTTGAAAAAAAATAAACTTCTAAGTTAAGGCGGTTGTATGACCGAAAGTGGAGCCCTCAGAGGTTTTTATTTAATAAGTTATTAATGGAAAAATATTTTTATAATGTTTATCGTGGAGATTTTAGGGCCCATGGTCTAGTATTTTTAGAAGGTATCACTACATGCCTTCGTAGTCATTCGTAGAAGTAGATAGCAAATGTGTCAAAAACGGCCACTTTTAGCAGTTTTGCTATCTACTTCTAGCAGTGACTACGAGGGAATGTAACGATACCGCCTAAAAATACTAGACTGTGGGCCCTAAAATCTCCACGATAAACATTTTTAAAATTGTGTATTAGAATTATAATATTAAATATAATTCACCGCGGCGCCACTTTCGCTCAGGTACCTTAAAGTAAAAACGTATTTTTGTAGGCGGACAATAAAATGGGAAATTATTTCGGTTTTCATAAATTTCCCATACAAAATTACTCTATCGAATTTTACACTCGTTTTTATTCTCGTTAGATGTTCGTGTTACGAATACTGGCTGTTTTTCTCTATGGTCGTTTTTCCAACGAGGACCTTAGTTGGCTAGGAGAATACGGCACGCTCCAAATGGGAGATTTTCCAAGTGTCATTTAAAAACAAAACAGCCAGTGGTAAGGGAAAAGTGCAAACAGTACTTAACCTATTTTTATTTTCACATTCGGTAACGGCGACTACTGGTCTTGCGTACGCGCAATCAACGCTTGGTAACTGTTTTGTAACTGCAGTTGTGTAACGCCACTTAAGCCACTAAGCGGAACAGCTAAGCTAAATTTGTGTCTATAACAAATTAACATTAGCTCGTGCCATCACGTCGCTTTGAAGGGGTTACACATTACACATAATATACAGCACAATAAAATAACTATGTTTTATAAAATTCAGGTAAAATACATAAAAACTACTTTTGTATGCATTTTATGAGTTTTTGTAGTTACAATCAAGATTAACACAAAAAGTGGCAATTTTATTCCAACTGGGGCATTTACATGGGTCGATTTTCCGGGCGACTTAAGTCGAAAAGGATTTTTATTGTCAATCGCTTGTAAAATAGAATAGCAGTATAATTTCAATGAGCTTAATTCAATAGCGATTTATTCGTAAAAGTATTTTACATCAATGTTAAAATTATCGCATTTATCTGTCTGTATGTATGTGTAATATATTTTTGTGAATATTTCGTGCGAAAGTGTTAGAACTAATAATGAGCAAAGATGAAGTTAAACCATATAAAAACTTGGAACGCTTCTCTGAAGTGTTCATAAACAAACTCCAAGTTATAAGATTTATCTTCTTTTCTTTATCATCAAAATTCAATAAAATAATGAATACTAACACATCTTCACATTTTCGTGACTGAAATTGTTAGAAGTCGAGCGAAAGTTAGGTAAAAAAACTCATTAAGTTGGTATTTTAACTTTTACGAAGAAAAAACGTTCCGCCTCGTAAACCTGAAGTTAGCGGTTAAAATTTAACTGCAAAAAGCAGACTATAGATGGTGGATGGTGAGGTTTAATATTTACTTTCTAATTTTGTTAGCGCGATATTTATAACTGTCTGGGGTAAGTAGAATGTAAAAAACTCTTATAAACGCAAAAAAATATAATAAAAAATCTGCCGTCGTTTATGTACCTATCGATTAAGTTTAGAGTTTAATTATTTTATAAAACTTAATATGAAACAACATAAAGCTTTTTTTAAAGCGGGCAACCTCATTGTCGCTGAAAGCTATTGGAAAATATATTTTCAATTTAAATTGTATTTTTCTTCTCAATATAAAAATAATTTGTTGCCGTCAGTCTGTATGAGGTTTACTACGTACCCGATAATTTATGGATTTTCATTTTTCACTCAGTAAAGGTACCTAAAGTAGTATTAAAACTGTGCCAAAATATTAGACGGAAAAAAATAAAATTTTGATCATATTGTTTTTCATTGCCCCGCCTATGTTGCAAGTTTTTGAGTTACAGCGAGCTGTTTGTTTGTTAGTTTGTTTGTTACGCATCCACGTCTTACTCGCGATCATCATGAGTACGTGCATACACGATTTCAGAGGTCATAAGGACATAATTGTCCTTCACCTTTACCTTTCATCAGGAAACAGCACTGCCCCCGATGGGAAACTCACAAAAAGATTTTGCTCGTCATTTTTTTAACAAAAGAGTACCTTATTATAACGAGTTTAGAAACATTTCATCGTGTTTTTAATGGATAAACAATTCTATTGCTAATCTTAAAATTAAAAATAAAATTTTTTTCTTCACTAGAAAAAAAGTTATATCCATAATAACACCTAAAGTAGAAAAAGCTAAAATAAGAGTATGTACAAGTAAAAAAGCAGTAGGCCAGCATTGTAAAGAAAACTGAATTGAATAAATGGTCGCAAAAATGTCTTACAATTTAGTTTTTCTCTATTTTGCGACTAGATTTGAACAACCTTTTTATTTTTTCGAGACTCTTTCATTTTTCCTTTCTCAATATTAGAAGAGGTGAAAGTAAATAGGTGTTCAGTTTTTTTAATAAACCGATTGCCCTTTTATCAGTGATGTGGTTGGAAAAAAACTAAATTTCGATGCTTTTTTTTTACTTTTTAATCGAGAAAGTGCTATTCGTAGTCAACTTAATAATAATGGACATAATTATAATTACCTATTTTATTTTTGTCTTGTGAATGAATAATACATAATAATATCTTAAGTTTTTTGTCAATTAATCGTCAGTAATAAATCGATATTATAGCATAGATTTTATGACTTTTAAGAAAAAATCGGGAATGAAAATGTTTACAAAATACGTCGAAATTTACACATTACATAGGTAACACTATTTCACCTCTAACTTGGTGCTATTCACACGGCTACGTTTTTCCATAGCAACGGATACGATTAAACGGTCCTGTAAATGCGGTGTGAACATCACATCACATCCAGTAGCGACGGATGCGTTTAAAACGGTCCTGTAATATGATATGGCCCTGCTATGTGAACACACACGGTTGTATGATTATTATATGTATATAAAAAAATATCACAGATTTTGCAGTTCCCGCAAGAATCGGAGCATTGAAAATGAAAACAACAATGAAAGCACTCGCTGACTGCCTCGACGCGGCCGAAATATTATTAACCGATTTACAAAAATCCAACGAATGCACTTCTCGTCTGCTTCCGCATCTTTCAATACCATTACCATGACGATCGGTCAATAATAATAGAAGCTACATCAATTTTATATACGGAAATACCCATTTTTCTACAATTCCAAATCTAAAGGGACCATCTAAAGGTCACAATTATTAACCAATTTTCATAAAATGTTCACTATTTTGTAGCTAAACTAATACCCTAGGACCTATTTTTTCATTTTTTAAGTCGGGTTTTTTTTTCGAAATAGTAAACAATCACCCCCCAAAAACCGAATTTTTTGAAATTTTTCAAAATCCCAAAAATTTACCAGTAGATTTTCAAAAATTCAAACGTTTACACGTGTCTGGATAAATTCTTCAACTTTTGGTACTATTCCCATCTCGATCCTCCCAAAATCCTCGGAGATATGGCCAAAAATACGTTTTAGGCGATTTGCATCTGATTTTCAATGGTGAAAATTATACAAATTCTCATTAAATATTCGAAAATTGCGATAGGCAGTTTCAGCAGTATTTTCTTATAATTATATGACAACCACAAGTTGTTACGTGAAATCGTAATTGCTAGTTGTAAACCGCAGGACCGCAGCCATTTCTGCAAACATTTTTGCCGCGAAAATTTCGTGACCGAAAAGGAATCTAGATCAAGGCTCTAAAAATAAAACTCTTATGCTTTTTTGACTTTTAAAGAAAAATATCACTCGAATTCAGATTAGGAAACGAATACATTCGCCATGCGAGTCAGAAAATACTCTGCCCTACTAACATGTGAAAAAAGATCTATGAGTTGTTCGGATGTACTCGGGACAAAAATAAATAAATAGGTACTTACATAAGTTATGAAGTTGCTGGTATTATCGCCTTGGATTTTTCTTAAATCTGTAATGGTAGTACTAAGTTTTGTTGAATAAAAAAATTTAAATTAAAATAAAAAAAATAAAAAAAAAAACTTATGTTCGTCACACAAACATTATTTGCGTGGTTTGTGTATGCACATCTCAGATTTGGTCTGAGGTGCACATACTCGTAGGTACTATATGTACACAACACTCTAAAGATACTTTTGGCGTTATTACGCGTAACATCGCTATGACGCATCAAGCGTTTGTCAGATATATGAAAGATTCTACACTTGGTTGTTACATAAATGAAAAGTGTTCCTATGGGAGATAATTTCCAAGTTGATGAAACTTCCAAAAGCTTTCAAAGGCCTATTATTAGTTAACGTTACAATAATTATAGTTAGGGAAAGTTCTCTAACATAAATACCAAACAAAGATTTCATGATTGGCATCTCCTAAGGTGTATATTTTTTTTCCCTTCAAGATTTCGAGTACAGAAAGGCTATAATTTGGCATAATAGCTATACTAGACGAATGCTATTATCGCTTAAGTACAATGATACACTTGCTATAACGGTGTGAGTACCGTTGGCCGATACTTTTTATTCTTCGACCGAAGCGAGGAAGTCACGTTTATAATGCTTTGCTTCATTTTTATTAGCAGGAATGTCTTTTGTACTCTATAATGGGTTGATGGCGTCATTAGAAGGTTTGCGTGAAAATATTTTTTTATAGTTGAAACAATGACATACAATTTGAATACTACTATACTATTATACTTTTGTTAATAATAATGATTGTGATGGAAAATTACCTCACTTTAAATGTGGAGCTCTTTTTCCAAATGTTGACGACTCTGTATGAAATATACAGGGAGAAAAAAGCAGCCCTTGACGAGTTTCTTGCCGGTTTTTCTGTTACAAGGTCTCCCGCTCAGGATTTGCGAACTGATGGCGTAGCTTCTTTGACATTCACAAGTGCTTGTAACAGCCTAGACTGAATAAATTATTTTAAATTGATTTTTTTGAATTTTATTTACTGCCTACATGGAAAATATTGAATAATCTAAAAACCAAATAATTTATCATTGTATACGAGTACAATTATGTACATACATGTGATGAAAAGATAACGTTTTTGTACAGTCAGGTTATACAAAACTGTCAAAAATCTGCAATTTAATATAGACCCTAAAACCATCATATGGCTGAGTAATTTTTATTGTTATGGAAGACTGCAAAGTGACCCTAGACGCAAAAATAATTTTTTTTCTGTAATCAACCTTATTAATAGGCAAAAGCAAAACACAATTTCTGTCTAAGTTACCACTATGCAGCTTATCTGCAAGAAAAACATTTTTAGTTAGAAAAAACAAAAAAGTATTTTCAGGTTTCATGATAATTAAATAAATAATAAATAAATATTTAACAATATCACATACATTGCTCCGACTCCAAGGTAAGTAGCTAAAGCACTTGTGTTATGGAAATCAGAGAAAACGGTGGTATCACAAACACCCAGACCTGAGACAATATTGAAAAGTTAATTTTCTACATTGACCCAGCCGGGGATCGAACCCGAGACCTCAAGAGATGGTGACGCCTTGAAAAACGGGCGTGCAAGCCACTCGACCACGGAGGTCGTCAATTTTCCGAGTTTGTATGCATGGTACCCTATCTACCATATTCGGCTTTACAACCCTAATACAAAACACCCTGTATATTATCATTAAAATGTACTGTATTCATGACAAACATAAACCTTTGTTCTCCAAAGTTCATAATTCATATTTGACCCGTACAAAGTTTAAATAGGAATAGTTGAGTTAGATGGGAATAGAGTCTCTATTGGGGATTATAAATATTATTATTATTTAAGGTGGTACCCTGAGCAAAAGTGGCGCCGCGGTGAATTATATTTAATATCATAATTCTAATATACAATTTTAAAAAATGTTTATCGTGGAGATTTTAGGGCCCACAGTCTAGTATTTTTAGACGGTATCGTTACATTCCCTCGTAGTCACTGCTAGTTGTAGATAGCAAAACTGCTAAAAGTGGCCGTTTTTTACACATTTGCTATCTACTTCTACGAATGACTATACGAGGGCATGTAGCGATACCTTCTAAAAATACTAGACCATTGGCCCTAAAATCTCCACGATAAACATTATTAAAATCTTTTTCTATTAATAACTTATTAAATAAAACCTCTGAGGGCGCCACTTTCGGTCATACAACCGCCTTAAGTAATACGCACCGCTAGAAAATGAATCGAAATTGATACTATTTAAGAAACTAAAAACAAATTGCACGACAAGTAGATAACCTCCTTAAATTTTTTTGAATAAAACATCTCTATAGTAACCACGGCAGTTCAAAGCCAAGACGTCAGAAAATGAATAATGGAAAATAAATACCAAAAAAAATTACTCGACGACGACATTACCAGTTAAATTGATGAATATAAATAGAAAGTGCGGTAATCTAAGAAGTTAAAAGTGATAACTTTGAACTTAAAATATCATGTAAATCTGTAACATGAATCTGATTTAAATGCTGTTTTTGAAACAATATACTATAAAACAATACATAACAATACATAACCACGACTTTAGATCTGATATATATAATTATAGAGATACATAAACATTTCATTTTGGGTAATGTAAGTAATAGATACCTTGATTATCACTTATGGTTCCTCACTAATGGTGCTCAGGGGTTTACTAATGTATGGCCAAAAAACTTTTCCCAAAATACCACATAGCAAACTATTTTACGCGAATTTTATTTGGCAAAAAAATATTTGTCAAATAACTTATAGTAATTTTTCAGATAGCAAAACTCTTTTTAAACTTTTTTAAATTTTTATGCATTCACAATGCTATTTTTATATTAAGATTATTAATATAATTGAAAAATATTAGATAAAATCGACTCACCCGTAGCAGCTCAGAACTCAACTCAGAACTCAGCGTGCGGGTTCGTGTCCCGTCTGAGCTGCTACGGGTGAGTCGATTTTTTCTAATATTTTTCAATTATATTAATAATCTAAAAACTCTTTTTGGCAAGTTACTGTTTAACAAATAATTACTTGGTCATGTTTCATTTGACCAAGTATCATTTAGTCAAATGTATCGTTTGGCATAGATACTCTGGCAATGTGTGTGATAGACGAGAGCAGGGAAGTTTCACGTACAAAAACTAGTGTAGGAAATGAAGGTAGTGGACCCCCAGTCCCCCACAGTAAATCCTCAGTAGACAAAACTTTACAATATGACAACGTATCATCAATGAAACAATTTTTTATAACTATCCAAATCGTATTTTTTTTTTGTTTTTGGATATTTGTACGTAGGTTTTGGTTCATACTGTATTACATCCCTGTAAAGTTTCATCGAAAGTGGATTTAATGGGGGTCTCCATACAAAAGATTGCTTCGTTTCCGGCGCTTCGCCGGCCGCTGCCGTAGCCTCCCGAGCCCCGCTATAAGTTAAGTGTGTGACAATTTGAACAAACAATTTTTTGAATAAATATTTGCCAAAATAAAACGTTTGCTTATAAACATTTGACTTAATAAAACTTGACAAAGTAAAAATATGCCAAATGATAATTTGACTATGTGAATAAAATGCGAAATGTAAATGCTAAAGATTCATTTCGAAAATGAAACTAGTGCGATAAGTTTTTTGGGAAGAGAAAATTTGACGAAAATGTTTTGGCCAAACGACAGAACCCCGGGCTCAGACCTTCCTTAATAGATGGATCAGAAATTATAGCATAAAAGGATTATAAAAGAGTACATACAAACACATAATTAGTTATCTTTCTTCGGTAAGCTCATTTTTCATTTGACTTTTAATATTCCGACGGCATAAAAGTTCTTTAATTATCTGATTTATTAATATTTTTCTTGAAAGTAATAAGAGCAAATTGATATTGCATGTTAGAATGCAATTTCTCATCTAAGGCTAACGGCCGCAAATTGCTTCGGCCATAATCTTTGCATCATATCTTACGAGAAATGGCATCTCTGGCATTTTTACTTCCGCACAAAGAATTGTGTGAAAATTGTCTCTTAAAACATCGTCAAGCCAAGAGTATGATCTTATAGCAGCCTGCACCCCTATTTCATAAAAAGATATTAAAACTTTTTACTATCATTAAGGCGGTTGTATGATCGAAAGTGGCGCCCTCAGAGGTTTTTATTTAATAAGTTATTAATAGAAAAAGATTTTAATAATGTTTATCGTTGAGATTTTAGGGCCCATGGTCTAGTATTTTTAGAAGGTATCACTACATGCCCTCGTAGTCATTCGTAGAAGTAGATAGCAAATGTGTCAAAAACGGCCACTTTTAGCAGTTTTGCTATCTACTTCTAGCAGTGACTACGAGGGAATGTAACGATACCGTCTAAAAATACTAGACTGTGGGCCCTAAAATCTCCAAGATATACATTTTTAAAATTGTGTATTAGAAATATAATATTAAATATAATTCACCGCGGCGCCACTTTCGCTCAGGGTACCCTGAGCGACCTTAAAAAAAAACACTTGACGAATGAATATCACAGGCACAGGCTACCATTGAAAGCACTGAATCCAAAAGCGATATTCACATCACGGCACTGAGGATAAATAAAAAAAGCATTCACCTTTAAAATTGAAAACCAAGTCACACTCCAAATTTTCAACGACGGAAACACTGGCACTTGAACGAAACGTGTTTGCTCCTTTTCAGTTACCGGTAAAAAAAAGAAAATTTGAAAATGGAAGGGTTTTCGTGGCGCGGGCGAGCGCGCTCTTTCGAATGCGCTCGGTGCGGTAAGTGCGCTCTTTTTATTATTTCGTCATGCGGTATGAGCGCGAATGCAATTTTCGAATGGGGGGAGATTCGGTCAAGAGTTTTCTGCTAACTGGGGTAGTGCGTCCACACGCCACCGCGATGCATGAAACGAGCGAGTTGCGTGTAAGTTACTGAATAATGAAATTTACAATTGCATTAATTTAGTTGATCTAATTTTACTGTATTGTTGCTTGGGTACAAATTTTGAATTAAGGCTTATAGACTTAAATAAACCACTTAGGTACTTACATGAAAACAAAAATACAAAAAAGTGTTTTTTTTACATACATCATCACTCATCACATTTGGTACTCCCTCAAAAGTGATCTTTCTTAGCATAATTTGTATGTAGTGATAACAAACCTCGAGGGGTCGAGTTCTACTTTTGAAGCCTCGAGGCGGATTGACAGGACTCGATGAGCTCGGCAGGAAAGAAAAGAGTTCGAGCCTTCAAAAGAGCTCTAACCTATCAAAAGAGCTCGAGCCTTCAAAAAAGTTCGAGATTATGTTTATGATTTTAATATTATATATATGACTATAGATATTAGAAAGATATTAAAGAGAAATTCTTTTTGAGTTCTGATTATGGAGACTCGATTCAGATTTGCAGGTCTTAGATATTCTTTTTGACTTATGTCATAAAGAGCACCGTAGATGCTTAATCTATTGTGCTTTACCTCTACTTATCCTCATTCATCAGCAGCCCATCACAACTACAGCACAGAAAAAGACTAGTGCACTGAAATAGACTCGAACTGTGCAAAAGCTCTTAAAAAAGCTCGAGCTCTCAAAAAGGCTCAAGCTCTGAAAAAGGCTCGAGTTCTGAAAAAGACTCTCGAGTCATCGAGCTTCGTACAAACGAGGTGAGCCCTGTAAACGACACCGAGCTCTAGACAAAAGGACTTTGAGGACTCGAACCTTGTACATCACTATTTGTACGTGCCCTTGGCAAGTCAAATAAGCTTGACCGACGAAGACTGTGATTGCTAATTTGAGATGTTTTAATGAAAGTTATGTTGATATGAATGTATTTATCAATATTTTTTCGAATCAAAAGGCAGGTGCATTAAACGTAACAAAATCTCCATTCTTTGAAGCTAGAATTTATGGGAGTTAAGTGTCGAGGCCGCAGAACCGGTTTCACCCGCGTGGTTCCCGTTCCCGTGGGAATATCGGGATAAACAGTATTCTATGCTTTAATCTAGGCTATCTACTATCTGTGTGCCAAATTTCAACCAAATCCGTTCAGTAGTTTTTGCGTGATTGAGGAACAAACATCCACACATCCAAACCTACTACTACTACAAACTTTCACATTTACGTAGGTAATATTAGTAGGATGGCACCCAGGATGCCTTGAATAAGGTATGGCAGAAATAAGTGTTAAGTACATTTAAAGACACTACTACAAGCCTCATATAATTTGTAAGGATCTATAATCTAATACATAAGGACATAATAAGAGCGAAGCTAAAAATGTACATATTCTATAATGTCCATTGTAACTATGTAAAACTAACGATAAACAACCTACGTTAACCATCATCCTTTGACCTGTCTGCAAAGTAAATATATTGCAAAGAAAAAAGCTTTTATTTAGAGTTACTATAACAATGTGTTGTGCAATTTTTCCTGGTTTTTGGAGAAGATATCCAAGAGCTATTTTATTCCCATAGCAATTTACGCTATATAGAGGGGTATAGAATCAAAGACAGCTAAGTGCATAAATGTCAAATTGACAGGAAACGTCTTTTAAGTTTACCTCAGTAATAACGTGGCTCACTTTTGTATGGGCCTTCGCTGCCTTTGAACCCAACTTCATTTTAAAGGGTTTAGCTATTTTTGTTTCTAAAATAAAAGAAGTATATAAATAGTTAGAACCGAAAATTTCCTAGGTGGCGTGATACTCAGTTCATTTTCGTAATTTATGTCACTTAGCTGTCTTTGATTCTATACCCCTCTATTTAAAAATGCACTTGCGATATATTATGGAACAGTATAACAAATTAGTATTATGAAATAATAAGAAACGTTTTGAAACTACAACGAGGCGTTCGCAACGATTTGTTCATAAACTTAATGTGTTGGTCGGAAAATGGCTAATGACTTCGTTATTGACTCCGATCTTGAACCGTTCGAGTTTTATCTACTACGGCTACGGGTAAAAGCTGTATGCGAAGTAGGATAATTGCTAGATTGGCTAGCTGCGAAGATGTTTAATTGAGAAGTAGTCGGAATGAGAAATTGGCTATTTGATAAGTAGACGCCTGGCGCCGAAAGGCGTAAAAGAATCGGTCATTTGAGTAACCCCTCAACTCAAGTCCACTTTTTTGGGTGATTTAGTTTTTTAATTTAACCCAAGATACATCATCATTTATAGAGAAATTCCTTAAATCTATCTCTAACCATTCAAATGGAATGTTATGCATGGAACATAATGGTGACCTAATTTAAACAAAACGAATTTGTGGGCTTGAGTAGAGCTTTGACTTCATCTCACTGAAATGTAATGGCGACATTAACAGCCTCTAGAAATAAGATTTTAGGGAATTCAAAATAATATTTTTTAGTAAAAAAAATTTCTATGGTGAAAATTACTAAAGATAGATCCTGTGTATGAATAATAACATAAGACATAACAGCAGGATCTAAAACAAACTAAAATAATTAAGGTAATAAGTATAATAGATATTTATTACCTTAATATAAAAATAGCATTGTGAATGCTAAAAATAAAAAATCAATAAACTAAAATAAAGTAAGTCGTTACTTCCGACGTTTGCTGAGCTAATTTCAGTAGAGTCGTGATAGTAAACAGCATTTCTATCAATGCTGGTATAAAAACTACCACATTATCTTAGGATGAGTCACTGTTGCGGCGGTACCCCCTCTCCTATCTAGTGGATTCCGGTACGCGTTTCCATTAGACTATAGAGCGACGACAAAAAAACGGATAAGTAGGTAAGTTACTTTAAACTTTCTGACAAAAAAGTTTTAAATAAGTAGTCTATGATTGCTGAAAAAAATTCTAAATTTTTTAAAATGCAATCATTGAATATTTATTTGAAAACGCCTCATGGATGTCAAGAATAACTTAAAAACTCAAATAAAGTTGTCACTCTATTTCCCAGAATTTTTCCATTATAATAGTTCAATGGACATAAAACATAATAATTTCGACAGGTCAACATGTATGTCTGTCTAATGTCGGTGTTGCGCAAAACGCTTCGAGACACAATTATAATGTGTATGGAAACGTTACTGCCACACATAATAATATCAAATTAAGGCGAGGCCAGTTCACGATCTGATGAAAAGTCTGATTTTTGAACTTCCAATGTGAAGAACTGATGTAAAATTCTACTTCACAAAAATTACTGTAGACTGAAAAAGAAACAAAGAAGCATAGTAACCGAACAGAATATTGAAAAATGGCATGGTAACTCTGTAAAAAAATCCTGAATAACACCATAAAAACTTATAAAAAAAAATTTCAAATCGTCAGATTTTGTAATTTTCAACGACAGTGATATGATTTTTTTCACTCCTCTTGCTCAAAAAGTCCGTCATTGTAACGTACAAGAGCCGAGATAAAATAGCATAATTACCCCTAGGGGTTAAAATTTTTTCTTTTTTAATGTTTGTCTATTACCAATGAGCCTACTAAAACGAAAAAGTATTTATTCATAATCACGAATAAAAACTCGCTCGACTTAATACTGGGGGTCTATTACGAAAAGTTTCATGCGATACACGCAACTGCGTCCGTGCTTCGTTATGATTCTTTCCTATTACAAAGCACTTGCGTAAGTGATTGCGTAAGTTTGACAGTTTTTTTCTAGCGTATCCGACATCATTCATTCAATAGTCTTTGGGCTACGATAGCCAAATTGAAAATGTGTTTAATAGCCACAACCGACGAACTGCAGACGATTATCGTGACCAAGTGATTGCGTACGTTATTTTCGTAATAGGCCCCCTGTTTCTCATTCTTATTTTTGAAAATGGAACTAAAAGCATCTCTTCGGTGAAATCATAAGACTTATTTATACTCTGTGCACAGAGTGAATCGTAAAAAAAGGTACCATGGCGCGAAATCTTTAGAATTTTTCTATAATTACATACTGATTGAAGTGACTGTAATAGGAAAGAAATAATTTTAATCTTTTGCCGTCAACAAATCATTTATTTAAATGTTGTACAAAAAGTTTATGAAGTGGAGTATAGAAAAACGAGTGGATTCGTTTACGTAAGTAGGTATACTATTTAATTTAATATTGTATTTTATTTTCTCGCAATCGTAGTGAAAAGTATAGTGTAACACACGACGCTAAAACCCATTGTAACTCGGTTTCTATTTATTCCCTCGCTAAAGCTCGGGAATAAAACTACCTCGTATGCAATGGGTCCTTTTAGCGTCTTGTATAACAATCTACTATTATGCAAAAAGGATAGCTTTTTTATCGATCTAACACAATAACCGAGTACATTTTTAATAAATGATCCAGTATTTCAGAAATCAATAAAAATGTACTAAAATTCGTCAAATTTCTGGCGAAGCGTCAATTAAAGTTATGCAATATTCAACCTTATTTTAAAGACATAGTGAAAGAGTAAATTTCGTGAACTGGCCTCGCCTTAAGGGTTAAGACACAGGTTTTGAGATACTTTTTCATACGTACTTATACACCAATAATTCAGTGACTGCGGCAGCTGAAAAGGTGAAAAACAAAAAAAAACCGCCAAATTCACAAAACGTTTACATACTATTGAAATCCGGACAGGACAATATCTGTCGGGTCAGCTAGTTATATAAAAACAAAGCTTTATAATACTCCGTTAAAAGTAGTAGGGAAACAAAAGAATTTAAGGCGCTGTAGGTAGTGAAACTAGCGCCGCCACTACATTTATTTTAATTACTCGTAAACCAAGTCAATATTTAAAAAAAGCTCATGTAATAATCTCTTCAATTGTCTCTAATGTTTTTTGAATAACTCATCAACAGTTTTCATTCTTTCTGTAAGTTTTAAAATCCATTTTAGCTCAAGGTGGCCACTTTTGGCAATTATGGATTTTAAAACTTACAGAATAAATGATAACTGTTGAGGATATTCACAAAATATTAGAGACAATTTAAGAGATTATTACATGAGCTTTTTTTAAATATAATAGGAACAATATAATGTAGAGAATGAATAATATATCAAGTTATCGATAGTGATGTGAAAAATGAAACCGTATAAAATGGTGAGTCATTAAAATTCTGGATTTCAAAGTAAGATATCTACATATTGGCTATTTATCTGCATAAGGGAAGGGGGTGTTGTAACGTTGTGTTTTCTCTATAAAGAAAAAACAACGTCTCATTCTCATATTTATTAATATTCCATCTTATTTATTTATTTACAAGTACTTGGTTTACGAGTAACACAAATAAATGTAGTGGAGGCGCTAGTTTCACTACACTACAAACTAAAAAATCTGAAAAAAGTTTAATAATAAACGCGTTACAGAAAACGAATCGCTTGTAAAATCGAATCGCCACCTCATTGAAATTAGGAATCTAATCACTAGATTTTACAAACGATTGTCGAAAATCAACCAACAAATCGCCTGCCAAGTCGACGCGTTACCACATTACAGTAAATACTCGTAGTAAAGTACTGATATATAATCATAGGCTTCGTAGACACAATTTTGTTTTCTTCGCCTCGAATAGCTAATTTCGTGTAAGTACCGTTACGCATTATTGTTAGAAAATTAAGGTCCGTTTTTAATGAACATTTTAGATTTGTTTAAAACGATAACAGCTGAAATATGACATGTTGTAGATGCAATTTTCACAATTAATTTAAGTAAAAATTATGTAAAAATCTTTAACCCTATTACTTTAACAATTGCAAAATAAATAATTAGGCAAATAAGATCTTTTACATTCAGATATTTCTCAATAATTATCTTTATGCTTGAGAAAACACTGTAATTAATTACGCCACAGTCTGCGCTAAACTCGTTGATTTAACGAAATGAAACCGTTTTATGTAATTTTATTTATTAATATATACTTTCATTATACTTTTTTAATTAGGCGCTACGGATTTACGAATTTATTTATACTAGCGGCCGCCTGTGACGTCATCCGCGAAGACTTTGTCACTCTACGAACTTTCAACCCCTATATCACTCAATTCGATATTTACGACAAAAGATATCTTCAGGCCCTAACCATGGTCAACCTATCCTACTATTTAGTAATCTGTGGTTCAGGCAGAAGTAAAAATGTGACAATGATTTGCAGCGTCATCTAGTGGATTGAAATCCTGACTGTCCTATGGTCTCAGCTTTGAATTGAACCTGTTTATAAGGAAATGTAAGTTGCAGATTTTGATATCCTTTGTCCATCAGCCATTTTTGATGTCCCCACTGCTGGGGCACATGCAATGGGTGGTAAGGAGGATTGGCCATAACCCACCACGCGGGCCCAATGCGGATTGGTGGGTGTTAACGACTGCAAATGCAGCCGGGACCAACGGCTTAACGTGCCTTCCGAAGCACGGAGGAGCTCGAGTTAATAAATTTTTGGTCACCCATCACATGACCGACCCTTGCGAACGTTGCTTAACTTCCGCAATCGCTGGGCCAGGCGCTTAATCACTGCGCCACCGAGCTCCGATATCCTTTAGGGTCGACCTAATCCGTATACCTATTTTGTTATATTATGGTTGATAAAATATGTTTACATACATTACATAACACAATTGCTCTTTCTTTCTAAAATACAATATCTTGTGAGACAACTTCACTTTTAGTTGAACGGAAACAAAACAATCTCACGAAGACTTATTTTAAAATTTAATTTTAATATAACGTATGTAAAAGCTAGTAGCTTCTGCTTTAATAACGCGAGATCATAAAGAGCGCATCAATTATGATGAAACTGTGTAACAATGAATGTCATGCAAGAATATCGCCAAAATTAGCGTGATTTCTAATTCCTTTTTAAGGCGAAGACTGGTCTAAAATAGCAGTTCATAATAATTATTGTATTTGTTCTGTTTTTGAAAATGTTTAGTAAAAATCTAGTTGATCTGTAGACAACTCATGTTCTTGTAGTTAACAAGTAGAGAAAATAATATCACAGTGTGACTTGATTTCTCCACAATATAGTCGTAATTTAGAAATAACAATAAAGAATCACTAAACTTGTTAAAATATCTTATAATATACATGAACGTTTAATTTATACTTACCAAAGTAAACAATGTTATTTAAATAATTGGCCTAAGTACATAGTTATTTCTAAAGTAGGTATATAGCAACAAAGTTAAGAGAAACTTGGCAAATCCGATATTCATTGAATCGTCCCATTCTATCCCATATATCATTAAAGATAAATTTCGTACAAAGACATTAATGAATAAAGGAAGTCCTGTCACGTTACACGCATAAAATACTTTGAAGGAATCCCGAATTTTCGTCATAATGGCAGAAGTTGGAATCCCGACCCCATCAAAGTAATTGCTAAAGACGAAATACAATTTATCAAAGTGGTATTCCAAGTTGATCCGTTATGAAGTTTTATAGCAAACACGCTGGAAAGACACTTATGTTACATTTATTTTTATTTATAGTACTAGAGGTACATGTGATATTTTTAACTGACTTCAAAAAGGAAAAGGTTCTCTGTTCGTCTGTATGTTTTATTTTGTGTTGTTTACAGATTACTCGAAAACGGCTGGACCGATTGAAATGATTCAAACGTTATTTCATCAGGATTGTTTCCAAGTTGGTCCCAAACTTTGGAAATTGGTTCAAGTTTTCAAGTAATCCTTAAAATAATATTATAATTTCGGTTACTATTACTACACTGATGGTTTTATTGTTGTTAGGATTAAAAATTCTTTGTTTTTTTATAAAATAAGTCGGATTTATTTATTTCATTTATTTTTGTGTGAATATCATGAAAATTTGAATCTTAATAATCTTCTAAAACAATGGTTTTCAAGGTGTTGCCATCTTTGAGGTCCCGGGTTTGATCCCTAGTTGGATTAATGTAGAAAACGAACTGTCTATTGTCTTAGTTTGGGTATTTGTGATGTCACCATTCTCTGATTTCCAAAACACAAAATATTTACTTTAGCTACTTACTATGAAATCAGAGCAATTATGTGATATTATCCAATATTTGTTATTTTTTTTATTGCAGTTTTTAATGTGTTTGTTCTTGTTTTAAGACAATTATGACAAACAGTAGGCCACTTAACACACTTCATGATACAAGACGCATTTCCAACAACAACATTATGTAAGAGTTGCTAAATTTAGCGCAATGCAATGCTCCGACATCAGTTTTTCATCACGGTGACCATGTTTACGGAAAATTTGAGGACAATGTAAAAACTAAAACCCAAAACAACAGAAACCATTTTAGCCATTACATATTACAAAGTATACTTCTAAATATTTCACATACTTACTTACCCTATCTAGCTGTAATATTAATATCAAAAAAATATATTGATATACCTACTTACCTAATAATTAAGGGTCCATTCAAGCCGATTACCTTTTACAAATCCCACCCCATCGATCCATTGTGCAGATCATAACATTTTTGTAGAACAGCTTACCTTCGCCATAATTTTCACCCCTCACCACTGTGACCTACTCATAATTCTATGTAGCATAGGGTTTCTGGGATTAAATCATTGTAGGTGGCATTCTTACTAATATTTATATTATGTAAATTGCAGACATTATACTTACGTTTTTAATTTCCAGGCCTGTGATATTAAGGGGCCATAATAGGAAAACATGGTTTGCGCGGGCCATATTTTTTTATAGAAAACGTAAAGTTGTAGCCACAAAAAAAACATACGACAAGCTAAAGAGAGAGAAGTATTAAATTGCGTATAAACCTCACAGATGATTGTACAAAAAAATCTGAATATCATCAAAAGCGCTGGTCGCGGGCCATATTTTTGGCGTAAATAATAGCGGAAACGTATTGAATTCTACATCAAAATACACTTTAACGTACTGAGCAGTTGCTCCAATAACTTTTTTTAAGAAAGATAATTGTGCTAAAGATTACGATGAAAAAACAACGAAAAACATCGAAAAAGTGCAGAAGTGAGGTTATTTTCCATACTCTTTACACATAAAGAAAAAGACAGAGACAAGTGATTTCGCGTAACGGAGCCCTAATAAAAAATACATGAGAACTTACACTCTACATATTTGAATCGCTATATTGATATTGTGGAGTGCGAAATGGTATATTTTTTACACATTTTTTTTACATTAAATTGTATGCCCACTCTTAGCCACAGTCAAGAACCATAGGGCTAAGAAGAGGCTGAAGATGGAGTGAGCTTGCCCAGTAGAAGGCTATTCACTCGGGCTTTAAATATCGCTGGGTTGTATGCTTGTGGGAATTCAGAGGCAGGCAGGGAATTCCACTCTTTAGCTGTGCATTAAAAAGGAAGATGAAAAACGCTTCGTGCGCATGTGTGGGATTTCAACCAGATAGGGGTATATAAAATATATTATTATTATACAAATAGATGGAACATTTTTTTAACTTCTCTTAAAATGATGGTCACCCTGACCTTCTTTACTAGTGCGCGACGATTGCGTGTGCTCACGTTTGTTGATTTGTTCGCGTTTATTGATGATTCGTCCTTCATAACCTGCTCGAATTTCAACCTTAATACGTTTGCTTAAGAGTCACACGAACCAAGCCCATTATGGTATCCATAAATCTATTTGATAAAGATAGGCCAATTTTTATTATTATTGTGAAACATTTTAGTTAGTAAGTAAGTATTATTTTCACGCCTTGCGATGCGGTTTGGTTTTGAAACTTAAACTAGTAATCTTCATTTCATTTCATTAATGAATGAAAATACACTTTTTCGTTCACCATAGTAAAATCATTCCAGGAACAGTACTAAAAGTGGAACAATTTGCTACCTTATCGCTAAAAAGCAATTTCTTTCATGCAACCATTATTAAACAGAAACAAAAATAAGGAATGGGCAGTTTATGGTTCTCTTAAAGTAGGCACGTGCGTAAGAAAAGTGCAGAAATGTATCATTTCCTAGACAACCAGAGGGTCTATCACGAAAAGGAATCGCGATAGTCGAACGCAATTCGTCGTTCAATTTACTTGATATTGAGTTCCACGGAGTGTGACGAACATCGTACGATTATCGCGATGCTTTTTGTAATTCGCGCTAAGACATTGTGTCAGATGAAGGCTATGGTCAGACACATGGCTGAGGCGCGCTGATCTGCTCTGCCCTGCAAGTGTCAACTGTGTCTCTGTTTACTTCAAAATCGGATAGGTCGAATATTGAAAGATAAAATGACATTTAGAGAATCGCACTGCGCAGACATTCTTCATTAATCATTACTTTATTCATATTCACTCAATCGGTAAAATTCAATCTTAAGCTCAAATTCAGAATTTATAAAAATCTAAGCGTAATGAAACCCAGGTTCATACATTTTCGCAGATTACCGTTGCGAATATTTTTAACGAACTGCGCCCGCGCCGATTAGAAAGCGCGGTCAGCGCCGCTGTCGCTTGGAAACAGCGCTCATTATCTGACTGTTTTTCTGAGATGGATTTGCTAGAAGCCCCTTTATGTGGCACGATTTTAATTATTAAATGGACTTGGACAAGAATTAATTAGCATAGCACTAAAAAATAAAGATTTTGGTAAATAAAATATAGTCGTGTTTTTTAAATTGAAATTCGCCATTTGATTTATGTTTAATAAAGTTATTGGGAACAAATATTACAAAAACTATTTATATTACAATTTTTTAAACAAAATAATACGGAAAGTGGACATGAAAAGAAGCTCAAATAAAAGGACTGATATAAAATACCCGCAGGGAAGTTGGAAGTATTTGATAAAAGAAGATTGCACACTGAGAAAAATGCCCATCATAAATGACGTGAATTCAGATTAAAATAAGATGGATTCACTTAAAGCACGGAGTATACTGATATCACCAAAAAGTACGATGATACTACTGTTGCTGATGATAACGGTATTTAAGATGACATGTCACCATACCTTTGGTAGGACGAGCATACAATATTTTTTATATTGTATGCTCGTCCTACAATATAAAATATTATATGCTCGTTCCTACTACTTATGGTTACTGTCATTGTACATCGAGTTATATCCTATTATTTTTCCTACTATTTCTCGATGACATCCTCTTATGTCAAAAAATATAATATTCCTTCATCATATCTCAAGTTATGTCCTATTATTTTTCGTACTATTTATTGATGACTTCCTCATATCTCCAGTTAGGTCCTAATATTTTTCCTACTATTTAGAAATTATTTCCTCATATATTCGGTTGTTTTCTACTATTTATCGGTGACTTCCTAATATCCTTAGTGAAGTCCTACTAATTAAAATATACTTTTCTCGTATTTCGGGTTAAATCCTACTATTTAGCAACGATTTCCTCATATCTCCGGTTATATCCTATTACTTTACGTGCTATTTATTATTACATCCTCTTACCTTGGGTTATCCTAGTACAGTCGCTATCAGATATACTGTAGCAGAAAAGGTGATCAAATACTTCTGAAAAGTTAAAATATCAATAAATTCCATACAAAGTGTAAACGAAGTGTATGGAATTTATTGATATTTTAAACTGTTCAGAAGTATTTGATCACCTTTTCTGCTACAGTATATCTGATGGCGCCTGTACTAGGATAACCCAAGGTAAGAGGATGTACCTAATAATAAATAGTAGGTACGTAAAGTAATAGGATATAACCGGAGATATGAGGGAATCGTTGCTAAATTGTAGGATCTTACCCAAAACACAAGAAAAGTCTATTTTAATTGGTTGGACTTATCTAAGGATATGAGTCACCTTATTTGCTACAATATATCTAAAGACGACTGTACCTACTACTTCTTTCTTACCTAATTCACATTCCTAAAATACTTAAAAAAAGAGGATCGCGCATAAGTAAAAAATAACAATTTAAAGCATGTGAAATATAGAAAAAGTAATAGGTACCTTCATAACTTGGCAATATGCAATTGCATTAAAAACTTAAAGAGAACAGGAAGACACGTGTATAAAAAAAAACAGAAATAGTAATCAAGAATAATTTTATTTATTTTTGAAAGTTTAATTATTGCAATATCAATATTTCTTTTTGAAAGTAAGTAACGTAAATTTTTACAATATTATTTTTTTACTTTTATATAAGTAATTATTTATTAATAAATGTATTGTACAACAGAAAAAAAGACACCAAAAATAATGTACCTACCTATTCGCAAATTGAGCACATAATAGTACTTAAATTATAATAACACAGGCTTATAAGCTTACGGTGTACTAATCCGAAAAGGACTCATTGTACTCATTATGGTGAACAACTCTTACTTTGGGCACAACATAATTCGACGAAATTTACTTAAGGTGGTACCCTGAGCGAAAGTGGTGCAGCGGTGAATTATATTTAATATTATAATTCTAATACACAATTTTAAAAATATTTATCGTGGAGATTTTAGGGCCCACAGTCTAGTATTTTTAGACGGTATCGTTACATTCCCTCGTAGTCACTGCTAAAAGTAGATTGCAAAACTGCTAAAAGTGGCCGTTTTTGACACATTTGCTATCTACTTCTACGAATGACTACGAGGGCATGTAGTGATACCTTCTAAAAAAACTAGACCAAGGGCCCTAAAATCTCCACGATAAACATTATTAAAATAATTTTCTATTAATAACTTATTAAATAAAAACCACTGAGGGCGCCACTTTCGGTCATACAACCGCCTTAAGTAGCAGCAGTTTTTTTCGATTTCAGAGTTTACCCGATAGTAAAAGTTATTTAATGGATGAGTACAATGCCCCCCTTTCGGCTTAATACCCATGCTTATAATCCCGTACCTTTATGCTTATAACAATCACAGTATTTGTCAGTCAAAAATAATTTACAAAGTTAAAAATAAATACCTATTTAGCATGTCACAACTTACTTACGTACCTAATTATACTCATGACACTAAGAACAATCTTTTGGAAAATCCATAAAATACGCAAAATAATTTAATAAGTAAAATCATGATTCGCTTTCAATGACTTAAGATAAGAACCACCCAGCATTCTGCAAGATACTGTGGGTTACACCCACCGTCTCCGTCAAATCCTTCCAATATTTCTGCTCGTGATGTTTGCCAATCTTTCCTGGAGCGACGGGCAGGAGCCGCAGGAGGTATGTTAAATAAGCAACCGAGGAGTAATATGACAGCAATGAAATTTAGTCTCTGGTTTTGTATCTGAAAAAAAATGCTTATTGTATATAACACTACACATTATTATTAATTTATTTTTTGTCAAACGAGGACAGACCAGAATAATTACATAAATCCTTACCTGCTAGTGTGTCTGTTATTTTTTTGCGAAGAAACTTGTGCTTTGTGATGTTCAGCTTCTGCCGGGCAGCTTTTAAATGGTGTCAGATGAAGCTTCGAAGCTGTCGAGACCGCCGGATTTTAAGCTAAAATCAAACATGTAATTTGTGATAAGAATTCAATGTTTTAGGTCCATTTCAATGGCAATAATATGATCATTTGATTTTTTCCTTCAAATGATAAGTACACTTTATATGAAGAGAAAATTAAAATTTACCCCAAATACGTTTTTTTGTCCTCCAAAATGATACGTTTTATATAAAAAGTTAATTTTCTTCCCCCCCAATAAAGTGTGCACGCGCACGCGCACTACATAGGCTTGGCAACTTACCTTCAAAACGTTGTATATAAGTATTGAGCTAGATTCCATTATTTTGGCAAGTCATGAGTTGCTTTATCCATAAGTATTGCACTTTGCACTCACTCACATTTAAAAAAATAGTCAAATATAAATAAATTCTGTACACGCTAAAAACTGTCCTTGCGACTCTGCGACTCCGACTGACTGAATGGAGAGAATATACAAAACGAACGACAAGTCGATGAGTAATGAACGGCGAATTTACGTGCTGTCATCGTATTTTTTAGGAATCATACAAAAATTGATGCAAACTCTTAAATAAGTTTCTGTAATCGTATTTTTGTAGGATTCATTTTAATTTTGATACTATAAGGGGACGTCATCGTATTTTAGATGCTTCTTCTCAAAAACTATGACAACTTTTTATGGAAGGTGGCACTTTCATTGTGATTTAGAATTATAATCTTATTTATAGATTATCATACATATTTATAGGACAGTGGGCTATTTTCTATTACATAATGTTATAATATTAAGAAGATAATATTATTTTTGATGACCAATTTTTACGATATAATATTTTGACCAAAACTCTTAAATAAGTTTCTGTAATCGTATTTTTGTAGGATTCATTTTAAATTTTGATGCCAATTCCTTATATTTTAAGTGAAGGTAATCTCAAAATAAAAGGAACTGGCACATAATTTTATCATACTACTATAAGGGGACGTCATCGTATTCTAGAGATGCTTCTTCTCAAATACTATGACATCTTTTTATGGAAGGTGGCACTTTCATTGTGATTTAGAATTATAATCTTATTTATAGATTATCATACATATTTATAGGATAGTGGGCTATTTTCTATTACATAGTGTTATAATATTAAGAAGATAATATTATTTTTGATGACCAATTTTTACGATGATAAGTGTCATAATATTGCCTTATTTAACCATATAATTCGACTACATCATAACACGTTTCAAGATAGCGTAATATAAACCTATTATTTCCTTATTTTAGGACAACGCACTTAATTTAAACGTACGCCACGATATTTTAAGATTACCCCAAAATGACATTTTTCTCAGTGCATGTCTCACCCATTCTTTAATGGATCTTCAAACACACGTTAGGTACCTAGTTCTAAAAAATCTACTTTGCAAAAATCTTGAATCAAGGATGGATTTTAGTGGATCAAGGATTAAAGTCGACACAAGAGTGCTAAAAGTTCCATCAATGGATCTTTCCAATGATAAATCAAAGATAATATTAAATCGTGTGCTGTAAATGTCTCTAGCGGTTCATTTCGTGCACTCACGAGCCACTAGAGGCCTTTCACTCCGATGCATCGGACCAAGTGGTCTGCCATTTATTCCATCTCTATCTCGATTTTGTGCCGTTTTATTGTAAATTTTTGGGCTAAATTCGTTTGAGACGGCCAAATTAACTATTTGAAGAGCAACTGCAAACTTTAACGGAATATTTTTGATGTAGATGCCGAAAACACGTAATGGTTTTTCAATGGAGACCAGCAGACCTATTACATAAAATGAATCACGATAATCGGACGCAATTTGTCATTCAATTTACTTGATATTGAACCTTATTCTTGAGTTAATAGTTCACTCCGTTGAAACGAACATCGTTCACTTATCGTGATAGCTTGCATCCATGCGTCTATGGGAAAAAGAGGTAATCTTATTATGGTTTTAAGCTTAGAATAATAACACCTAGAAGCCGTGTCCTCGTATGCAAAGTGAGGCAACTAATACTTAGCCATAATGTCTTAATTTTTAGACTTATATCCTTCATACGTTACCTAATCGTAACTAAAATCCAATAATATAGTAACTTATCTCCTAAATGTAGGAAAATTGAAACTGGTTTGTACTTATTCGGTATGATTAGGTAATAATGGAGAATAAAAATCTGAAAACGGAGCCATTTTGGCTGTTTTAGTTGCCTCACTTTTGACAGTGCGCTTTGTAGAGAACTATCGTTCTAGGTGTTATTATTCTAAGGTTTTATGTAAAGAAATGCCCAAAATAGATTAGAGAAATGTTTTGTAAGTCATTGTGTTTTTTTGCGCTGGTTTTTTTTTAATTTCATAGATGTACTATTAATCATGTATGATTTCAATTAGGTAAGATATATTTCGAATTATTCGGTAGCCTGTTACCTACAGGTTTCGCAGCGCGTGTGCGTACGCCTTAACTCTACATAAAGTGATAGTAAGCTGGTAAGCCTAATTATTTTCAGTTGTGATTTACAAAATGATAAAACTAAAATTACAGTAATTCCATTTGGTTTTACGATTTCAAATAACGAGTGATCTACTTAGTGTATCTAAGTAGATATGTTTTAATAAAAAAATAAAAAAGAACTTGTTTTTATTACACTTCACATGAATATCTAAATTGCTTTGTTGTGTCACAAATATTAAGGTATTTTCATTTAAAAAATGATATTAAGACCATACGTGATTATTAAAGAGTGGGAAATTAGCAGGTTCTTTAAAGATAAATGAAAAGTTATATTATTATACAATGTAGTTTTATTTATAAATTACAAAGTAACAAATTGTGATTATAAATAATTATATATACTTACATACCGTACCGTACAAGTACATAGATATCATGGGGCGAAAATATTAATCTATCTTTAATATAAAATAAAGCTCTTTTCATTGATAAAATCTGGTTTTGTTATTTGGACAGTAAAAATACCATTTATAATTTGAAGTACAATGCGATAAATTAAAATGAACAAGAAGTGACCAACTTCAGAGTGCTTGCGGTACAAATTTACTCTTTGTTATACATTATCGAGTGAAGTTGCCGCAGATCACTGTTTTAGGCAATAGGAGTGGGAGATAATATGTTTTTAATAATCCACAAAACATCCAGAGATACAATACTAAATAATATACTTACTAGAAAAAAATCGACTCGCACCAGATCAATTCTCGGACGAGAATCGAACCCGCGACCTTTCGATATCCGGTCCAATGCTCTGACCGCTGAGCTACCGAGTCAATAGTGACATCGTCGAATTTCTTCTAGTATATCCTGCTCTTACGCTGTAAGCCAGCGTTATTTCACCAATGTGAGGAGTCAGCTCGACATTCAATTGAAATATCTCTCAAGATAAATAATTTTTAAATTTGAAATTTTTGCATTTACAATGCTATTTTATACAATCCAGAGATAGTAAATTTATGTTAAATAACATAAGACAACCATTATACTCTCTATTGTTAAATGCACAGTATGTACAATTATCTAATATTTGCTGACAACTGAGATATGAATCTTCTCATATATGGCGTCTGATGTTGTACAATATTCAGTAAAGCATTGTATGTACGAATATTATGTTTGACAAGCACATACAAAATGTTTTTGATATAATGTAGTGTAGTTATAGTTACATACAATGCGATTAAATTGGCAATACTTAGACAGACAGATCGGGGGGTCTATTACGAAAAGTTTAATGCGATCCACGCAGCTGCGTCCGTGCTTCGTTTTGATTGTTTCCTATTACAAAGCACTTGCGTATGCAATATCGCGAAGTGATTGCGTAAGTTTGGCAGTTTTTCTCTAGAGTAAACGTCATTATTCGTCCAATAGTCTATGGGCAATGATAGCCAAATTCAAAATGTTTGTTATATGTAATAACCGACGAACTGCGCACGATTATCGTGGTATTTAATAGGCCCAGCTGCAACTCCTCTCGAGAATGTATAGCAAAGAGTAAATTTTACAGAATACGTAGTTTTGCACCGCAAGCGCTGTGAAGTTGGTCACTTCTGTTGTACATTGTTAAATTAATCGCATTTAATTGACATTATAAAAATCATTGAATATTGTTAAAAGTAAAATTAAAAAGCAATTTAGCCAATATCACAGATGTACTGCAAAAAAATATTTTTTCAATTGGTATGTATATAAATATCTATGATTTGAGTTTCATACACTTTAAACTTCGATCAATACCTGACTTTATATTAGAGTAGGTATACGAGTACTGCTAAGCAGCATTTCAATAAGTAAAAACTCCTCATGGTTGTACAATAACATGATTATTATGTCAATCCAAGCTTGCTATTTAAGTTTCAAATAAGCATTTGACAATACCTACTAAAAATCTACAATGAATGTCATTCATTAACACGATGAGGGACAAGCCAAATCCTTCGGCTGCCGTCGAGCACTCTTTACTATCACATATACCTAAAGTTAGTAGAACGTTTTCATAGAAAACAATACGGCGCGCCATATTGTTTTCATAAAAAACGTTCTACGCCGCTAAATTACGGCCGTAATATCATCCTAGGAAACCCTAGCTTAAAGTCTTTGTTTACAACTCATTTTCATTCGGTATAGCAAAAGCCGTATTTTTAAATCGCTTGTTGGTCAGTAGGTTGTCAGTCAGTCTCTTTGGTCAGAGACTTTGGAGTGCAATTTATTAAAATAACTCAAGTTTAAGGCCCTAGATTCTTACAAATATATGCATTTTAAGAAAACAATATTTGATTCAAGTATGTTCTATCTAAATAACCAGTGTTTACGATGGTGTATAACTTGCCCTGCCAGTATAAAATTGTTGAGTAAAATGTATCTAAAAACTTTTGGCATGCCCCTCGTTCTTCCCTCGTATCTCTATTATTTACCAATATATTCGAGACATCATCGGTACATAGAAATCAGTGTCCTTACAAAAATGCAAAAGAATTTGTTAGTTAATTCCAAAGAAGATACTTTCGCACTATATAGGTATTGACAGTTACTAATAAGACCACAACGCATACTTAATCCTATTTTCTTCCTTACACTATCACACACAAAAATCACTATCAGCTTGCAATTTCAAAGTCCTGTAAGCGCCATATGTGCCTTCATCGAAATCATCATGGCGATGCAAAGATCTACAAGAATGTGTTCTCGTGATCATGTCGTATGACCCGTTGCTCGCTTTTAAGCGAACTGCGCTTTTGTGTCTTGTCCTTGTGTTAGGTTCTGGTTTTAGTTCTGTCTCGTAGAACTTCCTTTCTTCTGATTGAAGCCATTTTGAATTTGATAGCACTTTCTTTGTCCATTCGTCTGTGGAAATATGAGGGTTAACTACTTCTATATCATAATAATTTATATCATTTGTTATTAGCTAGTTTTACTTAAGATGATGTATTAGATCTTTGCAAGTTAAAGAGAGATTTAGGATAAAGCTATACTGGCCCAATGGCAATAACACGAGTTTTTGAAAGCTATTTTCGCTATCCAAATCTATCGGATAAACTGTTCATGGATTATGAATGAAAGAGAGCAAACGATAGTTTTGATTGCAACAACTCATGGTAGAGCTAATAGGCAACTATACATCTTTTGCCTATCGCTTTCCTTCCACCTCGTACAACCTGGAGGCAATCAGTTGAGAACAAGATTGCATCAGTTGAAGACCACGCGGGAAGAATAAGGAATGTCAGTAATGTTACATTTTGTGGGAACAATGATTTTTACGCTCGGACATTCCTTGTTATTAGCCAGTCTTTTCAAACTTAATATCTGAAAAAACTGACATTCCACATTCTTTCTGCGTGTTCTTCAATTGGTCACGGCTGGACAGATATTGAGGTGGCCGTAAAAGACCGGAAGAAGTTGAGGTCCCTTCTGAGAGCCCTCTATGTCCCTGATAAGGGATAAGAGGAAATCATCATCATCATCATGGCTTTCCACCACCAGTCAGACCCAACATTTACTTGATCAAGAATAACACTAGGCGACAAATGGCTCACGGATGCCGAAGAACACGGAAGAATGGTTTTCTTGATCTAGTAAACGATGTTTCCGAGAGTCAAAAAAAGATAACTACAAGAAAATAAAAGCCAGTCAGAGAGCTTCGGAGAAATGCGGTGCTGGGCTGGCCAATAAAGATACCCAATCACAACGTAAATCGACTTATTTTTTATTGGATTTTAAAACTGTGTAGTCATTGTGACATTCGAAAAAAAAATCCGTAGGGAGCCTTTGACCAGGGTTATAAAAGTATTTCAACTTTTCCGCCATCATTGGTGGAAAATTACTATGATGTGAATAAAGTGGCTGCAGTATCAGATTCATGTGACTAACCATTGAGATCCTTCATAGCGCCAGCCTTCCCACCATATTCATAAGGGAAACCCTCCGTTGGAAAGTAGTCTAACGCCATGGCCTGATTGATTTTCTCTGCATTGGAGTGCAGTGTGATCTTCTTCTCTCGTCTCCAAGGGTAGAGACCAATGTGGAGCATGAGGAATGACATGGTCTTCAGCCGATGCGTGTTTAATATGTGTACTTCAGAGAATTGTAGTGGATATGCTGTCTGGAAAAATGAGTTTTTAATCAGAAATGCGGTTTATATTACAAGCACCAAAGTTACGGCTTGTTCATAAAAACGATTATTGATAGGTTACGATACGAACACTTTAATGTGGTGTGTATTCAGAGTTCTGTGAGGTGAATTAATTTACGACAAAATTATAGAAATGTGATTAAGAATCCAAACGAGTGACTACCTATATGCAGTAATTCATAGATATCTTACAAGATATAGCATCTATCTATTGTACTTGTACCTATATGTACCTATATACTAGATCTTATTGGTTTTTTGCATCCATTATAATGAACTTCCGCCATTAGTTTATATTCATGGTGGAACCTTACCTTCATGCACGAAACAAAGTCCTTCCAATACGATCCCTTGAAATGGCTTTTAACATGCGAAGGCTGAAGGTCACCAACGTCTATGAAGACCATTTCTTCTCCAGGTGTCGGGTCTTCGCGTAACCTGGAAAATACAAATATTTTATAACACTAAGATATCAATTTCGCAAAGTGTAAACTAATGGTTTTGGGTAGGAGTTCTGCATTCGTATTCTTTCATAGAAGACGAATGTAGAGTTCTTGGGTTTGACTGGTCCGACGGTCCCCGCCATGTCCGGAAGTCGATAAAAAGATTACCCCTGCGTTAACAAAAAAAAGGCCCACACTCCCCTAAGGAGGGGTAACCATGTCCCGCCATCTCCTATTCGTGAGGAGCCCAGTTTGGCCCTGTTTGGCAAAGTAGCAGGGTCCTGAAGGTCTAACGCGTTACTATTTGGACACGATGTTCTACCTTATTTTGACATGGATTCCCTAATTTCATAAATTTTTATTTTCGATTTCACTGTTCTTTTTATGAAGCTCGTTTTGTTATTACGAGCTTTGCTAAACAGAAAGCGGGCAGCAACATAAAAATAGGAAGTTCAAATGACAAAATAAGCCTAAACTTTATGTCCATATAGTTACGCGGTAGATCCTCATTTGGCTCAATATGCTAACTTGATCTCACAGTCATTGGGCTTGGCTTTACCAAGCCCAATGACTGTGAGATCAATTGTGGGCATGTAGTGAAATTAGTGGGTAGAGCCTTGCGAGTCCCACATAACTACCTTCGGAATGCGTAAAAGCATTAACCCCTACTCTAAAAAAGGTCCACAGTCTCGTAAAATAAATTACATTTCATATTTGTATGTAAATAAAGACGATACACAACGTTTCTTTGTATTTCATATGTAGATTACTTCCTGTACAGCAGCTACAATACGGGCTTCATTACTAACGCCACATAAATTATAATAGAACCTACTGTGCGCATACTTATTACTTATTAAAGTCAGGATACATGCAAGTTTGCACGGGGAAAAACAATTTAAACTACATCGCATACATTAAAAGTACAGTTGAGAGCAAATAAATCGACTAGGCTAGGTTTCTTTTAAATTATTTCCGACAGAATTAGTTATATTTTAAAGATCAATCAACGAGATTAAAATAGTAGGTACGTACTAATTCTGTGCTGAAATAGATTGAAAGAAACATAGTTGGCTCGATTTCATCAGGTGCACTTTTGTTATAGAAATCCTGGAAATCAGAAACCACGACTGAAAACACCCAGATCTGAGGCAATGTAAAAATTTGTTTTTTTATAATTGACCAAGCATGAGAGATCCGAGACCTCAGCGAGCTGAATGTGGACACCATAATTTTTTTATTAAAAAAATTAGTTCATTATTGAACAGTGCTGTGTTGTTACTCTTTATGAGAAAATAAAGTTTTTAATAATGTGGATTATTCACTTTTCAGGCATAAAACAAAAATCCATTACTGTTAATAGATTGTTTTGCTCTAAGCACGTGAAACGGGAGTGTTAAATCGAACGAACAAAAGGTCTTTTGTGCGCTTTGTTTCTGTAAATTCGAATTTGCCGACGTGGTGTTTTCAGTAATCGGATTAAAACGAACAATACTCGTTCTAATGCCGTGGGAAAGGTTGAGTTTTATTAATTTTCAGGAATATTCACTAAAGTGTTCATGAGTTGACAGTATTAATTTGTTAAGCGGTATTTTCCATGTTTTGATCGACAAACTATGATGAAAATACACCTAAAAGTAACTTGCATGTTTTGTGAGGTAGGTATGTGTGATGAATTGTTAAAGAGCGCACATCCCGCCAACAAACTGTATTCACAGTTTGGCAGGAAATTATATATGTGAATATCTGTAACATACCTTGTGATAAATAAATAAAAAAAAAAAAAAAAAAAAATTGTTGGAGAGAAGAAGAAGATGGAAAATTATATTTTGTTTGTTTTTTTTCGTAAATTTCAAATCACATAAAATTCTAACTTTTTCTACCTGCATATTTATATAAATATTAATATCTAAAAATAATAATTGAGTTAAATTATAAAAAACCTTACGAGACTTCGTCATCTGTACCCTTGGTACGAACAGCTATCGAAAAAAAATAACGCGCGTAAAAGCATTCGATAGACTAATTTTGTACGGGAAATTTGTACAGCGCCATCTACCGCCGAAATGCAAAATGAGATTTTTTATAGAGAATTTACTCTACCGAGTACTTTTACGCACGTTTTTTTTCTCGATAGCTGTTCGTGCTAAGGGTACTGACATTTTGACTGCGAATGAGGAGCACGGTCGAGCGAAATGTTCTTGCGCGCTGATTTTTTTTCATATCTCACCGTATGTCCATTATCATGAGCCACCTCGACAGCAGTGCCTTAGCCGATAGAGGTCTGTCCAACGATGTTGGTGCTGGTAGCTGGATAAGTGTGAGGCGTCGGCCACCGACGCTACGGGTACGGAGAGGCACGATGTACCTGAAAAGTACAGGTAAAATTTAAAACAAATTAATTCCAAACTAATGGCGATGGAAGTACAGTCAACGGCATATCAAGCTATAATAAATTGATTATTGAGTTTTAAAATTTTAAAACGATTGCGGAAAGGTCAAAGCCGGATTTATATGGACTGTGGCGCCTTTTTTTTAACTTTTTTTGTTACACCAATCGCGCATTTTTTTTAATTAGAGAATAATATAACGAGCAAAATTGATTATTACACTGCACTTCTTAACTCAGTCCGAACGGAGTTATAAATATTAGAAGTTTGAAAAAAAAAAATTGCATCATAACTTCCAACCCCTTTTAACTTCACTCGGACTGCGTTTAGAATATATATTCATAATAAAATGTGTTTGTTGAATTATTTAAAAATTAAATAAATCAGTGTGCTCGATGTAACAGGCAGCGGAAAAAAGGCGCCTAAAACAGTCATTGGCTTTTGACAGGTTGTGGTCGCTCAGCGAGCTGCGGACTGTACCTACTCGTAGTAGCCTAAAATACGGATTTTGTCGAATATCCATGCAGACGAAGTCGCGGGCAGAAGCTAGATTTATAAAAAAAGTTGACAGGCAATACAGTATCAAGTCAAAGTTAATACGCTCCCATTTTTAAATAATTTACCAATTTGGTGTGTTAATTTGAAATGAGACACAAACTGACGTCGTGGTAGCCTCGGTAACAGGCAAGACCCTCTTAAAACGCAATGCAAACGAGTAAGAGTTTTGACTGTTTTACCAGTTTCTAGAGAGAAAAAAATAGGTACTGATTCCGAATATATTATAATCACATTGAGCTCGGTGGCGCAATGGTTTAGCGCCTGGCCCAGCGATTGCGGAGGTTAAGCAACGTTTGCCATGGGATGGGTGACCAAAAAAATTATTATCTCGAGCTCCTCCGTGCTTCGGAACGCACGTTAAGCCGTTGGTCCCGGCTGCATTTGCAGTCGTTAACACCCACCAGTCCGCATTGGGCCCGCGTGATGGGTTATGGCCCATCCTCCTTACCACCCATAAGGAAGGCCTGTGCCCCAGCAGTGGGGACATTAAAAAAAATGGCTGATGGACATTGAGTTATGTTACGAGTATGACTATGTTGATTGTCACAACATTTTATTAGGTACAGAAGAAAACCCGGAAAATTCCACCTTGTGCATAGTGATGGATTATGGCCAGAAATATGAACACCGTTTTGATGGAACACGATATTTTTATTTTTGTAAAGACACGAGAACACAACAGCAATGGCAGCAAACATGGAGAGACCAAAAAGATTAAGGGTTGCCAGCAATATATGTTTTTTTTTTTTTTTAATTTATGGTATTGTGTTTACACCTCTAATACTACCCCTTAAACCAATACCACTAGTTAAAACAAACTATTCATATGAAAGTTATAACAATAAACATATCTCAATAATGTTTATCAAACAGAATAACTAATTCAAGAACTTAATATAACTAATAATAACTTTAACAAAGAAAAGTTAAACATTAACATTTAAGTTATTTAAGATTAAACAAACATGAGCCTTAATATATTATAACAATTAAATATTATTGATTGAACAAACATAAGTCTTCCACAAATTGATCATGTTTTTCTTTAGTCAAAGGCTTTGTCAATATGTCTGCAATCATTAAGTTAGTTGGCAAAAATTTTACAACAATAATATCTTTCTTTATATTTTCTCTTATAAAGTGATGCCTTACATCTATATGCTTAGTTCTACTGTGATACATACAATTAGTAGTTAATTTTTGAGCAGATTGATTATCATTATACATTAACACTTTACAATTTATATCCAGTAATTCCTGGAGAAAACTACGTACAAAAAGAGCTTCTTTACATGCATCTGATAGTGCCATATATTCAGCCTCTGTGCTGGAGAGAGCAACCGTCTTTTGTTTTCGACTTTCCCAAGAGATCAGCGAGTTACCTAATTTAAATGTAAAACCTGTGAAAGATTTGCGATCAACTTCATCTCCAGCCCAATCAGCGTCCACATGAGCAGTTACATCTAAGCCCCCTTTCTGAAACACTAAGCCATAGTTCAACGTACCTTTAAGATAACGAAGGACACGCTTCAACGCTTTCCAGTGAATTTCAGAGTGACACTCGTTGAATTGACTGAGCACGCTCATAGCATGAGCAATATCTGGTCGGCTACATACTGCTATGTACATGAGGCAGCCAACTAAGTTTCTGTAATAAAGATTTTCATTAGTCTCACCTTTCTTCAGTTTAATTCCTTTCTCTAATGGAGTTCTAGCGGGTTTGCAATCTGCCATGTTAAATTGTTCTAAGACTTTATTGATATATACTGACTGATCAAGGATAATTTTATTCTGTTTTCTACTAACTCTCATTCCAAGGATGTGGTGAACAGGACCCAAGTCCTTCATTTCGAACGTGTTCATGAGATCAGATTTTATTTTTGCTTTCAAAATAGAGTTCTTTAAAGTAAATAAAAGTATATCATCTACATAAAGTGCAATTATTATTAATTCACTTTGTGTTCTCATATAAAATACACATGGTTCTGAAGAGATTCTTTTAAAATTCATTTTCTCTAACAATACTTCATTTATTTTTTCATACCACATTTTTGATGCTTGCTTTAAGCCGTATATGGCTTTATTTAATTTATAAACCAAATGTTCTTTACCTTTTTGAATAAAACCTTCTGGTTGTTCCATATACACTTTTTCTTTGAGATTACCATTCAAAAATGCCGTCTTCACATCGAGATGATCGATGTCCATGTCATATTCTGCAGCAATGGTGAATAAAGTTCTAATGGTTGAGTGTCTCACCACCGGTGAGAAAGTTTCCTCGTAGTCCACACCATATTTTTGGGAAAAACCTTTCGCTACTAGTCGTGCTTTATACTTTAAGAGTTCACCATTGAGACCTTTCTTCTTTTTGAAAAACCCATTTGCACTTAATTGGTTTTTGGTTCTTCGGTCTCTCAATTAGTGTCCAACACTTATTGTTGTTAAAGGACTTATATTCATCTGACATAGCTTTTTGCCACTCACCTGCTTCGGTGCTTGCTAGAGCGTCCTGTATCGTCTCTGGTTCATCATCATCGCTGCATAATCGTTTGGTTAACAGCACGGCCATTGAAGCTCCCTCGACATCTTCATAATCAGACGATTCCGATGTCACCTCTTCCAGTGTTGATTGTCCTGGAACGTAAGTGGAATCCGCAGAACTATTTGTTTCTCCAATCGTACTGTCTGAGTCATTTACTGTAATTGTGTCCAATTTTTCTTTTCTTTTTCTTAATGTTACAAATTGGTCATCAGTAATCTCTGGTCTTACAGTAGATGGTTCAGACTGTATATCTTGCTGCGAATGTTGTTCTTTCTCCAGAACTGATTCTACATCAGGAACAACACCCACAGGTTTCCCCGGAGCATCATTTTGAGGAAACTCAAGATTCTCAAAGTCAAAGTTATCATCATGTGACCTATCATTGTAAAATTTATTCTCTAAGAAAATTATATCCCTTGCTTTGACACATTTATATGATTTTTCAGGATCCAACAATCGGTAACCTTTTGTACCATCACAATATCCAACGAAAATATGCTGTTTAGATTTAGGATCTAGTTTGTTTCGATTCTGAGTAACAGCATAAGCGATGCAACCAAAAATATGCAAATGACTGACGTCTACCTTTTTATCGCTCCATTTTTCCTCGGGAACTTGTCCAATTAGAGCCTTGGTTGGTGTCCGATTCTTCAGGTATACCGCAGTATTCACTGCTTCTGCCCAGAATTTGTTGTCCAGGCCAGCATCTCTTAACATACATCTGGTCTTCTCGACGATGGTCCTGTTCGCTCGCTCTGCCACGCCGTTCTGTTGTGGAGAGTATGGGACCGTTGTCTGATGTTTGATGCCATTTTGTTGCAGGTAAGCCTGTAATTTGGAATTAACAAATTCACCACCATTGTCACTACGTAGAATTTTTATTCTGCTGTTAGTTTCGTTTTCAACTAATGCTTTAAAATTCTTAAAATGTTCAAAGACTTCATCTTTGTTATGTAAAAAGTAAACAAATGTTTTTCTGGTGTAGTCGTCTATAAACGTTAGAAAGTATCTAGCGCCGCCTAGCGAGCGCGTTGGCATAGGCCCACATAAATCCGTGTGAATCAACCCAAGTGCTTGAGTCGCACGGGTATAGGATTTCTTTGGAAAAGGAACACGGGTTTGTTTGCCTTCGATACAAGAAATACATGGACTAAAGGAATTCGAATTATAATTGATACCAGTGACCATACCTTTATTCATCAGTGCCATACTTCTGGAGTTCAAGTGGCCAAGTCGACGATGCCACGTATCCTGAGACTCCTCTGCTACAGTACCTTTCGACGAGCTTGATGAAGTAGTCATAGCAGTTTCATCATTAGATTGAAGTTCTTCCTTGGTGGCTGCACTGTAAGAAGCAAAATTACCATCGCCTCTCCCCATACACAAAGGCTGATCAATGACATCGAGTTGATAGATGCCATTCCTAAGTGTGGCAGTAGCCAAAACTTCCTCGTCATCGGATATAGTACAATTTTGTTCACTGAAAACTACTTTATAACCTTTCTTTACTAAAGAACTAACAGAAAGTAGATTCGCTGACAGATTAGGCACAAAATAAACATCTTTAATTGTCCTTACACAGTCTTTCAATTTCACAGACACGTTGCCTTGTCCAGCCGTTGACAGTTTTTCACCATTTGCAACACTTACTGGTGACGATTTTTCCTTAATAAATTCAGTAAAAAGTTCCCTTTTGTTGCACATGTGACTTGACGCACCGCTGTCCACATACCATACATCATGCTGGATGCTCACGGAGAGTGCAGTCAGGAGAGCCTTCGATGAATTCTTCCAAGGTTTATCCTTGTTCATCTTCTTGTCCTTTTCTGCCGGTTTCTTGTTGTTAGTCATCGGACAGTCCTTAAAGAAGTGTCCCGTCCTTTTACATCTGAAGCATTTTGGTGGTTTTCTGGTTGATGCCAAGGCCATTACTTCTTCATTCTTGTCTCTGCGATCATTTTCTTGTAATAGTTTACCTTTCACCATGTCACTAGACAACTTCAAGTTTGAATTTTCAAGGGCCATTATGAGTGGGTCATAATTGGTTGGTAACCCGCTGAGCATGATTACGGCCAAAAACTCATCATCCATAGGTGAATTGATATCTTGCAGTTGTTGTGATAATTCTTGTAGCTTGCCAAGGTATCTTTCCATGCTATCATGCTCTGACAACTTTATGCTGAACAGCGTTCTCAATAGACCTAATCTTCTACATAGTCCTTTGTCTTCATAGGCTTTGCTTAGGTTATTCCATGCCTCGCGTGCAGTTTTGGCGTTTCTTACATGAGGAAATGCACTCGTTTGCACTGAAAGGCAAATTCTTGCCAATGCTTTCTGCGACTTTTTGACATCTTCAACGCCCTCCTTTGCCGGTATTTTCTCGATACTGTCCCAGAGATCTTCATGAATAAGTATCATTTTCATGCAAAATTTCCATGTGGAATAATTTTCAATACCTCGGAGTTTTTCGATACATTGTGCCGACGAATTATTTCCGGCCATCGTGCTAATGACAAAAAATACTTGCGTATTCGAATATATTTTCGAAATCCTGGGCCCATAACCTGATGGATTATGGCCAGAAATATGAACACCGTTTTGATGGAACACGATATTTTTATTTTTGTAAAGACACGAGAACACAACAGCAATGGCAGCAAACATGGAGAGACCAAAAAGATTAAGGGTTGCCAGCAATATATGTTTTTTTTTTTTTTTAATTTATGGTATTGTGTTTACACCTCTAATACATAGAAATATTTTATTCTTGCTCTAGATCTCTATTTTTTTTACCCGACTGCGGGTTGTGTATTTCGCGCGTATCTTGTAAGTTTGTTTGTTTGTATGTAATATTCTTTATTACCTCATATCTCTCAAACGGCTGAACGGATTTCTATGATTAAGATATCGTTAGATTGGTCTTTTCAGCCCAAGTGTTCTTAAGAAGGTGGCGTTATAAAAAAACCAACATGGCGGCTGTACGGTGCTATTATACATAGTGAAAAAAAAATATTTTTTTTTAGAATACTGCAATATGGGTGTCAAATTAAAGGGCTTATTATAAGGATTTCAAAAAGGTATATCATGACCGTAAAATATAATAACTAAAAAGAGATAAATAAAAAAATTAATTAAAAAAATTAAAAAACCCGCCTGCATAAAAAGACAAGTCGACTGAAAAGATGGAAACAAGATTAAATAAATATTAAAGGCAACATGTCATAATAACATGCAGTCGGAGGCATATAATTCAATTATTCATAATGTCACTTTCTTTATGCATGCCTCCGACTGCATGTTATTATGACATGTTGCCTTTAATATTTATTTAATCTTGTTTCCATCTTTTCAGTCGACTTGTCTTTTTATGCAGGCGGGTTTTTTAATTTACCTATCTTCTTTGATTTAATTTTGCAGTCATTTTATCTTATAACTAGCGACCCACCCCGCTTCGTTTCGGTTCCTTTCTTTTTTTGCCAAATGCAACCTTCCAACAACACCCAAAAACACCTCCCTTACAGTCGTCGCCTCCATTCGCTTCAAGAGTCTCGTCACGTCATCGGTGTAGAAATGAGCTTGAATTTATTTTCGCGCGCACTCTAAGATTATAATTTAAATGGTATGGTGTAAAAGTGTATATTTCATATGAAATTGAGTGATACTGACATCTGCAGATATTGTAATGAGGAGCAGGAAACGCCCAAGCACCTCTTATGTGATTGTGGACCTCTAATCCACAAGCGTAGTATCCATCTGGGACGACACGTTATCGACCCGGAGGAAATAAAAACTCTTAAAACCAGGAAGATATTAGACTTCCTGGAAGCCGCTGGGCTCAAAGAATTACTATAATTAGGTGGCGAGTTACAATAGATCTTTTAGGTCGCAGTGACTACAGCCTCATCTTGAGCTGCATAGCCCCTAACACTCAAATAATAATAATAATGGTGTAAAAGGGTAAAATAATGTGCATTAAATGCTATGGGTAACTAACGTATTTAAATTGATAAGGATTAATACTTTTAACGAAATACTTACGCATCCTGACAGCTGGATAAGATCTCTTCATCATCAGGGTGTCTTTTATGCCACAACTCCGTCATCCCACCCGGCCCTCTCGCCTTGTAGTACCGTCTCGCTCTTTTGGAAGCTTCCAGCTCATCACCGCTGCAGGTAGAAAGGAACAAACTGAGGACTGTCAGCTCCTCCTCAGAAGCCTTCCTAGACAAGTTGCCACGTGCCCATCGTTCAGCAAACGACGCTGCTCTAGACATCTTGACACTGGAAACAAGAGGTAAATAGTTTCATTAGAAGTAGAAGATTATATACAACCACTCTTTTTGTTAGCTATCTACACAGGGCAAAAATACCCTCACCGAAAAGTCTATACGATTTCTGCCCATCATCAGGACCAGTTCTGTTCAAAATTATACGATTTTAATTTTTGGTGTTAAAAAGCACTGCAAACAGTTTTTTTTACTGTGACTTAATATGACGAAATAACTTTGTAGTTATTGACTTCCCAAGTATGACAAAAATAGTTGTGATGATGGGCAGAATGTGTAGGCTCTTGCGTATAATCTTCGGTGAGGTTCTTTCTTGACCCTATAAGATGCCTTGAATTCTTATAGCGTGTAAAAAAACCCTCGTCGATGCCGAAGTTGTTTATTTGACCCAGCTTTCCTTAATTTTATTTACAATTTACATGTAGTCTACTGTTTCAGTCAATTTTTCTCTCCTATTTCTCTCTCTAGGCTGTATTTGTCAATTAATTACGGAATAGCACCTGCTCATAGCCATTACTCAACACTTCTATTTTTACGAGTTTCCTTAAGTTTTGTTGCCCATAGAATGTGAATGAGGAAACTTTCTGTTATAAAGGGTTTGTCAATTATGAATCTTGCTGTGTTTTCCGTTTACTGACTGATTTATTACAACATGTTTTTAAACATGATCTCAGTGGTATAATCAAATAGTGACTTAAATATCAATGTTGAAACTTCTGTATCTACTTTGAAAGAATACCACGTTGATTCTTATAATTTCCTCAAACCCCCTACAAAGATCGACAGTATCGCAATCATCCAATCTGTTATTATGATGCAATATGGTAATTTTTTTCGGTGGTTTTTCCTCAAATAGTTATGGGAACACCAAACTCGTCTTAGAAACGCTACTAAAAGTTGTACTTTTGTATTCTGTGCTAAAAGCTACTTATGTGGCCCTACAGACTGTTTATCAAAATCAAAATCAAGTATCGTCCAAAACGTTAAAATATGCAATTCTCATACTGATTCAGAGCAAAACTATCGGCCGATAGTATGTTTGTTGTCTGAGTATGTTCTACTTCTAATGGTCACCAAGTTAACCGATCATTTTCCGTTATTTCAACTAATGAAGATTACCATGACAAAAGGAAGTGGTGACAGACTGCCAGTGCGATGACCTTATGACTCATTTAGACGACGATTTAGTTTTGTCGCTTCAGCAGAGCAATGCCAATGCTATTACACCTGCGTGGTTCATGTTTGTAAATATCGTTACTTATGGCTATTACAGTTGATAAGTTTCTTGCGCCCGTTCTTCTTGTCAGCTAAAAAAGTCTGGAACGGGTGGTAGGAAAATATAGACGATTCAAAAGTACTTAATAATTAGGTTTATTTGAAGCTTATTTGACTTTGACGTGTGAAGTCATAACGTTAACTGTTATGAGAAACAAATAAACGCGTTTTTTGGAGAGCTATGAAGTCTATATTCCTCCCTACAATTGGCACCACCAAGATCCCCTGACATGACACGACATAATTTTATCTTTTCTTTCTTATATTTAAGTTCTTCGAGGCTTCCCTCTCTTCCTCATATACTCACGTTGAACTTTTTGAGTATCTAATATTATTATTATTCCTCTTAAAGTAAGCAACATGTTTTGAGCTCCTGCTAAGCGTCAAATCAATGTGTTAGTCGTTTAGAAGGGTCTTTGTAAACTCGTCACGATTTGAAAAGATCCATACATTGAAAGTCAATTCGTCACTGAAATGATTTATCTTTCAAAGATACATGCAATATAAGCTATGAAACGTTACATGACTACAGTACAAAGATAGCTCGTTGCTATTTTGAACTAAATGTGCCTACATACACTACACTTAAGGCGAAGCCAGTTCACGAAATTTACTCTTTTACTATGTCTTTAGAATAAGGTTGAATATTGTATAACTTTAATTGACGCTTCGCCAGAAATTTGACGAATTTTAGTACATTTTTATTGATTTCTGAAATACTGGATCATTTATTAAAAATGTACTCGGTTATTGTGTTAGATCGATAAAAAAGCTATCCTTTTTGCATAAAAAATCATATCACTGTCGTTGAAAGTTACGAAATCTGACGATTTGAAATGTATTTTTATAAGTTTTTATAGTTTTATTCAGGATTTTTTTACAGAGTTACCATGCAAATTTTTCAATATTCTGTTCGGTTAATTTGCTTCTTTGTTTCTTTTTCAGTCTACAATATTTTTTATGAAGTAGAATTTTACATCAGTTCTTCACATTGGATGTTCAAAAATCAGACTTTTCATCAGATAGTGAACTGGCCTCGCCTTAAGCAGAAATTATTCGATATTTAGCCTTCTTCAATTGAAAAGGTAGTTAGCAGCTTTGTTTTGGTTATAACGTATAAAATTCCCTAGTCGAATTCAAATAATTAGACCTGAATTAATAAGGGCGGATTCGACCAAGTGAGAATAGCTGTTATTCTTAGATAAAATGACCAGTTATTCGAGAGTAAACCGAAATTACGTTTTACCACATACTATTCTCAGTGTATTTTTCCTATTCAGGAATAGTCACTATACCACCATTTCGCGGGGAATAACATAGTTAATCCGCGGGTATTTTAATGGCATCCGCGAGCCGTATGTCAGTGACATTAGTTTGACATTTGACTTTGACCGCTACAGATACGTATAAGGCGACAAAATAAAATTGACAAGACTTTGCCTTTTAAATAGTTCGTTAGTAGAACAATGACAATTGGCCGGATAATACGTTCATTCACATATTCACTCGCTAATGAAGGAATAAGAATCCCAAGAGTAACTTATCTTTGGATTGCATGGAAAAATGACCATTTCTTCACTCGAGAAAAAAATCGTGGAATAGATGTATTCTTGGTATAGTTATTCCCGTTTATATTGAAGTTTGGACGAATCCACCCTTAGATGTATAAACAAACGATTACCGAGAGAAATAAAATAGACACAGTGAATACAAATTGCAGAGACCTAATACCAATCAAATTTGAATATTTAAATGCTTGAAGACGAATTGGACATGCCATTTACCATTCAGATTTTGGATACTGACATTCCAGCAACGGTATGTTAGCTGGATCTGAGGCGTATCATACTCGGTATCGATACTCGGAACAGTGAAATACCATTGTATCCTATCACGAGTCTCCTTGACATTAAAGTCTCCAACGATTGTTTGGCAAATGTCGGATATTGGGAAACGTGTACTTATGAGCCCTAAATTGAAACTTAAGATCAATTTTGTTTTGCATTGTTAGATTTTCATTATTTTCTGTACCTAGTACTTACATAATTCCATACGAAACCTTTATGGAATTATTTTATTTTACTTTAAGAATTAAATGGGTACGTTTGTCTACGTTTAGTACTAATAGTTCCAAAGTAAATGACAAGTCAATAAATACAAAGCTATTATTAATTACATATAATAAAACAAACATTATCAACTATTTTTATACAATCACTTCTTACATTTCCGCACGCACTATATAGATTTAAAACACTTTTAGGATTAGACTCTTTGTTACCACTTTTCTAAGAATTCTGATATTGCTTCTAGGAAAGCATTACCAAGAGTCAGATCTTACAAGTTTTTGTATACATTTAGGTTTGGCGTCTTAACTCCAAGGCCATTTTATGGATCTCAAAGCCTGTTTTTATCCAAACAAACAATGGCGCGTGTTATGTCACGGACTTGGTTGTAAATCGGTATATTTTTATTATTATTATGAACAATGAATAAATGCTATAAAAATGTGACTAAGTCCGCTGGCTTATTCTGACAAGACGAAGAAGAAGGTTCTGTAGAACTCTTTTTGATAGGTGGTAGGGAGAATGCATTACGCATGCCCTGTATCTGGTTAGCAACGAGGTTATTTAGGACTTGACTTTGTGAGGCCATACCCACTAAAGTTCCTACTTTGCGCTCTCAGAGGCTACCCTGAACATGCGGGATACGCAACAGACACACTCGCTCGGAACAGGGGCCTGCCCAGTATATCTGGACCTACCTCGCGTTGGGAGATGGCCAAGCACATTTCTGGTCACGTCTCCTCCCTGACAAGAGAGACTGTGGAACGCGGAACAGGTTACCAACCTGATATCCGCTAGTCTCATAGTCTACAAGGTGGACTAACGATCTGGCGAAAGTTGCAGGATGCCGCTAGATGCGAGAATTTCATGCAGACTAGTAAATTAAGCCTCCAAATTATGAAACAATTTTGAACTTTAACGTCCTTGATTCAACAGAGTCGCTAAAAAGCGTACTTATTCACTATTTATAACTGCTTAGTATAATAAATCGAACACGGAACTTCCTAGTGACTAGACCGCATTCACCTCAAAGGTCGATGCAGTGATATCTGTTGCAGTAAACAATAACATGTTTAAGAAGGATGATAACAAAGATTAGAGAGCGACAATAATAGATGATATTTCTATCTAAAAAGAGCAACTGACTAACATAAATAAACGTACAACCTTAATTAACGCAAGAGTAACTTAAAGTTTCGAAAAGTGTTTCTTTTATATGCATTATAAGGGGTGATGATGATGAAGGGTCTCTGAGAGATCGGGTCCGGAACGAGGTGTTCCGACAGAGAACTAAAGTCATCGACATAGCCCACCGGATTAGCAAGTTGAAGTGGCAGTGGGCCGCGCAGGCATTTTAGCCGTAGAACCGATAGCCGCTGGGGCAGACGAGTTCTTGAGTGGAGACCGCGTATCGGCAAACGTAGTATGGGACGCCCTCAGACAAGGTGGAGCGACGATCTTCGCAAGGTGGCTGGCAAAAACTGGATGAGTATAGCCGCGGATCGTGCTCAGTGGCGTGCTCTCGGAGAGGCCTATGTTCAGCAGTGGACGATGATAGGCTGATGATGATGATGAAGGTGAGCACTAAGAAGGGATTTTAAAAAATTCAACCCTTATGGGGAATTCCACACGGACACGGTCCCGGGCGGATCCTAGTGAGTTATAAATGCAGGTTAGAGATGACTATAGAAACAGATTATCGAGTTAAACTGTATTGACAGTTTATTAGTCGAGACATGCCTTTGTAAGTCCTCACAAAATCCGGAATTCCGTGAATGTAGAAGACTGATATGCATTGGGACTAGCCCCAAGTGCCTACCGAGTAGTACTTAAGCTACATGTTCTGATTGCCTAAACATAAATTAAGGGCTAGTTTTACAAGATTTGATCCAGATATCTAACCTGATAATTAAATGTCACATAAATTCTGTATGAAAACGGGCCCAAAATCTACTTATTTACTTTGAAATTAGAGTAAAATATGCGTCAAACTTATTATCCAATATTAACTATTATTTATTAAATGCTAATCAACCGAATAAAATTGCATGTTTTCCTCGCGATCATTTGGCAACTGAACAAACAATAAAAACTTTTAGATTTTCACAGTATATAACATTGGAACAATTGGAGCGTACAAAAACAAAAAAATATATGTATTTTTAAATACGTTACAGTAAGTACAGTGTTATTGTTTAACACAATATGAATATAAATGGCTGTATAGTTGTTATCAATTGTATACTAAATTAATTAGGGATAAATACAAAAATAACGTAAACTAACATAAAATTAGTGGCGATTCAACCAAAAATTATGTTTCATGATCGATGATTGATTCATATTTAGTAATATTTCCTAATTTACACACAATTTAACGTTTTCCTATATTGCAAAATTTATATCATTATGTTATTTAGAAGAGAGAACCGACTCGTCTTTAACCACACATAAATAGTCAAAAGTTCATAGAACAATCCCTAATGCCATGGAGCCACGGGTAATTAAAACTAATCATTGGGACCACGAGTACCGAGAGATATTATCTATCTCAAAATATTTATCAATGAAAACATTCAAAACATTTTATGTTTGTATAAAAAATTCTATGCAAACAAATATGAATTTAATTTACATTATCAAAGGTTACATTTACATAGTTGTGTATTTGCATGCATTTACATCTCGTTTATATAAACAAGATCATACATTTAGCACAGCAGCATCATTTAATACTGAACTTATTGCCCTTAATGATGCAATGAATACTCATGGATTAGTTTATCTGGTTGATAAGTCTGTCTTTACTATGAATACTGATTTTGTGTAGGTAGGTACTTAGAAAATGTGTACGACCGTATGGTGTAGGTAATTTAATTATTCAACTTTCATTTGAAAACCAATTTGGTACCTAATAATATGCCTTACCCCTAACCCCAGCCAAAGAGTTCTAGCTTTCAAAACATGTATAGGATATCGACATTACATTAAGGCCCATACATGTTTCGAAGCAAAGCGATAACGAAAATGTTACATTGGCAAGTGGGGCTTATCAAAATGGAGCGCTTTACCTATACTGAGACAGAGCACATTAGCTTCATGGTATTTTCTTTATGGTAGGTTTTTCTTTTTCGTCTTCTCTCTTTCCATTTTGTTGTACTGCTCTCTTTTCTTTTGTTATAAATATTGATTGATCCACTATTGTTTTGCTTATAAAACTTTCCTTTCTCTCTTTTTCCTTGAATGTACCAAAAATAAATCGTAAATGAGAACATAGATGTAAGTACCTTTGTTACTACTATGAGTCTGAGTATTTGTCCTTAGCATTTAAGTGTTTTATGTACTACTTACGTAGGTAGGTACTAGAACAGTTTTTGCTCACCTGAAATGGAGCGCAACCGTCTCAGTCCTATAATAAATGTACCGCAAATGTATGAATTGCGGTCCATGATAGGTGAGCAAGAATTTTCTTTGCGGTGTCTGCTCTAGTACATATAGGTACTAACCTCAGTGGTCCTTAGTCTAAAGTTTTGTAATTGTCCTTAGTTTTTAGTTATCAGATATACTTATATGTTTTTGCACTATATCGGGTTATTTTGAACTTACCATCCAAATTTTAAGGATGTATCCAGTCCATGAAACTAAACAACTTTCTCTAAGAAACATGTGTGAAACGCCACAACATTTTGGTCATCCCATAATAAATTGATTACGTGATCTCTTTGATTTTCTCTCTGTGTTTGATGTGTTCTTTAGAGAAAGTTATTCAGTTTTATGGACTGCGAACACATCCTCAAAATTTGGATGGTGAATACAGAAAGACCTTGTATAATGACAAAGTATTTTATCGATTGTTGTTTGCTTTAGTAGGTAACTATTTTTAGTAATGTTGTTTAGTTTTGTAAACTTTTGTGCAGTTAATTTCCTCCTCTCGTATACATTCGAGAGAACAACTAATTTAGGTTTTATTTTAATCAGTGTTAAAAAACTCTCATTACTGAGAAGTAATAAATTAGTGATAGAATTAAAAATAAGTACATTTTGTTTTTATTTAAATGTTTTTTGTGTTCTATAGTTACGGACTGAATCAAAGGACATGAAAGTCATTGATCGAATTGCAACAGAAATATTATTTGTATTAAGTATTTTTTTTTAAATAATTCCGTAGAGCATAATCTAAAACTTGGCGTTGATAACAGTGGCCCTACCATGAGTTCATGCAAACTGTTTACGTTACCGTAAACTATCGGATAAACTGCTCACAGTCAGTGCGAGTGAAAGAGACAAAACGATAGTTTACGGAAACGTAAACAGTTTGCATCAACTCATGGTAGGGCCACAGGTATGATGAATGAATTGTAATATTGTAAGTAATTCATTAGAATGTGTCATTCGTTACAAAAAGTATTCATTTAGGACCGCAATATTTTATAGTTTGACATTCAGTTCAGTCTAAATAGCTTGAGATAAACGACTGTTGGAATAGCCGTTCATGAGATGGCTGACCAGCAATGTATTACACAGCAAGCTGTTTACGTCCTTATTGGTATATAGAGGTATCCGTTTTCATTTTGTTGTTTTTATGCAAAGGCTAATAAAGCAAGATGAAGGAAAGAGGAGGAAGATGATTGTCTTCTACATAAAGCAACCTGTTGAATTAAGCTTCAGTATCTTATGTTTAGCAGTGGACGATGATAGGCTGATGATGATGAAGCTTCAGTTTGGGGAGTCCTTCACACAAAACGATAAATTGTACAATCAGGTCATCAATATACTTCTTATGGCACAGAATTCTTTTTTTGGCGTTGGAATCCATCTTATCCAACATAGTAAGCTTAAGACAGCACTATTACGTAGTAATTAAAGTTCAATGTCCAACCATAAAGTTTGTCAGTCCAAAGTAGGTATTAACTGACAAAAACAGCGCCCAACGAGACGTATAAGCTATAGGAAGGCCATACCGAGGTAACTTCCCGCTTTGCAAGTGGGTGCGACGCAAAAGTGATTCTTTCACCGTGTGTATACGACACAGAATTGTGTATATTTAATAGATTTACAATCAAAATGGATCGGTGTCTGATGATTGTGACTAAAACGCTGTTCTTTTTAACCGACTTCCAAAAAAGGAGGAGGTTCTATGTTCGTCTGTATATTTGTTTTTTTTTTGTGTATGTCCACCGATTACTCGAAGACGGCTGGACCGATTGAAATGATTCAAACGTTATTACATTAGGTACACTCCCAAGTTGGTCCCATTTAATTATTAAATTTGGAAATCGGTTCAGTACTTTGCAAGTAATTTTGAAAAAAGCACGAAAATAGTATGATTTTGTGTAAATTACCTCGATGATTGGTCGTATTACTTCTTTGTTTATGAACTGAATGAGATAATATTTTTTTTGTTGGAAGAGGGATATCTTAAGTGTAGTTTTTTAACCGACTTAAAAAAGGAGGTTCTCAGTTTGACCCGTATTTAAGTATGTTTCTCCGCGATTATCTTACGTTTGGCTAAGCCGATTTTTCTACATATCTAATATACCTTACCTACAAGGTACCTACACTAAAAATAAAAAAATAAAAAATTGTTTAAAAAAAAACAAAAAACCGACTTCAAAAAACCTACCTCTAAAAAGCAAGAAATAATATTCGTAATAATAAAAATACGTCTATTGAAGTCGGGTGGGGCTTTAGAATAAAAAAAAAGGAATTTGTACTCCAGCCCCACCCGACTTCAATAGACGTATTTTTATTATTACGGATTGTTCAGGAACGGGGATCTTCGGGTCTACTCCTTAATATGAATTAAATATGGTTTCAAAATATAAAAACGTTTACTCGACGAAATTACAATATTTGCTTAAAGATATGAAAATGCGTGTGAATGGCGTCGTAGTTCGGTAGCAGAGAGATGCGAGAGGATTCTTTCACTGGCTTCTTTCACGGCACCGCGGTTTCCTCGATCGTTCGCTAGATGGCGCTAGTGGTATCTTGGCGGCGACATACCCCCGGCCTTGGAAGCTCCAGCTTCCAATGATGACGACTCAGGGTGAAGAACAGACTCCGTCTGGGTTGACAACGGACATATCTTCGAAAACGACCTCCTAGTAACTCCATTAGCAGTGCGAATGTCGGCTACGCGGGATACTCCATCAGTACCAGGAAACACCTGAACCACGCGTCCCAATTTCCACTTGAGCGGCGGTAAATTGTCCTCTTTGATCAGAACTAAGCCTCCCAACTTAATATCATCATGATGTGATTTCCACTTAGTTCTCTGTTGAAGCTCTGATATGTATTCTCTCGACCACCTCCTCCAAAAATGCTGACGAAGTTGCTCAACCCTTTGATAGCGGCTGAGACGTGAAGCTGGATCATCTGTGAAGTCCTCGCCGGCTGGAGCAGTTAGCGGTCGGCCTATAAGGAAGTGACCAGGAGTGAGAGGATTAAGGTCAGTAGGATCGGTGGATAAGGGTGACATTGGACGAGAATTAAGTATGGATTCTATTTGTATCAGAACAGTGCTCAGTTCCTCATATGTCAAATGTGCATTTCCTACAATACGTCTGAGGTGGTGTTTGCAAGACCTTACCCCACTCTCCCATAGGCCTCCAAAATGGGGTGAATATGGTGGTATAAAGTGAAATTCAATGCCATCGTTCGCTGTGAATTCACTTATTTGATGTTTACTATGATGTAGAAAAGCAGAAAACTCCTTAGCTGCTCCTACAAAATTTCTACCATTATCTGAATAAATAGCATTCGGTTTACCCCGTCTGCTTATAAAACGTTTAAGTGCTAAAATATAATCTTCAGTAGATAGACTGGTAACGAGCTCCAAATGAATTGCTCGAGTAAGAAAACATATAAAAATACATATATAGCCCTTCATCAAACGAGCGCCTCTGCCCTTTTTATTTAAAATCATTATTGTTCCAGAATAATCCACTCCAGTTCTTATAAACGGAAATCCAGGTTCCAATCGCTCAGATGGTAAATTTCCCATTATTGGTTTTAAAGTGTTACCTTTCAATCGTTTACACATAACGCATTCAAGTACTAATTTCCTTACTAAGTTCCTAGCTCGTAGCAACCACCAATTTTCACGCAAACTAGATAATACGAGCTGCGGACCGGCGTGCAAAAGTCGTATGTGTTCGTACCTGACTAATAAAACTGATAAACAATGTTTACTTGATAATAAAATTGGATGTTTTTTATTAAAGTCAAAAGACATAGAATTACCAAGTCTACCACCTACTCGAATAATGTTATGTTCATCTAAAAATACGTTCAATCCGCTTATACAATTAAAATCCTTAGTCACTGATTTGATTGGTTGTTTATTAACCAAACATTCGTATAAGTCAGGAAAGGATTGCCTCTGAGCGCATTTAACTAACAGGCGCTGCGACTCATTCAATTCGCTCACGGTTAAGAAACCGGTTTGACGTTGCGCCGCGGCAGCCGATGGCTCGCAGCTATCAGCTGTTGCCCGACCGCTTGATTTTAAGTTACGTAAAAAACGCAATACAAAGGCCCATATACGTTTAAGTTTATTAAATGATGAGTATTTATGAAATTGAATTATATCGCTTGGAGAAGTAGAAATTAAGTTACATGATTGGTATTTTAATTCGGGCAAGTTTTTATCAGTTATATTATTACGAATATTATTTTCACAAAAATCATTATTATTAGAACGTAAAAAACATGGACCGTTCCACCACAAGTCACTACTAATTAGTGAATCAAGCGGGAGTCCCCTAGACAGCAGGTCAGCTGGATTGTCCTTGCTAGCGACATGTAACCAGGTGGAGTTTGCTGTTAATTCGTTTATTTCTGTGACACGATTTTGTACAAATGTTTTCAACAAATGAGGTGGCATGCCTACCCAGCCAACAACAATGGTCGAGTCAGTCCAGAAGTACACATTAGTAAATTTCAACCTTAATGAATCTGTTATCCTTTTATAAAGTCTTGCGCCTATAAGTACCCCACAAAGTTCCAAACGTGGTGTACTTAGTGTCTTTAAAGGGGATACTCTGCTTTTTGCACACAAAAGCCTGACGTGAACCTCTGAATCGTGATTATATGAACGTACATAAGCACATGCCCCATATGCATTTTGTGAGGCGTCACAGAAAATATGAAGTTCTACATTCTCTGTAAAATCGCTCACTACGTGACGTGGAATTCTTAATGTATTTAAATACTTTAATGCTTCCAAAAATTTGTACCAAGATGAAGCAATATCTGTGGGCACTGGATCGTCCCAATCAAGTTTGCTAAGCCACAATTTTTGCAAAACTATTTTAGATAAAATTACAACAGGGGAAAGCAACCCCAACGGATCATATATCTGTGATATAATCGACAACATAACTCGTTTAGTTAATTTTGATACATGATTATACTCATCGACTTTCGTAGTGTAGTATAACTCATCACTATGGTTATACCAACCTATACCAAGCGTCTTGTTTTGCGTATGTTCGTCTACAAAAAAATGGATGGGTGCGCTTTGAGCCACCGTTGAATTAAATGTCCACTTACGAAGTGGAAAGCACCCAGACTGTAAAACGTTCGAAACTCTTTCACACATAGATATTAACTGCTGCTGATCATCATCACCAGTCACAAGGTCATCAACGAAAATATCTTCGAGGATTATTCTCTTTGTTTTCTCATCTCCACAGTCTAACGCAAGCTGCCGTATACAGCGCATACTTAGGTATGGAGCCGATACAGTCCCGTAGGTCACTGTGTTCAGCTGGTAACTACCTAGTGGATCGGTCGGTGTTTCGCGCCATAGTATAAGTTGTAACGCTTGTTGATCTGGTTGTATAAAGACTTGCCGGAACATTTTCTCAACGTCGGCGCAAGCTACGAATTTATACTGCCGAAAACGTAAAAGAATAGAAAAAATATCATTTTGAAGAGCTGGCCCCGGCAACTGAATGTCATTTAATGACTTTCCAGATGTACTTGCAGCGCTCCCGTTAAAAACTACGCGTAATTTAGTAGTTGTTTTATCTTCCCTAAGCACACCGTGATGTGGCAAGAAAAAGTTAGGATTATCTACGTTTTCTATACGATTCATGTGACCTAAAGTCTCATATTCCTTAATAAAATCACAATACATACGTTTATATACTGGCGAGCGTTCAAGTTTGCGTTCTAAAGAAAGGAACCTATTTTTAGCTAAATTATAAGAATCGCCCAACGACTCGGGTGATTCCTTTAGAGGGATACGTACAAAAAACCTTCCTTCAGAATCACGCTGTGTTGTTTGAGAAAACAATTCCTCACACAACTTCTCATCATGAGGAAGAACATCACATGACTGTGATACATTCTCTATTTCCCAAAAACGTTTAAGTTGTTCGTCTATTGAATGGCTAAAATTGCAATGAATGTGACTGTCGCTTAAGTTAGTATATAACGGTCCAGACAACAACCAACCGAACTTAGAGATTTGAAGGTATGGCCCGTTATCTAATCGAATTCTATCTTCGTTTAAAATTTCCCAATAGAGATCGGCACCTATTAACAAATCGATTTCCGACGAAATATAATATGTAGGATCTGCTAATTGGATATGATCAGGGATACGTATATGATCGGTATTTATGCTAGTCGAGGGCAAACTGGATGTTATGCGCTGCAAGACAAAGCATTGAACCTTTTTGCTATAATCGTTTAATTTAGAACGTATAATAAATTCACACGCTTCATTAGACTGTGTCACGGTTTGCGCGACACCTGAAATATGTATGGTGGACTGTAACATAGTTGCATTTAATTTGTTTTTAAACTTATTTGATATAAAACTGTGTTGGCTACCGTTATCTAACAGCGCACGGGCTGTATGTATACGTCTATCATTATCCACTATCTCCACCAAAGCTGTACACAATAACACGGGCTGCAATGGCAAACGCATCGAGGAATTGTCATCACTATTTGACGGTTGGCAGATAGTCGACAAAGAATGAAGAGCGGTAGACGGGCTGTCGTCGTGTGACCTTGGCCTATCTGCGCGCTCGCTGCGCACTGGCGCTGGCGCAGGCGCATCGTTTAAATGAAGCAAAGTATTATGTTTGTTTTGACACTGCTTGCACGGACCGAACGAACATTCCGATGATAAATGACCGGCGCGCAAACAATTATTACATAATCGTTTTTCGTTTATAAATGTAATTCTATCCTTAACCGATAAATTTAAAAACATAAAACACGAATAAATGGCGTGATTCCCTTTACAAAAAGGACATTCTTGGGGAAATGGTGTGTGGGAAAAAACCCGTTTGCTATTAGACGATTTGCTCTTTAAATTATTATTGTTATTACCTGTCGATAAGTAACTGTGAACCGGCTGATGCGTATACGATTTATTTTGATACTGTTTGTTATCGTTTACCAAATTATTACTTTTATTTTGTATTTTATTTTGACTTGCATTAATCATGTCTAACATATCTGCTTTATTTTTAAGAAATGAGAGCAAATCCTCCAACAACAACTTCCTATTTGGATCGATAAGAATAGACCCTTTATGACTTTCCCAATCACGTTCCGTGGAAGAATCCAACTTTGTAACAATTAAATAAATAATAATTGTGTCCCATGAGTCTGTGGGTTCGTTTAATGTTTTCAGAGCTCGCAAGTTTCTTAAAACGTTATCTATTAATTTTCTAATTTGCATGTGAGATTCTTGCTTTAACGGAGGAATAGAAAATAACGATTTTAAATGATTGTGTATCAGAAGTCTAGTATTATGAAACCTATTCTGTAATAAATCCCACGCATGATTATAATTACTAGCGGTGAATTCTAACGCACTAATGACCTGTAATGCGCTTCCACTGAGTGAAGACCGCAAATAATGGAACTTCTGGATTTCGTCTAAATCTGAACGTTTGTGGATCATGGTAAGATATGAATTTTTATATTCCAGCCAATGGTCGAATGATCCATCAAAGGAAGGCAATTTTATATCGGGCAATTTGACGTTAGCTCGAGATGAATGACTGTTACATTTCAAATTACAACCAGTCTCCTCACTTTCAATTATACTTTCAGCAGTTGCTAAAGCGCTAAAATACAATGACTCGAAACATTCTACGTACTCCTGGTTAGATAAAATCTCTGATTCAGGAGAATAAAGTTCAATTTGATTTTCAATGTCATTAAACATTTTAAAAAGGTCGTTAGCGGCTTGCATTCTAAATTTAATTTCTTTAATTTGCATCTGAGATGGAGCAATACTTTTAAAATTATCTAAATACTTTTTAAAATGAGTTAATCTGCCTTTCAAATTACCTCGTTGCTTTTTGAGGTCAGAAAGGTCACTAGTCTTTCTCCTCGAAGGAGAAACTGAGGAGCCAGCTGAAGGCACTGGTAAGTTATCTTCACCACCCATTTCACAGGCCTACGTTTAAGATATGGATAAGGTACTCACGGTTTGGCGCGAATGCTATCACGTCACGATCACGACTTCTGTAATACACAAACACTGTTTTAGCACAATACGAACAGGAAAAGGGGTAGACGGGATCGAAGACCTGACCGTTTCACTGTTTATTTCTTCTTTCTTGACGATGATGCGATGATGCAATGACTGGATCTGTATCCGGCTCGAAGGACCATATGTTCAGGAACGGGGATCTTCGGGTCTACTCCTTAATATGAATTAAATATGGTTTCAAAATATAAAAACGTTTACTCGACGAAATTACAATATTTGCTTAAAGATATGAAAATGCGTGTGAATGGCGTCGTAGTTCGGTAGCAGAGAGATGCGAGAGGATTCTTTCACTGGCTTCTTTCACGGCACCGCGGTTTCCTCGATCGTTCGCTAGATGGCGCTAGTGGTATCTTGGCGGCGACACGGATATTATTTCTTGCTTTTTAGAGGTAGGTTTTTGAAGTCGTTTTTTTTTTTTTTTTAAACAATTTTTTAAAAAGGAATTTTTGCTAGCTCTCGGCGCATCTTTACCGATGCTATCTACAGCCAAAGACTTGAATGCTGGTGGAAAACGTTTGCATGATGACGCATTTGCTCCAAATTCAAGGATATTGACATTCTAAATTGTAGAAAGCCAAACGCGATATGATATAGCGATTTATGACGTTTAACTATGTTTTTCAGTAAACAAAAAAACTACAGATTACTAATAAGTTACAACGGTTTAACTGTCAAAAGACAATGGATTATATCGTGATATCGTGTATCGGTGGTCATTCTAGGGGGGCTGGTGTGATTTCTTCTTCTTATTATTTTTGTTATGGCAATCTACTCCTCTTCAGGGAGTAATTTTTGCCAGTGTCAAGTGTTAAATAATTCAGTGGTATTGTTTCAGGATACATTAGAACGCGGGTGCATCGCATTCCATTGCTGCTTGGAGCATTTGGCATCAAATATATCGATACAGTTTACTCGGTAAGTTCTGCCGAGGTAGCCATCAGCTTCGCACAACCAAGATCGCACCTATTTCAATTATCCCACATATTATTCAGATGCGTAGACACTTGTACTACCACACTGTACCACAAAACTGCACCAATTTTAAGACACAATATCCACTATAAAACAATTTGCAAATAATTAAAATAGCCACCGAACTGAACCCGACAAAATGGCGCCAAAAAAGGGTGTGGTTTGTCCTGAGTTACGATAATATTGTTATTTTTTTTTGGTTATACATGATAGCTCTGTTGTCGCAGTTTGTTTACCGCACCTAACTAGTCTTACCAACTATTTGTCAAAACAAAGTCTAGATTGTTAATCAAAACTGGTCTAGCTGGACGTTCTATCTTTGTCTTGCAAAATACATTCATTTCATTATTGATAAACTAACGCATCTTCTTAGTCAAGTCGTATGTGGTTTTCAAGGCCTTTCCTAGTTAGTAATAGAGGATGACTTCAAAATATTATCATATCAATCGGTTGATATTATCTTCCTGTTAGGACTCAGTGTCAGTCAGTATTTTTTTGTTGAAAGTTTTTGTTTAAACAAGAATAATGTGGTCAACACCTGTTTATTTAGAGTTTAGACCATGACGTTCTAGTATTAGGTGAAACAATGCGTGGTCAATACTATTATTTATTCTGTAATATTGGCCTAATTCCCAATCATAAAAAATATCCACAACGGGATAGCGCTTGGCCTTCACCTTACCTGATGTTCAATGAAGATAAGGCAGAAAGTTTGAAGACCATTGAAGAACTATGTCTATCTTAGCCTTTGATCAAGAATATCCCAGATAACGCTTCACGAACTAAAACAGAGGGCCTAGCCAAAGTTACATTGGCAAATCTTCGTTATCGCTTCGCTTTCGAAACATGTATGGGATTGACATAAGGTTTCGTTAACAATCTAATTTTAAAACGTCAAATCCATACATGTTTCGAAAGCGAAGCGATAACGAAAATTTGCAAATGTTACTTTGGCTAGGGGGGCAGTACGCAAAAATGGCACCTCAAATAGCGTCCCACTTACAAACTTGGCGCTTATTTTGTACATAATCACCTCTTACTTTGTACAAACTCACATGTTATATGTTATATCACTTACTTTGTGCAAAATAAGCGCCCAGTTTGTAAGTGCGGGACGCTATTTGAGGTGCCATTTTCAAAAATGGCAGTAGGGTATTTCTTGATCGAAGCATGAAACACACAAATAATTATTTCACTCCTCTTGCTCAAAAAGTCCGTCATTGTAACGTACAAGAGCCGAGATAAAATAGCATAATAACCCCTAGGGGTTAAAGTTTTTTCTTTTTTAATGTTTGTCTATTACCAATGAGCCTACTAAAACGAAATAGTAGATTGTTATACAAGACGCTAAAAGTACCCATTGCATACGAGGTATTTTTATTCCCGAGCTTTAGCGAGGGAATAAATAGAAACCGAGTTACAATGGGTTTTAGCGTCGTGTGTTACACTATACTTTTCACAACGATTGCGAGAAAATAAAATACAATATTAAATAGTTTATACCTACTTACTTACTTCCGTAAACGAATCCACTCGTTTTTTTTTCCTCCACTTCATAAACTTTTTGTACAATATTTAAATAAATGATTTGTGCTTGACGGCAGAAGATTAAAATTATTTCTTTCCAATTACAGTCACACAATTCAATCAGTTTGTAATTATAAAAAAAATCTAAAGATTTCGCGCCATGGTACCTTTTTTAATTTCTGCTGTAGCAGCTAAGCAACACAAACACGCATTCTACGATTCACTCTGTACACAGAGTATAAATAAGTCTATGATTTTACCGAAGAGATGCTTTTAGTTCCATTTTCAAAAATAAGAATGAGAAACTGGGGGCCTATTACGAAACTTGGTCACGATAGTCGTCCGCAGTTCGTCGGTTATAGTTATAACAAATATTTTCAATGTAGCTATCGTAGTCCATAGTCTATTGAACGAATAATGACGGATCCACTAGAGAGAAACTGTCAAATTTACGCAATCACTTTGCAATATCGCATACGCAAGTGCTTTGTAATAGGAATCAATCAGAACGAAGCACGGACGCAGCCGCGTGTATCGCATTAAACTTTTCGTAATAGACCCCCAGTATTAAGTCGAGCGAGTTTTTATTCGTGATTATGAATAAAAACTATTTCGTTTTAGTACGCTCATTGGTAATAGACAAACATTAAAAAAGAAAAAACTTTATCCCCTAGGGCTTATTATGCTATTTTATCTCGACTCTTGTACGTTACAATGACGCACTTTTTGAGCAAGAGGAGTGAAAAAGTATTTATTCATAATCACGAATAAAAACTCGCTCGACTTAATACTGGGGGTCTATTACGAAAAGTTTCATGCGATACACGCAACTGCGTCCGTGCTTCGTTATGATTGTTTCCTATTACAAAGCACTTGCGTATGCGATATCGCAAAGTGATTGCGTAAGTTTTTTCTCTAGCGTATCCGACATCATTCATTCAATAGTCTTTGGGCTAGGATAGCCAAATTGAAAATGTGTTTAATAGCCACAACCGACGAACTGCAGACGATTATCGTGACCAAGTGATTGCGTACGTTATTTTCGTAATAGGCCCCCTGTTTCTCATTCTTATTTTTGAAAATGGAACTAAAAGCATCTCTTCGGTGAAATCATAGACTTATTTATACTGTGCACAGAGTGAATCGTAGAATGTGTGTTTGGGTTGCTTAGCCTGCTACAGCAGAAATTAAAAAAAGGTACCATGGCGCGAAATCTTTAGAATTTTTCTATAATTACATACTGATTGAAGTGACTGTAATAGGAAAGAAATAATTTTAATCTTTTGCCGTCAACAAATCATTTATTTAAATATTGTACAAAAAGTTTATGAAGAGGATGATAGAAAAACGAGTGGATTCGTTTACGGAAGAAGGTAGGTATACTATTTAATATTGTATTTTATTTTCTCGCAATCGTAGTGAAAAGTATAGTGTAACACACGACGCTAAAACCCATTGTAACTCGGTTTCTATTTATTCCCTCGCTAAAGCTCGGGAATAAAACTACCTCGTATGAAATGGGTCCTTTTAGCGTCTTGTATAACAATCTACTATTTACAATCGTCGGTATCAAATGTTTCGAGAAACACAATTAATACCTCATAATTAGAATGAATACTAGCAATAGGTTATATTAATTATAGGGTGGATTTTTAGGGTTCCGTGCCTGAATTTTATGCTTAAAACTGTATAAATTAAATCAAGTTGTATGGTACGGTTAACAGTTATGTACCTACATACATGTAAACTGATTTAACTGATACACTGCCTCGGTATTAATTAGGTCTCATTAAAATTTCCGTCCGTAAATAACCATCAAAACTCTAACACGATCGATTAGTCTAATTTTACCTTTATTATGGAAGTTTTATTTGTTTCTTTGTTTACTTTATAATACAATTTTGTTTGTTAGGACTTTCCGACTGTCTAGCTCTATGAAAAATTGTTTAAAAAAAACAAAAAACCGACTTCAAAAAACCTACCTCTAAAAAGCAAGAAATAATATTCGTAATAATAAAAATACGTCTATTGAAGTCGGGTGGGGCTTTTAGAATAAAAAAAAGGAATTTGTTCTCCAGCCCCACCCGACTTCAATAGACGTATTTTTATTATTACGAATATTATTTCTTTTTTTGATTTTTTTAAACAATTTTTTATTTTTAGTGTAGGTACCTTGTAGGTAAGGTATATTATAATGTAGAAAAACCGGCTCAGCCAAACGTAAGGTAATCGCGGAGAAACACTTAAATACGGGTCAAACTGAGAACCTCCTTTTTTAAGTCGGTTAAAAAACTACGCACCTAAGATATCCCTCTTCCAACAAAAAAAATATTATCTTATTCAGTTCGTAAACAAAAAAGTAATACGACCAATCATCGAGGTAATTCACACAAAATCATACTTTTTTCGTGCTTTTTTCAAAATTACTTGAAAAGTACTGAACTGATTTCCAAATTTAAAAAAATGGGACCAACTTGGGAGTGTACCTAATGTAATAAATAACTAAGTTATAATAAATAAGTTTGAATCGTTTCAATCGGTCCAGCCGTCTTCGAGTAATCGGTGGACATACACAAAAAATAAAAAATAAAACAAATATACAGACGAACATAGAACCTCCTCCTTTTTTGGAAGTCGGTTAAAAAAAGGTCTATTTACTTAATATGTGAAAAGAAGAGGCCCTATTTTGAAATCCTTCGGCAACATAGATTCGGCAAGCGTCGAGTGCTCTTTACTACCTACTCTTTACTGACAACTACTGGCCAACGATCGATTAAAAAAAAAAGATTTTGTCTATGTCGAATGAAAATGAGTAGGTACATGGTAGGTACTCATTTGAGAGAGTATACCATTTGAGACATTACGTCGCATGTGACTTCAGTCACACGAACGATTTCAAACGAATGATTTGAAAAATAGGGCCCCACTTATTTTATGGCACAAATTAAAATGCGTTGCAGTTCAATTTAGTTTTCTAAAAATAGAAATTAACCGTCAATTTTAATCAAAACAAAACTATTGAAGATAACAATTTCCGAAATAAACGTAGTAATGTTAATGACTTAAAGTAATATTATGAAAAGTCAAATTTAGTGTGTTTTAATACAATAATTAGAACAAATTGTTAAGACATATTTTAACAATGTTGTTTTTTTGTTTTATTTATTCGACTGAAGTTTTACTCGCCTCAATATTTCAAATAAGAAATTGAATAAAGCTACATTTTCGTAGATTTTATTATTATTTTGTTTAATAATTCATGAAGACGAGGATATCGCAACTTATTAATTATTTATTTATTCCACAGATGCGTATGGCGAATTTTCATTAAAACTAGCCAGACAGAGACAAAACACGACAGCGAAATCAAAACAAAACATTCTAAACAAAACACGACAGCCTCAAACTCGGGTTCCAGCGAGTTCCTAAAACGGAAACAAAACACGGTCGCCACAAACAAACGAATTGACGCAAACAAAAAAGTTTTTAACACAAAACCATGGTATAATATAAAACGTGCGTAAATATAGAGACAAACATACCGTGTCGCGTGCTCTGCGCCCGCGCACTACTGACTCACTGGTCTGGGGAGTCGTCATAGCGACCTTTGCTTGGCTTTTGAGTAACAGGTTGTGAACTTACTCATTGTTGTAGGGCAGAATTTTATTGAGATCGATACTTGTTATGTTATATTAATGTTTAAAGAATTCAGATACAAACAAAATTCGTAATAAGTAATAATTATTTGGTGAAAATTAAAAGAAAAACAGTGCTCAAATACTATTAAGTTACTATTTTTAACCATTTTTTTAAATGAATTGAATTTAGAATATTCAATGCTGGATTTTAAATATTAGCTGTTCCTTGTACAATTCTTTGGACCATTTCTTTTATGTTTAAAATTGTGTGTATTAACAGAATTAATAAATAAATAATTCGGAACATCTAGCTAGTAGAAAAATAAGCAGAAATTACGGGTCCATAGTTCTAATAAGCTTATTGTTAAATAAAACAAGGCGCTTAGTATTTCACAATGCTAAAACAATAGGAAAATTATTTATTACCTAGCCTGTATACAACAAAAGTGTATTCTTTTGTCAAACTGTCACAAACTTGGATTCAAGACATCAAACCAATTATATAATGTACGGAACCTGTTTAAGACTTAGGTAAACAAAAAAGGCAAAATAGTATGAAAATAATCCATGCAGTACTTCTATTCATAATACATGGCTGTGAAAATACTGTTATTGTTACAGCAGTTCAAATTAAAACCGTAGTGCATAGCTAAGATTTTTTTGTGTTGTCTATATAGCATTATGCGCCCACGATTGTAGAAGGCATTCTGTCTTCACCTTGACCTTTGAAAAGTTTAGAGCTACGGTTGTCGGTTACGAAAAAAAAAAAGTGAACGCGTGGATGACTGCGCTAGATTCAGGGCTAAAATAACATAACCTAAGGGTGCGTCCATATCTGGCAAATGCGCTTGTTTGCGAAAGGGTTGTGAACTGCACGCGTGCATTATGGGCCGTATTATACCTCAAAAGGGCGCCTTAAATTTATTGCTTGCTAAGTACATAATGTATCGAAAATTCACATTTACAGATAGCGAGGCTAATGGCTGGTTTACATTATCTTAGTCTTTAGTAGAGTGCTTTAGGAACATGTAAACGGTCGTCTTATGACTAAAGAGAGTAACGTTCTAGTAGCCTTTCAACTGGAATCATCGCTTTCCAGTAGCACCCCCCGCGCGCCCGCGCCGCCCGCTCACCCCCCACACGACACTTTCCTTGCACTAGAAGCATGTAAATCGACATTTTAGTAGCGTATTTAGTAGAGTGCTTTAGTCAAATGACACTGTACTGGAAGCATGTAAACGGTCACTGGAAAGGCACTAAGGCTGGTATTATATAAAAAGGGATGGCGCTATATGCGATCAATAGCACCATTCCTTTCTAATTGTAATCAAGCAGAGATTTGAATTTGAGTTTGATTCTATAATACGAGCCTTAAACTACTAAAGCACTCGCATTCGAATCAAATCGCACGCTACTAAAGCACTCTACTAAAGACTAAGATAATGTAAACCAGTCTTAAGGTTCTAGGGTGATTTTTTGAACACTGCACAAATTTTGAGGTGTGGCTTAGACCGTCAAACTGAACAACTTTGTCTATAGGACCAACTTAAATAATTGATAATGACTTATTATTTCATTTAGAGGAGCTCTATGGCGCAGTAGTTTATCGCCTGGCCCAGCGATTGCGGAGGTTAAGCAACTTTCGCGAGGGTCGGTCATGGGATGGGTAAACAAAAATGTATTATCTCGAGCTCCTATCCGTTCAAAAGCACGTTAAGTCGTTAGTCCCGACTGCATTTGCAGTTGTTAACACCCACCAATCCACATTGGGCCCGCGTGGTGGGTTATGGCCCGTCCTTCTTATTTACCCATAAGGAAGGACTGTGCCCCAGCAGTGGGGACAATAAAAATGGCTGATGTACAAAACTATACCACTGAGAAAATAGTGTTGTGATAAACAAGTTTATTACAAATCAAAAATGTCACATACATTCATACCATACTACTGTTCATAGAGTTCATTGCTCGCTTCCTCATCTCAGGCGCCGCTGCCCGCTCAGTAAAAAAAAGTTTGTATTTTTTTGACATATTAATAACTTAAATAAAACTATTTCATTTTATTTTATATTTAAGACTTTGAAACTGTAAAATATATTTTTACACATTAGAAATGACATTATTTTTGTAATCCCTCAGGGTCAAATGTGTCATTGTAAACAGTCCTAATCTCATCAGATAAAAAGTCATAAATTGTGCTTATAAAGATGATCCCTAAGACCAGTTTACGGTCAATTTGTTTACAAAGTTTTAGGATATTGTGATGGAATTTTAGCTTTTAAGGTGCTGGCTTAAGTTTTCAATTACAATACAATGTTATAATACTTTTGAGTGGGAAAAAATTAAGTGACACTGAGTCTAAAATTGGTATTGGTAATTTTCCTTGTGCATATGTGGGTCTATCTATGTTTAGATGTTATAAGTGGTTTTTATTCCATCCTGTGTACAATAATAAGAATCAAGACATAGTAAATTTTAACCATCAGCGCGTTTCTCACACCGATGACGGGACTCGAACGGGACAGAAACAGAGCGCCGACTGGAAGGTATTTTTTTTTTGGAGTTGTTGAAAGGGCGAAATCGGCAAAAATGGAAGGAACCGAAGCGAGGCGAGGGCGGGTCGCTAGTATATATAAGTTAAACCTGATTTCTTATAAGACAGCAAAGAGTGTCCACTGAAAAAATAATAATTTGAATGTTTTATATTTGCGAAAATACATATACCTAACATATGCCAAAATAAAACATACCCGATGTTTTACAGAGCTGCTAAACACATCTGTAAAACATCGGGTATGTTTTATTTTTTTATGCTTAAACCTTAGATTATTTATATGTCAAGCTAGACTATAAATAATCTAAGGTTTAAGCACACAAACAGTTGGGTGAGCAAAACACGCACACATTGTCAATAGTGTGATCCGGCCACTTGGTTTTTTACAATACTATTTGGACGCAATGATGCTAAAAATGCACACCAACTTAAAAAGTAGGCCTGTTTTGTTTTTTTTTTTTTAGATTTTAGCATTCACAATGGCATTTTTCAGTTATATTAGGTAACTTAATGTATAGGCCTGTTTTGTTTAATACGTCAAAAGCGTAAGACTCTATCTAGACATATAAATAAATCTAAGGCTTAAACTTGTATTAAAAGGAATAAAATAAGACTTCTGACTTATAGTATTGTTTGATCATGTAGGTACTTCCTCATCATCAGCGTTTTTTTAATGTTTCCACCTAGGCACATGTCTTCCTTAGAAGGATAAGGAGGTCCGCCATAGACCAACGGAGCAACGGCTAAACATGAGCTTGATATAATAAATTTTTGGTCACCCATCCCATTACTGACCATTTTGATAGTTCCTTAACTGTCACAATCGCAGGGTGAATGCGCTTACCCCTTGCGACCATCGAGCTACCCTTCCTTTCCTATCCCGTAGTAATTAGGCTATATAAAGAAAATAGGGTTCGCCTTTTCGCAAATTGTAAAGGATTAATTAAATGATTTTGGTTACAGAAGAGTTTTTTGCTCCACCGATGTCAGACCGTTGCTTAGATAAGACCACATTAGGAAAAGCACGGGGTTTTTTTATAGTATTCTTTTCTGTCGGTAAGATGAGTGTCGGAGCCATAGACAGAAAAAAATTCGCTGTGCTCAAGAAAACCAACAAAGCGTGGAAAACGGACACGGTCTATGAAAAAAAGAGACAAAGGATCAAGTGACAATGTGCCAACATTTTTTACAGTAAGAGCCCCTAGCGTCCCGCCTAACAAAAGAGCAATCACAATTTCTTTAAAATATTTGGTAATCTTGATTAGAATTTTAAATAAGGGTATCGTGGAGCCATAGTGTCTTGTTCTGTTAGTGATTGTGATGTGAGAAAAAGAAACAATCCAAGTAATCACACTTTTCACAGGTAAATAAGATATTGCCACACATTTCTCTAAAACCAAATTTCGATACATTTATTCGTTTATAGACGAAGAAAACAGTATGAAACATAGTTCATTATTTTTTTTTGCCATAATATAGTCATATTTTATGTATGTAAATTGTAATGCATATTTTACGTATCTTATATATAGGTAATGTATACATTCGTTTTTCGGATCACCTGTTTATTGACATTGTTGTTCTTTGACATTCTATTTCTATGGTCGGAGCTGACAAAAATAGTGCATGAAAAATATTGTTTATGATGACATCCCTAGTAATTAGATGGTGTCCTATCACCCACATAGTTAGGAAAAGACTTCTCAAGTATAGTGCAAACGGGTCCAGAGTCATAATATTTATTTATAAATCTTAAAACATTATGACTTCAAGTTAAAAAGCTGATGTGATGATAAACCTTAATGATTATTACTACGTTTCTACCTTTTGTAAACCATTCAATATTTCACTAACCTATCTTATCTGATTATAATATAGTTCCTTTTCCCAATACGTGTGTGTGTCAATGTCAATATAAGGGATCCCGATCTATCATGGGCATGGGTAATTCATACGGCTTATTGTCCCTTGGATCAATATGAAAGTGCCAAAAGTGTAACATCTGGCGAAAACCCGGGAGTTTCTCGCGCATGCGTCAGTCTGTGTTGCCAAGTTGTGATACGTATTAATCTGCAATTTTAAATATCTGCAATATATTAATCAATTTACAAATACTATTTGTAAGGATGAAATAATAAAATAAAATAAAACTAACATAACTTAACCTCCTTACGAATGGAAAGACACAGGCAATGTCCTAGTGTTTGTTGTGCTTTTTTGACAAATATTTACATGCTCTTCCAAGAGCGGGACATATTGATCTATGTATACCTTGTTTTACCAACTTTAACAAACTGTGTTCCAAGTAAATAAACAATTTCATTTCATTTCATATGTTAGGTTTTAAAAAATTAAAAGCTCAAAGAAATGCCAGTTAAAATTTATTTTGCTAAACTTTATTTTATTTTTTATTTTATTTTAGTTTATTAGGGAAACAAACAGCAATTTTACAATAAATATGAGTACTACAATTGAATCACACATTTGCCAAAACAGTTTCCACAAATAGCTTACACATTGGTATCTAAAGTTGAATAAACAAACACATTAAGCAGAAAAAATAAAAACCAAAGACATTGGACACAAATTCGGATAAGACAGCAAGCCAGTACAGATAGGGGAAAACTATTGTATTAAAAGACTTTTGAATTTTTTAGGCTTTGTACAGAAAATATCGATAATTATCTAACGACTAACTCTGGTTCAATAGCTTTTTTTTACATCATGCACAATTGATATTATCCTGTGCCATTAGGTACGATTGGTTTGATCTAATAATAGGTGAGTAATCATAATAGTGGTTTACATAAATATTTCAGTTTGAAACTCGAATTTGGAATAACAACTTGGTAGATACGTACTATTGATTTAGTAACGACTGTTTATAAAATGAAACTGCCTAAAACGTCACAAAATTAAATTCCTGGCAACATTCAGTCGAAACGTCAAAACCATGAATCTGGAGCGAATTTTCCGCGTAAATAACCAAAATATTCAATAATTATGAATGAAAATGTGTATTTTATAAAATAAAATTAATCTCAAACTACATTTTTAGACCGCTCCAGACAGATTAAGTTATAAAAACGCGTATTGCAGCGTATCCCGACGGAAAAATATGACGATTTCGATTTTCCTGAAAAAAGTTAAAATAGCTGTGTTCAATGATATTCGTTGTTTTTATATTGTTGTTCTAGTATAAATGTTAGATTGTTGTTGATAGTCTTCCGTGTAGTTCAACATATCTAGGCTTGTTACTGTTAGCTAATACAATAGTTTGTTGTGGAAAGGTTGTGTCTTAGAAAATTGAAGAAATTACATTAGCTGTGAAAGGTGAGCCATGCTAACAGTATTAATATTACCTATCTATAATAAAAAAACTAGTTACGTATAAGAAAAACCATATTATATTATGGTGGTGACCATATAAAGACACTACTTAACTAACTAGTCGATTTTCATACAAACGAGGTAACTTTGAAGCCTTGGTTCTCCGCCAATAATTGACTTAGCTGTGATCTGATGATGGCAATTCAGGGAGTGCATGGAGGAGATTCATATCGCCATACAGATGCAACTAATCTGATCAGCATTCTAAGAGATATAAGGACATGTTTAAAAAAAACACGGACCGATTGAAATGATTCAAACGTTAGTACATTAGGTAAACTCCCAAGTTGGTCCCATTTTTTAAAATTTGGAAATCGGTTCTTTTCAAGTAATCTTGAAAAAAAGCACGAAAATAGTATGATTTTGCGTAATCCTCGATGATGAGTCGTATAACTTCTTTGTTTATGATCTGAATAAGACAATTATTTTTTTTGTTGGAAAAGGTGTAGTTCTTTAAACGACTTAAAAAAGGAGGTTCTCAGTTTGACCCGTATGTATGTATGTTTCTCCGCGATTAACTCACGTTTGGCTGAGGCGATTTTTTAGCTAAATAATATATGTACCTACACTACCTCATACAGAAGGTACCTACACTAAAAATTAAAAAAATAAAAAATTGATTAAAAAAACAAAAAACCGACTTCAAAAAAGCTACCTCCAAAAAGCAAGAAATAATATTCGTAATAATAAAAACACGTCTTTTGGAGTCGGGTGGGGCTTTTAGAATAAAAAAAAGGAATTTGTACTCCAGCTCACCCGACTTCAATAGACGTGTTTTTATTATTACGAATAATTATTATTTTTTGCTTTTTAGAGGTAGGTTTTTTGAAGTCGGTTTTTGTATAGAGCGTTTTCGGCGGGTGCTGCTGCGCGCTAACTTCAAGTGAATATAAGTATCTCGAGAAAAAAACGCAAGAGGCAAGTTTTAATATTACAGTTGATTTTCTCACGCATTATACTTTTGATTTTGTTACAAAAAAATTTGATGCATGTTCCCTGTAGTCCCATGTTCGTCAAAATGTGGTATGCTGAAATAAATTTTAGCTAGGGAGCTTTTGATAACCACGAGAGTCTTATCTATATTAAAATCACAAAATTCATGAAAATTGATTTGTCGATTTAGACGTATGTTACTTTTCCATAATGTACCTATTATTTTGAATTAAAATTTACATTTGATTGACATTGCTGTAAGTTAGCCGTAATTAACTGTATTGATTTCAATTAGCTTTCCCATAATAAACTTGGTCATATTATTCAGTAATAATATTTGACATACGAGTTAACTCGGTTAAGATCTTGTATATGTGAACAGTTCTCGTGTACAATAACATTATCACAAGTAATTCAATTTGAATATGTAAATTTAATATTATCCCGACAGTGTCCTTATTCGCCCTTCATTTTGTCGATGTTCTGTGGCTGACCTAAGATGAGTATCGTATGAGTTAAGAAAGGGCTTTGGGTAAAGTTGGCGACGTTGTCAAATGTTGCGGCCGCTCTTGGAAGTTACCTATATATTTATTTTGAAAGAACAGTTTAAAAGAAATAAGTTTTAGTATGTAGCTCAAGCTCATATAATTAAATTACATCGGTGCCTAAATGTTAACCCTTATGATTTTCTTTAAAAATAAATATAGAGTGTGAAAATACACAGGTCAATTTTCCGGGCGACTTGATAGAAGACTTTAGGCTTTTTATAGACAATCGCAAATAAAATAAAATCGCAAACCTAATTTCAATGGGGTGGCGATTTGATTTTACAAGCAATTGTCGATAAAAACATAACCCTCTTGCAGTCGGGTAAAAGCCTTATTTGACTAAATTCGCCTAGCAAGTCGCCTGGAAATTGACCCGTGTAAATGCCCCCATTACGAAAGGTGTACGGGGTTGACATAAGTTTTCATTTTGTTTTGAAAGCGAAGCTGTAACGAAAATTTTGCAAGAAAAAAAACCGGCCAAGTGCGAGTCAGACTCGCGCACGAAGGGTTCCATACCAAAAAAAAAACGGCAACTTTGTTGTACGGGAGACTCACTTAAATATTTATATAATATAGCGGCAACAGAAATACATCATCTGTGAAAATTTCAACTGACTATAGCTATCACGCGGTTCATTAGATACAGCCTGGTGACAGACAGACAGACAGACGGACACTGGAGTCTTAGTAATAGGGCCCCGTTTTTACCCTTTGGGTACGGAATCTTAAAAATTATAGTGTTTTCGATTACGGCCAGAGCGGAGCGCGTTTGGTAGTATCACGGGCAACAAAGGTCTCAAAGGCGTTGCCACTCGCCAGCCCATGGCCCCGTGGGGGGCAAGTTAATATTGAGGAGAATGAAAAAAATATGAATTTTAGGTACAATTAAGAGGGGGGAGACGCCCTTGGACACACTTCTGTCTAGAAAAACATAAAAAACATTGGTTTAAATAAAAAACATTGTGAGCCCCACCCTCGCCATGTAGATTATACGGCATTAAACATTAAACGACAAAATAAAATACACGACCTATTTCAGAATATTATTTTAAGAATACCGCTGAATTAGAATTTTAGTAATTGGTGTTTTATTACGAATTTCACCTAGAAAAACAGGCAGGGCGTGGTATTCCTTTGTACTCAAACCTTTTGTGAAACACGACACCAATTATTTTGGGTAATAGAATACGAGATATTGTTGAGAGCGCCATAAAATATGCGTTAAAATATATCTTCATGTCAGTTTTATTTGCCGGGAGTTATTTTATAATGATGATTATGCTTCAAATAATAACCAAGTAAATTTTACAAAGTGCAAGGCATTTTTGCTACTTAAGGTGGTTCGATGAGCTCAGTAGCGCCACCAATGGAAATAAATCATTTACGTTGTATCAAGGGCTTAGAATAAAAGTTTTGGATATTTTGCGCAAATAGAAGAGTAAAGTGCAATTTTTAAATATTTTTTCATGGTCTCAAATATAAACAATAAGTTATGAATGTCGATATTGCTAAATGTGGCCACTTTTGGCACTAGTGACATGCACATTGCACAAGTTATTGCTTAAGTTTGAGTTCTTGAAACTATATTTAGAAAATTCATTTTAGTCTTTTATTTGCGCAAAATCATCAAAACTTTTAATTTAAAGCCTTGATAAAACGTAATTGATTTATTTCCATGGTGGCGCTACTGAGCTCATCGAACCTTAACAGTTTTAATGTCATGATAAATAAAATAATAGTAAAATGAAATGAACTTGTTTTTGTGAACCAACTATTTAAATAATGTACTTATTATTGGCGTTTAAACTTCAAAAACAAAATAGTTTTGTTTATGTTTTAAAGAAAAATAATTGTTTCACAAAAACCAGCAAGCAAGTCAATTTTTTGTCGCCATTGCCGTCACATTTTTTTTAAATTTAAGCCTAATGACTGTATCGTAATGCTCGTGTCTGTTTAATACATTTTCTTCCTTTCTTTGTTTCGAGTGAGGAACAATATTTCCATATCTCATTACCTTAGCTTGGACGAATCAAAGCTCATAACTTATTCGGCAGAGAAAGAGTGTGTTATAAATACAATACTGTTATACAGATTCTGACTGTAGATTTTATAAAACTGTTTCCGACTGTAGATTTATGTCGTCACTTTCTAGTTTGGTTATATTATTCGATCATTATACTAGTAGCTCTGAAAGCTGTAGACTTCGCCTTAACATTATTATCTCCGTCATTCTGAAAACGATAAACTGAATCGCCAAAAAAATTATACATTATAAATAGATAGATAGATAGATACATCGTTTATTGCTGCTTTTTAACACACGTATAACATAATTTACGGTAATAATTTAAAAATACAAATAAAAATAAAACATGACCTTATATTATAATATGTGTGCAGCAGCAACAGGGCCAAGGCTCAGCGTAATATTCGCTGAAAGCAAAAAAACGCCGATTTTTTCAGCCATTATTGCGATACGCGGGTAGCAAAAAAAAGATATAAAATAAACTAATTTAGGAAAAATAAATATTAATGAATCGTAATCTAAACCTAGTATGATAAAAAAAACAATATTATGTATTCACTATATTATCAATTTTATAAACATACATCTAACCATTTCATGAGAAGCGGATGAGAAATGTGAACTAGGAGAACAGCCGGACAGATAGACAATACGAAAAATTTTTTGCCCAAGCTGAAACGGAGACGCTTCGCTTTCGCTTCACTCTTACACGCTAATAATAGAAGGTATAATTATTATCTGATATTTGTTTTTTTTTGTTTTAGGGTGCATCATGAGGTATAAAAGAAGAACTTCACAAACAACTCGGGGATCTCGACACTCAGACAAGAAATATACTATACGTAAGTATTTTTAAACAATAAAAAAACATCTTGAGAGTCAGCCATTTCTTTTTTTTCGAATGCGACATTTTTTGTCCAAAATTATTTATTTGTGTCTAAAAATGTTTCACAAAAATAATTACATTAAGTACAGTACCCTTAGCACGAACAGCTATCGAGAAAAAAAACGCACGTAAAATTACTCGATAGACAATTCTCTATGGAAAATTTCGTTTCGCTTATCGGCGATAGATGGCGTTGTACAAATTTCCAATACAAAATTTATCTATCGAATGATTTTACGCGAGTTATTTTTTTCGATAGCTGTTCGTGCTAAGGGTACAGACCTACTTGAATGGCCAATCGACTATTGAGCAAATTTTACAGGAGACATTTTTTTTAAGTAGTTATCGATATTATTAGCAATTTACGAAAATCTTTCCTAAATTAGAAACATGCAGTATTTCTTTAGATGAATATTGTAATAGCAAGTGAAAATAATAATTTTATTATTGGAGGTTGGACAAAATGTCTTCAACAAAATTTTGTATATTGAGCACACAATGACATGGAGATAGTGCTCTATAATGACATGCAAGTTTAGTGCCTGTTAGGGTTGCCACCTCTTGGCCGTTTGAATCCGGGAGATGGAAAACTTCAAAATAAAAAGAGTAATTTTTAACTCATTTTATTATTTTTTGAACTTATATTTTTTATTTGTGAGTTTTTACCAGAAATTTGGAATCTGTACGAAATTTCTGGTTAAGAACTCACAAATCAAAAAAACCACTATATTCCATTCGAAAATTGACGAGTGTCTGGATTTTCTGCCTTGAAATGTTCTTCATTTAAATATTTTCTTTCCTATGTCCATATCGAAGAAGACGATACTAAAAATGTGCTCGCAAGGAACTCACAAATCGAAAGAACTCTACATCCCATTCGAATATTGACGAATTTGAAATTCCGGGATATTTTGGATTACCTTGAAATAATTCCGGGAGACGGGAGATCTTTGTTTTGAAGGCACGATTCCGGGAGATTCCCGGAAATCCGGGAGAGGTGGCAACCCTAGTGCCTGTACGTACATATACGATACAAATACAAGATTTGATTCCGAAAAATGATAGTTTAGGAGAATTTTGATGGTATTATGAACTAACTTTATCGCGTAAAACAGAATTCTCCATTTAGGGTATTTGGGTAAAAACTAGTACCTACGTAAAGTAGTATCATAACGACTTACGTATGAAAAGGTAACAATCACATTATGACACACAAAGTAACTTCGAACACTAAAACAAAAGAAAACCAATAAAATGTTTACGTACCAATAATATTATCAAGCATATTCACTTCTCAAGCTTACGCGCTCACTAGACATGAAATAAAACACTTTTAACGGATACTAGCGCGGTTTTATAGCCCCGTGACCACGGCAGCTGCAAAGGTGCCGAAACGTCGGGAAAATCAAAAATCAAACCAAATACCAACCAATTACCAAAGTACTTTCAATAAAACCGCGCTAGTATCCGTTAAAAGTGTTTTATTTCATATTATCAAGCATTTTGAAAGTTCGAAAAGTAATTATATTTTTTGTTGTTACCTAATGATAATTGTTTTTATGTTAGATAATAATGGTTAGAAAATAATATTTATTTAAAGTTTATTTTTATTTTAAACTTTAAAATAAAAACTTAAAGGTTCTTGATGAGCTCACGAATGTTATGATGTTTCTGATCTTCAAATCAAATGAAATACTTAAACTTCATCAAAGTAAGGGTTTTATTATTTAATTTTTTGCTCTTCTACCTATATTAGCTTCCACACGTCTCTTTGTTTTCATTGCTCTTTCCACAAAAAACAGGAATCAATAATCTATTCAAATTAGAAGATATTTTCGCTCTGCTTTCCCCTGTCACCATAGTAACACCCTAATAACAAAAGCTCCATGATTTCGGCTTCACTGGCCGATGTCCAACAACAGTCGTCCGACTGTCAGGCGCCTGCTAAATGCCTTGTTTTCATACACAACTTAGTTTAAAGATACCTAGAATCAGCAATGCAGATTCTTTAAACCTCTACGCAAATTGAAAAGTTAAATCAGAGTTGATTGAAATTAAGCTCTATTGATGAAATTGATGGATGCAAAATTTTCTCATATGTGTATATGGATTGATAGCTGTATGAAATATAGATTATGGTCTTTAAAAAACGCTATATCTATCAGTATTCTATCAGTGCCTTTCATTCATTGATTTCAAATATTTTTCATGCTGAATAAAAGACTGCGGTTGTTGTTGAAAGTTGAAAAACAAAATTATATTTTGAACAAAACAAATTATTATTGATTATATTGTACCAATACTTTTGTGGTTTATTTCAGTGATTCCAAATCTTTAGACAGAAAAAAACACAAAAATTTGCGTGTCTGATTCGAATACGAATAAACGAACTATTAATTGGAATTGTATTATGTCCTGATAATGTTCACACCAGTTTTTGGCGAAAGTGCTTACCACAAAGAGGCAAACAACAGTTCATTTCGGTTAATCGACCGTTGTGGACGTACTTTCACGATACTAATATCGTGCGTTATCGGTATTTCAACATTGGAGCGTCGCCAAATGGGCCCCGACGGTACGGCGCCTGAGGACACGAAATAGCAATAATGTAAGAATTCGCTAGTTGCTGCAGCATTTTCGTAGGAGCTGAGTGGGTACTATTGACATTAATAAGAAAATAATTATGAACCAAGAAGTCAATGTAAGGAAAAATATTTTTCTCACTTATGCTCTGAAATCTTATCATTCCATTTGAAAAAGGAATGCGGGGCGTTCCACATTTCCGAGGGGGTCTGGTTCATCACATTCTAAATTTAAAATTCAGGCCAGGAATGAATTTCAATACTTACTTCCCGCACCAGCACCAGTGCGGGAAGTAGGTACAGTGCGAAGATGATCTGGGTGGTCTGCGGCAACTTTAGTTCCTTTTTTCTGGCACGCAAGCCAACGACAAGACAGTTAATATTATAAAGGTAAAATTATTTAATAGGTACTATAATAACGATACAATAAAAAAAATGGTGCGCACAGAGTATATTACTATAAGAATAAATAAATATTACATTGTATTGTACCAGATTTATCAGAGACAAATCCTCTAAGTAATCTTGAATTATGTACAGCGCCATCTACCGCCGAGAAGCAAAATGAGATGGGTTTTTGCTTCTCGGCGGTAGATGGCGCTGCACGTAAATTTAATTAAGTTTCAATTGAAAAGTTTTTTATTTCCTCGCATTTCTTGAGAAAAGCACTATACAAGCCTTGTTCTGGAAGCTACTTGCATTGCCTCGAATGATTAAAGCCCTCGCCTGCGGCTCGGGCTTCAAACCATCCTCGACAATGCAATCGCTAGCTTCCCGTTCACGGCTGTAATGTACTAATAATTTTATGTTACTAAAACCCCTAATGCCGAATATGGTAGAAGGATCATCAAACTGAACAACTTTTGCTACGGGAACAACTCTGAAAACGTGAAAAAAATCAGCTGTTTCAAACATTTTGATATTTTCGTAATTATTATTTGTATGAAACAGCTAATTCAAAATACTTAATGATATACTAGAAAAAATACGACTCGCACCAGATCAATTCTCGAACGTCTGTATAAAAATTGCATTGTGAATGCAAAAATCTCAAATTTAAAAATTATAGCTAATTTAAATTTTGTTTTCGCGATTTCAGAGTTGGTCCCATAGTAAAAGTTGTTAAGTTTGATAGTCCTTATCTTATCTACCATATTCGGTATTACGGGTTTTTTGTAACACGTTGTATAATCACTTTAACCTTAGAAATAATTCTACCTCATCTTTTATCGAAAATCATTTTTATTGTTTAGTTTTGCTGATATTAAAGTGCTTGTGCAAACAATTTTTTCACAAGCCAAACAATTTTGGTTTATCTCCTAGATAAAAAATACGAATGGACAATGCCATTTGCTTTGACAAAATATATTCCGCTTGGGGCGATCGCCGGCGTTAAATAAATGGACACTGGCAGAGAAGCGCCTAGGGAGTAGTAGTAGACAGCAATGTGTCCAAACTAAACTTTGCTCTTTGTGTTATTGTAGGAACTTGTGTGATAAATAAAAGAAAAAGATAGATAAAGTTTTATTATAATGAAGAATATAGCAACAAACAGTTTATACTTAACTAAGTTTTTTTTCAAAGCAGTAACACCAAAGTAGACGGATTTATTAATCTGTCGATTAACTAGTTATAGTTACTAGTGTACATACTGAAATTTCACAATAAGTAAGTAGGTACTTATATAAATAATTGGACACCATGGAAATAATTTTATACCTAAGTAAGTAACCACTCCACCAATTATAACTTAATCAAACAAAACCATCTTTACCAGTGTCTACAAAACAAGTTGTGTAACTTTCGCTACAGCAATTAATATTCTATTGTTTACCGAACTGTTTCTCGTAAAGTTATTAAAGTAGCTCTTGTCTCCTTGCAAGTCGAGTGAAAAGTTAGAATTTCGATAACAAGCTTAAACGGACAAAATATTGGGTCTGTTACCACGAGTTTTCGCTTAAACTCGATTGCCATTTTAGGTTCAAGTTGGCATAGTTGAATAAACACAATTAACTCTTTCAATGCTAAGTAACTCATTTTGGTTGAGCGACAATGAAGTATATACGTATAACGAAGGATACTAACGCCACATAGTTTTGCTAACGCGTTGTTTTTCAATGATTTTCTTTCATGTTTAATTTTGATTTTGCACTTCCTGATGTTTCAGCAATTTTATAGCAGCCGCGAAAAGTACGAAACAAGAAAATCTTACAACAAGAAAGTCTTAAATTCAAATAGAATTATTTCAGATTTTTCTCTTTGCAAACTTCGGAGATAAAGGGGGGAAACGGTATTTTTTTTACATTTATCATCATAAATCGAAAACTATGCGGCCAAAAAAAAAGAAAAAAAGTTTTAAAATGTGCAAACGGCGCTCTTTTATATGATACCCGACATGACCTAGTCGCCCCACTTAAAATTTTAAAGACCCCTTTTCAGTTCCTGTTGTAAAAAAACTATTTATTTTTTTATTTCTTTCTTATTTGCAAAATAGTTGGACAAAGGTCATCTTTAACTATTCCAAATTTCAATTTGATACCATTAGTAGTTCTCGAGATATCCAGCTGTGACAGACAGTCAGACAGACAGACAGACAGACGGACTTAGTCACACCATAAGGGTTCCTTTTTACCATTTTAGTACGGAACCCTAAAAAGGATAACTGTTGCATGCCACCTCCAGCCTATAGTCATTAGTGTCTAGTATAAGACAAAGTGGCATTCGACTACGATTATCCTTTTTAAACTTGGATTCAATTTTCTTGTATTGTACTTTTTAAAGAGCGATTTTTCCGTAGTTGAGTTTTTGTCTAATTTTCTAAAACTACATCCCAACGTAGACAAACCTTTTGTTTATCTATCAGAAACGACATTTAGACAAATATATTGCCTGAAGCTGTATTTCTTAATGAAGCAACGGTAAGGGATGCCTCTCATTCGGTTGGCAACAAACTTTTAATTAATGTACAAAGTTAGTCTTATAGTCGCGTAGCTAGAGAAAAATTACCTTCGATAATACTAAAAGTTTTCGTTTTTGCTGAGTGTATAGATTATGTGCATTGTGAGCTATTTTTGAAAAGTTAGAAATTTTATGCCGGTGCTTTAGGTATAGTTTAGGTATTTCGTAATATTTCGTTTAACTTCATATATATAGAATTAAAGTTTGAAATGTTGATTGTTTCATAATAAGAACTATGTTATCATCATGTTGTAAAAAAATTAGAAAGTTAATATATGTGTAACTGCGTAAATCACAAAATTACTCTTTTGTGTCCGAATAAAATTTTAAAGTTTCTGAAATCTTATTTTAAGACTTTCAGTGGTTAGATATAGCTGTTGAACAAAGTTTAGAAAGTTAAGTGGTGTGCTTCTTTGATATTTTAATTTTTCCTTTATAACATACGGAATAATGAATAAAAATTGATAAGATCGCTCTAACATGACCTTTTCAATGCACTTATATACTACACAAAAAATTAGAAACATACATAATGTGGATTTTGTTTAATTACGGATAAATTATTGCGCTTAAATACGAATTATGCGGGACGCGCGAGCGGGTCCATGCAGGGCCCGCCGACTGCCACGCGCCGCGCGGGCAGGCGAGGGGCCACAAACTATAAGCTACTCTCGCCGCACGGCAATAAAGTACAATTTCAAATTGCACAGCGCTGTGTGCCTGATATTATATATAAGCACCTACGAAGCGCCTCTCTTTCTGTCGCGTAGCTCGCTAGTCGTTCTTACCGATGCCGATATCATAGAAAACATCCGTTATGTATGTCGATGAATATACAATGAATATTTAATAACACAGAATACTTATAAAATAAAATAAATCTACCTACCTACTAAATGAGCTGAGCATAATTGTATTTCTAAGTTAGTTGGGCGAATCAACTTTTGAGGCACTCCTTTCAGAGCATTTTGAAACAGAAAAACAAAATTAAATTTAATCGAATTTACAAGAATTTATATTTTATTTTTTTAATTTAATTTATTTATTTTTATATTCAGGCATCGATGGCCCATAGATATATACCTTAAAAACGAAATATATATAATTTATAAAACAATGTTGTTAGTAAATAACTTAAAACATAATATGTTAGTAAAAAAATCAAGTATACCTAGACACTTTGTGTGTCGAATCGGTGGCACAAGGCAGCGTCCCTCTGAAGCGCCTGTACACCACGCCCTGCGGCCAGAAGTCCTCCTTCACGAAGAGGTCCAGCCTTGCTGTCGGGATGCGCACCACAAACGCCTTAAAATTGGTATTATGGCGCGACTCCAGTGGCTGAACTCTCAAACAAAAGTTGGATTTCTTCTTTATCTACTCGATCACGTCCTGCACTGTGGTGGTATGGTGCAGGCGGGAGAGGTACACGGCCGTGGTCGGTATGGCAGCTCGCAGCAGGAAGTTGGGCCCTGTCGGTGCGGTGCCATGGTGGTTCTTGCTCTCTCGCTGACGACGTCGCTTTTTGTTCCGAACCTCGAGGAAACCGTCTTCATCTTGGCCCGGTACGACGGCATTCAGCAAAGGTATAGATTCGATAATAGTTTGTATCATTTATCTAAAATTTAGGTTTTAAAGGTGGCCACGATGTTTGACGTTTAGTTTTTGAGATTTTTGAGAATAACAAAGGATCGTCGTAAAAATTTCCCCTCTGTTACTGTTGAGTTTTTTTTTGTGAATTAAAATGATACTTCAAAGAAAATCTGTACATTAAGTATTTAAGTAATACAACAAAAAAGTATCCTATTCAAATAATGTATCTATGTAGTAAGTAATAGTTTCTTAAGATTGACATTATTTTAACTCCACTGCGTTACTTTGACATAAAGTAACGCAGTGGAGTTGATTAGTAACTGATTGTTAGTTTTCGCACTAACAATCAGCGGGTAATAATCGGTACCGCCTATAGGCCACAATGGCAGGACCCGGGTGTATTTTTGGACGATATTGCGGATTCCATTGCCTCTTTCAGAAACTACGATGTGTTGATCCTGCTGAGTGATTTCAACATAAATCTGCTTGATGTTAGTACTGGTAAATACAAACAATTTATGCAGTTTCTTAGCTGTGTCAACTTAAAACAAGTAGTTAAGGAACCCACACATTTTACCGATCACAGTTACAGCTTAATTGATGTAATATGCACGGATACTCGGGCTCTAAATGTCACTGTTAAACACATCTCTGAACGTGGTCATGGAATGATATTAGCTGAATTTATGGTCAAGAAAGACAAAATATGCCCACGATAGGTGACATATAGGCCACTAAAAAATGGTGAACCAATTAAATCGGGATCTTGATGCGATCAATTGGGATGATTTTCATAAACTTGATAACATCAATGAGCTTGCAGAATCCTTTACGGCTTGTCTCATTACATTATTTGATTTGCATGCTCCAACCAAGGTGCAAAAATTCAAACATCCACCGCACCTCTGGATCACTGATTCTATCAAATGTATGATGCAAACTAGGGATGATTATAACATAAGATCTTTGGACGAACACCTAACTTTTGAAAACCATGTCGCTGAGTGTTCACGCAATTGTTTTTATAGACTTAAGTTACTGTTCAAAATAAGACCTTATTTGGGTAAGGAACTGAGGGTCACACTGTGCGAGGCACTGATTTTGTCAAAACTAAATTACTGTGACATTGTTTATGGGCCGTGTTTGATGTCCAAGACGAGTAAGCTTATCCAGCGGGTGCAGAACGCTTGTGCGCGTTTCTGTTTTCATGTACCACCCCGATCGCATGTGACTCCCTTTCTGGACTCTGCAAACATGATGAAAATGGAAGCGCGCAGGAGACTTCATCTCGCCACTCTCTTGTTTGGTATATTAGATACGGGAAGGCCGTGCTATCTTTATGAAAAATTGTTATGGTTTGGTGACTTGAGCAGGTTCCCAAAGAGAAAAAATACTAACATTTTCGCAATTCCAAAGCACGGGACAATGGCGTTCCGCGGTTCTTTTAAATTCGCCGCCTCGAAGTGCTGGAACGATGTTCCACCGCCGTTACGTAACCTGAAAGCGGTTAAAACATTCAGGAACCACCTTAAGAAATATCTCACCACGTTGCAAAAACAAGACTCACTTCGGGGTTTTTCACGATAGGAGCCGGGTTGCGTTCCAGCCTTGGGGTTGTGTGTGTCGCCTTGAGGCGGACACCTGTTTTAATTTATTGTATTTGTCACCATACAATTTGCTTGAATGTTGTTTTGTTATTGTTGTTTGTTTGTTTTGTGGTTCCGAGGTTGTATTATATTGTAAAATATCAAATAAACTCATTTCATTTCATTTCATTTCATATCACACTATTCTGTAGTTGCACTTTGTATGTAATGTAGGTTGCGATTTCTTTTTCTTTTTTTAATTGTTTGAAATGATGTATTTTTGCCATATTAACCAAATAAAATAATCTCTTCGTAAATAAAATCAACACGAAAAATATCAAATCAACCAAAGAGTACTTCGATTTGTCTGACCAAACAGCTCTTTTATATATATTTCTTTTTATTACTATGTATATCAAACTGTCATGGAAGAGGCAAGGAGACCTAATTCCATACAGCCATGAAGTTTTTTTAATTTTTATTCCTCTTAAATAATATTTTTATTTTGTTTGTGTTGGTGATGATAGAATCGATGCTCGTTAATATTTATCTATTACTTCGTTAAAATTATTGTCTATTGTCTTCTGAATTGTTATTAAATTATAATTTTTGTTTGTCTGTTCGCTGTCGTCACCAAGTAGGCTCCTCCAGAATACCAGCGTTGCAGTGGCATACTCAGGTTTGCCTCTGTAGCATTGCTGAGGTTGGGGCCTAGTTGGCCGCACTGTAATTAGTCCTAAGTTTGTGTAGGTACATTGTTTTCTTTTGTTTTGCGGTCAATAAATGATTTTTCTTCTTCTTTCTTAAACTTTAAAATAATTTGATATTAAACAGCCACTTGAAACTTACTTCTATGTCAGGCAGTACTTTTCTTTTCTTTATAATTACGTTCACTGTATTGTTTACAAGGGGGACACCAGGGTAACACTAGAGAATAATATATAGTAACTAGTAACTCCGGAGAAAAAGAAAGAATTTGAGAATATTATATTGTAACTAGCGACCTGTCCTTGCTTCGCTTCGGTTCTTTCTTTTTTTGCTAAATGCAACCTTCCAACAACACCCAAAAAGATAAAAAAATAATACCTAACAGTCCTCACCTCCATTTGCTCTAAAGTCTTTTTCTCTCCCGTTCGTCCCGTCCCGTTGTCAGTATAAGAGACGCGTTTGATTTATATTTGCGCGTGTTAATTTTTTGCGACGACTCCTACGATATTCATTTAAATGGTATGGTGTTAAAGGCTAAAATAATGTGCATAAAATGCTTAAGGTAATTAACGTATTTAATTTGATAAGGATTAGTACTTTATCCTTCTAAATAGCTTTCCAAATTACCGCGTTGAACTTGATAATTTTTTTAGGAAGATATAATTGGTATAGTTAGTTATTTTTAAAAGATGGATATATACCATCACGGACTTTTTTGTAGATCTATAAAATAGGAATAATTTCATCATTAATTATTTTGTTATAGCTCTAAAGGTTAGAGCAGCGTTTTCTTGAGCGAATTATTGAGCTCCAGGTTGCACAGAGCACCGAAGAGTATCTGCTAAGAGTTGGTGTTCATGAACTATGAGGATAAGAATACAAAACTGGGTAGATCGGACACTTCCGTTGAGTGACGGTGGGTCCGAGCTGCTGGTGTGGTGCGCAGAGCTGCCACGCCGGAGTGAGGGCCCAGTGATGCTCCAGTAGTGGGCTGCGAAGACCAGGTCGGGATAATGCCGTCGAGAGTTGCCGAAGGTCCAAGAAAGCGTCGTCAATGATGCTGCGATGGAACCTTGAAGGCCTGGCTTGCTGTGCTTCTGCTTGCAGTGTGACTGCTGCGGATGCTGGGATAAGGTATGGGGAGTGATGGCTGCGCTGCGTTGCTTGCTGAAGGTGCTTGATGTGCTCCGTTGGGGTCACCAGTGTAGTGAATGAAGTAGGTATGGTAGGTATGGAGAGAGGTGACCACTAGGAGGAACGCCAAGATCTTCCTCCGGGCTTGGTGGTATTAGTCCAACCGATGATGGTTGGCAGTTGTATATTATGCTGCGTCGCTGACTAAACGTCGTTAGCGAGATTTAGGTTTCTCCATAATTATTCTCCATACTACGAGACGCTATTCCTTACTAATCTTTGTGTTTATTCGACATTAGCGCCATCTAGTCACACGGTGATGAATCTTGTTGCAATCGTGTGTTGGTATGGTAATGAGCGGCGTATAGGTAGGTGCTGCTACACGGGCAACGCAGGACCGATTGTTGTGGAGATTCTTGGAGGAGGTTTTTTACACAGAAGATCAGATGATGATAATGAGTGTAAATGTAAATTGTAAATGTAAAACCAACCATTAATTTACTTCACTACAGTGAAGTAATCGGTTGATTATATTATATATATATACGTACAGTACATAAATTCTCTGGTGTTAACAGATATTTCTCTAGTGTTACCGGTAACGCGATGGAAAACATTGATAAAAGTACAAATAAGTAAGTAATCATTGCATATCGAACAACTATTTCAACTTGATCTTAAATTCCGATATTAAAGTTAATATCTTAACGTAATAATAATAAAATAATCCATGAACTTATCGTGATTTCCGACGTAACACAGCAGAACAACAATAGACCCAAACACACTCCTCGAGAGCTATCGCTAGAAAGACATTGAATGACAAAACAAGAATTAAAGTTAGACAAGGGGCAATACTAACGACGCTAGATAGGACCTTCATGCTAATACCATCACCAATTATTAATGGTCACGCAGGAGCCCTGATTTTTTTAGACATTGTTGGGGACAAACCTTCGCAAATATTAATTAAATATTGTTTAAGCAAAATTACTAAAACTATGTATTGTAAATAAAGGATTATTCAATATAGAACTTAAATATGTATAAAATGAAATGGTGGGGCTTTTAGAATAAAAAAAAGGAATTTGTATTCCAGCCCCACCCGACTTCAATAGACGTATTTTTATTATTACGAATATTATTTCTTGCTTTTTAGAGGTAGGTTTTTTGAAGTCGGTTTTTAGTTTTTTTTGTAAACAATTTTTACGCCTTCACGTCTTGACTACTGAATCGATTACAATGAAATTTTACATACACGTTGCCAGGGGTATAGAAAAGGACATAGGGTTTTATCCCGAAAAAAGTATTGTTCGCGAGGGATAGCAAAAACTGTCCACGCACACGAAGTCGCGGGTGGCCGCTAGTGGAATTATAAAAATATTTCATTTCGGGATAAGAGATAGGTCAGATAGGAGTCGACACGTCTTAAGTAGCCGTAATGTTACGTTACGCCGAAATGTTACAGATCAATCGCCAGTATCGCCACCTAATTAATTTATTCATATGGCGCGAGCGGGCATAGTAGCTGGCCGCCGCGCCGGCGTAACGGCGCGGCGCGGGCGGCCTGTAGCGACAACAATCTATCTGTAATTAAACAAAATCCACTGTATGTATTTTTCTAATTTTTTGTGTGGCATATAAGCGCATTGAAGAGGTCATGTAAGAGCGATCTGATCGATTTTTAATTCATTATTGCGTATATTACGAAAGAAAAATGAATTTATCAAAGAAGCACACCACTTAACTTTCTAAACTTTGTTCAACAGCTATATCTAACCACTGAAAGTCTTAAAATAAGATTTCAGAAATTTTAAAATTTTATTCGAACACAAAAGAGTGATTTTGTGATTTACGCAGTTACGCATATATTAACTTTCTAATTTTTTTACAACATGATGATAACATACTTCTTATTATGAAACAATCAACATTTCAAACTTTAATTCTATATATATGAAGTTAAACGAAATATTACGAAATATTACGAAATACCTAAACTATACCTAAAGCACCGGCATAAAACTTCTAACTTTTCAAAAATAGCTCACAATGCACATAATCTATACACTCCCCAAAAATTAAAACTTTTAGTATTATCAAAACTTTTTTATGAAATTTAATGTCCCACGACCGGACTATTATGACGCCTTCACGTTCAAACTCTAACGGCTTTTGAAGGTCTTCATTGTAATCGTTTGTAAATTATTAAACATAAGTACAATTTAGTTATATCAATCTGAAACACTTCTTTAGACAAAGGAACTTAATGACTGTAATATCACTATAATATTATTATTATTACGAATAAAACAAGTTATTTAGTGTCAGTCAGTATAATAACGTCAGTAGCATCTGCCAAGATGTTCTTCTTCTTATTTTTAGTTTGGCAATCTACTCTCCTCATTTTTAAGGAGTAATTTTTGCCAGTGTCAAGGTTTGAATAGTTCAGTGGTAGATATTGTTTCAATTTTCATTAGAATGCGGGTGCATCGCATTCCAATGCTGCTTGGAGCATTTGACACCAAGTATATCAAGACAGTTTACTCTTTTAGTTCTGCCGAGGTAGCCACCACTACAATAAAAGTCTGAGCTTCACACAACCGAAATCGCGCCTATTTGAATTATCCCACATATTGTTCAGTTGCGTAGACACTTGTACCACAAAACTGCACCAATTTTAAGACACAATATCCACTATGAACCAATTTGCAAATAATTAAAATAGTCACCGAACAAAATGGCGCCAAAAAACTCCTGCCAAGACGTTTTCCGCGCTCTCTGAAAGTGACAGACAACCACAGAGTGTCCACACTCCACAGATTACACAGAAATACGACTGCGGCCGCGCCCTCACGCATACACTACACCAAATAAATATACGAACTGACTCAATTATACTGTCTTGTCTATCGATAAGTATCAAAACTCCCAAAAGTTATTAGTTGGGTATCCACTACCGCTGTCTTAGTCAGAGATTGTTTAGTAATTTAGTAGTATTATACATTCTGTGCTTAAAGAAACAGGTTTCTGGTGCAGACGAGTCTGTGCGGGTCGATACCGATCGGTGCAGGTATAATATTCCCATGTTATCTTATGTTCTGAAAAGTAAATACTCAATACACAGTATTTTATTGTATAGAGATCATAATGGACCTTGTAGAGTACTTAAGAGGGAAATATTGTCTGTACGAGTTTTGTCACAAAAAAAACTGGCAGCAAAATACACAACTCTTACTGCCCAAAACTATTGACTTGATGTACTGATTTTTGTATTACCTATTATCAGATCTTAAACTTTTTAAGATCCAAAAAACTTACGTAGTTTTAAAGAATTTAAGTGTTGCTCGATGAACACTAAGCCAGATGAAATTCCAGTGTTTTATTATAAACTTTTCAAAAGGATCACAGTGTTCGATAGACAACAAACTTTTAATGATGTTACGAAGTTTTTCAGCGGAGCCGTTTTACGAACTTACAAGGTAGTTAATTGATACTATTTCTTATTATTCTGAATCATATTGACTATCTCATTTGTATTTTAATTGTTGTGACATTATTTTAATTAATAATCTGACTGCTAGTAAGAGTTATAAATTGTAATAACAGTACTCGACATCCTCAATGTGAAATGGTAAAAGTAGACTTACTTGTTAATTTTAATTTAAGATAATATTTGCATGTTATTGTTGATTGCTGAAAAGGCAGATCTTTTAAATACTATAAGACCTCCATTGTACCCTAATCAATTGCAAATAAATGATATTCTATTCTATTCTATTTTATTTGAATAGGTAGTTGTGATGCGATTAGAGTCTTATTTTATTCTGTTTCCTTTTTTATAGTCTTAACGGACGTTAACTGGAATATTAGTTAAAAAACAAATTTCCCAGAATGCTCAATACAATCAAACCCTTTCAACATGAATCCATGTTTGATTAAAATCAATATAATTATATTGATTATATCATATATAATCGATATAAATATCGATGCCACCACCAGTAAGTATATAACATTACCAAAAAAAACCTAACAGACCATTTTGTGAAGTGATGAGACAAACTGTAAAAAATATAGAGGATTACCTTGGTATTAAAGCCCTTTACCTAATGAAGCTAATACGTATAAGCTCTAAAAATATTGACTCGTTTTATCTCGTAAACAGAGCTTAACGCAATATAGGCAATTAGTTGCTAATCGTGAATCGTGCTTTGAATACACTGCATACTATATAAAGGAAAATAAGTCAAAAGTCATTAATATTCAACGGGCGTCTGCTGGGATTTGCGTGTTTGTAGTTAATTTTGATGAAAATTGACAGGCCTGAAGCGGCAAACAAATATTTTCGGTGAATAAAGAACAGGGTGTTTTAAGAGTTTTGATTTTCGTTAATGTTATGAACTGTTTTTGTTTTAATTTCCTCTAAATGAAAGAGGGAGACAGAATAAAATTGTTTTAAGTTATTCAAGGCTTTTGTTCCAGGTTTGATACTATACAAATTGACTTTAAATGTTAAATGGTCTAACTTTTATTTAAGATGAGAGAGAGAGAGACTGAGTTACTCAAGAAAAATAAATCGCTCTTTTAATCAGTACCTATCGTAAAAATAAAAGATTGATTTTTTTCATGTTCTATTTTTGGGAGATTCGGGTTCGATTCTTTGTTAAGGCAGGTATTTTTTCAACAATCTTTGAATGCAGTTCCAATTATTTTTAAAATCAAAAGGAAGTCTACTTTCAGTAAAATTTACTTATATCAATATTTAAGGTACTTTCCCTTCAAATTTTGGGACATCCTGTATATACTACTGAAGCAATATTCTAAGTGTTCCACAGCAGCGAACTCTAACAAAAATCAAAATCTTCTTGCCAAGTATTTAATACCGAAAGCTGTGTGAGAAAAACAACTGTTTTTTCCCGCTCCCGTATGACTTTACGCTTTGATGTTTTGTATTTCATTTTGTGATAGAAAAGAAATGACTTTAATTAGGTTTCGGGTAACAGGAAAGAATATTGTTAATTAAGTACATTGTTTTATTACAATCAATTTCATTCTTTGTAATTGTTTTACTTTTAATTATAATGAAATTTTGGATTTATTTGCAAATATTTTTGCGATGTTTATGTAAATCCGGTCATCTATCCCATAACACTTAGCTTTTGCAAAAATGGCTTAATATTCACAATTAATGATTATTGCGTTCTGATATCTTATTTTGCAAATATATTTTTAACGTTAGTTTTATTTAACCGCCTCTAGGTCTAGTGGTTCGCCTACACGTGTAAGATGCAAGGGTCCCGGGCTCGATTTCCAGGAGGGGGTTACATTTTACTCGGTTTGGTTGGTCCGTCTGGCTAGCTACCACAATCTTACCTAAGTCTGACGCTATAACAAACATTTTTGTTTTCCGACAGTTAGAGGTAAGATAGCCAGTTCCTCAATGGTGAATATTCCGGGTGTGTGTGATTACATTTTCAGCCTTATCGTCACTTAAAATCAGGTGAGGTGAAGGCCAAGCCTATGCCGTTGTGGATAAAAAAAGTAAAGTTAAACATAATAATATTTGTATACTGCGTCAGTAAACCTTTGACATTCACTAGGTTCTAGCACTATATTAGTAAACACTCGCAATAAAACTATTATTTGCTTGGTGGCTAATAAAATTTATTAACTTTTTGCTCACGTCATACCTAGGTAGTAAAAATGTCTGTAGCATAGTCACTTCACAGATCTCATCTCATCTCATTTAGTGAATGGCGTAAAGAACTCTGTAAAAATAACATTTTCTGCGTCTGTACATTCATTTAATCCTTTAATTCCATTTCATGAATTTACTTTACTGAAAAGCTGCTGGCTTTGAATTTTATAATTGCTAGCTTATTTTATTTTATACACGAAGAAAGTAACTGGTAAATAGAAACTCCATGGTCTTTGGGATTAAGCATAATTTGTTATTCACGTGCTATCATAAAAATCAACCCACCATAATTATAATTTTTATAGAAATGTTTCTAATGCTCACATCCATCTAATAAAGAAAATACTTATAAATCACTTATTTTTTTTTACTTTAAAGAGTTTTTTGATCACATTAAGAAATAGGATCGTTTGGCAATAAAGCAAATTTCGAGGTGATTTATCGTTTTTCCGTACACAATGCATGGGAAAAGTTTTGGCTATTTCTGTCAATTTTAGAACTCAGACCTTAAATGGTCCCATAGAGTCTTTAGATCCCCACTTGAAATCCGAGGTTGTATGCATATATAACCATACCAAACACCATGTGTAGATTTTTTTTAAATATACGATGACTCCCTTTGTTTTGTATTTAAAATGTTATAATTATAAGTTAGTGAATAAAACTTAATTTATAAAAGGCTGTTAGGATTTATATGAAACCAAAAGCGAAGATCAAGTGTGAGTCGACGAAATTAAATTCATAGAGTCAACAAGAAAAGTCTTTGTTGTGAAGATTGTTGGAAGTTTCTTGTTATGAAAGAAATTATGAAATAACTTAAGAATTAATACCAAGTTATTTCATAATACTCTTACATGAGCTTCAGTAATAGCCACCAATTCTAATAATAAGCCCGGCCACGCTAGTTTCGAACGATAAAGAACCAAAACTATAAACTAACTATATCGATACTTACCGTGTTCAACTCTCAAGTTATGTTTGTATACGTTAGTTTTTGTTTTATGACCGAGATGTCGCTGTAGCGAGATCACTCGCGGTATGTTCTTTCTTATCTCAATAGTATAAGTGTTTGGAACCTTATTTGAATAAATGTCTACGGAACCCCGGCTTTTGTACATGGTCCTTCGAGCCGGATTTTTATGTTTAAAAAAAAACGATATCATTGAATGACACGGAAGTCAACCGCACCTTTCAATGAAAATACTTAGGCAAAAATGACAACTTCTCAGTTTTAGAGTTATCGTATAAAATTGTCTCCAGCACATATGAAAAAGAAATAATGCCACTGAACCACGTAACGAAGTTTATCTTCTTAAGTCCCTCAACAACGTGATTTGAATGGCAAATTACACACACTTTGGTTGTTATCCACAGACAAACACAGAACAGCAAATAACGTATCCTCCACACCTCCCCCGATTTTAAATCACTTGCTACGTAGTGGTGGTGTAATATAAAAAATCAAAACCCATTCAAACATTGTTGTAAAATATGTTGAACAGTTTGGTTAAGCACATAAGGAGTGTTAAATATTTAGCGAGTATTGTGGAATGTGTATGAGACCATCGATAAGCTCGCGCTCACTAATCTGTGGGATTATGTCGTTGATGAATCCAAGACGCACTGGCCACTAAGAGAAATGATCTCTTTGCATTCTGAAGTGTCTAAACCTCCCTGTCACTTACTTTCGCTCTGACTTTCCTCTCTGTAATTAAGCAGCATTTCGAAGAATGTGAAAACCCGTAAATAATGTGTATCGAACTTAAGTGCTGTTGATCGAGACCATCCGGATGGCGTGAACTGCTCCGCATCGTCCACCAGGTGAGTGAGTGCATTTACTCGATGTTTCCATATCTTCCTCCATAATCCTCCTAGGTGTAATCCACCCCCATGGTGCTTGGCTATTTACACGCCACACCATCTTATGGTCCTTTTGAGCGGATTCCATGCTCCAGCAGGAATTTTTGCGTATTTTGGTAAGTTGGATGTTCGCAGAATAATTACGTATTAATTGGTAAATTCGCGAAGTTCCGTACTTACCGCCGTACTCCGCCATTTTGTAATTGGTACAAAATTTTACGGAATAAATGATTTTTACTTAAAATTAATTCTCGCATTGTAATAGCGTGATTTCTTTTAGGGTATTCCCGCATTGAAATAGCGGGTGATTTATTTTAATTTAATTTCGCATTGAAATAGCGTAATTCTTTTTAAGTAATTTCTTTTCGCATTGGAATAGCGTTGAATTTATGTGATTTATTTTCGCATTGAAATAGCGGGTGATTTATTTTCGCATTGAAATAGCGGGTGATTTATTTTAATTTATTTTCGCATTAAAATAGCGTGTAACTTCTTTTAATTTAAATTCGCATTGAAATAGCGTAATTTATTTTCGCATTGGAATAGCGTAATATCTTTATAAAAATGTCGAAATCAAGTGAGGATTCAGTTGATTCCGTCATTGAATTATCTGATAAACAGCTTACCTTATTAATAGCGAAAAAGGAGCGTCTTTTTTCGCGGATGAATGATCTTTATAGATTTGCGAATAATGTAACTAATTTTGCATCCCGAAATAATGAGACTTTCATGGCTCAGTCTGAAATAATCGATGAAATGCGTAGACAATTTGAGTCTATAATTGATGATATAAATGACCGCAAGCTTACGTTAGATTCGAAATTTCTGCCTGACTATCAGCCTTTGACTGCTTTTGAAGATTTGTACTTTATTGTAAAGCGCGTCCGAAATAATATTATTCAGTCGTCGCAATCAATTGTACCGTCGTCATCGAATAGTTCCGGCGATCATAATCCGAAATGCACCATTAAGTTGCCTCCGATTGAATTGCCGAGCTTCGACGGCAAAACGGAAAATTGGCCTAAATTTTACGAATCTTTTAAGTCCAACATTCACAATAACAAACAGCTGTCTGACTCGCAGCGCGTGCAGTATTTAGTAGGGAAATTAACCCACGGCGCGCTTAAGGCTACCGCGGGTATTGTACCCTCGGGTGAAACCTATAATATTATTTGGGATAGCTTGGTGAATAAATATCAAGATGTGCGTGCATTAGGTACACTTTATCTTAACAATATTCTCGATGCGAAAAATTGTTCGAATACGGCAGCCAGTCTTGATTATTTTATTGAAAAATATTCAGCGTCTGTGTTGGCCTTAAAACAACTGAATATCAGTGATGTGACCGATTTCATACTTTTGCATTGTGCTCTAAGGAAGATCGATGTTCAAACTGTTCAAGCGTTCGAATTATCTGTGCGTCATAAGGACATTCCTTCTTATAATGAATTAATTTCTTTCGTGCAAGATCAAGTTAAAATCTTAGAACGGTCTAATGTTTCATACTCGTCACGGCCTTCGAGCGGTGGTGTTAATAAAGCGTCATCGTCTGTCGCGACCGCGGCAGCCCGTCCTAATACTTACAAGTCGTTTGTCGCGAGTAATGAAAATATGACTTACACGTCGGGAAAGTCGTGTATTTTTTGCAATAAAAGTGATCATTCGGTTAATGCATGTTCACAGTTTAAAAGTTTGAGTTCACCCCAAGCCCGATTTGATTTTATTAAATCGAAACAGGGTTGCGTCAGTTGTCTTAGTGGGTCGCATACCGTAACGTCATGTGGGTCGACGGTTGCTTGCGAATTATGCAAAAAACGTCACCATACCCTCTTACATTTTGATACTAAGAATAATAATGGTCGGAAAAATACTTACGCTCATACGTCGCGAGTACCTACCGTTGAAGGGTCGTCGCCTCATTTACCGTCGTCGGTGCCGTCCGTCGCCTTGCTGCCGGCAGCGTCGCCTCTTTCTGCACCCGGCGTAGCAACGAACCCGTGTGTTTTGAATACCCCATCGGGTACCCAATCCATTATGGGGACCCCATCTAGTTCAGATACACCGACTATCTTGGGCACCCCGGGTACCCCTTCATTGTCTTTAAGTGCGGAAGTAAAACCAAACTCTACGATTTTACTATCGACAGCGCAAGTTTATGCTAAAATTAAAAATTGCAATAATAAAAGAATTATCCGCTGTTTAATAGATAACGGATCGCAAAATAATTTAATTACATTGGACTGTTGTAAATCGCTTAATTTACCTATAATTCCACTGAGTAACTCTTTTGTCAAAGGAATTGGTTTAGCGTCTCGGCCGATTTTAGGATATGTTTATTTGGATATTGAGTCCCGTGTTTATACGGATAATAAATACACTATACATGCTTTAGTGATTGACTGTATCACCGATCAGCTGCCTGCTCATTATGTGGACATGGGTGATATGGGTTACTTGAAAGGGATTCCCCTCGCCGATCTGACATGGAACGTTCCTGGGTCAGTGGATGTCGTTCTGGGTGCTCAGCTGTTTCCATATATTTATTTAGGGAATAGGGTCGTTTCTGGTACCAGTGCGCCTCCTGCTTTGCTGACCGCGTTTGGTTACGTGCTGATGGGTGATTTCCCGAATAATGTTCTTGTTAATACTTCTACGTCGTTCTGCGCACTCTCGCTTAATGATATTGTGCAGAAATTTTGGCAATTAGAGGAATTACCTAACATGAGGTTTTTGAGTCCGGAGGAGACGGAATGTGAAAATTTGTTTGCTTCGTCGGTCACCCGGGGGGAGGGTAGTAGGTACTCGGTTGCTTTACCATTCTGCAAGAACCCGAAAGAATTGGGTAATTCTCGCACTGCTGCTCAAAGACGATTTATGGCTTTGGAGCGGAGATTTAAACAGTCACCGGATTTACGAGATAAATATAATCGTGTTCTCGGTGAATATATTGAAAAGGGCTACTTGTCTGAGGTTCCTGAATCCGAGGTGACGGAAGAAGGATACTACATCCCGCATCACGCTGTCACCCATCCGGGTAAGCCCATGCCTCGGATCGTGCTCGATGCTAGTGCGAAAACGCATACAGGGTTGTCACTAAATGACGTCCTTCATATTGGCCCTAATTTGCAAGCCGATTTATTTCTGCTTTTGCTTGGCTTTCGTCTTTTTCCAGTCGCTATGACTGCTGATATTAAACAAATGTATTTACAGATTTTGGTTCCGTATGAACACCGTAAATATATTAGGATTTTGTTTCGTTTTTCGGAGAACGAAGTCGTACGAACCTTTCAATTTAATCGGGTCCCCTTTGGTCTCAAATCAAGCCCATACTTAGCAATGCGAACTGTTCGTCAACTGGCTGATGACATGAGATCACATTACCCGGAAGCTGCTAAGGTGGCAGAGTCTAGGTTGTACATGGATGATCTAGTTTATTCTATCTCTGATGAGGTCAGCGCCGTGCGCCTTTCTCAAGAATTAATCTCGTTGTTCAAGGCCGGTGCCTTTGACCTGGTCAAATGGACAAGTAATTCTCGCGTGGTACTGGGAAGCCTTCCAGACTCTCACCGCAGTGCAGTGGATCTGAATGATGGTTCTAGCCATACCTTGAAGGTGTTAGGCCTTTCGTGGGAACCAGCCGATGACAACTTCTTCTTTACGACTGCTTACGTCCAAGAGAAATGTACGAAACGAAATATACTTTCTGTGGTTGCTCGTTTGTTTGATGTCCTCGGTTTGATGGCCCCTGTCATTTTGTACGCCAAGTTGCTTATTAAAGAGCTATGGTTATGCAACATAGATTGGGATGATACTCCCCCTGAGAGCGTTATACGAAAATTCTCGGCGCTCATACAGGAGTTTCCTCTCATTTCAACTTTGAAAATCCCACGTCATATAGGCGTCTTTAACGACTGTACGGTACTTATTGTTGCGTTTTGTGATGCAAGTATGAACGGTTATGGTTGTGTCCTATACTTACACACCACTGACTCCATGGGTAATATTACTGTGAGATTACTTTGTGCAAAGTCCAAGGTTTCACCCACTAAAGTGACCACCCTCGCACGTTTGGAATTATGTGCTGCCGTCTTGATGTCTAAACTAATACGGACAGTTCAAGACTCCTATCAAGCGCGTGTACCCATTGCGGGAACGTATGCTTTCTCGGATTCTACCATTGCGCTTTCGTGGATTCATTCTTCACCGCATCGTTGGTCGGTGTTTGTAAGTAACCGCGTCGCTCAATGTCAGGAGAATCTGCCTCCTGAAAACTTTTATCATGTCGCAGGAAGTGAGAATCCAAGTGATTGTCTTTCCCGGGGGATGCTTCCCTCCCAACTCACTTCACATGATTTATGGTGGAACGGCCCATCATGGATTCGTAGCCCTCCGTCAAATTGGCCAATGAAAGCCTTTTCACCTACCATAACCGCCGAGTTGCCTGAGCACAAAGTTAGTGTGCTGACTGCAACGGTTCAGTGTGAACCACCGGCTCTGATGGAATTGGCTCGGCGTATATCCGGGTGGGATAAACTTCTACGAATTGTTATATACGTCCTCCGATTTATTAAAAAAATCTCGCCTTCTTCTGGAGCAGTCAATAATATTATGACTGCCGAGAAATTTGTGATACGTTCAGTGCAGAGTATCCACTTCGCAGAGGATCTTACCGCGCTTAAGAAGGGTAAATTGCCTTCTAAGAAGCTTTTAAACTTGTCGGTGTTTCTTGACGAAGATGGTGTGCTGCGTGTTGGAGGACGGCTTTCTATATCGGATTTACCATTTGAGGCTAAACATCCGGCTTTACTCCCTAAACATGACCATATAGTGGATCTTATCATTCAACACTACCATATTATGAACTGTCATACTGGTCCAGGACCTTTGATGTCGATCTTGCGGCAACGTTTTTGGATTTTGGATGCCAGGGCGGTTATAAGAGCAAAGGTTCGGGAATGCAATTGTTGCTTTCTATTGAATCCGTCGTACCCCACGCCCAAGGTGGCTTATCTACCTTCCTTCTGTGTCACAGAAGCAAAGGCTTTTGTTCCTACCGGCGTCGGGCGGGATTATTCGAGTGGCGACGGTGAAAACTAGATTCGGGATCTTTAAGAGTCCTATTGTAAAATTATATCCGATTGCTACTCAATAACTCTCAGTATTATTTTTTATTTAATTGTAACTTAGGTTGTTTAGGATTTAGCCATGAAGTTTGGTCTTTCTGTGAACCTTAGTATAAACTGCGTGCATTTTATTTTATGTTGCTACGATTATGTTTGTAATTTATTTTTTGTTTTGAAACTTCTGCGAACTTCCAAGGCGGGGAGCATGGTTAAGCACATAAGGAGTGTTAAATATTTAGCGAGTATTGTGGAATGTGTATGAGACCATCGATAAGCTCGCGCTCACTAATCTGTGGGATTATGTCGTTGATGAATCCAAGACGCACTGGCCACTAAGAGAAATGATCTCTTTGCATTCTGAAGTGTCTAAACCTCCCTGTCACTTACTTTCGCTCTGACTTTCCTCTCTGTAATTAAGCAGCATTTCGAAGAATGTGAAAACCCGTAAATAATGTGTATCGAACTTAAGTGCTGTTGATCGAGACCATCCGGATGGCGTGAACTGCTCCGCATCGTCCACCAGGTGAGTGAGTGCATTTACTCGATGTTTCCATATCTTCCTCCATAATCCTCCTAGGTGTAATCCACCCCCATGGTGCTTGGCTATTTACACGCCACACCACAGTTAGCATAATATATACAACTTTTTAAATAATGAACCCAGAATGGGAAACCTTTCTTCGGACCATCAAAATGAACAAATTTTACTATTGGATATAGAGTTTGGTCAACAAAAGATGAGACTCGGCTGGAAATTAAACTAATTTTGCGCCTTATTTTAAGGTTCAGTTTCCAATAACTTAACCTCTAAACGTTAATTTAACAGGGAAAGTGGCGCCGCCATTTTGATCTCGTCTTTCGTTGACCAGACTCTACCTATACTACTCTGAAATTGCGAAAAAAAATCAACTAGCTACCTATTTCATTCAAAAATTAATAACGAAAATATCAAAATGAATGAAACAGCTGATTTTTTCACGATTTCAGAGTTGGTCCCATAGTAAAAATTAGTTTGATGGTCCGAAAAAACGGTTTTCTCATTTTCGGTTCATTCATTAACACCACGAAACATGTGTTTGCTTATTTGTTTTTAGAAGTACTCCTACGAAGTTTCAAGTTGAAATGTCAATTTTTTTTTTCATACAAACTTTGTACCTCCATTTGAACCCTTTAGGGGTGGAATTTCCAAAAATCCCTTCTTAGTGGGTGTTTACACAGTATAAAGTATCTATCTATGTACAAAATTTCAAGTCTCTAGGTTCAGTGGTTTGGGCTGGGCAATAGTCTGTCAGTCACCCCTTCACTTCATTAAAATAGCACTTTGTAATATGAATTTAATAATTCAATACTAATTTTAATCAAGGACATAAAAAATGCAAACTAAATAAAAACGGGGTACAAAATGCGTTTAGCATTCAACCTTATATTGTACCTATATAGCTACTCCAAGGGTCCTTACCATGCGCTTTGCAATTACATTTCTTGTGCGAACTGCTAAAGAATGGAATGCACTGCCTGCTTATGTGTTCCCCGATAGTTACAACCTTGGTCTCTTTAAGGCAAGAGTGAATAGGCAAGCATGCTACACCTTAGACCTGCATCCTGTTTACCAAGCTAGATGGTGGCCAAATGCCTGACCAGTTAAAAAAAAGCAAATTAAAAAGTGGTGTGCTTACTATTAAAGTTTTCATGTTTTATTTAAATCGGTTCTAAACACAATTATTTCCAGGCAGTAAGAATATTGTTATGTTACTTAACTCAATACTTACATAATTTTTTTAACTTCAAAAAGATTTCGTGCACGAGCTTTTATTAAGATTCATTTCGCCATTAATCTCGTTTCAGTTAGCATCAAAGTTACAAATTAGAATGGATAATGTACGTTAATGGAATGTTAAAAAAAAAGTTTGGAGAAGCACTTAATATTCAAGCGAAGTTAGAGCATGGCCATGGCCATGGCCACCAAATATAATAAAGGCAGAAGAGTCATTTGGGATAAATTGCGGCTTTACGTGCACTTCATTATAAATTGAATCATTTAATATTAGCAATTGAAGTTAGGGATTGCGCCGTTTCTGTCTAGAACACTGTAATATCAGACTTTAATTTTGCCACGCAAGTTTTCAGAATTAGCAGACGGATGCTGAAAAAGGATTTTTAACTCATGAAAACAAAGGAATTTTACAGTACTTAAATTTTTACCGACTTCCAAAAAAGGAGGAGGTTTTCTGTTCGTCTGTATATATTTTTTTTATTTTTTTTTTGTGTATGTCCACCGATTACTCGAAGACGGCTAGACCGATTGAAACTATTGATTTCAGAGTTGGTCCCATAGTAAAAGTTGTTCAGTTTGATGTTCCTTACCCACCATATTCGGCTTTATAAGGCTATTACAAAACACCTTGTATAATTCTCATTCTACCGGGTGAAATCGAAAACAGTCGACAAATTTTATGGTGTGGTTTAGACCGTCTAATTGAACAACTTTTTCTATGGGACCAACTTAATCAGAGCAAAAAAATAATCAGCTGTTCCATACATTTTGGTCGAGTAGATATTGACGTTTCTGTGGAACAGCTGATTATTTTCATAGGCAAAGTTGTTTAGTTTGACGGTCTATCTAGCCACACCACAAAAGTCGACTGTTCAAACAAATCACCCTGTAGTTATAAACATAGCTACAAAAAATAAAAAAATACTTACGAAATTAGCAATAGCTATTTCGTGAAAAACCGAATTAACTTTAATTTAATTTAATTTATTTTAATAGGTACACCCTTATCGAACAGTTACATAAAATAAAATGATACAGACATACATAGGCTAATAAGTGCCCCATTATAGGTGACACAGCATTTGAGAAAAATAAAGTAACAAAACAAGCATCTAGAAGGAACTAAAAACATATTCAATTATTCATATTATAGGAAATTCACAATTATTATTTTATTAAAATATAAATTATTTATTAAAATTAAAATATATTTTAATGATTTGTTAAGTGATTATATTATTTATACCAAATTTTCTTATTCTGTTTTCTTCCAGTTTTTTTTAACGTTTCTCAACATTCTTCCTCGCTCCCAATATAGAAAATTAGGTCGCAGTTGTAATCAGCTCGTTAATTAAGTGCCAGAGGGGGGGTTGATAACCCCTTCGAGATAGATAAGCTGGGTGAAATATATTTTTCCTGTAACGAGGTAAGGTTCTAATTAACTTTGGCAAACGCTTACTGATTTATTTGGGAACAGTAAAACGTAGTTGAGATTTAAGTTATTGGTTTGATGTTAGAAACTTGTTATTTTAAAACAAGAACTAATACAATAATTATATTATTTCTATTATGAACAACACAAACTTGCTTTTGTTAGCCTGTTTTTTAATCACGAAAATTAATTATGATGTCTATAAAAATATTAAATACTATTTAATATGTTAATTATCATCTCCATGCCAAGATTTTTTTGGGTCGGTGCAGTAATTCCTTTTTTATTTTTTCTCAGACGCTGCTTTATGTCTTACTCGTTCTTTCCATCAATCAATTTAGTATTAGTTATCAATGAAATTATTCAATAAATTCTTTCAATTCATCAACGCCCGAGCGGTTGCCGGCGACCGAGACACAATAGAAAATCTATTGTGTCTCGTTTTCCGAGCGTTAAAAACTGTTTTTCTTCCCTTTGCTTAATGAAAACTCTGTTTTATAACGATACCATTTTCGTTAACATAAATTGTACGACTGCGCTGCAAAAAAATAAAATTCAGTTGCAATTAATCTCGGTAGTGGCCACACCGATGGCCCGGCTTGGCGAACCGACAACGAAAACTCCCCTTTTATAGATATTCACGAACCGTTGCACTTTTAGAACCACTGGAATTGGCACGTGTAAATATGTTATTCAATTGTAAGTTTTTGGAAAAAGTGTTGCGATATTGATAGTTTGCAGAATAAGTTAGAATTTATGATAATCACTTAAAGACACTTATTATGATGTAGGCATCCTCTCTAAGGAAGAATTTTCGAAAGTTGAGTTCCAAGCTAGTGAAATAGTTAGTAGGTACTATTCTGTGACGAAGGCTCGGGTCGAATTTATTGATATATTTTTTTTCATAATTTTCAACTGTCGCAATTAAAAATAAATTCCCATTAAAATGTAGCAACATGCGAAGTATCATTATCACTCCGAAACTTTTTACACGAAATATCATTTTATAAATTTTGCTGTGAAGCTGTTTCTCTCATATTTTATTTTTAGCATTTTTTTTCGTCGACATTCGTATTTCACATTCTTACAAATAATAATGGCTGCCAGTTTCAGCCGTCTCGCCTCGGGGTGTGTTCGCGAAATGTAATTTTTTTTGGGAGCACTGAAAAAAAGTGATTTACTTAATAAGCTTAATTATTTTTCTGCCATAGCTCGAGGCAGCGACTTGGTAATTCGTTGAAATGAAACGATATTTTATTTCTGTATATTTTGTATTAACTTAGTAAATTAATTCCAAGAAAACAGATTTTATTATAATGGTTTAGTTTTACTCTAATTGACGGCCATTAGAAGTACTGAAACCTAAATTACTGCGGGGTTTGAATCCCGGCAGGTACAAAATAGTTTTGTAATGAGCTATAAAGTAGATATACCATTATAATAAAATATACAATTATAATAAAAATATGAACTTAGGTATATTTTTACGGCAATAGCACAGTATAATACTGTAGCAATAGCATAATACTGTGGCAATAGTACCTTAATCTTTGTTCTCAATATGCAAACATAAACTTAAGTTTATGTATACAAAAGGCCAGCCCTACTTAGCTTGGTAGGTGTACCTTTACAACGTACGTATTACAAAATAATCCCTAATGCTGAATATGGGGGATAGGGACCATCAAACTGAACAACTTATACTATGGGACCAACTCTGCAATCGCGAAAAAAGATCAGCTGTTTAAAAGAAAAACTAATAACGAAATTATCAAAATGTATGAAACAGCTGATTTCTTTTCGCGATTTCAGAGTTGGTCCCATAGTTAAAGTTGTTCAGTTTCATGGTCCCTATTTACCATATTCGGCATTAGTATTTTGTAACATGTTGTAAACTAATTGTTTTGAGTTGTTCAGAATTATATTATTAAGGTTTTCTAAAGGTGTATCCATCTGACGCATTCAATAGCGCACGCTGATCGTGCTTTTGCTTTCCTCTTGCATTTTAGGGCATGATAGGGCATGCAAAAACACATGCCCTATCTTCTCAAAAAAACGTCAAATTTGTACGGCAGAAAGTTGAATGTAAAAGCGCACGGTTTGGGGGCAATATTGCATGCGTTTGACATAAGTTGACTCGAAAATTGAAGTAACTCGGTGAAGACGCAGACAATAAATTCCCTTTTTACTAAATGTAAAAGTACCTGATAGTATCGCAGTAGTTTCGTAAACAAACTAGAAAAAAAAACGCACAGAAAATACAAAACCTCTCCCCAGGGAAAGCAATTTGGACCTCGTTCGAGAGAGGATTAATATTTCAGTCCAAGAATATTTACAGTAAAGAGAGGTCTGCATAAGGAGTGAAGCTCGTATTCCGGTCTTCTTAGCCAACCTTTTTAGGTGGATATTATTCCTTGCCTTTTTGCGTTTAAACAGGGAAATGTGTTTTGAATGCAAATGAATCGAAGGTGTTATAGTTTCGGTAATATGGCGTTTATCATTACAGGTTTTTATTTAAATTCGGGTGGAATCTTGCAACTCAATTTTCAGCAGATATCTTCGACCGATTGAGCTAAAATTTTGTTTACACGTTTAGTTTTGCATGGCTAGCCATGTGACGTCATTCTAAATCCAACATGGAGGAACACCCAAAATGGCGGACAAGTTGTTTTTAATGTACTTTCATTTGATACCCATATTGTAATATAGGTATCAAATGAAATGGCTTGCTGAGAATAACTCAAAAAATATAGTGATGAGGCGGACAAAAGTGCAGTCAGTAATAAAAGCTAATATAAGTACCAAAATCATGTATTTGACAGAAAAAAACAGACCAAGAGAGTTTAATTGCACCTGTATCGAGTTTTTAATTCATATAGGCAAGAGTAGAAACCCCGTTACAATATTTCTCAGCGAGAATTTTATGCGAAAGCGTAACACCCCAATGCCATTAATGATAAGAGTCATATTCCCTCATGACTGATTTATGTGAATGAGGCTTTGCAATTTACGTAATGTTTTAGATTAGAAGTTCGCAATTTCCTTAGTGTATACCTTTCTTGACAGTCATAAATAAAGGCATGTGAATAAATTTCAAGATGGCGGAATGTAGCGTCTCGGTTGTTTGTTCATTTAGCTCAGGTGTTGTGGTTAATTGACTTGTGCCTATCATTTATCTTGGTACAGTCAGTATCTTGTTTGTACGTGATTACTTTAGAACTTTGTCACAGCAACTATAACGCTTCTTCTGCTATAATCCTCCTATGGAATCATTGGTTCGACATGGTGTTCGTTTACTTCTGATGTTAACGTACTTAATATACTTTGCATGACATTTTGAAACAAAATAATTTTATGGGCTAACTCAACTTAAATAAGGACAACTGCTATTAATTGTTTATCATGTTTCTAATTTACCTTGTTGTAACCTACTGTTTTTTTCCAATGTACATATTTTTATGTGTATTATTGTCGATAAAAAGAGCTAGTTGACTAAAATCGACCAGCAATTCGCCTGCCAAGTAGACCAGTGAAAGTAGCCCATAAATCAACATTAATTTTTACTTATTTGGCACAGAAATAGTCTAATATGAAAGCAAGAGTTTAGCTCATGTAGCGACACTAAATTAGACATCATGAGATACAAAAAATAATATGGCGTTGTACAAACGAGTTTTTACATTAATTACTTAATCTAGAGTTAATGATCACGGATGTTTCCCTCGGGATTCTGTCCCCTTTTTTCCGCTTTGTAGACGTGTTCCACTTTTACGGGGAAAATCACCGCTTTTCCCTTCGTTAAATTCGTGCCAAATGAGCAAAAAGTTTGATGAAGAAGTTAGAGCATGTTGTTCGGTTTTTTCTTTTCTTATTTAGCACAATACACTACATATTAGATTTCAACAAATACACGCATTAATGAACAAACGTATACTAACTTATTCTAATTGTATTGATGTCAGGACTTTGTGATATTATTTTATTAGATGTAGTTATTGCAAAACAATTTGGTTGCTAATATTATCATGATTTAATTTTATTTATTCTCAAATACGGTGAAGCAATGGATTTTAAATCTTTTGATCAGCTACAGTACAGTTGTTGATGTATGCACTAGGTACATCTTATGTAATAAGTATTATTATAATCATAGTGTTTTGCGTAAACACATATATAAATTCCGTAAGAAATTCTTATTTTTTCTCGCCAACGTAAACAGACATAAATTATATTATATTTTCTTTCAGTTAAATAATATTCCTTGTATTCGCTGTAGGTTTTTTGCGAGTGAAACGTGCTTTTCTAAGAAAACAAAGGCTCCCTTAGAAAATGAACAGTCTACCCCATTTCCTACAATGACACGTTTCTTTGTCTTTGAAATATTAAAGTGGAATGTGTGGAGACGCGGTGGGAATCAAAAAAATGTCTTCTTTGGTTTGATGTTTTGTTATATTTAACTTGGTTTACTTTTGGATGTACTCAAAAGAATGTCGAGATTTTTTCTTTACATAACGATGAAATGGAATCATCAAACATTATTTAGAGTTAGTCAGTTATTTATTTTTAATACCTGTTGTTATCTGCTAGATAAAGAATATGCAGGATGTGTAGCATATTTTCAGCGGGGCGGTAAAGTGATAAATTTAAAAAAACATAAAAATTAAACTATTTGCTCTACATTTCTATCATGTACGCTTTATTTCAAGTTCTTTTCAATGGTATCGTTGATCCAGGGAAGCAGAGCACTTATCTTCGTGTAGACTCCAGGAAGGTCACCACAGCCTGCCCCGAAGGAGGCTAGGCCGACCTGCACGTTGTCGTAGGTCAGGGGACCGCCACTGTCACCCTAGAGAAGGTTTCAATCAGACGTTATAAATCACATTACGAAGCCTTAAATAAGCTTAGCTTGTGCTCGCAATGTGTATCTACGGCCATAGAATAAATAATAATACTAGCTAAAGCACACGACTTTTCGGTGAACCGACTTTGGATTTGTGCTTGATAACCGTTTTTGTCATGTTGACGGCACTTATACGTAATTATGGTGCGACTATCTTGACTTGATAGATATCAAGATATCACAGTCGCACTAAAACGGTACAGTTACGTTACTTTCCAAACAGACTCTAGTCAAATAGTTAAGATCTGAAATCACGATAACTCTTCAATTAACTGTATTTTGGTTAGTAGGTGTCAACTACCCCAATAGGGATGATGACAACTTTTTTTATTTTATGTTACATAAATTAAGTCTCAAAAAAAGGAACATTGGTAAAAGAATTAATTCGCTAGCATGAAAACTGCCCGAGATATCACAGTGTGAAATGCACACAAATGGACTCGCCCAAAAACGCTCCATACTAATGGCTTCCTAGTTATGACGTCACGCCTGAGAAGTTTGTATGCAACGCGTAGGAAATTTGTTCGGCAGCTATATTAAATATTGTGTTTATCAAAATAGTTTCTTAGACAAATTTGCTATACATTTTATGGACTAATTAAAGGTATCATTTATTTTAATAAATTTTATACTTTTTAAATGAACTTGTCCACCCAACTTTGAAGGGTCATAAAATAAATAATATGCAATATATAAAACCAAGAGGTATACAAGCTACTCTAAAAGTTTAATATGTTAGTATTTCGTTATTTTATTCAATAGTCATCATCCCTATTCGAGGTGCGCAGCCCGCAATAGGACAAACAAAGAAAGAAAAGAAATTCTGCCAAAAAGAGGGGAGAAGCGCATTATAATAAAACAAAATAGGATAATGTAGGCTTCGTTGAGCCAGAAAATGTTGACGAACGGTGCTTTATTTACCTGACACGAGTCCTTCCCATTTCCACCAGCACACATCATCCTTGGAGTCAGCTGCCTCAGGAGCGCGAAGTACATCCGCTGGCATGCCGGCCTGGTCACCACTGGTATCTTTACTTGTAGGAGGTGATGGGCTATTTGACCATTTGGCTGAAACAATGTATCATAATTGGTATTTTTCAATTTCGTAGAGTACCTATATGATTTACTCTACGAAATTGAAAATTTCATAATCTTAACATTTTTTTCGAGTAGCTCGGTGGCGACAGTGGGTATGCGCCTTGGTTAACCTCCGCAATTGCATTGCGGAGGTTAACCAACTTTCGCAAAAAAATATTATCTTGAGCTCCTTCACGTTTCAGAAGGCACGTTTTACCGTTGGTCCCAGCTGCATTTGCAATCGCTAACACCCATTAATCGGCATTAGGCCCGCGTGGTGGGTTAAGTTATGGCCCATCCCCCTTATCCAACCATATTGACCCATAAGGTAGGCCAATGCCCCAGCAGTGGAGACATGAAAAGTGGTTGATGTCGAAACCTTTTTTTTATTTACAACGGGTTAGTGCTAGGCCTTCATCTCTTAATGTTAAGTGATGATAAGGGCAAAAGTGGAAGCGCACTACACCCGGAATCCTCAACTACTGAGGAACGGCTATCTTACCTCTAACTGCCGGCCCTTCCATAGACAAAAAAATATGCAGCAGCTTTTCCAATGAAAACAAAGCAACGCTGCGCAATCTTCAACCTGTCTGCTAGGGGTAGAGATTATCGGAACATGGGGAGTACTGGGACACTCCCAGTAGCTCCCTTATAAAGAAGATAAGTCCACGTTTTAGATTATGAGTATACTCTATCGGCCTTACCACAAAACATTGTTTCTCAAATGTTTAACTTAGACCTGGGGCCCAATCGCGGTAATTCTGATCGATAAAACCAAAACCGTTACGTTGTCATCATAAACTTATTTATACTAGTGGAATATTAAGTTTATGGTTGTTATTTAGCTTATATTTACCTAAAAATCTTTGGTTTAGGTTCATAATTTTCACTTACATTGTTCCAGATTGGCATCCTAAACTCCTGAGGCATAGCGTTCAACAATTTTAACAAAACTAAAGCGAGTATTTCTCTGTATACGAAAATGAAACGGTAACGATTTAGTTTTGGTTTTATCGTTGAAGATTAGCGCGATTAGGCCCCTGATATAAGTACTGTGTACAGAAAGGACACTGCCTGTCCCACCTTAGAATAAATTACCTCATCCCGCTAGTTCACGTTCCGAATCGTGTGCTCGTTTAGTCGTGAGTGTCAACAGCTGAATATCTATTCTGTGCTAAGACACTGTTTAAATATGATGCTGTCACTCTTTTGACAATATTGTTTGAAAGAGACAGCGTCACATTTAAACAGTGTCTAAAATTAAACAGTTTTTTTGGTAAGGTCGTATAATCTCTTTGTACACTTAGTTACGTACCGAAGTATTGCCCCACCCAGTGATAGCCACTATGCTCCTGCTTTTCAGCTTCAAGCTGTCATCAGCCAGTTCAATTTTAGCCACCTTCGGACCAAATACCAACGGCTGACTCAATTTTATCAAGCAAATGTCGTTATCTTGAGTTCTCGCCGAGTATTCCTCGTGGGGTATGATTTTTTCGATGTCGTATAGTTGGCCATCTTGGTTCACTAAATCTGTTCCGACTAGGACTTTGTAGTCGCGATGTCTGTGGAAAATGCTGATTTTATTTTAAAATTATGTTATCTTTCTTGTTATGTTAACATTCGTAAAGCTATTAGCAGTATCTCAGTCTTGTCTTTCGAAATAATAATAATAATAAAATGTCTTTATTTTTCCATCACACAATGGTTGGATAAAGTAACAAAATAAAGAAGCCATTATGTGAGGACTGATGCCCGAGATAGGTTTTTTAAAAAACCCGTACACTCAACCGTACACTCAAAACATCAAGTACACTCGTACGATACTTTTTATAAATGAATGCACACAATAGGCTTGTTTCCATTAAGAATAAATATAATGGATAGGGGTTTATAATGATTAATTATATTATGGAGAAAATAACAAACAATTTTAATTATTAAAAGCGTTAAAGATTAATAATATTTTTAAAAAATAAATTTCGTAAAATGAAACCTTTAGTCACGTGACAGTGAACACCAATCAGAAAGCGCTACGTCACGCCGTGCGAAACTCCAATCTTGTCTTTGACGTTTCGAGTATCACTACCGGAGGCGCGTTCCAAACCTACACTCCGAGTGCAACCTAACCACAACCGAACGCAAGTTTTAGCCACTTTTTCCGTATTTCTCCATTGTTTGGAACATATATAAATAACTGGTTTGGCGTTTTTATAGTCGTGCTATCACACTGGGGCACTATACAGTACTTATAATATGAGAAATTCATTTTTAAACGATAAAAACTAGCTATAACGTACGAAGACACGATCGCTCTTTGGTTTGTTTTGCACGGCGTGACGTCATTCAAGACGCCATGACAGTCTTGTGCGTTTTGGAACCAAATTAAAATTGTTTTTTTAAAACGCGAAATTTATAATGTAAACGCTCGATTAAAAATAAATAAACCTTTTTTTTCGATAAAATGCCTAATAAGCTAAAATATTAAGCAGTTATTGAAATTTTGTCAACTAGCCTATTTACTGCACGTTTTTTTTTTATTTAACAAACTTTATTGTACATTTCAAACAAAATGTTGCAAAAGGTTTTTATTAATGTATTTGTAATTAAACATCATATATATGTCACATTCTCAAGAATTGGAAAAAAAATCTAAAGCTAAAAATGTTCATAGAAATATTACATAACACATTACAAAATCATAATCTTTAGATGGGTTGACTTGGCAGGCGATCGATTGCTCGTCGATTTTAGTCAACTTAGCGCAATATCAACAATCGCTTGTAAAATCGAATTAAAATTAGATTTGCGATTAGATTTTACAAAGCGATTGTCTATAAAAAGCGCTAAGTTGCCTAAAATCGGCCAGTCGCCTGCCAAGTCGACCCGTGTAAATAACACATAACACACAAGGACAGTACATACATTGTTTATTTTAAGAAACTCTCCTAGCTTCTTTTTTCATTGTTTTTAAACAACGAAGCCAGGGTGTATATCTAAACTGAATATTTTACGAACCCCACAGAAACTTGCTCCTATTACGGCTGAGAAAATGGCCCCTTTTAAAGCGTTTTCAAATTCAATTTCGTTCCTGAAAGCTCTAGGGTTAACTTTGAATTTCAGCACCAAAATATGTGTTTAAGTGCACATTTTCCCGGTATAAAGTTGTTAGGGGACTTAAATTGCCTTGCTTATAATAACACATTTTCGCTGCTATGTTGAAAGTTTATCGTTGTTTAGATTTTGAACCAAAGCCGAAATAAATTTCACTTGCTACCTTCCCTGACTTGGATTAGGTACACATTTTACCTGCATCACGCAGGCGGCATATGCATTACGCTGCACTTACCATTGTCCATCAGCCATTTTTTTTTATGTCCCCACTGCTGGGGCACAGGCCTTCCTTATAGGTGGTAAGGAGGATGGGCCATAACCCACTACGCGGGCCCAATGCGGATTGGTGGGTGTTAACGACTGCAAATGCAGCCGGGACCAACGGCTTAACGTGCCTTCCGAAGCACGAAGGAGATCGAGATAATACATTTTTGGTCACCCATCCCATGACCGACCCTTGCAAACGTTGCTTAACTTCCTGAATTCCTGAAAAATATCAAATTGGCTGAACATTTCTAAGATAGGAATAAGCTTCCCCCTCCTAATCCAAATGTTTCAGAATTATTATTGGATGCGTGAAAAAAAACTCTTTGTCTTATGCTTGTACACGATTTGGAATATGAATGATTGGTACCCCAGGGTTTCTAAACTATGCAATCATATTTGTACCGCAAGTTTGGTCACTAAACTCTGTCTGTACACTTTAGTTACTATCTACACTGTAGTAGTTGTAAACTGTGGCAAACTTTAAAATATCGAAGCTTCAATATTATACCTAACTTCCGCTGAAATTCAATAAAACTCTGTAACTAGATTGTATAACTTATGTTGTATATTGTACAAATATGCATTAAATAAATTAATCCACTGCTAAGATTTTGAGTACGAGTTCTGTTAAAAAAATCAGTAGCTGTAATGAGGGCTTTTCAAAGTGACATTTAAAAAATAAAAATAGTAACAATTTGCTTCTCTAGATGGCGTTGATGGGAAGAGAAGTGTCAAAATTGGCTTTAAAAAATAAACGGACTGTACCAAAGGGGCAAGTAAGTACTCGCTGGCTGACATCTGCCCAATGAGAAACATTTTAAGGTTACATCTGCCTGCATACCTGAGTACTCTTCTAAGCTAAGTAAAAAAAACGCATTGACACATACATTTTTATCAACGCCATCTATCGAGCCTACAGCTTTTTGTCATTTTGAAAAGCCCTAATGACTTACATACGAAAGTTTCATACTACTATCTATCTTTTTGAGCCATTAAAAAAATTATCCGAATGGCAGGAAAAGGTTCCTAAGTAAAATGGTATTTTAACAATAATGGGCTGGAACTTTAACTTACAGTACAATACAATGAGCAGCAGTTAGTATGAATCTCTCATGTATGATTGACCCTCCGCACCAATGGCATGTCCCATTGAGACGTAGGGAGATCATAAATGGGACTTCCTCTATGGGAACAGTATGACCTCCTATGATGCCAATATTTGGTGAGACGACATCTGAAACAAAAAGTTTACCTTAATTTGTATATTTTAGTAAGTAAACCCTTTTAAGGTCATTAGTGGCGCTCACATCTTAATTTTTATTGATCGCTAAGTACATATTATTATATCGAAAATTCACACACCTTACAAAAAATAATTTGTGCCATTTAAAATTACCATCTAACCTTGGAAGGGTAATATTCAGGGTTACCGAAGCAAAGGGAATTTTACTAAAATAACACAAGTGCTTTATCTTGTAATTATTATATAATAGTAAGGATATGTGATTTTGTAAAATTTCCTTATTTTTAGGTAATTCCAAAATGGAATGGAATGGTAATGACATAACAAATTCTTTAACTTTCTTTTCATTGAGTTTTGAGTAAGGTTTGAGTCTCGTTTAAACTGACGCTTAAGCACACAACATTGCGCGTCATTTTCCCAGTTGTAATTAATGCATTTTTATGTTTTAGAGATACAGATCAATATGTATAATTTAAACGAAATAAATAAGCAGTGGCTGTGCTTAATTGTTAAAACTTATTAGATATTTTTTTATTAAAAATACTTACTCTTACTGGCAAAAACAGTACTGAATAAAAACAAAATCCACAACCAGATTGCACCAGCCATTTTGTAAAATAAAATAAAATTTTCAATAGCAAAACTTTTTAAATATTTCCATTATCTACAAACTGTTAATTTTATCTAGTTATCATTATTATAATTTTATGTTCGCTATAATGAGGTCATTTCGGACATACATAATGAAATTATTTGTTATCAAATTGTTAAGGGCCGTCACAAACGTCGCTATTATATTTCTCTTCGATCTAGATACTACCTTACAAAGTGTTACAAAAAAAAACCCTAAATTTAATTATGTTAGAGGGTCCATTAAACTGGACAACTTTTACTATGGAAAAAAAATCTGCTGTTTCTGGTAGATTTAGATTCATCATAGATTCAATTATTTTTCACATCACTTTAAACTCGATTCAGACTTGTACCGATGCTACATCCCTAAACCCAAAATCTACCCTCATATCATTTTTATCCATGATCCTATGGGGGTAAACCGATATCTGGTCGCGTCGGCCATATTTCAACACTTCCGATCCAGCCTGCCTCCGTGACAGAGCGTCGAGTCGAGTCTTGTGCTCCTCATTTATTTCGGTCAAGTTTGAATACCTACAAGGTGATCGCCGCGAGTTTATACTAAGACAACGCCGGAGATTATAAGAAGAAGTGAGACGCGCGTCCACTACAGCCAGCACGCGGGAGCAGCATTCGAACCAGGTTAGCCCCCTCAATTCCTTCTCCTGTAATCTAGCCGTGCGTTTCATTGAAAAATTTATAATTAATATATCAATAAAATATTCTGTAACAGCTGTTTTTTTTTTCGCCATTTCAGAGTTGGTCTTATAGTAAAAGTTGTTCAGTTTGATGGTCGGTCCCTATCTACCATATACGGCTTTAGGGCATTTTTTCAAACATTTTCAATATTTTGTAATAGCATATTATGGGCTTATACTTGAGTAAGGAAAAATCTTCGTAAATGACACTGCGTCTCACAAAAAGTGTTGCCCATTACTTCTGCGTGGTGATGTTACAATCTGGCCTTATCAGCAGCCTTAAATGGAGTATAAATATTTTATGGGACCCTTTACCGCTCAACCATGACTCTTCAATTTGTCTACGAAACCTTTTAGACAAGATTACAGTCACTTGGACTTCTGGAACCATTTGGAAATATCATGGTCAATCAAATCGATGACGTTAATAGCTTTTTTTTGTCCCAAAGTTAGCTTTATGTGTGGGTACAGAGTAAAACTTTGTCACTAAGTACTGTAAGATTATTATAGACATGACTGTACTATTCGGTTTATACTACAATTTGCCATTATTAATGTATAGCCATCCTAAAATAGGTATTTGAATTTTTTTAAGTTTCAAATTGACATAAGGGTTCATTCACTAGTACACTTACCCTAGTGTTCTACATTCAATTATCACGAATCTAAAAATACTAGTTAGCAACTTTTCTGTATAAAACACTATTTTATTAGATACTTACCACTAAGCATTGGTCCCTATCAGATCAGATGATAAATTAAAGTTCCTTTGACTGTCATGTTTGGGGAAAGCTTTTTCCATTATTGCCCCAAGAATGATGGAACCCAAGGGGCCAGTTTTTGCCTGTCATTGTGGGTGGATCGCTGTGTCGTCAGGGCTTTCTTATTTGTATACATTAAGCGTATCTTTCGCCCATTGGGCAATCTTGTGGAAATCGTCGCGTTATAAATGCCTCTTTTCTTAGGTAGGTAAGTAGATTGTAAAAAACAAAAGATTTTATTATTGTATTGAAGGAATTTGTACTTATTTACGAGAAAAACTGAATTGACTGTGCTAGTGTAACATTAGATGAAAATGTTGATGGCAGACAATATATGATTTCTGAAAAATCATTACCAGATCAGTTAACACTGTTACCAGTAGTTATTGTTTAAATATTGAATATGCAATGCCAGGATGAACTGACAGACAAGGATTAAGGCTGGACTCGATGTACCTTGTGGCTCGGAAGTGTCTAGACAATTCAATAGGTGGGTCCACACTGAGCGAGCTGCGAGCAGACCCAGCTAATACCTTGTCGCACCAATTAGTGTTCGCATTGTAGGATTCCAAATTACAGTTCAAGATTTATAGTTGGTGTGATAAAGTAAAAAAGCTGTGGAGCTTGGTGGCGCAGTGGTTTAGCGCCTGGCCCAGCTATTGCGGAAGTTAAGCAACGTTCGCAAGGGTCGGTCATGGGATGGGTGACCAAAAATGTATTATCTCGAGCTCCTCCGTGCTTCGGAAGGCACGTTAAGCCGTTGATCCCGGCTGCATTTGCAGTCGTTAACACCCACCAATCCGCATTGGGCCCGCGTGGTGGGTTATGGCCCGTCCTCCTTACCACCCATAAGGAAGGCCTGTGCCCCAGCAGTGGGGACATCAAAAATGGCTGATGGACAGTAGAAAAGCATTCAGTTCCTTTTGAATTCGTCTGTACTAGGCTACATAACCATATTCTTTAGCATTTACCTCGTTTCTGAGGTAAACCTAAGATTCACCGAATGAATGGTGGTAAATGTTCGAAATGAACGATGATCACAGCACAGTTCGAACTTTTACCATTAAGACTTGGTAAATCATGTTTTACTGGACAATCTTAGGATTTACATAAGTTCGGGGTTTTACAGTAACATTTATACAAATATTTCCCACGGAAAACTCAGATGGACAAAAATTAGTAAGCCGTTGTAAAAAAAACTTTCCACGGTTCCCCAGATGGTCTCAGGTGGACGATTGAAAAAACGACGTTAGATAATAAGTTTCAACGCTTACCAACATATTGCTACCATCCTGTCCTGTTCATAAACAAAAAAGTGCTCAAAATAAGAAAAAACAGGTTCAACCCGTTTTCGCTCTAACGGTTGCGAAAAGACATATTTCTGGCTCGTAAAGTTTTCTTGAAGCGTACGGTTTTCAACAGATAGGATTTTTATGGTGGAATAAGTTCCATCGATTCTGTTGCCTTCGCTATATTTGAGAACTTTATATAGAGTATGTAGCAGCACATTCAATATAACGTTACTTTTTAGGGTATATCTCAGAAGTAAAATCGGAAACCTAGTGTGTTAAAAATATAAGTGACGATTGACCCTACAAATAATAAATTCACTAAATAAAAGTTCTCGTGTATGGTATAAATAATCATAAAAACAAAAGCTCTATAATGGACCGACGGACATGGACATAACGTAGTTATACCAAATAAAAGGTAGCAGGCAACTACACATACCGAGTTTATTATGCTACTTATAGTAAAACCTATTTGTCTTGACCATAGACTTAGAAAAATATTCGCTGCGCTCAAGAAGACCAACAAAGCGTGGAAAAGACAAGTTAACATTATACGGACACGGTCTATGAAAAAAAGAGACAAAGGATCAAGTGACAATGTGTCAACTTTTTTTACAGTAAGAGCCCTTAGCGTCCCGCCTAGGAAAAGAGCAATCACAATAATTTCTTTAAAATATTTGGTAATCTTGATTAGAATTTTAAATAAGGGTATCGTGGAGCCTTGGTGTCTTGTTCTGTTAGTGATTGTGATGTGACAAAAAAAACAATCCAAGTAATCACACTTTTCACAGGTAAATAAGATATTGCCACACATTTCTTTAAAACCAAATTTCGCTACATTTATTCGTTTATCGACGAAGAAAACAGTATGGAACATAGTTTATTAAGTTCCTTTGCCATAATATAGTCAAATTTTATGTAAGTCATATTTTACGTATCTCATATAAAACGTATACATTCGTTTTTCGGATCACCTGTTTATTGACATTGTTGTTCTTTGACATTCTATTTCTATGGTCTTGACCTATGAGATTTGTATGGAGAATTTTCAAGAAGTTGAATTTTTCATACTAGTATTTTCTTTGTTCATTTAACACCCGCGAACACTAATGTGCATCAGCCATTTTTGATGTCCCCACTGCTGGGGCACATGGGTGGTAAGCAGGATGGGCCATAACTTACCACGCGGGCCCAATGCGGATTGGTGGGTGTTAACGACAAAAAATGCAGCCGGGATCAACGGCTTAACGTGCCTTCCGAAGCACGGAGGAGCTCGAGATAATACATTTTTGGTCACCCATCCCATGACCGACCCTTGCGAACGTTGCTTAACTTCCGCAATCGCTGGGCCAGGCGCTAAACCACTGCGCCACCGAGCTCCACATACGAACACTAATGTAACAAAACTTTTATGTGGGTACTAATGTCAAACACTATGTGATACTATGCTAACTTATTCCATTTACGATAAGCGGGAAAAATAAGTTTTGGCTAAGTTACAACCCCTCGTGTCACCCTTTTTTTGCTCACAAAAAAGAGTCACTTTCAAGATATTTTTTAATATTTAACTAAGGACTTTATTTTAACTAGTAGTTGACTATCATGGTCATAATTCGATATAATATCAAGGTTTAAATATTTTAAATCATGGAAGTTATTATTTTCTCTTCATGTGACAAAATATCGGCAATTTCATAGGTAAAGACCAAATATTATTTTAATTATTTTAATTTAGATTATGGTGACATTATGCGAACGTGAAATTATATTATGCGACTGGAGGTTTGTGATGAAATGCAAGTAAAAGTTACTCACTGAGCTATATCCTTGAATTTCTTTTTCGTCCGCTTCATACTGTATCAAAATATCTTTCTTACATTTCTTCGTTTAAAAAATGAATGTTCGTCTTTCTGCTATCGACACTCGGCAAGGTCCTGAGGGACTTCAACATAAAGCCAAGAGCGCAGGGAAATTAGACGCGAAAAGCGGGAAAACGGGATTTATTCGATTTTGATGGCACATTTAAAATGTATTTACAGTAGGGACGTGCCGATTCGGCGCGTGGTATATCGAATAAAAATTGCTGGTTTCGGCAAACTTGTATGATGACATTTTTATTCGTGTAAAGTGTAAATTGAATTTTATACTTTATTTGATTCTGATCAACTATAAATGTAAATCATCAAACATGATATCTAATACATACTAGGCAGTCCCAACCTGCTGTTTTGAAAACCAATGTTTTGTATTTTTTTTTTTTATTTTTTTTTATTTGATTTTTGAATATAAGTTTTGAACAGGAACCTGTTGCCTGTAATACAGGTTAGCCTACCATGTGCTTGGGTAACAGTAGTCACCGATTTCAATGTGCTTAAGTGATTTGAAACTGTGTAAGTAATCTGTTTTTATTATTATTTATTATTATAATATATATCGTATTTATCCCTCTAAAAAAATTATGTTGCTTAGTTCTTTTCACATATTGAAAAAAAATTATATCTCATCATAAGAATATTTTTGATGCATAACAAACCAAAAAATATAATATTATCATCGTTGCAAAACTTTCTCCTATCTAACAGTTTTGAATTACAACTGTAACCCCAATCCATTTTCAGCCAGAGATTTCAATCCAAACTGGGCTGGTAAACCCGCTGAATTAGCAAGAATTAAGAAAAAACACATTAATTAGTAGGTACACCGACCTTCCTTTTTCTACCGACTGTCCTGGCAAAGGTATTTTAAAATAGAGATTGTGAAACCACTCAGTTCTGTGAGAAAATGTATTTTTTTGCTCTGCTCTGTGATGAAAAGAAAATGCCGAGTGGAAAACGGTTGTGTTTTCTTTTAAGTTTTATGCGACGTTTGCTTATTGTCGGTAAAATGCAATTAGATGGTGTTTGGTAATATTGATATCAGTTAACACGTTAACAGTTATACTCAATTTCGAATTGCGTATTTTGACTAAATTAATGTGCATGAATATGAAATAAAATAAAGTAATATACCCTTAACTTTTTATTGAGCAAGGGTAATATTTATTGCAAGTCTGGCAAAATAAATTGCTAGGATTCACAATTCAGTGACATTGAGTGACAGATGCGTTAAGTAAGAGTTCTTGGAATCATTTTTCATACTTTATATAAAATTTATTTTCTGACGTTACTTACTTTGGTGTCTTTGGTCTTGTACTAGCTATGAAATATACACGCGCCTACACGCGTGTTACGTCCCTGGTGTGTTTCGCACCCGTGGTGGATGTACCCGATTTTTTTATAAGTAATAAGTTAATACTTAATTGAAATTCGAGTGCGTCCATCACGGGGGCGAAGCACACCGGGTGCGTAACACACGAACCCTTTTTTTATTATGGAAACTTTTTCTTTGCCGATGAGGTAACTCTATGGCCGACAACGTGACCAAATTCAGTTCTGTTTTTTAAATTATTTTCCGCCCTAGGGTGTAAAGTAATATTTTCCACCCGCTGTTGAGTTTAAATACCTATACTACGCAAGTACTCATTATTATACTATACGTATATACATACATCACTTTCTGAGTATGAGAAATGAAAAATAATATAATTCTCACTAAATATTGCAGCCAAAATATGGCCGCTCAATATTCCCGCTTAAACATGGCCGCTCGTTATATCACTGCTTACCGCTGGTACTCAACGTCTGCTCACATCTGGCTACCCTTAATCTGGCTGAGTGACATGGAAATCTATACTTCGACCATTTCTGTCTTCAATTTTGTGGCAGCTTTCAGCCCGAGGGATTTACCCGTCAAAACACAAATCGTGAGTCGAGTATGTCAATCTATTGTCCATCAGCCATTTTTGATGTCCCCACTGCTGGGGCACAGGCATTCCTTATGGGTGGTAAGGAGGATGGGCCATAACCCAACACGCGGGCCCAATGCGGATTGGTGGGTGTTAACGACTGCAAATGCAGCCGGGACCAACGGCTTAACGTGCCTTCCGAAGCACGGAGGAGCTCGACATAAAAATTTTTTGGTCACCCATCCCATGACCGACTCTTGCGAACTTTGCTTAACTTTCGCAATCGTACTCTAGAACATTCCCTTCCTATACACATGAGATCCGGATGCCATATTTAAAAGTATTTTGGGTTGCAAAAAGTCTCATTGAGTTTACATAATGAAATGTAACAATCATACATTTTATGCAGCTACAATAAAAGCATGAAGGGAAATAACATAAAAGCCAACAAAACAATTAATATCCTGTTTTTTTTGCACAACGGGCTAGTGCTTGGCCTTTACCTTACCTGATGTTAAGTGACGATAAGGCCGAAGGTGGAACTGAGGAACTGTGCTATCTTACCTCTTACTGCCGGAATACAACAATTTTTAAATTGTTGTTATGGCGTCAGACTTAGGTAAGTTTGTGGTAGGTAGCTAGATTTTTAAATTTATTTTAACACAAAAGACTCTTTCACTGAATTAAACAGTCTTTTAACATGAAAATACAATAAAGAATTTTATCATTCGAAAAACAATCAACTATTTTTAATGTTACCAATGGAACAGAGAAAAAAAATTATTTTTACTGAAAGTAAACATTCGAACAAGAAAAAAGTTGACTCGCATTTGTCTTTAAACGAAACGTAAATGAAACTTTTTTGTCACAAAGCTTTCAGACTTTTCCTCTTAATATCCCCCCTTTTAATATACTATATCTATGTAATATCCGAACACATCTCGCACCTGTGTACTCTGTTCTAAGTAGGTTCTAATCCCGATGACGATACATCGCAGATTATACGGGCTTAGCGAGAGTGCCTTCGGGAACCAACGGCAGTTCATCCCAAACAAGGGAAGAGGGAACACTCGTCGGCCGTTTCAAAATTTGCCGCGAAAATTACGCGAACTCGAAAGTGAGCTTGAAATAGTTCTGAGTGCATTTTCGAAATTCAAAAAGTTTAGAGGTTCAAAAATATGTCTGGCTGGACTTTAGTGTTGTTAGATTGAAATAATTGAAACCACTTATTTGGTGTGACCATTGTGTGTTAATAGTGAGTTAAAAAGCTGTTTCTTTTACCAAACTTTTTCCTGTAGCTAAATAAGAAACTGCTTGGTGATGTGGAAATTTTTAATAACTTTAGACTGTATTACTGCGCATTAAAACTCTGTTCAGAATTCTGAAATTTGAGGACTAAATTATGATTTTGAATAAAAAATTGTTAAGTTTTCGTGAAGTGGATCTGAAATGAATAGATTCGATAATATATCAAAACACGATAAAGACGACGAGAACAATGCGAGGGGTAATTGCACAAAACAGAGCAAAGTACTGGGTAAGTTCATTATAGTATTTTAATATTAATAATTTTATTAAAAACACTCATAAGATCTGTAAAATATCATTAATTTAGAAGTCAGGATGGACTATATTATGTTTACAGAGGCTAGGTATGTTAAGGCTCTTTCCTGACCGAGAATCAAGAATCAAGAATTTATTTGTGGCGCCGAAAGTGGCGCCGCGGTAAATTTTATTTAATATTGTAATTCTTATAAAACTTTTCGTGGAATTTTTTAAGGCACATAGTCTAGTATTATTACAGGCCCCAGTCACTGCTCAAAGTAGATACCAAAACTGCTTAAAAGTGGCCTTTTTTGACATATTTGCTATCTACTTCGAATGACAGCAAGGGAATGTAATGATAGAAACTAAAATACTAGACTATATTACATGAGCCCTAAAAATCCACGAAAAGTAAGTATTAAATAAAAACCTCTGAGGATGCCACTTTCGGTCAGGGAATCACATTTACACAGGTTCGGTATTAACTTGCCCAAACTAAAATAATTCCACTGTATTCTTCTTATGACAGGTTCAACCTCTTTCATCATTTTGTACTAAGTCATAATACAGACAAACTCTAGATTCGTAAATAAACAGAATACTTGGATAAGAGAGCTGTGACTAGCAAGAAAAATAAAAACTGCGGATCGTTCATATTGATAGAGTTAATTTCTTAATCCGTTAATTAAACTACTGGGCCGAAAAAATAAAGATACAAATAAAAAAGATCGAGTATTTTTTAATAAATAATATTATTCCTAGACTACTGCTTAGTGATTTGAGAAAACTTTTTAGTAGACATTCCTCTATGGAAGAAATATAATTTTCAGAGGTAAAATAACATAATATCAGTGACCGCTCTATACAAAAAAACCGACTTCAAAAAACCTACCTCTAAAAAGCAAGAAATAATATTCGTAATAATAAAAATACGTCTATTGAAGTCGGGTGTAATTTACCATTCTACTTTCCTCAACACACTGAAAGCTTTTGTGCCGCTATCTATGACTTTACGAATGACCGCCTTCTTACAAATAAGTGGAGCACACACCATACAATAGAACATCATTATCCAGTTCGAAAAGCTATGGAATCGAATTCGTATCGAGCACATTACATTACGTCAAAGTTTTCTATTTTGTAAAGCGCCCCCTATGTAAAAGGGAACTAAGATTTCAAATACAAAGAGCACTCGATAAGATTTCGCTTCGCATTCAACAGCCGTTTTTAGGGTAGGTACCTACAGGTTAATACCACATTTCCACAACCGTTGAATGTCAGGAAAAGTTAACGTATTGGTTGTTAAGTCCAAAATCTTGTAAAAAGACTTGTTATTTTGTAAGTACATAGAGTCTGGTCATCGAAAGATGAACCGGATATAGAGGCGCCACTTTCCCCGTTAAATTAACGTTTAGAGGTTAAGTTACTTATTGGAAACTGAACCTTAAAATAAGGCGCAAAATTAGTTCCATTTCCAACCGAGTCTCATCTTTCGTTGACCAAACTCTACATCTGATAGTGTGCGCTACCCACAGACCATCCAACAATACTTTGGTTTTAATGTCTGTGACGTTAGGCTGGGTTGCGCCATCTTGACTTAACCTTAACTTTAACAGATACAAACTTAACTGACTCGGCGACAGCGTCGCTGTCATCTATGGCGTAACCTTTTTTTTTTGTATGCCGTAGAAAAACGCATTTATGCGCTTCCCTTCCCGCTGGTGATCGGGAAGGGGGTATGTGGGACTCGCCAGGAGGGGGCCGGCCCCCTCCACGACTGCCTCCCGTGATCCCACCCAACCAGATGGTTCGATGGGATCTCGGGAGGAGGGAATACCCACTAAAAAACTACGGCACTTGCCCACTCGCCACCGGTTGGTCATACGGGGGGCCATGGGTGGTAATCACCCCACTTGACCTGGTGGCTCGCCCGGCTAACCGGGCCTCCTCGCGGTCGGGAGATGGCCGGGCAAGTTTGGCCATCTCCCCAAACGGCCGGGGACCGTGCAATGCAGGCGATGGGTCACCCCCCATCGCCCGCGTGGTCCCCGTCAGATCGCTATGAGGTGCGCGTAGCGCCTCCTCCTAACACCCAACCGCCTGCGTCGGAGCCGGTTCGCATGAGCCTCCTCTTCGCGAACCCGCTCCGATGCCTCCTTCTGCAGGAGAACCTCCTCGCAGAAGGAGACTAATCTATGGCGTAACCTAGGTAACAATTAATAACACCTTATAGTTCCACTTTTGACCACTAGCTCAGATCTTGTCTCATGTTGGTGCAACGGACGGAAGCCCGCATTGCACTAAGTGCAACGTTATTCAAACTTCGAAAAGCGACGAAAAAACTGTCCATATTTTTTTTTACAATGACCTTAATTTGTAAAGACCAAAAAGTAGTTTGATTGACTTGAGAAGTTAATGTTAATTGATTTAAGATAGTTACTTTAGTTAGTTCATATACAGAATACATTATTTACAGTGGAGTGTTATTCTTCTTAAAAAAAGAACTAATTCAGTACTTTTCCCATTGAAAACTTTGCACTTTCAACGTGCGAAAAAGCTCGTATGAGCCGAAATTAACGATAGTTCTTTTTTCAAGAGGAAAACTTTCATAAATTTTCTGTTATGTAACAGTAGTAGGTAAGTACTACATGTAAGTTTTGTGAGGCGTTTTCCTCACCCATTAATTAGAATTCATTTTACAAAACTTGGTATACAGTGTGGCAATTTTTTTCGTGAATTGTTTCTAAATAAAAAAAAAATATTGTTTAAAAAACAAAAAAACCAACTTCAAAAAACCTGCCCCTAAAAAGCAAGAAATAATATACAAATCATTAGATACGCATTATCATTGTTATAATAAAACACGTCTATTAAAGTCGGGTGGGGCTGGAGTACATCTTCCTTTTTTTATTCTAAAAGCCCCACCCGACTTCAATTGACGTGTTTTATTATAACAAATGCGTATCTAATGATTTGTATATTATTTCTTGCTTTTTAGAGGCAGGTTTTTTAAAGTCGGTTTTTTTGTTTTTTAAACAATTTTTTTATTTTTAGTGTAAGTACCTTGTGTATTAGGTAGTGTAGGTATATTATTTAGGTAGAAAAATCGGCTCAGCCAAACCTGAGATAATCGCGGAGAAACATACATACATACAAAATGAATACCTCCTTTTTTTGAAGTCGGTTAAAAAGACTACACAAAGGTATCCCTTCCCAACAAAAACAATCATCTAATTCGGTTCATAAATAACAAAATTGTCAAGTTAGTTGATTTAATATCATATTATTTTCAGGATTACTTGTAAACTACTGAACCGATTTGAAAAAAAATTAAATGGGACCATCTCGCAAGAAAATTCAATCGAACAAAAAAAGAATCATCTAAATCGGTCCATAAATGTCGAAGATATGCGCGAACAACATATATTCGAATTGAGAACCTCCTCCTTTTGCTGAAGTCGGTTAATGATTCAGATATTATTTTAAATTGAGATATTATTTTTAACGGATCAATCATGTACTGTCATGGTTTTGTAGTAACTTTTTTAACACTGTATTGTTATTGAAAAAAATACAGTAGGTAATTGGAAGTATAAAATCACGCCGGATCAATTTTCTACGTCATATTACCTTACATCGGCATGCACCGAAAATGACAAAAATCAAAATAACCTGCAATAAATAAAGAACGTGTAAAGTTGTGAAGTTATGTTTTATTTCACTAAACATTGGTTTATTTATCATCGTTCGCTTATTTAACATTGGTAAAATAGTTGCAGAGCACGCCAAACTTCGATCAAGAATACCCTAGATTTTGAAACTCTTTAAAAACGGCACCTTGAAATAACACCCTACTTTAAAACTGGAGGCTCATTTTGTATAATCTCTTCTTTGTTTCCTACATATTTTGTTCCCAGGTAAAAAAATATTTATGTGGGGAATGGGAATCGCTTTTTTTGTGTCGTTTGGTTTCCATGCATTACGTGCTGTTTTAGTTCATGAAGCGATATCTAAGTATTCGTTAGGATATTCTTGATTGAAGACGTCAAATAATTACTTTGATACCGTGGGTTTCATTATTTCAATTTCGTAATTTTCTGAAAATAAAATATAGAACATGTTACATGTTACTCGCTGATATGATAATGTAGCTTTCTTTGTGAGAAATAATTTTTAAAAACAAACAAACAAATAGGTATTTCCTCTTTAGAATACGTAGTAGTATACAAAGACAAGTATAAAAAGCCGCAGCATTTTTTTAACATATATTTTTTATATTTATATTAGCTATTATATTTTTTACATACTTAGTAAACTTTTTCGTTGTCGATGAGGTAATTCTATGGTCAACTATGTAACCAAAAGTTCTATTTTTTTAATTCTTTTCCTCCCTAGGGTGGAAGGCAGTGTTTCCTACTTGGTTTAAATATACATCACTTTATTTTCCGAGTAGGTAAGAAAAAAAATGTTTTGAACAAACTTTCATAATTTTTTTAAACAAATAGTTTCTAGTTTAGTGGTCATGTTAAGAAAAAGAGTAAAGTATATATTATAACACAGTCCGCATCTATCACTACAGCTACCTACATAAGTTAGAGTCATAGTAATATTCATAGTCTCGTCTCACATTCCTTAGCTATTTTGTCAGTTAACATTAATTTACTTATCATATACAGTTAATATTTTATATTGTGTACCTTTAATCTCCGAGTCATCCATTACACGTTCTCTCATTGTATTCCGCGGGAGGAAAATGTTTTATTTTGGCTGTCCCATGGGAGCCATTTACGCCTAATGCAAATCTCCGGCTATGTACTTTGTATTCATTTACTTTTTTTAATGCGTCGGAATGCTGGCTTAATTTTGGAATAAATAGTTTTTTTATGTTAGTAAAACTACACTACATTATTATAACATATTATGCGCTCGTCTCCGACGTCGATCGTTTCATACTAAAACGGTACATTTTTCCTTCTTAGAAATTTCGCTAGTAATACAATTTTTTGCGTTTTAGACGTCGCGCATAAAGTCGTCATAAAGGGTTTATTTTTGCTGTAAACTATTCTATAAGTCCAGATGAATTTCCCTATCTTTTAATGACCATATTTATGTTCATTGTTACAGAACTGGACCTGGATTATCTGGAGCGTGGTGGGGCTGGGACCCTGACGGTGGGTGGGGCTCCCAGCGTGGAGCCCAGCCCAGACAGCCTCGACCTCATCAAAGTGGTGCTCCTGGGAGCCCCAGCGGTGGGCAAGACTAGCATCATACAGGTAACTTAACTTATTTCTTTATAGTAGAATATGAACATATGCACCGTTAATTTAGGTATATCTAAAAATGAAAAGGGGATTTCAGATCACGTGAATAAACAACTTTTACTATGGGGTCAACCACGGAATCGCGAAAAAAAAATCAGCTGTTACATACATTATACATTATAGTCGAGTCGATGTTATACTTTTTTATGGAAGTTTTTTTTCGGTATTCCGTGGCCCCATAGTAAAAGTTGTTCATTCACGTGGTCTGAAATCCCCATTTCATTTTTAGATATACTTAAAAATTTACGGTGTATAGTAGCCGGTAAACATTTTGAATTGGGTGGGGATTGCGCAGAACGCGTATTTTGGGTATGCGTAGCGGTGAGGTACGGGGGCGGCGGGAGAGGGGCGCGCGCTATTGGTCGCTCGCAAGTGCACATGCGCGAACTTATCCCCACTCCGTCGAAAGAGCGTCAAGATTTTTGCTGGATTTTTGGTTTAAACTTTAAACCCAAAATTCGGCAACAATCTTGACAACTTTAAAGCCTGTCTGTAGATTCTGTAACAAACTCGCATCTCACTTCGAACCTCACTTACTTCGCGGGAATTTAAAATCATAAATAAGATAATGTTAAGCTGTTTTTTAATCACTAAAGATTTGAGATAGATACGGTATAGCTACCTAAAACCTTTTGCAATCGGTAAAATAGCTTATATTCGGTTAATTTCAAATAACAAATTCACGCGAAGTGAAGTGAGGTTCGAAGTGAGATGCTAGTTTGGTTACAGAATCGACAGGCTGCACCTGCGATTGTGGAGGTTAAGCAACCTTCGCAAGGTTCGGCCATGAAATGGGTGACCAAAAATGAATTCTCTTGAGCTCCTCCGACCTTTGGAAGGCGCCGTTGGTCCCGGCTGCATTAATTTGCAGTCGTTAACACCCAACAAACCGTATTGGTCCCGCGTGGTGTCCTCCTATCCAGGCAGAGGGAACATTAAAATGGCTGATGTAGAATAGAATAGAATAAAATAGAATAGAAAAAACATTTATTTGAGACAAAACATATACTTATGTATGGAAAACTGCAAACTGACAACTTTAACGAAAATAGACTATTGTTTTTTTTTGTATTTATTATATTTATATTAGAATATAATAAATAATCAATTTTCAATAATCAATCCCATTTATAGGCAAAAGCAAAACTTAATTTAGGTCTATAGGGTTGCCAATATCGAGTATATCATGAAAAAAGAAAAGAAAAGAAAAAAACAATAAAGTGGTGATTTTCAGGGTTTTTCATAATTTTCCAGGGTTGATGCATTACCCTATCAGCCATATATTATTCGGATTTAGGGTATTTTTTGTAATACGTTGTATATTATTATAGGTTATTACGTAATATCCCCTTATTCCTTGGAGATAACCATGGCCAGATAACTAGTTATCTGTGAAGATTTTTTTGCCTCCATTATAACTCCTAGTTCTATCTCTTATGAATAGATATTTATTACAGACAACTATTTATTTTAACAGTTATGTGCGAGGAAAATGTATTCATTCCTAAGAGATAACTAGTTATCTCACAGGATTTTACCCAATTAATCTCACTATTGGTAGTGTGTTAACCATGATTTTCTCCTTATATTATCGTCACGTTTCCTCAACCCCTCATTATTCAATTTATTTCTCACACAATATATTATGATCAATGTTCAGAGTATCAATTAGACCGTTACATGATATTGTCGCAGGATATTTGCCAAACAGGATCTATACAAAAATCCTAGTATGATAGCAAAAAACCGGATAGTTAGAAACTGAAACAGATATTTGCAATCGTCCGAGTAATGTTAAGGATTTTAACAAAAATCCAGCGAATTACCATCATTTTGCGCTGATTGGCTGACGTCAACGTTATGTACTGACGGATGCTCTGATTGGCAAACAGCTACCTATAGTCCTATAAGAGTCATATTTTGGAGAATACCCTTAAATATTAGACTAATCTGATTAGATTAGTCTAAAAAGCGTATATTTAAGGGTCTATTTCTTCGATTTAGATGGACCCTTGATTATCCAATCAGCATTCGAGTTTCCAACTGTTCAAAATATACTGGGATATTTACAAAGATCCTAAAAACTGCTCGTACGTTTGCGAAAATCTATCTAAGATTCCAATTATCCGGTCCTTTACAATCGACCTAGGATTTTTGCAAAGATCCGGTTAATACGATTATTCTACGACATATTCAACCTATTCCCATCAATTTTGATATCAATTTACTATTACGGTTAACAATTCACGTCCTTGTCAACATAGTATTTCGAAATATCAATAATGTTAAGCTCAAGGAAAGGGAGCCCTTATCACCCAAGGAGATAAACAGATATCCCTTTCAAAGATATTATAGACTTCTTGATAAAGTTCATACATATAATGTATGTTAAATTATGTAAACTTATTGCGATTAAATATTTAACTTTAATTTTTCGATATAACTATGTTTTGTGTTCAGTGAATTACTTGCTCATTGTTAAATATCTGCTGTATTCAATTAGTAACATCTTGGAAACAACAAAGTATTATTGACCGAGCGAGCGCGAAGGGCGAGCGAAGCGTCTCCGTTTCAGTCTTCGAGCAGCGACGGCTTCGTCCCGAAGGGCGAAGGGAGCAGCCTTAGCGAATTAGCGAAATTTGACAATTAATCAAGAATAAAATATACGAATTTAATGTTTAAATGTAAATAAATAGCAATAATACGATAAAAATTTACTTTAATGTGAAATGTAACACAGTCTTTTTGTAAACTTGATGTTCCCGACCTCTTTTAACAGCAAAAAACTCATCAATTCGGCATTTGAAACACTGGCTGCAGCGTTCACATGCGCGACTGGACTCGGTCTAAAAAGAAATCCGGGCGCAACTGGTTTTATTAACGCGTATGCCCATTTGGGCTTGTACTTCGGCAGAGGGGAACGCTTCGTATGGCCACTCACTCTTTCTGGTACAGAAGCCCGTCTTACTCTAAGGTTTCAGCTTAGACAAAAATGCTTTCGTATGTCTGTCCCGCCATTCGGCTGTCCGTCTGTTTCCCTCTGCAGGTCGTATTTCTCAACTGGTTCTCCCAAAATTTTGTGAGCAGGTTCATTTCATAATTTTATTATATGAATTTTCGTTTAGTCGACAAATTCCAGATTCTACAAATGCCAACTTAGTTTAAAACGTCAGATTCTACAAATTCTACAAATAAATAAAAAAAAATTCTAAATTCTACAAATACCAATTTCTACATACACCATTTTTGTCGAATCAGTTTTTCGCTTGTTTTTCGAAATTTTACAAAATGGCGGAGATATATGGGGAACAATCATAATTCATCCATTTCCAAAAATGTCACAAACGCGAGGTCCATTGGTAATTTTTATAAATGGATACCGAAAAACATACTTAACATTTTGTAAGTGCGTTTTAATGCCAAGTTATAACTTAGAATTTTATGTCATCCGTTTATCCTAAAACGGACCATAATCCTTCGGGATCTATTATGTTATCCTAGATGAAATCCTAACAATTATGATATCTAATACGACCCGAACATTAGATGGGATCGTACAGAATATATTAGGTATTATAAGTAGAGTCAGTCTGACCCTCAAAAAATATGTGTAGGTAATAGATAGGGTTACATTATGGTAACTTAAGATTCGCAGGCTTATCAATAGGGTTATATTTTCTTCGTTAAATTAATTTGAAGTTTTGTTAAAGGTAAAATTGAAGACATAAAGAAGATGGTTGCTTTTTGACTGAACCCAAGCATACAGGGTGTTAGTAGCACCCTAGCAAAAACTTACTCATTTCTGAATCTATCTGAAGTGGAATTTTCCGTCGCAAAATTCATAAAAAAATGGGTGTTTTTTTTCTATCACCCAGAGTCTGTTTTAGTTGCATAGAACCTAAATTTACAGAAAAATCATTAAAACATCAAAATTTTATAAACCCGCAATGTACAAACAACTGTTTACCCGCGATATTATCAAGTTGTTACGCGTACATTGCTTCTCAACAAACAAAAATCTCAACAACTATCTATGCATTTGCGACAAGTGATTCCATAAAGTTGCTTATTTCTATGGGTAGAGTCATCCCTTAAAGTTTTCGCTAGGGTGCTACTAACACCCTGTATAATTATCATAATACGGCATTTCTGAGTTCCTCATATATTTTTTTGTTTCTTTTTGGCTCTGGGGTATTATACTCGTAGTACTAATATCTATTCTGTGCCTGGGGGCTAAATAGATTAATACTCTGCTGTATAATAAATGTGCTCGTCTAGACGGTTTTTAGTCAACTACCTAAATAAAGTGGCGTTTACAGCGGTCGACTTAGCAGGTAACTTGCTTCTAGATTTTAGTTAACAAAGCGTTTTTAATAGATAATGGCTTGTAAAATTGAATCGCCACCTCATTGAAATTAGATTTTACAAGCGGTTGTCGATAAAAAGCGCTAATTGACCAAAATCTACCAGCAAGTAGTTATCCTGCTAGTCGACACGTGTAAATACCACATAACTATAACCAAATAAACTATTATATTCTATTTACATATTCCAAAATCAGAATAAGCATATTTGTATACTTTTAAACTTTTGCGTTGCATTTTATTAGATTAGGAGTGTGAATCAAAAAATCGACCCATGTGTAAATTATTATAAATTAAAAAACTAGACAACTCTTTTGTTAAAAATCTCTATTTTATGATATTTAGATTCATAGCCAATATAATAAAACGTACTTAATTTTGTACAAAAATAATCAATAGTTTAAAGAAAGACATGGGTGACCCAGGAGACAATATTGTCCCCAGCTTTTACATGAAAAATAGGAGTAGCCTCCTGGGTCACCTATGTTTTTCTTTAAAATCACGTTAAAATTTTCATGTCTTAAGTTTTCTTATAAGATAATTAGCTGAGAGTATTTGCAACTACAGATTAACTTCATATAATAAAAATGGTTCACGTAGATATTTTAAGAAATGCTCCAAAACAACAAAAAGTTGATTCACCCAGGAACACAGGTTTTAAACGCGTTTTTTAACACACCTATGTTTAGTTTAAAAACGCGCTTAAAACCTGTGTTCCTAACCATAAATGCTCACTAAATATTATGATCAGTAACTAAAATTGTTTACTAATATGGGGGATTCAAATTGATAATAATATTATGCAAATTTGGTTAGTTGGATCATAAGTAAGTACCTACCTAGTTATTTACATTTTGCAACTACAACAGCGGTGGATTAATAACACAACACTCAATTACAATGAATGCCAATATGAATATCAACATCGTATCAACACGAACTTAATATTTGTTGATTGTACAGTACACTTTCTCTGTTCTGTGGTAGGTACAGTTACAAAATAAATGAAAGTGAAAGTGAAATAAGCTTTATTCAAATAAACTTAATTATTAAGTACTTTTGAATCGTCTATATTTTTCTACCACCCGTTCCAGACTTTTTTAGCTGACAAGAAGAACGGGCGCAAGAAACTTATCAGCTGTAACAGCCATAAGTAACGATATTTACAAACTTGAATATATCGTTACTAGGCATAAATGGACCGCATGGAACAAAATTATCTTTTTATTTTATACATAGTTAATTCAGGGTCTCTGTATACTAAATAATGTCATTTATTTGTTAATCTATCTATGTTAATGTTATGGCTGGAAACGATAATATACATATTTGTAAATATCGTTCCATTTGATAATGTTTTTGCGCCCATTTTTCTTGTCAGCTAAAAGACGTCATAATGGGGTAGGGACGTCATGTAGGGTAAAATAATTGGGTTGGTAAACTTTTAAAAAACTGTTGTGAATTATATATTTTCTGGTAGCTTTTTTGGCTTTGGAGTCAGGAATAACAAATTGCGGAATTATATAATGCATCATTTAAATTTTAATAAAAATTTAAATTTTTAATTTACAGCATAGTACAATAAATCACTATTACGGCTGTATGCGTAGGTTATGCCTTTGCTCCAAAGACTTTCTATGTTAATAGTTCTAAAAACAAAAAAAACAAAGGTATGATTACTCTTTGTCACTGTCTGTCAAATCTGTCAATCAGTTTTTTAAATCAGTAAATGCAAAGGAACTTCGTGTTCAGCCGTATGTTTGATATTTTATCGCGATAATAATATAAAAAAATATATTTAGTTAACAAGGTAAAATAAAAAAATCATAATATTATTTTCTTTATTCTTCAAACTTGTGCTATCAAAAAAAATATAAAACAATTCTCTGCGAAAAAGTTTACCAACCCCATTGACGATTTATGAATTATGAGCTTATTTGAATAAATATTTTTTAATTTTTTTTCACTAACGGGAAAAACCCCTGGACGGGACGGGAACGTGATGTGCGCATACATTTCCCCCCGTACTGTCCACGCCTTGTAATCGCGCCAGTTTCGTCGCGTATATTTTGTTACTATGTACCTATATTTTTATATGCAACGAAACACACACTCACATAATAAGTTAGAAATTACTGATGCTTCTAATAATGATCATTCAGATAGCACTTTTGCTATAAGACAAATTCTATTAAATAATGTAAGTAACAGCACAGATAATATAACTATTATGTAACAGTAAAGTATCATTGCTAATAATATTATTATTGTTTCCAATCGAGATTATGTTCTGGTTTGCTCAAATCGATTACGAACGTGTGCTAAATTACAGTGTCTCTACCATGAGTTTGTTTATTTATCTTTTATCGGGAAACAAACAGCCTTATACATTACATAGTAATAACTTAATATATACTAACTCAAGAGAACTAAAGTAACCGACATCGCTCGAAGGATTGCTCAGATGAAGTGGCAATGGGCGGGACACATAGCGAGAAGAACCGATGGCCGTTGGGGCGGAAAGGTTCTGGAATGGCGACCGCGCACCGGACGGCGCTCCGTGGGTAGGCCCCCGACAAGGTGGACCGACGATCTGGTGAAGGTCGCGGGAAGCCGCTGGATGCGGGCAGCGCAGGACCGATCGTCGTGGAGATCCTTAGGGGAGGCCTATACCCAGCAGTGGGTGTCGTGTGGCTGATATGATGATGATGATGATGATATACTAACTCTTGTGCCAAAAAAGTTTCCACTTATAATAATTTACATTGAATTCGCTAAGTACGTACGCACGTACTAAAGAGTTGAGATGTTTTTTTGCACTATTGAATAACAACGAACAACGAATGAGTACAAGAATTAATGAGTTGAGTTGCTACGCTAATCGACGTTAGTTTACTATAGTCGCAGCATCGTGAAACGTTTTGGCCTTTGTCATGGACGTCAAACAGTACGAATCGAATAGTAGTTAGTTAACCGCTAATGAATAGCCGGGTGCCAAATTCATGGCACCGAATAGTAAACTTCACTTTGGCAGTTAGCGAAGGTTCTAACACCCGTATCATAGTAGAATCAAATAAGTAAGTCGTCTTACTCATTATACGCCCGAACGCGGTTTGTATGTGAGCGCGGTCCGTACGTTTGAACGTCGCACGCACACACTGACAACATTTATAGATGATAAAGATGCGCCAGTCGTGGCCGCGCCGTACGTGATCCCGCCCGCGCTCACGCACGCTCCGCGCCGTTGCACTGCCGCTCGTGATCATTTGTACGTGTACCTACCTACAGTACATACCATGCTTTCCAAAGATATTTTTGCAAAAAAGATTTGTTAGAATGAGGATTTATTTTACATATTAAACTTTAAATAATAAGGCATTTTGTACTTGTCGAAACAGCCGTTTTTTCTGTAAGTAACAATTGTGTAATTTTGTTTGCAAAATCACAAATTCCTACAGGAAAAAGTATTTTAATGTCAATTATTTGAGGTTATTGTAAAATATTCAATTTCCGAATTTAAAGATTATAATTTTAAGTGTAGGTAAATGAAAAAGTAAAAGGAATAAATTAATAGTGTAAAAAATACAATTTCATAATCATTTTATTTTATTTGAATAAATACATGATTCAGTAAAGCTACGTTTTAATTAATCCTATTTCGACCGTGATTTTCAAATCAATTTCAAATCACATAACATGACGTATGTAATAAAAACATTATAGACAGTTTCTGGTCTGTGTACAAAAAATAATTAAAACTTTGTATTATAGATCCCTGATGCTTACCATACAAGGAAAAAATGTTTTGTATAGATTGACTATGCATTTTTGACGATTGAATAAACTAGCGACAGCCCTACGTGGGCTACGTGTTTAGGCTATTATCGCTGCGAGTTGGCCTACTTATTTGATTCTACTATGCCCGTATTCAAGAACAATTTAAACGGCCCTTGCCTATACAATCGCACTGCGTTGAAATAGACCTCTGTGATTGGTTCCTTTGTTTTACGTGTTACGTATTGCTATGAGTCCGCGGACACTGTGAGACCTCATAGTAATGTTTGTGAATACGGGTGTAAAAACAATACTCAAGCGACCCTTGCCTATGCAAACACACTGCGGCTCTGTGATTGGTTCGTTTGTTTTACGTATTACGTGTGATTGGTACGGTCAGCAACAAGTCACTTATCACTTACTACTTTGTCATAGCAACTTTTTTGTCAGGATGTCTCATAGTTTGAAACATTAATAAAAAAAAGTTGCTATGACAAAGTAATAAAGTGTTAAGCGACTTTCATTGTTGATTGTACTTGGGACGCTGTGCGTTTGTGGGCACTCAGGGCATCATAGTAATGTTAAAAAAACAGGTATTAATACCTATCTAAATACCTATCTTACAAATACAATACTAAAGGTAACCCTATAGAATGTGCTATGAACAGAATTGGGCATGAGGTAGGAAAATTAATCCTCATGGGATGAGACGTCATAGGATGAATATGGATCAAATAGCATAATTATTATGAATTATTTTTACACAAATTTACCGAGCGAGCGTAAAGTGCGAGCGATAGTTATAATGAGGATCAACGAGGTTTTTAGTTAAATATGTGGAGTTTCAGTCACATTAAAATAAATTATTTCAGTGAAAGAATTATTGAAATTGGGCCAATAATGACGAAGATAGAGCGATTTTCGTGTCACATTCTCAAAAACGCTCCCCAATTCACCACGTGCGCCGCTCAGCGGCGCGGCAGGTGTTTGTTCGGGCGATCGTGGCACGTGACGTCATCGCATGATTCGCAAGGGCCGGCCGTGTTTTTTAAACTCACTTTTTAAATCTTTAATAATTTTGACATTTCTTGATGGATTTGAGAAATTTAAACAGAGATTTACTCAGATATTGATATTGTATTTGATGTGATATAAAAAAAAAATATTATATTCAATTGTCGTGTTGATCCTCATTCAATATTTTTTTATAGCTTTCATAGACATTTTTTAATCACGTCTCATCCAATCAAACTGATGAATTGGTATCGCCATCGTAATTTCAAAATTCCAATTAATTTCTATTGTGGTCCTGCCAACACTTCAAACCCTGTATTTATTTTTACTCCAATCTGAAATTAAATTGGTTCCATTGAATGAATTGAATTGCAGTGGTTTTCAATTATTTCTGTGCAACTTCAATAGTTTAAGTATTATAAGTTTAAATCCTCACTTTTTAACAAAATGCCCTTATAATTCAGTGGTTAAGTCTAGAAACTTATATAATAAAAGAATGTCTCTTGTTTTTTGGACAACATCTGGATATTATAATATTTTAATGTAAGAGGGATTCTTTTCTTATAGTAGACAGTAAAGTTTAGTATAATTTTCCTCCGATCATAGATCAGAAAATCAGAAAAATAACTACAGTAACTGAAACATCCAATCTAAAACAATAAAGAAAAGTTCGTTTTCTTCATTGACCCAACCGAGGATCGCATCTGGGAGCAAACCATTCAACCATGGACGCCATCATTCCAAATTTCCAAAATCTAACACTTTATCGTGACGTAGTTGTGGGCCATCCATCGGCCATCCGTTAGAAGAGAATACCTGGTGACAAATATTATTACATGGTTGATATTAGCACCAATAAAGTTATAGAAGTTGCAGAACACAGAATAATAATTATGAACACATTAAAATATAAAACTGTAAATTTTAACAGTCAAAATGAGAAACGACTAGGCTTAATATTTTTTCTGAGTTTCACATCATACTAAAGTTCTCCATTCTATCTTATTCAATAAAAATATCGTATATTATTTATTACAAACCGACCCACGTAGATCATTGGTAGAAGCCGCAACAAAATTGAAATATCACATTAATTTTATGGGATAGCCGCCGTATCCACTCGGGAAATCAGGGAATTGATCGCAGCTCGTTTTCATACCTTTAAGATTACAAATATTTTAGTTGATAAGCGAGCGATGTATCAGATAGCAAACCTTTTAGACTAAAATTGTTTCACATATAAGAATGATTGTCAAAATTATAGAATCCAACAGAACAGAACCAAAAGGTTTTTTTTTTATTTTAGCTGTTAGAAAGTCGGCCATATTTTTCACGAACATTAAAATTTGTCTTTATTAATAAATGATGATTTTTTATAAACTCCCTATAACAAGTTAATAGGCCTCCAAAACGTTTTATGAAAAATACGGTTACGTTTTAGTTTTCATCAAACGCTTTAAAATTGTCAATCTGTCACTTACTCGGAGAACCTACAAACTAAAGACGATCTAAATGAAATCATTCCAAAGAGTCTGCCAATTTCATAGTAGGTGGGTATTTGAAAATAGCTCAGCAAATTGGAGATGCTGGGATGTCTAATTGCATTCCGACAAGCTCTGTGTGATATCGGAATGTCATAGCGGATTCTATGAATATATTAGCCACATCACTGCTCGCTGTTTATACGGTGGGGTGGAATGATGAAAATTCTCAAAATGTAGAAAATATTTAAACTTCAGGTCTGGAGTGTTGGATCTGAAATGCATAACGTTTTAATGACAAAGGTACCTACTTAAACGCTAATATTTCGTATATTATAATACCTACTACTTCAAATTGAAAAATATAGTAATATAGCTAGTAAGTACTATTATTATCTAATAGCGGCCGCCCGCGGTTTCACCTACGTGGTTCCCGTTCCCAAGAGAATATCAGGATAAAAAGTCTCCTATGTTTTAATTTAGGCTATTTACTATCTGTGTGCCAAATTTCAACCAAATCCGTTCAGTAGTTTTTGCGTGATTGAGACACAAACATCCAAACCCACAAACTTTATTTTTTTTTTATATTAGTAAGATTCTGTGATAGTAGTAAAGAAGGCACTAGTGAATGTCTTTGGGAAGGCTTTCTTCCAGCAAAGGCGTCATATATGCCGTGCCGTGTGACTGATATAATAATGATGGTGATTAAATGCTTATTATGAGACAACAAAGTACTAATTTGTGCGTGAGCTTCAACCAGAAACACAAAACAATTTCTAAGTTAACAATCACATTTCTAGGTGCAAGACGAAGTTTGCGACTCAACATCAAACGTTCCGTTAATTTGATTTTCAAGCGTTGAATCTTACCTACACGTAATTTCACATCGCAGACTCAAGCTTTGTAAACGATGATTTCCTTTGTAGCTCAAGACACACATTATGATGAAACAATGCTGTAATTTATACACATTACAGCAGATTGTTCCTATTTTGTGATATACATGCAAATAAGTACATAAGTCCATCAGCCATTTTTTTATGTCTCCACTGCTGGGGCACGCCTTCATTATTGGGTGGATAAGGAGGACGGGCCATAACCCACCACGCGGGCCCAATGCGGATTGGTGGGTGTTAACGACTGCAAATGCAGCCGCGACCAACGGCTTAACGTGCCTTCCGAAGCACGGAGGAGCTCGAGATAATAAATTTTTGGTCACCCATCCCATGACCGACCCTTGCGAACGTAGCTTAACTTCCGCAATCGCTGGGCCAGGCGCTTAACCACTGCGCCACCGAGCTCCCCGAGAAATACATAAATTCGGTGTAATTCTCATCGATCATTCGGTCCCAAACTATGCAGCAAACATGAACTATGATAAGCAAATGATAAATTAATGTAAAGCAGATCTTGTACTATGATGATTGAATAACAGATAGATAGAATACAAAACATAAGAAGATGCTTATAACATCACACGATCATACCCTTCCAGATTTTGGGTTCTTGCCCTTGGCTCAGTAGGTAGAGGTAGACCAGAATCTCATGAAACGAAGGTGAAATTATTTTTACTAAAACATGTGGTTGTTGCAGCACAAACTGTTGTCATACAATAACACTAATGACGAAGAAAGTAATTTTATGACTTTCTTGACAGTCTATATGCAACAACAATCCCATGGGATTCGTCTACCTCTAGGATCGTTAATATCCTTGCACCAAACGGCCGTTACAGCATACAGTTTAAATGTGTAATTTATCATTTGTTTCAGCAATTCGTCTGGAGCGACTTCTCAGAAGAATACGTGCCGACTGACCGCAAACACACGTTCTACCCTTCGGTGATCATCAATGAACACCTCTATGAAGTGAAGATCACCGACGTCCCAGTGATACCATACTTCCCAATCAATTCCTACTATGAGTGGGCGCACTACCGCTTCTACGGCCTAAGGAATGCTACAGCTTACATACTGGTCTTTGACTTATCCAACGTCGAAACATTTCAGTATATCAGGACTTTGAGAGATCAGATGGTAGAGAGCAGGGATATGAGAAATGTTCCAGTTCTGGTTGTTGGTAATAAACAGGATTTGCTATGCAGCAATACTCCTTCTGCTGCAAGCGGCTTGCAGCAACTAGCTATAGCTGAAAGCGCTTGCGGTGATTCAAGAGAAAAGAGACGGAATATTGTCAATCTTGTTAGGAAGCATTGGAAGTGTGGTTATGTGGAATGCTCGGCGAAGTATAACTGGAGAGTCATAGCTGTGTTTAAGGAGCTGATGGAAATGATTGATTCTTTGGAGTGGAGTGGGGGTGGTAGAAGTGCGGAACCACCACCGGATTCTTCGGCTGGTGGTGGAACTGGCTCCCATGAGAATCGCTGCGTGGTTGCTTAGCACTAGTTAAAAGATAGCTTTCTTGGACGTAAACTTGTAAGTTTTGCAAGTATAAGGTTTAGCAGTTTACTTGCTATGGACATTGACTTCAATCTTACTAATGTCATTGTGCTAAATTTTGTACTATCTCACAGCTTTTTTACGCGTTTGTTAAATTCAACTTTGTTATCAAAGAAAAAATATGCTTATTTTTTGTGAATATGTACGTATACACTATACACTCATTATTTTGTTTATAATCTAGTAATTTATATTTAATTTATCATAAAATTCTTAGTATTTTTGTTAAATATGATTTTATACTCCATGTACTAAAAAAAAAAAAAAAAAAAATCCATAATAAATACGTAACGGATAAAACAAAATCTATAAGTACTTCTTCTAACAATACTGTAAGCTTTAAAATCTAAACATTTGAAGTAAAATTTATTTCCAGGGTACTTTTACACTTTTCTACTACCAGAAAATCTTGTTTAATAATTAATTCATTTTTAATCTTTATCGTAAATCTAGTGTATGAAATTCTCTTAGATCTAGAAAGTATTTTTGAGAAAGAGTGAAATATTATTTTCACTCCTCTTGCTCAAAAAGTGCGTCATTGTAACGTACAAGAGTCGAGATAAAATAGCATAATAAGCCCTAGGGGATAAAGTTTTTTCTTTTTTAATGTTTGTCTATTACCAATGAGCCTACTAAAACGAAAAAGTCTTTATTCATAATCACGAATAAAAACTCGCTCGACTTAATACTGGGGGTCTATTACGAAAAGTTTAATACGATACACGCAGCTGCGGCCGTGCTTCGTTCTGATTGATTCCTATTACAAAGCACTTGCGTATGCGATATTGCAAAATGATTGCGTAAATTTGACAGTTTCTCTCTAGTGGATCCGTCATTATTCGTTCAATAGATTATGGACTACGATAGCTACATTGAAAATATTTGTAATAACTACAACCGACGAACTGCGGACGACTATCGTTACCAAGTTTTGTAATAGGCCCCCAGTGTCTCATTCTTATTTTTGAAAATGGAACTAAAAGAATCTCTTCGGTGAAATCATAGACTTATTTATACTCTGTGTACAGAGTGAATCGTAGAATGCGTGTTTGTGTTGCTTAGCTGCTACAGCAGAAATTAAAAAAGGTACCATGGCGCGAAATCTTTAGAATTTTTCTATAATTACAAACTGATTGAATTGTGTGACTGTAATGGGAAATAAATAATTTTAATCTTTTGCCGTCAAGCACAAATCATTTATTTAAATATTGTACAAAAAGTTTATGAAGTGGAGGATAGAGAAACGAGTGGATTCGTTTACGGAAGTAGGTGTATAAACTATTTAATATTGTATTTTATTTTCTCGCAATCGAAGTGAAAAGTATAGTGTAACACACGACGCTAAAACCCATTGTAACTCGGTTTCTATTTATTCCCTCGCTAAAGCTCGGGAATAAAACTACCTCGTATGCAATGGGTAATTTTAGCGTCTTGTATAACAATCTACTATTTTTCACTAAATATTTTTTCAGTTGAGTAAAATAGCAATAAAACATAATTTTATTATTAAACATTCTGAATTATTACATTACTCTGTGTTGTGCTTTTTAAACCTATGAGCTTCCTTCAATGTTGTAAAAATATTGTTTCTTAAGCAAATATTTTTAGAGTATCTTTCATACTAAATCATAACATTTGTTGCATTTAATGTATAGATTTATTATTTTTAAAGAAGTTTAGAGATGTCCTTAAAAATTTAAGTAATATTTGTTTTGTTGTAAATTATCGCTCCAACATTTATCATTAGAGCTTATCTACACACATAATGCCGGCACAGACTATGGCTTTTGTTAGTGCCGTACAAATGCTGGCATGACTCGACATGCCACCGACATAGTGTGTAGGAGCCCTATTGGAATTAAATATGTTAAGAACACACAATTTCTAAAATGAAATTGATCTTAGTGAATAGAATCCAGACGAGAGAATCACTACGCATAAATTAAATGTTAAATTGGGAGTATAGACGATAACGTGTATAAAGAAGTACCTAACTGTGTAGTTGTAAAAATTATTAGGTTTCTCACAGATGATTAATTTGCAAGTTCGTTTTAAAATTGAATGTGTAAAACATCCATATTCGTATAGTTAGTATTGAAAACAGTTCGGAAGAGAAATCGTTCTTTACAGTAATTAATTGAGCGATTATTATGGCTTAAAAAATACTACAAATAACAGTTTTACTGGTTGGGTTACTTTAAGTTAGGTTTACTCTAGTTGGTCGAAATTACTATGTATTCTTTCGATTTGTGCATATCGAAAGTCAATCGATCTTATACGATCGCTACAATAGCGACCAACCTAAGTACCGTGTCTTACCTCTATAATAGTCAATATTTTTCTGCAAACTGCTGAATAGTCTTCAACATGTTTCAAAAAATGCTTACAAACAGAATGCAAAAATAAAAATAATATTTAAAATATTTTAGCCGTAATAACACACTGACAAAATTAATTTTAAAAAAAGTAAACGCAACACTGCAAACCTGAAATTCAAAATAGTGCAATGTTTCTGTTTGTTATAGAAGAAATGCAAAATATGTGGTACCTAGTACAAATTTTTCATCGGAACCGTTTTCAACCGTAAATGGCGAAGATGCCTCACTTTTATACCTCGCGATCGCGGTTTATGTAACGTGATGTAACCTTCTTGTAAAACAAATAATAGCTAATAGACATGCACGCACATGCCGAAGAATACATTGCGGACTGCTTGGCAGACAGCGAGCTAAACTGCGATCGTGAGGTATCGCGATAGCCTTACCGCGATACCTACATTACCTACCTCGCGATCGCAGGCATCTTGGCATGCGATCATACGTGTGAAGGGTTTGTGCTATAAAATTGAAAATTTTGATTAAAGCATAATTATGTAATTGGGCATAAGCCGGTTTAATTATGATAAATCAATAAATAAAGCCCGTTCGCTTAGATAGTGTCGGAACTTGTGTACAAGCAAGCACTTGTGTTCACAGACAGGAATATCGATACAAACACAACCTTTCACTACGGCACTTCTATGTAAACTGCTAAAATCCTAATTGACTTGCGGGTGTACGCCGCACGCGGTATCCTTTGTCAAGAAGCGGCACGTGCAAAAGCGGTGCGATAAAAGGGCGACACTATCTAAGCGAACGGACTTTACATGCAGCACACCACTCAAATTGACCTGTAGGTACAGTACGAGGCAAACATTTTGACACTTTTTTGACGGAGTGGGGATCAGTTCGCGCATGTGGTGTGGATACCGCGCGCCCCTCTCCCGCCGCGCGCCGCCCGCGTATCTCACCGCTACGCATACCCAACGCATACGAGTTCCGCGCAATACCCACCCGATTTCAAGATTTTACCTCGTACTGTATGTGTGTATGCAAATAATTCTGCATTTTTTCTAAAATAGTTTTATTTTGTTACAAGTACCTAGTGTGAGCAAAAAGTGTACATTTAATGGTGAATCACACTGTAATATAAGACAGTAATGTAAACCAATGTTATACAAATGTTACACGGTGCAATAAAAAGTTGTGAATAATTTTATTTGACTTTTTTTTCCTACCAGCTGTTTAAAGAAGAATTAAGTTTTAGTCCTGCAGATTTTGGGTGGTACCGTGTTTTCGCGTCCGCATAAGATTTATTTTTATTTTTATAATATTTCGACACTACTGAACAAGATAAGAGAGGGTGTCGCGCTGACACCCTTGAGCGTTTCGTAAAAAACGCATAGTTATGCCAAGAAGCTACAGCCATTAGATACACCTCTAATTTAAAGATTTTATGAACCCTATATACAAAGTGTGGGGTGTCTAATGGGTGTCAGCGCGACACCCTTTCTAATCTTGTTCAGTATTGTCGAAATATCATGAAAATAAAAAAAATCTTATGCGGTCGCGGAAACACGTTTCACTCTCATTTGTTCTGAGCCTTGCTCGGACTATTTTCGTCGAAAAAATATACAGAGCGGCAGGCAAATATCAATAAATCTAGAGGTATAAAAACGAACGAATCCTAACAATAGTAAAATCATAATTATGGTCCATTTCAACAATATTTTGTCTTTTTTATTTTTAGTCAAACGTAAATGTCGGGTAGTACGAGTAGTTCAGTTATATTATGTTTTTGCTAGGAAAGTTTTGGGTAAGTAGTTCTAATTTCTAAGAATGGAAAATACGTAAAAAAAATATAGTTACCTAGTTGAGCTTTATGATAATATCTATTGAAATGCACTATATATAAATACTAGCGACCCGCCCTCGCTTTACTTCGGTGTAGTGTAGAATTTGACACCATACATAATTAAATCATTCTCTTGAATCACTCTATCTATTAAAAAAACCGCATCAAAATCCGTTGCGTAGTTTTAAAGATATAATCATACAATAGGGACAGACAGCGGGAAGCGATTTGGATTTATGTAGTAATGAAACAAAAATATTTTAATTCCAGAAAAAAAAAAATTTTTTTATTTTAATATTGTTATCGTTATAGCTTGATTTGGACATACATTATATGGTCCTAATTCTTTCCGAATTTTAATCATCAGGCAAACACAAGTCTACTTTAATTTCTATCTTCTAGTTTCTAAAATAGTTAATCTTCTTTAACAATTATGTCTAAGACGCAAAATATTCACCAAAATCTACTAAACTTCTGCCCTTGTGGGATTTTCAACCATTTCCTCCCTAATCTATTCTAAGAGAAAATTGCTCGTAACTAACTGAAGCTAGTTAAACTATTTGCAAGGACTTGTAGTTCTAAAGTGACTCCGCTTCTAACTAGACAATTCCCTATAGGGTGCTTTAAACAAGACTTGAGAGCGACGCAAGCCATGTGCTAAGTACCGTTGAGTATGGGTATTCTTTCGTTTATCATAATTTTATTTGTAATAATTTCATTTGCCATAATGATCCTCGGTCATAATATTCATTTGTAATAATGGCTTTTATACTAACAACGTATGACATAACAATCCATTAGCCATACTTTTCATTTGCCATAAAATTAGGTGCCATAATAACAAGTGTCATAATGATTAGTTCCTATAAATATTATTTGACATAATCAATAATTGACATAATATACATAACTTATAACGTATCTCTTCACCTAAACGTACCTAGGGATAATAAATAAAAACTTAAAATGCGACCACCACTACTGGTAGGTTAGGTTAAGTTAGTGTTTTGACCACTCGCAGCGGAGCTCCATAACGCTTGCATGCATGTTACATGCTGAATGCCTGCTTGCATGCTGCATGCCTGCCTGCATGCTGCTTGCTTGCTTGCATGCTGCATGGTGCTTGCTTGCTTGCATGTTGCATGCTGCTTGCATGTAGAATGCTTGCCGGGGGGTGCAGGGGGGCTGGCCCCCCTGCTCGGGGGGGTCGGGGGGCCTGAGGTCCCCCGCTATAAAGAAAAACTTTTAATGCACTTACCAGTAGGTTAGGTTAGGTTAGTGTTTTGACCACTCGCTCCCTAATGCTTGCGTGCATGTCGCATGCTGCATGCCTGATTGCTTGCTGCTTGCCTGCTTGCATGCTGCATGCCTGCATGCATGCTGCATACCTGCATGCCTGCATGCATGCTGCATACCTGCATGCCTGCTGCATGCCTGCTTGCATGCTGGGTGCCTGCTGCATGCCTGCTTGCATGCTGGGTGCCTGCTGCATGCCTGCTTGCATGCTGCATGCCTGCTTGCATGCTGCACGCTTGGTGGAAGCTGAATGCCTGCTTGCACTGCATGCAATTGCAATTGCATGCTTACCTACTCATTATATTTAGCTAATTATAATTTTATAAATCAAATATATAAATAAATATATTTTATAAATAAATATATCCACTCATAAGGAAGGCTTGTGCCCAGCAGTGGGGACATTAAATATGGCTGATGGACAAATCAAATATGAGTAAACAATTTTATTTTAGTTCCACAATTTTGTCGCTTTAAATTGAGATTCAATGCCAAAGCTCTCAAAATTCTTGATAAATATGAATTATGCTGGCTTGAGAAGCTCGGTGGCGCAGTGGTTTAGCACCTGACCCAGCGATTGCGGAAGTTAAGCAACGTTCGCAAGGGTCGGTCGTGGGATGGGTGACCAGAAATTTATTATCTCGAGCTCCTCCGTGCTTCGGAAGGCACGTTAAGCCGTTGGTCCCGGCTGCATTTTCAGTCGTTAACACCCACCAATCCGCATTGGGCCCGCGTGGTGGGTTATGGCCCGTCCTCCTTACCACCCATAAGGAAGGCCTGTGCCCCAGCAGTGGGGACATCAAAAATGGCTGATGGACATGCTGGCTTCTTTCATTATTTCTTTGCTGAAATAATAGAAAACAAGGTTCGTTTTGCCAAATATTGTAAATAAGTAAGTATTATGGAAAATCATTGTTATGGATAATAACATTATTTTAAATGAAGAGTATGGCAAATAAAATTATGTAATAAGAACAATATGTCATTTGATTGTTTATGACCAATGAAATTAGTGAAAATAAATTTATGTCATTTGTTAGTTATGGCAAATATTACATTATGTTTAATGAATTTATGGCATATGCAGTTATGGCAAATGAAATTATTGCATTTAAAATCATGGAAAACATTAGTAAACCGTTGAGTATGAGGTGTTAACATCTCTAGATACTTATCAAAACAGCTTGGTAGATGAATAAGCTTGATAAGATAATGAACTAAAGAATGTTTTACCTACTTTATGATTATGATTAATGATTATAATGATACGAGACCCATGCCATCTGCTAAGTAGCACCGTTGAAGTTACACTCTATAGATAACATAGATATAGTATATACATCGAATCAGATTGGTAAGTTGTAAAAATCATAAAGCGGTTTACAGAATACATCTACCTGCTATGTTTCAACAGTGTAATCCTATGTTTCGGAATAAAGTGGCTGTGACATACGGACGGACGGACAGACAGACGACATGACGAATCAGCGGGTTCCGTTTTTTGCCATTAGGCTACGGAACTCGGGTTCCGTATTTTATTTAATTCATTATTATTAGGTACTTCAAGGTAGGTTATTGATAAATTATATTTTGTTTGATTTCATGATAAATATTTCTTATACACGCATACATACAGATATGCACTAGAATGACCATAGAAATACGATAGTATAATTAAGGACATTTTAGATACAATTGATTTCGATTAAATTGGCAAAATCCATTTATACACTAACTAATGGTTAAACCCTACATACATTAAACCCTACTTACATCTAGGACGATAAAAAATGCGACAGTAATTAAATATCACACGTTCGAATAAAAACAAATGTTCAGAGTCGACACCTATTTACAAAAAAAAAAAAAAATATTTTCCTTTTACTAAAATGATTTATAGTTAAACCATTATATTCATGCATATTATATGAGAATTTATTCTTTTCACAAAAATCGGAAGTTTTCCTCGTAGCCTAATATCGAATAATAACAATGAGGAATAAAAAAATATAAAGAATATCTGTAGCTGTATGGAAGCCTGGAAGCAAATAATAAAATAACAAAGGTATTTTTCAACAACAATGATTTATTATTTACAAGCGGCCGCCTGCGACTTCGTCTGCTTGGTAAGGTTTTTTGCTATCCCTCGGGAATAATATTTTTTTGGATGAAAGGTACCCCATCTCCTTCTCTGTACCCCTGACAATGTGTATGCAAAATTTCACTATGATCGGTTCAGTAGTTAAGTCATGAAGGAGTAACAAACAAACGGACTAACGCTCAAGAAAAAAAAACTTTCTATTTAATGCGGATGACGCATTTGCATAGCGCATTTTGGCCGAGCATAATCGGGTGTGAGTGAGTGCCTCTTTCTGAAGGCATTTTTATCCTATTTTTTGAGACAAGTCAAAAGCAAAACAGTTTTATTTCATTGGCCATTTTTTGTAATGTGGTAGCATTGTCTAGTGTTTTTTGTTGTCATAAGATTTATTGAAGCCTCCGCTCTTAGAGCAACACGGCTTTCGGGATGAAGCCGTCGCTGCTCGAAGCCTCCGCTTATTCGGTGATCGCGGTAATCCGGACGGACGATGCGGGCGGCGGCGGGAGTGTTCGCGGGGAAGCGGGAGGAATTTCACAAGCAACCCGTAGCGCACGTCCCAACACGCTATAATAGTCTGGTTGTCATCAATCGACCTGCATATTGTGATTTGCTTTATGTCGTGCGCACGATTTTTTACGTACGATTACGCCGCCGCGTCGTAAACATTCAACATTGACTATAAAGTATCTTTAATTTATTCAAGTTTTATAGCTATTAAAATTTCACAGACTACAATCGGGACGCCTTGGTAATCCGCCAAGGGTCTGTTTTTTGCCTGTTCGGATTAACGAATCCTTACTGTACTACCATACATATATCATATATATGCGTATATACATACATATGTCCTCATCTCATACGCGGTGACTTGTTGTCTATAAGTACCTTACCATAACACTTGGGAAATCAAGTGTATAACACCAAATCCTAATTAAACCGAAAATGTTACTGTTTATCTTTCGTATTATCGTCGAAACTTAGCAAGATACCACCTTACATTCACATGGTTGAAACTTAACACGAATTCCCCCCTTTTATGTACCTCCTATAGCTCTAGCCACCCCACTGAATGAAACACACCCTACCAATTGTTGTCATTTGATTACGCTTATCTGTAACGTGAAGGCACTGCCAGGAGGCTTGGTTTGAGCGAAATATTGTAGAATCTCTTTAGTTATGATCTTCCGCGCATACATTTCATTGAAATAAAACACTTCAGCGTATTTTTTGCGCCTTGTAGCCCGTGTCCTGAAAAACAGTTGAAATGTAGGGTAATTCAATCAAAAATATACAAAAAACTATACTCTTGTGTACAGTATGTGCTTATTATTGTATTATACTGGCAAAGTAGGTACCTATATTGTGGTACTGAAAACAAAAGTTTTAATTAAGTAAGTACATACATATATTTGAAGCAATAACATTCGATAAAGGTGTGTAGTAGGTACAGCCGAAAATGTAGAAGGTAAATATTATGCATTCAAATTATTATGGTGCAATACATACTACTATGTATGTACGTCAAGGCAAAAGGAAAACTTAAACCCTATCAAACAGTAAACGACGTGTCACCCACAGATTTGAACCTTGTCCAAACAAGTAATGCCACGGATCTGCAAAGGACCGAGGCTTAAAGAGGCAACTTCCGGTGCAGAACAAGGCAATATCCTGTATCCGCCAAGAATCTATAAGTGTAAAGGCTGTTCTCGACTAAGCAGCAGAGCGATTCTGTAAAGTTCAGTTTCACCACAGAATATAATAATGTTTCACTGTTGATTTTTAATCGAGTTTTGGGACAGTAGACGTATTATGAGTTTATGCTTACTACTTGATAGCGACTGTAGACTTTGAGGAGTTTTTGGCGCCATTTGGTCTAGTTCAGTTCGGTGGCTATTTTAATTATAAATTTGCAAATTGTTTTATAGTGGATATTGTGTCTTAAAATTGGTGCAGTTTTGTGGTACAAGAGTCTACGCATCTGAACAATATGTGGGATAATTGAAATAGGTGCGATCTTGGTTGTGTGAAGCTGAGACTTTTAATTGTAGTGGTGGCTACCTCGGCAGAACTTACCGAGTAAACTGTATCGATATATTTGATGCCAAATGCTCCAAGCAGCATTGGAATGCGATGCACCCGCAATCTTATGTAAACTGAAACAATACCACTGAATAATTTAACACTTGACACTGGAAAAAAATACTCCCTGAAGAGGAGTAGATTGCCCTAACAAAAATAAGAAGAAGAAGAAGACTGTTTAGTTGATATTTGTGAGACAACTTATAATTCAGTTTAGTTACCGCCAGAGGCGCTCTGTGCCATACTACAGTTGCTATGTAACTGTGCAAACTTATAATACAAGCACAGATCTCATTTAACCTTTTTATACGGAAATACAAAAAATCAAAAATCAGGATTCAGTCACTTCTTAAATAAATTAAAAATTAAGTTCACAAATTGTGTCTGCAGGCAAAATTTAATGATTGATGTTGTGTTTAATATTCTAGCGCTTTTGTGTTGTGACAACCGGGTAGAGACAGCAAAACGGGTTGACTTGAATGATGGATGACAGTGAAAGTTGCGTTTTGTTGCGTAATTTATTAAATAGAACATTTTGTTTACGTGACGGATCATGAGTCAACCGCATTAAAGTTTTATTACAATGTAATTTTTTTATTATATTTTAGAGGGAATCATACAAATTGGTCACTTTTCACACAGAAGACTTTTAGTGGGTATATTGGAAGCCTATATCTAGGTACCTTTACTACCTTTAAATTATGTAAGTACCTACTAAAACATACAGATTTTTTTATTATGGAGGACTGGCGTCTGATAATGAAATTAAAGTGAAGACATTTATCGGTTCGTTTTTTCTTTTAATTTAATTAAACTTTTTGAACGTTTGCCTAGTATGTAATTGTATACCTACTTACACGTGAAAACATTGTGTAATTTAATAAAGTTCACATGCTTTTCTATGTTCTAATCTAATTAGTTAACTTCATTTTAACTTATTTTAATTCTAATTTTATAATTCTGATGTTATTTTGATTTTATTTTATTTTTTATACAATTTTATATTTTAAATTTAATTGATTGTTTTGTTTATTGTTGTATTTTTATACTACGACAAGAAAATTAATTTCTTAATTCTAATGTTAATGAAATTTTTTAATCCGTAATTTTAATGTTTATATTCGAGATTACCTAATGACATTTTTAATGTGTGATCAGAATTTGTGATGATGATGATATGGACCTAGTCTGAAATAAATGTTTTTTTTTAATTTGATTTATGTTGTTTCAACGTCAATAACCATCTAAGAAATTTCAATTTTGAATAAATTTATTTAATTTAATTTAATTTAATATAATATGAACGCAATATCAGTTATTCTAAGCATTCGTCATTTAGGCAGTACAATATTTACACACTCGATTGGAGACCGGAGGGCTCGTCCTATCCTCCAGGGGCTCACTATGTATGTAAATAAAATCCCGGAGGAGGGAAAAAGGTCGAAACAAATTCCATATGGAAAATATCCTGTAACAATGTACGTTGATTTATAGAAATCTATTCGAAGTAATGGTAGGTGGGAGTTCATAAATGTATGCTTTTAGTTCGGTTCTGTGTTGAAAATTGGTTGTGTGCTTTGTGACGGAAGTATAAATCTATCTTATATACAGGGTGTTAGTAGCACACTAGCAAAACTTTAAGGGATGATTCTACCCTTAGAAATAAGCAACTTTCTCTATGGAACCACTAATTGTCGCAAATGCATGCATGCATTGAGCATCAATGTACGCGTAACAACTCATACTCATAATATTTATTGCTTTGACCATAATGTACAGAAGATTATAATATAATAAAGTAGGTAGATCATCATGGACCCTGTCGGGCACAGCAAAAATGGTAAGAGGGGAGACCTTTCTCTTTATGTGAATTTTTTTTAGTTTTATATTATAATGTATTATTTATAAATGTTTGTTTAATATGATTTATTTGTTTTGGTACTTAATTTTGGTTTTTAATATATTATTTCAAACTTGTATCATTAAGGTGTTCCTGGATGCTTTAATTATTTTTATTAATCAATATATATATTAATTATGTTTAATATTGTTTTTATTTCTGTTAAGAAGTCTTTATCTTGAGTTAAATCTTTTATTGAATTTGGCAATTTGTTGTATATTTTTATTGACATTACTAGTGGTCCAGAAGAGTGCATTTTTAAACGAGACAACTTAATAATATCGCGGTTAAACATGTACATTGCGGGTTTCTAAAATTTTGATATTTAATTATTTTCTGTAAATTTAGGTTCTATGCAACTAAGACAAACTCTGTGTGACAGAAAAAAATAAAAAAGCAAACAATTTTTCATTAATTTAGCGAGGGAAAATTCCACTTCAGATAGACTCAGAATCATAAGTCGACTATGCCCTGAAAGTTTTGCTAGGGGCTACTAACATCCTGTGGATAAAATATCTAGCACATTTTCTGCTTTACGTAATTCAGTATTTTGACATAAAAAAAGAGCCTGGTTCATATAGCCATCTTTCTTTCTACAAAGTCCTACATGTTTAGTGACTTTGATAGCTTATGTGTTTAAGAAAGTACTTATCTAAGTAGAAAAGAAAAGAAAACCCCCAAAAAGATAAACAGTGGACAGTTGTAAGCTTATAAGACCAAAAGACATTTTATATTAAAACTTCAAGAGAAAGGCTTTCATCTCAAAATAATGAACACATTCCTAAACAAATGGATCCCAAAGTTACAGTGAAACTAAGTTTTCAAATGCACTTTGAGCTCGAGACTTAAGTCGAACAAATAAGTCAAGTGTTAAAGCGATTTTAGACTCTGATGCTAAGAATTAAAGTGTCTTTGTAAAGTAAAATTGTCTCGGTGCTTTTGAAGAGTGTTACTGATCTTTCTGTTTGTTTTATCTAGATTTTGAGTTTATTGGTCTTTGTTCTTTAAATTGCTACTCGAATTCGAGAAAGAGATAACGATTCAAAACACAAATAATTATGTGAAAGTAGTGAGCATAAAAAAACTAAAGTATTAATTAAACGTAAATACAAGCAGTCAAAATGCAATTAGATAGGTAGGTACCGCATTTTCTGATCTATTAAACTGTGTCTATATTTACAGATAGTTTGAGTTAAAAAGTTTTTATAAGTACACATTTTTATACAGAGAATAATACACATTTTTGTGACAAAAATAATGTATTGTAAAGAAGTATCGTATTTAAATAAAGTCAATAGACAGTCTCTCTTTTAATTTAACACAAAGAAATTCAAGAGCGGAGTCATTATAAAATCCAATGAACTTTGAAATTCAGATCCGCGCGATTTTCTTCAAAGCGATGCAGTGAAGAGTCTCTAGGGAGAGCCCATTTAGTCTGTTATTAACCAACCATTGTATTTATTCTTTTGAATTCTTTGTTAAATTATCCGTTGGCCATTGTTTCACGTCTGAAATTTATCACGTGAAAGTTCCTTTGAATTTTTTTACTTTTGTTATAAATTCTAAGAAAGTATTTTGGAAAACTCCGGGAATTTTCTTTTTAACAATAGTATTTTGTATAATACCTATGACCACTCCTACTCCTCCTCCAATTAAAGTTATGTCTTCCTTTCATTCTCAATAATCAACCATCAAAACATATTATTATAGTAGGTAGTAAAACTGTAAATATATCGGTACAGTTTTTAATAAACTACACTGTAATTATGTATGAAAATCTTTTTTATTTACATCAATAACAATTACCCTTCGAAGAAAAAAAATATATAAGCTATAAATATTCTATTTATTTCAAAATACTTTACGTAAGTACCGACTATCTTCGAGCATCGCGGCTTTGTAAGACGCGTCTTACTCTAAGCCTACTATCAAATAACATTATATCATTTTAATCAAATCATTTCTTCATGAAATCTCCACAACTTTTAATTTGACTAAAATTAAATATACTAAGATGAATTATTGGGAAAATAAGAAATATTGCTACTGGCAGGAAATTAATTAAGTTTACTTAGAGAAATTGTGATGAAATCAATATCCTAAGCTGTCGTCATGTAGTTATAGAATAGGGTAAGTACTTTATTTCTGTTGACCTAGAACTATGGAATTTGGCAAGTAATATCGCCTTATACTACAAGTACAGGGAAAAATCTGAAAACGATACATTTGTAATTAAATCATAAAAATATAGGTAGTATTTATTTAAGTACAATTGTACGGAACTCTCGGTGGGCGAGTCCAACTCGCACTTGTCGCACTTTTTTATTTGTAATAAGTACCTAATAAAGGTTGAATAGCACTTATCTTATTCAAATAATTGTTTTGGTACCAAATCTGCAAAATGCCAAAATCTGTTTTTGCCGCTGACTGCAGCAGCTCTCTCGCTCGCACATTTCATGTTCTCAAGATTTCTTAAAACTGAGTGCGTAATTGAAATACCTATGTGTCTCGGCCACTTTTCGCAATATAAGATTACGGACATTTCAACATATATTTCAGTTTCGAGTTGCTGAAGTACAAAAAGTTATCGTATTTGCCAGATCAAATAACTGTTAGAAACGACAACTTTCTGTACTTGCAAACAAAAAAACTGTTCAACAAATTCTGTACTGCAACAAAAAACTGAAATATATTTTAAAATGTAATCATATAATGCGAAAAGTGGCCAAAAAAACATTTTTCAATTACGCACTCAGATTGAAGAAATCTTGAGAAAACATGAAATGTGCGAGCAAGAGAGCAGCAGTCAGCGGCAAAGTCGCTACGGGCTCTTAACGTTAAAGAAAAAAATCTGGAGAAGTTTTGTTAAAATGTTTCAATTCTCGTGAACTACAAGGTAAGTATGAAAAAGGTACCTAATCAGATTGTATCGTTTTATTTCCTTCCCGCACCATGAAGTAAAATATGTTTTCGCCCTGTGATGATAACACTATGGATATCGGAACTCGCGAAGCTGCTATAGATAAGACAAATTTTCAGCGTTTCAGATAGGGAAGTTGTTGGTGGATATGCAAACTAACTTGGCAGTACGAATGGAGTTTGTAACTGCCAAATGCATACATTACATGCCTAGTTTGATTTAAGGTGGTACACTGAGCGAAAGTGGCGCCGCGGTGAATTATATTTAATATTATAATTCTAATACACAATTTTAAAAATGTTTATCGTGAAGATTTTAGGGCCCACAGTCTAGTATTTTACGACGTTACATTCCCTCGTAGTCACTGCTAGAAGTATATAGATAGCAAAACTGCTAAAAGTGGCCGTTTTTGACACATTTGCTATCTACTTCTACGAATGACTACGAGGGCATGTAGTGATACCTTCTAAAAATACTAGACCATGGGCCCTAAAATCTCCACGATAAACATTATTAAAATAATTTTCTATTAATAACTTATTAAATAAAAACCTCTGAGTTCGCCACTTTCGGTCATACAACCGCCTTAAGGGTTGTTTTGTTTTAGTTCAAACAACATTTATCAACTCGTATTGCGAATAATTAACCTGCGGCCCTATTTAATCACGTGTCAATTTGTCAATTGTAATGACAATGAGGGCTTTTCAAAGTGACATTTAAAAAGTAAAAATAGTTACTATTTGCTTCACTAGATGGCGTTGATGAAAAAAGAAGTGTCAAAATTAGCTTTTAAAAATAAACGGCATGTACCAAAGAGGCAAGTAAGAGCTCGCTGGCTGACATCTGCCCAAAGAGAAACTTGGTTTAGGTTGCGTTGTAGCTACGAGTATGAGTAGTTTGTTCTATTTTCTGATTAGTTCACGCATTGCATTTGATATAAATTTGTTATGACAGGTGACAAATTAATTGTCACGTTTATTAAATACGGCCCAGTAACTGCTACTTTGAGAGTTTTTGGCGGCATTTTGTCTAGTGCAGTTCGGTGGCTATTTTAATTATTTGCAAATTGTTTATAGTGGATATTGTGTCTTAAAATCAGTGCAGTTTTGTGGTACAAGTGTCTACGCATCTGAACAATAATATGTGGGTGGTATGTGATAATTGAAATAGGCGCGATCTAGGTTGTGTGAAGCTGAGACTTTTATTGTAGTGGTGGCTACTTCGGCAGAACTTACCGAGTAAACTGTATCGATATATTTGATGCCCAATGCTCCAAGCAGCATTGGAAGGCGACGCACCCGCATTCTAATGTAAACTGAAACAATGCCACTGAATTATTTAACACTTGACACTGGCAAAAATTACTCCCTGAAGAGGAGTAGATTGCCATAATAAAAATAAGAAGAAGAAGAAGTGCTACCTGGCGACACTGTTGGGCTTTATATAGCACATTAAGTAAAATGTGGTTAATTCTAAAGCTATCTGTCAAATAACTTGATTGGAACTTACTGGATTCTGTGAAACTGGCACAGACTGTCACTTCTATTATTCCATATACCTATTTAACTATAACTCGAAATCATAAAAGGTATGTTAGTACATTAGCAAAGTATGAAATTTCTATTTTCACCAGTTTACGTTATTTTTCTGAAATGACATCCGCAACGAGCAAGACGTTCATTGAACTCACTTCAAAATGCATTATAAACTAACTTTGTTGCATCGCATTCTACTCCTCGCAAATCAAATCAAATAGTTTTATTTGCAAAATATGGGTAGGTAAACAACGGGCAGATGTTAAGAAGAGAACCAACATTATTAATAAAACTAGTAATGCCAGAATCTGGCCGCCGCCCTAGTACTTGAATGGCCAAACGACCAATTTTACCAAAATTTACTTTTTTATTTCAAACTATAGCACTCTGATTACACGCTAAACAATATAATTATTTTTATTTTATATTAATGTAACTTAAATACTGCATGTTTCTAATTTAGAAAAGATTATAGAAAATGTCGATAACTAACTTATAAAAATGTCTCTATATATACTATTAGGGTAGAGCTTAGAGCTAACTATGGCGACGAGATGACAATCTGTCTTAGCTTAACTACACTTAGCTTTTACAGTTCACGAATATGCTCTTGTACGAGTATAGTAGGTACCTACCTGCTTGTTAGCCCATCAGATTGGCAGCCATGAACCTATTAATTTCCTATAGCTACGAGCTATCTCAATTGCCGTACAGTGCAGTGACAGCCATTCAGCTGTCTAGTAATACTGCACGATGGTGGCTATATCTAATAGACAAGTAGGTAAGTACAATTTGAGTAAAACTTGCAATTTTCAAATGCTTCAAGTATTATATTCACATGAAATGTATAGTATAAATTAATCTTAAATGCATCAAAGCTGCACTAATACTGCATTTACCATTAATACTTCGATCATATAATATACCTTGGATGTAGCACGTCATACAATAACAAAGCTGAAATGTGGCACATGCCGTTTGACAAATCACGCACACTAAATGAGTTGTATGACAAGTCGTGGGGGACTTTCATAGTGGGCTGCGTTTTGGGGGAGTTTGTGCCCACAAATGCCATTGTCATGCAATATCCACAGGTATAGATGATCAAAGTTAATATACTATAAATTGCATGTGAATATTACTTATATTAGAAGCATTTGAAAAAGGCAAGTTTTATTTAAGTCGTAACTTACTCGTCTATAGATATGAGGGTAAAAGGGCAACGTTTTAGATGAAACGTTTCATTTTTTAAATGAAACATTTACTGATTGAACAAGCGATCGCGAAGCGTCGCCATTTCAGCTCGGGAAAAAATGCTTTGCCTTTCGTATGTCGAGCTGTCCGGCTGTCCGTTTGTTCTCCTCTACAGTCTACAGGTCGCATTTGTCAACCGATTTTCTTGATGTTTTGTGAGCAAGTTCTTTAGATTAAGACGGTTTTGATTACAGTTTTTCGATTTTTTTCAAAATGGCGGAGAAATGGGCAAAATCATATTCAGCCATTTCGAAAAATGTCACAAACGCGAGGTCTAACAGCTCTACATAGCCACTGTTAACTAGTGGCAAATATGAAATAACTAAATTTAGTTATTTCATATTTGAATTATATTTGAGATCCTTAATGTTACTTCCACGTTAATTGAAACATTTGCAATTCATTTCCAGGTCAGCTATTCACCGGTTCTCTGTAATATTCCCGTGTTATTATCATACGGCAATTAATGTCAGATAACAGCACTGCAAACATCCACTACTGCATCTCTAAAACTAGTGAACTCTAATTTAGCGCATATTACCTCTTACAATAGAGTGCACAATATCATGTTACGACGTTGCATACAGTTGCGTTTAATGGGCTTGTTTATTGGTTCTGGCATAAGCAGGTAATCCTGGGGGGAGGTTGGCAGTCGATATTGCCAATAATGCTCTGCCGCGGGCTCTAGAGGTAAATGTGTGGTCCAAAGGATGGACTGAAGTGTTTTAGGAGCTTCGATCGTATGGAAACTTCGGAGAAAATAGTTGAAAAAAAATTGAAAAACGGAGAAAACCCGCAGCCCCTCTCGCATTACGCAGGCAGCACAACCTTCCTTCGCCTGCAAAACACAGCCTCACACCAAGGGGCCCAAACAACATACCAAAAATGAAGCTTTCACGTTTTGCGTCTTTAGGACATTTTTTGTAAGATTTTACTGGTCTAAAGGATAATATTGCAACTTCCATGCACGAATGTACAAGAAACATTATTATTTACAAGTTTCGCCGGTCGTTTTGGTGAATCCGTACAAGAGTTCTTACAGCAGTTCCAGGCTGTTGCTGTGTTTATAAAGTGTACGTACGTCGTTTTTTTATGACGCAGAAAAATGCTTGCGCATCAATTTTGGAGTCATCGAATTTGACGTATTTTTTTTTTGTTTTTAGCTCGAATTAAAGCAATTTGAGCCTATTATAATGTTCTATTTTTATGTATAATTTATTCCGTTCCAGCTGTTACTAACTTTCCATAAAAAACGTTTTTAAGTTATCTATTTTTTTTCATCAAGAATTTGTATAAAATTCTTGTTAAAATGTGTCATGGACGTTTGAAGGTGGTTTGGCCACGCAAGCTGGACTTTCAAGGTCTTTTTTTCGAGAATCTGGAATCACGGGACGCTTGAGTCCTATAGAATGATCTATCGCAAAAAACGTCGTGAAAATAAAAAAAAAAAATCAAACAAAACTCATTCAATAAAATTGAGCTAGTACCTATCCGTATTTTTTTAAATATATTTCTCAAGGCTTTTATCTCACAACTTAAACCACCCTAAATCTCAAGTCTTAGAGCAAAATTATGTCAGCCTGCGAGCAAAGAGCGAATTCTCTATCAAAACATTACAGCACCACTCAACCGCTCAATTTTTTTGATAGCCTATTACTGAAATCCATTGTTTTCTTTCTCTCCTGAATATTATTCCTCTTTAAATTATTACTTAATGGAGTTTCATGGAAGCACTGTCAACCCTTATAATGGAGTTTTCTTATTTTATTTTTTTACAGAAATAGCTTTTGGAGTGTATTTTTTTCCTTATTTAAAAAGAAAATGTAAATAGGTAGTTTTCTTCGTCTGAGGCTGAATCCATAAACCTATTAATAACTTATTATATTATATTTATAATTATTATAATTAATAATAACAAGCATCCAGAGAGACACTATCCAAATGAGACTTTATGATCTCATTGCGAAAACTATTTAACTTTTATAATTTACTATCATAAATCGTCTAATGGAGTTTTTAATTACCTACTTTCTACATAAAGAAATAAAATTTATACGACTGAAAGAGCCTTTTTAATGAGGAAGAGGGGGTGAGGGAGGGGAGGGGACAGTGAGAGGGAGGGGATGGGAGAGTGAGACTGAGGGGAGGAGAGGGGAGAGGAAAAGAGAGGCAGCGCGCTTGGTGGGGACCCGCCTAATCAGGTAAAAACGGCTGATCTGATTTTGATGAAATTAAAATAAGAATACCATTTATCCCTAAGGATTTTCTCGAATATCCACGCGGACGAAGTCGCGGGTAGAAGCTAATTTAAAATAATATGAGAAATATCTGTGATCGAGTCACAAGCTTTGAACCTCACTTGAAGTTAAGTTACCATTAGTACTTATTAAACACTTACGCAATTAATTAAGTTAATGTTTTCTCTATTGATTGGAATTCCCGTTTCGAATCAATTTATCGCACATTCTAAGTCCTTAATTATAAACATCTTGTAATTTATTTATTAATTAATCACATTCCTTTACAATTCTGATTACAAAGCTTGGTGTAATGAAACTAAGGCTAGTGCTACACGAGCAGTACAATCGGTGATCGAAACCGCACGATACGGGAATAACCACATTTAAAGTTATTTTTAATTATCACGTGACGTTTCAGATTAAAATAGCTTTCAAATATTAGAATTGTTTATTTCATTGCCTTTTTTTTTTGTTTTTTTTAAAGTAGGATAATTCGTAGTTTTAAGACATCTGACATCAAATCATCGAATGGAATGCTGCGGTGTGTGGTAGATTTGACACCACACAGTCAGGAAACCTTTATTTTTATTTATTTATTTATCACTAGCGGCCACCCGCGGTTTCACCCGCGTGGTTCCCTTTCCCGTGAGAATATTGGGATAAAAAGTATCCTATGTTTTAATCTATTCTATCTACTATCTGTGTGCCAAATTTCAACCAAATCTGTTCAGTACTTAGTTTTTGCATGATTGAGCAACAAACATCCAGTAGCACTACCATGAGTTTACAAAAACCATTCTCGATATCGACAGCAGATAAGCAATTTGTATGGGAAATTGAAGCAGAGCCTCTAGCGGATACGCGAAGAACTAAAATCTATAGTAAGAGTGCTCACCATCCACGAGTTTACTATCCTCTCTAACGTGAACTCGATTGTTGGTGTAGTATTCGTGGTGTTATGTTGGTACAAGCGGGTGACGTCACAGTCACATTCCCACAAAGTGGATACTTACCTATTCACGGTCAGCCCATATCCACAGAATAACTAATAGCGCTTGCTGTGCGTGCACTTACCTATATGTTATTTTATAAAATTATCATTTCATAACGAGCAATTCTTTAGATTGGTAGATTTTGGAAAAATAAAAAAAAACATATTTGGTGGGTTCGATTCCTGGTTAATCTTTGAATGCAGTTCCATTTCTATTTAAAAATAAAATTGTCTTCTTTTAGAAAAAATATAAAATAAAATTCTGTTTTACAAAGTTTTAATGGTGATAATACAAGTGACGTACATAGGTACGTGAGGCAGAATGAATGATGAAAACAAGATACGCGCATAACCTCTCCTTGCAGTCATCGTCATCGTCATCGTCAGCCTACACACAAAATTTAAACATCCTAGTTTTGAAATTAAGAGAATATACAAACTTTCATCCCCAATTTCATCCCCTTAGGGGGTGAATTTTCCAAAATCCTTTCTTAGTACTCACTTACACTCTGAAAGGTATCTACCCTCCAAAAATGGTTTCTCTACCTTCAGCCGTTAGGGCTCTAGTCGTATCCCAACAATCAATTTAATACTTATGTATAGATTTCTGTTAGATTTACGTCCATTTTCCTTAGTAGCGTGCCCGTATTTTTATATTTTAATTTCTTTCAAACTAAAATGTAACTAATTTATTTAGCTTTGGTGACATGAATGGCATGCTTTACTCCATACAATACATATTTTTTATCTAAAAAGAGTATATATAACTCTTTATAAACTTTTTGAATCAAATTACGACGTTTGACAGCTCATGAAAGAGACACGCGTCTATGATCAAGAGAGATAGAGATAGTTGTCAAAGACAACCTTTGCCCATCAAGTTTCGTTAGGTTGGTATACTTGCAAGATAATCCAACTAAGTAAAAAAAGATCACTAGTAGCATAGCCTTCTATATTTTCCAAGCCATGAAGTGAGCAGAACGGCAACATCGCATGTGGTCAAGTACGGGTATAACATAATTTTATTCTTTATTATTTGTTTTTCCTATATTATCTATCTTTAAACTAGTTGTAAATTGTGATGTAAGATTATTTCAATAGAGATTTTATATTTATTATTATTATTTATTTATTAGGACATGAGGTTTAAGTCAAATTGTTTGACCTTCTCGGGGTCCTTTAGTACTATGAGCATTTTGATCTAGGCCTTCTCTAGCAATGAATCTTACATCATTGGAAAGGTATTTAAATTTGAAACATTTTATTGTATGACAGCAAACGTCAACTATTAGTACTTTGAGAGTTAAATCGCTCTGAAATCAACTAAATTTTATAACACTCCGACCTAAAACTCCGAAAATACTAACTATTGATAAAAAGTATGTTGACAGCAAATATTTTTCATATAAAAACCATTCTAATGATATACCATTCAATGCTAGAGGTGGGATAGATCAACTCTCATAGACAATAAGAAAAATTTAAATTTTATAAACATTTGGACAAAATGGCTGTCAAAGATATCATCTTTTTCTTGATTTTTTTCAGCAGGGCGTTGATTAACACGCTGTTAATATACTTTATATCAATTGTTAATACTTTTGGAGTTAAAGGTTATTAAAGTATAAAACTGGTTTATTGTCAATGGGAGTTGATCTACCCCACCTATAGCATTGAATAATATATCATTAGAGAGGTTTTTGTATGAAAAATATTTGCTGTAAACATACTTTTTATCAATTGTTAGTATTTTCGGAGTTTTAGGTCATTAATGTTATAAAATTTGGTTGATTTCAGAGCGATTTAACTCTCAAATCAAAGTGCTAATAGTTAACGTTTGCTGTCATACAATAAAATGTTTCAAATTTAAAGACCTTTTTAATGATGTAAGATTCATTGCTAGAGGAGGCCTAGATCAAAATGCTCATCGTACTAAAGGACCCCCGAAAAGTTCAAACAATTCGACTCAAACCTCATGTCCTAATAAATAAATAATAATAATAAATATAAAATCTTGATTGAAATAATCTTACATCGCAATTTACACCTAGTTTAAACGCAGATAATATAGTAAAAAGAAATAATCAATAATAAAAAGAATATTATTAAACTATGTGCTTGACTACATGCAATGTTGCCGTTCTGCTCACTTCATGGCTTGTAATTATAGAAGGCTATGATAGGTACCATAGAGGGTAGTAAAATTGATCTCACGCGTCAAAACGCAAGTGAGAGACTTTACTACTATCGTTACGGTATTTCTCGATGGCATCTGTCAATTAGTAACTCATGGTACCAAATTCGTATGAAAAAGGCCAAAACGTTACTCGATGCTCGCTAGCGACTATAGTTAACTATTGTAGATTAAGATTATTAATATAATTGAATAATATTAGAAAAAATCGACTCACCCGTAGCAGCTCAGACGGGACTCGAACCCGCACCCTTAGGATTCCGGCCCAATGCACTAACCAATTATGCTACCGTCGCTAGCGAGCTTGGCGAAATTTTCTAATATTTTTCACGTTTTTACGCTGTGAAAGGGTGCGGGTTCGAGTCCCGTCTGAGCTGCTACGGGTGAGTCGATTTTTTCTAATATTTTTCAATTATATTAATAATCTTAATATAAAAATAGCATTGTGAATGCATACAATTTAAAAGTTTAAATATTGTAGATTAATTTACCAACTCATGGTAGTGCTACAGACCCACAAACTTTTACATTTATAATATTAGTAGGAAGTAGGGTTATGGGAAACAAAAGCATTTGATAACACAGTTTATTAGAGCACAGTTTAATAACCCAATAACCATAACAGTTTCCACTAAAGCTTAGTACAATTAAACAATTATTGTTATCAGCGTCAAATAAACAATAATTGTTTTTTTATAAAATGACGAAAATGCAACAAACAGCGATAGCTTTCTGTGTAGTAAGTGATATAACTTCCAGCGGCTAAGCGCTGCGGTGAAACAGCTCGTGTAGCTTCGCACTTACTATGATTTCATGTTCCTTGAAAACTGTAATTAATCCGATCCGCCATTTTGGAAATGGCGTCAGTTAATGTCAGTACTATCATATTTCAGCGTTATTTAAAGCCAACGAGAGGATAAAGCGAGTAAAATAATTAATCTTACGATTTGCGGTTCTGTGTAGCGTTAATATGATTTTTTTTATTAAATAAGATTTAATGGCCAAAATGCAAAATTTTGTCGCCATAATATTATGAAGTCAAAATGCAAGTAGCATAGAACGTGGTGACCTTAAAACAGGTCTTATCTTTAAACCAGGTATTTTTTTTAAATGATAGATAGGCAAGCGCTTGCTGATGGTAAGCGATGATACGATCTACGATGAAACGCGCTTGCCTTGTAGATACCTTTTCACTCGCTACTTGAAAACCCCGATTGTACTATCGGGAAATGAGTATTAATGTATACGGCATGAGAGCTCTAATCTATGTCGACCCCACGCGCGTGTCCCGCTTAACGCAGCGGCTGCCCTTATTCAGATAATTGACATCATAGAATAGACTATGCATTTTGTATATGCCCTGATTGGATTTCCGATGCGCGGACTATACCTGAGGGAACACTAATAACTACCAATATTTGCGCCGTAAAATCCACCTAGGCTGAAAATGTACCTAGGTATCTATTTCCGCTTTTATAGAGTGTACACAGAATATTATATGGACTGGATAAGGAATTATTGTGGAAATGTGAAAGCATTTTAATATCAATACTTTTTATATTGATCAAAGAAAATATAACTTGCAGATACAATGTTGGTCAGAGTAGAGAAATTTTTTCAGACAGTGTTGCTAAACACAAATAACAATTTAAACCGGTGTGGCCAGGTTAGGAAAATAAGGGCAGCTACACATGACACAATTATTTCAATGTGAGGAAATTAATCGAACATGGACACTTAGTTATTTTAAATGTTTTTATTTTATTTAGGGCGTGTTTCGGTTCGGTAACAGCAGGTTCCAGTTTATCAAGTTGTATAAAATATTGATGAAAGATTGTTTAAAAAACCATATTTTGGTTGCAACTAACTAATTTAAAAAACTATCTATAATTGGACGAAATTATTTCACACCTACTTTTAAACGCTGAAAAGCTGCTGCGCAACTAGCTTGTTATTTTAATATCCGTTTAAAATTCTAAACAGCGTTTTGCACTCGACGCTCCAGCAATATTAAAGTAGTCGGGTAATTTTAGATTAATGTTACATAAAACCTATTCTTTTTTTACAAAAGATAAGTGTATTTTTTTATAAAACGTTAGGTAGTTTATTTTGAAAAAAAAAGATAAGTTAACATGAAAAGGGAGAGTAATTTCCCCGTCCCTTGTTTCACCGACAAGGGTAGAGATTGAGATTGATTCTAATGTCCCACTTAACTAAGTTTGGTTTGAGTTAACTTGGTAAGCAAAGAAATGGTCATTCTTTCGTAACATTGTTTTAGGACAAGATCTTTCTCCACAGATAGTTGGGTAACTTGAAAGTGGGACTAAATAGGGAAATAATGTAGTAGTGAGTTGTTAAGAAAGAAACAAGCTTTGCAAACATCAGTTTGCAAAGGGACATAAAAAACAAATTCTAGTATGATGAAATTTAATTGTCGAATTACCTGATGTTTCGGAAATTTCATTAAGTACAGATTATCTCGTTTTTTATAAATTAAATATAAGAGATTGCTAGAAATTCACTAAGGCTCGATTATACACACGAAGATTACGTTTATAACCGTTGAAATTGTGGCAAAACTAAACTTAAATTACGATTTTGTAGATATTTTATCCGCAAAAATGAGATATTTTGATGATTTATTCGAACGATAATAATTATTATTAACACATACCTACGCCCTCTCAAACTGTGTGTACGAGGCAAATATCTTGAAATCGGGTGGTGATTGCGCGGAACGCGTATTTTTGGCGGACGGGCGGCGGGAGAGGGGCGCGCGCTATTAGTCGCTCACAAGAGCACATGCGCGAACTTATCCCCACTCCGTCGAAAAAATGTCAAGATATATGCCTCGTACGGATTGCTCGTTCCATTGTACGCGTTTTCTAAGTGCGTTGCCCACACTATAGCTGGATATACGCCACAATATAGATGGATACGCGTTTAGCACTTCTGAGGTGCAGCCCAAAACCGCTAGCGGCCACCGCTAGGGCGGAGCCTCCTTCTCACGCATTACGGTACGCGTTCTCAAAATGTATTAAGCGTTCTCAAAATGTATAATTGTGTTCACAGACAGGAATATCGATACAAACACAACCATTCACTACGGCACTTCTATGTAAACTGCCAAAATCCTAATTGACTTGCGGGTGTACGCCGCACGCGGTATCCTTTGTTTATGAGGCGGCATCCTTTGACAA